>OY754336.1:111785943-121785943 GCA_963573305.1 Pyrrhosoma nymphula
CACTATGCATATTATGTTAGGTAATAAGCGTATCACAAATATATGCATCCAATGTTCTTGGGCATTGCGTTATGAAGCATAAAGAGAGACTCTGTGGTATCATAAATACAAATTTAACTTTCGAAACTCTTTACAATCTAGAAAAGATAACAAAAAATAAATACTTGACTGGATATTATAACTATTATGCTATATACCTACACTATTCCAAATATATATTAAATATTATAAATAAAATATTCCAGCAAGACTTATGTGCCATCCAAAGTTAGTGTCACGATAATAAACTAGTCATTAATGAGAAAAAACAGTAACAATACCATTTCTTAATACTAAGGAACTGAGAAAATCAATTAACCTAGAACTCCACTCCTACTTATGCTTACATTCAAGTCAGGGATGCCATATAAGAAAAAGTTGTCACTTATGTATCATGTTATTTAACAGCTCAAGTAAATAATTTCAGATACTTAGGTTTCATATTAGATGAGAAATTAGATTTTAGATTGCATTTAAATTATTTGTGAGACAAGCTCCGATGCATCCTTTATCAATTATCGTTTTTATAATACACCCTCCCAATTGAAATGAAAAAAATGATTTATCAGGGACTGGCTGAAGCCAGTATGCGATACGGTATAACGATTTGGCTAACCGGAGTCTATTAATAAATGTATTTAAAATACAAAATAAGCTTACATTGCATTTGGGTCCCTCGGAGAGCAATGTGTCCAAAATCTACAAAAAGCTTGATTTATTACCGATCTTTGAACTTTTCCAGCATATAAAAATATGTGATCATTACTTCAGCCAGAGGTTTAAAACATGTCGGAGCACAGAACATAAAATGGGACTCCATCACGCTGAAATATATAATGTACCGAAATATCGAAGCCTTCATGAAACGAGAACTTTACAATACATAGTTCCAAAGCTATTAAATAAGGTACCACAGACAATACAATCAATAGACAAAATTTCAGTGTTAAGAACACAAGTTAAACTTGGCTGATTGAAAACATACAATAATAATAAACTATGACATGACTCGGAAATATATAATTTATCTTGAACTAATTTAAGATGGGTAACTGTGCTAGTTTACTTAGCGGTGTCCTACTGGTTATAATTTTGTATTAACAAGGTAAATGAAAGTGTTACATTATTATTCTGCGCCATATATTTCTTGATGTTATTGTTACTTTGAAAACTGTGTCATCGTGGATTTTGTTCTCTTCCTTTTACATAACATTTGAAAGTTTCATGGATTAAAATTCAATGAAAATACAATTAATTTGTACGAATCCATCTGATGACAGACATTCGTTTTCGATCTTCAGGTGGTATCATATTATTTCTATTTTGGAGCATGTAGAGTAACTGTGAACTGTATTGTTTTTCATGTTTCTTGAGGTTGTTGTAACTACGAGAACAGCATGTTATTTTAAATTAGGTTAGCTCTATATTTAAATGTTAAATTTTTTATCAGCCATTACGGAATACTTTGAAAATTGGTAACGGTTTTTCTCTTGTGAATATTTTTCGTCAATTTTATTTAAGCTTTATTTTTCCGATCACCCAAATTATTAAAACCTGGCACCTGCTGACAATCCTATGGCTTAGCAGGACCACAAGGAAAGATTATTAAAAAAGGTATTCATTGCATTCATTATTATTATGTAAAAGAACAAATACTAAGCTAGATATTTCAGCTTGGCAATGAGACTAGACACATCAAGGAATTTCAGTGTAAAAACATAAAAGAAAATTAATAACGTAAAGCATAGATATGAAAAGAGAGAGAAAATAACATGAATGACATCATTCAAAATTACTTTGAATGTTTTTCACACAGGTGCGAGAACTTTTTTCATTAAAATCATTTGAAAGCAAGGAAACAGTATCGCGAATAACTTTTAAATATATTTTTTGTGCGTGCAGCCAATACGAACCATTTTAACTGCTTTATAATGATTGGAGTGACACTTTTATCAGAAATATAGTATTATCAATACAAAATACACTCTCAGGATTTTCACAAACACCTACTAACAACAGCACGATGACGAGAAATATTTGAAAAATAAAACAAAAATATGGTTGATCCATTAAAAAAAATAAAAATTTCATTCAATTCGCTACGTGATTTCTTGGAGCATCTCATCTCTCTCTTTCATCTCTTACAATGATGAGAATGGAGCCAAAAAAGTAAGCTTAACAATAGACTTTTATCCCATAAGAACACCGAAAAACTGCATTTTATGAATCCTGAAAAGATCCACCGTAACAAAGGGCGAAAAAAAACAATTCTCAAGAGATGATGACAGTCAAAATGATAATGATACCACTCACCTATTAAAATATTGAAAGGCTCTCCCATGTGGCTGTACAGGTTCACATCCATGATTGCTTCTCATCAATCCACACGATAATGATGATTATTCACGTGTTTATTCCAGAAAGTATGCTAATACTTGGAGAGCCCCTGGAGAAATTTCCTCAACTTAGATGTACGGATATTAAGAGATGGGCCAGTCACCATCTCTATAATATAGAAGGAAAACAATCAATTAAGCGTAGCATAGGAAAACCCTATTAGTTTTGGTACCAAACTGCAAATAATATTTCCATGCCAAGATGCAAAAGTGTTTGGAGGAACTTTTTAAAAGTATATATACAGAAATACAATTTCTGAATATGAAAATAATTGAATAAGGACTTAAATGAATCCAATATTATGAAAATTTGATGTGGCAAAGATGAAAAGTTCTACAACAAAAATGTACAAATACTTTAGGAAAACTCTGCGCATTTGGTTTACATTTTAGAAATCATTACTTATTTTCACGAAATTTTTAAAGATCATCCAACAAGATCAGCACTACAGACTATGTTTCCTCGGTTCACAGAATTTCATACATAAGCTACAAATATATAATCAATTTATCAAAATGACAAACGACAATTATATAAATACCATCTGATCGCACGCCGTAGCCTCGGGCCTGAAACCATATGGCATGCCAAAATAATTCCGCCACAAATGGGCAAGATGACTGCCACAATTCTTGGGGCAGTCATCTTGCCCATTTGTGGCGGTCCATAAATTACGTCACAGTCACCAAGAGGAGGGAGAAGGGTTTAGCCCACACGCGAGATTTAGTGCTACATTGGGGTTTGGAGAATTGTAAATGCGATCATCAATACATCAAAAGTATTAAATTTCAGCCCGTTCGAGAAGAGTAACATATATGGGATACCGATCGTTCTTTCTCTCTCGCGTTATCTCCCCTTCTCCGCTTCCGCCGCGCGGTGAAAAAAATGGTTGGGGAAATATAGTGAAGATGAAAACCACGAGGTTCAGAAATACACCGTTGAATCACACGTTAGAACTTACGTTCTTTCAACACTATTTCGTCCCAGTCGTCATTTTGTTATACGAGGCGTGTTTTTTTTTAAGCAAGTACCGTTTTGAAATTCGGCCGCTGCAGTGCTGCGGTCGGCATTTGTCGCATGTGCGCTGTGTACCTTCATCTGTTAGGAAGCCACAGCCACTATTACGTAAACATTCGACCGTGTTTACGTTTGTTTTCGAGTGCTGAAAATGCCACCGCCGATTGAGAAATCCCGCCGACTGTGAAATACGCGCTGCGATTCGTTAATTCTTAGTGCTATTGGCGTGAATGTGACTGAAATTCACTGTCAGGTCAGTGAAGTTTATGGAGAAGACATTATGAGCGATGGAAGGGTTCGGAAAAGGGTTAAGGGAGCTTTTAGAGATGGCCGTACGAATGTTCGTGATGAGGAACGAATTGGGCGACCTTCATTTTTGCTCCATGACAATGTCCGTCTGTCTACACACGGCTAATCAAACTCAAGATCTCATCGGATCATTTGGCTGGGAACAACTTGATCAGCCTCCGTACAGTCCCGATCTAGCGCCCACTGACTACCACTTGTTTTTGCATTTGAAGATGCATCTGGGTGGTGAGAGCCACGATGACCATGATGAGGTCAAAACGACCGTGTTGCAGTGGTTATCACATCAGGCGGCAGGACTTCAATGAGGATGGGATTCAAAAGCTGGTTGTACGATATGATAAGTGCCATGATATTAGTGGAAATTACGTAGAAAAATAGATTAAGCTACAGGCTTTCATGTAAAAATAAATTGTTAAAAGTTTATACTTGTTATTTTTTAATATTTCAAAACGGTACTTACTTTTTTTTATATTTATTTATTTTCACATCCCCGAAAACAGCACTAACGGCATCATACATCGGGTGTTTTTATCATGTAACAATGTACGAACACAAACACCGAAAAATGTACTCAGGCGGTACTCGAACCGAGGACCCTCAGTATAGCAGGCGAGGACTTAACCCCGTCACCACCCACGTACGCCTCCCATCTACAGTTATCATTCAGTCAGACAGAAATGTTCTGTTCATAAAAACACGGTGAACTTAGCAATACGCAAACGTGACTAAAATAGTCGAGTGAGACAAGGAATCAATTGCTCAAACAAATCTTTTCTGTCAATACCCTTCAAGAGCACGACCCCTGAAGTTCTCCATTGAATCGAGTATTCAGAGTGGGGAATCGACTTTTTCGAAATAAGATTCATAAATTGCAAAATACGGGCATGTCTATAATCACATTCTATTCATTGAAAACGTTGCCGAAAATTGTTTAAAAATGTTGATGAAAAAAAGGAATAAAACTGAACTGAATGTTAACGAAATAGTGTGTTTAGTGGATGGGGCAGTCAAGGCAGCGGGGTCATAAAAATACAAAACTAAAAAAATTAAACGGAGAAGTCTTACAATTAAATAATGAGATTACAGAAAAGTATAAATATACAAGAGGAGTTATCAGCTGAAATTATACAGCTGCAAGTGCTACTTTTGTAAATTTGAAGATGAACAGGCAAATATATTCCACCATGTGGGAAATATACGATCGAAAGAAAAGCTGTTCCCCAGATGAGAAGAGACGATATGGATAAGAAAACATCTCTCTTAAAATATTATAAAAATACCAGTGTACAGCATTAGTTTTAAAATGAGAAAGATAATTTCAGACCCTTTTATAAGAGTTATTCTTCTGAAGATAGTATTAAAAGTAAGATATTGTCGAGGTAAGGCTATAATTCAATTAAAAAAGAAATACACAGGAAACATGCGAGACAGATACTACTGAAAAAGAACAATAGTTTCTCCATCTTTATAAGACCAAGGAACACATAGTCTCATACTCTTGAAATAGACCGTCTAGTTTGAGTAATTTTCATATAACGACCAATCTGCGAAGCAAGTCTCATTTGAGTTTATTCCAAAGAAAGTATTTTATGTTTAATTTTTGATCAGTAATTGTGACTGGTAATTATCCTGAAAATGCAGTAACTAGAACCTGATTTTCAAATTGTTACGATTTAGCGTTACGCTAAAATAATCCTCTATGGAACAAATGGAGTCCCATCCAAGTCCCAATTTCGATTCTACAGGAAATGAATCAGCTTAAATCATTTGACTATGTTGTGAGCATATATTTTATTGAGTGAGTAGCAACGATAAGCTTACGGGTGGAACGAAGATCCTTAGCAGGGGATAAAATTGAGTAAAACCGGGAAGAAAAATAACAAATATAAAATACAGAAAGCAAATTTGGGCATTGTAGAGGACATGATGTTATACGGGAAGTTTCACTATGGTAATGAAAGCGTGTAGAGGAAATAATGAAATACTATTATATCAGGTGATCGAGCAGAAGTTTAAATTATGAACAGCTAGGGTACGGTAAAAGGGAGGATGATGTCTAGTCGGTATTAAAGCTTATATTAGAGGAACACTGAAAGTTTTTTTCTGTCTTCTGGTAATATCACTGGTAAACGGAACTTCAGATTGGAGAATGATCTTCTAGAAGTACATGGAAAAACATTAAAGGTCTAAAATAAGATTATTTTTCAAATTATTCAATAGATGTACATATACCTTTCCTTTGATATAACATTTTTAATAATATTATGATGTCCAACGCGTCATTTCTGATTTAAAATCGTGGAATTGTTCGTCAGATTGAAATACTGTAATGACAGGGGAATGCTATTTTTGGTATATTCAACACCTTGCTGCGATCCATACCAAAGTCTGTAACTTCTGGTTTTGGCGTGCGTAGAGACTGGAATATCAAAATTTTTATGAAACTACGAATAAAAAAGGCCCAAAAATAAAAAAGTATCTATATTGAAGTCGTTAAAAAGTCTGAGGGTACGCGAATCCGGTCTATTGGTTCGCGACGAAAATTTAGTTTTCTTTTGCCATTTCTGACGTCTTATTTGTGATGCCTCAGTCCGCCTCGTCATTCCACTCAAAGGGGCTCGCTCATTCAGACTTCAATGGCGATCCACTCCAGCCCTGTCTCCCCGTGTGCATAGAGAGCCTTTCCAATGTGGAGTTCCACCTTTTCCCGCCCTTCTTCATTCATCCTTGGCAACCAAGCCCTGCGTGGAGAATCATTTTTCCCAGTAGTGTGTGTTGTGCCCGCGACCGCTACCGGGGTCGCTGCAGACTGTTCTGCATGCCACCCATCCACTCCGCCTTCTCTCACGCACGTTAATCAATGGGGAAAAAATCGACGAGTGTTTTTTTTTCGTGAGAAATGGGAGCTCTCTTATTATTCTGGTTCAACCATAAGAAAAAAATTCAAAAGTAAACAAAAATATATATTTTCCCGCCCCCCATAAATATTACAAACGATCATGCCTCCTCGGTCACATGGATGTGAGGCTGAGAGATAAAGCATTTCCAAAGGGAGAAGGGAATTATTCATAAGCGAGCTTCGAGAGGCTTCCACTGAAAGAATATGTGCAAAAAATTAAAATGGGATACAAAAAAAAATCCGGCCGGGCTTGCTGTGTGATGCCCGCCCGCTTTTTCTACTCCGCTCCCTGCGAGTCTGTTTTCCCTTCCCCTATTCCCACCTCCAATTTTCTTCCCTTGCCTCCCTACACCCCCCAAACTCCCCCCCTTTCTAATCCCCTCTGCGCCCCGCTCCCCTCACTGCCCTCGCCTACCCCTACCTCTCTACTTCCTCCTCTACATCACTGGCTTGAAAGGGGATGGGATACGTCCAAAACATCCAACCACCAGCCGCCACATTGGTCATTCCCCCCTTACCTTCAAGTTGATTTGAGCGAGATTATTATCTAAGCGTAGTGGAAGATAAAATTCGAATTTGATTTTAAAATCTAAGCAGTCGCAAGAAGCTTGAAGTAAAGATTGTAATTTCAATGACACCCAAAATATACAACAATTCTCGCTCAAGCTATGCTTTTCTATGTCCTGTCTATGACCTGTCTAGTTTAAGCGAGATTTTTATTTCATGTCACGTATAATCACCCTAAGTGAAATCCGTCAAACTTGTTTGGTCTTCTTCCATTTCGTCCACAAAATAAAAAATATTTCGTATTTTCTCTCAGATTCAAACCTTCACGTGGGAAATTAAGAGCTGGGGGAGTAAATAAAAGGACGCTTTTAAACATTCTCAGTAATTATCTAAATATACAATTTAGAGGGTTTAACTTGACTAATTATATTTTACTCCAAGCGTTAAAACGCCTTCAAAATCAAATGTTTTTTGTGGCATAATAATCATTGTTACCGTGAGCAATAAATTTATTGTAAAATATAATTAAGAAATCATAATAACTGCAAACCGTTACATTTCTGACGCTAGCTCTGCATCTAAATCCACCGAGAACGGCTCCTTTTTTTGGTAATTATCTCGAATAGTAGTGTAATAAATCGAAATAATTTAAGTATCATGAGAAAGATTTTTTAAAATTATGATGAGTCCAATTTTATTTAATTTTATGGGTGTAAAACTCCAACTACCTTGACTCACTTCCTGACGAGCGTAGAGGAGTTGGATATGCAACTGCTTTTGGCTGTTTTGGTGAATGCATAGTGAAATCATTCGTCATGTTGCTATAATTTATAAATGAGGTAATAAGGTAACTTATTTACAAGAAATAATGCTTCATATTTCAGACAATATATCTGCTTATAATTTGAATAAACACATATCTCAAGTAATTCGTTTTCAGAGGGTGTGTTGCACTGCTTTTTAGCGCAGCAATCATATCGATAGGATAAAATAAACGTGAGAGAAAACCACCTATTTTCCGTTCTTGTCTAACTCTTCTCCACAATATGCTGAGATAAAAAAAAATATATACCTTCAAAGAAATAATTATTAGTTCATAAACCCTTCTCTTTTTTAAGTGCAGATATAAGGACCCGTTAAATTTACGCTCTACTATGAGGCCTAAGGACACGTGAAACAACACTTACATTTAAATAAACGATTTTTCTCCTAATAATTTTAAGGCTGAACAGGGAATACCAATATGGTAGACAGGCTTTCCCCACGTGGTAATTTCAGTTCGCAGCCACCATACCAGGCGGCGCGGCGTCTTCTTCGTCTGCTTGCGACGCTTTATATTCCTCTCTCGCGCACACAAGATGGCCACGGCCACCTACCGGAAAGGGCCGAAAATTACAATACCCCCCTTAACCTCCACCCCCCCTCCCCCGCTATCTTCCCACATTTCCCATTCCAGGTGAAATATCAATCTCCGAAAATTGGAGGATCACTCTGCTATTTCCGGTATCATTTGTTTGTTGCGAAGGTGAACGATATTTTTCGATGAATTCATGAGTGTTCATTTTTATTCGAATGAGAATTTGATGAGGGCAGCATTGGATCGGAGATTTTTTCTTTCCGCGATTTGGAGTGGATGGACCAGCTGTATATACATACGAGTTGTGATCAAAAAGTTCCAGGGCTGCTTGAATTACGCCGCAAACAGTTATTTTAGCGTTGAGCGGTTGTCAGCACTTGTCTTGGAGAAACTTGATGAATAACCTCCCCTAAGTAGGCTGTTGTTGAGATATGGTGTTGCCTAGTTACAGTTCCTTTTAGAGTTCAATCAAAGAACAACGGATTATCGTTAAATTGTTTGTGAAGTTGGGGTAATCGGCCATAGAATCTTATTAGTTTTACTAATTGTCTCGTATATCACCTTCAAGGACAATAGTTTTTATTACGTAAAAGGTCTGATACGATTATCTGAAAGTGTCCGAAGTAAGATAGTTGAACTTTGGCTAAATGACGAATGAGTGTTACACCTAGACACTGCTTCTTCTCATTCAGCTCTAGTTATTCGCAAGTTTTGCAAAAAAATGGGAGGATGGTCCTTCCTCATCCCCCATAGGTACTCATCCGATTTAGCCACTGCCGACTTTTCCAAGGCTCAAAGTACCCCTCGCCCAAGTTTCGTGGTAATCAATACGTTGTGATGGAAGAAATAAAAATGTATAAAGAATCACTTTTTAAAAACTGGTCTTACTTTAAAATGCACTAAAAAGTAAAAAATAAAAATGCACTAAAAAGTAGAAAATAAATTTTAGATTGAAATTTTCAAAGTTAAGAGAATTTCTATTCCAAATTTATAAATATATTAAAGTTGAAAGTCAAAATGAATACTTGTTAACTTTATCTGTGCAATTCGTCGATGATTATGAGGCAAGAACGTATAATCGTACGTCTAATTGATCAACTAGTTGATCATCATGATTATAAGACCAGGGTGCAAAGCAATTTCCTAAGTTGAATTTGAACACTCTGGTCTTATAAATAATCATGATGATCAACTAGATGATCAATTAGGCGTACGATTATACGTTCTTGCCTCATAATCATCGAAGAATTGCACAGATGAAGTAAACAAATATCCATTTTGACTTTCAACTTTATTATTTTATAAATTTGGAAATAAGGGTCTCTTAACTTTGTAAATTTCAATCTAAAATTTATTTTCTAATTTTTAGTGCATTTTGAAATAAGATCAGTTTTTTAAAAGTGTTTTTCATATATTTTTATTTCTACTTTTTAGTCTTAACGTTTCCCATCCTAATCCTTCCATCAGCTGTTTACTCTCTGCTCCCTCGTGGCTGTTTTTAACGAAGCTTTCGGCTTTACTTTGTATTTCATTTACTTCGCTAATGAAATCTTTTTGTGCAGGGTCCCAAATTCTTGCGGTGTATTGGATATGTGGCCTAATCAGTGCAAATTAACATCTCTCCTTCCATTTCATCGGAGAACCTTACAACTATTCGCTCGATAAACCCTAGTTTCTTGGATTAATCGCAACAAATGGTATGTGTGTGTCCCACACGTTAGGCCTGAAGTCAAGATAATTCCCTGGTATGTATTTACCGTCACCTGACTCCATTATATTAAACCCTTTAATTTTATAAATATAGCGTTGGAGTAATTTCTTTCGTCATAAGTGTACTGCAGTGAATTTACTGAGGTGAAGTTCAACCCCACTCCAAGATACCACGAGTTAATGTTTATGAGGTCCAATGAGAGAGATGCTAAGACAGAATTTATTGCTTATTCCGCGGTAGATGACAGCATCGTCTGCAATCTATCTAATTTTTCCAGGGATAAGGATTCTTCTGAAAAATCTCCGCCACTTCCGGGATTAGAACCTGAGTTCTAGGGATGGGAAGTCAGTGCTCCAACAGCCGCGCCGCACCGACCCGATCCTTACGGAATGGCTTGTGTCTCTCGATACACAGAAAAGGGTCTTTATTGCACGCAGGGGAGGAAATGGAGATGGGTCTGTCAGCAAACCTTCGTTCTCGCATTTTCTCGCCTCTGTCGCATTCGGCCTCGCACAGTGTATGTGCGTGTGTCCCTGCTTCATTCCTCTGGAGATTTTGATGGAACCGGGTTGATTTGCTGGCTAGATGTGGTGGCCTTCCCAAGTGGTGCTGTACGTAGAGTACTTCAAGTGCAGTGCTACGTTCGTCAGATGTTGCGTTAAATAGCGGTTCTTTTAAGTAGGTTCCGCCGCGACTGTGTGAGTCAAAACAAATACTAAATTCCACATTTTTTATATTTTCTCCAAAAATCCTGCTTTTACTGATAAAATGCGTTACCTATAGAAACCCATAAGTAAGGTACAAAATATTCAGATTATTCCACGAATGTATTTTAAATGAGTACTTTGTTCCAGCCATGGGAGCCGACTGCAGCGCCATTTCCTAAAAATTACCGCATTTTGACTTCAATTACGGCATAAATTCTTCAATAACTATAATAATAAGGTAATAAGATGCCTGTATTTTATTTTTATTCAATGCATCTGGATTATTTCCTTCTTAGAGACAGTTTTCCACGAAAATGGCATTTATATTTTGTGGAAAAATTCTATTTTCCCCGTGTTTCTCTCATTCCCCCATTGAACTCCATGTAATTTCAAGTTCAATTATAGAATAAAATAGCGTGGAAAGATATTATTTTCTTGTTCATATCAGGTAGAGGACAACGTTTTCTATAAGTAAACAGAATATGAATAAAATGACATTCAATTCATTTTACCGTGGAACCACCTTAAGCGCCCGCTGAACTACCTATTGTTCTCGCTTGACTCTCAAATATTCACCTCTGCATAACCAAAGTGGTGGTAGCAAGGGGACAAACATTTATGGTCCATTTAGAAAGTAATTGATAAAGAATGACGCGAAACTTGAACCGCTCCGCTACTTAAAAACTACCTATGTGGAAGACTAGGCGTACAAATAGTCTTCATAGGCGTCTTCTGAAGACGCCTGCGCCGGCGAAACTGTCGTACGAAGATGTATCTACGCGGTGGAAATCACGGAAAATTAGCCACGCCCTCTCCCACCACTCCGCGGAAGCCTTCATCAACATGTGACAGACTTAAGGTGGTTCCACCGTAAAATGACTTAAATGTCATTTTATTCATACTGTCTACTTGTAAAAAAACTTGACCTCTATCTGATATGAACAACAAAATAATACCTTTCCAAGCTATTTTATTCTATAATTGAACTTGAATTTACATGGTGTTCAATGGGGGAATGAGAGAAACACGAGGAAAAATTGTATTTTTCCATAAAATATAAATGCCATTTTCACAGAAAACTATTTATAAGAAGGAAATATACAGAGAAATTAAATTAAAATAAAATATAGGCATCTTACCACCTTATTTTTTTAGTTATTAGGGAATTACAGCCGTAACTGAAGTCAAAATGCGGAAATTAGGAAATGGCGCTGTAGTCGGCTCCAATGGCTGGAAAAAAGTGCTCATTTAAAATACATTCGTGGAATAATCTGCATATTTTCTACTTTACTTTTGGTTTTCTGTAGGTAACACATTTTATCAGTGAAAGCAGGATTTTTTGGACAAAGTATAAAAAATGTGGAATTTAGTATTTGTTTTGACTCACACAGTCGCGGCGGAACCTCCTGAACACCACCTCCAAAGTTAATGATCATCTTAAGAGGAGCTAAAGATCCATTAACTCCCACAATGTTCGACGGAATATACGAAATTTTCAGTAGTTTCGGAAAATCTTATGTTGGCCAGACAAAGAGAGCCATAGGATGCAGACTGAAGGAACACGAACGGGATATTCGGAATAATGATTGGTATCACTCTGCCGTGGCTGAGCACACACTTTTAGAAGGTCAAAGTATTGACACCAAAAGAGCGAAAGATTTATGTAAATAAATTTGCTACTATCCACGGATCATCAGGGAAGCCATTGAAATAGAAAAAAGACCTAACAAACTAAACAGAGAAGATGGCTACAAACTTCCTTATACCTGGAATAGACTTTTGAAAAAACTCAAGTATTAATTAATCATGCTACATGACAACCGCTTAAGTTTGTTTGTTTGTTTTTCATTGTTGATTTAGAAAGCCTGACGAAGCAGGCAGAATAGCACGGCGAAACTGTTGCTAAAAAAGTATACTTTAATCGCAGAAATCCAAAAGAAACTTGCCAAAATCCAAAAGAAACTTATCAAAATGTGAAAGACTAGTTATCCCCTAAAACATAATACCTTCAATTTTTATCAGTCCATTAGAACAAAAACTGATTTCTGCTCATTGGGTTCTTTTAAAGGTGGACTATTATGGAGGATGTAATTTGGTTAAAGTATAATTCATCGTACCATTTGAAATGAAAAACATTGAGTTAATCCTCTTGGATGTGTAATAACATGAAATTCCATGCATAACATGCGCCCATGCATGTAAGCATGTTCGCTAACGTAGCTCTCTCCTAGTTTATGGTTTAGCTCTGCAAATTGTTATCCTGACTGATATTTGTTCAGATCCGCCTAGTGACCAGGGGAGCGTTCGGGTTTCGACCTTCAACTGAGACGAGAGTATTGCGTGATTGGTGTGAAATCATCCCGTAACCACTCACAAAGGTGTCTTGCACGGTGGTTTAAGGAACCCAAAAAAATGTGATATTTTGTACGAATTTCTAATTTTCCTTTCAGTTTCTCCTTTCATCGTTAAAGTCCGTTGGATAGCGCTCGGATGGGACGCTACACCATGGGTAGGACCGCCAACCGTTTTTTTTTCTTTCGGAAACGCCCTCATTTTTTCCAACCACTCTTACCCGCCAGGGAGAAAAGTAAAGTTCAAAATGGAGGCACTTTAAATCTGAAATATCCCTATCCTAATTATAAAAATCGAAGGCAAAATTGGCAAAAAAAAGCTTGCCGCGAGAGATAGGTGGCAAGATCCGAGTCAGTCCGAGGTAGATATACATGGTAACGCACCGCTATAACCGTCGCGGGTTGGGCCGAGTTTCGAACCCGCGACCACTGAGTCAAAAGGTCAAAGTATTAACTGGTTGGCGGTACTGGCTTGCAAATGTCTTTCGGTGAGGCAGGTATGAGGCAGGTATGACGTAGTTGTGACGCCATCATGGATTAGTAGCACCTGACGATATTTTTAATTGCTTTTTAATTTCATGTAATTCGATAATATTCTATGTAAAACGTCCATTGTGATATGATAATACATTTAGTAGCCCAACTGTAAAATCCAGAACGATTTCTGTTACACCTTATAATAAAAGGAAATGATTCACCAAGATATCTTGACAAGGTTTATGAATCAGTATAATAATAATAAATATTTAGTAGCTCTAGGTACAATACCCCTAAGAGCACCAATATTATAATTACAATTGTGGTGAGCTTAAATAACCAATATAGTATCAAACATAAACAATGAGTACAAACATATTTGAAAACATATAAATACAAAGATAAAACAAAAATTATTATGCATATTCATATCACAAAATAACGAAAAAAAAACTAACAATTAAAGACATTTTAATGAAGATTGCACAATAACAAAGTAGGAAGCGGATGGTGATAAAGATATTACAATGCGAATTAGAGATTTATGTTTATATGTGAAAGGTAAGAAAAAAGTTTCGTTTTGAATGACTGCCTGTTTTTACTGTTCTTTAGGTCTATGAAGAGAATTCCATAATTTTGTGGATTTGACTAGGAAAGAATTGTGGTATTTGGTGGTTCTATGGGCAGGGCAATATAAATCAGATGCTTCGCTCCTTGTATTCATATTACGGGACTGAGGTTGGTGTATAGAGATATCCATCAAATATTTAGGTTCTGTAACGGAAAATAAGGAGAACAGGAAGACGCTTAGCAAGTAATTACGCCTGCCCTTGACATTTAGCCAAGATAGTTTTTCTCTATACGAAGAAACATGCTCATCATATCGAAGGTTAAAAATGAATCTGATGCATGAATTTTGAATCCTCTGTAGCTTGTCATTAAGCTCTTCTGATAGGTCACCAAAAACTAGAGAACAGTAATCTAAATGGGAAAATGCTAGAGTTGTAACAAGTAGCTTCCTAGTATGAGTCGGTAAGACGTATTTCTGGGTTTTGAGTTGGTAAAGTATACCGTTCACCTTATTGGAAATTTGGTGGATTTGATTATTCCAGGTTAAATTATTATTCATTAGAATTCCAAGATTTCTAACTACGTTGGAGAAGTGAACGGTGACATTGTCGATCTCCAAGCGCGGAATGATGTCGTAGTTAATTTTATTGATTAACTTAGAGTTACCAATAATTATGCCTTTAACTTTAGTGTTGTTAAGGATTAATTGGTTGTTTTTAACCCATAAGGAAACAGCTTCAGCATCACGTTGGATTTTCTTTATTCCATCGTAAAGGTCTTGCAGGTGACATTGAATGTAAATTTTTAGGTCGTCTGCATATAACATATACTGACAATATTTTAAGGTTTTTGGAAGGTCCAAAATGTAAATTGCAAACAAAAGCGGACCGAGAACAGACCCCTGTGGAACACCATGTGTAATTGGTAACCATGAAGACAAATTTCCGACGGAGTCCTTGACTGCCTGTTGGCGGTCTGTTAGTATACAGTGTATACCTATCCTCACAGGCATAGATTGATGCAAAGAACTAGGTTTCCCGATCATGCGTGTTAATTTGACATCCATGATTACATTCACGACGTAATTACGATCCATCTTGTGAGCCATGTCGTTGATCATTATGTTTCTGCTAGTTTAAGAGTCGTTCCTTGCCATTTTGTGTTCCGTATTGGAACTTACTTAGGTAATATTCTTCAGAAGTCGTTCTGTAAGGCCTTTTGCAAAATCATTCGGATGTGAAAAATAGTCTTTACCATGCAATTATGACCACGTTTGGACACTTATCAGTTTCCTTTATTTTAAGTTGGTACCACAATGAGGAAAGCAAAAAGCTCTCGTTGGAAAGGTAAACTCGCATATGAAAGTGTGCATGATTGACTTTTGTCTTTTTGAGAGGAAAATTTTGGCATCACATGAAGGTCGCAAATAAATTGTATGTCCTCAAACGTAATAATAATCTTACCATAACTGTGCTCGTTTTATATTAAAAAATGATACGATACTTCATAACCACTGTCGATATTATAGCTTACGCCATAGGAAAGTGCCATACTGCAATCACTTAGCACCTTCGTAATCGTCTCCGGGATACCATATAACGAAGGTAGTTTTGTTTTTTTAAACACGAGACTTAAAACCGCCGTCAATATTAAGACTTACGTTAAATTGATGTGCCACAGAATTACTTGGAACCTACATAATCGTCTTGTATGAAACATTACGAAGATTAAGAATAATATGAATCTTTATTTCTTAATGTTAATTCAAAGATGAAAGTTAGTGCATACTTGGAAGTACAGATTCAAAAACATTTCTTTGGCAGTTAAAAACGCAATATCTAATCTCGTAACTAAGTTATTTTCTTTTATGCAAAAAGTATTACCCAGTTTTTCCACAAAGTAGGCAAAGCATCATAAAACAATGCCTAATAAACTAATAAATTTTATTTATGCAATATCGATAGTAAACGCTGTTCACAAGGCTGTCAAGCATGATATGAAATCATTGTCATAATAAGACTCGCTGTTACTACTTGAGAAACAAATCTGGCGAAATTTTCTACGAGTAATCACCGAAGAGAACGAGCTTATAAAAACACATACGGAAACTATAGTCCATTTCAAATGACTTGGCGGCTGGGAAGGCGGGGCCAGCCGGGGGGAGGAGCTTTGAGCCCAGTCATGTGGTCTTGGTGTAGCCAATAGGAGCGTGGGTGGGGAAATTCCTTCTCAAGGGACCTCAGTCTTGCTCTGCCTTATGTCGTGCGAAGATCTGCTCTTCCCTTTCCGTGTTGCCACGTGTCCTGCGTTTACATAAGCGATATTTAAAGTGTGGCTGTGCGATTGCTGAGGAAACGCCTTGATGGCGCTCGTCCCTCCTCTACCTCGCCCATTCCACAAATTTCACCTTCCGTGCGAGAGTAAACGAGAGCTGACGAGAACGTCCGAATTCTCAGCTGCCAAGTCATTTGAAATGGACTATAGCAGAGATGAGTAAAAATTCCAATTCCGATGTTATGTGCCGTACATCAAAACGTTAAAACAGAGAGATCATGGAGGTGAAAATCTACAACTACATACTACCCTGCGAGCCACCGCACGGGTGTAAAGGTGTAAAGAAGGATGTTCTATAGGTGGGCGAAAAGGTGAAATGTATTCCGAGAGTGTTTTCAGTGGATCTCAGTTTTAATTATAATTATTTATTTTGCTTGGGAAGGAAACTTTTTTGTACCTATCTGTACGGCATTGTATCTGTCTTATTTTATCTTTCCTGTTGGACTTAGAGATGTAGTGCGGCGTCAAAATAATATTCTCCGTGTCACACTTAAACACTACTGTTCTGAATTTCTCAAGCAATCCAAGTCTAGCTAGTAGCCTCCGAATCTCTAGCGGTTTCCCACCTAATTTCTCTAAAGGCCGTGAAACACTCTTTGTTCGCTCGCAGCAGTTTTTAACGAAGCGCACAGCTTTCCTTTGTATTTTATTTATTTTTCGAATTAAATCTTTCTGTCCAGGGACCCAAATGCTCGCGGCGTATTCGAGGTGCGGCCTAACCAGAGCGAAGTAGAACCTCCCTTTCACTTTTTCATCCAAGGACCTTTCTACTATACGCTTGATAAATCCTAGTTTTTTTAGACTGAGACGGATATATTTAATGTGTGTGTTCTTCACGTTAGGTTTGAAGTTAAGGTAATTTCCAGATATTTTACTCCATCTGACGACATTTTATTTACTCCACCCACAGTGTAGACATGATGTTGGTGTGTTTACTTCCACATTAAGTGTACTGCAGTACATGTATTAGGATTTAGATCAAGTCCCCACTCTTGGTACCACGAGCCAACGTTATTTAGGTCCGATGATAGAACTTCTAAGTCTATACCTTCGCCGATTTCGCGGTAGATGACCGCATCGTCTGCAAATAATCTATTTTAACAGTGAACTCGAGAACTCAGGTCATTCATATATATAATGAATAAAAGGGGGTCAATCACGCTTCCTTGTGGGATGCCAGACGCCACTCTTAACATATCAGAGCTATATCCGTCAATAACTACTTTTTGCTCTCGATCACTTAAAAAGTCAAGTTTCAAGTTCACTATTTTTTGGTTAAACGCGCATCATTATAATTTAAAAATAAATTATTTTTCTGAGGAACCTTGTCCAATGCTTTCTTTAAATCAAGGAATAACGCATGAACTTGATTTTTCGATTCACGCAACGACGAACTCCTGTAACTACACGCGTGGGGTGAGATGATAGCTATCCTACGAACCATGGCCCCCTCTAATACAGGCCGGAACATGCAATTTGTCAACAGCGCTTTGCATGACGTCATTGGTCCTACTGCATCGCCCGTGGTCCTGTTGTTATTCTGCCAGCTGTCATCGTTGCAAGTAGGGATAGAACTGATGTGACTACAACGACGGACATCAGTTATGCTAATGTTTAACATAGGGTTGCATCATTTGAGTAATTCTAATACCTATTTCGTATTTTTATAGCATTTTGTTGTAGGCATATGTGAGAATTGTCAATGGCAAGTGAGACGAGTGATGAACTTGGGCGATTTAATCTCACAGTATTTTCGATTAAAAACATGTTTTGCAGCCCAGTAAGGAATTTTAGGTTAGTTAAGTAACAAAAGTTATGCAAATGAACGGCTGTCCATAAGTATTAATTTAGAAATATATAGTCGCGACAGCTGACGGGCTGCTCCAAGGTACGCTGTTGAAATATGCATTAGGCTTTAACTTCAAAAGGGGAAGCTAAACTTAAATATTACAATCATCACAAAGATATCTCATTAAACGGCTGTGAAAAGACAGGACACCTACCTGGATGCACATCCGTCCCGGATAGTGAGAAAGCGAACAAAATATTTTTAAGGTTTTCGGTTATCTTCTTGCAGCTATCACCAGGATTATTTCAGGAATGAAACAATTCAACATTTCCAAACTTTACAACATTTATTTCAAAGGAAAATGGCATAAAATACATTATTTCAGGTAATCAATCCATCTTGAGTAAATAAACTTACAAGAAGCAACTTCGTAGATCAAATAACATCACTCTCAAATTTCAGTGCAAACGACCATCAAAAGCGTAAATTAAACTTCCTAATATGGAATACGTAACTAAAAGCTGCTGTAAGTAATACACTTGAATTCCAATCAGAAACAGTCACAATAAGAACTACGACGATGCAATTTTCCACAGATATAAATTTTTAATCGACACGGGTTTCGATGCACCGCATCATCATCAGGCTCGCAAAGAAACAGTCACGACACATCCTTGAGCAATTAAATTCACTGATGAATGATTTCCAGAAATCGTTTTCAACGAGTTTTACAAGACTACCAAAGGAAAAAAATATCTGTGGGGTAGCGTTCACTATTTTGACACAAATCAAGTGTAAAAGGAACATATATTCAAATGTAAGCTTATAAGTAAATTATTTTGAAATAATAAAGTTTAACACTAAGATAGGTAGGGGTAGTAGAAAGTAGTATTGGAACAGGCACAGTCTAAACAATTGTATACTGTGAAATAGGTATCAGCTGTACAGCGTTCACCGGTTTCAAAACAATGAATGTTTTACAAGGAACTTAGAATGTGTAGTTATCTGTGAGAATCAGGGGGTGTGATGGCTAATAATTCTTGAGGATATTACACGTTTGTGTGGAATTTGAAAGCCATACGTCAAACGATTGAAATTCCATAGCTGTAAAAGTGTGGGTGGGAGAGTAAAAAATTAGTCTTTTTTTGTAAATAATAAACTGCTAAGAATGTAAAATATTTCACGTTGAGGGTGTGAATCTGAGGTAGACAGAAGTAACAGCACATATACCTGTGGTGTAGTGTTCACCATTTTGAAAAAAATCAAGTTTTAGAGGAAAGTGTGAATATGTAAGCTCAAAAAAATTTGTTTTTCAAATTAAAAACTAACAGAATGTGTAGACGAAGTAGAAAGCAACATTGGAAGCAATTGGAATTGGAATCAGTGTTCACTGGTTTGAAAATAATGTATGTAAGTAATACAAGAAAACGAGAATGTGGAATTTTTGTGATTTTCAGGAGGAATTATTGCAAATAACCACAAGAATATTACATACAGGCCAATGAAATTTCTCAGTCTAGTGGATAATGCGGGGTCACGCGTTTGTGGGCTATACATGTAACGGTTGAAATTCGCTGTGGGTGGGAGTGTTGAAAAAAAGGAATTTTTTTGGAAAATGATAAACTACTAAAAATGCAAACATTTACGTTGCGAGCGTTTACTTTAGGTAGATGGTTGTAATCGCATGGATATTCAGCCGTGGAAATGGAGTAAGCTGATGAGGATTGTTAGCAGTAAGACTAATGTATCAGTGTTGTTTGTAATGTCTGTGAGGTTGGACAATTAAAAATATACAATGAAACTATTTTACCAATTCACTGTCATTCACTATCACACCCTTAGAAGCTACTCACAACTCACATCGCATGTTGCGCTTCACAAAGCAAAGAACAGCACTTCACTTAATTATATTTCACTTCATTTTCACAAACATGGGATATGGGGCCATGAGTACTGAGGGAGGTGAACACGGAGTAGTAACATTGAACAAAGTAAGAGCAGCACCAGGGGACAACTTTGGGCGATGTAACTGGTAACTTTGCACTTCACCGCTCGTATCCGTGAAAGTTGAACAGTGGAGGAGTATCCCGCTCAGCAAAATGCTTGATGCGAACTACTGCGTTTGATTCCAGTCCTTCCTAGGAATATTCTTCAGCCACTGCTTTCTACTGCGTTCGTCTTTGGGGAATCGGAACACAGTCACATACCCCTCATTCTTGGTGGAGAGGTAGTTGCTTTTGCAACCTGGCACACAACAACACCGGGGTATCTTTAATTTAAAAATAGGAGTTGTAGGAATAAACATAGTTCAGAAAGTGTAGTTCATTTATGATTGTTTTTAGAAAACCTGAGTAACATCAATTATTTAATTCATAAGATCCACCAAAAATAACAATCACTGTTAACCCAATAATAATATTAGCATAAAAACAGAATAGCTGCTAAATTCCCTACATATAATCTACGTTGCATTTGTGTACTCTCAATTTCCCTCCGTAATGGCCGGCCGGCAAGTAGTCGCAATGCTTTAGAAGAAATAATCGTAATGTTCCACCCTCAACTCACAGAAAATATCTTAACACTATTTTACTTACCTTTAGCCAAAACAATATACAAAAAAATAATCCCTGCTCTGCCTTTTAATCCAGCTTTTTTGCACTCTCAATATCCCGTGCTCAATATCATTCCAACAATGGCCGGCCGGCAAGCGATCGCAAAATGCTTTTGAAGAAATAATCGTGATTTTCCACCTTAAACTCACAGAAAATATCTTTAAACGAATTTACGTACCTTTAGCCAACACAATATACAAAAAATTAGTCCAGTTCGGCCTTTTTAACTAGTGAATTCATACGTTTTTAATCACACGGACACACTTCTCCCGTAAGACGCCATGCTTCCAAACAGCAACGATAGGACTAACACACAGCGTTGCCAAAATTCCATGTTCCGGCCTGTATTAGAGGGGGCCATGTACGAACGCATGTTTTCGCAATGACGCCGAAACAATGCAATTTGGAAGTAGTCGACACTGGAAACGGCATAAATATCAACAGGCAGTACTGCCACTTCGGAATTCGTGCCTGATATTTAACAGGCTTATATTGACACACCGATATTATAATGCGTTGGTCCATGGTGACATTGCCACTACCAATCCAAGTACTTGAACTACAACCCCACCACCATAGGGGTCACGCCCGATAGCCGTGCAAGGTAAAGGTGAGCTTTCGTCCCGCACGGTCAACATTTTTTTTGAAAAACCTAGGAAACTTACGATATTGAATGTGATACCTATGAGTAGAGGAAGGTTGCGCATTTGTAAAAATGTGAGAATCATACCCGTGTGTGTAGTAGTTTTTGAGATATAGACGTTTGAAAATGACCAATTTTTCGACTTTTTCGTCCGTTTTCGACGCCATATTTGGAGGTTTTCACGAACAACCGGTAGAGGGATAAGACTAATTTCACTTCTATTATATTCCTATACCCCACCCCCCCAACAAGCTTACGGGCCTATGGAGTGAAACAGGGGTGCTAGGGTGGGACGGTACGCGGGCCCGATTTGGCCGCATTTTCGTGAATTAATACAGCGAAAAACGCAGTTTTCGCGGGAATAGTAAAGTGGTAATGGGCATTTCTGGGAGTGGAGGAAATTTCAAAATGCTGATTTGTACTGCATTTCCGTGTTTTGTCAAACCGAAAAACGAATTTCCCTTCCATTCCTTTGCCCTGAACCCACCCCTCCAATAAACTTGGGGGGCGTATTATTTTAAGAATAGAATCCCTCTCGCTCATTGGTGATTATTGGTGGGCATTGGTAGAAGGCTAAAATGTTATTCTGCGTATTATTTTATGAATAGAATCCCTCACGCTTATTGGTGATTTTCGGTGCGCATAGATAGAAGGCTAAAATGTTATTCTGCGTATTATTTTATGAATAGAATCCCTCACGCTTATTGGTGATTTTCGGTGCGCATAGATAGAAGGCTAAAATGTTATTCTGCGTATTATTTTAAGAATAGAATCCCTCTCGTTCATTGGTGATTATTCGTGGGCATTAGTAGAAGGCTAAAATGTTATTCTGCGTATTATTTTCGTCAGATGACAAGGTTATTATAAGTGGGCTTTTGTTAGAGCCTAAGTAAATAGTATTGTTGACGGAGTTCTCTCGGGTAGTGTGGAAGGGGGAAATTAACTGTCAATAATTGGAAGTTGATTGTTGAAAAGTCAACCGGTATTCATTCGCCAACGAGAGTTGAGAAGCTTGTTGGAGTTAATCATTTTCTTGCATGTGTGGTGTACGGTCGCCATGAGTTGTCAATCGTGTACGCACACACCAATGTCTGCGATCCAGACTTTCGTTTCGGCGGTGTCAGGCTTGGAATTCCTTGAAAGGCACGGGTGTTTGTTCGCTGCGGGAACTCGTAATCCTCCATTTAAAGTGATACGTGAAATGTTATTAGTGCACTGGAATGAATGCGAGTGAAAAGGAAGTGTAAATCCTTCATTTGAAGTGAAATGTGCAATGTTTACTGCGGTGGAATGAATGGAATTGCATTGTAGTAAATGGCTGTTGCGAGGCGAGTTTGAGTGGAAGGCGGGAAGAAATAGTGTAGGAGAGGTGTGCATATGCTAGAGAACCAACTGCTCGATCGCTGCGCCACGTACAGTGGATAAGAGGAAACGGCATTTTTTCACAAGATGGCGGAGAGGAAAAAACGCACTTCTCAGGTTTGAAAGTTTCCCATTCCTAAAGTAGTTGATGCATTGTTGTGTTGAAAGTATTTTACAAATGCGCAAGGTTTGCTTTATAAGTGATGTGAATTTGGTTCCGATATCTCTATTGTAAGTGGGTGAAATTTGCGAAAACGCTGGCGGGACGAAAGCTCACCTTTACCGCCGTGCAATACCAGCCACGGGTGGTTCTCTTGTCCTGGTACCCAAGCCAGTAATTTTGTGTGTTCGTTGAAGGTTACAAAGCTCTTTGCGGTGGTACGTCCAAATTTAAAGATATATATTTAATTTCGCTGGAAATGGCTATCAAAGTCATGATTAAAGTTTGATCTACATCTTATTATATTTACTTATCATTTTAAACAGCACAGTCTCAGCAAATTCAAATTTTCTTCCGAATGTCGTCACGGAAGGAGCAGGGAGCATGTTGACGAGGTGTTGATCCGGAATCCAGCAGTTGTACTATCTTCTTTCGGGCCAATAAAATGATTCAGCAGGACCTCGATAATGCATAAATGTTATCAATGCGTCATTTTTGTCACTCGTTACATCAACAGCAATGCCGATCCACCATTCACTTTCGTAGACGCAGAAAACATAGCCAACAGGGAATATTTTACGTAATTTCAAAGACACTTCGGGTGAGTGACAAAGGTAAGCGACGAAATTTATGTAGTCTTTTGACACTTTACTGACTCGAATTGAGTGTGAATTGCCTTGAATAATTTGGTGATGCTCTCTAGTTTCAGAAATTGTTCTGCCTTTCTTTCCATCTTTGTTCTTGGAACTTTTTACTGTCTTCAATTTGCTGTTTTGAAACTTATATATATATTTTATTCCGCGTACGTTTTGGTCGCAAAAGTTAAAATTCACCTCACTCAAACCCAACCTGTCACCTACTACTACTCACCCGAAGTGTCTTTGAAATTACGTAAAATATTCCCTGGTTGCTATGTTTCCTGCGTCTACGAGAGTGAATGGTGGATCGGCCTCCTCCTCGTACGTAAAACGTACTTGCTTGCTCACGGTAAAACTATTCATAAAACAGCAATGTCCTGCCATCTATGAGACTTTTTGCGAGCACCTGGAGTGATAAATGCACTCTCTTTTGGATGACTGCTAGGTTAAAAACTATATGTATTGTTTATTTACTTACTTTCTGATCACACTCAACGGTGCTAAGGCTCTAACGCATTCTTCTAACAAGAAGGATACTGCCTCAACGTTCCATGAACTTCCAGCCATGTTTGTTTACGTTTTCCTTGTTTGACTTCCCATGGATACGAGATTACTATCAACGCGATGAACGGAACGTCTCATTGGTTGTTGCATAAAACGGTTTTTTGGAAATAGAACCTGTCCTATTCCGTAAAACGGTTTTATCGTTAGCAAGCTCATTTTTATAAAATTAGTCGATTTTAGAAAACGTTTTGCTGAAAAGTTTACCGTGAGCATCAGGCATTAGAACTTCAGCTTAACTTCAAAGAAAAATCTCATAATTCTAATTCCCCCATTTTTAGCGCAGATCTACCGTAGATACTACTTGCATTTGCATCCATTACGATTCTAGCCATGCGCGTGTTATTTTTGGAAGCATGATCTGATTCACTACGCACTGAGGCACGTATCCCTTCTACTCGAATGCGTAAGAAGTTACAAATGTCTTCCTATGCGTCTCCCCTTCCTTCTGCGCACGGATATAAAAGCAGAGCGATAGACAACGCGGATGGAAACCCTAATGCTTCGTAATATTCAGAAAAAGGCACATTTAAGTCTTACAGTTTTGCACCAAATTTATTTTTATACGTGCCGAATTATAATACTGCTTAGCCATAAATCGCAAAGGTTGCTTTTTACTTGAAAAATCTTGAACTTAATGAGATACTAATCAAGATACAAAGTTTCCACAGAGAGTTTGAGATTGATCGAATAAATATTATGAATAAGCAAACGGTCATTATAATCACTTATATTTCTTCATATCACACCTCTATTTGCATAAGTACTGAATTAACTCTCGTACAGTCGTTCATATTCCCGGAAGTACTCCTTTGATACATATTATTTTGACTCTGTCATCAAATACAGTCGAATGTCTTCAGATACTGAATTTCTCTATATTTCTAGTATTATGGTTCCAAATGAAGTGTATTTAGGAGGATGTTTGGATTACAATGAAAATAAATATCATCAAATCTTCCCCATGGCTTTCAAAACAGCAGATGATTTTTTAAAATATTATCTTAAAATCACAGATTTTAAAAACGTGCTCATAGAGTGTAAATAGCTTTTCGCTGAAGTGTAAAGGATTCTTGGAGCTTCCAGTTCATCCGTGCAACGTCAATAGCGCTAAAATTAAGTGCTGAAGGGTCATCTTAAAAACAGTTGAGCAGAATAAGAGTTCTGTGACTGATTCGGAAAGAACTGAGTTACGAAAGCAAACAGGCTGAAAAGAACAAGGGTTCAATGAAACGCAATTTAAAAAATCTATTATAGCAATCAAAAAATTTGTGAAATGATTCACAGAATGTGTTACACGTATAGCTATAAAAATATAATCTGTACTTGTAAATCCTTGTACAATAAAGTGTGGTCAGCAACTGCCCTGATATGTACGGAGACAATGTTTACCTCCTCCATGACACCTGAAAAATGATGGTATGATGAACATTTTGAGTAAAAATAGATTTTACTTGATCAACTATAGCACTAAGAGTTGTCTTTTTTTAACGATACTAGTATATAAGAACCTTTCACAGCTTTTGAGTATGTTGCACTGCTTTCAAAAGTGTTACTCATTTTCCGCTTTGGCGAAGTTCATAGCTCAGTGGTAAATGTGTTAAAAGATAAATTGCCTTTATCTGTTTAGGAAATTTAATTTAGGCGTATGGTGTGGGTTTATTGTAGCCATTTAAAACACAGTTAACATAATATTTAAACAATACCTACTAAAGCTAACTTTTTCGAGCAAAAATCATTTTATTGAAGCACTACCGTTTATTCAACAATTTAATAAAGGCACCAGTATTAATAAAATAATTAGAAAAAAATCCAATTAAAGTCAAAATCAACTTTTATAAGGACCTTTTATCTGTGATCCTTACCAATTTACAGGCATATGAATCATGGAAGAATCGCAACTATGGAGATTGCATGGGAGTATGGAGCACGATTGATGAACCGACAATCAAAATCAACCTGTACTCTGACAAACCGACAATCATTTCCCAAAACTTGGTAACTGCATGAACTACGAAAGCACGTTTTTTTGCAATTGAATTTGTTTGAGTGAGATATCATTTCAATAAAATTTCATTGAATTGGGCCTCATCATAAAGAAAAAATACCTCATTTTTTCATATTATAACAAAATACCAGCAACTTACCGCACTACTTTTAGAAACATTTACCAAAAAATACCAGCCATTATAATGGAAAATGGTGCGGATTTGCACTTCATAGAGGCTTTATTATTTTTAAATGAGGAACTTCTAACGAATATATCTCGTCAACAATTTAACAGTGTGTACTTTGTATCAACTCTCAAATATAAAAAAAACGAATCAATTACTCACCGTAGTAAATTTACAGAATCGCAAAAAAACACTTCGCTTATCAAGGCGTTTACAGCGTACGGCTTGAAAATAATGAATCAAAGAATTATATATTCATACTTAGTTAATTACTGAGACATTCAGTAACATGAAGCAATATTTTTGAGCCATTGATATTAAAATATTTACTTCATGCTTCTCGAAGCTGCCGAAAATAAAAAATAAAATTCGAATATGGTCTCTATTATGACTAGGAAAAAGTCTCGCTCAAACCACCATTAAAAGAACAAAACAGCTTATCTTAAAACTAAAATTAATTCCATCCATTACCCATTCCTTAATACTTGGGGTTTGATAGAGATAATTTTATAATTTACATAGGATTCGGTCTTACCATGGTACACACAAAGACAGTCATTTCTTAGGATGCAAGACGAAAAAATAAGTATTCTCTACACAGCTACCTTTTGATGATTTTCCTTGACCTTGCAGTCGTGCAGAAGCCAATTTTTCCTTGATATTACATGTTGTGAGCGGGCAGAGCAAACTCGTCCGTCGATATGCTTTTGTTTATTTCCTAAGCAATTTAAATTCCCTTCTTAAGCCTCCATCTGGTATGCGAGGGCAAGTAGCCTCTCCGAGCTGCACTTTCCGCTTTGGAGTCAATTTCCAAAGTCAGGGTCTCCAAAATTCTCCCCTCCTGCCGACCATTGCTCCACTCTCCTCTCAGACCCCTCCCTTGGTCTTCCCTAGCATCAGTCGCCTCCGCCGGCCCTTAAGACATTATTTAAGTCTTTCATTGCTCCTGCGTCACGTGGTCTTCACATATTCTGTCTTACTTTCAGTTTAAGATTAGCTTCAATGAAAGCTTCAACTGTAGATTCATTGTAATACAATGTAATCAATGTACAGAGGCATTTACAATCACATATAAACGTCCATCGTAAACGCTAATTTGGGTAAACAAGTGCCAAGATTTTCATATCCTCCCATCACACTTGACCCTCAAATCCTTGTGTCCCGCAACGAACTGTGATCTGGCCGCCATTACTCCCAACTCGAGTCATCCACGTAAAATCCAGAATTACCCGTAAAACTTTATGGATTATTTGCTGAAGATGCAGTAATTTACCGAGAAATCACAAAGAAAACGAATTTGGCTCTAAATGTATTCCAATAAAGCTTTGGTGTTGAGGGGTCGAACTTTTTTTTTAAATTTACGGTTACGCAACTCGCATGAAAAAAAATCACATGAACGCCACAACCAAAGACCTGTCAGTGCGGCCAAGTGTATGAACAGAATGCAGAATTGCAGACGGTAAAGCTTTACCCCACGCGTGCAAGCTAATTCATTGCGGCGGGAAATATTTTACTACGAAGATGCTTAAGTGGAAAACTTCATTTGGGAATGAGTGCCGTTCGTCAGTGGTAATACTCAAATTAGGAAAGAATAGCTGATTCGTTTAAATCATGCTCAAAGTCATTAATGATCTTGAATCTCTTGGGGCTTACTCTTTTGGTGAAACATATTTGCTGAAAGTATGAAAACAGTATCGATATATGTAGCAGTAGATGTAATTATTTTGGAATAACCATCCCACATAAATGGATGGCTCATGGGCATAGAAAACCAATTAAAAGCCTCACCAAGTAAAAAGTAAAAGTTAAAAAACCTCACCAAGTAAAAGGCAGTGATATGCAATAAGATCAAAAGAAAGCGAAGAGAAGCGAAGACTAAGATTAAACGCAAAATATTTTGCTTTTAAGAATGAAGCAGGAGCTGGAAGATTTGCGAGCCCAACGCGATGAATAATTGCACAAGCGTCGATATAGACTTCATGGTCCATCCTTGAAGGATGTTTGACAAGAATAACCGGGCGCTCACCCAGCATAAGAGTAGTGAGCAGAAAATTTCTCGGTCTTTGAATTATGGTCCCCAATAAAGTATAAGATGAAGCCTTAATTTTCAGTAAGAGCACCCCGGGGTCAGTTGACAAGAGTCCTGAAGTTCTGTCATTTGCTCAAGCTCTTTAATACCTAAGTATATCGAAGAAAGTTGCCGAAAAGGGTAAAGGAGTTACAAGATAATCTTGATCTACAGAAAAAAAAAACTGGTATGGTAAATAAAGGGTTTTTGTCCCGTTACTACATTATCCCCGCAGAAATCAAGAGTACTTAGCCATTGCTGATTTGTGCTGGGAAGTGTGCTGCATGCCTGGTGTGGAATCACCTCGTGCTACACACCCTAGTGGTGCTTTGCACGGTACTTCGTAGATGCAGATTAAATTTTGAGGAAAAAGGAAAAGATCATTCCGGTGGACTAGAGACAGAGCATCTCAAAAGACTAAAATCCATTTTCAACCACCTCTTACATTTGAATCCCTGGTCTTCTTCCCTTTGATATGAAAATCTTTTACGCTTATCTATATTTTAATCTTGTCTAAAATATCTTCTCAATGATTCTCTACTGTTAATAAATTGCACCACACGCTAACGTATTTCTCATCTTAATATCCTTATATCTGAGGAGATTTTCGTCAAAACTAAGAGCCATGAATGTAAAATGTTCCAACTGTGCAAAATTACACCCTCGCGCTTTCTAATTCCGGCTTCGTTTTCTCGAGAATTTCATTACTTTCCTTTTCTTATGATTTATCTCCACCTCATATATCTCGGACTGATTTAATCATGAGCCCAAAAACGACAGGATCCCTTTCGCTGACTGGAGGACTAACGCTTGATCATCCACAGACCTGACTTAATAAGCTCCCCCGACTCTAATTTCCACTTCAAGCTGCTCCCTGCGTCTCTCATTCCTAATCCTTGGTAGGTATGGGAGTACGTTAAAGAGAAACGAGGAAAACACATGGTGCGCTGCCTTAACCTAAAGCCAATGTCTCAAGCCAAACGTTCTCGGAGATTCTCTGTTAAACGACGACCTTTAAAAAAATATGGCGTCATATTGACATTGGACATGGCACGATTTCCCGATCACAATTATCTGTGAGTCCAACTTTAGGTTTAGGTCCATTTTTTGCGTGGGAGTTTTTATGAAAAAGCGACTCATAAATAAGGAAGAAAACCCCGCGCCACCCTTGGGAAGAAATCAAGCTAAAGACAATAACGTATTTATAAGTTTAGCAACTAATAAGTAGGTATGACTATTTTCGTCCATTTTTCACATATTCCTCGTGACTCGGTGTGGCTAGGCTCATTTCGTACGTACTCGGCAGCAATATTTTGCGGCCCTGGCTGCTGTAGGTACCATGGCAACGAAGCAACTACGTAGTGATCTTAAACAAACGCCATTTTGAAACAATTGCTACGGTTCCTAGAATCATGGGAACGAACGGTAAGAGTTTCCGTGCGAGAAATTGCGTAAAATATGGTATAGAAGAGAAACTTGTGCCGTGGGACACGGTCCCTCTGCAAAAAAATTCTTCCGGAATTTTCAGTCCACTGCTATTCCTTGCTATATCGTCATGAAGCTTCGAGAAAATCGTCTAGCTCTCCAGTCTGCCTCATGGTTCAGCAATACTGCCAGCACATTTTCATACCTCACACTTTATAACGTCATCTTACAACGTGGAAAACGTAGTCCACGTTAGGTTTATACATTGCATGGTGATAAATTAATATTTCCAACCCTTCAGTGGCGACACGAGTTCCCCATTCTACTGTTCCACAAGGCAACGCTCTCCTAATTGCAAGTATAAAGCCAATTAAATCCATCTCCAATCTCGTGCCAAAGCCTCAAATTACAGCCACAGGGTTGGAGTATGATAAATTGGCCCCGTTTGCCTGGTAGGACATTAAAACTGACCCTCTAATTATTCCGGCTCAACTCCCTCCCTGTTAATGATTCCAGTTAGCCTCCTTCCCATATTTACCCAGAACTAGACACTAATTCTCAAGGAACATTATGAAGATAATTACTATTGTTTGGACTCATTTTTCGTAATGTACAACAAATAATTGTGTGGAATTTCACTGAGTTGGCAGAGGAAGAGTTGCTTCGCGGAGATAAGATAACAGTATTTTACGCATCTAAAATATCTCATCCATCTCTCCCGATCTACCACACAATATATCGTTTGGGAAGAATTGCTATACGTATACATCAAATGTATATAATTTTTAAATTAATTGGACACTTATTTTTCAGGAACTTCAGAGAAAAGAGAAGGATATTTGTTGGAATTACGTTTCAATCCTCATCTTGTCACATATCGCAGTTTCTCATTTCTCAGTCCTTCTTTCCCCGTCCTTCTTTCCCCGTCCTTCTTTCCCCGTCCCTCTTGAGCGTCTCGATTTCCTGATTTTCGTGAGATAGTTTCCTCTGACACAGAACTAATTATAAGCTGCGTAACCTACAAAAATTACGATTCCACAGATGTTGGCAGCTTACTTTAGCCAAATTATTTATGGTTACCGAGAAATAACAGATGTAATTAATTATTGGGGGAGGTAGATTCCACGAATATACACCAAAGAAATGGTTGGGATGATGAAACCCAGGAATTTTATGTGGATATTTCTAAGATAAAAGTAAATAATTGAGAGAGGAAGCTGTAGTAATTGTATAACACATCCAGCTGCAGTGGAAGGCATTTTGAAGATATTAAAGAAAATTGGTGCCGGAAAAAACTGAACGCTATGAGTCGCGATCCTGTAGGTACTACTCTACCTTATTAGACAATAAGAAAGCCTAGCCATTCAATATAAATTATCTTTTTTTTATAAAATTTGGTAAATCTGCTGAAGAGGGTTACTGTAATTGTTGTTCAAAATTCACTATGTTACCCCTTTTTCACTGTTTTTCTTCATTCTTCTGCTAAGCTATGTCACGTTTGAGTAAAATTTAATTTGAAAAAAGCCCAATACCTACAGCACTAAATAATTATTAACCTCTTAGAGGAGGTGATCATCCAATGACCACCATTTTACTGAAAATCTCTGCGGATTTAAAATGTATTGGCTGTCTGATACAAGTATATGTCCCTAGGCTCTTCGCGAGTGTGCAAAGACCAATGCAGATATGAGAAGATATCTTAGCGAATATCTATTTAAAGCGTACGGTATATCTAAGCGCATTATGTATTATAACGGTTAAAGGTGGGGTTCGATACCAACTCTTAGTTACTCAAAAAAATTGGATGCTTCGCCAAACCTTTTTTTTCAGTATATGATTCTAATAATACCTCAAACAGAACTTTAAATTAATTCAAATAATTATAACCGACATAGGACTTCATACAAGCATACAAAGCAATTACAAAAGAACGGGCTTGGGAGGAAATAAATCAAAGGCTAGACTCACCCTGCTACATAGGAAGAAATGACCACAGGTACAAAATTAAATGTAGAGAGCAGAAAATTGATATCTTGAAGCAATCCTTCTTAAATAGAGGTATAAAGGAGTGGAATGAGTTACCTGAAGTAATTTTTGAGATCTTTCCTGCTAAACTTAAAATTTTTAGAAATAAGTGTTCCTCGATTCTGTAATGGTTTATTTGGAACTGTTTTGAAAATTTCATGTGTATTTTCTTATGCTTATGTTAATGTTACCACCAGGCGATTGCCTACTTGTAACGTTTTGTAATTATATTAAATATTAAATAAATACTGATCCCACCCGTGACTTTCTACTTTCAAACTCAGGTAGCCGCATCACCAATCAATACATTACCACACCCATGGATATAGAATGTAATAAAGAGTAGTTCTCACTGCCAATATGCTATAAATCTGCCCCAGCCTACGGATTCCCGAGGGCTAAGCCAATGTCACGTCCACACTTTTTTATGGCATTTGCAATTAAAATCTTATTTCGCCGAAGTTAGGAAGTCTGGTGTCATCGACAACATAAAATGCTTTTCCTGAAGATGAATATCTCTTGAGGCCTCCCCGCAAGATGATTTATCGGTTTCAAAAAATTATAACGGCGCGAAGAGAGGTTTTAATTAAATCAGTTCTTTTTTTCTATCTCCCATCGCCTTTGACGCCTTTCTCTTATCTGAAATATTACCTTCCCTTTCACATCTTACGGTTTTCCGAGAATCTGCGGTGGTGTTTTGCTATTAGTGATAACTTCGTTGTAATTATGCACATATATTATGCAAAAGGTCATTGGGAACGGAAGACTTACAAGCTTGAAGAATGATTCCATAACGTAATTTGATTAATAATAAATGATAACAATTATTCTTGAGCAAAGAATTTGAAAAATATTTTTTTAAACTCCTATGTTTCATCTCCTGGATGAAAAATCGAGAATTTATACAGAGAAATTGTAGCATGTTAAATCACAATATTTTGAAGACGAGAATGTTCTCCATGTGGAAAAATACGTTGAGAATAATAGCATAAAAATTAAGCACAGGGAACGCAAAAGAGTTTAAAACGTTTGATTAATAAAAACACAACGGACCTCCAGCGGGAAACTCCTGGTTCATGAAACAATATTTTCATATAATTCAGGAGAAAGTAAAAGGAACGTAGCATTGGATTCATAAGGAGAGCACCACTAACCTTAAGGAAACGGCGACAACGGATGTTTAGCAAAGTTCTGCGTTCACAGGGAATGACATTCTTTCAAAAAAGAAGTAGCATCTGCGAGTTCTCAAATGGAAAGAAACGAGAGGGGGATGTGTTTGGATATTCATACGGCTACTCACTCCTGCATTAAAAATTAAAATAATAATTTGAAAAATAAGACAAGAATTTTTAACAGGGATAGCCACTGGAAAACAATTCAATCGACAGGATCAGTAAAGGAACTTGTAATTTTCAAAAAAGATATATTTATTGACGACCTGATTCATACTACTTAGCACTACTTAGCTGCGATAAACCTTTGTGAAAAGTACATTGTATTTTTCTGCTTCACTCATCATGAATCTTTACCAAATTAATCCAGGCAATATCGCGATTATCGATTCATTAAACTTGGGATAAGAGCTGCCAGGATACTTATAAAAGCGTATCAGGCTTAAATTTGTGGAAATACTTTATGTCCATTTCAAATAAACAATATTGGTAAATTTCCACAGAGTATAAAATAAAAACACAGTTAAAATACACCACAGACCAAGGTTTCGGCACGTAATGTCATTATCAAGGTACAACTTTCTCAGAAACTCAGAGTTTAAACTGTGTTTTTATAATATACTGTGTGGAAATTTACCAATATTGTGTATTTGAAATGGAGCTGCTAGGATGTTTGAGAAGTAGTATTTGAGAGCGGTTACTGTAAACAAATCATAGGTTAAACACATTTCACTAAATTATGCAATCTAATGTCACTAACGCGAAATTCAAATAAATAGTCCCCTCGGCAACATTAGCGTCTCGGAGTCAAACCCACGGCTTCGGTTTCGCAACTTTATAAGGCGCCGGCTTTCCTTGGAGATTCCCCTAGGTGTGTTCGTTTCCAGATAAATTATTTATTTAATCGTCATTTCACCAGTGCAACATTGTCTCAAACTAACATAGAAATAATAAGTAATAAAATGCACCACCAAGGGAAACGTCATGAAACAGAGTAAGAAATGAAATTCATTTTGCTGTTCCGAAGTAAATATATACTGGTTAACATTGAATGGAGGATAAATAGGAGAGTATAGTAACCTGAATGCTGCAGTGATCTATGAAGATTGCACGACATTATTGGTAAAATATTAGGTTTATTAAGGCTTGTAGGAGTGCGATGCTTTTGGCGAGTTCTTTCACCGGAGGAGTATGTAAGGCTGCCGGTAGCGTTCATCGGATACAGTTAACTGGGGTCGAATATTTTGCAATCGCATCATAAAGTCAGCAGCCAAAGAAAGGATGGCACTAATGGAACTGTGAGATGACGCCAGACGACTGGGAACTAACTAAAAGAACACCAACTCTTAGAATAAAATACGGTTTCATGTTAATTTGCAATGGGTCACCTCAATGTGATTTTTATGAACCTTTACACACTCCACCATGTGAATCTAAGATACTAAGATCGCGACGCGTATCAAGATTATACTTCAAAAATTCAGAGAGTTTCGTTAATAAGTATTACTCGCTTGGCATGTTTTAGCTAATTTTTGAACAAACTCCCAGAACTTGTACACTATTGATGCGGCATGATTCCAATCACGGCTTCAATCACACACTACACTCGAATCAATTATCGTTACCACCCTGGCCGACGAATTTGGACGAAAACCAGAAAGCCTTCTCTGTTTTAATGGTGCATTAGCATGATTATTTGGCTATCTCACACATTACAGGCCTTCGTGAACCAAAATGCGGCTCATTTTCACGTTCAAGCCTTTATCTCACCGCGCATCTGGACTCTCAGGCTTAGCGTTTTATGAATTTTGAACGGGTGGTGAGTGCTTCGTCATTATCGATGAAATTTCGAATGAAAACATTTGTATCACGCTGGCAATAATATTGATGTATTCCTCGTTAAGTTATCGCCCCTGATCCATCACTTTGCATCACTGCTCCAAAATTCCAGCCACCGCGGCGGGGATGAGGACTGTCAAAACCGACGAGACGATGCAAGAGATAAGTTGCAAGCCACCAGATCCACTCTGAAATGATACAAACCGCGGAGGATGATCACTTGAAATTGGAGGCAAAAACTGTAAACAGTCGTCTTTGTCACGAAAGAGCAAAGTAGCTGCTATAAGGACCACGTTTGTATTGCTGACCAAATATCTCACGCTGACGCTATTAGTCAACAAAATTCAGTGATTTCGGTCTCTATACAGTTTTCATTAGAACCTATTCTATTAAAAACAAAGGATGCAGCTGAGTATAAGCTGAGGCCTCTATTTTATTGCGCGAACCAGATCATAACGAGTACGTCTTCATGGACCATCATATATATTGCCTACTTGTCCCAGTTTAAAATATGATAGTGCATTACGTTGAAAATTGAGCGTTGACAGGTCTCAAGCACGCCTTTACATTAATTGTCTGGCAACTAACTACGTGATAAAATAGATAAATATGAAATTTTATCCTTATCAGCCAGTTCTGAGAGCTCATCAGCATTTCATGACGTCTCAACTTTATTCGGAATTGCGAGTCATTTTAAAAACTATTCCAAAATCTCCTAAAATTGTATTTTCTAAAAGTATCACCTTGATTCCCTTTCCATTCTTGTAGCCTGAAGGTGCCATTGTAGAATACAGTGTAACACCCAAAAGGAATCACAGAGAAATCATTTACAATGTCTGGAAATAAAATATATGCATAAAAATTAATTAGAAAGGATGGTCAAACGAAATTGCAATGAGAATCATAAGAAAGATAATTCAATTCAGGTCCTAATTTTAAAGAATACATTTGTTCGTTATTTAGTTCCGTGGAGTGCGCAAAGCGAGAACCGTCAGGGGTTTGGGCTACCCTAGGTGGCCAGGGGGCAGAGCCGGCCTTACATAAAATATCTATATAGTTGTACGCAAAATGCAAACAAAGTATTGATTCTAATTAAGGAAATTATTTCATAGGAGCTCCAAGCTCCACCGCGATTCGTTTGAAGGAGAAATCTTCTGTAAAGTATAAATGTGCTGTCTTAATGTAACAGAGTGGTAAGACTTAAAAGCTTATTCTTCCTTGGGAATTGGATTCTATGTACTATTTACTCATTTATCATCCACTTTAAAAGTCATATTCATCAGGGAATGGATAAAAAATGATAGCATTATCAGCCTTCTACTTTAGTGGTATTCAAGACAAAAAAACATCAAAGCCATGGGCTCCGATGCTCGGCAGTATTCACCATTACACAGGAATAAAACGACTCCTTTAAATATGTAGGAAAATTGCACCAAGCTATTAACAAACGAAAGAGGAATAAGGTGTGGGGATCAAGCGTATATTTATCGTGTTAAATAATGTTTTATTTCTTGAAGGAAACTCAGATCAACGAAATGCTGACCACCTCCCAAATTAGGGACAAACGACAACGGGCTGTACGCCGGCGTTATCGGATCGGTTACCTAGAAGTGAAATTAACAGCAGACCTAAACATTATGACAATAGTTAATAATAACCCGTGTAATTATTTAAAAAAAATACAAATACTCTACTCTAAAAATCAGCGCCATTGATAGAAATAAACTGGGGTGGAATTTGTATCATAAGTATCCATTTCAACAAATAACATTCCACGCTCTCCAATGGTAGTAAACGTTTTAGTAATTCATATATCCTTGAAGCTCATCCTTTGCATTGCTGTGACGTTATGACAGTAAATATACTCTCACCCCCTTAATCAAAATTCTTCAGAAGGTACTTAAGAGTCCAACGTCCCCGTTTATTTCCTCTGTCCTCATTCTGAGTTTCTCTATTTGTCTTATGGCAAATTTATGTTCCATATCACCCAAACTTTGTGGTGAAAAAACATACGTATACGGTGATGTCGGCAGCCCATGGAAGACATGAAGTCGGAAGTATTGCATTATCATTTATCACAGAGATATTGGGGCTGAAAAAAGACAAACACGACTAAAATATACATAACTTATACGCACAAAACAAAAACAATAACATTGTATTTCACTAGTTCAACGAGTCTCATTAAGTTTTGCAGCCACGGAAATCTTAAGTTTTCATTATTAGCGAGAATAGGTAATTTTTCGAAAAGCATTTAATGCCGTAACAATTCACTGTTGTATTCTCAAATGATTTTTACGAACGGATACAAGTTTTAAGTCATTTGGATTTTCTCTCATAAAAACGATAGAATTTTAGCGAAAAAATGAAAATGCATGAAATAATATCCGTTAGACCAATACCACCTTTTATGTCTTTTTAACCACACGATTTGAGGGTTTGCGAACAACTTTTAAGCAGTTGGCAGCCGTGCATCTCCTCGGAGGTCCTTTCTTGGGCCCATTCTTGTCACCTCTTACCTTCCTTCCGTGCAACCTTATGGATGGTATTGATGTAATATTTCATGTTCTAAAGCGTTCTGAAGAGATGTTGTTTCCCACTGAGAATGAGACACAACATATTTTTCTTCGCACACTATTGAGCTTCGGTGAACGTACACAAGGATATTTACACACTCTTTCAACGAAAGAGAACATTGGTGGCACTTGACGACCTAAGAAGAAATCAGATCGGCAATTTTTAGACCACTTTTTTCAACATAAGTTTTGAGGGCTAAAGAAAAATTTAACTAAAGTCAAGTAAAGCAAGTGGCAGTGGAGGACTTTTACTCAATTGTACGCTTGCTTCGAAAGGCTGAGATCACTGCTCGGTCATTAAAATAATATCATAACTGTAATAATGCCGCCATTCATTCCTAATGATGAAATAATCTCTCTAAGCTCTTTTACACGATAATCTTAATCTAGGATAAGTTTTTTCATTCTTTGCGAGGATAATTTATTTTTTGAATTAATTTTAATTCCGTTACTTCTTACAGCATTATTCTCAAACAGTTTTTACGAACGGATACCAGTTCCAAGTCATTTTGATTTTCTCTGATGCTGATATCGGATTGGTCGACACATTATCGATGAGTAATCCACCAAACTCGAAGAACCGCGGGGTGTAAATGCACTATAAAAGAATGGCCTTATTACCAGTGATTTCTCCAGTGCAACACCCAGTGAAGCGATTATACCAAAGACTAGCCAAAGACTATTTAACCATTTTTTTTAAATATATATATCTACAATTGTTAATTTTCAAAGTATATATTTTTATTATGCATTAATATATTATTTCTTTTATTGTTATTGTTATCATCTTTTGTTACGACCTGACGACGGTTTTCGCGGGTTTCCCGTCGTCCTCGGGCAAATGCCGGGTCAAGCCTTCCTCGCAAATCATTCCAGCGAAAAAACAGTCCAGTGAAAGGTGATACCTGCCCTGAAGAGGCGAAAGCCAACACCAGGGTCCACATTTGCGTTGTTATCTCTGTCTTTGTTATTTTGTTTTGTTATCTCTTCTATTTCCTGTAACTTGTTGGCAAATGTTGGAATAAACACTTTTTGAACTTGAACTTGAACTGTCATTTCCTAGTTCCACAAGGACACCGTCGGGAGAACAGATACACGAACGAAGGACACCGACAGCCTTGAGACATCGCCTGGCATTCACCGTTAAAATAGTCGCTCATATCAACGAGGGAGCACCTTTGGCAATGGCAAACGGGTTTCCTTGTTAGAGACCTCTTAGCCCACCGACGTGTCTGTCTCTTTCCTTTAAGGTCCGTCGCGACGGAGCAGAAAGGAAAGACTTCATTACGACGTCTTTTTGCCGTTTCATCAGCGACGTGATAGGGACAGGGATTAGTAATTTTTGAGTGGCTCGACCCACGGTGGCCAATCTTACTTCGTACCCACTTCATACTTTGTACTTGCAACGCGAACTCCCGCCGCTGCTCTGCACCGAGTGACTTACGATCTTGGCCCCGAGGTGATATGCACCTTCGTCCGCTGCACAATCAGCTCCCCAAACACAACAAATCCTTACATGACGCCTCTTAAAACATCAGAGCGCCCGGTATGCCATTTTTGGCACGTTTCTTTTGTCAAAGCTGCTGTTTGGGATTATTTTATAGTTTGGGGACTTCGTGTTTTTTTACTTTTTCTAATACTTATGGATTACTCGAGTTTTTCGTTGTTCAAAAAACATCCACGTTTCTTTTGGATACAAATTTTCACATTTACCTCGAGCGCCCAACGTTCCGTTTGTGGCCTCCGGCTTATGATTACCTGCTCAATAATTGAGTATGTTAGAATTTACGTACAATTTAATAGATTTTGATGACCTACGTTTCAGTGCTGACGGCTTCTAATTGCCACTAATCGCTCTTTCGGAGCCGCGGAAAAAATTGGAAAGATGTGGAAGACCCAAAATGTTCACTGCTGTGGTGCTCCCTCTCTTCGGACATTTCGACGTTCCGGTACCAGTACCCGATAAAGGGTCTCAATTATTCCTACTCTCAGGCACGAAGTTCATACGCAAGAGGAAATTGTAGCAGCATTGAATCCGAAGACAAATCCTAGGGCTATAAAGTGGAATTTCAGAGCTAGTTGGACGATAAACTTTTCTCGCCACCAGTTGAATTACGTTGAATTACGTCACCACAGTTGAATTATGGTCTCCATCAGATAGACTCGCGGAACGCGAGGAATAGATTCAAATTCCGTGAAATGTTTTGAGATATTTTTTTAAATTTCAGATGACAATTGGTACCGTGAAATAGTTTATGCCTGCGCTCGTTTCTGTTTTCGTAATCGACGTGGAGATAAAGAAATCAAGGCTGATGCTGCTTGCGTTCCTCAACCCACAGGTGAAGAAAGTGCAGTTCAAAAACAATGTGATGGAGACCGTAATTCAACTGTCCCAGCTCTACAGAGTGCCACAAAACGTAAGGACTTGGCACTCGGGTCCACAATTAGGGCTCCTAACAGGACAAAGTGACCACCGTAGGTGAAGTGCATGCAGATCGTAGCGTCAGACAAAAGATTTCAAGGAGAGATCAGACCCTTCTTCACACGCCAAACACTAAGTCATCCGACTCTCATTCTTCAGGAACTGAGAAGAGGCTGAATTCAGGCAAAACAAATCGGAAAATTTCCTTGTAGAAGTTTTATGCACCTTTAGCCATTTTAACAGGGATTGATTGCCCATTCATTTAGGTCGTAAAAAGGCTTAAACGTTTTTCAAGTAAGTTATGGCTCGGAAAAGATCCACAATGTTACTCAGGTATTTGATAATTAGCGTTGAAGCCGCAGTGTTGAAAAGCCTAGAGATAGACAAGTTTGCCCATGTGTTAAAATTTGGAATAAATTTAATTCCTTAGCACAAATATAATATATGCTGAGTGCATTCTTGACCATTGACGAGCAACTATTTTGCTCGAAATATAGGAGTCAGCTTACAGAGTATGAAGCGTCGAAATCTGACAAATTTGGTCATATCCGTTGGATGATAAGGAGTCAACGTTAGATGTACTACAACAGACGGGAAAAGACAGGATGTATGTGCAAAACGTAGTAAACTAGCATGCAAACAATGTCAAAAAGTACATTACGCGCGTACTGTTTTTGTATATATGCGAAGAAGATCACTGTCCAATTAACTCAAAATATGATACGAGGGTAGACTTAAAAGTAAGGTCTCCAATTTTTTTTGTCATAGAAAATGACATTTATTTACATTGTTGGATGCATCGTTAGAAAGGTCATGGCTTCAGCTATTTTTCTATGTAGTCACTCTGGCGCTCAATGATTTTCCTCATCCGCACGATGAACTTTTGAATACCGTCGTCATACCAGCTTCCGTCCGCGTTGCGAAGGCGTTGACCTCCTCTTGCACCCTGTCGTCCGTCGCGATCTTCATCCCTCCTAGGTGTTTCTTCAGGGTGAGGAATATGTGGAAATCACTTGGTGCGACGTCGAGGCTGTACGGAGGATGCCCGATCACTTTCCACCCAAACTTCGAGATCAGTTCCTGCGTCTGACTAGCTGTATGCGGTCGCGCGTTGTCGTGATGAAATGAGACCCCCTTCGTCAGCATTCCTGAACGTTAGTTCTTGATGGCGCAACGAAGCTTTTGTAATGTGTGGCAGTATCTTTCCTTATTGATAGTGGTTCCCCGGGGCATGAAATCCACCAGCAATAATCCTCACCCTGAAGGAACACCTAGGAGGGATGAAGATCGCGACGGACGACAAGGTGCAAGATGAGGTCAACGCCTTCGCAACGCGGACGGAAGCTGGTATGACGACGGTATTCAAAAGTTCATCATGCGGATGAGGAAAATCATCGAGCGCCAGGGTGACTACATCGAAAAATAGCTGAAGCCATGACCTTTCTAACGATGTATCCAACAATGTAAATAAATGTCATTTTCTATGACAAAAAAAATTGGAGACCTTACTTGTCTGCCCTCGTATATAGTTGCATACTTCTCTGCAAGCGTTTGTTTTTTGTAACAGTAATTTATCTAAAATGCCTAGTAAAATGAAAACATTCTTCAAAGAACTGCCCGCACAGTAATTTTTACAGAGTCACCCGCTACTGATCACACAATTGTGTGAAATTCACAGTGAAAAAAATCATTCGCCTGGACTGGTATTTGAACCCAGTCCCCTTGATAACTCGCCGAGTGCTCTAACCAGTTAAACTACCCCAGGCGTCCTTTTACACTATGACGCATTAAGCAGCGAGGTGTCCTCACAGAAACTGAGCATGTGATGTCATGAAGTATACTTGTTGCGTGCGCTAAGCGCCACTGTCCACGGGGCCAAGCCAGCCCTTAAACGCAAAGGTGTTTGTTGTAGACTAATGAAGATATCGAGGATAGATAAAGAAGGGTCTGGGTTCGAACCTCACTCCAGGTGAATGGTTTTTTTCACTGCCAAATTTGTGAAATTCGCATAAGAATGAAATCATTAGCGGGTGACTCCATTAAATTACTATGTGGCTAGTTCCGCATTTCCAGTACTTAACACTTAACATCATTTCACAGACCCAAGTAAACTATTGTAGCAATTGTTAACAAATGAATCCAAGAGTCAACAGACAGCCGAATAAGGGAAGGCATGGTGAGTTAAATCATGCCTCTTAAACTGTCCGATAAGCGATAAACAAAGCCATTACGTGAACCATCTGAACTGAAGCAGGTTTTCCCTCATTAAAACAAAACATCAGAGACATGATCCATAGCACCGTAATAATCCCAAAATTTGTTGAATTCATGCAAATTTATTCATTAAATGAAATATTAATATTGCGATTGCAACTAATGTCATTTAGTGTCTAAATAATTGAAAATCTTCTTTGAACTCAAGAAAGGATATTATTATGTCTCAGATTTAGTAAGTATGTTAGCATTATCCTAAGTAGGCCACTAAGGTGATTTTAGGGCGTTCAAAAACACCAAGCCACCATAAAAACCTGGTTAAATTAGAATCAATGTAAAGACTAAACTAGGAAACTGCACGCCACAGGAAATTTCATGAAGCAGTGAACCAAAGACTTCACTAGATAATAACCATTGAAAATAAATATATCAGCATGATAACATGATTAATCACACAAAACACCTGTACTTTTGTGTTAACTAAGTATTAAGATCGAGTTCAATGCATAACCTTAGACGAGGTTATCCTATCTTGGAATGACATTACATCGATTCCAATTGACTAAAAATAATTACCCAGTAAAATGTATTGAAAATGCATGTAAATGTCTAATGCTACACATAAAACTATTATTAAATGCTAACCCCTCTTCCTATAAACAATCAAGCGTAAACTTATTTCCTACATTAAAGTAAAAACTATCAAGCGTATACTTATTTCCTATATTAGAGTAAAATCGAAAACAATCGCCTGGCACTGAAGACGAAAACGTTACGCGACCAATAATGATTTTTTAGAACGTATACAGATACAGTATTGCAATAGAATGAATTTATACATACCACCTGCCATTTAACCAAATCAACCAAAATGAAATTTCCCATAAGTGAACATTTTACTTGCGAGCTCCTAAAAAACTGCTATCGAACCCACTTGTGAAAAATTTTGTTCCACTTGGCTGACATAATTTCCAACATCTCAGGTACTTTCAGAATCGTTTAAACAATCGCTATTTCCGTTCTCTCAACTACTCTTAATCACGAATGAGGTAACAAGTAAACATGGAACAATCCTTCACGATTGGTTTTACACAGTTTCAAAGACATGACTAACTCATTGCTTTTCAAACTTATAGATCGGTCAAAGTATTCGCAATTGCAGTTCTCTTCATTCACTCACTCTTCGATAAGAATTCACGAATTTAGAAGCAAATTACGCAGCTCCCGTTAAAAAGATTACAATTGGTTTGGCTACTCACACTACTCGTGAGCTACAAACAATAGCTGAGATTGAAATGGGATGCGATTAATTACTATCTTGTTCGGTAAAGATGAGCTCATCGATCATTTGTAAGTTTCAGTTCATCAATGAATCTTCTTCGAGATCCGGATCTCTTGACTCGATTACTCAGAACCGAACATCACCAATCTATTCACCGTTTAGAAAATGGGTCAAGGTTTTAAATTGAGTAGGTATTCCAGCAATTACCCATCTTCATAACTGAAAATTCTATTATGTTTTTCCTTGGAAAAATATCTCATACATAAATCTTAAATTTTAACTTGTATATAAATAAATCTTAAGGTATAGTCATGGTGTTTCCGGAGTTTAAAAGATAAATAAATCAATGAATACTAGAAAGTTATGAGTACCATAACTATTAACTGACTAGATGGGTGACAGGGTTGTCAATTTGAGCATTTGACCCTGAGATTTAGGGTGGAGCGATGATTCTCCGGGCTCAGGGTTTCACATCAATTTCAGGTGCGAAAAAACGTACTGTAAATATTTCACTCGTTTATATTCCATAATATATACAGAATTCTCTCAGAAATTGTTTAAATAAAAATTAATTCAATTTTTACGCGTTTTCATCAAACAATGAATACTTAAGTACTTGGTCGAAATATTCCATTTCATTGAAACTATTATTAATAGGGCTCATAATCATGAAAAAAACATTGAAGTTAATTTTTTGAAAAATATATTGTCCTAAAAAATATGTTCCCTAGTTCAAGAAAAAACCTTTCGGTTGATATTGAAATGTACATGTAGTCTCTGATCCAAAAAAGAGATCAGAATAATACATACATAATATGTACCCAGAACGAATGGCATTTTATGATGTTTAAATCACATCGTTTAAATTCACATCTTGATGCATTTGTTACAACGAATACTACAGTTTAAACTTCGTACAAACGAAAAAAAGACTGCCATTTCACATTTTTTTAGTTGCAGACCACTATTTATACGTCAAAAAGGTCTTAAAGCAGGTAGCCCTAGTGACAGTTGGTTAAGGCACCAGAACTATTGCATTGTAATTATTATTGGAATGAAATCCACATTTCTCGCTGTTGTACCTACATGTGAACACTAGAAAACTCGATAAGATTCGCTCCCCTACAAACGGTAGCGTGCTTGAATCTCGCCTTGGACATGGTCACCTTGACGTCATACTATGGATTTTCCTAGCGGAGCCTACAATGCAATACAACCCAAGACGTCGCAGCACCTTAAAAACGTCATACTCACAATCACGAAAATTTTACCAACGAGTGCTGACCTCGGTGATGGAGGAAGGTCACGAAGAGGACGTATATTTTGAATTTATTCTCGGCAGAGCGAGGAAAAATTATATTTTTTTAAGGTATGTGATATTGGAGCATTGCGTAGACATGTTTAGTTTCATTAAAACATTTTCCAAGGAATACGGGAGAGGGTGCTGGTGTGGCGGCTAGGCTAGAGTGCTTAGTAGAGCTTAGAGTAGTGAAGCCATCTCATGCCAAGGTCCCGAGTTCGAACCGAACTTTATCATTGATATATGTTTTCTGATAGAACCATGCTGAGCATAAAACATTTTATAAAAATGTTCTTAAACTAAGCAATTTATATATGATTTATTAGAAATAGTATAAATATGATTTGTCCATACATAACTTTTTATTACATTTTAGAATATAAATCTGTTTTCTTTTAAATTTTTATTCTCTGTTTCTGACTGAAAAATGCTGTGCATTCGTTAGAAAAAAAGTTAAAAGTTAAATGAAACAAAGGTATTACTATGTTATGATAGAAATTGTACATTCTGTTTTGTGTATATTTATGTGTTTTATTACTTTTAAATGGGTTTTTCTTTTACTTTTCATGAATGCTAATTTCTGACAACTAAACGGGTATCTAAATACATTATTCAATTTTTTTTTTAATTTTAAGCTTGAACTTGTGTGTATAAATATGTTATTTAATTGATTTTAAACATGTATTTAATAACCTGGTGAAAATAAGGAGACATATAAAAAAAGAGCAGCTGCTGACAAGCCTAGAAAGGCTTAGCAGGACTTCGTTGGCTATTTTTTAAAGGAAAAAAAATTGTAATTCATATTTTTTTTGGAAAAATTTTCATTTAAAACTGTAAACATGACTGTAACATCCATTTGTGAATGAAAGAATTTATTTTTTTTTATAAATAAATTAATAAAATTTAAAAAAACCTCATCGGTGAAGGAGATTATTCAGTGGAGCTTAGATTGCTACTTGGGTGTGCCACGTGGAGAGGACTCACACAGCACGTGGAGATAGCACGTGGAGATAGAGAGAGTGAAACACGGATTCTCCGTCCATAGGAGGAAACGTCAACGCCAGTCGGTAACTGCCAACTAACGCCGACGCCGCGCCGGGTTTCTCTCCAAACTTCTTCCTCCTCCCATAAAACCCTTGCCGTAGCAACATACCCTCTTGACCTAGGAAGTTATGTTGTAACTTTCCTGATGCGAATCGGAAAATAAATTTGGTTGCTAACGGATTGGATTCCGACACACTCGGGAGGAAGCAATAGAAAATTTGTCAGAAGAAAAAAACAAAAGAGCACGGTCCCGCTAGATTGTGACGTGGACCTCATTTTTTTTTCCTTAAGCCCGTTTCACACGATACTTGATCCAGCACAAGTTCTAGGATACTCGCTAGTATAATAGCTTTCCAGTATCGTGTGATATAGAACCAGTTGGCTAGCCAGTATAATCGCTATCATACATGACTTCATCATTGATGCGGTACTAGTTTGCTGCTAGCTTCCAGTAGGACCTAGTACCCGCCGACCAATCACGTTAGCTTTTACAATCGCAGTGCGGTATTCACTTTTTTTAATCAGCGCCTCACTTATTCACGGGTGTTACGCACTCTTTGGTGGTGAAATCAATGTGCCGTGAATGTCTCGACAATCCCTGCTATTACAGCAGCAACCGAAAGACGTCTTCTTTCATGGAAATCTTCCATTTTCTTTATACAGTTCGCAACGGTGCATGACAGTACCGCTTCATCGCAAGCACAAGTTCAATGATCGTGTGAAACCTTCTATCACGGTTTCTATCGTACTGGGTTCCGTCCTCAATATCAAGTACCAGCTAGCATACTAGGTCTTGTGCTGGGTCAAGTATCGTGCGAAACGGGCTTTAGATATGATCGGAAGGAAAGATAACCAAATAACCCTCTTGACGGCGCAAATTACCTCAATTGTCGGCCGCCTCCGCCAAATAAACCACCGGCCAATTCATGGAGTACATGCAGGTTCTATGGGGCGCCGGAGAAATAATTCAAAATATCTCTTGTCCATCATAACTCATCATTAGTCAATCAATCCTAAGATTTGTTGATCTCAGCCCTCCATTCTACCCTTCCCTTGTTAACTCTTATACGCCCTTGAAGCTCACCTTTTTCATATTCCGTTTTAGCTGATCTATGCATTTGTTCCTCCGTCTTCCTAGTGGGGCTTCCCCTTCTCTTTTACCTACTATATTACGTTCCCTTTAAATTCGCCGTATCTCTGTGTGTGGTGGCCATTCCACCTGGACCTAGTCTACCTGATAGTGCTCATTTTTCCTCTTACATTTTTCTTATCTCACCCTTCAATGTAGCACACCTTCTCATTATCCTTTCCCCTCAACACCCTCACCCTTTTGTCTTCTCTGCAATTTGCCTCTTCCTTCCTCACTTCTCACGGCTGCTCCCTCCTTTGTCCTCCCCCCCCTCCCCACCGCTTCGTCCCCTCACATCCAATAAGGCCCTCAACAATGACACGATACCCACCTTACCCGGTGTACTAACCCCACAAACTCACATCCCTCTTTTCTCAAAATTACGTGTCCCAATTATGAACAGTCCTTTTCCCCGACGCAGTTTCCCTTCTATTGCCGTCCTAATTTTCCCCCGTTCAATTTCTTTGGTGCGTTGCATCGGAAGGTGACCGACAGCAGACGTCATTGGTGCCATAGAGAACAGGTAAATAGGTTCATAATCCGAGGTTTCAGGCGTGATTGAGTGGAAAAGGAAGTTAACTGAAGTTGATGAAATTGAGCTACTTCCACAGTGATATAGCATTTATTATGACCTGAAGATGCAGTAAAAAGCGAAACCAGTCGTAATAAATCATACACTGTGGAAGTGGGTCAATTTTTTTCAAGTGCATATGAGTAGGTTGGTGAGGGAGGTTTATTTTGGGGAATGAAGGAATGATGGAGAGAAACCCGGCGTAGGAACCATCCTACTTTAACGCTTTTAACTTTTTGCAAGTTAGGTGCTTAGGTGAACCACAGTTTAGTGCTCAATCCGACGAATTAAGTATTCAACACGCTCTCCAAATGGCATCCAAATGTCTGCCACAGCTAGGATTTGAACCCAGAGCCTCGAGATATGAAGCTGAACTCTTAAGCAGCACACCGAACAAGACTATCCTTGAGGGCGGTGAATAAAGAAGCAATTCTACACCGCCTAACCTTAGCCCGAGGGCTCTAGAGTTCCTATTCGCCTTCCTTCTAGCACTTCTGCTTAATCGTATTTTATTGATTTTCCTCTGCTCTCAGACTGCTGCCCGTACATTTGTTTTGAATAAATTATCCTCAGCAATCTGCGCACAAACAAGGACCACGAGCAGGTGCATATTTTAAAAAGTATTTGCCCCCAAAAAAAATAACACCGTAGTTCTCTGCAAACAAGATCCAAGGTTTGTTTTCCGCTGCTCCCGCAGCTAGTGGGGAAGTGGGTGGGTGTGTATGCTAAATCTTGGGCGTCCGAATCCGACTTGAGGCGTGCGCTTTCGTAAGGGCCGGCCATCTGTGCCGCATTTCTCTGAGACACCACTCTCCCATCTCATACTCGGCCCAGATCGCTGATACCACGAATGCGCAAACGCAGGCATTTATATACTGGGGTCATACAACCCCCTGGCTGTCACCGGCGGTGGAAGAGGTCACGGTGAAACACACAAGCACTCATTCTCGCTCACCTACAGAGCAGAGGGAACTAAAGGAAGGAATGGGAGTATCAGAAAATGGGAAAATATAGTGTAAGTAGTAAACAATTTGATTTTCTAGGTTTGCCACCGCCGTCATCCGTTTTTTGCACGATATTTTCTTTTCAGCCTTGTTTCTCCTGGTCGAAAAGTTGGAGCATGTTTTTATTGCCCACCCCGCCGCTGTTGCAATGCTGTATTGGTTTTCTCTGGTAGGCTCTGCATTTTTTTTAATTCGATAAACAATAATATGACAATAAGTCAAACAAGGGAATTTTTTAGTGAGTACTTAACCGAAAATTGGATACATAATGCAAACTCAAGGATGTAAATTATCATTCTTTCAGGAACAATAGCATATCAGGGAAAACGCCAAAGGCAATGCTTTTGAGATGTGGGTGTGGAGGAGGCTAGAAAGAGTGAAATGGGTGAATAGAGTAAGAAATGAGGAGGTGCTGGGAAGAGTTGAGGAGGGATGAACACTACTGCGAACAATACAGAAGAGAAAGGGAAACTGGACGGGACATATTTCAAGAGGGAAGGGAATTTTAATACAGCAGTGGAGGGAACAGTGGAGGGAGAAAAGAGAAGAGGAAGAAGAAGGCTGAAAAATGACTTACGAAGTAAAGGTAAGAAGAAGGTACAAGGAAACCACGGAAGAGGCCCGGGACAGGATGAATTGGAGACATCTTTGATGTTTGGGACCTGCAAGTAGGCAGAATACCAGTTGATGATGATGAAGTCATGAAGCCACAACGGTCTTACTAATTAAGGCTCAATAGAGTCTGTTTAGGAAAATATTTATGAGGTTGGTACCGCTGAGTGGGAACGCGTCACTTCTCAGAGTTTATTTTTGCCACAACAGAACACAAAAAACGCGCAGGTCATCATTTTGGAATGAAATGTATTCGTAGCGAACGTTCAACTTGATGAAAGCAGAGCGAGATTCAAACATTATAAAAGCGTAATCATTCGTTAAATTTTGGTCAAAATATCGTCATGGGTAATATTAATCTCTACAATTAGTTTTTCTTCATAATTCATATTTAGATTTAAAATATCCCCTGAAGTAGGAAAATTTGCATCACACTTCCTTTCCCATTGATTTGAAATGATATTAGGTGATGCAAAGGTTTCCAATACTTTCATTCTGTGAGACTACTGTCATATTTTAGTACAAAATTTAGATGAGTAGGTATTATGTGTCATTAATCATTACATGACATCGCTAGCCGAAGTTTTCATGGTAACTGCAAAATATGCCAGATAAAATGCTTGTATTGCCATCATTCTTTAAGTAGGGAGTTTCCACCCCATTTCCATCAGGAAAAATATGCTTAAAATAACATCCGTTAAATCATCATTAGGAGCTACTCAGATTCCTCTTGAACACCTTGGATGTAGATAATCCGATGTCAAATCGATAGAGATTTGACCTCACTCCATCCAATTACTTTCACTATGAGCCATAGTAGGTGTATGGCTATCATAGACCAACTAGTACAGAAACTAATAGCTGTCCATTTTTAGCCAGATATTGGTACCAGTTTTTGAGTTGTCGCGATACAAAGTTTTCGCGACTCTCAAAACACTCGCTACATTAAAATTCAGTAATGGTCTCGTAAATTAATCAACAAATTGAGTCGATTTTAAGATTTTTTCATAAAATTCACAAAATTGTTTGTTATTCGTAAAAATTTCAATTGCAGATGACAAATTTTAAGTATATCTTAATGCTAACATTCGTTATTGAAATTTGTTTTAAAATATTTTGTCCCATTTGTTTTCAGAACGAATTAAACATCAGTAAATTTGGTACTTATTAGTATCTATAGAGAGAGATGTATTTTTATTGATGCGACATTGCTCTATCACGCTGCACCACCCTCATTCCACGTTTCCTCCCAAGATGCATACGGATTGGCACGCGAGAGTCGAAGGGCAGAAGGGAGACAAGGTGTGGGTTAAGGGAGGGGAGAGGGAGGGAGTGGGAGGAAGAAAGGGCAAAGGAGGGATAGGAGTGGGAGGGGAAGAGAGGAAAGGGCAGGAAAGGGCGGAATGGGTGGGGGGGGGGTGGGGAAGGTGAGGAGGTGGTGGTGTATGGAGTGGGGTGTTCCTCATAAAGCGGTCGATTCTCGCCAGCGAAAACCCCTTTATACTCTCTTCCCCTCTTCCATGCAACCATCCCTCCCCTTCCTCTCTTTCCCACCCTCCCCCCATCCCACCCCCTCTTCCACTCACTCCCCCACCCCCTAACCCCAACCTCCTCCAAACCCCCCCCACCTCCCCCTGCTTCCTTCCCTCATTTCGATCGAATTTCTCCTTTTCTCTCTCTCTCCTTCCCACAATCCACCTCTGCCTTCCTTAACCTCTTCCCCACCCACTCACCCCACCTCCCAAAGCATCTCTTAACCGACCGACTACCCCCCCCTCTCCCCAACCAAACCCCCACCCACCCCCTCAGTCACCTTGTCTCTTACTTCTCTGTCTCCACAGTTTTTTATTTCCACTGCCAAACCCTCGACGCGAAATTTTTATGCCTTTTTATTCCTTCAGTGAGACCCCGAATTCAGATTTTTCGAAAAATGAAGGATTTTTTTAGGGTGGGGAGCGTTGGCGGGGGGGGGGGGGGGGGGGGGGGGGGGGGTTGGGAGGGAAGGAAAAAGGTTTTGCGTACTAATTGACGCAAAGTGGGCCAAGGTGAATGGGTGGGAGGAGTAGATGAGATGAGATGAAGGTGGCAGGGGGGGGTCGAGGTGCAGAGGGAGAGAGGGTGTGAGAAAGTGAGCATGTTGTCTCTCTGATAGATGGGATGGATGGAATGTACGCTCCGAAGCGCTCGAAATGCACAAATGTACATCGTGTGCCAACAGATGCATGTGCTCTCGTATGTACACACACACACGTGAATGTGTGAGTGTGTAGGTATACTTATATATCTATCTATCTCGTGCTGCGCGCGCCATACATCTCAGTCTTCAGGAGCCTGGGATAACAAACATCCCCAACTACTCATGTTCTTCCGCTCGCGTGGTGGCGATGCAGCCGTAATAAAAAATTAAAGCAAACCTCTCTCTCTCTGTCAAATCTGCGCTCCCCACCCTTCTCCCGTCTCCCCCCCCCTACCTCCCGCCCTCCCTCTCACTCTTTACCCGTTAAAAAATAACGAGAAGCAGCCAAGACGACAATATAACGAAAAAACAACAATGAAGGTCGGAGGGTAGGTACGACGGGGAGGTCGCCGGTGTTGTTGGCGGCGGTGGGAACCGTGCACCCTACCCTCTGGTGACCGCGTCCGAAATTCCACTTTCGCGGAGAGAAGGTCTCCTCGCTCGAAAGTCCGCGGCAGTCAATTGTTTTCGGGGAAAAGTTCAGGATGGTGGCGCTGCTGCTGCTGCTGCAGAGAGCCCACGGAGATGTTATCTGCGCGGAGGAAAAACAAGCGACGATAGCATTTTCCACCACCGTGCGCGCACGGCTCGCGCGCGTATTTTGTTTTCCATCGCGAATTTATCGAAATGAAAAAAAGAGTCCTAGCTATTAGCTCTGGGTACCTACGCAAGAGCATGGAATGACCTTTAAAGGAGATGAGAACGTATTTATCGATGAAAATAGTCGAGGAATGAATAATTCCTCGCGACATTTTGGTAGATTTGAGATACTTAGATAACGTAGGACTAAATTCATAAACAATATGTACAAAAAGTATTTCATTCAAAATATCTAACATTTGACCTTAAATACTGGTTTACTATAATTTGTAAGTGAATTGTAATATAATTTGAAGATTTTTTAACAATAACTACTATAAAGAACTCAAAAGCTTTTAATGAATGATGGTTGACTTATCTTATGCCAACCCTGTCAAACATTAATCATCGGAATAATTACTTATTACAGCGCTTCTGTACCTTCTTCGCTACCATTCACTCCTAATCCCTTCTTTGAGTTACCTATTCTTTTTTTAATAATTATGAGAAGTCAACTCCACAACCAATATCTGATTTCCCTTGAAAAATTGATGCGTAAAACTTCAAGGGGCGGAAAATGGAACGGGAAAAACTCTCCGTCGACATGACCCCAGTGGCGGATACAGAATAAACTCAAGGGGGGGGCGCAAGTTATCGCGACGATTGTAGCTTTCAAACTGACTGCCTGGCAGCGACTCTGCTTCCCTTATATATGTAGCTCGGTTGTTTCGAGAACATTCGGTGCCAGAATGTTCGCTTCCAGACTTTTAAGGAGTGTGAACAAATACAAAACAACAGAATATTCGCGACTTTTCTCTAACAAATGACAGACAGAATAACGTATTGAGATCACTAGAAGGCCGCGACTTTTCTCGTAGGTTAGCTATCTATGTGCCAGACAGAAACGTATAAAATACGATGACGCGGACGCGCGCGCGTGCTATATAAGAAAGTACAACTACTCGATAACTCGACTCAGAGTCGACTGACGAAAGACACGAACGAATAGAGTGAGGGCTGACTGGCGGGGGCGGCGCGGGCGGCAATGCGGGCGGCCCCGCAAGGGGGGGCGCGCGCCCCCCGCGTCCCCCATATGTATCCGCCACTGCATGACCCTGACTCAAAAGAACTCTGCACTTCGAGGTCAACAGTGTGACAGTCGAGGAACGACGAGTCTTCGTGGAGGAGACGTGGATTTCTAGTATTCATTAAAAATGTGACGTGTGCATTGAGTGGTAAGGGCCGGGAAATATATAATGATGAATAGTAACTTAAAAAAAGTAATAGTTACACGATAACGACTCAGCTACTTTATTTTCTCACACTTCAATAATTTTTTATCGTAGCTACAACACTTTCTACGGTAACTTCGACAATTTTAAGACCATAGCATCTCCCTTTTCAACTCACATTTTTTCTATATTACCGCCATATATTGAATGAGTAAAATACGAATCTTCTAATCACCTGCATATAATGCCGCACAATTTTAATGATTGCGAGTACAGAAGCACGAAATCAAGTAAGATTTCATATCATCAAAATTTGTTATGATTCTGCATAGGCCCCGGATTCCAAGCCCGAAATCACGCCAATCAAATATGCTTCAATTCCCAACATTTATGCTATAATAGTTCCATAAAGGAATTGCTGAGTAAAAATGCTAGTCAGACGCCCAAACGTAATTCATTCCAGTGACATAAGACGCCGTACATATGGGCATAGCAGTATAAAGGAACAAAACATGTAAATTCCTCGCCTATCTTGCGATTCATATTTAAGATAGAGATAATATGCGGCATAGGCCCACGAAATTGAGTTAAAATGTCTCTGATTAGTTGATCCTTAAATTTTGCTCTCCCAATCCTCTGTAATGATTCATAATTACGTAGTATCGGTCAGTAAACAGCATGAGTTGTAGTTACTAAAAATTTAATGTTTATTTCACCTGAAACGACCACTTGGCAAAATTGAAGTACACTGAACTTAATTCCTACCTTCATCGCTCCTTCACCAGCAATTTTAAAGGACCGCCACAGCTTTCTATGTAGTTTACGACTCCTGTTACTTGAGGTTTTGCTGGTGAAAACAGTCGGGAGTAAACAGATCCCCAGATAAACATGAGGAGACCTAAATAATATCAGCAACTCACCATAGTGCCATGGTCCTTACGAGTTATGTTTCCTCTGGCGTGAGTTAGCTGGGTCGGAGACAATTATTGCTTTCCCTTTGCCCCCCATTGCTAGGGAAAGTACTTGCGAAGGTGATGAGGGAACCAACGGAGAAAGTCACCATCACGTGACGCTACGCCTGGGGCAAATATGTACAGACGTATTGTGCCAAAATAAATGCGTAATGAAATTCCAAGGTGACATTTTTAATCGTGGGTTGAAAGAGTTGAAGTTTCTGCTTCTTACTTGAAATAATGAGTTCGTGTGCTTAAACAGTTGTTACACACGAAACCCTCATTAATAAAGGACATTTTCATGGTATTCAATACAATTTCCTAGAAATTCACCAATTGCCTAATTTAGAGTATACCTATTGCTCTCGAAATTTTATAAATAGGATATTTAACCAGAACATTTCACGAATAAATCATTTATTTACCTTCGGGGCATATATATATATATATATATATATACACATGCATAAATAAAACAGTGATACACTAAACAAACACAGAAACACGCAAAAAGGACACTCACAAAAGAAAACTTGTACGTTTCGGCGTCAGGACGCCATCGTCAGCGGTAGAGGAATCAGGAGGAATGACGATGGCGTCCTGACGCCGAAACGTACAAGTTTTCTTTTGTGAGTGTCCTTTTTGCGTGTTTCTGTGTTTGTTTAGTGTATCACTGTTTTATTTATGCATGTGCATCGTCGCCGAGAGCGATTTTCTACCAAGACATTATATATATATATATATATATATATATATATATATATATATATATATATGTATCATGTTTATCTAGGTGCTTCTGAATAAGTGTAGGAATATTTATTTCACTATATCTTGTTGTAAAGATGACTGACCGCTTTACTTCGACTATTTATGAATGGACTGGAATATGCCGAAGTTAATTTCCGTTCAATTTGACTAAGCCTAAATAGTTCTTTTAAGTTCATAAAAAGTCTTAAATAGTCAACCTTTATTAAGGTTTTATTCCAATTATCGACAGATAAGTTTAAAACAAGTGATGAAATTCATTCAACTAATAATAACACCTGATTTTCACGGTAATTTTTACCTCAAGTGAAATGAATTTCAGCCATTTGAAGCCAAATATGACTCCAAAAACTCTATCCTGAAAAATTAATACAACAAATGAAAAAAAACCGTTGAGCCTTATACAAAATTGTTCATCCTAATTTGCTATTTATTGATTAGTTTTTATCCACGTGTAGTTTTGCCAAGGACGGAACCAGAATGAATTTACTTCTACAATTTGAAACAAATAATGTATAAAAAAACCATGTTATAGTGAATTATATTCTCAGATGAGACTTGAACACACGACTCTGAAACACTAGGCAAGAACTATACCCAACCGTAATTGAGGCTGGCCGCAAGACAAACGTAAGCCACAAAGCTGCAAAAGAACTACTAAATACAGCCACCGAACACTGCGGATTTCGAGCGGATATAAAATCTACAACATAGTGGAGACGCGCTATCGGGTCGTTCATCCTTGGCCTCTTAACAAAAGGATTTGTTCTCGAAGCAGGACTACAAGAAGGAGAATAAAAGGTGATTACCGAAGCGCGCCACAAACATGAATCTTTTTGTCACACAGGGTGAGTGGAATTAAGTGGTGGGGGGGGGCGTTATGAGGGGGAGGGGAGGGGGGACAAAACAGCCAGGCGACCGCGTGAAAAGAGGCATGAATCTGCCAGGCGGGGTGAAAAATTAAAGGTGGAAGGGGAGGGTGGGTTGGGGGAGAGCACAATGGGTCCATTAGTCGGCTTGAGGGACCGGGAGCGCCCGAGTCTTGCTAAGGGGTGGGAAGGGGGGAAGGTCGCGAAATAAGGGGTGGCCCACCGACTAGAGAGATCCCTTCCCGAGATGAGCATCGAATAAAAAAAACAAGTGGAATGAATTAGGGAAAATAAAAGAAACAGAAATCCAATTTCGAGAAAGATCGAGGGGCTAGATGATTTCGCGACTCGTACATTCCAGCTTTCCACCGAGAAGATCTGAAATCGCTCCGCTCCGCCTCTTTTTCCAACAGCCGCAGAGATGATATGCGCACGGCAATTAGATGCGGGCAATAACTATACGCCCACTATAAATTTCACTGCATCTGGGGAAGACACGACAGACCCCTTTGCGAGATAACGGCGCAAAACATAAAATAAACAATTTTCATCAACATGAGCACGAGGGTTTTTTAAACCGATGGGGAGAACGCTCGTATCAAGGACAGAGCCCTTTCCGTTTCACTCCCGTGTGAGTGCATTGAGGTTATTTTCTCTAGTGCCTACATCACTGGTAGGGCGTACATTGCGATTGCTTTTTTTAACAGTTATAGAGACTAGGCATATTTAAGTAGTTAAAGCTGTTGGTTTTGTAGAAAAAATAAGGTGTTCAAGTACTTCAATATATAGAGAGCATTATTCTCCCTTGAATACTTATTCAGTGCTACCGATAGCTAATAATATTTGGGTGACTCTTTTTCATCATAATCATTTCTAATCTATAAAGAGGAAATAATTGACTTCTGATTACATGCTGATGCTTAACATTTATCTGAAAACATACGAATTCTCTTCAAAACGGCAAACATCAATCCACGAATTAGAAATAATTTTCGATAAAATACCAAGTAAAAAAGCTAACGTAAATGTTTTCGTCACTGCTAAATGAATAATTATGAAACTGCCATCTACGAAGTTCCAAAATTCGTGATAAAAATAAAATACAGTCAACCTATCAATTGGATTAAATAGTTTGGCTTTCCGTGATTTTTACCCTCGCACCAGAAGGGAACAGACATTTTGTATCCGGGAGTTAAACACTTGTCCTTCTCGCATTCAGGTACGCTGATAACAATTAAAAATTACACGTTACTTAAGGAGGCTCGGTAGTTTTACTCAACTTAAAATAATTTGATGAAACTTGCTGGAAACATTACTTTGGTTGTTTTAAGGCCACCTGATTTTTTTCAGAATAATTTTCCGCAGATTTCTTAAGATATTTGAACGAGAAGTGGGCATGAAAATACACGGGTTGTTCTGGGAACGCAAGGCTTTATTCGTCATAAAGAACCTTTTACTAATTATTCAATGTATAATAATTTATGTCATCGCTAGAAAAATGTATATGTAACAGATTTTTACTTCTAGCGCTTGAATAAACCCCTCGCGTTGCAGATCGTGTGAAATTGGCACCACGGGTAATGTACTTGAACGTGGATGCATAACTTGCAGGATGCAGAAGAAAAGACAAGAACGTGTAATTTCACGCCCAATTCTTGATCAAGTATCTTAAAAAACCTGCGGTAAATAATTCTGAAAATTTGCAGGTAGCGTTAGAACAATATTAATAATACTTTCAGGAAGTTTCATTGAATTCTCTTTAAGTTTGGTGAAACCACCGAACCTCCTTGATATTTCCAAGACCAATGAAACTTTTTTTGCAGCGCGATGTAAGAAATTCATTTGGATTGCTGAAAATGTTGCGCAAGAGGTAATTATGATTTACCTATCTACATTTCAAATGTTACATCAGTCATCTTTTAGGTATGCGTTTAAGGTTGCGGTGATTCGCTAATCTTGGAAAGACTGATTAATTAGCAACGGCTGTAATTGATATGGTCTGCATCGCTTTTTTGGAAGGCTAAAACATGCATGACTCCCGCTATGGGGATCAATATTCATGTGTTTTCAAAGTTCTTGATATTGGCTGTTTGGTGTGGAAAGGGATACCAGCTATTGTATTGAGGGTATTGTCACTAAGTAGCCATTGTGTATCTAAATGTACTGAATAATATATAAGATTTTAGATAGAAGACTAGATAAGTTAGAGGTAAATTAGACTAATAAATACTCCCGTTCATTCCCCGTCCGCTACACAAAACAAAATCCGTTGAAATTTTAAAACACACGGCCAATATTGTGATTGCCTACGACCCTTGCAGTGAAGAAAATTTTAATACTACATTAGTTCAACGATCTAGAGAAGGGCTTGGACCATCCAAAAGGTTCAGCAAAACTTTCAACCTCATGATAAAAGTTAAACAAAACCGTTAGCTCCCGGAACTTCTTTTTTCTGGTTTAGGGGAAAAGAGAAATAGTTCGGCCCGTTTTTCTCTCGGAAGGGTAAGAAAATACACTGCTGTAATTTCAACGTCTAACGATAAGAATCAACACTGAGTGCATCACTGTGGTAAAAAGAGACCCTTTTATCGAATCTTCACGGAGTGGATGAAAGAGGATCTCTCACACAGCGGCAGTAAGAAGGTATAATGCTTCACCTCAAGAGAAATTAGATTTATTTTGGCGGTAGTGATTTGCCTTCAAAACGAGAGTTACTGACGACATTTGATATAAACGACAATACGCGCTTCTGTGTCTCTCAATGGTTACCGACACTATAAACGTGACGAATCTATACGGCCGATATGATCGCGAGCTGTGCTGGTATGTACTACCTACCGGACAAGACAAACATGTGAACGCTAACGCACAGTTAAAACACTGCCGCCAATTTTCCATGAAAACTTCAGGTCTTTGGATGGAACCAAAAACAAAACAGCCACGAACTTTGGAGCCGAATGATTAATATTTCCGCCTCGGATCCAACGGAAATATATAATCGTGCTTCATACATATTTAAGAATACAAGAGATTGGAAGCGGCGTGGGAGCTAGTATTCCAAATACGCATTGAGCGTATCATGGTAGAAATGAATACGTGGTTTAAGGTAAGAAAATCATGTCATTTTAACTTTATTTAACTAAATCAGCCGGCCCAGGTGGCGGCGGAGTAAAGTCCTCGACTGCCGAACCAAAGGTCCAGGGCGGGTTCGAATTCCGCCTGGGTAGAAAATTTACACCTCCCACGGCATGGTTGTGTGTTTGTCTACATATATCAAAGAGCCAGTAATTGGCTTTGACTGTTGCCAATAGAAAGATTAGCGATAATAAGTATATAAGGCCAGGGAATGGGGAAAAAAGCGGTGCATTAAATATTACACTGCCGCAGTCACAACCAGCATCGTACACCAGACATTGTTTGATATCGTTCACGTTGCATTTCATAATATACGTTCGTTTTGTAACGTTGTAACGTAACGTTCAAAATTCGCAACAATTTCAAAGAAAGCCACGATAACCTAGATTGAATTCTCACTAAACTTAATTACAAATCTCATGATCGGTGACTACATGTGGTGACTTAAAGGTGTTTTTTTATTTTGATTTATAAACAGCATTTTTCGTTGAACAGTCTTTTTTTGTCAGTGGGACCATTGCGATGAAACAGGAACAAATTTTGCACCGAGAAATACGGCCTCATCATCGTCAGCAGCACCATCAGCAGTCCAACGTTAGTCCAGCATTAATCCAACGATTGGTTTGCAGCAGCACACCACTCTCTTGCCAGACAACCGCTTTGTTACCACATAATTCCTCATTTTCACGTCATTCATAATTCGTTTGATGCGTTCCTCTGTCTTCATCTGAAAATTCTCCCAGTTCATTTCTCCCCTCCCCCATCACGGTTTTCAAGAGGTTATTGCAAAGCAAAATGTGTTTGTCCCATATAAATGGCGCTACAGTCGGCTCTCGTAGCTGGAAAGAGAGTTCATTAAAATTTGTTCGTCAAATAATCTGAATTTTTTGTATCTTCATTCTGTTTTCTATTAGCTAACACGTTTTTATTCAGTGAAAATTGTATTTTTTAACGGATACACGTGCAAGAGGTGGAATGTAAATTTTTCCTTCGGGTCGGATGAGTAGTTCTCGGGTTTCCAGCCGGGTAATGGTGTTAAACTGCACCGACGTTTCAAAGGCGTAGTCTCCCATCGTCTTCAGGGTTAACACAAGACAGTTAAGACAACCTGCCGTTGAAGACACCTGGAGTATACAGCATCCCTTGTGAATGCGGAAAGGTGTACATCGGTGAGACTGGACGCACCGTATAAACACGCCTGAAGGAACACGAAAGGTGCATCAGACTCTTCCATCCGGAAAAATCGGCGGTGGCGGAACACAGCCTGGAAAATGGCCATAGGATCGACTTTGCCAACACCAAAGTGCTTTGAAAAACAAAGGACTATTGGGATCGCATTGTGAAAGAAGCTGTGGAGATCAGACTGGAAAGTAAAAACTTGAACCGAGACAAAGGTTTTCAACTCAGCAGTGGTTGGAAACCTACTCTGAGAAAGCTAAAAGAAAGGCGGGAAAAAACTGACGAATCAGGGAAAACCTAATCAAAATGTGAAACTATAAATATATGACAATTCTGGCAAAAATCATAAACCCTGAATACGATAGCAGACTACGCCATTGAAACGTCGGTGCAGTTTAACACCATTACCCGGCTGGAAACCCGAGAACTATTCATCCATAATGAAGTATAGGATTCGAGACATTGTCCTAAACTAGTTAAATGCTAATCCAATGGGAATGGTAGTGACCGCAGTTCCTATCGCCACGGCTCCATAACACGCGGTTAAATGGATTCGAGGACACATTCTGGGGGGTTGGCTTTAATTGGTGCCTGCGCACAAGAGGCTAAAAACCACTCACACGGGCTAATCCTAAGCAATTCCGCTCGGGAGCTGTTGTGATAGCGGTCGATGTTCGGAGAAAATATCTCCGCGCTCAACGCAGCGGTTCCCTTAATCGGGAGCGAGGGAAGAGAGAGAGAGAGAAAGAGGAAGAGGTCTCCCCCTTTCTCTCTCTCTTGTTTCGGAAACGAGGCTGGCACTTAATCTTCCGTATTGGAGAGACTTCAAGTCGGAAATAAACGCTCGGGACAGATATTGAATAAGGCGGGAAGTTCATTTAGGTCGAGTTTGGAAGTCTAATTCGCTTATTCGGGCACAACCCCGGTCACGAATACCCTTAAATCTCGTCATATACATATATATAATATATATACATATGCAGCAGTGAATCATAACGGAATTATCCATTTCCAAGGAAATGAAAATCAATTCCTTCCGGATACGCATTAATTATTCTGCGTAGGAAAGAAAATATTTTCCCGATAAGAGAATAATTTACTTTTGTTTGGCCAATCGATTCACTTGAACTCCAGATGTTATCCTCCATCGCTCCTAGCCTAAAGCCCCTTATTAAACTTTAACCGATAACGCAATGACACTATTGGCACGACTGCTCTTTGAATATATCTTTGCACGGAGTAGGAACTGCAAAGTAAGCTTGCAACGTAGGGCGCAAGTGGCCTCATTTCGACGAATTAAAAATAATCAGGACACTCCCGTCGTATGAAGCGCAATAGATGCACTTTAAACATCGAAGCAGGTATGACTTCTCCAGTTCTGCCCCGATTCCAATTTAAGGGTGGGCGGTTACTACGCCAGAAAATGCGTTTTCAGACCCCTAGGGTTCCCATCGCCTCGGTTGCACAGTAGTAGGAAAAAATATCCTTTTTTCACCATTAGGTGATTAAAAGACGAAGCGTTGGGACGAACGTTTGTTTGTATTTTTAAAATCATTAATACTGAAATCATTCGGTCTTCCCACCAGGTCGATCTCTCCATCTCTGCCAACGTTTCGATGTATCATCAGGGCCCTGATGACGACGGGCGATACGTACATTGAAACGTCGAGAGATGGAGTTTACCCCGGTGGGAAGACCGAACAACCTTCAACATCACCATACGCCAGGAAAGTCTTAGATCTTTCTTCAATCGTATTGAAAACACAAAATCGCAAATTTCACAAAAAAGCGGGATTTTCAATAGATTACCTCTAGGCCATGGGGAAGTCTATGAAAATCAGCTAACGTAAGCAATGTTACTTCGTCTTTGATTTTGGCGATTTTCCTGTAAGGTAGGTTTCATATATGCAGTCCTGGTTTTCGTGATAACTGAGTATGATGTCGTACACATTCCTCAGCGGGCTGCAGGTTAGGCAGCACCATTTTCCCACAAGGGCTCCAAACCCACCCAGATTGCCTACCATCCAACACCTCCTTTGCAAAATCCTTTAGCGATTTGGTGCATTTCCATTTGCTTTTCGGAAACTGTTCACCCCCCTCAAAATGTCGAGTTATTTCCATTTCATGGCAGGCATCTGCAATAACTAATTGAACACGGCAACAACTCCTAGGATCTCTATGGTGCCCTTCAAGATCTCTACGCGGAAATACTAGAGAATATTTAGTCAATCCAGGAATAGTTTGATGAAACAAGGAGCTGAGTCTGAGTACTAACGCTCGGGAAGTAGATGGCTGAACATTTCATGCATTCCACCAACTTCCGTGGCAGTGGCTCACCGACTGCGGACGCCAGGTTGAGTTAAATTCCGGCCAGTCATTCGATCATGAATATACATATGGATCTAAACTTTCGACACCACTGTACCGGCAAAGGTGTTGCCTAGCTTTCCACAAAAGATGGGTCGCGCTGCAGTCGGCATGGTTCCACTTCTGTGTGTCAAAAATGGCCGGTGTTAATAGGGAGGTCAATTCCGGTACCTTTATTTCCAGTATCTCCATTTTAATTTCGGCCTTTCCTTACTGGAGCCACCTTCTCTGGAGTGGCGGCGCTACAATCTGCTTGGTACTGATTTTTCGGTACATGCGGAATGTTTGGCAACACCCACTGGTGCCAAGTTTAGGATCCATATGTATATTCAAGTATTCGATCCATGGATCTAGAAATTCAATGCCACCTCTGGAATGGATGTTGTACTTACTTATTCTGGGTTTCGTAAGTAGTTGCCTAAGGGTGGTCAGGTTGGTGCGGCGGCTAGAGTATTGCGTCTCAACCAAAGCTCACTGAGTACAGTACAGTACTCCGTCCGTCGTATAGGACGTTAAACAGTATCCCCTTTCGCAACTTTCGTTAAGAGCAGGATAACTCCGGCGTCGGGTTTCCCTCCACCCTTCCTCCCATGCCCTCACCCTCCTGCCCACACTATGGTAATGGCGCAAATGACCATTGCTATTAACCGCCTCTCCAAATAACCAACCGACCAGCGGTCTTAGGGTAGGCGGTGCGAAAAAACCAAAATCAGATAAAAACCCACACTCACCACGACTAGCACTGACAATCCACCAAAGAGAGAAAGAGCTCAGTTGCCAGTCTCATTATTGCAATCGTAACTTAAAATATTGACTTATGATACGTATCCAACTATTAAAAAAGTTAGTACGGGCTCATTCGAAAGATTAGCTGGATTAGAATACTAAAAGTGTTCTTCTCGATAACTAATCACACAATCACGTTGGTCATTTTCATACAGTCAAGTGAATATAAACCAATAAAATAACTATGCATATTTTCACACGACATATTTATTATACGACGTTTCGTCGCATCGGCAATGTAATCACCAAGACCTTCTACTATCGCATATATGTGACAAAATCAGTCGTCTATTAAACATATCATTTGAAAAAAAGCCGAGTTGTTTTACTTACTGATCATTAATTTTCTCAAGCTAAGCCAGAGACACTTCACTTCAACTTATTTAGCAAGAGAATCTTTTTTATAGAACATGCACGCTGATTGGCACGACATGGAAACCCTTAAGATGGCACTGGGGTGACCGAGGTGGAAAGAACGGCACATATTGCGACGCCGCGTCCTAAGAACGTCCTGCAATCCTTTAGCTAATTAACATTGACTCATCGAGGGCGCAAGAAACAATTTCTGATATTTTCCCACGTTCTCTTATCGTTAAGGTGGTTCCACCGTAAAATGACTTAAATGTCATTTTATTCACATTCTGTCTACTTGTAGAAAAAGTTGTCCTCTATCTGATATGAAGAACAAAATAATACCTTTTCACGCCATATTACTATCTAATTGAACTTGAAATCACATGGTGTTCAATGGGGGAATGAGAAAAACACGGGGAAAATAGTATTTTTCCATAAAATACAAATGCCATTTTCGTGGAAAACTGTCTCTAAGAAGGAAATATTCCAGGTAAATTGAATAAAAATAAAATACAGGCTTCTTGCCACCTTATTTTTCTAGTTATTGAAGAATTAATGCCGTAATTGAAGTCAAAATTCGGTAATTCGTAGGAATCGGCGCTGCAGTCGGCTCCTATAGATGGAAAAAGTGCTCATTTAAAATACATTCGTGGAATAATCTGCATATTTTGTACCTTACTTTTGGGTTTCTATAGATAACGCATTGCATCAGTGAAAGCAGGATTTTTTTGACAAAATATAAAAAATGTGGAATTTAGAATTTGTTTTGACTCACACAGTCGCGGCGGAACCTCCTTAAGATAATCCAATCTATCCTCACGTTATTATACCAGTGTGAAGTACAGGTTTAATTCCGGTGGGTTTCCGGGAATGAGAGCATTACTGGAAATGTCGGAAATGGTGGGTGTGGTGTCGAGAGTAGATACTAGTTTCCCATCCCTAGGACCCAGGTTCGAATCCCGCAAGAGATAGAGATTATTCAGCGGGATTCCGTTCCACATTTGGGCACTGTTACTGCCCAAACGCTGAGATCTTAAATGATTTGTATGGTTCATAATCATTAATTTTAGGAAAATATCTTAAAAATAATTGAAACTTCTTACTGTTGCGACTTTCTCTTGTAAATCTTTATCAACAAAATATCTCGCTTGCACTCCTACTACGACAAATCAAGGTCGAGTTCTGAATTCTTGACGATTACAAATACTTCCGTGCGCTATTACTGTATAGTAAGGTTCACTCTTGACAGGATTTAGATTAGTTTCCCGTTCAACGTTAATACGGTATCTCTTTCTGTGGTTGCGTTTATCGTGATAGTAAGTAAGTAGAGCTGTATTCATACACTTTCCTCTCAATAAGTTTGAAGGGACAGTAGAAAATTACTGTATGACTTGGGTGCATGGATTTTGAGGGTTACTGCATACAAATTATATCAAAGACCGAATTCCATTCCGTGAGTCAATTTTAAAAGAGAGCTGATTATATTGTATGATCTTGTGTGATCTGGTGCTTTCCCGGCGCAGTTGATGAATGAATTCTTCTCGGGTTTCCAACCGGGTTAGACTCTCCATTATGGAAGACGTTTCGATGCCCGACGCGTGCTTCGTCATCAGGGGTGTTAAGTGACTCGTGCATCATCATCAGTGTCATTCAACACCCCTCATGATGATGCACGAGTCGGGCATCGAAACGTCGGCCATAATGGAGAGTCTAACCTGGTGGGCAACCCGAGAAATATTCAATTAGCTGTTTATATTGTCTTTCCAACCCAATAAAATAGCCTAAGCCGGTCGTTTGACGATCTTATGTTGAATGCGTCAGTTTTAGTACAATCAGGGTAATAAATACCCTGTAAAAAAAGGCATATTAAAGTGCCTTGATTAATTCCGACGCCTGATTTAATTCAATCTCGCAGGCTTGACTACGTACTTTAGGCATAAACTCCAATTACATTCTGATAAGCAGACCGTGCCGTCCTGTTTTTGACTTTCGTATTACTACTGAGTAACTGATTTAAAAAGGATAATATTCCTCATAAAATCGTAGTGATAAATGTGATTTAAAAATAAAAGTAGACATGATCTATGGCGTTCATTTTCCATGCTATTGGAATATTTAACCATTTCCAGTCAGGGCGGGGGATCTCGTTACTTGAGGAGCACACTTTTTATTCTCCTACAAGGTAATGAAGATTCACTAGCAGAACATGACTATTATAGGTTGAGTGAAATGTGGCAGTGAAAGAGTTTCTTCTTTTATCTTGATGACTCGTGTAATTCATCTCCAATCTGCTGGTGCCCATTCTCATGGCAAACGGAACTAAAATTTCAAGCCTGGAACTCATTTTAGCCAGAGGAGAAAATAGAGGACTCTAGAAGAAAAATCATCATGGCCAATACTTCCTTTGAGCAGCATACCAAACTGCGGCTTGATGACTGCTGCTGGCGATGCAATGAAACGCCTGGGACATTGACACATTCACATGGGAAAAGAAGAATTTTAAGGCCAAGATACCACCAAATAGCAAAGTAAAAGTAACAGACTATGAATCTTAAAAGACTTCTATCTCAAGAGTACACAAATAACTTTATGATGATTCTTAAAAATTATAGTATAAGCTTCTCTTACGACTAAAGAAGCTAGCATCTTATGATATGCAGACAAATTTTGAGATCAACGATGAAAGCGGGTAATGAGCCTGATTTCTCCAACATTAATGACTTAGAATGACGCTAACCTTGGCAATCCTTCACTTCTTAACTCATAGCCTCTCAATTCCATTCACTCCTCAAAAATTGCAATTCGAGAATCCTACTAATTTATAGTTTTACTTCAAAACTTCTTGAATTCTTTTATCATGACATCCACAGAAGACGATGCATTGATACGAAAGCAGACCGACTTTTCTTCGCTCCTTATGCCTCAACTTCTTGCCTTGGAAGAAATTCATAACGCTCCACCCATTATCATTCATGACCGGAGGCATCACCACGCGGCGTTTCAAAGGACGACAGGGTGTGGTCTCGTCGAAGATGACAGGGTGCCCCTCCCGTCCCACCCCCACGCCTGCCTCCTTCCCCATTCCGGGTGATCACCTACCTGGATTGATCACTGGCGGATTCCCGGTCGATCACTGCCTTCGAATACTCCTTCTGCCTGCCTCCCCCTCCTTTCCCTAATCTCATTTTTTACCTCCGATTTCTTTCTCATGACCGGGCACCACGCCCTCAAGCAGCCAGAAGGCTTCAGACCACATCTCGGAATGAGATTTTCCGGTCTGTATCGTTTCCCGCATGCTACTCTCTCTGCGATCTCAATTAGGAATCCTCGACCACGTGCCGGCTAAATCAGCACACTTGACCCTTCGTGAAGGAATGGCCTGCGTGGCACAGATTTTCATTCTGTATTTTATTCATAGGCTTACAATTAAGTCGGTAAGGGATTCAGTAACTCAGGCCACATATTAGACCACACTTTCGAAGCTATCTAAAAAAAGATAAGCACTCAGTTGAGTTAATTAGTTGTGTTATTATAATTAGTTGAGTAATTTAAACATCTCAAAAGATTTCTCAGTCAACTCAAAATCGTATTTTCATTAAATTAATCACGTATCATCATTGATTACTCGACAGTCCTTCTTTGAATTCTCCTTTAAAAAATCGAAATCTTCCTTCAAAATGGCCGAGAAAAGTAGAAAATCACGATAAAATGTTCTAATGCTTAACATATTGTCACCATTCTTGATTGATTTTAACGCACTAGTACGCACTCCAAGCAGGAAACTCCCCAACAACAAAACAACTTCAACCAAAATGCTGGAGAGAGTTAATTGAAAACGAGTTCTTTAATTGCTTTTTACTTATAATTTAAGGGTAGTACTAATGTTGTGTAAAACAATTACTTAAGATGGAAAAGCATCAAAAATTAATTTGTACCTATAAAATAATTCGTAAGTAAGATTGAGAGTTTTTCTAGTAGCAATAATAATTACTTAAACAGAAATCGAGAACGGATCTAACAAATTCAACTCAATATAGATTGAACTAGGTGATTTAGAGGAGCCCACGAACTGCTATGTAATCACAACCATGTGCGTTGCTAAGTCTGCTATTAAATATACCAACTCCATTCTACTTGTTAGTTTCATAGCATAGGTACTATGTAAATAGTTATCATATGCCTGCGTTTTATTCTTGACAGGTCTCTCCAAATCTATACCGATGACTGTCACTCTAATGCATCACAATGAGTTGATAAACATCTCAGTTGCAAACACGTCAAGCAAAGAAATAAGATTAAATGCTATTTTCATCATTCAGAAAGCTGAAGCCACACACTGAAGTGTGTCCATGTTTAAATGATTATATGATTCCACTTCAAGACCTCTTATGTTTATACAATGGTTTGTTTCCTTCGGGAGATATAGGTCCATTAATTGATAAAACATTTATTTATGTTTTGCCAATGCTTCACATTTATATGTATTATTATTTATTTCCCTGAAAAAGCATGCATGTATGAATGCGAAACGTTGGCAAGAGATAAATTAAATACTTGTATACATATTGAAAAATCACTTTGTAAAATTCCAAACTTTATTTACGAAAAAACCGAACCAGGTTTTTTCGTAAATAAAGTGTGGAATTTTACCAAGTGATTTTTCAATATGCATATTAAAAAATTCCACAGAGTTACGCCGGAAACGTTTTCTCATAAATAAAATAGTTTATCAATCAATATGTCTCCAAAAGAAGAAAAAACAAAAAAACAGAAGTTTTCTCCACAGGTTCAAAGTAAATATGATGAGTAGTATTTTCAAACATTCATATTTAATGCGAAACATAAATGTTGGATTTTCATTGTTTTTCCACGTTTTCTGTGACCTGAAGTGTAGCTCCAAGGTGAAAAAGATAACATTTTTGCAAATTCATACCTGGGAATAATTAAATAAGTTGTAACGATGGCAGGAGTTCCACTCGAAAGGGGACCTTAAGGAATAGCATGCCTGAGCCATTAGTGATGCTGTTTGAACATTTCGTGTAAAAAGGCACAGTTTTTTAAGGTATATTCTGGGTGATAAAATGTTGACGAAACTTTAAAAAAAAGTTACGAAGACCGCAATGGTGTCACGACACTAAAGGGGATCTTAGAGGGGTCACGAGCCCCGGGTCCTCCATAAACTAATGGATTACAAGACGCCATCCATAAATGACGTCAGCCGTTCCTGCGGAAGGGGGAGTTCAGGTCGGGGTGACCTGATTGCGCGCAAGGTGTCGCCACTTTTGGAGCCGTCCATTAAAGAACCCCGGGCAGTTTTAGGGCAATCGGCAGGGCCCTTTGGCCCCGTCCCTCCCCGAGCCTTCTATTATAACCACCCCTTCTCTTCTCCTCAAACCCCGAATCCCAGCGATTCCACGAACGACCCAAACTACGCCGAGAAAAAATTACAGGACCCAAGAAAAAAATTTAACATTTCTTAAAATACGCTTTGCAACGAAATTATATAAATCCTCTTCTTTAGAGAACCTCTTCTTTTCGAAACCAATTCCGCAAAAAAAAAAGTTGGACGCCATGCGACATAAATAAATTACGAGTAATATTTATGAGAAACGGGGATTAAAATGGACCTCAAACCGGGTATATTTCTACCAACATGTAAGGCTCAATACTGATTCACTCACTGTTCAACACGTTTGACCGAACGATTGCAGTTATGAAAATGAAATTTGGAGAATATGTTTTTATCGATAAATAAATTGAGCCCTTAGATATGTTTCTCTGGGAATATTTTAATACTACCTGTTTTGATGCATCTATGTCATCATAAGGTACAGAGCATCCTCATCCATATCCTGCCCCTGGTTCGGTTCCGTAACTGATTATGTCACTTCTAAACGCGACGTTTTAAAATCTAAAGGGCGAATTACTACACACTCTTTATCATGGATAATTTCCTCCACGTATTTCTTGAAACCGTCAATTTCACATATTTTGTTTATGATGCATGTGTATTGTGTACGCTTAAAAAGTAATTTTAATTAGCTTTTATAATGGGTTATGGGTAAATACGTTATTTAAAAAAATGCTTCCAATGATTTTAAGAAAATTGAGGCATCTAATAAATGTGTTGGTCGATATCCATTACGCATATATCATTATATTTCGATAAACATATCATTCTATTAAGTGACATTTTAAGTGGAGGATAACGCCGAGAAATCTTTCTTCATTCCATAAGGTCCCGTCAATTTCGCAATCAGTTAGTTGGCTGTTGTAGAAAATGACTGGCAATTGAGGTCTTTGGCATTGATTGGTTGGTCAGCAAGAGGTTACTTGAGGAGTGGAGGTAAGGGTGGAGAGAAACCTGACGTCGGTATTAGCGCACTCTAAAAGATAAGGCCAAGGCGGTCACAGTTTAACGTCCCATCCGAAGATTGTAAAACCTCCACCGGTTCAAATCAAGATCCTCGACATGTGAAGCTATTGCCACTACTTACACCCAACCGATCCCTGTTATCATTCTCTCCAAGCACGTTAAACATGTGATGAGGTGAAGACTTTCCAATACACATCAAAGCGTCGAGGTTTAAATAAATACATATGACATTTTATTGACAACTAACAAGTTTTTCACCATTAGGTATCCGTCATATTTCAAACTCTACCACTTACAATTAGATTTCAATCCGATGTATTAAAAATTAAAACATTTCAATGTTGGTATCTAAAAAGTATTAATTTTTCTCAAAAGCACTGGACGTTGATGAGTCGATAAATATCAATTTAGTATGTATAATTCAAGAAAACTAAGTTCGCTGCTTGGATATAAATTGCACCGAAATACGAAAGAAATTAGCGGAGAAAATATGGAGTTGGTGCAGGTAATGCAGCTCGGGCGAACTGCGGGACTCTGGCTTGAAAACGGCGATGTCTACACGGCAGCAAATCGAGGATGACGCATGGCTCGCTGCTTCGTTATCGCAATTGTAAAAAATCTATTAAATCTGCGTTCTCGAGAAAAAAAATAAAATTCTAAGGTTCAGGATTACGCTTGGGCTAGCTGGTATTTGTAATTCTCCCGATTACCGATCGCTGCTTCGTTGAAAATGGTACATTTGAACAAATTTTGCGATAATTTCTTTCCGATAAGGATAGTATCAACTTAGAAAAATAAACGTTTTCCCCATTGCTTCATCTTTTAAGCATCGGATTGCGAAAACGATTTTTTTCATCTGCTAGCATGCGTCCGTCGCGATGGAAACCCTATCGGTCTTAAAACGAATAAAACCACTTTCAGATAGCTTTAGATTGCAGCGATGATCAGTCCGTAAGTAGCACGGCTTGTTTAAATGAAATGTACGGTTCCTGATAGATTAAGTGATCTGTAAAAATGAACATCATTCAAAATTTCAACACTCCATTTAAACTAATGAATGTGCATTACCCGCATTTGCCAAATGGGAATCGAAACTTGCAGTGATTCACTTCATGGTTTCAATCAATACACCAGTCGGAATCACCACCAATCTTTAATTCAACAGCGCCTCTTAAAAAAAGGTTAAAATTACCGATAGTGGCGTTCTTCTTTTCTTTAGGAATAAGTGTATTTTCCTATGTTTCAGGAATTGAGTCAGCCCATCCGCTGTGATATTATTATTAAATGCTATAGAATTCAAAAAAGATATGGTACTTTTTTCACAGATTTTTATTTAAAGTCGACCGGTTTCGTCGCATAGGCGACATCATCAGGTGCATGAATATGGCAAGTGGCAGAATATATACAATTTTTAAGAGGGTGGGGGGAGAGGAGGGATAGGGTGGGGGGGGAGGGGTTTGGAAGAGGCAGTGGTAAGGGGTGGGGGTTGGTGTGTGAGGGAACGTGGATGACTCGATGGGAGGGGGGTGGTGGTGGATGTAGGCTAAGTGGACGCTTGGTCAGGTACGCTGTTCACAGTGGGGGTTGGGGCGTCAGGTATTGAGAGTCAGGGGAATATCCAAGAGGGGGGAATGGCTCACAAAAATGTTCTCGTTAGCAATTTTTCCTGCCTTTAATTGCTTTCTTATCTCCAGCTCCTCCAAACAGTCCATTCTTCTTCCCTTTTTCTCTAGGTGGAGGACCTCCGGGACAAAGTCACTATTGTGGTCACTTTCCCATAGATGTTTGGCAAAATGGGATCTGTTTAACTCACCGTTTCGTATATGTCTTCTGTGTTCGTCTGCTCTTACTTTGAACGACCGCCCAGTCTGGCCAACGTAACATATTTCACAGTCACCACATTTGAGCTTATAAATACCGCTTCTATCATTAATGTTAATATTGTCCTTGGTTTTTTTTAACACAGCCCTCAAGTTACACTTGTTGTAATATGCAATTTTAATATGCAAAATCTGTGAAAAAAGTACCATATCTTTTTTGAATTCTTTAGAATGGATTTTCACAAAGTGAAGCCTGAAACCATCGAGTTTATTAAATGCTATGATAATAGGCGAATTAAAATTCGGACAGGATGCCCTTACTACCTACTTATTATTTTAAATACGCCTAAAATTCCTTTTCATTTTTAGTTTTTCTATTGACCATGACCGCTGAGCCGCATTTGAATTCATCACGGCATTATGAATTATGCCAATGCTATCTGCAGTTGGGGGACTCCAGAAATACTAATGGGCAGAGTAGAAATGCAGTCAGATCGCGATGCCATGATGGGAAAACTAGAGCAAAGGCACAAACTGCCATGAGAAATAATATCGAAGGTTCACTTCACAAACCGTGATTTGACGTTGTCTTAACGGCCATAGTCGTGCCATGGTAGCAGATGAAGTCAAGTACCAGGGCATCATTTTGACGTCAGGCCAATCACGGGGAAAATAATTCGGAACAATAGCGGTTTTCTGAATTAAAGAGATAGGGAGTCATCAAACGAATACTAGGACGAGAAAGTTGAAGAGAGGTCTTTTCTCACTCTCACTCACTTGGCCGCAGCTCAAGTAAACCGCAAGTATCTGGGGCCCACGAGGGAAGAATTGAATCCACAATCTCAGCGTAATATTCGTAGCAGTAATAAATATGCATCTACATCTACAAAATACCCTGCAAGCCACCTCAGGGGTGTGTGGCAGGGGGTGAGTAATCACCAACATGAATTACATTATACCCTAGAGTTAGTGTAACTACAACTAATTATGCATTAGCATAAATCGCTAATGCTTGTCACGAGGCGAAGCCTCACAAGCATGCACTACTACACTACAGATGTCATCACAATGGAGAGGGACCGTCAATATACATGCATTCTACAACTACAAAGATGGACAGAGACTCAAGACCCATGTAGAAAACATGCAAGGCGTGCTGTTAGTATGTACTAGGTAACAGATAAGGATTCAAGTATTAGGAGTACTACTACTACTAAGAGCTACACTACCTAACGACAAACCTAGATAAAAGACTCATTGGCCGCTGTCATGGTCCCTTATCGTTCGTGGGAAAAATTACATTTTAAATCTGTCCGTTCTGCAGTCTAGTTCCCTAATTTTATTCTCATGATCTGATCTACCGTAGTATGTCGGATTTCGTAAAATATTATCAATGTCGTTAGAGAATAGACCGGTTTGGTACTTACATAATAGATTGAGTCTAAATTTTAATCGACGGTTACACTAACGAAATTATCATAACGGCCTTTAACGTATCTTGCAGATATGCATGTATATGCAGAACACATAAAAGCAACAAACTAAGAGAAATTCTGCAGTGAAGAGAAGTATTCAATATTTCTTTCTTGTCGCGCACCATTTAAGATAACAACAGAGAGAAACACAAATTCGTCAAAAGGCGCTTCACTTTTCGTCCTTTCCCTCTCAATTCCTTTTCTCTCCATTTTCCGCGGCTGTTTCCCCAACACCCCCTGCCACACGCTCTTTTGGGGGCTCGCCGGGTAATAGTACGTAAATGGAGACCTTCCGCTGTAACTTTCACTTCATACACGCTACTTTCGCAATTACAAAAACAGTACCTAATATAAATTATCGTAGGTATTTATTTGTGCTATAAATTCGAAGGCAGTAATGATAAGGTGTACTCTCATTGTTTCTGTCAATAACAGTAAAGCCGGCGCCAAAATATGGAGGCAAGTCGAGAGGCATTGCTCTCTACGAATTGCAATTGTAGAGAGCAATACCTTTTAAAGGAGCATTTAGGCGCTCAATTGGCAAAAGAGGTGGAAGCGCAATGCCTACGCACAAGTTTGCGATCTAAATGACATTTTCCATCCAACTGATTATCGCGAATTACACCACATACACTACCTGCAACAAGGCAATTCACTCAACGGTGCATCTGGCAATTTCGGTGCCCACACTAGGCTGAAATTTAGGACCCCAAAGCGTGACCTATAATTTCGGATAAAAGCGTCTCTTGGCTCGCTCAGCTCTCGTATTTTAATGCGAGGTTTTTCCGCGCCGACGCCACGCGGCGCTGTTTTCCCCTCCTTGCCTGTTTCGCCGCGAGGGGCGCGCGCGCTCTTATGGATCGCACGACCCTCGCAGCGCCCTCTGGGCTGAGAAGCGATAACCCCAGGGCCGGCAGCAGCGGGTTAAAAACAAGTGCTGCTTCTGCATTTCGACGACGGGGAATGGGGAATAATAATTTAGCCACCATTTACACGGCCTTCGCGTGAAATCGACGATTCGGAGGGTGACATGGCTTTTCGTGGCATTTCAGTGCGGGACTTGAGGGGGGGGGGGGGGCAGGAAGTTATCGGAACACGTTAAATTGTGGCAAAGTGAATGCGAGAGATAAGGAAACCCGGCGTCATCATAAGCCAGAACTGGTGGTCGTTTGGCAGGCGTGTGTCTGACGGAACGACATATGATACCGTTTAACAGGCCACGCTATTAAAAAGGTGAAAGGCTAAACACAGGAATGTTTCAAATACCTTTTTAAAAAGCGTCAAATCCTTAAATTAAGCTCTTTAATGGATTTTTAGAGGTAAAAAAATCATATCCACCAATTAAAACGTTGAACCGCGAATTTTATTACCGTGGTGTGGCATAAAAAATAAGCCCCAATTAGCAAGCAAAGGGTATTTATTACAAGACACTTCACTCCAATTTCGTCGCGTTTGGGTGATATGCTTTTGAATTTCCACTAATATGCCTAATTTCGGGATACGGCGTTTCGCCATTTTCCTCATCCTCCTTATTTAATCTCAGACTACGTGGGACAGTTTATTTCTCTTGAATATGAGCAGCGCTAGAGTACAAAATCAACGATGGTACGATGAAAAGGTAGTCTACACTCTGGGAACAGATACAGCATTTTTGAAGGAGGAAACATGAACGCCAATATTATTCTCGACAACATCGATTTATATGCTGTAATGTTTTAAAAAACACACTTTAATATTCTATACTGGCGTCCTATGATAGCTTACAGTAACAAACAATTTAAATTCTGATCCAAAAAACCATGAAAGTATGCTTATTGGGTTCTTTAAACGCATCAAATAGTTCTTTCGTCAATATGCCACGCTTTTTTAGCCGAACTTGGTTTTAGTATCACCGAGAGTAATTTATATTCTTTCGCTTTACGAATGACGACACTAAATTGTACTAAAACTGAAAGGGGCCTTAAGATATTTGCATCAGTTGCACTATTGCACCTGTCCATTTTAAATTTAAACTTGCGCAAATGCCATTCCGTGCTCACCTGCTCGTAATTTCCCTTCGCAACTCACTAATTTGCCTTCTCTCTCCCTCTCTTGCCTTATCAAAACATTAAACGCAATTTCAACGTATTTCATGGAAATCTTTTTTCTACAGTGACACAATTCATTTTCTCAACCTCAACTTATCATATTTCGCAAGCATAAACAAGTGCACCCTCAAAAAACCTACAATTTATTCCTCCTCCTCCTAACCCTGCATTTATTAGCTGTGAATAATTACCTGTTTTCACAAAAATATCATTAAACATTATTCTCATTCCATGAACGTAATTATTATTTTGGCCGCCAAAACAACTTATCCGCCAGTCGGCTAGCGAATTCCTCATTCCAAATGCTTTCGAGGATTCCAAATGCTTTGATTTCGATATTTCCAAATAATTAATAATTCTCTAGCGAGGGTATATCCCGAAATGACATGCCAATCACAGAGATGTGCGGAGAATAATAAATATGGCTATTCTAATCACACCTTCTCTTTTCCCAATACTTCTGGAGAAGTTTGAATAAGAGATAACTCGACGTTTCAATGTTTTGGGAGTTTTCACCGCGGAAGTTCGAGCCATAACAAATACTACACTACTCTTTTGGTTTGTACTTCTCAGAGAACTGGTTTCCATGAAGTCTGATGTATTAGAAAACAAAATTATAATAACAAATATGCAATTAATTCAACAAATATTTTGCTAATGAACATTTTCCTGCCATAGAATCAAACTGCAGCCCTTCTATGAACGTATTGTGATTTCAGATCCATTAGCCATTAGCAGGTACCTCAAAAAGTATGACGAGCAGATACCTACATTTTATAATTACTCCCAGGAAGAGTTTGCTTCTAACAAAGAGTATTCCGTGAAGATGGCATTTGCATTGGATTATTCCATTTCCTCAAATTTCAACCATTCTTGTATTTCACACCATGAATTTTCAAGTTCCATTTGTGAAGAAAAGCGAGGAATGGTATGTCTTTTGTGCATGTCAAAAAGAGGAAGCAACTTTCTACAAGTGACCAAAATATGAGCGATACAATATTTAAGTCATTTTATGGTGAAAGCAATTGGTTTGCCATATTTTAACATTTAATTCTGGAAAGTGATGTGCTAGAGGTTCATGTTGTAAATAAGCCCGGCACATTTTCATTTTCAGTAGCTATTTAAGCACAGAGAGATTCGGAAAGAAGGTGAGATTACTCAAAACTCCACAGCCACTCATCAAATAGACGTAGTCTTGAGTTCCCATTTTATCGAAATAAGTCCTCAAACCTGTCGGCAATCGGGTATTGGGGTTGTCCTTCAACTCCCTTTCACTTCAAAATTCCCTTTCTTGCTCCTTAAGGCCACCTTGAGGCGAAAACCTCGCGCTCCGCTCGAAGCAACGGATATTTTGGCAAAGGAAACCCTCTTCGCAGACTCCCCTCCAACCCTCCCCCTCCTACACCTCCTTACTTCCCCTCCCGCCCTCCCATCTTCATCCTTCCCGCCCACCCACTCCGGCTCCTCGGCAACCGGGGGAAGAGATCCTTAGCGAAGATCACCTGGGACCCGTTTCGGAAAGCCACAGGTCGACAAGTTGCAAGTCTACTAAACCCTGGGCCAGAAGCGTCGCCCTAGTCGGTAATATCTCACATGAACGTTCTCATTGCTCGATTGTTTGTGCCGCCACCTTAAGCTCAAGGCATCGCATTAAGAGGTGACCTGAATTCGACTGTGAACAAGTGTTCGTAAATTACGGGGATCTGTTTGATTTGGCATGGTGCTGTTAAATGGCCGTGAAGACTGGACAGTGAAAGTCGTATAGAGCAGAGGAGATTGAGATAAATGGAAACGTGGCGTTCTCTCGAAGAATGACGAAGTTAAATTGTTTTACCAACGAAGGAGTCCCTGAAAGTGCTGGGGGGTTATTCTTGGGGGCTATTCTGTATCTCCTCGGAATTTCCGAGCCTCGGAAGTGACGAAATTTTGACGTCACATCCCCTAAAATTTCAAATAGGGCCATTCAATAGTTGAGATTTGTCAGGGGGCTGTGACGTCAAATCCACGGATTTTCCGAGGTTTGTCCGTGTCAAGTCCTTACTGAATAAGGCCCTTGTATGGCCTCGAAATTTTCGAGTCTCGACAGTGACGACATTTTGGCGTCACAGCCAAGAAGATTTAAAAAATTGGAACAATGAAAAGCAGAGAGAAAGAGGCTTTTGTGAAAATGTCCACTTCTGCCGGAAATACAATAGTATAAAGGTTTATAAAAAAGCCTGACAAAATATCCATCTCCACCGGGAATCGAACCACGGGCCTTTTATCGATTGGATTAAATGACGTCAGAGGGCGATTTTTTGAAACAGAAAAAATGCAACTTTCTACGATTAAATCAAGGTAGATGAGCTCTACGGCCTCTATAGATTAAACAGATAAAATATTTCTCCAATGGCCGTAAAATATATGCACCACTCGTCAAAAAAATTAAATACTTACTGTGTTGGTTTGCGGGAATGAGGTTCCACAACAGGGACCAACCACAGCCTCTCCACCAGAATACCCTCCTGTGGTAGTTTACGGGAAAATAATTTCCTCGCCAGGGACTACCACAGACACAAACACACAACCCAATTGGAATCCTTTGTAGGCTAATGAGACCTAGCTAAGGATTCCTCTTCATTCACTTTCAACCTCGTGTTGCTAGTGTTTTTCCCTTCAGCTCGCTGAAGAGTACCACTTTGTGGTCGAAATACGCGTATACGAATTTCACCCTCGTTCCCTGTTTGTTGTTTTTCTATTTGACAACGCTCTTTTTGAGCTGTTCTCCCAGAAATCTGGGACCCTGCTGTGTGCGTGAGTGAGTGTTTTGTGTGATTGCGTGTGTGGTTGTGTTAATAACTTGGCAGCCTTAGTAGAGTCACTACAGCTCTCCGAAGGATCCCAGGTTATAACCCAGGAATCCTTAGCTAGGTCTCATTAGCCTACAAAGGATTCCAATTGGGTTGTGTGTTTGTGTCTGTGGTAGTCCCTGGCGAGGAAATTATTTTCCCGTAAACTACCACAGGAGGGTATTCTGGTGGAGAGGCTGTGGTTGGTCCCTGTTGTGGAACCTCATTCCCGCAAACCAACACAGTAAGTATTTAATTTTTTTGACGAGTGGTGCATATATTTTACGGCCATTGGAGAAATATTTTATCTGTTTTCTACGATTAGTTATTTGGTTATTAGTCCTTAATATTCCGAAGCAACTCCGTAAATGTATACGAATACCTTTGCAGATTTGATTTCAATGGTAATATCGAAAAAGCATTCGAATGATAATCCCCCATTATTCAGGGATACCAAGGATGGAAGATATGAAGCAAATTATGTGGGACGTCGAAATGAGACATGTAGTATATGAATAAAATGGTGTGCTGAGAGGAGAGTATAGAGATGCAGCAAACCAATCTCAGGATTGATCCGGATGAGTTGGTTTGGTGGCAAGAGTTCTGGTTTTCCATCCCTAGTGTAATGGATGGTATCCACGGACATTTCTGTCTTTTATGAAGCATCAAACTTCCATCTTAAATATCTAATTTCTTCGATCTATACAGATAACTCGCCAACCGCATTTATTAATTTACTGGCAGTGCATTTCAGATACAGTTTTCATCCAATAATTCAACAATTGTAGTTATGACTTAATACAATGTATTCATTGATCATTCATCATTTAATTGTGTTGGATATCTGAGTTAGCCTCTTAAAAATGTCTACAGTCAAAATCTTTTAACATACCAACTCTTTCCCACTCTGTTGAAGATTTTACAGAAATCCCTATCACTGCTCAGGTGCTATGAAGATAGTGCTTTTAGATGATAGAGGATAGAGCAGCACTCCGTCCATTGGATGGGGTCTTAAACCGCGGACATTCGAGTATCATTCGTTGACAGTGGGCTAATTCCGAAGCAGGGTTTCTCTCCACCGGTTCTCCTATCCACAAGAAACGCAGCCAGATCTATTCCCAAACTATACTTCGCGGCGTTAATGACGTCATTTGTCACTCACCACCCCAAATTTCTACCACTATTTATTTACAATATGACATCTGCTGGCTTTTTTCTGCATGTAATTGTGACGTAGCAGGCCATAAAGAGAAACTTTTTGTAACAGCACCAAATGTTTTTGTATGGAAGGAAAACTATTTTCCTTCCCTTTGTAATTCAGTTGGGAGAGTGTAGAGCATATTAAACTCTTTAGGATAGCAAACCACGAAAGTCATATTCCTCCTCTATCGGGGACACCATCGAGTTTTTTTTTTCAATCGCGACAGAAGCGCTCGAGTGCCACACTCTTCCGCGAGACCCTCCACTGCCACGAAGCTCACTCGAGGGTCGAAGGGAAGGATGCAGGAGGGAGGGTTGAAGCCACGGGGGGGGGGGGGAAGAGCTCTTCTCTCCGTCTCCAAGTCTCACACCTACCAACTTGGCACCCACCCCTCGACCACTCATTATTAAATGTGAAAACTGCTTGCATTGGCAAGTAAAAATATACCCGTTTAAACACTAACGCTTTCATAATCATCCTCTCTATCTTTCTGTAACGAAAGCATCCAGAAAATTAGATTACACAGTGAGATTAAATGCGTATGTATACGGGCAATACTTTCATCTTTCATATAGGGATAGAGGTGTTCTTAAGCTAACTAGGTGCTCCAATTAGAAGATGAAACTTGGATTAAAACAGAAAAGCTGAAATAGCACAGCAGTCACTGTGCTGAGAGCCATTTGCTGTAATTGAAGCCGTCTTCAGGTCATTTCTAAAATATATATTTTCTCCAACCACCTACGTCAGTTCAATAACAGCCTCTGCATACTCGTCTTTAACGTTATACATTCTTCTGTCCTAGTTTCGCTACCCTGTATATTTAAGCCATCATCCAAAGTCATCAACTTTTAGCAGAGTGACTCCGAGAAAGCATTGGTCTAATTATTTGTTTGCAAAAGAGTTGAAAAACTCATGTGTGTAATAATACTTCAGATACTTTGGCTGTAGTTAGACTTACCATTATAAGGTAGCTACGCCTCTTAACAGCGGCTAAACGAAATCTAAGAATCTTCAATAAAACTTTCCTTCGTACAATCATCTTAAAAGCCTGAAAGAATAATACTATGGAAAAAAATGAAATTATATGGAAGATATGTTTGATAAAAATACCTTCCCTTGACTTAAATTTAGTTAAAAGATAAAAGGAATAAAAATGCCGTACATACCTATTGTACTACAAAATGGAAAATATAGCGATTAAAAATATGAATTAAGCTTCACACACTTGAAAAATATTCGTACACCGATTTGCATCGACAAATCAAACAATAAGGATAAGCAATTATATTGTATGACTAACGAAAAATATAGTAACATGACATAAAAAATGAAATTTGCGGAATTTAATATTTTCATGCGATTACGCAAACAGTGTTTTCATACGCTTAAAGCGTTCAAACATGTTTCGCTTCTCGCCAATTTCTAGTTAGGACTGCGGACTTCCTTGATCGCTTTTGCAGAGAGCATGCTGCAGTCCCTTCCGAACCCCCCTCCCTTCTCCCTTCCCTCCCTCCCCCACCCTATATCCCCCCTCCCCCACCCAACTCCTCACCCCCTCCATCCATTCCCTTCACCTCCCTTCACCTGTCCTCGAGCGACCCCGTCTGCCTAGCGTCGTCCCACACATTAGCCAACCACTATCTGATGCAGAGATCGCTACCACACCGCCGTGGGGAAATCGGAAAAAAAATGCTTGCCACTGAAAAAAGCGGAGCCAGCGGCGTCAGCATCTCAAGGCGGAGGGGCAAATGGGAGCAGCGGGTGTGGAGGATAAGAGTGGAAAGGACGAGAACAGGTCGAAGCAAAGTACAAAAGAGGAGAGAGGTTAACATGTGAAGGTCGATCGGTCACCAGTACTACGTGCCGTGACGCGACAAGCAATTTCAACTCACGGTCAACGCGGTGAATGAAATTAGTCAGCATTAAAGTCGATAAGTTTGCTCCTCGCTTCAAGTTTGCCGGCAGGCAGAGCTAAATTTTTTGGAAAACTTATTAACGCGAAAGTTAGAGGTAGAATTTGAAGGGGTTAAAAGTTACTATAAAAGCATTTTCCAAGGTTTTAATTTCAGTCTTACTTCAGCCTAATAAAGGGAGCCGAAGTTCGAAATTAAGTTCGAGATAAAAACTTGAGACAAGAAACCTAATTTAAAGAATATCAGTAGCGATTAAAAGAGTTAAAGGGTGGAAATAGTGATGAAGTGCTAGTTGGGATACCCATCGTTCGGAATCATATATATTATTAACGGAAATTGCGTACTACACCCAACAGGGCTTCATAGGACATAACATAGGACAACAGGAAGCATAAACACGCTAAGAGTAATTAATAGAGAAAGCATCATTCAAGAAAATATTACCGACCTCTGGCAGTGAAACTTTTAGGTACCACAAAACAAGTTTTGCTCATGTTTTTATTATTCTGATATACGAATCTTTGAATGCATGTGTTCGAGTACGATAATTGATTTTATCAACTAGAAATCAATATAATCGCGTACTCGACTAGTAAAAGTAAAGTTGTCATACGTTCAAGAGGCTGAATAACTGTTTAAATGTTTTACAAAATTGCCTCAGTAATAATGACGACTCACTATGGTCCAATGTATGGGGCTTTACCGCTTTTTAAACAACAAAATTGTTATTTTTTGTAATATTTTTCACAAGCTAAACTTCAATATCATCGTTTCCTGAGCTTAACCATTCATGACATGTTTTGTCCCGTCTATTTTCACACAGCTCCTCACAAGCCCACAAGCCGTGAGAAGAGCGTACGCGAAGAGTAGCTGGCTTGATTCATGAGAATAACAGGAAGAAACTTGAGCACGCCGCTAGAGGCAGAATTGCACACGCATGATCTGTCCGGTCCCCATTGCTGTCCCCATTCGATCATAAACTTCATATTTAGAAACTAGACTTGAGTCCTAAACCTTAAATAATATTCTGGTTCCGCATTTCAGCACTACTAGGTAGTAAAAAATAGCTTGTCAACATTCAGATGCGGATGAGAAAAAGGTCCGGCACGCCAATCACAGTTCAATTGTAAAGACAGATTACTGGCAACCCATTTCATGGTTGACTACAACATTTCAGGTCTAGCCGATAAAATCCAATGCCTATAGCTGCAGTTAAGACAAAAAATAGCATTTATTGAAACCTTGGGTGAAATTCCAATAGTTTTTTTCCATTTCCTCGTCACTATGGAAGTTCAAATCACCTTAAGGCAAAGATGGTAAAAATTCGTGATCGAACACATTCTGAATTGTGGTTATAACTTCGTGTTCAGTGTCGTAAAATTTGTTTCTTTTTCACAGGTGGGTTGGTTTTCGTTTATTTAATCAAGTTAAGTGTTTTTTTTTCCTTTTTTTTTCATTACAAGTTTTTTTCCGATAAGTTCCTAGAATGAAATTTATCTATTCAATTTATACATTGTCGCATTTTACGGATAGTGCGTTGTTTTTTTTAAATAAACGGAAGTGAAATGATAAGTAATTTAATAGAGTTTCGCCTTACGCTGATTGCATAGTTCCTCCGGAACCATGAAGGCAAAAAATGTGTTCTCTTTGATATTTTGTCATTCATTTTCGAAGATCAAATGAATGTTTCGTCTATTTTTGTACGCTTGAAATGAGATAGTTCATTGGCTCGCCGAAAATTAATCTCGCAGTTGCAAAATCAGCCGCAATCTTCATGCCGCGTTTCTTCACATACCTAAAGATATCTTCTTTGCACAAAAATTCTTTGCAATCTCTATGTTCAAATGAACCGAAAATTCATTCGAAAAGTTAGTCCAAATAGAAGTTGATGAGTAAACGAGAACCGATTTGCGGGATTATAAAAATTACATCCGAATCATAAATACAAGCTACTTCACCACTGGTAGCTGGTGAAGAGAAAAAAGTCTTAATTGAAACGTCCTCGAGATGGTTCCGAGCGCTAAGAAAAGAAGAGGAAGGAGAAAGTGCTCTTTGCCAGGCCTCTTCTCGCCCTTCTTCATCCCTTCGAGTCCTTCACAAGGAGCGAGCCCCGCCCCCCTCCTCCTCCTCCTCCACTTTGCCCCCTTACTTACGCTTTGGACACCCTTTCGGTTAAGATGGCACTCGTCGTCGAAGCGCCCTTCAAGGACCCATCAGCGCTGTTTCCGACACACACCTTCTAATATAATTTTGGGCAGCACGTTCTCTTCTTCAAGGGAAAATGAAGAGCAACACACCAACATCAGCGTTGTGGAGTCCAATTTTTTCACAAGTCTTATCCCACAGAATGCCATAATCTGGTCAAAAATGGTAGCATCTATAATGTAAGAAATAAAAAGCATAAATAAAAAACTTATTTCGTTATAAATTAAAACGTGTGTAAAAATATATCAGCTCAAGGTCCATAGTAAAAATAATAATTCAAGTAATAACCAAACAACTCATTCACTTAATGTTAGGCTAAAGAAATACTGAATTATTAGTATTGCCATTAATCTGGGCCTAAATAGTTTGTAATAGTTATTGCAAATTAAGAAAAATACACTCGCCCTTAAGAATACAATTTTTTACAATTGTCATGAAGGTCAAGAAATCGCTCGTACTATCTAGGTAACTAATTTAAGTTTTTAGAGAACAATATATTTATATTTGGGCTGAAGCACCCCTCCGCAGAGAATTTCTTACAAAAGGGAGGGACAATAATAAACTTTGCCATCCGAAATAATAAGAAAAAATATTGAACCTATTGGTTTTATGATTCCACTATTTGATACTATTTTACATTAAATGTATAGCACTCAGAAATTATTTGTTATTTCCTTCAAAATTAGAATTAAAGATACATTACATTATGTCATCGTAACGTAGCCAATGTTAATATAATAAGTATATTTTCTTACTTATTTCACCATGCCATAGTTACATTGCTTTTTTCCTTTTTTTTCTTACAATTTTTAATGAATTTATCCGTTCCGATTTTATCAGAATTAAATTATTTAAAATTTAGCTGTATATTATATTTTATAGCATTAACTCGTGCATAAGTTTTCATTTTAGATTCATATTCTCGCGAAACAATGCTTCAGTGATTCATTCTCTATTTCAATCCGTATATTTGAGTTTATGTGCCTTCTTTATATTGACTCGACGTAAAAATTCCATCTCTCATCTCAGAATGTAAATTCTCTCACTCTCTCGTACCATTCCATAAAACCGTCGTAATTCTAATCAAGTCCTCTGCTTTTAAAACCACCTCGCAAAACGTTATCCAAGCAGGTACACTCTAGAAACTTGGCAGCAAAATCTTTTCTTCCTTAGCTATGTTACTTCAAGTCATAACCTTCTTTTGATCGTTGATAAAATATGATTTATGCCTTTAATCACCTAAGGAAGGACTAAAAAGGCGAGAAGATTGCTGTATTCTTAAAATGTTGCCTATTGTAAGAAATGAGCTGTCTCTGTTACAAGTGATGCATGGAACGACGCAATGGGAAAAAGTTTCCGAGAGAGGCATATCATGAACGGAGGCGACTGCGGCGAACTGGATGTAGGTCACCGATTATTTAGGCAGCCCCAGGTATCCACGCGATAAGGGATATATAATATATCAGCATTGCGTGCCAGCAATGAAGGAATCGAGATAATTAACACAATATTCTTTTCTGTGCCAAATAGTGCGACTTACAAGGGCAGAAGATTTCGTTCAGATATCTTGATTATTAACCACTCACACGACGTTATCCTCGCTATGCAGATTTTCCTCAACGGGCGTAATGAAAAACAATTAGGACTACAACCATTGTCATAAAACTTAATGTCATTGAATTTAATTCTCTATTTCAGCGTACCCCCTATCACGCTAATGGATACATTTCATCTATTAGGGGAAGTTCGTAAGGAGGGAAGGATGCTATCGTCAGTGGACGTACCGTGCTTTCTTTTGTGGTTCTCGTGGTGGTGAATTTTTTATTTTAAAAATAATTGTTTAATATTAAAAATACAACTCTCTACAAGCAAGAATCTTAGTACATTTAATTTAGGAAGATGTATGCAAGTTATACAAGATACATTATGGTCGAAATTAACGTTAAACTATTTATAGCGACGAAAGGGAAATCCCTCACTTCGCGTGTTTTTTTACTTGAAATTGGGTATTTTGGCATACATTGATAATTTATGAATTCTAGTGTATGACTCCTACCGTTCTTGATATTTATGAAGCCTCAATTTTTGGTACAATAAGAACATAAGGGATAAATTTCCCTCACAGACTTTCCAGGCAAGAAGGGCACACCTTTGAAGCATATAACTCAACTCAAGATTGCTTTACTGATTTCCTCCCAAAATATGAAACCTGACTGGATGAATCTAAACCCTGATTGTTTTTTCTTGTAAATGAGACCTTCGAGAATAATATAAATAATTATGTGCGCCAAAAATAACTTGAAACGGGGACAAGCATTCAAGAGGCCATGCATTTATTTGAAAGTAAAATAAAATGTTTCTCCGCGCTCTGGACAGCCAGTAGTTAAGTAGACCAGTGCGTAGCGCCCTTGACTTATATTGATCATTTACATGATATCCTGAAATCTGAATCTCCTAAGATACGTTTCATGATCTGTTGCTTTTTAGGCAGTATTTTTCTAAAACTCAGGATATGAAATATGTACTGAAATGGAGAGATAGAGTTTTACCGAGGAATTATTTGTAACTCTAGTCTCGGTCTTTTTTTTAAGGCAAACCTTTCTATGTCTCGGCAAATAGGTGAGTGATTCGATAAGGCTCAATGCGTTTTGTGATAGAACTGAAATTTATTTGCGTGATGCATGTCTTCTTCATTGCCAATCCCTGTTCCAAATCCTGCGACGATTTCTTCTTGCAACCTCTGAATGCAATCCCACTGATTTCACCACACTTTTAACTGCAATTATAGCAATATCTACATCTATATCTACATCTACATACTGCCCCGCAAGCTGCCTCAATAGGCGTGTAGCGGGGGGGTGTTAGGACACCAGCCGTTCACATATAAAAAGGAAACGCTCTAATGAAATTACGCCTAGCATTTATTAAAGTCCCTTATTGTTCGGGGGGGAAACGAATTCCCATACCTATACGTTCAGCAAAATATCTCTCTTAATTTATCGTTTCTGTCGGACCTGGAAATATAGTAGGTTCTAATATTATGTTATCCGTGTCACTCTTAAAGATATCCATTCTCAATTGCTCAAGTAATCTAAGCCTAGCGCGCAGCTTCCGAGTCTCTAGCGGCTCCCAGCCTAATTCGTTTAACATCTGTGTAACGCTGTCTGTACGCCCGTAGCAGTTTTTGACGAATCGCGCAGCTTTCCTTTGTATTTTATTAAGTTCCCGGATTAAGTCTTTCTGCACCGGATCCCATATGCTCGCTGCATATTCAAGGTGTGGCCGGACGAGTGCGAAATAGTCTCTGTCAAATAATCTCTTTTACTTTTTCATCGGAAAATCTTCCCACAATACGCCGACGAATCCTAGCTTTTTCAGACCTCTGCCACAAATATTTCTTATATTGACTTTACCAGCTCCCCTTTATTGATTCAAAATCAGAATTTCAACGACATTACTTCACGTTCCTTATTTGCCTCCTTCGTCTTTAATGGACCTAAGCCCACCGGTTAAATTTCCGTAAAAACACAACTACTTTCCAATCCGTAGACTCCATTTATATTCACTAAATGGTCAAAGCTCATTTTTAGCCAATGTACTGCACCGTGGAAACACATCTCATTTCAGGTTTAATTAGGAAAAAATGACTTTGGACAAAAATGTTATGGCAAATTTGACCTAGGGAGAGAGGCTTAAGATGTTGCCCAGAATTTACCTAAACAGGATAGCTTTTCTTAATAAAAGGGGACTCCATGGTGTGATTCTCATTAATTGTTTTAATACGTCTTCAGTAATTATGTCGTCAAAGTGAGGCTGTAGTCTTCCCGACAGTCGACTTCAAATGTTACCTCATCCGTCTCCTTACCTCCACGTACCTGAAGTCACTCCTACTATTAATCAAATGCTCTGGCTGCATTTAGGTATAAAGGGATTAGGTTGAAATACGGCATTTCAACCATTTATTATTTTTATTTCCGTACATTGAGTACCTACCACTCAAAACCTCCTGAAACTTTCAATGTACATACTTGGAGATATATCTAAAACCTTCGTCTTTCGAATTTAAGTCAATTATTTAAAATTGGTATTTACAGTAACAACAGTATTTTTGTGGAAAGTTTTCATATTCACATCAAATGATGTCTCCCTCTAGTACAGCAGAGAATGGACAAGTTGAGCTTTAACTTCATCACAGGTAAAATATCTTGAGAGAGAAAGGCTTCCGCGAACATGTTTACTCCATTGTTTTTTGAGCCTCGAGAGATAAGAAATATTAGCATGGCTTAAGCTTTATATATCTTTTGATACACCCAATCAATTTTTACGGCCACATTCTTGTTCCTGGCACACAGACAACTAAGAATAATTCCTGTAATTTGTTTAAATCTTTCCTGAGGTAATGTAACGCAAACAGTAATGAATCTACGCTCCAGGATGAATAACTGTATTTCGGGGTTTCAACTAAATGGAAATGTATTTGTCATAAAATCATTATTTTCCTCAATTGTTTAACAATGAATGCCGAACAATATGGCTCAAAAAGTTCCTTTTAACAATGGGATGCGCGAGTTATAAATGATCCAAGTCATAGACGCACCCATAAACAACTCAAATTTCCCACTGCTAAGGCTCCAATATGACTGTACTAATGCAAAAATCCAGATTTGTATGTGGCATAATTGAAATATATCGCTCTATCTTGGCCGTCGTGATACCTGCAACATCATCAAACTCGCCAAAAAAAAAAATAGATGTAATTATCCACACAAATTGCGGTCGGTCAGAATACTCCCTACGGTATTCAATCACCAGATGTCTTCTCATCACAGATGATAGTGTTTTGAGCTAATTCAATGAAGACATTTATAGCCGTGAATCCTCATAAGTTGCCTCCAACGATGTTGGACCTAACCGCGTTTTCGTATGCGCTGCCTGATGTTGTACCATCTTAGAAAATGACAACAGCGCCGTCATCGGCTGTTTGAGCCCCTAAAAGTAATCTCTGGCTTAAGAGGAGTGGATTTAGTTAAAAATCAGTGGTTCATGCTAGTCGCTCCATTTCAAAAATAAATACTCAATGCATGCTAATGTCATGAGCACCGCTCAAATTCATACCTGAAAATAATTACTTTCAAAATCGTAAATGTTCTATGCATGTAAAATTAAAATTCAATCATGGAATCAACAGGCTAAATCACAAGTGAAACTTCCGCAGCCTTTCCGTTTTCGGAGTAAAAAAAAGCGGAAGTATAAGCTTAACATTTTTATTTAACTTATTCCACTTTATCGTTCGATAAATAAAATTTGATCAAATACATTAGAGAACTAACTAACCATCAGCCATCAACATAGAGGTAAAATATCATGGATGTTAGCAACTGAATAAGGCCACATTTTAACCTAACTATAGCTTTAGCAGGATCACCTCGTTTCTATAATACAGAAAATAATTACTGGAACATTTAATATTGAAAATATCACCACTTCAAACCTATTAGAAATTTAACTAGGCATAAAATAATCAAGAGGCGCTTTGAGCAACCTTATTTCTAGAATTCAAAGTATACCTGTCTCTTCCTAAGCTAAAAAGACCGATTTGAAGAACTATCAGAATGAAGTTATTGGTGGTAAGAACTATCAGAATGTTTCATCGAATGGTAATTTATAGAGAATATACATATTTTGGATATTAAATTTTTCGCGACTCATTCGAGCATGTTACTGTGCCGTACGTGTGGTATTCAGGAGCTCTGAGAGGGATCTGAATGAATACCGACACCATCCGCGACAGCCTGAGAAGCACAGTATGACGGATTAATTGAAAAATATCACTGCAAAATTATATTTAGCCCTTAACTTAAATTATTGTAACAATATACGGTTCATGCACTTATCCGACATCAATTAGATTTCTTTTAACACTTCACTCCAAATAACCTTATTAACCAGGGTAAGTGGTAGCTGATTTCACGTGGTAACTAGGTGGAGCTGGTAGCTGCATCATCTATCATTGATAGGAAGCACTGCTCTCGGAGCAGGATATCACAATTACAGCAGGTAATCTTGAAAGTTCATGAAAAATGAACTCTGACAAGACTTTTGCACTCAATGCATTAATGGAATCTGCTGTCTCACATATTGTTCTTAAAATCGGTTGCAGTTGTAAGACGAGTGGCTATACAATAATTTGCTTTGCTCTTTTCAGATTATTTTCCCATGGACATGCACGAGTATTCGACAATTTACTTCCAGTGTGCGGTAGAAAGAAACGACGTCGACGCTGCCTGTTAATTTCACACTTACCTATTCAAATTCGTCCCAATCGTGTGTTAAAATTGTGTCCGTAGCTCAACATAATTTTTACTTAAACGTCTTCTATGAACGCCACCATTGCACAGTGGTCGGAAATCGGAAAAAGCTGACCAAATTTCCTAAATGGCTTTTTTTTTATATATGATCTTGAAACTTCGCATGAAAACTCAAAAATGGTTCACGTATCTGGAATTGCACTTCTTTTGGCAAGGTTATCACCCGTTTCTGAGATACAGAGGCTCAAACATTTTTCAAGCAAACAAGCAAATTTCCAGAAAAATGCCAGTCTTCAGTTTTCTCGGAAAAATCTTCCATCTTAAGTTGATGGTGGAGTTAAAGGAGGATTTTTATGGAATAAAAAACGATATTATCTGTTAACATAATATTTTTTCTTTAAAATTCCGTAGTTATAAAGAATAACTTCGATAAAATCTAGTTGTGCCGTTACAAAATGGCGGACGCTATTTTTAGACCAAATTTTACATTAAGTAGGAGATTCAAATGTGTTTTTGGCAAAGTCACGCGAAGTGGCTTACATCAGAGCATTATTTGAAGACTTCTTAAGGTTTGCTGCAGTTACTTTGAAAAAAGTTTGCTACGCCGGAATTAAATTTCATTTTTCGATCGCGCGTCGGGGTTCGGCTCCGCGCGCCGAGAACTGGATTTGCCGCGACGCGGTAAGGTTATTGAAGTGGTATGGCTCAGAATTATAACTCTGTTATAACTCTGTTGACGCGGTAAGGTTATTGGAGTGGTATGGCTCAGGTTAACGCTCAGCATTCACCGTTTTCTTAAGCTGTGCTTGTGGGCACCGATGCCAAAGGAGTCTATAATGAAGACACGGGAGGATTTTCGGTCGAGGTAAGTGCCCGCGTAATCGAAGTAAAGTTAGTTTTCTTTGGATACGTTCGGGAACCATGCCTTATATTCAAAGCGTTCAAACCTTGAAAAAGTGAGTAGTGTTCCTGAGACCCATACAAAAAGAACTCCCAAAAAAAGACACCAGCTGGGATACTTATACCTTCCTTCCTCGCCCATCCTTAACCCCTAGGATTCTAGTGCGAAAATGGTCGTTTTATTGCATCACAGAGCCGACGAATGTTCATTGCTACTACCCTTTGAATCGAATAATTATTTTTCTTGTTCGTCTACTTTTAATAAGTCTCTCAATCCTTTTAACATTCCCCTTTTTTCTTCGGCGTTAAATGCGTAGAGGAGGAAAGTAAAGGATCGAATGTTCGCCTCTTGAAAAGGTCCTCGTTGGTGGCCACCCTGAAGTGCTTCCCAGTAAATCGCTCGCGGAATTTTCTAGTGTCTTTATTTCTGGCCTCCAGTGCCTCTTCCGAAAGCTCACCTTACGGAAGTATCACATCTTTTGAAATATGAATTCCATGTAAGAGGACCTAATGCACCTTGGGATGCATATAGTACCAGGGATACAGCTCCGCGTATAGTTCGGCAGACCTCAGGCAATACTGAGCAAATGCCACATCGTTGAGTTGTAGGCCGCTAGATATTGCTTTCAAGATTTTTGAGAATATTTTTATGACGGTATTGTAAAGCAAAAATACCATGTTAACAGATATTATCGTTTTTTATTCCATAAAAATCCTCCTTTAAATTCACCATCAACTTAAGATGGAAGTTTTTCCGAGAAAACTGAAGACGGACATTTTTCTGGAAATTTACTCATGTTTGAGCCTCTGTATCTCAGTAACGGGTAAGAACCATGCCAAATTAAGTGCGATTCCAGATACGTGAATCATTTTTGAGTTTTCATTCGAAGTTTCAAGTTCATATCTCAAAAAAAGCCATTTTGGAATTTTCGCCAGCTTTTTCCGATTTTCGACCACTGTGCATTGGTGGCAAATCACTTAAAACTCGGGTTTAAATGCATGCTTACTTTAATTTGGAGCTGATTTTTTTCCATTAACCGGCTTTTACATGACACCACCTCACTTTCATGGCGACGTTTCATGAGCTGTCGTGTTACGTATCGATTCCTGAAAACCACCTCCTCTCCGGTCACCACCCAGACCACCTTTCCCTTCTCCCCCAGCCCCACTTCCCCCCCCCCCCCCGTACCCCCTCCCTAGCTTCCCTCCCCCACCCCCTCCCTTGCACTACCAATACACGCGTGCCATGCCCGGTCGATACAGCCGAATCGTTCTCGAAGGCGAGAGGCACTTATCGCGATAATGCGGAAATCTTCGAAAACCGATCGCTTGATAGTGTCCCCCAACTTCTCCCTAATTTCACTTCAAGCGGTGTTACATAACCGCCATGGAAAACGCCAAATGGATCCCTTGAGGTACTCGGCCCAAACAATAGTTAGTAGTACTCTTCAGAATAGTACAGGCTAGATTCAAATCCGTAATAACATGAAAGTAGCTACTTCACTGGAATACCTCAACTGAAAGTCTACCAACATACGATAGAAGTACGTCTACACACATATCAAGTTACTGCAGGCAAATGAAAGTCACAAAACATTATTTACGCTCTCTTATTCATAGATCACAACTCTTTTATCACCAAGGACACTCTGGTATTGGTATCTGTACTTTGCCTTCCTTTAATTAAAAACCACTCAGAGTGCACCCAGACTATTCTACAAGCTATATTAATATGGTTATATCTAAAACAAGCCATTATTTTTCCAACTCGCTCAATGATTCTATTTCGCTAACTAGAACTTTATAATGATGTAAATCCTAGAGTGTGAAAAGAATTACAAGAAGTAATATCGTTCTCGCTGTAATTACGCTTCCATGTTGAGTACACGTTGAAAGCTATAAAAAATGTGGAAAATATGCTCACTCTGACACCAAAAGAGCGGTTCACTCCCCGAAATAGCTTTTACTACCTCATTACGTGATGAGACAAATGTTTTTCACTGTCACACATCTCACATTGGCTCATATTTACAACCTATTCATTTACTCCATATCCCTTCACTTAAAACCAACTGTCGAACACATTTCCACCTTATACCTAATTCGATTAATTAACCTGCTTTCTCACATTGATGCATACGAAATAAACTCGCGAAGTAAACAATATCCGAAGAAAAGCCACAAGCCACGGGAAAAATTGAACAGAGATTGTAACAGAGCTGTTGGGTGGACTGGGTTTAAGGACTACCAGAGACTCGGAGTCTACACCCTCAGGGATTCACGGAGGATATTATATTAGCCCCGCAATTTATTTCCAGAACTAGCTACGGATGTGAGAAAATAATAAAGATTCACTGCTGAACTCACGGGTGCAAAACTCCCTTCTTTTAATGCACCATTAGTGAACAGAAAAAAAAAGATGAAGACACTAAGACCAAGTCATTACCAAGCAATTGACTTTCGTCCCTTCCATCTTCCAATTCCTTTCTCTAATCCGTTTTCCATGTCCTAACACCCTCTGCCACGAGCCGCCATGGGGTGGCTCGCACGGTAGTATGTACATTTACTTTTATATTTATGTGGTGCCCTTCGAACCACCCCAAGAGTGTGACAGGGGGTGAATTATCACCAAAATGTACAACACAACATTTTATAAACGTTACAGAAACTATGAGTGTTAATATATTAGCAAAATGACTGCAAATTTTGGGCAATATATTTTGCACCTACGTAAGTACACAGAGATGAATGAATTTTAGAGTAAGCATCCTAGTGATGCCGAGGCACATATCACGTGAATACAAAAGCATTTCATAGTTAACTAATTAACTAGGCTGCCTCTCGAATAATAAAAACAAAGGTCGCCAAGGCAGCTATCTTTGGCTCTAATTTTTCGTGAAAAAAACGATATTTTTAACCTATCCGCTTTGCATTCTACTTCCCTAATTGTATGCTCATGAACTATTCCATCGCATTTCGTGGGGTACCGGAATTCAATATAGAAGTTCAATATTTCTAAAGTTTTGGAATGTGGTTATGGAGAAGAATGATGAAAGTGAGGTGAACAGACGAGGTGAGGAATGACCAAGTTGTGGAATGGATTGACGAGAAAAGGTCAATCATCAATGCAAAAAAACGAAGGAAGGCAAACTGGTTATGGTACATCATGAGGCATGACTGCCTCCTGAGTAAGATAATGGAAGGAAAAGTGAAAGGAAAACAGAAGAAAGGAAGAAGAAAATTTGATATGTTGACGGATTTGAGAGAAAATAGGAGTTATCAAGAGATGAAAATGTGGCCACGAAGTAGAGAGGTTTGGAGGAGTTCAGCTAGAACCTGTCTCGGGAAAGATCTACCTTGATGATGATGATGATGACCGGAATTCGGGATAAAATAAATGGAAAAGGAGCTTAAAATACGATTTAAGTTTTTCCCGGTGAATAATATTTAGGTATTGTTCTCGGGCTCTGCACCAGGTAATTGGCTTCATATTGGCCGACGTTTCGGGAAAAGACTTTTTTTCCATTTTCAAATTGTGTTACTCTCTCTATGCAGGATTATACGCTGAACTGAATTGACCGTTTGACAAGTCCAACAATTAACCTCAGGAATCGTCTGATTAGCTGATGTTCCTTTGAAATCTTTTCTGTTCTTTCCATATCTGGCAAGATCCACCGCATTCTACGACGGTGTAACATCCAAATTATCCACCTACCACCACCTAAATTAAGGCACCGACTGGTGAAGGCGAAGGACGCTATCGGCTTGAAGACACCAGGGGTTTACCAGATTCCATGCGAGTGTATATATATGTTGGGGAGACAGGCCGAACGGTTGAGACGAGGCTGAGAGAGTACCGAAGGCATTTTAGATTGGCGCAACCAGAGAAGTCGGCAGTGGCAGAGCATAGCATCAATGAAGATCATGCCATTCGATGGGGAGATGCAAAAATTCTTTGCCGCTCACAACGCTACTGGGACCGCATAATCAAGGAAGCCATCGAAATCCGCCTTAATCCAAAAAATTTCAATCGGGATACTGGCTTTCATCTTAGCAATACTTGGGCACCTATAATAAATTGCATGAAAAACATAAGGAAAGAACAAAAAAGATTTCAAATGAAAATCAGCCAATCAGACGACGCCTGAGCTTAATTGTTGGACTCGTCAAACGGTCAATTCAGTTCAGTGTATAATCCTACACAGAGAGAGTAACACGCCTTGAGAATGGAAAACAAGTCTTTTCCCGAAACGTCGGCCAATATGAAGCCAATTACCTGGTGCAGAGCCCGAGAACAATATCTGAATAGGAGCTTATTTGAAAGAAAGTCTAAATTTTATCCGACGGTTTGACGGAGATTCAAATCCAAGTGGTTTGTGTCGATGCACGTACTACGCGCGCACGCACGGTCGTATCCAAACTCACGCCACTCGACACCCCGTGCTTTTCCCGCCCGATATGTCAGCGGGGCGCAATGAATGTGAACACAATGATAGCGGTGTGCGCGCGCGTGGAAGACCGCGTCGTGAGACGCGCAGGGAATCGTAAGCGACCTACTCCAAGTCAATACTTGGCCAAGGCCATTTACGGCTCCTTGCGACGACCGTCGCTCGCGGACAGGGGGACACAAAACGCGGCCTTGGCGCGGGGAAGGACGGCGGCGCGGTGGGGTCGCGCTCTCGAACCCCTCTCTCTCGTAGGGACCAAGGAGGTTAGAAAATAAATGGAGGCGACATACCACTTGATTTTTGAAGCCAATTCCGCCATTGCAGTCGGCACAGTTTAGACCTTCATCTGGCTTACTTGTCCGGCGGTGGCGTTAGATTTTCGTCAAATCTAAGTTAAAAGCAAGGAGGTTAAAATGAAATGCAGGAGGAATGACCATGAACCCTCATGGGCGAAAGTGAAGCAAGAATAGGGGTGCTTGGTAAGGATTTTGTGCCGAGTAGGTGTTGCCAAACCAGTCACAAAACATCGCCTTGTCTGTGGTTTTTAACTTAGATTTGACGAAAATCTTAAGCGACCGCCAGACACGTAAGCCAGAGGAAGGTCTAAACTGTGCCGACTGCAATGGCGGAATTGGCTTCAAGAATCAAGTGGTATGTCGCCTCCATTTCTTTTCTAACCTCCTTGGTTTAGACCTTCATCTGGCTTACGTGTCCGGCGGTGACGTTAAATTTTCGTCAAATCTAAGTTAAAAACCACAGGCAAGGCGATGTTTTGTGACTGTTTTGGCAACACTTACTCTTCACAAAATCCTTCCCTATTCTTGCTTCACTTTCGCCCATGAGTGTTTACGGTCATGCCTCCTCCATTTCATTTTAACCTCCTTGGTAGGGACATGCGCCTTTGCGAGTAGTCACCGCAGCCCCTGGTGCATGGGCCACCCCTGACGCGCGCACAGCACCGTGTCTCCCCAATGAAGATCGCCTCTTCCTCGCACCCTATCTCCACTGTCGCCTTCCGAGGGTTTTTGGCGAGGCGCCAACCTGCCCCAGGTCAGAATGGGGGGGGAGGGCAATCGTCAAAAGGGGGAGAGGGGGATTTAATGCCGTCGGGAGACAAAATACCCCTACACACGTGTCTTTCCCTAGCACTGTTATCGGTAACATAAATATCGCGTTTCCCGAAATTTTTCTTCCCAAAGCAACATAACTGCAGCTGAACTAACAAGGTTGAAAGTAATGGAAAGTGGAAATTTGGCGTCATCAAAGAATGATGATAGAATTGATCGCAAACGAAGAAATCCTTCGAAAAGTTTGTGAAATGTTTGATGAAAACTCTTCGAATTAGGAGAGAAAAAACTTAGTCGAAAATATCTGGCACAAAAGCCCAGATAAAACAGAATTGGAAAGAGAAATGCACGGGAAGAGCTATTGAGGATAATCCGAATCAAATACCGAGAGAAAATTATGAGGGACGTTAAAATGAAGACATAGGAAGGAACAAATCATAAGCTGTAGCATGATAATGGATAGTTGAGGGGAGAGTTTAAGCATACGAATATTCGGATAGGTGAACACTAATGACCCAGTTGGCAATTCTAAGAATGAATTAAAATTTACTAAAAGCTTTAAAATGTGGTCATTAGATAAGCACGCAATATACCTACTGGATTATGAAGAATGAGTAAAACGTATCAAAGACTCCAGTTTTATTGTTCTTATGCGTTTAATTGTATATTCATGAAGCCTCATGAGAACGGTCACTTGAAAAACCTAACTGCGTATAATATTTCCATTGTTCTCTAAAAATTAATAAGGAATGTTCCAGCATCTATCATAATTAATAAAAATAATAATAAGTCCTACATATTTTGCGTATTATGCAGTTAAAACATCTCTTTTTCCATAATCTTTTTTAGCCGGGAATTCCTTAAATTTCCAACTGGAATTTAAATATTCTATTTTAGAGAATATGCGTATTATGCAGACAAAAATCTCTTTTTCCATAATATTTTTTAACCGGGAGTACCTTAAATTCCCGGCTGGAATTTAAATACTCTTTTCTAGAGCATTGCAAAGGATTTGAGGAATAGCTTCCTTATCATTTACAATAACCGGCACTGAGCGTTTTTGCAGAGCTTGCCGATGGACGAGTTTTAACACCGCCATTAAAACTTCAGAAGCTCGCAGTATATCGGATTCCCATGTGCCTTCGGGTTCCCACAGTCAAGTGAGGCAACTCCGGCGACCAACTTCCGCCTCCTCTTGTCCCTCCCGTCCCGCAGTTCTCCGATAATGCCTTACCCGCGGAGTGCCCGTCGTGGCGTGCAAAAAGGCCGTGGGGCAGTCCCGACGCGCTCGATTCGGGCTGACGTGAGGGACCCGCATCGGGAGGCTGACCCATGTTACCCTTAAAGGACCCGGGACGGCGGAAAATCTCGCCCCGGCGGTCTCACAGGAACTCGCAAAAAAATACAAAAGTTTGAAAAAAAGAAAAAAAAACGCTTCCCACAAATCGAGGCGTCAATATTCACCCGGTTCCCTCTCCATAGGTCACGTGCTGCGACCCTTAAGAGAATGTTTCTAATGTTGTTTGTACTACGTGCATGACGCGGTCTACAATCACGCCGTTCTCTTTCAGGGTAGGCGCAATTAAATAGCTTGGTTCTTGATATTAGGCCATGGAAACTGGCTCTCTTTCGGTGTTTTCCTCCATTAAGTCCAATTATTGAGTGCCTCTTTGGCTTCGGTCACATTCATGCATTGTTTCATGCGCCCCTTCCTCTTTCTTTAAGGCTCTTTCAAGTCTCTTCCATCACATTCACCTTCGACTTTATCCGCCTCTCTTCCTCTCACGCCATTCACTACTCCATCTTCATAAAATATTTCGCCATACGGTTCTAATCCCTTCTACATCTCTATCTACAAAATACCCTAGAAGCCACCACAAGGGTGTGCGGCAGGGGGTGAGTAGTCACCAACATGCATTACACTATACCGTAAAGTTAGTGTAACTACGACTAATTATGCTTTAGCATAAATCGCTGATGCTTGTCACGAGGCGAAGCCGCACAAGCATGCACTACACTACTGATATGCTATCAATGGTAGCATATCAGTAGTGCCCTTCTCTCAGCATGGCTAAACAAAAGAAGCACGTTACTTAAATACATGTACATTACCGGAGCATCCATTTCACATTCGTTCATGACCCATTCATGACTACCTCTAACCCTATTATGTTGACCATAAATACTTCTCAGATAACCTATTCCCACGGCATTCGGTCAACACTTACGCTTTACACCCTCAGAATTTAATCATTCTTCCAATTTCCCTTATCAAAAACAACTATTTTGATCTATGTTACATTTACCCTATTTTTCATTCCCTCTGTAGCTTAACAGAAGTTATCCAGGAACCATGTGATCTCAGACGAGTACAAAGCATCGTCATTGGGCAGTAGAACTTGCACACTCTTAGCAATGACACCGATATTATTACAATTAGCAACTCTCACACATCCATCCATGATCCATAAAACACTTAACAGCCACGGTGACCTTAAACACATCTTTTTTATGCCCTGTTAAATTCAGACCAGTCGCACAAGGTCCCAATCACCGTCATCAACTTACATCTATTTATCCTGTTATATGCTTTCCTTAAATACCAAAATTAAAAAATAATAATAACATGCTGGAATTCATGACAAGTAATCAACTATTGTCGTACTTGATAAAAATACCGACATATCTGAAGGCCGTTGGCAACTAAGTGATCCCTCTTCCTACGACCCACGACCCTAACGCTGGTTTCCAAAAAGAAATAAGCCTATTAGTCAAGGAATTTGGACCAGCCCTCTCAAGTACTCTATCCTTCCGAAGTCGCCATCCTCCAACCCCCTAACTTCAAAACTTCCCATTTTTTTATGCTTCCTTAAATCCATTAAACCTGCAATCCTGGTCGCCCCATTGGTTCCAGCATCAATTCCCTCACTGAACTTGCCTCAGCGCTGGTTGATCATTACCTACAATCAATAGATATGTCTCTCCCCTATTTGATTAAAGATACCTACCACCTCTTACATGCTACCCCTATCCCTACTAAGAAAAATCTACGTATGACCACAATAGATGTCACTTCCCTCTATACCTCGATACCCCATCATGAAGGAATTGAATAACTCCTTTTTTATCTCTCCCATCGCCCAAAAGCACACTGAGGTGGCCGAAAAGGGCCAACTGAAGATAAATAGCCCTCTATACCACCTACCCCCCCCGCCCTTCTCACCCTGAACCACAGAGCCGAGCCATCGTAGAAGGCAATGCCTCTTCACATCACCTGCTTCAGTGAAAATCATTGAATTCCTCGAGGATGTATCAGCTAATTTTTAACGGAGGGAATCCAAGTGCAATATATTCTTTAACTTCCAACATTTTCAAATTCGCAAAATAAAATCAGAGAACCAAAGAAAATGTTCCTCCCAATTAGTGTAGTCAATATCGCACAATTTGGCTTGGTTTCAGCAGAAAAATAATACGCCATGTAATGTGTCTACATTTCCCCTAAGAACCCAGGTATGCATAACCTGAGGGATCCAGATGGGTTAGAAGTATGCAAAATAAACCTGCGTAATTGCGGAGTTAAGGTTGAAGAAGCAGTATTAATAAAAAATGATACACGTCTTTTATAAAATAAGGGGTGAATCTTTGTAAATGTGAGAATCAGAGGTATGCAAATTAGAAAACGTTTGCTAGCCTAGATCATGAGGGCTACCTCCTGAATTTCATCTAAAAGAAGTCATAGGACCAGTATTTTAGCTGTTGAAAAGTTGTTTTCCGCTGGAGGAAAATTAAAGGATAAGTAAGGGTACATAACAGGTTTAAAAGAATAAGTAAGAGGCAATAATTCATTTTTTTAAATGGAAAAGCACTAAAATATAAAGAAGACCTTATATCAATAAAAATATTTCACTTAGCATATTTTCAAAAGGCTTAAGCTATAATAGCTGCAAATATGTAGTCTAAAAATGAAATAGGTAGCACATTTAATATTAAATTAGGACTTGAAATATTAACTGCAGCAATTAGGCATCACTTAATGGCTTTTTCAGATGCCTATTTAGAGAATTGAGGAAAAATAAATTTGAATTTTTAACGCGTTGTTTTTAATTCTGGTACATTTAAATTTCCTAATTTTGCGCGAGCATTTCGAGAAAAATGAGAAAAGCGGAAAATTTCTACTGGCATGGAAATGAATCAGCGGCAAATTCCACCATGGAAACCTAGAGTCTCATCTCCTCACGTATCATCAGCGAATGGAAAATTCAGCAATAGCACTGAATACCATTAGCACTTAAATAAAACTACAGTAATTGTACTGTCCACTTAAATTTTAATGTAAATATTACACTACACGTGTTTCGACGTTCCTTAGGGCGTCGTCATCAGGTCTACCTGATGGTGACCGTAGGTAGACCTGATGATGACGCCATAAGGAACGTTGAAACACGTGTAGTGTAATATTTACATTAAAATTTAAGTGGACAGTACAATTACTGTAGTTTTATTTAAGCACTAAAATGCTGTTCCACCATATATCGCCCGAGACTGTCGAATTTACTGAATACATCATTAAAGCGCATGATCAAATATGCTTTTTATTCCACGGCCTATGGAAAGAGGAGTATGTATTACATTTGCAGCATATGATCTCCGGAGTCTCAAATGCCTCCATTGTTATATCCAAGCCAATTAACAACTCACTGAGGATCAAAACTTTTTGCACTGGTAAAAAAAATGCATTCATGTGAGAAATATGAGGATATGTGGAAGTAACCCCCTATTATTATGCCTTGAAAATTTGCTCTGGTTCCATTACAATAAAAACCACAGCCATGGCTCATAAAGGCCTGAAATATTAGTCTGACGCGTTCCTTTTGTTCAGCTTAAACCAATACCGGTGGGTGCACGATGATGTCTGGCAGCAAAAAATGATGTTTGACTTTCCAGGTCACATCCCGCGTTTCTTCTCTTATTTTATCCGCGGCTGATCATTGAGCACCAAGTTAAGCTAGTTAATGAGAATTTGGGGTGAGGCTGTTTACTCGGCAGGATTATTGCTGGCACGAATTTGCTTGCCTTAAAGTTTTAAAATATACACTTGAGACAGGCATAATAGATATGAAGATGGAGGGGCCTTTGAAAGGAGCAGGATACACAATGGGGAGTTTGCCTTACATTTTCCATAACAGCGAAATGGAAACGGTGCAGTGCATTGTTATATAAGGCTTTTCAATACACACACGAGGTTTTTTTTCGTCGCTGGGGAATTTTGCTCGGAACGGCAGCGCAGGAGGAATGTGTTTTTTTTTCACGGCAGCTACGGTGTAGGGGAATAAGGAGGAGCCCTTGATATTTTAGCCATTAAAAACAAAAGCACGGGGTTATTGCAGCAGTTGCCACGCTCAGTACAGTGCTCGGTGTCTGTTGTTCCACTTTCCTTCCTCGGGTGAGCATTCCCGAACGGTATGGGGGGGCTCAAATCCCGGCGATATGAATCCGCTCTCTGCCTCGTCCCAGTCCCGAGTCCCACTCCTCTATCTCTATCTCTTTCTCCCCGAATATCTTCTCAGAGTGTGGGCACGGGATCATTTCACAAGTGCTAGGTGAGATTTCAAGCCCCGAACCCACAACCTTTTACTACTCCATAATTCTCCAATCCGTGCATTAGAACTGTCACGCTCAATTCCTGTAGAAAAAAAACTCGGTTCTTCGGTCGAAGAACAGCTTGTCCTAATTTCTGAAAACGTACCAAACTCGATATTTCAGTCCTGGAATATGAAGGACGTATGCACTTTTTCCTCGGTACAAAAATACTCAAAATACGTTAGGTAAGCCCGAGTAAAGGAGTAGTGCCGACACATGGTTTAAACTTGAGAACAAACGTCAGGGGTGGGAGGATTTGGATTGACACTGGTGTAGTAAGGAGGGAAAAGAATTGTTTTTCCGTCAAGCGCTTTCATGCTTTAGAGCTTGAGCTCTCGGCGATGGGTAAAAAAAGCACGTAAAGCACTTTAAAGTAGTATATGATTAAGGTAGGATCATGAAGTCAGAGTTTAAACGATGATAGTTCTTTCAACTCTGAACAGGACGAAACAGCACTGTAACGTTTACAAAGTGGTGCAGTCCAACAATATAAATTCGCAACTAATCATCATCAGTTGTTCTGCCGAGTAGCAGTTTCCATCCACCGTCGTCGTTGTCTCCATCCGCTTCTGTCCCTTCTCCGCCTCTTCATTGGTCTCCTTGCAATAACCTCCTCTCTCAAGCGCACTTCTCAGCCTTCTCCTTTCTCTTCTCTCCTTCTACCGATCCTTCAAGATCTTTATCCCCTTCCCTCTTAATATGTTCCCAATCCAATTACCCAGTGCTTAGGAGTTTACTACCCTCTCCAGCAGTTGTTCATCACCTCTTCATTCCTCGCTCTGTCTGTCCATCGTTTCTTCTCCAACCTCTTCCATGTCCGCATTTCAAACGTCTCAATCTTATCCTTCTCTTTCTTCCCCAAGGTCCATGTTTCACAGCCACACATAACGACTCTACATACATGGCATCTGATAGATCTTCCCCTCAACCCCACTGCCAAGCTGCTGCATAATATAATTTTCTTCATAATAAAACTGATGATATCAGGCCTGACCTGGTGTACATTATGGATATCCATGATGAGAAAACCACCTTTTTTATTTCCACAAAACTAGTTTTGTGGAAATAACAAAGGTGGTTTTCTCATCATGGATAATTTTCTTCTTCTGGCAGGCTTCTTTTTCCATGGTTATTCTTGATTGAAAAGAAAAAACTTTGTTCGTTCCACATAAATAATTTTAATGCTGACCTAGGTTTCGTCGCTGGGCGACATCATCAGGTGTCATCGTCGGCCAACGTCGCTGGGCATCATCAGGTGTCATCGTCGGTCAACGTCGCTGGGCGACATTATCAGTACCTGATGATGTCGCCCAGCGACGACACCTAGGTCGGCATTAAATTATTTATGTGGAACGAACAAAGTTTTTTCTTTTCAATCATGAAGGAGTTCCATAAAGTTACGCCTCAAACCATTAACTTCGTGGTTATTCTTGTTTTGATCTTTTCTCCACTTTTCCAATTCTCTGTTAGCACACTCCCTAGATATCTGTACCTTATAGCTGGGTCCATTCTAACTTCTTTTATCCTTATGTTCATATCTTTTCCCTCGATTAATTTTCATTATTGCTGTTATCCCTATATTTATTTTCATCACATTCTCCTTCATTCCTTCTTCAATTTTTTTCATTATTCTCTGAAGTATCAAGGTATCATCTAATGGCTAATGACAAGATAAAAATTAATGTGGTTTTGCTTGATGTAAAATACTATGTACTGAAAGTCGAGCATGACCTTGAGAGGTGGAGTATGCCGCTAGCATATGGGACCCTTACGAAGTAGGACTAATCTCTGAAATAGATCGAATACAACGGAGAGCAGCAAAATTGGTGAAAAGTTGTTACGATAAACGTAGCAGTGTTACCGAATTGTTGAAGGAATTAGGGTGGGAATCTCTAACTGATAGAAGGGAGAAATACAGGTTAAATCATTTGCGCAAATTCGGAGCAGACAGTTTTTTTTTCCGGAGGTTTAACATATTCTGCTAGAGCCAACGTACTACGGTAGTCTAGATCTACGGTAGTAGCTAGATCACAGGGATAAAATAAAGGAAATTGACTGCCGAACCGATGGATTCAAAATCTCATTTTTCCCACGCACAATAAGGGATCATAATAGTTGCGACAGATCACTCATATGAAACTCCCACCCTCAATAGGTAGAGGAGAATTTTCACTTGTGCTTAACAACACCAAATCATTACTAACTCTTCACACCGGTCGATTTGTCCGGCATTATTTTATTTGGTTCTTTGCATGAAGTAGCATCTCGTAGTATTCATAAATTAACATTATTAGTAATATTAACCACTAGATGTGTCTATAGCATTTCTCTGCATGTTTGCATGTTCATTTACGTATCACTCTCCCAGTTTCTGGTCGGACTGCGCTCTGCTCTCCTGACTGCTTTTGGCCTGCGCCTAGCGCCAGGGGGAGCGTGCGAGGTTCTGACTTGTGCTGGGACGAGTGCTGCATGCCTGGTGTGGAATCACCCCGTGCCACACACCCTAGTGGTGGATTGCACGGTACTTCGTAGATAGATGAGGTGCTGGTGGTGGTGGCCCGCAGCTCTCAAGGTCAAACCCGGAGACTGACGGGTGGCCATTTTGGGCGAAGTAGTGTCACACGACGCAAAGTTGACGCACAACTCTTTGGCGTCTGAATGCGGAGTGCGCGGGAACTAACTGCTATCACTTTCCCTTCAACAACTCGACAAAACTGCGAAAGTCTACAACAGCTGGGAATATTCAAACTCCATTTGAGTTGAAATATATTTTAATCGTCACAAAAATAGGATTACTCACAAGGTCCACACCGTGATGAGATTACCTTGGAGTTATTAACTTGATGACAGTTTTCTTCACCCCGCACCCTGTCAAGGTTTCATTGTGAAATATGTAATTATACATACCATATTTTTAGTGACCACTGTGATTCCTTTAAAAAAAACTATCTTGATTGAAACTTGAGGCACTAAACATACGATAAATGGAATTATTCATAGGATACAAATTTCTTTTTTTCTCGAGGCGATATCTAGCCAAATGAAACATCTTTTTCGTGAGTAGGAAACAGCTGTAGATGAATGTCGTTTTAGTTGGCCCCAAACTCATATCGAGGAATATTAAACATTACAATTAATATTTTTGCGAATTATCTCGCGACTTTTTCTTTTAAATACAGGAAACATGGCGAAAGAGAATTTTCGACAAGAGCGAGTCATATTTGGACCAATGACGAATAGGGTTTTAATTGGTGATTATCATATAAACTTAATAGTTTCCTCGGTGCTCATACTCCACAGTTAAGCTTTTCGTGCTCATTCAAAGAATTCTCTTACATATAACACTAAGGTACTTACTCATGTAAATTCATTTAAACGTGATCTAATTGAGCAAATTATATAAAAATTATTTATCCTATTTTTAAAAGATGGCAAATTCTATCGTAGTACAATTTGGTCGTCTACACTCTCATAAATCGTGAAAAATCACCTTGAATGGTGAAATAAACCTCAGCTAGCACCGCGGTTGCTCGCCTGGTCCGTCTAAAGACGTGAACCTCAAAAGCAGTAGTCAACAAATACTTCGACAATGAGTGAAGGTGGGATGCGTTGGAGTGTTCTGCTGTTGTGAATGGCGCATAGGTTTTGGAATATTCGATGCATTGGAGAGAAAAGTCTCATCTCGCATTGAGAAACATGGAGGCTCCAGTCAAATTATTGTAAGTTGGAAGAAGAGGTCTAAAAGTCACTTCCTTCCAGTGAGCTCCACGGCAAGGCTTCAAATCTTTATTTTCAGCTGCAGAGGTATCAAGTCCATGAATATACATATGGATCCTAAACTTGCCCCCAGTGGGTGTTGCCAAACATTCTGCATGCACCGAAAAATCAGGACCAAGCAGATCGTAGCGCCGCCACTCTAGAGAAGGTGGTTTTAATAAGGAAAGGCGGTGATTAAAATTAAGATACTGGAAATAAAGGTACGCGAATTGGCCTCCCAATTAAAGCGGCCATTTTTGACACACAGAAGCGAACCATGCCGAAGGAAAGGCCGAAATTCAAATGGACATACTGGAAATCAAGGTACCGGAATTGGCCGCCCTTTTAACACCGGCCATTTGTTGACACATGCAAACCATACCGATTGCAGCGCCATGGAAAGCTAGAGAACACTGCTGCCCGTACAGTGGTGCCGAAGATTTAGATCCATATGTATATTCATGGGCAAGTCCAACACCACCGTATTCTGTACACCACCGCTTTCTGCTTCGATACCGGGAAAAATAGCTTGATTTTCCTTTCCTTACTGTTTCAACCAACGTGAACAGAAAAAGTTAATATCAATGCAATATGCACAAAATTATTTAATTTGCAGCCACGCACATGTCTGCTTAATATAAACAGATTTTTTTCAGCGGGATTTTAGATGTAAGACCCCGCTGAAATCCGCCAAGATTTAAGATGCTGAGGTGGTGTAACTGGCTAACACACTTGGCCGACAATTGTGATATGAGAATTCAAACCATGGTGAAGGCAAATATTTTTTTCATAGCGATTTTCATTCCTTTGCTATGTACACAGTCTCAGATTATTTTCCAGTCATTGCAAATACATCTTACAGTTATTCAATGCCAAAATATGAGGAAATTTGCAAAAAAAACTCGCCTGACTTGGAGGGACTTGGTACCCGGATGCTCCAGGCTGCTCCATCATCAACCCATAACTACTACTAATTCATTTCATTCATGACATTTCCCAACAAACTGATAAGTCTATTGTAATCATTCGGTATCGATGTGTGCATACTTGTTTTTGTGCGATATTCCACAGGGGAAAAATCATTTGCGTTAATCGGGATGCGAACCCGAATCCCTCGATTTCCCGCCGACTGCTTCAAGCAGTTAAGCTACCGAGGCGTCCTTCCTCCCCTGTGGATTATTTGGTGGCTTTATTGGAGCATATTTGTTTTCGTTTTCGGAAAGAGTATCTTCAGTTATATTTTCATTAAGTTAAGCCAAAAACAAATTTTGTTCTATATTTGTCAGTTGCTAATCAAAGTAAGCAAAGGTAATTCGAGTAAATTTTCAGACGGCAGCGAAGAGCCCAGAGGAAATGCATGGGGGGGTATCACACAGAAAAGGGTGTCTAATCAGCCGTCCATTATACCCGCTGTGGAACGGGTGAGATGGCTTCAGGAAAGCCGGAAAGTCGTCGGGGCGTACGCCACTAATGACGGTGTAAGCACCTACAAACGACCGCTGTTAATATCGCTCGCTAACGTAGGCGTATCCACTAATAACCCACGGGCGAGTTGCCGAAGCAGCTTCACGCGAATTCTTGTTGGAGATGAAGTAATAATTTTATACAGTTCACAGTAATTGTAAGATAATGCAGAAGTGTACTGTATGGAGTTATAAATAAGAGAGCAATCTATTCATATGTTGCCCCACTAAACAACCAAGGTTTAGTTAGAACAGTGCAGTAAAAATATTTAAAATTTAAAAATACCGCATGCAAGGTGTGGTGTTACCCGTGTTTATAATGTTTTGATGCAAGAAAAACTACATCTCAAGGAATTTGCAATGTAAGCTGTCTATTCTGGCATCGTAACACTCTTTAACATAATCTGTTTTTTTATCTCGTAATGAGTTCAAGTTATGTCTAGTCATTTACTCAGTTTAGCCTTGTGTAAGTAACTAGGCATAGGATACTAATGATTTGCCAAAAAAATCCCTCATCTTGGAGAGAGATGCAATGTTAAATTGCGTACTAATGATGCATTGCAGATGGTCTTATCTTTTTCATGAATCTCGTAAAAAGATAAGACCATCTGGGTTCTTGTTCTTCATTCACCCTCAATCTTCGTCTTTTCTTCAGTGCATTTAAATGCTATACGTAGATTATTTTCATCCTCACTTTTCTTCCCGCTCGTCGTAGATACGGAAGGATGGAGGGCTGCACTCAACCAATATTAAGATTGAATGACCAGTGATGATGATGAGGTTACTATTACTTTACTTTGTCAATAAGTCAAAGAAAAAAACTTTATTTACAGGAAATAAATATACTAAAACCCTCATTAAGATATAGAATGACACGAAGAGTAGGCCAGTGATTTGAACAAAAATGTGGATAGAAGTTAAGGCAATGAATGATGAATTGCTCCAGGGAAATAGGTACCCAACATAAAGCAGTTTCACATTCGTTTGGGACAATAAACATGAAGTATAAGGAAATAAAAAAGAAGTAGAGGGTGAAGAAGATCTTTGATATAGAGATTTGAGATATAGTGCGGCAATGGATGCTGCACCAGGAGCATTTCTTGGGTGTGGAAGAAGAAGTCGAATAATTTCCATTTCACTCACATTAATTTGGAACATATAGAAATGATGAGGACCAAATTATGGCATTAGCAAAGGGTCTAATGTTGCACGCTAATCAGAAGAGTGTTAGTTGCCCACAAGGTCAGTTAATAATATGTTCAGGGTTTCCAAAACCTATACGGTTCACTTTAACTCAGATTATTAGTCATTTCAACCGCACCCTTCATGCTCTAAAGCAATTATCTATGGCACCATAATCACCATCCATGATTTTTTTCAAATTTTTAAAGTAACTTTATCAGAGAAATTTCAATAAATTGATTGAAATTTCTCTGACAAAGTTATTTTGAATTTTTTTACTTTAAGAAATTCGACATTATACTAAGAGCTGTATAATAATGAACCTTGTAAATTCTATTGTACGCTAGTCAATTAACGTAGCAGAGGCCTATTTATTGCTCTTCAGCAGTGCGCTTTCAGGTTATAACCGCTCATGTACTTGGTAAATACAGAATAAACTAAGTACTTCGAATAATCAATTTATTTGGAGCAGTAGATGTGACGCCCAGAAGATAATTTTATAGAGGAGGAGAGCATAATTCAAATTAAGAGTCTGTCCAACTTTCCTACTTGGAACAGAAAGTAATTTAAACACATGCATATCGAAAATGAAAAAGTTTTAACAATGGGGTTCCACAATGATCTTTTCATTAGCACGACCCGGGTTTCGACGTACTCTACAACGTCATCATCAGGTGAAGACTCTACAGAGCATCTTGTTTATATACTGCAATCGAGGGGGGGAAGGGCTGGAGGGAAGGAAGGTAGGTGGAGGCAGAGTTTGGAATTGGGTCAGGGAGGCATCGCGTGCTGGTGGGAAAGAAGCGGGGGGGGAGAGGATCCCTGTAGGCAGCACTCTTCATGAGGAAAGGGATGTGGTGAGGGTGGGGGCGGGGTTCTTAGTTAATCAAAACAAGCCATAATACCCTAGACATATTTGGCGGTCAAGGTAGAGGATGGAGTGAAGGAGAAGGGTATTTGGACAGATACATTTCACTCGACAAACTAAGTTTGGTGGAGACAACCAATTACTGAGGTCGCATGCGCCGACAAACTATGGTTAAGTCGGTAAAAACTTTAATTCACAACTCCAAACAGAGGATTTCACGCGATACCCTACGATATTTCAAAATTCATTACACTTTCTCCCGCCTGGTATTTTGCAGATAATTACGACGATTTGAGTTGTTTCTGTAATTCGATTAGCCTTAGCAGGAAAGAGTTTACTTACTTTTCGTTTTTATGTGATTCCACAAAAAAACCAAGAATAAACAGCAAATATAAGAGCACTCCACTACCACGAGTATAATACATCATCGTATACCGTATGTACCGGGAGTTTTAAGGGTAAATTAACGTCTTTTGCTGACGATACTGCATTAATTAATTCTGCTCATAACATTGGTGACTTGCATGCTCAGATGCAAAGTGACATTAAAGCACTAAATATTTGGTTTTCAAAAAATTATATGTTGCTAAGTGAAAAAACAAAATATGTTATATTTACAATGAGTAAAACTATCTCACTTAGAAATAAACTGTATTATCAATGTACAAGTTGTATTCAAGGTAATTCTTCTTCTTGTGATAACTGTATTGTGATAGAACAGGCAAGTTACATTAAATATTTAGGCATATTTATTGATGAAAAATGTAAATGGAAACTACACCTGAACAAACTAAAATCTGAAATGATTTCCATTGTCAGAAAATTCTACTTCCTCAGAAACATATGCCCAGAATCAGTATTGAGAATTGTCTATTATGCCCTGGTCAATTCCAGACTACAATATGGAATTGCATGCTGGGGTGGAGCCTACTTTACCACCATTAAACCTTTGATGGTTGCACAAAATAAAGTCATTAGAGTTATGACAAGGTCATTAAAAAGAAGTCACGCTTTCCCACTTTATAAGGAATTAAATATTCTACCATTACGGCACCTATTCATCTATAAAGTCCTCAGAGTATTTTATAATCGTAGCGGTGAAAAGGCCAAACCAAAAACATACTCTACGAGATTAAAATCGGATGTTGTAGTACCAAGGCCGAAAAATGAAATATTTCGGCAATCATATCAATACCTGGGGCCAAAATTATATTGTTTATTGCCAAATACCGTGACCAGGGTAGAGACAGAATGTGAATTCAATAAAGCTGTTAAAAACTGGCTTATGAGTCATGAGGAAGTAGAATTTTTATTTAAAAAGGTTATATAAAATATTATTTAATTGTGTGTATCTGTATAAATAATATGTCTATGTATGAATGCACTTAATTTTTCTTTTTATTATTATTTGTCACACCATGTATTGTATGATTAGCACCTTGCCTGTCCGTCAAATTTATTTAAAATGGTAATCCCAACACAGGTATTGTTCCTCTGGGGTACCTATATTCCATTTATGTATGTAAATTGTCAAAAGTATTTTGTAATGGGTAATGGAATAAATATATATTATTATTAATTGTTACAGTTGTAACATGACCCTCCGAGTCCCCGGCAAGCATCGGGTTTCATTGCCGTCATAATGGCCGAAGACTCGAGAGGGGTTGGGCAGTAATCGCAGCCACGTCCGACGCCCATCGGATGTGTGGCTACGCTGCTGTCGGGTCATGCGTCCGCAGTAGACGGAGTGACCCCAGGATGACGGCCTTCTGCATGCGTGCAACTAGTGATTCCGCCTGTGCCACGCAGGACGGAATGCACTTGATGTTATTTAGCAGCGAGACCTTAACTCCACCGAGCACACCTATGATGAGGACCACCAGTTTCACAGAGTGTCCGGGGTACATCTGTCGAAGTTCGAAAAGCAGGTCTTGATACTTCGTCCGTTTTTCCACCTCTTTCGCATTCATGTTAGTTTCAGCCGGAGCCGAAAACTCGATCACGAACATGGAGCGTGTGAGGTGGTCGAGGAGAACGATATCAGGCTTGGTCGCCTCCAACTGCCTGGTGGTGGAGAAGGAGTAATTCCACCAGATTGTGCATTTATCGTTCTCCACGACGGACTCAATATCTCCAGGGGCATAGGGCAGCACAGGTGTTTCGTCGATGCCATAATGGTGTCGAAGATGAAAGTATAACACCCGTAGGGCTGCGTTGTGCCGAGCTAAATACGCTGACTTGGCGTAATAGCTACAGCCGGAGAGGAGGTGACTCAACGTCTCCGGCTGGGCTCGGCACGCCCTACATCTCGTGTCCGCAACCTCCGACTTGAATATAATGCGGCGGTACACGAGTGTGTTTATGACACCATTCTGGCACGCGAGGACAAAACCTTCGGTCTCGGACTTCAGACCAGTAAGGGACTTCTAGGGAGCTAGCTGATTGGATACTATTAAATGGGCTACCTAGGTGTGGTACCCAAGGATGAAGAGACTGAGAACAGACTACTAATATCCCCAACCGTAGTCGATTCCCGGACGTCTTAGTCACCTATGTCCGAAAATGTTATCCCTTGTATTAGAAATACGTTACTTATTTATTTTTTTCGGCTATACTTCAATATTAATTCTCCATTATTTAATTTTCGCGTACACTTAAACCTACAAGCACGTAGCCTTCAAGGTACGCAAAACCACAGGAGGGTTACTACTGTCCGAGGTTATCCTTCTGTCCCTCATCCTAGAAATTGACAATACAAATAAGGTCAATTCTCCTGTGGAATATCGCACTTCTGTGCACTTGCGGGTGACTCCGTAAAGGTTACTACCGTGGCTAGTCCCGGTTTCCTCAAAACAAATAAGGTTTATTCTCCCCGCAAGATCACAGCAAAAGTCCGTATCCTATCCTTAGCATTCAACACCCATTTACCCTGAACTTTCAAATGCTTGTCAGAGTCCAATCATAGCTCCTGTACGTGAGAATAAAAAATTCAAAGGCGAGATGTTACAGTGAAGCTGAAAAAGACGAAATCTCGTCGAAACCGTATTATGACTGATGGATTATTTTTGTCCAAATGGATACAAAGGTTTCCGAATGAAACAAAAGCATTTCTGGCGGAGAGCTTTTCGATGGAGCTCCCAATTCCATCCGTATCGAGTGAAAAGGGAGTGAAGGATATCAATTCCAACGGCAGCAGCATCACTCCCACTTAGGCTTGCCAACTCCTAAAAGAGTTTATTCCCGAAGAAGTCCGTTCCATATGCAATCGATTCCGGGAGGTCATGGAATATTGAGCTAAAAACATCATACCCTTCAATGTGTATTCCCATTTAATGAGCAGCTGAGAGTCTACTATATGACCATCTAGAATTCTAAAATTGAATTCTTCTTAAATAAATATATTTGATCACAATTATGGCACCCATTGATAAAAGTAAATGATCCAATTTCATTGGTACAATTTTGTGATCAGTTGGCATCATTTACTAACCATTTATATCAATAAATGGTAGTGGTACTTTAGTTAAACGTGCTTCGATGGCTAAAGCCATTTCGCTCAGCTTTCCCCTCTTGCACACAGCCCGGGCAACAGGGACGAGCGGGGACACCTTCGGATCCGCGCCGTACCCTAAGAAACTCAAGTGACAGAACGAAGATCGGTGTTTTCATAGTGGCAGGCCTCTGACCTCAATATATGTTTACATACATTATGTATTCTTAAATATCACTTGCAAGAAATAATTTAAAAATATATAATTCACAAAACAAAACGATAACAATAGGAAGAATCAAGCACCTGATGATGATGCAAAAGCATTGAGATCCGGATTGTGCATAAATGTTTTGACCAAAAACTGTGGATTGTAAAAGTTTTATTTTCGTTATATAAAATGGAGTTCCACCAAGTCAAACCGGATCTTATTTCTTTTACAGGAAAAATATTTAATTCATTTTATCTAAATTAATAAGACACAGGTTAATTTATGGAGGTTGGGTCGTCTTTTTTAAGAAACTCAACTAAATTTATGGTTGAAAACTTTTTTATCTTTGTAGTATTACAATTATTATTAACTGTATTCCTTACATTGTACTGTAGCCCTGAAGAAGCCTCAATAAAAAGGCGAAACGTTGGCGGAAAAAGGAAGTTGAGTTTCTTAAGAAAGACATGACCAAACCTCCATCAATTAACCAATGTATTATTAAAGTGGTCAATAACCATACAAATAAGTTAAACTAATAAGAGGAGATTAAGAGGCGCAAGAATGATAGAAAGAAAGTAATATGTGGTAGGTGTAGTACATCAAGTAATGAATGTTCAAGGAAGCAAAAATAGCTCTACCTGTAAAAAGAGAACTCCTCCCTAATTTACAGCATGGCAGTGAAACTTGGGTATGCCAGGGTAGACTAAAGGTATGGCGTACGTCTGCGATAAAAGCAGGTTTAGGGTTAGGATTGAGCGGGTGATGAACCAATGTGAATTGAATCTTCCTGTAAACGAAATTTTAGAAAGGAGCAGGCTACTTTGGTTTGGCCGTGTTGAGATTAAAGGAAAATGGAAAAAATATAAAATAATGCTTTTAAAGGAGCAATATCAGGAATCTTAAGAACAGGAGTGCGTCTATGGAGTAATGTACGCAAATGACTGAAGCAGTTATTTTACTAATTATTATCACAGCTTGGTAAGAAAATAGAGGTTTTTCTTTTACCGCCGCATTCCTCATTGTAAATCATCATTTTTTCCTTTTAGCAACATTTTCTTATAACCTTTATTTCGTTAATTGTGATATGCCACTGATCACGGGAAGCGCCAGAAGGGAGCCGCTGAGGGGACTGGCCACGACAAACTTAGCTTCCCTAGTCCCTCCGCTTATGACCCGATCACTCCCGTAGCACCCCTAAAAATTATTTTATGATTTTGATTGGTCCGAATTTACAATCGAATGACGTTTTCTGTCCATCTTATTTCTTTGTATTGAATCAAACTTAGATTGCTGCTCTCTTCTGTGAACAGTATATTTTTTATCACCAACACCTTGCTATTTTTATGGACCATATTCCCCCTACGATGGTAGGTGTATTTCCTCGTCAATGCTTTTGATAGATTTTCCTTGATTGTTCCCAGATAGTTAATATTATTTTCTTCCTTCGATAGGAGGGTGATCTCCTTATACACTGTACTTTTAGACAGGTTTATTGAGTAGTTTTCTCGTCTAATCTGCGTCTCATCTTTACTTGTACCAGCAACACTATCACACAAAGCAAAGGAGGTATGCAAGGAGAAAGAAATATTTTTGTTCTGCAAAAAAGAGTTGTTAGAGTGATCCAAAAAAAGAGCCGCCTAGAAAATTCTTTTCCTTTATTCTGTAGTATAGGTTTGCTCCCCAAAAGACATCTTTTTATGTATAAAGTTTGACGTTGATTGTTTATTAGAAGTGGAAATACTGGGTAATAATTGTTCAACCACCCTTCCTCCACCCTACGAAGAGCCCGTATTTTTTTACCAAAACCTAACCTTACGCTATATAAACGATGTTTCTTGTTCATAGGCCCAAAGTGTACAATGCATTACCGGATTCATGTCTGATATCGAAAAATCATAACTCAATTATGAAAAATATACAGTCTTGGTTGTTTACAAGACAAAGTATGGAGGATATATTCCTTTGATGTAATACCATGTAATATATTCATGTACTTGAAATTCAAATGCTGTGTCTAAAAATTTTTCTATGTGCGCATGACCTTTTTGTAAATGATGGTAGCCATAAAACAGGTTCTCCTTAATGGCTACCTAAAGTTAATCCAGTATGTATGTAATCAAGTTCCTATATTGTACAATTTTGTTGGAGTAATAAAACAATTTAATATTATTATATGGAAGAAATCATTAACTGCGGGACAGTTTTCTAGCCCCAACTCAGGAAATTAAACTCTTCTTAACTGTGCCTGGCCCGAAAGAGAAGGGCATTATGGGTATGGTGTGTGAGAATGGGTGATTAACCAACAACGAGAGGAAAACGCCTCCATCTGGGAGGGATACTTGTCCGATTCCGGGAATTCCCGGAGGATCCGGGAAAGTTGGCAACCTTAGTCCCACTTCTCCTCCGGAGCCACCATCAACCTGTGGAACGCCGCCACCCCCTCGGATAAATTCAAATAATCCCCGATTTCCCACCCTCCCCCCCCTCTTTCATTCTTCACCCATCCCTCCCTCCGAGGCCCACCCGTACATACATCCATTCCCAGTAATGGCGCCAAGGACCAAAAGAATGAATCGAGTGCACCTCTCCCGTTACAATGGCTGCCACCGCTGCTAACGTGGAACTTTGCCCGATCCCGCTCTGGATTGGGAGGGGAGGGTGCGGGGAGTAGGAAGGGGAGGGGAGGAGTGGGGTGGGAGAAAAACCAAAAGCGACGAAATGGGGTTCGTAATGGATGCGGAGCGCGAGGCGAGCAAAGAACTCTGGGTATTCAGGATTCTGGCCATTCTCTTGTCCCACCACTCTTTCGCTTCCATTTGGATCGCAGTAGTCACTCGCCACTGAAAGAAGAATCCCCGAAATTGCGATCAAAATTGCGGCACGAATCATTACGGCCTCTCCCCTTCATCACTTCGGCAGCAAGCGACTGACGCCGAATGTCTACTCGCGGGGAACAAAAGACTGTCGAGTAATTACGAAGTAGTGGGAAGGGGGGGGGGGGCCTTTGCATCCATGCGGCCAAGGATGGGGAGGAGGCTCAAAAAGTGGTCCGAAGAATCAAATCTTTTTTTCTTCATCAACCATTCTTTACCTCCACGCCATGGCCGACTCCCAAGCATGAGGCTGTGACACAAGCCGTGTGAGGGAGTTGCTTTTGAGATGAGAGCCATGATCAGGTGGGCATGATCGCGAGTTCACCTAATTTGGTAGCAGTGGATATTATGCTCTTGAGTGTTCAAACGACGAAGCAAGTATCGCATTTTGCAATTTATCCCGCGGATAACAAACTACGCATAATTCAAACGCAGAATTTGAATATGCTACACATGGGTCGCTGAAAAGTATGTGACAGAAGAATGAATTTTATGAACATTGGTGAATAAAAATAGTATGAGTGAAGATTTAAAAATATTAACTGGCCCTACTTATCACTAACAAATCAATGATGTGAAGCGATTCCAAGAAATAATCCAAAAATGGCATAATTTTGGCTAATGATTTTAATTGCAATCTTTCACACAATAGTTTTGTATTTAATTAGGTATTATTAAGTTTTCCAAAGAATATAATGTCACTGATCGTATGTAATTATTTCAAGAGTAGTATTTCATAATAGATAGATCGAGATAATTATGTGAATATAGGCGTCAAACTAGTGAACTAGGCGTCAGACATATTGGGGGATTTTTTTTCCTATTTTTATGAAGTATGAGCGATCATAATAATATATTCACCCACTTATGCAATACAAATGCTACGAAAATATGTGTCGTAAAACTTCACATATTCACTCAACTTCAATCACAGTACTCAATCCATCGCACAAAAATTTTCAGAATGCAAAATATTCAAAGCACAATGGAAATAATATATAATAAGGATGCCAAGAGAGAGGATTCCAAAGAAAACCATAGAATTTTAGCTATCAGGAAAGGTAATAACCGGAATAGTAAGGACCATATGGTGAAAATGAAGCCGGAACAGGCATATAGCCTAATCCAGGTAGGAATGAGAATAAGACAATATTGAATTGTTGGAAGAAAAATAATTCTTTTAAGCATTTTAAATGATTTTACACCTTTCTTTTGCATATGGACTGCACAATAAAAAAGTGGTGAGGTAGCCAATTGGTAATCACCACTGTTTATTCGTACTGCTAAACATCTTTCACTTTCCTTGATTATCTTAGGATCCGTATTGCACGAATTCTACCTTTTTCGTTAGTTTTTTTACTCAGCAAATATGCTATTCGAAGAATATGCCTTACCTACCAATGAAAACTCTGAAGTTTTCAGCACACTTCTGATGGCATCTGCAATTTTATCAACAGTATTAATCTGCAACATTCAATACGTCCATTTCCACGTTGTGCCACACATTAGATTCAGCGAATGAATTCCCAGGCATTCCCGTTCATTTTGTCCGGTCGCCCCACCGTCCAATACGAGACTCACCTTTATGAATCCCGGTCGAAAAATTCCCTCCCGCTCATCTCCGATGCTCTTTGCTCCGACTCCAAATGACGGATCCCAACCTTTGACGCTCACAAAGCAAATGGGCGGAGTGACCTCTCGACATTGTTCGCTTCGCGATACTGCGAGATAGGCGTCAAAGTGCGGATTCTCTCATCTGTGGCAGCTCAACTCTGGATATATCATTTTTCCCAAGTTTTTCAGTTGCCCAATCCTTCCAAATAGTTTCAGTAGCAGTTTTATTAAATACGCTTCACGCCTATTGGAAATGAAAGGAATGCTGGGCCACCCATCGCTCGCATTGCATTTGAGTTATCAATTATCGCATTTGAGATATCCTTATAATTTAGAGATTACACTCTTTTACCTTAGGATAGATGGAGCCCTTCCGACATCATCATTGGTGCATCTGTCCGCAGACAGGTTTCAACGGTAGCGTTGTCTCCACAGCATTCTGTCCTGGGCCTCTCTCTTCATCTCTGCATAACTCCTTCCTTCTTTTATATCCCTCAGCATTCCGTGCCTCCTCCTTCCTCTTCCTCTCTTCCCTTCTATTTTCCCTTCTATTTTCCCTTCTATTATTAATTTCTGTAGGCTGTTATTCCTTAAAATATGTCCAATCCATTTTGCTTTTCTCTTTTTAATTTCTCCTGGTATACTTCTTTCTTCTCCAACCCTCCTTAGCACTTCTTCATTCGTGATCTTATCTTTCCATCCAATCTTCTCCATTCGTCGCCATAACCACATTTCAAAGCTTTCTAAGTACTTTTCTTCTCTCTTCTTCAACTTCCACGTTTTTCATCCATATAACACAATGCTCCATAATAAGAACTAGGATATTACAATTTTCCACAGATAAAGTTTTCATCGACCCGGGTTTCGATGCACTGCATCATCATCAGGTGATGATGATCACCTGATGAAGATGCAATGCATCGAAACCCGGGTCGATGAAAACTTTATCTGTGGAAAATTGTAATATCCTAGTTCTTACTATGTTCATATTCCACAACATCTCGCCTGATTCCTCCCTTTTTGTACAATGCTCCATATAAAGTATTTTGCAAATCTTTTCCTAATTTCCATCTTGATGTTCCTTGCTGTCACCAGTTCCTTAATCTTACTAAATGCTACTTTTTCTTGCCCAATTCTGCTTTTAATTTCTTCAGTACAATATCACAGTATTTTAGATTTTCCATAGAAAATTCAGAATTTTACAAGTTTCCCATATGTTTGCTATGCCTGTATCTGTAACGCATAACGCATGCCTGTATCTGTAACGTATTCACCCCACATTCACTTGTCTTTCTCCACTGATTTGCCCTTGACCTATCAATAGAGAAAATGAGATTTGATGCATTTCTACACTGTTTTGTATTTAAACTAAGGTGTCATAAGTTACTCAAAACTTTTGAACTATAAGGATCCTGCTCCTTATTTGAATATTTAACTCTCAATTTTTCTACTCTCTCCATTATCAGTCTTTTTCAATAGTGTTACAATTACTTTTCGACGCGTACTTTATAAGTTGTGTTTCAAAATGATCTAGATCTGAAAGTTAAATTCAACACAAGTAGCCTGAATTTAAAATGTAAAGCAATGAAGAATGGTAATGGATTAGTAATGGAAGCGATTCGTTTGTTTATATCAATCAATTTAACTTGCGAGAGCAGAGAATTAAAAAATCATTAATCTCATGCACTGCCTCAATTGGCATTCATGACTACTTCGTAGTAAAGCTTCAATCAATCTAGCTGCAAATCATGGATTCCACTTTTTAATTGACTTCACCTGAATTATTTTCGTTGATCATTCTGTTTTGGCCTCACGTACTCTATTGCCTAGAGTGGTTCTCAGCCCTTGGCTGGGAGGAGCGTTTGGGATATACAATTTTAGATTTCTAAATTTAAGAAAATTGCAATTTTGCCAATTGGGAGGGTTACGTTAAACCATTTCACGGCAATCAGGACTCCTCTCACCCGTTTTCCAACAAAAAAGATACCTACCTACGTTTCTTTTCTTTTAACTAACTCCTACTTCCTTTGATTTACCTGATGTGTTCGACTTCGACTGGGGGACTTGATGAAACGCTGCGAATTACAATTTTCCAGGGAAACTCAAATCATATAATTTGCTTTCAAGGCGTAGAGAGTTGGTAGGTTATTTGAAGAAGTATTGTTTCAAAACGCTTCACTCTATAGGTGTAGTATAATGTTTGCTACATATCTTAGGATCGCCCTTTTCCATTAATTACGAATGTACCCCCATACGCTTAGTGTACACACCCTTTCGAGTTACTATCAAAATTGACTCAACTTATTGTAATGTCGTACTTTTCTCTAATTTCCTCTAAAAATCCACATTTTATTCACGATGCCTTGGATACTTTTTCGTAAGACAGTTTAATATATCTTTCATTTGCAACATCCTTCTTTCGATCCAAATTTCCAGAATTCCTGAATAATTCCCACATATGCATTCAAGATCAATCAAGATGTATTTTTTTCTTACTTGGATACATATTTGCCGCATTGGCATATACATTTTTATGACGCAATAAATATTATTCTTTCGGTTGGGTTATTGTTTTCAGGTGCTGTTCTACATCAAGTGATGTTTCTTTTGCTGTTTTATAGCATCACACTGTGATTCTCTTCCAAGATTCTTCCACTGGCTCCGACTCACGTTGACCTAGTTTTATATTTGCCGTGACTTCCTGGCTTCCCTCACAAGCAATTACTTTACGATTGTTTCCCCTACATTTCCCGCAGTCGCCTTTCCTTCCATTTTGCATTGCTCACAATGTCCCCGTTCAAAATGCTTGGCTGAATGTAGTTCACCAAAAACATAATAATGCACACACCAATTCTAATGAATCTGATGTTGTTCTAATTCATAACGCAGCCCGTTTTTATCAATTTCCGTCACTAATCGAATTAACAGAGATAGTAGGTGTCGTAGAACTTAGTTCTTGGCTGCTTTCCTTCGCTGTCTTCTAAAATTAAGTAAATTACCTAAGAGTCCTTAATGACGTAAACAGCCCCGGCTCGGCCCGCCAATTATCCCCGCTTGCCTTTGTCTCTCGTGGTGCTCCCGGCGCGGCGACGACACACAGGCGGGTGCAGGTGACCTACTCCCGCACCCCAGCTCTCAGCATTGTCACTTTCGTTAACATTTTTGCTTCCGTGGGTGGGATTGGGGGAAAAAGTTTTCCTAAACCCTGCGATGGGTGAAGGAAGTAATTATAACGAAGGGGAGCCCGATGTGCCCTTGAATTGTGGGAAACCGTCGCGTCGTTAGCGGATCCACTGCGAGGCTTTACCGGTTCGCCGGATGGCTGAGGCTGTGGGCAAAAAGTACCTAGAGCATAACAAAATCTCGCCTCGGGTCAACCCTAACAGCCTTTCACAGCAGAAGTATAGCGAAGGCACTCTTATATTATGTTACTTCGCTCCCAGATTAAAACCTCGGCTAAAGTTTTCACTCGTAATGGGGTAATAGCGCGGGTTATTTCAAGAGAAGGAATTATTAATTCCACCGTGTTAATGCAAGTGGAACTCTGCTCATGATGCCATGCAATGCTGATGAACAGAATATAAATTAACTTTTTTATAGTAAAAATAGGATGTTTTAAATTTCAAACCCGAAGATTTACACAAAGGGTATATGACGGTGTCCATGCAGATCCCTCTATTAAAGGATTAACTTGTACTGACAAGGTACTCTCCGTAATTGATGATGCAATGTATGCGGCTTTCTTTCAAAATCGTAGATAACCTTTCCACTAAGCCAGGGTTTCCCAAAACTTTTCCTGCGATGTAAATCTTCGTAAATCCTGAAATTTTAACGTAACACCTTTTTTACTTTGCCCATATTAAACCATTGCGTTTAGGTAGCAGCATACAAAACCATTCTAGGTTTCCCGGAACACCCATTAGCTCTCCGCGGAACTCATAGTTTGGGAAACCCTGCACTAAGCTATCGATTTTCGAATGAATGATCAGTACTGATACAAATTTAACTGAGGCAATATTCGCAAAAATATTTGTTCTTCGAATAAATATGGCAAATTAACTCTTCTCGGGTTTCCAACCGGGTTAGAATCTTCATTATGGCCGACGCTTCGATGCCCGACTCGTGCATCGTCATCAGGGTTGTAGGTGATCTAGATCTACAGTCTTGATGACGATGAACGAGTCGGGTATCGAAGCGTCGGCCATACTGGAGATTCTAACCCGGTTGGAAACCCGAGAAGAGTTCATGCGTGAACTACGCCGGGAAAGCACCAGATCATACAAATGAGAAAAAGCATCGATATTGGTTTGCAGGTGGTGATTTTAGAATACTAGATAAATGGAGTAACTTTATGATTTATTTTACTAGTAACTGTATGGTTTCTCAAATGCCATCATGCAGAAATAATTACCAAAAATGTCTGGTATCTCGCAAGACATGTGGGACAGAAAAGTTTCATTTGGCGACAGGTCAAAAATAAAGTACTAAAAAAACGATTAAATAAGAAAGCCGTGCGCAAAGCTTATCTCCGTGGATGACGGTATTTGTAGTGGAGAAGTCTAAGTAAACATCTCGGTCCGTTACCGTCAAAGTAGGGCGCAGGGCAATCTCAAAACTCCATTCGCCAGTGTTCGTGCCGGAGTCGGTTAGCAGAGTCTTATGCAAGGATAACACCAGCACACACTCTTATGGGTGATGGACGTTTTCTTATTGCGTTGCTGGGATATACAGGCGCTTTATCAATAAGCACAAAGTACTCAGTAAGCAACGTACGCCTAACGTAACTTTCCAAAGTCTTTATGTTTACCATTTAAGTAATATTCACATTCAGGGAAGATAACACACACGGTTGTGTTTTATAAGCATGGAAAATTAATAATTACGAAAAGAAATACGCGGCGATTAAGTGCAAACTCAAGATCGGTAATAGTCAAATCTCCTAATTTTTCGAGTTCAAACTACGTTGAATTTATAAAAACTTATTATTCCCATGAATTGCAACAACATTGATATACATAACCAAAACTAATGTATAACAAGCAACAATATCAAATATGGCCCCAACTTGAGGCAATGTGCCTCTTCGCAACAGCTTGCCTTAATGTCCATCTCACTCAGTGATTCAACCCGAAGGTTGGTTTGGATAGTTGAGGGTAGAGCTCACCCCGGACTAAACCACAAGCGTGTGAATATTACACATTCAGGGCAGGGGGGCCAGTTCCTTTCCCTGTGCCACCTCGCACTACGAGGATTTTTTTTTGTTCAGGGGCGTCCCAACGGATTTTTTTTTTGTTCAGGGGCGGATTTGAACCAGAGATCCTTCGATAAGTAGCCAAGCGCTCTACCCACTAGGCCACCACCATACATACTAAGAATTCAAAGCGTTAAAATACATCTTTAAGCTTTTATAGAACGTTAAATGTGGGTTTCAAATGTGAAACAACGACCGCATATGACGCTGAAAATTCAACTTTTTACCAATGAGTACAATCACGGAGCAAAAATACACAAATAAATTGAAATAACACACACTTGTTGTTTTGTTTCTGTAAAGGTTACTCCAGAGGCATCCACAAAATTAACTAGTTATTATTGGATTATTATACATTTAGGGTTAACCACAAATGTCGGCTTAAATATTAAAATGTTTGTACTCAACCAGATTTCATTTCAAATTTGATACTGATGTTCATAATATCACTCCGGGGAATTGAAAAACCAAAACTTAAATTATGGAAAAAAAAAATTGAAAGTTTAAAGGGTAAGGGTAGGGTGGAGTTTATGAACATGATAGAAAATTTTATAAATATTGAAAATCCTCAAACTGATTGAAGAAATGGAATACAAATACGCGAGTCTATCATTCCTACCGTTTTCCACTTGATGAATTGCGCTCCATCCCAGGAAAATGTTTGCTATGCGAGGTTCTACTTAATGGAATAGAATCAACAAGACCCTTTGGGAAAGAAAAAAGTCTCTAGGAAGAAAGGACGCTATAATCGCGGCTGAAATCTTTAATGACGAGATAAATTAATAAGTATGAGAGAAAAAGTGAATTGGTCAATCGTTTTTCCCACAATCACATCATGACGATAGTCGAAAGCAGTTTTAGTATACGCTTATGACTGGGATCACTGATCATTAACAGAACCCTAAAATACGATTGAAATCAGACTAATTCAAAACTATCAATTAATTTTTGTTTCTCCAAGCAAAAGACTTTGCTGGCCAATTTTACGACCATGATTCAGCATTTTTCCAAAGTACTACGACACCTGAGAACTAATATGAAAACACTGCAGGGGAGAAAAGAATATTAATAAAGTCACAAATGTGTAATCGACGTATTAACCAGATACTGATGACATGTTTCCCAAACTGTGATATTCTCCAAAAATTAAAATGAACTTAATTTGTATCGTGGAAGGTTCTTCGGGATTTCCACCGGGTCAGGTTCTCCATCACGGCCGACGTTTCGATAAACGAGTCGTCCATCGTCATCAGGGCATGCCCTGGTGCCCTGATGACGATGGACGACTCGTTCATCGAAACGTCGGCCGTGATGGAGAACCTGAACCGGTGGAAATCCCGAAGAACCTTCCACGATACAATACGCCGGGAAAGCCTGCGATTATTCTGAACTTAATTTGACTAAAATAGGTGACCTAAATTGTAATTTTAGAGAAATAAAATGGTAATTAAATTATATTTGCCCAAAGGATCACTTACGCGTCCGTGACCACGATGGTGAACATGTGGTCATGATCACTGTCACATCCTTCTCCTGTGATAGTTCGAGAGGAGTAGAGTGACCACCAAATTGATTTCCATTGTCCGGTAAAAACATCGTGATCTAGTATACCAGCATAAAATATATATCATATTCCATATTCTTCATTGTATATGACAAACAATACCAAAATGTTAATTTAATTTTTCGGGTTCAATTGCTAGAAACTATTATTCATAAAACAGAGTTTTGTTCATGCATTGCTTCAATGGTTAACGAAATTTTGAACTATTCCAAATTCCAATCAAAGGTTGCAAAGAAATTAAATATGAACTTGTCTATTGACTTATTGCCTATTGACTTGTCTATTGACTAGGCACACATTCCCCATATCGACTAATGCAAAGGCTATGTCCATTCTATGCCATCTACTTTCCAGTATACATTACTCCAGGAGAATCGAGGCCAAGATTTAATAATTTTGTAACATGCTTGAAGAATAAAATTGGAATTTGTAAATTGTTTCCTCAAAAACAAAAGTTCAGTATTTTAGGTCCAATAAACAGCAATTATAAATAAACTTTTGGTGTAATTTCACGTTTCTTCACAAAAACCTGTTTCAAAGTTGCAGGGTTTTTTTTACCCAGATCGTGTTCTGTTCTTAAAAACTTCTCACGGATAGTCTTTCGTCAGCTTAGCCACTTTCATCCGAAACCCAGAAGCCATTCTCTTCCTCTCAGAAACTTATTTAGACTCTTTCCACGATTTTTCAGTCATTCCGTTTCCAGCAGTTGCCCTTCATCCTCTTCCTGGGATATATCTAGCATGTTTTACACAGAATCAAAGCCTTTATAACTTGATTTAACATTATTTCATTGTTTTTATCTTATTTTGCTATAATTTTAAAAGCTTTCTCGCTTTGACAGAAAATTTTATAACTTCATCATATATTTTTCCAGTCTTTCTCTTTTAAATGTACCTACTATACGTGCCGTTCCTTTGAAGCAATGGCGCTACTTAACATGCCCTTAAGTCGTCACTCTTTGAGTTAATTGGATAAACTGCGCAAATATTTTAAGTCTGAGCTCCTTGGTTTTCTGCTTTAATCTTATTTTTCTTATTTTCCTTTCATCTCTGTACATTTCCTAGCTCTTGCTGACTCATGCATACACACACCCGCATATCGCAGGCATACTCCCTTATTTTATTCACTGCGGTATAGCTTCTACATGGGGAGCAACGATGGGTCGCTTTGAACTACTTGGGTTTTCACGGTTCGTCGCAGAGCCTCCGTCCCTCGATGTCGAATTTGTTTTGGGTTATGACTCATTGATCACCGGCTTCTTACGGCACATTCCCCTTCGTTTAATACCGAAATGCTCAAGACGATCTTTCCTTGACCTTTCCATCAAACCCCTTTGAGCCACACACGCCTTATGAATATTAATTCGAGAAAATGGAGCCGAGAACCCTTATTCAAGCATGAAATAATAAATCAGGTAAAGGGCAAGTTTTTGATAAAACATTCGATTCCTTAAATTCAATCTTAGCCTTCATTTCATGTCCTCTTCCCCACTTTCTTTACCCCAAGGTCCCAAATGCACGTTTTTTTAACCAATCCTCCCCGGCACTCCCTTTTACTTCGGAAACCTTCCTATCGCCTGTTTATCTCTGATCACTTCTCCTTCCAACCCTACCCTCTCCTATCTATTGTAAGTTAGACTCTTTTGATGCACTTCTAATTTCACTAACCTAACCTCCACAACCGTGCTCTTTTTAATGCTTCTTCTCAACCAGTTTACCCAACCCTTAATGAGACAAAAGCTCTCCCTACTACTACCTAGGAGTTACGATAACTTCGGACCTATCATGGGGAGCACATATAAGAAATATTTGTGGCAGAGCTCTGAAGAAGCTAGGATTCGTCAAGCGTATAGTGGGAAGATTTTCGGATGAAAAAGTAAAAGAGAGGTGCTATTTCGCACTCGTCCGGCCACACCTTGAATATGCAGCGAGCATATGGGATCCGGCGCAGAAAGACTTAATCCGGGAACTTAATAAAATACAAAGGAAAGCTGCGCGATTCGTCAAAAACAGCTACGGGCGCAGAGACAGCGTTACACAGATGTTAAACGAATTAGGCTGGGAGCCGCTAGAGACTCGGAGGCTGCGCGCTAGGCTTAGATTACTTGAACAATTGAGAATAGATATCTTTAAGAGCGACACGGAGAACATCATATTAGAACCCCACTATATTTCCAGGTCCGACAGAAACGATAAATTAAGAGAGATATTTTTCCGAACGGATAGGTATGGGAATTCGTTTTTCCCCCGAACAATAAGGGACTTCAATAAATGCTAGGCGTAATTTCATTAGAGCGTTTCCTTTTTATCTTTAAACGGCTGGTGTCCTAACACCCCCCGCCACACGCCTATTGAGGCGGCTTGCGGGGTAATATGTAGATGTAGATGTACCTTACCCCCTCTGCTCTCTCCCTTTACCTCAAACGAATCCCACTAGTTCACAAGTTCCTCTCTGTATACATAGACCAATTGAAGCTTAAGCATTGACTTTAAAATACCATATCAAGGTAAAAACGGTAGCAGATATTAGTAAGGAGCGAAAACTAATAAGTTGTATTATTAGAATGGTCATTACCGTTTTCTCGTCAATAAGGTTAACGGTATTCTTGACCAACTCAAAACCCAGAAATACGTCTTACTGACTCATACTAGGAAGCTGCTTGTTACAACTCTAGCATTTCCCCATTTAGATTACTGTTGTCTAGTTTTTGGTGACCTATCAGAAGAGCTTCATGACAAGCTACAGAGGATTCAAAATTCATGCATCAGATTCATTTTTAACCTTCGATATGATGAGCATGTTTCTTCGTATAGAGAAAAACTATCTTGGCTATCTGTCAATGGCAGGCGTAATTACTTGTTAAGCGTCTTCCTGTTCTCCTTATTTTCCGTTACAGAACCTAAATATTTGATGGATATCTTTATACACCAACCTCAGTCCCGTAATATGAATACAAGGAGTAAAGCATCTGATTTATATTGCCCTGCCCATAGAACCACCAAATACCACAACTCTTTCCTAATCAAATCCACAAAATTATGGAATTTTCTCCCCATAGACCTAAAGAACAGTAAAAACAGGCAGTCATTCAAAACGAAGCTTTATTCTTACCTTTCACATGTATAGACATAAATCTCTAATTCGCATTGTTATATCTATATCACCATCCGCTTCCTACTTTGCTATTGTGCAATCTTCATTAAAATGTCTTTTATTGTTAGTTTTTTTTCGTTATTTTGTGATATGAATATGCATAATAATTTTTGTATTATCTTTGTATTTATATGTTTTCAAATATGTTTGTACTCATTGTTTATGTTTGACACTAAGTTGGTTGTTTAAGCTCACCACAATTGTAATTGTAATATTGGTGCTCTTAGGGGTATTGTACCGAGAGCTAATAAATATTTATTAATTTATTCATTTTATTCCTTCCACGAGCAAGTTATTCCTTCAAGAAACGCAGAAAAACGCATTTTTTCTGTTTATTTCTGTGCATGTAATATACAGTTTTAGGAAGTGAAAATTGTTTACACACACACTGGCTGGTGCCAGAACAATCGTTTCCTATCAAGGAAAGACTTTACACTAAATACACCCACCCGTTTGTGTCTACAATGCATGAAAAGTGACATATTAATTTATCCAACCCTATCCACAGCAAAGAGACGCAATGTAATTTTCAGAGGTTATAGAGTTTACGGTGGCAAAATTGCATGCATCTATAGAACTTGCCTTAAAACCTGGTCCTGGAAACATGTTATAAGTTAACGAAGATATTGCATGACATTTCAATTTAACAAATGAAACTCAGCTAAATCAGGGAATTCACCACAATAACAAGTATGTGGTAATTTTTCTTATGATTACAATAAATTAAAATTCTTAGCAATAATATGTTCCCACCTATTAGATATCGTTTGTGCACTTCGTAATACTGCACCCTTTAAAGTGAACATAGTTGTAAAATCAAACCGACTGATTGGCTCCCAGGGCATAAACGGCGATGTAAAATTTGCTGAGTGATACATTTCGAGACTATGCCATCGTTGCTGATGACACGATGGAAGCAAATGAGGTCTCATCTCAATTGAGTTTATGCAAAGTGACCAAAGATGGCCTGCCTTTCAAAGCACTGCCTCCAGTGGGCACCGGACATGCGCGAGGCGCCACCAGTGGAGACCCGCGGAAATTAGCTGTCATTTTGGGTGCGGGCTTATGTTTCCGCTTCCTTATCTAGTGACTCCGATGTGTTAACACGATGGTCTTCATAGAGACGAAATGTTTCGTATATACCCGTATTTTGAGGCAATAGGACTGTCTTTACACCGCATCAAAGTCTAATCAAAATTTAGTGAATTTAAAATTTCAGTTTTCAGCTCATACTCACCGAAAACCTTATTGTCAATCTAAGAAAAACTAAATACTCATCCTGTTACTTTCACTTCATTATTCACGCTCCTTCTTCCAAAAAAAATCCAACTACTCCAGAGGTATTCACGCAAAGTATTCCAACCGTATTCCAACACCAACTCGCCCAGTTTTGCTTTACTTCAAAAAATTCAAAGTGAAGAGAAAGCAGTCAGTAATTCGAATCCTATGCTCAGAGGTTTTTTTTTTACTTTTTCGTTTCGGGAAAGCGTACGTAAGTGCTCAGCTGTAATTTAAAATATCGGCATCGCCGGTCGCTCGGCAGCTGACACGGTCAGAAGATCGAGTCGCAGATGTCGCGCATCACATGCCAAGAGCAACTCCCCTTGGACGCACCACACGCGGCACTCTTAGCTTGCGAAAAAGGTCAATATATATGAAAGCGACCAGCTGCGCTGCATTTGAGATGCCGAATTTTGATTGTCTATACGCAACCATGGCATTTTTCTAGACTTCTTGCAGCTATAAGAATGACAATGTGTATCAATTTCGAATGTTCCCTCAAAAACCACGAGAAATCACAAAAAATGTAATGCCGTTTGAAAAATAGCTATGGAAAATAAGTCAAAAGGAACATAGTTATGCATTGAAAAAACACGAAGTCATACTTCCGACACTTGCTGGCACGCGCGTGATTCCGTGACTGTGGTGCGTTTCGATTTAGGCATAAAAAGGTTCGACATAACTGAGTTTCATCTGATAGACACGCAAGATTAATAGACAGGTAAGGGATTTGGCTTCCTCCAAATTACCGCAGACAGTTTCCATGGAATCCCAATTAATTTTCTGTGATTAACCTCTGCTTGTCTGGAATTCCCAAATAAAGGTTTTTCCTGCCATTTCCAATAGGTACTCAGTGCCACAAGAATTTTTTTATCACAGCCAAAACATTATGGGGCGACATCAACCACATGAGTAACGGAAGAAATTTCGGCCACACTTAGAAAATAAATAAACAAAGATCGGTGCTTAACTTCATTCGAGCATTAAAATGACTTCATTGTCTTAAAAAAAATTAGACATCATCTGAAGAATATATTTCTGTTTTGAATTTATAACTCTCGTAAACGTCAAAGCATGTTGGAGGGAACGACTTGCAATGAAATCAGCATCATTAGCAGTCACCAATTCAAGGACTGGTATATTTTTGCTCTCTTTTCAGATAAGTCTTCATTCCTTCATAAATGTTCAACTAAATATCACTCATAGCATACCTGATATATTTCCTCATCGTTTTTGCTTCCATTATTGTTTCCAAGAGGCTATTATGTCACAGAATATGTCCAATAAATCTGCCTCGTCTATTTCACAGAGTATTTACTAAGCACCTTTTCTCCTCAACTTTTCGTAGAACTTCTTCACGCGCAAATTATCCGTCTAAATGATCATCATTTTCATTCAATAGCACCACATTTCGAATGCTTCAATTCTTCTCTGCTACACTGCCTTGCTGCCTCGCAAGGTTAATTGTCAAATATAAGCAAGCTCTGCACATATGTTTCACGTGTTTTCAATGAAGTGCCTGTCCTTAACCAGCACATATATATTCCATTATCTATGGTTATTAATTCTTCCTCTCCATTAAGCAAACTTTATATCTCTCATTCATTAGTTAATGTCCTCTGCTTCTTAGCCCTTATAATCCGATGTGAGCATGGAATGGAAACGGACTACACGGTCATGTATAGGCAACTCATCACAGCGTATAAGAAACTCCGGTTGCATATACATTAGAATGCTGAATAAACTAAAAGGCGACTGCAAATGCAGGGTGTGCAAGGACTATTCAAGACATATGGTCAATGCGCGATGGATCCAGAGTAATCCAGTATGAGTTACACCGTGATACGGGTGGAATACGCCAACGTCAGCTCGATGATTCAGATAACATGTTAGTCATGAAATTCCTGGTTAAAATTAAAAGAAGGAAACGGTGAAGTTGGGCGACAATCTGGAATTTTAACGCTTTTAATGAAATAAAGAGTAGGAATAAGATTAGGGTTGATAGTCTTTGTTGTAGCGTGCGGAGACATGCATCTGCATGTAGAAATTTCAAAAAGAGAGAAGAGCACGCATCATCGGAGAAAGTTGAAAAATCTACATGCAGTGTAGAACGAAGAGCGGAGTCAAAGCCGAATAAACAAATAATACATTCGGGAAGCATACTTTAAATATGGAATATGATGACGAGAGGGATAACATGACGCCAGGCATATTAGATAGTGACATCGATAGAGCACAATGAAATCGAAAGAGCACAACTGGGCATGAAAAAAAGAACAAGGCTGTAGTAATGCACGATACATCCGCAGTATTTAACAAGAGTTGAGAAAAAATGTGGGTAAAATATTTTGGGCTCTTTCATGGAATATGTGATGGTGGAGTCTTGCTGCTAATTTTTTCACATTAGTTCCATTTTTCAGCAAAGAAGACGGAAGTGATTTTTTTTTAGATTTGACTACGATAAATTTAGCATCGCAAGGAACTGATATTGTTCTAAGACAAATGAATGAATGATTAGATAGTAAATCAAATGACCACCTGCCCAGGGACTTCTTAATGTTTAGAAGAGGTAACGGAATTCGTGTAGCCATAGGATACTAATGAAAAGACTAATAGGTTTTTGCCAAGATATTTTTTCTGGTTTGGTTAACTTTGAGGTGTTTGATAAAGGATGGCTCATTTAGAAATGTCTACAATAACTAACCAGCATAAGTTAGGTTAGAGAATGGCGAATTGAGAGGTACAGGGGATAAGTAGGGGAATAAGATAAGATCATCTACTATCATCATTAATATTTTACCTGTACTCTACGAAATAGGGTTATGATTACAGTTAAAAGGCGGGAGTAAAGATGAGAAACAAAGTAGTAGGAAAGCTGATTAAGCCAAAATGTGTAGGTCCAAGACAGCCAGTCGAGCAACCAGCCCGACAAAACTATAGACGAAAACGTAAACGTAAAAGGTATATTGGGAAATATATGGGATGAAGATCAAACATTATTAATCAAGATAATTATAGTTATGCAAAGGCATATAATATTGAAATACATAAATATATCGGCAAAAAATAGAGCAGGTTAACAATTCACCTATCTGGATGGTATTTTTAACCGAAAGAGGTATTAATGGGACGACCTAAGGTGGTAAATAACAGTGGGTAAGCAATCCACCATGAAAAGATAGGAATCTATAAGAGAGTATGAGAGAGAGACTCAATGTAAACAGGATATGATAAAATCTTATACGAGGCGTAGCATTATATGGCTGGGAAAGAAGACATTTGCAGCAATAAGATACCGTATACCCATGGCCAGGAAGCTATTTAGATTTGGGTGTGGAGAAGAATTTAGTGGGTGAGATAGGTAAGTTGTTTATACATTTATTTGCAATGGCATATGGAAATTCAAAAGAAAAATATTTAATTTTTTAATTTCTTTAATTTATGTTCATCATATATTTTGAAACATTAATGAAGGAATGAATTTTGGACGATATATAATGTTTTTAACTTCTATTTAACTGAATTGCTTATTTTCATGCAGGTGGATGAGAAATTAAGTTTAGAATAAATTCCGTTCCACCTTCGCAATGTTTTAAATATATAATCGGAAGTAAATGGTCTTGTAGTCAAATATTCCCGTCTTATTTTGACTTCAAAGAGATCCATTAACAAAAACTTAAAATAATAGGTCATGATTGCTTGGGCAAAGAACTTAAAAGGATAGGATAATTCTTCAGATTCCCTTTCCCCAGAAGAAACTTTCTTGTTAAAAAAATTAATTCGTTGAATTTCAGGGCCATATCACGTATCACAAAAAAAACTTTTTAAGTTCTTTGAAAGGGAATCTTGATTATTAATTTCTCTATAGATGTGAAGTAATTGCTATCCAGATGAACCCAAAGGGTCATCTGCATGCAAGCTCCAATTTCCTCGAGGATGATGCCGCATTAATATTCCACGTCCAGATTGTGGAACTTAATCCGCTAAGATCTCAAAGCGTAAATTCATTTAGAAGGCCCTCGAAAGTTTAGACGACATGAAAGTCGGAATTGGATTAATCCCTCACATCATTTCAATTTTTATCACAGGACATTCATCCTAGGCTATTTGAAAGAAGAACCCAGGGGAGGGGAGTAGCCTAGGTGAGTCGGAATTTCTCATCGTCTATTCCTTCTCCTGTTCGCGTGAATCGACACCTCCGGAAAATTACACTGTCCGTGAAAATCAGGGAAGAACTCATACATTAAAAATAAATGAAACGGGTAACTCTTTTGTTTATAAGAAGCAAAAACTCGGTAGAATAATGTCAGTATGAATGAAAACTATGATAACATTCTTTATGCAACATGTACGATGATACTATCTCTTCATTTAAAGTATTTAAGCTTTATTAAGTAACTTAATTTACAGCAAGTTACATTTACTCTCAAAATCTTTTTATTCATCATGTCTTCATGAATAACCTTAGATTGAACGCCTATGTCATGAGAATAAATTAAATAAAAATTACATGGACAAAGAATGTGATACGTTTCTAACAGTACACATTGCAATATGATCTAAATTAACATTTCCCTTTTAAATTTGGTGTCATACATGGATATAATAACTATTCAGCATATGAGTGTGTGAAATGATTTACCGTGGACACGCCCCACTTGGACTTTCCTAGAATATTCGGGGTTTCCGAGTCACAAGGTATCGCGGTATCACCGTGATGATAATTAGAAGAACAACCGATCGACTCCCAGGCATAAAAATTGAAGTTTAGTTCCTCTGGCCGTCGCCGTCGACGAGGGACGCGCTGCCGTCGCGAGATCCAGCCGAGGAGTCCCGTGGGAAAACGAAAATAAAATGAAAAAAAAAAAGAAGGAATGAAAAAAAGCGGAATGAATTGAAAAAGCAGGGAAAAAATCTCGGAGAGACGAGCGGAACGGCGAAAGCGGAGAAGGGACTCTTGGATTGAGGGGGTAAGGGGTGGGAGGGGGTTGGGGGGTGGGAGGGAGTGGGAAAGGGCAACGCTCAGAGCCAAGTGTCACTCGAGAGGGTGGGTTGGGTTGGTGGTTGATTCGGTGGGTTGGCGAGATGAGAGAGGGAAGCAGAAGGAGGTGCGAGGATTGAAAATGAAAAAATGGGAGAATGCTTTCCGTTACATCTTCCTCCTTTCCTCGCCATACCAACCATTTTTTTTTTTACTTCCCCCCCACAAGACTCATCTTCGCGACCCCCTCCGACATCAGCCTCCCACCCCCTGCCATTTCCACCCCCCCAATCCACCCCCATCCCCTCTCCTTCGCGCCCCTCTCAAACCTCCTCAGAGGTCGACGTGCGACACGAAATTCCTGTCCCCACTTATCCTTCCCGTCTCCCGCGGCAACCCCTCCATTACCCTTCCCGAGTTAAACCCACGTATCATGGAGTGTGATTCTCTTATGTTTCTCATTTCACGACGACCTTGGTTGGGCGGCCCACGGTTAGATTTGAGGTCATTCGACGGCTCGAATGTTAGATCGAGTGATATCAGATTCTCACGATTTCTCGAACACAATAGTTACAGGATTCGATATTAGGATCGGGTCCAATTCTTCGTAATATTTTTCATGCAATTATTAATAAGAATTAAGGAAGAACACCCAGTCCAAAAAGTGGTACTAAATACAGATAAAATGGTAACATATTTATTTTACATAGGAGTAAGATGTTATCAATTGCATCCCTCGCGAAATAGCGCCAATTTGCGTTGCTAAGAAATATAAGTACATAGTCGGCTGGAATATTTTGCGATTTTATTTGCAATAGATACATTTTACGTAAAGATCAAGGATATAAATATACATAAGCCTCTATAGGTGTCATCATTGTCATCTTCACTTCTGACATAATGTGTTGAAACCCGGGTCGTGAATAAACTATCTATTGTGAAATTCGAATAATTTTTATCATTCCTAACATGGAAAAATTTCACGTAATACACCCTGAAACCGCAAGTTAACTAAAACTATAGTGATTTCCAATGCTTAGTTATTATGTTTTTCCTCCGGTTAAGTTCTCTTGAGACAGATTCAGAGGAAATGTTTTACGATTCCGTTACCAGTCATTAATATTAACTTTGTGTTGCAAAGAAACAAAAATGAGCATTGGACTTTTTTTAAGATTACATCGCAGATTTTCTCCAAGAGTTCCCTTAGCCGTAGGGTCGCACGTCATGAGTTATTGCGCGCGATGCGTTATTGCTGAGACATTCTCAAAGAAACTTGAACCGAAGAAGAGCCTTCAGAGGGAAAAGGAAGGGTCAACGAAGTTGGGTCGAACACCCTCAAATTCCTTGTCTAGTGTCCATGACCCAATGCACCAATTCCTCTGAGAGTTTCTCTGCATTGATAAATATATATCGCACAAAACTTGACGCACGATATCTCTAGCCGTACGTTCCCATTATGCGAGGAACTTAGAAATGAAACCTTAGGGATCTTCCAAATGACGTTTGTTCACAACCAATTGTATTAAAGCACATGCATTTTCTTTGCTCCACATAATACTAGTGACGAAGTCGCCGCTAAACGAATACTTGAAGGACATGGGTGCCTTCCATTTGCTCTAGCGCGCTAATCACTTAGCAACACGACAGCGCACTTGTCTTCCATTCTTACACAGACACTGCGCACTACTGAACAGCGCACTTCAAAACAGATCGGGAGCAAAGTTGATGTGCGCTGAACAACAAAAGAACATCGATTACGGCATCCGTGATTGTCGTCAAGTTTTTTGATTTTCAGTAAAGGCGTCAAATATGCATATTGTAAAGTTTTTAATTATACTCTGTGAAAAAAAGCTAACAATTTAAAATACTTCCTTTTAACGAATTCAACCAATTTATACAAAACATTCGACCGTGACTGCTGCTCAATACACAGAATGCCACCTGCCAGTAGGTTACAAAACATGTCACCAGCGCACATCGTTCCATACAACGTCGTTCGTGTGCGTTTAAGTACGCTGATGTGTCCCAATGTGTGCTAACCTCAACAACTTAAATGGAAAGCTCCTTAAATAAATTTCTGCTTCGCTGGGTTGCTTTCCTTTTACACATGCACCCGACTTTAAAATCACCCTATCCATGGCGAAATCGGCGATGTGAAGTTTGCGGGGGGATTCGTTCGGTCACCATTACTTCTTTACTAACAGCAAGGTTGAAGTAAACGTGGTCTTCTCCGATCAAATACACGACTACTACGCGATAATGACTTTTAGTTGGTGCTACATATATACGCGAAGCATGAGTGGGGTCCCATGGCAATTGGGGACCGTTTTGGGTGCGGACGAAGCTTTTCGCGCAGGGCGCCTATCCATTCTGATGGACTAGCATGCTGATTTTGGCGCCTGAAACTACCTAGTAATCCTTTGGCTAAATACCTTGCAATGAAATGACTTGTGAAGAAAATAAACTTCCTTTTGTGCCAGTAGTTGACGAAATATAAAAAATAAGTTGAGTGCAAAATTAAAAGTAAAATTTCAGATGCCGGCTCTTACTCACCGTAAGCCCGGAGAAGATAAAATCAACACACCTCATCCGAGGGGACGTCTGATTAACCGTAAAACAGCACCACTATGCCCGAAATGGATTGGGGATAGACAGCTTAGAATACGCCGGAGATTCGACGCGGCAATGGCGTAGTCACATTCACGGCCACCATTTTATTACCCGCTGACTCAGACGTAATCACATGAAACCCCACGATAGAACATCCCCCATCACTCTTTCTCTGATTGGGAGTTCATAAAAACTCAGTAAAAAAACGATCCGATCCTAATGTCGGACTCCCATAGAATGGGCCGTTTGCAATTCGTTTTAGTGCGCAGCTAATTTTGCCACACAAGTGCGCAGTTCCTTTCCATTCGTTTCAGATCCTGCACACAATTGAGAACTGTGCCCTCCAGAACAGATATGGAGTAGAATTGATTTCCGCTAAAGAATAAAATAACTTTTATTATCCGATCCGCGATTGCTGTTTTTTTGGCGATTTTCAGTGAAGGCGTCAAACTTGGATAATGTAAAAAGTTTAGCTGTACTCTGAAGTAAAAAGCTTAGGTCTTCAAGTAGATATAAGTACTCTGCACGGATTAGTGAAATATTTACGCAACATTCGAGCGTGACTGTTGTGTGACTACTGAATGTTGCCAACCAGCAGTTTCGCCAGCGAATCCAAACATCGCCTTTTCATCGTCATCATTTATTGTCTCATCGAGCAGCTTCATCGTCGTTCGCCAGCTCCAAAGTGCACCCATGTGTTCCGATCTGCGATCATTCCAAAAAACCTCGAATTAAAAGCTCCCAATTGCGTTCGAGAAATCTCGCAACTCCCACTTCACGCGATACAATTTTTCGAGAAGGGTACCACGTTAGCGAAGCTCAGAGAGTATAGGCTCGTTCACAACAACTTAACTTGGCTTGACTCGGCGCAACGCCAGAGATGAGACCTTGAGAATAGCGTCTACTAGTTCACAACGACTTTAAGCAGCGTAACTCGACTTGGCGTAGCCTGGAGTTGAGCCCGGCTCAACTTTCTCTTAATTCCAGCCAATAGCATGGCATGCTCTACTATCGATAGTCGGGCAGCAATCGATTGCTACTCTCGATATCTCCTCGAGCAGCCATATTGAAAACGTGATTTCGTTGTGAAGTCGTATGTGGATACGTTTAAGCGAAAATGGATGTGGATAAGTTGATCGAGTCAGTGCGAAATAACCCTCACACGTTCAAAAAACTTTTCATTTTTAATACTTCTATAGTTCAACTCACTATTTACTATTAATACTTCACATATCAACTGAGCTGCTTCGGGGGGGTTTACTACAACTCTCGAAACTCACGCTATCGATAGGCCTCATCAATCGATTGTAAGATCGAAATTGGCAGTGGTGGGTTGTGATTGGTTACGGGGGAGCTCACTACAACTCTCGAAACTCACACTATCGATAAGCCTCATCAACCGATTGTAAGATCGAAATTAGCAGTGGTGGGTTGTGATCTTAGAGTATATAATAACTCTATGGTTGTGATTGGTTAGAAATTCCGCGCACTGGTTCGCGTTCGAAGAGAGTTACGCCAAGGTAAGTTGTTGTGAACTAGCCTTTACTTGCGCCGTGGGAAATGGGCCCCACCTCCCCTACTCTCCCCCCTCCCAACCCCCCCCCCCCCCAATCCTTCCTCCCCTTCCCACCGCCTCCTCTTAATGAGATCTCGAAGGAGAGATTCCGAGAAGCAGGAGACCTCTCCCCCTTATGAAGCGCTATTCGACGCGAGTAGTCGCGGACGTCCTTTTCACTCGAGGACGAGAGAGGGACGGAGGGATAAAGAGGTGGGAGGGAGGGAGGAACGGGAAAAAGAAGAATATGGAGAGAAGGGAAATTCCGCGCGCTAGAATTGAAGGAAGGCTTTGGCGCGCTAATTGCCGCGAAGTGAGAGGAACCTCGCGATACTCCTTTGTGGGACGAGACACCGTGCCGACCGTGCGACGACCCCACGCGCTCTCCAAGAAGATCCATACACACTCACAGACATGCACATACAGACAAATGTATACCCACCCATCCAGACGGGAGGGTAAAATGGTTGGCTGGTTATTTTGGGGACGACCGACTACTGAGGTCATTCCCACCATCAAGGTGGTTTGATGAGCGAAAAATCACTTCACCTAGAATTTGATGAATTTTGCCTCATTTTAAAAGAAACAACTCTCATCATTCCAATGATATCAAAATATCATCCCCTTGCCGAACTATTTTTCGAGGAATTTGACAAAAAATACAAGCTGTTTTACATGGGATAGATTATGGCTGAGCGCTCCAGAGGGAGAATATGGAAGGAAATAGGAATTTATAACACCTAGATTTCGCCAGAAAACTAACGGTATATGGATTGCATGTTTTCTCAACTATTCATAAAAAATAATCTATAACTCACCGCAGTATCTTTTACCGAATGGCAAAAATAAACCTGCTGTTTTGAAGGGTTTTCAGCCGTTCGGCGGGAAAAAATGAGTCAAGTTAGAGACTTATGTAGCTTTATTTATTTTATTACTGAGAATTTTGGGCATATAAAGCTATAAATTTGCGCCAATAATATTACAATATTTATTTCATACTTCTTACAGACGCTGAAATCAAAAAATAAAAGAATATGTTCTCCACTATGACTAGGGAATTATCTCGCTCAAACCACTTTAAGGACGGCTGGGTAAGAGAGGGATTATTAGGGGAATGTGTAAGACAGGTGGAGAGAAACCCGGCGTCGGCTGTATCTCCGTTCGAAGAGAAAGACGCCAAGGGGACCACAAATTTAGCGTACTATCCGACGGACGGAGAGACTTGAGAATAGGTGCTTGAGCTGCTCTCCACATTGCACCCAAGTACGGTCTGCGATTCTAAAGAACATTTTCCACCACTGACGGTATTTGAACCCGGATTCTCGAGATGGGAAGCCACTAAAATAGTCACAACACCAATCTGATCCCCAGAAGCGTAAAAATGTATGAAGGAAAAATATGATTGACGCCATGATGTCCCACGGCACAAATTTCTCTGATGGTTACCTTTCTTCAGTGTATGTACATCGCAGATACCGATAACTCATACTGAGCGTTCCCACAATACGAGAAACTTCGGGAAGGAAACCGTAGATATCTTCGATATGGCGTTTCCTTACGACCAATACATAGATGCTTCCATGCTCCACACAAATCAATGCTGCTACTGCTGAAGGAATTTCAAAATACTGGAGCACGTACACAGAGGACCTCTCCAAACTGAGTCACGGGGAATATTTGTGAAACAGATGCCATTGTCACTAGATTACCACTAAATGTATGTTATTAAAACTTTCGCGGTCCATGCTTGTGAATGCAATGCTTTTTTGCAGATTAACCGCGTCAGTATTTTTAAAAACCAAACGTTTAATCTCCTTTCCTGGAAACCTGTATGTTATTTTTAGTTTGATTCTTGACAAGAGTTGTCTTTTCTCATTTCTGATTGGTGGTTACATAGAAACTCTAACTAAAATATATAACTGATGCTAAAACGCAATTGCAAGCATTAGTGCATGGAAAATCGTGAGTGAATCCCGTGTCAAACTACGCAATATTTATTAGCTCGTAGGCTTCCAAGGATGTAGTGTTGACTGTTACTTTTTTCGGGATTTCGGGATCGAAGTACAACGTTGTTAGCAGATTCACATGCGCAACGAAGACAGGGGACGTACTTCTGAAAGCCAAAGACCCGCTTCCACGGAACCTCTACGGAGGAATATATGAAGTTTTGTGCAGCTGTGGATATCCATATGTAGGCCAGACATGCAGAGCCCTAAAAATACGCCTCCAAGAGCATCAACGAGCAATTAAAAACAATTATTACCGCATTTAATGCAATAGCCGAACACCATCTCAGCGGCCCCACTCATTATTTCAACTTTGAGGAGACAAAATTAATATCAAAGGAGGTACGCTATTACCCATGATTAATCAGGGAGGCTATAGAAATTGCGAAGAGACCGGAGAACGTCAACCGAGAAGACGGTTAAACGTTGAGCAGAAATCTTAAACGAATTATTCAATTTTAAAATTTCCGGCAACAATGGGAGTCCTCACTCATATATATAAAGACGAGCGAGACTAAGAAATCAGTTCAGTTAACCTGATGAAGCTGGCAGGAGGACCAGCGAAATATTGTTTTTTTGCAATTTTAAATATCGCGGAATGAATCCCGAAAAAAGAAACAGTCTATACAATATTTATTAAGAAAAGAATCTCATCATATAAGTCTGATACTCTGGAAATGGGCTTTGCTGGGACGTTTTGGGAGTGCTTCTTCAGTGATAGTGAACAAGAGCTCTCTTTCCTTCAAGCAAGAAAGAAGGAAAGCTCGAGCTGAAACATTCTACTTAGTTTATATATTCCTTCCGTAAGTGACGTGAATTGATCCTAATAAGTATATCTCTCTTACTTCGCCGAATTATTATAAAACATAATTTTTCACAAACTTTTCGCAGAACTTCTTCAATCAAATACTTTCCATTCATTTGATTCAAATCATTCTTCTATAATACCATATTCCTGTTGCCACCTATCTTCGCTGTTTTCATCCCGTCATCTTCCAAGACTCACTGCTAACTAATGGCTTTCATTTTACATATTTTAATGAGCTTCTTGCGTCCAAGGTTGTGTTGCTCCCTTTAAGAAGACTCTGTTTTTTTACCTGGGATGCTCTGCTATTTTCTTAAAGTTTATCCCTTCTTCCATTACCGGTATTCTGCTTTTTAGGTTGCAAAATTCTCCCACTTGCTAACATTTTGGCAGTGCAAGTCGTTCAGAATTCTTTTCACATCTTTTTTTTATCTTCAACTGCCATTTTGATAATAGTCAGCGGCTTATTTTGGTTGAATTGAGGCATAATAAATAAACTGTGCTTCTTATATTCCGCACTTAAATTGAGGAACCTCAACCAGTCCAGTCCAGTTTCGAGTAGTCCTATAGTGCTGCCACGGACGCGAGCCCTCTACAGCTATTTAGTATCATTAAACAATGGTATTGACAAGAGGGAGGAAAATTTATGGTGGGGGTGTGATGAGGGGAGGGTTACTGGTGAATAGTCAAAGGGATTGCGGCAACAAACTAACTTTAAGATGACACTTGATTTCTCTCTAATAACTATGGTTGAATGGTTTACAGTATTTTGTATTAATTTGGCATTACTTTTTTTTATTATTATTTTTTTATTATTTTTCCTTTCTTTATTTTTTATTATTTATATTTTTTCCATTTCATTGACTTGGTATTATTATTATTTATTTTTTGTATGTATATGTTTTTATTATTATTATTTTTTTAATTGTATTTTTTTAATATTCTTTTATTGATTTTTATTCTTTTTTCTTTCTTTTCCTTTTTTTTCTCATTTCATAACTTATATAATATTTTATTTATATTATAAAAAAGGGGTTAATGCGCCTTTGGGTAATCATCATGCAAAAACAACTGCAAATAATGTGAGGTTGTAGCCGGTAAGTAAGCTAGGTTGGGAAGGTGGGATGGGCGATTGAAGGGTCGATTTTTTTTCAATCTTCCGACTGATATTTTTTCTTTTTTACGCTTTTAGGAAGGAGAGGCTTGGGGGAATTTGAAGCGGCCTGTCGGAAGAGAAGGGGACCAAAGTCGGGAGGTGAGAGGGTTATTGGACTGATTTAGAGACAAGGAGTAATTGATGGAGCAGGATAGGATCATTTCGGCTACCGTATGAATTTGAAGTTCTTGGCGGATGCAGGAGTTGGGGATGAACCAGGGGGCACAGGCAACGTCATTTTTAAGATCAGTCTTCTCGGTAATGACGCGGACAATGCCTGCCGGCCGGTGGAAACTAAGAAGGATACTTCTTTTATTAAAATCCAAAATTGCTAAATCATCATCTAAAGAAATAATTTGCTAAATTCTAGTTGTTATAAGCGGTCACTATGTTCTCGCAGCAACGATACAAGCGACTGTCGCAATAAATTTGATTCTGGCTCAACAATACGCCTAATAGAGTATCTGCGTAAGTGAGGTATTTTGTTGAAATTTATTATAGCGAGTAGTGTTTGGTTTCGAAATACCAAGGTATAATTCCAACTAATTAATTTAATAAATAGCTTTTAATATGCATTGTTTTAGCATCGAAATTGCCTAGGTCTAAACAACCAACCATTGGTTCTTCGTAGTGTGACGTCATTTCCCATATAAGCAGAAGCGAAATAGCCTAGCTGTGCGTTGAGAGTGAAATAGTATTTGCCTTTTCGAAGTTATTTCGATATTTGCTAATTAATAGCTAAAGTTTCGTCCGCACGCTAAGACTACACAGTCACACAATCTCCAAATCAACAAATGGTGGACTATGGGAGATGACGTCAGAGCCTAAAAAACATGGCGGACCAGTGTTTCGGCGCAATAATAATTTATTAGATTTTATTAGCTAATAAAAAATTAACGAAAAGCCTCTCGAGCGTCAGAATGAAAATTTAGTGTCTGAAGTATCGATAGATTTTTTAGATGTCACTTCCCAAAAGTTTGCAAATACTCTATTGCAGCAGCGCGGGCAGACACAGGCACGACGAGCAGGGAAATATGGTAACCTCCTGAGGTATTATATCTAGAGGTATTCACTTAAACTATTCTCTCTCGAATTCATTTATTATCTGCTATGAAAATGCTACAAGATTTATCATACCTGGGGGCAAATTCTCATAAGAGCGCGGTAATTATCGCATTCGAAAACAAAAAGTTTTCTTCATGGTTTAATCGATTCAGCATTCTCGAGTTTTTTACATCCAGTTCGTATGCGTATAGTTAATGTTACTTATTGGATTTTCAGCATGCGATTCTTGCATGAAACCGTGCGATAAAGAAGTATTTTAGCGTGCGATGATTATCACAGAATCAACCCCCATTTCTTGAATCATCCCTCTAGACTCAAGACAAAATTATGTCCTCATTGAGGGTAATTCATTTGCTCTTGGAAATTTAATTTCACCTTTCAATACGTTAATTAGATTTTTGGGAAAAAAGTTATTTCCGCAAGTTAATTCATTGTCAACCGTGGTTTCAGCGCTGTAGTGTCATTTTCAAGAAAAATATTTTTAATTCTCAACAGTCAAATACATATGTATACACAAATTACATAGGTACATACAAATAGTCGTAAACCTACTAGGGAGGTGATGTTTGGAATTCATGGAAGTGTGATTATATTTAAACTGGAGTGGTCACATTTTTAACCGCGCAGTAGATTGAATAAGAATGATGAACAGTATTCACAACTTCGACTACTGCATTGAGTTACTCGGTGTTTAATATCAGAGGGCCAGAAACATATATATGCAGATACAGTGGATTTCCTCTTCGATTCATAGACGTTCTGATAGTTTCGCGGGTGAAAAGCCTCAAGTTATGCACCTGTGCCTTCGTAAATCTTTATCACTGATCTCAAAACCAAACGACAGATCGAAATGGTTTCATTTATTCCTCAGATTTATTTCCAAACAGAATTAATAAATTTCTACGACTAGTCCATTGGTTGTGCTTAAAATGCCGAATTATAGCAACCAATGAGACAGTAATAAAATGCAGACGGACCTACGTGTGTCGCCCGACCTGGGGGGTTATTTTTTAATCTCACCTTTTTAGTGACTCTTAGTGGAAAGGCGGGAGATCCGTTTCCCTCTCTTAATGATCGGCTCACGAACGGTTCGTGAATTGTCGAAGCTTCAATTACCTTATATCAAATAAAAGATGCCGAGACTATCGAATACCCAGATTGCTCAACATATTAAGGAAGATATCTTACACTGTACATACCACGAAAATCTAAATGCAGTCAAAACTACAAGTAAGTGATCACTAAATATTTAAAAAAATTAAGTGCATCTAATTAGTGTTCGATTCATAAGCACGGGAAATATCTACCAAGAACGTAGATTTTAAGGCAATATTTGTTAAAATTATGAAATTATGGTATAAATAACTGAATTCCATTCTCCATACACTGGCGGATAGGCACACGAAAACAAAGGTATCAGCAACATTGATTTGTAATTATTGATACGAAATATATACACAGATAATTCAAGCTAATAATAACATAAGCATTTCAAGCAAAGCATACCTTCAAGTGCCCTATTGGAGTTGAAATCCTGATGTTCTTCACGTTTAGGAAATTACAACAATAGATTTAAAATCGTTTGTATCTTTCGCGCCCTTGTTTACTTTCCAACTCAAGCGGAAACGATGGTGGCTCCATGTCACGTTCTTTATGACAGGTGAGATGGAACTAATGGCAGGCGGAGATAATGAAACGGATCAAGAGTCGAAAGATATGGATCGGTCTGGGTCGGTTTTTCGTCCCTTCAACTCTTTAAGGCTCCTTGGACCAAAAACATACAGATATTTCACGATTATAACACACGCATTGCTGATTGCGCCGAAGGCACGTAGATTATACCGTTCCGGTTTGTGCGAGACTCACCCCTGCAGGTCAATTGACAAGTGGCGCACTTGACATAAGAAGAGTGTAATGTCATGTTTGTGTGAGAGAGGAAACTTATTTACTAAATAATATTGTAAATACACAACAGAAAATATGAATTACAGGCTTAGAGAATACATGGTATGACAATGAACAATATCAAGGGCAGCCTCACAACTAAACAAAATAAAAGGGTGAGGCATGCAACCATAAAGAAGAACAATAAAATTTGTTAATTTGCTAAATTTATTTTATTAAGTGTTTAACACGCTCGTTACCTAAATAAATTAAGGTGCTACATGGTATTTATTCGTGTATTCCCTGGGTTAATTTGGTCACCCACTTTTACCAATATATATTAGGGATGGGCAAAAAATACCGGTATTCGGGAGTTCCGATAACTATTTTATTTTAATCCGATAGTACCGACCAGTATTTCAAATCTGTACTACCGACAGTACCGGTACTAAAAATACCGGTATTTAGACAGCGCTGCCATCTTGCGTCAACTAACGGAGATAACTACGAAAATTTACTAACTACACTAATTTTTCAAATATTTTCGTAATATGTCTATCTTCTTTTCCTATTTACAAAACCGAGAAGTTGAGATATGTTTGTTATCACTATTGATATAATAGGTAAGTAGAAATATTTGACACATGCCGAACACCAGATGATCGATGATTTTGAACCGCATAAATACAATTATTTATTTCTGTAAGTTAACCGCAAGGATTCATCAGTAAAACAGGGGATTTTATCTGACCACAACATTAAAACAATACCGATTGTTCTTCATATGATTTAAAATCATTCCAACAAATAGCGACGAGCGCAAACATCTATTGTATTACTGAATAGCCGATGTATATTCCCGATGAATGTTGGGGGTTGTTCGGGTTTCCGATCGTTTCGATGAACGACTCATTCATTGAAAACTTCGGCAGAAATGGAGAGCTTGACAACTCGGTCGGAAACCCGAACGACCCCCAACATCGCCGGGAAAGCCTTAGATCTTTCATTGTCGATGAATGTACATTAAAAATGCCGATGGATAAAAATTTATGCATATCTTTTTGGACTGATATTCTAATTTGCCGAAATACCGGAAAATTAGGGTGAAAAGTATGTTATATATATATATGAAAAAATACTGGCATACCGGTATTTTTTCGTCGGTACTACCGGACGAGTAACGTTACTGGTTTTTGAAAATCAACAAAAAGATACCGGTACTTTTTTGAGTACCGCCATTCCCTAATATACATTCAATACGATTACGATATTCGATACGTTTGTAGCCCCGATTCACTTTTTTCACCCCTGTGACCTCTGAGTGACCCTTGAAGGTGGATCATGAGGGATCTGAAGACCTTACCATCGAACTTGGCACATTTTTAAACCTATGATTCGACAGGTTTGTAGCGGCGATTCGCTTTTCGTCACCCCTAAGACCTTGACTGTGCCCTTTCAGGGGTCTCTGTTGTAATTTCGAACTCTAAAGTTCTTCCATCGTGTTTCCTGTGCCCAAAAACCTAAAAATTGAAAGTTTTGCAAAGAAATTCTGTCTTTTTTGTATTTCGAAAAATTTAACATTGAAAGCCCATAAGGCAAAATTTGGATTTTTGGTTGGACCCTATTTATGGGGTCAAAAGGTCATATTTATAAAACTTCGCATAACACCTAACAAAACTTACGACTTTTTTCTACCTAGGTACCAAATTTCATCCATGTGGCACGAAAGAAAGTGTCTGAAATTATAGGTTAGAAGTGACACACGATCAATGGGACACTATGTCCTACCGTGATGATTGAGAAACAAATTTTCTTGCAGAATACACTTCCTCACCGCTTTGGTGGATAGATTATCTTCATTGTTTTTATATTCCAATATTTGTCATTGCGCGGCACACTCATCATTCATGAACACCATCAACGTCCAAAATTTCTTTATTGTCACCTCTCAGACTCAAGCAAATCTCATGTAATAATAAAGTAATTATATACGTTGATGGCTATGGACGTATAAGTCTTAAGTGACACTAGATAAGATACTATCTTTGCAAGGCATCGTAGGACCGAAAATAGCGGGATAGCTGTCAAGCTCCACTGAACTCAAATTGCATATCCTTTCTCATTGAATTCCAATGTTTACGTTAAAAACGATCAATTCAACTGCTCATTTGTACCTACTAAAGTATTAAAGAATTAAGTTCTTTACTTTCACTTGAGTTTAATTTGGAATACTAACTTCATTAAGATTAAAGTATCCTTTCTTTCTGGACGAATATAATAAAGCTCTTTCAAAGTTTCGATGCGATGGAACACACTTCATCTATTTTGTTAGCTATCGGCTACATTACCTATTTGGGCATGTCTCGCTAAATAATGATTAATGAATCTTAAATTGGCGATATCTTATCACCGTTTCTCTTAGGCAGCGTTCATATCCGATTTCCGTGAATAGCCGCAGTCTTCGCCACGGCAACTGGCAAACAGCGTTCTAGCAATCTACCCCTGAGCATTTTCTCCATAGAAGATGTTTACTCGATGGCTCCTTGCAACCGATAAACAGCGATCGAACAATCTGCCCATTAATTGTTTCTTCTTAGTTCCAAAGAATTAATATAGATACTGCTGACGAAACCCCCAAAATATTGCTGCTGAACGAGAAGACCTCTTAAACGCTGAGTCACGAGGATTACGTTTGTGAAATTGATGAAATCTCACTATTATTAGTTGATAACCAAAAATATGTTATTGTTATTGATTTTGATCCTTTCTCTTGGAGACCGCTGGGTCTCCTCAGTTATTTCTGATTGATAGTTACATAAAAACTCAAATGTAAAAATACTATCGTTAAAAAAAATCAGACCTTCAGAGAGTTAAGTTCAATAAATCGTTCGATTCTATTGAACGCGATACAATACGTGGTAAAGGCTGTCTTGATGGAGAACCATTCAGAGAAATTTTTACCGCGCGAGCAGAGGGAGGGACGGTAATGTCATGCTTGCACTCTTTGGGACGAGTTGCAACCCCGGCCGAGTGACATCTTCACACCCACACACTTAGGACCGGTTTTATAGCCTAGGTTAACGTCAACCGCAAGACAACGCAGTATTTTTGCTGACCCTGTAACGACAGGCGTGGACGAATTCGCCCAATACTTTTCAATTGCTAATGCATCACATAGGCCTCTATTCTCGAATAAATGGCCAATAAAAAACGGTATAAATGTAAAATGCATATTGACTAGGCCAAAAAAAATAAAAAAGACTAATTTAATTTTCACTATAATAAAGTTTGGTACTTGTCTAAACTTTTTATTTTTCGTTTCATTTCCTTTTTGTAATATTTTTTAATGTAAACTTTTCTTTAAAATCAAATTTAATGCTCTGCATCTAACAACGACAACAATATAATATATGTAAACAAACAACTACACCTGAGGATGCCATAAATTAGTGAAACGCGTATTGTGTTTTAAAATATAAAAAGCGTAGAAAAGTATCAAACTTTATCATAATGAACATTAAAAGTTTCTACAAAGTAGAGCCTGAAGCTGTGAATTTTATTACTAATTTAATTGCTAAAAATTTGGGTAAAAGATATTTACGTGCATTGTTATTAGCTAAGAGTTAAGGTTTAGTGCATTACATCAGACTGCCAGTTAGTTGATGTGAGCGTTGGCATAAGGAGAACGTAATGACTTCGGTTAACATACCGAGAAAGTATACAACCTGATCCCAGTGGCGAGAGACCATGCAGAAGCCATTCATGAACTAATTCAAAAGTAGTCCACCACTGAATTATCCTGAGCATACAACCATAGAACGTTCATTGAATGTCCAAGTGTGAACTATTCTTTTGAGACTGTTCATTGAATGTTCAAGTATGAACTACTCATTTGAGACTGTTCATAGATCGTTCATTTCAAGTCCACGAAGTATTATTCAAAAATTGGTTGAACATTTGAAGAACATATTTAAATCTTTCAAACAAACCATGTCAAGTTCAAAATCTTGTTTATTCACAGTAATATTGCATTGATATTCGTACTATGTGGCATTATAGGTTTCAATTAATTAATGCCAAATAACTGTTATCGAGATATGATGGTATTTCCTCAAACTATGAAGAAATTGCCATTTAATAATTACAGTTCTCGAAGTTACATTTATCCACGGAAATGACTATGTATATACGACTATAGATAGATATCTGTACGTCGATACTTCAAAATCGGTTGCAAGAGAATGCGCGCAGAGACGTAGGGTGCCTAATGCGACATAGGTAGTACATTGACGTTAGGAAGATACAAGATAGGATTTTATAACGTACTAAAATAACGTACCGTAATTGCACATGCATAGTAATTAATTTCGATGCATATTTTTTTAATTGAGAGAGCAGGGAAGTCATTGGAGAGGTAATACGATATGAATCGAGAATCACTTCACAAGAAGTATTTGTTTAAACATTCCTTCATGGTTCATATGTTATTAATAAAAAAAAAGTTCAGCCGCAATTCATCTACGTTGAACATTCTATGAAGTAATCCAATGCATGTTCTTTGACCTATCTGTGAGTGCCAATTGAACGTTCATTGAATGTCCTTCTTCAATGATCTTTGAACGTTTACTCGCAAATAGTCTTCACTGAACGTTCTTTGAACATCTTTTGGACAATTAATTCCCCACTGGGATATTATCAAACCGGTCCTTATAGACTGTCCTCCCAACGCCAAGTCCATTTGAATGTACACCAATGTGCACGGGCTATCTGTAGCTATGCGGCATTTATGTAGTTGGGGCTGGCATTAGACGTGTGTGGGTGATCTATTTCGCTCGGCGACCCGTTCCACTGCCGTGGTCATCGGTCAACACCTGTTCCTGCCCGCCGCGATCTCGGACGACACTATCGACGCGGAGATTTGAGGAACTGTCATACGTGTCCGGAGAGTGAGAATACATGTGTTTACCGTGTGTGTGTTCGCTTGCATTCCAACCGCATCCCTGACCACTCCCCCCGGGTGCGGAAGGCTGGATGCGGCTCGCGCCCGCTCGCCGAGTTCACTCGACTCTTAATGGGGACATGCATACTCCTAAACATGTCGACCACCGGTTGTATGAAAGCATGAGAGTTGGGATCTAGTTGAAATGGGAGCAAGGTTTTTTTCAAAATGATGAACGATGAAACGTTTGGGTGCAATTTAAATAACAACTTTTCCTAATTATGGGTGGGTGATTCAATTCACCGTATTTGTTTGGGGGTCACCAGGAAAAAAAAAAGAAATTTTATCGTATGGAAATAGGTCGTTGATCTTAGCGTTGAAGTGAATTCAGTGTAGTTCTTCAACGAATCACTTGGTAGTGTTTCACTTTTTGAAAAACCGGCCCAGGCCTCCAGGCCCAGACAAATAACTGTCATTTTCACGATTGAGATATTCAATAAGTCATTTTGTTTCCGGTCGAGAAGGTTAGTTGGGTGTTAAATCATAGTTATTCATCACAATGGGACAGAGTTTGAAGCAAAAATCTTGATAATTTAATTAACATTTATGTTGTGTGTTTCGTATAATATCAAATATTTCTGGAACAATTTGTACAGATATGCTAAATGACATAGATTTTGATGCACCGAAGAAGTTTAAACCAACTTACCAAATTAAAAACTCTAAAAATTCCAACCTTTTTTTTAGGAACCCAACGATTTTTTGCAGAAATCGAGAAATATGTCGATGAATCTCTATTCAAACGTGAATGTTTGCATTTCGAATCCCAAAATTGGCTCTCTATAGTTCCGTCAATGATTCGACGGCTATTTGAACGGCCACAGAGCGGTGCAAATAACATGCAGCCAATCAAAAGGGAGGATTTCTATAGACACGGTGCCAGTTGAGTTCTAATCACTTGAACCGACAGGGCTGCACCGCTCTCGGATACGCGCCGCTACCGTCGTTTGTCTCCCATTTCTCCCGACGAATCTCCGCTCGCGATCTTGCGCGCTTGCTATCGACACCTGCGCCGCGGGCGGCAGCACCAGGAATTCGAAAGCAGCAACTGCATATGCTGCACGCATTGGTGAACGGGCCGCGATGAAAAATTGCACCACCTCAAAATATGTCCATAGCCAATCGCGTTAAAAAACGTTATTTTCTTCCTTCTCACGTATCGCAGGGGAATAAAACTCATCGACTGGTGTGCAGCGGGGCGGAATCGGAAAACATGCCTTATTGAACACTAGATGTGCCCGGGATGCGTTTCAATCTCTCTTTTTCTTTCTAAGTAGGCACACATGTACTACAAAGCAGACACATTTACACTGTCACCAGGGTGACTTGATCCTGCTAGACGGCCATAAAGAATGGCTAAATTGTGAATGTTCAGGAACCTCCATCGTTAATCGATAGCACCCACAGAACATTCCAGAATGTCCTTTAGCATTGTGTCAAAGGATTAAGGTAGAAAGATAACTCTTAAAAATATACTTGATGTGCATTTTGGGTTCATACACTGTAAGGGAGAAAGTTCTTTTGGAGTAGACTCGGAGCAGTCATATATTTGAATTACTCGGGTAGTATGCTGGAGGGAAGTGGGCATACCCCAACAGAACAGCTACGTAGCGTTACGCATTCTTAAGGTAGCATAGGTAGCAGTAGGGACCGTTTATATCACGTAGCATATGCGTGGATGCTACGTTACATCAATGCATTGGAAAAACTTAATCCGTATTTTTAACCTTGATCATGAATTAAATGAGTGCAATTGAGCAAAAGAAATGAAAGACAATGATTTTCTGTGTCTTAAATTAAATTTGAAAAAAATTATTCAAGTACTTTGAGATATACAATATTTGGGTCGTATACTGGCATTATCCCATAACTTACCTCCAAACCTAATTGTTTTCATTGAATTTTACCATATTCAAAAATTCTCAAAATAAAATACTCTATCCTAAGTCCCCATTGATTTCCATACTTTTCATGGTTTGGCCCACAAATCTTTTCTGAGTTCAAAATCAGACCTTAACGAATTTAAGACCTAGTCCAATGAATTCCTCGTACCTACACAGGAATTCGTAACGTACAAATGATGGCATGAGTTTCCATTCCATGTCTATTCTTCGGTTTCCAAATAAATAAAATATTCTATTGTTGTAGTAGTGCAAAAAACTTAAAGATTTTCATGGATATTCAGTTGCGTCGTCCGCCTATGGTCAGCCTTTGTCCCTCCAGCACTTGAAGGCTCCATTTAAGATTCTCGAGCTTAAAAATCCAATTTTAGGAAAAATAGAAGCGTATACGAAAGTCTAATGCAAGAATTATAAACGTTGTTCTTAAAGTTATCTAATGATAAGCGTTTAAAATCCATATCATGAGTGTAAGCAATTAAAAAGAGCAAACAAAGAGACCACTGCACCAAATCTTTTGTTCCTCGCTTGTTTGAGAAGCTTGAGTGCTAAATATCATTTGTTGAAACGACTCGCGCTTCACCTAATGTACATTGGATTTTATAATACCAAAACCTTCGCGCACAACAACTCACCAAAGTCTCATCGTAATCTGATGATTAGTTTTGGAACGTATAAAAGACGAACAAGCAAAAAAATATTCATTTTTATATATTAGATACATTTTTCACAATTTTCGCACCGTGTTAGATTATTAGGAACCAACTTTTCAACAGATAACTCAGCCATCGTCATCAGAGTTAAGTTTGACCGAGTGAGAATATTGGAGGTTAACAGTTAATGTTTTAGGGTTTACTTTGTGTAAGTGAAACGCATTACATGATGCATAACTTTGAATATTCCACGCTTATGTGAAAGTGTGGAATTCAATAATTGATGCATCATTTATTAAATTGACGGATACCTAAATATATCAGAAGGGTCCATTTTTGAATGAGCACATGCGCGTCATTTGAACGCCATTTATGATTGGTCTCCACGTGCTGCTTAAGTTGAAGCCATTATTGTCGCGGGCACCACCCATTATTTTTTTGGGCAAGTTCTTGATGTGAATTCAAAGCGGTTAATTCTAGATTTTACTGCACCTAACCATGTTTCTATGCAGTAACTTTTACTTCTCGTCATCTTTGACGAGTGGTGTACTGTGGATGAAAGAAAAGATGCAATTGAAAAATGAGTGGTTCAAAAGTATTGCGGTATAATAAGCAAGGTGGCTGAAAAAATCGTGCGTCAACCCTATGAGTGCAAATCTTTTTCCTGGGAACATTGCTAAAATTGCCTCGGCATTTTTGCTGATTGACACTGGGCCAGGAAAAAAACTATGCATAACCAAGGAGGTTAGAAAAGAAATGGAGGCGACATACGACTTGATTCTTGAAGCCAATTCCGCCATTGCAGTCGGCACAGTTTAGACCTTCCTCTGGCTTACGTGTCCGGCGGTCGCTTTCGATTTTTGTCAAATCTAAGTTAAAAACCACATACCAGGCGATGTTTTGTGACTGGTTTGGCAACACCTACTTGGCACAAAATCCTTCCCAAGCACCCCTATTCTTGCTTCACTTTCGCCCATGAGCGTTCATGGTCATGCCTACTCCTTGACCTCTTATCTTTCCTGGAAATGTATCCCAAAATTATATTCCATTTAAATCTTTAGATAAACTTCTTCGGAGAGAATCGACTTCAATAAAAATACTTTCTAGCTCCTTTGGCAAACTGTATAAAGTAATATAGTTCATTAACCCAATCATTTCTGTTCAAAGTCCTGCTCCTGAAATGAGAGATGAAAAAAAATATCTATGATTGTGAGGGAAACAAGTGAGTTTGTAAACTACATCTACATCTACGAAGTACCGTGCAAGCCACCACTTGGGTGTGTGGCACGGGGTGATTTCACACCAGGCATACAGCACTCGTCCCAGCTCAAATCAGAGCTTCGCACGTTCCCCCGACCGCTAGGTGCAGGCCAAAAAGTGGTCAAGAGAACATCTACATCTACAAAATACCCTGCAAGCCACCACAGGGGTGTGTGTCAGGGGGTGAGTATTCACCAACATGCATTACACTATACCCTAAAGTTAGTGTAACTACGACTAATTATGCATTAGCATAAGTCGCTAATGCTTGTCTACGTGCTAATGCTACGTCTAATGCTACTACGTGATAACTCCCAGTAAAAGTAATGTGAAAATTGTCTGCGCACACCGTAACGCAGAAATTAATGTCCTCAGTGAAGTAAAAACATAGTTTGGGACGATTTAAATATAAAATGGGTAATTATGAACATCCAAGTTACTCGACCTCACAAGCAGGGTTAGAAAACGGATTCCGAGGTAGTAATACATTGCTCTCTTTGGATTTCAAAGCACTCACGCGTGCTTGTGACAGCCCTTTTGGGCTTTCGTGCCGTTGAGATGTAGTTTATGGTCGCGCAGCAATGGAAGCAGAAACTCCGAACGCGCCTTCTCACCTTGCGCCTCCACTCAAGCCTCGCATTCACATCCCCTTCACCTCTCGAGGAACTTTGGGAAATGTCGAGGAGGAGAGAGAGTGAGAGGCTGTTCCCCGAGCCCTTTTGGTGGAGAACGCGGTCACAAGCCAGGCCAGCAAAGGTTAAAGGGCTCCAGTCCAGCAGTGTTGCTTGTTTCTCGTTATGCCCAGGATAGGACAGTGAATATTTTCCAGCTAGGCCAGCAGTGGGCCGTTGAGAGAAACATGGAGTAGCATCATTCCCCATTTAATAAAAAGACATCAATAAATAAGTAGGATCTCAATTCCTGATGACTAATACAAAATCCAAAAATAAATATGGATGGGCCACTACTACTGTCGATTATTTCATTCATGAATATCATCTATGTTAGAAAAAATGTGGGGCCAATAAGAAAAACCCGTTTATTTAGGTTTAAGAAGAGAATTCCACTAAAAGATGTGGCAGAAATTATGGCACTAATATCGACAGCGTACATGCGAAATGTAATGAGTCTTAATCAGCCCCGCGCGGCAAAAAGATAGCTTAGTTGCTGGAACCACTTCATGAAATCAACTAATATTCATTATCTTGGGAATTTTATTTCAAAAAATTAAACCATACCCTGGACAAAATACACTGTGCGGTTCATTAAAATATTTTATTATTTATTACTCAGGATAGCCATGATGAGAAAACCACCTTTGTTATTTCCACAAACTTTCTTACGCTGGCATGACGCGCGTTTCACCACACCAAGGCATACTCATGTGCCACAGTGTGGTGAAACGCGCGTCGTGCCAGCGTAAGAATGTTTTTGGAAATAACAAAGGTGGTTTTCTCATCATGGATATCCATAATTTCCACGAGGTCAGGCCTGAGATCATCAGTTTTATTACTCAGGAGTTTAATGTGGTACCCCTTGAGCCGTGGCAGGCTCCAAAATCAAACGGATTCAATTGGAGTTGGACGCAGCCCTTAGAGCTCCTCTCTCTCTCTCTCCTTCTCCTCCGTTCGGGCTTGCCTTGGGAAGCCGAGGTTGGGGGTCAAAATACAGCGACCTGCCAACGCCGGGCAACTCCCCCCCTTGAACCAGGGGGATTGCTGCTTCCGTGTCTGCGCTTTTCATCGGCGTGTAGTTCCCCAGCCCCCTCCTGCCACCATTCGCCCTGGGGCCTTATTCAGTAAGGACTCGATACGGTAAATCCGTGGATTTGACATCACAGCCCTCAAGAAATCTCAACTATTGAATGGCACTATTTGAAATTTTAGGGGCCGTGATGTCAAAATTTCGTCACTTCCGAGGCTCATAAATTTCCGAGAACATACAGAATAGGCCCCCTGGTGTCCGGCCCGTTGTCGCGCTTGATATTCCCCCTTAGTTACCTTCCCTAATTTCTTCATGCACCACAAACACCACCACCATGACGAAAGTTATATTTATTTTCAATAAACCGTCCATTGAGTTGGCGGGTTTATTTTAAATTATCCCATTGCCCAACCGACGAAGCCATCTCACTCTGGTGGTCCTGAAGAGCTAGAAAGACTTTCGAGTTCAGTTTGCACTTCAAAGGAGCTCTGTTATAAGCAAGGAGGTTAAAATTAAATGGAGTAGGCATGACCGTGAACGCTCATGGGCGAAAGTGAAGCAAGAATAGGGGTGCTTGGGAAGGGTTTTATGCCGAATAGGTGTTACCAAACCAGTCACTAAACATCGAAATGTCTGTGGTTTTTAACTTAGAATTGACGAAAATCGAAAGCGACCGCCGGACACGTAAGCCAGAGGAAGGTCTAAACTGTGCCGACTGCAATGGCGGAATTGGCTACAAGAATCAAATGGTATGTCGCCTCCATTTCTTTTCTAACCTCTTTGGTTATAGGCGGTGTTAAACTAGTAGACATGAATGCTCACAAAAAGATCTGGTATTCCACATGCTCTGAGGTGGAAAGGTACCTAAAGGGGCAGACAAAGAGGATGCACGCAGTAACTATTTCAACGTGTGTTGTTAGGAAAGACACCAGGACTGACCCCTTTAGCACGACCATTTGAGCAATAATATCGCATTGTTTAGGAAGGAATACAGCCAACATAGATAAAGCCCAATAATCACCCCAATACACGATGAACGAAGAATATTTTGCAAACCGTCCTTTTGTTGAGAGCTGATGTTAACACGAGGATATTCAGCAAAGGAAGCAGAGAGGAGAATGGGGTACGAATTTACTGAATACGTAATGAGGGAGAGGACTAGGAGCTTTGAGGGTTTGGGGAAATCAATAGGGCACGGAAAGGAATTAGCAACGTTGCAGGAAGGTCTATACGAATTCACACTCCACAGAAGGCTTTAAATATTTACACGGTCACATGTAACTAGCCTCAGGAATAGACCAAATTCAAACACTAAATGGTCATCAATTCTTAACAAAATAATTTGAGGTTATTGTAATCATCTCCGCACTCTTAAGAAACTCGCTGAATAATAAAACACTGTAAAAATCAGACATACTTGAGCATTTTTCTTAGTTTTCTACAACTCCAGAGGCAATGCGACGGATAGTTGCTAAGGACAGGGCTTGTTTTCTTTCTGTTTCCTCACTCCTGCGCTTAGAACTAAAATTGTAAAAAACCAACAGTTTCTTCACCATTGTCAAAAACTCAGTTCTAGATGCGTGCCATGTGAGTAAATCCGTGTCTTTTTTCAAGTCAACAAATATTCGTTTACTCAATTATCAGGGATTAATAGCACATGGCCAATCGGGACAAACGTAAGAATCCAATTTCTTGTTTGAAGTAATAACGCGAATGATTTTTCTACCTCTGAACATGTTAAAAGAAAAACTTTGTACAATTCCACAATATGATGTATTTTTACCGATCAATTTCTACGTCTGAGCGTCATCGTCAAGGTATACAATGTAATCAAGGTATACAATCGGTAAAAATACATCATATTGTGGAATTGTACAAAGTTTTTCTTTTAACATGTTCAGAGCAACTAAATTCCACCAAGTATCGCCTGCTTCCATTGATATTATTTTCTACCTCTCTGAATATCTAAAACTGAATTTTATAAATATAATTCATAATTTTACTATTTTGAGCTAAAAACTTACGCTAGATGAGGAAAAAAGCATAATAACTAAATGCTCATTTAAATAACAATAATAGTTTATGGTTCGTTTTCTTCGTTGAATAATATAAGCAATAGAAATATGATTCATTCAAAAGAATTCACGGAGGCGTTCATGGTGGTGACCAATCCTTTTTTAATACAATTTTTCGATACAATACTTATCGATGCGATTTTTATCATAGTGAAAGTAAAAGCATCTGGTGTATCCGCTAATTGCTGTACTCGTGTAAGAGAATGAGCCAATTTGAATATTAGTCAATTCTTTAGCAGTACAGAAAGTACACTAATTACTAATAGAAGCCATAAGTAAGAAGCTAGTGAAAGATTATACGTTAAGGTGGTTTGAGCGAGATAGTTCCCTTATGCCTGTTGCTCACGGTAAAATTTTCGGTAAAACGTTTTATAAAACCGACTAATTTTATAAAAATGAGCTTGCTAACGATAAAACCGTTTTATAAAACCGAGTTTTATAAAACGTTTTACGGAATAGGACAGGTTCTATTTCCATAAAACCGTTTTATGCAACAACCAATGAGATGTTCCGCTCATCGCGAAGGTGAGCTTTCGTCTCGCACATTTTTTTCGCGATTTTCACCCACTTTAAACAGAGATATCGGAACTAAATTCACCTCACTTATTATGCAAACTTTGCAAATTTGTTTAACACTTGCAACACAACAATGCATTAACTACTTTAGAAATGGGAAACTTTCAAACCTGAGAAGTGCGATTTTTCCTCTCCGCCATCTTGTGAAAAAATGCCGTTTCCTCTTATCCACTGTACGTAGCGCAGCGATCGAGCAGTTGCTTCTCTAGCATATACACTCCTTCCTACACAGTTTCTTCCAGGGAGTGTGTAAATTTGTAGTATCCCTGGTTTCTTCCCTCCTTCCACTGAAACTCGCCCCGCAACGAGTGTTAGAGAATGGAGAAAGAATTAACCTCAAGTTATACCCGATACTAGCGCCATTTACGGCATAGCGGTTCATATTAGTACTGCTTCGATTTTCCTCTTATAAGGTTCTTGAGTTTTACCGTGAGCAAGCTAGTACGTTTTACGTACGATTCATAAAACTTTCAATAAAAATTTTTATAAAACTGTTTTATGGAAAATTTTACCGTGAGCAACAGGCATAAGTCATAATGGAGACCATATTCAAATTTTAATTTTTTATTTCAGCGTCTGTAAGAAGTATGAAATAAATATTGCAATATTAATGGCGCAAAGATATATTTATATATGACCAAAATACTCAGTAATTAAATAAATAAAGCTACATAAGTCTCTAACTTGACTCATTTTTTACCACCGCACGGCTTAAAACCCTTCAAAACAGCAGGTTTTTTTGCGATTCTGAAAAAATTACTGCGCTGAGTATTAGAATATTTTTTATAAATAGTTAAGAAAATATGCAATCTACACACCGTTAGTTTTTTTAACGAAATCTAGGTGTTAGAAGTTCCTAATTTGTTTAATAAAGTTCCCTCTGGAGCGCATAGCCGTAATCTATCCCATGTAAAACAGCTTATATTTTTAGGCAAATAGCTCGAAAAGTAGTTCGGCAAGGGGTTGATATTTTGATGTCATTGGAAAGATGAGAGGTTTTTTTCTTTAAAATTCTAGGTGAAGTGGTTTTTCACTCAAACTACCTTAAGAGAGAGGGAATTAAGTTGAAACCTGACTTTGGGTGTTGCACCGCTCTCCTGAGCTGATTGATTTCAAGCGCTTTCCGTTGGACACGCTGGCGGCGAAACCTATCCATCCAGGGGGTGAACGGGGAGGAAGGGTCTATCTAACCTTGGACCTTGGATCCAACCGCCCCTCGTGAGGTTCCCCGTCTCCCATGAAAGCAGCCCTCCGCCCGTTAAATAACGTCCACCGACCCATGCCGATACAAACCCTTCGACCTTCGCCCTCCGCTGTGACCCTAAAGGCACTCAGTATTCACCAACACACTCCAAGATCCCCCACCCAATCCCAAATACCCACCACCCTACTCCACCCTTCTCCCCTGAAATCTCTTTTCTTATCTATCGTTACTCGATGCATAGCTTCTAAAAGTCGCCAAATTGTGCCTCATTAAGGTGGCATCTGTCTCAGAGTCAACAAAATTCCGAATATAAGTACGTAATCTCGCCCAGTGGATATCAAGGTGATGGAAATGTACTGGAGAGGGAGACTGTAATATCATATTGCATGGCACGGGAGCGTTTCAGGAATCGGGATGCTATGGGAGATAAGAAGGTCACGCCTATTTTTAGTAGAACATTGACATCGATATGGTTTTAATGGTAACCACTCATTTACAGGTATATTATTACCCATAACTTACATTTCACTGTTAAGGAATGGTGGGTAAGTTTTTACTTCACGATTGTTAGATAACTCATAATACTCCACTGAATGAGATGAGCTGATTTGAGAAAACGTAAAGAAAAACTGTTGTTGCCATTTATAGTTTTTATGAGATTTTCATAGTGATGAAGGGGCACCAGAATGTGGAGAAAATTATTTTTGAAACAATCGCTTAAAATCGTTTAATGGGTATTTATAGTATATTATGTCATGCTGATAATCACTTTCGAGGAAAGAATGACCTCTTCAATGTGACAATAGTTGACCAATCAGGAAGGCGGAATTTTGAAGACGTAAAAATCTCTTAGAGAGCGTCTCCAGTATTACCTCATTTATGGACATCTCAAATTCACGCAGGACCAGATGATCAACTAAAATATTCTGATCTCTTAAGAACATCAATCACCAAAACTTGTATATACCTATCTATAGTGGTAGCGAATCTTGGTGGCAGTTAACTGCGCGAAGCTTGAAAGGAGTGGAAGAGGGTCGTTGTGGAAGGGAATCGGCTTGGGAGAGGAGGGGGGGGGGACATCACGTGATAGGCAACGTCGCCAACATAACTGTACTTGACTAGAGAGGGCGGAAAAGTGCCTACTAAAAAAAAGTAGTAGTAGTAGTAAGAAGTAGTAATAGTAGTACATCCCGCTCAAGGCCTGGAAGTGGGTGGAGCTAAAGTGAAGCCGTCATCGCCGCCATCTTACCTCAGCAATTTGTGTATATCATTTGCACTGACGGCTACGGTCAAGAATTCATGAAAATCATTTTTAAAGTAGTTCAGTAAAACAAAGTCCCGTGTATACAATTCTACGTCACTAGGCTCTCCAACCATATAATTTTAATTTTAATACTGGAATGGCTAGGGGGTATTTTTTACATTGAATTTTATTCCATCTTTAACCCAAGTTGTAGAAAAGGAAGAATGAAGACGACAAGAAAACGTGTCAAAGCAACTATTTATTTCACCACGAAACCAACAAAATTTCCGACACCATCGTAAATTCGATAACAACATGTATAATGTCATCCTTAAGAATTTACTATGAGTGGCAACTAAAGATTTTTGAAAATAGCCAATCTGTTGTATTTTGATCTGTGCTCAGACTTACGGTTATTAATTGTCGATTCAGGCCCAATTCCTCCAAAAGAAAGGTCTACAATGAGATTCACGAATCAGTACTGCGCTTTGTTTACGATTCGTTTAATTATGTAAGATGGCCGCGTGCGCAAGGGGTAGGCTTCAACGCATCCCTGCGGCCAGAGTGGACACTGCCAATCTAGTATATCTGTGATCCCGCTTCACGACAATGTTTACGATTCGAACAAAGCCGAATGGAAATATTCACTATAGTAAAGTTTGGTAATTTTCTACAATTTTTATTTTTTAAAACATACTACGCGTTTCACCAATTTTATGGCATCATCAGGTGTAGTAGTTTGTTTATATATACATTATATTGTTGTCGTTGTTAGATACAGAACACTAAATTTGATTTCAAAGAAAATTTTACATTAAAAATATTACTAAAAGGAAATGAAACAAAAATGAAAGTGAGGGTAAAAAAAATATTAACATGAAAAGAACAACAACAAACATTTACATAGAATGCTTGGCAAAAACACTGAAAACAAGGGATGGTGGTATGAGAAAGGTCAACGTCTTTTAATGTTCTGTATCTAAGAACGACAATAATATAATAATATAATAAACAAACTACTACACCTGACGATGCCATAAATTGGTGAAACGCGTATTATTAGATTAAAAAAGAAAGAGGCACTCCGGGAGTGCCGACAGAAGTGAAAACTTGAAATAACGTGAGCATTTTTGAATGTAGGGAATAATTTCTAATGAAGTGTTTTATTAATCAGTAGAAAGTAGTTTCGTGTATATTATAATTAAATATTCATTTATTGCGCTATCGTACACACTTATTTTACATAAAAATTGTACACTTCAGAATAATCAACTTTCATCCATTATTTCAACAACTCTTTCATCATCACCGCCATCATCATCGGCGATATCTAAAACTGATACAATAGGCTTATGGTAACTAAAGTAAGAAACGAATAATTTTGATTCGAATTTGCTTAAATGTCTTGTAAATACATCATCAATAGTAGTTTAATATTTCGTTGTGCCAAGATTGCGATCATTAGACATCGTTAAACCAAACTCACTATTTAAAAATTCAATCAATGGTAGATTTTTATCGTCTGCAAAGTTTATGTTTATGTATGTATGAATAAGCTACTCAAATTGAACGTATTAAAAGAAATCGAGTTATATTGTACTGACCTTCTTGTATCGAGTACACTCTCCTGCACGAGTATGGACTATTATATTATCCGGCACAATATTTGTAGCAACCCAAATTGAATGAACTAAACCGTATATTAGATATATATAATGTAATATGAATAAAATTATAATATAGTTTATTTGACGGTGACGGTGACGCGAGTCCAATGGTTTTTACCCATCCACAAGTACTGTGTATATAGCGAGTATACTGTGTATATACAGAATGTACAATTATACATATATTTAGCAGCAGTGACGGTGACGGTGACGCGAGTCCAATGGCTTTTACCCATCCACAAAAGTGTATATACAGAATATACAATTACACATATATTTAGTAGCGGTGATGGTGACGGTGACGGTGATGCGAGTCCAATGGTTTGTACCCATCCACAAGTACTGTATATATAGCGAGTATACTGTGTATATACAGAATATACATAATTATACATATATGTAGTAGCGGTGACGGTGACGGTGACGCGAGTCCAACGTCTTTTACCCATCTACAAAAGTGCTCAACGCGACATACGAAGTTTTCACTTCAAAAATATAAAGTGTATATAAGTACCAAACTTTATCATAATGAATATTAAAAGTTTCTACAAAGTAGAGCCTGAAGCTGTGAATTTTATTCTGAATGGAAATATGTACCTGATATTGTTCACAACCCATCGGAGAAACTCGTCTGCACTTTTAGGATAAGAGCTACAGTATTTACCACACACCATAGCGGTGGCTTGCACGGTACTTAGTAGATGTAGATGTACATATTGCTGCAATGCAATTAACCGATTGAGCATTTAGAGATACGCTGTGAAGGCTTGCGACCTAGTGAACCCTAATAGTCGAATGCGGAGACTACCTAAAATCCCCCGAGCGTAGCCCGTTCGTAAGGAGTGGACTCATCTAGTAGAAAGGGACTTCTGCGCTACTGCTGTCATGTTTCGCTACCACTTAGCATACTGCCCCGTTAGCCACCGCTAGGGAGATTGGCAGGTGGTGGGTGACAGGGCAACACCCATGAATAGGGGACTGACGCAACAGAGACCTGTTTCGGTCCATTACAGTTTTATCACTCGTTTATATTTTTGGGCCATTATTCGTACGTGACGAACAGGATTCCATGGGCGCAACTTTCGGGCTTTCCGTTTTTAAAAACTGAAAAATCCTATTTTAACTCTTTATTCCATGTCGGGGATACATGGATGGGTAAAAAAACAATGAAACACAGGATGACTCGCCACAACCGACGGGAAAACGTTTTCATATAAGTAATTAAATTAAACTGCAGTAGCTGTACTGTCCACTTATATTTAATGTACAATATTACACTAAACGTGTTTCAACGCTTAAGTATTCGTACCTGATATGGCGCTCTAAGCGTTGAAGCACGTGTAGTGTAATATTGTACACTAAATATAAGTGGACAGTACAGCTACTGCAGTTTCATTTTATTACTGAAATAATGTTCCACTACGTAACTCCAGATGTTGTCGAAGTTTTCATATTAATCCAAGAAATCTGTGGATGTATTATTATTATTTGAGGCGTAACTTTATGGAACTCCTTCATCATTGAAAAGAAAAACTTTGTTCGTTCCACATATTTAATTTTATTGCCGACCTAGGTTTCGTCGCTGGGCGACATCATCAGGTCAGACACCTGATGATGTCGCCCAGCGACGAAATCTAGGTCGGCAGTAAAATTATTTATGTGGAACGAACAAAGTTTTTCTTTTAAATGACGTATTATTTATGCATTTAACTCTATTAAAACAGTCACACAAACGGGAATGGAGAACTTGAGTGAGCGGAGCAGGATTAGTATGGCGAATAACATCAAGTGTGCACAAATGCGTTTACGACGGCGCATTCACGTACTTGGAGAATAAAAACTGCGTTTTTAAATGCATTTTGCCAAATTTAATAATAGTCTTAACACCAAGGCGCGGTTTTATAATCTCTGGTTGAGCATTTTCTCTCTGTGACCACTGATGTGTTTACGCTTGGCCATTAATAACGTTCATGTCTACCAATAATTAAAAAAAACAGATCATGTGGACAAAACACGAAATCTCAGTGAACATCATATAAGTGCTACATCATCTGACTATTAAAGTTTACCAGACATTACAAGAACCGGGTCTAATGGTCATCATTAAAGTTTTGTACAATTTCCCTGACTCACACATATGCATATACCGAGCCAGAGAATAAAGGTGAGGTGGCGGCGCCTGGTGGTTCATTGCAGAGATAAGGGAGGGGGGGGGGAAGGGTAGGAAATGAAATGCGAAATATTTGCGCGAATGGAATAGCAGAAGGTTGGAGGGACTTAAAGAGGAGGAAATTAAATGCACGGATAATAGCGAAGGTCAAAAACGGTAAAGGTCACAAAACATAAGGAGGAAGAATGTTGATGCGAGGGGAATAGAAGTGAGATTTCACATCGTCGAAGGAGGTTAAGATGATAATGAGTGTTTTGGGATCACTCACGTTTTTTAGGAATGCGATAAAAAGTAAAACCTACGGGTCAAAATGACTCAAATACTTTGTCCAACAAATCTTTCGTAAAATTGGATTATAACATGAAAAAATGAAACTAGGTACTAATGAAAAAATGAAAACTTAGTGATGAAAAAATGCATAAATTATTCATGTATTTTTGTGTATCACCTTTATTAGCTCTCAGTTTATCCTTTGTAAATATGATAGAAGATGTCACGCTTAAAAATGTAAGCAAGTGGTGCTTGAAAACTTCCTTTAAAATGGTATTAGCGTCGAAAGCATACTTCATAATGATTTGCTGCGTGCCGTATTAAATGTCACAACAACTCTCAGCATCAGACATCTCCTAAATACGCCCTCTGCCCTCTTCGTCTGAGATATAGTAGTGCATTTCCGCAAGTAACTTAATCCCTTGCATGAATATCAACTATTAATTGCGCGACTTACAATCCATCCTACTTATTTTCTTTCTATTTCTCCATACCCACGAATTGAAATCCTCCAAGTCACTATCAATACATTATACATATTTACACCCTGTTACACCTCCATATCAAATGTACTTATATATATGCATAAATATGTTATTGTATTGTATAATACCACTGGAGAAATAAATTTAATTTCAAATTTACAATATACTACAAATTTAGAAGCTGAAATTACATTTTCTCGATAAAGAGCACTCTTTATATGCTGTGTTTGTTGCACTGAATGGTATCAAACTTTCTTTAACAACAAATAAATGGCAATGATCAATATTTTACTTCTAAGCATTGTGAACATTTTCAGTTAAACTTTATTCATTTGAGATATGATGACTCAAAATTTGCAAATAAATCATCAGCCGTCATCTGAAAAACTGATGCTGTATCTAGGTTAATCAGTGCTTAAAACTACAGCTGCCTCCGTTCCTGAGATGTATTCCCTTCCGGCAGCTTGGTTAACAGACAAATCTGCGGCCGCTGTGGCTGAGGTTACACCGTCCAAAAATCGATATTTGCGTGTTAATTAAGTTGTTTTGGCCCAGTTGCTCATACAGGCGTCCAAAATAAAAGTTATAATATCCTTTATTATATGACTGACCTAAAAATGATTCTAATCCTCTGCTGTGTACATCGTCAAAACCTATACAATGGGGAGGGCGACCGGCAGGTGACGTCATTTGCGGCATTAGCGATAGGTAGGTTAAAAGATTATAGGGAAGGGAGAAGAAAGGAGAAAAACCCGGCGTCGGCATTAATTAGCCTCCTCTTTATGAGAAGTAGCAAGAATCCCACAGTTTAACTTCCCATCCGACGCACAGAATACTATTCTTCAAGTGCTCTCCGTATGACTCCCTCATCAGGCTAAACATTTCATTGAAAAATTTTCGCAACTGCCGTGACTCAAGCCCATATTTTCGAAATGGCAAGCCTGTACTCAAGCTATTTCACCAACTCGATCCCTAACGTCATTCTCCTGTGCTGGTATGTGAATCCAGATCCTCTTACTCCACCCTAAGTGCTTCCAACAGTCAAACTACTCGAATCCGAGTCAATGAGAATGATTTTTCATTTTGGTTTCCGCATACTTGCCGATTCTCTTTGGAGGATTACTGAACAACGAAACGATGAGTAAAACGGCTGTGTGCAAGTTATACCTTTCACTAAGTATTATGTTTACCTTTTAAGTTTTTTACCGGTGAATAATATTCAGATATTGTTCTAGAGCTCTGCACCAGGTAACTGGCTTCATATTGTACCATATCTGGTAAGACCCACCGCATTCTACGACGGTGTAACATCCAAACTATCCACCTACCACCACCTAAATTACGGCACCGACTGGTGAAGGCGAAGGATGCTATCGGCCTGAAGACACCAGGGGTTTACCAGATTCCATGCGAGTGCGGAAAAATATATGTGGGGGAGACAGGCCGAACTATTGAGACGAGGCTGAAAGAACAACCGAAGGCGCAACCAGAGAAGTCGGCAGTGGCGGTGCATAGCATCAATGAAGATCATGCCATTCGATGGGGAGATGCAAAAATTCTTTGCCGCTCACAACGCTACTGGGACCGCATAATCAAGGAAGCCATCGAAACCCGCCTCAATCCAAAAACTTTCAATCGGGATACTGGCTTTCATCTGAGAAATACTTGGGCACCTATAATAAATTGTATGAAAGACATAAGAAAAGTATAGAAAAGATTTCTAAGGAACTTCAGCCAATCAGACGACACCTGAGCTTCATTGTTGGACTCGTCAAAGGGTAAATTCAGTTCAGTGTATTATCCTACACGGAGAGAGTAACACGCCTTGAGAAAGGAAAACAAGTCGTTTTCCGAAATGTCGGCCAATATGAAGCCAATTACCTAGTGCAGAGCCCGAGAACAATACCTGAATATTATGTTTACCTCTTTTGTTCACAAAATAAGAAATGCTGCTCAAGTTTTATGCGGAATCTATTATCACTATTTACGTTCCCGGAGTACCCACAAGTGAGCACAGCGTATGAAAATGTTTCAATTTCACTCGCATTAGCTATGAAAAATGATATGCCTACTGATTACTCATAAGATCAGGCTCAAAATTTTAAGCCCGGATTAAGGCAGATTCGCGACTAACATTTCTCTGCCTTGGCAATTGACAAACACGCGTGCAGACATCCAAATTAATCGTTGCGTGGAGAAACAAGAGTTTTTCAATTCCCAGAAACCGTTTTTTAATGAAAATCCTAAAATACAGGTGGGTGACCTTATTCAGAAAGTACACGGAATTAACGAACCTCAACGATATCGAGACACCACATCCTCAACTAAACTCTTATTTCGTAATGCAACGGTCAACATTGTTCGAGGCTGATAGGTCAGAACTTCGTCGTAGACGAGGCTCGACGATTTTAAGTCCTTGCTGAAAACAAGGCCCCAGACAGAAATCATCCACCAGTTTCAATATTAACAGTTGCTCTTTCACTCGCAGGAACAAACGCAAAGGAACAGCAAGCCCAAAATCAAGTTTCCTAGTTGCTCTCCCAGCATTCCATCTGCGAGGCGAGATATTTCCTCGGCGGTTTCTCGAGATGAGGGCAGCGAGCGGGCAGTGGGGCTATTTAAAAAATTCAAGAGGCTCGATTGGAACGCCCTTTCCCTCCGAATAGCCCTCCAAGATGGCGGCACGTTATTTCAGGACGCATTTGGAAGTCTAATTCGCCGATTCCCCGCCCCCCGCTGACAGCCGAGATCACTCCCCCACAGTCGGACGGACGAACTGCAACCCCCCTGCCCCCGCCAGTAGCAAGCAGCCCCCCCCGCCTACATCCACCTTCTCACCGAAGCGTGGCCTCCATCCCAAGATCGAGTCCCTGTTAGCAATCCCGCAAGCAAACACGGTTCTCAGACATTCGCAGAGAATCACATCTACGGCCGCCACCGTATCCCAAGTTGCACGAGAGCTAGTTCATTTAAGTGATAATGAGGAAGGCGTGGGGAAATACGATAAAATACCAAGGACTAAGACGAGACTGGAGGAATAAGACGAGACTGCATCCACATATTACCTTCAGAGCTACCGCACAGTGGTAGAAAAACACGATCTGGCTCGACAAAAGTCAAAAATATAAGTTAGAATTTGCAATAAAAATTGGTGTAGTGGAAAAGAATATAGCAGGGTACTTAAATAAAACTGCAGTAATTGTACTGTCCACTTATATTTTAATGTAAATATTACGCTACACTTGTTTCGACGTTTCTTAGGGCGTCATCGTAGACCTGATGATGACGCCCTAAGAAACGTCGAAACACGTGTATTGTAATATTTACATTAAAATCTACGTGGACAGTACAATTACTGCAGTTTTATTTAAGTACTATAATGCTGCTCCACCATATATCGCCAGAGACTGTCGAATATATAGTAGGGTAGACTGGGCACGGTTGTGTCAGGGTACGGTAGTGACAGTCGTCATATTAGCGAAAGTATAGGGAATAGCGGGGAGTGTGCAAGTGAAGTGAGACGGCTTGCACGTCTGAACCTGTGGCACAGTATTGCGTCTGCCGCCGCGCGCCGTAAACGCTAGCAGAGGTTTTCAACAGTCTAAAGTAAGTATATTTGTTACCTACCCTAAAGTCCAATTTTCTAACTTTTTGCACTCAAGCATTTAGGAAATGGTTCAATCACAGCACTGTATCATTTTTTTAGTGATAAATCCACAATAGACTTATTAACTTATACGAAAATTAGAGCAATTGAAATATATTTTCGGCATTGGCCAAAAATCAAGGCCTACCATTCATGGACGCGTGGCAGGGGGTGACATCAGCCATGGGATGGGGAAGGAATAGGGAAAAGGGTTTGGGAAGAGGTCGCTCTATACCAGGGCAAAGTGACCTCATGTACGGGAGGGATAGGGTTGATGTAAAGGCTATAGAACTCGCTTTCCTTCCCAAGTTCTTAGGTTCGAATCCTGGCAGTGACGGAGGTTTTTCGAAGGGATGCCGATCCCTAATTCGATGCCATCTTGTGAGTACTTGAATTGTAGTACCGAAGAATGGGGAGATTTTACAACACTTTCCGGAGTCTTTTGAATAAACACGACTAAATAAATGCACAAGCCACCATTTTGCAATAATTCGAAGCGAGTGTTACAAATATAAAAGCATGATTATAAGATATTCTGCTAAAACGTCCATTTCAGGAATTAATTTAACAATGGTTATGCTAAATATCCCCAGCAGCCAGTAACTTTGTATCACGTTTTCACTCACTTTCAACTGTGATATATAATTGAGAAGATAAGCTGATTCAAAAATAGCCACTCCTCAACCATAATTTTATTCTGAAAGAGCAGTGATCACGGTGTATTTCAGTGGAGAAAGTCAGCCAGACGGCGCCGCGGTGCTGTTCTTGTGGCATTCAGTATTCCTACTCCACACATTGAAACATATCGCTTTCTCATTCAAGCAATTCTCCGTTGGATGCGATGTTAAACTCTGGACCTCCTCGGACGCCCATCTTTTAGTGAATGCAAAGTACGACGCCAGGTTTCCCTCCGACTTTCATTCTTCTCCGATAATTACCAAACCACGCATCTATCTACTTTCCTCATTCGACATTCCACATCAAGTGTTAAGCGGGTCCTCCGTGCAGAGCACCAGGGCCTGCGAGCGTCAGCTCATTGCCTAGGGTATGGAAGGGCTGCGGGAATAGGTAGAAAACATGGTAGGGGGAGAAGGGTAGGGGAAAGGGGAAGCTTTCGATCCCAGAGCCATGAATAGGCTAAGGGGCAAAAGACGGAACGCGAAACAACATTTCTTCTCATAACAACAATTCTTCAACATAACATAGGGTGTTTGCAAGTTCAAAACGTGTTTATTCCAACATTTTCCAACAAGTTACAGGAAATAGAAGAGATAACAAAACAAAATAACAAAGACAGAGATAACAACGCAAATGTGGACCCTAGTGTTGGCTTTCGCCTCTTCAGGGCAGGTATCACCTCTCACTGGAAAGTTTTTTCACTGGAATGTTTTGCGGGGAAGGCTTGACCTGGCATTTGCCCGAGGACGACGGGAAACCCGCGAAAACCGTCGTCAGGTCGTAACAAAAGAAGATAACAATAACAATAAAAGAAATAATATATGAATAAATAATAAAAGAGTAATACTTTGAAAATTAACAATTGTACATCGAGTCCTATTAATGAGGAAACGACGGAGTCGCAACCGGTCGTCCAGAGCCCGGTCCACCCGAAACATTACACATCAGTTGTCGCTTGTCTCCCCTAAGTAGACAGCCAATCGTCTGGCGGAAAACTACTCGGGGCAGAACGCAAACGTTTCGGTCATGAACGCCGTCGCTTGAACACACGTGAGCGTTTTTCGCTCGACTAGGTTTATATTCGCCGGAATATATTTCCGCGGCTGCTTTAAATCATCCGAGACGAAACCGCTCGCACCACTCGCCATATCAATTTTTTTCACATCACCCGATCGGTAGAAAATCGAGGCCGTTTAGCGTCACGCGAGGACGTGTGCAAATACGCGATGCATGAGGATTCAAGACGGCTTTGCACGACGGCGAACAAGTGAGTAACTCGAGCGCATGCGAAGCTGCGCTCGAGTTACTCACTTGTTCGCCGACAGAAGCTGCCTCCACGGTGTAATTCCGAACCACGGGCACTTGCCATTAAGTTGACAGTCGGCGATTTTACTTGGGGTGGTATTGAGACATTATTAAAAAATATAATAATTCACTTACGTTCATGCGGCTCTACGGCTCGGGTCAGTCACAAGAAGAGAAACAAAACGTGTCTGGAAGAACAAAGAAAACATCCGTAAAGGGACAAACGAAATAATGAGAACTCAACAGGAAAAGATATATGAATTATAATATATACATGTTTATCAAAAAGAAATGCCACAGACTCAGTCACTATGCTTCTGAAACCACTGGATGTATTTCGATGAACTTTGCCAAATCGTTCCACCACCTTAGGTTACACAAGGAAATGTAAAAAAAAAAAAACTCTAAAAGGAATTTTTGCAATTTAACTATTGTTTAGGGTATCCCATAGGGAAAATTTCAGGGGGGAAACCATTATTCAAATACATTTATTTTTTTTCCTTAATCGGTTTAAGAATGCTATAGCACTAAAATGTTCGTTGTCAGATGAAAAAACAATACAAATGTTCGCTTACAAAAAAAACTGAAAACAAGTTCACCCTGATGCAAACACACGCAAAACAAAATGTTATAGCAAAGAAAGTCAGGAGTTAGAAGGGGTGGGATGAGGAGGATCAAGCAGAAAACTAACTGAAGTGCACATAAATTTAAAGAACTGACCGAATGACTTACATCGTCGTAATGTTCCATATGTAGGTACTTAATTTCAACTACCACCAACGGTATCGTTACAGGTCATCTTGTGAAGGTCTACATAAATAATTCCTGGCCTTATTTGACAAACAGAGAAAAATTATATTCAAACTATAAAAAACATTTGAAATTTTCTATAATCACAACAAAACATCTTGTATCGCAATATTTAAAATAAACAATACGTTCGAGTGTGTTCAATCCGAAAATGTTAAATGCTTGTGACAAGGGTACCAATATATACTTCATGGAAAACTTTGAAAATAATGAAATATTTTTCCACATTGTATTGGTTGAATTCATTAAACGATAAAATCCTGAGAACCATTCACTCTTTTCAGCCATCCTGCCACGCCTACTCTCTTTCCCTAAAGGTGATCTTGGTGGTGGCCTCAGTTACCTCTAACTCTCTTTAGCACTAACTCATAGGACACTGAAATTGGAATTTCTTTATGTAGTCCATCTAAACTTATGCATGTACATCTTCGAAACCAGAGGAGGTCGTTAGGAAGGTATACATTACGAAGCATTATCTTTGCGAAAGACGTAGGTACCAGAAATACTAACATTCAGTAAGTGACGCCACAATCTCACCCTCTGGGCCAACTCCACCACCACGAAAGGACTGGTACCGGCTAGTATGAGTATCTAAAGGCTTACTAACCGGCAGTATTTATCGTACTAATTCATCCGAGTCGTATTAATGCATCTGACATGGCAAGAGTCGTGAACATTGTGAGTCATCGTGCACATGCTAATTATTCAATCATTATTTTTCGCTTTAAAACTGCTGCCATGTTCATATGTTACCTAATTACCTTCGATAAAAAAAGTTCTAATAATCCAAAGTTACCCTATAAAATCCCTCTGCATTTCTGTCTGGGTTACTGGGTTATGTGAACGGACTTACTTTACCCCATTCCTCTCCGGAAAGCTCGCAAGATGATAAACTCGCCAGGGTCGGCAGAAGGCCGCGCTCCGAACCGCAAAGGACAGGAAAGATGGCAATGCAAGGGGGGAGGGGTGAAAGGGAGACATACACGTCCTTGGGTCTCGATTGTTGGGGACTTACACGGCAACTCTACCTCGCGCAGCTGTGGAGGAGAGTCACCATGGTATAGGTTTAGCGAAACTTGGTGGCACTCGCTTGTGAAGATCACGATGAAAAGGAGAGGAAAGCATGCATAAGATGTGGGTTGAAGAGGCCGAGCCTTTTTCCAGAGGACCCTGCGGGAGTCCTTCGATAACTGTGCCCGCTCATCAAGGCTTGGTTTACGGTTTGTGTCATCTAATCCTCCGCTGGTGAGTGCCACCAAGTTTCGCTACACCTATACCAGTCACCCCTCCAATCTCTCTGCCTCCTCTTCGCTCCCAAACTGCCAACCCTCTCTTCCTCTCCCTCCTCCCATCTCATTCTCCATCACATTTTCTGGTTGGTTATTTGAAATTAATAATATTAGAAGTAGCGCAGAAACAGAAAAGAAATAAAAATATTTATTTTTATTCCAGGGCTTACGTATTTTATAGAAAATGGCAGGTTTATTTGATTGAAGGTGTTAAGACTTCGAGATAAACGTTATCTTCAACGTAAATATAATTAAATGTATTATTATTATTATCTAATTAAATACAATTGAGCACTATTTGTTTTATTAATCGCCAAAATAAAGTATTTTGATAACTATCGTAAAGTATGAGTGAAAGAATTTCCACTGTGTCGACCCGTAGGTCGTGAGAATTTTTAGCTACCTTAACTTAGCCTGTATATGCATGACAAAAATATTTTAGCCCTCACCAACGAAGAGGTTGAGGTCAGTGAGAGTAAAGCATGCAGGGATGAGAAGGCGGGCTGAAGAATCAAAGGGCTCCCGGCAATCGAGGAATCTACGTCCCCTTTTTGTCCCACCCATCAAGTAGACTTTACTCTCCGTCTCCAGGCTCTTCACAAACGAGTGCCACCAAGTTTTGCCTCCCCTATGACCTTTTCTATCACCACGTGACTCTTTAGTGGCTGTTCTAAGCCAAGTGATATGTGACTTGAAAAGGCATTAAAATCATTTTTTGAAATAGGATGTTGAAGAAAAAACGTTTTACATGAAAAATTTAATATATCCTTTCATTCGAATGTAGAAAAAAATTGTAATGAATTTAAGCGAACCATTCTTTAAATTCACTGCTGGGTAGGTCGGTTCTCCGTGGAAGCGACCGAGACATTGCTCCAATAAAGAATGGTTGGTGGATTAGTACGAGAAGGATTACCTAGGGGAATGGAAGAAGGGTTGAGAGAATCCTCGGAGAGAAATGCGGCAAAGGGTCAGCAGTTTAACAGCCTATCCGACGAACGGACTGCTGCACTTGAAGTGCGCTCCACTCAGCACTCAAATAGGGATCGGGCTTCTTCTCCAAAATTTCCCCACTAAGAATATTCGAACCCGGCACATAAGGACTGGTGGGCAATAATGCAGATACCTACTACATAAACCCATAAACATCCTCCATAAATGTTCACTAAAAGGCATATTATCCGCCCCCACCTTATGAAAGAGTAGACACTGCGAATTTATAATCTCATGAATGAAAAATTAATAAATAGTAGCGAGAAATGGGCGCCACTAAAATTGAAATTTTCTCTGAAATTTGCTTTTTGGGTTATATTGGAATGAATAATTTATGTTCCGATTTAAAGTCACGTTAAATGGGCATATTGAAGGCGACGACGGTCAGCTGCGATGGAAATACCGGTTCCCGCTCTATCACCCAATATAAGCAACGCTGGACTCGGCTCGCATTGCGAGGAATGATCCTCTTAATTCGTCCGACAGGGAGTACGTGCGTAACGACCTCAGCCGTCGAAGCGCGTTAAACTCAAAGTGCAATTAATTACCATAAAATGAATTTCCTTCGCTCCGCATGCTGCCAACGACCATTCTGAAATGCCGTATTCCTCAGATTTCTAACCATCTTCACATTCCCAAACATGCCCTCGTTCAACGTAAATTGTTATAGACATACGTACGCAATTTTGTCTTTCAGAATTAGAAAGCCCCCTTCGTTATGCATGCCAAAATTTGGTAACCACGGCAGTGGATATGGTAGCGACAGGAATTGTAATGGTGATAAGAAAGCACTATCCCAGCATGAGGAAGTTCGAAGTTTCGAGTCACGCCTCAGGCATGGTTGACATTGCCGTATTCTTCCGATTAAGGTCTTCAGTTAGACAATATTATGTTACCTCAGTAGCCAAGGTACCTAAAAATTGAAATCTGAAGACCATTTGAAAACCTGCAAACTGAACATTAAAAAAACAAACTGCAATATAAAAACGATTCATGGCGTATAAGGGATAGAAGTTCTCAAATTATGTAGCTGCAAAAGTTACAAATACTTGTAATTTCTGTAACACCTGTAGCACAGCGTTGTGCATGTTCGTGAAAATTCTCCATCTTGTGATTTCCAGGATACAATGTCGCTGTAGACGAAAAGTCCTCATTTTTGACCCAAACAACCTCTTCCCCCCTTTCATTATCCCCTTCAAGGAATTCATTCCCTTACATTCTGCTCCATAAAAATCGTTGTGTCTCAAAGTGTCGCCTATCCATCTGAATGCCTTCGCCTTCCCTAGAATGCTCATTTGTTTTTTTTTCCTCTTCTATTCTTCCCCTCGCTTCATCGTATCATCCGTCCAATTCACCTCCAGTATCCGCCTCCTCCTGCACCAAGTTTCGAAAGCCTCTCTTCTCTCCTGTTCCAGATCTTCGTTGGGGTCAGCTTTATAGGAAGACCCAGATACTAAGACAAGTAAAGTCAGCTAAAACGAGATATGGAGCAGAAGAGTTAAAAGGGCATAGATGGAGTGAGCAGGGGACGGGGAAGAATGGGAGGCTGCAGAGAACCAATCTCAGGGTTGAATAACTGATGATGTCCTCATTTCCTGCACCAGTCAGTCCCACGTTCGCTACTACGACAGTGCACGCTGTCTTGCGTTCCATATTGCAACAGTACCGGCGGCACTACTACTGCTGTCAGTGAATTTAGGAGCGTGCCCTTAGGACTGAACACTCCCTCACTCCCCCCCCCCCCCAAACCCCTCTTCTCATCCCCCCTCCACCAAAAACATACTGCCCCTCCCCTCCCCTCCGAGGAACGCGCTGCGACAAAATACATAATAGCAATAAATTTTAAGCCGTTCCTGCTTGCAACCGAGTCGACATCTTTCGGCCAAATGGGGAAAGCACTCCTCTCTCTCTCCCTCTCTCTCTCTCTCTCTCCCTCTTCCCGTTCCGGCTGAATTCCACGCGCGATATATCGATCGCCTGTCCGACACCAACACCACTGCCACCACGACCACGCGAGGAGGAAACCAGCGTGCAGAGAGAGGAGAGAGAAAGAGCCTTTCCTACCCACCCCCTCACTCCTCCTCCCTCCCCTCCACCACCCCACTCTCTTTAACCCCTTAAAAAACTCCCTTCAACCCCCCCTCCCCCCTTCCACCACCCCCTGCCCTACACCACACATGCTCACGCGAGGAGTAGGGTGGGTGAGATAGGGTGCACGCAGTGGAGACACGAAATGCTTTCTACCCCCGTCCCCCCCTCCCTCGCGCCTCCACCCCACCTTTAGGGTTCCATTCCCCTCCCTTTTTTCCCACCACCCTTTCCCCCCCCCCCCATAGACCCCCTTCCACCCCCCACAGCTCGCAAAATGATACATTCAATCCTTGTGCTAGTGGCGCTGCTGTTCCCTTCCTCGGAAAAGCAACGGCGAGTACACACATACATGCATATATATACTTACATATATGTACTCTATCCGAGTCTCGTACCCCCCCACCCCTCTTCCCCCTCCCCCTCCCCTCCTGATCCCTCCCCTTAACAACACCCTCACCCCTTCAAATTGTCGAAATAGCTTTTGCCTATTTTTATTCAAAAATACCTCACCACGCTTTCAATGCACGTTGAGTTGCATTTGTTACCTCGTGCATATTTGAGTACTCACCCGTGAGCCTTCCGCGATGAATAAAAACTATTTGCCGTCCGCGTTATATCCAACCATTTTTTTATACATTGCTCTCTACGCCAGCAATTTTTTTATCATTTCGTTCATTGAAATTAATGCCTCTCCTGTGAAGGGAAAATTAAGTTTTTCGTGAATTTAAAGCTGTGGCTGCTCTACTTTTCCAGACACATTGTTTCCGAATTGAATAAATATGTATGATTGTGAAAGAGATCCTCTTCGAGATTGCTCGCCCTGTCCGCTTGAAAAAAACACTCGGCTTAAGTTCAGGTTATGACTCCGGTGGACTGTTTCCAATGGAAATAATTACATTTTTGACATCAAAATGAAATATGTAGTCCTCGTCGTGGCCATCCATGATATTTAGATCTAATTCTGACGTGGATACGGAACCAGACCACCGACAGTGGGATACGAGGGGGGAAACGGCGATGCAACGCTATTAGGGTTATCCATTTCGAAGCTATAACTTCGTTCCTAATAACACGATTGATACGTAATAGGTCTCGGACGATGCGGGTATGACCTTGAGTCGGGCAACGCATGCGCAGAGCGCGAGTTGGGGGGCCCCCGGCGCGGCGACTGGCGGCAATTTCGAGCGTGGCTGAATATTTCCACGCAGCGCACCTAGCGATGTGCTAGCCCGCTGATTTCGGCGCCAAAAAACAAATCTTGTCTACATATGTGTAGAAATATGCATAAAAGTGACTTTTAACGATATTTTTCGGCGACAAAATAAATATAAATAATGACGTTTAAAGTGAAAATTCAAAAACTCTCTGACCATGCTCATCAGAAAGCTCAGAGGGAATACAAGCAATTCTTGTAGAGATGACTGTTTAATCTTTCAGATTCACACGCGTGACGAAGACATGGGACGTACTTCTGAAAGCCAAAGATCCGCTTCCCCGGAACCTCTACGGAGGAATATACGAAGTTTTGTGCAGCTGTGGACATCCATATGTAGACCAAACATGCAGAGCCCTAAAAATACGTCTCCAAGAGCATCAACGGGCAATTAAAAATAGTAATTACCGCATTTCTGCAATAGCCGAACACCCATCTCAGCGGCCCCACTCATAATTTTAACTTTTAGGAGACAAAATTAATATCAAAGGAGGTACGCTATTACCCAAGATTAATCAGGGAGGCTATAGAAATTGCGAAGAGACCGGAGAACGTCAACCGAGAAGACGGTTAAACGTTGAGCAGAAATCTTAAACGAATTATTCAATTGTAAAATTTCCGGCAACAATGGGAGTCCTCACTCATATATATAAAGGCGAGCGAGACTAAGAAATCAGTTCAGTTAACCTGATGAAGCTGGCAGGAGGACCAGCGAAACATTGTTTATTTGTAAAGATCGCGGAATGAATCCCTAAAGATTAAACAGTCAACACTACATCCGCGGAAGCCTAAGAGCTAATTATTGTGAAGATTTCGTCCAAAAAAGCTCAACTCATGTACCAAGTTGCCGACGCTTCGATTATATTTTTGACCAATTGATATGATATCAGCCACTTGGTATTTGAATTGAGCCTTTTTGGAGCAAATCCTGGACAAGTGCTTTAATGGAATTGGTCAATGTGGTCAACAACGGAAGTGAATTGGAAATCCAATCATAGTATCTCATCAGAATCGGCTTCTTGTTAGCCATTAAAGTGGTTTGAGCGAGATTAGATCCCTAGTCATAATGGAGACCATATTCAAATATTATTCTTTGATTTCAGCGTCTGTAAGAAGTACGAAATAAATATTGTTATGTTAATGGCGTAAAGATATAGATATATATGACCAAAATTCTCAGTAATTAAATAAATAAAGCCACATAAGTCTCTAACTTGACTACGTACGGCTGAAAACCCTTCAAGACAGCAGGTTTTTTGTGATTTTGTAAAAATTACTGTGGTGAGTTATAGATTATTTTTTTATACATAGTTGAGAAAACGTGCAATCCATACACTGTTGGTTTTTTTACGAAATCTAGGTGTTATAAATTCCTATTTCCTTCAATATTCTCCCTCTGGAGCGCACAGCCATAATCTATCCAATGTAAAACAGCTTACCTTTTTAGGCAAATTGCGCGAAAAGTAGTTCGGCAAGAGGTTGATATTTTGATATCATTGGAAAGGTGAGAGTTTTGTCTTTAAAATTAGGCCAAATTCATCAAATTCTAGGTGAAGTGATTTTTCGCTCAAACTACCTTAATCAGCGCCATTAACATGTTTCGCCAAAGGCACTACGATGGGTGCTACTGTTTGAGATATGCTGATGGCTAGCAGAGGGTTAATACGGTGGCTACAGAACTGGACTGGTTAACCAACACTAGAACACGGGTTCAAAACCTGGTCGGGTGCAGATTTTTCAGTGACATTTCGATCCCAACTTAGATGTCTTGCGAATAGCGGTTGAATTACAGCACTCGGCCTGTCGGATACGGCATTAAACTTTCGACCTTGTGGCGTCTTTCGTAAATAATATGCTGATAATTCTGACTCGGTGTTTTAGGCAAGGTTAGTGAGCCTTGCCTCTTACTAGCGTGCATCAACCGGTCATACTAATACTAATCATTCATGAACGCAAAAGATAATGCAAGGGTCTTGAACATCTTGAGTGACCTTGTGGGTAAGTTAAAGTGCTTATGATAATTTTTCAGTCATTTATAAGTTTGAAATTGCTATACTTCCCGTAAGTAGCCAAATGAACCTCTGTTTTGCTGACACCATTTTTATAACGAAACATTTGCCGGCCCAAAGGACGTGGGTTCAAGGCTCTCGTGGGTGAATTTATCAGTAACGCGGGCATGTGATCGTACTACCTTGTTATTTAAGACACAATGGTGTAATACAGCACAAGGTGCTGCTTTCAGAGGTAGGTATTTGAAAATAAGTAAATCTGTTTCATAATAAAATTCACAGCTTCAAGCTCTACTTTGTAGAAACTTTTAATATTCATTACAATAAATTTTGGTACTTTGCTACACTATTTATTTTTTTAAACATACTACGGGTTTCACCAATTTCATGGCATAGTCAGGTGTAGTAGTTTGTTTACATATATTATATTGTTGTCGTTGTTAGATGTAGAACATTAAATTTGATTTTAAAGAAAAGTTTACTTTAAAAAATTACAAAAAAGGAAATGAAACAAAAATGAAAAGGAGGTTAAAAAAATATTAACATATAAAATAATAACACCAATATTAATAATATTAACAACTTGTTAATATTTTTTTATCCTCCTTTTCATTTTTGTTTCATTTCCTTTTTGTAATTTTTTAATGTAAACTTTTCTTTAAAATCAAATTTATTGTTCTGTATCCAACAACGACAACAATATAATATATGTAAACAAAGTACTACAACTGACGATGCCATAAAATTGGTGAAACGCGTATTGTGTTTTAAAATATAAAAAACGTGGTCTGCGTCGGACCAGACGGTGGAAGTTATACTTCTTTGGCCGGTCGCACATACACAGGCAGACAGGATATATAAATGAAATAAAAGACATTTTTTCTCTATTATTCAATATATTTCTCTTCGATATATTGTTATGAGTGATTTAATTTTTATAATATACACCTATATATTATCTGTTATATACACCTATATACTATATGTACGTTTTTGTATGGTTTTTTGTACGTTCGAACTTTGAAAAGAAGTTTTGTTTAAAAAAAAATCGCCCCAACCGGGAATCGAACATGGGACTCTTAGGTGAAAGTCGAGTGCGCTACCGACTCACCCATAGATGCTCTTGTTCAAAGTTCGAACGTACAAAAAACCATACAAAAACGTACAATTGTGGATTTTTCTCACCCAAAAAAGAGCGTGACGCGGTTTCTCGACCAACATCCCATCCCAAAAGTCTCCAACGGGCGCAAAGAAGTATAACTTCAAAAAGTGTAGAAAAGTACCAAACTTTATAATAAGGACTGTTTCACAGTATCTTCCGCCCCAAGTTGGTACCACTGCGCACGACTCTGTTTCACATCTACTCGGACCGGAAGTCGAACCACCGATCTTGGGTTTTCCGGGCCAATGTATGGAGCCACGCGCTTTCTGATGATGCCTGGGTTTAGCAAATGTCATGAACATCATGAATGATCTCGCAAGTGATTACTCAAGGTCCGTTGTTCAATTCTCAGTTCAGGTGGATTTTTATTACGGCTGTTTAAGCGTATTTTTTCGCCGAATTTCCGACAACGATGGATATCTTCACGTTGAGGGTATTTGCGTCTGCATTGCATTTCCAAGACATTAAATTAAACTGAGAGCAAAAATTACGGAATATCATTCGTCCTCTTTTGAATTGCGATGCTGCCACCTTTTAACATACCGAAACTCAACGCGTATCGAATACACCCAGTGCTTCTTTGTAAACGATGCGAAATCTCAGCCTAACTAAATGCGAAGCAAAATTATTTGTTTCGAAAATGTGTAGAAGACTTATCATATTTGTCAACAGTTCTGTCAAAAATTGAAGGATTCCATTCTCACGAAGCGTTTTGTCGTTGTTCTGCATAGTTATTCCAGTTGCTGTGTAAAATTTAATTTTCAAAATTACCAATACTTACTGCGCTGAATAATAATAACTGTCGCCGAAGGGTCTTTTGCGAGTCGTATACTCGCTAAAAAGATGTCAAACGAATTGCCTGTCTCATCCAACAACATGTACCGAGGTTCTCCGCGAGCCTTTTAAAGGCCAATACCATGAATATACAAATGGATACTAAACTTGCCCCCAGTGGCTGTTGCCAAACATTCCGCATGCATCGAAAAATCAGGACCAAGCCGATTGTTGCGCCACCACTCTAGAGAAGGTGGTTCTAATAAGGAAAGGCCTTGATTGAAATGGAGATACTGGAAATAAGGGTACCGGAATTGGCCTACCTATTAAACCGGCGATTTTTGACACACACAAGCGAACCATGCCGAAGGAATGACCGAGATTAAAATGGACATACTGAAAATCAAGGTACAGGAATAGGCCTCCCATTTAACACCAGACATTTGTTGACAAACACAAGCAAACCATACTGATTGCAGCGCAGTGGACAACCACTAGGCACTAGGCAACATTACTACCCGTACAGTGGTGCCGAAGATTTAGATCCATATGTATATTCATGGCCAATACAGTGCTGTGGAAGACGATTTAATGATATTCTATTTGGAATTAGTGAGAAACCCAAGTCGATTCGATGTTGTAGGAATCGATTACAGCTGATGTTTGGACCAACGTATTGCTATCCAACAGAACTTCATCTCACCCAACCTATTTTTTAGTGTAGTACATACATGCTGAGGTGGTCTACTGGAGTGGGAACACGGCCGTTTCATTTATAATGGAGTGAGGGAGAGTGAGAGAAAGGACAAAAGGGAGAGAAAGGAGGGAGGGAGAGAGGGGGAGAAGAGGGGAAAGGAAGAGCGACAGCGAGTCAGGAAACACTCCAGGAAGCAGTTCGTCATCGCAACAGATGTACTACGTCATCGGGTTTGTGTCGCGGGTGCGGCCGGCGGAGTTCTCTGGAACAGGGGTGGTGGGGAGGAAGAGGAGGAAGTAGATCATAAATTCGAGAAGAGAGTAGAAGGCGAAATTGAGAGAACTTCAAATAAAACATTTGCGATTTTAATCAATTTAATTTTTTACTGTTTAAAATAGTTTCAAGAAACACATTGAGTTGCTTTCAGTACAGCGAAGCAGGTCGAAACCATAAAAATAATATTGAGCGGCATCAAAACAGTTTTTATTGCAGTTCTCTTATAATTTTTCAATGAAAAACCACAGTCTACCACTCGACTCATATCAGAATAGATGATGTGTTGACGTGCGAAAGGGAAGCCTGGTTTTTGGCGAAAACCATTGCACCAAACATTGGTATTGCACGCAACTTGTCAATAAATGTTAGAGATAGTTCAGTGTTTTTTGTAAACATTTCCATTGTGCAATTTTATAATTTTATAATTTCGGTACCATGAAAATTCCACAACTAATACCAATGTTACTGGCGTGCTTATTGATATTCGTTGATCTATAAAATCACTCATTCAACATAGCAGCATTTTAACGGCTCCAATAATTCCCTGTGCTAAGGTATTTACCGTGTGGTTCCATCTACTTTTTTTAATCTAAGCATGGGCCCAGACCTAACTCGGCCACGAAGAGAGGCAAGAGAATGATATTCTCGCAAAGACTTCCACGGTGTGGTTTATTACTTGATGCCTTAGAGTACCATGCGGTACTTTCCAGCCCTGGTTGACCATTGATGATGATAGTATTGTACTCGCTCCGGGAAACATCTTCAGGTTGAAGTGGTTTCCGAGAAATCTTGCACCTTATTTGTAGTCGAGTCGCTACCGTCACACATACAGCATCGCCATGGAAGTCACAAAAATAATTGGTAGGGAAAACGGGATTTTCCCCGGGATTATCCTGGAAGCCGAGGAAATTGCAAAACACCCCCTCAATTTGAACAGGAAAGAACGCTACCTCGTAGCCAAGGCATGGAAGGTTGTCCAGCAGCTCAAAAAAGAGCCGAGAAAGAACGTGAAACTGGAACCTATCAGAAGTTCAACACAGGCAGTGACTCGAATTGAATTTATAATAATTTGACTATAAATTGTAGCAAGTAAGGAATCAAATAGAGTTCAAAAATGTAAATAAATTCCAGCTTATATGCGCCCAGGTTTGGCAACTTCCACCGATGGCAATAAATTAGGGATAAAATTAACTAAAAAAACAAGTAACTCAGTACTAATACATAAGGACAAAGCTAATAAAAAGTAAAAGCACCAAATCCATCAAAAGAAAAATAAACAAATGTTTGTAAGACTTGGTGCTTTCCTAGCGCACAATGTGAATAAATTCTTCGCGGATTTCCTTCGGCTTCGTCTGAACGTGTTGAATTTATTCGAACAAATGTTTATCTAAAATAATCATCACTTCCAACAAAAATATGACTGAGGAATTAAAAAAACTAACAATAATTCAAACAAATCCAAGTCTTAAATCATCATCTCATAACAATAATTACCTATATAAAAAATAATAAAACGCACTATAAAGCGCTAAAAATAATACATGAACAAAAACAAGAAATTGTTGGCCTCGGTGGCGATGGGGTAACGTCCTCCCCTGCCAACCCAAAAGGTCGCGGGTTCGAGTCCCGCCTGGTGAGGATTATTCTCCTCCCAGGACATGGTTGTGTGTGTGTTGTCCTTTTTTACTGTTACAACGCTTGATGTAAAAGGGTCCTCGAGGCTGTGTTCAGGTTGACGAAAAAAATAAATTAAAAAAAATAAAAAATATCATCCTATACTAATATGTAAAAATCTAATGGTGTCTGCCCGTTTGCTTGTTACTCAATCACGCAAAAATTGCTATAGAGATTACTTTGAAATTTTGCATGTGGGTAATTAACTGAACAGGGACAAACATAAGCTATATTTTAAATTCATTGTGGTCCCAAGGACCTCTTAACGGGCCCCTAGATTTTACTCCCATAAGAAAAGCATTGGAATCAGTGAGGAGGTTGATTTTTTTGATTTTTTAAATTTCTTGCACTCATAGTACAGGGTTGAAATTTTCACTATCGGATGGATGAAAGAGCGAAGTTTTTCATTCTTGCATTCGATTATGTATTTGTTAAAAAATTAGGTTTTCAGTTCCAAAATTACAAATCTTTCTCCTGTTTCAACAATGGCATATTTCCTTGGCAACCTGAAGAATGGCTATGAACGGAAAATTTCACCCGGGCCTTTTATGGCTTACATAACATCGAATTAAAGATATTTTTCCGTGATATTTCAGCTTGGGTATTTTTTACTCCATTCTCTCTATGTGCGTTTAACGGCTTTTACAGAGTGTATGCATTTAGGAGGTCACATTTATTCTCATAACAAGGGCCAATCCGTATGCACAGTACATCGTTTACTATGTAGAATTTTGCAAACTGCTAGAGACCTACGTGTTACACCTATCAAATCTTTATACAGTCCCGGAGCTGAAGAAGCTGGGGTTCCAATCGGCTCTAAGTCTCTAAACCACTGGTTTCGACTTAGCCTCGGAATAAATGAAGTAATAAGCCTTTATCTTGAAATTTTGAGCGTATGTACATGACACTTATTTCTAATAAAAATTCAAAAAATGGCGTCTATTAGTACTGGAAACAAATCTCGCTCAAACTCACTAATGGGAGAATATGCTCGAAGTTTATCGCGATCTTCCCCACGCCCTCATCGCTAAACTGGAATACTGTTGTAGTTTTACTGTTTTAAGAATAAACAGTTTTAGTATAATAGCTCAATACTATGCATCATTAGGCTACAAAACGGCCAATTTCCACTTAGTAAAAAAACCAAGATAATAAATGAGAGTTCAGTTTCTCTTCTGTTTCAATAGACTACTATATTATTTCTTACTTTTATCTCTGTCGTTGAGAATAAACGGGCATTTCGACTAGTAATCTATAAATACATATGGGAACATATTAATAATAAAAGACAGTACTGTACCTCAAAGTTAAAAATTGTTCCATCATTCTTGAGTTCCACCACCTTGGTTCTCCAAGAAAACAACGAAACTGTTGACTTGAAAGGCAAACAACATGGGGAAAACTCGAGCATGGAGGAACATTGAATTAAACACAGCTGAAATCCAGAGGAAACATTAAAGTTAAGACGATCTGTAAATCTATATCTGCATAGTACCCTGCAAGTCACCAAAAGGGTGTGTGGCATGGACTAAGTTTTCACTAACATGCAAATCTTCTTTATATCCTACAAATATCATTGTAATTCCACGTACCAGTTGATGTATTGGCAAAACCCTGTATTGACGTGAATTTTCACCAACATACACATTGTTAGATGCTTCAAATTTTAGAGAAGCTATGATTATTAATTTATTTTGCAACAACATCAATTCACAGAGATACAAGAGTTATACAGGAAACATGCAAGACGCATTAGTACCACGTAGCATGAAATAATGCAAGCAATGGGGAGTCAATCAACTAATCAGCTGTTCTACCTATCGACAAACCTATTTAAAAGTCTCATTAGCAGCTGTTATGGTCTCCTATCGTTCACGGAAAATATAACCTTCAAAACCTGTCCTTGCAGCAGTCCTTTTCCCTAATTTAATGTTCATCATCTAATCTATCGTATTACCTCGGTTTCTGTAAAATATTTGTCACGTCGTCAGAAAATAGATCGGCTAGGAGCTTCATTAACTGACTAACAATAAGTCCAAATTTTAACCAACGGCCTAGTTGTCTCAGTAGGTTTTGAAACACTGGTGAAATAATCGCAATGACCTTTTACATATGTTGTCCATCTGCACTGCACGCGTTCAAACTCAGTTCAATCCTACGCACGAACTTAGAAAGTAAATCCTAAAGTAGATCCTACCTAAAAGTAGATCCCAAATAATTTCGGCATATTGCCACGGAGACCCAACTAGGTAGAAGTAGCTAAGTTACCTAACTTTATCGTCACACCTACCTACTGCTCGTTTAACAAACCCCGATTCACGATTAGTTTCACCAATCATTTCCTGAATATGCTCACCCAGGGTGGCCCAAAAAATACATTTTTTTGAAAGTTTGTGGGGCGACTACATTTTATGGTGCAATTTCATGTATAAACGACCCACAAAAAAATTCGGCTCGATTGCACAACATTTGACCCTGCCGATTCGCGTTTAAACATTTTCGGCTCGGATGTAGGAAATTTTGCCTACTTTGCAGGGGCTATTTTCCGTTTTCTCCTGTATTCTACTGCAGAAATTGTTGTTAAAAAGAATAAATACAATCGTTGTTGATAAAAATTATTATTTCAAATGAGTTATTTTATTTTTTTTGTTAAAAATGATTTACATAAAATTTACATGTACCTAGACCTTTTCTTTTCCATACTTATCAAACATTCTTCTATGCTTCTGCACCACTAGTAGCAAATGCTGTCTCTCACGTTCATTACAGGTAAGATTTTTCTTTAACAGATAATGTTTGATAAGGGACACACCCCTTTCGGCGGTGTCATTGACGACTTTGCATTGCTCACCCCACGAGAGACCATGAGACAGTAGAGGTAGATACAGAAAAAAATAAGGTTATATTACACTTTCCTATGGGACCCCTGATGTAACTACATTAGATGCGACGCTGTCTGAAACAACTCTGGCGCGATCACTTAAGAATTCCCCAATCATATAATTACTGTCCGACCCGTTACATTTTAATTTTACACGGTACAATTTATCAAATGCTTCTTTAAGGTCAAGATACTTAGCGCATATTGGAACATCATCTTAACTCAAGGATAAAATATGATGCACAAAAAGTGCTTATTGTGTTTCGCAATATCTTCCCTCTCTGAATCCGTGTTGCGTATTTATTAGCAAGTCCTGCATAACGAGGTGTCTCACAGCTGGGCTTGTAATTTTATGTTCGAGGACTTAGCATGAGATTGATGTGAGGGACATCAGTTGGTAATTGGATGGCTGTTCCTCATCAGCGCTTTAAAATATGGGAGTGACAGTTACAATTTTTCAGTCCTTGGACACTGCGTGTTTGGTCATGTTTTGACCAAATTTTATCAGCAAGTAGAAGTCTATTCTTGTCAAAAGTTCTCTATTCAAACGGGCACGAAATTTCTTATTTCTCCACCATGGCTACGGATTATGAGCGCCAAAATAGAAGGGTATAAGGAGTAAAAATCCTAGGAAACCACCTCCATTTGAAGTTGATTCCAGGAACGAGTGCTACTGTCGTCATCAATAGACACCACCAACGTGGGAAAGTACCGAACTAGCCCCGAAGCACCAAGCGAGAGAATGATGTGGGGCTTTGGAGCAGGTGGAGGGAAGGAGAGGAGAGGAAGATGACGTGGAGCACATCGGATGCGATGGCTGATGATGATGGTTGTGAGGTGTGTTTCCAGTCGAAAGGGAGGGTGGTAATGATTACGAGAGGATCCGGCGTGCGAATAATGGAGGAAGAGGAGAGTAATATGAGAAAGAGCGCGACCCGAATTCCTGGCACGACGGGACGCACGCTCGAAGATCAGCGATAGGATCCGGAGATCTTAACTCAATCGCGTTCACCACGATGAATAATTAGATCAATTTCTCATGCGTGCGAAATGATTTTATACTGCGGTGAATAATCGTCTCTAATTATTCCTCGTTACGTCAGCGGAAGGCGTTCCATTTTTTTCCCCTCTTTTCCACTTTCAATAGTTTTATCTTCGATTTCTCCGGAGAGTAAATCACTTCACGCCACATAGAGGTGGAAGATAAACGCGGGACAGTCCGTGACATGAGATAAAAGAAGTTCCTTTTTGCGTAAAGGGCCGAAAAATTTCTATTTATTACCAGAAAATATACAAAAAAAGAAAAATAATTTTCGTAAACTTATTTGATAATTTAAATATGGCTATTTTCTCAGAAAATTATGGAAGCTTATTTCTTATGCTAGAGTTAACTATTTTCATTTGTCTTCATTATTTGCAAACTTTGTTTGTTATTTTTTCATTACTCCTTCCAATGATGTCTGCGCGTAATTAAGAATGTACCCTTAGCACAGCTATCATCCATCCAGGGTACCTAAATGCTCATTTTATTGCCTCAAAAAATACGCATTGTGATCACGAGGGAAATAAAAATTAATATAATGCATTTTAGAGGTTCTTCAAAACTGTGTCCTCCAAAGACCTCCTGACTGTTAAATGTTTCCTTAAACGCCTCGGTAGTTTCATTAATTGGAATTTTCGGAATCGAATGGGCAATGAATTGTACAGTGTGAGACTTTATTTGATGTGATAAACTTGGACGGTAGCAGGTAGTAAAAGGAAGCAATAAAGGCGTTTTCATGCCAGCGATCCTAGGGTCACCGAAGTTGAATGAAATCAAATTTAATGCCTTCGCGCCAGAGTGTATACAAACCGGCACACACTTTTCCACGAAGAAGTGAGTAGGACAAGCATTCTGTATTAAATTCTCGAAAATATTAAACAGCTGGGAATGGGAAAATTTGGATTGCATTTAGCCTCGCAGTTGAGGAAGCAAATCTTTGCGCGTCCTGTAGTACCTGGCTACTGAAGGTGAGAGAGAGAAGGTGGGTATATTATACTTGGGAGGATCGTAGAGAAGGCTTTGCTATTTGGAGCGTGGAATAGTAGCACAACATAGTCCGTCATGAAAGAGTACGATCGTTAGGCAATGGGTTAGCTTCTCCAGTTCATCATACATGACATGTGGATGCACTGGTATCGCATAACAATGGCTCATTGACAAAGGATGCTTGTAATGTTGCCTTTGATTCCATCCTAAAAACTGTCTCTAATGAAATATCTGATTTGGAGAAAATCGCCAAGAGAAAATATCCACCTAGACCGGTAATCGAACCACGGACCTTTGGCTTACTGAACCAACATCCTGAAACTTAGTGTTCTGCGAATTGGCCCGTCAAGCCTAAGGTCCTTGGTTTGATTCTCCGTCCAGGAAGATTTTTTCTCATGGCAATTTTTTACGTATTTCATCGCCGTTACTTTGGAATATGTTAATGACTTCACTCACTCATGGATTCGGCTTTTAGTTTGCGAATATTCATCGCAAATAACAGAGCACATCAACTAAAATTTCACAGATGTTTATTTCTTCGTGCATCCATCCGGTTTCAACGCAAAGGTGGCAACATCAGGTAGAAATAATTCCACACATATATAGGGATACGCACATATACACTATTCTAAGGGATGGTTTGGTGGGATGGTTGGTGGGGGAAGGCTTGTAGGGTTAGAAGGTAAACCGACCAGGGATTCTTGTCTCAGCGGTAGATAAATGAAAGGACTTGAAGGGCCCTGGAGGATAGAATACTTTTCAAACCGAGGTTCGTTCACAATGGGGCCCGTATGCAATATTCTTCTTCTCTCCAGCTCCTCCAAATCATCCTTCTTCTTCATTTAATTAGCTTGGTGCAATCTTTTTGGAGCAAAAACAACGTTGTGTCCCCCTTACCCCTGGTGTTTCGCGAAAAGGTATTGTGCAGTTTTCGCTGCTGAAAAAGTATCGCAAATACTCTTCTGTTCTTGTGAGGAAAGCCTGACTTATTTGTTCAATATAAAGTGCACTGCAGCCATAAAAATTCATGTTGTACACTTAGCAGTTTTAGCAGAGTACTTTCACTTTGCCATTAACTTTGTTTAGACATTTCCTAATATTTTCTACACGCATCCTATCGTATTACTCTGTAACCATTATTCATTCAATACAGAGGAGCCTATTCTTCCCATGGAGCAGCTGCGTACGTTAATGTTCATTTGACGACAGTTTCTCCTCCGTTACAGGAGGCGTCTTCAGGTCGAAGTGATATTTGTCCGAGTTCAATATACGTTTATTTCCACATTTACAACAAAAAAATATAAAACAAAAAATATAACAAGTGTGGACCCCGCTTTAGGTTTTATTTCCTATTCAGAGACAATAAACAGATCACTGGCAATAACTCACTAGTAACAGATACGGAAGTGATTAGGCCCAGCATTCGCCTGAGAACGGTGGTAAACCCGCAAACCTACCATCAGGTTACTAAAATAGCAACAAAACAATAACGAAAATGAAAACAATAACAAATAAATTAATAAATACAAAAATAGAATTTGTATAGATGTAACAGTTCGTAGAATATTGTGAATTTAGAATTTGCAGAATTAAACAGTTCGTAGACTCTATGTAGATATTCATAGATATATTTTTGACTGGAGGTTGATAGTTCACTGGAATATTACCATTGCGAATCGTTTACTGATGTATTTTCTGCTTAATAAGTCTGCTTCTTTCACAAAGTGGAGTTTTTATAAATAGTATTTCTCTCCTACTCTTCGGAAATGTTCTTCATTGGCGATTCTCTCCGTCCATTTCTTCTTCATTATTTTTCGATAATACGTACAACATTTGCTTTGTTTCTGATCTCTTTGTTCTCCATTGTAATAACACAACTGGGTGCTCTACCGCAGCTTATATAGTATTTCCGTGACCGTCTTTACCTTGAAAAGGCATATTATAGAAAATTATGAAGCTTAAACCAGTCTGCATACTGGGACAGGACATTGTTATCTAACTTTTTCTATCAAAGAACTGTATAACAATTTTCTTAAAAAAGTCCTGTCTATGCAATGCATGCATGTATGTATGCATATTAACTGATATAGGCTTAGGAACTTGCCAGAAGATACCTCATCAAAGTGAAACCGGTTCCGGAAAAACATTAAATGCAGACAAGTACAACTGAATTTCTAAACTAAATGAATGTACATCACCTCCATGAAGTTAAGCCTGAAATAATCAATTTTACTTCTAAAACTGATGATCTCAGGCCTGACCTCGTGGAAATTATGGATATCCATGATGAGAAAACCACCTTTGTTATTTCCACAAACTTTCTTACGCTGGCACGACGCGCGTTTCACCACACTATGGCATACTCATGTGGCACATGAGTATGCCACAGTGTGGTTAACGCGCGTCGTGCCATTGTAAGAAAGTTTGTGGAAATAACAAAGGTGGTTTTCTCATCATCAATTTTACTTCATCTAGATCTACGAAATACCGTGCAGGCCACCTCAAGGGCTGTGACTCAGGGTGATTCCACACCCTCTTACTTTTCATACTTCTTTGTTCTTCTGTAATTATCATCCAACCTTCTTAGACACACAAGAGCGTGCTCCAAAAATGGAAAAACCAGTTGTACCAAATATATAACATTTCAGAGAAAATTATACCTTGGTGTGAATTGTCATTCACGATCCCTAATTCAGAAACACCCGCTATTATGAGGAATGTGCGGAATTCACCGTGAATAATCAATAGTATCCCAGTCTAGGTGGCTGTTTTTTCCACCCTGATTTTCCAAATTCGTGAGAACCCTCAGCGAGGGACGTTCAATCAAGTTTGACTGCTTTGATTCTCACTCATCAGGTCCGCTGCAATGGAAAAGACAGGTCATTTCATGCCCTTTCTTTTTAAATCCTGTCCCAAAGAACACTGGCGGATAGGGCTGGACGATCTATCGCTGATCCGGTGTTTTCTTACTTATAGAATTCACCTCGGCAAACACCAGAGAAAAAAGGTTGTTTCGCGTTCCGTTTTCTACCCCTTAGCCTATACATGACTAAAGGGCCGGAAGCTTCCCATTCCACGACCCTTCTTTCCCTATCCTTTTTCCCTTCCTATTCCCCGCAGCCTTCCATTCCCCGGCCATGAGCGGAAGCTCGCATACCTGGACCCTGGACCCTGCGCGGAAGACCCACTTACACACTGTCCCAAAGCAAATATGCAGCAATCCCGAGTCTCAAAACGGGAAGCCGCAGTTGAACGATTACAAGTACAGTAACGGTGCCAAAGTTGGGGCAGGTGTAATGAACATGTCAACAAAAGTAAGAAATGCAAACTCCAAAGGGTTGGGAAACATGAAAATGTATTGCTCATTTGCAGGGAAAACGCGTAAGAGAATAACGGTGAAAAGTGTTGTTGTTTCCGTGTGCGAGCTTCCTACTCGGAAAGTCGTATTTATTTCCCACAGCAACTGGCATAAGGATTGGTTTCGAGAAACTCAATGAGTTAGAATCCAGCCGAGCAGGGGGGTGGGGGGTGGGACGCGAAACCTCGGGGGAGGGAAGGGGTTGGATCTGGTGTTTTGTGTCCCGGATCCATCGGATGGATGGATGGCGTAACCAGGTGGAATGCCGCCGGTAGGAAGGAACGGAGAAGGGACGGGAGAGTGCGTAGCAGGGCAGCAAAACAGCGGAAGGGACGACTCCCTAGACTCGCTCATCTATCCACATCTATTTATTACCCTGCAAGCCGCCTCAAGGGTGCCACACACCCCTGAGGTGGCTTGCAGGGTATTTTGTAGATATAGATAAGGGTGTGAGTGAGCCTGGGGGTGGGGATATTTATCAAACATGCACCACTCTATATGCTACCAGTGCTACAAAAACGTTGAGTATTATTAATTTTCATGTAAATACAAACACATACATGGCAAGGGTGCATTTTCACCGACATGCTCTACACTACCAGTAACAAATGTAATAGAAACTACGAGTATTGACTGAAAACGCAAATAGGTATGCCGTCATACCGGCATAGGTATGCCGTGCCTACATGCAAAAATATGTAATGTGGCGAATTTTCACCGACATTGACTGCTACGATATATGTTACAAATTTCATAGAATTTACGAGTGCATATGCATTATCCAATTACACACATGCACAGACATGTAAGAGTTAAGCATGACGTAATCGAGATGTACTTACAAATACAACTTTTAATGTTAATACAGAAGCATTAGATAGCATATCAACGGATTCGCTACACTACAAGTCAATCAACCGAATTACTATTGTAGTTTCAGTGGTATCTCTTATGGTCTATTAGCAAAAATCAAAAACATCAATCGCAGAATAATCACTTTTTGAACCTGTCCATTCAGCAGTCTAATTCCCGAGTAATATACTCATTATATAATCTACCGCACTATTCCGGGGATAGCAAAATGCTGTTGACGTAGGCAGAGAATAAATTGGCTTGAAACTAACATAAAAGATAAAATGTTAACAGATAGTTTGATAATGGTTCTCAAACTAGGTATAGTTTTTTTCTGGTAACATAAAGCAACTGAAAAAACCATTCAAATTTCTTGCAATTCCAAGCATTCTGCGGCAATGACAACGACCGCCTCGAAAGCTATGGCTGAAATAAGTGATAATGTGAAAAGAAACTTGTATAATTTCCATGGGAGCTCACGCCGTATATTATCATTTAGCAGTGAAATAATATAACCTCAAAAAAAACAAAGTTTTCATGATACTCCCTTTATTTTCGTATGCATTACGTCCTGTTTTAATGTCTCACATTCTATGTGCATTTTATTATACATTTTATTCATTGTTTTATGGTATCTTTGACATTAAATATTGTATTATCACATTATATCAGGGATCTTTCGGGGTTTGCACCGGGTAGTTAGGTCCATGGCGGCCAACGTTTCGATGCTCGAGTCGAGCTTCGTCCTCAGGGCAGAGGTGAGTCCCTCTCTGCTCTCACCTCTGCTCACTCACCTCTGCCCTGAGGACGATGCTCGACTCGAGCATCGAAACGTTGGCCGCCATGGACCTAACTACCCGGTGCAAACCCCGAAAGATCCCTGATATAAATCTTCGCCGGGAAAGCCTGAAATTATTATCACATTGCTAATAAAATTAATTTGTGAAAGGAAATCATTTTATCTTCACTGATATGTCAAATTATTCAGACATTCGACAACCATTAGTAATTCGATATGACATTTATATTCATTGTTGAACATTCAATACCGATAATCACTGTAGTTGGCTCACTACGGTCCATCTCCCACAACGTCCAAGGGCTAAGTGCTTTGATCGCCGTCATTAATGAATAATTAGCGAGTAAAATGTTGCAAAAAAAAGTATAGAGGTCAATGCGATGATGAAAACAAAATTTCTAAAGATGTAAGTGAAAACGACTATGAAAAAAAGAAGAAAAATAATTTCCCCAGCAGGGAATCGAACACCACACCTTCTGCTCCAATGGGTTTGTACGTACACAGACTAGCAGACAGACAGTGTGGGCTAATATAAAGAGAGTAAAAATCTTTGAAATGTCAACCAAATAAAACAAAATGTTAATTTAGAATATACTGTTATGCGAATCTGTAGGTAAGGTGTCCCTTTCTATGTTCGTGTAACTATCATTTCATTATATCCATGATATTATATCAAAATTAAATAGTTCACATTAATAAAAAAAAGTCATTATAATTTATCTCATTGATCACCTATTCAATTTTCTGGTCTCTTAATGAAAGAATTATAATCAATGAAACCGCTGATTTCATGGCAAGCATTACAAAAATATAGCAGTTTAGAAACATTTAATTAATTTTACATATAAAAACATTAAGAAAGTCTAGCTGAAAACTTAGTTTACAATTTGTTCTCCTGATACCAAAACGAAACATGAGTCTCTAAGTGTTGTTAACACATTAAAATTTTTTTACAAATGCTTGTATTATGAAACATCTAAATAATGCATTTTCTCATATCTTTAACGAAAAATAGATGAATTAGGTAAATAGAATTTGATAAAAAAGTAGAAACAAACTCTATGTAATGAAAGTTACTTTATCGTGGATACCATATCAAGCAACTTATCGTGGTTTTACTTAATGTCAAACGTTGCTGCAATAATTCTAATCTAAAAAAAATTGCAACGTTTCATTTTATTTTTCATTTCATATATTTTGTTCTTATTTTCGCGGATATGCATAGAAAATAATATAAAATTTAAAACCCATGGAAAAGATCACGAGTGACAGGAGTGACAGGCTATTGGCACAATATATGTAATCGTTAAAACTCCACAGAGGAGAAATCATTGGCATTGATATGGGTTCGAGTTCGAGGGATCCGGGTTATAGTCCAGGATTCAAGGCAAATTTCAGCGCGGGGTATATACGGAGAAGATGTTGATTAATATGGCTTGGTGGTGTAACTGGCAAACACACCTGACCGGCAATTGAGAGATCCGGGTTCGAATCACGGTCAAGTCAAATGATTTTTTTCATGGCGAATTACACCGTCTTTGGTTTATAACTTCACACCCGTGCGCGTGACTGCATGTAACACAATCATTTGTGCAACCGCAATGATTGGGAATGTATCGTACAAGGTTTAAAATACGCTTCATTGCGTGATATGCTGGATGGACTTCCGTCTAAAGACGTGTTCTGATAATTTATACCAGGGTGGATTTCCATCAGTGGTTAACAATATCCATTGTGGAAATTTGGGTGTAATATTGATTCGATATCTTACAGTTGATGAATCCTCAAACCCGCCAACGTTCTTCCATAAATCAAAGTAACAAGCTCGTCCCTTGGTTATTTCAACGATTCATAGATTGATCAATGTAAAATACGGCATGGAAACTACTAACGGCAGAGAAAATGAGTCAGACCCGAAATATGGGGAGGGATGGAAACCTCATGACAAAGGTTGTCGTGACATGAAGAGATATATAATCTTCTTACTATCTGGCTAACGAACTACTCAATAAAGATGGTGACACAATAATATCAAAAGTAACATTCCCAACAAATTCAAGAATGAATTTATAAAATACACAATATGCTCCATGTTCTAGGAGAAAAATTAATGAGTATGAGAGAATAAGTAATGAAGAGAAACTTACGGTTACGATTGAAGCGGAGCTAAATTTCACGGGGATCAGAATGATGTGTCAAGGTTTACCAACAGGTAGCGATTGGTCGGCCCAATTGCACTATATGAAGAAAAGTTTGGTAACACTATAGTTTTCTCAAAGGTAAATCAGGCTTCTAACCCATAATTCATGACTGCTCATTTATCAAATTCTACATGCAGACGTACTTCATACCCAACTCCAGGGAAATGAACCGGAGATAAGCAGACTATCTTCTTCCGAAGCGACTCCCATACTCTCAAAGGTTCCCCGCTTCGGAGCAGTGCATGGAATGAGTCTTCTCGTCCGGAGTGGAGCGTTAATAGTGAGAGCGCTTGCTGGCGACTGACTCGAAGCGGACAGACTCGACCTACGAGAGTCAAGTCGGAGTGGTTGGGCCCAATGAGGTTAGAAAAGATATAGAGGTGACATACCACTTGATTCTTGAAGCCATTTCCGCCATTGCAGTCGGCACAGTTTAGACCTTCCTCTGGCTTACGTGTCCTGCGGTCGCGTTCGATTTTCGTCAAATCTGAGTTTAAAACCACAGGCAAGGCGATGTTTTGTGACTGGTTTGGCAACACCTACTCGGCACAAAATCCTTCCCAAGCACCCCTATTCTTGCTTCACTTTCGCCCATGAGCGTTCACGGTCATGCTTCCTCCATTTCATTTTAACCTCCTTGAACAGATTTTAAAGTATCAGGCGAGAGTTTGTGGAAAATTGTCACAGACTGCATTGTAACAGAAAACACTTTGTAATAATTTCCACACCAATTTTTATTCTACTGACCTAGGTTTCGGCAAACATTGCCACTATCAAGGTAAATACCTACCTTGATAATGGCAATGTTTGCCGAAACCTGGGTCGGTAGAATAAAAATTGGTGTGGACATTATTACAAAGTGTTTTCTGTTACAATTAACCTCCTTGGTTGGGCCAAACGGAGCCAGGATACGATCCGAATCTAAAGCCACGGAGTGCTAACGCTGGCGTTGGCCAACGAAGCAATCTTGGAAATTTGGAAGAGCACGGGCGTGCCGTGTGGTCACTTGGCAGCTTCATGAGTTATTTATTTCCCCCTCACTCTACAGCACGAATATCACCAGAAGAGGCGTTCGAGCGGTCAAGTCAAGGAGCGGAGAGTCAGAACGCCCGGCCACCTTCTGCTCCACTCCGACCTTCGCTCCAGTCCGCAGTTTGTTCTTCACCGAACTAAATCGTTAAAGTGGTTCGTGGCGTTGTAACAGTTCAAATAAAACCGTTGGAGAGGTTTATTTTTCAACTCTTCCGCTTCGGTTCGATTACCTAACGATTACGCCATTCCCTTCTAGGATTGGCGCGGTCATAGACCTGATTTATTGGCGCTGTTAGGCCAAGGAAACTCAATCTCATTTAATCATTGTCTCCGTAATGTCATATATCCTATCATTCCTCTTTTGCTTAAGTTATATTCATGTATTGCATCATACATGACTGTCTTGTTCTCCAGACTCCGAATATTCCGCCTTAAAGATTCTCGTCCACCACACTCATCCATGATTTTCGAGTCTAACCTCTTCATTCACACCATTCACTCCTTTATCATAAATGTTTTTCGTTAATTGACTCTCATCCATTTTCTCAAGATAGATAAAAAAATGACAGACGCTTCTTTCATATATGTCCATTACTGGAGCATCCAATCCAAATTCTTCCATCAACCCCTACCCCTCCAACCCCTGTTACTTTTACCGCAAACATTTCTGAGGAATCACATTCCAACGGTATTTCATTTCATTTAGCCTACACTTAAGTTTAGCTAGGGATACCCAAGTTTCACCACCATGCAATAAAGTGGGCGAGAACATTTTCAAAATTTTATTTAAAGTTTATTTCCATTACGGAGAGAGGACGGTGATAAACACTTCAAAAGGCGAAATTAGGCACCGAGAGGTAACTGAATTCGGTCATAGTTAATGACTCAGCGGGGCACGACAAACCTGCAGTCATTATGCTACACATCGACTTCGATAAACTACGATCGCACGATGTCACCCTAGTAAATGCATGCGTCAATTAAATGGACTTCAAAAGGGATAATGCAGCATCGGAGAATCCTGGAAGGATTGCTCCCGCTTAAGGAGCACCCTAAAACACCAGGGCTCCTGGGAATTAGGAGCCGAGGGGAGGGAATCAGGAGTGGAAATCCAACTGCGGAAGAGTATATGCGCGACTAGTAATCGGTGGGTTTGTCTCTCTTCAAACGGAATTTTCGCCTTTCGCTCCACACTCTCCAAATACCCTCGCCTCATGGTAGTGAGTAACCTGGAGAGGTAGTCGAACAGTTGGAGCGATCGAGTCGAAGTGGAGAGTCGGGACGAAGCTCACTCCGACCTCTGCTCCGCTCCGAACCGTTAAAATGGCTCGCTCATGTGCAACCGCGGGAACGGTCTCTTTTCCAGCGGTTTTGGTCTGGTTCGATTGATTGGCCCAAGTATTTTTGAACCCAGGGGGCCGATTCTATAACTTGGCTAACGTTCCAACGTTAGGGATCCGTTCATCTTCGATCGAGCTCAATTTATTCGAGTGATGACCAACGAGCGATTTTATAAGGCCGATCGTTCAGCGGAACATCCAACGTTACGGTGCTGTCAGATTTAGAGCATATTTCGCACTTGTTTATCTTCTACGCATGCGCAATGAGCTGACTTTCGAATGACTGCACTTGTTTTGAGTCATTTTGAAAAATATAAATTTAATTAAACATTGCAATGCCTGAAACATTGAACTTTAGTTCCTCACGAGTACTATAAACGCTATATACTGCCCTCAATGCGTTCTCATAGGATTAATTATTTCCTAATTACTTGTCATTCTATGACTTTTATGGCCAATCGTCTTTACTGGATTATGGAACACTTCATATATTTAAGATGGGTGATCAAAATCCAAGCTTATCATCAGCATAGTTCCAAAAAATAATGTATTTGAATGACATCGGTCTCCTGTCAATCATAACAACTTGTAATCCTTTTCTTGTAATAATTTCTGTCTTAATTATGTTGGAATTCCACGACATCACGCCTGATACTTCTCTTTATCTAAATAAACTAGTGTTCTATGGTTCACTTCTAAGATAATGTTCCAAAACTACACTCAGACGTATATATGACACCTTGGAATATAATTTCGGACATGAATTCATCAGGATATTCATTAATACTTAAATACTATCCTCTAGCTAGTCCCCATCATTAACGTACTCCTCAACCTTCATTTCAATTTAAACACAACCTTCACCCCATCAAATTGAATAGAAATACATACATGACTCACTTTTACAAGACCATTCACCGCCTGTCAAGAGATTTCATGCAGCATATATGATTACCTACCTTGAGATATATAAGGCAGCTTTTAATCATTTCCAAAATTTCTCCAGCATCAACAGCGGCACTCAAATAAAGTAACAATACTTTCTAATGACATCACGTCGAGTAAATGAAAAGATAAGTTTTGAGATGGTAAAATTTACTGAATTAAGCAAAATGAAACAAGATACATTGCATAAGTAGGTAAAAAAAATCATCACCCTTTCACTTGGACGTATACAACCACACACACAATTTAAGATACTCTCAAATAAACAGTAATCCCTGACCAGGACAAATCCTAATGCCGATTGCTAAATAGTCATTACCTGCCTTAAACGCAGACGGATTAATTATTTCAACAAAATCACATTGAACACAACAATGCAATGAAATAAATATATGGCACTTGGGGTGGCGCAATTCTCTTAATGAAGAATAATAAAAGACTACACTGTTTATCCTTTCACTGGGACGTAAACAACCACATTTACAAGACAAGAGCAATCCACCAGTCACCAACTTCACTTCAATTCACATAGGTTACACAAATTAATTTAGTCAATAGTAGAAACAACGAAATGATTGCTGTTACGTCTTCTCCAACACTTACTACGAATGTTTTACACTTTTAATACCATTCCTGTCATAACACATTATTTAAAGAGAGCAAGTCTCGCCAATTAACGTCTTATCACCACTTAGACACACGCAATCCAGCGCAGCAGATAAATGACACTTTTCATCACTGACATGTCTCAATGTACATTGTATAAACACACGATAAACCTTCGTTTAAATTTTATCACCAAAAACGACACGGTTCTTTCTTGCACATTAAAACCTAGTGATGCAAACTTTATTTAAAAATTGAAATTAAATGCTCCACTGGAATAATTTTCTTTAAATAGTCACAGCTAAAAACACAAGACGTGCGATCGAAATTATCTTCCAATATAACGATACACAGCATTCTATACCACAATTCACATTTGAAGTCCAAGAATAGTATGTTTTAAATGATTTGTAGTTCACAAAATATATCACACTGAGATACTTCTTCAAATATCATTCAAATTAAACACCAAAACAAACTCTTTTTCGATCGATATAATGGCCGCTTCGGCATGTATTTTGATGCCGAATCCGAGGAGTCGAGCGTGAGGCAAAAAACGTTCAAACGTGAGTTACGAAATCGCGATCGGCAATTGTTATCGAAATATTGCCCACAATGCAGCGGGAATGACTCTTTTACGCTCGATCGTAAAGTTATAGAATCGGCCCCCAGACCAAGGGCATCGATAGCCTTATGCGTGTAGGTTTCTATACGAGGCTAGTGGCGACCAAAGGCAATGGTGATGCTGGGAGTTTTTAATGGCTAGACCGGCCGCGAAGCCACGTTTCAAGCAATAAACCTGGGTTGTCGCTGAATACATTTATCGGATTTTTCACTCGATATCAGCATTATTGTCGTCCAATACTACATGATTATGTCAAAATACGATTAAGGCACATGGCTGAAGTTCATATATAGCAAATTGCTTTGACTTAGTTCAAAATTGTTCACATTGCAATGAGATGGGATTCACAGGAATAAAATTGCATAGGATAAGGTCAATGAAAATGTGACACCAAGGAATAATTGACAATAGAAAAAGCGAGCATAAATTCATGAAAAAAACATTAAATGAACTCAAAGACAACCATATAAAACAATAGATGACGATTTCAGAAGAAGTGTCTATGGAGCACATGTATCTATGGAACTCATGTCCCTTCAGAAAGATAAATTAATGCAATAAAACTTGCCGAGGAAAATAATGTATTTAAAATATAACTAACAATAAGTAATGTTTAAGACGCTGCTTCATACAGAGCTTCACAACAGATATCGCCAATACACTTACATCCCACAATACTTGGAATGGCTGTCGTCGTGGGAGTGCGTTTTGGATAATTCTTCTTGAAGTCTTGCATACGGAAATGAGAACTACAGACATTTGTTCTTACGCTTCTAAATACCTCCTCTAATGAGATCTCTGAGGAGACAATATCTTGTCCTGTGTTGATGCCGGATTTATGCCGGAATCATTGGTAAGAAACTTATAGACGCAACAGTATATCTCGCTAAACATGCTATTCATGTCCTTTTTAGTGGATGGCTATATTTGAGATGCCATAAACCAAATAGGCTAAAAATAAACTTACTTGTCGACACGAGTTCTGAAGACACTATGACACCACAGTGCTGCACAACATTTTCTGCTTCACCGATGGCCATTTCACAGCCAAGAGAACAATGTGCTTTCATCGTATTCAAAAATCCTGTCGCCAAATTCACTTTAATATCTACTCCAAGAATATGGAAGCTTGTATTCATAATTTACTCGATATGCCCACCCTCTTCCGAAAACCTAGCTACGAGTTAATAGTTCATTTCAGATAACAAGTGTATCATTCAAAATGGAAACAAAGCCAGTGATGTATATAAAGCTGATAAAAATAAATATCGTTAAATATTGCTTATTTATTTGAAATTGCAGACCAATTGCCGGAGTATGTAGAACACCTCCTCTACCGACAAGAGGAAAATTATGGAATGCCAAACAGGTCACGTTCGAAATAGTTTTCATTGCGATACATCGTATTTTTGACGGGCCCAAGCCCAGACCAGGGAACTCCACCAAAATTATCCATCAACCATGTTTCTCGGAGTAATGTTCTTACGTCCAACGTAAACCGACTTAAAATCTCAATGTGAGTCGTCTCAATGCGGCTCCAGAAGGTCGGAAGTGCGGTTTTGACGAGGCGGAGAGAACGGTCGAATTGGAGGTCGCCAGACTCGCCATTCGGACGCATCGGCTCCAGTAGTATTGCGAGCAACGAGGGAAGTGGGTGTCTCATTGCAGCAAAAGAGCGAGTCAGATGGTGGGCAAGAGATAGAGGCAGTCTATTTCCTCTCACCACACGCATATACGCACACACAACTCACTCCTTCGCCCCTTCCTCTCTCCGGCGCGCAACCCCCCGCCGCCACCGAGCAAGCACCCCATTGTCCTTTAAAAGGAGTGGGACACAGCAGGGGGTTGGGTGGGGGAGTCGTATTGTTCGGCGCCATCGCACCCTCTCTTCCCTCGCCTCCTCCTCCTCACAAGACGGCGACCTTCTCCTGCGACAACCTCCGCCCGCCCTTCCTTCCCGTTCTGCGACGTCTTCTCCCGGCATTCACTTCCCTTCCTCCCTCGACCTCTTCCCCTCCTTCGCCCGCCCTCTCCGTTCCCTCCTCTTCGGTCAATTCCGCGGAAACGAGCGATTAAGGGCATGTCGCAACGAACGGACGACCTCCGCCTCCCCTACCCGACGCGTTAAACTTAAACCGGGATATTGAAACAGAGCTGAACCACTGAACAAATAATTGATTTTCCACAATAAATTTTCATTTGCCACTGACAAAATTTGCAGAAAATTATTGCATTATTTGCAGAATATTATTTCTATTGGAAATTTTCTGCGGTAGTGTTTAAATGAAAGAATAAGCGAGTTTCAGTTCCATAAGACAGTACCGGGAACTCTTACCTTCTGTGAATGAAATAGCCTGGCCTGAGGGGATGAGAGAAGCCGTACTGAAATGTAAACCATTCCCAGCATTTATAGTTTAACCTGTTCAAAGACGGTTCGACGACAGCAAAGGTTCTGTTTGGAGAGGAACGTGCCTTGGGAGCAGAAGAGGCTCGGAGCGCGGCGGAAGTTGGGGAGAGAGATAGAGAGAGCTGGGACTGAAACCTTTTTCCGGCGTTCCAGATTTCCGACTCGTACGCTCTAACTCCCCGGTTACATGTTGGGGTGTGGCGGTTGCTCCGGAGCGGCATTCGTGCAGTGTGTGGCCGCCGAGGCAAATGCCGTCTGAAGAGGTTACATGGCGCCCAGGTGCTGCTCCTCCAAATTTCCAAGATTGCTCCTTCCACTCCTCCGACAGAGGCAGGTCCGAAAAACAATAATGCTCCCACCGTAGCGAGAGGGGTCCACCTCTTTCAGGTCTAATGGCAGTGTAATCGCACGCAGTGGCATAAAAGGAGGAAAAGTGAAAGCGCTCGGTGAAATTATTCCAGTTTAAGGAAAGAAGAAACAGAATACAGGCTACTAGTTCTGCTATTCCGTGCAAATTAGCATTAAGAAGAATACAAGATTGTTCCGATAACCGAGGCCAACCTAAGTAACCGGTATCAATAGATTCATATTTTTTCCCCTGTTCCGTTTTTGCCTCTTTCCTAGCACTACGATTGTGGTTCCAAGAGTCACAAGTGTTTCATCCTGCACCAGTGAGCTGATTTTAAATGCTTCTCACCGAACAGGAAGACTCATTTCAAAACACACTACTCTGAATGGGAGAGCATTAAAACTACCTGAAGTGGTACAACCAAGTGATTCCATCTCGGAGAGAACGAAAATTATATCGGTGACCCACCTCCTTCAAAAAATACTCTTGGTATTGGCTCTGCAGGCTCTTGCTGACACTTTCCTGACGTCAGCCGTGATATCAGAGGCCATGATGGAGCATTTTGCATGGAAATCCCTCTGAATGTCATTGCGGAAGATTCCAGTTTCCCCTCTCAGCTCATTCAAGTTTCTTTCACCGTCTCTTACCTCTCAAACTCTCCCAGTATTTTAGTAGTAGTATTTTGCTTTAAATTGCCCCCTAAATATTCGAGATGCTAGACAAAGAAGTCATACTAGAGTAATAGAAGCATTTTTTTTTGGCGTTACAACTGCTAAGGTTTATTGCGCTACCTAACACCACACCCATAAGACTTACAGGATGAGAGATCGGGTTGGTATAGAGGTTGGAGTACTGGCTTCCAATCCCAGGCACCCGGGTTCGACTAAAGGCAGTGGAGGAGGAACAGGCAGCTGACCGAGTCCGCTTGGATGCAATGAGAAGCATTTTAATAGGGTAGTCTTGTCTATGGATTGGAAAATCGATTTAGATTTTAATCGAAAATCGATTATCACACTCCTATTTTCGATTTAATCGAAGTCGACTTTTTGTTTTGAAAAACCGATCAAAATCGATTCTATCCGATCGATTTTCGATTTTTAGCTTGCTACAGCGTTTGAATTTTGCCAATCGAGCTGCGCCAGTTCGTAAACCGCCCTCCAGTCGACCGCAAGTCCAACTCCAATCCACTACAAGCTTGGAAGGAGATTAAGTGAAAATATCCCCACGTATACAAACCAGCCAGCAGGATTTTATTTCTATAGTTGCCTCTACCGTGCCGTGTGAGCGACTATTTTCTCACGCCGGGTTTATTGCAACTCAGGTGTGAAATCGATTCTTCGGAGAACATTGAAATATGTTAGTTTTCTTAATGTCCATCCCTGAGGAACACTGGTTCCACGGCTTTGCAAACAAGAAACAAATAAAATTCTGTTTTTCATTTTGTGGTATGTTCCCATTTTTTCAATATACAATTCTTATTGCTACTAAACTATACGTAATTTGCTTTTTATATCACCTATATATAAGTATCTGTTATGTATTAGTACTTTCCTGCATATCTTATTAATATCTTTAAAATAATATATTGTATTAATAAATTTAACTGTATTCGGTTCTTATCTCTGGTGCTTCCATAAACCCATATTTTGCATTTTGTTACAACAGCACATCCGTATTTCAGCAGACAATTACTTTACAATTTATAAATATCGATTTCGATTTTTCGATTATTTTGGGCAAAAAATCGAATTTATAGAAAATCGATTTTAAAAACCAAAATCGAAAGTCGATTAATCGAAAATCGATTCTGGATTTAAATTTCCAATCCCTAGTCTTGTCAGATTGGATGTAAAATCTGAGGCTTTCAGAGGAGTCTCATTAAGAATGGGCTAATGTCGATGCCGTATTTGTGCATCTACATAATATCCCACAAGTCACCTCAACTGTTCGTGGCAGGGGATGAGTATCACCAACATTACACAACACTTTCCCTACTAAAGTTAATGAAACTACGACTATTGGTTCATTAGCCAAACCTGCAAATACTTGTCAGAAGGTGAAATTTCACCAACATGCTCCACACTATAGGTATGCTGCCAATTTTAGAGAAACTAAGTGTATTAATGTATATTGCAACTACATAAATGCACTGAAATACAAGATTTTTACAGGAAAAATACACGACGTGCTGTTAGTGCCACGTAGCAGATAAGGGTACAAGTATTGGGGAGAAAATCCACTGATTAGTGACACTACCTATCGATAAACTCAGTTAAAATTCTCATTGGCATCTCTTACGGTTTCTTATCGTTCGCGGGAAAAATTAAATTTTGATACTGTCCGTTCTTCTGTCCAGTTCCTCATCTCTTTCTTATGATGTGATCTACCGTAGTATGTTGAGTTTCATAAAATGTTATTTACCTCTTCATAAAGTCAATTAGTTCGAAACTTACGTATATTAAGTTAAAATTTAATCAACTGTGGCAGACAGAAGGGTGATAAGGGGTGGCAAATGTGGAACAGACCACTATTTGGTGGTCTATGGAGTGGATTTGGGTAAAATTGGGTTCCGAGGAAGAGAAGTGCACGTAAGAAAATGAGAGTAGAAGGGGTGAGGTTGTTAGCCAACGAGGTGAGAGTACATATTAGGGAATTACGTCGTCAACTAACCCGTAAGATTTTAATTTTATAAGTAACTTTCCCTGAGACACATTATCAAACGCCTTTTTAAATTTAGGTTAACTGGAACGTTATCTTCACTCGAGACTAAAACATCTTGGGCAAAAAGTACTAATTGGGTTTCGCAAGATATTCCCTTTCTGAATCCGTGTTGCGTTTTATTAGCAATATTTTCATAACGAGGTGTCTTATAACTGAACTAAGGACTTTCCACTAGATTTATGCGAGAGATTGCGGTCGGTCATTCGATGGCTGTTCCTTATCACCACTTTTAAATATGGGAGTGTCATTGGTAATTTTCCAGTCCTATGTTAATACGTGTTTGGAGATGGATTTAATAATTATTATCTGAAATTGCGGAGCAATTTCTGAAGCAAATTCTCTATACACGCGGGCAGGAATTTCTTCAAGACCTGAAGATTTATTTGGACTTAGCAATTTTAATAGATTTCTATTACGTGAGTACAAATATTGTTAGGCGGCATCTTTCACTAACAATGATCATTCACTATGACGGATGTATTTTGTGATGACATAGTGAAAACACTTTAAAAGTAGGAATATAATAAATTAGTTTTGTCCATCAATTTTGAATACTTCGCCCTTTTCGTTTCGTAGTGGATTATCTGTTGATGCGTTTTTCTTCCATTCACAAATAACCCTACACTTTCCAACCTACCCATCTGTCCACAATGATTCGGTATTGGTCGCATTCCAGAAAAAAAGCCAACCGAAGCCAGACTCCAATCCACTACTCGAGGGTTTCCATGCCAGCACGTTTCGAGCTTATAATAGTAACGCGGCAGGGAGGTGAGACGTGGCCGGAGCTCCAAGCCTGATTTGCGCAAGCATGGTTCAGTTTGACGCTCCGATAACGTAGATAAAGAACCAGAGCCATTAAAAATAGCACCATGTGACGAAAAGGCTGTTTCACGCAACCAAATGCACGTCAAACTCCATTCAAGACTCGTTGAACAAGCTTTCTGGGAAGGACATGACATGATTAGAAACATCATGCCGGCGGAATTATTGTCTTTTAAGCTCTTGAAAGGCTTCGTTGCTATAAAATTCCTTTCATCCTTAGTTGTTGTAAATTCTCTTGAATCTTGAACGGCCTCGAAGCGTATCGACCAGTGGGGTTAGGTTTCAGACTACCAGGCGTAAGATGGCCGACAAGGGAGTAAGTTCCGCCTCCCAGCATCGTAATTCATGCTATTATTTAATAATGCAGCAATACTTTGATTCAATAAGTTCACTTCTCAACATGCGTCATTTTTCTTTCAATTTAGAACGATGTAGGAAACCTGTGTGAGGTATATTATGGTCTAAATTCACGAGATGATACCTCAAGCGGTGAAAGATAAACAAGGTCAATCACTCACTTTGTATTTTACGATAATTTTCAGTTGGATATTTCGGCGTACTTTGATGATTTTTGCAAATCATTGGTATCGTGCTTGATAATTGTAGAGTTTTAAATGTTGGCAATGCAAGATTTAATGACAAACTTCCCTCATTGACATTTTAGGTGAAAAAGGGACGCCTTCAATTAGTTTAACATTATTTACCATTTTGGCATTGGTTTCCTCCATAACGAAGACTTACACTACCTAACTGTGTATGTAAATAGTGATTCATTTTGTGGAAACATAAGACTCTTGGGAATAATATAAAGACAGCAAACAATAACTCGAACCAGACAAAAGTATCTAGAAGAAGACTTCGTTATTGGGACCGACTTCGGCTGTCTTTGGAAAAGAGAAAGTTCGCTCAAGGTCAACGGCTGCAGAAGCATTTCATCGTGCACGCAATTTCCTGGGATTAAATGGGATCGGTAATTTTGGCTAGCACCTACGCAACAAAGTTACGTACACCCAAAATTTCATTATAACAATTTCGGAGATTTACGAACAGACCGTGGGCCATTCAAAAGAAGAAAGTCGAAAGAGTAAAATATTTTGTCATCTTGGAGTTAATGTCAAAATCATAAAACAAAGATAGCCTCCAATTATGGGGGTTAAAATCAAGTGTCACAGAAAGATAAATTGAAAGAATCTCACCGTAAAATCTTATGAGGAGCTGACGCACCGGTTACCTCAAGCGCCTTCAGAAAGTTAGAATGCTCAAATAGATGAAACCACAAAACAAATTGATACCATGAAGGTTGAAAAAACTGAGATATTTAAGTTTTGATTTATTTATAAATTGGAGAATTTTAGGGAAAATGTCCAAATAGCTACAAAATTTGAAAGTGGATGACCACAAAAAGGACCACGGGATGAATGAGCAGTTAATTCTGTGTCTAGTAAGCAAGCACTGTGAACGTTTCAGACGATTCTGGGGGCGACAGAAACTCAATACTGACTTGCACGAGTCTAGTGCAGGCGATGGGAGCTGACGGAGAAAGTAGTGCTTTCATTTATTCATTTTCCACTCGTATTACTACGCACCCTTGACTCACAGTATGACACGGCACTTAGTGTCACGTGCACTAGGTGCTCGATAGTTTTCTCTAATTATAACAAAAAACATGACAAAGCAATATAAATTATGTCAGGAGACAGACAGCCGAGGTCATTTGGGCCATCATGGATAAGATTAAGGGTAAGATTATTCGGGGAATGGTGAAGCCGTGGTCAGCATTTACCTGCTGCAAAAGGGGTCTACCATTTAACGTCTCCTTGAGCGGACGGAGGTAGCACGCAAAAACGGATCTATGTATTATATCAAAAATTCTCCGCCACTTCGGGAATTCAAACACGGGACTCTTAAAGTATGGGGAATCCAATATTTCAGCCGCGATGCCAACATGCCGCCGTTTACCGAACAACAGGGGTGTTTTCAACAAGTTAGAGTGAATATTCATGTTTTAATTATTTTTCCTCCACGTTCATATTCCCGAACATCCCCCTGCCAAACGATATTATGGGCAGCTACAGAATAATGCATGCAATCCGGGCATCGCATCAGCGGTTGACCGTGTTGCATGGGCTTCAAAGCGCGGTCGATCCCTCTTCCAAACCACCGAAGCAGCGAAGATTGCGTCCCGTTAAAGAGGAAGCCCGAAAGAGTGAGGCCGGCGTCAGCGAGACTCGAACACTAATTTTTGGCGATGAAATACACACAAGTGCCCCGGATATTTACATATTAAAATTATAACTTTGTACTGTCCACTGGGACTTTTGCTCCACAATACATTTCAACACTCCAGCGTCGTCATCATCATCGGGCACAACGTCATGATGATTCAAGGATGTAGGAGGATATGTGATGGAGATGAACATGCCGAGGCGTTGAACAACGTTGTATACATTAAAAGTTCCACCGGACTGTACTAAGCTGTCAGTTCATTTAAATGTCAAAAGGCCGTTCCTCCACATCTCGTTATCCAAGTGACCTGGGGTTCATCCCGAGGGTCTGGATTTGCATCCAGGTGAGGCCGGAGATTTTCCAGAAGAACCCGAGCCTCTTCTGAGAGCGGCCGTGTTAAGATCGTGCTCCATCCCTTGGATGAGACGTTTACCTGTAGACCCCTTTGCACTCCTTTGCACCAGAAAGCTAATGCTGACGTCGGGTTTCCCTCCAAATATTCCTACATTCCTTCAAGTACTTTCCTTTCTAATCAATCCACCAATCCCCCACATTTGATGTACATAGTTTTCAGTCCCCTCCCTAAATTACCAACAGTTCGGAACATCTTAAAAATATCATTTCTTTCTTATGGTTCGGAAACAATGATGAACTGTGATAACTAACAGTGGAGATAAGTAATCGAAAGTCTCAGAAAATATTTCGGATTCTTCCGGTAAAAAATAGATAAAGAATATGGTGTTATCGGCGTACGCTCAATTTTTTCCTGCGGCTAAAAAAAATGAATGAATCGAAACTATTTTCCAGTTACCCCCGAATGAATCCAAAGAACAACTTCTGTGTTATACAGAATTAGCATCCAAATTCATAAGGATATTTTTCGCAAAAAGCTATTCGTCTCCATTTGTATTCAACTTTCAGGAAAATCGTCTCCAATGCATCAATATTTTATCATCTGTAATCTGAGTAGCTGAAATTTTACAACCAGCACCGATGCCCAAACATCTCAATACATAATCAGTAACAACACGAAAAGCCCGAATCAATGGAGTAGAAAAATGAATGTTACAGGCCACATTACAATTGTTACAATTGCATAAGTTTGTTTGATATGACATTTTCATATTGATTTATCAAAGGTCTCGCAATTACTATGGTGACAAAGAATAAAAAGATTCACTGAGACGGGTGCTTTTGAGACATGTACGGGCATTGCGGTGCAATTAAATATCGATTATGGATCACACACACAGCCGGAGGACTTTCCGTGACCACGCTACAAAGAGGAAAAACAAAGGAGTAGATCGCCTTAAATGTGCACGATCCATAAAACCTATTGCACGGTAGAGAAGGCTAATGGGTCAATGATATCGTGAAGGACAATCTAGGCTAATACGTCAATTCGCCCACATTCAGGCTCAGAGCCTTTGTACTCCGGCATTAACGAAGTTTTCCTACTTTCTGCCTTTGAGTGGATGTTATCATAGTTCAGAATAAATTACGGTAACATTTGATTTCACAATAATCTAACTTCTTGTACCCTGAGCAGTGGAACCTATATTCGCAGCGCGAGAGAGCGAACATTGTTAAAATGGCAACTATCAAGCAATTCAAAAATAGAATAGATAAAAGTGAAGAAATTGTCAGCAAAATAATATATGAGATTTACTGAGATCAGCTAAAGAAATGCCAAATTTTTAATGGATTCAAATTCTTCAAATTATTCAAAGCCGTTCATTTTTCCAAAGATTTCAAGATTTCCAAAATTCTTCTAACCGTTCTAACACTATAAATATTAGAATATATGTAAAGGAGGTACAAGTAAACTAATCAAAACATCGTAGGTAAAAAGATACATGCTTTTAGAGGAAAACATATGCCAATGCTAGGCTAATTCAAAGCGTCACCACTCAATCGACGAGTTTTTATGTGATTAGTCTGATAAATTGGCAATGCAACAAAATACCAAATATTAATTTATATAATTCGGAAATCACACGGGATAATCCGAACAGACCTTACGCCATTCAAAAGAATAAAGTTCACAAGAGGAGACAACGTCCATTGACCTTGGAATTGATAATGTCATCATAAAAAATAAGGTTCTTCCCCAAGCTTCCAAGCATTGGTATAAAATCACGTGTCACCGCCCTCATATAATTAGAGCAGTTCAACGGAAAATCGTGCAAGGCGAGCGTGAGTGGTCGATTTACTCAAAGCTCTAGACTAGAAAAGTAAGGACAACGTTTGTCTTCCACCGATGCCGACAATCGAGGCATTTGGGAAAAATATGAGAGCATTAGAACATTGTAGTATTATTTTAAACATCACAATTGATGGAATCACATGGGTCAAATTCACATAAATGCTTGGCAATAATATTTTCCTGTAGAGATATTCTTGCTCACTATCTTCTCCATGTTCTGGATATGTCTGTTTTGCTTGAGTTTTCCGTACTTTCCCATCCGCCCTTCGTTAACTATCATGTGACATTGTTGATATGACATGTAACGTTAACTATCATGTGACATCATTACATTTTGCCACGTTTCATAATTCATAAACATGTGCTCGAGGACCTTGTATTAATCCTGGTATAAATGAGGAAACATCGCTTGATATGGTTCCATAATTACTGTTTTTCTCATGCAACTCTAAACGTACATTATTTTTGGTGGACTGAAAGTGCTTTCGAGTTCGAAAAAGTTAAATCCAGTCGTTTTTAATCAACGTGGTCTCAGCACATCTACCCACTCACCAGCTGCGATAGCTTAGCCTGTGTTCACATATCACTTACTACCCACAATACGAGAATACTAGAAGAGATCGAGATTTGGGATATAATTTTTATCCGAATACGGGATGTTGCCATATTTTCATTATGATTTGAAAGGAAATATTACTCTCGATCAGTGAGCATATTTAATGACCTTTAGATTACATGAACTCCCTTCAGACATAACAATTTATCACTCCCCAGTCGTAGTTACAACCTTTTTCCACAAGTTTTTTTTTTAATTTCACGATGAAAATTCGCGTTGCAAGCGCAATCATTAAAGCAATGCACTCGTGTAAAATTAACTTTGTTTAAGTACCTATTGAGACGAATATCGCGCCACTTAAAGATTAAAGCATCTAAAATGCTGGACGGATTCACCTCACGGTCGTTTTCAATGTACTCACCTGAATTCATAAAGGAAGCGGAGTTAAATTTTAAGGGTGCTCAATTGACCTAGAAGCGTAACTGAAACGTACCCAATAAAGCGGAAATATTTGTTTACCCTCCTTCAAGCGAACTTTAAAAATTACGTCGAAAAATTCACATATGATTCCGATGGAGTTTATCTCGGCCGCGATCTCCAGAACAACTTCATTCGCTAGAATAATATTCAGGAAAATCTTTCTTCCATTCACTTGCCAATGGTTTGTCTGTATGGTCAAAAAAATCAATAATTTTATAGTTTCACATAAAATTTATTAAGTGTACGGCCCAGATTTCGACATGGGGCGTCCTCATGACTTGATGATGACATCCTACGCCAATATCAAGGACGTGTGTGCAATAAATTTCATGCGGAACAACAAAATGTTTAATTTCATTTCGACATTTACAGCATAATCCACAAGGCTACGCCAGAGAAAATTCGTTGCGTAATAAATGTGCGATGTAACAAGCAGTTATGGATTCTTGCAAATAATGTAACAAAAATGTTTCTCTCGATAACTTTTCTACTGTATTTTATTAATTTCCTCCACTCAACCCTGCCCCAATAACTTGTTTCCCTCCCTCCTCCTCCGTAATTACAACAACAATAAAAAAATGAAATAACAATCTTATGTATATTATATTTTGTAATCTTGACGAAGCCGTAAAGCGGCGAAACGCGTCGTGCAATAATAAAATATTGTAGAAAAGTACTAAGCTGAGTTAATCAAGAGAAGCTAAATTTCGTTACTCGAAAGCTTTTAGGAATGCGAAATTAAGAAGAATCTTGTTTTGCAGTATTAAGAAGAAGCGCTTGATGTCTGTCGTGCTTCTTCCATCCCAGGTAATGATGCTCCCGAGGTAGGTGAATATTTCTACTTGCTCTAAGGAGAAAGATAAGAGCAAGTGAAATCATTCACCTACCTCGGGAGTACCATTACCTGGGATGGAAGAAGAACGACAGACATCAAGCGTCGAATAGCCTAAGCTAAGACGGCATTCATGGCTAAAAGGCCGCTAATCTGCTCGAAGAGCATAAGACTGGAGACAAGGAAACAGTACGTGAAAACATTCGTGTGGGCAGTGGCACTCTACGGATCAGAAGCATGTACCAATGGAAAAACAGACCACAAAAGAATAGAAGCCTTCGAGACATGGTGCTGGAGGAGGATGCTAAAGATAAAATGGACGGATAGGGTGAGAAACTAGGAGGTATACAGAAGAATTGGAGAAGAAAGGACACTGTGAAGCACCATACGCCAAAGAAGAACACGGTGGGTTGGCCATGTTATGAGACACAACGATTACATAAGAAGCATAATGGAGGGAAAATTTGAAGGGAAAGTCCCCAGAGGAAGACCAAGAGACAAGTACTTGGGGCAAGTCAAGATGGATACGGGGAGGAAGAACCATAGGGAAGTGAAGGAACTTGCATGGGATAGGGCGAAATGGAGGGCTGCAGTATACCAATCCTAGGATTGTATTACTATGGTAATGAAGAAGAATCTTATTTTAAGATGCCGTAAATTGTAATTTATACAATTAATTTTATATTAAAAAATACTTTTTTAACCAGGCTTATATTCAAGTGTACTAAAAAGTTTTTAAAAAGACTAAGAAGTTTAAGACTAAAAAGTTTTTTAAAAACTTTTTAGTCTTAAGCGAATCTTGTAATCGAATTTGTAATCACTTATAATACATATATAAATTGTTCTGGGGTTTCTCTCATCCGAGTAAGGATTTTGGCTGCTGCTAACGTTTCGACAGAAAACTCCTCCTCCGTCGTGTTCCGAAGACGATGGAGGAGTTTTCCGACGAAACGCTGGCAGCAGCAAAATTCCTTACTCGGATGATGGAAACCCTAGAACAATTTATAAATAAAATTCTCCGAGAAAGAACAAAAGCTTATACTTATAATACTGCTCGAATATATAATTGTTAAATTTTATTTTTCTGAGATGAAAAAACATAGATCCTATGGTCTATCAGCGGACCTTACATTTTAGACTGCGATCCGAGAGCACTGTGTCTGTTTTTAACAGTCAATGGAATCATGTCGTTTTATCAATCAGTCTTTCAATTCTATGTCAATTATCTCAATCTTTCCATTTCAGCAAACGCTTCATAGTTGCAAGGTTTGTTTAGCGTTAGCTTCACACAGTCCCAGGTCTTCTATCTGTAGTCCATCCAGGGATCTTACTCGGCTTAGCGCTACGTATGCTTGTCCACTCGCGAATAGCGCTGATCCTAAGTATATCACCGCGTGGCCTACTGTACTGCCTTGTATCTTGTGGCCAGTAGAGATCCATGAGAGTATTGCGACATCTATATGTGAACAATTCTCCACATATAGAATTAATTTATTAATTGCTACTAACTGATTAACCAATTGATACATGTGATTATTAGTTAATGTATTATTTCATAAAAATACGTTTGTGTCCAATGTATACTTATTTTGTACTTTGTAGTATTTATATTAACTGTGCAACGGTTCTTTAAAATTTAAATTACAGGCATTTCTTCTCAAAATAAATGCTAAAATGATGGTCGCAATGAATTGCAACAGAGCTGACGGCGAGCAGACAATGCGATGAGGGTTGCGTCATGTTAGGATAAAGAAATATTAAATGTAAACCATTTAATTTTAGTAGATTTACTCGGCAATTAGTGAATTTATTAACTGGTTCATGTATTTCCATCAAGATTAAGTAATTGTGCTAAATTTTAGCTCGATTGAACTTTGGGAAGTGGGTTAGATTTCGATTACAAAATTTCATCCAGACAAACAACAAACAAACGCCAAGTTAAAATAAACGAGGTAAAATGCATATTTCTCGGTAATTTTTACACAGTTTTCAACTTTTTCACAAAGATGTGAAGCAAATTTAAATGGTGCGAGAGTTTTGCTCAGAAGGAAAACGTATTTTAAGAGTAATAAATCCCTTTTTTAGCCAGCAATAATGAACTTATACAATCGCGATAGTAAAGTAAAAACGTTTAGTAATCCAAATAGTGACAAAGCTAAATAACCAACCTTCGCATTAATAGAGCATTCAAAATAGGAAACTCCTTTACCTCCAAATGTAAAACTTTTGAGCTTTGACAATCGCTGATGACAATACTACCACTCCGCCAAAAATAAATAAAAATAATGCAAAATCAAATTCAAAAGAAAGCAGGTGCAACATTACTCAATATTTCCCCACGCACGCTGTCACCTAAATGCAAGCTAATCTCATATAATGGGCAATTGTAACCGCATTTGTGATAGCGAATTTAGGTCGCATTACCCATTCATGATGGCAGTCTTGTATGTGGTCGAAAACGGAATGTTTTCGCGGACCGTCTACGTGAACGGAGAAAAAAAGCTTTCAAAATTCGTATTTGAATGAGTTTCTGTCGACGCATAAAATGACCAAGTAGAAAATATGATAGTTCAGGCCACATTAGCGTCCAAATTTATGTCCGAATGAATTTTTTCACATTTTTTTAGGAAAAAAATTATTTCGCAACGTAAAGATGGAACTTTTCATGCTCAGTTTAAATTTAAAAAAATCACTGACGGTTGCTCACCGAATGAAAGCTGAAGCCTAGTTCTGATTTAATGCAACACTTGGTCCTTAGCGCTGCTCGAAAGCATTCAATAGGCATTAGTCATAATAAAAAAAAGTAATTTTCTCCTTTAGCTGCTATTTTTTTCATGAGTAATTCTTTAAAATAAGTACGACAATGGATGGGAAGGGCGATGCAACAATTTCAGGGTGATCAACCTGGGATTTATATTCGTGACTAATCACACAATTGAAATATATGTGATTTCACTCGATCAATTGTACGACCCCGACACGAATAGGATCTTGAGAGGGTACCGCGCATGCGCAAGACATGGTTGGGGGATTGTGGTGACTGGCGGCCATTTTGGGCGTGGACGCGATATTCCGCGGGGTATTTCTCGCAATACCGACGTGGTAGCCAGCTAATTTTGGTTTCAAACGAAAGATATCGTCTGTATCTACCTACTGAATTAAAATCTGACTGTGAATTATTTGTAAGGGACAAATTAAAATTAGAAAATTAGATTATAAGTAAAATTTCATATACCGGTCCATACTCACCATAAAGCCCAGTGGAAACAGAAGAGAACGTATCTCATCGGAAAGGGCATATAATTAACTATCGACCAGTACGTACCCCTGAACGACCACGGTGAAACGGGTGAGGTGAATTCAGGAACCTCGGAAAGTCGACGCGACAAACGGCAGCGCATTCAAACCGAAGACCGATAAAAATCACTTGCAATCGCAGACGAGTTCATGTAAAACCCACGGCCGCCGACATTGCAACATCCGATTTTTTTCAGTATATTTTTTGATAAATTTCAATTGCAAATCTATTAATGAAACTTTTAAGTGCAATGAAAAAAAGAGAACAATCTACCTATCATTAGCTCAAGACATCTCTAGCATTAACGGTGATTTTTGTTTTCCCTGAAACTTTCAGTGACTTTTTAGCCAGAGAGCAACCAAAGTCAACAGAGGAAAATTAAAACGCTACATCAAATGTTTCAGGTCACTAGTCGACCAATTCGATTTAACTTTTTTGGCATTGAGTGCAAAATTGTACTCATGAGTGGTTGGTAGTGAAATGTAATATGTCCTCCACGGTCCACAACTATAACCTCTATCGCTAGTCCAGTTACTCCCAGGGTTCTGAATTCAGATAGAGAATTTATAATTGCAATCAGTCCCTTTCGTGCTACCTTTAAAGAGATGAAGTCATCTTAAAGGGTTTAACGGATCCTGTAGGAAATAATATAGCCACCAATTCAAATAATCTTGCCGTGGGCTGAGGGATTTATGTCCTTTTTCAAATCCATCGTGGATTTCGACTCCGAAAATTAACAGTAATCTCCTTTTTTTAAGGTACTACGTGGCATGACACGAACTTCATTAGTGTTCTACCAGGTTAGTGGTTGTTTTTTGGACAGTCCCTACCCTGGCTTCCCAATTTCTGGTTCATTTCACTTTCCTGCACAGTAATTTCTCGCTATCAAGCCTCTAAATATCCTCGTATCTTCTGCTCCTTCTATAGTCATCCAAAATTCTCATCCTCTTCCCTACTCTTCCGCTGTAGCCAATCGTTCTCCCGCTATCAACTTGCCCTCGCCTCTAAACACGTCCTCTGGTCGCTTTATTTGCCTTTTCCGGATCTCCGCCACTAAAATCCTTTCCTCTCCCACCATATCCAACACTCCTTCGTTCGTCTTCCTCACCGCCCACCTCGCCTTCTCCTGTTTTCTCCAAACCCACACCTCAGAAGTCCTCTTTCCGTGACGACCTCGAATCCGACTCAAGCACAATGTTATTATTTTAACTCGAAATTTCTTTATTTCTCTCTCCTCATACTTTAAATCTGATGTTCCTACCAAGCGAAACCACTCTCCTATAAATAAATCTAGGTACGCAAACTGCTCCGCATGCTCATTTTATGCCCTTTACCCTTTTATTTTACCCCGCCTTCTAAATACCAGAAAATCTATTTATCCTCTTCTTCTGATGATACGTCTTCATACAACAATTTTCACGCCTTTCCTAATATGGCATACGAATGCTTGTTTTAGTTTAACGTGAAAGAATTATGAAACATTTCTTGGATAACAATATATTTCTGTTCACTTTTATGTGCAACACAACATTTTTTGTCCAAAATCCTAGTGTTATATATACACTACTCACCATAATTAAATTATCATTAGTCATCGAGGATTTTAGGTAACTTCCACGGTAATGATTAGTCATTATTGACGAAAGAAATTGGCACCTACGTAGCTATGAGTATCGTTTTTTATATGGTACTTGGACAAACCTAACGGCTGTTCAACGCATCATAAAAGGGTATTAGACAATCTGCATACACTGCAGCGTTTTAATTGATAACATGTTGGGAACGTTTTATCTGAATACAGGATATTGCTTTCATTGGTAATAAATTTCATCAAAAATACAGAAAAATATTAGACATGATTTTGATTGAGTATTAATGATTTTATGAGAATTTGAGTTAGTGTAAAAATTTCCAAAAAACGTTCTTTTGAAAAATAGAATTAACGTTCCCTTCAACAAAAATACATCGATATCAACATTGATACTGTCCATAAAACATTTACTACATAAGTTAATATTTATCTTTCAAGGTGTTCCTACATACACTTTCGCCTATTTTACTTAGGTATTGAAAATATAAGTAGTAAGAGAAAGTTATGACAAGCAACTCTATCTATTGCAATTAATGACAGGCAGATACTATATGCATATTAAACTAAACTTTAGAAATAAGAGAGCTAAAAACATTATGCAAGGTCGACTACGATTGGTTAATCTTTCATTAATTAATAATGTGTGAGAAATTTAACTGCGCTATTAAGTAGCCGCAGGACAAATTATTTAAATTTTCTATTACTACGAGTGAACATAAATAATGCAAGTACTTGGAATCTGAAGGCATGCAACGGCAATTATGTGACGGCCGTGTGAGTTACGAATGGGTTCTGGTAAAAAAGGGTGCAGTTTTCAACATGGGGAAGAACGCGTGATCAACAATGTTTAGCTAACCAATCGGTATCTATCGGCGCTATCGGCAGTCGTATTTTAAGTCACCTAATACTGTTTTCTAAGTTCAAATCATTGTCAATTACACAATTTTTCATGAACGGCCAGATGCAACGAATTCTATTCTACTGACCATGCCATACTCCCATGCTTTATTCACCTGAATTCTCAATGCTATCAATGAATTAATTTACTGAATTCCGGTAAAACAAACTTTCACTGCTATAAATAATGCGTTACAGTTTAAACTATTCCACTTCTTACTGAATTGTACGGCTTCATTTTTTTACTCAAAGGCTATACATGCACTTTTTCACCGTAAGCATGAAATTCCAATAGGTACTGATGATGAATCTTCAACCGAGTAAATATTGAGTACAGTATCCATGAGAAATATTTTTCATTTTTTCAGTTGAGCAACAAAAAGTTTAGTGGACCTGACATTCAGTCAGAAATGTCAAATGTGAAGCTGGTATGTTAATAGCAGCAACTACTGAAACGCTAATTTTCATAAATAACGTTTCGCATATCAATTTTGTTCATATTCGAGTATGTATCTAATTCTCCAATGTACTCAATGATCGACTATGGTATTTGACTATTTATTCGGTGCCTATGCTGTTCCTGATTGAAACTTCACTATGAAAATCACTTTGAAACTCCGCTTTCCTCCACCTGCGGGTTATCCAATCGGGAATATGAAAATGCACATAATATTAGGGCCTAGCAGAGTGACCAACGGAAGTGGTCTGACCACCTGTATAATTGAGAGCATCCCGCGATATTTCCTCAAATCTTTCTAACTAAAATATACATTTTAAATATTCATGATCTTTCAAGCAACTATACTACACTAATATATGACCCTATTTAAACAATCATCTCAAAAGTCACTAAAAATTACAATACTGTTCCTTACAAATGTTACGTTTAATGTTATTCTCCCCCTCATATAATTTCATAAATACTATTATTCATGCAAAGTTTGGGTGAGCAGGGTTTGCTATTCTCTTTTCGTTTTGTGTTAAGTGCTGCAGTGAGTTAATCGAGATTAGCCACTCACCTTCCAATAAAGCTATAAGATTTGTTTTGCTCTAGTGCAGCGGAACATTTAATCAATATTTTACACGCAAATTATACTCTCCCAGTTGTCGTACTCCAGGAATAGCAAAATGGATGCAAAAATAATTTCCCTCCCTTAGATCAATTGACGGACGATTTATCGAAGAAGACAGCTGTTTATAAAGGTAGAGAAGAAATCCCTCTGCATGGTTGTTAAAAGCTTTTTCGACGAAAGTATGCCATGACTCTTTTCAAAATTCTATAATTTGAGTCGCCTATTAACAAATAATGGTGTTTAAGATTGTAATTTTAGGTTAACTGAAAGGAGCTTAAGTTTTATTCTTAATGAAGACTCAATTTCCACCCACAATATTAATTTTGGGACATCAAATGGTTTCAAAACAGCTAGATGCAAGTATCATTTCACTCTTAAAATATGGGAACGCAATATGAGAGCCAAATATGAGCGAACGTCTTACTTAACCTTTTACTGAGTATTAAACACAAATTCTGTGACATTAGAAAGACAAGCTCAATTTATGTCAAGTGGAAAAGCACGAAGAAGTCTCGCCGAGATAATATCGCAAATGACGTGCATGAATTGCCACTGCCGAGATAATACAGAACGGTAAAACTGGTGGTAGCTAAAAGTCACATGATAGTAAAGAAAACGAGAAATTTATCTGTAAAAAAAGGTCCATTTTTCACTAAATTTTCACGCGAACACTGCGGCGAAGCAAACATTTATAGTAAAGTATTTAACACGGAAATAGATCACTGTCCAGCAAAAAAAACCTGTATGACCATCAAGCCACAGTTGACCGTTCTCATCTATACGACACTTTCTTCATTATTTTATATGATATGTGAGTTTATCTAAATCCTCACAGGTATTCCGTTTTCAGGAGTACGTCTACATTCTTAATATGGTAAGGATTATTAATTGCTTCTCAACGAGCTCCTATCACAGAATTTCTTTTTCCTCTAAAGAGACAATGTACCCAAAAATATTTGAATCAGTTGAAAAGAATAACTGTCATTTAAGCCATATTATAACCATTCAATGCTAAGTGAGCTTAGTACATTCAAAGTACTTATCATAGATAAAAAACATTCTTCATTCGCTTTTTTTAATTTCATTCCACCTCCTTGAATTTAATAGAAATTTCCAAATGTTACTGCCACTTTAAATCGCTATGAACGCATATGGCCATGATTATAGTGAAATAGAAAATGTATAGTGGAAGAAAACAAACTGCAAGTTGCAAATCATTACATAGATATGTACCCAATTAATCAAATTTGAGCAAATTTTTCACTCGGTAAAGAGCCAGATCACATGAATTTAAGGTGAAAACGTGGATTTATTTGCACCTCGTTGACTTTTAAAACTGTTACTTCAAATGCCTCAGCGCATGAGTTTTGGAATCAGAACATTCCGACGAAAAAGTCAAAATATGGACATATGGGAATCCATTTGGACAGCAGGAGACACCAGAAACGCCTCGCAAAATAAAAGCATAAAGAAAGCACAGGGGAGGAGGGGGGTTTGAAACATTTTTAACCATCGGAATTCCACCTATAACAATAGCCGCTCGCGAGCACGGAAATTCACGCCCGCCTGGAGACGTCAGCGCGGATAGAATTCACGAGCAAGAGGTCAGTGAGCCGAAGCGTCACTACGGAGCGTGAACGGTTTTGTTTGCGCAAATGTTCGCGAGCAAATGCAAGCGCGTGTTTGAGTGGAGAGGGAGACTGACAAAAACGCAGCGGGGAGCGCGAGGAGGAGAGGAGGGGTGGGGAGAAGGGGTGAAAGGGTTAGGGGGTATAGCTTTCGAGGGGGAGAGGTGGGTTGGGATATCGGATGATAAGACTGCTGTACGATGTTACGATGCATCGATGGGGATGCGCGATGTGACCGAGATATCGCATTGCGATAGCGGTTGTTCGGTCTGCGCAATAAACATCTACATTACGATTTTATGCGATGTGATTAGACGAACGCCATACAAAACGGCATATGCTATGCTTTTCGCTGCAATACGATATTTGCGATTTAGTGCGATACATTTGATGGAATGCGATGGAGTGTGATATGCGACTATCTATGCGTTGGATATTTAGGGATGCGACTGACAATACCGGTTAATGGATGATCAAGTTAAGGAAAGGTTGGTGTGGGATGGATAATTTTGTGGATGAATGAAAGGCGAAGGGAAACCCGGCGACGGCATCAGCCCATTCTGAATTAAAGGTCGATGGTGATACACAAGTCCAACCATCCCCATCCGACGGAGAAACGCCGTTGAAGTGTTCTCCGCACAGAACCCAAGTTCGAATCGGGATTCAACTGAAAAATCTCCACCACTGTCGATATTTGAACTCGGGTCCAAGAGATGGCACGCCAGGTACCCTAAACCAAGGAGGTAAGAAAAGAAATGGAGGCAACATACCACTTGATTCTTGAAGCCAATTCCGCCATTGGAGTCGGCCCAGTTTAGACCTTCCTCTGGCTTACTTGTCCGGCGGTCGCGTTCGATTTTCGTCAATTCTAAGTTAAAAACCACAGACCAGGCGATGTTTTGTGACTGGTTTGGCAACACCTACTCTTCACAAAATCCTTCCCTATTCTTGCTTCACTTTCACCCGTAAGGGTTCACGGTCATGCCTCCTCTATTTCATTTTAACCTCCTTGCTCTACATCAACACACACGTGGGGTCCCCTTGAGCATTCGAGCTACGCGATATGTCACATTGTGACATAATACGATGAAATGCGATATAAAACGGAATGAAATTCCATATTTACGTTCCAATGCGATAGATACTTCAGATGAAATGCGGTACATATATTCGATGCAATGCCAAGCAGTGATTGCACAAGGGGTTGAGCCCTCCATCAGTACACCATTAAGGTAGTTTTGGACGTGTATAATACCTACTCCTACACGAGTACGCCATTGATAGCGGCGGAGTTCGATACTTGGACGGAGTAGCCGCCGTCCTAGTTGAGAGGCGATTATTGACCAACTGTTCAGTCGGAAGAGTGGAAATCGCACGTTTAAAATGGAGGCCGCACAGTGGGCTGAAATCGAAAAAAGCTGGCCAAAAATCAAAAAATGATTTTATCAAGCCAGGAAGCTGCAACTTTGCATAAATATTTTTAAAAGACCTGTGCATTCGATGGTGCAAAATATTTTCCTTAATACTCTACAATTAACAATTTGCATGAGGTCAAAGTTGCACAAATTTCGCACAAATGGTCTATACTCAATTTTCTCACAAAATCTTCACAATCAAGCCCTTGGTAAGCCTTTATGGGTGAAGAATTGGAATAAAAGGTGATGCAGTTACATGAAACAGTTTTTATCTCTGTTTTTATGTAGTTAACTTACTTTCCTGTCATTATTTACCAAAGATATGAAACTAAATGGTGAACCTTCATTATTGTTCATTTTTAAAATATATGTAGAGAAATAGTTATTTGCATCGCCGAGCATCACAAAGTTGCTGAAATGGGGAAACTCAACAAAGCTTCCACAGTGCGAATCCGATGAGTTATGCTGCGACCGTTTGCGACGCCGAATTTCACATCAGTTTTTCGATCGTTCGGTCGAGTCTGGTCCAACCCGCCTGCAACCCGCCTGTAAGGTGGCGCGGCAAGTGTGTGGAAAGGATTGTAGTCACATCCACTCCGCTATGGAGATTTTAGATATACAGACATTGAAAAGAGCCTCCATGTATTACATTTTGGAGAAATCGCGAAAAAATTACGTATTTTGTCACATGAGGTAAAGGTTTAGGAGGTACTGAAAGACTGCTTTCTTCGGGTGAACCTCGGGCGTTTCTCTTCTTACCATTTGACATCGCCTACTGACGAATACGTACACTTTTAACGGAGACAACATGCATACCGGCTTGATTGTGAAGATTTCGTGAAAAAATTGAGTGTACACCATTTTTGCGAAATTTGCGCAACTTTGACCTCAAACAAATTGTTAATTGTAGATTACTGAGGAAAATGTCTTGCACCATCGCATGCTCAGGTCTTTTGAGAATATTTACGCAAAGTTGCAGATTCCTGGCTTGAATAAACCACTTTTTTTAATTTTGGCCAGCTTTTCTTTATTTCAACCCAATGTGGGCCGCCTCAAATAAGACGGATATGAAAACGGTTTGCCAACTCAAGTTGATGCTAGTAAATTTGCATATAAACACATAGAAACCCTCCATTGATGTATATGTGAAATATTTACTTTCCCAAGCTGATGTTAGTGCAAGTTTAGAACCTTATTTTGCGGTATATATGACATTATTGTCTTCTCAAGTTGATATAACATGAGTAAATTACAATGAGGTGCATATCAAACCTTTGCTTTCTAAAGGCCGTTTTACACGATGAAAGATATTGTACAAACGAATGTACGTGAGATTGTACGTTTGTCTCAACGAAATTAGAACAGGTTCTATTTCCCGTGCAGGCATTGAGACATTCGCACAAGCGTTGATACAATTTGCCGCTTTACACGATACATTTTGCCTCATGCAAGAGTTCACGGAAGAGTTTTAACAACAAATGTACCGTGTAAAACGGACTTAATGCTAATATTTGTACATGTTAAGAGCCTTACATTGCGGTACACATAATATGTTTGTATTCTAAGTTGGTGTAAGTTATATGTACTATGAACCTTACTCGGAGATGAACATAAAACGCTTGCCTCTTTCGAAGGATTAGGAGGCGGCGAGTTACATGGTGTTTGGAAAGGTCAAATAGATCTACAGGTATGTAATACAAGTTCAAAAGTATGCTTTGAGGTTAACATAAAGGTTTTTCGATCTATTTCGAGTTTTTTCATAAACACACTACGAGCCTTCTCTTTAATGTACGTAAAAATTATAATAACCGTGTGATTCTCTGTTTTGTATTTTTTAAATTGTGTTTTCATCATTGCTTTCCTACTTAAGGGAATTTTATCCCCAAAATGTACGTATAATGTTATTACCAATGATAATGTACTATCATAATCCTACGACTGTGTTTTATGTATTAATATTTTCAAGAACACTCTTTCCTCTAATTTTTTAGGCATTTTTTTGTTAGAGCTCATTGAAAAAACGTAACCGTTGATGTCAGTTAAAATTATTCTCGCGGAAATAATTTATTTTATTGCTCTTTTTTCACTATAGTATTATTGTTTTTTGGATGAAAGAAAGATGATAGAAAACACATAAAATACGAAAACACAATGGTGGTGTGAAGATGGAATGGATGGCCGATTCCAAGTAAAAAATGTTCGACTAGACCACGGTGGCTGTACTGAAAGCACTGCGGACGCTGTCAAGAGCTGCATTGATTGCTTTGGATTGCAAAGACCTCCCCTATTACGCCTTTTCTCCTCATTTTGTGTTGCTCCACTTAAAGTAAATATGAGTTATTTTACCCTCAAGCTGTATTGTGTCTGAAGAGGCATCGTTTCTCATTGAGAGAATAATAAACAGCATATCATCATAATGCTTCAGAGCGACGAATATAAAGTCATTACAACCCAGAAAGTTTCACGAGAGAAAGAGAAAATCGACAGGATTTGGCCCGAGGAAGGACTGCCATGTGGAAGACATCCGGTAAATACTAAGGATTCTACTAAACCACTCCGTGGAGACTTTTATCATGGTTTAGAATGTTATGTCCTTGTAGGGAATCCAGACGTCTTCTTACTAACAGGGAAAATTAATTCCAACTCTTTTCTTACGAAGATGATGAATTCTTGGATAGGAATTGACCATGAGTTAGAAACGCAATCTTTAATTATGCTGCGTTTCACTTGTATAGAAGAATCAGGTTTATTTTTCAGAGTATTTTGACCTGGCAGTCTTCCTATCCACCCCAACCCCTTCCACCATCCACCAGATGTAACAAACCGCTATGTATGGCCAAACTTTGTAATTAGCCGAGTCCCGGCTGCAGGTGGAGAGGACTCTTTTCGATTTTGCCCGCAATATTTATATTTTTACCTTTTATCTTCTGAAACATTAGTTCTTAGAATTTCTACTTCTACAACAAGTTTAGGATAAGTGTACGAGAATAATTTGAATGCAGAGTCATCCTGTACGTAGAATATTTTCCAAATGGCAGTCCTTTCTCGGGCCAAATCTTGTTGATTCTTCTCTTCCTTCCGTGTACTTTCTGAAAACGATAAGGATATTTTTATATATATATAAGAAAATAATCGGTCGGCCAACGAGAGCTACATTCACTGCAATTTTATGTCAATCACGACTTTCTGAATTATGATCGTTGGCAGCTAGTACTGTTCACGACCTGCCACATTTACTCATCAGCTGTCAATCACGATTGACTTCCAAAGACAAGCTGTTATCGCCAATATATTACATAATCATAAAACCGCCTACATCATTTCAAGGCCTGTTCTCTGTTGAATAATTGTTTAAATGGGATTTAGTAAAAAATTTATTGGTATCTACAATTTTTGTCCGGGAGAGTTGAGTATTTTCTAAGGATAAAACTGCGGGTGCGCATGACAGAGATAATCTCATGTCTTTCAACTCTCTGTCTTTCATTAAATAGCCAAAAAAAAAATAATTTTGCATGACTACGCGACGTGTATGCCCAACAAACGATTTGAAACCGTGGCCAAATGGACGTTCTTTGCCAAATGCAGAAAATATCGAGAAAATGTTACCTTTCGGAAAAAGAAATGTGCCACCCTCCACTGTGTATTTTTGAAAACCCAGCCTCAACATCTCTTAGGAATCTTTCATTGAACTCCTTTCGTGGTAGAATTTTAACTTTTTTGGAGTGAGTACGCCCCTAATGCGCCATCAACCATCTTTATCTGGCCATCTGGTCTAGCACCTGCCCCACTACTCTAAACTTGCTCAAACGCCCTGTCAACTTCTTTCTCGCTGTAGCCCACCATCGAATCCCCACACTCAGAAACTGTACCCGTGACTCTATTCTTTCCTCCCTCGGGATTTCCAACATAACTCACCGCCGTGTCTTATCTGATTTAATGTTCCTGCATAGAATCTTCAGCGAATCTCTCCGGACCAATGAAATTCTCCCTCTCTTTCGTTTTCATGTTCCTCCTCGCCCCTTACGTAATAACTCTCTGCTTCATATTCCCCGATTACGTCTTTCCATCTCTCAACGCTCCCTTTTCTACCGAATACCCTCCTAGTTAAACTCTCTGGCTTCAAAATATCCTTCCCTGGACCTCTTTTCCTCTACCGCTAATTTCAAATCCTCCCTTAAATGCCACCTGAAAAATTCACCGCTCTCTAACCCTTGGTCCCCTTTCTTATGTTTAATCATTTTGTTTTTTATTTATTTTATTCTCTCTAAGCTTTTATTTATTGATTGTGGTCAGCCAATGTAAAAGCCTTTGTGCCATTTTTGGTGGTGAAATAAAAAAATAAAAGTGAAATTGAATTTTCGACCAGCCAACTGATAAAAATGTCCGGGTTTGTGCTGTGGTGCATCTGAATTCACTCTGAAAAAAGCAAACAAAGAAATTAGAAAAACCGGTAGTTATGCTCTCAATCAGCAATGTTTTTATTGACAGCCTATTATTCAAGTCAGACAGTTGGAAATCATGACATTCTCGCTGTCATGTGGGTCCGCAGTTTTATCCTTGGAAAATACGATTTAAAACGAGCAGCGGCAGCAGTTCGACGTGTTCAGGTATTGTAAGGTTAGAAAAAATAGTATTCTAGGTAGTCTAATGGAAAAACGAATCCTTTGTGATTGACATAACCAAATCTTACCCGTCCTCGGTATTTTTTGCTAATTAAACTGGAAATTACATGGCATGTTAAGCGAGAATTGGAGAAAAATGGGGAAAATAATATTTTTTATATAAAATATATTCTGTTTGTGCGAAATACTATTCATTACAAGTGCATTTTCTCAAATAACTGTATAGTAGAAAAATTACCGCAATCATACATATTATTTTCGGAGATATTAGTTAATTACTGCAGTAGTTGAAAGCCAAACACGATAACTCGTTAAAAATGGGGCTGCAGTCGGCTCTAAAAGAAGTGGAGAAAGTGTTTGTTATAAAATAATATTATTCGCATTATCTGCATATTTTTTACCTTAATTTTGAGAGTGTTAAAAGCTAAAAGCATGTCATTGGTGAAGACTGCATTTTCAAACAATACAAAGGAAAAAGTTGGAAACTATTTTTGTTGACTCACACAGTTATATAGTGGAACCTTCTTGAGGTTGGAGGCGTTCCTGAAGGTGGGAGATTTCGAAAATTGTATTCCAGTTCCGGGAGGGTACCGGAGATGCCGGAGAGATATAGGGAAAGCCCTTGAGTGGACCATCCCCTTCTCTCCCTCCTCTCCTCCCTCAAAATAATCCCAACCCCCTCTCCTACCCCCCCTTTTCGTCCCCTCATGTCTCATGCGAATGTAGGTCATCGTTTTCAACACCGCTGCTGCCAGTGCGAGCCCTTCGGCCGACTGAAACAATGTCCCTCTCCCAAAACGACACCACCACCACCACTACCACTCCAAGCCGCCCAAAATACGGACGGTGTGCGATGGCAACAATGCGCCTGCAGGGTTGGAGAGGGTTTTCCCCCCACACATCCACCCCTCTCTCTATCTCTCTCCAATACCTACTTTCCCCCTCCCCTCCTCTCCATCCCCACCCCGCCCCCTCTCTACAATTTCCCCCCTCCGACCAACCCATCAACCCCTCATTCTCCGGAACCGCAAAATATCCATCGTCCCAAATGTCGGTGGCACATCCCTGGGAAGCGTGATGGACGTACGAATGGTGTGTTTCCGTGTGTGAGTGTGTGTGTCCAATGGTAGGGTTTCCAAAACCGCGCGAAGACATAATATGTCCATTGTTACCGAGGAGATCACGTGAACGACGGGCACAAGCACTGAGAGATTAGAGGAAGGGATTTTTCCACTTTTTTATTTCTTTGTTTTCTTTTGAAGTGGATAAGTTTTTTAAATCGATCCGACAATGTTACACCAGGACCTAAACGACGATGTATCGTTTGCGGGGTGATCGATTCCCACTCTGTGACATCAAAACTAAAGCTGGGTTTACACGTAGCAGTCGTTTGATACGCGATACATCGCTACTGCTACCAACGCAAAGTGTCCACACCAACTTCTATAACTATCGCCAGCAGTAGGCACTTCAAAATGGCTTCTATTTTGCAAGAAAGGCGACGAACTCTTCTCACAATCCTGCTTGTTAGAGAGCGGCAGAAGCAGGAAAGGAAAATAGTAGAGGTTTGACCTAAGTTTAGAATAAACTCTCCTCAAAGATCTAGGTACTCTATTGTGACGGCGAGGAATGTTAGAATTTTTACGTATTGACCACGACATATTCCTTCTATTACATAGTATGGTTGGTTTTTAAAGTTTTCTAATGGATATTAGGTGTTGTAACAATAATGAGAATCGGTTAAAAATGTCATGTATTGACATAACTATGTATAGGTACCCTACTTAACAGACTGGTCCAAAACTGGAAAGAATCAGCAATGGAACGAGAAAATATCTTCAAAGGTGCGACTGGCCAAATGTCTAAGTATTTTGGCCACTGGGGATTCCTATCGATCTTTAAGTGACTTTTTGGCATCATTATTTTTATAATCCCCCTTCCTTGCATTCCATAAGCATTAATGTTCCCTATATCCTTCGATTAATCTGAAGAGATGACCTCCTGGCATAGAAATCCTCGCCAACTTCTTAAAATTCCCGGTCGCTTTCCATAGCGCGTCCTCAACTGCTAGCGAGTGTTGCGATAAATTGCACTTCAATGCGATGGAAAGTAGAAGTCCGTCAACTTCGCTGATAGCTCGAATTCACAGTCGATCACTTTCGACCTAGTCCTCTATCGACTCTTACTCGCATCGCAGTTCGCGTTCACACGTACGAGTCGGGCTTAACAGTCGACTGTTATGGCAGTCGACTGTTAAGATCGACTCGCATGTGTGAACACGAACTGCGATGCGAGTAAGAGTCGATATGGGACTAGGTCAAACGAGATCGACTGTGAACTCGAGCTATCAGCGAAGTAGAATCTTTTTTATTTTGAACGCAGTCAATCCATGTGTATCGCAACCATCGAAAGCAAAAACATGGCGGAGACCGGCAATTACAAAAAGCTTGTAAGGAAAACGTTGTCGGAGAGAGAAACATTTAAATCTATTGAGAGGTACAGACACCATGAATGCCTCTGGAATGAGAGGTCGGACTCGTACAAAAATATCAGTGCGAGGAACGCAGCCATTTCAGATTTGGGAGAATTTTTTTCATTGACATTCCTTGGGCAATCTTATGTTGTCGTTCTCATTTCTGTTAGCTTCCAGTGTTTCCGACCTTGGTTGACAAGCGAAATTAGAAATAATAATTATATGTAAAATAAAAATTAAGGCCTTGATAATGCCTTCGTAAGCCAATGCCTTGGGCAGGCAGTGTTAGTATTATAACAAACAGTATTATAGACGAGACAAAATGTCCTTCATTTCATATTATTAACGATGTACTTGAATAAGGGAACCTACCCATAGTAAAATCTATTCTCTCTTTAACTACCCATGCAACGTCTAATCACTGTAAACCATATCGGTCGTATTTAAATATTTATTCTTTAATATTGTTTGTGGACGGTGAAATCGTGATCTCTCCACGCTTTCCCTGATTCAACTGTTTTCCCATGATTCTTACCAGGATTTCGACTCGAGTTTTGAGTCGCTACAGGGACTCTTGGGACACCTGAAGTGTTGATGATAGTAGCGATTGATCGTGATCGAGCGACTCTCATGGCAGTCAACTTCGACATGTAAACCCAGCTTAACATAAAAAGTAATGGCAAAAGTGAAATAATTGTGGTCTCATTCGATAAGGTACACTACTACATTGCAAGCATGACTTAAATTTGGCACCACGCATGCACCATGCGCCGTTGATGGCCCACCGTTATTGGCGGAAATTTTGTGCGAGGGCAAAATTTTCCAGGGCGCAATACTCCTCACGACACCAATGAGCTAGTGGCCTGAATTAGGCGTCAAACGAAAGATATTTTCTAGTTCTGTCTAGCATAGACAAAAACCAACTTCGTTCAACGTTCGTATTTGACAGATAAAATAAAAGCGATAAAGTCCACGTAAAATACAAAATAACGCGCATCTCATTGGAGTAAGGGCGACTAATCAGTGATCGATCTGTATCTCTATGCCCGTGAAGGAATGGGTAAGACAGCTTTAGGAAGTATACGCAGATTGCGCCGCAGACGAAGACACAAGCATACTTAAGACTGTCTCTGAATATTACTTACCAACCAACGCAGTCACATTCACGTTAAACACGCATCCATGTCTTTAGCATAGCCACTACAGATTATTTGTATTTATCATTTTCTTCTTTTTCATTGACGACGCGAGTGTGCCAACAACTTTGGCCTACTCTTTCGGAAGATCTTTTGATAGTTCGCACATTGCAAAGACAAATTAGCTCAATTTTGTACATTTTGAACATACAGCTGGTGACATTCAATCTAACGATGTTACATGTGAAAACTCATTAGTTTTGGGATGTCATTTTTCCCACGAAATATAATGGAATATAACAGCGGTCAATGAGACTTTTATCTAGGTTTGTCGATAGGTAATGTGGCTCTTAGTAGTAGTAGTATTCCCCAATACTTGAATCCTTATCTTTTACCAAGTACTAGCAGCACGCCGTGCATGTTTTCTACATAAGTCTTGAGTCTCTGTTCATTTGTGTAGTTGCAAAATACATATATATTAACGGTCCCTCTCCATTGTGATAATAGCTGTAGTGTAGTGCATGCTTGTAAGACTTCGTCTCGTGACAAGCATTAGCGAATTATGCTAATGCATAATAAGTCGTAGTTACACTAACTTTAGGGTATAGTGTAATGCATGATGGTGAATACTCACCCTCTGCCACACACCCCTGAGGTGGCTTGCAGAGTATTTTGTAGATGTAGATGTAGATTAGTTAATCAATGGTTTTGGCTTATCTTTGGCTTATCAGGATAAGTCATATTTAGAACAGTAGAAATAGTAAGGAGAATAATACACCACCGTAAATCGAACCACAAACACTATAGTTTTCCGGACCAATGCACTGGGCCTCTACGCTACGCTAGCTTCGTTAGTCTAGTGGCGTTTTTGAGGGATTAAAGGGAAAGTAGTGTTATATTGGCCACGTTTATACAACGCAACGGTGCGTATTGATGGTTACCCAAGGGAAGAGATGGGTACATTGAAGGACGACTACAAGGTCAGAAGGTCTAGTTTTCTTGGATGATCCATAATTGTCGTGAGAACTCGGCAGGCGGGGAAGTATAGTGGTTTGCTGATCAGCCCGGAAAGCCCAAGGTCCGTATTTCGATACCCGGGGAAGGTGAATTTTCCGCAGGCTGCGTTTAGCATTTCATCGCCGTAATTCAGCAGGAATGAAAATAATCACATTAAGAGCAGATTTTTGCCCTCGAGAAGGAAGACATTTGATAAACATATTTCTTAATTTGGCAATATTTCAACAACAAACGATATTGAGCAATTATTCATTTCCTGCTAAGATCTACAATGTTTCCTTGCACCTAAATAATGTGGTTTATGTATCTAAACTTTTCTTTCTTATTTAAACAATTTCAGTCTTTACCTTCGTATATTTAGGTGTTTAATTATTTTAAAAAAGATATCAATCAGGTAAAATACATTACCATGACTTTATTGTAATAAAAACATCAATTGTTTCACGCGAAAAAAGTGAAATGCGAAAGGATAAAAAGTTAAAAAAAATCACTCATGATTTCGTGATTTTAAGGAGAAGTTTCAACGCACACAAAATCAATTAACATCATATTTACAAGGTTACAGAAAATATTTTAAGTTGATAAAAGAGTGTCACCTAAATGCCATAACTCAAATATCATTGGATGACCTAGTCCACGAAGACGAAAGTAACCGAAATCGCAAATCACCACGTAACAATTTGATGCTTAACAATGCTCGGAATTAAATAAATGGAAACCTGCCAATTTTATGAATGTGGGAAGGGACAACTGTCACAACCGCGTGTCGACAACAGTTTCATCCGCGCTTGTCTGTTCCGGAACTTTCACTTGCCTGATGCATAAAACCAGGCCATCGGCGTAATCGAGTGTCAAGGAAGGCAAAAAAAAATTAAGCAGAGTGGGAGGAGTGAAGTGGACGATTGTCTACATTGAATGGAATGTCGGGAAAACGACGAGGAAACGATTCCACATTCGAAGGTTGGATCCCATGAGGGGAAGTAACGAGGAAGACGAAGCAGTAATAAAAAAATCCCGCGCGAGGATTAGCCTCTCTGTCGCCCTCACAGTTAAACGGCGTAAGATTAGACCCCAGAGCCAGTTTTTCGCCTGGTTTCCACTCCCCCAACTCTCAAATCACCCTGAAACCCCCTCCCCCACCACCACCCCGCCAATGCCTCGCTGTTAATCCTCCCAGTGCCCCAATTGCACACACAAGTAATCCTTGAACAGAGAAAACGGCTCTCCAGGAGTAAAGCACCTCACTAAGCACTATCAACCACTGTGCTTCTCCCCCCTCTCTCTCTCTCTCTCTCTCTCTCTCTCTCTCTCTCTCTCTCTCTCTCTCTCTCTCTCTCTCTCTCTCTCTCTCTCTCCTCCCTCTCTTCCTCTCACTATCTATCTGACTCTCTTCCCTTCTGTCCCCACACATCCACATACAAAAGCACACACGAACACTCTGAAACACAAGTCCGCTAATCTCTAAATGCACTTCCACTTCCTACGCCAACCTCTTCCCAAACGAGAAGAAGATCGGACGGAAACAATGGGAGTGTCGCCATGACATCGCGAAAAAGAAGGATGCCGGCATTTCACGGGGAAATTCCCGTCGTGTTCCCAAAAGGTAGAATGGAAGCCATAAAAAAAAATAATTAAAGTGTTCATCAACTTCAACGAGCAAGAGCATAGAAATTAAAACGCTCCGGATAGAATTAAAGTCGTTCCCGATGACAAGAGAGCATTGTTCACATCGCGTGAGTTTTAAACTGGGTATTTTTTAAAGCGACGGCAGGAAAAACGGAAGAGTTAAATTTTATATTTGTCATTCATAGCAGCCATCATCAAGCAAGAGGCTCTCTCTCTAATATAGCTTCCGGCAACACCACTTACGAGGAAAAGATTTCCTTACGTAACCTTATGTTTGCGAAAATAAAGTAGAATGGGGGATGCATTGCACGACTTTTAAGAGTTTTTATGAAAGAAAAGGACGTTAATTATGCTGCATAAATGAAATACTTTCTCTTAAATAGTTTAATATTATAATAGCATGACTATTTTCTGATTTCTGCTTAAATATCACCATATGTTAAGTTTAATTTATTTTGTCAGTAATGAGAAGATGAGGCCTCGCAAACATAATGTAAGAAGCTCCTTTAATTTATTTCAGTGGAATGAAAAACTTGAACTTTGTGATTCCATAATATATCTTATTTGGATAAGATATGGGTTTCGACGTTCAACGTCACCTTCAGGATGACGATGACGTCGAAGGTCGATACCGGATCGCATCTAAATAAAATAATGCAGAATAACAAAGTTACATTTTTTCATTCTGACATGAAGAAATTCCATAATTTTATAATAAAAATGCCAATTAATTTAGTGGAATTCGTGGATTAGATTAGTGGAGGAAATCAGTCAAGTTGTGATGCGGTTCTTATGATAATATCATGCTCCGAAACACCATATGATCTAGCACATTAACCCACAGAGGTCAGTAAAAATTTATATTAATTTGACGCAAATGCAAAGTACATCTACATCTACAAAATACCCTGCAATCCACCTCAAGGGTGTGTGGCAGGGGGTGAGTATTCACCAACATGCATTACACAATACCCTAAAGTTAGTGTAACTACGACTAATTATGCATTAGCATAAATCGCTAATGCTAGTCACGAGACGAAGTCTTACAAGCATGCACTACACTACAGCTATTATAACAATGGAGAAGGACCGTTAATATATATGTATTTTGCAACTACAAAAATGGACAGAGACTCAGGACTTATGTAGAAAACATGCACGGCGTGCTTTTAGTACTAGGTAACAGATATGGATTCAAGTATTACGGAGTACTACTACTACTAAGAGCTACACTACCTATCGACAAACCTATATAAAAGTGTCATTGGTCGCTGTTATGGTCCCTTATGCAAAGTCCCGAAGTATGCAAAGTACAAGTAATAATATGTAAAGTACAATTCTCCCCCAATCTTACGGTATAAATGTTTTTCCGCATCATTTCCAGCAATAATAAAAATTTAACCATTTACTGAGAGATAAATGTTTTTCAGACGATGGTTTCAGTCGCATACGTGTATATGATGGCCCGCGAAACGCTTTCAACGTGGTGATAAAGCGTTGAGCAATTTAAGGAATATAAAGGGACACCTGATGAATATTCCCTCTTCTGCATAGTTCATTTAAATTACGGCGATAGTAATTAGTCCTCCGCGCGTCCAAGAGCTTAAACCCGTCGTCATAAATAAGTCACAACGGCTGGCCTTCAGATGACGCGGCGATTGCTAGCAGACAAGCGTATTTTCTTGCGTAATAGAAAAATCTATGTTGACAGCCTAATTGGGCCTCTTGGACGTGAATTTGGTTCTGACAGTTGGAGACACGCTACATTAAGTTTCTTGACAACGAGAATGGAATGTCTATGGTTGGGATAAATGAGTCAAACGTTATAAAAAATATATATTTTTCTATTTATTTATTTTTATTTCTTTTAATTGTTAAAAAATTGCAAAATGACCTAAATCATTCACTTAAAAAATCCATGGTTACTGTTTTTTAAACAACATGTTTTATGTTTCAAACCAGAGGAGTTGTTCATTATGCGTGTCATTCTGATTCCTTTTGCATCATTCTGTTCATGATTAACGCATTTAAGGACAATATATTCAAAATTATTAATTTGTTATTGCATTATCGTTATTATATCCTGGTTTTGTTTTATTGTTAAATATTTTGAAAACTTCTAGCCCGAAGAAGTCAATAAAAATTGACGAAACGTTGGCTAAGTCCATGTGAGCGTTAATTATAATTGCTGTCCAATCCTGAGCGGGCCTCATTGCCAGCGCTAGCGTGGTAAAGTGAATCGTCCGAGCTATTGCTACATATTTTAATTATTGTTGCTATGTTATGTAGCAAAATATTTTTATTATTACTGCTATTTCTTGTTCATATATATTTTCATCATTCGGGGGAGGATGGGGTGTAATGGAAGCCTGAAAATTTAGAAAATACGTGAAAAGTTGCGAAAAAAAACGGCAAAATCGATCATTTTTAATGCGCGTTTATTCAATTTACGGGGACTAATCCCCCCCAAATCTACCTCCTTACCATAAATGTTCATGTTTTACAATTTTTCACCCCACTTAACCCTTAGAAGAAATTTAAATGCTAAAATAATCCTTTCCATCCCCCCAAATTATCGAAAAGTGATAAAAATATGAGGGAGGGGGGCTCCCCCGAAAATGGTGGGTGATGGGGAAAAACGGAGGTAATATTCGGATTCAGGAGGTCATATAAAATAAGAATCAGCAGGAATGGTGTCAGGGCCGATTTTCATGCCGTCCAGTGTTATTAAAAAGTAAAAGACCAACACTCTATAATAATATATTTACATTAATTTTGTGGTCGATTAAAGGGAAGAAGTTCCTATGTTATAAAAAAATGCAGAAAAGCAGACTAATGAAGCACAACCGGCAACAAATGCCTAGTTTCCGGCTGCAAACAAACATCCAGCGAAAAAGTGTTATATTTTTCAAGAAAAGGCCATAAGGTGCAAATTTTACAGTTCGCATGAAAGCGTAATAGGTTTTGCAGGAATCTCTTCTTGATCGACCTGTCTCGAGCGGACTGGCATATATTTTCTCTTTTTTTTCATCAGCAAATCAAACGCTTTCTGTTTTCATTGGCACGGCACCTTAGGCACAAAATTCAATAAATATGTACCTGCATAACGGAACTCAATTCATTCAGGGATTAAATGATTCTACTCCTTTTTCAGTCGCGAGACAGAACATCTACATTTGCGTAATACCGTGCGATCCACCTCCAGGGTGCGTGGCAAGGGGTGACCCCACACCAGGCACGTAGCACTCGTCCCGGGTCAAGGTTAAGCGCCACACACGCTCCTTCTATCGGCCACAAATTGTGCTGACCAAGAAGCAGTCAGGAGAACTAAGCACGGCCTAGTCGGAAACTAGGAGTGATAATATCGGTGAACACGCGGTATACGAGCTGAATAATATTCCTAGTACTATTTATTCCAGAAAACTTCCATATGCCAATTTAAGGTTCGGTGGTTTCACCCAACTGAAGAGTATTCAATGAAACTTTCTGAAAGTATTAATAATATTGTTCTAAAGCTACCTGGAAATTTTCAGAATTATTTACCGCAGGTTTTTTAAGATATTTTATCGATAATTGGGCATGAAATTACACGTTCTTATGCTTCTTCTTCTGCGTCCTGCAAGTTATGCATCCACGTTCAAGTAACATTACCCGTGGTGCCAATTTCACACGATCTGCAACGCGCGCGAGAGATTTATTCAAGCGCTCGGAGTAAAAATCTGTCACATATACATTTTTCTATCGATGACATTAATTATTATACTTTGAATAATTAGTAAAAGGTTCTTTCTGAAGAATAAACCTTGCGTTCCCATAACAACCCGTGTATTTTCATGCCCGCTTTTCGTTCAAATATCTTAAGAAATCTGCGGTAAGTAATTCAGAAAAAAATCAGGTAGCTATAAGACCACCAAATTAATGTTCCCAGCAAGTTTCATCGAATTCTCAAAAGGTGAGTAAAACCACCAAACCTCCTTAAGCTGGATACAAAATCAAGCGAAATATTCCAAGCATCATCACCATAAACAGGTAATCGTATAAATCTTATTCGGTTCTGGGAACCATGTCAAATATCTACGTGCTTCTAACGTCAAGCGGTAGGAAGCTTACAACTAGTGACTCGGAAAGAGCCAATTAGAGGGCGCAGCGTGCCCTCTAATTGACTTTTTGACTAACTGAAAGAAATTTGTCACCGTGTTTACGTGGTGCCCCAGTGTGCTGTTTTTCCGTACCTTGAGTCATGGCATGATAACCTTGGTCATGAATATACATATGGATCCTAAACTTGCCCCCTGTGGGTGTTGCCAAACATTCCGCATGCACCAAAAAATCAGGACCATGCAGATTGTAGCGCCGCCACTCTAGAGAAGATGATTCTAATAAGGAAAGGCCGTGATTCAAATGGAGATACTGGAAATAAAGGTGCTGGAATTGGCCTCCCTATTAAACCGGCCATTTTTGACAAAAAGAAGTGGAACCATGCCGACTGCAGCGCGACCTATCTTTTGCGGAAAGCTAGGCAACACCTTTGCCCGTACAGTGGTGCCGAAGATTTAGATCCATATGTATATTCATGACCTTGGTGATGACTGTGCTTTTTGAAAAGCTCCCAGCCTTGTGTCGCAGTACATTTGGCAACGTCTAGCGAGAGCTCCCTCCTTCCAACCTTCCACCCCACTCCTAAGACGCGCCCGAAACATCGCGAAAATGCCCAAAGCAGGAGGACGACGATATTTAAAATGGATAATAGTCTAATGGAGTGTGGCGCAAAAAAATGCATGTCGTTGCAATTCCGCAGTTCCTATACATAATTAAGATGATTTTTAAACGTGGTTTCATAATAATATCAGCCAGAGAGTATCTGGAACTCAAAGCGTTAAAAATAAAGAAACTGAAAGCCAACTACTAAATCTGTATAAGGGTTTAAGGATAGGGGATAAAAAGGGGATAAGAGTTTATCGAAACAAAATTAATATTATAATTTCTTAATGTGTTGATAAAATTGCAATATATTTTTGCGTCTCAATACATTTCAATCTCACCTCCGACTATAAGAACATCCACGAACGGTGGGGGCCTTGGACTTGGTTCTTATGATCTTTTTAATATTTTATGCTCAGAATTTCTTTTTCTTAACACTGCTAATATGTTTATAAAAGAGTTCAATTTTACCTACGTGCTTTTCTAGAATGAGCCAGTAGCCCCTAGGAATAGTCCGAAAAAAATAAAGCGTAGAAAATAGCATGTAAATGCCCCTCATTCAGAAGCAAGATCAACTAATAAAATGAAGAAACTGATTACACCGACAGTGAATGAACTTTATTCCGCATAACAATGTTCAGATGAGAGCAGGAGTAAAAATTACTGCGCCAGATACCTCCTACCCCATGAGGCATTCCTGCGCTGAACTGCAGAGGCAGGGAAACCTCGCTTCTGGGCTTATTTCCATCTCTTCGGAGATAAGGGAATTACAGTGTTGCGGGGGGTATGTTATTAGGTGAGAAGCGGAGTCGTAATCAACTGGGGGAGGGGGGGGGGGCAAGCTTTACGGCAACCAACTGATCGACGTCATTTCCCCTTTACCCGCCCTATTTCTAGGAAGTTCTATCCCGAGTGCTTTCTCAGTCTAAAGACTGCAGTTTGAGAGGAAGGGTAAAACTTAGGTCGACAAAAAGAGTACTACATAAGAAGAGAAAGCAATCTAACTCGAGATAATTGATGGAAAACAAGGAAATTCATAGAAATTCCCAGCAAGTGATTTTGCTGAAAAGTTTATCTTCCAATCCTGCGAATAGTTTTCAAAATGCATAAATTAATGCAAAATTCAACGATTAAAAAAATAAGTAGGTGTAGGTGAAGGTAAGAAAAGAACCAACCGTAAGTGTCCTTGACCCAAATCACAACCTTAGACGTGTATTGCGTGAAACGTCTTATAGCGAGTCTAGGGATGAAAATACGAAATTTTCTGGAACGTTCCAAGTAAAAAGATTATTGCCATCTTAGTCCCAGAAGTCGATACTCTTTCACCCTAATACCTGTTACTACCCTTCCTGTTTTGGAGATATTTAGATAAATCATATTTTTTTCAATATTTCACAACTAAAATCTCCCTTATTGGTTATAACCTTTATGAATTCAGTTTTCATCGTGGTTTTATTCCCTTATAATGATCTAAACATTTTAAAATTAACCCACTTGCCATTTCCTCACACGATTTTGGGTTGAGCTACTCTAATGTTATCCTGGATGAGACAGATGACGTCATACTCACACTTGGTGGCCATCATATTTTGTAGCATGACGTCACCATATCCAACATGGTCGTACAGTTTACTCTTTCAACCAAGGAGTATAGAATGTTCTATCTCCATCCTTTCAAGCCTCTTTGGCACAAAGTCCTTACGTACGTACCAATTACTTTACGAGTTATAAATAGATATTTGGTGACACAAATTTGTTGCATCATCGACCCCCATTGGTACACTCATCCGTGGCGATTAAAGCAGCAGAACATGAGGCGTCTCGTGTCAAATAGTCTGCAATAGTGCTTTCCAATTGAAATTGTAGGAATACAGTTTTTATTTTTAATTAACATAAATTTTGAGCTCCATTAATCTTTTTCGACTAAAATTTTACGAACAAACAAACGAACGTGATGCAGCTCTAAAAGATTTCATCTCGTACTGACGTGACGTTATTTATATCTGTCAAACGAGTCACATTCGGCTGAATATCTCTCATCGGTATCTTTAACCTGACTTTTTTCCATCAACATGTAGATTAAATCATTCCTTAAGTTGGTGGTTAAATGCAAATAAATTTATATCGTCAAAGGAATGAATAAGTATTATTGTTTTGAGCACCAGCGCACCACAACCAATTAAACATTTTTCAACCTACAGAGAACATTTTATCCACGAATTCTCTCTGGAAAAACATTTCTTGGGCCAGGAGCTAAACCACGATTCTTCAAATTAAACTTGCACACATTATTTGCATTTCACGGAGGGGCATTGTTAAATCTTGCATTTTCTCTGGAATTAAAATTATCTTTCTTCATCCATCTCCCAGGGACATCATTTTCCACCCAAACACAATGATTTCTATTATATAACACATTGAGCTGAATATTAACAACGTAATGAAAAAAGTGGACTCGAAAAGTTAATTAAAAAATATAAAATAAATTTCAACAAAATGACTTATTAATAGAATTAAAATGATGCGTAGTTCTTCTTTTCATTTGAAAAATAAAGCCAGCTAAGGATAATAATACCATTTCCAATCCATGCCGAATTGATTAGCCCACTTATTTTTAAGATAGGAGTTTAGGCTAATAGTTCACACCCTCAATACCTTTGAAATACATATGAAAAACCCCGAAGACCAGAGAAACATTCGAGTAGGTAGTTAAGTAGGATTAAGTAAGGTGTTACGATACGCCGGCAGTTAAGACCATATTGCTCCTCGCATTGATCTGAACTAGAGAAAACATTTATAAACCCAAATTTTGTTGCTAAAAATATTTGCGTTAAATTCCGTTGTTATAACTTTGATCTATGAGAATACTTATAAGGTATATAAGGTAAGTCTCAAATTTTCGTGATAACATACAATTAATATTCGTTGTAAAGGACTGTTTCGCGAATAAATTTTAGCAATCTTCCTCGTAGTGATCACTGGATTAACTCCGCCAGGTCTCCGCGAACATTAAGTCTCTCGCAGTGCATCTAAATATTTATCAAACTCCGTGTCGTGGATTGACATTAATGTGTGATTGGTAAGGAGACTGAGGGGTCTTTCATAATCAGGGGAAGGAAAAACCAAATGGCCTTTGAAAATTGGAAAAAGACCACAACCTCTCTCACAGCTAGGTCAAGATAAGATGTGAACATGGCCACGAGCCACAAGGCCCCCTTTGCCATCCACGAAACAAAAGAGAATCAATTCAAGGCAACCCCTTTGTTTTCCGAAAGTTCCCTCCGTCTGGGAAGGGGAGGCTAAAGATTGAACACGCCTTAGAACAATCGGAAATCGGTTTGTGCACCATGTAAACAGTGAATCTGATAAGATATCAATGTTATCCCCTTTAGAGCTTCTCCATCTTTTCCTCCTCACCGGTATCAAAGAATGCCAGGCAACAAATCAACCTCTTCATTCCTCTTTCTCGTCCCCCTTTCCTGATTAAACTTCAATCCACGTCTTTCAGCGCACTTGCCGGATCTCCATCGCACATGCTGCGCGGAAGACATTAAATATACCAGCTACGCCTGCATTCACTCACGGTTACATGTGCAACAATCATCTTAACATTCAGGCTAGAAACATTTCGATCTTGGAAAACTGCTAAACACGATCCGCGTTTTGGGCGAATGCATACTTAGTTATTAACTAATTTATTCAACTTGGGACTCTGAATCTACTCTAGGGATCCACCGCGTCAGATTTTTAACTGATGCAGGAAGCGACGAAAATCGACGTTCACTAGCATTTGCCGATTGTATCCAATTTATTCCTAAGCATTTCAAAGGTTTCATAAATGTTTATCGAAAAATGAAGAAAGCTTACTTTTTTTTCAATTCTTTCTCCATATAACTTTGAAAACTGAAATTGCTTATCTTTTTCCAGACGCCAAAAAGTGTGTTCAGAATAAGAAGCAGCAGTAGAATTTCAGAGAAGGACATTTAAAACGCTTTTATGTACTTCAAATATTGTTTTAAGAGGAAGCTTAAAAATAATTCCTCGAAATATTAAATGATTAGTCAGTTATCACATATTATATATTCCGTACTGACCCGGGTGATTTCCACAGCCAAAACTCAAGACCCTATTTCTGCTAGGATATCTTTCTCATGAAAGGAAGAACATCCAGTGCCAATGCGTTCCGGAAATGTATGTTAATATAATTTACACCAGCTTTTAATGAAAACGCTGAATATCGTAAAAATATATGCATAAATATTTTAGAAGCTCGTGCACGCATTCTATGCCTTATCTTAAAACTCCATGAGTAAAATTCTAGTGCCTCTAGTAATACTTGCTTCCTTGCTAGTTTTATTTCCTCTGTCCCTTTACTTGAAATTAATCAATGAAAGTTACCTTATGCAGAATTAATGCTCAATTCTCTCAACGATATCCAATCTACAAATATGACATCGTTTATGATGAAAAAAGGTCATATGAGCAGCAACAATTTGACGAGATCCATAAAACCCCATGGAAAAAATATTAAGCGATGTATGTGAATAAACTGTTACTGCGATGAGGGTGACTAACTTGAAAAACTTGATTGGAATGATAACTACTGATAAAAGCCTAATATTTTTCTTGGTAACAGAACACTGATTACTCACTCAGCCCGGTACGATCCTCCTTTTGGTAGTGTGCATAATGAAACACTGGATTTGCGAATGATCCAGACAAGTTATACAATTTGAAGTAGTTGACGAAGTAACAACTCAGTTATGACGTTACAAAACTTCCAAAGTGAGGGGCGGTACATTTATTCCCTAAAACCCAGAGGAAATCCGAAGTTTCTTTTCGAGTTTTGTCATAAACACAACTGTAATAAAAATATGTATCACGGCTAGAAGATGACATTGAAGATATATTGATTGCGTTTCAAAAATAAGTAATGAGCAGTAAATGGTATTCACGCTAAGTTACTGTTCTCTAAAAGGTATTAAATTTATAAGCATCACATGTTGGAGTTAGATTTAAAATTATAATGCTTATTCGCAAAACCAAAAGTATTTAAGTCTTTTATAGTAGTCTTCAGTCACCACAGTCGCAGTAGGCTTACCGCCATAGAGATTTAAGCCAAAACCTTTGAAAACCCATCCATGCGTTCACCGCTAAACCTTACATGGCATCCGTTTCCAAAACAGGGCATTGTTAATCCTTTGAGGCCAGCAATGGTATAAGAACGGATTTCTTTTTAAACACAATTCGAAACATTTATACAATAGCGTTGTCACAACCAAAATATATAAGAAGCATGCTCTCAATACACCCCTCTGACACAAATCATTTTAATTCAAATCCTTAACGTATGAGTTTTTCACTCCTCTAGATCTTAAATATTGATTTCGAACTCTGCCCCTTGGAACTGCTGTAATAAATTTCTTCTTGAGGAGACCATAATGATACCTCTACTATTTCAACGACAACGTGATAGATATGCCCTATAGCACTATGTAAAAGTGCTATTGGGTATATCCATTCAACTCCATGATAATACTATTAACATTGGACCTACTGCGGGGAAACATTTCAAATTCCAAACCACACCGCACAAAAGTGCCTGAGATTTTGTCAAGCGCATCAAGGTAAGGTTCTCTAACGTTCGCGTTACGAAACTAAATGCGTAACGTCACTAACTCCAGGCATAGGGAAGCACTTACTCTATATTACGCTCGTAAGTACGAACGGTGTATCACAGAACTATAGGCGCGACTGCTGTGGGAACCCGTAATTCAGAGCAAACTTAAGATTAGTACAATCGATTGTATCTAAGGACCGAAATTTCCAAATATCAACATTAATATTCCAGTTATATTAAAGTTGCTTTCTTGCCTAATTATATTTAGTGAATAGAGATGAATACTTCAAGCAACACAGATTAAACAATGATATACAGGGTGTCACAAAAAAGGTGCATTGCCTATACATTTTCGGATTCTACTCCTAAAATGGAACAATAAATGTTGGAACAATAAATAATAAATAAATTGTTAAATAAGTTTTTTTTAATTCCGCTTCGTTTAGCGTCTATCTGTCTGGATGTGTTTTTTACAAAAAAATCATAGGTCGAGTATGTCTACATGTTTTGCTTTAAAATTTGTTGGACGTTTTAACCTTACAAATATCTCATTGGGAAAAAATGTAAAACTGTTATGATTTACCGTTTCAAAATGGCGGCCGTTCCAAATTGAAAATTGTAAAACACCTGTAAACTTTACGAAAACTTTGCCAGAAACAATAAAAGTTGCAAATTTCATTGTGATTTTAACGGTACCTGAATTTTTAAAATCGGTTGAGATTTGACTGAATAGCACTTTTTTTCTACCTACATGTTTAAACTTAGGACGTGCTTTGTCAACATGACGTTCTGACAGGAAAAAAACAGTGCTATTCAGTCCAATCTCAACCGATCTGAAGCATTCTGATACCATTAGAATCACAAATAAATTTATAACTATTTTTGTTTTAGCAAATTTTTCGAAAGGTTTACCGGTTTGTAACAATTTGCCATTAAACATTTGGAACGGCCGCCATTTTGAAACGTAAAAGCATAAACATTTTAATAAAATCTCAACCAATTTTAAAAATTCAGGTACAATTAGAATTACAATTAAATTTTCAACTTTTATTGTTTCTGGCAAAGTTTTCGTAAAGTTAACAGGTGTTTTACAATTTCAAATTTGGAACGGCCGCCATTTTGAAACGGTAAATCATAACAGTTTTACATTTTTTCCCAATGAGATATTTATAAGGTTAAAACATCCAACAAATTTTAAAGCAAAACATGTAGACATACTTGACCTATGATTTTTTTGTAAAAAACACATACAGACAGATAGACGCTAAACGAAGAGGAATTTTAAAAAAAACTTTTTTTTTATTTATTTATTATTTATTGTTACAAATTTTAATTGAAAATTTGGAACGGCCACCATTTTGAAACGGGAAATCATAACATTTTTAAATATTTTTCCAATTAGATGTTTATAAGGTTAAAACATCCACCAAATTTTAAATCAAAATATTTAGCCGTACTTATGTTATGATTTTTTGTAAAAACACATACAGACAGACGTTAAACGAAGCAGAATATTAGAAAAACTTATTTTACATTTTTTGTTCAATTTCAGGTGTAGAATCTGAAAATGTATAGCCAGTGCTCATTTTTTGTGTCACCCTGTACATGGATCGAAGCAGAAATACTTATTATCAGTGAATTAGACCAGACTCCCACAGACTTAGATTGGTGCTGGTCAAAATCGGCTAAACTTCCAAGCAGTTGGAATCAATTGTGACGTACCACTGTACTGTAAATACTCTTCAGAGAGTATTTAATTCATATATTAATTATTTTAAAGTACAATGCGAGTGGGCAGAACTCCGGGTGGCAACAAAAAAACGAGACTTATGTTATTAAGTTTGTTTACATGCAGTCAATAATAAATAAGTCACACTCTGTAAGAAATGAACACGTTACAAAAATACATCAGATCTTATAACAAAAATACCATCACAAAATACCTAAACACTGACAGTCTCCGCAAAAACAATAAAAGATGTTTGAAAAAACTAAATAAAAACAAAAGCAATAAAATTACAACTACTGAAATACAATAAAACTTTGCCACAAATCTTCCTAAATAAAAGTAAACTTTCGGAAAAGGGCTCAAAAAGTTCCTCAGGTAGGTTCCTATTCTACCTTTTAATTCGCCTGTTCAAAAATGAAAATTTAGCGAGAGAGTTTGTCCTTTGTGACCTATATCTAATTTTGAGGGGGTAATCGTTTTTACAGATGTAACTCAGCTTTTCCATACCTTTGCTTAAATTGTTCCAGCATTTATCCTCGTTGATGATTTTAAATATAGCGCACAGACTACTTAAGTTTACTTCTATTAGTCTTGATTTTTCGAGATGATCTCAGCTCACGTTACCTCGAGGTAATCGAGACTAAGAAGTAATTAGGAAAATCAAGATGTATTATGTTGGAAAATACAGATAAAATACTGTTGCGTAAATTGAATAGGGTTTGTTAACTTGAGTAAACAGTGGTATTGGGTGAGACAAAAAGTCTCTTTGATGAGAACCTGCCAGAAATAGTGGTTAATAATTTAGATAGCGGTTGATACTATCCTGCGAGCCACCAGAAGGGCGTGTGGCAGTGGGTGTTAGTATGCTAGCCATGTGAAGAGCAAGGAACAGGGTAATTGGGAGAGGGAGATGACGACAGTGAATTCTAATGACAGTGTCTTATAGTGCCTCACTCCATTTTCGCTGTAGTCATTAATTTTGCGTTGGAAAAAGGGGTATTTGTACCTCAATCAGCTTGGCGGTGTATCTCTCTTGTTTTTTCCCATCTATCAGTTTTCGTGTTACACGAAAATTCGCTTGATCTGAATTTTTCAAATATTTTTATCCTAGATTGTGGCCTCTGAATCTCTAGCAACTCCCAGCCTAGTCCTTCCATCACCTGTGTCACCACTTCTCTTGATGCAGTTTTTTAAACTAATCGTGCAGCTTTCCTTTGTATTTCGTTTATTTGGCGAAATAAAATCTTTTTCTGCATTCTTATCGTACAAACTTAACAAGCTTTTCTTAATCTTGAAAAGAAAAAAGGTGTAACGGGTGTTTCAAAATGTGGAATACCGCGCAAAAATCGTTATGAGAATATAATCCACCAGGACCGGGATAAGGGAAAAATGTGATTTCACCGAATGGAGAAAAGGTGGATTTTAATTGGTGGCCATTTTCGCTCATTTCGTCGCCGTAATTTGGTAGGCTTTGAAAATAATCCATGAATGGAGTACCTCTTTTATGAATGAACCAACACGTCGGTCTCAACGTAAACGATGTCCTCTTGCTGAGCAGGTACCATTATAAATCACTCGTGTCAAATATAACACGTTGCCACAGGTACAAGTTCGGGTGGTACAGGTACCGCACTATTGTGCACCGGGATGACTTCGGAGGTAGCTGCGAGAAAACTGCAAAAGCCTACGGGGGAATTGGAGGAATCGTTCCGCCAATGGCATCTCCGGCCAAATGCAGACAAATCGCAGCTCCTCCTGACACTGCTAATAGACCGAAGCACCGGAAATACACTAAGGATCTGCATCAATCTGTGGGGTCAATGGATAACGGAAACCCCAACGGCTAAGTATAACGATGTCACTATTGACAGAAACTTCACTTTTACTAGGTATATAGCTGAGATTAGAAACAGATGCAGCAGACGAAGCAACCTAATCCGAGCAGTCCGCGCTGGCGGTAGAGGTGTCTCCATTCAATGTGGACTCCTCTTCTACCAAGCCTTCGTAAAACCCATAAAGGAATACGCAGCCTTAGCCATTCTACCGTACGGGAACGGCCTTCAGCCTTTAGCCAAACTTGAGAGGACAGTGCTGCGCCAGCTCTTCCAACTACGCCCTCATACTCCACGAACTAAAGGCTACCGAGTATCTAAAGTTAAACCCTTGCTCCACAGGCTATCCAGGCTCCGCTGCCGGGCTGCTGACAGATTGCAACAATCCAACCCCCGAACTACTGCAGGAAATCTATGATATGGCGACAACTATCCTGCCCCGGCGACCAGTAAGGAAAATTTACTCCACACCAAGATTCCTCGGTGAACAATATGCCCCTTTACTACCCGGGCATAGCATCCCAGAGTTCCGGTCCAGCATCCCAGCCCCCGACACACTGTCCCCGCTACCAGCTTCCCCTTGACGCCAGCGGTAAAGAAGATGAAAAAGAGGGCCCCTAAACAACCAGTGACCCTCCAGTTATTTCCCAGTTATTTATTTATTATATTTATTTATAAATTATATTTATTTATTATATTTACAACGTTAAATAGATATACATCATTGTCATTGCTGAATGAAATTTTAATATATTCGTTATAATAATCTGTTAATTATACCACTGTTTTTAGTGCAGCTCCCAGTACTGGCGGCCTGGCGGAGGTTTTACGGGTTTTCCTCCGCCTTCGGGTGAATGCCGGGCCATATGCCTTCCCGTTGTTTGAGCTGCCATTAGATGTTCTTGGTGGTAATGCGATTCGTCCAGCGGGTCTCGTGGCTTCGGGTCGGGCACAATGGTTGTGGGTTGCAGTCTTCCTCTGGCCTCTGGGTGTGGGGGTCGGCGCCCGAGCGCGACTCCGGGTGGGGGGGGGCGGGGGTGTGCCTGGCTCTTCATCGTCGGGCTGTGTCGGGCTTGGCGTTTTCCGGGGTTGTCTGGATTCCTTGCGGCGGGTTTGGCTCTGCCCTTCTCGGTCCATCGCTTGCCGCGTTCGGTCCTTGTCTGTTGAGGTGGCTGGGTGTGCTGGGTACTACTGAAGCGCAAGCCTCCCTTGAAGAGGCGCCAGCCTACACCGGGGGCCATGTACGACATGGCGCTAAACACGTTCGTCGTCGTATAAGTTCGGTTCCGCTCAACACGTGAAGCAAGTTTTTATGGCAAAGGTGATAGGAGCAGCGTTTGGCAAGTCACTCGAAGCGTTTGAGAATCGCTCGCGGGACTCGAAAGATTGTTCGAGGCGCCGTAGTGAGTCGGTTGCATTTCTTGTGGCGAGAAGCCGAGCCAATTCCATCCGTCGCGGCCGAGCGAAAAAAACAGCGGTCATTGTCCCAGGGGCACTCTCCGGTTGCCTTGGTAGACGCTTCCTCCTTCATCTCTAAGATCGTTTCGCGGGGACATTTTATGGAGCATTCAAGAACTATGTAAAAAGATGCACATTCAAAATGATGTCGTAGTAAGTATTAAATTACTTGGAACATTGCCCGAACGCGTGGCCCACAGCGAGGAAAATACATCCAGCTTTATTCCCGTGCATTTATTCATAAAATTTTCATGATTTTCACTTCATAGATACCGCTAAACTACTGCAAAATTATGGTTTGACCGCTCAGGGCCGCATACATTATGTCACTGTAGAATAAACCCAAAGAATTATCGCTCTATCATGATTATTTTCATCCGGTTAACTCTTTATGAATTGACCTCTACCATTTGTGAACGTCACCAAGAAGGAAGAATTGTTTTTCTCTTGCTGAGGAAAATTTCTTCTCGAATTCTGTCCTACTTACATGGAATCACAAAGGCAGATTTAAAAGGAACTCTTCAGAGCAGTTTATCTTCAATCAATTGAGTTTTTCATTAATTTCCATTCCAACCGCCCCTAGTCGATGGAATCGCCAATAAAGTCGTATGAAAAATCTATAAAATAGTTTTAACCTTTAACCTGTAATGTTTGCAATTGGGACTCAAGTTTCCATTGAAACATCGGAAGCAATGGAGTTACCCGGTGGAGATCCCGAACAGTTTCCACCACCAATATTCGCAGGGAAAGTATTAGGATTCAAGTTCAATTTTAGGAGTTTCCTGTTGATTTAAAAAAATAAGGAAGAGAATTAATATCTCTTGTTTGGTAATAACCCTTGTTGCTCGCGGAGAAGTAGAAGTGAACTTTTAAAACAATAGAATATCATTAAATGCCTAATGATTATTTATCAGCATTAGTTTATAATATTTCAAAGGCAACGTTATAGATATAGCACTATGTACAATACCATCAACGCCGTGACATGCTCTTTTACAAGCTCCACAAACATAGATGTATATCCTCATGTCACCTGGATTCTATCTTCCCAACGATGGCTCAGGGTAGCGATACATAGTTTCCAGGGTAAGCCTTTCAAAACAGTGAACGCACTGATGGGAAAATAAGATGTGAAAATACAAAATGCTTTGGGGAAATCTTATTCCAGCACAACAATTCCGTCTATTCCGAAGTTCAAAAGGCATCCATGTACTTTCCGGCCCCAGTGGCGCCGGAGTTAAGTAAAGCCTGCCAACCCACCAGGGTCCCGGGTTCGAAACCCACCTGGATAGGCTTTTCATTTCCAGGGGTATGATTTTGCGTGTTTGCCTACTGTTACCTGTTAACATGCCTTAAGTGAAAGGATGAAGTAAAAGAAGCGAAAGGCCCCTGGGACTCTTTTCGGGATAATGTGAAAAAGAAAGTAATATATTTAACCACTTTAAGGCCACAAAATTAACTCATAACTTACTATATTTTTCAGCACAGCGTTGTAATCATTAAAGCGCCCGTCAAAGCCAAAAGTCAAGATTAAACATAAACAGGATTATAAAATTTAAAATTCGGAAAGTTTTTTCAAAAAGCAATTCATCACAATCTGCAAAGAATATGGAAGACAAATAATATGTTTTGTTTTGCAATAACCCTTATTGCCTATTAGCCTAATTGATATTATAGGCCGTTTAAGGTTCCTATTCATTTCGGACACCTAGCCATGAAATTCTGAATGCGTAACCAAATAACGAATCAAGAAACAAAGTGTACTAATTACTTTAAAACCATCACATACAATACGTAATTAAAGAGGATTTCGGGTCATTTAAGGTCATATCCAACTGAAAGCCCTTGATTTCAATGCGAAAATCGAATTTCACCAGAATCTCCTGATAGTCTCTTTGGACGCGTGTCATTGACTTCCAATTTAGCCCGCCTCGTAATTCCATTCAGTCCCATATTGCTCTCCCCTTAAGAGTTTGATGAGCTCATAATCAATTCCTCAATAACTGACTTACACTTCGATCTCCCAGCTTTTTCGCCAATAAAACGCTCGAACAACACGTCGACTCTCTTCCACCAACTCCCTTAACTTAATCCCCAAAAGGACCCTCAACACATCGAAAAATGCAGAAAATAAGCGAAACAGCGTGGAAGAAAAATGAAAAAATTTTCAAGCATGAAGAAAAAGAGCAGGAAATGAAAATGTTCTTGATATATGTATCTACGTTGCAAAAGTAATATAAAATTTAAAAAAATCCGATCCAATAGGAACACCAATTCCTTTACTAAATTTAACAACTTGAAAATTAGGTCAAAAAGGTAAAACATTAACTAAGAAAACCTTGATCAGTACCACCATGGAAGGCTACATTAACATAGTCACCTTTATAATACAATCCTGAGGAAAGTAGTCCATTACATGCAGTTCAATTACAAAGCCATATAAAACGATCGTTGAAACCTGAAAAGAAAAATATTTTATTAAGGTATTTTAAATTTCTTTATCCGGATTTTGGAAAAAAAATACATAATAAAATTCAAATAAAAAATGAAACGTACTATTAAATTGATTAAAAAATGAAAAATATTTCTTTGGTTTTACTTATGCTTAACTAGGACAGCAAAGGTTCCTAAGTCAATTTATGCCAACAAAATGCTAGTATACATTCCCCATTGTTCCTTATTGAACAGAAATTAAAGTTATATCAGAACATAATTTTTATATTCATATTGATTATTATGAAATTAAGTTGACTGATGGGAGTCATGAAGGCTATTTATTTAACTATTTATTGTAACGCTATAATACACCATTATGTTAAAATCTAATGAATGTATGCATCATGGTCTCTTGCCACACACCCCTGAAGTGGCTTGCAGGGTATTTTGTAGATGTAGATCAATTCGAGAAAAAAATAGTGATTGGTAAAAATCAGTATTGGGGAAGAACTTGAAAGAAAAATTGGAAAGAAAAATTGGGGAAGAACAAAGTTCTTCAATGCTTTTAGAGGGATTAGGTTGGGAACCACTAGAGATTCGGAGGCTACATGCTAGGCTTACATTGATTCAGAAATTCAGAACGGGTGTGTTTCAGTGTGATAGAGAGAATATCATTTTGACGCCGCACTACATCTCTAGGCCCGACAGGAAAGATAAAATAAGACAGATAAATTGCCGAACAGATAAGTACGAAAATTCGTTCTTTCCACGAATAATAAGTGACCGTAATAATATAAACTAAGATCCACGCTGTTACACGGCTGTTATCCTAAAACCCCCTGCCACACGCCCACGTAGCGACTCGCAGAGTAGTATGTAGATGTATATGAATTCACCAGCCAATTTTAATTATTAATGACTAGCAAATGACAGCGGTTATAGCTGAAAAGGGGTGTTTATTCAATTGATATGGTGCTGCAGTTCGCTTGAAGTCCATCATGGGCTGAACGTTAAATAGTCTGAGGATATATTCGTCGACAAATTTGCGTCTTTTGCGCCTTAATCTTACTTTTAAATAGCTTATGCAAGCAACCTGAGGAATCAGTATCTCTTGAAATGAGACGTAAAAAAAGAAGAGCATTCTCGTTGGCAATGCCTCGCACAGTTGCAAGTCAACCCGTTTTGAAGAATATGGCATTTTTCCTGTTTTCGTTTATCACTCATTCGTGATGTTAAATGGTTGACAGCGGCCGTCAATTCTGACACATTTCAATTCCTTTACGTTTTTCATTTCACACCCCTCTCAATATTTCCCTACTAATCTTTTTTGGACCTTATTCCCCTTCATGTCACATTAGAAATGTTTCTTGCGAATTCATTAAACCCCAAGTGAAAACGAAAACCAGTTGACTCTGTGGAGAAGGCAGAAGAAGATTCTGGATCTTGAAGGCAATCTTGTATGAAGAACTGTTCAATAAACATCTTCTCTCAACGAAAAACGACTCTTCATCCCGCGCTGCCTACGCTGAAACTCAATAAATCGTTGCAGGCCCAAAGGCTCATTACTGGATCTTATGATATTTGTCGTATTTCATTTATCGCTCCACACGATATTCAGCATTCATGTTCAGCGTCAGTCCAATATTTTCCCAACTATGTTCGACAGGTGCAGCTGTGCAGCTGATATATTTTTTTCACTCAACTTTTAGCGACTTTATTTCCTTCGAGCATCATAACTGCCTCTTCATCATAAACGCATTCTTGGCTCAAGCTTCTCTTATTTTGATGTTTGTCCAACTTCTTTCGCGCAACGATGCTCTACTTCCGAGGTCGGTGAATGAGCATTCTTGCTCTAATTTTTAGTCGCCAAAGATAGTCTTCCACTTTCCCTTTTTCCACTCACACGAGGGTTTTATTTTTACCCTATTTACTATCAAGCTATATTCTCCTGCAAGAGGTTCCATGGCCTTTGAAGATGCTCACAGGTCCTCTTGGCTCTTCTCTTTATCTGTTATGTCAATTTAAAAATTATGTAGTTAAATGTATTTCACATTCACCGGATTTTAAAAAATCTATATTAAAATTGCTTAACTCCTTTTCCGAATTCACGTAGGAAGAACATACAAGAACCAGAACATACAGAACTGAATTCTCAATCCTATTTTATACATTGACTTATGAATGACCTGCTCCTTAATAACTGAAATCAATACCAGCAATCTTGTATCGTCGTTTTAATACTAAGTCAGTCTAATATTTCAACTGTTATTCACCGTAATATATGTAACCGTGCTCAATTTTTTTTCGTCCTGTAACCCAATGCCTGCGAAATAATCTGAAGCTTTTACGTCAAGGGTGTTCCATTTAATTCCTATGACTCTACGCCCTGAGCAAATTCCTCATGCTAGAGACTTCATAGTTCACTCACACATCGGACTGAATATTTTCACTTTTTTAAGAACTGAGAACTCTTTAAGTATTGCGTTTACTATTCGTCCACTTTTGTTTTAGAATTGATTAAATAATGGTATCTAGATACAAACACATGCATCACGCTGTTTCTTTTCGTAGTTGTCACTGTCAAAGAGCTTAGTCATTGCTATTTGGCCTATACAACTGGCTAACTTCCAAAAGTTTCCTCCATAATGTCCAATCGTTGCATATCCCTTTCGCCTCAAAAATATTCATGCACTGCTTCATACATCCTCTCCTATTCTTAAGACACCTAATATGCCACCTCTTAAGAGTGTCTTCCACCTCATTCACAATCCATGACTGACTCGGTCTATCCCTTACCTCTCAAACCACTCACTTCTCAACCTTAAATACGTTTCAAGATATTTCACTTTTTCCCAAACCGGCGAGGAAAATACGTAGAAATGGCCTCAGGTAAAAAATCCACGTGGTCCGAGAATCGAACCACGGACCAACCACGAACCAAAATCTAGTTCCCGTAAATCCTTCTCAAATCGCCTTTGGAATCAGGAAGCCTGGGTATCGTGGCGCTCTGCATATTGGCCCGGTAAGCCAAAGGTCCGTGGTTTGATTCCAGGCCCAGGAGGATTTTATTCCTGAGGCAGTTTATGTATGCTTCCTCATTCAACTCTCACCATCCTCTCTCTCAGCATGGCCATACCCACGGAGCGCACATCAATTTATATTTTTCCATTATCGGGACAAATACTCCACATACTCCAATGACACACTCATCCCTAATTCTATCTCTATTAATTTACCGCCAACACTTCTCAGATAGCTCATAGCCACTGAATTTAGAGCACAAATATCCTGACACTACAAAGTGGTCTGTCTGTATTAACCTTATATTTACATATGCACCTAGCTACGTTAATGTAAAGGTAACTGTAGCTAAAATAATCTCCACTGCATTTCGCAATAATAATAAGGTAATAATGGCAAAACTTTCTGCTTTTCTATCGCATGAGCGTCATAACTTGCGTCACGTGAAATAGAAATCTTTCCTGATATTAAACGAACTCTGCGTTTCGAAATGAAGTTGCCTCTTACCATATGTCATGCGTTTTCCCGCAATGATTTCGATTCCTTACATCAGCATCATGTTCTTCCTAGGTGAAGGTTTTAACATAGGCTAATCATCAATTAGTTAATTTCGAATTCTTGAAGGTTGGTAGACGCAGAGAGAGCAGTTTCCTTATAAGAATACGCCTAAGCCTACGCTTATAAGATGTTGCCTTCAGCGCATTACATCAAAGCCCACACAACGCTGAATAAAAGCACACTAGTTTCACACAGCTCATTTCTAATGCGCATCATTCATATCAAGACCTCCCTAACCATCTTTGCGCCAGAATGCATCCACATATCCCTAAGGAAATTCCCTATTCCCCGAATCATCAACAGGTATATCGTAATATTGAAACTGATGCATCAGCAGCAATGACTTTAGCATTAAATTAGTATGGAATTTATCCACTTAATAACCATACCTTCATACTCAGTATTTTTAAAGGTGTATGCATGAGCTGGATAAGAAAACCATTTTATTTATATGTCGAATACCGCCTGTCGCCCGATTGACTGCCTTTATCCACACTCTCCAACTAAATTAAACATTTCCTTCCCTAAACTTCCTGTAGATGTTGTTATTTTACCATATTCTCCATTTTGATGTCAACTAAACGGAAGTAGCACTCGGGCACTGATTCGTCCGTATAATTACACCGTGCAGTTGTGCATACATTTATCTGCTTCTCAATCTCAAACATTTTTCGCTCATGTATTTCTACAAACGTTTCACTCAATAACTACTATATTAAAATTTAAAAAAACTTTATTATGTTAAATCTGAAACTATCATGTTTTCGATGCATTACATTTCACAGATTTTACAACGCTTTTTACTGGTCTTATTTAACTTTCCCTTGTTTCATGTTTGTCTGGATGGAATCTTGTAATCGAAATCTAACCCACTTTCCTGAATTGAGCTGAAATTGGGCACACCTACTAAATGTTAAATACAATACATTATCCAGTCATTAAATTCATTAATTAGTAAGTGGTAATTCATTGCAACCATCATTTTAGCATTTATATTGACAAGAAATGCTAATAAACTGAATTTCGAAGAACAGTCGCACAGTTTTATAAAGACTTAAATGTACAAACGATTACAAGATTCGTTTAAGACTAAAAAGTTTTTTTTTACTTTTTAGTACACTTGAATACATAATAAGCGTCGTTTTTGAAGTATTTTTTATATATTAATTTTTTATTATAATTCCCAACCACCCCAATTTTGCTATCCATTTGATAACTTGACACGAAACACAGTTTCTACGGTTCTAAACCATAAATATTTCTTTAGCAGCGTTGATCTAAAATGGCCTTAACATCATGGAATACCTACACTCTTGTGATATTTTAATTAAATATTTAGCATATTGTAATACACAAACCCTAAGAATTTTAGTCAGTTTTATTCATAATAGGAATTAATCCAACGGGAAGTCATCAATGTTAAATGCAATGTTACTGAACAGTTACTTAATTATAGCTTTTTATTTTATCCCCTAAAAACTTTAAAACAATCGCTGTATCATTAGAATCGATGAGTACTCAATGGATCCAAATAGCTTCGATTCCACATTTCTGAAAAATTACTCGCCTACCTATATAAAAAATGATAAGATAAACTACTTCTGTAGATTCACAAAGATGCTTTGTTGACTACTAAGGGCGGCCTCTGCAATCGCAATACGAGAAGGTTTCCATGGCACAAATAACAGCATCCACAAAAACTACGCTCTCCTGCGATGGCGCTGTTCGCAGGGGCGATGCCATTGTGCCGAGAAACTAATTTAACTGAAAATGGGAATTTTGCCGAAATACATTCCTCCGAGAACTCCACGCATTGCGGCAACAACAATTAATTATGCACCCGGCCGAGAATTAAGACTTTGCGCTTTTCCACAATTCTATAGACGCAGCGAACAGTGTGTCGAGGTTCTGAAGGGAAACTTTTCGATGCATGCTATACATGGAAAGGTGGAGAGGAAAAGGTTTTTCAGAGTGGAAAACAGACAGGATTCGGGGGTTACATATAATCCTGACACCGCCTTGACGGTTTCTGCCCCTTAAAAACCCCTAACCTTGGTCCCCGCGGGCACTTGTTCTGCCCCCCCCCCCTGTATCCCCCCACCTGCCGCGGTGCCCTTAATCGCGCTCTCCAAAATTTCCGCGCATCCCAGAAAAACACAGCCAAGCGGGTACGTATTCTATCCTGCCCATTTAAAGTTCAACCGCAAAATGAAATACTATTTTTTCATATTCTCGTTCCTTATCGAAAAAACCTCTTATCTGATTAACGGCCGGTTGCGAAAACGACACATACGTGTCCAATTGGTAAGCATATGAGATTTTTGGTTCAATATTTTCTTTAATCGCGGGTTTCAGAGATATTCAATGAAGATATAGGCTTCCTAAATGGTCTCGTAGCTTACTGGGTCCGGTAGATGGCGTTAAATACTTATGAAATCAATGAGTAACCAAGGTGACGAGTGTCCAATGCCTTGGGGACATAGATAATAAGCCCCGCTCGGAGGGTTAATAACTCCATAAAATATTCCATTCTTATTCCGGGTATCTGCTGCGTCGTTGTTTTCCTGACAATGTTTCTCCTCCCGTCCTGGAGGCGTCTTCAGGTCGAAGAATTCTCTTTTCGACCTGAAGATGCTTCCAAGACGGGAGGAGAAACGTTGTCAGGAAAACAACGACGCGGCAGATACCTGGAATCGCCGCGGAAAACTCCGAGAGAACTCCACAAAATAGTTATTATTCGACGAATGACTTGGTTTATTTACTACTAGTGACTATTTATGATGCATATGCATGAAAAAATGTATGCATGAAATAAACAAGCATAAATTGTATTCAGTCGTGAGAGAATGATCAAAGTTATCGAAGCAATGGCTATTAGGAGTTAGGTAACCAAAGCAATAGTTGCTGCAACCCGAATTTATAAATGAATAACATAATTTAATGGATCTCAGGACTGTGCATTTCATTTATAAATATGTTTGCAATCCGTCCCAAGTCCACAAATTTCCACTTGTCCAAACTAGTTTTTTCACAAATCAAACTCGAAATGATATGGGCTTAAATGCGAGAAGCATGTGACACTGTACAAAAGTCGTCGTTATGCCACAAACAAACAACACAGTGAAGAGCCGCTTTTCGGATTTCTCTCGCGGTGGCATCTTGAATATGGTGACGTTTCGCCCATCCTTCAATAGCTTCCACAGGCTCAGTGGAAATGGGCGAGCAAGAGGCTGTCAACTTGGAAATCCAACGGCGGAAGGAAACCGAAAAAGAGCACTCCACTCCGGTTCAACTCCGCAAAAACCTGAAAAATAAAAACTAAATGCGAAAGAGTAGCATAAATCCAGGATATGGAATGTAAATAAGATGGTGGTACCGACCCATCTCCCTTTTGCGAGTTCTTAGTGAATTACTTCAACTATCGGAGGTCAAATGCGTTAGTACAATAGAGATGGCGTTGCAACTAGCTCCTCGAGCAGGAAAAAACAATTTATTAAAATTTGCACATAAGTTTAATAATAATCTGCACATGCGGTGTATAAATTGCCTTTCCAGCAGTCAAGTAATGTCATCAGCAAAAGAGATTTGGAACGTGCACCAATACAGCACCAACGTGCGGAATTTTGTCTTGAAAACATTATTAAAAGGGGATATGAAGCCGTATCTCACGCGTGCTGGGAGAAGGTGAAGTTTTTTTTCGCGATTCGCGGGGTACGAATCCCGATTTGGAGAATTTCCACTCATAGGAGCTATATCCGTGCGCTTGACTGAGTGTAATGATTATTTGTTGGTTCGGAAAAAATCTCCACCTCTTCCGGGGCTCGAATTCAGTTCATTGATATGGAAAACAAACAAGGACGTCAATTGATTTCTATGAATGAAACCCTATCTAAGATCTGTGCAATTTATGGGCTAATCAATATTCCAGAGTAATTTGTAGGTTGGTTACTTTTGGGGAGGAATATAAAACAATCAAGCAACCATCACAATATGAGCCTCTTAAAAGTGGGTCACTTATTACCACTAGTACAGAAAGCAAAGTAAATGACAGCTGTAGACATTAAACTCTTGAGAGGAGCAATAAATTAAACTAAAAGAGATTTGGAAAGATACAAAAAACTCCGTTCTAGATGATTCCTCTTCATGGCCTTTTTTTATTATGTATTTTTTTCTTATTTCAGGAGATGTAGGTCAATTAATTTGTAAATTATTTATTCTCTTTTCCGAAGTTTCGGATTTTTATACATTAGCTTCTTCAGGGCCAAACCATAATAAACCATATTCTATCTATGTATAATACGCTCAATAGTTTCCATTGTAGCTCTGAAGAATCATGAATAAAAATGCCAAATATTGTCAAAGAGAATAAATAATTTACAAATTGATAGACCTATATCTCTTTAAAGAAGAAAAAAATACAAAACTCCTATAAAACAGAGAAACATATGCCATGGGTATCTCCATAGGTTGGGCCAAAACAGAATCTCCAGGGGAGTCCAGCGAGAAAAAACGGATAAGAGAATAACAATCGGTTGAACAAGAGAGATGAGGACATTGAATTGAAAAGCACTGGAAGAGAAGTGGGAAGACAAGAGGAGAGATGGAAAGAGAATGGTCGAGAGAGGTGGGAGGAGCTCATATCGAGGAACCCGACCCCGACCGACGCAAGAGAAGGGAAGAGAGGAAGGACTGGCTAATCGGGGAGGAAACTTTGGTGAGGAGAGAAGGGAAAGGCAAGGCCGTGTGAGGGGAATAGAGATGTGCAATAGATAAATCCAGCGTCGGCATTAGCCTAATCCAAGCAAAAGCGCCAAGGGGACTACAGTCGCCCGTCCGACGGAAGTAATACTGTAGGAATTCTTCCCGGACTCTCCACCGGGTGAGGCTCTCCATACTGGCCGAAGTAATACTTTCCATAAACTGCTCTTCAAAGAGCACTCAATTAGGGTGAGATTCCATGTAAAATATTCAGAACGGCGTGGATTCTAACCCGGGAACTCGGTATGGGAATCTAGTACCCTAACCTCCACATGCACCCCCATCCCCCAGATTCGGAGAATTAGGATTTTTTTAAATACTAAAACAGTAAGTCCTGCCAGCCTTCGCTCATTCCAGAAGCTTATGCTCCATTTATCCACGTTCCCAAAGTAGCGATCGAAGGAGCTCTAAAACATCCGCAGCTTAAAAGATTCGATCCCGAGGCCTCCGGGCAGGGATCCGGTGCATTAGCCATCACTTGCATGAGAGTCTCAAATGAAAGACGCGAGCGAAAGGAGAAGAAATATTTCGGGCCGAGGAGAGGAGGAGGTTCGCTCTGTTCGCTGCATTTTGGAAATCGTTAATGGAGCAGAGGTCGTCATTATCCCCCGGCCGTTCTGAAACTTTCGTCTCATTCTAGCATTGTCGTTACTTCGCAAAAAATGAATGCAAGAGTATGGAGATTTCAACTGAGATAAGTCCTCAGGGACTTCTTAGGCTGAAAGGCGTGTTCCTAGAAGATGCTACCATCGATTTCCCCGCAAGCTTTTTTAATGACCTCCTGGAATTTTTATTCTCCGAGAGAAATGCGTCTCTTCCATCGAACAAGATTTTATACCACGCCGGATCCATATCGTGCACTTACTTCAGGCACATGCAACTGAACTTGATATTTTTAAAGGAGAAAATTTTACAGGCACAAAAGGGATACTTTTCGAAAATGCAAATTAAAACCCTACAAAACGTAAAAGGATTTTGCAGTTAAGAAGTTACGGAGATGTTTGAGGGTAAGAAATTCGGGCGGACTGCCGGGCCTTGGCGGTAAAACAACGCCCCCTGCCCGGCAGACCACCCACCGACGTATCACATCCTTCATGGTTATCATTATTAAGGTGGTTCCACCGTAAAATGACTTAAATGTTATTTTATTCATATTCTGTCTACTTGTAGAAAAAGTTGTCCTCTATCTGATATGAACAACAAAATAATACCTTTCCATGCTATTTTATTCTATAATTGAACTTGAAATTACATGGAGTTCAATGGGGGAATGAGAGAAACACGGGGAAAAATTGTATTTATCCATAAAATACAAATGCTATTTTCGTGGAAAACTTACTCTAAGAAGGAAATAACCCAGAGAAATTGAATAAAAATAAAATTCAGGCATCTTACCACCTTATTTTTCTAGTTATTGAAGAATTAATGCCGTAATTGAATTCAAAATGCGTTAATTCGTAGGAAATGGCGCTGCAGTCGGCTCCTATGGCTGGGAAAAAGTGCTCATTTAAAATACATTCGTGGAATAATCTGCATATGTTGTACCTTACTTTTGGATTTATATAGGTAATGCATTGCATCAGTGAAAGCAGGAATTTTTGGACATAATATAAAAAATGTGGAATTTAGTATTTGTTTTGACTCACACAGTCGCAGCGGAACCTCCTTAAGAACATTCTATGAAGCCAACACTTGATAAATGACTGAATTCAAAGGTGATTGATTATTACACGAATTATATATTCAATGATTTTCATACGAGTATCTATTACTGAGTAGCTACTTACCCGTCGAAAATGGTCTATTTTTGCGAAGTTAGCGATTTTTTCTGTCCAAAATTATTAGTATCAATGTTACCCATTGCTCCATATTTTTAGCACCATTAGGTGTAAACATATTTTTTTACTATTAGCACGTAGCCATCATAATAGAAAACCTAGCTGTCTAAAAGTACCTTTTTAAGGGTAGTGTCCACCCCTTTAAGCAGAATGCCTACTTCACAGTTTTTCCGGCCCTCAACATCGACGACGATGACACTTGGAAAACCAGGAAAATTGATGGCTTGATACCAAGAGGGAAAGGAATACTGCCGACCGAACAAATATTTAAACATGCAATTTTTTTAGGTTGGGCGTTTTTTTAGGCCAAAATTTACCGGCCACCATGGCATAAATTGCCAGAGAAGCACCATGTCACCGCATGGTATCAGATGAAAATGAAAAATCGCAGGCGAGGACGGTGGAGTTACAGCGAACCCATTTCCGGCCCACGGCACATTGACGCTGAAGGCACTGCCTTCGCGAAAATCAATTCAGCACACCAATACCACCTCAGCCATCACCGATATGCGACTCAATCGACGGGCTATGCTTCGAAATAAAAATTCTGATTCGTTTATCCCGCGCTTCTTTTCACTGCATGTTTGCAGCGCACGTAGCATTTGTACCACCATTTGCCACTCTGAAAAGATTGCAGGACTTAGTTTTCAAGATTCCACCAGTAAGACGTGTTTTTATTCTCGCAGTATTGTTTCCTTAGGTCGTAATATACGAGTTAAGTAAAAAAGAAAAAAATATGTACTACGGTCAACACCGTATTTTAAATGTTTCATATGGTGAAAGAAAATGTAAGGCGCTTTATCTATTCTCACGATTCAGCATAACATACCAAAAATAAAATTCACAGTAATGAGAGTCAAATACATTTTATTATGACCTGCAAATGAGTATTTTGGAACATTATTATTCAGCTGGTATTTTGGAGAATTGACAACACGAACTACTCATAAAATGGAAATGGGCCGACTTATTGAAGGAATATTCATAAAAGATACTATTCAATATAATTTGATTCCTAAGAAAGTAAAATGTCTGGCACTTTTACTTCAAGTACTCCCCTTACTACCAGCCAGGACAATAGATAACTGCTTGATTTAAGCAATTTTAGTAAACAGCTAGGCATCAAAATCAAAGATGCAACATTTTTCCGAGCCGTGATTATGTATGCGCAGCCAGAGGTTAAATACGCGGTCACTATCCCAATGTCGCTATCACTGCCGGATGAGAAGTAATAGAGAGAGAGGTATTTAAGAGTAGTATTCGGGCCAAAACATTTTCTCGCGCCAGTTGGCACGGAGAGAAATCGACGCATCTGAGCAGAGAGCAAAATGAGGAGATGAAGATACAGCAAAGGACGATAAAGATGGCCGCGTCGCGCAAAAATGTATGGCGAGATAGCCATAAAGAAGATAATGATGCTCAAAGAGAAAGATAAGGCGAAGTTGGACGTTCGTGAAATAGGGAAAGGCATAAAAGCATGGGATAAAGAAAGGAATAAGAAATGAAATATGGAAGATACATTGTTCCAGTAGGGAGAATGAGAAAGTCATCAATGTAAAGATGATAAGATTAATTGGAGTAGCTTGTTTGGACATTGGGACGAATGCTCGGCAGCTTCTGAACGCTGCAGCAACGGAAATTGAATTTTGAAAGATTGAATCAAGAATATCCCATAAAAAGGAAACATCCCCTGATCAGGAAATCGTAATATAAGACTGAATATAAAATGCATGATGTCTCTTTTTTTGAATATTTTCGCAGCTCATTGTTTATTGTATTCAGGCTTTTGGTTCTGCGATTAATTATTTAGTGTTAGGCAACAGTTTCACCGTGCTATGCTGCCGGCTTCGTCGGGCTTTTAAGAACAACAATGGTCTTTTTTTAAAAAATAAATAAACAATTCCAGCAGTTGATGATTTTGAGAAGTAAAACCTTAATTTCGAAGAAGTCTCTTCCAGGTATAAGGGAGTTTATAACTATCCTCTCTATTGATATTATTTGGTCTTTTTTATATTTCAATCGCCTCCCTTATGAGCCGCGGAAAGTAACTGCTTTCTTTGTGTAGTACTCTTGCCGTATCGATGTCAATGGCGTGACCCTCCTCTAACGTAGTGTGCTCAGCCACGACAGAGTGATACCAGTCTTTCTTCCGGATTGCACGTTCATGTTCCTTTAATCGGCATCCAATTGCTCTCTTGGTCTGCCCCACATATGATCTTCCGCAACTACAGAGAAGTTCGTTTACACCCTTATACATTGTGGGTGTATATATGTGGGTGTATTTTTACTTCTCAAAATCATCAACTGCTGGAATTGTTTATTTATTTTTTTTTAAAAGACCATTGTTGTTCTTAAAAGCCCGACGAAGCCGGCAGCATATCTCGGCGAAACTGTTGCCTAACACTAAATAATTAATCGCAGAACCAAAAGCCATACTATACATATCTATATATGATGTCTCTGTTAAGCCATCTCGTCCAGTAGGTTGTAGTTACATACGCGACACAAGAAAAAGAATGGAATAGAGAAACGTGAGGACTAAACACCACTCAGTTTTAAGGTTCCGTCTTTGCCAAATGTGGAGATAAGAGATAAAAAAGTGATACAAACCCGGCCAGGTCAACCTTATGGAATAAGTACCAGAGATCAGGGATTGTTCCCAGTTCCAACTAAGCTGAAGCTTAAAATGTGGAGTTAACTAATTTAGCATTCTGGCCAGAAAATACACGTTGCCATATTAGAATGAAAATGCAAAGTCATAAGGGCTAGGAAAGAAAGAAAATACAAAGAACGTAAACAAACTCAACTTTTCCTCCACACACACATTGGAATTTGTCTCCAAACCTCCAATAGGTCTCCTTCCTCTGTATAAAGTTTAAAACTGAGGGCCTGAAATACTACACTGGTTAATAGCATGCGAACTCAATTTCTTTCAAGGACTTTAAAGTTTATCCAGGCAAAATGTTCCTTTCTTCGAGAATTCAAATAGCAGAAAAGTTTCGTTGGTTTGAGGATTTAGTCGGTAAAATATAAGAATAAGACTGCATAAAGTGTCATTCTGAGGGCCTGAAATATTGCACTGGTTAACAGCATATACTTTCGAGCACTTTAAAATTGGTGTGGGTAAAATTTTCCTTTGTTCAATACAGCAAATACAAAAATATGGTATAGCTTGGAGGGTGTAGCCGGAAAAAAATATGAACAACGCTAAGGAGGAGAAATAAAGATTTAATAAGGTGACGGAAAGGTAGATCTGTTAGCTGGCGACTACCGAGAGAAGAAGCCCCCCCACAAAATGGGAAATGAAGACGCACCGAGTTGCACATGGTGCGAAGATGATAAGGAACACCAAGTCCCTTTCTATTGCACGAATTCTCAGCAATATCCGGGATTCAATATCACTACCCGAGTATATCCTTTCCAGAACCCAAGGATATTACGGATTTACTGATCTGTAGATCTCCTGGATTTCGCAAGGCTACAGGTCTCCCGAAACCCCTTAGAAGTAGGATTGATTTCCGAATAAATCGAGTACAGAGAGTAGGCCTGTGCGATTATCGAAAAAAATCGATATCGATCATTTAAGAGAATAATAGGAAATGCCATCGATTCAACTATCGGGAATTGAAGAACTGACAATTAATTGAAGTCATTCAATTAATTGACAAAGGCCAATTAATTGCCATCGAAATGGGTGTCAATTAATTTTCATTGCTCAATTAATTGACATCAACCAAATAATTGACAGGACTCAATTGGATCCTGCTTTTCAAAGTCTTTCCTTTGGCAATGAGAAGAATGAAAGAACTAATTTGAAAAACAACAAAATAATTCAATCAGTTAGCCTTTATTAATAAATTAAAGGAATAGATTGCTATTTGAAGACAGGCAGATGAGATACTCAGCGTCATCATTCGACAGACACTGGCGTGTGTAGATGACAATGTTCCCGCCAAGGCTGAACCTCTCGGATGCAGTGCTAGTTGCCGGGGTAGCTAGCTAACTTCCGGAGGGAGGGAGGGGTAGATGGTGGCCGTCACCACCGTCAATAATCGTTAATTAATCGATTACCGGACAATAATTATGAATTGAATAACAATTGACAATTGAACAACAATTTACGCTTGAAATAAATTGACAGTCGAGTAAATTAATCGCAATCGACATCGATGTGTTTAAATAATCGATCAATTGTAAAAATAATTGAATCGACGATTCAATTAATCGAATAATCGCACAGGCCTAGAGGAGAGTAGCTACATTTGTAAAACATAATTAGGATACTCTAAGTGATAAGACCAACTTGTATAATGAATCAGGCTGGGAATCTCTAACAGATCGAAGGAAAAAATATACACGGAATGTTATGCGTTCGCAGCGTCGAAGAAGACTATTTTTTGGAATACGTTCAACATATTTTTCTGAAGCCAATGTATTACAGCAGAAACGACCACAAGCATAAGAAAAAATATAATTAGGTTGCAGAGCCGATGGATTTGCAGAGCCGATGGTTGCAGAGCCGACGGATGGTTGCAGAGCCGATGGATCCAAATTTCTACTTCGGAGCGGACCATAATGGTAGCGATGAATTTTTTTCCATTTAATTTTTTGTCTATCTAAGAAGACTAGACTTTACACTTGTGTTTGATAACTTGTCATTGCTACCAAAACCTCACTCAAGATGAAATTTCCCGCATAATTTTGTTGTCCACATGAATTACTATCTCGTAGCATCCATTAATAAGTAGTATTCTTATTACTAATCATAATTACTATGTTAACCAGTATGTTGTATGTAAGCATATTCGTCAACGTAGCACACACTGACTTCCTGTTTTTGTCGTGCATTATTCTTCCCACTCGTTTTTGGACCACGCTTAGCGGGCACGGCAGGGTTCGACCTGGCACTGGGACGTGTATTGCATGTTTGGTATGGAATCGCTCCGTGCAACACACTTTGCAATACTTAGTACTCACGTCACATACCACATGCACGTATCGGGGTCCACAATAAATAAGGTGGAGGGCACAATGAACTAATTAGCCAAAAATTCCTTGGGACCAGGGGCAAAGAACTCCACTAAGGTAATATCTAGTCGAATCTACGTGACAGACATTGGCATTTAGCCAGCTATAGGCATACTGTAGTCAGGTCGGTATAGTGCCGTTCTAGTCCCTACTTGGTTTTATTCCTATGGCTTAGGCTAATTTATATGAACTCGATATTTACTCTAATTTATATTACTATTACTTACTATACTCGACAAAGGCGTAACTTTGTGAAAATGCATTATGACTGAAACAATAATAACTTCGTAATGTTCACATTGGTTTGATTTCAAGAAGACCGGTTTCATCGCATAGGCGACATCTTCAGGTCCAATCACCAGAGGATGTCGCCTATGCGATGAAACTGGTCGTATTGGAATAAAACCTTAGTGAAAATTGAAAAGTCAATTATTGTTTCAGCCTAAGTTATACGGCGCGTTATAACCTCAGCAGTTAGCGCAACTAAAACCAAATTTTCCTACCACTATACTGGCTAACTTACAGATATAAATCATTGAAACAACAAGTGGACCCCTCTGAAACATGTTTTGTCGCAAGCTTGCGCAAATCTTAATTCAGCAATATTTGATTTTTTCAATTATTTTCCAATGTTGCGAGACGGAAGTTTTCTTTTGCTTTTTCACAACTTTATACGTACTTTAAAACGAAAAATATTTTACAATATGCGTACACATGTACAGATCAATAAAGGGGGAGAAAATCTAATGAAGCACTATCAGAATTACATTGTTTAGATGGGTAGGCTACACTTTGAGACGAAACGAATTCGTAAGGAACATCATAGAAGGGAAAATAGAAGGCATATAAAACTATAGTGAACATTACATAAGATATAACCCCGAGGAAGAGAGAGGGACAAATACATAGGCCACCTAACATGTGATATGTAACAGATGAGCTACATGTACATAGAAGAGTTAGTAGGGGACAGAGTAGAATTAGAATGGAATGCTAAGGTCAACCAGTCTTAGGATTAAATGACAATGAATGATAGTGTACATTGTACACATCCGCTAAAGTTGGAAATGCATCCTTCGTCGACACCTTAAAAAAGCTCCGTGATATATTGCCTGCAAGTATGCATAAAATATTACACAATGCCTAATGGAGCAATAAGCTATTAAAATTTAATATATCGTTTTTTTTAGGATTAAAAGATAAGAATGTGAGTGCTCTAAATGTGGTAGGTGCAAAGTAAGTAAAAATATTTGGCAACGTTGCAATGAACTGAGTGAGCAAGGTAGAAAGAAGGAGAACGAAAGCTGATGAGTTCTATAATTTGAATGTTATTTCTTTTAATCTGAAATGCATCAGTGACTGAACTGAATATACACGTTCGAATAATATGGGCAGTAAGTTTGCGGAAAGTATTTAGAGAAGGAGCAATGAAAATGGAGACACTACAGGAAGAGAAAAAAATCATCAACATGGATCCAGAGAGAAATTAAAGACAAAGGATCATCACTGTAGAATGTGGCCGTCAATACAGATCACGCCCCACTATGGTTGTGTTGGCCTTAGGATTTATATCTTTATGCCATGTAGTGTCAGCTGTCATAGCACATGAAATTAAATATCAGATTTTTTGCAAGCTAATATTGACATGTTAGTGCTAAAAAGAACGAAAAAACCTCAGAAATTTGTCTGCAAGATTAATTTGTGCGGAAAAGTCTGAAGTCAGCGTATTATACAAAGTAGATAGAAGGTGAAAAGAGTGAGAGTTTCTTCATTAGCCAGACCATTTTTTAGATTTGAATGCTGAAAACGAGACAACTTACGAACCGGATGTCTCAATGCTTCACTTAAAAGGAAATGGAAAATAGTGGCCTCGTGTTAAAGAAAGTAATTTCATGATGAGAAAAAGTAAAGGTTGAGTAAAGTGAGAAGGGAAAAGATTATTTTCAAAAGATGAATAATATAAAGAAAATTCCAAAATTCACTATAATTAATGAGACAATTCACCAGTAAATTCAGTCATTTTAGAAAACACTGTAAGTCCCAAGAGAATTAATAATGGAAGGAAGAAATGATAGAAGGAGATGAAGGAGAAGAAGAAACGAACGATGAACGAACTCACAGAACGATCTTTTATTACCGGAGTTCCGATTTACCGAGGTCCCACAGTATCCTTGTCACGGACACTTACGTTGCGACTATACAAATCTAGTTCAGCTCACGACACGCACGTCATAATTCGACAACTAACTCGATATTCACACAAAAAGCGATTCACGCCGTCATTCTCTTCTCGTAGAGTCACTAAACGAAATACGCCAAAGTAAAATAATACCTAATACTTTGTCATAAGCAATGTTTCCATATGAGCCTTCTACATAATCCAAGCTTTAGATTATCTTAGGGTTAGTTCATTCCATATAGGGTAGCGAAAAAGCAATTTGCTGATGAGTTGTTCTCGGGTTTCCCACCGGGTTAGGCTTTCCATGATTGCCGACGTTTCGGCTAGAGACTTTCCTGCCATTTACAAGGCTCTGGATGAAAAAGCAATTTCTTTGTTCGAAAATGATCCTGTGTATTGAAATTTAGTGCATAAATACTCAAGCAATCGTAATTTAAAATGCAACGAGCTTCATAAAAATATCAGAGTTTTCCAAAACATCGCACCAAAAAAAGGTGTTACGTCACTGGGCAGTATAGCGTCTACATTTTTAACGATGGAGATACGATGTTTACTGCCTGACGACGCGACAACCAAAGCCAAAGTAAACGCGTGCTTTATTCAGCGCGGCGTCAAAATGTGTCTATCTAAAGTGTTAACTATTATATAAGAACTTCTTCTCTTTAATCGACCACAATATTAGAACATCATTTTAGAACCCCACTATATTTCCAGGTCCGACAGAAACGATAAATTAAGAGAGATATTTTGCCGAACGGATAGGTATGGGAATTCGTTTTTCCCCCGAACAATAAGGGACTTTAATAAATGCTAGGCGTAATTTCATTAGAGCGTTTCCTTTTTATATTTAAACTGCTCGTATCCTAAAACCCCCCGCCACACGCCTATTGAGGCGGCTTGCGGGGTAGTGTGTAGATGTAGATGTAGATGAATATTATAGTAGGATATACTTTTTGGAGTATAGGTCTTTTTCTTTTGAACAATCACTGCTCACATTGACTAAACCAACGTTTCGTCATTTTTTATTGGCATCTTCAGGGTTTTGTCCAAATGAGCGTGAGTCATGATCAGAATGAAATACAGAGAACCAGAATGATATACATTTTGAAAAACTTCTTTTGCTTGGAATTCACCAAGCTAATAAAATGTTTCATTATTTTTATCATTCTGGTTCTCTGTATTTCATTCTGATCATGACTCACGCTTATTTGGACAAAACCCTGAAGATGTCAATGAAAAATGAATGAAACGTTGGTTAGGTCAATGTGAGCAGTGATTGTTCAAAAGAAAAAGACCTATACTCCAAAAAGTATATTCTTATTAAAGCGTAAACTACAAGCTAACTTAACGATTTTAATATTACCACTGATTATCACCAGTATTTTATCACTAATTTCGGTTGCAAAAATTAAAAAACTGGCACACGAATCTATCGACTCAGATAATGGAGACTGCACTGTATTTGGGAATGGAGACGTAACTGTGGAGAGGGGGAGCCCACAGGTTCCGAAACCGAATCCTAGGGATCGCTTCCTCGCCACGGCGATTAACTCGTCCTTCTCACCCCGACGAGTGACTCTCTACTTCTTCCCACCACGTATGTGGAGAATTTCGGTGTAAGAAGACGAAAAAGAAGCGTCCCACGACCTCCTTGGTGATATTCGACGAAAAAAGTCCCATCAGAAAAAAAAAGAGACAGGGACGAGACAAAGAGAGAGAGAGCATCGGGAGTGGGTTGGTGGGTGAGGACACAAAAATGATTATTCGTGAGAATGACCGAATAATTTTTCCCGAGCGCGGACTAAGGCGGCTTTTCATCAAGTGCTACTACTGCTCGCAAGGAGTTGATATTTCGTCCAAAGGGGATGAGGTGGGGGGGGAGGACAATTGTCATAGGAGAGAGAGGGGAGTGAGGGGGTGTGGAGACGGTGGAAGGGGGATGTGGTGGAAGGGGAGGGTCCAACCACCCTCCCCTACAACCCCCATTCCAATCCCCACCCGCTTTTTCAACACGGACGACGCCACGGCTCACATTCGATCGACGTCAAATGAAAAGCACATTTGTGTGAGAGAGAAAGAGAGAGAGAAACATTTGCTCAAGCGGCCTCGGCCCGCGGAAGTACCTCCTCCCTCCCCCCACCCCCCTCCTCTCCCTCCCTCCCCCCCACCCCCCTCTCCTCTCCCTCCCCAACCCCTCAAGAGCGATCAATATTCACGCCGAAATGTTTTTCTCGATATTTCCACCACTTCCACATGCCTACCTCCATTTTTTTTCCTTCCACGCTTTCCCATTCCAACCTCCACCACCTATCCCCTCCTTTGCCTACCCCCCCCCCCCACCTAACCCTCCTCCCCCCTCTCACTTCTCCGCCATTCCACTTCCCCCACTCCCTTCCTCTCACGAAAATAATAAAAAAACAAAACACACACGCTCTCCGCAGTGTAGTCCACTGCACCACCACCGATCTCCGGCGCCACGGTCGGATCGAAGGACCGACAACGTCGTTTTTACGTTCGTACTGCAGTTTTTAATCTCCTCCTCCTCCTCCTTTAAGTTGGAGGTTGGTTTTTTTCCGGGACGTCAAACCTGGAAGACTTCTTGGGGGGGGGGATCAGTTTTTTTTTGTTTTATTCCTCCGGAGGGACGGAATTCATCCGTAGCAGAGCTCCCCCTCTATAAAGGTCGCGCAGGAGTATACACTGACCCCTTCCTGCCCCCCCCTTCCCCCTTCCCCCCCCCCCTTCCTCTTCCAATGCGGGATTTCTTCTCCGACCCTTCAGGGCTTTTCCCACGAGGTGACCGACACCTTCAACACCGCGAGCCATATCTCCAGACCTCCTACCGGTTGATGACTACGCGTTTAGCAGCCTCTCATATATATCCATCGAGGTAGCCGCAGGCGGAGGAATTTCCCTGGTTCGAAATTTCTGAAGGAGGCGAGATGAAGAGGGTTTGTGAATGAACATCTGGAGTTTGTTTGGCGAGGCTGACCCATTTCAAAAGGGACGAAGAAAGAAAACATCTTAAAAATGTGCTTCCACTGTACAATTACTTATATGTCATTTTACTCATATTCTAGTACGTAGGTAACATGGAATAAGCGTGACTTGTGTTTGACATGAACAAAATTCAACCATAGATTAGATTTATGCGCAAATTGAACATGAAATGAAATGGTGTTCAATACAAGAATGAGTGAAATATGAGGAAATATATTTAATATATTAACGCCAAATTTGAAGCAAACTGAAGTCAATTTTCCCATAGAATTGAATGTTAATAAAATTCAAACACTTTCCATCTGATTTTTTGAGTTACACACTAGTAAACTACTGCATTAACGGAAGTATAACAGAAGGAATGACGCTGCAGTCGGTTCCTATTGCTCTAAGTTCTTCAATGGAAAATGCATGCGTCAAATATGAACTCGAAGGCTTCCACGGAGTCATTGAGACAACAATGACGGAGTTTCTGGCTTTCTTCCACGAATTTCCAGTGCCGTAGATAACAGTTTCGATAACATTGCAGCTGTCTTCTTCAGGTCAGAAATCCTGAAGTCCAGAAGACCTGAAGAAGATAGTTGCAATGCTATCGAAACTGTCGTCTGCGGCAGAGGAAATATATGGAATAAAGCCCGAAAATCCTTCACTGCCGTTACATACGTCAAATACTGCAGAATTTGCCCTTTCGTTTTGTTTTCCGACAGCTAAGCCATGATACCACTGAAAGAAGTATTTGCAACACATTACCAATGAAAATAAAGGATTCAACTTTTGTTTTCACTCACACAGTTGCAGTATAATCTCCTTAAGAAATGTCACCAGCGGAGAAAGTACGACATTTGTGATTTTTTTCCGTCGATTCCAGGGGTCCCAGAATTCTTGCTAGAAGACAAACTTCGAAAAAATATTTTTTCCGAAACGTCAAAAAAGCTTTTGAATTCCCCCAATCTCAATGAATGCCGTGTCTTTATACTCTCCGTACTTCTTCCAATTTCACCCGCCCAACATTTCCACCAACCCTCTTCTTTGTTTAGGCAGCCCTTTTCCGAGAAAGCCTCTCAGTGTCTCGCCAATTCAATTCCGCGTCTTCCTCGGATATCCTCCGTCAAAACTTCCACCGCCCTCTCGCTCCAAATCTAATCATTCTCCATTCCCTCTCCACAACTCCTTCGCTCCTTCCGAAAGACCGACATCTCAATGGCTCGCAATCCACCCCTCATCTCTTAAATCAGGGTTGCCACACTTCAGAATTCTTGAATTTTTATTGACTTTCCCCTGAATTCCGAACTGGAATGGGCAGAGCTCGAGAAAGCGCCTGGCATTTCCGTGACGATAGTTTTTAAGTCAGAAAGAGTGCGGACTGAAGAAAAATACTTACTTACCCAAGTTTTTACTCATCTATATGAGCATATTCAATACCGATTTGAGTAAATACCATTGCACTTATTGCATCATACCACTGTTTCTATGGTCAATTCATTTTTAGGTATTGCTATTATTAGTACCTCTCTTGCTTTGCAACAATTTAGTAATAAAAGAGTTCTAATTTTCTTTCAATTTTGTAATGCGTTAATGGTTTGTTTCCTTAACTACTGTTTGTGATATGAATACACAACTGAAAATAGTTAATAATAGCGTTGTAATTTTTTTTCCTTTGAATTGTTCAAAATCGTATACAAGTTAACGAGTAATATTGTCAATGACGGACGATCTTTCACTATCGATTCAACATATTTTAACGGCGAAATTAAAGTTTAAAATACTAAACGGTTTGCATCTAAGGTGAAAGTTTCACTTCCCACTTCAGTAATCACGTCTAATACCAAGTGTACGAACGTCTCCGGTCAGTGTTGATTTGAAATATCTCCCTAAAGTGACGTGGATTGGCAAACTTTTGCTCGGCAGCACCAAAGACGTACAGCATTTGCCCAGACTCATTTTTATGAATAAAAATTAAATGAAATTTTCCCATTGGATCCCTTTCGAGAAAGAACGAATGGTTAGAGAGAGACAATAAGTTACTGTATTGAGCATTTTTAGCATTTTCGCAAAACACTATCACAATCCGCATTGCAGTAATTTCCGATCAGACGCTTAAATAAAAGTACGTACCTTCCTAATTTATTTGCATGATTATTTTTGTAATTGAAACTAAACATCTGAAAATACGTATTAAATACGCGTGGCTCATAGAGAATACATCAAAATAAAAAATCTCGTTAGCAAAGAAATGGTACTGTTGAAATCGACCATAATGGGCTTACACCTCATATCTGACTTCTTTGGGGTATGGATTTAAATCTATACAATATGGGGAGCAGCTTGCCTTTAGTGCCCAGAAGTACGTGCGTTTTATGGCGTATGGTTTCTTATAGAACACCCACGAAAACCGAACAATTGGAATCAGCCCAACAATATGACTCGACGAAAGTGCCGAAATAACAGGTTTTCGCAGTTATCTCCACGTTTCGCAGCGACTCCATCGACCTCCACGGAAATGGCGATAACGAGAGAAAAACGTCGATTCAAAAACGTCCTTAAACTACTCCTTGAAAACATGGATTACCGACACTCCCTCCCTCTCTCCTTTCATTTCTCTGTTTTCTGAAGTATCCATGTAGTGTCTTCCTCCATCTAACATGGAACCTATGGATTCCGTATATATGGGCAGTATTCTCAGGGACATGAGTTGCCATCGCAGCGTCTGATTCCTAAAATTCCGTTCGGACCGTGTCTACCGCGTGGGATACGATCTATCTCCAAATCAAATTTACCTCTGAACTTTGAATCAGAATGTCACCGGGTCTCACAAGCATGACCACCTTATAGATGATCTTTCGCAATTTTACTGCGTCTCTAAGAAAAAGGATTAGTAATGATTTGTTCATATTTGGAATAAAATTTACTGTGATCAAATAAAAACTGATGATAACCATCAATAATACTTATTAATTTACATAAGAAATAAAAAACCGAGTCAAAGAACATTTATTGAAGCTTCGCTGAAAAACGCACTCGGCCACGGTGGCTTACATTGTGAATTACTAGGCGGAAAAAACAATAGCGTATGATACCTACTTGACCTTTCTTTGGTGCGTGAGCACCATCATATTCAATATATGGTGCACATAGTATTAAAAACATTAACTTTTAAGGCCGTTTTACACGGTATATTTATTTGTACAATCTATCGTGCGAACGCATGTACAGTCAAGTGTGCAAGAAAATATTGTACGAACGACTGAATCAGACTGAATGTCGCTTTACACGATGAGTGCAAACGCACCATTTTCCGTGCAATTTAGCGGTAGAAATCGATCGGAATTCGCGAGTGTTTTCTCTATCATGTTTATGTTTCACTCGTGACCATATGTATCACTCACGTATTTGACACCTTGAAAAGCTGATCACCTGAAATTCGGAACCTCTACTCGACCATCTGCCTACTGATTATTCTCCCGGTTTTGACAAAGCTCTCTTGGACTCTTCTCTTTGACTTATTATTCGTTTCGTTTTTTCTCATCTGGATTTTAGTGCGACAAGTCATTGACGTTTCTTGCCGGATCTCCACTCTTGTTAGACAAATTTCGTGGGTTTATTATGTGTGTGTGACAATGTGTTATCATCAAGTGGTATAGCGGAACACGGGACCCTTTTTTTAGTCCCTCCAAATTCCCCTCCCTTGTATTTGTACCAGTGTTTTAATGCCTTTTTTACGATTTCTATGTTACTTGCTAACCAACAGAAATAAAATTAATATCATAATATCATGTGGGATATCAATTACTTTACTTGAGGACGCGACCAGTCATAATTTTGGGGTAAAAGGACACAAACCTAAAGATTGCGATTACACTGAAAAACCAGAACACCACTTAACACGATGAAATGACGATGTAAACATTTGAGCAACTTTGAGTTGACTCTTCTGGGGTTCTCCACTGCTTCAAACTATTCATGAATGCCGACGTAATTAATTCTTACCTTGAGAATGAGTGACGAGTCGTCTCTCGAAACGTCGACAATTATGAATAGTTTAAACCGGAGGAGAGCCCGAGAAGAGTTTACTCATTAAAGATTATATACACAGGATAATAGTTACTCATATTATTCGACGGGAAAGAGTTAATCCTTTTTATAAACAACTTTATTTTCAATCGTAGCACAGGAACCACAGTTTTCGCCATATCTGCGCCATCTGCTGAATATAACCAGATGGAAATTGTATGATTGTCTGAATGGAATTAGAACAGGTTCTATTTTCCGTTCAGTCATTCATACATTCGCACAAGCGTTCGCACAATTTGCCGCTTTACACGGTATAATTTCCTGATACATGCGTTCGCACGATAGATGTGCACCGTGTAAAATGCACCGTGTAAAACGGCCATTAGGATAATCAGCAGCAACAACAAATAAATTGGCGCATTGTACCAAACGCATCCCCGTGGCGCAAAGTGCCTGGAAATATGTTTCTTTCCAAATTCTTCAACTTTCTTCCTCCTTGAAACATCTTGCAATAGTTTAGGAACTCCGTAACCATGAATCTTGCAGTCTTTTCCCAACCATGTTCCGCCTCTTTTAAAGCTATGCTTTGCCTAAAAGTCTTGCGAAATTATTTTTCTTCGGCGCGTGATGGCAATTCGTTTAGAATGTCCTGCTTTTTTCTGGCGCACTTAATGTTTCACGCATTTAAAATTACGCTAAACTGAATAAAAGGAGACTAAATTTACAACTTTCATTTTCAGCAAACTATGAACTGATTCACGGCTCTATCGGCTTCGGCAAAGGTGAACAACTCATTTAACTCAAAAAGATGGGCTGTCATGGAGGAAAGCAGCAGAAACTCGAGTGAACGGCGGCTCAACTACAGCGGGATTTTCGACTCCGTTGAAGAAGGTCCATTCTCACTCTTTACTTACTCCTCGGCGCTACAGCCCTTGTAGGGTCTTGGCCTCTCTGACAATGTTAGCCCAGACGTCACGATATCCTGCATGAGTTCTCCATATTCTTATTCTCATCTTTCTTCGATCATCTTCTACATCATCCAACCATCTTTTCCGAGATTTTCCTCTCAATCTTCTGCCACTAGGATGTCCAAGGTATATCTTTTTCACCATCCTATCCTCAGGCATTCTCTCAACATGCCCTAACCACCTTAATCCTGTTACTCTTAATTTCTGCCACTATGTTAGGATGATTGCAGAGTTCCTCCAGTTCTCTATTCCTCCGTATTCTCCATTGTCCGTCTTCCTTCACTGCACCAAAAATCTTTCTTAGCACTTTCCTTTCCCATCTTTTCAGTAGCTCTTCTTCTGCAGTAGTCATGGTCCATGTTTCTGAACCATACATAACCACAGGTCTAATCATTGTGCGATAAACCTTCGTTTTCAAGTTCCAACTGAGGTTCCGTGTCTTGAGCACCTTCAACAAAGCTCAATAAGCCCTATTGCCTGCTGCAATCCTAGCTTCTAGCCATTCTCACTCGTTCCCTTTTAATCTCAAAACAGATTCCTGGGCAAATTGTAACCGACCTATATTTCTAAGAACCTAAAACCTCACATAATATTTGGCGGGAAAAGCTCTCTTTAGACCTGAGGGAACATAAGTAGACTACAAGGAACCAAAAGATGAAATAAAAAGAGTGTTTAGCAATTTGACTCGCATAGAACTGAATCCGCCAGGAAAAGAATTGCTTCTCGACTAATTGTATGTGAAAAATATCATTCCCAACATTTTATAAATCATAAAAATGGCTTCTAATTATAGAAAAATGGTTTATCTTACAGTAAATATGTTCTAAAATACTGGAAATATTTAAGTCCTATGAATATAATAAATGGAAACGGATTCATTGAATCCATTCGCTGCTCGTGCTTTCATATTCAGATTGCCCTAACAAATCATTGTGGCATAAAATAAAAAATAGCGATGAATACGTAGCTGTAACTCTTTGAGATATTCGAACTGTCCTAAACCATAATAGTCCCACGCGCAGAGAACCAAATTGTGATTTTGAGTTTGTGTTCGTGTCTGGGCCCTTGAGGAGCTTCCATCGCCACTGCACGAGTAAAAACAAACACTCAATTCCATCTTTGGACCCGAGGACCGCGGGATACGTGGCTCTCGACCGTTGGATTCGATACAATGATCTCCAAATATATTATGGTCGCAGAATCATTGAAGATCTTATTGAAATAGACATGTGCGTGAGGAGTCATCTGTGAGAGCACTATTTCTTTGCAATAATACTGCCAGTAACAAATATGGACGAATACTATAAACAAGCTCCGACAAAAAAATTTCATTCAATGATTCCCGCGACCTTTCAAGATCCAATGACTTCATTTTTGTCCGACCTTTATCAACTCTTTCAAAATGGCAAAGCAAAAAAAAAGACACTCCAAATTTCCAGGAGCAAAAGGTTCCTTGTTGTACCAAGTTGTTCACTGGCCAATGACCAGCCACCCGTTCTCGCAAACAGAAGATCCTCTCGCAAGTTTGGCGTTTTTTGCATAGTGTGTTTCCTTTCAATGTTTTAACTCTTAAATTCTAAGCAACAACAACAATAAAAACCCAATCAAATCATGGAGTATGTTAATTTATAATTTCACTGAAAATGTGAAGACAAAAATATTTACTCGTTTTTTTTCATCAACCTGAATACAGCCTCTGGGACCACTTTACATCAGGCGTTGTTACAGCAACAAAGGACAACACACACACAACCGTGTCCTGGGAGGAGAAAAATTCTCCCCAGGCGGGACTCGAACCCGCGACCTTTTGGGTTGTCAGGCGTTGACGTTACCCCGCCGATACCGAGGCTGACCACTCAACGGATAATGGTAAACAAAGACCGCTCATCACGCAACCTGCAAGACCGCCTGACGAAGCGGATGCAGAATATCAGCGATACACTACTGTCACAATAATATTACTACAAGAGCCAATAAATCAATATCAGTAAACAAAAAATAAGACTTGAATTGAAAATAATAACTGCATAATCTCCATGAGAAAAGTTTTTATAATCCTTCCAACATTTTGCAAGTGCATGAAAAATATCTGAATTTTATAGCCAATATATAAGTTTAACATAGCAGTCCGCTTTTTGAAGGGGAATTTCGATCAGTCTGCTAATCAACGTATTGAATGATCCAGTCTTATGCAAATGTAAGTATTATGTAAATGCAATATTACTGCGAATTAACACGAATTTTTCCAATTCCCACATGTTTGTTCACGTTCACAAGCAGACAACAAGTAGAATAAATTATTCAAAATGAAATATATATTTATACGTGAAGACAACGTTCACGTGCAAGAATGCAAAGTGCCGCAGTTTTTGAGGAAACCGGGACTAGCCACGGTTTGTAACCTTTACGGAGTCACCCGCAAGTGCACAGAAGTGCGATATTCCACAGGAGAAAAATCATTCGCCATGACCGAGATTCAAACCCGGCTCCCTCGATTTTGCGCCGAGTGCTTTAACCAGTTAAGCTACCGAGGCGTCAACCCCTGTGGTATATAGATAAAGTATAATTTAAATCATATCTGACGTCAACGTTGCATGCACGTTGATTCAACGTCGACTGATAACGTTGTATTTGGACGTTGATGCAACATTGTGGCAACGTGAAGTGATAACGTTGTGCTTGGACGTTGATTCAACGTTGTGGCAACGTGCACGTTGTCATGTAACATTGTGCACGTTGATGCAACGTTGTGACATCGTCCTCTGCTACTAGGGTAATAATGCATTCGAATCCTTTGACTTCCTCGATTGTTCTCATTCATTTCTCCTTCCAGTACCGCTCCCGTGAGGCTGTTGTGTCACAGAATTCGTTCAATAAGTTGGTCTCCTCTTTCTCACATGATTTGTTTTCGTTACATTTATTTTCTTTCCAACTCTTCATTAGATTTCATCATTAGTGAATATAACCATCCATTTGATCTTCATCAATCTTCGATGACTCCACTTTTCCGTTGATTCATGGTTTGCCTTGACCGAAAATCACTGTCTTCTTTAAATGCTGGATGCATGGATCTTCGCAGTGACATTGGAGAGCGATTTCCAACACGTGAGAGCAAATAGACACACGATTAAATTTTGACGCGGAACATTTCCCTTCGTGTCATATACCTTTAGCGCTCGTGGTATCTTCGTCAGCGTTAGTTAACGGTCAACAGTGGGCAATCCTTGAAGAGCCTTCACTTATTTCTCGATAACACTGCCCCCTATCCAGATTCAACACGACCACACTAACATTTAACCCTTATACGGATTTACAAGAAACTAGTTTGCATCAATTTCTACAGTAGGATAGGTAATTTTTATATTTTGTTTCAAATATATTATTATTCATACTCCAATAAAATCTTCCTTGCATCTATGACTCTATGGCATACTTGGATTAGCGTGTAATAGGTGCGAGAGGTAGAAATATTTACCCGACTAGAAAAAGTAAAGAGCTGACAAATAACAGGGTTAAGGTTTCTTAGGCCTACTTATAGACATATCGTAAAGCCCTACCCTAATGCATTAACCTAGAGTTAAACAGCAGAAGCCACAGTTCTGGCTTTGAATTTTTCAATGAATTTGAAAATTATTGACAGAAATCTTTAATTTTCAACACTAAAACGGCAGTCCATCACAAAACGTTGTCTCTTAATATGGTCCTATTTGAAAGGTTTATCTCGTCATGCACTACTAACCACCGTGAACATTAGCAAATCTAATAGCCTGTTCAGCTAGGCGTCGGCATGGTCATGTGAGTGAATGCAGTGGCCACTTTTTATATTACATTTAATGATCTAAGAGTATCTTTAAATATTTCAGATGCCCACGTATACTATATATATTATATATATTTTTTTATCTCCTCCCCTTCGGAACCCTCCCGCAACTCATTCCCCAATTGCGAATTAGCTCTCCGCTCGCCATTCCCGCGCGAGACAGCACGCGACGAGACATGGCAGACCAAGACCTGCGGCGCTGCCTCGCGACGGAACGGACCTGCGCAAGCAAAAATAAAAACAAAAGCGACTCAAGACAGCGCTGGCGACGGCGGCGGCGCTGGCGTCACGACGCATCGCCGCCGCGTGTGTCTCGTGGAAAGTCGGACGTCGGAATCGAGCGAAATGTCCTGCCGGGAGAATTTTTGTTACAATACGGAGTCGATGACTTCCTTTCGGGGCCATCATTTCTCCGCGCGCATAAGAAGAATTCCCTCCTCGCGGTTTGCCTCCTCCCTCGACGGGAAAGAAAGGAGGGAAGGGAAGCTCTGTCAAAGCGTCCGACGTTTATTGAGGTGCAGTAATAAAACGCCATGGAAAGCAATTTGAGTTGAAACGAGTAAGTGAACTAGTAGTAGTAGGCGCTGACTGGGCTCTCGGCTTCTGGAAAGTTCGGTGAATAACATTTTGGAACTCTTAGGTTCAAAACTTAATGATATACCATGCGGTAATCTTTGTTATACCATGATACCGTGATACCATGTACGCGTTCACTCCCTATTTTTGAGATATTTAGACATTTTCCATGAAATGGAAACTTTTTTCAAAATTTCACAGTTGAAATCGATCAATTTTTTTATCTTTATGAATTCATTATTTTCGTGGCTTTATTCCTCCTGGAACAATCCAAATACTCTCACAAGAAGCTACACTAGAGATTCTTAGAAGTTATTCCGTCGAGCTACACTAATTCGACGCTGGAGGCGACACGTGATTTTATTCCCATACTTGTCAGCCCTTTCTTTCATACTTATCTCCTTTTGCATGCTGACGCCATGCATACCAAAACGGCCTTCGCTTTACTCTTACAACATTCTTCTGCCGAATTACACGATGCCTGTTCGGATATCACTCATACTCTCCGAGTTATAAAGAAGTTCTTTGTGAACACAATTTTGTTGCTTCGCAGCGGACCATATAAACCATCTCACTAACCCTTCCCCACTCACCCAATCCGTACCGATTTATAAGATGCTTCACGTCAAAACGTATATGGCAACATTCCGTAGTCAATCACTGTTATGACTTGCAAATAAAAAAGGATTTGCGAGCTATTCCAATGGCTAAATACTATGCATAGTGTACAAGGTGTAGAAAAGCGCAGTATAATAATAACCTGATATAATATAAACCTGATAAGTAAAATATATATCTAAAAAAATATATAGATATGACTTGCGATTCACCAGAACTGTGCTGGTTGGCGTTGTTCAAGCACGTAAAAAAACTGAGTAATCGAAATTTTCATCCCATGAAAAGGTTAGTTTAATGATTCTATTTCCACTGCTAGCGAGAGAATATTAGTATGCCTCTAAGTAAACACTAAACGTCATTTTTCACCCGGGAAAATGTGTCTTGGGATACGATAATTAGCAATTTAAATGTGTTTAAACGGTTTGCTATCAAATTTAGGGCTATTGTTGGCACGCGAATACGTTAATATCAATAGCGGCACGCAACGATATAAAGGTTCGCTACCTCATGGGCCGAAGAAAAGAGTCACTCCCACTGTATTGACCAACTCGTTAAATCATTCGCAATCGAGGCACATAGATTTTCGTGTTTAACCTTTCTCAATCTTAACCTCAGATTGCGAGGGTAAAATTTTTCATGGAAACCGGAAAAAATGCAAATTAATTTGGAGATGCAAATGATCTAATAATTTTTTTAAGGTTCAACCAACCGATACGTTTTGACATTTTAATAAATCTCTCTTCAGGAACATCGCGCTTCTGCGCGATGTAATTTGAAGGGTCTGCTATCAGTTAGAGTTCAATTGCTTCAGGAATGTTCCCATCAACATCATCAGTAGTCCAAATCCAGAGACTTCGGATCTCCACTCTTATCTCAGCTGATAATTTTATTTCCACATTTTCATGTCACTCTTGATTTTTTTTTAATATTCATTCCTTCGTCTTCGTCAATGGCTTTTCTCATTCATATCTGCTACCATTATAATTATTAAGCGGAAAAATGTTCAATACCTCACTCTCACTTCTTCTCATAGTTTCATTGAAAAGCCATTTCTCCAAACCCTTCGTTTGATTTCGCATTGGCGATTCTCCCTACATACTATACCATCAATTTTCAATCACACCGTATTGCTTCCAACCTTCATAGTTCTGTAGATATCATCCAATCTTTACTGATACATGAGAGCTTTTTTTGTTTTTGTCAAAACCTTAGTCAATTTTTTTAAGGTGTATGAACAGGTTCACCTAGATTCGGCAGAGTCCTCTAACGCAGGAAGTTTACAATTTCTTCAGCAAATTAATTTATTCGCAATGCAACAACTGCCAACTTCCATGGAAATGCAATCCATGAAAAAGCAGAGTGCAATAGTCCATGAGTGATGTTCTTGGCAAGAGTTCCAGGTCGGGTTTGTTTTTTTTTGAACGTGGAACGGGACCCCCCCCACCGACACAGTTTTTCTGCCGCTCCCGTAAACTTCTGTCGTCACACAACGACGTCGTTTTTTTCGGCTATCACAACGGGCACTCCCTGGAACTCTATCCAATATCAACAACTCCTCATACGGGTTCCAAAAAATCGCCGGGGCGGCAGGAAACAAACGAATAACAAAAAAAACAAAAGCGTGCCCCAAAACACACGATGGAGGAGTGTCCCACCCGGGGAGGAATCACGTGATCCTCCGACCATGGCGACAAACTTGTTTACATTCACGCGGACCTACTTTCATACCGCTCATGCTCATGACGCTCATGCACTCCTTGCGGATGCAAAGGAATTCGCGCCTCTTTTTTTCCGCTCGAAATATTCGCCCGCTCGGTCGCCACCTATATGTACAGGATGGGGGGAACAAACTTTTTCGACGACGACGTATATGAGTGTGTGTATATGTGGGTATCGCGTGATTGTGGAGCGTGGACTCGATGGTCGGTTCATGCTTTCGGACGCGCCGCGGCGCTGGTGTGGCCCGGGTGGTGAGGAGCGGGTGAGGAGATGAGAGAGAAGGCGGGAATAAAGGGCGGGAAGCAAAAACAAAATCAGAGAAAAAGAGAGACGGAGTGTAAAAAAAAGAATGGTTTTTGGAAGGAAGGGCGAGACGACGACGCAGCGACAGTGTTACTCTTCTGTGGTCCATCCTCTTTCGTCCTACTCCCCCCTCCCCCCCCCCCCCCCCGGGGTGCCAAACGAGAGGAAAGGGGGCACGGGGGGAAACTCGGGGGAGTGCGACGGAAGAGGGACACAAAAAAATCATAAAAAAGCATGCAAAAAACCCGCGAAAACAAAAACAAGTTACGTCCTCCTCCTCATACTCCCCCTCCCCTTGCCCCCCGCTCGTTTCCCCCTTTAATTAAAAAGAGCATAACGACACAAGGAGTGACGACCACCGCCATCGCGCGGCGAGAAAGGAAGTAGCCGTTCTCCTTTAAGGGTATTCCGTCTCGCGGGTCAAAGCAAATGAGAAAGCGGGTCTTTTCCGTTTGTAAAATACTGCTATCACGTGCTTGCCGCACGAGATAGCACGAGCATTAGCAACTTAGAAGCGAAATCAAGTATCTAAATGCGCATATCAATCCACAGGCATATTTCTTAAGCAATTTTTTTCCATCCCGAGGAGATGACTACAGCGCCATTCATACTGAAATATCGCAAACTGACTTCAACAATAATTAGAGTAATTTGCAAATATCTCAAAGGATAAGAATGACTGGTGTCTTAATTTCAATTCGATTATTACATTTCCTGTAGGACAATTGTGTGAAATTCACAGTGAAAAAAATCATTCGCCCGGACTGGGATTCTAACCCAGACCCCTCGATTTCGCGCCGAGTGCTCCACCAATTGGAGGGTCTGGGTTCGAATCCCAGTCCAGGCGAATGATTTTTTCACTGTGAATTTCTAGAACAATCGAGTGACCATTAGCGGGTGACTCCGTTAAAGTTACTGTGCGGCCAGTTCCGCAGTTCTTTGAATTTCCTGTGGGAACTCACTTATTATATCAGCTTTTCCCTAAAATGACATTAGTGCTCCCATGCTGCACCTATTCTCGCCTGAAAACTCAACATCATTACGAGTTTGATTGGTGAAAATGGAATGAAAATGTCAGATTGGTTGACAATATCAGATAAATGACACATTTTTCAATAAAGGATATGAAAAAAACACAGATGTTTCACTATACTGAGCAACGTCCTCAAAGAAAGTTCAAAGAGGTCTTTAGACATGGGAGAGATGGAAAGATAGATGAGGAGGTTAAGAGGCGTGCGAATTCTGTTAGGAAAGTTCTACGAAGTATGAGAAGCATATCAAGAAATGAATTTTCGTCTAAGGATGCGGGAGTGAGTGTGAAAAAGGTGTTATCAACCCCACTTCATTGTATGGTAGTGAAACTTATACATGTTAAAATGAGCATAAATGTAGACTAAATGCAGTTGGAATGAGGTACTTGAGAAATTTTTAGTAAAAGTAGGAAATAAAAGATTAGCAATGAATGGGTCATGAAAGAATGTGAAATTAAAGCTCGGATAATGGACGCATATGAAAGATGCATGCTTCGTTGGTTTAGCCGCGTTGAGAGATGGGGACGAGAGTTGAATAACGAGATAGATTTATGAGATATGAGTGATTAATGATTAGAGGAGTGATTGTAGTGAGTCTTAAGAACAAGAGATCGCGTGTGAGCCAAACGCAGAAGAGTGGTAGAAGAAGCGAAGGAGGAATGTAAGGAGCACACTGGGTATTTGAGAGGAAGCTGTAAGGAGATAGCCAATTTAAGGTAGTTTGAGCGAAAAATCACTTCACCTAGAATTTGATGAATTTGGCCTCATTTGATAGAAAAAACTCTCATCTTTCCAATGATATCAAAATATCAACCCCTTGCCGAACTACTTTTCGAGCAATTTGCCTGAAAATACAAGCTGTTTTACATGTGATAGATATGACGGTGCGTCCCAGAGGGAGAATATTAAGCAAATTAGGAACTTCTAACACCTATATTTCGTCAAAAAACTAAAGGTGTGTAGATTGTATGTTTTCTCAACTATTTATAAAAAATAATCTGTTACTCACCACAGTAATTTTGACAGAACCGCAAATAAACCTGCTGTTCTGAAGGGTTTTCAGCCGTACGGCGGGAAAAAATGAGTCAAGTTAGAGACTTATGTACCTTTATTTTTTTAATGACTGAGAATTTTGGTCATATATAACTATATTTTTGCGCCATTAATAATACAATATTTATTTCATACTTCTTACAGACGCTGAAATCAAAAAATAAAATTTGAATATGGTCTCCATTATGACTAGGGAACTATCTCACTCAAACCACCTTAACAGGCCTCCAAGTAATAGCTATGCTATTTGACAGAGTCAACCCGGAAAGGGAGCGGAGTATTGAGAATGTGCGTATATAAATACTGGGGAATTTTCTTACGGATATTTCATCGGAGATAATCATTAAATGCATTCCAACTAATGAATAACGTGTTCGTTGGCCGCCTTAGATATGATTTCCTCGAACTCGAGGAGTGTTCTCTGACATTTCCATCAAATAAATCACCAGTTTTTCCTAATGTTAAACTCATTTGGACTCTTCGGATGTACTGTCTTCGTTAACACCTACTGTACAAATTTCCAATTATTCTCAATCCTCGGGCAATTTCTATGAAAGCATGTTATCTCATAAGGCCAACAAAATCCAATTTCTCACGTTATGTTTTCAAACATTATCCTTGAAGATAACATTTGCATAAAGGAAATTTTGGGTGAAACTGAAAAAAATATTTTTATTCTGCCATACAAAACGGACATAGATATTTTCAAAAACTGGTATTCGAAGTTAATATTTCTGGTCATTAAAATTAAGACTGCCAAAAATAATAATCACCAATGTTTTTTACAAATAGCTAAGCAGAATAATTTTGTATTTCTAAAACAAATATACATGCGAATACTGCCAGGGAATGAAACGTTATTGTAAATTATTCACCCTGCTATCTTATTTTTCGAGTTAATAGCAAATTAAAGCAACTATTGAAGTGAATATAAAATTCTTCAACAAAAACAGCGCTTTAGTCAGATCTTTGAGCTGGAAAAAGAATTAATTTAAAAAATAATTCGTCCAATAATCTACCAAATTTGTATCTTAACTTATGTCTCCTTAAATTAGGGCAAGTCATCATGAAATTTATTATTATTATACTTTCAATTTATGCTTACTTGTAGTCGTCTTTAGATAGAGGTTACGTTTTTCAAAAACATGAAAAAATTACATCCATATCTATTTACGGTAGATCCATCATAAAGATGTACTACCATAATATTCACGGTTTTTTTTTGCCAAAAAATAGGCAGGTCCACAGACGGTCCTACCCGCAATTTCTTTCGCCATAGTCGGAGAGTGTCACAACCGACATTTTATCATGGAAAGACTAAGCAGGTAGCAACTTTTCCAACCAACAAAAGTTCACCTCCTAAGTTCTAACGATTTATCAGTACATTTTACGCAGAATAAACAAAAGCGAGGGATTTTCTAATCTGTTTCGACTCACGTCGAGACGAGATGGAGGAATCTTTAAGCGTGGAGCTGGGAGGGAACGGTAGAACAAGGGGGTAGAGGTGTTGGCGGGGGCCGGAGAAAGAGAGAGACGGAGAAAGGGAGAAGAAGAGACAGACAGGCAGGGAGAGTAGAGAGAGAGAGACACTCAAAAACCCTTTCCGGCCAACCTTTTCATTTCCGATGGGAGGAAAGAAGAAAGAGCGAAGAGGAGGAGGAGAGGCAGTCATCCAGGGTGCAGTAATTAAAAACGGTCGCCACTCTCCGCATGTGACACACTAACACACCGACACGTAGGCACACACACACACACGAAGAGTTGGAGCGCGCGCGAGGATGTGAAGGGAAGAGTTGGGACTTCGCGCAGGGGTGGAAAGGGAGGAGGCCCTTGTGAGGACCCAGAGCGAAGGTCCTGACGAGGGCCGCCTCTTTCCATCTCCCCCAGGGTCCTCGCAAGGGCCTCGTGCCTACGTACATACCTGCCAGCCCTTCCTCCAGAGGATAATATGAAGTCCCAGCTCAACCCGTCCTCCTGCCCGACTCCTCCTAGCTCCCCACAAATCCTTCCCGCCCCTCTCAGGTTCGCAATTAAACGGGAGTGTCATAGCCAACATTTCGCCACGGAATGGGTTATTGTGTGACGTCTCGCCATCGACAGTTCACAACAGTCTACCTTTCATGAACGAACGCTTTCACAACACGGCCTTTCGCCAGCAGGTGAAAAATTCATGACGGAAAAGTACCACCACCTGAATGTTGTCGAAAATTTATGTCGGAAATTTTCACGCTCAACTAAACATGAGTGATTCCGTTATGTGAAATCCTTCTCCTCTTAAAAACTGTAAACCGGACGTTAAAATCTGGGAACAATACTGCTTGCTAATGATAGTTCTTCAAATTCGTGGAATCGGGACACTTCAAGATTAGTTACAAATACAAGGCTGTTTTCCATCAAGTTACCGTTAGTCCAAGGGCGTGCGTAATTGAAATTGGAAAACATAGAGAAGTTTTTCTTTCACGTCCTACAACAGTTTTTCGGTTTTTCGAACGTGAAAAATTATTTCATGAAATTTAATCCTCAATTTCGTAACATAAGTCAATCCAAGGAGAGGAACGGGTTACTGTGGAGGCTAGAGTACTTCTATCCCATCTCGAGAGCAAGAGTTCGAATCCCGAAAGTTACGAAAAATTTTCAGCGGAATTCCATTCCCTACTTGTTTCTACTATGCGGATAATTTCAAATACGCCATCTGTCGGATGGGAGGTGAAACTGAAGTGGGACCCCCTTGGTGCCTTCCGTCAAGAGCATGCCGACGCTCTGATCTTTTTCCACCTCTCTTCCTCCATTTCCCAGATAATCCTTCCATCACCAATCGACCACCGCTATTATCCACCGCTCATCAATAGCGCAAATGGCCTCACTTTTCACTCCGGTCTCCAAATAAATCAACCAACCGAATGTCTTGACGGTAGTTTGAGCGAGATATTCCCCCAGTCATAATGATGATCATATTCGAATTTTATTTTTGAAGTTATACTTCTTTGCGCCCGTTGGAGACTTTTGGGATGGGATGTTGGTCGAGAAACCGCGTCACGCTCTTTTTTGGGTGAGAAAAATCCACAATTGTACGTTTTTGTATGGTTTTTTGAACGTTGGAACTTTGAACAAGAGCATCGATGGGTGAGTCGGTAGGGCACTCGACTTTCACCTAAGAGTCCCATGTTCGATTCCCGGTTGAGGCGATTTTTTTTTAAACAAAACTTCTTTTCAAAGTTCGAACGCACAAAAAACCATACAAAAACGTACATATAGTATATAGGTGTATATAACAGATAATATATAGGTGTATATTATAAAAATTAAATCACTCATAACAATATATCGAAGAGAAATATATTGAATAATAGAAAAAAAATGTCTTTTATTTCATTTATATATCCTGTCTGCCTGTGTGTGTGAGCGGGTGTGTGCGACCGGCCAAAGAAGTATAACTTCCACCGTCTGGTCCGACGCAGACCACGTTTTTTTTTTATTTCAGCATCTGTAAGAATATGAAGTATTTGAAATTGTAATATAAATGGCACAAAAAACTACTATATTGATCACCGATTTGTATGTATACATATACATACATATCAGTAACTTTAACAACAAATACACGTGAAGCTGAATTTTCATTTGGCTGCAAACCTTTTTTTATTTTCAAAATTAAATTAGAAAAATTTGTTTTCTGTTATTGGGGAAGGTACCAATAGAAAGAAAATAAAATAAAGATTCTTATTACTGCAATCAAATATTGCATTCCGGTCGAAATTCCGAAATTTTTGCTAAAACTTAACGATTTTTCGCAATATCTTAGCGTTTTTGAGTCATCGTCTCCGTAACAACCATGCTCATTGTTTAAGTCGAGATTTCGTGTAGGTATATTCATTAACTCAATGATTCTTTGCACTAAATTAGATATGAATGGTTTATTACAATCAATGTAAATGTTAATATACTTCCCGTTGATATTCAACTGGCATCTTTTCTAGTGCAGTCATAAATGACAAACATTCTTAGTAATGAAATAAATATAACTACATAAGTCTCTAACTTGACTCATTTTTTCTCGCCGTACGGCTGAAAACCCTTAAAAACAGCAGGTTTTTTTGGCGATTCTGTAAAAATTACTGCGGTGAGTAATAGATTATTTTTTATAAATAGTTGAGAAAACATGCAAATTACACGCAGTTAGTTTTTTGACGAAGTCTAGGTGCTAGAAGTTCCCTTATTTTTTCAATATTCTCCCTCTGGAGCGCACAGCCGTGATCTATCCCATGAAAAATAGCTTACCTTTTTAGGCTAATTGCTCTAAAAGTAGTTCGAAAAAGGGGTAAAACTATTTTGATATCATTGAAAACATTGGAAGAATAAGTTTTTTCTTTAAAATGAGGTCAAATTCATCTAATTCTAGGTTAAGTAATATTTCGCTCAAACTACCTTAGTTTATCTTACATAATACATTCCGCAAAAGGAAATTCTTCTCCGGCAAATTACAAATCGGTCATAAATTTTAAAATATAACAACATTGCCGTAGTTCTTTCACGTGAAGAGTCGTCACGCGGACATTCAATTCCCAGCGGATAGAATGCGAACTCGATTTTACGACGCATATGTGAAATACAATTCCTCACCCTTCTTCTACGAATTGGATGATAAATTTCTCCAGATAAATCACTCTTCTTGCAAATTTTCCAATCATTGCGGTTTCACAAACTATGTGGTACGCAGTCACGCGCACAGGTGCAAAGATATTCACCAAAGAGGCTGAAATTCGCCATGAAAAAAATAATTTGACTTGACCGGGATATAAACCCCGTATCTCCCAATTTCCAGTCAGGTGTGTTTGCCAGTTATACTGTAACGCACCTGACCAACAATTGGGAGATCTGGGCTCAAATTCCGGTCAAGTCAAATTATTTTTTTCATCGTGAGTTTCACCCTCTTTGGTGCACTCTTTTACGTTCAGGTCTAAGCTCAGAATAGCAAGAGCGTCAATATCCAAGCTAAACCTACCGCACCACCGAGTATCAAACGGAATGTTAAGTTGGTTTGAGCGAGATAGTTCCCTAGTCATAATGGAGACCATATTCAAATTTTATTTTTTTATGTCAGCGTCTGTAAGAAGTATGAAATAAATATTGTGATGTTAATGCCTCAAAGACATAGTTATACATGACGAAAATTCTCAGTAATAAAATAAATAAAGCTACTTAAGTTTCTAACTTGACTCATTTTTTCCCGCCGTACGGCTGAAAACCCTTAAAAACAGCAGGTTTTTTGGCGATTCTGTAAAAATTACTATGGTGAGTAATAGATTATTTTTCATAAATAGTTGAGAAAACATGCAATCTACACATCGTTAGTTTTTTTACGAAATCTAAGTGCTAGAAGTTCCTATTTTTTTAAAATATTCTTCCTCTGGAGCGCACAGCCGTAATGTATCCCATGTAAAACAGCTTATATATTTTCAGGCAAATTGCTTTGAAAGTAGTTCGGCAAGGGGTTGATATTTTGATATCATTGGAAGGATGAGAGATTTTTCTTCAAAATTAGGCTAAATTCATCAAATTCTAGGTGAAGTGATTTTTCGCTCAAACTACCCTAAGTTACCTGCCATGACGAAGCAGGGAGGTAAGGGAGAGATAGGAGCGAAGGAGGAGGAAGCAAAAAGTCTAAGACCCAAAACGAGGAATGCTAACCACACCTTGTTTCTCTTCTGTTGGTTTCTGCGCTATTCATGTTCTCACGTAGGTGATGTTTACCTACCTACGTGTAGGTCTCACGTAGGTAGGTTTTGGCAACCGTCGCGTTCCGTCTTCCGTGGGTCGAGAAGGCGAGTATGTCGAGGCCCGTGAATTGGAGGAGAGGAGACTTAAATCGCTCGATCAATCGGTTGGGAGAGCACCGGAAGTTGTTTGCGGTGCGAGATAATTTCACAAGCTCCCCCGGGAGCCCCGATGTAAACTCCTACTCGGCATCCAAGCACTTCAGGGAAGTGTTTGTCCTCGAAAGCCTCTCTCGTTAGCGATTTTATCCAGAGAGGAGGGCTCTGAAAGCGGGGGAGGGGGCCGTTTACTCAATACGACCAACACATCTCCTGAGATGAACAACTGTAGCTGAGTGTTAACACTGTAAACACTTCCCGTTCTCAGTTTTGCATTTGATCGTGAAGAAGACACGATGGCCTGACGTGTGCGTCACGTATGGCATCCATCTTTTTCACCTCGATCGAATTCGATACTCAATGAACATCGACAGAAATATTTAGAAATTTAATTTTTAGAAACAACAGAATACCTACCTCTTGAAAATACCCACAAATAGTTATATTACAGCGAAATGGCTGAGTTCCATCCACGACGTGATGATAAGGTAAATTTGCGTCCTCGCGTACATCAAAGATGGCAGCGTAGGTTAGAGAAATACAGAGTCCTCTGGATTGCCGATAATACACTACATAGAACCCTATGAGGGAGTAGTGTAGAGAACGGCCATCCAGAGGACTCTGGGGCCTGATTCTGATGCTTTCCCGATGTTCAATTGTTCCACCAAAACGTCATTAGTTTCCACCAAAACGTCATGACTACGTCACACTTTCCACCTTCCACCAGAGAATTGTTCACTACATCGTTCATCGTTCAATGACTGGTGGAAAGTCAAGCTTCCCTTCCACCCGTCATCCACTTGGTGGAACAGCGCTAGTGTCGTGGTGGAAACTTTCCGACGGAAGTAAGCGTGCGGAAGGTAGACATTTTTTTGTTCGCGGTTTCGCGGTAAGTTGGAAATCGGCATAAGTTTGTGATGTTCGGCTCTCCAGAGGGGGTCATTGAGCCGTTCATTTAACGGATCAAGAGTCGTTCAATGAACGAATGGTGGAACTTTCCACCAGTCTTCCACTAGTGGAAGATCAGAATCGGGCCCCTGGAGAAATATACCAGCATACAAGACAGAATCACAGTCAAATTTGGTCAGCAAAAACCTGCGCAGGTGGGAGAATTTTGCAGGTTCTGAAGAAAGCTTTTGAAGAGTCAAATTCTGCCAGAAGGAAAGTTAACGAACAGCAAGCAGCACAAGCCAGGAATTCAAGTAGGACTTCATCAAAATATATTTTTGGAGTGTGCCGTTATGTTAAAATGAAGTTTGAACGATAGCAACTGGAGAGCAAAGAAGATCGGAAGCAATGGAAATGTGGTGTTATCGAAGAATCATAAAGGTCCAATAAATTGAGATAATCACATGAAGAAGTCCTATGAAGAGTCAAATTCTTGGTCAAGTTTAACAACACGAGTCTCTTGAAAACTATAATGGGATGAGAAATGAATGGTAAGGATTACCACGGAAGACTAGGGAAGACTAGGACATCAGGCAAATTACGAAGGACGTCAAAGTGAAGAATTAGGAAGTAATAAAACGGTTAGCTGACAGGAGATGGGAGGTTTAAGAGCTGAATCATACTAATCTTCGTTCTGATGATTGCTGATGATGATACTATGAGACAACTCGGAACTCACTTTCTGATCAGACTGATACGCGTTTACGCGTATCTTACCGCCCTTACGCGTTTAACGTTTTGAACGTTCGGTAAGGATTCATTCCTTCACTTTACAACCTGGAAGAGATTAGCAGAATCCTCTGCGGATGTAGAAGTATTTTTCACGGCTCATTATGGTACTTATATTGCCATCTTTCACACGCATTGTTCCGTTCCGAGAATCTTTGAATAACAATTACGATCCATAGGCCTTCGCGGAAACTATGGCATACACAATTTCTCCGTTCTGCAATTTATTTCCTCAATATAATAAAAGCAATTTACCATAGGAATTTGGAGTTACTAAAACATGCAGAACGTCTTTCTACAATTAGCCTGCTTCGAACTACTGTGCACTATATTATTAACCTATGTTTTGCCCTTCGATCTGGGAGAAACTCCCAACATAATTCATATAGCACACTTTTTAACACGGTCGATATATCTTCACCTAAATCGTAACAAAAAACTATACAAAAGCAGACAGAAAGATAGAAAGCAGGTGGAAAGAGAGTATAAACTTAACCGATTCAAGAAATTACAGCAAGAAAGAAACTGAGGGATATTTACGGGGCCGTATTTAGACTTGATAAGGCCCTCAGCTATTTGAAATATGGGGCCCTTTATAAGTCCAGATATCCTATGTCAGTGCGAAATATGATTTTCGGATACCTAGAGGGTTAAACTGAAATACAATTAAGAAGTATTTAGATAGAGAGAGTGAAATAATAAATCTTTAACTTAAAATCATTTTTATTCATAACAATCTTAAAAATGCAAACTCTGGTAAAAAGAAACAAAAGTTCTTTTAAAAGGCACAATTTACAAATTCTGCCGGGTCACTCGAACTACAAAAGGTCAGCGCATGCGCTTCTAAGCGCTTTTTTCTAAGAACAAAGTGTTCTTCGAAAAGAGGCGCTAAAAAAAATTGGGTGAAGAGCATGGGACTTGCTGCATTGGGACAAATAATGCTGCAGTATATTTAATTATATATATCCATTGGAGTATTTGCACAAATTTAGGAAACAACGGCAAATGTTAACTTTGAACATAAAAACCCTAAATCCAAAATTTAGCTGTTGAACATTGCCTACTTTTTAAATAATAAGAGATTTAAAATCACAATTTTAGCCTTGCGCACAAACAGACCGCGGCCATATTGCGACTGCTGTGACGTCATCCCCCTGACTCGGCAGTCGCTACCGGGTTTGTTTACATTCGTTCTGGTTCTTTTCCGCCTTGAACGGTGCATATTTTGCGCAATAGGCTATAGGGTGCCGAAGTACACCATGCAGGTACCAAATTATACCCATGGCATAATTAATACGATAAAGAAGGACCAGAGTTTAATGAATTGAACGATAATGTAAGCGATTTAAGCCTATTAGACTGTGCTATTATTTTGTTTGTTATGCCTGCGAAGCACTTATACAATCATTCAATTTCATCAATCCTGTAAAAAACAACAAAACAAAAAGAGCACAGCACACAGGACATTGGCTCGTTAAAATCTATGGATAGTTATACAAACTGAAAAGTAAGAAAAAGTACCCCCTCGGATCTCTCGTGATCGTGATCTCCGAACTGCTAGGCGATGACTTGACCGCGTCTCCATCACCATAACCGATATTTTGACTACTTATTGTTAGACTCACGTACGCTAAACTCATTTGCTCATACATGATCAACTCGGGGTTGCCGTAACTAGAAACTCGTATCATTGTTTAAAATACGGGAATTATAAAATAATTTCATCCATGTTTTCATATGTTTAAAATATTTTCCAAATGTTTTTTCATTTCAGTGATGGCAATATTTTTCGGCCACCAAACCGTCAGACGCAACATTTTAGACAGCTAAAAACCCGTGTGCACAATCTAAACTAAACTCAGTATATTTCCATTTATGATTAAGTAAGATACTTTATACTTTTCTACAAAATTTGTAGGTACATAGTATTTTACTTAATCATGAATACAAACAAAAATAACTTATACGAAGTGAAGCCTGCCACTGTCAAGTTTTGCGCAGTAAGTTTAGACTGTGCCACTATGCACACAAAAATAGTACATATAGTAAAGAACCCGGTAGTCAACACCATTTAAGACGCACGCAATATTATAAACTAAGAGCATATTCGTAGATTGGGTTTTGCTTCGCTATCTGTTAATACTAGCTGAAAATGTGCCCAGATAACCAAGATTTGAGGTGAAAATTTTTATTTTTCCAGATTTTAAGTTTAATGATTTCAGATTAGTAAGCATTTTCAACAACTATCAATAATAATTTTGGAGAAACATTGACAGCAAGAGAAAACACCCATTGAGATTAGCGTGGTGATGAACGAGACTGATATTTTCGTGAATACACGTATCGATTGTAAAAAAGTTTCAAATAATCAAGATTGATATTATAAAATGAAGAGGGTTACTACTTATATTGTACTCAATACACGATCATATTCCACACACAATGTTCATATAAAATTGGAATAAATTTTTTCAAGGTTAGAGACGATAACCGTAGAACTTCCGACCTGCTAGGCGATGAATTTACCGCTGTAAATATACCCCATTATAAAAGTTAATACTGGCCTACGAGGAAATTTATAACTGCTACAAAAGCGATCGGCATTGGATATTTGGTGATTGAATTGAATAATTATGAGTAACAATAATATATGTAGTTTGCAGTTTAAGATAACCTACATGGAGTACAAATTCGCATGTCAAAATAATAAACATCAAACGGTTTCCCTTACCCTGGCACAAGATGTACATCAAATTAAGAATAACATAAGAAACAATATACTTTTACAGTTACGCCTTTTAAAACTTTGGTAATTTTTTCTAACTTTTACTATATTGGTAGAAAATTCTAATGAATTAATGAATGACAATTCCCCTCTTTACTATTCACCCAAAATTATCCGTATTCCGCTCAGTCATTACTCGATAGTTGATGCAACAACCATAGTTTATAGTTGGATCAAGCCTCGATTATACCTGTTAACTTTACAAACGTAATGATTCCCTATTTTGAATCAGTAAAGTCGGAATATTTCGTATATTTCCACTTCATACATCCTCAACACGCTATAACACAGTCTCACCCGTCTGCTGCAAGGGGGATTACGTCACTACGCAACGAGCCAATGGCTGGGCGTAAATATATCGTTGCGAAAACAATGCTCAATAAATCGTGATTATTAAACAAACTAAGCAAGATTTAGAGCTGGTAATTTAAATATATTATTATGGAAACACAATTTACGATATAGAATGGATTTCATAGCAATCCCCCATTTATGCAAACACTCCATTGCTCACTCGGACAATGTTTTTGGGGGACCCCAAGAAAGTGAGGGCCCTAAGCTATAGCTTGTGCAGCTTATACGTAAATCCTGCACTGGATATTTACATAATTTTAGGAGAGGGTGTGATTACAATTTCTGGGCCTGAGCGCCGGATGTACCGATTTTCGCAGAGGAGCGTGGAATGGTGCGGGCGACGTGGTTAAAGAAACATTTCGGGATGAAAATGAGGCACTAATCTCTTCACATTCTAATTTAGTAGGAAGATAAAGATGTGATTAGCCTACAGTTGGCAAAGAACGGAATGCGTAAAATTGAATTGCGTCCCTAGATCAGATTTAGCATCCGTCATCAAAGTGCTTGCTCCTAAAAAGATGAATAAAACAGAGCGGTAAAAAATGGAATAAGGGTGAGAGTTTGATGGAACAGTAAATGTAAACCGGCAGGAATCATTAAACAAGGCGCCCGCATGAGGTCAACGGGGTAGGACGGACAGAGAAAACGTGGTATGCCGAAAAAATATGACGAGTTGCATTAAAATTAAAAAATAAAATAATGAAGACTAAAAATATTATAAGGTTTCCGAGGATTTCTGGTAAGCTGAGTAGAAGAGATGAAAAAGATAGGGAGATGGATAAGAGAGAATACATGGTGGGGGGGGGGGAGAAAGGGCGAATGCACGTATGCAGATTTTAATATTAAGATTAGGCGAAAAACCTTTTTCGCGAAATGGAAATGGGTGAAAAAGAAAGGCTGCAAGTGAGGAGAGAATGAAACTGAATTAACAGAAGAGCCCGAGTGCTGGAATTGAAATGGTAGACTAATGTTCGGAAGATATTTTTAAAAAACTATAAAGTCGAGCCAGAAATGTAGCGTTGCTACACAATAATGGTGGCAAATTTTTAAAATGGCAATGAAAAAATAACGGCAGCACTAAAAGATAAGGCACTAATGTTACCCACTAGCCTAGATGATATCGAGTAGCGGAGGGCAGATGAGGTGAAAACTATGTACGGCAAATTTAATGTGATGTTGTAGAAAAGACTATTAAGTACTAAAAATAATCCCCACGAGGTATTTTTCCACTGCGATTTTAAGGTGGTTCTACCGTAAAATGACTTATGTAAATGTCATTTTATTCGTCTTCTACCGTATAAAACGTGTCTTTTGTTCAATATGTATAACAAAATCAAACCTTTTATCGCCATTCGTTCACAAATTGAAGTTGAAAGTACATGATGTTAGACGCAAGAACGTTTAAAACATGGCATATAGTACTTTTTATCAATAAAAATGCCATTTTCGCTAAAATAAAAGTTTATTCGAATCAAATTATGCCATGAAATTTAATAGTAATACAATGCCTGCGCAAATAATGACAAGGCAATGAATGTTTAAATCCAGAGTTTTTTTATTGGAAAATTCATGCACTTTACCATCTGATTTTTTTGTTATTTGTAAATTACTGCAATTATTGAAGTAGCGGTTGAAGTTGATCGTTAATCAGATAGCAACCAATCCACTTTTTTTTATTTATTTCCATTATTTTAATCGAAATCAAACTTCTTTCTCAAGAATTTAAATTTGTAGAGATTCAGTAACGCGGTGACGCCTTTTACTTTTCTATTTTCATCTAAAATGAAATTTACTTCAACCATAGAGTGCTAGAACTAAGGTGGAGTTCTATGACAAACCGTACTCATCGCAGGAAGTCTGAAGTGTTCGGATTTCTGGTAAGAAATCGGATTTTCCTCGTGTACATTTTCTTCTCCCCTTCTGATCTAAGGTGGTTAATTTTCGAAACGTTATTATAATTATCGCCTGTGAATATAAAAGCTTGTAGCATTGTTTCGTTGAAGCTACATGCCACCTCCTTTTCATAATTACCGAACACTAAATGTCAAACTCGTACCGAATATGACAACTTGAGAAAACATATTCGACGAAAAAATGCAATAATCTGTTACTTTCCTATATAATAATTACCAGGATGTTTCGTGAATTGATGGTCTGCAATGAACAACCTTGAAGGCAACATTTCAATATCGCAAGATAAGTGAAAGTAGAAAATGATTGCACTGACAGTCGAACAGCAGCAAGAAAGGGTAAATTCAGCATCTTATCCGCTACCAACAGTCCTCTGCCACATGTATGTAGAATCAATATTCTCCATGCGTCCCACGAATTCAACTACGAATGTGATTTGAACTACCTCAGCACGAAAACTGATAAACGCGTTGGAAGTGTCGTCATATATTTCATTATGGTAACCGCGTGACCCTACAATTCTAAACATCACTTTCTGTTGTTCACTTGAGTGAGAGGTGATAGTTTTATAGGACTGGAAAGGTTACTCCTGCGCCCTTAAATGTGCCATCATCATCCTTATAAGCCATTAGTCCGAAAATCTGCAGCTCCTCTCAGATATCAGTTTCAACCCTTCATCGGTCTCCATTTTAACGTGCCTCATCATTAATGTCACGCATTCTACCCTCGGTCTTCCATGATCATTCTTTCCACTCATTTCTCCTTCCAACACTCTTTTCAAGAGACTGTTTTATCGAATAATTTGTCCAATAATTATGTCTCTTCCACTTTGCACAGTTTCCATTCAACTTCTTTCCTCTCTAACTCTTCGTAGGACTTCTTTTATTGCTATTCCCCACGCCCATTTGATATTTATCATTCTTTGATTGCACCACGTTCCCATTGCATGCAATCCTTTTTTTGCTCTGAACCTCCAGAATTCCTTGTAATTCATAAAAGCATGCTCAAAACATATTTTCTCGAAGAGTTCCCTATCTTCCAAGCTTATGTTTTTGGCTGTTAACAGACACCTCTTCTAATAGAATGCCTTCTTGGCTTGCACATCTCTTCTCACGATATTAATCTTGCTTCTTCCACGACTGATACGACAAACATATTGTAAAGTCTAAATCCACTAACTCCAGTTAATGTTATCCAAGTCTCGCAGTCCTATATGAGCCCGTTGATAATAATGAAAACGATACCACGTGTTGGAATCAGCAAGCCAGTTAGTGCGATTCGCATATGATACATGTTTTAGTAACCTAGCCAGCTTGGACAAGCATTTAATGGTTTATGTGATCATCATCGAAGGATGGAGAGGATATTCGAAGTGGAGAGGTGGCGGGAAATGGAAAGTCTCCTCCCGTCGTTAGCAGTGAAAGCTTTCCATTTGCTTCAGTGCGCGAATCATTTGGGAGCAAGACTTCTCGCATGAGGTGTCCCTCTCAACTTCTTTTGAAGCCGCGCTTTCAATTCTTACGCCCCATCATCATCAGCTTGCATCATCATTATACCCACTTCCAAGTTGTCTTTGATAATGGCTGATACTTTACAATGGCATCAAAAATTTGAGACAAAAAACTCCTTCTCCTTTGATAAAAACTCACTCTTCATTTTATCTAAATATATTGTAAGTATTTTGGTGATGATATTTTCTTTTCCACGACTGTACGGAATTTGTGTACAGATAATGCCAGTAATGCTACGGAATTCCTAATAACACATTGGTCAACGTGGAGGTTAACAAGGGGCGAGTTGATGATAATCAATCAAAATACAAAAAACTTTGAAAAATTAAGCACGGTGAATAACAGAGTAGAAGTAAAATGATATAACAATTAACGCTTCTTAGTTTTAACAGCGTCTGATATTTTTCTAGAATATGGATGCTTCCACTGGACCTTAGCTTCCAGATAATCCCGGGATTCCGTCGGGTCCAGGTCTTGGCTTATCATCGGGTCACCCAAAAGGCTAAACCCTTACGTTTACACAGTTGAAAGCGCTACCTGAAAGCAATCATGACGGCCCGATACACTTAAGGGTTAATCCGGGTCGCTGGGGCCGTTTATTGCAAAAACGACTGGATGAGACATTGTGTGGGGCAAAAAATATTAAAAAAAAAACGTTGGGAGAAAACAAGGCGCTAATGGAAGGCCACCTGGATGGGAACCTGAGCAAGTGGAGAACGTTTTAGTAGAAACAACAATCGAATGAAGCTCTGTCTGACGAGAAAATATAGACTCTAAAAACGGGAGAAGAGCAGTAGATTCGGGGCGAAGAAAGATTGGACAAGTTTTAATTGGATTTGGAGGCCAGGGCTCCATCAAATTGAGTAAGTTTGACAGACAGGCAAAGAAATGCCCGCGTATTCCACCCAAACACTTTTCCATAGACGCCACTGAAAACGTTTTTTGTCTGGTGATGCTTCCATGATAGATATGAACTATTCACATTGTGTGCAAATATAAATTATGTACGTTACATGACTCAAACGATTTTCGTAGACAGAGTAAAAAACAGTTCTACATGCACTACATCAGTCGCCTTTAAGCAAGTAACTATTAGCCATGCAGACTCTTAGTTTCTCATATACCAAACGTAAAAGCATTGTCATTTATTTTTTCATTTCATTTCATGGAGACATTGAAAATGTTTTGGACCAACTGTTCATTATTTATTTGAGTCACATTATCTTTACATTTAATATTAGAGCCAATAAAGAAATGTTTCCTAGGCACCGGCGAATGACTTTGTCGTATACCTCAATTTAACCTATAAAATTACGCTTAGACGTTAAGTCATTACGTGGAAGAGTACAAAGTCATTTATTTTCACCACGCTAAACGCAGGAAGAATTTCACTAAGTGTCTCCTCCCTCCATTCGCTTACCTCGTGTGCAGTAATAAGAGTGTGGTCCTTATTTTTCAAACTTCAGTTTCTTTTCTTTACACTCCCAAAATTTGTTCCTTTAAGTTGGAAAATAAATTGAGCTAAATATCATTGCAATCTGGTGAAAGGCCGCATCGGACTCAAACTTGTGAAATGTCAGCATTTTTGGCTGTTTTCTGTCATTCCTAGCGATAACGGAACAGTTTTTATTGCTTTTCTGTTATCATGAACGCTAGACAACTGATGTGTTTCAAATCTAAACATTTTTCAAAATTTGTCCAATAGTTTCCAAGATACGGCCACTAGAGGGAGTGGGTTTATACCGTCCAAGCAAGGTCGATAGATACCTCGATTCGTTGCCTCTTCGATATATATCGATATATATTGGCACACTCTTGCGCCAATGCGCGAATCCATCAATTCCGCTGCCAAGTGTAACAGTATTTGTTTAAAAATTATAATCATTATTTTATTTTTGTAGGTATTAAGCATCATTTTACTTGTACATGTTAAGACTACCATTACTGTTTTAAATAGAAACGGTCAAAACTTCAAAATTACCGGGGTTATTTTGTGCCGGAGCTACATTATTCTTTCCCTTTCGCAAGTTATTTTGTCCTAAGTACTTCAAGTGTACATTACTAAGTAAAATAAAAACCAATATCCAAGTAACTACTTATCTATTCTCAGTATACTTGATAATTTAATCAGGTAGAATAAGACATATGGAGCTTTGAGATGTACTTAGTTTTATCCAAATGGAAATGTCACGAGAATTGACACTCCTGCAGGCGGAACTCTGGCTTGGGGGATTAAGGAACTTTTAACCTTCCTCTCTTGGAGGATTTTATACGTCTTGTTCTCAGGTAAACAGAATTTTCGCATTCAACAATGACGCATATACATCACATTAATGGTGCATGCACCACGCTGATATATGCATAATTACATTGATGATTCCTTTCTACACACCGCTGTTAAGCCAGAATGTGCTGTAATATTATTTTTGTAGCGTAAGACACGCAGAATAATACTTATCCATGAAATTTTCGGTGAATTTTAAAATAGAAACAAGAATTGCCACATAATTTACCTCATGGAATATGAGAATCAAATCGTCGGCTCCAAGTTGCCATCAAAGGACCACGTACCCTGTAGGGCCAAAATTGCGTTTAGTAAGCCGCAATCGACACATGTATTTATTTATTTATTTAATGCCTTTATTTTGGGCGAAATTAGGGCTATGCAGCCCTCTCTTACATTAAACCCTAAACCTATTAGGGGATAAGTCACCTATTTTACAATTCATCAGGAGCAAAAATGCCAATTATTATTTGTTCAATATTGTATTGAAATGAAATTCGAGATTTCGTCGATCCACATAATTGTTACAGCGACCACGATTCATAAGGGAGAGGGAAGCTGTAAGTTTCAAAGTCTGAGATGGGAGGGGCAATTATACAGCGTTGTTGCAAACACACTGTCTGACAAAGTAGCTAATGAAGAATAGGTTTGGGACCGGATTATTTCTTCATAGAGAATACTGTAGGAATAGAGTGAAAGAGTGGCAGATCTAGGAGGGTGGAGAGGAAGGAATACAAGAATGTGTACATAATTTCGTGATTGGAACGGACACTTATCAAAATCTCCAACTGCATCTTAAGCATTTTTACTACGTCCTCCCTTCGACTTGACTTGAGCCCTCTTTCAGATGTAAGACCCGTCCAAGGTCCGGGCGTCCCGGGGACCCGGGAGGCGCTTCCCCTCGCCCTAAACGATCCCCGGGACCCGAGTCGTCAGCTTCTTCCACTCCACGCTCCGCAGCGTTGCACATGTAGAGAGGACCGGTAAAAAATACTAGCCAAGCACATGTAAGATTGTATAATTTAGCTACATCACATAGTATTAGGAAATACTACGGCATCCACATGCGCGTTTGTTGAGGTGCAAGCGTCAATGAAGTCACCAATGTGGTTGTCTACGAACGAGTATTAGCACGAATGAGGAATTTTATGACTGGTCCTTACCCTATCAACCTTCATTTTGCTCACCTATATCGCCATAATCTCTACCTTGAAATGTATATGTATGCAAGGCAAGTACTCATTCACTGACTGATCACGATGTCACTGTACCACTGATAGTACTACAATAAAATTTTCCACGCAGCTCCATCTTAGGTCCTAGGTGTTCAATGAGAAATCTTTACAAAACAATACTCACATAGTTTTTTTATAATCGAACCATAATTGCAAGTAATACCAATGAAAAATTATAATTCTTAAATGTTTTTAAGAGTATTATTGCACTAAAAATGTCTGCTATCAGAGGAACTAGCATTGAAGAAATTGTCATTTACAAAAAAGGGAAAAGACGAATATTTACTCTGCTTATTTCTAATTCAGAATTGCGGTGAACTGATTGGCTCAGTTGATTGTGATGTTTTCTATTGGTCATTTATCTCCCGGTGGTATTTCATACGTCATCTGATGCATTAGATTAAACGGAATCACCGGGACGTAAATATTTGCCTTGAATTAACAACACTTGTGTGTGAGAGACCCCTATGCATTGGGAGTGGGGCAGAGAGTGAGTATAGCATGCAGTTGGGTGAAGTTTAGTCTAATAAAGGGAAGAATTATTAAGCTATCGATGCCACGGGCGAAAACTAGTCAATTATAAAGATAGATGTCGTGATGAAGGAGGCTCTTACAAATGTAATATATACTTTGCATTATATCAAACAATTAAAAGACATCAACAAAAGTCCAGGGGTCCCTTCGCTGAGGTCCAGCTCTTGCTGAGCAAGTAACAATGTTGCTCAAATGTAAAGGTGAAATGAATTGCCAAAACTCCAAAAACAGTAATTTTAATAAGTTGCCTAAGGCTTCCAATCTCATTCATAAAGTATAAAATATCCCCATCACTTTCTCCTCATCCTATTGTCACCTATTTCATGAAAAGTATTTCTTTCACCTTTGTAACAAAACCATCATAATTTTTCGAATCAGCTAATAATATTGCACGCCATTTACTACGTTTCTGAAATAATCTCTCACATCCTTCACCAAATTCAACGCATTTTTTTTCGTTCCAAGCGAGAGCGTCAGAAAAAAAGACGGAAAACAGCATTTTTATCTCTTATACGAGTGCAGTACGGACCAAGCCTCAACATTATCCGTACATTCAAAGAAAATTGAGGGTATCATTATAAGTGAAAACTTCAACCTGTAGGAAGTGTGCGCCAAAGAAAAAATGTAAACAGGAGTTTTCAAAAAGAAAATAGGAATATATCATGATAAAATTAAACAAATTTCATTATAGCACCTTCCCGAAGAGAGCTATGTGGTAATTAAAGGGATTTGTCCAAATAGCTTCTCTTTTTCATATATTGATAGGCGCAACAACTATTGAAAGGGCAATAGGCTACTGCAAAAACCGATAGAAGGACTGGGGAAAGAACATCTATGAATTCTGCAGAAAATATAAGTATTTTAACCAAATTTTATTAGCTAATCAATAACTAGCAGCCTTGTAAAGCCTTTGTAACAAGGGGTTTCACATTCCTGGTGAGGAATCAAAATAGCTAGGAACTATTTAACATACAATTTGATTGCGACCATGGTTTCGGCATTCAGAATACCTTCAATGGGAAAACCATGGTTGGATGTTAAATGATATTTTGGAATAGCAACAAACGCATTCCTACAACATAGCTACGACAACAAAAACACTTCTACTATATTATCCTGAATTTTTCCCTTCTTCGTTCGTTTCCGTTAATTATCGATCGTGGAATGCAACAAATCGGAATGATTCCGTCAGAAGCATTTCATTTCAGAGCGATTCAGAACTTAAATTTCGTCTACAAACAGGGTAGATGTAATGGAGTAACGCAATTTCTTAGCAGTTTTCAACCATTTTTAAAATCCTATTTTCCTTTCATAACTTTTCCACCACATCTGCCCTGATACAACTTCATTTAGGTGTGGTAGAGTTTGTACTTAAGGTGCGTAGACGGCTTAGCTCATTTCGCAACAAGCACTACCAAATGTAAAAAAACTATGAATCGTATGAATACCTACACTTCATGGTAATACATAAAATAAACAATGCAGGACATTACTACCATGATTATTTATTTAACCGGTGTTTTTTTCCAGAAACACTAATACTTTGTTGATAATATCAATGCCATCAGTAAGTGTTTGCACTATGTTGCTCTCAATATTTACAACTTCACGATCCACCTGGGTTTCGACGCATTCCGTCAAAAGATGGTTGTGAAGAATACATTTAAATTAAAGGAAAACATCCTTTTTTTACCTCTTACATGAGTGCAATATAGACCGGTAACAGTTCCACTGGAAACTTCTACCTGAAGAATAAAAGCGGAAAGTGTACGAAATATGAAAGGAAAATAGGATTTTTCAAAAATGAAATATAAATCTATAATAATAAAATAGAACGTTTAATGTGATTTCGTTTCATAGGGAAAGCAACGGTCATTCGTAGATTAATAGAAAATAGGACGGCGTTCATTTCGTCGGAAAGAATCCATCAAAATATTTGCCGCGAAACTGTTTGGTGAGACGCGCTGACCTTGACATATCCGTCACGAAGCTTGTTTTCTGGGTTTTTCCCCCCCGGTGAACTTTCAGTGGACAAATTTCTGCAATGGATAGGTTTGTGTGTGCACAAGTCGTGGCCTCTTAGGTGGGAAACATGCTTGAGGGCCCCTCGTCTTGCCTCTCCCTCTCCACTTCTCTCTCCCTCTTGAGAGAGAGAGAGAGAGAGAGCATAGAGAAAGAGAGGGTATATCTCGCCGCTTGAAATGCAAACTTCTCCTGCTCGAGTTTGGCCTCGGGCTCGAGGAGACTAGTAGACGCGAGGCGTTTGGCGTTAGCGCTCGTGGTGTTGGTCTGGGTAATAATCCGTCATCCTACGCGATGGGTGGCGCCTCTTTGCGAAATGAATAGGCGCCCACGAGAGCGCCATCGTGCTCCCAATCTACCGCTCCCGCCTCTGAAAAGACCTCTTCCCCTCCTATCCCTCCTCTCCTCCTCTGCCCTCAAGGGCCACTTTACCCTTTTCGCGTCTCGAGAATGGTCGGGGCAAAGTGACGCTCTCTACTCATCCTTCGACTCTCCATCACCGTCCAGTCGCTGCCACAGCGAATACCCACTTGGAAGGGAGGGTTGGGAAGGGAGGGAGGGTTGGGGGGGGGAGGTGAATGTGGCCCTATCTCCTTCTCTCGACGGGAGAGAAGGCGTGGCAGACGTCCCGCTCGGCGACGGACGGACTCTTGATTGCTGGGCAACTTCTTAAAGATGGAGGAGGAATGCAAAGTGGATGGAGTCCAGTCTCAGCCACAAGTTGTGAACGAACGACAGCGAAGTAGAGTAACTGAGAGTAGTACTAAGTCCACATTTCCCAAAAATATTTAAATAAATGCAGCTACATAATTGTCATAACCAAATGCAAATTTATGGTAATAAAAACAACTCCAAATACACTTCATGCAGGTCCATATAGAATTGTACTCATACATAAAAAAAACATATAACAATACCGATAGCAGCATTGTCTCATGACTCATTGTCAAAAAAAGTTCCGAAACCTGAATAAAAAATACAATAAATCTCGGTTTAATCAGTGCCTACATTTAAAGCAACCAGATTGTACAAATAGAGAAAGAATAAAAATAATAAAAATCTATAAAAACAGTGAACTAAAAACGCCCAGAACCCTACGAAAAATAAAAAAGTGTCATAATAATTCGCAAATCATTACTCCTTCGCCATCACCCCTCACAAACCTAACTCTCTCCCTATCAAATACCCACCCCCAGATCCCTCTGATCTGATCTGATATGATCCCTCACTTACATGCATAAAATAAATAATTGCCACGTTCCTATAGGGATCACTTCCAGGAGAAAGAGACTGCCAAATGACCTGGGCTCGGACAAACAAACACGATGGCATTTTCCTGTATCGACGGGATGAATTTCAGAGAAAAAACGGTCAACGGAAAATTTTCTAACAAGTTCTGAGAAAATAATTCCAAGTATTGCACCACTTAAACCAAAAAATCAAATTAATAGGATTCGTACTATTGCAAATAGATTGGGGGAAATTTCTCAATTTCGACCTCGGAAATCCCAGAGAAAAATAATTAAAATATTTTCAGCGAAGAAGAACTCAGCAAACACATAAGTACAGTTTTCCGGTATTTCCCTAAAGAATCAACCAAATACGGTCACATATCTACCTACCACAAACGAAAGCGGAGGAAATTTGTCCGTTTGGACGGGGGAATTTCAGAGAAAAACAGCAAATAGTTATTTATTAATCTGCGAAGCACTAATCATTTCAGACGATAATTGAATAATGCAGCAATTTAAGCATTACGATTAACATTTGACGTCATTTCCTCAGCCTCTAAAAAAAATCAGTTGTCAATTATGTAGCCATGGGAATAAATTACTCACGGATTTCCAACCAGGTGAGTTGTTCAGCCAAAGCCGACGTTTCAATGGCTAACTCTGCCATCGTCCTCAGGGCGTTGAGTGCCAGGTCAAAATTCGTCCTTGTTTTTATATCCTGTCGTTGTTTTTTCGCGCCGTCTTAATTATCCTGAGAACTGGTTTCCATGCATGGCTGATCGCGTATCCCGTATCGCGGTTGAAGTTTTTATCCGCCAACCTTATCTCAATAGCCTCTTTAGTCAACCGGTCCCAGTATCCGCTTGATCTGCAATGAAGCTTTGCGTCGTCGAATACGATTCGATGGTCCCGGCTGAGACAATGTTCCACGACAGCTGACCTCTGGGGGTGGGCCAGCCTAATACACCTGAGGACGATGGCAGAGTTAGCCATTGAAACGTCGGCTTTGGCTGAACAACTCACCTGGTGGGAAACCCGTGAAGAATTTATTCACATTGTGCGCCAGGAAAGCACCAAGTCTTACATGTAGCCAAGGGTTTACATTTCGTCAATTACATGAAACCTAAAATACCTGTTTTTTTAAAGTTTGTAGTAGTAATTTCACAAAAATTCAGTATTCACCAATTTTAAACTTAAAATTTATCCACCGTGCAGAATAAGCCACAGGAAATAAAAACTACTCTTCGACAAGTAAAACTTTAAAAACACGTTAAAAAATTATTGAAAAACCTTAGAAGACTATATTCATATTCAACTTATGTTGTCTATACGAATTTGGTGAATAACCTTAATCACTATAGTGATTTTTTAAAATGGCCTTTTGCATCATATCAACAGCCATTCGCGCTTCTTATGACACACTTCTTTTACTTATTTCAATTCAGTACCCTGCCTTATTTTCAAAAGAAGCAAAACTGGCTTCGAATAATCACATATGAGTAGTGAAGGAAATACATTAACTCTCCGCATAAAATGTTCACAAATGCTTTTTCATCATTTTTGGGTAAAGCGCTTGTACCATCAGTACTATGATGGATTTGAATTAAAAATAAATGATTCATTTTCATTATTGCAAAATAAAATTTGACAACTTGCGATACGCAAATTTCTGGCTAACGGCATTCGGTGTTACCTACGTTAAGTAGTTTCTATTCATAAATGAAAGTGTGTGTGTGTATATATATATATATACATAACTCAACACGTATAAACCGAATAGTTGAAGAGATGTATGTATCTAGTCTCGAATAGACCTCGGCAGTTTAATTATTTTTTTTTACCGTCGTAAGTCGCAAAATCTGGAGGGCCCTGTTTGTTCCAGTAATAATATTTATAGGAACTTGAATTTTTAATCCATGTAGATCCAGACCAGCGGTCATTAGCCATTCAGACCTCTTGGAACACTAAAATTACAATACTACTACAAACATGACCATATTCCTTCAAGGGCCACCATCTAAATTTCCTCAGGGAACGTCAGGGAACAGAAAACTACCAGTTGGCAACCACTGCTCCAGACAACGAAACAGAGCCACATATTGCTGTGAATTTTGTCTTTTCCCAGTATAAAAAATGTTAGGCCTTTTCTGCAGCATGGAAAATGGCCGTTAACGTGCCAACAATTTAAGAAATATTTACGCGCAGGTCCAGTATCCTGACAGTTAACTTGAGATCAAAAATAAAATAAGATAATTCGATGCATATTAATCGTTAAACCTGATCTATCGGCGACCAGCTGCCTAGATAGAGTACCACTCACATCGACACACACAAATCATATTTAGTTGACAGGCTGGGCTCGGCTATTTTAGCCATTTCGTTTCCCGTGTAAATCTCCATTAGGTCGGAAGTCAGTTGTTACCAATAGCAGCAGAAAATTAATATATAGCTATTCAGTATACTAACTGCATGCATAGATTTCCGCTGTGCAAGACGTATTCCCTAAAGTAACTTAAATTTATCAAGGTGTTGGAAATTGTTGCAAAAGTGTCTTATTGGTGTGCACGCGGAGCTTAAGTTTGGCGACACCGTTCTCCACAAGGCCCACACCGTCAAAATTCATGTGGAACGCTCTACAGAGCCCAATCTGGCACCAAGCACGACATGGTGGCCAAGGAGGACGGACACCACGTGGACGTCGACCGCATTCGCTCTTCACATCCCGACGCGACGCGGCGAGCGCCTCTGGACGCGAGGGTTGGTTGTCGCTTATTGGTGTCAGGTTGGTGCCCCAATTCTCCCAGAGCAGCTTTCGTAGGGATGTAGGGACGCATCAAAGAGGGCCGCAGATGGCTAAAAGGACACTCATAAGGTCGTTCTACGACCTCTTATATCCTCGCGTCACATCTTCCAGACAACCCGGAGAAGGCAGTGACCACGCGTACGACCGTCCTTGTTGCAGCGGTCATGCCAATCATCCCTTTGCATTAATTGACAAACTTAAGAGGCCAAATTAGTATTCAAAACAACCCTGAAAACTATTTCTTTTGCTTTACGAGAGAGTGTATAGTTTCGTATAGTAACTTCAAGAATATTGGAACTTCAGGAAACAGCCTCCCAAACATTGTCCATCATCCATCACTGTTAAGTTTTTAGTAAACATCTGACCAAGTTACTATTTGCCGTATCATAATAAAAGTAATAAATTGTGCATTTAACTAAGGAAACCCGAATTTGTCAGAGATTATATGAATTACAGAAATGTAGATAATTTTAAAAAACAACGAGTGCTGTAATTCATTCCACTAATGGCAGAGTAGAAACTTATGATCATCTTCTATCAGTTCCCTATTTTCTACGCGACAGTGGTTTCTTCTGTTTCGATAATTTCACGGAATTCCTTCGTAAGCATGTCAATAAGAATGGGTGCACTCAAATTTGTATGGCGATAGCAGGCTACATAGGTCAGCGATTGGCGGTAACTAGGCAACCAGATAAAATAAAAAAATCTATAGTCTCGTATATACAAAATACATCGGAACACAAAATCTTCAACAGCATCAGCGGTCATCAATCCGAAGATTGGGGTGCCACAGCACTCCACTTCACTCTTCCTATCAGCTAACCGTCTCTTTCCTACGTAAGTTCTCATTTTGACGCCCTCATATATTTCCTGATGCATTACACCCATGGTCTTCCTCGACAATATTGTACATTCACCCCATCCAGTGATGTTTTCGAGGAGCTACTGTGACTCAAAATGCGACCAAAATATTTGCCACTTCTAATTCGAAAAGTTTTCATAAAAATTCTTTTCTCTTTAATTTTACAGGTGAGATACATATGAAAGTATGATACCGACTAAATAAAATAAAAGTTATTCCTTCTAATGATGTCTTTCTATCCTAATATTATGATAAAATCTTAAGATTCACTCTGTGGATTTGCTTCGATTTTCGCAACAGAGAACATACGTTAATCCACATTTCAGTTTTATTTCGTCGATCCAGATTTCGACACGTAACCGTCATTTCCAAGGTAAAACAAATTACCATGAAAACTACGGTGGCCGGACGCAATCAGGTTGACGTCTTCCATTTCCTCCTAACTTCAATTGAATCAGCGTGAGAATGAAAGAATCGCTGATTTATGTGCGCTTTCAGATTCTTTAATTACGATCACTTCCCGACTTTTGCCTCGCAATTTCTGTGCCGAATCTTTTTCACTCTCAGGTACCTTCTCTAACAATAATTTGCTGGTTTCCTCACCATATTTTCCTTCCCACGATTCGAAAGTTTCCAGGAATAACTTGGTACAGTAGAAAAATCTATTTCGGGAAAAGACTATCCATGCGATACCTCTCCACATAAAAACATCGCTTCTTATCATTCTATCGGGCAAATGTCACTTCAGTATCGAAATCGGTAATGCATCCCTAGTCCGACCTGCATATTTTCAACATACGTGACGGTAATGGCTACAGACCAGAGTTATTGCACAAAAGTTAATATACTTTGGCAACTAAATTGTTATCTTACTGATTATTGAAATACACAATGTATATTCTTCAATTACAGCATTCAGTTGCTTTGCATGAATTTTGTTTCTACCGGTGCAGTATTTTGAATTTTTGCCACTCCTATGTTTTTACCATAATGTCATCAAGAGCTGATACTTGGAATACTAAACAATTTGGAGGTAATTGAAGTGAAAACCGGAGATGGTATAGTTCTGCGCTGCTCCCACTCCGTAAAATAAATTAAAGATTTTACGTTTTCTCGCAGTTGAGACCAGGGAAATGCAATGCACGACCCACGGACGATATTTTATGCCTCTGATGAGGATGATGGGCCAAGCCCGCGTCTCAATGAGAGGTTTTCTGAGTAAGACTAGCGGCTGGCACGCATGAGCACAGGAAAATAATCAAACGCTCTAAATCGAGCCAAGAATTTTAGCAGCCCCCTCAAATTACAAAACCACGTTGAATGCATGCAAATTTCAAGCGCACTGCACATCCCAGAACTTGTAGTAATTATTCGTGAAATGTTTTGAGAAAATATTACCGTCCGTATGCCACCTTTACGCATTTAGTCATTCCTAAAAAAATACTGCTCCGTAGTGTGGAGTAAATAGATAATTAGGACCGGCAGCACTCGAGAAATCAAGAAAGCGCGAACTTGGAGTAACAAAACAAGCTTTAATTCTACTACAGCTTACGCATACGAAATTACCAATTACTCATGCTCCACTGGTTTAGCAATTAGAGAGTGAGTTTCATTCAGACTGATTCCAACGTAAAGGCTCTCATCAGAAGAGTTAGCGATGAAAAAGTAAACTCGAGGTAAATGCAATCTTGATCATGACGAATGCTTTATGTAAGGGAGCTTGGTTTATCGTTCTCGCTCGCTCTCTCCCAGAGAATTACGCTTGAAGCTACCAAAAAAATCATAAACAGTTGATACAGCTTTCGTTCAAAAGCGCACATTAATAAAAAGTAAAACTTTTCCTAAACATTTTGATGACAGGTTCATGGAAAGAGATCTATTCAAACTTTTTTATCGCTCCAGTTGTGCTATATACCTCTGGAATACTTGCTAGCAACAAGGCGTTGAGGTTGGACTAGCATATATGTACATATACTTTTTGCAAGAATCTATATGGAGATAAAAGGCGTTTAGTAGCGAAAGAAGAAAAGACTGAGTAAAACAAATAGGTAGTTTCAGTTAAAAAAGTTTTGTTTAATCGCGGAAATCCAAAAGAAATTTACCAAAATTCAAATAGTTTCAGGTTTATTCTTGTAAAATTCTTTCATTCTAACAACAAAATCTTGCCATAATTGTGAAAAAGGTGCCAACTTAGAATTTATGGAAAGTTTTGAAATAGAAGATGAACACAAATCATGTGGTGAAAAATTGGTGAATGAGGTTATTTTTGTGAATCACTCATCTTTTGTGCCAGATCCTTCCCTTCCTCAATCACTTTTCCAAGACCTGACCTCTTATCTACGACCGTGATCCTGACCTTGGTCCCTATCGCAGTTCGTAATCACTCGTATAATTTCCCATCTTACTTCCCTTCCCTCCTCCTCCTGTTCATTGTATAAATGAGAGAGTGACTCCTTCTAGGTTTAATACTCGCTTGACAATAACGGGTAAATGCTTTAACTGGCTGAGGTAGCAATAAATATGTAGCGTAGAAAATAAAGAATCATCCGCACTTTTTGAGGATAGGTGTGTAGTTTGGCAAAGTAGGGATTGTTCGGGGAAAGAAGAAACGTTGGAGAGAAGCCCAGCGTCGGAATTAGCCTACATCTAACCACGGGTGCCAAATTTACGGGTCAACTGTTTAACGTCTTATCCTACGGACGGAGTTCGGCTCTTAAAGTATGGCGGCCACAGAGCTCTCCAGAGACGACTTCCATGAAAATCTCCTCCACTGACTTTTCGATTAAAATCTCAGGCCCTCGGGACGGGAAGACACCACTCTAGAAACCACACCAACTCGATCCCACCACTAAACTCTTGAATAATATTCCCTGAACAGAAATCGCTTATGAAGTTTTTGTAGAGAATGTTAAAAATCCATTCACTAAAAAATATTAATTCATATTTCCATCAATTTTATCTCTCAAATAATATTTGGAGGCTGAAAAGTCCCAAAACGGCTTCCATTTATTCAATACACCTCATTTTTCATACATTACGTTCATTTTAACCCTTAAGTTGCTGCAGCTATAGCGCATGTCGCTCACCCTGTGTGGGAAATATCTATTCGGACGGAGCCTGTCCTTCTCACGGGCCGAGGCCGGGCAGTTCCAGACCCATGTAATCTCCTCCCGACCCTTTTCTCGGGATCCCAGGGGGTGGGCACCTGAACTTGTTGAGGGATCAGTGGGACTTTGAACACATTTTGAAAATTTGTTTATAGGAGTAATTGTTAAAGACAAATACGAGCAATCGGTAAAAAGGGTCGTGCCTCATTGCGGTGGTATGCGATCCCTAAAGAGCCATGGGAAGGGAGTGGTTTGGGTAAAAAGGGTGGATTCCCAATTGTCCACCGCTGGAAAGAAAGAGTTCGGGGTCATAAAAATATGAAAGGGCTGAGGGAGCAGGTAGACAGGGTCAAACGTACAAGAACGTTTTTCCCGCATTTGCCGGTACACACGTACATGTTCGCTTCCCGCAGCCTAAGGGTTAAATTGCAGAAATTATTAGGGACATTTGAAGCGAGCACTTAAATTTTTTATTCATTTTATCTGTATCCAAACATCCGATTTCACGTGCGTTCCCCTCTGTGTTATTCGCTGGCAGGAAGGTGCACTAAAATACAGATCATTGTGCAACAGGGCGGATTAGCAATATCTGAACCTCAACTGTCACCGGCCTTTTAAGCGCAAGGAATGGCTAAATTTCTAGCCATAGTGAATCCATTCTTCTGCGTTTGGAGAGCAAAATACAATGGTTTCAAAGTACACTAGAGTCAGAAAAACGTCAGCTACGACAGTTGATTGTTTGCGACTGCACATATGGAGGTTTCCTGCTTCCGCAACAAACGTATTGTTTTTCGGGGTTGGCAAAACCACCCTTCTCACGGTCTCCATTGTGACCTCGGAGGCAATGCAGTTCCCAGAAAAAAGAGTGTTTGTAAAAACGTCCACAAAATTGGCCCGAGAGGACAACCAATTGTGGCCATTCAGTCACAATGTGCGCCGAATGGGCCCGGCCCGTATATATATATATCCCATTTCGACGTCGTCCGTTCATTTTTATACGCTGTCGTTTTATTAGTCCTTGGAGGCGGAAGCTCTCGATTTATTCCTCCAACAGAGCTCCAAGCACACACTGTATCGGAGGTTTATTAGGGTCTAACTCCGCATTCATATTTTCATGACTACCTTGACGTCATACTCCACAGCATACCATAGTCTAGTATGAAAAAATGCGCAGTCAAGCTCATGACTCTCAGTGCTAATATACTCATCAAGAATCAAATTTGTTCTAGGAATAGGTTTTAAAAAATTCAAATTGAGTTCGCATTCATTTCCTTCGATTGTCGCAAACCATATTACATGTGGGTGACGTTCCATTACTTGATGCAAAAGCATTTAATCTAAAGGTAGAACAGTAATAATTTTTTTGATATATCATTCATTGTATGCCAAACCTATCCAGTTAGCTTTCCTCCAAAATAATACCTCTGTAATCAGACAACCTGTCGGTGTGTCTTTCCTTGGCTTAAAATTAAATGCATCACTGGATTAGAGGGATCATTTTAATTTAATCTGCAAAAAGTGTCTCGTGGTATCTTCATTCTGAGATCCTTGAGAAGCACTGTCTCATGTAATATATTAAAATTGGTGTATTTCAGTTACGTTTTCTATCACTAGTGCAACAATATTATTTTTTGAGGTCATTCCACTCATGAAAAACGAGTTTTTCATTTCACATTTTACAAAAAAAATGCCCTGCAAGCGATTTTCAAACCTAGATTGAGTTGCAAGCATCTTCTGACTGAAAATGGCTTGCAGACTCTGCCATTTATGTGCTGCACTGTACCTTATTTGTGAAAGCACATCCTGAATGCTTTGCAAATAATGATAATTTGCGTTTCCATGGTACAAGAAGAAATTTTGATGCGCATATATTTCCTAACAACGGTGCTCAACATAAGAATAGTTCCACATGTCGACTCTCAACAGTCTTCAATAACCTTCCGAGCCACATAAATAAACTCGAGAATGCTATCAAGTTTATGAAGGAACTTTGTAAAATACTCATTGAGAAGAGATACTATTCTCTGTATGAGTTTGAAACTCTGGTAAAACCTCTGTAAACTCTCAATTATTTCATGACGTGTTCTATGATTCATACAAATCTCACATAAAAAATAAAATTATTATTAGTATTATAACTAATAATTAATTAAATTTTAAAAATGTTAATATACCAAGTTTTTAAAACGGACTAAAAAGTATAAAATAGTTATCCCTGGGCCCTTATAAATTTTTGAGGGACAATTTTTAGTGGCTATGGAGATATTTGTAAGACTTGAAGAGAAAAACGTGGGGCTCAGGCAACCCACGATAATTAAGGAGGAGTTAAGGGACCAGGTGTCGTTGAGCAAACTCCCACAGTTAATACCATTTGCAATGCACTGATATTGGTTGTGAATTCATCCGGATTATCTACTTCTTTTATCTACTGCCTGCGCCCCACGTTTTTCTCTTCAAATCTTACAAATATCTCCATAGCCACTAAAAATTCACCCTCAAAAATTTAGAAGGGCCCAGGGATAATTTTTTTATACTTTTTAGTCCGTTTGAAAAACGTGGTGTATTAAATTCTTTTTTTTATTATTTTATGCTTTTTAGTCTTATTCCCGAGTGAAAGTTTCCAATCGATTTTTATACATCTTGATAAGTTGGTAGTTTCAGGCGTTACTTGGTGGAACTTATTCATTGCATAAGCGAAAAACTTAAACTTTGTGGTTCCACAATGATAATTTTCTTTGCACGACCCGGGTTTCAACGTACTATAACGTCATCTTCAGGTGAAGACTCTACAAAATACCCGTGGTAATATACTGCCCTCAGGTAGGGGGGGGAGGGTTGGAGGGAAGGAAGGTAGGGGGGGGAAGGAGTTTGGGATTGGGTCAGTGAGGTATCACGTGGTTGGTTCAGGGAGATGCACCTCCCTGATCTCATCTCTCGTGCATGTCATGGATCTCATGTAATAGAATAATCTGCGTCACCTTCTGTACAATTTGGCTGCCAGGGTTTCAAAAATATACATGAATGTTTTCTATGTGCAAGTTTGCTTATATGTGAGTACGAGTACGTCACACACCCCATCCTAGTTATTTAAATGATGCAAATTATATGGGATTCCTATAGATTTTATGCAATAAGCCTCATTACTGATACAAGACACTCTCCTTCCCCCAACCATGTAACCTAGAAGCTACACGCACACCTTATAAGGCTAGATGACTCCTCCAAGGAAACTCTCAATCGTATGACGTACTTATGTAGCCATACAGATCCAATTATGAACATATAAACTGCACTTTCAAATGCGTCGGCTTGGAGTCACGAGAAAGGAGGCCTCTTCAGACTACTGCATCGCGTAGAGAGATGGAACTAATGCAACAATCGCCGGCTCGCGGAAAGTAGTATCAAGCTTAAATAAATAATAAGTTATATCCAATTTTTTATGTTTATTATTAGCATATCAGCCTTAATGTGCATTCTTATGGGAGCACGTAGTTTGTATCCCAAAGAATAAAGGTCGCTCGACAACTAGTCCGCATGTTTGAATCGAGTAATCGAGCCTAGTTTTTTTGGAAGCAGAGAGTTAAAATAATATTATTTGGAAGTGTTTAATTTCTTTGAATGTTAATTGACCATTTATTAATACATTTGCTAATTTATGGAGCTATGGTCATGTCTTTTTTAAAAAACTCAACTTCCTTTTTCCGCCAACGTTTCGCCTATTTATTAAGGCTTCTTCAGGGCTCAAAGAATTAACTCAGAAAGAAAGTTAATCCTTTGAGCCTGGAAGAAGCCTTAATAAAAAGGCGAAACGTTGGCGGAAAAAGGAAGTTGAGTTTTTTTTAAAAGACATGACCATAGCTCCATAAATTAACAAATGAAGTGTTTAATGAAGCAGACGTTCAGGGCGTGAGATAAATTTTGGAAAACATCATTAATATTGATTTTATATTTATTATTTCAAGAAGGGTGGTTTATTGTAAACTCAATGCGGCCTAAAATTTACAAATACGTCAATTAAACAACCCCAAGTTTTCGATTTAAACCTCAATCAATCTTTTATTAAAATAGACAGGTGGTGAGCGTAATTTTACTCGCTTGTTCCATTTCGGATTTTGTGGATTAATAAAAATGATTTCAAGTTGGTTCAAACTTCTTGCAAAATTGTTGACCAACACATCTGGGTCTTGTAGACCCATCGCAAGTACTCGTGTTATACATTTTGGAACTTCTTTTTTCCATTTGTTCTCATTTTTGCAGTAATTATTTTTATTGAATATTTGCATGCATGCCAGTGCTCATGATTTTTTATAAAAATATATTAATTTGTTTAAAACTATTATTATATAATATAAATATTACCTCAGCCCATATTTGATGCATTCTTTCTCTACGCTATTCCATTTAGCAATCACGTATGTGGGATTGATAAGTTCAAACGATATATTGCGTAGATCTAATCTATTGCACAGATACATAACTTTATGCGGTCAGGTTAGGAATATCTCGTATCATGCTCACTTGCTGAACCAAATGTCGCGGAATGTAATCCGGACTCGGCCATGGGCACTGCATTGTGGAAATGTACATCTTCATTTGGTAAATTGCAGCAAAAGGACTAATATTTCCAATCATCCAAAATATAAGTATTACTACTTGATATAAATGCACTAAATGCAGCAACTAATTGATAGGCGTACTACGATTTCCACGTTGTCATGTGAACTCCAGAGTACTGTACATAAATTTTCCAAAACAAGGGAGAATCAACCAGAAGTGCAGCCAAAGCAATTGGGCAGCCTGACACGTTGTCAACTATGCAAATCGGCAAAATACAGGAAAACAGAAACTTTGCGTTTCAAATGTATTTGCTATATTTGTCAAGAGCATGCCAAGTCAATTTGTGTAGAATGTAGTGATTGGGATCCTTCACGTGACGCATAAGTGACTGAAGTGAATGATGAGAACTAAGATATAACAAAACAATGTAGAAAATAAAATTAAAACCTTATTGTTGTAATGAAATTAATGTTTTTCATAGACAAAACAAAAAAACCCTTCCCAAAGTCATCATAAAATGAGAAAAAAATTGTGCGTGTGAGGTTAAAGAGCGCAAAAATAAATGTAGGCAAAATATCACCAATTGTTTTGAGAAAATAATTACTACAACATACTCTTATCGAGAACTATTGATCCAAAAAAATTAAAATCAATTTTAAACCATCGTGAATGATTAAAACAAACATCATCATTTGGACGGGTCCAATAGATCTTGCGCGAATACTGCAGGGTTAATACACCGCGTTTTGACGATACAACGCTATTACCAGGAACGCACTAAAACTTTTCAATGACTTCAGATACTCATATGTTATTCGCGGGAGGAAGATATTTGGAGGTGGTGGGGGCAAAGTTGTCGGGAGTATGGTGATTGGGGGTGGGAGGGAGTCATGCTCTCAAGCCGTCGTCATTGGAGGCAAAAAGGGAGGAGGGGGACGTGGAATAATCAAGATAAATAGTGTTTCCAACAGCGCAGTTAACGCGTCGAAAAACTGAATGGAGAGGATGAGAGACGAATTGAAATCAGCACCAAGGTAGTAGAATTTAGTTGTTAGAAAAAACAGGGTAGCACCGGAATAGTGTTTTGAAGGGAATAAATAAAAGATCACAAACAAATTAACTATGTACAGCGATGGGAAGTAATTGATTACAAGTAATCCGATTACCGATTACATTTTACTTGCTTTTACTTGTAAACGTTGATTTTTTCCAAATTGTAATTTTACTTTTAATCCACTCCAAACGTCATCGTTACATTTGTGTAATCGTTACTTTCGGTATAATTTGTAATCGGCACGTAAGTGATAATTCCAATTAATCCAGTTTTTCGACAGTAAGAGCAGCTGTTTACAAAGGCATATGTCGACTATTTGTTTTTACCATATGTCCCCTTCCGTGCATTTTCAAGCCGGATCTCCATTACAAACATTTCCTAAGCAACATTTTTCACTATTTTCAAGATCTGTATACACATTATCCCAACATTCTGTTGCGTCCAACAAAATATATGGAATTCCGTACATCCATTTGGTTGGATAGGTATACACGGCATATTTCCGCGCAGAATCCTCACTTTTAGTCGCAGTTAGTGATTCCATCCGGTCTTCAATCAGCCGAAACCAATTTATAGCTGTTAAGCAGACTAGATTGAGGCAAATTTAAAAATAATAATCTACGAAGTACCGTGCAAGCCACCACCAGACACGCAGCATTCGCCTCAGTTCAAATCTGGACCTCGCACGCTCATCAATAGGCGCAGACACCCCCGGCCGCTAGGCGCAGACACCCATAAGCAGTCAGGAAAACAATGCACAGTCAAATCATAAACTGGGAGAGTGCTAGGTGAACAAGCATGAAACATGCAGTACATTAGTAAAGAGACAACTACCAGTTAACATTACCAATACCATTAATTTATGAATGAGCTGTGAGAATTATGAATTAATTAATGAATGGATGACATAGATTAGGGGCTCTCCATAATCCACGTAGACACCAAAAAGGGGTGGGGGGTACGAGGGTTGTCAACGAAGGTCCACGTTGGGGGGTGGGGGGGGTTGGATTGATGACGTAGACAATGACGTAGACACGACGCTGCGGGGCGAGTGACATTGCCACGGCACGCTAAAGTGTTGCAAAGGACGGTTGTGAGGACGTTGTGTCGGTGGCCTGTTTCCTTAAAATCAGCCTTAAATTACAGATAGTCCATGACAATCAATTAATAACCCGTTTCAGCCCCTTATAAAGAGCTCATAGATGCGCTACGCAGGATCCAGCAAGAATTTATCTATAAGATTCCAGTACGATTGCGCACAATCCAAGGTTTAGAAAATGAAAATTTTCGATCTTTTCCGAAATATCCGTCTACTATAGATGTGTACCATGACTTAGGATCGCATTGGTACAAGCAGTGTACGTGACTTAGACTGTTGGACTCTACTCAGACTCAATAGCGTCGACAAGATATGTTGACTTGACTGGAGCCTTCAATTGACTCACATATTACGCGGCTGGCTGGAGAGGGCGCAAGGAAAACAAAACGCAAAACGAAAATGGCGCAATATCTCACCTCTTTAATTGCATCTCAAGTTACCCCTCCCGTTTCTGGGCCTCAATCAAAGGCTTAGCAAATACAAACTCGATCTTTTCTCAAATATCTGTCATCTGTAGATTTCACCCCTTCAATTGCATCCCAAGTCCCCCTTTCAATTTCTGAAACTGATCGTATTTCATTGCCCGGTTAAAAAGTCGTTCGATTGCGTTTTAGGAGGAAAATCGTGAAGTAACTGATAAGACAAATATTCCAGCGGAGAGAAAGAAGAGCAAGCTGTATTCTGAGCTGATGATGATGATGAGATATGCGGGGTGCGTCGGAGGCGGGTGACGATATGGGAAATAACATACATCTCACTCCCTCTGCTCCATGAAGTCAGCCCGTATCCACATTCTGCGTTTCCTTCTGGCTAGGGAAGTAACAACAACATCGATACTTTGGATTCACCGATGTTTTTTCGACGATACAAGCGAAACATCAAGTGCTGGAATGTGGTTTAAATTTGAGTCAATGCACACTAGGGACTTGGAACCACCCTTAAGAAGTGCATTATCAGATTAATGGGTCCCTCAATATCCCCCCACATTAAGATATTTTTGCGCAGGGTTCATTCCCAGGACCAATTCAGTTAAAAATTACCAGACTTTTACGACGGAAGTAGCAATTATTCAAACAGGTTGATTTTGGTCACTCAAAGTGGGAATATTTCGCTTGACAACTAATCCCATATGCATCAAACGCAATGGGCCAATATTACAACGACTTAAGTAGTGACTTGATAAACTTCGTCTTGATAAACTTGATTAATGTGAAATGGGCTGTTTCCTAGAGCGTACTTCATACAAAGCTGAATTTAAAAGGTGTCATTTAAAGGAATTTATTGAGCTTTCATCACCATCGATCTAAACCTGGCTGCTGAATACGGTTTTCTACCAAATAGTAGGTAAATGTACCTACTACTACATAGAAATAAGTCTGGGATCAAATGCCATCTTTTAATAATTTAGTGCTCTCATGAGGTAAATGAGTATGGGACTCTACCCTTAAGTGATGCTCAAATTCATCATGCTAATTCTTTTGTTAGAGGAATGGAAAAATTATATGTATAGATTTTTAAAACATTTTTAACACTTAGAATTCAATATTGAGGTAATCGATTACATGTAAAGTAATTTTAATCTGCTTGTAATTCTAATCGAATAATTTTTTCGAAAATATTTTTTTTTGTAATTGAATATTTATTCATGAAGTAATTGTAATCTGTCCAATTCACATTTTTTGTGTAATTTACCCAACACTGTACAATTGCGCAAATTCAATTTATTGTAAGACCAGTTTCGTCACAGAGGCGACATAATCAGGTTATTTGTGATAGTGACAAAGGCGATCAGATCCGAGGACACTTGTAGCAGACATATGCCAACATTTAAATAAAGTCTATGGACTGTATCTCAAATTAGTGCTCGGTCGTAGTTGACGCGCACTCCGGCCCAAAACCGACACTACAAATCGTGGCATTGCTATCAAGGGTGGCCTCAGCGAGAACTATTCTTACGCAACCAGTAAATGAGAGAATGCAGGTATTCCGAATTAATTATTTTTTCGTCGAAACCCCCATTACTTCACCTTTTAAAACAGAGAATCAGTACTTTTGGTCACCGGAAGAGACACCCGATAACCATCGCCCAATCCTGATGGCCCGGACAAGTGTCCCAGTGGTGACGGGGAGTTTTAGGTGAAATCCAGATCCATGCTTGAGTTCCATGCGGAGAGAACTTTAATTATTAGCCTGCTCTTAACGAAAGGCGCCAAGGAATCAACTGCATAACGTCCCATCCGACGGACTGAGTATTGTACTTGAAGTATCCCCCACACGGCATCAAAGTTCGGAGCAAACAGTTTTTTTTCCGGAGGTACAACATATACTGCTAGAGCCAACGAACTACGGTAGAAGCGATCACAGTAATAAAATAAAGGAAATTGACTGCCGAACCGATAGATTTAAAATGTCATTTTTCCCACGCACAATAAGGGATCATAATAGTTGCGACAGATCAATCATATGAAACTCCCACGCTCAATAGGTAGAGTAGAATCTTCACTTGTGCTTAATAACACAACATAATTACTAACACATCACACCGGTCGATTTGTCCGGCATCATTTTATTTTGTTCTCTGCATGAAGTAGCATCTCGTAGCATTCATAAATTAACAGTATCAGTAATATTAACCACTAGATGTGTGTATAGCATTGTTCTGCATGTTTGCATGTTCATTTCCGTATCACTCTCCCAGTTTCCGGTTGGACTGCGCACTGTTCTCCTGACTGCTTTGGCCAGCGCCTAGCACCAGGGGGAGCGTGCGAGGTTCTGACTTGTGCTGGGACGAGTGCTGCATGCCTGGTGTGGAATCACCCCGTGCCACACACCCTAGTGGTGGCTTGCACGGTACTTTGTAGATGTAGATGCCTGGTGTGGAATCACCCCGTGCCACACACCGTAGTGGTGGCTTGCACGGTACTTCGTATATGTAGATGAAAGTACGGATCGAGTCCTATATCCTCCAGGATGGGAAGCCAGAACTCCAGCCAATCCGATCCCAAGCTTTTAGGATCGATCAATCGAATCTTTTGCGAGTGTATCTACTTCACATCCATCGATCGAGATAAATTACCTAAAAGACGAGTTCGAGTAGCTCATCCATTTAATTGGCAAGAACCTCGTTTTACCATTCTATACTTCAAAAGCAATCAATTATCCCAAGCATGAAAATCACCATCCAATTTCGAATCAACTCATTCGGCAATGATTCACCAAAATGCTCCGTAGCATTCGTAGAGAAGTACAGAGCATTAATTTTGAGGGAGGTAGCAGGTGCAAGTAATCGGCACTCGGACTGTTTGAAGCGAAACCTCAAACTAAAGCAAAACGACTGCGTCCATGATTTGGCCGATAAATTGCGGTCATAACGGCTCGTTATACCGAGTGAAGAGAAATCACTACAGCCTATTAATTAGCCTTGAATCTATAAGCCCCAGACGGACATAGGAGACTGAACTCAGTGCATTCCTGCCGAAGCCACATCTCGCCAGCACAAATGGCAGGGTTCACAAGGAAAGGGGGGATATGTTTGCCTTAAAGTTTTAGTAATTATCATTTTCTCACATTCACTTTTTCAGTCCAACAACAGGCGAGGACCATCTATGCTTCCAATTGAAATCATCTTAAATAATTCAACGCGAGAGAGTGAAGATTGTTCACCGGTAATTATGACCACTAACTCACATAAATTAAACTGCGGCATAAAATTTTCCTGAACCTGTGATTCCTTCGGCTTAATCGAGACGAGATCTACCTTCGAATCAGTAGTATCGGTTTCTACCTTCGAATATGGTTTTGCACTGGACACAGTATTGAATATTTCAGCAAAAATTACTATTTATTCTGTTCATCGACGAATGGTAGATCTACAAAAAAAGAGGGCTTCGTCGATCAGGAAAGATCGACGAAGATATATTCACAATAATATTACCTATCGCATTCTTAGCATGCGTTGACTGTACATCATTTCAGCACTCTATACTAATACACACGAAAACTAGAGCAAATAATATCTTGTTATGGGTTCCAGTTAATTTTAAAACTGTTTCCAAGATAAAACCCTGCGACCACTAAAAAGCATAGCGCATCTTTCCAAAAATCTATGGTAACTTAACTTATTATTCAGGGGGGAAGGGAGGGTTCACGATGTCTTACTTTGTCTTACGTAGTAGGAAGAGAGGAGTCAAAAAGTGTATAAAATCATCTTATGTAATACTTCAACTTGACTTTTGCATGCGCTGTGATCGAAAGAGCTGTGCCCTTCTTTGAAATCCAATATAGTTTTTGGTCAGAGCAATCCTGTGACATGGCCAAGAAAGCAAAGGAGAACGGTACCGTTCACCTATTCTCGAGAGCTTCAAGAGCGGCCGAATGCCGAGCGTCACGTAGCGTTGATGCTACTCTTCAAAACATCAAAATAATGCCGAGCGTCACGTAGCGTTGTACCAGATCAAGTTTCTCTTTTGGTATTTTTTGTCTCCTTTGCTCTGCTGCCGCTAGCAAGTAGTATGCCACAAATTCGTCACCATTATAACAAATATCAATGGCGATGGTATCAGGCTTGGTTCTGCTACGGGATACCTCACTTCCCCCATTTTGGGCTTCATCTCTGCAGTGATTCGATCCAGCAAATAGTGACGGAGTTTGCCACCCCTTCTTTTTGAAGGTTTTCGCGTTTCTAGGATTAGTTGCCTTTAATATTGGCACCATGCAACATGAAGGCGAGTGAAAAAATGCGAGCCTTTTGATAATTCTAAATATTCCATTTGACTAACATATTTTTCCAGAATATTTATTAAAAGATCTTGTTATTAAAAAATCAGACAACATGAATTTCCATAATTCTTTAAATTTTGGCGAAGGAGACTTATATATCGATTAATTCTTTTTGACGGCGATTGGGCGTGTAGAGATGAAAGGAAAAAATCTGTCATGCATATTACAAAAATAATGTAGTACAAACTACTGTTTTTTTACAAAACATCATCAGTAGCAATCAATTCTAGAGAGCTTCAAGAGATGATAATGATTATGCCGAGCGTCACGTAGCGTTGATGCTACTCTTCAAAACATCAAATGAAGAAGTTTTCTCAAGAAATCGCCTTTCGAAGCGGCCCAATACCAAAATATACACACTAGAGCAAGCTGTTGAAGAAGAAAACCGTTTGAATTTGAGGCCTGTTATGAAATGAGAGTATTTTTGTTACTCATTATAATGTCTAATGTTTGGCCCTTCAAGTAGGAAAAAATGGAAAATTTTAATCATCAGTAGTCATCAATCCGAATATTGGTTTGCAGCAGCTCTCCATTCAACTCTCAATCTCTGCCATCCACTTCAATCATTCCTATACTTAATTATTTATTATGGCGTCCTTCACGATTTGCTTGGTGTATTCCATTCTTGGTCTTCCTCTATAATTCTTCCCATTTATAACTTCTTCCAGTACTGTTTTCATTAGTCTGTTGTGTCGCAAAATGTGTCCAATAAGTTTATTTCTCCTTATTCGCAAGTTTTTCATTATTCTTCTGTTCTCTCCAGCTCTTCGTCAGTAATTCTCTCCGTCCATTTAATCTTCATCATTCTTCCGTAACGCCACATCTCCACTCAGTGGCGAATATAGGTTATAACTATGGGGGGGGGCAAGACCGGCTGTAGTTAAGGTATCCTCACATGTGCCTCTCGCCGCGGCCATGTGATCTTATTTCGGGCCACGCCCCCCCCCATATATTCGCCACTCTCCATTGCTTGCAATCTCCTTTGCTCATCCGCTGTTATTGTCATCACTTCACTCCCATCTTCCACGCTTCCAGGCCAGGCTTTACTGCCATATAACAGCATACTCCAAATATACGTTTCAATAAAGTGCTTCCTAACTTCCTGTGCTTGTGTTACAAGCTGTCAGTAGACTCCTCTTCTGGTAGAATACCTTCTTTGCTTGGCCTATTCTGCTCGGAAAGTCTTTCTTGCTTCTTCCAACACTGGTGACCCTGCTTCCCAGATGACAAAATTATTCCACTTGCGCGATTTTTTTGCTGCGAAAGTTAAAAGGGTGATTCTGTCTTATTGATTTCTTCCACAAACAACTTTTGTTTTCTTAACATTAATATTGAGGTTGTATTTCTTCAGAGTTTTATCCAGTGTTCCGCATTCTCGTCGAATCTTCTTTCCTCTCAGATCTGAACTTTTAATACATGCCTATTTTCTTCTCGATTTTATGACTTCGGTATAAAATTGCCAGGGCACTGGACGCTCGATCTTGAATTCTCGAAGCCATCGTGGTCTTTCTCCGGACGTTGAGGTATAGCGAGGCCACGTGGTTCCTCAGTTAAATAAATCGTTTCCAGTCTGCCGACTGGGGTGGATTGACCGCCGAGTCCGGTAGAGGCTTTCGCTTGTGTTTATTTATTTAAGTAATTGCTCACATACAGCATTTCTGCCAATTTACAGTGGCGCAGTAACAAACATTAAATAAAGACACAATACATTAACTATACACAAAAAATATTAAATAAATTAAATATTTAAAAAATTAAATATGTATCAAATGTATTTTGTGGCGAAGGTGGGTTCTCGAGTACGTATTTGACGGAGCAGGAGACTCCAGCTAGCCGAGTAAGCTTGGCCAAGGCTCGATTCGAATCTGGCCGGTTCGATGGGCCTCGAGTTAACTTTGGAGGCGCTCTTAGGACACGTGTGCACACCTGAAGAGCTCTCCCGGCGTCAATTTTGGCCTCATCAGATCGGGAAAGGCATGCAAGGCGGAGGTCGTCTGATAGCGACGATAAGCATCATACGCTCGAATCTAATCCCAAGTTAGTGACTACGCAATCAAACTATAATTCAATTTATAAAAAATACTTTTGTAAACCACGCTTATATTCAAAGAGTACTAAAAATTAAAAAAATCTAAATATAAAATTGTGCAGCGGTTCTTTGAAATTAAAATTATTATCATTTCTTCTCAATTTAAAATGCTAAAATGATGGTTTTAATATAAATTGCAAAAGCGCTGACGGCGAGTAGACTATGAGATGCGGGTTGCGTCGTATAAGGATAAATAAATATAAAATGTAAACTATTTATCTTTTGTAGATTAACTACTTAATTAGCAAATTTAATGACTGATTCATGAATTGTCATCGGGATTACGTAAGTGTGCCAAATTTCAGCTCGATTGAACATTAGGAAGTTGGTTATATTTCGATTACAATATTCCATCCAGACAAACAATGCAAGTTAAAATAAGTGTGGTAAAAAGAATAAATAAAATTTCGGTTTCGGTAACATGCAAAGTTAGTTCGCACGCCTTTCACCAGGGTGGTGGGCCAGCGGAGGTTGGGGGGGTGGGTGGGTGGCAGAGGATAAATCAGCTGACCGGGATCCTTGAGTCCCCAAGGTTTTAAGAGAAAAGGTGGGCTCAGGCTCTCTGGATGAATCCCCGTGACGTCACGACAGACACACCCGCCATGCTCGTCACGAATACAGCATTGAGATGTTTGTGTTTTTTTAACGCTTGTTGTGCTTGAATTTAAATTCCCGAGGTTTGGGTATTGATTTCGCCTGTGTGCAACTCTGTATGTAATGCATTGTCCAGTGTCTACTTGCACAAATTGCTCCAAAAAAGCAAATACTGATGGAGTTTAAATATCCTTCCACTGGTGTTTATGTTTTTCTGTGATTAGGTATCTATAACGAAGCATGGCTCCTAAGAAATATGAACTCCACTCAAGTAACTCTAAATAATATGAATGTGATTATCTTGAGTAGTTTTAAGAAGGAACCGAAAATAAGAAAGGATTGGGTGAGGAAGTGCAAGAGAGAAGGTACCTAAACAGAATCCCAATTCTTGCCACGTTTGCTCCGAACATTTCGCTCAAGAAGACTTTTAAAAAGATTTACAAGCGGAACTTTTGGGCTATCGCCCGATTCGGAGGTCGCATGCTAATGTAGTCCCTACTCTTAACTTGCCCATGCAGTCTTGTGAACATGAACATTTCTTGGCTGATTAAGATTGCTGAAATCCAAGACTCACTATACGTTCATTGTGCTCAGTGAATGCACATTGCCCCTGCCCCTATTAACAATCTATTTGTTAAGTTTTCCCTTCCATAAAAATCCACTATTGTGTATCCTGAAGCATTATTGAACCACCACAACTGCTCAGATTTCAACCAATGTTCATTGCTCATGGTACAGATATATTTCCCCAAAATTCTTCAAGAAATATATACATATATAAGGAACTAATTCTCTAACTCTTACCTTACATGTTAATGAGCAGGACTAAATTTTATTTTTTTACAATTACTAATGGAGTTTCATTCATAAGGTTCTCCACCTAATACAGTCATTAGTTTTCCTGTTTAGTACATTTACATACAGCATTTATATTTGCAAAAGATTTACTGTAAATTCATGAGCTTATGTGTATTTTTATCTGTTGACCATGAAATGAAGTAGCATTTTTATTTCTAAGTCAAGACTTTCATCCTTGTGGAAAATCCAATCATCCTGCTAAGTCCTAGCAAGTGTTACGTACATGCCAAGCTCATAGTTTGTGCTGAATTAAATTGTTGCAATTTGGCTCAAAATAATAATGGGCTTGTTTGCCTCACCTGGTTTTGTAATAACTGAATACACAGTGTTGTTACCCATTTTAGAAATTTTGATGGTCAATAAAATGTAGTAAGTGGTATGCAAATTGGTCATTTTCACTCAATTAAGGCATTTTTATTCCTTTTAATCCCCAAGGTATAAGCTTTCTTTGATGGTCATTAAGCAGGGTACAAGATTGGTCTAACATAGGCAGTGTTAGAATACTCAGAAAATAGCATTAGGCATGGACATTTTTTAAATAATAGAGGGACATCAGTTTTTTGTTTGTATCCTTGATAAAATGTCAGGACCAACAGATCTTGTTGTACCAGGCATTAATTTAGCCAGAATATTGTTAATGGAAAATTTAATTGCTGAAATATCAAAGACTGAAATTTGCCATGAAAAAATCATTTGACTTGACCGGGATTCAAACCCAGATCTCCCAATTGCCGGTCAGGTGTGTCATCCAGTTACACCACCAAGCCATCTTAATTCACGGCGAATTTCAGCAGGGGTGTACATCTTCGCACCCGTGCGCGTGACTGCATACCATATTATGTGTGTAATCGCAATGATTGCAATACTGAAATATCATTAATCTGTTAAAAATCATTGGTTGCCAATTACATTGATGATTTTTAAGCGATTCTTGCCTTTTCCCCAAATTGAACAACACAGAGACCACAGTGATCACCGAAATTCACACGACCGAGTTCCCAAGGCATCTATTACGTCACATCTGTTATAAAAGCATATTGCCATTTCAGGACGGCTGCTGGATTTTCATTTTCAAAATCAAGGAATAATACACCTGAATAAGAATTTAGTTTTCCGAGGAGGTTGCTATACCTTGTGGTCTCTTCTGCCTCACTCAAATCGGCGTTCAATTACTATTCAAAAGTATGTGGTACACAGATATTTAAATGGAAGAAAAGATTAACTGTGTTAGCCTCTACTACAAAAAAACTAAAAGCAATTATTATACTACCATCGACTTGACCACTACTCATGTTAATGCGACAGAGAGAGCTGCCTCTTAGTGGAAAAATCTTAAAATTATATCAAACAAGCAGCTAAGCTTTGACAATAAGCTTTATCTAACAAGCAACTTTGACGCAAGCATGGTCAAAAAAATGAAATCATGAGTAATAGAAAAAGATTCAAAAGAAGTCATTTCTTCATTAGACATGAAACTGTATTCAGCCCTAAAAAACTTACAGTCGACCAAGTGCATGGTTCTCCAAAATCACCCAGACAGCATTCCATTAATGAAAAAAAGGGATATTCATAGAGAAATGTCCAAATTATGTCCGAATCAAGGAGAATACACTCAGTTTTCAAGGATTGCAGGGAAGGAAGGCCACCTTCAATCCACTCTTCAGTACAGTAACTCACAAAAATCTTACCAACCACACAGGTGGACTGGTGCTACACCACGTCTGAACATTCAATGCGAGGGGACAAAATTGAGTGGAAAAACCATAGTTACTAAATGACAGACTAATTCTATACAACCAATGAAGTGAGAGAGCACAAACACGAGGAAATGGGGGTTGGAGGGCATGGGACTGGACAGCAGGGACAGGAGATTACATTAACCCATGGGATACACAGTATTTTCCAGCTAACAAAACGTGCCCTGGTTTTGATTGCATATTTTGGTATAGGTAAAAAACCTGAACAATACCCATTGCTATTGTTAACAGTGAAACTGAGAAGTGATCTTTTACCAAGTGATGTGAAAAATCATGGCATTATTTAGGACAGAGTCATACTTGTCTATTTTGTATGGACTCTACAGAAAGAAGATCACGGGTAGGTAATATTGCCTTAGATTTTCACCACTTATGATTGTTAAAATATTTCAACAGCCATTTCTACAGGAAAATCAGAGCAAATTATTATACAGTAAAACCTCCCTATTATGAGCCTCCATATTTTGAAAACCTCCCAATAACGAAGTCATGGCCACGGTCCCGGGACATTCCCATACACAATGCATACAAAAAAACCTCCCGTAATGAACCTCTATAATTACGAAACCTCAGTAGAACAAAGTCCGCGCGTGGGACCAAACATGGAAGTCACCTCTTTTTAACAAATTTTTTTGCCAGAAATAATTTTTCCCTGCATTTATTGGTAATATTACAATCGATATCGGAATAATGTTCGGGGTTTCTCTTCACAGTGACAATGTTCAGGTGATTTTTTCCGTCGAAAATGTAGCTCTCAGTAGGATCCCAATGAATGGCCTGAATGCAAAACCTGTGCTCTTTCTTTCAGTTCATAACTTTGCAATGTGCAGCAGTATTAATAAGTTTCTGTTAAAACATATGAAGAAATTTACTACATATTTACCGCAGCAAGTTGTCATTCGCATCGCATCGTAGAAGTTATCATTGCTGTTGAGCCCCTTACGGATCACTCAACAGCGAACGTAACAATAGCAGCGATGCCAGGATATTAGGTCTTGGCAGGAGATTTCTAACACAATTTTTTTATATTTTTAATCTGAAACTCTACGTATGTTGTGGGGGGGGGGGGGGTGAGGGGGTTCTGAGATAATTTTACCATAGCTTTTGGTTTTTCGTGAGGTCCTACTTTTATAACTTTTTGACTTATTGTCAGACGAAAAATCTTAATTTGTAGCAAAAAAGCACGTTATTTCCATCCCTATTCTCGGCGCAAAAATTATGCGACCCTTAGTTTGAGGCCGAATATATACAGAATGTCGGGGCCGATTGTAATGAAAAATACGCTGACAAGTATCCTGTTTTATTACCCTGTATGTAGTAAGATTTAGGAACTCAGTTCACCCACACAACTTTCGCCACAACTCACATAGCCAGTTGCTGTCTTTAGATCAAACATGGCCTTGACATTGACCAAGATACATTTTCTATAGATTACTTCTGAGGAACAATTTCACCTTACGATTCCTAAAAAGAGGAAATATAACAGTGAACAGCAAGTTTCCATTGCATGGACGTTGAGGTTCTTAGCCTCATAATAGGAACCTAGCAACATGCACGCACTTCTTTTCCTTTCCGAGAAACCAACTCCTACAGGCATGAGGGTGGAAGGAGAACAAGCCCTGTGGTTTCCTCAACCCTCTTGGGCTCTGAATAATGGCGATGAGTGAGCAAAACACAAAAGAGTGGTGGGATAAGCACTGATCGCTAGTTAGTTACTTTTAAGTTCACTCAGTGAGAATCCCATTCTTGAAAATAATTTTATGAGGGAATCGAGTTGGCTTGGTGGCTGTAGTACTTTGATTTCCATACACAAGATGGCTTTGATTTGAATGAAAGGAGAGATGATATTATTCCGTGGGCTGCCAGTGCCAACTCGGGTGCATTGTAGAGAGCACTTCAAGTGATCTACTCTGTCTGCTGCATTGGATGCTACACAGTGGACCCCTGGGCACAATCGTAAAGAGTACATTAATGTGGATGCTGGGTTTTCCCCACCCATCCTCCACTTCACACATGACCCTTCTTTTACCTGCCTATCCACCTGTTCAAAATGACACCAAATTATCAAATCCTGTAACCAACATATTGCCTCGCCATTCACATCCATGCAATCTTTGTCTCATTATGGTCCACTGCAGGGTCAAGACTGACATGACTTCAAGAGTTCCTATTTATTTCTGGAATTTTGAAACAATAACTTAAGATGATTGAGAATACATATTAGTCATTTTTAGGGTGTTTCATAATTTGTGATTAAATATTAGTTATTTTCTAGTAACAAAAACAATAATTAAAATGTTATCCTATCAACAACACTCACGTGAACAATCCAACACTCTGATGTAATACACAAAACTCACATCAAATTACATAAACAGTTAAGTCATCTCGCAGTTAACGTTAACCAGACATAACACCAGGCCTTGGGGAGTCAACTTCATTGATCCACAGGCCAACCTTTCAACTTTTTACATGTTGTATACCTCAGCAAATAGTTAATACTGAAAGAGAAGGAATTTACTGTTCTTATTGACCAATATCAAGCTAAAAGCAGAGAAGATTTATCTCTTAAAAACATTTTTTTCATAAATAACCATGCTAACAAAAACCAGGAGACACTCCCCTCGCTCACTGCTTAGGTCGACTCCCCATCCTCACATTAGACCTCCCTATCTCTGGAAGGGATGTTAACTGCCCCGGAAAAAGTCACAAAGTGTCTAGTGAATGAAGCAATGCCAGCTTGTCAAAGGCGAGCTATTCTGAGAAATTTCCACTTTGAGCCACTGGGAAGTAGTCAAGATTTTTTTTAGGGACTGTACCTCCCACACACAACATTACAAGTGAAACTTCAAATGCCCAAAACTAAAAAAATAAATAAGTGGAGAGGGCAGAATTTGAAAGCAGATTACAGAAATTTGCAACAAATGGTTGTTCATTCTGGCAAGAGGAACCAAGACAGAGGAAGAACATGATGGCAATAGTACTTCTCCATAAGAGACTAAATGGAAGTTGCACAACACTTGTGGCACAGCTGATTCTAAGTGCAAATACAGCATACATAGTTGCATATCCCTAACAATGAATTCAAATACAGTAGAAGCCCTATGTAGCAAGTGCTCTCGGGATCTGAAAAATCACTCGCTAAATGGAACTCTCGTTAATACCAACAATGATTAATAATCACGGATAATAACGGACAGCCAATTCCTACAACTGTAACGCTTATTTAGCCATTATTGTGGGAATGTTTGGTGAGAGGAGAAAACATTCTATTGAGACAGCTATTAAAAATTACTTTCGAACACTTCAATTACTTGTGATCTTATTCACTTTCGATGACAATTCCATGTTATATATCATACACTGGAATATTAAATGTTGAATTTTGACATTTCAGGACTTGTGTAATGTACTGTACATTGCTGTAATGTTATTGCCCTGATGTTATGGGTGCGCAAAATATGTCGCGGCTGCAAGTAATAGCAACGCAACGGACTAAAAATGGCAAACACTTCGGAAACGAGAAAAAATTTCATGCCTCCTACCTTTCTAAAAAAGTGTATAAAAATGGATATATGGTTCGGAGAAAGTTCTACAGGGTGGGGCAGAATGGACTACCTAGTTTCAGACAATCACTGCACAGCGCGCAGGTGGGTTAGTGGGGTGGGAGTAGTGGCGTTAGGTGGGGGAAGCGACGCCATTTTCAGTAGTTGCCATGAAGTGGTCTGGTGAGCATCGAGGCTTTGTCATAGAAACGTTCTTTAAAAACAATGATAGTGTGGTGGCGACGCAGAGGGCTTTTCGTAGGCAGTTTGGTTTGGCTCGTCATGACAAGGTTCCTGATGCTAAAACCATTAGGAAATGGATTACTAGTGTACGGGCGACAGGATCTGCACTTCCTAGAAAACCAGCTGGGCGACCTAAAAGTGAGAGGACACCTGGAAACATCGTGGCAGTGAGAACGTCCACTGAAAATCCTCGTGAACTTCATCAAAGACCTCTTCATAGCCCCAAAGTGACAGTTTGGTGCGCCGTGTCCATCATAGGCATTGTTGGGCCTTACTTTTTTGAATCTCGAGGTTTAACTGTTACTGTTACCTCTGAGCGTTATTGTGACATGCTGGAGAACTTTTTTCAACCTAAAATGGAAGAGTATGGTCAGCAATATAACACACAAGCCTTTTGGTTTCAACAGGACGGTGCCACGGCTCATACCGCCCTTCGTTCACGCCAAATCCTGCAAAGACAGTTTCCCGACCGCCTGATCTCCTTACGAGGCGATGTTCCATGGCCCCCTCGCTCCCCGGATTTGAGTCCATGCGATTTTTTTGTTTGGGGATATCTCAAAGCTGAGGTTTACAAAGTTCGACCAAGGACCTTGGAAGCTCTTAAGGAGGCAATTACATATGTCATCGCTGGAATATCAGAAGATATGCTGGGAAGAGTTTTCGAAAACTTTTTCGAACGACTCAATATGTGCATCGCTCGCCAAGGTCGTCACCTGGATGAACTAATTTTCAAATCCAAATGAAAATAAAATGGCATTGAATGTAGTTTTGGGAAATAAAAATGTTTTAAAACTATCTTTGTTTGTTTTTTTACAATTCACCCGTCAAATAAGGGAGTCCATTCTGCCCCACACTGTATTACAGTAGAAGCCCCATATAACGTGTAGGGCACATAACGAGAAGCTCGAATTGGCGAGGGATGGCCAAAGAACAATTTAAAACCCTATGATTTACATGTAAAATAAATCAGTATTAGCGAGGACAACAACCAGCCTCCACTGGGGTCATTTACTATTACGAGTGGTAAATGTCTGCTTCAATCTCGGCAAACGTGCACAAACTTGTGCTCATGTCCTCTGTCATTGAAATTATATGTCTAGCAGCATTTTGTCTGCACAATTTGACGTTCAAATGCACATTTCGGACATTCACGGAATGCCCGTATTCACGCAAATAAATTCCTCTTAAGTTCGTGCATTTCATTGTTCTTTTGTCATCCTCACGCTTTTTATCAAGTTCAGTCCAACTGATACAACATCATGGATGGGAAACGAAAGTTGTTGGATCAGAAAACTAAAATACGAATTATCAATGAATGCGAAAGTGGCGATGGGTCCAAAAGCGAGATAGGGTAGCGATTTGGCATATCTTCCTTGACCTTATTCACAATTCTCAAGAATAACGAAAAATTTCGTGCCGCAGTGTTTCAAGAAGAATGTCCAAGCAGCCAGAAACATTTGCGGCCAGGAAAATATACGCAGATAGAATCTGCCCTTTTCTCATGGTTTTGCCAGCAGAGAGCAGCCTGAATTCCGATAAATGGACCATTGATTAAGGCAAAAGCTGAGTATTTAAGTGAGAAGCTCGGTACTGACAAGTTTAAATGTTCCGATATTGAATACATAAATTGTTATGAATTCGTATTCCCTATATTTTTAAGTTGCCTAAGCATTGTATTGTCTTTTGTAATTGTTTCAAAGATTATAATTATTGAAAACAGGTCAAGGATATCTCATTTCAATATGCAAGAAAGGTATGTATTATAATTATACGTCTATCTCGCAGCAAGGAGCATAGTCAGTATTCATGGTATTACTATCAACAAGTTCCTGCGAGATGTAAGTACGGCAGAAGATATTATGTGTATGGTGATGGAATTCATTTCGGAACTTACAACCTTCGGAACTTTCTCCCTAGCACTCGAAACTCACAGCCAATCACGTATATGTTAATTAAATATTAATACATTTATTAAAATTGTGAGCAATAAAAATGTTGATGTGCCCTGCCACCTAGCGGCCGCAATATGCACTATCGCTTGAAAAATGTGTTTCGCGGGAGCCGATACCATATTCGCTAGTGGTATAAATTTTCACATTAATATAAACGCAGTCGATACATGAAAGACCACGTTGTGTTCCCACTCCAAGCTTATAACTGTCATAAGTGGACTAGCTTGTAACAATTATATTTCCTCAAATTCAAGAGAGTATTCCACGCATAATTATTGTAATAATAACACAAACGACAGTATGCTGTCTAGGGCTAATCATAAATGCTGGTGATATTGGGTTCTATGATTCCGAAAAGCCGAAGTCAGCTGTTTTCTGAGGTGATCTTACAGGCGTTGAAGTCCTCTCCTTCATTTTCACTATTTAACAGGAGAAGATAGCAGCACAGTGTTTGTGTGGAACAAAATCACCATAGGTTATATCTTGGACATTAAGTCATTTACCATTTTTGCAAATTTTAAGAATCAGAACTTTCTCCGAACCATATATCCATCTTTTATACACTTTTTAGAAGGGTGAGAGGCATGAAATTTTTAAAAAAGTCTAAATCCGGTCCTGCATATGTAGGATTATCCACGTGCATAAGAAATGGAATCCCCATTCATACAGCTCAAAAGAGCTATACTCTTTAGAGTCCAAAAAGAATTAACTGAATCTCTTCCAATCAGATGTTAGCAAGATAATGGCAATGAACAGAAAGCACTACCAGCATAATGTTGGCAAAAATCGCTTCAGGACACCTTTGACCTTAAGATACTGGCAGAGTAGCCAGCAAATCTATTGCCATAAAAGAGTCGTGTCATACCATTCATGTCACACCAGAACCAAGGAACCCCAAGAGTCAATGACGAGTTACTGATTTCAACAAACTTAAAATTTTCATTAGAAGGAGGTAAACGCTTATAAGTGAACACTTGACACACCACAGAAATAATTATTATTTCCACGACAACCCCATAACCACAACATCTCATTAAAAATTTACTAAATCAAGTTGTAAGGAAAGTCTGACGCTAAAAGCAAGCACTTCTACTCCACCAGAACTAGGGAAGTGATTGAAACAGGGAAAGCCTTAAAGTAAGTGAGTAAAAATACACACCACAATTGATTAACTCATTGTAACATTTAATGAAACAAATTTGATTTCAACAAAACATCTACACACAGAAATATACATGCTTTTAAAGTATTACTCAGCTATAGCTATTTTCCAACGGTACTATAGGTAATAACAGCAACTAACACAATTACATGTGATTTAAGGGTTCTGAAAAATATATTTAAAAATAAAAATGCTACAATTCTCTAGGAATAGCTAAATGGAGTCACAATGCGCTTGAGTAATAGAAATCATCTATTTCCTAAATGCTTCAGCAGTTCAGTAGGTTTTGCACAAGGCTCTGGCTAAAAGCAGTACTTCAAGACTCTGAAATTAAAGTGCATGCAAAATGAAGCCTAGAAACTAATATAAAGTAGCAATTGATCATGCCGTAATAGAAACTTACCTGAAACTATGGATAAAATATGAATAACTTTAAAAGAAAAAAAACTAATAATGGAGAGAAATACATATGACATTTGTAAACAAAAGTCTTTAATAATCTGTAGGACACCAATATAACAGTGACGATCCTTCTCAGCCAAACAACTGTTCATACCAAAGATATTTAAGTCTCATTAAATTGAAGCCTTATTTTCGTCATCATAACAATTGATAGCTGATCAAGAAGTGCTAACACTTTCATACTCTCATTCATACAAAAGTTAACATAACTGCATGAATCCTCATTAACTAAAACAGTTACATGACATACAGCAAATTTTGATAACTTATTACAGGAATCAAAATATATATCGGGCTTGGGTACGATAGATATTGGAGATATGGAATGATATATTCACATATACATAAATGGTAGCACAGCTATACCACACCACCACATAGTACCAATGCCAGTGACCACATTTTCCCCAAACAGTTCAGCGGTTCTCTCAATGTACACAATCCCCAAGCCTACCATCCAATTATTATCCGAATGAACATCCTTAGTTCTATCCGATAATGTACAGCTGTCTATAACTGGCATACTTATATACAAATTGACAAAATTAAAGCATATTGTTCCTTTTCTCAATCTTTCTTACCTAAATATGGTGGGCGATTCAACTCTATTACTTCCACCACTGAAAGGCACCATGTGTTCTACCCATTATAACGGAAAAATAATTTGAATTCATGGAGGAGTGAAGAACGTACTGATAACATATAAGTCTGGTGCATTTCCTTAAGTACAAGGATGAAAAGTGGCAAACATTCATCGAATAATTCATCATCAGTTACATATAAGGAACAATTAAGCAAATGTTGTCAACAAAATAGGACATAAATCAACTTATAAAATTAAATCATAGCAAACACTTCAGCATTAACCATAAAGTAGGTAAATTTGTGGAAAATTGCTTGAAGTTCCCAAAAAATTCAAGTCTTACATTATTTACCACATATGAGAAATTGCCACAGGTTGAAAAGGTCAACTTCAAGCTATGACTTCAGGCAGGAATATTTCCCAAAATTTGATGAGCTGCAATAGAAAAATTTTCCATTACTGTTTTGCGACTTTTTCAGGTAAGCCCACTTCAACAGCTTGGTGGGCTTCATGAATTTTTATGGCAAACAAATGTTTCTGAATAAACAAATTGCAAGTTTCAGAACCCTAAAAAAAAATATATATATGAATTTTCGCAAGACATTCAATCTCGAGGAAGAAAAAACCCAAAAAAATTAGTTGCACGATGATGACAAATATTTACGCAACACAAAGTCCCTCACCCCCAAAATATCATGAAAGAACCACAGCATGCGATGATATTCTCGACTGTTTTCAGAGACCACTAGGGAATTGATAACTGTTTGCTCTACCTGGCAGAATAGCAAACAAGAAGTAATACCTTAAGGAATTGCAGCTTTTGAAGGATGAAATTCTGAGTGGCAAACTCCAACATGACAATGCACCTGCCCATTGCATGTGCATTGTCCTGTATGATTGTAATAATGACTGTAATGCAGGCTGTGCAGGTTTTTGGACAAGTATGAAATTCCCCAGGGCTTAACAACACACATTCACGTACTGACACAATATTCTCCAAGTCTTACTCCCCCCCCTCTACGACTCTTTCCAAAAAATGAAGTCCAACTTGAAAGGAGGAAGATTTCAGAATGGCAAGGAAATCCAAGAAAATGCAAAAATGGGGGCTTGCCCACTATCCTAGAAAAGGAGTTCCAAGCGTACTTCCATCAATGGAAACAACATTGGATAATGAGCAGGGCTTCTTGGTGAGGAACTTGGTTCAGAGGTGGTAAAAGCCAAATCAGAGTCTTGCAGAATTATTTTAGCAGCCCCAGTCCTCATACTTTTTTATCTCACCTCGTACTTAGAGCCATAATTTTCTAATAAAGACATTAAAAAGAAGGAAGGCATGATTACGATTGCAATTACAGTTGAGGACCTCAAATTCGTAATCCCAAAATTCGGAAAACCCAAAATCCGCAAGATTTGAAGCTAAATTTTCAAACTCCCTCCACATGTTTTTTCGTTCTACCGCCACGCAACGCCACTATCGCTTCCAGTCGTGGAACTATTGGAGACGATTCATGTTAGATTTATGTGATCTTATTGACGTAAATTTGCATGTCAGGTGTTATACCTCAATTTAGACCTTTTAAGATGAATGAAATGCCTTAATCTTAATGAGGACCCAAAATACAGAAAACTCCAAAAATCCAGAAATCACTCAGTCCCATGCTTTCCAGATTTGAGGTCCTGTACTGTACTATGAAAACCCATTATTTTGCTCAATTGATCGCAAAATTTCAATGAATTATCCATGGAACTACCATTTCCACGGTTGGTTATTCAGGCCAATTATTCCCCACCGATTATCAACACTCCATTCTTATCCACATTATAATAAATATTATATTAATTATCAGGCAGATAGTCACCTTCAAATGGTGATTACTCTAGATTCTGCAGTGCTAAGGACAAGGCTATCTTGGCTTAAATGTAAAAGTGTCCCTTATGGTTGTTACATATGTACATATTAGGGTTCGCTCCCCCTTCCCCCCTCTCACTGACCCCACTCCCCACCCCTCATGACGTGGTGCCGCACACGGTTAGGGAGCGTTAGTTAGCAAAGATGAGTCGTGCATTCACCATCCATGGGATAGAAAAGGACACCATGGTCCACGTAATTTGTTTTTGACATGAAATAAAACTAAACTTGCTTTTGAAATCTGCTTGGTAGGCATCACGGGAAAGTGATATTGAAACACAACAGTAACATATTACGAATGGGGAATCCACCAAAGTATGACCAAGAGTTCTCTTTATATTGAATACATTAATCGGTCAGTCAAACAATTGATTGTTTCTACTTGATTAACCAAAACCGAATAATCAATTATTTTTAATAACTGAGCATCACCAGCAAGAAGCACAGAAAACCTTCCAATTGCTACCAATAGGGAAACATGAAAATATGTATAAAGCGGGAGTTTGCCGTATGCTTAAGCTTTCAAAGGACTATCTTCACATCTCACCTGCTGTTGATGACCAAGGAGATTCTCCAGATACTTGATGAGTGTCTCTTTAAAGTCTCTCACTCGCTGAGACTCAAACATTTCCATTTCCTTCTTTATCATTGAAGAAATATTATTAAACTCCTCTTGGCCCCTCTCCACTTTGGCTTCCCACTTTATCAAAAGGGAAAAGTATAGAGATGAGAACCACAATATATATCAAGTCTAGCAAAAGGCTGATGCAAAAAAATTAAAAAATTGAAATATTAAATGCACACTGCCATCTGGTTAGTTATTCTAGTTGGTGTAAAAATTTTCATTAATAACTGAGCAGACAAATTAACTAGGATGTAAATAATGTTTTGTTAATTCATTTACAAGTAAAATTTTCATCGATAAGTATGAACATTTGTACGACTAATATGCAAATGCCCATTGTAAACCCCACAGCAAAAGACCTCTTGGTACCCAAAAAAAAACAATATTTACTGAGTTCTCCTTCAGGCTAGTAATGTATTGCAATGCAATGAATTCCATTTCTTTTTAAGTGCTCAAGTGTAACTGAATCAACATTTTAATGACATTGATAATAAATTGGTACAAAAACAAAAGATTATAGCAATAGTTATTATCCATTTGCTGTTATCAACTGAAATTGCTAGAGAAATTTATAATAATTACTTTTTTTTAAATGCAATGTAATTGTTTCTGCAGACAATAATATAAAATAATTTAATCGCAGAACCAGAAACCTGAATAATATAAACATGAGCTGCGAAAATCTTCAAAACAAACAAAACCAAGTTAGCTAGGTGGATGGCATTGGTATGTATTGATGTGGCAACAGCTGGGTGAATTGTACTTGGATGAGCTAATATGAGGTAAAGCATGGAGCAATAACACGGTCTTACCTCACTGACTTCTTCTGCAGCTAAACTACTTTTATCAGTTTTACCAGACAGGTCCAGCTTTGCTTTGGCTTCCCGTTTCTTGGTCAAGGTTAGTTGGGAGTGCTGCCAATTCTGATATACTTTTACTCGTTCATGGAACACATCCTGCAAAGTAAAGGCATACGAACATGTTTCACAGGATGCTGTGTCACTTAATTATTTTTGAAGCACTGAGAAAAAAATTTGCTTCGATCAACCGGATAGTTGCATTATTTTTTTTCTAGTTTAGCAATCCAGTTTATTAATAAACCTCAGATAAATACTCAGTTTTGAGGATAAGACCTTTTCAAACACATCGCAGGTTCTCTTTAAAATCTTCTCAGTGCATAAATTAAGCCACTAGAAGTGATTCTATGGGCAATTCATGTTTCATCACATGAAAGAAACATATCAATCATGTGACAATATTACCAGCGGAGATAAAGGCAAACTAAGTCAATTTATCGGCTGTCATATAAGTTTTCTTGCCAACGAGTAATTATAAGGAAGAAGTCAAGAGAATATATATCCTTCCGGCAGCACACCTTATAGGGATAGGAAAATTTCGCGATCGCGAATTTCGCAAATTTAGGTAAAAATGTCCATGGAGTGGTAGTTAGTTACAACATACTCCATACTGACTGGGGAAATGACTTTTGAACTCGCGAAATGTCGCGAATTGTGCCCCAAAATGCGAATTTTCATTTTTTATGAGAAAATGGTTGGAAGTACATTTCAAACGGAAGAAAAACATTAAAATTGCAAGAAAATGTTCTCAAATCGATTTAAATGAACTCGCGTGCAAATATTCCTGAGGTATGCGGAAGTTTGCAGTTCATCGTAGCATAACCGGTGTTACGATAACAATCGCGGGAGGATGACATCGGGTGCTTTCGATTTACAGCGATAACCGGCAATACACAGCTCGTCACGCCACGGTGCTTTCTATTAACAATTAGTGGAATAACCATCTATCGACATCTATTATCGGTGGCTCTCAGCTCCGAGGTGAGTCGAACAAAGGAAAAGCAATACGCTCATTTATCCTAACTAATCTGCTATAGTAGGGTTTCCCAAACTTTTCCTGCGATGGAACACTTCGTAAATCCTGAAATTTTAACGGAACACCTTGTGGACTTAACATATATTAAACCATTGCGTTTAGGTAGCAGCATATAAAGGCATTATAGGTTACTCTGAACACCCATTAGCCTTCCGCGGAACATAGTTTGGGAATCCCTGTGCTACAGATTTGAAGACGAGACGGACTTCGCATGTGTGAATAGCCGCTTTGAGTTGTTTCATTTCAATGGGATCGTTCACAAAGAGATTTTTAATGCCAATTATAGTTTGAAAACTAAAGAGAGGTCTTTTTACGATTTTTTATTTTGGGTCTGCTTTGTTCATAACAGTCTACTACGGATTTGAAGATGAGACGGATTGCGCATGCGTGAATAACCGCTTTGAGTTGTTTCATTACAATAGGATCATTTACCAAGAGCATGCTATATTATGCATGCATGCATGATATGTTTCAGTTGGACCAAATTACTAGTTTAAATTTTGGAAAAATATAAATGAAGAAGTTTGAAAACTGGGAACTACCATAAAACCTACATACAACAAAATCGTCCGGAACAGAAAAATATATGTAGTTTGTTTTACGGAGGTTTGTATTACAGAGTTGCTCGTTGCGTCGCCATAGTAGAATCTACATTACGTCACGATCGGGGCCTTACTTTGCAGCACAGGTCAAATAAATAAAAGGCGAGCAAGTTACGCTGAGGAAATAATCAATACAATCACGATGACTTTTATTACATCCACGAACTAAGCCGTGAAAATAAGTTGAATTTATGCGTTGACCTTTAAGTTCTATTCATTAATAAGTGTTAAATTATGACATAGTTTTTATTGATTTGTTAAAATTTCAATCCAAATGCAACACAAATCTGGAAAGTGCATATGTAAGCACACCTGTATTTTCTTGTATTATTTGCAGCAAGTACTTTAAACTGACGATAACAGTCATCTAAATTTCAGGAGAAGCATACTTTCTAGAAATTGCATTATATTGCAGTATATTATCGCGAATTTCAACATTTCCAACGTGAATTTCCTCATTTTGGCGGTCTCTGTCGTTTAACTTGAAAATTTAAACATTTAGTTAAGCAGTAGATATTTGTAAATGGCCTCTCCGGTACAACTTTATTTAGAAATGTTACTCGGATATAATATTCTTCAATCAAGTTATTGTGAACTTGAACAAAAGGAGTGAAAAATACATGCCACAGTTTTGCTATACAGGCAGTCCCTGAGTTACGCAAGCCTTGACTTACGTTAATATGTGCCTACGTGAGTGTGAACCTTACCCGAAACGACGAAAATTACGGAAGTTACGGGATGCGAAGAGTGATTGCCTGCTTTCAAGGGGACCGTGTCACGGCATCAGCATAGTGATTTTCTTTCGTGACAGTTGTATCACATTCACCAAAACTGATAATGCCGAAGTATATAACAGTGACGGCAAAGCAGCGCGAGGCAGAATTTTGACAACATGGACAATATTGTGCTGATGACAAAAGAATATTCTTTGTCATTTTTGCAACACAAATGTCTCTTGAAAAAGGAAGGAAAGCTGCACGAAACACATTTTGAGTGAAAAACAAAAGAGGCTAATGTTGAAAACCATTCTGCCGGTGGGAGTGGAATAAAATGGCAAGCATCCATAATAATATTCAGAGTGGTTTTTTTTTAGAAAACTACTAATTCCTTGTAAGGTATGGCAACTCCTAAAGCAGAAGCTGTAAAGTCGATAATAGTGCAGATGGCATCAAAGGCATCAATAAAACTTTGTTCTCTTATAGTAGAAGACCCAAGTAGAGTAAGATTTGAAAACAGTTTTTGACCCTCAAGTAGTTCTCACAACGGAGGTAAGCCCTGACTTAATCACGAAATTGAAAAATGTTCATGGCCTTGAGTCAATTGAGACGAAAAATTTGATGTTGGGGTTTGGAGAATTACGTCAAATATTACAGCAACAAAATTTCCAGGGTTCAGTGGATATAATGAAAGCGATTGAGATACTAAAATTGTTTGAACCATCATTTGCATTAAAGTGCCTTGAAGCGATTTGGACCCCCTGTGCAAATGTGAAATCTGAAAGATTTCTTTCCTCCTACAACACTGTGCCAACAAATAGGAGAACAAATCTAAAAGAAGATATTTTGACCACGCTGGCAATTTTTTCATTTGAAAATACGGATATTAAACTGTAATTTGGCTCTTTATGTAAATAGGTTAGGTATGTGAAATGTACAAATATATAAAATATGAATACAGCATGGTATTAATTGTTTTAATTTTCCCTAGTAAATAATATTCAATATATTATTGCCAACAGGTGGGCCTGCTGGGAGGAGGGCACTTTATTCACACCAAATATTTTGTCGTGAAAATAATACCGATTTTAGGGTAAAATAACACCACTTTAGCAAAAAATAACACCACTTTTGGCTATAAAATAATCCCACCTTCTGCAGGTCTCTATTCTTAAGGCAATATCAGGAGAGCAGGCATAAGTTAGTGAACTCGAGGAAAAATCAGTGCATCCATATTATTTCTGGAATATGTAGGACTTATTGCTAGAAAAATTGGCAAGTGGAATGAGGGTTGCATTCTCAGGGTAACCATCAGGTGTGTTGATGATTACTGACTTACTTCAACCTGAAGATGCAAGTTGAACGGCAGGTGAAACAGTTGCCAGCAATTAACAGCACACAGTGGAAAACCCGAGAATGCAGCATTCACAAAAAAATGAATTTTGCAATAACAACCAGTTCGCACAGTCAAGTTGAAAAGAGCAGGAATTTCATATTTAATTTTAAGTTTCACCGAAACGATTTTTCCAAATAAATGAATGGAAATTTAACTAATATTAAAAAGTATCAAGGTATAGAGAAAAATGCCAATACCCCATACTCTATAACCATATCGGTCCAAGCTTATTAGATTCAGACTAATTTTACTAAAAACTAGGCAGAAAATCGACAAACACATTGACAATTGATAGAAATAACCTCAAGGTGAGGTTAATTAATACTTTAAGGAGTGAAAAAAAGAAAACCAAAAAGCATTAACACAGATGATCCAAGAAGAGCAAATCAATAAAGACAAAATCTCCTAAGTGTTGTGTCCCAAAATTAAGAAGCAGAACAAAGACTTCCACACGCTCAACATCTACTTACCTTGACAGCTCCTATAAGCGCAACATAATCCTTCATTAGCTCACAGAGCAATGAAGAGTCTGAATTAGCTTGTTCATAGTGAAGTATTTCAATCTGAAACAAGAGTAAAATCACAATCATAAGAGGGGTATTTTGAAACCATGGCAATTGTTGAAAATACACTCCCCAAATCAAGAGAGGGGCAGCTAAGCTACATTTCATAGTATAGTAATAGGGATTGCAGATTTTAGGAAGTGGTTGACTCAACAGAACTACACTCATCGTTCCAGTTCTCCAACCAATTTTCCCCCAATTGCACCACCTTCCCCATCCACCTCACACCCCTTCCAGCATTAGACAGTGTAACCACATTTTAGGTCAGCTATCAGAATACCTGGAACTCATGTTACAGCTGAACCAAATTCTCACCTCAGAGGGTCACTGGATGAATCGAAATGTTATGAAAACCTTCAAACGGTTTTATGATAAAACCCTTATTCAAAGAACAACAAAGTGGGCACTCATTTTTTAGACCAAGTGGGAAGGACGCCATGCATACAACTGCATTGGTCAATAAAGCATTTACAGAGGGACATTGATTAAACAAAGCTAGTTAACACTTTAATCATTGCATATGGTTATCATAAGAATTTCTTTTTGAAGGTGACTAGAACTTTTGATTGCAAAGATAAATAAATCCAACAGACATAACCAACCGTATTAAGAAGCAAAACTAAGTGAATGATCTCCTAAGGAAAAGAAGAATACACAATAGATAAAGTATATCCTCTACATGCATAGTATTGAACCAAGGAATAATCAAGAAGATAAGTGTTACCATCACACAGAATTAGAAATCTTTTTACCCAAGGAATATTCTTATCTATTAAACTAAATTCACTTATTTCTGAAATGCATAAATTATCTTCGGCAATGAAGAAAAAAAAAATTGACCATAAGGTAGCAATCATTTAAATCTGTTTGTACGTCCCCTGAGCCCTTATCTTCACAAAATACAAGTCCCACACCCACATCAGTCGACTCTCATGCTACCAAGTGCATATGTGGCACTCAAAGAGTTCACAGATTCCACAACAGAACAATTGAAGCAGGAATGGTAGATAGGAGAACTGCACGTTAACTGGATTTATCTCACATTAAAGCAAAATGCTGAAAGTGACAACTGAATGAGAACCCTTGGAAAGTAGCACGGTATTACACCCCAATCCTTACTTTTTCCTCTATGTCAGCCAGCTGCGAGAGTGATCTAGAGAGTGACGTGTGCTCTTCACAATTGCTAAGGACAGCTGCACTGCGGGCAAGGGCCCCTGTTGCCGCTGCCAAGTCCCTTCGGTGCAGGACCAGGGCCTCGGTGGCCACCAGCAGCTCTCTGACGGCACCCTCCAGGCTCTCTATCTCTTGAACCTTCTCTTCAAACCACTGACATGCAAGGGACACAAAGACCAAGAGCACACAATGAGTCGCAGATGCATTAACTAACGAGTAAGTGCCATCATGGGTTGCCAATCTTACAGTGCATACGACGAATCAGCATTATTTATGCTCAAGTAGATCCATCTCTCCATGCATCTTATTTGATTTCCAATGAGAGTCATATGTAGCATAGCATCAAGTCACCATTCTTATTTTATTTCATGGGTGGAAATTACTTCATTGGCTGGATGGTATAAAATGTTTTATCAATGGGTAAATATTTATGAAATTTCATAAATCGAATAAATTACCAGCAGCAAAAAAAAATTGCAGCTTAAGGGTTGTCTCTTCACTAAACAAGCCCTCCTTTGATTAACTAGGAAAGTGATACAGGGGTGGCAGGGGAAAGAGAGCTTTAGCACCTTAGGGGCTGGATGATGATGGGAGTTCACACAGACATTCTCTACTCACGGGGCTCATTTCCATCGGGATAATTAGAATCACCAATGGAATCATACATACAGAGTCAATATTACATAAGATTCATAAATCATCTCTCTTTTGGGAAAAAATAACAACAGCCATAGGTAAAAATCTTAAAATAAATTCATATGAAATGAAAATTTATACAAATCTAATAACAGAGAAACATTTATTTTATAATTTTGCAAAGAGCACTTAAAAAGGGGAAAACTGAGGAAAGTAAAAATAACAGGACATTAACAAAATACTTCAAAGATTATGGCGTAACTGCAAATACTGCATCCGATTTGTCTGAATGCATTGGTGTGATTCTTGCAGCAATTGCATTTGGTGTTTCAGGCCCCCTGGTCAAAGCAGTAGATGTTCCCCAATGCTTTTGGCCATTGTATATTTAGGGCTTTGAGGTAGAAACAGAATGATTTGAAGCACAGGCAATTCGAGAGGGATGCAAGTTAAACCCTCTGAATAGATGGGGGAGCATCATATTTAGAAGTTGGATGAAAGATGCATCAATTGTCACACCATAGGAGTTATATATAACTTCATCATTGAAGACAACCAGTCTGAGGAGAAAAACTCACCAAGAAGTTCCAAGGAATATCCAAAGATTCTTATAAATAAATGCAATACATACCTACATTAATATATTGCAAAGAAATATTCCATAAATATTAATATTTAGGGAAATACAAATCCAATTTTGTGGATTCCCATTGATTTTGAACAGTATTTACTATTAAATTAAGATTGACATGACACAATTGTCATAAGTGACACACAAATACTATTTATAGATCATTTAAACTGTGATACCGCATGATATGTTTCAGTTGGACCAAATGACAAGAGTTTGGGAAAACACAAATGAAGAACTGATGTTATAACAATGATTCTAAGGTTTCAATGGAAACCCAAAAACAATGGAGAGATCAGCTGACGCCATAGTACGTCAAAGAACTCCTGATGATGACATTACACTACGTCTAAACCCGGGTCGTGCTAATAAAAAGATGATTGAGGAACTACAAAGTTAAAAGTTTTTCATTTTCATGCAAATGAAGAAGTTTAAAATCATGGAAATACTGTCACACCTCCATGTAAGAAAGTCATCTGGAACAGAAAAATGAAGAGTTCGTTACAAGGAAGTTTGTAGAATGGAGGTTTTGTGCAGGTTGCGTCACCGTACGAGAATGTCAAGGTTACATCACGATCGGGGCCTTACTCTGCGGTGCAGGGCAAATAAATAAAAGGCAAGCAAGTTATGCTATCGAAATAATAGATGCAATTATGATGACTTTCACTGCACCGATGAACTAAGCTGTGAAAATAAGTTGAAGATATGTGTTGACCTTTGCCTCCAATAGGGAACTTATTTCAATTTTAGATTGAAGCAAAAACCACAGAATTTGTGAGAATTACATGTGTAACACATAGGGAAAATATATTTATCCTTGATATATTCTCCACCTATCAGTAAATCAAAGTTGAAGAGAAATTTCGAACGCCAGAGAGAATTGAAAAGGCCCGATGATTGGTTGACAGCAATATGACGTCACTGCTCAATAGCAGCTCCGAGCACCTTGTGGTGAGGACTTACGAGGATACGTACTCAGGGAACCTGTCCGTTCATACAATGAAAATTCCTAATTGTTAATTAATATGAGTTGCCTACTCTTGCTAAAAGATATTGGTGCCCCTTTAAAATCATCGTCTCAATGCAGAGCACCGAGTATGTGCAATGTCTCCTCAATGACTATTCATATACCCACTAATGGATACCAAATTAAAATTTCAAGAAGGCGTACTAACGTCTAAAATCACGATATATTATCAGTAAGAGGTGATTTTCCTTCAAACAATTATAAAAGTTAGTGAGCCCGCCGGTTGTGAACTCAAACTGGCTTGTAAGGCTTATAAAACTAGTTTTTCTTCTACTTTGGCTGTTTCCTACTATAGATAGTAAGTACACGTTGGTTTTATAACAATAAAAGTGGACATTGACGATTCCTTTACCCTATCAATCACAGAGGAAGCATGTAGGCACATGTACCAACTTCCAAAAACCATGAAACCCTTATAATGTTCTTTGCTAAATGCAGTGTGTACCAGTGAGTCCATGTTTACAGCAGCGAAATTAATCCATACACAGAGGATCTCATGAAAATACTAGCTCCATTTTATTTTTTTCATATTCCTTGTACACCTATACTTTGTTCTTGTCATTTGATATGTATATTGGGTACCTTAATGCTCCTTGAAAAGCTTAATGCATATATGTAAGGCAAACAGTGCAAAATGTAAACCATTACATATTATAAGTGTTTCTGCAATGGTTTGTTTGTTTGTTTTTGTTAAATGCTTAGTAGAGGTTCCTATTTCCTCTGTGCCTATGACAATGTTCTATGTCTCTAGTAGTACCAAAAGAACAATAAATCTATCCTCACCAGCCTCCTGAAACCAAAAAAAAAATATTGGCCACCGCCTCAAACAAGTAATTTCTCGCATCTGAAAACAGTTGACAACTTTATAATAATAATAATAATAATAATAATAATAATAAGGGTACGGAAGCCGGACCACCAGCCTCCACGTGGCGTACCTGGTAACGGCTCTTGCCGGCTAATGGTGGACGTCTGCGTGTGGGGCTAACCACCCCACACGTTGTAATACTGGTTCCAAAAAGGAATTCTGAGAAAGCCACCCACAACCGGCCCCTCTCGGATGGGGGCCCTAGTGAAGTTGGGAGTGGCAACACGAATAACACCGTTACGGGAGCCCGGATGCAGTGGACGGAAACCCTAAGGGGCGACCTCCTCGCATGCCATGCTGCCAGCGAGCCCGAACGCAGGGGGTATATGGCAAGGATGCACTCTTTGTGGTGTGAGATGCATCCAGAGCACGACCACCTATCGCAGCAGAATCTGCGCGATTATGCCAACCACCTGCGAAAAAAGGAAACTCTCCACCAACCGCCAGTTCAGAGGAACACACCACCGGCCAGACCACTCTCCCCGACACAGGCAGCCTCTGCACCACCTGAGGCTAGAACGGCACTCATGCCGCAGTCTATGCCAAATGGAGATGAAGCTGGGCAGGCCGTCGCTGAACTACGAACGCGGTTGTTAAGCACAATATCTTATGATGATGGACAACCTAGGCCGAGAGACATCCACCGGAAGATCTCTCTGCGGGGTAACCACCTGCCCCAGTTGAATGGTCTTATCGACGAAATCCTAACGGAAACGTCGGACCTTTGGACGGTAAATTGCGTGGTCTATGCTGCTGCCAAAATTATGGCTCACTCCCAAAAGAACACCTCTTGGGAGGACAAAGCAGCAAAGAGGCTTGAACAGTTGGAGGCCAAGATCACGCAGGCGAGACAACAGGCGTCGAGAATTCAGTGTGTGATGGAATACATCGCATCTGGGCGAGCTTTCACTCCTAAAGTTCGGCGCATAGCGCGCAGTCTCAGGTACAACCATCACACGCTGAATAAAAGCGTGCTGCTTACCATTAAGCAGCACGCGGTCGATAGAGTACGGGCACTCACCACGGCCCGGAAAAAACTCCTGAAGAGGAGTAGGGGCGTGAGAGAAAATGCCACCTTTCTCCTTCAGCCGTCCCGTCTCTTTCGACCACCTCCGCCTGTTGTTGAATCTCCGCCACCCGTCCAAGAGGTTGAACGTTTCTGGAAGGAAATATACGAAACGTCGAAGCCATTCAATGGAGACACTCCGGCCATAGGCCTCTTTAAAGAGGTTTGTGACCGCCACCTACAAGATGTGGATGGACCTCTTTCAGTCACCGAAAGTGACGTGAAGAAGGCCTTCTCTGGCAAGAAGAATTTCTCGGCTCCAGGAATGGATGCCGTGAATAACTTCTGGTGGAAGAAATTTACTTCCACCCACCAACACCTCGCCAGAATCTTCACGTCCTTTCTAAATGGTGGAAAACCAATTCCACCTTGGCTGACTGAGGGACGCACGGTTTTAATACCTAAGAAGGGAGACTTGTCCAATCCAAAGAACTACCGCCCTATAACCTGCCTCAACACTGTATATAAGGCGTTCACCTCGATCTTGAGCGACCTTATCCTACACCAAGTCCAGCCGGTTTGGGAGGAGGTGTACGAGCAGAGGGGCTCAAAGCGGGGAATCGCGGGATGCAAGGACAACCTGCTCATTGATAGGTGCATATGCCAGGATGCCATCCGGCATAAGCGAAACCTATCAATGGCCTGGGTGGACTACAAGAAGGCTTTTGACACCACTTCGCATGAGCTATTGATCGCCATGCTGAAGTTGATGAAAGTCCACCCTGAGGTTGTGTCCTGCATCCAACGCCTGTTACCACTGTGGAAAACGCGCTTCGTTCTGACCTCAGGCAAGCGGTCAGTTTCCACAGAGTTGGTAACATACCACCGTGGCGTTTTTCAAGGCGACAGCTTGAGCCCCCTACTGTTCTGTATTTCCCTCCTACCCCTGTCCCTTAGGCTGCGACGAGGTAAAGGATACATGTGTGGTGTTCCAGGTGACAGGAAGCATAAGGTCACCCATTTGTTTTATATGGATGACCTGAAGCTGTATGCTTCTAATGCGAAAGACCTTCGCACTGCCCTGGACACCGTACTGGAATACAGTGAGGCTATAGGAATGGAGTTCGGATTGGACAAGTGTGCATCCATCCACTTGGCGAGAGGAAGATTTTCGGAGATCAAGGAAGACGTGCAACTTGTTGACGGGAGCGTCATTCGTCACCTCGAGGACGATGACAGCTATGAATATCTCGGCGTCCCCCAGCGCCGAATGCAGGAGGTTACAGCAGTGAAGGAAAGGCTCACCGCCAAATACAGACAGACTCTCAGGAACATCTGGAGTTCTGAGCTGTCAGGCAAGAACAAGGTTCTTGCCACGAACATGTTCGCGGTTCCTACACTGCTGTATACCTTCGGATGCATGAAGTGGAACGTCAACGAGTTGCAGAACCTCGATAGGGGAACGAGGAAGATGATGACCATCTATAGAAGTCTTCATCCGAAATCTTCCGTCGCCAGATTGTATCTCCCTCGCAATGTAGGTGGTAGAGGACTATTGAGTCTGGAATGTCTCCACAACAGAGTTGTCCTGGGTACAGCTTGCCGAGTTTTGAAAAGCAGGGACCCCCTGCTCAATCTCGTGAGTGATCACGAGAGTGCGGGAGCAGGGGCGTTTCTCTTCCAGGCGGCAAAGAGGGCAGCGGACGAAACCGGTCTCGACTTCGACCCGTCATCCGACGGAAGCGACAATGACACGACCATCTTGTCATTGAAGGCAGACGTCCTCAAGCTCGAAATAAAAAAAGCCGAGCAGAAGGCCTTGCTCAAGGTGCATACCGATAAGCCCATGCATGGAGGTTTCTATCGAAACATCGAAAAGCATGGGCTATCGAAGGAGCTAACGTTTGCCTTCCTACGCTCCGCCGGTCTGAAGTCCGAGACCGAGGGTTTTGTCCTCGCGTGCCAGGATGGTGTCATAAACACACTCGTGTACCGCCGCATTATATTCAAAGCGGAGGTTGCGGACACGAGATGTAGGGCGTGCCGAGCCCAGCCGGAGACTTTGAGTCACCTTCTCTCCGGCTGTAGTTATTACGCTAAGTCAGCATATTTAGCTCGGCACAACGCGGCCCTACGGGTGTTATACTTTCATCTTCGACACCATTATGGCATCGACGAAACACCTGTGCTGCCCTATGCCCCTGGAGATATTGAGTCCGTCGTGGAGAACGATAAATGCACGATCTGGTGGAATTACTCCTTTTCCACCACCAGGCACTTGGAGGCGACCAAGCCTGATATCGTTCTCCTCGACCACCTCACACGCTCCATGTTCGTGATCGAGTTTTCGGCTCCGGCTGAAACTAACATGGATGCGAAGGAGGTGGAAAAACGGACGAAATATCAAGACCTGCTTTTCGAACTTCGACAGATGTACCCCGGACACTCTGTGAAACTGGTGGTCCTCATCATAGGTGTGCTCGGTGGAGTTAAGGGCTCGCTGCTAAATAACATCAAGTGTATTCCGTCCTGCGTGGCACAGGCGGAATTACTAGTTGCACGCATGCAGAAGGCCGTCATCCTGGGGTCACTCCGTCTACTGCGGACGCATGACCCTACCGCAGCGTAGCCACACATCCGATGGGCGTCGGACGTGGCTGCGATTACTGCCCAACCCCTCTCGAGTCTTCGGCCATTATGACGGCAATGAAACCTGATGCTTGCCGGGGACTCGGAGGGTCATGTTACAACTGTAACAATTATAATAATAATAATAATAATAATTTTTTATTTGTTCTGTGGGATTTCTACAAATCATAGAACACGTCATAAATACATGTAATTTAAACATATTTTACATGTGCTTCAAACTCAGTCAAGGAATAATATCTCTTCTTTACCAGAAATGTACATAATTCTTTCTTAAATTTTATAACATTATCAATTTTCTTTATTTTGATAGGAAGATTATTGTAGACTGTTGAGAGCCTGTATGTGGGACTTTTCTTATGCTGAGCACTATTATTGGGAAATATATGCATATCACAATTTCTTCTTGTTCCATAGGAATGCACATTATCATTCTTTACAAAACATTCAGAGTGTGTTTTTACAAATAAGGCACAATGCAATACATAAATACATGGAAGAGTCAGAAAGCCATTTTCAGCAAAGACAGGCTTGCAACTAACTCTAGGTTTTAAATTGAAAATAACTCTCAGAGCACTTTTTTGTAAGGCAAAATCCGTTTATAGAGGGTGGAATGACCCCAGAAGATAACATTGTTGCACAAATGAGTATATATATAACTAAAATACACCATTTTTAATGTATTAAATGAGACAGTGTTTCTCAAGGATCTGAGAATGTATATACCACGAGACAATTTGTGCGAGATAAAGTTAATATGATCCCTCCAATCAAGAGTTTCATTTAATTTTAAGCCTAAGAAAGAGATGTAGTCAGGATGTCTGATAGTGGAGTTGTTAATATAGAGGAGAGGTAACTGGTCGTGTTTAGTATATGCTGAATGAAATAGTAGAAAATTTGATTTGGTCTCATTGATTAGGAATCCATTACTGTAGGTCCATTCAGCCATAGATTGAACGGCTTCACGACTCAGGTTAATAAGCCCTTCTAGGGTTTTGTTTGAAAGTGTGTGACTTGTGTCATCTGCAAACAGAGTGACAAAACCCTCTTTCAAGTGACAAGGTAGATCATTGATTGCGACAAGGAACAGAATGGGTCCCAGTAAGGAGCCCTGTGGTACACCTCGGTTCCAGATTTTCATATCCGACATGTGTGCTCTACTAAACCCATCATCATCAATGTACTTCAATTCCACACACAATTTCCTATTTGAAAGGTAAGATTTGATGAAGTTCAGGGGAGTGCCTATCACTCCAAGATCCGACAGCTTCTTTAATAATATTGAATGGTCAAGTAGATCGAAAGCTTTGGTAAAATCATAAAATATTCCTATTGTACTTTCCGATCGATCTAAAGAATCATAGACATAATTTAAAAAATTGAATATTGCTAGCTGAACTGATCTACCTTTTATATAGGCACATTGATTTTCATAGAGCAATTTTTGAGTGATTAGGAACTGAATTAGCCTCTTAACAAATATTTTTTCAATTATTTTTGAGAAAGACGATACTAAAGTGATTGGTCTGTAGTTTTTAGGATCATTTTTTGGTCCTTTTTTGTGTACTGGTATAATTTTCCCAATTTTTAAGGATTCGGGAAAGACACCTGAAGAAAAGGAATCATTTATGATATCACAAAGTGGTACACAAATCATATGTGCCACAGATTTGAGTACTCCTGCTGGTATTTCATCAAAACCTACTGACCTGCTGTGGGATAGAGATTTTATTGTTGATTTGACTTCTTCACTATCATTGGGATGTAGAAACATGTTATGCATATGAAAGTTATGTGGAGAAGTGTTTGAATTCATTTCTTGCCTGCCTCTGGCATTCATTAAAGACGACTCATCTAGGAATGTATTAAGGAACACTTCGGAGACATCTTTAGGATTAGTTATTGTTATTTTGTTTATACACAACTCAATATTTGAATATTTGTTTATGAATCCCGTGTGTCTTTTAACAAGATCCCAGGAACATTTGATCTTGTTATTAGAGTTCAGAATTATTTCATCATTTCGCATGATTCTGTCTTTTGTCACAGATTTGTTGAAGTGTCTTTTTAATGCTTTGTACTCAGGAGGAAGTTGTACATTGTTTCTTTTGCAATCATTGTGCCAGTGCCTAAGGTGCTGGCTCATATCATAAAGATGGGGTGAAAATTGATTACAAGTTCCTTGTCTTACACGAACTAACTGTTTTGGGAAACAGTTATTGAACTGAGCTGAGAAATTTTCTAGGAAACTTTTTACCCTGCTATTGGTGTTATGTTCCTTCGAATCGGAGGACCAGTCTACAGACATTATGGCGAACATAAAGTCATCCATGTTTGATTCTTTCATTTGTCTCCTCAACTCTTTTCCATGCCTTGTGGCCGATTGATTAAAACATGCAGGATCAATATGTAGCAACTGAGCATAATGATCTGAAATGTGTAAGGGGAGCACAGTAGCTGAATGGAGATGGTTATTTATGTTTGTTAGAAGATAGTCTAAGCCTGTACTTGAAAGGTTGCAAATTCTAGTGGGTTGATCATAATAGTTCAAACAAAAACCAAAAGAATTTAGCATGTCCAGTTTAATTTTACCATACGTGTTTCCATGCACAGATTTACTCCATTATCAATGGTTAGCCACCAAGGATAGGGAGAATCACCCAAAATGCCAATTTCTACAGCCCACTGGTCAATGATGCCCCTCAAACAGGAGCTTAAAGAGTTGGCCATCCTGAGAATTGAGAATTCACTTTGCGCAACACTCTCCACCAAGGAAGCAAATGCATGCATAGGGCTAAAAGTAACTCTGAATATTATTTATTAATACTCACCAGGTCATTTTCTTCCATTTTATAAGTCATTTTGTTGACTGTTCCACCAACTTTATTGAAAAGCCTAAGGACACCAGCACCACTCAAAGCAGATGTACTGGTAGCTTTTGGAAGTTCTGAATCTGCAAAATTCAGTGAAAACTGTTAGACATGAAATGCTCAAAAGCAGCTGAGAATTATTTTACATGAGTACTTACTATAATGACTAGATACCATATCTATTGACACATAACAAGCATCATTGTATAACACGAATCATTGTATAACACGCATCCTGATCACAAGATTCAAATTTTAATAAAAAACTAAAACTTTAAACAAAAGACCTGGGAAACGGTTAGTGAGTAGAGCAAATTACTATTTGGATGATGATCTGTTTGGGTTCATGAAAGGGAGGGCAACTCGGGATGAGACTGCGGTGATGAGGACACTCATAGATAGACACCAAGTATAATCAGGATGTTTCTGCTTGCTTTGAGGATTTTGAAAAGGCATTTGACAGAGTTAATTGGGAAAAACTAATGCTGATACTCAAGAAAATAGGAATAACTTGGCAAGATAGGAGACTCATCCCAAACCTATGTATAGCCCAAAGGGCAAATGTGAGGGTGGCTGACGGTGAATCAGGGTGGGCAGTAATAGATCACAAGGTAAGGCAAGGGTGCCTGTTGTCAATCTTGCTTTTCAACACTTACGCTGAGGAAATGATAAAAGAGGCATGGGATGTGGAAATCAAAGTCGGAGGCCCGCTGATAGGTCGGTTAGATTCGTGGATGACCAGGCATTGGCTCCGCGACCATCATAGGGGTTGCAGGCTTTAGTAGATACATTAGAATTTCAGTGGTTGAAATACAGAGTGAAGACTAAGAGGAAGTGCATGACACGGTAGGTGAGGAGAAGAAATTTCTGGATGAGATCAGGGGAAGGCAGGGTAGGTGACTGGAAGAGGTAATGACGGTTTGCTGAAGGCCGTGACGGAGGGAAGGATTTTGGGCAAGCGGGGAAGGGGAAGAAAGCGATTAGGTTTTATGGACGGATTGAAGAAGAGTTGGGCGTACGCTGAGATGAGGAATGAAATACTAGAGGTAGATAGGGCCCTGCATGTGTAAATATCTGGAGGATTTTTTCTGACTTTCATTAAAACCTAACTTTAAACTGGTAAATTACGGTAATGAATGAATGACAAAAAGTTTGGCTGTGTCTATTATTAAACTAAAAAAATACTACCTACCAGGAGATTACTGTACATTGCCTGTACTGTACTGTGCCAGTGCACATTGTTCCATTTGCTTTCATTTGTATGCTCTGTAGTGCACATTGAAAGGAAAACTCCCAATATCGAGGGATAATAGAAAGGTCATTTATTTTTTCCGATTCTGTAGCCGAAACTAGGGTGCGCCTTATATGTCCATTAGGGCAGATCGGAAAAATCGATTTTTCGTGGAGAAACTTGGCCCTCTGGAAAAATTTGTCCAAGTGACTCAAAATAAGGCCAGAAAAACTTGCGACCTCTAGGTCACACCTAAACCCTCGCGCCGTGGCCATTTATGGGGAGTGGGGCTGAAAATGGAAAAAGCCATGTTTTTATAGTGGTTCCCCATGGATTTTGCAGAGTTGTGACCCATTAGGGTAAAAATTACATCCATTTGGACATATCTGCAGCCGTTAAGCCACAAATTGTCTTTTTAGAGTGCACGGCCGCGCGTAATTATGCAACGCCCACGCAACAGTCAGCAGGCTGATCGCGCCTCATGCCCGATCGCTTCTGCTGCCCACTGGCTGCGAATGCAGCAAAACTCATCATGCATGCATCTTCCATCGTTGATCTAACTCAGTGGTCGGCAAACTCATTAGTAGAGGTCCATGAAAGTAGTTTTATTTTTTGCTAAAATTCGTTTTAAAACTATGTCACTTCGGTGTTATAGAAAATCTTGGAGGTGTTATTATAATGTTACAATTATTGCAAATTTTTGCAAAACCAAATGAAGGAAATGGTTCAAGTTGTGTTAATATTATAGAATGAGCAAGAAAAGGTGCACCGTGAACATTTCGCTTTAATAATTGTCTTTGTGAGGAAGACTAGAGCAAAGATTAACCAAATGGTACTGAAATTTATTTACAATTTCATTGTATTAATTTAGACCAATGTGAAGAGAAAAACACTTTTCAGGGAGTCTGTCATTTCAAACAAAAGCTTGCCAGGGGCAGATCTGCAAAACAAATTCTATGGATCCAGACTACTGCAAAATAGAAATAAAATACCAGGAAAATGCAACCATGGTGAGGATTTCAGCATTCTCTGGCTTCAGGCTTCTCCTGCGATTAGATACCACCACACAATACTGTGATATCGATCGTTCTGCATCTACATTGGACGTAGGGTACCAAACAGCTTGCAAGCAGTTGTTGTGAATTCCATGTAGTCTTCTTTCATGGAACACACAAGGCTGCAAACATCCAGGGGAGCACTATCAGACTACAACAACTGTTCCATGGCCATTTTCTGCAGGATGGTGTAGCCTTCAATAAACTTTTGAGGACTAATAGGGGCAGCATATGACAACTTCTTCAACTTGCTTACAATGCTATCAATCGTTTGGACTGGGGAACACTGAATTCTAGGATCAAACAAATTATTAAGTGCTTCAAAAATCAACTTTGAAGGGTCTTCAGCCATCAGTTGGGGGTCAATCCATATATAGTGGTCCAGAAAAAATTAAATTGGTTGCTTGATGATTTTTAATATTTTTTATATTTTTACCATACAAACTACCATTTATTGAGAATACAAAAATGTAATTATTTTATTTTAAAAAAATTTATTTTGCTCACAGTGGCCATTTTTATGTTAACGGGACTCTGATTTTAGGCAATTTCAGTGTTATGTGGAAATGCAAATATCTCAAATTCCATCTATCCTAGAACTATCAAACAAAAACCAACCTATTCAGTAAATAATGAACTTAAATAAAGGCAAGTAGATGTATCGACCTAAAATTAAGTCTAAGGAATATTGCTTCAAAGTTTTCGTCACTTAACTAAAAAAAATCAATTTTTACGACGTTTTTTATGTAGGAAGGCATGAGATTTAATGTTAGTAATTTTTTTATTAAATAGGTATGGGTACATGCTTTAAGTATACAGAATTTTAAGGAGTGGCCTTCAGTGGTTTTTTAATTAAAAGTTTTTAAAGTTCTTGATTTTTCAAAATTTTCAAAGTTTGATGTCTGTTATCTTTGTTGCGCATGAAAATAAAATTTTGAAATTTGGCCTATTTATAGTCATTTATAAGAGGAATCACCAGTAAAAATTTTGTTTTGTAGACTCAACTATTTATAAAGATATTAAACATTGAAAAGTACCAAAATATCGACGAAGTCCAGATCAACGTGGTGCCATTTTGTGCCATCCTAAGTAATGTTTAATGCCTTTTAAATTATTATCACAACTCATTAATCAGTTTTTCACCTCATTTTACAAGTTGTTCAGTATAAAGTAATAAAATTGGATTGTAAACTTTAGTTAAAATGTTAATGAAGGCCTAAGAATACAAAGAATATTTGGGAATACATGTAAATTATACACACTGTGTTTGACATAGTGTGTGATTTACAAAGGTATGAGTGAATGTGAGGAATGTGGAGATGTTATGGGACTCCTTAATATGCTTTTGGAATCAGATGAAATGCCAGATAATATTGTGTACAAACAGTGGGTGACTGTTGACTGTGCAGAAATTATAACAGTAACAAAGCCAAGAGATGATTTCTGGAATCACCAGCGGAAAAATTAAAAGAATTAAAAGCTCATCATTATGTGTCCAAAGTCTGCTTCATTTAAAGACATGAAGAGTACGCTGACAAAAGAGGAATGTGTTGTTGTTGCTGATTTTTCTGAAAATTTTACATTCATAGTGCAAGATGAGATCCAGAGTTACCACTGGATTAATAAGCAGGCAACTATCCACCCTTTTGTGTATTACTACATTGATGAGGACACAGGGCTAGCTAAAAACCGAAGTCTTTGTATCATAAGTGACCCTCAGCAGCACAATACTGCAATGGTCCATTCATTTCAAAAGTATCTCATAGAAGATATAAAAACTATTGCTCCTGCTGTAAAAAAGGTAATTTATTTCTCTGATGGATCTAGCAGCCAATATAAAAACAAAAAAAACTTTCTCAATCTTTGTCTCCATGAAAGAGACTTTGGATTAGTAGCAGAGTGGAATTTCTTTGCTACTGCCCATGGCAAGAATGCCTGCGATGGTGTTGGGGGGACCACTAAGAGAGAGGTCACTAAAATAAGCTTACAGTCAATAACAAACAATCAAATTATGAATGCCAAAGAAATGTTTAATTACTGTTCTGAAAACCTGAAAGGTATTCAGTATTTTTACATTGACAGTGACGAGATAATGGAAAATGAAACAAAACTACAAGATAGGCTCAAATATTGCCTCAAAATTCCTGGGACTCGATCCTTCCACCGAATTGTGCCTTTGTCCGAAAATAAAGTAAAATGTTATAAAACATCAAAATCGTTGAAATTTATGGAGATAATGACTTCAAAGAATGCCTCCATATCTTAGCACGAAGAGGATATCATTGCCTGCACTTATGACAAACAGTGGTGGCTTGGAAAAATCAAAACTGTTAGCCTTGAGCATAATGACTATTTGGTTCATTTTTTTGAACCATCTGGACCAAAAACTTCATTTAAAGTAAGTAAACAAGATGAAGCTTGGGTGCCTTTAAATAATGTCTTGAGGAAGCTCACACCACTAGAATTAACAACAGCCACAGGGCGCAACTACAGCATCTCACAAACATTGTGCAACGAAATATCTCAGATACTTAATACCTATCAATCACAATAACTAATGTCAATGTTTTATTTTAACAATACTGTAGGTATATAATATGCTAGAAGTTCTGGAATACTGCTGAACAGTAATTTAAAAACTTTAAATTACTGTTCAGCTTTGTTACTGTTATAATTTCTGCACAGTCAACAGTCACCCACTGTTTGTACACAATATTATCTGGCATTTCATCTGATTCCAAAAGCATATTAAGGAGTCCCATAACATCTCCACATTCCTCACATTCACTCATACCTTTGTAAATCACACACTATGTCAAACACAGTGTGTATAATTTACATGTATTCCCAAATATTCTTTGTATTCTTAGGCCTTCATTAACATTTTAACTAAAGTTTACAATCCAATTTTATTACTTTATACTGAACAACTTGTAAAATGAGGTGAAAAACTGATTAATGAGTTGTGATAATAATTTAAAAGGCATTAAACATTACTTAGGATGGCACAAAATGGCACCACGTTGATCTGGACTTCGTCGATATTTTGGTACTTTTCAATGTTTAATATCTTTATAAATAGTTGAGTCTACAAAACAAAATTTTTACTGGTGATTCCTCTTATAAATGACTATAAATAGGCCAAATTTCAAAATTTTATTTTCATGCGCAACAAAGATAACAGACATCAAACTTTGAAAATTTTGAAAAATCAAGAACTTTAAAAACTTTTAATTAAAAAACCACTGAAGGCCACTCCTTAAAATTCTGTATACTTAAAGCATGTACCCATACCTATTTAATAAAAAAATTACTAACATTAAATCTCATGCCTTCCTACATAAAAAACGTCGTAAAAATTGATTTTTTTTAGTTAAGTGACGAAAACTTTGAAGCAATATTCCTTAGACTTAATTTTAGGTCGATACATCTACTTGCCTTTATTTAAGTTCATTATTTACTGAATAGGTTGGTTTTTGTTTGATAGTTCTAGGATAGATGGAATTTGAGATATTTGCATTTCCGCATAACACTGAAATTGCCTAAAATCAGAGTCCTGTTAACATAAAAATGGCCACTGTGAGCAAAATAAATTTTTTTTAAATAAAATAATTACATTTTTGTATTCTCAATAAATGGTAGTTTGTATGGTAAAAATATAAAAAATATTAAAAATCATCAAGCAACCACCTCTGGACCACTACATATGGATTGACCCTTGGTTGAGTTTCAGTAGACTCTTCTGAGCAGTCATCTTCAAGGCATTTACAACTTCAGCTCTGTTAATGGCTTTCAATGCTTTTAATTTGGCATTGAGCTCTGGAGAAAAGACCTCCTTCGTGATCAGACCCAGCATATTCTGCAGAATCTTCAGTTTGGAATGCAGGACACGATCTTTGGGGTAGCTATTGCCTTCCAGGAAAGTGATTAAGTTTACAAAGCAGTCACAGTTGTCAGCAACGAACTGTGCTTGGATTCTTATGACATCTAAAGCACTTGAATTTAAGTTTTTAAGGAAATGAACACCACTGTTTTCATCTTTCATTTTTTTCCATAAATTCCATTATGTCATCTAAGTGCTCATGAATATAAAGCACAGCCAGAAAACACATATTCCATCTAGTTTGCACTGGCATGGGAAAAAGTTTTACTTTACTTTCTTCATACTTCCCACGTAAAAATTCCAAATAAAGATGTTTCCTTCTTCTTGCATTCAGAAATGCTGCTTTTGATTTTGCAACTATTGAGTTCACTTCTTCCAAATTGCACTGCCAAATTTGTCCAACTAAGTTAACTTTATGTGCCCAACATTGCACATGCGCAAGATTGTCCCCAATAAGCCCCCTCAAAGTATTAATGCATGCACTCATGTAACGTGCAGAATCTGTAACAACACCAACAACATTGAGGTAATGGACCTCATATCGATTTAAAGTATCTACAATAGCTTGTGAGCAGTAAGCACCATTTGCAGAATCTAAAACTACACTTGCAACTAAAAAAATGCTCTGGCAGCAACTATTTTCCAGCAAACGAAATAACACATAAAACACACAATTTCCTGATTTGTCCGTTTTTTTCGTCACAAAAAACAAACAGCTTTTTGTCCTTAACACGACATTTATGCTCTTCCTGCTTCTTTTTCCCCATAATCGGGATGTAGAGTTGGCGAATACGATCGGTAGACAGCAAATCCCCACTACCTTTCATGTACTTCGAGAGCCATTCCCGAATTTTTGGATTATCGAGTTTCTCGACACTAATTCCAGCATTTAAAAATGCTTCAGTAGTAGCGACAACAAACTCCTCTTTCTCCTCCTTTGCTTTCTTTGACTGACAATGAGTAACTGTCTGTTCAAATGACAGCTGTCGTTTAGCACGGACGGTGTTTTCAAACGGAGTGCTGGGCAGCTACGGTATGGTATAACCATGGTATAACCATGAGTAATGTATAACTTAACTTAAATGGAACGGGGTAAAAAAGTCACCGAAAATTGTAACGTAGTTTATTTACGACCCTTAAGTCGCTTCAGAGCACTCGCCTAAAGATAAAGACACATAAATACCTACTTAGTACAGTGTGTCCTCATTTAACGTTGTTAACTCGTTCCTGAAAAAGTAGACGTTAAGCGAAACAACGTTAAACGATGCAGTATTTTCCATAAGAAACAATGTAAAAATTTAAAATCGGTTCCAAACTCACCAATGGTAAAGGTATCATAGGGTCCAGTCTGGGAGAAATACTTGTGTGAGAATAGTAGAAAAGTAAGGGGTATTCGATGAATGGGAAATGAAAGTGAAAGGAATGCGCATTTATTAAATGTAAGAAAAAAAGGCGTGAGATTCTTAGTTTTGGAGAAAATAAAGTTTGAAAATGACCAAATTCGCGTATTTTTTGTGATATTTTGACGCCATATTGCGAGATTTTTGGAAGTCCCGGTAGAGGGATACGGACTAATTTCACGTCTGAAATATTACACAACACACCCCAATGGTGATTGGTTTGCGTAAAATTACGGCGAGAGGCGAGTTGGTGATGAAAGTATGGAGGCAGTGGAATGAAGTACCTCCAAAGATTACAGGGTAGCTCCGAGAGGTAGCCCGTCCCTCCTGAGTGTGATAAAGCCGTCGAAAAGCGGGAATAGTTTTAAGTTGAAGGCGGGAAAAGTCATGGGCGGTGGATATATAAAATGAAGACACTGCTCGACCGCTGCGCCATCTGGGGGAACTAGGAGGAAAAGGTCAGTATTTCCAATATGGCGTCCAGAAGTAGATTCACATCACAGGTTTAAGTGAATAGTTTACGAAAGAAAAAGGATTTATGAAGCAAACGAAAGGATAGTATAAATGCGCGTATGTAGCGTAGCAATATAAGTGAAATAGGTGGAAAAGGTGATCGGGAAGCAGGTGAAATTAATTTTCTCCCAGACTTGACGCTATGATACAAATACCACGGCGTATTTTAATTACGCGGGCAGTCGAACAGATGATTTCACTAGTCAGAGATCTTCATATCTTAGATGAAACAAACTGAAAAGGTATTTTAAAAACAATATGCACCAGGTTTCCCTCCTATATTTCTGATATTTAGTGCTGTTAGCACCGGCTTCCCTCTGAGTAAATACAAATTTTTGTCCTTCACTGCTGGAGCGTGCGCATGCGAATGAAGTGAAGGGCAAAAATTTCGCTCGCTGCGATCGCGAAGACGTAGGATATCAATTATAATAGTGAGTGAACTAGGGAAACTCGGTGCTGTGTACAAAATTTTTATTATTTCGTAACAATGTTTTAGGAACAGTATCACCCTCGACGATTTACTGTATCATGGAGGGTTTAGAAACCTTCCTCTTACACACTAATTCAACACGAAAAACACGTTTTCGATTCACTTCAAACAGCAGTAAATCAACTTTTTCTTCCACCACTTCTACCTTATGGCGGCATGGGATTTTCAGGTATTTTTTCCCGAAGATATCTGCCCCTGGATCTACCATTCGGACATGGTATTATTAATACCATGCGATTCACGATGGTACACTAACGTTGATTTGAGTTTTGAATCACCAGATGCATTGCCCCCCAATAACAGCGTAGTAAATAATAAGCAAACATACAGTTATGAAACAAACTAACGCAATAATTATTCGCTCAGGTTAAATTTTGACACACGCTATGAGGAGTTAACGTCAAACTTTTCCGCCGAATGGAACTTACGCATCAGATGCGCCAAATTCCTATTCGTTATTCATTTTTTTTGGTTGCGCAAAATTTGAACAACGTTATCGCAAAGCACTGACGACGTTGAACGATTAAGGGTTTTAATTGTTGGACGACGTTATCGCGAAACAACGTTAAACGGGACAACGTTAAACGAGGACACACTGTATGTAAAAATAGAAATAAGAAAACCAGTCATCACATATTTTCAATCACACTGTATGTGAGCGCCCGTGGTATTTTGTAAAAGAGCCACACTCAAGGGGTCAAAGATCTGCATGTGGCTCGCTAGCCACGTTTTGCCAACCACTGGTCTAACTATGGAGATGCGCCTCTATTCCAATCATTCTGGAACGTGGTGTGATTAAAATAATTTTACGGTACTATAAGACGTACCACGGCTAAAGAATAAGTGCAAGCAAGCCTAAGAAAAGGTGTCAAATTAACAAAAAAATTAATATATTTTTAAATTAATCTCAGAAACTATGTGATATTTGTGCGTGTAGGTGCAAAAGAATCAACGAGTGTAGATGTAAGGAGGAGGATAAAGTTCCCCCAAATGAAGTGGCATTTTTTTTAGGGATCAAAGGACAAAACGAAAGATGGTATCTGGTGGATTGGATACCTCAGAAACTTGACGATTGAAGAAAAAACTCAAAAGAGGATCGTCGGAGAGCATTGAGTCAAAATCATTCATTCTTGAAGAGGAAAAAAGTGAACATCAAGCATTTTCTTCCTCAACATCACGAGAAAATTCACCTGATGAGGAATCAGCCAACTTGGACCTCAACGTTCCTCATACGATTAGGGATGAAAATCAACCTGGACCTTCTTCGGGGCAAAAGCGTCTTCAATTGCCAACTGTGGCAGATGTATGTGCAAGAACCAGCATGTCCCTCAGAGCAGCAGCAATAATCGTCGGCGCAACTTTAGCCGACGCAAAGCTCGAAACTCCAGAAGACACATCAAAGGTAGTGGACCGGAATTACTCACGAAGACAGAAAAAAAAGATGCTACATTCAGTATAAGCAAAGAGAAAAATATCAAAAAGTGCAATTGAAGGGTTGTATTTTGATGGCAGAAAGGATGAAACAAACTGGAGAAAATAGGCAAAGGGACTTATCAATCTAAGGTTAGGTAGGAACATGTCGTGTTATTTGAAGAGCCAGGCTCCCACTTTTTGGGGTTTGTCTCCCCCACAGGAGGATCTACAATAAACATCAAATCTGCAATTATTGATTTTTTTGCGAAAGAAAATATTGAACTTTCAAATTTAAAAGTGATTGTATGCGACGGCACCAAAGTGAATACAGCTCAGAAATGAGGCACCATCCGTTTACTGGAAGCACAGCTCAGATGTCTCTTACAGTGGTCTATTTGCCAATTACACTTGATTGACTTAAAGCTGTGGCAATTGGTAGAAAAATTAGACAGACAAACTAAGGGTCCAAATTTGTTTGCAGAACCTATTGGCTCCGCCCTTCAAGACTGCCACACTCTTGATATCATATGACTCGAGCCAATTCCAACAAAATTGTCCCATGAAGTAGACGACATTGCTGAGCACCAACCAGCAGTATCTTTTGGGAATTTCCAATGCTGTGTCGAAAGGATTTTGCTCAGAAAATTTGGCCAGGAAAAGTGGCTTATTCTTGCTGGCTTACTACGGCCAACGGACTACTGAGGCTATAAGTGTCCACTAAAAATCCTAACACTAATTTACAACATCTAGTGTCATTCATTCAAGTAGTATACGTACCTGTCTGGTTTTCAGTGAAGCAAAACCATTGTATACACAACGGTGCTGTAAATTTATGAAAACTAATAACTTGGTTGAGATATCTACCGGAAGATCTTAAAAAAGTCATTAATTCTGTTATTCAGAGAAACGGGGTTTTTGGGCACCCAGAAAATTTACTCCTCTCAATGATTGCTGACCATCGAGAGGAAGTACAAAGAGATCTTAGAGGTGAAAAAACATCTTAGAGGTGACCTCGACGTGGTGAGCTCTGGAAACTATTTTTGCATTCTTTCTCCATGTTGAAAAAGAATTGTAAAAGTAGGCTAAATCCTGTACAATCAGGGAGTTTATCTCTACTCCCTGAATGATGACAGTGTATTATATTAATTTCAAATAATTCTTCCGTAGTTGTAATTCCCTGGACATTATGTTTAATTATCTAATATTAGTTAGACCAACGACGGAAGATGCATGCATGATGAGTTTCGCTGCATTTGTAGCGAGTGGGCAGCAGAAGTGAGGGGGCATGAGGTGCGAGAAGCCTGTTGACCGTTGCGCAGCCGTGCACTCAAAAAAGACAATTTGTGGCTTAACGGCTGCAGATATGTCCAAATGGACTAAATTTTTGTCCTAATGGGAAGCAACTCGGCAAAATCCATAGGGAACCACGATAAAAACATGGCTTTTTCCATTTTCAGGTTCCCTCCCAGAGGGCCAAGTTTCACCGTGAAAAATCGATTTTCCGATCCGCCCTATGGTCCATGCGTCTAATAAGCTGGAATATATGATTATAGATTCCTCCTTGAACACAATAACTGTGAAAGTCAATTAAAAAAGTTGTTCACCTGACTCCAGGAAATCCCGCACATCAGGGTCCACGCGCAGGACAGGGTGGTTGGCTGTGCGTCGCAGGTATCTTTCGAGGGCTGCCCGTCTCCTCTCGACAAAGTCCAAGCCCCCTCCAGTTCCACCCCCCATAGTTCCTCCTGATGAACCACCAGTGGGAGATGTCGAGCCAGACTGCTCAGTGGGGCTTAGAGAAGACGACATCTTGATTTTGGTCATGCCTAGGAGTGAAAAGATTACCAGGTTAACACATGATATTGACCAACGTCACTACTTCAATCATTTCCATTGAGGGGGGTCTATACTTCCAAGCCGACTCAAGTTAACAGTCGCCGCCTGTGGTCACCTACTGAAGTGGTGGTCGAAGCCCAACAGGAAACTGTGAAGGCGGCACTGACAAAAATGGAGCGGGGAACAATTATCCTTGGGTGGGGATGGAAAAGGCCTACTCCGTTGTCAATGCAGGCTTGAACGTTTAACATCACTATAGCCTTAAGAAAACAGCATCAATTGTTGTTTATTTTTTCCATACATGAAAGGTGATTCTTTGATTTAAGTGGGCTGAAAATTCTCATGTCAGAATCTAGCCTTCACAACGTGCCCCAGAATATCACCAAAATATTTCGTCAAAACCAAAGTTTTCCTATTTTTTTTAAAAAACACAACCACTTCATGATAAAGTTACTCCACTTAAATCAACAAATGATTCATCATCTACAGAAGACAACAATTGCAAGTATCCAGCTGTCACGGCAAAACCGTTACTGGGTTAGAGGGAAACGTCTGAATCACGCTTCTCAGCCCTGGTATAGAGCCACCTTAATATAAAAAAGTATCAAAACACTCACTGCCACTATGCTAGTTCAAAATACTTCTGTATTTGGGTAATGATTGCATCTGGTTTTCCAGTAAACTGATTCTTAAAGCCTTCAAGTATTTCTCAATGTGGGCCACATACCATATCTCCCTGTCCATAAGATGCACTCTTATTTACTAGAAAATGAATTCTAAAACTGGCCTTTGCATCTCATGGGCTGAGGGAAAAACTATGTTTTCATCTGACTTTGCACATCTGACTTTGCGATGCAGTCAAGAGGATGCAGTCAGAATCTCTCTACTTTCGCTGCATCTCTCTCATTGCTACAGTGAGCCAAAGGTGCACTCTCCATCGTTCATTTGCTTCAGGGAATCCATGATGAGTAACTTTAATACAGTTTCTATTTTTGGAAACTAACAATTCCATTTTCTTCCTGTAAATTGTTAACATTCATGGATGTTGATTACATATGATGTCTTTTCAAGTCCAGTGCATCCTATGGGCTAGAAAATACAGCAAGTGAGTGGATTTTTGAAGACACAATAAAGCCTCTACCTTATGAACTTCCGCTAAACGAAGAGCTCTGATGAACGAACAAAAGCTATTGTTCCTGCAAAATTCCTATTTAAATGCATTAGTAAATACCTCTAATGTACGAACTACTGCTTTACGAAAACTCCCAATAAACGAAATGAAAGATTAGTCCTGTCTTGTAATATTTACCTTTTCGTAACGTATGTATTTTAAAAAAAATGTTGATTTTGAATATTTTGCTCGGTTTTTGCGGTTTTGAATGTGAAGAGGACCAATTAGAGAGACTGTATGGACAAGCCAATCAGAAAGCTCCTTGTTTGTTTATCCAGTTCATCGCATTTCTGGTAACTTGCGTCAGTGTTTTGTTAGGGGTGTGGTTAGTGATTTGGTCGGCGATTTCGAGTTCTCGATCTTGGCTTAGGGCCTAGGGTGTTGGATAGCATGGCCTTTCACTTACCTTTCAAGACACTCGCGTACTGCTTGATGGTTGACCTTGTGCAGAGGAATGTTTGCCTTTGTAAACATTTCTAATGTTTCGCTAAAAAAGTTATTTCGCTCCACCTTAGCCTATTCTGTATTCACTCAAGAGCTAGGAAGCCTGTCTTGTTTGCTGACGAGACATCTTGTGCTACAGAAGCTTTTCTGCATTAGTGAGAACTCAATTCACTATGTTTATTCACTTGTATCCTTTTTTCCCCACTCAAGGCTAATATGCATATTCCACATATAAAAATATTTGAACCACCTTCGTATAATTTGTCTTTAAGCATTTTGGAATGCTCATGGATCGATATTTTAGCACTCAGCATTTTTACCACTCAACTTGTTTACTTCTCAATAATGTTTAAAAACAACAACAAAGCAGTGGAAGACAATGAGGTTCATAGAACTACTTTAGACCATGTCCAAGCACGGCACGCTGCCACAGCATTTTCATGGTGCACTATCGCTGCTAGTGAGCGGCAAGGTTTGTAACAATGTACAACAACGCAATTATTTTTGACATTATGCCAAAATATTTCGTCAAGACCTTGAATTTATTTTGCATTATTTTATTTTTTATTTACTATTTTATTTGTTTAATATTTTTGTATGTAATAATTTCACCATTATATGCTCATAATTACCTAAAATCGCAAATATATTGCTGTTATTTCGTTTTATTGCATATTCACGTTTTCTCCCACTTTATCGGCGATTAAAATTTGATGAATTTGTAGTCATAAGTACCCAAAACATCGACAAATAAGAAAAAAACATAAAAAATATTAATTTGAAATTATAGCAGTTGCAAAATTTGTTGAACATTTGATCCTAGCTAGCCATAACATCCAAAAATGAGAAAAAAACAACAACAAGAAAGTATTTTGCATTTATAGCAGTTGCGATATACTAGTATCTCCAAATATGATGTATTCATAATATATTTTATATCCTGATATTATAGTAGAAAAATAATTGACTTCACATATTTTTATACATCCAAAATGTCTGTCTTTTTGTTCATCATAGATAAATAAATGAGGAGAGCTAGTTTAAGAAATAGAACTGTGTCATCCTTCTCCCCTGTGGATCAAGATATCAGAGTTTGAGTCCAAATCAAAGAGAATGATTTTTCCTCTGTGGAATTTCATATTTATGGACACTAGTGGGTAATTTTCTTAAGGTAATACAAAAAAAATCTTTAGTGCTTTTTTCGGCAACAGAAAGCACTTAATAATTTGTACCACCACAACCCATAAATGCACTCTTCCCAATTCAAGCCCATGCACAATTAGTTCACTGGTAATGCTCACCCACAATGCTCTTCTCTGGGGCAGGAGGAATGATTCGACCGGATCGCAAGTACTTCCCCACCAGCTTGTCGTGCAGGCCAAGGAAGTCAGAGAAGCGACGAGACACCTCCGACTTAGGACGGCGGAACAAAGGAATGTTGGTGCAAGTAGACACTCGATACAGCATGTATGCCCCCATACCCTCGCCGGCACGCTGCGCCACCTTCACCGATATTTCCATCGTGTGCTGGTCTGGCTGCACTGCCTTGGCTGGCTTGGGCACCTCCTCCTCTTCATCCTCCACGATGGCCCCTGCATCCTTCTCCTGCTTCACGGCCTGAGGCGACCAACTCGACACCTTCGGCTCAGACTGCGGCTGAAGTTTGAAAAAGCAGAATCACAAAATGAGAGGAAAAAGAATTACGTGAGCACTAATGCAATCATCAACAGATATCACAAGGAGCAAAATTTTATGCACCCTTGTTGCAATGGAAATGAGGTTGGTTGGTTATTCGGGGAGGCGACCGACAACTGAGTTCATTTGTGCCAATGAGGACAGGTGCATAAGCTGTTAAGTGACGGATTAATTAGGGAAAGGAGGAAGGGTAAAGGGAAACCCAGAGTTGTTACCCAGTAAACCTGGGAGCATTAACCTGCTCTTAAACGAAAGGCACTATAGGGATCACAGTTTTATATCCAATATGTTGGACAGATTACTTCACTTCAAATGCTCTCCAGACAGCACTCAAGCAAGGATTGCGATTCAACCGAAATATTTACCTCAAGATTTAAACTCAGGCCTTGGGGTTGGAAAACCATTACTCTGTCCACGACACCAACCTGATCCCCATTAAATTGAGTATTCAAAAGTATTCCCATGACTGGAGACTTCAACAGTCAACATAATGAAATCTTGGCAACACTACAGCTCTGAGCAAAAAGCAGGATTACAACCTACAGCCTTCCTATAACCTTGAGTAATTCTCATCAGTTACATAAATTAATTATGTACTTTCTGTTAAGCATTATGTATTTACCAAGTAATCCACATGATACAAATGTTTACAACAGATGCAGAGAACTATATATCACAGAGAAACAGAAATTGCCAATAGAACTACCAATGAAAAGAACAATATATGTAAGCAATGGCATTTAACATCACCACTGGTATGACAAACTATTTTGGGGTTTCCCTACTGCTTAAAATCCCATCACCCAGAAATTTTCCATTCTCCATTAAGTGCCAAAAATGGCTCAAATGTAACTCTTAGGCTGCATCCCCCTTACTACCACTGTGCCGGAGAAAAGTATGAGGAGCATTCTCCCCTTCTAGTGCAAGCAAGGGAGTAGCAGATCATGAAACTTGACTGTTCAGGTTAACATTTTTCTGAAGGCTTTTTTCTGTGGAGATGATATAGTAAAGAATCAACGTACATGTACCTTAATGAACTTTCGTAGAATATTCACTCCAAATATATTTTCCTTATTGTTTCTTCGTTAAATTGATACCAAACAGTGTGAGTGAAAATTCCATGGCTGTTAGCCATAATATCTAATGATTAAGCAAAGAAGGCAGTTAGGCAAGTAAAATGGGGAGCTCGCAATGCAATCTTGTATGTGAATTTTTCTAAGGATTTCCACCCAGTCAGGTGATTGACAGCTGCCCACGTTTCAATGTCTGACACCGCCATTGAAATGTCAGGAGAAGCTAAACACCTGACCCAGTGGAAATCCTGAGGAAAAACCACATTCATCATATGCTGGGAAAGTACCAGATCCTTCACAGTAATCCCGATGGCCCTGAGCAAACAACATCAATTACACATGCTGCATCAAAGCCTGAGATTAAAGGGTGAGCTACAGCCCCACACCTTGAGATCTGACTATTAATACAAGGCCTGAGTCAAGCTAGAAGGCATGTACATTGACAGACAGAATTCTAGTTAAGATAGAAAGTTTCTATCAAAACAAGCAAACTGAGAACAATGATAGGGCAGTTAACCAGCTACTATTGAGTAAAAAAGCCCCTCCACAGCATGGGAATTAAATAGAAACACATTGAGTTGCAGACGATGCAAAGAGGATGAGGAAACCACATCCCATCCACTGAGCCTAGCAATCACCAGGACTCAAAATCACAACCTAGGTATGTACTCCCTTTATAGAATCCAGGAACATGACGGATTTACCCATTAGGGACGTCCTGTTCTCTGGTGATGTCATATGGGCTCCAGATAAAAGCTGGTACAATGGACCATTAGGTCTAAGTGCCTTAGGGCCATCTAAAGTCACTCAATCGAGAATGTGGTCATAAACCTCCTCTGAGAAACAATAGCACTTCCTTAATTATTACGGCATGGTGAACCCTCATCTAACAAGAAAGATTACCTATTCAAACCTCTCCTGGGAATGCTGAGTCACAAAATGTATAGCATGGCAAGAACTAGGAGGAAGATGATGGTCAAATACAAGAATGTCTACCCTAGCAAATGTGAAAATAAGTTGCCTGCAGCCAAAGGGTTGAAACCCACCCAGAGAGGAGTAGCATAGTGATAGAAACAGGACTAGAGTAGACTACTCATCTACAACAAAAGACTGAAGAGACTGCAGAGATCTAAGGGTGGTGAAAACTATACCAAGGCCCTAAATGCTCAATAATGATGATTTTACAATGCAATCACACTACTCATGTTCACCAAAGGTGCTTTCCATTTGCAGTAATAACTGGCATTTGCCACACATTGGGTGCTTACCACTTACTCAAATAGCAGACTTTTGCCAGATATCGGTGGCTCTCCTCTCAGGGACAAGCCAAACAAATGAATACCAACATGTACAACAATTGAAGATAGTGAATTTGAGAAAGAGATTACTATCCAATACTATCAGTCTTTTGGAGCTTGAGAAATGGAAAATGGCAGGAATTTTCATAAATTTTGCAAGCAAGGGCTAGCAAGCACTAGCTCCACTAGAGTTTGTCAATATAGTCAATAAACTCCTCTAACAATTCACATTGTGAATCAATTTTAAATGCAGCAGAAGTACCCCAGTACCTCGCAACTGGCTCATCACAAGGAAATATTTCACCTGGCTACATGCACACACAAGACTGTGCCCACAGCCAAATTTCCTGCACGATAAGATAGACTCATGACAGTGGTAACTGACAAATTTCACTGCCCTTCTGACCCCCTCCCCTTCTGGTAGTCACAATAGTGCTTCCATCTTTCCTGAACCACACACAAATCTGGCAAGAAATTCAAATGCAGTAGAAGCCCTATTTAGTGAGAGCTCTCGGGACCTGAAAAATCACTCGTTAAATGGAACTCTGGTTAATACCGAAGATGATTAATAATCCCTCCACAGCCAATTCCTACAACTGTAATGCTAATTTAGCCATGATTGTGGGAATTTTTGGTGAGTGGCGAAAATATTATATTGAGATACCTATTGTAAATCATATTTTCGAACACTTCAATTACTAATGATCGTATTCACATTCGATGACATCAAATCCCACGTTAGATATCATACACTTGAATATTAAACATCGAATTTTGACACTTCAGGACACGTGTACTGTACTGCGCGTTGCTGTATTGTTATTGCCCCAATGTTTTTGGTGCGCCAAATATGTCACGGCAAGTAATAGCAATACAACGGACTATAAACGGCAAACATATTGGAAACAAGATAAAAATTCATGTCTCCTACCTCTCTAAAAAGTGTATAGAAATGGATATATGGTTCGGAGAAGGTTCAATTAATTGAAATTTGCAAAAATGCTACATAAATAACTTAAGGACCAAGATATAACCTACGGGGATTTTCTTCCACGGAAGCACTGGGCTGCTATCTTTTCCAGTTATATAGTGAAAATAAAGGAGAGGACTTCAACGTCTGTAAGATCGCCTCAGAAAACAGCTGACTTCGGCTTTTCGGAATCATAGAGCCCAATATCACCAGCATTTACAATTAGCCCTAGACAGTATACTGTCGTTTGTGTTATTATTGCAATAATTATGCATGGAATACTCTCTTGAATTTATGGAAACAAGCAAGTCCATACATGACAGTTGTAAGCATGGAGCAGGAACACAACACGGACTTTCATGGACCAACTGCTTTATATGAGATGTGGAACTTTTTACCACTAGCGAATACGGTATCAGCTCCCACGAAACACGTATTTTTTAAGCGATAGTGCACGTGTTGCAGCCGCTAGGTGGCAGGGCACATCAACATTTTGATGGCTCAGAATTTTTTAGGTATTCCATGGTACATAAACTTGATTTGCTGTGAGTTTCGAGCGCGAGGCAGAAAGTTCCGAAATAAATTGTACCATGATACACATCATATCTTCTGCCATACTTACATCTCGTGGGAACTTGTTGATAATGAATACCATGAATACTGACTACACTCCCTGCAGTGAGATAGACGCATAACTTATAGTACATACCTATCTTGCTTATTAAAAATGAGTTATCCTTGACCTATTTTCAATATTTATAATCTTTGAAACAATTACAAAAGACAATACAATACGTAGACAACTGAAAATATAGGGAATCTGAATTCATAACAATTTACATATTCAACATCGGAACATTTAAACGTGTCAATACCGAGCCTCTCACTTAAATACTCCGCTTTTGCCTTCATCAATGGTCCATTTATCAGAATTCAGGCTGCTCTCTGCTGGCAAAACCACGAGAAAAGGTCAGATTCTAACTGCGTATGGTCTTCTGGCCGCAAATGTTTCTGGCTGCTTGGATGTCCTTCTAGAAGCACTGCGGCACGAAATTTTTTCATTATTCTTCAGAATTATGAATAAGGTCGAGGAAGATATGCCAAATCGCTACCCTATCTCGCTTTTGGACCCATCGCCACTTTTGCATTCATTGATAATTCGTATTTTAGTTTTCTGATCCAACAACTTTCGTTTCCCTTCCATGATGTTGTATCAGTTGGACTAAACTTGATAAAAAAATGCGTGAGGATGACAAAAGAACAATGAAATGCACGGACTTAAGAGGAATTTATTCGTGTGAATACGGGCATTCCGTAAATGTCTGATATGTGCATTTGAACGTCAAATTGTGCGGAAAAAATACTGCTAGACATATAATTTCAATGACAGAGGACATGAGCACAAGTTTGTGCACGTTTGCCGAGATTGAAGCAGACATATACCATTCGTAATAGTAAACATCCCCAGTGGAGGCTGGTTGTTGCCCTTGCTAATAGCAATTTATTTTACATGTAAATCGTAGGGTTTTCAATCGTTCTTTGGCCATCCCTCGCCAATTCGAGCTTCTCATTATATGCCCTACACGTTATACAGGGCTTCTACTGTAATGCTAATATAAATGTTGTCCTTGCAACCAAGAAAAAGAGGCACCAAGAAAAAGAGGCATTCAATTTCAAAATTATGTGTTACGCAATATGATACCAGAAATTACTTGGAACATTCTAAATGTTTCTACAAAACCAGTAATGTTCAGGAAAAAGTCTTCAAAAAGTCACAGCCATTCAAAAAAGTTGCTGTAGGAAATAAAATTGCAAAAAGTCTTTTGTTCATCAGTCAGCTACAATTCATCTACTACACAGACACTACATATTCACAAAGACACCGAGACAATTCTTTCTTAAGGCCGTTTTACACAGTACATTTGTTTGTACAAACTCTTCCGTGAGCTCTTGCATATATCGTTTTTACTGTATCATGTAGAGCGGCAAATTGTATGAACCCTTGTGCGAATGTCTCAATGCCTGCATAGGAAACAGAACATGTTTTAATTTCGTTGAGACAAACGTACAATCTCACGTACATTAATTTGTACTAAATCTTTCATCGTGCAAAACGGCCTTAAGAAAGAAAAGTCCAAAGACTTTATTGCCACCGCTAAACATGAGCCAAAACTGAATTTCAAAATAAGGTATTTTCTACAGTAAAGAATACTAAATTAAACTACTGCAATGTGCAGTATGCTAGATTGCTGAATTCATTCCCGACAACTCAAAAAATCTGGCTTCTTGTTTTGCATGAAAACTGAGTGTTATTTGTTAATTCAAAAATGCCCATTTTTAGGTAAGCTGTGAGCGACATAATGGAAGGAAAGTTCCTTTTCAAGCTTAACCCTGTGGACCAGCTAAAAAACATATCGCAAAATATGGTATCTACATATACAGAGGATAAATAAAAATATTTGCACAGTAGATTTCATATATTGATTGAATTAGGTAGTGAAATCATACAATGAGTTTTTCAATCCATTTCCTGAGGTACAATTATCTTTTTGTTTTTCCTTCATCATTTTTCTGTACCTCATGCATTTCTAACTTTCACGTAACAACACCATTAACTTGGCTGTGAAGGCATAATTAGGACTGTGAGAAATGTGCCCCATAACAGTGTATTACAATACCGTCAAATGTTCCCAAATCAACAAATTATGATACCTTAACTTATTGAAAAAATTCAGTACACCCAATTAAATTAGAACAGCATCAAATGTGTACTCAATGTATTTTTAACTGAGGTATTTAAAATAATGATGGGAAACCAACATCTAACCACAACCTCAAAAGCTTTGAATTTAACGTCAAGCTGACATGTAATGGCAATGGAATAAATTTTTAGCTCTTAACTCAGTTATTTGCATTATTATTTACAGATTAGATTACAGACTATTAATACAGAATAAATTAACATTTTCTTCCTAGGAATCTCCAATACATAGGGTATCAAATGATGCCAGAAAATAATTCAAAATGCACCGATATTTATAGCCCTTCCCAAATATTTGTAGACTGGGTTGGACCACCATCAGTTGATCATTGTCAAGAGTTTCAGAGCTGGCATCATATGTACTTAGTTTACTCAAAAATTAGACACCTTAAGAATATTGTACTTTCAGGCATTCTATTTTTCAACAAAGTTGACAAATTCAACAAATAGGGAAAAAGGAAATATTTAACTAATCAAGCCGAAAGTTTGAAAGTGAACTTGAAGGCAATAAATCTAGTGCATCTGCGAAATAATAATTTTAGAACAATATTTGCGAAAGAAGCCACCATACCTGCACATTATCTGATCTGTTTATCAGGTCAGGGGATGCAGTAGAACCAAATGGGTTATCACCGTTATAAGCATCCTGAAAATAATGGAAACATTCTTTAGATATCACAAACTAAATGCACTAAATGCCTCACTACAACGGCAACAGAGAAAAGTAAAAATAAAACTGTCTCAAGGAAGCCAGAAACCATCACATAAGTGCGATATTCCACAGGAGAAAAATCATTCGCCTTGACCAGGATTCGAACCCGGATCCCTCGATTTTGCGCCGAGTGCTTTAACCAGTTAAGCTACCGAGGCATCCTTCTCCCCTGTGGATTATATATGGTGGCTTTATAGGAGCAAGGTGGTCAGGACTGCTAGACATATGATGTCATTAGCAGTCCAAGTCATGCGCTAAGCACCACAGTCCCAGAGGATAAAGATAAAGTCCCATACATGGAACACAAGGAGGTGTTTGCCCTTGACCAATTTTGTGACCAATTATGTGCACTTGTGGGTGGCTCCGTAAAGGTTACTACCGTGGCTAGTCCCGGTTTCCTCAAAAAAAAAAATCCCATCACATAATATTTTTGAAATTTTGTTCAAGGCAGCATTGACATCTTGTATATAAAGCAAGGCTATTACTGAAATACCTAAACATGGTTTACGTTTGCAGATGAAAAAGTTGAATATTTGAAGAATTAACCCAATGCCTAACATTCATAATTCATTCTTAGCATCGTGACATCTTCCATGAGCAGGCTTTCACCTTCTTGACAGAAGAGCCAAGAGCACAAATGGGAGTACTTAGTGGCATTGTATGTTCAGCACCCATGAGAAAATCTATACAGCAGCATCTATAAATTAAAGTTATACAGCTGCTGAGGCAGAGCATTCCTTCCTTCAGCATAATAAATGATCTGGAAGTTAACAAGCATCTCCTAAAATAAGCATGGACTCGTTAACTTCTGCTTAAAACCAGCATTTGTGCTCAAGAATCAATACCTCTGAAAATAATGACAAAATAACTGTAACAGGGTGTCTAGAGAAAATCTAGTACAAAATTCAAGGATACTTCAAGGTTTTCAAGGATAAAAAGAACCCTTTTCAAGGATATTTCAAAATCAATATGAGCTGTATTCAAACAAAAATTATAATTTTTCTATAGGTTATTAAATAAAAAAGAGCTTTTTAAAACAATGAAAACTTATTTTTAATAGTTTTGACATAGCATTAATTTATCAGCCTCTTTTTCAAGAACATCTGCTTCTTCCTTTGTAATTTCTAAAATCTTTCTTATTTGTAGATCTAATTCTTCCATTTGATCTAAAGTACATATTTATAATTTTTTTTTTCAATTTTGATTATTTTTTTTCTGAAAATACTGCTTTTTTTATTTTTGGAAGCACTTGTGAAATATTTGATAATTTCTTTACATGTTTGAACATTATGAATACCCCCTGCTGCATGTATAGTATCATGAATACAGATCTAAGCAATCAAGCTATCTTCGTGTAAATTTACCACTAAAAATCCATTACTAAATGAAAAACTTCTCTCAACTGCCGCATTGGCATGAAATAAAATAAAAATAGTTATCAACAAGTTTTTAAAAGCATCTGATTCTTTTTCTTCAGAAGGCAAATGAATTAAAAAAGTGCCGAGTCTGTCCTTTTTTATATCAAATTCTCTTAATTGTTTTCAATGAATGTGAAGAAATAAAACAGTTATACATATTCTCTTTTAACTCTATCAGCATCGGTTGCTTTCATATGATTTTTATCAACCAAAGAGCAGAGTGCAGCATCTACTCGTTGTATTGTAATATTTTCTAAATCCATCACATTAGGTGAAAAACAACTTGCACCACGCAATAGTGTGGCTGAAAGAGGAGATTTTTGTTTCAGTTTTTGAAATATATGTAAAATAAACTTTTGGCATTAAATTTAAATTGCTATTTCTAAAGTTTTTACATCTTTCAACTTATGTGCAATCGCAGAAGCTCCAAATCCAATACTCGCAGAGTCTTCAGGACAATAAATTTCTCTATCTGCTAAATCAATATTTAAAATATTAGGTACGGACTTAACATTTGCCATTACTTCTACTTGATAATTCTATTCATCATCAAACTCTTAAATAAATTGAATAAGTCATTTCTCATGAAGAGTAACATAGGGGGGTCTGTTTGATACCAACCCAAAAATGGCTCCATGTCCACAATCACCGAAATTATAAAATTATGCTTCACAGTTAAAAATTTATCATTTACGAAATTTTTAATTTTTTCGTACTTTTCTGACTTAATAAAATGGTGATTCATCTGATGGCTTAGTTCATATCTTCTGTCGATGCTTATATTTTACTCTATGCTTATTATGGTATGTACTTGATGTATAAATGATGTTCAATACCGAACGCTCCACTATGCGCAGATGTGTGGGGAGTTACCCAGCAGACCTTACAGATGTTTGGTTCGATCTCAGTGCCCGTCCACTAAACACGTACATTTGCTTATGGAGGTCTAATGCGGACGATAGGCCAAGTTCAACTGCAGGACCACTGAATGGATATACAATTACACGGGTGAAATATAGCCACGTGGAGCCTATACTTAATCCGCAATAAAGACCAATGACACAATATGTGTATAATACTCACTATATACTATTTAGACATCATAAATTCATTTTGTGGGCTCAGCACCCATATAAGTTTCTGTGAGTGGTACTGCGATCTACAGTCTTAATCTAATAATTTTGAGATTTACATATCGTATAATTGTATGCCACACACTAGATTGTGTGACTAAATATTTAATTCATAAATTTTAAATAGATTTTTCATATTTCGGGTGATCGGAATATATAATTTTACGGATGCTTTAGAGATTTTCAAGGAAAATTCAGAAAAATAACCTTTTTTCAATGAGTTTAAGGGTACAAAAAAATCAAGATAATTCAAGATTTTTAAGGTTTTCAAGGACCGTTAGACACCCTGTGTAAATACTGTGCTCCCAAGATCTTCAGAATTTCTCCTAATTTCAGGGACGAATGGATTTACATTTTTTGTTTAGCTACTGGCAATGCATTTTTTGTAATGCACAGTATCGTTTATGTTTGCAACCCTACTTCCCAGTTAGTACAGTACATAATTTTGTTCTAATACCTTAATAATAGCATTGGTTAGTCAGTTATTCTACTGACAACATCAGAACCGAAATTTTTGTTTCACATATAAGACTGCTGGATTGAGGCAATAGTCCAACATGCTCATACAACACATAGTTTATTGTTCCTTAACACTTTCGAGATGGTGGAATTCTCTTCTATGCATGTCTTCTGAACTGAGTACCAAGAGACTCTTCCTTCCTCTCTCTACAGACCATTTTTGTAAGGCATCCGTGGAGAAAGTTCTCGCAGGTATACGATCACACTCAGCTCCTACCTTTTTCGACCCCTCCTAGCGGGGACCTCGCCATTATCTCGGACTCCGGGGGCAGTTTAGCTCAACCCGTCGCAGGTTTACAACCTTCCCAGCGGCATGGATTTGCGGTCAACTAATTGTTAATTTATTGGTTTAACTACATGTATATTTGTCGCTTGCTCTCAAATTGTAGACCTTGAAATGAATTCCTCGTTTTTGACTGTGCATTTACAAATTTTAAACAAAATTCTATCATCAATATTAATGGCTTAATTACATAAACCAATTCCAATGCAAAACGTCTTGACTCATATCTTGAAATCAAGACACCAGTTAATATTGATGTTAGAATTACGCTTAAAAATTGTAAACACTCACCATAAAACAAGGAGTTATATTCTGATTTTATATTTTTTGCCAAAGCAACAAATATTTATTTAGCAAAATCATTGAACAAACATTCATATGACCGTGGACCCTTGCCGCACAGAGGGTGCTAAAGCTAGGAAGAATCCAGGTACCTGCTCCCGGATTCAGAGGGAAAGGCCTGACCCCCGCCACGTTGGGTCCCGAAACGTAGAAGCAGTATCTGTGAGCACCAGAAAAGGGAGAAAGCATAGCATTGCAAATATGCAATGTTCGATCGTTTGCATAGGAAAATCTCCATCACATATTTTCAACATTCGTCTTCCTGGTCAGGAAATCTGTCGCATATTTCTGACGTTCGTAGCGAACGGGTTAATTGGCAGCAATTAAACAATTTTAAGCAAAATTTTAGCAGTATCTATGTTGTGAGCGGGATTGTTTTGAATACTTGTTGTTGGAAGATTTCTGTTCGGGATTGTTTTGAATACTTGTTGTTGGGATTTTTCTATTGTGAGGCTTCCATTAGTCTGTTTTTCACCGAAAAAGTGAATATAGTTTCACTTTCGACCTTCCACACCTGGCCCTCAGCCTTTTCCCGCGGGAGAATAGTTGTTTGCATCTCCCAGATATTCCTTCCTTTTTTCTAGTTATGGAAACTTCCCGCTTCCTCCCCTCTATCGCCTCCTAAGCAGAAGATCCGCGGAGTACCCTATATATTAGCTAGCACGGCTACTATGTGGGTCAGTTGGAAGCAGTTACTTAGTATGTTGGTTAGTTGATTGGGCAGTCAGTCAGTTATTGGTTAATTGGTTGCTGGGTAATTGGTTGACTGTGTTACACTGACTGGTAAGACCCTTCGCCCTGTACTCTATATTTTCCTTCGCCCTGTATTTTGTACTCATTTTGGCTACCGCCACGAACAATCTCCCCTAATATTGTAATTCCTCAAGTGAATATATGTTTTTGCATAAACTCGAAGTTGTATGTCTATTACTCTCACCATTCTGATGCCAAGGGCAAGAATCCTAATCATATTTAATTCTTAGCGGCACTCGCCGCACACAAGATCTGCAACAGAGTGTTGAAACAGAAAGCAAATAAATTGGTTTGTTAGTTGTAATAGTATAGTTAGTTTGTTAGTTGTTTAATAGTTAGTTTGAAAGTTTTCTTCAAGACTCCCTATTCTAATCCATCCATGAGTTCTTGAAGAGTGGTAGGTGTGTATAAAGCGGCATATTCTTTTGTTTGTGTAAGTTTTTTATGTCATTCTATTTAATGTATTTTAAAAGTTGATTACTTGTCCTATATTTTGTATATTTTACATAATCTTAGGGCAAATAAACTATCATTAATACATATTTTAATGAAAATTTTCAGATATAAGATTTGCGCTGATGGTAAATGCAATGGAAATCAGAGTCACAGAATGATTTTCATGATAACTTAGACCTTGTACTGCAGACACAAAAATTATACAGGTCCAATGTTGAGCCCCACTCAACATAGAATTGCATTGTAGCAGGTTTGAGCATTGCTCGACAGGTTTGATTCATGTCATTTGCAGGGCATTTCTGAACGTATGTGCCATCTACTGGCAAGATTTTCCAACTCCTTGAAGTCTTTCACCAGTAAGGCGTCAATTTGTCTTGTTTTTTCCTTTTTTCAAGTGCATTACAAAAATAACTCATTATGTAAACCATCAGAACTAGCTTACTTAGACCAGACTACAAGAACTGAGTAAAAAGATCATGGATTGGAAAGGGCTAATTAATGACAATTAATCTTTTGCACACCAGCACTGGATTGATCCATGATCAAGGTTAAGATCTACCAGCAACTTAACTGAAATAGTATTGCTGAAATACACACAGATAAATCACTGAATGTAGCACAGTGTATGTGGTATATCACAGAATAAAAAACACAGCTAAGGCTAGCAAATTATATGAGATCTACCATTTTAAGTGAGATAGGAGTGAGTACTTCTTCCTTTTCTGCTGATATGCTGCACACCTCTCTCTTCACAGTTTCTATTTTTAGTCGGACATATACCAAAATTCATAGGCAAATTCTAGTTCTTGCCATTTACCCAATTTTATTGCCTGGAGAGTCCTTCAAGTGTAATAAGTACTACTGTTTGAAAGGCTGTGATGAATGGTGGCCCCTGAGACATCTTTCATTTAGAGATGACTAACACCAACACCAGATTTCTCTTTACCAGTCCTCCATTCCCATAAATGCCACTGTCTTAACCAATTTACTTTCATTTCCTCACTGGATAAAATTATCTCTGTTGTCAGCCCCCCTCCCCCCCCCAATCAACTAACAAACCCAGGCCTTTCCCACTAAGCCAATGCTCTCCCTTCTCACAGCCTCTAACATCACACTGCCTCTTGTTGACAGCTTAATCCATTTATTACATGGCTCACAGTAACGTAGCTTTTGATCAAAACTATGCCCAGAGCTTTTTCATTCAGACTTAACGATAATAACAGGCAATGTTATGAACAGAGGAATGAGGATAACCTAAGGACTATTTGAAAAAAAACAGCAGCTTAGTTAATCACCCAGTCCATCTTTATCAAGGGCTTTTAAACAGGGACTTCTCTGTTCAAACAATTTTAGATAACCTACTGTCTGTCTCCAGTTTTAACACTCTGAACTTATCGTCACACCCTAAAAATTATGAGTTTAAAATTTGTTTTTATATTATACATTGCTTCATGTAAAAGAAAATATTAGCATGTACTCTACAAGGACGGATGTCCACAGTCATAACACAAAAGTGAAGTATCTAGGAGTTACGATAACTTCGGACCTATCGTGGGGAGCACATATAAGAAATATTTGTGGCAGAGCTCTGAAGAAGCTAGGATTCGTCAAGCATATTGTGGGAAGATTTTCGGATGAAAAAGTAAAGCAGAGGTGCTATTTCGCACTCGTCCGGCCACACCTTGAATATGCAGCGAGCATATGGGATCCGGTGCAGAAAGACTTAGTCCGGGAACTTAATAAAATACAAAGGAAAGCTGCGCGATTCGTCAAAAACAGCTACGGGCGTACTGACAGCGTTACACAGATGTTAAACGAATTAGGCTGGGAACCGCTAGAGACTCGGAGGCTGCGCGCTAGGCTTAGATTACTTGAACAATTGAGAATAGATATCTTTCAGAGCGAAACGGAGAACATAATATTAGAACCCCACTATATTTCCAGGTCCGACAGAAACGATAAATTAAGAGAGATATTTTGCCGAACGGATAGGTACGGGAATTCGTTTTGCCCCCGAACAATAAGGAACTTTAATAAATGCAAGGCGTAATTTCATTAGAGCGTTTCCTTTTTATCTTTAAACGGCTGGTGTCCTAACACCCCCCGCCACACGCCTATTGAGGCGGCTTGCGGGGTAATATGTAGATGTAGATGAAAAGTGAAAAACTCTTTGGATCTACCATTTTGTAGGCTTGACAGAACTTTCAAAGTTGAGGGTTTTCCCATTAAATTCTTTAACATGCTGCCAATTCCTGCAACGTTGGTCTCCAATGTGGTGTTCTGCAGGGTTCTCAGTGATTGGCTTATCTCAAATCCCTTATACTCACTAGAGGAGTATTATGACCTTGATTTCTCTTGCTTTAAATTCTAAGGTCTAATGTATGCTTGTGTGATTGTTTGTATGTATATTTTATGCTTTAGATGTACTCAATGACGACATCTATCACATGTAAATGTGCCAAGGATGAAATAAAGATTGTTATATGAGAAAGATTGTTATTGGAAATTGTTTTTTCTTGCCTTCTTTCTCCCTGTTTCCCTAGCTACCTTCAATGCATCATAGCCACCAGAATTCCATTCATTCTGAACACCTGCTGCAACTGCTTTTTTGCCCACTCAAAATTCTCATCACAATTTCCACTTCAACCAACTTATTTTCTCTTTATCCACATTTTAGAATCCTCCAATATGCAATTATTATTTTACCGAATAGGGCTAACCATAAAATCCTTCACACAATATCACACAACCTTTCATTCACCACTAAAAAATATTTCCTTTGTGGCAAAGTATTAAAGAAAAGAACTCAAGTCAGATGAAACTCCATTAGACAACAAAAAAAATGTGAAGACCTTTGCCGGTGCGTTGCATGGCCTTCATTCGCAAGAGAAACAACATTATAACATAAAACTTAGATGAAACACTGAATGAGCTCAGGACAAGGCGATACTTATCGAATAACATGACCAAAGAAAAATGTAATTTTCCAACCACAGAGACATTAGTTTAGTTTGAACTATGAAAATTAAATGAATATTAAATATGGCCAGCATAAGCATTGGTCACCACCTAGGATGATGTGGCGTTCTCTTCAGTCACCAACGTCTCCAATTTCTACACGGGAGTACTTAGCACATTACAAGTGTTACAAAATTGATTTGAATGACAGACAAAAATAAAACTTCACTTAGTTCCAATAAAGGTATTAACGAAGACAGAAAAAACAATCCTTTTCAATTAACTACAGTATGTTATCGCATTCGACTCGGTGTTGCAGCAGTCAAGTCTTCTTAAGGTTTCAACAGAGAAATGAAACTAAATTGCTTTTACAGCGAATAATACGAAGAGGGAAATGAAATTTGCTAACTTTACACACCTTAGCACTATGATATCCCCGACTATTCAGTAATCACTAATCCTACAGTAAAAGACAAGTGACGGAAAAGAGTACATACGGCAAAGAGAGATCCTTCTTCAGTTTTTTCTTCCCTTTTCAGATCAATTTCCTCTCCATTTTCAAATGGGCTGTGATTCGGTGACGCTTTAACCGTAGATGCCTGAGACTGCGAAGACAAGATCAAAACATTAAATCGTGAACACCATGCAATTCAGTGTAACTCTACATCTGTGTAACGATAACAATGTCAATGAGCTGCTACAGACAGAATAGAGACACTCTTAAGACTAAATAAATTCTAGCAAAGTTCAGTTCAATTGGATGACTAACAGTCACTCCGATTGACCCCTAATCAAAGCACAAAGAAAAAATTATTACAACATACGATAGGTTAAATGTGACTCCGAAAAATCAATGACAGTTCCATTGCATTAATCAGAACGTACACAGCTTTAAACGTCCACAAATGCAAACATGGAGAAAGAATATAGATGCACGGCAAGTCGAATAAAAACCAGCTTTGTAGCGTAAGACGGCCACTGAGTGAATCTAACGACAGTGCGAAATGCCAGAAATATAAAGAATATACCTTTACCTCTACAGCCGAGAGAAACAAATCATCATTGTCATCTTCTAGACAATTCTTTTCGCTGTCAAATAAAGGAGGCGGTTCCCTAAACTCCGCCATGTTCCCTTGATAAGTAGGTGAGTTTGCAATGAGTGGTCACCACTTCAATTGCCTGAGTCAATTGTCAAGATAATAGATGGTAGCACTGGCGAAGTGGGGAACGTGATCGTTGGCAGATGCCGCTGACACCGCTCAGCTGACGACAGTTCAAATGATAAATTCTTAATTTTATTTTACTCTCGCAGCCATTCGAGAATTTAAACAATGATTTCTTCCGAAAATAAAAAATATTTGAATTGTTCTTTTGGCAGGCAGATAACAAGTTATATAATGGACTAATGTCTTATAGTTAAACCTATTATCCGATTTAAAGATACGATAAGGGATCCGACTCTCTTCCTGGAAGTTATATTTTTCTGAAGCGTGACGGGAATGAAGAGATATATAACCCTCCACCAACGATATAATTCCGTATTTCAAAAGAGATATATCTTATTTATATTTTCACTATCAGATACTTTCGGCATTCGTACAGCATTGTCAAATAAATAAATAAATTGTTGTAAAAATAATAAATAAATAAATAAAAATTGTCAACCTAATCCAATAATTGATGGCATTCTGTGGTTGGAACAAGAAAAAGGGGTGCCTTTAGGCAGTTAACACCCGCGAGCGTCCTGCGAGAGTAGGCTACGGCGCATCGCTAAGGATATATACCTCTTTCCGATGAAAATTATCATGAAGAAAAGGCCTATGATAGAAGATCGGGTCCATTTAAACCACCCTCGAAGTATTATAATAGCATGTAAGACCAATAAATTGCCTTAGGCGTACTTTCAACAACGAGAGAGTCATAAAATCCTGAAGTTAACGGAATTGCTAATCAAAATTGCAGTCGTAATAAAAATAATCGACCATAAAAAATTACTTCAACCGATTTCAAAAAGATCTCAATTTAAATGTTTAAACGCAAGGAAAACCTCTAGGAAAAATATTGAAAATATTGCAATAAAGAGAAAAAAATATAGTACCGCAAAAAACAAACTTAATAAAAATATCTTTAGCGCGCGGAGGATATATATCCTTATATACTATAGCGACATATTTCGCTTGATCTGATCAAAGTAGAGATTTCAGGCAATTCAAATTTAACAGTAATGAATTACCTATGTATAAAAAAATAAATACAATATTATTAAATATTTCAAAAGGACCCCATATAATATTATTTTATCTCGGATATGAGTCCGCCACTCCTCTCTGTGGGCTGCAATCGAAAGAAGATGTTCAAAATTCATGAATTTTGCGATTTATTTTTGCAAAAAATTATTTTTTCAGCCCTTTTTTTTCAGCCGTAATAAGTTTGCATGTGACTCTCCATTGATTGTTGCATGTGGTTTTGTATGCAATTTTCACAGTTCTCAATCATCAACTACGAGCAATGCCTTAAAGTTGAACAAATTTCGCTTTAAACGTCCGACATCGATTTTCTCCGTAAACTCTCGTAATTATAAAGCTCTTACAGCACCTCATCTAGTACGCCCACACAGCACATTTCCGTTTAAAAACGTTTTTTTTAGTCACAAAACTGTAAAAAAAAAACAGTTTTATGACAGTTTTGAGACTAAAAAAAAACGTTTTAAAACGGAAATGTGCTGTGTGGACGTTTATGGGATAAAATCTGGTTTTTTTAAAATATTTAATAAAACAGCTTATTGTCATGTTAATGTGATGTGAGTGAGTTTTTATAGATATATTTTCGTTTTCTACGTACAAAAATTATGAGCACTATTTTTTTCCATTTTAAGAGGTAAAAACGTACGTTAAATTATGAATCGATACGCGTCAGGTTATTCTTACATGAAATCATACTAGAAGCTTTCAAATTGTGAATCCACAGAAAACTTTTGCGTCCGTTTGTGATGCCGAAAATAAAATCGAACTTTCGAATGTTAACGGTCGAGTCGTCCGGATCCGCCCGCGAACTGCTGGGCCAACAGAGACAATTAATATGGGCAAATATGCTGTTTGGGCATTGAGCTATCCGGTGCAGGCGACAGTCCTCATGGTCCTCATGGTCAACAGGGCCCTCAAGGGGCTTCCCAGAGTGGTCGGCCTGAGATCACAGCAGTTCGCGAGTCACAGCAGTTCCACGAGACAAGCTAAACACTCATTTCTGATTTCCTCTGATCTTTCCATAATTTACCCTTCACCTTACCACAGTGGATAATAAAAAGCTAATAAATCAAAGATCTGCGGCCAAAGGTCAATTCACTCGGATAGATAATTTTTTTGAGAAATTTAGAAAGGGTTCAGACATGGTCCCATCTAATACTACCTAAGTATTAAAGGGGGGATTATGGTTCAGACATAACCACCATTGGAACACGACTACAAGTATTGGAAAATTTTAATAATAATTTCCAGTAAGAGCTAGAGTTCATTGATGACGTAGAAATGCACGCCGAAGATGGAGATCAGTCAGAAGCCTTCTTTTTTTGGGTAAAAACAAAGGCATTGATGCTAATTTCGGAAGAAACCGAGAAGATTCATTCCGAGAATCGCGAGTCTGACGTAGGAGCAAAATCAGCCTCCATTCCTTCTTTAGCTGAAAACAAGAAGGAAATACGATCACCGACTATCAAACTGCCAGTATTAACGGGATATGTCACTCAGTTTAAACAATTTGATGACATTTTCAACAGCCTTATTGTTAATAATGAGTCGTTAGACGACAATCAACGATTTCATCATTTGTTAAATTCGATGACAGCAGAATCTCATACCCTTATATAAAATTTACCTGTTTTTGGTAAAAATATTGATGTTGCTTGGAATTTAATATGCCGTCGCGTCGTTGGGGCAATCCAGGTTAAATTGCAATCGCGCACATCAAACAGCTATTATATTTGACAACCGTCAAGCAATCAGCTGGTGATCTTAAAGAACGTTGCTTAATCAAACATTAAGTGATATGAACGCCATTGATGCCAACTAGAACTCCAAATACCGGTGCATGAATTGCTTATTTCCCAGTTGATTCTTGAAAGAATAGATCCTGTCACTAGAAAGGATTGGGAACTTCAAGCATCAGCATCAGAAAACCCCCTGACTTAGGACATGGTGTGCGAATTTTTTGATACGAGGAGCAAGGCAATGAAGGCCATGATACCTTATCAAGGAAAGCCTGGAGTCAATCCTCTAAGGAAGGGGCGTCGGAACTATTTTCGTTGGGGGGGGGGGGGTGACCTTGATAATGGCCCACATTTTCTTGCGGATAGGAGGGGATAGAGACTAGAATTTCGCTATTAGAGCATATGAAGGTGTGAGAATGTGTGTCAGAAGGGAAAAATCAAGCTGGAAACAAGTGAAATTTAATTTTTAATTAATGAAGACTGCACATTTCTTAGAAGTTTTCATACGAACTATATTCTTCACTTTATTCGGTTAAGATTGAAAAGGATTCAAAGCAATTCCAAAAACTCTCCTTCGTTCAGTGTTCTTACTCACAAATTCATACATAATTTCCTCCAGCGACAGCTTTTAAAGTAATGTCATTATGCGTATGGAGTAAGAGCAGATGTGTTAATCTATTTTCCCGCATAGTGGATCGCATATAGGCCATAAACCTATTCAGACCACTGAAGGATCTCTCGCATGAAGTAGATGTAGCAGGTACTGCAGTCAACAGCAAAATAACGAGGTGAATCACTTACTCGAGGAGATCCTCCCTCATCATAGGCGACACCAGTTTCAGTGAATCGGCATAATGCTTTTGGGTCTTTGCTTCACTGAACATGGTGTCCGCAATTTGAAATTGGGAGGCCAACTTCGCTACTTTGAAGTCACTCTCATGAACCCCATGTACCTCCTTGAGTTCCGTGACACCTCTGGGACCACCCGGAGACAAAATTTGCTCAAGCTTGATCAGCTGGTTTATACCGTGCTGATCAAATCGACGCGTTAACTCGGACTTTAACCAATCTAACAGAGATATGTAGTCTTTCCAAAGCTGGTCCTTTGCGGTTAGCCGAAAGGGTACGGGTGGTGCTCTTCCATCAAGCTGTTTCAACTTCCTCGGAGGGGCCCGGATCCTTGGGGGGTCGAGAATTGTGAGCCCAAGATCGTGTTTATCGTTTTAGTGTCTCGGTTTCTGCCCACAAACGATCGAAGTCCAACTTACTCATTGCACTGAATGTGTCATCTAGACTCTAAGCGGACTGTTTTGCTCCAGTTGCGGTGTAATTTTCTTACTGCTATGCTTTCGCAAGCTGCTCGGCGGGTTCACAAATCAAAAGCGAAATTTTCAAAGCCATGACCGTTGAAAATTTGCCAATTTTCCCCAGATAACCCCGAAGAGAGAAACCTTACACTCATCACTCTTGCTGATGGAGCTGTCATTGAGCATAATCTCTAAGGTTTGTCTCACTCGTAAATAGTTCTCCAGTAATCTTCAATCATCTAGCCAGCAACGCAGCAATGCGTATGCACCAACGAGTCGGACACACCATGCGTAGTTGTAGTCTCGTAGGGGCTTGAATTTTATCATACCCAGAATCAGTTAAGCATGGTTCAATAACGATGTCGTTTTACATCTGCTTTCATTTAGAAAACTCCGTGATATCTTTAGAAACTTATTTTACGAGACATAGGCTTTCAGAAAATATGTCACATTGTTTGGCAAATTCTTGAATGACTAAGTCCAGCGCATGATTCCGAGCAGTGTACAAATATTGATTTTGGTTGCTTTTCATTAATCAAATTTTGCACACCACTAAGTCTTCCGGACATGGTAGCTGCGCCGTCGAACCAGTATCAACGAAGAAAATTTTTGCTCAGGCCTAGCCGCAGAAGAACATAAAAAATTGTCATCTTCACAGATGGCGCAGTCCCACTTGATATGCAATGGAGGCCAACGAAGACTTCGTGCACTTCTAAAGTCGCCATGGTGACATAGCGGAAGCAAATGGAAATGGGCCTGCTTCGCCTGGAAGGCCCCGGGGCCAATTCTGCGGGGCCTTCGGCCCCTCCTGCCCCCCACTTCCGACACCGCTGCTCTAAGACAGCAGCAACAAGCAAGCTCAGCAATCAAGCCATTCTTACGTCTTAACGAAGCATCTTTGTGTTTTTTTTCAAGGTGCCGCACACAGTATACAAGTGTAACGCCTTCGCTCAGCTAACTGTGCCACAGCACATTCATTTTGTTAAGACTAACAACTTGTGCTAAAACTGCCTCCGAGGTCATCATCTAAAAGAGTGCCCCTCACGCAACGGTCACAGCTACAGTAAGAGGAATCACAGCCTCTTACTTGGATAGCGGTAATGGTTATCCTCTGCATCATCGACGGAATTCAGTAAGTGATATTTATCTAAACACTTGACCCAGAAACGGTGAGGAGAATACCCCACAAGGTCAGAGCACTTATTACTCTCTTAAAACTGGACCACAGAGGCAGGTTTTGCTTTCTACAGCTCTGTTGAAGGTACTAGATAACCATGGCAGATTACAAATTTGTCGAGCGTTGTTAGACTCGCGCTCCCGGTCACATTTCATCACCGAGGCTTGTGCACATCGGCTATATTTTAAGAAGAGCAGGAATGGAATTTCAGTCCAAGGTATTGGTGAAGTCTCCCACGAAAGCAAACGCAGCGTTTTCGTTGAGGTTCATTCCAATACACGTAATTTCACAATCAACTCCTCTGTTTTACCCTAAATAACCCCGAATCTACCTGCGATGTCCATCTATCATAGTGACTGGAAAATTCCACAAGGAATCCAACTCGCAGATCCAACATTCTATCAGCCTCGTAAAATAAACTAACCGCTTGGGTATGGAATATCTGTCCAGGTCCTTCTACTGGGAAAAATCGACAGGGATATGGGGTACCCACTCCTTCAAGACACCGCTCTTGGGTGGAGAGTGACCGGGCGATACAAGCCAACAGAACCTCCTACAAGTTCATCCCAACCGCAGCCACTACAAAAATTATGGAAAATAGAAGAAATCAGTCAACCAACCTCCTCAGAGTGAAGACGAAAGGAAAAGCGAGAAAGATTTCATTGTACACACACTACTAGAGAAACTTCCCGACGATTTGTGGCACGCCTTCCATCGCGTCTGGATCCCTCACTACTAGATGACTCCTATCAAATGGTCGCTAGAAGGTAGAACCAATTGAAAAAAAGCTCAACAGGCTACCTCAGTTGTAGAGAGAGTATGTGAAATTTATGTAGGAAAATGAATACCTATAGGTCATATGCAGTTAGTGGTTCCATCAAAGAGTCCCGCATCAGCACGTTACTATATACCTCATCATCCCGTCTTCAAGGAGTCTAGCACGACTACTAAAATGAAAGTAGTTTTTGATGAATCTACAGAATCTAATAATGGCACTTCTCTAAACGATTTGCTGATGATTGGACCTACAATTCAGTCAGACTTGTTTTCAATCATCATTCAATTTCGCACGTATCATGTGTGTTTTACGGCTGATATCGCTAAAATGTATCCGTACATTAAGGCACATCCTCAGGACTGTAACTTGCACATAATCTTGTGGAGGAAGGATTCTTCGTTGCCTACCTATCAAGGAGTACCAGCTGAACACTGTGACTTATGGGAACCGCTAGTGCACCGTTTTTGGCCACCACAACTTGCTATTGACGAAGCAAGGTCTTTTCATAATGCAGCAAAGGTTTTGTTGCATGATTTCTAGGTGGACGATTGCATGTCTGTCACGGAAAGTATACATATACCTCTCCAATTGCAGAAGGAGTTGATGAGACTTTTATAAAATGGGAGGATTTTTATTACGTAAGTGGAGCTCTAACTACTCAGCCCTGCTTGAAAGTGTCCCAGAAGAATGCAGAGAAACTCAACTGCCGTTAGAGTTAGATAACGAGCATGTAATAACTTTAGGCCTCCTATGGCACCCATCCACGGATCAATTTCAAATTTTGAATGGACTGAAAAACGCTGACAAAGGAAGTGTCACCAAGAGTAAGGTTCCGTCCACCATTGCATCTACCTTCGATCCTTTAGGTTTAATCAGCCCACTTGAGATTCAATGCAAAATATTCCTACAACATTGCTGTGGCAAGAAAAAATCAACTGTGATGATTTAGAGTCTCATCATCTCTGCTCAAGAATTGGCAGTGTCATCATCATCTGAGTAATCTACCGGTTAAAGGTAGGTTATGATGAAAGTCAGAGAAAAACCAACAGACTCTGACACGTGCAGTGCCCTTTCTACCTCTAATATTTCTTTCTTCATCTCAGCATAATTCCTACATCCCGTCCATAAAACCTATTCTCTTCCTTCCCCTTCCTCGCTTACCCAACATCCCACCCTCTATCACGGCTTTCAGCAAACCATCGCCCCTCATTACCGCTTCCAGCCACCTACCCTGCCTTCCCCTAATCTCATCTATAAGTTTCCTCTCCTCACCCACCATGTCAAGCACTTCCTCATTTGTCTTCCTTTCCGTCCAACGCACCTTCTCCATCCTCCTCCACACCCAAATCTCGAACGCCTTCAGCCTATTTTCGTCTTCCTTTCTCAAGGTCCACGTTTCTGCTCTATACAACGCCACATTCCATATCAAGCTCTTCACCAGCCTCTTTATTACATCCTTACTACGGTGGCTCTAAAAAAACAAAGTATTTTATTTCGGAATGCTGTAGCGCGCAAAATTTGCCATTGGTATAGACAAGAAAAAATAATAATAAAATATTTTTAAATATTATCTTCCGGTCGCGCATTGACGTTAAAGTTCGATAAAAATCGTTAACAACCTTAAATTTTCTATATTTTTGTAAATATGTAAGGGTGGTGTGACTACAGTCTTACATCACGTAAACGATTTTACAAGTTTTGAAAAATGACCTAAAATTATATCTATATGATATCTTTTGGTCGCGCATCGCTGTGCAAAATGTAATAAATTTGCGATTTTAGTAAAATTTCAAAGTTTTACATTTTTTAACGATTTTATAACAAATTTATTTGAGACAATATAACAGTTACATTACTGTATCTAGAGGTTCTTAGAAAAAAAGTCCAGTAAAATAGTTCTAATATTTTAATATTAACCGGTGTACTTACAAAGAAATGGTTGTACTAACCAAGAAAATACGACATTGGGAAAATCGGGTCTTTGGATGTGAAAGAAACAAAAAAAAATGACTGGAAGAAACAAGAGGAAAAGTTATAAAAGAAAACGATCTGATCACTCAGACTTATGCAAAAACGACGAAGCGCAAACGAAGGTTTGTAATTCAGAAATTTCTGACGCCACCCACATAGCACAAATCGCTTCATTTCCGCATTCATCCCGCTTTCCGGGGACGTTTTCTACTGGCCCATTCACGTTTTGAAATGGTGCTGGAATGGTGCAAATGTCCGCCACTATTGGGCAACTTCACGTCTTTGAAATGTTTGTTCAGAACACGTTTTCGTATCGCTTCCTCTCCGGTTCCATCTAGTTTCGAAACGTGTGCAACAGTTTTTAAACCGTTTTCAGCCGAGTGGAAGCCGTAAATTTCCCTTTTAAAACGGTTTTCCCGATGGTATGAAACGCTTTTATCGTTATTCTATGACGGAATACTAATAATAATGTGTCGTCGTATGTATGGCTTGATACCAGCTAAACGCTGGTATCAAGCCATAAATACGACGCGACGCAAGCCATAAATACGACAATACGCTAGTATCAGGCCAAAAATGCAGTTTCGACAGAACGATAAATCATTTGTAATAATATCTCAATGAAATTACGACCGATTTCCCATATGCGTCGTAGCCATGGAACATAAGCGCATAACGGAAGAGTGAACTACAACAAAATAACCCAAAACGTAAATTCACAGGAAATTTTCTCTTAAAGAAGTTATTATGTGACATTATTTTTTTGAAATAGCAGAAAACTCGAGTATTTATTAAAGCTTTTATAAAAAAAAACGTATGCTACGCAACTGCGCTGGGGAACCAAACCAACGGCGATCATTCTGCGAGTAAATGAAATACCCCTAAAAAATAAAGTTACTTACTTAAAGTATACTCATTGAGTAACAGTACAACATTCACTGCAGTGATCGATAATTAGTACCACAACCTTGAACTTCATCGGGTAAACCGCAGTGGCAGATGAGAGTTTCATTAAAAACTACAGCTGTAACTAGAGACCGTTATGGCGTGTCTGAACGTGCAACTTGCTGCCATTGCTTAAAGTGGATCACAGGACATGGGGTTGGTTACCGAATCAGATACTTCCTATGTTGTAGACAAGAGTAAAGTCTGAAGAGAAAAATTTATTATGCGAGCCACTCTGCAAAGCAAAGTTTACGGCCTCTATTTTGACGGCAGAAAGGTTATTGCATGTTTATTGAGAAGGCTGGCGGAAAACATTTTCGCAGAACGTCAAAGGAGGAACATTACTCAAGCTCAGCAACTGACATAGCCAACAGTATTACTTCCTATCTTTCAGAAAATGGCTTCTCACTTAACAAATTAGCAGCGATCGGATGTGATGGCACTAAAACACTGTTTGGAAAAGCGGTGTAATTCGCCAAATTGAGTTGTGTGTGCAAAGACCTCTGCAATGGAGTATTTGTCTTCTTCATTTCAACGAACTTCCATTCCGCCACCTTTTCCAGCACTTAGATGGTATGACAACAGGCCCAACAGGTTATATCTACCTGGGTGTGAAAAGACTTTGAACCTATCGATTGTGTGATTCCTGAAGTAGATAGGCAGACACGAATAAAGACAACTACGAAATAAAGACGAATTGTAATTTACTAGACATATCAAAAGTCATCCAATCAGGGCACTGTTCTGAAGACTTTTCAATCCGTGACCTTCGGCCCTATATCGCACTCAAGATGGCTTACTACCCCTAACCGAGTTTTGCGCCTATATATTAGTGTAAAGAGTCCTTCTGAAGATATGAGGCAAATTTTCACTTTTATTTTAAGTCGTCGAAATGCGGCTTGCAACATTAAGGTAAACAAGAATTTCACTGACGGTACAAAACATATTTATTAGACCAACAACACGGTATCTGCCACGAGAGCTGCTTCAAGTTACATACCATGTTATACAACGGAAAACGGCTTACTTTTCCTTTCCGAAAATTAACTTTTGGCGATGGTAATTGCTGATGGAAACCACATTCGAGAGCTTGGGTGCAGACGAATCTTGAAGGCAAGGCAAGTAATTTCTGAAGATGATATTAGACCTTTTATGCCACCAAACCTAAACTTTAAAGCTACAGACCACACCAAAATTATACAATGGGACACTTGTAATCTGACAACACCTCCTTTTTTACGAGCACTGACTAGTGACGAAGTAAAGCAGTAGGTAAACAGATACTTTAAGCTTGTTATGGATTTCGAAAAATTTCCATGTCATACTCAAGCTGTCGAAAAGTGCGTCAACCTTGTAACAGAAGCTTCCAGTGAAGTCTGTGGACACAGTGATAGAAATAATTTCACCAGAGCAACATTATTGTCAAGATCAGCCATGCCTAACTTTTCGCACAAATCAGAATATAAATTCGTAGTGATGGACAAAAATGAGTATATTTATTTACGCGTTTTATACCATTGAGAAAAAATGCAGAGAAAACTATGTCAATTTGTATATGTCTTAAACTTGTAAATATTGTAAATAACGCAATCTAATCATTGGATGGTAGGTTGGTGAGGGTGTGGGTGGGTGGCTGGAAGTGCAGCCACCTCCCCGTGGTGAGTTCTGGCTCGTTTTGTAAAGCAAAATGAGCGAAGAACTGCACACACAATGTAATTTGAAAAATACCGCCAAATTTATGATTGGAAGAATTAAAATAATAGTTTTACTGAAGCAGGTTTATGTTCATAGGACTTTCAAAAATGTGTATTCAAGTATATCAATTTTATCTTATTTATTTTTTAATCATACAGAAAGTTCGGGCGAAATAACAGCTGCCAATGCAGCATTAGTCACTTTTTAATGCGGCTGCGCGACCGGTGAGTACTAATACATATATGAATCTTATTTTACTGTACTTTTTTTCTAAGCACCTCAAGGTACAGGAATGTAACTGTATTGTCTCAATTATATTTGTTATAAAAACGTTTAAAAATGTAAAACTTTGAAATTTGACTAAAATCGCAAATTTATCACATATTTCTTAGCGATGCGCGACCAAGAGATGTCATATAGATATCATTTATATAATTTTAAGTCATTTTTTAACACTTGTAAAATCGATTACGTGATATAGGACTGTAGTCATACCACCCTTACATACTTACAAAAAATATTTAAAGTTTAAGGTATTTAACGATTTTTATCGAACTTTAACGGCAATGCGCGACCGGAAGATATATAATTTTAAAAATATTTTTTTATTATTTTTTCTTGTCTATTCCAATGGCTACTTTTGCGCGCTATAGCATTCCGAAATAAAATACTTTATTTTTTTCGAGCCACCCTAATCCTTACTTAAAGTTCCCGTCGTCAGCTCCCTTCTATTATTGAACGCATCCTTCGCTAGCGCTATTCTCCTCCTAATGTATTTGCTACTATGCCTTGTTTCTTCTAGTGTCATCATTATCTGAGTAATCTGCCGATATCTTATCAATTACCAGCCATGAATGACACACGAATTGATCGATTAGCACTAGCGACAGGCACACTAGCTGACATTAGACTAGGTACACTCTATCTGCATCAAATAATACATCAAAATCTACGAATTTTCTAATGCTTTAGAACGTGCGTTTGGGGCCTTTATTTATGGGGAACACCAAAAGCAATGGTGATACCACTGTCAGGTTAGTCAGCTCCAAATAAAAGGTATCACCCCTGAAAAGGATTTCAATTTCACATTTGGAGTTGTGTGCTGCACTTTCACTCGTCAGTCTCCTTCGTAAAATAATAAGTGTGCTTAACATTAAGGTGATTCACAGCCTCCTTTGGACTGACTCAACAATTGTGTTGGCATGGCTATCCTCCCCTCCGACTACATGAAAGACCTTCACAGCCAACTGTGTCTCAGAAATCCAATATATATAACCCCAGCAGCTGAATGGAGACATGTCGCAACACAAGACAACCCAGCTGATCTGATATCAAGAGGAACTAATCCAAGTGATTTAATTGAGTGGTGGAATGGACCAACATGGCTCCTAAAACCACCAATACCATGGCCAATCACCAGTACCCTTTCATCTTCCACCGAAATACCGGAAGAACATAGGAGAGTGACTAGTTTTGTCGTGCCAATACGTCAAGATGAAATAACGACTAGGTTCTCCAACCTTACCAGATTGCAAAGAGTTATATCTTATTGTCTTCGATTCACATTTAACTCCAAGTCGTCACCTGGGAATTGGAAAACTGGTCCACTTACTGACGGGGAATTGCAGACAGCATTATACACCTGCGTTCGCATTTCTCAAGAGGCAAAATTATTCGTTAGAGATTCAACAACTCATGGCATCCCTACCTGTGGACATGAAATGCAACCTTTTGAATCCCTTTTATTGTAGCAACAATTTACTCAGAGTAGGAGGGCGCCTGCAGCATTCTGAATTCTCCTATGAACAAAAGCATCAGATGATTTTGCCACCATCTCATCATCTCACTACGACACAGTTTCAGGCAATACTTTGTGGAAGTCAATCATACTGGGAGTAAAGGATTGAACACTGCAGATTCCACTTAGATATTTATTTAACACGACCATGGTTTCGTAGCAGTGCTACATCATCAGGATGATGATGTAGCACTGACTGTAGCACCTGATGATGTAGCACTGCTACGAAACCATGGTCGTGTTAAATAAATATCTAAGTGGAAGCTGCAGTGTTCAATCCTTTACTCCCATCATCTCACTAAATTGATTTTTGAGAACGAACATGCTTCACGCTAGTGCTCGGTTATTAATTGTTGTCATCTTCGGGACAAAGGTTCTGTATTGTCAATACTAGGACACATTCATACATTTTGCATCAATGCTTAATATACTAAACGTTGAAAGCAAAATCGGCTTGCCAAATAGGTACCTAATGGGACAGCTTCCAAGTTTAAGGGTGAAACCAGCTAGACCGTTCCTTAACTGTGGAGATGACTACGCTGGACCTTTATTTGTCAAAATGGACTCTCGTAGATCCAAGGTGAAGGTCAAATGTTATATTACCATATTCATTTGTTTTTCAACGAGGGCCATTCACCTCGAAATGGTCAGTGACCTGTCAACTCCAGCATTTCTGGCTGCATTGAAGAGATTTGTGTCAAGGCGGGGACGTTGTATGAACATTTTCAGTGACAATAGAACTAAACTTATTGGGCCTGATAGAGAACTTCAAGAACTCTTCCAAAAAGAAGACTATAAACCGAAAGTGATCCGATATTCCCAGCAAGAGGGAATAACGCGGCATTTTATTCCACCCAGAGCGCCACACTGCGGAAGCATTTGGGAGGCTGGGGTAAAATCTTTCATGTACCACATGCGGAGAGTCATGGGTAATCAATGCTTGACCTGTGAAGAATTGAACACCCTCATCTTTTCTTCTTTCACCCTGAAATTCGCCCTTCTTTCAAATGATCCTTCTGCCCTTACCCCAGGTAATTTTTTGATTGGCTCACCTATCACATGTTTCCCTGAACCAGATTTGAGCGATTGTAAAGCTGCTTTCTAGTTGGCAATTCCTAAAACGGCAGCTGCAGCAATTTTGGAAAAGGTGGTCCACGGACTGACTACCTTTGCACCTACATCCAGTGGCGGATACATATGGGGGCGCGCCCCCCCCCCCCCCCTTGCGTGGCTGCCCGCATTGCCGCCCGCGCCGCCCCCGCCAGTCAGCCCGCACGCTATTCGTCCGTTTCTTTCGTCAGTCGACTCTGAGTCGAGTTATCGAGTAGTTGTACTTTCTTATGTAGCACGTGCGCGCGTCCGCGTCATCGTATTTTATACATTTCTGTCTGGCACATAGATAGCTAACCTACGAGAAAAGTTGCGGCCATTCTAGTGATCTCGATACGCTATTCTGTCTGGCAATTGTTCGAGAAAAGTCGCGAATAATCTACTGTTTTTAAGTCTGGAAGCGAACATTCTGGCACCGAATGTTCTCGAAACAACCGAGCTACATATATAAGGGAAGCAGAGTCGCTGCCAGGCAGTCAGTTTGAAAGCTACAATCGTCGTGATAACTTGCGCCCCCCTTGAGTTTTTTCTGTATCCGCCACTGCCTACAGCAGAGGATTAAGTATGACTCTCCCCATGCCAATCTGAAACCAGGCACACTATGTGCAGTGAAAGAGCCCCCTCTGTGCTGGAAGTTAGCAATCCTGCAAGAATTTCGCAGTCCCGCATTTATTTGACAGTATGAGCTCTTAAGGGGATTCCTTTCCTGCGTAAATCTCCATATGGCCGGAGGTGCGATGTTGCCAATAGCAGCTGGAAAACTAGCATAGTGGTATGCAGTATACTGACTGCACAACTAGGAGTTTTCGATCTGCAAATATTACATTCCCTAAAGTGTAACGTACTCGAATTTACCGAGGTGTTGATTATGGTCGCCTTACCTGGCCTAAATGTGAGCACACGGAGGATACATTTGACAACACCGTCCTCCTCAAGGCCTCCACTGTCAACTGAGTGTGGGACACTCTACAGTGAGGGAATATTTAAAAGTTACCGAAAGCAGTGATACTGACATTTTTCGGGAGAAGATGTTTTTTTTTATACGATGGGAACAGTTTCTCAGGAAATATCGGAGATCGTCTTGGAGGAGGGTAGATGTGGTGAACGAGGAAGCAATCACTGATATCGAGTGGAAAAAAATCCCCTCGACCCCATAGCATTCCGTATCCGCTTCCATGTTTCTTGCAAGGGCAACTTAATTGGAAAATCAATTTTTGTACGCCGGCAGGGAACAGGAAACTCTTCTTGAAAAATATTTCCGCCTTTTCCTCGCGTCGCAGAATTTTCATATCAGCCGGCGAGTTGATAGGCTCATTAACCAGTAGATACGTCGGAAAGGAGAAAGTTTCCTCCTAACACATTACTCGCGGCGTCAAGATTTGAAGACCGGCTAATGCGCTAGTCTCCTCTTCACGGTCATCGATTATATATACATGGAAAGGGGCCGTTTAAGTACTACGCAAGACGATTTATGCCATTTTTGACCTCCCCTCCCCCTACGTACGACAATGTAAGATTTTCCCAACCCCCCGCCCCCTTCCTCTCATGTCAGTCTTACGTAAGACGTTAGATATTTCTATCTGCTCTTCGTGAAATACTCGCTAACTGCAGTTTCATTTTTCCATAGAAGCCATCGTACATCTTTGAGCACTAGATAACGTATAATTATGCAGTGTTGCAGTACCACATTCATAGAGCATGGAGGTAATGTAGCTAGCCAGTCAGGCGACGGAATAGGAGCATTGGATTAGCGGTGAGAATACGGTGAAAACACGCAAGCGGATACTCCATGTCACTGATAAATTTCTATCCGATACGATACAATCTTTCTAGGCGGACAAAAGTCTTACGTAAATTGGCTCCAGACCCCCTGCTCCCCATACATAAGACAATGTAAGATGATTCCAACCCCCCCACCCCCAAAAACGTCTTACGTAATACTTGAATGGCCCCAAAGACCTCTCCTGGGGCCAATCAAGGGCGATGATTGTCTTAAAGATTGCCGAGTGTGGAGTGTATGGTAGTGGGGAGGGAGAGACGGTTTAACATTTATGGTTTTACTTGGGATTTTTTTATCATTTGAGAGTTCAGCGGATTTAAGTAGTTCTGCACGAAAAAGAGTAACAATTCTTTTAATTTGTTCCTACGTGCAGACCATCTATCTACGCACAAAATTTATTTCTTCACCTAAGTAAACGTCCTGCCCCTCTTCATCCCGTTCATAAAATGTACTAATTATCTTTCTTGCTTACTCAACATCCTCCCCTCTATCGCGGCCTTCAGCATCCCTTCGCCTCTCACTACCTGTTCCAACCACTTACTTTGCCTCGGCCAAAGAGGACAAAGGTTCAACGGCCCATCCTACGGACAGAGAACTTAACTTGAAGTGCTCCCTTCATTGCACATGAGTGGGAATCGCCACCGATTGCCCTGGAAAAATTTCCGCAACCTACGAGACTCGATTCCGGGTCCCGCGCGTGGGAAGTCAATCATATAGCCACCACACTAACTCCACCCCGTTAAGAATAACAAAATGCGACCACAATGCGGACTACAAGGGAGTCGGGATTGGGGGGGGGGGGGGGCACGTAATTCCTAGGACAATAGGAAAAATTGTGATCTTAAGGTATTACCATCAAGGAGGTTGGAATCAACCTCCTTGATAACCATTACCCTCGAGACTCCCTGAAAGTAGAAATAACCCCCCCACATACAAATAATGACGTTAATCCGCCTCTGCACAACATCGTGGGTCATATGTCGGTACGTGTCAGGCACATATCTGGGTAGGGTGACCAGATCCAAATTTTCAAAAGCAGCTACATTAGGACATTTGAAATAAAAAAGCAGGACATTTTGAAAAAAAATCCTGACTACACATTAAATTCCTTTTTATTTGTGGACAACATTTCAATAGAAACGATGAGTAAATAAAAATGCACCGCACTGAAAATCAGAAACTATTGCATTTTTTATGTCCTCCATGAAACATTTTGCAACTTCGTTACTTCAATTTCAACATATTTTGTGAGTCAGTCATTTTTTCCTGCCAAAAGTGTCTAATGGCGATTCTTTTGAATTATTTAGTGATGCCTGTCTAATGGCAGTCCTCCCTTATCGGTCTTTTCCCCGCCCCGCGTGTTCTCTCGCGACAAAAAAGAGAGCGTTCTATCGCGGGTTCAAACAATGATACGTAAACTAGAGCAGGAAGAGGAAATTGATCTAAACGCCAGACTAGCCAGACTCTGTTTCGAGCGTTGAGGCTGTTAATCAGGACCGAATCTCGTCATTTTACAAACAGCGAAATTCCCGTAAATGAAAAGGAAAATTTTATTATATTCCACCAATTTATTTTCAGGTACAACTAGTTTCGACGCAGCGACGTCATGAAGATGACGCCGCTGAAAATAAATTGGTGGAATATAACAAAGTTTTCCTTTTCATTTACGATAAAATGAACTTCCACAGGGTTGAGCCTGAGAAGATTGAGATAAACAAAATTCTCTTTTAAATGCATATTTTGCATAGAAAGGCAGAAAAAAATAATACTGTTGCCATCTCATATTATCTTATATGTTGTATTTCAACATTTGGTAAATTATGTTTTTGAAAGGTAGAAAGCCGGACAGTTTGGCTTTACCGAAAAAAGCCGGCCGGACGCTCACATATAAATAAAAAAGCAGGACATGGCCGGCGAAATCCGGACGTCTGGTCACCTCTATGTCAACATGGATTTACGCCTTTTACGAGAATGATCCTCGACCGGACTGCCATTTGGATTTGATTTTGGGCGTTAATAAGGAGTGGGCCCCTGAAAATAAAAAAATCAATAACAAAATAAAACATTAAGAAAATGTTAATAAAAAATGAATAAATTATACAATTATTCAAACCTAAATAATCATCACGCAATGTTTTACATTATATTCAAGGGAAAATGTAAGAAAGCCCGGAGCGAGACCCCAAAGGATGCTTAAGGTACAGCGAAGGCCTATAGGAGGCACGGTCTGCGGGAAACCGCTGGCATGCACATGCACGGGTTGCCCGACTATGATCGTCGGCATTATGCGACTTGCGGGAAAATTTAGTTAGAGCAGTCTAATTTACAATAAAATGGCACAGATCGGTTTTTTATGACTTGGGCATTTTTTTAAACTATTACAATAGCTAATATCATATATTGTGAAAGACTTATTGAGGAATAAAACGGTTAGCTTGGAGGGTAAAGTGGATAGGTAGCTGTAGCAAACAAATCTTTTAATAACGGCATAGAAGGCAAATTTAGATATCTGGTTGTTGATTTTGGATTTTACGAAATTTGTTGCTCGTGGCGCGAGGTATAGGTTTAGCTAAACTTGGTGGCACTCACTAGTGAAGAGAAAGATGCAAAGGAGAGGAAAGCATACGTGAAATGTGGGATGAAGTGGCCAAGTCTTTTTCCAGAGAACCCTGCGGGAGTCCTTCGATAATTTTTCCCGTTCATCAACGCTTGTTTTACGGTCAGTGTCCTCTAATCAACCCCATGTGAGTGCCACCAAGTTTCGCTATACCTATACACCACAACCAACTTCCCACCCCAACCCCAACAGCTGATAAAACAAATACGACTCAAATGACTGCTTCAACCTAAAAGACCGAGTCACCAGACGGGTCTATTTACCACCGAGGTCAGATATACTATACGCAAAGTGTGAACAGTGGTATTAAATAACTATACCAATAAATTATCCGTTATTGTGAAATATTATGAACATACCTATGCCCTGATACAATAGGAGTGAAAACACCTCCAAGACACGGATCATATGACCGAGTCATATGATCGGTGTCTTGGAGGTGTTTTCATTTCGATGCGCGGCCAATAGAAGTGGGAAATGCAATCACGGCCCCAGTATTGTTCGTGGTTCTGTATATCAAAGTTGATTGTTAATGAAGTATTTGCCAAATGGTTTGTGTAAATCTTATGACTTGGAGTGAAACTGTGTGATTGTGTAACAAGTTTATTCAGCTACTGGCTCGAGGCTTTCTTTTTTTAGAATGAATCTTAGTATTGGTGGATTAGCTACTTATGTAGTCCCAGTGTTACGATTAGGACTTTCTAGGGCTTTGATTGGCATGAAATGGATATCTCCTCAACCTCCCTGTAGCTCTTGCACTTCGTCAAAATTTTCTATGAATGACAGGAAACTTGGTAATGTCACAAGAAGCAACTGCAAGTACTATTCTAAGCAGAGTAAATCTTGTTGGAAGTGCGCCAACTCTGTAGACCAATACGATTTGTTTTGCAGAGGTTGTAATGCAATTCAAAAGTTAGACCCCAATCGTAACTATTTCGATTTGTTTGGTTTAAGGGAGAGGTATACTGTTGACCTAAAATTCGTTCAAAGTACTTTCCGTGATCTTCAGCGATTACTTCACCCGGACGTGTTCAGCAATAAAGATGAGGTAATACTTAAGAAATTGTAAATCATGTAATTTCAATCGTAAATAAGTAATAATGCCATTCCTAATCAATCAGGAGGAAAAGAAACTATCGGAAGAGCATTCTTCCCTCGTTAATAAAGCTTACACCACATTGACTCATCCCCTCCGCCGTGCGCTGTACATGCTACGGTTGAAAGGAATGGACATTGAGGAAACACCCGTCAGCTTGAGTCAAGACTTTTTAATGGACATCATGGAGAGGAATGAAGAAGTTGATGGTTTAGAGGATGTAAACAAGATTCAAAACCTAAGCCAAGTGTATAAAAAAATTATGATGAACTTGTCAAAGTAAGTTACTACAACACATACTATTTTGAAATTTACAACCTTTACAACACTTCGTACGTTCACTTTGATGCCATTCCTTACCAATAAATGCGCTTAGAATTGGAAATCATTCCCGTGCGAAGGGTTTCTTAAGAAAAAAGATTCAAGAAAAATTGACCAGGCTGCTACTCTTTTTTGATCCATTTTACACATTTATCTTTTTTGTATTAAATTTCAATACTTAGAAAGTATAGTTCGTTATGAATGCACAGGCCGAAATATGTTCCCTTCTGGTAGATTCAGTTTCCTTGGTAAATAGTTATAAGGCATTATTTAACTTTTTAATCATGCAATTGATTTTCTAGTCTTTGCCCATGGTCGTGACTATTCCCAGAAACGGATGCTTCGGGATATGCACTTCCATTTGTGTTGTCTTTATTGGTCTGAAAATGTGATGGGTTACATTAATACACATCTCGAGTGGGATATCTTGGGACCATGATATTTTTCCAGTTAAGACAGTTTTGTGCTCGATGTTAATAAAAAAAATACAGAAGTCGATCATGTTACATCCATTAGATGTGATGCCTACATTGTGTGGCTGAAAGTCCATTGACCAATTATGAAAGAATACTGTGGATATTTTATTCCAACATAATGATATTCACTGAAATGTCAGTTGTAATTCAGATTTAGTTTATAAATTGGTGCATTTATTTGGACTACAGTATGCCAAATCTATTAAAGTCTCAAAATTTATTGATATAATTATTTGCTTTGTGCATGCTAAAGAGGTTTATGATTCAAGGAACTAAATCCATATCCATGTTTGCCAGTTTCTGTTTTAACAGGGGTAATAATGCATGAATACATGCATACAAACACATTATGCTTCTTGAGACCAAAACTTTTTCCCCAGTCGATAGGTTTCCATGTAGCTCTAGTTCTGCCTAAAGGCCGTTTTACATGAGGCACATTATTGCACAATCTGATTTACGTATTGATGTGCGTTGAAAATTGTGTCGTGTAAAGCAGTGAATTTCTATAATGCAAGCCCAAATGCATAAACAGATGCTACTTCAAATTGTACAATAAAATGCCTCGTGTAAAACTGCCTTAAGACTAAGTTTCTCTGTAGTAAATCTTTAAAATTTTCTATCTCCCTGGGTGAATGCTACTAATGAAGTCCTCTTGGGATTTTCAGCTGGTGAAGTGATGAGCAACTGATGTCTCAATGGCTTACTCATCACCTCACCATCTTGAGTCCCTCATCTCACCTGGTCAGAACCCCAAGGAGACTTACTCAGCAGTGTTGATGAGATACATTATTTTAAATATCTCCTTAAGGAATTGGTTGAGAAATAAGACTTAGACAATTTATTTTCATCTGGAGGTACAAGTGCCCTCAGAGGTACAAGTGCCCTCAGAGACCTTGGTCATAGAAAAACCGCAGTTTCACCTAAATTCAAATGGTTGTTAAAAATCTAGAAGAGATAGACAAGAAAAACTTCAAATGGTTTCATGTCTACATGAAAGGATGAAACATAACAAGTTTCATCAAAATCTGAGACGGTGGGTGTCATGGCCTGGATGAACTGACATGGAATGACCCTTAGTGTCATATTGAGTAGGTGAATTTGCTGCCTAGTCACTGCTTGAGTACATTGTCACTGTTTAATCTTTTTTAACCATTGCAAATTATAACTTCTAGGTGATGCGTTTTTATGATGTTCGACAGCGTTGGGATATCATTCATGGATGGAGGGGATAAGAATATTCTTGGAGTGTAATCGTTGTTGAATTGCAGACATTCTTTCTTCAAGGCATAACAAGTACATAATGTATGCAATACCTAGCTTGAACAGCTAACCACTTGGTGGCTCCAAAGACATTTCCCAACTCATAACAATGAAGGTTGAAAAATAACTATGCTTGAATAACGGGAAGATCTTCTTGGGAAAAACTTCCAAGTACACAATTTGGAATGCTTTACCAAAAATTTCATTGGATGTATTAGCCAAATTTGGAGGACATTGGGACTAGCCACACGGTACAACCTTTTACGGAGTCACCCATAAATGCACTAAAGTGCGATATTCTACAGATGAAAAATCATTTGCCTTGATGAGGATTCGAACATGGATCCCTCGATTTTGTGCCGAGAGTTTTAGCCAGTTGAGGTGTCATCCTCCTGTGGATTTTTTCAAGGAAATATGAAAGGAGTGAGCTTGATTGATTTGGTCATGCTGAGAGAATGGAAGAGAGTGGAATAACGAAGCAGATACATGTGTAGAGTGAATGACGTGAGAGGAAGGAGTAGACTGCAAAAGTCATGGATTGTAAATGTTGTGGAAGAGAGACCAAAAAGGAGGAATATTAGGAGTCTTAAGAATGGTGGAGCCAGTATGAAACAATTTACTGGCATAAGCTCATAGGTGTGCACAGGATTTTGCTATTGGGGGTGCCAACGATAAAAATGCCGCCTTTTGCCCTTGCCCATGACCATAAGCCTTAACCCTAAGTCCTCGGAGGAAAGCCAGTTCCTTAAAGCAACTCCCACAACAAAATTAGAAGATCCCAATATTTGCGTTAAAAAATCTATATATGTACTATTATATTTCTGCTTTAATTTTGATGCTTGGATAAGATATTTCTAAAAAATTACTTTCTAAAAACTGCAATTAAATTTAGCTTTCATAATATAGCTTGCATAAAATATCTAAACCAGTCAGTTATTTACTTTTTATCAAATAAAAGCAGAGTAACTATGGGGAAGAAAATATGATGAAAAAATACAAAAAATCTTTTTGGAATCAGCTTTATCAGAATAATGTTTGTAATTTACTAATACTTCTACTTCTTGTTTTTTCACACCCACAATTGGGCTCCGAACCCTGTTTCAAAGAAGCATATGCAATGATAATTTGAGTAGTCTTATTACAGATCAAAAAATAAAATCAGATCTTTAAACATTTTTAGATTGATTGGTTTTCCAGTTCTTTTCATCAGGACTCGCTTTCCCGCAAGTTTTCTGTTCCATCCAAACTTTGGCGCCCCTCCAAAATGTTTTGGGGGTGTCGCGGCGCCCACTGTGTGCACGCTTATGCGTAAGCATACATTATTAAAAGAGCCTGTTTTCTGGGGCTGACAGCTGTAGCTAAGTTCCTTGACTTGGCCTATCCTGAAAGGGTATGGCGCGATGTGCACCAAATTCAATGCTTCTCTTATGGGAGTAAAAGTTAACCAAAATGGGGTAAGAACAACCCCAAAAAATAGGTTTTTGCAGAAATCCTTTTGTAGTGCATCCCTGCACTGTTTTGATGTCCTCAAAATTTCATGTTTTTGATGCCAGTAGTTAGTGCTGTGCGTTGATAAATGAATAAGTCAGTCAGGGCATCCTGCTATCTTTGCTCTTCTTCATTTTTAGCTTTGGCATCCTGTGGACCACAACAAACAATTAGTTTTCTTTCTCTTCTCCTCCCAAAACAACTTCGTTATTTTGCTGTGATTCCTCCTTTCTTCTGACAGGCGATTATGTTCTTTTTACTTCCTCTTTCCTTAGACCACTTATGTACATTGAAGTCCATCAACTTTCCTTCAAAAATCTCTTTATTCCAGATGTGTGTCTGCCCTCACCCATTTTGTCTTTTTCTTTAATTGGATGATGTAGCTGATGATTTTCATTGTTAGTCTACAACCACTCATTCTAAGGGCATGCCCATAAAACTATAGGATTTACAAGGAGCTTTATATATATCTATATAGCATAAGACTATACAAAGATTATACATAGGGGGACAAGTACCATATATCGATACATATGACTCATTCCTTTTTAAATTCATATTTCAGAAAAAATGTTGCCAATTTCTATTTAGGTGGAATTGGGGGCTTGAATAGTTTCTACCTCTCTTTGTCGGAAAATGTTTGCCTTATTATCGAGAAAAAATTTCCTCCCTGTAGTTAGGCGAATTTGCACTGAAAGAAGTGAAAAAGCGTATTTTTAGTATCTTTTTTGGCAAGCTCTAGTAATTTTATTTTCACATTACTCGGACTTATGAAGAGTATCATTGGAAGGCTTGAAGTGTCAAGGGCTTTGGAAGGCTTGAAGCTTTACATATATTTAGTCAAAGATTGGTTATGGTGGTTTGAAGGGTAATCACACAAGTGATGAAATATCTAAAGCTTTCCCAGCGTGTGGTGGAGAGAGGGTGGGAGACCCAACAATCCCCCAACATCACACATATGTGATTATCCTTCAAACCAGTGAAGGCAACTTAGGGCATTTCTTTAAGTTGAAAGAGGTTTTAACATGCACAATCGTAAATGGTCATGTGGATCGTGCACTTATCATTACACTAATAGGTTTCTATGTTGATATTATGTAACACTAGAAGATCTGTTGTAATCAGGCCTCGTACCATTAATGCCAGTATGTAACAACGCTTAATTTAATATACATATTGCAGTTCCTTAAAAATTTGTCCCATCTGACGATAGGAATGTATGTCTTTGCGGATAAATTTTATTTAGAACTGCATGTAATTGCCTTTTACAGAGTGCATGATGTGGATAAAAATTTAACTTAGAGTCCTGAATTATTTAATTTGTGACCTTAGGATTGGAAAGTCATATCCTATGCTTTCATGACTTATACCATGAATGTAAAGGAACTGTAATGTCCTGCTCCTCAGTCTGACAAACATATAAGAATCCAATAACAATATATATTATTTTTCTTACCAGGGATGTTGAGATTGCATTCAATAAAGGAGACCTGGAAAAAGCCAAAGAACTTGCAGCCAAAATGAAATATTTTTCCAATTTGGAGAGTAAGTTAAGGGATCTAAAGGAGAAATTTGGAATACTGGACTGATGCCAATGCGGGCGTGACCTAGTCTTAGAAAATATGTAAACTTATAGTTTTATATTTAACTGTTTTTTTTTCTGATAATAAATTTTATATGTTAAATTATATTCCTCTCTCTCTCTCTCCCCCTGTACTCTTCATAAAATAATATTACGTACTGACTTAGTTTTTGCTGGGAGGAATAGATAAATACAACCTGAAAAAATAAGTCTGGCACAAAGGTAAATAAACCAAGGCAAGAAGGGTCTTGTTCAAATATGTCATAGGTGGGAATAATGCAAAATAAGGTAGAATAAGCTGTGGTAGGATCAATTGCAAGGTAACTTGTGGGAGGTGTTATTGCTGGGTATGAAATTGGGAAAAGGAAAAGAGAAACTAGAGGTAAAGGGAGTTGATAATTTATGATACATAAAAGAGTTCTGAGTATGACATTAAGATGTAGAGAGTTGTTGATGGACTTGATAAATGGCTAATTAAATGTTTAAGTGTGGGAAAAAGTTCCAGACGGTCCATTCACTGAGATGAGTTTGTTGCAGCGACTGCTCAAGAACTTACCATTGCAGGAACGACACCAAACTATCTGGCGATGATGCATCAAAATCAGTAAAACCAAAATTAAATATTGGTGGAAATATATAATGCTTTTTCCTTCAATGATAATGGATTTCCATTATCAATGAAGTGAAGCATAAAAACGTCAAATATATAAGGACACCAATGATTAATGCAGTTAGCAAATAACTTCCACAAGATGAGTATGAAGGTGCAGACCAAATCTAAGTACATAAATACTAATACAATGGACTAAGAAGGAAAGACAAACCTCTCTCATATTGACCACAAAAATGCATCTCTTAGCTGTAGGGAAAATCATCTTCAAGACTTAAGTACATAGTTAGAAATGGTTCATATCAGATTCAGCATTAATGTAGTGCAAGGAATACACATTAAATGAAACATAATTTGCACTTATTCTTGGGATTTTCAATTCTACTACATGTTTCAACCATCGTGTGCATGCCCCTTCCTCTCATAATAAATTTATTCCTTTTCTAAATTGTCTTGTACCTGAAGATGACTCAGTGATTTGCAACAGACAGTAGAATTAAATTAAATATCCCATGGAAAAGTGGAAATTGTGTTTGGTTTAATAAGTATTTTGAACTGAGAAAACTTGGATACTGCTCAAATTTCAATTATTATTTTCTTGCTGCCTGACATACAGGCTTGTGAATCCTCGCCCCCCCCCCCCACAGATAATTTATTCTTTTTGCCATCTGTTGCTGTCTCCAGAAGTATGGCCAAGCTGAATGGTAGCAATCTTAATGCAAATGCAGCTTTCTTGTCTGCAGGCTGATGTGCTGTGATGAGGCTGTTTCTGAGGATTTTTAACCCAGTTACTGACATAAACAATGAAAACTTGTCGTTTATTAATATTTTTGGATGTATGCATTGAAAGTAGAAACCTGCAAATTACTAAGCAGACAGCTCACTTAGTAGCTTCACTCAGGGCACTGCTAAATCCTAATTGCTGTATACGCTCTAGTATAAGTTGAGAACTATGTACATATCTTTCTTTTCCGGTCAATCTTAACCTACCTTAGACTTACACTCGAGTCATCAAAAAAGTTTACTCTCAAGGCCAAATATTTCTACCCATCATCAGCACAAAACCGAATGCGTATGTACTACTGATAAGCCTAAGGAGAATATTTGCCTATAAATGCGTTAAATTTGTTCTAAGTATCGTATTAGGACCTACCACTGGCAAATACACTCGGTAGGTACTTACGTTTTGTGATTTAATGCGTAACACAAGGCCCATTGTATTGTAAAAATATCGCATTATTAACCCAAAACACTAAGATTTCCTGATTAGCTACGGGCGACTCCAAGGCCGTAAATATAGTGATTGATAAGATGTGCATTTTTACACACTCGGTGAAAATAACCGAGGAAAATAAACTCAACAATAAGATGAAACAAAAACTTGTCACAAAAATCGACTTCTCATCACCAAATCGGGAATCGCGCGGGATCTATGCTTTCCGATGCACCACACACTAACTGAATCAATTAAGACCCACCACTAGCTTGATGGACTTTCTGTCTGAATCCTGAATATTTGTAAATATCTGTCAATTCCAGCAAATATTCATATTTCCATATCCATCTGCACCATCATCATCGCCGATGGTGAATTTTAGTTACAGTCAAAAAGGCAGCTTATCGGAGTCGTGATAAAAAAATTTGAAGAATCACTAATATGCTTAACTTCCCATTATCTTTGCTTTCTTCATTCTCTTCCACATATATTGGATTATCTAATCACACACTAAATAACTCTCTGGAGTCAATCTTTCATTCCATGGCAACGTTTTACACTTAAAGCCTCTCACCTCTCTCACACCTCTCAACACCCATATTTTTACATAAAAATTAAGAGGTGACATCCAGCCACGACGGAGAAACACCAGCTCCTGCCCAATCATCACAGTTGAGCATCATTGAGCCTGGCTTGAATTTGAAGGGGTGATCATGAGTAATTCCACTTTTTGACCATTGGCAGACACTAAGTACAAAATGACCTTGGCCATCGTAGCACATAACACGGAGGTACTAATAACAATAAAAAATAGTACAACAGTCAATACACCTATTAGAGTAGCCATAATTCTGCATTCATGATTACAGACATCATTCATGGCTACGAATCCATCCAGTTAGGCACAACGACTCATTACCCCATCAATATTTTTTTTCTCCCCTTCCCTCAAATTTAAATTTCCTGCAATCTCACGTTTCCCCACCCAAAAGTAATTTTTACAATGCACTATGCCTCATGCATGACTTTGTTTTGTGGGCACCACTGAAACTATCAAACAAGTCATTTTACATTCAATAAAACCAAAGGTCTCCAGCGTAACTTTATGGAATTGGTACTCATCACAAAATGAATTTGTACATATTATATTCCACACTTAAAAAAAGTGAAATATACAAAGTAAAAATTCATTTAGATATTACCTTCAAGTTGTAAAAAATCTCATCAGTGTAACCATTAAGAATAACCACCTTAATTCACAAAGATGAAATGAATTTTCATCCAACCATTCCCAGAGTACCTATGTCTTGGCCTCCCAAGGCAAATGTACAGTACATTTGCAAGTGCAGGAGATAAAGATCAAATTAAATAAAATTCGTAAGGCATAATATAAAGCAAGGGCAATGAGTATGAAGCAAGAGATTAAATGCAAAAATGACTATTAATGACCGACAAAATATATATTACACTTATAATTAGAATTACATTTTCATTCACAGAAAGGTCACATTGCTTTCACGTCAGACACTCAAGTTGTTTTAGTGAGAATATTAACAACATGTATAAAAAAATGAATCCCACGAAATAGCAACATTATCTCTCTCCTTCACCTATCTCCTCCTTCGGCTTTTCCTGGTCCTGAAACAAGAAATTACAACAACTATTAACACTATTCTTCTTCACTCTTTTTGTTGACTTTTTTAATAGACTGTCAAATGCACAACAAATACCATAATATAATTAAGGCATTAATTTATGATGCATGAATATTAGCTTAAAAATAAAATATTTAAACAATATGCTAAACAGCAGCAAACTACACCTAATTTAATACAATGACCGGGTCTGGTTTAGTTAATAGATTTCATGTATTTAAAAAATCTAATAACAAGAGGCCGTAAAGTAAAAAGATTTTGGATCCTGGACAGAAACCACTTAATTGAACACAATTTGCCAATTCTAATAAAGTAAACATTACAAGTTGAATGGTTTTAATAATGATAGCAAGACAGCAGTAAAGACTAAACCTTCAGCATCTAAACATTGCATTTTTAACCAAAGGACAGGTGATCACTCTTCCCATACCCCTCCCTGAAAGCCTTCCAGGAGTCGCTTTGAAGTGAAAAGATCCACCATCTATAAGCCACATCAAGAGAGAGCTTCATAGCCCTACCCCTCCCAGAGTTAATTGTATAATAGATAAGACTTGATTGAGTTTAGAGAAGCTTTTGCAGTTCATGGTGGTACAAGTATCAACTGATTTTTCACCATATGGGGCTGGTCGAGGTACTCCTAGCATTTCAAGCCTGTTGTTGGTCACTATTAAAATGGTAAATATGCCCAGCAACCAATTTTGCTCTCTTTATATGTCCCATTATGCTGCTGAGAAGAGCAGATCATATGATAAGATTACCCAATTAATATTCATTGTATCCAGAGAATACATATTTTGTCCCACCTCTTCCAGTGAACCAGTGGAACACCTTAACCCTTATGCTCCCACGTTATTTTCCTTTTTCACTCTCACAAAGCTCATGGATAATATGTATTTGTTCATTACAACTATTTACTTAACTATTTTTTGAACATCTAATGTGTTACCTAGTATCTATGTCAAAGGTTTTTTTAAGTCCAGAAAAATGCTTTTTAAATAAATGAACATCTTGTACGAGCCAATGACCCCTGGGCTTTGTAAGGCAACCTGGGGAACATCAATATCTTGAGTGTCTAAGGGTCGATGGAAGGCAGCTTTATAATGTCAGGGTGATGCGGACTGCACGATGATGTAGCCTTTTTGTTATCTTGAAGTTAACTAACGGTTAAGTTCCGAACACCACAAAAGACTCAGTTGACACGAGTGTTTGGAGAATGCATTAACTTCGGGTTTCAAGCCGAGAAAATACAAATGAACCATTGTTTATAGAACTAGGCCTAAGTGCTCTTTCCCAACTTTTACAAACCCGTCATCGTCTCTCAAAAGGCCAGTTGTCACTGCTCAAACCTGTTGCTGTACAAACTCCCTGATAACCTGGGCAATTTATTTTTCATTCCCAATACCCATTCTTCTATGCCTAACAGTCCCAAATGCATACATAGAAGATGTACACGTAGTGATGCAGAAACACCAGAAGATTAAAATGACGATATCAGTTAAAACTAACAGGAGTTTCTGAAAGGACCTAGTTGGGGAAATTTTAAGAAATGAAGTAATTTAGGGAAATATTTTACTCTTCTGCCAAAAAGGTAATGTAATGTGAGACAAAATGAGATTTTCTAATCTTGTTAATGGTACCAATTGACTAATTATAACTAACAATTGTTTTGCAAGTTGACAAGGAATGTTTATTCTACAACAGACATAAAAATTGGGTATGTACTTGTGATAGAGGTTTAACCTTAAACTATACATAATTAAGAGTTCCCATTGGCATCACTTAAAATCTATTTGTTTTTTCTAATGACACACAATGGCCAAAATCCATATTTCTTCCAACAACTAACATGAGAAGATGTCTTAGTTATGTAGTAAATAACACTTTGAAAATTAATGAGATGATTTCCTTTCTTCCTATAGATACTTGAGACTTTCCTTCGAGTCATCCATGGTATGCAACTTAAACAGGGTCTGAATAAAATAGCTCATGAGGGAAGCAAGACACTTGGTTGTCAAAATTGGAAACCCAATTAAGAGAAATAGGTACAACTAGGTACCCCCCTCCCCATTCCCAAAGCATACTATGAAAAAGTGAGGTAAAAAAATGTCACTAAGACAAATAGTGTCAAATTTCACTTCAGCCTATCCCATCCACTTCTCAAATGCCTTCAAAGCCCTGAACTATATTGTGTACATGAATGGAATTTGCCCCTTAAGTTAGGTGCATAATTCTTTCAAACATATGGACCAGCTAATATAAGTAAAAACATATGCAATGATATACACTTACTTTTTTGGCCCCTTGACAAAGCACCAATCAACAGATATTGGTTGTCCCAAAATACTTGTACCATTCAGGGAGTCGCGTGCTGCTTGAGCCTCCTTAAAAGTTTCATACTCAATAAGAGCATAGCCCTGAAACAAAATCATGTAGAAGTCAAGTGCTATTGTAAATGTAGATATGTATTGTCTTATGATATAGGAAGGATATAAGATGAAATATGTAGACAGCTTGGTTTGCCCAAAAAAAAAGGCCAAAAACCACAATGCACACCACAATTGTCCTATTACAATTTTTTTCCTGTCACAATGTTTAGAAAAAATACCATATTTGACAGCATATTAAATGCACTGGAATGTAAGATGCAGTAGGGGCACACTCAATAAAAGCGACCATTAGCTTTCAGAAGGCCGTACCTTCACATAAAATACCTGGGGGTGATTCTTTTTAGCCCTAATTTTGAAAAAAAGGTGTGCCTTATATGCCATCAAATACAGTAGTAAATAATAAACAGATGGAATTTCTGGAGTATCAGAAAATTTGTGACCATTTTCAGTCTGGTTTTTGCAACTGTGTCAGAACCCAAACTGCACTACCTACTTAAAGTAACTGCTTACATTACTGCAGGAAAGGAAATAGAATGCTTACTATTCTTGACTAGTTTACTTTAGTTTAGGCATTTATTCATTTCGATTAGCTTGAAATTCTATTTCGCATGCATGGGAGTTCCCCAGGGTTTGGTTCTTGGACCACTTCTTTTTTAGGTTTAGGCATACATATTCTGGATTAGCCTAAGCAACTGCAATACTGCAAGTATATGCTTTACGCGGATGATTTACTGATCTACCTCCACTGCAAACTTTATTTTCTCAAAAACTAAGTATCTCACGACTTACTTTCTCGCATATATTAAATGCGCATTCCTTTCACTTTCCTTTCCCATTTCTCTTATACCCCTCACTTTTCTACGTTTCTCACAAAAAATTTTCTCCCAGACTGGACCCTATCGATCATTTACCCTTTATTTTAACCAGGGCTAAAACTAAAGCCCTGATTATGGAGAGCACATGCTTGCTTCAAAAAACTTCGATTTTTCCTCGTTGAGATTTTTTGCTGCTTAGTTCATTACAGCACAACGGAACAGCTTAACTTAAAACTCAAATGGCAATTGACCTTGTGCCACATTAAAAGTCAACTTGAGAAAATATGACCATACCAGTTCCTTTCCTCTTAGGAGGCTTTGAGTCACATTGATGAGGACATACTTTCTGGGAGAGTATTCATCAGGATGATTCTCAACAAAAAGTCAACCTACTTATTGATTGTTTTCTGAAAAACCACTGAGTGAATCAGGTGTATAACTCGTATCATTACCATCCCAATGTTCAAAATACAATATTTATAATATCAACATAAACTTTCTCTCTCTGCAAGAACCATTAGCATTATTGCACAAAGAAAGACCCCAACAGTCAAGTAGCTGATAAAATTATGGCTCTGTGAAATCTGTTCGGTGTGTAAGCGTGATATACATTCTTAAGATCATCATTCGGCAGCAATCATTCAAAGCATTTATGTGCATCTGTAGAAGTACTAACATGTATATATTCAGAAAAAAATTGAGAGGGTAACTTGTGACAGGATAAATTACAGATAAAAAGAAAAGTACCTTCAGAAATCCTGTGCGACGATCTAGGTTGAGATGGATATTTTTTATTTCACCAAATTCTGAAAATTTATCTTGAATGTCGTCCTCTTGCGCTTCTTCATGCACTGACGTGACACATAATATCCATCCCTCAACAGCTGAAAAGAAACAAGTTTACAGAATCTAGAAGCACATTTCTGATAACCCATTACGATACGTTTGGAGAATCAAGGTAATTACATTCACGAGCAGACAGATAATGTTATTCGAATTTAAATATGACGCAGGGTAAATTAGTAACTGGTGGATAACAAACACTAGCCCTTTCTGAAGGAATGTATGTACGACTATGATAGATCGAATATGTGAAAACAAATCTAGAACATTAATTAAAATTTCAAGAATACATTCACCACGCTCCATCACTCAACTTATGATATAAAACCTCAATAACACTTCTAACCCAATAAAATAGTAAACCATCATTAACGGACATCAACGAATACCAACAGAATAATTAATATGTATACATATATTTATATAGTGCTCTGATCCATAATCTCACAGCTACGATTCCAAAACTAACATCATTCTTCTGCTCCTTCACATACATGATGGATGCAAACAATAAAACTTGGACATCCAATGAGGGATAAACATAGCTGCAAAAAGAATGAAGACTTACATCTTTGTGGGCCCGGCTCTTCATCACCATCAACCTCCATAGACTCATAGTCACGGATTTCCTCTCTAGCTGAATTATCGGCGCCAAAACCTCTCCCCTTACGTTTCCTGGCCTTTTCTTTCAATCTTGCGATACCTTCTACGATGGTAAATTATTACTCCGGTCAGAAACAAGCATGGCGGTAGGGATAAACAAGGACAATGAAGGAGCAGTTCTCAACAAACATATTACGTACTATCCAACAACCTCTCGCAATACTTACGATCGCCTTCGTCGTCCACTTCAAATTCTTCAGCATTATCTATATCCAGTACATCAGCCATTTTCGACAAATTCAATCACTTAGCTTGCCCAAAAATCCCAACACACAAACGAGACTACCTCACATAAAAGAACGCTTTCCGTTCTTTTTTGCAACGCTTTTCGCTTTTCTACATAGAAGTTCAACAACATTCCGCTACTTTTCATGAGGGCGTGGTCTACCCATTTGACCTAATACACAAAGACAACATTTAAGTACTGAAGAAGAGTTACCAAAACAAAAACCTTCACATCCAACAGATGGCGATAGCAGTATAACGTCCTAAAGGCTAAAGCTTCGGAAATGCCACGGTCGAAAATAATTAATGTGTTCTTTATAAGCCCTGTTGTGTCTTCAAAATCATTTGCAATTGATACTGGCTGGTATAAAGATTGCATAGCTTTAAAACTACCGTGCAATATATCTAAATAATGCAATCACATATATTTAAAAAAAAAACTAGCAACAGTTGTAAAAACCAGAAAAGCGTTACAGCCCTCACTGAACTATGAACTTCTATGTTCTTCACATCACAAGAAAAAAATGACACACGTGCTGCGTTGATGACCGGATCGGAGGATGGAACTGTGCGAGATTTCATGAATTGAAGAGAAACAGTAAATAAATTATAGTATCTCTAGGGGAGCCAATGGTGCGTAATTTGCACGAATAGAATGTGCATTGCTCATCTAGTCTCATGCCTTTAGTTGTCGGAGTACCTCTTTGAATGAATCAATTGATGTAAACAATGGTTTTAACTACTGTGTGCATGTTCTATGTAATTGCTGACCTTTTATCTCACGACAGGCGTCTATACAGAATGACGTTACCATTAAAGACAATGCACCAAAATCTTTGTTACTAGACAAGCACGCGGACTTCATAGAATCCTATGGTGCCAATAAAGATAATTATGTAAGTAGTGTCATTAAGATAAGTATGAAGTAGGTACTCTTCTGCTCACTTGATCGTATATCTATGGACACCTGTATTTAATTTGAATTCGTGTTTTTTAGGAGTATTGTATGACAGAGTATTTAAGAATGTCTGGGATTTATTGGGGACTTACTGCCATGGAACTAATGGGTCAACTGAAAAGAATGAATAAGGACGATGTACTGGACTTCATCAAGACGTGTCAGGATGATTCCGGAGGTTTGAGCGCCAGTGTCGGACACGACCCTCACTTACTGTATACCTTAAGTGCTGTGCAGGTGAGGATATGATTAGCTGACAAAATACTCAGCTGAAGTAGATGGATTTTACAAAAATCACTGTTATCTTAATACGCGAAATCGAACATATTAGAATCCTCAGAAATGATAGACTTCATTGACGCCGGGCAAAGCCTGCACATGCATTTGAATGTTATAATGCTAAGCGCACAAATCAAACATTGATTTTTTCAGACAATTTCACCTTGCTATCGAGTGTATTCAAAAAGTCCGTGAGATCCAAAGTTAATTTGTGTTGGAGGGTTGGGCAGCCATATACTCATGTTGATGTATTTGAATACACTATTTCATGGTTTTTAATTTAGGTACCGGCTGAGATTTCAGCTGGCCTGTCATTTGAAACCCATAAGGAATTTGGTTTCTATCATTGGTCGAAGATCAAATGACGCCATGTAGAAAATTATTTGAATTTGACTATGAATTTTATTAACTATCGCCTTCATGAATTCAGAGAAATTACTAGTGCGATATTTAAATTTTAATACATGATGCCTATATAATTTCCATTATTTCAACAGATCCTGTGCATGTATGATGCAACACATGTCATTGATGTGGAAAAAGTAGTGAATTATGTGAAGAGCCTTCAGAAGGAAGATGGAAGTTTCACTGGTGACAAATGGGGCGAGGTGGACACTCGATTCTCATTTTGTGCAGTGGCTTGCCTTTATTTACTGGTAAGTGAATATGCATCTTAAATTGACTTTAATGTTAGCTTAGGCTGGCAAAGCCATATGCCCTTACACTCCAGGGAGTGCAACTCTTCCCTTACACTCCATGGAGTGTAGGGCGAGGGTAAGCCAAAGAGTTTTTAGCGAGTGTAAAGGAAGGGTAAGCGGGCGGTAACCACCCTTCATGGAGTGTAGTCTTCTTCCTTTACACTCCGCTTACCCACCATGGAGGAAATATTTTTATCAGGGCACCTGCATTCCTCAAGGATGAAATTAACTCATCGCAGGGAGTGGAGTATAATTGTCCCTTTGTTCTCTCTTGGTTTGCCTCTAAGTTCCTTAAAAAGAATTAATGTGTCGCCACCCTGAGATGGTCAGACATGTTGACATTTTAGCAGCATTGGTTATCGCAAAGCAGTTTTCTCGGCCTTTAAACAAAACTGTGAAATCTTATTTAACTCAAAACAAAAACTCTTATTAAAAAAAATGACAACTTTGTGGAATTAAGAGACAAGCTTTAAGGTTCATACCCAAACTTTACTTCTATATTGCAAAACTAAAGCATTGAAGATGGATGGAGGTCTTTCTTTGAAATTCTGCTCTTGGGAATCAGGGACTACATTCCGAGTAAATTTAAGTGTGAAAGCAGGGAACCTTGCTTGTACAAAAATGAAGTAAGAAGAAAACTGGGTAGACAGATGAAATTACATAGATACTTACCAAGATTAGTAGAAAACACTCTGCAGGATATGATGGCATACCCTGCTCAATCTTAATGGGAAATATTAAAAGAGCAATTTTTATAAATCCACTTTCTCACTTGATAAATGAGTCGTTATCGTTAGGTATCTTCCCTGACAAATTAAAGATAGCAAAGGTTGTACCAGTGCTTAAGGTAGGTGACCCCCAAGAAGTGAATAATTATAGACCTATCTTGATTCTTTCTGCTTTTTCTAAGGTTTTTGATCAAGTAATATCCGACAGAATATTATCTTTTCTGACCAAATTTAACACTATGTATCTCAGAATCTCAATATGGCTTAATTGGAAATAGACCAACAGATTCTGCATTAGCCAAATTTATACATGACATTATTCTGAATCTTGACCAGCAAAATAGTATTGTGGGAGTTTTTTATGATTTAAGAAAAGCTTTTGATTCAGTTGATCATGTGATCCTACTGAGAAAACTAAATAGCTATGGTATCTCGGGCGTTGCTAATGATTAGGTTCTTTCATACTTAACTGGAAGATCACAGGCAGTGAGAATTAAGCTCACCAGAAAAAAGCTCAAATATCACCTCCGTCCTTATAACAGTCACAAAGGGTGTTCCTCAAGGATCAATCCTTGGCCCGTTATTTTTAATTGTATACATAAATAATCTCCCTTCTTATTTTCATACCGGTACACTGTTTATATGTGCTGATGATAAGTCACATCTAATGCCTTCAACAAATAGAAACCATGATGAAATCCAGTTGAATATTAACTGCATGGCTCTGTGGTGTGATGATAATCTAGTCCTCATTAATAATGAGGAAACAACTTTTATCCAGTTTCACACCTCAAAAAGGAAAATAGTAACCACTCCTGTTCTCAGATTAAATGGCTCCATCTTGAGGTCCTCAACAGAAACCAAATATATGGGACTTTATATTCATGAGTCCTTATGTTGGGAAACCCACGTAGACAAGTTGTGTTCCAGAGTGGCCTCTGGATGCTATTTACTCAGGAGAATTTTATCTCTTACTGGTAAAGCTACAGCCCTCTCTATCTTATATCATAGGGTTTTGAGGGCTTTTCACCACCCTGGGGATGGGTGTTTGTGTAATTTGTACAGAGTTAATTGTGAGAAAGGAATGAATAGTCCTTATTTCACTCAACAGCCATTCCATTGGTTCTGGGTATGATTTATGAGGATTTAATTTTAAATTTTCACATCAATTACTTCAACTAAAATATACTAGAGTACACCTTTAGTTAGCCATAAAACAAGGCAATTTACAACATAATATGCAATTTAAAAAAATAACTAGCGCCATTGTAATTGGAATAAAAGTGGTGTGTGACTCACACAAATGACACTCAATAAAATAAGACTACGTTAACCTGTAAACTCTCTGAATAGCTTAAACATTAAATATTGATATTAATATGAGTAAGATAAGAGTAATTGTTCTTTAGTTTAAACTAATGGAGAAGTATCCAAAAGCATTTTTTCTAGTTATCAATTTTTTAATTAGTACAAGGTGTGACATAGTAAATTTCTGGGTGTGACCTAATTACTCTTTCTGTTCTCCATTATGAGTAAAATTCAATCTTTCTTTCAAATTTTGGTAATGGCTCAGTATATTTGATTAACCCTTAGGCTGTGGGAAACGTACATGTACGAGTGTAGCGGGAACTGCGGAGAGAACGTTCTTGTACGTTTGACCCTTTCTGTCTACCTGCTCCCTCAGTCCTTTCATATTTTTATGACCCAAACTCATTCTTTCCAGCGGTGGACATCTGGGAATCCACCCTTTTTACCCAAACCACTCACTTCCCACGCTCTTTAGGGATCGCATACCACCGAAATGATGTGCAACCTTTTCTTCCGATTGTTCGCTCAAGAGGCTAAGGTTGTCTCAAAAGTTAGTTGTTTTTTGCTCGCCTCGGCCCATGGGAAGGAGTGACAGGCTCCATCCGAATAGACATTTGCCGCACAGGGTGGACGAAATGTGCTCTAGCTGCCGCAGCTTAAGGGTTAATTAAGCACTAGCAAATCTGGCTAAGTCAAAATTTAAAATTGTAAAACAAAAACACTTTTTTTATTTTTTCCATATTTGGGCTCACTTTAAATGGAATAGCTGCCAAATACACGTATGTTTTAATGATTATTATGTATCTGAAGGACAGATGAAAGTGACAATGTGAGAGAAATTCACTGCTGAGCTGATTAGTTGAACAATTTCTTCTTCCTGTGGACCATTAATGGTAATAAGACAGAGCAAGACATAACACTTAATGTCCTCTCCCTCATCTATTTCCCTTCCTCTTTGTTGCTGGTGTTCTCACGCTTCCTGTCACATGGACGTCCATTGCCTTATGTAGATGTCATTCTAGTGTCCAAATTCAGAATCCAAAAATCATTCTGTAGTCTAATGGTCTTTGAAGTGTTTTTATTATTTTTTGAATAAGCAAGTGTAAATAGATAGATAGATTTGCAGTAACTTGTAACTGTTAAATTATTATAATTAACGTTTTTGCAAAACACAGTCCTGAACCTACGGCATGGAAACATTGTCTTTTAAAATGGTTTCCTGTGTCTAAGATCATGTGGTGAAGATGGAAGTATGTTTAGAGATGAGAAAATTTCCGCAATTTTCATCTGAGGTCAATTACCACGGTAAATGATGGTAATTTTTGAAAATGACCGTAATTTTGCAGTATTTTTTAGTTTTAACCAGTTAATAGGAAATGTATGGTTAAATAAGGAAGCCAATAGTAATAGGAAGGGAATAACGATGTTTAAACCATAATTAATACAACATTAATCTATTATAAATTTTTGAAATTGTAAAAAGAACTATGGCAGCAACACGCAATCTGGCTTTCTTTTGTCAAAGTATGATAAATTTTCAAGAAGAATATTCTAATGCTTTACTCTTATAATGTTATAATTTAAGTAAAATATTTCAAAAATGAGTAGTACATTCTTCAATTTATTATTAAACATGTAGGAAATGTGAACTTGGCTTGAAAGAACATGTTGGGAATTTATCTGTATGAAAAATGTTCTCTAACATAGTTGAATTATCTAAAAAATTACGGTAATTTTCAAGGGGTGCAGTTTTCATTCAAGTAATCTACCAGCTGATTGGTAGGTTCTTGGACAGTCCCCATTCTGCATCCCAACCTCATATACATTTTCTCGCTTTCCCTCCTAAGGATGTCCCGCCATTAGATCCCTCTTCAATTCTTCATATCTTCTACCTCCTCTTATTTCGTCCAGAATTCCTATCCCCTTCCTTCCTCTTTCACGCTTCCCCAGTGTTCTGCCATCTATCACTCTCCTCAACATGCCCTCTCCTCTCAAAACCTCCTCCATCCATCTCTTCTGCCTTCTCCGAACCTCTGCCACAAGCTCCTCTCCTCTCCGACCATATCCAATACCTCCTCGTTCGTCTTCCTCGCCATCCAGCTCACCTTCTCCATCCTTCTCCAAACCCATATCTCAAATGCCTCAAGTCTACGCACATCCTCCCTTTGCAATGACCAAGTTTCCGATCCATATAGCACCACGCTCCATATTAAAGTTTTCACCATCCTCTTCTTGACGTCTCTCCCCAGACCCCCCCTCATCAATTCCCTTCTCTTTGAAAATGCTTCTTTAGCGAGCGCAATTCTGCGTCTCATGTCCTTACCACTAAACCCATTCTCCTCCAAAATACTACCCAGATACGTAAACTGCTCGACCTGCTCTATCTTCTGCCCTCCCACCCTTATATTCAGCCCCACCTTCTTACTTCTAGAAAATCTCATTACTTTCGTTTTCTTGTAATTGATCTTCATCCTATACTTTTCGCACTGCACCTCGAACGAATTCGCCATTGACTGTAACCCCTTGGCAGACTGACTAACCAATGCTTGATCATCTGCAAATCTCACTGATTTTATCAGCTCCCCTCCTACCTTTATTCCTACCTCCTCCTCCCCCCATGCCTCCCTTACCATTCCTTCTGAATACACGTTAAAAAGCTACGACGATTGTGGGCACCCCTGCCACACTCCCCATCCTATCGTGGCCCATCCCGATTCTCCATTGGCTACCCTAACCTGCACCATCTGGTTCATATACAAATTCCGAATCAGACGCCTGTCCCTCCAATGGACCCCTAATTTCTTCAACACTTCCATTAATTTTGTCCATTCCACCCGATTAAACACCTTCTCGAAATCTACGAAGCATGCAAAAACATCCTCCCCTTACTCTAGGTTTCTTTCTACTAGCATCCTCATCACCGCTATAGCGTCTCGCGTTCCTGTTCCTCTCCTAAACCTGAACTGGTCGTCTGCCAGTTATTCATTGGCCCTCTTCTCGGGGTGCGGTACAGAAAATACAGTGATAGTTTACGAAAATTACCGAGGTAACTTTCAGAGTGGCCCATCCCTAACTATATTTAGGATTGAATAAGAGTTTATTGCAATTAATGTAAGGCTCAAGCAGTGACATTGCACTTGGCAAATAAAGGTTATTCCGTACAAGGTTTAAAAAATGACTCACCCTCCAAGCTAAGAGGAAGAGTTAACGGAAACAATGGAAATAGATTCAAGCAGATTAATAACATTCAGTGATCTCTATCATCAATGTCACTATAGCTGTAAGACTCATGACCACATGATTTTGTGTAGTTTTGGTGCTCTAAGAGTGCTTTGGCAGAGAGTGGTCATCATGTTTTCACTGAATACACTATTTATTCATGTTTTGAAATGTTACCATAAACTAACCAAAAATCCTGAAAGTCTTTATCAAATTTTATAATTATTCCTAAAAGTTTTCAGAAAACTCTAGTTGGTATGCAATTTCCATTAGGTCGAGTGAGTAGAAAAAATACTTTCAAAGAAAGGGAAAAATGAAATGAAGAATGTTTTATTATATCTGTCTAAGGCTGAGATTATGTCAACATTTTGGATTGTGAACACGAAGCTAAGAAGTTGTAGAACTTGATGGCCAAGTTCATTATAGCTGATTCTAATAAAAATTACTCTGAGATACATGCTCAAATGAACTGCCTTTTTGTGGCACATGTGAAGATGTTGCTCATCATCAAGTTAAGTATGTTTCAGAATTGGCCCTTTTTCATGGGTAGAGCGCATCAAGCTCTCCTTGCTTGCATGATGAACTGCACTTCTTAATTGCATCTACCTACCCCGAGGTTCGCCTTGAATTTTAATTTTCAGTGATAATAGAAACTAGCTAGTGTAACTGATAATCATAAGGCAATCGGAATTCGGAAACCTCATTGAATGACATATTTTTTGTGAATGTTTGCCAATTTTATTCTCTCTGAGATTGTTGATTGAATAATTTACTTTTTATGGGTAATTTTTCTACTAGTTCTGTCATTTTCTTCTTTTTTCATGTTAGGGAAGGTTGGATGCTATTGATGTAGATAAAGCTGTACAGTTTGTGGCTTCCTGTATGAACTTTGATGGAGGTTTTGGATCAAGACCAGGGTCGGAGAGTCATGCAGGGCTCATTTATTGCTGTGTCGGAATGCTGTCTCTGACTGGTGAGGGAACCTGAATTCACACTTTTTGCTATTTTTATGTGCTTGAATCTCAATATGTACTGTGGTTCTTGATGACTCTTTTCACATGCAAAAAAAAATATTATTTTCGCGAAGATAAGAAAACAACAAGAAATCAAAATATGACTTGGCACATCGAGTTTTCGGGTTTTCCCTGAACTGATTTTTAAAAGTAAAAGTGTATTAAAATGATAAAAAATAGTTATTGATGATGCTTTATAGAACAAAATAAACATCCTCCATGTCTTGGATTAGAGCCCTGCAAAACAGTGGTTGTACTCGGCCACTCTTGCTCAATGTCTGGTTCAATCAAGTACATATTGTGCTCTCAACTACTACATCAACCAAGTGTGTTAGCTGAGCTAGCTAGCTAGCTGTTACTCATATCTGTTAGCTGAGCTAGATTGGCCTTTGTTACATAGCAACAATCGCATGGGGGCAACAGGGTTTTTCAAATCCTCAACTCTGAAATATGTCCCAGACTGTGGTCTTAAGGTTGTAAGTGAAATTTCTATGTAGTTAGCTGACATGAGTGCCAAATGTGTACTGTCAGCCAAGAGTCCTGTCAGCCAAGGTAAAGACAGAAAATTTATTTTGTTGGAGACAAACATGAAAGTGATTTTACACTTTTAAAGCAAAGAGAGGTGTTATAGACAGATACATACAGGATTAAAATAGCTGCTGAGTGAAGCTTGTCATAATGGATGTCTCCTGTAAAAAAGCTGAATTGCATGCCAATGCCACTACTAAGCTTACATAAAATGCTTCATTGTTGTTGGACCTTCAGTTATTCAATGTTGGTCATAAATTAGAGAAGTTCATATTTTCCGCATCGTACTAACAATTTGTCAGTTTCGTACATATTATAGAAGTCAAGTATGCACTGATTGCACTGCATTTTTTTTTAATTTCCCAGATATTTTACTCATTGCTCATGCATTTTGTAATGTTGGGAATAAAACCTTAACTGTTTAGTTATGATTTTCATGGTCTACACCTACATATTACATATTTGTAGTAAGTATCAGCTACATTGGCTTAGCAGGAATTAATTTTTAGCTGGAGTTTTTCGATTGCACCTCTCTCATGTGAATTGTGGGGGATACAATTATATGCAAAGATTCAAATATGTATTATTCAAACTCATACTTCCGCTAGATATTTTACACCTTAAGCAGCAATGATCTTTGATGTTATACTGTGTCACTTGATTGTAAATGTGGCTGTGGTGACAGAGATTTAGGGACTTTTGCCATCAGCCAAGTTCAGAGAATGTGGCATTGTAAAGGAGAAAAATTAATGCAGATACAGAACAAACATTTTTGCCAATTTCATTTTTAGAAGGTGGTTAAGAATGGCCATGTAAGGTGGAAGGATTGCCGACTCTCCCATTCTAACTCCTTTTGCCTTTTTCTGTCAGAGCGTTCATGCCACATTCGCCTAAGTGTCAGGCTACAAGAAAAAGATGTATGGAAAAACATTATCAGTCTAATCTGGTTTCCCTTGGACTCTAATGATCAAAGACCCAGAGTGAGTGTTGGAATTTTTACATCCAATACTTCTGACTCTGCCACTCTGGAAAACCACACTCCCTGTCGCCAAGAAACTGCATTTCCTCCCACACTGTCATTTTTTACTTTAGCGATAAAGACATGAAGCGAAGCTAAATCTGCCAGTAATCATCCTGCCTGCCTTCTTATATCCAGTAATCATCCTGAATACACACTAACTAACATTGCACCTTGAATGAGGAATTTTCCTCTTGCAGCATTTTCCTAAGTTTCTTTATACTGGAAGGAGTTACTGTTCAATCATTCTTCTCTTTTTTTAAACAATATAATTGTTGGATTTCACTTTATGAAGTAACTAATGAATATTGTTATGGTTTTATGTGTATTTATTTAACATTTCTTATTATTATATGACATTATTAATAAAATAATGAAATTAATTTTCAACACCATAAATAGTAACAATGAAACAGCTGTCAGGTTTCACCTGACATTTGCAGGAAATGGGCAGAAAACGATGTTGAGGCTGTCGAACATACGAGGAGAAAGGGTTTATAGTCTCTTGCCAGTGGGGGATCAGGATGGTGTATTGGCTGGAGTATTAGCTCTCCATCTCAAAGGTCTTGAATTTGAATCCAAGGAGTGGTGGAAATTTTTATATTGGTTTTTAATGATTAAAAAAAGTTCCCATGAAAGTCACCTTGGTAGTTGTTCCGCAGCCTATGTGGTGTGGTCTGGAATTGAAGGATTAAGACGTGTTTCGCAATGGTTCACAGGTCGGCTGGACGTAGTCAACGCAGATCTGCTGGGGTGGTGGCTGTGCGAGAGGCAGCTGCCCTCTGGTGGCCTCAACGGACGGCCAGAGAAGCTCCCCGACGTGTGCTACTCGTGGTGGGTGCTCGCTTCACTCTCCATCCTTGGCCGCCTCCACTGGATCGATGCCGAGCAGCTCTCAAACTTCATCCTCGCATGCCAGGACACAGACACGGGAGGCTTTGCAGACAGGCCAGGAGATCTGCCTGACCCATTTCACACACTTTTCGGGCTGGCTGCTCTCTCGCTCCTGGGCAACACTAACGTTGCTCCCGTAGATGCAACCCTATGCATGCCGACGCATGTCCTGTCGAGGTTACGGCTCTCCCCGCAGAAGCTGTCACAGTGTTGATGTGTCAATGTGCCAGATGAGAAGAGCCCAAACTCGTCCATCAGTCGCTTACTGATGACCTACGGGAACACTATTTCCATGCACAGAATCAATAATGAACATCTTACGTGCACCTCCTCTCAGTTTGTATATGTGATGTAATTAATTGTTCATAACGTTATGTAAGTCTTATCATTAAATGGGAAATGCAGCAATCTTTTTCTTTTTATTTCTAAGTGCTTCCCTTTATTTGTGTTTTAAAGTCATCTCAAGTCATATAAAGTCATCTCTCACCACCCCCTTTTTTATCCCCCCCCCCACCATCGACATGTAACGTTGTATCTACAAATGTAACTTTCAATTCAAAAATATTTTCTCAATTATTGAGTGAGTTTATTTTCAGGGATAGGTTGAAATAAGACGAATAAAGTAGCCAAACTAGATGTAATAGAACTATCTACATAATCCCAATTGGAGTAAGTAATATTAATTTTAAAATTCTAAAAATCAAGCATGAATCACGTCGCAAGGTGCTGTGCTCATCTACTTTAAGTTCTCTCCCCTTCCTACATTTCTGACTACTACCTTGAAATGCGTTGTCACGAGGTCGCTATTTAACCCGTGAGAAGGTTAAAATGAAAGCAATTTGATGGTATGAAGACTTGCAGCATTGTAGAGGCAATGGTTCAGTTACATTGAGTTACAGTAGAAGATTGGGGTGTATGAAACACCCCACGCACCCTTTCTCATGTTAAACTCTGTAGTATTGTCGATGCGATGTTGATGAGTAAGAAACGTAAACAGGTGCATTGTAACGGCTACATTACTTTGAATGAACCCCCTCCCCTTTCCCCTCATTATCCGCAGTAGGTTTATAGGTGACCCCCCCCCCCCAGATAGTAACGTAGTTTATGCAGGACCCCTTACCTGGGTTACGGTAAAGACCTCACAACGACAGTGAAGGCGGAGATGATGATCATCAGTAGCTACGGTTGAGCTGCCGGGAAAGGCGACCCTTTCCAAGTGGGGTTCATCATTGGATCCCTCTGCCTTGAGGGTAGGGAAGGGATTCTGAAAGGCTTGCGGACATTCACCGAGGGAAAGGGCTCTGGGGCTGACTGCTTCAGTTCTATTTTTGAGAACAGGATTCCCTGTTTTCGCAATAGCTTCAACAATCGACATGGTGGAAATGTTTTGGATGAATCCTACTCCAAGGCGTAACTGGAAACGGAAATCCTTTACTGCCAATGGTGGTGAAACCAGGGCATTGTATTCAGGAGAACCTGGAACATCATCTAAGGAAGAATCGGGGCTTCCTGAAACTGCTTCATGGAAAATAAGGCTAAGCAGAAATATCTACTTGAGGATAACACTATGAATATGTTTTGATAAGTACATAAGGAATAGGCTTAGTAAGTCTTAGGGCACTCAACAATAAATATGACTGCATTGGTTGATTGGTTGGGGGCATATGGGGTGCTAGTCAATTTTGTGCCAATTTCATTTAGAAGCACTGAAGTATTCCAATACCCGATTTCTGTTTTTTGCATGAATAAAATGATTCTAGCTTCACTCGTTTTTCACTCACTCACTCAGTGTTTCAACTCAAAGGTTGCATTTGATAGATGAGAGTAGAACTCACCCCATACTAAACTTTTTTCACTAGACTTGTTAATTTTGTTTTGCCTTTTTCACTAAAAAGCAAAACCTCGGGGTTTAATTTGGCATTTGTTTTAATTTAAGCCTCATTTCTCAAAACTGTCCATTTTGTCATACAACAATGTTGCTCTCAATGGGTCACATGTGTAGTCAGGCCCGAATTTAGGACCTCTGACGCCCCTGGGCAAAAAACATTTGCTGACCCCCAACTTGCATTATATATAATATTTTTTTTATGTTCAGCTTTCCAGTAATTTTGCCGCCCCCTAAAATGTGCCGCCCTGGGCAGTTGCCCGGTTTGCCCTGCCGTAAATACGGCCCTGTGTGTAGTGAATACGCACATGTAAATATGATACTAGGAAAATGCACGCCATGAGTAATTTTTGTGTCACCTAAGTATTAAGAATGAGTTCCATAAGCATCCTTGTACATAATATGTAGTCACTCCATCTTTGAAAGAAATTACCTGGATAGCCACACCTTTAGCTAAATATGAAGTAAATTTTACTGAGGAAAATTTAATTGATTATTCATGTAAATTGCTCAAATTATACACGAAACTTATAACAAACATCAACCCATCTTTGCATAAACTCTCGAGCATATACTTATTTCCTGAATGAAAAAGTTTGCTTGGTACTGAATAAAAAATGTTGCGTAACCATTAATTATTTTTGGATAACATAGAGGGACAGGAACACGATTACGAAAAATGTCATGTGTATACCACCTGCCATTCATCAAAATCAACCAAAATAAAAATTTTTATTCGCTAAGAATTCACTCGCGAGTTCATAACGCAATTAATATCGAACCCAATAAGGAACATTACTTGACCATCTCAATATCTTAGTTTTGTAGCTACGGAAGCTCTGTGAAATGCGGAATGCTGGAGTTCCTCAAATGTAGGGACATCTACAGCCAAGAGCCAACATTTTTAATCGCAAGCATTTGGATGACACCTTTTCTTTGTTAACTAAGGGAAACTTTTGATTCTGGCTTTAAATTTAGTGAGCTATATTTTTTTGTTGTGCGAAGACTTTCTAAAATCTGCTACCGTAACTGTCCTTATATGTACTTCGAATGTGCATGGGACCTGCTTCATCCCACGAATATACAGTTTTGAATGGTTATATTTCCGAATCAAGGCTAGAATATAAGTTTCCTGTAAAATCTCATCAAATTAATTTCATTGAATAAAATGAACTAATTTTTTTAAAGTTTCTGAATTCAATGATTACATGATGAAATCAAAGCTAGAGTCAATAAATGAATTTTAACTCTGCATATTCCACTCTGTCTTATTTCTGACCATGGTTTCGAATATTATTGTCATAATCAATGTGCGTACATTAGCAATCGTTTGCAGTTTTTATATATACACAACGCAGCGGACTGGGGAGGTTTGTTTTACAAGGTGGCAGGGTGCCATATTCGGAGATAGAAGTTGGTCCTTCTGCGATTCGAGAAATACTTGAATTTGTGAATTCTCTTCTTACACTTCGCCGCTACACTTTCGTTCATAAGTTAACTTTGAATCCATAAAATTTGTATGTACAATATTGGCGTCAAAAATTTTAAATCTCTTTAGCCCCTGTACGATAAAGTCATAGAGTCATTCAACTGATTTTAAAATATTGATTTAGGTAAATGAGTACCTGGTGGTGTGTTGATTTCATGAATTCGTACGCCACTATTTCTTGCAGATGGCTAAGAGATTTTATAGCCCTCGCAAAAGAGACGGAGAGGGAGTTTTGAATCTGAAGGGTCGGTATCTGAAAAACCAGTCACCACAGTAAAATGGGTTGTAGCTATATGTGTTTGTTTACTTAAGAAAACGCTGAGTTCTATGCCCTCACCATTCTATGGCAAATATGCCTCCAACCCTAAATTTTCTTTTCGTCCATTTTCATTACCCTTACCACTACGCCAAGTCACTCTGAGACGGAGCATTTGCCCATCTGTCTGCCACCTTAGGCGAGAACCGTACATATCATTCCAGTCTTAACAGAAAATAACACGAGCTAAGTTGGAGAGAAGCGGAGGGAGGTGAAGTCTCTCAAGTTTTTTTTTTTAAAGAGGGGAGGATGAGGATCACCGCAACCCTTGTTTGGTTTATTGGGTGGAGGTTGTCATACGGGGATGTTTCGAATGTGGCGTATTTAACCGCATGAAGTAAGTTCCGTGCAATAAAAAATACAGAATAGAGAAGTGACTTGACAAACGAAAGAAGCTTTTTTTGGTAAAATGATCTCACCCTACATCGCTATCGCACGCAATCAAAGTTTAATAAATATGGCCGTGCTTTTGTAAATGATTTCTATTTTGCATTTTTATAGACAAATCATTACTGTACTGCAATTCAAATACAAGAGTTTTTGGTACTTTTACTGTACAAGTGATTCATTGAATATGGCTGATCGCGTATTTTAATGGCTTCAGTATTCTCGGGTGCTATCATATCGTATGGCTTCATCAACTCTCTTTTCTAATCAATGGGTGCAATGGATAAGTAGTAGTAGGTGATGTGTGGATTGACCTGTGCAGAAAGAACCAACGGATTCGCGGGATTACAGATCGCATTCTTAATGTTCGTTGCACAAACTTCTTGATTATAGTTGGTGCAAGCAGCCGCAAGAGAGTGTGATAAGAGAGATTGGGGCACCATCCAAAAAATCATCCAAATCTCAAATCAGAGTGGCGAGTTAGCTGATCTATCGCTCTGCGACTCTTTCACTCATCATTTCAAGGCAATACGCGCCTCTAGGACATAGAAAGAAGTAAAAAGACCACGGAGGGTGTGCTAACAGCGTGTCGTGTCTGGCCGTCACGTACATAGGCCAGCAAGTAGAGTGCCATTCCTCCCCAACCCGCGTGTACCTATTGGACCACTTTCCCACAGGAGAGCGGAGAACAGCCCATTCTGCCCCAGCATGTGAGAACCAGGATCTCAGTTAGCCTGGCTGCGCCATTGTTTGTGTGGGACGGGGTTCTGAATTTTGGTCCCTGGCGTGCCTAAGAGTGCAACTTGGTTGTAACATTTAACATCTGAGTCTTTAGGCGATTCTGTAAATATATTCGGGTTAATGATCACTGGAAATGGAGGATATCATTATTTTGCTATTATCAGAAAACCTACATTTTCGGATGCCATAATTCCTAACGATTCTATACATTATCATTAGAATTAATTAGCAACTCTGAGACCAAGAGCCATGCTGCTTTCGTTGTGCAGGCGCGCATAATTCTGATGCCTGCAAGAAAGGGAGAAACGACGAGGTAAAGTGCGCTAACTGCGGTGGTCCACACACTGCAGTGAACCATAAGTGCCCTAAATTCATCAAGGCACTTGAAAATCGCAGTGGGCAGCCTCCGAAGGAGGCAAAGCCAGCTGCACTTAAGAAGAAGGCCAACCCACCCTGGACAACTGGAGAGGGAAACGCCAGCGCAGGCAACCATGGAAGCACACCTAATATGGTGATGGACATCAGCCCAGCACCGATGATGGAGCAGCCAAGGGACCAGCCACCCCGGGAAGCAGCTGCTGCAAAGAAGAAGCCCAAGAAGAAGAAGAGGAAGAACAAGAAGAAGAAGGCCCAGCAGCCTACGCAGACGGAACAGCTGACTTCATCCTGTCAAGGGAAAGAAGAACCTTCCACCCCCTCCCCTCTCTCTCTATCTCCCGCACAGGTGGTGGCAGCCACCTCGAAGGAGAACTCCACCGACAGGAAGGAGGAGCAGACCACGGGGGACAACGTCTGGGAGATCATCAGGACCGTCTGCACGGGCCTGAAGGCTCTCATCACGTCAATCGAAGGACAACTGCTGCTCAACCTCCTTGAGCAGATCGTGACCGCAAAGATTGCATCCACCAATGGAAGCACGGTCTAGAGCGCTCACGGTCCTTGCGCAGTGGAACGCTAACGGAGTCCTCCGGAAGACGGAAGAACTACGGGCGTTCCTCTAGGACAAAGTTGCTGCCATCAACGAGACACACCTCAGTCCTGCAGATACGTGGAAGGTCCCAGGATGGAATATCTACAGGGCCGACAGGGAAAGAGGGAATGGGTACAGGCGAATGGGAGGTGCCGCAGTCATGGACAACCGATCCGTACAGCACCGAGTCTGCCGCTTGAATACGCATCCAGAAGCGGAAGTTGTATCGGTGAACGTCAAGCTGACCAGAAGAAGATGGCTGCGTGTCACCTCTCTCTACTACCCTCCTACGATTCCCTGGAACCCGGATATCATCCTGGGAAATCTGAACTGCGGAGTAGGACCTGCGGTCATCCTCGGTGACGTTAACGCCAAGCATCCCAGCTGGAATTCGATAGTCACCAACGCACGAGGAGAGGAATTACGGGAACTCGCAGACGAGGAGGGCCTGACGGTGCTTGGGCCGACGACAGCCACGCATGAGCGGGGAGACATCATCGACATCGCGATTGCTCGAGATGTTCGAGAGTCTCTCAGTATCCACACATGCGTGGAATTGTCATCGGACCACAACCCAACCATCCTGCTTCTGGGAAACCAGACGGTAGCCGTCCCGCCTACGGAACGAAGGGACATAAAGCATGCAGACAGGCAGACCTTCCGAAAGAAGATTGCAGAGGCTCTCCCAAGGAATCCGCCACTACCAACAACTCCAGCAGAAGCCGAAAACATGGTCGGACACTTGGAGAAAACGGTCATCGCTGCCATGGAAGAAGCCATCCCTCGGAAGAAGGTAGCTCCTCTCATCCTCCGAATACCTCTCCCCGCTGGGGTGAGAGCCATTGTTACGCGACGTAACAATGTGCATCGCAGATGGCAGCGATACCACAAGGCGGATCTCCAACGGGAACTCAACCAGCTCAACGAGACGTGAAGAGTGCTCTCCTGGACGTCCGCCGCGACAACTGGGAGAGACACTTTTCAGAAGTCCTGGATTAAGAAGACTAGCCGGAGCCGATCTGGAATGTATGCCGGAGACTGAGACCGACGCAGCAGCGGGATCCAGTCATCGTCCACGGGGACGAGGTTGCTGCATCGCCGAAGGAGAAAGCTGAGATGTTGGCGGAACACTTTGCAGGAGTGTTCACGCCAAACGCAGCTACTCCTGAGTCAGCCGCCGCTGAAGAAAAGATAGCGGAGTCGATGGTATCGCTGGACGACGCCATCGAGGACACCGCGAACATCCCATTCTTCAGCGAAAAGGACATCATAGGGGTCATACGTCACCTAAAGCCGCGGAAAGCGCCAGGCACCGACGGCATTCCGAATGTCGTCGTGCGGCAATTTCCAAAGGCAGCGGTGGCGTACCTGGCCAGCATCTGCAATGGCTGCACCACTTCCCATCCACCTGGAAGAGGGCGAAAATCACCTGCATCCCAAAGAAGGGAGGAGTGGAAATGGCCCCCGGAGACCTCCGGCCCATATCGCTCCTCGACGGCTTCGGGAAGATCTTCGAGAGGTTACTGCGGTGGCCGATTGCTGAGTTTGTTCGGGATGCTGGCGTCCTCCCGGACGAACAATTCGGCTTCCGCGAAGGGAACTCCACGGCCCAACAACTAGTAAGGACAACTGACTTCATCACCGACGCCTTCAACAGGAGAGAAGCTGTTGCCGGCGTTTTCTTCGACACATCGAAGGCATTCGACCGCGTCTGGCATCAAGCGCTCTTGTCGAAGATGGTTCGACTCCAGTTCCCAGCATGGGCCACACGGTTCATCCGATCGCATCTACAGGACAGGACCTTCACTATGCACTGGCTCGGAACAACATCTGGCACTCGGCATATCAACGCCGGCGTGCCGTCTGTTCTGTGACCAGTGCTATTCAACATTTACACCCATGACTTTCCTCGGGATAATGGGAGAAACATGGTCCTGTCCTTGTACGCTGATGATGCAGCGCTCCTGTCCCGATCCATGCAGCAGAGAGCGGCAGTGAAGAGACTGCAAGATGCCGTTGATGTCACCCTCCCTTGGTACCATCGATGGTGGATTGCAGTAAACGCAGGGAAGACGAAGGCTATCGTCTTCCATACGGGACACGGAGCGGGATCAGGAGTCGACGTGTCGGTTGATGAAGTCACCTTACCATGGAACTCTGAGGTTACCTACCTCGGAGTAAAGCTGGACCGGACGCTTCTCTGGAAGCCTCAAACGGAGAGTGTCCGTGCAAAAGCATCGGCGGCGTTGGCAAGGCTCTGGCCAATCCTACGCCCGCCGGTGCTGAGCATGGACACAAAGAGAAGACTATACAGGGTATGTATAATCCCTGTCATTGAGTATGCAGCGCCTGTATGGTGTGGAGTGCCCAAGACCAACCTCTACCGAATCCAGATGGTGCAGAATTCTACACTTCGGGGCATCCTAGGACGAGGACGCTACGACCACGTCTTCGAGATGCACCGAGATGGGAAATTGTAGCCCTTTGATGTCTACATGCCGAGGATCTCGCGACGATTCTTCGACAAGGCGGCTGACTCACAACATACGGCGATCAGCAACCTCGCCAAGATCCAGGTCTCGCCATGGGACCGCTACAAGCGACCAATTGCCAGCCTGGACACCGCTGACTCCCTCACTAGGGGAAAGATGCCCAGGCTTCTCCCGTAGGAGCCCTGCGAAGTATCTCCCGAGACGCCACGAGACCCCGGAGAATATTTCATCACGCCTTTAGAGGAAACATCCTGACAAGGCGATAAGATCCATCCCGCCATTAAGGGTATGGAGACCGTCCGCATCCACAGCCTTGAAAATGGCATGAAAGTCTCCTGCCGAAACGTCGGCAATAATGGAAAGCCTAACCCGGTGGGAAACCCGAGAACAGCTCATCAGCATCAATCGCCGGGAAAGCCTAAAATCATGGTCATTGTTAGTTCAAATAGTTCAACATATATTTTTTCATTGGAGTCTCATTGATTGAATAAAATATCACAGGTATTTGTTGTTTTTAGCTTGACGTGATTGTAGGGATCTATATTTGCCGGAAAGTTGTCAACATTTACTTAATGTGGTTGTGTTTGGGGGTAATTCTTATAGATGTAATTTGTTACATTGATTATATGTTGTATAAATTAGATATATTCTTTCCCCTTATTTTTATATGCGTTAAGTGGTGCGCCCAAATAACAACGGAATATAGATTAGAGTAGTTAACTACTTAATTATTTAAATGCTCTTATTTTTATTAATGAAAGAAATCACCTACCATTAGTGAAAATATCTTTATTTTATTTTGGTTTTCAAAACCTCATCTGCGAATAAGTTGAATTCTTTTCGTTGAGATTTCCCAACTTGCACACACAAGAATATAATCTTGGTAAATATTACATGTTTACTAAATGTCAGCTACGCTGACGACGTGGCGATCAGAAACATGTCATGTGGTGTTTACCTTTGAACCACTAGTTTTTCGTAATCAAGCAACAGCACTTGGTGTCAACTCTGTCTCAAATATTTACATTATCGTATAATCAAAAGCTCCTCTAACCAACTACACGACAGTTTCAATGCCGCGCTACCGAAGAGATATTCTGGTAAAATTTCTTCGAATTTAAATTGTCGTTATGGGGAAAACTGACGTTCATTTTAGTCTCAAAACCCATTCGGGATACGTTTTGAAAACATCTCTCAGTGAGCACAGGCAACAGTTAAGGAGCATTTACATTTTGATGTTTATAGTTTAAATGATGACTGTTCATGTAGTATTGCAGTCGGTTGACATATAAGCGTTAAATAAAGCGTGAGTCGGCTTAAACATAATTAATTATAATCGATATACCATAAATAATTATGAATTCAAAGAATTTAGGCAAATGTCTGGTTACTGATACAATTTTTGTCTTTCACGGGGGTAACCAAATTACTAACGCCGGAAGCCCTGAATATGAAAGATGTTCGGATTTATCAAGCCAATTAAGGGAAGGTCCTTGTGCAGGAAAAGAAAAAAAATATATCATGGCCTGAATACAGCTCCAAATGGCATCGGAGTGACCTTTTAAGGCACCCTGCACTGTATACCTATAGTGACCACATCAAATTTTGTTAAAAATGAATTCTACATTGACACCCTCTACAAAATGAAATAAAATATAAATTGGCCAACTAATGGGCATTGATCTTTTTTTGAAGATTTTCGCAGCTCATGTTTATATTATTCAGGTTTCTGGTTCTGCGATTAAATTATTTTATATTATTCGGCAGTTTCGCCGTACTATGCTGCAGGCTTCGTCGGGCTTTTAAGAAAGTTCTTAAAAGCCCGACGAAGCCTGCAGCATAGTACGGCGAAACTGTCGCATAATATAAAATAATTTAATCGCAGAACCAGAAACCTGAATAATATAATGGGTATTGATATATATTGGCAGCAATTTCATGATCTTCTCATATAGTTTCGTTTTATTTTGAAACCCCTGCACTGCCAATGCAAAAAGTGACCCTAGATCAAATACGTAAAAATATGTAATTTAGGATGACCTCGGCCACTAACTAGGTATAGTTTTTAACATGATCCCCTGTGAGAATTAGAAATTATTACCTGTTACATTGGTATGCCCATCACACGGCCGATTTTGCGTCCTACCCTGACCTTTGGAGGCACATAAATTCCAAAATATAGTTTTTAAAAAGAAACCGTCTCACAAATTTTCATTTGGCTACTAGTTGAAGATACTCTGAAAATTTCAGCGAACTCAAAAATGTATTTCCTAAGACCTGCACCACTCTCTTGGCTCTTAAAAAGGAGGAACCATGCCTTCGGTGGCGCTAACTACCTGTAAACTCCGACAGCAAATGGGCACCGCCTTCTTACTTTTAAAAGGAACTAGCCTCTGTATCCCCAACTTATGTTGGGTGTGGGTTTGCTTATCCAGTGAAATAACTCTTTATTGGCTACAGAATGTAGCATTCTACGAATGTAGCATTCTGCGAATAGTTGGCAACGGTTGCCAATGACCTTGACAGCCATAGAACCAAAGCCTAAGCAGAGTATTTAAGAGTCTTTATGTGTATTTAAGATGAATCCTTTTTCGCGAATTTCACCTTATCAAAAAACGAAATCGGTGAGATTGCTGTCCTTCAGTATAGAGTGTATACTATACACTACATTAAGGCATCAGAGTTGTAAAATATGCCTACAATCTTATTCTAACATTTGGAATTGTTTCTTATAACGAATATATTTGTCACGTTACTCCCTTAAAGTAATAAAAAACGTATTTAACTGCATTTCATAACACATTACTCACATTACTTACTGCACGTAAAGAATATTCTCCTTGGGTGAAAAAAATAGAAAGCAACCAAGAATTTTTCACCATGGCGTACCAAAATCCGATTCTTGATAATTTGAAATGTAATGCAATCTTGAAAAAAAAACTTTTCGAAGGGTTGAACGCTCGTCTTAGAGAAATATATCACTGCGTTATTTCATAAGACTCGTAAACGTCGATTTTCGTCGGAAAGAAAGGAGATGAAGACCACTTGATAACCCTCATGTGATCTCTCGGATGTTTGACCACGGTAAAATATTCTTATTTTTACGACAAACATAGTATTTTCTTTCTAGAAAAGTGTCAACATTCCCGGTTGCAGTTGGCTTTCACTGTTTCAAATACTTCGGAGAAGCGGCCGTTCTTTGTGGTTCCTGCGAACGCCACATTCAGGTGTCCATCAAAGCACCAATGTTTTACCGACACTGTTTGATTTTTGGTTATTGATTTTTCAAAATCATATATTATCGCTGAGGTATTGTTTGCTAAGAACTCATAAAATTCATGAAAAAATGGTAATTCATGATGAAATTAACCAAAGGCCGACCATTTATAACTTAAACCCTTGAGTTTCGTTACTACCTCCTTGCTTAAAAAAATAAATGAGATTGAGATAATTAGAGCACGATAAGGATGCCAGAGGTTTCATATGCCGTTCTTAGTTTGACTAGGCTGCATAGTTTTGCGAAACAAATAACGGAATGCAGATATAAAACTATTTATGGCAAAAACAACTTGTGTTTCAACATTGGAAAAGAGGATATATAATGACATCGAGGCTGCCATTCCCTATATTACCAAATTAGCTCGTGTCCTATTACGACACAACTAATTTCCTCACAAATTGTGAAAGTAGCTGAGGAGCAGACTTAATGAATGTGAAAAGAGAAGAAAAATACAGCGCATCATTGCAACATCGCAACCCACGACTACAAGAACCCTCCTTTTGCCATTCTATTCCCTTAGATTGCATTTTAAGCGTCTTGAGGGGAAAGTAAGTATATTAGGTATATAGCTGTGATAGTGACGACGGGACATTATTTATTCATTTATTTATTTATCGAAAACTCCAAAAACAGCAACCAAGGCCTTTACATTGGGTTCAATAAACAGAAATAATTAAGAAACAACAATAGTAGTGGAAACATAACTGAAATATTCAAAATAGTAAACAAGGCAAGAATGAGGCGAAGATGACATGAATGTAACACGCATTACGTTTCAGTTGGGAGGAAAAGACGTTGCGTGAGGAGAAAAGGTCAAGGATTAGGTGACTATTAGTTATTGCATTGAAAGATGAAGTTAGGCGGTAGAATAGTGATCGTTGGGAAATGGAGAGACGGAATTTGGGTGTAACAGACTCACATTGCGAGTGAAGCGGGCTGGGATGCGGAGTGAAAAATAGGAAAGAAGAAGATCAGAGCGGAAGGACCCATTCATGATGGAGTGCAGGAATTTAAGGTCCGAAGTCAGCCGGCGAAGGGAGAGGTGTGATAGGCCAAGAGATGATGATAGGATTTCTTCATATGAGCTATGTCTAAGGGAGGGCACGCGAGGACGGACTATGGCTAAAAAGAAGTTAAGGCGGCGGTTGAGTAATTTAAGAGTGATTGTTTCATTTTCCATGTCCTTCTGGAGCCTTGAAACGGTTAAAGACATGCAGCAATGGATTTTTAATGGATAAAACGGTTAGCAATGAATTTTAAGGATAGTGCAAATTAAAACGGTAAGGATTTGTATGGCCGCGGAAGAAAAATAGTGAGCTTAGACTGAAGACTTTTGAGATATGGGAGTGAAGAACGATTTTAAAGAGTAAGTAGAGAGAAGAAGGAAGCGAAAGAGGAAGTGTTGGACATGGCGAGATTAGGAGGAGGATGTGAAAATGGCCGAAGGACGTGCTCAGAAGTGATGACATGCTGAATATAGGGCGAGAAAAGGGAGGAAGAATTTGGGTATGCGAAGAGAAGGGAAATTGTACAGTACGCAGAGTCATATTTTCGCCAAAATCCGGACAAAACTCCTGACTCTCTAAAAATTGCCGTGTAAGTAGTTTAGGGCGTATAGAGTTGGGGAATTTTTTTTTCGCGGAATTTGGTTATCAGAACTAAAACCATTTTGCATTTTAACCGAAATTTTGCATTCTCGAAAAGTATGGGCGCTATTCACAATCGGTTCTAACAGGGTGAAAGAGTACGCAATTCCGCATAAAAAAAGCATATTTTGAGTTTTTTCCACGAATTCCCCCATTTAAAAAAAATCGAGAAAATTTTTCACATGCAAAAAATACGGAAGGAGACCAAAAAAATTGGCATTGAACAATTAGAAAGCATGTGAAACATAATAAGAACATTGTTTAATGCAATTCATCCATGAAAATCCAGTGAACTCTTGTTTCATAAACAATTTTTTTGAGGAAACAGTTCCCCAGGCTGAATGATTATAACTACAGCATCGATGGAAGGGGTTAGGACTTTTAAGAATAAATAAACGGTTGATTATATAAACATATTAAATACTTTTCTATACTACAAAAATTCATCGTCTTCCTCAAGTTCATTTTGGGTTACTGGAGCATCGGTTTCATCATCGGACTCATCGCTCTCACTGGCTATTTCATTATTGAAATTGGTGCACGAATTTGTTAAGCATGAGGCACACAATGAAGTGCAGAATAATCCGTTCTTCTTCATTTGTAGGGCAGTACAATCATGGCTCAGGTTCATTGTACAGGTTCAAATAACACGAACTTACTTTCCTGATGAATGTTCTCAATCTCCAAAACTGAAAAATCTTCACCAATGCTTCACTTTTACTAGTTAAATTTTAAAACTCCGAAATGCCGGTATGTAAACACCTCGAGTAATAATAATGGTAAAGGTATCATAGGGTCCAGTCTGGGAGAAATTTTTGTGTGAGAATCGTAGAAAAGTAAGGGGTATTCGATGAATGGGAAAGGAAAGTGAAAGGATTGCGCAGTTATAAAATGTAAGAAAAAAAGGCGTGAGATTCGTAGTTTTTGAGAAAATAAAGTTTGAAGATGACGAAAATCGTGTAATTTTCGTGATATTTCGACGCCATATTCCGAGATGTTGGGAAGTCCCGCTAGAGGGATAGAGAGTAATTTCACGTCTACAATATGGCCTATACGCACCCCCCCAACAAGGTTGCGGACCAAAGTTGTAGCGTATTTTTCTAAAGAAAAATATCCCCCGAGAGGGTAGAATATTGGAGGGGGGTGTAGTTGTAGTCTCTTCAAAGTTGTAGCGTATTTTTCTAAAGAAAATATCCCCCGAGAGGGTAGAATATTGGAGGGGGGTGTAGTTGTAGTCTCTTCAAAGTTGTAGCGTATTTTTCTAAAGAAAAATATCCCCCGAGAGGGTAGAATATTGGAGGGGGGTGTAGTTGTACTCTCTTCAAAGTTGTAGCGTATTTTTCTAAAGAAAATATCCCCCGAGAGGGTAGATATTGGAGGGGGGTGTAGTTGTAGTCTCTTCAAAGTTGTAGCGTATTTTTCTAAAGAAAAATATCCCCCGAGAGGGTAGATGATTGGAGGGGAGCGTATTTGTAGTCTCTTCAAAGTTGTAGCGTATTTTTCTAAAGAAAAATATCCCCCGAGAGGATAGATGATTGGAGGGGGTTGTAGTTGTAGTCTCTTCAAAGTTGTAACGCGTCGTAAAGCGCGGCTAGTTTATAAACGGCAGTGTTCGAGTGTAGGTTCAAGGCGGACTATACTCATGGGTGGTGGGTATAGAAAATGAAGAAACTGCTCGACCGCTGCGCCGTCTGGAGGAAATAGGAGGAAAAGGGCAGTTTTTCCAATATGGCGTCGATGAAGAGATTCACATCACAGGTTTAAGTGAATACTTTACGAAATAAAAAGGTTTTATGAAGAAAATGAAAGGTTAGTACCAATGCGCAGATGTAGCGTGGAAATATAAGTGAAATAGGTGGTATAAAATGACCGGGAAGCAGGTGAAATTAATTTTCTCCCAGACTGGACACTATGATACATATACCATAATAATAAACAACCGGCTTCTGTCGTCTCCCGCAGCGCGGCGCTCGCGCAGCACGGTGCCTGAAGAAATTCTCGCCTCATGCAGTCGAGAAGGGGAATTTTGTAGGGATGAGTTCTTTTGTCCCAATAATCCCAGCATATGGTCACTATATGGAACGTATTTGGGAAATCGTCCTCTTGCGTTTCCACGCATAACATATTATCCTGAGTCCTGTAGTTCGATAACGTTCTAATTTTATCTCAAAAATTGAAGAATTCATGTCTTTGCGCATTTTTGAAATCTCAACAAATTTGTCTATCTCTAGCGAAATTTGAGAAATAGAATCGTCAAGACGAGTTCTCGAGGATCAATTTCCTTATCTTTATTTTTCGATAACTTTCTTATTGACCCGTTTATTCCCTCATGTTTGAGAAACATGGCGCGTACCCGTGGCCTCATAAAATACCAAGAAAGTAAAAGAAACTCCATTTTTGTCCAGTTGAACTGACAAAAATTTTAATCATCGCAATCCAAAAAGTATGGTACCTGGAAGTTATATGCACGATAATTCATGATATCGTCCGGGAATTTGGAAAATATATTGTATTTTAGTAGCTCAACTGAAGTTTCCAGTAAAACTACCTTGAAAACAAGTGAAACACATACTTAATGTGAACAAATTAGGAACGTTTTCATGAATATGAAAGCCTAGGGCTTCATGAAAATCACGCACTTTGGTTTTTGAAAATACAATGATTTTTTGCCGAGTTATGACGGATTCCGTGGGCCGGCACGATGGGAATTCATGTACTTTTCAATCGCGCGAAACCTAGGAGCCCCGCGCGTCTAGAATATACTCAATGCCATTTCCTGACGAAATAACGTACTTTGGTGAAAAATGCATTCTAACCTTTATTGTCGAGAATTGCACGCTATTTTCCCTTGTCGAATCCAATTTTGGAAATATTTCATACTCTTCGAGAAAAATGGGGAAAACTACATTTTTCTGCTTAAATTAAAAAATATTTTGGGTTCTGATAACCGAATTCCGCGAAACAATTTTTTTCTAAATTGTATATGCCCTAAACTATATACATGCCAATTTTCTGCAAGTTATGTATTTTGTCCGGGTTAAAATCTCCATTGACTGGACCAGGAAGAACTTGGACCGTTTGAAGGGAGGCATAAAGATGAGAAGAATTTAATATTGCCAAATAAAAAGCTTTACGACGTTAACTTCACATAAATATGCCCGCGATCGGGAAATTTACAGGCAAGACTGTCCATGGACTTACCTTTTATTTGGAATAAACTCGATGGTTTCGGGCTTCACTTCGTGAAAATCCATTCTAATGAATTAAAAAAAGGTATGGTACTTTTTTCATAGTTTTTTAATCCAAGTCGACCAGTTTCGTTGCATAGATCTCTGATTATGTCGCCTATGCGACGAAACCGGTCGACTTGGAATAAAAAAACTGTGAAAAAAGTACCATATATTTTTTTAATTCATTTTATTTGGAAGAATACCTGCGATAATGGCCAACTAGGGAATGCTTTATGAGAAGCAGTATTTTTCGCCCATGTGCATAGAAAATTGAAAAAATCAACAGCTTATGCTCAATTTTAGTACAGTAGTAGATTTCCTGAATAGCATCTAATATCCCTTATAAAGGATCAATCCTAAAGCCTAAAATTTCGTAAGCATCCGTAAACTCTGGGACACAAAGCCAACCCACCCATCTCTTGCGACAGAATCTAAATTAAGGAATACAGAAAAGGTATGAAATTGTCTCCCATTGATTTAAAACACCAACTCAATCGTATACACGTAATGTATATTGTCTCCGAATTTCGTAATTATTGATTGAACAGTTCATGTCACCACATGGCGTCGAATATATCATTTCTGACCTATGCTGAAGATTACGCCTTCAGCCGTCGGAAGTTTTAGCTTGACTTTTATGAAGAGAATGAAATAAGATGTAAAGCACAAAATTACTAGGCGTTGCAGAACCCGAGCTACGTATAGCGTTGTTTAAATGAAGAAATCAGTTATATTAATATCAACAAATTATTAAAATTTGGTACACGATTTAATTTAACGAGTTGTCAGTTGTTACGTCTTTCCAGGTAAACCTTTGCTTTCAAACGACGTAAATCTTCTAAACGGGTCGCATATCAAGTTTAAATAAATTTTGGACAATACTACAATCCATCTTCCTTCTTCAACAATTCTTCATTCCAAATTGATAAACCAGTTTCCCGAAATATCGCCATAAACCGTCAATTTTGTACGCGTAGCAATTATAGAATTCCCTACTAACGATTGCTCACTGTTATCTACTGGCCATTTCTGATAAACGTCCACCGGCATTACACCAAATATACCTTACCCGAGTAATACTTTATTGCTTCCATTACTTAACTAAGGTGGCATCTCTTCCGAAGGGACAAAATTGGATAACAATCAACTTCTTGCCCATTGTACAAGGGTGTGCATACATGTGAACGTGTGACAATCCTAGAAGAACTTGCTAGTTTGAAAAATAATTATGAGAAAAAGCAAGGTGAACCTGGATTATCGGTTAAACTAAGATGGGAGACCCTCCAAACCCGAAGAAAGAAAGGGTGATAAGAATTATTGATGCAGGGGACCCCAGTATAACGTCTGAAGGGACCTTTAAGCTCCCTCATTGGATTATTTGATTCCATGGTTCACGTTAAAACTGGGGGAATAGGTTCACCAACTAACAGTCTTAAATAATCGACTAACCCTCACGCAATTCAAGACTTGAAATTGAGCCACGAAGAGCATCCCCAAGTTTAAATGCAATGCAATTACATGCAGATCAGACTCACAATGCACAGTTTTTCAAACGTTTCGTGGCAGGAACTAAAGGGCTTCATATAATAAAATATATTATATTTCTAGGGGGGTAGGTACAATTGCTACACCCCATAGTGCAAAGTAAATACTGTCCATTAGGGTGGCACGAAAAAACCCAAATTTTTCCGATCAAAACCGAGCATGTCTCAAAAGTTGTTTTACAGAAGTGGGAAAAATGACGTGATGTATTTATCCTGTGAAATAATATCTTCAGGCTACGTATTTGGCCTAAAGCTGTAAGTTTTTACGAAAATAAAACAACAAAATTTTCACTATTAAAAAAATAAATTTATCCAAATCGTAGAAAGACCAGGTAACAATAGAAATGCTGTTAATACATTGTAGACGGATTAAAAAAATATAATATTCATCTTAATTCTGCGCTTAAGGCCTAAACAGGTCTAAAGGCTAAAAATATGAATTTTTACGAAAGAAAAAAACAACATTTCTCAGTTTTTAAAATAAACATATAACTAAGTTATAGAAATACCAGTTACCAACAAAAAAAATGTTTATAGGCTGTAGAGGAAGGAAAAATTAAAACTTAATAACAGCCAATAAAAAATACATCTTCAGTCTGTGCGTACGGCCGACCTGGTTCAATGTTAAAAAAAAATATCGGCCAAATCCCGTTACTTTCGTAAGTAACGCATGCAGTTAAAACCTTTCAGCCTTTTATGACTTACTGTCATCTCTTTTATGATATCTTATGATATCTGCTCCTTTGCTATGATTTCATCAGTAATATGCAACTCTTCGCTAGTTGGTTAGAACTACCCGGGACTCACCATGAGGAGGTAACTGCTTGTCGAGTATCACCCGTGCCTTCTCTACCACCCAACAATGACAGAGCCCCGATCAATTAGGTATGCCTTAAGGCGGCTTTACACATGGAAGTTACTTCCATGGCAGTAGCCTTGCAAGTCGCTTGTAAGTGGTACTTTGATGTGTAAGCACGTACTTCCATGGCAGTAGGGGTCGATAGTGGTACTAATCGACCGCGGTTCGCACTTGCAAGGAAAATAGACTGGCTTCTATTTTGCCTGCAAGTAGCATTTCGATTCAGCGATAGTATTGCAAAACTTCCGGTGAAATTTTCTGCCTGGTTAATATATTAATTTAGTAATTTATTAAAAGCTGTGTTGATATTACCTTCCAAAAATGTCTTTCAACTGGTTTCAATTAAAAATTAGCTTGATACTCTTCTTAACTCAGTTTAAAACAGGATTCATTACACAATACGACGGAACTATTTCGCAGGCGCGTAGGCTCACTTTTGAACGTACACAGACTTGTGATTCGCCGTTGTTTACTTTCTGATGTGAAAATTCGGTAGCTTTGTTTCCCGATAAATCAAGTTAGTAACCAGAAGTATTTACTGAAATATCAATTTAAAACAGTTGTTTTAAGTAATGCGGGTGATGTGAGTGATAAAATTGGTTTGTTTTTGCTAGAGTGGCGTTATTTTCCATGTGTAATTGATGTGCAGTCCTTTGTGTATAATCTCGTCGTCCATTTAGCATACGCAAAGTTTTCTTGGTGGTTTTCCACTAATTAAGATAGCCAGATTAATTACCAACTAAGTGGTTTCGCCGAGAGATACGTATGTCATCACTCTTATGGAATTCATAATTTGGCTATGATAAAAAGACTGTAATAGTGTTTTGTGAAATTATAGAGCTATGCCCTTGTCGGTGGATTTTATTAATAGTTTTCCAATGTGTGTGCATACGTATGTTTCATTGTACATAATAATTGATCTATTAAAAGTGTTTCAATGAACCTGAATTTATTCATTATGGCGGAAGGCATTCTTTTGAGTATAGGCTGGACATATTTCTCCAAATATAATGTGATTATGCCCTTCTAGTCGTAAGTATATCATGGAAATAAATTGTGGTGCTAGGGTTTAGGTACTCAATAAGTATTTAACCCAAAGTGTTACTAATTCGCCATTTACTATTCCCTTAAGTAAAGTGTGTTTTGTTAAAGAATATGGCAGGGTAAATGACGACTAGCGGAAAACCATTATAAACTGTTAACGGATGTATTTATCACTTAATAGATTTATCTTGACAATTCGTCAACGAGACTGACTCTAAAAACACGAAGGCAGGAGTCGATGCATTAACGATTGAGTGACTAAAAATACAGTTTCGTAATACAGTTACTAGGGGTACTTCATTACGGCGTTCAATACAAATAAATAAACGGATAAACCGGAAGTAATGTGTAAGCAGAGCTGTACCATGCAAGTAGCGATATAAATCGATACTTCGCTACACTCGCTACTTCCATAGAAGTCAACTTCCATGTGTAAAGCCACCTTTAAACTGGTTCTTCGTTTCGTATTTTAATCGTATCTTTCTCTCCAACAATCGAGATTGAATGATTTGGTCTCTTTTTATTGTATCACAAACTTGTTTGGGTGAAATTGTCACTTCAATTACCACTCTTTCGACAGGCTGTGTGTGTGTTGGTATTTTGACAAGTACACCTTCTGAAAGAATTTCAGACACACCATTCAATAAAACCCTGTTTGAAAATTTTGCTTTTTTTCGTTAAAAATCAAAACTTTAAGCCAAATGCGCAGATTCAAAGATATTATTTCACAGGCTGATTATTTTACGTCATTCTTCCCAAATCAGTAAGACAAATTTTGAGACATTCCCGGTTTAGATCGTATAATATTGTTTATTTTTTTGTCCCACCCTACTGTCCATGATCCATATTAGTCTGTCCACTGTCCCAGCTTAAGAATTTTAGGGAATCAAAGAGTTTAAAGAGAAGTATCAACTTCATTCACAGACTCCTTTTAATGAGGCATACGAGTAGTATATTCGTAATGATATGTAAATCGAAAGCGTTGCTTAGGTAGTTTGAGTGAACAGTCACAGCGCATGAAATTCAATAAACTTTGCCTTATTTTAAAGTAAAAACTAAAAAATCTCATCTCTCTGATGACACTAAAAGGTGTATTCCAGTGCACGGAGAATAACAAATTAATCAATTAATGGCCTCCAATAAGTACTTATGCTTGGCTGGTTATAAAGAATTTAACTCAATAAAAAAAAAGTTTTTTCGTCATCAATATTAATCTGTTTTCCTTGTGCTTCATACAACTGCTTACGTTTTCAATGAAAATTCGAATATGGTCCATGCTGTGATAATGATATGAATAATTTCACTCCAACTGCCTTGAATGTTTCACTGCAAAACATTCAGATCTTTAAGTTCGGAATATATCGAAACAAGTTTTTATTCATACCATATAATTTGGGACGTCGCGAAGGAATCTCGGAGCTGATCCTGAAGGAGTATGCCTTCATTCCGAGGAACGAAGTCGTGCTGCACCGGATTTCACCCGAGGAACGAAGAAGCCAAGCGCAGTGCGCCAATGACACAGCGCTTCCACCAGTTATTTTTTTTATATTGCCCCCACCCTCCCCCCGCACTCCCCTCCTGTGATGTGCCGCTATGGCGAAGTAAGAGGAACCTTTTTTTGTCTTTTTTTTAAGTCTTTTGTCTCGAGCGCGGTGTGTAGGTACGCAAAACGTGTCGGCGCGACCGAGGGACATAATGTGCGGGAAAGGAATGATTGAATCTTGGGAGAAAAACTCTCTCTGCGCGCGGAATTCTCGATTCTCTAATTTTTTTCCCTTTCGATTCCTTTTTAATCCTACCCTTCCCTGTCTCACCGTGAAACAAAGCGCACGAAAAGCTCCTTTATAAGTCTCATCTTCCGAGTCCTTCCGAGCGCATCGGCGGCAAAGTGCATCGCTCACACACACACGAGGCAAAAAAAAGAAGGGTGAAAGACGAAACGATCGACAAATTACAGCCTTTGTGAGGGCTTCAGAGGCGGCGGCGGCGGCAGACTCTGTGTCGTCAAAGTGGAAAGGGACGCGGGTTACCGGTATATAGTGAAGAAGGAAACGACCGAGAATGCGAGGTGAGTGGGACGTAAAACACCCTCACATGCGCGCCAACACGCGCTCTCCACCCGCATCCACCACGTGGCGCGCCGGTCGGCCGAGAACAATGGAGGTGCGCCGCGCGCGTGCGTCACGCGGAGGCGCGCGCGCGCCTGGCGATGCTCATCTTTCTTCCACCATCATCACCGTCTCATCACGTAGGCCGCCGAGGGTGAAGCAAATGAGAGGAGAACCATCATAAATTCGTTCGCTTTTCTTTTGTTATTGGCTTGGAGAGGGTAAGGGCGGTCGAAGATCCGGAGTGGCGATGTTCCGCGCGATTTGCGGCGAATCTGATCGGGGTGATATGAAGCGCCGTGCGGCGGCCAGGGGAACGAAAAGGAAGGGAATTGTTTAATGAGGAGAGAGAGTAAGGAGAAGGAGGAGGAGGGTAAATGACAGAAGAAGATATGGTTGCCGTGTGTTTACCTCATTTGCCACCCCCCCAACCCTAATCCTCTCCTCTTCCTTACCGATTTTCCGATTCATTCTCACGATCCTTCGTGTTCCCCTTCGAGGCCGGTGGATTGCAGGGTCGACGCACGGGAGAAACACTGCCGCCGCCGTGGTGAAGGCAGGCACCTTAGCAGGTAACCACGGTAATCATAGGATTCTGGAAACTGAGAGCGAGAAAGAAACAATTGAAAAAAAAACCGAAGCACTCACCAATGAATATATTGTTAGAACTACCCGGGCTCTTGGCCTGTCAAGCCAGAAAAACGTTCACTTCCCCACCAAAATGCTACAGAACAATAGCATATATATATAAAAGCGACTTTCCACATCGAAGTCACTTCTATGGTAGCATCCAATTGTAGAACTTGCAAGTAGAACTTAGAGATGTAAGTACGAACTTGCTGTCAGGGTCGATATATCTTTAGAAAATTTTGAAATTGTTTTAGCTTTAAAAAAATCTAGTCATAGGATCTTAAATGATTTTATTCCGGACAAATTGTTCCCCCTTTTTACCGTGCCTCTCCCACCCCCTTTTAATTCTTGACGCTGTTGGTTTTTAATTTCCCGTAACCTTGCCCCGTTAACCTCCGTCTCGTTACTAATATCTCCCCCCCCCCAATCCCAACCTCCTCCTTACTTCCTTCCCCGGGAACCCAGTATATATTTCAAGCCACCACCTCTGTACTTCGTAAGTTTAGCCTCTGATGATGATGAGTGAACGCTGAAACCGAACAGGCTTGTACCATTAATAAAAACAGTGTGGAACATTACAAAGTTTTAATTATTGCATCATGTCGAAATTCCACAAAGTAAACGCTTCAACCATCTTGTATATTCGATATATCTAGTAATCGGTGCACTATCGACCACGGTTCTACTAAAATAGACAGCCTTTTACATTTCCTGTAATTGAAAGATCGATTTTGCGCTCAAATCACATAAAATCCGGTGAAATCACATGGTTGTGAGCAAGGATTAAAAATAGAAACGAGAAATTAATTGGCCACAGGAGGACTAATTATTTCAAGTACAAATATTTATGCTCACTCAGAGATGGTTGTTGTCATTAGAGATCAGTAGAAAGAGTCTTACTGGTTACGTTACTACGTTACTGGTCTTGTCTTGAGTAATAAGAAAGAAAATTCTAATACGAAATATATCATGAGAAAGAAATTCTAATACTCAATTCGCTTCATGGATGCAGACACATTTATTTATTTGACAAGAAATGTAAATTACACGAATGCCAGGGGAACTCTCGAGAAGTGAGGTATCGCATCGATTGTCAAAACTATACATTTCTCAAAACTTCCATTCACATTTATTTACGTCTCTTAGTTTCGTCATTCTGTTTGCGAAAAAAGTCGTTACGTAAATTTTTTATCGGAACGAGGTCCAGCAAGTAGTCATGCATGCCAAGATATCGCTTCAGTCGAGACTCTTATGGAAGTCAACTTCTTCCCTTCGTAATACCGCCATATATCCCGCGGAAATAAACTACGGACGAAAAGGTAGTTACCACGGGAATCCATTTTGTTCATCAAACAAGCACTATAGTAGCCGGAAATCCACTGAGTGAAGGAATTTCACTGGCAGTATCTGCAGATGACCTGGGATGCATGAAACCTGGACAAAAAGATCCTGAAAAATCTATTATTTTTCAATTAACTTTTTAACTAATTTTAAAGTTAAACTATAAACTCTTCCTGATAAATAAAAGGTTCATAAATAAATCCATTATTCCTCTTTTTTGGAGCTCAATATCTTCCAAAACTTCGGATAGAAAATTTATTTTTTAAAATAATTAATAAGGAAAACTTGTTAATGAGGAAGAAACAAGGAATTAAATTAATTTATAAGGAGAGACCATTAACTCACCCATACCATTAACTCACGAACTGGAGATATATTTAAGTGTATTTAAAGAGGTATTTCACTGTAGTTAACCATATGGTATTAACCGACAGAACATGTTACCTCTTTGTGGGCTCTTTGCCCTGAGCTGAAGTGTTATCATCGACAAAAATATTTTGGAGGAATTGTGGGTTTTCTTCATATTGTTGAAAAATTGAACTCAAGCGATGAATCCCCTCACCAATGCTCCTCGTGAACATCCATTTTTATTCAGTAACTCCACGACAGTCTACTATGTTTCGAAAATTGACAGCATTAATTAGGAAGACTGAACGCGTAACGGTTTAGCGCAGTCTTCTGTTTTCATCCGATGCTGCCACTGCCATGACAACGGGGTATGTGTGTGACGCACTATGCAGCTGCAAAGCGACCCAAAAACGGGTGAATGAAAACATGGCTTTATTATTTACGCGTCATTTAGACGGAGGTGGCCAAAAAGTACACTTTCAACCAGAGGTTGAAACCTTTGGACCGCTTAAACAACAAAAATAATTACCTGTTGTCAATTTCGGAAACCGCTAAGAAAGACTCTTTGTCTTCCAAGCTTTCAGTAAACGATTATGGGGACGAGGCAATAAGGACAATGGTCAAACGAGACCAGGGACAGAAGGGGAGGGGGCAGAGAATTGAAAGTTCAACTAAAGACCCTGTCTCAAGGCCGCTTTACACGATGAAAGATTTTGTACAAACGAATGTACGTGAGAATGTACGTTTGTCTCAACGAAATTAGAACAGGTTCTATTTCCCGTGCAGGCATTGAGACATTCGCACAAGCGTTCATACAATTTACCGCTTTACACGATACATTTTGCCTCGTGCAAGAGTTCACGGAAGAGTTTGTACAAACAAATGTACCGTGTAAAACGGCCTTTAAGAATCCACCATTGGGATAACCCATCACCACTCAACATCAGTGGGGCAGATAGCAACATTGAAAATGAACCACAATGCCAGGGACGGAAGGAGAATGGTCTCCTCAATAAAAACCTATAGTACCAGTATAACTGTATATAAGGCAGTATAACTGAATTGCCGTCAATTTCTTCTCAAATCCCTGATGACGCGGCCTGCGATGGACGCGAAAGCTTTTGAGGCTAAGCTCGACGAGCAGCGGCTACGGAAATTGATAACAGAAAATAATCCTCATCAATCCAGTCTGAATCTACGTTCAACGGCAAAAATAATCTTTCTCCGTGGTGGAACTCGGCGTATGCTTTCAACTGCTCACAAAGATTATCAATCAAGCGTAAATCAAGCAACAGTGAATCCCCTCACTAAAGACGTAATTAAATAGATACAGCCCATAGCATTGCAATAATTTGGAAGAGAAATCTCTCTTTTTCGGAGTTCGACTCGTCCCAGACTCAGAAAAACCGTACGAGGTTAATGCATCAAGCAGTACGGAGCTGTTTAAATGCTTCAGGAGTATGACTAAATGGAAATTCACAGATTAGTGGATTCTCGTAAGAACACCGACAATCCAGAACGTGAGCCTGCAGTAAGCATCAGGAAATCATCTTTATCGATGTATGTACAATAAAAGCAAATACCACTCACTCGCAGACTGATCACGAAATATCTGGAACCACAAAACATATTTCAATGTTATTTGCTTCACAGCTCCGTCTTAGACCCTAGATGCTTGCTAAGAAAATGTTTTTCTTCCAGACAATAGCAGCAATAACAGTAATTTTGAAAAATGGACGGTGCATGGCGAGAATTGTTCGAGGAAACATTTAGCTCAAATTTATTTTATATTTCTTATATTCCTTACGAGGCTTTAAGATTGCTTTTACGCTATAGAGCCTGTAATCAAAGAAAAAAGCGATGCGTAAATTTTAGTTTACTCAAATAATGAAAACAACACAAGACACCTAGATTATTTTCCACCCAGCTTGGCGGCGACCTGAATGATTCAGTTGTTTTTACTTTTCGCAGAGGTTAATAATATCTTGGCGTTTATTTTAATACGCAATGTTATATAAAGTGAAATTATCTCCAAAGTGTAAATGTTTGACCGGAATATTTTCCAATCCATGTAATACTTCAACTGAGAAGACAAGGAAATCATAAATAGCTATTAAAAATATGATCAAATTCTTACCTTTGGTTCTTTAAAGAAGATAGCTATACTGCATATCATTATCTACTAAAAATATCCATAGAATATTTTTTTCACTTCATTTACTTTAACTAGGTGTACCAAGTAAATGCTAAGTCCCCCAATTCAGACTGAGGGGCAGATAGTTAGTGAAAAAAAGGGTAACGAATTCCTACAACATCATAATAATAAGATGAATTACAAGGAGAACGAAGCCCTGGGCAACAGCTTATGTCAAATTTGTGATTTTGCTGCTCAGCATATGCCTTACGTAGCGATAATTTTCGAGCCTAGCCGATTACCTCACGAAAGAAGAAAACAAGAAACAAGCGTTGCATGAGTGATCATACCCGTGAGACACATGAAAATTTTATAATGTGAATCTCCCTTAGAATGGTTCAATGGAAATGTTTCCCACTATTAGGGTATGCCGTCATCTAACAGCAACTAGCGGGATCAAGAGATAAAAAATGGAATTTAATGGAATGTGAAGCACGAGGCTTAGATATACACATCCCTATGTGGGGCAGATTATTCAATTCCGGTGTAGAAACATTGGAAAATATACATATTTTTATGTTGTAATGCAAAAAATTGGCACTGGAGAAAATATATTTAATTTGATGGAACTCAGTAATTTCTTTGAAATTTTACTCTTTCCTTTTTTCCTACATTTCCTTTCTACCGGATGGTTATTTGGAGGAAGACAACTGACAGCTGAGGTCACTTCATTAGTACAGCGGGGTAGGTAGGTCAGGGAATGATTTTTTGGGGATCGGAGGAAAGGGTGGAGGGAAACCTGGTGTCGGTATTGACCTGTTTATTTATTACGAAAGGCGTCAAGGGTTGCATTGTCCCATCCGACGGATACAGTACTACACTTGATATCCTCTCCACGGGACACCCCAGATAGGGATCGAGATTCCATTAAAAACTCTGCGTCATTGCCGGAATCCCTAACCTTAGCCATTGGGATGGGAAACCTGAACCCCCACCTAACTAACCCAAATCTCATTTTTCTCTCTACCATGATAAGAAATGATCACATAACTTGGGCTAATATATGTATACATACTAGTGAAGATGCCCGTTGGATATCAACGGGAAGGAAAAATATCAACACTAATACATTGTAATAAACCATTCATACCTTATTTAGTGAAAAGAATCATTGACTTAAGGAGGTTCTGCCGCGACTGTGTGAGTCAAAACAAATACTAAATTCCACATTTTTGATATTTTGTCAAAAAAATCCTGCTTTCACTGATGCAATGCGTTACCTATAGAAACCCAAAAGTAAGGTACAACATATGCAGAATATTCCACGAATGTATTAAAAATGAGCACTTTTTTCCAGCCATAGGAGCCGACTGCAGCGCCATTTCCTACAAATTACCGCATTTTGACTTCAATTACGGCATTAATTCTTCAATAACTAGAAAAGGAAGGTGGATAAGATGCCTGTATTTTATTTTTATTCAATTTCTCTGGATTATTTCCTTCTAAGAGACAGTTTTCCACGCAAATGGCATTGGGATTTTATGGAAAAATACTACTTTTCCCCGTGTTTCTCTCATTCCCCCATAGAACACCATGTAATTTCAAGTTCAATTATAGAATAAAATAGCGTGGAAAGGTAATATTTTGTTGTTCATGTCAGATAGAGGACAACTTTTTCTACAAGTAGACAGAATATGAATAAAATGACATTTAAGTCATTTTACGGTGGATAATGGATATGCACGGAATCTCGACTTAAACAATGAGTATGGTTGTTATGGGGGCGATGATTCAAACACGCTAAAACATTTCGAAAAATCGTTACGTTTTATCAAACATTTCGGAATTTCGGCCAGAATACTAAATTCGATTGAAGGAATAAAAATCTGGAGTGATTCGAAAAATTTATAATACATATTTCAGCATTTTGAAGTTAATTTTTCACTGCAATGTGAAGGGCAAGGGAAAAAATTACTTTTTATCATTTCTTTGGGGTATTAATGAGTAATATATAGAAGTAATTCATTTTGCTGTTTTCCATTTTTTTGCTCACTCATTCTTTCTGGGCGGTTTTTTCATCTGTTAAGTGCCATTTTTATTAATGAAGTTACGAATGTCTGAGTGAGTAGGAGACTGAGGGAGTAGAAGATTCTTTCTTTTTATTCTCAGAATACCTCCTACCTCTCTTCATCCCTTTGGTTTGAAAGAATGAAAGTTTTGTCTGGGATCTCTTAAGCATTTTCAACCTAAAGCACAGGTCGATTCAGTAATTAACATTTGATATAGTCTTCCCTTGTGAAGATATCGCTCCTTTCACTACCCTGTCTTCCCCTTCTCCTTACCTAATACCTTGCCATCAAATGGTGCATTGAAATTGGAATATCATTCATACTATCACTGTGGATAACCTCAAAGTACATAATGGTGAGTGTGAATTGTGTAATCATGCAATTTTTTGTAGCTTATATTAAATTAGTATAGAGGATATGGTACACCCAACTTTTCATAGGTATGATGGGTTATACCTTTATACATACACATTTATGTAGCATACTTGAGAAATGCAGGTGTAAAGGTGTGAGGTTAAAGGTGTAAAGGTTAGCACTTGTGAAGAGTAGGTTGTTCCATATTCTCCAAATAAGTACTTACACAAATACATATATCTCTTGTGTCAGTAGCAGTAATTTGGTCACACTTAAGTCTGTTGTTTTCTTGCATGGAATATTTGCATATGCCTTAAGTACCTTGCTGTATTTCCTTTGTCAGTGTTTCATAATGAGATGGTTTGATTCTTTCAACGATGTGCAGAGTTGCTGCCAAATGTCTGGGGTATGTGGCGTCAAAAACCCCAAGGAACAGAGGTAGAGGGCCCAGTGCTTGGTGCACACCCTGTAGGAGGGCAAATAAACTCATGGCTGACAGAGTCCGGAGAAGACAGGGCTGTGAAAAAAGTAAAAGGGCCAGCACCATGAGAAGGACATTGAAGATGTGTCGCATAAGGGCCACACGCCTTCAGCACAAGGTTTGATCATATTTTATTACACTACTTTGGAATGTATATAAGTAGTTTATCAATTATTGAGGGACAAATTCATCTGATTTCATATTTTGGCTGAATGAAATTTACAAATTGTGGTTGGTCTTCGTTGGCTCTTAGAGGGGCAATGTGCACCAACATTGGTATTCACTTGTAATTGTCGATTTTTCAGGTTGATCTTCTCAAGATAAAAATGCAGACCATGATGAAAGAGTGTGCTCGTAAATCGAAAGAGGATCTAAGTGAGCAAATTTCGACCCTACCATCATGCCAGCAGGAAGCTGTCAAAGCATGTTTTTCTGCAGCAAAAGCCCGCAGTGCCAAGGGGAGAAGGTACACCCGTGATTGGGTGTATGAGTGCCTTCTTCTTAGCATAAAAAGTAGGCGGGCATATGAGCACATCAGAACTCATGGCATTCTAGCACTTCCATGTATGACCACCCTTAAGCGTTACTTGGAAAGTGTGAAAGGAACGTATGGATTTCAAGAGACCACCTTCAAATGTTTGAAGCTGAAAGCTGGTGAACTTCCAGAGGAAGACAGAAGGGGTAGAATTCAAATCATAAAAAGTGTCAGTATTTTTCTCATTGACCTGTGTCTAACATTTTTGTAACTTGTTTTGCAGGTACACTTCTCGTTGACGAAATGAAGCTGTCAAAATGCTTAGCTTTTGACAAGAAGACTCTGAAAATAAATGGGTTCACCAGCTTGGGAGACCACACCCCATTTCATCAAAAAAACCAGAGAGGGGACCATGCTTTGGTTATGATGTATCAGCCATTTAGAGGCAGGTGGGTGCAGGCTTTGGCTTGCTTTTTAAGTAAGGGATGTGCATCCAGCACAGTCCTGCACCACCTGATATTGGAGTGCATCATATTGATGGAAAAGGCCGGCTTCTATGTGGATTTGGTTACAACTGATGGAGCACAGTGGAATCGCTCCATGTGGAAGCATTTTGGGATTGATGCAACTAGAGTTAGCTGCAGTCATCCATTCAATCCCTCCAGGAGGTTGTGGTTTGCCTCAGATTTCCCACATTTAGTGAAGAATTTGAGAAATATTTTGGTATCCCATACTGAAACTTGGGTGAGTTTTGCCTGATAAATCCATTGGAGCTATGAATACTTAAACATCTCATATTGCATAAAAATTCCATGTATGTGGTAAATTAACTCCAACTTTGTGAAGAGCAGTAGTTTCTGAGTAATATTGTTTCTATTGACCCTCATTTACTAATAATTGATTATCTTTCGTGTTTACAGACTCCGGATGGTGTTCTGAAATTGAGGCACTGGGAGACTGTTGTTCACTTGGACAATATCACCAGCTTTCAGTTGAAAGCTTGTCCAAAGCTAACAATGGAGCATATTCACCCCAAGCCATACCAGAAGATGAATGTGGCCAGGGCTTTTCAGGTATTGCATTAATTTTTATATTAGCCTTCAATGAAAATTGAAATATCCCATTAAACTCATTCCATGTTCCTTGAGTTTTATTCAAATACATTAATATTTATGCCATAGGTGTATTGATTGACTTAGTAGCTCTGATAGCATTATATGAGCATGTTTTGTTGATACCTACATTGTCATTGTTTAAAGCACAAGATATTTTTGGTGGAGTTATTATTTATGGTGCTCTTGTACCGGTGAATATCTTGTATTTCATAAATATGTTACTCCTCTCGTCCGTTAGTTTTTTGGGCGTAAGGTTGCTGTTGCCATGAAGATGTTCCAACCACGCCATGAAAACTTGGAGGACTGTGACCCATCCACTGTCTTTATAGAGCGTGTGGCAGGTGTAATTCATGCTTTGAATTCACGTACGCCTGTCGGAGCTCTCATTCGGGGCAATAAGGAATGGGAGGTAAATTATCAGCTAAATCCTATTCAATAATAATTGAAAGACCATTGATCACATACTTTTTGTATTACATGCAATTAAAATTATTATTTAATTTACAGTGCATTGAGAAGTTCATTCCGTATTTGGAAGAGTGGGAAAACGTAGCTAAGAACATCGAACAATATTTCTTTTTGTCAAGCAATACGGCACTGGGGTTCAAAGTTACGCTCAAGTCAACCCTGGAACTTTACAAGTTCTTAGAGGCTGATTGTGGTTTCAAGTTCCTGATGACGGCAAGATTGAACCAGGATGCTCTGGAGGTATGTATTAATGAATCTGTTTACCTTATGAATCACATTTTGATATTCTTAAATTTGCATTAAAAGCAATATGAAACTTTTCTTACAGAGATTCTTCGGTATGATGCGTTCCGCTTGCGGGTCTAATGACCACCCAGATGCAATCCTATTCCAGCAGATGTTTAGGTTGATCAGTACCTATTCACTGATCAAGCCACCGAAAGGTAGTAATGTGTCTGGTGGTGATTTGCTGGATACTCTTATGTCATTGAAGGACATTCAAAACCCCAGTAGCCGTATTGAGAAGCTGCAGAGCATTATGGATGTCATCATTGACAAAGGCAACTTAACTGATGACATTCCAGTCCTCTTGTCCGCCACCAGTGACCATGATTACTTCCCGGATCAGACAACTGATTTTGTACTAGCATACTTCAGTGGTTATGTGGCCAGGAAAGCTTCCAGATTCACCAAGTGTGAGTCGTGTAAGCAAAGTGTGCAAAGACAAACACCTGATCCAGAATTACATGACTATTTCATTGACGGGATGAATGAGGGGAAACTGACCTTTTCCTCAAAGAGGCTTTTCAGCCTGATGAAAGTTCTAGAGGACAGAACTCTGAAGGTGCTTTCCTCTACCATCTTAAATGTAGATTCAATATTTGATATTGCAACTGCGTTTCAAGATGTAGATTGCTTGCCACTGGTAGGATGTGGAGAGCACTGTGCTTCGTTTACTGAGGCAATTGTTATGTTTTTTGTTGTGACCAGAGTACATTTTGCCTGCAAGTTAGCCAACAGAGCCGATAACATTCAGCAGGAGAAGGCTAGGCTACACCGCAAAAGTGCCAAGTTACAATGATTTTTGTGCTCTTATTACATTATTGTATTTATGTTTCTTGTACTTCTTATTTCTGTGGTCATTTGATGTGTGCTTCATTTCAAATTGACCTTAATGCCCTCTGATTACATGTATATATTTTTATATTACATTCATGTACCATGTTATATTTAGTGCTCTTCTTATATTGATGGCTGTATTTATGTTGTACTAGTTATTCTTCAGGTCATTGGATGTATGTTTTATTTCAAATTGACCTTAATGCCCTAAGTATGAATGTATATATTATTTTATTGTAATCATGTACCATGTTATATTTAGTATATTTACTCATGCAAACTGTTGTATATGTATATTCGCTGTATATGGTGGGAGGCCCCTCCGACGGACACTACCTTTTCGTGGTGGAGGGATTGCGTGCTCTAATGGATTTTCTTCCAAATACTAACTGCAAAGTGAAAAGCAGCCATAAGAGAGCCAGACTGAGTGTGTCCGAATTCCACATAAACTGAAGGAATTCCAAGGATATTAAGAATGATGAAATTTGATCATTAATATTTCCTTACATTAACCTCCTGCCAATACAGCCATTAATGGTACCAACTGGTACCATTATCGAACTTGCTCACTTGAAGATGTTTAATGCAGTATGACAGTGTTAGAATGTGAGTTGATAAGTTGTTTATTTACTCATCATAATTCAATGTCTGTAGTGTGAAAGTGCATTTCACTAACTTCTTCCTTGTTTGCAGGTGAATATTCTATGTAATGATATTGGAGAGTAAATCTATTTTGCTCGCATTCTACATGCCATGAGTCTGCCAATGAATTTTACTGGAGTGCAGTCTGATGATTTTGAAACTAGATGGAGAGGATATTTCTTGGTTATGAAATGTCAAAAATAATTATCACCTGACAGCCATGGTGGTGTGTACCGAATTGGAATTGAGGGTTGAACTTGCTCACTTGAAGATGTTTGATGCAGTATGACAGTGTTAGAATGTGAGTTGATAAGTTGTTTATTTACTCATCATAATTCAATGTCTGTAGTGTGAAAGTGCATTTCACTAACTTCTTCCTTGTTTGCAGGTGAATATTCTATGTAATGATATTGGAGAGTAAATCTATTTTGCTCGCATTCTACATGCCATGAGTCTGCCAATGAATTTTACTGGAGTGCAGTCTGATGATTTTGAAACCAGATGGAGAGGATATTTCTTGGTTATGAAATGTCAAAAATAATTATCACCTGACAGCCATGGTGGTGTGTACCGAATTGGAATTGAGGGTTGAACTTGCTCACTTGAAGATGTTTGATGCAGTATGACAGTGTTAGAATGTGAGTTGATAAGTTGTTTATTTACTCATCATAATTCAATGTCTGTAGTGTGAAAGTGCATTTCACTAACTTCTTCCTTGTTTGCAGGTGAATATTCTATGTAATGATATTGGATGGTCTATGATTTGTAACTCCATGGAGGGGGATATTTCTTGCTTATCATAGTAGATTACCACCCAATTTACGTGAGACTACTTTTGACCTACCAAATGTTGATTGTAGTGTTGTTAGTACTTTTTGTTGAGACCTTTTTTTTGGTCAACTTTCATAAATAAATACCTGATTTTATTTATTATTTTCTTTCAGGTAATCCTCATTATGTACCTTCCTTTTTGGATTGATTTTTATTGAAGGAAATCTTTCGGATATTATGAATGATTAAAATCAATCCTTGACATGGATCAACATGTCCACATGGTCCTCCCTGAATAGCCATTAATGATACCCACTGGTACCAATTTAGATTATTGTTTTAACCTGAATTCTGTTACCTACCAACTTTTTTTTACACGTATCACCTTGCTTCAATGGGAGTCAATACTGAGTTTACTCTTCATTTCTATTCATTTCAGCACGAAGCTCATTTTTCTTTTTAGATAGTGGTTGGTTTTATTAGTTGTGCTTTTTTTGTTATATTAGCCTAATCAATCAGTTTACATTTTCTCTAATATCATGAACCTATTAATTGAGGTGATGCTGTTCTCTTTTCAGATTATTCATCAGCATTACCCTCTTTCCAGGAGTATAAAGAGAGATTTGTCTACACTAAAAGTTGTACATTCTGCCTGTGTGCATTACTGCAGATTTAAGTTTCCTTGAAATGTTTGTGCTATTTCAACCTGATCTGTTTTTATTTTGCAATGAAGCTTCATTTCTCCAAATATCCATTTTCAGTGATTTCTTTGTCTTTCAGGATTCTTTATTTTTTACTTCAATGAATGTGAAAGTATCAATAATTCGTTGCGTCATAAATATTGCTCCATCGTTCCTGACATGTTACGGATTGGTTGGTTTTCTATTCTCCTCTGCTCATTTAAGTAATGATTATTTAAATTATTTTCTAGTAGTGTTGTGAGTATTTTGTGTGGAGATAATTTTTTCTTGATTGAATGTTCAAAAATTACTCCTTTATGGTGATGTGTATTCTTTTTGTTCCAGGTTATCCTAATGATGTCAGTTTCTTTTGGATTTAAATGGGAAAATTTCAATATTTTCCTCTCAACTTTGTTATGCTATTTTTTTTGTATTTAAAGAAATAAATCATGTCAACCTGATCAGTGTTGTATTTATTAGGAACTAAACCGTTTTATTAATTTTAACTGATAAGTTATTCCTTTGCTGTCGTTGTATGGCATTTCATTCTTTGCACTATCAGTTACAAATTGATCTGAAAGTTGCTAGGGGCAATTTTATAACTTTCTCCTGTTTGCTTAAGAAGATACTGGTTTATTAAAACATACCTTCAACTCGTGGGGGATATTCTGAGTGTTTTCTAATGCACTTGATTCATACTTGATAGTTCTCTGGCGATTTTTTAAACATGGAGTTAAAATCTTTCCCGCTGTTCTTAGTGGAGTCGCGGGGTTACTTATATTGATGACATGAATTTTGTTGTGTTACGACCTCGTAATCGGGGTTGTGACACTGATGGTAAGGTGGCAACTTAGGGGCTCATAATTGTGTTGTAAGTTCCTTGCGAATTTTGAGCTTAAAATTAGCCTGGGGTGATTGCTCGTGAGTTAATTATAAGATTGTGGCTCTGTGCGCTTTAATACTTCAGCATTCCTCATCTAGTCGAATTCCTGCTGTGTTCTGTTGTCTAGAGTGATGCTGAAAGTATGCCTGCGTGTTTTATAATTCCCTAATTCTTCCGATAAAAGTGATATATCCGCTCTGATACGTACTCTTCCTATGTCTTTCGCCACTATGTCCAGGTCCCTCCGAGTGTCAGCGCCGCGAGTGGCAGCTCAGGACAACCTAATAAAATGCTCGGGCAGTGGCAGCACTTGTCGTGCCCGTCTCGGAAATCCTTTATACAGTATCCGTGTCTATATCAATGCCAAGAGGTAAAAGAAACGAAGCGCATGCGCACTCGTGCCTTTGATTATTTCGGCGACCGCGGGCGCGCATCGGAAATGGCGCCATTATTGTTATTTCCAAAAAACACAGAAGGGGAGGAGGAGGGCTGATATCTCCACCCCGCCCCCGACAACCCTCTCCTCCTTCCCCCCCCCCCACTCCCCCCGGGAGGGAAGCGAGAGAGAAGAAGAAGGCTTTAATTTGCGCCTTCCACGAGCGAAGACGCGGGGATCAGAAATGGCCGGAAGTGATCCGAAAATTACGAAAAATGGCGGCGTTGCCGTGAGACCTGACTGCTTCCCCCGTTCCACGGCGGTAACAACAACACCGCCGTGGTGCCCGCTTCCACGGTTAACGTGAGCGGAAAAGAACCGAAGGGGCCAATTAGTGGTTAAGCATTTAAAGGCACTCCCGGGCGACGGGGGAAGAACGCACACATTTGGTTTCCCTTCAAACTAATTCCCTCCAAGGAAATTGAAAAGTTTGCACCAAACAACACGGAAGAGGATTACATAGGACACATAGGTATATGAAGGAAGGAAGGAAGGGAGCAGAAGATGGGATCGCGAGGACGAGGAGGTTCTCGGCCTCACAAAATATGAATTCGGCGCTGAACAGTACCTATACTTAATGAAATAATTTCCTTTGTATTTTTTTTAGGCTGCGACGCCAAGGTGGTGGTTAAAAATCTCCGAGGGAATTCCATGGAACGGCCTTAATGGTCTCAGATAGGCGTCAAAATGTGCGGCCAATCCTTTTAGATCCATCAGCCGGAGTTTTCAAACCCCACTCATGATGTCTTATTTCGCTGATCAAGTCCGCTATTTGGGATGCGTTCAAATATCGTGCAAAGTTAATATACACCTTTATTTTTTTAAATGTACAGAGGAAAATAACCAAAGAAAAATAATCAATCCATGAGTTTGAAGGACAAACGATGGTGATTAAGTCAGGGTCAGCGGAAACCCTAAAATTGAGTTTGCCAGGTCAAAATGATGTTGCCACGATTAATTTGAGCAATTTTTGTCATAATCGTGCTTAGTTTTGCCGTGAAACGTCCTATAAATCAGTAAGGATGGAGGGTACAAAAGGCCGGCGGAAATTTGTCCAGTAAATTCTTCTTCTGTTTATTTATAACTCGATAAGTTTGATAGATATTCGAACGGGCTTTTCGAAAGAGCAAGGTTTGAAGAGTGAAATCATTGGCACGGGATGAAGAATTGCGCCATCATAAAATAGAAGATGACTGCCAAGCATTGGGTATACAATCACGAGTCGCCTCAAGTACAAAGTTATTCAGATTGATGCAAAATCGCGTTAGGAGTTAGAGAGTTGGTTTCTTAAAAAGCTTTTAGATCGTTCTGAAGTACAAAACAACGAAAAAAAATGCATTAATAAAGGTAAAAATGTTTTAATGATTTGAGTATAGAAATACTAATAAATTTGCGAAAAGAAAAATATCTAAATATTTCTAAAATAAAAAAAATTGTCCCCGCAGAAAGAGGTTGCAGAATGAAAGTCAATGGAATTCTAAATCTAAGAAGCCCAGAAAGTTGTCAACGTAGTATTCCAGAACATTTCAAGAGCCACAAACTCAAAGCGAGTCATCGCCGACTATAGCTGCGTAAGAAGTGGAAGTTTGCAGTTTATCATTTTAACTTACGCACATCTCCTGCTTGTAAGAAGAATGTTTACGTTTCCTAGGACACTACCCTTGGTGTTAACGTTATGCAATGTAAACGCGAAGAATACCTGTTAGTTTTATCTAGAAATATTTGCCTCGAAATTCCTCATTACCGGCGAAACACGTGTTTTTGATGGGTTGAATGAATAAAGAGACTTTAATTCGATCCCTAGAGACTGCTTCGCTACATAGCCTATCATCATTATCAGAAGTCGCACCCGTTTCATATCTTTCATTGGCATCGATGCTGTTGTACCTCGTGAAGGCCTGTTAATGACACAGCAGCACTTTATGTTACTCCATTTTTAATGTTATCTATCGATTTTGTTCTTGTTCTGCTCAATGTCCTTGTTCTAACTCCATCTCTATTGTTTATCGGTCAGCCTTTCTCATAATGTTCATTAGAGTAAACGTCCAACTTAATACAAATCTCATTTTTAACCGACGCAAGAAATGTATACCCTCCTCAAATCCTATTCCAGAAGTCAGTATCTTTAATTTCATCAGTGCATTTTATTTTCTAAATCCTTCTCACTCCAGCACACGTTCAAATCATTGATTTTCTTTTCTGTTCTTGTTCACTGTCCCCTTATCTGCGTCTTATAATAACTCTGTCCGTATTAGGCACTTGGATTAAATTCTTCATTTCAGTTTTAGGCAAACGTTCCTTTCCATTAATTTTTCGTTTCTCCAGAAGGATTCTTTGGTCATTTTTTAACGATACTTGATCTAGTACAAGACCTATAATATGCTCGCCAGTGTTAGAAGCTGAAGACGGAATCCAGTATGATATGAGCCGTCCTGGAAGGTTTCAATCAAATGTTGAACTTGCACTTGCGAGAAAGCGGTATTTTCATTCATATCGTAGCGCAGAGTTTTATACTAACCAAGCTATGACATCAGGTGACCAAAGATCTGATGGAAATTTTCATCTATTTTTATTAAACCACCAGAAAACTACTAGTATCAGCGAGGAGATATTAATGTGCTTATTTTCAAAAGTGAAGATCGCACTTCAACTGTAAAAGTTTACGTAGTTTGTCGAAATCTACTAAATCCTCCTGGGAGCGAATAACAAACTATTATCTCTCCAATGATGGAATATAGTAGCTTAGCGAGAATTATATCGATCATGCTTGTACGCTATGTGTATTCAGCATGCTTTTTTAGTAACACGTGATGCTGGAAAGCATTTACGCTAGCATGAATCCTCGAACTTATAATACGGACTTTACATCCTTTCCTATTTTACATGATAGAGCAACCTTGCAATCTGTTATCGGGAACTTGCACACATGGAATCCCTTTAACTATTTCAGTTTCACTTCATTAATTTGGACTGTTTCCTTTTCCCATATGCATTTTTCTTTCGATTTAATTAAAAATACTTTCCTATTTATTTTCAATGCCTCTCTATGCAACCATTTTTCTTTTCTACATCCAGCTCAAATCATGTTTTTTAATGGATCTGCTTCCCTCCAATGTATCCTTAGACTTAGCTTTGTTCTTACATCTATGTTAAGGCGACTTATGTAATCCAAGTATTTTGGGGTATGTCCTTCTGATCTGCACTATCCGTGATTTTCTATTGGGTTAATGGTTTATGGATTTTTCTTCTCTTTCATGACTTGGGTCAACTGCCTTGCAAGTAGCCTTTGTCCCATTATCAGATATATACTCCAATTGACGCTTTCTAATGTTCGTCCTTACTTTTACTTACTTCAGACGTATGTCACGAACTACACTCAGATCCTGGACATAGCTTTATAGTAGCATTTTATTTTTGTATTTCTCTGCCAGAATGATGTAGTTATTTTCTCTATTCGAGTTTGCATCTGGTTATATCCACACGTGCCACACTTTCTCTATCCGTTCGAACAACGCGTTTGCGATCCAGAACGAGCGTTTTTTATTTTTTTTAATACAAGCATTTATCAAACCCTAAAAAGAGTCTGAAAACAAATAGAAATGATAAAAGGAATTTAAAGCAAATACTTGCGCCCTAAAATTGCAATGTATTTAGTTCGACTCTGGAGATGTAAAATGAAAAATGCAATAATACTGGCAAGTTCATTCCGGAATTTCATCAAGAGTTTAATCGTACTTTAACCCAAATATCACTAAACCTTTATGGCCAAGAATAACACAAATAATTTTAAAACACATACCTTTATAAAGCCACAAATGTAGAAAATAAAATGAAATGTCACCACTAATGCCAACAAAAAAAGATGTGATCATATTTAGATATCGGACACTGATACACACACAGGTAAAAACCGAAGGACTAAGGTTTCAAGGATAGCTGTAGACACAAATAGACAGAACTGTTCCACATCACACCAGAAATACAACTAAATGCGCACATGCATTTAGTTGGAGAAAAGAGAATATGCTCCCGAAAATATCCGCAAATAACCGCACGAAGGGCTCAGCAGTGTCATAAAACTTGCCATGAATTGAAGAAATAGATATCAAAATCACTCTTTCACAAGAATTATGGAAAGCACTAGATAATTCGCAGGTTAAAATAAAAATTTTAATTGATTTAATAGAACTGGGCATAAATCAGTGTATTGCATTACTATGAAAGTAAATCTTGTTATTTAAAAAAAATTAAATGTAATTTCTACAGCCAGCAAAATATGATCACCCGAAACAGAACGCACAAAGGGCTCAGCAGTGTAATAAAACGGCCCTTTTCGGCAGACCCTTTAAGTAGTTAAGAGGGAGTTGGGGAGTGGAGAAGACTGGTGCCTTAGAAAGAGAGAGAAAGTCTGTCAACGAGAGATGCATATTTCCTTCCGTAGGCGAAGTGCAGGACATATGTGAAAACCTCGTGAATTCAAAGAAAGAAGTCTTTCAGTTTACCCCTTGCGGTGCCTCGCGATATGATTATGAGTAACATTTCTAGCATGGTTTATTAAAAACATCTTTATGTTGACTCTTTTCAATCTCTATATACCGACGATCACTATAGAAAAGTGAATGTGGCCATATCGCATATCCACACACTTCACCGCGTCACCACAGCGTACTCCCCGTCGTCGCCGGCGGCGGGCGGAACCGGACTCAATCGCGCGCTCGAAAAAACAATGTAAAATTCGGGGTCGCATATATGCGCAAGATTTTTCTTTATATTCCTAATCTGGAAGCTTTGTAGAGTGGCGTGGCATGAGTTACTTAGCGTAACCAGGCGGTACCAACTACTTTTACTCAACAAATATGTAAAAAAGTTGACTGAAAATAGGCTCCGCCATTTTGTTGTGTCTCTATGGTTAATATTAAAATAAAATCTTTAATAAGCCATCAAATGAAAGAAAAAGAACTTTTTAATAAAATGGTTTAACAGTCTTTTCCATAACTCAATCCATTAAAGTACAGCAAAAGGTTGTTTGGTAATTCACAGAGAAAATGGCAGGCGGGCGTTTTTTGCGAATTTTGTTCAACTTTGTTTGACCCCATATAAATTGTTAATGTGCAAGTACAGGAAAAAAATAAATTCGCCATGTCATTTAAAATTTACAAACTATTTGAGAATGTTGATGCGAAGTTTCAACTTCCGGACTAAAAAAAACGTTTAAGAGGTTTTGGTCAGCTTTTTTCGATTTCAGCCCACTGTGCGACGGTTCGTTTGCGACTGCGACTAATCGACGTTGCCGAAGCGATTTTACCCTTTCGGCAATGGAAATTGCGACACTGATCGATGCCCAATTAGATGTATTTTCCGATTTATATGTGTTTTATCGCATTTCCTCTTACATTTTCTGTAAGTATGGGCTGCCATTTTAAATTTTACTCGAAGTTTCATTACTTAATTTTGATTTGTACATAACTAGACACAAAACGGTCAGGTTTTTTTTACCATAAGTAGACAGAATAAGACTAGATCTTTCTTTTGGCGCGCTAAAATCGGCGCGTTAGTACATCAGAGTCACGAGATTTACAGCGCAAAAGTTTTCACCCCCGACAAAAATGGGGGCCAGTTTCCGCCAGTCCGTCACCCGCACTTTGCGACTCCGCGTTGCCAACTTGAGGCCATAACAGCGTGGCATTCGCACACCTGAAGAAACTAGACCACATTCATCTCAGTCGTGATATTAGTCGCGAAGCTAGGACGTCGAAATGGATCACCCTGCAAACATTACGTCAACGCCTCCGTCATGGTACCCACATTTTTGCCTGAGTTTCAGGTGGTTCCACCGTATAATAACTTAAATGTCATTTTATTCATATTCTGTCTACTTATAGAAAAATTTGTCCTCAATTTGATGCGAGCAACAATAGGTTACCTTTTCACGCTAATTTATTCTATAATTGAACTTGATATTACATGGTGTTCAATGGGAGAATGAGGGAAACACGGGGAAAAATAGTATTTTTCCATAAAATACAAATGCCATTTTCGCGGAAAAATGTTTATAAGAAGGAAATTATCCAGGGAAATTGAATAAAAATAAAATATAGGCATCTCAATACCTTATTTTTATAGTTATTGGGGAATTATTGCCGTAAGTGAAGTCAAAATATGGTAATTCGTTAAAAATAACGCTGCAGTCGGTTCCTATGACTGGGAAAAAGTGCTCATTTAAAATACATTCGTGGAATAATCTGCATATTTTGTACCTTACTTTTGGTTTTCCATAGGTAACGCATTCCATCAGCGAAATCAGGATTTTTTGTACAAAATATAAAAAATGTGGAGTTTAGTATTTGTTTTGACTCACACAGTCGCGGTGGTACCTCCTTAAACACGCATACACGTTTTAAGTTCTCAATGTCCATCCACACTATTCAATCTGAAGGTCAATTTGATCAGTTTAATTTGACTAAGTTCAAAGGCAACTAAACTTCACTTATAAGGCCAAAGAGGGTAGCCTCTTTTCCAGTTTGACATGTCCTTTTCCAGAAAGATTTCGTACCAAAAGCACTACATTGCTGAGGTTTAGCTGGTAGTGTTCTTAAAGTCTTCAACTGAATTCAAGTCTTGGCCACCATGATGTCCGTAGCCGTGTGATCAATCACCGGACTTCCATGTCGTCCAATAATTCATAAAGTACTAAATTTTATAAACCCACAAAGTCATCTATAAAAATTTCTTATAGCAAAAAAACAAATCAAACACCTCATTACCAGGTATCTCGTGACCAAACAGAACTGGCTCATAAGGTGTTTTTTTTCGTATATGTGACCAATAGGAAATCACCATGACGATGGAAAAATAAAAAATTAATCATCTGCATGCGAAGTGGTGTGAAATACTCAAGAACTTAGGCGCAATTAATGAAAGTATTATTTTACTTCGTTTGCTACTTAGTCTCTTTTTTAAATCAAGGAAGGCCAAACTGGTATTAGAGCTCCAGTATTTTTTTCACATCAATATCTCTTGAGCAATGGAAGCCAATACAAATATAATTAAAAAAAATAATATAAGAGATTGGAGGTCGAAGCTAAAACTTTAAACGCAATAATTTAACTTTAAATTCCCCACTCAACTTTTTCACACGCACCTACAGCGGAAAATGTTGGCCGAACATTGGATACATTAAATAATTTGCAAACATAATTTTAGGCTCTCAGATTCAATATTATAATTAAAAACAGCCCCTCACGCCCGTGTTAATTCGTGTTTTATGGGGTAAATAGGGTTTTTGACGTCTGAAATGCTAATTGACTCGCCCCAACACGTTATCCAATCTCGAGGTCCGTTGGTTTTCGATTAATACGCCAACTTCCGCCGAAAAGCTAGCATTTACACCCATTAGGTGTTAAATTACTTCAATTTGGTAAAGCGCTCGCATAATTTAAGGTTCAAGACTTCCGGAAGAGCGGCGGAGGGGAAAGAGTTCGACGAATAAATGCTGCTCTGGAGACGCTGAATTGGACGCGGATACACACTTTATTGTTTTACTCAGAGTTTCCTCGCTCGACAGGTGGGCGTCGAATGTTTCAACAGACAGTTTCTGCTCTGCTGACGCCAGAGCTTTGAGGAGAAGAGTTCTTCACAAGAGGCTTCGAGGAACAGATTGGCGGCGCCAAAAACAGTTTCTCTCACAAAACGTTTCATTTGCGTCCCCTTACGCCGGACATTACAAGCTTCAAATTCATTTGTCTCAATGTAGTTCGAGCAAGAGTTTTCTTAGGAATAACTGGGACTATATTCGAATAAAATTCACTAGTTCATAATTAACTTTGTGGTATTCCATTATTGTTTGTCGATGCATATCTGTTACTAATACCACTTTTATTTAAATTAAGCGACCCGGGTTTCAGTGAACAATCACCATCATCAGGCATTAATAGAGTATTTGCGTAAGTGAGGTATTTTGTTGAAATTTATTATAGCGAGTAGTGTTTGGTTTCGAAATGACACGTACGAAATACCAAGGTATAATTCCAACTAATTAATTGAATAAATAGCTTTTAATATGCATTGTTTTAGCATCGAAATTCCCTAGGTCTAAACGCCCAACCATTAGTTCTTCGTAGTGTGACGTCATCTCCCATATTAGCAGAAGCGAAATAGCCTAGCTGTGCGTTGAGAGTGAAATAGTACTTGCCTTTTCGAAGTTATTTCGATATTTGCTAATTAATAGCTAAAGTTTCGTCCGTACGCTAAGACTACACAGTCACACAATCTCCAAATCAACAAATGGTCGACTATGGGAGATGACGTCAGAGCCTACAAAACATGGCGGACCAGTGTTTCGGCGCAATAATAATTTATTAGATTTTATTAGCTAATAAAAAATTAACGAAAAGCCTCTCGAGCGTCAGAATGAAAATTTAGTGTCTGAAGTATCGATAGATTTTTTAGATGTCACTTCCCAAAAGTGCGCAAATACTCTATTGAGATCTGTTTATCCTATTGTTTCCGTAGTTACGTAACGGAAGGGGAGAAGAAGTTTGAAACGGAGGCCAGAATAGGGGAAAAGGAAGGGTAAAGGTATTCGTTAATGAGGGTGTTGTCGTGGTTATTCAAAATTTTTAAAATTTCCTACTGCTCTTTCGAATCTAATTCGCGGCAGTCGTTGCATAATTTTAGGATATTCATTGTAAAATCACTCCTGTGGCTACTACATATTAAGTGTTTAACAAAATTACTTTTTTCCTCTTTGATATTTTTATAAGCTTTTTAAAAGTAATTTTGCTAAACACTTAATATGTAGCAGCCACAGAAGTGATTTTACAATGAATATCCTAAAATTATGCAACGACTGCCGCGAATTAGATTCGAAAGAGCAGTAGGAAATTTTAAAAATTTTGAATAACCACGACAACACCCTCATTAACGAATACCTTTTCCTTTTCCCCTATTCTGGCTTCCATTTCAAACTTCTTCTCCCCTTCCGTTACGTAACTACGAAAACAATAGGATAAACAGATCTCAATTAATGCCTGATGATGGTGATTATTCACTGAAACCCGGGTCGCTTAATTTACATAAAAGTGGTATTAGTAACAGATATTCATCGACATTATATTCGAACACTATTTTTTTATTTCAGCAGATGTAGGAAGTAAGAAGTACCTACATATTGTAAAACTGATGGTGCAAAAATGTTGTCTTCTATGACTGAAATTCTCAGTGATTAATAGTGATTTTTTTGCCCAGTGATTAACTAAATATGTATAAGTAAGTATTTTACTTGATTCATTTTTACGCCATACCCTGAAGACAAACTGAACTGAAGAATTTTTTTGCGATTCCGTAAACATTACTCTTGGGAGTAATTTATTGGCTTTTACAAGTAGTTGAGAATTGATATCACCTACACTCTGTTAAATTTATAACGAGATCTATGCGTTAAAAAATTACTCATTTTTTAAATGAAGTCTCTCTGGAGTACAAACCAATACCATTTCCCATAGGAAACGGGCTGGTAATTTTTGAAAAACATCTCGTAAAATAGTGTGATAATTGGCTGATATGTTGGTATCTTTGGAAAGGTAAAAAAAGTTTTCTTTACAATGAGGCCAAATTCATTGAATATTATGTGAAATGATACCTCAATCAAACTACCTTAAGATACATGGACATGGTAAGGGAAGCAAACGACGAGCTTTCTCCTTTCAATTGTTACGCAAGAGGTATTTGGGCAGGGAGGTGGCAGGTATCTTCTTACATTACCTTGCGTAGAGGGTGTAAGGGATTCTGAGATAATCTAATGCAAGATTTTAGTCTCATGTGAGATCGTTTTTGTTTAACTTTTTTGAATATTTTGGAAGACGAAAAATCGTAGTTTTAAAAACTGCTAATAGCTGGGAGTTAACAAAAACCTTCAATATATTGAGTTCATTATTCCAATGGGAGACGAAATTGCGGAAAACATCGATCATCAAAAAGATCTTTCATGCACATACTTCTAAGGATCTGCGACAATTTTCGTAAGACTGATAGGGAAAGAGGTAGGGAGGTCCATGAAATTTTAAGTTTTCTTACATGTTTGAGAGAGTGGCCAATACCGCCACCAATTGGCAATTGCACAAAGTGGTCAATACCGCCTTTCGTAAAACTGAAACGGCAAAATTTAAGTTTCTTCACATCATGTGTAAAGAACAAAGATTCATTGCATTTATATGGAGGGAGAGAAGCGGTTTATTTCATCTTCAAGCTAAGAGCAAATATGCCACAACTAATGGACAGTTTTATCAATTTTGCTTTTTAATATGCATGCTGAGGAAATGGTAAGAGAGGCATGGGAAGAGCTAGATGTTAGAATAAAAGTAGTGAGAAAGCTAATAACGTCAGTTACATTTGTGGACGAAAAGGCGTTGGTTAGATGATCAGCGAAGGGATTGCAAGCTGTAGTAGATGCACTAGAAAATTAGCGAAGGAAATACGAAATGAAGCTCAATAACAAGAACACCTAATTAATGAGGTTTTCTAGCACATAAAGCGAGACTGGTCATAAAAGTTGATTGGCAGATACTGAAACAAGTAGAGCACTTTAATTATTTGAGTAAGAAAGTAATAAGAAAATAGGCGTAATAGCAAAGACATAAGGAGGAGAATATCGCTAGCGAAAGAAGCGCTCAGCAATAGGAGGGAGCAGATGACGTTGATCTTGGGTAAGAATATAAAGAAGAGGCTGCTGAAGAGTTTAACATGAATTGTAGCGTTGCATGGGGAAGAAACGTGGAATTGGACAAAAGAAGACGAGAATACTATAGACTGAAGGCGTTCGAGATGTGGGTGTGGACGAGGATGGAGAAGGTATATGGTGGACGGAAGCTATGACAAACGAGAAAGTGCTTGGCATCGGTGGTGAGGAGAGGAAACTTATAGATGAGATTAGAAGGAGAAAAAGTTGGTGGTTGGAACAGGAAATGAGAGGCTTAAGGCCGCGATGGAGGGAAGGATTTTGGTCAAGCGGGAAGGGAAAATAATAGGTTTTATGGACGGTTTGACGAAGGGTATGATGAATTCTGAGATGAAGAAAGAAATATTATTGGTTGATAGGGACCCTGCACATGTAAAAATCAGGAGGATTTTTAATCACTTGCATTTAAACCTACCTTAACGGGTAGATTACCTTACTTAATAGGTTATTTTTTAAATAAAATACCAATCTCTATTTTATAACTCTTTACCGACAAGTTTTCGTAGTTTCTATTCGTATTTTCGAATTTCTATCCGTTGGCAAAAGAAACTTTTTTTCTGATTCTGACCCTCGTCATTTTAATGCTAAATTTAGCATTAGCAACGAGACGAGAAACTAAGCAATAAAAACGAGAAACTAGAATGAAATTAAAGCTTTACGTAAATGACAACGCATTGGAACTTTACAACACAGAGAAAAGAATGCAGAATGAAATGAAGAATGAAAGAATGAATGTACGAGTATTCTACAAGCTTTTCTAGAGAGACTGCCAGTTTCCAAAGAGTATTGATTATCGCACCCAAGGTTCGAAGATATATCTCCAAATATCATATTTTGGCCTACAGCTCCGATTCTCCTCATCAAGACCCTTTCTACCTCTAGTATTTCTTTCTTCATCGCAGCATAAGTCCTACCTTTCTTCATCCCGTCCATAAAACCTATTCTTTTTCTTCCCCATACCCGCCTGCCCGACATCCTCCCCTCTATCACAGTCTTCAGCAAACCAGCGCCCCTCATTGAGTTTCCAAAAATAAAAAACATGACAAGAATTATGAAATAATATCGAGGCCGTAAAGATTTTGATTGCATAGCTCTCAGGGGCATGTTTCATTCCTGAATGATTTGAAGCATGGAGACACATGAGTACGAGGGAAATCGATTTTAAAAGTTTAATGTAAGATCAATATTTTCTGGTTCATTAAAATAATAGAGTTGCTCAACTATTATTAGTCTCACTATGCATTTATAATCTTGCATATGGAGCATTGCATGCAGCTAATTTAACTGTGGAAATACTAACAAATGAGAGAATGCTCATCTTTGGACACTGTTGAACATCATCTAATTAAACATTGGAAAATATTGAACTATTCAACAAAACATATACCGGCTTAAACTGAAGCTTAAAAAATGCCAAAATCTATATTTAATGCGGCTGTATAAAATAAAGAAAATATGCATTGAAATTTGCCGTAAGTTACAATAAAATGTAGGAATATTTAAGCATCAATATTACAGTAACCAAGCCTCGTAGCTGGACCGAACAAATCTTAAAACCCATTTTTACATGGTCTGCATTTCATCTTTCACCTGGAAAAATGTAGCAATCGGAAATGTCTCCACATAGGAAATAGACGAGCAGTAGGGTCTGAGAAGCGCTACATTTCCATTTCTTAAACGTCACACTCGCTGCAGATCATCGTCTACACTTCTCCTCTGCGGGTCTCGGCATTTTCTATCGAGGAATGTGTGCTCCTCTGGATAGCCTCTCATTTCCTGGGTTTGCGGTGGAATTCAGATTTTTAGTAGACCTAGATTAAATTGAAATGCATTGACCATCTTAGAAAATGCAAATACACTCCATTAAAAATCATAATGTCGATGAAACAGTTAGGTTCTAAGTTTTCGTAACAAAAATATTTTTAAGATAAACGGAAGGAATATCATAAATTTCGCAGGGGTTATTAAATAGTTACAAAGTCTGAATAAGTAATATAATAGTCATTAAAATGTATACACTGACTTCATATGTATAAAACAAGATTGTGCAAGTAGATTAGATTGATTCATAAACTTTCCCCGTTTTTTCCTAACAGTATTTCGATTTACGGGTAACCACAGCAAATTGTTTTCGAAAGCATCAATCTGTCACGAGTCTAATTTTTTGAGCGGACCATTTTAATGAACGAATGCTAGTTCGTGTGTAAGGAGAGACCGAAAGCAAGTCTAATCTTATCGCACTAAAGGCACCGATGGTCTCGAGAGTACGTCAATGGTGAGCAGGTGGATTCAAATGTTGCCAGTTTAATACTGCTAGTGCGCTTTTTACAGTGAAACGTGAATCATAGACGTATCGAACGATCATGTAAGAAAAGACTGTGAAGGACATGGCTATTTTTTTAAATCACGCTCGAGAAGTGTGCTTCCTCAGTCTTCTGAGAACCAAATTCAAAGACAGCCGTCACGGATCTAGATTGAACACTTGATACAATCATCTCGATAATTAATAGACTGGATTGCGGTTTCTGAGTAAATATGACCTCATAAAGATGACTTTTGGTCACTAAAAAGTTGAAATTTACATAAATCCCTTTCTGTACTGGATTGGATCCAGGAGTAACTATAACTATGGTTAAGAATATGAATATTCAACACCACCCAGTGCACTCTTTTCAGGTATTAGCATGCTAATTAGGAATACTATATCGTTAGCATCAGGTCGATTCCAATCTGACGAAGGAAACAAACTGATTATGTCCGGTTCACTCTACAATAAAACATACCACCGCAACTAATCCACAAAAGCATTCACTCCACTTCCTGAGGTATGTACTATCGTTACTCTGCGCTGTCCCTTCCTAGACAAAGTGGAAACCAGACTTTTGATTTCAAACAAAATCAGAATTCCCCACCCCTATGAAATTTTCCAATTTTCGGAATCAGCATCTTGAAAGGCAAAAGATAATCCTCCCTGTTAATTCATCGAATAAACAGTTTCCTGTACTCAATTTAAAATAATAAAAAAATATGTTAGTAGGTACTTTCCACACAGTAAACAGAACCAAACCAAAGTAACTAGAAAATGGCAGTTCCCTTTGAAAACAATGGTAAAAAAAGTTTTTCAGAGATAAACGGTTTGGAATTTATTGATTCCTCTACCACGCAGCGTTTCCACAAATTGAAGCTTTCCCCACTGAATTATTTTTTCTTTGGGTTTTACATTTGCTCTACTATCGGCGCAAAAAAGGTAGAACGCTGAACTTTAAGCATTTGTATGAAATTCCGCCGTTTCACCATTACTAACTGCACGAAATGGTAGTCTGCTAAACTGTGGGGCGATTTTCTTCTTTGTAGTTTATTTTAAGTAAGAGGAAGAATATCAACATTTCCTAACATGAAAAGTTTTCAAATATTTTTTCCATTAAGGAGACGTAACTTTGGTATTGATATACCTTTTTACATCTCCGAAATTGAAATCTAGCTTTCGGCCATTTTAAAAATCAAAGAATGGGTAAAATTTAATTAAAAAAAAATATTTGTAATGGGGAGATGTTGTTCTCTTCGTAAAAAAATAATGAACTGCACCAATTAAATATTTTGGCCGTGACGAGATGAAGAAGACGACCGTTTCGCCGTTCTCCTAGTTTTTCGCGTGTTTTTCTTCTCTCTTTCGACCGTAGAAGCTAAAAGTTTACATTTAAACACTTTTAAACGAATGCATTTTGTAGTCATATAAACAAGGAGTAAAACGATACATTACACGACTCTATGGAGCTCCGGTGGAATTTCATACAAATGCTTAAAGTTCAGCTTTCTACCTTTTTTGCTGCGATGGTAGTGTGCTGATCACTCGGCAGCACAACATCGCACTTGCTTTTCATTCGTCCGCAGACCCCGCGGACCAATTGACAGCGCGCTTCATAACGGATCGAGAGCAGAGTTGATAAGGGCACGAGTGTGTTTCAGAAGAAAAGAACATCGAATATCGCATCGATTGTTGCATATGTGATTATTATCAATAAAGGCGTCAACCATGAAAAATGCATAAAATTTTAAATTATTCTGTGGCATAAATCTTTCCTTTTAAGGGACGTAGTTTGTGAATTTGTGATGTATTTACAAAACATTTGGCCGCGACTAATAGTGTGTGCCTGGATATTGCCGAATACATGCACATAGTTCTATTCATCGTCAACCGTGTGCGCTGAATTACGTTGATGCGTCTCTCCTGTATGCACTAACTTCAACACCTTGAAACATTTCCTCTCCTCCTTTATTCCATTATCATACTTCATCTTTTCCAGTTTCCCTCCCCGACGCCAGTGCTTACCATGGTAAGTTAGCAGTATTAGGAACTACAAGTTGAAATAGTGTGAATGAGCTTTCATTCGCCGTTTTCTACCGACGATGCGATGGTCGGAACCAAGAACCTTACAATGAGGACGGAAATCTTGGTGCGCTTCCGATCGTCATTTGCTCAAATTACGGGTTGCCAGTTAATGCGCTGGTGTTACGAGGGAAGCCTCGGTAAATGTGAGCTTTCGTCCCGCCAGCGTTTTCGTAAATTTCACCCACTTTTAACAGAGATATCGGAACCAAATTCTCCTCACTTATTATGCAAACCTTGCGCATTTGTAAAATACTTTCAACACAACAATGCATCATTTACTCTAGGAATGGAAAACTTTCAAACCTGAGAAGTGCGATTTTTCTTCTCCGCCATCTTGTGAAAAAATGCCGTTTCCTCTTATCCACTGTACGTGGCGCAGGGATCGAGCAATTACTTCTCTAGCATATTACACACCTCCCCTACACAGTTTCTTCCCTCCTTCCACTCAAACTCGCCCCGCAACAGCCATTTAGCACAATCATTTTAAGACTGCTTGCTTGGCAATGCTTGACAATGCTTGGCCTCCCACGCGGTTGCAGCCCCTCTAGCGGGCCGAAGTTGGAACGTGATTTCTTTCGCGGCCGTTGATAACACGATCGAAGTAGGAGATAAACGTCCTCTTATAAGGTTCTTGGTCGGAACATCGGTAGCGTTTGAACGGGACACAAAAAGAACGGACGCTCTGCTTGACGTCCTGCTCACACTCTTACCTAATTCACTCACTTGCTTGATGATGAGCCGCCAATGGAGATTCTCAGATTTTCAGCTCACACGCGGATTTAATAGAATACCTACGATGCATGCAAATCTATAAACCGAAACCAAATTAAGAATTCTCATTGGGCGAAAAAAGCCTATAAATGGTTAACTGAGGGCGAGGAAAATTGTTTTCGAGGCGGAGGAGGCAGATGGCGAATTCCGAAGCGAGTTTCCATCAAATGGTGTGTGACGACAAAACAGTGGGAAAGTGGGCGAGACGGAAAGCAAGAGAGAATTGTCCCTTTTCCACGCCAAACTCAATCGAATCGAACAAGGACGTTGAGACGAATACCTTCTCACGTGTCGAAAGTTTTGATCGCCCAAAATCGTAATGTCCATCAAGATCGTTATTTACGATTTTCAACGGAACCTACTCTCTGATTTCACTAAAGCCGGTAGCTAATTTATGTTTTTTCTTCACAAAAGATCCTTTCCATGAATTCAACGCATATGGTTCTGCCCCATCTGAAAACTTCCTTTCACAGGACGAGGATACGAAGTTCCCAACTTTACGCAACTGGGGATGCTTTTGAGAAAAGATATGTTCATTTTACTGGGGCGAAAGTTCATACGGCCAGTGAAGACAGCGACAGGAGTTTCCTTTTCAAATTTCCATTAACGACCATTGCAGCTGTTTCATCGTTTTCTCCTGGGTACCATCAGTGACAATGAATTCACTAATGGAATTTTCTTGGTCGAATGTACTGATATGGTATGATTGAGTAAGCCTAGAATATACCCTTACACGATCGCAGCATGCTGCAGAATCATTAGGCAAAGGTAAATCTCAAGGGACAGCACGGAAACATTGAAGGATATGAATTCGCTTGACGAGGAATTAAACTGACTTACGCTTGAAAAATGGTACCGACTGCTCAAAATCCCACCTTTATCCATTTTGGTTTAGATTTCAATCGGAGTTGATTATTAATTACATGCTGAAAGGCGCGAAGACAATTGTGTAACAATCTCGCGAACTCCACTGAGTTTTTAAGTTTTTTTTATAATTGAGAATAGATAAAGTTTGTGATTATTAAATGACTACGATCAAAAATTGAATAAAAATATGCGTAGGCATTGTCTTGAAGCTTGAAAAAAACAAAAAGCAATGAGTATGAATACCATTCTTCCAGGTGCGTCTTGCTTCTAATTCATTGGGATGGAAGTTTTCTTGAGCCTATCATACTTAGAACGACATCAACGTCAGTTTCAGCATATCGAGTTTTGTTCTGATATTTCAAGCATAAAGACCCTGGGACACCCACGAAAGAGAATATATTTACATAAAAGAGAAAATTATAGATAATATTTTATTTTAAAGGCGACGGGTTCTCTTCATTCTACCTATCAGAAACGTCTGTGACAGATACCGATGACACTGAAATGAACATTCGGTATTCCTACAGCAAATTTACTCCTACCAAGATGATGCGTATTTTAAAAGCAACAGAAGCCCTTTCCACTAGAAAAATTAGCCGGAATACTTCCTGGCAGTCAATTCTCCGAACAAAATACCAATTGGTGACAATACTTATCGACATGTTATTAGGTTCACCAAATTACTGAAATGGCTACCCATTTGATCGTTATTTTGTTCATTCTTTACCTATTGACACAAAAAAACCTCGAAGATCGTAATACCTTTGCATTTAAATGGACAATACTTCATTTTACGTTGCTTCGATCTGACTGAAAGCGATAATAATCAACCGACATCGACAGATATAAACTGCTAAGCTATCTTATTTCTTAATGGTTTCATAGCGATTTTCTCTTTTATTATATGAAATTTTTATCAAAATAAAAATCAATAAATCTCTTGGAGAAGAATATTATCAATAGGATCAGCTCAGCAGAGACAAAATCTTCTGAATGCCATTAATCCGTTTGTCAATACCGAGATTAAATATACTTACGCTCTCAGTCAACAGAGTCCAAAATAAATATTGCGAAAAAATATCTTAACGAAGCAATTACAGCAGAGAAGAAAGAGGACCTGAGGAAAATGCTGAAATGTAAGGGCAAAACAACAAAATGAAACACAAGCCACAAGTTCAATGTGGCGAAAGGCAAAACTACGTTTTATGGAAGAAATTCAGGAGACAAGACACCGTCAATCTTTGATAGCAAAAGTGTACCCAAGTGGAAGAAGTTTACTTTCTGCGTAGTAGAACTGCCCGTAATGGAAGAAGCACGAAAGATATCGTGAATGGTATCGCCTTAGCAAAGAACCATTCCAAAAGAAGAAGAGTCAACTGACAGCCAGCAACACTAGCCAGGAAGTACGTCATTAAAACATATACGTGATGAACGCTGCGATTTCGCCATGAAGTCTGGAGTGCGACAATAACAACTGCAGAGCAAAAATAGACTGGAAGTAATGAAAATGTGACGATACCGAAGAATGGTGAAGACTAAATGGATGGATAGAATCACCAACGAAGAAGTCTTACGAACAGACGTGGAGAAAAGGTTTTAGCATAATGAACATTCTGAGAACAAGAGACAATTGGACCCGTTTTGGGGAGGAACAGCACCTTAAAAATAATTAGGTAATAGAAGGATAGATGAACGGAAAAATTATATAGGAAGGCAAGGGATGAGATACATCAAGGAAATTATGAAGGAAGAGAATGTGAAGACTTATATTGGACTAAAGCGGTTAACTTACAAGCAAGTGGAGAGCTTTAGAAAGCCAACCTTCGGACTAATGATGACAATGAGACAGGCCTTTCGGGTTCTCTTCCGAACATGGGTTCATCACTACAGACGACGTTTCGCAAACGTTCTAGTTTGCTCTTTCAGGTCTGAAGACCACTTCAGACCCGAAGAAGCAACTTGAAACTTTTGCGAAACATGTCGTCCACAATGAAGAACACACGTGGAGGAGAACCCGGAAGACCTGTCTCATCACTCCGCGGAGGTCTACATTCCAGTGGCGATAAAAATGATTGCACTAGACGGCTTTACATGAATAAATTACAGGATCATTGAAATGGACCCGAAGATTTGATAAATGAGCCCTATAAGTAATGCGAGAGCTATTGGATTTTGATGAAACCGACAAGTCCTTTCAGCCAACCAAACCATGAATCAGCACTCCTTTCAAATCTTGTCCCACGAAATCTTACACTTAATGACACCATTATTTACAGTAAATGTATTTCCGGAAATATAAATAAAAATTTATCCTTCTTTTACCAGAGTTGTTTTCAATCCTTATATATATTTACATTTTTCAATACTATTTGATGGTTAGAAAGTCTGTTCAGTAGAGTTTAAATGCAACTTATGGATCGGAAACCTGGATTAGATACAAAGCAACTATACTAAAGTTAGAAATTGTTGACATGGGCTTCTGGCGAAGAGGTTACTATGACAGATAGAGTAAGAAACATAAAAGTAAGAGGTAGAATGAATGGAAAAGAGGAAATAAAATAGAAGATGGGACAGAAAAAATGTAAAATAGTAAGATCACTTGCATGGGATGGAGGAGATGGCCACTAAGAATGTGGAGATGGAAACCGAAGGAAAGGAAAGAGGAAAGGAAGACTGAGGAACAAATGCATCCACGCCGGAGAGAGAAGGAGGGAAAGAAGGAGATTGAGAAGTTTGGAGGAAATGGAAATAAGGATATGCGAGAAATGGCCGAAAAGGTTGTAAAGACTTGGTATTGTATAGTCACATGACTTTCCAGATCTGAATGGGAAAATATATGTGATTGCAAACGTATAGGATTTCGAAATGTTGCGAGAGGCAATTGAAAATTTATCGGTGGAATGTTACATGAAAGTTACGGAAATTCCGCTCGACTGTGACGTAAATCTAGAAAAGATATTTGCCTTGAAACGATCGGTACGAGGCTTACGTAATATCTCCATACTACCTCCCAGCTAGGCATGCTCTTGCCCGGTACCCAAAAACTTCTAAAATTGCTCGTAAAAGGAAAATAGGAGAGTTTTTAAAATTAACAAGATCAAACATTATTTTGCTGTCATTACATTCTGGTTCTATATTTGTGATTCGAATGTAGATTAATCTTAAACTGTTTAAAAGTTCATGCCCGAACGTCGCGCGGTTATCAAGCTATTAGCGTTGCAGTTGGTGGTACCGGTTTTTCAGCGGCTGAAACCGCAATCTTCTTATTACATCCATACTTCTTATTACCCATAAAATTGTAAAACTTAGGTTTAAAAAAATTTCTAACCTATTAAGGAACGTAAATTTGAATTATATTTCATGTGCTGTTAATTTCATTGTATGCGTTTATATTATAGAGAGTTGGTCATGTTTTTTTTGTAACCTCAACTTCCTTTATTTGCCAACTTTCCGCCTTTTAATTAAAGCATCATCAGGGGTACAACCCAATGCAAGGAAAACAGTTGTTAACAGTTATAATAATACAAAGATAAAAGAGTTTACGCTCATAAGTTTAGAACCTTAAACATAAGATCAACTTTCCTGCTATGACAATGGTAACAAACATTTCCTCTTGGTAACAAATTCAATACCAATAAAAAAAGAAAGCCAAAATGGAAACCCATGCTATCTTATACATGCCATTAAATGGCGATACGTTGGAAAAAAGGAAGTTGACATTAAAAAAAACACATGACCAACCCTCTACAATAAAAACGCATACATTAAGTAAGTGGTCAATAACCAATTCAACAAAGTTAATTTCACTGCAATTAGTTAATTGATCATCGAGATTTTATGTATAAAATTCCGGTATCTTGGCTGTTTGCACGGACAGTTAGTCATCCTAGATCCTCTGCTGTTTGATCTATGTTCTTTCCCATAGGCATTCTTCTAGGTCTGATCCCTTCCACCAACACATCCAGTATACTATGAAGCAGAGTTCTCCTTAAGCTGACTGTGCCCCATTGACATTTTCTCCTCTTTCTATGAAAATATTCCACAGATTCCTTTCCTATTCCTCACAGAGCTTCCTCGTTGGTAATCCTATTTACCTATGAAATATTCAATATTCGGCGACATCACAATATGTCGAAGGCATCAATATCCCTCTCCTCCCTGCTACGCATTAGGACCTAGTCTCGCTTCCATAAAGGAAAACACTCCACACCAAGGTCTTTACCAACCCTTGGGTCCTTGTCAATGATAGTTGACCGTTATATACTTTTAAAAGGCTTCTTTTCTTTGATTGCTCCTGCCAAACAAGATCTTTATCGCGTTTCATATTTTATTGCAGGTTTATCACACCCCTTTCTTTTTGCCGGAGTTTTCATGTGGTTGGTTTTTAGTTAAATATTGGATCATAACTTAGCTCAAAAATGTGTATACATTTCGCGTTTAAGTAAATAATGAATTTACCACTGCGTGTTATAGAGAGTTCATGACCGTTATAACGTTTGTGTTACTATTGAAAATATACGTTTTTATGATTGTAAATATTTCCGTTGAAAAAGTTTTAACTGAGACATTCAACTATTTATTTCGTCACCTTGCTGACACACTTTCTATTCTCTAACATTTTATTGGCATGTTTTATTGTCTTTTCGCTTGGTTTGTTGCTATGTGGCGAGGGGCAAGGGGAAAGAGAGTCTTCGTCTCGCTCCAAATAATAAAATCATGTCTCCATCGGAATGTTATGCCACACACAAAAGCACTCCCTCGAATTCATTCACATTTGGTAGCCTTCGGCCATTATGCTTTCGTATCATGCTTACCCACCGCGAGAATCTCAGTTTGTTCATTGTTAATTTTACTGTCATTATTATCAGTGACGAGTGACTTTAAAAAAACATGTCTCACGGCACAAAGTTATCTGAGTCTCTTGGAAATGATGGATCGAAAAAATATTATACCTTGTGACAAAGGAATCGCACGATTTCTCGTACGTAATTGCCTGCTAGCCCCGAATCCGGTCCATCACCATCCGTGGGAAGGAATCGAACTAATTATTACATACACACATATATAAAATATTTAATATAATATATAAAAATATTATATATTATATATTTGTGGCCAATTGGCGAAAATTTCATAAAAGACACAAATTATAACTTCCAATATTTCGGTGGCATATTATATACCTATATATATATACAATATGCCAAGAGGGTGGCCGATAAAAATATATAAACAGAAAAAAGAATACTCTTCTCCTAGAGAAAGGTGGAGCTAATATCTTCACCGAAATATCGGAAGTTTTAAATTGTGAGTGTTCTTTTTTCCGTTTATATATTTTTATCGGCCACCCTCTTGGCATATTGTATATTTATCACCCGAGTGATTCTCCTAGAAGTTATATATATATATATATATATATATATATATATATATATATATATATATATATATATATATATATATATATATATATATATATAATATGCCACCGAAATATTGGAAGTTTTAATTTGTGTCTTTCGCTTGTGTCTATGTCTTTATCGACCACACTCTTGGCATATTTTATATTTATCACTCGAGTGATTCTCCAAGAAGTTATATATATATATATATATTGCTGTCTAGAAATTAATAACAATCGCTATTTTCATCCATTTCGCAGATGTTCTCCGTTTACTCAGCTTACTTCTCAGCGCATGAATTCAGCATCAGCTGTTTTCGTTCCGCTAACAGAATCCATATAAATTATGAGGAGCTAGGAATTTAGTTTGAGCCGTCCGAGTTGAGTTAATATGTATATATCAGCGGATCGATTCTGTAAATGTCATAGGCGTCATAACACGGGACTTATGACGGTCTGTCATAGCTATGGCGGATTTGTCAGAGGAGCGATTCTGTAAATGTCATAACCGTCATATGTGCTTTCCTGACGTCATAACTTACGATGCCTGGAAGACCCCGCCTAAGGAATGAAGGGGCGTCATAAGGTCACTGATTAGGAGTATTTTTGTTCATTACTTATGATATTTATATGTAATCACCGTCAATTTTCCATTTATTATATACAAAAATCATCATATTTACTCGGACAAAAGTGAAAGAGGCTAAATCAGTATTCATAATACGATACTATAATTTTAAGTATACACGGTAAATTTTGCTTACATATATGTTTCATATTTAAAGTTACAGAAAATATTTGCAATAACTAATATTAAAATCTAATTACAATATTAGTGCCCATTACTGAGTCGCACCATCAGTCGAGTTCTAACACAATTGGAATAAAGGATGAGCATTTGTATTCGCACAAACTTGCTCGGTGCCCTATTTATACATATGTTCATGCTCGGAGGTATCGCCAAATTACGTTGTGTATGAGTATAGTTTTTCAACGACATAATTCCGACTCTCTCTATCATTAAGTGCTACGATTATTGGTTTGGTAATTATATGTAAAGAATTTCTCACTTCATTTACGAGTGTGTAATTCACTTTATTTCACTGCTGTTACTCGCATATCGGTAATTATGTGAGGTATTTCTCACTTAGTTTAAGAGCATGGAATTTACTTTATTTCCTTGCTGTTCCTCGCATATTGGTGTATGCGGTTCAGTTTCACGTTTAGCACGGTTCATAGGGACGATTATCTAAAAAACTTGCGAACGATTTCTAAATAGGTATGTAAATGGACACGGGTTATTACTACTCCCACGAACTATATTCATTCTAACCGATTATTTGACACTAAACACTTTCAAATAAGGCACAATTTTCAAATAAGAAACAACGTACTTCATGCGAAAATACAAATCAAAGTCTTCGTCTACTTTTCTTCAACATAGTACCTCAATTTTATCGCTAATATGGACCTCTCCGGGATTCTTCAACGCATATGCCGAATGTTAGAGAAATATACCCTCATTAAGTGATAACAGTCAAAATGTGGGAACTTTATGATAATTTCTGATAAATTAGCATAATATTTTGTATATTTTGTTCCATAAAATTAAACACTATGAACTTTGTTTACATCTTGAAACACTCGCTCATAAGGCGTCAATTGTTTTTTAGTGATAGTCGATTTCTGCTAGCTAATTTTTTGTATTGGAAGAAGATGTGTCGGCGTTTTTCATTGGTTCGTCTCGTTTACGAACGACTCCACCGTCATAAGCCTTATGACGGGGGCCTACAAAATCGCTTCAACGTCGTAGCCGTCATAATTTCCCCGTCGTAGCTAAGACCCTTACGACGCCTATGACATTTACATAATCGACCCTCAGGTCGTCAACGAACGCCATTTTGAAGACCGCTAAGAGAGTTCCTTTCATTGCATTGTATGGGAACGCGCGGTAAGTTAAATCGAGCGTGATTGTGTGCGATGGATGCATTGTTGCACAGATAAATTGGTAAATTCAGTGCTATGGCACATGTGCTCATGTCTCGTTCAATTTCAGCCGCGATCACAACATTGTGAGTGAACATGTCCACTCTCTCGCCAAGCAATCTCACTCCGCCAGACTGGTGAAGATATTCCAATCACGTACTCATAGCATCCAGCCAAAATTGCTGTACCCATGAAAACAGTGGGTGGGGTGACAGTGAGCAACCCTGTCTAACTCCTTATGCGGCTTATATGTAACTGTCTCTTTCTACCTCTTGCTGATAATTTGCACATATTACCACCGCTACTTTATACGAAACATTTTCGGCGCAGCTTTAAAGAAACTATGACTTATCAAGCGAATAGGAGGAAGGCTCTCTGATTAAAAAGTGAAAGAGAAATGGTACTTTGCTCTGCTTAGGGCACATCTCGAATGCGCCGCAAGCATTTGGGACCCTGCACAGAAAGATTTCACTAACGGGGTAAATAAAATACTAATGAAAGCAGCGCGCTTAGTTAAAAACTGCTACGAGGGAATAAAAAGTGTCACACAGTGGACGGAAGGAATAAATTGGGGACCATTTGGGACTCGGGAGGCTACAAAATATGCTTGCATTACTTGAAAGTTTCAGATGAAGCGAATTTCAGTACAATGACACGGAAGATATAATTTTGACCACGCGCTGTATCTCGACAGCTGATAGGACTGACTAAAATAAGTGAGATACTCTTAAAAAAATGAGATGGGTACAATAATTCCTTCTTTCCACGCACCACTGGTGATAATAGCCAAGAACGGCGTGACACTGACATAAGACACATCGATAACATAAAATTTACCTCTGTCCTCTCACCCCCCCTTCTTTTCCCTATTCCCTCGCCATTAACAGCTGGCGTTTAAAACAATAGGCCTGTGCGATTATCCGATTAATTGAATCGTCAAATAAATTGTTTGCAATTGATCGATAATTTCAGCACATGTCGATTGCGGTAATTGACTCGATTGTAAATTTTTTTCGAGTGTCAATTGTTGCTCAATTGCCAATTGTTATTAAATTGACAATTGTAGTCCGGTTATCGATTAATTGGCGATTATTGATTCGCCATGGATTGCACGTTTAAACTTGTTCGATTTTGCTCGATGCCGGCCGGTGATACTGACGCTGTTGATGCTTGCTGCTCGCACACGTGCCAGTGTCTGTCGGGTGAACACGCTGATTATCTCATCTGCCTCTCTTCAAGAATCGACGTATTCCTTTAATTTATTAATAAAATCGTGATTGAATTATTTTGCTGTTTTTAAAATTAGTTCTTTCATTCTTCTCATTGCCAAAGGTAAACCTTTGAAAAGTACGATCCAATTGAGTCCTTGTCAATTAAATGGTTGATGTCAATTAATTGAGAAAATTCAATTAATTGACCTTTGTCAATTAATTGAATTACTTCAATGAATTGTCATTCATTCATTTCCCGACAATTGAATCGACCACATTCACAATTATTCGTATGATTGATCGATATCGATTTTTTTCGATAATCGTACAGGCCTATCTAAACACCCCCTGGCACACATGCTGCGGGTCGCAGGGTAGTATTAATAAACAAACAATGTAAGTACCTACTTCCTTTTCGTATAAGCTCCAAGTAACTATTTGGTCTTCATATTTCCCACTTGCTGCCTTCGTTGCTGAAACAAACGGCACCATTCCGTACAGTAAAATGATTTCTCAGAGTCAATGAATGTTATCAAAAGGGCCAGTGCCTTTCCGGATTTGTGATCTAATACCAAACTAAATCCCCGTTCAGTAACCACATTTAACATGTTTCACAACATTACTTCTTTCTCAAATTAATAGCTGTTCTGACCATCGACGAATGTGATGCGAGACTAGGTATTTTTCACAGTAATTTGCCGATGGCTTCTTTGGTTCAGGCAGAGAATTTAAAACTAATGTGTGGACATTAGTTTTAAGTTCTCGTGCTGGACACCAGTTTAATGCATTGCGCACACTGCATCGTACAAAGCATCCTTCCCATTGTCTTTCTCTACCTCAATCAGTTCAGCTGCGATTTCATTACCTCAAGCAGATTTCTTCTCAAATGGAAACCCTGCCTAGTCAAAATCATATCTATCTGCTATGTCCTATATCTTCACATCTTCTACGAAATTCCGCGTTGTGCCTCCAAGTATAGCTGCAGTTTTTTCAAGTATTTCCTCCATTTCACTGCCATATCATCTTGTTTGCAAACAATGTTCTTATTATTTCTACAGGCCATAATGTACTTATTAAATATTTTCTAAGTCGACTTCGCTTAAGCACAGCGTAAGGGGTCGGCAAACATTTTGAAAGAGAAGAGTCAAATCTGACCCACTCATAAATTTTAAAGTTACACGAAAATCGGAAATGGATTTTATAAAAACAAGAAATAATTTACAAATTACGACAATGAGTTTAAATGGGAACTAAATATTTATTACGTGATGAAAAATCATAATTATGAGAATAAAATATTATGAAAAATTCAGAAACGAAGCTGTAATAGATTTATCTTCATTTCTTACCTCAGAGACACAATTACGTATCGCAATTCAAAGTTTGTCGACCACACACATGGAGTAGGTAATGCTCTTAATTAGGTAAAAAAATGTTTTTAGGTAATGATCATCACGATTTGATAGTGTACGTCGATAGAGAATTCCTCACTTGCAAGGAAAGAAATCAATTTCTCCTCCGTGGATTACCGCCAACAACGGCGACTGAGAAACAGTAGTTTTTCCCCAAGCCTCACCGTGGCTTGAGACGGTACATGAGAATGTACAAGTTTCTGTATATTTTTGTGGATGGTTTCATGCACAGATTCTTGTGCATTCTCATGGACAAGATCAATGAATAGGTGGCTACACCGTACATTTTTTCGGACAGATTTTCGTACATTTTTAGATGCGCATTATGCGTTTTCGTTTGTTTTTCCTCAATTTAAACCGTAGGCGCGTTATTTAAACCAATTTTTTTGCCATGGATACGACACATTTACTTGTCAATTGGCTTGTGTAAATGTGAATGTGTCATTTGCGTCGTCTGCCACCAGGTGTCTCTGTAATGAGGTCAACTTATACGATTGTCTAAACGAAATTAGAACCGGTTCTATTTTCTGTTCAGACATTCATACAATCGTACATTTTCGTGTGGTTACACGGTGAATTTTCGCGTTCATTCAGACATTCACACATTTTCTTGTACATTCTAATGTACCGTGTAACCAGGCCTTTAGACACAGGAGAACCTGAAGCAAAAGCGAGGAGGGGAAGGGTCGCGCTGGAGGAGGAGTGGTTTCTGGACGTCCCCCGCCCACGAGAAAAACTCGTAAAAAACAGCCGTGACGGAGGAGAGAGCTTTTATATTTTTTACGAGAAAGGCAATCATCGCCTTCCCCTAATTAAGTCAAGTCGGCGGCAGCGTCCACACTCTTTTCAATTTGTGGGTGGCCCCGTATCATTTTTAACGGATAATGACTCCACGCATTCGTACCCATGGTCTGTTTTAAAAGAACCCTTCCCACCCGCCCCCCAAACCAACCGCCATTACACGATCACCCCTGCTCCAATACGATCCGTGTCCCGCAACAACACTCGAAACCTTTTCCTTCTAACCCTACACCATTCCCCCTTCACAGAGAGAGAAAGAGCGAGCCTTCGTTTCCCATAATCATTAAGCACCGTCTTCTTTTGTTTTTTACGAGGACATGGCTCCCTTGATGAGTTAAACGGCTTCTAATTAGCAGTCGAATGGGACATTTTTTCCGCTTTTCGGCTTTCTAATGGGTAGAGGGAGGAAGCCCGCGATCCCTTGGGAGATGCGATCCAGTCAATTGATTCCACACGGCCGCCCGTTACTGGCTGGGTACCACAGGTGGGTGGGTGTTAGGGTTAGGGAGGGGGGTGAGTAAGGGAACGCGGAACATCCCCCCCCCTCCCCCCCCCCCCTTAATGCCCTCGAGTGAACAAATGGCGTCACCGTCGCCCAAAGTAATAATTTCTCGAATGATTAAAAAATTACACGCATGCGCAGCGGGTGTTAATAAAAGTTGTTTCATTATATATCTCGGTAGGGTTGTTTTTTTCATATACAAGCGATTGCGATCTTCGGTGATTTAATTTTCGATCAACTCGTCTCACCCCTTCCGGGGTGCAACTACTGTCTTTCAGCATTTTTAAAATTGCATAATTTTAGACGAATCTCAAATTAAAGTTGCCTCCACGAATGAACAATCGCGGAGTTAAAAAAAAAATTCCCTTCCGAGCAAGGACTTTTTAAAAGAGGTGTCCTGTGGACCTAAACGATTGTTGCGTTACCGAGAGACGGAAGTATTAAAGCCAGAGGGATAAATTACATGCCTTTCATGAATAATTAAGTCCACAAAGCAATGAACGCAAAACTTTTAATAAGCATCTCAGTTCATATATTACGGATATTCTGAAGTGAGGAAGCTGAATTTGTAATGTGAGCATGAATATGCCTTTTAAAATAATACATTTCCAAAAAAAGATTCGACGGTTATTTAAGATTTCAATAATAAATGGAAATTGCAAAAGAAAATCAACTGAATTTTAGGGCTAATTTATCACATGAATTCCATATTCAATTTATGATAGTAAATTTTAAATAAAGTCTTCACCAGCTAATCCAAGGGTCGCGATTCGAGTCCCACCTGGATCGGTTTTTCCCTGCCCAGGGCATGAGTCAACTGTTAAGTTCTGGTAGATTGGCCGCTGATAAACCTCATCGCAAGTCAAAATTGCTTATCGGGATCACAGGGGCATGCGAACCACCGGAATCACCCGGGGAAAACATAGATAATTCATTTTACAGAAAAAAATAGATTATAAATGATTAATTTTTAGACGATATTGGAAAAGGTAACCTACCGGATTTCTGAATTTTTAGAGCATGGATGAAAGGTTTGTAATACATCATAGTAGTCGCACCACGCGGGGGTAGATTAGATTAGATTAGGTTGTAGGTGGAGTTCCTCCAAAGGAGGAGCTAAGGCACTTAGACCTAATGGTCCATTGTGCCAACCACCATGTTTGTATTCACCCATAGAGTCCAGTTGCCCTGCTAAAGGATAACATGTCCTCTATGGGGATACCCCTGACTTCATCTAGTTCCAAAGATGGAGAGCCCAGATGCCTAACTCTAGTCCTCATCAAAGCTGGACACTTGCAGAGTACGTGCGATGTTGTTTCGTCCTCTTCCTCGCACCTTCTACATTTCGCCGAGTCTGTGATTCTCAGGAGATGGAGGTGCCTCATAACCTGATAGTGTCCGGTGAGCAGTCCCACTATCGTACGAAGTTGTCTTCTGTCCAGTGAGTCCAGCTTTCTTGCCATCCCCGGTCTGAGTCCTTCTATCAGGAGCTTGGCTTGCCTAAGCCCCTGTACATTCTGCCAGATCTTAGAGTGTTGAGCTAGGCTCCACTCTTTGATCCTAAAAATCCCTGAAGAGGGTGCGATTGGAATGAAAGGCTCTGGTCCAATTGGGTTCCTGCTCGAGCCCTCCTTTGCTAATTCATCCGCTATCTCATTTACGCGGGAGTATCTCGTGGAGCAAATATTGGTGTCAGAAGTTTTTCAAAAGCCAAATGGCCTGAAACTAATCTACCCCCAGTAAAGATCGATATTCGACCTCCTACGATTAAAGTGGTTTGAGTGAGATTGATCCCTAGTCATAATGGAGACCCTATCGAAATTTTATTTTTTGATTTCAGCGTCTGTAAGAAGTATCAAATAAATATTGTAATATTAATGGCGCAAAGATATAGTTATACATTGCTTAAATTCTCAGTAATTAAATCAATAAAGCTACATAAGTCTCTAACTTGACTCTTTTGTTCCCGCCGTGCGTCTGAAAACCCTCCAAAACAGGAGGTTTTTTTTGCGATTCTGTAAAAATTACTGCGGTGACTAATAGATTATTTTTTTGTAAATAGTTGACAAAACATTCAATATACACACTGTTTTTTGACGAAAACTAGGTGCTAGAAGTTCCTAATTTTTCAATATTCTCCCTCTGTAGCGCACAGCCCTAATATATCCCATGTAAAACAGCTTATATTTACAGGCAAATTGATCGAAAAGTAATTCGGCAAGGGGTTGATATTTTTATGTAGTTGGAAAGATGAGAGTTTTTTCTTTAAAATGAGGCCAAATTCATCAAATTCTAGGTTAAGTGATTTTTCGCCCAAACTACTTTAAATGAATGTAAAATGATGCATATAAGATACTATTTTCACACTTTGTGAGGTAAACGCGAAGAGATAATTATAAAAATATTACAGCATAGAGGATAAATAATATATAAATATCAATCAATCATTAAGATATAAAGCGCTATACAGTGAAACATCAGAGGAAGCGCTCACGTGCTACAATATAAGTCCGTGGCACTGGCATGCGAAGTATCATTGAAAACTTAACACAGAATAATATGGCATCAAAACCGCCAGCAGTAGAATGACTTGGAAATAATAGTTTACTAGGACACAAAAAAAATCATAATTATGAGAACAACTTGGTGGCAAGCACTTGAAAAAGAGAATCAACTTCTCTGAAACACTAATTTGTTAACATATAAAAATAACGAGCTTACGCATTTGACTTTTAAGAGTATGAATACACATCTACATCACCTATGAATATACAACTGTAGATCAGATCATTATATGCTTACATAAAAAATGTTTTTTCCATTTGAAAGGAAAGGAGTAAAACCAACGGATGAAACGAGAGAAAATAATTATAATAAATGTAAGAAAGAGAAATGCAGCAACGTAGGGAAACGAAGACATAAATAATACTTCCTACAGCAAAAAATAATTAATTCATTGAATCGAAATCGTTTAGAACAAACGTTACAGCAATTAGAGGAACAGAAAGATGCGGAACTAGAGTATGAGAATCTCAAAAATACATTACATCAAGCAGTTATGGAAGAAATAGGTTTGATGGAAACAAAAAAAGAATATACACCGAGACAGGTATTTATGGAGATAGATTCGGTCAAATTTCGTTTTTATAAATGCTTGTAGCGGAAGTATGGCGGAGATTAGGTAGGAGAAAATTTCTTTTTTCGTGGAAATGTAAATATTGTAAATAATAACACTAGGCCTAGGCTAGGTTAGACCTACTTATATTAGCAAAGACCAAAGTTCATGTATTCTCGTACGAGTACAAAACCATTTCAAGTAACAGACAGAAATCGCGTGCTTAGTGTCATTCTGGCGCGATATAATCCTTCTTCTTTTTCCAATTACATGGCCTTGGACTTGATCGCTTGTGTAGAATACTACACACGATCAGTACTGCCATCTTATTTTCTTTGATAAATAAATAAATACAAGTCATAAACCGTGGAATTGTGTAGCTAGCTGCAATAAGAGAAACCTGTTTGTCAACCTGTCAGTATTTTTAAATCGAACGATTATGTAATCGACTAATCGTACCCACGAGTAAAATTACCTCATATAAGTTTCAAAATCTTTACAAAACTTGGTGAAAATTAAAATTTGATTGAACATTTCAAATCGACCCAAAATTCGCGGTTTCGTCACTCATTAAGCGTAATTTCGTAATTCACACATAATTTCGTAAATAATGAGTGAATTCTTGATATGTCGCGATTAAATTAAGGAATGTAATGTTCGAATCTGTGGGAAGTAATTTGGACTTCTTAACGCAAAAAACACAGTTTTTCGATGTCTGGAGATTGTCCTTTCTTCCAATAATACCTGGCCCTGAATATAGATAGCTGCTAGAACATAAGATGGATAAACGTCTCTATTGGGGCGAGATTGAGACTTTAAAAGTCCCTTCTCCCACCTAATCCCTCGTCAGTACATGAGCCATTGAACATGAAAAACACTGCAATACATATAAATCAAAGAAATAATACTAATAACAATAGAAATATAATATTAACGTGGCACAATAAGTATCAAAAATCAGTGAAAAAGATATGTACAATTATGGGAAAAACGTGAGGATTTTGGCTGGCATCCGTCACAAAAACCAATTGCAGGAAAATACCCATACATGAAGGGGGGTGTGAAAAACATTATTAACAAATTTACAGTAATATTTTTAGCTAACAGAAGACGTGCAAAAGTTAATTAAAGAGAAGAGCAATCTGTACCATAAATGGCTATTAAAAAACGAAGAGTGAAACAACAACATTAGAAGACAAAGAATACTAAAGTAAGAAAGAAAATAATGGAAGTCAAAAATGAATCTTGCAACAAAAATGTATTCAAGTGGAATGTTTAATAGGTGGATCCCAGTCAATAGAAGTATGGCAAACAATAAAACATATGAAACGCAATGTGGTCAACCAAATTACGCATCTAATAATTATGAAGATTTGGGAGAACATTGTGCAAAACTATTGACAAACACCTGTATTGGCAGTCATGAACTTGAGGCTGAACATAGAAATCATTCGTGGCGTCGAATAATAGTTACAGTAGAAGAAGTAGAATAGATTGTTAAATAAATGAAAAATGCAATATCTTCTGGTCCAGGAAACATACCAATAGAATTAGTAAAATATAGAGGGAAACAAATTATCACACGCCATGCAGACTCAATGACAAAATGCTGCAGTTCATCCAAAGTACCCACTGAATGGAAAACATCGTATAAAACGTGTCTTTTAACAGAAAACAGAAGATATGTTAACTCTTACATATGAATTAGTATTTCTAGTAGTATTATTGTTTGGACATATACCACAAACCAAGTTAAGAATGAACATAGGAGGCAAAATAAGTGAAGATCAAAATGGATAAATTCCTGGGAGATCATGAATAGACAATTAGTTTACAATACAACAATTGACAGAGAAGATTACAAGAAAAGGAAATGAAGTGCTATATGGCTTTCATTGATCTAGATTAAGCATATGAAATTGTCCCACGGCGGATGTTAAGGAAAACTTTTCATCTCTTGAGTACAGATGATCAGCTAATAAAGTTTGTTGATCAAAGAATTCTATAGAAATAATGTGTGGTACATTAAATATGGAGAACAACTGTCGAGACTCATTGCAACAGCTAAATTCTTACGCCAAGGCATTAGTTTATCACCCCTTACTTTTAAACGCCTATGAAGAAATTGTATTAAAAAATTGAAGGAATCCTGCATAGGCATGGATTTCCCAGTGATCACTATTTACTGACTCTTTACATTGCTGGTAAAGAAGTAGTGTGGATGATTTGACGTTTATGATAAAGAAATTGTTTGTACCTTGTATGTTAACAATAAATAATAAAACGTTTATTGTCGTAGACCCTTATCGGTCTTTCAGACATCTTGGTACATTAATTATCATTTACACACCATATAATGTAAAAAAATATAATAATACTTACAAGATAGTGTTTACACAAACATATACATAATAATAATACAAAAAAATAAAGTTAACACAAAAAAAAATTAAAATTGATTACAGTGTTACTACTAATGATATCTATTTTCACTTTCTCCATTAACAGTTTTTCACGAATATGGAATTAAATAATTTTCTTTTAAAACAAGGTACAGATTTGCATGCCTTACATGTATATCGAGAGAATTCCAACTTCTTGATACAGTGGCAATGTATGATTTGTGGCACATTTCAATTTTGTGCAGTGGAATCTGTAGGTCTAAATGATGGGATCTTGTTAGCCACAGTTAACTTAACAATGGGGGTTAAGAGTTAATTTAAAAAGACGGGAGTATTTAGTAATCAATAATGAAGAAAAATCCGATATATTTATCAAAAATGGATCGGTGGTTTATAAAGAGGAAGAATTTAAATATTTAGGTAGTGTTAATCAAAATTGTCTAGGAGAGAGAGAGAGATTTTAAACATAGGATTCAAGAAAGCAAACATTTATCGGCTACTTAAGTTCCTCATGGTGGGATAAAAATATATCTCCGAAAAATAAGAGACGAATTGGTGAAACACTTGCAATATCCGTGCTGTGTAATGGCTGAGAAGCCTGGGTGATCACCAAAGACTAAGAAAGAAGGTTGAGTCTTGTAGAGACTATTGTAAGTCTAAGTTAGCCTTGTAGAGACTATTGTAAGTCTAAGTTAGTCTCTTGTTGCCAATGATGGTGGCATGACCACCGAAACGCCCTTAAATATTTCTTTGTGAGTGAACTTCAATTTATTTTCGTGTGCTTGTCCTATTATTATATTTGTTTATTGTGTTTAAAGTCCACCCAACATGAAAAAAACATAATTACAGGATGGACAAAAACAGTTACAATTACAATTAATATCAGTTAAGGCTGGCTGAAACTGTACTAATACACATTAAAACATTAATGATCACATTTTGAGCTTTTTAACAAACTTTCAATTATTTCCTTGCGAAAAGGATCCTAATCCTTGAACAAATTTAGATTTTTACAGAATTTATTATAACTACTACAGATTCTATTTAACGGTGCATTTTAAAAATAATTACTCTTTATATGCCTTATGTAAAATGACATTTTTTATCCCCTTTCTTTGTTGGAACTATAAAATTTAATTTACCAACTAATTCTACACAGTTACCTTTGTTAATAATATCGTGAAGGAAAAGTAAATCATTCATAATTTTTCTTTCACTCATTGCTTGAAATTTAAACTCTTCCAACATGGTTTTATATTCTATATAATTTTCAAACATAGGATGAAAATTGTTGCTTGCGTAATACAATTGTCTCAAAAATCTTTTCTGGACTTTCTTAATAATTACATCAGATGTTTTCAAATGCGGGTTCCAAATCACTGAGCAATAGTCCAATTTGCTTCTTACATATGAAAAATACAAAATTTTGAGCACTTTCTCATCAGTGAAATATTTGGAAACACGACAGAGAAAACCTAATAGTTTATATGCAGACATGGTATTACATAAAAATGATTATTAAAAGTCATATTTGAGTCAAAATTTACTCCAAGGTCTTTCATTTCAGTTTTTCTTTGTATTTTCTGCTCTATCATCGCATAATTTTACTTAATCACATTCCTCCTTCTTGAATAGCTTATGACAGAACATTTGTCTACATTGAAATAGAGAAGATTTCTCTCTGACCACGAAATTAAATTTTCTACATCCGTTTGCACTTTGGAACAGTCTCTCAAATGTTTTACGTTTTTATAAATCTTAATGTCGTCCACGAACATTAAACACTTCGTATAATTCAGGCATTGAGGTAGATCATTAATAAATATAAGAAAAATAAGTCGACCAGGCAGTGTGTACCTCGAATTTTGAGTGCCTGTATACCACATACTGTTTTCTTTCTCTTAGAAAAGGACACAGAAATTTGTGAAGAGATCCCGAGATCTCCACGGCTTTAAGCTTCTCAGCTAATATTGCGTGATTTACAGTATCAAATGCCTTTTAAAAATCGAAATAAACCGTATCAATCTGATATATCCTATGTCCATTTCGGTTATAACATAATCTGTGAATACCGATAAATTTGTAACCACGGATCTATTAGCCATACATCCGCGTTGAACGTCGTTCAAGTAGCTTTTTTAATTGAAATTTGATATGGTTACATATTATTAACTCAAATAATTTGAAAAAAATTGACAAAATAGACACTGGACGGTAATTTTCAATATCACTACGTTCTCCTTTTTTAAACACAGGACATACTTTGGCAATTTTCCATTTTTCTTGAAAGATACCATTAAATAGATGGCATAAAGTTGGTGCTAAGATGTCATTACACTCTTTTACAATATAAGAAGGAATATCATCAGGACCAACAGACCTTTTTGTTTTGATGCTTTTAATTGCATCTAACACTTCCTTTAATTCAATATTATTAATAAATATGTTACTACTACAACCAATTACATAAAAACTTCCTCAGAAACTTGCTCCAAAAGTGCTACTCTCATTTACGTAAACTTGCATGAATTGGTCCCGAAAAGCATTAGCAATTTTGCACGGTGATTTGACCTCATGTCCATTCAATTTCATAATTTCAGGGGTGCCCTTAACGGAATTTTTATCTTTAGCAAATTTCCAGAAGCTTTGATGATTACCATGTTGTATCATATATCATGTTGTATATTTTCTATGTATATATTGAAACAATCACTTGTACTCTTCTTAACCTCCAACCTAATCTCTTTATATTTCTTCTGATGATAAGTCAACCCATTTCTCATGCACAATTTCCGATGTCTATCTTTTTTCTTAATTTTATTTATTAAGTATTAATTATACCAAGACGGGTACATATATTTTGATGACATACACTTAGAAATTGCTACATCCATTGCTTCGTACAGATATTTATAGAATATTTCTAAACCCTTGTCAATAGAATCAATTGAACTAATTGCATTCCAATTTTTACAGCTTAGTTCGAGATATAATTTTAAATAAACACCTATTTTAAAGTTATACGAATTGCTTGAAATACCAGAAGATTTATGCTATATTATCCTTCAATTTATTTTCGTCCTTCTTTAAATGAATTGAATGTCATATAATTCATCTTTTGGCTACTTTTAGGAAACCAGATCCCATATTCGGCTTGAGCAACAAAATGATGCCTTTCCATGCTAGTTTTCTCGCAAATAGAAATTAAATTTACATTGTGTTGAATGGGAGAATGGGAGTAAGAAGGGGAAAAATAGTATTATTCCATCTAAAATAAATGTAATTTTCGAGGAAAACTTTTCACAAGGATCGAAAACTTCTGGGAACAGAACAAAAATATAATAAATGAACATGACCACATTATCTTGAAGATAATTACTAATTACTGCGAAAAATGAAGTCAAAATGCGGTGATTTCGTAGAAATTGCGCCGTAGTCGGCTCATGTGGCTGGAACAAAGTGTTCCTTAAAAAATATATATTCGTGGAATTATCAGCATATTTTGTGCCTTAATTTTGGATTTCAATAGCTAACACATGGAATTAGTGAAAACAAAATTTTTAACCAAATAAGAAAAAAGTAGAATTTTGTATTTCACTCTTAAGTTGTGGTGGGACCTCGGCTCGGTGGGAAATTCTCGAAAATGCAAATGTAAAATCACAAAAATGCAATAGGATCGCACAAGGGAGCTATGGAGGTTGTGGGAGGTAGGTGCGATTTGGTTGACCTCGGAGCCCTGGCAGGGCGTAATATTAATAATATTTAGGCAGGGCAGGGATAATTTATATTATCATGCATGGTAGATACTGACAAAAATCATCCGTACAGTAACAGATGGAGTTTAATTATTGGCTGATAAAAAATTTTGACAGACTCTGAGGTGTGCGGTATGTATGCGTGGGAGGGTTTACAAGAATCACAGGTTTACACTTCAGTAAGTGCTAGAAAAAATGTACGAGGGTGAAAAAGTAAGTGTATTGCGCAGCAGCAGTTTTTAGTGACTATGGTGTAAATAAGCAATTATCGAATGACTAATTGAAAAGACTGCTGAAAAAGGCTAAAATATTGGATAAATAGGCAAAAAGTATTGAATAAAGTAAATAATTGACTAGAAAGTAATATGTGACTTTTAATTTTAAGGAAAACAATACATGTAACTGCGGTAAACAATATATAATATCTAAATGTCAGAGATTTCTTTGTATAAAACATTTGTGGAGAGGTAAGTGGAGCTGTTACCACTGTCCGCGCCATAATCTTGCAGACTCGAGATTTAGCCTTTATAACTTCGAGACGGTACGTTGGATTTTTACGTTAATTTATATCCTCATTCAGCTAAGTTTAGTTTTTATTTAATTAATGCGATTTTAATTTTGATAGTATTCTTAAACAAATTTTGGACCCGTTATTGGCGTTAGAGAAAAAAAATGTATAATTTGTTTTAGTGCTACGACATCATGCGTGACTTTGACACATGGTGTCGCAGCACTACAGAGCAGAGTGACCCACAAGAGTGAAATTTAAATACTTTTTGACTCGTAGCTTTGTTATAATATCTTCGGAGTTTCAAGTTTTTAAATTTAGTACTTATTCCCACCCCGAAAGGGAACGGCGAGAACCTCAAATTGGAACAGCATGCATATAGGTATTAGCATGATTGAGATGCATTATTAACCACTCCACCATAAATAAATTAATTCTTTTAAGTTCTGAAAATATTTCGTTATAGTAATAGTTATAAGACAAGCAAGCTACATTTGAACATAAATCACCCGAATATTTATTATTAAGAGCAAAAAAATCAATAACCTGTGTACAGGTATTGACATTGACGAAACGTATAAGGCAAAATAAAAGCTAGCGGAAATTCTCAGCCATAAATAATGTTAACAAGATACTCTGGAAAGAATTTCCTTACATTTTGAAAAATTATGGATGATATATTTTTAGTAGATATGAATTTAAAGTAGGTAATGTAAGTTTCCTTTTTGTGTATCATAGAAAATACTATATTAAGGAGTTTAACAATTCAACCAAACATTAGATCCGAGAGAAAATTTTTGAAATTTATTGAAGCAAAAAAGTATGCTGAAAAGATACATTCCTTGATCAAAAACCCGAGACCCTGTACGATAATTACGGAACTTGACAACGGAATGAGAGAAAAAAACAAATTTTAATTTGTGGAAGTGAAACACATATGAAGGTCTTCAAAATACTTTAATCACGAGGGTTTTTGGTTTTCAACTTTTCATGTTTTTTTTTGCAAAAGTCAATGGAGTACAATGTTTAGGTTAAAAGATACAAACAGAGCCTAATTCCCAATTCTATTTCTAAACCAAAAACAAAGGTAATGACTTTCATACTTCATTCATCTGCATTAACAACGACATATAACTGCTTAGGGGTGATCTCTAGTGTGAAGAACAAACGAATCTTTTGTTAGTTCTTTGGAAAGGGTTTACAAAAGCATCATCAGAGTCTGGAGGAACAAGGTAGAACCTCCTAAGGTCACGAATTCATGGATAAATACCCATCGCATAGCTCCATCACGGCATAGGAGCGGCCAAAAGAGCTGCAGGCCGTTGTGTAACGCCGAGGAATCTGGCTCTGTTTTAATAACTTCTTTCACACTGCCTTGCGTACTTCTTGCATACTTCATTTTCTTCAGTTAAATTAATGAATTGTTTCTGAAAATTTGAAATGAATACATTAATCCTCATTTTAAATGTCTCTTCCACCAAAATTCATTCTCCCTCACACATCAGTCACCCCTCGAACATATATTTGTTTCTTTATCCGACTGTAATCCATTATTTCGACAGCACGCCACTTTCAAATACATACGTCCATTATCGGAATATCCATTCCACGTTCTTTAATGACCCATAAATTCCTAAACCTATCCCTCCAACTTTTGCCGCTACATATTCTCTCATCTCCCAAACTCACTGGATTTGGCTCATACTCATGCTTCTTCAGTTAAATCTAATGCCGTATAATGAAGTGGGAAAGAGTTCACTTTAAAAAAAATGATTTTTGCCATATTAGACGAATATTCATTTCTTGAAATGACCCACAACGCTGTATACTCAGTACTTTCCTTCCAGCATTCTTCGCACGCTTCTTAATCCCCTCACCCATTTCTAAGTCTTTCGCAAAACCATTCGACATTCATCCCAGCACATACATGTATGCACTCTCAATATGGTCGATAGCGTCGTAGCTAGGGTCATGAGCGCCCCTGGCAAGGTTTGAATTTTACGCCCCCCAAGACTTATTTTCTGGGAAGAGAAACAACACAATAACTTTGAAAATGTAATTTAAGGTATGTATACATTTTAGGTGGTTTGAGCGAGATAGTTCCCTAGTCATAATAGACACCATATAATAATTTTATTTTTTGACTTCAGCGTCTGTAAGAAGTGTGAAATAAACATTGTAATATTAATGGCGCAAATATATAATTATATATGACCAAAATTCTCAGTAATTAAATAAATAATGCTGCATAAGTCTCTAACTTGTCTAATTTTTTTCCGCCGTACGGCTGAAAACCCTTCAAAACAGCAAGTGTTTTTGCGATACTGTAAAAAAAACTGTGGTGAGTAATAGATTACTTTTTATAAATAGTTGAGAAAACATGTAATCTACACACCGTTAGTTTTTTTTTACTATATCTAGGAGCGAAAAGTTCCTATTTTTCAATATTCTCCCTCTGAAGCGCTCAGCCATAATCTATCCCATGTAAAACAGCTTATATTTTAAGGCAAATTGCTCGAAAAGTATTTCGGCAAGGGGTTGATATTTTGATATTATTGGAAATATGAGAGTTTTTTCTTGAAAATGAGGTCAAATTCATCAAATTCTAGGTGAAGTGATTTTTCGCTCAAATTACCTTAAGAATAAAATTAGTTCTTACTATGATGTAGGGAGGGAAACAATACAATAAGAGTTAGTTCATTTAGGCATTATAAATTCTCTTGAAAGTTCTTCTGAAAGACTTCTCTGGGCACTTTGGTCGGCGTGTGCCGGATAGTGGAAGAACGGCAAATGATTTTGATTGTGTTAAGTTAGGGGCGCCTATCGCATTCTAGTGCAATTTTTTAGAATGTGTGTTAGCATCATGTTTTAATTTTGTTTGCCTGTGTCCCAGCGCGCTGCAGCGACTCGTGGGTTATGGGTTTGCAAAATGCCCCTGGCAGCCGGCGCCTGGCCAGCCCCTAGCTACGACGCTGATGGTCGAACCCTCGTTTTGCACATTTTTATTACCGGAGCATCAATTTCACATATTTTCACGTCCCACTCATTCCCACCCTGTTCTCGTGCGCAGTTAAGAAATACTATTATTTTTTAAATTCATCAGCAGAAAAACCAACACGATGAGTCTGCCACGCTCCGTAGGTCTTTATTGTGTGAATCTTATTCTCCGTGTACTTCAATTATAATTTGAACACTTGTGCTTGGCAATGACTCGACGGTTGCATCGAGTCTCTTTCGATCCAGAAATTTTACGGAACGTTCCTTGGATGACGTTCCGGGCTTCTTAGATTAAGAACTTGATGCTCTTCCATCATGAAACCTCTTTTCACTGACATTTTCTTCTTCATTTTGGAGTTTTTTTTAAAAAGACATTTCCCATTAAATGCATACGCTTCAGTTTTTTACAACTCGAATCTTTCAAATTTTTTAAAACTTGAATAAATTTAGTTTAAAAAAATAGTTTTTCAGTGAAAGATGTAAATGCTTTCCAATGCATTCACATGAGAACGCCTCCGACGAAATCAAGTCGAGTTACTCTAACGTTTACGCCTGCAGCGACGCATGATTTTATGATTCACACCTTCTATATTTTACTCGGCGGCCATCCTCTTTTGCGTGCTTACGTCATAAATTCCAAGATGGCCGTTTGTTTTACTCGTATGTTTGGTATGTTTATAATTTTATTGCTTCGCCATCAGCCAGTGGTACTCTCAATCCGTACCGAAGTTTGCGTTTCGCGTCAAAAATAAGTTTTTTTGCCGAATAGGTGCTAGGGTAGGGAACAATAATTATTGGTGGTGATGAAGAGAGCAGTAGCCACAGCGACACGGGGGTTTGAGGGGGAGGGGGGGACGGGGGAGGAGAAAGGGGGGGGGGAGAGTGTGGGACAGATATGCACTCAAAAAACTCTTCCAAAGCATATTTTTAATCTCATTCTCTCTTTTTTCACTGGGGACTAACTATTCCTCCGAATTAACAAGCTGGAGACATTCCAGAAAGACAAAAAAACTGGAAACTGCTACACAAGCGTATAGAACTGTTATCTCGATCCGGATTCAAATTAAAAGTTGTCTTAATGATCAGGGTCATCATCACTTATAAAGTCGATGGGATGCGCCAAGAAGGCGAGATCTCACAATTGACTCTTCGACGATTCTTTTACGCATATCGTCAAATCTGGAACATCCTCTTTTCTCAACAAAGTCACGAGGGAATTAACTTGCTTCGCTAGGGAGAGGGTGGGGGGGGGGAGGGGAGGGTTAGCGGCGAGAGGGTTGAGGCTCTTTCACGCTGGACACAAGAACATGACCAAAGAACAAAGCGTATATATTAAAAGCTTCTGCAGTCACCCGTGTCTTCAAGCCAACCAATGAGAATTGGTACTTCACCCTTTTAGTGAACCATTCGGAGTTCTGACATCGTCTCAAAAATCGGCACGGATCGGGATGGACCAAATATTACATTATGCAAATTCGAAAATACAAGAGATCCGAACGGACCGTGTGCCTTTCTAAAAAGAGAAACATTGGAAGAGTGAAAAATATACGCAATATTGGAATTAATGAGGTCAAAACACAGAAGAAGATGGCCGCTAATTATGGGTATAAAATCACACGCCGGAAATTGCGTACAAATTGCATAGCTAGACGTAACATCAAGCGAGTCCGCACGTGGCGTACATTTGAAAACGTTTAAATTGTTAAAAAAAAAGAATCACGAAAAACACTGAATTCACAGTGGTTAATAATTTAAGTTTTGAAACAATTTAACATTTTTTTACTTTCACTAAGGAATTTTTGAAATTGTGATCCATTTTGTGACAGAGAGAACAGAGAGTTTATTATAGATGTCTCAGGTGTAATAATGAAAGAAACTGCTCCCTATTTTTTCAAATTGAGCAAGTTATTTTTATAAAATATTTTGGAATAATAATAGATGAAAACATCACCTGGAGATTACATGTCAACAAACTGAAATTGGAAATGTTATCCATGGTAAAGGAAGTTATTTCTGTTACGATATGTATGTCCATTAACAGTTGTTCGTTCCATCTATTGTGCTCTGGCTGATTCCAGATTGCAGAATGTCATTTCTTGTTGGGGAGGAGCCTATATTACCAATATTAAGCCTCTACAGATTGCCCAAAAGAAACTTACAAGAGTGAAATTCAAACAGACAAGTACTCAGCTCTTTATTCAAAAATCTTGATGTACTATCACTTAGGTATTTATTTGTCTTTAAGGTGCTTAAGATTTTTTATATTCGTGGTGGAAACAGAACAAAGCCGATTGAATACACAAGTAAGTTAATATCAAAACAAGATATTTCTTTGTTAGGCTTAGGCATTGAAATATATAAGCCCAGTAACGAAGCCTTTAAACAAACATACGCATACCTTGCGCCAAAGTTGTTCTACTCCCTCCCTATTGAACTGTGGAAACAAAACTCCACGGCTATATTTCTGCGCAAATTAAATTTTCTTGCACATATGTGATCACTCTCGCAAACCGTCTCAAATAGAAACGACTATATCGTAGATAACCGGTTTTACTTCGGCATTGCACTTTATCGTCAAAGGTCGCGGATGTTTATTCGACAATTTAGCTTCCGATTGGTCAACGTTATTGATTATTCGCCCCTGTGGTTGGCCAACTTCACGACATGACCTATGAGGTAAACGAGGGCCATCTTCTGCGCTATGCTCTCAAGCCAAGTCGTAAGCATTCATGCCATCTATATAACTAGCATGCTTATAAAAGAAAAAATCAGTTATCACTTTCCCAACAATTTTTTTCTAAAAAGTATCCGGGCCAAGTTTTTAACAGTTGAAATGTTATGTTCCATCTTAGACTGGCAGTTACCTGCTGCAACCTAGATAGGATCCTTATAGAATAAAACGGCATGGACATTTTTAATTGATTTATTCGTTTTGAGAACGTTTCCATAAACTGACGCATTGCCAATGGAATGTATGGCATGCTCGGGCTGGATCGCCTATTTTCACGTTGTGATGCCCTTAGGGTCAACGTGAGTAGTCGTGAGCGGAAACCCTTTCCCCGTCCCGTACACAACCCCTTCGCCGCCGGCTTGGACAACGGAACAGGAGGAATCGGGGGGTCGGTTCCTGTGGGATTGCACTCCTGGTTCGCTTCCCCGCACTCTCATTAAACCCAACCCAACATCTCGTCCCAGCCCGTCGCCGCTCGCCCGTGTTCTCTCACGCGTTCAATGTCCGCCATCGGCCGCCGAGTCGTCATAATTTGGCGTTATTTCGTTCGCTCATTGAGAGGAAGGGAGGAGGGCCTGTCCCGAGAGAACGCGATCCAAATCCCACGCCCACTTAACACGCCTTCCCGCAGTCCTCCAACGCCACCCACCCACGTATCAAATCTTTCTTCCATCCAGCCCCCCACCCCCTTCGGGGGGAGTTGAGGTGCCAGAGTCGTGGGGGCGGGGGAGGGATGGAGAAAAGAAGATGGATTTCCAACTTGAAATTACTATTCAACTCCCGTGAGATTTGTTACGGAAGATGAGAAGCTAGCTCTGAGTTCTCGGATTAACCCAGGAATGGGTAGGGTTTAGGAAAATGTTTAACAAAAAAAAAGAAAATTATTATGGTACACTTGTGCATTTTGAGGATACTGGGACTAGCCACGGTATTTAACTTTACGGAGTCACCCACAAGTGCACATAAGTGCGATATTCCACAGAGGAAAAATCATTCACCTTTAAATTAACATCCACAAAGGGGAGAAGGACGCCTCGGTAGCTTAACTGGTTAAAGCACTCGGCGCGTAATCGAGGAATCCGGGTTCTAGTCCAGGTAAACTCCTCCTGTTTTGTTCCTCTGTGGAATATCGCATACTTGTGTATGATGATATAATACCTATTTAAACAAGATGTTGGAACCTTCTGCAATGAATTGGTGTAAACGAATTTATAAAATAATATGCAATAAAGGTTCACTGTTTATGAATATGTTGTTAATATTTATCTAATGCTTACTATTCAGGTATAATATTAGAGGATACATACAGATTTTATTCGTTGTTATTCATATTCATGCATTTTTAATTGATTGAAGTAATGCACATCATTATTAATATCTCTATTCGCCCAGAAATATTTTCCGAGAGTGTTATTTTGGTGGGATAAAGTGCACTTTCTTCAATTAAGATTTTTGCTTCTCGTAGTAAAGAATAGCTATACCTGATGTAGAATTAATGACGGCAAAATACCGTGGATCTGTGGAATACCTGAGACTTTCAGAGTTGTAGAGAGTGGTTTTCTTAAGAGTGGTATATGAGTACGCTGGTGAAAACAGTGACGATCGTTAATGAGTGACAATCGGATGTTCCGAAGATGGAAAACTATGTAAGAAGAGAGGTGCGTTGATTTGACCTCGCGGAGAAAATGGACGATCACTATATATCAAGCGGAAATATAAAATTAAAATGAATTTGAGGGAGGTACTTCGGGAGATATATGAGTTTGATTAAGGGGAAATTAATAGACCGGGGAATTTTTGGTGGATGCTGTGGAATCCGAAAAGTGCAGATTATTAGAAAAAGGGCACGTATAAATCAACCCTTAATTCTCACAACAAAAGTGGTTATTCAAATAATTATGGAATAAATCAGAGAGCTAGAGTTTGGTCTTCGGGTCAATCATTTATAATTTTAAAATCTTTGGTCATGCCTACTTCAAAAGATTACGTACCACAATACAAGCATGAACAGTATCATAAGGAACTTTAACGAAGAAATTATTTCGGAAAGCCAACAGTAAACGTTGGTTTTTACGCTGAATCCCAGTGAAAATATTGCAAGAAGTTTGGCAACAGGACAAAACGATGGCTAAATCCAAGGTCGCACGTTGCGCGTTCTTGTTTCTTGAGAAAGAAAAGCCAAGTATAATGTACCGGTCGCTAAAAATTGTTAGTTCCACAAACAAAACAATTCTCTGAATTTGGTTTTCCAGATGAGCCATAAAATGACGATAAACCTTTATACACGATTTTCCGAAAAAAGGAGTGCTATTTATTGAACTTCACTTTTAATTACATCTCCACAAAGAGTAACATCAATTTTTTCTTATAATTTCATAAAAAAATTTTGTTCTTCGTAAAAGAATACATAGCCCATGAAAATGAGTAATTGAGTATAACATGTAAATTATATGGAATCTCAAAAACTCAAGTCAAAAGTTAACCATGAAATGTCATGCAGATCTTTCATATTTTAATATGCAAACATTTATATTCAATAAAACGACTGTGTTAAGTGGTCTTAAGCTGAGTTTAAATAAAAAAAATGGAAAATGCACGAATGTAAACATACAATTCCTTTTAAGATAAGTGACCTTTACGGCCGGAGAAGCCTATAGAAATTTCGTTATGCATTAACGTTTTCTGGAGAAAAATGTTTTGCATTGTACTTGCTCTTACGTTACCAATAAGCGTGGTTAATTATCAAAAGATAGATACAAATAAAAAAGTAAAAAGATGAATTTCAAATTTTAGAAGTTTCTTTTCTCCTTAAGGCCGGCTAACAGCATTGCTAGAGCCACAAAATGATTCCAAGTTACACAAAATGTTTAGCGTACGACGTCACGATTGGCATGTGCATGAGAAATTCACATTCATGCCCTTCTTATGGGGTTGTTTCCACTCACGTTACGGTAGCGGAAAATAATGCAGTAGACACCTACTTAGAACTGAAAAAGTATTCGTTTCCCACTCTTGCGTTTCGTCTAACAGGATTTCATTTCTCAGTCCGATCAACATTCTGGCACACGGCACGTGGCACACGTGGTACGGTCGCTTCCTTTCCCAAGCGCACGAGAGACTGGATGGCAAAATGTTTTCTCTGAAGGTTTTCCTACTTTCGGTTGCCATATGTATTTCTCGCGGCACAAAGGATTTCAATTAAGAAAAAAAAGGCTTGAAAGGGTCGCTGTCACGCCAAGCTTCGCTTCCGGGATGGCTGACGCCGCTCAAATGTGAAATTTCAGGGAAACTGGGGCATGTCCCTTCGGATGTGAAAAAATGAATGGAAACGATTACTAACCTTAACGCGATCAATTTGCAGTAGGTACATCCGTTTGGGTGATAATAAAACCGCTAAAGGGAAGCGTCATCTTAATTTGAATCGGTTGAGGAGCAATGGGAGCCAACCCGTCCCAATCCAAGGCGGTTCCCTTGGGACTCGAGTGTGCAGGAATGTTGCAAGGTAAGAGGGCATTTATGAGAAACGGGCCACCACCACATAGCGTTTAATTATTCTCTTTTTTCATACTGTCGAGCAGCTGGAGCTATTTTTCGCTGCTTAAAATCGTGAGATAGAATACGGCATTAGCATACGTATAATCAAGATGCCGATGAACTCGGCACAACAGCAGCAGGCATATACCAGAAAAAAGAAATTTACGGTGAAATTTGATAGAAATAGAGAAATCACGTCCTGCTTCATTTTGATTCGGAGTCACAAAAATTCAACCTCTTTCATCCAAAGATTCGGAATTTGCTGCTTCCATCTTTAGTGCTGAATCATGAAAACTGATCCGAAGATTAAAAAACGAAAAGTAGAATTGAATTCATAACAAGGAAGCAGATGCTCCCACTCAGAAACTAAGAATAATTATAAGTAATATAAGTTTAATACCATGAGATAAGTTTCATTCTACTATGAATTTTTTATGAATATCAATAATTTCGGTCGAAATTATATTGTTTATTGCCAAATAACGTGACCAGGGTAGAGACAGAATGTGAATTCAATAAAGCTGTTAAAAACTGGCTTATGAGTCATGAGGAAGTAGAATTTTTATTTAAAAAGGTTATATAAAATATTATTTAATTGTGTGTATCTGCATAAATAATATGTCTATGTATGAATGCACTTAATTTTTCTTTTTATTATTATTTGTCACACACAATTTGTTATTATTTATTATTGTATGGTTAGCACCTTGCCTGCCCGTCAAATTTATTTAAAATGGTAACCCCAACACAGGTATTGTTCCTCTGGGGTACCTATATTCCATTTATGTATGTAAATTGTGAAACGTATTTTGTAATGGGTAATGGAATAAATATATATTATTATTTAAAAAAATGGATGGTGATGCAGAAAAAAATATATTAGGAATGCGAAAATCGGCTGTCTAATTATAAAAACCTTAAGTTAAACCTAAAAGTTAGCATCTATACTTTGAACTGTCCCTTGAAATTGCCGCAAGAATACTCTTGAGTATCACAGCCCGTGATCATCGAATTTAATGGTGCGCTCGATAAATAAATCAAAGGATCTGTTAAAAAAGTAAATTATCGAGCTAAAGAAATGAAGAAAATCTAATGAAAAATTGGTTTCATAAGATAAATGGCATTGATCTTCAAGAAACGAAATTCCCAAATTTCATTAAGAGATTCCCATTCAATGAAATATGTGGGAATCAATTTCGTCAAATGAAAACAATCAGGATTAGCATTAACTTTTAAAGTAACAAGATAGAAATGAGATATGATGAAATTATATGAAGAAATAGTACTCTACGGTAAGTGCACCTTGAAAACATAGATACTTCACGGAGGAGAGGCATGGATAGAAGCTAGAAATAGGTGACGCGAACCCCAATTGGAGTGGTAAGGGAAATAAAATGAAAAAGAGAATTTCAAAATCGAAATTAAGAAAAATGTCTGCGATTGAAAGGAAAAAAGAGGATACAAGAGCCATTGTTACAATAGCCTCGGCCTGTAATTGTTGTCTCACTATGGGTCACTGAATTTGGCAGGAGGTGGAAATAAGGAGCAGAAATGGAAAGATGAAAATACGAACAAACTCTGAGTTCTTAGAATTGTCTACTATAATGTACTTCGAAAGGATTTCATCAGCCTCCATAGAATTTAGAGCAACAAGCATTAGATGTTAAAAATGGTTTCCAATGGATAGACACACTCAATAATTCTTGCGAATGTCTTCTCTGATATGGGAAATGTTTAATGATTAGATTCGTAAATAACCCAAAATCAGCCCATTTACCCAAAACCCCAGGATTTTACAATATTAAAAAGGCTCGTCTATCGTACTATCGTATTGTACGGGAGCTGATGACGGGGACCTTAAGTAAGGATGTATAAAAGAGGCTGGTGAAGAGCTTGATACGGAGTGTGGAGTTGTATGGGGCAGAAACGCGGACTCTGAGAAAGGAAGACGAAAATAGGCTGAAGGCGTTCGAGATGTGGGTGTGGAGGAGAATGGAGAAGGTGCGGTGGACGGAAAGGAAGACAAATGAGGATGTGCTTGACCTAGTTGGTGAGGATAGGAAACTTCTGGATTAGATTAGGGAGAGGTAGGGAAGGTGGCTGGAAGGAGTATTGAGGGGTTTGCTCATCGCGGCCCTGAGCAAACCATCGGGTTTGCTCAGGGCCGCGATAGGGGGAAGGATATTGGGTAAGCGGGGAAGGGGAAGAAAGAGAATATGTTTTATGGAAGAGATTAAGAAGGGTAGGACGTAAGCGGAGATGAAGAAAGAAATACTAGATGTAGATAGGACCCTGCATGTATAAAAATCTGGAGGATTTTCTCTGACTTTCATCATAACCTACCTTTAACCCGTAGATTCCTCTAATGAATGATTATCCTTCAGTGATGCATAGAGAATGCATTTAAAACTAGTGTTTTCAAAAAAATAATATGGATAACAATATTTTTAACATTTCTAGAATGATTTAATCCACTGGATTTATCAATTCCTGCACACACAAGCATATCACACGCGTGATAATGCTCTTCGTATTTCAAAACTTAGTTTTTGAGCTGCAATCACCCTTTATGAAATGGAAGGATCTCCAAACGGACGCCCAACGGTTCTTATGACAAACACGAAGGAAAGAACCAGCAGGAACCAGTACATGAACGTAAAATTCGATAAGCCCTGATCAAAATCACTGATAGGTATATAAAGTTCTAATAGACTAAAAAATGTTTTTCTCAAGAGAAAATAGAACTCCAAGAGGGTCTTTATCATAGTTACTAGACTGTAGACGCAGCTGAAACTTGTTTATGAACCCTTACGATTTCTTAGCTCCACCCTTAGATATTCTTTGAGTACCATTTTCCATACAATATTTTACCCTTATACGAAGCAAAAAGAGCAATTTTCTATGAAAGTTGTCATTTTAATCACATGCCGCCATATTTTTCCTTGGATTCTGCTGTTTTAGAAGGGCAACAAGGTAGCGCTTGAGATTTAGAATGCCATCCTTGCATGCATTGGTCATTATTGCTGTCGGTATAAGACGGTTGGGAACCATCTAAAGGAGTATGGAACAAAAGATGGAAGAATTTCTTGATGAAGAAAATACGGATTCCGGAAAAGTAGGGGAATGAGGGAAGCTATTTTAGCCCTGACTTTTATCACAGAGAAGTGGATTCAAACTCGTTATATGGGAGCTGTATGCGAACAGATGACAGTGATTAAATTTGGCGTTAATCAGGAGGAAGTAGAAGTAAGGAAAGGTGCACATGATATTCAATATTTACTCTAAAAAAGCCATAAATGATGTAAAGACATGAAATCAGGAATAAAAGTGCATGGAGAAAACATTGGGATGCTTCGCTTTGCTTATACATAACATAGCGATTCTTGCATAGAAGAAGGAAGATCTGACTAGAATGCTACACAGTATAAAAAACTTCTACGAAATATATCTTACGGATTAATATAAAAAAATCCTAGGTTATGTTTTCTAGAATAAATTAAAAAGAAAGAATCACCGGCAAACTTGGGCAGCGATCAAGAAAGCAGGATTACCAGAAATGAAGATATGAAGATGATATAAGAAAGATACTTTGAGCAAGATATCTCCAGCAAAGAAGGCATTCATCCAGAAGAGGAGTCTGCTGGCGGCTGGTAACACAAGTGTGGTAGCAAGGAAGAACTTGGTTCTGACATTTTTTGGATCATGCTTTTATATGGCTATGAAACCTGGACAACAACAACTGCAAAGCAAAAGAGATTGGAAGCAATGGATATGTGGTGCTAAAAGGAAAAATAAAGATTAAATGGACGGACAGAATCACCAACGAAGATGTCCGACGAAGAGTTGGAGAGAAAAGAAGTAGAACTATGTAAAGAAGAAGAGAAACACTTATTGCACATATTCTGCGACATAAAAGCTAACTGAAGAGAATAATGGAAGGAGAAATGGGTGGAAAGAATGACAGAGGAATATCGAGAATGGAATACATAAAGGAAATTATAATAGTATAATAGTATAATTTTAATTATTCACAGATTTACATCAGATTTACACTATGGAGTACGGCATGCGAAAACTTATGCAGGAATGAAGCTGGGCTAGCTGATTTGAGGGTGGAGTGGAGAGCTGCAGCAAACAAATCTTCGGATAGATGACTACTGATGATAGCAATCAAAGAATTTACTTGGAGCATCATGTAGTTAACAAAATGTATAGTTTTTAAAAATGGATATGGTCACAGAAATAAGGAAAATCTATGACGCATATTGTGCACATAAAACGAAATGGTACGATGCTAAATTGTACAAAAATACGTACTCAAATGTACGTAATTAAGTTCCATCCAACATAGTAGCTAAGATTAATTACACACTCCATAGTAGCCAGCCTTTAAGAATAGCTGATATGCCGATGCATTCAATTATTTGGATTAAATTTCCATCCGTTTGCGGGGGTGGGAGCATCATTGGCCCCTTACCAACAAAATGTTTTGATCGTGACAGCTACGTGAAGGACGAGGAGCAGCATGATTTAAGAAAAGTGTAGTTAGTGTATTCGCCAGAAAGAAATTTTTAAAGAGGGGACGCTATGTGAAAAAGGGCATAATATAGTTGTACTGTTGCGATTGATTGCAGGATAGTACTCGGCTCAGTTTAGGGTGGTGATACATTGGGCGTTCCATACCCTTCATTCTGGTGAGAAGGGCATGAAGAGTCGAAAGGGCTTGAGGAAGCACACGTGCGCATAATAGCTTTGGCCACCAAGACTCTTGCCGTCATAACTTCATGACCGCGACGGTTGCTGGGCTATTTATGGGAATGGGAGTGAGTTGATCGGTCGGTGGGAGAAGAGACCGCCCTCCCAGAACTTGCTCAAGCTTCCGATTATTAAATCCAAGGTAACCATTGCTTTCAAAATATTGCAATCCAAACTTTCGGAAAACGCTCCCTAATTATTCTGCCATTTGACTACAGTTTAAAAAGCTCTTTAAGCTCCTTCATGCTTTTGCCTTAGATAATTGACTTTTTCCAGTAGATTCCTGGAAATCATAACGGTTGGTAGTAATTGGCAGCGAAAAATAAAGACAGGTGCTCTGAGTAATAAAACATGGTGGATCATTGCATGCCAACTCGGACAAAAAAAATTATGAAATATTCTAGGAAATCCACAGAAATGTAGATCTAAAAGAAGTTTTTGGTGTCAAATTTTCACCATATACTTTTTTATCTAAGTTTATCTGCCATTGGTCTGTCTCGCAGAAGTATGAATTCGATAGATAAGAGATAAAAACTAGGCATATGTGGAGTAATCTTCGTAAGTGTACATCAAATGGTCGTTGCAGGGGAAAATTAAAATTTTTTAAATCTCTTTTTGGAAAAACACCCTCTCAATATTTTTATATTGCATTTATAATATTATATATATATATATATATTACATTTATTTTTCCAAGGTACCATAGTTGAAAAAATGAGAAAAATTAAATGTGAATAACTTCAAAAGTTTAAAATTTTAATTGTTTAACATTAAATTGTTTAAACAAATTATAATTTTATCGCTATTTTTACGGCAATTTGATATTTTTCAAAAAGTTTAATTGGAAATGAGCCATCATGTGCTTTTTACCTAGTTTCTAACCCGTAATATATGATAACGAAAATTTCGTGACATCGAAAATAGCCATTTTGTAAAATGTCCGTTATTCATGTTTTTTTTTATTTTCGCAAAACGCTTGAAATTATATTTCTTATTTGGCGAGGCAAACCAATTTTCACCAATTTCACCAATTTTAATCAAAATCTGAGAGGTCAAGGATCAACTCCTGTCCGAAGTGGCGTGGAATGACCAAGGTGTAAAATTGACTATTTATTAAAAAGGGAGATTTTTCACCAGTGCCGAATAGGGATCAATATTTAGTCAACAAAGGATAACCTTGTTATTTTCCCGCGAGAAGGATAAAGACACTATAATTATAGTTCTTTATTAATATTACAGCACTGTGGCATATGTTTCGATTGGAAAAACTGACCATGAATGATAAAGAACCGTTGTGCAAGATTGATGCAAACGGTTACATGTCTAATATGTTGTCAAGCCTATCCAAAGGGCTACACGTAGAATTTTTTCTACAACGAATAGCGCATTGAACTGTTGTTTAAGGATTCTCTGGATTACCTCAAGAAACTTCTCCAAACTAAAATTCTCGCCTTCAACGAAAATAAATTACGTTGGCTTATGAGTTGCTAGTTCAAGAGTTGATATTCATTAAGGCCAGCAGCGATCGATCGCAACTTCGAACCACTGAGTCCTGGGGCCGAAAATAATTGAAACTTCTCTTGACATAAAACAAAAAATCCTCGCGCTTCGATTTCATAAGTGCCAATCAAAAATGTGGAAGAAACTTCAAGTAACCGCAAGTGAGGAATGTAACTTCTCACCTTTCTTCAGTATTTCTGAAATTTAACGTGAGCGCAAACAAAAAAGTAAGCTCCAACTCTACTCTGAAATAAGTTTTCGGGTTGACTTGAAAGCCAGTTAAAAAAGCCTTCTTAATATTTTTGCTCTGTATGAGTTGCGATCGCAATAATTTCCAAATGACTACCGGAAACAACGTTTACGTGAAGCGAAAACATCAGGGAATATTTAACGATTTTGAAAGAATTATTAAAGAACATGACGAAAGTCGTAATTGAAGAGAAATATCTGGAAATTGGGATTGCATTACTTGAACGCAATGGTTACCTTGGGAACGAATAATTGGAGGCTCGTGCAATTTCTCGCTGCGTGGTTCCGTCTCCTCCCACTCCGCGTCTCCACCATCTCCCCCAACCAACCTTTCGTTTCGCAGTCCAGGGTGGTTATATTTATTTAAAATTTGAATTTCTTTTAGGACACCCCTTAATTTTGTTCCAATTGGATAGAAAATTAATTGTCTTACATAATATTGTAAACGGATGAAGGAAAGACTCGCCGCATCGCACTCAAAATTTAGAAATTTCGGGATTTTTCGCTGTTTTCCAGTATTTATGTCGATTACGAAGCACTTAGCGTCTGTAATAGCTTTTCCATTAATAACAACGACTTACTACACATTTTATATGTCTCGTATATAATGTTTTCAATTTCTGCCGCGTTAATTCCGAAATACGGAATAAATACGATGAATGAAAAACAATTTTTAAACGAGGAACATCCGTTACTATAATTAACTTAATTTAAAAGCGCAATGGATTTCGGAAATATTAACTCGCCGAAGCCGAAGTAAATGTTCTTTGTTTTGATAAAACTTTTCTATTTTAACACTACTTTTACAGCCCGGAGAAAAAAATTAACCCCTCCTAAGGTAAACGAAATAATTGAAAAACTGCAGCTAAACTGAATTAAATTTAGAAGTTTTGATGCAAACTTCTTCTTATTTCCACAACACGTGCAAACAAAAAACCACAAATTTGTCATCCAGGATTATCTATTTTAAAAATTAACCCATAAGACGCATCCACAACAAAACAAAAGCCTATAGTTTATACATAATCTCCACACACAACCAGGTATAGAAGACGCCGAATTTTCATCGATTATATTTTTCAAATCAAATGGTATTTATACTCGACCTCGATAGTTTGGTGCTGTTTGGCGAGTGAATATTTCGGAAATCCATTGCGCTTTTAAATTGAGTTTATTATAGTAACGGATGTTCCTCGTTTAAAAATTGTTTTTCGTTCATCGTTTTTAAAGTAGTTATTCCGTATTTCGGAATAAACGTGGCAGAAATTGAAAATATTCTATACGAGACATATAAAATGTATAGTAAGTCGTTGTTATTAATGGAAAAGCTATTACAGACGCTAAGTGTTCCGTAATCGGCAGAAATGCTGGAAAAAGGCAAAAAATTCCGACATTTCTAAACTTTAGAGTGCGATGTTTTCTTTTGTGCGAAAGTCTTTCCTTCATCCGTTTACAATATTATTAAAACAGCACCAAACTTTAAGGTCCTGAAGTTGGATAAATAAAAATCCGAAACGTCGGCAAAAGTTCAAAAATAAAAAATTATTTGACCTAAACTCATGCACCTTTGAAATTTTGAACTTTGAAATTTGCACCATATATTTTTCAATGATAACCCATCATCTCATTTTTCACTCAGAACTTGGTTGAATAAGAGTTGTAATTGGAGTAACGATTGGAGTAACAATTTTTAATAAATCATTGGCACTCTCACTCTTTCAGCATCGTTTTAAAACCGGAAAACGATTTGAAAATGTTTTTGGCACTTTTAGCCATCACCTGGGTTTGATCCGACGACCCTCTTTCTGAGAAAGTTATGTAACAATCGAAGCAAACCCATCAATTTAATTTTACAACTTCAGTGGTGGCGCCTTGTGGAATGGAAATGGAAAATAAAAAGGAAGGGCGGGTTAACCAGAATATGTACTATCCTCAGGCTCGGAGGCATCTACGAGGTTTCTCCTCCGCCTTGACGGCTATCTCTAGTACCGGCGTCCTAGGTCCACGGCCACACCTCCTCATGAGTGAAAATTAGGGCTTTTATTTCACTGTAACGGAAGAAACGCATTTAAAATAAATAAGAATGATTGAACTTGACTCCTTTAGTATCATTTTAATTTCTATTTACTTTCGAAAGAGTTGAATTTGATATTACCGTAGGCATTACATTTTTCTATCACCAACGAATAATTGGATGCAAAAACGATTTTTACGGGAACTATTTCATTTTGGCGGACATTTTCAATCTATGTTGGCATAAAATAAATTATGTAGTTGCTTCAAACTTTTATAGTTATTTTGTTAACTCTTACCATCCATAGTAAGAATAATTTCGTAATTGATTTTCGCTTTCATATATCCTGTATTTGCTCTTTTGGGTGGTGGTTGTCATGGAAGCTACTCATTGATAACACCTTCCTCCTAGGCTTTGTATTCAGACGTGGTTTTATGGAATGATGAGGCATTGATTGCATTCAATTGGCTTGCTGATGAAGCTACATTTATTTCATCAAAAAATGTTATTACTATATTGCGATAAGATAAATGCACCACCTTCTTCAAACACAGTCTCAAGTGGAAGTTTTAAGTGGGTAACTCATCTCCAGGCCCGATATCTCAGTCAATATCGGTTCATTTTTTTATTTACCTTAAGCCGTCCATTTTTAATGCTTCCGTTTACAAATATCACTAAAAAAGTGTTGCCAGTCAAATATTCATTTGGTAATAGCTTGCTCATCTTTTCCTTTAGGGGTTATTTTCGTTTTTCTGAAATGCTTATTCGTTAGGAAAAACCTACTTATTCGTTTGGTTTTCTAATGTTTGTCTTTTATTAGTATTGCTAAGTATTAGAAGTCTATATTGAGACTTTGGGCGGTATGTTCGTCAACCACGTATACTTCTTAGTTCTTCAGTCGAATGGCCACCGCCCGCGCCATAGGGAACCTTGACCTGCTGGGAAAGAAAATGCTGGATCTGGGGACTGTACAAAATAAAGATAAGGAGGAATATGTTATCGGTATTTTTTAAGAGGAATGTATTTTTTCCTGGATTAGTCGACACTAGGTTACGGTTTATCATGTTGGGGTGGAGCTTGCAAAAATATCTAAAGTGCAATAGAAATTCTAAAATAATAAATGGTTCTTACAATAATTTTCAAACGGAGAAATAGATATTCTCTCCCCCTAATTTTTAACTCGAAATTTTTGCTTACTAGATTCTCGAACACATATAAAGTATGAACATTGTTTCATGCTCAAAGTGGGTATTCACTACCTAACAATTCAGACAGACACATATTACGTGAGAAGAACTAGGGATATACATTTTCCCAAGTCGTCACTGGACCAATCTGTGTAAAATATTTTTTATGTACATACATGGGGCCAAAAAAAATCAATGCATTACCAGGCAACATAAAAAATGAAATGTTTTTTGTGAAGTCTCTCTTGAAGTGAATACGTGGTTATTTTCTAAGCAAAACGCTGATAGCTTAATTAATGCAATCGTATCATTAAATCAAAGCAGTCATTTTAAAGAGACTGCAATTTATTGACATGTGTTTCGTTTTTATGACTAGCTGATTTATTAACAATTTTTCAGTAACACTTATAGTATTATATTTGTTTTCGAGTAGTAAATTTGTAATAATTTCTATAGAAAGTAAGACTGTAAATTGAAATGAAGTTAGTCTTAAAATGGGAATGATTTTCAAAGCTAACTAAAGTTTGCATCTTTTGTGAAGCATTTGTCCATGAAATTCTTTTTCATGGTGGAATCAGTAAAATTTATTATTAAATGAATATTATAACATTGTTGATGGAAGCGTCGGCCTATCGAGGAAGCTCACTATACCTATTTTTAAACTATCGCAAACTATATTTCATCCAAAATTGGTGAATAAAATATTAAAAATCAGTTAATAGTAGGTTTCTACCATCATTTTTTAATGTTCCGAATTGTTAGATAGTGAACCGAGGGCGAGAGGAGAAGGCGATTCGCCGAATGAAAGCAGACTGCGTAGATTCAGGCATGGGCGCGCCCCGTGACTTGGGTGCCATTGGCTCACTCTCGGGGCCGTATCTCGGAAACCACTGGGCAGAAATTGAAAATATTCGAGATAAGACATTTCAAATGTATAATTGGTCGTTGGTAATAACAGAAAAGCAATTACAAATGACGAGTGCTCCGTAATCGTCAAGAACGACCGGAAAACAGCGAAAAATACGGACATATCTAAACTTAAAAAGTGCCATGCGTCATGCGGCACATATTTACTTCATGCGATTACAATAACATTGAACAAAATTTATTTTATATCCAAGTGGAAAAAAATTGGGGGATCCCAAAATAAATACGAATTTTAAAAAATAAGGACCACCCTCGCACCCTCGGACATCCCTCGGCCAAAGTAAGTCTATTCGTCGGACGGATGGGATGACATGGAAACGGGTTATGTTTCGGGTGTGGTACCAAGAGTAACGGCTTCCTATCCCGAAGAGTCCGGGTTCGTAGATTGGCGATGGCAGAGATTTTTCGGCGGAACACCGATCCCTACTCGGGTACTTTTTGAAGAGCAACTCGAGTGTTGTAAACCGTACATCGGATGGGAAGTTCAACTGCTGACCTTAATGCACCTCTCGCTAAGAGCAGGCTAATGCTGACGCCGGGTTTCCCTCTACCTAAATGACGCTTCTCTTACCAACATACCCACTTGCTCTAACGGCGCTAACGGTCTTAGTTGTCATTCGCCTGTCGCCCTAAACAACCAAACAACGCGAAAAAAATGGCTTTTGATTGTTGCGCTATGTGGCTCTGAGACATGGACCGCTGGAAAGCTTGAACAGAAGAGAAGAGAGGCTTTCGTAACTTGGTCCAGGAGGCGGATGCTGGAGATGAAATGAGCGAATTGGATCAGACACGAGGTGGTGTACGGAAGAAAAGAAGAGGAGAAAACCATATGGGGAACTATTTAAGGAAGACAAGGTCCAGATGGATTGGCCGTGTGCAGAGAAAAACGAATGTGAAAGGAAACAAAATACAAGGGAAAGCCCAAGGAGGAAGACCGAGGGACGAATCCATATGTGAGCTAAAAGGGTATGGCTTCAGGGTCACAATGGAGTTATCAAGGGAAATGGTAGAATGTACGGCTGTAGGCAATCAATCTTAAGATTGAATGCTGATGTAGGATTGAAAACATTTTACCCGGAGTGGTCCTGCATCTACTTACCTACCCATTTCCAGAATAGCATTGGAAAACAGACGAGTACATAGGATAGGTAAAACGAGATAAACATAGCTAAACTCAAAGGTGCATCAAGTCCAATATTCAATCGTGGAGGAAAGGGAAATATGAGGGTCGTGGGTTGAAGGGGGGAGGGGATGAAGAGGGAGAGATGCCCCCGGGGGCGAAGTGGGTGTCGAGGTGGGCGAGGAGGCGGCTGCATATGTTCACGTCTGCCCACCCGCCTCGAGAATCAAAAAATTGGAAATTATTTCTTTTTCCCTTCGCCATTTTTCAGAGGAACTCTCCTTCCACTCTCTCCAACCTCCGTGCTTCACGAGCGCTCGCTTTCAAGCGCTCGTCTTTTTTTTACGAAAAATTCCGAATTGAAACTGAGCGCCCGCGGCACACTCAAGAAGGAATGCGTGCCAGTGGTGATTGATCGCCTTCTCTTCCAAAGGGTCCTCTCGCCGCCGCTGGGGGGGAGGGGGGGACATGAGGGGGGGAAAAGGGGTCCCGAGCGGCCAAGGGAGTTCCGGGGGAAGCCATTGTTTCCGATGTTTCCTCCTCCTGATGCCATTCCAACTTCTTTCCCCATTTCTTGCCCCGGGGCCGCAGAGAAGACAAAAGACGACCAACGTCCGAATAGTTTGCGGCGGGGGAGGGGGGGAGGGGGTAATGGCTTTGAGGACGTGCGCGTGTCGAGGCGCATAAAAGGGCCGATTGGCACGCCACGAGAAGGTTTCTCTCGAAGCAGACGGTCCCTTTTTGCCCAAGTGATGCACACATTTTATGCTTTTCGTAACGAAGAAGGAACCTCCTAAGAAAACACCTAAATATTTTTCTAGAATAATAACATTATACATTTTTTGTAACTTCATCCAAGCTAACTAATCCCTTTATATATATTACTTTCAATGCAACTCATTATCTTGAAATAATTTTGCTTGCATCCATCCGTGCTAGATTAAAACAACAGTTTTGGCGATTAAAACATCCCACTACAAGGATACGGAGTAATCCACGCTACCGCCAGAGTTTGATGTTACGCCCATTAACAAGTCTTCCATTTGATCAATAACCATTTGCGGTATTTGTATTTTTTATTCGGTGCATACTATGTTAGGGTCCGACACGGAATTATTATGATGCAAAAATTTCACTCCTCTTCTTTCCCTCACCGCAAAATGTGTGTTAAGATAAGAGCACGGAGTAAGAAATTTCCCGTTCGTTTGCCATTTGCATGACAAATATTTAATGAATTTGAAGTTAATTTCCTAGATCATAGGCTACTTATGGATCACACATAGAGGAATGTTTTCGTCAACAATAAGGTCAGTGCAGCAAATAACACTTTTCGGCCATTATTATAGATATCGGTGCACTGACACCTACCATTGAGTAAGCATATGCTTACTCTTTGCTCCTACACATGACTTACGTTATCGTTGTCGTTCAAATTCTGTTCACCTGGCCATGCTCCACATATTATGGTGAAAACCATGCAGCTGTAAGCAACTGTAATAGTACTTCATACTAATAATTGCATTATTGTTTGACCGACTCATCTTACAAGTCAATACTTAATGAAATAATTTGCCTTCAACCAATCATGATGGAAAGATTATGCACCAGGATGATTACTAATTCATCCTAAGATTCGCTCACTTTTACAAGTTATTTCGCATTATCTTATTACATGGCAACTAGCAATCATAACATTACGTTAGTTGCAATCCAAACCTTGTTCTTCCCATCTGAGCAGGAGGGTAGCTACTATAATGAATGGCATTTAAGCCAGTGGCACACTTGTAATAGCAAAAAAGAATGAGACTATGATAAGACGGCCATATGGAGAAATAATAAAACAGTAATTACCTTAAAAACAACTCAATGTGACGTTATGGGTGGAAGGAGAAGCAGGGAATCTGATTCCTCAAAAGACGATGACAAAACCAAAAATAACAGCAAGTTTAATGCTCTACATAGTGAGATGAGTCATCAATGAGAAGAATTAGCAGGCAGAAACAATGACCAACAAGTAAGTAGTTTGATTTTCGTATGAGTAAATAATTATGAGCAGTATGAATAATTTTGTATTTCACGAATTATGAATAATTTTTGGAAAAACTTTTTATTGCTTCAAATCTCATTGTGAGAGAAATAAGCAAAGCATAAATAAAAAATTCAATCGAACTTTTGTTGCTACAGAAGAAAGTTGTTACATGAATAGAGTGAGAGAATAAGGAAAAAGTTCTTCAGGGAGCGGTTAACAATGCGGATGCTGCTGAACATGCTGTCTCAAGAAGTTAATGAAAAATTACGTACGGACTAATAAGGGGTTGCAATAAATTTATCTTCAGATTGATGGCTTATACTGAGGATGGGTACCAAGGACCCAGGAACTGTTGTGTCAACTGGTCGAAGTGGAAGAGAATTATGTCAAAGAAGAACTCATAACTATTGATAACACATGATTGTATAAACTTCCTAATAAAAGAAACCAGCAAAAAGCAATTTTCAACTAAATTTCAATTGTGATTAATGAGGAAAAATTCAATTTCGTTGGTCGATTCACAATGTGCCATACCCAGCAAATCATTTCTCAATATCGCAGTGTGTTTCAACTTCATAAAAATGTGAATGGAATTCATTTCCCAAGTCTTGTCCTTGCTTGGTTGAAAGCATCAAACATTCTAGATGAAAACTGATATATTTAAAATTAAATACATATATCTCCTACACCTCTGCGCTGTTTTCACAGTCTATAAAAGCGTATACAAAAAAAGAGTTTACAAAAAAAAAGAAATATACCAACGTAATGAGGGAAATTGGGTGACTGACTTGAAATCAGTTGCGTGTAACTGGTTTTTATATCTCGAGAAAAAATAATTATTTCTTAATGGGTGTTAATACCTCAGACACCACCTCAAATTGTGTGCTCTCTTAGAAAGAGGAAACGCTTCGCTATCTAAGCGTAGAATATCTTTTTATGCACCATAAATTCCCAAAATGACTGACTAATGACGGCCCTGCACCAACCACGACACCAAGGTACACGTAATTTGGGGAGTATACTCCTTCCATGACGTAAGCAGCAAACAAAGGAGCATATTTATGCGCAAAAGGGGAGCATGGTTTCAAGGATTTTATCCACGTCTCACTGCCCGTTGAGTTATTGACTTACCTGCCTATAAAATACAAAGGCTACACACTAATACACAAAAAATAATATTCTAGAGTATCCCCTCGACATTTCCTGAAGAGGTAATTTCAAATTTGGAGTAGGATGAACGAACTTTTTTTTAAATATCCAGAGCACTGCCTAGAATACAATCGCCTCAAAACTATAAGACCAACGGCCTTATAGTTTTGAGGTGACTGTATTCTAGAAAATCTGTATTCAGACTGTATTCTGTTCAATAACATAAAAGATAAAAGAAAAGTGTAGCTGTATTTTTAGTCAGAGTAGTGTTTAAAACCAAGCGTTCTTTTGAGTTCGACTACATAAAATCCTCACCTATTTTATACGTAATATGAGAAAAGTCCCAAAATAGTATGAGTTAATCATAAGAAAAGCATCTGACAACCTGAGGCTGCAAAGTGCGAAATCGAATGGCTCCAATCAATCTAAGAATTAAATATGAACTTTCCGTCGTGGATTAAAATGACGAAAAAGACGGTAAAGAACTCAGAATACAAATTAAGGCATCAGTGGTAATAATAAAAATAATTTTTTTCGTGTCTGGAGTCAAAAGGAAATTGTAACTGACTTGAAAATGACTCCCGAGGGGCATTGGATTTCGATGTTTCAATTGGCCCCTCGAAAAAAACTTTCCAGAGGATGCTGGTGCAAAAAATAATAAATATGATGTCAGATTCAAGCATTTTGATTGAACAGTATGGCTTTGTGAACATTCCTGTGAAGAAGGGTAAAGAAATCACCGAGGACGTTATTATGCAGTTTCAGAGGATTGTCCTTCACTGACATTTTTATGGCCGATAAATTTCCCAGTAGCTCGCTATATTTTCCTCTTCAGGTGTCAGTAAACTTGGTTTCAATTGTGGCAATAAAATGAAAAGCATTTCAGCCTTAAAAAAAATAAAATTTCTCCTAGGGATACTATGCGAAAATAGGAGGTGCGCTAATGCAAACGCCATTTTAGTGCAGTTGTAATAGGTTATGATAATTCAAGACTTCGAACAAAAATGACACAAGCAAATCCAGGAGTAATGACATATAGATATTTAGATGTATATATATTACATTTAAGATTTTAATACTATTTATTATTACGACCTGAAGCTCCACAGGCTTAGCCGATTCATTTCTCAGGCTAGTTGTAGCTATCTACCTATAAATATGTAATTTTAATTTTGTATTTACCTGGTTCTTATGAATATTTGTTTTTGCAGCTAATGTACCTGCTATTAAAATTATGCTTATCCTACATAGGCCACTTCCTTAATTAGACTGACTAGATGAACTAATATGTACGATTTCAATAGTTTTAGAAATTTGATAATTTCTTTGTATATTATTTATAAAATAATAAATAGAGTGTTCATCCACGCTTTTGAGGTGACTGTATTCTAGGTAGACCCTTTAAGGCCCTGTAGCAAGAGCACCACGCCAAGTGGCAGCTACTTTGCCTTCTCTCTATTTTTACCACACAATTAGAGCAACATAAAACGGCTATGCGACTTCTTTAGACTGTGTCCAGGGTATGATGAAATATACACATTATTTGGTAATATAGGTTTATTTTGAAATCATTATGAATAAATTTAAAACATTCAACTGTGAACAATCGATTGGCTGTTATAAGTCGACTGTTTTTTTTAATAAATATACTGTAAATTGATATTTAATTAACTCTTTCGTATAAGTTTAGCAATGGCGCTAACAAAATAAAAAAAGAGTATCGACAAAATGCACTTCAAATAATTTATATTCCCACAAAAGAAAATGTGTTTTAAAATCGGCTTCAAATTTAAAACAAGCATATTAATTTTTCCTGTGTGTATTATTTACAATATTGCCACAACAATTTACAATGATGGTACTACTATTGGTGCCTAAGATCAATAGAAGGAAAGTGTTACACTGGATTAAAATTAAAACAAGACGAATATAATTAGCATCAAAATGCTTTGTTCGTAATAAGGAATCATAAATGTTGATAACCACAAGAGTTTGCATAAAACTACGTGCCAAGATATGTAATGCAGAGAAAATCCTTGTGTTTTGGTGACGGTGTAATGAAAGCCGAGCGTTTTAGGCTAAACCTACCGCGAGTGAATAGAACACGCAAAGAAAACTATTAGAAAGACTGGGTTGGAGATTGTAAGAACCCTTTACGACTTCCATTCCGAGTGGGGCTCCAATTCCAACTCCAGGTTTCTCTTTATTCGTCTTCATCGATCACCCATGCGACCATTACGTTAGCAACTTTCGCCGTCGGTCACCTCCTCAAATTAGCCAACCGATCAACAAATGAAAACAAGACATTTATTTTTTTAATCGTTAATTTTTGTAAGCTGTCAAATTTCCGACCTGTTCTTTCAGGATTCAACCAAGAAAAGTTTACCAGAACAATCCCACCATAGCAACCCACTTAGGCTTGAGTTTCCTGTGCCTGATGAAATATCCGATATGTTATTTACTAATTGAACATTTTGGCAAAATATTTTGCGAATACTTAAGTGATAATGATTTCACTAATTCGTAACAAGGAGAGTGGTCACAGGCTCCTTTACCAAGCAATAGTTGTCGTCCTTGTGGAAAGAAAACCTTTAAATTCATAAACCTTGCTTACGTTTGTCCACTACAACTTTGCTTTACGAAGAACAAATATCATAAAATGTGTGCTATTTCATCTGAAAGATCATTCTAGCATTGTATAGTATGATAAAATTGTGTTGTTCTAGAAGTTTGCTAACACAATTAGCATAAATAATTAATTTCTTCTATTTACTCACTGCTGTACATTTATTTTACTTTACATTTAGGTGTATAAGAACAATAACATTACGTATTTTTTCGTAAGTTTAAGGTTACACGCCAGGTTAACTTCACCAGAAAAAAACCACATTCCTTAGGACAGGAAAAAACGACAAAACTCGACCGATGCGCGGTTAAAAAGATACGAGGTTGAATTAAAAAAATACACAGAAATTGTGCTCATGTTTTCTTCGATTGATATGGCACGCCATTCTTGCCACCAAATCGTACGGTCAATAAGGAGTAGTGCCTGTCTACGCAGTTTTGCGTGAAGCAATCTGAAGAATACTCCGGATTTTAGGCGAATCAACTTGTGGCAATTGCACCTCGAAAATGCACCTGCTCACACTTTACTGCTTGGTCGTGAGTTTTTGGCCAAAAACAACATCGATTTGAGACCTCAGTCTGCCCTATTTGCTCCCCCTGCGACTTCTTCCTATTCCCGAATATAAATAATCAGAAAGAATGACGTTTTGCCAACATTGAACAGATAAAGTCAGAATCGTTGAAGGAGCTAAATCCTTACCACCTCCGCTCAAAAAGTGCTTCAAAGAATGGAAAAAGCGCTGGCACATGTGTGTTATATCTGCTGGGAACTATTTTGAAGGGAACAAATTTAATAGTGAGGAATAAATAAAGGTTTTTTGAGAAAAACAAAAATTCCGTGTATTTTTGATAAAACCTCGCATATTCAGTCTCCATACGCACTTTTTATGCTTAGAGCAAACAGAACGAGAAAGAAATTCGTCAAAAGACGTCTCACTCTTCGTACCTTCTTTGTTCTCTATCGTATTACGGCTGATGCCCTAACATCCCCAACCACACGCTCTTGGGACAACTCGCGGTGTACTATGCCACAGATGCAGATACATTGGCATTCGAAGAGATTTGTTGGAGTTATATTGGAATAAAAAGCAGTTGAAAATACTGTAGCGACACACGTACAATATCGAGGATCGCATGCAACATGTTATATCGTTCCAAATTCATTTCAGACCTCATCCCTTTCCATCCGACTTCTGGTTCCATCGCTGCAGGCCCTCCAACGAGGTATCCATCGGTCATCCCTTGCCCCGCCCGCGTCGCCCCGGGCAACGACTACGCCCCCACAGATCACCGCTCACTCCCTCACCCCACTGAGCCCACACCTGCCGCTGCAACTCCCGAGACGGAATGCGGCGATTAAGACAGCGAACCCATTCGGCGATTTTTCACTCAAGTGGACGCGAACAGCTTCGTGGTCTCTCCCTTGAATCCAACCGCTGCTGCCACCATCCATCCATCAGCCACCTACGGGCGCCTCCGACAATAGTACCTACTCCTCTCTTCTCTTCGTACGGCACCGCAGGTGGATTTTACATCTGAGTATAGCTGCATGAAAAAAACTAACAGGTAGTGCCTGCAGCACTCCCGTATGCGTTTGCTACACAGAACTTCTCCCAAATTTTCGGGTTTATGTCATCATCATCAATCAGAAGATTGGATCGCAGCAGATCCCCCATCCACTATCATCTCCACCAACCAATTTCATAACTATTCACTCTGACGTGCTTTATAATTTGCCTATTTGGCCGTATTCCATTCTTGCTCTTCCTCTGTGTTACTATCCTCATTTATTTCTCTTCAACAATACACCGATAACCTATATCACTCCCTCAGAGAACGTGAGTACCCCTAAAAGCTTCTTAACAATCAAATCCTGCCCCCCTATGTCAATTACACCCCTCGGGCCAACACCCACCACCCTGACAGACTCAGCCTCATCACCACATCCTTCCCTGGCTCCCATAAAATCATTAACATCCGCGATTTATACCCAATTTTAAGGAATAATAATTACACTGCCCTCCTATTACCTTCATGTCCCACAGTATTTTTTAAGCGTCCCGCAAACCTACGAGATATCTTAAAATCTACGAAACCCACCCTTCAACCGACCGCCCCCTCTCCACCACTCTCCTCGACTTGCAACCGTCCCAGATGCAAATGTTGCTCCCTCCTACGCTCTTTTTCTACGCCCTCGTCAAATAAATCTTCCTCAGCAGCCAACTGTACTTCCACAAATATCTTTTACCGTCTCTCGTGCAATTTCTGCCCGGCATTTTACGCTGGCGAGTGTACTACCCAGCTTTCAATACGAATGAATGGGCACCGCCACTCCACCACATGTCCTCCCTTCATTGATCCAATTCCTAAACATACCGCTTCCCATCTTAAAACCTTTAATAAATGTTTCTCTCTCTCTATATTAGAAGCCCTCCCCGAATCAGCAACAATTATTGAATTGAGGACTCGTGAGATGGCATTCATCTGGTTCTTAAGGGCATTTGAATCGCCCAGGCTAAACTTGGCCCACTGACCAATAGCAACCCCTTGCTCCCGCTCCCCACCAGTCCCCTTCCCTTCTCCTGTCCCCTCCCCCCCCTCGAGGTAACAGACCACTAGTTAGTCTCTTGTCGCCGACGATGATGGCCTTACCGTCGAAACGTACCGTAAATTATTTTGTGAGTGTCCTTTTAATTTCCGTGTGCCTGTGTTTTCAAACTATATCTATATTAATGTGTGTACATATATATATATATATATATATACATACATACATACATACATATTTTTCTACAGCTGAAGAAGGGCCTACATGCCCGAAACGTCCCAGTAAGTCCTCTCTCTCTTTTTACTTTTCTTTCCCCACCCCCTGTCAAGTGTTTATATTTATTTATTTATATATATATATATATATATATATATATATATATATATATATATATATATATATATATATATATATATATATATTTTTTTTTGTAGCGTGTCAGTCAGTCATTCTGTATCCATTTTTGTTTATTTCTCTCTCAAGTTTTGAGCTAGAGAAATGAGGTTTGGTGCATTAAATGTGGATTCTCTGTCTGTGGGATTTGGTAGTAGTTTTGGATTTTTAGAAGTTGGTGGTGCAAAGAAAAATGCAAAAAACCGTGGTTTTTTGAGAGTTTAAATTTAGTTAGATTCCGGGGACTAAAGTTTTTCGGGACTCCCAAGTTCTCTTTTTCAGAGCGAGTCTATCTTTCTCGGGATTTCCGGGTTCACTTAAATAGGTTAGCATATAAAATGCAGGTATTGTATGCAGAATTAAATGGTTAGCTATTAAGCTCATGATTTGGAATTTTTGCCCTCATCTTTTTACCTATGACTAACCAATCGTTGGAGTGACTGTATCTCAAAAATTGTACTCTCCTCCGTCAACTATAGTGAGCATTGCACAGAAAAATGAATATTATGACTTTTTTCTCCAAAATGTTTACTTATGTTTAAAAAACTATTCTCAATATTTTTTTTCCTTTTTGGGAAACGTATACACTCATTTAGCCACATTTCCCACTGCTTCCACTTGAGTAGTGCAAAAAAAAGGAAAAACACAAAGTTCACCTAAAGAGCAGACCAGACAGAGACTGCCCGCAAAGCAGAGGCAGCAGGTCTGCTAGTCCATTATTAATTTCAATAGGCTGTTGTGCCGCTAATTGTGCGCAGTAATTTTGTCTCTCCTTCTCCACAGAGTTTTAATTATGCTTCTTTCCTCTCTCTGCGTCTGTTCGTAGGAGTTTCGTAGGACCGTCCATTTGATCTTCATCATTTTTAGATTACACCACAATTTCATTTCCTCCAACCTCCTTTGTTCCACTGCAGTTATCCTCCAAGCTTCACTGTCACACGAAAGAGCATGTTCCAAGTAGTATATGCTTTCATAAATTGCTTTCTTACTTCCAGACTTGTGTTGCTAGCTGCCACCCGACTCCTCTTCTTGCAGAATGACTTCTTTGCCTGGGCTATTATTCTCACAATATCCTTCTTGCTTCTTCTAACGCTGATGATTTTCCTTCCTAGATAGGAAATTTCTTCAACATGCGAAATATTTTGTAGTCCAAGTTTGACGTAGACGTCCTCTTGATGATTTATTTTACTAACCAAATTCTTGGTTTTGTTAAGCATTATCTTCAAACTGTATTTACTCATATAGTTTTCTCCTGACAGTTAATCATTCTTTTCAGATCTTCCTTCTTCTCTGCAACGATTGCCATGCCATCAGAAAAGCGCAGCATGCTGATTTTTTCTCCATTAGCTGTAATGAATACCTAAATACTTGTTGTAGGCAGAGACTAGGCTGACGTTTGGAGATTATTTTTCTCCACAAACCTCCAATAATGCTCAATAAATGATATATTAAGTTTCTTAGATTCAGAATTCAATGCTTTATCATTCGGTAACCTCTTTTTGATGCATTCATACCATCATTTTTAGAGGTATTTAGATATTTTGAATGAAATGCACCAATTACTTCAAAACTTCGCCCTCAAAATAAAATTCTAATCTTCGTGCATTCAATATTAAATCTCTCAAGTCGTCAAACTTTTTACAGAATGCATAGCAGATTTTTCCCATCGAAACATTCTGTCAAATGAACCCACTCGGAAACCTTCCGCGCGATGTTACGTCAAACAATATAGGTACCAATTTGACGCCAGCGGCGACGCGCGATTTTATTACCCATAACTGGCGGCCATCGTCTATTGTGTGATGATGCAATCAATTCCAGATAGCCGTTTATTTTACTTTTGAAGCATTCCTCTTTTGAATGGCTCACAGTCCTTTCGGATATTTTACACGTTCGCCATATCATATAGGAAATGTTAGGTAGACGCATTTTTGTTTCATCGCCGCCAGACATTAGTACTTACTCTTCTTATTATTAAATTATGAGTTGTCGTAAAAGCCGAATGTGGCTATGGCGAATACACAACCGTGGGTTTTACGTGAATGCGAGTTACATTACGTTCCCAGAATCGTGTGATCACTTTGCGGGTTCAAGTTACTGCCCTGCCGGTTACGCAGTTCTATGAATGTTGACGTCTTAAGATGGTTCCACCGTAAAATGTCTTAAATGTCATTTTATTCTAATTCTGTCTACTTGTAGAAAAATTTGTCCTCTATCTGATATGAAAAACAAAATAATACCTTTCCACGCTATTTTATTCTATAATTGAACTTGAAATTACAAGGTGTTCAATGGGGGAATGAGAGAAACACGAGGAAAAACAGTATCTTTCCATACAATATAAATGCCATTTTTTCGGAAAACTGTTAACAAGAAGGAAATAATCCAGAGAAATTTAATAAAAATAAAATATAGGCCTCTTACCACCTTATTTTTTTTAGTTATTAGGGAATTACTGCCGTAATTGAAGTCAAAATGCGGCAATTCGTAGGAAATGGCGCTTAAGTCGCATCCTATGGCTGAAAAAAAGTGCTCATTTAAAATACATTTGTGGAATAATCTGCATTTTTTCTACCTTACTTTTGGGTTTCTAATGGTAACGAATTTCATCAGCGATAGCAGGGTTTTTTGGACAAAATATCATAAATGTGGAATTTAGTATTTGTTTTGACTCACACAGTCATGGTGGAACCTCCTTAATAGAAAATAAATTTAGCTATCGCGGTTACACAAGTTATTTTCCTCTCAAACACTCTCTAATGCGCATCAAATCTGTTCCCAAACTATTTTGAAGTGCGCTGCCAATTGGTTCGCAGGGTCTGAAACGAATGGAAAGCAGGGGCGAATAGCTGTGTTGCGAAGTGATTAGCGCACTAGAACAAATGCAAAGCTTCCATAAAGTATGAACGGATGACGCAGCTTATGTCACATCCCCATTGCCGTTTAAAAGACGTATCCGCCTCAAAAATAGTACTACAACCGCTTCCCGATGCAACCCGCTCCAAAGATCACATAATCTCTAAGTTAAAGGTTTGAAAACATTTCGGGACATGAGACAGTGGATCAAAGTATGAGTGTAGACAAGACCCCGAGGGCAGTTTTTCCAATGAGGAATCGAGAAGATGGGTATTTACGTGGCATATCGCGCGGATGTGAAATCTCAGTGGCCATCAAAGAAAACCCTGGTGGATGTATTCTCGTTCAACAAGGAAACATATTGTATATGAAACTTCCCTCCCCGTAATCTTACCAGCCAATAGTTCCACCCTATTTTACACTTGTATGGAATGGGATTGCGTTAGCTGACATCTTCGTCAATACTGTCACACTAAAGGAGGTTCGATGGTTTCACTCAACTTATGAAAATTCGACGAAACTTGCTGGAAGCATTACTAATGTTGTCTTAAATCAATCTGATTTTTTTCAGAATTATTTACCGCAGATTACTTTAGATATTTGATCGAGAAGTGGACAAAAAATTATATGGGTTCTTATAGGAACAGAAGGTATTAGTAGCTTAATTCATCAAAAAGAACCTTTTTCTAGTTAAGAATAAGAAAAAAAATTAAGTATACCAAATGATTTTCATACATTATTCTATCGATGATTCAAATTATTTTTGTTTTTCTTATTCTTAACTAGAAAACGTTCTTTTCGATTAATAAAGCTAGTCGCACCTCGCGTTCCCATAAGAACCCATGCAATTTCATGCCCACTTCCACATCAAATATCCTAAGAAATCTGCGGTAAATAATGTTTTAAAAAATCACGTAGCTTTAAGAAAACATAATTAATGCTTCCAGCAAGTATCGTCGAATTCCCTTAAGTTGAGTGAAACCACCGAACGTCCTTAACAGCACTTGTTTTGGTGGTGATCAACTCTACAATTTTTACCTGACTTGAATTTCCGTTTACAGCTCTTAATGATTGCAGTAGTTTCTGTGAAAAAATTCATTAAAAAAAAATATACTTGACGAAGAACAATTTTAGTACAACATAGACTTCTATGGTATATGATATTATGCACATGAATTAGTAACATTGTTCGGTTTCATTGTACCTAAGCGTTCGTTCTTTCACTCCATGGATCGAGGGGGAGTAGATTATTTGAATAAATAAAATAACAGCCTGACTGAACACTTTTATGAGCTTTTTAAATGTTCCATGAAATATTGATATCTAAAAAAACATATATGATGGATAAAATATAGTTATTACTGAATTTATATCATGCAAGGTAGAGTTAATGGTGCAAGGAAATAGAATGAAATGGTGAGATCGCATAAAAGGTGCAGCAACTGCCATAAAAGAGAAAAACAACATTTCATGCGAAACCTGAATTCAGAAACAGAATACAACAAAGAGAAAAAAATGAAGAGAAGAATACAGCCATAGTAACAATTGTTTAATAAGTTGATAAGACAACAATGCAAAATTTTATTTATTAGAATAAGGAGGAAATTAATAAAATAGGTCTTATGATTTAAGTGGTACACGCCGGCAGTGGGTCCTATAAAAGTAGTATGAGCGAAATATTACTCCCCATCACAATCAGTGAAATTAGCCGCAATATAAAGAAAATATTTCATCTTTCTAATAATACCTAAATATCAGCCACTAATTGGACCACTTACTTTTCGAGATGTCTTATAAAAAATGGAGGCCGTTTTGCATGGGATTTGGTTACAAGTCCCTGGGAGGAATCATTATGAAAATGAGGAACACGCAGAACGCTTCATAAATGTAGTTGGTATTTTTCTTAATTATTTGGAGAAATAGATATATTAAATAATCATACCTGTTATACAATCACAAAAGACTTTTGGTAGAGACAGCGTTTTCAGCGTACGGCTGGAAACAAATAAGACAAAGTCTCCAACATGTTTAGTCGGTTAAATTTTGGTTGGCTAAAAAAAGCTGTAACAGAAACAAAGTTTGTGTGTCATTATTTTAACCTGAATATATATACTTCTTAGAGCTGCTTACATTTCAAAATTAAAATGAAAAATGGTCTATACTGTGAATTGAGAAAAATCTCGCTATTACAGAACTAAACGAACTTACTAAGTAAATTCTTCCTCCATCTATCAGATGCTGCGAAGACCTTTAAATTAAGAGAATTCTGTGTCGTAAAGTAAATAGCGAACAAAAATTTGTAGGAATGCTATCGAAAAGAAAACAAAAAATGTTTTTAAGAATATGACGCGACTAAATTGGCATAATATTTCAATCTATAGTCTAGATTAGCTAAGAAGAAATTAAGGAGATTTGAGTGATAAGTCATAAGATAGGAGGAGTTCGACAAAAAGTGAAATTTGTGAACCTGGAGAAAAGAGAATGTACATCGCTAAGACACGATCTTCATCGACAAGGGGAAACGACGAAAATATATTTAATAAGGAGAAGGCGAAAAAGAAGAGGGAAGATATGATATTTGTAAACAATTTAAAAACAAAAAATGGAGGGGAAAATAGCAGGTGGAGAAAAAAAAAATGATGAGGCTGGTTTAACTGAAAGTTTGGCACCAACTGATTCGTGAACACGCATTTTGAACAAAATTAGGAGTCGTCTACAGTAAATAACTACATCGAGAGGTAGAAATATACTGTAAAACTAGATTGATTTAGACATAATTCGTCGTTTTACAAAATGCCAATGAACCATATACATACGGCCAACACAAAATGTATGGAAAAATGGCAAATAAGAAAGTAAAAAAATACTTAATGAAATGAAAATCTTAAAAGGTTTTGACGCATTCAGAGCCCGGAAAAGGGTGTAAAATCCCTAAAATGCATTTAAAAAAAACTTTCTCGCAAACGATTAAGTATTCAATACGCTAACGAATTCAGAAGACTATTTTGCGAAATACTTATAATGCATTTCCATAGGTTTTCGTGAAGAAATGAGTATTCAACACAAAGGTTATAATGGGCATCACTTAAAATTAATTTCCAACATTTTTTATTTTAAGAATGTGTTGGGAGGGTGCTGGGGGGGTGGGGTGGGGAGTAATGACAGGGAGGGAGGGCAGAGGGGAAGGGAGGGGGGTCCTTAATAAAGGAGGAGGGGGGAGGAGGGTTGGGCGAAGAGAGAGCATTGGGGTGTGCGCGTCGGGTGACCACCGGCTGTTGGTTGTCTCGGTGAGGATGGAACAATGGTGGGCTAGATGGAGTCGTCAGGGCGAAGCGAGCGCCTCCGACGGGCAATCAATCAATCAAAACGACGACGTCACGACGGAAGGGCGACTCTTGAAGGAACACACAGACACGGAGAGAAAAAGACCAAAATATGAAAAAAAAAATATTCCTTCGTTAGAAAAACGCCGACGTCATCTCTATTATTATCATTATTGTTGCCATTAAGTCCCATTGGTTATCATCGGAGGAGTGAAGAGGGACGGCTCAAGATAATGGATAGATGAAGTGAGAGGTTCTCGCTGACGTCGAGGCGACAGCAGCCTGGCGGTGTGGCGAAGGAGGGATATAAGGAAGAGCGGCCAATCTTTCTTCCTCGCGCACCTTCTTCCCGCCTTTCTTTTGTTCGGCCCCTTGAAGGGCGAACGCTGCCAAAAAAAACACATCCCCTTCATTTTACCTTATTCTTTTTATTATCACCTCCTGAGCATAAGATGGAGTGCCGAGGTGAATGAGTTTTAAAACGTCTAGAGAGCACAATTAAATTAGACCGCCCCCTTTCAGCGTACGACGAAGTAATTAATTTTTAAGGGAAACGACTCCCGGGGGTGAAAGGAGATATTGCGACGCGAAGAGAAGTGGAAAGTAAGACGAAGTCTGCGGTGATTTCCGACCTCGGGGGTGATTATGAAGCTTTTTTATTTCGCATCGAAGAAGAACTATCCGTTGAGTCCGTGACACTAGTTCCGGGGTGCTTATTGAGTGGAACGTATTCTTATGTAACGGGAACGTGCATGAATAGTTGATATGAAACAAGTAAACGACATAAATTCCTGAACTAACCTTAGGATGAGGGCCAATGCTTTTCAAAACTGGGATCTCGCCGTTAAGTCGACTTCTGATCGCAATCTATAGCACTCGGACCGGGGTGTCAGCGTGGAAAATGAAGCCAACATCGCCTTCAGACTCCATTGCTTGCACACTAATAGTAGTTGCGCGCAGACTAGGCTGTCGCTTTGAATTTACATCACTCCCGCAAGTTTTCAGGAACGTTTTATGGATGACAGTCTAAGCTTCTTAGATTCAGAATTTGATGTCATTGCAGGAACCACTTCCTGTAGACATCTGCATCTTATATTCAGGGAGATATTTAAACATTTTTCCTAAAATACAAAAATTATTCGACATTTCACAGAATAAATACCTCGAATCTTTAAACCTTGATGGATTAGTTTTTTTTTATTCGTGCATTTATCCATCATAAAGATCTAAATGCTTGCAAATGGACTCCCTCGCGAACTCCTCTAAAGGTATTCCGCCGAGCTATGATGTTGCACTGCCGGTGACAAGTGATGTTAACCATTACTTTGCGACCATCTTCTTTGTATGATGACGTTATCAATTCCAAGATAGCCAATAAATATTACTATTTCAACCTTTCTCTTTCGAACAGCATATGGCATGTTTGAATATCACACGTGCATATCGAATTTTAAAGAAATATTTGGTAGGCAAACAGAATTTCGCCACATGTTCGCCGCCACCCGAACTGATTAATGAGATTTTTCATGTCAAAATAAAGAAAACGCTACCATTTTTCGTAACAGTTCAATTAAGACAATATATGAGATAGAAAATCTATATCCCAAGCAGTAATCTTGACATCATTTTATTTAACTGTTTATGATACGTAATAGTTAACCTCAATAGTATTCGAGCATTGCAGAGCCAATGTCGTTCAATCGATCTATTTCACTCTTCAACACCACACACTATCTAGCCCAGTTACTGATCCTCTTTTCCTATTTTCTATCAAGTATTCTAAGCGTCTATTGCTACCCAAGTTCATCAACATCTCTTTATATCTCAATATCCCCATCGTTGACATTTTTGCGTTTGTTGAGATTCTCTTAAGTTCATGAATACAATCCCATAACGCCGTTTTCTTTTGGGGACAGGCCCTGTCTTAAGAGTTCCATCGTAGGTTTCCGCGGCGTTCAGATGAATTGTTCTGCATTTCCGGTTTTCCACCGCGTAGGTTGCTTTTTAGGACAACAGTTTCGCCGACGTATTCCAACGGGCGTCTTCAGGTCGAAGTACCGGGGCATCAAGTTCAAAAACTGTTTGTTCCAACATTTGCCAACAAGTTACAGGAAATAGAAGAGATAACAAAACAAAATAACAAAGACAGAGATAAAAACGCAAATGTGGACCCTGGTGTAGGCTTTCGCCTCTTCAGGGCAGGTACTGTCTTAAGAGCTTAGTTATTAATGCTATGCATAGGAAATATTTTAATGATTTCTTCCTCACCGCCCTTTCCTTACATTCCTCTCTTGCTCCTGTTACATTCATATATCGCTTCATGCACGCTCAATTGTTCTTAAGATTCTTAGATCCGTCCTATTTATGTATTCCAACACGTTCACGCACTCCCCGGTAGTCCCTACTTACCGCATCATTCACTCCTCTGTAACCATCAAACTGTTTCGTTCTTAGAGTCACATCTCAACATGATCAAATCAAGGAAGCGCACTCCTTTCATACACGTCCATCGCCGGAATGTTCATTCCGCCACATTCCACTCATTCACTCACTCATTCCTAACCATATATCTCCAACTTCTATCGCAATCGCTTCTCAGATACCATAAAACCACAGCACTCAGCCTCCTCCTCCACTTTTCATGACGTAGGTATCCACACAATAGAGTTGGGAAGTGTACACTATACAATTAAATTACATTTCACTGGATTATATAACTCACTCATTCCGGACCATTTCCATTATAATCGCAAGCAGTAAGCACGTGTTCATCTCCAGCCATATTCACAATTGTTATCGTCTACGTGAGAAGGGAAAAACGACTTTCACTCACAATCAATAAGGTGGAGAGCTGTGAAAGACTAATGCATCGCTATTTTCGGTTCCCGGCACAAAAATATTCTTCACTCACTGCAATTGAGATTCACGCGCCTCTTTTCTCTCTCTCCTTCTCCACTCAGCCGTGGTTCGGAAAAATAAGACCATGTTCACAGACTTGTCCCTGTAATCCCTCTCCTAGCAAACCTTGCACCCATTTCCTTTTCCCTGCGACATTTTGGTTTTTGACGCCATTTTACTGCAATTTCGTTTTCTTCGTGAATATTTAGATTATCTGGAAGTAATCCTTCGGGTTCTTATGTTCAGTCAATTTTATTCCAACAAATTTTATTTGAAAAATAATTTGATTGCAATTCCCAAACTATTAATAATTTATTACTTACAATTATTTCCCCAAGGAAGGTATCTATCTTCTATCATGATCACCTCTTTTGCTCCTAACCCAGTATTATAATCTCTGGTATAATATTTTCACGGCGTGAGAAATGAAGGTAATATATTCTCCAATCGATAACGCTCAAGTCAGTTAACCGACAGTCTGATTGAAAATACCAAACCTGAACTCTCAATTAACATCAATTTAGTAAGAAGGCTTCTTTATCTTCTGATTAACTTTAACAAGATATTATATAACCGGGCCTTTATCAGTGACAGATATGTTTTATAATTAAATACTTTCGAAAAAGACTTTCAATCCGCGGGATTTAAATGAGTTTATTGGAGTATTTAAAGTCGTGAAAGCCTTAGAAGTATTTCAAAATAAGTGTAAAAGTACATGTGGGGTGTGAGAAATGAAAGCCAAGGACTATGAAGAGAAACACCATTTAATAAAGAACGACTTCGCCCACACACGTCTGTCTCGTACAGCGGCCATTGTACAACTCTCCTCTCTCCATCAAACAAGATGGCGCTTTGCGCAACCAAACAAATGAAAAGCATAACGCAAAATCCTGATCCCACATACATATTTTCAAACGGATGCAGACTGGTTCATTTATCCCTTTACGAGAAACCGTTTTGGATAGTAAGCTGAATTACGATGAGCGCCTCGAACGTAGCACCCAAAAGTCCCACTTGCGTCGAGAGTGGTATTAAGAAGTCCGGCATCCCCAACATCGCCACGGGGTCACGTCTATAGCAAAACCATTAGTCCACCCCAAACTACTCTCTGGAACCGCGAAAAATATTAACTTACTCGATGAAAATGAGAAAAAATAACTAGAATATTTCCGGGATCAGTCCCTCGGGACGCTAATCTCCTTGAGAAGACTCACAAGAATGAAGTACGTTCGGAGAGCGCCATTTGGATTTAGTCATGCCTCTTCCATTCTATTTTGGAATAATTTCAACTTCCTGAGTCGAAAGCAGAAAAGAGATGCTGCACATATTTGACATCCCTATACTTATACAGGCCTTATGATGGTGATAAAGATTTGGATTTTTGAAATTTGAGAGATGAATTGCGTTTCCGCATAAGGAGTTTGTTGGAAGCAGAAGGCTTCACGAAGATTTAGTATTATGTTGACGCTAGTGTTGGCATCGGAGTGAGAAATCAACGGCAATGTTGAGGAATTTGAAGCAGCAGCAGTAGCAGGTGATTACAGGCAGGCAACTAAATCATACCTTAATCGATTATCTCTTAGCATGACCTCCCAGGACGGGGGAAAGCTTTCAATGGTGGAGTTTGCAGTAATCATTTTGACTAAAAGGCGCAAGTTCCGAACGAAAGTTTTGTTTTCATTAACAAGTGGTTTATTCCCAACTCGTTGTAGCAGGTTGTTTATCGGAGTAGTAGTTTTTTTATCTTCATACTTTATGGTAACCGATACAAAAGGGGATTAGACTTAGGCGTGATTATATAATATCTGATTAAATATTTTCTCAGTGTGAAAACCGAAGTTAATGCGTCCTTACATGGGCTACATTAACGTCAACTGACCAGCTGTCTGATGAAATACACAAAATCCAATATTTCATTTATTGTTAATATCAAATTGATAATAAAGACTGCGTCATCCTGCGGTTAACATTAACCAGACACAATAAAACAGGGCCTTATGCATGTTGCTCACGGTAAAATTTTCCATAAAAGAGTTTTATAAAAAATTTTATTGAAAGTTTTATGAATCGTACGTAAAACGTACTTGCTTGCTCACGGTAAAACTAATCATAAAACCGCAATGTCCTGCCATCTATGAGACGCTTTGTGAACACGTGAAGTGATAAATGCGCTCTCTTTTGTATGACTGTTAGGTTAAAAACTATATGTATTGTTTATTTACTTACTTTCTGATCACACTCTACGGTGCTAAGGCTCTAACGCATTCTTATAACAAGAAGGATACTGCCTCAACGTTCCATGAACCTCCAGCCATGTTTGTTTACGTTTTCCTTGTTTGGCTTTCCATGGATACGAGATTATTATCAACGCGATGAGCGGAACGTCTCATTGGCTGTTGCATAAAACGGTTTTATTGAAATAGAAACATTCCTATTCCCTAAAACGTATTATAAAACTAACTAGGCTTTATAAAATGGTTTTATCGTTAGCAAGCTCATTTAAAAAAAAAATTAGTCGATTTTATAAAACGTTTTACCGAAAATTTTACCGTGAGCAACAGGCATTAGAACTGTTTATTAATAATAACTCGTGAATAATAAACTATATGTATAAAGAGTTTTTATATCGCACAGGCGGTTGCAGGTAACGTGGTATGTTTGTACATTGCCATAGTTCTCTAAATCATTATTATTGTACTCATTCGTTGATGTGCGTTGACTGCCCGAGAGGTAGGCCATGAACGGATGAGACGGATTATGCAGGAGTTAAGGTAGTTTGAGCGATATAGTTCTCTATTCATAATAAAGCCCATATTAGAATTTTATTTTTTGGATTTCCGCATCTGTAAGAAGTATAAAGTAAATATTGTAATATTAATACCGCAAAAATATAGTTGTACTAGTAAAAAATTCTCAGTAGTTAAATAAATATAACTACATACGACTCTAACTTGACTCATTTATTCACGCCGTGCGATGAAATCATCTTCACAACAAAATGTGTTTTTTGCCATTCTGTAAAAAGTAGTGATTAATGCCTGTTGCTCACGGTAAAATTTTCGGTAAAACGTTTTATAAAATCGACTAATTTTATAAAAATGAGCTTGCTAACGATAAAACCGTTCTATAAAACCTAGTTTTATAAAACGTTTTACGTAATAGGATAGACTCTATTTCCATAAAACCGTTTTATGCAACAACCAATGAGACGTTCCGCTCATCGCGTTGATATTAATCTCGTATCCATGGGAAGCCAAACAAGGAAAACGTAAAATGGCTGGAAGTTCATGGAACGTTGAGGCAGTATCCTTCATGTTAGAAGAATGCGTTAGAGCGATAGCACCGTAGAGTGTGATCAGAAAGTAAGTAAATAAACAATACATATAGTTTTTAACCTAACAGTCATACAAAAGAGAGTGCATTTATCACTTCACGTGTTCACAAAGCGTCTCATAGATGGCAGGACATTGCGGTTTTAAGAATAGTTTTACCGTGAGCAAGCAAATACGTTTTACGTACGATTCATAAAACTTTCAATCAAAATTTTTATAAAACTCTTTTATGGTAAATTTTACCGTGAGCAACAGGCATAATGGATTATTTTTTATAAAATGTTGAGAAAATATACTAACTTCAAACCGCTAGTTTTTTGACGAAATCTAGGTGTTAAAAATTCCTAATGTTTTCAATATTCTCCTTAACAGGAGTGGATAGTTATTGGACGGAGGGCCAAGGGAATTGGTGAGGAAACTGAGCCGGGGGTCTGCTAAGTCGTTTCGTAGCGAAAGCAAGCCATCATCATTTTGGCTAACCGAAAATTATGTCCTCCATTATACCCATTGCTACGTAAACACTTCATTACTACCTGTACCGGCGCGATCGACTCAATTCCACATTCAATTACTCGTAGTCACAAATTAGAATCACTAATTTAAAAACACAGTCATTGAAGTGGGAAAAAGAGAAACTGTCGCGGAGATGGATCTTAATTTGACGTCTTAATTATTGTAAATTCCACTTCCGCTTATTTGAATTTTAGCTCGAGAAATTTCCACCGACATTAGTTTCCTCTATATGAACTATAAATCAGGCATCTACCAAGGGTCTGACGGAATTGCGATATCTCGTATGAATTAATACTAGCGCCAATTGTTTCAGGCGCAAATGGAAAAATAATTATGTGTGAAAAAGATAAGGATTGATTGTTTTTGCCATAAATCTTTTATTTTTTGTGAAAAAATGCTGTAGTTATTCATTTTGTTGTAAGACGTTTATCAGCGTACATTTAAAATACGCCTGGGACCACAGGAGACATCGCCATCGCAACCGTAAGTAAACAAATAAGATGACCGAGAAAGTACACTACGAAAACACCAACAGAAGGACTGGACGGCATTATTGTGCTTCAATCTGATTCTAGGATTTTTCAGGATGCAGAATTGATTATATAATTACCTTTTTAAGTTTCCTCTGAGAAATTGATAGGTAATTTCCTACTTAAATCTGCTAGATATTCAATTAAAGAGTATACCTGTCGCGCTGATAGTTAGCGCCTGACCGCTAGAGTGCACTGAGTGAAATGTATTACCATTGGAGTAATGCGAGTGTCAGACCTTTCGCATCTACTATAATAATCGCCGATGTGTATATGTTTATGTCAGGTAACTTTCAAATAAGAAATACACGTGAAGCTGAATCTTCATTTGGCTGCAGACCTTTTTTTATTTGCAAAATTAAATTATAAATAGTGGTTTTCTGTTATTGGGAATAGTACCAATAAAAAGAAAATAAAATAATGATTCTTATTCTTTCAATCCAATTTTGTATTCCGGTCGAAATTCCGAAATTTTAGCTAAAACGTAACGATTTTTCGCAATATTTTAGCGTTTTTGAGTCGTTGTCCCCATAACGACCATACTCATTGTTTAAGTCGTGATTCCGTGTATATATCTATAAACTCAATGATTCTTTGTATGTACTAAATAAGATATGAATAGTTTAATACAATCAATGTAGATGACAATATTCTTCCCATTCAATGGGGACCCTCTCTAGTCTAATGATAAAGGATGAAAGACCTGGAACGCTCTTAAACATTATGTGCTCAGTTGCCTGCTGCATGAGTAGTGCATATATGTAGTAAAACTCATGAAATAAAATTGTAGACATAAAAAAAACGGCTTCGTTTCTCCAAGATGTACAAAATAAATTAAGGGTCTTAATTTCAACTTTGTGAGCCAGAAGTGTACAGTTAACTCCAGGCGTATACCGCTGTCATATTAAGTTTGAGACTCTCAGACCGTTTAATTACTGGAAATATCGCTATTTCGTCAATAAAAACCCGGAACTCCATCAAAGAGTCCTGGCAACGGAAAGCAGGAATTCAACATTTTTTTAAAAAGAGTTACATTACACCAGATCAATTAACCAATTTATTTTCCTTAAAAAGGTGGAGAAATCCCTTAAAGGGCTACATTTACTATCAGTTAGGTTGTTATTCGCTCCAGAGCATCCAAGCCAGTGTGACCAGATTGAGCGCTAGGGCGCTGAAGCGACGCCTTTTGGACTCAACAACACGTTCGCATAACGAATGGTGCCCGAGACGTATTAGTTCAGCGTCCATCATGCATGGGTTGTGAAGCGATAGTTAAGGAGCCGTATTAATAGTGAAATTTTCCTCACACATGAGCTACTTACCAGTAAATTCAGTAATATAGAAAATAGCATCATGAGCAAAATAGCGGTTGCGTGCTCTAAGTCAACAGGGTACAACCGAGTTCGGGGGGTAGGCATGGAGAATTCGAGTAGTTTAGGGACAAAGGAGGATGAGGATGGAAGGAGGATGCCAGGTTACCAGCAGCGGGAAGTCTTGTTTCCAGACGCAGGGAGCGGGATTTCAAATTGCTGCGACGCTGACCAAAAATAAGGCTATGATATGCCTTGTTTCGTCAAACGCATTCTTGGAAAGAAGGCCATATCATAATTCAAGGCGGCGCTGAAATCTAGACTACGCTTGAAACAAGATTTTCTTTTTACTGTGCAAATAAAAGCGCATTTGTCGGTGACTGGAGTAGAGCCACATTTGACCACACACCCTTCAGGTGGCTTACAGGGAAACACGTTGATGCAAAACATTTGTCACGTCAGGCTGTATATATTTTTAAAAACTCATACGCCCTTAATATATGAATGAGTGCTAAAATACTAGAATACTATAGGGTTGTGTACGGATTCTCATTTTTTTCAATCGAATGCTTATGTCGAGAGATTAATGTATACCACTAATGATAGCCATTAGTATTATTTACAAGGTTAAATTAGCCATAAAACGCCTCTAAGGACATGTATTGATAGCTCATTGAAAAAATCACACGGCCATATACTGTGGCGTCACTTCTCGTCAAGTCTCGGTGGCTCCGTTTTCTATCACTTAAAGTGACGCATAGATATGCGATGCATAAATATATAAATATAAAGTCACATAACATGGCAATCCGCTTTTATGGACGCGGAATTTCCATTAAATTCTGCTGTTTTTTCTGGCGTAAGAAATGTTTCAATAAACAGATTATTTAGTTGCAAGATTTTCATTTTCAGGACATTATTGGTTCACAGCCTTCTTTAAGAACATTTCCACAATACTACTGCTTAAAAGTTACTGTTTCAATCACATGAAAACATTACCCCGTCTATTATCGATGTCAGTAAACGAAATTCACTTAAAGTGGTTCCACCGTAAAATGACTTAAATGTCAATTTATTCATACTTTGTCTACTTGTAGAAAAGGTTGTCCTCTATCTGATATGAACAACAAAATAATACCTTTCCACGCTATTTTATTCTATAATTGAACTTGAATTTACATGGTGTTCAATGGGGGAATGAGAGAAACACGAGGAAAAATAGTATTTTTCCAGAAAATACCATTGCCATTTTCGTGGAAAACTGTCTCTAAGAAGGAAATAATCCGAAGAAGTGTAATAAAAATAAAATACAGGCATCTTACCACCTTATTTGTCTAGTTATTAAAGAATTAATGCCGTAATTGAAGTCAAAATGCTGTAATTCGTGGGAAACGTCGCTGCATTCGGCTCCTATAGGTGGATAAAAGTGCTCATTTAAAATACATTCGTGGAAAAAATGCAAATTTTGTTCCTTACTTTTGGGTTTCCATAGGTAACGCATTGCATCAGCGAAAGCAGGATTTTTTTTGACAAAATATAAAAAATGTATGTAGTATTTGTTTTGACTCAGACAGTCGCGGCGGAACCTCCTTAAAAGGATTACTGTACATAATAATGACCTACCACTTAGTTACACACATTTATTTCGTTAAGATGACAGCGAGTTGGCTCTGACGCAGTGTAGCTGGAGTCTGGAAGTCTGGCCAAACTGATTCAAAGCCCTTCTTTCTGCACCAATCTGCACTGTATGGCATTGGTTCGCGAACCTCAGCACTTGTGGCGTGGATTACTACGCGGGGCAACTCAAAGGAACTGGCGTGGTATCTTCCAAGCACATTCTAGCACCTTTTGAGGTCCAGTTTGTTTTTCTGTTTCATCTGGTTCAAGGTTGCTCTCTTACAAAACTAATCTAATAGCCACAAAATAGAATAAAATAGCCAATTAGAATATATAAAAGTTTCAGTAAACTTCTAGAGATAGGCCATATTAGGGATATTTAAGAGAAGCCTCGACTTACATTTTATATATACTTACGTAAGTGGGAACCTTACCCCAAACGACGAAAGTAACGGAAGTGATGTGATGCGTAGAGTTATTGCCTACTTTCAAGGGGTGCGTGTCACTGCATCAGATTTGAGTGATTTTCTTTCGTGAAAGTTGTATCACATATTCACTAAAACTTATAATGCCGAAGTAAATAACGGTGACGGCAAAGCAGCGTGAGGCAGAATTTCGACAACATGGATTATATTGTGCTGGTGACAAAACAATTCTTTGTCGTTTTTGCAACACAAATGCCTTGTGGAAAAGGAAGGACAGCTGCACGAAACACATTATGAGTGAAAAACAAATGAGGCTAATGTTGAAAAAAAAATCTTCCCGTGGGAGTGGAATAAAACGAAAAGCATCCATAATAATATTCGGAGTGCTTTTTTTTAAGAAAACTACTAATTCCTTGCAAGGTATGACCACTCATAAAAAGCAGAAGCTGTAAAGTCGGTACTAGTGCAGATGGCATCAATAAAACTTGATCTCTTATAGTAGAAGCCCTAAGTAGAGTAAGATTTGAAAACAGTTTTTGACCCACAAGTAGTTCTCACAACGGAGGTGAGACCTGACTTAATCACGAAATTGAAAAAAAAAAATCACGGCCTTGAGTCAATTGGGACGGAAAGGTTGATGTTGGGGTTTGGGGAATTACGTCGAATATTACAGCAACAAAATTTCCAGGGTTCAGTGGAAATAATGAAAGCAATTCAGGTACTAAAATTGTTTGAACCATCATTTGCATTAAAGTGCATTGAAGCGATTTGAACCCCTCTATGGAAATGTGGACTCGGAGAGATTTCTTTCCTCCTACAACACTGTGCCAACAAATAGGAGAACAAATCTAAAAGAAGAAAGTTTGGCCACGCTGGAAATGTTTTCATTTGAAAATACGGACATGTAACTGTAATTTGTCTCTCTGTGTAAATTGGTTATGTGAAATGTCCAAACATATAATATGTGAATACAGCATGCTGTTAATTGTTTAAATTTTCCCTAATCAATGGTATCTAACACTTATTGCCAACAGATGGGCCTGGTTGGAGGAGGGCACTTAATTCACAGCAAATATTTTGTCGTGAAAATATCACCGATTTCAGGGTAAAATAACACCGCTTTTGCTAAAAAAACAACACCACTTCTGGCTATAAAATAACGCCACCTTTTGCAGGTCTCTACTTATGGGACATTTCAACCTATTCAGCAACAGATGCAGGAAACCATGAAATGGCCTTTAAAAAACAGGTACCTGCATAAATGCAAAAAATAACTGCTACCTAAAAGATGTGATGCATTACTATGCCCAAAACAATTTATTTATCACAGATGGCATTATTTTCAATGCTTTCGAATTAAGAATTGGAATCCGTATCAGTGACCGTATTTCACCGGTCGTTTGTCGATACATGAGCAATCAGTTCTACTGTAGTGTTATGTTTTTGTAAAACGATGATCCGCTCTCTCTCACAAAAATAGATGAAAGTTGTGCTTTCCAGTGTTAAATAAACCTTGAATTTATACGATGAATGAAAATGGAGTAACGTCATAGATTGGCAAAAGAATACGATGCTGGAAAAATACAGTTCGGTATATTATTAGAAGAAAGGGGCTACTACGAAGATGCAATTAGAAATGGATGCAATACAGGATGCTATTTTTAATATTTTAGACCGTAGGCATAAACAACAGGCCACTCGTTCTTTGACAATTCTTCCTTTTACAACCAAGAACGAGTCATCACCTTGGTGTAAGCTGCCATTATTAGGAATATTGACGTTTAGGAACATGAAAGTCATGCCTGTGAAGAAGTTGAACTTGGTATTTTATAATTCCATGATCATTGGTAAAATTTTATGCTGATTTGCATTATGTGGTAATAGTATCTTTGTGTATAGGAAGGGGTGGGAAGAATAAATGTAAAAACTATTCAGCATATAGTTAGTTTAGCATTCCGGGGAAATTGTGTGGTCACATATAATTCGAAAAGGTGAGAAAGGTTACAATTGAAGAAATGTGGGGTGTGCAATGAGGGTTCACATCCGGGATAGGCTTAACAGATCAGCTGCTTTCACTTCAGCAAGTTTGTTGAGGATACCGGAACTAGCCATTACGATGTAACCTTTACAAAGTCATCCGCAAGTCCACATAAGAGCGAAATTCCACAGTGGAAAAAAATTATTCGCCTTAACCGGGATTTGAACCCGGATCCCTCGATATCACTCCGAGTACTTAGGCCAGTGAAGGCAGCATGAGCGGCATATCACTTCACCTTTGATTGAATTTGACCTCATTAACAAATATGCTCATCTTTTCAATGAAATCAAAATATTAACCCCTTGCCGAACAACTTTTCGAACACCTAGATTTCGTAAGAAAACTAATGGTTCGTAGTTTATATGTTTTCTCAACTATTATAAAAAATAATCAATTACTCTATGCAGTAATTTTTTGCGAATCGCAACATAAAAACTCTGTTGTGAAGGCGTATACACCACACAGCGTGAAGAAATGAGTCGAGTTAGAGACTTAAGCTGGTATATTTATTTAATTATTGAGAATTTTGTCATACAAAACTGTATTTTTGCGCCATTAATATTACAATATTTATTTCATACTTCTTACAGACGGTGACATTAAAAAATAAAATTCAAATATGGTCTCCATTATGAATATGGGAAATATATCGCTCAAACTATCTTCCGAGGCGTCCCTTGTGGATTTTTTGAGGGTTTTAAAAGAAAAAGTCGTTCAGTACTGCGGGAAATATGATGTCACAGAAGCAGTCCAAAGAGTGTGCTTAGTGCCACCTTCCGCGAGGCTGAAGCCGAACATGGAACACGGTGAGGTTTTCGCTCTTTTTGACATATTTTGAGGATACCGGGACCATCCACGGAATAATCTCGGCACTTTTAGGATAAATTTTTGGGTAAATACTTGGTTCTCCGTACCTTGGTTTTGAGGATACCGGGATACCTCCAATATCGTAATTGAAACATATCATCCGTGGGTACTCTATGTTTACCTCAAAATTAAGAAAAATACTCCCGATAAACCATACATTAGAGCGTCAAAAAATGCGGACCGTCGATAATCTGGATTCACATCCGGCGAAAAATGAGTTGAATTGAATACAATGTACATATTTGCCAAAATCGTTGATGCGAGACTCGGCGAGGACGTCAACCGCCACAGTTTGGCGGTTATGGTTAAAATAATGGTTTTATTTATCTGATCTAATTATTTAACTACAGTGCTAAAGTGAATTACTGTTTTTACGGTTTTTAGCAAATTTTCTTTATGTTTTAGGCAACAAACAGCCTTTTTTTTTGTTATGTTCGAAAATCGGGAATTTTTGATTATCCGGACTGGGTCCGGTAACAATTGATCCGGATTATCGACGTAGTTTCTGTTTGAATTTTTCAAACTTGATGATCGCGATGAGCTGCTTTATAAAAGGCCACGTAGCGTTTGGTGATGTTTTCTTCGCAAGCATAATGATGGTAGGGAGCAATGTTAAGCTTTGAGAGACTTTAAAATGCTTTAAAACAATTATGCTCTGGTTATGGTCGCAACGCATTCAGAAAATACGCAAATGCAAAAAGTTTTCCCCCAAGAGGCAATGGAGCTTTGTCCACAACAAACACGATAAGCGATAATCCCTCCAAGCGTGCGAGGTTCTCTCCGGCCACCCGCAGCACCATAACACCAACATGCGGTGGTGCTCAGTCCTATCTATCTCCGGGCGTGGCATGAGGGCGGTTGCAGTGGCGATATCCACGGGTTTATCGCCGCATCCTCCCGTCTTCCTACGCAGTAAAACACCGTGAATAAATCACCCGACGATTTTTAGTGCTGAAAGTGAGGGTCTCGAGCCAGTAAAAAATTATCGCCCCAAGAATTATTATCTATCTCTCTTAAGTGGATTAATGACCGTGTGCTTTCTCCAGGCCAGGGTTTGAGGCTGTCGCACGGTATGTAAGTGTTGCCAGACTTCTCTAAACCAAGAAGTAAATTGTAGTATTCTATGCAACGTACTTGGAATGCCATAACTATAACGTATGGTTTTCCATTTAAAAAAAAAATAGTCGAAATGGGGAAGTACGCCGATTTTCCTCTCAAAAGACCCTACATTAGTTTGTTTTTCGTACGATACGTTCTTTCGACTTTAGATACGCGCCACTTTATATATACAGGGTGTTTCAAAAAGGACTTTACAACCAATCTTATCAGTGCCTTTAATCGCGCAATTAAATGTGCAAGATTACTTAAATGCAGCTAATAGTAATGGTAATAATGCCTCTGTTGCTACAACAAACACAGCAATGTTTACTATCGTTTCGGGTACCTTCCGCTAGTATTTAATAAAATTTCTTATTTTATGTGAATATATATCGCTTCGTTATTTTTACCTAATTATCTTCTGTGATTGTGGAAAAAGACAGTTGATTATAAATACATTGTTTACAGATCATGCCTGCGTTTGGTTTCTCCAGCATTTATTTTCCCTCTACACGCATAATAGTTTGGTTCGCGCATCTGTCAACAAGTCGTTTTAACATATCTAGTTAAGTACGTCAGGACATCATGACGCAACCTTTAGCAATACCGTTCCGATGGTGCAGCTTTAACATATTGAATAGTGAAGCGGCCATCATGCACCGCAAAAGTTTTATTACAAAATATATTTTTCGACCCTTTTTATGGACAAAAAACTCCAAACATTATGACCTTTTTAGAAGACGCAAATTGATCGAAATACTTTGCGAAATACAACCTTTAAGTTCAAAGATTCCTCTTTAATTATTCAATGACGAAAAATTATGTTGCTTATCACGCGGTAAATAAAAGGCTAGTTACAACTCTTTTATAAATCGTGGTGCCGTAAAATATTAAAAAATATCTGCGGGAAGAGAATGAGTATAGACTGGAAGCCCTTTGAATTTGGATTAATAGAAGAATGGAGAAAATTAAGCCGGGTGAAGGGCAATAAAGAGGTATTTAATCTGGTCGAGTGAGGAAGAAGGTGGAATAAATCCGATTGTGGCTTAGCCGGTGGATTGAAAGGTACTCAGGGATAACGTGAAGATGCATGGGAAGGATTTTCGGTCATCGGAAAAGAGAGATGCCGAACACAGAAGGGATATAATCTAGAGTAGCTGGAGAGTTGCGAGAGTCCAAAGACTAAACGTCGTGACGATTGATGTACTAACGAAGGTTTAAACAATTCCAAAACCTTCCAATTGAGGTGGAATATTTATAATTAGGGCAACCATGTTATAATGAGCGTGCCTTCACTCCAAAGAGTGTCAAGAATACCAGAAGAAATAAAGGAAAAGCATGGGGTGATACAGTTACATTGAAAGCTAAATCCATGACAAAACGTTTCATACCAATGAAATGAGACCTTTTTAAACTGAATAAGCTATTTTTGCAAGGGATATCAGTGGACTTAGAGCAAAACCAAATCTATAAGAAAGGTAACAAATATAATTCAATTAAATAACCACAACTACCCATTCAAAGGATTGCTTAATCAATATCAATGGACCATGGATATATAGTGTAGCTAATAGTTCAACAGAAAACAGATTGATCGCATATAAATTATCGCTGTCATATTACGTCAAGGGGTTAAAGTGGAAAAATATTTTTTTTTCAAAACCCATAACGCTGACAGTAGCTTCAATGATTGCATGAAGCTCACAAATAAATAACTTATCTTTTAATTACAGTCATGAGGATTAAAGTCCAAAATAGCAAATCGATCAAGTGACTTACTAACTGAACACAAACGATAATAAGTAATCGGCGGAATTAGTTCCGATGGAGGAGTGACTCTCAAGAAATAAGTAAAAAGGGCAATACTCACTCCGTTATACAACTGCCCCACATTTATGAACACCCATTCGGAAGCACTCGTAATGCATGAAAAAATATTCAAAAACCGTCTTTGGCAGTAAAAAAAAAAGTTTTACTTCTACCGTATATCCCAAGATACACTCACTTGTTGTATTTCATCAAAGCAAAAAACGTATTGAGGAGACTTTTGAATGCCCCGCAGTAGCAAGAGTTCCCGCTCAACCCCGTCTTTGTCTTTATCGGATTGCCTCGTTTTCTTAAGAAACACGATGATAGAAAAAGAGTCGCAACTGCTCTTTTTTTTGTAATTGTGAAAAAAAGGGCATATATGATCACAATTTACTACTATCCATACAAAATGGATCCCTATAATGGTTTTAAAAATGCTCTCAATGGACACAGCGAAAAGGTTCCTTTCCTCCACTTAACTCATCTAGAGTAATGTCGGTTGTATCAACTGGAATGTAATTTTCCACCACATGCAGTTTTATTTGGCGTCATCTAGAAAGCAGAGAACTCAAAGACAGGTAAACGCTGCTGTTACCCCAGGTGGCGACTTAAAGCGGCGAATGTGGCGATTAGGCACGAGAGGATGGGAAATTGAATTTTTAGGGTGGAATTACCAAGTATTTTATACACCATCCTGTTGCTTCCCTACCGAGTTCAGGAGTCTTAACGATTGGATATAAGGTGCTGCACTTCAACACGCCTCATTTCCTTAATTTCACTTCCCTTAATGACAGGGACTCCCGAGCGCCAAAACACAGCCCCCACAAGTTCGCAAAGCCTCCGCGAGGGTGAACAATGGCGGCACGTGCAGAGTGGAGCACATACTATAGTGAATGTGGTTTCGTCGGAATTGCTAAAAAGGCTCGACTGCAATCTTCCCTCCACCACAACCTGTCATTAAGCACAGTCCTAAGAAGAAGAGAAGGTGGTGGGATAGCAGAGGAAGTAAGGGGGAAAAAAACATTTTTCTTTCACGTTGAAGTTTTATAACGTAAATACAAACTTTTTAACAAATGTTTTTCCACCTTTTCCCTTCTGTATTTACTTATTATATTATCTCTTCACCTTTATCTTAAGGTAATGGTGCTTGGGTCAGCCAGGGTAAGCATAAGTGGACGTTAAATGAAGTAGGCATGGCGTACTTGAGAAGTTTTTGCGGTAAACGTTGAAGGGATAGCGTGGGTAATGAGTGGATCACGAAAGAACGTGAAATGAATGCTCTGGAAATGGACGTATGTTAATGCAGCGAGAGGTAGACGGAGAAAGTCACGGGTAAATGCGGTGGGTGAGTCTATAGAGAGGTGGAATGTTATCAGTCCTAAGATCAAGAGAGCGCGTATCAAGCTATGTATCAATGTAACATGAAAGATCAACAATGAAAAGATAAAGCTTTACGAAAGAAATTTTTAATATGCACATATTTCCTTATTTCATGAAATACAGATTGTTCCAACTCTCTCAAAAACCTGCTAAAAGTGAAAACAACGTCATCAAATGCAACATCGGGGATTATAGGCTTTGTCGCCCTCCACTGTGACTTACTTACCATTCATGATGAGAAAACGCATTAACATTTCAATGCTGGGATGACATCAATGAAATGTAAGAAAATGGACATTGTAGGCTTTCTGCAATCGTTTAAAAAATTTAACACAACAAACATATTTGCTATTTCAGCTGAATGGAGTCAGAAAATAATCGTGGTACCTAATGATCCCACAGAGGATGAACGCCAACTATCAATCTAAAGAATGCCACAACTACAAATTTAAATTTAAACGTTTAAAGCGTTCCATTTTCTCAAGGTGCCCAAGGCTGAGGCGACCAGCCCTCTACTTAACTTGCGTCAACTGATTGAGTCAACCGTGTCGAGGAGGTTGAAGAATAGGCTCAGACCTAGGCCAGGAGGGATGGGAGTGGGAGCAAGAACGGGGCTGTTATTACGGAGAAGATACACTTAAGAAAGCGTACTTTGGGCTTCATAGCATGTGAATAATGGCGAAAATACGAAGAAGGTATTCAAGAACAAGGTGTCTAAATAGGTTTTCCGATCGGTGGAAGATATTCGACGGGGAATATTGCTAAATGTGATAAATATTACATAATTAAGTCAGGGAATTTAATGAACTCTCCTTTCATTTTTGCAAGATCAAACGCAAACATACTTATCACGCTACAATGTTTACAACGTTAAATTTTGAGCACAGAATGCCATGAAATAATCATTAATATGTGAAACAGAGAAATACCATACGTCAAAGGCAGACCGATTGTTACACAATAATATTTAAGAATACGGAAAAAAATTCACTATGGAATCAATACCGATCGATTCACCACTAGAATATTACCAAAATATATAGTGTTAGAAGCAATTGGCCATCCTTGAACGCAGGTCCCTTCTCCAGCTTCTTTTAAGAAACCTTAGAAGTATGAGATCAGCTAGGGTAAAAGGAAATGAGAGGAATTCGACACGACTGCGATGGATAGAAGATATGAAAGAGAAGAGAAATGAACCTAATTACGCAAAGAGGAGACTGAACAAAAGGAGAAAAAGAGGTTTAATTTCCATTGATTCCTTACGAGTGCGAGAAAGACATAGAGAGCATTGAGTGAGAAACATAACAACCACATTATTATTGAATCGAATAATGGGTGAAATATCTATTTCTTAATAATTCAAGAATCAAAAAAAATGTATGGCTTACACAGGCACAAACGCCGGTTTTATTAACCACGGAAAATGCATTGGCACATCAAAGAAGAGGACAATGTAGCAACTGAGTCAACTGTCAACTGAAGAAACTGAGTTTCAACCACAAAATATGATTGGAAGTTGCGGGCCTTGTGGAGGTTTCTCTGCTCCCTGAACTTACTCCGACATACGAGCGCATGAGTATTCATTGAACCACGTAGATATTTTCATAAAATATTAGTTAATCGTCGAAATTTAAAAATGGATATTAGTCTTTTAAGTGTCCTGCTCAAAAGAATAGCATAAAAGTTGAGAAGGATAACAAAACGTCCAATAGTATTTTAAAAATAGAATGATCTAAAGCCATGTATGTGCTCTAACGCACATTTTCAGGAAATTCTCAAAATATTCTCATTATAATAATGCTCCACAGCACATTCTCAATAAGTTCTCTCAGCACAACTGTTGGAATAAGCTGGCATGAAGCATTGTTGACTGGGATACTTAATAAAACATTAATCACAGATTAACCACTGCTGACTTAAGGTGGTTTGAGCGAGATATCTCCCTAGTCATAATGGAGACCATATTAAAATTTCATTTCTTGATTTCAGCGTCTGTAAGAAGTATGAAATAAATATTGTAATATTAATGGCGCATAAATATATTTATATATGACCGAAATTCTCAGTAAATAGATAAATAAAGGTACACAAGTTTCTAACTTGACTCATTTTTTCCCGCCGTTCGGTTGAAAACAGAATGTTTTTTTGCGATTCTGTAAAAATTACTGTGGTGAGTAATAGATTATTTTTTATAAATAATTGAGAAAACATGCAATCTATACACCGTTAGTTTTTTGGCAAAATTTAGGTGCTAGAAGTTCCTAATTTTTTTATTATTCTCCCTATGGAGCGCATAGCCGTAATCTATCCCATCTAAAACAGCTTATATTTTGAGGCAAATTGCTCGAAAAGTAGTTCGGCAAGGGGTTGATATTTTGATATCATTGGGAAGATGGGAGTTTTTTCTTTAAAATGAGGCCAAATTCATCAAATTCTAGGTGAAGTGATTTTTCACTCAAGCTACCTTAAAGGCGAGAGCTCACCTCTCACTAAGTCCACGTATAAAATGTTCTTACCGAGGGTGGAGATGGGTAATTCCTTCTCCTGGACTGCTTCAGGTTCCCAGTAAAGCCCTGGCTTCCATGAAAAGTGCACCAAAGTTTTTGGAGACGCTGGCCGAAAGGAACTCTCCCAGAAATGAACCTGAGATATTATTGAATGCCCTCGTCTACACTGAGATGACAACACTCCCGCCAATTCAAATCACCAGAGGCGTACTACAAACATTAGGGAATCATGGCATTTGAGAAGTCTTCTTTTTCACAGGACTCGGAAAATCTTCCCAAAAGTCAGCCTGAAATACGAAAAACAAATGGGTTAGAGCAAATTTAGCCAAAGATGCTATAGTTATTTTTTTCTTCGATGACATATATATTAAATACAATGAATAGACAAATATTGCAGTCAAGAAAAATAGAGTTATTCGGCGAACTTAAACATTCAAAGATATTTCAGAGGTTGGGCCTTTAGCTTTAGTAGAGTAGTTATATAAGTAGGCTAATTATTTAACTGCAAAGCTAAATTTTTTGTCAACCAGCTCACACCAGGTTTCATTGCTCTGAAAGTAATTAATTTGCAATTAGTAAACTCATATTTTCAGTGATCTGAATAATGCATAGAGCTGTTATGTCTATGAGTTATAATGTGGCGATTAAATATGAGTGTACGTAGTTGACCGTGAATTATATAATAGAACAATTTCTATACATTTTATGCATCGAAAGTAATAATAAAATATGCAAAGACGTTGGTATCATAAAACATTTTAAGTACAGAATGGGCCAATTATTTTATACTTCAATATGTTTATTCTTCAATACAGTCTAAAATGTCATGAAAAAAATAATCTTTAAGAAATGATCCTTCTTATGTCTCACTTCCAGACAAAATTGTTATCATTTTTGGATTAAATAGTCTTGCTTCCTCAACAAGGAAGGTATCAGGCGTGATTTTGTGGAATTTCAACATATTATAGAATTTAAGAGATGCAATTTTTCACACATAAACATTTATTCTTATAATTTATTCTATTGTCTAAAATTTTATAAGTGGAAAATTGCATCTTCCAAATTCTATATTGTCTTGTTTCCTTTTCACTAACTTGAAATAAATTTCGCAAATCGTATTCCAAGTCGTGGTGTTCAAATGCAAGAACGCATTTTATATTCAAATACGATATCGCCCAACGACATAGAATTGAAAACAGAGAAATCTTAAAAGTGACACTTTTTTGTTTATTACGAACCAGCTTGTTTTGTCTCACTAGCTAGTAATCGCATCACAGAGTAGAAATAAGTTGTATATTCAAAGCTGCATGTACAGGATTTTATTACGATACGTAGGTACCTATTGCCGAAGAGGTTATTTTAAGTGTAGGAAATGGTTTTCTATACGTCCCGTAGGTACTCCAACAGTCGGTTGGAAAATTAAGTTCAAATTGTTTATTATTATTAACAGACGATTCATGACATATTTCAGTAGCAGTACAGATATTAACCGGTACACACTCGCAATAATCACTTTATACCATTACACTCTCCTTTGTTACGCTTCTCAATGCAGTCTTTCTTCCAGGCATTCCCACTCAGTCCTTTATTCACTTATGCATATCATTCATCCTTTATCGATAAATGCATGACATGAACGACAGAGGAGAATATCTCTGCGCAGACAATAATTAATCACCACAGTCTTTCCTACAACTTCCATCGCATTTGATCGCTATCAATCCCTATACCGATTATCACGCAGAAGGTGTGCTTCATTTGTTAAGGTGGTTTAAGCGAAATAGTTCCCCAGTCATTATGGAGACCATATCAAATTTCATTTTTTGATTTCAGCGTCTGCAAGAAGTATGAAATAAATATTGTAATATTAATGGTGCAAAGATGTATTTATATATGACCAAAATACTCAGTAATTAAATAAATAAAGCTAGATAAATCTCTAACTTGACTCATTTTTTCCAACCGTGCGGCTGAAAACCCTACAAAACAGCAGGTTTTTTTGCGATTCTGTAAAAATTACTGCGATTAGTAATAGATTATTTTTTATAAATAGTTGAGAAAACATGCAATCTACACACCGTTAGTTTTTTGACGAAATCTAGGTGCTAGAAGTTCCTAATTTGATTAATATTCTCCCTCTGGAGCGCACAGCCATAATCTATTTCATGTAAAACAGCTTATATTTTGAGGCAAATTGCTCGAAAAGTAGTTCGCCAAGAGGTTGATATTTTGATATCATTGGAAAGATGAGTTTTTTTAATGACGCCTAATTCATCAAATTCTAGGTGAAGTGATTTTTCGCTCAGACTACCTAAGTATAGATATGAAAACATCAATGCCTGGGATGTCTCCTGTCACCCTCAGTCCCTAAGCTCAAGCTTACCTTCTTCTTCCACGCACTTCCAAATAAGCACCATAGAACCATAGTTTCTGAATGCAAAGTAAGCCGTACCCAATTCACCATAAACTGTGGAATTTGAGCCAAATTTTCACGAACCTAACGGAAACGAAGTCTTTTCCTCTTAATGCTAATTTGGAAACATCTGCAAAAGCAATATAGAGCTCATGATTGCAGCTCGTCATATGGTAATGGTATCAAGGAGCGCCACGCTTTGTCCTGGAACCCGTTTGAGAGATTCCATCGGCCATTATCCACGGTTTTAACTGCTGTCCCATATTGCCGTGAAGATTTTAAATTACTGGACCGTTCGGCCTTTTCAGCCGCGAGGCTCTGCTTAAGGAGGCTCTCCTTTCCGCATAATCTCCTTGTTTCCGACGGAAATACCTCAAGGATAGCCATTGAGGCCGGAAGCTCTCGTTGAAAGCGTATCAGCGCGTAGAAGCGTTTTCTGTGGAACTCATATGTGGTCGTCCCTATCAATTTGCCACGGTCAGAATTGGGTCTTCCATTAGGTGCTTCATCCCCTCATAAATCTATTCAAGTCTCTCCACAAACCACATGCAAACGTAAATATGATTCCAAGTGTTGAAGTTGTTGACAAAAGCATTAAGTTTATCGAGACATCATGCTTGACGTAGGTAAGCATTATCTTAATACTAGATGTTACCCGCGGCATGGCTCACCTTACAATTCATCTCATTTTCATATTTAGCTATTTCTTCATTGGCATATTTTTTAGTCACCACCTTACCCTGAGTAGGGGACTGCAGTATTATTTATATGTCCCTTAGTTAATTCACTTTTGTACCACAGGTTACGTATAAAATATCTTTAATAGACAATCGATCTAAAGAAAACAAAAAATCGACTGAGCCAATCAAGTTGCTGCAAAGCTGAGTGAGAAATAAGCTGCGCGAATTTTGTTTGATCACTTTTTAAAAAATGAATACGCTAATAGCGCTTTTTATTCTGATAATAGACATTTTTAGTTCACTCTCTCAGTGATCAACCCGAAGGTTGGTTTGAATAGTTGAGGGTAGAACTCAACCCGGACTAAGCCACAGGCGTGTGAATTTCACACATTCAGGGTATAGGGACCAGTTCCTTTCCCTGGGCCACCTAGCACTCGGAGGATTTTCGCTCGGAGGAGTTTCGCTTCAAAGGCTTCACCCGGATTTGAACCCGGGACCCTTCGATCAGTAGCCAAGCGCTTTACCCACCACGCTCCCATTTAGTTAAACACCACATTTTTAGTTAAACAACACATAAAATCTTGAAAGGATTAAGACGATCTAATGTACTTGAGTTGATAGTTTGGCCCAGTAATTTTTCTCATAATACAAATTTGATAAAAAAGTCCTCTTAGAGTTATAACTTTAAAAAATATTTCTTGGTGAAAATAATGGACTTAAGGTGAAGCTGTATGGTAGGTTTAACTGTAATACATTGGGTGGTTACAGAGATATCGTGATAAGCCAGAGCGTATGTCAAAGAGTGAGTCACTGAATGAGATTTGCCTTTTGTATTTACCCACAGCGGCAACGGTTCCATTCTTTATGTTCTACATTGCACGGCAGGTAAAACACCAGATAAAATGGCTTAGGTGTGCCATTTATCACTAATCTTTTTTTTAATTAATTAAACCTTTGTCCAAATAGCAAGGCGTGTTTTAACAGAGGTATGCAAGCGGGATAAGTTCCGATCCTTCTTTTTATCTCCATATTCCAAGAATGTTTTCTCACACCGTTCACATTGCAAGAACTATCCATCTTCTATTTTCTGACGCATTCAATGCCTTTTGATCAAAGCGTATGAATATATTCAGAAAATCAAAATTAATATCTTCTGCGCCGTTAAGTTCTAAGTCGGATTTCCATGAAGAAGTAGGGAAGAATTTTGGGCAATTTAGAGCTCCATCGCTTAGAATCACGTAGTGATATTCTCTGAAAAGAAATGCTCACTACGATAAATTGCATGGCCATGCATAAACGTTGTACCGGTAAAGAAAAAGTTACCAACGGAAGTGGAGTTCAGATGAAACTGAGAGCGGAAATCCTTCAGGAAATTTCAGAAGTCCCCCAAAAATATATATATAAATCAACTGGAAATTATAAAAGTTTTCAAGGACTCCAAAAGTCATACCATTTCTATTTGCTTTAACACATAAATTTTGTGATTATTCTATCTCGAAAAAATTGAAGTGCAACTGTCCGCTTACTCGCGATTCCGTCTCCGTACTTCATTCTAGCTGCCGGGTAAAACATAAATTGACTTGGTATAAATACTACGCATGCAACCTGTAACGATGGAAATTTCCTACCGCACAGGAACCAACAAATAAGCCATTATGAATTGAATGTAAGGAAATTATGAATTCAAGCGAATGCTTACAAATATTTTCCCCAAGGCGTTTCATTTCATATCCCGGATTCAAGAAAATTGAACAATGATTGAAAAGAAAAAACTTGATGATGTGAAATGAAAAAACTTGACCCACCTGATGATGTCGCTCAGCGACGAAACCTAGGTCATCATTAAAATGTTTTTACGTGGAACTGAACAAAGTTTTTTCTTTTCAATCATGAAGGAGTTCCATAAAGTTACGCCTCAAACAAAAAACTCAACAATATATATATATATATAATAATAATAATATTTATTTACGGAAAGTGCCCTTTTTTAGACGCCATTTTAAATTTAAATCTGTATTAAATAATTTCACAGGTTCACATTACACAATTTCACATTAAATTTCCGGATATAATCGAAATAACTTCCAATAATTCTAAAAATATGAGGGCAAACCTATTATAGAGGCGATTTATACATATATTTATAGGTTTTTGGCTCTTCCATGTGGAATTTGAAAACTTTCAAACGCTTCACATTTCCACACGGTTATTTTATTATGTCGACCAAGGTTTAAGCGCTTATTTATGAAAAATATTTCTTCTCAATATCTTTACACTCCCTACTATATTTCTTCCAGTTCATTACGCAGATCTTATCATCTCTCTGGCTCGTTTCTGCGAAAATCCCCTCTCTTACTCCAGAATGGAAGATCTCGGCACGTCCACCTCCTCCAATCTCCTTCTCCCCAAACATCCACCATTCATCCACAGTGTGAAGCATTTGTCATTTGCGTCACTCACACTACAGCGCCCCCATTGCCCTTCCTCTCCGAAATCACAGTTTATAAGCATCAGATCCCAGTGCAACGATTAATCTATTCAACTCTTTTGAAACCAAGTGTCATCGAACTCACTCTTCTTTTACAGTAATTAACCCAGGCCCACTTTTACAACATTAACCCTCAGACTACCAAGGTATTTTACACCTTTTCACTACCAAGGGGGGTTAGTTACTTGGTAACGCCATTTCATTAATTTCATAAAAAGTATACCATGCACAGTAGACCCTTAATATAATGTTTATATGATCTTTATTGCATCTTTTTACGATGTGAAAATTTATTTTCAGTAAAAACAATATTTTATTTAAAAAATATGTATAAACAATATATATTACATTTTTTACCTCTTTATTTTTACCTTTATAAAAATAAAGCCCATACGGAAGAATGAATTATTGAAAAACATGTTAACATAATATATTGTATATTTTCACCTTTTTATTTTTACTTTTATAAAAAGAAAGCCCATACGGAAAGATGAATTATTTATTCTCAGGTCTTGCATTTAGCAACCACATCTTCAATACCATGTATTTTGCACACTGTTTTTATGCACTTGAAACACATCAACCTTATAAAATAAATGTTTCACGGGTATTCCTACTGGCTTAATATGTGCTTTATAACTTTCAAACGTTGGCAGATATGAAGACATTTTTATATCAGATTCAACGGGAAAATCTTAGATAATTTATCACATCAATCTTGTTTCATCTGTCCTCTCCACGTTCACACATGTAACACCTCTATCCAGTGTTCAGTTCAGATATTTTATCCTCTCCAACCACAGTGGCTTGACTCTTGTTTCCTACCGTTTCCATAGCTAATATTATGTCTTGATGCAAGCCTGAAAGATTTTTGGCCCAACTGTAAACATAAGGTAGGCAGATTGAAGGACAAGTGCGTGCAGAAATAATTTGCGCCGCCTCTGGTCTCGATTTTTCCGTGCGGGATTTTTTTCTATCCAAATAATATATGAATTTAGGGCAGCGATATCATTTAACTCTAGAGAAAGTCGTCATGGCCAGCAAAATGTTTTCCGCACGTAAGTATATTCGGATGTCATTTTATCTACTAAATCAAATCCTCCCTTAGTTTCATTGTAGTGTGCAATTATCTCAGTTTTCCTATTCACGTCATCGACTGTTTCTTTTTCATGATGTTGAATAGATAGTAGAGTAGCCTTTCATTTTTAGGAGCATATACTACAAAAGTCATTTTATCTGAGAAACCAAAAAGTAATGATTTTTCATCTCTCGAATTATTGGCTAGGTATTCTTTTGGAATTTCCCTTTTACTTGGCCAGATAGTACCAGTCAAAGAGGATGAGGAGGATGAAGTAGGAGGAAGAGAGAAAGGATGTTAAGAAATTATCTGTTGTAATCCCTGTACCGGATCCAAAACATGGCTTCGCCAATTCCAAGACTACTCTCATATCCTTATGTACTTCTCGCCTCTTTTTCATCACCCCAGTATAAGTTTGCACATTGCAGACGTAGGCAGTTCTTGCACCATCGTATACCCATATTTTTATGACATAGCGAGCTGGTTTTGGTTTGGTTTGGTTCAGCCCTTACTTCATCAGGTATCTCCTTTTCTTCTTCCACATTATCTCCTTTGTCCTCACTTCCCAAATCTCCGAAGGATGCCCGGTCACAAGGTAAATTGGCTCGATCATCTAAATACATTTAACAGTTTGTCTATTTCTTTCCCACTACAGTGCATGTCAGCCTCGCCAAAATCAATCAACTCACCAAAAGTGGTAAAATTTCAATAAATACACATCGTCTTGAAATAATTGTTACATACACTGAATACTTGATACAGGAATTGTATAATTTATAAATATCCGATTATATGTAAACAACGTTGCCCCAACTTGCGGACATTTCTCTGCAGATAGCTGAAGTATTACCACTCGATAAAGCCGAATACTCTACTCTCTGCTCCCCGAAACATGAAAGATCTCAGAGGGACTAAGTCTTACAGGCTAATGCAGTTCTCCTTCTTCTTATGAAGTGGCTATAAAGTTGCAGTAACCGTCTGTGCTAAATTTTGCCGCGCTGGATAACTTCTGACGTTAGCAGGAGTGTCAGCGAGGCGTATCAAATCAGTGATGTTCGTAAGATGGTGACTACTGAAGGTAGCATAATTCTTCGATTTACCGTGCCCCTAGTGGCTACTGAAATTCTTACTTTGTGTCTGCTGAGGTTGATAATTTTCATTTTTCATTTGACATTCATTCGTTCCACCAAAAAGAAAACATTTTAGCTGTCTTATGCACCAGCCTTATTGAAAAGTTGCTACCTTAAGCATCTATCAACCACCTCACATCAACAGCTACCTCTCTCTCTTATGAGATTCAATATATTGTAACAACTCACTGATTTCCAGGGTTCCAAAATATCTAGCGCGAAAACATTTACAACTGGCACAATTATTGCAACTCTGCAGTCAATTCACAGAATGGATACGTCAACGGCGTTTAATACTTCCTCTCACTTAGGTCATCTGATCTGATATATAAAATTATATAATTTGTAGTGTCCTTGTTTCAACACTGTAATCCATTGAAATAATAGGTTATGTTCAATATGCCATAGTGATCAGTGATGTTCAGCAGCGCACTCTCATACAAACTAAATAATCAATTTGGCATTTTATTTATTCGGCACAAATTCCTCTAAAAAATCGATGTGCATATTGTCACAATCAAGCACAAAAGTACTACCTAGGATTTACAGCAAGTAAGTATATTTCAGTTTAATAAATTAAATTTATATATGATAAAATATAATATATTAAATAATTTAAGACATAGTGTATTGAAATTGATTATAAATTAAAATTTAATAAATAATAGTTATAAACACCGTAATGTGTCATTGAATTTTTTCAATTACTACACAAATCAATACAATATTCCTAAGAAACATCGATACAGTTTCTTATACGCAATCAAAAGTTTATTTATTCCCCCTCTCGAATAAATACAATTACAAAATAATTATACATTTTACTGACCGCTCATTTTTACTTACTTGAGTGAATTTATTTAGTAAACCGTTACGATACTTTCGTTACCTGATTATCCCAAAAACATTTTCTCCAAATTATGTAGAAAATATTGAAATAACAAAATTATTTTTACATAATCACGTGTTAAAATAACTAAGAACAATTACTGTGAGGCATAACATCCCCCCAAAATAATTAGAGGTTATGCGATTAAAAATGTTAATTGGTGTCTGACTCAATCCCCGCCTGATCCTGAAGTATGCAATCCGAAGATGACCATTCAAAGGCCTGCAAGGACTATTAGACTGCCGTCCAAATTTGATGATTTTGCTATGGGAAAATCTTTATAGCCATCTTGCCTGCAACTTGTAGTAATATTAGTAGAGTTTCTTTGATCTTGAATTGATGTTATGTTGTTTACATTTTACTTTGCTTTGTTGAGTTTTCACCAGTTTGTGATCCTGGTTTTGGGTTGGTTTTATTTGTAGGTACTTTTGCCATTCTTTGCCTGCATCCTTTGTCTGAAAGAAGGGAGGAGTTGTAGGATCTTGGGCTGTCTCATTTGTCGGTCGTCAATAGAGACAAGGATGTTTTGTTTGCCGAGAGTACCTATGAACGGTTGTTGAATACAGACGTGAATAAAGATAAGATCTCATGATTTAATTCTGGAGATAAATCAGTATATACCATTTGATTTCAATACGACAACAAACCCACCCCCCCTTGGTAGTCTGAGGGTTAAGGGGAATTTAATAGTCAATTGAGCACAAAAACACAAGAAAGACGTTAACTACCGTGCAAACTGATAACAGTTGCTTCGAGCAGGAGCCTAAAATCTACTAATGCTAACAAAATAAATAGTGAAATAGGGCGGCGGAAACTCTTCACCTCCAATTTTAATACCAATGACTTATTAGAATCCGAGGAGACGTACGTTCACACGTAACCAACGCAGTAGTTTCCATAGGTACTCTCCGCTTTTCATCTTAAACTCCATCAGACATTACGCTCTTCGTAAATTCCATAAAATTGGATGGGAACTCTTATAGTTGCATTAGAGTCAAGAGTGCCACATTCCCAAGTCCTTCAAAACTGTTCTATCAAAATAATCTGCTTCCTCGATTCTCCATTTTCCTGCTCATAACCATTTGTACTACTCCCGCACCCACCAAAATTAGGCGAATTGAGAAATTCCACGTGTAAACTCTCCATTTTGAGGTGGGACTTCAGTTGGGGCTGGATATAACAAACCATTTCCAACATTTTTAATACGGAGCCATAATGACCAACGGAATACTCTTTGGAAATTCTTCCCCAAGGCGGAGTTGTGGTGATCCATCAGCTCCCAGAACGGTTGCGCGCGCCGACTGTGCCGAGTGAAACAAGCCATCGACCTCAACGAGAAGAGAGGAGCCGTTCAGTTATTTTTTTTTCCCCGGCCGTGCTGATCGACTTCTAAGCGCTAGCGGACGCAGTGATGCGGCCACGGCGAGCTCCGTCGCCTGCTTCTATATATATATTTTTTTGTTCCTGGCACAATCTGTTTGCAGTCTCCTGCGAAACACAAACGTTGACGGTGGTTCATGAACATTGGAGTAAGGGGGGAGGATTAAGGGTGGGAAGGATGGGAAGGGGGGGGGGAGGCAGAATGAGGCTGTACGGCCTCTACCCCTAGGGCAGGGCCCTTAGGGCCGTAAGAAGAAACTGCAATCCATCTTCTCAATGGGTGGTCCAGACGACTGCGTTCCTTCAAATGAGACGGATCGACGAAGTCTGCGAAATAATCTTTCAGATCGCACGTCTTACATTCAACACTGCGCCAACAATATTAACGGAGCCCTACGCCGTTATTTTTCCTTGTTTAAAAACTCTTAAAACTGGAAAAAACCATTCTTCAACTAAATTCTTTTCGAACTGGAGAAGGAAAACAATGAAATTGAGCTACAATATTCCACAGAAACATATTTTCTCCATCACAATTACCAGGAGTTGGTTTTTTGCATGATTACTTACCAGCTTTAAAAATAGATTATAATCATAGCTGGTGAATGAAATGATTAAGAAGCTTGTTTACTGTGTTTTTGATAAATGGAATCAAGATGCTGCGGGGACTTAAATTATTGCAATGAATGAAATAATCCTAAAGGTGGCTAAGATGGATATCATACGAAGGACTTCTGCAAAATGAGGTGAATACTATGATTTCATATGATAGCCTGTTTCATATTCCAACGAATCTTACCAAGGTGTATATATTAAAAATTATTTGTTTGTCACATATTCACGGAAAAACTGCCGAAGCGATCATATTAAGGTTTAAAGAATTAACAAATGAAAATTGCACCAGAGAAGCTTTGTGGTAGTATAAGTTGGAATAAAATTTCTTATCGTTTAAAGCATTGATAGAGCTAGGGGATTTATGGATTTTCGTACATAAAATTATGCACCAAAATTTGATTTAATTATGCGCCTATTATGCGGCCAAGAAAAGACCGTTATGCGTCTTTTATGAGGGAAAATTTCCAAAACTATGCGAAATTATTTCTGGCGCTCACGTACGCACAATATGCAGATTTTACAGACAGATACAAGTTTCCCTAAATGGCCAATTGCATCTTCGCCAAATCTTCCTCAAAGCACTTCATGATATTGATAAAATCATAAATATATACTAACAGGGCCGATAAAAAGGAAGTAAAATGATACTGACTGAAAATAGTAAAATAACAAAACCTTTTTATCATCAGTTGTAAGACAAATTAAAATAATTACATAGTTACACAACATGACACAGATATCTTTGAGTAAAATGTACTAAAAATAACTATTCATAGTTAATGATCTATGTGTATAACACCCTTTCAAAACATCATAGATATATCACACTATTAGTGTGCTTAAAATTAAATTTTGGAACAAAAGCATCAATCATTACAGCATCACATTAGAAGACTAGACTCCTGTTTTTACAATATTTCTTTTTCAAAGAGCGAAAGCAACAGCTGTATTTTTAATAAACTGCTGCTTCTCTGTTTTGATGCCCTTTGCATTTTCAAGGGATTCTCCCACATATACCTGCCGTTTTTTTCTGAGATAGCGATTCGGCAGCAATCTTAGCTGACTTGTGAGTTGCCGTCGCACAATTTTTGTCAACAGTACTTTTCCTATCCCACGTCACTCTAACGTTGCAAAATCTGTACATCATAATCTGCTTCGATTTGTCGAAAACGTACATACCTTCTCCAGAAAACTCGATAGCACGCGAGTAAATAGTTGTTTTGGCTCTCCCGCACATGTTGCAACATGAATTCCAACGATAAAAACAAAGGGAAGTGCAGTCTATCAACAACGTAGCACCGTACTAGCCGAGCGAAACATCCAAATCGGTTTTCGTTCGGTCCCCTTACTCCCCCACTCCTCGCCGAGTGTAGCCACCTTTTTTAGCTTTGCAGTGGACAGACGTGCTTGGAGTATAGCATAGCAGTGCGTAGAAAATACTCCTATATCCTATCTGCATGCAGCATGACTCTTAACGTTCTTCAGGCCTCGAAACTCGCACAGAAAACTTCCTGGGGCCCGAAAGTGCCTTTTTTAAACATCAAAGTGTGACGGAAATAGCACAACCTCACATTTCGCGTCATTATGCGAGATTATGCGGGAGAATTTGGGTATGCTTCAAAATGACCTCGTGATTATGCGTTTTTATGCGATTGAATCGAGGTCAGATTTTGGTCACACACGTCATAAATATCATTTTTGGATAAATCCCCGAGCTCCAAGCACTGATATACAGCACGAGCAAAAGCATACGTTAGACATGCGAGAAACACTACAAGAAGTGGCTTTTATGGGGTATGTTGGCTATAATTCAATGAGACGCCTTTTAAAGAGTAGGTAATCATTTCAAGTGTATCCCGGCAAGACGCCCCGTGCTGTTTCGAATAACTCGCACGAAAAACGAATCCAGGTTGTCCCGCTGTCAAACTACTGCTGTCAGCTGTCAAACAGCTGTAAAACAGCTGTCAAAAATGTCGGGAAGAACTGAAAAATTTGGATGCCTAATTTTTCAGTTCAGATGCCTAATTCCAAACGAGAGATAGGGATGTTAGGTAAGTCTGCAGAAATTTTTGCTTTTTACAAAAAGAGTGCTTTTCCAGTTAAGGTAGTTTCAGATTGAGAAGAGATCAACCCCTCTCTCTCATCCCCGCTAAACCATCACTTGGCCTTCACAATCCCCTTTGCCCCCTCATCACCTTCTCCTCCTCTAACCACCTACTTTGCCTCCTCCGAATCACCTCCACCATCTTCCTCTCCTCACACACCATGCACTTAAGGAGGTTCCGCCGCGATTGTGTGAGTCAAAACAAATACTAAATTCCACATTTTTGATATTTTGTCCAAAAAATCCTGCTTTCACTGATGAAATGCGTCACCTACAGAATACCAAAAGTAAAGTAGAAAAAATGTAGATTATTCCACGAATGTATTTTAAATTATCACTTCTTTTTCAACCATTGGAGCCGACTGCAGCGCCATTTCCTACGAATTACCGCATTTTGACTTCAATTACGGCAGTAATTCCCAAATAACTAAATAAAAAAGGTGGTAAGTTACCTACATTTTATTTTAATTCTATTTCTCTGGATCATTTCCTTCGAATAAATGGTTTTCCGCGAAAATGGCATTAATATTTTATGAAAAAAATACTATTTTTCCTCGTGTTTCTCTCATTCCCCCAATGAACACAATGTAATTTCAAGTTCAATTATAGAATAAAATAGCGTGGAAAGGTGTTATTTTGTTGTTCATATCAGACAGAGGACAACTGTTTCTATAAGAGGACAAAATATGAATAAAATGACCTTTTAGTCATTTTGCGGTGGAACCACCTCAACTCGTTCGTCTTCATTTCCGTCCACCGCACTTTCTCTCTTTTCGTATTCTTCCACTTCCACGCCTCACATAGTAACCATCTATTATCATCCTCCTCCTTCAGACACCACTGTTATGGACCACGGAACGTAATTTTTTCATTTGAGAACTTAATGGAGACAATTTTTTTCTGCTGTAACTCTCATATCAAAAATGTTATTTCCTAATACACCAATGAAAAGGAAAACTTTGTTTTATTCCACCAATTTATTTTCCGGCACGACTAGTTTCGACGCACGACGACGTAGTACCTGAAGATGACGCCGCCGCTGCGTCGAAATTAGTAGTACCGGAAAATAAATTGGTGGAATAAAACAAAGTTTTCCTTTTTCATTCATAGAATGAACTTCCACAATGTTGATCCTGAGACGATTGAGATGTTTTGTCCTTATTTTAAGTGACTCCTCATTTCCCTGATGTTTCCTACAGCGTGATCTCACTCCAACAATGCCATGTTTCCTGATCTGTAAATAAAATGGATTAAGCATTTGTTGCTACAAACGAAATGTTTTTCTATAAATCATTGACATCCATCCTGATTCCTAAGGGGGTTAAAATGAAATTTCTAAATCCCAAGTCTGAAGAAACATTAATATGCCCGGAAATAGCAAAGCAAAAATTTCAGTGCTTGGCAATTCTGGGAAGGATATACCTTTATTTATTTTACTTGATAATACGATAATCAACACCTTGGAAGAATTTTCAGACCCGTAACTTAGCCACATCGCTAAGAGCATCAAAATACCACGAAAATGCTCTTTCTGTAGCATGGAACCATCCTTGGCAACGGCTTTTCTTAATAATTTGCCGACTCAATTTTTGTCTGGATTTTGTTTTCAAGTAATCTAAACCCAACGTGCAATCTAAATGTCTGGAGGCTCTCAATTATACTCATCAGCTGCGTTACGCACTCTGTTCCCTCGTCACAGTTTTTAGAGACAACCTAAGTCTACGTTCAAGTGTTCTTCACTTCAATAACTACGAAAAAAACGCATTCCGCCATCGGCACGGACACCCTCGGAACGCAAAGCTTATTATGTTAACAGTAGGCAATATAGCGGCGTAACGAGACCGTCTTAACTGAGGGCGAGGAAAATCCTATTCGAATAGGAATGTCTATTTAAGGCACCTGTTATCCTCGTGTTTAATAACGTCAGTAAAACTCTGCCACAAAAGTAAAAAAAGATTGCCAAGATATAAAGCTGATCAAGTTTTACTCAACGATCAAGTTTTGTACTGGTGCATTTTTTCCTATCGAGTGGTATATCTAGAGTGGTGAATGCACCTGCACCATTGTGTCAACCGGCAGCTTAATTGCAGCAATTATCTTGCTCCAAACACACGGCTAGAGCAACTTCCGTCCCTCGGGGATACAAGCGGGAGTGAGTTTTTTTCTGAGGCGAAGACGAGGGCTATGCCAGGAATCTCGAAAATGCGGCGAGGCAGTGAAGGGAATAATATCGTTCTCTCCGCTCGAAGACAAACGACTCTCCTCCCACTCCACCGATTCCGGTGCGAGACCCTTTCCTTCCCCAACGTCCACAAAATCCCTTCTCCTGCCTCCAAAAACAACCCCAACCACCACTTGGAGCTCAAAGGCGGCGAAAGCCATCGGGCACCGCTACAAAATGGCGAGGTGTCGCCCTTGGAACGGAGTCGCTCACGCGGTTGGGTGCGAGCCGACCAATGAGCAGCGGGAGGGGAGGAGTCCAACGAAGACCACGCCCCCCAGAGTAGCGGGATGGACTGAATCGTGGAGTGAGAGGCCTCCTCGGAAGTAGTGTTAGGCTGGAGCGGCATGTGCCTCCTCGTCCTCTCCCGCGGCAAGGAATCACGGGAGACTACCCCTCGCCCCGCCCTCCGTCCTCGTCCACGCCCAACTTCTCCAGGCCCCGCCCACCTCGAGACGACCTCGCCCCTTACCGAGGCAGCCATGTACACCAGTGTCGACCGGGGCGCGACAAACATTGCACGCCACCCGTCAACGAGACAAGGAGCAGCAGTCGCCGCGCCGCAGTAGCCGACGCCGAAGACGGAAGCACCACGGGGGGCGTCGATCTCACCAACCCCGACGCACTGCCCACATGGACCCCTGCAGCGGGGTCGGCGGGAGTGCTCTGGAGTCCGGAGGCCCGGGGAGGCCCAGATGGTGACCCGCGGGCCGAAGCCATGCCTCGGCCGAGCCGCGAGTCGTACGGCGACCAGAAGCCGCCTTACTCGTACATCTCGCTGACGGCCATGGCCATCTGGAGCAGCCCCGAGAAGATGCTGCCGCTCTCCGACATCTACAAGTTCATCACGGACCGCTTCCCCTACTACCGCAAGAACACGCAGCGCTGGCAGAACTCCCTGCGCCACAACCTCTCCTTCAACGACTGCTTCATCAAGATCCCCCGGCGGCCGGACCGGCCCGGCAAGGGCGCCTACTGGGCCCTGCACCCCGCAGCCATCGACATGTTCGAGAACGGCTCGTTCCTGAGGCGGCGCAAGCGGTTCAAGCTGCCCAAGACGGAGAAGGAGGCCCTGGAGGCGGGACTGCACCGCGCCTCCTCCTGCTGCCCACCCCCGGCCACCTGTCCCCCCTGCCCCCCGGCCACCGCCACCTCCTCCGCCGCCACCCAGCACCGCAAGGCCTCCTTCAGCATCGACAGCATCATCGCGAGGGACGACCAGAGGACCACGCACCAGCCCCCGCCGCCCCCGCTGCCCCCGACGATCGCCTTCCCGCCAGCCTTCGCGGCCGCCTCCGCCACGCACCTGCCCCTACTGCACCATCCGCCGCCCCACTTCGCCCAGCCCCACTTCCTCATGTCCCCCGAGCGGAGGAACCACGCTGCAGCCCTGCTGGCTCTCTCCCAGGGCCTCCACCCCGCCCTCTACGCCGCGGCAGCCGCCTCCGCCGCCTTCGCAGCCTTCGCCGCCTCCGCTGCCGCCTCCTCGTCCTCCCAGCACCACCACGGCAAGCCCACGGCCGGCCTCCTCCCGCCCCACGCCTTCTTCTGCCCCCCGGGGGCCTTCCAGCCGTCCCTCCCCGCCCCCGACGACCAGCGGCCCCTGCCCTCGCCCTCGCCCCTCGTCGACGTCGAAGACGACTCCTGCCCCTCGGACGATGCCGGCGCCTCCTCGTGGTGAGCCGCCCAACCACGCCCAGGACACATTATGGTGCGTATATGTGCGTATGAGTGTGTGTGTTTAACGGCCCCGGATGAGAACCCCAGAGAAAGAGAGAGAGAACACCAAATGTTATCCAATTATTTAATTGTCGCCGTGTTCGTCTGTGTGATGTGTGCGTGTACTATGTGCGTGGAAGTTTGTGCGTCGGCGGCTTTGAGAAGGGCCGCACTCGTCCGCTTTTCTTGCGGCCCCCCGCGTGTCCAACTAGAGAGATAAACAAAGAAAAATGAACACTTTGAGGGAGGGAGGAGTCGTTGGAGGCGGAAGGCGAAAGACTCGCCAGTCCATTTGTCGCTTCTTTCACCTTCAACTGTTTGCTGCTCAGGCCACAGTCGCGCCGGGAACACACACAAACAAGCATGCACCGCCCCCCTTGCTATGGAGCACCTTTACCGATTACCATCGAAGACGAATCAGATGGAAAACTAATTTAAAAAAGAAACGTGGGTAATTAATAAAACTAAATCAGATTTCACAAAAGCTTTAGACCGGTAGGAACAGATTGTCCAAATACTTTGCGAAGTTATCTTCCCTTGGTATACATACTTCACGTTTACTAAGTAGTAACTAAGTAACCAGGCCAGGTAATCCGAAATAGCGCGATCTCTGAAATTATGAACGTCTGACATTTTCCAATATAAAATTTCTTGACACGCCTTGCAAGCGATTAATTTATAAGCAATATTTGGCATTGAAAGTGGAAGCCGTGATGTGAAGGCTGCAATAGATATTACAATATATCAATTAACTACTTAAAAATATTAAGTGATATTAATGTTCGAGTTAACATGCATTCTGTGCTACTTCTCGAATCAATAAATAACAATGGGAACTTGACAGATTTTTTCTTCTATTTCAAATCTACGTGGTGGTTTATTATTTATTTTGCTGACAATGTCCTTAGCATTTTCATTTTCTCTCATTTAATTATACGATGCCCAGTTCGATTGAGCGTTGATACGGTGCCCAGGCAAAATATTTGTCTCAGCTCAATTAATAAGGCAAAATATGTCAATTAATTAATTAACTTTGTTGTGCAAAAACCTGCAATTAAATTCACTTTGCATTTTGGCCGAATTCATAAATGTAGAAACGATTCACTTAGACCATTGGAAAATAGCCAAAAAATAAAAAAAAGATTGTGTTGCTCAGCGTACTAAGAATACGTACAGTAAAGCTAAAGTCTTGAGGTTTCAATGACGTTTTAAGACATTTTTATTAAATCGGAATCATCTTAACCTCTTCAAGCCGCTAACTTTTTCTCTGAAGTGGAATTTTTGGCCGTGCATTACTGGGAAAAATAATCACGCTCCATGCTTATCGCATAAGCTCAGTGATATCGAATTGATCGATAATATACCTAATTATAAACAAATAAGTACTACGCTGAATATATAAATTAGAAATCATTTTAAATTTAAACAAGTCCAAAATTTATTTACGTGATATATTTGGCCAGTAGAGCATTTTTTAATTTTAGGTGTATCATCGCTATATTACTCTCTCATTCAATAATTTAGGATGGTTTTTTAAAAACTGACGAATAAATAAAAGAGGAAGTAGAAGTATCTTGCCTGTCAGCAAGCAACTTATCAAAGTTAAACTGCCGAAGCTTTGTTTTCTTATGAGCCTAAAGGACACAAAAAAAACCATCTCTCATGGAAATATATTTGAAAATATCTCCCCATTTTAGCATTACTGGTTGAAAGCAGTATATCTTGATTGGATTTTGAAGTCGAATATTTTATATAATATATTTTATATAAATAGTCGAATATTCGAGTCAAATAGTAGAAGTGAAGGAAATATTTGCATCGGAAAAGAAGGACATTTTCAACCAGATAAATCACCTAATTTATCGTTCCCATTTCCTTCAAAATATTTGTTTAATCCCTCTTGCATTTTTAAAAATTACAAATTATAAAATACTCTTCTCGTCGATGCTGAGTTTAATCGGTGAATATTTTTAAACGAAGAACTGATATCTTATTTGAAATTTTCCATCAACTCAAACTGACGACAAACACAATTTTTTAGGATTTCCCAACCGATGAAATGACCCAGGTCTTTCGTGCTCAGGGAAGGGGGACGGTGCATTAAACATCATCCTTCGGTTTTTGTCTTCCTTTCCGGTCGACACCGCCGAGTTCAAATTCTGTCTAAAATGGATTCAGTGGTGAGTGCCGCCGCTCTCGACACCTGATCTTAACGACAAACGACCGCCTCCCAAACGGCTGAAGTGGTCAGTTGACACGCGGCGGGGACACAAGACTCTTTTTATCTCTCTATGGGGAAGAAACGAAAAGGCCTCTTCCTCACTGACGAGCTTCCGTTTGAAAGAAAAGCACAGAGTGAATTACAAAGTACGCTCGACGATGTGGAAAGTACTTTTGAAGCAAACGTATCCTACGGATTCTGTGCGACTGATAAACTATGAATGAATGCTAGTGAATCACTACTGTCATCACCATCTTTATCGTTAATATTATTTATCGTCACCATTAATCATTTGAGGGAATTAGACACTTCAATTCATTACATGTTTACGGATAAGTATGTAACTCGTCTTCGTCACGGCTCATCTTACTTTTTTTTTGGATTGGTGGAAATTCTGTGGTCCAGTGAAGGTTTCATTTCCATTAGATATGGGACAATTATTAGCACTGGGAGTATTGGCCAAATGGACATGTAGTATTGCTGAAATTATCTTGCCGATCTTTGATTGCAGAATGTATCACAGTATAGTTGGCAATGTATTATTTTACATAAATCACTCAAAATGCTGTACAGCGTGATCTCACTCCAACAATGCCATGGTTCCTGATCTGTAAATAAAATGGATTAAGCATTTGTTTCTACAAACGAAATTTTTTTCTATAAATCTTTGACACCCATCCTGATTCCTGAGGGGTTAAAATGAAATTTCTAAATCCCAAGTCTGAAGAAACATTAATATGCTCCGGAAAAAGCAAAGCAAAAATTTCAGTGCTTGGCAATTCTGGAAAGGATATACCTTTATTTATTTTATTTGATAATACGATAATCAACACCTTGGAAGAATTTTCAGAGCTCTTCAACTTAGCCACATCGCGCTCCTTAGCGCATAGGGCCAATCAATGTCATAAATCTGAAGGAACTCCTTAACATAATTCAGAAGATTCAGACACTGTTAATACAGTCAAATTCTCACAAGCATAACAATTATTGTGCTGAGGAATTAATGGCGAATCATATGTATTCCAAAAGGGAATAGTACGCATAAAATATTTTCCTTCTACTCAAAGAACATGCTCACAACATTCTTCAACATATTCTTAGAAGGCTTCTTAGGCTTCATAGGCTTAAAACGGTTGAAATGTCATTCGATGAGATGGAAGTTTGCGCAGGTTTTTTCGAAATAGAGCATACTTGTCGTACCTCAAATATATCTAATTGCATTTCCCAGAAATCAGCCAGTTTTAGGCCACCAGCCACGTAAAGGAAAGAGAAAATAAAACGGACTGCGGATGAAAAGAGAAGGGAAATGAAAGGAATGTTTGCATTTTGACATTCGAATTCCCCTCAATACGTGTTGTTTTCGTGGGAAGGAGGAATTATAGCTACGCAAAAGTGGGTGCATTTCGTCATGAAAAAATCATTAGACTTGTCCGGGAAACGAACCCAGATCTCCTTATTGCCGGTCAGGTGTATTGCTCAGTTACACCTCCAAACGATCTTAATTGAAGGCGAATATAGACGGGATTTTATACGAACAAAACGTTCCAGTCCTCAGTCTACAGGAGAAGTCTTCGAGCATGATATGCCCCATGATTTTGTCATGGCGAATTTCACCGTCTTTTGTGTCTTTGCCTTTGACCCCGTGCGCGTGACTGCGTACCAAATCATTTGTGCCATCGGAATGATAGGTAATTCTAGTCACTACCAATATGCTGGGAATTTTATCTCTCTCATTCAATCGCTCTTGATGCAAATAATTGTGTAATTGATAAGATATTATTCCCCATCATAGACTATGAGGTAAAATGTGGCCTATGACATGGGTTTCAGCAAAATGGTACCAGAAAAATGAAGGAAACATTTCCTATTTTAGCTGCAACATCTTGATAATTGGATTCGTCGAAGCCAAAAGGTTGCACTTTCACATATTTTAAAAGATTCAGACACTGTTTATACAGTCGAATTCTCACAGGCATATCAATTATTTTACTGAGGAATTAATGGTGATTCATATGTATTCCAAAAGGGAATCGCACGCATAAAATATTTTCCTTATACTCAAAGAATATGCTCACAACATTCTTCTTCATATGCTTAGAAGGCTTCTTAGCCTTCATAGGATAAGAAGCGTATGAAGCGTAAGAAATGTATGTGGCAGAACCTGAGTTGTGACAGAAAGCAAATTTGTGACAGGCACCAGCGCCCAACATAGTTACTGCAAAGTAACTCTGCCAGGCGCTGTGTGTCCCACGGAAAGGGACAGCCAATTTTCTTACTGTGAAAATTAGGACGAAAAATAAGGACCTTGGAGGACGCATTTTCCGTGGTATTTTGATGGTCTTAGCGAAATTATGGTTTAAAAAAATCGAATAGATATTTAGTAATAGTTTATCATTTTAATTACGAAATAATGGGTAGTCAATATAAAACTTTCAGCTATTTAATGTGTTGAATATATCATGCCCCTGACAGAATTCATTCCTGAATGTGTTGTAGATATGGGTATTCATAGATTATAATCCAAATGGTCTCATGGCTGGAAGGACCGTGGGTAACAGCTTATTCCCTCCTCAAACCTCAAACACAAACGGCTTTTTAGAAAGAGAAATGCAATCACAACGCCGATACATGTGGGAGTGTTTACCCACGTTATGTGCCCACGATATGTTTTTTGCCCACGACCAAAATGCTGTTTTGATAGAGCCTTCATCTCTCACTTACATATTTAGTACTACACTTTCTTCTTAGATATTTAAGCCATATTTTACAGCTAAATCTGCTCTGAGTGACTGCTGACTGTGGCTGACCGCTATTTCTGAGTACTGGCATTCAGAACCAACGACGTCACGAGCAGGCAAATGCCGACGCTGGGTTTCTTTCGCCCCTTCCCCTACTACCCAAATAGCCCCTATTTTACGGCCCTAGCCACCTATCCTTAATGGAGCAAAAGACCTTATGTCGGTCGCCTCATCAAATAATCAGCCGACCGGCGAAATGACCACGGTGAAAAAACCACCCAGGTTGCACTCGGAACTCGCCATCTCGGATTTAAGTCACTCGAGGACCATGCCCTACCGCCTCCGCCCCGAGACGATGGAACAAACGGGATGGACGTGAATCTCAGGTCTAATTTTCCACTTGGGACCGGCGTGTTTGTGGATCAGTCTCAAGGGATGGCCCATCCCACCTCCCACCTTTCCTCCAACGACCACGCCCCCTACCTCTCAGACCTCCCAGCTGCTCCATGATCCTCGCCAATTGGAATGCCACCATTAGAAACCTCTTCCGCTCTTAAAACCACAATTCACTTTCCGTCGTTTCTCGAGATATAGTTCTCTTTCGCCGTTTCTCGAGTTTTTGGCAGTCCGGGCTAACCTTAAAATACAATAATAACTTAATTTGCTCTGTCCCTTGGAGAATTAACTTATACAGTCAGTGAGTACATCAGTCACAGTATTCAATAAGATACATGGCACATACTTGAATGTGAACAAGACAAAAAGAGCCATAACAATAATAATACAGGTGTGTGTACAGCGCATCGAAAGCGCATAACTTCACAATTAAACTACATGAGTTGGGTGCATATAAATAAAAAATATTTTTGATTTAAATAACTTAACATTATTTATGGATTTTAAACTGTATGGAAAAGAGTTACATAATTTACATGAAGAAATGAAGGACTTTTCATACAAATTAGTTCAATATGATGGAATGGACAGAGTTTCCGTCTTCCGTGTGATGCGTTTTTCTGAATTAATGTTAAATGTTATTTGATTATACAAGTAAGATGGTAATTGGGTTTTAATAATTTTATGTGTAAAGGTAACATTCTTTATGTATCGTCTTTGTTTCAGTTTGAGCCATTTTAACAGTTGGTAGTATGGTGTGACATGCTCATAAAAATTGATATAAAAACAAAGCGAATACAGGAATTTTGTAGTCGCTGTAATTTCTTATCAAGGTCGCTTGTAATATCGAAGTACACTATTAAACAGTAATCGAAGTGCGAAAAGAACAGCACTTGTACAAGTTTTTGCCGTAATCGGACTGGAATTAAATATCTAAAATGCTCCAGTGGATACAGGGTTTTATGTATTTTGTTAGATACATATCTTACATGGCCTTGCCACGTCAGTGTTCTATTGATCATAATTCCAAGCTTGTTTAAGGAATTAGAATAGTCAATTTTCCTACCTTGAACAATAACTTTAGGAATTTCATTTAAAGCTAAGCTATTTAGGTAGTTAGAGCTACCAATCATAGCCTTGGTTTTTGTTGGATTTGGTTTGAGCTTATATCACTGATATCTATGTACAAATTTACTTAATGCCTTTATTCATTTTCTGTACAGCATTTTCTAATTTGTTGGGATTACAGTCCAGATAAATCTGCAAGTCGTCTGCATAAAAGTGATAGGCGCAGTAATTCATCACACTGGGAAGGTCTTTAATCAAAATAGAGAATAATAATGGGCCTAAGATCGATCCTTGGGGAACACCACAGGAAACTGGTAGGAAGTTAGACATTTTACCGTCAACACCCTTGACGGCTTTCTTACGTTCTGAGATATAAGATTGATACCAACGGAGAGCAGAGAGGGAAAGTTTTAGCTTTCCGAGCCGGCGGATGAGAATGCCATGATCGACTGAGTCAAATGCTTTACTGCAGTAAAATTGAACCAAAATAGTAATTTTGCGATTTTCAACAGAGCTTCGGATATCGTCCGTTATTTTTAATAACGCAGTCTGCGTACTGTAGCCTTTCCGGAAACCTGACTGAAATTCGTTTATTAGATTATTCCATTTAGGTGCTCTATAGTAGCATTGAAAACGTGGCGCTCGAGGGGTTTAGAAAGGGCACATAACAGAACTATGAGGCGATATGACAGTACTTTGGGGTTGGGAATCTTGATGATGGGCTGAATGAGAGCTGATTTCCAAAGAGATGGGAAAGTCGAATGGTTTAGAGAGGAGTTGTAAATATCGATAATTATTGGCAGAACAACAGGAATTTCTGCTTTAAGGGATTTGGCGTCAATGTTGTCTACACCTCTCGCGTTGATTTTTATTAATCTGATGTAATTTGTAAGTATTTTTGGGGATAGGTGAGTTAGGTCAATAATGCAAACTAAGTATACCATGGGAGAAATGGTTATTGCGTCATTATTGTCATCTTCAAAATATGTCAATGGTTCTGGTTTTGGTCCACAGACTAGTTTATTGAACAGCACATCACTCTTTTTTGTTAATGCCTTATTATTTCATTACTCCATGCTTCGCTAGTGTATGTTTAATATTTTCTCACTAATATTCATTATTTCTCGCGATCGACTGCAAGCCTTCGTCAGAAGTTACTCACATTCCCAGTTTCCCGAAAAATGTACTTCCGGTAGACGTTCAACTATTCCTACTGCGGGTGAGTCCCACAGCTTCTCTCTGTCCTGGTCACTCATCCGTTCTCAAGCATCCCTTTCTGTCCATTCCTCAAGGGACAAATTCATTTTAGCGGCTCAAGCAGACAAAGTACACTACGCCTAATATAAAAATTCTTCAATCGCTGAGATTATAACGCGCCGTCTAACTGCAAAATCATCACATTATGCATGCCTGCGTCGGGATTCGAACACTCGACTTAAAGAGGTACCAGGCAGGCGCGATACCAACCTGGCTGTCACAACAGGCCTTTATTGATTCAAGATTTCTAGGTTATAAAAAATCCATGTTTTTCCATAATGTTTCAGTTTCTTCAGAGAGAGAGAGAGAGAATGGTGTATAAACATCTCCGTGCTTGATAACCTCAATGTTACACGAATGTAGATTGGGAAATTCTGCATTACCCTGTAGTATGTTCACGAGCAATCATGTGAACAAACTAAGTTATTTATCATAAAATTTCAAACAAACATTTTTCGTCAGTCGCATATCATACGGATACACTTACTGAAGTTACTTATTGTTTGCGTTCCTCAATTCGCGGGTTTTCACAGCGTTGGTTGCGTTTTCAGGCAGCAGCTTCGACCGCATTCCAATGGGTCCACCTTCAGGACGAATTCGCCCGAAACTGTTGTCTAAAGAAACAACCATCGTGGTGAAAACCATACAATGAAGAAATATTTGCTTCAACGCCACGGAAACCTAAGGTGAACTTATTTATTTTTTATTCAAGTTACACCAGAAACAGTAAATTTACTAGTGGGCTGTGCCTAATATTAGTCGTCGACCTCAGAAATGTACCATGTAATACTTACATGGATATTTAGGTAGGCGGCAGACAGTTGAAATCATTACCTCCATTCAGTATAAGAGGGTAGACCTTATGGTTTCCGTTTGCCTGATTGTATTTTTATGTTTAAGCACGAGCTTTGCCAACCCATAAGGTGTTGGCGTGAACCAGAGGTATTGGCGATATCACGCGCTTAAATATTAAAATACAAGTGTTAAACAAAACCATCAAATCGATATGTAACGTGTTGAAAAACTCATGTCAAAATTTATAAAGGGTTAGGTCACCAGAAGTAACATTTCTTGAGGAGTGGAGGAAGGGTGGAGAGAAACCTGGTCTTGGCACTAGCCTAATCACCACGAAAGGTACCGAAAGGGGTTCGAAGTTTAGCGTCCTATCCGAAGGACGAATTACTGCCCATAAAGATCTCTCAACAGAGCACTGGAGAGTGGACTGGCATTCCACTGAAAAATCTCCGAAACCGCCGGTGTTCGAACCAGGGATGAGAAGCCAGTATTCTAGCCACCAAACAGTCCAATCCGCCGATGGTTTAAAATTAATTGCATTGATTCCAGTGTGATAGACTCAAAAAGAAATGCGTGAGAAATTGACCAGGGTGGAATCTTCCCCTCGATCATCAAAGGCCATCAAAGTAAGAATCCAAGGTGGGCGACAGGCGTCATTCGCGTGCCTACCTTCGTCATAGTGAGATATCGTCGTAATACATTCAAGGTTCTAGAATCAAATAAATATATTTACACAATCATTAATTTGATGAATGAAATAAAGCCTTCAGTGAAGATGGTAACGTCAAAAACATTAAGGGGTATTTGCCTAATTCAAACGCATACCTAATTCAAGAGGAATAATTAAATAAATTGGAATTAAATTGGCTTTAACATTTGGGAGACAGGTGTTCCGTACGCTTCTAAAGGCGTAACGCGTTACAGAAAAGCGGACATCAAACAAAGGATCAAATCAAGCTCATGGAAAACATATCATCACTCAACAAGGTACCGTAAACCTCAACTTAACATTTTCCCAACGCTTGAGATAGGTAAAATACCAGTCGAATACAAAATGAAATGATTTTTTTCAATGAATCAATAAAAGTACTTACCTCTAATTAAATTGTGACATGGATAGCAATTATTAGTTGTCTTAGAATGCCGGTGAAAAGTTGTACCACGAATTAAAGAGTGAAAATGAAATTCCGAATGCCAAGAAAAATTCTTCACTTGTGGTTCATTTATTTCTCAGCCGGATGCCAGTAATTAAATTAAATACACCAAAATGTCTGTTTTGAATTATGAAATCTGGGGATTGATGCCTTGTATTCAGGCCTTACCTTCTCAAAGTCTGGAAACATGGGTTAGCTTTTATCCGTGACAACGTAAAACAATAATTGTTTCTGGGCCAGTACAAGGTACAAAAAATTATTTTAAGTGAAAGTGTTGAGGAGTAATATTGAACTAAAGTTACAAATCTCAACTTGACATCAAAAATCTAATTCAAATTAATGATAAGAAATAATTTAATACCATATAAGTTTGATTGTTTCAGGATTGACTCCGTGGAAGTGATAGATATCAATTTCGAATAAAAAACTTTGTATTTTTTCACACTTTATTTAAAAACTGCGACCGGTTTCACTTTGATAAGGCATCGTCTATTAATGGTCAATTGATGTTTGGGTGGAATGGTCACAGGCTTAATGAAGAAGAGGCAAATAGATTCGCAAGTAGTAAAAGTTGAAATTCATACCTTAGCTCGGAGGTTAAATAAAAATGCTCTGCTCTGATGGGGGTGGCTTCCGTACTCCATTTTTATTTGATATAATGTTATCACGACCTAAATATAAATTCAATGCTAATGAAACGGATGAAGCAAAAAACCCTTAATAATAATAAATATTTGCATGGAATGGAGAGTGAGAAGAATTTGTGCAAACATGTAATCACTCTCAAAAACTATAAGAAAACCGACGGCTGCATGCATTCGCAAAGGAAGTTTTCGCGTCAAAATCAATTAGAACGTATAAAACACGAAAGCTAATGCTATAATTTATGTAACGTTATCTCTCAACATTATTTCATTAGCACTTTCAGTCTCGCGATATTTTTACGTGAACGATTTGGAAGTTGAAATTTATTGCAATGCGTCTGGAATGATTATCTCTAATAATGTTCGATCTTCTATCCTTACGCTTTATTAAATAAAGACTCAATTATAATTATTAAGATAGCAACCTTATCATTCTGAAAGCGGTTGGGTCTGGTGTACCTAACGTCAAATCGTAAGAGCCTCAGAATTTATTCAAAGCGGTCCCGGGACATAGCTTCGTTAATTATACGAGGAAACCTCGTAGGAAAGCCATATTTCGAAGGCCAGAGAGATATTCGTGGCAAAGAACGGGCACCAGTCTCTGGAAAAAAATTGCTGGAAACAGCCAAGTTGAAAAAGCAAAAGGGGTCAAAAATGACCCCTTCGGCATTCTATCTCTTCCCCATTTATATCAATTATTTCCTGTGAAGGGTGTGCAATTGGGTTTGTGTGTTGACCACATTGTAACTTTTCGGATCCCATCGGAAACAAATATTCGGCAGCTAACGGGTGGGATTTTGAACATTCGGGCGGAAAACAATGGAAATTTATCGATAGTGAGTTACAAAATAGCAGGATTCGGGAATTCCGTTCAACTGTGAGGTAGAGATCTATGTTTACGTGAGAAGCTATCGGCACCAAAGTCACAAAAACATTCCTTATAGTATGAATTGGCTTCCCATCATCAGGGGTGTGGATTTATTATGAGAGCACTTATTGTTAGTGCAGTACTTCATCCATCCGTCAGATGGGACGCTAAACTGTCGTCTCCTAGACACCTTTTAATAAGAGTGACTGGGTTTTCCTCAGCCCTTCCCCCCTGCCCATGTGACTTTTCCCTAGCTCCAAACTATCCACTTATTCGTAATATTGCAAATGACCTCTGGCGTCCGGTCGCTTCCCCAACGAACTATCCCGAACGAAGGTTGGTCGTCTTCATCTTCTTCTGTGCCTATGTCTCTTGAGGTCGGTCGTCTATGCCTAGAAAATTCTAGAATTGCACATACCTCAACCCCTTCTCCGAGAAGTAACATTAAATAGAACGAGGAGCGCAGAGAGATCATTCGGCCGCCATGAAGTCTAGAAAATTTACTACCGATGAACTAAAATTAATGCGTTTACAACCAGTTTTAAGCGTTCACGAAACACGAAAGTCTTAAATACTACAATATCTTATTATAAGTGGGTTAATGAATTCAAACAATGGTATTTTGGCATGGTCTTCCGGGGTTTTTCATGCCAACCATAAAATATGATAGCCGTTCCAACTCAGGATTTTTAGAACTAACTCAAAATTGCCGTATGTAAACCCAGTAACCCGTCAGTCAGAAAAGGTACCTCCGTGTTATTGCTACACTGACATTGTCATATTACTTAACTCTCGTGCGAAATTGGGGGTCAACCCGGCATAACTGTGAAACACATTTTTCATCGGTTTTAGAAAATCTATGCATAAATATGAAGGCGTCGTCAGTTGGTAGCCTCGTCCTCATTATAGTATTCATACGAACGAGAATGTATAAAGAGTTCATTCTAAGGATCTACAGTAACATAAATTTACTGTTACTATGTTTTTGTCATCTATTTGGGGAGTAGAGTCCGTCAACCTATAGATTCAGATTCAAATAAAAAATGGCATTTTCTGAGGTTTAACAAACACTTATTATTTTAGGAAAACAAATTTAGTTCGAAGTTCGTACAAGAATTCTCATTGAGAATAACTTCGGAGAAACATTTTTTGAGTATTGGAAGGAGCTTATAGTAAGTGACTTGCATTTATGAAACAAAGACACATTAGAGAAAAAAGTAAGAAAATAAACCACGATAATAATTAAGCAATGACATTTTCTTGGACAAAATGCGTGGCTGATCAAAAGTGGAATAGCACACACCATAGCGGGTAAAAATGAATCGGGTGATACCTTGGAGAAAATGTAAACTTCAGCAAGGACATAAGAAGAAGAATCGCACTGGCGAAAGAGCCGTGGACCAATCGGACAGAGCTGAGAACAGGGACCGTGTAAAGTAGGGTTGCCAACCGTCCGGAATTTCTCCGGACAGTCAGGATTTTGATACCTTTGTCCGGAAAGAGGAATTGCCTCATTCCGGAGACCACTTTGTCCGGAATTTGTGAAAAAGTCACATTTGCACTACATTATAATGAATTGAAGAGAATTTATCTTCATTTAGAGAATATTTATTGTTCATCACAGTACAGTAATAGCTAGAAATTTACATATTGGATAACATTAAACTGGATTTCAGTTTTTACAACTTTAATCTGTATTTCATCTTTCAAAATTTTTTTATGGAGCCAGCTTGTATGTGTTTTATATTAACATTAAACAAAATGCTAGAATTAAATTGTTAGCTATGTTATTATTATTTATGATTATTGCATGGGTTGATCCCATATTCCAACCCAACGATATATCCAAGTCATTGAATCGTTAAAGTACGTGTCCGGCTGTTTCGAAAGTAAAAAGGGCCCAAATAATGTTCCCCTTGCATACCGGCTAGATCAGCGCTTTGTCCGGAATTCCAGTTGAACCACGTTGGTAACCCTATTATGAAGGAATGAGATTAAATAACAGTCCTAGTCTAACAATGAGGTGGAGTGTAGCGCAGTGTGGTGCAGAAACGTGGAATCTTGAAGAGAGAGGAAGAACCGGCGCATTTTTAAATGGGTGTGGAGGAGAGTGGAGAAGGTGCGATGGAATGAAAGGAAGATGAGCGAGGCTCAGCGTGGCGAATGAGAGGAGACGGCAGGAGATTAGCAGCAGACAGGGGGAGTATGGGACGGGGGTAATGATGGGCGATGCTGAGGGCCGTGATAAATGGGAGCATGTAGGGTAAAAGAGGAAGGGGAAGAAAGAGATGGTATGAAGAGGTGTAGCCGCATGTATACCGAGCAGAAAAATAGAACCTTGTAAGGAGATAAGGGCCTGCGGCAGTAAATTAAGGGCAGCATTTTCCATTTAAATCTGACTTAAACGGTATCTCGCCTCTAATGATCATAGTAAAATATAAACAATACCAATCTTCAAAAAGAAGTAGCTTAGTTCAAATACCGCTGCTTCGATTCGAAAGCTTTCAAACCGTGTAGAGTTATGACTAAAGCATAGCGCTCCATTTTTTCGCTAATTTTGCGAGATGTGTCATCAAGAATAGATAGAGGCTAATAGGACATAGAAATTAAGAAGAGGTACTTAGCGTATAAAGCCGTATAGATCTTAACCGTAATATCAACTCTGATGATTATAAATTATAATAGCCAAACTATTTTTACGGAAAAAGAATCGATTCCGCAAAATACAGAGTAATCGAAAAAGCGTGTTCCGTATCTATCGAAACATGAGAAATGACAGTTTTGTGCAACCATGGCAAGTTTTCACATCGCGGTGGGGTGACTACGAGTACCTATGTGGAAAAATAATCTGGTAATATATCGCAAGCTGTTATAGGACCACGTCTCGATCAAGTGATTGAAATTCGTGAGTTTATTAGTTGCTGTACCACCTCTATACTCTCAGAGAGATACTACCGAGAGTGATTAGAATTGTGATAATTACGTAGACCATCTGACGTTCTGTTTATTTTCTGTGGTCATTTTTTCATCTAACGAAGCCAATTAAAGAGCCGTTTCCATTTCATTGTCGCATCTCTCTGCTGCCACGGTAGTATTTTACTTCAAACTCATAATAGATCGTTTTCTAGCATGTACGACTTGCCTCTTTGTTATTGAACAATAGCTTTTCCTGCTACTTATCCTTTTTCGTCATTAAGTCAATCTTAACTCAAGCTTAGTCTGTGCAAATAGTAGTGAGGAGAGGTTGATAGAAGTAAGCAGTTAAGAGGACCATTTCTTCAACAAGAAACACCGGGACGAATAAACTACATGATTTAGTGTTGATTAAAAAAAACTGCTTTAAGATTAAATTCATCACTTAACAAACTAAAATAATAAACCGATGATGCAGCTATCTTTTAACTAACTGATAATTTAGTTAACTTTTCCTGAGCTCGAAAAAAGCCAAACGGGAGAGCTGCGTAGCGTTGAGATTATCAAAATTACGCTAAAAAAATAAAGCAATTAAGGCAATCGAGGATACCGGTTAAAGAGGAATAAAAACTTGTTTACGAATAAAAATTTAATTGCCGTGAACAAAGCGGCAGAAAACATACGGTTTCAAATTCATCAGCTGTGAGATATCAGGCTCGTAGGCCCTTCACGCATTTCAGCCGTAATGCTAACATTTCTCATTAGCAATGCGGGCGCGACCTATCTACATCATTTTCGCTTGTTTTCCAGAGGAGGGAACGAATCAAATCATAAATATTAATTTCAACTCGTAGAATTGCTCGGCGTCCAATAATTTATCCGCAATATGTGTATGGATACCTTTCTTATAAGATGATACATTGTCTGGAGCAGCAAAATGAAATGTTTTGGGAAGGCTTTAGTCTATATGTATACAGAAGGTGGATACGTCTAGTGAAGATTAATGCCGAATTTTGTACTAATTGTAAGTATCTATACACTATTTATCTTAATTCAAAGGAAATGGTGAAATGAAAACTTCAAATTTACATCCGGTGTTCATCTAACGGTCTAAACCTTCACACTCTGAATTTTACGACCATGTCATATTTCTACTTCATGGGGGAAAACATTATTCTTTCGTATATTCTTTTGCGAGCTGAAATAACAGCTTAAGAACTGAAATAACAGTGTGTGAGTACCTCACACACCTTAAAACAGGGCTTCATCTCATAATGGTAAAAAATATTACTGCAAAAAAATTCTCATTGCCCATGTATTTAATATACGTTTTTAGACCTCGGTGGCGGCGGGGAAAAGTATTCGCCTGTCAATCCGTTGACCGCGGGTTTGAGTCCCGTTAGGGTATTATTATATCACTATCCAGGGCATAGGTGTTTCTGTATCATTGTTAAATACTGCCTATGTACACATCCGAGTACATGTACCTTATAGAAAGAGTGTTTTCTGGGTTTTTAATATAGGTACATAAGTATTACGCATAAGGATATACCGAGAAAAGTTTGGTGAATGCTACAGCACCTGAGTCTTCGATAAAAATAGGAGGGGGTCAGGTCAGTTCATTTGCGATATGACATGGATCCTATCATATACAAATATTTGACATGGAACTGACCATATACATATTATGAACGCAGAATGCTTCGGACAGTGCCATGAACTTTTAGCAGTGACCTCCTGCACAGATACTCCATGTTGACGGTTATCAGTGGTGAGCGGAATATCGACGTTGCAGTTGTCCATTATTTCACTGTTCCTTTTGGGCACTACACACTTCCACTAATTCACAAATACTCATCTCATCCACGCAGAAAGTTCCCCAGTCATCCAGAAATCACAATAATTTCAGATTTCAAAATATTCTGTGCTGAAGGTAGACACTTATTATCGAAACGGTAATTGATGAAGTTCCAGAAAACTTTACGGAAGAGATAACCGTCAACTCAAAAAGCTAACATTTCCGATTCGTGCACTATAACACATTGCATGAAGCTTAAATTAGCTGTAAAATATGCGTAGACTTCCTGAGCAACACGCCATAAAATGTTTTTATCCATTTATCATTTCACGTCAAAATACACTCCTCAAAAATGTTCACAGATAACCCTGTCATTGAGTCCTGAGGCCGCCTCTCCAGTTCTCTGCACGAAAATATCAGCACCAAAATTTAAGAAATATTATGATACTTGACCTCTATTAATAATAATACTTGTAATAAAAGCCATTCGGGTAAATTTTGATTGCTAACCGTTTGTCAATGGTATAGAGATCTTACCATGGACAACTGAATAACCCTTGCTTCTTTATACCATTTTGCGTATTGAACTGATATTGAAAATACATCCCAAATCGTACTTAAGCTCACATTGAATATCTTGCACAGTCATCGACAGAATTTTGTAAGGAGTTTAACGGCAAAAAATATGCTTTAAGCATTCCGTTAATATGGTAGCTGTGCTTCAACTAAACCTGATTTATCTTAATCAAAGACGTAAATAGTGGTCACAACTAAACTTCTGCATGTAAAAGGCATTTTACAATGAACGAAGCATATATGTATTAAATAATAAACTTACTTAAATATTAATCTTTGCGGTACAAGCTTTGAGGGCGAGATGAATAAGGAATTCATGAATACTGAAGATCCAGCAACGATGAAAGATATCGTCACGACTCATTTTGAAGTAGGTAATAGCGGTATGAAATTATTTTTATTGGGAAAATTAATTACTTTTAGCGACATAATTCACATTATAACGTCAGACATTCGCTTATTTGAGGCGAAGTTTGGTAGTATGTGAAATTTCACTTCCTGCAATACTCCAGGGTAATATATCTAAAAAATGAGAAAATGAATAAGAAATAGGAAAATATTTCAAAGAAATCAAATAAAATAATTCATAACTTTATACCCTTTTATTAAATTTTCCTTGTCAATAATGGGTGCTTTTATTGCTTATGCGAAATATAATTCATAATGCATTATCAACTTCATAAAGTTGATACTGCATTAGAAATTATAATTCGCATAAGCAATAAAAGAAAATGAACAGGAAGCCCCCCTATCGCTTGATACACCGTATGAAAAAAGCGCCGTGAATTGAAAAAACGTCAAAATTCTTGTGACATTCGAAACATTAGAATAAAGAGATAAACATAATTTGGAACATAGATTAACTAAAATCTCACGGTGTACTTTCATAGGTGTGGAATCTCTTTTTTATCTGATATCGAACTCAAATCACGCCATAAAAAGCTAAGTTAGATAAACGTGAGATATGCAAGATAAGTGATGCACCCAAGACAAACGCGCGGTTAACAGTTGGCAGAAAAGGTAGCCAATCATTGAACACGTCCATTTCCGTCATGAGGGAAGGGAATCTCGTGAATCCGAAGAATCCACGATGGTGGCTTTTTTTTAAATCATACGATCGTGAAAAAATTGTTTAATTTTAATTTCTTTATTCGTGAAATCAGTGCATTGCAACTGCGCCATCATCCTGGACGGACTAATTCATTAGTTTCCAGAGGAGGAAAATACCTGCATTTGATATCTTTTTAAGCAAAGTTGTGGAAACTTTTTCAGGAAGGAAATCATTTATCACCATAAAAGTATTTTGAGCATTGATTTCTTTCTGAAGTTAATTCACACCCAGGGATGCCTCTCAAAAAATGTCCTCTGCAAAAGCGGAAATAGATGCGCCTTCCTTTCCTCTCGACTACAGTTGGTTTGTCGGTTAAGGCAGTTTGAGCGAAAAATCACTTCTCCTAGAATTTGATGAATTTGGCCTCATTTTAAAGAATAAATTCTCATCTTTCCAATGATAAAAAATATCAATCCCTTGCCGAACTACTTTTTGAGCAATTTGCCTGTAAATATAAGCTGTTTTACATGGGATAGATTACGGCTGAGCGCTCCAGAGGGAGGATATTGAAGGAAATAGGAATTTATAACACCTAGATTTCGTCAAAAAACTAACGGTGTATAGATTTCATGTTTTCTCAACTATTTAAAAAAATAATCTTTTACTCACTACAGTAACTTTTACAGAATCGCAAAAAAAAACCTGCCGGTTTGAAGGGTTTTCAGCCGTTCGGCGGGAAAAAATGAGTCAAGTTAGAGACTTACGTAGCTTTATTTATTTAATTACCGCGATTTTTGGGCATATATAACTATGTATTTGCACCATTTATATTACAATATTTATTTGATACTTCTTACAGACGCTGAAATCAAAGAATTAAATCTTGAATACGGTCTCCACTATGACTAGGGATCTATCTCGCTCAAAGCACCTTAAACAGAGGGATGGACAAGTGAGGTCCTTCGCGCCATTTAGGTGGGTGAGAAAAGGATTATTTGGGCAAGGGGGATGAATGGAGAGAAACCCGGCGTCGGCATTAACCAGCAATTAACTAAAGGTGTCAAGGGGTTCACAGTTTAACGCACTACGTATGCGACTAAGTGAGCACCACTTCACTCGAAGTCTCTCCACACAGCAATTAAGTGTGGATCGGAATTCGACTCAAAAATCTTCGCCATCGCGGGGATTCGAACTCGGACCCTCAAGATGGAAAGTTTGCGATCTGGCCACAGCACCAAATCAAACCCCTCCTTCACCAAAGGGTTCATCTACATACTACCCCGCAAGCCGCCTCAATAGGCGTGTGGCGGGGGGTGTTAGGACACCAGCCGTTTAAATATAAAAAGGAAATGCTCTAATGAAATTACGCCTAGCATTTATTAAAGTCCCTTATTGTTCGGGGGAAAAACGAATTCCCTAACCTATCCGTTCGGCAAAATATCTCTCTTAATTTATCGTTTCTGTCGGACCTGGAAATATAGTGGGGTTCTAATATGATGTTCTCCGTGTCGCTCTTAAAGATATCTATTCTTAATTGCTCAAGTAATCTAAGCCTAGCGCGCAGCCTCCGAGTCTCTAGCGGCTCCCAGCCTAATTCGTTTAACATCTGTGTAACGCTGTCTGTACGCCCGTAGCAGTTTTTGACGAATCGCGCAGCTTTCCTTTGTATTTTATTAAATTCCCGGATTAAGTCTTTCTGCACCGGATCCCATATGCTCGCTGCATATTCAAGGTGTGGCCGGACGAGTGCGACATAGCACCTCTATTTTACTTTTTCATCCGAAAATCTTCCCACAATACGCTTGACGAATCCTACCTTCTTCAGAGCTCGGCCACAAATATTTCTTATATGTGTTCCCCACGATAGGTTCGAGGTTATCGTATCTCCTACATACTTCACTTCATCTGTCGCCTTTATGTTAACACCATCCACAGCATATACATGGGGATACATATACATGGGTAACACTTGAGAATGACCTGAAAAGGTCGAAACCGGTCGTGTTCTTAATAAAATTGTGTAGAATATAACCAAGTTTTTATTTTGCCTAAAATGCATTCATTCTACGAAGTAAACTCGCAGACCATTGATTTTATACATGGGGATAGTTGGACAACCTCCGCAAGAAATGTACCGCCGTGCATTTGCTCAAATTAAGTTCGAGTCCCCACTCTTGGCTCCACACATGAACGTTGTTTAAATCCGATGATAGAATTTCAAAGTCAGAGTGATCACTAATTTCGCGATAGATGACAGCGTCGTCAGCAAATAAACGTATTTTACTGATAATTCGAGAGCATAGGTCATTTATGTATATAATGCAACGTACCTGTGTTGCACCCCTTTGTTCCGGAAACCGAAAGTGTACGTCTTCAACTGCCCGCCTCGCACACGTCGAAAACTCGGGTATTTTTTAATCTCCGCATTCCTTTCGTGTGACGAATAGCAAAAATGTTTTTTTCCTCACGCCAAGTCTATAATTGGTTTAATTCATCGCTCCGCTGACATTTTGAACATTTCTTACCTTGCGCTATTTTTTTTTCGGCCCGTGTTCTTATCGCGCGTAACTGATTGCAGACCCGCGTGGCGATGCTGACGGCTGCACTACTTACACCCACATACATACCACACGTAAGACGTGCCCAACCCCCACCTACCACCCAACCCCTTAAAACTCCTCCCAACCAGCGAATCCTCAGCCAGCAATATCAGCGATCCTTCGGCCCAGGAAGACCACCATCGAAAACCCAAAGACAAGCTCAGCATTCTGAACGAAACGAACGATTTCATATTTGACTTAGTGTCATTTCCACTATCAGGGATTCAAAAAATAATCAAGGTGGAAATGGATGCAAAATACATTAATAATAAAGTAGATAAACTGAGAGAAAAGGCTGGATGAGGATACCCAACTCTTGGTTGGTGATATCCATTTCATATAGGATATTTTGGGGAGTGAAGGAATTAGTTGGCCGAGGCAACCATTTTCGATGTTTTATCGGAGTAGACTCAACCATCCAACTCTTTGTCATTAACAGTTCACTTCATTTGGATGCCTCATGCCCCAGGAAGGCGTATTTAAAAACATCGCCCCCTTATAAACCATAATCGTAGAACTTCCGGATCCAAACTGAACATACTTCCTCCACAGCAACAGCTCCTATATCAATAATACGGAATCTTAGCGTTAAATACAGACATGCATACCCATATGGTATGCACATGCATATCGTAGTAGGCATTGTCAAAAGAGCTTAATTCTCGGCGTTATATCTAGAAAACTGGCTTGGATTTTAATAATTTCCTTAATCTTCGCCTACCTTTGTTAATCACCTTTGCTTCTGCCACATTTAGTCCAATCAATAGGGATAAACACAACGTAAATTTTACTCCAATTCTATAGTGGATGAAATGTGCTCAGGAGTGTGGAGGTGGGCATGAAATGTGCGTTCGACTCGAGATTATGAGGGGTTGTTAAGTAGTGATTGTTTATAGGGCGCCGAAATGACATTTTTGTGATTATTTCAATAACTAATGAACTTACGAAAACATGTTTCAAACAAAAGATGTGGGTAATCAAATAACCTTTAATTTGAGTCGTCGTACGTCGAAATCGATGAATTAGTTCTTGCAAAAAAGCCAAAAAAAACTGGTGAAAATGGGCGTTTTTTGTTAATTAAATATTCAGTGCAAAAATGAATTTGTCACTATTTTTATTGCTTTGAATGAAAGCGCTTGTGATTATTAATACAACGATATTTTTAAGAGATGATTTTTGAATTGTTTGCTGAGTTATGGCCTATTGTTTATCCGGAGACAGTGTTTTGAAGTTAATAATTGCTATCTTGTCGTGAAATTATTGAGTCAAATCCAACGGAATTCTACTCTCAAAAACTTATATTACATGTAGTATTAAAACCAATTCGAAAAATCATTAAAAAGTCATAGAAATAAACGTTTAAAAAGAATACTTTTTCAGACTAGCGTTTTTTATAAACAAATAAAGCTACGGCGTCGGCTGTTGGTCACACCAGTTTCTAACTTGGATATTCTGTAAGCTGGTTTGATTACACAGATTCATGAAAAACAAAAAGTCCTTACGACCAATATGAGCCGAGATAGAATTTTTTTTCTTTAAATCGCAGAGGATTCATTTATAAAAGTTAAGAAACCATTTCAACGGCATTACACAAACAAAGGCTTATATTTGATTATTGCAATTACTTTTTTAAATAAAACTTATCTTTTATTATAAAATTGCGTGCACAAAGTGGACCGTATTCACGGCGGACGCGGCAGCAAACAATGGGACGCGTGGATGGGGTAGAGAGCGGCGGTGAATCACGGAGCTGCCGCGCGCTTGAAAAACTGAATTTGAAACTTCAAACGGAGGAGCGCGTACAAATTCGCTCTATCTCCGCTATTTATAGACCAATCTCGACGTTTATTTTTTTAATTAGGGGTATCTTGGAAAATAATTAACAACTACGCTACCAGCTAAAAGATATAATTGTAGGTTCAATTGTTATTATAAATTTTTATTATTATTGTGACTCACTGCACAGTTACTGTAATTGCTTACTAATAACTATTTTATTTAAGCTTATGTTTATCAAAATGGAAGAAACATATATTATACACATCGATTTCGACGTAGGACGACTCAAATTAAAGGTTATTTGATTACCCACATCTTTTGTTCGAAACATGTTTTCGTAAGTTCATTAGTTATTGAAATAATCACAAAAATGTCATTTCGGCGCCCTATAAACAATCACTACTTAACAACCCCTCATAATCTCGAGTCGAACGCACATGGGGGGGTCATTTCACGCCCACCTCCACACTCCTGAGCACATTTAATCCACTATAGAATTGGAGTATGTAAAAATACCTATTGATTGGACTAATTCATACACTGCTTGATACGCACTCTCTTATTATTAAGACTCCAAATATATTCCTCCTCTTTAGAGTCTCTTCTACTACATTCACTCATGACTTTTTCGGTCTACCCGTATCTACCACAACTACTATCTACCACTACCACTATCATACACCCGTTTAGTTATTATGCTCCCCTCCATTCTATCGACATGTCCAAACCAACATAGCACGCACTGTTCATCTGCATCCATCATTACATTCCTCATTATTTCAGCACACATTCATTCCAACCCCAACCCTCCAACTATTAGCGAAAGCACCTCTCAAATACCGCATCGCCCACTCCGTTTACCCTACCCTCATGCTTATTCTGGCGTAGGTACACATATTTTGCTACCGTGCCATTATTAGACCATCTTTGATATTTAACTTAACTCTTGCAACCGCAATGTTCAAATGAGCTCGATCTCCATATATTCCGGCACAGGCAAAGTGCTGTTTGTTTTCTCAAAACCCGGCCTGTAGAGCACTACCAGACCTGTAGAGTAATTCCACACGCCAAATGAAAATCATTCTAACTGCACCTTCTTGTTCTATATCATATTATTATTGTTGCTGCTCTCAGAGTAAAGACCCTCACCTTTACTCTAAGTTGCCGTAGATGTAAATCAGAGCCCTCAGGATGGCCATTTTGTAACTGCTAGGAGAGAGAAAGAGAAGAGCTGATCCTGAGGACTCTGAGGTCAATAATATCGTGGGTGGGTCTCCCAGGGGAAGGAGTACGACAAGGGTGTGGTTTGTCGCCCACAATCGTCAATATTAACATTGAAAAAGTTATAAATGAAATAAAGAAAAAATTAAAAACAGGAATACAATAGCATGAAGAAAAATTAGCATGCCACACATTGCTGATGAAATACCGATTCTTGCAAAGAAGACTTAAGAACTGGCAAGAATGCTGGAACTGCATAAAAAAAACTATGACGAAATATAACTTGAAGATTAATGTTAAGAAAATCAAACCTATGGTTTGCGGAACAAATAAAAAAGACAGAATAACCGTCACTTGGGAAACAAAAACTTGGGCAGGTGGAAGAATTTTCTTATCTGGGAGGCAGGATCACCAGTTATGGGTGAAGCAAAAATATATTTTAAGTAGAATAAACCAATAAAAGAAGGCATTCTAATAGAAGAGACAGCAAGTATCCCAAGCCTGGAAGTAAATAAGCACTTTATTAAGCATGTATTTTGAGCATGCTCTTATACGGCGGTGATGTAAGGACAATTTCAGCTTCTTAGTGAAAGGCATAGGAAGCAATGGAGATGTGGTGTTACCGAAGAATGACGAAGATTATATGGACGGAGTGAATTACTAACTAAGAAGTCCTACGAAGATTTGAAGAGAAAAAAGAAACATAATGCCAACTCAGCGAAGAAGGAGATACAAACTTACTGGACACATTTTGCGACACAAAAGCCTTACGAAAACAATATTAGAAGGAGAAATGAATGGGAATAATTAAAGAGGAAGACCAAGAATGGAAAAAGATCAGGCAAATCTCGAAGGACATCAAAGTGAATAATAATGTAGGATGAAGCAGTTGGCGGAGAGGAGAGTGAAGTGGAAAGCTGCTGCACACCAATCTTCCGTCTTATGACTACCGATGATGATGTGTCTCCCAGATTTTCAGGATGCTATCAAGCACCATAAGCGACAAGGACAAACGCAGTTTTCCTCGCTTAAATCATAAGAGACGGATCAGCGCTATTGCTTGAAATTAAGAGCCATCTACCTCTTGCCTCTGGAAATTGATAAAATTCATTATCAGCCTCGCCTCATCGAAAGCGTGGAGATCAAAAATATTTTTGTGGAGAAAATTGTTCCACTTCAGTTGATTGGTCAGAAATATTAGTAGGATTAGGTAATTTTGCCCCGAATTTCCAGAAGGTTTTAATTTCAGTCCAAGCGTTATGAATTCAAAGAGTTACTATCGATATAATGTCTACACCTCTCGCAACGACAGACTGAGATTTCTCGCATTCTTTTGGATAAGTGCACTGGCGACTAAATAAAAATATACTACTCAAGTGACAGTATCGCCCTTGTGACTGCCAAGGTATCCGACCCACAATGATTCTAAATGAGCATACTCTAAACAAACATTCTAAAAAAGCGCAAGATATGGAACTTAAGGTGATCGTGGTCGGGAGATTTGAGGAACTGTTGAGTAGATTCTAAAAATATTTACAATTCGTAAACTTTCAGGGTGACTCTAATTTCATTTTTGAATCCAGGTCCCATTTTCAAATCTCTCGAGCTCAGATGGGTGCTTGCCCTACGTTATGACTGGAAATCAAGACACATGTGTATGGACGAATATGGTTATATTATCATTCCCATTTCAGCGCGCTTAGCCAGAGTAATAACATCACGAAATAAATAGCTTTCGTCATTTAGTCCTCAAAAATGTCTGTGCTATGTTAAAATAAATGCATGCAAGGCATTGAAATGAATATGTTCACCATAGCACAACAAAAAGTCGGTTGCCTCCACAAATATCCATCCTAATGGCCGACGTAAATAAGAGGGATATACTGCTGGTACTGATGGGTACATATATTATTGTTCTCCCACGTAACATACATAACCACATCGAAAACAGGGTAAAACTCTTAACACATTACAAAACACTTTATCATACGCACCCCCTCATTCCCCATTCACTGTTTATCAGTCATTGCCCGTTTTTTTATGAATGTTAGGTGATCCAGCTCTTTCTTTCCCACGCCCTAGAGCCGTCTTGCAAAGAGGGCATACAGATGCGAGTGTAGCTAAGCGACCATAAAGACTACATCCCTCAGTTGGCTCTGCCTCAGTTGTCAAAGTTCTCGAAAAATATCTGTATCTATTGACATTACCAGGAATCGTTACATTGAATTCATATGACTCACGATGCCAGCACATCCCATTTTACTTCATCTGCTGCTGACATCCTATACACCTTCATTTCTAGTATGAAAAGGGAGACAAATACCTCTTGGAAAGAGATCAAGTTTTTTTTCCTAACGTCAAGCTAGAAATTACATAATACACAATGGACGCTCATTACAGTCCGGACCACCCAGAAGAAATAAAATAATGCACGAGTTCTGCCAGAGCTTATAGAGCGAAATACTTTACGAACGTGAATCCCACTCGATTCTTGGTTCCCGAGCAGAAAAAAAGCAAGAAGATTTATTGCGTCAAAGTGAATCTCCGGAACAGGAATGGATATTTAACAGAAAAACAAAAGTGATTCTCTTTCTCTTCATCGTCGTCTTTTATTTCAAAAAAACTTTTTCGCCCAAGTGAATAAATCGCTGGCATGCTTCCATCTCTCCACAAAAAAGTCCTTTAGGGTGGCCTCCTATGAAGACGTGAGATGATGCAGCTCAGTCGTTACAATAATAGTCCTGAAAAAAGATCCCAAAGCGATGCACGCGCCGGCCTTGAATTTAACTACAGATCACTTCTGAAGACTATTGACATTTTGTATTCTACCATAGTAAATTTGTAAATATATTCACAACTACACAAAAGAGATTGGATGAAGCTTCAAACTTTTGTTGGATGACGAAAAATTGGTCCGACATCAGCACATCCCAGTACAGGTATTTACTGCTCTCGGGAAGAGCCTGGGGAAATCTATTTGGATCAAATAGCCAAGTCTTTTGACAGCCGGAGGGCTTATCAGCAGGATTGCAGCTGGCGGGAGACTCACCTAAGATGTTTATAATTTTCTTACCGCAATAAGTGCTGGATTTTTTAAATTTTAATTTGATCACAAGATTGGAATACCCTAGCAGAATAACAAGAAAAAATCGTGAAAATGGAGCAATTTCAGACAAAATTATTAACGACATTCAAAGTTACCCTCTTCCACACATTTGCAAGATGAATATACATTTACTGGGCTTGGCTAATAACTCATTGGTTCCCGTTACACTTATCCAACAAAGAAGGTAATAATGTACAGGAAGTGTGTTCATCCACGGTAAAGAAGGCTGACAGGTGAATATTTTCCGATATTTTTCGCCTACAGATACTTGAATTTTTTCCAAGTGCTATCCCACTTATTTAGATGCGGCATCCAAATGAATTGGCCACTTTACTCAATGATAAAAATGGATTTCAAGAATAAATTTAACCTGGATAACGCATAAAATTCTTACATTTCAACATCCAACCATTTTCTTCAGCGTATTTCATTTTTAACAGAAAATTATTTTCTCATACAAATGTTAATAAAAAATACACTTCCCAGATTACTTTGCTCAGCAATATTATTCAGGTGCCATGAAAGCAAAAGAATCGAGAAACTATTGCAATAAAAATTTGTCCTCTAAATCTGGATCTTTGAATTTCTCACAATTTCCTGAAAAATGGTACATACCAATCATCTCCGTTCATCAACCATCCAACATATCCAACAAATCCATAAACTATCCTCGAAAAGCCTCCACGCTTTCACTCTCCATACAGACTTCATTCGTCACTCAAACATCACATAGTGGGGCTGAATTTCATTGTCAGATGGAGGATGATGGAGGATTCATTATCTAAGTAGTGTTTAAGTAGAAAGGCAAGAAGAAGCTCAGTGACGGCGGAAATTAGCCACCTAAAATCATCAATATATATATTAGGTTTTAAAATTTATTCCATCAGTAAACAAGAGAGGTTGTAGTTTGCATTGCTCTTCATTTAAGACCTGGATTGCTAAATTACAGTAAAACCTGGAGGATAAAGTGTTGTTTCAGGCTTGATGTCGTGGAATAACATAATAAAATAAAATGATATTGGCAATTTTCCACAGTATAAACTTTAATTTGACCGGTTTAGATGCACTGCATCATCATCAGGTGATCACCATGGAAACAATAAGCTTCCTGAGGAACCGATAATCTTGATCAAAACTTGACCAGATCTATGATGCTTTTAAGTAACATCCCATTGGCATTTAAAAAATAGAAAAAATTGCTATCGGTCAAATATATTCCTCCACTTAGTATGAAAAAATAAGAGCTCAATTACACAAGCATCACATATCCTGCACTAATGACTCAAGTAACAATTCAGGGCTAGAACTGCAAACAACGATTTTTAATTAATGATAAATAATCTTTACAGCAAATTTAATCTATTCTTTTCAAGGTCAAAAATACTACTCATGTATACTACCTGATACCTACGTCAGTCCACGTAGACCGCAGAATTTATCAAGTTTATTTAACTTTGGGTAAGCATTGATGTGAAAAAATATAAAGAATTCAGTAGATCAAAATCTTATGTTTACTGAGGTGAACTAGATTTAATCATCTGACTGTAGCTACATTGAACGTGCCTTAAGAATAATTAACATATTAAATAGTTAGCGGAGCGTCAAGAGGAGTGATAGCGTGTGATTACCTCGTGAGCAACTTGAGCTGTCAGGTGGATCCAAAGCTGTGTTTACTTGTCAAAAACGGCTTTCTTTCATCGCGGTTCGACAAAATCGCTCGGAGAACATACATTTTACGTAGGTAGAAGAATTGGATGAAGAGACGCTGTCGAAAATATGAGCAGATATCATCAGTAATTAATCCGATGGCCATCTCAAAGTTGGGAGCATTTCTTATGTAAGTACATACTTTATGTAACGCATTGTGGTAATAAAGGAACGCATAACTTTCATGTTTCTTTTTTATGTTTTAACTCTGATCCCTTAGGGTAAGACCGTACCATAGCACTGAAAAATAATGTTTTAGTACAAATGCAAATGCAAGAAATACATTAAGTCTCGCTACGATACTTAAGAAAATGAATTATTCGTTTTCTTTGCAACAGATGGTAGCCTCAAAACAGTAGTGTCCTCTGTGGTACCTTTATTCTACCAAACTATGTGCACTCCTTGGATCCGATTAGGCTGGTAAACATTTCCTGAGGGGAGCAAAAGATATTGCATTGATTTGGGTGGTACTTCTCTGTACAATGTTACACATTAGAATAAACACGCTGTTAACATTAGATTATCTGTAACTTTATCAAATTTTTTCGATAGTTATATGAATATAAAAGCAATGCAATCTACAATATTAAAGGCGAAGAAACAGATTGAAAAGGGAAAAAACGAAATACTTAGGTACTATTAATTAATGAATATTTTAAAAAAAACATAGAGAGAAAAACGAAATAATGATTCCACTTCATTTACTATGACCTTCGATCTTAATAGTTCCGCGTATTATAAAAAAAGAACAACTGAGAGCAGCTATAAGTGTAGATAACAAAAAATATGGGCAGTGATATAATAGGAGATAGCAAAATTACATAGTTGGTTAATTTTTTTGACACAAAATGCAACGGAGCTTTCTACGCAGGTTTTTCGGTGCAAGAGACGGTGTGGGAAATAAATCAGAGAATAGTAACCATTTCATATGCAATAACGATTACTGATGTGATTCGTGATGAGCGCATTCACTGATCACGTAAACCTTGAGGCGTCTCAGCGACCGGTAAATGTGTGAGCCCTGGTTTGGATGCATTCGATGACCGGCACTGTCCGAAATATTCAACTAGGGAAATTTTCCGGGCGCACCCCGAACAAAGATAAGACTTTCCTTTAACACTTTTAAAAGCTTCATTTACTGAGAAGTATTATTAAATACGATACAGTCAAAAAGATCTTCGTTTCTATGGAATAGCTCGTTTATTTTTTATTCAGAGTGATAGGAAATTATGTTTTCATTATTATTACAGTTGAACAATTGATGAAAACTGATAGTGCTTCACACATCCGAGGCAAATACTGATGTGTTCAAAAAAACTTGGAATTATCAAGCAAATAGTGCAGTAAGGTCATTGATCGAGAAAGTGGAAAAGAAATGTGATTTTTCTCTAGTCAGGTCGCATTTTGAGTAAGCTGCGAACATTTGGAACCCTACAAAGAAAGACTTAATCCGCGAAATACCAAGGAAAGCCGCATGTTTCATTCAAAACTGCAACGGGTGAACAGATAAGTGACACAGCTGACGGAAAGACTAGGTAGGGAGCCGTTAGAGACTCGGAGGCTACATTTCTGGCTAAACACTTGAAACATTTAGTTTAGACGAGTTTAAGGGTGGCACGAAGAATGATATTTTAATGCCGCACTTTATCTCTGGAACTGAAAGAAACGACAAAATAAGAGAGATATACTGCCGAACTAATTGGTACAAATTTTTGTAAATCCCATTGGTAAATATGATTTTTTAAAAAAACAGCAAAAAAGAGTCTTTCCCCTCGAGGAAGGTCTTCACTTTTTTTGCCAAACGGTCCTATTTCCGTCACAAGAGTCGAACCTACGCCTTCTGCACTCATAGTTTGTCACTACGTTCGCGAAGTCTTTCCATTTTCCGAGCGATTCAAAGGTAAATACGCTTTAAATGAATTCCCTTCGTATTCCTAATCATAGTTTCATCAATTAACATGTAAATAGTTCATAAAATTCCATTTTGTACAAACTTATCCTTTGTATTTAGCACAGAAGTTTTTTGAACGATTTTATCTAATCTTAAGCTAAGGCTTTATGTGAAGGAAAGACTCTCGTTAGACTCTAAGACAATTCTTTAACATATAGTCCACTTTCGTAATTTCCCTCTCCTGATCATTTTCCCAACACCCTCCCGTTTTCATGGCTTGCATAGGCGTGCGCACAGTGGGTGCCATGGGTGCCTAAAAAAACCCCAAAAAAATTAGGAAGGGCGCCAAAAGTTGGATGAAACACAAAACTTGGGAGAAGGCGAATCCTACTGAAAAGAACTGGAAAACCAATCAATCTAAACATTTTTAAAGGGCTGATTTTAAAAAAATCTGTAATAAGACTACTCAAACTATAATTGCATGTGCTTCTTTGAAATAAGGTACAGAGCCTGATTGTGGGCGCGAAAAAACGAGAAGCAGTATAGTATTATTTTGGAAAAACATTATTATGATGAAGCTAATTGCAAAAAGTTTTTCGTATTCTTTTAATCTAATTACCTATCCCCTAATTACTCTGTTTTTATTTGATAAAGTAAATAACTGACTAGTTAAGATACTTAATGCAAGTACTTATCATCAAAGCTTTATTTTTTTGCAGTTTTTAAAAGTATTTTTAAGACATATATTATCCTAGCATCGAAAATTAAAGCAGAAGTGTAATATATGGATTTTTTGTTTTTACACAAATATTGGGGCACAATATATAATTATATTATATATTGTAATATATGTATATTATACAATATATATTACACATGGAATTTTGTTGAGGGAGTTGCTTTATGGAACTGGCTTTCCTCCGACACTTGGGGTTAAGACTTATTGTTACGGTCATGGGCAAGGGCAAAAGGCGGTATTTTTATCGTTGGCACCCCCAGTAGCAAAATCCTCCGCATGTCTATGTTGGCTTGTATCCTAACATCTCCTGAGACACGCTTTCGCGCCGGTTCTCAATATGGTATCCACATGTAGATGTGTGAAATGTCTTCCTAAAAAACCGCAGTAGGTATGTACATAAGATCTTAAGTCCTCTTTGACAATTCCCATGTTATTTCGTTGTACCGCACGCTATGTGACGATGCAGCGAGGGTGCCAAGATATTTTTGTCACGTCGAACATGATACTCATAGGAAGCCAAATATCGAGTGTCGTAAGTCATCGCCTGTGTTCCCTTCGATATATGATTATGCACGATAGTATAATTGCAAAGACAAGGGGCGCTTTCCATTCACTCTGGTGCGTTGCTCCATTCGCAACACGACAACGCAGTTGCTTTCCATTCGTTTCAGACCCCCGCGGACCAATTGGCAGCGCGCCCTTCATAACGACACATCGAGAGCATCGTTGATATGTTTCGTCGGTATCGCGTTTCAGAAGAGAAAAGAACTTCGATTATCGCAAGCGAGATTGATGTTCATGAGTTGATTTCCAGTTGTTGCGCCAAAAAAGGGTATTTTAATTTTTTCGATAATTGTGAGGGAGATTGACTCATAGTATGTTTTGAAACTTCTTTCTGATGGCTTCGAATATGTGCTATAAGTATAAAAAAATATTTTTTTCGGCGTGCTGATGCAAAATACACCGTATATTAGCGATTTTCAAAAGTTGTAGAAAATGATATTTTTTCCTGCGGGCGTCTTAATCACTTTTTGCAGGCTGCCGCTGTGCTCTATCCCACACTTATTAGTGCGATAGATAATGTGTTACATCTTTGGAAAATATCTGAATGCTGGTTTTTGTCAATGGTCATAATAAAAACAGGAAAAATTTATAATTTCCTCTTCATTTTCTTCACCTTTCGAAAATCGCAAATGTACGATGTATTTCGCATCAGCGCGTCGAAAAAATTATTTTTTCTCACTTATCTAGCACGTATTCGAAGCCATTAGAAAAAAAAATTCGAAAAAATACGATGAGTCACTCGCCCTCACAATTACCAATATTTTAATTACCTACTTTGTCGGTAAAAAAAAACTTTCCTACTTAAGTATGTAGTTTGGACGAATTTGTTAAATATTTACAAAAACTTTGGCTGTGACTATTTTGTAGGTACAGAATGACTATTCTATGGCTATAGAAACATCATTCGAGGGATATTCATCAGCGATTGGTATTTTATCAATGAGGACTATGCATAGAATTAACTACTCATACTTACGCGTAGGTACATAAAAGCCAATTTCCTAAATAACCCCTAATATATGATCCTCCTTTTTGTCGGCCCCGGTGACGACGGTGACTTGATCCTCGCCTGCCAAACCGAGATTCGCGGGTTTGAGTCCCACCTATTTGAATTTTTCACCACTCATAACACGCGTGTCCGTGTTCATATGTTGTTACTCGCTAATACAACAGATGTAAACGGTCAATGGAGCTGTTTACTGGATTGTGAAAATAGAAAAAATAAAAAATAAATAGGTGTATACAGGGTGTGTAAATAAAGTTTCAAGACTGGTCACAGAACACAAAATTTATTGAACACTTTCGTACATCGGACTAAAATTCTTCAAAATAGGTGCCTTGAGAATCCACACACCGCTGCCAACGAGATTTCCACTCCTGGTAAGCTCCCTGGAACTCCGCAACCGGAATGCTGTCCAAAACCCTCGTCGAAGCCTTTTGGACGCTGCGACGCTGTTAAACTGCTTCCCTTTCAGGTCTCTCTTCATCCGAGGGAACAAGAAGAAGTCACTGGGGGCGATGTCAGGGCTATAGGGTGGCTGCGGCCGCATTGCCACATTGAACCGGGTCAAAACTTCTGTGACAGCGAAGCAGTTGTGAACGGGCGCGTTGTCATGGTGGAGCACCCAGTCGTCTTCTTCTCCGGGCGGACGCGGCGGACTCGATCCCTCAAACGGCGGACCATTCCTGCGTAATACTGACCATTGACAGTCTGTCCGACAGGCACAAACTCTTTGTGGATTATTCCTTTCGCGTCAAAGAAAGCAATGAGCATGCTTTTCACACGTGACTTGTTCATGCGGGCTTTCTTTGGCTTTGGCGATGCGGAGGTTATTGCCCACAGACATTAATAATTTCCAAATAAAAAGCAATTATAAATTTTAACAGTCATGTGATCCAAAGTGGCATCCACCTCACGTTTTGACGTCACCGCATTGTATCGCCCCATCAGCCAATCCACTGCGATGCGATACTGCATCATCGGCCGTTCCCTTACAATTTGGCTCATTCAAGTAGTATTAAGATACGTGGAACGGAAAACGGTGCTAGCGTCAAGATTAAGAATAGCAACGGCGAACGCTCTACCCGAGGATCGACGACGAAATGTAAAAAATAAGAAGCAGTCTCAATTTATTCATCTGAGTCATCAACAAATACCTTTCTGGCTATTAAACGAGTGACGATTTGGGGTAGCACAAACTCCACCTTGCTGAATAAGGTTATTACCTTACAAAATAAAATGGTTGCGCATTTGATGGCCAAGGAAAACAATGTGAGAGAAGTATATAAGAATCAAAGTTTGTCACTATTAAAAGAATTGTATAAATATGTGTTAATTTGTGACTTCTTTGGCAACAAATTAATAAAGCAACGTGTGATTATTACTGACATGCAGCTGCGTCGAATAAATAGGTTGTCTGTACCCAAGTATTTTAACCTCCATGGCAATAGGACTTTGGCACATGTAGTCCCTGGGTATAGTCCCTATGTCAATGCATGATATTAATAGCATACCTGTTCTTAAAAAATCACTAAAAGAGTGGCTCATAGGCTAACATTGTTAAGCTCTTAATTGTCCAAAACGCTACACAGCAAAAAAAATTTTTTTTAACTAAAGGCACCTGCTGACAAGCCGCTTTGGCTCAGCACGACCTCAACTGCACTATTATTTTTTTTCTCCAAATTACTTTTTTCATTATTGATAAATAATAATTTTCTTTGTGATTGCACCACAACATTGTAAACTTGGAACCTGCTGATAATCATCAGCTTAGCAGGACCATACTGGATAAAATCATTCATAATGACCAGAAAAAAGAAAGTATACTTGTAACTGTGTAAGTTGAAATATTTTTTGTAACCCATCCAAAGGGAAATTACAGCATGTAAGCTATTTGTAAAAACGCATCATCATTAATAATTCAATCCTAATATTGGTTATCTGCAGCCCTCCATTCTACCCTATCCCCAGCTCTTATCTAGTTTTGGCTGGCCTACGCACCTGACCCCTGGTATTCCTCGTCTAATAGTCACGTTGTTCCTTCTATTTTTCTTTGAAATATTTAGTTCTTTACCAATGCATAATCAGGGAAGAAGGGCTATTAGATTATTAAACAGTATCCTTTGGGACCGACAAATATCGAAAGGAAATAAAACAAGAATATACAATGCCATTTTCAAAAGTATTATAACGAATGAATGTGAAGTTTGGCCTATAAAGGAACACACTAAACAAACATTAAAGGCTACTGAAATGGATTTTTGGAGACGGACCGCGGGACGATCAAGGATAGAAAGAGTTGCAAATCAAAGAATACGAAAGATAATGAAAGTCGAGCACTATATAACGGAAGACATCATGGCCAAGCAGCTAATATGGCACGGACATGTAAAGAGAATGAACGAGGATAGACTACCAAGAAAGATCTTGGAGCTAACAATCCAAGGCAAAAGAGGAAGACCTAAGAAAAGCAGGAAGGAGGGAGTGGAAAAAGAAATTAGAGCGAGAGGATCGGAAGAAAATCTATGGAAGGACAAAGAGACTTGGAGGCTAGAAATCGGAAGACGTCAGATGACGTTATGAGCCGATCCTACATAGATACCAATGCATTGCGGACTATCCATCTGGACCATAATATTCTTGATAGTACCCCATATGATTTTTTACTCCTGTATTCTCCTTTACACTCCCTCGTTTCTGAACTTATCCGTCCATTTGATATTCAGCATCCACCTCAAGTACCAAGTTCTGAAAGCGTCAAATTCTTTTTGTTCCAGATTTCCAACAATCCATGTATCTGAATCATGTAGCAAAACCCACCACAAAAATGTTTTCTTAATGCTAAAAACTCATATCCATTGTTAAAAAATCGTCCGATGACTAAACCGCATGACTTAACCGAGGGACCTTTCTGTGAATCGATTGGCGCATTAATTATGCTCGTCGCGGGGCCCTGCCGAGGAGACCAATCCCATCACAGGTGCGAGACCTGGTGGTGTGACATCACAGGGAAAGTGTTAAGGCTCATTATCGTAAATTGAATTCGAAATGTGGTGTCGTATTACAATCTTCGTCACCATCAGCTGGTTACATGCTGTTCAACATTCTATTCTCCGCCATCTGCCATGTACACTCTCTTCTCGACAGTCTTGATACGTAAGCATTTATTCGTTTCCCGCATTCCGTTACCAATTTCCCTCCGATTACATGAGACGCGATTCCCTTCCCTCCAAATCCCTCTTCCTTCCCATTATCATTTCCACTCCCACCTCCTCCCACCATCTCCCCCCACCCGTGAGGTAACAGTTATTTCACAAATTATGTCCGATAGCCTTTCATTTTCGGCGCTTTCCGCGTGGGGTTCCTTTCCTCCGCCGAACAACTCCATTAGCGGCTCTATCCGTCCGTATCATCTTGCGATGATTATCAGGAGGAGAGGAAAGTCTTCAGGCTGCGAACGGTTAGACTCCTATCCGCTCACTCACACAAGCTGCTCAGCCATTTGATACTACGAGGGCCTCCCTAGGGAATGTGCAAGGCTACATCCTAGACTAATGGGATTCGATGGCAACCACTTTCCACTGGCAAGAAATCTATTTCGCAAGAACAAAATTTTTATTTATGACGGGAAAATTTTGTTTCGCAATCAGATACGGAGATTATGAGTCTAAGTTCAAAAAGGTTTTGCTTACTTTTGGTGCTGAAATTCGTGTAAAGATTTAATCTCTAGCCTCTAATAAAAATTACTGTGGGTCCATATGTGGGTTCCACGTCAAGGAAATACAAATGCATAAGCTTTCCTCATGATTAAGAACTTTTCTAAACTAAAAAATAATGCAACATTACCTCCGGAAATGGGAGAAAAAAAGACCTCATGATGGAAGGGAGAGACAACTAGACAAAATGGGGTTTGTTGCAACCTCTTTCCACTGGTGATAATCTTCTATTTCGCATAAAAAAGAATCTTTTTATTTAGAATGGTTTATTTTGTTTTGCAATTAGATCGCAAGATTGGGAGCACAAGTTGAAAAAGTTTCACTAGCATTTGATGCTATGATTAATTTAAGCATACTATCTCTGTATGATAAACTGTTTCCATAGCTACGATCACGTCCAGGGTGTACATAGGTATAAGCTCCCATAGTGGTTGATGAATCCCCCCAAAGCTACCGACATTACCTCCAAAAAAGTAAAAGAATATGAAATCAAATGCAGGGCTATCTGACCGCAATTTAAAATATCCTTCATGCCATAAGACATTGAAGCATTTTACCGGGATCATCCTATCAAAATCACGATGTGAATGTCAGTTATTAATTGCTCATACACCCGATGTAAAGGCCCAATGAGAGGCTGTTTTCGGGGGTGTTGTCGAATAAAAAAAAATTAAAAAAATATTTAAAAATCTATCTATCTATATCAGATAGAAATATCGTTTAATTTAAGGGAATATCTCACAATTGATTTGAAAACAATCCATTACACTTGTAGAGACCTCAGAAATCAAAAGCGGGATTTCAACCCCTATGATTGGAGCAAAATAATTTGAAAACGTCGTCAACCGTTGGAAAAAAAGACGCCTATGATAAACAAAGCACACCTTTGTTAAGATACCAAAAGGCGAGCAAACATTCAGGCGCAGATATAAATTTTTCCATCTGCTAGGAACAATCCGGGTTCCTATAATTGTGTGAAATTCTCAGTGAAAAAATCATTATTCTGGACTGAGTTCGAACCCAGAATCCTCGATTTCGCAAACTTTTTTTTGTTTTAAACACCTTTTTGTTTTGAACTGGGCTTTATCTCGTACTGGACAGTGGCACTTAGCCTCGCACACGGGTACATCAAGGCATCGTATGTAGGGTACTTGTGAAAATAACTCGGTCCTTAAAGCTTCCATGAAATTCACAGTGAGAGAGGACGCCTGGGGTAGTTTAACTGGTTAGAGCACTTGGTGAGTTATCGAGGGGTCTGGATTCGAATCCAAGTCCAGGCGAATGATTTTTTCTCTGAAAATTTCATACACCATCAGCAGGTGACTCCGTTAAAGTTACTGCGCGGCCAGTTCCGCAGTTCTTTGAATTTTCCGGGATCCTATGTTTGAATTCCACATTACGATCAATCGGAAGAATTGAAAGCGTGAACATTGTAATTATGTTAATTAGTAATTAAGTTTAATGGTATCAAACTTAAAACTGGTGTAATGTAGAGGGTTCGCGTGCTATCCATACAATGTACTTACGTGTTGCTTGTGAGACTATAGGTGAGTTGCTAGCTGCGACTTCGGACAAGGTGAGGATTTTGGCGTTTGAGCGGCGAAGTCCGGTCTACCTCACGTAATATCCTTTGAAAGATCTCTCTGCGATCGTTTGTGAATTGTGTCGGTGAATCACAAAACGGCGCTTCACTGCACAGCAGTTAATAGTTTATAAAAAGGGAAGATAGGCGGTTTACATATTTCACCTGCACGTATTACTAAGGAGTGCATATGAAAATTGAAAATTTAATCCTCTTTTGGGCAGCCGTACAAAGTTGCATAGAGAAAATCTTCAAGGAAAATCATTTTTGCCCAAAATATTACGCTAAATACGTAGACTACGTAAAATATATTGACTGCGTTGGCTCACTCCTAATGTTTAGTGTCACGTGCCTTGTTGTTCCTGAAGAGACAACTTTCTCTTCAGAGGCAACCTTCCTTAGCCTCATTTCTATAGATAGTGTTACATATGGTCCTTTCCTCTACTACTCATCCGTATACTTGTTAAGTACATATTTTATCCGTCCTTTTGATTTTCAGCATTCTTCTCCAGCATCAGGTTTCTAATGCTTCTAATATTTTCTGGTCTGTTTTCCAATGATCCATGTTTCCGATCCATCGAGTGCCACGCTCCACACGAATGTTTCCTCGTACGTTCCTTATTTGAACTCAATAGTGGCCTTCTTTACGACTGGTATTCCTAGTACTTCTTCCACCCCACAAAAGGGCTCTTCCGAGGTAGGTAAAGGAATCCATCCGCTCTAAATTGTCTACTAGTACTGCATTCGGATTCTCTTTTCCACATACTAGGATCTTGGACTTCTTCTCATTTACTTTCAAGTTATATTCTTGAAAAACTAGCTCCATTGTGTTCATTGAACTTTGAAGATTCATCACAAGTTTCTGTTATGACCGCGATGTCGTCTGCGAAGCAGATCGTGTATACTTCTTCTCCGTTAACCTTAATTCCGTTCAATCCCATTTCTTGTGCACCTCTTCCTGCCTCCTCCAAGTAGGTACATGCTGAAGAGTGCTCCTGCATCATTGTCTACATCCTTTGTTAACTTTAACTTCTATTATTCTTCCGTCTCTCGTTCGCATTGTGACGACTTGCTTCTTGTATAGTTGGTTGATTATTTTTCTGTCGTTGTATTCCATTCCGAGTTTTTCCAAAAGACTGAACATCTTGTTCCACTCAACGTCATTAAAGCCTTTCTTAAAGTCAATAAACGCCTCATATAATGGCTTGCTCACATTATTGCTTTCACTACCATTATTATCAGGCAGAGGATTGCCTCCCTGGTTCCACTGTTTTTCCTAAATCCGAATTGTTTTTCCGAGAGGTTTTCTTCAATTTTCCTTTCCGTCCTTCGGCTTATTAACCGCGTAATCTTTTTTGACACATGCGACACCAGACTCAAAATTCGGTGCTCCTCAACATTTCTCGGTCCCTGTTTTCTCTGGTATCGCTATCATTGCACTTGTCTGAAAGTCATCCTGTTGTCTTTCGCTTTCGCAGTAATCTTTAATTATTTCGTACAGGTTGACCTTGGCTTTACTTCCAAGCGCCTTGATGATTTCTCCGTTGATTTTGTGTGCAATTGTCGCTTTGTTATTCTTCAGAATTTTCACTGCTCTGTCGAATACACGTTTCTCATTATGTCTTGGCCACGGTCTTTCTCGTCCAACTCACTCTCGGCTTTCGTTACAATAACTTCCAGCGGCCTTGGCCCACGATAGAGTTCGACTTATTGCTTCCAGCTATTCCCTTTGTCTACACCCACTATTGGTATGTTACCGTTCACACCCCTAATATAGCTGCTTTTCGTTTGACTCCCTCCGAAGTGCCTCTTAACTAACTTGTATGTAGTTTCGGTATTTCCCTTCTTCATATTTTCGTTTATTTTCTTTGAAAAGCTTTCTATCCAATCCTTCCTTTTCCAGCTCGCTTTTTCGTATGATTTGGTTCCTAAGCTTCTTTTAGAGTATTGCCTCACAATCGCTTCTAGATTTTTTTCCATTTTCGTCATTCTTCCATAAGTATCCTAACCTTGGTTGTAATACATGGCTGCTTTGTGTTGACTCTCTTACTCACCAGTTTCTCTTCTGCTACTTCTACAATTGTCCTCTTCAACTCATTCCCGTCTCCTATTGGTGCTCGCTTATCCTACACTCTCTTAGTTTCTTGTCGATGGCAGTGGACTACCTTCATCTATTATATTTTTCAGCCAGCATATTCGTGCTCCATCGCACATTACAAAAATTGATTTTTTTCGCGGTCGACTACGGTCGCAGCTAATCTTTACTGAAACGCATTCTAAAGGCTTGGGAGAGTCTCAAGTGCAAATATCTTCGCATCTATCGCTGTCTAAATTAACTTTTTCTCTGCATAATTGCGAAAAAGTGACTGAAAACAGTGTTCGCAATTTTGTTTTATAACAGCAGTAGAAATACCTAAGAACGCATAAAACTTATATAACAGTATAATCATGGAACTGTTCTCTTCACGAGTACCATTTAATATTTCTTAATGTTACACCAACAGTTTCTATATGAGATTGATTCGGTGATTTTCGGAGAAAATTGACGTAGGGCGTTTTTTTTGCAAGATTAGTTTAATTTTGAACCCACGCATAATGTTAATGAGTAAGAACTGAAACAAACGATACGTTTTACCTCTTACACCAATCATTGGAGAATTAAATTACGAAGCTTCATCTTATAGGTAGACAAAAATCACTTTTTGATTTTATGCCAGCTTTTTCCGATTTAAGCCAACTGAGCGCTGCTTCCTTCTTTTCCTTCTCCCACACCACTGCGTTCCAGTCTCCCATTATGATGAGTTTTTCTTTCCCCTTCACTACTCCAAAGGCCTATTCCATTTGTTCACACACTTTTTCTATTTCTTCTTCCATCTGACTGGACGTCGGCATGTAGACCTGGACTATCACGGTGTCCGTAGGCTCTTCTTCCAGCTTCACAATCAGGATCCTCTCTCGCTGTACTGCCATATTGGCTTCACTCTTCTGCCCCATTCCTCCTTCAGTATGACACCAACACCTACGATCCTCTGATTGTCGCCTGAATATGTGACACGGTAAAACTACCGTGCTCCAGTAGTCGTCTGCCCCCGTCCAATTAATCTCACAGACTCCCAGAATGTCCACCAACCTATCCATCTTCGATTTCTCAATCTTCCCGTTAACCCCCAAGGACCATACGTTTAATGGACGATTTTACAAATGACGTCACGCAACGCTTGCGCGCGGAAGAAGTTGGTACTATCGGGACAAACAAATCATATCCAACCATTGAAGTCTTGAGGGAATCAAGTTAAATAATAATAGTGAATTTCTCTTTTGATTAATTTTGGTTTCAGTTAAACCTGGAGCTTTTGAACTAATCTTTTAATCGTTCAAAACCAGTGAAGGGGGCTCAAAATTTAACTCCAAAAATAAACTCCACTCCCTCCATATAGGGCTTGTTCCTATATCTCGTGTCGCTTTTGCACAACCCGTAAGCACACCTTTTCACCATTTTAACGCAACTAACAAATCAGCGAGATGACTTTTCCCAATTGTAAACATACAAAAACACGATTTGTTTGTCCCGATAGTTACAGCTACTCCCGACGGCGCTACTATCGACCTTCAACTGTGGAATCGTCCATTAATGCATATATTGACAACGTATAAATTGTTCTTCTTGTAACTTACTGAGTTTTGGTCAAATAATTTTTTTTTCTTCACTGCCAACGTTTCGGCAAATTTATTGCCATCCTCAGAGCTAATTGAAAACCATAAAACAAAATTAACAACATAAACCACAGATATACTAGATTGGCAGTGTCCACTCTGGCCGCAGGGATGCGTTGAAGCCTACCCCTTGCGCACGCGGCCATCTTACATAATTAAACGAATCGTAAACAAAGCGCAGTACTGATTCGTGAATCTCATTGTAGACCTTTCTTTTGGAGGAATTGGGCCTGAATCGACAATTAATAACCGTAAGTCTGAGCACAGATCAAAATACAACAGATTGGCTATTTTCAAAAATCTTTAGTTGCCACTCATTGTAAATTCTTAAGGATGACATTATACATGTTGTTATCGAATTTACGATGGTGTCGGAAATTTTGTTGGTTTCGTGGTGAAATAAATAGTTGCTTTGAAAAGTTTTCTTGTCGTCTTCATTCTTCCTTTTCTACAACTTGGGTTAAAGATGGAATAAAATTCAATGTAAAAAATACCCCCTAGCCATTCCAGTATTAAAATAAAAATTATATGGTTGGAGAGCCTAGTGACGTAGAATTGTATACACGGAACTTTGTTTTACTGAACTACTTTAAAAATGATTTTCATGAATTCTTGACCGTAGCCGTCAGTGCAGATATACACAAATTGCTGAGGTAAGATGGCGGCGATGACGGCTTCACTTTAGCTCCACCCACTTCCAGGCCTGGACATAAACAGGTATAAACAGGAAAATAACAATTGTTATAATAATTTTGGTGAAAACTACACTACATTTTTTTATAAATCTTTTATACAAAATGTGATAAATGTTTGTTTTTAAAATTGATGTTATTGCTATCTTTGTATTTATATAAAGCAATTTTCAATATTTTTTCTAAATTAATGTTTGGTGTAATCTGGTGTGTTCCCTTGTTGCCAAGAAACTGTTTATATTTACCCATCTATCTGTTTATATACTGTTTGCTAAATTGGAATGGTTGACATCTTAGTGTAATTAAAATTCACAGGTTTGTTGATATATGACAAATTAGTGTACCCGATATAAAAAATGTAGGGTAGTTATCACCAAATTTGTTAACAATTGTTATTTTCCTGTTTATACCTGTTTATGTTGTTAATTTTTTTTGTGGTTTTCAATTAGCCCTGGGGATGGCAATAAATTTTCCGATACGTTAGCAGTGAAAGAAAAACAAGAACTTTTATTTGACCAAAAGTCAATAAGTTATAAGAAGAACATACGTTTAATGTTCGTATCCTGCATTTGCCCTTTCTGACTGGTATTCCTTACCCAGCGGTCCACACTTGGAGATCAGAATGGGGGACTATTTTACCTCCGGAATATTTCCCCGGGAGGAATGCCATCGCGTCATATGAATGCAAGGATGCGTCGTCTAGGGAGATTACTGCGGTGGTAGTTTCCCGATGTATTCCACCTCGCAGTACACCGGCCCATTCCGTGAATCTAACTCTCGCCAGAAGCTGTGGCAGTTGATACCAAGCTGATATATACATGATATATAGCTTTATGAACTAAAATATCACTTTCTTGGTAGATTTGGTATTTTTAGACACTCCAGGAGATAGTGTTTAATGGGGCTAATAGGCTGCTAATGGAGAAGTTATAGCTTTCAACAACGGAATAAAAGTGAGATTGCATTGGCAATAGTCGGTCAAATAGCTTGAAGGAGTGCCCATGTTTATCAAAAATCGAAATGATTCTCCCAACCAATATTTTTATTGAATAGTTTGTCTACAAGGCTGGTGAAGTCGGCAGCCAGTAGGTATGCATAAGATCTAAGTCTCTTCAAAACATATGAAATTATACTCATTTTTATTCATGAGCAGTGATAAATTTCTACACTCATTGAGCCACTATCGTCAGGTTTAATTTATGAATGTTTTAATGTACCATAGTATGTAGATGATCAAATATGCGACCGAAACATATACTTTGCGATATCTTTCTAATATCTATTCAAAATAAAGTCGTTCCCAATATACTTTATTTGCAGTCTTAAGTGTTCAATTGACAGAGTCATGCTAACTATAGTGTATTTATTCCAAGATAAAGATAGAAATAAAACATGTATCGAATATTATATTATGCATTTTACAAACCTTTTTAGGGTGTTGCAATTCAAAATGTAAGCTTGAACCATTGCGATTAAAAACATTTTGCTCGAATATCGGACCAGATTGTAAAGTCATTAATCCTAATATAGTGCCTATAAGGAGATTTCCATTGACAGAAAATCCAATGCAGCACATTGCACCGCTTGTGGTTAGAAATATTTTAATACATTTACCCAAAGTGAGTAGAATAATTGTATATTCTAAAGGACATGGCATTTGACATTTCTTTCAAAGTGCTAGTAATTTGACTAAATTTTGAGAAACTGGCCTCCTACACCCAAAATTGTTTCTGTGTTAATAATCCGAGACACACAGAAAGGGAGTATCAATCGCTACGTGCTGTTTCCCCCGGGAGATGGCGCTGATGCTTGTAACTCCGCGCAAATTATATCCCTCCTTCACTTCCTGCCCCTAAAACTCTCAAGGTTATAAAATTCTTCGTTTTAGAAAGTATTCATTTCCTAGATTTGCATTTTCACAGCCCCTATAATTATTTCTTCCGTATACCTTTTAATGGACTCACACTGAGTCTTGTATACTACGACCATCAAGATCAAATCAAAAGCATACTCTGAATGCTTTAAGAACTATATTTTGAGACTTCATTAAGTGAATGGACACAGTTCTTCCCTAAAAAAGAGAAAAAAATTAATGAGAGGAACGATTCTTGAGGCGAGAAGCAATGAAAACCTGGAGAAAATGACAAGCGTTGCACGATTTAAATGTTTCCTTTCTTTCCTTAAAATACCCTCTGCTCTCCCTTTCCAATAACCGATGCAATACAGAATGGCATGTATTATTCTGTTCCGGAAAACATAGTCTGTATTTCAGATTACCGTTTTTCATGTCCTACAATAAAATAGTAACAATTGGACCAGAATTGGAAAGAGAGAAAGGAGAGTGTTCAGAAAGAAGAGAGGACCATCGTAATGAAGCATTATTTTTCAGCTAACGTGACTTAAAGGTTCTTTTTTCGAAACAGTTTAAAAGATAAAAACTTAAAAATGCTTTCCTCAGCAAAATCCATTATTGACTGCTTTTTTCAAGAGTAGTTACACATTAAAGCTTTTTAGTCTAAATTATGCTTGTATTGTATTCACTTGGCTTCAATAAATTACTCAGTATCAACAATGTCAAAAATTACTACATTTCCACAGCGTGAGAGTGTTATTAAATCACAATTTATCATTATGTGGCTACGTTCAAGGAAAATAACCCTAAAATCCACTAATTAAAATTTAAATTAGAATAGAAAGTTCACCCTTCTGCTACACCCAAAAGCATAATCACGCAGGGTGGTAGGTATAAGGATACAGAATTCACCGTGAATTCAGACAGTACTTTCAGGATTTCTCTTAACTTAAGTACCTCCGGCATCAAAGCCACCTTAGTATTGAGTAAAATAGTCCAAGTGTACCTACTTCTTTTTACATTTTTCAGAGAAATTTTTCCCCAAACCCATTCGTATGTTCCTTTGCGCGGAACACGTCTCCTTCAGGCGCGCAGGAACAAAGCCTCCGACTAACTTCCTTACCCGGAAACAATTCCATCATTACTATCATTACTATCGCCATTACATTCAGTCGCCCAACCGCTTTCCTTCACGGATAGAACTGTCCAACACTCCAAAAACGCACTCACACTCACCCCTTCTGATCGGATACGTGTGTGTATCTCTGGCTGGAATCTCGTCCAAAGCCGAGATGATGACACCTTTCCTGCTTCACCGTTCCAAACCCCCTTCCCTTATATCCCCTCATCCAATTCAAAGGACACACCATGCATTCGTATACTATCGGAGGCCGTGAAATCAACTCGAACCCTTCACGTCCCCGCCTCTCTCCGGTAGTTCCTCGCGCCATTTGAGGGAAAAGCTGAGGGAGCCAAAGATAACCGTCGGTCGGTGGGTCAATCGAGGGGGTGTGAAAGGGCACCTGGACTCCCCTGAATTCCTTCCCACTTTTCGATCGATTAAGCCATTGGCTGGCCGGAGTCACAACGCTCAGCCCCTCCGGTAAATGCTTCAAACGTTCTCTCATCGCCTCCTGCTCGGTCACTTGAGCCCTCCTCCTATCTGAGCCACCCCTCGAATGGATAAATGGATACGGCCAACATAAGTTTCATATCCTAAACTAGTACCAAGAAACTTGACTGGAAACTTTCCACATAATTCGATTAATAAAGGAAGGGAAAGGAAGGGTTCAAACAGATCTCATTTTCATCTGGCGTAGCTATGATGGACTCCTTCATTATGAAATAACAATAAATCCCTTATCTTATTAACGAAAATTATATTTTTTACGATCCAATTTAGGATGTGTTACTTCATGTTTGGATGTGTATGAATTCATTATGTATGGCACGATTTTAACAACCGGAAGAGTTTTTTTTTGTTATTCTGTGGTGTTCAAGGATAACTGTCATGTAAATGGCGTTCATCTAATCAAGCTTTGGTCGGTTCTTTTTTAAAATAAAATTCTATGGAAATGGAAGTGTTCTTTATTCGCAACGGAGCGTTTTCAGAAAGTGAAGCCTTCGTCGGTGCAATTTATCTTAACCTATCTTTCAGTTCTCTACCAGAATGGAACTAGCTGAGAGTCAATCGAATCGGTACGAGCAAGCATACACAATGGTACGATATAGTATTCCTAGTATGTATGATATATATCCAGGGTCACCCTGAAAACTGATGAAGCAAAACGTGCCAATGTATGTCGATTTCATTACTTTTAAAGAGATTTCAGAAAGATAAGACGATGCAGAAACATTACCCTCACGAGGAAAATCAAGAGTTTACAGCTATGAAGGAATTTAATATTTCTCTGAAGAGTATTTTTATGTGCATATTCTTTAGTATGCTCCACCGATTGTTTCAGCTCCATCAATACTTGCCCAATACGTTGCCTTGTACGATGTCCACGATCAACGATGTCCATCAAGTCGCGCCGAACGTTTGACTAATGAAACTACCCAAGCATTATCTTCCGTTGTGAATTTCTGTCGCGACTTTCCGTTTGGAGGGCTGAACCTCTCCAGCGGGTGACGCCGCTGAAGTTAAATGGCTTTGAATTCCACTTAGGGCATACATTTGGAATTTAGGGGCACTGCAAAAGCTGTTGAAGCAGTATAGGTGTAGCGGAACTTGGTGGCACTCGCTTGTAAAGAGAATGACGTCCGGGAGAGGAGAGTATACAAGAGAGGAGAATAATGAAGATGTTTAGTTTCTCTCTAAATGTCCCCACCTGAGCCCTACAGCTCCTCTGTCCGCTCTTCAATGCTTAATTCGACCTCTGGAACGTTAAACTCTCCGCTGTCGAGTGCCATCAAGTTTCGCTATACCTATACTTAACGGCGCATGTGACTCTTAACTCTTTAGATACGGAAGTCTAATTCGTGAAGAAGATACGTCTTTAAAATCAGTCCGACGATGAGATAATAATGAGCAAACGGCGGTGTAGCTTTAGCAGGGTGATTCATTTGGACACTTCACCAAGTAGTAACTTTAGTACGGTTGAAATGTATATAAACACGTTGGGTCACGCTAAAAACACGCGTCCTTCCTATAATGGAAGACTTTGCCCCGTAACAAACATTCAAGTGTGATTACTCTAACCTTTTCTCAGGGAATTCGGGTCGTAGAATTTGGGTAGACGGTGAAATTTGGATTGAAGTGAGGACCAAACGTACGTTTTCCCAAAGTCACCGCACATAATAACATAGAATTACGTCTTCCGCACAAAGAGTGTAAATTATATTCATGAAATCAATGGAGCATCTTAAGTACGCAAAGGTATGTACCATATGAACACGGGGGTCTAGGAGACTTTGGCGCAGGCCCTACTTGAGGGAAACACTTTCTACATCTACATCTACGAAGTACTGTGCAAGTCACCACTAGGCTGTGTGGCACGGGGTGATTCCACACCAGGCATGCAGCACTCGTCCCAGCACATATCAACGCACGCTCCCCCGGGCGCCAGGCGCAGGCCAAAAAACAGTCAGGAGAACAGTGCGCGAACTTCGAGTCGAGCAACTTCTGTGTGGACACTTTACATCGTGGTCGTACGTTGACGTCCGATAATGCTTCGAGAGTCAAATAAAAAGCACGATGCAGAGATTAGGAAACAGGCAAGATACCTAAAAGCAGAATTCACTCTAAACGCACCTAGAAAACATAAGCAAATAACACCGTAAGTCAATTTAAGTCCATTATTATCGGACGCCAGCAAAAGGAAACGACGGCGCATAGCGTCAACCATAACCTGGGTTGCGACCACGGTTCCAATTAACGCGTGCGCTCGCGTTATCGTCACTTTTCAATTGCGATCGCGAGATCGAAAACGTGATCGTCAATCACCAAATTTGGTCAATTGCTTTGAATTCAAGGATTAATTAACGGAGCGTGTTCTTAGGACAGTATGGGTACAAAGCATTGCCTCTTTGTAGCGGTATCCGTTTTGGGTAACTTAAGCGACAATACGAAATTGGAAACGTGATACAACCACTGAGGGGTCGTGTTTTTAAACGTTCGAGATTATAAACTCAATACTTTCGGGCGTTACTTGGTGGAATCACTACATAATGAACAGTAACAATAACATTGCATGCTCCACAAAAAATGTTATTGGTGCAACCGTGGTTTCGCCAGTTACTGAATATTCAGGTTCCATTCGTTCGAGATAATTCCGATCACGTAACTAAGGAGTAACGTGGTTAAATAACGAACAGTTCGAGGTTTTGGTGGGTTTGAAACATTCGGATGGATAACTTTAGCTTTCAATATGTTGTGTGTACTTTACCTCTAATCAGGGTTTTTAATCAATCCTGCGATGGAAACTCCTTCGGGAAGGCTGTGAGTGCGTGAGTTTTCAAGCACACCAAAATCTCGAAACATTCGTTGTTGTACCACGTGACTCCTTAGCTACGCGATCAAAATCGTCTCGAGCGTTTCAAACACTGGTCAGGGGTCCAAGTATCCTTCGTCACGATGGCCCGCGCCAAAATGGCCGCCCCACATTCGCTTATGCCCCGTTCACACTATACTATCGTAAGCACCAATGTAGCAACCCTACGTGCATTCACACCATGAATATACATATGGGTCTATAATTGTTTATCTTCGGCACCACGGTACGGGCAAAGGTGTTGCCTAGCTTTCCGCAAAAGATAGGTCGCGCTGCAGTCGGCATGATACCATTTCTGTGTCAAAAATGGCCGGTTTAATTGGGAAGACAATTCCGGTATCTTTCTTTCCAAGTATCTCCATTTGAATCACGGCCTTTCCTTATTAGAACCACCTTCTCTAGAGTGGTGGCGGTACAATCGGCTTGGTCCTGATTTTTCGGTGTATGCGGAGTGTTTGGCAACACCCTCTGGGGGCAAGTTTAGGATCCATATGTATATTCGTGATTCATACTACTATGGTAGATCAGTGCTGCCCTCACCAGGAATTATGACGAACAAGTAACAAACAAGCAAGCGAACAAAATCAGGAATTCCCCAGTCACTTGAGGCCTTTTGCGACTTTAGAAATTGTTTACAAAGCAAACGAAACTCCTATTTGCTTATTCAACATTAGTAGCACCATCTGCTTCACTATTTTGATTATCATCCTTCATAATTTCCAGTTTCCACTCGCGACTCCTGCGCCTGACCACTGGTGAGTGGCAGCGTTATGAACTACTATTCCATCGGTAACCAACGCGCGTTCACACGGTGGTTAGCGCTTACCACGGTACGTACCACGGTTGTTACGTTAGTAGTGTGAACGGGACATTAGCCAAAAATACATGAGAAATTAGTTGCTCAGAGTCACCACGCGCAGCGTCTCCACACACAAATGTTTTTCTTTTTTAATCGACTTCTGTTCGGTCACCTGAGTCCTGCCCACCTTAAACCCAACCCTTCCCCTCAAAGGGATAAGGTACCCCTGCCATTCAAAGCACCCCCAAAAGACCCTACCCCCCCAAACCCGCCTTCCACCCTCCCCTCCCCCCTAGCACACCCCAACGGGCCGAGACAAACGTGTAATTTCAACCGTGTTCCTTCGTCGCGTATTATATACCGAACATGGTCGTCTGGACGGGAGGGCACCGCCCCCTTTCCCCTCCCAAGGTGTTCGGAGGTTGAAAAGAGAAACACCCCCGATATCGCGGCTCATATCGACAGCGCTGAAGAGGGCGGGGGGGGGGGGGGCGTAGGAAAAGGGTTACATCAGATATATATGTGTATTACACTTTGTGCCCACTCCACTTTAATGGAAAGGTACGGAAAACCCGAGTTATTTGAGTCCCCGCGACGTGACGACGATTAGTCGCGTACATTATGTTAATAATTCCCGTGTAGTTTAACGCCTTCGACGCCGTTATTGAAGGGAACCGGATGCAGGAGTGAAAATAATGTCCGGGTGCGGAAAATTGCATGGAGGGAGCGATCAGGGGGTGGAGTACGATCAGGGAGGGTGAGGGGCGGGGTGGGAGGGAGGGAGGCAGAGGAATTGATGGGGTTTGGTCGGAGGTGGGCGAGGGTAACGAATTAACTGCTCGAGAATACAATATAAATAAATGACCTCAATAGGTGGAGCAAATACCCATCTTTGAAAGTTAAATTAATGAAACTACGTAAAACCTCAAGCTAATCAACTAAATCCATTAGTTTCTGAAGATTGATATTCTTCCCGTACCTCGATTTTAAAGCAATTTAAAAGGAAGATAACGTCAACCACTTTCTATCCATCAACATTCATTCAAATCTCCATAGGAGAAAGATCAACCTATACAGGGTCATTCACAATGTAAATACCTTCAATACTTCAGGAGGAGGTAAGGAAAGCGATTCTAAGCATTTTTTGTCCTGTGAACATGAGTTTGCAACTCCTTAGTTACCGAGCTATGGCAACGCAAGCATTTTGTGAGAGTCATTTATCAGTTACTGTAAAAAATGCCAAGAAGCAGTGGCATACCTACACTGATAGTAATGAAGGAGAACATGTCTAATACGTATTTAAGATTTATATATTACTTTTTCTTCCTAAATTTATGCTTATTGCCTACAATTTTCAAGAAATTGCCGAAATTGCTTTAAAAACTTCTTTAAAAAAATAAATTTTAGAATAACGTGTTTTAGCAAATTCATTTAGCTCATTTAATGCTCTCTTTCTACTCCTAGCCAAATTATTTTCCTGTCTTGTATTTTGGTGGGGTTATTGCATTTTAACGGATATCGTTACATAAGCTCATTTATATACCGGGAAAAACCATTTGACCCCACCATTAAGTTCGAATTGAAGCTAACGTATCACTTTTTAAATGTATCGAAAAAATTAAACAACCAATAAAAGCGGGACAAAGTCTTTTAGTTAACCTTTGAAAGCTAACAATTAAAAATGTTTCTCCATCCCCGAAAAGAAAAGTTTTTCTAAACACCAATTTTTTAGAGAAGACAAATTTTGGCAATTTCGCTTACTATCTTGATAATTGTGAACAATAAGAATACATTGAGGGAGAAAAAGTAAGAAACAAATCTTTAACACGAATTAGTTTTCATTTATTGCTATCAGTGTATGCTCCAACTTTTTGTCGTTTTCATAGTAACCGCAAAATGCTTCTGAAAAAAATGTTTGCGTTGCCATGACTCGGTAATTAAGGAGTTGTGACCCCATTTTCTTGGGGATTAAAATCACTTTCCTTACCACCTCCTGAAGTATTGCGGGGGCAATTTGAACCACCCTCTATATTGTCACATACAAGTATGCAGATGGTGAAGTTGCAAATGTGGAAAAATCACAATTATATACGAAGCATGATTCAGATTAGTAACATTTAACTCTTAGATCAATACAACAGAAAAATTTCCAATTTGTAATTTCAATAACTTACTATGCTTTAAACTATGTTTTAAACTATACCTAGTCCTACGTTTTAGACTGCATATTTTTAGCTACTAATGCCAGCAGTGCAGAGCAAGTTTGGCATTACTAATAACTTAGTGTTTGGAGGATTGAAAGGATTTACTCTTTTGTGACGATGATCTGTGAAGACTTGGACAAAAAAAGTATAAATAGTAAATTCAAGAGTGCGACGACAGTGAAAAATAAAAAGTATGAATATAATATGATGGCATTCGGGGTGTAAAAAAACATTGAAACGGATTGAAGCAACGAGGACACTCGGAGAGGAAAATTGATTATTCAAGACCTAGGAGGAGGATAATGCTCATTAATTTTATATATAAATATTTAAAACCAGCAAAAGTTAAGTCACACTGTTCAGTAACCATGTCGCGGAGGAGCATAAAATCTGAAAAAGGATTGCAACAATGGGAGGGAATATTAAAAAAAATGCAAAAAACGGACGCAAGAGATGTCAGAACGCAGAGAAAGAATGGAGGAGATAAAGGATGATGCAGTGATGGCAAAGGGAGATAAAAGGAGATAATTTAGGCGCAGACAATTATCCTCAATTATCACTTACCCATATTTTGTGCCGAGGTTTTGAAAGTTGGTTGGTTAATAAGCTTATTCCCAAACTATAGATAAAACAGACGATCGTGACATCGGCGCATTTGATCCGTTACGAGAGAAAGGACTATCCCGATTCGCTAACATGGCTGAAAGGGTACCGTAGAATAAGAATACTTGGCATCACTTATTGAGATGATTTTTAGAAGGAGAACAACACAACAAAAGTAGAGGTCAAGATGTATTTGTAGCAATAATTCAAGCAGATTTTCTAAAAGCAAAATTACTACCGGTAAAAACATCGTTACGAAATTCACTAATTTACTTTAATAGTGATGCAAACTGTTCCGATGCGGCGGGAGATATTGCATCACATTTCCATTCCCTATGATATTTAATGGAGAAGAAGAAAACATTCTACTGAGACGCCTTCAAAATTTCATTCTGAGGGGCTATTGGTGAAATTCAGCGAAGCTAAACAGGCAAATCGCTGCGAGTTTCTCATAGAATGAAGTATTGTGTTACATTTTATTAATACACCACATTCTGGTGCATTCAATTCCCAATCTGATCCACAGAGGCAGTATAGTGTTCTTTTTAATTTGGTGAAAATTATGTTTCAAACTGCCCCCTTCCTACGTAAGCTTGCGAGCGCGCCTTGCGGCCGGATCCATGATTTTGTATTAAGTAATTCATTCACGAATTCAATTTCGCCCCTAGTACAATGAAAGTGTCGCGTTTATGAAATGTTAACAAAGTATTTCGGTGCCTCAGTCCGGCACTTGCGCTGATCCCCATTCACTCGCGCATCATGGTTTGGGACCTTTGGCTTGGTCCGCTCGTGGGAACGGACACTTTAGACCAAACCACGTGAATTCAGGATCGAAAACTGAAAACGATCATCATCAGCAGTCACCCATCCATCCGAAGACTGGTTTTTGCAAGAGATTGATTTTCTGCAGCTCTTCACTTCATTCTCCTCTGAGCTATCCTTCATTTATCTCCTCTAAGCGATTCCTTAAAATTTAGATGCTGTATAACTACTGTAAAATACAGATGCTTTAACGTAGAGAAAGATAGAAAGATGAGGTGGGTGTAGAGAGAGGTAAACTAACGAGGAAGTGTAAGAAATGGTGGGAGTGGAAGGTTGGATGGGACCCATTTAAGAGGAAGCAGCAAGCGTGGGTGGGGGACGTATTAAACAACATGCTGCGGCGGAGGGTGACGGAAGAGGAGTGCATTTTGGGTAAGCATGGGAGAGGTAGGAGGATATGAATTGTGGAAGGCATGAATGTAAGTTATAGATACGAACACTTTAAAAGGGATGTATCATTGAGAAAACAGATACTCCCTCTGGTCTAGGATATCGTAGGCAGTCCTGCCCATGGATCTACAATTTGTTTGATAGAATTAAGGTGGTTTCACCGTAAAATGACTTAAATGTTATTTTATTCATATTCTGTCTACTTGTAAAAAAAAAACTTGTCCTCTATCTGATATGAACAACAAAATAATACCTTTCCACGCTATTTTATTCTCTAATTGAACTCGAAATTACATTGTGTTCAATGGGGGAATGAGAGAAACACGAGGGAAAATAGTATTTTTCCTTAAAATATAAATGCCATCTTTGCGGAAAACTATTTATATGAAGGAAATAATCCAGAGAAATTGAATAAAAATAAAATATAGGCATCTTACCACCTTATTTTGTTTTAGTTATTAGGGAATTACTGCCGTAATTGAAGTCAAAATGCTGTAATTCGTAGGAAATGGCGCTGCAGTCTACTCCAATGGCTGGAAAAAGTGCTCATTTAAAATACATTTGTGGAATAATCTGCATTTTTTCTACTTTACTTTTGGTTTCCTGTAGGCAACGCATTTCATCAGCGAATGCAGGATTTTTTGGACAAAAAATATGAAAAATGAGGAATTTAGTATTTGTTTTGACTCACACAGTCGCGGCGGAACCTCCTTATTTTGATGACGATATTACTGTTCTAATATGTTTTAGCTTTTGCCAGAGATTGTTATCACTGCGGTGGAATAGCAATGCATTTACTATACGTAAGAATAGGGATCGCAAACCAACAGAAACAAGAGTTATCACTAGAGAGACTAATAATTCCCATAGTCCTCTGTAGAGTTGGGTCGTCTCCTCAAAGAAGTAAGAGGTGATTAATGAATGTCCATTTCGTTGGTTCGCTGTTTTTGGGAGGCGACCGACAGCTGAGATTATTAACGCCGTTAATGATAGGTGCGTTAGTTGGTAACAGAGTGTGGGTCGTGGTGCGGAGAGAAACCCGGCGCCAGCATTAGCCCACTCTTAAGGTAGTTCGAGCGAAAAATCACTTCACCTAGAATTTGATAAATTTGGCCTCATTTTAAAGATAAAACTATCATCTTTCCAATTATACCAAAATATCAACCCCTTGACGAACTATTCTATTCGTGCTATTTGCCTGAAAATATAAGCTGTTTTACAAGGGAAAGATTATGGCTGAGCGCTCCAGAGGGAGAATATTGAAGGAAATAGGAATTTATAACACCTAGATTTCGTCAAAAAACTAACGGTGTATAGATTGAATATTTATTCAACTATTTATAAAAAATAATCTATTACTGACCACAGTAACTTTTACAGAATCGCAAAAAAAACCTGCGGTTTTGAAGGGTTTTCTGGCGTTCGGCGGGAAAAAATGAGTCAAGTTAGAGACTTATGTAGCTTTATTTATTTAATTACTGAAATTTTTGGGCATATATAACTATGTATTTGCACCATTTATATTACAATATTTATTTCGTACTTCTTACAGATTCTGAAATCAAAGAATAAAATTTGAATATGGTCTCCATTAAGTCTAGTGATCTATCTCGCTCAAACCATCTTAAGGAAAGACGCCACGGGGTCCCCGACGAACGGACCACGACGCTCGAAGTGCTCACCTCATGATCTCACACGTAGAGTTGGGGTAATTTCACACATTCAGAGATATTCTACTCAACATCCCCGCCACCGCTGGGATTCGTTCCCTCCAAAACCAGTAAGCCAGCGAATACATTACACGATAAAAGTTTTAAGGCAGAGGTTGTTTCCTTTGGCTAAATAGTTGATAACGTCCCGTGCATTATATCTGCGGGTAAGTGAAGAAAATTGGCTTGAAAAACGGAAAAAGGAAATCTTGGACCATGAACTTTGTTTCTTACATCAGGTAATACTGTGATTGCGTTTGATTGTGGTTGACGTTGGTGTATGTCATGGGAAATCAAGAAGTAATAAAAAATTATAAAGGGGAAATCCGCCGAGGTATAACCAAGAGTTCGCATTGCATTGAAGATATTAATCGGTCGAATGATCGAAAAATCGATTATTGCAACTCGATTTCTCCACCTAGGCTAATGAATCGATTTTTCCCTTATAATGACGTTTATTCCCTATTCCTCAAAGTCTCTATACCTGCTGATGCCATCCAGAATTCACATTGTCTTCCTTCCACTCGCGCGCTTACCAAGGCGTTCATCTCTCCATTTATTATTGAGCATGCCCTCATCTCTCAACATGCCCTCCATCCACCTTTTCTGCCATCTCCGAATCTCCGCCAATAGCAACTCCCTCTCCCCTCCCACCGAATACAACAATCCCTCAGCACCCAACCCAACCTTCACCATTACCCACGATGAAATCCAGAGATCCTAGTTCATCGTAGTTGATAATAGAATCATCCCCGATGACAATCGCTTCAAACAGATCCTCGCACCGGTTGAGGGACCTCCCGATATTTGCGTCGCCACGGGACCAAGGAGGGGATTGCTAGAAGGGGTACCTGGAGAGGGGAGGGGAGAAGGATTAAGAGAAGTGGGGGAAGAAATGGAGAGAGGCGGGAGGGGAGGGGAGACACGAATGTTCACACGTCCGCCACGGCGAGGCGTGACCGTCGCGAAGTTCGCCTCCGCGGGCCCTCGGGTTCCACCGCGTCGCATTCGGGTGCATTCCGTCCGCTCTGGTGCACTAACCACTTCGCGTAAGGTAGTTTGAGCGAGATAGTTCCCTAGTCATAATGGAGACCATATTCAACTTTTATTTTTTGACTTGACCGTCTGTAAGTAGCATGAAATAAAAATTGTAATATAAATGGCGCAATAATATAGTTATATATGACCAAAATTCTCAGTAATTAAATAAATAAAGCTACATAAGTCTCCTACTTGACTCATTTTTTTCCCGCCATACGGCTGAAAACCCTTCAAAACAACAGGTTTTTTTGCGATTCTTTAAAAATTACTGCGGTGAGTAATAGATTATTTTTTATAAATAGTTGAGAAAATATATAATCTACACACCGTTAGTTTTTTGACAAAATCTAGGTGCTAGTAGTTCCTAAATATTTTAATATTCTCCCTCTGGAGCGCACAGCCATGATCTATACCATGTAGAACAGCTTATATTTTTAGGCACATTGCTCTAAAAGTAGTTCGGCATGGGGTTTATATATTTATATCATTGGAAATAGGAGAGTATTTTCTTTGAAAAAAAAGAGGCCAAATTCATCAAATTCCTGGTGAAGTGATTTTTCGCTCAAACTACCTTAACACGACAGTGCGCTTACCTTCTTCCATTCGTGATTCGAAACACTGCGCACTACTGGGCAGAGCACTTACAAAACAGATCGGGAGGAAAGTTGACGAGCGGTGAACAACAAAAGAACGTCGATAATGGCTTCCCTGAGTGCTGCCAAGTTTGTTGATTTTCAGTAAATGCGTCAAACATGCACGTTGAAGAGTGTTTTATCATTCTGTGATAAAAAGTTTACACTTTTAAAAGGTGGTTCCACCGTAAAAGGACATAAATATCGTTTCATTCATATTCCGGTTAATTATAGAAAAACAAGTCCTCTATCTCTTTGGAATGACAAAATGTAACCTTTCCACGCTGTTTTTCTCGCGAAGTGAACTTGAAATTACACGGTATTAAAAGGGAGGATGGTAAAAACACGGGAAAATATAGCATTTTTCGATCTAATATTAATGCCATTTTCACCAAAAAAACTGTTAATAAGAAGCGAAAGCTTTCGGAAAATTGATTAAAAATAAATTAGATGAATCTTACCACCTTAGTTTTTGAGTTATTGGCTAACTACTGCGATAATTGAAGTCAAAACGTTGTATTTACTTAGAAATGGCGCTGCATTCGGTGTCTACGGCTATAAAAAAGTGTTCATTAAAAATATATTCGTGGAATAATCCGCAAATTTCGTTTCTTAATTTTGATTTTCAATGGCAAACGAAAGTCATTAGTGAAAGTAGCATTTTAGCAATAAATTAAACAAAGAGTTGGAATTTAGTATCTATTTTGACTCACACAGTCGCAGTGGAACCTCCTTAAGGCCGTTTTACACGGTGAATGATCTTGCGAATGATCATTCGAATGATCATGCGCATGACGTTCATGCCTCGTGTAATACGGAAAATTTGGCGAATTCTTGGACATGCACATGATCATGCGATCAAAATTAGAACATGTTCTATTTTTGATCGCATGATCCCGTGAATGATAGCACGATACGAGAGCACTACGTCCATCTTGGTTGCTTTGATATGGAATTCACTTCACTTCGCTTAATCAAACTCATAATAACATAAATTTTAGGAAAATGAAACCATATAAATGTATTTGTAAATAAATATCTTTGTAGGCGGGATGTAATGCACATCCATTGGCAGATGTGTAATGGTCATTTGGTTAAAACTATCTTGGCGGTTTTGCAATATGAAAACATCAAAAATCCATAGGATGAATCCAAATAGATCTGAACAGACCTTGAATTGTTTATTCAGGGCTACAGTGCGACAAATCTGGCCGTATTTGGACTTCAGGATCAGGATGGCAGAAACATTTTCGTAATGATATCAACGATATTTATGATATATATGCTTGTGAGACTTCGCCTCGTGACAGGCATTAGCGATTTATGCTGGTTAATCATTAGTCGTAGATACACTAACTTTAGGGTATAGTGTAATGCATGTTGATGACTAATCACCCCCTGCCATACACCCTTGAGGTGGCTTGCGGGGTATGTTGTAGATGTAGATATCTACACTACACCTTTCATCAAAGTTTTAGGTTGATTACTATAGGAGATACTGACAAATACAGATACGCAGAATACATCTTAGTGCAATGTCCTTGGACCTGTTTATTGAAATAATCATTCTTGCATATAGTATTTTATTCATTCCTGACCGCCGACTGGGTATATTTCTATTAGTAAAAATGCTGATTTCAGGTTCAGGAAGCTATAGACCAGAGGGTAGCGCGCTCAACTCTCAATGGATTGAGGTCAGATGGTTGATTCGAATCCCTCGAGGGGAGATAATTTTTGGTTATTTTTCCTACATTCATTTGCAAAGATTTGTAAACATTGTGTTTTAAATTCCCAATCAATAGAACTACGTTTTTAAAAAACATTTATAACAAAAATTTTAAACATTTTGTCAAGATCGGAATCAGACCTGCTGCAAGCACCACATATCATTTTATATCGAGTGACCATCTTCGTTTTTTTATAGTGAATTCACTTCAATTTACAGAATTAAATCCTTATTATAAAATCTTGATACACAATATAGCCATTTCCTTGCAAATGCATAAAAGAACTCGCTGTAGACAGGACGCAACACATACGTTTTGGCTGGTGTGGAATAAAACTATCGTGGATGTTTTGTGAGACAAAATTGTGGCTGCCGCCGTTATAGTAAACACTGCAGCAGCAGTCACTAAAATTGACGCATTACGGTCCATCTTCAATAGTATAACGCCAATCACTAAAAATTTGCAGTTACTCAGTGTTTAAGTGAATAATTTAAACGAAAATCTAAATCTAATAATAATATAGACGAATATCTATATAAGTATTTATAGTCATGGTCTTAACGAACACTCCGTCTACTCCGTCTGTCGGTTGGTTATGTTGGTCGGAAATCCCCCGTAATCGATACATACAACCGATAGATCTACCACGGAAATTTCACGGAGTTAATTCACCGAGTAAAACGGGAACTTTTCAGGTCATCATTGAAATTAATTCGCGAATTTATGCTCGAATGATCATGCGCAAGATCATTCACCGTGTAAAACGGCCTTTAAATACTTATTTTGATATAATTCAGCAAATTTACACAACACATTCGGCCGTGACTGCTTGTCAACAACAAAATGCTACCTACCGGCAGGTTACAAAACATTTTAGCACAGGATAGATAGTGTTATGTTCATCCCAACTTCCGGACTTCCGGTCGTCTGAGGGATATATTAAGGCTGCAATTGAATTTATTGGGTTCGAATCATTTGCAATCGACACCTAAAACTCATCTGTAGCTCGTTGACACAATCATCAAATCTTTTTTAAATCTTTCCCCCTCCCGCCCCCCTGAAATTTGAAACCTCACGGTCAAATCAATGGGTGCCTCAGACCAAATCGGCCAAACAGGTCCAAAGAATAATTGAACCAAGCGGCTTGCTTGTATCACAATTTGCAATATGGTTTAGCGTACCGCTAGCACTATAAGCTTAACAGACAGGAAAAAAGATTTGCCTAATGCACCTATTTTTCAAAAATCTACGCAGATTCCAGTATTATTTCAGCTGATTTCAGGGATTTTGACAGGGGGCTAAAATTCCAGGGATTTTGAATTTGACAGGGGACTAAAATACCTATTTTTAACATTATCGGAGGTAGCCTTGAAGCCAAACAAAAATATTGCCACGGGTGTAGGTACATTTTTAGCCGTAAAATCCAAGTTAAAGGGACATTTTCAGGATATTTCGGTTATCCCACCTGGGAACGAGTGGGGCTTTCTTTCATGACACCTCCAGGGGTGTATGAACATATTGGTCAAGAAAATGTTTAGTAATTATAAAATTCCGGGTTGGGGTGAAAATAGCACTATCTATTCTGTGCTATTTCGCCAGCGCACCTTGCTCCATTCATTGTCTGTGCGCTTATGTGTTGTTCCGGAGTGCGCTAACTTCAACGCAACGAATTGAATATTCCTTCTCTTTGGGAAGGAGAGGAAGAGGAGGAGGCGGGACAGGCGAGAGGGGTAGAGTAGGGAGGCAAAGTAAATTTGAAGAATTCATTGACTCCAGAATTTGTCCGCTGCTGTAGTTATAAATTCCGAGAGATCTCGGGAGTTTAAAAAAAAATTAACAAATACCACGAGGAATGTGCATCAATGAACAGCATGTTTAAGCAAATGTTTATTTATTTTAAATATTAACGACTACGGAAACTGAAATGCATGTGCAAACATTCACCTGTAATATTGTGTCAATTTTTCCTCCTCGAAACCTTAAGACTCGAAAATCCTCGGAGACTCGGAAAGTGCCAGAGAGCGATGAGACAAGTGCCGCGACCTGGCTCTGGTCAGCGCGAACGCTCAGGTCATCGCGATTCCTGCAAGCACCCTGCTTTTATTCGGTCCGCGCTGGTGCTGACATCTTTTTCCACTTTCATGTCGACCTGTGAACATTCCCACCAATCCAAAGTGTGATAGCACCTCCCCTACTCTCCCCACTCCTCCACTGGTCAGCTGATTCCCCTCCCGCGCTGACAAAGTGTACCGTGAACAGACTAGCCCTCTTTGAATCTGACCGCGGCCGGAGAAGGACGTATCTGCTTAGTTCCAGTTGTGACTTGTGTTCGTCTTGTATAGACCAAGTTAACGGTATTTAGCCTACGGGCTTGTTTTCTATTGTAATAATTGTGGTTATATAAATGCTGTTACTGGAAGTTAATCAAAATGGCTAAGGTTGTTGTCATTTTTCTCTCGTTTTCGCCCACTTATCGCAGTCAATTCACTCGCGATGTCAAGTTTCAGTGGTTTGCGTTGCAATATGAAATAGCTGCGAATATTTTATCTTGACCCATTGAATTTATAGAACGTTGCTTTTTATCTAATTACTTGGAAGAACAGTTTTTTAACAGTGAATCAATATTTAAATAACTATTTATGCGCATGTATAATAGATTAAATAATGGAGTACATGGTGTCTTGACGCATGAATTTGAAGCCACTTTTACGGTCCACCTAGCATGTTTATCGCGCGCAATTCGTCCATGGATTTTATAACTAATAGAGTGCTTTTTAGGAGTTACTTGTTTTTTTTTCGTCTTGGACGGATTAATCATTACGGTATCGCGATAAATTCGCTACCGATGCCTATGTTTTCGTCGCATTAACCGCAAAACTGATCCATTCAACATGGCCGATTTCGCATTTTAGAAGCTTCAATATTCCTGTACACTGTCTTACCGTATTTTTCCATCTATACTCTTTGGTATGTAGTTTTAATATTAAGCATTTTTATCTAAAAGCAAATATGAATTATTTTGCACTAGCCGATACAAGGAGGACCTTAACACATGAGAATCCAAATTTATAAATTCGAATTAAAGGATAACTAATGTTTTTGGTTGAGTATCTAATTCAAGGAATTCTGAGATTCATATATTCTGCTATATTAGTTCAAAATAATTGGAGGAAAAAATTTGTAAATCGCTGCAAACGACAATACTGGGAAGAATAGGTTACCAATCGTCATTATTTGAACACGAAGCACTACAGTGACACAATCCTGGGGGTATAACTACAGTGACACAATCCTGGAGGCGGGGGGGTTTTAAAGGATAAGGGATTGGAGGAAATCAATAAATGATAGCTCGATCCAAGCCGAATCGGAAGAAATGACCATAGTTTTAAAATAAGGGCACGACAGCAAAAAACCGACACAGGAAAATTTTCTTCTTCGTTAACAGGACGACAGAGTGGAATGCCTTACCTGTAGAAGTCGTAAATACTTTCCCAAAATATTATAAGGAGTTCAAGATGAGACTTCGCCTCACAAAGAGCGAACCAATTCGTAATTTTTATGTGAAATATTAATTACTATGTGTGAATTGAGTATTGGAGTGATACATGGACCATTACCACCATGCATGGACCATTACCAATGCAATGGAGTGATACATGGACCATTACCACCATGCAAATGCCCAATCAAATGTAAATGGTTAAATAAATAAAAATCGTTTTCCAATTCCGGAAGACTCCCGGAGAATCCGGGAGCTAAGACGTTAAGAGCATCAGCCGAGAATTCACGCAGGCAAGGAAGATTTATTGCGTAGATGATCATTCTTGCATTAAGCACCTGAATTCTACAATTAAATGCCAAAAGTCATGTTAAATCTATAACTTACTAATATACACTCATGGAAAAAGTTAGCAAAATGGTGATTACAAAAAAAAATTAAGTATATTTGTATTTATTATACACTAATACCTATCTGCTTGAATTTATCTTGTAACTACGTTAATGCCTGAGTTTGTTCAAATACTTGCAAACATGTATTGTCATATTTTACATGCGAAAAAGTATTTGTTACAAAAGTATTTCCATTTTTAAATACCACAAATGTAATGTGATGTGTATGTATACATGTCCTACAGTTGTAAACTGTGTCAAAAAACTCGCGCATAAAAAGTGCCATATAATATTAGTTATTCATGTTTGTATCTAGTGCTAAGCAATACCTTCTGAAACAATAAGCATTTTCAACCTTTTCAAGCTTCCCTGGACACCGGCGACTTGGCTGATTAAACACTCTAAGCGACTTCCCAGGAGAGCAGATGACTGAGCTCGAATTACTCCCCATTCAGTGGCTTAAATTGGTGTACTTAATAATGGATTGGTAGGAAGAGTCTGGGGATTGAAGAGTTAATAGTATAAAATTACTCTCCAGTCGGCGAGACGCGTACAAGTATTACAACATTTTTCGTTGTATTGTTCACCAATCTAAAGATAGATCTTTAGATACGTTGACGTACAGCACGACAATAAATGTGTAACGCGTGAGCACTGCTCACGAAAAGGTGAGTCGTTTTTACCAAACTTCTATCTTACTTTCCCTTCAATCTTTAATTCTTCACTTAATAAATGCTTTTATATAAGGTGAGATTACGATCGACGTTTTCTCACGCGACGACGGTGGCGTTCAGTTTTCCGACGCCTCCCCGTCGAGGAGGAGTGTATTACGATTGACGGCATTGTCAGCTCTTAACTGTTCATCGTTTTGCTAACGGAGTTTCAAATATTTGCGAAGTCGATGAATAATTCCGTATGTTATAAAATAATATGAAGGCATAAACACATCACACCGTTCCCTATCGCAGTGGGATTTTTCAAAAGAGCTCAATCCTCGGTGTTTAATCTAGAAAACTGGCTTGTGTTTAAATTTCCTCAATACTGCCTTATCCTGGCAAACCTCATTTGCTTCTGCCACATTCATGCAAGGAAAGAACAAGAGAGCCTTGCATGCATATTTCATACATACTATCTTGTTCTATACACTATGTGGAAATATGATGATTTTCTTCAAACATTGATGAAGCACCTTAACGCCTCATGTGAAAGCAACGAATTTAAAAAAATACCGTTCTGTGACTTCATCAGCCGGATAATCGATGGAGTAGTGCTTTGACGGTGCAATGCGTGCATAATTTTTAAAAAGAAATATTTTCGCAAAACACCGTTTTCTGCCATCGTAACATTTCTCCTTAATATTAAAGAAGATGAAGTTCACGTAAAAACAATTCTTAAAATTACGTGTGCATTCACCAATTGCTTTTTCCCTGTTATGTAAATGTAAGGAAAAATTAACAGTTGCAATCCCTATTTCCTAGCATTTTCCCGCACCTGAGTTTTGTGATGATTAGAACCGGTGTCCGGGTAAAAGAGATTAAGTCCATCTAAAAGGGTACAGCAGGTCAATCACCTCTCTTCGCATCTCCTTTTGCATCAATGAATTGTATAGAACATCTTTTAAGTAGGTTCGGTGGATTCACTCAACTTTTGAGAATTCGACGAAACTTTCTGGATGCATTACTTTTATGTTGTCTTAAATCTACCTGATTTCTTTCAGAATTATTTACCGCAGATTACTTAAGATATTTGATCGAGAAGTGGAAAAAAATTACATGGGTTCTTATGGGAACACAATGCACTAGTAGCTTAATTCATCAAAAATAACCTTTTTCTAGTTAAGAATAAGAAAAACAAAAATAATAAAAATAAAGTATATCAAATTATTTTCATACATTATTCCATTGATGATTTAAATTATTTTTGCTTTTCTTATTCTTAACTAGAAAACGTTCTTTTCGATGAATAAAACTAGTCGCACCCCGCGTTCCCATAAGAGCCCATGTAATTTCATGCCCACTTCCACATCAAATATCATAAGAAATCTGCGGTAAATAATTTTGAAAAAATTCTGGTAGCTTTAGGTAAACATAATAAATGCTTCCAGCAAGTTTCGTCGAATTCCCTCAAGTTGAGTGAAACCACCGGACGTCCTTAAATGAAGAGGCTCTCATTGTTGTTACTGCTACCGAAAAAATTGGGTTTACTTCTCACCCGTGAGTGTAATTTGCCCGCGATGTCTACTTTTTCTTCTTCGAACTGCTTGGTCTTCAATTCAAATGTGCTCCACCATCTCCTTCATAAACACTTGAGTGGTCACGTGAGCATCATGTCTGTGGACTTGATCTGTAATGTTTAAACAAGCCGCATTAGTTGGTTTTATTAAACCAATAAAATTACAAGTGAAAGTTTCAAGCCTTATTCCATCTTCTTCTTCTTTATTATTCATTATGAACTACAGGAGAACTCCAGAATAGACAGGCCAAGCAAAATTATTAATCATCTTAATTAAAAAAAAATAAAATACATAAAAATATGAAAACATTAAATCATGCATAGGAAACACAGAATAGATATTAATAACAGTGGCAATAATTAAAATACAACTACCTCCTAAAATAATCCTTGCATGACGATGTACATGAAGGACTAGAAAAAGTATCTTCTGCCTAAGAACTGAAGCTCAAAAAAACGAAGAAATAATATTCAGCACATTCCTCCAAAATTCGACATTGGAGCAAAAGTTATGCCCTTGAACTTCCCCATAAAGAAAGAGAAGATATACGACATTACATACCGCAAATGGATTATCTGATAACGTGTCACGCTGTTTCCTGAAAAATCTTAGCAAAATGAAAAAAAAATCAAAGAACTATTGAGATGAATGCCATCGTTGCTAGTTGATAAATGCACTTTACATTCGGCAGAGTGAGAAGATGATTCCTACTTGTTTCAATTCTGTTTCCCCCTCCTTCATGCTCCTCCTTATAAAACCATTGTGCCTCAAATTGTGGCCTATCCGTCTGGAACTTTTGTCCGCATTCCTGATAGTGATCTCCACGTGTGAGCTTTCTACTCTCCTATTCTCCTATTATTCACTCCCGCGTTTCTAATCATATCCGTCCATTTTACCTTCAGCATCCGCCTCCAAAATCAAGTTTCAAAATCCTCCATTATCATCTTTTCCAGCTCCAATGGTCCACGTTTCTGAACTATATATAGTGCAAAACTCCATGCCAATATTATCACTTGGAAAATACAAAGTGGCAATTTATTGACAGAGAAAGAGTCGCTGTCGATCAGCGCTTAAATTGAAATGCATAAAATTCAGCTAGATTGGTGATGGGAAAAATAGGTGACGTAAAACTCTCTTGTTCAATATTTTTAGCAAGTACACTAATGCTAAAACAATGACAAGGACAACTATGTTTAAATCCACAGAGTATTTTATTGGTACAACTAGTTTCAACGCTACGGCATCATCGTAGCAAATTGATACCATGAAATACGGTACCTGATGATAACGCCGTAGCGTTGATACTAATTGTACCAATAAAATACTCTGTGGATTTAAACATAGTTGGCCTTGTCATTATTTGAAAATAGACTTCCACAAAGTTACGCCAGAACGGATTGAATTCTAAACTAATGCTACCATTAAATTAGTCCTTCTATTGTATTTGTAGCCTAACAATGCGTAATTAGCATTTTTGTCATTTTTTATGTTCCTGCCGCAGGGAAAGATGGTTCATTAGGGAAATAGCCTGGTAAATAGGAAGTAATAGCAATAGCAAAGAAGCGGACGAATTTGTTCTCGTGGGGAGTAAAGGGTTAAAGATATCAAAGTCCTGTGGATAGAACTCACTCTCAACACAACACCCTCACCTAGTACAAAGTTTTAATCATTACATCACCCTCACCTAGTGTTAAAATTGAAATCCTGGGGACACTTAAAGGTAAACATAAAAAATTACCAACAAGCAAGCAATTATTAAAATTTAGTAAAATGCGATGATTGGTAAAGAGATTTACAGTTGACAAAAAGGGTAAGTAGAATACCTAGAGTAAGGAGGTTTGTGCTCCTGTGGTAAGAGGATAGGTAATCCCCACTGAGGACCAACAGCAGGCATGATAGGTCACAACATTATCACGTGACCCACAGGTCCAGTTGGAGACATTTTTCCTTCAGAAACCATCGTATCAATGGATACTATCGCAAGACGCCGCCGCCGACATTGAACGGGTGGCTGAATGGAAGTCATCGAAGAAAAACGGGTAAGTATTGAGTTTTTTGAGAGGGTCGACAACTTTGACCATACAATTGATCGCTTGCAGGCCAACATTCAAGGATGCAACAAAAATTCCTTGAAAACGCCTAAAAATGTAAATTTTATGATTTAATTGACCATTCCGTAATGCACAAAAGCTATTTAAATTATTATTTAATATATATATATATATATATATATATATATATATATATATATATATATATATATAAATAGATTTGAAAAGAAAGGAAAGGAAAAAGATTTGAGAAATAATGTCAGATAGATACTTTTTAATATATATCTGACATTATTTCTCAAATCTTTTTCCTTTCCTTTCCTTTCTTTTCAAATCTATTTCTATATATATATATATATATATATATATATATATATATATATATATATATATATATATATATATATATATATAAATAAATAAATATATATATATATATATATATATATATATATATATATATATATATATATATAGAAATAGATTTGAAAAGAAAGGAAAGGAAAGGAAAAAGATTTGAGAAATAATGTCAGATAGATACTTTTTAATATATATATATATATTAAAAAGTATCTAGCTGACATTATTTTTCAAATCTATTTCCTTTAAAATCGTGAAAAATGTCTTGCTGTCAGATGCAGAATCATTGCCATATACGTGAACATACAATCTGACCCACTCACACAAATGGATTGCCAATTCTGACCCGCTCACTTAATAAGGTTGCTAAAAATGTCTTCTTAAGGAGACAAGATCAAGTCGTTGGATATGCATGCACATGATACCCTACATGCCAACACAAAGGTGTGTGGCAGTGCGTGACGGCACACCAAAGCATGCACTATCCGTCAAATACACCATCACAATGTTATTGTATATTTTAGTAAAAACATTGTTAAGGGACTAACGCGTGAGGACATTTCACATGAAATACAGCTTCAAACAATCATTTTACACATTATGGATGAAAACTGTACTCATATATCACGAGAACCATTAGTTAAAGTTCAATCATGCTTACATGTACAACTATTTTAAAATTATACACAAATAATGTATAAATAATTAATTTAGAACATCATAAAGGTAACAAAATGGTTTTTAATAAATAAGCTATCTATCGTGTGTACATTATTGGTGGCTTCGATCACAGGTATTCTGGTCCATAACGGTACGCTTAAAATATGACATTTAAAATCTTTCCTCTAGGCAATCTACCTAATTTCATGCATATGATCTAATCAAGTGTAGAAGAAAGGAGTTTTTTCAATTTTTTCATGTATTCTGAAAAAAAAACTAGCTTTAAATTTACACAAGAGATTAAGTCTTTTCAGTAACCTAAGCTGTGATAGCGATTACTATTTCAGTTCTATTGGCCAAGAAACACTGATAGGTTTATCATGACATGTCTGTACACACCTAGCTGCTCTTCTCTGAACTACATCTGATGGCGATATCAAGCCTGCTTCATAAGGGTCCCAAATACTAGCAGCGTATTCTGGGTTAGTAAGTAAGTAAGAGTAAGTAAGTAAGAAAAATATTTATTGTTCAGGACAAAAAATCCAAAAGAACAAAGATAATAATAAAACACTTTGCAGGCACAATCTTTTACAAGTACAAAAGGACAAACTTTTCATCATTTCAAACTTTTCAAGTACAAAAGGAAAAACTTTTTATCATTTTATAAATGTAAATTAACACAAAAAACTCATGTATTAATAACTAACAATAGAAAAATGATACAATGAATAAGGAACCATAATAACATGAACACAAATTTGAAGAAAAAAAATAATAATAAGAGTAACTTATGTTATACCCGGGAAAGTAAATAATCATGGTATTTCATTTTAAATGTTTTAACAGATCTACAATTTTTAATATCAGTTGGCATCTTATTCCATATGTGACAAGCTGTTACAAGAAATGATTTATTATATGCTGTGGTGCGATGCCCTGGAAAATACAATTGATTAGGATCAGACCTAGTGGACATTGTGGAGACAGAGGGACAACTTAGGAACAAATCATGCAGATACTTGGGGTGATTTGTTTTTAAATAGAACAAACAAAAAGGATCCCAGAAGGTATTCTCTACGGGATTTGACGTTGAGCCATCTTAGTTGTTTATAATAGGGGGTGATGTGGACGTCCCTGCGAAGGTCAAAAATGAACCTAAGGCAGGAGTTTAAGGCCCGGTGAAGTTTGAGGTTATTTTCTTCGTTGAGGTCGTTTTCGTCGTTGAGGGTTAGGACGAACTAGTGAAAAATAAAATCGCTCTTTAACTTTCTCATCACGTTTCCATAGTATTCTTATAAATAATAATAATAACTTCCATATAGGTAACAGCATTTCGCCAAATACTAGTTATTTATTATATTTCGGCAACACATCAACAACCTGCCCTGGATGGGGAAACTAGGACCTCCTAGTTGCACTGGAAAATGAGTTATGCGCTTTGCAATATCAGCATCGCCATTAACCAATCAAAGTGAAAGTTGCTATAGCCTTCAAGATGCGATAATAGCATAGTTCTATTTGACAAGTGGAAACAACGAAAGGGAATAATGAGTTTAGTTACGTAATTGGAATATCCAGTCCTGTTTCCATTCACACAATGGTCAGGAAATTAACAATTCTTTCAATAGTCATTTTCTCTTTTTCCATTAGACGTGAATACCACTTGCTGAAAACATTAGAAATCAAATGTCATTCACAAGTTGTAATTCATACCTACTGGTGTCATATTCAAACATTGGAATTTTTGAACGCCAAAAATGACGGTATTTTGACGTCGCTTTCACGAAATCATCGCGATCGAATCCTTCCTGAATAAGACTCCGGCATATGGGAAGTGCGCCAACGGCAACTCGCGAGCCGCACGCTGCTCGGCGATCATATCATGGAGCTCATGCACCTCAAGTAGCTCTGAAGTTTAATTGAAAGTGATAGCTAAATATCATAGTTTTATTCATTAAATTTTAATTGATTTTTGACAACGGCGATATTATCATTCGTTTAATGAATATATAATTAATATTATTAATACTTGCTATAACTATGCTTTAAATTCTCCACATGGCTGAACATATATTGATAGGTTTAGTATAATTTTTTAAATTATTTTTAAATAGGGGCAGGTCAGTCGCAACCGTCACAAACGTTCGCCGACGCCTGTACTTTAAAGGCCAAAGTGAGAATTGCTTTGAATAAGTGGCTGAAATTGGACAATGAGAGTGATTGAGAACGAAAACGCGGTGGGCTCAAAGGGAACAGTACTCACCCGATTAAGTCCCAATTTCCAAGACATCCTCGGATGATTCAGAGGTGACATTTGCGTGGTGTCCATGAGTCAAAGTCATTGATTCTTTCAATGATATCACGCCCTCTATTTTAAAAATCACACAGGTGATACTTTCACAGGACTCGGGTGGAATGCATGGGTACCTATAGAGCAACCATAACACTTTCCCTGCACTCAAAAGGCCCACATCTATGACACCACCCAAACACTCCTAAGATCGAATGCGAAAGAGTATGCGATAAGTGCCTTGTGGTGACGTAAAAATCATCTAGACGTTTTCCAACGAGTTTTCACTACTTATCGCTGCAACACAAAATTGCAACACTTTTTTCACAGAATACTTGGCAGAAAGAGAAAACCAGACAGAAGCCCACAAGATGGTACTGAACAGCAAAATTGATTGTATCCTATGCACTTATATCAGATAAAGGAATTTTATCAAATTAGGTACACATTAATATGCTAGTCATTACTATAATTACATTTTATTTATTGAAATCATGTATTCATCAGTCACAGAATAAAAAAATCAATGCCTCATAACTTCTTCCTGCATATGCACTACTGTACCCTTATTTTGTCCAAAACTGTCGATTGGTATCATCCCGGGGCATTGTACTCAAGAAATATGAAAATACCGTCATTTTTGGCGCTCAGAAATTCCAATGCCTGAATATGGCACCAATAGGTGCGAATTACAACTTGTGAATTATATTTTATTTCTAATGTTTTAAACAAGTGGTATTCACGTCTAATGAAAAAAGAGGAATATGTTAAAGCCTGAGAGAACTGATTCTATATTTTTGTCTTCAAAATAGTGTATCTTCCGTATTCTGATACTATTGTAGGCGGAGCCTGGTCATTTACTGCGATATTACCTCACGTATTGATTAAAACTACGTCAAATTATCAACATATGTAATTTATAATACCATTATGGAATATAAAATAGCATGTTCTACAGAGTGTATTTCCACAGAATGCATAAGATATCTCTTATGCATTCGAATTCCTTCCCGCATACCACTTCAAGCACTCATAAACCACTCATGAAACATCAAACACACATCAATCAATAAGGCGCACTAGGCGTTTGTCTCTACAGCATCACCTCCGTGTGAAACTAAACGTATTGGATTCATCACCCAGGGGTGCTGACTCGTTAACGGACAACGCATCGTGCTTTGTATGAAGGAGGCTGAAGGTAAGCGGAAGGTAAGTAAGTGGAAGATACGTCAATGAGAAAACTACTTCACGAGGTGAATATGAAATTCTCCTATGAGATCCCCGCCCACGGTACTCAGCTATGTTAACGCCAGCGACAGCGGGTTGCCCACATTTTAAAGTTCTCAAAGGTAGCTTAGGAAGAAATTGTTACATAAATTCTAGGGCTTTATTCAACACTGGCAATGAGGTCTCTCTCCTTCTCCTATGTACGTTATTTAGGGAAAATCTTCTATTTATCAAAAGCAATACGTGGTTTTCCACTTAATATTGCAAATGCCCTGCTTTCTGCCTTTCGTAAGAAGTCGTAACCTTCTGATATCACGACGAGCGTTAGACATTTTGCGTCACGGAGAAATCCAGGTCATAAAGTGCCCCTATCTATAAAAAAGCTAGCTATATTAACTCCTGAAGGGATCCGAGAAAGACTGTGAGGTATGAGCAGTCAGAAAATTATTTACCGATACATAAAATTCGGTAGATAGTCTTAAAATAAATGTAACATGCCGCAAGACGTTCTAGTTCAATAAATTAGTAAAAAGAACAGAATTTCCTTCAACATTTCCGCCAATTTCCCCCCACAGCATATATGTTTTGATAACGGTAATATTTTTTTAATTTTTTGTCTGAAAACTTTAGACTCGTATAGCAATCGCCTGGATGAGCAAGACCTAAAGAAGAAAACATTAATGAAGAAAAAGATACCCTGATACGTGGAAATACTTTCATTTCGATATGTGAAAGGACTTCACCATGTTGATTCAATAGTCTGAAGAAGTTAATTAAAAACGAAATGTCAATATAAGTTATTAGAAAACAGAGCTTGGTGAAATGGAAAGTTTATACTATTCAGACATCTAGATTACATAACGACGGTGAATATGCTGGTAATATCTTTGTAGACTGAGACTTGTAAAATAGCAGTTTTTAAATTCTCTCAACAATAGTCAGCAGCGTGAATTATTATCCCTCTCGAGAGTCCTCCACTATCTTATAATGCATTTTAATATATTATAAATATATGCGGATCAACTTTCAATCACTATAAATAAATCAATAAATTATGGTAAAAATAAATGGAATCCAAACAGTCAATAATTTTCGGGTACCCTGGAGAGACAAGCACAAGGTAAAAGTGACTTCGAGTACTCCATAAGGTGAGTAGTACTTAAAACGTATTGCAATAAAACATGCCATGCCAGTGTGACATTGAAAGAGGAATACATTGGGTACTAGATGCCTCATTCTGCAATCCGAGGTGAGTTTACGGTAATATACGCCAGCCTGCTATCGAGTCCTCAAGACACGATTGCTCATAAAACCTTTTTTGGAAGCCACCGATTATGACAATGGGTCGTCATAAAACGTCAAACCGATACTTGCAACCGGACACCCTAATCGCTGTATTGAATCACTAGCTTACGGCGTAAGTTGAAATTCAACGGGGGAAAACATTGAACATAATATAGGAGATAAAAACGAAATCCAAACCAATTTGGATTTCAAAGCGCGTAAGCAGATACCAAGCAGCTAAGAAGCCCCGGAAAGATCAATAAATTTTCCGCAATCTTAAAGGCGAAATATTTAAGATTCTCTATTTTAGTTAAATACACGATACCTATTATTTTTTATATCCATATTTGTGCCGGGACTACCCGCGATCAGCGTTCACCTACTTTCATAAATGTCATGCTTTTGAAATTAGAATGCTTTTTGTTGATTTTTTTGCCACAAAAAATAGAAAAAAATACGATACACATGAAGATATGTGACGCCATGGCATTAAAGTACTTCGGAAGAGAGTATTCAGAGTCCCAATTTCTGAATGTTGACAGAATCATACCATTAAGAAATGTTCGATGGGTGTGTGAAGTTCAACAGCACTCAACAACCGACGTAACATGAGCAACGACGCAAGTGATCTCAGCGGAGGATGGGAAGCGCACTGGAATGCGTGACTCATGTTTATTCATGTTTGTGCTTGTATATTTATTTGTTGGAAGTAATAAATAACTTATATATCTACTTGACGCCAACCAAGTGATCGGCGTCAGGGGCGTGCGCTCAAGGGCCGGTAGCACCCGCCTTCGTATCAACCTGGCTTTAGAGTGGGAGTCTTCGATCGCACTTTCTCCATCTCATATATGTTTGCAGAGGGAATCAAATGACGCATTCCATATATGACAAATTGCCAGTACCTACCCGTCAAACTTGACTCTCTCCGCCAAGTCAGTCTCTTCAACCCATTGACCCAAATACATATATGTAAAATGCCTTCCAAAAATGATTTCCAAAAAATCACATAACAGCAACACATATGAGAACGAGGCTAATGGACATGGAATGTTTAGTTTTGTGCTTGTGAATGAAACGATAAGCTGAAGTCAAATCCTGCTTTTTTCAATGAACCTATTGCCTGATTTAAGTACTAATAATTCTCTTGAAACTTTGTTAACAATAGTGTAAAATAAAATTTATGCCAAGTGACAGTGCAGTATGTACATTATCTGAGAAAACGACTTTTTTAAACGAATTTTCTGGAGATGTTCCCGGTGGGAAAAAAACACTACTCCGAGGTAATATCATATTGGATAAACAGTGAGTAAAGCTGACAAGTTAGGTAATGTTAGTTAGGATGAGAACATTTTATACCTCTCGTTGGAGAAGTAAGGTGTAATCCAACAAATTTCATAGATAATATTCGTCTCAAAATGTGGAAGTGCCAACATTTGAATACCAATAAGCTATTTTTTTTTTACCAGTGCGGAAGGTTCTTACTGCGCAAAAAGTCACTCAATCTGGTTAGAAGTGAGAAAATTCTGGTGTAAAAACAACTTTCGCTTAGAGTGAAGACCATTCATATATATAACTTCTTGGAGAATCACTCGGGTGATAAATATATAATATGCCAAGAGGGTGGCAGATAAAAATATAGATACAGAAAAAAAGGACACTTACAAATTTAAACTTCCGATATTTCGGTGAAGATATTAGCTCCACCTTTCTCTAGGAGAAGAGTAGGAATGAAAAAGAATTCCTACTCTTCTCCTAGAGAAAGGTGGAGCTAATATCTTCACCGAAATATCGGACGTTTAAATTTGTAAGTGTCCTTTTTTCTGTATCTATATTTTTATCGGCCACCCTCTTGGCATATTATATATATATATATATATATATATATATATATATATATATATAAAAGAAAAGGAAATAAATATAAAAGTATACGCTAGCAACAAGGCGTTGAGGTTGGGGAAGGATAGGAAAGTAAATCAGTGGACACTCACTGGCAGATGATCCATGACGACACCGGTGTCCACTGCTTAGGGGTAGCTTTCGGGCTAAGGACCCTTCTTCAGCTGGAGGAGATTCACTGTTGCTAGCTTATACTTATATATATATAAAATATGCCAAGAGGGTTGCCGATAAAATATAGGGTCAGAAAAAAAGGACACAAGAGTGTCCTTCCTTTTTTTCTGTCTCTTTATTTTTATCGGCCACCCTCTTGGCATATTATATATTTATCACCCGAGTGATTCTCCAAGAAGTTTTATATATATATATATATATATATATATAATTATATATATATATATATATATATATATAACTCTAAGATAGAAGTCTAAGAGCTGACGAAGCTGACGAAGGACCAACCGGTCCGAAACGTTCCCGTAAGAACGAATTCTTTATCTTTTTCTCCTACCTCCTGTAAGTTTAATATATATATATATATATATATATATATATATATATATATATATATATATATATATATATATATGAGTTCGTGGAAAATCACACACGCGATAATTTAAATAAAAATAAACTTTGCCACAGGTGGGGCGGAAATAAATATAGAAACACAAAAAGAAGAACACTCACACACTATACGTTCTGATATTTCGACAGCCGAAAAGCTGTCTTTCTCACAGAAGGATTCTGTATCCTTCCTTCTGTGAGAAAGACAGCTTTTTGGCTGTCGAAATATCAGAACGTATAGTGTGTGAGTGTTCTTCTTTTTGTGTTTCTATATTTATTTCCGCCCCACCTGTGGCAAAGTTTATTTTTATATATATATATATATATATATATATATATATATATATATATATATATATATATATATATATATATATATATATATATACAATATGCCAAGAGGGTGGCCGACAAAAACATACACACGGAAAAAAGAACACTTACAAATAAATAAAAACTTCCGATATTTCGGTGAAGATACTCGCTCCACCTTTCTCTAGGAGAAGAGTCACTACTCTTCTCCTAGAGAAAGGTGGAGCGAGTATCTTCACCGAAATATCGGAAGTTTTTATTTGTAAGTGTTCTTTTTTCCGTGTGTATGTTTTTGTCGGCCACCCTCTTGGCATATTGTATATTTATCACCCGAGTGATTCTCCTGGAAGTTTTATATATATATATATATATATATATATATATATAATTATACAAAGCAGTCTGTCAGCCAATTTATGTAAAAATCATTGACCTACTTCAATGAAATGACAATTTTTACTGATATATTTGGCCGCATCGGCAGCGCAAACTGTTGGTAGATTTGAAAAATTGCGCTATTGAATATTGTAAAATCATTATTATTTCAAATAAAGGAGAAAATGGAACTATAAAAATAATTTAAACAGCAAACTACGGAGAAATACAATTGCCTCTCCAAGGTAATGAATTAAGGCATGATTTCGTGGACTTCTTTGTCTCACAGAATTTACGTTAATCACGGGCACGTCGAAAGAGTAAGTCCATAATTTTATTTACCGCAAATATTTAATGGGAATGTTTATTTTCCGGTATTTTTGCTACAATTTTCAGATTCAAAAGGTAAAAATTAGGTGCATTAAACATGTTTTATTACTTTTCAAATTTTATGCTAATGAGCTATTCTCACTCTTGAGTGCTTTAATGTCCTTACTTTAAGGTCCACTGATTGAGCAAGTGAAAAGAGAGTTCCTCTTATTTTTCAGTTATAAGGTCAATTAACCATTGCATGTCTGGTACGTCAAATTAAGCGACAGAGTAAAGGAGCCTGGTAATTAAATTACCATCAAAAATACTAACAATTGCGCCCTCTGTGCAACTCTGATTTTTTATGACGGGTTTACTGCGACTGTGTGAACCAAGATCGATACAGAGTTCCACCTTTTCGCTTTAAAAAAAATAATAAAAATACTGCTTTGTAATAATATGGATTAACTAAAAAACTAAGGTACAAAATATGCAGATAAATATTGATCTGAGCTGATGAAGCTGATGAATAACTGATTGAACTAGTATTTATATTGCCCAAAGAATAATGAAAGAAATTTGGCGATCATGTTAATCAGAAGAGTCAATGAGTTGATGATATTATTAATGAACCCGCTTTCCCAGCGTTAGATTCCTACTGCAGCGCCATGTTTATTGAGTTTACACATTTTCGCATCAATTATGCAGTGACGTACTAAAAATAACAAAATACTAGCATGTGTTTCCTACACATTATTGCAATTCAATCGTATCGGAGAAATCGCTACTTAAAAACAGTTATTCGTAAATATTTCTTTTACATTCGATACATAAATACTATTTTCTCCATTGTTTTAACCATTCTTGCATTTCATAACATGTAATTTAAAGTTCAATCTACGAAATAAAATCGTGTAAAAGTAGAATTTTGCTGTTCATATAACGATAAATTATACGTTTCTCTATAAAAAAGTCAGAATCTAAATAAAATTTCATTTTAAAATAACTTATGCTACAGTTTATACCACCATCCATTATTCCCTCAATAACTTTTTATTGAAGGGATTACTTCAAACCCTTTTTTTTATCCAGAAATAGTTTCCGTAAATTTGGCGGATTTTCTCTGGACTTCAAAATGGGTACAAATTCAGACCTCGGATAAGTCATCAACTTTTCAAGCATATTATAAAAGTCCTTTCTTATCCACGCCCAAGCAGTAGATTCATTCAACGCGTAAATCCCCTGAATAATCCCCTGAGGTTACAGAGATAAGATCGTGATTCGTTTTGGTTTTCTCAATAGGAATTAGGCCAATTGTTTAAACCATTATCATTCCCCAATATTTCATTACTTTAAAATTTTTAGGGATTTAGTTCTAATTTCAATTCCATGCCCTTAAAAAAATAACGTCTATTGGTTATTGTTTTTTTCTCGATTTCAGATCATCAACACAAATTTCCAGCATAATTTTTGGCCCCATTTTTTTGCGAAATCAGAGAAAACTTATAGTCTAAAATGACGAAAGCTGACGATTCAGCTATGATTGTTTCCTTTTCATGACATAGATGCTTAAGCGCTATGATTTGACGGTTCCCGGAGAAACGGGAATACCGCGAGCTTGAAATAACACGGAATCGTGTCAATGCTGCGTATATCCACACACACATACCAGGCATGGGGTATAATTATGGAGTAATTTTTTCCCCAATTCAAGAGGAGGCCCTCATAAGTTTTCCGAAGCCTTTACCCTTAATATCTCCGTCGGACCTCAGTGATATGTATTTGTGCCGTCAATTCTCTTCGCAAGAGCGGCTCCACGCTCCGCTCTTGAATGCGGTGCCGTCCTCCCTGAGTGCATTAACGCTGGAACATAGCGAAACAGTGGAATGGTTGACGGTCGGCCTGGTTTTTCTTTCCCTCTGCGAGAAAATTGACCAATTTACACGGAAAGGAGTTTTTTTAGGAGGAGGAGGAATAGAGGCAATTCTCGGCAATCGTGCGCTTATCTGAATCGGATGAAATGGTCGAATAATGGCCAGTGTGCTCAGTTTGCTCATTTTTACATTATGGAATTCTGTCAATAGCTCTAACATTGTCTATGTTTTATTTGGGTCGAGATAATAATTACCACGATATGAGAGCGAAAGAAGTGGTTCTGGGAGGCCTGCGACAGTGGCGGGCTCTGGAGGGGGAGCAGGGACACACGCGGCTATTTGGTAGTTACTTTTATTATGGCTTGGAGGAAATTTTCTATCCAATTTCACATCAATGTTTTGTGTTTCACCAAAATTTTCCAGAGTTTGAATCAAGTCAATTTTCCCATTGCAGTGTGTAAGTAAGGATTTTCTTGGACAAGGTCATTTATTCTATTCATTACTGCCAGTTGATCTTCATTGAATGCATCATTTTTTTATTTCGTACTCCACGCATGATTAATGTGGATTCTTTTATCTGTAAATATTTTTTAACATTGCACTGGATTCATGACGTCCATTTTTTTTCGTTAGCATTGAAACACTTGCTTTTCCCTGATAATTTTTGGAACTTCGTAGTAAATACATTCAAAGTTTTTCATTTATTTTATTTCATTACATTTTTGTTTACTTTTAAACATCAAAGCGTAATAAATTTGTTCTTTGCTTATTTTTCAGCTGTTCCTATTCTGGCAGATACTTGACTGAATGCAATACACGTTTAAGTATTCCTCAAGCGGCCGTACCTCTCTTAGTTTTTCCAAAAATCCCGAATTACCTCAATATCTAAAGCTGTTAGGTGTATATATATATAAATGTGTATGCTTGGTGGCTGTTGATGCAGAGGAGGAATCAAGGTTCCAGTGCAGGTAAAGCAAATCGCTAAGCAATAGTGCAGTAATGGAATCCTGACAACGGAACAATTAATGAAATGGTAGGTTTGCATTAAATTTCATTTAGGTACTATCAGACGCTGTCCAAGATAATAGGGTAGCCTTCTGGGATGGGGTAGCAGACGATGCGATTTTCGATTTTAAGACGAACAATTATTTTTCATATTTTTAGACGAAATTCTGAATTAAAATTAAATCATAACGTATTCAAACGATAACACACTTAACTTTAAAATCCATGACTATTTCTGTTACAAAACACAATTTTTTTTTAAATAAGGAACTGTCAGCTGGCGAGGGGAAAATAATTTTTTACCGAAAATTTGTTCATCACCTGAATTACAAACACGTATTTTATTTCTTCAAACGTAATAATAATATTTCGACAAATTTGTTCCTATAATAAATATAAAACTGATAACCATCGTTGATATAAACTTACATAAAGTAATGTGCAACCCCAATCACCTGGAACTTACGTGATCACGTGTTTAAGGAGTACATACATCACGAAGGCAAAAGAAAGATGAATTTTGATGGCTCAGCAAGTTATAAGTCTCCGGGAATCATTATTTTTGAGGTTATTTGTTGTTATTTGGTTATTTGTGGAGCCTTTTCTGGCATTAAATAATCACGGGACTTCTATCTGGAAACCATTTATCAACTCGACTTATTTATCTCTTTAAATTGTTGCTGTGACTACATAAACAACCTGAGAACATTTTTACATTCATCTTAACGCCTTCCCTTAAGGTTAAAATTTTCTCAACCAATTTTACAATAATACAGTTTCTTGACAATTTTTAAAACTTAATTCTACTTTTACAAACAGCATTTTTGAATTAATATTAGTAGCCTTTTAATCATTAAACATATCCAATAGAAAATATCAACAAAAAATCATATTCATGTTCTCACTGCATTTTTACATCAATTATTTGTTTGGGTTACATGTGAGGACAGCATTCCTGTATCTTTCAAATCTGACACTCCACCATACACTCCACCATTCCATATCCTCTTGTACACTTTCTGTCGCACAATGTATTGCTATTTATGATGTTCCGACGGGGCAACTGCTGTCACCGTCTTGGAAGTAATTGAATTAGTAGTGAATTGCGCCGGTGAAACTCACTGAATTATTTGTGACAAATTATTCATTTTAACATTTTTTCTTGATTCCTTGCACATATTGATGAAAAATATGAACCTTAAATAAAACATAAAATATACATAAAAATATATAAAGACAACCATCACGCCCACTTTAAGGACGTTCTGTCATTTCACTCAACTTCATCTACATCTACATACTACCCCGCAAGCCGCCTCAATAGGCGTGTGGCGGGGGGTGTTAGGACACCAGCCGTTTACATATAAAAAGGAAACGCTCTAATGAAATTACGCCTTGCATTTATTAAAGTCCCTTATTGTTCGGGGGAAAAACGAATTCCCATACCTATCCGTTCGGCAAAATATCTCTCTTAATTAATCGTTTCTGTCGGACCTGGAAATATAATGGGGTTCTAATATGATGTTCTCCATGTCGTTGTTAAAGATATCTATTCTTAATTGCTCAAGTAATCTAAGCCTAGCGCTCAGCCTCAGAGTCTTATGGGAACACAAGGTACGAGTAGCTTAATTCATCAAAAATAAACCTTTTCTAGTCAAGAATAAGAAAAACAAAAATAATAAAAATAAAGTATATCAAATATTTTCGTAAATTATTCTATTGATGATTTAAATTATTTTTGTTTTTCTTATTCTTAACTAGAAAACGTTCTTTTCGATGAATAAAGCTAGTCGCACCTCGCGTTCCCATAAGAACCCATGTAATTTCATGCCCACTTCCACATCAAATATCCTAAGAAATCTGCGGTAAATGATTTTGAAAAAATTCAGGTAGCTTAAGGAAAACATAAGGGAATTGGGCGAAACTTACTGGAAGCATTATTTATGTTTTTCTAAAGCTACCTCAATTTTTTCAAAGTTATTTACCGTAGATTTCTTATGATATTTGATGTGGAAGTGGGCATGAAATTACATGGGTTCTTATGGGAACGCGAGGTGCGACTAGCTTTATTCATCGAAAAGAACGTTTTCTAGTTAAGTATAAGAAAAAAAAAAATAAATTAAATCATCAATAGAATAATGCATGAAAATCATTATGCATATGTAATTTATTTTTATTATTTTTGTTTTTCTTATTCTTAACTATAAAAAAGTTTCTTTTTGAAGAATTAAGCTACTCGTACCTTAGGTTCCCATAAGAACCCATGTAATTTTTTGTCCACTTCTCGATGAAATATCTTAGGTAATCTGCGGTAAATAATTCGGAAAAAATCAGGTAGAATTAGGACAACATAGTTAATGCTTCCAGCAAGTTTCGCCGAATTCTCTTAAGTTGAGTGAAACCACCAAACTAGTGATGGGTCGGTCGTGAGAGATCGAATTCCGAGAGCAAGTTCTCTTAAAAGAAAGATCGATGAACGACTTCTCTCCAATGACCGAGGCGATCTTCACCGATCGCGACAGGAATGATTGCATGACATCAAATATCGATCACGAGACTTGAGACCGACCAAAAAAATCTTGAGTGAGTTTTATAACGAGAGATTCCAGAGTTACTCGCTCTTTCGTGAGATGTAGGCAGTTATTCGATGCTCCGCTCGGTTGCGCTAACAAAGACGCAGCGTAATAACAGTCAACAATTTACATCACGACATAAATATCTTGCATCGAGAGAGTTTTACCAGTTTTGCTGGCTCGCTTTTTAGTAGAATAATAACATCATTAAAAATGAAGACCGAATCCGTTACACTGTCGGCAAAGAGACAGCTGGGTTAAGATTCAAAAGGAATGCAATGGAAATTAAACATGATCCAGGTACTTATCCGTTTGTTAATTCGCCAAGCAATGCATTATTTGTTACTGCGTTGGCTATGTAGTGCCGTTATTTATTACGTGCAATAGGTTAATCGTCACTTGTAAGTAGTATAGTACAATACTATATCCCTATGAATTGTTTTCCTTTGCCGCGACGAGTCGTAAATTGTGTGATAATTAAATATCTGAGTCTATGACGTGATCGCTTAGAAATCAAACCTGATACCCATGCCGCTGTATTATATATATACCGGCCGTTTATATAAACAACTGTGATTCATATTACCAATGCATTTTAAAAATTCAACTCCGCTCCTCTCTCTTCAATCACTTTTTCTAGACTTTGATGGTGTTTCTGTCAATCAAGAATGTTTCCAGTGCTTCATTGGATGTCCGTTGGCTTTCCCTTCGTCTGAATTTTCTTCCCATATGTCTTCCGAAGTACCGGCGTGTTAAAATCACCGGTGAATTAATCCAGAATTGTTTGTTTTTGGAATGCAGTTTGCTTTTGGTGTTATTTCAAATATTTTTAACTGCAATCTCATCAGCGAATCCTTTTTTCGGAGAATAAAATTTCGTATGTGCCAATAACTCTCCTTTTCATTTAGAGGAATGGTATTTGAAGAACTTGATTCAGGGAATAATAGCGTGATTCCAGTTAATATAGGTTAGATCCAAACACCGTTCGAGACATGATAACTGCAAATTATGATTACCCACAGGTAATTTGATTCATACTTTCATCATTTTACTTTTGTAGTGAATAGTAAGTTAAAAAAATGTACATAGGCTTGATCAGTAAATATCAGTATGAGTTTCCGGAATTTCATTTGCATTTGCACTGAGTGTAGCTTCAATAAACGGTACAATGTAAATATCGTAATACTGTAATTGGTTGTAAGCAAAAATGAATTACATGAGTGGGCCATTACATCAGCCTTAGGCATCCCATTGAAATCGGCAAGGAGTTATTTCAATCAAAATGTACTAACATGTTTAGTAAGGCAATATATGACTTCATACCACCGATACTGTGTCACTTTAAATTGGCAGAAATGCTGTATTTGAGCAATTAAATAAATAAAGACTGTATTTCTGCGTGCAATAGAGCATCATATACTGTAAAATAGTGCTGGAAATTTGTAATCATCGTATCATCCATCAAAGTGTGTATTCGAACATGGCTTGTACACAGGAGCTTAGACCATATTCATTTAAAATTTAATTCCTTGGAAAGGACAAATTAAAATTTCTGATAGTACTAATTACTCATCGTACATCCAAAATCCCTGGTAAATATTTAGCAGGAAAATTTAGAAGGAACCTGCAGAAAGTTAGCAGAACATTCATGAGGATAATCAGAAACCTATAGTGGCAAAGAAAATATTATTTTAGTTTAAAAACTGATGCCTATCTTAAACATTGGTGGAGTAATGCAATTATAGCATTGGACTGTTATCAACGTCTATTCATTCCACATTCACTTTAATTCTTATATTTGCCTGACCATGACATTTTACCACCATTATAATGGTATACAGATAGCTTAACAGACATATATATTTCAGTGGTCAGTTACCACTCCACCCTTCCTGCTTCAAAAATGTCTTTCCTTAAAATGATTCAATTTAGTTCTGCGCATCACATCCATTCATTTCAATTGCCTATATTTTTCCTACCTCTCCCAACGAAGCAAACCTTTCCCTTCAAAAGTGCCTTTCAGGACCTCATTTCCTCTTAATTACCTACTATCTGACATAAAGTAGACTCCTAAATTTCCTTCACTGTTATATGTAACTTCAATGCCTAGTCAAGTATCTCTTAACTTCTCTTCTATCTTACTTTCATTATCCTTCTCGAGAGCCACTCCTCATATAACTTGTCTAATCTCACCCTCTCAACATTAGCCAATGGTTTATATCCACCGAAGTCCACAACCCTTTATAAAACCTTCCAAACCAACCTTTTGTTTGCATCCTATATCAGGACTTGAGGCATTACATATCCCCCATAATTCTTGAATATTGCTGATATTTAATATCTTGAGTGGGACACCTCGTTCCACTAAAATTCTGCCCCAGTTACAACTTTATTCCACTATTTGTTTTTTTGCTATTTGTCTTAAGCCTCTAATGGTTTCTACTCAATGACCATTCTCAATGTATACTCTGGAGTGAGCTGGCAAGCCACTTACCATGAGGAAAAATATCCACAGATGCTGAGTGGACTATGTTCCCTTCGTTCCTGCTCTTCGTCCAATCTGGCATGTGTGAGCCTAACAGCTATAATTACCCTTGTTAATTTCTACTACAGGTAAACAATACATCATAGCATGTCCTTTGATAACAGTTGATTAATATTCATAAATTTACCAAAGATCATGACAATAGGAGTCGACTTAAGACTAAATCATATTGGGGTTTCAAGGAACATATTCAAAATAAGCCAAGTAGTAATTGTAAAAAACCTACACCAACATTTATTCCACTTATTGATTATTAAAAATAAATGGATCTATGAATGGTTGCACAACCCTTAGTTTTCATCACCCCTGATGACAATGACTGAGTCAGACATCGAAACGTCAGCCTACATGGAGACCATCACCCTGTTGGAAACCCGAGAAAGCTTCTTAGGTTCCTCATATCAGTGAAATAAATAATATTAATAATATGTAACAGCATTCATTAAGCATGAAGCATTATAGACCAAATCCATTTTACACTAAAATTTTGTTATAAGTGAAAAATCATTGATTACCTACCATTGCTTGATTATCCATCCATGACCCTCTTCTCCATTAACTTCTTCAATTTATAAAAGGGAGTTACCAAAACTATGAGTGCATACTTGACTTAAATTATGACAGACATTTAATTTAAATGAAAGCATAAAAAATTCTGATCAAGTTGACTTTAAGTCACACAGGAACGACATCTGTACACTTAAGTTGACTGCTAAGTAATTGAGTACCTGGATAACTTGAGGCACACAACTTATCACATGATATTGTTTGCTCTCTGCTGTTAGATTAGATTGTTGTTGGGGGGGCCTTCGTCAGGAGCCCGGGCACTTAGACCTTTCTTGGTCCATTGTGCCAACCCCATGCCTGTCTGCCACTTGCAGACAGGGGACAAGAGCACCTCGGTAGAGGTATGGAGGATTGGCCTCCCCCTGCCTCACCCCAGTACCAGGTATAGTGGATGTCCTCCCTCCAACCGGCCCGGTTTGGCTTGGCCTGGCCTCTCAGGCCTGCCGGTATAGGTATGGAGGGAGTATCATCTCTCCATCCATGCCTGGTTGAGGTATGGAGGAGGGTCACCCATCCAACCACCGTCCGGGCCCAACGTTGCTTAACTTCGGTGTTCTGATGGGAACCGGTGTTTTAACGTGGCTAGGCCCTTGCCCGCTCTCGGCTGTTAGTGATGTCTGTTTGGATTTGGAAACTGGCTCTCTTCTAATAATTTACTCCATAATACCCTATATTGGCATATATCCTTTGCCTCTATTGCATTCATACATTACTTCATTCACACTCTCTCCTATTCTTAAGACTCCTAATCTTCCTCCTTTAATGTCTCTTCCACCACATCATGAACCCACAATTTTTTCCATCTTCCTCTTACGCTATTCACTCCTCAATCACAATCCTGTTCCAATACTCAACTCTAATCTATTATTTAAACATTGCCAAACCCACAGAGAATAATCCTTTCATAAAGTCCATTACGGTAGCATGAAGGAAGAGATATTTTCAAAATGTCACAAGAAAATTAATAAAAAGATATTAGCTTTAGTTCCCATAAGTATCCAGTAAGTATATCAAGCAAAAATCAACATGAAATACACTCAGAATCTTTACTCTTAAAAATCCAAGATGGTATGTATATTGTTCTAGCAAATTCAATGATTGCATGGGGGAAATAAACATTTGTCACAGTATGCACAGCTGATTTTTCTTCTTTGAATCAAAACTAGGTATGACATACAACTGTTATAACTCATATTATATGTAAACACTACTGTTTTCTAATTACAGTTCTATAATATAGAGAGAACTGGCAGAGTGGATATTGGTCTGAAGTTATTGATGGCTATAACCATTGATAAGCACTAAACCATTGTGTAAATTAATAATTGATCAGAGGCTATTCCTTGCAAAGATAATAAACATATATATTGAGGTCAGATATTTAGTAAACATTCTTATAACCTGATTGTTCCATGCATTTCATAAAATCTACAGAGTAAACTAGTTATAATTTTGCCTAGATATAGTATTCCCTACCTGTTACATGATATAGTCTAGTAAATGGCAACTAGAGTAGCAATCAGATAGCAGAGAAACTCACTGACGCTTACATATTTTATTGCATTGGTGCTTCTTAATGATAGCAGCAATATCATCTAGAGGAAGAACGAATGTAGTGGGTTTAAAATTAGCACTGTCAGTGCCAAACAATTTAAGAAGATTCATCACATCCTGCAATCAGTTTTTAAATCCTTACTCATACACATCATAATAACAAATATTTTGTGTGTATTAGGCATTTCTTATAGGTAGCTTAGAAGCAATATATATGTTAACACTTACTGATAAGAATTTGATATGTATAACTGTTGAATACCCTGTAAGACATAACTATAATAATCAAATCGTTTTCGTAACCAATTGACATCTCCAATGTACGGGCAAAAGCATTTTGTGAGGGGGAATTAATATAGCACTAAAGATTCAATACTATAACAAAGTGCATTTTTACTGAATATACATTTTATTGAAAGGTACGCAGGTACATATACAAACCATCATTTAATAATATGCTTTTTAAACATTTAGAATCTATGTGGCATTGCGAAAAACATATTTACTGAACATCAATATAATTGACTAGTTTGATTAGTTATCTAAGTGACGAAGTGCATGGTGAAACCCCAACGATTTTAATCGATGGCAACAAACGAAGCATGTTTTGCAAGGAGCGTTTTACATTAGATATAAATCACTCAAGTGGCTGAAAAAATTCATATATTTCAACAAATATTGAGAATAGTAAACGTGAAGTCCTATTTAGTTCACTTTGGCACAAGAAGTGCTTCACGAGAATAAAACAACATCACGACAGAAGCAACTTAAAAAAAGTATTCATCGTAGGACTGATTGTTATTATTAGAATCACAGATATATATATATACACAGCGAATGTCTTGGACTCCTGTATAAGCACTAATACCCTGAATTTATGCTTTATATTTACGATGTAAACAATAAACGACGAATATTACGTTAACCTATGAACAAATCTTCGATTTTGGCATTTATTAATATTGTAAGCACTCGACGATCACGAGACAGTATTTCAGAAGCACAGTAACTAAATTATAGATATATAGTACGATGTAAACAAACCTTTACCAAAGTTGAACGTTCGCTTTTTTACATGCAATTCACTCTTAGACAAACACAGCAGCAAACTATGAGATTATTTCAGGGGGTAGTGTAACTTAAAAATCTACGACGTTAACAAACAAAAACTTTACTTCACTATATAGGCTATTTTTGAAGCACTAACTCTTGGTAAATTTACGACATAAACAATAACTTTAGCATAAGTTGAACATACACTTTCTTCGTGTAACTCACGTCCAGAAACACAAAGCAATATTCTGCCATTTCAGAAGCACAGAAACTTTTATAACCTCCACGGTGCATTTCCTGTCATAACACATCCATTAGGAGCGTAAGTCTACCTAACACAAATAACCTTTAAATATCAAAATATCACCACAAGAACACACGCAATACATCACAGCACATATAACATTTGTAATCACTGAATTTCCATAATTACATTGTCACTTAAATACACGATAAACCATCGTTTCAATATTCTCGACAAATATTACGTCTCGTGAACGAGTGAAACAGTCTGTAATTGAAAATTGAATTTTAGTGCTACAGTCGGATAATTTGCTTTAAATTCTTACAGCCAAAAGAAAACGTTGATCGTTTCGAACTACGTACATACCAAAATAAAATTTCGCTACTAAATTAGTATTAATCATTGGTTTCTATAATGAGTTGTTAATAATTTGTGGTCGATAAAATGTCACTCTTCAATAGTTTTGTAATCAAGTGGGATATTCCTAATATTCTTCGTATAACTATATTTAAAATCACAAACCAAGAACATTGTGTAAAAACAAAACAAACCTTCGCACGATTGCACAATTGTGCCTTCAATTGTTTTCAAAGAATTACCCACAACTCCACGGAAACCGGCACTGAACGAGGTAGCTGCACTGAAACCTGCTCACTAGCTGGAAAATCGGTCTCTCTGATCGACGATCGAAGATCGAATCACAAGCGGGAGTGACCGACGCGACCGAAATCTCTCAAAAGACCGACTTTGCCCATCACTACACCAAACCTCCATAAGAGGAAAGTGTGGTAAATCGCCATGGCAACTGTTGACATAAACTGCAATAAGAACGCAAAGTTCGGAAGAATCTTCCTTTTAAAATCAGCCCATTCGTAGCTATAATGAATGTAAACTCAAAAGACGAAACGTGATTGTGCATCGACACAATTACGTTACGTCTTTCACTGGACCACGCCATGAACGAACATAATCACAAAACATGTCCTCGACGGCTGAGAGTGCAGAGTGCCTCTCTTGCTGCCGAGTGATTTCCTAAAACGGCTTTCATGAGGCATTTCCTTATCATTCTTTTCAACTAACATTAGTGTAATCCAGTTTCATTGGTAACACAGTGCAAATAAAGCATCGTCAATCAACGTGGGATTTATGCACCTCATTTTTTTACGATGTCGACCACGCGAGGTCTACATCTACATACTACCCCGCAAGCCACCTCAATAGGCGTGTGGCGGGGGGTGTTAGGACACCAGCCGTTTACATATAAAAAGGAAACGCTCTCATTAAATTACGCCTTGCATTTATTTAAAGTCCCTTATTGTTCGGGGGAAAAACGAATTCCCACACCTATCCGTTCGGCAAAATATCTCTCTTAATTTATCGTTTCTGTCGGACCTGGAAATATAGTGGGGTTCTAATATGATGTTCTCCGTGTCGCTGTTAAAGATATCTATTCTTAATTGCTCAAGTAATCCAAGCGAGCTCAAGTAATCTAATCCAAGTCTAGTGAAATGTTCGACAAGTAATCACAAGGGAGAACGGTCTTATGAAAAAGTATACGGAAACTAGTGGAGACGATTTGAAATCTTAGTTCCACCAGTATATACTACGCACCAAAGCATGAAAAACAGCGCCATCATGGCGGCAATAATACGCCGAATCACGTACAACACTAAACAATATTTTAAATACCATTAATTCGATGGAATCTACTTATTTGACAGAAAAAGTAATGGGAAGTACGCAATGTTTTTTTTCGATCGTATGATGTAAACGATGACCTCGATCTTGGATACTTCGGTCACGTGATTCGCCTTACCAGCTGCCATTGACGTGTTTACTGATTGGCTGCATTTATCACGGTCAAGCTTACTATTATCTTGCACAGAGTCTCGTCTTAATAACAGGATAATTAAAGCAAAAACTAATTCAAACTGGCCTAGGTATACGCCCGCACCGATGGATTCTAGAGAAATTTGCCAGAAGAGGTACATACTATAGGGAGCTATATTTAGAGATTCGCTGCACGCACAACTCGCAAAACATGTGATCTTTGAAAATGCGACATCTCCAAACTAATGAACGTAACGATAGGTTGTAAGTTTTTCTATTGTTTTGCATACATTCAGGCGTACCGCCGCGGCGGTGATTCTAAAATGTAAGATTTTTCCTTCGAAAATAATTTTAAAAAGAGATAAAAATACGAATGCAGAAGTGACTTATATCTTACGTAAGACTGTCTCAGGCCCCCTCACCCCCCTACGCAAGACAACGCAAGAAAAGCCCAACCCCCCTCCCTCCTCAAATCGTCTTACGTAATACTTGAATGGCCCCAAAGGTATAGCGTAGAGTACTTGAAACGCTTAAACCGTTCAGAAAGTAAGGGCTTATCAGCAAACTTGAATAATCTAATGGTCTACGCAAGATAAGTTCTCCAGTTAGGTTTAATTGCCGATTCGGTTATCGAGCAGTTGATGAAAACGGCAGGGACGGGCACGGTGGAAAGGGCATCTAATTCGCAAAATTCCCTGTCGCTGCTCCGAAGCATTTGCGGCGCTGCAATAAAGGGTTGGATTCACGAAACGGATAGGAGGGAAGTCTTCGGATGATAAAGTCAAAGAGGGAAGTTACAACCGTGTTAGGCCAAATCTAGAGTAAGTAGTGAACATTTGGGACTCTTCACAGATTGATTTAGCGCAAGAAATACACAAAACACTAAGGAAAGATGTAAGATTTATTAATAACTAATACGAGCACACAGAACGTAAAACAGCCGATAGGACAAGGTGTTGAGAATCTAGAGACTTGGAGGCGGCACTCTTAAGCTTGCATTGCTTGAAAAAAATTCTGAGTACCATTCTTTTCCTTTTTCGCGCCTAACACTTACTTAATTGTTTTATTGCATATTGCTGAATACAACAGTTCCTGTTGTAACTATTATTTCTTATATATAGGTAATATATTATGTTTATTAAACCCAGCGTAAAGGCCTTAGTTGCTGTTTCCAAACAAAAGAAACAAATTAAATTCAGATCATTTCAGAGTGACATTGATTATTATTATTTTAACTCCTATCTATATCCCTGAAGCTGATAGAAGCGACAAAGTGAAAGGAATACACTGATGAACTGATAGGTACAAAAATTCCTTCTCCCAAGACACCATAGGTGACTACAACCAAAAAGAGCAAAGACATTCCGTTGATATTAAATCCTCTTTCGTCGTCTCCCTCTTCCAATTCCTCTTCCCTCTCTTTGTCACAGCTTGTGCCCTAACACCCTCTGCCACACGCTCCTCTGATGGCTGAATGGAAAATGCATTCATTCACTAGTTATTCAATCCTTAATATTGGTTAACCGAAGCCCTTCATTTAACCCTGCTTTATGTCCTTGTAGCTCCTCTGTTTCATATCCCGCTTCATCTGGCTTAAGTATTCGTACCTCAGTCTTCCTCACTTCACTAGTGCTCTTTTCCTGCAAATTAGTCGTTCATCATCGTATGTCATATCTATCTGAACCTTGCCTTTCTGATAGCTTTCCTCTTGGTTTTCTCATCTCCTATACTTCTGTGCACTTCATCTTTTCTGATCCTATCCGTTCATTTGATCTTCAGCATTCGCCTCCAGCACCAAATATCGGAAGCCTCTTATTCTCTTCTTATTCCGATGTCCTTCTCTCCACGTCTCTGTAGCCACATATCGCAACACTCCACATGAATATTTTCAGGCACTACTTCCTTGGTGGTATCCTATTTTATTCGAATGCAAAGAATGCTTTTCTATCACGAATATTTTCTTGACTTAAGATATTATTCGTTTGATGCCAGCTGAATTTCTCCCATCCCATGTCATTCAGCATCCAAGATGGTGACAATTAAACTTTTTTTTACATCATTCCTCGTTGCGCAATTTCTGCCTTCTGCATGTTTCCATTACGCAAAGGAATCTTCTCAGAAATTTTGCCGCCGGGAAGCACTGTGTAGAAATAGATTTTTTACGCATCAAAAGGGTTGGACCGCTCGCAGTCGGAGGGGATGCTGGTCTCCGCGCACTCATTCAACACATGCGCAGAATCTTCAAGAGACGTCCCCGGGCGGCCAAGGGAGATACAAATTTCTCGGATCGATGCGCTGAGCCGTGCATAGGGTTCGAGAGCGTCTGTTGTCTAATGTGTGGAGATTTTTCCGCTCGCCGTATTGCTCGGAATAGGGTAGAAGACGGCACATACATAGTGTCCCATTGATCGTGTGTCATTTTTTACCTATAATTTCAGACACTTTCTTTCGTGCCACATGGATGAAATTTGGTATCTAGGTAGAAAAAGGTTGCCAGTTGTGTTGAGTGCAAGCAAAAATTTTATAAATATGACCTTTTGACACCATAAATAGGGTCCAACCAACAATCCCAATTTTGCCTTAATGTTTCAATGTTAAATTATTCGAAATAAAAAAATACAGAATTTCTTCGCGAAACTTTATATTATTATGTTTTTGGGCACAAGGAAACGGTGAAAGAACATTCGAGTTTGAAATTGCAACCGTGACCCCTGAAAGAGCACAGTCAAGGTCATAGGGGTGACGAAAAGCGAATCGCCTCTACAAACATATCGAATCATAGGTTTAAAAAGGTGCCGAGATCGATGGTAAGGTCTTCAGATCCCTATCGTCATCCCTTGACCTTCACGGGTAATTCAGGGCTCATAGAGGTGGCAAAAGATGAATCAGGGCTACAAATATATCGAATCATAGGTTTAAAAAGGTGCCAAGGTCGATAGTACTAGGTTGCAGTAGGTCGATAGTGTATATTAAACGCCCCCACCTTGCACCCATTGTGCTACTGGCATTGTCAGGCGGGGAAATGAGTTGCCACGAATTAATCTCGTGGGAATCCGAGAAATTGAGTATTTCGCTGGGAAGCATACTCCATATCCCTTCCCTCCAAACGAACACGCACCCCCCCTACATCACATATCCACCCATTTCCTTCCCGTTGAAAATGCCCGATAACAGCCGGCCCGGCGACGTATAGCAACGCTCCTAAGGAGGCGAAGCCAAGGGGGAAGGGTTTTAAACCGGACGATTGTGAAGGGTTTCGACCACTGCTCTGGGAGTAAGCGCACACCCTAGAATTATACCAAACGGATGACCAGTGTGTTCGTTAATAAACAGGAAATCTTAAAACACTTCCGGGAGTATATAAACTCACATGTGCACACGAGACCTGCTTCTCTACGTTAAATTATTCGTGAAGAGCCTGAGAAAAGAAGGCATTTGAGAATTATGAAAGGTTATAATAATAATAAGGAAAGAATTTGTTTGAAAATACCAATACAAAATTAATGGGAGCGGAAATGTTTATTTGTCGCATTGGTCACAAAATCATGGTGTGAACTACGCTGTTTAGAGAATCCCTGGCAGCTTAGAATGGGACATGCATGATGTCGATTTTTTTTACCACTATGATACACCCGCCAGAGCCACAGCCTATAAAAGGCTCCTTAAGGACCACAAGGACCAATTACAAAAGACATTTGATCGAAAAAGTGAGCTTACTAGAAGAACTGCCATAAATACTTGTCCCCATCATGAGAAAGCATGATGACTCCATTATTTTTTCGCAAAACCGCCTTCTTCCAAATATCGGTATTTTTTGATCAAGGCAATAGCAGTGTTGATTATTCTATTCATTTCATAGCACGAAAATAATATGCAAACGAAGACGTTGACGTCACAGACGGCATTACAACAGCATGCTATTTATAATTTCACGAGGGAATATTTTTATTGCACATACTTATAATATTTTAAAACAACCTAGCCATAAGAGAATCAATGTCTTCATCCTTCCACGCGTTTATAGAATTTTCAGCATGTCGAAAGGAGCCAACGGATTGCCTAATCACGGACTGTCATCATTGGTATAAGGGAGTCAATGAAAGAAACTGCCACAACTTTCGCTGCTCTAACAACTGTTGGCATAGCAAAAATATTATACAACTGCATAAAAATATCTTAGCATATATATTATCCAAATATGTCAAGGAAAACGACGCAAAAGTAGAAAAAATCTCTTGAAAGGGAGTGATTTGAAATAAAGAATAAATCGACTTGGATAGGTATGTATTGTTTCAGGCTTCACTTCGTAGAAGTTCTTAATATTCATAATTGAAATGAAAAAAATTCGCACTGTTCTAGGAATAGTATGTAGTTGATTTTTAATAAAACATATGCAGAAATGTGCAAGTGTTTTGGTATCAATAATGGGTATTTTATAATAAGACCAACTGTGTCAGTATGATCGGCGGCTGCCAAAATTAACAAGAGATTTTGACCAAAACTAGATCAGATAAACACCAAGAATGGTGTGCCTTGAAATGGTGCCAAGCAGGTGTGCCTTGAAAACGTTCAATTAGTTCGGTGAAAATGCACGCACATAAGCAGTTATTAAATTGAAATTGATAAAATTTTGCACTTTGATCACCCGTTCATTATAAGAGTATTACGACACCTTAGACCATATTCAAGGTTTGCATGCCCAGAATGTTAATTAAACACTACCACGGAAAATTAATTTAAAAAAAATATAAATGTCTTCAGCACCGTTTTTATTGATATACAAAACCACAATTCAAAAACGTTAGTGTTTACAGAGCCTTGCATCCAACTGACAGCACAAGGGGGTCAAATGATATTAACGATGCAGAGAAGATGATCGCTCACATCAAATTCCTTGTTCAACAGCTTTTCGAAACACTTATGAAACAACAAATGATGATAGGACAGCCGTGGCTGCATTAGTTTATTATGTCTCAACTATGTAATCAGCAATTCATCAAGTCATGTAGTATCGCAACCAAGAGAGATTGACCATCATTGCACCTGCCTTGAATTTTTAGCTGACGAAAATGATGAACCCACCAAATGAAACATCATTACCATATGAAACCCCGATAAAAAAAAGAATTACGAGAACGTTAATTGAAGCACTTCTAACGTCAATTTCAACGAACATTGGATGCTTAAAAATGGTAAATTACATTTCATCGTCTCATTAAGTTACACTCATTACTTCAAGTTCCTTATCCGTGATCTGTAAATTAAGGAAGTGGTGCTTCGAAGACAGCCTTTCCGATTCCGTCTCCTTCCAGTTGGGCTGACTCAAGATGCCACCTGCCCTCGCGCGCGCTCAGAGGCCGGGCCGGGCGCCGCGCCGGGCCGGGCCGGTGGGACCGCCGCCGCCGCTCTGCAGGGACCGTATAATGGTCAGTTTCCCTCCCTGATTTCCACAATGCTCGACTTTCCCATAAAAAATACATTTTAGGAGAGGAATTAGCGAAGTCAGCTAAGCGTGATTGCACGAGGCTTACGGAATAGAAAATATACTAAATATGTAGTCAGCCACAAAGAGTGAGGAGAAGTGACAAAAAAAGGGACGAGGCTCTAAAATGTCCTCAAGACAGAATAAAATTTCCAAACCAGGGAGTAATTAAATAAATAAATTGTCCAATTAGCTCAGTTAATAATACAATTTAGGAAGTGAATTTAATTACTGAACAGTGGAATGAATAGGTGTAACTATCCTGCAGCTTCCATTTTCTTCATAAATTATATTAAAAAGTGTATTAACTCAGTGTGGATATAAGTGACATGCACTTGTGACAATTATGAAAAGTGATCGATTTACTGCATCCTAACTTACAATTAGTAAAAACAATTTGAATACTCAATGAACACGATATGCCACCTTAAGGCGTCTTGACTTCCGAGCAAACCCAAGTAACCAATGATTATTTTCCAGGTATTCAAATGTCCACATGATATTTAATGAAGAAAATCGAAACTTAATCGCGCTAAGGCATACTTGCATCAAAATAAACACTTGATGATTATTTCACTATCAGACAAATAGCGAAGACAAAGAAATTGCTAAGCATAATGGGTAGAACATTACTACAACGCTAAAAGAGTGTTAAAAGTGAGCACCAAAAATAAATAATATATTTACAGAATGAATTAATGAAATTTTAACGCTTTAATTCGATTAAAGACGTTAATACATCCGTGGGTACACAAGGCGATGGTGAAAAGAAGAAATATTTCAGAAATAGATCGGGTTGGTGCGAGGGGTAGAGTGCATGCTTCCAATCCCGAGAGCCCGGGTTCGCATTCCGAAAATGTCAGAGGAGCACCAACCCCTACTCTGGTGCTATGTGGAAAGTCCTTCAAGTAAAGTAATACGCCAGTCGGATAAAACTGTGAACCCCTTTGCGCCTTTCTATGAGAGCATAGTGATCTAGACACCGGACTTCTCTCAAACCGTTCTCCATTCCCAATATAGTCCCTCCCTTAATCAACCTATCTCTGATGGCACAATTTAATTCAGCCATTGGCTGCTTTCCCAAATAATTATCACATTCAATGCGGAGCACGTCAATAGACGTGCTCCTGGCTACACCGACTGACGGAGCACGTCAATTGACGTGGTCGTTCCATTCCGATGCCCTTTAAATTTTTTAAAGGGCTTCGGAATGACGATTTTGATGACTTCCATGAAAATCAGGCCCGCATTGAATGTGATAACCGACATACATTCAATTTCAGATACTGCATTTCCAAGCAGGGACTTACTCCTTCCATTCTACTCCACATCAGAGGCACGGGATTCAATCTGAGTATAGCAATCCAAATTAAACCACAAATGAAACACAAAAACAACGTCTTTCAAGTGAGGGAAAAGAATGATCCGAGAGTCTAAAATTTCACTATCGGTTTATGCGTACTTATTCTTTCATCCCTGGGCAGCAGCATTCAACGATGGAAACACCGGTTCGATCACCGGAGTTGAGCATCGTTTGGCTCGGCCACGGACGGGTGGTATTCGTATTCATTTCGAGTGCTGAGAATTCGTTCCGGGGGTATACGGCAGACAATAAGTGCGATATGACCTTAGCCGTCGAAGCGCGACAAAATGACGAGGTACTAGTACCCTCGCAGACTAACTGTCAAAAAACTAGAAGCATACAATTTCAGGATATTATTATTGCCTTAGTAGAAAAAGAATGCAACGGTGAATTGGAGGTTTCGATCGATAGTATATGAGGATATACAGAGAGGTAAACCGAAAAACTGGCATAATAACTCTGATTCAAATCGATTCCTATCAGTGTAATCAGAGGAGAAACAAATTATGAATATAAGGATGTTTTTTTCTCGAGGACGTACCAACTATCCAGAATTATGAGAGGATACTTAAAAGATTCCAATGTCAACGACAGAGTTAGCGATACACAGATATACTCTGTGATAGACTCCGAATATTGCATTTCTACAGACTAATAACGTGAAAAGTTATGAAATTGCAATTAGCCCTGCCTCATGGAGAGAGGACTAGATTATGTCACAGAATGTAGTGCCACATAGTCCGTTCTTATTATTAACTTCTCGAGTACCTACGCATGCATCCTTCCCATTGATATTGATAAACTCACCACGGTGGGACTCGAACCCACGACCTAAAGGGTTATCAGGCGAAGGTATTAACTTTCGAGCTTAAGCTTTCGGGGCCGTCAAGAATGAGAATTTAAATTTATGCGGTGTGGGTGGTGAGCATAAGTTTTTTTCTTGATATATATTACAGTATTAGCTCAAAGAAGAGAATATTGAATCACAGAAATAAAAAAATGGATATTTCACTTAGAAATACATTCACCATGAAATATTTCTGGGAAGGCAAAGATCAAAGTAAAACAATTCCCGACGGTGAGCCAGCTAAGGGAATGAACGGGTCCATAAACCCATCAAATAACATGATATCATTCAAAAGGCTAGGTAAAAGTAAAAAAAAAAGATAGAAGCGTAAGGTGGAAACCCTTTAAGGTTCATCCCAAAGGAGAATTTGCTGGAGTTGGTGGAGAGGAGTGTAGGAGAAGCAACGGAAATTGAAACAAATGATAGATAGGAGAGTAAAAAATAGGGATAGTAAAAGCGGCTTAAAAAACAATAGAATCAATGGAATCAAGAAGGATTAAGAAGCAATGAGCCACAGAAAAAATGATTGAAATCAAAGAATAAATGAAAGAAAGAAAAAGGCGAAAGAGGAGAGAAGAAAGTGGAAAGAGGTAAACACAAGCAGTTAGGAATTAAATAATATACCCCGGAGTGTAACCAATCGGGAAAAGGAAAATTATCGTAAAGGCTAATGCGAGGAAATGAAAAAACTACTGAAAGTTGGGGTATTGTGTGCACTATATACGCTACGGTGGAAATGCCATCATGCGGTGAGAGGGAAAGGGAAAATGATACGTAGGGTGAAGGTTAAAACAGGGAAGATACTCATCGAACGAGACGATATCCAGTATAGGTGAAGTGAATAAGTGTTGGTTAAATAACTTTTAAAAAATGTAATTTGGGCAGATTAAAATTACTTCAGCAAAAATGTAATTAATTATAAGAAAAAATAACTTTCCCATAAATTAAACAAATACATTTAAGTGAATTCAATCCGTTCTGGCGTAACTTTGTGGCAGTCCGTTTTCAAATAATGACGAAGCCAACTACTTTTAGCACAGAGTATTCAGACACTCTGTGGATTTAAACATAGTTGGCCTTGTCATTATTTGAAATACATTTAAAATTAGTTTACAATTACTCTACATGTACGGAAACTCTGGAATTACCACGGTATTGAATTCTAAGATCAGTAACCTTTCTAAAAAAATTCAAATAGTAATTTTTCCAGTCCTCTAAAAAAGATAATTTACTATGGTGAATTGGAGCATAAGTCAAAGAGTCGAATCCATTTTCTATATCCCCAATAGAGAACTTAATTCTCAATACATGGGATTTAATCCCAGACTTACTTCGATGAACCGCAACCTTTTATGAGGGAGAAAACCGTATTAAAATGAAACCATATTGTGGTTTAACTCGTCAAGTAAATAGCGATCCAGCCGCTGTCTCGAACAATGGTGGTGACAGCTTAAAAGTAATTTAAATGACCCTTAAAAATGCAGCCTGATATGAAGCGCACGCTCCTATTAGGGGGTACCTATAGTTGGCGCCGATGCAACAAAATCTTTTAACCAAACGTTTTCTTTGTAACTCGGAAAGTATTGCAGATATCTGAACGGAATATGCAATATTCAAATGAGGAAGTTTCAAAGAGTTATTAATTGTCCCTATTGGAATTGATGACATTATCACACAAAGAAAGTAAAGCATTATTATTATTATGCAAATCGTTACAAGTTGGCTATTTGCCGGGTGGTAACAGTAAAAGAATGAAAGTATATCACCAAAGTAAAAACTAAATCAGTCAAATCGAAAACTTAAAATTAACTTTGAAATTAGTTTTCCAAAATAATTTTTTTACACCTATTCTTAAAATTCTTTAAGTTGCCAGGAAAGGGCTGAAACAGTTCTGCAGGGAGTCTATTCCAATCATCAATCGTCCTGTTAAGATAAGAAAACTTTTTGACGTTGGTCCTTGGTGACCGACATTTCATCTTGTATTGGTGATCATTCCTACCAATATAAGATGAATTCCTGCTCTCGAATTATCAGTAAAATACGTTTATTTGCTGACGACGCTGTCATCTATCGTGAAATTAGAGATCACTCTGACATTGAAATTCTATCATCGGATTTAAACAACGTTCATGTGTGGAGCCAAGAGTGGGGACTCGAACTTAATCTGAGCAAATGCACGGCGGTACATTTCTTGCGGAGGTCGTCCAACTATCCCCGAGTATATGCTGTGGATGGCGTTAAGATAAAGGCGACAGATGAAGTTAAGTATCTGGGAGTTACGATTACCTCAAACCTATCGTGTGGAACACATATAAGAAATATTTGTGGCAGAGCTTTGAAGAAGCTAGGATTCGTCAAGCGTATTGTGGGAAGATTCTCAGATGAAAAAGTAAAAGAGAGGTGCTATTTCGCACTCGTCCGGCCACACCTTGAATATGCAGCGAGCATATGGGATCCGGTGCAGAAAGACTTAATCCGGGAACTTAATAAAATACAAAGGAAAGGTGCGCGATTCGTCAAAAACTGCTACGGGCGTACAGACAGCGTTACACAGATGTTAAACGAATTAGGCTGGGAGCCGCTAGAGACTCGGGAGGCTACGCGCTAGGCTTAGATTGCTTGAACAATTGAGAATAGATATCTTTCAGAGCGACACGGAGAACATCCTATTAGAACACCACTATATTTCCAGGTCCGACAGAAACGATAAATTAAGAGAGATATTTTGCCGAACGGATAGGTATGGGAATTCGTTTTTCCCCCGAACAATAAGGGAATTTAATAAATGCAAGGCGTAATTTCATTAGAGCGTTTCCTTTTTATACGTAAACGGCTGGTGTCCTAACACCCCCCGCCACACGCCTATTGAGGCGGCTTGCGGGGTAGTATGTAGATGAATATAGTTGGGGTTTTCTATCTTATGTCGCAGTTCCCCCCATGCTTTTTCCCCCTCAAGTGTGCGGAAGAGTGCGCAAAGCCTATTTATTTTTCTTCTCCGTGCTAGTGAGTCCCATACCAATACTTGCAGCATTTTAGTGACACTCTCGGTCTTTTTATGCTTCCCCATTACATACCTTGCTGCCTTTCTTTGTACCTTCTCAATGGATTTTGTTTGTCCCTTTTCATACGGGTCCCACACTAGTGACGCGGATTCTAAAATCGGTCTGATTAGGGTCTTATACGCCTTTTCCTTTGTAGTTCGACCGCTTTCCTTAAGGTTTCTCATCACCCAATGTAAAATTTTGTATGCCTTTTTTGTTACCTGTTTCATATTTGCCTCCCACCCTTAATCTTTCGTTAAATACACCCCTAAGTATTTACACCGGTCACTTTTTGGAATGACCATACCTGAATATGAATAGTCCCTCCCAGCTGTACTTAGTTTCCTGCTAAAAGTAACAAATTTGCACTTTTTTACATTTATCTCCATTCCATTTTTTAACACCCATTCTGCCATTTTATTTACATCATTTTGGAGGACTTCGCGATCGCTCTCCTTTTCTATTTTCCTGTAAATTATGCAGTCATCAGCGAAAAGCCTTATATGGGAGTTAATGCTATCCGGGAGATCATTTATATAAAGTAAAAATAAAAGCGGTCCAAGGACGCTACCTTGTGGGACACCCGACGTTACTTGTGCTTCATCGGAGCACATTTCACCCACTTTAACCTTTTGCGTTCGACCCTTCAGCAAGTTTTCAACCCAAAAGTACAATCTACTGTCTGTTTGGGGTAGTAATTTGCTCATTTTTTCTACAAACCGATCATGTTCAACTTTGTCGAATGCTTTTGACAGGTCGACTATTATTGCATCCACTTCTATTCCTTCATCAATGGAATCCGCAATTTCTTGGCAAAAACCCAATAGTTGCACTTCACAGGAGTGCCCTTTTCTATACCCGTGTTGAAAATTGAATAAACAGTCGGTGCTCTCACATAGTTCCCAAAGATAATCAGCAATTATCTTTTCTACTAATTTGCACACTGTTGACGTCAAACTAACCGGCCTATAATTTTCTACCAATCCCTTATCTCCTCCTTTAAAGATGGGTGTCACATATGCTTTTTTCGAATCGTTGGGTAGGACTTTGTTGTTTATTGTAACACTGAATAAATGGTTCAGATAATTTGAAATTTCAATGCCTCCCATTTTGAGTAAATCTACGAGGTGCTATCTGACCCAACTGATTTGTTCTTCCTCATTTTACTAATTTTTCTGTAGATCTCCGAATTCGTAGTTTTAATGTGTTTAACATTTAATACGTTTGTTTCCCTCTGTATGTTTTGGGAGCTGGGTTCCAAGTCCGTTATATCTACTTTATTAACAACCCCAGTGAAAACACTGGCATACCATTTATTCAGTGCATTTGCCTTCTCCTTGTCATCGGTAATTAAATTTCCGTCCCCATTCTTTAGAACCGTTATGTTTTCCCTGTTGTCCTTTCTCCTCCTAAGGTACTTATAAAACTTGTTTCCGTTATCTTTTGAGATAATATTTGTTCTTCCTCATTATTATTAATAAGGAATATATAGGAATAATAAAGGAATATGTAAAGGATAATATTATAAGTGGGTCATTCCATTTCAAAACAAAAACATTAGAAAAATAGGTTCCTTATCATCTCAGATTTAATCAACAATTAGAAAGCGGGTAGTGCTCACCTTTGTGACTCATAATCCGTCGACTAAAATTGGCAAGGAAATTGTTACCCTTAAGCTTTAGGCAAATATACAACGGTAGCATGCGGAACAGTTTTTGACAAACCGTCACTGATAAAATATACCAAGAACAGATTCACATCGCCTACGCCTTACGAATGCTGTATTTCACACAAATTCCAATACCAACATCTCCCCAAACCAAGTAAAATGAAACTAAATCATGTTTTTTTTCTTGAAAGATCATCAGAAAGATCATCATAATGAACGTTCTAAATCAGTACTTACCGAATTTTTAAAACCTGTGCCACATTATTTACTTTAAAATCCGTAAAACCATTTTTATTCAAAATATCTCAGGTTCTTGGGATATTTTCTCGGTGACGGTTAGTCAAAATCCATATTTTCTTTTTTATTCGTACATTTCATATACATGGGAGTTTAGAAAAGAAAAAATAGCCAGTTGCTTGGATTCCCTCTTGGTTTATTTGCTGCGTAAGTTTGCACAAAATGAAATTTTCTAAGTTTCTTTTAGAGCAGCTAAACAAGCATTAACATTGGACAAAGTCGACGTCCAAGTTCAATAATGTTCCATAGTCAATTTCTTCTTTCCACTGATACCTTCGTTACTTTTGTTCTTTATAAAATAAACATGTTTTAACCTATACAAATGGAGGATAAAAAATTGTTTGTAAACCGCGTTTCACCGGTGCATATTTGCCTATGTCTCAGGGAAAACATATTTCCTGCAAACTTAATCAACGGATCATGGGTTACAAAGTTGGGCACTTCTCACATGCCAAATTTCGTTGAAATCTGATATGTTGAGGTGCTATATTTTTTAAAAATAATTGCTGGTTTGAAGTGGAATGATCCTGGTATAAAATCACGCGTCTCTGATATGAATGCCGCTCAACGCGAGGAGTGGGCAAGTGTGTTCATATGAAACCCTTTCCCTCGTCCTAGAGGGATAATAAACGACAAAAACATAATTTTGAAAGGCTTAAGGTATTTGAGAGATTTAAGTTGAGAAGTACAGAGAAATTTGTTCATTTCAGGGAAATTGTCTACATAACTCTAACATATACTGAGAGAATGCCAGTAGCAAAAAGTAACAGGATATAAGAGCATTCAAATCTAAATCTAAGAAGCCTAGAATTTCACCCATGGAACGTTCAGGAAAATTTCAGAAGCGGCAGCCGAGTCCAGCATCCACCACAAGTGTGCAAGACTATTTTACATTTTACATATTCACTTCAACTCATGCACATCCTCGAATCACAAGATCTTACAATAAACACTGACAGTAGTGTCCCGGGCATTCCCTGTAGATTTTCTCATAGCAGTTTCAGCGTGTGTTTACGGAGCGTTTAGGGAGCATTGGGCGGTTGGGTGGGGGGATTAAGGGAGGGAAAATGATCGTAGCGAGACCACCATTTTGAGAGGAGGAGGAATGAAAAATGTGAAGACTCCATTATCTCCACAAAACCGCGATATCGTCTCTAATGACTGGGAAAATGGCCGCGGTCGTTAATACAAACTTTCCTTCTTTCTCGAGGCGTGATGTGGACATCGAGCCGTACTGTTGTTACCCCCCTCCTCTCCACTCTTGCGTTCTTAAGACGTTCGGTGGAGCACCACCTCGCGAGTGAGCTTTAAGGCGCCCGCCCGCCCTCCGGGGGGAATTATAAGAAAGGGGAATAATGAAAGGAGATTATGAAGACATTATGACTCCGAAAAATCCACCCCCAGCCATCGGAGAGACCACCCGTGTAGAAGAGAGTGGGGAGGGGAAAAAATGTCTGTGTGTGTCCTTCTGACGAAAAAGCGGAGATTGTTGAGAGTGGGAGAGGACTGACTCTGTTCACACTTCGTTCATCCCCCCCTCCCCCCTTCCCATTGTTCTCTCAGTCTGTGTTGTTTCCAAGGGGGGAGGTGGGCGGGGGGAGGCCCTGGTTTTAAGCAGGCTCCCACCGCAACAGCGATTCTTCCTCTCTACTCGAGGCCCCCCAAGGTGGCGGCAAGCAAGGTCAAGAGTCAATGGGTGCACCAAAGGGGGGAGTATTGCATTGTGTCACCCCCTTGGTGGAGGACAAGGCTGGGGGTGGAGGGCAGGGCTGGGGGTGAAGCGAGCGGTGACAGCGAACCAACCCACCCACCCCGTGGGCCAGGGCTGCCAACGTTGTTTTTTTTAACCGAATGATTCTTCACTTTCCAGGAGGTATATAGAATATATACATGGAATTTTAGCCCCAAAAATGTGAACTCTCCAACTATTGATCTTGAAACAATCCCTTTTAAGAGACCATAACAGCTGTCAATGAGACTTTTAACTATGTTTTCGATAGATAGAGTAGCTAATTAGTTGATTTTCTCCCTAATGCTTCTATCCTTATCTGCTATGTGGTACTAACAGCACGCCGTGCATGTTTCCGGTATTACTCTTGCATCCCTGTTTATTTGTGTTGTATCTACATCAATACAAATCGTTAAATTTTTTAAAAAATTAATACAATATCATAATTTTTGACATGCCTATAGTTAAATAATACATGTAGGTGAAATGTCACCTCCTGAGAAGTATTTGCATGATTTTTTCTTGAGCATCAATAGTGGTAGCCTCATTAACTTTATTGTGGTACAGTGTAGTACATTTTGGTGACAGCTCACCCCCTGTGACACACCCTTGAGGTGGCTTGCAGGGTATTATGTAGATGTAGATTATCATCTTTCACAACAGAGCAACCATGTTTATTTCAATGAGAATTCACAGTCAAAGCCAACGTGGCCGCGTTCTTTTTTCAGCAAAGCGTCGAAATATGGCCTTAAAAAGATTGTCACAGCAAGATTAACGTCTCGCGTAATACTACTGAATGTAATCAATTTTGCACTTTTGACATGAACTTTCGATTGCAAAAATAAAAATATAGCTCACAAGGCCTTCTTTAATGATCTGCGTCGTCAATAGCTCTCATTTTTTGACGCAAATGTCCTCATTCACAGAGTTGGCAGTCCTACAGAGCCATGGCCCGGGCCGTTTCAGGGGCGGTCCGGGAGTGAGGCATGTGTGGTGCGGGGCGTCGTCGGTGGCATTCCCCAAATGCTTCGCTCGGGAGGAGGAAACAATGGAAGGGCGATAATTGCGGGGCGGGGCGCTGGGGGTGAGCCATTTGGGGGCAGGGGGCAGTGGAGTGAGGCAGCTCACCCGCCCCTCACAAGGGCGGGCGGGATTTTGGATCCACTTTCATGCGCTTGCCCTTTTTCGTCCGATTACCCCGCGTGTCATTTGTTTTTTGTGCGACCGCTTGCACTCCACTAGAAAGAGAGCCGCGATTTTTTTGTCATTATTTTATTAAGAATTATTCGAAGGGGAGACGCTCATTTGGATACATATGCGTACCTACTCTAGGGCGGGGTCGACTCTCGATCTAACTCGATTAAACAAAGAAAGGCAGGGGACTTCCAACCAGGCCCTTAGGAATCCCACTAAACGTTCCATGAAAGATCTTAAACACGATAAAAAGCAAAAATCACATTCTGAGCGAGATATCGAATCACAAAATGTATCGACTTTTGCCACATTGGAAAGAAAAATCTCATCTTTCTCGTGGCATCAAAAGATTAGCAATTTATTGAATTGTTTTGAGATATTTGCCAAAAGACAGTAACCGTTGTCTATGGTACTATAAATATGGGACGGTCTTGCGTTCCAATGAGACATTATTAAAAACATTAGGAAGTTCTGACGAATAAATCGCGCCATAAATGTAATGGTGTGTAGTTCGTTTCAAATTTCAAATTATTGTCATGAATAATATTTATTATATACCGTTTTACCAATTATTAAATAGAAAAAGAACCTCCGGTAATAAGGCGTTTTCAGCGTACGGCATATAAGTAATTAGCCATGTTAAGTACAGCTTCCAAAGCATATACTATGTAGTTAACTACTGATATTTTCAGTCAAAGAGATAGCTTTTGCGACATGTATACGACTATATTCACTTCATATCTCTCAAAGTTATACTGTAAAATAAAATTCGGCAATGATCTTTATTATGACTACAGAAAAATCACCCAAAACCTACTTTATTTTTCGATAGGATATACTATGTAGTTAACTACAGATATTTTCAGTCAAAAAGAAAGCTTTTGCGACATGTATATGACTATATTCACTTCATATCTGTCAAAGTTATACTATAAAATAAAATCCAGTAATGATCTTTATAATGACTACAGAAAAGTCACCCAAAACCTAATTTAATTTTCGATAGGATATACTAAGTAGTTAACTACAGATATTTTCAGTCAAAAGAAAGCTTTTGCGACATGTATACGACTATATTCACTTCATATCTGTTAAAGTTATACTGTAAAATAAAATCCAGTAATGATCTTTATAATTACTACAGAAAAATCACCCAAAACCTACTTTAATTTTCGATAGGCGAAGCGGTGGGATGTATTGCAAAGGTTCATTTACTTAACTTATCGCAAGGATTCAAGAAACGTCCCATGTTGAAAACAGTCATTATTTTTTTGATGTCCACCCACATTAAATGAAACATATTGATAATCAACCTCATTGCCTCGGAGCTACAAAACTTAAAACGATCAAAAAGGGAGGAATCAGGCGAGATGTTGTGGAATATGAACATAATAAGAACTTAGAAGATGTAATTTTCCACAGATTAAAATTTTAATTCGACCCGGGTTTCGATGCACTGCATCATCATTAGGTGATGATGACGCAGTGCATCGAAACCCGGGTCGAATTAAAATTTTTGTCTGTGGAAAAATGGATCTTCTAAGTTCTTATTATACTTAAAACGATCTTTACCACGAGTTGGAGAGAAAATAAAGATTTAGGAAATTTTGCATCAAGTAGAAGAGTCAGTCACTTCCTTGGTACAAGCTTCTGTATGACGTAAATTGAAGGAAATAAGAATTAAAAGAATTACCTTGGGAAACCAAAGATGGAACATTATTATTAGGGTCATCTACCGGTTAATGTAGGTTCAAATGAATGTGATTTAACATCCTCTAGATTTTTACATGCGCTGGGACCCATCTACCAATAATATTTCTTCCTTCATCTCAGCATGCGTCCTTCCTTTCTTCATTTAGTCCATAAAACCTATTTAACTTCTTCCCTTTCCCCGCTTACCCAGCATCCTCCCCTTCATCACGAACTTAAGCAACCCTTCGCCCCTCATTACCTGTTCCAACCACCTACTTTGACTCCTCCAAATCTCATCCGAAGTTTCCTCACCTCACCCACCATACCAAGCACTTCCTAGTTTGTCTTCCTTTCTGCCTACCACACACTCTCCATCCTTCTCTACACCCACATCTCGAATGCTTTCAGTCTATTCTCGCCTCATTTTCTAAGAATCCACGTTTCTACCCCGTGCAACGCAAAACTCCGCATTAAACTCTTCGCTAGCATCATCTTTTTGGATAATATGAAGCAAATTATCGAGTATCTTGGAATAAGGAATTATGACTGGCTAAATTTAGAACAGTTTGGAGGTCTGCAGGAAAAACCAAGATTCAGATTGACAACGACTTATGATCATGGCATACGAAGCGCATATGAACATATTTTTTTTAAACATAAGACGAATAAACGTGCTTTTTTTAAGTTACTACATTTCCCACGAACATGAGCTACAATACATAACATGTAAATTTTACATTATCTATAGGTGCCAAATACATTATATCAATTATATTATTGCGAAGCGGAATCAGGGGTCTTTTGTTTTTTAGACAATTTTTAATGTACCTAGCCATTGAGTGTAAGTTTTCGTACCTGTTCGTGTATGCTGATGTGGCTTCCGTGTGTTTCTGTAAGTTTCTGCGTTTCCGATCATGCTTCAAACACAGTAAGACTCGGAAGCCACTTCGGAATACCTAGCCGTTATCTTGAAAATATTATAGTTTAAGGGTGTAGAAAAATGGAAAGTGCTACGTAGCTGGTGAGGACATAAAAAAGATATGTCCTTTCAGATGGGATGATGGGCGGAAGGCAGGATGACGATTAGAAGAATGAATTTAAATCGAATCAGTAATCCTACCTAGATACACAGCTACTTTCTCATAAATTGCGATTTCTCGGATTAGGAATGTGGATATACTTACGTCATCATTCTATGGATAACTGGGCACTACCTGTCAAATTAAGGTCCATTTGGAGTTCATTTGACAGTCAAAAAGGTCGGAAAAGTCACAATATTAATGTATTTTTAGCATCAATGGACTATACTTGCGGTGTCTCCTTTCAACATCACACAATACTTGCAGGCTTTATTGCCAGTACAACCAGTTTCACGCGCCTCGAAATCAACAAGTTATGATACGGACGCAGCATAAATTCACATTATCTCCTATTGTCGCCTTAAATATTGGCTATAATTCTTTCCGCATTCAAGTCTTTCAAATCGAAAGTACCGAGAAGGTCCTCGCAGCAGACAATTCACAGAAAGGCTTTCAGACTGCCAATGATACCCGAGTTTTGACCTCACATCGCGCGCCTTCATTAATTACGCCACTTAGCACAAAATACAATGTTTTATGAGAATATCTTTTCTAAAGGGGTCCAGGCTTATTTGATAGTTTTTCGAATAATATTGAAATAATAACAATTCTGGAGTTTTAGTAATTTTGTAACAAAAACACTGATTCTGCCAACGTTTCGTCAAGTTTTATTTGATATTATCAGGGCTAAAACATTATCAGCACCAAGTTAAAAGTCACAGTTCAGTTAAATTGAAATTTAAAAAAATATAATTATAAAAACAATTACATATTTTGTTCAGTTTCACCCCAAACATCAATTATTCAAATGCAACCAATTTACAATGAATTTAATCACAAAGAAACATAAAAATGTTGATGCATACCTTCAACACTCTTTTAAATATACTAAATGATTATGTTAGTAGCATAAATGTGTAGTGATTGAAAAAAACAAGCAACAGAACAAATAATGTTAAAACAACTTACAAATTCACATGGCAACTCCAGAAGAGTTATTATTATTCATGAAGTGGTCAAGATCTAAAAGAGTTCTAAATATGGAAATATATATCGGGAATCAGCTAAGCAAATTTGTAAATTTACAAGTTAACATTGCAAAACAAGAATAACAAGTCATTTGTTATTCTTCAAATTCACAAGCATTTATTCTTATAATCTGTAAGCGGTGAACGGTATGAGATTGGGATGGAGATTGAAATAGCTGGAAAGAAAAATTTACTATCAGTATTGCAAAAGATTACTTGGGAGTAGATTTGATGGAAACGGCGAGGACTGAAAAACACTTTAGTATCAGCATTTGTATCGAATGATCACCTGTCATTTTTGAGTTATCGATCATTAAGAATATTTATAAAATATTATACATTAAGTTTGAATTAATTTGCCAAACATTACAATACAGATCCGACATATTGCGCCCTTTTCTTACATAAGATATTCCTATAAATATAAGTTGCCTTTGTGATAAGCCAATTCAAATTGTTAAACTACTCCTTTCTATCTGCAACAATTTCCATAACCTTCCCCATGGAAGATGTGATGTAACGCAATTTCAAATTATCTAGGATCTGCAAAACTTGAAATTGAAAAGCGATATCTTCGATTAGGAAAGTGATAAAAGAACAGTCTCCCAAATGGTTAAGATATAAAGACAAAATAGAGGCGATTATTGAAAGACAGTCCATATTCTGCGCATATTGCGGAACACCTCTGTTTTGAAATTAACAAAAATATGCGAGAAATATTGAAAATGCCAGTTTATAAAATGTTGGTTGATTCAAAAAGGAAGAATATACTTTCAAATTTATTTTTTATAACGAGTTCACTTTGGAGGATTTTGAGTCTGCATTAAGGGTAATTTATGGAGAATGTGTCCTTTTTTTGGAGACATTTTTATGCTGAGACATGGTTTAAGATTGTCGAATTATACTTCCCTTTTGATTCTGCTCTACAAAGAAACATACACGTCATAGCATTCGCCAACAATAATATGGGTCCTTTCCGTTTATATCGTTCCAGTGGTCATCATCAAGAATAGTCGTTATAGTGCATTAATCCTTTCGAATTCCTTAGAGGAACGGTAAATGTGACCTGTATGAAAGACCAAGAAAACACGGAAGAATGGAAGGGGAGATGGCAGAGATTTGAGGAAATAATTAATCACCAAACAAAATATTAAGCATTTCTTCTACAGCAGAAGGGATAAATTAATTTCAACGTTTAATAAGAACGACAAAATGTTTGATGGCATAGAGTTTTTGCCAACGAAGAGTAGTGTCAATAAGCATGTAGTGGTGAGAAAATTATAACAAGAAAAATACATAAAATACTAACCCTTTCGAAAATGTAATAATGAAAGGCAGAATTACTAAGGAATGCTGGAGAAAAACATTCAATCTAGCAGAAATGAAACATGTTGATTCTATAATTTTTGGTTGAGGGGAAATGATGTATTCATGCTAACGACAGCAGAGAATCTGCTTTTAGATCATTGGGTTAAGAATGGGAGGGTTGAGTTTAGAGTTGGGTGACCGTACTGCTTATGTTATACATTATGCCTCGGATTAATGACAGCGGATTTACTGCCAATGCAATGTTCATTTTTTCACACCATAAAATCTATGCTTATAAGTCGTTGGAGCAGCTTTCGGGCGTTCCTCCACGTGATGTCTATTGTTGGCAACAGTTTCTCCAGCCATCCTGCTGGCTACCAAACTGTTGCCATCAATGGACGTCACGTGGAGGAACGCCCGAAAGCTGCTCCAATAAACAAACCCCGTGGAAAACTTCGTACCAACTTATAAGTTGTGTTTAAACGGATATCACAAGCTGCTTCATGCCCTTTATTCTTCATCGTGGTGTATTTTCTATCTCCCTAAAATTACTAACTCCTGATTTCCCAAAGCCTCTTACCAACACCAATTGTTTTCTACCTCCTGCAAATTTTCTTTGACACCTTTCTCCCAATTTTCCACCTAAAATTCTGAAAATCACATCTATTCTGGCCATGATATTCTTTCTATAGATGTACATATAGTAACCTCAAAACTCTAATATAGGTACTCTTGTTATATTTAATTCAATCTCGTTACGGTATATCGAATGATATCTCTAAAATAAAACTCTCACAAATATTTTCCCCATCTCTTTTCGAACTAATCATGTCTAAATAAATCCCTAAAAGTTTTGATGCGTCATAAAACCTTCACTTTCACCAATAAGCCCATCACCTTCACTTTCTCATGACTAACAGTTCACCACATCCTGCCATTGCAACACTTCCAATGAATACTGAAAAATTTCAGCGGACAAGATTTGCAGACAAAATATCATAGGTCACACTAATCTGGGCTCCAAAAATCAGGTAGAATCAAGGCTTTGAAGTTGTTAACATATACTGATTTAAAGTAAATATTTTACACCAATTTGTACCCTTCAACTAGAAATGTGAGAAGCTACGATACATAATTGAAAAATAGAAATAATGTGGATCACAGCATACAATATGATTATGGTGAATCAATTTTTCTTTGGCGTTCAATGACACGAAGGATAAGACCGAAGAGTCTTGAAACATATGATAAGCGCAAAATTCCACAGAGGAAAATTTTCCAAAGTAATTCCGCGGCTAGTCACGGTATCCTCTAAATTAGCGGACACCTCATTGTGTACCATTTTTTGCTATAACCTCACGGACGCTAATCGCACTCTTTGGACTGCTTCTGTAACATCACATGTCCCGCAGTGCACCTTGTTTCTTTAATGCCCTCAAATATTCAACTGGGAGATGGACGGCTCGGCAGCTCAGCCGGCAAAAGCATTTGGCGTGATGTCGAAGGATCCTAATTAAACACAATATTTGATAGCGCTATTGCACAGATTTGGGTAAATCTGTGGAGTAGTACTATCAAATTTTGTGTTTAATTATGATATCCTTCCACTACGTCTCGCCGGAAACAGTTACGTTAGAAGGATCCTGGTTCGAGACCCGATCAAGGCAAATGATTTTTCCTCTGTGAATGTAGTAGTCCCGGTGTCCTCCAAATTCATATGATAGTAAGCTTAAACGTTTCCCTTGTTCACTACTTCAAGTGAAAGTCAATCACTAACAAAAACTGCGAAGAAGGAAGAGATAACTGTTTTTTTCTTCCTTACTCGCTTCAGACTCAATTGCCAGTTAGTCACACAAACAAAATTTTCTTCTCCACAGTTATGTGAAACATCAAGGAAATCAGTGAATTTCTATTCAGCGTCTACATAGAATTACTAATTGTGAGTTATACACAAAAGGGTTCGCTGGTACTGCGATCACATTGAAAATTGAACGCGTATCCGCCATGTTACTGTTTGGAAATTTATCCGTAGTTTGGCGTTGTTGTTTCGGCAGTATTTCTTGGAATTTTTTTATATTTACTAAGCAGCGTTTTCGTGATACCAATGCCTTGTGAAGCATACGCCTGTACCGAAAGGCACAAGAACGGAAAGGATATTTCTATTCATCAGGATAAAATTTGTTTATGGATGTTTAATGATAGAAAGAATATGTCGTCTGTTTACGTTCACGTTCTCTGGCAACCCCACTCTACAGAAGGACCTATATTTATCAATACATTTTCAGGTATTGAAGAAAGTTGGAGGGAACGTATTTTATTCATTTGACTTATATTTTTTGCATGGAACATCTTGAATTATTGAGTGCATCCTTGTGAAAATGATTATAAAAGAGTTCGTAACTACCAGGATGAACCACATTTCTAGGTGACTCAACCATGCACCATATATTAAAGGAAGTTGACTAAAACAATTGTATTGTAAACAATGATAAGTTAAATGTTGCTGATGAATAAAAACTATTTACAAATGAACATGAATTACGTTACTTGCATACGTATTTAATGTTTGCAGCGTCAGAATTGCTCCTAGAATTCATGACCTCCTATCTTTCGCAAGGTTTGTACGGTGTGCTTCTAACTATAAGTGATTCTACCTAAATGTTTGCACATATCCTATGTTTTGATTTTGAAAGAAAGTGGTATAAAAATTGCTCAAATTTCAATTCAAGTTCCCTTAGTTTCTGCCATCGAGAAGCTTCCGCCAACGAAAGCGAGAGAGTCTTTCACGTCCGCCATCGACACAAATGCGGGTGTACATTCCAGCCGGAAATGTGTAAGGGGGAGGAAGTAAGGTGGGTAGGGAAGGTGGGGGAGGGTATTGGAGAGTGAATGGAGGGGGGGGGGCGGGCCCTGGGCCCTGAAAACGCCCTCTCTAGGCCTCACCATTGGTTGCTGGCTACTGATATATCTCTCGAGAGTTGGAAAAACACCGGGCACAATATTTTCGAATATTTCTCACAGATAAGACAGAAACCCTTTGCTTTCCTTGGGGTGAAAAAGATAAATATCCACGTCTGAGCCACTTCTCGTGTTGATTTGGGAAAATATACACCAATAGGAGAGTTTTGAGTTGTTATCTTCATCGTGGGTCCCTGAATCCGTCAAATGACCATTACGTGTGCAAATCGCGACGACTCTAGACACTTTTGACTCCTTAATCGCCGCGATAGTGACTTCAAATGACTTCAAGGAGCAACCACGCAGATCGCCCTGGACTACTAAGCATTACAGTTCCTTCCCTTCCATTGGCTCATGAGCCAATTTACTGGTGCCACCTCTTTGTGACGTGTTCTGGCCAGGCTGGCCACTCCTTCGGATTGGCATTCGAGTCACCGGGGCAACGAGGACAGTCGCACGTGGTGAGAAATGAATTCAAACACTACGGAAAAAATGACACATTCGTTATCAGGGTAAATGCTTCGCACACTTTGAATTCCCCTCGGATAGTAAATATATATAGGCAGGGCCGTGAAGTTGGATATTTTAAAGGCTCGGAAGAAAAGGTTAAAAATAAGAGCGGAAAAAGATGTCGAGATACGATAGAAGGAATGCCGCTACTCGCAAACGATTCATTAGACAGCGATAATGCGGTAAACAGTCGTGTGTTTCGTTTTCTAAAAAGATAAAGAAATGTAAAACCGGTGATCTTATGCTTCGAAAAATATGTGGGGTGGCAATTTGGTTAAGGGTGTGTGACCCTCGTGAGGTTTATGAGATTAAAGGTTGGCATTAAGGCGGAGTTAGATCACGGCCACAGAGAGCGATATTATGATAGTAACATTACATAATGCTATTATCACTATCAGAAAAAAGGTAGCGAAAGCCTCCAAGGCTAACACTTCAAAATCTCAGCTGCGAAACTGATTGGTACTGCGCACGAATCGTATAGATGATAGCGTTACCGCAATGGGATAAAAAATTATGGTTTAAGAAGGACTAATTTGGCGAGAAAAAGCTTTGTCACGCTCTAGTCACGAATGCAAAGGTTGCGGTCGTCACTTTCTGTTGAGGGTCTAGAGAAAGCATTACTAGCGCCAGTACTGAAATGGTCACACTAAAGTTCCATCACGATTTGTGTTGAATAACGTAATTCAATTACGTACGTACTCAATTACGTACTAAAAAAATATTCATATATGCCCACGAACACTTTGTAAAAAGTTCCAAATTCAAGTAGTAGCAGTTGTTCAGATAAAGGTAAAATCGTTATCGTAATTAATTTTTAAGGATATAGTGCTTTATTGAAGAGCAATATGCAGTAACCTTTGCAGGATCCACAAAACAATTTATAACTATTTACTACCGGTTTTGCCGACTATGGCATCATCATACGTTACAGTTAAATTTTGATTTCTTCCACTGCTATGCACATGCTCGTGATGATAGCCGACGAAACCGGTTGTACGGCATTATAAAATTTTTGTGGAGCCTACAAAATTTACTGCGAAATGTACTTTAATAATGAAGTGGTTAAACCAAGCAACGCCCATCAACGTTGACTTCATTTGATAAAAGTTGTGCTTCGTCGACTTCGATGACATCGCATTCAGGGCAGGAAATCGGAATCATCTTCAAAGATCACTGAACACAATGGATCAAGTTCTTCAAGAATATAACACAAAAATGAATAACAAGGAGACTAAAATACTAGTATGATGAAGAGAGAAGTTGAACTCGAAAGTCACACTAAGAGGAGAGAAATAAGAAAAAGCGAATTCCTTCACCTGCCTCGGAAGCACCATGACCTGGGACGGAAGAAGTGCGTACAACGGAACGGACATCAAGCGTCGAATTTCTAATAAGTGCGTTCATGGGCAAAAGGCAAATACTCTCTTTAAATAAGGTAGGACGACGAACGAGGAGACAGAATGCGAAACGAATCGTGTGAACCGTGGCACTCTATGTATCGGAAGCGTGGACCATTGGAAAAGCAGACCAGAAAAAAAAAGAAAGAGGCACTCCGGGAGTGCCGACAGAAGTGAAAACATGAAATAACGTGAGCATTTTTTAATGTAGGGAATAATTTATAATGAAGTGTTTTATTAATCAGTAAAAAGTAGTTTCATGTATATAATAAATTAAATATTCATTTATTGCGCTATTGTACACAATTATTTTACATAAAAATTGTACACTTCAGAATAATCAACTTTCATCCATTATTTCAACAACTCTTTCATCATCACCGCCATCATCATCGGCAATATCTAAAACTAATACAATTGGCTTATGGTAACTAAAGTAAGAAACGAATAATTTTGATTCGAATTTGCTTAAATGTCTTGTAAATACTGCATCAATAGTAGTTTTATATTTCGTTGTGCCAAGATTGCGATCATTAGACATCGTTAAACCAAACTCACTATTTAAAAATTCAATCAATGGTAGATTTTTATCATCTGCAAAGTTTATGTTTATGTATGTATGAATAAGCTACTGAAATTGAACGTATTAAAAGAAATTGAGTTATATTGTACTAACCTTCACTATTCTTGTATCGAGTATGGACTCCTGCACGAGTATGGAATGTTATATTATCCGGCACAATATTTGTAGCAACCCAAATTGAATGAACTAAACCGTATATTAGATATATATAATGTAATACGAATAAAATTATAATATAGTTTATTTGACGGTTACGGTGACGCGAGTCCAATGGTTTTTACCCATCCACAAGCACTGTGTATATAGCGAGTATACTGTGTATATACAGAATATACAATTATACATATATTTAGTAGCGGTGATGGTGACGGTGACGGTGATGCGAGTCCAATGGTTTGTACCCATCCACAAGTACTGTGTATATAGCGAGTACACTGTGTATATACAGAATATACATAATTATACATATATGTAGTAGCGGTGACGGTGACGCGAGTCCAATGTCTTTTACCCATCTACAAAAGTGCTCAACGCGATATAAGAAGTTTTCACTTCAAAAATTAGACGCATTCGAAACCTGGTGTTGGAGGAAGATAATGAAGATGGAGTGGACAGATAACATAAGGAATAGGAAGTACTCAGAAGGGTAGAAGAGGAGAGTAACATTATGGAACACGATACAGAAAAGAAGAACCAGATGGAAACATGGACCAACTAAAAAGGAAAGTATAAAAGAAGAACTAAGATAGAGTAAGGGAACCAACATTAGATAGAATTGAATATATATTTATTATGCTTTGGGCATCACCCTTGGAGCAAATGCAAACAGCAAACTGAATTTGGCTCAGCAAATGGTGGAGTACAATATGATTCCTTAAGAAAACTGATATGTAGATTCAAAATAATAAGGATACAAATGTAAAGTTACACATATATGAATACAAATAAATTGATACCAATATGATTGCTTAAGAATATTAATAAATAAATACAAAATAATAAGGATACAGATATAAAGTTACATATAGATGATTACAAATAAATTTATACCAATATGTGGATACAAATATATGGATACAAAAGATTTAGACACAAAATTAATGTTATAAGGTATAAAAAATCTCCAATGGCTGTAATAAATTGGCACCACTCGTCAAAAATACGCCACAATTGCTGTGTTGGTTTGCGGGAAAAAATTGGGGGGAAAAATCCACGCCAATGACCAACCACAACCTCTCGACCAGAAAAACCCCTGTGGTGGTTTACGGGAATGTTACTTCCTCGCCAGGGACAACCACAGACACACACAATCAACCCGAATAGGGATACTTCGCTGGGCTTATGAGACCCTGCTAAGGATGCCTGGGTTACACACACACACTCAACCCAAAGAGGGATTCTTTGCCGGGTTAATGAGACCCAACTAAGAATGCCTGGGTTATGAACACAAACACACTCACAAGCACTCAAGAACTCACTCACTCACACACTCAACGGGCCCAACTTCTGGGAGAATCTAGCTCAACAGAGCGTTGTCAAGAAACGGCACAAAAAAAAACAAGAAAAGACGAGGGTGTGCGTCGGATACGCGTATTTCGGCCACAAGGTGGCCCTCTTCAGCGAACTGAAGGGAGAAATCACTTGCAACGCAAGGTTGTAAGTGGATAGGAAGGAGGACAGCCTAGAATAAATAGGAAAATGAAGAAAAGGGAGAGAGGGATGGGGAACCAATGACGTTGGGTTGTGGGAGAGGGAAGAAAGGTATTGGTGGGGAAGGAGTGGGGGGGGGAGTTGAAGTCCGCGACCGTTGAAGCGAGTACGGGGGGAAGGGGAGGGGTGAGAGCTCACGTTCCCTAGTTTTACAAAATTAATGGTTATGAGAATAGATAAAGGTACAGATAGGGAAGGATATAGGGCATAAGTCAACCTATCTTAGAACTGAACGACCAATTGTCAATAGTTTCGTTGAGTGCCGTTGATAATGAAGAATGAAAAGTTAAAAAAAATAGGGAATATATATTGGGGAATATAAATTGGGGGTAATGTAAATTGGGAATTATTGTCCTTTCTCTAGCTCTATTTCGTTTTGTTGAGTGCCGTTGATTATAAAGGATGAAAAGTGAGGATAAATATTAATGTATTGCTCTTTCTCTGGAAAGCTATATTTTTGAGCATGAACTTTAAAGAGGGTGCACTCATGTCTACCTTCAGCCAGTGATGAAAGACGGGGAAGCAATGACTTTCAATACACTTGAAGGGGTGAACTTATCTGAATGTCAAGTTGCAAGCAGTTTTCAACTAGTTATAGCAATTGATACTGCTGATGAACGAAACATTTGCGCACATGTGCAAGAAAATTGAAAGTAATATCACAGATCACTGATGAAAAAGAATGTAAGAAAATTACATTCATTGGTGAACCATAGAAGAGCTATCAAGTCTATTACATTACAGGTTATGTTCCAATATCTTACTTATTTAAAAAAACTCTTACTCGAAGATTTTAGAAAATTTCATTCATATGTAATTGTCAACCGCACGAAATGGTCCACCATGTACATGTGAGGCCAACGGATAAAAATCAGGCTAATGTAATTCCTTATTAATCCAAGCAATAATTGATTTAACTGGATGCTTGAAAGTGATGTAACACGAAAGGTCACTGAATCAAGGTAGTTGAGATTTCTAGGTAGTAGATTTTTGAGGAGTGGTGTATATATTTCTTATCTGGTAAGGTCACTGGTTTTAAAATGTGTGGAGATCCTCATCTTTCCTAAAACCCCCTTGATCTATCGTGATTGAGAATTTTGAGAGGTGAAGACGAAAACATACATCTATCAGAGCCGTTTTCTGCCACTTTGTCGGGAATGAGTTCAAAAGAAGATGAAAGAATGAGGACAGAATGCATTCCCTATTGCAAAACTTTATATTCCAGGACCTGAAACACTGAAATGTCCGCATTCCGGTGGCTATCTAGTTACTCACACCAATAAATTATTTATACTCATATGACACGAAGTACTTTCCTTGTTTCCCAAATCCAGCCTTACCAATGTAGTTACATTTTTACACCGAATTTATACATACCTCACACTCGTCAAACGCATTTTTCAGTCGATTTGGCGTGAATTTTAGCTTAAAGTAAAATGATATATCTTGGATTCAGCCAATCAAATAGAGAAGATATTTTTGGAGGACTGAGTTTTTTACGGCCTTTAAATCCAGCCATTAAATAAAATTATTTTCATCAAATTCTTACAAGGGTGATGGTGTATTGAATAAGGCTCCTCAGTACAAACCATGAGCATATAATGACGACCGATTGGAGTTCATGTATGGCACCGCAGATGAGTTTCAGAAAATATCCAACGACGACAGCTGATTATATATGACACTTTAGGAATATGCAGCGAGTAATTCATAAACAAAGCCCCACACGGAAGAGTGATCAGCCCACTGTTAATTGCTATTTTCATAAACGACATTAACTCAAGCGTGAGCAGCAGAATTCGATCGTTAGCTGGCGATGCGGTTTGTCAAGAAATTTTCCCCAAAATAGAACTTAGAGTATTTTGCATCGGATGTCATTCACACCGTATGACAACGCTGCATTAAATAGACTTGGGTTTATCGAGCGAGAAGTAGGAAGGTCAACGGATGAAAAAAGTTAAAAAGTAAAACCACTTCGCTCTAGTTACACCAATTCTTGAGTACGCCGTGAGAATTAGGGGCACCCGAAGGATGATTCAATTCGCGAAATAAACAAACATACTAACTAAAGCGGATCATTCCGTTGAAAGCCGATATACGAATGATACAGTTGATGGAAGGACTTGGTAGGGAGCACCTTGGGAGACTCAGAGGCTACTTGCGAGGACGAATTTCCGAATGTTAATTTTATTAAAATTAAAAAAAAAATTAAAAATTAAAAATTAAAAAAACTTGGATCATGCGGGAGGAGAACCATGGTGACACGGAGGATGTAATTATTACTCAAATGGGGACTATTATCGACCACTTTAAAAAAATTGTATGTGATTGTTGAGCTTTGGTCAAATAAAGTTCTATTTTCATCGCCATTTCGCCAAATTCATTATTGACATACTCAGGGCTATAATTCAATATCAAAATTTACAAATATTAAATACCATTATATTGATTTGGTAATTTTACAACAAAATTATCTAGAATGATTATCTAATAAATATTTTTAAAAAATCCACTAGCCAATGAAATCAACCGAACATGCCCACTAATTGCATGGAACCGTCTATCATTCGCTCTACAGCAGCCAAAAAAAATAATCAGTCTCTATTGACAAAAATCGAACATTTAAATGAACAAAACATACCTCAATTAGTCAAAATCAATATATATTAAATTTCTACTTAAAAATATAAAAACAAATACCTAAACCATATATCAAGTGAACGCAAGCTGCGATCAAATCCTTTATATTTAAAAATATACTGAAAAATATATTTGGTTTATATAATCAATCCTACATAAATTTTACTTAGTTTGTAAATGTATGCTCTCCGTTTGCAGGCATTGAGGTGTTTTAAAACTTGAATCGTCTCTTTAAAATATTTTTTGTGTCAACTTGGATCATAGGCTATCATTTTGGTATTTGTGCTTTATGGCTGTTAGTAATGGCATGGTCTGCAAGGACACACGTTTCTTTTCCCAACATCATTGACGATTTGTGTTGGTTAAAACTAACTTTTAAGTAGGCACTGTGACATCTTTCCAATATAAATCCTGCCACAATATGCTCGGGGAATGGAATAAACTATGTTACTTTCAAGATCTGGAGGAAGTTTGGACTTAAGATGCGTATTTTGCATTTTATTCAGAGTATTGTGACTTTTGAAGGCTAATTTTGAGGATACCGGGACTAGCCACGGTATTAACCTTTACGGAGTCACCCGCAAGTGCACATAAGTGCGATATTCCACAGGAGAAAAATCATTCGCCTTGAACGGGATTAGAACCCGGATCCCTCGGTTTCGTGAAATCGAGGGATCCTGGTTCGAATCCCGGTCAAGGCGAATGATTTTCCTCTGTAAAATATCGCACTTTTTGAAGGCTATTTTAAAATTTGATTTTTATTTGTTTATTTTTGGCAATCTGTTCTCATAGCCTTCTAATATCAATAATGCGTCTGTATTTGTCTGGGGATGCAGAAAATGTAGGATGTGTAGAAGAGGAATGACTGGAAGTTGTGTCTGCATTAGTGTTTATCAATGATACTACTGAAGAAACTTTGGGAAAAACTGGGAAAACTTCGGGAAGAAGTGAGGAAATTTTGTGCTGGGCCAGTATGTGACAAAGATACGAGGCTTTTTTTTTAAGTAAGTACCGTTTTAAAATTAAAATAAAACTAGTACACTTTCCTTAACTATTTTATTTTTACGTGAAAACCTATGCCTTAATCTATTTTTCTAAATAATTTACACTAATATTAAGGCACTTCTCGTATCGTAGAACCAGCTTTTGAATCCCTTCCTCATAGAAGCCTGCCGCCTGATTTGGCAACTACTGTAACACGGTCGTTTTGGTTTCATCATCATTGTCGTGGCGCTGACCACCCAGATGCATCTTCAAATGCAAATACAGGAGTCAGCAGGCACTAGATCTGGGCTGTACAAAGGGCGATCAAGTTGTTCCCAGCAAATTGATCCGATGAGATCTTGAGTTTGATGGACGGGCATTGTCATGCAGCAATCAACATTTTCGGTACCCAGCGTGAGCAAACTTTCGATAATTTTAACGTTTTAGCGGCCATCTCTAAAAGCTCTAACTCATTTCCGCACCTTTACATCGCTCAAATTGTTTTATCCATAAACTTCACTGATCTGACGATGAATTTCAGCCACCTTCACGCCTTTTGCTCTAAGAAAACGAATCACAGCGCGTAAATTGAGGTCGGCGGGATTCTCAATCGGCGGAGGCATTTTAAATATTCGCAAACAAACATAAACACGGCCCGAATGTTTCCGTAACAGCGTCTGTGGCTTCCTAACAGATGTAGGTACACAGCGTGCATATGCCAAATGCCCACCGCAGCACTGCATCGGCCGAATTTAAAAACGGAACTTACTTAAAAAACATGCCTCGTACATTTTTTTGGATTAAAAGGGAGTTTTTAAAAGTCTGAAGGGAGTTTGTTAAATTTGATCAGTCCTTGTGTTCACTTGATAGTTTTTTAAGTATTTGTTTTAATTTTTAAAGTTGAAGTTTCATGCATTCATTTTGACAAATGTAAGTTTGTTTTGTTTATTTTTAATGTTTGACTGTTGTCAATAGAGACTGATCATTTCTTGGCTGCCATACAGCGAATGGTAGATGGCTCCGAGCAATTAGTGTGTTCGGTTATTTTCATTGGCTCGTGGACTTTGTATAATTATATGCATTGTGCCACAATTTCATTAAATTATCAAAATATTTTTCCCTCAATAAATATAATTGTAGTTATGTTAATGTTTGTGAATTTTTATACTGTATTATAGCTCTGAGGATGCCAGTAAATTTGTTGAAACTTTGGCGATGAAAAATTGAATTTATTTGACCAGCACTCAAAAATCATACCTTCACAATGATGTAAATTTTACTCCGCGCTGTACCCACCTCGGGGCCAAAATTCGCATATTCGTTTGGCACTATACCTTTTTAGTTTTTCCCAGCTTTTTTTTGTTTTTGTCATCTCTTTGTGCATAGGCTTGATCCGGTAATCCTCGACTTCACTTGTTTTTCTGTTCGACATTTTGTGAGAGATCTCCCGAAGTTGCTATTCATAGTTCCGATCTTTTCTCAGTTGAAACTCGGGATTAAAACCGAAAGAGAAGTGACTGAGTATGCATACTTGATTTCTGTTCGAGCTCTTATTTTATCGCTTCCGTCAACTGTAAAGAGGTATTCGGGTGACGTTTTGGATCACGTAACTGTTTCAAATTTAACGCACTTTTCAACTAAACTTTAAGTACATGCGGTCGATGCGCTGCATTTTGCGTACATATCTATTACATTTTGAGATCGTTTTGAAATTTGTTTTCCATGCACACTACACAAATATGAAACCCAAATTTTATGTGTACTTTCCTTGATGGTCATATATTAACGTGGAGCCGTCTTGAGCGTAAGTAAGTTCTCTGGCGACAGACTTTAATACCCTGAGGGGAGAGGATCGGGTGATCGAGGAAAAAGAAGACATCGTAATTCCTCAATTAGAGTAATTGGTTAGGATTCAGGAGGAAGAATGCTATCACACTTACGCTGCTGCCGCGTCCCCTTAATGACTGCCATTATTTCTGAGAATCTGGGAATTGGAACGGATGGCGTAAGGAACTACGAGCGATGAAAGGCTATTTCGCGCTGATAAACTATAATTCTTGCTTTCCCTATCGCTGCATCGGCAGATGACAGGCCGAAGCAGTAGACAGTTGAAAACATGTAAGTCAGGAAACCACGCTCCGCTCATTCGACGTCAATTCTTTTCTTTGATCGCATATTGTTCTCCCGGTCCACACCGGCCACCACAAATTCTCATCTCTCTGAACTCACTGCTCCAACGTTAGAGGGGACCGAAAGATTATAATGATATCAGTCCTGTCAGAGATTAAAGAGAAGGTCAAGTAATTTAGGAAAGCTGAATTACATAAGCAAGAAAAGACGGTAACGCTGTATTTTAAAGACAAAACTATGAATAAATGCAGTGTAAATATTTATTAGAGCAAATCCAAAATTATGGTTTGAGGAAGAAATAAAAAAATCGAAGTCGCCGTCACACAATGACAGCAAAAACTTCCGCAAGTGAAGCAATTTTTGGAAGTTGGGTCACCAGCAATGGAAGACATTCGAGAGATATTCTTAATTGATCAGACCAAGTGCAGAAGACAGTCTCCCAGAAGAAGAGTCTAATACCCACCAGCAATAGAAGCTTGAGAGTAATGAAGCTCTTCATTAGTAAATATATTTGGTGCATGCTCTTATATGCCATTGAAGCCTGCGAGGTAACAGGAACAGAGCAAAGAAGGATTGTTAGGGAAATGTGGTGTTATTGGAAGAAATTTGAGGATAAAATGGCAGGAGAAGTGAGATGCACAGATGAAATCCTACGAAGAGTAAGTCGGAGTAGATATTCAATGGAAACTCGGCGAAGTAAAAGAAAAAAAACTTGTCGAACCCATAATAAAACCCAGAAATCTTTTGAAAACAGTACTGGAAGGGTGAAATAAATGGAGAGAATTATCAAGGAAGACCAAGGATGAAAATAATTAAGAGAGACGTTAAAATTGAAACTTAAGAAGCGGTCACCTGAGAGGGGAGTGAAATAGAGAATGGAGGGCTGCAGCCAAACGATCTTGCGATTGGAGACTGCTGATAATGAAATCACTAATCCTTAATTGCCATTTTAAGTGCTGATGGTCGAAGTATTATTTCAGGTAGAAATTCGTGAGACAAACTACCTTTTCGGAGTGCCAGAGTGATGAAGGGATATGATTTTTCCCTCAACCGTTTGAACCACAAAGACAGAGGTAGGTTCTCATCCGTGTTTTTTGACATAGTTGATGTGCTAATACACCCAAAATGTTTTTCGACAGGATACGTACATTCCTTTCCCTTCTTTGCATCCCCCCATATTCAACAACACCATATTCCACTTTTCTCACCATTCAGACTGACGTTTAGGAAGTTTTTGACAACCCAATTCAATATTCATTCCCTGGAGGTAACTTTTCTTGTATTCAAGTAAACTATCGACTGAGAAAAAAAGCAGTACTCTTCATACTCCAGAGAAGGGCTATGACATAAATAACTTAAGAAATGTTATGAATGAATGGATTAGTAAGGAGGGAGGGTATTTTATACAAGTGATTTCAAGCTAAATGAGAACAAAACAGCCCCAGCCATATACAATTGTTTGTGGGTTCATATTTTCACCAGGGTATTCGGAATATTTCCATCAAATTTTACATAAAGAGACCAAATTTTATAGTCGTCATCAAAATACCGTTATAATCTCCGAATAATAGTAAGAGCTTTTTCCCCGAAGGAGTCAATTGGAAAATGAACTAGTGTCTACAAATGTTAAACGTCACCGTCAGATTTGACCCAGAAAACTATATGAGCTTACGGTGACGCAGAGCTTCTGAACAGAGTGACGCAGAGTGACTGAATACCGAAAACTTACATACTCGCATGCCCTATCCTTGAAGACCTCTTTTCCTTCTTCCGTTACATTGTTTAACAAACGCCCTCGTGCTCTTGAGAATCCTAATATTCCTCATCTTAAAGAGTAAGTTCACCCACATTCACCCAAGACCAGAGTCTTGTCAATGAATGTGTGGGTGAATGAGTTCCAACCCCATCCTCTTACACTCCCTCATTCAAAGTCCCCTTCCATTCTTAATCCACCCTCTTCACATTCCCAAAAAATCGACATACGCTCATTCCATACTTTTCAATTGCCAGAGCACCCATTCCACATTCTTTCATTCCCCACTAATTTCTAAACCTATCTCTTTGGCGCTTACCTTTGCAGATACCCCTTATCCACTTTAGTAATCAGCCAACTATTCCTTAAGACACTTAAAAACGTATATACCCTGCCATACGTGGAAAACATGCTTGAATCCTTCCAAATCCAAATATCACCTTATTTCAAAGGAGTTTTCCCTAATGGCATAAAAAAATATAATTTCCTTCCGGAAGATTAAAAAAAAAAGAAAAACCTAGGCAAATTCTTGAAAGAAATAAAAATGTGGCCATGTAGTGTAATTTACACTTGGGTTGTGATTTACACTGTGTAAAGGATGTAGAAGTACTTTTCTGTAATATTCATGAAATAAAAATTATGTTAGACTCGTATGAAAAAATGTAGGTGTCTTGTTTAAATGTACTGTAACACCACTTTTTCTTTGTTATTATATTTTAAATGTTAAAATTATTGAAATTATGTTTGTGTGTGTTTGGATGCATATTTAAATCTATATCTGTTTGTAGAAATATGTAAAAAAAAATGAAAATATTGTGAAAATTTAAAGGCTAGCAATGTTATCATGTCTCCGTCAAGAAATTATTGCGCCTATTCTTTTTTTTCTTTAAATGTAAGTATAAGTAGGTATATTGTATTAGAAATGACTTGTTATGCATACATTTAAATAGCCGTGAAATGATTAATGGGAACTCCAGCACAGGTCAGCGTTAGAGGTTCTCAAAATTTATATCTTTATGTTTATTTATTATTTTAAAGTGTATAAATAAATTATCTATCCATCTATCTACATGCCTTCTCTAAATCCAGAAAGGCACAAAAAACTTCCTTCCATACACCTATGCACTTCTCTCGTACTTGCTGCATTGAAAACAGCAAATGTATTCATCTTCTCCCAGGCATAAACTTACGCTGCACTCTCTATATTCTGGTCATTTGATCTTCCTCGCTCCTTCGATTAGTATTTCAGATCAGGCACTTTTCCGGAATATGGAATATATAAGTTGCTCTATAATTTTCACTCACAGAGAGCCGCATTCTATACGAGAAAATGAAGAAGATGAACCAAGGTAGAATATGAATGTGCAGGGGGAAAAATTTAATAGAGAAATATTCTCCCCCACCGTTGAAAAGAAACTAGAGTGTAGGAGAAACGAGCACCAATAGGAGACGGGGATGAGTTGAAGAGGACAATTGTAGAAGTAGCAGAAGAGAAACTCGTGAGTAAGAGAGTCAACACAAAGCAGCCATGGATTACAACAAAGTTTAGGATACTTATGGAAGAATGACGAAAATGCAAAAAATCCAGTAACGATTGTGAGGAAATACTCTAAAAGAAGCTTAGGAACCAAGTCATACGCCAAAGCGAGCTGAAAAAGGATGGAGTGGGTTGAAAGCTTTTCAAAAAAAAAGAAACAAAAATATGAAGAAGACAAACACCGGAACAGCATACAAGCTAGTGAAGAGGCACTTCGGAGGTAGTCAAACGAAATGCAGCTATATTAGGGGTGTGAACGGTAACATACCGATAGAGGGTGCAGACATAGGGAATAGCTGGAAGCAATAATACGAACTCTATTGTGGGCCAAGGCCGCTGGAATTTAGTCTAACGAAAGCCGAGAGCGAGGTGGACGAGGACGACCGGGGCCAAGACATAATGAAAAACGTGTATTCGACAGAGCAGTGAAAATTCTGAAGTATAACAAAGCGCCTATTGCACACAATATCAACGGAGAAATCAGCAAGGCGCTTGGAAGTAAAGCCAAGGTCAACCTGTACGAAATAATTACAGATTACTACGAAAGCGAAAGACAACAGGATGACTTTCAGACGAGTGCAATGATCGCTATGCCGAAGAAGACAAGAACTGAGAAGTGTGAGGAGCACCGAACTTTGAGTCAGGTGTCGCATGTGTCAAAAAAAGTGGATATTAATGCGATGGAAGAAAAGAAAAATTGAAGACCACCTCTCGGAAAACCAATTTGAATTTAGGAAGAACAGAGGGACCAGGGAGGCCATACTCTGCCTAAGAGTAATGGAGGAGAAAATGATACATGCGAACAAGCCATTGTATGTGGCATTCGTGGACTTGTGGAAAGTCTTTGAGGACGTTAAGTAGAACAAGATGTTCAGGCTGTTGGAAAGACTCGGAATAGATTACGGCGAAAGAAGAACAGTTTGCCGACTATACAAGAAGCAAGTCGTCACAGTCCGAATGAGAGACGGAAGGAAAATAGAGGCTAAAGTTAACAAAGGATACATACAATGATGCAACCTCTCACCAGCACTCTTCAGCATGTACCTACTTGGAGGAGGCAGTGAGAGGTGCACAAGAAATGGGATTGAACGGAATTAAGGTTAACGGAGAAGAAGTAAACATGATGCACTTCGTAGATGACATCGCAGTCATGGAAGTAAATCATGATGATCAACGTATTCATTTCATTTTTTCACTCATAGATGAGTCACATCTCTGTAGTAATAATTTACATGATGAGATTAGGCCTAACATTGATTTTTTATCTTAGTTTTTGGCATGAGCAATATTTTAAGCAACTCACCTTCTGAGTATTTCCAATTTAACATATAGCATCCGTGAAATACAAAAAGAATTACAATTTTTCAATATTTAAGTTTTAGCTCTGGTTGGGACCGTAGCTCAGGGTTCGTAAAAAGAGGCAGTCAGACGCTAGGTAAGTTAAAAAAATGCAATCGGCGATTTTCGTTTTATCTTTTTAAATAATTGAACTTGAATATACCTTCCTAGTTGGTATTCCAAATTGAGAGTAAATATAATTAATGACTTTGAAAATACACCTCTGTAAATAATTTGCTACCCAAAATCAAGAAACAGGAATATATATTACCGACCGAATTCCATTAACTTTCTTTATTACACGACGAAAACTTTATGAACCACCGACGGTTTGATTGCTCAGTAAATCGATCCTACAATGTTACGCCACGGACTATTCTTTATGCTATCTTCAATTTTTTTAATACAAAGTAACATGGATAGGCGTTTCTCCACTACCTTATGAAATATTTTCAAAGTGCGAAGTCCGACAGCGTGAATTAACAACAAATGGAGGAAAATCTTAAAAAGAAATCAACAAGATACCATCCATGTGGCATAATATCCTCCTTAGATTTTTACTTTGAAGAAGGTTTGGGCATCGCTGGGGGCTGCCATATCCCGGGACTTACAACTCCGAATGCCGAGGTCCCTTCTCCAGTCTCGCCGGCCAAGTGCAGTTGGGCATCCGAGGTAGGGGGAGAGTCATGGGTAGCTTTAGACCCCTCCCCACCCGATTTCAAGAGGGACATCACGACGATGGTGGAGAGTCAGGATGAAAGTGTGGATTGCACAAAGGAAGGAGGGAAGAGGGGTTCGCTTTAAGGCCTTCAATTGTCGCTCGGTGGGTGGCGCCGCCACATTAGGTGAAGGCGGCCAGAGTTAAAATACGAACACCGCACTAATCCCGCCTGAGTTAAGACGTGTTTTTGACTTTTCGAAGGGGCCTTTACGCGCGCTTTAAGATGCAACGAGAAGAGTTGAGAGAAAAAGGCTTGCGTTGGAGGAGATGAGGCCCTCTGGACCAAGCGACCTCACAACATACCTTATCACTTGAAACCAACCCCGTCAAATAAACCCCATATTCTTTCCCGCATGCCGCGGCCTTTCGTAAGGGCGCCACGGTTCGAGCAACAGTCTGAAGGAGGGTGTCTGTCTGCATGGAGGTTAGAAGAAGAAGGAGGAGGGACGGCGGGGAAGCTGGGGGGGGGGGAGAAAGAGGATTACCTAAGGGACCTTCATTCAATGGACGGCCAAGCGTTACTTATTACGGCTCGAAGGCGCACGTGTCATGAGCACTGCGTACATCACACTTAACAAAGAGTCAAGAATGAGAGGAGTGGGGATTAATGCCTTTTTAATTTAACAGACGGGGAAACCGCTTATAGAGGAAAACAAACCGAGAAGTGTAGGATACGGTGGTGGAGAGGAGGAAAATGTTGAAGAGGACAGATAGATGAGGCATTAGGATGAGGTGTATACTTTTAGGAGACGTTTCAGAACGAACATTTAAAAAAATAGGTCCACCCATTGTTGTAAAAAAGAGGAGAAGAATAGGGATTTGGAATGTTGAACGCTCCATCACGAATGGGGGTGAAATGTAAGAATATCAGTAGCACGAATCGGAGAAGTAGGACATCATGAGGAGAGATGTTATATTAGTCTAATTAGATTTGAAATACCTCTTAAAAACCTCCCAGAAAACAGCCATATCATTAGGCTATCTTTGATACCTGCTTGGCGGACGAAGATTTTAGTCTCAAAAATTTTCATGATACAAATTATAACAACTTCCTTTTCAATCCAGTCCCATTGATAGATCTCACGGTCGCAATCAAACATCGTCCACCGCTGATAACATATTCCCTTTCACTCCCCTTCCTGTCTGAGTTAACAGCACGATTCCGCCATCTATGCCCTATTTTCCAGAAAAAATCTTATCTTACAAGACACGAGCGTTTATCTAGAAAAAGTGAGTTAAGATATATGAGATGACGCGGTACTTAAATTGCATTTTTTTAAGAGTTACAATGGAAGGACTAAAAGACTTGAGCCCGTAAACATTCTTAAGAGTAAACAGCCGGTAAGCAAAAAAGAACATTTATGGAATCCTAACACAGGATGGTGGAGATGATAAATACTCCTGAAACTGAATCACTATAGATGACCCGAGTGTTTTGCGGGTTCTTTCCGCGTTGGTTCATCCTTGTGGACGACAGTTTCGCCGGCATTCCAGTAGGCATTTTTAGGTCCGAATTACGGATGCAAGTAATTGAGTACATTAATCGACTATTCTACCGAAATAAATCGATTATTTTAATCGATTGTGCATAATCGGTAATCAATTATTTGGTCCGATTATTACCAACCGGGTTGCCATCTTTTGAGAAATATGAAATCGATTTTACAAGTGATTGAGTCCCTGGTGTTAAGTGGTTACTTTCTAAATAAAAATCATAATGCTATATAATTGCTATTTTAGAGACTTTTATTTAATAGACTATACAAACCATCTTATGTCTTGTTCGTATCACTAGCTTGTTACGTGTGTAATTTGTTACACTCGTAATACAATAATTATATGAAAGCTGCCGATTCCATTTCTGAACTATATCCTGAATAGTCAGGTACATAAGATATTATAATAATATAAAAAGTTGGCAAACTTGATTGAAAATTTTGGAATGAAAGTTTTATTGCTGGAATTGACTTACAGAGATGCTGTTAAGTTAAAATTTTCTTCTTAAAATTAGTTATCTGATACATATGCGAGATACACTAGCAAAGGGCAATTGGAGAGGCTGATGAGTTACCATGAAAATAACCCTGATAACTTTCAAGATTGTTTAAATTTAAATTGGGACACAGAGTGTAAGAAAACTCGCCCCAACGCACGACGTAAAGAGTACGGTAATCGATTATATAGCCTCCGATTAATTGGTCTAATCGATTAATGAAATTCCGGTAACAATCTCACAGTAAAGTGATTACTGTGTGAAAATTTGGCATCCCTAGTCCGAAGTAAATCTCCAGGGTTTATTTTTGGGCCGCTGTAAATAGGTCTCTTGGCCGGCAATATAACTAAAGCTTGGTCTGGGATGCTCTGATTGGCTGTAGGTTCCACTACGCGGTGATTGGTCGTATTTTAGCAAATTCGTTTGATCACGGAGGAGAAAGAGATCTTCCCTGTCAAATCCATCAGGAGTCTTAGCGATTCCAATCGCCTCCCGTATCAGTCGAGGGAAGAACCCTTTTATTTTCACTTGCGATGATCTGGCATTCCTCTATGTTAGTTATGTATGCCCGGGTGCTGACCAAGTGTGCTCGGAAACATCAGAACGGCGTAATTAATTCTTCTTAGTTGCCCTTTGATGTTCCTTTAATCAACATTTGAGGGATCTAGAAATGCTTCCGATGCATGATTTACCCATGAGTACTATATACCTACAGGGTTCTCGATTTGACCACGGGAGGTGCTGCCAGGACTCGCGCATTTTTATAGTTTCACCTAAGTCGCCACTCGTAGCGCTGACTCTCTGAGCGATCTGAAAATTGCATCGAAAGGCATATGAACAGCACGTATCCGGTGGAACGCTTCTCCTAAAATTGACCAAATAAGGAATTTTCAACGATTACAAACCACGTAGCTTGGGGATTTACTTTTTCTAACCTGGAAACGTACGTTTTTTTAATCGACCAAAAAAAATAAATTAATTATACACACGGAGGAGGGATAATCTTCAAATTCACTTATCAGCAATCCGGTTAAGACAAATTAAAACTGTAAAGTTGTGGCAGCAACTTCCGACACGACAGTCTGCCCTTCGAGTTGTTATCTTCTCCGTAATTACAGCGATTTCAAAACCATAACCCGATAAATACCCTACCATACGACCCTAGAATGACGACAGAGCGGCGAATGAATAAAAAGACACAGAAGACGTAGGCAATGACATAACCTCCTGGCATCATTAGCATGGCAATAACCCAAAACGTGGGAGATGGTTTAGAAAAAGTGGTTACTTAAATAATATGGTAAAGCCCTAATGGAGATTGTAAGGAAACAGGTGATAGCGATTGAGTGGCCAAATAAATTGAGTGGCTGTAGTGGCCAAATTTAAGGGACTTACATTGGTGCACATACCGTTAGGGAATGATTACAGCTTAAGAATAGGTCATTATTTTAAGCACACAATAAAAGGACAGTGTTGCTATAGTACGAATAAATCTTTTAGAATAAATATAAGTCGCGTTTACGAATGCAGCAATTGTTCTTAGGGGAATTAGCAGTTTGTTTTTCAATTATTGTAATTCTACCGCACTATTCTTCTTGTATTTACCGCATCTGCACCTCACTTCGTAAAACTCATTCGTGATTGTCTTTTGGGTGTCGATCTTTTTCGGTTCGAAGGAGGTCAGTGGTCGATGTACATGTTCAGCGCCATGCCTAGACATTGCCACCGGTGTAGGCTTGCGCCTCTTCGGGGGAGGCTTGAGCCTCTTTTGAGTCGCCTTTACATCTCGTGACGTAGCCGTGCTTGGCGAGGACTCTTGCAACCTTTTCAGAACCAACCGGGATGAACAAACGGGGATGTAACCCAAACCCTAGAGTCATCATATAATGACCGCAGAAGCCTTCGTAGTAACAGCACATAACATCCATCCCACCGGAAGCCCTGTATGCTGTGGAGTGTCTGACACTAAACAAGAAAGACTTGACCAAAACTTTAGAAGCTAAAGAGAGAAGAGTTCAGAGTAAGAGCCTAGGCCCAGTACTGGAAAATGGGGAATAATACCAGAGGGAAATATATACTCAGAGTTTACGCCAAGATAGAGAAGCCTGGATTGCCAGAAATTAGAGGGTACGTTTCCCACAACAGACTGACCAATCGCAAGTTCACCCTCTGGCAAAACAAGTTAGTCAGTGCTACCCTGTTGACAGTGACTGAGCAATATATAGAAAAAATAAGAATGACAAACTTACAAGACAAGCCGTTAAACAGATCCCGAAGAAAGTGCGTGGTGTTCCGGAAACCTCAGAGTAAATGGTAAACCCTGGTCAGAAGAAAGCAAGAAGTTACAACGGGAGAATATGCGGCAATGTTGGGCAAAGATCAAAGCCCAACGAGCGTGGTGCCAAGTACGCTCATTCGAAAGAGGAAGAATAAATGCTCAGGCTGCCGCATATCTGCTGACTCGAAGAAATATTAAAATTTAATAAAACATTATGCTACCTTGAGCATCACAAAAATCCTCGGAGTGCGAGGTGGCCCAGGGAAAGGAACTGGCCCCCCTACCCTGAATGTGTAAAATTCATGATGCACAAAAGGTAAGAAAAAGACTTTGCTGTTCCACAAAATAAAATATATTTGCGACCGGTTTCGATACGGCGTATCATCATCTGGCAATTTCACATATTAGTACATAGAATTTATACCCTTGAAGAAGTTAGAGGGGCGGTGGAGTGGAGGTGGGGAAAAAGGGGGGGGTGGAGGGGTGGGAGGGGTTTTTTGGAGAGGGTAGTGGGCAGAGGGTGGGAAGAGGGAAGGTCGGTTTGGGAAGTACGTCGCTGATGGGTCACTGCACGGGGTAGCCGAGGGTTGGTGTGGGATGACGAAAAAAGGGGCGGAGGGGGAGTTAAGGAGTGGTGAGTGGTATCCGTTATGGTTTCGCGGAAAAAACATTGAAAGGTGGTGAATGGTGAGACTACAATTGCTCATTAACTAATGTGATGTTGGGTGAGATTTGGAGAGATGAGGCCGGGGGGGAAAAAGGGGGCGAAAAGGCGGTTTTTGGAGAGGGTATTGGGCAGAGGGTGGGAAGAAGGGAAGGTCGGTTTGGGAAGTAAGTCGCTGATGGGTCACTGCACGGGGTAGCCGAGGGTTGGTGTGGGAAGACGAAAATAGGGGGAGGGGGAGGTGTTAAGGAGTGGTGAGTGGTGTTCGTAATGGTTTCGCGGAAAAAACATTGAACAGTGGTGAATGGTGAGAATACAATTGCTCATTAACTAATGTGATGTTGGGTAAGGTTTGGCCTACTAAAATTTCCAACTGCTCGAGTGCGTCAAGCCTTGGGCCGTTGTTTTCTTTATGTAGGATTATCGGTTCGAAATCGCTTGTGTGGTCGGAATCCAAGAGATGTTTGGCAAAGTGTGACGTTTGGTTGTTGTTAATAAAACATGAACGATGTTCCTTGGTCCGGATGTTGAAATTCCGTCCAGTTTTTCCTATGTAACAGGAATTGCAGTCATTACATTGGAGTTTATAAACTCCGCTGTGTTCTCCGGCACTAATTTTGTCTTTGGTACTCCCTAACAGTTTGCCTAGTGTATTTTTATTGTAGAAGGCAGCTTTCACTTGGTCTTTCGGTAATAATTTTTCGGTTTTGTTAGATATACGGCCGAGATAGGGGATTCTACGCCATTTCCTGTCATCATCTTTCCCCCTTTCCGTGTAAATAAGATTGAGTGCGAGTCGTTTTTGTTTTTGGTGGTACAGTTTAACAATGAGTTCTCCGGAGTACCCATTGTTGGATGCAATTAGTTTGATTGTGTTTAGCTCCTTCATCCTGTTATAATTCGACATTGGGATCATACATACTCTGTGAAGCATACAATGTATTGCTGATAGTTTGTGAGAGAAGTGGTGTCGTGAATTGTGGTGTATTATTTGGTCTGTGTAACAGTTCTTCCTGAAAATCGAGAATTCACATTTCCGGTTTACATTTCGAATGGTTAAATCTAAGTAATTTAACTTTCCTTCAGATTCTACTTCACTAGTGATTTTGATGTTTTTGTCCAGAGAATTCAAAAATGACACAAAGTTATCTAGCTGTCTTAGCGAACCGGTCCACACACAGAAAATGTCGTCGACGTATCGATACCACCGAAAAACATTTTTCACAAGGGTGCTTTTGGAATTGAAAATACATTCTTCGTAGTTGTCCATATATATGTCAGCAAGAAGTGGAGACAGCGGGGATCCCATGGCGAGGCCGTCAGGTTGTTCATATATCGTATTGTTGAATTGGAAATAGTTTTGGTTAACACACACTTCCAGTAGGTGGACAACTACGAAGAATGTATTTTCAATTCCAAAAGCACCCTTGTGAAAAATGTTTTTCGGTGGTATCGATACGTCGACGACATTTTCTGTGTGTGGACCGGTTCGCTAAGACAGCTAGATAACTTTGTGTCATTTTTGAATTCTCTGGACAAAAACATCAAAATCACTAGTGAAGTAGAATCTGAAGGAAAGTTAAATTACTTAGATTTAACCATTCGAAATGTAAACCGGAAATGTGAATTCTCGATTTTCAGGAAGAACTGTTACACAGACCAAATAATACACCACAATTCACGACACCACTTCTCTCACAAACTATCAGCAATACATTGTATGCTTCACAGAGTATGTATGATCCCAATGTCGAATTATAACAGGATGAAGGAGCTAAACACAATCAAACTAATTGCATCCAACAATGGGTACTCCGGAGAACTCATTGTTAAACTGTACCACCAAAAACAAAAACGACTCGCACTCAATCTTATTTACACGGAAAGGGGGAAAGATGATGACAGGAAATGGCGTAGAATCCCCTATCTCGGCCGTATATCTAACAAAACCGAAAAATTATTACCGAAAGACCAAGTGAAAGCTGCCTTCTACAATAAAAATACACTAGGCAAACTGTTAGGGAGTACCAAAGACAAAATTAGTGCCGGAGAACACAGCGGAGTTTATAAACTCCAATGTAATGACTGCAATTCCTGTTACATAGGAAAAACTGGACGGAATTTCAACATCCGGACCAAGGAACATCGTTCATGTTTTATTAACAACAACCAAACGTCACACTTTGCCAAACATCTCTTGGATTCCGACCACACAAGCGATTTCGAACCGATAATCCTACATAAAGAAAACAACGGCCCAAGGCTTGACGCACTCGAGCAGTTGGAAATTTTAGTAGGCCAAACCTTACCCAACATCACATTAGTTAATGAGCAATTGTATTCTCACCATTCACCACTGTTCAATGTTTTTTCCGCGAAACCATTACGAACACCACTCACCACTCCTTAACACCTCCCCCTCCCCCTATTTTCGTCTTCCCACACCAACCCTCGGCTACCCCGTGCAGTGACCCATCAGCGACTTACTTCCCAAACCGACCTTCCCTTCTTCCCACCCTCTGCCCAATACCCTCTCCAAAAACCGCCTTTTCGCCCCCTTTTCCCCCCCGGCCTCATCTCTCCAAATCTCACCCAACATCACATTAGTTAATGAGCAATTGTAGTCTCACCATTCACCACCTTTCAATGTTTTTTCCGCGAAACCATAACGGATACCACTCACCACTCCTTAACTCCCCCTCCGCCCCTTTTTTCGTCATCCCACACCAACCCTCGGCTACCCCGTGCAGTGACCCATCAGCGACGTACTTCCCAAACCGACCTTCCCTCTTCCCACCCTCTGCCCACTACCCTCTCCAAAAAACCCCTCCCACCCCTCCACCCCCCCTTTTTCCCCACCTCCACTCCACCGCCCCTCTAACTTCTTCAAGGGTATAAATTCTATGTACTAATATGTGAAATTGCCAGATGATGATACGCCGTATCGAAACCGGTCGCAAATATATTTTATTTTGTGGAACAGCAAAGTCTTTTTCTTACCTTTTGTGCATCATGAAGGAGTTCCACCATGTTACGCCACCCACCATCGCATTTAGTGTAAAATTCACATGCCTGTGGCTTAGTCCGGGGTGAGCTCTACCCTCAAATATCCAAACCAACCTTCCGGTTGAATCACTTAGTGAGAGTGAGAGCAACACTTACCAATTTGCATTCCACAAAACATGCAACACAGGTCAAATGTAGTATTTGTTATTTTTTTATTACCAGTTATTATTAGTTTAATACCATCCTTCCACCTAAAAGGGAAATCATTGCCACTATGTCAAGGCCAAAGATATTTTAAATGCTTTTAAACAACACCTGGTGGGTGCAAGTAGATTTGAGGTGTTAAATCTCGACCGTCTCAGGAATAGCTATGTGAGTATCAATATTATGATAATTCTTAGTAACGAGAGTAATACTAACTTCTATAAGCAAATCCTGTATCTTCCTCTCATATAAGATGTTCGCTTCAAGTGCTACTCCTCTTCAGGTGACGGTGATCACTAGACGGAGTTTACCTTACATTAAGATTTACCAATTTTTTCTTTTATTCATATCAAGATGTTCAGCCCATAATTTCACCGCATCTATACACAACCAGGGCCGTCTTAGGAAAGGCTGGGGCCCCTGGGCACACAAAAATTTGGGGTCCCGTTGGAAAGTAAAAAAAAGGAATGACAAGAAAAAATATTTTCTGTTATGATTTTATATTTATTATGCTTATGGCGCAGTTAATCAGTTTCACCAAATATCAAATAATACACACCTATTTATTATTGTTAAAATGTTCTCTGTTCACTTTTTGGAAAAAAGTTAAAATCTGGCGGTAATTTTACTTGTCTACTTGAAAACCGAATAAAAATTGAGCTCCTTTTTTTTGTCTAAGCAAATATATAGGCATTTCGGGGCCCCCGTGAGGTCGGGGGCCCTGGGCTCGGGCCCCGTGTGCCCTTATGGTAAAGATGGTATTGTACACAACGGTTTACCTACTTCAACTCTTGAGGACAATCCTAGGAATCCCTAACGTAAGCTTAGTGAGGGAGGAATGCGTGAGTATAGGGGACCAAATTCTTTTGTACCATACGATGTTTATGATGGTAAAAAATATACCTCATCCCAATTTCTTCCAAATGACTTCAACGAACTTCGTAACTGCCTCTAACATAAGCGAAAAAACGAATGATTCACGGGAGAAGAAATACAAAAAGATTTACATAGATGGGATTGGGAGTGTCACTCTTGTCTTAAGAAAGTAAGGTAATAGAATAACTTAGGAAAATATACATACCTACTCCTCTGTTATTAAAGTCGAAATTTATGTCCAAACGATTAAGTTCGTTTCGGACTTAATAGTTTGGACATAACGCATCTAAATGCCTACATGTATTTAGATGCGTTAAAGCCAAATTAGGAAAAGCATGAAATGTTATGGCTTCACATAAATTTTTCGGATCTTTTAAAGGCATTTCTGCATGATGTTTGGAACTTGGAAACTACGAGACGGGGGTATGACCATAGTCAAAGCATTCTCGACTATATTAATCATCAGCAAGGCAACATGGCTTTAAAAAACCCATTATCTCGTTAGAATATCAAATTTTATGGAAATTTAATGAATATTTTCTTTCCCTTCCTCCTTAGCGAAACTCCACGATGACAAAGGTCATGCCACGTCAATTATGTGTTTTTTATGACTCTATTAATTACCTTCTTCATGACTATTTGACTTTGCAAACTTTGTCGAGACTGATTGCGGTTGCCTAGACATGAAACGAATGAAGGATAAGGAAGATTCGGAAGAAGCTAAAACTGGCAAAGCGTTCCCTACGACTCTAATACCATTCACCACTAATTAGTATGATTTAAAGCCACAAAGTTCGCCAGCTGCGAATTGAATAGCCGTCCGTAGCTGTAATGAATCTATCTGTTTTCACTCGTGATTCAAACATCAATAGCGTTATTTTGAGTCATGCACTTCGCCGCTCCTCGAAACTGAACGAGTTCCTTTTGATCTCTTGATATGACTGCGATGGAAATTTCACGCATTCACCCAAGTGCCGTAGCAACGATTCTTCGTTGCTGGTGTTTTGTGTGCGCATGTGTTCGAGGCTAAACTATCCCAACGCGTCACACCTTCCTCATCGCCCAAAGAGAAGGATAATATTAATCTTCCTCGCGTGCAGAGGGCTCTGACTCTCTCCGAAAGAGGAGGACGAGGCGGCGGAGTGGCCGTGAAGACAGTGGAGAGGGGAGAGGAGTTGCCCGTGGAATAAATATTGGATCTTCGACCCTCCTCTTGACTGTTTTGCGCGAGTTGGTGTTTGTTGCCGCGCGGCGGTACCAAATCACACCTCAAGAGCGACGACGACAATGAGTGCGGCGATACTAACTCACTCACCCACACAGAGATGGAACCACCTGCCCCCCCCCCCCCTTTCCCGCCGAGCGCGCCGCCGCTCCGCGCGACGGAGGAATCCCACAACAACACTCAAGTGAAGGCGTTGCTTTTATGGAGAGCTATTTATGTTTATACACACACACGCAGAGGGCACACGTGCGGGGCGCAAGAAGGGGTTCTCCTCCCCCCGACACCCCTCTAAGCAGTGATTTAGCCGCGACGGCTGTCCCCCTCGCCTTTTTCTTCTTTTTTTTCAAAAAAGCCCGACGGCCACTCTCCATTGTCCCCGCCCCGCCGCGCGCATGCGCTATAAACAAAGCCGAAAAGGGGGATTATGCCCTCGTCCATATTTATGCATTAAATGTCTCTCGCGGCTCTTAAATTATTATTAGCCTCCGCTTATTCTACCTCATCCTCACCTTAACTCTTGCCACGAAGGCATCGCCTAGGATTTTTACAGAGGAGGAGAGGGGGACAAAAAAACGACAAAGTCATTTGGTCCATGGAGTCGGCGGCTGAGCGCATATTTCGGTGTGAGTTATTTTACGTAAAAGGATTTCTTCCTCGGGAGTTGTCGTTCTTCTTTTGGAGATGAGGAAATATGCGCCTCCCTCCTCCTTCACACGGCCGCTAATGCCCATTGACTTGGAGAACTCCAACGACTGACTGTCTCTCCTGACCCCCCAACCGCCCATTTGCCACGCTATAAGGGGGTTTGAAAGCAGTGGACTCCACTGGGATGTAACACGCGGTCGAAAGGCTTCATTACACGCACCAATTGAAAAAGGAGTCCCTAAAGGAGTTCCCTAACTCCCAAGAACGAATACCCTTATGGATTAAAATTAATTATCAACTTGTCACGGTTTGAGTCCCCTAAAGACGGCGATTGTGAGCCGACGAAGATAGTGGCATCACCGGTCAGTTAAGGTCCCGACCGTGTAAAGAGGTGAAGTGCGAAAATATTTCCCGCTTCTCCGACCACTCTCCTTATGCAGTGCGTACATTGTATGTACGAGGAATACGTTACAAATCTTCAACGTAGAGGAAAACTTTTGCCCGTAAGAAAGTTTGAGGAGGCTGCTTTAGGATGTAATAAATTAGGGCACTTGCGGAAGTCCCCCAGCGACACGAGATTCCGCTAGGCTTTCTCCTTTTCAACAGACAGTCCTAGATCGGAAAACGCCTTAGGGATATACGAAAAAAAAAAGATGGCCACACATTCAAAGCAGCACGTTGCAGTCCGACGTGAAAATATCTGTACGGAGTTCAGACCAACGATTTTATTACTCTCAACATTGAATCTGCGGACAAAGCATACAGGAGTAAATTCTAAGCGCGTATGCTTACGAGAATACCTCAACTACTTCCTGCTTTTATCTGCTTGTTTTTAAATTTTGAATTGACTACGCACGGCCAGCAGACTCTCGGGGGTTTTGAGAAAATATAAGAGGGAATTAATTTGTATGAGAGAACTGACTGCTGGAAAAGATTTATGGTAATCCGCAAAACCTTAATAAGAAAATAGGAGAAGTTTAGCACCTACATATGGTCAGAGTTAAAAAAAAATAGTTCGTTAAAATGAAATATGCAAGGATCAATGTAATCCCACGTAAAATCAACCACCAATTTATGAATGAGACCGGCATTTACCCACAAGGTTTAGAAAAACGGACTAATCTTTCGTTAAAAGTGTCATCTATCTCTAAAAGCTAAGATTCTAAACCGGTTTGTCACGGACCTCAACGATTCCACGAGATTTTAGTTAAAAATCACAATACTCAAGCAAATTATTACAAAAAAATACCGAGGGTGCTCCAAGATTATAATTTCATCGTTAAGGGTTCCTAAAAAAACAATTTTGGCGTTTAGGGGGAATGATTTTGCTTTTAACGCATTCGTCAATTCAATTGAATTTTAATGAAATACTAAAAAAAATTCAAAACTCATTATTGGAATTAGTGAATGCGTTAAAAGCTAAATTAGTCCCCACATACTCCAAAATTGTTTCGCTTAACATGGAAAACTCGTTTACGTGTGTTTCTTTATCCAAAACTTTGTATATGTTGTGCTATGTATAATAATGATAAACTACGTTGTGCTATGTATAAACATAGCACAACGTAGTTTATCAACGTTGCTAGCGTTGAGGTGGCCATTGCTAGCGAGCTGGTAAAACCATAGAGCTATTATAGCGCTTAAAACGTCACCAAAAGCGGCACTTAGACCTAAGTTGGTCAAAAACGTGTCATGTGTAAGATTCCGCTTTCCCAGGCATGACCATATGTTAATTTTGCCTGTTTGGTTGCAATTAAAAGTGGTTAAAATGAGGATTTATATATTTTTATCGGTACCTATGCAAGTGACAGTTCCTTCTACGAGGGTGAGGTGAAAAGTTCTCGGCCTTACACAGAGATGGCGTAAGTACCAATGAAATTTTGGTTTTGTTATATTCGTACACGTTTCCCAACAATGTAATTCAAATTTCAACTTGAGCTGCCGCATTGTATTGTTATTGACACGGCTTTTTGAAGTAGACGTGTTGTGTGTGTTTCGTTCACATGGATAAACTGGAGTATCGTGCTGTTATAAAACTATCCATTTTGGACGGTTAGTGGCCAACGGAAATTCATCCAAAGTTGGTGAAGGATTACAAGGACTTTGCTCCTTCATTATCGATAGTTAAGAATTGGGTGACAGAATTTAAACGTGGCCGACATTCTCTTGAAGATGAACCATGTGAAGGACGTCCCAAAACTTTAATAACAAATGAAAACATCGAAAAAGTACACAATTTGGTTTTGGACGATCGGCGATAAAAGGTGTATGATATAGCTGATGACATAGGTATATCAGAGGAAAGAGTACGATAATTTTTTCAAGAAGAATTAAATACGAAAATGCTTTGTGCATGTTGAGTGCCGCATTTGTTAAATGCTGACCGAAACCAAGTGCGTAAACAAATTTCTCAGCAATGTTTGGACCCTTTTCAAAATAATAGAACTGATTTTGTGCGCTGAATTGTTACTGTCAATGAGACGTAGGTCCGCCACTACACGCCAGAAGCTAAATAGTCATCGTAGCAGTGGGTGGAAGTCGGCGAACCTGCCCCAAAAAAGGCGAAGTCGATTTTATCTGCCGGAAAGGTGATGGCCAGTGTTTTCTGGGATGCAAAAGGGATTCTTCTTATTGATTACCTTGAAAATGGTAAAACAATAAATAGTGAATACTACGCAAGTCTTCTGGACCAACTGGATGAGAAAATACGTGAGAAAAGGCCTGGGTTTCAAAAAAATAAAATCATCTTTCACCAGGACAATGCCTCTGCCCACAAAGTTGCTTTGGCAATGGGAAAACTGAGGGATTTGAACTAAAAATAATTGGAAAATTCATCCTATTCACCAGATTTAGCACCATCTGACTTCCACCTATTCCCACATTTAAAAAAAAATTTGTAGATGGAAAACGTTTTGAGTCCAATTAAGATGTTATGGCAGCCGAGGATGGTTATTTTGCAGACCTACCAGAATCGCACATCCGTCATGGAATCTACTCATTTGAAAAACGTTGGACAAAGTGAATAGACATAAAGGGGGACGATGTGGAAAAATAAATGCATTTTTGACATAAAAATTACAGTCTTTCATTGCCAGGCCGAGAACTTTTCTCCTTGCCCTCGTATATGCTAGAAATAACTTTTTCCCTCAGGTATATGGGGCTATTTGGTGACAGCATTTTCCGTTGAAGGTAAACATTTGTAGATGATCCTAGCTTAATTTTTGAGTCAAGAGGAATTGCAACGGGTCGGGGGATTTCCTCATGTAGTGACTGAAAAAATGACTCACACTATAAACGCATATTAAAAAAGCAAATTATCCTGTTAGTCTATTACTAGAGAACAATGTTATTCCATCCCTACAAGTCTAATGCCCCTCAATATATAATCTGCATTCTGAAAATGTTTTCCTGAACAGTTCCTCATTGTCCATAGAAGCCTTAGAGCCTTTCCCAAAAAAACTCATACTTTAAACCATGTCAAATAAATCATTACAAACTCTTATGAATATTATATTTGCAGATCAACCAATGCAGGAATTTTGGAATATTTCCAATAGAATCTATGGTATCTGCTACACTAACACTTCATGTCGATATTGTCAGTTTAACTATTATTTTTTGGCGTTGTCAATGAATGTAAGTTGATCATAGCTTATTGGCTGCTATAAGACCCTTACTATTTAAACATTTTAATTCAGCAATATATTTACAGTTTATAATTCCTCCATTGATATCAATAATAAATCCTCTGGCCTCGAGAGTATTTCTAAGTAGCTTCAGCTTATGGAATCTAGTAAAATGTGAATAGGTTTAAAATCTTGGCATGGACAAGAAGGGAAAGAATCATCAGGACTGACAGAATGAGAGAAAGACATTGAAATATCAACGACAGCTTAAGACAGCTGGTTAACATGGCATGGACGCCTAATTAGAAGATCTGATGATTATGATGGTAAGTGACAATGAAGAAAAATGTAAAAGGTAAGAGAAGCCGATGCAGACCTAAAAAAAGGTACAGGGACTATTTATTTCAAAGGACTTAAGCTGCAGAGGTCTTGCGGGGGACAGGTACGTAGATAGAAAGGAGTGAAGGACACTTGTTAAAGACAGCGACACAAAATGAAAACGGGGAAAGTTGAGGAGAAAGAAAAGAAAGAAGAAAAAAATGTTTAGCACCAAAATCAAATAAATTATCATAAAACTCCAGCAGATTGAAAACTGAGTTTTTCCCATTATATTGTAGATTTTTATTATCCTTCATATTTTTCCTAAAATTTTCAGTGTTTTTTATAAAATGCATAATGATCAAATCAATTCCTCAGGATAATCAGTGTATTTTTTAATTAGAAAAGCTAGCTTTGAATATTTGGCAATCTTCAAATTATTTTGCAGTCACTGGTAGATTTTTCTAATTTCCTTAGATAAAAATACAGGCCATGTTACCATTGACTTGGCAGGTAATGATTGAAAACTCCAAGAAATCCTACTTGAAGCTAAGCAGATTAAATGAAGCCAGAGTCTTATCTGATGCATGGTTTTACATTTATTCGAAGTGATAAAATTTAATCATGAGAATTAAGAAAATATTTCTGCCACATTAATTTCCAGTTTTCCTGAAAACAATCGTTAGATAACATATTTTCTCCCATTATTCATGTGGCTACATTGAATGTTTTATGAATAATAAAGGATAAGGTGACGATCTTTCGCGGTGAAAAAATAACGAATTCATGAAACTCAAATTAAAGACCATTTGTTCATGACTGAACGCTACATGTGCCACTGATAAAATATATAGTGGCAATTCAATTGAGCCAATTGTGTAATTTAAGTAAAAAAATGAATATGTAACAAATCTATTAAAAATGTTAACACATAAAAAGAAAAAAGTCCAACATTCATTATTTTTCACAATAATTTCACTCAAGAAGTATATCTCATGAACAAGAAGGAATAAGACAGAGACGGTGTAAGGCCACCACTATCGCAGGACGCCTTATTGTCCGACCTTAAGGGGTGCTACTGAGAGAAGGAAGCACATGTAAACTACAAAAAATGTAAACGTGTAATCTCTCGTAAGATTAATTCAATGACCTTTGAGGTGAGAGAGAGGCGTTGAAATTGGCTAGTTTCAGTGGTGCCGCAAATCACTATGCTTTGCCTGCTTCTACGACGAATATCATCCTGAAATATGCCGGGTCATATAGGTACCCTGAATCATTTTATCCACCGGTAGACCAGGTTCGAGGGGAAATACAAATCTAATCATCAATGTTCAATTCTTCATTTGCTAAATCTTTGAGAGAATGAAAGATAAGACTATGGTAGTCGCGGATATCTGATTCGTGTACACCTCAAAGAAGTGATTTTTAACACCGAAATGCAACCAATTAAAGCAATAGCTACTATTAATGAGAGCACGCTGATTATGGCTCCATTCACTAATATTCCCAGTTTTATTTCTACTTTATTGCATTTATTACTTTTTCAATGTAATCATTGAATGTCAAGAATGACAAAGCATATCCTTGTCGTACTTCTTTTCCCATTTGTGCTCCCTCCGCATTACTCCAACATTTAATCAATTCTAACAGTTTTTCATATAGCCTTCATATTGCTCTTCTGCCGTAAAATGGAACTACTATTCTCTACAGTGAGGTCGTCTATCTGTTCCAACACACATTGCTAAATGCTGTTTCTAGTTTGATAAAGCAAATAAATGTGGAATAGTCCTTTGGAATCTTCAATCTCTGTCATAAGTCTCGGGCCTAAGCCTAAATTACTCTTGTTCCCATATTTTTTACTAATTTCAAACTAGCCATAATTCAGGAACCCTTCTGTTGCACCTTCCTGAAGATAATTTTGGCCAAAATATTCGATTTTGACAGGATACATGAGGGGAAAAAATACCACGAAAATACTTATAAGAACCGGATGTATAATCTCTCTTGCTCCAAAATTATTAGTTGAAATATTTGCTTGCACACCTTCACCGCTAATACAAATAATACCACAAGAATGTTGAACTAGTATTGAAATTAATCCACTGCATCTTAAGGCCTTCCTGTGGTCCAATCTTATGTTTTTGAGTAGATAAGGTACACTGTGTATTTTTTCATTACTTTATGCAGCAGCAGCTGTACGCCGTAAGGTAGGCATGCATCCCTTGATCTATACGAAATTCGTAGGGCGGTCCTTTATTTCAACCAATAATATCCTGCCACTCACTTTTTCAATGTTTACTACTCTAAGCCCCAATTTTGTATTCAGTACCATAGCTACCCCACGTCAACTCTCATCTCCCCCACTGCAGTCTACCCTGTAACTATCACTCCGATAATCCCCGCAATCCTTCCATCTCACCTCGTAAAGCCCCATAGCATCTGTTACATAACTCCATTTCCTGTTCACTATTTTCTAGCTTCCCAACCCTCATCATTTTCCTAACATTCCAAGTTCCTATTTTAACTGTTGATTTCCTCCTCTTCTTTCATTTCCTCTTCTCTCCCGTAGTCCTTGGAGACACCCACCCTGGTGGACGGTGTCGCATGACTGCTAGGATTCAAATCCCTGTAATTTACTTCCATACTCAGGGTAATTGATGCTTCGGAAGGCTTCCCCACTCCCGATTCCCAATGGCATTTTTAACGCGACATGCCTCACGTGAACTACCTATCGTCTGGCTACGAAGTTTCGATCTGGCATGAGTAGCCCTGCCAGGAAAAATTGCAATTGCTACCGCGAGTCCAGAACTAGGGATCATTGGAACGCGCAAGCCCTTCCACCACGCCAAGGTTGTTGCCCAAGGGCCTTTTAAATATGATATAAAATATTAATTTTCCTCACTTACACATTTTTTTTGGTATTCAGCACCATGTATCCCTCTTCAATTTGCTAAAAAAATAGCAAAGATATGCATGAATAAAATGACTTTTAAGTAACTTAACGGTGGAACCACCTTAATTGAAATCGGGTGTGACTACCCCGTGTCCTCCTTATCGCGTTCGACGAGAGATGGCACCGGAATCGCTTCGCGGGGTGGTGAAGGTAGAAGGATAAGGAGATAAAGAAGGAGGGACGTGGAGGACGAAGCACCTCCCTTTATTATTACGCTCTTCATTTTTTTTGTTCATCGAGTTTGGCCGCGCGCGCGCGCTGGCCCGGCCTCAAAACCCGGGCGGTGGGTCGTCTCCATAAATTGCACAAAAGCGGTCCAGACGAAACGACGCACGAAAACTGCCGCGCGGAGGAGTAGGAGGACAAAATTCAGACAGACGGAGCCAATGGAGCGCCCCCCTTCCGAAATGATGCATCGGGGTGGATGGCAGAGGGGAGGAGGAGGAGAAGGGGAAAAGAGATTTCTTTCCCCTCCCTCCTCGATTCTTTCCGAGCCATTAAGCGCCCAAGTCGTAAGCGCCGAAGGCGGAATAAAAAAAAATGGCCGGCGAAAACACGGGCGATGGCGGAACGGGGAGCTTCCGGGAACGAAAAACTTTTTTCCGGAAAAGCCAAGCGATTCAATTTTTGAGGGAAAACACATCGAGGAGGAAAAATAAACGGTTAATGGCCGATGAACTCGAGCACCATGAATATTATTACCTACCTCCTAAAAGATATTATTTTTTTATCATTTTCCGGCCCGTAACAGAAAGCTGCGCTATTATTCTTTCTTAACTGCGAGCATTAAGGCTTGGGGGCGCCGAACGTCGAAAAGAATTGCCGATATGAGTCTCATAGCTGTGCCGACGCCCCTGGGCCCGGTGGCCTAAGGGTTATAAGGGTTGGTTGTGCGGAGGGGATGTGAGGGGAAGAAATGGCAGAGCATAAAGCTTGCACTGTGATATTCCGCAAATTGTAACCGCGCTGAGGTGACGAAAACATTTTTCTCCTAATGAAAAAATTTGGAGGATGCTTGGAGATAAAATCTCTATTACAATTACAGACATAGTGAAACAAGGTGCGATTGCCAGCGTGAAGTCATGGGTCAGAGAGGTGAATTTAGCGTTGATAAGAGTGCAGAGGTAACTAAGGTTCCGTCAGGGGCCTGTGAGAGACCCTCAGCCTTCTCACCTTTCGCTTTCCTGATTTTTACGTCTCATTCTTCACTAGCGAGTGCAATCAAGCTGTTCACAAACCTTATACTTCAATTACATGCCCCGAGTTTTACAAACGTTGTAAAGAAAGCATTTATTCGTCAATAGGCAAAAAAGTTATTCTATCTAATGGACTATTTAGCGTTGATAATAAGATTTGGAAAAAGCATCTTATCTCAAATTATATCGCCTAGTCAAGATGTCTTCCTCTTTGATATCATACGTCTCGAAATTTCCACCGCCAAGACTATCTCTAAAACTGATTTGTTTCCACGAAATTATCAAAGAAAAAACTTATTTTTCAGGGTGACTTATCGATAATATGATAGATACTATAGACAACAACGACAATGAAAACTCACTTCCGTTTCCTATCCGCCATATTCAAATATGGTTGAAAGCCTTCTTATGGGAGTTGAAAAAAAACAAGTCTAAGGTAATCCACGTATAACGTTTCGAGCGGGGAGAATTTATACCCCTTACAATTTTATTGACAAATAAACATTATTTTACTTTTTTTACACTGTTTTCAAGGTTATTGTTGGCAATTATTTCTAATAAAATTACTTGAATTGCATTTTTATGAAAAAAAGAATGTTTTTCTCGGTTTTCTAACATTAGTTTTTTGTTAGTGACATTACTAAGTAACTGTATTGCTAATCCAATGAAAATTTAGAGCTTCCCAAAAGATATAGCGTTGATAATAATCACATCTTAAAAAAAACTGAATTATTTCACATGAAGACAACTCATGAACCACCTAAACATGCTTATTGATAGGTGATCAGTTAAAACGTAAATCATAATTCTGTAAAATGATATCTGGTTCCGGCTGACTTATTTTATGAAAAAAGTATTTCTAAGAGAATTTTTTAACTCCATCGGGGAGAAATTTCATCAAAGCAACGGGCATGAATTCTAAGGCAAGGCACGCATATGTGGATTTCACAATTATAATAATAATCCACTTAGATTTGGATTCGAATCCGAGCTCTCGGGATGGGAAACCCCAGCATTCAAGCCACCACACCATGGCCCGGACCCTATAATACCTACTAATACATTTTTGCCTCCCAAATTATAAATAAATGTTTGATATACATAATTTACATGCATCGCTTACGGCCATATGTACCCCAACCTGCACCTGATTAAAGACTTCTTCTAACGTTTAAGACTTCAAGACGTCCTAAGACGTTAAAAGAAAGATCCTGCAATACCAGTAAAAATTTACGTTTAAATTATTATTTCATCCTGATATGAATCCAAACGGTTTGAATTCGTATGTATACCTGAATTTTGCTTCCCACAAACATGAAAATCACGCTTAAAATCCTCAAGTGCCCAGGAAAAATCGACCACTTCCAGTTGTCTAACAGATACATTATTTTTGGTCCAAAATGACGTGGGGAGCAGGTTGATGTGGTGGTTAGTGTACTGGGGGGTTATTTTGTAATCTCACTTTAGTGAGAATACGTCATATAATCTCACTTTAGTGAGAATACGTCATAAAATCTCACTTTAGTGAGAATACGTCATAAAATCTCACTTTAGTGAGAATACGTCATAAAATCTCACTTTTTCGTAGTTCAACTCCCTCACCCAGGCGGCGTGACCATCTTCGGATCTCAATCGGTGAACTGCCGGTCATGTTCTGGTCTTTTAGACGATTCATCCGCTCTGATCCGTATCTTTCGACTCTTGATCCGATTCATTATCTCCGCCTGCCATTAGTTCCATCTCACCTGTCATAAAGAACGTGACATGGAGCCACCATCGTTTCCACTCGAAGCTTGAGTTGGAAAATAAACAAGGTCGCGAAAGATACAAACAATTTTAAATCGTATTGTTGTAATTTGCTAAACGTGAAGAACTTACACATTTTCAACTCCAATATATTGGGCACTTGAAGGTATGCTTCGTTTGAAATGCTTACGTTATTATTTGCTTGAATTTTCAGTGTATATATTTCGTATCAATATTTCCCAAACAATGTTGCTGATACCTTTGTTTTCGTGTGCCTATACGCCAGTGTATGGAGAATGGAATTCAGTTATTTATACCATCATTTTAACAAATATTGCCTTAAAATCTACGTTCTTGGTAGATATTTCCCGTGCTTGTGAATCGAACACTAATTAGATACACTTAATTGTTTTTAAATATTGAGTGATCGCTTACATGTCGCTTGTAGTTTTGACTGTATTTAGATTTTCGTGGTATGTACTGTGTAAGATATCTTCCGTAAGATGTTGAGCAATCTGGGTATTCGCTTGCATCGGCATCTTTTATTTGATATAAGGTAATTGAAGTTTCGGCAATTCACGAACCGTTCGTGAGCCGATCATTAAGAGAGGGAAACGGATCTCCCGCCTTTCCACTAAGAGTCACTAAAATGGTGAGATTACAAAATAACCCCCCTGGCTCCCCTCCAGAGGGCCTGGGTTCGAATACCGACACTGCCGGAGACTTTTAACATAATACCGATCCCTGTTTGGGTACCATGTGGAAAGCAATTCTAGATTTAAGCAATCCCCCGATGTTGGATGAGACGTTAAAGCCGTGGACCAAAAACCATGAAAATAATAATCAATTGATTCATGAATTTAAGTTTGATATAAATCTATAACTAGCGAGATAATTCCCTTCTTACGAATGTCGTATAAATTGTGCACTTGCAAAGTTGAAGAAAGAGATGTTCGCATATCTGGCGAGGTTAAATATTCAGGCGTAACTCAAACTTTCGTCTTATTTGAGGGCCGGGTAGTTGTCATGATTACAGTTCTGGTTTCTCATCCAGAGGGCCCGGGCTCGAATTCACTCGGGTGACATTTTGCGGCTGAATCTCTCCTTCGGTGTCACGTGTGAAGAACGATAAGAAGAAAAAACGGGTGGAAGGATAACTTGTGGACCATTGGGGCGCATTTCGTTAAGACCAGGATAATGCCAACGCCAGGACAGCCCCCAACCATTCTACGAACCTCTCCTTAAACATGCGCATGAACTTAAGTGTCGGTTTCCTCCTTAAATAACAACGAACCAAACTGGAATGCCAATAACACGTTTAAAGTCTGCTGAAAACAGAAATACATGATCCCAGGTAAACCGCAAATCTTCGAAGAGATTTCTTTGAAATGGAAGGGAACTCTTAGACAGTGTTCACGGAGAGGGATGATTATTAACAAGACTATATTATACTCCAACATTTTTTTAACATAATGAAAGCAGATTTGGGCTAGACAGAACATACTTTATAGTTACTCAAAACCAAAAATATAAATCTGAATATTACTTCAACTTTTAAATTCACATGTGCTCATTTCTATACATGCTCAGTAGCGAAAAAATTAATTTCAGGCATTATGATGTCTTCCGGGTTCCGCTGCGTCCAGCTATCTTGATGGCGATAGCCTAGATTCTTATTAGTACTCCAGTCACTGGTACGTCTTTAATCCTTGTCAATTAGTCAAGCGCAATGGATTGAAACCTTTATTTTTAAAATCGCACACTAATTTATTATCCAACTTTTGATAATAGCAGATCATCCCAAACCGAGCAGTACTTGAAGCAATCAACTTTTTTTTTCTAAAGGAAGGTCGTTTTCATCAGTTTATTCTGATAGCTCTTAGCTCAGCCATTAACCCAGCTAATGCTAAATTTTTTTTGTTATACTAAAGCAAGGTTTTTTATGAGGCCATTATAAGAAGATATGTTTTATATTATCATCAATACCACTACCATTAGCTAAAAGCAACTGGCATCCACAATAGCCCGGTGTAAACCTGTCTGTGGATTTATAGAAGAGGTTAAATCTGAAAGAAATGCAATGTATGAAAGTCAACTGCGCGAAGGGAGTGTGGCCAGCTTTAAGGCTTTAAGATGCAAATGTCATTCTGAGGGGCCGAAATTGAGAAAACCAGCTTACATGTGAACTAAGGAAATGTAGCCCTAATTCCGCACGCGGTATCTTCATCACCATACGAATGACATAGTAAACATGTTTAGTCGCGGGCACAATGGTCTCTGATGTACCTACCTCTAGGGGTGAGCACTCCAACATAAACATATAATGAATACATTATACCGATCAAAATAATACTGAGAACGGCATGGTACCGCATTCAAAATACATATCAAAGTGAAACTTTTTCGGTTGAAAACCCTGAATTCAAGTTTTCACAGCACCACAAAACAAGTCTATTAAACGTGTACCTATTAGAGATCCGAAAATATGGGTTTATTCTACCAAGACTTACAGATTGGTTCGCCCAATAGGCAGGGTGCTGAGATCCCGACCGAAAGCACAGGTTTCAAATCCGGTAGAGACCTCCGAATACACTCAGTTGACACAGGCTGGGTGAGTTCCTCGGTATCAGATTGTTCTGGAAAACAACAATTGAGGAAAGATAAGGAATTAGCGCATCTGCAATTATGCAATGCTTCGACGATGACGATCGGGATGGCTTTTTGTTCTAAAGGGTAGTGATTTCATGAGGGAAAGGACATAACCACAAACAATATTTCGCTTCATTACCAATCGAAAATCAGATGAGAGTTCACACCCGGAATGATTTAGATTTGGTCTCATCCCATCTTAATGAGCAAATTTTAATCGGACTAGATGAAAAACGCCAACAAGTGTTATTTGCATGTAACGCAACTGTAACAAAAAGATTACCTATCCTATTATGATTCGGATAATCTGTTCCTTGGGAACATGAACCTAAATATATGACATATCCCTGACAGAATGACATACATATCCTTAGTGAATATCCGTACAATTACGATTCAAATTTGAAAGACTAAACAAGTAAACAAGAAAGACCAGCAGACCAACTTGAAGTAGAGAAGTTGAAAAACAAAAGAGTGACAGAAGATTTCAGATTAAAACTCAAAAATAGATTTGAAATACTTGCAAAACTTGAAGGAGATAACACTGAGACAACCATAGACGATAGATGGGCCCTTCTGAAAAAGAATTTTTCGGAAACAACTGAACCGACCTGTGGGAAAAGAAGGAAGAAAAGGAAAAAAATATGGTTTGATGAAGAGTGTGAGATAAAAGTAGAAGAAAGAAAATCTTCAAAAATGAGATGGCTCCGAGAGCAGTCTGAGGAGGCCAAACAATTATTTAGGCAACAACAAAATGAGACTAATAAACTACTTAGGAAGAAGAAAAGACTATATATATAAATTGTGTCTTGGAAAAGGCAGACAATGAAAATGTGCAAAATCCCAAAGCATTCTATAACACGGTAAACCTCTTCAAAAAAGGGTTCAAACCGTGTTCATTTGGAGTTAAACAGGATGGAAAATTTATTACAGAAAAGGCTATGGTTTTGGAAACTTGGAGGAAATATTTTGAAGAATTACTTAATGCCGGAGATAAATATTTAGACAATGCAGAAGGAAGTATTTCCCAGAATGTACAACCAAAAGTAGAAGAACCAAGCTTAGAGGAAGTGGAAAATGCAATTAAGAATTTGAAAAATAATAAAGCCCCAGGAATAGATGGTATAAATAAAGAAATAATTAAGGCAGGTGGTAAAGATCTGGCAATACAAATACATAGATTGATGTTGCAAATCTGGAAAGAGGAAGAAATCCCTTAGGATTGGGAAGAAGCAATAAATGTCCCGCTGCACAAAAAAGGTGGCAAACAAGACCCTACAAACTATAGAGTAATATATCTTTTAAACACCTCTTATAAATTTGTTTCTAAAATTGTGCTAAATAGATTAGAAGTGTATACAAATGAGATTGTAGAAGAACACTAAGCAGGATTCATAAAAGGGAGATCTACTACAGACCAGATATTTATACTTAAACAGACTGTTTCAAAATACTGGGAATTTAATAAACACTTCTTTGGCTTATTTGTCGACTTTAGCAAAGCTTATGACAGTTTAAACTGGGAAAAAGTGTGGTAAAAAATGTAAAACTTTGGAATTCCTAGGAAATTAATTAAGTTAGCAAGGCTCAGTGTCAAAAATAGCAAATGTAAAGTAAAAATTGAAAATGAATACTCCACAAGCTTTGAAGTAAAGACTGGTGTGAGACAAGGAGATGAACTATCACCTATACTTTTTAATTTGGCACTGGAAAAAGCACTCATAGAAATCAGGAAGACAGACTTAGGAATAAGGATAGGGAAAAATATATCAGTGCTCGACTTTGCAGATGAATTAGTATTGCTAGCAAAAAATAAGGAAGATTTAAAAATGCATGACAGAAATTTTGATAAAAGAAACTCAAGAAGTAGGACTGAAAATCAATGAGGATAAGACCTAATTTATGACCTTGGGTTGAAACCCTGGTAACTCTAGAAACATTACTATTGAGGATCACAATTTTGCAAGAGTAAACGAATTTAAATACCTTGGTACCATAATCAGCGAAAAGAATAGTGAATCACAGGAAATCCAAAGCAGAATACATTCAGCCAATAGAAGCATGTTTTCCCTAAATAAACTGCTAACATCCAAAATTTTATCCATCAGAACCAAACTTAAAATTTATAAAACCATAATAAGACCAATTCTTCTCTATGGAGCTGAATCATGGATTATCGACAAAAGAACGGAAAATAAGTTAATTACCTTCGAAAATAAGGTGTTAAGGAAAGTTTTTGGACTCACAAGAGAAAATGGAACTTGGAGAATAAAACACAATAAGGAAATCAGGGATATTTTGAAACTCACCGGGCGTTGTAGCTGAGGCCAAGAGCCGGAGATAGCGATGGGCAGGGCACGTCATGAGACGAGAACAAGATACCATATTAAAACAAGTCCGGACAGAAAACCCTGATGGAAGGCGACCTCCGGGAAGACCGAAAAAAAGATGGAAGGATGAGGTGACCATTGATATGAGGAGAATGAAAGTCAGCGAGGTGGATGCAAAAGATCGGAAGAATTGGAGGCAGACAGTTGGCGAGGTAAAATACCATCTAGGGTATAAATGGCCCTGGGAGTAAGTAAGTAAACAAGTGAATAGAATAATATTTCCCAGAATAACACTTGCCTGTTCAGTTAAAAAAGTACGAATATGAAGGCTTATAGAGGGTAATTCTATGTATAAGAAATATTTGTGGCAGAGCTCTGAAGAAGCTAGGATTCGTCAAGCGTATTGTGGGAAGGTTTTCGGAAGAAAAAGTAAAAGAGAGGTGCTATTTCGCACTCGTCCGGCCACACCTTGAATATGCAGTGAGCATATGGGATCCAGTGCAGAAAGACTTAATCCGATAACTTAATAAAATACAAAGGAAAGCTGCGCGATTCGTCAAAAACTGCTACGGGCGTACAGACAGCGTTACACAGATGTTAAACGAATTTGGCTGGGAGCCGCTAGAGACTCGGAGGCTGCGCGATAGGCTTAGATTGCTTGAGCAATTGAGAATAGATATCTTTAAGAGCGACACGGAGAACATCATATTATTATTAACCATCATATTATCAAACCCCACTATATATCCAGGTCCGACTGAAACGATAAATTAAGAGAGATATTTTGCCGAACGGATAGGTATGGGAATTCGTTTTTCCCCCGAACAATAAGGGACTTCAATAAATGCTAGGCGTAATTTCGTTAGAGCGTTTCCTTTTTATATGTAAATGGATGTTGTCCTAACACCCCTACACGCCACACGCTTATTGAGGCGGCTTGCGGGGTAGTATGTAGATGTAGTAATTATGGACGAAAGACTGGAGGTACTGGAGAAACCTATGAGGCACGAATTTTAGGCTGACGCTGAGGCACACAATAAAGCCCACAATGTTTAAGATGTTAGGTTAATAGTGGAAAAATAAGAGAGAAAGAATGATCAACTAAAAGGGTCAAGAATCTTTCTTTCCCGCTGATACCACACGAACAGTTTAGAAATACAGCGAAGCACTAGTATATACGCAATATATGTTTCAATTATGTTGCTCTTTCCTCTTTTCAAGAGTTAATTAATCTTTTCCAATTTATTTGTGGGATTTTTTGTTCGTTACTCCATAAGTTCATCTGATATTTTTCACGGTCGCTCGGAATGTTCGTTGAACCCTATCTTGTCAACGTTCTAACCATTCAGTATTCAGCTGGGGGGGGGGGGGGTGGCGGGAGTTTTCAGTGACGACATCATCGTTAGTGTGTGCGGCGTCGATATAATCGCGTTGAGGATCGATAATGCGGTTAGTGATAGGTGGAGCACATTATAGCAACGATTTGATCCCTCGAAATAGAGCGAATGAATAGAAGACAGACAGAATAAGCTGCGCGGAGTGAAATCACTTTAATGACACTGTTAGCGATGTCAACAGCTTGATGTCCAATTACCCTTGTGCCATTTTTTAATGGACACGTAAATAAACTACTCCGACGAAAAAAGGTTACATTTTTTGTGTGTAAAATGAAGGCTACAAAATCAAAATGAATGCTGAAGAAAAATAGTAAAATACTACCTTGCGTAATATTATTAACAATAGTTTATTTTCAGACTTTTTCCTGCAAGTGCAGACAACAATTTGTGATTGCTTAGGGGAAAATAAGTAACCATATGGAATCTGAAAATTAATTGGGGCTATTAGTGACCTCGTGTTCACGAAAGCACTGAATTAGCAGCACGAAAACTCTTGCTCTGAAGGCCGGATGGGCCATGAAACCACGGGACACGAAACACCCTTCGGAAGATGTTGGACACACCGATGTTCCATTCAAGGGCTCTTAGGTGACGAATACAAGGCACAGGTGGGGTTAGATTAGACCCCGCGGCCTTTGGGTTGCCATCATCGACTCGGCAACTGCGGTCGGCTCACTGCCGAAACAGCCTTAAGCAGAACTCAATACTCTCTGGAGGTTCAGCGCATGTATTTTCCGCAAAGTGGATTGTATAGCGGCACTTCGATGGGCGTGACAAAGCTCCCTGTAGGCCACAGCAACGCCTAACCCCAGAATAAATTAACCAGCAATAGATTAGGTATGTTCATTCCATTAGAAATATAGTTAAAGGTCAATGGGGTGGCAAAGGAATGTCTTTTCTGGCCGTTAACTAGGGTCACACTCACTAACATAGGGAAGGGATTAGTTGCACTACGTCCATATACGGTCGCAGTAAAAGTGAGCTAAGATGTTGTAACATAACGTTGATTTCGCCATGTTTGAATAAGATCTCCACTCGAACAATACTCGAACAACACTCGAACAACAATAGAAATCAGCCATGTTTGTAACTCCTTCATCTAGAACTCTCGAGGGAGGGGGCGAACAATTGTCGATATAAACATCGCAGTCACTATGAAACAAGAAAGCCAATAGGGACGCGACGTAAAATCACATGACGAGGAGGAGGGGAAGAAAAAGGACGCCGAATAACAATTATGATTGGCATTGGTATTGGTGAAGGGCAGTTTACATTCGTTTTACCTTTTCTAAGTTAAATTTAAGTGGGATTCCGTTGAACATTTGCCTTTCAGGATTTGCCACCAACTGTTATGAACGTCGTCTAACCATCGCCCATCTTCGTTGACCTTCAATTTCTAGGGATTTAAAGAGGTTCCGCCGCGACTGTGTAAGTCAAAACTAAAAGTAAATTCTACATTTTTGATATTTTGTCAAAAAAATCCTACTTTCACTGATGAAATGGGTTACCATTAGAAACCCAAAAGTAAGGTAAAAAAAATGCAGATTATTCCACAAATGTATTTTAAATGAGCACTTTTTTCCAGCCATAGGAGCCGACTTCAGCGCCATTTCCTACGAATTGCCGCATTTTGGCTTCAATTACGGCATTAATTCTTCAATAACTAGAAAAATAAAGTGGTAAGATGCCTGTATTTTATTTTTATTCAATTTCAATGGATTATTTCCTTCTTAGAGACAGTTTTCCACGAAAATGGCATTTGTATTAAATGGTGTTTTTCCCCGTGCTTCTCTCATTCCCCCATTGAACACCATGTAATTTCAAGTTCAATTATAGAGTAAAATAGCGTGGAAAGGTATTATTTTGTTGTTCATATCAGATAGAGGACAAATTTTTCTACAAGTAGACAGAATATGAATAAAATGACATTTAATTCATTTTACGGTGGAACTACCTTAATTAATTCGAGAGAAAGAGCTCCTTATTTGAAGAATTTGGTCACCTTAAATCTGTAAATGAACAATTTGTCGGCCTCGGTGGTGGCGGGGTAACGTTTTCGCCTAGCAAACCGGAGTTCACGGGTTCAAGTCCCGCCTGGGTAGTTTCTCCCCATCCAGGGCATGGTTGTGTGTGTTGTCTCAATATAATAAATAGGTTGTCATTGGCGAAAGTTGTTACAGCTCTCGCGAAAGCTTATGGCGTTCGGATGTGAAGAAGAAGACGTCGTGGAGGGGTAAATTTTGGTGGAAGGGGTAGGGAAAAGGGACGTAGGGGAAATCAAAGACATGGCATTTGTGCCATGCATGATTGCATTTCAAAAAATGGAATTTGTGTGACGTGGACAGCACAAACGTCGCACATCCGAAGGCCATAAGATTTCGCGAGAGCTGTGCCTATGGAGAAATTATTATTATTAATACACATTGGTTAATTGATGGAGGTTTGTTCATGTTTTTTTTAAGAAACTCAACTTCCTTTTTCCGCCGACGTTTCGCCTTTTTATTAAGGCTTCTTCAGGACTACAGTACAATGCAAGGAATACAGTTGGTAATAATTATTTGACTACAAAGATAAAAAAGTTTTCAAGCATGAATTTAGTACCTCAAAGGATTAACTTTCTTACTGCGACAATGGTAACACAAAAATAAACTCTTCCTCTTAGTAACCAAATCAACATCAAAAACAAAACCAAAATGGAAAACCAATACTATTACACCCATGAAAAAGTCTAGCGTAGGATGTTTTTGCGAAGAGTTCGACATCTCTTCCGTATTTGGCGGCAGCATTGCACTCATTGCTACGTGAAAATACTCTGGACAAGGTGTGGATGACACAAAGTAGGCCTTGCAGTTAAAAAAACGACAGTGGAGTCGTGTAATTGGTATGCAGTGGTGCCAACCGTAAGCGTGAACTTTGATGCACGAGAATGATACGACTAAGAGTTTGATGGATTCAAGGGATCTTAAATGCTTTGAAATAAAATTAAACTATTGTATTTCGTTGAAAATCATTTTAAACGTAATACGAGGAATATTTTGAGTTTTGAGAACGATAGATTGAGGCATTACATGAATGTAGCAGTAAAGAATAAGTGGCGTGGAAGGACAGGGGAGTAGAAAAGGGATATTAAAAAAGGGCGAATAAATGTGACACAAAATACTCTTTCATGGAAAACATGTCGAATCCCTTCCACTAGGGATACATCTACATCTACATCTACATACTACCCCGCAAGCCGCCTCAATAGGCGTGTGGCGGGGGGTGTTAGGACACCAGCCGTTTACATATAAAAAGGAAACGCTCTATGAAATTACGCCTTGCATTTATTAAAGTCCCTTATTGTTCGGGGGAAAAACGAATTCCCATACCTATCCGTTCGGCAACATATCTCTCTTAATTTATCGTTTCTGTCGGACCTGGAAATATAGTGGGGTTCTAATATGATGTTCTCCGTGTCGCTCTGAAAGATATCTATTCTCAATTGCTCAAGTAATCTAAGCCTAGCGCGCAGCCTCCGAGTCTCTAGCGGCTCCCAGCCTAATTCGTTTAACATCTGCGTAACGCTGTCTGTACGCCCGTAACAGTTTTTGACGAATCGCGCAGCTTTCCTTTGTATTTTATTAAGTTCCCGAATTAATTCTTTCTGCACCGGATCCCATATGCTTGCTGCATATTCAAGGTGTGGCCGGACGAGTGCGAAATAGCACCTCTCTTTTACTTTTTCATCTGAGAATCTTCCCACAATACGCTTGACGAATCCTAGCTTCTTCAGAGCTCTGCCACAAATATTTCTTATATGTGTTCCCCACGATAGGTTTGAGGTTATCGTAACTCCCAGATACTTAACTTCATCTGTCGCCTTTATCTTAACGCCATCCACAGCATATACACGGGGATAGTTGGACGACCTCCGCAAGAAATGTACCGCCGCACATTTGCTCAGATTAAGTTCGAGTCCCCACTCTTGGCTCCACACATGAACGTTGTTTAAATCCGATGATAGAATTTCAAAGTCAGAGTGATCATTAAATTTGTGCACTAGATGTGATCCTGAGTATCTTTACTTTCCTAGTCATCGCTCAACGAAGTTCCAAAATTCTTTCTTGGTCACTGCGTGTCATCTCTGGAACACCATGGCCAGAAACATAAAAAAATGTTCTTCTCTTGCTAGTTTTTAGATGAAATATTATAATATGTTACTTTCTGACCACTAAATGTTGCTATTATTTTGCATATTGTTGTAATTCCTCGTAGTAGTTGTGTTTGCGTATATAATAATAGTATTAAAGTGCTGTTCTTCTGTTGTTAACTTTGAAAAAAAATGTATGCAGATGAATTTTTTATACGACATGATTTCCAAAATACTTTGCATTCAGCATTGTAAAAATGGTATTAATTTATATTTAATTTTTTCATTATATTACTGTCCAAATTGTTGATTTTTCTCTTTATGTTGCTCAAAAAATGTAAATTGCTTTTATTCTTAAGGGGTATATCCCCAGGACAGTTAATAAATTATTCATTCATTCATTCAAATTACTCTTCAGCCTCGCTTTTCCACTACTTACCACTCAAGTGCGGAAAATATTTACCCCTTGAATAGCGCAGGCAAAGGATTAGAAGGAGGACACTTATAATTTATAGATCGAACTTGTTCCGCGGCATGAGGGACGCGGTCGTTGTCTAGCACTAGAAGAGAATTCCTAAGAATTAATTTATTTTATACCAATTTTTAGTTTCGTTAGGGCCATCCACGGACCACGCTCCAATTGCAATTTCTTATAATTTGTGGTTTTCTTTTCATCCAATGACATTTCATCTTTTCACTTACCTAGCTTCTTTTTTCGTTCTTCGGACCATTTTTGAGCCTGTTTTTCTCTCTTCTACCTTTGAATCGTTCCATCTTTATCCTATCTCTGTAATTATCACTCTTTCTGTTGCTTCTAATTCTTTTAAACTTGTTTCTTACTAAATATTTCCTAACCTCTAGCATCCAAAATGTTGCTGACTTCTTTTCCCTAAGACGTTATATGATCTGTTTTGTTCACCTATTGTCATCCATCCGGAATATTATCAATTTTCTTTTTTTCACTTTTGGCCATACTTTCTATATTTTCATATATGCAATGCATTATTGGTTCTTAATTTTTAGACTTCGGAAATTCGTAAAGGACCTAGTCTTTACCTAGTCTAAGGGAATTAACTGAATATTTGTTAAATATAACTTCGTTGAATTGGTTATTGTCCACTTAATTAATGTATGCATTAAATTATAGAGAGTTGGTAATGTATTTCTTTTTTAATCTAAATTTTGTTACCATTTTCATAGCAGAAGAGTTGATCTCACCTTCAAGGTACTAAATTTATGAGTGTAAACTTTTTTATCCTTGTAGATATTATTGTTATTATTTTTTATAACTGTTTTCCTTGCTTTGTGCTTTAGCCCTTCATGATGCTTTAATTAAAAGGCGAAACGTTGGCAAAAAAGGAAGTTGAAATTTTTTATAAAGACATGACCAACTCTCTATAATTTAACGCATATGTTAAATATAACGCACACTTGTTTGTACCGCAGTAACCAGGGAAACATTTAAGCATGTATGCACTTTTTCAGGTGCGGGCATTCGCAGTGTTGCCGAGGTGAGATCGCAGGGTTTTTTTTTTGCTGAGTTGAGTCGGGATTTCCTTGACCCCGTTTTGAACTAATTGCAGCATTCGAATCCTGTCTGAACGGAATTCCCCGAAAAACCGTTCACTCACGTTTAACCCTCCATTACTCGGGGTTCTGATTTCATCGCGATTACTCAGATGGGGTGTTAAGCACCCCATTTCTATTTAGTTATAAATATTCATGTAAAATGTTGGATTATGTGTTTTCTAGTTCAAAAGGCATTGAGAGTTTACATTAAATTGTTAAATATAATTTAAAAAATGTTGCAATACAATGAAAAAATATGTTTCCCTAAAGACCGTTTTACACGGGGCACGAAATTGCACAACTTCAAACTGCATTTTTTCTCAATCGGGCGTGCAAAGATTTTCGAATTAGAGCAGGGGCTATTTTGCCATCTCGCGTTCATGCATTCGCGCATGCATTCTTGCAATTCACGACTTTACACGATGCAATTTTAAATGCACGTTCATAAATACATCAGATTGTACAATTACGTGCCCCGTGTAAAACGGGCTTAAACGATTGCATCATTTAAAAACTTGACTGCTGGGTCTAGACCGGTTCCTCTCCTGTCGTGCAGTTCTTGCATGAAGGAATCTCATGGTCCATACACATATATTTGTCACATGCATGGCATTGAAATCGTGCTTTTCTGTCTTTGGTCCTTGAAAAATCATCGCATCCTCCCTGCTTTAGTTTCTTCGATGGTGGATGGATGGTGGATGGGTGGAGTTCGCAGATGATGGACACCTTCCGGTAATTCGCTGGAGCTTCAATTTCAGCTCCTTGGTGAGATGGTCTTTATCGTGCCAACGGTGCAGCTCTTCTTGAATAAGAGACAAGCCAAGTCTCTTGAAGAAGATTCTGCACAGCCATGACTGTGTGGTGTTTCTACAATAAATTACTTGAGAATTTATTCCAGCAATATTGAAACGGGCAAAGAAGACGGTTAGAGGTCATCGCCTGCTGTTTCGAGAAACATCATAAGTCCCACACAGTTGAGCAATTGTATCTACGCCTCCTTTTGTTTTATTGTAGAAAGATATATTTTGATATTTCATTTTCTATTTCGTGGACTCATCAAGTTTGGCATCATTCTGCTTCGTTGAAATCAGATTTACGACCTTGCTTTTTGGGGATATCGGATACCAATGTCAGGTTACAATTGAATCCGAAGGCGCTGGAATAAACTGATCGACCTTTTGGCTGGAAGAACGCTGAAGGAATTTCCATCTTGTTCTTGCGTATTGTTCTTACAAATGTTAGTTAGTGATCAAGCAAGAGCTTGGAGGCCTGAGGAATACAGGTGAACCAATGATCGACTATTATGTAACGTCCAGTTCCTGAGATCGGAGACACCTGTGGTTTGCTCAGTTTGTAGGGACCATCTGGTTGTTTGCCGACGTAAATCTCTAAGTAGCTGGTGTAAAAAATCTTTTTAGCCTGCCATAGCAAAAATCTTGATACCATATTTCGCTGGCTTTGACGGAATGTACTGGATAAATGAGCAACAACCACGTAAGGCTTCCAGTTTTTCATCAGTTGTGACACATTCACCGACAGAGTAATGGGTCTTGAAATTCCACACAAAAAGGTCGAATACATCGTGAATTGGAGCCAGTTTGTCCAACTCACGGCGATCCTCACGAATGACGCGATTATCAAATCGGAGACACTGGTGTAGGAACCGAATCCGGAAAAGTGACATTGTCGCAGGAAAGATGTCAACGCCAGTTCCGTCGTTTTGCCATAAATCTTCCAGATTTTGCCATTTTATCAGTTTTTGATACTCTTGACTTGTCCTTGAATTCTGCAGCGGCTTTCTCGTTGAACATGTTAGTACAGTAAGCAATTATCTGGTTTATGTAGGAGGAAATGAATAACTCGAAGCACTCAGTAAGTGACTTAGCATTTTTTGCATTCCTTTGACCCCAAAGCGCCTCTTTTACGTTGTGCTACCCGGTGCGTGTTTTATACGAGACTGTACCTTTGACCACTTTAACGTTTTGTCCTTTCCTATGTTGAATTTTTCCTTTGTAATCTCTTCCCCATCTTCATTTTCATCATCAGCATCTTCATTGGAGTCAGTACGAGTTATATTCACTCACGTTGATGTGTCGTGGTTCTAAGGAAGAATCATTCTCCGGATGTAAAACTGTATCACCCTGTTTAGGCTCTCTATCACTTTCTGAATCAAATACAAAATTAATTTATCAATATCTTCCTCGTATAACATCTGCAAATGGTGATGCACTTATGTAATTGTTTGCACCATATAAACTACAAAACACCATAGCCACATCCCAGCAAAAATTGATGTCTCTTACTTTTCCACTCATCCTCGCCACTGCTCAGGTGGGATGTGACACACCCCGAAGACTTCTGGCACTGCTCGGGTGGGGTGTGAGATACCCAGGAGCTATATTTGCGATCGTCATGGTTCAACCTTTCACTTCAGACTGCCGATGAAACCGTGTGTGCACAGCACACATACCAGGTGACGATTACTCAAGTTCTCAAAGTGCACACTCATGCCATCTAGGAGAATCGAGGAAAACTTGATCCGCTGGGGTTCTTTACACCCCGCCTGAGTAACGAAGGGTTAAGTACCTTTTCCGCAGCAAAAGGATTAAATTCATTTCACTACGCCTATCCCAAAAGGCCCAAGCCAAAGACGTGCTTGTACATGCGTACACACGTACTTATTATTATTATTATTATTAGAATGGTTCCTCCCTCCCTTTATCCACATTAAACACACCGTATAACCTCCACCATCCTCCCCAGACCCCATCTCCTTTTTCCCCGATCTTCGTGATGTACGAGGGGGGGGGGGGGAGCAGGGGACGGGGGGGAGCAACAAAGACCACGCCGCGCCCGCCCTCCGGAGACTGGACCACCACTAAATGCCTATCTTTAACAGTGTCAGTGGACCGCAAATGTGTTTGAGTTACCCTTAATTACAGGGGATGGTCGGGAGGTTGGTGCGCTGTCCGAGAGATTGTTGGGAGAGGGAGCGGTCAGTGGTGGGGTGGGGGTAGGGGGGCATTGGAGGTGGAATGAGGAGGGAATGCGTGCCGATGTGTTTCGTGTTCCGTCGTGGGGCCGGAGGAGCGCGCTCTCTGGCGGCAAGTCCCGGCATTAGAGGGAGGGCGCGTAGGGGGAATGGGAGGAGAGAGATGGCGTCGGAGGGGGAGGGGGGGGGGCATTGCATGTATTTATGACGAGGGGAGGGGAGGGGGCTTATCGTTTTCACTCCTCCCACCACTTGAAGTCGCTCGAGTCTGTTCCCGAGAAGGAAGGAGGGTTCAAAGAACGCCAATAGATGTCAGCGATGGGAGTGAAGGCACGAGGATTTCTTGGGGATTGTGTTTAAAACCACAGTTGATGTTAATGATGAAACCTACGGAACACTATAGAGGACAAAATGACGGTGGAAATATAAGGAAACCGTTTATGCTTTACATTTTTTTGGACCAATAGCAGAATTGATTAAACTGTCATTCTACAAGAATATCAGGGAGTAAAATCAAGCCATTATCAGCCATTGAATCAAACATTCCAACCACATACAGACTGCCTCACCAGATCACTCTCCTATGAGTCTATCCTATGTCTTTACTCTCATATTTCTTCTAATGTTAATTCTTAGTGTATGATTTTCTTTGTACGGCTGCCGCCCTGAGGCCGCATTCGTATCGTGTCATTTCGAAGCATAAACTCCTCTCCAAGAGACTGCATTCTCTTTTTGGCCTGCGCGCTGCAATTCCAATATGGCAATTTGAGTAGTAATAAAAACAATACATGCATTAACTTCTAAAAAATATTAGTATTTATACAAAAAAAATATGTATCACAAAAAATTAAAAGATGTGTTAAAAAACTAAAGAGAAAAATGCAAAACAAAAAGAAATTGTATTCCTATACATGCTATAAAATAAAAATAGCGTTTTGACAAATTATTGCTCTTCTTTTGGTTGCATGCCTCACCCTCTTGTTTTGTTTTGTTGTGAGGCTGCCCTATATATTGTTCTTTGTCATATCATGTAATCTCTTAGCCTGTAATTCATATTTTCTGCTGTTTATTTCCAATATTACTTAGCTATTAAGTTTCCTCTTTCACACAAACACGACATTACACTCTTCTCATGTCAAGAATGCCACTTGTCAATTGACCGGTTGGGGTGAGTCTCGCACTCACCGGAACGGTATAATCTACGCGCCTTAGGCGCAATCAGAACAGAACTGTGAACATATAGTCACATAACAAGGCAAATTTACAAATAATTTCTTTTACTTTAGGAGAGCAAAGAACACTGTTGTCCACAATACATTTTTTTACGTAACGTAAAAGCAATTCTCAAGCATTATTTAGTTTATTAAAGAGTGATGGATTTAAAATCAAGCCGAAGTTTAGATCTCTTATAGTATAGGTACTAATACGAATCATTTAGTGTAAATTTTTTATTCTTGCCGATTAACTACTTCACTATTTTTTCGCGACGATGTACTGCTTTCCCCAGGAATACAAGCAGTGCTCCGAGGAGAATTGCTGAACCCAAGCTTTTACTGTTCCTGAAAATTTGTTAATTTTAACAACTAATGCGATCTCCGAATTCATTTTCAAGGAGTATCTGAGGAATCTATAAAGTAATCGAGATTCACTTTTTTTCTAAGGATTACGGTACAATGAAATTAATACGAAGAGAATCATGCTCTACATTTATATAGGTGCATGATCATTCACATCATTAAATATAAATTAAAAACATTCTGAACTTCAATGGCAGTAGAGTAGATTTAGCCACGGTGAAGGTTGTTACATATTAGGATATTCTCCACCATATGGGAAATCCATTGAACAACGTCGTGTCTAATTCAAACATTGCTTGAAGCCAATTATTTACAAAATATGGTCACCTGTAAAACGCGTTTCTCATGTGTGAAAAAATGTAAAACAGCTATTCTGCTTGCAACATACTTTTAAAGAGAAAAAAAAACTCAATTTGATTATTAAAGTACCTTGCACATCAGATCGGAAAGAAAAACATCTGTCGTGGATCACAGGTCCCATTTCCACTTATCCCCGTAGTTGTATGAGACCGCAGAGATTTTTTGTCTAACAATCGAAAATCAGAAACAACGTAAGCGTAGAAAGCGTAACAGAAACCAACTACAATAGATATATAAAGCAGACTAAGAAACTAACAGGCAGTGAAGTCTTATTAAGAGGGAGGGCCGGAGGTAATACCCTCCGGATTGACTAGACACAATGGACGCTATTTCTATTTTGTAATTAATTAGAAATTACCTGCCCAGCCGTTATCGAGCAAGTTCACCTCTATTACTGTGTTCTAAGAAAATAAGCCAATATCACAGTGGCATTTTTAATAAGATAATAAAGATTACAAATTTGGTAGCATGCAAATACTCAATTGAAATAAGCACCAACAACTGATTGCCATTAAAAAAGTGAGTAAGAAAAAGGGACAGACAAACGATTATAAACTATTCCTTCCCAGTAAATTCCCCCCACCCCACCCCCGGTTATGATTTCGGCATGCTTTAACTGCTGACTATCATGTTGTTATCGCATTCGATTTCACGTCATATATCTTTTTTCTGTCCTGGTTTCCTCAGGCTCTATAATGAATTGTCATTTTATGTATCGAACAGCATAAAAAATAATATTCCGCATCATGACAGCCCAAATGAAGTTCCATAGAAAGTTAGCTGGAAAGAGATATGCACACAAAGCTTGTTTCACTACCAAACAGTCACTTACTGAGATTGAACTGCGACCACTCATGCACTAACCATCACACCACCGTGCCATCTCTTCTCATCTCACTGAATATATTTCACCAGCCCGATTCAGATCACCGTCGTACGTATCAACGTAACCTGCAAACATAATGTCACACTACATTATTGTAACTCTTGCGCTGCCCTCTCCAGGAACAGCGGCGAACAAGTAGCTAATTTCGAAATTAAACTTTTTGAAATTTTTTTAAAGGCAAACGAATTCCTGCTTACTCATTCATCAAAACATCGCTTCGCCCTTTTCCATCTTGTTCGCTTGGTCTGATTATCATGCTTCATATTTTCCTGATTCCTGCCGCGACAACAGCGCTTAACCAGTTGGTAAGTTGGCAGTGTTAATAACTATTAAGACGATGGTTACCAAAGCGCGTTCACACGGCTTTTAGGGCTTCGTGCGATGGTCGGAAACTACTAACCGTAGGGTCATAACTCGTAATGTAATTGTTTGCGTGCGGTGGTCGTACGTTATTCCTGCATGCCTTCGGAATCCACCACTAGAGCGAGCGGTTTTCCCAAAATATCGGAGGTATCCGTTGCAGTGGGCAAAAAAATGAAAAGTTGGTCATTGGTCCCTCACTGCTTCGGGCGGCCTCCGGGGAAGAATAGATGGTTGTACTATAGGTAGTGGTTGGAAGGTGGGGAATAGTTGGAGGGAAAGGGAGGGAGGGTAAATGAGTAGGGGAGGGGGGAGGGAGTAGGGTCATTTTTGGTGTGGAAGGGGCCACTTTGTGGAAGGGTGTTTTCTAAAGCCTCCCCGAAGGCAACAATCATAGGGTCGGACTCAAAGCAAAGCGACTCAAGAGGGCCATTGGGCCGGCGAGAATAGATTCGGATGGGAGTTGTGTTTGAATAATAGGGCGTGTTCCAGTGAAAGGTGTTTTCTTTCGAAATGTATCGCCGGGTTCCTTCATCCTCCTCACACTTTAATAACGGTCGACTGGGGAGGGAGGAGGAGGAGGAGAGGATTCAACCTCCTCCTCCCCGCTCCCTCCACACACGGCCCTCCTCCAAGCCAAGTCGTCCTCGAAATAAATTAAAACTGCTCGCCAGCTCCATCTCTTCCTCCTCACTCTCCTTAATATCCTCGGACACTCCTTGAGGAAAAGATTTTAAGACGCCCTCTCTCCATCGCCTCTTCACACTCGGAAAAGACTCGCCGGCCAATTTTTTACGGCGATGACATTTGATTACGTTACCGTCAAAAGGGGCCCATTGATGGCGTTATATATTTGCTTAATCTGTGCGTCAGGGAATCCAGAAATTAAATGCAATTTGTGAGTAACATTCTCGTAACACGAGGACCACAAAACTTGGGCGTGGATGCGCAGTCGGCAATATCTCTCGCATATTCTCCAGCGGAGGATCGAGGCAATAAATGGAGAAGGACTGCATGACGCTTTTTGCGGTGCGAAGGTATTGAAACAATTTCAGGATAGCCGGCATCACGAGAGAAAAAAATATTCTTCCCAAACAGGAAAGCGTCCTGATAATTCAGCAAAGAAAATGAAGCCAGAGAATGTAGGAATAAGGAATGTAATAGGAGATAGGAATTTGGGATTCGTGAACGGCGGATTCACGAAGACCAAATTAAAAAAATGAGCAGAGAAATTAATCGCGTTCACGTCCTCAGCCCGATCACATACTAGAGTTCCGAAGAATTGCAGGAAATCCCAGAAGAGGGAAGACCTTCATCGAATCCCCGAGCAAGAATGCACGGCCAAACCATTTAGTCAATTTCGAGCGGGTCTAAAGCCCGTTTCACACGACGCATGATCCAGCACAAGACTTAGTATGCTAGCTGGTACTTGATATTGAGGACGGAACCCAGTATGATGGAAACCGTGATAGAAGGTTTCACGCGATCATTGAACTTGTGCTTGCGATGAAGCGGTACTGTCGTCCACTGTTGCGAACTGCTAAATCAAAACGGAAGACTTCCATGAAAGAAGGCGACTTTTGGCTGCTGCAGTAACACCAGGGATTGTCGAGACATTCACGGCACATTGATTTCACCACCAAAGAGTGCGTAACACCCGCGAATAAGTGTGGCGCTGATTATAAAAAGTGAAGACCGCACTGCGATTGTAAAAGCTAACGTGATTGGTCGGCGGGTACTAGGTCCTACTGGGAGTTAATAGCAAACTGGTACCGCATCAATTATGAAATCAAGTCGCTCAGCAAGTACGATAGCGGTCATACTGGCTAGCCAGCATGCTGGTTCTATATCACACGATACTGGAAAGCTATTATACTAGCGAGTATCCTCGAACTTGTGCTGGATCAAGTATCGTGTGAAACGGGCTGGTTTGGGCGGGTGGTTTGAGCGAAAAATCACTTCACCTAGAATTTGATGAATTTGGCCTCATTTTAAAGAAAAATCTCTCATCTTACCAATTATATAAAAATATCAACCCGTTGCCGAACTACTTTTCGGGCTATTTTCCTGAAACTATAAACTGTTTTACATAGGATAGAGTATGGCTTAGCGCTCCATAGGGGGAATATTAAACAAATTAGGAATTTATAATACGTAGATTTCGTCAAAAAACTAACGGTGTGTAGATTGCATGTTTTCTCTAGTATTTATAAAAAATAATATATTACTCACCACTGTAATTTTGACAGAATCGCAAATAAACCTGCTGTTTTGAAGGGTTTTCAGCCGTACGGCGGGAAAAAAATGAGTCAAATTAGAGACTTATGTCGCTTTATACTGCGAATTTTGACCTTATATAACTATATATTTGCGTCATTAGTATTACAATATTTATTTCATACTTCTTATAGACGCTGAAATCAAAAAGTAAAATTTGAATAAGGTCTCCACTATGACTAGGGAACTATCTCACTCTAACCACCTTAAGATCGATTTATCCACCATGCAAAAACGGACCTCAGTTGAATTGGGCGGGGAGGTAAATGAGGAGTTTAGTCGGGAGTGCTCCCTGCTTCCCTTGCCTCAACCCCTAGCCCCCCACCCCATCAGCAACAGCAGCAAGCAGCGTGGTGCTTCGGCCGACGTCCGCCCCGTGGCACGCCCAGATCTTCTTCTTTTCGGCGCACAGCATCACGGACTTCTCCGCCGATCGGGCGGATTGGAGATGCTGGCGATAAGACGGAGGGAAGAAGAAGGCCCTGGTGTGTGCGATCCGAGGAGGAAAGGGCCCTTAGGGGACGACGCGGGCCACGCTCGATTACAGGATGGAGGAGCAGCGCCCCTGTGGCGGACCGCGGCAAAAAAATTATCGCACAAAGGTGCCGAGGAGGGGAGCGCCGATCTCTCTTTCCGGTCGAAGACGAGGAAGAGGCGTTCCACCGTCGACGATCCGCACACCAGCAACACACACGGGCACCAAAGGGCGCCCGCGCTGGGTGCTCTTCGGGAGGGGATGCGGGGAGCGCGACTAAAGTGAACACGGAACCAAGATAAAAGGGCCCAAACGGCGGTCATCAATCCGGAGATCGGTGTGCTGCTGCAGTCTTACACCCTCTTCCTTTAGTTTCGGCCAACCGCTTTATTCCTCGCACTCGACCCTCCCAAACAATTCGCCCCCACCATTCTTACACCTCACCAATTTCTCTCACTCTTCTTCCTTCCTTCCTCAGCCAAGATGACAAATGACTCCAAAACGGTCTACTTTTAGAACTATCTCCACCCACTGATCATATATACTACTATTAAAAAAAGGCTAAGAGTACATACGTTTGATTCAGTTGCTAGGCGTAGTGATTCAGATGTGCGCCAATAGATGGCCAGTGAGCTCTCATGTACCAAGGCCTTGTTATATACGTTCTCCGCTAACTGACACATGGAGCGGGCGTATGCATTTTTCAAATCCCACGAATCATTTTTCAAAAGAATAAACGAGTATTAAATAGTTTTTACGAAACGTCAAGGAGGTTTTTAAGTAATTTTTTGAGAACTGTGAAGGCTTAAATTATTTTTTAAAGTTATTTTTTGTGGCTCAAGGCTTGTTTGTGGGCACCAAAGTCAATGTACTGGTATTCGCAGATGACGTCGCGTTGCTAGCAGAAGACGAGGATACCCTCAAAAACGGCCCCAGTGGCGGCGGGGTTAAGTCCTCGCCTGCTAAACTGAGGGTCGCGGGTTCGAGTCCCGCTTGAGTGGATTTTTCACCACTCAGGACATGGGTATTTGTGTTAGTCCATTATTATATGTTACAACACCCGATGTAAAAGGCCGTTAGTGCTGTTTTCGGGGATGTTAAAATAAATAAATAAATAAAAAATAAATAAAAAACCTGCCTACGTAATTGCTATCTCAAGCAAGACTAGTGGGGCTAGAAGTAAAGGAAGAAAAAAGCAAATATCTAAAAGTAGGACGATACCCAGAAGGAATGGTCAACTTGGGAGTTAATACGCACAAATTTCAAAGAAGTAAGGATTTTAAGTACCTCGGTGTCATTATTGGCCAATACAACAATGAAGAAGCTGAAATAGAAACAAGAATTTTAAATGGAAACAAATGCTATTGGGCATTACAAGAAATATTAAGGAACTAAATTCTATAAAGAAAGACTAAAATAAACAGTCTACAAAACAATTATAAGGACAGTAGTCCTATATGGATCAGAGATATGGGCAATCAGTAAAAATACGGAAAAGAAACTTATCACCTTTGAAAATAAAATACTTAGGATCAATAAAAGAAGAGGAACTGTGGCGAATTAGGAATAACAAGGAGCTAAGAGAGCTCTAAAAGGAAGCAGACGTCGTGGCAGAAGCAAAATGTAGAAGACTGAGATGGGCGGGTCATGTAAATAGAAGAGAGGGTAGTTTTTTTTTTACTGAAAACCATAATGAATGGGAGGCCAATAGGAAAAAGACCTCCAGGAAGACCAAGACTGATGTGGACCATCCAGATGCTGAGGGACATGAGGAGGAAAATAGGAGCGGATGAAAACACCATGCAGGACAGGCCGAGGTTTAGACAAGCGGTTGACGAGGCCAAAAACCTCTTAAGGTTTGAATGGCCACCTAGGTAAGGTAGGTAAGGTTATTTTTTGTGGCTCAACTTAAGTGTCATTAAAAATGAAAAAGCACACGCTAAGATCTATTTAATTATTTACCTTAGTCATTACTCTTTCGCAATTCCGCCAATACTTTAGCCTGTTTCAGCAGACTTTTCAACTATGGTATTCAGGCTTTTGGTTCTGCGATTAATTATTTAGTATTAGGCAACAGTTTCGCCGTGCTATGCTGCCGGCTTCGTCGGGCTTTTAAGAACGAACTAGACATGTTCTTAAAAGCCCGACGAAGCCGGCAGAATAGCACGGCGAAACTGTTGCTTAATACTAAATAATTAATCGCAGAACCAAAAGCCTGAATACCATAAACAATGAGCTGCGAAAATCTACAAAAAAAGACTTTTCGACTAGTATTCTCATATTTGTGATAATAATTATTTTTTTTCGCATGTGCGAATTTTAAATATTCGCGACTATCCTGGTGATGCGGCTTGTCGTGCCAAGAGATAACATTTAACAATTCTCATGGGAGTCGCATTTGGACACCTTAACTAACCTGTTCCAGATTAGTTACCAAAGGGCTTAAAATGTGCGGAAAAAGAGTCAAATTCTATTTCGTGATGCACGTTTTCCTTATACATTTATCGTCACGAACATTATCAATGTTAGAAAATATTCACAGTTAATGTACATACCATCCATGAAACTAGGAGAGAATAAGAAATAGGACTAGGCAGGGGCGAATAGTTAGTTTTTTTGTCGACTCGAAAATGTCTAGTTCATTTTACGTTTTAATTCTGAATAGCTTGAGTAAAATTTTCTTCTCCAATTTGTCCATAGTTTTTTACTTCCTTTCTATTCTACAGAGGATCTATGGAGCTAAAATAATACCCATACTATACTATACTATATACTCCATAAACTATATACCCATACTATACTATATACTCCATAAACTAGTAATAATCTCAATGTAAGTAAAATCTTCTCGGGTTTGCCACCGGGTAAGGATTTTAACGGCACCAAAATCCTTTGCCGTTCAAATGGATATTGGGATCGTTTTATGAAAGAGGCTATCGAAATAAGTTTGGAGGAGAAGTAGTTAAATCGTGACTCTGAGCAGCACATCAGCCAAGTATGGAGACCGCTACTCAATAAAATTAAACGGTCGCGGTTACAATTCAAATTCAAACCGCCTTGAACGAGCCGGTCAACAATTGGTTTTCAACCGCCCTTGGCCAGCTATAAAAACCCCGGCATGGACCAACTCGGCAATCAGTCTCAGCCATGATGACGATGAGGGAGTCACTCGTCGAAACGTTGGCCTTCAAAAAGCCTTACCCGGTGGCAAACCCGAGAAGATTTTACTCATATTATTCGCCGGGAAAGCCTAAGATCTTTTAATCTCAATGTAATTCAGTTTAACCTATTCACACTAAATTATGGAAATCCATAATCGGGCCGATATGAGGGACGAATACATATAATTTTTTAACATACCCCAAAAACCAAATGCTGTGGCCTTCATAGTGGGCGAATACTTACTTTGCCCTCGATCTGTAGGAAATCGCATCAATGCTTTTCTACTCGGCTCTGAACCCTATCCTTCCAACTCCCTCTCCAACTCATTTAAAATCCCATAGGGGAACAAACGCACTCTCTTGAGGTGGGGACGATAAAAGGACAAAGTTGAGATCATAGAATTTCTATGTTCTTAACTAGATGATTCACCGGCGCAGCGAGCAGGTTACAAATCGAGGGCGTAGCCGCTAATACATTTTTGGCTGCATTTGGAAATTTGGTCGTGGTTTGGTATTGCAACGTAATTACGTCGTCTTTTGTTTCTTCGAATTCTCAGCAAATGAGCTACCGCTTTTGCGATACATGTTCCCCGTGCTGCTTAAAGGTGTACCACAAGGTACTAGAAGGATTTCGAATGCTGCTTTAATTAAAATTTTACTTCTTTAGCCTAACTGATCTATATCTTTGGCTTCGTACAAGGTTAAGTTATTTATTGGAGGCAAGAATTGATTTCGTTTTTTCTTGCCCAAATATTTATTTTTAAGTAATACACGGTATTCGAGAGCCAAAGTAATATTGACAAGCATTTGATTCCTTCTTATAATGTTTTACGCCTTGAGAGGAGAGTCGTTTGCTATATCTCCACTAACTGCTCGTGACTTCTCAATCAATATAAGGGAAACGACTGTTTGACTTGATTTTTTATAAATTCTATGCAATGAACCAATGATCAAAATATTCCCATCGTTGGTATTTTCTCAAGGTATTAATTTCTTTAAAAAAATTTTGTTTTCAATTCCAAATTTATAAAATTTTCTCCGATTTCAACAATACCACATTTCCTTGGCGACCTGAGCAATGACTATGCACGGAAAATTTCGTCCAGGAATTTTATGGCTTACATTATCTAAAACATAAAAATTCAGCCTGCGTATGCTAGTGACCGCAAAACTCGAAAAGTAGTCGGTCAATTTACTTGAAACTGTGAAGAGTTGTTGTGCACGCGCCCAAAAAGGTTTCTTGATTATAAACATTGCAAACTTGGGGGTTGTTTTTATCCCAATATTCTTAACATTTACTCCATAAGAAAAGTATTGAATTCGGTGCAGGTGTTTCTTTATTTGCTTTTTTAGATTACTTGCATTCAAGAAATTGGATAGAAATTTCAATAATGGAACGCATAAAAAATGCAGTACTATTTAATTATTTCATTCAATTTTCTTATACGCTTCGTTTTTGTCCAAGTATTGCGCTTTTATCTCTCAATTCATCAATTTTTCTTACTTTTCAACAACAGAAATTTCCTTGGGAACTAAGCGTGAATATCCATTTAATACCGATTTCATGAATGGCTATTCACTCCTGCAGCCTTTAAATGCCAGGTTCAGTGACTAATTTGATAGTTGTACTCAAACGACTACAGTTCTCCGTTTGCCTTTCCTTCTCAATGACCGTCGACAAGGAAAAAGGTCAGTCCCTTCAAGTGTGTAGATAAAATCTGGAAAATCTTTGCTTTTCATATGGTCAATTATATGTTGCATGCTCACGAGTTGGACAGCCGAAAAATAAATTTGTTTTTGCAGAGGGCGGTAAGACCAAACATATTGTATATCCCAAAGCACTTGAATATTTTTTTCAGCTTTGATTTAATATCAGAAAAAATCATTTGATTTCATTATTTTTTTACATGTGAATGTGTCTGCTTTGTATATGAGTGCCTACTTAGAAAGAAAAAGAGGCATTGCAACGCATGCCGGGCACGGAGTGAGAGTTGTTAAAAGACACAATTACTGGCAAGGATGGTTACCCACTGTATCGACGAAGAAGTACAGAAGACAATGGAATAGCAATTGCTTTTAAAGTGAGAGAATATGACATTGAAGTCGATAAAAGCTGGGTTGTTCCATATTCACCACTTTTATCTAAAACTTTTAAATCACATATCAACGTTGAGTATTGCAATTCTGTGAAATCCATAAAATACATTTGTAAATACGTCAAAAAAGGCAGCGATATGGCTGTGTTTGGAGTTTCAACAAGAAGTAATGTCTATGAAATCTCTCAATATCAAATCGGCAGAAATATCAACAGCAATGAAGCTGTGTGGCGTATTTGAGGAGTTCCAATCCACGAAAGGTATCCTACTGTCGTTCATCTTGCTGACCATATTGAAAACGGACAAAGAGTGAATTTCACGGATCAAAACATACAGGACAGAGCAACAAATCCACCCAACAGAACATTAACAGCGTTTTTTCTGTTGCGTCAAAGAAATTATTTATGCATTGAACAACAAATATGAGAGTTCAGCTTCAACCCGATCCAACAACTTTTGTGACTGGTTAGCCATTAATCGGTTTAAGCTAAATCCAAACAAGACAAAGTCGATAATATTTGGCAGTCCTTCTAATCTTCACTTTATCTCTATGAGTGACCTTCCTAAAATAAGAGTACATAATCTCCTTATAAATTATTCGAATACTTTGAAAAGTCTTGGAGTCCACTTAAATAATACCTTGAGCTGGCGGGAGCATGTTAAAGCTATATCTAACAATGTGTATAAGACACTGTACCAATTGAAGCACTTCAGGCATTTGATCCCTATTTCACTTCGTCAGAAGTTGGTTCAAACTCTTGTATTCCCACATTTTGATTATTGTTCAATTATTTTCTCAGATGTTAACACAAAACTCAGCACTAAGTTACAGAGACTTCAAAACTCCTGTTTGCGTTTTATTTTTAACATCCGTTACGATGAACATGTTACGCCTTATTATAAAAAAATAAAATGGCTGAAATTGGATAAACGACGTATACTTCAGAAGGCTTTATGTTTGTTTAAGGTACTGAAATAAAAAAATCCGTCTTATTTGTATGAAAACTTTATATATAATGCAAATACTGGGAAGAGATCAACTCGAATCACTGAGATATTCTATGTTCCTAAATACCAGTCTTGAGCACTCCTTCCTCATTTCTTCCTGCAAGCTATGGAATTGTTTACCTGAAAATGCTAGAACCTCTTCTACAATTTCGATGTTCAAGAGAAATATGTCTGATCAGTTATGTAACTTTGTTTAATCTTCTCATATATCTAATCAATATGATCAATTCTTGAAATGTGATTTCATATCTGTGCATTGCAATGTTGATTGAGATTCGTCATGCTCTTTGTTATCATACTGTTTGATGCTGTGTCTATTCCTTAATATTCATTATTATTCTTTATGCAAAATGTGTAAGCAATGCGATTGATAATCTATGTTGCCTGTTTCAAATCCTTAATGTGTGATCTTAAATTTGTGCACCCTAATTTTCACATGTTATTTACTTTCTTATCATTGATTATTGTTGGTTTATACGTGGTTCCTTAATGAAATTTGTATGTATTGCTGTCACCATTGGCCCCATTTGCTGTGGCATGTAATAATATTTAAATGTTCCAGGGGACATAAAGTCCCAGAACAATAAAGTCTGTTTTCAATTCAATTCAATTTCAATTCAACAACTGACATATTTTCAAGACAATTACTCGAGGTCGGTATCGGTACTGTACCTACAAATCCAGAAACAGGAAAAATAACTTTCCCATCTAATTTCTGCAACATCGTGAATTCAAAAGGAGAATTAGTAGAAAAGGTTTTCCAAAGCATCGAAAATAATTATCGAAATCACGCATAGTTGAGCGGAAGAGCCATTCTAGCAGCTAAAAATGTCAACGTATACGACTTGAAAAACATCATTCTAAACAGAATCGCAGGTGAAACAGTGAGATACAAATCCATTGACTCCGTGGTGAACCAAAGTGAAGTAGTGAATTTTTCCAATGGAATTTCTTAATTCTCTCAATGTTCACGGATTACCGTCACAAATTCTAAAATAGAATAGTAGAGTGCCAATTATATTACTCCGAAACCTCAATCAGCCAAAGTTATGTAATGGCACATGATTAGTAGTTAAACAATTGATGTACAATTTAATTGAAGAAACAATTCCGATTGGACCTCATAAAGGTGAAGACGTACCACTTCCACGAATACCACTCATTTGAACCAACATGGCACTCGAGTTCAAAGGACTTTCATTTCCAATACGCCTAGCGTTCTCTATGACTATCAATAAAGCGCAAGGGAAATTTGCAAGTGTGCGGTTTGAATTTAGAAAACGATTGCTTCTCTCATGGCCAATTATACGTCGCAAGCTCCAGAGTCGGTAAACCGTCTGATCTTTATGTTTATGCAGAAAACGGACAAACGAAAAATGTAGTCAATCAATTAGCTTTACAATAAAAAATGATTTTCTGTGAAACCATCTTTTTCCTTTCATTCCACAGAATAGCCACAGCTACGCAAGGCCCCTGCCTTATTGAATTGAATGATGTGTTTTCTCGGTGAATCCATGTTCGCTAGAATACTTTTATTTACTTTCCCATTCACTTCATATCAGACTGAGCCACAGCGAAGCGTGGCCGGATTTAGCTAATATTAAATAAATAAATAAAACAAATTTCGGGTACATTTCAGTAGGTTACTTCTCTCGTTGCGTTAAATGGCTTTTACAGAGTATCTGCATTTATCACATCACATTGATTCTTATAATCACATAAAAAGGCTTTCATGTTTCCATACTCCCGCTGAACTTTTGCGTGCACCTTGCCCTTATTAGCATTATTTATGGCGGCAAAGTGTAATTACATTACCAAATATGTAGTACATTTGGTATTTTCATGCTTCTGGAATGTTTATAGAATATATCATTAAAATATTCTTGGAAATAGAACTTAAAATCGTGTTACCTAGGAATATTTATTTTGTCCAGAAAATCGAAAGAAAAGGAGTCGAACCGGAGATCATTAAGAAGGGTCCACCGCGACTGTGAGAGTAAAATCAAATACTAAATTCCACATTTTTTATATTTTGTTCAAAAAATCCTGCTTTCACTGATGCAATGCGTTACCTATAGAAACACAACAGTAAGGTACAAAATATGAAGATTATTCCACGAATGTATTTTAAATGAGCATTTTTTCCAGCCATAGGAGCTCACTGCAACGCAATTTACTACGAATTACCGCATTTTGACTTCAATTAGGGCATAAATTCTTCAATAACTAGAAAAATAATGTGGTCAGATTCCGATATTTTATTTTTATTCTCTTTCTCTGGATTATTTCCTTCTTGTAAATAGTTTTCCACCAAAATGGCATTTGTATTTTTTGGAAAAATACTATTTTTCCCCGTGTTTCTCTCATTCCCCCATTGAACACAATGTAATTTAGATGTAAAGTTCAATTATGGAATAACATAGCGCGGAAAGGTATTATTTTGTTGTTCATATCAGATAGAGGACAACCTTTTCTACAAATAGACATAATATGAATAAAATGACATTTAAGTCATTTTACGGTGGAACCACCTTAAAAGTAAGGTACATGGGTGTAAGTAAGTAAGGTGTACCTTCATGAAAAGTAGCCAGTTATCTGCGAATGGAAGACATTTAACAATCCTTAAGTTGTTTTTGAAAGTTGTACTACATTTCGTTTTTCAGTTTTACGCCAACATACATCCATTTGCATACAAAGTGTATATTATTTATAAGATTGTCAATACATATAAGCGAATTTTAGTGAGAAATCATTAGGGGTATTTTTCACTCCGAAGTCCCCACATGCGGTTAAATAGGTATTACCTTCTTCGTTACATCGATTCTTATAATCATTTGGTAAATCACCTCTTCCACTCAAATTCAACTGGCACCATCATCTTTCCCTTATTAATATAATTTAGCTTTAATTCTGGACCCACGTTATAATAATCTTACCAAATAGGTAGTTTTTTGTGACATTTATTTTTTATCTTCTTCTGAAATATCTGAAGAATGCACCATTCAAAATATTATCGAAAATAAACTTCAAATTTCATGACACCTATAAAAATATTTTGACGAGAAAATGTAAAACTCTCAGCATAATCCCGGTTTCCTTTTTCAAAATCGGTTAAATTAACTCGCAGTTTTTCGTGTCTAGGGTTCGCAATGTCCCACTGCTAGTCTTAAAAAAAATAAAGGTAGAATATGTTGAAGAGTTTATTAAGGCAGACGGTCGCATTACCATTTAAGCCAAATTTCTTGTTTCCCTGCTCTTAATTATTCATATTTGTTTTTCATACATCAAAATGGCTGATAATAGCTGACTCTTGCACGCTTTTGAAAAGTCGTATTTTTTTCCACCGTCGTAAATGTTGGCCTATCATATGATTAACTTACTGAATCTGTCTTTCGTGTATGCCAAGTAACCCAGTTTAGAACAGCTTCAACAGCAATAGAACACAGTAAGACAAGAAATGTTAGCACTAAATTGCGTTTGAATAATGATGTGGACATACATTTTATTTAAAAAAAAGATAAATAATGCAAACAGGCAAAAAGCTACCACACGTTCAAATGCAACATATCATGCTTTTCTCAACGGTTTTCCTTTTGCATTTCTTAAGGCCGTTTTACACGGTACATTTGTTTGTACAAACTCTTCCGTAAACTCTTGCATGGGGCAAAATGTATCGTGTATAGCGGCAAATTGTATGAACGCTTGTGCGAATGTCTCAATGCCTGCACGGGAAATAGAACCTGTTCTAATTTCGTTGAGACAAACGTACAATCTCACGTACATTCGTTTGTACAAAATCTTTCATCGTGTAAAACGGCCTTTAGACTTAGCAGGATGATTAAGCATATGAAGGCATTAGATAGGAACATGCCTGAGTCGAACGAGCTGATCACCGCAAAATAAGAATACACAAATATGAATAAAAGCATCTTGCATCTTGGTCAGCCCTTTCCAGTGCATTCCCGATGAACAATTGCTGCAAAAGTACGTGTGGTGCAAGATTCAACTGCTATTAATGTTTTTTGCCGCTATTCCTCTTTCGTTCACTTTTTTGGAGGACTCACGGCTGGCTGCACAACCAAGCTCTGGGATCGATAATTATGATATCAATTAATTCATTGCAATCGCTAATAAATTCAGGTTGCAGGAACCTCTTTTGTATCTTGTCCCCGAATAGTTGTCATTGTTACCGTATCGGATGTTTGGTCAGCTTTCCTACATATGGATAAAATTTATGCATGCCTATGTTGTGTATGAACTACTCATGCACATTATTACTTGTCAGCATTTGTAAAATAACTCGTCATTTGTCATATAACTTCCATTTCATCAAGTAATTAATTCTACAGTTGCGGCTTATTACAAGTCAGACATATTGGTTATTCATGGAACTCACAGGCATTTAACTCCATTCAATCAGAACCAATAAGCCATGAAACTATTAATAGAGCCAATAAAGATATTGAACGTTTCCATAAAACAAATTGAACAAATGTCTTCACTTGTAGATTTCATAACTATTTTGTATGTCGTTTCTGCAGGCGGCCGCCATGCGGCAGGCAGCTTGTTTCGCCAAATAATGAAACAAACAATACGCTATCGCGAAAGACGCTAAATGGATTTGATAACAATCCGACATCCTTGCGTGCAGCCTTCACTTGTCACGCAAACACGTCACCCCACCCACTCCCCCTCCCCCCCGCCTCTTATCCCCTCCCCCGCCCATTCAATGCTATGATTATTTCCATGGGAGCATAAATGCTGCCATCTACAGTGCGTGCAAGGAGAGAGATTTCCCAGGAACATTCTCGCTGCCTTACAACTTCGATTTGACGCTGATAGGAGCGCTAGCGTCGCCATGGGTAGGATAAAAGGAGTTCGCAATAGTAGAGGGTGTTACTGGTCCAATACATGGCATGGCAATGGAGCGTGGCCATAGTGATAAAGGGGTTGCTTGGGATAGGAAAGACACGCCTACTCGGGCTAAAACATGGAAATTGCCACGGGTGTTAAGGTACAACTTCAGCTGTCGGATTCCAAGTGAAATATTAGCTTGGACTAATGTTTAACTGTTAAAAAATTTAATTAAATTTAAAAAAAATTAAAATAATTATTCTATTGCTGCTAGGTACTTCAATTACCTCCAATAGATGTAGTGCTTTAATATAAAACGATGATGCTGCTGTCCACGGTGCTTTAATGATATTTTCAGGATGACTTGAGGGAAAGAGTGTATGAGGGAGATCTTTTTGGATTTATCGCTGAAATTATATTAACCCCTTCCCTGACACATTTTTTTGAGGAAATGGTTCCAAAAAGGATCATATTTTTTTATTGCATTTTTTAATTTTTTATATTATATAATGATGGGAAAAAAAGTTTATTTTGAGAATTGAGCTTTTATTTATAAAAATTTCAATTTAAACCCTTATTGTTATCAATTGTCTAAAGTGAGAAAGATTCACTTCTACCTCAGCTACTACAAGTACTTAAGCCAAAATATCTATATTTTTATTGAAAATTCTACAACCCTAACATATATCCAAATCGATTAGAACAAATTTTAATTATTTTCAGATTTTTTTGTGTGGTAAGTCCTAAAACATGGTGAGAGACAGCGTTACAACCATAGAGTTACATCGCAATCTGGGCTAAAATATCTGCTTTCCCTTCGAATAATTTTCCAGTGCACATCTCGATTTCTAGAACATAAAAAGCACTTGCGTGTTGGGCTTGCCTTCTTATTAGTGGCTAGGATCAGCTCAGGAAAGTGCATTTCTAAGGGGCGGAGAGGGTGAGGTGTTGCGGGTGGCCTACCCACTTCAGCAGCCAAAAATTTGGGATGTACTCCTCAATAATTTTTTTCGATGAGGTCAAGTCTATTATTCAAATATGACTTCCTTCCACCTGTTCAAAATTTGGTAGATTTTTCAAATCTTATTCAGTTTTGGATTAGTACGCATTTCTGCGACATATTCCTCATTTTTGTGAAGTGTAAATTTTTCCAGATTTTTTTGCAAATTGGCGATATGACATCGTTTCCCAAAAAAATGGCGTACACAGAATCCACCGTGTGGTCCAAAAATGCTCTTAGTCAGGCTTTTTCACAATGCTCTGCAGCATTATTAGCGCCAAGAAAACTCGTATTTCGGGAGCACTCACTTCACGCCATTGTTCTCTGGAACCAGAGAGTTTTTCACGAAGACACTGATTAGCATACCAATTTGTCTCATCAGTAATTAGTTATATAAATTCATTGCCGAAGAACAGTTGCAAAAACTGGAGTACACCACCATCTTCTTGAACTTCAAAATTGAGTGATGAAGCACTTTCAAAATTGAACCTTGCGGTTGCAGGAGGGGGAGATTCGTTACTTTTCATTTCTCTCCATTGATCGTCTTCAATAGGCTCACCTTCGCACTCGCCATCTAATATGGTGTGCTCGGAGAAGATTCAGATCCCGAAGTTTCTAAATTTCCTTTTTCCACCTCAACACCCTTTCACTCTCACTTTCTGTTGCAGAATGAATAAAGCAAAACAGTAAAAAAACACTGAGGTAACCAAAAATTGCTATCGACATCTAATCACATAAAAACGGATTTCTGTGAAACGCTGATGGAGAAGGGACACTAGACGTGAATGCTCAGGAGGAGAGTGAAGAACTAGCGTATGTCTCCGTTGAAAATTTAGGATAAATTGAAATGATTTTATGTCGACACCCTTTGATAAAGGTAAAAGAATTTCAGGGGTACATTAGGAATATCCACGGATATATTGACATAAGCTTGTATACAGTACCTTCCCGAAGAGGATAAGACAAATCGGTGAGATTTAGAGAGATGAGAGAGGGGTACCGAGAAAGATGGAAATCAGGGGAAATAATAACATAGGCAGAGTCTTCCTACTCAAAGTCTTGCTAAATGCATGTCTGAGGGAAAATATGCCTTTTCCTTATGTGCCTATTCTTCGCTTTCAAAGATTACCGCAAAACAAGCACATGAGGTCGTAAAGCAATGAGGATGAAGGCATTCTTTTCCACAGAAGATCTTTCCCATTCATAAGGGTCCGCTGTCCCACTTGAGTGAAGAAATTATGGCCCTATTATGACAGGCATCAAGCAGGGTCGGAACAGTAGACGTATTAATTCGTACCTCTTCAAGCTATCCCGACGAATATGATGAGTGAAAATCTTGGTTCTCCACCGTGTAAGGTTCTCCATTGCTTCTAACTTTCGACAGGCTACTCACCTGTCATCATCAGGGATCTTGGAGTCCAATGATCCATCAGGGATTGGTTTATAGAATCCCCGTTGACGATAGACGAGTCAGCATTTGAAAACGTTGGGTGCAATGGAAAACCTTACCCAGTGGGTAACCTAAGAGATTTTTAATCGCGTTTTCTAGTTATCGTGATTATAACTATGTCCGAAAGAAGGGTTCAATTTCACAGCAGTTGATATACAAAGATCGCGGATTTTTAAAGACATGATAAACTCCTCCAGAAAAAACCCCTCCTTGGGTGTCATCATCACCTCGGGTCAAGTGATATTTTAACCCTCTCGATTCAGATAACTAAACGTACTGGAGCTGAGAAAATGAGTGAAAAAGCAACACAAAGCGAATGGTCGCTGCTTAATCTCTTACGGCGCTTGATGACTGGTGACAGTTGGACCATGTCTTACTTAAGCAGAATAACCATTGGTATTAATTGAGCTCGGAGATGTAGTAAGTTTCAGAATATACCGAATGTATACAAGAACAGAACTTAAACGATCACATTCCGAATAATTTATCTGTACTTGTATATAGAACCTAATATAAAAATTCTTTTTATGGCTGAACTTCTTAGTAATCAACTACATATAAAATAAATAATAAGGAGCTCATGTTTTTATTCTTCCAACTTTCTTCCTAGGCGTGCGCCTATTTCCTTCGGTAAATGTTCAGACTATTCCATTTCTATATCACCCCGCCATCTTTTCCTTGGTCTGCCCCCACATTTTCTTCTTTATGGAAACTTATCTCTGGCAATCTTAACTAATCTTTCACTTCACAATCTATCTATGAGACCATTCTATTCCTACTTCCGCCCATTTAATCAATCCTCTAAATGGCTCTCATTTCTAATGTTTTCGCTTCTCAACCTATCCAATAAGGTTCTCCCTGAATATTTTATAAGAATTAACTAAAATTTAGAAAAAAACTATATTTTTAGAGTCTCTAAAACTAATGAAATATATGTGCACATATGAGGATTTTTACTGGCTCATTTCTCGGCGTTCGCTAAAAATGCATACAACATCGACGACCTTTTTTGCGATTTCATTAAAGGTATTTCGGTGATTAAAACATTTTATTTTTTAAATAATTGAGAAAGCAAGCAGACTACAAAACACTAGAGAAGGTGCCTATTGAATATAAACGGGAAGAATATTATCATTTACATTGATTTTAATAAACCATTCATATCTTATTTAGTGCAAATAATTTTAATAATTGAGTTGATAGATATACACGGAATCTCGACTTAAACAATGAGCATGGTCGTCATGGGGTCCTTGACTCAAAGACGCCAAAATATTGTGAAAAGTTGTTACGCTTTAACAAAAATTTCGGAATTTCAACCGTATTACAAAATTCGATTGAAAGAATAAGAATATTTATTTCATTTTCTTTCTAATAGTACATTTCCCAATAGCAAAAAACCACTATTTATAATTTAATTTTGCAAGTAAAAATAAGTATGCAGCCAATTGTATATTCACCTTCACCTGTATTTCATGAGTGAAAGTTACTGACGTATACATACACATCGGTGATTATTATAGTAGATTATATTTCCGGCGCAACTTGTGCTTCATAACTTGCATTTTTTATTGACTCTCTCTCTCTCTAGGGTTCACACCTGTGACACATGTAATGGAAAACGGCTCCCAATTTTCGACAAACATCTCTAAAAGTATTTCAATAAGCGGCTGATATTACTGTGACATGATGATCAGTCGAGATCCTTTTCTTTATAATGAGCCCTAATTGTATTCTTTATCGTAAATTTTTAATTCCTTATCTTTTTAAATGTGAATCGATATCTCACACAAAAATACCTAAACAAGAAAATGGAGGGCCAAATTATTTTCGAGAGTCATCTATTACGAAGAATAATGGAACACACGCGACAAAAATTCGAAAAATGATGAATTGCTTCAGTCACTTTCTTACGTATTAAAATAAGCCAGCCTTATAGGGGAAAGGTATTTCAAAACTCCGGCGGTGAGGTGACGGTCGTGGAGGGGAAAGTCTTCTGTTTCATTCGATGACGTTAGTTATGACTAGTTAGTTAGTAACACCTGGCTCAGTCGCAAATTCACCTCCCGCTCACACATTCAAGTTCTTCCCCAGCATTGAAAATCGACTAAAATGTGAACTTAAAATGGACAGATGCATAACCGAAATCCTAACGGGACATGGAGGACTCAAGACCTATCTTAAGGAAATAGGAAAAGAAGAAAATGAAGAATGCGACTACAACCAAGGACCAGACGATGTACAGCATAGGTTGTACGACTGTCCAAAATACGCAGAAGAAAGAACTCAACTTAAGAAGATCTTCGGAAACTGGCCAGTCACACTGGAAGAGGTTGAAAAAGGACTGGGGAATAAAAAAACAGCCGAATCAGCTTCAAACTTCAGTGAAGTTTTGTGAAGCGGTTCGCGGTCTTGTGAAGTTACTTCACAAGACCGCGAAAAGGAGAAGGGACGTAGAAGAAATCAAGACAAGAAAAGTAGGAGAGAAGAGATGAAAAGAAAAAAAGAAGTGGAAGGAATGGTAAGAATGCTGAGAAGGAGGAAGAAGAAAGAAGACAACTTTATGAGAGAAATACTAAGAAGAAAATAACAATTGTAAAGCAAGTAAAGAAAATCGAAAGACGCCCGACGAAGAAATCTAAGGAGAAAACCAAATAAAATTTTTTAAAAAATAATAATACACTTTGTAAAATTAAATGTAATGAAAAAAACATTGAAACTTGAAGTACACTAGAAAAATATGAACCAATTGTTAAAAAAATAGTAAAATGTAGAAAATTGTGGGTTTAATAATAGGTACCCCAAATATTATTGTAATTGAAACAATAAAAAGGAACTCCGCTCTACCCTTTCCAGGGAAGACGGAGTGGGAGGAAATTGGTGTTCCAATTCTCTCCCCTTTTAATAGAAATCTTTTAATAAAAATAACGGTAGTCCCCGCTCCTGCTCCACTCACGCGGAAAATATCCCACTGGGAGGAGTCCTGGGACAAGCCCTCGTAGGCAGAGAGATCATCAACTAATCATTTATCCACGGAGAGTGTTCATTTCGTCGAACACTGTTTGGTAAGTGGGCCGTTGTGGGGAGGTGTCGTCATCCACAGTTGAAAACACTCCTGTGTCCTCAAGCAATGTGCCCAGAGAAATGGGATATTTTTCAACGAAACTTCCGGATTCCTCGAGTCTTCCATTATCCAAAACCTGGACTCGCAAATGGTGTTATGTTTCTAGCAAAACTCACACGGTTAGTCTATTATCTGATAATGTCACAATGGCATTAAATAATATCCTCACGGAGCTTTTCTTAGATTATGTTCACCTACGATGGTTCTACTCTTTCTACATCTTTAGAAACCGGAGATAATTGTCAACATGTACTATAATAATTATAATTGCTCAAATGCCGGGGGGGGGGGGGGACCAGTTACGGGGTCATCTTAAGTTGTGGCTTACGCTATCTTGGATAGAATGAGCATTATTAAGGCATTTATGCTAGCATTCGTAAAACATTGTCGAGATGTTATTCTACAAGCTTTAGCTTACCTTAGTTTGACAAGCAAACGAGGCAATTAGCGCCGGCCGTTAAGCACCATCAGAGAACACCCACGATGCACCAACTGCAGCGTGTAACGAAAGGATTGACGCAGGAGAGAAACGCTTTGGTCGAAATATGCAAAAATTATAAATGCGCCCATAAGAAAGAAGCTGTGGCATCAGCAATTATTGTTAGAAACCGGAGATAATTACGAGCGCAGCGAGTTATATATATATATACGTATGATAATTATAATTGCTCAAATGACACATATTTTCAACAAAGAAATGGATCCAAGAAACCAAATTAAATTTGTAAATAAAAACAGCACCTAATTTTAAAGGTAACAATCTTGAATATGCCTATGTATTTTTATATTTAATGACTGTAAATTGTAAATTATGTAATCAAAAAAGAATTGTAACACATTTTCTACAATGTGTATGATTTGTTTATAACCCTGAAGATAAATCAATAAATGTCCGAAACGTCGGCAAAATTAAAAAAAAAATATATATATATATGGTTTAAGTAAATGAATGAATGGTTGTATGGCCGGAATGACTCATTTCTACTTCCTTGGCTCTGTGTGCCCCAAAACGCCCGTTTTGTATCTTTACCACTGTCCGTGTGCCTGATTCAAACTTTGCTTTCCTCTTCTGTGTACGTAATTCCTTCTCTGCCGGTGAGTGAAATTGCCCTGCGCCATCTCTCGGCGACAATTACGGGCTACTCTTGGGGGTGTTAGATTCATATAAACCCCCCGCCGCGCCGATTCCAGTGTTTCTTACAAGACTCGGTGGTCTGAGCATTCGACGCGAAAGGTCCGTGGTTCGATTCTCGGTCTAGTCAAGTTTTTTTCACTGTGAATCGGCCATCATACCATCTTCACATCACCATTGTGTTGTCCGATTTTATGTGTTTCCTATCCTCTTTATTTCACCATCTACGAACGAAATATTTATTTCGTTCAGACAGATTTCGTTCGTTGATAATAATATTATATGTATATACATATATAAATTTACCTAAACTGTTGATATATTTACACCGTATATTAAAAGAGGTCGGGAATAAATACCATTTGAATTATTGTTAGGACTTTACCCACGTCATACTGAAGGCATAAATTATTATGCGAGGTAAATTTTCGTAAATTTAACGATGGAACGGCGCGAACTCACGAGCAAGCCTTTATAAGTTGCTAGCTCTTTTTTGCTTGCTACGGTAGTAGCGTGCCGATGTTTTGACTAACATTTTAAAGTTCACCTAGTTCATCTTATACATAGAAACAATAATTTTCCAAGCCAGAGTTATAAGAAGATATACTTAAATTTTGTTAAGTCAATTCCGTTTTTTAAGTTCCAGTTGTAATACTGCCTCATCTCTACAGCGCTAACAAGTAATACCTTAATTCAATTCAAGTATGTAAACATTCAACCTTTAATGCATGAATTTGGAATACAATAGTCATTTCCAACACTTTTCCTTGAGAAACAATTTTTACAAACTTAAAAACAACACGCATGATGAACATAATTTTGCTTTTTAAATTAATTCTACCAAAGTAGAATTAATTTTTATGCAAATTCAATACCACCAATTCGCCCATATATGCGCCATAAGCTTTGAGCAACAAAACAATATTTGTTTTGCATTATAACATTTACTGTTTTAATTGTCTGTTAAGCTATGAAGTTGAGCTCTAAGTAAAAACAATGCCATAGACTGGCTGTCAACGTTTCACTTTCATGTTCACATGCATCCTCGGACTAATTCCAAAAACAATATGAGAAATAAAAACAATACTATGTTCTCACACCCATCCGTAGATATTAATAGAGGAACAATATTGGTACATTCACATGCAATGGATCGCAAATCTTTGTTTTGAATCTATTAAGGCACTTGCAGAGAGCTTACAAAGGGGGCTTTCCAATTGTGCATCTGCGCTGATCTGTTGCAAACTGTTTCGGTTTTGGGGCTTTCCAATTGTCGCTGTGACGTCCTTAGCGCAGCGCAGATGGAAACACATCGGGACCTCTGTTGCATATGCGCTAGCAGACGAAACTTGTGATGGCGGGGAAATGAATGTTGCAGTGGAAACAGGACTGTCTTAAGATACCATGATTATATGTTCTGCCAGCCATTTATACATTGTTTACACGTTTTCATTCATCAGTAATGCCTCTCATTTCATCTAATTGTAATTTTAAGCCCACTTAATATAATCAATTCAAATATACCGTGATTGTTCCGCCATCTTGGAAACACATCAGCGCAGATGCGTTCCAATTGTCCGTTTCAACGTGCGCTCGTGTGTTCCCATCTGTTGCGATGTGCGCTAATCTGCGCAAGGCAATTGGAAAGCCCCCAAAAGCAACTCGCTACCATGGTGATATAAATGAAGAATTGATGACCGTTAAAAGCAGCCCATACCTAAATATACTTCAAGTAGTGTCGTAATTCGACTTTCCGGGCCACATATTTCTACCCAGATGAATTTTCTCTTCAGTTGCAAAAAACTCCATTCCTATTCAATAACTAGCTAACCATATGCCATTCATACTAATGCCAACAAATTTTTCTTCTCCATATTTTCATAATAAATATTTATGAATTTTGAATGAGATTCAGTCAATCCTTTGAAATGCAATTGATAATAAGGCAGAGCTCACATTGTTTTAAAGAATGAAATCAAGATGAATTCATTTCTCGACCAAGCACGGCGATTTCTGATTCAGGGTGTATTTCATTTTCAGTTTTTGGAGTCGGAATTTCATGTATGTACCATGGCTGCGTTATCTTTAGCTAAATTAAATAAACTGGGGGATTAGTTACCTTTAGCTAAATTAAATAAACTGGGGATTAAATACATAGACGAACTTTACTTATTAAATTGCAAAACTCAAAAATATTTGTGGCATTGATGAAATAAAATTTTAAAAATATCCATAGACCGGAATCTCTGATGCAATCTCAAAGTAGGAATGACAAAAGGAATTCATACGATGAATTGGAAATGCACACGTATTTATCCATAGAATAACATACGTCTTCAACTTGAAAACAATTAGCTTGAGAGTATGAATAAAAGCTTTATCAAATGCCTGTCCAAATAATTCAAATTACAAATGACAAAGACGGAGAGTGCATTCGGAAGTCACAGGATGAATTATGGCGACGCCATAAATGGACAAGGCGCAAACTGATGACGCACTCGTTGGAGGTTATTAGTTCAAACACCGCTGGTTAAATGATCTTGGGACTTTCCATAGACCTCAAGGAAGTCCTTTTTGAATTATTTAGGAAAATTTATTTCAAGAGGCTTCCATTTCTGGTACAAATACAGCGTATGCTCTTTTCCATAGCCTTAAAAAAAAGTTGATAGCTTGAGCTAATGCGTTTGGCAAGAATAAGCGGTGTATCCTAGAATCAAAGGAGGAACGAACGGCATATATAATCATGAATCCAAACTACTGTAGGCTGAAGATAAGTGTTTCAAGGCAAGCAAGATTGAGGTTTACTGCTTCACGCTGAATTATCAAACTTCCGGCTCCATCACAACTCTGGTGGTAATTGCCGCGTGGGCCTCGTTGTATCCAAAGGCGGGAGTCTTGTCTCGGTGTTTACGATGCTGCAGGCCTTAAGTCATTCAAAAAGGTTCGGATATGCATGCGCTATGTCAATCTAATTCGGCAGCTCGCCATTAAAGCATCAATAATGACAGTGAACTCCACGGTAATAAGAGGTAAATTCAATTGAATGATATTTCAAAGGGAGCAGGCCAATATCTATAACACTCCAGTCCGGTGCCCATCCAGTTTATTATTTTTGAATCAACGATAAGTACAATTTCATTAATTTCTTAACCAAGAAGACAATAGCTACGTCTATGATTGTGCTCGCAAAAAATGCTCATAGAAAAATTCGACAAATTTTAAAGAGAGCGCAACTTTATTATATGATCGAAAGAAAAGAATTAGCCCCAATAACTAGAGACTCGGTACATACAGAGCTGGTGACATTTTCTGGGACAATGACAGAAGTAAGAATACTAGATAAGCCGAAAGGGAAAATAAAATAAGAATTTTAAATACATAGAAGTTGTGATACAATTAGAAGCTTAGTATAAAATGAGGTGAACGGGAAATAATTTTGAATCAAGTATAAGTAAGTACATAACTTGGCTTTCGAGGAAAGTCTAAAGGCTCGTTCACAACAACTTAACTTGGCGTAACTTGACTTATTCTCTCGTCGAAGGCGAACCAGTGCGCAAAATTTCTAACCAATCACAACCCACCGCTGCCAAATTCGATATTACAATCGACTGATGAGGCATATCGATAGTGTGAGTGTCGAGAGTTGTAGCAAGCTCCCCCGAAACACCTCAGTTGATATGTGAAGTATTAATTGTAAATAGTGAGTTGAACTATAGAAGTATTAAAATGGAAAGTTTGTTGAACATGTGAGGGTTATTTCGCACTGACTCGATCAACTTATCCGCATCCATTTTCGCTTAAACGTATCCACATACGACTTCACAACAAAATCACGTTTTCAATAAGGCTGCTCGAGGAGATATCGAGAGTAGCAATCGATTGCTGCCCGACTATCGATATTAGAGCAAGCCATGCTATTGGCTGGAATTAAGAGAAAGTTGAACTGAGCTCAACTCCAGGCTACGCCAAGTCGAGTTACGCTGCTTTCAGTCGTTGTGAACTGGTAGACGCTTTTCTCAAGGTCTCATCTCTGGCGTTGCGCCGAGTCAAGCCAAGTTACGCCAAGTTAATTTGTTATGAACGAGCCTTAAAGCATGGCTCTCCTCAGTTTACTGATCACAGTGACATCTCTCCAACGTCGAAGAAACTGGCAACCTTGACTTTGAACAGCACTATCCCATGAAACCTGCTCAAACTGCAAACTTAACTTCATATGAAAAATATAAACGGAGACACAAGATGAACGATATTATTAAATGAACATGTCCCTCCGACATTTCCAGAGGGAGAAATATGAACCAAAAGTGAGAGGGAGCGAAGAAATCTTTCATCGTTGTTGGTGAACAGCACGCACATCAACAGACATCGTTCAATTTTGAAAATTCGCTCATTGAAAATGCTCAGGATAAGCTCAGAATTCCTTCATGGTTTTCCTTTTTTTTGCAAGCTTTTCGGGAACTCAGATGACGTCTTGAAGGAAACACGACAAAAAGGTGCGCGATTCTCAATGTTCTCGTCCGATTATGCTTAAATATATAATCTTACTTTTCTCAGGGAAATGCAAACATATAGGTACATTTAGTACTTGAATTATGTTGCGCTATCCTCTATATATATTTTATTCCAGCTAACTCCGAATAGATTTTTAACGATAAAGATAGAAACTCCAAACTCACCGGGAGGGAGCTTTTTAAAGAGCTGAATTAATGATGAAGATCTGGAACAACCTGCTTTGTTTTTATAATTTCTTCTACACCACTCAATCCTCACAATCCTTTTGATTCAGTCAAAATTATGCATTGTTCAACTTATCAACAAAATAAGTCACAGACAACGAAAGCGTTAGCTTTACATATAGCAGATTTACGAGCTAAAATATGCCGTAAATACTCCGCTACCTCCTTATACTTTCTTCACGACTGTCGTCGAAAATCATCCGTTGGCCCTAGGCATAGGCGTAGGCAAGAAAAGCTCACAGAGACGCGGGCACACTGAAATGGAATCACCGAATCGTCGACGCGCATAAAAAGATCGTTCCGATCCCAAATGGTTAATTATGTAGATTACAGATCGGAGCCGTCGACCGATTAGAAAACCGCCACTCGGGAGGGAGGTTGGCAGCACTGTCCCGAGGCAATGTACACCTAAGCCCCCCCCCCCCCCACCCGCTTAAGGAACTGACGTCATCGGTGCGAAATTAAAGTTTCGGTGGAATGGAGGAAGAGGGAGGTGGGGGGGGGGGGGTTTAAAACGCCGCGAAGTCGCGGTTGGAGGGGGAGGGGGTATAAGGGGAGGGGAGAGAGAAACCTCCCCTCCCCTACTTCTGTCCCCATCCCCCTCCTCTCCCCCTAATCCATCCGACAGGCAGACCTTTCGGCGGTACATCAAGGTAGAATAATTGACGGCGGCTGAATATATTTCTCCTCCTCATCCTTTCTCATCCACACAACACCTCCCACCCCAGAAATATTTACATAAGCAGAGGATGATGAGCGTTCGCGCTTACAATACATAAAATGCGCGCGCCTTCCCCAACTCCACTAACTCTGACCCCTCCCCATCCCCCTGTTACCCCCTCTCCCCCTCTCTCCTTAACCCTGCCACCCCCCTCACAATACAGATGACGTGGGGACCCTCTGGAGACGGCAAGCATTGCCGATTTCTAATCACTCGAAACACGGGAAGCTCCAATAATCCTTCCGGAATATTCAATTCATTTGTTACACAGTCTCTCGCAGTGAAGATATATCACGAAATTTCCCGAGCGGCATCGGGAGACTCGGGTTCGAATCCTGGTGAAGTGAAATGATTTTTTTGCATGATGAATTTAACCACTTTCGCTTGTATCTTTTTCGGCCGTGCAAATGACTGCCTACCAAATCATTCGTGTGTTCCGCAATGAAGTGGTAAAAAAGTTAGTCGTTCTAACGAGATCAGGCGGTTCTCCCGAGAGGGGTTGAGTACCTTCTACGCGACAGTGGTTTAGTAAGCACAATGCCTCCTGCTATATGAAGACTGGAGATGAGAATATATTGTTCGCATAAACCAGCCTCTCAACCCTGTAATTCTCCTTGGACAAGGATGGCATGGTGGTGAAACTGGCTAACGCACATGACCGGCAATTGGGCGATCTGGATTTGAATCGCGGTCAATGCAAATGATTTTTTTATAGATCTAAGATATCCGGAAGATATATGGAGTACACTGGTTGGCTTTATTTCATCGTCCATTATATTCCAAATCGACAAAAAATTCGATACCACTTCGTTGTTAGGTTATTTATTAAGGGAAGTGGAAGAGAGTCATTTAGAATAGTTGGACACATAAAATATTGGTTAATTTGGGAAATGGATGTAAGGAGGAGAGAAAACTGGCGTCAACTTTCGCCTACTCTTGATGTAAGGTGACAAGGGAACCACGGTTTAACGTCCGCGGACCTTGTAGTACTCCTACGATATATCCTTAGGCAACATTGTGAGGGGTGGGGTGACATTGAAAAATCACCGCTAATGCCTTCAGCTGGGATTCAAAGCCGGGCCCTTGAGATGGGACGTCAGTAATTTACCCGATCCCTACAGTTCATAATAATAATAATATGCGTTTACTGTCGTAGACCTTTTTTTTAATAGGCCTCATAGATATTTTTTTACATATATATATTTTTGAACAAAAATTGAAACAAATTATCATTACTGGACAACAGTGAAAACAATAAATAAATTTAAATGTAGTCCTTGAACTGAATAGAATTTTTGAGATACAAAGTGAAAAAAATAAAATAAGTTGTAAAACAAAAATCATATACCATATAAATAGTCAGTCGCCATACTGGGAAACAATATAATTGACATTATTTTTAATACGTGACAATACCGATTACATGGACATTTTTCTTTCAATCTTTCTCTAATTGATTTTGACACTGCCTAATAGACATGTAAATTACATTTTTCTACCTAGTTTTGAAACATAAATTAAAACAATTGATGTGAATGCCATACAAAAGATAAAGAGAGAAAAAAAATAAATTGAGTAATAACCCTTGAGTTGAATAGTCTCATTGTTATACAAAAGTGGAAACAAAAAATAAATTGAAGAACAAGATCTTATTTTTTGTGAATGGTAAGTCGACATTCTAGGAAACAATGTGATTAACCTGAATTAAGTAGTTGAAAATAAAATTTACGTAAATTGTACGGCTAAATGAATTACATTAATTACCTCCTAAAAAATCAATTTCATCCGTGGCAGAGGTGAAACCCAAAATAGTGCAGGACATCTCTCTGGATATCGAAAAAACCCGCAAGTGAGACAAACGATTTGCTTCATCCCATCGTAGATATTTTCCAATCGATAATTTAAAAAAGAAAACTAGACCTCGGGACGTTACATTCTCGCCTGGACGATATACCGGAAACCTTGATTGGCAAGGACGCAGTCTCCGGTCATTGTGTGCGCCCATTTGCCGATGTTGTTCGAGGAGCGTGTATTCCTCACAAGCATGTATTCCTCACCGCAGGGATCCACGACCCTCTCTCCTTTGGTGAATCAAAAACATCAAAATGCCTCTGCATTGCTTCGCTCAAGGGCTTAACATTCGGCTGTCCACGAGGACTAATGTCTCCGCTACTTTGCAATCGCTAATACATATATCATATTTTCTAAATGCACTATCACTCCAGGCAGCAGTGACATAATAAAAAATGGAAACAATTTAGACACGTAGGTATTTGCAATGGCCAAAAGATAAAAAATACAAATGCACTGATAAAAATAAGATACGGGCTAAAATAAATTTTTGGGCAGTAGAGGGTCGACCCACTCCTGCGTTCCAGTCGCTCATTGCGAGTAAGAACTCCTTTTCCCGACATAAGGGAGAACATTTCTCCCAGCTGTCCAAATACTTCTTCTATATATTCTTCTGTACGGTTGGACGTCTGCATATGGACGTGGACATAGGCCCAGGTGAATACGACTTCTGTCTACACCAACAGAACTTCCTCGATGTTTTGCCGATCTTCATACTTCTTCCATTCTCCGTTCAGATTCAATGCAAACCGTACCGAGACGACGACGGGTCCACTGCCGCCGCCACCGCGCCAGACTCTCGGCTCCGTAGCCGTGGCGAAAGCGTCGGGAGAGTTGTTGCTGGCGCTTCTGAGCCTCGACTGGATCGGAGCGACGCTACTGTTGCCGTGTCTGTCGCTTCCGTTGCTAAGGGTGTCGCAGAATGCAAAGGGGCTGCCGCATGCGGTCGAAGCTCCAATTTTGTTACTTCTGTTGTTGGTGGGTATCCAAGGTGCTGGCGTCCGTCGCGAGATCTATTTCCTACAGGGCCACATTCCCTCGGCTTAGAGCCTCAGGTTGGAGGACGAGGGCAAAAGGCCTCCGTCCACGAGGCATTGGTTCCCGGTCGAAAGTAAGTTAGGGGTCACTTTGTAAAAGAAACTGCAATGACCTCGTGACCTTGAGGTTCATCGCGAGTTTCGTGTCGGTACCAACGATGCTTTACTAAGTTTTGTGCTTACTAAGAAGAAATATAACTTGATAAAAACTTAATATATCTAAAAAGGGTATTACCTTCGTGAGTTAATTACCCCGGCGTGAACCTTTCGAGCTACGAACATACCGCCAATTAGAAGAATGCAAATTAGTGAGCGGAGATTAAATTTAAAATTCTTCTTAAGAATAAATTGAAGACATGAAATATCAGAAAATATTCCCTTAATTTTAAGTGAAAATACTCACACATTTTGAGGAAGAGCCGTTTGTTTGATGAGGATCTGTGATCGTTCACTCTATCCACCCTTCAAATCTTCGCCCTACAACATATGACGCAGCTGAATTTCTCGTGTCTCTGAACCTGGTGAGAGGTCCGACACGTCCCTCGTCATAAGGGATGCTGATGTCGAAACCTGGGATTGACCACAATATCCGGTTTGGGATTGGTTAGAATTTAGACATCAATTTTCCCTCGTAAGTCGACTTCTTTCAGGATCGGCAGCCATGTCTTGCATAGGAAAAATCCCGAGTCACGATTAAAATTATTTTCCTCTGTCCGGATCTCAATATCTCCCATGGTCAATCGGTCCCAATAGCTGCAGGAACGGCACCACAACTTCTCTCCGTCGATGTTGAGGTCATGGCTGCAAGTAATGCTCCTCTTCGGCCGATTTCTCTGGTTGTCCAAGACCCATGTACCGCTGGTTCTCCTTGAGTCTCGTTTCTACGGTTCGGCCAGTCTTCCCGATGTAAGCTTTGCCACACCAACGGGGAAGATGGTAAGACTCCAGGGTTCTTTAAAAAAATCGAGTCTTTAGCTCGCACGGCCATATGCCTCTGATTTTGGCCGCGGGATTGTGAATGGTCGTGATCTTGTCTCTCCTCAGTATTTTAGAGATCCTGCCGGAGATGAAGGAGATTTATGAAGACAGGCTCTGGCCAGTGGTTCCTCGTGTGCTAATTTCGGAGTTTTAAACTCGAAAACGGAACTTCTCACCCGGTTGGATACCCGAGAAACCATAATTCAACAGATTCGCCAGGAAAGCACCAGGTCATACATGATCCAGCGTTCCAATGACCACCATATCGGTTGTCACATTCTGATAGAGCTCTAAACCAATGATGTTCCTTTCCAAAACAATTGCCTTGTGTTGTAACAAAAATGTTTTTTCGTAGAAGGAAGACTCCAGAGAAATTATAAAAATGGGATCAAATTCAGACAAGAACATATGTATTATTCAGTTCGTATAGAAATCTTAAATAGTCACAACATTATCATTCTCACTACGGAGGACAGACAGGCATGCGCAGAGAATGGAACGGCTTTCATTCCAAATGAATTATACCTTTCTGAAAATACACCTCGACGAAAGCACATTAAATACATTTTTTACTCTTTTCTGAACTAATTAGTAGATTTCAAACAATAGACTGTAAAACTAAATATATAAATGTTTAGGCACATATTTATTCTAAGTTGAGGATACGGCAAAGAACCATAAATAAAACTGAGTTATGATAGTAAAGAAGCAATTAAAAAAAACACAAAGATACCACATAAAAATAATATAAACATAATACCTCAAAACCGAAACGGGTCATAATGGGCTAGGTTGAATGTAAACATGGAAATGAGCATGCATGGCCGCATTGAAAAAGTCGAATGCAAAAATCAACGCAACTATTTCAAAATATATGCAATGGATATATGGAAGAGGATTATCTCACACCACAATTTTTACACGATTTTGTGAATCCATTCTCGCGACGAGATAGGAATCGATTCTACGATTCACCGTAAGCACTATTTCTTCTAGCGCGTAGATAAAGTTAGGTCACGTCAAGGCGGCCGGCCCGAATAACAGGGTGCGTGTGTTATTTTTTTTCCTTTCGAAGGGGAAGAGGTCTCAAGAGATGGAGGTGGAGGGTGAGAATGGTTGTTGGAGGAGCGTGGGATGAGGGGAGGGGGAGGAGGGGAGGAGGAAAGAGCAGAGAGGGAGCCGAAGGGCGGCCGATAATATTATTAACGAACCGCAAAAGGAAAGGCAAAGAGAAAATGGCCGCCGCCTTCCCAACTCCCATTCCACTCCCTAGCTGCTTGCTCCTCAAGGCGGGAAAGGTAAGAAGATTGACGAGGGGCGATTAGGGCGCTCCGACACCTCTCTCCGACGCCTTCCTCTTCTTCTTCCCGCCGTGATGGGCAACCCCTCCTCTACCCTCCCACCTCCTCCCCCCCTCTCTCTACCTCTCCTCTTGGAGAGAAGTTAGAGAAGGAGGAGGAAGCCAGCAGTGGAGTGAGGAGGAAGGGAGGGAGGGCACTAGAAATCGGAAAGGTCGTACGTCGGAAAGGAGAGGAGGAGATATAAAGGGTTTTACTTTCGCCCTCGCTCCCTTTGGCTCTGCGATATCTCCGAAGGGCGGAGGTCCCCATTTCGAACCCAGACGCGCCCTTATACCCCCCACCCACCCCACCCACCCACCCATCTACCCAACCTCTCCACAGCCCTCATGACCTCTGCCGCATTTTACGACGCTTTCACGAAATCATTTACGGCACCACCCCGCGAAGAAATATAAAAACATGAACGCGCCACCTTGACGATTCTCGTACTTACGCGTAACAAAATATATTCATTTTTTAGGGATGAGAGACTGAATGAGGACGCGTCGTGATAACGAACAGCATGGTACAAATGTCTGTTATACGCCCTTATTCCATGGTTAAATAGTAAGTTAAGACAGATATATTAAATTTTTAAAAGTCACACTGTCTTCATTTTGAGAACGAATGATAAAAAAGCAATGGGTTCTATTCTCGCGAAGAGGTTAATGAGTTCAGATATAATCGTTGAGGATCTCACTTCGAAATAAGTTTCTCGAACACCAAAGTGATGAAATTCGCCATGAAAATATCATTTGTGAATTCGCAATAATTTTGGAAACATGGATTTTCTCGAATATCACTACATACTACACGTAAAATAAGCATATAAACTCACAAAATGAAACTGGATAAAAATGTGCTTTGGGCACAAAAATCATAGCATAAATAGTTATAGCCGATACTCAATGCAAGTATCAACAGTAAGTAAGACGGATGTTTTCAATATTTATAATCAAATAAAAATTTCCTTGCATTCTTGATTGAAAGCAGAAGTTGAAAACCTCTAAATTGACTTTTAAAGAGAATCCTGCATTAGTCCAGGTTTTTCCGTCGAGTGTCAGAGCTCAGAAGAAGCTCATACAGAAGCTATTCACTGAAATGGAATATTATTCGTATACCATTCAATATTTTCTCATTCTCCACGAGTACGCGAACAAAAAAGGCTTAAAAACCTCGAACTGTGAGCCAAAATAAGCCTTCCCCATTAAGTAGGATATTTTCTTCTCCCAGTAGACGCAGCAAACGACCTGAGTCAGACCGACAATGTGTTCTGAGAGACAACGAGACAAAATTATTGACTTGGGAGATGCCTTCCAGGAATCGCTGTGATTGCCTCGATGTATTTTCATCATTTCCCGGTCTCAAGACTTCTCATCAGCAGCCCAGGTTCCTCTCCTTTCTTTCCATCCCCTCAAGACCGCAGCTAACCTTCCATTTCGCATTCTCACCTGCTCTCACCATCGGGTCCATATTCCGTTCCCAATCCTTCCCCTCCTATCACCCCCCCATGGGCAACCGCCTTGAGCAAAGTGCACCGTGAGATGTCCATCGAAGTGTCTCTCCCTCCCAGATCGCTCCCTTCCTTTCCCACGCCCCTTCTATCTCTCTAACCCCCCCCTACACCCCCCCCTTCCCCGCCTCCCGCGTACACACTGCTTGCTCTCCTGGGGGACTCATTCGCTCCGCCCATTAGATATTCATCGCACTCCCCACACTGCCATCTACAAATTTCCATCGCTTCCAGTCTTTCATCCGCCGCTGATGCAACCGTCCATCTCCATCTGATTATCGTAGGCAAAGCACATACATTTTGTGATGATATTGGACCCTCGATGAAGCATTTCTTGGAACTTCATGATGGTTTGAATTGCAACATCACGTCGTTAATGCTACTTCGATAACCTCGCCTCCAAGTAGAATGCGCTCCGCTCGAATTTCAATGCTGCTGTCGTCAGTAATTCCTAACCATCGGTGAATAGGAGTAGCCGTTGTCATTTTTTTGAGCTTTCATCCATTTGTTCTTCGCGTGCCCTGGGAAAATTATTTTCTCCCTCGATGAATTTCTTTCGGAACTTGAGCTACTCCTTATAAAAACACACAGTTGCATTCTCTTATTCATTTAAGTATTCTAGCAACTGATTGGTAGGTTCTTGGACAGTCCCCAATCTCCATCCCAACCTCATAGACATTGTCTCGCTTTCCCTCCTAATGATGGCCCGTTATCAGATCCCTCTTCAATTCTTCATATCTTCTACCTCCTCTTATTTTGTCCTGAACTCCTATCCTCTTCCTTCCTCTTCCACGCTTCCCCAGTGTTCTCCCCTCTATCACCCTCTTCAGCATCCCCTCTCCTCTCCAAACCTCCTCCGGTCAATTCTTTTTACTTCATTCATTGATAGATTTATTTATAGGCTTACGTAAGAGAAGTTAGTTATTCTAGGAGAATCCTCAAAGACGCAAGGTTGTGAATCCAAAGAGGAATTTAGTGTTTTTTTGAATAAAAAGGTAAAACTTAGTTATTTCAACCTTTCCAGTTTTACCTTTTTTTTCAAAATGTTAAGCAAATTCCACAAAGTTACGCCAGAAACCACCAAATTCAAGAAAGTAGTGGCTTAGCCGATCCCTTAAATCATCTCTTCTGCCATCTCCGAACCTCCGCCACAAACTTCCTCTCCTCTCCGACCATATCCAATACCTCCTCGTTCGTCTTCCTCGCCACTCAGCTCACCTTCTCCATCCTTCTCCAAACCCACATCTCGAACGCCTCAAGTCTACGCATATCCTCCCTTCGCAATGACCAAGTTTCCGACCCATACAGCGCCACGCTCCAGATTAAAGTTTTTGCCAGCCTCTTCTTTACGTCTCTTCTCAGACCCCCCCAATCATCAATTGACTTATCTTCAAAAATGCTTCTTTAGCTTGTAAGTCGGTTTAAAAATAAAGAGATTTTTTTGCGGAAATGCACGTCATGCATAACGTCACTGTCAAATATCCCTTCACTATTCTATCGACTACTCTCAGATAATCAATAGTCTTTCTCGAATTCAAAGAATGTTGCAGAAACAAAAAAGCTATGAAATATTCGCCCGCAGAACTCTGAAGTAGCCGAACATCGTCCCATGGGCAGAACGATTTACAAATTTCAGTGATTACGAGCGACCCCTCCCACTTTCTTACCCATTTCAAATACACTTTTGATGTAAAAATCGCTACCTCCTTATGTAATACTTTCAAGCATGGAACAAAAAATGTAGTTCATCACTTCGTTGATCGTGAGAACAACTTATTTCCAGAAGAAATTAACCTTACAATTGTCGTCCTCTAAAAATGAGTATTTTCTTTAATCACACCACCTTCACTCCACTACACCCTCTTCTGTCTGATCGTCCCTTCGGCTTCAAGCTTATGATCTATGGATATAAAAATCTGGATTTGGAGAGACAGTTCATGGTCCACTATTCTGTTACTTGTCACACTAAAGTTCAAATTGGTGAGCTGACAACTCCCGAGATGCCATTGCACAGCATTGTGGACCGTTAATGGTGGTCACAAAAATCTGGAGTCTGACGCTTACGTTTCAATCAATCATTTTTTATGCACCAATTTGATTTTTGCCGGGAAATAATTTGTGATTTTTTTTTATTTTTTGGCCGTGAAACTTGGTCTAAAAGATTAGTTTAAGTCGTGGAAAGTTGTGACGATGCAAGAAAAAAGACAAAATATAATTGCTTGAAGTGGTAATAATGGCCTGTGTACTTCTGCGAGTATACACGTGGACGACTGTCCGTTCCAAAAGCGCATCATATCGTACAGTCAGTCCACTCGAGAGAATGCACAACAATATGTCCATAAAAAATTTTCAACAGCTCTAATTCTTCACAAGCGGAAAAATAATCGTTTCGTTAGAGATCGTTTATCGGGAATCATTTCCATTGAAGAACAACGTAGAGAAAGCAAAGGATGATTGTTTTGAAAAATAAGGTTTAGAAAATGAAAAGGACACAGGCCACATTTGATTGCTGCTACGAACTGACCTAACGACTTGAAGCTCTTACTATGATACCGAGAAAGATAAAAATATTTATCACAACTGATAGTTTTTAAGTGAAAAACTGTATCAACCAAATTTAGCATATAACTTCATAAAAACTCATAAACCTATAATTTGACTTACAACCTGCTATGTAAAGTCACTCGTGTCTGAATCTTCCTGAATATTTTTTCACTAAATTCCTGACAGAAAACTTATCCACGTCTCCTAAAGCTCAAGGTAAGCTGTCCCACTTAGCGCGTCACCTAGGTACTAGTGCAATCATAACTTATTATCTTGGTTGGCCATGCGATTAGAGATAAGCCATTGGCCTCCATCTGGAAAATCAATGAGTACTTAAAAATCTTCCAGTGGCTTTTAATCATGGAATAGCCAGCGAGAAAAGCTGTCTCTACTTCTCAAGGAACTCTAATCTATTTCTTTAATTAACGCCCATTCCTTTGGGGAAGAAGACGGGAGAACACAAATAATTCCCACTCTCCGACGCGGGGAGTGTGATTAAGTGAGAGAGTAAACAGATTAAAATAACAGGTGACGATCGGTAGCGAGGTTCACGCCAACCACACACGGCCCATTTAGAAAGCCGTCGGCGAAGATATTTAGTTCTATGCAACGAAACACTCAATGCCTTCCTATCAGGTGGCGCTGAATTAATGAACCGTCAAAGAAAGACCCGTGAACGATTCACTCTACGCAGACGCGGTCTCGATACGAAACCGTTCATCAAATTAGTTGTCTTGTTTATGAACAAAGATCACTTGAAAAATTCAGGCCATGCGAGTTCGTGGGAGGATATTCTTTTTATCCCACAATATAGGTATCCCTGGGGCTGAGAGAAGTCACGAAATAATAGAAATATCCTGCAGAACTGATAAGCATGAACATTTCTGCTTCCCACACACCATTACATAAAAAATTGTTCTTCTGCTGATATTTTTACGATAAAATATTATAAAATATTACTTTCTGTCCACTAAATGTTGTTATTATTTTGCATATTGTTGTAATTACTTGTAGTAGTTGTTTTTGCGTATTTAATAATAGTATTTAAGTGCTGTTCTTCTGTTGTTTACTTTGAAAAAAAATGTATACAGATGAATTTGTTATACGATATGATTTCCAAAATACTTTGCTTTCAGCATTGTAAAAATGGTATTGATTTATATTTAATTTTTTCACTATGTTACTGTCCAAATTGTTGATTTTTCGCTTTATGTTGCTCAAAAAATGTAAATTGCTTTTGTTCTTAAGGGGTATATCCCCAGGACAATCAATAAATCATTCATTCATTATTGACTACAGTCAAAATAGCAAGTGACTAAAACTCTCCGTTAACAGAAGATTCACTTCCATCCTCTTCCCTCATTCCCTCCTTCATTCACGGCTGGTGTCCTAAAACCCCTTGCCATACGCTCCTGCGATGGTTGGCACGAATATATGTAGATCACAAAGCTCCGATTCTTAAGGGAAGCTCAAATAAGACATATGGAGTAGCCAATGAAGTCCAGAACTGAATACTTCACGTGTGTAAATGTTCCAGCAATCCAAATATCCAAACCCAAACTGTTTACGCCAAATCACGAAGTAACCCACAATTTTCTAAATTTTCAATTGAATGAATCTTTTGGAAGCTGATATATAAAAATCCCCTAAGACATTTTCCAGGGATCGGAATACACTACGGCCTTTCCGCCGAATAAATAATTATCTCCGCGAGGTGACCTGCCAGCAGAGAGAGAGATCACACACGTCGCAATGGTCCCATGATCAATTTAAACTTAGCGCTGCCTCGCCTGAGCCTGAGCTAAAGCCTGAACCACACACGCTTATATTTCCCTTCCCTTTTCAGGGATCGTTTGAGTGCTGCTAACAGCATCGCTCTAATGACAGGGAAAGTGACAGCTAAAAATCATTATTTTTTGTATCACACGATCATTTGCGACAAAACTGGGAGCATCTTTTCCGCACCCGAGATTTTCTTTTTCTGAATCATCAAGATTAATCATATGATGAATATTACCATTATTGAAACTCTAATACACCAAAAAGCAATTCTTCTTTAAATAAGATGAAGTATTGAATATGTATTAGGTTAGTTATACTATATTATTCATTACTATTGTCTTATAAACTAACTTACCACGACATTCTCTGTAGCTTTGATTGGCCAAAGGGGCTGCTTTTCATTGCTGCTTCTGGGAGTTACATGCTCTCTCGAAATAAGCAAACTGTCAAGATGCCAAAATGTAGATAAATAAATATGAAAAAAACATGGCAAATCCTACATAAAAAGTAGAATATTGTAAAATAGAGGCATTAAAATCGGCTATTAATGTATGGTCGAATGCTCATATATAGCATATTATTTGTAGTGAATATAAACAGCAGCAAACTCTTGTCTGATAAGATATCCTATGACTTATAGCATTTAATTTAGGCACTAAAACAAGTTTATTATGACAAACTCAATACGTACGATAGAGTGGGCTAACATAAACCTCAAGACATATTGGTAAACTTAAATTTATGTCCTGCAAGTTTATGTAAACGACTTCGTCTGTGGAACATCCGCTCCTCATTGAAGATTTTATTTGCTGTTCTTTTACAAGGAACCGACTACGAAAGATATTAATTTTCACCTTCACGTCTTAAGTCGTTCCAGAGCGAAAAGATTCCACACTAGTTACTATCGCATTCTACCTCTTTATCCTTAAAACTTTACCATGGTAACGTGCGGATTTACTATCGAAAAGGAGGTAGCATTACCCGTAATTTTCTATTAAGGTTGCATACGCTGCTACCGTCCATGAGCCCCATGTATTGCGAGACATTTTTTAAACTCTACTTGATTCTCTAAGGTTTAAAATGCTAGAATTCATTCTAACAAAAACACAGTACAAAATTCCACTTATTATTTTATTGCTGTCGACCGGTTTCGACGTCTAAAGCGTCATTTACAAGACAAAACAGCTATTTAAAATGCTAGTTTGGTTGAAAGCCACACATGGTGCAGCTTTCGCTTTTGGCTTACATGCACTGTAATGATTTAGATCTACATATTTACATTCACATATAAATCTGTAGATCTGAAGATCATCAGCGTACATGTGGTATTTACAGTTTAAAATATCTGTAGAAAGGTCATCGACATAAATGTAAAACAGAAGGGGGGATTGACCCCTGTGGTACTCCCTTGGTTACAGAATAATTGTTTGATTGCTCACCTTTCGGTCCTCTATTATTATAATAATTTAACACAATCTTTAGTCCTGTCGGTCGCCGTTTTAACAAGCAGGCTGAAATGCAAAAGCATCAATCCGAACGCCACAACTTCGCATGAAATCACGGTCTGCTAGGAAAAATCCGTTCGTTAACATCTTCAATCATGACATCATTCTCCAATCTGAAGCCTTAAACGAACGTGTGAGCGCATGCACTTATTTTTATGCACGACTGGAGAGAGCGAATCATGCGAACGAACGAATCACTCCCGAGAAGAGCCGTGTGAGCCACGAACCGGATCAGCCCCGAGTCGAAACCAATCCTCCCCCTTCCACTCAGCTCACGATCGTGATGGTGGGGGGGGGGGGGGGAGGAGAAAAGGGGTGGCTTGGGGGCGGAGGAGGAGGTGGGGAGGAGATGGGGGAGAACAGAGAGCCAGCCGACCGACCCATGCCGAGCAAATCGCCTCTTCTCATGGCCCGCGCTCCCAAAATAAGCATGTAGTACGGCGGGGATCCGTGGGCGCCCGGGGCGAACATTTGGAGAGATGGGAAGAAGGGGGAAGGAGGGAGGGAGAGAAGAAGGCAACCTCACTACAGCAACCACCTCCTCCTCCCTCCACCTCCTCGCTGCAGGGGGTGGGGGGGGGGAGGAGAGCGGTAACCAAGCAACCGACTCTCGTCTGGCGGTCCCTTTGTCCGACACCTTTCCCGATGTTCTACAAATTCCCCACGTCACTTCCCCACGACCTGGCGAGATTTATAGCGGAGGTGGGAATGGAGGAGAACGCCCCCCCCATCCCCCTCCCCTCTCCTCCGCCACAGGTGGGAGGAGAGGGGGATGAAGGGGAAAAGGAGGGTGGAGTGAGCAGAGAGAGGGAGAGAGGCGAAGCCAAAGCACTCTCCCTTCGTCCCTCGAGATGCTCCGAGCGCCTTCGTTCGACTTCCCTCCCGTCTCGCGATTCCAACGAAAGAATCGATTTCAGCCCGATGCGGAGACCAGTTCGCCGCTAAAACATCTACACTTGTATTACATCTTGGTCCGTGCGTCGCCGCGAGAGAGCGTGGCATGGGGTGTCAGGCATTTAATGTGGGTCCACCGTTAAATGACTGAAATGTCATTTTATTCATATTCTGTCTACTTGTAGAAAAAGTTGCCCTCTATCTAATATGAAAAACAAAATAATACCTTTCCACGCTACTTTATTATTCTACAATTGAACTTGAAATCAGATGGTGTTCAATGGGGGAATGAGAGAAAAACGTATTTTAGTACGTTTTTCTCTCATTCCGGGAAAAACGGGAAAATAGTATTTTTCCATAAAATATAAATCCCATTTTTGCGGAAAACTATCTATAAGAAGGAAATGATGCAGAGAAATTTAATAAAAATAAAATATAGGCCTCTTACCACCTTATTTTTTTAGTTATTAGGGAATTACTGCCGTAATTGAAGTCAAAATGCGGTAATTCGTAGAAAATAGCGCTGCAGTCGGCTCCTATGGTTGAAAAAAGGTGCTCATTTAAAATACATTTGTGGAATAATCTGCATATTTTGTGCCTTACTTTTGGGTTTCCATAGGTTAACGCATTGCATCAGTGAAAGCAGGATTTTTTGAACAAAATATCAAAAATGTGGAATTTAGTATTTGTTTCGACTCGCACAGTCACGGCGGAACCTCCTTAAGTTGGCTGGAGCGGTAATCGTGGGTCATAATGAGTGGACATTTTGGTAATTTTTTAAATTAGTCTTTAAAAAAACCTCTTTGGCCACATTTCACTATAAGTGATCCTGTTCAAGCGTTGGATCTCACCCTGCAAAGAGTAAAGGAAATGATGCAAGAATTACCTTTTAAATATTTTCCCTTATTTAAAGCGTGTTACGACTGCAATTTTCGGCGCTGTATTCGAAATTTAGACGAAATTATATTGAAATATGTTGTTTTAGAATATTTGACTCGGCATGACACGTGTATTGTCAGCTTATTGATATCTGTCAGCAACAGTTATAATACGTAATAAGAAATCTATTATTTCGCTTTAGGAATAAAATCTGTACACATGAAATCAAATTATTAAGAAATTTATGTCATGTGCCATGAGGCTATGTGTATAATTGCATTGAATTTACAAAAAAAATAGAATAGGTATTGTGGAGGTTTTTTTTCACTTTTCTCTATGGCTATCACTAAAAGAACATTCATGCAAAGTTTCACGCAAATCTGTAAATAAACAAAAACCGCTTCTACCACCTTAAAGAAAGGATAGGTAGGAAATGGAACTGGAAGGAGGTGATGACTAAAGTTGACGCGTGTTTTTTCAAATTAGTGCCTCGCCCTGGTTTTTTTTAAAAACATTACTTAAAGGTGTGAGGGGAGAGAGAATTATCGAACATATCTGTTCCACTTTGAATATAATCTCATTCTATGGAATCCGTCTGCCGTTTCAATCTAAAATTCCCGATTTGCTAATTTCTTTCAGTAGCTTTTCCCGTAGCCTGACGTGCAGCCTTCGACTCTCCACCTCCTCCCACACCAGATCTTCTAATAATTTTGCCACACGTCACGCTCTCCATTTGAGTGAAGCGATAGATGGATGTGGAACGCCTAAAATAGGCCAAGTAGCATGATTCTCAAGTGTACCCAAAGTGGCCATCTACTCAATAGCATCCCCACTTGCAAATAATTACCCGCGAGCGAATGAACGCATTATTGTTCATTTGATCGGCTTGCCTCTGGAGAGGACAGCCACCGATGGCCACGGTCTTATTGACATTCGTCCTTACTGTAAAATGGAAAGTGCCTTGACGCAGCGATCGCCGTCTATCACTACAAATGGAAGGTGCCATTTACTGCAATGGAACTTAACCCAGTCTAAAAAGAAAAAAAGCTTGAAAAATGTTTTACAGATATCTGTAGGTTTGAAGTCGTAGGGGGGGCCTAATAGATGGTTAATAAATACCGAGGTACTGTCAGATTTGCCCTGTTTTTTTAAAAAAACTTCGGCCAAAGTCGCGAAATTCAATTTTCTGCCTGCAGACATTTTCGACTATGTTTTAGATAAAAGGTGTGCTGGTGAAAGTTGCAGGTATTTAAGAGACGTTTAATTTGAATTTCTTATGCATCGAAATTGAAAAACATAGTCGAAAAAGTCTACAGACAGAATATTGAATTTCACGACTTTGGCCGATGTTTATAAAAAAAACAGGGAAAATCTGACAGTATGTACCTCGGTATGTATTTATCATCTATTAGCCCCCCCCCTCCCCTTACGAGTTTAAACTTCCAGATATCTGTATTATTTTATTTCGTGAAACAGGTAAATTTTTTATACGCAGACTAAGCTATCTAAAGAATGAACTAGACACCCCATGATCTTTTAACCAGGGCTTATCGTCACGTTTATCGGCAAAACAGAATACAAAAAGTCTGCAAGACATCGGATCGAAAATAAACGGGATAAAGAATGTAATGAATGTAATATATAAATAAAATAAATAAATAAAATAAAATAAAAAAAATAAAAAAAATAAATAATTAAAATAAATAAATAAAATAAATAAATAAAATAAATAAATTAATAAAATAAATAAAATAAATAAAATAAATAAAATAAATAAAATAAATAAAATAAATAAATAAAATAAATAAATAAAATAAATAAATAAAATAAATAAATAAAATAAATAAATAAAATAAATAAATAAAATAAATAAATAAAATAAATAAATAAATAAAATAAATAAATAAAATAAATAAATAAAATGAATAAATAAAATAAATAAATAAAATGAATAAATAAAATAAATAAATAAAATAAATAAATAAAATAAATAAATAAATAAATGAAACACGGCCGGATGGAAGAATAAGTACAGGTAGGCACAAGAAAGGGAATAAGGATGATATATTGGAGTATTTAAAAGTGGTAAGAGCGTGGAATAATCGATTTTCCACAGAATCGAGTCGGAATCGTCCATATTAACTTTCCAAATGATTTGTGTGAGCAGGTCGAAAGGGTGGGAGTTGGAGGGGGGGAGGGAGCTATAGAGGGGGAGGGGGGGCATGGCAGATGGGCGGTTTTGTGTGTGCAGAGAGAGGGAGGGAGGAGGCGGGGGGAGGGAAGGGAAGGGGGATTCGGGAGGGGCATCTCTTTTCATCAAGGCACGAGAAAGCAACGCAACGCGGCGCTATATTACGCTCTGAGGTCAACACATATTTCATCCAACACTCCGTGGAGTGGCCGTATTTAGCAGCTCTCCTCCACGCCGGCACTCACGAAGGGTTGCGGCAAAATAAAATCCCAGAGCTATCGTAAGAAACGCCGCTGCAAAACAAAATCTAGAGAAGAACACATATATTTCTCCGCGGGTAGTGACACTTGCACCACTACGGCAAGAAGACTTGAGTGGTATTATTTTCGGATGGAAAGCTCAGTATTTCATCAGCCGAAAAAAGTATAATTGAAGCTATTTTTTAGGGAAAAATAGGATAAAAATGAAATAACTCTATTAACGAAACTGGCAAGAGCATCACACACATATACAGGTGTTGAGAGTCAATTTATCTAGAAGACTTGCGCGGATAGGGTTGGCGTGGTGGCTAGACTACTGCCTTCCTACCCCATGAGTCAGGCTTCGAATCCCGGCTGTAGAGATTTTTCCGTGAAATCCCGATACCTACTATGGAGTCACACTTGGGTGTAGAGCAGTGTAGTACTCCGGCAGTCGGATGGGACGTTAATCAGTGCACCCCTTGGCGCCTTTCGATAAAGAGTAGGCATATGCCGACGCCGGGTTTCTCTCTGACCCATCCCAAATTCCCCAAAAGTCATCCCCTCACCACCTGTCCTTCATGGCGCAAATGACCTCAGCTGCCGGCGGTCTCCAAAAGTTTCCAAATAGAAGGTTAGCAGAATCACGAAGTTTTTTCACTTTTCCAAGAATATTCCTCCGTTTTGCTTCCTCACCACTGTATCAAAGCACACAAATTATTCCCATGACTTGATGAGATGGAATGGCTGTCGTAAGCTACCTACGCCTTATCCGTGCAGTAATGGCATGGAAAAAAAGGTGGAAATAATTTATCGCTCAATTGCTTTTGTGCCTGATACAGGTACATACCTACATGAGTACTACACGTGTATGTTATCGTCGCATTTTAAGCCAATGGGAGTTCCAGAGTTGATCTCCACACCGAATTAAATTAAACAAAGCAGACGGCGACTCAATTACCTAGCACCCAAAGTGAATAAAAAAATCAAAAATCTTCAGTGACCTCCAAAAGTAACTTTTCTGAGTCCACAATGGCTATACCTTAGAAGAGTGATCTACAAAATTTCACTCAGGCCAAATCATTGGATGATTAGAAAACATTAATTTTGGGGAAATAACTAAAACTTAAGAAATTTTAATTTAAAGTATATTCCAAGGACAACTAGTCTACAAAAGATATCCTCAACTTTCAAAGCAACAAGGATTTGCTTATACATGCAGTTTGATCGCAAAACAGAAGGTAGTACGACATGAACTGTAGTCATATGATGCATATGTGGGGACCGAATTGAACTATAATTACCATTTGCACCTGTTGTATTGAGGCTGAGCTGTTTCATAGGCATTGCACTTGACAGCTAATCTAATGGCAATATGCTACAGGCACTAAAGACACAGTTCTGCTATCATCATAATACATCGAATCACTCCTCTGGCGGGCCAACTTCGTGGATGACTAAAAAGGTCCACGTGCTTCATAAATATGCCTCACTCAGCATGGTGTCATTAGGTATTCTGAAGCCTTTATGCCACCAAATAAGTGACCTCCATACAAGTGATTTGAGCGAAATCGTCTCCAGTTTTTTTCTTCAGTTTCCACATTAAACTTAATTTTGCTATTTGCGAATGCTGCCGAAAATATCATGACATGAAGAGCCCGTTTCCTGACGACAATGTTTTTCGGTAGTTAAATGTGTCACTTCTGAACTTCAGCTTAAAGACGAGGAGCATAGGGCGCCATGGCGTTTTTGGGGAATTTGTGAAATTAATAGGATAAAAATTCTATAACTTTAAAATGACTAAAAATACATCAACTTCACCTTTCTGACCTAATTAGAAATTTCCTTTCTTATTTGCCGTAACATTGGCTTTGACTTGGAAGAATAATCACCGAGATGTCATTCTTCCTAAATAATGCAAAAATTCTTGCCAAATACTTTTGAACATATACTCAATTGGTCAGGCGTAACTTCATCGGTGAATTGGAATACAAAAGTATTTAAACTAATCGCAATCTTCTCGATAATTAGACTATTTTGCGTTCCATAGCTATTTGAAGTATTAAAACTAGAATTTCATTATTCTATTTTGCATTACATAATTAGATTTAGGAGGATTTAATGCCAAAAATAATTGCAATAAATTCGTTCCATCAGCATCTGATTTCTCCCATTACCAGTCGTAATTACCTACTATTATCCATTTGCACAGATTGTTTAGACACATTTTCATGACTTTTAATTTGATCCTTTTTCTCTTATTATTACGCGTTTCCATTAAAAGTTATAAGCATTCTTTATGCTGGGCATCACTACAAATTTTAAGAAATCCATGTGAATTGAATTTCTCGGGCGTTGAAATCCCTGCTATTACATATTTTCTTCTCCATCAAAGAAGATCAGTTTGGCAAAGTTTTCCTCCATGAGCATGCATCTCGAACACCCAGATGCTTATAGTTTGAACCTCAAAGCTTAATAATTTACCAAGTTTTCTGGAGAAATAGAAAATAATTAATTACAAGGTAACCCGTGCGAAAATTTCGCACTTTCACGCTATCAGGGAATAAGTATGTTAAGGAAACGGTGTAATTGGGTTTTAAATAGAGAATGTGTATCATAAAGTGCTTTTTTTATACTTGTTTTCTTGCAAAAACATACAAAACATATGAGTACAATACAGCCAAGAGAGTTTATCGACACTTTTAAGTCAAATTAATGGGTAAATAGTGAAATTTGAGATTGAGATTGTATTTTTCGTCAGAAGCTGGTGATCCAACGTTTAAAATGATACCTCATTTATCACTGTAGGTGCAGTATTAACGGAGCATATACGAAATGACAGAAAAAGACCTTTCTGTAATAATATATATGAATTTTACCAAATTTTTGGGATTTTGGTACTGCACTTATATTGATTTTACCTGCCTTCGCAAAGGGTATGCGCCATTAAGTCATGCCATTCACAGGATAACTACTTTTTCTCAACTGGGCCGCAAGTTTAAACTTTTCCAGACATTAATATTTTAAGGCCCGTAGCGAGTAGTTTCGCAACTGGTAACATAGATGTATATACTTATACACAAATGGGATCATTTAGGTTGATCCTTGTGGCTTTGGATCTTTGTAAAGTTATTTATGAATATGTATAAGGAATTATTCCAGCTGAAGAAGGCCAAATTAATAATTTTTACTCAATTATAGCACGCAAAAAGTCAGCAGTAGATCCCAAGGTAAATTTGAATCACAGCTGGGGACACATTTAAGCTGGGGACGAACACAAAAAAATTCACGAGAATTAAATACCAGCATCATGTGAACCTATTTTTCACCAAACTCTTTAAGGTTCCTCTTCTATAATGTCAGGTTAAGTATTTTCTCAGCATGACTGGGCACTTTTTCCCATAGATGACGTTGACGTGAACTAACTGACGCGATGGTTTGATGTGTTCCAGAAAATCCAAACTATAATAAAACGTCTCATCATCATAAAGTTGATGCTTAAGATAAAAAGAAACTATGAGCCTCAGAATTTCAAAGCTTTAACATATAATAAAGAATAAACTTCCTTCCAATTACAGCTCATTCCAAAAAAACAGTTGCACCTACAATGAAAAGAGTTTCTTGACCAAATTTCCCAGTTCTAACGCAAGACAAACAAACAAAAAGCAATCAGGAGTATCGCAATGAGTGATAGAAAAACCTAAAATCGCATTTGCAATAACGCGTTGAAGACGCATGCTGACCCACTTGGGAAAGAAAGGTTTTCGTTGAAGCAGCCGGAAAATGTGAACCAATGCCGGAAAAATAATACCGAGAAACGGTTACTATGGGAGGAAAAACTCGGCGCAGCCAATTAGGACAGAGGAAAGGAGGCATATTCCTGGAAGGGTTGGTCGAAGATGGAAAAATTCCTTTCAGAGACACAATCCGCATTTTTGAATCCACTGAGAACAATAATTCAGCATCCAGGATTTTGAGGCAGGGGGGCGGAAGGTTTAGCAATAAAGCTGATGAAATTAACTGCCAACGACAATTTTCAGAGGAACCACTTATACAAAGAAACGCTAGGCGAGTTAATAAAGTCAGATAATACCAGCCAAGGGCAGTAAAATTGAAAAGTTTAGGTTATTTCCCTTTTTCTATTCCCTTAAGGAATCTAAAAAAATATATTTTACACCAAAGTTATTGGGGTTGATGAATTTTCCCCTTTTAAGCAGAACACACAATGGCAATATCTGCGGTTATCGGATATAACTAGAATACCACTATAGACTCCTCTTGAATCGTGATACCATATATAGTTTTTTATAGCTATCCAAAATGGTATTTTTATTTGACGGACCACTTCCCAGCTAATGGCCTACACTCTTCAGTCATGTCTTCACAGTCTCTCATGACTGCCAGCAAACAGAGTATTAAATGTAATACAAAATTACTTCCACAATTTCCACCATGTCCTCCTACAATATCCCGTCAAGAATACATGTTAAGTTAATCTTTGGTACGCTTTACTCAGAAGCACCACTTGAGCATGTTTTAAGCGTAACCCCTCAATGATACTGTTAGAGACGATACAACAAATACTGAAAAATATGATTCGCACGTTCAGGCATTTCATGAAGTTGCCGCTCACTTCCAAGCTGTCAAGAATAGCTATGATATCAACAAATATTAGCACTCTGGACTGTTGAAGGTTGGATCAAAAAGCTTGTTAATTTTGAGGTAAAGTCTGATGTTTTCACGGCGTATAGCGTCATGGAAGGCTATTCAGGTTTGCCACCGGGTCACTCCTCTCATTGCTGCCGACGTTCCGGAACTCGAGTCGAGATCCAATACATCGGCAGCGATAAGAGGAGTGACCCGGTGGAAAACCCAAATAGCCTTCCATGACTTGTTCATTTTGTATTAATAATGAGAAATGACAAAGCCAGGTTTACCAGAAATGCAGCCATGAAATGCAATTTATTTACGGCTTCTTACGACACTACCTACTTAATTTTAATAATTCTGGGAATACAAGAATTTTTAAATTCATATGGAAATGCAGATTAGAAAAAAAATTCTTATGGTAAAAAGGGAAAGGAAAAAATCAAATGGATAAGTAATAGGTACAGCTGCCTTTATCGAAGCCAAGCGTCCACTCCTTATTGGCTACGGAATTTTTTTATGTAAAAGCCCACCTCCCCCGATTGCTTCTGGGATCGACTCGAGCAACTTTCAGCTGACCTTCATCAAACCACCCTCATCTAATACATACGGCACAGCAATCATTATAGGAGTCAGAAGACGACTTAGAATGGGCGAGTAGGTGATTCACTCAGCTCATCAACCGATCGAGCAACAAAATCTGCCTAAATTAGGTACGACTCGATTAAGAGAAAAACCATAATAGTTTAAATAAGCAATTAGGGGCATAACTAGGGAATAACGGGCAAAACACTCATTACGATATTATCTCGAACGTTGTAAAATTGCATGCTGTTGAATTAAAATTATCATGCTTGCATACGTAATGGCAAGAAGCAATTCTCGTCAAAAGTCAAGTAAAAACCAGCAAAATGAGTTTTACCCTCACAATAGTCGTGGACAAAGAAAGTCATTTTACAAGACCACACCGGTTGACGTTTGAAAGATAATGCAAATTTAAGAGCTAATAATAGTTTGGGAACGGCCGGACAAAAAAAGAAACTCTTCATAATGTTATAAATTCTTAGAATGTAGAATACAAGAAAACACTTCTCCGCGTATAAGCATAGCGTATGCGTGACGAAATGTTTTCTGCATGGGCTATTTTAGGACAGTAAATCACAGGTGAGGGGAAGAAGCGGGTAAAAGGAAATTCGAAGCGAAAGAATTTATTTTCCTCTTGAGCCTCGGGTGGTCCGCGTGCCATCTGTTAAGCCGACACCTGAACCAATTTTCGGACTGCTATTAACTAACTGCCACAGCGGACAAACCTTTGGTGTAAGTTATACTCAAACATGGCGATGAGGCTCAGTAATAAAATATGATGGATGGATTAAGTAACGAGATGAGAAATTGCTGAGAGGCGTGCCTAGGAACATTCAATGGGAAGCGTTTAGAAATAAAATGGCCTCGACTTATTGGAAATACCCATTGATAATAAGAAAAAACTTCGTGCTATTCCATTCTGCTAGCCAACTATTGACTTCTGTCTGGAGCTTCGCTTTATCGGTAGCAATCAATATTAGAACGGATAAACCTTAACTAATTTGAGAACTGCTTTTAGTTAACTCTTAAAAAGAGCACCGAGGGCTTGCAATAAAATGCAACTGATGAATTCGGTAACAAGATGAGAAATTCCCAGGTATGCTTTAAAAAAATAATTGCGTTTTGAAATAAAATGAACTCGACTTATAGAACGTACAAATAGAAAAATGGGAAAAACTTAAAGCAAATCCAATTGCTGTTCATCAGCAAATTAATGCCTTTAGCTTGTATAGCTTCATTTTCATGATATTGGTGCCTATTACCGCGCACTAAAGAAGCTAGGGATACTAAAAATGTTCTCTTAAAGGCACGGAAGTCGATTGGTCTCTTAGAAACTTTTGTGGAATAGTATCAAATTTATTTTAATAAAAAATAAACGAAGCTCGAATTTACGAAGTAATGCCAAAATCTACGAATTGTAATTTGAAAGCCACTAAAAATAAGGGAGATCGATGATTAATGGCAGCAGTGTATGGCAAGTATGGCGTGAAATAAATACCTACAATCAGAATTAAGTGCCAATACTTATCATAATGACGAAATTGAAAGCAAATACGATGTTTTTTTTTTGTTATTATGGTTGGCAGTCTACCACTGAGGTCATTTGCGCCAAAGAGGATAGGTAAGAAAGGGAAGAATCATTTGGGGAGCGAAGGAAGGTGGGAAATTAGAAGGAACCCTCGTTGGAAATTAGACCATCATAAACTATAACAGGCGCCAAGGGAGCCACAGCTAAACATCCGGTGGACCGAGACATGCCCTTGCTCCCTTCATACTAGAAAAGTGCGTACTCACTGTAAATGCTCTCCACGTGGCACAAGACGAAATCCACTGAAAAAATGTCCCAAACTGCCGTGAATCGAACCATGGAGCTCGTAATGCGAAGCCATCCCACTACCTGATCCCCAACCAACCAAGCAGAGGTTATAAATATCAGAGATGGATAGGAGAGCGGTGTAAAATCAATCAATTTTGAGATTGACAATGATCAAATAAAGAACTATGACGATTCATTGGTACACATAGCATAGACAAAATAAAAATTACGAGTTAGATGCTGGCTATCAGATTGTCGTGCTGGACGAAAGACGATCCAGGAAACTCGGAGACCTTCAGTAGCAAAATACATATATACTAACGGCCCCTCTCCATTGAGAGCATATCTGTAGTGCATGCTTGTGAGGGTTCGCCTCGTGACAAGCATTAGCCATTAATGCTAATGCATAATTAGTTGTAGTTACACTAACTTTAGGGTATAGTGTAATGCATGTTGATGACTATTCACCTCCTCCCACACACCCTTGAGGTGGCTTGCAGGGTATTTCGTAGATGTAGAATAGTAATGATGGCCGTGAGAGAGGATTAAATGTTTTAGTCCGAGCAAGCGAATGTGGTTCGCCCGCAGTGAGGCTCGGGGCGCGCCTCCGTTGGACGGTTTGAAGGGCGCTGGTGGTGTCCCTCGAGAAATGTGGGGAGTGGTGCAGGGAAAGGTAAGAAATAGGAGGTGCTAGATGGCAGGCCGTCGGGGTGGCTGCGATAATTGGCCAGAGGGAAGGAATACTCAAAACCCCCTGGAACCACCTGCCCCCCCATCACGCGGGCAACACCCCTGCCTCGCCGTAGGAAGGGAAGGGGTGGGCGCCCGGAAAAACCCTTAAACGCCACCCTTTTCCCCGTAAACCAACCCCCCCTTCCTCGTGCATGGGGGATTTTGAGACGAAAAGGGATCGAGGGTTGGGGAATAGGGTGAAAAAGGGTCAGGCCCACGAAAGGGCGACCGAGGGTGGAAGGGAAAATTGATAGGGGGCAGGGATAAGTGGACACAGGCGAACACCGGCCCTTCAATTGGTAGCCATTTTAAGGTACTTATCACGCCTGCCTCTGTCGTTAGCACGAATACACAGGCACCACATACTCATGCGCTGGTTTCTCATGTCTCGTGCTGTGTATCTAGGACGAGGTGGGCCGCAGGGAATACGTAACTGGATGCGACAATGATGGAGTCGGGATATGATCGCGAATAGAATGCCAAAAATGAAGTACGGCAAATCACTCGGAGAGCAATACATACTTACATTACGTCCTCAGGTGCTCTTGTAGAGAAAATTCCACTGCATCAGAAGTGGGCGTGAATAAAAATAATCAATAAAACTGATAATCAAATAAACGTAAAATGACGTATGACGTTAAATGTAATATATTTCACGTCATCTGTCACTTTTACGCTGAAAATGTAATCAATACAATCGTATGATCAAATCAGTGCATATTTGAAGGAACAGTATTTTTTATTTATTAATAATTTATTTATTTATTTATAAGACGTGAAGTGCCTACAGACATTAAAGTTGTAGCAACACGCTGTATTTCATTGAAGGTAGTATTTAAACAGAAATTACCTTCAAGGCTACATATACTGTGCTGTATTCTGTGTGCCTTTTTTGCACAATGGAAGCAACAAATTATTATTATTATTGTGAAGTAAATTCAAGGATATTGTGGGGAAAAAGATTCTTAACACTTTCGGCGGTGCATTAAGGTGAGTAGGTTTTAACGAGCGAGTAGTAGGAACGTATTAAAGAGTTCAAGAGAGCTGTCGCATCACTCCAGTTAGACCACAACTCGAGTTAGCCGCAAACATGGGGAATCCAGAACATAAAAAAATGAACACTAAAAGGAAGCAAAGAACATATTAAAGCTTCAAGCTTCTTTAAAAACTGTTAAATGCGAGCAGATATAAAATTATTAAAGCATTCAGATCACGCAAGTTTTGGGATGATGAGGAGGAGACTGGTTTAACCCCTTGCCATGCCTCTAGAATTGGCAGAAGCGAAAAAACAAGAGAGATAAACCGTCGAATAGATGATTAAAAAATTCTTCCTTCCCACGTACCACAGGTGACCATAACAACGGCAGAGCAAGACTCTAGGATAACTCATGAAAAACACATCTTGAGACAGCAATATTGGTTCCATTTGACCGTCGACCTCTGCCAAACGGCTGCCTATGCTTTTCAGTCTTTGTATAGTACGTACACACAATTGCATTCTTTTTCGCCACCCTGCACATGCAGTTGACTCATGGAGTATCACAGTCCAACCAGCTACGCCTTCGAGGCCGTATTATTCACGCAAATGAAAGCAGTAAGTGATGGGTTTGAGCATTGACTATCACTTAGGTAGCTTCTATGCACGTGAGGCAAAATAGGGCTAACGATTAACGTAGGTACGTACTTGTTTCGCCAAGGGCATTTAGAGCAACCTACAGAATGTTTGGAATCCAACACGGTGGATGTAAATTATCTACTCAAATGCTCATTGACGCATTACATGATCATTCAACTATACTGTGTTGAAGTAACGCTGTTGCACATCTGTCTGCGACTGTATGTACTAATAAAAGCGTAGCGCTGACCGCTATTCTTTCACCGTTTCCTCGATTAATCTCAACGGCCGTTTGATAAGGATAATAATAATAATCTTTATTGCTCTAGGAGTAGCTCTCCTTTTGAGCAGAAAAAAATAATGCAATACAATATAGATTAAATGACAAAGGAAATCAGGTAAAACACAATTTTCAAAATAAACTGTAAATATGTCTAAAAAAAATATTACTTAAAATGGATTGTAAGCAAGCATATGAGTTCAGGGTAGTATTGACAAACATAACAATTTTGCAATATACAGTATACAACTATGCATTTTGCAATGTATATAATACAACAGTTACTTATAATATACGTATGCAATGGTTACAATATATTAAATACTTACACAATAATTACTTAAGCAATATATAGTTAAACAATATATACAACTGTAGCTTCAAATTATTATCACTGCCTATTGGATTGGATATGGATGGATTGGATATGGATGGATATGGATTGGTACATTCATTTGGGAAGGAAAGTGGGGGCAGAATAGTTGGGTCCAAGTTTCCAAAGTCATATCGAGACCAAACTAAACTCAGCAGCATATTCTACATTGGAAGACCAAAGGAAAATAAATTCATCAGTCAAACAAGAAGCGAAAATAAGGACACGCGGGTGAGTAAAACAGTTAACTGGGCAGCTATGGCAACTCAATCTTCGGTTTGAAGACTGTCAACGAATATTTAACAATATAAAATGCGATACACTGTAATGTGTATCTGACGAAGTGGAAATAGGTACGTTTCAGGAGCAAAATAGAGCCGAGAAAATTGGCAGGTAATAAAAAATATGGATAGGAGACTTTAATCCAGCGATTTGAATAACATTCATGATCGACTGGACTAATGGAGCCTTGAATTAATGCATACAAGCATTTTCAGACGCTTAAGCATTCCAATTTTTCTAATTACTACATATTTTCTCCAATGTCTGTATTACAATGATGCCTAACATGGTCAATATTATCTATAATAATGCATAAATATTTCCAACGTTAAAGTTTTTACAATGGAGTGGATGAATAGATTCCTTAATGAATTAATCATTTATAAATTAAAGATCCCTGCAAAGGCAAAACCTTTCCACCGATTAAGTACGCATAAAATCTAGGTAACATCGAATATTTTGCATAATTTCATGGGTTTCGATCAGTTCCGGCGAATTAAGTAATTTAAAGTTTTCTACAAAATGGGATGGTATAATTTTTCAAAAGCTTTAAGGAAAGTTATACGAATGCTAAAAGCTAGCAGGATGTGAAACGAGGATAATTTTAAGTGTTAATCGAGGTGCCAATCGTCGAATATTTCCAGTATTTACCATTCGACGATTCACCAATTGCTATTCATATTAACAGGATACGATAACCAAGAGACCCAAATTGATGTGGTGCAGAAACTCATTCAGGAACTCGGATAATTTCCTCCTTTACATGAGAGACAAAGTAACTGTGAACTTCCGCTCGATGTTTCATTCCCGTCAACCGTACTTTGTCCATTCTCACAGGGTTTCTTGCATTAGGACCCTTTTCTGGTTTAGGGTGGGAACTTGAGTATAATTGACATTGACGAGATAGTGCGTTTGTCACTATTACATTGAGTAGTTCTTTTTGATAGCGGTATATTGTAATGGGGAAGAGAGCATGGGTGTCAATGGGCAGAATTATCACCATGAGAGTGCCAAAATGGTTATTTGGACGCATCCGAGCAATACTCCAAGCAAAAACCAACCCCAGGTTTGGAGAGGAGGCTCCCTTCACTGCAGCTGAGGGGGGAGGGGGGAAGAGATGGGGGCAGTCAGTTGGTAGTTAGTCTCGGCTATTCATTTCTCGCCCCTCCCCGCCACTTCTCCACCACATTGATTGACCTCCCATCTTATTACGACTCTCGACGTCAAGGATCTATTCCACAACACCTTATCTCCCCCCGACCAACATTGGTGGTTGAAGCAGTTGAGAGGGGGGAGCAATTACACGCAGAGGGACCCCCTCAAACAAGAGGCAGTGTCAGGGAGACAGCGCGTGGTCAACAAATGATCCAATTTTTTAAACCCCCAACCCTCCCCCCTGGGTCGGCCCTCCTTGACTGTCGAGGCGGGCAAGGAGGATCACCGCCCCTCGAACCAATTAGGGAAGCGGGAGTAAAAAATAGCACCCATTCGTGGCACCTTTCATGCACCCGGCGAGAGGAAATCGCCATTATATCATCCGTGGCGATAATCAAGCAGTGACTGCTCTGCCTCCTGGCCACGTCAATATGCGCTTGGTGGGCATTTGCGCCCGAATACATATATTTACTGAATGCCAGCTCTATAAATAAAAGAGGGCATAGAGGTGTGTATCATCCGTCGGGAGAGGCAACAAGGGCAGCTGAAGGGAGATATGATACATCCGCTCGCCATAAAAAAGACTCGAGTGTCTCTCCTCCACCGGCTGTAGATCTGACGTGCACATGAATATGCTAACTTTACTTCATTGAATGCACAATTTGGGTGAAGTGCGCCCATTTCCGGGGAAATATTTCAGGTTTACTATTTACAAATTGAGCCCAATCATCTGCAAATAAACTGGTGAAACTTCGGCTATTTACATTACTTGTTTCACGAAATAAATATTACATTAATTGGTCATTAGCTCATGCTTTATACTTTCAACGAGCATACGTTTTTCAAATCTAAAGGACGATTGGGTACGAGGACGGTAACGGCGATATAAAATATGCTAGGTAATCTCTTTCGACGCTATAAGAACAAGATTAATAACTCATTTGAAATAATTGACGTCGCGATCGATCGGGTTTACGGCATCCAATGAGAGTATGACCTCGGGAGCGCATGCGCAGACTGGCGGCCATTTAGAGCGTGGACAAAAATATCCGCGCAATATATTTCTCGACTCCGATCTTCATCTACGTACTATCCCACAAGCCGCCGCAGAGGCGTGTGGCAAGAGTTGTTAGGACACCAGCCATGAAAGGGAAGGGATAAGGTAAAAGGAGGAGGGGGGAACAGGACATATTAAGTGAGTTGTATTTTAACGATGTCTCTTATGTTAGTGTCACGTGTGTTTTAGTTTTTATCACTAATGGTGCTTGGAAAGAAGAAATTTTTGTGCCTGTCAGTTTAGCAGTGTAGGTATCTCTCACACTTTATCGCTTTTATCAGTTCTGGAGATATAGCGCAGGGTCAAAATAATATGTGTGATGTGAAATTTTGAAGTAATCTAAGTCTGGCGCACAGCCTCAGAGTCTCTTAACTGTTCATAACCTACTCCCATGAACAGTAATAACACTCTCTATTCGTTCGTAGCAGTTTTGAACGAAGCGTGCCTCTTTCCTTTGTATTTTGTTTTATTTGCAAATGAAATGAAAGAGATTTTTCCGTGTGAAAACTGTCGATATGGCCAATCAACGACAACGAGGAAATATTGGCGCCAACGGGAAAAATGACGCAACCAATCAGGGCTGAGCAACGGACCTATATAACGTCGTCAATTACCGGAATCATCACTTCGACCTGAAGACGCCTGCTGGAACGCAGGGGAAACTGTTGAAATACCCGGAAGAATGCAGCCTTCAATGATTTATGGTTTTCATCTAATAATTCTCTTAGCACTTTTTTCTTGAAGTTCCGCATAGCAGTGCGCTTCATTTCATTTTACATGTGCATTGAGTAAAGTAATTTTCTCTAGTCTTGAGTTCCGTCGTATTGTCACCATATTTGGTGGTAATAAGAACTAAGACGATGCAATTTTCCACAGATAAAAATTTTTAATCGACCCGGGTTTCGATACACTGCATCATCATCAGGTATATTTGGTGGTGATTTAAGTAGATATATTGTGTAAATTCCTTTGCCTCCTGAGTTCCCGTCTTAATTCATCATTGTACCACCTAAGTTCTTTGCAACCGTATTTCAGTATCGCCATATGTGCTACGAGATGATTTTGAAGAATTGAAAAAATATCTTATCTACATATGTTAATCTGATTAAGTAGAAAAATTACTTATTATAATGTTTGTTGGTGAAAGTAAAAAATGATGAAATTTTGGGTTAAATTTACTTCCGATAAAAACACAATAGAAACTTCCACACTTTTCTAATGTCACGTGATCGACCCAGAAAATACAGATCGACCCAGGTTTCAACACACAGTACCATTGTCAACCATGCTTATTGATCAAAACTGATGATATCAGGCCTGACCTCGTGGAAATTATGGATACCCATGATGAGAAAACCACCTTTGTTATTTCCACAAAACTTCATTACGCTGGCACGGCGCGCGTTTCACCACACTGTGGCATACTCATGTGCCACACTCGCATATGAGTATGCCATGTGGCATACTCGCACATGAGTATGCCACAGTGTGGTGAAACGCGCTTCGTGCCAGCGTAATAAAGTTTTGTGGAAACAACAAATGTTGTTTTCTCATCATAGATATGCTTATTGAATTTTGCGTCAAAGATAAAACTGCATAGAATCCAAAAGGTTAATTTTTAAAATAGATTATAAACACGGCTTAGACTGTCGAGGTCGTCGTCACCTTGAAAGATATCGAGGATGCGTTTGTCGCACACTTCACGGCAATTGTTGTGCCCGAGACGTTTCCGACGGGATTCTTAGTGTCTCGGTAATGCAGTAGACGCGGTTGCCAGGGTGAGGTGGGTGGAGGGAGTGAAGATGTACGTGTCGTCACGTGTGGACCACTCGAAGATGAAGAAGCGGTGGTGATGAAGGTGGGAGATGAAGGAGAGGGAGGGAGGATGAAAGACGAAGAGAGCAGCACATCTCGCCTCTCCTTCCTCCTCGTCGCCCAACAACTACCGATCCCTAATTTTCCGACCAACGTGCGGAGAACCCTCGGCGTAATCGCAACCCTGTCATTTCACCCCTTTCCGTCACTCTCCATCGGCCCTTAATCGCCAGGGATCCTCTTCGCCCTTTTTCACGCCCGTCGCGCCATCTCGATTGGGAATTGGTTGGGGAGGGGTGGTCGGGTGGTGGAGGAAGGGCAGAGAGGAGATGGTGGAAAGAGACGTTAGTGGTAGAGGAGAGGGATGTTTGAGCATAATGTTTAGAAAAATTTGACAAATATTATGGAGCGAAGAATATTAATAAAAAGAAAGTTTTGGAATACTGGTATTCCCATATTTTTATTCAAATATTGAGAAAAAACTATAAAGTATATAAAATACAAAATAATGTGTTTATTAGACGTTGTATCTTAAAAAATGAGTCAGAGAGTGGCTAAAATCTAGTGACATAGCTGGAATGGAAGATCTGTCAGCATAAAACATATTCATAAATTACTTTTTCTGTAATTCCACGGAATATTGGTGTATAAACTAAGAGGGTATTAAGTTCCATTTAGTCGAAGGCACAATAAAATTGGCATTTAATGTTAAAGTAGCCAGGAAATAAGTTTTAAGCAATAGAAGGAAGAAACAAAATGTTTCTTAAATACATGTGATTTTCAATGAAAGGCCTTCTAAAATGGGTGAGCAATCAAAATTTTGAGAAAGAATGAGAAAATGTTGCTCAACAAGAGCATAAATTTAGGTAAATGTATGCCCTATGAAATAGATGAGAGTTTCACACAAATTAATCCGCTCACTATTTATCAATAGGCTGAGCATCCAAAACCATACCTCAAGGATAAATTAGACAAATAATTTGGAATTTAAACTTACATCTCAGTATTCAAAACCGACGCTGGATATTTTCGGGATAACCCAGTTAATAATGCTCATTAGAGAATTATCTAAGTACATGTATTATGCCGCAAGCTAGTGGCCACTTGGAGAAACCTCCGGTTTTTCAGAATGCGTGGGCCAATCGCTGATATGAATATCACGCAGGTATTTGTAAGAAAGATTTTACTGTGGTGTATAGTGGTCCCAGCCATAGAACTGGGTTATATGGAACTGGCTTCCTGATCAACTCTAGTATAATGAATAGTATGATAAAATTTGATCCATTAGGGGAGAGACTATGTAAGCTAACATTAAAAGGAAAATTTCGAAATATTGAAATCCTACCAGCACTTGCCCCAACAGAGGACAGTTCAGAACAAGAGAAGCAAGCATTCTATGATAACTTGGAAAAGGGATGCGAGAAAATATCTATATATAATGCCCTTCTCATTCTTGAAGACTTCAATGCAAAAATTTACAAGGAAGATTTTTTACTCAATATAGCTGGAAAGTACTCCCTGCATGATGAAACAAGTGAAAACGGAAGACTACTCTGCCAGTTAGCTTTGTCACGCAACCTAATTATTAAAAGCACATGTAAGACTTGGTGCTTTCCTGGCGCACGATGTGAATGAATTCTTCACGGGATTCCCACCAGGTGAGATGTTCAGCCAGAGCCGACGTTTCAATGGCTAACTCTGCCATCGTCCTCAGAGCGTTGAGGACGACGTCAGAGTGAGCCATTGAAACGTCGGCTCTGGCTGAACATCTCACCTGGTGGGAATCCCGTGAAGAATTCATTCATTAAAAGCACATGTTTTGAACATAAACGTATTATTCATAAAGGTACCTGGAAAACTCCAGGAACTGGAATTGTGAACCAAATAGATCATGTGCTTGTTTCTAGGAGACATTCAACCTCCATATTAGATGTAAGATCGGCAAGAGGACCAAACTGTGGCGCTGATCACTACTTAGTGACATTACATTTTACAGGACGATTGGCTGCCTTGGAGAATGCCAATGGGCCTAGAAAGCAGAAATGGAACTTCAAAATTTTAAGGGTTCCTGTGCAAGCCACTAAATATAAAGAAGATTTAAGTAGAAAGTTAGCTGGGAATGTGGAGGGAGAGAGAGAGAGAGGAATATCCTGTTGAAAAGCAATGGATAAGTATTAAAAAAGCTCTCTTATCAATAGGAAATGATACAATTGGCAAAGTTAAACTAGAGAGGAATGCAGAATGGTTCGATGATGAATGTAAAGCAGCAATATACGAGAAAAATAAGAACAGATACGCTATGCTTCAAGGGGAGACTAGATTAACGAGGGAAAAATATTGACAGAGAAGGAAAAAAGCTGATAAAATACTGAAAAGAAAGAAAAAGGAGCATTTAAAAAATATGGTAGAAACTGTAGAGCAGCTCAGCGATTAAAATGAAAGCAAGAAGTTCTATCAAGCAGTAAAACACATGAGCAAAGGATATCACCCAAAACTAAACTCATGTAAGAACAAAAATGGCGAAGTAATAGGGGAGGAGTATCAGATAATAGAAAGATGGGCAGAATACTTCAACGAACTGCTTAATAAAGAAGTATCCTCAGAAATCGAAGAGCACCCACTAGTTCATAGTGCAGAGCAGGATGTACCTATCCCATCTATAGAGGAGGTAACTGGAAGTGTGAAAAGGCAAAGAAATGACATTGCACCAGGAGAAGATGGTATATCAGCAGAATTGATAAAAAATGGAGGCCCAGAAATAATGGGAGCCCTACACCAACTGGTCTGTAGTATTTGGAAATCAGAGGAGCTTCCAGAAGAGTGGAGAACTAGATTGATTTGCCCAATATTTAAGAAAGGTGATAAGTTAAATTGCAATAACTATAGAGGCATTATACTGAATGTAGCATATAAAATATGCACTAGTATTATCATGAAACAAATAAGTATCTATGCCGAAGACATTCTAGAAGAATATCAGTGTGGCTTTAGATGTGGAAGAAGCACCATTGATCAGATATTCGCAGTGAGACAAACAATGGAGACGTGCTACGAATACAACGTTGATTTGCATATACTCTTCATTGACTTTCGTCAAGCTTTTGACACTGTGAATTGGACAGAAATTATCCATGCTGTGAAAGGTTATGGTATTCCACAAAAGCTGGTTAATTTGGTTGAGATAACACTGAAGGAATCTCAATGTAAAGCCTTTGTTTTGGGTAGAACAAGCAGCGCTTTTGCAGTAACCTCAGGGGTAAGACAAGGATATGCTCTCTCAGCTGTGCTATTTAACTTGGTTTTGCGCAAGGCAATGAAAGAATTTAAATTAAGGGGAACTATTGTTTATAAATCCAAACAAGGTTTTGCATATGCTGATGACATAGCTCTGATCAAATACGATCAAATACTTGAAAATATCTTCTTCACAGGACAAAGAAGAGTCACAAAACCTAATTATTGGGAATTACGATTTTGAGGGCGTCAGAAAATTTACTTACCTTGCAGTAATAGTAAAAAATGAAAATAAGATCTCTGAGGAGATTAATCAAAGGGTAAAGCAAGGTATATAACAAGGCCTATTTTGCAAATTTACCCCTGCTCAAATCAACTCTTCTGTCCAGGAAAACTAAATTGAAAATTTATAAAACATTGATAAGATCAGTAATTACATATGAAGCTGAGACATGGGTCCTATCCAAACAAGATGAAGAAACATTAAGAAGTTTCATAGTTCCAGCTCAACTATGTGGAAGTTGAATTTCACAAATGAAAAAGCAGCCAATCCTACCTTCCACTAAGTCCCTTAAGAGTATATATACCTCTTGGAAATTGTTTAAACTTTGTACCTGATGATGACATCGCTATGTCGAGACATGTCGTACCAGGAAAATAAATCTGTGGAAGGAAACCAAGTTACTTTTTCATTTGTGAACATTAAGGAGATTTTAAAGGAAAATAATAATGAGAATCTATGGTCCAGTAAAAGAAGGAGAAACGTGGAGAATAAGAATGAACTATGAAATAAATTAAACATTGGAAGAGAAGAATATAGTTAGGTTCTCGAAATCATTGCGACTGTCATAGTTGGGCCATGTTAAAAGGATGGAAGAGTATAGAATGCTCAAATTGTTAATGAATAGCAAGATGAGAGGGAGTAGGAGGAGAGGAAGACCACGCAAAAGATGGCTACAGGATGTTGAAGAGGACCTGAAGACAATGGGGATTGGAAGATGGAGAGAAAAAGCAAAAAGGAGAGCCGAAAGCGGGCATATAAATGAGAAAGCCAAGGCCCACACTGGGCTCTAGAGCTGTGGAAGAAGAAGAAGAATTTGTAATCATATTTCTAGTACACAAAATACTTCAGTTTACCGTGGATACAGTCATCCTGCACTTAACTTCTGCTGGCATGGCCAACATCACTTGGGACGAATAATACGGGAAAGGCGCTGAAACGTAGGCGTCGTAAGACTTATCTCATCACAAAAATGTCAGTAGGTATATTATCTATCTATACTGATTGTGAGTGGAAGAAGAGAGAATTAATGGCAATGCAACAGTTTTTTCAACCGAGTGATGAAAGGCCTGAAAGAGATAAAATATGAAAACATGAACATGAGGTCTGAATGCATAAAATAACTTCCCTTTAAAAATTATATATTAAACAGCTGTGCCCGAGATAATAACAAATTTAAAATTACACTCCTACCAGAATTTATCAGTTTTTTTATCAAAAATAGATTTTGAAAGAGAAAAATTAAATATTTTCAATAATCAACCTGTTTCTTGATTTTCGTTCATGATAATTCATTCATTACAGTAATCTACCGGTTAGAGGTAGGTTGTGCTGAAAGTCAGAGAATATCCAACGAACTCTTACACGTGCCGTGCCCTTTCTACCTCTTGTATTTCTTTCTTCATCTCAGCATAAGTCCTACCTTTCTTCATCCCGTCCATAAAACCGATTCTCTTCCTTCCCCTTCCCCGCTTACCCAACATCCTACCCTCTATCACGGCCTTCAGCAAACCACCGTCCCTCATTACCGCTTCCAGCCACCTGCCCTGTCTTTCCCTAATCTCATCTATAAGTTTCCTCTCCTCGCCCACCATGTCAAGCACTTCCTCATTTGTCTTCCTTTCCGTCCAACGCACCTTCTCCATCCTCCTCCACACCCACATCTCAAAAGCCTTCAGCCTATTTTCGTCTTCCTTTCTCAAGGTCCACGTTTCTGCCACATACAACGCCACACGCCATATCAAGCTCTTCACTAGCCTCTTTTTTACATCCTTACTTAAGGTCCCCTCATGATAATACGTTTATTATAATAGTGGATGCAGTTTCGTTGCTATTGCAATTCATTGCTCTTAACGATGAAAATGCTGTCAGTCTGTGAATTAAAAGAAAGCTATTTGGACAATATTTTGGTGTTTAAAAAAAGGTTCTGATTGTACTTCAATATGTTTTAATATGTGGAACGACTTAGAGAAAAGAATTCTCCATTGATTTCAAAGTTGTTTACCATTCTTTAAAGTGTAGGCACTTATACGAGTTGCAGTGACTGTTTTGCACTGGAACGAGTTAAAGAATAGAAATACCTCTAAGGTGTAACAATTGATGAACAAATAAAATGGGAGCAACATATTAAAAATGTCACAAATAGTTTGAAAAGTTGTAAAATTTAACTCTAATGTATTCGAAATAAGTGTTCTTTAACTTTGACGTATAAGATATACTATGCCTTTGTATATTCTAGGGTAAATTATGGTAAATAAGCTGGGGTAGTGCTTTTAAAAATTCATTCAAACGTGCAGAAACAGCTCTAAAAGCGATAGTTTGTACTTTATCCAGAGTAGGTCATTGTTCACCTTCTTTACTAATATTCGTAAAACTGCAGATACTCCCTTTAAGGCACTCATACGCATACAAGGTGCTAAGACTATTCTACCTTCGTAGCGGAAATAACCCTTAAGTCTTGGATAAGCCTTATTCATACAATCTGCGGACAAATGTTTCGTAAGTTTTGCCCAAGCCAAATATAACCCTTTTCAAACGATGCTTTTTAAGCAATGGGGCAAAAAATTTTCAATAGCTTGGCACGGAGTATCCGAGTCAGTTATAGTATCAAAACTTTCCTAAATCAGGTGAAACTCTGGCTATTTACTAGTGGAAATATGATTAGGGATCTATTTTAGAAATTGTTTGCTATCAATATCCTATGCTCTGTACTTTTGTGTATTATATTTCTATTCCTTTTTTTTACATACGTACATATATTATTTTTCTGTTACAAAGAGTTCCTCTTTCCAACTGGAGACATTTTGTAAAATAAAATAATATGCTAGTAATACTTTAATATTTTGAATATGACCCCACGTACAGGCAAATGCCTTAGGGATCACCTAAAGCTCCAGTCTGTAATTATTTTTTATTATGTACAACTTGATGGAGCAATAAATATGTTATTATTATTATAAAATGCATTCAATAAATTTGGCCGTGTCTGCTTGTAAGAAAGATGGGTGACAGTCTGTCCATGAGGGTTAAAATAAGTGAACTTTTACATTCCCTTAGCAATATTAGTCTTTCCCTCTAGAACCTAAGTAAAATGACATGAAAATAAGCTTGAAAACATTAGCCAGAGTTTGGACCAGCTACGGTAGTTTTTTTAAAGGGTCGACCAATTTTCTTATCAAGAATCTAGTATCTCATTGCAAGGGTTAATTAGAGTGTTGTATCTACGTCCGTCGTCTCTAGAAACTCGTAAATTTCGTGAAAAGTGTGATTCACGAATTCGCTCTCGTGGCCTTGGCGTCGAGGCGTAAGGGGCGTGCTTGGCCGAACAATTCGTTCGCGTACATACGGACACGCCCTCTTCAAGTACAGACTTCACAATTGGCATTATTTTAAAGAGAGAGAGGGCGAATAGCCCCGCGCGGATACAACCACAACAGTAAGCGAGCAAATCCGAGGCAAAAGAGTAAAATCATACAAAAATGCATTTATCCATCAAATTTATCGCTTATTTCTACCATTATTCAAGTTCCCATTAAAATATTTTACAGTAACTTTATTGATCATTTAATTGCCATTTCCATTTCCTAAATAATGAAAGATAAGTCTTGATTCGAAATATGAATGCAAATATTTCCTACCATCATCAGGTTGGTCCACCACTTTCAGGATATACGGCCGCCTCTAATCCGTGCTGGTTTATCTCCATCTTCAGCTTGCTCCTCAGTACTCTACACAATGAATTGATGAGAATCTCCCTATCCTACCAATTGGAGCACGAATATTATTATTATTATTATTGCACAAATTGTTACAAGTCGACCATTTAGTTGGGTGGTAACATACAACAAGAAAATACTTAAAGAACAAAATACAAAATATATAATACAAAAATACGAAATACAAGTTATCCATTTGGTCGGGTGGTTACATAAAACACAATATATATGAAGACCAAAATACAAAACATAAAATACTAAATACAAAAAAATAGGAAAAGCCCTCAAAATTCTATTTCTTGTACCCTCGTCATAAATATCCTAGTATTAGTTGGGAAGGGCTCCAAAATTTCCTCCGGTAAACGATTCCAATCCCCTATCCCCCGATGTAGGAAGGAAAATTTTAAAGTATTTGAGAGCTGAGCCCTTAATATAACCCTTTAATCGCTCACATCTTAATTTGCATCTACATGCAGCCTTGCAGGCCGCGGCAGCGGCGGCTGGCAAGGGATATTAGGACACAAATCATGAAGTTGGAGGGGATAGGTAACAGGACGTGGAAGAGAGAGAGAGCAAGTGAACAATAGGTAGACATTGCCAAGAGAAAAAACAGGCCTGGACCGGAAATCGAACCACGGACCTTCGACTTACCCGACCAATGTGTAGGCCACCACGCTACCCAGGCTTCCTAGTTACCGTGGCAATTTAGGAGGACATAAGGGATTGGGTGTTAAGCCCTTGTGGCCCTTCATTGATGGCAACGCAGAGGACTTCAAATAAGTGGCGCCCATGGGTTACCATGCGGCTGCATCCTATAACAGCACTTATGCCGTGCTAGGTCACTAATCCAATTCACATCCAGTTCCATTGTGTCCTCCTAAATTGCGACGGGGATTAGGAAGCCTGATTAGTGTAGTTGTTTGCGCATTGGCCCGGCAAGCCAAAGGTCTGTGGTTCAATTCCCCGCACAGCTCGAATTTTTCTCGTGGACATTTCTGCGTAGGCATCTTATCACCGTACTTGCGGAAGTCATGAATATCTTCCCTCAAGTGGACAGTATGCTAATGCATGTATAATTGTCTCGCTCTGTTTCAGCAATAGTCACGGAAAGAAAGAATTTCTGTACCAATCCGTTCAACTCTGTATCTTCCTCATTTTGTCTCTTCTATCAAGCTTTTCCCGGCTTTTGCATTGCATTCTCCGTGCCGCCCTGAAACATGCGTTATCTGAATTTAGCATGCTCTCTAAACCGGACGGTTTAGATAGCATTCAGTTGGGAGATCCACACACACACTGTTCGCTCATAACACACACTGTTCGGTTCCCCATAACTCGTGCGCTCACATTATCGTAATTTTTCAAAAGAGCTCATGAGAACAAACATTTGAACGTCATTCTTTAAACTTTTTCAGGTGCTCTATAGCACTAGTTTAATTTGTGGAGTGCGTTCTTAGGGCAGTAACAAAGAGGATTGCCCTTCTAGATCGGTTTGAGTTTTGAATAACGATAGCGACAACTTGAAGAAGGACCCGTGATACCAAGTTATCCCAAATGCTTACGACGTACTCGAGATGTATCGTACCGAAGGTCGGCACCGATCAAAATATTTTGGGATTCAATGTGTACGCTGGCCTCTTTCAAGCGACAGAATCGCATTTAAATCTATAATTATCACTCAATTCCTTTCATTATTAAGAACTAGCATTGATCTAAATCCCACAAGTGTCATCGGAAAACTTGCAAACACATACAGCACCTTAACACCTTATGTTGAAGACAGGAAACATCTTAGAACGGAGCCGCATTCACGACATCGTCAGGCTTTAGTTACGTGAATTTTCAAGCGTGGCAGAAGGGGATGTTACGACACTAGCCATGGAAAAGGGGGAATAGGGAACTGGGAGGGGGGAGAGGACAGATGTGAATTGTGTGCGTTAACGATGTGCCTCACATCACAAAGTTAATGAAGTGAAGTTTAGCCTAATTAGGTCGGCAAACAATCAAATTTTGCTATTTAATCTAGAATTAAGGTCGTTTAAAAAATTAATAAGATTGGGCCGATTACACTTCCTTGAGGGACGCCGGATGTCACTCTAACCATGCCGGAACTAACGCTTTCGCTCGCTACTTTTTGTTTGCGGTCAGCTAGAAAATCACGCATCCATTTCACTATTTTTTCGTTTACCTCACATGATTTTAATTCGGTACCTAATCAGTTTTTGTGAGGAATCTTGTTAAATACTTTCATTAAAATCCAGAATTAACGTGTCACCTTGCTTTTTCGCTCCACCAGATGTTTTAATACCATGGATAAAGAGTCTAAGTGCACTATTAATGCGGAGAAGTTGAGAGAAACCCGGTGTCGGCATTAGCCCACTCTTAACAAAAAAACGCACACCGGGGAACCGGGACAGTGTAACATCCCATCCGAATGGTGGACGGAGCACTGTTCTGTACCGTATGTCCTCCACACAGCACTCACGTTGTAAAACGTTCTCAATGCGTCTCACATTTTCGCAGCGAATCTCCAAGAGCTTTTTTTCACCTGGATGTTTCCCGTTAAAATTCCTCCAGCCACCACAACATCCTCTCCTCTCTCCAACCCTCCGCCTGAGGAGTGACATTTCACGCGTTGTTTCGCGGGGGGTCACGAGCTTTCAACGGCGCCGCCGCCGCTGCTGTGAGAATCCTTCTCGATTCTAGCGAGAGAGCCTTCTCATCTTTCCACGCGGAAGGGGGGCGGGGGCGATGGGGGACGCCAACGGGAACGTGTACTTTCACGCAGCCAGCCCTGAACTTTGTCGAGGGGCGTCGTCGTCCCACCACTGCCCTGTCGTGGGCGGTGAAGGGTGGGGTGTGGGTATGCCACCTCCCCCCGCTCTTCACCCCCGACACACTTCCATTCTTGATACGCCTGTCTCACTCTCCAAAGAATCTAAAGATGCAACAAAATGGAAGAGCTCTCCTGACACTCGGCTTCCGTGTCGCAGAGCGATCGAGGCGACGTAATCGGGTTTGCTAATTCATCTCGTACTTTGCATAAACCATTTATGGTCGTTTCAAACATTTTACTTATGAAAAATGAATCGAACAGCAGTCATAAATCCTAAGATTGATTTGCCGTACTTCTCTAATCCCCTCTTCCTCAGCTATCCGCTTTACTCCTTCACAATTATCCTTTATGACATCCCTCGTAATTAGCCTCAACAGGGTTTTCATTGTACATAGGGGTTTTTGCGTTGATTGAAACAATTCCGAAGAGGGAAGCAGTTAAATGTATAATTTCCTGTTTCTATGTTTGTTCTTTTTTATTTTTAGAACTCCAGAGTGTACCAAATATGTTTCCTTTTCACTCATTTGTAATTTTATTTAAATTTAAAGTACTCAATGAAATGATGCAAGGGTAATAATGTTAAAATAAGTTATATATTAGCAACATTTCTACTATTTACTTTCTGTTCATAAAACATGAAAGAAAGGTTGGGATACATTTTTGCCTCCTTTTCTACTATCATAGTCATCAGTGAATTGAATCAATGAAATGGGCCAACCATCCCCTGCCAGTGGACAAACCATCCCCTGGCAGGAGCAGGCTGGCCCAAAGGCATGGTGTCGTTTTGAGAACTGCATGGTCACTCTGGGACCAAAATATTAATATTTCCTTGAAGGATAATATTCTTAAAAGTGCTTTGATAGTGAAAGCCAAGAGGAGTTTTTAAAATAACATATGTAAACATAGTTAGAAATCATATAATACAAAATGTGCCAACGAGCCAACGGTCTCCCCAACATATTATCTCTCTTAGCTTTTCGTGGGACCTTTTCACCGGATATTCTATCCGTTCTAGCCTGCTTTTTGTTCAAACTTTTTAAAAACAATACTTATCTTTCTGAGTTTTTCCGAGTCAGCACCAGCGCGCGCCCTCGACGAGCATGTGCGCATGAGCCCTTAGTCGTCCCTAATTTCTGCACGGAAGCCCTTCGTCGCTCATTTCATTTTAGTGCATCCTATTTATGGATTGAGCTGCCCCCTGATATTTGTGGAGCCCCATCCATTACAACTTTCAAGCGGTTACTTTTCAGTTATTTATTTGAGAGAGATTGCAGTACTTGATTTCTTTGTTAAGCAATGTTTTACGTTGTATTGTATGTAGTATAATTGTACAACATAATGTACATTAAAAACATATCTATATATCTATCTATCCATTTTACCTTCATCACTCGGAAAAACAGCATTTACATTGTTCCCTATCTTCTATCCTCTCCATTTCTCATGGTTCAAACTTCACTGCCATACAGGACCAAGCTCCAACCTATGAATTTGATGAAGTGTTTTCCTTTGATTGCAGACTTGTGTGGGCTGGATGCCAATAGACTTTTCCTGGAACAGTCACTTTATTGCATAATGCGCAACACTGCTCACCACAATTTTGATTCTCCTTCCAACATTGGTGATCCTAATTCGCAGGAAGCAAACTCCTTCCCTTTGCAGAAGTATGTGCTATCCAAGTTTGATGGAAGTGCGCGTGAAAATATAAATGCTGACATTATTGACAAACAATTCCTTGAACGCCCCAGCTCAATCGATGACCGCTAAGCTTCATTCTCAGGGTAGCAAAAGAACTTTAATGTTTACCCCTCTCTGAGACCAAAAGATTAATTTATTTTGTTGAACGATAAAAACTATAATAATTTAAATGCATAATTAAAGAGTAATTTCTTCCTCTTGGTAAGGCATCAGCAAGTTACCGTGGCTGAGCACTATCAGTTGCGACCACCTCTTCGTTTGTAATTTGATCCCTTATTGCAGATGGTTCCTGGTTAATAGCTTAGGTTGAATGCTGTCAAACACGAAAATTAGGTACATCTGATAAATTAATACGCAAATGTCTGCCAACAATCAGCAATCAAATGGTTGGACTCATTCGTTTGCATAAGGAGCGGCTGGGATTCAAGTGGCAATTAAGATGGACAATCGTAATGCAATCCGGCATTAAACTTTATGACACTACCATTGCATCTCTGTGGTACAGCGTCATCATGTGACACAGTGTTATTGTACATCTCTGTCCCTTCAAGATGCTTAAATTTCACAAAGTCAGGCCTGTAGTTAAGTATGTAACACCTGCGTTACCCTTTTGAAACATTATCGACGTTACTCTTGACCTTCAATCAGCTACAATGAGAGATTTGGTCCACATATAAATAAATATATTTCCTACATATGTTCGCTGGAAAACAAGACGCTTCATTACCAACCGGAGGCGTATTTCAAAGTATCCGGCGTCAAAATGAGTTCCGTGAGTTTTCACCTTCTTTATTCTTCTTAGAATTCCTCCCAAACATCTCCTCAAGGACTCTTCGCAGAATTTCTTAATTCGCGATTTCGTCAGCACATTTAATCGCTTCGTTCTCTTTCAAAATTACACGTTTCAATCTCCCGATTCTCTAACTTGGCGCAGTTACCGACAGCTACTCACATCCGCGAGAGAACCAACCCTTTAATTAGACTTTGCTGGTTTCTTGTAAATTCATACGAAAACGTCTCCTTTTTGAGACGCCTTGCGACTCTTTTTGAAGAATGTCATTATTTATCTCTTTCACTAACTACTTATACGAATCCCTTGCTTCTCGTAATGATTAACGACAAACCTAAATTATCCGTGGATTCAATTTTGGCAATCCGTCCTTAATTAAGGGTTACATTTTTTTTACATGCATGCATTCCAATTTCTTTCACTATTGTCAATTTTCTAAGAAAATGTTTTTAATTCAGCAGATTAAAACATCCGCGAGCCCAATTCAACAATGCGAAAACATTTCATGATATGCGATTCGATATTTTTATTAGGAGTGGCGAATTTGAAATAACTTTACACAAAGGTTTCGGATCACTCTCGGCTCTTCAAGCATTTATTCGCCGCGTCTGCCGGCACACCTTGTTCCTTCGTTACAGAGGTTACACAACTGTCCTCCCCGTCGCACTAACTTTGGAAATTAGTTCTGCAGGATTGAGCCTTCCAAGACATGTCTAAACATCCCTTTTCCTTTACAGTTCGTAGCATTTCTTCAGAATGTATTTGAAGGAACTCGGGGACAATACTACTACGTACAATTTCAAGTTGAAAATGTCGTTATGAAGAAGATTTTTGGACACAATGGAAGCAAGTTTCAAGCAATTCCTGCTGTCTCAAAGCTGTTTTTGATTGATGGATTATCAAGAATGAATAAACGTTATGAGGAGAAGAGACTAGAGCGAAGTAAGGACACGCCTTATGTTACACCATAATTTAAGTAACAGGAAGACCGTTCAGCTGAAATGTCAGCCAAGCGACGTTAAAATGGGGTGAATTCGGAAAGAAAAATCCAGGCACTTAAAGCCCCCCATACAAGTACGAGTCTTGCTCGCGAGTCCGGCTCGACTAGCCTCACTCAGGGGCCAGGCTCGAGTCAGTTTCACCACACACGGGGGGGGGGGGGGGGGGGGGGGGGGCGTGGCTTGGGAGTTTCAGTGACCAGCAAGAACCTTATAAGAGGACGTTTCTCTCCTACTTCGCTCGTGTTATCAACGGCCGCGAAAGAAATCAAGTTTCTAACTTCGGCCGCTAGAGGGGCTGCAACCGCGTGGGAGGCCAAGCATTTCTAGTCTTAAAATGATTGTGTTAAATGGCTGTTGCGGGGCGAGTTTGAGTGGAAGGAGGGAAGAAACTGTGTACGAGAGGTTTGTAAAAGTATATGCTAGAGAAGCAACTGCTCGATCGCTGCGCCACGTACAGTGGATAAGAGGAAACGGCATTTTTTTACAAGATGGCGGAGAGGTAATATCGCACTTCTCAGGTTTGAAAGTTTCCCATTCCTAGAGTAAATAATGCATTGTTGTGTTGAAAGTATTTTACAAATTCGCAAGGTTTGCATAATAAGTGAGGTGAATTTGGTTCCGATATCTCTGTCAAAAGTGGGTGAAATTTACGAAATCGCTGGCGGGACGAAAGCTCACATTTACCGAGGCCTCCCTCGCAACACCAGCGCATTAACTGGCGACCCGTAATTTGAGCAAATGACGATCGGAAGCGCACCAAGATTTCCGTCCTCATTGTAAGGTTCTTGGTGACCAGCATGAACTCAAACCAAGCAGGTTGCAGCGGCGGTGATAGTATTGAATGAATGCGGTGTGTTTGGAAGAGTGAAGAAAAGATAAAGGAGGGACTTGTGGGCTAAAAACTGGTCGCATGAGAGGGACAGATTTATTCACTTAAATTTAATGAACTAAGCACGAGAGATATCCCGGAAGATTATAGAAACTATTTCAGGATGTCAAAAGAAAATTTCAACCATCTTCTTGAAAGAGTGAAAAGAATGATAAAAAAGCAAGATACTGCGATGCGGAATGCAATTACGCCCAAATGGCACGCCTCGCTGCTTCAGCTGTGTCCCATTTCACTATTATGCGCCCCCCTTAGCACCCTCATCCACTATTTACGATCGCCACTTTTCTGTCGTGATGTCATGTAGTGCGGTTCCATTCCGTAGGGCGAATGTTGAGAAGAGCGCAAGGGCGTAGAGCAGGAAAGGGTTTACTGCTGGAGTTAACTAGGGAAATAATTCCGGATGCCGAATTAAGATTCATTAAGAAAAAAAAGGAAAGTATGGCAGAGCATTTCACGTAGGATGCACACTACGCTCTACGTCTTTGTGCTCTTAAATGCCCTTTACGCTCTTATCTGCTCTTTTCGGAAGGTGGAGCCAAATTGTTCCAGTCACAAGTATGACAACTCTAATTAATTTATCTACGCATTCCGTGGTCACAGGAGTAGCTGAATACGTTCAACAGAGTATGCATTGAAGAATGCTTGAAAGATGTTTAGATGATAATTTAGAAGGTGATACGTCAGTCAAATACGGACAAAAGAGATTTCCCTGCCCTTCCCCAGTATTCGTTGGCGTTGAACCAACTGTTGATTGAACGCCATTACTGAGGCATTATTGTTCTTGATTCGGGAAACGAGACGAAGAGTTGTCGCATTTTCATTATATTAAAATGTCTATTTTAGTCCAATTAGGTATATAGTTCAGCGTAATTAAGCACACACTAGCTCATCGAACTTAAAACAAAGAGAATTAATGGCTTACTGAAAGCAGATATATCCTTCCGCCCAGGCAAAACACTCGAGTCGAAAAGACGTAAAGATGACGTCTTGAAGATGGTCGATAAAACATCACAAGACCATGGTCGAAAAAACCGATTGCATGTACTTATCTGGCCATGACCAAAGTAAGACGCCCTTTTATTGGTCAAAAATACGTCAAAAGGTCGTATAGTTGCCTAGTAAAAGTAATCTAGATTAAGAAATTGCGTGAAAATATTTTTAATAGGAGTTAAGATGATTAAAAAACAAGCTGAAAAACATAAGTCTAAAAAGATAAGCGGAAAAATCTACGAATAAAAAACAAACCAAAATATTTCAATACCATCGAACTTCATACCTTCCATACCACAATCCACTTGACTTCTGGCCTACAGTTGACTTGAAGATAAAAGCATTTCACAGGGGTTAAATGCGTTTTCGTTTTCATAAATTCTGACTTACAGTTAGGAGTTTATCATGAGGGTAAGGTAGAAGTGGAAGGTATTGATTTTTAGGCCATTTCAATGGTAACAAAAGGAATTCGTCAGAATGGAAGAATAAACTACCGTTCAGGGATTGGCCACATTGCTATAACAGGTAGCTAAATAATTGCGCTCATAAAGTCAACGCGAGTAGGTTCTAATCTCTGTAACTGTTAATTAGCCTGTTATTAAGCTACGTAAGTAACTTTTTTGAGGCTACATGCGGAATAAGATAATATGCGCATATCATTCGCTATTGAAGACGTTTTAAAGAGGCCTTGTTGACGTCTTTAAAGACGTTTTCTTGACAGCTTCAAAGACGTCTTCTTGACCTTTAGATATACCTATTGACCTCAAGACGTGGCTTTAATCCTCACTATCTCCAAAAGTAATGGCCAAACACCATTCTGAAAACTACCTTCAAGCCTGCGATAAAACCATTTCGCAGCGCTATGGAAGACGTTTTGAAGAGATCTTGATGACGTCTTCGAAGACGTATTTAAGGCGTCTAGAAATATTAATTATGACTTCCCTCAAGACGTAGCTTTATTCCTCACTAAGACCAAAATAATTTGCCAAAAACTAATCGTGATTTGAAAAGTGCTTCCAATCACGCGAAAAAACTTGGATTACAGATTTCTGGACAATAGTTTCGGTGGTCATTACTTTGTCATCCAAGACCAAAATTTGACCTTAGAGCAAATTAAAATTATTCTGACGTCTTCTCGACGTCAGTGTTCTACTTGGGCGCAATTTATTCTATCTCTAGTCAACGAAAATATACTCAAACAGGACAAGATAGTATCTATAGGTACATTCAGTTATCATGGTCGACGTAGGATTTAGGAGGAGGAGTTTCGGATGCACGTGTAATTGAAGAAACTACGTTTCATAGAAAATTGAAGAGAGGCATACTTGCTCTCCCCAAAAATGATGACAACGTGGGGAGTATGAACATCGTTTTTGTGGCAGATTAGGCTTTTGCCTTTAAAAAAACGTTTTGAAACTTTTCCCTAGAAAAGAATTGACCCATGGAAAACGAATTTTCTGTTATAGACTATCCCGAGCTCGTAGATTTGTAGAAAATGTATTCGGAGTTCTAGCTACACGTTTTCATATTTTTCATTCTACGATCGATTTACAGCCGATAAAAGTGGAAGATATCGTGATAGCTTGTGTCGTTCTTCATGATTTTCTCAGGAAGAACCAGGGAAAACAATAGATATACTCCGTCCTCCATACTCGAGAAAGAAGATTTAGAAGATGCATGTGTTGTTACTGGAGAAATGAATAACCCCATAGAAGTTTCCATACCCTTTGCAGCGTGCGTCAAGTGTCTCTTGGCACTAATGCATCTGATAACAGAAATGTTGACTATTTTAATAGAACTGAACAAGTGCCATGTCAAAACAGACTGGTGGGCTGTAGAGAACTACGATAATATCATTTGCTACAAAGGTACTCGCATATTTGCATTTAAGCTGGTTTTTGCTGAGACGAGTGCTGCATACCACTACATATGCTACAGTATCAGTAACAGTAACCACTAGATGTATGTATAGCATTGTTCTGCATGTTTGCATGTCAATTTACGTATCACTCTCCCAGTTTCCGGTTGGACTGCGCACTGTTCTCCTGACTGCTTTTGGCCTGCGGCGCAGGCCAAAAGCAGTCAGGCCCTGCGCCTAGCGGCAGGGGGAGCGTGCGAAGTTTTGATTTGTGCTGGGACGAGTGCTACATGCCTGGTGTGGAATCACCCCGTGCCACACACCCTAGTGGTGGCTTGCACGGTACTTCGCAGATGTAGATGTGTGACTATGTAAACACAAACTGCCCTTGCAATTAAGAATGTTCGCTTTTGTGGATACGCGAGTCTGGCGCGGTATCACCCACACACGTACGAGTCACAAGCGAGGCGACGGCGAGTTGAGCCATGCCAGGAAGGCCGTGGCGAGCCATGTCAGGCTCGCCTGAGCGCGGCTCATGGTGTACCACACATGCACGAGTTTGGATCTTCGGAACCCGAGCCGGACTCGCGAGCAAGACTCGTACGTGTATTACGGGGGCCTTAAGGGAATACAAATTAACAATAGAATGTATAGGCATGATTGCCGGCGCTCAAATGATCGGGTATAAGCATAGGTACTTTTCTTTCACTTGCTTTGGACATAATAAAAGGAATGTTAGGAACTCTAAACACTCGAAAGTAGCATTACTCGGCGTTAAAATTTAAACGCCTAATCATTTTATTAAAAAAATAAACATAATTAACAAGAGAAATTATTCATTTTAATTATTAAAAAGTCAATTCCTTTCATTTTTTCTTTGCCCAATACTTCGACTTAAATAGGTTACTTTGCTTTTCCTACGGCTGTCTGCTCCAAAGATAATGTCAGAAAATAAAGCGTAGGTTTGGCTAACTTGGAAGACGACCGGAAAGTGAGATCATTTTCGGGATTGTGGTTGGTAGGAAGGGTTGCGAGTGAAGGATTATTTCGGGGATGGAGAGGAAGGGTGGAAGAGAGTAAACCGGAATCCGTATTAGCGCACTCCTTTACGAAGTAGACAAAAGGGACAATAGTTATTAAGCCTCATTGAAGTGCTACACCTTGAAATGCTCTCCTCGTACCACTCAGTATGGGTCGGGATTCCAGAGAAAAATGTACGCCACCACCGAAAAACGAACTCGGACATTGTACCCTAGTTAGGATGCCAACCCGATTCAATTCAGAAAGCAAAGGAAGGTGAAATTACGTCTTCAGGGACAACACGTCGGCCGGCCAAATTGAGTGAAAGCACTATGCCTTCATATATAGAAAACTGTCACTAAGAAGGAAATAATCCAGATAAATTGAATAAAAATAAAATACAGGCATCTCACCACCTTATTTTTCTAGTTATTGAAGAATTAATGCCGTAATTGAAGTCAATATGCGGTATATCGATAAAAATGGCGCTGCAGTCGGCTCCTATGACATGGAAAAAGTGCTCATTTAAAATACATTCGTGGAATAATCTGCATATTTTGTACCTTACTTTTGGGTTTCCATAGGTAACGCATTTCATCAGTGAAATCAGGGTTTTTTGTACAAAATATCAAAAATGCGGAATTTAGTATTTGTTTTGACTGACACACACTCGTCAACACGTTACTAAGGTGTAACTAATGCAGATGCAGAAAGCGTTGTCACTGAAACAATCCTGGCGTATTGGAAAATTAATGTGAGCATGAGGGAAATTAATTTTCTAATCTCGCAGAATTTATGCATGACTCGATTAAATGTATTTTCATTTTCCTGAGGCCTGTAATGCTTAAGATTTTTCAAGATTTTTTCTTAAAAGACTGAATTTATCAAGAAAAGCCTCTTTTGAACATATTCTATGCTCTGCTTGTAATCTTGCAAGAATTAATCTGATACTCTTTCAAAGAGTACATTTCTCTCGGATTAAAATCCTCACTTTTCCAAACATCTCGCATGAAGTTATTGGTTTCCGGCGTGACTGTAGAATTTACTGATCATTGCGAATGATAAAGCAATGCTTTGTTTTTCCGCATAAATTGACGTGGAAAAACAAAGCATTACTTTTTCATTCACAACATCTCGTATGCTCAGAGTTGTCAGCTGAAAATCCGAGTTTCTTATTATACCGTTAGAGAACTTTTTCTGTGTATTTATTCATGCTCGGCGTCATTTGAAAGACAGAAAATAGGGTTTATGAACCTACAGGCTGGAATTTGAGGCCGAAAAAATAAATTCTCATTCATTAACATTGCATGGAATTATTTCCAACTTTCTCCTACAATCCTCGTATTCCTTAAACATCAGGTTTGGTTTTGGACCAATACTATATAAAAAAAATGTAGCACGTCTATTTTCGGGGAATTTCAGACCAAGCTTAATAGGGCAAAGTCATAAGATTTACCGGAACACATCTGTGCAGCGTCTATCGAAAAGTCAGAGTGGTATATTCTCAATACCTCACCAAGAAGAATTTAAAATTGTATATTCTACCGTGGCTTCTACCGTGATATTGCAGGCACAAGTGCCTGCAATATCACGGTCCAGAGTAGAAAGATTCTAATTCACAAAGCCGGACGGCGGTCTCCCGGTCGAGCATAATTTGTGTCTTTCCTGCTTTTGAAAATCTCTATCCCACCTTGTTTGTTGTGAACAAACTGGTTTGCTGAGGCCAATTGGGAATTTTGGATTATTTAACAGATATGATGCATGAATTGACGATGGGATCAGAGCGCAATAACCGGGCTAGCGCCGGGTGATTCACTACATGGACAAGAACACAGCGTACTTATTGATCTAATTGAAGACAAGCAAGGCTATTTTTCTGACAAGTTAACATTAAAAGAATAATTGGCACCAGTTTATATAAATGAAACCCTATACAATCACATTTCTGCACTATTTGGCTCATTAGTGATTATTCATTTACCAAGTAGCAAATAACAAGATACGTTTCCTATTCAAATCAACTGAAAAGTCAAACGAATTCAAAGCAACAAACCTTCAACTGGGGTTACCCACTGAATTGAATTCGTGAAATACACAGCAAAATCGGTATATCTAAGTTGGAACCCCAGTCCAGGCGAAAGAATTTCATGAAGAATGAAAATTGAAACTTGGTCGAATTCTTTTTAATTCTTTCGAGTACTTTTAATTCTTGGTTGGCTGAATGCCTGAGTTTTATTAGGTTAGTATTTATCGAAAATACCTACTAAAGAACTCCATTTTAAATCAAATTACCACACATTGGCGCCTAAAAAGTACAACGCTCATTAGTTAGATCAATGGTAGACGAGTTTACTTTGTGGAAGTTCATCTTAATAAAAATTAAGAGGACTTAGTAATTTTCCACACTGTTTTATTGTTCACTCAACCGGTTTCAAAGTACTGGGGCCTGATTCTGATGCTTTCCCGATGCTCAACTTTTCCACCAAAACGTCATTAGTTTCCACCAAAACGTCATGACTTTCCGACACTACGTCACATGTTCCACCTTCCACCAGAGAATCGTTCACTACATCGTTCATCGTTCAATGACTGGTGGAAAGTCAAGCTTCCCTTCCACCCGTCATCCACTTGGTAGAACAGCGCTAGTGTCGTGGTGGAAACTTTCCGACGGAAGTAAGCGTGCGGAAGGTAGACATTTTTTTGTTCGCGATTTCGAGGTAAGTTGGAAATCGGCATACGTTTGTGATGTTCGGCTCTCCAGAGGGGGTCATTGAGCCGTTCATTTAACGGATCAAGAGTCGTTCAATGAACGAATGGTGGAACTTTCCACCAGTCTTCCACTAGTGGAAGATAGGAATCGGGCCCCTGATCACGTCATTTTCAAGATCTGAGTACATGACGAGAGTGAACAATAAAATAGTGTGGAAAATTACTAAGTTCTCTTCATTTTTATTAACGTTCTTTTGCATATTATACTCACGATGATGGAACACCTTTCGGTTATCTTCACTTCTCATGACGGAGTTTTCTGGGAGTAACATCCTGTATGTATTCGGGGGGGAAAGGCGGTATAGCGAACAGGTGATGAAATCAGAACCTGAAAGAAACAGAACCTTTAATAAATCACTGTAAAAGAGCTACATTCACCATAAAAATATAATAGACCCTCTAGGCGATTCTAGAATATCGCCGTACACTAATTTCACAGCAACTTGGCTCATTATAAACCATCCTAGGTTAACTACTTCATCAAAATGAGTATCAAAAACTTTTTCCAACTATGAAATCAAACAAACGAAATAGAAGCGACAGTTAATCTATTCGATGACATTAAGTGCCGTTACCAAATATCGATGGTCACTAAATTACAGGATGAACTAGAATGATCGCCCCAGGGACTTGTTGAGTTGTTCGTCCCAGTCTGAGTTGCGTCATGCCAAAAGAGTTCTAGCGTTTTAATTCATGGGAATTATGCATGCGGGAGTAAATTTCCATCGGTGGAAAAGCCATTTTCATTAGAAAAACATTATGAGGCAAGGAGAAAATAAATGGGCCAGGAAAATTGAAAAGGAAAATCGATTACAGGTGGTCTAATTAACATTGCAAAAACTTTACAATCTGAAAATAGAAGTCAAAACATGTCACCCACTACCCTTCATTATCTATTCCATAAGCTTTGAGCCTTAAAGAATGAATTGTATATTTATAAAGCCGTTAGAGCGGTGAGTTAGTAAGAACGGTAGCGAAGGAGTAAATTCGACACGGTAAACATTCTATATTGTTTTCATCTACAGGTATATTTTGCGTTTTTCCTTCCTGCGATATTTGTTGTAAACAGCGAACGCTCTGGAGAGATACTTGACGTGCATATAATGTCACTAAAAGCGATACTTCGGACAGGATTCCGGACAAGAATGCCTCATTAGCACGAGCTATTCTGAGTAGACCGCAATATTGTGCAAAAAAGAGTGGTGTAATAATTGATGTACTCATCTCTATTCGAGTGTCACTAACCCCTTTAGGTTAAATGTAATCTTTTTAGCATAAAATAGTGATTTTTGAAAATTACTTTCTTTCTTAGATAGTCCAAACTAGCACTAAATTTGGCAACGAAAAAAACCGCGGTGTCTTGATAGCTTATGCGCTTACGCTTCGATTTGGGGTGATAAATGGGATGGAGGGAGACAGGAGATGAGAAGATGGAGAAGAGAAAGTTCAAGAAACTTAAGCGGTTGTGGCGATCACACCCACGCCTGGTTCTTCAAACCAGAGCTAAAAATACGTGAAAACAGTGACAATGATCTGAAGCTGGAAAGCTGCGTTGCGGCCTGAAAGAAAAGCTGGCCAAAATTCGATGTTTCGATATGTTTGGAAAAGCTTTTTTTAGTTCAAAACTGAATTTAATGCCATTTAGAGTGTGATCAACCAAGGTGGTGGTGGTGAAAAGAAAATGGTGGAAACTAAGAAAGAAAGTGCCTTCAAAGATTAAAATATTTCGGTTAAGTGTATTGTCTGTCTTCATATGAAGTGAACATTTTACAGGTGCAAAAACTAAAACTGTGTAAACGATGCTTTACTGCATGCAGCGTTACTCACAAAACATCTGCACAATGCATCGATAATCCATCTACTTGTTGTGCAGACGAATTTGAAACCTATTGCTATGTTATTTACGTATTTTATGTATTTATATTATATATATTGTCCTTGTTTTTGTGTGATCTGTTATTTTTTCGTTATTATGGTTTTGCTTATCCCGCAGGTTGAATTCCCTGCCGGAAGATATAAAGGCATGGAAATATTTATATCTATCTATCTTATAATCGTACTTTTTCTATTGAAAATGTGTTTTTTTACATATATTATATTCTTGCCTTGTACTTGATGTTCACATCACATGTGATTTGCCCCTACAGTTAATTTTTCTTTTATTTCTCTTGCATATCAAGTATACTATTTATTAATTTTTCATTCAATTGATGTTCAAACTAAAGGAGTAGGTATGTTACGTGAATGAACGATGCACGTCTAAAAGTCCATCTGGTCTGCTACAATAAACGTCCATTATTATCATCATATGTTACTTTCGTAAAATTCCCCTCCGAGTCTCCGGCAAGCATCAGGTTTCATTGCCGTCATAATGGCCGTAGACCCGGGAGGGATGGGGAAGTTTTCGCAGCCACGTCCGACGCCCATCGGATTGGTGGCTACACTTCTTGTTATTAGAGTAGAGCGTCGATAATCCGGATCAGTTGTTATCGGACCCAGTCCAGATTATCAAAAAGTCCGGATTTTCGAACAGAACAAAAAAAGGCCCTTTTATGCCTTAAACATAACACAACTTTGCTAAAAACCGTATAAACAGTAATTCACTTTAGTTGTAGTTAAATAATTAGATCAGATAAATAAAACCATTAATTTAACCAAAACCACCACATTGTAGCGGTTGACGTCCTCGCCGAGTCTCGCATCAACGCTTTTGACAAATATGTACATTGTATTCAATTCAACTTATTTTTCGCCCGATATGAATCCGGATTATTGACGGTCCGGATTTCTGACGTCCGGATTATTGACGCTCTACTGTATTATCAATTAGACGAGCATAAGTGAACATCACCATCGTCTAATTTCTTCCCTTCTGTTTCACCTTCCCTTCACTCGCCATCAATTCGCTCATTAAGGAGCCATGAGGGGTAGTAATACTTATATTGGAAGAGGACCTCAATTTTCTAATAGTATTTTCACTATTTAACCCAGTCGGGATAACTTGGCGCCACACGCGCAAAAGCGATCCTTAGCGAGTCGATATCAAAGTGATGAAAGAGAAAGAGAGTAGGAGGAGTCAGAAACGGGAAGAGAAAGTCAGGAGACAGAAACATGAATAATTCCGCGCTACTGTGGTTTTCCCACTCGTTCCAAACGGCGCTAAAAATAGCGGCCGGAGAAAAACGAAGGCGCTTGGCAACGCCGTTTTGTATCTCCTGCTGTCGAACACGTCGGGCGATAAAGAGGAGTTGTAAGGAGGGAGGGAGAGAGAGAGAGAAGGAAACAAACGAGAAACACCGCGCGCTGTCTTCCATCTCCCCTTTCATCGTCCCCCGGCCTCCCTTCACTCCTCTCGCGGGCTGTTTGGGAAAGAAATCGCCCCTCAAAAATCCCTTTAAAGGAAGGGGTAGTATTGTAGGGGGGTGGGAAGGTGAGGGGGGGGGGGAAACATCGCCCCCTACTCCAGCGCCCCCCCTCCCTTCCGACAAGAAGAAGAAGGCAATCCCGAGCAACACCTCTCTCGCCTCTATCTTTTCCAACTCGCTCCGATTCGCCGCCCTCTAATTCCAAGAGGGTGTATGGAGGGGGGTGAGTAGTGGGGCGGGTAGGAGAGGGGAGGGGAGGGGAGGAGGGGGAGCAATTACGTCGAAAGGAGGGGAGAGGGTGGGTGGGTAGGTGGGGGAGTCCCTTTTCGAGAGATCTGGTCGGAGGCGGCGGAATAGAGGGAATAATCTCCACCCGATGGAGCATTGGATAGAGGGGGCGTGAGACGGGTTGGAGGGGGGAAGGGTTTTTTAGGGAGGAGGGTGAGGAGCGATCGCTTGGGGTGGGAGGGGAGGGTAAGGGGGTGTTTGGGAGTAGCGAGGCACAACAATACGACTCTTTGGAGTGAAGCACCACGCGACTCACTCCGAAGAGCGACTCCTGCGAGCAGTTCATCGGGTGAGATTGAAATTGAAAACAGTCTTTATTCTTCTGGAACTTTTTGTCCCCTGAAACATTTAAATATTATTACATGCCACAACAAATGGGACCAATGGTGACAGCAATACATACAAATTTCATTAAAGAACACCACATATAAACCAACAATAATCAATGAATAAGAGAATAAATAACATGTGAAAATTAGGGTAACAGTGCACAGATTTAAGATCACACATTAAGGGTTGAGAAATTAAAACAGGCAACATAGATTATCAATCACATTGCTTATACATTTTGCATTAAGAATAATGGAATATAAAGTAATAGACACAACATCAAACAGTATGATAACAAAAGAGCATGACGAATCACATTCAACATTGCAATGCACAGATATGAAAGGTGAGATGGGAGGGAGGGTTGGTCATTTGGGAGAGATGGCTAAATTATTACATTTAGGCGTTCAACAATACTTCTAGCAGTTCAACAAATTGACAAAAGACAATATAGATGATGAAGCGTGTAGTTTTGATATTATATCTTGATGATGGGTGTTGGTTATTTCTTTGGGGAGATGACCAACAAGAGATGTCAATTGCGCCACCAGATGATAGAAGGCTGGTCAGGGGCCGGAACGAATGGGGGATGGAGAAATGGTGGAGAGAAACCCGGCATAGGCATTGGTCCAGTCTTAAGGAAAAGCGCAAAGGAGTCCACAGTTTCGTTTGTTCCACATGTTTCGTCCACCGGATAGAGCTATTGCACTTGAAGTGCACATTTTTACATGGAAATATCCCAGATAGAGCTCGGGATCTCGGAGAAATATATCTCCCAGTTCCAAAATTCGAATCCGGGTCCTCAAGATGGGAAGCCAGTGCTCAAGCCACCACTCCAACCCAATCCCATAACGGAAGGGTAGAAAAAATTCTTGTGCCCACGATCTTAGCGGTATAAAATAATGCTCGTTCCTCAGTAGCCGGGTCACACTGCGAGAAGAGCAGTAAAAAATATTAAAAACACATTCTCGTTATTTATTTTGCTTTCGCCCTCGCAAAGGTTTCTGATGACACGTTTCCTTAATTCTTCGACCCACTCCAATGAACAGTGATCACCGGAAGGCAGTGCAATAATGAAACAAAAATTTTTGCATACAAATGTTCCGGTTCCCTAATCGAGGACTCGTTAAATCATCATCTCTTAAATTTAATTTAAATTTAACAGTTCATAAAATCGCTGGACGCAAATGCTTACCTTTAATAAGAACTAAGATATTACAATTTTCCACAGATAAAGTTTTAATCGACCCGGGTTTCGATGCACTGCATCATCATGTCAGATATGCAGTCATGTCATATGCATCGACGATATAAATTTGTTCAGAATTTTGAATGAATAAGTTCAGCCAGCCTAGACTGTTTTGTTAATTATTTGTATCATTATTGTATTATGTTCTTTTGTATTATTTTGTTATTATGATTAACTGTGAAAATAGTTTACCCTGTTATTGTGTTTCATGTTGGGTGAACTTAAAATAAAATAAATAAATAAATAAATAAAAATCATCAGGTACATATATTTGGAAATCAAGGTATACATACAAGAGAAGGTGGGTGAGGGAGGTTAGGAAAGTGGAGGGAGGGAGTGGGGAAGGGGAAAAATTTCAAGGGGGAGAGGGAGTTTTATTTACACAAGAAAAACGTTAACATTTGAATTTTGAAAAAAACATAGTTTCGTTAAGGTAATGTCCCGCGGCGCGTCGAGGGGGAGGGGGGGGGTCGATTAAAACTTTATCTTAGTTCTTATTATGTTCATATTCCACAACATCTCGCCTAATTCCTCCCTTTTTGTGCTTACCATTAGTTTTGAGCCGGCTCGTCGGCAAATCCGTAAGGCCTTCTCAGGGCAGTTTCCATAGAAGCTCTTAACGAACCTTGCTGTATCAATATTTACGTTTGTCATCTTAGCCATGTTGAAATTTATTCTTCAATATATTTTCATGCACATAGAGTAGGTCATTGTTTCACAAGTCTCCATATAAGATGTAATGAAATAAAAGTAATCAGAGAATAAGTTGAGCATTATTACCAATTTATAACGTGTTTCCGCTCAAATGTGCTCATTAAGAGTGCTGAGAGGAGTGGGTAAAGAGTTGCGACTGCTCAAATGGTACTCAATTGGCTCACGGCTCGATCCGCAGAGCCGCAATGGACTAAGAGAATGAATGACTCGCTCACAAATCCGCCATAACAAATCTGAAGTGTCTTGGGAGTAGCGCCGCGCCGAGGCCGATTCGTGAACTACTTCTCTCTCTGGCGGACGAAACGTGAAAGGAAAAAAGACGGACGCATTACGTGTTGTTTTTGTTTTTTCAAAACGGCGATTTCTATAAATTATTCATCGTCACGTTCGCGCTTCCGAGCCGAAGACGAGAGAAGAGAGTTTCCATTCCACTCCGATTCCCGATGAGAGGAGATACGAGAGCGGAGAAGGGAATTATTGAAGGCAAGGAAAGGATGCTATGCGACCGCGTTTTTGCTCCTTGCGCCCTCCCGCCCCCTCCCCCCTTCCAGGGGGCTGGGGGAGCCCTAAGGGAGGGGGGAATAGAAGGGGTTCGGGGTTGGGAACGAGACAGAGAGGAGAGATGCATGAGTGTGGACGTAGGTACGCTTTTTTATGCTCGCGTCTTTCTTGTGCCTGTCCTTCTATGTTTGGTGCGCGCGGAAAATATCTCTCCGTTTTTTATATCAATAATTAACAAGAACTTGAAAAGAAAAATAACGTTTCTTGCCTATTCTATTCCATTCCATCGTGCGAAGGTGGCGCTTTGGCAGGTTTTTTTTGCTTCCCACGTGGAGGATCCACGAGCGATTCCCGGCGGTGACAGGTATGGTGGAAGGTGGAAGGGGGAGAATTTTTTCCTTCACTGCGAGCATGTTAATAAAAGGCAACAACTGTCGAAGAAAAATACAGTTAATCCTTATATATTCTCTTCCATTTCATCCTCAATGTGAAGTCTGTGGAGTCAATGCGGCAAGAGAGCTCGATTCCCACGAAGACGGTCTCGGTTGGAATCCTAGTGGTGGCAGACATTAATCGCACGTAGACATTTTCTTTTAGTCTCGAATCGAACCAATGACCTCTGGGTTGCTCGGTCAAGGCCGAGGCGTGGATATTCTGCGTAGCGAGGTGGTCCATCCACTTCCAAACATGCCAAAGGTCCGTCCTTCGATTCCCGGTGAATCTAACCTTTTCCTCGAGGCAGTTTATCGTTTTTCGCAGACCTCCCATAATTCGGCCCCTCTTTCCTTTGGCGTAGGTTGCCAGGTGCTCAGGGGAGAAGTGTAGTGCTCCGTGCGTAGGGATGAGACGTTGGTCTTCTTGCCGCCGTTAAAAGACAGTCTCATGCCGCCGTCTCTCCTGCTCCATCCACTCCTTATCCAAAAACCCTCCCCGCTCGGAGGCGACGATTCGTGCGGAACAGACTTGAATTACATCGATGTTGATGTGTATAATACGGAGGCGTGCATGGGAGGGGGATGTGAGGAGAGGGGAGGGGGGATAGCCCCACTTCTCTCTCCCCCCCCCCACCCATTCCACCTGGATTCCGCCACCCCCCCTGCACCCGTCCTCCACCCCTTCCACAGGCCTTCTCAACTCGGGTTATGGGCGCCTTAATTGATGTTTACAAACTGGCAGCGCGTTTGATCGGGGGAGAACGAGGCCGTCCACTCTCCTCTGTTATTTGCCTCCGACGCCGACGCCTCGAAAACCGAAACACCGCCCAACCCCCTCCCCTCCCTCCTCCTCCCTCCCCCTCCCACCCCCCCTCTCCCCCTTTCCTCTACGCACACTAATGCCCGCCTTCTATCTCACTGCCATCGTGCGGACCGACGTGGTAACCAGTCGACGTGCATTCACGCTACTTTAGCTGGTTATTTTGGGGAAGTGGGCGACAGCTTCGCACCACGGACGATAAATGTAGGGATAGGGTAAGGTTAGGATTATGGATGGAAAGAGAAGATGGTTGGAAAGAAACCCGGCGTTGGCATTAAGCCTACTCTTAAAAAAGAGACCTAACAAAGGAGTCCGCAGTTTAACGTCCCTTCAGACGGGCGTAGTGATGGAAAAATCGATTTCGATTAAAATCGAAAATCGAGTTTTAAAGTCAAAGGTCGAGGAAATCGAGATCGAGCCATGATCTACGAGTTTCGATCCAAACTCGATTTTTCAACTTCGATCTTGATCATTTCGTACCGTTTCGCGATCAGAGTGCTGAGTATGATAACGTCATCCATCCTATGTGAAAGACTTTTCTGTAAGGCCGGTAAAATTAGAAAGGCACGCCCTACATTGTCAAGAAAGCATCTCAATCAGTTGATCTTTCTTAAACATTTTAGTGAAACCGAATGGTTCCAAGCGGTGATCCCCAAACTTTAATGAGTGTGCATTTGTAAATTTTTACTACAATTAATTCAAGAATATATTCTAAGAACATTTGTAGGGATTTTTTATACTTTTCAAATATGTATTATGAGCGTTTTTCGAATGAATAATAAACATGTTTTTGTGCCAACTGTATTTTTTTCAAACAAGAACAGTCGATTTTTTCGATTAATCGATCCTTTGGTTCAAATTTCGATTTTTGTTGAAAAGTCGAGCTTTTCATTTCGATTAAAAATCGATTGCTCGAAAAATCGACATTTTTCCATCACTAGACGGGCGGGGTACTGCACTCCACAAAGAACCCAAGCAGAAATTGGCACTCCACTGAAAAATCTCCGCCAATGACGGAGTTCGTACCTGGACCCTCGGGATCGGAAGCCAGAACCTAATCTAGCCACCACATCACACCATCCACACCACCAGGTACCAACGTAAACCCATCGACAGCCGTTCACACCGCTCATTCAGTTACCATCGTATCTCGGTTCTGTCCTCTTGAGGATTCGCAGAGAACAATTGAAGACCAAGCAACAAATAAAAATCGAAATTAGAATTCTAGCCTCCCTTAGATGATTTGAAACTTTAGAAGTGGTTCTGGAAGCGAATGACTCTCCTCTTTGTCTTATCCATCATATCTTACCTTTCTCCAACTTGGAAGCCTTACATGATTACCGTGCGACATCTTATCGGGTCCCCCCACACAACGCCAGCGCTTACCATGGTAAGTCGGCAGTGTTATGAACTAAAAGCTACAATGGTAGGAGCGCGCGTTCACAAGTACTTCAGCGCCAACCACGGTGCCATTGATGGTTGGTTGGTAGTGCGAGAACAGGGAAAAACACCGGGAGGAAATCGAGCGAACAGAAATGAAGGATGAAAGGGGAAAGAAAGAGTGTAGATAGAAAGAGTCGCCCGCGGCAACTTCTCGGCTCTTTTTGCTCTCAACCTTTGCTTAATCCACTCCCTCTCATTCGACGAAAGGGAAGAAATCATGCAACAGATGGAACACAAATACGAGCATCACTCGCTCGTTGACGGTGAAAAAAGAGTGTGCACGCAGGGATGGTGCATTAACTCTCCGCCGAGTAAATTGATAATAATCGGTTGAAAAGCGCGTGGATTGGAGCTGTCCTCGGAGAGTCTTTCATAGAGAGTTAAAAGAGTCATTCGGAGGACTGATACTGGCGTAGAGTCGCGTCCATTTGTATGTTTAATAAATACTGAATTAATTATAAAAAAATGAAAGCTTTTGAAATGATTTTTTTATTGTTTTTGTTAATGTTCTACAACAGCTTATCAAGTACGTATCTATCTAACTCATAACCACTGTTATCGGTGTATTATCGTTGTGTCAATTCGCCTATTATTGTCATAATTTTCACAGGATTCTATAAATATTTGTTAGTGTACAACTCTACTTATGTATATTTTGTTAGCATTTTTGCATGGATAACATGCTATTAGCCCCAATACAGGTGTATTCCTTAGGGGTTACCCAATTACTGTAATAATTGATTGAAATAAAAATTCTATTCTATTCTCTTCTAAAACCTCCCAGAAAAAGTTTTAGAACGAGAGTAGGCATCACTGCGTAATTTTCACAGATATATTTCTTTCGTATGACTGGTTTCAACGCTGAGCTGCCATCATCCAGATGGTAAACAACATATTGACCGCAAGTTGTATGAGATGTACATGATGAGGACAAGTTAGAGTTGAAACCAGTCATACAATAATAAAATTTCAGTGAAAATTGTACAAAAGTACATGATGTGACCTTTCATTCAAGATAAACTTTCCGAATCCATTACATTCATCTTTGAAAAGGAAAAACTTTGTTCATTCCACATAAGTAATATTAATGCCGACCTAGGTTTCGTCGCTGGGCGACATCATTAGGTGTCTTACCATTAACTCCATTTAATTCAGTACCTGAAATCGATAAATTAAAATCAATATCCTCAGGTATCAGTATACCGTATCTTAAATCCCCTCTCATACACTTTATAATCAAATTTCTTAGCTCTAAATTTGCGTTGGAAAATCAATGAAATCGTAACATATCTTTATGATTGGAAAAAGGCTAATTTAAGCTGAAGTGCGATAAGAATGACAGTCAAAAGCATCATAAGGTAGGCTCAACTCCATGAAAAATCCCTCAGATAACAGCAATCAATATACTACATTAATGCGAGATTCTTGTACCCTGTAGTGTTCGACTCGATTGCATTCATTGCCATTTAAGTCACCTCTCTGCATTTGTACTGCCACCTACTGGCTCGAAAACAAGACTTTGCTCAACCAAAGCTCCGACACGTTTGTCCCGTGACGTTTACCTCATATCATCGAAATATATTAATTTAATTTCCTGTGCATTTTAAACCATTCAAAGGTATGCCTTCAAAGAGTACCTATCACCATCCCAATTTTAATGAAAGCGAGAAATAAATGGCTTTGAATTTATCTCTTACCCATGAGTGTGTAAAACTATGCTTAGCACCGTAAAATGACTTCAATGTCATTTTATTCATATTTTGTCTACTTGTAGAAAAAATTGTCCACTATCTGAAATGAAGAACAAAATAATTCCTATCCACGCTATTTTATTCTATAATTGAACTTGAAATCACATGGTGTTCAATGGGGGAATGAGAGAAACACGGGGATAAATAGTATTTTTCCATAAAATACAAATGCCATTTTCGTGGAAAACTGTCTCTAAGAAGGAAATAATCCAGAGAAATTGAATAAAAATAAAATACAGGCATCTCACCACCTTATTTTTCTAGTTATTGAAGAATTAATGCCGTAATTGAAGTAATAGTCGGTAATTCGTAGGAAATAGCGCTGCAGTCGGCTCCTATGGCTGGAAAAAAGTGCTCATTTAAAATACATTCGTGGAATAATCTTCATTTTTTCTACTTTACTTTTGGGTTTCCATAGGTAACGCATTGCATCAGTGACAGCAGGATTTTTTGGACAAAATATAAAAAATGTGGAATTTAGTATTTGTTTTGACTCACACAGTCGCGACGGAACCTACTTAAGTTGATAGGAACATGCAAGTAAAAGGCCCTGAGGATAATGCGACATCGTTTATCAGCACCACATCAACAAAAATCCATGTTTGTGAAGTGAAATCCACAGTTTATCCCTGAAATATCACCGTGCATCATGGTTGAGGGGGATACAAAACACGTAATCTCAGTGTTTCCGCTGGTCATTTTTTTCTTTTAGAATTGCACTGCAAAGGGATCGATAAATCAGCAATGCATAATTTAGACAGCTGTTTCCTCTGCCTTTACTAAACGTTTACTACTTCACTACTTTACCTTGCTTAACGACCCTGTACCCGTCGAAGGGCCTACGAGTCACGTATACTTTTACATTTTGAGTTGCAATATCCACATCAGTATTTTTCCCCAAAGTGGCCAAGCAGTAGCACTTGGGATGCTAAGTAAAAGCCAGTTGACGGTACTCAACGCGACTGAAACTCGTCGAAGATGATCAACGCAAAAGACTCCCCAGTAAGGCGGCCAAAAGCCATCTGATTCCTGTCTCAACGCTATTTTTAAAAATCATGCCATTCGAATCACTTTTATGGAAAGCCGGATCGGAAGGAACTGTAGGCTTTTGAAACTACAGCAATTATCTACTGCAATCCCTTATCCCACCATCATAAATGAAACTAAGCATAAGTATTGGTATATTTCATTCGTTCCCAGTGTTTATGCCTCTAAGTATTTCATCCTTCCTGCACAGGTGATACTGAGAAGTGAAGAGTAGTATTTGACGCTCATCTTCATTCACAAATTTTCCACGAATTTCCTCTTTCATGTCTCACCAATAGGTGCATCTTATAAGTAAACGACGAAGAGTGAATTCACCAAGGGCATTGTTGTTATTGAGCGTCTTTCTCTTACACTTTGTGTCATCGGCACTCCGGTCGCACGTCACAACCGGCAACACTCCTTGGAACTCGCACCGTTTTCACCACGTGATGGGGTTAATAGCGCCACGAAACATTTTGGTTTTTCAAAATGTGTACTTGGATAACTAAGTTGTATACATCCTTAAAATCATATAAAAATTATGTCATCCATAATATTTATATATTGTAACTTGAGCATATATTTATAATAAATTGGAAGTAAACTGTAATATGATTATTTTACTATTATATTTATATTGCTTGAAGCAAAAGAAAACAAGATACGTCGTTTGGCACTATGGTATCCGGACCTATACAAAAACTGAATTTGTTTGTGTTATTGTTCTTTTCCAATACAAATCAGCTTTTTTTCAAAAAAGGAAGCCAGAAGTTTACTCTTCTGTGTGACAGCCCCAGTTAAATGCTTCCCACAGATCGACACCTGTTCTCCAAGGACTTCTTTCGCATTTCGCAGTATTTACAGCGTGTTATCAATCGTCATAAATCATGCTATGACCATATATTGCTATTGAAGAACGTTATCGCAATATAGAACGAGCAGAATAATGATTATGCGATAAAAATTAAATCACAGGTTGGATACCTGCAGTACTGATGTGCAGGCACGCGCAATTATCTCGACCTCACCAAGAGGAGGCTGGGAAGGGAGAAGGTGGAATGGAACATTTTTCGGAGATGCCCTAATCCTTTCGTTCTCCTCTCCAACATACGTTTCCTACGGAAAAACCGGCCTCTGGGATATGTATTCAACTCTCCCGGATTCTCCGAATGGTTCCCGGGATTGGACAATGATTTTTAGAACCACCCAACCAACAAATATGAAAAAAATATTCTCTCCGGTGTGATCTTCCAATCCGATTTATAACTTTTGTTTACCAGTTCATTGCTAATAGTATCATACAACATCTAAATGTATTTCTAAGTTTTGCGACGCAAACTATTGTTAGAAACGGTAAATGACACAAGTTAATCCAATGGAACTAACTCTTAGTAGAGCTGGTTCTTCCAAGAAATAGTTTGATCAGTGGTTTATGTGGCCATTATGCAGTCCATTAATGGAAAAGACACGATAAACGATAGTTATATGTATTCGAGCTTATGACTGTAGTAATCTCCCGAAATTCCTTGGAATAGCTCACTTTCCACACGGACTCTCCTAGGGTCAACTCCTCAGGATGAAGGATTTGGTGCTTTCCGGCGAAGTACTGGAGTAAATTCTTCAGGGTTTTCACACCGGGTCAAGCGTTCAGTAACTGACGTTTCAATGACCAACTCCGCCATCGTCTTAGGGTCCACTCAATAGCGTCTTTAGGGTAAGAATTCACTCAACTCTTCACGAGTTCCTAGCCCTACTGCCGTCCCCTCCCACATCAGTCTTTTAGGAATTTGATAGAAGACGAGAGAAGACGAGAGAAGATGAGGGAAGGAGAGAGGAAGAACAGGGTCCGTGTAGGAACGAGATCACGCAAGAATGCCCTATTTATCCACGTAATTGTATTATTTGGTTTCTTCCATCGGGAAAGTGGGTTTCGTCCTGGGATGGGGGAGGGGTGATAGGGATGAGGGTCGGTAGGTAGGGCTCCCAAAAGAAAGGACGGACGATCTTCCCCTTCCAGTGGATGCACGCACGCATCCAAACGAACTCGGAATCTTTTCTTCCCGGCCGACCGAAGCGCTGGTGATGATGATTGCAGAGCATGATGGGGAGGGACGGTGGGCGTTGGAGGGGGGAGGAGGAGGACGTCAAACCTATGGTCTAGGCTAGGAAGATGCCGCCGCTCTAAGCTAGTTCACTCAAAGAGGTGTCTAAAAGGCTTCTTTTTTACAAGGTGATTGCAACGGCATTGAAGTATTAGGACTCCACTGAATTCAAAATTGAGATAAAATAGTGTCTATTTTTTTAAAGTGGATGGTTGGTTGTTGGTTGAGGCAACCTGCAATGGATAATTAATGAGCCATTAAAATTAACGGTTACGAGGATAAGAGAATCGAAGGAAAGGTAGAGAGAAACCCAGTGTCGTCTTAAGCATATTCTTAGCAAAGGGCCAAAGGGTCTACAGTTTTAACGTTCCGACCAAGGAACGGAGTGCTGCAATAGAAGTGCTTTCCACGTAGAACGCAAAATGGGACCGGGATTCCATTGTAAAATCTCTGCCAAATACGGGATCCGAACATGGGCCTCCTGGATAGGAAACAGGTGACCATACCTACACAATCCCCCAATGGTATAAATTGTATCCGGTTTTTTCAGAGGTTTTACAAAAATGTTTATCTTTGCACCCAGGCTAGAACACTTTTGTTATAAATTCATTAAATTATTATTAGAAAAAGTAGGATTATTCTCGGTCTTATAAAACTCTTCTGAAATGCATTTTTCCAGTCATCATTTTTAAATGCCAGTGGACACTTTCTTCAAATATGATCCTCATTTTCACGACAAAAACCTAATTAAATACATTAGTTTGTGCACTCACTATTGTTGAGGTATGTACAGGATTTAATTCGGTGGAAAAGAGTACTTAGGAAGGCTGCGGTCCAAAGGTAAGTAGGTACTCTTCGCAGAAACATACGTCCAATAGAGATAGTCACACGGCCGCTTTACATTGTCACAATTGGTTTGGCTTCCGCTGTAAGGCTATTAAGATTTTATATATAAGAGAACGCAACTCGAGCCAAACCCACTTTCCTTTCTTGTGCTTCCTGTCTTTTACAGAAAGTTCAGACATCGAATGTTCGACTATTTTGAATTATACAGTAATCGAAATCCATATCCTCCTCTTCGAGGATAAACATTGAGTTCACTCACTAAGATACTATCCCCATAAAGTTGCCATGATCATACTTGAAAAAATCATACCAAATAAATGTGGAGAATCGAAGCTATAGGTTCATAATATATCAAAACCAAAGCCTACATCTAAGGCATGGCATCGTTTTTTATGAATTCACCGTTTAGGAGAATTCTTTGTTTTGCATTCCACCTTATTTTTCTTGTGTCGTTAGCTGTAAACGGCATCGTATTAATTTGAACAGCGTGTTGCATTTATATTATATCTTAGTCTAAAAATAATTTTCTTCTATACTCTTTAAGTCTCAAAGTCATATTCTAGAATGTATGTCATGCCAAAAAGAACAGCAAAACTGGAACATTACCTAAGGTCGATGTGGTACATTACATTAAACGAAGATAATCAATATCATACCAGTGTAAAACATCAAATATAAGCCCAATAACAGAGCCTCAAATATTTGCTTTGGGCAACGTTTAATCAATTTTTCGAAAAGAGTTTATGGGATTTGGTGCCGGCACAAGCTCAAAGCACATTCAAAATTCACATTGCGAATACAAAACTCCCGTGATTTTGGTTTAATTGAGCTTCCAGATGATAATAATTCTTAGAGGCACTAATACCTACTGGAGGTTGATGCTTAATACATCAAAGGAGTCCGAAGTGTATCTCGAAGCCAACTTTGGTATCATATATTTCATGAATACGTTATTGAATGCTAAATGAATTCATTACCTAACCTGTTTGGCACACATCCGTTCCAAAATATACGATCTCCCATTTTCCTTCCATCGTGATAATTTATTCATTAAATTTCCCGACACTAAACAGGCTGGAGGCACCGTCTGCGTCATGATTTATAAAAAACATCTGTCTAGTTCAGCGGAAGCAAAATTACAGCAAAAGAAATCTCTTCTGGCTGCTTATGAGGGGATTGCGGCGAGATTAGTTCAACGCGAAAAAATATCATGTTGACTTGAGTTTTATGAATACTTTAAATGTCCATAGCTGCTGAAAAAATCATGTGCATTATACGTCAAATTTAGCTCAGTATCTTGGTAAAGTAAAGTATCAAAAAGATGTTTGAATGAAGTCATTGAAACTTCTAGAGTGTAGACTTTCGCAGCTGTTATTCGATGCTGATGAGACCTTCGAGTGATGCTGCGGTCCGAGCATTTTTGGCTCATCGTTGGCGTTGTTGGCGTATTTTTGGCGTCGCAGCGAGTGCCTTCAGGAGCGAAGTAATGGCTGCTGGGTTTAAACAATTACTGGATATATGACAATAATACATTAATTAAAAGGAATGTGAATGCTAAGACTGAGAATGGTGGGTTCAGGAGACCCTTTGGTCTCCGATACACTGTTATATTCAAGAGAATGAGATTAGAAGCAAGGCAATGCTCTCGACACCAGGCCGAGGCACACAATAATCATCGACGCGATGAAAGCGAAGGTTGCTGGCTTAACGTTGTGGTAGATACGTGTCACTAAATTTTTTAGTAGTTAGCATTTCCCAGCATTTTCATCCCGGCCATAGTTTCGACAGTAACTGTCATCGGCGGTGGTATATCAAGATTAATTACCCCGATTACTGATTCATTGGGTGGTAGGTATATCGAATCCTGAACAGGTAACTGAACCTCCAACTCGCGCAACCTCGTGGCATCCGTTCCGGAGGGGAGGAGGTAGATAGAAGGACACACCGACCGACACACATAAGCCAAAACGCTCCTTTAAAAGTGCTACTAGGCAATGTTTCTCCGAGAGCGATTAAAGAACTGACTCAGGATTCTAAAAATACTGGACTTAACGCTTCATCCTTCGATTTAAACATACCGCAGTTTAAGATTCTGTGAAAGGATATCAGCCGCAGGATTAAATAATATCAAGAATGCACATAGTGAATGAATTCAAAGGAATAAAAATACTGAGATTCGATAATGCGATGAGATGAGACTCTAGGCCACATGGCGTCAGATTGACTTGTTCAACTGATGAAGAGTACAGGCAAGGTCATGCTCTTTACTTATAATAATATGTCGGCTTCTTAACACGTTGCATGAACCTCCGACTCTCGCATGTTCGTGGCATCCATTCCGCCCTGTCAAACAGTCCGGCGCGACCCAAGGATCACCAGATGCATTCCTCCGCCGGCATTTAAAATGGCGCTAAATTCAATCTTGCTCGAAGCGGTATAATCTACGGTCTACCCGAGTGTACGGATCCCCTATGCCTACTAGAGCAATGCTCCTTGGAGGTTTCCCTTCCATTCTGGAATACTGTTCACCTGCATGGTCCACCGCTTGCCCCGCTTCGATGAAATTGCTCGATGGTCCCGTCAATTTCTATTCAGCCTTGGTTCGTCCACGTTGTGTACCCTTTCTCATCCTTTGCTCGCGCTTCGAAATTTTGCCAGCCCTTGGTTTTTGGAAGTCACATAATTCGACAAGAACGTTTAGGAAGAAGGGGTCAAGGCAACAAAATTAAGCATACCAAGCAGTTCTAAGCGCATTATCATTTTTTTAAAAAACGTTAAGACACCGAAAACTGCGACAAAATCCCGGTTTGACACGGGCTGTTTCAAGGAGTGGTTTTTCCCCTCGCAAAAGTAAACAATAGCACCGAGTCGCATCCTTATTTAATGAGTAAACCAGCTGTGTGGGTACCTGTCTTCACCTCGAAGCGCAAACTTTTCAAAGAGCCTTTTCCGGAATAGAATCAACGGCCCACTTTTTTGTAGTGTGAGCACAAGGGAGAGGAGGGTAGAAGGGGGGAAATGGGTGCAATTTCGATGCCCGGAAAATTTCCTTCCTCGGATGCTATAGAATTAAAGCGGGCACCACCGTAAGTAAGGAGGAGGAACTTGATTTCGCGTCCCAGACCCATCCATTTGGGACCAATCATCGCGCCTCCACAAAGTAAATGACCTTTCCCCGGCCACGTCCCCTCCCCCCACCACTCTCTCATGGACCGACCATGGGGGAGGGGGGGAAAGAGGGGTGATTGGAGGGGAGGAATTAGGAGAGAGAAACGTAGGGGGAGATCTCGTTAAAGATATATTGGTGAGCCACAAGTGCGGGGTGCCGCCGCAAACCACCAGGGGGGGTTGCAACTTTCCCCGCTCCCCGAACCGACGGGGGAATGGATCAATCACTTTCCGAGTCACAATCACACACACACACACACACACACACACACACTGACTATATTCATTCCCACTTATTTCAACACCTGCGACCTCGTCTCCACAGATCACGTGTTCAACATTGGATTCTATGAATTACACGCGGGCACTCGTTTGTCAAATCAACTTGACGTGAACGGTAGGCACGCAATACGACTAAATTAACGGGGACTGCACAAAGCAAGTACACATTGCACGAGAAAGACTGTAAGTATGCGGCTGTAACGCTGTCCATGGAAAAGCCTTGGACATGGATATAGAATTTAGGAAATGAAATTAATGATGGAAATGTAACTAGACTAGATTGCTGGTTGTTAATAGGATGCTACTGGGGTCATTTGGGCAATTGTGAACAGGTGGGTAGGTTGGCGCAAGGGAAAGATTCTTCTGTAGTAAGGGTGGAGCGACGGCATTGGACATCTGACGGACGTGATACTGCACTCCACAAAGAACCAAAATAAGGGTTCCTCTGAAAGATCTCCACCACCGATGGGATTCAAACCCAGACCTTCGAGATAGGAAGCCAGTACCTCAGAATACCACCAAACCAACCCGATCCTTTCATTAGACTTGTCGTATATACGAACCCGGGTATCCTAATTGCCGGTCAGACAGTTACAACGCCAAAGTCATAATCAAGTCCGATTTCCGTGGTATATTTTTGCTAACTAGGTTTTGCCACCTCCAGTCTACATTGCAGCACAGGCATTGCGCTTACGGTCATGATAAATACACCCCTAAGGCAAAGGATTTCTAAATTGAGAATTTCCTCGCTTTGGTTAACGCACTCTTGCGCGTTACAGCGGACCACGTAATTTTTATAGTATTCGAAAAATATGTCTCGTATCAGAAGTTTGGCTTCATAGATAAGAATAAAACTTTTAAGACGCCGAGCCTCAAGACATGAAAAATTTCAATGATCAGGATAGGGGGGTCAGTTCCTCTTTCGGTGTAACATGTTATTTCCTACAAATTTCCCGAAAACCTTACAAAATGGACTGATGTGGGTGAGCCCTGAGGCCTACCTCATGGTTGAGTCAAATATCATTCATTGAAAAGCAAACTGTTCTACCCCACGGGCTATTCCGCCAAACATCGAAAACCCACGATTGGTTCCAATAGTTTTCCTGATAGTATTCGAATTTCCAACATAACCCAAACATTTTTATTTTTAGGGCTGGTAGTAGAAAGACAAAAGTTAAACTTGCAATCGCAAACAAAAGTCCACATCAACGTTGTAGAGTAAGTTTCGGACCTAATTCGGATCTATAGAATACTGTTGAGTCACAAAAGCTTGATAAAAGTGTCGAAAAATATTACGACAGAGATTGCATGCGCAGTGCAGACCATGGTCATTCGAATGAAGCTCAGAACGTCAGGGTAATTGACCGAAACAGATAAATACCAACTTTCTTGGCTTAGCACAACAATTTTTCATAAAAATGGAGGATATTGCCACTCAATTACCAGCGGGGCTAAGTCCAGCTCCTTTAAAGGAATTTAGGTCAAATGAAAGGAATTAAGGAGTACTTGGGTAAGCAAGACGAAATGCGATTTTGCATACGTATTGTTTATTCTGTAAAAGCAGTTTATGAGAGAGGAAACTGACGCTGTGACGAATATTCAACGTATTGTAATTAAACTTCTGCGTGTATATAATTCACATGGTATTTCGACATAGTTCGATTACTAGACACAATCATCAAGAGCGCGATTGATACGGGAAAGGTCAATGAGTTTGATGAAATTAGTGAGAATATTTACAGCGCACAAGCTATGATTGTAAGTGCTCCAGTAAATAATAGGATTGCTTAAAGTCTTACGAACTGCAATCGTTGAAAATTAAAACTTATTTAGCGATTAGTATTTTAAGTTTCTCATTAATACACTTTTTACCTTAGTGCGGTCCTAAAAACTTTTTTTCAGGAATCACTTTAGCCCTTTTACCGTATTGAATCATTCACACTTCCCTTCTGCTGCGTATTTCGCGTGCTATTCGTTTGATACCTACCTTTTTCCCCCTGTGCGACTGTCACGCGTATTTCGATTGACAATTTTTAAACGATCGCCATGATAGTTACTTAATATAACCCCAAAGGAGAAAAAAATAATTCGTCATTGCCTGCATGTCCACCCAAGACCTAAGCCATCCTTGGACGCGAGTGGAAAATGTTATGCATCGCCGCATCGGCCCTCGATGCGAATTCAGGCCGGTGACATTAGTATTTATACTATGGGAATGATGACCGCTGGGTCGATCGCCTGCTCGTTAAAAGAGTGCCGCCCTGCAACGATCGTTGGTTAAAGTGAAAGAGATCCTTGGGGGGGGGGCTTATTAAATCATCCCACCCGTCGTAGCAGTGTGCACCCACCTGGCCGGCCCTTTAAACAGGGTGTGGGGGATGAAGGGAGAGGAGTGGAAGCACCCTTTGCACCTTGCGACCATGGGTTGGGGGTTTAATATTCCATTCGCTGGCAAGGAGAGGGTGCAATCCCTCCCGAGTCTAAGTCTCCTTCCCGTATCTCGATGGCGATGCTCATCCGGCAGCCATTACGCTCCACTTTTATCGTTTCAGTTAAGGTTCCCGCGGACAGTTATAGTGGTGAGAGAGCGAATTAAGCGTCCTAAATTACAGGCTCCCACTCAAGCGACCGCGCTAGTTGTGCATGCCGCGAGTCGGAGCCCTAATTTTAACGACCGCCGCGGGTGCTGTAGTGGCGGCACCTGTGGGTAGCGATGGGGATGCGTACTAAAAAGGGTGGGTGAAGGGTTGAAGGGTGGGTAGGAGCGCATTCAGTTGGCGCGCTGTGCATGATGGGGCGGGGGGGTCTTTAAGGAGGCGCAATTTGCGTAGGCAAGATGTTCGAGGAGAAAGCCGAATGGAACAGCATTTTGCGTGGTGGCAAATTCAGACGAAATTCTCTTAATTAGGAATTCGCTTCATTATCCGCGGCTTCTTACTTGACTTCCTTCCTAACTTAATTAAATCGTCGCCTTGCAATTGCTCTTTATCCTAAGTTTAAACAAATTCGCGTCGCACATACTTTAGAATTGTTAACTTAATGGAGAAGGTCTCCGCAAAACAAATGTGCATACGCACGTTATCAAATGAGTTGCAAGATTTCTTTGATTCAAGATCAATTCAAATTTGAACTACCTTTCAACGTGATAGCAATAAATAAATTGTGCGCGAAACCGCTAAATTTATCCCTCGTTGGCTTTTTTTAATTTTAATTTTATCCTAATATTCGGAGACAACCTTCCCAATTAGCCACGATGAGTGTTTTTATTGACTATCAAGTAATTCTTTATGCGAAACAAGATATTCGCGAAAGGCATAGGATAAATGTCAACCATTGAAAAAGGAAAGGAGATTCTCAAGTGGAAGAATGTGTAGTCTTTAGAACTTAGAAAGAGGATACACATTAAGACAGATTGAACACTTACAAAATAATAGTGCACTTTGAACCTAACTGGGTTCAGAAAGAAAGAGTTATCGACGAAGAAAAGGGAATAGAAAAAAGCAAATAATTATCAGCGCAAAAAATTTCGAGTGATGATTCTTCTAAGGATTGCAGAATTGTGATGTTCCAATAAACACGGCTGTAGAGAAAGAGCGACTCAAGCGTCGATTGGATGCCTTCGAGATGAAGAGATGGACGGAGGAGGTAATCTGGGTAGAGAGGCAGACGAACAAAATTGTTCTTGTGTTATGGTGAAGTAAGTTGGAAATATCGTGGAGGAGATTTGAAAGAGGCAGAGAAGGCGTCATAGTGTCATGAAGGATAATAGCTGATGAAGAATGTGATGGAAGAGAGAACGTTTGGAAAGAGGGGAAGAAAAAGGGAAAGAACGAAGATACAAGTAATAAAGGACTATGGTGACATAATTAGTTTAGGAAGGGCCAAGTAGCTGCATGTTAGTAGGTTGGCTACAACAATCCAAGAATCAACCAATATTGATGAAATACCTGTGATAAGTAAACTAGGGGTAAATAAACTCTACTAAGCCTAACTAGTGGAGGATCTTATTTATTTATCATGATTTGTATTCACCCATCAAAATAATTACAGGGCAAACATTATCACATATCACACTCAATCAATTATTACACATACAGGTGTATAGAAAGAGAATCGTTTATAACAAGATGTTATTAAACAATTTTGTTTATGCGAGTAAAGAAGTGGCTTCCCTTTTGAAACAATTCAAGTTAATCACAATATTTGTTAAAGGTTTGGTACAATCTGTATAATGTTGAGTTTGGACACTAGTTTGTTTTTACATTGCCTTTTATGCCCTTCTTGGCCTTAATGTTTGGTTCTAAAAACTTAATTTTACTCAATAGGTTAATATTTTCAAATTTAGGTATTAATTAGAACAAAAAAATTTAGTAATCCTTTTTTGTTCTTCTTTTCTTTAAGCTTTGAACTCCATACATTTCCAATAAGCCATCATAACTTTAATAATTCTCGAACATAGGATACATTCTATTCTGAGTATAGTACACATTACGTAGACATCTCTTTAGTACACTTTCTATACATTGTAGGTACACATTTGATTACATAAGGATTCCACACATTAGAGGCATATTTTAACTTACATCTAATAAAGAAATAGTGCAGAATTCTCATTTTTGTTGTTCATTTAAAGTACTTTGAAACAATTTGGATAAATCCTAATGTTTTTTTTAGATCAAGAAGTTATATTTAGCACATGTGGTACAAGAGCCATCGATGAACCAAATCTTACGTCAAATCTAGGCGAATTTATTATGTAAGTTGGTAAATTATTAATAAAAACAATAATGCTCCTAGATTTGAACCTTGTAGTAATTCCGACGTCACAAAGTATTCATCCGATGTGCACCTATTAAAAGCTGCATATTGCTTTCTATCAGATAAGTATGAGCATAACCAAATAAACAAAGGACAAGAGATGCTATATCAATCAAGTAATGGAAAAATAAGAATCCCAAAGGCCTTCAGCCTAATAGGGCATTGGAATTGAGAAAGGCACGTTAAAAATAGTGTGCAAAAATAGGAAAGACAATGATACTTATAAGAATTGATAAGGAAAACACATAATCACACTCAAACACCAACAAACCACGCTATTGTCTCCACACACCCGAGTGATTGAGTGTGTTTGTTTAACAGTTCAAATTGTTTAAAAAAATTAGCGTGGTTTGTTGGTGTTCGAGTGTGATTGCTTTCCCTAATTTTTATCATCCAAGTATCATTTTCTTTCCTATTTTTTAACATTATTTTAAACATGCCTTCCTCAACTTCAGTGCCCTATTAAGCTTACGGCCATTGCGATTCTTCTTTTTCCATTACTTCTACGGCCATATGTACGTTCTTTGCCCATAACAATCAAAGGTTTTAATTAAAACAGAGAGGTCCGCTGTGTCGAAAGGTTTTTAAAAATCTAAGTATATTGTTAACTAATAAGTAACCAACAATTTTCATGGTGTTTAATAGCACTGTAGTTAATATTAAAAGTCACTAGCCTAGAATTTCAACGTCATTAGAGATTTCACCTGGCTGACAGTTTTAAATTTTCACGCAAAGCACTTCAAGAATCGCACATGTAAACTCTACTTCAAAGACTAAAACAATACCATGCGATATAAATAATCTCTCTTTAATATTAAACAAGGGTTTGCATCCGACCTATATGCCAACTCTTCCATTAATTAGAAATCCACATAAAAAGAATAACTAAAATGCCGAAGCATAATAAATCTCAAAATTATACATTCACTAAACAAATGAAGAAACGGTGCCGGAGAAAATAAAAAGAACGCAAATATTAGCGGAAGATGAGAAAGGCATAAAGTGGTGATCAAAATACTTCGTGATATAAAATTATTTTTACGACAGCGGAAGGAGGGAGGAAATCTGGAAGGTGGACTCGAGGTGGCTAAAAGATGCTTTCACGAGAAGAAAGAAAGGAATTGATGACTCGAGACGCCGCCAAAATGGACGAATGAAGAATTCGATTAAAATTTACGAAGCGTGTGCGGCGCTTTGGAATGCTGGGATTCCCAGAACGGAGGATGTGGATGGAGGAGACTGGGTGCTGACGCTGTTCGGTGGAGGGGGAGTGGAGGATAAAACGGACCAATAAGAGCTCATTATGTCACAGGGTGTTTCAGCAGGAATCTGCGTAACTTTTGGGAGCGATAAGGAGTGTTATTTCAAGCATTTGTGAATTTTAACGCAAATACGTGCCTTAAAATCAGTTAGTCAATGAAGTATTTGGACGGAAACGGCGATGTTAACGTTTTCGGGGTGATTCATTTTGACCATATAACTTCGTGACTAATAAAACGACTGGAATAAACGTAGCCTCGACCAATTGGACGCTCGAAAACGACGCGTCCATGAGCTTTTGTCAGCACCGCGCATGCGCGATGTGCGGGTGGGAGCCCAAAGTGACCCGCAGTCATTTTGGGAGAGGGCGAAAATTTATGCGAATTTCATCTCGAGTGTTCGATGTGCTAGCGCACCGATTATCGTATCAAGCGAAATATTTCATCTAGATCTGTCTGTTTAAACCAAAACTGACTTTGAACAAAATTTGCCGGTAACAAACATAAAATAAATAATGAATTTTCGAGTGAACTTAAACATGCCTCAACCGAAAATCCCAAAGAAAATAGAAGTTAACGCATCTTATCGGAAAGGGTATTTTACAAGCCATTAATCAGTACCACTATGTCCGTGTTGGCAAAGGCTTCGGTAAAGTCGGGATATTGACGCGGTGAGCACCGCAAATCACGGCCAACGCAGACATGTTCACGTGAAATACAAGCCGCGTCCACAGTATAGGCACGCCAGACTTTTTTGTACAATAGATTCGGGATCGTAATTCCTAACTTGTGGGACAATGGATCTCTAAAATATTTATTCAGTACATTTGGCAGTCTCCGTGAAGACGCACAATAACGGTGACCTATACCGATTGAAGAGATGAGAAACTAGTTTCAGTGATGCATAAGTTTTACAGGTACACCGTGCTTTCTCTGCGGTCTCTCATGCATGTGGGTAGTTAATTTTCAAGATGGCACTGTAGCAAGTCGCCGACAGGGTAAAATCATTGTAGCACGATTTAAAATCAAGCGAAGAGCTCCAAAGTGGGTCCATTTTGAAGCGTATAGGTTGGTCTAAGGAATTAAATACGACATAACTGAATAGAATGAGGTTTAAAAATATTGAGAAGAATAAATTGTTAAACATTGTTGTGCTCTTCGATGAAAATTTCTAAAATCATCCAAATAAGAAAATTAATGCTCAGCTTAAGAGGTTTGAGGATGAAAGAGCGAAGAGAGGATTCTGAACCTAAGGAGTCAAGATGACATTCAGAGAACATTGAAGAACATTTCGGGAGCGGTTCAAAGCGACAACCGAGTCAGCCGCAACGGCAAGTGTGCAAGGTAAAGGATGCTGACGGCGATAAGTGGCGTCTGTATTCCTCTATTTATTTCCTCCCATACATATCCCTGAATCGCAGAGAATGCGTTGGATGCTACGAACGTCTACGACAGTGTCGCTGGCACTCTCTATTGTTTTTTTCTTAAAAACCCGTGGATCAATAACCCGTTCATTGAAGGAAACGAACAACGTTTCCTTCAATGAACGTTCATTCTTCCACTCTATTTATTCCATATGTCAGTAGTAACCAAGATACTCCAGTAAACTCGTAAATTGCTTGAATTGTTTTTTTTACAGTGATTCCAAACTCTTCACCTGAGGTTACACAATCATCTTTTCCACAACAGAGAATGTTCGTTTTCTTAAAACTTGCGGCAACCATAAGTTAATTATTGCAGATGTAAACTTAGGGCCATATCTTACCATCACAGTGGAAAATTTTAGTTGAAATCATTGAAGTTGGTTAAAGTCGTTATCATCATTCCACCCTAGGGATGTAAACGGGGCATTAGCGATTTGGTGCCATGTTTTCTCAGCATTTGCAATTTCGTACTTTTCATATTTAAGGGCATTGCCTACCAATAAAGTTGGCGTTACCTTGACTTCATCATATTTTTAAACGACTGGAAAAAGTCGCAATTTTTGTTTATATATAATATGGCTGCTTTTAGTAAGACAACCAGGGATAAGGAATTGGTGCAATTCTTAAACCATTAGTAAAATTATAGGCTGCTTTCAATAGTACAAATATGTACAGCTCTTTGTAATTTTTCGGAGAAATTTAACATGCTAATCGTGCTACTCATATGTATATAGTGGTGCGAAGGCCAGCTTAGTTCAAAATAATGGCGCGTTAAAAATCGAAATGAGTATAAGGCTTTCGTTAACGCTATTCGAATATAATAATAACAGTGAAACAGTCTTATGCCTGTTGCTCACGGTAAAATTTTCGGTAAAACGTTTTATAAAACCGAGTATTTTTATAAAATTGAGCTTGCTAACGATAAAACCGTTTTATAAAACCGAGTTTTATAAAACGTTTTACGGATTAGGACAGGTTCTATTTCCATAAAACCGTTTTATGCAACAACCAATGAGATGTTCCGCTCATCGCGAAGGTGAGCTTTCGTCTCGCACATTTTTTCGCGATTTTCACCCACTTTAAACAGAGATATCGAAACCAAATTCACCTCACTTATTATGCAAACTTTGCAAATTTGTTTAACACTTTCAACACAACAATGCATCAACTACTTTAGAAATGGGAAACTTTCAAACCTGAGAAGTGCGATTTTTCCTCTCCGCCATCTTGTGAAATAATGCCGTTTCCTCTTATCTACTGTACGTGGCGCAGCGATCGAGCAGTTGCTTCTCTAGCATATACACACCTCTCCTACACAGTTTCTTCCCTCCTTCCACTGAAACTCGCCCCGCAACGAGTGTTAGAGAATGGAGAAAGGTTTAACTGGTTTAACCTCAAGGTATACCCGATGCTAGCGCTATTTACGGCATAGCGGTTCATATTAGTACTGCTTCGATTTTCCTCTTATAAGGTTCTTGAGTTTTACCGTGAGCAAGCTAGTACGTTTTACGTACGATTCATAAAACTTTCAATAAAAATTTTTATAAAACTGTTTTATGGAAAATTTTACCGTGAGCAACAGGCATTACAATGCCCAGCAGTGAAACACCAATCTGCACATTGAATAAAAAACTCAGGATGGCGCTTTGAAGAACATAAATACCCCAATGATCAAACCCCAGATGCCAAATTGACGGCATTCCCAATAATTCATTGACTCCAGTGTTTAGGGCAAAACAATCAAAGATTTAAAGCGTCTACCGGAAAACAATAGCCATTTCAGCACAAAAAATACTGTTGAAATACCTAATACACTCAAGTGAACGCATTTCCGCAATGTTCGCGACAATCCAAGTTGTTCGAGGAGGTTGAACTTATATGGTCTACCATGCAACGAAGAACTATCGCACAAAGGTATTCCACGCGAAGAGAGAACAGGTTTTCGTTACGAAGAGACGCCAAGTGGTGTTACCAGCATTTAAGGCTCTCTACTGTAAAATGCTTTTTACTAGGGCCGCGGCAAGTGGAGCCACGGTATAAGGCAACAACAAGGAAAACTCCTGAGAAGATGTTTATCCGCCTTTATGTCCCTTCTATATCGACTCAAACCAGCCACTCCACGGAGATGACTTTTAAAAGCTCCACCTTTTCAATCGCTCCAATAAAACAGTCCACTTCAACGTTGAAACTGTTGATAAAACTAATAAATAATTGTTGACATAACCGATAAATAATGGCACAATTCATTCCAAATGACCCCAGAAGCAATAAAAAAAATTCGGGGATACATTCAGAAAGCCGTTGGTAAACCAACTCCGTCGCGTCATTCCGGGAATACTAATCGTCAGGGGGCGCCTTTCAGAGCACGCTTTGGGATTGATCGCTAACCGGCCCAAATCCTCCGAATCCAATTACCTCCATTTTTCCAATTCCAACCAATTCCCTCTCCCTTCCTCATTTCAACGCTTCTCATCCAACAAGCCCCGCCGATCGCCACTCAACGCCAATTTGGGGCCATCAAAGAAGACCATAAAAGCAGATGACCGACTCATCCAGCCTCCGCCTTTAGAAAAGGGAAAGAAACTCTTCTTTCGCGGAGAGGCCCCAAAACGAACCCAAAAAACGAATATTAAAAACCTTTCACTCCCGTTCCAATGCCATCGCAAGTATTACCGCAACCAACCGACATGAATTCCCACGAAATTGAAGAGTAACTAACAAAACTTCTCCAGAATTTCCAACGAACAAGTGAAAAGGAAGCAGTATATTTCGAAGTTAATTCGAGTTCCTGTGTCCCAGGGACTTGCAATTTTGAAAACTGCTATCATTAATTCATTGTTTAATTTATTGAGGTTTGGTAATGTCTTTTTTAAGAAACTCAACTTCCTTTTTCCGCCGACGTTTCGCCTTTTTACTAAGGCTTCTTCAGGTCTCAAAGGATTAACTTTCTTACTGCGACAAAGGTAACAATTACTATGGTAATTAATAGACAATGGTAATTAATGGAGTGTTACCATTGTCCTTTAAGAAAGTTAATCCTTTGAGCCCTGAAGAAGCCTTAATAAAAAGGCGAAACGTCGGCGGAAAAAGGAAGTTGAGTTTTTTTAAAAAAGACATGACCAGACCTCCACAAATTAACCAATGTATTATTTAAGTGGTCAATGAATATTCAAAGAAGCTATCATTATTACCAAAAAATTATTTTCTTACTCATCAAAATAATAATTTACGTTTTCACGTTTTGCTTGCCGATATTTTATAATCGCGCTTATTCCGTTTCGCCCCCCAACGTCATCGCTCTCCACTGCAAGTTGGCAGCGTTCTTAACTACGAGTTACGCACGCACGGACGGGCAATCCCACATTACTTTTCGCATATTCTGACAAATACGCTGGTCGATACGTTCAAGTATTGGAAACGGGGCACTACTGCCATCATTACCTCCTCGTTGCCACAGGGCAATCGCAACTCGAGAGCAATATTTAGAAATGAGTGAAAACCCTCTAAGACTTTTAAATACGCAAACCCATATTTGCTTGCACGATCCCCTAAAAATCGGATTGAGGTATCTTATTAACCCCAACTATGGATTAAATAAAGAGATAAAAGTGCAGCTAAGAAGAGGAAAACAGGGTAAGCTAGAGTATATTAGCAATAATTAAGAGGTTACCCATGAAGAAAGATATTACAGAACTTTACTGTTGCGTCGAGGATTTTTGTCGCACAGTCGATGATAATTTTGCCAATATGCTCCTATCAAAAGGCAGAAAACCCACTAGAATACCAGGAATTACCATATCTGCAATTGACCACTTTGAAGCGCTATCGGGAGAAGGGAGTAGTTTTTCTCGCCGATCACACCCGTAAAAAACAAACTTTTTCCAAGCTCGGGAGAGACAAATGGGGAAATCGAACGAAACACAAGTATTAGCTATCAATATCTAAACTATCAATATATTTCACACATAGAACCAACCAAGTTGCAATCAATTTACCCATAGGTCGAGTGCCAGGCAACCGTAATGAGATTTTCCACTCGGAAAATAATTAGAATATAGTAGTGTGAGAGGCTGAGCTTCTCTCTAAGTACAAAAAAATGACAAAGTCTGCAGGATCACACAACGGTGTTACCCGGTCGCTGTCTCGACAGCAATAGAGGGCGACCTCAGAGATGAGTCAGGTGAGGAGGGGGTCTGTTCAATACCTTCATATCGGCAAGCGTCCTACCTCTTTTCATCCCATCCACAAAGCCTATTCTCATTCTTCCCCTTCAAGGCTGCCTCAAATCCTCCTCTCTGTCACGGCCTTCAGCATACCATCGCCCCTCATAACCTGCTTCAACCTCCTCTTCTGCATCCTCCTAATCTCCACCAGAAGTTTCTTCTCAACTGCCATACCAATTACTTCATCGTTTGTATGCATTTACGTCAAACGCACCTTCTCCATTCTCCTCCACACCCACATCTCTAACGCCTGCAGCCTACTACACTCCATATCAAGCTCCTCACCAGCCTCTTCTTTCTATCCCAACACAAGTTACCCGTGCTTTCTAACATTTATAACTAGCCTCGCTTTCTTTGTCCTAGAAAATCTGATTACTTTTGTTTTCTAATGATACACCTTCATTCCGTATTTTTTCGCACTGATTTTCAAATGCATCTACTATGGTTCGCAATTCCTTGTATGTTCGACTGGCCAAGACATGGACGTCCGCGTTTCTAACCGACATAATCAACTGGCCTCCCAATTTTATTTCCACATCTAGCTCTTCACATGCCTTTCATATCATTTCCTCGGCATAAATGTTATAAAATCAAAGGTGACAATGGGTAGCCTTGCTAACCCCACGACATGTAACTACGACCATAACCGCAACCACCATGATACTCGGTCAGCAACCCTCACCTGTGCCATCTAGGGCATATATGTAAGTAAATTTCGAATGAGTCTTCTATGTCTCCAACGATTCCTATTCTCCCGAATATCTTAATTCTTGACCTTTTCCGTGAACTACTTCCTAACACCCCATGCCATACGCCCCTACGGCTGCTATCAATTTTGAGGGAGATTATGGAAACACCCTGAGCGACAAATACCTTTCACCATTACGGACACGTTACTAGAGGGCTCAGTCCCGGCAGCGCGGGAACATGATCACTTCTACCGCACTTCTTCCGTTCAAGTCTCGTCTGGGGCGGGGCGGGGGCCTCGGCCCCTCCCCGTGCCCCTATATATAAAATAAAACCCCTTCCCCCAACCAGAAACCCTTCCGCCGCCCACTCCCAATCCGACACATGCAAGAGGAGGAACCCAGAGAGCCATAAAACGAGTGAGAATGAAAGGGACCGCCCTTCACAAGTCGAGGAATCACTCCCTAAACTGTTTCTCGCCGAGGGAATAATAATAAAAGGGGAGGGGGAGTCAAGAGCTCCTCCGCTCCACCCACCCCTCACCTCCCCTCCCTCAACCTCTCCACACTCCCCTCCCACCTCTCATCTCACATTTTAAGCAAATCAACGAAGAGCGGCAACCATTGCTCCCTCTCCTGTGCCGTGCGCAAATTTCTACGGATGCGAAAGAGATGAAGGAGATGAAGGCATGAGGTTTCTAGCCGGTGCCTGGTGTGCATTCGAGAAACTTTCAAGTTGATCACGAGGCTCCGGTCCGAACGTTGCGAGACTCGATTAGTACACAAAGAAATATGCACTTTAAATAAAAAAATTAAACGTTTATTGTCGTAGACCCTTATCGGTCTTTCAGACATTTTGGTACATTAGTTATCATTTACACAAGATATAATAATACTTACAAGATAGTGTTTACACAAAAATTAATAATAAATTTACACAAAAAATACAAGAAAGTGTTTTCACATAAAAATTAAAATTGATCACAGTGTTACAACAATCATTTCCATTTTCACATTATCCCTCAACATCTTTTCGGGATTATGGATTGAAATAATTTCCTTTAAAACAGGGTACAGAATTGCATGTTTTATATCTGTTGGGAGAGTATTCCAATTTCTTGCTACTGTGACAACGTAAGATTTATGGTACATTTCATTTTAGTGCTGTGGGATCTGTAGGTCTAAATGATGTCACTTTAGTCCAGGCATTTTTTGACACCTTCAACATTTGTCAACAAGCAATCAAATTTTACATAAATAAAGCAATGTCAAACGACCTCCACATGGTTAGAAATAACGCTGGCAAACGGCTGAAGTTAATCTTTGAACCACACGGTGATTATTCACGTAAAACTTCAAGGATAGCGACAATGACAGCTCAAGTGATGACTGAGGGGCGACAGAATTTTCGGTGAAAGCGACTATTATAGGGATCCCGTTTTCCGTCATTTGAGACCCCCCCTGTTTTCCGTGACTGAAGTGGATGGAACTACAGCCAATCAGAGCGCATGGCAGTAAATATGGAACGTGACGACACATTAGAGTTTAAATCAAATGAGTACTGTATAAATTATGGAAATAACGCTCTCTCTCAGAAACAGCACAAATGAACGTGTGATAGGGATAATGCTGGAATTCAGGCTCTCACTGTTCCTATCATTGAAAAGCTGCTTCTTAAGGTGGTACGGGACGCTGGACATGTTGATCTCGTGTTATCTCGATGCAAAACCCGGTCATAACAGCGCCACATCTCGGGACATTCTCAATCCCCCAGAAACGTCTAAAAACACCACAATGGAACTTTCCTGTGGTTATTTGACCAGCCAGAAAAGAACTCATGACCACAATGCCTCGAAAATAAAAAAAACGGGTGCGATCATCTTCGGAGATGTGCTACACCACTGACAACGCAGTTTTTTGTCGTCATCAAATGTCGGTCACGTTTAAGCGAGAAAAACAATGGAATATTTTTCCCGGCTAAGAGCTTGATCACCAAATGCTTGATGTGATGGCCGGTGGGAATCAGCTGTATTTTTACTAAATTTAAAATATTTAATGCAAAGTCACTGCTCATTGCCGCCATCTACTCCGAAAGTCGCAGAAGAGAAAACACTACGGAGCACAAAGCCTTCTAACCACGACAGCGTTGTAAGACGGGCCACACCGATTCCAAACGGTTCCACTATGACGCACTCCTTGGCAGAAATTCGTAAATATAATGGTTGGCGTGCTATGTAAAGAAGCCTCGGAAGATTTGGGTGATTGGGGAGAAGAACGGTAACTACTGCCTTTTCGCGATGGCATACTACACGGCAGATTCGTCCCTCTGGTGCAGACTAGGTACTCATGGCTAAAAATGTTTAGCAACCCTTACTTTTTTTCTATCTTTCTTAGCGATTACGGATTTTGGGCAAAAAATGGTGCAGATAAAACTGATTTTTAATTATTTTTTAAATTTTTGAAGTTCAATTTCATCATTTTTCAAACGCTATTTTTCGCCTATTTTCTTTTTTCACGCCGGGCTAATAAATGTTTGCAATATGCAAGGGTGACTCAATTTCATCCATGCGTGCATATTCGCTAATATCAGAAAAAAGTTGTACGGATAGATTAAAGAAGGATAGGATAGCATTGGGTGGCTTAGGAAATGATAAATTGGGATTTGAGGAAATGTGAGGAGAAACTAGACGCCAGAAACAGCCTGCTCACAACAAAAAGAACCTCAGGGTCCACAGTTGAACATCCCATCCAAGTGTTACACACTTAAAGTGCTATCCGTATATTACATACAAGTAAGGATAGGGGCTTCTCTGAAAAATAACTGCAATTGCCTGGAATTGAACTCCGAGACTCGGGATAGGAAGACAGTTCGCCCTTACTTATATGCACATCCACCACAGCAATTTGCTTCCCTGAGAATACAAGAAGCTAATATTACGACAATAAGTAAGACCGATACAATTCAAGCTTCCAAGCCATGCTATTAGCATTACAATCTCTCAAGAGTTCTCCTTACGCTTCGTTGAAGCACTAACCGGGCATAATCTATGGGTAGATGGAACATTTAGGGAAATTTGGGCATTGAAAACAATGATGCAATTGTTTCTATTACATTCGTAGTATTCTGAGTGAACAACCACAGATTTATAATGAAACGAGGTATTTATTCATTTAAGAACGACTAAAAAGCCAAATGTTTATTTTAAATAAATCAAGCAAAAGGTCATATTCAGTGCATTCAGAATTAAGGAATTAAAAAAGAACTATATACATGTATTTAGCTTCTTTACATATGTATTTAGTTTTAGCACTGTATCTATTATTTTAATTATTGTTTCCACAATTTTCTAAAGAGATTTCCTTAAATAAACTCATGAAAAGGACTCAATGCCAGAGTAATCAATTCCTAACTTTCAATCCTTTTATTTCTTCCCCACGCCTTCCAATATTCATGCATAGAAATCACAGTTACGTCATTATTATGATAGGTATTTATATACGCTTTCTATTGCGTTCCCGTTGAGCACTTCCCCCTCAAATATTTCAAAGTAACATTGCGTTTCGAACAAATGAAATGAATATGGCTTTTCAAAATAAGGAACGATTTCTTTCGCGTCACCCAAGCTCAAGTAGTTCGCCACAACTTCAGATCCGGGCCAAAGTGCTAGCAGGCGTTTATGGGCGGACGACGGTGGTCGTATCCCAGCAACCAACAACCTCCCCTCCCCCACTTCACTCACAGAAACATACTCATGTGCAAGCCATGAGCCGATTGCTCGCTCTGGCAGCGATGATTTCTGGCTGCGGCCCTTTTTAGCGTCGCAAACAACCCATCCCTGCCTTTCACACACGCGGCAAAAGAGCAGGCCGAGAGCGAGGAAGAAAAGCATGCGCCAATGTGTCTGCCTCGAAGAGTTTTGTTAAAAATATATCCCCCCCCACATATGCCCTCTTCCTCTTTACAGGCACATATGTACTCACCGAATCCCAAACTACCACGAAGCCCCCCCCTCCCTCCTCCTCTCTTCCCAATTCCCCCTTCGTCTCTTCCGAAAGAAGGAACCATTAATAACAAGCGTCCTTGACAGCCAGCATCCCGCAGCAAAGGGTTTAGTGAGTCGGCGGCGATGGGGTTTTCCTTAGCTGGACCGACGGCGTCCCTTATACCATCTTACTTCTCCCCCCAAACGGCACACAACCAAGCTCCCTTTCTTTATCCTCCACTCGTTTCAAACCCACCCATCTCCCCAATTTCTCCACCCTTTCAGGTCTCATCTCTCCAAAACCCTCGCCTCGATTCCGAGAAGTTTTCGCAAATCCATTTCGAGAAGGTGACTATCCTCATTCCTCTTTCAATTCTTTCCCTCTCTCTCTCCCTCTCTCCTTCTCCTCACCATAAGGATTTCTCGTTACCATCAACTCAAGTATCGATTATCCGAACACGATCCCTGATGCCTTTGCTTAGATAACTTCGCCACGGTCGTAACACGTTTATCGATGGATAAAACATATAGTTTTCCCTTCATTTTCGTCACTGTAAAAGGATCCGTAGTCCTTCCGTACGGGTAACCAGAAGAAAGTAATATAACAAGCTTACGTTTCGAGTATAATAACATTCTGAGATGGGCTTACAATGTCAAAATGGTTTTCAGTTCGCGATGTCACCCTTTTTATTATATTGAGGTGTGATGAGTACAGATGAATAAACTTCAAACTACTGTCATTCGATGTGTGCTTGCTAAAATTCTTATTTAGCACGTGCATTTTTATGGGTTTTATTCCAAAGGTATAAGTAATCTCTAAAAGGTTAGAATGTCCTCCGATGGAAATGGTCTTTTCGCACCTTTTAACGATGTACCTAAATTTAATGCAATTATTCCCAGTAACTTTCATAAGAACATGGGATCATCTGCAAAATGTAAGTATTGTTAGCAGCAAAAATTAGTTACTTTAAGAGTCCATATAAGTCTTAGTTTTCCAAACCTTATGGTGAGATTTAATGCGCCTGTAGTCTTTCCTTTCAGGGTAGTAATATCGCTCCCAATCGGAGGAGTTATACGCTAAGGCGTTTACCGGCGCTGCGATCACGTTACTAACTGACGCAACGTTATCTATTAATTGGCAATGAGGGCGTGTATATCAGGGATCTTTCGGGGTTTGCACCGGGTAGTTAGGTCCATGGCGGCCAACGTTTCGATGCTCGACTCGAGCATCGAAACGTTGGCCGCCATGGACCTAACTACCCGGTGCAAACCCCGAAAGATCTCTGATATAAATCTTCGCCGGGAAAGCCTGAAATCATTCATCAATGAGGCCGTGGTTTGGCGCAGTCGTGTAGGAAACAATCCTTAGCCTTTATTTTTCATGTGTGATACAATTAGCTATTAATCTAAATTATTTTATTTGTAGAGTTTGCGTATAACTTTGTGGCCGAAATTGTTTCACCGGCAGAGAGTTGTCTTAACTCCCGCCTAACCGCAGAAAACAAGCGGCCATTCAAAATTCATTGCCTCCAATGAATGCCTCAGTGGTTTAAGGATCAACCTTGGAATTTTGTTAAGAGTGGAGTCCATTCTATGATAAATATGTTTTGACATTGAAGATAGTGTTACCATATTTTTTTAGGTTTACTGCTAATAAGTTCTAGATAGGCAGAAAAGAGAGTGAATAAGTTAATATTAGGAAATGTCTCTGCTAACCTACTCTTTCTTCTAGAAGAAGGCAATTTTGTATAATAGCCTTGTATTATATTTTAAACAATCATGTGAATTGCTCAACTCACGTCTCAAGTGTCGCTTAACTTACCTTCTGTAATAATCAAGCTCAACACTTTGTTTTGTATACCTTATCTGCAGAATAATGATTATTTCTATTTAGGTACCAATATACCGTTCCATGAGACACAACAATGATATCTGCAGCGATATTCATTATTTTAATATAAATCTAAGTGCCTTCGAAAGAATATAAGAGGAAATATGTCATGATACTGGTCTAAATTAGTGTCTTTTGTGTTCAATTTTTGTTTCTTCATTCGTTTTGCATCTTTAAATGTGTAGTTGCTTACTCAGTTTAACACCACCTATTCCGGTTCATCTCTTTTCATGCTAGTTTTTTTTAGTATTTTGTTTTATTTTTGATATGACACTCCACCAAAACAAAAAGGTTTTATGCAAAGGTTTTTCTCCGTTTAATATGCTTATTATTATTATTCTGTAACGCCCCATTTACAGTACCAACCAGCAAACGTAAGTAGGTATGCCGAAATTGCTGTAGGAATGCACGCAGCTCATAGTCCCTAACTCTACCAACCTAGAATGCTAAGCGCCTGGCGTCACGGGGGATTCATGAGCCATGCATACATATGCACAATTTTGTTAAACAAACCGACTATTTTTCCCCTCCACCTCTTTGATACCTCGCCGATTTGAATTTAATTTCGATATGGGCTCCATTTTTGAGATTGCTTATTGATAACAAACGAAAGCTTAAGAAGGCTTGGTTTTAAATTTTACAATTCCTTCCACGCTAATTTTAATTGAATGTAGGTATTTTTTTAAATATTTGACTAGTAAAACATAAGTTTGGCAGTTGGGTATTAAACAGCCCATTTTTAGGCTTCTACTTTTCAACTGTCACTGATGACGCAAAATTACTTACTTAGAGGGATGCAGTCAACCAATCACATAATTGAATGACTAACGAATATCGTGATCAGTTTGTAAAATTTCAAGGTAAATGACATATTCAGAAGTGGAGTGTCTTAAAATATGGGTTTCCAACGGAATATTTAAAATAAGATAAAGATTAATTGAAAATAGACAGAAAATTTCAAGAAGCAAAGGGGAAGGACTCTCAAAAGACAAAAAAACCGTGCTTTCAGTATCATTGAAGGGTGGCGGATAACGGAAATATGTAAAAGAGCAGCGAAAAAAAAAGTTATTTTAAGTTGAAAAAGGCTGACGGGATTCCGAAAACCAAATAAAGGGTGGACTGCAACAATCCTGGTTTTCACATCGAGATAAGTTTTCGCGCTGAGGCTCCGTGCGCCTGCAACGTAATTCATGGCATCAACCAATGGTTGATTACTTTATTCAATGAAGAAGATGAATCCCCAAGACCGCAATCTTACATTGACAAGGGCACAAGGAGATGAAGGATGAATGAGGACGCTGAAGATGAAAGATTCACGCACAGTATAGGACTGAACAAAGGCAAATCAAAACAAAACGGTGCACAAATGTGAGTGCTTGCTTGCTTGCTGACGAGTACATCGTTAACTATTTAATCGTTGGTGGGCCACTCTATACGGAATCATAAAGGCTTTACAGTTGTATTATTAAACTTACGTTCTTCTCCTAAATGGAACACCAAGACATCTCTTCTATAAGTGGAAGCAATGATATCTCCGGAATAAGATTACTCAATTACTACATAAAATATTGAAATAATTTTTGTTTTCCTTATCCACCTATGAAGATATACACTTTTCCACAGAGCACAGGGTAACCAGGAATAAAACGTGAATATCTAAGGTTATTAAAGTCGATAAATGACATCAGTTTGAATGAAATGCAATGCATAGAGGACGATACGCAACGTACACTTTGTCAGTGATTCCGATTTCAGGGGTCCATTTGGGATCTATCTCTCGAAGAAATTTCTCCTCTAAGATTTCTAGAAGTCTTCCCATAACTCGCCAAGCGTACATGGTTACACACACTCTAATTTTCAAAATTAACAAACATAAATCTACTAATAGGTAGCTTGATCTTAGCGGAAAGAGGATGCTCGCAGACTTGAGGCTATTGAGGTTTGTGTGGCGAAGAATGTGCAGCATGACGACGAAGACGAACAAAAAAGCATTGGAAAAAGCTGGGGAAGAAATTGATGAGAGATTCGGAGATGGCAGAATAGGTGGGTGAAGAGGGCATATCGAAGAGGGTGATGGAGCGGAGAACGCTTGCCAAGCGCCGAAGAGGATAGGAATTCGGACGACATGAGGAAATGGAGATATGGTATGAAAGATATAAATGAGATGTGATTGTGGGCGGGTGATGTAATTTGTATGTAATTTGAAATGCACCCATAAAATAGTAGAGACTGTCTAAAAACCCACCATTCAGGAGGTAGAATATCCAATGGTGATGATCGCAATAGAAGTAGAAGTTGTTCGAGTGAGTGACTGACAACTGAGGTCATTTCTCCAACGAAGCAAAGGTGAGTGTACTGATGAGGGAGGAACTATTTAGGGAAGAGAGGTAAAGAAGTGGAACTCGGTTTTGTCTTCAGCCTACTCTTTAAATGAGGCCTCCAAGTGCCCAAACATGTAAGTCCAATTCCGAACTCAAGGGATTTTAAGGCATCTATACAGAGAACGGGATTGAAAAATATCACTATCGGTAATCGAACCGGGACTGTCGGGCAGACAGTACTTCATCCACTATACCAACACTAATTATTTCATTATAATTTTGGTATCCATAATTATGGCTCCATTGTTTTCCGGGTATCTCCCTCGCGTTCGTTGTTATGGTGACAGCGGTTTTCTCAGACCGATTCTATCTAAACACTCCTCTTGGACTATGGATGAAGATATTGTCACCAATACAACGAACGAAACAGATATTCCCGGAAGCAGTATAGAATAGATTTCGCGGAAAACTCGTAAATATTTCGTACTATTAAATTTTTAGAACCTAGTTACTAGCCAATAACTCAGTAAACCGATGTAAAAAAATATCCTCGAGCTGGCAAGGATATGTGCATTCCTTAGCAGTTGTGAGGGCAACCACATATGGTTGTAAGTTTGCTGAACGCGGTGATAACATACTGGTGCCATTAAAGTGGCGTCATCTACACAATTGTCCCTCACACGAGAGAAGCATTCTCGAAGCTCTATTGAGGGGTGGGTGGTGTGAGGGGGGGATTAAAGGGGGGATAGGATACGCCCTTCGGGAGGGAAAAACCAACCCTCCCCCACGAAGCCCATTGTCCGGCCGACTACTCACCCTCCTGACACGGCGAGCGTTCGCCGATCATCACGCGGCTAATGGGCCAGCGCCGTTCTATTTGCCATCGAAATTTCCATCGCCATCAACGGACGCCATTCTCCATCCCAACGATGGTTTTTCTCGCGGCCTTAAAAATCGAAGCGGATCGAAGCAGAGACTGAATGGCTTACACACACACGTGGAAGGGATGATACGCCACACTTCGTGAGAAGAAGAATTGCCCTTGAAGAAGAAGAGGGAAGAGGAAGGAGATGCTGGCTGGAAAACTTTTTGTCCCACTGACTCGCCGAGATGAGCCGTGTGTATGCGCGTCTGGGAGGACTCCCGCGTCTATTCACTGGACCAGATGGGAAGATGATGAAAGCGGAGAAAGAGAGGAAAGGAACGGGGGCTCGGGTCCACAGGAACGATGGGGAACACCGATCGACACTGTTTGACCAACAAAAGGGTCCTCACACTCCCAGCATTCTCTCTTTCTCTCGCTCCTTCAATCAGCTGTCACTCAAAATGCTTTAAGAAAAAAGCGAGGAGCCTTCATCCGTCCTTTCCCACACTCTTCTTGCTAACCAAGGGGGGGGGGGAATCTCTTTCACGGTTGATAAATCACTGGATAACAGAGGGGGGTGGAACCAAAATGAGGGTATCAGGGTTTCCTGCTCGTTGCGTAGGGCATCGATGAAGTGGGGTTTTCCACCCGCAACAACAACGGCGACCATCCATCGCCCCTTTTAAGCCGGCAATAACGCCCTTCTACGGCTTAATAAGGGCCGTGGCGATTGGATTGGAAGGGCGGCATTGTTCGCAGTGGCGCGAATCGACGAGGGATCTGATCCAGGGCCGATGACGAGCCGGAGCAGGTTGGATATCGCAGCGGTGATGGCAGCACGGTAGAAGTAGACAGGGAGGGGTAGTCATAGTGTCATAGATAGAGGGATAACGTAGGAATATTTACACGAGGATATACTTTTCTAGCCCTAAGGTGACGGACAGGATTAATCTTGGAAAGTGCATTGTTAAAAAAAATCGAGGGTGGCTGTCTCGGCCGTGGGTTTTGCATTGATGGCGTGATTGAGGGTTATACTCTTCACGTCTGGACCGAGACTGAAATTGCAGGTCTATGGCTAGCCGGGATGATGCCAAGTCAACCACGCTACCCATGATTCCAGATTCTGACTGCAATTTTAAGATAATTTAAGGGTTACTAGATATTTTTCGTTTGACTGCAGGTCGATACGGATTTAATGGCAATTTCTATCCATTTCACCTCCGTAATTTTCGGCGGAGGTTAACAGTTATAGTTTCTAAAAGATGCTATTAGAAAAAATAATACAAAATTGATTACTATACCAATGGAAACCATTAAAAAATGTCAATCCAATGGTTGCAATAAAAATACGACGCAAAAATATGTTAGAAAAAGTAAATCCTAGAAGTTGGTTACGATTTACAGATAAGCCCCTCTCGAATCCGCACAAGCGGTGCAGGGAGTGGACTCTCCCGATTTCGAATTGAGCTTAGCGACTGCCTAGGCTTGCTTAAATTCGTAAACAGAACATCCAAAGCTCCGAAAAGAAGAGGTGAAAAAGAAAAAATGGTAGCAGCCAATGTCTTGAAGTTACCGTAATACGTCCGCAGTAAGAAACGCCCCTAATTGTAAGTAGCCTGTTTAAAATTGGAAGAAGACCATTTTCTGGTAAACATTAATCGGGAGAAATCCCAGTGAGAAGAAATATAGATTGAAGAAAAGGTAATCTTCAAATCAACTCCAAGGTCATTGGTTCAGTTCCAGGATGGAATATAAATCAGTTAGCTACATCATTAATAGCTCGTTTCCTCGGTGAAGAATCAGTAGGCACTTCGTTCAGATCAGTATATGGGTCATTCCACCTCAATTCAACAAACGTTTGTCCCTTAGGGTCTAAGATTTTGATAAAAATTGGTGTAAGGGTACAATATTAACTCAAACTGAATACCCTCAAACCGTTTTGTGAAAAACATTTTTTTGAGTGAATTATGCATATTTTAATTTTTTCGCATTTTTAGCAAAAATCCGTGCCTTAAATCATATTATCACTTATATCTCCGTTTGTAATTGTCATAAAACAATGATTAATAGCTTTTATTAAAGCTAAATCTTTATTGAATGCAAATATATCAAAAAAAAATTCTTTTCTTCTATACCCTATTGTTGTAAATTACTAATGTTTAAAAAATGTTAATAAACTTTTCTCAAATACTCCATCTCAGAATCGGCCGAAACTTTCTTTCCGTAATTTAAACATATTTAAACATTTACAATTTTCTCTCGCGCGGCCCGTGTTTCAAAAATTGTTAATACACTCTTCTCAAATACTCCATCTCCGAATCGGCCGACACTTTTTTTCCGTAATCTAAACATATTAAGCTAACTATTCCAAAAATAAAATTTAGTGGAAATTCATAAATGCGCTTTTTATAAATATTTAAATATTTACAATTTTCTCTCGCGCGACCCGTGTTTAAAACATAGTTAATAAACCTTTCTCAAATACGCCATCTCAGAATCGGCCGAAACTTTTTTTCCGTAATCTAAACATATTCAGCTAACTACTTAAAAAATTAAATTTAGTGGAAATTCATAAATGCGTTTTTTATAAGTATTTAAACATTTACAATTTTCTCTCGCGCGGCCCGTCAGCTTCCCATTTGGAATACATGAAGCAGACACGTGATGCAAGCCTAAACATTTCCCTAATTGCTCAAGGTCGTGGCTATATGAGATAAAAATATGTTATAAACTATGAATGTTAACAACAATTGTTATTTTTTCTGTTAAATGGATGTTTGCAGAGAAATTAACCATTTAGCCCCACTTTCTCTGCGCGAAGTTTTTTCTTACTACTCCGACACAATCGATTGAAAACTAACGAGAAAACAAAATCCTTGTATTTATAACAAATGTAAAATGGTTAAGTTAGCATGCTTTCAGTAAACATATGATGTCCTACCATGTAGGAAGGGGTCCTCTCCGAAATATTTTATTTGAGGTTCCTAATACTCCTGCATGCAACTACAGCTGAATCCTCGTCCCTTGCTGGACGAAATCGCGACGGTCGTTCGAGAGAAAATTGTAAATGTTTAAATATTTATAAAAAGCGCATTTATGTATTTACACTTAATATTATTTTTGGAATAGTTAGCTAGATATGTTTAGATTACGGAAAAAAAGTGTCAGCCGATTCTGAGATGGAGTATTTGAGAAAAGTGTATTAACAATTTTTGAAACACGGGCCGCGCGAGAGAAAATTGTAAATGTTTAAATATTTATAAAAAACGCATTTATGAGTTGCCACTAAATTTTATTTTTGTAAAAGTTAGCTGAATATGTTTAAATAACGGAAAGAAAGTTTCGGCCGATTCTGAGATGGAGTATTTGAGAAAAGTTTATTAACAATGTTTTATACATTAGTAATTTACAACAATAGGGTATAGAAGAAAATAATTTTTTATTGATATATTTGCATTCAATAAAGATTTAGCTTTAATAAAAGCTATTAATCATTGTTTTATGACAATTAAAAGCGGATATATATGTGATAATATGATTTAAGGCACGGATTTTTGCTAAAAATGCGAAAAAATTAAAATATGCATAATTCACTCAAAAAATTTTTTTTTCACAAAACGGTTTGAGGGTATTCAGTTTGAGTTAATATTGTACCCATACACCAATTTTTATCAAAATCTGAGACCCTAAGGGACAAACGTTTGTTGAATTGAGGTGGAATGACCCATATAATAGATTAATACATACAAGTTTTGAAGTGAAAGTCTAGAACCTCTTGTCCCTTTTAAGCCCACCAAAATCCATAGAGGAGAACGCCTCGGTAGCACAGCTGGCTAGAGCACTAGGCGCGAATTTAAGGGATCCGGGTTCGAATCCCGGTCAAGGTGAATGATTCTACATTAGTGGAATTTCGCACATTGCTTCCATCAATTTACATAACGAATATAAGAACAGATAACAATCGGAGGCATAGACACGAAAGAAATTTAATTTGTACGCGTAAGATATTGCGCATCTTCTTCGCAATAAAAAAAATTGTCGAGAGAAGAAAGGAAGAAATGATCTTCAGTAGGAGACCCAGTATTAATTACGACCGATCATACAAATGATTAGTGCAAAGAGGCGAACACAGAACACGCATGCCGTTCCTAGAAATAAACCTTTCACGAGTAACAGAAGCTCCACACTTTCTGGATCTGGCGCAGTGCCCATTACGGTTTCAATATCCAAGGACCGAACTCACCAGACAACGTCAGACAACTTGTTCTGACGGCGCAGAGGTCGCTCCCAAGCTGAAGCAACGCGGCCGGCCTCAATCGATATCGGCCCTTCCTCCTCCTCACCCAACCGCCCGCTAATCCAGCCACCGCCCCACGAAAACCAATCAACCCTTGATCCGAAAGAAACCTCCCCTTCATCATTTGTTCGAGTCGAGGCTCCCTTACTGCCCTTAATGCCTCCACTCGACCACCGTCTCTCCCGTGCCGCGTAAATTTGATCGATCGGATCCCTTAACGAGGAGGCCCCTCCCCCCCTGAGATCCATCCTCCTCGCCATCCTAAATACCCCAGGCATCACTCCCCAGAGAACAATCGCTAATCCCACCGACAAAAGTATTCCGGATCCTCGTTACCAGCTCCCTAATCGCAGCAGAAAATACAAAGGGATTTACTTGCAAATCCCACCGAAATACGTTGTCACTAGCAAACCGGTTTCTTTGTTCAGAATGTCAAATTATTGGTTGTAACTCTAAGGCAGCGGTTACCAACATGTGGTAAGTGCATCCTGAGAGGTACGCACTCGGCGGTTTAGGGACATCCGAAAATACTTGCAAAACGAATAATTTAAGGCTCCGTTTGGGCCGTTGGATGACTGAACATTGTTGTCCCGATTTAAAAAATAAATAAAAACTAAATATTTATAAACAAAAAGTAAAAATTAAAATACGAAAAATCTTTAACAGTTGGTTAACACACCCATATTTTTGGAAAGATATATTTTCCACACATTACTTAAGTGATAATTATCGTCCCTATTCAAATTTAAAGGACGTTTAGCTATTTCAACTGCCTCTCGGATCAGTCGTGGATAGTAAGAAGCTTTTTTACCACAGCCAAACGTAGCCACAGGTCTAACTTTTTCATTCTCCTGACGACGTTCCCAGCATGAGGAATGAAACATTGAGCCAAAAAGTTCTCCACGCAGCAGTTAACCCGGAAATGTATAAGAGTAGAATATGTTATCGCTGCGATAACCTTCAAACGAATAATTTAAGGTTGAAATAACAGTAAAAATATAAGTAAAGAACACTTTTCCAATGTTAGGAGTACAGTATTTGGTTATGAGTGATTTAAGAGGTTAAGCACGACAAAAAAGACTAAGAATTATATACAGCTCCAAGGAAAATACAAAAATAGGTAACTGACTCTGGATTTTTCTCGACAAAAGAGCAATAAAAGCTTCATTAAGTGATCATCTCCATGTCAAGATTTCTTTAGCGTAAAAAATAGTTGTTAAAAAAAATGGAGGATTCCTGAGGAATTCCGAAAGATTCCTCAGACCATTGCCTCCCCGCACCTCCCATTCTTCTTCTCTTTTTAGCATTTTCTCCAGGCCAAGGGAGCATGTTTTGACGAATTTACTTTAAATATAGCCATTCGATAAAGAAAAAATACAATTTTTGGATGGCCTTAATGAATATAAATAAAATAATTGGCCGTCATCCTAGAGATTCTTTCATTTATAATTACTGATTATTTTCCCTCGAAAAAGGTATAATAAGTATCAATGTAAAAAATCACAAATACTAGATAATAAACCTCTAATTTTTACAGCACTAAACTGAGTAAGTAATGAAAAATTTTTACTTTACTTTTATCGCAAATTTGAATTTCAAACAGTATCTATTTCTAACAATTATGCTTTTTTACAGCACTAAACTAAGAAAGTAAAAACTATATTTTACTTTAATTTTATCGAAAATTTGAATTTCAAACATCAGTATCTATTTCCACCAATAATGCTTTAATGTAGAGATATGAAAATTAATAAAACAAATTGCAATGACATAGAGTGTTTATTTCACTCTCGTATACATTGCCTATATACCACGATTAAACTCGCTTGGAATTGATAAAGAACAGAATACCAATGAAAAAAACTGAAATATTCTTCCGGTCAAATTGTTGGGAATGGAGGAGGGAGGATAATATTGTTGCAGCCATTCTTGGACACTTGTTTCCTTACGAATGACAAACAAGGATGCACAAGTAGGTGGAATACGATGGAAAACAGTGAGTGGTGGACAAATTAAATCGCTTCTCCATATGCAAATGCTCTCTTTAAGAGCTCCACGTGGCTCTCGGAGTGTCTGCATGGAGCGAAAAAAATATGAGAAGGGGAGTAAAACGATTGATTTTCATGAGGGGACCAGAAATATTTTGTAGCTCCATGTTCAAACATTCTATTAGTAATTCGACAATTCTTATGGTTTTATATTTCGTTTTTGAGTATGTCTGGAAATATAAAGGAGTCTTTTCTATGTCCTTTCTATAAACGAGTCCTTCGTGAAATACATTACTTGTCAGATTAAACCTAAACTAAAAGCCGAAGCAAACTGAATTTTGATGGCATCGCGAACTAGCCGCGGTTTTAAGGCTTGCTTTAACCTCGAGGACGGCGGCGTTGTGCGCACGATTCGACTGCTTTTTGCCATTGTACGTTCAGCAGTCATGCGTCATCTAGCTCTACTCGTATTAATGATATCCTACAAAAATTGACAGGGTAGAAATACTCGTTGGTAGTTTAAGCTAAAGCACTCGGCATGATATCGATGAATCCGTGTTCGAGTTCCGGTTACGGTGGATGATTTTTTCTCTTCCGGATTTTCGTAAAACTGTACTACGCATCTATTATACATATTTATAACTCTAGAATGACAATCCTTTGTCATTAATTAATTAGCAGTACATTTTTAACAATTTAGATTTGAAGCAAAAGTTTACTTCCACAAGAGACTCCCTAATTCCATGGATGAAAGCTCTTTCCACCACATCACTGAGTATAGGCATAGGATACCAAAGAAATAAAGCTCCCTAAATATCTCCTTTTGCACGTCGCATGTACGAGACAATTCTCGGATCAACGGCACCATAAGTTTCTCCCGTAGTCAAAATAAACCAGGAGTTTCAAAAGGATCTGTAAAAGCAAAGGCAATAAACTGATCGAAAAAGGCGGCTTTTAAGTAGAGCAGCTTCATAATACAATTTCTCAGAGTTTCCTTCTCAGTCTGATCACAGGCGGCTCTGGCACTTATTCAGGGGTTCCCCTCCCTTCCCCACCCCCCGTCAACTTTCCTCACCCTCCACAATGGAGGCACGAACGGAAATGGAGCAATTGCAATGAACCACTTTTAACACCAAGATGTGGTGTTTCAGACTCTTCGAGGCATAAAGAGGAAAAGGTTTATCGTGATTCACAATTACCTACGGGCTGTTGTTATCGAGGGGAACAGAGGCAAAAAGAGCAACCATTCGTCCTCGTAAGGACTACAAATGACGTGGAAATAAAAGAGCAGAGAGCGGTAGCATGGGTGGAGAAGTTGCTCCGTTGCGCATTTGCCTCGAGATAATTGATCTGTCTCGGAACAAATGAGAATCGGAAGGGGGCGGGCGCAACGACGGGCGAAAAACAAAAGCGCACTGAAAGTACGAGTTTGAGGTGAAACAAAGAAAAAAAGTTGAAAATTGTTCAGTTCAAAAGAGAAGATATTTATCACACGCAAGAAAAATCCAGATTTAAGATTGTCCCAAGCTGTCCCTCCTCAAGCTTTCTCCTTCCCTTTACTTTCCTGCTCACTGTCGTTGAGATTGAGAGACCGAAGCATTCCGTATTACAGGGTCTGTCCGGTAAGTAAGGTAAATATATTTTTTTAGAAATATATATTCAAGATAAAGTTACAAACTTTTAAAAACCTTTCAAGTAGTTCCCTTGGCCATCTACTCAATTTTTCTAGTGACTCTGCCATGCATGGTACGCATCCTGGAAGGCGTCTTCGGTAATCTCTCCGTTACGGCAGTTTGGATCGCTTATTTCGTCCCAATATGGGTTCCTTTCAGGACGATTTTGATACTGGGGAACAAGAAAAAGTCAGCCGGGGCATGGTCCGGACTGTACGGGGGCTGCGACAGTGTTTACAAGTTGTTCTTGGCCAGAAACTCACGAACGCGCAGAGCGGTGTGGCTGGGAGCGTTGCCTCGGTGGAGCATCCAGGTGGCGGGGATCTCCCCTCTCGTGCACAAGTTTGGCGCACACTTTCCGCAATTGCAAATTTTCGGAAACGATCTCATGCACAGTTCTTTTCGGGAGGTTTAAAGTATTAGCTACCATGCGAGCACTCAATCGACGATCCGTCAAATTTCGCACACGCACAAATTTCGCACACGGGCCACACTTTCCTCACTTTTGGTTGACGAAGGACGTCCAGAGCGGGGTTCATCGGCTACCTCTTCCCGGCCACCCTTAAACACCTCCAACCATCTCGAAACTCGAGAATATGTAAGAGCTGAGTCCACTTAAGCTTCCTTAATCATTGCGTAGGAATCGGCAAGCGTTTTGTTGAGTTTTGCACAAAGTTTGATGGCGTACTCGCCAGTCCTCCATCGCACGTCGTGACACGTGCAGTAAAATGGGGTACACTAAAACAACGATGTTGACACTTCCAGAGCTCGAAGAACACTAAGATTGGCAGCATTGGATAGCTGAATCCTTTCCCCATTTAACCCAACCTATCCACACGTGATACAACCAGTAGAAGCGCGGGGGAAAAAACAACACACAAAAGCGCGCCTTACTTACCGTACAGACCCTGTATAAGCCTTACCTGGAGAATAATACTGTCACTGACTATAAGGCGCGAAACAAAGTGATTGGATATTGAAAATGGGCAATATTACACTTTCCATGCTTTACATCCACTAGAATTCACTAAAAAATGAACTACTGTTCACTTTTCCCTTTGACATGTGAGAGTAACAAAAGATACTGTTCTGCTGCCGCTAACAATCTTTGTTAGCTGGAGAAAATGTCAAGTTTAGGATTAAATTTTGGCGGTTACGGTACTTGCCATACTCCACTGACCATACTTGCCCCATTTGTTTAACATACGGCTAGCCAATGTGACTATAATGTGGAAGCAATGATAAGTGATTCAAACCACGTTCCTAGAGCTATACGATCGCCACGTGAGTCAAATTAAAAATTATTCCGACAATTATCAATAAATCAGCATCTGCAAACCTATACGGTGGTCTGCGAGGGGTTTTGTCAATTTCTTTCACACCTTGGGCGGTAGAGGAATCACATTCTTCTACCACCGTTGATGATGGCTTGACCGTCGAAACGTCTAAAGAGCATTAGTGTCTTTTCTTCGTGTTTCGGCTAACTTTGAGGATACTGGGACTAGCCACGGTAGTTACCTTTACGGAGTCACCCGCAAGTGCACATAAGTGCGACATTCCACAGAGGAAAAATCACTCACCTTGACCGGGATCCCAATCAAGGCGAATGATTTTTCCTCTTTCGTGGAATATCGCACTTTCGTGTTTTGGCGTTTTTCAAGTGTATCTTATTTTTTTGTGTACGCATGACAAGCAAAAGGGACACAAATTAAAATATTTTTTTTAAATTTCGGCAGCACATCCGCCTTTTTTCGAAAAAGAGATAACAATATTTATCAAGCAATCAATTGTTATCTCTTGTCACAGGCTTGAAATAAAATGGCAGAAGTCAAAAAACAGGCGTGAAAATAATATTATGTATAATAGAAATTAATTTTTTGGGTATTGATAGGTTGATGTTTTAGTGATTGACCTTCTGTATCGTAGGAGTAAAGGATTGAACACTGCAGCTTCCACTTAGATATTTATTTAACACGACCATGGTTTCGTAGCAGTGCTACAACATCAGGTGAACAGTAAGTCAAGAACAGTAAGTTGACTTACTGTAGCACCTGATGATGTAGCACTGCTACGAAACCATGGTCGTGTTATATAAATATCTAAGTGGAAGCTGCAGTGTTCAATCCTTTACTCCCAGTATGATTGACTTCCACAAAGTATTGCCTGAAACTGTGTCGTACTTCGGTATCGTGTTAGTAGCCCTGAAGATGGAAGTAATTAAATTCCGAAACGTCACAAGGAATAACTATTTTGATTTTAGACCTACCCTCGATCAACTATTATTGTTGAAAATAATTCAATCTAATATTTAATAACGTGGTAATGAAGCTACAACAGCTCGCTTCATGTGGAAAGAATGCAATGTTTAATCTATTACCCAGAAGAGGAAAGTATTGCTGAATCAGGGCACTCGCTGGAATGCATATGCTGTAAATATAAACATACAAAACGCAAAAAGACATTTATTTACGTCTAGATTAGCACTACCTCGCTGACCCATTCCATTGTTTTGGGCGTTTTCAGAAAAGTGAACCGAGTTCGAGTGCATGAAAATAAAAATTCTGTCCCAAATCGGAACACCAAATGAACTAGTGATAAATTCAATGCAGAGTATTTTTATAAATTTAAAATGTGAAAAAAATCACAACCGAGAGGCTTTGACTATGTTGTGGCTAAAAACATAGGTTTTATATATTTGCGATCGATTTTCGTGTAACGGTCTATAAATGACGAAATTTCATTCATTCCCCAAGACTTTACAGTTTAATCGATCTTGCCAGGATAGAAGTACAGCTATGATCATTACTGTAGACGAATATGGAATGAATATGTTTATAAACACAGATTACGCATATTTTTAATTAAAGTAGGCCAAGATAGTTGATGTGTTTTGGTTTTGGATATCTTTGTTGCTTGGAATTGGTACACATTTTTATTTGGTTTGTATTCATGATAAGTAAAACATGTTGTAATTTTCTACAATATTTTAAAAGTACTTTGCCTTTCACCGATTTATGGCGTCGTCAAACACAGGCTGCTAGTTTGTTTTCGTTAATTGTGCCTTTCTCATCCCTGTTCGAATATTTGTATTTTTCTCCTCCTCCCCCGTAACTACAACAACAATTAATGAAAATTAACAAATATTCTGTACCTGACGATGCCGTAAATCGGTAAAACGCAAAGTAATAATAAAATATCGTAGACAATTACTAAGGATTTTACTTTATCATGAATACAAACATATAAACCTTCCAAATGACTTACTCGTTCATTAAGGGAATGCCAATGTAGTATGTATGTATGCTAGAAGTTAAGGCTCACATTTCATTATAATTCTTTTGCTTTCTACATTCCAGCATCTTTTAATACAAATTCGACGCAGAGTATTGGTCAATGAGACATTTATTGCTTTCCCGGCTTGTTTATTGGAAGACCTCCTCTCGGGTATTCCAACAGGTCAGGGCCTTCATGCCCTAACATTTCGATATCTGACTCGGGCATCGTCTTCGGGGATGTACCCGGGGATGTCGGGCATCGTCTTCGGGTAGTTTGAGCGAAAAATCACTTTAAATAGAATTTGATGAATTTGGCCTCATTTTAAAGAAAAAGCTCTCATCTTTACAATGATATCAAAATATCAAACCATTGCCGAACTACGTTTAGAGCAATTTGCCTGAAAAGGTAAGCTGTTTTACATGGGATAGATTACGGCAGTGCGCTCTAGAGGGAGAATATAAAACAAATTAGGAACTTCTAGCACCTGGATTTCGTCAAAAAACTAACGGTGTGTAGATTGCATGTTTTCTCAACTATTTATAAAAAAATAATCTATTACTCACCACAGTATTTTTTACAGAATCGCTAATAAACCTGCTGTTTTGAAGGGTTTTCAGCCGTACGGCGGGAAAAAAATGAGTCAAGTTAGAAACTTATGTAGCTTTATTTATTTAATTACTATGAATTTTGATCATATATTACTACATCTTTGCGACATTAATGCTACAATATTTATTTCATACTTCTTAAAGACGCTGAAATAAAAAAAATAAAATTTGAATATGGTCTCTATTATGACTAGGGAACTATCTCGCTCAAACCACCTTAACTGCAACGAAAAAGATTCATTTCGGAGAGCGAAACGCCGAACAGCATGGAGTCCCTAACCCGGGGGAAGACTCAAGAAACATTTCTGCAATGCAGCGACTATTGTTAATACATTGTAGATATTGGGTTCTTGAACTAAACTGAACAAATAGGATGGATCGAATATATAATAGTGATGGGAGTATGCAGTGGCGGGCCGTGGAAGGATGCTGGCTCCACGCCAACCAGCGAGAGAAGTTAGCGGGGAGAAGGAGAAGCACGGTAGTAGCCGTCGTCCCACAGGCTCGGACGACGACGATGACGCTATGTTACAGTCAGTCCTTGTCAACTTAAGGAGGTTCCGCCGCGACTTTGTGAGTCAAAACAAATACTAAATTCCACATTTTTTATATTTTGTCCAAAAAATCCTGCTTTCACTGATGCAATGTGTTACCTATGGAAACCCAAAAGTAAAGTAGAAAAAATGAAGATTATTCCAGGAATGTATTTTAAATGAGCACTTTTTTCCAGCCATAGGAGCCGACTGCAGCGCCATTTCCTACGAATTACCGAATTTTTTACTTCAATTACGGCATTAATTCTTCAATAACTAGAACAATAAGGTGGTGAGATGCCTGTATTTTATTTTTATTCAACTTCTCTGGATTATTTCCTTCTTAGACACAGTTTTCCACGAAAATGGCATTTGTATTTTATGGAAAAATACAATTTTTCCCCGTGTTTCTCTCATTCCCCCATTGAAGGTGGTGAGATTCCCCCATGTAATTGCAAGTTCAATTATAGAATAATAAAATAGCGTGGAAAGGTATTATTTTGTTGTTCATATCAAATAGAGGACAACTTTTTCTACAAGTAGACAGAATATGAATAAAATGACATTTAAACCATTTTACGGTGGAACCACCTTAACTCCCTGGACTAGGGAAAGTTTTTAGGGGTGGGGGTTGTGCGCGAGTATTTTGTTGAACATTATCTATTTGCGTGTATTAAATTACTATTCGTTTTCTTTTTAATTAATTAATTTCTTTTTATTTTTTATATTTATATTTTTTATTTTTACATCATGCTAGGGATTTCTTTTTTTTAATGCATGGAATAACTTAAATTTTTGTTTTAGTTATTATTATTATTTTTTAATAGTTATTATATATACTTAGAATATATATATCTATATATATATAAATTCAAACTTACAGTAGGTAGGAGAAAGAGAAAAAGATAAAGAATTCGTTCTTACGGGAACGTTTCGAACCAGTTGGTCCTTCGTCAGCTCTAGAAGAGAGCTGACGAAGGACCAACTGGTTCGAAACGTTCCCGTAAGAACGAATTCTTTATATTTTCCTCTTTCTCCTACCTCCTGTAAGTTTGAATTTATATATTTGTGGCCAATTGGCGAAAACTTCCAAAGATTATATATATATACATGCATAAATAAAACAGTGATACACTAAACAAACACAGAAACACGCAAAACAGGACGCCATCGTCAGCGGTAGAGGAATGATGAGTCCGCTCTGTTCCCTTGGGAAGGAAAGGGCAGAGAGGAAGGAAGGGGGGTAAGTGCGAATGGATAGTGGTGGGGAGAGAGAGGTGGCTATTGGGCTTTTAATTCAATGGGCTAGGTTTAGCCCGGGCTTTTCGAATGCTCTTGTCACCCAAATATGGGCGTATTCACGAATTTTCACGTCAACATTACCGGCGGATTCAGGAAGGGCTTCTATGATCTCTAGGGAGAAACAATCGTCAAAATTTTGAGAGTGGGAGGCGGTATGTTTGGGAATGGGATCAAGAAAAGGTGGAGTTTTGGTGGCATGGCGGTGATTGTTCATACGGATATTGAGGGGGGTGGTACATTTTCCCACATAGAAGGCAGGGCAGAAATTGCAGGAAAGGCGGTAAATGATGTTGCTGGTGGTACAATTGGCCGTAGAGGAAGATCTTTTGAGGGAGGGGGTGGCGGAGGGGCGGAGGAGAGAGCAGCATTTGCACCTCGGGCGTCCGCATGTTGAGGAAAGTGGCGGAGGGTCTAGTGGATTTTAAAATGTCCCGCAGATTTGAGGGACGCTTATAGGAAACTTTGGGACATGAAGGTAGGAGGAGGTAAGTAGAGGTATTGTTTTTTAAGATTAGATAGAGGTCTTTCAATATGTTTTTGATCCTGTGTGCACCAGGGAAGAATGTGGTGACAAGGTTAAGTTGGTCAGGTTGGTGGGTCTTGGTCCGAGGGGTATATTTTGCAGTAGGAGACAGGATTTTATTTAAAAGCAACTTCTCTGGGTACTCTCGTTCTCTGAGGGAGTGATGGAGAGTTTCGATATATTCTTTTAGAGAGGGGGCATTGCTGCAGATCCGGTGGCCGCGGATAGAAAGGGAATAAGGGATTGAGCGTTTGGTGTGAGAAGGATGACAGCTGTTAAAATGGAGGTATTGGTCGTGGTTAGTGGGTTTTTTGTGGACGGAGGTGATGAATTTACTGTCCTTAATTTGGATATTAATGTCCAGGAACGTAATTATGGAGTCAGAAATGGAAGATGTGAAGGAAACTGAGAATGAAGAGTTCAGTGTGGAAATGAGAGAAGATAAAGAATCACGGCCGTGAGGCCAGAGGACGAATATGTCGTCAATGTAGCGGGCCCAGAAGAGAGGTTTATGTGTTTGATTTTTTAAGAAAGTGGTTTCGAGATGGCCCATGAACAGGTTGGCATAAGATGGTGCCATGCGAGTACCCATGGCGGCGCCTTTAGTTTGAAGAAAAATTTGATTATTAAAGGAGAAAGCATTTTTTGTTAAAACCATTTCGGCTAGGCGGATGATGAAATTTGTGGAGGGAAAGTGTGGTTTTGGGCGTTGGGATAAATAAAACTTTAATGAATTTATGCCTTCATCGTGAGGGATGGACGTATAAAGGGAGGTAACGTCTATAGTGGCCATGAGTAAAGTAGCATTAGGGGGGATAGAGACGGCGTGGAGAAGGTCGAGGAAGTGGTAAGAATCTTTGATGAAGGAGGGAAGAGATATGACTAGGGGTTTGAGGTAATGGTCAACAAGTGCTGATATGCGCTCAGTAGGGGAATTGATGCTGGAGACTATTGGGCGACCGGGATTGTTGATTTTGTGCACTTTCGGGAGCATGTAAAAATACGGAGTTTTGAAATGAAGGGGTGATAGTATGGCGATGTCAGAGGGGGATAGGCCTTCACTTGGGCCGAATTCCTGGAGGAATGAGCTGATTTCTTTTTGAAAATCAGGATTTGGATCATGAGGAAGAGGGGTATAGGAGGAAGAATCATTTAACTGCCGTAGACCTTCAGCTATATAGCTTTGCTTGTCAAGAACGACAACTGTAGATCCCTTTGCAACCCACCGCCCCCCCTCCGCCACTTTCCTCAACATGCGGACGCCCGAGGTGCAAATGCTGCTCTCTCCTCCGCCCCTCCGCCACCCCCTCCCTCAAAAGATCTTCCTCTACGGCCAATTGTACCACCAGCAACATCATTTACCGCCTTTCCTGCAATTTCTGCCCTGCCTTCTATGTGGGAAAATGTACCACCCCCCTCAATATCCGTATGAACAATCACCGCCATGCCACCAAAACTCCACCTTTTCTTGATCCCATTCCCAAACATACCGCCTCCCACTCTCAAAATTTTGACGATTGTTTCTCCCTAGAGATCATAGAAGCCCTTCCTGAATCCGCCGGTAATGTTGACGTGAAAATTCGTGAATACGCCCATATTTGGGTGACAAGAGCATTCGAAAAGCCCGGGCTAAACCTAGCCCATTGAATTAAAAGCCCAATAGCCACCTCTCTCTCCCCACCACTATCCATTCGCACTTACCCCCCTTCCTTCCTCTCTGCCCTTTCCTTCCCAAGGGAACAGAGCGGACTCATCATTCCTCTACCGCTGACGATGGCGTCCTGACGCCGAAACGTACAAGTTTTCTTTTGTGAGTGTCCTTTTTGCGTGTTTCTGTGTTTGCTTAGTGTATCACTGTTTTATTTATGCATGTGCATCGTCGCCGAGAGCGATTTTCTACCAAGACATTATATATATATATACAATATGCCAAGAGGGTGGCCGATAAAAATATACACACGGAAAAAAGAACACTTACAAATAAAAACTCCCGATATTTCGGTGAAGATATTAGCTCCACCTTTCTCTAGGAGAAGAGTAGGAAATCCTACTCTTCCTACTCTTCTCCTAGAGAAAGGTGGAGCTAATATCTTCACCGAAATATCGGGAGTTTTTATTTGTAAGTGTTCTTTTTTCCGTGTGTATATTTTTATGGGCCACCCTCTTGGCATATTGTATATTTATCACCCGAGTGATTCTCCTGGAAGTTTTATATATATATAAATATATATATATATATATATATAAACTTTGTCACAACTGTGACTAAAATGAGAGCACATAAAAAAGACACTCACACGGGTTGTAAATTTTTCGGTGGATCGCCGCCACCTTCAGCGAAAGGTATAGGAAGAAGTTTCTTCCTATACCTTTCGCTGAAGAAGGTGGCGGCGATCCACCGAAAAATTTACAACCCGTGTGAGTGTCTTTTTTATGTGTTCTCATTTTAGTCACAGTTGTGACAAAGTTTTTATATATTTGTGTTCACGCTCGTGAAAGCTTCCAATATTCGTGTGGCCTATTGGCGATACTTTCCCTGTGTGTGTGTGTATATATATATATATATATATATATATATATATATATATATACACAGGGAAAGTATCGCCAATAGGCCACACGAATAAAAAAATATACACTGGACAGGGGGTGGGGAATGAAAAGTAAAAAGAGACGACTTACTGTGTAAGAACGTTTCGAGCCTGTCAACGGCTCGAAACGTTCTTACCCAGTAAGTCGTCTCTTTTTACTTTTCTTTTCCCACCCCCTGTCCAGTGTGTGTGTGTGTGTGTGTGTGTGTGTGTGTGTGTGTGTGTGTGTGTGTGTGTGTATATATATATTATATATATATATTTATATATTTATTTATTCATATACATTTATCCCTTTTTTTTCTTCTTTTTCCCATTTATTTTTTCTCAAAACAAGACTATTATTCATATGGCTAACTAACAAGGTGGACTAGACTAACAAGTTGGATTGAATTGGATTGAAGAAAGATTGAATTTATCGAGGTTGTAACGAGTGGACGGAGGAAGGTGGCGGCCCTGAGTCCTCCACCCATCACGAGACCAACCCCACGATCATACACGGAAACGACCCCCTAAGACATACAACTCTCTCGCCACGAAAAGAAAATCTTTATCTTTTCCGAAATTTCGACGCAAATAAAGCGTGAAGAGGGAGGGGGAGACAAGCCACGACTCCAAACGATCCCCAATTCGGGTTATTTGCCACGGAGGAGCTCTCTTTATGAAGGTCTCTCAATGGCCTCCCTAAAATAAAGGCGAAATGGGCACTAATCGTCCGAATACTCGGGGCTTTAGAGAAAAAATACGGCAATCTATCACACTTCTGAAAACCGTTCACGGTAGTCACGATTGCGACGGGAACGGAGCCTTCTTACGAGGAAGAGTGAGGAATTAATGACTTGTACCCGCGAGGAGGGAACGTGGTTGTGAAAACATTGGTTTATGCGGGGCGCGGCGTTGATTGGTGGACGGAAACGTGGGCACCAAGGGAGACTTGGGGGGTCAAAGGGCAGAAGGGGAGGATGTTGGAGGCAATTCAAGTCCAAATTCAATGGGAGTGGGAGTGGAATCAAGACGGCGAATTCCAAATTCGATAAAAAATTGTGAGCAAGGCCCAAGAACGTGATTGCATCATAAGTGAAAATTTGATCAAGCAAGACTGATGACTTGGAATCACCAAGATACACATACATAAGAATTTCATAGAGAAGATCTTATTTAATTTTGCAGATCCTACATCAGATTCACAATCTCAACAACTAGAGAACAGTGCAGTGAAGTCATAGCATGGCCAGGAATACAATGAAATAAAAACACAGTACTGCACGTTGAAATATTTTAATACTGTGTTTTAAAGCTTCTGCGCCATATTCAGGTACCTGAAGATGATCCTAAAGCGTAGAAACGCGGTTTTCAGAGAGCAATACGAAGTTTTTATTTCATTTTATTCCTCAAGTGGCTTTTCTATCATATTTCGGCTGTTACAAATAAAAAGTAACAATTCAAGTCTGAAGTGGTGGAACTGTTTCATGATGGAGATCCAAAAATCCATATGTTGCTTTTTTCCAAACGAGTAATAAGTAGGGACCGACATTTTTCGCGTTTGTGATAACGCTAATTTTCACGCGGATTTCAGTTTTTTTTCGCAAATAACGCGAATTTTTGGTGTTTATCATAAATATTACGATTTATACCTATAATTGTCATTTTTCACCATATTAGAGCCTTGATGCATTAGCTGCGATGATAGATCACCAGATGGCAGTAACAGAGGCCGAAAGCTAAAGCTCCAGCTTTAGATTTCTAAATTATCCGACCAAATATTCGCGTAGAATGAGGAAATACGTCTCACGGACCATGAGTACAACCGTTTCAACAGTTTGGAAACTCGACTTCTTCAAGTCTTTGAATGCGTATGGCGCACAGCATTCCGTCTTTCGACTCGAAAAGAGGAGGATGGACCAGAGAGAAGCACATGAGTGGAATATTGGATCCCATACACAAGAGGACGTCCGTTCCCCTTTTCTAGGATAACTCTGAGGATACCAGCTGGGATTTAAGTATTTTGCCTCAAACTGGTGTTTTAAATGATTAAAATCATATAATAAATTAATTAATGTGACGTGATACATTTTGCTTTGGTTTCACTTTCAAATATTTGGTGGAAAATTGATGCTCTGTGATGGAAAATGGTCCAAGTTGACGACTCAACCTTGTACTCAAAAACTTGTTATGGTTTATTGAACGTCTTCACTACTATCCATACTTTTGGATGTCCAGCATTCCTCAAACCCATGCACAATAGGCTACGGTGATAAAGCAACAATCCTTCTTAATATGATTTCCTTCCCTAATACTGGGGCCGACGGTATTTTTAAATCTTTGAAAGGCTTTTTAATAAAGACATTTCACCTTTTTTGATCGAGAGATATAAAGCAATATTGATGTCATTTCTCCGGTAGTATGATTTAGGCCCACACGCATTTCAACCATACTGTCTTCGCATTTTGTTCAGGTTAACCCTGTAAGCGTAAGGTTAGAGAATTTCCCTTTGGCGTAGTAATTGATGAGGTAAGCGCCAAGGTTAAGTCAAGAACTGAAATTAATATTAACGAAAAATAGCAACCATCTGATTCACTCCAAATTCAGCTGACAAGTTTAAACTTACTTTTTCGTTGACGTTCCGTTGTGAATACAAAAAGCCGAAGGAAAAAATCGTCCCATTTGTAAGCTAATAACTTAAATTATTATAGTTGTTTGCAATCAACAGAAAGCTACGATACATTATACGCTAGCGTTTGTGTTCACAAGATATTATAAATTTGAAGAATCGGCTTAAAAAACAATTCCCTAACGAATGATTCTGATTAGCTGAGCAAAGAAATCCGTGACGTAAACCATCAATTATACGTGCTTCGATATGCTTTTGATTGGTTCAAGTTCCTGTCATCGTAAACAAGGAACGCTAATGGTACTCAATGGACTTTTTTCGATGGGCTAAGAGAATGGGGCCCAGCTTTCGATGCCAATTCATCGGAATTATCGATTCTGCTTTATCGAAAACGGGAAGTCAAAAGATACAGAATGCGGGCCCAGATAACGTTCAGCCTATCATACTTAAGTTCACCATTTAATCGTCCTTTTACCCGCACACGAAATATTACCCCTGTTAATAGCTTTACCTTTACTTTTGTTTGACACCTTAAAATTACATAAGAGGGTCAGTTTTCGCCCTTCGGCTGTGGCTAATACCAATAGGGTGCCTCTAGTTTTCTCATTTCCCGTATAACTGATTCGTTATGAAACTCATTTAGCGCCTATGGTGTTCATGGTGACGTTTGGTGGCATATCAAAGCCAACTGACGTTTTATTGGCACGTACCACCAGCCCAAGAACTTAGTCATGCTTTTTACGTAAATTTATAGCATAACTTCTCAGCATAATTACCTGACCAGACGCTGTTCTTAAATTCAGCTAATAAGAAAAAGGTCTATTCTTCACATCATCCCTCTGTGCCAACCGATGCTTGCTTAGAAAGCAATGAGTGGAATCTAAATTCCCTTTGATGACTGATGGGAAAGCCCTCGCTTCGTTTTGCCATCACAATATCACGGCGATTTTTGAGGTCTACAAATTTTCCTTTTCAATGTTCTCTAAAAGCCTTCCAGGTTGAATTAGCACGTTTCAGGTGTCTTGACCGAGATAGTTCCCTAGTCATATTTGAGACAATATTCGAATTTTATTTTTTGATTTCAGCGTCTGTAAGAAGTATGAAATAAATATTTTAATGTTAATGACGCAAATATATTTAAACGCAAATATATATGCCCAAAAATCTCAGTAATTGAATAAATAAAGCTACATAAGTCTCTAACTTGACTCATTTTTTTCCGCCGAACGGCTGAAAACCCTTCAAAACAGCAGGTTTTTTGCGATTCTGTAAAAGTTACTGTGGTGAGTAATAGATTATTTTTAAAAATTGTTGAAAAAACATGTTATCTATACACCGTTAGTCAATTGACGTAATGTAGGTGTTATAAATTCCTATTTCCTTCAAATTCTCCCTCTGGAGCGCACAGCCATAATCCATCCCATGTAAAACAGCTTATATTTACAGGCAAACTGCTCGAAAAGTAGTTTGGCAAGGGGTTGACATTTTTATATAATTGGAAAGATGAGAGTTGTTTCTTTAAAATGAGGCAAAATTCACCAAATTCTGGGTGAAGTGATTTTTCGCTCAAACTACCTGAATTGTATCAAAATTCTTCCGTAGTAATCGTAGAGTTTCTTCTACAACTTAGGTACTTAGAAGTTTGAGCATCTTTTTTCCCGCCTCTCCAGCCAAGAGTATTTTAAATTTCTCTTTAAAACTTCTTTGAGTATATTTGCTTACTTGGGATTCGGAAGAAGCCTTTTTCTCAACATGATTAATTGTCTATCCTTCATTATATTAATAAAGGGTAAAGTTGGAAAGGCCATCAATACAAAGAGACCGGCTGAGGGTTACCGAGACTGCAAGGCAGCACGTTTGTGACACAACTCCGGCGAGTATGTGAGTAGGGCGGCGCTTAATTTCCTAAATCCGGGAAACATTGGAATTCAGAAACTAAAAATTATTGATTCAGTGGGAAAACACGTATTTTATTCAGTCTTACAGCAATTGGACCCGCCGCAGCTGTAGCCCAGCGCCGGGTTCAAAGTTCAACCGGTCCAGGATGTGGTTATTTCTGCGTTAAACAACCGTCCGTGTTTCAATAATGCCATTTTAGAGCCACTCTGTAACGAAAATTTCAATCTTTATGGCGTATTTAGACGCCTTCACGGACGCTTGCTGGCAAGCGCTTGACCGCGCAGTGGCATTCAACACCCGACGCCGAGCGGGTTGCATCCTATAGAGCCTTTTCTCATCTCCCCCATCATCATTCCCCGACTCCGGGCACTTCAGGGCACTCACTTAGACCACACATTGCAACTTTTCAATATTTTACTCTATTTACATTTGTTATTGCAATTGATTGTGTCATGTCTTAGTGTCCAACAAATAATGCTGTCAAACCATCATACTCATCAAATTATTCATAAATATATGATAGATATTATTGTTATGTTGGATGCTGCACATTTTAAACTTAGAACTCCTGATAAATATTCTTTTTGTATCGTTTGGAATAACGTATCTTGCATATTATTGTTTGATATTTATCAAACTGTTTTTGCTATTCTTTCTTCACTGTATTCAGTTCGGTAATAGTATGTTTTCGATTGTAAAACCACAGAGCCTATTGAATGTTTGTATGGAATACATATTCCATAGGACAAATGTCCTAGAACAACAATTTTTATATTATAATTATAATCCTCGTCCTTCCTCGTGCGCCAATGGAGGGGACGCGTGCCATCACTCAACCGTCAAGACCTCCAAAAACCATTATCCAACAAATGTTTCCGCGACGGATGCGAGCACAGAGCACTCTACCGACGACGTCTTACAGCTCCATGAAGGACGTCTTACGCGTCATTAGCCGCGCAAAGAACCGCCACGCGGCGGCAGGCGCGGAAACAGCACTCCAAGACGGGCACACGATCTCGCATCCGCCGGCTCCTCATATTGTTCCCTGGCTGCATCAACTCACCCCTCCTCTCCACACAGTAGGTACATGGCTTACTAAAAACCAACCCCACGCCAAACGACGCCTTCTTAAAAAGCGCGCGGCCAACTCATTCGATATTTTTTTTCGCCGTTACCAACTCCCATTACCAGACCAATCGTCTTCTCTCGTGCGGCCCACGAGCGAGCGGGGCAGGCGCTATCCAGGGCAATCAAACACGATCGCCGGAAGTGTTGCTCATCATCGACCATCGTTGTTATAACCGCGCGCTCATTTGAACGCGGCCATCTAAAGAGTTAGTCTCGGCATTGTTGTCGAAATAATGACGGCGACATGCGCGCGCATCATTTGGATAACAACCCGCTCGACAATCGGGGGAATGAAAGGGGGAAGAAAGGTCTGCCGTCATCAATTACGGGGAGAAAAAGTGGTTTCACTTTGGCGCGCTTCGGCGACCCGTGGCACTTGATTGTATAATGTGAAGGAGGGATAGAGGGGGAAAGCGGGGGGGGGGGGGGGAAAGGGGGGGACTCGTCTTACGTCTTCGTATTGTCTGGTTGGCCAGGGGGATGGAGAGGCCATGAGTCGAGGCGGCGCGGCTCACGGCTCATTAGATGCCGACCGCAAACGTGACCGCTAAAGACGCTGGCTCGGACACATTAGCGTCCCTGTCCCGCTCAGTGGAAGGAAGTGCGGGATTAGAGCGGCCTCTTAATTCGGTACGCCCCCACCCCTCCCCCCACCCCTCCCCCCACCGCTCTCTTCCTCTCCTCAACCCTGCCCCAAGAGAATGTCGGGAAAGCAGTCCCTACATCCAATCGAGGATAGACGCGCGACGATAAATAATATCCCCGGATGTTATTATGGAAATATCTCCATTTTTAATCGCACAGGTTGTCATAGATACATCACAAATTTGGCCGCAAATTGGATCTGAGATAACTTCATCGATTATTTTATTTTTATTCCTCATCCTCATGCATACGCATTGAAAATATTGAGTTCAGAGCAAACGCATTAGATGCGAATGGTGGATTAGGCAAAATGTTCATGGAATTTTACTACACAGAAACATTCCCTTCATAAAAAGTGCACAAAACAGTCCGCTATTCTGGTAAAGTTCATGGGAATATGTTTAAGAGCGGAAAGGTCAATCAAATATGATATAAATCAATCAAATATGGACTCCTCGATTCAAGCAATATATTTATGGTGGAGATCCAAGGCAAGGAAAAGTAAAATTTCCTCCACTAAAGCATTTCCATAAACAAAAAAGAGAACCCATTTAAGTTTTACCTTAAATCTACACATGCGGGCCAACCACACTCCTTCCACAACTTACACGTGCCCAGCTAAAAATAAGATATACACCATATGATGCCCAAAACGTACATGAACCTGTTCAACTAAAGCAGTGGTCTCCAAACGTTATTTTCCGGCGAACCCTTCAAGACTTTCTCAAAATTTTATCGCCCCCTCATCTTTATTGTTGCGTAATTACAAGCAAAAGGACGGTAGTTTTAAAGGACGGTAGTTTCATTTTACATTGTTTACAATAGTGATAATTACTTGTCAAAAAGTCTTGCACATTATATTATAAAATTAAACTTAAAGAATGCGTTGGCGAACTGACTAATCGAAAATAAGGAAGAAAATACACTAATATTTCAAACGATGACGTTAATTGATGCAGGTCACGTCGAATTGTAAAAAAATAATGCAAGAATATATGGCTATTGGTTATTAAAGTAATTTTTAACAACTTATTTTCTATCAACCCCGCGCCCGTATTGGCCCTTGTAAACAACAAAGAATAACTTATAAATGAACAGGCACGGAAATAACAGCCAAACATAACGTTTATATAGAGCTGTTGAAAGTCAATAATCTCCCCGCAGTATCGGTTTCTGATGTTCTATTTCCAGGTATGAACGACGTAGGCGTAGCGTAGCGTGATCGGAGTTGCCACTTCTACAGAGAGTTCATTGAGTTCAGGAGGCACTATGGTGTTCCGGGAAGTAGTTTTGCGGCACGTCACCTCTGCCCTTACTGCTTTATATTGGGGAACTACATTAAATTCTACCCAGGAGACTCCAGGAATGAAGGCGGAGGGCCTAATAAAATTTTTCAATACTTATCTAGTGATCAAAAAGGGTCATTTCTACAGAATAGTAATGCTATTGCTCGATATACGCGCTCCAAGAAATGTAATTAAGCCAAAACGTCATTCAGCTCCATGGTTAACATCCGAAATTAGGAATTTAATGTCACTTAGGGATCAATTATGGATCGTCTTCGACGAAATTTCAGAAGAACTCTTCTCCCTCGCCTCCTTGACTTTAGTGCAAGACTTTAATTTCCTCACTACCAAGGATTTGGAATTTTTTTCATATTAGTTCCAAATTTCTTGCCAATCACGAGCAGCATAAATCCTTTTCGTAGCATAATTAACTTTTTTCTCACTCAGTAAAAGTTTTTAAAAAAACACACAAAAGCGTCACTCAAGTAAAAAAATAAGTTAGGGAAGGAATCTCACTCAAAGACCGATGGGGAAAACATGGCTTGAATCTTGTATTTAAGTTTGCAGCGAACTATTTCTCTAAAGACGTCCAGCAAATTTTACAAACTTCACTGTAGGTACTTTGTATGGAACGATCATGAATACCTAGATGATAAAATAACAATGAAGAGCAGAGAGAAAACAATTGTCATGCATTCGACGAATAATTTACGACCGCAATAAATCTTCGATGTAAAGGTTAATTTAATATATTCACAATGGATACTGCCAACAAAATGATTGCAATATCTAGATAACCTACACTTGGTATTTGAGGTTATATTTTATCATAGGTGACACCAGAGATACCCCGCATTCATAAGTGTTCCACATGACTTAGTTTTGCATGAAGTCATTATAATTATCTCGACATGTAAGTGAGGCACTCAAGCAAGTGGCAATCATTCATTTAGCATAAGATTGTAAAAAAATAATGCAAGAATATAAGCCCACGAGTTTTTGCTATTTCTTCGATAAACCAGGAATCTAAATTTTCTAAATATATCTCCTTAATTTAACGCACACGGGCCACTTTTTCGACCGGATGGGGATCGACGTCGGGTAAGGGCTGGCTAACAATTTGCAATCCGGGTACACTGGTTGCGATGGCGGGCAGGGTATAAGGGTAAGGGTGGATTCAATTGATTTCTTGATTTCAATGACTGAATACACCATTCGAAAGCCTTATTTGAGCCAAAATGGTTTCTTTCTTCATCGCTAAGTCGAAACTTATCATGGACATTTTACGGAATAATTTAATACTATAAGTTTTCATTTTTGGAAGATGAGGATTTTAGTCCATATATTGAGCGTAAACACAAAAAAAGAAATGAAATGAACGAGTGCACCGAAGACAATGACCTCAACAAGCTCAGAACACACCAACTTCTAATTCAGACAACCAAGAAAGTTATTATTTAGTTTTTCTACTATAAGGTCGGTTACAGGTTAAAACCAAAATCATCCCAAATTCCGCATTATACATCGCCATTTTAAAAGACAATTGCCACGCCAATTTTCACACAACTCTAACAGAAAGTTCAATGCTTACACATTTGATGTGACCAAAGTACCTACAGTTCTATACTTTCTCCAGTTTCGAGCCTTGGAATGTTAACGATAAGCATAGCTTCTCGCACGTACGTTTTGATATCAAGGTGCTATGACCACGTACACATTTCATCGAATACAATCCGCAGGAGCGATGACAGCCAAGATTAGTGACTTCACATGCGTACAGACAAGAAACAACCAAAACTTATCTTAGCATTCTGCAATATTTCCTACCGAAATTTCATCCTTCCCTCAAAGTGGAGTTTTCGGCTAATTTCAGCTTCAAGCTCCAGCCCAAGTTTCAAAAAGGCGTCAGAAGATGAAATGTTTATTTTACGTTACAAATGTAACGAATTTGATGATTATTAAAAGTTCACACAAAGTATGAAGCAAGTAGAGGAAGGACTTTAGTCATAATTAAGTTCCTACATAATTTATCACTGGGAAAACCCAAAAATATAAGCAAATATTTTGTATAAAAAGTTACGATACTAACGTGGTTTTTTCCCTCAAATACAACTCTAGGAGTAACTCTAAACCTCCCAAGGAGAAACTGGGCATTATTTATTTTAACAACACGATTCAACTCAGTAGCTAGAATTAATACTTTATCATAAAATGTCTCAGGAAGGGCTGAAGGCTTTTTAAGTCCTATTTAGGTTTTAAATAGGTTATTGCACGGAGATAAGAGTAGAGAACATTAATGTTCTCTGTACGTTATGTGTCTTTTCAGTTCTGTACCGTGATACTTACGGTAACGCTAATACGGTTTGGAAATTTGGGATAAAGAAGTGGGCGTTTATTTTGATTTAGAGATTGAACAGGAATTTATAACATGTCCTTCAATACACGATACCATTTGCCAGGAATTTTCTAAACCAAATGGGTGATTTCATTGCGTTCATTAATCTTACCAGGAAATCGTGATGACGTTCAAAGATCAATGAACACAATGGACCGAGTTGTTCAAGATTTTATCATGAAAATACAGAAGGGAGAATTTAGGCAGAATAATACAGAATCCATGATGAGAGGGGAGAAATTAAAGCAAGTGAATTCCTTTTTCTACCTCGGAGGTGCCATCACGTGGACAGTTGAAGTACAACGTACTTACATCAAGCGTAGAATAGGCCAAGCTGTGAAAGCGTTTCTGATGAAAAGAAAACTACTGTTTTCAATAATGATAGGACTATGAATGAGGAAACAGTAACTATGTGAAACATTGGTGTAGAGCGTGGCACTCTATGGATCGGAAACATGGACCATTGGAAAAGCAGACTTGAAAAGATTAGAAGCTTTCGAAACCTGGTGTTGGAGGATGATGCTGCAGATCAAATGGATGGAGAAGCACTATGGGTTTGCGAAGGGTATAATCGAAGGAAAAACAGAGGAAAATGTCCCAAGACGGCAAAAAGATATATGCATACCTTTTTTTTGTAGTTAAAATGAAGAATAAAGTACATAAGAAGATCTAGCATGGAGTAAGATAACTAGCATTCGATAGGGAAGGATGAAGGGCTTCAGTCAAGCAATCTTAATTTGAAATAGGACCAATGACGACTGGTTGGGAGTGGTAGGGGAGAGTGATTCAGCGACGTCGCGTCAGTGGCACTGGTACTGTTCAACATCGTTCTACTAGGTTCGCTCAAAGCCCCGGCTCATACTCACTCGTTCGTTCATTAAGCCCCCTCTCTCTCTCTCTTTTCACCAGCTTACGCGGCGCGATAACAGATGGCTCCATCCTCCCCAGCATCCTCCCGGATCCACGTGATAGACGGATGGTGGGAGGAGGAGGAGGGGGAGAAGGGGGGGGGGGGCTAGGGGAATGGTCGGAGAGAGGTGTGATGTTTGGGGATATAGAGCGACGATGGAGAGGAGGAGGGATGGATGGAGTTGGCGGCGGGAGGGATTGGAGATGGACTAATCTGCGCCCAGCATCTCTTAACTCGCCGCGTATCCTCTGGCGCGCGGAGATAGAGTGCTGGGGAATGGCAGGGCGGCATAAGGAGAAGAAAGGGTACCGAAAAACGAAAAAGATCTCCTCATCAGATCCGATCGACAGAGGGAGCCACCTCCTCTTTCTCCTCCCCACACACACTTCGCTTGCCTCCTCCGTCACTCCTTATAGCGACTTCCCTTTCCTCTCTCTCTCTCTCTCCCTACTCACACATACATTCCACCTCTCTCCCTCTATCTTTCACGCACAAACACACAAATGCCAAACGGAAAGGGAAGGCAAAGGCAGTGGATGACAGGGGTAATAATTTTGCCTTCGAAAACGCTGAGTCAACACAAACCTGATTATCCCTGTTTCCCGCGATGTAACCAATGATTGGTTGCGGGTCCTAAAATCAACAATTTCGTTCTATCTCTGCTTGAAAGTAAATTATACAATTAAAAGTGACATGGCACAATTGGCTGGTTCGCTGCTCTTTTTTTTATCGCCATTTCTGAGAAAAGATAAAAAAAACGCTAAGGGACGTCTATGTTCTTGCTCCTCAATCAGTTACCTAGTTATTGATTAATATGCGGCTGGCAAACGAACCACTTAAGGATGTTTGAGCTAGTTTTTTTCTCTTGTCATAATAAAGATCACTTTCAAGTTTGAATTTAAAACTTAAGCAGTTAATAAGCATGAAGTAAATATTTTAACAGACGTACACATTTTGTTTTTGCGACTGAAATTCTCCGTAAATAACAATAGATGTATTCATGTTTAACACTTTAAATTAAATTATTCTTTTCACGCTGCACTATGAATTCAACACATTTGCAACTGAAGATTTTCTGTTGCCATTTTATAAGAAGTATTTTGTTTAGGTATTAATTTCTTTTAAAGCAACTAAACACTACTACATTGGGACGGGTCAGACCTTCCTCATTTTTTTTAAATACACCATGTCCGGAGTGCACAGCCGTGTTGAATCAGGCGTCAACACAGGCGTCAACGGTGAAGCATGACGAAGCGGCGAAACGGTGAAGCATCTGCATAGTTGGTTTTCAGGAAAATTATGGTAAAATCACGGTGATGATATTTGTATTTGACGTGTTACACAAAGAGAATGTGTAAACAAACATTTTTCATGAATAAAAAATAGAATGTGTGGCTACGCCCAATGACGATGCTTCCGAATGAAATGCTTGTCACCGAGTGGGAGAAGTTATGAACTTCAAGTTTTCAGATGAAGCGGGAAGGTAAGTATGACATTCAAATGCTGACTACAAGTTGACCAATTTAAAAATAAATTTGACAGTGGCAGGCTTTTCTTCGCATCAGTTTTTAATGCTTGTATTCGTATTAAAGTAAAATACTTTTTATTTTGATTTGTACGACCCGTATTTAAGGGTCTTTCTCAATCCTGCCCGCATATTTGTATTTTTCTTCTCCTCCCCCGTCACTACAACAATAAATAACGAAAAAACAACTTTCAGAAACCTGACGATTCCGTGAATCGGTGAAACACGTCGTAAAAATAAAACTATTATAGAAAAGTACGAAGCCATTTACTTTATCATGAATACAGACATATATCCCCATTTTTTGGGCACTAAGCCCGAGGTTAATACGACATCCCATCTATGGCGCTCACGTCAAGTAATCGACAGTCAGAAGAAAACTTTCATTTAACGTCAACTTAAGGACGTTCGATGGTTTCACTCAACTTATAGGAATTCGACGAAACTTGCTGGAAGCATTAATTATGTTTCCCTAAATCTACCTGAATTTTTACAAAATTATTTACAATAGATTTCTTAGGATATTTGATGTGGAAGTGGGCATGAAATCATAAGGGTTCTTATGGTAACGCGAGGTGCGACTGGCTTTATTCATCGAAAAAAAACGTTTTGTAGTTAAGAATAAGAAAAACAAAAATAAATTAAATCATCAATAGAATAATGTATGAGAATCATTTGATATACTTTATTTTTATTGTTTTTCTTATTCTTAACTACAAAAAGATTCTTTTTGATGAATTAAGCTACTCGTACCTTGTGTTCCCATAAGAACCCATGTAATTTTTTGTCCACTTCTCGATCAAATATCTTAGGTAATCTGCGGTAAATAATTCTGAAAGAAATCAGGTAGATTTAAGACAACATAAAAGTAATGCTTCCAGAAAGTGTCGTCAAATTCTCTTAAGTTGAGTGGAACCACCGAACGTCCTTAATGAAAAGGCTACGTCACCTTGCGTTAACCAGACATTATAAAACCGGGCCTAAGTAATTTTCGCATTTTTGATTGTTGCAGACCGGGCTGGTTTATAGATTTCCTATCATTTCCAAAGTACCTTTGTAAATGGTGTATTACATCGAAAGTGACCACAATAAATAGGTCGGGAAAATTACTAAGTATTCTTTCATCCTCGTGACGAATGTTAACTTTTTTGTGCCTAGGTGTCAGCCGCAAGTCTTCAGTACCTACACAAATTAATATTTGATTTCAACTGATCTCTTGCATGAGTTTTGGCTGTTGAGAAAGGAGCTTTGTCATCTTTAAATGCATAAATACAAGCTATATCACCTTTTATGTCTCACCATGGAAATCTACTTATTGGAGAACACTCAGAAATCATTCTGTTCGTGTGACATGGGTGTTGCTTTTCGGGAATCACCGTCCGATAAGGAAGGCGGTATCTCTGAAGAAGAATGCCTTCCTCGCACGCATTCAAATTTCTGCCCGCTGATCTTCCTCGGCCGAGTGTTTCATGCAAGATGCGAATCACGAGCGGACGAAGAAAGAAAAGATCTCTTTCTTTTCGCTCCGGCCACCTGTCTCCCTCCTCTCTTCCCTCTAACACTCTCCAACTTCCATTCTATTGATCGATTTTTTGAAAAGAGATTGGGGACGGAAGAACACGTCCCAACAAGGGCATCACCCTCCAAATCACATTCGTTCGCTCCGTAACTGCCCAGGCCGTGTCTCGAATTCGTGTTGATGGGCAACATGAGTATATATGCAGGCTAGATGCGCGCCCTCAACGAAGGGAACCGTCTCCACGTCATCTCCAACGCAATGAGTTTAAAGTGTAATGGGAAGGTCCCCGCTGGTCCCATAGCGTGGCAGGAATAGGGGTGCCCGGGGGATAAGGAAAGCAACACCTATTCCGACCAAAACATTGAACTCGCAATTGGTTTAAAGGTAACTTCAACTACTCAATTTCGGGCGGTATATTAACCAGGACCTTTATTCATAAACCTGTGACAAATGTTAATACTTATATACTCTATTGTTTTTTGATAATTCAGGAAAACCCACCGGATGTTGTGTTCGACTGCCAAACGATGATGAAAATCAATGATTTTCGCGGTGTTTTTGAAGAGTTTTTTAGCGTGGCAACGTTCATTAAGGACATTTTATTTTTGATTTTTCGCTTTAAGTTAACAAAACAGTATTTTTTGCTTGCTATGCCATATTCATAATCATGATAGAAGAAAAATAGCCAACTTTAATGTGACAACAGTTGACATACCAAGATGGCGTCTTCGGCTTACAAGAAAATCTCCTAAGTCCAGGGTATTCCAACGGCATTGCTCCCAGAGGCGGAATGACGTACGATGCGGAAAATACAACTGCTATCTGGAAAGCCTAAAGTTTATGTATCACATTCCCGGCTAAATTGAATCGCGTCCCCGGGCTTTTTTTATGGAACTAGGTATGGCTTAAAGTTAAGTTTTGCAGGGTGCCTCGACGACGAACGTTATTTGCAAATACGTATGGCTGTTCTAAGGAAGAAAAAAAGGGCTAAATCATCTTAAACAGACTTTGTTAACACGAGCCAATTAAAACAAAATTAATAATTTTTCCCTTTTCGTTAGCAATTAAATTATGCAACTAAAATTGCATTTTACAATAGTTTCACCACCACAGTGAAAATTATGATACAGCGATTGTGACTCGATCAACTAATGCCCGTTTGCTTCGCTATCTTGTTGGTAGCAACTCCAATGGCAAATAGTACCGTTGAAGTGAAGGAAACACTACTGATGATATCGCAGGTCACGAAATCTAATAAGAACTAATGTATATAATGACCACTTATAAATAGATTCTTCTTCTTTTTTTATTTTTGGTCAATTGATCTAAAGAACGCTTGACTATCATATTTGCTTTGATATTTACATTAACGAACACAATTTAAATACCCAAATGAGCTCACTCTTGGCCTATTGCCTAGGAATCGAATTGCCGTTCGTAAATATTTCCCGTAACCCAAGCTGACCGGTAACGTTGTTGTTTCAACCGTCCGTTACTAAGCCATTAATGTGATTTTTTTCCACCAAGCTTCCGGAGTCCTTCATGTAAAGGCCGCAAATGTGAGACCGTGGCTGACTTCACAAAAATAGCCTTGCTCTGGCTCCGCGAGACATGGAATTGAACTCCATGGAATACATACTTCTTCGAAGGTCGATGGTCCCCGACGGTTTGAGACCAGACTCCCATTTCAACCTTTCCAAGCATTTAGAGTCCGTCATCAAATGACTCGCCAATTATTCCCATGCCCGTCAAGTCGTTCCCATGGTCCGCTTCGTCCTCAATGGCCCTCCACTCAATCCAATCCATTACAGGACTCGAGGAAAGAAAGGAGGAGGGAAATAGAATGAGGCAGACACACATTTTTCTCCATTTTACGACAGTTGATCTCCTCTCGGGTCCCCCAACCCGTGCTCACCGTATTTAGCCCTTACAGCGCCATTATAGCCTCACCACCTTCGTCTTCTGCGAGTGGTAGACCTCTCGAGGAACCGAAATAAACCCAGGAAAACAAACACGGAAATTGAGAAAATACATTATATGATTTGGAATTATTTTTTTACTAAGCAATGCCACTCAGAGGTTGGTGGTGGTAGAGGGGGAGAAAAAAAGAGTAGGAAATTTAAAAGAAAAATAAAAAGTTACAGAAGAAAGTCGGTTGTAGCAATGCCGGGGACAAGGTCGTAGGCTTAATGCGACTACGCCGGCGTTAGCGAGAAGTTACGGACGACCGTGGACTCCGTCATTTGAGGCGTCCAAATTTCGACGCTGCCGAATGCGTCTTAATCGTTGCCCCGTGGCCAGAGAGGTGTCCAATTGGTGACTAATTATAGACTCTTTCTGTTGAGATTCATTCCCTAACATTTCCCATGGGCTTCACGGTTAGTATAAGCCGACATCGGTTATTTTACTTGAACTTTCATTACTTCTAATTGTTATATTTGCTACCGAAATCGATGCGGGTATCATTAGCTAGGATTGCGCTTCTTCCAAACTCTCTTATAATAATATTCTAAACATATTCGTTCAAGTAAGCAAGTTCACAGGCCTGATGAAATATAATTATTAACATCGAGATATAAGTATAGTCAACATATATAAATAATAATATATATAGATATCAGTCTAGAGAAAAGTAAACATTTTGATATCAAATTTAAAGTATAGGTATCAAGTTCAGTTCCAATTTCACACCTCTTTCTATCAAATCTAGACTTAGCCTCAAGTTAACTTGGCGAATCGACCAAAACGATTACCTAGCTATATACAGACCTCGCGGCTGCCACTTTGATTTTAGTAGGGGGTTTTAGTAAACCCGACATGAAAAGGAAAGGAAAACAAGGGAGGGAAAATGAACTGGAAGGGGGAAAGACGAAAAGTGAGACGAGCATTGAGGGAAAAAGTGCTTTGGTGTGTTTGCTGTTTCCCTGTTTTCACGCATGATTTGAAGGAATGTCTGTGCTTATCATTTTAGCAATGAGTCTTTCTTATTTTTTCACAGCTTCCAGTTGTAGAGATGTACTACAGGGTTAAGAAAAGTCGTTCGTCACGCCTAGTGATACTAACTTTGAAGCAACTTTAGCCTAGCGTTTAACCTTCAAGTCTCTGGGCGGAAACTGAACAAGTCCTTCCACTATCTGCGTTATTCTCTCTATTCGATTGTTGTAGTTTTAAGCGAAAGGGGAGTCTTTAATTTATATTTTTTGTTTATTTTGACTAGTTAAAATTTCTGCGCAGGGTCCCGAATGCTTGTGGATACTATGAGGGCAATTTCACGTCAAATTGCACAAGAGTTGACCTTACCCGCGGCGAATATTGAAAGATTTTTACTAAATTTTTCACCCTATGTATTACCGGAGAAATTTCAATTTGTAGCCAGATAGGTATCGATTTTCAAGATCTGGATTGTCGCAAAGATATTTGACGAGACTAGCTAAATTCCCCTGTTCTTTCTAATTCAATATACCTATCCTTAACGATTCAATGCAAAGGAATGATTTGGTGTTTTTATAAATTTAATAGAACGCAATTTGTGATTAACGAAAATATTTGCCATAGCAATAGTAAGATTACTTTTAACAGCATATGTTTTAAAGGTTTTTTTAACGCCTTAATGACCTATTTTATAAACTGATAAAATTAAATTAAATTTGTACGTTGTAGTAATAATAATAATAATATTTCCACAATAAGTTGATGTTTCAAAGAATATTAACCAATGGAAATATGCTGCGAGCGCTGCGCTCACCGCATGAGAACTGAGATGAAAGCAGGTTCTCAAATCTTGGACGGCTCTATCGCTTTGTAGGAGTGTGTATAGTTAGAATATGCGCGAACAGAAAAAAAATACAAGTGAAATCATTGAATGACATCATTTTAAACTGCAACATAAGCGGTAATAGCAGTCGAATCACTAATTGACTGCTCACATTTGCCATATCACTATCACAAGTGAGTAAACAACTAAGATGGTTCAACGTCAAATCCCGTAGAGAGTACCTTCTGACATCCTTTTTTTTTTGTTCTATTTAAAAACAAATCGCCCAAGTATCTGCATGATTTGTTCCTTAGTTGTCCCTCTGTCTCCACAATGTCCACTAGGTCTGATACTAATCAATTGTATTTTCCAGGGCATCGCACCACAGCATATAATAAATCATTTCTTGTAACGGCTTGTCACATATGGAATAAGATGCCAACTGATATAAAAATTGCATATATGTTAAAACATTTAAAATGAAATATCATGATTATTTACTTTCCCGGGAATAACATAATTTCCTCCTATTTTTGTTCTCAAATTTGTTTTCAAGTTATTATGGTTCCTTTATTACTGTACCATTTTGTTATTTCTTAAGTAATGAATGCATGAATTTTTGTGTTGTATCAAATCCGGCTTGGTGTATAACTCCATTTGCCTTTTTTACAAAAATACATTTGTTATGTTATGAAATGGGAAGACATTATATATAGATATTATAAAATAAAAAAGTTTTTATTTTTTGTATTTTATATATATTTTTTGACATTATATATATAGATATTATAAAATAAAAAAGTTTTTATTTTTTTTAATTATCGATGTACCTGCAAAATGTATCAATATTAATATTTTTGTTCTTATGGATATATTTCCTGAACAATAAATGTTTTTTCTGTCTATCTATCTAAACCTAGTGTGGGATAAGAGTCTAACATGGGATAAGTGTGAAAGTTTCACTATTTCACTCAAGTTTCACTAAAGTTTCATTCAAGTGACAGTTATAATACGAGAGGATTAATAAATGTATCCCGTAAGTGCATGCAATCGATATTTGCTGGATATGTAGCCTAACTAGATCGTCGAAATATCTTTCTCTTGCTCTTCCAGCGCTGTTTCTTAAATCAGGAGGGCTGGTGTTGACGACTAGCGCAAAGGACATAAACGGCCAGCTCTGACACCTTCCATTGTGACTGATCAGTCTCACCAGGGAAAGGTTACATCTGCCGGCCGAGAGGCTCGTGGACAGCGCAGTTACTGCGGCCTGGTTTAGTTGGCTCACCGCGGCGGGCAAAATGCCGGTTTTAATTATGAGCGCGACGAATGGGAATGGGAAATAATTACAGCTCGCAAAGGTAGCCCACGTTAATCTGCGTGCGTCACAGGAAACGAGAGGCAGAGTGTACATATGCAAATCAGAATGACCGTCAGGAATGAGCTCGAAGTAATGGAGTTCCTCCTCGCCTCAACGAGAAAGGGAAACTGTTATTAATGGCATAATTGATTCCCTCAGGGTCAACTTTTTAAAAAATGAGTAAAACCAATAGCTATTGATGAAATACACTTTAGCGTTCCACTAACTCACTCGTGCTTGACAACCGATTCCATCGAGGGAAATTGATGCAGAACTGGTAGCACAAGTTGCGGAATAGTGCAATTTTAACGAGCTGAAGTTGAACGCTGACGCTTTGACTGTAAATCCATAGGAAACAGTGACAACGAATGTTGATTGTTATAAACTATTCAATTATCATTAATAAATATTAACTAGACAACTGCAAGGTTCTTAAATCATTTCCAGGGATGTAATGGAGAAATCAAGTCATCGGTGGCAGGCTGAATACAAAGGGTTCTTGTATCCTTTTAAATTTTGTAATAGAAAGAGGGCAAAGTATTCTGAATACTTGTGGCATAAAGGTAAAAAAAAGCATGAATATAAACTACACAAAATAAGGAAGGAATGACATATACGTAGTAAAAAGCTCTTTGGTAGCTCTAGGGCAAGGTGTCAAAATCACCATTATTTTTTGTTTTCCGATTTGGTTCAGAGGCAAGATTTCTTCTCTCGTTTTTCAATTTATCCACCTAACGTCTATATATATTTTTAATATCAATTCAAGGATTACTTCTCTCTCTCTCTGCTTATTTCATTTAAAATGCCCACCCACATACATTGGTAGTTACCGAGTACTATGTAGGGACTCAAAGACACAACTGACACAGAGGGATTAGCACATAGCTGAGTGACTTTTATTAGGAACAGAAAAACCATGGGATGAGAACTTAATTACAATATAGATTCGCAGGATGACAAGCATCAAAGAGAAGAGAAGAGAGATTGTAAATAACGTCGGTATTCTAGTCAGAATATCAAGGTATAAATTGATTATCAGAGATTTTATATAAAATAAACAGGACTCCAGGCCTAGTCTGGGAAATCCTGATTGGTACTTATAAACCGTGCAAACGCTCCACCTGCCGTTGAAGTTGGGTAACATTTAATAGCTTTTTATTTAGTTTTTTCCTCCAAATTTCCGAAAAATGGAGTACTAAGAGAAAAGAAGGGAAGTTGGAGTAATTCATAGATGGAAGTGGCAAATAAGACGTCAGAGAAGAGCCAAAGATAACTCAAGAAGCAATGAGTACCTAACTAACGAGAAAGTGATGTATGCAAACTACCAATAATGAGTAAAAACGGGATCACCTGATAAACCCGTAAACGGTACCAAAGAACGTCCACCGCCAATGGAGACGAGATGTTGGAAAAGAAAGAAAAACCCATCGCTAAGGCTTGCCTTCCTTACACATCATCTATATCTAACAAGATATCGAGGATATTAAAACGACACAGAGTGGAAACGATACATATACCGTGTGCTAAAATCAAAAATTTCCTGGTCACCTGTGAAGAAAACCTCGGCCTGAAAACAACAGGGGTATACCGCATACCATGCGAGTGTGGTAGGGCGTATATTGGCGAGACAGGAAGGACCATCGAGAAAAGAATCAAAGAGCATGAAAGAAGTATTAGGCTTTTTCAACCGGAAAAGTCTGCATTAGCAGAGCATAGCCTTGACCATGGACATCGTGTCGATATCCCAAAATCCACACAACTTTCCCGGACGTCCAAATATTGGGAAAGAATAACGAAAGAAGTGATATTGATACAGATGGAGCAAAATAACATCAATAGAGACAACGGCTTCAACTTAATTAGGACTTGGCGCCCAGTAATTGACGAAATTCAAAGAACGCGTAACGGCTCCCACAACAAAGGGGCATCTGCGGCTATATATAACCGCCAGCTTCCTCGCTCGACTCATCATCCTGATGACGTAGGCTGAGTCAACCATCGAAACGTTGATCCATTTAAATAATCTTACCCGGTGTGAAACCCGAAAAACTTTCACTTAGGTAACAAAGAAATTGACAGACGTTGTTGGTCATTGGAGCAGGGCCAAGATGGCCTAAGAAGCGTCCACGAGAACCAACAGCCAAAGACACATGGCCCAAGTCAAAAAAGAGCGTTAATTTGGGAATGCCAAACTTGTCGATTTCTTTCACGATACAAAATCGAATTTCTAACTTCAAGGGACGTTTCGACCCACGGATGGAAGGGAAGAGCATCACGGGAAGGATGGGAACGGTGCATTGAGGGGGTGGAAGTTTGAGGGGAAAGGGGGGTTGATAGCGAAAATTGGAGAAGGGTCAGAGAACATATTCAGCCTCCAGACATAAAATTCCTCGTTGAAATATATTGATTGACTAGGTGGGATGGGGCTGGTCCATTTAACGCCCACTGCCAATTAAACTTGAAGGGCGGCCTTTTGAAAGGCGAGAGAAGGAGGCGTCACCATCATCATCATGGGAAAAGGGAGCCCCCTATCGAGAAACGCACCCAACTACACACACGGGCATAACATATGCACATATGTATATTTATAAATATATATATTTTAATCAAGTCTCCCTCCATCTCTTTCCCTCTTCTCAACATTTCAAAGATTGAAGGCGTTAGAGAACGCATCAGCGCCACCTAACTTTCTTTCCACCGCATCCGAGAGAGGAGACCGATGAAGGGAAATGGTGGGAAGGGAGGGCTTTTCCATAAAACATAAACCTGTCCATTAAAACGAAGGATAAGACCGGTCAAACACCGTCTTGAAACCCGAAGAGCCATTAAAAAAAATCTCTTGAGAAGAGAGAATGGGAAGGTAGAAATGATTTCCATCCTCATGAAAAGTGACTGAAGGGAGGGGAAGGGACGGTGTTGGGAGGAGGAAGGGGGGAGTAGGGAGGGGGGAGTTGGGAGGGGTACATTTTTAACGCCTCAGAAATACGCCGGGGGTGCAGAGAAGGAGGAGGAGGTGGACCCCCTCTTTCCCCTCCCCTCTTACGTTCGTCCCGGACGGCCAGGTGGGTATTCCCCCTCCCAGACCCTTCCCCCCCCCGTCTCCCGCGGCTCCTAGCATGCCTGCTTAAAAGACGGAGGAAAGAGAATGAAGGGAGGGAAATATTGGAGCCTTCCGCACACACGCTTTGGAAATGCCGCTCGTTCACACGGCCGCCGCACGCAGAGCTTGTGCGAAAGCTTATGGCACCTTAGTGCGCAGATCTGCAGCGATCGAAGCGTGCCTGCGGGGAAGGAAATTTGGAGGGGGGGAAGCCGATCCCTTGTGGGACTCGTCCTGGGCGGAAATTGGACTCTGCGCTGTGGCCATAAGTTTTGCACAAGCCTACCGACGTTGGTTGGCTATATTTGACAGTATACCAACAACTGAGGTCATTTGCACCATTGAGGCTAGGGTTAGAGGTGAGGTAAGGGTTAGTAATGGAGGGAATTTTAGGGAAAAGGAGTACGGGTGAAGAGAGAACCCTTGGCGCTGGGAAAGAGATACTAATAGTCACCTCATAAGCACATCTACAAGATTCCAAGCGACCCAAGCAACGTAACCAATGTACTACATACATGTGCTGAAAATACTCCTAGGGTAACATTAGTAACTACGCACTGCCCTCTTCAGGAACCGCAAAGAACAAGTGAAAAGCAAGTATATCGAATGAAGTTAGAATTTCCGCATCCCTTTGTGATGTAGCGATGTAGCAAACATTTTCAGATAGTGTTCCACGCTTTGTTCGTATTCGATAAGAATAAACTGCAAGACGCGAGATCAGTGAGGGGGAACTCATCATAGTCCGACACTGAGTAAATATAGTAACTGGAGTAGTGGGGATATGCATGTCGATTTCTTACGTTCGTACATCGGGGTCGACTTTTGGAATCGATTACGGTTTCTGCTGACTCATTGCAATCTACATCCAAAACCAACATTCCTAATTATGATGGGGATCGACTTTTGAGGCTGGATAAGGGTACTGGCTGCCCATACCTAAGGCGCGGGTTATAACTTTGGAAGTGACAAAAACTTTTCAGGGAAATCTTGACCTACCCTGCTAAAATGTTTTTTGTATGCTGTGGGCAATAGTTTTTCTGTTTCTCGTTGCAAATCTTTAATAGAGCACCAGTATGGAGGGATCGTTTTGCCATTGCGTTCATAGTCTCGCTAGCAGGGTAAAATGGGACAAATAAGCAGGGTGCTTCAGGAGGAATCTGCGAAACTTATGGAGGTGACAAGGGAAGTGATTCCAAGAATTTTACGTGACTCGGGGTTGCAACGTCTTACTTATGGAGCCATGGCGACGCTAACATTATCCCCAGCAAATTCTGCAGTTGCCTTGGAAACGACGAATAACGCTTACCTGTTGAATAGAATCATATCCCAAGGCAGAAGTAGCGTATGGCTCTTTCAAAATATTGTCACTCATGCCTTTTGCAGCTCATGCTTATGGTAGAACCTTAACATTGCTGTTTCCACGACAGCGGCAAAAATGGCTGAATATAATGCTTGCGTTGTCATGGCTGCATAGTAAGTAGGGAGTTGCGAGCCGAGATGTCCATTAGGCTATACTATCTGCTTGAAATCGCATCCCTTCAAACCCCCAGAAGTTACGCAGCTTCCTCACTGTATTTATATGTCTAACGGAGAGGATTCCCATCTTGGTCCAGCCCCCTCCAGAAGGGTGTGTGTTAGTGTGTGAGTGTGCGTTCGTGGTAAACACGGCCGGCGGACGCGCTGCTGCGAAGATGATGATGATGATGATGGCGCTGATGATGACGGCCGAGGTGGCGGCGGGGGTGGGGCGGTTGCCCCGGGAGACGGGGAGGGGCGGAGAACAACAAAGGGGTCCGGCTCCGGAGGGAGCGAAGGTGGTTTGAGATGTATTTTGGGGGTGGGCAGGAGGGAGGGGTGCTTTCGGGGGATCGGGGGAAGGGGAATGGGAGAGGGGAAGGTAGAAGAGTGGAAAGGAATGCGGGACGAATGTGTCCGATGGGATCTCTGGCGGTTGGGGATGGCAGGGGGATGGGGGTGGGGAGGGGAGGGAGAGAAGGTGGAAGGGAAGGAGGGGGAGAAGGTGGAAGGGGGGAGGGAGAAGGCAACAGATTCGAAATTAAAGAGCGCTTTTCGGACGGAGGTGCCGGGAGGGGTTAAGGACGGGAGAGAAGAGAGAGATGCTGAAGGGGTCCATTTGTTTTTGCGGCGATCCCGCGCGGGGATAAACAAGTCTTCTTCTCCTCGTCCTCCTTATTCTAGTGGGTGGGTGGGAAGGTGGTTTTGGTGGAGAGGGTGGGGGAGGTTTTCTCCACCCTCCCTCCTTCTTCCCCGCTCCTTAATTGGAATTGGAAATCAGCGAGCGTTTGACGAGATCACGCGCAGCGCTCGCGCATCGTGCGGCGGTGAAAATGGACCGAAAAGAGATGTGGGGAGGATGCTGCGGGGAGGGGGAGTGGAAGGGGGAGGCTTAAAAGGGGTGGGAGGGGTTTTCGGGTGGATTTGGAAGTGGGTGTGCTGTAGTGGGAGGATGTTGGAGGTAGCTGGAGGGTTTGAGGAGGGTGGGAGAGGGTTGGAGGTGGTTGGATAACGTTTTAGGAAGTGAAAGGAGAAGGGAGGGATTCAAAGATTTCGTCGTAAAATGACTCAAATGTCGTTTACTTAATATTCTGGGTACATTCAGAAAATGGTGTCTCTTGTTTGACACGCAAAACAAGATCCTATCCTTCTACGCGATTTTTCATGATAAATAAAGTTGAAAAAATATATATTGTTAAATGGGTGAATGAATGAAACTTGAGAAAAAACAATATTTTCCTGTCAAATTTATACGCTGGATTTTGACAAAACTGCTCAAAATAAGTAAACTTGACAGAGAATTGAATCGAAATAAAATACGGGCACTTGCCAATTGTATGTTTTTTTAGGTATTCACAATTTCACTGCAGTATTTGAAGTCAAAATGCGTTGATTCAATGGATATTACGCAGTCATCGGCCATTTTGGTAAGTGTTCTGATTAAAAATATGTCCGTGGACTGATATACATATTTTGTATCATAATGCTGAGTTTTCATTGGTGAAGAACGCCATCGATGGAAGCAGAATGTTTTAAACAATAAGCACCAGCTGGAAGTGTAGAATTTCGAAATTTTTTTACTCACACTGTCTCCGTGAACTCTCCTTAATTGCTCATCCTTATCGAAAAATAGTGTCAAAGTAAGAGGTCAATTATTTTGGCGGAAATTGTTGACATTTTTTAGTTTGATTTATTTAATGATAATTTTGCTATTTTTCACCTATCGTCTTTTTCAACGAATAGATGGAATTCCTTTGACTCTCACAGTCGCGAACACACAACGTCCTGAAAGGAGGAATCATTGAGTGAAAGAGGGTGAATAGGAGTGAAATGGTGATGGAAGGGGCGGTGAGGGATGCAGGAGGATGGGAGGGGGGATGTATTGAGGGGGGTGATAGAGGGTTTGGAGTGGTGCGGGGATTGCAGAAGAGGTTTGGTCGGGGGAGGGGGGGGAGGCGAATGAGTTTGGACCACTTCTAAAGGGGGAGGGGGGTGGTGTTAAACCACACTCTCACCTCCCTCTACACTTCCATCGGCATCTCTTAAAAAATAGATGGAAGAAAATGAAGAAAACGAAGGCTCGGCCCGCACTTTCATCTTTAATTCAAAGCTCCTTCGTGATCGATTCACATCATCGCGTCGTTAAATTTCCGCTAATGCGTCGTTTGGATTCACGCCGTGCTCACGACTTTGACTTTCCTAGTCGTGCCGATCCACGGCGCTGCCGTGTGCGCATGTGCTTAGTAGGTGGGGTCCGGGGGGGGGCGCTCCTTTTAGCCACAAGCCGTGGTGAGGCTCTCTCGAGGCGATAGCCAGCCTGGTGCGCGCTCAGCTAGTGGCGGATGGGAGCCTTTGACGTCATGCAGTCATTCTCCTTGAGTAAACCAAGTAGGCATGCGCCTTCCATAGTGAAATTATTATTGTTAATCTGCCTTGTCTAATTAGCATGCTTTCCGGTCATAATTGTGCTCTGCAACCTATTCTCAGGTATACTAAGAATAAGTGATTTTTAGTCAGCTGTAGCGGTTTCAAAGGTGAAAAAATATTCATTAAAATGTTAATGACCTTCTCACAGGCAAATAAACGGCTTTCTCCAATGTGCATAAGTAAAAATCCACGGAACCAAGGGTCACGTCACTCTACTTCGAAAGTTGATATAGCGATCGAAAAGTTGCACAATAAGCACCCAGATTACTTAATGAGTTCTAATTACGTTCCATACAGACCTCATTGCTGTAAAGCTAGATCGCTTGTGAGTGGAATGAACATCTGTGAGAGACACAGTTAATGAGGACGAAAATGCATCATATGTTCAGAATGTATTTTCTTACAACGTCGCGCATTTTCAGGTAAAATTAAAAATAAACTCTTTAAATCATCTGGTACAGACTGAATTGAATACGCACTCCTACCTTTCCGCACACGGTAACGCCATCAGTGATGAGAATAAAATCCCCGGTTGAGCTCTTGAGGGGACCATTAACAGAACGATTATGGCATATGAGGAGATGAAGATCGCCGAAGTGATACAAATGACGATGAGACGAGAAAATAAAATGTGAACTTATTTATATTGATTGTATGTTATGTTAGCGTTTATTAGTTTACATATATATTTATAACGCGGCTAGTAAATAGAACAAATTCTATTTGGCAGCATAAAAATTTCACTAAAACACATTCTTGGAGCATGACCTAAGACGGCAATGAATCATGGAAAACAGCAGCAAAAATAAGGAGATTAGATGTAAGGGAACTCTTGCAAATATCCAAGCAAGATGAGAGCAAATGGACGGAGAAAATCACCAATGAAGTAATATCAAGAACAGTTGGAGAAAAACTAATATTAAGTAATAAATATTCTGCAAAGTAAAAAATTCAAACTTTTTGGTCACATTTTCAGATAAATAACCCTCTTTAAAAAATAATCGAGAGAGAAAGGTTTTGGATGAATTATCGAGGAATACTGAATCATAAATAGCATGTACACCAGTTCATTACACAGTTTCACTGACCTTACAACTCTTTCATATCATCTGAGTCATTTTTTACTATCCTATAACCCCTACAGGGTGACCTCTTTATCACCTATAAGTCATAATTCCCTTATTTTCTACTCCACATCATTTTTCTCCTTTAATTGAATTTCTAACGACAGTATCATTGCTGTTCCTACCATGAATGAATGACGCCCCTTTCTTACTTATCAACCACACGCTCTCGCTTTTCTCATTACTCATTGTAATGTTTACGGTGATAATCATTTTGTTTTAAAAACCCTCACGTCACAACATGTACGATTAAATTGAATTATAAAATGATTTGGAATTCCATAGGATGTTTTGCTACTAACGATCCTTGTATTGCCATGTCATAGAACTATAATGTGTCCTGATCAAATGATGTCGCAATGAGAGGAGACCTACGTTTGAAAACAATCAGGATTTTAAGGTACGAGAAGTTATACGTTCTTAAAATACCGCTATTATATAATTGCACCGAAAAATAACAGAAATCGTCGCACCGTTGGTCCCAAAGGACGCAGTTGAAAATAAGGGTAGTCCAAGATCGACTGCGATGCATTTAGAAACGCGATTGCTGCCTCTCATTGCCATTTATGGTAATAATGAGACATAATTGGGACCTATTCTCATAAGACATATTCTAGTCCTTAAACGGACAAGTTCCAACTAAGTAAACCATTTCAAGTTTTCATACATACAACACTCTGGAGGTCGACCTTTCATGGAACAATATATGAAGGGAAACTATATTAAGTAAACAATTACTCAATATCATTCATTTTGTCACGACTCAGTTCATTTGAATGAAAACTGGACATCCATTTTAAACTGTGATTTTATTTCATAAGCTTCTATTGCAATAGAGGTCCGAGAAGCACCTTGTACTAGTCACCCCCTATCAATTTCCTTATCACAGGGGTTCTAATAATTATTCTGTCACGCGGTCCTAAATACGCGACGTTATATACCGTATCAGCCCGACACACAAAAGGTACCCTTCACTTTATCACTTCTTACCTTGAGAGAGATCCTTTCTTTTGGTAGTCCTTGGCGGCAAAGGTTAATGGATTAATTCATGCACAAAAATGATACACTTGAACAATACATATATTTATAATAACCCTTTTATTCTTCACTTAGAAAACAAATTCACTTTGGTTAATCAATTAATTAATATATGTTCCCTTCTCAAATATATTCGTACTAATTTATAATGTTTGTTCTACTTCACCGGATATTGCACAATGTGATTTCCGCCGATACTCTATGCCCCAGTATCTGTTTATCGGATTCCTGGATCCTTCCTTAACACAGGACACTGGCGTTGGTAATTGCTGTCCAAAGCTGCTTACTCCCGGCAAATTATCACTGCAAAAACTCCAGACTGACTTTCACTCGATGGCCGGTCCTTCGGCTTCCCTGAGTGAGTGAGTGCTGACTTCGTTGAGACCTTGAGTGTCCTCCCTTTACGTTCCTGGTGACTTTTTCCTAAACAGAAGCCTCGTTCCTTGTTTGACAAGCCCTTTTATACTATCTCTCCTCCCCTCCTGTATGTTCTAGAACATTCCAGGTTTTCTCCCCTTCTCTCGTATCTGATAGGCTATTCCCCTTTCATTATTATAATTTTGTTTACCCCTTCCATCCTTTCTTTGCCTTACAGCTTTCATAACACCTGGTGTTGTTTTAGTTTGTTTACGTAACCCGAAAACGGTATTGTTTTAAAGTTGTTTTCATAATACAGAAACGGTATTGTTGCCTCGCGGTAGTACGTGTTCCCAAAATACCCACAATGGCGTCCTTAATTGTATACTTATGCCAACACGGCCAAAATGGCGTGTTACAACCTTGACTAGCTGTTTCGTAACTATAGCCATATTTCTGTGTTATGCAGTTCGTGTTCATAAAACGTACTAACGCTTGTTTTTCCCAACATTGCTTGATAGTTGATGTGCTGGAAACTGAAAATCGACGGTATGATATGTTAATGTCGGAAAATTACCGCCATTTCCTTGGTAGTTCACCGGAGTTGAAAATTGCGGCATTAACTTTTCTTTCGCCTCAAGAATAAGGAAACACTGAAGAGCAACTTGTTGGTGCTAATTATCTACAAACGCTGGGTTCGATGGTTATTACTTTTTAAAGAGACAAGTTAAAAACTGCAAAATTAACAAATAAATAATAGCCCCTTTAATTCACTAGTCACCAGCGTGAGAAGGAAATTATTCTCAGCTCAAAATTGAAAATAAATAATCCAGTTTTCACTCAAATAAAGAGCATTATGCATTGTTAAATGCAGAAAGTTTATCTCTGAAAGCCATCACCAGTTAGGTGATTAGTTCTGGCGCTCAGGAAGCCTCGGACGAATGAGACGGTTGGACGGATTTTCGGCGGGGAGAATTTTAGGTTCTTTTGTTTTACGTGGTGGACTTCGTTAGAGCCGCCAACTCATGAAAAGTTGTTTCCAGAAAAGCTTCGTTCCAACGGAAATAAATTCGGTAATTGAAATATAATCATTAAGACAACCGGTTCATGTCTATTTTCAATAATTTGGTGGTAACTGTAAGTGCTAGGAACTTAGTGCAAAACTCCAAGATACTTACATTAGGGGAAAATGCAAAATGGAAATATTTGAATTTGGTACTAAAATTACAAATAAAATACTTCATTCCCCGAGATTTAAGCTATAACACTTTTCTGACTTCACTTTCACTTTCTGATATTTAGTCCTCCGGCACTTTTCTTTCCTGATGGACTGTACATACATTGTTACAGCGTTTGCACATCAAACTAACGAGTATAACGATATAGCTATTCTATTCCATTTACTATTCAAATATTTGCATTTTCCACTAATTTATTTCAATAACTGTAGATTCTATAATGATCTTAGGAATCAAGAACGCTGCTTCCATTTTCTCGGAGCTAGCTTACAGCAATGCACAGCCGTGCACCAATAAGGCGATATATGCAAGAAGTGAGGTGCAATTCTTGGGTGAGACGGTAAAAAAAATGCTACGAGAATCCGTGAGGATTCGGTGACTTACGGCGAGAGGCTGCCGTCAGCCATTATGCGGTGAGTAACCTGGAGGAAGGAGGGGACATCTCCTTCAGATGAGCGGCAATGAAGTTCCTAATATGAAAGGGTCTCTACCTTCTTCTTCGACAAATCTGAAGACAGATTTTGGCTTGGATTGTAATTTTTCTTTTGAAGGAAAATTCTTGAAGAAATCACACGATTAGAGCAAATTCATCTTTTTAAAGTTTTAGAAAAACCCGTCGCAAGTAGGTACACCAATCGAAACTCACTTCTCCGACTGTAGCATGTGCCATCCTTTATAAACAAACAACAAAGGCTGTGACCATGGCACCAATCTTTAAAAGGGCGGTAAAATCAGCAAAATATGTTTTTGGACTAAATTATCAAAAGTTATAGACAATAAGTGCCAGTGTTAAATGTGAGTGCGTCGCATTTTTATACTCCCCCCTCTCTCCCTCCCCCCCGGCCCCTATGTTTTGCTACAATTTCCCCTCTTAGGACATGTTTCCCCCTGGCGGACTGTTTCTACGGCGCATCCAACGACACCAACGGTACCAACAATTCCAAAATGCTGAGACTAGGTACTTCTAGCCAGCGATTTGTTTCAGGTACCTACTCCTGTCAGCAACCTTTTGGCTGCGACATTTCCCTCACCTATTCTCGCTTCATTTGTCGCTTATTTAGTAATTAGCGCAGGATAAAACCGAGGACCCCAGGGAATCTGATCACGGCAAAGAGGCATTTTTTCCTATTCCGCGGCAGGAGAAACAAACATGCTCCAATTGAAGCCTTTCAAGACAACAATGTCCCTATTTCCACCTCTCCAAGGCTACCAATAGCCTCTTTCCTATGCCATACCCACTCTACTACTACCTTTCCAAACATTCCCCTCCGAAAGGTGAATCACCAAAGCCTTATCCAAAGCCTCTGCTCCGTTCAAGTCGGCAAGGAGTACACATCGCTCCCAGCAGTCAGTCAATTTTGACGTGAGAGCCTGACAGCTCGACTTGTACAAATTGGTGATTAATTTTGGAGTGGGAGCCAGAAAACAGTAGGCTGAAACTTTTATTATTATTCTGTAATTTGATTGCTTTTGTGAAATAAACCTGTTTTTATATTAACAGAGAACTGGATTAACAGAGAACTGGAACTGGGAACCGTAGTTAAGAACTGAACCGGATCCGAACTAAAGTGGCACTGACCCATCTGTTGGGCCACCGACCCGCCTAGTAAAGAGTATTACGGAGAGTAATAAATTTATTTTTTTAATGATTGACACAAAGAGCCACATATTGTTTCTATTTTGTTTTAAATATTTCGAAAATGTTAGCATTAACAGACTGATATTTCAGTATCATTATAAAAATAATAATTACATTATATTTTTAATGAGGCCAAATCTAATGCATTTTATGGGCAGTGTTATCTCGTACAAAATACCTGCCATTAGGAGATACCATTCCCGAAGGCAAACATGCGTGTAGATGGCTTTGAATAGGCGATGAAGGGCAACAATCCATTGGGGTCCTTGAGATTTCCATTTAACCAGATCAATGAAAAGGAAGCGATGTTTAGACAGCGCAATTGGGCGCCCCCTCCTTACATCTCCCGAGGACTCCCTCCTCTTCAGTCCTCCGGCAGCCCCGCGGAACACGTTCGTCCGGGGGCAGAGCCAAGTTACGCCGACAGCGCCCCCACTTGGAATGCTCGCGAGAGAGAGAGCCTTTCCATTCTCGCTCGTTTTTAATCTCTGCCGTGCCTCACAACAATAAGTGACGGTGGGAGAGAGAGACGATTATTGTTAGCGAAGCGATTACCAACGCCTCCATCCTTCGCCCCGACGACGGCCGGAAACGTTAAGAACAAGGTCGGGCCGACCGCTCGCTAATAACAAATCACATCCTGCGGGCCAGACACGCTACTGGTCGCAGCCGCTGCACCCATTCCGCGATCGGACAAAAAAAAGAGCGCGCCAACTAAGAAAAGGAGATGGAAGAAGAGGAAGCAAGCGATCCAAGTCTCTCTCTCCCGGCCTCTGAATAGCAGCGCGGACCGACCCGCTCTTACCCTCGGGGGACGAATGGGCCGAAACCCGATTATCGCGGGAGGAGACGAGTGCAAAACAAAGAAGCAGCGCGGAGCGCACTCTCCCTATTTCTTTCGCAAATGAGAGGGTGACTCAGTCAATGAATAGGATGGAGGTGTGCGGCGGAAGGGGAAGTGTAGCTGCAGTAGAGGGGGATGGGATAATGACGAGAGACGAAATGGGCACAAGGGTTTGGGGAGGGGTCTGCAAATCAGCGAATGAAGTGGAGTGGGGGAGGATCTCCCCCCCCCTCCCGGCCCACCAACCACCCTCCCTCCCCTTTCTTCCTTCCCCGTCCCCAACGCGGGAAGTGGATCTGTACGCAGCTCGAATTAGAACATTCCGATGTGAATTGAAGCGCAAAAGAAGCGCTTATTTAATGACGCCAAGATGTTTATGCGCGAGAAAAAAACGCAGCGGGTAGTAGCATTTGACACAAGAGAGGGACATTCCAATCGAACGTTTTTTCTCCTTGTTACTTCGAGGAAACACTGAAATAAAATTTACAAACGGAAATGAAAGCGAGAAAACAACAACGTTTCATCAGTAGAAGAGATTTGGATGATATAAGAATAGCGAATTTGAAATTGCGGCGAATTTCGGCAAAAGTAAGAAAATCACTTGACCTGTTACGTAGTATGAGAAACCATAAGAAGGAATAGAGAGGAACGAAGCGACAATTTTAAGTATAAATACTGTCCAGCTGGAGAAAAGCAACGGAAGAAGTGCATTAGAAGACATCAGCCTTGGGCAAGCCTACCAGCCAGGACGTTAATAAATGGGAATGAATGGGAAGTTTGTAAAGCCATTATCTGAGAGAGCTAACGTGGACAATGTAAAGTAACGCAAGGCACTAATTCTGTCATAGCATCAACGAGCACAGAGCGACATTCCGTTATGTTTAACAACTCTCAAATCAAATTTACATTAGAAATAAACCAACAAATGTGGTCATTTGTATAATTAAGAACAAGTGTTTAGAAAATTATTGGTTTCCTAGTTGGTGAAAGATCGAGGGCAACCCGGTGTCGGTATTGGCCTTCTCTTTGCGAAAGGCATTATGCGTAACCCGGTGAACCAATTATACCTGGTTTATCGTCCCATCCGACGGCAGGAATACTGCACTAAACGTATGCCCTCCATATGGTACGTTTGTGTGAATGAGGATTCCACTGAAATATTTCCACGACTGCCAGGATTTGAACCAGAGCCCACTTGATGGGAAGCCGGTTGTGGATTTCCAAGAGACCAGGACAAAGACTTATGACAAAAATTCTAACTACCTCTCGAATAATGCCATTGCTAGCTCATATCAATGACTGTTGACCGTAATATTTCAGTGCGTATTTGCCATTAGAAACCACGATAGTTGTTTCTCAGTCAATGCCATTACAACCTCATATAAATGAATGTTGACTGCACTATTTCAGTGCATATTTGCTATTAGAAACCACGATGAGTATATCTTTGCCTAAAACCTCCATCAACAAGACCTTATTCTCCTGCAAAATCGGCCACCTATTTTAAAATTTTCTCATTAGGACCTGTTCTTCTTAATGATAAAAGAAATTAGTCCATTTTTACATTTTAAGGCAAAGACTGAGGAGCATTGACAAAATTTAAAACTGATTCCATCCCATGCTCTCTAAATATAGTAATATAAGTATATACATTAATCAAAATACTGTAACACACAGACCGTTCCTGAATTTTGACTTCGGCCAAGCAATGTTGCTTGTATATGAAAGCTTTGGATGTAGTTTGTAATTGTAACACCTCAAAAGTCCGATATTATTATTATTATCATTTATTGTCACATTGCACTTACAAGAGTTTAGCTATGGCTAGGGTAAGTTGCTGACTCGTCAAAGTATAAAATAGTATTGGGGCAATATATACAGTATTAGGGGTATATAAATTATAACCTTACAGAGGTATACAGAGTGTGAAATACTAGGATACAATTAGGCATTTAGTACATGGGAACGTAAATTAAAACCATTCAGAGATATACATAATTTGAGGTACATGGTACATGGATTAGGCATTTAGTACATTATAAAAGTTAATGGTCATCAAGATATTCTTCCATAGAGTAGTATGCTTTATCTGTAAGTATTTCTTTTATCTTTGTTTTATAATGATGGAAATCGATCGAGTTATTTTTAAAGTGTGTGGGTATCTTACTATACAGTTTTATACCCATGTAATATGGACATTTTTCATATAGTTTTACTCTGGTTTGTGGGTATGTTAATTGCAGGATATTTCTGGTGCTGTGGTTGTGTGACACATTGCCTTGGTAATACAGATTGAGATTTAATCTAACATGACACAGAATTTCAAGTATATAAACGGAATAAAATGTAAGTACTTTCAGCTTTTGGAATATCGGTCAGCAAGATTCACGTTTATTCAGCCCAATCGTAAACCTTATGATTCTTTTTTGCTGCTTAAAAACTGAAATAGCATCTGCGCTATTTCCGCATAGAGTTATGCCATATTTCATAACAGTATAAAAATATCCATAATAAAATGTTAATTTGGTTTGATAGATGGCTATTTTAGATAGGCATGCCATTTGATAACAAAAAGTGCTTAATTTTTTGCTGATATGCTTAGTATGCTCTCTCCACTTCATATTTGCATCAATTTTTACACCAAGTAAATTGATATAGTGTTTCAATTGTATTTATTGCCCTTCTTTGGTGATGGAATGTATAATTTTAGAGCTCTGGAGGGTCCGAAAATAAATGAAACCGGTTTTATCTTTATTCAACCTAAGTCCATTAGCTGTAAACCATTTATCTAGTTTTTCCCAAATTTCGTAGGTGGTGATTAGTGCCAATTGTTCATTAGGTTTTGTAACTATTACTGTCGAGTCATCCGCATATTGTGAAACATTTGAGGTTACATTACACGTTAGGTCATTTACATATAGAATGAATAATACTGGCCCCAAAATTGAACCTTGAGGTACTGCCTTCTTCACGGAATCCCATGGAGAATAAAGTGTCTTTCCTGGCAATAGATTGAGGTTGTTTGTTCGCGACATGAGGCAGCGTTGCCATCTTTAGAATATTTACATAATGGAATTTGCCTCATTGACATTATGAAAAAACTAAATTAATAAAATTAGCAGTATTCAGCATTAAATTTGGCTTTTTACTCACATCTTTGTATCTTTATTAATTTTACATTCAGCAAGACATGCTGTGACGCTGGGAATGCGATGTACGGTAGGTGATGTTAGGTTACAAGCCATAAAAATTGAAGAGAAAGAGAATAACGGAATCAGGATAAAAATGCCTACTTATTTTCAAACCACATCACTGTTGAGCTATGATTTCGCAGCGATCTGCATTGCTTACAAGGGAAATTATTTACAGACGCATTTAAATACATTGGTAGTAGAAACCACATTTACCTACTTCTTATCTATAACTTCTTGCATAAGCAATAGTCCATAAAGAGACGAATGCCTTAACATCTTATTATTAATATCATAGCCTCCCTCCCAGAGACCCCCGGTGTCCGTACAATACGCCTATCCGGTCACCAAATTTTAATCGAGTTCCACAGTTCCTCCAAAGCTTCACACATCCAGATGCACAGACATTCAATAAAAATGTGTCATGTTATTAGCTTTAGAAAAATATTTGTTGATTTCAAAATGTGTACTAAAAAATACGACCTGTTTCGTCGAACAAGAGACAACATCAGGATCTGACGTCACCTGATGATGGCGATACTGGTGATTTTTCCATGAAATGTTTTCATTTGCCAAAATTATGACATTAAAAATTGAACCAGAAACTATGTAATATGCCATGTTACACAAATGTGCATAGATGTTAAGTCCATCCACATTCCGCGCAAATGCGTTTTACCATTTATCCACTCACCGCCAACGACATAAAGCTTCGATAATGAAGTTACAGTTCATCAGCACATTCTATCCAGGACGTGCGGAAAATAGGTGCTAAGAAAAGACTATTTAGCTGTATTATAGTGTCTCAGGTGATGATTTCGTTAAAAATGCTGATTACATGATTATCTTCGTTCTAGATGAGCTATTCTTAATTTGGAGTCGGTAACGGTTTTAAATAGTGCAAGAGAATAAGGCAGTACTTCAATCAGTCCAGATGTACCATTCCGTTATCGATTCCGTTTATCAATCACAACATAAAGTTCTTGCCCCTAATAGGGTCCAAAGAGTCAGCTGTAAACAAAGGTTCACGGTAATGTTCCACATTTGGATTTCTCTGTTTTTGATTTAAGGACTTTGCAAAGAAGTAGGAACCCAAGAAACCGCGGGTATAGAATAATATCTCCCGTTAAGCACCTGATGAATTAAGGTACCAACTCACACTAATTTTTAATTATATTTTTTCCGAGTTTTTTTAATTCCTCCAATTTCTTCAATGAAATAATATCTGAAAGATTAAAGCTTCAAATAAAGCGTTAATGCTCTTGGTGTTTTAAAAAAGGTAACTATATTTAGATAAAATCCAAGGCAATGAATTGAGCACCAAAACTAAAAGGCGATCAACCACGTAGAAATTGATAAATAATTTTCAATTCGTATGCATAAACAACTGTCTACCTATTATGTACAATCTGAAATTATGCTGCATTATCCACACCGTAACATTGTCTCATTCATATATGATGTAGGTAGGTAGATTTCAGGTGAGCTCAAAGAGTAGGTAATTGTGATAAAGATAGGCTTTTGAAGCCATGTCTTCCATGAAGGCAGATTAAGCAATGAACTTGATGAGAGTTGTTATTAAGCACTCTTTTATATTAAATGTTTTATGGAGATTTAAAAAATCACTTTTATTTTCTTGACAAAGTTTCAAAATTTTATTGTTTCATCTTCAGGGCTTGAGGTGGAACACTTATATAACCAATTCAGACAGTTTTTATGTTAACTATATTGACATTTATTCCACCTCAAGCCCTGAAGATGAAACAATAAAGTTTTGAAACGTTGGCAAGAGAAGAAAAGTGATTTTTTAAATGACCAATTCTCCATAAAACGTTTAAAATAAGATTAGGCAAAGTGATCAGGGCAAGTGATATGATGCTTAAAACCTTTATGGTCTATGACGCGCGTAAATAGTGGCCAACGAAATGAGAAGTTAATTACCGCAAATTATTTCATGACATAAGGTTTCACATAAGCCATTAAATATATTTAAAACTAGAGATTCCGTAGCTTACCAGAAGGCACATGGACCTCCATCAAAATTTTGTAAGGACCACCTCTGCCATGCATGGACCAACGTCGATGGGCTTAATGGTTTATAACCATCTACCATCTGAATGAAAAAATGTATTAAAGTTTCTTCGCTCCAAAATATTTTATTCTGTAAAAGAATTTTTGAGCTCAAATTTTTAAATATCTGAATGCATATTGTATAACACTGAGTGTACGTGTAATGTACTGTGTATATTTATAATCCTGTAACGTGCCTTATATCTCCTACACATCTAATGTAACATGATCTTCGGGCAATTAAATTATTATTATTATTCGGTAGCATCCTCCAGAGGTGAATGCATGTATATGACATTATTGTTTTTTTTGAAAATTATGCTGGAGGGAAAACTATTTAAAATCTCTAAAATTAAACTTCTACCCTCCTATAATTAACTCTTTAAAATCATACCATGAGTTATAATACGAATTTTCTCTTTCTATTTTCTTTTTTTCTTCTTTATCCTTCATTCTTCTTTTTTCTTCTTAAAAAGTTATTCACAGTTCTTTGTTTCACCGTTTGTCACTGTTTACAATCGAATTGCAATGAGTTTCATTTTTTCAATGCTATGGTTAAAATATAATTCGGCCATTTTTCAAGCTGGCTCCATTCTCGTGCGATCAGTGGATGTCCATCAAAAACAGACTCTGGTCATCGATTGACCATTGAGGCTTCACCAGGTGATGAGATCCCGTTACAAAGAATGAAATGTCATTCAGTGAGCATCCGTCGTGTGTCGTTACATGTTGCTATTTACACGTTCGCCCAAAGGTTTTATCGTCATAACATCCCTGCAAAGTTTTGCTGCTGATCTTCAGCCAAATTGAAATAAGCTCATACTATCGCGCACCATATAAATCAGAAAATAAATTCAGATCTACCAATTCCATAACTCATTTTTTTGCACATTGTTTGGGTAAGGATGCATTAGTTCGAAATTATAGTTACCTATTACATTAATGAGAGACTCAGGTACCTAGTTGTTAGTCACTAAAACGCTGCTGTAGCCACAAAATAATGAAAGTAAAATGTTTAAGACCAAATCAGAATATCGAGAGTCAATGATTCATAGAAGAGATACACCAGCAGTCTCAATCAACTCTATTATTTCTAGTGAGCATTACGTAGATGCAGACATGGGAAAGTATGCGTAGAGATAAGTCACGTATGAAGTTATCGCCTCATACATATAAGTCGATCGAAATATTCTCCAAGTGCAAATCCCCTCTGAGACCTAACGGACCTCACAGCCTGCTGTGATTTTGAAGGCGGCGATCAGTGACACAGTCGAGGTGTCACTCAAGCAATTTGCGGAGTCACATTTGGAAAATGAGGAGCAGTTGAACACACTTCCACGACCACATTGCGAACCGGTCCGCGGGATTCGTAGACCACCAAGCTCATCGCCATTCACACGCGCTCTGCTTGGATAACACATTAGGCATGCGGCCGTCTCCACACAATCTATTCCCCTTTGCCCATCCACCTCCCACCACCACCCGCTTTTGAGGCGATTGCAATCTATCGATGGCTGATTGAAATCGGTTTCAGATCAACGACGTCGCCCCTCCACTCAATCTCCACGGTAAAAGCCCTTTTGACGCCATAAATGGATCTCCACATCATAGCCTCGTTACCCTCCCCCTCCCCACACCCTCCCATGATACATACATAAGGGTAATTGATGGATTGCAGCCGAGGGTAAGGGGAAAAGGGGGATGGGAGGGGGGCAAAGTCCTAATCTCATCTTCTACGGATCGAAATCTCAAGTCCAGCCGACCCCCTTTCTTCTTCTTCCCCCCACCCCCTCCCGCCCCCAAGTGAGACACCCCACCGTCCATTCTCAATCTGCCCCCGGGGGCAATGCGAGTCACCCTCCCGCCCCGGCGGTTCGAGAGGGCGCGCAAGAGTGGCAGCCGTGTAATTAGCGCTTTTCGGGATGTGTTTTTGAATGCAGGTCCTTCACGGCGCCACAGGGCGTGGAGAATAAGTGATGATGAATATTGTATGCAGTGATCGTGTTACAATTACACGCGCGACGAGAAATGATTAATGGATTAATGCGATGAGAGCGATAAAGTGACCGATGGCCGGCCCGGGACCAACCAACCACCCCACCTCTCACTACACTCCACGCCAACATTCATCGCCACCCGAGGCGAGGCTTCTCCCCCCCCCCCCTCGACAAACCCTCCCCTTCAACACTTCCCACCCACGTGCAAAAACGGCATCGTGCCGAGAGGTCGAATAAAGAGATGCCAGGACATCGAAGGCGCGATTAAAAGTTTAGGAAAAAATTCCAAATCCGACGCCCCCACCGCCAAAAATTTGCCCAAATGTACATTGTGATTGTACCCCACGTGTTTTGCACTGACAATGAGTGAAAAGGGCACAGATTTGACGCAGTATAGGAAGGTAGCGGTAATAAGTGGAATAATTGAACGGAGGGTTTTTCGAAGGATACTTATATGGCCCCGTGACAGATGGGATAACATGGAGGATAAGAAAAAAACAGGGAAATAGAAAATAATATCCGAGGCGAAGACATAGTGAGAATTGTGAAGACCCAACGGTTAGCTTGGCTAGGTCACGTGGAAAGAATGAGTGAAGAAAGGATGCCTAAGAAGCTGCTACATGGAAATATGGATGGAAAGAGAAAAAGAGAAAGACCAAGGAAAAGATGGATGCAGGATTTGGAAGAAGACATAAATGCTATGAGGATTGTCAGATGGTGGGAGAAAGTGCAGAACAGGAGAGAATGGACAGGCGTCTTTAGGGAGGCCAAAGCCCATATCGGGCTGTAGTGCCGAGGAAATAAGTAAGTAAGAGGTAATAAGCCACGTGAATCCAAAAAAATATAAAATTGTCAATAAACATTTCTGCTCCTCACGCAACACTTTCCTTCTATCCCTCTCATTGCCTTCATCCCGCTGAAACTCCTGCACCCTGAATACACCTCCCGCACTTAACCTTTACCCTTAATTTGGGTCCCTCTACCTCCACACCCTACCGATCCCCTTACTTTCTTCCCTCCATCCTCCCACTCCAACCACACAGAGTTTGTAAACGGTGCACCCAACCACCTAATTCATCTGATAATGTTACTTAGCAACGAAACCGAGGTCGAGGACAATACAATACGCTGTGGCAATTATAGTGTTATAAATTCAGCTTACAATCCTGCGATGAAATGATTCCATAAATAATGCCCGAGACCGTCAATAAATACATTTTACTAATAGCAAATGTTTCCAGAATATTTTGCACTCATGTCACACACGGAACACTTCCGTCAATTATTTGAGAACGCAAACGTGGAATCTGCCACCGACCCTTACTATGATGCGCTTTGACTCGTTTCCGCGAGAGATAATGAACTTCAAGCATAAACATTCGATCATTGCATGGGCCAAAGCAGGATTTCCACTTTCTCCTTTAGTGACCGCAACAGCAGCGCCCTTACGGTACCTATGTGATGCTGCGCAGACTTGACATGAGAATTCTTGTCAAGGCACACGCCTTCAATTGGGACAACGATCTCGTCTTCGCACCATCCTCTAAATATATTTTGAAGACACTGCCTCCGGAGTTACCCAGTGGAAATCCTTGATGTTCCACATATTAAAATAAGTAGCTCAGTATGATTCCACACTTGAGTTCTCAAACCGACCCAGGTTTCGGGATACATAGGCATTGAGAATAGCATAATGTGACGAAACCTGAGTTGCCTTGAGAACTAAAGTGTGGAATCATACCGAGCTACTTATTTGAATATGAATAACATATTTTAAAAATACATAATTTTCACTTTTTAAGCAAATAGCCAAAGCTAGCAAAAAATTGCTACAACCGACTAAGAACTAACTCAGTTTTAACAAATCAGCAGTCGCGAAACACACATTTGAAGAAGGACGACTAATCACCGCAGAAAAACCTCACACAATCAAAATCCACTTTAAACCACAAATTAAACCCACACGAGAGCAATTCATACACTTAAATCATAATAATATCATGAACGATGTGTTAGGTATAGTTAAAAGTAAACTCTTCGTTACAGTAGCGAAGTACGAACGCCCCAATTCCAGAAGACGTGACCAGAGACATGGGGAGGAGTCGAGAATGTTCTACGCCCCGAGGAAACTAGAAGAGTCAAGGCCACTCACTGTTGACCACAACAAGTAGGTACAAAATGTCGTCACCACACCAAAAAATGGTAACTCCACATCCCAAACACTTGGACTTTGAGCCTCTGACAGCAAGCACGTGTTTACGATATTAGAAACCTCTCCCAGTAGATAGCCATCAGGATGAGCGAAAGGCAAGCATACGGATCTCATTTCTTCTGTTTCCGTTGACCATTTTGGATTAATTTTTATGTAAAAGACCTGCAACGCTCTCTAGTTGGAGTGGATTGGGTCCTTTTGAAATTTACTTTACCGCGATTGGTTACTGGATTAAAAGAAATTAGAAGCGCCTCCATAGGCATAACATAGAAAGTTTGAATCAAGAAGGCGTGAGAACCCTGTACCGAAATATATTAGACAATATACTAAATACAAATATGATATATATATGTCCCAAATAATGACAAGGTTAACTATGTTTAAATCCACAGAGTATTTTATTTGTACAACTAGTTTCAACGCTACGGCGTCATCATCAGGTACCTGATGATGACGCGGTAGCGTTGAAACTAGTTGTTCCAATAAAATACTCTGCGGATTTAAACATAGTTGACCTTGTCATTATTTGAAAATGGACTTCCACAAAGTTACGCCAGAACGGATTGAATTCATAAATAAGTCCGCCTAAGAGCTACATTTTCATCTTGTGAAAGCTATTCATACAGCAGCCAAAGAAGCTTTGGGAATGAAAATGAAAAATCCAAGGAATAGAGAAAGCTGGTGGAATGAAAGGTTAGAAAGTTTAAAACGAACCAAACAAGAGTTATACAAGAAATGGATAAGCTCAAATGGAACAGAAGATAGGATTACGGTATAAGGAAGCCCAGGCAAAATTTAGGAGACAGATAACACTAGAAAAAAAATGAAAAGTGGGACGTAGTATGCAAAAGAATAGATAGCTATATAGGAGGAAGACAATAAAGAGAGGCATGGAAAGTACTAAAATACCTACGAAAACAAAAAAAGAGATGGATATTTTATAAGTATTATACCAACAGACAGTTTGAGTCACTAATATCAAGACCTGCTCCAGGAAAATAGGCCACAATACAAGGAAGTGATGAGAAATACCGATGAGATGCATGGGGAAAACTTAGAAATATCCGAGAAAAATGTGTTTAAGGCAATCAAAAAAATGAAGACTGGTACATCTCCTAGACCGGAAAATATCTGTTTAGAATTAGTGAAAGAACCATTCAAAAATTTTTTTGTCTACTAACGACATCAATAAATAAATATTTAAGTGGAGAAAACCCCCCAAATGACTGGAAAAAATCTTGACTAGCGCCTTAAACAATCAAATTCTCGTAGGTATCAGATATGCATGAGGCCTCTCGTACGACGCGATGTGACGGAAGTATCAAAAGTTAAACCTTAAAAAGCTTGAATTCATTATGACAAAAACACACTACAAATTCCACTATTTATTTTAATGCTGTCGATTGGTGTCGACGTCTAAAGTTCTATCTTCAATTTCCACCAAGTACCGCCACAATCGATTAATTTAACTTAAAAATCTTGTTTCTTCGGGTTTGAAAGAGGGTTTATACTGCAAGTGACAGTGAGATTTTTCTTCATTGAATGGCCTCTTTACTGTGGCGCAACTCGGGTTTATCAGAGGGTTGCATGTCTTTGAGAGAGTTGAGGCGCGGGATTTGGGCTATTATGGTGAGTGGAAGGAGGTTGCTTCTTAGACATGAGAGCATTGAAAAGTGCCGCCTCATGTTTATCGGTGATTATCATGTCTATCATATGATCTCCGCAGACCAGCTCCAGGGCAACGAACGTTGCCTCCACGGGCACCAACATTCAAAGAGGAGGGCCGCGAACGGATCCATATAGCAGGTACCATCCAATAAAGATGCGATATACATTGCCTATTCTTATGTGCATAATCTCCACGAATGAATACGAAAAGCCCCATTCTCTGTATTAGCATCCACGTACCACGAATCCGTCATTACTCGAACCATAGTTCACGATTATGAGCTCTCATATAATTTTGGCAATTACCATATATTTCCTCTAACGCTCAAATACCTCTGATATTTCCTTCTTATACGTTTTAAAACCAGGAATAAATTGGACGTAAATTATTATCATATAAGAGACGGACATTTAAATCAGGAAGGGTTTAATACATCTTGTCAAGCACAACACAGTGATTCTTGATGTTTTCCACGCTGATCTCTGGAGTCACGAGAATGATCTCTTTTGGGGATTAGTTCTAGAGGTGCGGTTCGCGGACGGCGGTGGAATTAAATACAGTAATGTCATATATCGTCAAGCACCTAAGGTGATGGCAAAGTAAAAATCAGAGAGTGATGCTGACATTTGAGTCTTATTCGTATTCTATATTCTTATAACAACAGGTCATGTCAAATTTGACCTCTACCGTTTCCATTGCATTTAGGTATCCCCTCTCCAAAGTTTTATTTATTCGATTAATCTTTCTTAAAATAAAAAGAGCTGCCTCACCCCTGGAACTTTAGACACTAAAATTAAACCTATAAGAGGGACGGGCACATAACTGCACCCAATGTGAAGCTGCAAAAAGCAAAATTTAAATGCAAGTGGAGAAGTTTTCCAAATTTCCTCAAGCTTTATATGAGCAGCAGTGGAAGTTGAGCCGGGAGTGTTCCACAGAAGAGCAATCAGTTAGCATAGAAGAGCAATCAGCAAAGCTATATTAACTGTGATATAAGATGTCTAAAACGCATAACTTACGTCGCACATAAAAAAGTATAGGTTACTCACGAATCTCACCCTAACGGATTCTACAGAACTCCCGGTTAGGGTGGGTCGAAAAAAATAAATAATTTTTTTTCGGAACGCTTTAGTGCGGAAAAGTTACCTATTGTAAAAAGAAGAAAAACGGTATGAAAAAAATTAAAATCGGTTAACATCTTCCGTTCGCGCAGTTTATGAAAATTGCAAAAATCACGATATTTTGGTAATTTTTTCTGTTCGTTGAAACTTTTAAAATAAATACGTTATACGTTTTTATGCTTGTTTTATGGTTTAAATAATCCAAATAAATTAAATTCTGATAAAAAATCTAATACTTTCCGTTCGCGCCACGTCTTAGAAAAAACAGAAATTTACCAATATTTCAGAATTTTCACGGTGCAAGTCTTCGTTCGTTTTGCTAAAACAAAACGAACCAGAACTCACTTGAAATTGATTGAACTGGACTTAACCGTGGCGTGGTCCCTTCCTTACTCTGCCGTACCCTCCCCCCTACCAACTCGGGCTTCTACGTCTACTCGCCACCACGTGCTTCACTTCAGTCTTTCGTTGTCTGTTACAAGTGGTAACACGTGTACACACTTTGGTGCTGCGTGTGACGTGTATACTGAGTCTGTGCGAGATAGTTCCCTAGTCATAATGGAGACCATATTCAAATTTTATTTTTTTACTTCAGCGTCTTTAAGAAGTATGAAATAAATATTGTAGTATTAATGGCACAAAGACATAGTTAAATATGACCAAAATTCTCAGTAATTAAATAAATAAAGCTATATAAGTCTCCAACTTGACTCATTTTTTCCCGCCGAACGGCTGAAAACCCTTCAAAACGGCAGGTGTTTTTGCGATTCCGTGAAAATTATAGTGATGAGTAATAGATTATTTTTTTATAAATAGTTGAGTAAACATGCAAACTACACACAGTTTTTTGACGAAATCTAGGTGATATAAGTTCCTAATTTGTTTAATACTCTCCCTCTGGAGCGCATAGCCGTAATCCATCCCACGTAAAACAGTTTATATTTTTAGGCAAATTGCTCGAAAAGTAGTTCGGCAAGGGGTTGATATTTTGATATCATTGAAAAGATGAGTTTTTTTCTTTAAAATGAGGCCAAATTCATCAAATTCTAGGTGAAATGATTTTTCGCTCAAACTACCTTAAATGTTTATTCTAACAACATTAGCTTTTGATGAATGAGTGACAAACTATACTCACTGTGTGTGATTGCGGACTCTATACGGGATTTTTATTTCCCTATATTTGGTGAACCACGACGTTTATTCCAAAATAAACTGCCAACATATGAAAGGGGTTCTTATTGCTCTTTTTAAGAGAGGTACAATTTGTCACTCGTGACAAACAACAAATATGTAAGTTTCTCTAAAGTATCCTCTACGGTAGCGAAACAAATCAAATGTATGTGTGATAAAGCATCTATTCCTTAAGTTAAGTTTTCTCGGGTTTCACACCGGGTAAGATTATTTAAATGGATCAACGTTTCGATGGTTGACTCAGCCATCGTCATCAGGATAATGAGTCGAGCGAGGATGCTGGCGGTTATATATAGCCGCAGATGCCCCATTGTTGTGGGAGCCGTTACGCGTTCTTTGAATTTCGTCAATTACTGGGCGCCAAGTCCTAATTAAGTTGAAGCCGTTGTCTCTATTGATGTTATTTTGCTCCATCTGTATCAATATCGCTTCTTTCGTTATTCTTTCCCAATATTTGGACGCCCGGGAAAGTAGAGTGGAATCTGTGGCTATATATAACCACCGCCTGCATCCTCGCTCGACTCATTATCCTGATGACGATGGCTGAGTCAACCATCGAAACGTTGATCCATTCAAATAATCTTACCAGGTGTGAAACCCGAGAAACTTTCACTTATATAATTCGCCGGGAAAACCTTAAATCCTTTCATCCATTCCTTCGTTGTCTGACTGCCGAATTATAAAGCTTATTAATGTGTAACACGATTACTTTATTAAGATAAGGAAATCATATAAACGTGATAAAGACAAGCCTTTATTTAAAGCTAGATTAGAAGTCTTTAAACTTAAATCTAGATCACTTTTTGACATTGCTGCTTGTAAATGCACGATGACGGTGAATTGTACATGCCAAAAAACACCACATGCACGTCAATGTGCAATTCTAATTAAATGCTTACGCGAAAAAATAAAGAAAATTCCTGTCCTCGAGTATAGGTTCATGTTTCTTCAAAGGAATTACAATTTGGGGAAAACCGGATCTATTGGCAAGACAGTTACCTACAAAGGAGTTAAATGTGAATGAAGGCTGAGCGGAAAGCTAGCGATCCTCAGCGAGCACTGAGTGGTAAACAAGTTCCTAAAATAGGAGAGTACTCCAACAATGATGAACACAAACACAGTTCTACTGAGGACTGGGAGTATAAGAAAGATGAATACAAACCAAGTACTGGCAGATGAGAATTCAACTTACTGCAACAGTGCTAAACAGTGATCGGTTCTATTTTTTTAAGTTCAAGACAAGTTTCTGATCGGGCAACAGCTGTCATAGCGTCAAGTGCTCTGCGAGACGTTGGAATGATAACCGACACAGATTCTTCCTATGTGGTTGATAAGTGTAGTGTAAGAAGGGACAATAGTCGTGTTAGGATGGATTTGAAAAGTCAATTCACAATTCCTGAGGAAAGTTGAGGTATTTTCTTTGACGGACGAAAAGATGATTCTGCGTTCGTCAAAAATTGAATGCCAACAATTTCGCAGGAATGTGCAAGAAGATCACTATTCTTTTATCCAGGAACCTGGATCAACTTATATTGGACATGTATCTCCTTCCTCGAGTGCATCAAATGACATAACTCAAAGCATTATTTCTCGATTATCTGAACTGAAAATATCACTAGAAAAACTATAAGTGTGGTGTGATGGCACTGTAACCAACACTGGATGGAAGAACGGTGTCATCTAACGACTAGAAAATCATGTAGGACGCCCGTTATTGTGGAGCATATGCCTCCTGCATTTTAAAGAGCTTCCTTTTCGCCGCATTTTCCGACATTGACGGTCAAACTGCGGACGGGCAGCAGCTCACTTGCTGTGAAAAATTCCCTGTGGTCGATTATGAACCCAAAGCTTGTTCGATTCCTGGTATAGACAGGAATTTGCTAAGCAAAGACCAACGGTATCTGTTGGACATTTCCAATGTAATCACCTTGGGACATTGTCCAGAAGATTTGACAAATCGGGACCCTGGTCCTTTGTTCCATTCCAGATGGCTAACTGCGGCCAACCGATTCCTTAGGTTGTATATAAGTTCATCAGATCCATCCGGAAACTTAAAAGAAATAGTTGGCTTCATCTTAAAATCATACATGCCTGCGTGGTTTGCCATAAAAAAGAGCAAATATTTTGCTGACGGACCAAAACATGTATTTCAAGCAATCCAAGCATCCCGGTATTTATCTTACCAATTACTTCAAGTTGCCAATCCAGTAATACAACAAAATGCGTTCTTTGCGTACCCAGAGAATGTTCTGTTGGCAATGCTTGTCGATGAAAGAGGACATATTCGGGAGCTCGGTTACAGAAGGATCTTGAAAGGAAGACAAACCGTCCCAAAGAAGGAAACTATTAAAAATATCGTATCACCAAAGATAAACTTTCAATCTTCCGATTTTTATTGAAATAATTAATTGAAATTCTTGTGTGGTGTATCCTACCCCAATGCCGCGGGACCTAAGTGAAGATGATATTGAATCACTCATCAGTTCTGACTCTACGACCAACAGAGAAATACAAAAGTTTCCCTGTCACACCCAGGCTGTGGAGAGGTGAGTCACACTTGTGACAGATGCCTCGAATAAAGTATGTGGACATGAAGATAGAGAAGGCTATATCCGAGCAACACTGAAGTTTAGATCAGTTATGCCTCATTCTTCCAAAAAATCAGACTTAAAATGAGTAGTAGATACAAAAAAGTAAAAACAGAGTAAGCCAAAGAATTCTACTCAATGGAAAATCTTTGTAAATAGTGGTAAATATAATGTAAATACCACCCTCAACAATTGGATGGTTGGTTGGGTAGGGTGCGGGAAATAACTGTAAACATAAGCAAACATCTCTTGGAGAATGTTCCATTCTTCTTCCGGGTATCTGCCGCGTCGTTGTGTTTTTCTGACAACGTTTCTCCTCCCGTCCTGGAGGCGTCTTCAGGAGAAACGTTGTCAGAAAAACACAACGACGCGGAAGATACCCGGAAGAAGAATGGAACATTCATCTAATCGCCGCGGAAAACTCCGAGAGAGTCTCTTGGAGATGTCGTCATCATCCATTCTGCCCAGCCCAACGTAGTCTGGCTAATTTGAAGTGTATTCCTACATCAACCCATAATGCAACGAAGCCAACTGATTAATGATTGCATCGCCTTCACCACGTATCGTTTTCCTTCCTGGAAGCATATGTATATCTTACTTGAGATATTTACTTCGAATCACTGTCATAGTTCTCTCATGCCTTTGTTAAAACCCACGTTTCTGCATTCTTTATCAGTATTGGACGGATCAATTTTTTACTTAGTAAAACTTTGGTTTGCCTACATGAAGAACCACTTCCCTTATGTTTTTAGACAATTGTAGCATTAGTTAGAAGGTAAAATCCATTGATGGATTGGTATTTTATTATTGACTGCTATGATAAATTTCTCAAGATTAATTTCTCAAGGATAAAAGATCTTAGGCTTTCCCGGCGAATACTATTCGTAAAATCTTCTCGGGTTTGGCACCGGGTACGGCTTTTAAAGGCCAACGTTTCGACGAGTAACTTCCTCATCTTCATCAGGGCTGAGACTCGTCAAAGCGTTGGCCTTTAAAAGCCTTACCCGGAGCCAAACCCGAGAAGATTTTACGAATTGCGAAAGGTTATTTAAATTTCTCAACTACTTCAAATTTATAATTCCCAAAATGTACTAATCCATGTTGATTTCCTCCATCTGTGGTAATGTATTTTGTTTTTCTTCATTTATCAAGTAGGCCATTTTGGCTTATCAAGGGCTATAGATGCTTCCTTTATTTATTATTATCATCCCTTTAGCGACAAACATCCGCATAATCTAATATCTGCAGAGATTTGTAAGAGATAGTTCGTTTTGTTTGTATTTCAGAATCCCTGACTGCCTTCTATAGCACTATATTAAACATCAAACAGGTCAGAATATCTTTTTGTCTCAGACCTGCCTCCGACGGAAAGACAATACACAAATCATTTTGTACCCTTCCACAACTTTTAATAATCATCATGATAGCACTAAACAGCCGTGAATTTTGTTTTAGTAACTTTACGTAAGAAAGTAAACAATTAATTTAAGTAACTTCCTCGGAAAGAAACCATTGGTACGGGAAAAGGGACTAGCTCACTAACTATGCGGTGTGATTGGCATCTACTTACATTACGTTGGGATAAGCACTTGGTGAGCGTGAGCTCAACACTCACAAATCTATCCACCTCAGTTTTAAAGGTAGTTTCTTTTATATAATATCACTTATTATTGGGAAGGATAAGCTATGCCACAAAATAAAAATCAAGAGAAAGATTATAAATTCTAAAATAATATCAACTTAAAAAAACTCTAATCAGCAGCAGAGTAGCGAAAAATATAATAAAATCAGCTTCAAATTGTACCTATACTATAATAGAAGAAGACGATAATTTTGTGCGTTAAGTGACAACGCCATGGAGCACCTATGGATGTTTGAAAGAAAGCTAAAACGTATGGCGACGTGCATAAATGTGGAGCATATTGTCTAACATAATTATGGATTCTATGGCGCGGCGATGCATCCGTGCTCGCCATAGGACAGAGGTTGTCTCTCCGGGTGCATGGCTTCTTTCACTCCTCTCAAAAGCCCCCTCGTGTCTCGTGAAGAGCTACTCTTTAGCTTCCAAAAAACGCCGCTCGCCGAACGAGAAATATCCGCGAAAAGACGAAGGGCGAACGGAGGTTAGCATCGTGGCCACGCCCACCGGGTTGGAACCCCTCTCCAAGGAGGCGGGGCTTAGGCAAGGGAGGGGGTGGGCGTTCGGAGTTGATGGGCGGGGCTTCCCCGGTCGGCACCCTCTCGCGAAAGGGGTATAGACGGGGGAGGGGTGTCACTAGGCGGAGGAGGGGAATGTGTAGGTGGGGGGGGGGGAACAGAGGGAAGGTAGGGGGGAGCTGGCGGGTGTGTGGAAAGGGAATGGGAGGGGGGATAAATGGTGGTGTGGAAGGGGGGAGGGCAGGGGAGGGAAGTGGATGCGATGCCGAACGAGCAAACGGACGCAGAGTGGAGTGGACAGTGAACAGCGCCGTAGGCCGAAAGAAAGTGGATTTTTAGAGAATCTTCAAAAAACTGGAGTGGAATTCGAAAGGTGAGGAGATTGAACACGTCTCAGACTTCTCAAATCTCCATTAATCCGCAAAGACACAGTATAAAGAAACAGTCATTTCGGCCAACCGGCAAATGGAAATCGATAGGTTTACACAGAGCAAGTCAAAACAAATATACTTGTTCATAAACGACTAAACATTGGTAAGCATTAAGTATCAAAAATGCTCATTAATTGTTACAGGGATGAATTTATTAACTTGGATGACGCTGTGGATGAATCAATCAACGTTTAGGCTTGCATTTGACTGACATAGTGGCCTGCTTGAAATTCAATGCGAGAGACAGATGGAGGGGGACAAGGGGACATGAGTCCAGCTTCCACCTTTTCGGCACTCTCATCAACTCGTCCCTGGCTGGTAATTGCCACGAATTTCCGCGGGCTCACTTCTCCTTCGCCGTTCATTGCTCCGCGACCTGTCTTACAAAGCCGGTGTGTGGTTTTCCTCTGAGCGTTCTGTGATTTCTATAGCTGTGGAACTTAGCTTTTAAAAACAGTGTTTTGCGTGGAGTACGGTACTGGTACTGGATGGGTACGTGAAAAGTGCTTGTACCACATCCCAGCAAAATGTCAAAAAAGGACACATAAGTAACTAGTGATGTCCCATGCCTATCTGTTATTTGTTAGGACGAAGTTATCTGATTTTACTCTATCTCCAAAGATTATCCACAGGGAGTTTCTTGTCTGTGAGTACTCTTGGAGGTTGGAGTCGCCATGCAACCAGCCGATAGATGATCTTTTGCTGACCATGTACGACTTTGATGAAATTTTAGTTCCGCATTTTTTTATTCTTGAAAAATCGAGTGTTGTAAGTCGGTGAAAATAAAACGAAAACATGCCAATGATTTAAGTAAAAAACATTTGTATTAAAATATGTACTCTTATATAAACATAAAGCATATTCCCCCATAATAGTCCATCATTAGTGACGTTCGAATTCACACCGATCTAACTTCTATAACTCCGACCTGAGCCAAGTGATCGCTTTTAAATTCTCCCAATCGTAAGGGTGGCAACGATGGACGGATTGTAAGGAGGCTGACGCGGCTCTTCCTAAGGATTTCCCATTGGCCTCGCGGAAGTGAGGCGACTGTATTTTAGAATGTGGCAAAAATACACTCTCGTGACGGTAATCTACCTCAATTGGCGGCAAAGAGTTGAAGAGAGGGTGGGCGAATGGTCTTGTACCTTACACTTAAGAGTTCCTGGTTTCCAGGTTACAGGTAGTAAAACTCAGCCGGTTAGTCACAGAAGGTGGCGGCGGTTTGCTAATGACGGCGTCATAAATTGCGGGGACACATTTTCCAGCACAGAGTGAAAAGACGGAGGATATTCGCAAATGTTTCACGTAAGTTATCCTGGAAAATCTAAATAATTTGTAAAACAACCGTCACCAAGCTTCAGAGCGAGGGATTCCATTAGCCATAATGAGGGCCTCATGCGAGAATCACAAATCTTGGACATCCTTCGAAACAAGGATGAGAAAAGAAAATCATTGGTAGGCAGGCAAATCACCTTTCTTGGTGAGGGACGAGGTCAAATAGATCTAAAAGGCTTCTTACTCTAGAAGCCATTCGAACACAAATTTAAATTTATCTATCCTCATTTGGCGAAAGTTAAGGTTTCGCCAAATGAGGATAGATCACCTTTGTTCCCTGTGTGGTGAAACACCCTCGTTCCCTGTTTGTTGTTTTTGTTCTATTTGACCACGCTCTTTTTGAGCTGTTCTCCCAGAAATTTGGGGCCCTATTGTGTGTATGAGTGAGTGTTTTGTGTGATTGCGTGTGTGGTTGTGTTAATAACTTGGCAGCCTTAGTAGAGTCACTACAGCTCTCCGAAGGATCCCAGGTAATAACCCAGGAATCCTTAGCTGGGTCTCATTAGCCTACAAAGGATTCCAATTGGGTTGTGTGTGTGTGTCTGTGGTGGTCCCTGGCGAGGAAATTACTTTCCCGTAAACCACCACAGGAGGGTATTCTGGTGGAGAGGCTGTGGTTGGTCCCTGTTGCGGAGTCCCCATTCCCGCAAACCAACACAGTAAGTGTGTTTGATTTTTTTGACGAGTGGTGCATATATTTTACGGCCATTGGAGAAATATCTTATCTGGTTAATCTATAGTGGCCGTAGAGCTCATCTACCTTGATTTACTATTCTTATGTTCTGCTCAATCCGGTAATCTTCAAGTCTTCTGTCTTTCGAAATTGCGACCACTGTATCACATTTTAGTCCTCCGAACGTAGTCCAACGAATATGAAAAACAGACTTCCTCGCACAAAGAATGAGGAAATGAGGAAATGGCAACAGCTTTTTATAGGAATATATGATTACTGATAACTAAGCAATACCTAAAAATATTCGTGCGCAATATCGCGTAACAAGAATAAAGGACTCAAACCATTGTAAAAACTAATCATAATAAAGGAGAAGCTATTGAGACGTGGTGTGGACTGCGGATGCCGAAAATTAGAAGAAAGGAAGTGAAAGGGCGAAGATAAGAGGAGAACGTCATGTGACACACAAGGCCCAGATGGCTACTTTAAAACACAATCAATTAGTAATATAGAAGAAAATATAGATGAGAAAGTCCTAGGGGGAAGAGTGTGGGGCAAATAAATAGGCCAACTAAAACGGGATATAAACCTGACGCGCTGACCAGGGTTTAAGGACGTTCGGTGGCTTCACTAAACTTAATCCCTTCTTTTTGAACTCATTCACAGCAGTTAAGGCGCAAACGACCGCCCAATAGCTTCCGCATTCTGTAGTTCATGGACAAAACAATTATTTTAACTAAAATACCATCAAATATCACCGCACCACGATTATGCTCATAAGGTGAAAGACGAAAATACATGTAACATTTTCAGAGCTCTTTAAGGACGTACGGTGGTTTCACTCAACTTCAGGGAATTCGACGAAACTTGCTGGAAGCATTAATTATGTTTTCCTAAAGCTACCTGAATTTTTTCAAAATTATTTACAGCAGATTTCTTAGGATATTTGATGTGGAAGTGGGCATGAAATTACATGGGTTCTTATGGGAACGCGAGGTGCGACTAGCTTTATTCATCGAAAAGAACGTTTTATAATTAAGAATAAGCAAAACAAAAATAATTTAAATCATCAATAAAATAATGTATGAAAATCATTTGACATAATTTATTTTTATTATTTTGGTTTTTCTTATTCTTAACTAGAAAAAGGTTCTTTTTGATGAATTAAGCTACTCGTACCTTGTGTTCCCATAAAAACCCATGTAATTTTTTGTCCACTTCTCGATCAAATATCTTAAGTAATCTGCGGTAAATAATTCTGAAAGAAATCAGGTAGATTTAAGACAACATAAGTAATGCTTCCAGCAAGTTTAGTCGAATTCTCTTAAGTTGAGTTAGACCACCGAACCTCCGAAAAGGAATTAGCAGAAGCAGACGGATTGGAATGGAGGGCTGCCATTAACTAATCTTGGGATTAATTGACTTTTGATGACATGCGTGCACTATGTAGCGATTTACAAATGACGAATGCTTTCTTCAGATGCAAATTATAGCCTACTATTAGAAATATTACATGGCCGCACAAACAAGTGATCTGACCATACTCGCCTATTCCTTAGGAATGATTTCAGCCCGGCCCTGCCTGCCTGGCCGCCAGGGCCGGGTTAACCTCGGATCAAATTGGCACCAAACCGTCGAGGCCGATCGCTGCATACCCACGGAGAAAACGGATCGGTAGAAATATAAAGGACGGCATTATTATGCCATATTTTTATTCCCTACCAATCCTTTCGACTTATGATAAGAACTGTTCGGAACTCGAGGCATATTAGATTAGTTCTAGAGAAACGCTTCAAGTCCCTTTATCTCGAATCTAAACGTGAACACGGGAAACATGCAGATGAGCGGATGGGATGTTTGTATATTTCCCGCCGACTATTTCTGTTAGCGGGAAGGTTCGCATCTATTTTTTGTTGTTTTATTTCGGGCGGTTCCATTCAAAGAAAAGGGCTTCTTCCTTTTCATGTTTGTTAACTGCCGGCCTAATTCTTAAATGGGCGCATCACGATAATTCGTGAGAGAACGAAAATCTAAAAAGGAACTTAAGTGTGTTGGTTTCACGAGAGCAGGTGCATTGTTGATTTTAGCTGGGCAGGTGGCCTCGCAAGTAAAACCTACGTAGTCATGCTTCGAATTTCTGCGTCAAAATCTCCCTTTTCTCATCTACGATTCGAAATTAAGGATTAGCATTGCTGTGATGCAGTCACAATAGATAGTAGCGGACCGATGGTCGATATTCTACGATCGATAATTTGTCACTAATGTTTTCATGCCATTGACGGATTTAATTGATGGTTCTCTTTTCCAATTTCGTTCCCTATTTTCTGATGCATTATGGACCTACTGTCGCTTTATAATCAGCTCCAATGACCTATTCTCGTCAAACATTTTCGGAAAAAAGCTTCAATGAATTCATCATTGAAATATATATAAAAATATAAATAATAATTCTTTGATAATTATGTCATCTGTATTCAAGAAAATGTGCCATGTTACAAGGTTTCAAACGGTATTTGGTGTTCCTTTGTAGTTACTTTGGTGTTACGGAAGTACAGCATTTTTCTATTAAGAAAAAATACTTCATCCTGAGGCCCAGTTTTATAGTCTCAGAGTAAATATTTTCATTCGCCATGGAAACCGATGCTAATTCATTTTCCCATCGATAGCACCCACGTCAAACAACCGACAGTCTGATGTAATATATAACATCCAAACTCTCTGTTATCAGCAAGTTAACGTAGAGGCTACGCCATTTTGCGGTGACAATTAACCATACATTTTAAACCAGAGCCTAAGCGTCATCTTCACTTATTATTTTACTTTATGACATTGTTAAGTTTGTGACGCTTTAGACGTCGAAACGCGTGTTGTGAATAAATTAAACAAGTGACATAAACGAAGTTCGTTTTTCCGGTCAGATTAACTCATGAGCAACCGGCATGGTACAAAAATTTCTACACTTATTTTATGCAGCATAAACCTCTTATCAGTTGGGATATTCTTTTCGCTTGGAAGGGCACATTAAATTTAAAATTCCAATGCATAAGTAAGAATTGGTCAACATGACTAAGAGAAATGGTTGGACCGGACACTGGCCTCTTCACCAATCATTTCCACTTATATGAAATTTACATGCACTTCATGCACTCTCATTTACGAATTAATTTTTCTTTATGGCACTGTACATTTTATGTTGGGCACAGCTATAGGTGGGAAAATACGCTCTTTGAGATTGCGCAGGTGATAACTTATTGCTGTCATGGTCCGCAACCGATAATTATAATTTTTGTTGGTTTTATAATGCCCATAAGCGATGATTTTCCTTCGATTTCCTTTACTTATCGCGTGGCTGAACGGCATCAGAGTATGCGACAACTTCTCGGTCACCTTTTGGATTAGTTCAAGAGCTATGGGCAACTCTATTCTGACAAACTCGGCGGCTTTTATTTAAGTAGCTCCATAAATACTAATAATTTAGATGACAAAGTACTAACAACAATTTTGGATTGTAGGTATTAGTACATGGCAAGAATAAGGTAAAATTGAATGATTTCTACAAGCATTTTTTCCAAACTCAGAATTATTTACACTTAAATTATTTCCAGAACATCAAGGAAATATATTCATCGATAAGGATTTGAAATAGTAAATTATCTCCTCACTTCTAAGGCACATTACAGTTCATAATTTACCTTTGTTCCGATCATTTTTACGTCCATTTTCATACCCATGGATCAATGATTTAGGGTAATACTTTTCTCAAATTGGGATTGCTCAAGTCAGGGTATAGCGACCACCTCTTCCCCGCTCACCACACCACATACTCCTCGAGTCGATAAAACTCAGCCGTGTACCCTAAGATTTCAATTGAATTATAAGTACATATATAATTCAATTGAAATAAACAACCTGAACGTGACTTAAGTATGCCAATACCCTCTCCATAGGCTTCTAGTTAGTGATGACTTTTCCCGTTTTTTTCTTAATTTTAAATCGAATGAAGAATTAGTTTTGTTCATTTTTATCCTCGAGTATGACTGACGATCGAAAAGAATCTATGACTGGGCACTAACATAAAATGTTCCCATATTACAATGAACACAGGGATGATATTTTCCCAACGTTGACCCAGCCAACCGTTCATGATAATACATCCTTGTGAACGCTTCCGCGGAGGATTTGCTTGGAAAAATGGAAGTTCGCCGTAGAGAACCCGAGATACCGGATCTTTCCATGATAATGCATACCTACATTACGCTTTCTATGCATCAGTGTATTTTTTCTCAGGAAGCGTTATGAATTTATTTTCCAATATTTATTTTTTCCCTCGGACGATTCTGGCGGTTCTTGTGCCCCTACGATCCTGATAAGCCATTGGTATGTCGTCAGGTTTCTCAGGGGCCGAACCACCAGAACTTCACAGAAACACCCATGCCCTGGGCAAGCGAAAATCCGACCCAGGCGGGACTCGAACACGCGACCCTCGAATTAGCAGGCGAGGACTTTAACCCGCCGCCACCGGGGCCGGCTATATATATACTTTCAATACACTATATATACTTTCAAACACTTTAGTTGACGGATATAGTTTCAGTGACCAAACTAAAAATTGCCTGAGTCCACTTGGGACTAGAAATTGAAATAAGTAGAGCAGGAACCGTTCGAAAGAAGAGTCAGCTACTCGCCTACGTGACGACTAGTGGCTCGCGGGAAGCCCTCGAAATCGGACCATTGAAGGTCTATTCGGTTTAGAACACCAGGCTGACATTAAAGGTTCCGCCCGTCTTGATTCCGGCTGCCGCCCCGGGACACTGTTAAATCGTAAGATTTTTTTTAAGCTTTCTCAGATGCCAGATTCCTTGGAGTGATGTGGAAGCTCTTAGCTCTGCGATGCGATTTCAACATAAACGTTTGCAAGGAGCTCTTGATTCAGCTCTTTAAGTATTATTCAGGTTCCAAATCGGGCTCCTTAAAGCCAAATGTGGACTTGGTTTTTTTAGTGGGTGGACTGATTTTTGTTTTTACATTTTTTTGATTTTGAGTTTACTGATCGGTGGTAGGTTTAGTATGGATGGCCGTAAATTAAACCGTGGAGAGGTAAAACCGCTCGATTCAGCCGTTCTGGATTTCAAAATTCACCTGGAGGTGATTTGTTTACATCGAAACCATGGTCATATAAAAGTAATTCAGCGGATCAACGCAACGTAATGGCCATTCGCTGTTTCAATTGTACCACACTTTGCCACATACCTCTAAATTTGGTACTCCTTTTTATGAATAAGCAGTGTAGTGGACCAATTTTGAAGAAACCGGGACTAGCACGGTAGTAACCTTTACGGAGTCACCCGCAAGTGCACACAAGTGCAATATTCCACAGAGGAAAAATCAAACCGGGATGCCGGTCAAGGCGAATGATTTTTCCTCTGTGGAATATCGCACAGTGTAGTGGAGTTATTTTAGTAGATTGCATCACTAAAATATGCAATGGGATGCGGCAAAATGTAGTCCAAAGACACATTCCAATTTCATTCAAGGTTATTGAATAATTTTGAAAGAAAGCGGTAAGCAAGCAAGTAATCTTAAGCAAGAAATCTTCATATACAACTTGGGTATTATGATACACCTACCAGGTGGAACTTATGGAGGAAGGAAGTTATGAATCTAAACAGCTAAGGATAAAAAAGCTATGCGACAGCTAAGGATAAAAAATATTTACTAATCACGGTCACGTAAACTTAAAAGCGAGAGGAATAGGCGTCAATCCTGGGGGCGCGGGCTTTTTAAACAACTTGTCCAATTAGTTGCTTGCGTTCAAAATTCTATTAGCATCCGAACCGATGACGCGCGCTGCAGCCGGCCCTGAGGGACAGAAAGCGAAGACCGTAAGGGGCAGGCCTTTGTCGCACTCTTTTCGCGTGTGTTCCTTGGGCGATTCGTTCGGCGAGGCGGACGTAACTCTCCGTGACTTTCGAGCACACCTCTAACGTACGCTGGGCGACAGTGAGGGAACAGAATAGAGGCGACGACGTGTTTTGCCTCATCTTTACGAGCGGTGAGAATCCGCTCGGATCCGCGATAAATTCATAAATGAGTGAATGCGGACATAGTGGGGAGATGGGAGAGCGAGGCGGCCCGCCCAAACACTTTTCCCATCATGCCCTTCGGTAGTCGGTTGTCTCAAATGCGCGCGACCTCCTCCCTTCTTCCCCCACGGCACGAGAGATTTATGGCAAGAAGAGATGCGACAGCAGGGCGAATCGAACGCGAATAATGTAGGGGGGACATTACGGGAGGGGCGAGAATATACATTTATATAGACCCAGTAGGAGCGGGAAGTGTGTTGTTGCGACCGTGACATATCAGTGGCGTGGCAGCAGATGGGGTGGCGAGCACTGGAAAGAGAGAGGGGTGCGCAGGGCCTTTTTCCGTAAAAGCTGCTTCGTTTTCGGGGACGGTGTTTGGGGGCAAGGGTGCACGACCCCTTTTGTGCAGCGTGCGGTCCTTCCTAGTGTGTGTGTGGTTTTGTGTCTGTGTGTGCTCTGGCCGCAGAGGAGAGGGGAGAAGACACAAACACGGAGGAATAGATATCGGAACGAATTGAGTCGTTCATTGTTGCTCTGTGTTGTTGCCGTCTCCGCATAAGTATATCCACCGTATCCCGCTCTCTCCCCATTCCCAGCTCTCAACAATGGAAGTGGGGGAACTGTGTGTCTGTCTCTCACACACGAGGGAAGGGTGAAGTATGAAAAGATCAGAGCTAGGGGATGGACGCTGAAGGAAGGAGAAGGGGATTCATTTCTGCTTTGCCCAATGGGAGTTAATGGAGCGAGCGATTGGGCGCGCGGGGAAAAAAACAGCGACGCATCGCCTCCCGCACGGGATGAGAAGGCATTGGCGTGCAATCCAGATACTACCTCCTCCCATCCTCCCCCCCCACAACCTTTCCACATTCCTCCCTCCCCCTGCCGTCGTCGTCGTGCCATACACGCCGCCGTATGAGCGCTTGATTCGCGGAACCGGACGACACGGTGTTTCTCCTCGCCACATGTGGTTTGGATGTGCTCGTAGAAAGATTGCTCCCCCTCGCGATACCATTATGGAGGGGGGTTTTGAATGGGGCTGTGAGCGGGATGTTTTCATGTCGGTGCGTGGATGATGCGAGATATGATTAGGTGGTACACTGGGATGGGGGGAGGGGAAGGTCTAAAGGAGAAAGGAATTGTGGGTAGGGTAGAGAGGGGTAGGCGAGTGAGTGATGCAGGATACAATCCACCCCTCCACCCTCCGACACATCCAGCCGAACACACAATGCCCGCTCGCTGACTTGACTTGAATGCGTTTTCGTGTTACATCCGCGCGAAGAGCAATATGCCCTCCATGATTTCATTTCACAGCGCCCCCCACACCCTTTTAAACTCGCCCGACCCTTATATAACCCTAGGCGACAACTCAGCGTCGGGGAAAATGCTTTCCAGCCCTAGTGCGATTTCTTCTGCTAAATGTAGGCACATATTCGATCACTGTTTGACACCGGGGGAGTGCAATGGAAATAATGATTTCAGAGGGACGCGGTTCAACCACCAAATGATCCGACAGATCACCAATACTATTTTCACATTTTCCAAACATGGAGGGGTGAAGTCCTAAATCTTGGCCTGGAAGGGGTAGAATACAGCTTCTTCAAAGATAGTTTGGAACTAATAGCAATGACACAAAATGGTGAATATAAGACTTACCGCGCTCCTACAAACTAGAGGCAGTAACATATATATTGGAATAATGCATAAACATAATATTTCGGATTGAAAATACATAAGAATCAAGACTAAACATTCCCATTAAATTTCCCATTGGATATATTAGTAACATTTCCAAACTTTTTATCTTTTAATAGTATTCAAGACGTGTGTGTATTGCAAGTGAATTACCGAAGGTAAGTTTATTGCAGCTTCTGTTTAGAACATAGAAAATGAATGAAGCATCACAGAAAATAATGCGATTACTTGCATGCTTAATCTTCAACAGTCATGCTGAGTAAAATTTTCGTAGCAAAGTTGCCTAAAAATTTAATTACCCTAAAAGTATTTTTAGTAATGATTACAGTCATACAATGTCAAGACTCATCCAGAATTATGTTTAAATTTGGTTAAATTGCACACTTGTGCAGCACAACAACGAGGAATGGCAATTTTATGGTAGTCGTCATTATGGTTATAACTTGATCTTCCGGAATCTCCCACAACTTCCAATTTATGGAACGGACAACTCCTGGAATCAATTTCTCAGGAGTTGAAAACCCTAGGTGCGGGCCCATATTGGGGTGTGGACATAATAAGGAAAGGACTTGGGAAAATGAAGGGAAATTTGAGAGTAAATAGTAGCTTAAGTCTGCGGTTCGAATTTTGGACCTCTAGTGATCCTCAGTACATAGATAAAACATTAGACATGTACAACACAGTCCCAACAGTAGATGTACGGATCTATCTTCTATTTTTCGCAATTCTCTATTAAATTTCAGTGTAACCGAGGCTCCCAAATTCTCTCGGCGTACTCAAGAGGAGATGAATAAACAGAGAAAAGCGATACATCTACGTAACCCTAACACCCGAGCACCAACACTGGCTTGATGAATCACATCCTCCTCGATGCAGAGTCGCAAATGTTTTTGCAGCCTTCTTGGTCATGCTCGGGTTGACCGCCAACACAGCGCACTTGGCCAATACGGCATATCCAGGGGGGGTAGGGGGAGGTGGAGAGGGAAGGGCGGGGATCCGTCGTGTCGTTTCTTTTTCCGATTTCCCGCTTCGGTCACACTTCGGGTCACGCCCAGCGAATAATCATCCATTTTGAGTTATGACACACATTAAAGGGTCCCCTGAACCCCCCACCATACTCCCTTTCACTTTAGAACTCCTCATTCAAACGGCCAAGGGTTCGGTGCCGGCCTGGCAACGAGCGGGCAACTGGAACGGTGTCCAAAAACGATTTGAGTTATGTTACTCGGCAGTTATTTTCCAACGAAGCTCGCCGATTTGTCAACGCTTCCACATCCTTTCCTTACCATCCAACTCTCGACTGCCGCCGCATCCAAACCCAGGCAAGCACCACCGTCCCCAAAAAGGGCAAGTCCCACGCGAGACAAAGAGGGCATCAACGCGAACCAATCGTGGAGTTCTCGCAAAAGAAAGATACGGCCTTATTTGTAATAATACAGCACCCGCCAGGCAACACTGTCACCGTAAAAATGCCTCTACTGTCGACAGGACATCTCTCCATTGTAATGGTCCAGAATCGAGGCGGAAAGTTTTAAGGCTCCAGGGATACCAGTTTGGTTTTTCCTGCTAGTAAATTTTTCTATGAGCTTCCTATGAGCTGCAATTAATATAGACCCACTAAAGTTAAAATATACTTCGATAAATTCTTATTTTATTCCTTTGGCGCGAATATGAGAGAAATATTTAATGGAAAATATATTACGCCCATGAAACACTTCAGGCTTTCTCGACGAATTGTTTTCGAGGATACTTCTCGGGTTTCACACCGGGCAGGTCATCTATAATCCGATGTATCATGCCCACTTTTTTTTAAATTGGTGGTTTTGATAAATTTCGTTTTACCAGAAATTGTACAACTTATGGTAGTGGGGGAGCAACAGCCTAACCTAGCTCTCACTTGATGATACCTTCAGGAAGCAATCGTTTAGGTGGAATTAAAACTCGAGTAAAGACAGTCCAATGGATTTAGCAGTGAATAATATCAAAGCTAGTCATGGGAAGGAAGATCAAGGAATAATATCGGAGAATACCTCATTTCGTGGGACGCTCTACGATTAATTGGGAAAGTTATAAAAATTCATGACATTTAAATCAAGGCTCTATTTCAACGATGTCTGGCAAGATGTGTTGGAACATAATTCTGAACTTGAGTAAAAACAACTAGATAATGTACAAAGAATAATTTATTTACTCTACCACGCGTTTTGACGTCAAAGCGTCATCTTCAGGTACAATGTTAGTCTGGCGGAAATTACAGCCTTTTTATACTGGGAACGGGGATGGGGAAGAAGATTTTTGGGACGTGGTAAGGGGTGGGGTGGTGGGAGGAAGAGGGGTTGTCGTCATGGTTTTAGGGTGGTAGGGAGGGTATGGAGGAATAGCTTTGGAATTCGACCAGACTAACATTGTACCTGAAGATGACGCTTTGACGTCGAAACGCGTTGAACAGTGAATAAATTATTCCGTGGACATTACCAAGTTGTTTTTTTTCTTTAGCTCATGTATCTATTTGCTGGTATTCAGAACATCTATTCATAATATTATATCGAAAAGTAGAAATATTTACACTGATATTACATAACGAGCACAATGCTCTCTGAATGCAATTTATTGCAACTGCCAGCATGTTTAATGCAATCTCGTTCACTGTATCATTGTGTCATTCATTTATTAGGTTATCAAAGACGTTTCACTTTCGAGCACATGTCAGTTGCCAGTCAATCCATGTGTGAGTTCAAACTTCACATCCGCCGCATGAGATAGAACTTCCCAGCGCATACAAGACACAGTTTCCTTCCATGTTCAGCGTCGTCCGAAAATAAGCGAAGCAAAGTAGCCATCTTAACATAAAGCGAAGTGGGCAGGTAAGTTTCGAGAGGAACGAACCCCCCGTGCAGCAAAACAAATCAGCCGAATGCACAAAAAAATTCCTCTCCCACGAGACATAAAAACGTGGAAAGGAATCGCGCGGACACAAAAGAGAGCTATTTCCACATTATCACCAACGTCGGCACGGCGTCCCTAAAGCGGTGCAGATGGGAAGGGGGAATTCACGGGGATTCCTCACCCCCCTTCTAACCCTGTGAAGGGGGAAGGACCCCCGTGGCTAATTCACTTCTTGTCCCACCCCCCCTCCCTTTCCACCACCCTCCTCCACCCCCTTAACCCTCCATTCGGTCGCGCTTAAAAACCACGAACATCGACCACAATAACCCCTTGTTGCTGGGGCTAACCCTAGGCTATTCTCCACGTTGTTGTCGTCGCCGCTGCTGCTGCCTTCGGAGCCGAGGGTGGGGAGGTAACCCCTTCCCCTAAGCCAAAGAGCAGATCGGATCGACATGGGGATCACAGACATATGCATAATAATTACACAACAACGACCGTAATGACACTAAAAGGGTCGATTAATTCCCCATCGGACGACAGCGAGTCGGAGTGGGGGACAATGGACCCCAGGGGGGGGAAGGGTGCTCATGTGTTTCCGTTTCTGGGAGAGGGGGGCCTCCCTATAGCGCCCAGAGGAGTCCACCCCTTCACACCAAACCCCCCAAACCACACCACGTCCCGCATATGTGAACCCCACTCCGCCTCCTCCACGCCAGGCGGTCTTTCATGTCATGCATTCATAGTTCGGACCACCCTATGATTGACGGTCGGCGCTCTCTCGGACTATCATGTAAGGGGGAGCGATATAATCGTTTGGGCGGGCGAGAACCGAGGCTTGTTGCGATTTTAAAATCTGTAAAGGCTGTAAGGAATGTGTCTTGAGAATCAAATGAAGTAGCCAAGGCCAAAATGGTACATATATCATATCTTACATTCCTAGATAAATGTAATACTTGGATCATTTCTTGAGCACAGGAAAAATGATTGAAAAGACAAACTTTGTGAGTTCCACATTTTTCGATTTTTATTACGACCTAGGTTTCTTCGCTGAACGACATCATCAGGTATGTACAGAATATTTGGCACACAGGTGTTTTTTTAAGGTTAAAGTTTTTCTTTTCAATCATGAAGGAGTTCCATAAAGTTACGTCTGAAACCCTTACCTTCACAGGAATAATGTAACTTAAGAATATCAGAAAAACCAGAAAAAACTGGATTGAAAGTGCCTTGAGGAGTAATCCGATTTTACCGCAGCCAGAAGCGGACTTTGAAGTAATGGATTCTTGAGGAACTCACTAAAGTCTGAGATAAACGTCTCTGCTTTTTTTTTCGCCATAAGGTTGTTTAATTGACATTGAATTTTAAATGGTCAACAAGTCTAGGGACTGAACATACTGGGGTCTAGTTAAGCTTTTTAAAAGTAAACTTCTGTCGAGGGGCACTAAAATACGAATACATAAAACGATGGTACAGCCAGTATTGCTATATAGCTCGGAGGTTTGGACTCTTACAAAGGAGTCACAAAAGAAACTAATTACATTTGAAAATAAAGTATGAACAAGAATATTTGACCCTAGCCTTACCCTAGGAGACAAATGGCAAAAAAAAGAAACAGAGAAATAAGAGATCTGTATAGAAGGCCAGACATTGTCGCAGTAGTCAGAAGCAAGAGACTAAGCAAGATGGCTGGGTCATGTGCTGCGAAGGGATGAAAATTCTATGATAAAGAGAGCATGGGAAGGAAGACTTCAAGGAAGGAGACCACCAGGGAGACCAAGATTGAAGTGGAAAGGACAAGTAGAGAAACATTTGAGAAAGAAGGAAGCAGAGTAGAAGATGGCAGAGGACAGGAGGGCTTGGAGACGGCTTGTTGGCGAGGCCAAAGACCTACTGGGATTTCAACGGCCCCAGGACTAAGTAAGTAAGTATCCAGGTTTAATGATACTTAATAGCAGCTTGGATTTAAACATAAACGGCCTTTATCAATTTATGAACCATAGTAATATCAATGACAATGTACAAGAATTATATTGTATTCAAAAGTTACAATACTATAAATGAATAGTTGCAGCTACAGACAGCTATTTTGATCAATCATCACTGCCAAAGTCAGCAATCCCGAAACTGATACCTATACCCACTATCTGACTCTGGTCCATCTACGTCGTCCGCGGAGTATTAAGGAATGAAAATTCAACTCCACCATGATGTGATACAATGCTCCCCCATGTTCATTTTCCGGAATCACTATCGGTGCCTAGGAAAGAAGATCGAAGACTCCGACAATCATGAGGGTTTCCTTAGTATTTGACCGGATTTGAACCTGCGATCCTACCGTATAGAGCCGATCAATAAAAATTTGGTTACCACTCGACCATTCCAAGTAATTCATCGCAACTGTCAAATGTTCCTAAAAAGGTATCTATAACGTGTATAATTGTATTTCACTTCATTGGCTGAGTTTGTACTGCACCCGAGCTTAGATGAAATGCTGCTTTGATAAGGGAAAACACCCTTACTCTGAGCAGTATCCGAAATCACTATCTCTGCGATGGAGTTCAACCATATTTTCCACGTTTTCAACCGCAATAAGGAAGCTGGCATATTTTTGGAGCTCGGATAAAATCATGCAAACAAAGGGGGAAACATTTATTGACCACCAGTCGGTTGAAGATAAATCATGGCGAGCAAGAGTCATGAGACTCTTGCGAGGAGGAAAACAAATAAAACATTGAATAACGAGGTCAGATGGAGCTGATATATTTGTTGCACAGCTTGTGTGAAACGAATTTAGCAATAAGCAGTTGTTGGGGGAGAATGTACATTCTTAAACTGTGAATTCCACTGAACAATATTGGCTAAGGCTTTAAGAACTTTCAAAAAGAATACTTTTTGTAAGTACCTAATTGATTAGAGTGCGAAAGAGATGCAGAGAATATTACTAAAATAAAAATGAAGAGGCAAACTTACTGGAGGAATTCTGCTACACAAGGGTGTCTTAAAACAGTACTGGAAGGAGAAATGAATAGAAAGAACTATCGTGGAAGAACAAGGATGGGATATAAGAAGCGATTTTATGAGGGGTCCACACATAGGCGTCCGATACGACCGACAGAGGATTACAATGATTGAGCTCTACACATTACACTAAATTAGGGTTTGGGGCTCGGCGGAAGGCACTCCGCCACTGCCTGGATTCGAACACGGGTCCATCGTGAAGGGAGGCCATTGCTCTGGCCACCACACCAACCCGATCCCTTGGGTAACTCTAATTCCCACCTTCTATTCGTGCGTCGTGTTCCCGGCCATTCATTACGCCGCTGCCCGCTGGACGAGGCTAATAATATCCTCGTAGATTTATCTTCGCCTTCACCGAATCCAACCGCCACCGATACCTCTTCTGTTTTAAGCCGTTTCCTACCCTATCCGTTATCTTTCAATTTATGTCTGAATTACAATGGCCTCCCCTTGCCTTCCGTGCCAATCCGCCGTTTCGGGTAATGTTGACGCAGAGAGTATGAGGGGGGGAAGGAGAGAAGGGAGGGGGCGGTGAAGGGGGTGGGCTTTCTTATTTGAGGATTTTGAGTGAGGGCATGGGGCGTAAAATAAAATTTAAACTTCCACGCCGAATAACGTGACCGCGGAACACTTTACAACATACATATTTACCTATATACACCTGGAAAGATGGTTCGTTTTCCCGCTCTCGATAACAACTATTCACAGTAGAAAGAAAGATATTTATCATGCAAATTGATTATGAAGTTTTCGTAAGCGGTAAGCTTCTGTAGTGCTACTATCTATCTCTTTAAGAAATCGTTGCGGGACAACCGGCAGCAAAAATCCTTCCATGCAGCGAATCTCACCTATAATACTAATAATAAATTTTATTGTTCTAGGACCTTGTCCTATGGAACATAAATCATTTTATACAATTAGACTCTGAAGTGAAAACAGAAATAGGTACTTCCCTAACTAAATGTATGCAATCAAAAGAGAATAATACAGAAAAGGAAATGACATTACACTTTAAGTAAACAGATTAATTTACCCTTTCATAAATCAACAACTGCGGACCTGCGAACAACAACAACAGAAATCAACCTATCGACGGCTCCATTCTGTACCCGGGCGTAAATCCGCATTATCACACGTAAATTGCTTCTATTGCACTAGAATTTGCTTGCAAGTGGTGCTTCCGAAGTGTGCGCACGTACTTAGAAGGCACTAACGGACGATAGTCGTAGTAATCGGTTGACCACGATTTGCACTCACATGGAAGATAGACTGGCTTCTAATTTGGCCTTCAAGATGAGTTTTGTCTCTGGCCCAAGAAACTCGAAATAGTCATTAAGGAAAGGGACCGGCAAAATTTGGCAAGCGAGTCATATTATGAAGTCACATCAATGCAATCGTACATGAAGTCTTACTCTTTGGGTAGTGAACATGTGGCTACGAATTAAAAACGAAAATAAACCTATCGCAATTTCATCCATAAAGTTTTAAAGAATGTTATTCGGATAATATTATTTTTCAATTTATAATAATACAATCAATATTGTACCTTGAAATAATATTACTTTAATTTTTCCTTAGTCATCAAAATGCATTCACGGTTCCCAAAAAATAATAATTACATTTTTTAAGGGACAGGTTTGGCTCCTCTGTCTCGAGATTTTTCCAACCTACCATGACATAGAGCCACCAGGCCTCGGCGAAGGAAGGTAGAGGAAGAACCCCACCTTCATTTTCTGGAGTAGTTAGTTGCCATTCGATGGGGTCATGCCTCGTTGCGACGAATTTTGCGATTAGGTTTGGTCCTATCCTTCGTTCGTATGTGAATGCTAGATTTTCGAGCTACTTTTATGAGAAATGAAAAAAAAGACAGCGAAAAATGTGTTTGGGATTAAAGATAAGGAAAGAAATGCAAAAATAAAGAAGATGGTGCCTAAACGATTAATAGAACCAAGAGTGCGACCGATCACGTGACTTAGCGCAGTTTAATGAGGATCACTATCGCTTCCGCCGAACCAACAAGAGCGACTTCTCGCAGCAAGGGAATGCCTATATCTACGGGTGACGATCATCCCACGGAAGGAATAGGAAGTGGCTGAAGAATTGCTGTCATTCGAAATACCTCATTAGATCAAATTTTCACTGCAGTGAGGAAGATAAAAGTGATATAAATTTTAACGATGATATCATGGAGTAAGCAGAAAAATTTAAACAGCTTATTACTTCATGAAATCTGGCAAAGAGCGCATTCGAACGAGTTACTTGCAAGACCACATGGCCTGGGTGGTAAAATATCAATTGCTTAGCTTTTTCCATCCTACTTTTATCTTCATTTTTTTAGCTCAATTTCAACTTAAAATTTTGCCAAATCCCCTTAATATATATATATATATATATAAGGTTAACTGACCACAACCAACCAATATACTAACCAATACCTCATCGCCTTCATTACTTTTCATGGATTACCTGAAGTGTGAAAGGGTCTACTTTCATTTTATTCACTTAATTATCCAACAATTCAGTGAACAAGACACATTACACGGAATATGGAAATACTATAACTTCTCTTCACCTTATGGGATAAAAAGTGACCCTCATTATCGAAGAATTACAGTTTTAAAAACTTAAGTTCCTACTTCGGTGAGAAAGATAGCTTTCAGTGATTGTTCTGAATGGACATTTACTTATATTTAGATTACTTCAGGGCTTTGATTGCAATTACATCTACGCACCTTCAATAAGTCTCACAAATGAAAGAGAAAGCCATGAAAATAGCCACGATTCTAATATTTATTTCGAAAGTATTTCGGTTTACAATTAATAGGGTTACCGAGGAGAATTTACCATGGTAATGAACAAGAACTTCTCAACATAGTTTCAAGAAATACTAAACATTAGTGGATTCCGGGTGCACTTAAGGATGAGATCATTTTAAGGAGGGTGTTAAAAGGTAGATTGCTTCAAAAGCGCGTAGGAGGAGAGGTATTTTGGACGATGTGTTACGTTTTAAAGAATCCGTCTATAATGTGCCTTTAATGGAATAAATATAGAAAATGAATATATTTTATTGCTCTAAAGCATGCTTGTTATGCATCTTCCCCAGTCTTCCAGTCTTTAAAATGTGAGCAAAAATTTAATTTCCGCGATGAAACCAATATTCATCGCAGAATACACAAATGATTAGCCTAATGAAAACAATATTGGAAGGAGAAATAAATTGGAAGAATTATAAAGAAAAACTAAGAATTTAATAAAGTAAGCAAATCATGAAGTTCGTCAAAGTAATTACCGTATTTGTCCGAATATAAGCCGCACTTATTTTCCCGAATTTGGGGCCTCAAAATCGGGGTGAGGCTTATATTCAAGGCACGGTTTAAATTCGAGAACTTTCTTAAATAATCGTAAAAATGACCGATTTGAGCAAACCAGCCATTCGGATTCACGTGGACGCCAGCTAAAATCGCCTAAGCCACGGAGAAAGTAAGAAATAACGCTGAAAAAGTTCAAATTGGCGCACAATTTATTCATATATTAAAGGATAATATAGGTAACAATGTGTCACAGTTACATAGGTAATGTAAAAACAAAAATATAAACTTCTAATACGTAATACTGTAGATAGTACGGGATGCACTAAAAAGGGTGCGGCTTAAATTCGCGTATTAACTCTTTTCCCTGTTTGAGACCCCAAAAACGGGGTGCGGCTTATATTAGAGTGCGGCTTATATTCGGAGAAATATGGTAATTATGAAGGAATGAAGCGGTTGGCCGAGAGGACAAAAGTTTACGCCAATCGATGAAAACTGTAATGAAATAATCGTTTACAAATCATTGGACTAGATTGGGTTTTACTTACAGCTTGAAATGTGTGTTCACAAAACACATCTTAGCCATATTGCGTAAATGTCTTTGGAGGTAATAAGCTTGTTTGAAAATAGGAGTAGTAATTATAATTAAATGTGATCTACAAGTTAAGGTGCGATATATTTTATGCTATTAATAATTGATGTAAATTCTTCTCGAGATACCAACCGGGTAAGGGACTCCATCTGTGCCGACGTTTCAATGATAGACTTTTCCATTGTAACGTCCGAATGTAATGGAGAACCTAACCCGGTCGGAGGCCCGAAACAAATTTAAATCTAAGACTTTCTACTTCTAAGACTAAGAAGGCTTTCCTGGCGAATGGTTCTGGTAAATACTTCTCGGGTTTCCCAACGGGTATAATAATGGCCGACGTTTCGAGAGGAAACTATTCGATCCGATGACAGGATAGTCCCCCGTCGAAACGTTGGCATTGACCATACATTTAGACATTGACCCATTGGGAAACCCGAGAAGAATTTACCAATTTGCATCAAGTTATGGTAAGTTTAGATGGAAATGAATGCCTAAATATTTAGACTACCTCTACTTATCTTTTACATCCAAATGGCCCTTTCTCATTGCATGATTTCATCCTCAATCACGGTATAATCCCTACCTCTCTTCATCGTATCCATAAGCCAATTCTCTTTCTTCCCCACTTACCCGATATCCTCCCCTCTATAAGTAACGGCCTTCAGCCCCTCATTACCAGTTCCAACCACCTACTCTGCCTCCTCCTATCCTCCTTCAACAGATTCCTCTCCTCACTCACCATATCGAGCACTTCCTCGTTTGTCTTCCTTTCCGTATATCGTACCTTCTCAACTATCCTCCACACCTACATCCGGAACGCCCTCAGCGTGTTCTCATTCCATTACCCGAATTTCACGTTTTTGCACCATACAACGCTACACTCCATGTTTGGCTCTTCGCCAATCTTTTATTCACACTAAGTACCTGCTATCAGCTCTCTCCCATGGTGAATGCCTCTTTCGCTAAATCAATCGCCCGAACTACTCTGTCCATTTCTCTCCAACGGACTACTCCTCCAAGTGACAACACGTATAATTAATCTACTTGTTTTTTCTTATGTGCTTATACGTAATACAGTAAGTAGGATTTCTTATAACGGTCGGATTCTTCTTAAGTTTGCATTTGGTTGAACATTGAACATTTTACTACCTTGCGCGCTGGTTCGGTGCTTAGCATGTATTTCTCATGAATCGTACACTAAGCCGTAGTTTGAAGAATGGTTTCATACGTTAATATAATGCGTCCATTAACAGGAGGAAACAGATTACAAGTAGCATTTTACAAAGAAAAAAAGAGGAGCAAAGATTCTACTGTGGAGTAGTACCGGAGAATCAGGCGTCCTGGTGTTAGCGTATCCGTTTACATTTTACAAAGCAAGCATTGACAATGGACCGCCGAGGTGTATCTTGTTTCCCGCTCAGAGGGATGAGTGGTTCGGGGTGGTTGGCTTCCATTAAACAGGAAAGGGAGGGGTGGAGGAGGGTTGATTGGCCGTTGGCCATCAGGGGTGGCCGCGTGACTGGTTGGAAGTTGAAGCCCCCGTCCCTCTTTGGTCTTGGGATCGGGGGGCGTTCTGGACCAGGGCACTTTCTCACAGTGGTCGTGGGAATTTTCGATTACTTCGCCGCCCGATTGGTGATTGTTTCTCCCGTCGTCGTCTCCCACGGCGAGGCTATCCGATTCCATTCCAGTTTGTGTCGATTCCCAACGAACAGAAGAAGAAGGAGCCCGTTTTTTTATCTTCTCACTCCCCACCTGCACGACCAACACACACAGCAACACTTTCACCACCCTTTTAAAAGAAGAAGAAGGGTGTCCCGGGCACCTTATCCAAACGATCCCAAGGTGGCTGACTCCTCTTTCGATGAAATCGTTTTTCTTCTCCTTCTTTGGAGAAGTATGTGAGAGACTGTTCTCTCCTCCATCCTCCAGGTCCTCCCCCTCTCTAAGACACCCTCTCCCCATCCTCTCTCAACCTCTGGATTCGTTTTTTAACGCCTTCCTCTTCTCCCACGGTTTGTGGTTTTTTCCCCCAATCGCTTGGCGGCCTCGCTCTCCACGGAATATCATCCTCGGGACACCCTTTGAAGAGTGGACGCAGAGATTCTCCGATTCAGCCCCCTTTCTCCTCATACTCACACTCATTCCGTTTCACGCATCAACCGCACTGATCGCCAACGCATCATCCCTCCTGTTCCGTTTCACTTCACCGCATTGACGCAGCCGGTACGATGCGTGAAACAATTAAATCATCACTTGCAGTCATTGAAGGCAGTTGTTACGTTTTCCCGGAGAATACATCGTGGACAACCAGAACCTGAGACACGGTGGGAGACCCGAGGACTCTTCCACCAATCTTTAAAGTGTTGGTTTCCTGTAGCTCTCTGCTTCAATGTTTATTCCTTCACAAGTCACTAGCATCCCAGATAATCTCCCGGATGTATCCCATCCATCTCTCTCGATAATTCTTTCCTCTCACTGCTCATTATATTACATTTCATTGCATCTCTATATAATTCCAATTAATTTGCCCAGTCTAATACGCGGAATTTCCATTAAATAGCTTATTCCCAAGCTCTTCTTAAAATTTCTACAGAAATGATTCCCTCCATTCCCTTGGTTTTCTTCATTCTTGGATGGCACCGCATTCCAGTTGCTTAGAAATTTCCTTTGCTCTGGGGCTGGGCCGTCCAAGCTTCACAGGTAAAAAATATAATGCTCCGTATTCATATGTTTTAAAAACATCAAATACAAAAGACAAAGGGTCGTCAAGGATTGCTGATAGCGTATTGGAAATACGAATAATGGTACTAGCCTCTCAAGAGACTGAATCATAAAGGAAATAAGAGTAATGGACGAAGAGCTAGAAAATATTATTCTCAACGCCGTTTACTGTGGGATGGAAAGCGGATCCAAAGAATTCAAGTCACCATTTCTTCACTTTGGTCGTCAAAGAAGTACTTTATCGTTGTCAAGTTGATGCTAATTATGTGCATGTCAATTACACGGTTAAATAACTTACGTCTACACCGGTATAAGAACCAAGATCCCCCAAAACGGCTCAGAGTGCTAGTCAAATATCACTGACGTTACGTAACACTGCATTGCATCCTTGAGGTTTTCCAAACCCTTCCACCTACCATCTTCCTCCCCCCTCCCCACCCTAGCGCCTATCCTGGATGATATATATGGATTGCTTTTACTCTTTGTACCTGAAGATGACGCCACTACGTCGAAACTAGTTGTACCTGAAAATAAATTGGTGGAATATAACTAAGTTTTCCTTTTCATTTACGATCACTGACGTTATTTTTAACTGTGATTGGCATACTGCCTTTGACGGAACTAGAAGTCCTAACGCGGTACCGTGCATACTAGATTCTTAAAGGGAAAAAAACGCTACAAAATGCTCGCATTCGTGTGAATTCTGCCACGAGGTTAAAGGAACTTTCATTCAAGTTAGTGTTTACGTTAGGCAAACCACACATTTAACGCATACTGGTTCACGCATGAATCAGAATTCATTAAGCGGGAGTCACAATTCCAGTTAATGCTTGGAATTTTACGCCCATCATTTAACAATAGCCAGATGACTTCGCAACATCAATTACTCGAGCATTTCGGTGCAGGAGATGCGATGATGCTCGATGCAGGGCCTCATCGAGGGAGAGTTGCAGTGAAACGGCGTGATTTGGAGCGATCTTGAGAGCGATTGCTGTGAGAGTGCGTGAAGCGGAATGCATTCGAGGGCCGATCTCTTTTGTTTTCCACCGCCCGCCGCCGTCTCCCCATTACTTACGCCATCTAGGAGTGTCTAGGAGGGCGTGGGAGACCTTGCTAGGGACCCATTCCCATCAACTCCTCCTCCATCCGCTCTTCAAACTGACTCGGCACCCACCCCACTTCAATCACTCGAGCGTTCGCTATTTCATTCTCCAATATCTTCTTCCTTCACTCCCACCCACCCACGCGCCTCTTGGACCGTAGAGAGACAGAGAGAGAAAGAGAGAAAGAGACGGAGGTTGGGGAGGGAAGAGGAGGGTCGGATCGGATTCTTAGAGAGAGAGAGAGATGGGGGCTTTCCTCATCTGGCGAGGGAGAAAAACATAAGGGGAGGCGAGATTGGTATCGCACGTACTCAAGTTCGTCAAGGAAAGCTTGTCCGCCACTCTTGAAGAGGGGAAATCTCCTTCTGGTTGAGCGATTGACGAAAGGAAAGACAAACCCTTTTTTTAGTCCCTTAGAAACCAAGACCCTTTTTTAAGTAAATATGCGGAATGTATTTATGGTAGTTTGAGCGAAAAATCACATCACCTAGAATTTGATTAATTTTACCTCATTTTAAAGAAACAAACTCCCATCTTTCCAATTTTATCAGAATATTAACCCCTTGCCGAATTAATTTTCGAGCAATTTGCCTGCAAATATAAGCTGTTTTACATGGGATGGATTGCGGCTGTGCGCTACAGAGGGAGAATATTAATCAAATTATGAGTTTCTAGCACCTAGATTTCGTCAAAAAACTAACGGTGTGCAGATTGTATGCATTCTCAACTATTTATAAAAAATAATTTACTACTCACCGCATTATTTTTTACAGAATCGCCAAAAACGTCTATGTTGAGGATTTTTAGCAGTGCGGCGTGAAAAAAGGAGTCAAGTTAGATACTTTTGTATACATAATATTTATTTAATTACTGAGAATTTTGGTCACGCATAATTATATTTTACACCATTAATATTACAACATTTACATCACACTTTTCACAGACGCTGAAATTTAAATATAAATTTCGAATATGGTCTCCTTTATGACTAGGGAAATATCTCGCTGAAACTGCCTTAAGTATGTGAAGCGTAATGTCGCCCCTTCTTGGCAGCGGAAACAGGGGCCATCATGAAGAATTCAGAATAGGATTTGAGCCACAAGTAGTTAGCTCCATTCTCCACTGCCGAATAGTCAGCGAACGAAAGCTTTGGGCAACAATGCAGCATGCTTTCTTGTGACCGAATTCAGTTCCATTCTTGAATTTAGGAAATACTCTCGAGATAAACATATAAATAAAATTTATAGAGAGTGGCTATCTCTAATCTTTTGAGAGAACAGGTTTTTAGGTCAGCCATTTTATTAAATTCCACCGTTAAACAATGAGCAACACTAGCATCCGATGAAACATACAACTGGTCAGTTGCACAAGCAAGGTCAGAATTGAACAACATGTTAAGGTGATTATTTTAATAAGTTTGGAGGAACTAGACATAACTCTTTAATGTAAAATCTCCGTTTTGGTAGGAAAACAAATCAGATCGATAATGGATTTATTTAAACAGAGGAATCAGAAACATGGACGATTGAAAAGCTGGAACAAAATAAAATACAGGCTTAAGAAGTATGGATGCTGAGGATCAAATGGAAGGATAATATCAGAAATGCGGAGGTGAACAGGAGAGGAGGAGAAAATCATATGGAGTACTATCAGGAAGAAAATCAGGTGTCCAGGTGGACAGACCACATTTTGAGGCACAACGAATTTGTGAGGGACAAATGCATAGTCCAACTCAAACGGGAAATGAAACAGTAGTGCAACGAGGAGTCGACAGGGGACAGGGTAGAATGGAAAGCTTCAGTATAACCACTGAATTATGAATTAGAGAAAGAACGATATAATAACTTGGTTGGAGGAATGGTGGTAGGAAAGATGCATACTATTCGAGGTCTTGTAGTACGTGAGTGAAGGTTATTTGTTGAGCGAAGATGGGGAAGGAGAAAAAATTAATGAGGAATTTGAAGAGAAAAGAAGGCTACAGCTACAACGTAATGCAGACGAATTGTTAATCTCGTGGTGATATGTAATACCTAATTGCTAGGAATATTTAAAAACATTACTGTAAGCTTTCCCTTCGCTCCAGTAAACCGCTCACTTTTCAATACATTCAACAGCATATTCGCCTTCCGTTCGTTTCAGACTCTGTGCACTAGGACCGAAATAAATTGGCAGCAGAGTTGTATTCCATTGAAGCGCGTTTGAGAATAAATCAAATTCGATAGTCGAATCCCTCCACGGTGTTGTGTTGATTTTCAGTAAAGGCTCGTTCTGTTTCTGGTAATTCTCGTTTGAGTTCGTCGTGAGTATTGAGAAAGATGTCAAAAATGGATGATGCAAAGCTGTCAATAGGGTAGTTTTCTATTTTTTATTGTTTTAATCGAAAGTTTACAGCCCTTGGAGTACGTACTTCAAGCCGTTCCATTAAAAAATGACGCCAAGTATTTTTCCTGATTAATTAAAAGATGATAAATTGCAACGGCGCGAAAACGCGACGGCAAACTATTGCATGCCGGGTAAATCTAAGTTTGACGTAATGATGTGACTCCTCTCCCTGCCACTAAGTAACGCTGCGAACGCCGCTAACTGCTGTAAGCTGCAGACGACGCATTCCGTGAAAGTATATGAACCTGATATGAACGAGTATCGGAGGAACGCTCTTCAAGCTAAATGCATTTATGATTTCGTTACGAGATATGAGAATCGTATTTTAATGTTTATAATACTTAATTCTGCAAGGTTTCTATTTTTCCAAAGAGAAGTTGGTATGGAATGAACGCAGATATATCATTTTGCCCACATTCAATTACAAATATTTCCCGAACTTGCGATCCCATTCCGTTTCATGATGAGTCGTATTTTCGCTATAGTTTTCTGCTTAGCATATGCGGAGTGTATTAAGAGCGTAAATAGTATGATAGTTATTACGATGTATTCTACGAAACATGGAAGCTTTGTCAAGGCGTAATTACTAGAGCATGATATGAAGCAAAAAGGCTGAGGCTCTTCACCACAAGTGATGTCAAAATCTCGAAGCACACTATGTACGAGTACTCATTACATATGCGTAATCAACCTTCTCCGTAGATGGGCCTTAGACCCGTGATTCCCTGCGACAGCTGATTCCTAGCATATATCCCTATGACTGATGGTAGCATGCTTCAGAACAGAAATCAAACTTATAAGTATTGCTATGTGCCACAATGTAATACATCAACAATCAGTGAAAGTAAGAAAACATACGTCGCGGTACCATTGAACGAAAAAAAGAGGATTTTGTGCTTTAAAGATGCCAGGAGAGAGTACCTCTCCATCAACAGAAATACTCGCTTCTATTGCTGCCCAGACCATTTTTATAACTTTAAGTTAGAGTACACGTAAATGAATGATGAAATAAATGAGATGCTGGTAAAAACGAGAGTGAGCAAAACGCAAGGAAACGAATTGGAACGAGCCAGAACACGAAGTCGAAGGCATACGGATTTCATTATTCATCTTACTGCGCATGACGAAGGGACGAACGCGATAGACTGGAGAACAGCAGGGCTTCGCGGTAGCCGAAGACTACTAGCAGGTAGCGTAGGATGTTAGAAAATGACTGTTAATACATGTAAAACGGAGGAGACTTTCCCAGCTTTGTGTATTTTCATAGGTAATCATTACACATGTTTACCAGAGCTGACGGACTCTGAAACCTAATTGTAAGTTCAGGTGACGAAAATTCCCTATGCCTCGCAATGTAAAATAAGTACGTATGACGTCATAGGTAGCTACAGCACAGTCCCGCCAATTCTGGGCTTTTTCAAATGAGCTTTGCACTTAATTTTGCACTTAATAGTTTCTTAATCCAAATTATTTCCGTATAATGAATAAACTTATGCTGGGCAACGAGTCGCAGTTAATGAATTCCGTTTTCTTTGATGGAGGTAACTACCCTATTACAGTAAGTTTAAAAGTTGGCCTTTACAAGCATGCTGCTTGAAGTTACGCGTTCCCAATTCACAAGAAATTCGGCCAATACCGTTCAGTTGTCACAGAATGTTAAGTGCCAGCAAGATGGAGATCGTTTCTCGGGAACACATCGTTCCTCGTGTATGCTGAAGTTCCATCCTGATGACTTCCGGTCTGCACCAACGTCAAAACCTCGAATAGAATGCTCCCTGAAAAAGGGTTGAAGTGAATCTCCAACAATCGGTGAAAAGAAATGTTTTCGAAAAAGTGGATGAACCATAACATTAACCTATTCTCCTAGGCCACATCGAAGTAAGACGCTAGCATCCCAGTACTCAGGAGTACCAGTACTGACTACAAGGAAGTAGTAAGGGGGTGATCCATGGAATCTGGACCCCCCGCCAAACTTATGAATTTATTTTTTAAATAGGGCATTAAGAAGAAATTTACGAAGTTTTTTGGGTTAAGTTTGTTTTTTTAACTGAGAATTGAGAATTTTAATTTCATCTATTCTTTATTTTGATTAACTTCTTCAGTTGAAATGCTCGTCATTTTTAAATAAAAAACCCGAGGATATTGTATTATGTATTTCATAAATATGTACAGCAAAAATTGAAGAAAAAATCGGCTGTTACATTGCAATCACAATTGCACTCTAAATTGCCTAAACACACACAATTTGCTCCCGATTTCCTTTTTATTTCTCCCCCCCCCCTGCCCTTCCCAACTTCCTCCCCCAACGCTTATACTCAGCATGTATCCCCCCGAAACGAAATCCTGGCTACGCCACTGTTTCAACCCATCGGCGAATTAAAAAAATGATGGCTCTAATACCGGGGGGTTGGCACACAGCGAGATTGAAATAAACCAAAAAGAGTGCAAATTTTATTTTTTTTTTCAGCGTCTGTAAGAAGTATGAAATAAATATTGTAGTATTAATTGCGCAAATATATTTACATATTTCCAAACTTCTCAGTAATTAAATAAATAAAGCTACATAAGTCTCTAACTTGACTCATTTTTTCCCACCGTGCGGCTGAAAACCCTTCATAAAAGCAGGTTTTTTTGCGAATCCGTAAAAATACTTCGGTGAGTAATAGATTACTTTTATAAATAGTTAAGAAAACATGCAAACTATACACCGTAAGTTTTTTGACAAAATCTAGGTTCTAGAAGTTCCTATTTTTTTTAAATATTCTCCCTCTGGAGCGCACAGCCGTAATATATCCCATGTAAAACAGCTTACATTTACAGGCAAATTGCTCGAAAAGTTGTTCGGCAAGGGGTTATTATTTTGATATCATTGGAAAGATGGGAGTTTTATCTTTAAAATGAAGTAAAATTCATCAAATTCTTGGTGAAGTGATTTTGCGCTCAAACTACCTTAAGAGAGGCGGGGGAGGCAACGCATACCCTTGTTTCTCGGAAGGGGAGCAGGCATATCCTTCCTGACCCTTTAAAAATATTTACTGGGAAAGGGTGCACGTTGAAATTCTACGGAAGAAGAAAACATCAAAATCGTGTTAGGTATTCAATACGACGCTCAAAAAGAATATACCTTGCAGCAGTCATTGACTACAAATGCAGACGTTCGGATGAAAAATACCCCAACTAAAAACATTCAGTAGTTCTTATATTGGTCATTTAACCTAAGCATTAAAAGCCTAAGGCATGAATTTCCATTTGAAGTTTATAATGCGTTTGCCAAGGAAATTAAAAATTCTACAAATGCAGAAACAAGGACTCTTTAGAGCCGTCCTCATTTGCGATTCTCTCCGTGCATTTGTTTTTCATCGTTCTTCGGTAAAAACAAATTTCGAGTGTTTCTATTTTCTTTCCTCTGCTGATCCTGATTGAATTACGTGAAAATATTATGAATTTGCCTTACTTAGAAGAATATAAACATCTACTTTGGCTTTATCTAATATAAACATCTACCATTTTGCTCAGTTGGCAATTGTTTAAGCTCCGTTCGTGGCAACAATACAATCCATAGAATCAATAAACTTCTAACACATAAACAAACAGTATTTTGCTGAATTAAAGTGTGTAATTTCTGGGACTGAATTAAATATCTAATTGCGAAATATTCAATATAAATCCATTCACATAAAGTTAAAAGAATATGAAACACCTAGAGCCTTTCCCATTCCTTGTCCAATCAGCGCTAGACAGAGGTCTCACTAGAGGGGTCTTGGCAATGAGATTTGAGTCACTCGCGGCTAGGAGCTTAGACAATTGCCAACTGAGCAAAATGGTAATTTGCATTGCCGCGGAACGATTTTCTTCTTTGTCGTTTATTTTAAGTAAGGGGAAGAATATAAAAATTTCCTTACATGAGAAGTTTTGCAATATTTTTTCCATAAAGCATACGTAATTTCGATATTCATATACTTTTCCACACCTCAGAAATTGAAATCTAGCTTTCGGCCATTTAAAAAATCAAAGAATGGGTAAAATAAAATTTTAAAAGAATATTTGTAATACGGAGATGTCGTCCTCTTCGTAAAAAAATAATGAAGTGAACCAATTAAATATTTTGGCCGTGACGAGATGAAGAAGACGACCGTTTCTCCGTTCACCTAGTTTTTCGCCTGTTTTTCTTCACTCTTTCGACCGTAGGAGCTAACCGTTTACATTTAATCACTTTTAAATGAATGAATTTTGTAGCCAAATACACAAGGAGTAAAACGATATATTACACGGCTCTTTGGAGCCCCGGCGGAATTTCGCACGAATGCTTAAAGTTCAGCGTTCTACCTTTTTTGCGGCGATAGAGGGGTCGTTCCTTCCAAAGTCATCGACAATTAAGCACTACATGATAATCGCAGGCTTTCCCGGCGTATTGTATCGTGGAAGATTATTCGGGATTTCCACCGGGTCAGGTTCTCCATTACGGCTGACGTTCCGATGAACGACTCATATTTAGGGTAGTCCCTGATGATGATGGACGACTCGTTCATCGAAACGTCGGCCGTAATGGAGAAACTGACCCGGTGGAAATCCCGAATAACCTTCCACGACACTACATGATACCTGATTCAATTTTTAAAGACTGGCCTTTCCACACGGATTAATTACCAACACGCATTACATGCATGGAAGTTTTAAAAAAGTCTTAAACGATGTTTCCCTCCCCGATGTTTTCATGCATTTATATTTAATTAATTATTGATACAAAACGCTCATAATAATTTATTTGATTTATGAATTTTTTATGATACTAACAACACTGGCATTAATGGGATTTTGTGGCTGTTTTCATGTCATACTCCATCGCTTCGTATAATCTACTAGTTTTCCATTAGCTCCACCACATCTAATATTGTGCTCTCACTTCCAAAAACCTATCAGTGAAGCTCAAACAGGGGCGGACAACCAACATTGGCAGGCTCTCTTGAGCAATTGAATTGCTAGCATAGCAAGGGTACAGTTACCACTGTAGATGGAATAGTGACTCGTGATGTGTGCAATAGAGAATTACGTAATTCACAACTTTTACACTCTGCTACAAAGAATGGGTTTACACCTTGCACCGAAAACGACTTCGCAACCAATAGTATTTTTACTATTTCAGAAGAAGAAGTTATGTGAGCATTAAAGCTATTATTATCAATAATTAAGAAATCAAACGAACTACAAGCCATTATATCACTAACGCGACCTGTTTATCAAAACTTCATTTATTTAGTATATTTCTCTGGAGCACTCAGTAGCACAAAAGCCCATGGAAAATAGTTTCTATTATTTGGCAGATATCTCGGGAAGTATTGCAATGAGTGCGGTTGATACTTTGGTATCCTTAGAAAGAGGATTTCTTTTCCTTTTCAATGAGACCAAATTAATTTCATGTTTCATGAGATTTGGCATCTCCGCTCAAACTACGTCCACATAATACTGTCAAATAACGTTCGTGAGTGCAAAAGTAAGCTCTCCCTTGCGCGCATTATTCTCAACACCCTCGCAAAGGCAAAGGAATGAATGACGACAGACTCCGTTTCATTCACCCCACCACTGAAAGTACTCTCCATCCTCACTTCGTTTTATATATATGAAGTTTTAATAATGGCCCGCAGTTTGTCATGAGCAGGGAGGTTGAGGGGGTGGGGGGGCGGGAAAGTGCCACTTTGCCCCCCCCCCCGCCCCTCCCAACCCTGAACCAAGGCACAAAAACCTCGTCCACACACTACACACCACCGTATGTGTGTGTCTAACGGCCCAGCACCCGGAGACGCTACATAAAAACCCCACTCCGCACACACCACGTGACTTATGGCGCATTCCTCCTCCCATAAACCCCCTCTCTCTCCCACCACCAGCGCCTCTAGCGGCCGCAAAGTCACTCACACCCAACCGCCGTAACCGCCAGATTCAACACTTTCGGGGGTGAGGTGCGGGGGAGGGGGTGCGTATGGGGGGAGGGGGTGGGTTATAAGGGGGAGGGGCAGGGGTGAAAAGGCAGAGAGCACCAGAGTCCACTATTGGGAGAAACATAAAGACTGCATTAAGCAGAGGCGAAGGCGTTCCGCCGAGTTTAACCCGGATTCCATTTACAGAAAGGACCCCAAAAGCACCCTCCACCTCCTTCCTCTCCTCCCCCCATCCCATCCCCCCTTCAACTGTTTCCCCTCCCACCTCTCACTCTCCGTCGCAGATATTTCACTCCCCTCTACACAAATCATCCGAAACCACCCAACCCCTTCACATTGAAAATCATTAACAAAGTTTGCCAAAAACTAACGCCATGTCATATCGTAACGAAGTAAGAGTAGGTACCCACAGCGGACACTTCTCGTCTCGCTCCGAGGAAGAAAATAACAAGCCAGTAATGCACAATTGAACTCTTTGTGAGCCATAACTCACAAAATACGCGATCTTAGATAAACACGTCAGATGGATAAATACACAACTAATTTTTTTTTAACTGGAAGAATTTGTTACCGTTATTGGTAAAATTTGAATATTGACAAAAAAAGAAAGGAAATAATTTAAGATGAAGGGAAAGGAAAAAGGTCAAACATAAACAATGGCATTTTAAAAAACCAGATGAATTGCAATCCAAAAATAAGTAGGAATATAACAAGAAATGAGGGTAATCAGTAATTACGACAGGAAGCCGATCGCCACAAATGGAAATGAAATTCATTTAGAAGATGATGGAGTCTAAACTAATGGATGGAAATGAACACGGACATCGTAGTGAGTCGATGATAAATTTCATGGCAGGATAACATTAGAATAATGCAGACTTTGAGTTACTTTCGAAAAGGAGTTTCTTTCAAAGCCATTCTCCACCAATTTTATGCCATTATTTCTTTCATTGATTTTATAAGTTTGCGTAAATTTCAGCCACACATATTGTATAATATGACAGAAATTCTGTGTGTTCCCGTCTTATTATGCAATATTATACTGTAAAACACAAAATAAATTACCTAAAATCTATATCGACTGCATTTTTTAACGAGAGTATTAGGCCTTTTCTTTACAGTTCTGGACATAATAGCCCTGAGGTATTCAAATAATATAAAATATATTATTACTGTCCGTAATAAGAGGTTTCCATAACAGAATATTTCAACCGAATTTACAAGTGTATTTTAAATCTTGCTGGTTTAAAAAATTAATTTATTAAAATCTTACAGTACTTAAAACGAGTAAAAGCAAAAATCATCTCAATATTTTGACTTGGATGTCGGTAGGTATTTCTCAAAATAAAGTCAACAGCCGTTTTAGAAAGCAATTCATAAGTCCTCGGCACATTAAAATGCGTAAAGCATGGCATTTTTTTTCCATGAAATAACTGTCTTAAGTCACGTGGAATGACACTCAAAATCTTTGAGCATATGCTTATCATTTGCGCGATCAAATTATAAATTTCTCATTTCCATATTGATTTTTAAAAAAGCTTTTTCAGGGAAAAATTATCAACCCTTAATCCAGCTCCAAACAAATTAAGATATTTTCCAGGCAGTGCATACTTCAACTTACGTAACCATAACGAGCCCAAATCGAACTAAACGATGTAAATTAATATGGATATAAAGGTAAAGATTTATGATCGTACTCTTTTGTAAAGATACTAAGGAAATTAAGAACAATTATAGGAGCACTAATTTTATAGCAATATCAACAATAGTATACAGGCATGAAATTTTTCACCACCGTTATGTATTTAGCTATATGCCACTTAGTTGAATCCTCATATGTTCATTCTTCTTTTTATCTCCCCTACGTTTTTCATAATCATTGAATTGGAGGGCTGATTGACATTATCATACCGTAATGTTTTGGGCCACCGTGTTGCAAATAAGAAACTCTCGTTTTTGGTACGCGTCCATATTTCCGCTATTCTGCCTAAATCGGACATCCATTTCTAATCGGAAATAGTTCGCTTCCTTCCGGGCAACATAATAATCCTCTGGATCTGCACCCTCTCTCATGTAAGCGATTATAAATATTTTCATTTCTTAGTTCCACTAGCAATTCTCATTCTATTGCCAATCCAGACCCATGCATAGTAAAGTTCGTCCTCACCTTTTCCTCGAGCACATTACTCCCAGTGTTCCGTGCAAGGAATTAAGTTATACCCAATAAAAAAAGGACTAAACATTCCTAAAAAGGTTATAATGTACATCGATCTTCAAAATGTGGAGCTGGGAATGTTACGATAGAGTCGACATCTAGGTGGGAGAACTAGATTCTCTCTGCAAAAAAAAGACTTGGAGACGATCTCTCACGTGTTTCACCGTGGTCAATATATACTAGAAACAAAACAAAAAAACCTTTTACGACTATTCTCAGCAGAGAATGTTTCACGAGGATGAGTTACGAATGTGTACCTACTTTTAAGCTTATGATGACGAAGAAATGTTTTCACTTCGTTCTAAAAAAAAATACGGACAAATAAACGAGGGAGGTCAAAAACTGCGTCGGTTTTCATTCCGTGGAGGGAAGAGAGGAAACTCCACACGTCATCCCGAAAGCGGGAGAATGGTTACATGGCTATTCTCCCTTTTATTGTCATTGCGCTAAGGGAGGGTCCCTCCCGTTCCACCACTCCTCCCCGCATCGCCATCAACGTCACATTCGCATCCAGAGCAGTAGCGCAGCGCACCGTGACAATTTTTAAAAGGGTGAATGCGGGAGGCTGGGCGGGGGGTTCTCCAAATGATGCTCACTTGTTCTCCACTTTCCCATCCTTCTCCTCTCCATCGCCCTGATTCGGCTGTCACTGCGCGGGGAAGGGGAGCTGCTGACACATGCGAGACTGTCGGGGAGCGTAGGCAACTTCCGATGACCCTCCCAGGGTAGAAAACCCCCACAGAACCCTTCTCCTCTCGAATAGGATGCTAGATGGTCAGCACACTTGTTTACTCCACCATTTTTTTTAAGATACAATAAATATTTCGGGATTTAAAAAAAATATCAAATGGAAGGGTCGGGCAAAGATAGTACCAAGCAGCTTTTTGCAATAGTTACGAGATACGTACATACTCAGAGGTAGTTAGAAAGTAAATTCATACAACATATTTACAAAAATTACCTCATCCAAAATATCTTACAACAAATGTCACTGGGCTTAAAAATAAACAAATGTGAACCTTCTGGATTTAGTCTCCAGCAAAAGTGTCCAAATCTCCTCTTCGGGGAAGGTATTGTCCCGGCATTCGTAACCGATCCAATTTAAAAATTTAGAAATATATTTTGAAGATCATACCCTGAAGAGTGCAAAGCTTAAAGTGGGGTGCGCATTTGCTTTTCGAAGGAGTTGGATGTGTTGAGATAGGGCCAACCGTTATGTCCAGGGTTCTCGTGTTCATAACGACATTATTGAAATAATTAAATTATTAGGTTAGGTACATTTCTCTCGAAATTCCCCTTCGCCTCCTCGCTTCCCTCCATCAATTCAATACCGATATAATAGAATGCGCCTGTACGGATTTTCACCAGAAGATGACGCTTGACGTCGAAACCCGATTTTTAAGTAAAACCTAGTGGAATCGCCAAGTTTAAGTTTTTCATTTTAAGAACAAATCGGTTCCACCAAATCACACCGGAGACCAAGACTGAATGTACCTACAATAAATCTTCATTCAAGCTGAAATGTAAAACATTCAAAATGAAGTAATATTTAAAAGTATACTTATGCTCTATGGATTTATTGATACTTAATTATCGAAGTACCTTTCCCCGAACTCATTCATTATTAAATATTTAATCCCAGGGATATTAATTGTTTATTACAAACGTAGGAATAAACACGTCGTAATGACTTACGTCCTCTTTGAAAGGGTATTATGGTGATGGGGAATCTCTAGGGGGTTTCCACCCTGGGGTCATCATCGGTAGTTCTCTTCCCCCTAACCACCAAGAGCATTTGTCATGGCTTCCACATCCTCCCTTATTTCTCGCTCCTGATCGCAATGTACAAGTTTCTGCCCGGGGTGAGAGGAGAAAATTCGCACCCATGCAAAGAGGCCTTGCTCGAATCCGACCGAGAATATTTCAAAACTGACGCCCTTGGTGTCCCGATTTCCTTAGACTCGATGCCTTGGGGCATTGACAATGGTTCCTTGGGACCAAATGACATTGGTTGGTTGCTTGGTTAGTTAGTTGACTCGCGGAGGCGATAGGCATCAGTGGTGATTTGCGTCCTAATAATATAATAGGGTCATTCCACTTCAAGTGGTCTAATTTTAGAGAAATCACCATCTCGGATGTTAATGAAATTTTGTGTGAATAATTTTACAAACATTTAATGAAAATGTGTTAACTTTTAGATCCCTCAGTGAAATACTTTTGGAGCTATAGCCGTTTGTGTGACCCTATGTCACGACCACCTGCCACATGAATGTGAAATTTTCGCAACTTTGAGACGTGATACCTCTGTCGCCTTTTTGCCTAAAAAAAATGATACGTACCTATCATTGTATAACGTTTGGTGCTCTGTGAATTGAAAATGATTATAGCATTTTCTCAAAGCGTACTGAGTAGATAAAATGCAGCAAAGTCGGCCTCAGAAATTAGTTCACCGAAAAGATTTAAAATTTTATCGTGCTCTGTCTCTTTCAAGAATTGTTCAATGAAAATCAAAATCCATTTACGATATTTCCATGTTAGTGCGTTTTTGATAGCGTCGTTTCAAATACCTAGCTTTTTTCGTTAGTTTACAAATCACGTCTAAACCTGATCCCCGAGTTCTTGCCCAGGCTTTGAAGAAGTGATTCGTCATATCGTGGAAATGCGTGCCTTGAATCCGATCGTGAATATTTCAACACGGATGACTGACTCTCCCAGGGTCTCCGTATCGTACCGTTTGTCCTCAGGGCAAGGCCATCATAAGGGTGGAGGATTTGACTCGTTTAAAATCTATGACGACAAGAGCGAGAATCTTTCAAATCAGGACGGCGACTTAAAACTTATTAACAGTTTAATTATTCTCCTTAGTCCCACGGGGTGTGAGCAATCAAGGTGATCGATCAGAAAACGATCATTGGAGAATTGGAAACACCTTAGCTATTTTCTTAGAGGAAGTCTATCGTGGCGCCAGAATATGGATAAGTCGACTCCGCGCTGTCATCAGGATTCCCAAGGGCCGATCCTTGCAATGTACGGAAAAACTGTGACCAAGAAGTAAGTGGGTTCGATGCACACCTAACTTGGCCTGCTTTAAAACAACGTGCATCATAGGGTGAATTACTCGACTGTTCAATTCAATACTGTCCTCAAAAATATTTCCATTTAAGCACGTTCAGTGGGCCATAAATAACTTCATAAGCTTCATGTCTCAGGAAGCTACGATGATTGAAGTACCTTTACAACTATTTTCTCCAAAAATGTTAATCATATAACCACAACTATGCATTAAACTTGTAAGATCTTCGACATCCTCTGCTTCAGTCACTTTAAGACTTTGATTTAGAGCTTTAAAGCAGCTAATTGAAGCATTTTTTAAACCATACTCACCCGAAAGCGGATGTGGTAATAGACACAATATTGAATGCGGTTTCCCAGGAAGCCTTGTTCACGTCTGCTGGACCAGTGTCTTTGAGATTTGCAACAGCTTAAGTCTGGAATAGAAAGCAATGTAAAAATTAGATGAAGTAAAAAAATCAATGAAATAAATATTCGATGCACGATCAATGAACTCCGAATATATGGTACAGTGGGAATCAAACTATCAATAAAGCCAGGTTTAACCTCAAATATCACCATTAGTTCAACAATTCATGCTGAAATGAGTATAATATTGTGTGTATACCAACTAATTTCACAAAACAAGGAATTTTTTTCGCGCAAACGGATGTAATGAAGGCGAAAAATATTGGGGATTGAAATAAGATTAAAAACACATTCGTGTATCATACCTTGGAACCGTGAAGGCTAGGAACCAATAATCTCCATATCATATCCACATTTTAATACTCAACGGCATTTTCACACTACCCTGAATTCCGAAATGGCTATGAAAAGGATGTTTTATTGGATTATGTAGGAAATGTACATAAAATGGTCACGTCCAAAGCAAAAAGATGATCTCAAAAGGAATTAAAAGCAACTCAACGGGTCTCACACAGTATGGAGATATACGGATGGAGATATACGAAAAATAATTTTTTGTTACCTCAAAAGAAATAGTAAATAACACATTTTGAAACTCGGGTAAGGGAGACGAAACGTACAAAGGGTACTGAGGCAGAATGTATTCACAGTTTTAGAACATGAGGACAGGACAATTGTTCGAGAGAGATACATTTAAAAAGATGAAATGTGTTTTATTATATATATTTACCACACGTATCCACACTACGTTACCAGATCGCATTCATTATTATGATTAATTAGACTTATTGCGATGCTAACTTCACTATGCAACAGCCTGCTTGCTTTCCGTTATTTTCAGACCCTGCACACTAAGCAGCACACAATTAGTAGTACTTTTAGTAGGCAGTGCACATCAACAAAACTTTCATTTGTGACGAAGGGCGCTTGAGAATAAATGAACATCGACACTCTACACCCGATTGTTGTTTTTTTCTGCTTAGGTGCCAAACATGGATAATATAAATTTATTAATTATTCCGCGGTGAAAAGCTTTACATACAGTGTAGTTTAACGAATTTCTGAACTATAATGCAAAACATTCAGCTTAACTATTGAGTAACTACAGAATGCCACCTACTCGAATATTAAGGTACGTGTCTGCGGCTCAGGCTATTCCATTCATCGTCCTTTGAATGCGCTGATGAGTTCTCATCTGCGCCAACGTCAACGCCATAAATGAAAAGTTCTCAAAATAATGCACAACAATGCCCAACTTTGGCGTAAAAACTTATCACGAACTCATTAATAGCCAATCTTCCAACTCTTCCTTCACTAGAGGTAGAAATGGCTCGTCGTACTTCTTTGCCATAATTCCTCGGGGAATTTCATTGACATAAGACCCCCTTACGAGGTAGAATGAAGTCGTTTCATTGCAGTGGCGTTCTTTTTTGGACTTAAAGATACCCATAGACAAGTGAATGTTGAAAAGCGATCGAAACCAAAGGAATATGCTTGCATAAATAGAAAGCGGAGAGTAAAAACGGGTTAGGGAACATAGAGGATAGACAAACATAACTTAAGTAGGTGAGGCAGTAGGTACATATACAGATGCCCATTATGTAAGAGTAAGAGACTTGCAAATAATGAGACATTTATTTCCGATTAGCAGATTGTAATAGCGATATTGTGCGGGGCTTTAGAACTTGCGATCGGCACGAAGTTCCATTACAGAGTGAACTTCAGCTAAACGGGCATCGAACCTCGAACCACCTAGGGCGGAAAAAGAATAAACAACGCCATTTGTCATAAACTTGCAAGACCGCGCGATTTTTGAACCAACATTCAAATAATAAGCCAGCGCAGACTTAATGAGCAAGTTCGACTGTGCCGCGGAACTGAACCCGGGCCTTCATACCTAACTCTCCCCTAACACTTCACTATTCACACAAAAGGACGGGTTGTAAACTATTTAAGCGACATACCATTTCTCATTAAAATCAATACATTTCGCCTTATCTTAAACAAAAATTCTCATCTCTCCAATGATAACGAAATATAAGACTTTTATCACTGCAATTTTCGACTTATTTTCCAAAATATACCAGCCATTTTCAATTGGAAATGGTAAAGGTATGCACTTCGTGGAAACTTTATTTAAAAAATGAGGAATTTCTTACACATACATCTCGTTAGAAATTTAGCAGTTAGTAGTTTGTATCAATTCTCGACTGATAAAAAAAATTAATAACCTACTGACCACAGTAATTTATGCAGAATCACAAAAAATCAACAGTTGTGAAGGCGTTTACACCAACCGGTATGAAAAAAATGAGTCAAGTTAAAGACTTATGTTTAGTTAATTACTGAGAATGTCAGTCATATTAAGCAATATTTTTTCGCCATCAATGTTACAATGTTTACTTCATGCTTCTTGCAGCCGGTGGTATTAAAAATAAAATTCGAATGTGGTTAGAGAAAAATCTCACTCTAACCACCTCTAAGGTAGTTTGAGCGAAAAATCACTTCACCTAGAATTTAATGAATTTGGTTTCATTTCAAATAAAAAACTCTCACCTTTCCAATGATATCAAAAAGTCAACCCCTGGCCGAACTACTTTTCGAGCAATTTGCCTAAAAATATAAGCTGATTTACATGGGATAGATTATGACTGTGCGCTCCAGAGGGAGACTATTAAAAACATCAGGAACTTCTAGCACCAGGATTTCGTCAAAAAAATAACGGTGTGTAGATTGCATGTTTTCTCAACTATTTAAAAAAAATAATTTATTTCTCACCTCAGTAATTTTTACAGAATCGCAAAAAAAACTTTTGTTTTGAAGTGTTTTCAGCCGTACGGCGGGAAAAAATGAGTCAAGTTAGAGGCTTATGCAGCTTTATTTATTTAATTACTGAGTTTTTTGGTCATATATAACAATATCTTTGAACAATTTATATTACAATATTTATTTCATACTTATTACAGACTCTGAAATCAAATAATAAAATTTGGATATGGTCTCCATCATGGCTAGGGAACTATCTCACTCTAACCAACTTTAAAAGCTCCTATTGCGACTTCTAACCCTTATTTTTTTCGGGAACAAGCGACGGCGAGCAGATACAGAGAGAGGGAGACGGACAAAAGACGGACGCGGCGATTGTTTTTGGTGTTGGGGTACCCACACAATGAATGACCAGTCCTTTCTTTTTTCTTTGACTACCACTGCCCTTTCGACTCGCTAAGAGGTCACAAATTCCATCCATCAACGTTCACTCGTGGAGAAGGGGACACAAAGGGTCACTTGAGTGCGACACTCTCTCTCTCCCTCTGGACCAACGGAAGAGGGAACTCTTCCCCCGCCTCCCTTTCCCATTAAAACACTCCGCCTTCGAAATCACATGCGCGCCGCGGATTTGGCGTCCAATGGCGCCTCCCGTGGCGACAGAAGTAGACTCTCCCTCGCCAATTCTTCTTCCAGGATAAATGTCTGTGGCGCCGAGAGGGAGTCCAAAAGGCTGACGGAGCGATATTTTTCGCCATAAGTCTTAAGCCTTAAGGTGGTTCCACCGTAAAATGACTTAAATGTCATTTTATTCATAATCTATCTACTTGTAGAAAAAGTTGTCTTCTATCTGATATAAACAACAAAATAATACCTTCCCAAGTTATTTTATTCTATAATTGAACTTGAAATTACATGGTTTTCAATGGGGGAATGAGAGAAACACGGGGAAAATAGTATTTTCCATAAAATACAAGTTTCATTGTCGTGGAAAACTGTCTCTAAGAAGGAAATAATCCATAGAAATTGAATAAAAAAAAGAAAGAGGCACTCCGGGAGTGCCGACAGAAGTGAAAACTTGAAATAACGTGAGCATTTCTTAATGTAGGGAATAATTTCTAATGAAGTGTTTTATTAATCAGTAGAAAGTAGTTTCATGTATATAATAAATTAAATATTCATTTATTGCGCTATTGTACACAATTATTTTACATAAAAATTGTACACTTCAGAATAATCAACTTTCATCCATTATTTCAACAACTCTTTCATCATCACCGCCAGTATCTAAAACTGATACAATAGGCTTATAGTAACTAAAGTAAGAAACGAATAATTTTGATTCGAATTTACTTAAATGTCTTGGAAATACTGCATTAATAGTAGTTTTATATTTCGTTGTGCCAAGATTGCGATCATTAGACATCGTTAAATCAAACTCACTATTTAAAAATTCAATCAATGGTAGATTTTTATCGTTTGCAAAGTTTATGTTTATGTATTTATGAATAAGCTACTCAAATTGAACGTATGAAAAGAAATTGAGTTATATTGTACTAACCTTCACTATTCTTGTATCGAGTACACTCTCCTGCACGAGTATGGACTATTATATTATCCGGCACAATATTTGTAGCAACCCAAATTGAATGAACTAAACCGTATATTTGATATATATAATGTAATATGAATAAAATTATAATATAGTTTATTTGACGGTGACGGTGACGCGAGTCCAATGGTTTTTACCCATCCACAAGTACTGTGTATATAGCGAGTATACTGTGTATATACAGAATATATATAATTATACATATATGTAGTAGCGGTGACGGTGACGCGAGTCCAATGTCTTTTACCCATCTACAAAAGTGCTCAACGCGACATAAGAAGTTTTCACTTCAATAAAATACAGGCATCTTACCACCTTATTTTTCTAGTTATTGAAGAATTACAGCCGTAATTGAAGTCACAATGTGGTGATTCGTATGAAATGGTACTGCAGTCGGCTCCTATGGCTGGAAAAAAGTGCTCATTTAAAATACATTCGTGGAATAATCTGAATTTTTTGTTCCTTACTTTTGGGTTTCTATAGGTAACGCATTGCACCAGAGAAAGCAGGATTTTTTTTTCAAAATATAAAAAATGTTTAATTTAGTATTTGTTTTGACTCACGTTTTGACTCGCGGCGGAACCTCCTTAAAACATCGCGACTGTCACCGAAATCACAAGCCTTGCTCAAACTGCCTACACAAGCTAGTCGTATGACATCGCGAGGGTTTGGAAGGCCAGAGTACAGGCTACTCAACCATAGGTCCTGGGTTCGAATCCCAGAGAAGAGATTTTTTTCAGGGGAAGCCCGATCCTTAAACATTCCAAGTGTGGTCATTCGCCAGGAAAACTGTAATAACTCGATCGGTAATCAAAACCGGACCTTCAGATTGGCGGTCTAGAGTGTTAGCCGCTTACGTCACCGAGGTATCTGATTGTAAGTTGTGAACGAATTCTCAGAGTGGTTTCACCCAAATTAGATATCCTCGCCTTCCTTCAACACTTCAGCAGAGTAGGCGCAGTTGAGTTTTATTGGTCACGGTCGGGAAGATGTTACATTCAACTTCGTCGCTGTAGAGGGAACAACTTACCGTATTTACGCCTTATAAAGCATATAATTGCAGCAATGTTCGCAATAATTATGGCTGCTAAGGATCAATTTCTTCCCAAGTATCACGTGGAGACCATTGAAGTAAAATGTACTGCCTGTCAAATGAGATGCCTTAAGTTGGATGTGGTCCTACTTTATGCATCTCATTTCACGGGCAGTAAATTTTACTTCAATGCTCTACACGTAATACTAGGGAATAAATTGGTTCTTAATAGCCATAATTATTGCGTATGCATTGGTCCTTAACAGCCATATGCATCTTACTCCTCAAAATCCCCAAATTTCCATTTTCGAACCATATAAACTGTAAAATGAAAATATAATCACGCCTTAACTGAAATTCATAAGAACCATTGTAAATGTGCATAGCAGATACGTGGCTACCGTCAACAATGTCACACTTTGGTACAGACGTTTAAATTTTGTAAAAAAAGACAGCAGCGGCCTTAAAAAAATTAGACTATTAACAGAGAAAAAACAAGAAGAAGAACGGTATGGATATCAACTGAAGACAAAAAGAGTTTATCAGATATATTGTATTTAAAGAAATATTTTATTAGATTAGAACAAGCCAAATATGGCTATAAATTCATGATTTTAATATCATAGATTAGGTGTTAAAATGCATACAATGATAGAGATGTGACATGTTTGTGTTTGCTATTGCTATTGTGGAACATTGTGTTACTATTTACTTTGTTGTCACGGTGTTACTGTTTTCTTGGCCAGTGGCTATTGGTTGTCGCAGTTGATAAATGTAAGACAAGTTCATGTAATTTGGGAGCATTATATCATGATAAAAATCACTGAATAGTGTTATCAATAAACGAGAATCACAAAAAAGGCACACGATATGTAATATTTAAAATGAAAAAATTAGTATTTAGCAACATAAATGTTTTCGTTCAGTTATAAACTTTTAACGCATATAGACTCAACAGTGAAATGACTTACAGAAACCATTTACACTAATAATTACATAAATAAAATCTAATAAGATCGGGTTTTTTACCCGTCATTTTATACGGGTTATCAACTAAAAACAACCATTCTAGTCAAAAATATTAACAGGAAGGTTATTCAATTCAATTCGTTTATTATCGTGGGCCTTTCTAGCCCATGAGACTTTTTACATTGCCATTACATTTAATTTATAACAGAAAGGTAAATAAGAAAAGTACCAAAAAATAATATAATAATTTTAAAAAAATAGTAAATACAAAAATTATACAGTTCAGTCAATCATTTATGCAGTTAACTGCCATGCATTACTACGAAGTAGCTTGTACACTTTGGCTTTAAACACTCGTATTGATTGTAAGTTTCTTATTTCTGACGGTAACGAATTCCATATTCTATCAACTATCACCATAAAAGATTTTCTGTTAGTGAGGGGTTCTGTGTTGGGGTATATGCATGTCAACAGAGTGATTCCTGGTAGATATTGAATAAATATTTATTTTCCAAGTGAATCTTTCGAACGGATTAGGTAGGTTATCAGAGGAGAGTGTTTTAGAAGTAAGACAAGTGAGATGATACAGGCGACGTTGTTTATATTTCGGTTATATTGGTGCGAAAAGGAAATGGAGGTGTGTAATGGAGCGGACCCATTTAATGACAATACTGAAAATTATGAGCAGATTGGACCAGGGTAGAGAAGAATTAAAGCAAAAAACGTTAAGCATATGTGACAGTATATAGTTAGCTGTAAGTTTTTTAAAAGAAAATTTGAATGAAACAGAAAATGGAGACGAAAGAGGAAAATTACAAATAAATTGGCGCTGTTGGGCGAGATATGGGACATGCTACATAGGCAGGAAACAATAAATTAAGACATGAGCGTCTTAAGCACCATGAAATGAGAAAGGAAATAAGAAAATGTAGGCCATTAGTGTTTGCTGGCTTTCAGGGACATTTCCTGTACAGTCTCGGTTATCCGACCTTCGGTCATCCGACCTTCCGTGTTATTCGACCGTCCCCGTGCACGATAACTACTGTAATTTATTCAGTAAGTACCTTCTATACAACATATTAATTACTTTGCCGTGAGTGCAGTCTTTCATATTATTAGTTGTACGTCATATAAAGTTAAGTAAGACACATGTATTTGAAAAGTTTTCAATTTGCAAATTAAATTTAACATTTTTTACATTGTTTTTATTATTTTCCGTGTTATCCGACCTTCTCACTTATCCGACCTTGCCGCGGCCGGTTTAGGTCGGATAATCGAGACTCTGCTGTACTTGAAACCGGAATCATGTCCCCAACATGCCTACGTTCAAACCACCATGCCAAAATAAAATATATTTCAATTTTTAACTCACACTAGGACTAAAACTAATGTTGTTTGAAATTTCTCGATCTCCATGATATGCTTTAAAGTTCTTTAACAATGTAAAATCAAAGACAAAATTATAGATGGCTTGAAAAAAATAATTTTCAAAGCATATTTTAAGCAAATATGGCGTCAGACTTACTCTCACGGTAATTACCTCACTCTTACTAATCATTCATGTATTGAAAAAATCTTCATATAAGCATATCAAAAACATTCTAAACGTAGCCAGTTTTTTTGCGATTGCAGCAGCACTCATAAAATATTTTTTAAATGAGCCAACTCTAAAAGGAAACGGAGTGTTCGATTGTGCATAGCCAGTAGTTGCACTATTTCTAATATTTAACTGTGGAAGTAACTTTAAGACATGTAACTAAGATTCTTGTATCTGTCTGAATTTTATGTAAAGAGACTTTTTGGTGTAATTTTTTGTCACAAAGACTGGAGACTTTGACGACTAGGAAAATCGGTAACTAATCAAGGGAACATTCCGCACTGCACACAGGCATCGGAAACAGATGTCCGATATTCGCTCGACTCCATTTGGAGGGGGCGTTAATCCAATAGTTGCCGTAGAATAATGACAGACAACTAGCGGAAACAGAAAGCTACACTTCGCATTAGCCTTCTATGCCTAAAATCAATACCAAGAGAAGTAAACTAACGCCGCATACTCAAACAAATTGTTTACAGTTTAAAATACATACCCAAATCCTTCAATTTAATCGGTTTGAGCACTCGGGGAGAATTCTGAGGATCTGAGATTGGATCTCAACCCACGGGAGTGATCTTTATCCTGCTGATTTCTCACATAAAAGCTCCCATCAGCGGGTGACTCCGCAAAAGAAACTTTCGCAGATGGCCAATTTAGAAGAGGCCTTAACTTCGTGCAAGTGTAATGCAGTGCGCAGGAATGTGATTACTTCGAGGAACTGTACGTTAATTTCTTTGAATAGGTATTGACCACTTTAATAATACATAGCTTATGGAGGTTTGGTCATGTCTTTTTTAAGAAACTCACCTTCCTTTTTCCGCCGACGTTTCACCTTTTTATTAAGGCTTCTTCAGGGCTACAGTACAATGTAAGGAATACAGTTAATAATAGTTATAACACTACAAAGATAAAAACATGAGTAGTGTTTCTTGCCCAATGAGAGCATCTAGTTTTAACCGCAACAAAACTACACAGTAAGATAAATACGTATGATACATGAGTTGACAACTTGATTAATTTAAGCATTTTAATCTTATATTTAAAACCATCGGTGTTGAATTAAATTTATGGCGAAAATAAATTCAAAGAATTTTTGTCATCAAGATAAGAACCATAGAGATTGAGGTGCAACATAAAACTTGTTACGTCATCCAATGTATCCACAAGTAAAAATCCACAATAAAAAATCCACAAGTAAAAATCTGGTATGAGGTTGGGTTAATCTATGATGGTAACTAAGTAATGACGAGGTAAGACGAGGGTGGGTACGAGAATGAATACCTTACCTGACACCACGCGGGAAGAGAACGAAGCTGAAACAAAAAACACCGAGCGTCGTCAACTGTCTTTTTTCCGATTTTCGGCGGGCTCTGTGTAAAAATAAACAGCAGCCTTAAGAAGTTTTCTGAATTTTAATATTCTATTGCCAGTTTTGCTACGCAATCCATTGTTTTTCTAAATTTCATCACGTATCTTTGAAATCATCTTTACGACCAAGAAATACGGCGACCCGTCATTTGAGGGCTTACAACTTTATCTCCCTGATTTGAAAGACATGCCATCATTTATGATGCTCAAACCATCTGCTAGTCGTCTGCTAGATCCCATGGTTGATAACGGGAGCCAAAATGACGAGATACAGTTTTTTACATCGCTAAAACTTGCTAAGATTCTCAAGAAATGGAGCAACGGTACTTTCAAGAGTTTCAAGGCAGAGCTATTTACCAAGTATTTTTCGTCAAATATAAATGCACAACCTAATTTCTAAATTTTATGCTGGACTAAATGCCTAAGTTATTTTTTTTCATATCAGAAATCACTGAATCAAACAATATCGAAATTGTTTGTAAATAAAGAAGAGAAATAACTAAACCTCATTACACATTTGGAGCTATGGTTGGCTCGACGGCGCGCTATACCTGATAGTAGCTGGCATACCTTGCCACTAATGTAGCGTTAACATTTTATCTCATAGAGACAGCAAAGAGACGACAACCATGAAAGAACGCAACCAGCGCGCCAAGCGTGCATAGGTGTAGCCTAAACTCTCCTTCTCATCTTGCCAATGATTTGTTGCCACATTCGCCCTCAGCAGCAGCAGGTGGTAGGAGGAAACTTAGTTACAAAAATGCGTATAAATTAACACTCGATCCAACCATTCCCTTATCTCACAAGAAAGCTCTCACAGTGTGTCAGGGGAGGTTTTCGTAAGCGGAGCAGGAAATCGGATGAGACCGGTTTGAGAGAAAACCGGAACATCAACGTAGTCACACCAAGAGATGAAACACCACCGGATACCGAATACGAACTACATCATAGCAAACGACTATGAAGACATATCGAGTCAGATAAAGCGTCATGAGCTGCGATAATACAGTTATTTCCTTTGCAGCCCGAATGTCTTATTCCTGAGAAAGAGAAGAATCGGCATCGTTCTGACTTAGCGAGTTCTAATCTACCTCATTGCATTTTGCTTAGATGTAATTCGGATTCACTGTCCAATTCACATACAATTGGTGATGCTAGCAGGCGTCACTGGGCCAAGAAAACTATAAATAAATTTCACTGGCGTTGTGTCCAAGGAATGAACTTACTTTTGCTTTCATTATTATTCTGAGAAGGACATTATCACGTTTATTTTTCCCTTTTCTCTCAACATTCTCCTAAGATTTCAGAAAATCATTCTATCGATAATCTGAAGTCAAATATGACCCTGGAGAAAGTCTGTGCCAATTTTTCCTTCTCGCAACCTCGAGGATCCTCGGAGACACTTCGGAGACTCGGAAAGGGCCAGAGAGCTATCAGACAAGTGCCGCGATCTGCTCCGGTCAACGCGAACTGAACGTCCGCGATTCCTGCAAGCACCCTGCTTTTATTCGGTCCGCGCTGGAGCTGACATCTTTTTCCACTTTCAAGTCGACCTGTGAACATTCCCACCAATCCAAAGTGTGATAGCACCTCCCCTACTCTCCCCACTCCTCCACTGGTCAGCTGATTCCCCTCCTGCGCCGATAAAGTGTACAGTGAAGAGACTAGCCCTTTGGAACCTGACCGCGGCCGGAGAAGGACGTATCTGTTTGGTGCCACTTGTGACTTGTGTTCGTCTTCTATAGACCAAGTTAACGGTATTTAGCCTAAGGGCTTGTTTTCTTTTGTAATAATTGTGGTTATATAAATGCTTTTACTTGAAGTTAATCAAACTGGCTAAGGTTGTTGTCATTTTTCTCTCGTTTCCGCCCACCAATCGCAGTCAATTCCCTCGCGACGTCAAGTTTCAGTGGCTTGCGTTGCAAGTCGGCACCTTTCTTTTAGCACCAGTCTTTTTCCGTCACATGATAAATCTTCCGGTTTTCATTCCATTTATTTCATTTCATCGCTATGTTCAATTTCAAACACAAAAATATCAGTTTTCTAAGAATGTCAATGTAATTAGCAAAGAAGTGATTAAGAGGATTTTCATTTTCCGATGACGTAGTTCTAAGTGTTAGACCCTGACAATATTTTGTGGCCAATTAAAAAGCAGCAAACTTTATATAATCATAAAATTTTATCAAAACTCCACAAGACTTGTTAAATGACGGAGTCACGTGAAAAACTATGGAGCAGAACATAAAAACGTCTTCAATATTTTTAGGAAGGCACGGTAGGTCTACCGACTTTTATGGGCAAACCACCAGTGATAATACACAGGCTAAATACTCAGTGTACGTACGGTTTTGGCCAAAGAATAAACCTTAAATCAGGAAAATACCGATTCCGGTGACAAATCTGACAATCAAAACCATGCAATCCACCAATAAACAGACCAAGTCTAAACGGGATAACCCCGCGATTTACTTATTGCGTCCGTGCAAACTGCATTTTCATTTCTACGTATATTTAATGATTTTATTATATGAAGTTAAGATCAAGGTGGGAGAATAGCATAAAATGGGAGCTGGTAGCTAAGAAGCACATGCGGACTCCATTATTTCTCCTTAAGCTAGTTTGAGCGAAAAATCACTTCACCTAGAATTTGATGAATTTGGCCTCATTTTAAAGAAACAACTCTCATCTTTCCAATGACATAAAAATATCAATCTCTTGCCGAACTACTTTTCGAGCAATTTGCCTGTAAATATAAGCTGTTTTACATGGGATAGATTGCGCTCCAGAGGGAGAATATTGAAGGAAATAGGAATTTATAAGACATAGATTTCGTAAAAAAACTAACGGTGTGTAGATTGCATGTTTTCTCAACTATTTATAAAAAATAATCTATTACTCACCACTGTAACTTTTACAGAATCGCAAAAAAAACCTGCCCGTTCGAAGGGTTTTCAGCCTTTCGGTGGGAAAAAATGAGTCAAGGTAGAGAATTATGTAGCCTTATTTAATTAATTAGCGAGATTTTGGGGCATATATATCTATATATTTGCGCCATTTATATTACAATATTTATTTCGTACTTCTTACAGACGCTGAAATCAAAGAATAAAATTTGAATATGGTCTCCACTATTACTAGGGAACTATCTCGCTCAAACCATCTTACGTCGGTCTCCCAAGATCGTGGAATCGTCACGAATTCATGCTGTACATTCACGTGGAAGCAATTCCACAGCAGCAGCCAAATGCTTGTGGCCTCTAAAACTGACAACCTTGGTAATGGTGACTATAAATCATAACACGCAATCAATCATAACCGTCTGAGCCAATTCCACCTATTCTAGAATTGACCAAAAGCAAACTAGGACATTAATTTAAGATCGCAAGACGCTCTGATAGGTAATCAGGACATAGTTGACAACATACTTAAAGTTATGGCAATTATGCCTCTCACTTCCCACAAGGGAGACTTCCGTAAATCAACCGATACCGTAATAAAGCTGATTTCTCCGTCTTACACTCTGAAGGTTTTAAACCTACCTCACCATGAACCAGTTTTTCTAACCTTTGATGACATATGTGTTCTTGAGCAATTAATCTCTCCACAGGGGGGTATCATGAATGATTTTCATTGTCGGTTTTGCTTTATCAAAATGAAACATAGGACTTGTTACTTAGCGAGACGTTCAAAGAAATGGCTATCTACTGGCTGGCAAAGGCCTTCAAATTCATTGAAGGCCTTTTACATATTTTTTTTAAAATTTACATACCAAAAGCTTGCTTAAGTTACGACCAAATTTAGATTTTCTTAATGTTCATTCTTTAGAGCCTTTAACCCTACATCATTAAGAATATGAATGTTTTTTTTTAGTTTTAAAAGGTAAATTTTTGGACAGGCTCTTAAGGGCATAATGTATCTTGCGACAGTGATAAGGGATATTTTCCACTTGACAATATATACAACAGCTCCACGGTTCACGGAGTTCGTTAAGTTTTTTTTATCGTAAACTTTTTACGAATAATTAGATAGTCGAATCATGATTTTTAAAACTTATGAGTTAAAATCTAGAGAGAACTTGTAGCTAAGAGAAAAGAAATTGATGGAAAAATAAGCACGAATCTACGAGAATATTTGTGTAATTAACTGTTGAAATACAATAGATGACGGATGCTCACTGATTCAACAAACAGAAACAAGTGGTTTTAGAAATCTTACCCAAATATCACGATCATTGACTCGACGGTTTCCATTATCATCCTCATAGGCTACACGTGCATATGCTCTTAGCAGCGAGATTGCAACACCAAAGTATTGCTGGAGAAATAATGGTTTTCTGGATCGAGACTCAAACAACGGCTTTCCGAGAAAATGCGCAGTAACTATTCAGTATTTCACGGAAATTCAGGTGGGAAATGTCAAGGACTCGAAGGTATGTGATGATGGTGTGTGTTATGATTGGAAAATATCTCCACAACGGCTATTTCCAACATAACTATTCTTCACTCTTAATCGCGGCGGTTGATGATGCCTTGCATCAAAGAATATCGATGGCGATGTTTATATCTATCGCTGGGCACGAGATTGAGACACGGTTGTTTAGAAAAGTGGGAGATTCAAAAATGGCGAAACCATCTGAACAAGGCGAGAAGGCTTCTGGTCTTGGAGACACAATTGAACCTTGTAACTACATTGAAAACAGCAACAGCAAATCACAAGCGACCGAACCCCCTACGGATAAGATATATAAGGAGGCCAACATACTGCATCCGCACTTCACTGACCTGAAGAAGCCGACTGCAACGCCGGCGAAACTGTCGTCCGAAGGAAAATGGACATACGCATTGTAAAACCCGAAAGACTTGTATCTTCGTAGAAATATAAATTTTTATTCAGATATCGAAAACGATTTTCGATATTTCGCGATTCACAGTGGGCGCGACTCACAAAAAACTATAACTTCAAAAATGCGATGTCTCCAAACGAATTAACGCAAGGAATTTATCATACCTTTTTCTATAGTTTGGCGTACTACGCAGCGGTAAGCGGCGTTTTCGTCCGACGATAAGTTAATAAGTTGATCAAAATAAGATCTCGGAAGTAACTTAAATCTTATGCAAGATTGTCTCGGATCCCCCCCCCCCTATCTAAGGCAACGTAAGAAAAGCTCAAACCCCCTCCCACCCAAAACGTCTTACGTAATACTTGAATGACCCCTAAGTATAACTATTAGGACGTCATTTTTTGTTAGGATTCTCACTGCCGATATTTGGGCTAAACTTAATCCAAACATAAATTTGGCTCAAACTTGGTGCAAACGTAGAAATGTTTACGCGGGTAAGGCCGCGCAGGGGTGGGGAAAAAGGGTTTCCTAGTGAGTGCACACGCGTGCCTGGGTGGCACGGACGCTCAAGGGGTCATGGGGCCCTTTCTCTCTCTCTCACAGGCCCATTTCTTCTCCCGCCAAACTGTCTCCTCGGTCGCACGCTGTTGCTTTCACACTCGGCAGAAAAGTGTGCACGCCCTTCACCCCCTGATTCATAGACCCATCCCCCACACACCCACCCTTTCTCCATCGTGTCGCCCTCAACGCCCCCACATACGACGAGATCGCAAATGCACTTCCCTGCTCTCTGCCTCTCTCCCAAATGACTAAGAGATCACTCCGCAGAGCTAAAACATTTCACATCCCCAAATACCGCACAACTAAATGCGAAAAATAATTCCACATCTCCTCTTGTAAATTGTGGAACTCCCTGCCAAATTACATCAAATTATCCAGGAACGCCTCACAGTTCAGAAGGAGCATGAGTGATTATTTTTTTCCCTCAGTGTCCTGAACAGCATATTTTTGACTCGTACAAATTGAGTGATATTTATTATTTGTATTTTTTATTTTGAAATTATGTTGCAAGGGACTTTGTTCCCGGAACAATAAAAGTTGTTGATATTTCTATTCTACTTTCTCTCTGCTTCGTGGTCATCAGCGGTCACCTCTCCAAAGATTGGTCTGCTGCAGCTCTCCGACTCCACTCTCCCATCAGCCACCCGTCTTATTTCTTCATTTAGACAAGTATCATTTTATGCTTCATGCACATTCAACCCTTGCTCTTTCTCAATAACCTTTCCCACACACTTCTTCTTCCAATTTTTTTTTCATGAGTCTGCCATGTCTCAGAATGTGTCCAGTTACTTTGCTTCTTCTACTCCGCAGATTTTTCTTACAACACCTGTCCCCTGCGTGACTTCGTAGTACTTCTTCTCTCCGTCCATTTGATCTCCATTTTTCTTCTCTCGAACAACGTCTCCCACTGATTCAAATATTCGTTATTGTGGAGCTATCATTTTATGAGCTTAACACAATATCATAAGGAGTTATGCTCCAAAATTGTGTTCTAATGAGGTGATTCGTAAGTCCTAAGCTCGTGTAGCTAGCTGTTAGTAGAGTCCATCTCCTTCTCTTTCACACAGTTCAGCATTCTCTTCATATTTTTTTTTCTCAGCCAGAATTGCGCCGTCACTTGCTCCATAGGATTCCGAAATTGAGTTATTTGTCCCATTTGGGGAGGGGAAGGACGGAGAGAACTGTGTTCATTCTCCGTGGAGGTGGTCGAGGCGCCGCTCCGCAGACAAGGGGAGGAAGCAGGGGGTCGTGTGGGGGGGGGGGGGGGTTCTCGTTCAATATTTGCCCCCCCCCTCTTTAAGCCGCACAACCCTCCTCCGAAAGGGATGACCAAAGGGAAATGCCAAAAGAAAGTGCACACAGTGCGGATTGTGGGTTATTTCCGACTTCGCTCGGCTGGGAAATGATGGCGTTAGTGTTCCGTTTCTCGGCCTCGGGAGTCGTGAGGCGAATCCTGAGGAGGCAAAGGGGAGGCCTCGCCATTCAAGGATTGCCTCTCTGTCTCTTCGCCTCGACGGAGGCGGAGGGAAGCGTAAATAGAAACGGGTTTGTTTGATGTTGCACGGGCAATGGTTGATGTACTACCCTCGACCAAGGTTTCGGGGATGGCTGAACTTGAGCTATTACGAGCCAACAATTTGCTCACACTCACTCAGTCCCAGCTTGTATAACTTCCGAGTTCCACCGGAATACCATGACTATATGATTTTATTTTAACAGTATCACTTGTTATTGTTAATTTCCTTCACTTTTGTATGTACAACATTGAAGCTGTAGCAATTCATATATTCATGAAGTTTGCATCAGCACAAGATTTCTTGTTTCATTTGTTATTAAATAAATGTAATAACTTGTTTGTTTGTTGAAAGCAATAAACTAACTTACTTTCTACAAAATGCACATGTGAACTCTCACAATTTCTCGAAGGGTAGATATTTTGCCATGCACTTTTCTCATTTCTTATTAATGGAACTCAATAAAAAATTTAATTAAAAAAAGACACTAAATTTTGAAGAATACAGAGGATAATATAAATGTATAACGCATATGGCTCGCTCTTACACATAACTACAGTAATAATACTTGTTTATATATCTATAATAATATTATCTTGCCATCTGGCTGGAAACGTAATTGTAACTTCGCGTTAAATAGGAATATGCACAAACGGAATGCACTGTGTAGTTACTAGGCGTATTATTAGAATTTATTTGGACAAAATTTATCTGAAACCCTCGGCCCAGATATAAATTAATGATGGTCACCATCATGATCTGTCATTCGTTCATAAAATATAAATGCAACTGAACAACTTAAAGTGATATCTTGTTTGTCGAGGCAATGATTTTATGCAAAGAAGGTTCAACTGAAAATAAACTGTAATTGCAGTCATATATCCGATAATGAGTTTGCTGAAGCGTTTCTCTCAGATTCATTTAGAGCTTCTTTCTTTCTTCATAATTGCTTGTTTCCACTTTTTTCACAACGTGTTTTGCCAGTTTCGCCGTGTTACCAACAGGATCAAAGGGTCCAGGAGTAAGAAAAGCCCGTTCTAGTTGGAAAAAACTAACTCCCTCCTTCCTGTAGCCGACAACTAAAACGGAGATTGAAAGTCGGTTCTAGTTCACTATGGGAATGATAGAGTCATACTCAAAAGTGTTTAGCATCACTAGTTGGGAAGGTACACTAATCAACGATTGGTTATATCCAAAACACTTCCCTTTTTACAAGTTGTTGGCAGCAGGTAAAGGAACCAATGAAACAAGCACCGTACCAGGGGCTGTGTTTGAACCGGTTCAAAGAAGCAAACCACTTCAAAGGATCGGTTTGGAGAGGAGCATAGTGCGGAACGGAGAGGAGCGAGTTTGGAGTTGAACCTCAGGCGTTCCAACTCTTTTCACCCGCTTGACTAACTTCACGTTAACTTGCTCCGTAGAAATCCGAACTGACGGCGCTCCGGAGTGGTGTTCGAGGCAAATTCCGTTTACAGGGAGTTGACTGACAAAACTGCGCGCATGTAATACTTCAATAATAATAATATTTTAAAGATTGCTGCAGTACACTGCATCTCTGTTACAGTTAAGCCTTCGCATAACCAAACCGAATGCTGTTATAGAAGCAACAAACTCCGAACCACTAAGCTCATTCCAAACCCTCCACTCCGAAGCTGTGAGGTAATTATTCCAGGCACTTCGCTCAGTCAACCGGAGTGCATATCACAGTTTGAAGTCGCTCTCCGCTCCGGAGCAGAGAGATCGAGCGATAAAACATTCTCTCCGGAACAAGACAGTCTGATCAACTCCGGTTCATATCACTGGTTTACAGGCATTTTGGAGCGTGAGCGCTGAATTCCATCCCTGTACGAAAACCTAGACGCCTACTTTACAATACGCAAGTGCATAAAAAGACTGCAATAAAATGAGCAACGGCTTTGAGCATGCAAAAAATAAATGGTGCGTGCGTTATCCTTGCAATGCATTGATAGTATCAAGCTTGTAAATTTAATGTCATGCATGGTAACCTTGAGGTTTCACACACTGATGCCTGGGTACCGGGTGTTTTCAGATAGGTTTCACTCCAAGCTTTCTTCATATAGCAAAAGAATAAAAAATTGCGGATCAGACTTAGTTATTTGAGCAAATCAACATAGTTTGAAGCTAACATTTTGCCGGAAAAGTAATTCTATTATTTTTACGATAAAAGAAGAATAATTAAGAACCAATATCGCCTTTTTGTCAGTTATCATTTTCTGTAAGGTACCGCATTCGTTTATAATTCCAAAATCTCATCAAAAGCTTCAGATATAAGATTGATTTTTTTTGAAGATGCTTCTGTAGGTATTATCGGCAGCAAAACCGTGTCTGCAGTCACCTGGAGATTGATCTGGAGACAAATTCCCCCGCCAATAGAATCTCGATTGTATACATGCTTGAAGGGCAACAGCCTACCGCGAGGGTAACACCGCTTTCTGCTCTATCACCGAAGTTACGCATCATTGAGCTCGACCCGAATTTAGATGGATGATCCTCTTATTCGTCAGAGTTCTGTTGCCTCTGTCTGTCTCCAAATGGTGAACTGCAAGTGCGGAAAGGCCTCGAACGTCGAACCACAGCTTGGCAAAAAATTATCGAGATGTTTCAAAGCAGATTTACAAATAATAATTTGTTACTGAGCGTACTATGGAGCGGAATCATAATTTATTATTTCCTTGCTATTAGGAGAACTATTAGTCATCAGAAATCATACTTGCAATTACAATGCGCGAAATATTTTCCTCCACGTTTTTAAATTATCATATCGACTAGGAGTGATGGTGCTATTGTAATATCATGGTCCTCAGTTACCCTTGATGTGAAGAAACAATTTATTACCATAGCCATGGCATACAAAATATTACCATTAGCGTCATACCATTTAACGCAGGATTGGACGGGTGACAATGCTTTTCGGAGGCCGTATGTCATAAATAAATGCCTTTTTTTGCACTGCAATATCTGTATGGAAACAGAAATTGAATAATAGGACATTTAGGAAGATGAATGGTCTATATAAGAGCTGAGCTGCGTTTTACTCTCGACGCATCCATATTCCAAGCACAGAATCACGCAACCGAATCCGAAACCATTTAAAAAAAAGGGGCAATTGCGGAGAGAACTAATGGAGCCACCAAAAAAATCCTCTCGCTGCCGGTGTACTTACCCACGCGGAAATTATCTCCGAGTGATATGCGGACGTTTGATTTAAGGGCGACAAGTCTCCATGGGAGATTAATGAGGAAGGGGGAGGAAGGAGGGGGTCGAGATGGAGGGATAGGGGGGTAGAGTGAAGTTCCTCTCCCCTATTCACTCACCCCAACCTTTAGTTCCTCTCCCCTCCTCGCTGCGACAATCGCCCCCGGCCAAGAGGAGGGCCGTGATTGGCCAACGCGGAACGGGAGGGAGGAAGATGGGGAGGAACAGTGGATTGGGGGTGAGGAGGGGCAAGGGGTGGCGGTGGGGAGGGCGTTATGGGAAGAGGAACAGGGGCCAGGGTCCCGCAGATTTTGTCCCCCCAGGAGACACCATAGGGGAACGCTTATTTTTTTATAATTCGTGTGACATTGGAATTCGTACGCTAAAAATGATCAATTTATTGAGAAAACACGTATATGCTTCAGTCCTAAGGCTTGCACCAGGGGTTAAAGTTCAGCTGGTTAAATACTTGTGTTTCTCTGAATAAAACGGCCACTCGTGAGTTAAACCGGTCATTTCAGAACACGCTTGGAGCGAAAATTTCAATAATTTTGGCGTATTTAGACAATGCACGCGCTCAGCCGCGCGTGACTTGCAGCGACAGGTGTCGAGCGGGTTGCGTCTCGGAGGGAGAATTCACCTGCCTCCGCCAGACACCCGGGCTCTGCAGAGCCAATGTCACTGGACGAAACAAGCGTGTGCATGGGTAGGCACAGGTTTAAAATGAACGAAATTGCCAATGCGATCAATATTCTACTGTTAGCGGTAGAGTTCAAATGTGTCATTGCACTGAATTCAGAGCCTAAATCCATCCATGACGAAAAAAAGCCTTGTTTTCAAAGCAAATTGGGATATCAATTAGGAAGTAGAGAAAAACATCGAACAGAGAACATAAAACAGAAAAATCAAGGAGACCATGCACTTTACACGAATTCTCACAGAAAAGATAAAACACGTCAAAAAAAACACTCAATACGGTATTCCTTGACTTGGAGAAGGCCTTTGACTACGTAGAAAGGAACAAGTTTAAATTGCTTGAAAGAATATACATTGATTAAAATGATAGAAGAATAATTCACCCAATCTAAGAATCAAGTCATCACAGTGAGAATGAATGACGGAAGACATATAGAGGCTAAAATAAACTAAGGAAGGAGACAAATATGCAACCTTGCACCGGAGCTATTCAACGCACACCTGGTAAAATGATCAGGGAATTGGAATCAAAGGAACTGAGGTGGATAAAGGATGACGCAGTCATAGCAGAGAAGCCAGATTTAAAATTTTATTTTGAAACGCAAGTAGTTGTAAGATACGTGAAGTATATATAGCAATATTAATCACGCAAAAACTTTGTTTCTATTACTGAACTCCTCAGTATTTAACTACTTACACACATATATTTGTTTTATTTGTTTCACCCCATACTTTGATAACGCCTTCCCAACCAAAGGTTTTCTTTTGTAATTTTTTAAAAGTATCACGGTGGGTAAAAATTTTTTTTTTTTTAAATAAATGAGCGTTCATACAAACCCACGCCGTCACATTTCGGATGTTATCTCGGCGTGTCACAACTTCTTCATTTTTTCTTTGATGTGCCCCTATAGAGCGTGCGGCCGTCCCAAATCCCATGTTAAACGGCTTCAGTTTTTAGGTAAATATCTTAAAGAGTATGCGATAAGAGGCTGATTTTGGTATCATAAGAAAGATGAAGTAATTTTATTTGCAATGAGGGCATATGTAGTGAATGACACAAATGAAAAAGTAACTTTGTTTTCTTCCACAGATTTATTCTCTTGGTACAACATGTTTCGACACAGCGGTGTCATCATCAGGTACAAAGTTTCAACATTATTCAAGTTGTCGAAACATTTAGTACCAAGAGAATAAATCTGTCGAAGAAAACAAAGTTACTTTTTCATTTGTGAAAATCAACTTCCACATAGTTCAGCCTGAAACCATGGAACGTGAATAGAGTATTTGCGTAAGTGAGGTATTTTGTTGAAATTTATTATAGCAAGTAGTGTTTGGTTTCGAAATGCCACGTACGAAATGCCAAGGTATAATTCCAACTAATTAATTTAATAAATAGCTTTTAATATGCATTTTTTTAGCAACGAAATTGCCTAGGTTTAAACGCCCAACCATTGGTTCTTCGTAGTGTGACGTCATCTCCCATATTAGCAGAAGCGAAATAGCCTAGCTGTGCGTTGAGAGTGAAATAGTATTTGCCTTTTCGAAGTTATTTCGATATTTGCTAATTAATAGCTAAAGTTTCGTCCGCACGCTAACACTACACAGTCACACAATCTCCAAATCAATGGTCGAATATGGGAGATGACGTCAGAGCCTACAAAACATGGCGGACCAGTGTTTCGGCGCATTAATAATTTATTAGATTTTATTAGCGAATAAAAAATTAACGAAAAACCTCTCGAGCGTCAGAATGAAAATTTAGTGTCTGGAGTATCGATAGATTTTTTAGATGTCACTTCCCAAAAGTGTGCAAATACTCTATTACAAAGGTAAAGGTACTCATATTTCGCTCAAACTAGATTAAAGAGCATTAGCTGTAGGTACGTAATTTTCCCTCAATTCGGGAAATTACGTCAGCATCTCACGCTTCGGACCAAATACACGTCTGCGGAAGAGTCGGCACAGGGTAAGCGATAGAGTATGAGGTAAGGCTTACTAACCGGCCGTAAATAATAATTCACGATGCCGTCTGACTTGACATGGATCGTGAACAGTATGAGTCATCATGTGGGATATTTTGAATGCCTATGTAAATCATTCCACGGTTTGTCAGTTTGAAAACATACAATGTCCCTAAGTTACCTAATCATCCTACCTTATTTTTATTAGGAAAAATCACAAAAAGGAGTGCAATAATTGGCTGATACTTTGGTAACACTGGAAATATGAGATCTTGTTCTTAACAACGAGGCGTAATTCATTGCATATAGCGTAGTGACATCTCGTTCAAACTACCGCGCAGGATATGGCAGGGAAGACCGAGTAAAATGGAGAGCTGCAGTCAACCAATCTTAGGATTGAATGACAAATGACGAGGGTGCAGCACTCTCCGCTCGTTCCACATTCTTCAAAACACCCTCCGAGCGCCCCTGGTTATGAAAAAGAGCGGTACTTTGGATTAGGGGGTTGGCACAGGGAAGACACGGGGTGGATCATCCCCCCTAGTAGTCCCTCCCCTCACCCCTCCGCTGCATAACGAATCACCGCCCGAAAGAGACTATTCGAATTGAATTTTCGGTTACCACATCCGAGGGAGGGTCGGTGAAAAGGAAGAAGGAACACACAGGGGGGGGGGAATATGGCGCAGGGGGTTGTTGGGAGGGGGTAGAAAGAAGCCCCAAAAGGGGGATGGGGGGTGGTGTGGGGAGTAATGGGGTGGGGGGCGCCTTACCAAACCCCACGCCCCCCTTTCCCAAAACAGTTTCCGCTGACTCGATCGTTTTCTCATCCTCGCGCGAATTAATCACTTCAACGTCCAAATAAATTTCACGCTCCGACCGCATGCAAGATTTATTACAGCGCTCTCTTCTCTTCCGAGCGCTAACCGGGGGAGAGGGGAGAGGGAGATTGGGGGGGGGGGCTGGGAAGGGTTGGGAGCCAATCCTCCCCTCTTTCCATTTCCATGCTTCGTCGCTTACTTCATTTTTTTTGAACCCGTGATGGAGTCGATTCTTGCTAACCGATTCCCAGCCATATTGAGATTGGCAATATTTCCCATCTCCAATTTGGATATTCAATGCTAAGGATATAAAAGTCAAGGCATCAGTCGTCGGATTGTCGGTTGACAGATATTATCTTCAAGAAAACACCATAAAACTCCACAATTTTTCAATTATCTCCGAACAAGGTTTCAACAGTTACACTGTCATTATCAAGGTTAAGAAAATGACAACTTATCAAAACCTAGGCTCAGGGACTTTAAAAATTACGTTTAACTATCGAATCCTAGGGCAGAGAGAATTAAACAACGTTGGAATTTAAGATGCGTTTTCTTTAAGATTATGGTTTAAAAAAATATATTCGAGCCGATAAAAATGGGCCAAATAGGAATTAACCTGCCCGCAAAATTTGCCTGTCAACAAGGAAAGTAGACAAAACATGCGGATTGTTGACGCCCCCTGCGAGCTGATACCTTAAAAATATCTGGTAGCTGATATAGTGAGCTATAAGAAGAATTTCTCAATGGTTTTCTAGCCATAAAATTTATAAAATATAATTGTTACGGAGTGGGCGGTTGGGGAATGCAAATCACTTTGTAAAGATGAGTTCATTGGTCAATATTAATGCTAACTTATCAATTTTCATGAAATTTGTGCATTATATAATTTGCGTGCAGTAAAATAAATACTAACGCGCCTCAAAAGCAATTTCATCGTTGAATCTAGCATGAAAGCAAAAAATATCTGGAACGTGGCCAGTACTTTAGTACTTTCATTGGAAAATTGTAACGTAAATGGGAATGAAACGTATAAAACTTCTGAGTGATTTGTGAGGCAGAAGTTAATTAGCTTTAATGTGTGACGTGGAGCGGAAAACATCGACATACGTCTCTCTCCCGTGGAGGTGAAAACACACAGTAGAGAGCACCACTGGTCCCATGCAAGGAGACGGGAACGCTTGCTTGAGGGATAGGAATACTACGCCTACTTAGAATATAACTTAGAAATCACAATTGGTATCAAGGTAACGCCAACTAATCACTTCCGATTGAAATATTAGCCATAACTTGCACTTAAATGCGTAAGAAATACATATTACGGTACAATCTCACATCTACATCAGAGTCCTCTGGATGGCCGTTCTCAACACTACTCCCTCATAGGGTTGTAATGTACTATGTAGTGTATTATCGGCAATCCAGAGGACTCTGATCTACATATTACTCGGTAACTATCTAAATTCCACAGTATGTCCGCGTTTCTCAACCAAGCGATGAGAAAAACTGATCACCTGCACGATGTCCCAAAGAAGTATTCAGCGCAGCAGAGTGCATGAAGGACACGTTTTATCGAAATTCTCGCTGAAAGGTGATTAAACTGCAGCTATTTTATGATATTTAAGGCTTAAATTATGTTAAGTAAACGTGAGGTAAATTTTATTGCTTTCAACAAACAAATAAATTATTAAATTAATTTAATTACAAAAAGAAAAAAGAATTCTGGGTTGCCTCAAAAGGGAAAAACCTGTGCTGAGGCAACCTTCATGAATGTAGGTATAATTCATTATTGCTAACGCTTCAATGTTTTTCACACGAAAGTGAAGGAAATTAACAGTAAACAATAATGCCTCTAACATCTGAGATAATATTAATAATATGAATACAAATGCAAAATAACGAATAATTTTTCTACAAAGAAAAAATACCTAATAACATCAAAATAATGTACATACGGCGAATGGGGCGAAAGTTGACAAAGCAAGATGGTAGTTGACTTGTGGACCACACACGAATATCTCGCTCCCCGTCTATTTCAATATCCTCGCTCTCTTTCCCTCCCTTTCCCCTCAATCCCTAGGGATTCGAGGGGAGGTATGGGATGAGATTTCCCCCTCCTTCCAACCCCTCCCCACTCTCGTCGCCGAGTGTCGCCAAGGGAGGCGCTGTCGTCGCAAGCGCGCCATTCGTCTGTCGCCTCGATTGGCTGCGGGAGAGAGGGGGTGGGGGGGGGGAGGTGGTGGGTGACTGGTCGACCCCTCCTGTACCCAGCCTCCTGTTTCTTAAAACGATGGGTCCCCAGGAGAAGAATGTGAAATCCGTGCGTGGACAAATCCTATAGTAAGCCACTGGCTAGGCATGGCGATATTATTATTTTTTTTACCGCACGGGTATTTTTCTGACGAATATTTAAAAGCAATAATTATACTGGTCCGATTGTGCTGGCGAAAAAAATACCAGTGCACCAGAATCTGGGTGATTTGTGGACATGAAGTTAATTAACGCAAATTTGAGAGCATTTTGCGTAATTTTCCGGTATTTTCGAAGACAGAAATCACTGTCACAAAACACGGTACAAAATTCCACTAATTATTTTATTGCTGTCAACCGGTTTCGACGACTTATGCGTCATTTACAAGACAAAACTGTTTTGTCTTGTAAATGACGCTATAGTCGTCGAAACCGGTCAACAGCAATAAAATAATTAGTGGAATTTTGTACCCTGTTTTGTGACAGTGAATTATATCTTCCATTTCCACAAAGTATCGCCACAATCGATTAATTTGATTCGACGATTGATTTGAGTCTTCTGGGTTCTCTTCCGCATTGGTTTATCTGTGATGACGATATGTTTCGCAGGCCTTACAATCTTCTTCTTCTGGTCATAAACTGTCAGCTGAGGACCAGAACCAGTCAGGTCACTTTCTGACCTGTAGAAGCAGACTGCCTGCGAAAGATGTCGTCATCACAGATGAACCAATGCGGAAAAGAACCCAGAAGAAGACTCATCTCATCTCCATGCAACTCCGCGGAATCCTTTAATCCATTTTCGAAGATTTATATACCAGTGCCTACTACATCGCCAGTACCACGTGTATCTGAGAGATTTTATTTGGTATGAAAATGAAAGGAAAAATAAAGTACCTATGCATCACCATAAATATTTTTCACACTGAAATTAGGCAGTCGTATTTTCAAATCACATATATGTATCACATTACGTTATATTTATAACTATAGATACCTACTGCGAATCAAAGGCAAAACAATTACTGCAAGTCAATAAACGTAGAAATAAACAAGCTTTGAGTTTCATTTTACCGCATTGCGTTCGGTTTCTTCGTTTTGAAGATAGAGAACCTCAAAGCCGAGTATCTCGACTTTTCTTTACAGAGAGTAGGTGGATTTATTGAGTGGTCAGAAGTCCGCCATCTTGATTTTTCACCTTTTGTCAAATTGAAGTCGGCTTCCTCTCTTTAATCATAATTATAGCCATGAAATAGTAAACTGTAACTACAGTTCAATCAAGTTCATACGTTAAACCCGAAAATGTCTTTCATACGCGTTGCAAAGTTTCTTCACATCTTTAAAACACCGTGAAATACAACAGCCTCACTAAATATTTTGCATTAGAACACAAGGTCTAAAAAAGCTTCGTAAATCACCAAACAAAACCTGTTAGAACAAATCTTATTATTTTTAAAAGAGATCAACTTATGTCACGGCAAATATTTCACCGGGAATGGAGTAGTTGAAATTACCTTTAAACCTATTGCGATTTCTATGTTTTGGTCAAAGTTGGCGTGGTCTACCTTTCCCATGATTCCCCTGCAAACTCCACCACGGAGAGACGACGGGAGCGCCCTCGACCCTTCTCTTGGAGAACGAAGAAGTGTTGGCGGGGAGCAGGAACGGAACAAATTGACTTCTGGGGGAACGGAATTGGCTTCCTGACGTAGTTCAGTAACGATTAAACAGGTGGCACCACGGTTTTTTTGAACGATTTTTCCTCGACCGGCAGGGACATATATATCTCGCATTTCTAAACGAGCAAGGAGCGGAGGGAATCCATTGTGTGAGCAGCTGGTTGCAGGTGAGAACTTTTGTCTCTCAAATAACCTCGGGGCAAAGGATTCTATCTCCGAGACGGCGACATCTGTGAGGCTGCATGTCACTCACTACATCAACGAAACGTAGTGAGCGCTGCACTACCATTCTCGATGCGTCTCTCAATGCGTTAAGCACTTAAGTTATGTCCGTTTTCTAATATGCAAGCGCTCGAAATTACAACAATGACCGCAATGACTATACCAGGTGGCTATAACATACGGGTCTGCTGAAAGTCCTGGCGGGGGTATATTTTAATTTATAGGGATATTCAAACCACACTGCACCAGAACATGTACGCTAGGAGATAATAAATATATTAAATAAGATTTCCGAAATAAATGTCATGCTATCCTTTTCGCGAACACCTATTTCAAGAGAATCGCCGTCTTTTGGAATACATAAGATAACTAAAACTACTCGATGTATATACTACGATAAACACCTACAAAAGTTGCTCGATTAATTACTTGGAAGAATTTATTGGAATTTTGGAGCCCAATATAGAAAGAAATATGCTTAAAAACTGGATCCATATCAATACATTAAGTTATTTATCTAAACAATTATCTCATTTAATGGGGAAGAAAATTAGTAAAATGTTCCATGATGCAATTTATAAAGGTTTTTAAAATTTAAGTCACTCGCTTTAAGACCGTCTGCGCACCGACTTCAAAGAATGCCTGTCAATTTAATCAAAATACTAATTGAAACCGGTTGAGAAGTTGGAATATACTCCTTTGGAAACACGCAGTGAATCTGAATGTGTAGGAATGTACATCCTACGTTACGAGACGCCACAAGAGCCTGAGGTAGAGGATGCCTGACACCAGCCGTGAATAGGCAGCGGAATAGGGTGTTGTAACTGGAAGGTATCAGGGACGGACAAATACACGTGTCTCAATGGGTTAAGTGTCTGACTCCCTTTCAGCTGCAGTCATTGATGGCGCGTAGTGGAAGAAGTTGTCTTAAGAAGTCTCAACGCCCTGAGGACGATGGCAGAGTTAGCCATTGAAACGTCGGCTTTGGCTGATCAACTCACCTGGTGGGCAACCCGTAAAGAAATTATTCACATTGTGCGCCAGGAAAGCACCAAGTCTTACAGAAGTTATTCTTTTGCCTACTTATTCGACAGTATATCTCAAAAATATAATCACTTCTGTCATCATTGAATATGCAGCGGGAGGGACATCATGCGTAATGCAAACTAGTGTATAACCCTATCTGATAACCTGTACAGTAGCCTTCAATAGCTGATAGAAGCGACAAAATAAGAGAGATATATACACTGCTGAACTGACAGCAAGGTAAAGACAAATTCCATCTTTCCACACGCCATTATTGACTGCAACCGATGGAGATCGATACAATTTCACACTCCGTTCACACACTTCCCTCCTTTTCCTCCTCTAATCCCTTCATCCTATTCCCTCCCTATTTCATGAATGGAGTCCATCGACCAACGACCACAAGCTCCCGAGGTGACTCGCAAGGTATTACGAAGATTCATCTAATAGCAAATTGTACACAGATGTTTATCACGCACGTCATATTAAAAATGACTTTACCAATAAAAGTTACACATCCTCTTTAAATTAAGGGATAGTCAGGAACGAATCAAAGAGTATGAGCGCGCAGTGAGTCAAACCAATCGCAAATATGTACACATTTCGTTCCTCGCGGTAGAGGTAGACCTTTTGATTTCCAGCGACCTTATTTGTTAAATGAACGCTGTCACCATGGCATCGATCTGCGAAGGAGATTGGACTTCATACTCTCTCGTACACATACGCCCTCATTTCCGCGGTTCAACGAGTCCAACTCACGTTCACGGCTCTCCGTCCACACCGCCACCAGGAAAGAAAAAATGAGAGCGCCTATCTCACAAGAGACGCTTGAAGATATCTTCGTGTCTATGCAAATCCTAGGCATAAAGTGAGGTGGGAAAACAGCTGTCAACATGGAATGGCGAGCCCACGGGCACTCGATACCTATCTCAAATATCCCCAGGAGCTCTCTTTCTGACAGAGTTCATTATAACTAAACCTGCGCCTATTGGTGTAGATGGGTGTGATACAACTGGGTTGATTTTATGCTTCAGTCAGAGGATAAAATTATGCGGCGTGCGTTTACAGCATTGAAACAGTTTGCATAACACACAGAAAGAGGGCTCACACATTGCTTAAGCAATTAGGTTTGATGTATGCACTAAATTTACTTCGTTTATATGTCGAAGACTCATTCACGCAAGTACATAATACCCATTCTCGGAAGAGCTATAAATACTGTTTATTAAACCTAAATAGCCCTTTATTTCTGACAGTTTGATCATAGAAGTGAAAGGTATGCACGCAGAAAGCACGAAAAAATAAATAAAATTTAAAAAATATTTACTGTTCGATTTCTCTACTCAAAGGTTTCAGGCATTTTTGGAATATTGATTTGCATTGGATATCCAGCTAATTGATAAAAACTCGAAGATAAGGGATTTTCTCTCTTTTCTCTTTACGCACTACTACTGGGGTCATCCAGAGCGTTTGAACTCTCTCGTGATTTCCAAGAAAAACCCCAAATGTAATAAAAGTAGACGACATCTTTTTGGGACTTCACTGGCCCGGCGCCGGGGGTCGGATATGCCAGTGCCAGAAGAGAAGGGTCCGAAGGTTTGAGGTCCATATCAACGAATCGCTGAGGAATCAGAATACTTCCCTCCGAGATAGATGGACTCAATTTTACCGATGCAGCCATCCCTCAATCTTCCACGGCTAACTCATGGATTTCGACGCGCGGTTTGCTATTCTGTGTGATCGAAGGTCTGCGGAATATGCAAGCCGTAACGTAGCATTCTCGCCACGCTTCGGAGAGAATGGGATTGGTATGATTCCGTCAGTCAATCCATGACAAATGCCGACGCAGACCGAGGTAAGGACACCATCCATCCGTCGGCTATGAATCGGGAATAAAACTCAAACTTCGACGAGAACATATTTCACAATACAAGCACGTCCCTTTCGAATTGCGCACTCCTTTGTATTCAAGTGCGATCTTTTCGGAGCAACGTCACAATTTTTGCGGCAGACAGGGATAACCGAGAAGATATTCCCTCTTGATATTCATGCGGGAAAAAATTCATACGGGTCTGAGCGTAAGTAATGATAGGCTAGGGGCTACAGGTTATTTTCCAGAAGCCACGAGCTGAATACCAACGTCATCTCACCGACTTCACCGTAGAGGTACTTGATTCCTCTGCCTCTTCATCAGAATTAACTCTAATACATTCGGAGCAATTTGGTATAACTTCCTCTAAAACCAGTGGATCTCCATGCTTTAAGACAAAGACTAAAGGGGAGACATCATCTCTCTATTTGCATCATTTAGGTAAGGTTTTTTAATAACCTTTTAACTTCAATTTAAATTTTACAAATGAGGATATGAAAACCGGCGAGATGTGGTGGAAGTTTTCCATTGTGGATAAATGAAAAAACGTAGTGAACTCCGCAGTGAATTTTATTGCGACGACCTAGGTTTCGATAACCGAGTGTGAAGAACTTGAAAGTGAAGAACTTGAAGTGTATAAGTTACCTGAAGATGACACTACGTGTCGAAACCTAGGTCGTCGCAATAAAATTCACTGTGGAGTTCACTACGTTTTTTCATTTATCCATTTACATATGAGATTTACATTAGTTGTCCTCATATTGCCGTGAAGTTAACTGTGAGTTAGGATTTTATAAATTACATACATAACTGCCAGTTAGTTAAAGTAGTTTTATTGACGGGAGAGAGCATCCATGTATGATATCATTCTAATAAAATGCTTAACCGGAGGTTTTAAAACCGGGCCTAAGTGTTGCATTACATAATTAATCATCATTAATTCACACATTCCCCGTGATGATTTTTAAATAGACTTAAATGCCTTTTGCCGATCGCGACTCTCTTTCACTTCTCTAGATGGATATATAGCACCGTCTTGTGCTCCGCTAGATTGAGAGACACCTTTTTATTCACACGACTTCACTTCTCGTCTAGATTCACGCCTGAAACTTCTCCGCTCACCTCTCTTTCAAGGTTTCACAACATTCTCTCTTATCACGCCCTTTTTCCTATCCCATTGTCTATTTATAACGACCATGTATATACACACCACATATTTATTACGCGGAGTATATTCTTTTACAGGACTACCAACTAATATAGAAAAAAAAAAGAAAACTGTGTTTACGGCAAAAGATATTCCTCTGTTAGATATTGCCATACTTTGGCACACTACCAATTTAGGATGATGGAATGTTCCTATATAATTTTCTCCATTTAGTGGTGATCTTTAAATATTTCCTACCTATTTGCCTATTACTGATTTTCTCCTAGGTTGCTCTTGCCTCCTGTTCCTCATAACGTGGTCCAACATTCCTTTTCTCTTTCTGCCTCACCTGCGCTTACCAAGTCACCAACCTCAACATTCTCGACAAAGAAATAAAACACACGTTCTGCTGCTAAAGAAATACTGGCGCATTTGAGCCATTATAAATACACATGAGATCTACTATATACCAGAAAAGTACTAGCCGGCCATTAACCGATGAAATGACGGAAGTACCTACGCAATATGGGTAGAGAATCCTTAGACGAGCAACGACGTGAATGAAGTTACTACACCGATCGGAATCCTTAGAAGTCGCGCAGCATCGCGAGTTCTAAGCGATGTGACGAGTGTAAAGCAAGATCCTCTCAGTCAGCCAACCGGCTGCAACGAACCGCAACGGGATTCATCTTTTTCATTTAAGACTAAAACGCAGCGTCTCCGCTTTCTCGGCAGTCAATTGATTTCTTCATAATTGGTGATGGCCAAAGAAAGATAACACCAACGCTATGGGAGTCATCTATTCCTAGTTTGCCATTATATCTGGGGAAATTGCCCAACATAGGAGAGACGCTGCATGCGTGGGGCCATGATGATTGAGTGAGTGATTGGAATGGATTGAGGGGAGGGGGGGACACAAGGGAGGGGGTGGGTCCTTCATTTAATTCCACGAATCCGACTTTTTTTTAGTGATTGCCATCTCGTGAGCGAGAACGAGCGAGCATTTATTCATTTCGCCGACATTTCGTCGCCTCGACCCTTTTGGGATTACAATGGCCTCCCCGAAATGATGATCATGATGATGACGACTGAAAGAGAGGAGAAGGGGGAGCAGGTGCGGCTCCCATCCACCACCCCACAACACGTCTTAGCTTTTCCTTTGATTGATTCCACAAATTGGGAATTCGGGGATTGGGTATGGGAATGCCGACTGATGGACGGGGCAGGGACCCTTTAAGGGGGAGGGGGGGTGGGTTAAGGGACTCCGCCCCTCCTCCACGTGCTAGCACGGTAGGGCCCTCTGGCGTGCGTGCGTGACTGCGTCGCACGAAGCACCCAAACAGAAGACGGGCGGCGTCCGCCCTTTCTTCGCGCCGCAGAGGAAGAGAGTATCAGAGCAGGGTGCGCGAATACCAATTGCACCCGCCCAACCCCCCAACGGGTGTCTTTTTCCTCCCTCTCGTTTTCATGATCAACTTTCGGAGATAAATGCGTACACGGCTTATTGGGCTTCATATCAAACAAGAAATTCGTCGACGTTTGACGGGAGACACGCGGAGTGAAGTTTCACGAGCAAAGCCGCGCTCAAGTTCCCGTGTGTATTTTTTTTGTTTCTTTCAGACATGCGCGGGAGATCTCGAGGCAGCCTTTAATGACACCGACGACAGTGGGATGTGAAATAACAGAGACACCCATGAGAGATTGAAAGGAAAATTGAAACGCGAACAACAACACCAAGACGGAGAGATACGCGCACTACCAAGAAAGAAAACATGCTAAGAAAATGATTTGCATTAAAGATTATTCCCCTGAAATGTTCATGACTGTTATTATGATGACTTTCCCTTAACCAACGGCAATATCAAAATGTGAAACCGATGCAAAAATTCATGATAACTTCCTCTGATTTCATTTCCGTAGATTCCGTGGGGATAAAGAATAAAGTCAGTCTCTCTCTTTTCCGGGGTAATTCCTTACCCTAGTCAGCTTAGGATTAGATTCCAGAGGGAATTCCTGCATCTAATTAAGGTGGTTTGAGCGAGATAGTCCACTAGTCATAATGGAGACCATATTAAAATTTTATGTTTTTATTTCAGCGTCTGTAAGAAGTATGAAATAAATATTGTAATATTAATGGTGCAAAGATATATTTATCCATTACTTAAATTCTCAGTAATTAAATAAATAAAGCTACATGAGTCTCTAACTTCATTCATTTTTTACCGCCGTGCGTATGAAAATCCTCCAAAACAGCAGGTTTTTTGGCGATTCTGTAAAAATTAATGTGGTGAGTAATAGATTATTTTTTGTAAATAGTTGACAAAACATGCAATCTACACACAGTTTTTTGACGAAATCTAGGAGCTAGAAGTTTGATCGCAGGCTTTCCCGACGCATTGTATCGTGGAAGGTTATTCGGGATTTCCACCGGGTCAGGTTCTCCATTACGGCCGACGTTTCGATGAACGAGTCGTCCATCGTCATCAGGGCATGTTATCATGCCCTGATGACGTCATCATGCCCTGATGACGATGGACGACTCGTTCATCGAAACGTCGGCCGTAATGGAGAACCTGACCCGGTGGAAATCTCGAATAACCTTCCACGATGCTAGAAGTTCCTATTTTTTTCAATATTCTCCCTCTGGAGCGCACAGCCATAATCTATCCCATGTAAAACAGCTTATATTTGTAGGCAAATAGCTTGAAAAGTAGTTCGGCAAGGGGTTGATATTTTGATATCATTGGAAAGATGAGTCTTTTTTCTTTAAAATGAGGCCAAATTCATCAAATTCTATGTGAAATGATTTTTCGCTCATACTACCTTAAGCCGTAACTACTAGTAAAAGTGTGCCACCGGCCCTAAGTAAATTACACGAATTATTGCGTGAAATACAGAGATGGCAAAGCGCGATAACAAAAAAATAATTTCACTTTAAAATAAACTGGCTAAATATATACTTCTACCATGGTATTTTCCTGGCTCCGCACGCATAAAAAAATAAATGTACCCCAAAGTGATGTATTTCGCAATTTAAAAAAATCATGTGACTGATCCGGTATCTCCCTATTACCAGTTATGTTAGTAAGGCCGTTACACTACCAAGCCACCTTGGCTCAATGCTAGTTTCTCATGTGATGCATCCAAACGACATGCTCGAGTCATCTGTCTACAAAAGAGAAGTTATCGAGGGTTAAGGGTCATCCGAGATCGAATCACGGTCACATAAAATGGTGGTCTCCATGGCGAACTGTATCATTTTTTTTTTCGGCGGCGGCGGCGGGGTAACATCCTACTCGCTTATTAACCCGAAGGTCGCGGGTTCGAGTCCCACCTGGGTCGGTTTTTCCCCACTCAGGACAGGAAAGACTGATAATGTGGTGTACAATTTAAAGCAAGAAAGGACTGCATAGTCCTGATTCCGCTTAAAAAATAAAGTCGTCATCATTTTGTCTTTGCACCAGTGAGCGTGGCTACGCTGCATGGTAGGTATTTGTGTTTCTCAGCAGTTAACAGCGGTTTCGAATGAGCTTTACTTCCTTAAGGAATAATGAAAATCATTAGCCATCCTCTAACGTCAATAGGGAAAAAACTTATTTTTAAATGCTTATTATTTCGCTTCAGGAGCCATGTTGGAGTTGTCCGATATATTTTTAGAGCGTAATTTTCCCTACCAATGTCGGAAAATGAGCTTGACAATTCCGACAAGTTTCGCGCGCTAAATAATACCGCCCCACCGGTGAAGCACGGCAACATCACCACTCAGTTCAGAAGCCGATTCCTGCGAGCGTTTATCGCTAGTTCGGCCATATTCATATACAACAGCTCGCATTTGAAACCTTCATGTGAGTTTCTAGGCACTTCCTAGCAGTGCACGGTCTTCAAATTGGTAGGTAAAATGCTTGTGTCCTGCAACTTCTGAGGGATTGAAGAAATTTCAGAGAACATTTGCGGTCTCATTCACCTAAATTAAGGTAATCATTTCAAGGCATTTTAAATTACGTCTTTAAAGATGTATTCAACGGTGTTCGGCGAGATGTTGTGGAACATAATGATAAATGAAAAGTGAAAAAAACTTTGTATATGTCCACAGTATTTATTTTGGTACGACGCGTTTCAGCGAACCATCTTCGCTATCATCAGGTACAATGCAGGTTTCCCTCAAGAAGTCTTATATACATACATGCGGAAAGGAGGGGTATGGTTATGAGTTAGCGGAAGAGGGAGAGGGGTTGGGGGGTAAAGGATGGGGGAAGGGAGTGGGGAGGCGGTTGGGATACGTAAGGAATTGGGGCTCATCTCATCAACGAGGGCCATTCGTGCAATTTCAACCCAAAAATATTGGCCTTCGAAGAAAAAGGACGTCGGCTCGACGCACTTGAACAGTGGGAGATCACCAGGAGGAGGAAACGCAAAGAAAAACTTATCAACGACATTGAGTTCCTGAGTCATTCCCCGCTGTTAGCCCTCCCCCCCTAAAACTTTCAACCGAACCCCAATTCCTTACGTATCCCAACCGCCTCCCCACTCCCTTCCCCCATCCTTTACCCCCCAACCCCTCTCCCTCTTCCGCTAACTCATAACCATACCCCTCCTTTCCGCATGTATGTATATAAGACTTCTTGAGGGAAACCTGCATTGTACCTGATGATAGCGAAGATGGTTCGCTGAAACGCGTCGTACAAAAATAAATACTGTGGACATATACAAAGTTTTTTTCACTTTTCATTTTTTCATTTTTCATTTACGTCTTTAAAATTTGAAAACATCCACCAACTATCGTAAGGCTTGGACCGTATTTGACAAACGGATTAAATTTGAATTTTCTACAGTGCGTTATGTTAGCGATGATTAAAAATCACGAAGCTCAAACGCATGTCATTTTTATCATTCCTTCCGAGACCAACATCAGCGATGACCGGCATTGTTGCTCATGAGCACAGTCTATTCAAGACTGTGCTCATGACTTTATTGCTATTCCGTGTTCTTTAAATAACAGATGGACCACTCTTATGTGACCATTGAGATCAGCCATATTTATCAAAATCACCATCGGAGAAATGTACTAGAATTAAATTAAATGAGGTTTTGAAACTTAAAATGTCTTTAAACGGAGTACCAGTGACTATTAACAATCTCTCAAGATCATTTGTACCATTGAATAATTATTGTTCCCCTCGCAATGACCTTGGGAAAAATATAAAGAACGTTTCCGCAAAGGAATTTCAGCTCATGATGAGAGACGGTGATAGCAACGAAATTGTGAAATAGGTATATATGATTATATTCAGGGTATGGGTCCATCACAAATACATTTATTCCTTGGTCTGACTAAGAAACTTTCATTGGTGAAAATAGCAGTTAGGCTAGCACCCACAGTCTAAACAACGCTCGCAACTGGATAAACTCTCCATTCTCTTAGGACATTTTAGTTCGCATCTTTCAAATACGACAAAATCTAACTACGATCTTAGAGCTCCGCTAAATTATGACCAATTTAAGGTCATTTTTGATTTTTTCCTGGGTCTTTTTCGAGATAAGTTCTTAAAATGACTTTATTTAAGTTCAAACGTACAGTCTATAGTACAGACTATTGTAGAGTATTTATCACCCTCGTAACTCAGCAACGTCCACAGTTATTGACAAGTTCCTTGCCCCTGCAGTACAGACCATGGTGCCATTCCTAGTCCATTAATTTAGGAAAACAGACGACGCATTTGCATTTGATGTATTTTTTATCAATGAAAAAATCATATTTTACATAATTATTACGCATAAAATGCATTGGCATTCATTATGACGATTTATCTACCATTAAGAAATGTATTAGGTAGGTATAGATACCGAGGAGGTAAAAATATTTTTTCTAGCCTTCCTTGTTGGATACAGTTGCAGCAACTGGTTTTGATTCTCCGTGTACGGATTGATTTCTTAGCTGTAAACATCACAGGTACACATTGAACTTAGGTAAGGGTTTCATCGTTTTTGGAAGTTGATACACGAGCATAGTTGTTCCCTCAATAAACGATTGAGGAAAGGAATTCCTAAAAATCGCTTTTATTATTATATAAATGTTTATCTACAATGGTAGGATACAGCAAACGAAGAAGAAAAACTAGTTTTATAAGCCTATAAGTCCAGTTCGAGTTCACAACCAGCGGGGCTTTCTAACAATTATAATTATTTAAAGGAACATCGACACTTAGCGATAGTATATTGTGCTTTTAGCCTTCTAGAAACTTTAATTCGGTATCCATTAGTGGGCACATGAGTAGTTAAATTGAAAAGGCGTTAGGCACACCCAAAACTCTGGAGTGGCGTTATCACGAAGATTTTAAAGAAGCATTAATTTCAATAAGCAACAGTGGGCAAATTGCACAAATTAGCACTTCGAATTGACCAATTTCCACGATATGAACTGACGGTGTCCGCCGAGTACACATCCTCACCAGTCCTCAATATAAGGCGCTCAGAACTGCAACTGAACAGCGACGTCACTTTGCCGTCAACCAATTATATCGGACGTTTTCATCTCTCACTGGCGTTTGAAATTTTCGCTCAACTTTGATTAAGATTTGCACGGAAAATAAATCAAAGGCAAATATGATATTTTCCCTGAGCATTAAATATGTATAATTACCATAGATTTTATGATTTTTTGCTAAATTTTAAAATTCATTCAAGTCCCCTATTAGACGAAGGAGCTCTTGCCTGATGCCATTCCGTTTCACTATATTTCCTTCACATTTACATAATAAATACAAAATTTAAGGATTCATTAAAATACCCTTGGTTGAGTTTTTTTAAAAGAGGGTAGTTAGGCCTTTAGGGCAAGTTCATTTGACCACTAAGAGGTGAGTCCTCAGGTTCAAAACCACGGGATTCATCCGAATGCCTGGAGCTAAAATCCAAGGGCTAGGGTTTTCTTTGCACTATATCTTTCGGGGAAACTGCAGGTGGTTCGAGGGAAGAAGCAGCATCGCAGAACGTGTGAATTTCACGCGCCTTAGGGCCAGGCGCCAGGTGAGCCGCATAAACTCTCCCAATAAAAACAGACCTCTCCCCTGACGCCCGCGGTAAGTTAACCTTCTCCCATAGTGAGGTGGAGGTCCAACCCTACATTTATGCACAAGTCCTTGCCAAGCGTTCAAAAAACATGCAATGAAACATAATAAGCACGTGCACTATGAACTGATAGCAGCCAGACAGAAAAGAGACATTCATTCGTTCCAAAGCTCATAGCAACCATCTATTCAACTGTCTCAGCGGCATGAACTCTAGTTAATATAAAATTGTATCTTGAGTCGAAGGTGATATTCGTACACAGGCCGTTGATAGCATATGAGAGCCGCAATGTAACATTGTCATATTCACCAGTTGATTGGTTTGCTGCAGCTCACCACTCCACTTCCCTAACAACTAATTGTTCCTTTACAGTATAAGCCTTCACTATGATGTCCCTTATAATTTGCCTGATGTATTATATCATTGGTCTTACTCAATACACTGTTACTATTTGCTGATTGTCCGCTATATTTCCGAAAGACTCTTCTGTCTCAAAACGTGTCTAATGAGCTTGTCTCTTATAATTCGCAGTTTTTTCATCTTCATGATAAACCTTTTCTCCCCGCTACGACTTCTTCATTGGCCATTTTCTACGACCATTTGATCTTAAATTTTCTACGAAGACACCACATTTCCATTGCATCCAATCTTCTTTGCTCAGCAGGTGTTAACATTTAGGCTTCTTGCAAGAAAGAGTGTGTTCCAAATATGTGTTTTAACGAGGCGTTTCCCAACTTCTAAGCTTATGTTCTTGGCTGAAACTCTTCTGGTAGAATGCCTTATCTCCCAGGGTTATTATGAAGAATTTAAGAACTCTCTGAAGTTTGCATTTCGTCAGCTTACTTAAATGAGTGAGTCTAGGAATTATGATATAAATATATAGCTCACCATCAACATCGTTATCATTACTGCAATTTTCTTTCATTGATTAGCTAAATAATTAAAGAATTTCGGCCAATTAATCATGCTATTAAGGTATACATGACTACGCTTGAAAAAATAATCGAGAGAAACATAGTGCATAATTACAACAGGAGAACATCTCTAGACCAGGTGGAATAAAGGAAAAATATACACAGAGAAGACAGCCACTTCAAAAGATGACAGTTCGTCATCTCGTAAGCTATGCCATCACAATTGAAGATTTTCAGAAGAATCTCGGTTGCGGTTCCTGCATAATAATTTTAGTCCGCCTATCTGCATACCTATACGGTCAACTAGATATCACTATCCTATCTTTATTCTTGTTCTGAAAAGGGCAGTAGGTCAACAATCGAACAGGTCGATGGCCTATAGTGCTGGTTAAAATGTGTTCCATTTAAGAATGAATTCAACAGAACTATCATTAACAACATTCCTTGGTAAAATGTCCAACTTTATCATTTCTCAAAACGTACAATTAAAATAAGGTCTCTAACAAAAAGGCAGGATCGACCAAATGTCCTCATATACATAATTTCTCTCCGATTCTAGAGTGATCGCAGCTCGACTAATTAGATACGTATTCGACTTGTAACTTCTAGTTGGCAGCTTAGCAAAAATTCAATAACCTCGAGATGATTTTTCTCTTCCTCAAAGCACTCTGCAATGAATATACTGACTAAAACGTCTTTTCTTGAACTTTTAAGTTAGCGTGCTAATTATACCTGCATTAGGATCGAGTATTATACGACAATCCTACACATTGTAAGAAATACCGAATGGATTCAATTAATGAAAAAATATGTGGGTGCCATTAATTACGTAAAAAATGCATTTCTTTTAAAAAAGATCATCACAAGTATGCATTTGATGCTCAAATTAGGAAATTCAAATATGGAATATAACGGGTACACAAAGTGCTGGAGAGCTAAACATAAATAGTAACAGATTAACCTGTATCAGTGGAGTTCAATCGAAATGAAGTACCATTTTTCCAAAAATTAGATGATACCTATATTGCACAAATAAATAAGCCAATATTCGAATAATCTTCTTCAATTAAAATGGCCCCAATTTTGGAAAAACAGGGTCACATGAAAAAATATTTCCTCTTCATCAATGGCACCATCTGTGCGTTCATCCGTCAATTAACGTAGAATATGCCCGCGCACCTTGAACATTGGCGTTAACGCCATCTCCGACCTTGGTGTGAGCATCGTACACGTATTTACGGATGCCCCTGCGAAGTAGCTATATACACTCCATCCTTCGGCCATCACGTCGCAGGTGTGAGGGTATTCGTGGGGGTAGACACAGCCGCAGAAACAGTGTTAATAGAGCAAAGAGTGGGGGGGGTGATGGGAAGGCTGTGTTTGCGTGCGGGGGGAAGGGATGGAGGGGGAGGGGAAGGCAGGGTGGCCGCACGCAGGTGCGGCCCGCGTGCAGACGACGGGCAGGGGATGGTCGTCATTTAAATAAACACTGCTTATCGGGTGATGGGGGCCACGCCCCTTTCACGCCCTGCCGGCCAACGCGCCTCCCGGGAAAAGCGAGAAGGCCCACTCCAAATTAGAGGGTACCTCACCTCCTCATCCCCCCCCGAGCGGAGACGGGATACACACAACATCTCTCTGCCCCACGAAAACTGCCTCCTCCTCCTCCTCTCAGGGGTGGATGGAAGACGGGAGTGGGAGGGTGGGGGGAAGATCCCAACCCATCATCCACTGCGTCCAAGGAAAGCCATCGTGCCGTGGTAGCGAGGGGGGAGAAGGGGAGGGTTTGGAGTGAGCACCTTTCCTTTGCCCCCGCCGCCCAAAAACACGAATAGATGGGATCTTCCGACCGCGCTGATTGTCTCTCGATTAGTATGGAGGGAGGAAGAGAACGGCCGAAGGAAGAGGAACGTGTACGGTGGGGAAATGAGCGCGCTGGGAGGTGTGGGGGGGGGGGCGGTGAGGGGGGAGCAAGACGGAAAAGTCTCCCCCACCCACTGCCCCACTCCTCTCAAACCACTGCCCCACCTCCTCACCCCACCTCCCGACCCCCTTGAACAACAGGGGCAGGTGTGGCTGTCGGGTCGGCCCAAAGGAATTGGATATTATTCCCATTTCCTATCGCCCAGCCTCGGCCCCACCAAACATTCTCCCCGCCGGCCCCCGGGGGGGGCGGAGGGGGCACACATTTACGTCTCTCCGCCCCCGGGGGTTTGACGAAGAAGAAGAAGAGAAGGAATCTCATCTCTCCGCGCGAGCCCCCGTTTCCTGATTGGCCAATTATCCCCTCCTGTAAATAGTTCTCATGACCCGTGTTTACCGACACCTTTCTCGCATCTAATGAAATTGTTAATCGCCGTCCTCCCGTGATGCGTCGGCAACGGTGATAAAATTTGAGCATCTATAACCCGTATACATAAAATATATCCACTCTTTATTCTATAAAGTTTTGATTACCGAAGGTGGCTCGTGTATCCAAAATTCTTGAATATTATCTGGATACTCACCCAATGGCTGCCCATCCCTGATCACCGAGTGTTCTTCTGGTTCCCACCAGTCCCTCTCGTGCCCTCCAATTTGTCGGATCGAAGAAGGTGGCCCATACTCATCGGTTACGAAATGGGCACCAGATAGATTATCACTCGGCAGCTGGGAGCTTCCACACAAGAATACACCCGTCGGATTAATTTTTTGGATGCATTGTAAAATATAACCCAGTTTCCGATGTGATTAAATAGTGTACTATTTGCTCTCAGATGATAATATAAAAGTGATTGAAGATACTCTAAGCTAAGCTAACAATGAGGATTGAACTTTCCAAGGCATAAATAACTGAATATTAAAACCGTTAAAATAACCGGTTCTGACAGAACTTTAAACTTGAGTTAAAAGCCTCTTGGTATAGTTTTCGGGCGTGGAAAAACCTATGTTAAAACAAAAAAAAATATTATGATACATGGTTATACACCGATCATTTGTAATCGCAATGATTGGAAATGAGACAAGGTGTTCTGTCGAGAATTTAGTTTATGACACACTTTATAAAACGCTGTTTTAACCAACTAGCTTAATGTTTTACCAACGTCCCATGCACCACTGTACACGGGGAAACTTTTAATAAATAAAATAAAGATATAAGAACAATCATTCTTTCCTCCGCGTGACCCTGTCGGCTGCAGTGCCCCAAAGGTCATGGCAGTCCTGCTTGGTTCCCAAAAACCAAAAAAGACTACTTTAACTAACACAGAATTAAGTCCCGATCCAGGATTACTGGAAACACGGGAGCGTTTCACTGACCAAGCGAGCATGACTTGGATGATGCACGTATAGCGTTAAAGTTACGTAACTCCCATATACTATATCCAGTATACGCGAACTTAAGAGGTTTTTTTATAAAACATTATCGCTGAATTATTGAAAATGTTACGCGACTGATAAAAGGAAAGTTATTCAGCAATTATTTTAAAATGCGCTATTAATGACATGGAATTACATTAAATCGGCTCTCATTCATGATGATAATCCTTACATGTGTTTCAATATTCCTTAATACTGTGTGCTAATAACAGTGGACGAGGATAATTCCCGCATCAACTGTATACATAATCGGCCCCTAAAAAAGTCGAAATGTCGACGACCGCCACGGGTATGCAAGGATAGTCTTAAGAAAGTACAAAAGATTATTTTGATGGAAACTCTATGATGGAGATGTTTTAGAGGACGTAGAGGGCATACTTATGAAGATGAAATAATTTTTAAAAACTTTACCATTCCCTCTGTGGGTTAGAAAGGGAATCACATGCATAGGAAAGTGTAATATATCAACAGATGGAGAGCAATAATGCGTTTTATGAGAACCGCACCACCATCTGGCTGTTTGGCTCCACTAAGCTACACGAGTACTTTCCAAAGAATAAAATCAAGGCGGTCAAATTATTAGAACGAAATATCTCTGCATTACCTCGTCTTCTCCACGGGTGAAATAAGGGCATGAAATTCTAAATCAATGTTATCCAATACCTTGCTTCACTATTAACATAAATTAATGAAATTGATGGTGTTGTTTTAAAAAAACCTGCTATAAATAATGTGTATGCAATATTTAATTGTTGGCAGAGAATATATTTTAGTCCAAAATGATGACCCGCGCATTTGTAATGCCTTTCTTTAAAAACAAAACTCAGGAATGAGATGACAGGTATCCACATTCTACTATCAGGAGCAGGACTGAAGTTAGCGCCAACTGGAATGTCGGCGGGGATATACCTGGTGATCACGGAGTTGCACTAGACTATTTGACGCAAAGAAAAGGATGCCACAGTCATGCGCAAGATGCTGTTCAGGGACTGCTGATCCTGCTCAGGAATCGACATGTCACTTAATAAATTAGCATTATTAAGAATTACATTGCATTTTCCATTCTTTAGATACCGACCGACCGACCGTGGTTCAGACAGTAACTGTCATCATCAAGGTAATTGTTCTTTATATTGAAAGTTGCTGCCAAAACCATGGCTGGGATCAAAATGTTGTAGAAATTGCAAATTACCAAATCATTGAGTGACGCCAGTTCCCTGAATTTAGCGGGAATCGCTCGCTTTTATAGAGTGAACATTTTTATTTGAGCCATGGTATGATGAAGACCATGTATTCTCTTTCTCTTAAATAAAAGTGAGAGTGTCTAACAAGTAAGCGTCTGAGAGGTTTTGATAGTCTCTTGTACCCATCATTTCTGGTTTGAGCATTCATTTTGCCTTAAATTCATGCATTATTGACGTTTAAAGTAATTTTTTATCCCATTAGCCAATTTACTTGCACAAATGCCAAGTCTCAATAGGCACGCATTAAGGAACGTGAACTGGAGAATATATTCGATTGCTTGGTTATCTTGGTTATTGAGCTGTTTAGGGGGAGCTTACTACAACTCTCGAAACTTACGCTATCGATAGGCCTCATCAATCGATTGTAAGATCGAATTTGGCAGTGGTGGGTTGTTTTTGGTTAGAAATTTCGCGCACTGGTTCGCCTTCGACGAGAGAATAAGTCAAATTACGCCAAGGTAAGTTGTTGTGAACGAGCCTTAAAGGTAAAGAGGAAGACGAAACGATCAAAAATTGGCAGTAAACGACAATATCAGAGATTGAATCTCATTAGGCGAAGCTTGAAAATATCAAAGCTGAATGCAAGAGAACGGATTCTTATTGTTTTTTCTCAAAGAATTCTCTATGGAAGGCATCTCCCCAGTCTTATTTCTCTTTCAAACTACACACGCCGTAAAATCGCTATCTCATAATAATGACGAATCTGCACTCCAAAACACTCACACTGATACAAATAAAAACAAATCTGCATCAGATACAGCTCGAGAGACAGACCGCTCCAGAGAAAGCATGGGTGGACCAAGGTCAGTAATTCATTCCATCGAGAATCTATGTCAGCGTAAAAAGATATTTCATAAGCGCTTATTTCCATCCATCGAACGGAAGATGACCACGCCATTGCATTTGGGTCAATGATCGCTTATGACCTCAAGAAGCCCGATAGCAATTTAAAAAGAGTTCTTTTCTTGCATCTTTTCCCTTAACTTGGGATTCGAATCAATATTATCTCAGCGTTTAAAGCTTATATGTACGGGAAGTGCCGATTGGAAAAGAACTACCCAGTAACTTAGAAAAGAAGAGCAACACTAGATTGGAAGTAAGGAGAACCTGTTAAAAATGTCTGTGGAGAGTGCAATGATACGTCAATAAAGTTTAAAAATAACTACATCTACATAATATACTGCGACCTACCGCATGGACGTGTAGCAGGAGTGTTGGGGCACCAGCCGTGTAAAGGTGTTGTAGCGCTATCGGGAGAAGGAGCAGATTTTCTCGCCGATAACACTCTTGAAAACACAAACTCTTTCCAAGCTCGGGTGAGAAAAATGAGGAAAACGAACAAAACACAAGTATTATCAATCATAAACTTAACTTATCAATATATTTTACAAATCACAAAATAGAACCAAACCAATTACAATAATTTACCCATAGGTCGAGTGCCAGGCGACCGTAATGAAAGTTACCAGTCGAAAAATAGTTTAAGTTTAACAAGTACGAGAGGTTGAACTTCTCTCTTAAGTACAAAAGTGACTTAGTCAGCAGGCTCACACAACGGTGTTACCCGGTCGGTGTCTCGGAAGCAATAGAGAGCGAGCTTAGACACGAGTCCGCTGAGGAGGGGGTCTGTCGACAAGGACGAAGGTGGAATGGGTAAGGTCAGGAGGTTGGCGATTGGTAGCCTTGGAGGGGAGGAAATAATGGGATGGGTGATAGATAGGGTGGCAGTTTTTAATTGGAGCGCCAGGAACTGTTTTCTGGCGTCGGCCGCAGAATACAGGATCACAGCCTTTTTGCCTTGGTCAGGATGACCGCATTTTTGGTATCCTTCCTCACTTTACTGGCTATAAAAGCGGGGCAGGACCTGGTGAGGGAAAGGTGCGGCGAAAGGTGCGGCGAAAGGTGCGGCGAAAGGTGTGGCAGAAGTCGTGGCAGAAGTCGCTGGCAGTAGTCGCTGCATTTTGTAGTCGTAGGCATTTTGGCCGTCGTTGGCGCACATGTCGTTAGCGCGCATGTCGTTCGGGCAAGTCCTTCGGCTAAGTCCGGAGGATAAACAGTCCGCAGAGGAGAAACTGTCCAAAGAGGAGAATTGCCCAAAAAAAACAGGGGGGAAAATGCCACATCCACTGGGGGAAATCAGGCACAGAATTGACTCCCGGATGAGGAATGATGATTGAATCAATGACACCTTTTTTCTTGCTAGAGGGACACTTTCACTGAATTCACAATGCCAGTTTATGGCTTAAGAGGCAATTTACTGAACAATATTGCCAAGATACTGAGCACACACACCCACAGACAAGAACCTCCTCTCCTTTCTGGACCACAAAGGTGGAACAGCTGATAATTCAGTGTAGAAGGATAATCACTAATAAACATCTTGAAGTTAATAACCCAGTTTAGTAACATTTCAGATTCATACAATCTTTCAGTATGACACTGGTTCACACAGCCATAGCCAACCATAGAGGGAGAGACACTCCTCGAAAGTTGCCAAGTGCAGGAAACATGAGAGCAGTATACCACAGCTGTGATTCCAGGCGACAGGTGAAGATTGCAGATAAACACATTAAACAATAGATTTTAAGTATTCAACAGCCTTCAAACAAATGATGAAAGTATATTCTGACTGTCACAAACATGGACCAGTAGAATGATATGATAGCATCTTTGATATCAATTATCATAAATAATTTGGATGTCCAGCTGGCAACATCCAACAAATGAGAAATAAATCTAAGTAACAAAAAACCAACACCCAGTAGACGAAACATCTGACTCGTCAGGTGTAATAAATTAACTAGAAAGAGAATATTGCATAAAACAAAGCAAATATTCTTGAAGGCAGGATTATACAATTGTTCAATGAAAGTAGACTTGTATTCATTGAAAGTAATAGTATGCAATTGTGTGACATCAGTTAAATATACTTTAGAGAATTATAATAATCATACATATATACCAATATTATTTTATATTCAAAGCTCACCCTAGTAATAATAATATTATAGATAATTAAAGTATAACAATATCATTGTGTATTTCAAGTTCACCCTAGTATTAACAATATTAATGATAATTCAAGTATAACAATATCATTCTGTATTCCAAGTTCACCCTAGTATTAACAATATTAATGATAATTCAAGTATAACAATAATTCTGTATTCCAAGTTCACCCTAGTATTAACAATATTAATGATTATATCAAATTTGTGAGTGGATCCCCCATATTCATGAACCTTAAAAACTAATTACATGGTTTTATGCAACCACTTGGGTTGCACTGTTAAGCATAAACACAGTCATTGAAGAAGTTGGGTTGATAGAACGACTCAGGATGAGAGGTCAATCAATTTCATGGACCTTAAAACTAATTAAATTTTTTCGCACAACCAATTGGGTTGTACTGTTAAGCATTGATAACTCAATGAAGGAATTTGGGTTGATAGAAATGACTCAGGATAAGATTGGAGTCATTTTAATGACAAATTAGATTGATATCTCTCCAATGTCACTACCCATATGTAAGAAATTGTTTTCCATGAAAAAGCAGCAAAAAATGGAAAAATAATTTGGGTAAGATGAGAGATTCAATCAGTTCTCGGGCCAGGTTAAGTCAAACGTGTTAGAAAAAGCTAATACATAGAAAAATAATTTAGTGGCCACCGTCATGGATTATTCAATTCAAAATTTGTTGGGGGTTGGAACCCCAGACCAGCTAAGCATGATACAAGAGCTGGGTGCTGTTTGCGACAATCATTATAATTGCCGGGCGATGGGATCGCACCCCCTACGCCAGATACATGACCTAACAACCCAATATTCAACATACATAACCTGACTACAGAAATTAGATAGCCAGGTAGAGACAGAAAATGATAATGTTTGCAATTACACAGTTAATCACCATAAAGAAAGCACTAATCACCCTGGGAGGACAATGATATAATCACTGTCGATGTCACACACATGAATCTTAACAGCCATTGACCCTCCGCAACTTATCTGGAAGCGAGTCACCTCGGGAATGTTCCTGGCTGTTCTCCCCACATCCCATTCCAATCAGACCATTCGTCCTCCAACTGATTTCACAATTTGCACACTTTGAGAGGAAGACAACATTAAGTATGGTGATCACTGTGTTCACATTATTAAGTATTTGTATAATAATATATTAATAGAATAGTACATATTGATCAACTAAAAGGCAGCAAATAACAGTGTGTTTAAATAGAATCATAGTATTTAATTGAGTTAATTTGAAAAATGCAATAGTCACACCATATTGAGCTAATGAGAATTCACAGAGTCACGATGATAAATTTTTAACTGAGAGACATGGCATATTTTTTCTTTATCATGTGATAGCTCAAGAACAACTGTTACAGGAGAGACAAATTTTTTAATAATGAAAGGACCTTCCCAAGGAGGCATTAGCTTGGCTGTTCTCTTGTCTGCCTTTGAGCTAATAGGATGATTTTTACAAAGAACTAAATCTCCAGGGGCAAAATTTACTGGAGAGTGGAGTTTGTTAAAAGCCTCCCCATGTTTTGCCCTTGCCTTTTTGAGATTGGCGACCACTTGTTGCAAGTAGGCTTTCCTCTGATCATCCTTAATTTTATCCTCGAACAGCTCAATAGGAATTGACCACTGATTTGTAAGAGGATGTGGCAGTTGTCTACCAAACGTTATTTTGGCAGGAGATTGGCCAGTGCTACCGTGTACAGCAGTATTGAAAGCAAAGTTTAGATCATAGAGGAAAAGGTCCCATGTAGAGTGAACATTGTTACATAAAATTGTCAAGGCAGATTTTAAATTTCGATGAAGTCTTTCGACTTGGTTAGCACAAGGGTAATATGGAGAAGTGAAAACTTGTTTTATACCAAGTTGTAAACACATCTCCCTAAGCAGGTGTGACTTAAAAACTGAAGCATTATCAGAGACCAGACATTTTGGAAAACCAAACTTGGAGAAAACTCTTTGAGTGAGGACAGACACAACAGCACCAGCTGTAGCCTTTTGTACAGGCTCCATTATACAAAATTTAGAGAACCCATCAATCAGTGTTAAAATATACTGATTACTACCCTTTGTGGATGGAAATGGGCCGACAAAATCGATATAAATTCTTTCCCAGACATCAGAAGGGATGTTAGAAGATAACATACCAGGCGAAGAACAATTTCTAGGTTTACATGTCTGACATAAGTGGCAATTTCTGACCATGTCAAAAATTTCCCTTTTCATATCCTTCCACCAATATTCCCTGCTAATTTTCTCATAAGTTTTGGACATTCCCAGGTGAGCGCCAAAACTAGAGCAATGAAAATATTGGAATATCATTGGTCGAAGCACGACAGGTAAAACAACCTTCCCTCTAAGAGTTTTTGAATTGCCAAAACATAGCAGCTGGTTCTTAACAAAATAATTTGCACAAGACAAGGGATCTTTCTGCAAGTTCTGGAGAACATCCCTCAAAGTAGGATCTGACCTTTGATGGTCTCTAATATTAACAAATGATAAAGGAACATTATTCAATACACAAGCCATTGGTGGAAATAGATCATCACCAACTTTAGATGAATCAATATCACTAGCAACATTATCACTAGACACAGGAACGACACGAGAAAGGCAATCAGCTACATTATTGGCAGTTCCCCGTACATGATGGATGGTGAACTTATAAGAAGAGAGTTTGAGAACCATTCTACCCAACTTTCCCAGCTGTTTGGGATGTGAAAATAACCAAGACAATGCTCCATTATCAGTATACAAATGAAAAGGTTTTACTTGAAGGTACACATTGAATTTCTCGACACCCCAGCATATAGCCATACATTCCAACTCGTAAGTCGAAAACTTTCTTTCATGGTCCAATAATGCTTTACTAGCGAATGCCACAGGTATGAAATCACCGTTTACTTTATGGTTTAACACTGCAGCTAATGCGAGGCTACTAGCATCAACAAATAAGTGAAATTCATCCTCGAAACGAGGGAAAGACAGCACCGGGGGCTTAATCAAAGCTTGCTTTAACTGAATAAAAGCTTCATTCTCTGCCGTTGACCAGTGAAAGGGAACATTCTTACGTTTAAGGCGATTTAAAGGAATAGAAATTTCAGAATACCTTGGAATGAACTTGGAATAGAAACCACATAACCCCAGAAATCTCGCTACCTCCTTCAAACTCTTTGGAGCAGGGAAATTTTCGATTGGCTTAACTCTATCAGGATCAACTTGAAGTTTTCCATGGGATATCAAGTGGCCCAGGAAGGTGAGAGACGTAGTGCCAAGTTTAACCTTCTCCTCACATACAGTAAGTCCAGCCAAACGAAGTCTCTTAAGGACAGCATCGACGTGATTAATATGATCCCTGGAATTTTTTGAATAGATACACAAATCATCGATATAAGGATACACACAAGAATACTTTAGATCTCCCAGTACCTCGTTAATTAAGCGAGTGAATACTTGGGGAGAATTGGCAAACCCGAATGGCAAACGAGTATATTGATATATCCCGAACGGTGTGACAAATGCAGTATATTTCTTCGAATTTTCAGACAAAGGAATTTGGTGAAAAGCAGAATTAAGATCAAGTATGGTAAAGTATTTTGCGTCAGCTAAATATTGAAATGCATGTTCGACCGACGGAGTGGGATAACCGTCTATTTGAACCTGCTTTTTAAGCTTACGATAATCCACAACTAACCTCTCCGTACCATCCTTCTTGGGAATTAAAAATGCTGGAGAAGACCAATTTGAGTTAGAATTCTCAATAATTCCCTTGTCGAGCAGCGACTGCACATGTTTTTTCATGATCTGTGCCTTAACGGGAGATAAAGAGAACGGATGACTCCGAATCGGGTTACAGTCAGTTAATTCTATTTCGTAAGTCATAAGCGATGTGGTCCCCAAATCGTGGGTCATGACATCGGGATATTGCGACAACAAATATTTTAACTCACTTATCAAATTATCCGAAGAATTAGATCCAATTTCAATGAGAAAAGGATTGCTGCAAGAATCTGTCGACCGACTGCTGCTTGGCACTTCGGGATACGCACTCGATGCGCAATTGTCAAATGAATAAGCGATAAAATTTAACTTAGTAGCGGGAGACGTTTCAAAAGAGACAGCTTTCGGATGAACAATCATATTGGATTTCCGAATAAAATCAAGGCCTAGAAGAATTGGAAATGGAATATTGGCTACATAAAATGTATGCTGCCAGGAAAATTTGTCGATTTGCACCTTAAGTTGGATCAACATCCTTAATTGAAAAGGTTGACCAGAAACTGTCAATAGCTCGATAGAGTCGGAAGACTTTTGAGATTTGCCACCGCGAATTTTAAGAGTCTTGAAGAACTTTTCGTCGCAAATAGAAACGGAACAACCAGTATCAATGAGGGCATTGCAAGAAACAGACTGAAGTTTTATCGGAAGAAGGGGCAAATTACTGTTACAATTTTGACGTACGCTCATGAAACTCACGGCTGGTTGGCGTGTTTCACGGGCTTTCTTCCGACATTCCCTTGCATGATGCCCAATTTTACGACAATACGAACAAATTATTTGCCTTGCGGCAACTGGGGAGACATTAGGAGAAATACTATGAAATGTATTGGCGTACTCGGCACAATCCATCAAATGCTTTGACGCCTGGGTTATGACAGAGTCTAACTCCTCAAAGGTCGTGGGCTGGCGAGCAAACATTATGGCGGATTTCGTGAGAGGATTTAACCCTTGAATAATTAACCGAACGGTTTGGCACTCGGTGAACTCTAACGCCAACACTTGAATCGCGTTACGAACAGAACATACGAAATCATTAGGAGTTTCACGGGGGAACTGAAATCTCTTTACTTTAGTGGTAACAAGACAGTCAAACTCTCGATCACTTACAATTCTTCCCCAAATTCGTTTGGTAATTTCGGCCCATGAAAGATTCTGATTTAACATAGAGAGCCAAAACTGATGAGAACTAGCTGGCAGCTTGGTAATGACTAAATACAACAACGTAGACAAAGGAACTAGCGAAAGAGAGACAATTTCTGTCAGTTTCAACATGAAATTATACCAATTTTCTGTATTGGAAACCTCGAATGGTGGGAAATCAGCGATCAGCTGCTTCACTATGACCAGACCTTCAGACAGCGGCAGAACAGGTTGCATTGGGACTGGCGGTGCGACATGGGTTGGATTCTGCTCGTTCACCTGGCCTCGGGGAACCACGTTGGGTGTGGATTCCGCCGGAACACCAGAAGTTTCAAGTGTAAGCCCAGATCCCCCATTAGATCTAGCACGCCTGTCCTCGGCCGTGGTCAAGTAAGCCCTTGCGTACTGATCGACTGAATCACCAGGCATACTGACGAAACTCCACTCAAATTGCCGGAAGATAAGACGAAAATACTTCGTCACACAAGAATTTACACACTAAACCCCGACAAGAATTTACAATGACCTATTCTAGGGCCTCGAACTGGAAAACCAGGAACACGAAATAAATTACGAAAAAGAAAACCCTTCCCTATTTAGATTGCCGTTAGCGGCAGAGACAAAACTTCCGTGAAGGAAGAAAATGAAATACCAGAAATAATGACGATCACAGATCCTCATACAACACTCACCAACTGCGTTGGAAAGACAGGAAAAGAACAACCACGCTCTGCTACCAGTTTGTAGCGCTATCGGGAGAAGGAGCAGATTTTCTCGCCGATAACACTCTTGAAAACACAAACTCTTTCCAAGCTCGGGTGAGAAAAATGAGGAAAACGAACAAAACACAAGTATTATCAATCATAAACTTAACTTATCAATATATTTTACAAATCACAAAATAGAACCAAACCAATTACAATAATTTACCCATAGGTCGAGTGCCAGGCGACCGTAATGAAAGTTACCAGTCGAAAAATAGTTTAAGTTTAACAAGTACGAGAGGTTGAACTTCTCTCTTAAGTACAAAAGTGACTTAGTCAGCAGGCTCACACAACGGTGTTACCCGGTCGGTGTCTCGGAAGCAATAGAGAGCGAGCTTAGACACGAGTCCGCTGAGGAGGGGGTCTGTCGACAAGGACGAAGGTGGAATGGGTAAGGTCAGGAGGTTGGCGATTGGTAGCCTTGGAGGGGAGGAAATAATGGGATGGGTGATAGATAGGGTGGCAGTTTTTAATTGGAGCGCCAGGAACTGTTTTCTGGCGTCGGCCGCAGAATACAGGATCACAGCCTTTTTGCCTTGGTCAGGATGACCGCATTTTTGGTATCCTTCCTCACTTTACTGGCTATAAAAGCGGGGCAGGACCTGGTGAGGGAAAGGTGCGGCGAAAGGTGCGGCGAAAGGTGCGGCGAAAGGTGTGGCAGAAGTCGTGGCAGAAGTCGCTGGCAGTAGTCGCTGCATTTTGTAGTCGTAGGCATTTTGGCCGTCTGTTATTCATTTTGTTTAGTTATACCATCACGTTGAATAATAATATCAGCCATCAGGTCATTTTAGACGGTAATGTCTGAATCATGTAGTGTCATCCATAGTGTAAAGACGTTTGGAGCAGTAGTTTAATATGTTGGTGACTACTTCGCCGTTTTTATGGAATAAAGACTAAAGTTGAAGATTTGCCCTGATGCTCTCTCTCTCTCGTAAGACCAGAAGGACTTGGGGTTTTCATCTAATAATTCTTTGCTTTTGAGCGTTGAGCAATATAAATTTCTCTAACCGCGACCTCCGTCGCTTTTTTAACCTAACTTTAATTTAGAGTTTTTGCATAAGTTGTGCAATTTCCTCTGTCTCCTGAGCTCCCGCCATACTTCGCGATTATACCAAAATCAGTGTCATTATACAAGGGTTCTTTACTCTCGCATTTGAGTTTGTGTGGAGCGTATTCATCGATCAAACTAGAATGCAGAGCAAAAGAGTTTCGAAGAAATGGAAATGTGGAGCTACCGAAGAATGATGTTTAAAAAAAAGGGCGGAAAAACCCAATCACCGACGAAGAAGTCCTTCGAAGAGTTGGAAAGAAGTTGAACGAAAATTCCACAGAGAAGAGGAAGCGCGCTTTTAGTGAACATTCTGCGGCACATCATCTTGAAAACCGTGAGGGAAGGAGAAATGAATGGGGGGAAATACTGAGAAAGATCAAGCGTGGAGCACACAAAGAAAATTGTGTTGGCATGTAGGTTGACAGGAGAGTGAAATGGAGTGCTATACAGAAACCCAATATTCGTATTGATGACTGCTGATGATGAAGCTCTATTTTCTTTCCTTTGCAATATCAAAATATTTTCTTCGCGGCTTCTCTCATGTCAATCGTCCACTTTCATCAGCTTTTCATATCTTACCCGCAATCCTGCATTTCACTGACAACAGTTGAACTAGAATAAGCCATTTACAAAGAGTAGAGTTAAAAAAATTTAATTCTTTACCTAAAATTCTCTAGTAGGTCACTTCGCCTTCTTTGGTTATCATTAATCCTTGGCCATATCAACTCAGTGACCTAGGTGGAAAGCAGAAAAAGAGGATTTACGTCATAAAACATCATTTTACATCTTATATAAATCTGTGATAAATGCTACGTATACGGATTCTCCGCCTAAGGCAGGAAAAGAATGATTTCAGTAGTTTATCATGCTTACTTAGTGATTACCAATTTCTATGTACCAAGTAAGTTTAAGGGACTCAACAAAATTTCGGGAAATATAATTATCGCTCGAAAAATAATTGCATCAATTGTTAAGAGTATTTTTTTAAACGAATATACCACTAACAACTACTTTGAGGCACATATGTAGGGCTATTACAGAAACCATAAATTTGTTCAGTCAGTTTCCCAACAATTCATATTCTACCGATTACCTTCCCTCTTCAATTCTTCCCTATTCAATCTTCTCCACCACTTCCCTTTCCCTTGACCTCTTTTCCTCTCGCAACAAGTTCACCTCCCAACTTCAGCACCTTTCATTTTGATTGTCTATTTTTGTGTAAATTTCTTTGTTAAATATTTTGTTTATACTTTATTTTTATAGAACCCAATGTAAAGGCCTTAGTTGCTGTTTTAGCTATTATATGAAATAAATAAATAACAAAGATAAATATATCCCGTGAGGTATGATGGCAACCCGCATGGGAGGGCCGTCGACCTGTTCATTAAAGGCCTCTACACATCCCACACCTTAGCGGTTATCTGAGAGGAGAGGAGCGGTAGCAAACCAATATCTGGACTGATGACTGTTTATGACGATATCCGACCCTAAAAACAACTGATTCCATTGACGCCGCAATTGTAAAAGATTACTTTAGTAGAGGGATTTGTTATTGAGTTTCAAAACGTTTGGAAATTTTAAACCAGATTCGGAAAGTTTTTAAATCAAATGTTCTTCTCTACATGTCATTCATAAAATCTTTGTAATATTGCAACACGAATATTGCAATCTGATATGACGAAACAAGAGAATGGCAAACACTTCAATCTAGTCTCGAGTCAATCAATCGAGTCTTTGGACAGGTAAACACTTCCAGCGGTTCAACTAGCACTCTTTGATAAAATTAAGTAACATTATTGCAGATCCGTTGCTCAAGAAAATGATATAGAAATAAAATGAATTCCAAGTAATTTTTAACTGCATCGAATTCGGCAGCCTTTTTTGTTTAGGAGATATGACTTCACAAAATCAGGCACCACGTTTTCTCAAGCATATTTCATAGATTTTAGGGCATTATTTCAATATTTTTAATCATTTACCTTTTTGTAGGTGGTAATAGAAGCAAAAGGCTTGCACACATTTTCAAAATTTCTTAATCCCTTTTTTTATCCATTCGTTTCATCACGTGAAATGGCACAACCGGCGTAGTTAGGACTTGCGATTCGGTTTGATGAGGTCAATTTGTGTTTCGTTTGTCTTTAAGAGAATAATTAAATAAATAAATAAATTTTAATATACTATGTTTTTAAAACGGAATGAAAAGTACAAAATATGTTTTCCTGGGCCCTTCTAAATTTTTGAGGGTGAATTTTTAGTGGCTATGGAGATATTTGTAAGACTTGAAGAGAAAAACTTGGGGCGCAGGCAACCCATGATAATTATAATAATTAGGGAGGAATAAAGGGACCAGGTGTCGTTGAGCAAACTCCCACAATTAATACCATTTGCAATGCACTGAAATTGGTTGTGAATTCATCCAGATTATGTATGTACTTCTATTATCTACTGCCTGCACCCCACGTTTTTCTCTTCAAGTCTTACAAATATCTCCATAGCCACTAAAAATTCACACTCAAAAATTTAGAAGGGCCCAGGGAAAATTATTTTATACTTTTTAGTCCGTTTTAAAAACGTTGTATTAGAGAAAAATAATTTTATTTAATTATTTTCTGCTTTTTAGTCTTATGCCCGGGTGAAAGTTTCCAATCGATTTTATACATCTTGATGACACTCTGACAAGGACACATAGGAAATTCCCGATGTATTTCAGGTTCTGTTCAGCTGACAGTGCGTGGAATTGAAAAAATTAATTAATCGTTAATTTATTAATTAATTGTTATAACATGTAGCCAACATTGTATTGTCATCCACTTCTGAGCTATGGTTAAAATTACAATATTCTACTAGCACATCAGGAAATATGTTAATTGATTAATTGTTAATTAATTAATCAATCAATTGTTAAAATAGATAGCTAATATTGCATTGTCATCCACTTCTGAGCTATGAATAAAATTTCAAGTCTCTAGCTGATCGGGAAGTTAGTTTAAACTCGGTTGCAATATTCCACCCGGACAGACATAGGGATCATTTGATTCAACTCACTCATTCATGACAGTCGCCGCGGTTGGCAGGTTCAAAAAAGTTATCACGCCGAAGTAGGGAGTCGGCTATCCTTAAATTCTAGTATATACATGATTTCAACTATCTGGTCAAGCCGCGGAAATGCCACCGCGTCCCACTTACTCACTAATATTAATAGCCAAGGATGGGTATTGAAAATTGAGTACATTAACGAATACTGAATTGAAAATAATGGAAAAATGCTTTCTCATCATCAATGTCGGTACCTGCAAAAATATTTCTCACGGAAACAGTTCATAATAATTCAATGAAGAGTATACGGGATGTTTGCCTTACATGAATTCGTAAACGGAATTAATTGGCACAAAAATCAATAATGTTCCTTCATATTCTTATGAAGCCTAAAAAAATCAAATAAACCATGAAAATTATTACCTAAAACTTCAATTTTTATTTTTAAGTAATGTTAGCATCATTTTAACTGGACTATATGAATTTTGATTGCTTCCTTGAATTAAAATTAAAAAACTTATCTCATATATTTTCATAATAAAATCGAATATTTATGGATATCTTAGTAATGCTCGTGGTTCTTATTCAAAACTCTAACCATTTTTATTTTATCTACAAGTTCTGGTCATGATAAGAGTACGAATTTTTTTCCAAGTCACAGAAGTCAGCGCAAAACTTAACTATTCTTCAAGCAAAGAATTATCGATGGATATTTTTTTAAGAGACGAGACTCGAGGCGGAACTGAGACTGGATCTTGAGGCGATATTCGAAACAAAAAGAGAGACTGAGCCAATACTCACCTCGTCTCGCAGCAAAACTACCATGTACCAAGCAACCATGTACCAAGCACGATGCCTCACCTCCCAACTTCAACACCTTTCATTTGGATTGTCTCTTTTCGTTGAAATTTCTTAGTCATCTTTGTTAAATATTTTGTTTACATAATTTATTTTTTATAGAACCCAATGTAAATGCATTAGTTGCTGTTTTTGGCGCTATATGAAATACATTAATAAATGCCTACCCTCTTCATATACCTATCTATTGATCTATTCGAGCGCCACGCGCAATGCCTAAGTAGGCTGAGCCAAGGCTGAAATATCGTTCGATATCGCAAAGTTGAACCATCCACCTCATCAGTTGTTCTGTCGAGTAGCAGTTTCCACCCACCGTCGTCGTCGTCTCCATCCGTTTCTGTCCCTTCTCCGCCTCTTCCTTGGTCTCCTCGTAATATCCTCCTCTCTCAAGCGCACTTTACACCCTTCTCCTTTCTCTTCTCCCCTTCTACCGATCCTTCAAGATCTGTTGTTTTTATTCCCTTCCCTCTTAATATGTTCCCAATCCAATTACGCAGTGCTTAGGAGTTTACTACCCTCTCCAACAGTAGTTCATCACCTCTTCATCCCTTGTTCTGTCTGTCCATCGTATTTTCTCCAACCTCCTTCATGTCCACATTTCAAACGCTTCACCTACGCAATCCTACCCTTCTCTATCTTTCCCAAGGTCCATGTTTCACAGCCATACATCATGACTCTCCATACCATAGCATCTGATTAATCTTTCCCTCAACTCCAGTGCCAATCTGCTGCACAATATAATTTCCTTCTTCTGATATGCTTCTTTTTCCATAGTTATCCTTTTTTAAGTTGAATACTGCATCATAAATTTACATTGACAAGGTAATCCTTTCCAGGTACTGTACCGACAAAAGGTATATTGGAATGGGCTAAAAGGCATATTCGTATGTGTATTAACGGAACCTTAGTATGAGACAACATTTGAATATTATTTATATATGAGGATAAATTTGTATATGTTTATATTTCGTAGGTATATTGATTGTATTTTTATATGATAGAAAATGAGGATATATTTGCGTATTTTGTCAAATCAAAGACGGCGTTTGACAGAGTTCTCGAGTGCATAGAGGGGGACACGTCAATGAACATGTTGTGAAACTAATTGTATACTTGGGAAATTATGACTAATTAGGAGCTCGTATATGACTTATGCCTGTTGCTCACGGTAAAATTTTCCATAAAACAGTTTTATAAAAATTTTTATTGAAAGTTTTATGAATCGTACGTAAAACGTACTAGCTTGCTCACGATAAAACTCAAGAACCTTATAAGAGGAAAATCGAAGCAGTACTAATATGAACCGCTATGCCGTATATAGCGCTAGCATCGGGTATACCTTGAGGTTAAACCTTTCTCCATTCTCTAACACTCGTTGCGGGGCGAGTTTCAGTGGAAGGAGGGAAGAAACTGTGTAGGAGAGGTGTGTATATGCTAGAGAAGCAACTGCTCGATCGCTGCTCCACGTACAGTGGATAAGAGGAAACGGCATTATTTCACAAGATGGCGGAGAGGAAAAACCGCACTTCTCAGGTTTGAAAGTTTCCCATTTCTAAAGTAGTTGATGCATTGTTGTGTTGAAATGGTTAAACAAATTTGCAAAGTTTGCATAATAAGTGAGGTGAATTTGGTTTCGATATCACTGTTTAAAGTGGGTGAAAATCGCGAAAAAATGTGTGAGACGAAAGCTCACCTTCGCGATGAGCGGAACATCTCATTGGTTGTTGCATAAAACGGTTTTATGGAAATAGAACCTGTCCTAATCCGTAAAACGTTTTATAAAACTCGGTTTTATAAAACGGTTTTATCGTTAGCAAGCTCATTTTTATAAAATTAGTCGGTTTTATAAAACGTTTTACCGAAAATTTTACCGTGAGCAACAGGCATTAGGTTGACTCCGTATAGACACCGCGAAAAAACTCCAGGAGGCCAGACGAGGGTGATACAGATGATAACGATAAATGTTTACTAGCGGCCATATAAACTACAAATTCAAAAGATAATTCAACATGCTAATTGTTTGGTGATTTCACAAGTTTTTAAATTTGTTTCTAAGATTCAATTAAATAAAGAGTAATATGGTCACTAAATTTGAGAAGGGTAAGCAATTACAGCTGAAATTTGAAAATCTTAAGAATCACAGGGCAAAAAGGTTTTCGCTGATCAGATATTTGGCTATCAGTTAAGCAGTGATATCCTAAAAATATTTTCCACGCGATTAGTTGGTAATCCTGGAATTATACTAGGATAAGCAGCGTTTGTCCCTGACACCGTCATTCTTGTAAATTATAATTTGGGCACCCGAGAATTTAGCCCTTTTTTTACAGCAATAGTAGTTATAAAATTTTAGACGTCTTTATCAGTCATGTTATCTCATAGAAGTTTCCTCTTTAGCAGGTCGAAAAGGGACCTCAGTGGTAATTATTTTATCTCCTCGACATGTTTATGGAATGCTGTAAATCGTTCATTTTATGACATCAGGGGTCCGCGTAAAAAAAAAGGATTTCCAGGCAATAGCATTTCTGATGTAACACGACCCTAGATTGAGACCCCCGTAAAACATCCAACACCCATTCACAAGACTCGTCCCTCGGAAGGCGGAGAATGCAGACCACAGCAATTGCTAAAAAAACCTTCCCTCCACGTTAACCTGCAAAACATTCGACTCAAATACAACAAGGAGAGATATTCAAAGTGATCTTCACCGTAAAGTTAATTTTTCTGATCAATGGTATTGGTAGTACTACGCCTTGCACGATAAGAGAACTGATTTAAGATTGGATTCTAATTCGGTCTTGTTTTACTGTTTAAAGCAAAAGGCTAGGTGGTGAGAGGGTGTGTGAAGGAATAAAAAAAACATAATAGGCGATGCTCAAGTATCTAATAAATACCCCAGACTTTCACCGGTAAAGGCCTTCTCTCATCCAATCACATCACACGATTTCCTCCCTTCTACATGCGTCCACAAAGCCTATCCTCTTTCTTCCCCTTCCCCGGAATCCTCCCTCCCCTCTTTCGCAGCCTCCAGCATCCCTTAGCCCCTAATTACCACTTCCAACCACCTACTCTGCTTCCTCCTTATCTCCTCCTCCAGCAGCTCACCTCATTGAATGAAAGGAATTATGTAAACAAAAGTGAGACACTCTATGGACTGAAAAACGACATTTGAGGAATTGAAATCGAATGAAAGTTATTGGGGGAGGTGAAGGCCTGCTTAATGTAACTTGGAATACGTGATTCCTAGGACTAAGCGGCTAATAAGCTTTTACAGGTGGCATTTTGACAAGCATATCGATAAGAATAGAATAGAATAGAAAAAATATTTATTGACCTAGGAGCGAATGCTCCTATGGGGAAGTAGTTTACATCATAACATATTACAACAATCTTACTATCTTAACATAATACATACCATACATTTTAAAACAATCATACCTTAAACCTAAACATAATATATGTAAAAATAAAGAAACCTGTTTACCTAAACATACCAAATCATAACATAACATCCAGACAAGCGATTAGGAATATTTTTAAATATTTTGGCTATTACATCAATTTCAATTTTCAATATTCAATTTGTTATACAATGTATCATACATTATGGTTACTTGTGTCTGATTCCTATTCTTGTTTTCATTTCCAATTTCTTTTACATAGTTAAATAGTAGGTTTTTGAATACATTGATAGAGGTGGTGTTTTTTATATTGTCTGGTAATTTATTCCAAAACTGACACGATTTTACTATGAATGATTTTTGGAACATTGTTGTATGGTGCGATGGTACATGTAGATTTTCGGTTATTCTCGTAGTTCTCACTTTTACATTTTTATTTTGAATCATATTGCTAAAGAGGTAGGTTGGTTGCCAAGTTTCCAGAAGTTTTTACATGAAAAATCTCAATTGATAGAGTAGAGATAATGACGGCAGCAGCAAGATGAGCCCAATCAAAATGAAAGATGCCTGTCAACGAGACTGGCTCGATCACTTGGAGATCTCTCAAGCCTCATTTGGCATTCCAAGTGCTTCTGATCCAGCATGAGAGAATGTGACGGAATGAGGAGGAAATCTCCGCTTTCAAAAGGACTCAAACCTTCCTTTTTCAAACCTTTCAAAAGCTTCTGGGTAACAGGGACACTTGAAAAAAAAAATCGGAATTTTGTTGACGATGCAGGTATTCGTGAAACTTAGAACCTATTCACTTTAACGGGCTTGGCAGAAGCATTACAAAAAGAGGCTCCCCTAGATTCTTCCCAAGTCAAACTAGGCTCAATCCGATAAATTCAAGAGCGCGGATTTAAACCGACGATTCTGTTCTTTCTCGTCTCAGTTTAATGTTTCAGGCATTGATTATGATCAGTATTGGAACTGTATTACTCAGAACAGGGTCTGCATAGCAGATTTTTTAAAGCAATAGCGCTATTAGTGCGATAATAAGTCATTCTCTTTCACAATGTTCGAACATTTATAAGAGCTCGGATAATTAGTTTGCTGGGGATGACAGAAGTGTGACAACAGAGGACAAAGACAATTAGGACAAATATTAGAGCAGAAAACATCCACATAAACAATTCATAAATTTCTGACCAAACCACGGCGACGGATGGAGAATCGAATGTGATTGCATGTACACCATATAATATACCATAGCGCATGTACATGCATTTAGGTAGTTTGAGCAACAAATCATTTCACCTAGAATTTGATGAATTTGGCCTCATTTGAAAGAAAAAACTCATATTTCCAATTATATCAAAATATCAACCCCTTGCCGAACTACTATTCAAGCAATTTGCCTAAATATAAAAGCTGTTTAACATTGGATATATTATGGCTGTGCGCTACAGAGGGAGAATATTAATCAAATTAGGAGTTTCTAGCTCCTAGATTTCGTCAAAAAACTAACAGTGTGTAGATTGCATGTTTTCTCAACTATTTATAAAAAATAAACTATAACTCACCACCGTAATTTTTACAGAACCGCAAAAAAACCTGCTGTTTTGAAGGGTTTTTCAGCCGTACGGCGGGAAAAAATGAGTCAAGTTAGAAACGTATGTAGCTTTATTTATTTAATTACTGCGAATTTTGATCATATTTACCTATACCCTTGAGCCATTAATATTACAATATTTACTTCATACTTCTTACAGATGCTAAAATAAAAAAAATAAAATTTGAATATAGTCTCCATTATGACTAGGGAACTATCTCGCTCAAACCGCCTTAAAACGTAATATTATACATTTCTTCGCCAGAGTATTCAGCACGGGGGGTCTGTCGTCTCTGTCGTCGAACATGCCGCGACATATAGGGGTCAATGGACAGATAACGGCCTTGCCTAGAGCCACGCAGTCGCGGGCTTGTTGACTTGGTGACCATCCACCTAGAAGCGGAGCTTTCCCCGACAAGGCAGGAAGTAAAGAGTCGCGGGGGGAGGATAGCGGCGCTAAAGACCCGTGGGACATGCACGCACACCACTTGACTCCGGTCCCGCTAACTAGTCGAGGGATTAGAAAGCAAGGGGACTGACACATGAACGGAGAGGAGGCTGATGTGACCGCAACGAGGAGAAGAACAGGCCCTGGCCCTGGTCTTGAGACGAGGCAAGGAGCGAAGAAGTGGAATGGCAGTTCACAAACAGGAATGAGACGAAGCGGCGGCGGCGTCTTCACAGGGCAAAAGAAGACGATCACACGCCGCTTGGGAGGAACACGTTTTGTTCGAAAATACACCGTTTCCCTTGGTCATTAAAACACTTGTTCCTACTGTACTAACAGTTCCTCCCGGCACACATCAAGGGCCATAAATTGGTGAATTTTTTTACGGTCGCACAGGCAAGGTGGGAGGAGGCAACAATGCTTAAGGGACGTCGTCTCCGGCTGACTCCTTTGTTGTCTCTCAATGCACTTGTGAGGGGGCGGCGGAGGTGGGAGGGGGGGTGGGGACGAGGGTGCGAGGGAGGGGCAATAAATAACCCTTCTCAGATTTATGACCCCGGCAGAAAAGGAGCCGGGAGAAGGGGGAAGGAAACAACTTGACAAAAAGTTTTGTGTTCGAATTTGTAAAAGTGTTCCTTTGAGAAAGAGATTTCTTCGGTCGGGGCCCCCTTAGGGAAACCTCACGGCCCCCGACGAAATGCGACCGACCACGCGGAAAACCGAGGGACATTGAGGGCGAGGGTGCGAAAGAAAGGGTCTCCGTTGCCCTCCCACCCTAGCCACTCCTTAGCGGAGCTCCTTCAATGAGATTAGGATGGACGGACGAGTGAAGGAGCTGGCGGGAACATCGCTGCGAGAGAATGGTGCGGAAAAGCCAATCACCGAGGCAGAACACATCGGATATCAACTAAATGATGAGCATGCAATATTTAGAGAGCAATTATCTGTGCTGAATGGTGGCTTAGCGTCATGATATCATATTTAAATCCACATTCCGTTTTTTTGGGGAAAAGTGCCGTATTTGGCGGCTGGTAAGAGACCCTATTCTCTCATTACAAAATTCTAGAAAAATCACCCAGCGTTCTATATGGTCAACTGAGATTACTCTGATTTTCTGCATCTCGAAAATTTATCTACCGTTAAAATTCGTACCAATTTTTTATGAGATTTATCTGTTGAAGTAACATGTTTATCGCTACACGTGATTAAAACCCATGGTAACAACACATACCAGTCATGTGTTATTTTACGGAAAATTTGCCGAAATTTACGCGATACGAATCTCACACTAAAAGTAAGTAAAAAATATAATTACGCCCTGGAACACGCAATGACGTTATTTTTGTGAGAATCATTTTCAGAATTATTGCTTCTCAGTCTCATTGCAAACAACATTGGCTACATATTAGAATAACTTATTTTATTTTTTTTAAATACAAGGCCAAAAATAGGTTGCGCTTTACATGCCCGTGTGCCTTTGAATCTGGAAAACTCGGTAACTCGAAAGTTTCTACAGCACAACGAGGAACATTCCTCTTGTTGCCAAACCCCACGCTATAGTTATTGCATGGAGAAAGCTGAGAGTGTGTGTGCCTGTGTAGCCTGCGGTATTTCAGAAATAATGTGATAATCTGTTATAATCGCAATTCATAATCAATTAAACATGGCATTTCGAGAACTGGTCCTTTGCTGCGATACCTAGATACTTATATGCTTTGCTCTACGAAAGAGGTGGAAAAAATCTGAAAGCATACGGATAAAATACAAAGGAAATATACATACATTGGAAAGTTTTCACTACCGAAAAGCCGTCAGGGTCATTTTACAGATGATAACACAACAGGGTGAAAGAAGCAAAAAGATTATGAAACACACCCAAGTACTGTCCACGTAAATAGGGACGAATAGTCTCTTAGGGTGAATGACATACATGGATGTGGAGCAAGAACTGTGGAACTAAAAAAGATTAAACCTATCATAGTACCAGTGTTTGTATCGTCGAAATATATATTTTATTTACGTTATAATTTCTTTCATCATAGAAGAAATGTAACGTAAGCGAAAGTTAATTTTGGTCAATGGTTACAATTCCTAGTCTTTTTACCATCTTAATCAAGAAAGATTATTTGCATGGCCAGTAAAATAAAACGAGACGAAATGACTACCGCAAGAAGCTATGAAGACAAATCATAGGTGGAAGCTGTTCAGTTGCGAAACGGAATAAACGAAAGCGAATATTTGATTCCTTATAAGTGCAAACAATTTTTAAAATCAGTGAAAATATGGCCGTGATATCAGCAATAAATAATATTAAAAGCATGAAGTTCAGAGTCTTAATTTATACAAGTAATCTAGATTTGACCATTAGGTACTTCAATCGTAGTTTCCTATTCGGAATGCTGGGCAACCTCATTTCAATTTTTTTTCTCGTTCCGCCAAACTTACGAGTTTATGACTATTCTGGTGAACTTTCAAGGCCATTACCTATGCCTTAGAATTTCTACTGTCACCTGAGGAGCATTTTTCATTGTGAAATTTTGGAGCTTGACAGTAGCGAATCGCTTAGCCAAGGGTCAACAGGAAAATCCCAAGAAACTCAACATCTGGTCAAAAATGTCGATTTCTCGTTTATCTAACGATTTTGAGACGCTTACAGCTCTGGGCCGATACACAAAGCCACTAGGAATGACCCACCCCCAGAGGTTCCCTTCTCCCTATCTTCCATCGGAGCAATCCTCTAATCCTATGTGTGTCTTTCTACTGTCTTCTTTTGTCGTAGTGACGAGTATCTCGCATTCAAATAGCCAAACAAAGCCTTCGGAGCTCAAAACCTGACTTGACATTTTAGGCATGCCGTCATGAGCTTTGAATTATTTGGGCAGTTGGTAGAGCCTAAAATATAAGTACTCCGAAATTTCGGGCAAGCTTTACTTACGGTGGTTTGAGTGAGATAGTTCCCTAGTCATAATGGAGACTATATGAAAATTTTATTTTTTGATTTCAGCGTCTATAAGAAGTATGAAATAAATATTGTAATATAATGGCGCAAACACATAGTTATATATGACCAAAATTCACAGGAATTAAATAAATAAAGCTACATAAGTCTCTAACTTGACTCATTTTTTCCCGCCGTACGGCTGAAAACCCTAAAAAATATCAGGTTTATTTGCGGTTCTGTAAAAATTACTGTGGTGAGTAATAGATTATTTTTTATAAATAGTTGAGAAAACATGCAATCTACACACCGTATGTTTTTTGACGAAATCTAGGTGCTAGAAGTTCCTACTTTGTTTAATATTCTCCCTCTGGAGCGCACGGCCATAATCTATCCCATGCAAAACAGCTTATATTTTCAGGCAAATTGCTCGAAAAGTAGTTGGACAAGGGGTTGATATTTTCATATAATTGGAAAGATGAGAGTTTTTTCTTTCAAATGATGCCAAATTCATCAAATTCTAGGTGAAGTTTTTTTTTCTCTCAAACTACCTTAACTCTTAACGCTCGAAATTTATTTGGCTGGAACGAAAATACAATTAGATTCTCTCCCAATGCTCACGTCTACACTTTGGCAAAGAAGTCCTGTTAACGCTTTGGAACATAAGGTTTATCAAAAACAACACATTGGGAGCCAAGGTAACAACTCCACTAAAATAAAAACCCGCATTTTGCATTTACGATTTGCAATCAGCCTTCAAAGTTGAACCGCAAAAATTCATTAGGTGCCCCTTTTTCATCAACGAATTTTAAAAAGATTCCAGCGCCAGCCTCCAAAATCTTTACTCTTGCATAAGCTCTTACGTGATTTCAAATGGATCGTCTTCTCAATTTCTTATTTTGTCGAAAATAAGGTTCTCACCACTATGAAGTACTAAGTGCAGTTTATAGTTTGTAACCCGAGGTTATATGACCGATTGTAGGCTGAAAGAATATGTTTTTACGGCCATGACGTATCTGCGATGTTTACTCGCTATATAGACGTTGACAATTGTGAAAAGAGGAAATTTACTCGTATTGTTCTAGATATAGCGAGGATTATTTCGCTCAAAACAGTTCAAATTGGGTTTCTAAGTATATCACAAGTCAATAAATCATCATAGAAGCATATGCGGATATTGACAAAATAACGTCAATGAAATCATCGAGGAAATACAGTAAGGCAAGACGAGAAAGTACAGCATAATTGCAGTAGTGGTACAATGTCTCATGCTTAGTTTACCACTGCTAAATGGTGTTTAGTTTTAAATATAATTCCTATCATTAGGCACCACAGTTTACTGTGTCTAAATTATAAAAAATGAACATTTTAGCACATCGTTCAAAAATGCGATATTTCAGAATGCAGACAATAGAACATTGAATTTTATTTTTTCCCAACTAGCTGTGCGGTGTTATTGGAAGTGAACGCGGCTGTGCGCAGTTCCAGTAGCTGCAGGTAGCGTTCAAATATGAATTTCATGCTGAGTCCAACCGAAACTATAGCTGATAGATTCAGAGCTACATCTACCTTTCCGTTACTTCTCATTTCTGACTTCTACTTTATCTATATTTATAACTACAAGCTCTTTGCGGATCTACACCAAAGAGGGTGAAATTCGCCATTAAAACATTATTTGGCTTGTTCTGGATCCATGGATCTTAACCTGGATCTACCGATTGTCAGTCAGGTGTTTTAAGGCCGCATCACACAACGGATTGCGGTGGCTGTTCCGGTTGCGAGTTGGGATTGCAGGTTGGCTGCTCCCGACCAATCATCGCTCAGCAGCCAAACCCATGGGTCGCAACCAAGAGAATAGACCCGGTTTTATTTTTCAACCGCGCGGCTGCAACCGTAGCCAATGGCATGCGTCAGATTCATATCGTGACTGCGTTGCTTTGGTTATCAGATGAAAGGCGCGCCATTTGTTTATGTTCAGCTACTAGTGCAAAGCGGCAAATCATTGCTGCATGTTAATGCACATGTACATGCGATTCGTTGCCTGCGGTTATGCAATGCTTGTTGTAAAAGCCCCGAATTCGTCGCGTACAACTGGACTAGCACAGTAAATAAGCAGACGACAGCAGCAGACGTCTGCCAGCTCATCTCCTAAGCGAACAGTCAGTGTGATCGGCCAACCCGTACCCTGCAACCGCCACCGTAACAGGAATAGCCGCCGCAACCCTTAGTTTGATAGGCAGTTATGCCACTAAGCCATATTAACTCACGGCGGATTTCATCGGAGGTTTGATTAAGTGAACTAAGTGTTCTCGTTTCAAGTCCACTTGGTAGCACAGGAGACATGGTCTTTCTCACTACGCCACTTTTACGGGAGATATTTGTTGCTATATACAACGACCAAATAACAAATATCTAACCTAGGTGAGCTGTAAAATTCGCAAATGATATGGCACGAAGCCACGCGCAAGGGAGCAAACTGACGGTGAAGTTCCCCATCATTTCTTGATACGGACCAAATACCTGTCTTATTCCCCTTTAATGAAATTAAATTACATCACAAGCACTTAACAATTACTGAGCTTTGAATTTCATGAACTTTTCCAATTCAACGGGTGTTTAGCCTACGGTTATGACATCACCCGAATAGGTTAGTCTCTCGCCAGAGATCTGCATCCTAATTTTAATAATTCTGAAATTTAGGCTTTTGCGTTTGTCAGAAGGCAAATGTTTCTTTCAATATAATTTCTTAGCTTCCGATGGATGCCCTATGGAGTTTGATCTGAAGATACTATGATGAAAATAGGGAAAATTTTGATATACACCCTTAAGCTACGTTAGAATATGCCAACCGATTTGAAAGTGCCTGTTCTTACGATCTCTTTATCTCAACTCCTAACACATAAGCAAACTTTTAATCAATAAATATAAACACGGTTAAATAAATATGAAGATCTAGAATAACCTTAACTTGGCATATCATGTTTACATTAATAGTTTTGAACTCGTTGAAGTTATGAAAAAATGCTTTCTTGCCAGAGTATCGTCGTACAGCTCATTAAAGTCAGTGAAAACTGTTCATAGTTTGCACAAGATACGATGTAAGATAAAAAATATGCGGAGTTTGGGCTAGCTGTTTTCTTCGATTACAACGGTATAATGTAACATGAATTCTTGCCACCAGGTCGTGCGGTCAATAATGAGAACCTACTACCTGGAAGCTTTAGAAGGAAATCTGAAGAAAACGCCTAAATATTTGGCGAAGCAACTTATGACAACTGAACCACGAAGATGAACCTGCTCACATTTCACTTCTTAGTCGAGAACTTTTAGCCTAAAGCAATATCATTGTGATGCCTTAGACTCCGTATTCGTCAGATATGGCCACCTGCGACTTACTTCTTTTCCCAAAAATCAAAAAATAAAAACTGAAAGGACGACGTTTTTCCAGCATTGAGGAGTTGAAGACAGAATCGATGATGGAGCAAAACGTTATACCGAAAATCAGAAGAAAAATAGAAAATTCTAGAAGTGCTTCGAAGGATTGTAATAAGCGCTTGCACAAGGGTGTCATATCTGATGGGGAATAAACTTTGAAGTGGACAAATTTAATACTGAGGAATAAATAAAGGCTTTTGAGAAAAACTAAAATGCAATGTATTTTTTTATCAAACCTTGTATATTCTTTCCTAAACAGGCTTAAGGCAAGTGCTCTGAGCGGCGAGACTATTATTTCTCAGGAAGAAATGGTTTGCACCCTCAATAAATAACAGCAAACAGTCGTACAGATGGGAGTCAACATAAATTCGCGGAATAACTTTTCTATTGAGAAAGGTCACGAAAGTGCAAACTTGCCCATGGAGACGCCAGAAACCACTTCTTTCACAATGCTCTCCCATTCAAAAAGGAGAAAATTGTATCCATTTCCGAAATTTACATTGCAGCGAACCCATCTGGATTTTCCCATACGATATTTAGAAGTCATGCCGTGTACTTCAGCATCAATCATTGGTTGCTCATTTAATTTTCGTGCTTTGTCCCCGTATTTCACAAATTATGGACACCACATACAAGCCATACTTAAGTAGACGCATTGTATCGAATTCCAGACTCTTACTTCATTATAAAAGAATCCACATGGACGAGAAAACTTCGTTTTACGGAAACAAAAAAAAAGGATTTCAAAATGCTGCTCGATGGCTCACAAACAGGCACCGCTTCAACACCTATTTCATTCAGCAAGGCGTAAAGTGTCCTTCGCATGGGCAGTTGGGAGGGACCCCCTATCGCTTAGGGGAGTGTCCTTTCGGCGAGCAGGTACACAGCACAGAAAGAGAGGAACATATATTCTACCTCCCATCCCCCGCAATATTCCCCCTCCGGTTGGCTTTTGGGCTCTTTGCCCCTCCTCTTTCGAGGAGGTCATATCCGCCATTCTCCGGAGCGGGGAGTCATCCGGAGTCAACCATCTCCAGCCTCTCGCATTGTTGTGCTCCAAGGGACACAAGGGCGAGAGAACCCCAGGGGGTAACACACACGGAGTCGCACACAAAAGGGACAAAGGGCATTTCAAAGGTGCCGGCGGGGCTTTAAGCAGTTTGGAAGTTTAGTTTAGGGAGGGAAGTGCCTGGATTTCCTTCCATCCCTTCCACAGCGGGAGCCGGAGCAGGTAGTAAATACACACGTTCGAGAAGGTATGACGAACGACACACCTGTTGCCCGCGCTTAGGTTAGCGGATGAGAGGAAATGGATTATAGGAATTATCGCGTTGCCTAGGAGGAGTATGAGAGTGAGTCTTTTGATTCTGTCTCCCTTCTGCAGTGGAGCTGACTTTTTTCGACTGAGTGCTTGTTGAGTGCAGCAGTCTTTATTTCCACCACGAGTGGAGAAAAACGGATTCCAGTCTGCTCGCTGAGTAATCGCATGAGATATTTTTCAGCTCCGTTCGACCCGTGGTACTTGAGAGGGTATGGAAAATCGCTTACCGTTAGAGATGCCCGTCCAATATCCTTTCACTACTTTAGAGGACATTATCAGGGCACGTAAAATCGTTCACCTATTCAAATTCATCGCCTTCTGAAGTCGGGAAATGCAATCCAAAGCGTCACATTGTCACATATCGCGGGTTATTATCGTAACTTCCACTGCAGTGCAAAAATGTGATTACGTTGAGATTGGCTACGCAAAAATTCGGTGCCCAAACAGGTTCAGAACTTAGACTGATAAACTGAGGTCACAATGTCACAAAAGAGAGACGAATGCTTGAAATTACTTAGCTACTTGCTCCAGAATATATCCAAAGTAAGAAACCTCAAAAACGTTTGGTTAGATCGATAGTTCTTCAGGCAAGCATTAGTTTGTGCTTGTATCAGGAAAAGGTGGTTAATTCACTTGAGAACTTCAACTATAAAGCATGGAAAAATAAAAAATTAGCACATTTTGAAATTTTTCCGAGCACATTTTCTTTAATTTGTCTAATAAATATTTATACAGATGATTTTTGACTGAACTGCTTCACAAGCATTATTTGATTGAAGCCAATGTTAACAAAATTTATAGTAAGATTACAATATCTCAGTTTTTATTTCTAAATGATACTACAGGAAAAAATTACTGCTAAAATAGAACCATATTTCCAATTTGCATTGAATATCAATCGGTATCTCGACCTCTCAGCCCTTGCTGAATGAAACACCGGAGCAAGAAACATTGGAAAAATGATCAAAGCCTGTGAATGGATTCAAAATCGCGTATTTCCACTTTACTTAAAATATTTCCCCGGAATTAATATTCCCGACAGTGGGTTTTTAAGGGAGTGATAACTATACCAAGATGTGCTTTCATTCCACTGCATGTGCCTTTGAAATTTAGTCTTCATTAGCCGCGTCAAAAAGTCCACGGCTAAAGAAAAACAGTGGTTTTAAATGATTAAGCTTTACAAATAATCTTTACTTTTTAAACTCAATGTCTTGCGTATATACCTAATTTAAAACGCAAAAAAAAACTTAAATAGCCTAAAGGTGTAACCTTACAAGCTTAAGCACGAAGATAACATTTGATATAATTACTTTTCGCATTTTTGTGAACAATCAATTCCAAACAAATATCCTTGAGGTGTCTTCATAGTAGTACATGCGTCGGTGAATAATCCTTCATACATACGACTCACTATCGCACTAAGTCTAAAGAGCCCCCTAATTCCCCTCAAGGATTGGGAGCCCTCAGTGAATACATTCCCAAAGCAGAGCGCTGTCACGCTCGTCTCATAATTTTCCAGAGCTAGGATGGGCGGGAGAGCTTCCAACAGATTCGGCTTCCCTTCCAACTCTTGAACGGCAAAAATGTCATAATTTTGATTCCGAGACGGGTTCAAGGGAGGAGGAAATGCTTGATCGACCGTACATTGAGGTGTGCCGAGGGCGATGGTGATTATGTATCCTAGGAGTGAGACGATGGAGGAGGAGGGTAAGGTAGGAAGAGGGTGTTCATGCACGAAGGATGGGCATAATAGAGGGTGGGGTTCAAATAGGTTTCCCAACTCCCGAAGAGCCTATTCCAGGAGAGATCCGTTCCAAGAGTAAGAGATTCCCGGGAGATAAAGTTAAAAGCAAAAATATCACCAACACTGAACGTTTATTCCCAATAAATAAGCAGCATAAGTTCATCAAAGTGATCACAATTGAATGACCTCTACCAACTGCTGAGTAGAAATGATAACATCGTATAATTTACCATCATATTTTAATCCAATCAATCAATAAATGTTTATATGAAATCTACACATTTAAGTTTTTGCGATATTAGTAGAAATTGACATGATGACGGAAGATAGTAACCGAAGCAAGCGATTACATTGAGGAAAATATTTACAGAAAATTTTAAAATACTTGCCTAAAAATATATCAAGCTAAATTCGGTTTAATCCCTTTCACACAATGGTGGAGAATCTTAGGCTGGAAATCCTTGGATAGATTTTTATAAAAGACTTTTGAACTCTTAGCCCAGTGTTGATTCACAGGCATTGGGGATGTACATACGTAAAAGTATTTATTACTTCCAAAACAAATATTGGTCGGTGGCTAAAGCATCAATGACCTTAATTGACATTGCATACAATAGTTTACAAAATGCATTTCAGGGGCAAAGGTTGACATGCGTCAAACTAGCCCAATGAACCAATCTGTACCCACAAATTCTCGATTATTTTTATCGAAGACTGGTAACATTACTTTTTGTTTTCTATAATATGATCAGTGCTACAACATTTTATTGAATTTTTTTAAAGGATAATAATTTGGACATTTAATCACATGCCCGTATCTAGCTTATCGTATCGTAATTACCACTGATAGAAAAATATCCTTCAAGTTTTAAAAGATAACGCAGAATATTTCAAGATCGAGAAAATACGGATTCATTTGTCCTCGATCATGCAAAGCCAATGTCTTATTCCTTTTCATACAATTTATATTCATGTTTCCAATTACATTTTCTTTGCTTGCAATGTGCGAGCACATTTTACTAGTTTATATATATACAACTATAGGAAAACTCCTAGACCCTCGAGAATAATAAAAAAGTAGGACTGCCAAATCTCCCGGAAAATCCGAGAGGTTTGGCAAGTGTAGGCGCAAGGGCGGCGGAATTCGGCCCTTCAAAGGGAGACTTGAGGTGACTTGAGCGATGGGCAGGGATTGTTGGGTGGGCTCGGTTGGTTTATGGAAGTAGGTACGAAAGCCCGCTCCTTCTCTCTCTCCCAGCCTACCATTCCCAAAGACTTCCTCCCATCCCGTTGTGTGCACGTCTTGGGAGAATGGAGGAGTGGAACGGTCCCCCCCACCACACTCTTCATATCCTTCTAAGCAAACAGACCCTCTTCCTGCCTCTTCATGTGCGTGAGAAGGGACCCCCCCCCCAATGAATCCCTCCTCCCTTCCCTTTACTGAAGGCCCGCCGTCGTGGAAACTGCAGGCAAATGTCCACAAGGTCCGCGGCGCACACACATCACAAGGGCCGTCGTCACAATCGGAGCCGCCCATGACTCCGCTAGCCACCCCCGCATTACAGGGCCAAAGCTCCTTCCTATCCCCCGAAAAGTCGGCACTTCAAAGGTGCCGCGCCGGTTCCCATTCAACCTTTCGCGGACAGTGCGGCCGACATCTTGGGGAGAGGTCGGGGGGGGTCTCATCAAACCCAAATGCACGGGCCGGGCGCGTTCGCACACAACAATAACACGGGACACCGAACGACACGGGATTCGGGCCTCGCAAGTGTTAAAGACGCTTTCACCCCCGAACCACACTTCCCACACTCCGAGCAGCGACAGGTCTCCGACGTGATTTTACTCCTTGGATTTTGAAAGGCAATGCGTTTAAGAGTTCTCATGCTCCTCAATTGAAATCAAAATATGAAAAGTATCGGCCATGCCTAGAAAATTTCTACATTGCCTGTCTTAGTTGAATATTTATGTCTTTCAATCGTAATCAATTTCAATTCGCTCCTCATGGTATTCGATTCAATAAATATTGACTGTATAAATATGTACACAATAATATATTTCAGTGACAAGCAACATAGCCTTATAAGGCTGAATTAAAGTCTATACCGAAATTTATTCGCTTTTCGATTATTCCTTTGAAAATAAAATTCAAAATAGGTTTCTATAGGCAAGCAAGGCAATTTTCAGTATCAGATTTGACAATAGACTAATTTCTCAAGTGATGATGACATAACATAGTGCAAAAGCTGCGCTAACAACCATTTATCTATGACTCAAAGTACCTTTCCACGTCAAATCCCCACCACTTATGATCTATTATTGCGCGATTAATAGAATTTGCATCAATTCGGAAATTGTTGTCTATTATGAAGGTCGCGGTTTCAAACCTTTATGTAGTCGCAAGAAAAGGATGTCAAATACGACCAAGGGAAAAGAATTCCGTAACTTCGGTGAAAATTAATATAAATAATATCGCTACAAAAAAATACCTTCGTTGAAAAATCGATCTGAATTCGAACGCTTAGTTCGATTATGTTTATTCTTAGATTCGGCTTTTCATTGAATTAATAACAGCGAAAAAACCTACAAGCTACAATTATTGCTCAAGATAGACCTAAATATGCATTCTTTCTTCAGAAAAATTGCATTTTTTGCCTTTTTAGCGTTTATCGTCACACAAACATATCAAAAACATATCGCAATTCACTCCCAGCCCACTCTTCATCGACTGAAGACCATTGGCTGACTGATCAACAAAACAGCGGTGTGCTAGCTCATTGAGCGTCGTTAATTCGCCATTCCCTCAGAAATTGAGAAAATCTGTGCTTTATGCGTCTCCATCGACCTCAACAGACACCTCCAGCGGCTTACAACTTATATGAAAAGGGATCCGAAGTATTTTAAGAAAACCATTTATTGAGGATTGTATAAGAGATGTACACGCACCACAAAAGGCCTTGGATTTGTGCCACGGTAAACCGAAACTTTCTGAAAATTCCTTCAGCGGATATTGTGGAGCTGATCCGTCACGAGACAAAAATTGATCTTCGTCCACGAAAGTATCTGCTTTCACTACTGGAAATACTCGAGAGAATAAAATGCCATGAATTGCACGACCCCTCGTAGATCTAGCACCCATATTCTTAAATTAATCACATTTCTTCTACTTTTGGATGTCTCTCCATCAGACTTAAGTTGTTGCTGCTGATATAATATTTCAGCTTAAATGTAGATGATGGTTTCAGACTTCACTTGGTGGAATTTCTTGATATCAGGGATAGAAGATGTAATTCCTTGGAATTGCTGCGTTACTTTTTCTATCCCTCGGCTAAAATGAGAAATAAAACCAAACTTGATCGCGAAGTGACTCATAATTAGTAAGGCAGCTATGCAAGTATTAAAAGGATTGAAGTATTTGTAAAAATACCTGTAGTAAATAAATAACAGCTAAAATTTTATTTTCATAAAGGTTATCTCCTTTCAAAATATATTTGTCAGAGTGCAAATTCAACTTGAAGAAAGACTGAGCATGGCAAAATCTTACCCCATTTATTGAAAACCACAATTTTAGGGAAACCACAAGAGTCCTTCTCATTGTCAGTTGGGTAAATAAACATGGATGGGAGAGCGTTCGCAACTGGGCGTTTTTTAGGGTCGGAATTCAAGAACTCGCGTATCTTAGTACATGTATGTCGAGTCTGCATGCGAGACGGAAGCAGTCGAAGAGAGATAAAGCACAAGAGGGCAGCAGTTTTCCGATTACGAATGAGGGAGCGGGAGCTCAAGTATTAATCAACGAGGCCGTCCCCACCCACAGCCACACAGGAGCCTCCTCAACCCCCGCCTCTTTTACAACAGCGCCTCCTCCCACATCCTCCCCCACCACCACCCCCAAACGAAGGAGGAGCTGAGGAAGGAATGATAACAGTAATATATTTCCCCGGCGGCGGCGGGGATAATCCAGGATGGCACATGTTTCCGCCACGAAGCGAGGGGTATGGGGGTGTACGGGAGGGGGAAGGGGAGGAAGGGAAAAGGGGTGGATCGATCGCCAGAGACCCATTCCCCGTACCCTGAGTTTTTTTTTCCAAGTGCCTTTTTAAAAGAGGTCAGATAAATGGCCTCCACCGACGAGGAGTGGGCGGATTAGATATACCTACCTAGCTAGGGAAGGGCACAAGACACCGATATTCGGTACCGCCGCCTCCTAATTTTTTGTCTATCCTGTACAACCGGGTAGTACTTAAAAGCGGAAATACCGAAGGTTCCGGTACTGAAAGAGACTATAGTTATAAATTGAGCGTAAACGCCGCTTGAAACTAGATTTTTACCAGAATTATATAACCAATAGCGAAAAAGTCAGCAAGTACATTTAAACATTACACTACCGGGGGTAAAGTGATTTGAAGTCACGAGTCTCTGTTTACAGTGAAAAAATGTATACACGGAGGCATATAATTTATTTCTCATATAATTCTCGGCATGAATTCACATGTGAACTTTTTTATAGAAATTCACTTAAGTCCAGGCGATATGGTGTAACCATCTACGATAATATGTATCTGAATAATGAGGTTAGATATAAGCACTAATTTGTATGTAATAAATACAAACAAACGCACAAATACTAGTATTTTTTCTCCAATACTACCGAAACAGTACATTTGTTGCTAAAAAGTATTCGTCGGAAAAACACTGGAAACCTTTTCATAACCGTTAAAGCATTGGTAGCGACCGAGTGTATGCATGCATGTAATCGTGGGCGCACGGAGAGGGTGGCAGGGGATGGTTTAGTTTCCACGTCACCCCCACCCCAAGTCATCCTTAAATGGGTCTCGTTTCACGGTGGCTGTTCATCCCTCCGCCTCCCTTATAGGAGTGACTGATTATAACCCCGGTGTCCGCCAAAAAAAATTATACACCCCCTTCTTCCCACCGTCGGATGTCCAATCCATCACCCACGCCCCTCCACCCCTCATTCACACCCAAGAACACATTCAGAAGAGGGGCGGCGATAAAGGGGGCGGGGAGAGGGGCGACCGACTTCCACCCCCCTCCCTCCACCCCTTTTCATTCTCCACCGCGTGAGGGAACGGAGAAGCGAAGGGTTCACGTTCCCCTCCCGCGCCCCTGAACACACTCGATTAACGAAATTCTAAGGCAAAGGAACAGTAAATCTAACAAGTTATTTGCAATCATTGGCAGTACGCCCTTTTGATGCCCACTAGTAACGTTTTAAAAATATACGTTTACAGTATTCCCGATTCAACCAAGAGAAACAACTTCAATTCCGTGAAACCAATGCGTTGCCATCATGACATAATGTAAGTTCATATGTAAATTCATTTCGAGTTGGTACACGATCTAATGCATTGCCCGGATTTGCTTTTCGCTCCCTTGATTATGAAGAGTGAATGACCAAGTAATTTCTGATAGGCACAAAAAAATTATAACTACACGAAAACAGATACTAGAAATTCCGCTTCAAAACGCTATCAGCCTTAATCGTTGTTTTACGTCGTTCATACAGAAAACGGTTATGACCAGGGTTCTAAAGTTGCACAAGGCCATTTCCGAGTACTTTTTTTTTATAGGCACGGAGGAATCAAATTGCGTATTTTTGGAGGACTACCAGAGAGAAATAAGAAAATGACGACTGCCGCGCAATAAACACAGACAAAACGTGACATCAAAATCAAAGTAGGAATATCAAAAATTACGAATTAAGAAAATTCCCAACGAAATGCGAAATGGAATGATGTTGGGCTACTGGCTCGACAAGTAGATAATTAATAAAAAAGGTAATACCTTTAATGCCTTCAGAAAATGTTACGGAGTTTTAACGGTTATCAAACAGTTGAAATACCAAAGGAAAAAAGTATAACTTGTTTTGTCCCAGGTAACCAGTCTAATCATGTGTAAGACGAAAGTTTCATTTCACTGTCAAGCTGCTGAGAAGGGAAAATGTTCATTATGGTCTCAAATTTCGATCAATGTTTGGCATTTTCTATATTTTAGCACAAAGTGTAGAGTAGGAGAGTCTACAGATAACTCCTAATCCACTTATTCATGGAAGCTCATCGACAGTATCATCAGTATGAAAATAGATACACATATCTCTGGAAGGGCGATTATCTTTCCCAATTCACAGTATCACCTTTTTACGAGTTGTGATAAGAAAGAAAAAACTGAAGACTTCAACTGAAAAGATAATTAGTCTAAGAGAAAAAGTGTGGATTTCATTCCAATTCATACTCATATGTGCTCACTCAATCGGCCTAAAGTCATACTTCTCCCACTTTTCCGCTCATATTTCACTTTCAGCAGTACATTCTTCCACGACATTTTTCGTTGTGTTAATTCAGCCTTAGTTTATCTTATTAGTAGAAATATTCGTTTAAGTTAGCCGAAGCCTGACCGTGGATAACAATCACTTTCTTATCGTCTGCATCTGACCTCCTAATCCCTAGCGCGAGGCCATGAGTACCGGCGTGTACACCTTGCCTCCATGTCCCACGCAAGCACCACCTTATTCACCATCCATTATGAGTCCTAATCTACCTATATTTTCCTTTACGTGTATCCTCATCTATGTCAATATATTTTCTCAGTTATAAATACATGCGCCATAAATAATTATAAACTAATGTCCGCACTCGTATCGCGCCTTAATAATATATTTATAAACTAATGTTCTATAATAGGTGTATTTCAGCACCAAGCCAGTCCTTCCTTTTCTTTTTCTATGCTGATATGTAAGTAGCCACTCTTTCTCTAGGCTACGAAAATTTATGATTCGACAATTTTAATGAATGGTTCAAGCAACCCCACTGGGCGTATCTATTAATACGATCATTATTTCTCTATTTTGAGGAATATTATAGCAGTGAAAACTAAATATATTTAAATAATTCCATGAAAACCTACATTTTTGTATTTTTATAACCAGTTTCACTAAAAAGATAAAACCTTTGGGAAAAGGTATATATAGGGAAGTAATATTGAGGTTAGGTCAAAAAAATTATTAATTATTAGCAGATTTTAATTTTTTGACCTAAACTCAATATTACGTCCCTGAATAAATAAATGTGAGGTCGATATGATGAACAACGGTTTGGGTATATATTTACATGGGATGTAGAATGGTAACAGTTGGTGGTACAAGCATGTAATTCTGGCGCATGTAAACCATAATTCGTCGTAAAAAACACCTGAGAATGCTCTCTATAAGGAGAAAAGGGTCATCTCAAATATTCAAGTGCATTTGGCCCTCCATAAATACATACCATATGCTATACCTAACCACAAAGCCCTACTTGGATGTGTATGGTTAAAATAAGTCGAAGTTGTAACACCTACTACAAGTTCCTTTGTCCCCTCGCATACTACCATATCCCCAAGAACAATTTTTTCATAAAAAAATTGATATTATCGAACTATTTTTTAACAATTTCATGATATGTTTATTAAAAACGCCGATATGGTAACTGTGATGTGCCCTGGGTTTTCATCATCTTTGCTGAAACTCGTCTTTTGATCCCATCCTTAATAATAAAACTATTCCATTACACCCCCGGATATACAATACATTTACTTAAACTTGACTGATTTCTGATTCGAATGTTGTAAATGCAACGTTCGGGAAGCCCCTTGATGCTACAGCAATAAGAATAATTTTCAATATGAAGATGACAAATTGTAACGTTAGTAACTCTAATGGGAGTTATCCACCAGTTTATTGTTTATCTTATACAGCTTTCATAATTATTAAATACATTTAATTTTTATCACCTGCTATGTTGTTAATAATGATTGTCTTGGAAAAAGAGTAGCAGTTACATTCATTCTGTAATTATGAGACCAGATTATTGAATAGGTGCTACAATTGGTAAAAGTATCATATCATTTTTATGTAGCCTGTGTTACCTCGGATTGATGCTCAATATTATGAGTAATTTTGAAACAAGAATCACAAGGGCATAGAATGAGATAACTTACCCAAAGATGCACATTACGAAATGTCCTAAATCGACGTTTTTGTGCTTAATTTGGGTTTAATACTTGGATTTAATCAATAGTCAATATGAATGAGTAACTTGAGTAGCCAAACACAAGTCTTCCTATGAAATGAAAAAGAGAAGGAGAAGAAGACATGAGTGCAGCTCAAGCAACGGCCCTTCCACCCTCCCTCACACACACATACCACATCGCTAAACCCTCCCCTCCATCCCCCCCGCCCCCCGATGACGAGAAGAACACCCCCCCCCTCCATCACGCAACCCGGGCTCAATATTGCATTTAACGAAGGGATCGACTTCCAGCGAGCACTCTATTATATTTCACGGCACATCGACTTTAAATGGAAGGACAGGGGAGGTGCCGGTCGAGTGAATGCAACACCCTTATTCCTACCATCTCTCCCCCTTCTCAATTCCCCCCTCCCCATCCCCCATCTCGATCCCTGTCCAGGCATGCCAACTATTGCTCACTTTATTTTAGGAGTTACCGGTTCCCAGAGCACAGAATACGGGGGAGATTAATTTTAAAAGAATGTTTACTACTACCAAGTGAATTCCGCATTGATGAACACAATAAACGTACAACTTTTGATTATTTTTCAGCGCTAAAATAACAGTGTAAAAACTTAAACATACATACAACATTACAACTGCGATTTGTGGTTGTCTCGATTATACTGAAGAACATAACCTTGTTTTATCATAATTGTAGACTGGAAAGAATAATTCTGTAAAGTTTAAGGAAAATTTAAATTTTTTTTGTGAGTACGATATCACGGTAAATTTGAAATTCATATAATAGCGTAGGTACAAGAAATTAGTATCGATATTGTAAGTAAGAGAAGACACTTCCAGATCCATCTGCCACTTCTTTGACATTTTCCACACCTCTAGGATATTTCCTTGAGAAACGCTGATACACAACGGAGAGTAGTAGAGGAAAATTATTAATTTAAAACAAAGGTTAATTTAGACATAGAATTGACAGGAGAACTTATTTTCATCAAGAGGGGTTGCGATACATTCACATATTTTACTATAAATGTATTAAACAATAGATGAAAATATATAACTTAGTAATCATAGCAAACAATAATATAGGGGGAGAATATTTTATAAATTATTATATTAACTAAATTTGGGAGGAAAAAGCAGAGTATACACTGAAGAAGACTTTAATTTGTGGAAATATCACACAATAAATGGACAACTTAGTTCTTTCCACACTAATTTATTATAAACAGGAACCGCAAAAGGTTTCAATTAATAACTGCCATCTTAAGTTTAGAGAATGGAAGTTACATGTTAAAATCTGGGTCAGTTCCTTATTATCAATACATTTGAGTGGAAAGTACTAACAATAAGTCATTCCTTCATTGTTGAAAATCCGGGAGGCGGGGAAACTAAAAGTTCCTGGGCAATGCCGGGAGTATCCCGAAGAATCCGGGAGAGTTGGCAATCTTCTTCCCTAGCCCTACTCTCCCCCACCACCCCTCACACCCTCCACACCCTAGAAAACACACCCTAGGAGAACCCCTCTTCCCTCCGCGACCTCACCACGAAACCCCGCCACGCCGCGCCGCCTACCGTCATGTGAGAGACATTCGCTCCGGAATGAAAACCACTCAAAAATTTCGGACTCCCGGATTGAAATGGCTCTCCATTGAAAATGAAATACGCTCAGGGAGAGGGTGGGGATTGGGACGAGGAGAGGGATATCCAGGGTTCACAGTAGTGTCGCGACCATTCTCTTTCACACACGCCCCTCGCTGGGCTTCATCGCCCGTGACCGCCCATCGCCAGATGGAGTGAAAGAACCGCTTTTATGAGCTCATATATGTCAGGGCTATCGCTCTCTCATATTCTCGACTCGCATACTATTTTTATACCGAGAGTTGGTGGACATGTGGATAGCTTGGAGGACGATATCCTCCACGAATTCAAGGGGCGTGTAAAGTCGTCAACCCCGTAAAATAAAATTTTGCAAACTAATAAAATTATAGAGCTTTCAGATCAAACTAGTACGCTATAAACATATCTTACTTAAGGGGGTTTGAGCGAGACAGATCCCTAGTCATAGTGGAGACCATATTCAAATTTTATTCTTTGATTTCAGCGTCTGTAAGAAGTACGAAATAAATACTGTAATATTAATGGCGCAAATATATAATTATATATATCTGCCCAAAAATCTCGGTAATTAAATAAATAAAGCTACATAAGTCTCTAAATTGACTCATTTTTTCCCGCCAAACGGCTGAAAACCCTTCAAACCGGCAGGTTTTTTACGATTCTGTAAAAGTTACTGCGGTGAGTAATAGATTATTTTTTATAAATAGTTGAGAAAACATGCAATCTATTCACCGTTAGTTTTTTGACGAAATCTAGGTGTTATAAATTCCTATTTCCTTCAATATTCTCCCTCTGGAGCGCTCAGCCATAATATATCCTATGTAAAACAGCTTAATTTACAAGCAAATTGCTCGAAAAGTAGTTCGGCAAGGGGTTGATATTTTTATATCATTTGAAATATGAGAGTTGTTTTTTTTAAATGAGGTCAAATTCATCAAATTCTAGGTGAAGTGATTTTTCGCTGAAACTACTTTAAACCGCTAAATAAACTTTTTTCACAGATTTTACTTCATGTAGAGATCAGCAGGATCATTACAAACAATTGCAAGTCTTTTTTACATTTCTTGTCCCTCCGTTACTGATGACTTATTAACAGCTGCACTCCTTAACTCAACTTTCAACCACTCTTTTCAGCTTCCCTCAGCTTTGAGAGTCCTGCATACGGCCGTAACTAAATCTTGAATCCAACAAATTCATTTACTTATTATACATACATACATACATACATATATATATATATATATATATATATATATATATATATATATATATATATATATATATATATATATATATATATATATATATATATAATATGGCATCAAGTTTGCGCAATAGACAAAATCAATTACTGAAATAAAATTTAAGTTTCAAATTCCTGTTGTCATTAAAAGGTTCAACGAGGAATCTATGACAGGCAAATTTGCAGCTGACTTTTAGTTGCCGACCCACCATGTGTGCTAGCGAAGGTGTGCACCTTTACGATTGTAGACAACTCACCTTTAATTACACTTTGCAAAAGGTTATTAATCGCGCATTAATTTCCACACGTGTCACGTACGACTGCAAAAAGTGGAGAAGGGCAATTTTCACGGCAATCAGTTATCGAATTTATGCTCATTAGCTCTTAACTTTCCCGGATTTTCCGGATGATTCCTTTCAATGCCCTGTGGATAAATTACTCCGTGAAAGATGACCACCACCACGGACACTCGCCGATAATGAGAGAAACATGAATCAACTGCTGACTAGAGTTAATGCAGTACTATTTCCTCATCAACATGCCAAGCATCAGCATGTCAAAACATTACTGGACACAGGTGAATCTGTTCATTCAAACTTCTCACGCTGGCCAAGTAGATGTGATACACACATCGACACATGACCGTAGTGCCAAAATATCTCCCATCGGAGAAAGGTAATAACTATTAACCCTCAGAAGGACATGGAGTTGGTGTGGTGGTTTGAAACCTGGTACCTCATTATGAGGGTTAAGGTTCCAACCCTGTCAGATGTTTCAATGGAGTCTCAATTCCTATTGAGAACTTTGTGGCGATCACTTTAAGCATAGCGCTCTGATCGTTGGGTGGGAAGTAAGACTGTGGTCCACTTAGCGACTTCCGTTTAGAGCAAGCTACTTCCGACAGAGAGTGTCTATCCACCCTTCATGTCTATCCACCCAGATAATCCTTCACATACCAACAATGATGAAAATAACGTCAGTAGTCGTCCGCCTCTCTGCAATACCCAACCACCCTATTAACCCTCGGATATACTTATGGTCAAAAAAGAGACTAAAACGCCATTATACAGAAGGCCGCTCAGGAGGAAACCTCCAAAATTTAATTTTAAAAAGAAGCAGCTCAAGGCTCATTTCATTAACGAGAAAGACGCGATGAATCCCCTCGAGCAAGTATATACCGGAGGAAAATTTTCTCCTGGGACATAACGGCCGAGGACGCTGAAGGGAAATGAAACGGCGTAGGTATAACATCGGACCGGAGTGCTGGTTTTATGTGTTTAGAGCAGAGATTTAAAGGGAGAGCAGTAGTTCTGAAGCTGATTTTCAAAACGAAAAAAATAGGAAATACATAAAACTGGATCAAATAACTTAAGATTACGTTAAACGAAAAGGCAAGAATAAATAAGACTTCTGAAGCGGCGGCCCCGGGATTAAGCAGGTATACTTAGGAAGTGAGCCGCCGAGTCAGATGAGATTTCTCCCGGGTGTAGCCAAAGGATATAGCCGTGGGAAAGAAGTCAGACTACTTCACGACGGCGATAAACTAAAATGCCGGCATGAAGCGACGAAATGAAAGATCCCGAAGGAGGTATTAGGTGTATACGCAAGTAAAGGCGGTAGGAGAATAATGTCCAATAAAACTAGAAACCAGGAATGCATCCAGGGAAAAGTCGTAAAGGAGTATACGACCAGGAAATGTGGAATTCTAAGGCCAAACATAGAGGATAAGGGATAATGAAATTGTACGTAAGACCAATGTAAACGTGAGAAACACTTTCAAAAGCCGTGAAGGAAGATATACGAGTGAGAGACACCAGGAGCCAAAATAAGACAGGTTGAAAATTTATTACTCCCTCGCGAAGAACAGGCGTAAACAAAATGCCTGCAGGTGCTTCAGAAAAGTATATATCCTTTGTAGTTATATACTCCGAGGATTTATTAATAATTTCCAAAAACGCTGAAGTTACGTAAGGCGAGAGTAAAAGCCACGGCATGGTGTTATCAACAGCCATTGTATCTTAAAAAAATAAAACAAGCTGATAAGAATCGTGATATATTGGAAAAACAAGAAGCTTACATAGAGGGTGATTAAGTATGTCTCGTTCAATGAATGTGCATAAGAGAATTGGCAGCCAATTTAACACTTTAAGAACTAAGGTATGCCATTTAATTCAAGTATTCTACCAGCTGATTGGCAGGTTCTAGGACAGTCCCCATTCTCCATCCTAATTTCATAGACATTGTCTCGCTTTCCCTCTTAAGGATGGCCCGTTATTAGATCCCTCTTCAATTATTCATATCTTCTACCTCCTCTTATTTTGTCCAGAATTCCTATCTTCTTCCTTCCTCTTCCACGCTTCCCCAGTGTTCTCCCCTCTATCACTCTCTTCAACATGCCCTCTCCTCTCAAAACCTCCTCCATCCATATCTTCTGCCTTCTCCGAACCTCTACCACAAGCTTCCTCTTCAACCATATACAATACCTCCTCGTTCGTCTTTCTCGCCATCCCGCTAATCTTCTCCATCCTTCTCCAAACCCACATCTCGAACGCCTCAAGTCTACGCACATCCTCTCTTCGCAATGACCAAGTTTCCGACCCATATAGAGCCACACTCCATATTAAAGTTTTCACCATCCTCTTCTTGACGTCTCTTCTCAGCCCCCCCCCCCTCATCAATTCCCTTCTCTTCAATTCCCTTCAACTAGCGTAAAAAACCTCGAGCCGTATATTCACGAGTTTGGTTATTTATAGTGTGTCACTATTAATTACGAAATTGTTCCCTTAATTTATCACGGATAAGTTAACTTTTTTAATCATATAATTTTGTTGTTCTTAGTAACGCTTAAAATTGAAGCAGGAAGGGTGCACGAAAAAGTATGCGTCTACAGCTCTGTGTTCAGTGTCTGTGCTACACACGTGCTCCGTTTAATATTTCTCCAGCCTTTAAGCTGCATTTAGCGATAAAAAGACTCTTCATCGTCAGATTCGCTCCATTTCTCAACCGGGGGAACAAACAGGCGCATAGCAGCATGTTCAAGCATCATAACTGAGGACATGTCATGAACACCTGGGAGAAAAATTTCTTAGCCTTAAATTGCAGGGACGCGGTACTACCAGATAATAAAGATTATTTGAAAAAAAACGTAGTAAGACATCTAAAAGCAATGAATTGCACTAGAAACCTTACAATAAAATATTAAAAATCCAGGAAATTCCAGAAGGCTGTCATTTATATTGACAAAGTAAGAACCCTTCAAAAATTGAATGCGGACAATTGACGATACTCGGAAATTGCCGCGATGAATATATAAAAATTCCACACAGAAAGGTACAGCATGGAGACGGAAATGTGAATGATTATGTTACCTTCTTAGGAAGGCCTTCGTAGAATTGATACACAAATAAAAGTCCAAAAGTGAAAAAGATTCTCTAAAAATGAGACAAAACAAAAAAGGTCCAGTGTAATGATGTCGTCGGTTGAAAGAAATAAAAGTTAACAAGGCAACAGATATATTGTAGTTCTCTTGGAAATAAAATGGACAATATGATGGCACTAGTCTGAGGTGCATTTAGAAAAATTACGTGAGCAACTTCTAATTTCATTCGGCAACGGGCTAGAAGAAGGTATAACTAAGAATAGTGTCCGAAATCTATTCCTACCACCGTATTCTAACCGTAGTCCGAGCAAAAGTATATATGACGTAGCCAACAAGTGAAGTCTACCTATAAAGTTCTCATTTTTTCCCTTTTGAGACGGAAAAAATAGTTTTTTTTTTAAATAAAATGAACTAAAAGCGTTTTCGTATTTCCATTAAATCCCTGGGAATGTTTGCGTCCACCAAGAGACCACGAAAAGCATTCTTTTGAGGATGAAACACGATTGGAGGACCAAATAAGTAACCTTAGAAATGCATTGCAGTGCACTTCTTGTGAAATAAGTCACACCAAAGCCATGCATATAATGGGAGGGGAGTAAACGAAAAGGCTTCAGGTGAAGTCAAATACCTGGGAATCGCCGTAATTACAGACCTGACGTGGAGAAAGCATTTGTGGAGCTCAATTCGAGAGTCTGGGATTAATCAAGCGAATAGCACGAAGGTAAAAATATCTCCTTTCCACGCACGGTTATAGAATATACATAAAAAAGAGCGCATTACTCCGTCCGTCAAAATGCAATTAAATTCCATCCTTTCCGTCTTCCTAATCCCACTCTCTCTACTACTGCCTCTCCTTTACATGAATGGTGTTCTAACACACTCTGCCACACGCCGCTGCTGTGTCTCGCAGGGTTGCGCATCGGCGTAGAAGTCAATGTGGGAGAATGATCACTGAATTGGGATCGACCAAATTCCAAACAACTGAGGAATCAAGAGTTGTGGATTAGCAGAGTTAAGGAGCGGCCGTGGTTTATTGTCAGGGAGCAGAGCCATGCCTCACCTCGCAAGGGAAGATTTGTAGTAACTTAGAGAACACATTCACCCGGAGAATGCTGCGAATGAAATGAAAAACTATGACTGAGAATCGTGCATGTTTATTCGTATCGTAAATGTTGCACTTTGAAAGAGTTATCGTTAATCAATGATCTGAAGCCGATATCGAATGCGTTTATTCCTTGCCATAAAATGACTGAACCATCTTAACCAACGATGAGGAAGTTAAAGCGAAAATTTAAGTAGGTGTAGGAGTCGAAAAACTCTACTTTCCGAAATAATATTAATTTGCGTACATTCACTACCCAAGCACCCTTACACTGCAGTGTACGTATGCTAACCTGCTCCATACAAAGTAAAGAAATAATTTCTCATAATATTTATACGGGAGTGATGAATACTTATGCCCTTTATGGCCAAAATACAAACATATTTTTTTAAGTGGTTTATCAATTTTAGCATATCAGCTGAGTAGACGGAGACTCTTTTCCGCAAAGAAATCTTAATATTCAGGTATTGTTCTCGGACTCTGCACCAGGTAATTGGCTTCATATTGGCCGGCATTTCGGAAAACGACTTGTTTTCCATTCTCTAGGCGTGTTACTCTCTCTATGTAGGATTTTACACTGAACTGAATTGACCGTTCGATGAGTCCAACAATTAGTAAGCTCAGGTGTCGTCTGATTGGCTGATGTTCCCTTGAAATCTTTTCTGTTTTTTCCTTATATTTTTCATGCAATTTATTATAGGTGCCCAAATATTGCTTAGATGAAAGCCAGTATCACGATTTAATTTTTTGGGTTAAGGCGGATTTCGATGGCTTCCTTGATTATACAGTCCCAGTAGCGTTGTGAGCGGCAAAGAATTTTTGCATCTCCCCATCGAATGGCATGATCTTGATTGATGCTATGCTTCGCCACTGCCGACTTCTCTGGTTGCGCTAACCTAAACTGCCTTCGGTTGCTCTTTCAGCCTCGTCTCAATAGTTCGGCCTGTCTCCCCCACACATATTTTTCCGCACTCGAATGGAATCTGGTAAACCCTTGGTGTCTTCAGGCCGATAGGATCCTTCGCCTTCACCAGTCGATGCCTTAATTTAGGTGGTGGTAGGTGGATAGTTTGGATGTTATACCGTCGTAGAATGCGGTTTGCCAGATATGGTTGAAACATAAGGGATTAAAGCTTTGGCCAATGGTTTTTCAGGCGACTCCTGCATCTTGCATCTCATTTTTAATATTTTTCTCTCTATCCATGCTGCAGGAAATATCTACATAGTGATTGGAATTTGGACTTGGATTTCATTTGGTAATGCTTTCTTGATTCTGCATTTCAACTGCTGTATGGCGTATTGGGTCGGGTCTTTCACACACGGAGCTAGGAGTGAATGTGGTTACCGTAAAATATTCGGAGAATACGGATAGATGTTAGTAGCCTTAAATTCAGAAGAATCGTTATCAGGGGTTACTACGTAAGCATTCAAAAGAGTTATGGAAAATACAGTTTCCCAATATATCTGCCCGGATGCTGGTGACTTGAGGCGTTAACTGCTTCATTCCAATAAACATGCAATGGCTTCGAGAAGTTCTGTTTCAGAGGTCAGGTCTCGTGACTGAAAATGACAGGGTGGCACTGTTTAATGCTACCAAAATTTTCCCCTAAATTTAATATTATTAAAAATCCAGATTGCTTTTGTCAATCGAGTATGGGGATGTAGTTCCCAGAAGTTTGGTATTAGTTAAAAATTCACAAAACACCTTTTCTGTCACTGAAACGTAGAAGGACGTTTTAATGTCGCTTCCAAATGGAAATCCGGCTACAACAGGCGTTATTATCTACCTGAATGTCCAATTCAAGTAAAAGAATCTACAGCGAAGTTCTACTATTGTATGGAATGTGTGAAACTCATAGTGGAAACACCATTCTCCTGGACAGAAGTCCAGAACGCAGACCACTCGATAACGCGCCGAGTGCTATATTCTGGCACGGCCAGTCCCGCAGTTCGACGTATGCTGATATTATTTCATCGCTCTTCACAATTTTAACAGTGCATCGCATTATTGCACCATTCGTACATGCTCTATCTTCAACAAGGAATTTATTCCTTCCGAAGCGTGAGCTTTCAGGCTTTCGTCTTCCATCGGCAAAGGCTGGACGCTGAACGTAGGCAGCACTATGATTCAACATTAGACACCTAGTCTCCTTGGTTTCAACATTAAGCTCCTAGGGGTTGGAAATATCAGGAAATATTTTTGAGATATGGTAGGACTCACTCGTGACTCAAAGTCATTAAAACACTGTCACTATTTACCCCTATTGGCACTTTATGCACTTCATCATTTTTCAAAGTTGAAAAGCAATTGGAAAAAAACATGAATTGTGTTTCATTTACCACTAACTATGAGTACAGTGATTAACCTGTAATTCCTTTACTATGATGAGTAAGTTGTAATTACTTACTGTTTTGAAAACAGCTTTGTTTGCGTGCAATAAAATACTCTCTCTCGTCAATAGCCACTTGACGGGTGCTCCAATCAAAGAAATATTTCGTAAATAGGCTTTCGATATCGCGGTGGTGTTATTGCCTAAATGGTATCATTGCCATAATTCACCCTGTAAAAAATATTTAAAACTATATTAAAATTTTTGATAAAATTGATATTGATAAAATATTCTAAATTTATGTCTGCTCCTTGTGTTGGGAGCTCAATTCTAGTTTCTCCTGCGGTTGCATTTTGAAGATGGTGACGTTTCGCGCATCCTACTACCTATCAGACTCCTCAAAGCAGAGCTGAAGGGTGTCCTTTTCAGCGAAGAAGCGAAAGGTTGCCATTTTCAATATGTGACCTCGGGAGAAACCGTGAAAAACAGCCCTCCACTCCGGATCATCGTCGCGAAAACCCGCGCAAGCAAATTGTGTGCACCTGCTAGACCTTAATTAGGCGCCCCGGGCGGTTGCCCCGATCGTTCGAGCCTCTCAACCCACACCCGCTGCACATTCGCGTAACTCATAAGCCGGTGACTCCGCTGAAGCTAATATCCCACGCAGTCCAGCGGAATTGAAAGCCTATATTGCTGTAAGTCGGTCGTCGCCATGGTGAAACTCCAAAATCGTGGATAACCGTGGTGCGCATGCAGAGTTCTGATTGTTACCGCAGGCGGGAGGGGAAAGGGTATCCTCCCCCATAAGTGCGTCCCTTTCTTCTTCGCGCGTAAAAGTAACAACTTGTGTCTCTGTGTATGTGTGTGCTAAGGCGCCCGATGATAATGTTCAATCATCGCCGTTGTCCCTGCAAGAGAGGGGGTCCTCCATTGTATACGAAGAGAAGGTGTTGGTGCTGGACAGGTGGGTGGAAGAGTAGAGAGAGAAGATTCTAGGGCGCCCACCCCCCCCTATTCTCCTAAACCCCCACCCCCCGTCATCTTTCCGGATCTCGCCGCGGGGAGGCGTTGTCGCTCATCATCTCCCCGCGTGGATCCATTATTTGGTGTGAAGAAGAGAGCGCAAGAGAGCCCAACCCCAACCACCACTCCGGCCCACAATGCCCTTCGCCTCTCCGCGGGAATGGACCTCTACCTCTCCTGACCCCTCTCACTTCCTCCTCCCCTTCCTACCGCCCCCTCCCCCTCTCCCCCGGGGGGTGGGAGGAGGTATTTGTTTGGAGTCGCCGACTCCCTTCTATAAGCGAGAGTGTGAAACATTCTCTCGTCTCTCGCGCATTACACGTGTATAGTATATACTATACACGGCAAGCACACACACTCACACACACACCTATACTTATGTCCGTTTGAATCCTCTCTCCGCCACCTCCCGTCCCCCGTCCCCCGACCCCCCCCACCCCACCACCTCCTTACCCGCCCTCTCTTTTGTGATTTGGATGGATGATTTGGACCCACCCACCACCACATCCCAACCATCTCACTCTTCCTCCTCCTCTTCTTACTCTTTTTTTTTCCATTCCCTTTCCTTTCCTCTCCCCGCCCCCCCTTCCTCCCCGCCCCCCTCCCTCCACCAAACAAATCATCGCCACCCCCTCGTTCCCGCCGAGGCAACAGCATTTTGCCGCCTCCATCTCCGCGGGGTGCAACTTTCATTTGTTCAGCGGGTGTCAAGAGTCGGCGAGAGGCAAAGGGATGAGATGGGAGTGGAGGGGAGGGAGGGGGCAGCGTGGGTGTCTTCGAAGGGGGTGGAGGGGAGGCCCTAACCTCCCTCCGTCCCTTCCCCCACCCACCCTCCATCACGCGTTGTTGAGCGCCAAGTCATTCTCCCATTTCTCCTTCGAGAGACGCCTTTTCCCGAGTCCTGCGAACAGTTGAGTCACCCTCCCCCTCATCCCCATTACTAAATGTTCAACACTCGTGTCTTCCGCGGATACATCTTCAAATTGTGTGAATGCGCTGAATTAGCCGAGAGCTCGGAGTTCATGGCACCTGACACTTCGTCCGGACACACTATACGACGTGACGGGTGCATATCACGCCGATTAAGAGCTTAACCACACTCTCCTCACGGAGGACATCCCCCCGTTGTTGTTGTTTCTATTGATGACCGCACCGAGTGTGCTGATTGTACGTTTCTCCGAGGCGGTGAACAAGAAGCTGGGAGAGCCGAGAGAACACGAGGCGCTCCTTGAAGCTCTCGTTCAGAGATTGCTGTCATGTTTCCTGCCCATCGCAGCACTCCAAGTGCATAACATTGTTTGTAGATAATGACCATTCCCCAGGGAACTCAATCTCGCATTTTTTTCTTAGAGAGCATTACAGATATCGTCAAACGAGTTGCTTAATACAAACATATTTTCCTATAAGTCAAGTTTCCTCTCACGAAGAGCATACCAACTCTGAATTTAAGAAACATGAAGCTGAACGTGAAAGCTTACTTTAAGCTCTGCTTACCTTCGTGACTTTACCGTCTTGACTTATCTCCGGTAAAAATTTCATCCGTGATACATTACTATTTTTCCTTACCACTTTAAAACATAGTCTTTACACTTATAAACGGAGACATGTTTCTTCCAAAATGTCTTCCGCGTTGGCTCGAATTGATGAAAGTACAGTATCTCTGTTATTACAGACAGCGACTTCAGGTCACTACCCACTTCAAATTTTTCGGCAATTATTGATTTCCCTGACTCGTTGGTTTCCTCTTCTGTTTTTGTTCTCGACCGACAAGTGGAAATGGAAGATTGAAAGAAATCCTCAGTGGTGAAATATAAACTTCTCATAGTCAACAGATATAAGTACATAAAAAATGCGCATAAATATTCCTGAGAGGAAGACTTTCCCATGTCATTTAGAAAATGATTTCCGAAGAAAAGGAACAAGATGGTCCGAAAACGATTTCGTTTTTTCAAAGACTACATTGTTTTGGGGAAAAATGAAACATTCTCAAGTTGTGACATCAAATTTACTCCTAAACAACTACCCCAGTGCAGATGGTATATACTTTATATTTACGGGAAGTAATAATTAGGTATCAATGGCTTTTTAGCACCATGCTTGAAAAGTCCATTAAGAAATCGGCAATAAGCAACAGCACTTTGAATCCGGTAGGTACTGAGGAGTGTCAACTAAGAAAAACATAACTGTTCCTTTTTTCGGGATTCATTCCGCGATGTTAAATTACTGAAAACAATGCAAATTGGAAAGATATAAAATTGCAAAAAACAATATTTCACTGGTCCTCCTGCCAGCTTCATCAGGTTAACTGAATTGATTCGTTAGTCTTGCTCGTCTTTATATATATATGAGTGAGGACTCCCACTGTTTCCGGAATTTTGAAATTTGAAAAATTCGTTTAAGATTTCCACTCAACGTGTAACCGTCTTCTCGGTCGACGTTCTCCGGTCTCTTCGCAATTTCTATGGCCTCCCTGATTAATCTTGGGACCAGCGAAATATTGTTTTTTGCAGTTTTAACATCGTGGAACGAATCCCGAAAAAAGAAACAGTCAACACTACATCCGCGGAAGCCTACGAGCTAATAAAAATATACTTTTTTTTTACTAGGTGCCACAGCGATATTAGCAATTTATACTTCGAACTTGCGTTGGCACAAAACGAACAGCGGCTCACCACCAACCTCAGCGCCTCCAGCTAAGTACTCGCTACAGTGTGGCGCCATTTGTTCCGTCGAGTTTTGACTAGGAGTAGGTAGGTATATGTACATTTTTATAGTACCTATATTTCGAATTCCTATTGCTTCCCATCCTAGTGAATGCTACGTCATACACATGTCACGCATGCCCATGATCATCAGGATATCATAATTCAAAGCTGAGCTTCAGCATTCGTCATCTATAACATAATTTACATAAAAATGAGCGATGCAAGTCAGAAGACAAGCAAAGAATAGTTTAATCAAGGCGCCATATATATTTATTCGAATATCTATCGAGCTGATACCACTAAAAACACACATCTGTGAGCTCATCGAGTTACCATATCTTATCGGTCCAGATCGCAACTGATGCCGGGGAAAAGGAACATTCCCACACTGACAAGTGAATTCCAACAGTCTCGGATTTCAATGCCATGTCCTCTTTTCCCACCTCGGAAAATCAGGTTAAACATGATGGTAGAACGCCATTATATTACTTTAAATTTATCATTTCAAAAAGTTATTTATTTAATTTGTAAAGTTTGCACTCATCAAATTCATCAATAAGCCAATGTCTCATGGAAAAAGATTATCTGATAGTTTCTCTGCAAAAATTTATTTTACAACATTTCTCACACGATAACTCATATCGTGTAAGAAATGCCCTCCGTCGATGGGAGGAACTTTCAGAAGGGTAGTAGCGATCTTCAAATTGACCTTTCTTGACAACTAAATATATTAATACATTCATATCCATGCTCCGTATAAGCCACTGCGTAAAACACCGTGAAACACTACTGTAGAATTCTAATGCTATTAAATATTTTAATAGAATTCGTTCGATTCCTTAACCCTGGTGACGAAAGGTCTCTTTCTATCATCATATATATTATTACAGAAGGGTCTTTTTCTGTCATTCCGTATATGCTCCGTTAATACTGCACCTACAGCGATAAATGAAGTATCGTTTTAAACGTTGAATCACCGGCTTCTGACGAAAAATACAATCTCAATCTCAAATTTCACTATTTACCCATTAATTTGACATAAAAGTTTCAATATACTCTCTTGCCTGTATTGTATTCATATGTTTTGTATATTTTTGCAAGAAAACAAGTATAAAGAAAGTACTTTATGACACACCTTCTTCTCTATTTAAAACCCAATTACACCGTTTCCTTAACATACTTATTCCCTGATAGCGTGAAAGTGCGAAATTTTCGCACGGGTTAACTAGTTTTCATCTATTGGTGGTTGCATGAAAAATCTTGCAGAAAAAAAAGAGCCGGTTCAATAATCGGGACTTGCAGACAATTGTGATTGAGAAATCGTACGATACCAACGTCACACGATACATTATTTACAGAAGGACAGCGTGTAAAAGCAACTCTCAGAGAAACCTTTTTCCGCGATGTATCAAAGGTCGAATGAATCCAATTGTTTGAAGGTTATCATGAACGAGTCGATCCATTACTCTGCCCGGGATGCAAAGGGAAAAAAGGTAAGCGACGGATAGGAGGAGAGGACAGGAGGTGAGGTGGTGAGGGGCGGGCAGGATGACCGGCGAAAACGTTCGCATAGCAAATGAGGGGGGCCTCATCTCCACAACACACCCCCAACATATTCCCCTTCGCCCTTCAAGACATCAAAGACCCGCTCGAATGATACAGGCGGCGACGTGGGACATGCATGATCGACACCACGGGACCATCGCCTTTCGCTCCAGCACAGACTCCCTCTTAAGTGCGCTCTCTGAGCCTATCTGAGCATCTCTCTTCTTCGTGGGCGGAGTGCTGACTGACTGACTGAGACTCCCGCTCACGAGCGCGGCACCGATCCAAAGGGAGGTCGTGACACGCGAAGGCACGCATCTTTCTCCTCCCTTTTAAGATATTCCTCCCGACGCGACGAGACGGGTCCGAGTCGGAAGAGCGGATGCGGATAGGGTGTAAAACGCCAAAAGATTCATAAAGATGGAATTTGGAGTGATGCGCGGATGACCACCCATTGCACGCAGTTTCCCTATAAAAAAACTAACTAACACTAAACTAGTGACCGCGACACTGCCGTTAAGTGTTCATAGCGTAAAACATCTTCTTGCTGGTCAGGGATGAAATACTGAAATTTCCTGCAACTATCGTGGACGACATTCTGGACCTCCTACTTATGCCTGTTGCTCACGGTAAAGTTTTCCATAAAAGAGTTTTATAAAACAATTTATTGAATGTTTTATGAATCTTAAGTAAAACGTATTTGCTTGCTCACGGTAAAACTTTTCATAAAACCGAAATGTCCTGCCATCTATGAGACGCTTTTCGAACACGTGAAGTGATAAATGCACTCTCTTTTGGATACCTGTTAGGTTAAAAACTATATGTATTGTTTATTTACTTACTTTCTGATCACACTCAACGGTGCTAAGGCTCTAACGCATTCTTCTAACATGAAGGATACTGCCTCAACGTTCCATGAACTTCCAGCCATGTTTGTTTACGTTTTCCTTGTTTGGCGTCCCATGGATACGAGATTATTATCAACGCGATGAGCGGAACGTCTCATTGGTTGATGCTTAAAACGGTTTTATGGAAATAGAACCTGTCCTATACCGTAAAACGTTTTATAAAACTAGGTTTTATTCAACGGTTTAATCGTTTGAAAGCTCATTTTTATAAAATTAGTTGATTTTATAAAACGTTTTACCGAAAATTTTACCGAGAGCAACAGGCATTAGGCTCAAAACTCGATGCTCTTTCGTCGTGTAACCCCTTTCTGCGGGCATTTATTTTCTGATTTTGGAGATATTTAGTAACTTTCTCAGAGAATACCCTTGAGCCTTAATCTCACAATTGTTTCATCCTTCAAGTATTCTGTCTTGTGGTCAAGGTCTGTCAAATGTCAAGGCCTGATTTGTGGTTTTGTTCCTCAGAGCAAACAAAATTCTTTCAAATGATATCACTCGCAAACTCCTAGCACGATTTTACGTCGACCAAAAGTAATTTTACCGAACATTGCAGCGACACGTCATTTTATGCCCAAACTGTGACCATCTTCTTTTGCATCATGACACCATTAATCCATGGAATTCCAATTCGTTTTACTTTTTCAACCTTCCTCTTTTGAATGGCTCAGGACCCGTTCAGAAAGCTCTTATTTTGTCCCATCGCCGCCAGCCATCAGTAACCCTCCATTCGTACCGATTTTCTGGCGTTTCACGTCAAAAGAGAATCAATATTAGACGTGAAACTATGAACCGGCGATTCCCAGGCACTGATTGCTCCAAAACATAGTGTCTTAAATGAGATGAAACTGCAAACTTTTCAGCGTCTTCATTTAAGGTAGTCTGAGCGAAAAATCACTTCACCTAAAATTTGGCCTCATTTTAAAGAAACAACTCTCATATTTCCATTTATAAAAAAAATATCAACCCCTTTCCGAACTACTTTTCGAGCAATTTGCCTATAAATATAAGCTGTTTTACATGGGATAGATTATGGCCGAGCGCTCCAGAGGGAGAATATTGAAGGAAATAGGAATTTATAACACCTAGATTCGTCAAAAAAACTAACGGTGTATAGATTTCATATTTTCTAATCTATTTATAAAAAATAATTTATGACTCACCACAGTATTTTTTACAGAATCGCAAATAAACCTGCTGTTTTGATGGATTTTCAGCCGTACGGCGAGAAAAAAAGAGTCAAGTTAGAGACTTATGTAGCTTTATTTATTTAATTCATGTGAATTTTGGTCATATATAACTAAATATTTGCACCATTAACATTACAATATTTATTTCATACTTCTTACAGACGCTGAAATCAAAGAATAAATTTTGAATATGGTCTCCACTATGACTAAGGGAACTATCCTACCACATAAAGAGCACGGTAACACGGACCCTCGGGTTCTCTCCACTTATCCTGTATTCCTCCAATAATCAATCCTGCCTACGAACGAACTTGTTCGCTGGTCTTCAACAAAAATAAATATTAACATATTTCGGCTCTTCACTCTATTTACCCTTGAATCGCTCTCTACATTTCGAATGACAAATGAACTTGGGCTACAAGCAAATTAATTGCGCTTGGGTACTGATTCTAACCGAATATACCAACAATCACGCATATTCATCGCCCCTTATCGATGTTTAAATAATATGATTTAATGTTTACTAACCTGTATTCCAAAAATTAGCTTACCTACACATTTCATTTTGGCACGAAAGGTTTCAGCTTCACTTTGGCATTCATTTAAGCCACGGTTGAAATGTATCCCCCAGCAGGATCCAAAATCACTTGTTTATATTTGTACATAAGTCTATAGTTAAATAAAATCGTAGCATGATATGATACCAAGCACTGCGCGTTTACCATAGACTTCGCAGGTTTGACCCTCAGCCCTTGATCCAAGATATTTGTTTTGTGACCTTCAACGCCATATAGTATACACATACCATCACTCACGCATCATAGAATGCTGGAAATCTGACGCCAAAGATTGTGAGGAATGCCGACAGATAGAGCCACCAACATAAGCATAAGTCATCCTTTGTTATTTCACATCTCTAGATATTTGAAAAGAAAACACGACAGGAAACTTTCAAATCATCCAATAATTTATATATTTCAATATGAAGATTGCAGTTTTGAAAACCCGAGACAATCAGGAAGAGCTGTAGTCCATTAGCGTGGTTTAATAAGCTTCGGGAAATGAATGCATATACTAAATTTAATTATCACGAGGTTGAAGTCCCGGCTATAAAATTGTCTGCTCCTGAAATGAACAAAATTTCTGAATAATCGATTTATTGTATCATATGTTAACCGTATTGGGAGTAAAGTTAAAGTACAAAAATCGAGAAGACATAATCGTTTATAAAGAAAGGGTAAATAATCATATTCTTTTTCTGTAAAAGTTCGTGTAGCTTCCATGACGATCGGAAGAATCATACGATTACATGTCAAGCCTGTGAAGGATCGTCAAGGATGAGCATCGCAGTGCGCAAGCATGACGAGTAGCATAATCGATTATTTGGAGAATCGGTAAATAATCATGCGATTTTTCTGCGGATAAATCTGTGAGGGCGGAATTAGGGATGGGCAAGTAAAAAAAATATATCGATAGATATCGTATCAATATTTAAAACATGTATCGATAGTTATCGAGCCAAAATTAACGATACTTTGATATATCGATAATTTTGTCAAAACAAGTGGTTCCTTAAAGTTTCACCAAAATATATAAAAAATGTTGAAGTAAAATTTGGAAAATTATGGACATGTAGAAGTAATTAAAAAATCTTTTATTTTTTTTATTTTTACAATTAATTTTAATCAATCAAACCAGTATTTGTCTGATATTGACATCAGAAGAACTCTCTGTTTTACATGTTCCCCTGTTAATCTACTCCTGTTGTCCGGTACCACGAAGTTAACTGCAGAAGCCACTCTTTCGGATGGAACAGATGAGGCTTGGCATATTAAGTACTTCAGCGCGATTTCCGAAAGAACCGGTGTGAAGAGTCGGGAGTTCACCCAAAACTTTATTGAATCTGATTTCCTCTCCAGTAGTGGTTGGTCCAGATACTGCTTCAGCTCATTAGGGACAGAGCCAGAGCTAGGAACCTCTTACGTAGTAGTGCTAAGAGATAATAGATGTTCATGTCTGGACAAAATTGAACTTCTATCAGCGTTTTATCGTTCTGTTTGTGCAGATCGTACTTCTGGAGAACGTTGTCCCATTCGCCTATGTTCTAAGCGAATATCATCACTTATTTTCGTAATAGCACTAGACACCGCAGATGGAGAAACAACTTTACAATGGTGACGTGCTACACAAATATATCGAATTTGATACTCGAAAAAAAAATCAATTTTTGATATATCGACATGTAAAATATCGACGATAATTATCGATAGATTTTTAAAAATATATCGAGTTTTTGATATATCGATATTTTTTGCCCAAGCCTAGGCGGAATAGTCGCATGATTCATGTCGAGGATCGTCGAGAATGCGAAGCTGAAAGCGATACGCCCAGATTTTTCACGTTGAAACGAATGCTCGGGTGAAAATATTTCATGGTGTCGTATGATAGTGGCAAAATCATTAGATTCAGTGATATATAATTATGTTCTCCGACTGGAGGGAACGTTACTGCGAAGTGATCCGGTGAGAGGGAGTTTTATGTTATTTGGAGTCAACCGCGTTAAGCACAAAACAAGTAACCTTTGACATTCATCACAGACAGCCATTTAAAATCAGTAATACCGAGTAAATTCCCAAGCGGGTGAACTTTTCGTGGTTTCAATGGTTGCCATGGACAATGGCTAAAGGCCAATGAGAGGGCGCCATTTTGACAGCGGGCATCGCTTCCGATACGGAGGCGGGGGAGCGATTGTTTCTCTCGTTTTCGATTCGAAATTGTTTACCTTCGTGACTCGCCGAGCCTTTAGGATGGCAAGCCTTTTATCCGAAAAAGGGGGTTGCCAAGAGGAGCTAACTTCCTGGCGCTTGTCAGAAACCTCACTCAAGACGCCCTCACTCAAACCATTCCCGTCTCTCCTCCCAGGCCCTGGAGTGGGACTGGCCTAAGAAGGCCGACCGCGATGGAAATTCCACGTATTATTTTAAAATGATCTCAGATGCCAAGAGGGCGCCTTGATCTGCACCGTTCAAAGACTACTACTTCCTCATACTTGCGTTGTCATTTTAAGGTGGTTCCACCGTAAAATGACTTAAATGTCATTTTATTGAGATTCTGTCTACTTGTAGAAAAGGTTGTCCTCTATCTGATATGAACAACAATATAATACCTTTCCACGCTCTTTTATTCTATAATTGAACTTGAAAATACATGGTGTTCAATGGGGGAATGAGAGAAACACGGGGAAAAATAGCATTTTTCCATAAAATACAAATGCCATTTTCGTGGAAAACTATTTATAAGAAGGAAATAATCCAGAGATATTGAATACAAATGTAATATAGGCATCGTACCACCTTGTTTTCCTAGTTATTGAAAAATTAATGCCGTAGTTGAAGTTAGAATGCGGTAATTTGTAGGAAATGGCGCAGCAGTCGGCTCATATGGCTGGAAAAAAGTGCTCATTTAAAATACATTCGTGGAATAATCTGCATATTTTCTACCTTACTTTTGGGTTTCCATAGGTAACGCATTGCATCAGTGAAAGCAGGATTTTTTTTGGCAAAATATAAAAAATGTGGAATTTAGTATTTGTTTTGACTCACACAGTCACGGCGGAACCTTCTTACTGCAGTCACTCACAAGATTACCTGACACGCTCAAACCAAAACGCACATACCTACGCAGAAGTGGTGAACAAAGGGAGTGCATGCACATATGAATTATACCTTGTCCGCACCTTGTAACCACTTGACGGGTGTTTTTCTAAGGGATGATGACGTAATTAAGCTCCATTAACACACACACACATTAGCATTAGAATCCATCCACGCGGAAGATCGTCCCGATCATCTCTGGAGGAAATACACACGAGAGAGAAAATCAAAGAAAGAGGTAAGAAAGGAAGATTTATATATTTTATTTCAATACAACCCGATAAACTAACTCTTAAAAAAGGTCGAAATTCAGAATACTGCAAATAATGCAGAAAATTGCAAAGGATATTTAGAGCTCAACCGAATTTCATAACGAAAATATGAATATTCTCCTGATTATTTAAAAAATGAACAGACGCACAATTAAAACATGTAATAATCGTGCTACAAGGGCATATGACGAAAAAAGTGCAGGCATAAATAATGGCAAAACTTTCTGGAAGCAAAAATGATACATTAATTCGGAGTAAATGAAAGTAGTTACAAATAAAATAGCAACATTTAAAAGAGGCATATATCATACTAGCAAGCTAGTGTTACTCTATGGGAATGTTCTGCTCGTTTGTGCATGCTTTTCTTTCAGAATATCCTTTCAAAAGAATTCACGAAACTATTGTCGCCATGATGTTGGTGTTTAGAGCTAGGATACAAAAGATTGATTGTAAAAAATAAGAAACACGATGAAAATCTAATTATAAAATGACAAATTTAATTTTTATGGTATTTGTTTTTCAATTTAAATTTAAAAATCTCACATTTTCTACTTGAACTCATTTTTATGCGATTTATTACATTACTGAACATGTTAGCACAGTGACGATCTACAGGACTATACTAGTAAATTAGACCAAAAATGAAAAAGAGTGGGTACCTTTGAATGCTCCCAAGTGAAGATATGTAACATCAGCGCATTATAAGCCTGCTATAACAAGGTCGCTGCCTCTATAACAGCAACTTAAGAAGCAAACTGGGAATCACTGAGGGAAATAACGAGGTTTTAGCTACTAAAGCTATAACATCACTGGACAATATCGAAGTTATCTTTTATTCATGTTGAATTCATGTGAGGAGCCAAGTCCGTACACGAAGTAGCAAAAAATAATTAGTAATGAATAATCTTAAGATTCCATTTAAAAATTACAGAATCGAACCAGTACTTTTGAAGTATAGCCAGACATTAAGCAGAAATTACTGCATTGCGTTTGAGATAGTTTTCCGGAGGCGGAGATTGAGAAAAGCGACCCTAGGGTACAGTACGTGCACTGTGAGGAAACGCGATGCATGGACATGCGATAGACATTCAAGCGCACATCTACATCGGCACACTGCCATAAGAGCCATCGCAGGAGCGTGTGGCAGAGGGTGATAATACACCAGACATACAGCAGGAAGGGAATAGGGAAAAGGGTATTGAAAGAAAAAAAGGACAAAAATGTAAATGTATATTGACAAGAGTGCCGCTCTGATTTCATTGGAGTCAGTAATAATGAGTGGGAAAAAATTAATATCTGTATTTACTGTACCTAACCCAACGTCCATAATAATGGCGTAATTAGGTAAAAGTAGCGATGTAAATAGTATTTTCGAGGGCTAACAATACAAAATTTAGGATGTAAATAACGATGAATATGAGGAAACTAGGAGACGGGGGAATAAACAAACAAGAAACAAAGACAGTGAGAAAAGAGAGAGAAGAAGCAAGGAATTAAACGCGGAAATACGGACGAAAAAAAAACGAAATAAAAAGAAAAATACGTCGTAGAGGGAGAAGAAAAATCAGACGCATCGGGTTACAATACAAATCTGCTCAACAGTTTAACTCTTTTATTTAGTCACTCAAAATCGGCTTTGTAGACGTTATGTCGGGTCAAAATAATAGGCTTGGGGTCACCCTAAAACTTAATTAATCTGAAATTTTCAAGTATTATTAGCCTAGCTCGCAGTCTTCAAGTCTCTATCGGCTCCCAAACTATTTCATCCTTCAGCAGCATGAGATACTGCTACACAGTCTGTTTGATCATGACATGTTTTAAAAAGCGCCAGTCTCCGATTCCTTCTATGTTTATTTCATGCATCAAATATTTCTGTGCTGGGCTCCAAATACTCACGGCGTATTCGATAGATACGGCGTAACTATCTTTTTTTATTTATTTTATTTATTTATATCAATAACCTGAATACAGCCTCGAGGACCATTTTACATCAGGCGTTGTAACAAAGGACAACACATACAGCCATGTCCTGGGAGGAGAAATATCCTCCCCTGGCGGGATTCGAACCCGCGACCTTTGGGTTGGCAGGCGAGGAGGGCAGGCGATCTTGGCTAACTGTCAATGGCAGGCGTAATTACTTGCTAAGCGTCTTCCTGTTCTCCTTATTTTCCGTTACAGAATCTAAATATTTGATGGACATGTTTATACACCAACCTCAGTCCCGTAATATAAATACAAGGAGTGAAGCAGCTGATTTATATTGCCCCGCCCATAGAACCACCAAATACCACAACTCTTTCCTAATCAAATCCGCCAAATTATGGAATTTTCTCCCCATAGACCTAAATAACAGTATAAACAGGCAGTCATTTATAACGAAACTTTATTCTTACACTTCACATATAGACATAAATCTGTAAATCGCATTTTTATATCTGTATCACCATTCGCTTCCTACTTTGTTCTTGTGCAATATTCATTAAAATGTCTTTTATTGTTAGTTTTTTTCGTTATTTTGTGATATGAATATGCATAATAATTTTTGTATTATCTTTGTATTGATATTTTTTCAAATATGTTTGTAATCATTGTTTATGTTTATGACTATGTTGGTTGTTTAAGCTGACCACAATTGTAATTGTAGATAATATTGGTGCTCTTAGGGGTATTGTACCTAGAGCTAATAATAAATATTTAGTTATTTTTTTAACTAGAGCAAAGCAATGGTTCGCTTTCGGGTTTTCACCCGAGGAACTGTTCCTACTGTTCCCTCAATGAATCCCAATATATTTAATGCAGTGGCGTAAATTTTCCAAATATGTTCACCCCATGTTAGTTCAGAGGTTACAGTGATTCCCAGGTGCTTTTTCTCCAGCTTCATGCAAGTAGATATGGCAATATTAAGAATAAGGACTCCAAATGGCCGTAAAAAAAGTAAAGGCCTAAACCGGTAATTTTTGACTACGCTTATTCGAGTTTGATCGAGTGACAAGGGCATGTCGTAGATAGTTTTGATTTGCCTCTTCGTGGAAGACAGTCTGTGCACATCGAATGAGTGAGTGACTGGTACATACGATTGTGTTTCCGCAAGTGTCGTATCATTTCTGGACTCACCAACGGCTCTGGAAAGGAACCACTAGGAAGTAAGGTGACCCTGACGAGAAATAGCTTAGTGTGTGACCCGTAAACAGCTTCAGAGTGTGTGAGTACCCGTCTGTAGCAGTTCTTAACGTGGCCCCAGAATCAACGTGAAGGACTCACTAAAGTGTGTGTGTGTGTGTCGTCAGTTGTTTTCCTTGGCTTGGAAGCAATTCTCGTTAACAAACTTAGAGAGTATGAATTAAGTCCGTGCCCAATTACTGATATTCCTTAACGTGGTTTCCACATCCGTGTAAAGAAACCAATTCTTTGGGTTGTTTCTGTGTGCATCTTTGAGAGTGTGATCGGATTTGTGTTCGTGTGATCAACCACACTTGTTGCAAAAAAAAGTTTTCATGATCATTTGGAGTTCTTGTTCTTAATATTGATATATTAAGGCCGTAGAGCTCCACCCATTTTTCATATGTAGATACGGCGTTTTTGTGTACTCTCTGGTAACAAATTTACTACGTACAGCGCGTTTATTGTGAAAAAATTCGAGTCCCCGACCAGAAACACCAACATTTGACGTTGTTAAGCTTCGACGAGAGATCTTTTGAGTCCCCATATGCTTCGCTATATAGTCTTCACCATTCACTCTCATATGCTATAGATGAGCGCATAATTAGCTAACTAAAAATTTTACTGTTAACCCTGGAATTATCATCGATAACAAAGGAGCTACAGGGGTTTGATCACACTTCCTTGAGGAGTACAAATTGGATATCGCGATGTGACATTGGGTCATCACGCAAATCCATTCATTATCTGACAATGTTGCGCAATATACTATGATGAACCTCATATATATTATGTGGTATTATACCCTGTTATTTCAGGCGAAACGCCAAACCCTACGAAAAGCGATATCACGCGAAGGAGTATATCATTTTTATACGATACATCGCGTCAATTAGCGACACGCAATGTATAATCACAATGCGATATATCAAAAGCAAAAAATCGCCCAGCTCTTTTTAAAATCCCTATTTAAAATCACAATCATTTTGTCTTTGCCTTGTCCCACTCATGAGGGGTCGGCGTTCTTTTCTTTGATTCATTTCGACCATCGCTCCTCCTCCACTTTCCATCCTCTCTCTCCCTTAGGTCCTCTCGCACCTTGTCCTAACAATACCCTTCACTTATTCCTTGAAATCTCCAAAGCTATAGCGATCTTTTTTTTTGTTGAGACGTAGGTATACCGAAATATCCTTTTTACACCTCACGCACATTGAGCCCGTTTTAGGAAAATGTGATGCAAAAGATACCTTATGCAGAGTCACTAACAAAAATACTGATATAAATATTTGTTTATATTTATCTTGAAATAATTCTTGTGTTCCTGTTTCCTTCATCTCTACAAATTACAACGGTCTCCGGAAAATGCACGACTCGCTGCCGAAGTATTACCATTATTTTTATCAACATTGCTAATTAGCTTTGCCTCTTTCCATCATTTTTTAACAGTAATATGATCTTCCCGCAAACTTTATTATTGAGTACAAAAACCATTCAATATTAGATTAATCAAATGAGACACGAATTTAGTCGCAAATGATTCAGTTATCGCTCAGCTCCATAAACAGTATCCATTTAAAATCGCAATGCCCCTTTATGTACTACTCATTCCCACCAAGTCTTGCGCTCTTTTTCGGGAAGGATGTCGAAAAACAATTATCACATTTTGCACATTTTATGCTCATCGTAGGAAGATCCGATACATGAGGTAATAATATGCACAGTATAACACGTATTCGCTGAGCAATATATCCGGGACGAACCAGAATGTTAGCGAATATTGACGAAAATATCTGTACATTTCCACTTTGGCATCCCTATTATCTTGTTCCTTCTATCTCTCCAATTTTTTGACAGTTTCAGTAATACTTCAGATTATTCCCATTCTTTTAATCAACGTTGCTAATTGAATTCCGTCTTCGCACCATTCCATCCTTTTCCTCATCACTAATTTCACTCGCAATCAAAATTCATTCCTCTGCAAAATGTATGTCTCGGCGCGAAACATCAAAATTCAAATATCGCACAGCTCCATCAACAACCTCCATTCAAAAATCACAATACTCATCCATCCCTTGCAAGTTTCCCCTGGGGCGTCGCTTCTCCATTGTGCCGAAAAAAAATAAATCCTTTTAACACTTGGCGTCGCGTACGGAGATCCGATGCGTGAGATAGTGTGTGCACAGCATCCATTCGCCGGCAATAATATCCGGGACGGACGAGGAGGAGGAGTGGGGAGGGGGGCGTGGAGGTCTTTTGCGGGATATATTCTTTCCTTTGAGGCGAGCGAAGCATACCGACGGCGAAATGATTGTCCTCCCTCCTCCCTCCCCCCCACAACTACAATCCTACCCCACCTCCTCCTCCCCCTCCCCCCAAACAGCCCACCTTTTTAACGCGGAGCAGGGAAAGGAAATAAGACGGCACTTGTCGCCGATTGGCTCTCTCGTAAACGGCCTCACCGCCAACAACACTTTCCTCAGAGGCTTCGAGAGGCCGGCCACCGAATATTAGGCGGTAGGGGGGGGTGAGTATATACCTCCCCCACCCCCCTTCATCCATTCCCGATGGGGGGGGGAGGGAGGGAGAAAAAAACACATTCCCTTCTCGGGAGACCAGCACGCAGGGCGGCGGCAGAGGCGAGAATAGAAGAGCAAGGTGAAGGGAGAGGTGGTGGAGAATAAGAAGATAAAGGGGGAGGCGGTGGGGGGGCGGGGGGAGACACAGAGAGAGCCTTTTCTTTAAGATCCCCAATGCCGCTCGCAGATGACGCTCTACTCCTCCCTCCACTCCTCCCCCACCCACCCGTCCCTCTTTCGGGTTTCCATGGGAACCCTTCGGAAATCGCCGGTATGCGTTTAAGTGTCGGGCGAAGGAGGGGAAGGGGGCGTGTTTTCGGGAGAAGAGGGGAGTGTGGGTTGAGAGCGAAGAGGCGATTACCTGAAAGTCTCTTCTCCTCTCTCTCCTCCTCTACACACACATACATATACACATATACACACACATATATATATATATCCCTTCTCACACTAAAATCCTCCCCACCCCTTCAGACAATCTTTTCAACACACACTTATTTATTTTTTCAAGAGGGCTAATTTTTTTACGATTGCGGCCGTGAAACCATCACTTATATAAAAGGTGTGCCGGCCGCGGACCGGGGACGGTCTCTTGAGTTGAGTGAATGTGCTCGTATGTGCGTACGGGAGAGAGAGAGAGAGAAAGAAAGAAAGAAAGACAAGAGAGAAAATGTAGAAAGAGGTGGAGTTGAAGAAGGGTTGCCAACACCTGAAGATTTGTTGATACCAAACAATTGTTCGTTCCTAGAGTCCGGCATTAAAAGGGGGTGATATTAAATCATATTTACCCATGAATGAGTATTTCTCGTTAATTAGCAATAAAAATGTGGAATTTAGTCATAACTGAAATAGCTCTATTTAGAGATGTAAGTTTGGACGGTATATCGAGATTTTCTCAACAGAATAATAAAAATTAGCAGACAATATAATAATATCTAAAATACTACAACATTAGAAAATATCCTGACCAAAATATGCAACAAGACTTCTATAACCCACTCTACAGGACAACAGAAAGGTAGGACAGTATAAAAACGAATTGTCGTCAACAAAGCTAGATTAGTTTTCAGTACTCAAAACAAAAAATAGGGCATTTGTGCACTTAATTATCGAATAATTTTCTATATTGGCCGTAACTTTTATTTTATGAGCGAGTAAATTTTACAATTGCTAATAGTTTTTCGAAAGAATAGTATATTTAATATTGCAATACGCATGAAACATACATACAATAAAGCTTGTTCTTTCGAATAGACGATGCACAGCATGAGTAACATGCAACGAAATGCAATACTATTCATATTTTATTTGCAGCTATTGGATACATCTAAAAGAATACATTTTTAAACCCTGAGAGCAGATACATACCTAAATTTATTTACCGGTATCAATTAAAGCAAGAAAAAGTCATAAATCTAATGAAGTGCTGGTAATGGAAAATATCTTTTACGTTTATTTATCTTTAAAGTGGGAATAAAACGCTTTAATCCGGGAGATGAGATATTATAAAAATAATTCTCGTATTCCGGGAGTCTTTCGGAGGGTCCGGGAGTGTTGGCAACACTGTGTGGTAGTAGAACGAGAGAGTAAGGTAGAAGAAGAAGGAGAGGAGGAGCCGTGTCGGCAGCCACAACACCAACACCGAAATGCACGTGTTTTTCGGAGCAACCCCTTTTGAGAGAGAGCGGTCGAGATGAGGGAATGGTGCGGTTATATCTCTCATGCCATCCCATTTCGGGGGCAAAAGTGTTTTCGGGGGCCGCCCCGGGGCATGGCGGGAATTCCAAAGCAAGGGGAGGGGGTGGAGTGGGGGAGGCCGAGTGGGAGGGAGAAGCCGTATCCCAGAATGCACGCGCGTGTGAGAGTGCGTGCGTACGTCGGACCGCGTCCTCGGCCACCAGCCAGCGTGACGCCGCCGCCGCCGACTCTTAGCATTCCCATCGCTCTCGCCTTCAACCTCGCCAGGAGAAGACGACCGTGCCCGTCCCCCGAAAGAAGGAACAACGCTCGTTGCTCTTCACAGAGTTGCTGCGAGGAGCGGGTGTGACTTTGAGCCACTATACACTCGATAGCGTGGTTGGATCGAGTATGCGTGGTTTCTGGAATGAATACAAACTGGCTCCCCACCACATGGACCCGGGTTCGAAGGTTCGAGTGCCGGGAAAGAAAAACCTGATAGTGATGAGTGACTGGAATGCAGTGGTGGGGGAAGGGAGGGACGGATTAGAAGTGGGAGGGTTTGGGCTAGGAAGAAGAAATGTTCGCGGTGAAAAGGCAGTTGAATTTTGTAGAAGAAATAAATTAGTAGTGACAAACACTTGGTTTAAACATCACCCCAGGCGAAGGTACACATGGAAAATGCCGGGTGATATTGAAAGATGCCAAATTGATTACATAATGGGTCAGACATTTAAGAACAGTGTAAAAACTCGCGCAGCTATCCAGGGGCGGATGCGGACTCAGATCATAACTTGGTCATGATGAAGTGTGAAGTTAGATTCAAAAGGCTTAGTAAAGGTAGGAAGATAAAGAGGTGGAACCTTGAAGCATTGAAAGTGTTGAAAAGGAGGGAATACCAAGAGCTGGAAGAAAAGAACATAGGCGAAGCAAAGCGGATGGGAACAATAGAGAGAAGATGGGAGATTATAAAAACAGGCATCGCAGGAGCGGCAGAGAAAACAATAGGAACAGTGGAAAAGAAGAGGGTAAAGAAGCAGTGGGTAACGGAAGAAATGATTAAGAAAAGGATATGGAATGAGAAGGATAAGGAAAAACGTCAACACCGACGTAGGAAAGAGGAAGTGCAAGGAATTGAATAAAAATCTCCCGCGAGTGACCAATCGGGCAAAAGAAAACTGGTGGAAGGGACAATGCGAGGAAATGGAAGAGCTGCAGGAGGAGGGGGAAATAGGCGCTTTGTACGCCAAGGTGAAAATGCTATCGGGTGGTAAGAGAGGTCAAACGATGCCAAAGGTTAAGGACAAAACAGGGAAGATATTAATTGAACAAGAATATATCCAGGAAAGATAGAGAGAATAAGTAGAGGAGCTGTATGACTGCGAGAATAGACCCTTTAGCCTAGATCTAGAGGATGAAGGAACAATAGATAAGGATAACCTCGGACCAGAGTTACTTAACAGTGAAATAGAGAGGGCATTAAGAGAGGTGAAGGGTAGAAAAGCCGTGGGAACTGATAACCTACCTGCGGAGCTACTGAAGAATCTAGGTAGTAAGGGGAGAGAATCATTTTTCGAACTTCTTCGCAGGATCTACGAGGAAGGAGTATGGCCAGAGGATTTCGTGAAAACAGTATTAATACCTATCCCGAAGAAAAATAAAGCGTCAGAATTCGAGGAGTATAGTTTCAATCAGTTTAATTTCGCACGCGGCAAAAGTCTTGTTTAGAATACTAAATAGAAGGTTGAGAACAGAGCAAACTGCTATTTAGACGATGACCAATTTGGGTTCAGGAAGGGGAGGGCCACCAGAGACGCGATTGCAGTAATGAGGACACTTATAGAAAGAAACATGGATCAGGATGTTTTCGTTTGCTTTGTGGATTTCGAAAAGGCGTTTGACAGAGTAAACTGGGAGAAACTAATGCAGATACTGGGGAAAATAGGAATAGATTGGCGTGATAGGAGACTCATCCGAAACTTATGTATGGGGCAGAGGGCTCAGATGAGGGTAGCTGACGGTGAATCAGGGTGGGCAGTAATAGGTCGTGGGGTGCGGCAAGGGTGCCCGTTATCGCCTTTGCTTTTTAATATCTATGCTCTGGAAATGGTAAGAGAGGCATGGGAGGAGGTAGATGTGGGAATGAAAGTAGGAGGCCAGCGGATAAATTCGGTAAGTTTCGCGGACGACCAGGCGTTGGCCAGTCGGGCTTCGATAGAATTGCAAACTTTAGTAGATGCATTGGAAAAGCAGGGGGAGAAATACGGGATGAAGATTAATAATAAGAAAACAAAAGTAATGAGATTCTCTAGGGCAAAGAAAGCGAGGCTGGTGATAAGAGTTGGAAATCACAAACTGGAACAAGTCGAACAATTTAATTATTTGGGTAGTACGCAAGAAGAAACAGGACATAGTAACAAATCAATTAGGAGGAGAATAGCACTAGCGAAGGAAGCATTCAATAATAGAAAGGGAGCTGACGACGGGGACTTTAAGTAAGGATGTAAAAAAGAGGCTGGTGGAAAGCTTGATATGGAGTGTGGCGCTGTATGGGGCAGAAACGTGGACATTGAGAAAGGAAGACGAAAATAGGCTGAAGGCTTTAGAAATGTGGGTGTGGAGGATGATGGAGAAGGTGCGTTGGATGGAAAGGAAGACAAATGAGGAAGTGCTTGACATGGCGGGCGAAGAGAGGAAACTTAAGATGAGATCAGGGGAAGGCAGGGTAGGTGGCTGGAAGCGATAAATAAGGCCGTGATAGAGGGAAGGATGTTGGGTAAGCGAGGAAGGGGAAGAAAGAGATTAGGTTTTATGGATGGGATGAAGAAAGGTAGGACTTATGCTGAGATGAAGAAAGAAATACTAGAGATAGATAGGGCACAGCACGTGTAAGAGTCCGTTGGAAATTCTCTGACTTTCATTTCAACCTACCTCTAACAGGTAGATTACTACTCTAATGAATGAAAATGAATGAAGGAGTTTTTCAATATACAACTTGCTCCACGATAAACCATGAAAAGCTGGGAGCCCACCAGAACATACAGCCACTGTACTGAATCTTCATAATCATTCATCATTAATCCGAAGATTATATTGCAGCAGCTCTCCACTCCACTCTCCTCTCCATCATCCGCTTCATTCCTGAATAAGCCTTCGCTTTGACGTCCTTCACCAATTTCTTCACCTGCTCCATTCTTGGTCTTCCTCTTTACCTATTTCTTCACATTCATTCCTCCTTGAATTACACAGGTTTACAAGAATTTTTCACATGGACTCTAACATACATTTCCGAAGCAATTTGGTGCACTGGATCCAAATTTGGCCACAGAATTGCTCCATCACGTCAGGATTTTGAAGTATTCTAACCTCAAAGTGCAAAAACAGCCATTTTAAGGTGTTTTTGGCGATCCCTGATGTTGGCAGATAAATCTGCTACCAAAAATCATTTGTGCATTCGAGAAGTAAAATTCTTCCCCTTCAATTTCCGATTTACATTTTAATTTTTTCTTCCATCACAAACATTTATCTACAATATCTAGACAAAGAAAATTCGTACTCGACTTTTGCAAATGGGAAATTGAAGGGAAAAATTTTTCTTCTCGAATGCACAAATTATTTTTGGTAGCAGATTTATCTGCCAACACCAGGGATCGCCAAAACACCTTACGAAACTTATTTTCCAAACGGCTGTTTTTGCACTTTGAGGTTAGAATATTTCAAAATCCTGACGTGATGGATCAATTCTGTGGCCAGATTTGGATTCAACTCACCAAATGCTTTGGAATTATATGTATGAGTCCATGTCATTAAATTTGTAAACCTGTGTTATTGTTTCCAAAAGGCTATTGTGTTGAAAACTGTGCCTCTTTGTAAGTAATAAGTGTAACTCTTTTTCTTCTCAGCGTTTTCATCACCCATTTTTTCCTTCCCACTCTTCGCAGGCCTTCTTTCTTCATTGATGATTCTGTCCGTCCATTTCATCTTCATCATTTTTTAATTTCCATTCTTCCAATTGACCAATTTGTTCTGCAGTTTTTACCAACCTGGCTTCACTGCCGTATAAGATGATGATCCATAATATGTTTTAATGCAGTGCTTCCTTAATCCCAGGCCAGCGTCACTAGCTGTTAATACGAGACTCTTCTTCTGGCCGAATGCCTTCATTGCTTGGGCTACTACACTCCATCTCTTTCTAGCTCCTTCCATCACTATCGATTCCACAAACCACACAGCAGCATTCTTTCACTAGCGCAATTTTTTGCTTATCAGTTATGACGGTGATTCTGGCTTCTTGATTTCTCCCAAAAACCATGAGCTCGTTCTCTTAAAATTAATCCTCAAGTATAATTTCTTCATAGTTTTATCCATGTAACACACAAATCTCGTCACCTTATTTGAAGGAATTGCAAGAATTATTAGCAAGACATGGAATACTGAATTTATTCCTAGCACATATACTTAATTCCACTAACAATCAAAGGATAAAGCAAATTATTTGCAGTGTTTGGATATTGGCGGGGGAAGGATTCTCCTGGAAAAATGAAATCACGGATAGGGACCAGGCGTAGGCAATGCAACTTTATGCAATTTTCATGACAGTATTTGCCTGATTTGTGGACTTTAAAAGCCAGTACTTAGGTCCGGCAACCCTAAATTCCGTGGTTAGATTCCCATTATCCGAGGTGAGCTACATAGAAGCATGACTCATAAAAGAATATCTGTCCAGCCAGACTGTGCCAAGCCGTCAGATTATTGATAAAACAACACTGCATTCAACTTCGTCGTGAATTTTTGTCGGCATTCGTCACCCCGGGGTCCTTTTCACAAAATAAATACCCCTGAAACCAAAAGATGTCGTTCCGGAGAGAGTCAAATATTAGGTCAAAAATATCAATGAAATGATACTCGAAAACAATCACGGGCTGACAAACTTCCCCCAATTCTGTATCTTTATCGTATTTCTGTCAATGTTAGTCGTGAGCCTTGATTTCAGGCACGAGATCATCATATATTGCTGCTTTTGTACAATCATATTTTTGCATTTCAGATTGACGGGACAAATCAACAAATTTTCAAATTTATTCCCTCGTTAACTGAATGAAAAAACTGTAGCCTAGCGAAAGCGGATATTTTCATGATCGTTCTGAAAATACTGCTGTTAAAATTATGATAAAAGGTCGATTAATTGACAATATATTATACAAATGAGTGAATTTAAAAGGCTGAGCAATGAATAGGCTGAATGCAGAGATAAACATCGGGAGTCATTTAGTATTTCAAATTCTTTCAGCGTAAATAAATAGGTAGTAATGGAGGCGGTAAGTAGCATATAAACGAAAAGAGAAGTCAATTATAGCATATCCACATTCTAAAACCTTAGAGCCAGCACTTTGCCATTCCACCCGCAACGCAAAACGTCTCCACACGAAACATATTAGGATAGCGATATTACTCGGCATCAGGCTTTCGCCACAGTTTGATCTTTGAACCCAGACCCTGAAAATAGAGAATCACGAAACTCGGATTTGCATCAACATCTCTTTGTTCTTCCCTTCACATATTCTCTCATCATAGTCACCAGAAGCTAATGTTAGCTACAGGTATCCAGCATCAAAACGACCTTCGTCTTTTCTAGCGTAATAATTACATTTATTTTTCTAGCAGTACAGGTCTTTAGAAAAACATTAATCACAAAATATATTCGTAAACATATACAAAGGTATATTTAATTTTAATCCAAACACATTAAATTTAAACAAACGAGAGAATAGTAATAACCAAAATGAAATGTATAAATTCATAAAATCAGTTGAGTTTCTACGTATTTTAATTACAATAAAATTTCGTGAAGGTATAACGTCATATTTTAAACTGTTTAAAACGTTTTGATTTTACAGTATATTTTCAGGGATTGCATTCCATTGTGTAATTGTTGAATTCAACGATGATAGCAGAATGGCATTGTTAGAGTTAAAAAAATATTACTTTTTTCTCAGTTTTATTCACCAAAGATTAATCCGGCTTTTTTTTATTTACAACAGCCAGGTGGAGTGGATCCACCACACGAATTCTCAGCGAAGGGTTGACCGCTGGGCCCATACATCTTTTCGACGAGGCGACGGGGCTGCTAATTGAGTCGCATACTAGCGGCCGCTTAAGGAAACACACACCTCTTGTCTCTCAAGTATCCGTTCGCCATAAATCAAGCGAATGGAAAAAAAATCCTCTCTTGACGTTGACTGGGAAGATGGATTGAGGGGCGATGTCTGGAGAGGGTGGGTGGAGTTTGTGGGAGCAGTTAGGGGGGCGAAATTTGGGAGATGGAGGTAGGGCGGAATTAGGGAGAGGTGCGCGAAATTAGGGAGGAGAACGGACCAGCGCCTTGCGTGTCTGTTGAACACCCAAAGCCTATTCAACGTGATTAAAGGTGACGGAAACGGCACTTGGAGGGAAGCACTTTGTACAGACCGTGGCGATAAAGGAAGCAGGCTTCATTCCGTCAGCAGAGCAAGCTAGGCATCTCGTGGACGGAAAACTATTTTGATTGCGCTTCCAAAAAGCGGCTCACACTCTCAAATACCAACAATAACAAGCCAGCAACTAATGCGAGCATCGCTTTTAAATTGACTGAACTCTTTGGCCTTATGTTCATGATTGAGCAGTTTCTAAAATTATTAGATATTATTTTTGCTAGGAGAGGATCACACTTGATTTTTGAGATGTGCTGTTTCCCTTTGCTTAAGCAAGACGGTAGGTACAGTTCAAACATATCAGTTTAATTGTATCGATCATCATCAGCGGTCATCAATGCAAAGATCTGTTAGCTTCAGCTCTTCACTACACTCTCCAACCAGTTAATCTTCTTTTCCCGCGAAAGTTTACATTTTATGTGATTTCCTTCCCCTCATTCAAATCTCGAACATCCTCGGTAATTCTTCCCATTCATTATTCTTTTCAACATTTTTCTCACGATGCTGTTGTGATGCAAATTGTTTCCACAAAGTACGTCTCTTCTACTACAGATAGTTTTCATCGACCATCTTTTCTCCTCATCTCTACATAGGAATCATAAATTGGCAATACTTTCCACCCAATCCACCAATACACCATTCTCCCACGTCGCCATTGCTTTCAACCGTCTTGCACTTTGATGCAGGTATCGTCCAAGTTCACTACCATCCACACAGAGAGTGCAACTTAAATTCCACCGTTATCAGTACTTGATTTCCGAATATATATGCGGAGATGTTCAATAACTCTTTTTATTTCTCTTATCAATTTTAAGTAATTGCAGACCGTGAAGTATGAAATGGTTCTGAGAACACAGAGATGTTAGAAATCAAAAAGCAACAGAGGAAGACGACATTTTTTTTGTATTTCGCGCACCTATATCCCGCCCTTCTTTCCATATTGCCCGGCTTATCCCATCCTGTTTTACTTTTAATACCTCGAAAATGAAACGATAAACTTTTAAGGGAAGAAAGTAGGACAGCCTATAAAAATTTCCCGTCGTGAAAGGCCGTGAAAATCAGCAGGCTTACATGAAAAATAAATATATAACAGATATCACGATAATCAGCCGAATAAAAGCAAAGAGTTTTTAAATATTTCTCTACCTTCGCTTATTACAACGAGTTCTTATGATACTTTACTCGAAGGCGTGAATGTTTATATAACTACAATAAATTTTCAATTGTAGCAGCAGAGGAAAAACGTAAGAGGCCATAAAATTACAGCTATATAGAATAGATATGACAAAAAGGAAACCAAGTAACTGATGCAGTGTCCATCCGCATCTACAGAGTACAATGCAAGCGAGTAAACGTTTTCCTTTCTGTCTCCCAATTGTTCACGGTGTATTCGAGCTGTGACCTACCCAGAGTATATTAATCTTTCTTTTGTTCATTTTTAAATTCTTTCATGGAATGACTTTTCTACTGATAGATTGATAAACTTTGACATTTTAATGAAGTGCTACAAAAGTTTATTTTGTATCGCTCCCGCGTTAGATCTGACGTTATGGGAAGTTCACTCGAATAACAGGTGTAGAGATAGGCCATTCAATTTAATAAAAATGTGGGTTAACTAGTTGAACAAAAAATGTTTAAGGACAGTGTATTGCTGAGGGCTGTGGAATAAGAAACCCACAGACAGAAGAATTAATAGAGAAAGCCTTTGCTTATTCAGGCCTTTACACCTGAATAATAATCATAAATAAATACCACTAAATTCTATTTCAAAGATCAGCGAATAGGCGCTAACGCAATTTATCTTGCACGGCATTCCAAGGCAGTAAAAAGAACATATGGTATTCTAACTCACAGTTCATGCAAACTCTGACATATTTCCGACACATACATTTAAATAACTCTCGCAAGCAAGTAATTTCTGGGGTCTTATGCTCACATCTCAAGTTAACTAAAGAAATACAGGCTCGCAATGTCTCCTAACTCATATCATTCCATTCGTCTCACATTTGCTAATTAATTTTCTTTCATACCTGCCTCCACCTACAATCGGCCGTCCTTTCATTTGCTGCGTGCCATTTCTCCTCCACCATGCATCTCTCTACTAATTTGGAGCTCCTTTCAAACGTTTTCCCCATAACCCATTACGCAGAGTTGTCTCCACCTTAATCACTTAGCTTGGCCACAGACAACAAATTCAACCCAACTCATTCGGAAATAATGCTGAGCACACGACCGACACGAACTGGAGATTTATTCCTGAAAAATAGATCTCTTCATCAGCTAAATTTGGCCTTGAATCCTGGGTGGCAAAGTAGCAAGAAGCTGTAACTGTTGGTGAAACTTGGAATTCGGCGTAAAGTGACGAACAACGTCAGCGGAGAACAGCGCAAAAATAGTTGGCACTTATGTGTCACGAGGGAACCCAGCGTCGGTCAACCCTCCAATTGCTGAGGCCCACCCCAGAGACTCGTGCTAGGAGCGGCCGCGAGAGTGGACCCCGTACCATTAAAAGATGGATGAATAATTGGCTTCATTAAGTGGGGCGAGACTGAGACTATATCCACTCTACCACCTTAAACCACTTGTCACACAGAAGGCCAAAGTTCAGGCTACGCATGTAAAATACAGAAAAATTTGAAGGCAAAGAAATGAATGATACCGAAGTTTACATAATCGAATCTTGGGTTCAGCAATTTCAACTTTGTCAGATGATATTTTTATGATTGAGAAATACATGAATTTGTATTAATGAAATAAAAGTCATTACAGTAATTCACTGAAAAATTAACAAGACATTAACTTCACCGTTAACAGAGATAAAAAAGATATAAATTGTAGTGGAAAAAATCAAGGCTTTGGCTTTTTCTTTTTACATTCCATTTCATCTATTATGTCAAATATTTATTATTTTCGCACTTTTATTAACTATTGAACATATCTTTCATTTTTGTCGCCCATTGGATATTGACAAACTTGTAGTGCTTTTATATGTGCAAGTGAACTTTTTTCTTTTGGACATGAAAATCATTTTCCTTTTTTCCCAGGACTCAACAGCAGAGATACAGAAGCAAAGAACTAGCAGTGTCTATGCATAGTAATATCGTAAATGACACAAAGAATTGTAACGATAGAATGGCAAATGTTTAAGCGTAATAATGAAATGTAGAGCACGATAGTGCCACAGGTGGAAGAGGATCCCACAGGGGCGGGCTAATACGACCGTTGACAGAATAGGTGGTTACCTACTCCTGGTGAGCTGATTCCAGTAATTTTGCGTTAAAGAAGTAGGATATTCCAGGAGATTTCAGCTACAAGCCTAATTAAATCTACAAATGGAACGTGTATTGCTCGTTATTGGATAGTTTGTAACAAATGAATTAGTCCCACCAGGAAATCTATTTTTGGATGATAAAACGCAAATTTATTAGTAGAAATTTTGAAATAAGCTGATAGTATAAATTTTACGATAAAATTCCCAAATATTACCAACATAACCCTACAGTGACTTTCTCTCCTAAAACATGAGACCAGCGGGAGGAGTTAATGGGTATTTAATGCGGAGTTCTGAGGCTCGTCCAGTATCATCAGTATTTCTCCAGTGTCCCCTCCGATGAAAACTCTTCCAACCATCAACGATCTCATAAAAAACCCTGAAGATTATGTTATTTCTGAGTAAATGCGGGAACAAAATTCCTCAAACCGAGAGGTGGGAAATTTTAAAATCTCTAACTCACTCCGGGAGCCTCCCGGTGAATCCAAGGAGATTTGGCAACCCTAAGGGAGACCCGGACACAGAGAGAAAGGGCTCATATGTATGTACTAATACGTGTGCCTTTCCCTCCCTCCTCCACCTCGTACACCACCGCCAATGAACCTAATCAGCCCCCCGCCGGTCGAGCGGGGCGCTATCCCGTTTTGTTTTGCCTGTTGCTTTCCACACCGCGAAGGGGGAAAAGACCTCCCGGACAGAGAAGCGTCCATCAACTAGGCCGCCTCCACATCGTCGCCCCCCCCCCCCACCTTCCTGCAAGCCCTCCGCGCCCCCCTTCTCAACCCGGCGCCCAACCGGGCAGAAAGGACAACAGAGCGGCCAGTGCACACTCACAAAATGGACAACTGGCGTCGGCCACTAAACCACGAAGATCCGTGACATCATCAATGGCTGTCATTAGATTACCTCAATTCGCTCGCTTACCAATTATTGAAGCGTAAAAAAAGTAAAAGTCAGTCAAATAAGAAAATTAAGTTTGTTTTTCCCGCGCATTATAAAAAACAAGTGGCGGCCCCAGTGGCGGCGGGGATAATTCCTCGCCTGCTAATCTGAGGGTCGCCGGTTCGAGTCCTGCCTGGGTCGGTTTTTCCCTTACGCAGGGCATGGTGTTTCTGTCAAGTTCTGGTGGTTCAGTCCCTGAGAAATCTGAGCACAGCCGATGGCTTACCGGTGTCACAGGGGCATACGGACCACCAGAATTGTCCGAGAGAGCAAGAAAATACACTAGGTAACTTATTAGAACACAAACATAATGCCAAGTTATAATCTTAATAATAAGTTATATTCCCTCTAATTCCTTTTTCCCTTCACCCATTGCCATGGCTGGAGATCTAACGCACCGCGGCACACGCTCTTGCGGTGGCTAGCAGGGTATAAAATTTATGCAGCAAATTTATCAGGGTTTGATGGCACGGAGAATCGCCTTTCCGTAAAGCCCTCTATTCAAATTGAGGGCTTTACTTTTCCGGAGGGAGAAGGCAATATGTAGTCGCGCGAAGATCGGCCACGTCTTGCAGGCCACGAGCCCCACCGCCACGCCCTCCAATCACAAGCGATCCAATCTGAAAACGAGTCCAAGGAAGTCCTCACAATTGTGGGCAAGGGATAAATAGACATTAATTGCAACGAGGCAACATAACTTCAGAACTATGTGGAGACACATTAAACGGGGAATAACTTAAGGAACACTGGCAAGCATATGTTTACATTAGCAGCTATGACAATATTTAGTAGAGTAGTAGAGGTGGTATACCATGTTCGGTAGATTAATGCATAGATTAAATTACCTTCACTAATCTTTTAATCCCGCAAGCACCGAACTGCTTAAATGACGTATAGTTCTATTACCTGCCCCTTCTAGCTGCTGTGTCTAATTTCGTAGCACTAAAATATTTCATTTACATTCTTACACGTGGTCCCTGTAGTCAGTTCACCCCATATCCATTACGCCCATTCTGACGGAGGCTAGAGTATGCTAGGCAACCAGCCTGCATTCCAGGAGAGAAGTACTAGTTACCCACGTAACGAACAGTGTCCTTCTGGGGGTCGATTGAGTAACTTTACATTCGAAACTTTAGTAGCGGAATCTCAGCCCAGTCCACGCGTGAAATACGTTCGTCACTCGTCGATATATGCAGAACTAGACTTTCCATTACGATATCTGACCCGCGTTACCGGCTAACTAGGGTCAGCCAATCGTGGTTAGAAATTCAACCATAGTTGGTGCTAACTGGCGTTTCCATTACCAAATATAACCAGCGTCAGACCTAACTGTAGGCATGAAAACGGGTATAACAGATAAAGACTTTCGCTAAATCAATCGCCTAATACCACAACTTCTTTTACCACTATCTTGCACCGTACCATCAAGTAAGTAAATTGCTTCGTCTCTAACAATTTATACCCTCCCACTTCTGTCATATACCTCACTCTCTTCGTCCAAAATAACTCTTTCTCAGCTCTTCCTACTTTTCTCTTAGCATGTCTTTAAAGGCATTTCGAAAATAAATGCTGGTGACTGAAAATACTGCCTTAAGGCCGGTTTACGATTGCAATCAACGTGGCTCTTTCGTAGATAGTAAACAAATACGCGTATTGTGGCTCTCCGGCGCATGTAAACATCGGCTGCATCGGCCGAAGATTAACGAAGGTGAGACCAACGATCACCGACTTAAATTCCAGTTGTCGGCGAATCGTAAACTGATGTAGTGAACGTGAAACTAATTCACGGTTATCGTTTGAAGAAGACGGCAATCGTAAACTGGCTTTTTCTCTCAGACCTGTGACTGCCCTTCCCAATTCTCCATCGGCCAACCTAACTTGCGAAGTCTCTGCCTCATACCGATTTTGAGTGTCTTCTATGTCTCTAATGTAAGTACTTTTATGTAAAAACAATCAATAGCTTTTTCAGCTTCTCCCTGCCAAAGACATCAGAGATCAGATGAGATTAGAACACTGACATTAGATCACTAAACAGATCAGATGACATTAGATCACTAAACATAATGCATGGAAATGCACGAATAGTAGTTTTAAAAAATTGTTTCACGGAGAAACCGTGAATATAGGCAGTACCTACAGCTTGTTCTTTTGCGGGAATTTTCCTGCCGTGGAGGTTTTTTTTGCATGGATACCTACCAATAATTCTTATTTCCTACTAGTAAATAAATCTTTCTTTAAGATGGTAACATTGTTTATTTTTATCCCTATGAAACGATCGCATGGACAGTGGATCTTGTTGTGCATAAGTAGACATCGTATTGCTATAATTATGTATAGTATATCTTGCGTCCATTTTATTGACATTCAGTACCCATCAATGTAAACCATATTGTATACTTTATTCATTAGTTTTTGTTGTTATGTATAGGGCTATATAATTGCGAAAAGGGGTTAGGTGGAAGAGAAGATTTTAAGTATCAATCTCCCCAACAAGACAACACTTTTCTATATGTCTACAACCGAGTCAATCTAGAGGCAAGGTCGTCACGAAGTATCGACCTCGTCCAAGTCTTGCAGAAACAAAGTTGTAAAGTCAACAACTCAAGAAGAGTAGATTTCCATATTCTAAGTGGAAAATAAAAAAAGAGGGTTGAACTTATTATTTTAGAATACCGCGATCACGTAATTGAATATTTGTTAACGCAAACGTCGTCTGGTGTCTAATAATTTGATCAAACGGTCAAATTAATGTTACAGTGAATAAACGACACAGTTTGGCCAAGCTAGCCCCATAACATGTGTAATGCGAGCATTTTCTTTATCTTCCTATGCCTTGAAGAACAAATTAAACATATATTCGTAAACAGTTCAAAATAATGCATAAGAATTGCCTCTCCAGTCAACTTTCAATATTTCGAAGCCTTCTTTTTCTGAAGGAGATTTTTTCTGTCCCTTTCATTCTTCCGTTATTAGTGACCTCCCATCAATTACATAAGAGCCTCGACGTGAGTGGGATCGCCTCCATATGTTACGCTTCGTAGGAAATGGACGAAGGAAGCCGAGGGTGGTATTGTGTCGCGCCATTGACTATGAGCTGGCAGAGAAAATTTAGTGTCAAACCGAACAATTATGAACGCAATACCTTCTGTGTGACAGGCACGCCCACCCACAGGCTCGGAACTCAAGCAAGTTATGTCGACGATCAAGGAAGGATCATGTTAGAAAGGGGAACTGGTTTAAACAGGCTTGTATAGGTACCGTAAAAAAACGACATAGAAAAATTGATACGTTCAATTGAATATGGTATTACTTAAAAACTCACTAATTTTAAATACTAATATAAAAATAAATATAATAAATAAATTATATATGACAGAACAGGTGTACAAAATATGGTTGAAAAATAAGAATGTTGGCATTCGCCGATAATTATAATATAAGCGATTTTATTTTCCCCTCATCCTCCTTAAACTAATATTTCCTGAGTATGAATGGTGGTTGCAGACTATCGTTTCTAAATTAGACACTGTGCAGATTCATATTAATGAATGATCATAAGATGGAGCGGCGAAATAATGGTCAATATGGTTCGCTCTGCAATCAATGCAGATTATTATTAAATTAGCAGAGTCACAAGTGCTAACTAATTTAAGCTCTGCATTCTGTTGGAAATATGATGGAAAAATATTTAAGGAAAACTTTTCAGTGGAATTATGGGAAAATTGTACGGTGAGGAACTCGCAATACATATTAATGTTCACATTATAATTTAATACCTACCACTTAGCCGATTAGTGCCCCCGTTAATTATTCTGCTTCATGACTTAAGTTATCTCGGATTACTCGAATAAATATCGTTTGTTTAAGAAAAAAACATTTCAAATGAATTTTCTTTCGATGAAATTTTTTTGAAGAGTTCGTCGTTCTTCTCCTGAAAACTCTAACAGCGATACTAAGAAATGAATGATTTTTTGGGTTGCATTACTCAAGCATGACAGGTTATAAGGTAAATTTCCTGCCGCTCGTTTCTAGATTGTAAATCGAAGTCTTCGTCACAGCCAAAGAGGTTGTCCGAAGTAACAATGATATTTAATTTAACTTTAATGATTATTTTCCATCTTTTCCAACCAAATTTTTAGAAATTTTACCCACTTAAAACCTAGTAGTTTTTTCGATTAGAAATTGAAAATTTACATGATAATCCCCTGGATGACGGAAGCTGCGCTGTATCCAAAACTGAGTGCACTAAATGTGAAATCAATGTCGAGCAACAGAATGGATAGTTCGGGCTTGGCTATGTCCGGAATCATGCCGAGAATTTTGCGTATACGCATTGGCCTGAGCGAGCAGGTATCACTTACAATTAGCGGTCTTACCGAGCTGGGGCTTTCATTAGTGTGGAGCGTCGCGTCAACTTTCCGACGTCCCTGAAGCCGACTCACCTGTTCTGCCACGAGCATATCGGTATTGAACGATGACTAAATACACACCCTTTCCAAATAGATGAGTTTACTTGCATTTTATCAGTGCTCTTTCCTGAGATTGGGCCGACATGTGAAATTTTATTTGAAATTTCAGATGATCTGAAAGTTAATATGATTTTTTTATTTTCCACCAATAAATACTTCACAAAATCAGCAGTTTGAACTAACTTGACCTAATATAAGCAAAATCTTACGCTTAACGCTATTATAAGCACGCTGGCACATCGGCGTCACTATATGACTCTGCGAAGAAATTTTCGCCCATACCCGAAATGGCCATCAGTCACCGTGGGCCCAAATTCAGGTTGATCTTGCATCTTTTAATTGAAAGAAACCGGATTTCTTTCAATCGTGTAATTAGCCGTGAATTTTTAGCGCATGAATGAATCACACTGCAAAGGTTACGTCACACTTCCCGTACACCATTGTGTCATTCCGTATCCACATACATATGGAAACATTCGGCGCCTTGAGTTAAATCGATACGCCAATCGAATATTTCATGACACATTACGGATACGCGATGATCCGCTTCCTACGAATCCTCCCCTTTGTTCTCTTTCGACGAGTTATCTGCTCAACATACATCTTTCTAAAAGCTCCATTCCCCATAAGGCAAACGACAAAGCTCGAAGCAACACACAAACCCATGGGCACGGGCAGGTATGTGTATGTATATGCACAGGCACTCTCACCCAGGGAGATAAACACGGGTATGCACACAAAAGCGTTTACACAAACCGCCTCTCACGCGGCAAAGGTGGCGCGCTGAGGCGGCGGTCGGTGGTGGTGGTGGGGGCGTGGAATTGAATTCAAAGCGTAGGGGATGCTTATTCCTCCCCCCCTTCCCACTCTACACCTCCCAAACACTCACTCCACGCCCCCCCCCCATTCCTCCGAGCCCAAAATAGAGAGGGGGGAAGAAAGGGGACCTTCGCACCTGTGGGCCTCACCACAACCAAATGGCCCGGGCCGCTATAAATCACGCCGAGAGGGCGGGGAAAGAGGAGAGCTCAGGGAGGGGGGGGGCGGAGGAGGAGATATGGCAACATCGCGACCGGGCCCAGGACCTGCCACCCCCCTCCAACGCGGACGCCGACAAAGGGCAGGGGGAAGGGAGGCCCTCGCTGGACCTTGGGAGAAAGAAGAGGTGTCGATGAGAGAACAGGCAGAAGGGTCCTCCGGTTGCCATGGGGTTGTGCCCTCGTTGCTCTCTAGTGGACGTTGCAGGGCCGGCTCGGGCGGATGCGAATAGGGGGGAGGTTAAGGGTGGTTCTAGGGATTTTCCAGGGATTATTAGTCTAGAGGGGAAGGAGCTAAGGAGCTCTATACCGTTAACTGTCAAGGGGTAATACAGCGAATTACTAAACCGTCCACTAAATTTGGTTGACTTCTTTTATCTTAGTGAAGTAAAGCATACTTGAGTCAGGGGGTGCAATATAAGCTACCAGACAGGGCGAAATTGGCTAAGGATCAGATAAAAACCTGGAACGCGTGATAAGGTGATGACCCTGTTGTAACACAAACATATAAGAAGAAGCGGGCGTAAAATAAATAAAAATTTAAAAATAAATAAATAAAGACAAAATATAGTTTTATAAAATTTAATTAATCTTGGATTGATTAAATTTGAAAAAGTTGTGTGTGCATGTGTGAAAACTCCAAAATTCGCAAGTCTGAGTCTGAAAACCCTGACTATTATTGACATTTGCAGTGGATAGCGCCATTTTACCGCAACCTCCCATAGGTCCTCGCTCCTGTGTTGAAGATGGACGGATTTCATGCCTTCTTTACAATTGAAAAGTCTTTATCAAAAAGCATTCTAGATCAGTCAATGAAAGCAATAACTTACAGAGGACAGAAAATATTGAGAGGTCAATCACTAAAACAAAAGGACCTTAACAACAATGTCTGTCAAACGTTCAGCTAACGGGAGTCAAAACAATGTTTTTGAAATTTTCACCAGGGCAATTTCTACTAAGTCAAATAACAACACATTTATGCTCTTCTACATGAATGAAATGGAATAACCATATCCCAAGTGAGCTTCTGAAGTAAAGATATAACAAGGTAAACATTTCCGTATAAAAAATTCTAATTTTTATCATAAAATTATATTCCAAGATAAAAAATCTCTTCTATACCTAGTATAGACTAGGTCAAATTTTCAGGCATAAAATACGATTTCTTGAATTGGTTTCCCATAAAAAATTCCCATCTCTAAACACTTTCTAATTTTATTAAAAGCCACAATATTAAAATATCTTATTTGGACCTCAGTAAAAATAATACAAGTTCATCCCAAACTCATAAAGTAGGCGATGCAATGACGGTGGCAATAGACAAATAAATAAAAGGCTGGAGACAACAGCAGAGAAATTTTTATAATAATTCTTGTAGCCAAGTTAGGCGTAATTTAACTGTTACGCAACTGACAGATTAACCAAAATAACTGCTTATATACGACAACTTATGATTTTGCCATTCAGATGATCAAAATTGGAAGAGCTAGGGTATATTTAGGAAGTACAGAAGGTGTTCCATAGCCATATGACTTAGGGTTTAAAGGTTTATCCTGAATGCAGTACTAAAGGGATTTTCTAAAAAGATATGCATAAGTTTAATCTATGCAGGAACACATAGGTAATGGGATATTAAGGTAAAAGGTGGGGGGGGGGGATACATGAAAATACTGCTTCAGTAGCTGATGACGAAGGCAGTGAGGTTAGCAGTGAAGTTCATTATCTAAGGCAGTAGCCATCGACTTGATCAAATTTGGTATCACTTTTCCCTTCGGAGACTTCAACGACCGTAATACATTTGGAGTTGACGTACCATGTCTGCAACTGGACAGTCACACCGCAATCAGGGACACCGAATATTTAAGGCACGTTCAGAGCGGTGATCTAACAGGCTCGTAGGTCGTGCAAGGTAAACTAAAACAAATGATAGTAGTAATGGAGTAGAGGATTACCTACTTCACTTCCAAGCTGTCTGGGTAGTTGGCAAGGCAGCGATACGCATGAACACATCCAAACTCAAGAGTCACCATTCGCTAAGCATCCACAGTCCAATTCACAGTCTATGCCGACACAGAATACATCTGTAAGGTAAACCCTATCCTTGAGATATTTCAATGGACATGATATTGGGTGCAACGAGCGTAGAAAAGGATCCGCTGACGACGATCAGTATGTTGAACGGAATCAATTTACTGATCCACCGTAATCGGCCAAAATAAGAATCATAGCTGACAAAGTATCCTTGCCTATTGCCTTTGAGTTACTCTTCAACAGTTCCAACCATGTAACTTCTGGACTTTAACATTTTTTTGCTAAAAAAATTCCCTTTTTTCGGCACATTCGATGAATTATTTGCGTGTCGCGGAAAATCCTGGTTTTATAAACAACCTCCAAAACAATGATGGGGAATATTTGATTTTGCACAGGAAAGTGGGCCGATCGATGAGTGTACCTGTAATCATAAAAGGTATCCATGGAGGGAAAGTCCATTTCAGTGTCGGGGTGGCTCGGGGTGAGGGGGGCAAATGCCAGGGGGCGGTGCAAAAGGGCAAAGAAGACCCCGCGGTCTCTCAAAGGGGGGGCACCGGCCGCCTTCATTCCCATGCTTCTCCCTCTCCCCCTCCCCTAATGGAGCATTAGTCAAAATCCTTAGGGGCCGTCGTCGTGGATACCTGCCACCTCAACATCACCGAAGCAACAGTCCTCCGCCCACCTCCCGAACCGATTCTTGTGCCCGGAGTTATTTCGGCGGACGTGATTCGAGGCCTTTTTGAAAGGAATCTTCCCCCAACCAACACTCGGGGGGAGATGAAAAAAAAGGGAGTTTGTTGGAATATCGGAGGTGAGGGGGGGGATGAGGCAAGGGGCCCTCGGTGAGGAATTAGCGCGGGAGCGGCTAAGATGGAAGGATTCGACGAGAACCTCCATTTGAAGGATAAACGCTCTCGGCGATCAAGCGTGCAAAAAATTCAGTTAAAAAAAACAGAAACATGAAAACAAAATAGAAAAGGCGCACAAAAAATATTCAGACGTTTCGACGGTCCGGTCATCTAAGTCAGTGTTAGAGAAGCTACTGAGCTATCTACCGCAGACCACGGGTTCTTGACCGTCGAAATGTTTGAAATATTTTCATGAGTGCCCCGTTCTCTTTTGTTTTCGTGTTTCTAAGTTTTAAAAAACTAAACATTTATTCGTGCGTGTGTATATATTTATACAAGTATAATGGAGGCCCTCCTTGACTCCTTTTCTCGCCGCTGCCGCGCTAATTTCTAACCAGGAACATCTCCTCCCCATCTCCGATATCCCAACAGACACCACAACTACGTTTTTTCCCCATCTTCGAATGCCGCCCTCTCCTAACAAAAAAAACACCCACTCTCCGCCCCCCCCCCCCAACCGCCCCCCTCCTCCCACTGACATCCCTCATATTCGGATTGGGATGAGGAGGAGGTGGCACTGCCCCCCCGGGGGTCAAAAAGCAATTACGGCGGCACAGGGCGTGAAAAGGGCGGCTAACACACACAACACAAGCGGAGGAGGAAAACAGGACTGATGGGTGGGTTGGTTGGGGGGGGAGGGTGCCACGTAATGCGAAAGAGGAGGGGAAGGAGGGGAGGGAGGAAGGAGTGGAGGGGGGAAGAGGGAGAGGGGAAGGAGGGAGGGAGAAGGAATGCGGGAGTGGGCGGGGGACGCCCGTCTCTCCGAGAAACAAAAGGCGTTCGTCTTCTTTCGGAGCGAGCCCTCCCTCCCGCTAAACCAAACTCCCGACAACACCTCCCGTCCTTAATCGCGCTCAATTGGATTTGGCATCTCTGGGAGGACCCAAGGGCGCAAAATATCAACGGCGAAAGTTCCTTCGTGTTCCTTCATGTCTGTCGGGAGTACTTCCGGCCGGACGACCCTCACACTGAATACCGATCTCGTGCCGGTGTTCTAGTGCGGTGCCATAGACGAGAGAGTTACCAAAGTTTAAGTCCAGTCAACAATTAGAAATGCAGCCAATCAGTTAACACGCTCAATGCCATCTGGGGAAGTGAATCACGTGACCGAAGAATCCCAAGATGGGGCCCTTTGTTTACATTATATGATCGTCAAAAAAATCGTTTATTTTTCATTACCATCTACGTCAAATCAGTATATTTCATCAAATTATGGCATTTTAAATATTGTTTAGTGTTGTCGTACGTAATTAGGTGTATTTTCCCCCATGATGACGCTGCTTTAATATGTTGATGTTCAGTGCACGATGGTGGAACTGGGATTCAACTCGTCTCCGCTAATTTCATGTTAAAGTTTTCATGAGCTAGTTAAGATAGTTTCTAAATGTTCAATTGTGAAATAATTGACTTTTAACATCGAATAACATGACCTCTAAAACATTCATTGATTATTGCGTCAGCTGCTACTCATCGGTGATGGCGTCGCGACTACGTCATGAGTGCCTCACCGAAAGGTCTTATGAACGCCGGTACCCCATTGGTCGTGGGCTTGAATGCTCAATTGCGCTTTTATCTTGGATGGACTCAAATCCTCATTTTCGCTTCTATCGACGATTCAACTACCACCGACAGTAGATATAGCGGCCGTAAGAGCCTTGCGTTCAGATTGTATTTAGCAATTTAGGCCATTTGTGTCAAAGCAAATGCCCAGCTTAAACCTTGCCGCAAATATTCCAGTATTGCTAAACCTTAGTACACATCTAAATGGAGCACACATCAAAAAGGGCCAAAGAATTTGGATCTACATAAATTAATATTTTTTTCTACATGTCCTAGAAAATACGTCATCGAGCCATAGAAATATTTACTCGGTGATTGAAAGGGTCTAATTGTAAAACACATTCAGCGACGCAGATTAAATTATGATTAATGAGGAAAATAAAATAAAATGGTTATTGCGATGAAGGTGCCCATGTTGCCCTCATCAGCAGCAACCATTTATCCGAATATTGGTTGCATGCAACTCTACGCTCCACTATCCTCTCCGCTAGCAGTTTCATTCCTTATTAAGTCTTAACTTTGACGTCCTTCACAGTTTTATAACGGTATTCCAATCCTAGTCTTCCTCTATTACGCTTTCCATTTACTTCTCCCTCCATTCCTGTTTTCAGAAGGTTGCAATGTGTAAGAATGTGTCCAGTAAGTTTACTTCCTCCACTTATCAGAATTTTCATTTAGCTTCTTTTCTCTCCAATTCTTCGTAGGACATCTTCAGTGATTGTTTATCTCAATCCATATAATGTTCTCCATTCTTTGACATCGCAACATTTACACTGCATGCTGTATAATAATGTCATCTTACTAACTAAAAAGCGAGAACAAATACAAAGCCAGTAAAGGTATTACTAAAGATATTAAACCGTTGCTATTACTATGGTGGGCATCGTAGAACGGCTACCGATCGGTATCGTCGGTATTTTACGTCATAATATGGCTCCGTTAACCACCGCTCTAAACTCACTACTTCTGAGTTCCATCCAGCTCCTCTATGATAATAAAACAAGAAGTAGGCAGATCTCCACTTATTGACTTCATTGGTTAAAGGGACAATTGCTAATTACATATGCATAATTATGGAACAGTTTCCACGTACCACCGCGCATACTTCTACCAAAGGGGCGACGTATCGCACATATATCGTATGGAAAACGTTATTGACAGTGGTAAAACTGAGGGGGTGGGGTTGAAACCGAGGGAGAGGAAAGACCGTGACCGGTTGAGAAGTGATGGGCAGTTTCGTTCCTTTCTCGGACTCGTTCCTTTCGTTCTCGTTCACAAAACAGAACGAGTTTAAAGATTCGTTCCTTTCGTTCCTTGTCAAGTTGCGCCTGGGAATTCGGGCATTAGGGTACATGTCAATGATATGCTTCGATATGATTCGTGCTATTTGCTCTCATCAATTTCTCGTTGCTTCAAATCATTTAAATAATATACGAATATGGCACTTTCAAAAGAAATGCAGAGGTGATACTTACTTAACCACGGCGACCACGGCCCACAAAGTATCCCATAATGGGCTAGAATCACACTGCCTACCGAAGAAAATGAAGGTAAATCTGCTTTTCCGTCACTCCAGCTAATACCTTTTTTGTGATAAACTCCCGTTAGTGGTGAACATGACAATGTAACTCAGTGAAATTGCAAGGAATGCGCATTTAAGAAATGTAAGAAACATACCCGTGTGTTGGATAGTTATAGAGAGACTCGCTTTGCTCGCTAGGGGACTGCGCCCCCAATGTCTTAGTCAGTGGAGGCGTGATAGAAAGAAACATGCGAGATTGTCACTTTGGCACCATGTTGCCAGAGAACTCCGTGGGAGTACGGGTTTTTGCTACTTATCCGAAAAGTTCATGTTATGGCACATTCGTCTGTCGAGTTTCAAGGTAATATCTACACTGGTGAAGGCGTGAGGGAAAGATACATTCGAAAGATTCATGAAAAGCCGATTTTGGCAATATGTTGCCAGAGAACTACAATGAATGAAGAAAACGAATAGCAGAAAGTTGTAGGCCTGAATGAGATCTAGAAAAAACAGCCCAAAAGATTCGTGATCCAAATTCTAGTTCAGAAACCACAGTCGAAAATCCGGAAAATCCGACTTTGGCGCCATGTTTCCGGCAAACTATAAGTGTTAGAGAGTAAAAATAGGCATAATGTTGTAGGCCTCGATGAGATCCAGGTAAAACCACTCAACATATTTGAACTACGGCTTCTAATTTAGAAGCTACAGAGGAAAAACAGAAAAATCCAACTTTCGCGCCATGCTTCCAGTGAACCATAAGTGTTAGAGAGGAAGGATTGGTATAAATGTTAGGACATGGCGAGATCTAAAAAAGTCGCCCAACAGATTCGAGATCAGACTCTTAGTTTAGCAGCTACGAGACGTGAGGGAATGAAATATTCGAAAATATCATCTGGCACCATGTTGCCATAGAACTACAAGAGAATCCAGGTTTTTGCTAATTATCCGTAAAGATCATGTTTAGGCGCATACCCCTGCCAACTTTCAAGGTCGCACTGGTAAGGGCGTGAGGGAAAAAAACAATAGAGCGTTTCATGAATTAGCCCACGTTGGCACCATGTTCTCAGAGAACTACGAGGGATGAAAAAATCGGATAGCAGAGAATTGTAGGTCTGCATGAAATCTAAAGAAAAACGCCCAACAGATTCGAGATCCGACTTATAGGTTAGTGGCTACAGTCGAAAAACAACGAGTTTCACGAAGAGCCGACTTTGACGCCATGTTACCAGAGAGATGAAAGGAATGGAAAACAACGAATAAAGTTGTAGGCCTGAATAAGATCTAATAAAAACCGCCCAACAGATTCGAGGTCCGACTTCTAGTTTAGAAGCTACAGTCGAAAAACAGCAAGTTTCATAAAAATTCCGAATTTGGCGCCATGTTACCAGCCAACCATTAGTGTTAGAGAAAAAAGTAATGGCATACAGTTGTAAACCTCGACGACATCTAAAAAAGCCGTCAACAAATTGGAGATCCGACTTCAAGTTTGGAAGGTTCAGCGGAAAAATGGGAAATGGTTTACTAAATTTCGTGTTTGAGGACCTCTGGTGGGAAAATTAAGCAACACAGAATAACAGGGTCGGCCAATTCTTGTAGAATATTTAATCTTCCAATATAACATGTCGTAAGATTTCAGATCCGACTTACCGTTCAAAAGATATGAAGCAAGAATAGAAAGTCTCGTTTTAGAAATGCCAAAAAAGCCGCCATTTTTATTTTATAGTCGGTTTAACGGTTAATAATCTTGGTTTTTACTTATTATTGGTGAAGAGCATGTCAAGGCGCATGCGCCTGTCATGTTTAAAAGTCGTATCCCCACCATTAGAGGCGTGAAGGAAAGAAACATTTGATAGTTTTACCGAAATTCGGCTTTGGCACCATGCTACCAGAGTACTATAAGAGATATAAAAAACAAAATGAGCTCAACCTGTCCTGTTTCATAAAATTTTTCCTTGGTTATTTATTGTGCAATTGGGAGTATCATCAAGTTGACAAGAGTAAATATTTTATTTTCATTTTCTTGCAGTACTCATTAAAATTAAATTTTTCAAGGTTAATTTTAAGTTAATTTTCAGGGTTTTCAAGGATAATCCTGAACTAGCGATTTAAACCCCGCGCTAGTATCACGATTTAAACCTCGCGACAGACGAACGACCCCGTGTCGATGCCGTGGTCGTGGCGCTGATGTTCAGAAACCTATACGCATTGCGCTTACACCTCTGTCGCCCCTTTGCTTCTACCATTTATGTATCTGTCCCTTCTAACAACGTACCCGACGTCATGCACCACTTCCAGCTCCATCTTTCGTCCCAGCGGAGCCAACCCTCATGCATTCCCGCTATTTTAAGTAAACGTCGTAACTCTGCGCTGACCACACCAGGAATTGAAACAAACAGGTGAAAGGTAAGCACATAATTTCCAGTAAAATCATCATTTCCGTAATTCTGAGACGTTTAAGAAGTTTGGGGATGGTAGCAATTGCAAAAGAAACTCCTCTCTGGATATTAAACAGAATAACACAATTCCCTTCCTCGTTAAGTTTGCCAAATTTGATTATCTTGTTTCATCCCCCCTGCTTCCCCCTTCCACGACGCCAGCGTTTGACACTGAAAGTTGGCGGCGTTAGAAGCAACGAGTCACGCGCGTGCATTGCCGCGCCGCAGTGATTCTGTCTTCTTCTGTCTTACGAGCGTGCGAACGCAGGTCACTGTATTCGAGAAGTGGAAACGCGGCGTCGTCAGGAGGACCGGGACTGCTACATCCTCTCTCGCCCTGGGACGCCCTCAGGAGGCGCGCGCGCTGTTGCCGAAGTCTTGGAAGAAGGGGGGTGGGAAGAGGGGGTGGGGGGTGGCGTCTGACTCGCCAGACAGCGTGACGTGGACTCCCTCCAAAGAGGTAGGTGGTGTGAGGCTGAAGGGAGGTGGGGGTGGGACGCCCTCCCATCTCTCTCCCCACCCATCCTCCCTTCACCAGCGTGGAGAGTCAGGGGTCCGAAGGCTTGGGACGTTCCACACCTCGCAGCAGATTAGTTCCTGCCGGACCCGATCGAGGCTTCCAATAGAGCAGGCGACCAAGGTCATGGATCTATCCATGGCCTTACAGGCGACTATAGCTTTAGGTTAGAACAGTATGGACAACGTTTGTTCATGGTTATCTAACTTGTCCAATTTCTAAATAAGTCTTGAGTTTCTGTCCATTTGTGTAGTTGCAAAGTACATATATATTAATGGTCCCTCTCCACTCTGAAAAAAACTGTACTGTAGTAGTGCATGCTTGTGAGGCTTCGCCTCGTGACAAGCATTAGCGATTTATACTAATGCATAATTAGTCGTCGTTACACTAACTTTAGGGTATAGTGTAATGCATGTTGGTGAATACTCACCCCCTGCCACACACCCCTGAGGTGGCTTACATGGTATTTTGTAGATGTGGATGTCCTCGACCGATACAAACATCCGAGGCGATTGGGGAAGATATGTGGCATCAAAACATTCCTGTGTTATTTAAAACATCACAAATGATGGCATCACATGACGCAAACTTGCTTAAATGCTTGGCAATAAATTTTTCCCGAAGAAACATGTTTACTCATTATCTTCCCCAAGCACTGAATAGGTCTCCTTAGGTTGCTTCGTCCATACTTTCCTAATCTGGAGCTTTGCAGGCGACGACACTCATTAGTGGGGATTACAGTATTGGTAATCCCCACCAATGACTTGCCAAGATTTTCCAGATAAACTCAAAAACAGAAGTGACATCCCACGAAAATTTCATGCTTCAGAGAAGAACAGCCTCCTGTAGTATTGAATAGTTGTGAACTGCATGACTTCCCAAGAGTTTTTAGATGAAACAGAAGTGACATTTTACGTAAAATTAATAGTTCACTAAAGTATACCTATTTAAGTTAGTGTTGCAATTTTTGTAAGTTTCCCCGGATTGAGTAATAAAATCTGGTATCCCTAGATTACATCGAACGCACGTGCACGGAAAATAACACGCTGATCTGCTTCCATCTTCCATCGATACCGGCACCTTTACTACTGACTTGATTATCGCCAAATGAACATCGTAGCGATAACGCCTGCTTCAATTGGGTGATTCTAGCTACCGTTATTTCAATTTCGATGAAAATCTAGTTGTCAGCTAGTCCTCGAAAGGAGGCTTACGGATAAAAGTAATGGTTTCACGCAAGGCGAAGAGGAAGGTGGTCTTACTCATTGTATCAAAACTAGCACTTATCCATAAAATTATATATTTAGCGTGCAACACGTTTCTGCTCAGTCACCTATCACCTGACTGGCTGATTATGCGGAAACGCGATCTACTCTTAATTTTCGTTGTTTTCAGGTAAAGTGCCGGTTCGATACATTGAATAAGGAGTACAAATTTTTAAACGTAAACCCTAAATTAATTCTTGGAGATGAAAGTAAGGTACGCTTGTGGATTGTACGCAGGCGAGCAAAGAAATTATGCAAAGTTCGAGAATTTATTAATAGACGGAGCCTTTTACTTCTACACGCAGGATGGACACATGTGCCGCTTCGCATACTACAGCGATGAGCATAACACAAACATATTTTATTTTTAAAAATTCTTCTTTCTATATTAGCTGTACAAGCGAATCCTTTTGAGGCTGCTCATGAGCTAATTTTTAAGGACATGCTGTCAGAAAGTCTCCACCAAAATTCTAAGAGCTCTTACCGGTATATCCCGGCCAGATTGTACAGCTGCTTTGAATCCATCTTCTCAATGATGCATAATGTCTAATATCGATATACTTTTATAGTAGTTGCCATTTAGATAAGAGTAGATATATTATAGCATTATTTCGGTGAAGTTTATAATTTGACGAGTTAAGAGTATATGTTGATGACAGGGTTGGTAATGCATGAATTTCTTGCTCATAATGTTTTTTATCTTTGAAATATATCAATTATCTTAGCCCGTTTTGTATTGCAGTTCATATTATAAATTGTTAAAAATTAGATATTTTTTTGAAATTTCAGTTGTGGTAGCCGATGCTATCAAGAGTTACCCTGGGTTTTGTTCGATATTAATTTCTATCATCTTCCCCGTAACGATGCGAAGGACGTCATATATGTAGAAAATACGTTCAAGTAGCGTAATAATATTTCCATGCGGAAAGAAAATAATCTATTTCTCACACTATGAGATACCTACTACATAGTAGCTGTTTCCTTTTCCTATCCTGCACGTACCTATTCCTTTCCCAACACCGCCTGCCGCGCATCTAACGGTGATTTTTCGAAAATGTTACGACCAGCTACCTCAAGCCCCCCTCCGTTATTTTCTTTTAGTATTTCTCGGAAACGGAAAGGTCGAGCTGCACGCATTCAAAGGAAAGCACGGTTTTCCACAAAAAAAGGTTTACTGTTTACAGTATTTTCTGTAGTAAGATTTCTGCTATTCTCCACATGCACATTCTTCTCGTGCATGTCCAATTTTAAGCTTCCTTTTTCGTACGCTATATGCTTCGCTTTATCCATATAATAACAGATTTTCGTATAATTTTAAACCGCCATGCAATGAAATTATACAATTGCACGTGGCCAAACTCCTCACGGCCACAAAATTCTTTTAAAACACTTCAGGAATCTCGGCATGAGTTATATTTCGAGAATCCTGTATTTCGTTTAAAAATAAAGAGATAAACGAAGCATATTTAACTATAGCACTGCGATTAACAAGTAGGTTATATACAGAAAAAAATGTTAAGGAAAAGAAATGTATGCGACATTAGGGCAGACAAATTATAAGCATCGTTTAAAATATTTACTTAATGAACAGCATATAGATGGTTTTATGAAGAAAGTTTAAAGACGACCCTTAACAAGGTAAGCTGAGGTAGTTGCATCCCAAATGCCTGTCGATCACGAGGTGGAAAAAGAAATCAATAAGAGAAAAAGCAACAACGAAGAGAACTTGGCAAGGAAACGAGGTATAAAAAGGTAAAGGTATAAAAAGAGTCAACGGGAGCACAACATACACATCAAAGGGAAAAAATGGAAAGGGCAATGAAATAAAAGATGAAGATCAAATGGCTGGGGAGAACCATTTGTGCTGAAGTTCATCTTAGAGTTAAGGGAAATGGTGTTTGATGAAAATTCTTCGAATATGATGAAGCAAACTAACAAGACATATTTTGAGAGATTCCTCTTGGAAGCAATTGATTATAATGAAGGAAAATGTTCTCCGCGATTAAATTTGCCCGACTAATTAACTCCACAAGGCTATATTTGATCATGACAATATAGCTGCAATTACATGTAAAATTTGCTTTGAGAATGGCAATAATTTTTAAATAAATAACCTTTTGTACTTTTTGTTTACCTGCGTTACAAATTTTTCATCAGCTACTCATTTTATAATTTAAGATCTATAGTTTTTCACTCTAGTTTTATCTCCTCCCTTGAAGATGGGTATGACGGTTGCCAATTTCCAGTCGGTAGGCAAGCTTCCATTATTTAAAGTGACGAGGTAAAGTCTTTTTATGTAACGAACTATTGCTTCATCACCTAGTTTTAATGCATCTTTGGATACATTATCAGGTCCCACTGATTTATTTCTCCAATGTTTGCGTATTAATTTTAATATCTCACTATCTGACACACTAATATGGTCAAAATTGTACTCTCCACAGCCAGATAACAACATGCTATTATTGTAATCATTATTGGCAATTAAAACGATCTTATTTTTTCAGCCTTTTCCTTATAGCTGCTGGCGTACCATTTATTTAACTCGTCCGCCTTGACCTTGTTTTCTAAAATAACTTTTCCATCTTCCCTAACAAGCATTGATATGTCATTATTATTGTCCCTTTTCTACCTAATATATTTAAAGAATTTATTAGTATTTTTCTGGTCAAGTATATTCAATATATAGCTTTCCCGGGCTTTCAGTTTTTCAGTGTTTAAACTATTAATTAGGGTTTTATATTTTACGGGAAACGATGATATATTGTACCCCGAACATCAAAATATAAGTACCTACTTCATAAGCGAGCGAAATCTGCTTCGTGACATCTTAGAGAAAAACACTGGCCCCCATTCACTAGATCATAGCATTTCATAATCTAGCGAACCACAACCAAATACTCCTCGTGAGTACATTAGGGTAAAAATAGCTTCAATTTCCTCAACAGTTGTGGTCCAATCTCCCTCACCCAAGCGCACTGTTTCTGCGTCAGTGATATGCCGGAGCATACGTTCATCAATAAATAAACACCATGCGTTAGATACTTTTTCTTTGGACACTCTTCGTTTGGATTGTGGTGACGGTCCCCAATTTTCTTTTATAATATTTTGACTCGCAAGCCTACCGATCGTGTTGACGCCACTTTGGGTCACAACCCACTCATTGAATCCATCCCTAACTAATAGCCGAGTTCCGACTGCTGGAGCAAACGAACCTTTTTTTCACGCCCTCGACCCTTCCGTCCTCCTTCCCGTTCTGTGCTTCTTTGAGGGAGTCAACCCTCACCGGATTTTCCTCACAGCATTTTCGCCATCATCCGAATCAGAATTCACTGGGTTGAGTTTGTCAATATCAGAACCGTTTTCTGATAAGTCTTGCAAAATTTGCACAAGTTCTTCCGAGGTAAAGACTGCGTCGCCGGGACATGTCTCAGTGCATCGGAATTTTTGCTCCTACCCAAAGCGTGGTCAAAGCTAGACTGACCATGTAGGGATAATAAACAGGACAGAGTGCATGGTGGAAAACAGCACATCTTGCATCACTTCGAATAAAACAGAATTCTCGAATAATTTCCAAGTGGCTTTATGTGTAATCCTTGAGACAATTCTTAAAATATCTATGCAATAATCCTGTAATATGTTACTTATACATGTATATAATCCTGCATATTACTTATAAAAAAGAAAAAGTCTATAGAAATATTTTAAAAAATCAGTTATGAATTCTAATCCGTTAACGTGACTGCAACTCATCATACCAGAAACAAATCTTAAGAGAAATGACAAAAATAATAAGCTGAAAATTTATACTACCGATCAAAATGACCGCTCTGGCGCTTTTAGGTATATCAACAATTATTTCATAAATCATGCTACCGAGAATTAAAATTTGGGGCGTGTGGGCGTCGGATAAAAATTCATTGAAAGTCAGGAAATATCAACAATTTTTAACCAGAAGGAAAAGGGGACCAATTGAAATTCATAAACAGTCAAAATGACCGCTCCGGCGCTTCTAGTATTAAGTCATTTCCTCGGCACAAATTTTTCTGATCCCGCGGACAAAATATTCTTAAAGCAGACCCAAATTTCATCTGGAGTAGCACCTTGCCCTGCCCATTTGGGAAAGTTTTCTCTCGGCATATTTTTAAACCCAACCACGTTCCCTTTTTTATAATTCCAGCGAAATTTATCCTTTTTTTCTGTGATCTTCGCGATGACCATTCTAGTTCAATTGACACTGCAGAGTGATCACTTAACCCAGGAATTGTCTCAAAGGTATGGTCACCCTCAAATGGCATTAGAAGGAAGACATCCAGTATGTTATTACCACTCGTTGGCCCATTTACGAGCTGCTCGAAACCCTCTTCAAGAATTAACCTATTTACAAGAGTTTGAACCTTACCACTACATTTAAAATTTCCATTTCACTGTGCTCCTGGCAGATTAAGATCTCATGCTATGAGGGTTCGTCTACTTCGGTTTTTCTGAGCATAAATCTGCCAAAGCCTCCAGAGCATGCTCATGTCTTCATCAGGTGTTCTGTAAACTCCAATTATATTAAGGGCTTTTTCTCTTTCCTGGTTGTATATATTTGCACAAACAATCTCACAAATATTTCGAAACAATCTCTCACCCATTCCAGGCTACTCAAGAAACTTGACTTGACGCAAATGAATACACCCCCTCCCATGTCTGTTCTAACCCTTCTGTGCACGTTGAAAGCATCAGGAAAAATTTCTATCAAGTTAATACCTTCTTTAAGCCACGACTCAGTGCCTACTACACAGTCACGTTTACACGATTCAATTGACGACTGAAATTCAATTATTTTATTTTTAACGCAACGGCAGTTCACCTGAAGAATTTTTTAAATCTTACTTTTGGATTCAGCAGTGTAGAGGGTTAAACCATTTCCTGATGAAGTTTCCGATGTCTGAGAGATTACTCCGCTGCAGCATCCACCATTTTGCTCGACAGCTCCATCTAATGGCTCCCTAATAACCGTAACACTTGCACATGAACTTATTTCCCTTCCAGTTCTTAGCATAAAGTCCCTCAGAAACGTCAGCAATTGTTTTATCCGGAACATGGTCACATTTATTCCTGCCTTCTTTCACCTTAATTGGACCAGTTCCATCTCATGCGACCAATGGCTGTTTTCATGCACCCTTGTTCTCGTCTCATTTTCGCCAAAGCTGCTATCGACTGCCCTCCCGTCATTTACACATCCCCAAACCTGATCTAGTTTTTTTACCATAGTAATGCACTACATTCTTCACCAGACCACCAAGTTTTTTCACTCTTATCTTGTTAAGGTGAAAGCCATCTCTTCCAAGATCACTCGAACTAACCCAGCAATTTGGGTAAACGAAATATAAACCTAATTTTTCGCAGACCCATTCATTCCAAGCCCTCATTTACATAATCTATCACTCTGTCCCTCACATCCCTTCTTTTAATCACTCCGCTAAGGATTAATTTAGCCTTGCCAAATTTTCTTTTGGCCACTGCGCACATGTTCTACACCCATCCAATGACATGGTCATAAGCTTTGCTCTCTAAATCGCTAATGCGTGTCACGAGGCGAAGCCTCACAAGCATGCACTACAATACAGACATGCTACCAATGGGGAGGGATATTTAATAATGCCAAAGACCTATACGATCCCATGAGGAAATCCGGTGTATACGAAGTGACCTGTGACACGTGTGAGCGGGTGTATACAGGTCAAACGAGGGCGAAATTTTGAAATACACATCAAAGAACATAAGAAGTGCTTATCAAACAGTGATCCAAAATCCCATCTCGCAAAACACCTGATAGAGGAGTCCCATTATAAAAACTTTTATGTGAATGTACTCCATTATGAGAAAAAGGGACGACGCCTGGACATCTTGGAACAGTGGGAGATTATAAAGAGAAAGAAGAAGAAAATCAAACTTCTTAACTATGTATAATTTGATGTTCACTCCCCCATTCTATCCTTGTCCACCTGACAACCCTAGACTGTACTCCCTCCCCCCCTCCTCTTTTCTCTGCTTATCTCCACATTTCAAAGAATCCCCCCCTCCATAGGTCACTCTTCCGAACCCCTAGTCCTCGGGAAGGTCACAGGTCACCTACCAACAACCCTTCCCTTACGACTACCTCCTTCATTGGTCAAGAATCCCCCCCCTATTTCCTTTTGCATATGTATAAATATACCCATTGGAGATATAACTTGTGTATACCTGATGATGACGCCCTTAGCGTCGAAACACGTGTAGTGTAATATTTTACATTAAATAATAGTGGACAGTACAACTACTGCAGTTTTATTTAAGTACGAAAATGCTGTTCCACCACGTAACGCCAGATACGGTCGAATTTTTCCGACTGAAGGATAACAAATGTGATGAGGGGAAGCAGAAATCACTAAAAGCTTAATAGACAGAATGAAAGGGGCATGGATGATTTTTTTCGGCAAAGATTAAAGACTTTCAATGGATTTAAGTCTGTGGAGCCTGCCGACGAATCTACCAATCAGTCGGTGGAACTCAAAGACCCGATTTCAATAAACTCCCGGTAAACCTCTTCTTGGAACGATAGCCATTGCGGATACGCTCTCCTTACCATGAAATTCACGTCAAATGACCGACAATCTGAAGTGAATCACACAATCATAACTCTCATAAAACTGATGATCTCAGGCCTGACCTCGTGGAAATTATGGATATCCATGATGAGAAAACCACCTTTGTTATTTCCACAAAGAAGTTTGTGAAAATAACAAAGGTGGTTTTCTCATCATGGATATTCATAACTCTCAGTTTGCAACACATCCACGGCGACCTCTCGGTGACGCATTTAACCAGGCACTAATAAACAGGAACGAAGCGAATGGGTGGGAAAAGCATAACACAGGCAAAGGGACAGGATAGGGTAATGGAGAAAAGATCGAATGGGAATAGGATGGAGGCGAGAGGGTGGCAGCACCAATTCGCGCACCACTGGCGCCGTGCACCACACAAAGCAACAACAGGACACAAGAGCCGAGCATAAAACTCAGTGATTATAAGTTATAATCTCAGGAAAATTATAGTACAGCTGAAAATTTGGCAATTTGTAAAATATGCATAGCACAAGAGTATATAAAAATTTCCCAAAATTCCTCGAGCATTTCATCGTTTATTGAGGCAACATACCTAGGGAACAAAAAGTAGCGTTGCATACTCGTTTATGGTCCGATTTCTCTCTAATTCACCTCAAAACTATGTAATTGATATCATAAAGAAGAATATATACGACATTTAAGCACTTGAGATCCTATATTATAGCGTTCCCTTGGTTTCTCAGACCTTTCGAGCCCTCGGAAATGAGCGTTTAAATGAAACAATGGCTGGTACCCCGAAACCCAAGCACCAAGCTTGAAAGCATTGCCATAAATAAACCTAATATGTAATAGTTACAACTTTTTATAGATGCATAAATCATCACTTTATGTCTAACCGTTAAGGAGCTACATTGGATTAACTGCACGCCGTTCCGTGGCGTTTCAACGGGTCAACTGGCTGCGTCCGGCAATTAGTGCATTCCCGGTCAAACCTTGTGCTCGAGTTTACATAACAAATACAGCTTAATTCCAGAGATATAAGTGACAATAAAACGGAACTAGAAATTGCCATACAGATCACCACCTAAGACATCCCGAGGCATGATCAACCGTGTCGATGGCGCTCCGATCCGATAAGTTGCCTTTCCGCTCGGACGGAGCGCGGTGCTGGGGCTGATGGGAAGGGATTGCCGTTCTAAGCGGGCGACGATAATGAGACAAGCGAGACGGGACGTGGGGTGGGATGGAGGAGCATTCTTTCTCTCTCTCTCGGTAAGAAGGGGCGAGGAGGACACACTTGGAACAATCGGGGGGGGGGGGGGGAAAGGGTTTGTGCTGGGTTTAGAGGGCCGATTTCACGGCGATCGAACGACGAGCGATGAAGTCGTGCGTCCGACCGACGAACGCCTCTGCAGAGCTCGTCTAAAAGGATGCACGCATGCGTAGTAGACAGCCACACCATAGTGACTGCCTTCGGATGTCTTCGAAATAAAGTTACTTCATACAGGCGATCGCAATTATTCCATCATTCAACCAAAGTTGAAATATGGCTTGGATATAGATATAATCTTTTTAGCTATTCAAAATGGAAATAAAAGTAAAATCCCAAACAAATTACGACGAGGGGAAAATATACACAAATATGAGTAGCCGAAGCAGCTATAGTACCATAGTGACTGTCATTGAAGGACTGGGTGGTAGGGGAGGAAGGAATCGAAGAGGAACAAATCCCGATTCATACCGACCCATGCTCCTTTCAATTACTCTGAGAATAATTTAAGCATATGTTTCTTCGCAGAGAAGTACTCGCTCGCATCATTAAATGTGAACGAATGAGTTGACGCAATGGAGTCTTCATTAAATTAAAGCATTCTGGTGATGACATGGGTTAGCTCAGATATTGAAAACTAAACAAACCCTAACCGAAGAACCGTTTCCGTGGCGTACACACATCATTCCCTCCACAATTTCTTTCTCCACAATTTCTTTCTCCACAATTTCTTTCACCAACACAAAAAGGAATATTTTAATGCGATGGAAAAGTGGCTTTGCCAAAGAAAGACAACAGAGAAGAGAATAATGGACTAGGAGACTGATGAGAAAGCAATTCATAGAGGGAATTGAGAGAGCTGTAGGTACAGATGACACACAGTAAGAGGATAAAAAGGTATTTAAGAACTGATAGAACAGCTACGGAAAATGCCTGAATTATGGGAAAATGTTGGCTGTACACATTATAAGAGAGTAAATAAATAAATATTATTGTAGTGAAACTTGGTATTAGTAAACTTAGTCTCTTTTTTCAGAAAGAAATTACACTTCAGTTCCAAGAACCTACCAATCAGCTGGTAGAATACTTGAATGAAAAAGATAACACGGAGGAGAATAAATAGATGATTCCCATTTTCCAAGCCCTTTGCAGAACAACAGTTAAATATAATGGTGAATTATAAGCTACTCAGACACAAGATGAGGTTGACAATGATAACTGCAACGGATCATGATATGTACTGGAATCGTATGCTTAAGGCCTTGAAGGGTTGTAATGCGGTAAAGGTAATTTTCATTGTTAAATTTACACATAAACAATGTACATGCAATGGTGGTTGTAGACACATTTACGGCCCCGGCTCAAACGTAACCAGATTGGTTAATAACGTAAATAGTTTCGAGATGATTGATTATCATATCACTTAGTCATTGTGAGAATGAGCAAAAGATTCGAATACACCAAAGGTCTTTAGGGAGCGTCTCAACAAATTCATTTACATCTGACAACGTATTTAATTAGATGCATTTCGTTACTACACCTTGGCATGGAGCAAAAAATACGTATTATTCATGAATATGGGCATGATTCCTTTCGGCATAGAATAAGAAATAGAAATTATTAGAGCACACTCTCTAATCTTACAGTTAAGCCCGTTTCACACGACACTTGATCCAGCACAAGGACTAGTATACTCGCTAGTATGCTAGCTTTCCAGTATCGTGTGAACAGAACCAGTATACTGGCTAGCAAGCATGCTAGCTAGTATACTCGCTGAGCTACTGGATTTCGTACTTGATGCGGTACTAGTTTGCTACTAGACCCAGTAGGACCCAGTGGCCATCTACCAATCACGTTCACGTTACAGTCGCTGTGCGATCTTCTCTTTTTTAAAATAGTATCGACACATGGAATAACTGCTTAATAGCAAGCACAAGGTCGATGATCGTGTGAAACCTCCTAGTAGGGTTCCAAGCATGCTAGATTCCGTCCTCAATATCAAGTAGCGGCTAGCATACTAGGTCTTGTGCTGGATCAAGTGTCGTGTGAAACGGGCTTTAGACCCGGGCAATTTAGGTGAATACATTTAGGTTAAATTCGAAGTGAATTTAGGTTAATACATGCATTTAGGTTTTATTCGAAGTTTCAGATGAAATGATCGCTCGGATGAGCGCACGCTCAAGAAGAGCATTTGCCTCGCGCCCTTGCGACCTTGAGCCCTTCGATGTTCGAGCACCTCCGCGTTCCTTGACGGACGGGGCGTCGAATCGGACGGCGGAGGAGGAGTTGTGCCGAAGGGGCGAATCTGGGGGTGATCGCGTCTAGGGTTGTAGATGGAGGGTAGATGGAGGAGGAGGAGGAGGTGGACCCGTCGCCACGACGACAAAGGAAAGGATCAAGACTGGCGGATTCTTGTGTGCGAGCGAGGAGCGAGGCAAAAAGGGAAGAGGCAAAAGTGAAAGGCTTTATATGCGAGGGAAAAGAAAAAGACAAGAGGAGGATAAGAAAGGGTATTCCTTTCGCTTTGGTGGTGGGTGGGGGGATAGAGGAATCGCAAGATTCAGCACGCGAGAGGGAGAGAGATAGAGAGAGAGAGATAGAGAGAGAGAGAGCTAAATGGATTGTTCCCAACCTCGACTGGAAGTCGTGAAAGTGTAATCTCCAATGGTTCATTGCCAACTGTTTCGGTAGCGATGAGACGAGAGGATAAATAATGAATGACACCATGGTTATGTCCGGTGCATCATTTTACTAGAGCTGGTCTCTAAAGGGAGCGTGGTGGTCTAGTGGATATAGCGTACTGATCGAAGAGTCCCGGGTTCAAATCCGGGTGAAGCCTTTGGACGACCCTGAACAAAAAAAAATCCTCGGAGTGCGAGGTGGCCCAGGGAAAGGAACTGGCCCCCTTACCCTGAATGTGTGAAATTCACACGCCTGTGGCTTAGTCCGGGGTGAGCTCTACCCTCAACTATCCAAACCAACCTTCGGGTTGAATCACTGAGTGAGAGTGGTCTCTAAAATAATACCATTGGCGACCCCAAGGGCAGTAGGAAAAATGAAATCATTTTGCACATAGTTTGTTACGAATCAAATCATTTTGCACATAGCTTATTACGAATTTCCGGGACGAGACCCACTAACCCCCCTTTTCCTGGGGGGTATTCCATACCCCAAGAGCTGCTGGTGCCCCCTCCCCCCCGAACCTCTGGCCTGGAGCTGCCCCTGAAAAATACTCCTTAAATTCCTCGTGACGCGAGACTGGTATTATCTTATTTGCATGCAAATGTTGTCAAAAGACGTCTCATGCAGCAATGAAATAGATTGATAATATCTGTAGGCTCTCCGATTGAAATAAAAAATTGGAAAAGTTGGTCCAAATAAAATTATTCTTAAAATTCCTGGTGGGATAAGACTTCAAACTATTGATAGTTCTTTGTAAAAAAAACAATATTTATGATGAGCACACCAAATTTAATACGTTTCATCACAAAGATTGGTTGATACGACCGTATTCACGTGAGAACGTATATTCCATTTAATAGACCATGTGTGATTATTACACGGTGAATTCACTAATTCATACGCATAAATATTGGAGAAATCAGCGCATGAGTGCCAACGAAAGTTTCACCGCAATTAGGATAATTGATTGTGCAAAGATTAATTATTATATGACACCCTCGTTGATTAATCAAACCTGCTCCTTGAGTTTGAACGTTAGCATATTCCTTAATACTATTCAGTGTTATACATCCAATCTTCCACAGCCATTTCATCTCTCCCCTCTCTCAATTATCCCGTGCAAAAGATACTCATAACTTTTATTTCTATGTACAAATCTTAGCGTGCTTACAGACACAATAGGAGGGATCACACTTTTTATGATTACGTTGGAGTTATAACAGTTGAAACGTGAAAAGGTCACTTACCGAGTTTTAACGCTCGAAAACCAAATATATATATATAATATAATATATATAATATTTTATTTCACACAACAAATTATACAATATATCTATTAAACAATTGTTTTGGTGAAATTAGGCACCCCTGAAGAAACCTGTATTGGGGTTGCCATCCATTAATTACGTTATGTTCAGCAGCAGTCAATTTAACAACTTATAAATATATTTAATGGGCTAGCAATTTACACAAAACGTATGCTCAATATAACATAAATTGAAATTCATAGACTTTATGCATTTAACAGTAGAATAATACAAAACAAGTAACAATTAGGAAATCGTGAATAAATAATTACATAGTGATATTAATGACATGTTTGGTGGGAGGTACTTTAACATTAAAGAATATTATCTATATCTATTTGCGTCAGTAACCATTTTCTTAGAAGGCTGAGAAATCCGGCTTCACTTTGCATAGAAGATATTTCTCTAAAATAATTACGCTCCTACATCCGTGCAATGAAAGGCAGTATGAGTGATTTAAATTCCATCGGAAGATGCGCCTCAATAATCACCGCCGTTCAGCGAGATTAAATGGAGTGAAAGTTATCCAAAACAAATTTTCCATTCAACATCAACAAGCTTTGAGAGCAAATGTGAAGTCCTGTTACAATTTCATTCTGAGAATACCGGGATAACTTGGCATCTGTTTATATATACAATGACATGTATTCACGCTTTCTCGAGCATAGGTGCTGCACAATAATGGCACTTAAATAATTCGCGTTTGAGTATTTGGCCACAAAGTTGGCACTCACTAAAGAAGCTCGTTTCCCTGAGCGATTAAAACATTCATATCCCCAATAGTTACAGATTTCATACCACCTTCTTATCAACGGATGTGGTCGCAGCACCTCGGCTTGTGAGGTGCATCGGTGATATTATAGTTCTACGTCGATTTGGGGTCGCTGAGCAAAAAGGCGGCTATGGCGAATTTCTCTTCGGGAGCGGAGGCTAATTTCACGCCTGGAGAATGTGACGAATTGGTTGAATAACTAAACGATGCAAAATATGCCTCAGCTGTCAGAGCATCTTATGGCCGATTTACATCATACATTTTAATGCTCAATGAAATTCAAGCGTCCTCGATTATAAAAAATACTGACTCGGGTGTAGCACACAAATATCAAGAAGGAAAACGCTACTGGTTAACGACGCATGCTATATCTACATATTCAAAATACCCTACAAGCCACCTCAAGGGTGTGTGGCAGGGGTTGAGTGGTCACCAGCATGCATTTTATTAGACCCAATTAACGTTAGTGTAACTCTATAATCTCTGAATAAAAAAGTAATATATGAGATAGCACGTCACATAGGGCAAGGGCCTAGCCACGTTGAAACACCGGTTCCCATCAGAACACCGAAGTTAAGCAACGTTGGGCCCGGACGGTGGTTGGATGGGTGACCCTCCTCCATACCTCAACCAGGCATGGATGGAGAGATGATACTCCCTCCATACCTATACCGGCAGGCCTGAGAGGCCAGGCCAGGCCATACTGGGGTGAGGCAGGGGGAGGCTAATCCTCCATACCTCTACCGAGGTGCTCTTGTCCCCTGTCTGCAAGTGGCAGACAGGCATGGGGTTGGCACAATGGACCAAGAAAGGTCTAAGTGCCCGGGCTCCTGACGAAGGCCCCCCCAACAACAATCTAATCATCTAAAATCTAGCACGTCACATAAGTAGTCCTTAACTATTCTATCACTGTCCCCTAAAATGAGTCCACGCTGGTATTTATAGCCGCATTTCAGAGGCGACAATTGAGCTACCATACCTACTTATTGCAAGGTCATAGCCATATAAATGTTCATGATTATCATTAGCATAAAATAGTGTTTTTCTCACCATATATCCTGTCTTAGAATCTTTTCAGAACGCGCTTTGCCGTCACCACATTGAAATTTAACACAATTTTTTGTATGAGAATGCATTTTGCAAAAACCATGGCTAATAGTTAGCCGGCCCTTAGCCCTTCTGTAGAATCTTACGCCAAATAATGTCTGGTTCACGCGGCGAATTTTGATCCCTCCCTTACCTACCTGTGAAGATTGGCGATCTACATAGCAATTATGAGAAATACAACTGCGACGACGTAAACAATATCATTTAATAGGGTTTTTGAAAATAATACTTCCAATAACCAGGTTCATTTGAATGAATTATCACCACATTTTCGAGTTGAATCGATGTCATTGAGCATAGCTATCCCTCGGTCCAAAGCCTCCGGACGTTATTTCTGCTGACCGACGGGCTTAGACCAAATGATGCAGGACCAGAGCCGATTGAGAGCGACTCAAAATCGAGCTCAATCCCAGCTCAGCCAGGTCATAAATCGATTAAAATTATCGAGTCAAATTACCGATTAACCTCACGGATTACCTAATCGATATCCGATTAAATTGCACTGTGATTCCCACGTCATAAGTTTGTTTATTTTTCCTCCATCCCCTCTCAACTCCCCCACCCAACCAACACTCCTCCACACTTCTTGAGCCTCGCCGAAGAAAGAACGCCCGGGTGAGAAACCAAAATTACAGGTAATTTTTTCCTTATTCCTCCCCCTTCCTATTCCCCTCCCCCCCCACCCGTGCCCCCCTCCCCATACTCAAGAAACCATCGTCGAAGGACGAGGGCCGCTTCATAAACGAGAAAGCCTTAACGCCTGTTTGAAGAACATCATCGGCTTCGAACACAATATGTCGGCAGATCCCACGGTGAGCGGAGGGAAATTACAGAGACCACAGCGACTGTCAATGACCCGGGCGGAGTGGGCCGGCCTCGGCGTAATTTACGGCCCCCGTGGCCGAAAGGAGGACATTACCGGGGAGATTACCGGGACTGCCCGTTAAAGGTCTATTTTTTTGCGGGCGAGAGTCCGTCTAGGGTTTTCTTCTCTCTCTCACACTCTTGTACGTTTATGTTCTTTCCGCGGTCCGCAGAACGACGGAGCGACAACTCAGCGCAGCAACCGCCGAGACACTTCTCACAACCACCCACTCCACCCCTCTGATCCCAAGGGATTGGGTTGGTAAGGCGGCTACATTACTGGGTTCCCATCCTGAGGACCCGGGTTTGCGCCCCGAAAGAGGCGACGGTTTTCATCAGCGGAATCGCGGTGCCTACTTGGGTGCTTTGCTGAGAACACTTTCCAAGGCTTGTACACTTTTCGTTGGACGGGACGCAGAACTGTGGACCCCTTCCGTTTACAGTGGACCAATGCCGATGTCACCCCCGCTCTTCACATCCTACTATGCTCTTAATTTCCTAAAGAATGCTTTCAATAGCAATCCACCCACCTTTTTTTGATTGCCAAAATGACCTCAGTAGTCCTATCCTAGTAACTACTACTCATATTTCAGTAATAACTATACCACATCGTATCCCTGTTTTTTATTTAATTAGAGATTAGAGCCAAATTATTAATTTTTCCCCCTGAAAGTTTTATCTTTCTCATATCTTCTTATGATTTTATATAACGCCATACTTCAATTATTCATAGTGAGTAAACTTCATGACATAAAAGTTATACTGGAAATGTCATGTATTTCCTGATTGTGAATATTTCCACTGGCAAAGTTTAAACTAGCAAACTCAATTTATTATCCTGTCAACTTTGTAATATTCCGTTTTTATGTCGTTTACATTTTATTGTGTATTTTATGATTTATATGAATTGTTTGTATCAGGACCTCCCGTGTTAGAACAAAGAGTTTGCTGGAAGAGAAGGGATAGGTCAGAGGTGAATTGCATGTGAACGATGAGTCTTATATTATTGTGTCACGCTGATTTCGTTAAAATCACTAATGGTGTGTTGAAAAAAGGACTACTGTATGCACCATCTATCAGCTCGGAAGTGTATATCTCTTATTTTGTCACTATTATTAATTCTACAGATGTAGTGCGGGGTCAATATAACTTTCTATGTATCGTACTGAAACTCGCCTGATCTGCATTTTCCATTTGATCTTAGCCTACTGTGTAGTCTCCAACGGCTCCGGAACTGGTTCCTCCATCAGCTGTGTAACAATTTCTGCTCGTAGCAATTTTGAACGAATCGCGCGTCTTTCCTTTTGACTTTTCCTAAGGAGAGAGGCTTTACTTTGTACTTTTGCTTTTAGGTTGGAGGAGAAATGGCTTACCTATAGGCTAGGAACAAACTAAACATAAATTCTCCCTAAAGAAATCTTCCATCCGTTTTTCATTAATGACATCGGAATTATTCCTGGTGATATTTTGAGCCGCCAAAGAACAGAAGCTGATATAAGCCCGCTGGGCAACTTTTGTGGCCTCCAGTTTCCCCATAACCCTTCAGATACCTCGTAGCCACCTTAGACCCGTGTCCACGAATAGTCGGCGCTGTAGAACACGTCGGTACACACTCAAATTCGTTCCGTTTCGCTGATTACATTATTTCCCAGAAAAAATAAGAACCGAAAAATAGGGGGAAAATGTTGGAATCAATGAGAATGTGTTTTCAGCACGGGAGAATTGCGCATTTCGAAGAATGGCTTGAAGAAGAAAAAAATGAATTCTTCACCATGACTGTAAAAAAAGTCCATACAACATCCATAAAAAAATGGACATACTTATAGAACCTATTTTGACATGCGATGGTTTGATGAAGGCTTGCGTTTCTTAAGGACAAGTGAAATGGAAGAAACTCGAAAAGAGATAACTGAATTAAGTGAAGATAGACGTCGAAGTTTACTGACAGACATGAGGAGGCATTATAGTTAAATTGGCCTCTAATTGAGAACGAGGAACGAGGCTCTCGGTTCTTTTAAAAGAATTAAAGGATTTTGTGACACTGACCATGATAATTAATTAGACACTAAGTTCAAATTCAAGGTATCAATATTTTATAGTTAATTGTGAATTAAAAAATTGAAGTAGTTTAAATGAGGATGAGAGCAAAAGTTGTGAAAACAAATATCCCGAATCGATTAAAAAATAATAAACCACCAATACAATATCTCAGCAACACGATTAAATAGGTTCCTCGATAATTTGGATTATTGTCTTGTATCTTTTCGTATTCCCTTTTCCTTCTACTCCACTGCAGGAAACATTCTCAGGAAAAAAGAGCTAGTGATCTCATTAAGATTGATGGCAAGCAGAAATATATGCTTTTTGATATATATAACTTAGAAATGTGCGGATTTTATCGGTAAAGGGTAAGCAGAGGTGAAACTTTGCAGAACTGCATTTTGCATTAGAATAACCTCAACTTAAAATCTGTGGCAGTATACATTCATATTAAAAAATATATATATCATTCCGTGTAATGGAAAAATTAAAATTGGAAGTTATCTTAACTTAATATTAAGTATAGCCTGAATGTAAAATTATTTCACCAAGCAGGATCCTAGATAAGAACACAACCAAAGTAGAAATTGCATCACCAAAGTAAAACTCCATATCCATCGGCAGATGTAATAAGCGAATAGATTAAAGTAAACGGTCGTTAGGTTACTCCAGGCTCAAATTGACCTTTCAGAGCGGTCGGTTATCGCCGGATCCACTGTTACCAACCATTTGGTATCATCAGCAAGGAGGGACTACTCAGACTACTTAAGTTTTGAAGTTCCATACCGACCGATGAAAAACGGCAAAACATCTTCCGAAAAGGTTGAGTAAACCCTTCTCATGATATTTATACTGCTATAAATATTTTTCCTTGAGGATTTAGTAGAAACCAGCATGGAAAAATAAACAATTGCCGAGGAAATGGATCCTAAGCGACTTCAACGACATATTCTGGTTTACCTTGAAGTGACAACCAAAGCGGTAAGTACATTTTATCTAACGCCATTTATGATGGAAAACTTGCTAGCCTACGGATTAGCCATTGTTGCCAGACATTGGATCGTCGGATTGCTTTTTACGAGACATCATAAAGACGAGAATGGTTCCTAAGCCACGACTTTTCTCCTGCTACGAGGATATTTACCATGGATTTGGCGCGACCGTTTGAGAGGCTACCTTGAAATAAGCAATGAAATGCTGAGCCGTATATTATATGTTTTTCATACGATAGTTTTCCTGATTCGGTGTCAATGGGATCAATAACTTCTGTAGAAACTGATAGACCATGAAACGTGATTAATGGTTACCTCTTAGAAAATCTCCAGAATATTCTTTTACATTTTAATTAAAATCTCCAGAATATTCTTTTACATTTTAATTATTTTTGGAAAAGTTTTAGACCTATACCGTAATGTCTATCTTCACTGGTCAACCGTCTGACAAATATTTTGCAACATATTTTTGTAACAGCACATACAACAAAATAAGTCACTGTTCTGGCTTTGGAAATCGATGTAACTAAGGTTCTCTGGCGACTCCCAAGCGCACTCCCATGTATATAAACGGAAATTTTTAGTGTGCCTATTCCCAAAACAAATTAGTTTTGTTTCCGTAGTGAAAGACTGGGTCGCAGAAGTAGAAGCGGAGTGTGGCTGTGGAATAGAATAGAAAATTTTAATTTCTATATTTTCGGTAATACTCATCATGACCGGAAACTTCATTTTTCCCAAATCATCGACAATGATACCTATATATACGAGTACGAAAAGAACGCAGAGGCAGAGACAATATGCCATTCCAGAGTTAAATATTACACGGAGAAAAAAAGGTTGGGTGACGCATTCAATTTATTTGGATAACAAAAAGTGAGTATGGGCGTTTAGCTCTAATCGTAAGATTGGTTATCTATAGCCCTTCATTCTAACCTTACCCCAAATTTCCTTAACCTTTCCCCCTTCTTTCATTGTAGCTCTTCTGTTTCATATCCAGTTTTACTTGTAATATGTATTTCTCTCTCTGTCTTCTAATATACTTCTTACAAATTCGTGAGGCCTCAAAGTGCGGACAGGACCTTGTCTTCCAGACAGTGCTCCAGACATTGTTTTTTTCATCCCTTTCCTTCTAAACCCCATTCCTGGTTTCCGATCTAATCTGTCCATCTCCAGCACCAAGTTTCCAAAGCCTCTCTTCTGTTCCTTCTTTCCATCAGTACATTTTTTCAGCCATACAGTGCATCACTGCATAAAAAGTTTTTCGCGTTTTTCTCATAATTGGTAATATATGGAGGGTTAAGGAAACTTGCGAATGTAGAGATCTGGTTGTGGGGCTTTAGGGAGGGGATCTCATAATAGTCGTTTTGGATCGAGTTGGCGCAGTGGCTAGAGCCATAGAGTATCCCGGATACGAATTCCGAAATTGGCGGAGATATAACAGATCCCGGCTTTTATTTCATAATTACGTGGAGATCACTCTGGCCGTCGGACTTTCGTTAATCGGGGTGGATTCTACGCCAGAAAATACGTTTTCAGACTTATGGGGTTTATATCGCCACTGTTGCATGCTAGCAGAAGAAACCGTTTAGTCTTTAAGAGACAGGGCAATGAAGTAAAGTTTTGTGTGCAATACTGACACGAGTCATGAGGGATGAATAAAACGCAAAATTTGCTAAAATTCGATTATTTTCAACGGAGAAGTAATTATTTATTATTGCTTTATTTTCTGAAGATATGGGTCCACAAGATCAATGGTTAATACTCCTTTTTTTGCCAGCGTTTTGTATACTTAGTAGCTTTCCTCAGAGCTTTATCAGGATTAATTATATATTTTATACAGAACTCAGCAATATTTAAGTTTTACATATTATGAGGTTAATAAATTACATATTATTATTAAAAATAATATTAAATTTAATAAATAGAGAGGACGATAAGAGAAATCATCTAGTAACCACGAAAGTGAAATAATACGAAATCGAAATGGCTAATGCGACATGCACTGATTACCCAACTTCAAATTAAACCATATTTCAATAATGCATGCTCTCATAGCTTCTTTGGAATCGCGATAACCGATGAGACGCCTTTCTTGGCGGACTGCCATACCGGCATCGCTGTTTTGCCATCAGTGCTCCGCAGAACGCCCATTTTCCCCTCCCCCACCACCTCCCAAACCCTGAGAGAAATCACGGTGTACTAGTCGACCCGTGCGAAGCATTCGCACTGTATCCTCCTCAAATCCCACTTAATTGAAGTGCACACCGTATAGTTAGTAACGTGTAGTTAGTGCGTCATTGATGTAGGTGTGGGTTGAAGTGGGTATAGGTAATGTGTGTTTAAATTTTAGATTATATATATTTTTTGAAACATAAGGTTCAGATATTTACATATTTACAGCATATTTACATGTTTAAAGGACCTCTTTGAACACTATGTTTGAAGTGATGTTATGGTCATCTGTGATTGTTTGTTGGTGGGTCTGTTTTACACAGACATAGATGTCACTGAAAGACCGCACCCTGGATAACGCCACATACAACTGACCGTGTGAAAAAACAGGGTCAGGCATGTACAATCCTGCCTTTGTTAGCGTGTGTCCCTGTGCCTTATTTATAGTCATGGCAAAGGCAACTTTTATGGGAAATTGCTTCCTAGTCACTTTGAAAGTCACGGTAGGATCAGAAGGGGTGAGGTTAATGCGTGGTATGACGACAGTTTATCGGGCAAAAGAAAACTGGTGGAAGGGACAATGTGAGCAAATGGAAAAGATGCAGGAGGAGGGGGAAGTGGGCGCTTTGTACGCCAAGGTGAAAATGTTATCGGGTGGTAAGAGAGGTCAAGCGATACCAAAGGTTAAGGACAAAACAGGAAAGATATTAATCGAACAGGAAGATATCCAAGAAAGGTGGAGAGAATACGTAGAGGAGCTATATGACAGCGAGAATAGACCCCTTAGCCTAGATCTAGAGGACGAAGGAACAATAGATAAAGATAACCTCGGACCAGAGTTACTTGAAAGTGAAATAGAGAGGGCACTAAGAGAGATGAAGGGTAGAAAAGCCGTGGGAACCGATAACCTACCTTCGGAGCTACTGAAGAATCTAGGTAGTAGGGGGAGAAAATCGTTTTTCGAACTTATTCGCAGGATCTACGAGGAAGGAGTATGGCCAGAGGATTTCGTGAAAACAGTATTAATACCTATCCCGAAGAAGAAGAAAGCGTCAGAATGCGAGGAGTATAGAACAATCAGTTTAATTTCGCACGCAGCAAAAGTGTTGCTTAGAATACTAAATAGAAGGTTGGAGAGCAGAGCAAAGTGCTATTTAGGCGATGACCAATTTGGGTTTAGGAAGGGGAGGGGAACCAGAGATGCGATTGCGGTAATGAGGACACTTATAGATAGAAACATAGAGCATAATCAGGATGTTTTCGCTTGTTTTGTAGATTTCGAAAAGGCGTTTGACAGAGTAAACTGGGAGAAACTAATGCAGATACTGGGGAAAATAGGAATAGATTGGCGTGATAGGAGACTCATCCGAAACTTATATATGGGGCAGAGGGCTCAGGTAAGGGTAGCGGACGGTGAATCAGGGTGGGCAGTTATAGGTCGCGGGGTGCGGCAAGGGTGCCCGTTGTCGCCTTTACTTTTTAACATCTATTCTGAGGAAATGGTAAGAGAGGCATGGGATGAGCTAGACGTGGGAATGAAAGTAGGAGGCCAGTGGATAAAGTCGGTTAGATTCGCAGACGACCAGGCGTTGGTGAGTCGGTCATCGAAAGGACTTCAAACTTTAGTAGATGCACTGGAAAAGCAGTGTGAGAAATACGGAATGAAGATAAATAATAGGAAAACAAAAGTAATGAGATTTGGTAGGACAAAGAAAGCGAAGCTGGTGATAAGAGTAGGAAGTCACAAACTGGAGCAAGTAGAACAATTTAATTACTTGGGTAGTACGCTAGAAGAAAGAGGACATAGTAGCAAAGACATTAGGAGGAGAATAGCGCTAGCGAAGGAAGCGTTCAATAATAGAAGGGAGCTGATGACGAGGACCTTAAGTAAGGATGTAAAAAAGAGGCTAGTAAAGAGCTTGATATGGAGTGTGGCATTGTATGGGGCAGAAACGTGGACCTTGAGAAAGGAAGACGAAAATAGGCTGAAGGCTTTTGAGATGTGGGTGTGGAGGAGGATGGAGAAGGTGCGTTGTACGGAAAGGAAGACAAATGAGGAAGTGCTTGACATGGTGGGCGAGGAGAGGAAACTTATAGATGAGATTAGGGGAAGGCAGGGTAGGTGGCTGGAAGGGGTAATGAGGGACGATGGTTTGCTGAAGGTCGTGATAGAGGGAAGGATGTTGGGTAAGCGGGGAAGGGGAAGGAAGAGAATCGATTTTTTGGACGGGATGAAGAAAGGTAGGACTTATGCTGAGATGAAGAAAGAAATACAAGAGGTAGAAAGGGCACAGCACGTGTAAGAGTTCGTTGGATATTCTCTGACTTTCATCACAACCTACCTCTAACCGGTAGATTACTGTAATGAATGAATGACGACAGTTTGACCGGAGTCAATCAATTTCGCTGTGATAGTGTAGTTGCCCAAGTGAGTTACCACTAATCTGGCGCCATTAATTAAGCCCTGCTTAGGTTTCTAATCATAATGATAATAGCGTTCATTTTTAGTATGAGTTTATGAGGTGGCAAACCTGAAGGGCTTAATTAGTTCAGAAATTCTAATCAAGCAGTTTGGGGAAGTAAACATAAATTCAAGTTTTGATTAATTTAATTCATTTTATAAATAGATCAGCAGATCGAATACCTTAAATCAATATTTTAAGTCGAAATTAAATGCGGAATGAGATAATAGATGCATGAAATGGAAATCAGTTTTATTTCGATATATCTCGATATTCTCGATAGAGGATCGATTGGTCGAGGGCGGGATTTCAAAAAACCGTTTTTCAACTGTAATTTTTCGAAAAACAACTCAAATGTGAGTAATTTGTATATTTTTCCAGTGCGGCGGTTTTGAAAAGCTTTAAAATGATGCCTCATTTATGAAAATTGATGAAGTACTAAGGAAGTTATGGCGTACCGACAAAAAAAAGCCCTTGAGAAATAATATAATATATGTTTTTTGTGAAATTAGAATTTTCCGAAAAGTGCATATCAATGCCAGCGACGGTTCTCTCTCTTTCCCTCCACCCTTCTCCCATGCCATAAACCAGTGAAATCCCTTAAAAAGGTAGTTCGAGCGAAAAATCACTTCACCTAGAATTTGATGAATTTGGCCTCATTTGAAATAAAAAACTCTCACCTTTCCAACTATATCAAAATATCAACCCCATGCCGAACTGCTTTTTGAGCAAATTGCCTGAAAATACAAGCTGTTTGACATGGGATATAAATTATGGCTGTGCGCTCCAGAGGGAGAATATTAAAAAAATTAGGAACTACTACCACCTAGATTTCGTCAAAAAACCAACGGTGTGTAGATTGAAAGTTTTCTCAACTATTTATAAAAAAATAATTTATTTCTCACTTCAGTAATTGTTACAGAATCGCAAAAAACCTGCTGTTTTGAAGGGTTTTAAGCCGTACGGCGGGAAAAAATGAGTCAAATTAGATACTTAGGTAGCTTTATTTATTTAATTACTGCGAAGTTTGTCCATGCATAACTATATTTTTGCGGCATTAATACTACAATACTTATTTCATACTTCTTACAGACGCTGAAATCAAAAAATAAAATTTGAATATGGTCTCCATTATGACTAGGGAACTATCTCGCTCAAACCATCTTAAATCGGGACAACGTGTTCCTCAAGAGGTATTTTCTCCATGGTTGGTGATAAATGATCCTTCTCTTATTATACTATTCACCTAGCAAACATATCGGTGCACATGATCGCAGTTGTATGTTGTCTCGTCAATCTTACCGACCAATAATCCATCGCCGTCCAAACAAGAGAGTGGTGCATCTCGATCTCATTGTTATTATTATAGGAGAGAGTGGGAGTGTTTGAGACGGAAGGAGGAGAAAGAGAAGGAGGAGGAAAAGGTTTAGGAAAGGGAGGAGGAGATGTGGAGAGGGGGGTGGGGTCGTGTTGCGGTGGGAATTACTTGTCCGGAAGATGCGATGGGAGTCGTGGCGCTGGCGGCTGGCTCGGAGAACTTTGCGGCATCCCTTTCCCCCCCCCCCTCATAAAATATGGAATATCCGTAAATAGGCGACGGTGTCGCCCCCGGGGGTGGAGTGAGGAGTCGGAGCAGGGAAAGATTGGGAGTAGCGCGTAGCCCACAGATGGGAAAGGGAATTGTGGGGGGGAGGGGAGAGAGTAGGAGGGATGAAGGAAAAAAGGAAGGGAGCGCGGCTTCCTCAGAAAGGCAAAAATAGGGTGGGATGGGTTAAGGGGGGGGGGGAGTGGAAGGGGGGGAGGGTGCATTATTTTTCGTTTCATTTTTCGATAGTGGCTTAATGGAAGTGTTGAATATAAGTCTCTCAGTCTCTCTTTCTTCTACTCCTCCTCCCCGCTCGCCCTTTCCATACGGAATACTAACGAGGAGTGGGGGAGACCCCACTCCGCTCGCCCGCCCATTTACTCTTCCCACAGACTCCTGTTTTGTATGAGTTCCCGGGACCGAAAAAGGAGGGAAGCCGACGCTCTCGCATGAGCGTTGTGGTGCGCGAGACGAGAAAGTCACAGGAGAGAGGGAGAAGAGCTTGCGCGAAAGCTTATAACCCCCGCGAAGAAATCCTTTGTCGACCTAAGAACTTATTCAGGACAGACAGAACGTTGTTAAATCTGGACAATGCCCTTCACGTTACCCTATTGTCTCAACAAATCTCGTTAATAATGACACTGGCTTAATTTTGTGATACGTCAAAATTTCGTCAGTTATATAAGTACAAAAATTCCCAAGCTTTCCTAAATTTGGCGGCGAGTCTATTACGACTCGCTGCACCCTTCACAGTGATCGACTTCATGGTTTAGCGAGGCAAGTTTAAAATTTAAGTACGCCGTAATTATAAGTTCTGTCGGTGGCGAAACGCTGTTTTTGACCAATTAAGTTCTGAGCCACAAGCCGGACTGCGTGGTTGCACATCAGTCATGTTCAACGTGCATATCGGTTCGGGGTTTAGAGACTTTTTGAAAATCTTCACGCCAAATAAAGAGGATTGCTTTCGGCGAGTACTGTCGAGCTCACCGAGTTGGGGCTGGGTGTACATTAAAAATAATCGTTCATTAACGCACAATGCATTTTTAGAGTAAGCACTTAAAATATTTTACGATGCCTAATGTAAATATTTAGTTCCTAACAGCCCTTAGACAGTGTCATTGAAGCGATAATGGCGGTATTTACACCTACTCAAAAAAGTTGATCCATGGAGCATTCCTGAAAGAAAATATGATTTAACGTATAAGGGAACTATCAAAGGGTGTGTGAAGGACAAGATGTAATGAATGTAGGACCTTCTGAGAACGTTACGCCCGAAAAACGTAAAGAGAAGTATTTAATCAATAGTTAAATAACCCACTGTTTAAAAGTTACGACCCATTGATATCGAGCTTAAGGATTTTACCGGTGAGAAAGTGTATTCAACTATCCAGTGCCTTCCTCGTTGCACTTCCGACCATTAAGAAACCATAAACTTTCGCACACGCTTTAGTCCGGGCCTCGTCTCCATTCCATACAAATGGCTCCAATGCTCTTTATATCTTCCTTTTTTCTCTCCACCTGAACCAATGGTAATCCTAACCTCTCCAAGTTAACTAGGCCAACGCAGAAACAAGAGCAAATGTGACAGGGAACGCGACATTTGCCTCTCACTAATGATTGACTGGTGATTGGTTCGTTCTTTTGGGATGATGCGATCGACAGATGAAACAGGGGGGGGGGGGACTGCAGCCTCCACGCGACGCCGCCGCCCCGGTGCCTAGATACGGAGAGCGGTCTCGAGTGGCAGCGATGTTGATTGGCAAGTAGGCGGAGGCACGCGCTGGCACGCGATGGCACGCAAACATGGCACGCCCCAACGGAAAGCAAACTCCCATCAACCGACCGCATTTATCCCTTGAGAAGAAAAAAAATCTCAACGAACGTCGACTGAATTACGATCCCTTAAGGGATTTCCCAGCGCCCCTTAATGGGATCCGCCGCCAAGACGCAGCAACGAGTGATCCGAGTTTGCTTTTGCAGCGAGGCGAACGAATTTGCGGCCGTCACGCGACGACAGTGTAATTTTTTCGCCAGGGCAATTACCTACCCTTCTTGCCTCAGCACGCGAAGTTAGGGAAGGATCGCCACTTTGATGGGACTTTATAGAGCGAAAGAGAGAGAGAAATAGCGACACACATGCAATGGGTGCTCTCAACGCGTGCATTTTAGAGCAGCAATGATTGCACAGACGTCACCAAAGTGAAACCATCGGATTTAAATTCATAGCCATTACCACTAATTTTCAAAATTCTACCAACAACACACATTTCTGATATAATGGCAGCTGAGGATCTTCCCATCACCCAAAGGTGCATTTTGAGGAGTAGGTAAAACATCCCTACATAGGGCTAAATAGTCTCCCAAAAAGTTCCCTTTTTAAAGCCGTTTTACGCGGGGCACGAAATTGCACAACTTCAAACTGCATTTTTTTCTCAAACGGGCGTGGAATCATTTTCGAATTAGAGCAGGGGCTATTTTTCCATCTCGCGTTCATGCATTCGAGCATGCGTTCTTGCAATTCACGGCTTTACACGATTCAATTAGAAATGCAAGTACATCAGATCGTGCAATTACGTGCTCCGTGTAAAGCGGGCTTTATAGACTCCAGCTACATCATGCGTGAAGTTACTTCTGCACCGTGATATTAGGGTACATCGAAAAAAATTTTTTTTTAATTTCTATTTGAAATTTTGGAAAAAGGTGCGATTCCAGCCACAGATACACCGAATAAAATATTTTCGAAAAATATTAATATTCACTGTCCGTTGCAAAATTCCGTCACCCGAGTTTGAAGACTAATATTTCATAGATGGCTCAATCGATTTTAAAATGAAGTACATCACATTAAAGCTTGTTTGTTTCTGCGTTCATGGATGGTGTACAAAACTTTTTACCGTTTATATTTATTTCATTGTGTGCTTTAAAACAGCATTTTAGCACATTTTTCTGGTACCGGACGGATGCATCGCATTTACGGCTTCGTAATAACAACAAGGTTCAAGATATCGAAATTTTCTTTTCAAATATTGTAGCAAAGATCATTCTTAACAGTTATACGAAGTTTCATATTATTTAATGCATTAATATTTTAGTTATAGACGCCAATGCACGGCTGCGGTATTTTCCGTCCCGCGCATCCCTGAAAACCGCCGTTTGGACCTTCTTCAGGATCTCGAGTTCAGCATCATGAATCCACTTATAAAATCTTAAAGGAATTCGTTGGTTAATCAATATCGATTAAAATTTATTTTGGAAAAAGAACGCGTTAAACTGCCAGGAGCATTTTTCTCCTGGATTTTTTTTAATCGTAAGATTAAGTTAACAGGGAACTCAATACCGCTTCGAGAGTTGTTAGTAACTATTTTGCTTTATTTTTTCAGATAACTACAAAGTTTTTTATGAAAATAAAGGTTTTTTTCTGAATTATAGGGTTTTGGGGTGAAAGACAGTCGTTCCTCTTGCACATGGAATAGTGAGGGGTCACGAACACATTCTGCAAGGGAAAATATTCATCACCGCATAGCTAAAGCCAGTACATTGTTAAGGTGAACTCTAGTTTACACTAAAGTACCTAAGGTTTGGCTGGGAAGACGTGTACTTGGAAGTCCTTTTTTCACCTGAAAGCTTGCTCAGCACGTTGTGACTCTTTCACGTGGACAGCCAGCTTTCTACCCCTTTTCCTCTCAACATAAAGCATTGCTAGAAGTACATTTTCTGGATGCCTAAATTATGCATTTTTCTGAATGACTAATAAAACTATGTCTTTGGGATATTTTGGCCCGGTTAATGTGAAACCGCAGATGCTTTGCACCGTCAACGCAAGTGGGATGAGTCTTCACAGCGAACCACGTTGGAACGTAGACATTCAAAATATATTTCACTAGCAATGCCAAACTTGATGAAGGCGTGGCCACGGGCGTGCAGAGCCGGAGAACTCAAGCCGCTGTAGTTAACAATCTTGAGGTGCATACAGGACCAGGCTTTGCGCGTGCCAGGTTAGCAGGGCACTCCCCAAAACTAATCGCCATGGCCATTCGGAACAAATAACGTGGATCGTTAGATAACACTTCCATATCTAACTCTGGGGCGATGAAAGGGACATTCTCGAATTTCACCACTGGAAGGGTGTGGCAGATATCTAAATTCCGGCCCATTGGACCTGAGTAGGCCGTAGGACTTTACGTTGATCCGTCAAGCGCCTTGAAAAGATGTCGGAAGGGCCACTCGTTAAAGTGCAGTAGGCAAATAAGCCATTGCAATGGTCTACCTAGAGTAACTTCCATAAGGCGTATCGCACCTCCCACGTGGCCAGTGTTTCCCACACAGTAACCCGTCTGACCCTGCTGCTTTCATTTCACTCAAATCAAGCTGCTTCTTCGTTAGGTACCCCATTATGTTTCGGTGAATGTTTTTGGAACTGCCTTTATCACCTTGAGCTTAGTGCCCCGTTTAGACTACTATCGTACGTACCATCGTAGCAACTCGCACGCATTCACACTAATATCGTAACTCAGTGCTGCCCTCACCAGGAATCGCGACGAACAAGTAAAGAGCAAGCGAACAAAATAGGGATGCACGCGTTCCAGTGGCGTTTTTAAGACTTTCGACATGGTTTTACAAGCAAATGACACCTATCTTTGTTTATTCGCCAAAGTACCACCATCTAATTCAATGTAATGATTGACGTTTTTGATTATCGTCATTCATCATTGCCGATTTCCAGTCGTGATACCAGCGCTAACCATCGTAAAAGTGGCAGTGTTAGGAACTACGTGTACCGCTGTCCGGACTTGCGTTCACACTACTAATTCTGGCTACTATCGTCAGGACGATCGTACGTACGATAGTAGTCTGAACGGGGCATTGTAACCTATGTAACGGTACCTGGCTCCTCGAGTTGCACTTTACGCTCTTCTGTCATTATAGTTTTAGCCCTTTTTGTTTTCACCCTTCACCTCATAGGTGCAAGTAACATCCTTCCTACCGTCAAAATAAAGTGTCTATAGCTTGTGCCACGGCGACATTGCTAGGTAACGTGCACATCGCAAAAACCTCGACGGTTTACTCTGCCTACTTTCCGATGCTAGGTAGGTAACCTGTGTATTGGCAAAATTCAGATTCGCCATCTCACATCACCCGCCGCTGCCCTCTCTCGAGAGCTTCCGCTTCCGTCCGCAGAGGCGCTCTCGGCGTCGCGGTCCCAATCGAAGAAAGGACCGCTCCCTCCTCGCCAACGTGAAGAGGAGTTTTCATTTTCCGTTTTCCCAGCGCCGAGCGTGCGTGCGTATTATATTAGCATTTCCATTTTCTCTTCATCAAAGCAAACTCCACAAAACAATCTTCCTGACTCTTGGGAGGGGAAGGGAAGGAAAACGAGGAGGTGGGGTAGGGAGGGGGGTTTGAGAGAGGTGGGGGAATTCGTGTTGCCGCCGCAGGTGAGCCGAGAACTCAAAGAGAACTCAAAAACGTGGAGAAGGAGAGAGAGAGAGACAGTTATAGCGTGTTTATCGCGCCGCGCAGCTCACTTGTCCCTCTCATTCCCTCCGTTCACGTTTTCTCCTTCTCCTCCCTCCCTCCCCACCCCCTACTCCCCTCCCTCCCCCTTCCTTCCCCTTCTTTTCGCTCCTCCCTTTCGACCATGCGTTGTTTCAGTTCCATATTTAGTCGACAAGTGTGGGTTTAAGGTAGTTAGAGCGAAAAATCACTTCACCTTGTATTTGATGAATTTGGCCTCATTTAATAGAAAAATCTCATCTTTCCAATGATACCAAAATGTCAATCCTTTGCCAAACTTCTTTTCGAGCAATTTGCCGAAACATTTAAGAGGTTTATATGGGATAGATTATGGCTGTACGCTCCAGAGAGAGAATATTGAAAACAATAGGAACTTCTAGCACCTAGAATTCGTCAAAAAACTAACGGTGTATAGATTGCATGTTTTCTCAACTATTTATAAAAGATAATCTTTTACTCACCACAGTAACTTTTACAGAATCGCAAAAGAAATCTGCTGTTTTCAAGGGTTTTCAGCCGTTCGGCAGGAAAAAATGAGTCAAGTTAGAGACTTATGTTGCTTTATTTATTTAATTACCGAGATTTTTGGGCATATATAACTATATTATTGCGCCATTAATATTACAATATTTATCTCATACTTCTAACAGTCGCTGACATAAAAAAATAAAATTTGATTATGGTCTCCATTATGACTAGTGATCTATCTCGCTCAGACCACCTTCGTTGAAGCAAAGAAGAAACTAGCAGTTGAAGCGAGATTTTTCCCAAGTCATAACACTGACCATACCTATTCAAATATTTATTTCTAAGTTTAAAAAACTGTGGTAAACGTGGAGTAAGTAAATATTGCAACATCAATGACACAAAAACTTCGTTTAAATTGAATGGAATTCTCAGTAATTAACAAAATTTACATGTACAAGTGACTCATTTTTTTACACTAGACTCATTTTTTCTCGCCCAGCGCTGAGAAAGTCTTCACGACTGAGTATTTTTTTTCGATTCTGTAAAAATTACTGCCGGATGTAATTGATTTCCATTTGAAAATGGTTCAAAAAAAGCTTAAAACTGCAGAATATTATATTTCCGTCGAGATCTATGAGTTACAAATTCCTCATTTTTGAATACATTTTCAAGGAGTGAATCCCCGATCCATGCCCTACGGAAAATGGCGAGTATTTTTTTGTCAAATATTTGGAAGTTAAGTGGTCTCTCAGTGATTCAACCCGAAGGTTGGAATCTGATAGTTGAGGGTAGAGCTCACCCCGGACTAAGCCACAGGCGTGTGAATTTCACACATTCAGGCTAGGGGGGCCAGTTCCTTTCCCTGAAGAAGTTAAATGGTAAGAGTCCGATATTTTATTATCATTGGATATGCAAGATCTTTTTAATTATAACTATGATATCTAAAATTATGACTTTAATAATAATTTATTTATTTCTAATTATAGATTTAAATACACACTGCTTTTTGGCGCGTCAACTACACTACTGAGCTATTCATGATCCCATGGCCGTCCACATGATCCTTTGCCCGAATGCATTTTAATAACTTCGATATTCCCCTATTCTGTCCTAAAGTTCCATCTATTCTCTTATTTAATCCATGATGCTATGCACAAGGACATAAATTTAAATAGCAAAATAGCAGCAATTTAGATCACATTTGGAAAGATATGCTAATCTTAACGTTTCTTTTAAATATGATAGCGCCAATTTTCTCTCTTTTAACGCACGAAATCAGTTTAAGCGCATGAAACATTTTATTTTTAGCATCACGGTCAGTAAAATCATACAGCACTTCTTATCCTAATTTTAATTTAATTTTAAATCACGCCCATTTCCTTGGATGCCATTTGTAATGGCCCTTAATTCACGTTCATTTGGTGAAAATACTCTTCATTGTGAGTATGAGTACTCAAAACCCCATCAAACTTATGCTCCGAGCAAACGAATGATATTGAGCGACATTCCACGAAATCTTGGTGATTCATGGCCGTCTTTGAGCTTGAGCAGCGTTCAATTAAACGAAAAACAGCAGGAAATGCAAGTTATCCATGAATAACCTACAACGGTGAAGTTGAACCATTCAAAGACTATAAATAAAAAAAATGTAATCCAGTTCATTGGTTAGCTATTCGATCCTCGATATTCCCAATGCCCTCGATATAGGTCCAATGTAGAACTAATTTGCAATCAAAGAAATACACTATTCCTTCCGACAGTGAAGAAGCAAAATTCCCTGCCATACCCTACAATTTCTTATCCTATAATCGAAAAATATCGTTCCGATGAAGACTATTTTCTTTCCACCTCACATCTATCATGCAAATATGAACATATGTATTGCTCACATTTTCACTTAGCTCGACAACATTTCAAGGATAAAATACAGTAAAAGTTTATATTTATACCGTAATATGGTTGTTAATGATTATATGGTTTGTAAAATATTTCGCTTCTCTTTTCCTGTTGCCATGATTAATTTTGATAACCAAGATAAAAAAATGCAAATCAACAGACTTCCACCCTTTGACTACCAACGGGACATATATGTCCCAGGTAGATGCGACTTATGGGTACTTATAAAGGAGAATAAAATGGTAGTCTAAGGGTTAAAATAAAAAACCTTCTTTGGTTACGCACATTCGGCTCCAAAGTAAAATTGAAAATAACAATAAAAAAATCATTGTCACACTGATTGAAAATAGATGGCAAGTTTTTTCGCGATTTTCTTTCAAATTATAAAATTACATTATTTTTAGAATTTTTAATGGATTACTTCAAATTTTCCTTACCTGTAAAATATATATGTATGGCTCTGGAGTACTTTGAAATCGTTTTCCGAAGTTTTCCGACCTTAAGCCGGGAGATGCCGCTCTGCCCGTTCAATGCATTGCTAGTTGGGCCGAATAGAAAGCCGAAAGCCATGGCGGCAGACGCGGTCACTCATACTTGAGGAGTTTATGTGGCGGAGCCCGGAGACCTCGTGGAACATCCTAAAAAGAGAAAAGAAACCACTCTCAGGGTTCAGCAGAGGTGTTGGTGAAGCTACTTTAAAATTTCGTTTTACTGCGTAGAATTTTATTTCCAACCAATCGTAAGGGAAGAAGGGTGGCACGTCGTTTCAATGATAAGTGTGGTGTTCATAAGAAGATGGAGAATTTTCGTCTTCTTTCGGTGTCCGGTACTCTTGTTGCATTAAATTGATTGTTCCTATAGGCGACCGATGACTGTAATATTTGGCGCCATTGAGGACGGGTAGGTGGGTTGACGAGGGAAGAACTATTTGGGGAATGGAGGGAAACCCGGCGCCGGCATCGGCTTAATGTTAACGAAAGGCGCTGAAGGGACCACCGTTGAATATTCCATCCGAAGAACGGAATAATACCCTTGAGGTGTTCTTTACTTCGGGATTCCACTGAAAAAGTCTCCGACACTGCCAAGATCTGAACCCAGGCCATCGGAATGGCTATCAGAGCAACCCGATCCGCCAGCATTAAAATTTCGGGAACTCAAATCATTTTAGCGAATAGTTGACACTGAAACATGGGCTTTCTTGAGTCTAATCATCGTCCCTCCTGACCAGACACTATTATATAGCGTCTAGGTGTTGTGGTGGAGACAACTTTCTCCGCAGAGGGCGTCTGCGACCCGTCCTCGCACGAAGGTCGTCCCCGTTCCCCTTGCGATCGCCCAGCATCCGAACTGCCGCCTCCTCGGCTCCTCTCCGATGACATAAGTTAGCATTAGGGCGGATTACGCGCTTCCAGGGAAGGATAGTGCGGAGAGGGGAAGGAGCGACTGGGCTCCAGAGCGTAAGGAAAATCGCCTACCCGTCTCACTTCTTTCTTTTCTCAATATTTTCGGGGGCGTACAGCGAAAATAGGAACCGTGGACGTCACGCTACCGGGATACAAAATACCACAAGAGGCACGGTCACAATTTTTACGGTCGAGCGCCAGAAAAAAACACACGATTCTCAATAAATTCGGCAAGCTTTTAGAGGCGTGGGCATGTTAAAATATTTCCATACCTGGACGGTTAGCAGAGCTAAAATGACCTCCCCCACGGGCACGTCAGACGGCGAGGTGACGAGGCTGCTTACCCTTCGATCGGAAAGCCTTAATCCTTGGTGAATAAAATATTTACAAACTTTTGATTCACTCTCCTGGGAACCCGCTTCGCAAAGACGGAAGCATCAGTGTAGATTAATTGGCTGCTTGGTTATTAAGGAAGGTGGCCGGCAGCTCAAGTCATTTGAGCCATTAAACATAGAAGGGTAGGTTGGCAAAGAGAGGAAAAGAATAGCTTTATTTGGACTTACTCCGTACGACTCTAGGTTCAAAAAAATATTATATATTTAAACCCAATCTAATCCTGTTCACAGTGCCTTAATTTAAACACCAATTACACATAGTACTTTATCTTTGAGGAGGTAGATGAAATCAACAAATCCTTGTCAACTACCACAATCGAACTCAAGCATTCCACACTATTATTTTCAATACGAGGAAGGATAATCTGGGGAATGGAGGAAGGGTAGAGAGAAACCCGGCGTGAGTCCCTTGATTAACATACCTAGTTCCAACCTCGTCAGCCTGTAGTCCTGCGAAGAACCCATATCCATTTTGAATAAAAAGGTAAAACTTTGTTATTTCCACATAAATTTAATAGAGTACGCCCATGTACCTGAAAATGACGTAAAGTCGAAACCATGTTCGTACTCTATTAAATTTATGTGGAAATAACAAAGTTTTACCTTTTTATTCAAAATGTATAGAAAATTCCACAACGTTACGCCGGAAACCACCAACTTAACCCATATCCAATTTTTCAAGTAGGAACATGCTAATATTTGCATACCCTCGAGTCTTTTGACACAAAAATAAGTGTTCCTTTTTACAATTTTGCGTGTAATAGGGCTTAAGTGAACGTAGTAGCAAAAAAGGGAAAAATACGAGGCCTTTATTTGTGATATTTAATACTGTGGCACAACATATTTAATGATAAAACTTATCAATATCGTATTTTTATTTACCCTAAGGAAGTAACGACAGCAAGTCAAATGTTTAAAAAAGGGTTTCTCAGGTAAATGGCTGGCGAATTGTGGAGAAGACTTGCTTGCTTGAGTATGCGGAGCAATAAAAGGATTCTATGGCAATTTCCCACTAACATTGCTTTACTGCTACCTATTTCAACGTGACTACTTCATATCAGACTACTCCTGATGATGAGTAGTAAAGTTGAAACGTAAAGTGATTAAATAGTTTGGAGTAGAAAACTACCATAAAACCGAATCATATCATGGAAAAATTCCATTGTGTCTAGCCTGTAAACGTTAAGTTCATGTACCATCATCTAAATATTACGAGGAGGAAGAGCTCCAGATGACTTTTTCATCCGTAAAAACAGCAAAATTTGAGATACGCACCATCGGCTGATGTATACAAAAAGGTAAAGAGTAAGGCAGAGTGTTGTTTATCACCCCCAGTATTTTGTCGTCAAGCATCGAGTCGTCAAAGGAAGGGTTTTCAAATTGCAATCCCACGAACATTGCCGTGATTAACTCCACTCTCACCCTTCCCCAGCAAAAAAACAGTACTGGCGTTCGCATTAATTTTTGCCTAGAACAATATTTTTCCCAGATTTTAAATGGAAAACCCGCCAAAATGCTTTTCATTTCCTCACACGTGCACTCTACAATAAAGGTGCATTCATGAAGTTGATCTTTCTGTCCTCTGCACTAAGTATTATCTTAAGGCTATTAACGAATACACTAGAAGGAATAGAATTTCTAAGAAACAGTTCAGATGTTGCACTTCTGCTTTTGCTATAGCCATCCTCAGCACATGATAATGAGCATTCAAGTATGTATTTTTTCCGCTACAAGTCTTTCTTTTTCATACAATTGAATAGCTAGAGTTAATTCCCGCATCATTTTTGAACCGTGCAAAATTATTAAATTTGTCCACTAATCTGTATCCGTAGAATCGTACAACTCACTCCAAGAAGTAGCTTTGTATTTCCAGATCAGCTCGCTTGAACGTCTTGAAGCGTTTGGACGGTTCTGCTTCGCCATCCGTATATTTTGACGATGCTCTTCTCAGAGTTTTCTTCCGCGGCAGCTCCACAAATCGGCCACTCTGCTGCTCGGCAGTGCGATGTGGAGGTAAGGGGTTGATGTACGGCTCCCAATCGCCGAACTTGGCTTTGATTTTCTCCACCCTCGTCGAGTATGGCGATGAGATACGATATGCGTTTGCCCCCTTTTTCTCAAACTTCACCTTTGACTGCACAAATACTCCGCTAGTGAGGACGAAAAGATCCTCTAAGGAGCACACTCCCCGAGGTCCAGTGATTGCAATAACCACTCCGAAAAATTAGATAGTGCGGACATGGCATCTGATCTGTTGGAGATGTTTCATTATGAGAGGATTCATCTAGAGACTTCATATTTCTAAAAAATATAAGCTCTTAAAAATTGACGTTTAACACGATCTTGCGCCACATTTCTTCGCAAGAACAACCGTCTTGAAAACGGTCCCTGGCAGTGCCGTCTCCAGCCGTTCCGAAAAAATTATATATATTTCCGTTGTTTTATGAAACGGAGAGAGTTATAATATAACGAAATAATTTCGTGATCCTCTAAGACCATTCCTTATTAAATATATTTAACTTCTGATGACCATTGATCGGAAACAGAAGAGTATTCTACTTACAGCCAGCAACAGAAGTATGGAAGTAAGGAACCGTATCATGCATATGAAGCAAGGCATTACGAGGCTGTGTAACTCGGAGGATAATTGCCGCAAAACAAAGAAGGTTGGAAGCAATAGAAACGTGGCCATATCGAAGAATGATGAACACCAAACGGATGAGGAGAATAAACAATGAAGAAGTCCTACGAAGTGCTGGAAATAAAAAACGTTTAATGAAAACTGCAAAGTTGAAGAAGTGGACTTATAGGACAAATTCTGCCACAGCATCATGAAAAAAGTACTGGAAGGAGAAAAAATAGGACGAGTTAACGAGAGCTGCCAAGGACGATATTCATGAAGAAAATGAGGGACATCAAAGTGAAGAATATTGCAGGAATGAAGCAGATGTTAGCTGTGAGGGATGAGGAGTGAAGGGTCGCAGCTCACCAATCTTAAGATTGCTGCTGATGGTGACGAGTCATTACTGTGGATTGAGTACAGCTGTGTAGTGAAAAAAGAATGCGTTATGGCAGAGATGAAAGGAAAGTGGTTTGGCGTGAACTTATGCACACGGCTGGGGCAGGAAGTGGATTCTTTTTATCCCATGCGGCCGATTTAAAGAATGCTTCTGCGGGAACGACAGCGACTGATTGGTGGAAACAGTGTTCACGGATTGCGAACCCACTGCGACTACTCGTATATTACGTGCTAACTGCGCCGAACAACGACCACTTCCTGCTGTAAATACCCCACCGACTTCAACCGCAATCAGTCACAGGACAGTACTTTCAAGATGCGGAGAGGGGATTCGAACCAACGATCTTCGGGTTAGCCGGAGGAAGCGATTATTCACGGTTTGTATCGTCTCCTACGTTAACTTTCCTCCCGTTAAAAAAATCGCCCATATCTTTCAAAGCTTCTAATTTAAAGACAAGTGTCCCCAATGCTACGGAGGAATAAACCAGGACAAACAGTTGAACGAATACTTAAAGTAATATAGGGCTTATATGATTGGAAAGAAAATGTACTGAAAATTTTCCACACGTTATCACTTCATTGGTTGGTGAGTAGAAGCTCGCCAAGGTATCTTCTTTCATCCAGAAAATAAAACTTCTCCGGCGGAAGTCCGAAGGGCTTCTTTTGTTTCATTCATAATAAATCCAGTCTCTCCGCTGTTCGATTGTGACAAGGGTGTACTTAGGTAGAAGCGCTCAATAAAAGGTGTCTGAGGAAGTCAATTACATCTAAAATTACCATTGTGGTAAAGTAAAGTGTCCGCAGGCATAATTTAAGAATGAGATTGATACAGGACGGAAGACAGATTTAGGAAACCTTATGTTTAGCAGGACCTTGAACTCATTGGAATTCCACCTTCGGCAAGCATTTACATTTTACATAAAATTGCTTTCCCCTGATGTACCCCGTCATCCATGAGAAATTCTATTTTATGCTTCCATCCCATTCCCTTCTCCCCTAGCTCAGTAATTCAAGAATAGTAGCTTAAACTCCAGAAAATACTTCACGTACGAAAAGATGATAGTATAAATATGAGTAGCTATCTACTTATTACTAAGCGCTTGCTCATAATCGATTTATTTTTTCAATAATTGCAAAAAAAAGCCTTTTATCTATCGAACTATTAAATAACATTTTACAGTACCTAGAGTTCTCCTCCTCATAATACGAGACATCGTATACCTTTCTGTCGATTTTGGAGGCGAGAAGTTTCGCGAGATGCTTCTGAACTCCTAGAGATACTCCTGAACTTTGCTGTCGACTAATATGACTGCACTGGCTGATTCCGAAAGTTTTTCTTTCAGCTTAATTTTTCTAATGAGAAGATCCCTTTTCCAAAAAAAAGCTTAGCGAATAGAGAGTATTTCGTAAGATATCGACGACTATTTCCAAACGTTTGTTTCCTCCGACGCTTCTTCATGAATGAACAACTGAATAAATGCTTTGACATGTGGACAGTCTGCATACCAAGCTGGAAGAGTTTCGGTTACACCTTTCCATTTCCTGGTTTACCAGGAAATATTTCTTCGCCGACATTTAAAATAGCCTTCATAAAATGCCAGAAATATCTGACTGGCAGACGGAACACTTTTGAAGAAAAACAACGGGTCTAAAATGAAAAGAAACATTCGCCCAATATCTCAGAGACGCCCTAAGGTGAATATGTACACCCTTTTATGCCCTTGAGGTGAATATGAAGCTAGAAAAAAATACTTATTTTTGTTAGACCAAAACAACTTTTTCAAAGAAACCAACTATGGATTTACTAATTTTTATAACAAGGCCATATTTTTCCACGGGTCTTTCCATTTAATTCATCTCGAACTCATAGCTTTTCAGAGTCAGCCCTCGTCAATGTATACAATTTACATCGAATTTAGAATCAATGAAACTGCTCTGGATATAAAATCCATCATGATAAAGTGATAAAGAATTTAAAATACGTAATGAAGCGCAACCTCTTTTTATTAACTCGGAGATCTTCAAAGCAACCTTAAGGAAACGAAATTCACACATTGTCGAGCTTTATTTCATCGATATTGAATGACGTTTCACCAGATGACTCCATTTAGCAACCCGCGCAGCGCAGCACCTTGGATCCTCCAGATCGGTTTGCGATCGCTCCTCTTCGCCAAGTGCTTCGTCAGCCGTCGCATTCCTCGCCCTCGCGATTCGAGTCTCCCTCCTCGCCACCAGAGGGCACGAAAAACGCCGAGGGGGGAAGTCGCTTGGACGCACCACCAAACCACCGCCAAAGACCAAAGCGCTCTCGTTCTTTTTTCCTCCCGTGGCCGCGTAATCGGCGTTTTCCGAGTCGTCCGCAAAATCCATCCGAGGATATCTTTTTCCCGCCCGAGTTTTTGCCGTCCGACTGCCAACTGCCGACCGCTCTTCAAATTGCACTCCGGATTTTCGACTCTAATAGCAGTTCGGGTGATGGGCCTTTAAAGTGTAAAACTGATATATGTGACCATCATAAAACATAATAGATTTACTCAACGTTATCACATCGAAAACGTGCCGGAGATTCTTGAGTAGATAAATATTTATTGCTCTCGGATAAAAAAAGCAGCATTTTTGGAGTGCTGTTATTAAAAGGTGAGAGAAGTAAAACGAATACAATAATTATTAGCAAATAAAAGCCGTGAGGGAGCGTTCAACTTTATCGCATTCATCACGCTTAAGCGAGTGATTTTCATATTTATCCCATCCAACGTGGAAAGGTTTTTGTGTTCGTCAGCCCGAGTAATGGAGGCGGACCATCGAATGCAACTTGTGACCCCATCTTTACCTTGACCTTCATTGCCCCGAAAAATATCAATCTAATGAGATTAACTTGTCCTAGATTCAGGTACCAAATGCGAGATACGTTACTGTTTTAAGAACTTCTACAGGAGGCAGTGTGTATAAAATAGAATATAAAAAAATTACAATCATAAAATATATCAGTTACGTACAAAAATACGAGGTATTTAGTAAGTAGTCATCTTTCACTCACAATGTTATAAATGATCTACGGGCCCTCCTCGTACTGTAAGTGTTAAATGAACGTCTGATCATCACAAAAAACTAATGACTTCTTGACAAATTCAACATAATAATAAGGTAGAATATAAAATAAAGTAAGATACAATAACCTTCTTTAATTTGAAAATATATTTTCACCAAAATTTTACTCGAACAGTTATCAATCAAAAAATAAATTATTTAAAATTTAAATAGCTGAGGACGCTTTTCTCTCTGAGGGAACGTGTTCTTATTCACGCAAACCGTCATCAGATAATAAAAATCGATCGGACAATGTTTGTGTGTTTCTTCTGGATAGACTGGCGTCAAAAAAGTTGCTTATTAATCTTTGGAAAATACTGCAACCCGGGAACCGGAGAAAGGATAATTAAATATTCCAGATTTTTATCCGTTCAAGGAGTTTACGTTTAACAGTTGCCCACTCTCTGTCTCCGTGAACCGTGAAGCGAATCAGTTGGTTGAACTTTGCATTGCTGCCTACGATCGGACGGTTAAGAAGAAAGTAATTGAACTTCAATCATTTTGCACTGCCAAGCAAGGAGGGTTTACTGGGGGCAGACACTATCGCATGCAGGAAAGAGTGAGTAGCTCTGAGTGGCTCAATTGAGGAATTACGTGAAAGCACTGACAAGGACATAGGATAGTAAAGAACAGGGGATGGGAAGTTTGATTTCTTGCAATGACATGGACCCTGTGAGAAGTCAAGCAATTAAAAGAAGAGAACATGTGGCTTAATGAGTAGTTAGTGAGCAAAACACTATCCATTACATTCACCTGTGTATTTCAATAACAATTTCACCCTTCTTACATTCCCTCGCGTGACCATAATGCTGAGCAGCGACTTGATATTAGAAGCTAATGATCGATTTTCGTGTTCTTCGACATCGATCTTTGTTCCTTCCGTCTCCATTACGTGTTTCACGTCCATTGAGTATTATTTACTTTTGATTACATTGGCCTTAAACATCAACAGAGGATTGCTTCGCAATGCTCGTACCACTATTCTAACTTTAGTCATTATTCCGTTTTCTCCTTTGAGGAATTGGTACCCGTGATGTGATTGAAAATATGATAACATAAGGTAAGTAATTTCTCTAACAGTGTAATGCACCGAGTATTTGAGTGTGAATTTCATTTAAAATAATTATATTCCACCTCCAAAGGTCTGGCAGACTGCATTCGGTTGTGCAACCACAATAATTGTACAGTGGGAGAGTCAGGGTTTTTTTTAATAACCTGACGGACAGGGGGATGGCAGAACCGAGCTGCGGATGTTTATATAAACTGATTTCTTATTGAAGATTTATTCATTTTCGTGTCCCCATCCCCTCTTCCCCTCACCCGTTCCCCTGGTGGTGTCCTCTCCATCCACTCCTCCACCAGGGCGGGGGAGTGGGCATAGGGAGAGAGGGGAAGGTAGGTTGGGGTGAGGGGAAGGAGGTTTCCGAGGAGACAGGGGAAGGGTCTTCGTCGATGAATTCGCTAATTTCAACTTCCTCGATGAGGGGACAGAGGCACACAAGTTTGATCGGGGTAGAAGACGGTCGAGTTTCAAGGTCTGCACCTCCAGCGGTAAAATCTTCGACAGCATGGTAGGTATATATAAAAACAAATCTTCCTATAAACAAATGTTGAGCCCTACTCCATTTTTTTCATGGAAATATTTTAATATGACATCGATTTTCATAAAAATCTTTTCATATATTACTTTTAACAGTTCGTAGGAACAACGCGGATCAAATCATTAAATCCATATGACACATCCAAGTGGAATGTGGTACCATTGGTACCCGGACGCTCGACCTACGGGTTAAAAGCCTGAGCGCATTCCACTCCAAGTATCCTAGCTAATATAGGGACTATAACACATACATTTTTAAATACAAAGACTTAAGGAGGTTCCGCCGCGACTGTGTGAGTCAAAACAAATACTAAATTCTACATTTTTTATATTTTGTTCAAAAAATCCTGCTTTCACTGATGAAATGCATTACCTACAGAAACCCAAAAGTAAGGAACATAATTTGCAGATTATTCCACGTGTGTATTTTAAATGAGCACTTTTTTCCAGCCATAGGAGCCAACTGCAGCGCCATTTCCTACGAATTACCGCATTTTGACTTCAATTACGGTAGTAATTCTTCAATAGCTAAAACAATAAGGTGGTAAGATGCTTATATTACATTTTTATTCAACTTCTCTGGATTATTTCCTTCTTGTAAATAGTTTTCCGCAAAAATGGCATTTATATTTTATGGAAAAATACTATTTTCCCCGTATTTCTCTCATACTCCCATTGAACACCATGTAATTTAAAGTTCAATTAGAGAGTAATATAGCGTGGAAAGGTATTATTTTGTTGTTCATATCACATAGAGGACAACTTTTTCTGTAAGTAGACAGGATATTAATAAAGTCATTTTACGGTGGAACCACCTAAAAATACCCATTAAGACTAAGAGAATGCTTTCACTAAAAATGAAATGCAATGCTTAGAAAAAAAACTGAAGAATATGAAATCGCTTACACTACCAACTAACTAGCGTAACACTTCATTTATCAGTTAAGAGAATGCAGCGAAACGGAAAACATCGCATGTGATTGCATTTTTTTTAACAAAGAGGTAGATATACTACCGAAGGTTGACAACTAATGAGAGCATTTCCTGCTCGTAACAGGTTGAATTAAAGGAAAAAAATCATCAGTAGATTATTTGTTGCGCCAACTAATTATTATGCGATATCGAGGGAAGAAATATGTCTTTTCTCATGACATACTCCCCTCCTAATGAATCTTGCAATGTTTCATTAATGCAGCTGAGTCATTTGAATTTGGAAAGAGCTGAATAAATTCAAGAGAAAGTATAAAGAGCTTACATAGGTGGAAAGCACGCGTGTTCGGATTTCCAGAATTCACGAAAGGAGACGTCGCCTCCCTTCTTTTCCGCAACTAACAGCGCCATGTCACGTGACCTGGATTAACTTCTCGCGGCGCAATCTGGCGGTCGAGTCCGGCGTTCACGGGTTATCTGCCCTCTCGCTCGGCGGGGTCAAAGGGGCTCTCTCATCTCGAAGGCTGACCGACCGACTCCCTCTCCACGCGATATCCGACCTCACGTTTGTCACTCGACAGCGGTGCACTACACTTTACATTCACGCCAAGCAAGCGCACAATTGTGCTAAGACTATCAAGTAGCACTGTATTTCCAAGCTATTTCCCATGTCTAGGGTGGCTTGATCCATCTAGCGGTGGTCGTCCTCTCTTTCTCCTCCCCGGTGGTTGCCAGTTGAGTCTCTTCTCAGGCCAGCGTTGATACTCCATTCTTTTTACATGTCCATACCATTGCAAGCATCTTTTTTCTACTGCTTCAGTGCCTCTTTTACTGTAATCACCATTGTCCGTATGTTTTCATTCGCGATTCTTTCTAACCTCGATATTCTGCAGCTTCTCCTCAAAGTAAACACTTGGACTCAAACGTAAACACTTGGACTCAAAAATAAACACTTGCTACTCACCACCATTTGTATTATGACGAAAAAATTGTGCCACGTTCAAGAGCATGCCATTTGTTCAATTTTGGCAAGGGTGTAAGAGCCCTGAGGCCCGCGGTAAACTTAATGAAAAAAATTTCGGGAGTAAATACAAATTTATTTACTCATTAATTATGACCAAATCCCAATAACTAAAGTCTTAAATCTTTGAAGTACTTTGTAAACCTGTTTTCGGACTTCTCATACGCATTCGTCGTCTTCTTCTCTGAGATTTCACCAAAACTCAATGGTAACAAAAGAACGCCCATGAACTTCAGAGCTCCAATAAGAATGAACATAACATGTGCCGATGCATTGAGGAATACTTTAATAAACTGACAGACTCTTGGATTCCTCCTGGATGTTTAAATTAATGTTTTCTTTTTAATTCGTACAAAAGCTATCCACGAAAGCAATTTCCGGTTAATCTCATGTGATACCATAAGAAATAAGTTAGACTTTAATTTTCTATAACTAAAATAATTGCATTGTAACAGAACATAAGTAATTGGGTCTCATACGTTTACGTTAGACATAGCGCAATGAAAAATACACTCAAATTTAATCAGTTCGAAAGGTAAATTAATTTCAAGATCTTGAATTCCAAGAACTGCTTTGTCTTCCTCTCCTCCATATTTTTGTTTTTCACGTAGCAATTGGACCAAAAACTTACCGGAACATCATGCAGAGCCCAAAAGACAGAAAACGACTTTTTACAGATGTTTTTGATTTTATCTTTCCAGCGTGGACGGCTCCTAACGACAGAGTTATGAGAAAATTGAGGATCTAAACGTACCAATAGAAATAGACACTTTAAGAGTCAGCCAAGCATAAAAAAAATCCCATAACGCATATAAAAAGAGTAAACGCTCAATTGGTGCGGATATAAAACACAAGCTATTTTCTGGACGTTTTGCCCTTTCATTATCTACTCTTTGCGCATTATTCAAAAATAAATCTAAGTCTTATGCCATGCACAAAAACAATACGTTTTCCTTGTCACATTAATGATTTAGTCATTTGTCATAAGCTCTTTTTTTGCCCGGCTAATTCGTTCAATCTCACGGCCGCGCATTTATCAAAGTCGTCGCGAAAGATTTCTCCGTTTCGTCATAACTTTCCCTGCTTTATTTGACTTCAACCCTCTTTATCTCCGCACCGCCAGAAAAAGCCAAGGAAAATGCTCCCCTTACTTACCTCCCGTTCCCCCTCAAACCACCGAGAAAGAAATTCCCTCCATAACAAGGTTTCCAGAAAATGCTCTTTATGCCACATTCATTTACGGATAACATCGGGAGAAATAAGGACGCTTGCCGAGTCGCCCGAAAGCGTGGTCCAAACCACTATTGTATTTCCCGACCGCTCTACTAATGCCCCCGTCGACCGCTCCAAATTAAGTATGCACACTTATATACGTCTCGAGACGGAAGGAGAAGGCAGGCAAGGAGGCAGGGGACAGGGAAGGAGAAAAAGGACAGCCTGGTGGTGCTTTTTCGGCTGGGACAGAGGCGGTTAATAGAGTGGGGGATTTATTTTTCGGATAAATATTCACTTTGCTTTGGGGGAAAGAGCGCGCGGTCGGGTGTTCCATCACCTCCACTGCAAAGCAAAGAAAAAGATAAAGCGACCGCCAATGAGTCACTTTCGGCCTTATGCAAAGTACAAGCAAGAGAAGCAAGGGAAGAGATCGCGGGATAAACACGTTCATTTGTCGTTGGGTTTACGTGTATCACGGACAACGCCGTCAAGAGAGGCGAACGCAAAACCAATTACCGCATTATATCAATTCCTGTTGAAATGCATGCCTTTCTCTCTCCTAATCCCACCACAGCCTCTTGACACAACGTTTCAAACGTGAGCGCTGAGTTATTTTATCATCTCGTTTTCCTTTTAATTTTGCCGAGTGAAATATAATGAAGGCAATCGACATGGTGAATGGGCGAATGAGGCAAAGGTCCGACGATTTCACTTTCATTACATACGCTGAGTCATAACAGTCAGTTCGTCAATATTTGGCAACTGACATTAAGGATAAAGCAATATTATTTTAATTACATCATCAACACCATAATTTTGACTACGCAGACGAAATCGGCTTCTTCTTCATGAAAATTAATGCTGAATGGAAACTCAACAAAAGTAATGCCTAATCTAAGTAACTTAAAAATGAAGCCTTAGAGTTCAAACCCACTGCACTAAAAAAATAATTAATAAATTGAAAGTAGTTTTTCACTTAGGCTCTACTTTCAATATCATCACTAGTTCCGATATTTACACATCAATATCATGTTATTGACTCTTTAAGTCTAGGAAGCATAAAAAAGTCAGAATAGTGGCAATTTAGTCGAGTAAAGTGTGGCTTAGGAAAAAATATTTCGACTTTTTGGTTCAAAGCAAGCGAAAATTGGTGGCAGCGGGAGATCTGGTCATCGAATATCAATCGTGGAACACATTTTGGTTCAATGCGAGAAATTTCCAAATTTTCTTTTATAATCTTGATTCTCATTAACCAAAAGAGACAGAGTACTTCTACCGTTTCTCTGCAGATATAAACAAGATCCTCTTTAGTTGATATTAATGATTTTCCACTTCGCTAATAAACATCCATGTACTCCATGCATAAAAACTTGCCTTTTAAACAAAAATTAAGTACTTAGCGTACAACGAGCTTCAAAATAATAATACGGATTAGGATTTACTAGGCCGAAATACGTTGTAGCTGGAATAAATGTTTTGGGGAAAAGAGAAAGTTTGGATGTATTGAATATGACATCCATCCACTTCACTTACCTATCAAATACCATTACTTTTAGTCTCCCAACAATTCAAGACCGTTTTTGAAGCCTGAATAGCATTTAAAACACCCTCCGTGGCTCATACGTTCCCCATACCTAAGCCTCTTCCAACATTTCATAAGCTTCTGTTGTCTATCTCAATTAAAAATAGAACTCAACACATGACTACTGGTCAGGGAGGTTACTCGCAATGACATATCGCCAATTGCAAAGAAATACTTTCACAAAAATTGACGTTTCTCGAAAGCAAAAACAAATGAAAACAGCACACTGTACACAGGAGGTCGCTCAACAACCTTCAAGGCGCTGCCTTCATGCCTATCACGCCGATATGTAACTTCCAGTTGGTGAGAAACTCAAACTGTACTGTGACTAATTAAAATTGAAGCAATAATTTCTTTGTGACACGCGATATTCATCAAACACACGACCGGCGAATCCTCCGACCACCTCAAGTTCCCAGACCCCAAGGGCCAAATTTTGATCGGGTGTAAGATGAATTTTTAGTGAAAGAACGAAATTTATAGCTTTAATTTCAATATTTATTCGTGGAAAATTCTAGAACAAAAGACCTGGACATTCATGAGAAGACCTTATATTAGCAAAATAGGGGTAGCTCATACCAGCAGTGTGACGTATAGTGTAGAAACATTTTCCCAAATTTAAGACGCAGATTGTATGGGACGCTGTCCAAAACCCTCCTCCGACCCCCCCTTTCACTCTGGCCTGTGTGAACCCACCGTGGCGCAATATCCTTATCTCCATCTTTAAGGTTGCATTTTCATAATGGAAGGAGCATAAATCGAATCCCTCACTTCTATAAAAATGAGACTTGTAAAAGCTGGGGGAAAAATTAATCAACGCTTTTATATGGACTTCGTACGCTCTTCTGGCGCGAGACATGTTATCGTAACCGGTCATCTTGTGGGCTTAAGTCTAATGAAAATATTTTTTAAATGGTGACATTTCCATTTTCCGCTTATCTCAATGATCAACCAATCAAGTCAGGCAATTAAAAAAGATAGCCGTTGTGAGATACTCAAAGCTATCACAAAATCACTTTACAGTCATTGCACGTTTAATTGGCATAATGTTGAATGAATTTTAGCACCGTGCGAAATATTTATTTTGAATAGTATAACTTTATTTCTTGCCTAATCAAACATCGTTTTGCCATTTCCATCATTACCAAATCGTCCTAATGTGTCAATAAAATTCAAGTTATTGGCACACATTTGGCTATTTTCTGAAGCCATTAAGAGCCCTACAAAATATTCATGTCGCCATTGGGAAAACATTACGGATGACATGCAAGGTACCGACTAAAGTTCTTGAATTCCCGACTCTTGAATTGCACGTACGAATACAACTATCAGACATCCCGGGTAATTAAAGCACTCCGATTCAATATGGTATGAGCATCAAGAGGTCATTAGAAAGAGAAAGAAAGGAGTAAGTTTAATGGGATCCATATTTGACTATGGTGTGTAGTGCCATCAAGCGATACGCCAATTTAAGGCCCATCAAAATGCAAAAAATTCAAAGAAAAAGATTTACGATGTCTTTGGGCCACCTTAATACAACCGTGTTCTCACTTTATCTCTGAATTACTTGAATATATTTAACAATGATGAGTCCTTAAGGCTGGATTTAGTGCACTAGATAGCTTATATTGTCTCACTTTTAATCAGACTTATTTCAATTTTCACAATCAACACCATCGGAAGTTTTTTAAATTATAATTTAAATTTTAAACTTCATATTTTTATGCCTTGATTTCCACTGATTTTCTTATCCTTAATTACTATTAGTGTAATGATTATGGAAATACACCCATGCATAAAATTATTCCGCAGATTACATTCGTGGAAGGGTACATATAGGGCTTTTGCTGCGACACAAAAGGATTGGACAAAAATGGAAGAGAAATTAACACAACTTACCGCGGAAATTTTCGCGAACAGTCTGGCCATTCTTCTACCTCTATAGAGCGAAAAACACAGAGCGTGGAATATTTGTGTCTCAATCCAAATCGATTGATCACTCCAACTTCAACTTACTCTCATTGGCCCCCATAGTGTACTTACATCTTGGCTTCTTCGTCGATGGCAAACTCGCATTAAGTATATCACTTTTTTAATAAATTCCAGCTAAAAGTGATCTTTTGCGATAAAATAGTTTCGCTTTAGAAATTAACGTATAGGAAGTAAGTTACTACGAGCTATAATGACAGGCATTGATTCAGGAATATTCTTCGCCTTCATGCGCATCTCCCAAGCTAAAACAGACCCCAAGGCAAAAAATTCGAAACAAATATTCTGGCAATGGGTTAGAGAAAACAATTTCCACTGCAATTCATTTTTACCAATCTCCACTTCATTTCAATTCGTCGTAAAAAAAAGGTCAACCTGTAGAGTGTAAAGAGAGATTCATGCAACTGATATAGCAACCGACATGAGTGTATAAAGAAGTATGTAACCACGGTTTAAAAGGGTTAGGACAATATAGTGAAAGAGAATTATCTAAACGTTTAATAGGGTCGTTAGCTATAGTTAATAATACCGAGCATAGCGACGAATACCTATCAAGACCCAAGCAGTAGCAGAAGGACGCATATGTTCAGCAAGTAGCGATCGTATCGACCATATTATGCGATCACAACAATTTAATTATTCCGATTGCATTACTTCTTCTTCCTTCCAGAATTACGCTCAATGCCTAGATCCCTTTGACCCTAGACTCACCCTTTGACCCTAGATCTTCTGATACTTCTCCTATAATTATCAACTTTCTTTGGAATTCTTTTGCTTGGCATTAGCATCACATGTTCTTCCCATTATGCTTTGTATTCTTCTAATTTTTTGTGTAATGGATTGAGTGCACAGCTCTTCTCTTATGTCTGTATTCCTCAACCTTTCTGCTTTGGTGCAGCCTTTTACTGATTGGAGGAACATCATTTCCGATGTTTCTATTTGTTTAAGGTCCTTTTGTCTAGTTGTCCAGCATTCTGATCAATACCTGTAGCATAGTGGGAACTGTCGTTACTTTATTATTATTATTTTTAGTTTAGCACTCCACATTTACTCTGTAAAACTTTAATTTTATTTCTTATATCTTTGATTTATTCACAGGTTTTGTCACATTTTAAATATTGGAAATGTGACAACTGTTCCAGCATGTACTTTTGTAGTTCGAGTAGGTATTTACATTTTACCACGAAATGAGATTATACACCATCTGTTTTGCTCGAGTAAATACGAGAGGCGGATACCTCTGGAGAACACTGCCCGAAGACACAAAAAGACAAGAGGTAAAACTTATATAAAAAACTTAAACGTAAATATTTTAATTAACTTAAATTAAGTTAAATTAATAAATTAAAATTCATGCAAAAGGAGGAATATTTGAGTGTCGTATGGACAGTTGAGAGAGCACTTAAAATGCAGTGCTGCGTTCTTTGGACAGGACGTTCAAGTGACGTCCCATCGCCACCTTTCGTTAAGAGCAGGCCAATGCCGACGCCGGGTTTCTCTCCACCCTTCCTCCAGCCCCAAATAATCCTTCCCTCACCAACAAACCTACACGGCACGAATGAACCGCAGCCGTCGGTCGTCATCCACCAACCGAATACAAGCGAGGAATTTCTTGTTTCTGCGCAACCCTCCGGTCGTAGTCCTTGGCGATCGAACTTTGTGCCATCTTTTGGAAGGAGTCTCCTTCATCTCACTCTTGGTCAGAATCCCTGAGCCCGAGAAGGGCGAAGAAAGGGGAAATAGGGATGAAGAAATTACGGCCTCCGGATCGCTGTCATCGCGGCGGCGTTTCTCCGAATGCTCGGGACGAGTCCCACGGCAAGAGGGTCCCGGGGCTGACGGTTCGTTACCTTTTATAGTTAAGGCGGAAAAAAGAAGGAGTAGGAGAAACAAGCGAGAGTCTTGAAAAAAAGCGACAACAAAACGGTCACGCCAAAAAGCGAAGGTCACGGCCGTGCGCGCGCCCCATCGGAGAAGGCGAAAGAGAAGCACGCACCACCACGGAGGAGGGAGAAATGGCGCACAAGGGGCGAATGCTCCTCTTCCTGCCCCCGCCACTTCCCCCATCTCGCCGGAAAGACAACCGGTTCCCCATCTAAGTGTCAGATTATTCCCGAGCGCCGTAATGACTTTAATACGAATGTCCCGAACGAACGCACCAAGAGCACCAACGCCGACCAACACCACCGCAACAACCAGACCGGGTGCCCAGTCCACTTTGGGAACTCAGGGCGCATGATTTACAGCCCCCCCCCCTCCTTATCCTCCCCTTTCCAACCCCCCCCCCTTGTGTTATGAAGCTCAGTTTGAGTTATAAAACTGCCACGGGTCGTTTCTAAATATCCCGTTTGGCGGCGCTCTTCTCTTTTGAAGGCGATCGTCGCGGTAGAGGGAAGAGGGTTGGTTTGGGGGAAGGGGGGAGGTCTTGTAGTAGGGTAATTGGAGAAAGGGTTGAGGGGGGGGGGAGAGGGAAGAGGCGGGGAGGGCGAAGGCATAGGAGTGGGAGGGTGGGAGAGAAAGAGAAGCGTGAAGTTTCGACCGGCTTTTGTTTTCATTTCGCCGCTCATCAGTTCGCTGATAGCAGTCCCTCCCTCCCTCCACCACCTCACTCCCCGTCCCTCCTCTTATTACGGCTGTCCTCCAGGTAACGACGGTCGGACAGTGGGGCGAGACATGACATAAAAGTCGGGTGCATGCGCGGAATTACATCGGTTTAAATCGCATTAGGCATCCTACGCACATACAGCAACGCTTCTTCCAGTCTGCTCTCGTCAATCAACCAGTTATTCTTCCATTAGCGGCGGCTCTTGATATCTGTCATTCAATCGATTGCATATAAAAAAGTGATTCGCGTTGAAAACACTGCTCCTTAAATTTCCAAGCTACAATCGTCGGTAGTTATGGCTTTGGACATCTAACCATCCATGTTAAGCTATGACGGCGCCGTATATAGGGCGATAATAGTCGATGCAACCTCTTAACGAGATTATCAATCACACTATTAAACCTTAAAGCTCGCGTTGTAAAATGTCAATCGTGTTCATATTAAAATAGCTATCTATGGCCGCTGAATCCTATGTCACAAAAGAGTAGGTTCGTTGATTACACGGGGTGGCTACCAATAGCATAGTTCGAAACCAAGCGGGACTGGATAGGTGTGGTGGTTCGAGTGTTCTTAGGAGCTGGAGTTGGCGGTAAGTGGGGTGGAAGGCTAAAAACTGATGCTATTTACGCCACTAGTGGTATGTAGGTAGGACAGCAGGAGAAGGATTTTTTGGAGGAAGGAGAAAGTGCAGAGAGAAACCTGGCATTGCCTCAGCCTACTCTTGAAGAAAGGTGCCCAACGGTCCGAAGTTTAACGCACAATCCCAAGTTATTCCCACATAGCAACCATATAGAAATCGAGATTCACCTGAAAAAATATCCATCACTGTCAGGATTCGAACTTGGGTCCTTGGAATGGGAAGTAAGTACGCTAGCAACCACTCCAAACCCATCAACAAATGAGGCTGATAAAAAACAGGCCGGCATCTTGGGTCTCCTACTGTATCCCTGGAACTTTGAACTAGCATTGCATGCACTAACAGATATAACAGATTCTGACGTCCGCTCCGCATCTGTTAGTCATCGTCCCTATATACAGGCTTGTGACGCATACGTTAATGACGCAGGCGTGAAAATCGGCCGTTAACGTGAAGCTCGAGGGATTGCGCTGAGGTATGAAGAGGGCGTCAAAGTCAACGCTGAGTCGACTCGCAGGGTTGTCCGTCTCTGTCCAATTATTTACACATCGTAAGAAGGCGCATATCCCAAAAGATATGTTGTCCAATATTTTGGTGTAAAGGGGAGACCCCAAATCTAATCGCAAAGCTTCACTCGTCCTTTACCACGAAAATCAAGTTTCTTTATTAAACCGCGCTATACTCCATCCATGGGTTGAAATTAGCAACTTATTCACACTTACTCTAAGGAACCCATTTTGTCAACCCCTAACTTCATCGTAAATGCTTCGTCGGTGAGGGTAATTTTTGCCAGGCGGATGTCGTTGGTGGGATGGCTTGAGTAATGACTTCCAATCCCGAGGGCCCAGGCTCGAATCCCGATGGTGGAGGAGATTTTTCAGTCAAATCAGTCAAGCCCGACTCGGATTCTCCGTGGATAGCACAGCAGTCCATCCGTAAGATGGGACGTTAAACTGTGAACCCTTTGGCACCATCAGTTAAGAGAACAGACTAACGTCGACGTAAGGCATCTCTCTATCCTCCTCCGAATCTCTGACTTATCCTCCCTTACGAGAGTAAAAGCTTATCAGTTATGTATGTAAAAAAATAGACCACATACAGCATGATGGCATTTTATAGTGATACAAGTAACAACATACGCAAAAACATTAACAAGAAGAAGATATAAACAAATAATATAACAACATGGCAAGTCAGAAAAGTTTATTTTATTTGGGAATGAGATATGACATGGCTTAGTTAGCGAAGGCGTTGGAAGATAAGGAGAAAGGGTCAATGTTGTCAGGAAGGGAATTCAGGAGAGAAGAAAGTCGAACAATAAGGGAGAGCTTGGTGAGTGATAATCTGGGAGTAGGGATATAGAGCAATGAGTAAGTCCTTGTTGGTCGGGTAGGAATTCTGAAATTAATGAAGGAAATAAGGTCAGGGCAGTCAATGGTCGAGTTCAGAGTGCTGTGTATGAGTTTTAAATCAGTTTTAAGGAAGTTATTATTAAGATTGGAAACAGAAAGTGAAAGCAAAACAGCATCGAAGGATAAGTTGTGGAGATGATGAACTCTGTTTTTAACAATATTAGTGAAAAAGTGAGCAATGTGTTCCAGAGATTTAAGATTTGTTGGGGCAGACATCGACCATATAGGGGAGCAATAGGAGATAATGGGAAGGACAATAGATGAGAAGTAAGATTGTAATGCTCTTGGATCTTTAATTTCAGTGAACCGGTAAAGTAGGCCTAACAGGGACATAGATTTTCTTTTAACAGCCTGAATGTATTCTGAATAAATAAGTTTCTGGTCAGTTATTATGCCAAGATCTTTCATTGATGCAGCTCTGTTCAATGGGGTAGAATGGCACAAATGACCGTCCTATTGGTGGTCGCCGTCTCTAATACTTACCTATACGCTTTCTCCGAAGACGAGATAATCTTACTCATCAATGCCTAACTCTTGCGACTCCTTCTCATTATCTTAGACAGTATTGGCAAAAGTTATTAGCAAACAAGACTCATATAAGCAAGTGCCGTGGCTAAGATATCATCATAAGCAGTCATCAATTAAAAGATTGATACTGCAGCTCTCTACTCCAGCTCAGCTGTCTCCTTTAGTGCTTAACTTAGTTTGAGCGAAAAATCACTTCACCTAGAATTTGATGAATTTGGCCTCATTTTAAAGAAAAAACTCACATCTTTCCAATTATATCAAAATATCAACCCCTTGTCGAACTACTTTTCGAGCAATTTGCCTGAAAATATAAGCTGTTTTACATGGGATAGATTAAGGCTGTGCGCTCCACAGCGAGAATATTCGGAACTTCTAGCATCTAGATTTCATCAAAAAACTAAGTGTGTAGTTTGCATATTTTCTCAAATATTTATAAAAAAAATCTATTACTCACCACAGTAATTTTGACAGAATCGCAAAAAACTGCCGTTTTGAAGGGTTTTCAGCCGTACGGCGGGGAAAAAAATGAGTCAAGTTAGAGACTTATGTAAGTTTTATTTAACTACTGAGAATTTTCGTCATATGCAACTCTATCTTTGCACCATTAATATTACAATATTTATTTCATTCTTCTTACGGACGCTGAAATCAAAAAATAAAATTTGAATATGGTCTCCATTATGACTAGGGATCTATCTCGCTCAAACCACCTTAATAACTGTTTTTATTGAATACAGTTGAATAGCAGTCTTGAGTCCCAAAAGTTTGCTTCTTCTACTTTGCTGCGCTTTCATTAAACTTACAAGTATTACCTGTTCAACTCCTCAAAAGATCTTCCTCTTCGGTGATTCTCTCCTTCCATTACGTCGTCATCATTTTTGACCATACTACATTATGATTGCTTCCAATCTTCATGAATACATCTTTTTTAAAACTTTTTTCGGGTTTTTCCATATAATATTTCCACCGCAGTAAATATTTCCCCAAAATCTCCACACTCAAAAATCAGCTCCATCATTTCCAACTCGCAGAAACTCTCTAGGTTGAACGCTTATGGAGCCTACTAAAATAATTTAATGGGGAGGGCTCCGAAGACTTCATTAATATTTCACATGGAAAATTAACATCATTTCCAGCCCGATTTCACTCGCCATTCAATAAAGGAATAAAGAAACTTAAGCCATGACACACGGAGCTCGCAGGGAGCTAGGAGGATGGAGAGCGGCTTTCTCAAACGTTTATCTTATAAAGTACTGTGAGCCGCAGCGGTGCCCAAAGGAGATGGTTTTTGTGCGCTCACCCTTTTCATTATATGGTTTTTTTAAGCGGCAGACGTCAGGAGATCACGCAAGGAAAATGAGAGCGGAAGAGTAATTTATATCCACTACGAACGCCTCGAGGCGAAATAACAATCGAGGGCCTAAATGCACGTCGTTAGCTCCAGGAGTAAACAACCAATTCCGTAACTCCTTGATCTCTTGAGAGACATCCCGCGATTTCATTTGTCCACTTTGAATGTCACAAAAATGAGCGTCTTTCCGTTCCACAGCACGACCGGTGACTTGAGCCCTTGTGCCCTTACCAATCACAAGCGGTCATCAATCCAAAGATTGATTAGCTGCAGTTTTAACTCGCCATTTGCGTGATACATTCCAACTTACACCTTCCTCTGTGATTCTTCCCGTTCAATTTTCTTTCTGATATTGTTTTCAAGAGGCTATAGTGTCATTGAATGTACTCAAGTAATTTGTTTCTCCTTCTTGTGAGAGCTTTTATCAAATATTTTCTCTCCAACTCCTCATAGCACTTTATCATTGGGGGATATATCCATTCATTTGATCATCATCATCCTTCGATAACACCTACATTGCTTCCATCCATCTTTGTTCTACAGCTGTCATAGTCCAAGCTTCATTCCCACATAAATATAGGTTCCATAAATATGTCTTATGCAATTCTTCCTTATTTCCATGCTTGTGTTACTAGCTTTAATAGGACTCCAGTTGTGTTATGTGCATCCAATCAGTGTTAAAAAGTTTACATTACCCTGGCTTATTACATTACTCTAGAAACTTACGTTCATCATGCCATGCTTCGCAAGAATTAAACATTCTTCACTGGAGGTTGATGGTTTGAAACAACGGAAATAATTCTTGATTGGTGCTGATGGGTCCACAGAGTACACGTGATATATTTTGTTCATCCTCTGACAATGAAGTGATATATCATCTCATCTGACCAAACCAAAGGCACTCCTCTCTTTTCTAATTTTAATTCTTTCGATTGGAGTATATAACAACCCATTAAACAGTAAGCTTTGAAATGCATGCTTTGAGAGGCAACATTTAAGACAAGATGACCATCACATAGGAGATATAGTGTATTTCTTCAATCAGGAGATATAGGTCTATTAATTTGAAATATATTTATTACTCTTTGCCAAAGTTTCGCATTTGTATGTATGCTTCTTCAGGGCTCACAGAAAGTTCCTTCTGAATTAATTACTTGATGATACCTTCGTTGCCATTTCGATTGCTTCGTTGTTAATAGCAACGAATGTATCCTCAAACAATTAATTCAGAAGGAACTCTCTCTGAGCCCTGAAGAAGCATACATACGAATGCGAAACGTAGGCAATGAGTAATATAACAAATATTTTTCAAATTAATAGACCTATACCTCCTGATAGGAGAAATTAATTTAGTTTACTAAAGGATAAGCTAATTGCCGTTTGTAATGAAAAAACGATACATTGATTCTAGAAAAAAATTACTTGGAGTTGTTACGGTCACAATCCCCACGTTTTCTTAAGGTAATATTATTAATTCAGGCCACACGAGCTCCAGAATGTTACCGAGGATATTCTTCTACCCACACACTAAATCCCTTGAAGTGGTAGAAGCGTCAAAATAAGAGATACGCTACCGAACTGAGCAGTATAGAAATTCCTTACTCCCACGCATCAATAATAACTACAGCAAAAACCGAGAGACACGAGGGCTTTGCGCTAACACATTGTTCATTTTCGACCTCTCCTTCGTCCAATCTTGTTTCCTATTCCCTCCCTTTCTCAAGGCCCGGAGTCCTCAAACCCACTGCGACACACCCTGCGTCAGCGGCTCGCAGGGTAATGTACAAAATGTGGATGAAGCTATTAATTATTATGCATTTCGAGGGTTCTTAGCCATCTGTAAGGTGTAAGTGTTTCAGTGACCAAGGCACAAGTACACTTAGGGATGTAAGAGGCACGTCAGTTAAAGAACACTTTGGTTACGCCTGTGGGTCACCGTTCACGTCCATTGAAGATGCGAGGAAGGAAATCTCTTGTCTCCCAAAGTGAAGAAACATGAACACAGTCGAAGGAGTAAAGCACTCAGGTCTCTTTACCTCTCGAAACAACTGCTCGACCGATCCCAATACATACATCATAAATTATAAATCAATGCCGCACTAACTTGGAGAATGCTGCGCTAAACGGACGGACGGTGAGTTTCGCATTTCCGACGGTGCGAAAGAGATGGAATAAGGAAATCGAGTTGTGGTGCCGGCTTCCAACCCCGAGAAGCCTGTTCAACTGCTGGCAGGAGTGGTCATTTTTCCATATCCCTACTTGAGCGAAAACGAACACCACTTCATGTGTAGCGCTGCGTCGGTCGAATGGGACTTTACTCTTCGAAACTGGTTTCCATTCGTTAAGAGTAGGCTAAGGCCGACGCCAGAATTGCCATCATCCTTCCTACGTTCCTCAAATAATCCTACCCGCACCAACCTATCAACCTATCTTCTGATAGCGCGAATTATCTCTACTCTCGGTCGCCTCACCAAAACAGCCAGCCAACCGAGGGCGCTCAAACGAATTCCCGAGGAATTTCAGCAGCTGGGAAGTTTTAAATTCAGTTCACGCAGGTACCCTTTTTATGATTAAAGTTCACTCCAAAGCCTTAATGAAATTGTTTATCACTGACCAATCAACAAGTTCGCACTCTTCGTTCTCAAAGAAAACAAATTATGGCTATGGAGGGGATGACAGATATCACCCTGCCACCTCGATTCATTAGTGAGAGCTCCAGCCGGCGCCGCCAGATCAAATCTTTCGTCAGAATACTCGACCGAACAAATTTGAGTGCCAAGTGAAGACCTAAATTCGAACCAAATGAGATCACCAAATTCATTCAAAATGTTTGAAAGGTTAGAATTTTGACAGACGGAGTAGAGGCAACTCCGAGTTGACGTTACCCGAGCCATGAAATATCATTTCCTACCACTGAACAGAGGCGTTTGCATTTTGTATGAACAAGTGACTTATCTCAGGCACCACCTTAAGTCTGAAAAAAAACAATCTAATACTTAACTAGTTCCCATTATTGTTATTTTCAACGAAATTCTTCTAGGCGTATTTTACAAAGTTCACCACCGCCTGGACTTGAATATGAGCCAAAATCCCCAGAATCCTCAGGGAGTGCTTTTAACCCAGGCATTCTCTTCCACTTTGAATTTTAAAGAGGCTTTAAAACAAACAAGGGGTTATTCTGAGATACCGTGCACAAAATGTCACAAAGTACCGGTCCTCGTGCACAAGGCTGCACAGTCAACGAAGTTGAGGCCTATTTAGAACACTTTATAGAGGTTTTCCCAAGCGGTGAAACTTGAGCGGGAGTCACCTGCTAAAGGATACTCGAATAAGCGAAATTATATTTTCGCTGTGAAATTCATACACTCGTATCCTCCCAAGCGGGTCACTCTCGCTCAAGACTGAATGTATGAAATTACTTATATTTTGCTCTATCAATGTTCACATTATTAAAAGGGTGTGCATGTTCGGATATAATCAATGATTTGATCAAACATATTGGAGCAGAATGATCCTACCGTGAGACAAAGGCTTTGCACTAACACACACATGGGAAGGGGAGCAGCAGACTAGGCGGAAGTCAAGAGTCGTGTGCGTGTAATAATATAAAAATATAAAATAAACAGCACGCGAGTGATTCCGATCGCCTCTCTTGCCCCGAGGAGAGCTGGGTACACGAGGTGGGATATGTAAACTCACGCGAGGATCAATCTTTAAGTATACGCATGTATTAATGCGCGCGTGATATCTACGCCCTCTATATATTACATATGCACTGCGCACGGATCTATCCAATCGTCTGAATGTATAATGTACACACAAGAACACAAGCCTTCGAAGCGGCAGATAATCGATCGGGAACTAATAATACGTTGCCTGACTTCTGTGGAGTTTTCTGAAAGCGGAGGGGGGGAAGGGGTATTGAGGCGCGGGAGGGGGGGAGGGGTAAAGACCCGAGGCAGTGGCAGAGGTGTCAGTGGTGGATGGTTATGGTGCGGCCCACTCTCTGCGCCTCCATTCTCCCTGCTTTGAAGGGCAGTTAACGGCCCGCAGGTATTTCTTCACACATTAGGAGGCCGGGGCACCGTCTGGAGCGGAGTGAAGTCATGGATTGAATCGGTCACATCAAAAGAGGCGATTCCTTACTTCTCCTCGTCTGGGCGGAGACTAGTTCTCCCCTACTCTCGAATGCTATAGAGCGAGGCCCTCATGTCACGCGGGAAGGAATCGTCCCTCGGCATTCCAGATCATCATCATCATCATCATTACCATTATTATTATTATTTAAATCGCTCCCGGCTCCGCAAGTTCGGTCGGTCCTCCTCCATTATCTCTCCCGTCCCTCCAGTGCCCTTCCATCCCAGAAAGAGGCGGCTCGCTGGGAAGGGGGCAGGGCAAGGGGATTTGGCCACATACGCACCGCGGTCGCTTCGCATGCAAGATTGATCTCCGAGAGATTGCTCTGAGGAAGATCAAAGCGATATCGGCTTACTCGAGTAATATACATTCCGATGAGTGCGAGCTCCTTTTCAAACAGATCTGTGTCAATAATTAACACCGTGAATCACTCTTAAATCTACGTACCTAATGTCAATAAGAATAGAAACCACTGGAATATAATGCCAAAACGTTATCAGATCTAGCAAAAAATTAGTATAGTTAAGTCAGATAACAAAATTCTCTCCGCATCCGCATTTTATAAGACTCGTGCCGATTTCCGTGCGTCCTCTTCCCATTTAAGCCGTCTTAACTTTCCATGAGTACGTCGTTTCAACTCTTCAAAGTTTTTTCAGATGCCTTCTCCGAGTCATTGCTCAATGCGATCCTGCACCGTTACTTCTTCCGTGTAATTTCCAAACTACAAACAAGCTGCTGGGGATTGGGTTGAAGTGATGACTGGATTACTGTCTTCCCATTCCGAGGGCCCGGGTTCGAATCGTTTCCAATGCGGATATTTATCAGAGGATTACCGACCCCTACTTATGAGCAGGCGTGAGAAGTTCAATATTTATTCCTTAGGATGGGACGATTCACTGGAACCCTTTTTTGCGCCTTTCGTTGAAAGTGCGCTGAAGCCGACGCCAGGTTTCTCTCCTTCAATACTCATTTATCTGTCCATTTACTCACCTATCCTCAGTGGCGCATATGTCCTCAGTTGTCGAGAGCTTCCACCAAATAATCAACCAGCCGATCTTTAAGGAAGGTGAAACGACATAGGTTTACTCATAGTGAAAATACGTTTCGATCTAAATGTGCTCCATTGAAAACTCTGCGCTGAGGAGGAGAAAAACTTATTGAACACGTTATTAGACAACAGTCTTTGGAATACAGTATTCGTAGGAAAATGGAAGTGAAGATTTGCCAAAGAAGCTCAAGAATGTAATACAATAAACAAGTCATGATGGATGTCAAAATGATGAATTATGAAGAAACTATGTCGTTAGATGAAATTGGAACAGAGCGGAGACCTGTGGAAAAGCAAAATTTCAATTGATGACGGCAAATGATGATAGTGTGCTCCATCTCGAAAAGATCGGTTTTCAGAGTGATTATGATCATTATGATTCATTCTAAAATCTACATCCCCGTTGGCGATAGATGGAGAAACCTTAGAACTTATGGCCAAAAAAGAATCAGGAGCACCACTTACGACAGTCAATCACGCAATTTAAGCATTGAATTGCGTTAAATCGCAGAATTTGTTCATGGTTACACAATCTGACACTCCGTAATATTCTATATATTTTTTTATTTATTGTAAATATATTTCGTAACTCGGAGCTAGGTTACCGCTACCGAGTTCGTCCACCGGGTTGCGGATCGTGGGTCGACCTTTAGATATAAGAGGTTGGCTGCGAAATAAGCGAGGCTACTCAACGAATAAGCAGTCTTGAAAAAAACGCGGCGGTGTCTAGAGGGTGTTGCGGGCCATCATTGGATAAGTCGGCTCAAAAATACTGCAAAAACACGAGAAAATGTTGAAACATGCCGCCAACTAATAGAAAGCCAGTACTCCGGAGGAGAGGGGGCGGCAGCAGCCCTCCTAATTATGAAGGTGGAGACCGCGTGGATCGGTACAGCGACACTCATTACACCATAGGCGTGGTAAGTTATCTATACTTAAACGGCTTTATAACTGCAAGGTGGAAGGCAACGGGGAACCACCAACTTATCCCAAGGAAAAGCAGCTCTTCAACACTTTCTCTTTATGTAAAACTAAAAAACGTTATGCTACGTAGGCTGTAGGTTTACATGGCCTGTAAACTAAATACTCTCGAATAAAATATTCCTGTGGTGAACTAGTAGTTCCTCATTCGGATCTCCACGCGGGGACTACTCGAGAGGAAAGACCAGTCAAGAACGATAAGCAGCCTTTTAGGATTGATAACCGGAATGTAAGATCGCTTCAAGGTGGTACAAGTATATATGCCGACGTCATATTACGAAGGTGACGACGTAGAAGATATGTACATACGACGGAATAGAAGAAGTGACATGGAATGTAAAAGGGAATGAAAACTTAATTACTCTCGGAGACTGGAATTCGACTATAGTGGAAAGCCAACAAGGTAAGACAGTAGGTAAGTATGGGTTGGGAATATGTAACGTTAGGGGAGAATGATTGATTGAGTTCTGCGTACAATATAGCCTTGTCATTACAAACACACTTTTTGGAAACCACCCGAAAAGAAGATATGCGTCTGAAATGCCAAGAGACAGAAGAAGATTTCAAAATGACTATATGTTAGTAAAACAGTGATTTAGAAATCAAGTTAAGGACTACAAGAAGACCTACCCTAGTGCGGATATCGACAGTGGCCATAATTTGGTCATGGTGACCTTTTAGCCTATTTCTACACCAAGCTGAAGATGATGGAAATGATTCAGGATCAGTCACAGAGAAACGGGAAAAGATTAAGAAAAGAAATATTACTGCAGCCGAAGAGAAGATAGAAAGGAGTAAAACGAGAGAATCGGAAGCCGTGAATTAAACAGGAAGTCTTGGACCTTATAGATGAAAGAAGTACAAAAATTCGAAAGCAGAAGAAGAACAAAAACTGTATGATTGAAGAATGGATGAAAGAATTATGTAAAGAGTTGGAAGGCAATATATTCCAGGGAAAAGTTTAAGCTGATTACAGAACGGTAAGAAGCTACGAGCGAGATAGTTCCCTAGTCATAATGGAGACCATATTAAAATTATATATTTTTATTTCAGCGTCAGTAAGAAGTTTGAAATAAATATTGCAATATTAATGGCGCAAAGATATAGTTATATATGACCAAAATTCTCAGTAATCAAATAAATGAAGCTACATAAGTCTCTAAATTGACTCATTTTTTCCCGCCGTACGGCTGAAAACCCTTCAAAACAGAAGGATGCTTTGCGATTCTGTAAAAATTACTGTGGTGAGTAATAGATTTTTTTTTATAAATAGTGGAGAAAACATTCAATCTACACACCGTTAGTTTTTGGACGAAATCTAGTTGTTATAAATTCCTATTTCCTTCAATATTCTCCCTCTGGAGCGCACAGCCATAATCTATCCCATGTAAAACAGCTTATGTTTACAGGCAAATTGCTCAAAATGTAGTTCGGCAAGGGATTGATATTTTGATATCATTGGAAAGATGAGAGTTTTTTCTTTAAAATGAGGCCAAAATCTTCAAATTCTAGGTGAAGTGATTTTTCGTTCGAACTACCTTAAAAGAACATCCAATCAAAGGTCATGTCACTCAGATCGGAGGAAATGAATTTATCATTGAAAACGAGGACAAAGTGTAGAGATGGAAAGAGTACCTGGAGAAACTATTCAGAGGCAAGGTACTGAATCCCAGGATACTAGAGGACAAAGACACTGGATGAAGATGAGAAAGGAAACAACATGTTGAGATCAGAAATTAATGTTGCAGTAAAGGATTTGAGAGCAAGGCACCATTAGTTTAACAAATTTCCCAGGAAGTATGCAGAAAGGAAGACACTGAATAGTCTGTAGAGATTGAAATGTGACATTTATTCAAGTGGGAAAATTCCAACGGACTTTAAAAAAATATGTAATAATTCCTATCCCTTAGTAGAAAAGAGCGAAGGTATGCGAAGACTTAAGAACAATTAGCCTTACAGCACATGCATCGAAAATTCTGCAAATAATCGTCTGCAGGAGGATGGAACAGAAGATGGAAGAATTCAAGAACAGGAAAAGAAAAACAGAAGAAGAAGAAGATTAAAAATTCGGATTCAGGAAAAGTAGGCGACGAGGGAAGCAATTTCAGCCCTGAGACTCACTCATAATGAAGAGGATTCAGAAAGACCACCCAGCATATATTTACTTCATCAACCTAGAGGAAACATTTGACAATGTGAACTTTAACAGAATGCTGACTACACTCAAGAGCATTGATGTGTCGAGCCATTCACGAAATAAAGGACTAATTAAAAAATGGAATACAAGTGCATGGAGAAGAAATCAGCATGCATCATCATTTCATGCCATAACAATTCTTTCTGATAAGAAAGGTCTAACGATAAATCTAAACTGCATGGGCAAAACTCTGAAGAAATACAACCTGATGATTAATGTTAAGAAAACCAAGGTTATGGTTTGTGGAATAAATCAAGAAGACAGCATCACCGTTAAACTAAGGTAGCAAAAACTCGCGTAAGTGGAGGCATTTTGTCACCTGGGAAGCAGGGACACCAGCGATGGAAGAAGCAAGAAAGAGATTGAGAGCAGAATAGCCCAAGAAAAGAAGTCATTCCACAAGGAAAGGAGGCTGCTCACAGCTGGTAACACAAGCCTGGAAGTTGGGAAGCTCTTTATTAAAACATATATATATTTGGAGCATGCTCTTACAGTGAAGCCTGGACAATAACACAAGAGCAAATGAGATTGGAAGCAACTGAGATGTGGTGTTTCCGAAGAATGATGAACATTAAATGTACGGAAAGAATCACTACCGAAAAAGTCCTCATAAGAGCTGGAGAGAAAATAAGCATTATGAAAACTCTGCGAATAAGATGTAAACTTATAGGACACATTTTGCGACACAACAGGCTAATGAAAACAGTACTGGAAGGAGAAATAAATGGGAAGAATTATAGAGGAAGATAAAGAATGGAATACACCAAGAAAATCGTGAAGGACGCCATAATAAATAATTAAGTATAGGAAAGAATGAAGTGGATGGCAGAGAGGAGAGTTGAATGGAGAGCTGCTGCAAACCAATATTTGGATTGATGACTATACTGATGATTAAAATTTTCCATTTTTTCCTACTTGAAGGGCCAAACATTAGACATTAATGAGTAACAAAAATACTCTAATTTCATAACAGGCCTCAAATTCAAACGGTTTTCTTCTTCAAAAGCTTGTTCTAGTGTGTATCTTGGTATTGGGTGGCTTCGAAATGCGATTTCTTGAGAAAACTTCTTCATTTGATGTTTTGAAGAGTAGCATCAACGCTACGTGACGCTCGGCATAATCATTATCATCTCTTGAAGCTCTCAAGAATTGATTGCTACTGATGATGATGTTTTGTAAAAAAACAGTAGTTTGTACTACATAATTTTTGTAATATGCATGACAGATTTTTTCCTTTCATCTCTACACGCCCAATCGCCGTCGAAAAGAATTAATCGATATATAAGTCTCCTTCGCCAAAATTTAAAGAATTATGGAAATTCATGTTGACTGATTTTTTAATAACAAGATCTTTTAATAAATATTCTGGAAAAATATGTTAGTCAAATGGAATATTTAGAATTATCAAAAGGCTCGCATGTTTTCACTCGCCTTCATGTTGCATGGTGCCAATATTAAAGGCAACTAATCCTAGAAACGCGAAAACCTTCCAAAAGAAGGGGTGGCAAACTCCGTCACTATTTGCTGGATCGAATCACTGCAGAGACGAAGCCCAAAATGGGGGAAGTGAGGTATCCCGTAGCAGAACCAAGCCTGATACCATCGCCATTGATATTTGTTATAATGGTGACGAATTTGTGGCATACTACTTGCTAGCGGCAGCAGAGCAAAGGAGACAAAAAATACCAAAAGAGAAACTTGATCTGGTACAGCAGAATAAATAAATAACAAAACTAACGGCACGGATCGAACGGGCCGGGGTAGAAAAAGGAAGATTTGGACACTATGGGAATGCGGTGCCACAGAAGAAGGATGAAGATAACATAATCAGAGAGAATCACCAACGAAGAATTCCTTGGAAGAGTTCGGGGGAAGGGATATTCCATCATAATTCCAACTCCATCCCAAAATTTATACAGCTGCGATATTTCACAGAAGAAAAATCATCCGCATTGACCGGGATACGAACCCGGATCCTTCGATTTCGCGCCGAGTGCTTTCGCCAGTTAAACTACCTATTAAAACTACCTTGTCCATTAAAAAAGTTGAGTCCCTCGAGTTTAGGAAGCTGTATCTTCAAGTAGAGTTAACGGATTTTTACGAAATAAAAACCATGCGATAGAATGATCATTTCTACGTTTATTGATGCGTATTGAAAAATTTTCCTTTACTTATCTGCCCTTATACGATATTTTATTTGAAAAAAGTCACTATTTTTGGCGCTCAAAATCCGATTTCCCAAATTTATGTTATCACTGTTCTCTTAACATCAGACATAGAAACTGGAAATTCAGATATAAGTTAGCTAAATATGTTGTTAACGTACTAAAAGAAATAAATTGTTTTTAAGTGGAGTTTTACACGAGCTGGTGTAAAAGTTGTTAACCTCCGCTTATTTCAAAACTAATGATGCAAATGAAATTTGAGGTAGTATACTGTTGTGACGCGAGGTAACGCCAGCATTTTAAATATGTACATAACAAATAGTAAAAATTACTGGTATTCTCAACAATGGTTTTTATTTATATCTATTTTCAATTTTTTTTAATAGGCGTCTTCCTCCCCTGTGGATATTTTTTATCCCGGTCAAGGCGAACGATATTTATTCTAAGGAATATCGCACTCATGAGCACTTGCGAGTGTTAATAAATAATTCTCGGGTTTCCAGCCGAGTAATGTTTTGGTTTGCTTTTTTGATTGATTCTTGAAGTGACCTTAACTGGAGAAGGCTGGACCCTTCTAGCTGGAGACACGATGGAGGCCTGTTCTGGGCTAGCTGCTCGTGAGACCTCTTGCTTCTCTTCGCTCTTCCTGTTGTCTGGCAGAACGTCAGTGGCAGGCCAATGAACTGGTGGGGTTGGCGGCAACCCTGGTACTGGTGGACCAGGTTTTGACCTAATAAACTCCTCATCTGTTATGCCCTCACACTTATCAGGTCTCAAATGATCTGCATGACAGAACCGGGTTCTACCGCATGTCTGTACCAAATATGTCACCGCTGACACACATTTAAGAATTTTACCTGCGAACCAGCTCACTTTCTCTTGTCGCACACTTTTAACCCAAACCTTTTCCCCTTCCACAAACATTCTAGGCTTACTTCTTATTTTGTCCGCAGACTCCTTCTGTATTCTTTGTTTTGTCTCCAACACTTCAGTTAGATTAGGTTTGACAAACGACAACTTAGTCCTAGGTTTACGTTTCAAAAAGACCTCAGCTGGAATCAAGCCGGTTACTGTGTGCGGTGTATTCCTATATGCGAAAAGATAATTATCTAATTTATGCTGTAAGGAAATTTTGTAACCAGAGTTTTGTTCCATCAACACTTGCTTAACCAGAGAATTTTTAAGATCTTGAATGGACCGCTCCGCAGCCCCATTAGATTGTGCATGATAAGGGGGACTCAAGGTATGCTTTATACCATTTTTCTTCAAGAACTCCTCAAACTCCTCGCTAATTAACTGAGAACCATTATCAGAAACCACTTCTTCCGGAAGTCCCTGGGCTGCCATTAAGGTTCGAAGCACTTCGATTGTTTTCTCTGCAGTCGTTGATGACATGAGTGACGCTTCCACCCATTTGGAATAACTATCCACCACAACAAAAATCATTTTTGTAGAAAATGGATCCTGAGCAAAGTCGACATGGATTCTCTGCCAACACCTACATGTAGCCGGCCACTGCTGAAGAGGCACCTTAGTTGCCGCCTTCCTTGTAGATTGGCAAACAACACATGAATCCACTACTTCCTCAATCGCTTTATCCAACTTAGGCCACCATACGAAACTGCGAGCCAGGAGCTTCATTCGAACTATTCCAGGATGCTGGTCATGTAACAACCTTAGAACTGGAGCTCGAAGTTTGCTTGGAATAACAACCCTACTACCCCAGACAATGCAGTTACAATCCACTGACAACTCCTCTCTACGTTGCCAAAAAGGAATTAAGTCGGGGTCCTCTTTAGGCCTAATATCTTTCCAACCATGCCAAACATAGTCTCGAACTCTGGAAAGCAAAGCATCTTTACTGGTTTCAGTCGCAACATCTCGACTCGTCACAATGTTGACTCCGTCCCTATCCGCTGTCACAAAATTCACCACCAAACTGTCCACAGCTGAAAAGTAGTTATCAACATTTTCTACTTTATCCTCCGTTTGCAGAGGCAATCTACTTAATGCGTCAGCATGGGGAATATCACTACCTCGCCTATACTTGATCTCAAAATTATATGACGCTAACAGCAACGCCCAACGCTGCAATCGAGCTGCGGTCACTGCTGATACTCCTCTTTTGGACCCAAAAATCACCGCCAAAGGTTTATGGTCAGTTTGTAGGATGCATTTCCTGCCATAAATATAATTGTGGAATTTCTTCACTCCGAAGACCAAGGCTAACGCCTCTCGTTCCAGCTGAGAATAAGACTTTTCACTTGCTAACAAAGTTTTAGAGGCAAAACCAATTGGCCTCTCTTCACCATTAATTAAATGAGACAGTACTGCACCTACACCGAATGGTGACGCATCACAAGTCAAAATTAAGGGTTTAGACACATCATAATGTACTAAGAGGTTTGATTCAAGCACCCATTTCTTACTACTCTGAAAAACATCACTGCATGCTTTTGACCACGACCAAGTTTGATTCAGTTCCAACAAGGTGTACAACACCCGTAGTCTTGAAGACAAGTTGGGAATAAACCTACGGTAATAATTTAATAGGCCTATATAAGCTCGAAGTTCCTCTTTATTCTTAGGCTCCGGAGCATCTTGAATGGCTTTCACTAAATTAGCTGACGGTTTTATGCCTTCAGATGTCAAAACATGCCCCAGATAAGTGACTTCAGATTCTAAAAACTTACATTTTTGCTTATTTACACGTACTCCATATTCAGACAAGCGGCCTAACAATGCCTCCAACCTGTGAAAAGCTTCCTGCTTTGTCTCTCCTCCCACAAGTATGTCATCCAGATACGCCACAGTACAGGAAAGACCCTTTATGATGTCATCCATTGCACACTGAAATATACTAGGAGCAGACGACAGCCCAAAATTGAGTCTACGCATACCCAAAAGCCCCTTGTGCGTGTTGACAGTCAACAAATGTTGAGATTCCTCCGCCACAGCCACCTGTTGATATGCACTTGCCAAGTCTAACACAGAAAAGTACGAACACCCAGCCAGAGTCGCAAAAATATCTTCCGGTCGGGGAAGTGGGTAATGTTCACTCTGAATGACCGGATTTAAGGTAATTTTGTAATCAGCGCATAATCTCACCCCATTAGGCTTTCTGACCACAACTAACGGAGTCGCCCACTTAGAATGCGTGACAGGATAGGCTACACCATTATTGATTAGCCGCTCAATTTCTTTTTCGACATCTGGCCGTAAAGAATAAGGCACTGGCCTAGCCTTACAAAACTTAGGCGTCACTTCTGACTGAATAACAATTTGAGCCTTAACGCCTTTAATTTCTCCCAATCTACCATGGAACACATCATCGTACTTATTAATCAAAGCTGCTAAGTCGCAAGGTTTATTAACACCAGGCCTAGCCAACTTCACTTGCAAGGCAAATACTTCATTCCAATTTAATTTCAACGCACTAAGCCAATTACGGCCTAACAGCAAAGGTTGATTGGGTCTACTAGCACTCACTACTATAATCGGCAATTGCACCGATGGCTGACCATAGGCTACTGAGACATCTACCCTAGCTTCACCAACAACTTCAACCTCATCCCCAGAATATGTAACTAATTTCAAATCCGTACTCTTTAACTGTACATTAGATAAATATTTCTCATAGTATTGGTACGGAATCACCGTTACTTCTGAGCCCGTGTCCAACTCAAGACACAGTTCCTTATTTTCAATTATAAGATTCACTTTATAAGGCGCTACCTTTTTGTTCCCATTAGAACTAGGCCCCTTAAGACAATACAACTCATAGCGAGAAGAAGATTGTTCTGAACTATTATCCTCCAAACCCACTTGGTTTGTTTCACTAGGCCCTAAGCCTACACTAATTTCATGTACTTTAGGCATATGCTTATTATAACTAGGCCTACCTTTGTTTTGAGCCTTATAAGCCTTACACATTTTCTGAAGATGACCAACTTTCTTGCAATGATGACACTGATACTTTGCATAGGAACATTGATCTGCCTTGTGATCTCCACCACAACGAAAACACTTCGTGAACTTGTGCTGATGCCCCACATTTTTCGTTACATGTAACTTTGCAATATCCGCACTATTAGAACCTGCACCTGACAGCTGGAAACCCGAGAATTATTTATTAATATCATTCGCCGAGAAAGAACCAAATCCTTTACTTGCGAGTGTGTTCGTAAAAGGTTACACCGTGGCTAGTCACGGCATCCTCAGAATTTGTCGTTCAAACAGCTGCTAAAAACCTTGGATGACACCTGAATGCATGTGTCGTTCAACGAAACGGGGCACAGGGCACTTCGGGAAGGCGAGGATGAAACGAGTCCTCTTGGCTCCTAGCTGCCTACACTAATCTGACAATCAACACTTTTCTAACTGAATGACTCTCCTCATCGACTCCTTCTTCAACCTTCTTTGTTCACTTTATCAACACAAGAGTAAGAGGATCGATAATAATAATATTTAATGATAATTATTATTACTTATCCCTTAGAATCAACATTACAAGCATATTTTACATTTCAATAAAATAAGGACAAATTAATTAGGAATCCCTGTAGGCATTGCCTGTATTGTGATACCTCAAGAGAAATTACAATATGAGTAATTGAAAAAAAAAAAATAAACTGAGACCAGATACGAGATATAAATAAATGCTTGAAAAGATAATAATTTGTTTTTTAATCTCAACCTGTCGTGCATACAAAATATAGTGAGTAACAAAAAAAGACTTTTGGATTTTCTAAATTAAGTAACCATTTTTTTTACTGTTTTCAAAAAAGGTGTTAAACTTTTTGAACCTCTTATATTATCTGACAATCTAGGAAATAATTTTGGCCCAACATAAATAAATGAGCGTTTGAACACGGTCAAATTTGGCTTGGGCAAAATGTACATATTTGTAGATCTTAGGTTGTATACATTGGTTTTTGGTTCTTCCTTAGGTTTATTACCACTTCTGAGGTAGAACAATTTCAATACTTTGTAAACGTAAAGATGACGTAAAGGGAGTAACTGTAAATCCACAAATATGGGGAAGGACGGTTCAAATTGACATTTCCTACCAATCAGTCTCACTACTGCTTTTTGGAGAATCAGCATCGGATTGAGCGAATTTTTATAGGCACCTCCCCAGCAGATTACCCCGTAGTTTAATTTCGATTGCACTAACGCATTATAAATAGTTTTAATGAATTGTCGGGGACATTTATTTCGAAGGAAATAAAACTTCGCGTGGATAAATTTAAGTTCGCTTGAAATTCGGTTAATGTGTTTATCCCACATCAATATAAAGTCAAACAATTGCTCTCCACTAAAAAATACTCGCAGGCAGAGACTTTTCACGGAATGTGGAGTATAAGCTCTTTTTCAAGGAAAAAAAACTCGAGGAATGCGTGAGGAATATCCTTTGTGAAACACCCGCAAAATGCTCGTCCGAGACTCGTGGGATAATTCCGGTCGCCATGCATCTTTCCAATGAGACGGCCGGCTCTCCGCTGTTCCACCAATCGGCCCGCTGGAATGAGAAGGTGCTATGAATTATGGGAAGGGGGATAATGGGAGGAATGGAGGAAAGAGGAGAACACGAAATATTTATTACCCACGGAGAAGACAACCAGTATCTAAACAAGAAAAATTTGAATGCATTCCTAATAGGGGTTGAAATCTGTGGCGTTAATGATTGATAATTTACCCGAGTGTATTTCTTACGAGATGATGGTTTCAAGGATTGGTCGTTGGAAACTGGGATTAACTACCGATAATCGGTGGAACAAACTCATCGCCGTCATTAGCTCGTGTTATATCCAACATCGCATGAAGTATGGCATTCAGTATATCAAATTGTGTTTCCTCTTGGCAAAAGCAAAGTTTTCACGGGAGTTCCAACGGGTCAAAGACAGCTTTGCTAACGCCTAGATGACAAACATCACAACGCTTCACGCACATCGTAGGTCGCTAGGGCTTACATCTCTTATTAAAGACTTTATGCACTGAAAAACATCGTGAGTGTCAATAAACGTTCATCACTAGAGCACGGAAAGCAGGCACCTTCCTCCAATTCCAGATGAGGAAGGGACATTGCGTTCTATAGAGAATCGATGCATGCTAACTTTTGAAATAAGATAGGAAACCCAATTTAGAAATACTTTCTGGAAAAGGTCAGAAAATTTAGTTTCGTCTGATTAATATCAGAGAAACATTCTACCTATAAATCTAAGGAGTGTGATTTCCCTTCAGTTAAATCTCAGTTCAGTACATCGTTCCGTGTTTAGAACCTTTGGCATAAAAATTAGATTTCCGAATCCGCTCTAATAATTATTACGGAAATGAATCTTTCACTAAAAAATCAAAGTTATGATCGTTAAAAGAGCGGCGGCTTAATGATGATGAAAGATACTCTGCGCAAACTTAAGTACAAATATCAACAAATTGAAATTCGTAATCACTAAGTTCCATACTGACTCAGACAAAATTATTCATCGCACGCGTTGCTTTATAATGCTAAAAATCTATTGTAAAATAAAATCTTATCCGATGCCTTCTCAATTTGATGGCATATTATTGATTTTGATCAACTGAGACTGCTCTGATTCCCCGATGTTGAATTGCACAGTGACAGGTGTATGTGAGCGCTTCTAACCATTCATTCATTCAGGACAATTACAACATATATTACAACAGGTACCACATAGACTATTTAGCAAGTAATTAAAGCTACATAATTGAGCTCTATTTTATATGTTCCTAACTAAATAGCAGGGCATTCATCGACACACATCATTTTTATGCTTCGTCCAAGTAATGATTTTCACGTTTATTGAGCTTCTCTAAGATTTTCCATAACTTTTTTTAATCGAAATACCATTTATCAAGGAGGCCTCGGCAAAGGCTTCAAGCTCAAACGTGAATATTGTACGTGTGGTAGAATAAGAAGTAGAAAACGAAAAAAAAACACTGAAAAGAGAAGCCTAGGATCATACCATGCCAGAAAATACTAAATTTCGACGCTAGTCATTGGCATGGGAAAAGCAGCAAATTTCATTGAGACCAAAGCACATCGCTACTTAAAATTCTTCCTCAGTCTCCTTCCAATTTTTATAAATGGAAAACAGAGACAACAAAGTAAAGATGGCTTCATTCATTTTGCGGAAATGTGTCGCATTCAAGTTGTAGCAAGACATCTTTGAGTTGGACACTCACCAAAGACAGAGGCTACATTACCAGCATACAAGCCGCCTTATCAAACATCCATTATATCAAACATGATGTCAATGCACGACCGGGTGATATTCTGGGAGAGGTGGATTCATAGCAAAAAAACACGCGGCCGCTGAAGCCATTAGCACCATTCAAACATTAATGGATGAATGATTGAGTGGATTAAAACGGGGAAGAAGAAGCAGAGACGAGACAGTCGGTAAGCGTAGTGGGACTTTATATTGTAGAATAAAAGAACCTGGCGTAGAGGAAGCAACATGCCATGATAACCACGCGAGGACGAAACCAAGAGTCTGACGGAATTGCGATATCTCGTATGGATTACTACTAGCGCCAATTGTTTCAGGCGCAAATGGAAAAATACGTATGCGTGAAAAAGATAAAGATTGTATTCTTTTGCAATAAATCTTTTATTTTTTGAGAAAAAATGCAGTAATTATTCCTTTTGTTGTAAGGCGTTTATCAGCGTCCATTTAAAATACACCTGGGACCACACGAGACATCGCCATCGCAACCGTAAGTAAACAAAGAAGATGGCCGAGAAAGTACACTTTAAAAACGCCAAGAGAATGACTGGACGGCATTATTGCTCTGCAGTCTAGTTCCAGTATTTTTCACGATGCATAATTGATTGAACAGTTACCTTTTTAAGTTTCCCCCGATAAATAAATAGGTTATTTCCCACTTAAATCTACAATATATTCAATTAAAGAGTATACCTGTCGCGCTATTGTGCTGATAGTTAGCGCCCGACCGCTAGAGTGTTCTGGATGAAATGTATAACCATTGGAGTAATGTGTCAGACCCTTGGATGAAACAACAACATTGGCTGCTAAGATATTCGGGGGAAACAACCGACAACTCCGGCTGCTTGGGCAATTAAGGATCAGATGGGAAAATGGAGAAGGTTCTACACCCGGCGGGCGGCGTCGGAATTCGCACTCTCTTAACGAACAGCACCAACAGATGCACAGTTTAACTTTCCATCCGACGGACGGAGTGCTGCAGTTGAAGTTCTCTCCTGATGGAATCCAAGAAGTGGATTTGACACCAATGAAAAATCTCTGCCCGCAGGGATTCGACCCCGAGCCAACGGGATATCAAGCTAGTACTCTGGCCACTCCGGTAACACCACGATCCAATTTCACTGTATCATTCATCATCATTAGAGTAATCTACCGGTTAGAGGTAGGTTGTGATGAAAGTCAGAGAATATCCAACAGACTCTTACACGTGCCATGCCCTATCTACCTCTAGTATTTCTTTCTTCATCTCAGCATAAATCCCACCTATCTTCATCCCGTCCATAAATCTATTCTCTTTTTTTCCCCTTCCCCGCCTACCCAACATCCTTCCCTCTATCACGGCCTTCAGCAAACCATCGCCCCTCATTACCCATTTCAGCCACCTACCCTGCCATCCCCTAATCTCATCCACAAGTTTCCTCTCCTCACCAGCCATGTCAAGCACTTCCTCTTTGTCTGTTTCCCCAGAAAGAGCCCTAATCAAGTGCTACTACACTCACGGTAAATGGCGGGGCTCCTTCAACAGCACCCTCAATATCCACCGGATAAGCTGGCTTAAGGGGCCACCAATCGAGAGATGAGGGGGGATGTTAATCCCCTTCAGTATGTACTCGTCTTACTCTACACTCCATCTGACCTGATTAAGATGACCGGAACACTACCGAAATATCGTCCTCTAAACATGGAATTTCACGAAATAAAACAAGGAGGACCAAACTATCCGCCATAAAGATTCGCTCTCCATGTGTTCCTAGGCCTCCAAAGTTTCCTTCTTTCCGATGGAGACCAATGTAACAGGATCGTACGCCGTCTCTCTTCGCCTATTCTTTGGGCCTGGCCATAACACTGGATATCTCGTCTATGTAATCTTTGCGTCACACAGATTCCCTCATGCCCATTACGAGTCTAATAACTTCATTTATTTTCCTTTCTAACCTGGGTATCCTGGTTCATCACTTTTTCCCCTATGTTTTGCTTAAGTTATTCATTTCAATCATTAACTACCTTCATTTAATTTGTCAGGCTTTCACTCAAAATACATCTGCTCTATAATTCCAATGATGGGGTGAGCTCTTACGGCTAGGCAAATACAAAATTAAAGGAAGTCTCCAATAGCCGTAAACAATTGACACCACTCGTCAGAGATCACAAACCTTGCCGTGTTGGTTTGCCGGGACCTTTAGTAGGGTCTCATTAGCCTCACGAAGGATACCAGGTTATAACCCTAAGTATCCTTAGCGGGGTCCCATTAGCCTAGCAAAGGATCCTATCTGGTTTATGTGATTGTGGCTGCGATGGTCACTGGCGTGGAAGCATCCTTCCCGTAAACTATCACAGGAGGGTATTCTGGTGGAGAGGCTTGGGTTGTTCTCTGCTGTGGAAGTCCCATCCCGGAAAACCAACACAGCAAGGTTTGTAATCTCTGACGAGTGGTGCCAATTGTTTACGGCTATTGGAGACTCCCTATAATTTTGTATCAGCTCTATATGTTAGCATGATGTCTATTATTGCGTTCAAGATTCTCTTAAAAGTTTATTCAGATATAGCTCTGCTCCATTGAACCCCATTTAACATTTTAATCGCTTCTCACACCAGCGGCACCCTGCTTCACCACAATATGTCAGTTACACTCAGTACTTCTGATGCATACGCAAGGTAAGTGGGGAGAGGGAGGTGCTGGAGGAGAGGAAGAGGCGGATTCGGTGATTGGAACGGGTAATAAGGAGTGACAGGGCATCAAAAGCGGCGATAGAGGGATGTTGGATGCTATGCGGTGAGTTGGTCGATAGAAAAGAGGCGTAATGGTATGAAGAGATTGACGGATAGTCAGCTGAAGAAATAGAGAGGATTAAGAAGCAGTGGCAATCTTCACAAGCAGATAATGAACAGAAGGCAGTAATTATTTCTGTATCCATCAAAACCTACATTTAATTGGAAGACTAATTCTATAAAAAGCTAAGAATTCGCATTATTAATCACTCCCCGTAATTCTGACTACTTACAAGTACTAGAATTCTTGGGATAATTTATTCAAGCTGGTTCTGCATATCGAATCGACTGGATCCTTGCCCTGCATTTCCTATTAGTACAAACAAGGATGAAACTCCTAAGTGCGAAAGAGCTCCTAGCCAGCAAAGTCCACCTACACAACCATTTATTTCCATTCCTGGACCAGAGAGATGAGAACGATAACCAACATATTCTAAACAAGAAAGATTGAGAATCATTTACCCAACGCGTATTTTCTCATCCCAAAGTAGTATTACCTACTTCTAATTCGGAAACTAAAGTCTTATTTATAAACTAAGTAAATAACCGTCTCAGCATTCGTGTTAAGCCACGTCTTGACCCGCCGAAGAAGAATATCATTACGGATAGCCTCCGCGATACCAATTGGATAATTGGTTCAACTGTCTTCATCAATAAGAGACTTAGGAAGAGACGGCAAGTCGAGGTCCAGCAAAAAAAACTTCGCCTTTCTTCAGGGTGACGTATGGGATAATCTCGTAATATTTTTATACCTAGAGGAGGTAGATAGTGGAAATGGAGTATCGCACAGGTCAAATGCGAAGAGAAGACGGCCGTGAAGAAATCTGAGAGCCTTCGAGCGGGTCGTTCGCCGCTCTGATAGCCATCCCGATACAGTCGGGTGCTCTCCCCCATCACACGCGTAATCGCCTCACATTATCGTCGATTCGACATAAATATGTAACGAGCAGAAGGGGTTCCATCCCTTCAACAAGTCGTCGAGTAATCCCTCCCCTCCTGTTCGACACCCTCCACCTCATAATATATTCCATCCTATTCCAACGCTCAAGAGTATGTACCGGGGAATGCGAGGGAGGACGGGGATGCTGAGGATATATATAGTGCTTCACACATATGTATGAGGCGAACGTGACGACCACTTACAATGGACCCTATGTCATGCAGCAAGCTATGCTATTTCCAAGAGGGAGCTCTACATGACATTTTTGACTGACATTTTCTAGTACAACTTACGCGTTAAAAAAAGAAGATTTTGTTTTCATATCACTCGATTGACTGTAAATGTCATTTAATTGTTGAACTGGTCTCCACACAAAAACGTATTCTACGATGAAAGTGAGCGATGGTTAAAGCCGAAAAAATTCTTATTTTACTATGGATTAAGAAAAACTTCAAAATAAATATGGCGATTCCTCAGAAGACATTTTTATTATCTAAAATAGTTACGCTAACCCATAACATCTTCAGAAAACAACTGCAATGAGCACTTTTTGCAGTTCTTTTCTGTATATATAATCAATCTTTTTGTCATTCCATTTGAATGAAAAACTAGTTTTTGAATACAGAAAATAAAAAGATAAGTTAATTAGTACATTTTAGATCATAATATATCGGAAATTCAAAGATTTATTCCATAAATATATCATCACCAGAAAGACGTATACAATCTAGAGATATGAAAAGTCTAGTACACCAGCAGACCGGAATCTAGGGGCTTCACTAAGTGCGTTATATAAGATGGGGGTTTCACTAAGGACGTAAAACGAAAGAGCAAAAAACAAAGTGCATGAAGGCTAGTGAAAACTGAACAGAAAGTGGAGAAATCTTGAATCTGTTTGAACTACGGGAAGTGATGTGGAGAGGCAGTGTAGCTTCAGAAGCGATTGAGACAAGAGAACAAAGGACGTACGCGGCAATGTTTACGTAAGGGTAGTGACAAACGAAAAATCAGAGATGAGGAAAGTGAATACAGTATACATAAAGTGGTGAGCGATAGAATATTATTATTTGATATTAAGGCGCAGAGGATGAATTCAGTTGCAATGCACGTTTACGTGGCATGAAAAAGCCATACGGAGGCTGAAGAAGACAAGGTTTTTCACGAACTTGAAAAACAAAATGTTAAGCTCCAGAAAAAGAATGATTTTGGAACAAGGAATGAATGCGACAATATAGCAATAGAGTTCCAGGAAGAAATCATTTGGTAATCACAAGAATTCGTTTCAAACGCCGTCTTAATAGTCTATGCTAAGGTAAGACGTGGATTTTGCACTAGAAATTAACCCACTCACTTCCCCATGTAGGGATACAGGTAGTGAATATGATCAAGTGGCCTTTGAACTGGAGTAGCAAATTTAAAGGAGTTTGGAGAGAGATGTGAAACAATCAGAAGGTCAGCGATAAAATGGGGAAAATGGGAAAATATCAAAATGTAGCAAATAAATCTAAGAATGGAGGAAAAGGATTGGATACAGTGAGAGACAGCTGGGAGAATAAAGGACATGGTATATTAAGAGAGAAATGACGATTTGAATGTTGAATAAAGGAAGGTTTGGAACTCATTGAATTGCAAGGGACATGATTAGGAAATAAAAAAGATAAGAAAGTAAAGTATTGTAAATTTCATGGCATGGGAGAAGAGCGCATAATAGGATGAATTGCAACAAAGAGAAAACATCACCAAAAACCTACGTACTAAAATGGCAGGCAGCAGAGCGAAAAACAGTGGCTAAGGAGCAGTGGGAGGACATGGAGAAATTCCATGGAGAGGAGTAGACAAGAAATTTATGGTACTGATAGCAATAACAGAAAGACAAGAAGGCTATTGATAAAACCAGGAGAAATCCTATGCAATGGAAATGCGATAAAATTTGAACCCGTCTTTTAATTTATTGAGTTTTGGTCAGTTAAAATTCCTTTATTTCAATGCCAACGTTTCGGCAAATTTATTGTCAGGACTAATTGAAAACCATAAAACAAAATTAACAACAATTAATCAAAAGAAGAACTTTTTTTGAAGATTTTCGCAGCTCATGTTTATATTATTCAGGTTTCTGGTTCTGCGATTAAATTATTTTATATTATGCGACAGTTTCGCCGTACTATGCTGCAGGCTTCGTCGGGCTTTAAAGAACAACAATGGTCTTTTTTTCAAAAAGTAAATAAAAAATTCCAGCAGTTGATGATTTTGAGATGTAAAAAACTTAATTTCGAATAAGTCTCTTCCAGGTATAAGGGAGTTTATAACTATCCTCTCTATTGATGTTATTTGGTCTTTTTTCTATTTCAGTCGCCTCCCTTATGAGCCGTGGAAAGTAACTGCTTTCTTTGTGTAGTACTCTTGCCGTCTCGATGTCAATGGCGTGACCTTCCTCTAACGTCGTATGTGGGGCAAACCAAGAGAGCAATTGGATGCCGATTAAAAAAGGAACATGAACGTGCAATCCGGAAGAAAGACTGGTATCGCTCTGCCGTGGCTGAGCACACTCCGTTAGAGGAGGGTCACGCCATTGACATCGAGACGGCAAGAGTACTACACAAAGAAAGCAGTTACTTTCCACGGCACATAAGGGAGGCGATTGAAATGGAATTAAGACCAAATAACATCAATAGAGAGGATAGTTATAAACTCCCTTATACCTGGAAGAGACTTATTCGAAATTAAGTTTTTTATATCTCAAAATCATCAACTGCTGGAATTGTTTATTTACTTTTTGAAAAAAAAAACCATTGTTGTTCTTAAAAGCCCGACGAAGCCTGCAGCATAGTACGGCGAAACTGTCGCATAATATAAAATAATTTAATCGCAGAACCAGAAACCTGAATAATATAATTAAAAGAAGAGATTATTTATACGTGGTCAATGAATACATTAATTTTAAATTTTAAAGTTAATTGTTCCAGGCGTAACTTTATGGAACAGGTTCATGATTGAAAAGAAAAACGTTGTGAGTTCCATATAAATTGATTTTCATTACGACCAAGGTTTCGTCGCTGAGCGACATCATCAGGTAGTTACAGAATAGTTGGCACACGATATATAGGTACACTAGGGGCAATGGGGTGGAAAGGTTTGGAAGAGGAGAGAGAGGGTTGGGCTGGGGGAGGGGATATTACTTCGAAGGAGGATGCAAGCTTTGATAACATTTTAGTAAATTAATTAAATTAATCAGCTAAATTAATCAAGCATTCTGATGCACAAAAATAAATGTGTTTCAAAAACGATACGGTTAGATTATCGTCAAAATTGTTTGCAAATAACACTTTGAAACGCACTCACTCAATAACACTATGTTTCTACGGAAAAACTGAAATACAACCTTCAATTTTAAGTGGGATTAACATATCCAAATATTTCCAGTAAATAAAGGCACGCGCGTCCAAAAACTCTCATCATTTTCTCGGAATTTTGCTTTTGCTCCGTCGATCTTGTAAACAGAGTGGACCCAGGGATTAAATTGAAGCTCATGATACTTCTAGATAAGCGTTCATCAATCCTTTCTGATCAGAGTTATTGTTATTGAAATAATTCTTCCAATTTACTTAAGATAGATTACATCCGTCCCCTTCCGCAAGATGCTTGGATCATTCCCCATCAAGGTGTTTACCCCGTCTTGTTTGTACTGTACCTTAATTTATAAAGTATGTACACATTATTATTATTAATTGTCTATTTTGAGGCGTAATGAACGGAAATGTATAGTGTAAATATCCTTACTGACTGCTTTGAGTTATGCTAACTTCTCAGGTAATGGAGAAGTAAAATTGTGCCTGAAAATGTGAAATGACTGAATGATAATTCGATATTAATAATACACCGGATTAATATCAAAGGCATTACTACAAGGAAAACGGGTGACAGTTTAAAACCAGCGAATTACCGCAAATTCTCTCTGCGTCAAATATGAAAACCTTAAAAGAAAAGCATTTAACTAAACATATTACGAGATTTTGCATGACTGAAGAAATTCCATTTGTAGGTTCTATTAAAACAATGAATGAGGAGTGACATGAACATCAGCGAAAGGAAATTTGAGATTTCCTGGAAATGTCTAACTCAATGAATGTTGATCGATAAATTTCTAGAATTTTGTGAAACCAACGGAGTTTGAAGTCTATAACTTCACTTAAAAATATCCTAGGCTTTATTAGGGTTTTTAAAGGCTATTTAGCGCTATTCGGTGATTTATTTCGAAAAGAAAGTACACAAAAATCAATTGATAAACCTCGCAAAACATTCGCGCTTATTATAGCGACCTTTATATTGGTATTTACAAAGATCTTGAACTGGAACATCGATCCCAGTAATAAAAGAACAGCCACCTTAATAGTGTGTTTTCAAGTCAGAAAGCTGTTGGCGCCCACCTGAGTAGAACCATCATCCAGAAATCTTAACCGCGCCAAGACCCTCCTCTCTCCCGTAACCATGCTCTCATCAATCAATTCGTCCCACCAGCGTTGCCATGAATACAGATCCACATCCATCAATTTTTGGTCAATATAACTTGGCACAGAGGCAATCACGAGTTGACTCGAGCACCGCTGGCAACTTTGTCTCAAAAGGGTTATAGCGAGTCGGCACGTGAGGCTTTTGTGACCACAAATTGACGCTTTTAACGTCGCGATTTACTGATAAAATTAATTATAAGTAAACGTTCACCCAAAACGCAAACTCAAACGTGCTCTATCCCTCCGTTTTGTGAATCATTAAACACGTTCATTATTAAGAGGAATGCATTAACAAAATTCAGGCAATATTCATGAAAGTCCAACCACAGAGCAAATATGCTTTACTGTATAAATGGTTACTCTTCACACATAGGTACCTCTGATATATTTGGATCCCCAAGGTGAGGAGGGATTTCTACAGGAGAAAAAATTAGCCTCACTGATGGACATGTCAACATCCAGACATTCCATTTCTTGACCGCGGTTGAATCGAATGTTGAAAATTTGTGAAATTCGTGAATTTATGAAAATTGCTATTCTTTACGAAATAAAATATTTATACTTCTCTGGAATTTTTAGAAAACTTTGACGTTGTCATTTACATCTCAGTGTTTGATATATTTATTTTAAATTTGCGTAATTTCGTCAGCTCAAATAATTGGTAAGCCTAAAATAATTAACTTTTACAAAAATTGAAAAGTATGAGGTGCAAAATGACCTTTGCAGTCGATACACCCTATTAATCTAATCCTACCTGCCTCGAAAAATGGAGAAATTCGTTGTTTTAGGCTCATCTCTATAATAATTACCAGTCACAAATTAATAAACTATGCACATTTTCACTAATTCAATTCAGATAATCTAATTATGATTTTGATGTGTATTACTATGCATTAAAATGGCGTATTATGTGAGAGATCTAAGTTTTCCTGACGGGCAACAAGGTGAGATTGTCATTACCTCAATGTGAACCTAGAAATGAATTTGAATTATAGTCAACGTTCTTGAAAGTCCTCTTGTTATTTTATAAGGGGATTCTCATACTCCCGGTAATTCCCTTACTGTTATAAGGTTAAATCATGTTCCAGGACAGATAGCGACAGCACAACAGATTCAACACCACTACGAGAAGGCATACCCCATAAATAATATGTCAAATGGTATTTATTCTCGACCTCCTCCAATACACGGCGCAAACATCACGAGTTTAGGTCAACTGATATATATATATATATATATATATATATATATATATATATACACCATCAAACTTTTGCCGACCTTTCGAACCTTTATTGATCCATCTTCAGGCTATAAACAAATGATACATGATGTTGAAAATACATACAATATGCCAAGAGGGTGGCCGATAAAAATATACAAACGGAAAAAAGAACACTTACAAATAAAAACTTCCGATATTTCGGTGAAGATATTAGCTCCACCTTTCTCTAGGAGAAGAGTAGGAATAATTTCCTACTCTTTCCTAGTCTTCTCCTAGAGAAAGGTGGAGCTAATATCTTCACCGAAATATCGGAAGTTTTAAAATTGTGAGTGTTCTTTTTTCCGTTTATATATTTTTATCGGCCACCCTCTTGGCATATTGTATATATATATATATATATCATTTGGCCTAAACTCGTGATGTTTGCGCCGTGTATTAAATGTAACAATCTTGAATATGTCTATGTACTTTTCTATTTAATGACTGTAAATTAACCATTATGTAATCAAAAAAGAATTGTAAAACATTTTCAACATCACGTATTATTTGTTTATAGCCCTAAGATGGATCAATAAAGGTCCGAAACGTCCGCAAAAGTTTGAAGGTGTATATATATATTAATTGACCTAAACTCGTGATGTTTGCGCCGTGTGTTAATAATATGGCAAGGAGTCGCGGATTTACGGAAAAAGTGTTGTTAAAAATTCAAACTTTTACGATATTTCGTCGTGAGGAGGGAAAACAGGGGAGACTACTTTTTGCATGGCTCCTTCTTCAGAGGGCACTCCGAAATCAACGTGGCGAAAATATTTTATTTCACACTCCACGGCCGCCTCGCATTAGCTCTGCAAACAAACAAGCGAAAGGCGACTGTTGACCGGAAGAGGGCGCGGATGTTGACGAGCAGAGGGCAGGGCCGTCTCCGCTGCTTGCTGCTGCCCTGCGACGCGTGAAATCACGACGAGGTCGTGGGAAACGAGATACGCACTCTTTCTGACCATGTTCTGACCACGGAAAGTAACTCGACGCACCTTGAAATGGTACTCTTAATACACACGACGGCAAACGCCGCTAAGTCGAAATTTTTCGCGGGATATCACATCATTCAATCACACACACAAACATTAATCACATCGATAGTCGATGAACTAAGAGCTGGAGTTTACTTCTTTTCCTATTACCTTATCGTACTTGGTAAATTTAAGTCAGTGGGGTCGATTTATTGCAGCGGGTTATTGCCTACATCCGTAACATTTCTGTATATTTGGCGTTTTTCAACGAATTTTGGCGAACTAAGAAACCATTTTGCCTAATTCAAACATATTCAATCGCTAATATTAAGCAACATACAAGCAGTATGTGTAATTATTGGCCATAAAATCACTCTGGGAACATCTAGAAACTATCAGGAAAATTTTTATATATTTTTTTAAACTTAAATTTTTGACTAAAAAGCGCAGCCTGAAGATAATTTCAATCACGTTGGAATTTTTTATGTTTTATAAGGACCACCAACCACAAGCTTTAAGCACTAGCCGCAGACCGATTTCGAAAAAAAAAAATCAGTTTTTCGATCCACCCTAATCGCCATTCATCAATATTGATTTTAACTCCACAAGAGAACGAATCTGCGATTTTCCTTTATCACTAACATAAGATACACCACTAGATAATGAAAGGATGAACGCCAGAATTAATCACCCACATTAATTCATCTCCCGCGGATTTGAAAATTACCCGGAAGATATCGTTCAAATAGCAAACCATAGACGCCGGTCATACAAAATGCTTGATCGGTTAACTAGGGGAGGCGACGGACATTTGCGCCATTGAGGACATGTTGGTAAGGGTGGAATTATTATGGGAATGGAGGAAGCGTGGAGAAAAACCCGGCGTCGCTGATCAGCCTGCTCTTAAGGGAAGATATGCCAAGGGGACAACAGTGCAATGCAAGGTGGTAATCGTGAGTTATTGAGTGCAAAATTTAAATGAATTTTGAAGTCGAAAAATATTTCTTCGGCCACATCTCACTTAAGTACATATTTTTATACCGTGGAAATAACCATACATGCAGTCATGTATATGATGCAAGTATTATATTATAACAATTTCGCCTTTGTTTAAACATTGATATGAAGTATGATTTCAGGGTTTCTCGGCGAATGATACTGATGATTTCTTCTTGGGTTTCCCACCGGCTTAGGCTCTCCATACTCGCCGACGTTTCGGTAGAAGACTTTCCTGCCATTATCAAAGCTCTGGATTCTCATTCAGAGCCTTCGTAATAAAAGGAAAGTCTTCTGCCAAAACGTCGGCGAGTATGGAGAGCCTGAACCGGTGGGAAACCCGAGAACAACTCATGAGCATTGGTATGACTTGAATTTTTAGCGCGGACTTCGAAATTCAAGCGAAAATCATATCTAAAGACGTTTTTTTCAATCAGAATGATACCTTGATATTTGTTTACGACCTTTATTATAATATGAAACGTATTATTTTGCACATAGGAGAAATTCTGTTCGTATGCTATCAAATTGTTCCAAAATATGACATGTGCCATAAGCCTGCGCATTAATATAGCATTGAATTGCCCAGAAACAAAATCCGTATCATGCAGTTTTTTCCACTTTTATCCATATATTATATTATTAATACGGGCTCGTATGCAAAGCTTCACGCAAATCTTTTCATAAACAAATAACGCTGCAACCGCCTTCACGGCCAATCCGACGGACGGAGTCCTGTACTTGAAAAGCCCTCCACAGCAACTCCAGCTAGGGACGGGGATTCGACTGAAAAGTCTCCGACACTCCCGAGTTTCGAAATCGGACCCTCGGGAAGGGAAGCTGTCACATCAACCTGATCCACCGAGTATCCTCCAAAGGATGACACGTTTAGAAAAGCATATCGAATGAACTCGCAAATATTCCGTAATAAAGCACTCCTTTATTAGCTGCTCCGATAGGAGAGACGATTGTAAGGGGAAGGGTGAGGTTAAACACCCCTGAGAAAGAGGTAGGGGGAGGGGAGAAGGGGAGATGGCAGGGGGTGAGACGGAAGAATCGGTGTCGACACAATACCCGATGGACACAATCCTTCTCGTTCGTACCCTCCCTCACCTGACCCAAGAGAGTGTCCCGTTGAATGCCATGGAGATTTTATTGATTGTACACACTTTTACACAGAGCGAAATCCAAAGGGTGCAAGAGTATATTATGAGGAATCACTCGATGTGAAAAAAGTTTAGTTGTCTCATAACATATTTATTGATGAAAAATTGCGAGGCATAAGCGTTGTTTTTCCCACAATCGGCGTTTTGGATTATTCAAATAGAAAGATTCACAGTGACTTGAATTCAGATCACGTGCAGGATGACGGGGAGAAACTTCATCAAACCCACATGATATCTTTGGGATTGACGGAAGCGACAAAACAAACAGAGATGTCGCACATAGAGGTAGACATAAAAATTCCTTCTTCCTTCACACCATTAGTAACTGAAATGTAGATAGAGTGAGACATTAACATTAACACATGCTAACAAAATAAATTTCAATGTTCCTCTTCACCATTTCCGATTAATGTTCGATATTACCGACCGATATCTCTTTTGTCAGTGTTTGCAAAACCTTTAGAGAAACTTGTTAAAAGCCGCCAACTGAAATTCCTAGATAAAACCAATTTTTTTTAGCGCAAACCAGTTTGGATTTAGACATGGATTAGGAACTGAAGATGCTCTAGAGAAGCATATGACCGAAGTATACAAATCAGTCAATTCAAGTATGCGGACTATTGGATTATATTTAGATATACCTAACTAAGGTATTTGATACACTCTCGCACAAAGTATTATTAATGAAACTTGAGCAAGCCGGAATACGTAGAATATCACTAAAGTGGTTCGAAAGTTATTTGTCAACGAGAGCACAACGTGTGAAAGTACATAATTGTTTTAGTGAAAATGTAACTATTGGGACGGGAGTTCCACAGGGCTCTGTTCTAGGACCTATTCTGTTTTTGATTTACGAAAACGATTTGTGTGAAAATAAATTCAATGGTAAACTCACAGCTTTTGCATTATTATTATATATTCCCTCCTTAGTTAGTGTCCTAACACTCCCTTCCGATGGTATGTAGATGCATAGGTATATGCATAACCGCTATCGTCACGATAACGTGATTCTCCAATTCCCTCCAACGTAGATCGTTACACCATTGATTTTCCAGCAATTTACGGGAGAGTAGAGGGATGCAGGTTGCCTCCCAAGGTCGGGATACGGTGACCAGGATCAATCAAGTTAAGCGAGCTACTTCTGCGTCCCCTGGTGCTGCCGAATGGTTTTTGTTTCGTGGGGCAGGTGTGGCGGACGGCGATGGGAGGGCACATGCACAGCGAGAGGGCGCAGGAGAGAGCCTATCCGATGGCCTGTTCGGGCGATCGACGCATGGCATCGCGGGCCGCGCGCTTTCGCCGTCGCCGGTCATCCGAGGCGTCGGACGCCGGCGAGGGAGGCCGCGGGCTCTCGGCGAAAGCATACCTACTAACATACTTCGATTGCCGCCACCGGAGCTCCCCGCATACATCACGGGCCAACTATCCCCGGCCCGCTCCCTAATTCGGCCCATTTGAGAATAATTGAATCCAACGCGCAGAAGCCATTGCAAAAACTTGCCTCTTGGGCCTTCCTATTTCTTTTTTTTTTGAGCTTGCTAAGCAATCCTGTAAAAAAGAGATAGGGAACTATTAAGTTTTATCAACAACAAGCACATATTTACGAAGTGTTAGCACCTTGCCATTATCCACTCACGCTCTCTGCCCAACGCCCACATACTGACATTTAATGAAAATTTATGCTGCATGTACAATTGAAGGGAGCATGTTTGAATTAGCTTCGTATATACTTGCCATTCATACATGGTCATCGAAGAAGACAGTGTATAATGATACAAGTATTGTGCAAAATGCGGCCCGCAAACCAAATATTTTGTGCAATACGGCTGTTTCAAACCGGGAAATTCACGGCGCAATTCGCGGCAACAACAGTTAGCTCCAACAAAGAAATATGACTCATAACCTGTACTATGGCAATCAGCTATACGGGGTAATTTTAAAGACGAAATAACGTACGCTTAGCACCTTCAATTCTACTTTTTGATCTTCCACTAACCTTTTTATATACAGTTCATCTATTTTCACTTACGTAGAGGTCAACCCATGCACAGCAGTTTAAGTCATAAATCTTGATGGAGCTTCTGCGGAGTGGTCTCCAAATGGAACTTGACAAGAACAATTGAAGACAATGGAACTCCCGGATGTCATACGCGAGGTGTAAACTTATTCGACGACAGTTACGGCGGCGTTGCAGCAGGCAGTAGGTCTGAAGAGACTTCAGACCTAAAGCTGCCTGCTGCAACGCCGGAAAAACTGTCGTCGAATAAGTTGACGCTACGCGGACGACATTCCGGTAACCCTACTGCTTCAGTTTAAGTCATAGTTCATAGCAGAGAGGCATAGAATACTGACTGAACACAAAGGCGAGTTCGTGAGTTCAAGAAAAGTCAGATATTTTGACTGTCCAGGACACAACAAAGCAAAAACAGCCAACTGGAATTCCAATCAATTCAGCCACATTTATATAGCTAATCGGGTTATTAAATGATATCGCAGTTCGACGGGTGTGGGCAACATCACACGTTGCAACGGGAGCACAAGTTTAATCTATTCAGCGGGACCGTTGTTGCCTCCGAGAAAAAAAACATTACCAAACAATTATTTAGCTTTCTGTCCACAGAATACAGTGATGAAAAGTCGAAATGGGTCCGTTTTATCATTTATTTACCTCAACATTCATCGTTCAAACGACTTCTCGTGCTCAAACATGGGTTAGAGCAAGTTGGATTCCATTCGAGAAATTAAAACAAACAAAGATTACAACAGCTTCAATTTTTTGGAGTGTATAACCTTTACATGCCATAAATTGTATTCTTTGAAATGTACTACTGCAGAAATTTATCACGTTCATACGCGTGAGCCGCTCAACAGACCAGGCTGAGCATTCGCGGGCCGCATTCAAGCCCTCAGAAGCAAGACCCCCATTGGCAACACGCCAGTCCGTATCACGCCGCGCTGATTAGTAATTACTTTGAATTTACTGATTTCATTCGTTAAGACGAACGTTTCGCAATTACCAGCTTGCGTTTGGCACGAAGGTGGTCGGCGTGAGAATCAATATTCCTGGCAACGCGTGTGATAGTCACTTCATTCGTTTCGTCCGCGTATTGTGAGTCTGACAGGGGTGATATAGAAAGGTGTAGTCACATCAAGACTGAAAAACTCTGAACGATGGGTTCCATACCTTTTTTGTAGAGCGTATCCCATTGCAATCCCATTTTATCACAATAACAGAGGTGTTTTATGAATATACATTAACGCCTTAAGGATTTTATGGCACTGACTGATTATTTTTCTCAGCGCAAGAAGGCGTTGCTCACGAAAAGGTAGCGCATAGCAAGTTAGATTCAAAGGGAAATGTTGTGTCGTGCATTTCTAAGCAGATTGAACAATGAAATTCTTTTTAAAAAATAATAAAGATGATATTTATTAGAGGTAATTGATTTTACACGGTATTGCATGAGCTAAAATACGGGATCAACAGTCAAGGAAGAAAAACTATTAAAGGTATTTTTCATACCTAGGTAATGTACATCTGGCTTTCACTTAGTGAATGCATGCATTTTTGGCGTAAACGCCGTCACAATTTTGGGACAGCCATTTCCAGATCCACATAACCACCTCCAAGACACGATTTTTGAATTCCTTCGAAGGGACATAACAAAGGTGTGCACCGATGTATAAGTTTGCCGTACTTCCTCATTCCCTTAGCCTATGCCAGTGAACAAACGCCAATGAGTGGCTTCGAAGAAGCAAAACTGTCCAATTCACGGCACAATGTTTGCCCCAAAATGGTGACAATAAGAAAATTTTCTTTTAATTACTAACAAAAAATTGAATAGATCTTTGGTGATGATGCCGCGTTTAACTGTTTGATAGCACGTCTCACGTCGTCACTTATATTTGACCACCACGTACAGAATAACCGAGCTCTGGTACAATTTGAACCCGAACGGCGAGGCCACTCTCAACAAACACCAGCAAGGCCCCACAGATCAGGTGGGCACATACATTCAATCCTTAGTATTCAACTCCCACCTTACTGAGCGTGCATTTATAATACGGAAAGAATGATAATATTGCGAGCATATAATCCTGGAATAACTAAAGACGTGTCGTTTTCTTTCAATGCACTCGGTGTCGCCATTGAGGATTGAAACAACATCGTTCACAGTGACCTCCTTAGTTCTTTCTCAGGGGATTAGGAAATGGTTGATTCATTTATCATGCCAAAGATTCATCTCCAAGTTTAACAACAACAACACAGTAGCTGCAACTCCAAAGGCACGTCCATTACCGCATTCAATAGCGGGCGGAACACTAAGGCACGGCGAAACAGTCGTTCTTTCTTTGATGTTACTCACAAGTCCTTCCCAGAGCTAACACGCTAAGTCCCAGGGTATCGGGTTGGTGTTGTGACTAGAGTGCTGGCATTCCGAGGGTCCGGGGTCGAGTCACGGCAGTGGCATTTTAGTGGGTTCCCGATTCCCATTTGGGAGCCCTGTCTAGGGCAGCTAAACAGCAATTCTCCTCCCACTAGGCCAACGCCAGGATTCCCTTCAACATTCCTTCATTCTCAAAATAACTCTTTCCTTGCCAACCTACCCACCTGATCAGTTTGACGAAAATGGCCTGTTTTTGTAGACTCCACCCCCCCCCCCCCCAAAAGCAAAGCACCGATCATTGGGAGCCTGAAGGGAAAGGAGGAGAATGAACTAGGTCTTCAATCGATGGGGCAAAAAAATGTATTGAAAGGTGATTTTATATTAGGTAAACATTTCAGCCCATTACTTGCTGCCAAACAGTCTCGTTTTTGAATGTTAGATCAGACCAGTTACATTCGCTGGATTGGCCAAAATATTGTGATCTCACCCATTCAACTATTTCCTAAAGTTTTACTCCACAGATAATTTACCAGTTTATATAATCGGAAAGATTGCAAGCTTTAGAAATTGCATTAGAATTTCAGTGCGGGAAACACAGAATGAAGATAAATCATTAGAAAAAAGTATTGAGATTCTCTAAGACAAAGACAGCAATGTTGGTCATAAAAGTTGGAGGGCACAAACTGTAAAGCCGTGTTTACACGATGCATTTACCCGCGCAAGTACGTGGCTGGACAGATGCGTGAACACATTCACCAAATAAGAACAGGGGCTATTTTATGTCCACGCATTTGCGCAATTTTGAGTGTTTACACGGTGAAATTTGGATGGTGATTGTGTTCACGCATCTACCCGCGCCGGTAAATGCATCGTGTAAACACGGCTTAAGGCAATTTAATTACTTGGACAGTACGCTGGAATAAAATGGGCATAGTAGCAAAGACATTGGCAGGAGAATAGCGCTAGCGAAGGAAGCGTTCAATAACAGAAGGGAGCTGATGACGGGGACCTTAAGTAAGGATGCAAAAAAGAGGTTGGTGAAGAGCTTGATATGGAGTGTGGCGTTGTATGGGGCAGAAACGTGGACGTTGAGAAAAGAAGACGAAAATAGGGTGACGGCGTTCGAGATGTGGGCGTGGAGGTTGATGGAGAAGGTGCGTTGGACGGAAAGGAAGACAAATGAGGAAGTGTTTGACATGGTGGGCGAGGAGAGGAAACTTATAGATGAGATTAGGGGAAGGCAGGGTAGGTGGCTGGAACCGGTAATGACGAGCGATGGTTTACTCAGGGCTGCGATAGGGGGAAGCATGTTGGGCAGGCGGGGATGGGGAAGAAAGAGAATAGGTTTTATGGACGGGATGAGGAAAGGTAGGACGTACGCGGAGATGAAGAAATAAATACTAGATGTAGATAGGACCCTGCATGTATAAAAATCTGGAGGATTTTCTCTGACTTTCAATCAAACCTACCTTTAACCGGTAGATTACTTCTGAAGATATTCATGACTACCGCAAATACGGCGAAGAAATACTTTTTTTTTCTCGTGGTAAATTTTAAGCATTTAATCGCAGTATTTTTTCGGCAGGCATGAATGTCTTCATACGTGGAATAGCACGGCATAAGCACCGGTATAGTATGCGACCGCATGGGTTGTTGCTTCCTTGAAGTCCGTTGCGTTGCCATCTTTGATGGATCGAAAGGGCTCAACATCTAGTTCCCTTGTATCCTCCTAAATTGCCATCGTAATTATCAAGCCAAAGATCCATAGTTTGATATCCGTGCCACGACGATATTTGCTTGTGGCAATGCCTACGGTAGATTAATGTCATGTATGTATCATGTGAATTTTTATCTCATATCCTCAGCATGATTTCAGGTACCAATCATTCACATTTGATAACCTAAATTTCCCTGGATTCGCACATCAATGATTAGAGTACCACTAACTCAATTGGGACGTATTTTAATGGAAAATATGGATATGTAAAGATATTATACTGGAGTGTAACTTACGATACACACATTGCAGTCTTTAACGATATGAAATACGTTCGATATTTCATCTCCATTTGTTATGGAGGAAAAAGAGCACTAACTATGTAAATTCCACGATATTATTGTTTACTATGACATAAGTTTCAACGTCTTGGGTCATCCTCTGGTTCCTCAGGTCACATCTGACCCAAGGTGTTGAAATTTAGGTTTAACACACAAAAATGAAGTGAATCATTATCCGTGCTCATGTCCCTCCTTGATGGATTGATTTCACATGATTGAGCCTGATACACTGAATTTCGTCCACTATTAATTTTTTGATTTGCCAACAAGGAATACAAGGGATAAGTTCACCTGGTGATAAATGAGGCAAACTCCATACCTTGGGAGCTAAACACATGGGCAAGATGGAAACCTTCAGTAGTGAGACTTCGATGAACTGAGAGACGATTCTATGTTCTTCAATCCTCTTTACGCTCGGCGCCGAAGCGGCCAGCTGTGCAACGCCTGTCCCGACTGATGATTTAAAAATCTAAAAAAATGCAGATGAGGAAAGTTGAGAGGGCGCAGAATTAAGTCAATAACAACTCAATCATATCAAAAAGTTAAAAGAGTCAAAAGTTTACTTTGCAACACTAGCACGTCAATTAACCCTCTGCCACATTTTTTAACGAATAACATGGTCGTTAACTCGGCGATCTACTAAATGCGGGTTTGGCCCCTATTTTTTAATCGTTCTTCTCGAGTTTCGTCCAGGAAATAATTGCTTGAACTAGTTCTTATCGAGGAATAGTGAAACACATCCGCCGCTAGAACTGCTCGAAGAACAATAGGGCGCGTATCTGGGAAGTTGAGGAGGCGAGACGATCGCAAAACACAACTAACTCCATGCTTCAGACCGTGCAGAGCGAGGAAGAGACAGCCCACATTCTTGGAGGGGGGGTCAACTATGAATCCCTAACCCAAGACTCCCACCGCCAATCAAAGGGGCAGAGGGGGGAGTTGGGGGGGGGGGGGAAGGGTGAGGATAAAAGTATGAGAGAGAGAGGAGGAGGAAATGGAGAAGGAGTGGAGAAAGATCGAGATTCTTCCGAGAGACCGCACTTTCGCTGAGTGTGTGGGGGCGTGCGTTTCAGTGTTATCTCTGCTCTCACTCCACACTTTCCGCTTCCTTGCTGGACAAAGGTTGGCTTTAGTTTCAGCTTCCAAAAACCGCCTGATTATTTATGCGATAGATATGCGATGCGAGTCCTCATTATACTCCTGTACGTTTTTTTAACGACGCGTCGTCACACGAGCGCTAAAAAGCGATGGATGGCTTAAACAATCAACCCTTGACGCACACACACACACTCTCGGAACAGACACGGGTAGTCCCACGCGAATTATGGCTGATTCCAGGTTTAAAATCAAAACACGATCACGTTTCCTTGGAAGCACAATGATTTCGAGAGCAGAGGTATGTGAACTTTGAAGAGACGAGGACGCGATCAAAAATGCCAACCATTAATGGAACACCACCAACTTTGGAAGTTTCAATCGACGGTGATAGAAGTGTCACTCATTCGCAATTGCAAGTTATCTTCGTATATATATATAAATATACTAGGTAATTGCAAAAATATTCTTTTCGCCATGCAGCTATGTTAAGGACCTATAATAACGTTCCTTTGACTTTTTTGTATCTTCAAACATTAATAAATTGAATTAATTAAGCATGAGGAAGCATTCAAATTGTACACACATTGTAATCAGGGAAGCAAATTCCAGAAAATGGATAATATCATAATGTCGGCAACCATGTTGTTCCTGACCCCACGGGAATCCCTAGGACAGAGGTTCCAGACCTGTAGTACACGTATCATTAGGGGCCTGTGGTTGGCGATTTAGGGGTACGCGAAAAAATATTGAATAATGGCGGGTTAAAGGTTAAAATAACACTAAAATTGCGCATAATAAATATTTTTTCTAACATACAGGGTGCAATTCATGGAAATCGGTGAATAAGAGATAGGCATGGCAAAGGGTTGGGAACTGCCGTTCAAGAGAATATCGTTTGGAGTGGGAATAGATACATCGCACGAGGAGAGCACATGGTTTACCAGTAAATACCTTTTTAAATAGCGGCAGATTAAAAAAATACATATTTGATTTCTCGCGTACAAAGATAAACTTGCGTTAAAACTAATTTACGACGCATGAGCTTAAAGCGAGTTGAAGGACTTCCTGAGTCATGAGCTACGGTCCTTAGTTATGAATGTGACAACGATCAATATAAATTTAAAGTGTCAAAAGCTTAACCTAGGTTTGGAATAACCAAGAGAAAGAATATGCCAAATACGAGGAAAAATCTCAGATAACACGAGAAATAATTACCTCAAGTTAATGCCACAGCCAAAATTGAAACGAACAACTTTCTTTACAAGGATGGCTACGAATTCAATCCGTTCTGGCGTAACTTTGTGGAAGTCCATTTTCAAATAATGACAAGGCCAACTATGTTTAAATCCACAGAGTATTTTATTGGTACAACTAGTTTCAACGCTACTACGGCGTCATCATCAGGTACCATAGGGTACCTGATGATGACGCCGCCCCCTCTATCTCACTCAATGCTACCTGATGATGACGCCGTAGCGTTGAAACTAGTTGTACCAATAAAATACTCTGTGGATTTAAACATAGTTGGCCTTGTCATTATTTGAAGGATGGCTACATTTTGGTGGTTTTGGTAAATAGGTTTTCAAACGAATTCAGCAATGTCGGTCGAGATGTGGGAAAAGAGCATATCAATGAAAAAAAATATAATAAACACCTGGGTAGAAACGTTTCAGTAGCACAGCGCATTGGAACGACTCAGCATCAGGTCGTGCCTGATTATGACGTTGAGGCGTCGAAACGCGATAATTCGTTAAAAATTTGCTGCGACCATTAACACGCTTTTATTTCACAATAGATTTCAAATTATTTCATTGGCATTTTCGCCGCGCATGTTACCGTTACCAAATACCTCTCTTAATAGGTAATTGTTTGCCTTACATCAGAAATTATGTTTACCAATATATGATCTTCGTAGCCGATGTCCAATAAATACCATCAGTCCTCAATAATTTTTGGGCGGAATAAATATCGAACACCGGTTTACTACTCTCGAATGTTTCGCTTTGTGCCGGATGATGGACGTGCCTAGTTAGACGGTGGGTAGGTTAAGGGTGGGTTGGTGGGAAGGGGTCGCTCCGTCCCCCTCTAGACCCCTTCCCCCCTCCCCCCTGGTATCACTCCATCTCATTTCCCATGGGACGTGCGTGCGAGATACAGAAGAGCTCTCTCTCTCTCTTCCCGAACGAGAGAGAGAGAGAGGATGGAAGTGAGCAGGAGGGGGAGGAAAGGAGTCAGCGAAGAAAGACCGCTCGTGTCTCCCCCCCCCTTCCCTCTTCAACTTCCTTCCCTTTAAGGGCTTTACTTAATGGCACGAGGGAGTCGGGGTGGGTGGTTGGAGGGGAGGAGAGTTTTCGGGAGACAGGGTGTTTGAGGGGGGGGACGAGTGAGGGGTAGCCTTCCCTCCACCCCCCCCCCCCCCCCTTCCGCTCCCCCACCCTCTTCACCTCCCCCTGAAGCCAGATCGAAGTGGAACCGAAACTGAACAGGAGAAAGAAATAAATAACGACGAACGCGAAACCGAGGAGTCCCCATTATCAGCCCCCATTTACCTTCATCAAACAATTTTTTAAGGATTAGCACCAATTCCGCGCTTTCTTTTCATCAAAGTGCTCGGCCAGGGGAGGACCGCGTTGAGAGAGCACACACAACGTTGCGGATTCGTTTTCCTCTTTCGAATAACCAAAAGGGAAAAATCGAAGTCCATCCTCTAATGAACCCGTCACCCGCTTCTCCTTGCAGCGCGAACGACGGCGGGGAGTGCCACAGCACCCGGATTTCGCGCTCGCGCTAAAAATATTTCCAGTTAAATGTGTGTACATCTGCATGCTACTCTAAGATCTCACACAAAGGCGTGTCACATGGGGCGTCGGGACATTAGCCTTGAAGAAGAGAGAAAAAAAGAAATGAAATTGGGAAACTCTGTTTCAGTCGCAATCATTATTGGTGCGCGGGCTGAAGTAGTTCCAGAATTCATCTCTTCCTTACAGTATACTTCAAACTTCACTAAACTTGCCCGTCTTACTGGTGAAATGTGGGATCTAAATAATATCCACTGTGTCAATTTGAAAATCCCGGTGTATTATGTAATTTATATCCTCTCTATCAGTTCCAAGTGTTGGACCCAGTCGACTACTTATAGCTGGGCTAGAACACGCATCATGACTTGTCCCCAGGATGTAAACCTGTAGCCCACACCTGGCCTCGTTGCTACGTCGTGCACCAGTGAAGTGGTTAGTAATCAAGAACAGTAAATCGCTGAAGAAAGACAGCAAATGCAATGGCAATGTGTTTATGAATTCAAGACACCAACTTCTACTTTAAAGCAGGAAAATGTGAGGGAGCTCTGCCTACTTGATGTAACGGTTATTGAGAAGTTTATTGACACCATATTTTAGAGCTTCCACTCGCATCTCCCTCGATTTTCCTTTAAATACACATTAGAGGATGCGAATGTTATCTTAGTAGCCTCATCGAAATTCCTTAATTGTTTTATGGATTAGAATTTCACCTATAATTAAGGGGACTTCATTCGAAAATGTAAGAAATCATACCAATTTACTCATTAGAAACGGAGTGGATATAAGTCTAGAGGATTTGGAAATTGAGGATGAGGGAAATATTACTAATTGACACAGCAAGAAAGATCAGAAAAAACTTGCATAAGTAATCAATTCGAGTTTCAACATGAGCTTCGATAAGAAACGGGCAAAGCAATGACTGTAAAGAAAAACAAATACATAGCAATTATATTATTTCACGGTAATAAACTTTTAAGTAAGATGGGTGCGTCAAATTCCCAGAATTTTCATTTTCAAAGTTTTTTGGTCCAATGAGCAGACCAGTTTACGGACGACGAGATGTCTAAAGTCATCGGCTTAATCCCAGTACTTTCCCATTGATATTGAGCACATTCCCCGATGATATTGAGCACCTTGATCATATTTGAAATAATTGATAAAGACCATTTAGTAATTGTAGAGAATATATACCCCACATATCCAAATATATATACATGTATTTTAGTGGATGCAAATCCTTAGGGTGAAAGGAAAAAAAACCGCTTGGAAAGGTAGGATTGACACTACCACCGTAATCAATGAGGATAAATAATGTTAAAGCTACGCAGAGATCGCAAATCGAGTAATCAGGGGAATGTGACGGGCATATTCAGTCAAGCGTAAAGAAATAAATTTGGAAAGAAGGATGGGTATAGATATGCAAACTAGGATGTGAAAGGTATAATTGAAAATAGGACTAAACACTCAGATTCTGAGTCCACAACAGAAAAAAGAGGGAAAAGAAAGCTTAAAGTCAAATGCAGGCGATTCTTCTGCAGTGATAAGAGACACCATATTTGAATTTTGTTTAAAAATGTTAGCATTTGTAAGAAGCATGATGTAAATATTGTAATATTACTGGCGCAGAAACTTTATTTTGTATAACCGAACGTCTTTCAATTGAATGAATAAACTTACATATTTGAACCTTTAATTTTACCCACTTATTTGTTTCAACCTGTGCGCTCAAATCACCCTCGCAACCGTAGCTTTTCTGCGATTTAATAAAAGGAATCATTGCGACAAATCAATTGAATTTTAGAAATAACAGAGAAAATTTACCTACAGAACACTTTTTGTCACTTTTCTGTCGCGATCTGTCCGTCTCTAACTACCTAATTTTAAAATGAAATCTCCCTGGACCCTGGAGCGCACATCGGAATTAAATCATATGCAAAATGGCTACTATTTATGTATTGGAAGGTATCTCGAAAAGTAGAGTGACAAATTACTAATATTTTTGTACCGTAAAAAGAATACATTTTATATGGAGGTCAAATTCATAGAATTATAGGCGTATTGGTATCTCTCTCAAGCAACTTAAACGTAGTCGTCAGTGTTCCCCTTAAGAGGCGATTACTTCTTAAAGGTGGGGTATAAAATATGGTGAACGAGGAGGAGGCTGGCAAAAACAAGAGCTATTTTCATTTGGGCATTAAAATGGATGAGAAGAACAAGAGACTGAAGGTATCGATCGTGAAAAATCTTCTTTAAATTGAAAAATTACGCCTCATAATAATACTATCAGAAAAAATGAAAATTTATCTCTATAGTACTGTCCACTTTATTTTAAATTGAAGATGGCTAAGTAAAAAAGCCGAGCCACTTGTTGTTAATTTAAAATAAAAATGGACCGTACTCTTTCGATTACTTTTCATGTTTGATAATGCAGTTCCACTACATCTCGCCGGACATTGCTGACTTCAGTATTATCAGAACATCATTATGGAGAACAAGGAAAATAATTTAGATTACCAAAGGTAGTAGTTCCCTTAATTTAGATTTATAATAATTACCATAGCTTTGGTCGACTACATTCTGCCATAAAAGATGATCTATCCCAAAATCTGCATGTTTGTATGCGTTTACGGGCACCTCATTTCCAACTGCCATTTGCAGAGCAAATTTTACCATGGGTAAACCATCAGCAGTAGCATCCTTGGAAATATACACTCATTGACTAAGAACTTATGACTTTAAGCACCAATGCTGAGATAAGGCTGTAAAACACGTTCCTCGATCCATTAACACAGGGGTGGTAGAGGAGCTGCGGGAACGAGGTCATTTTTTCAAGCAAAATAGGGTACAGTACCTCTCAAGTCTAAAGAGTTAATTAAGAAAGAAATCCTATCGTAACGAGACTTCGCCAGTTAAGGAAAAGAGGCTCCTTTTAGCTGCAAGAGCGCTACCCCCTTCTGCTCTTTGTCTCCATCTGTAAAAGGATTAACGGGCGGAGACAGTAATTTTAATAGTAGGGCAAGTTACTCAGACAGGTAACAAAAATCCACTCCACCTACACTAACCGACTCCCAATCCTGAGCCAAAGGCTACCAGACTCCAAAAAGCGATAAAGGAGCAAGATGTGACGGTTGTGAATGCTAGGAGTGACTTATGAATGCTATACACAAATACCCACTGGCTTATAATATATCCCACTGGGTTCAGAGTAAGTGGATAAGGAATTTAATTACAAAAGTCAGACGAAAAAAATGTTGAAAGACGAAAAAGTATTGAAAAAACTAGAGGGAATATGAATGCAAAAAGAAAGTAATGGAATACAATCTCAGTCATGTTCTCATTATGCCGCAACGACAGCGGAAGAAAAAGTTCAAGGGTAGTGAATCACTTCAAAGGTATACTTGCACTTTAAGTAGTTCAAATTGTCATTTAATCATTTCAATCAAACGTTATTTAAGATTAGACTGATGAGTGTCCGCGAGTCCTGATTGTCAGTGTTACATTCGCTGGCTCTATTCCAATGCGACTTGCATAATGGGTCAGACATAACTTTAATGGAAAATAAATAGGGACCATGCTCTCTTTGAAACGTCATCCCTTTTATAACTTAGCAAATGCAAGAAAATCTGTTTTATCTAATCGATTACCCAACTGATGGGTCATGGAATAATTCTCATTAGCTAGAACAAAGAAACAACAAACCTAAAATTAAGTGAAAGTAAGACTTCCGGTAATTTGAAGTAAAATCCGAAATTTGTCCTCTCCTAAGATAGACGTTCTCCCATGACGTTTTAGCCGAAGTTCAGTGACAATGCCTAAAGGTAATAGTCGAGGGAAGCGATGACTCAAGGAAATGATAGCATCCTCTTTTCCAACTTTCACAACCGCTATTAACAGACTTCCTATCTAAATTCCCCTTCCTATCTTCCTCCCACCTAAATTGTCACAACGGATGAGTTGTTTATGAGATGCTGTTTCATGCTACCGTGCTGTTTTTTCATGCTGGGATATAGTATCCAGTGTTTATGTTTATTGAGTGATGACTTATTGGTTTTTCTTTTTTGTTGATCTATGAAAAGTTATTTAATAATGTTAAAAAAAATCCGATGTAAAGGTCACCTTGACTCTTTTTGGATTTATTATTAAATAATTAAATAAATAAAAAAATCTCTCGGCAGTACGTGCATCGCCAATGTTTCTCGTGAAATTATCTCAGCTGTAGGTAGTTAACACTTCGGCTGTCTCCAATGGGCAACTCCCTGGTCATGATATTTATTTATCAAAAACTCCAAAAACAGCAACTAAGGCTTTTACATTGGGTTCAATAAACAGAATAAATTAAACAATATGCCTTCATATGTATGCGCACGTCACCAACTGACTCGTAAATATGATATAACATGTTCAGTTAATGGAAGTCATTCGTATTTATAAGTACTTGATGTTATGAATGGCCTGTGACGAATGATTCAGAGGATACGAGAATACTCAGGGATCTGTAAAAACACGCAAGCGTGGATAAGTTTCTTGACCGTGAATAAGGCCAACCGGAAACATTAAATCGCTCATGTCGAGACGAAAAGGGCAGAAGTAGGAATAAGAAGCATTCTCTGGTGTAGAACAATCAGAAATATGATGCATTCTAGGGAATCAACAGGGTCTACGCAGAAAAGAAGCCTCCCCGAGCATCAGGGAAGGGAAACAATATAGATAGGAGCAGCTAAGGATCGAGCGGATTAGGGATGGGGACACAAGGCGACAGCACCCGAAGAAAACTGTATTGCCTGGAGCTCCTTGTTGCCTCCCTCCAGACGCGCTTAACTTTGGCACGATCATTCTTCCACGCTCAAAACCCTCCACCAATCAAAATCGTCGAACAGCGGATTGAGGGTAGAAGGAATTTAAAGCAGCAAAAACTCATCGATAGAGACTACTAAGACCAAAGACTAGAGATGATGGAGTTGAGAACCATCACAGATATCTTTCGGTGGGTTTCTCCCAAAAATAGTTTGGTCTCATCCATGTTTTCACCCATTTAACTTCTTATTCTCACTTATATAATAGTGATTATTAAGCACCCATTAGCAAACCAATACAATGTGCGAAAAGCAAGAGCGATAGATGACTAGTAGGGATTGGTTACGGATCATCGACTCCCATGACGGAGAGGATGGACTGTCGACCGGAAGTTCGTCGAAGGGATTTAAAGTGTGGAAGTGTTGCAATAAGTGGCGCGTCCACTAGCCGACGAACAGAGGATTAACTAATCGACACTTCGGTATCTATCATTTCTCTTCTCGTGGAATGCCTCAAACTCATTCCCAAGCGTTTGGTTTTAGTTAACTGAAGTAATGTTCATTACGAAACATAAACAAAGGATTTGGCACGCTGTCCCGCGCTCGAATGCAAATATATAAACAAAAAGATGAAATTCGCAATAAAAAAATAATTTGAATAGTCCGGGATTCGAAGTCCGGTCATTTTAAATGGGATTTCCGTGGAATCTTTCACCGTTTTCATGAAAATATTTGAGTTCTTCATTGATGCACAAACTTCGGTCCGCGGACCATTTAAGCCCATTTTGAGTATTTCACCAGGCTCGCAAATCAATTTAAAAAATATTTTATTACTATATATCTTCCGTTAATTTTTCTTCACGTCTCTACTAAATATCTCTTGCCTCTTGTAAGCAATGTTAAAAAATCCTGAAAAGGAGCTAGCATCAAAGTTGATGATGACGTTGCTAGAACAATAGTTTCCAATGAAAATAAGTCGTTGGCGCTCTGTTACGTTTTTAGTCTTGATATTGATTATTATAACGTAAAATCCGTGTCAGTGAACCCAACCACTTTGAAAGAGAGGCTGCTATTAAGCAGATAGATTTATCTCCAAAACACGCCCAATTTCCTTGTTTTGCTCTCTGCTCTCCACAAAAAATTAGTGATCCATGTTGACTCCCGTGCGACAGCGGTGGGTGGGTTAAAGTAATGGCTGAGATTATCTTAATATTGTAATAACAGAAAAAATCATCCTTCTCTTTATAATTACACAAGAAAATGGCAATCGAAAACTAGTGCTTTCAGAAATTCATCCCAAAATTTACTCCATTCTAAAGTTATATAAGTGGCTGCAGCCATATTTTGCAAACATAAATATAAAAGTCTATAAAAGTCTACTATCCACAAAATACATACGTAAAATAATATCCAATTATCGAACGAGAGAGTATGTTTGGCTTTTTTATTGTTCTGGATTTTGGATCGGGCCAAGTTAATCTAATAGAGGTTTATTTCCCTAAGACAGTATTTTAAAAATACAGTTCCAACATGAAAATATAAACTTTGAATATGCATACAAATTTACCTCAGCACCCTTTCTATATGCTTCTGATTATCCAAGAATTACTCTCAAATTAAAAAGAGGCAACAAAATCGCTCGGGGCAATGCCTGGACCCTCTGAGTGCCATCTTCAGTTTTCTCAGAAAAATTGTCTTCCTTCCATGGAGTGGCAACGGCGTTGCTGCGACAAAACCTCAGCACACATCTACAGGTACTTTAACCAATCCTCCTTATCCTGGATGGCCATATTGGTACAGCAATCTGTCTCCCGGAAACGAAACTCCACGTAAACGATTAAATTTTCCGGGATTCGATTCTATGCAATTATCTCATAACACTCCCTTCAACTTCAAATCATAACCTCACTGCTTACCGTTGTATGAAGCGTAAAAGTTGAGCATAGAATTAACCTAGTATTATATACGGCCAGTTAGAGGGTTTTTAAGTGCATCAAATCATACTTGAACACTTAATATGGTTGATGATAAAGACAATAATGCAGCAGTCATCAAACTACGCATACCATCTAGAACTGAAATTCTCTCAACCTATTGAAAGGAAATTGTTTTATTTTTGAAATGGGGGTAAAGAAAGAACTTGACGTTTGACTATGGGGTTGACAGTTAAATGAAAATGGGTGATTTAAAATTATAGACAGAATGCAAATTTCTAAGCTTGGGTCTCATGCAAGAGTTACTCTACACCCCGGGAAATTCTTATGCAGCGGAACATCATTTGTTCGACGGGAATATTTCCACCGCAAGGGTTGGATACACCGTTTTATACAGTCCTTTAAAGAAATATCCCCTCAACCCCCAGAATATTAACAATGTTACCACAAGATACCGATATAACGAAGGAACAATAAACAATTGTACCACAACACAAGGAAATGAAAAAGTTCAAGTAGCCCGGAAGGAAATCCGCTTGCTTGGAAGTTGTTTCACACCAGTTCTGGAATTTGGAAAGCATGTAGCTATATAACGTGAGCCTAGACGCGTATTTAGGCGGAGAAAGTTGTCACCTAAGTAAAGGCAACTCCTAGGTGTGAATTCAAGTATGAAAAGTCACCCGATATAGGCCGGAAAGCCTGCGTTTACGAAGTGCCATCCGTTCCGGCTAAGAATAAATTTGCGTCCCTAGGTCTTCTTATGCAACTGACTTGAGTAGAAAGGTCCGAGAGAAGGAAAACCACGTAAACTTCGCATGCACACCACACTGATACGTGGCAAGGAAAGACAAGACGACTACCTTCCCTTTGTGTTCACAGCAATACACTGCGCTCTAAAGAGGTATTTTAAAACAGCTTCACCTAGTTTCCTATAAGAAGGAAACATACGAAATATTAGCGGCGCTGAATTTAAGTGACTTGGTGATATCAAGCGAATAGTAGGAAGATTCTCTGACAAAGAAGTGAAATTGGGATGCCACTTAGCTCTGGTTAGGCCACATCTCGAATACCTCGCGATCATTTGGGACCCAGCACAGAAAGATCTAATCCGCGAAGTAAAAACTACACAGGGAAGACGTACGCTGCGTTAAAAAACTGCTACGAGCTATAAGAGAGTGTCACAACACAGGAGGCGATGGAAGGATTAGGTTGGAAGCCGTGAAAGAGACTCGCTCGCTAGGCTTGGATTACTTGAAAATTTCAACTGAGGCGAGTTTCAGTCTGCGACATTGAGGATATTATTTTAAACCCGTGCTATTTCTCTAGAACCCAAAAAGAAACAAAATTAGAGAGATAGGTACACTGTCGAACTGATGGGTATAAATATTCCTTCTTTCCACGCACTATCGATGATAAACACAAACACACCAGTGATACTAACATAAGACACATCGATAACATAAAATTCACCTCGGTCCCCTCTCCCCCCTTTCTTTTCCTTACTCCCTCCGCTACATTCCATGGCTGGTGTCCTGATACCCCCTGCCACACGCCTCTGCGGAGCATCGCAAGGTACTAAGTAATTGTATATGAAAATATTTGACATTGCGCGCGATAGTCGTAATAGTTGGATCATTTTTCGCAAAAACACGGGCTTCACTCAAGTGAGTTAAGACACTTTTTCTATTCTATATTTAACGTGTCGTCCGGATTAAGTGGTTTTGATCACAAAATTCGACGATAACTGTCTCGATTCTCGCTACGGTATCCATTTCGGAGAGCAAAACTTGGACGGTTGGCACCTCTGGCACGAGCCGTGCACGACACGTGACTCGTCGGGGAGCTGAGACGGAGCTGCCTCCGAGTCGAATGCAGATCGCGCGGCCGTGCACCGCTCTATCGGCGGAGAGAAGTAAGGGTCGGATCTCCCCGCCCCTACGAAGTCTATTCTCCCCCCCATCCCTCTCGTGCGCCCCCTGGAGTAATGGGGGAGGAGGGAAAGGACGTTGGGGCAAGGCATGAGCCCTGTGGAATCGTGGGAAGGAGTGGGACGAGCACTCCCCGCCTTCTAGCAACCTCCCCTCCGCCTCCCCATTATTCTCTCCCCTCCCTTCAAGGGTGGAGTGGGGGTTGGGTGAAGTCCCTCTCGTCGGTCCGTGCTCAAAGGGTTTCGAAGAACGGGAAGCGGGAGATATTACAGATGGATGGGTGCGATTGCCAGTGTTTGGCCCGAAGGGTCGCTCTGCTGGGAAGGGGAGGGAAGGTGGGGAGAGTGGTGCGTGGAGGGGTGGCTGTTAGGTCTCCCGAGAGGGGGAGGGTGGCCGCGTGGGCCAATGGGGGCTCGCGCTTTTATTGCCCGCCGCCCGCCAATAAGAGCGGCCCGTCCCGCTTAACACACGGCCGTCGCATTAATCGCGCCCCGCCGCCGCAATATGTTCCCTCTTCCCCTCATCTGCTCCATTCCCCCCACCCCCACGCCCCCTCACTATCCTCCCAAGGGGCAAAGACAACCTCTGACCCCCCCCTTATGCCATAGCGACGGTTAAGCCGGAGAGAATAGCACCCTTTCTATCCCCTTCCCTTAATTTATACACGCACTCTAACGCAAGCAATATATTTACAAGAAAATAATAAATATGTTGTGAGCGTATTATACACACATACCATTACACCATTCCCATTTCGCCATGTCATTGAGGGCACAGCCGGATGAGCCCACTTATTACTGTGAGGCACTGGAAACTGTCCGTTTTAATAGTTTCTTACGCAGGTACTGCTCTATTCTTGCGTATCCCCTTCGTTTCCAGCGTAAATCCGTTGTCATCCGACTCACATCCATTCTCTCAATATGGCCAAATCAACTAAGCGCGCTCCTCTCACCTATGTCCATTCAACAGGTTTCACTCCGCATTGCATTTATAATATAATAATAAATAAAATGCGTGTGTTAAATAATATGATTTCATTATTTCACATTTTGATCGTTGTTTCTATGATTCCATTATTTTTCATATTTGATTATTTCTGAGTGTCTGTTGAATATATTAGTTACCTGAAGTACTTGATGTGCTCTCACTTAAACCACACAACTTTTAAAACTGAATTGCTGCAAAGTGCTTAAGGAATCAAACAAACCCGCAAATTTAATTCGCTTCTCAAGATGCTCGTCGCAACGCGAAGCGAAAAATCGTGTCTTCAAAATGCTCGCCACGCAGCTGAAAAGGAAAGTCCTCCCAAGCAGCTATTTTAAAATTTATCTGGAAACTCAGGTAAAATATGTCTAGAGTTTAAACGATTAACACAATGATTAAAAAGGTTGCACACTTACACAAAATGGAGACGTTGCGACAGTCTAACCGTGTTCGTCAGTCATAGAAGAGTCAATCTAGACGTCAGGAAGGCGAAGAAGAGTCACCAAGAGTCTGCGATAAGAGGGTCCACAACTATAAGTAGGTGTTCCATATTATTTCAGAGGAATTCTCTCCTTTTGCTTTTTTTTTTCTATGTTGAACCTGTTGCGTCTCCTCCCTGTGTAATGCATCGAGTGGAGTGATACCTCCATGAACAAACACACATAAAAATATGTAGTCATCAGAGACGATCCAGGATATCCTACCTATTTCGAGCTTTGAGCATCAATCTGTAGGAACCGCTATTGTGGTTTGTCGCCACACTTTATCGAACGAGTGTAAATTGACAATCATTCGTACATATGGCGAACGAAGGGTTACCTAAGCGACTAGCGGCGACTAATAGTTCCCCCTCCAACTTCTCCCCTCCAACATTCCCTGATTCCACGGCATTCCGTGGACGGAGGGAGGGGAGGAGAAATGGGGGGAAGCGTTCTTTCTCCCCTCCACCACCTCCCGGAGGCGGAGTGGGGCGGGGGGCTGCTTTTATCCCCGCCGCCACGTATAGTTGCCTCCAGTCCACCGCTCACCCCACCCCCTGCCTGCCCTCCATCCCCCACCACCCACTGCCGCGCGGCCAGGCGAAGCCGCGAGCTGCACGCCACAACTGTTCGCCCCAGAACAAAGGGAAGCGTCCGCGGAAGACACAAGAGGTGCGCCGGGAACAGAGTTGTCGACTTGCTCGGGAGGTTATTACCACGCTGGAGAAGCTCTGCGCTGCTTTCGGCTCGCTCGCTTCAGCCGCCATTGAGGATTAGACTTAGCTGATTACTTTTAGCTGGTTCCAGGTTCAACTGCAAAGAGGTAGACGGGTCGAAAACGCGTCAGCCTAACGGAAAAAAAAACCGCGGGTTCCGTTCACGCCTCGTGCACGAACGTGTGGTTCTCTTGGGACTGGGATAAGACGGTGCAATGTAGGATTAGCAGTATAGGGGCTCAACAACTTAAGCCTCACGACAACAATTTCACAACTCGCTCTGGGCATGGGTGTGTTCCGTTGTCTCAGGGTAGAGGTAAGGTAGTGCGTAGCATTAGCAGTGGGTGTGTTGCCTGTAACTCAAGGCATTCGGGTCCTTGGTTCAACCCCGGGGGATGCCTCTGGTGATCTCAGTTCCTTCCGTTCATTCCCATCCTTTAAAAATTTCCCTACAGTCAGAATCTCGGCTAGTTCTGAACTGCTTGAGACAGCGCCACAATCGGCAGCAGCAATCGCCGCTTCTTCGAAACGCAAGAACAATCATCTCATACTCATTCCCTGTGAGTGTTCACTGAGTTAGACTCGAAATACTAGTTTACTGTTTGAGTGCATATACGAATGCATAATCGCCATTTTTAATCAAAAGTGAGCATGCCCCGACAATGAGTGCAACCTGAATGAAGTTGGGTTATAACATATACCTAAAGACATTTTCCGATGCCAGAAAATCAGCGGGTAGTCGATTAACTGATGACATGAGTCGAGTAGTTAACGACAAAACGACCGTCACCCGATTTTTCCCGACCCTTGCGATCCAATCGGCAAATAGCACTTGGTGTAAACGATAGGAATCAAGACACGTCCACCGTTTTCGTACCATAGGCGGATTTTGCGTTTACGACGTAATTACTTCCAGATTGTACCATAAAATACCTATCTCATTCAAAATTATTGAAGTACTTGAAATGCTAAGAGAGCAGGGACCCTGTAAGTACTGTATTAGAAAGGATACATAACTAACCACCCCGTATTTCAGGAATTCGCACGTTCAATCGTGCCCTACATATACTACGAGCTTCACGCATCGCAAGCCATCGGAACCGAAGGCACTATTGTCGCACAGCGAGTATTTCAAAGTTAGCTGTTCAAGAGGATTCTTTATCAGCGAGAAAATATTACAAATGAAACTTTAAACCAAGGCATTTCATAGGTGGTGTCTCCATGTTTTTCGGGCAAAGCTGCGTCGGTGTATCTTTATGATGACGTTTCGTAGCCAATGCAGGCCACATCTTCAGATCAAGTCCGAAGATGTGGCCTGCATTGTGCCTGATGTCCGAAGATGTGGCCTGCAGATGTCCGAAGATGTGGAAGATGTGGCCTGCATTGGCTACGAAACGTCATCATAAAGATACACCGACGCAGCTTTGCCCGAAAAACATGGAGACACCAGCACAACAGCGCTGCGAAAGCCTAAAACAGAAAAGCATTTCATAGGTATTTCCGGAAGTGTTTATTATGTCATCAGTATTTTCCGAAAGTCTTCTCCCAAAAAGCAAAACTGCTATTAAACCGCTAATTAATTTAATTCCAGACAAATTTCACAGTATCGGGAAGAAAGCGCGAGTGTCCTCATTCTGAAAACCTTTTGGACCTTTCATCGGGCTAAAATATAGTTTTCTCAAAGAACGTAGAATGCTTATTTCAGTCGCGTTAATGATTTCCATTGTTTAGCAGTCATGGTTGAATCTAGTTAAACATTCTGTATATTTCCAGGGTACCCATATTTGTAAAGATCACGGGATGACAACAATATTGTATTCTTCACCCCTTAAAAGGTCTCAAATGCTCTTGGTGGCGGGTACAACAACAACGGCAAGGCTGAATCCATTCTCTATATTTTCCCTAGACCGTCTAGCTAGGTCATTATTTTATTACTTCAAGTCTTCCAGGAAGTATCCATGATGATTTTAATTGGTGCGGAAGGGAAGTATTCTGATCGTAAATTCTTCATACAGAGATTTAAAATTGAAATATTTCATGAAATCATAGCATAAACATAACTTCTGAGGTGCAAATGCATGCCAAAATTGTGTAGTTTGGTTGCTTTGCCGTTAACTGCTACCCAGAGGGCTCAGTTATCTACTCTGTGTGATGCCTCTGAACTAAATTTCTTATCTTCCATCCTTTTACCTCTCCTCACGGTCTAAAGGAGCCCATTAATGCTAAAATGATTTGAAACGGTAACCTCAATCATTCAATTTGTGCACACTAACGTGAGGCATCAAAATGTTAAATAATTAATACTGGGTAAATGATTTTACGTGCATTCGTGATTTGGGCACCAAGAAGTACGAAAAGGATGGGCTGGACAGAACGGAAAACAAAAGCAGAATTGATAGAGAGGGTATGGGAGTGGAGGCTGATGAAAGGAATTCGGAGGAGGCCGCAAAAGTGATTGGGGCAAACATTTAGGGGTAAAGAACTGCTGAGAGGTATTAATAGGGGGAAGAATGTTGGGAATACGCGAGAAGAAGAAAGCAGAAGAACGAGACATTCGCACGGCAAGAAAAGGATACGACGAGCCTAAAAGGAATTTAAAACTGGAAAATCAATTGTATTATGAAGGAAACGTAAGTGAAAGCCCTTTGAGCTCGAGCAAGTAATGGGTAGGACTCATCACGGACCATTCACTTTGGTAGAATACCAGTGAAGACGAGGAGATGTACACGAGATAATATTTGTGATACGGATAATAATTACAAACAAACAAAGACAGAAAAGTCGCACGATTCCATGAAAACTGTAACGAGCGAACACGAAAGTGTAACACAGCTGAAGAAAGGACTGGTAGAGACTAGAGACTCGGAGGTTACAGGATAGACTAAGACTACTTGAGAATTACGATGACGCGGAAGTAATTATTCTAACTCCGCGCTACATATCCACACCTGACAGAAGCGACGAAATTATACTGCTAAATTGATAGGCTAAACTCCCTTCTGCCCAAACACCATTTATGACTATTTAAAAACAGATCGAGACACCGGGCCACTACGTTAACATACAATTTACTTTCTTCCTTTCCTTATTTAAATTCATTTTACCTTTTTCCTTCCCCTTTCCATGAACACCCCTGGCCACAAGACCCTGCATTGGCTTGCATAGCATTATGTAGATGCAAATACATAGATGTTGGGTGCAAATCATTTCCTTTATCTTCTTTCACTAGAGCCATTATAGGCATTCTAATGTCCGTTACACGTCCAAGCCATTCTTTAAGTTATTTCTTCAAGCGGATCCACTCCAAATATTTCGCTAATGTTTTCATTTATTATTCCATCTCCTCTCGATACGTGCTCAATACTTTTGAAAACCTCATCTCTGATACTTAAATTCTTCCCTTGTCCATTTCCACGTCTCTGCTTCATATAGGTATAATTATTGATTGATAATATGCTTTATTTGATTTGATAACTAGCTTTGTCATTTCAAATACTTCATGTGTCTTGGATGGTTCTCCAGTTAGTCTTAATCTCGCATATATTTCTGTTCCCTCCTCTCCTAAACGCGAACAGAATGCAAAAAGTGAGTCTCGGAGAAGGCGACGCGGAGATGCCAGCGCAGTCAAGTCTCACGTGTCACGTCACAAGTTTGTCTGCTGAGTTTCCTTGGAACAAAAATTCGCATAAAATGTCTCGCAAGATAACACTTACCATACATTTCCATGACTCGAGGAATTGTGGGAGGATATTCTAGCGATCTTTAGCATAGCTATTATTAACGACCAGCAGCACTATGCACAAAGATGCTTCCTTGCTCCAAATAATTGATGAACCTTCCACAAAATGAACCGCCAAAAATATTGTTGCTGACCGCGTGCTAAGAGAGGTCCTGAGGAATATTTGTGAAGTACAAAAATAATAATAATTTATTGCCCCTTAAAATGATACAGAATTATATAATCAATTTGCAAAAAAATAGTTGAAAGGAGCTTTAACCCTAAGGCATTTGCCTGTAGTCGGGGACACCTTCACGACAGATGCAATACATATAACAAAATTATCACTACAGATGTGACAGTATAAAAGTTAATACAGAAAAAATATTCAACAATCAGAGTTTAACCAGCTTAAGAAAGATTTAATATGATTGGTAGAGTTAATTTGTAGTGGCAAACAATTGACACAAACTAGATGAAAACGGCGATTCTAATTAGGTAGTTGCAAACTACTTAACTGTTGAATGATTTCAGGCTTTCCCGGCGAAGATTTATATCAGGGATCTTTCGGGGTTTGCACCGGGTAGTTAGGTCCATGGCGGCCGACGTTTCGATGCTCGAGTCGAGCATCGTCCTCAGGGCAGAGGTGACGTCGGCCGCCATGGACCTAACTACCCGGTGCAAACCCCGAAAGATCCCTGATATACTTAACTGTTATTTGTTATTAGTTCGATTCCTTCCAACCGTCGCGGCTGGGTCTCTTTCTTTATTTTTGATTGATAGCTCCTTAGAAACTCCAACCAAGGAATAGAGCCGATTCTAAAATCGGACTCGCAGACAATTGTGATCGTGAAAATCGTGCGATTATTATGTCACAAGATGCAATATTTGTTTAAGACCGCCGTTTGAAAGAAACTCTTAAGAGAAACTTTTGCCGTGGGGCATGGGCTTAAGAGGGCCGCCAGCAACCTTTATAATTCGCGGCGCACTCGCAGGATGGAGCTGCGTGAGAAAGGGCCTTAGAGGGGAACGGGTGCACATTCGACACGGGGTAACGAGAGAAAAGGGTGCGTAGCATGTAATCGAACGTTAAGTGCGAGGGAGGACAGAAAAAAGTTGAATGACGAATTAGACGGCTGAAAGATAGTGGGCGTGCCAGTGTGTCGGGCGATAAACAGCCGAACGGAGCAATGGCGCGCGTCGGAGAGATGAAACACCCAAACATTCTGTTGCTTAGGACGTGCTTACCAATGGACGAAATGCTGGCAGGGGAGGAGTAACCCACAAGCGATTCATTCAAATGCTACCTGCTGAAACGTCGTCTATTAGCGAGAGGCTTCAGGAGTGATGATGACCTTATTGAGGATACTACTTGCTCTCTACCCCGCCATACAATTAAAATAAACAATCCTCTCTCTCCATGTTAGTGCCAACCTTGAGCCATGATATTCTATACACTTTTTCTTAGATGAAATGAAAAATTACTAATTCTCAGTCATGATTTCATAGAATTCCACTATCGATATCCATGCACACGACCTTTGAATCATAAGTAGGCGAGAGGCCACGTCTCCCAAAATGAATACCCATTTTTCACTTTTATCTTTAAATAAAAAGATTTTAATCCTAAATCTCTGAGCAGGAAAATCCTCCTCATTTGACGCATTAACTGATAGCCATTTTGAAGAGCATATGATATATATATATATATATATATATATATATAGCATTGAAGAGCATACTAACCTATATTAATAGAATGATAGGCACACAGCATAACTAAGGGGTATAGATAATTATTCACACCATAGTAGAAAAAAATGTTATAACTGTTCTTATGACCACCAATAGCATCGGTAAGTTATGGAACTAATAATTTGAATCACATTCAATTCTCTTTTTACCATCCACCCTTGTCTTGGCATATCTTGTTATTATGTAGAAACCACTTCAATAGGGGCCGAGTAAGAGAAAAATGAATGAAATTTTTAATTAACTCAGTTTCATGGGAGGGAATGTCAGCTGTATCCTTTCATAGAGTGACCACTGGAAAATATTAGGAATTAATTTTGACGAGGCGGAACGGGCTGCTTCCTGCTCCTCTAGCTTCATCGAGTCAATGTTGTGAACGCTGTACTGAAGATTTTCTATGATGTTATTTTACTCACTGTCGACGCGGGAGATTGAAATCACAAGAAGGGAGTCAAATCGGGAAAGGGCATCCTCGCATTGTTCCCACGGATCATGAGTTCGAGTCTCAAGCCCCACGGAAGAAATGCAGATAAGAAATGCTTCTTTGCTGGGATCTTGAGACATGATCTCAGTCGCTTAAGGTGGCTAGTCGGGTAATCGTTAGTCATTGAGAAATTTAGTTACTTAAATTTTAATGCTGGTTTAAAATTTAAATAATAGGTCGTAGTTGCACTATATTCAGTAGGAATGACTTAATATGTCTTAGGTACATTCTGAAATATTGTCCTTTAAATTTACACATTGCCATTAAAATTTGCTTCGATGCAGACTTGATTCATTTCTTTTAGTCATTTTTGCGAAATTAATTTTCCGATAACGGTTACACCCGTGGCCATAGAATTCAAAATAAGTATTTTAATGAAGATATATTGTCACTCGAATGCGAACTAGTATTAAAATATGTTTCTATAAATTATTTAATCTTTCGTTTTTAATCCGGCAACAGCGTCCATTTTGCAACACGCTGCAACACGTGTCTCTGCTTAGCATGTCCAGTACTTTTGTGTGCCACGTTGCCAACTTTACACCACATAGCCGCGCGTGACATTTGAAATTCTCGCATACATATTTTTAAATCGTATTTATGAAAAATTTCAGTCGATAGTGTTAAATGATTTTTTCAGAATAGATTTTAATTATTAGAGCTTCATTATATCAGTTTTTGGTTAAAATCTGTTCAGTAGGAATGGAGAAAGTGCGTAATTTATCCTATTGGAGTGGAGAGCGCCATAAGGCTCCATGTTAAAAGAATCTAAAATATCGCAAAAAGTATGTTGATGATCCCCCGTTTTTTCTTCGATATTCCATAGAATATCCAAAAAGGAACATATTTGGAAATTTTTAAGAAAATCTGTTCACTTTGGTTTTTTAGACCAGCCACCTTAAACGCCGAAACTAGGTATCAACGACTTCTCCATTAAGGCGTCCTATTTGTTTTTTTAAACATCGGAGAGTATAGGAAACAGATCAGGGACTTACCCGAGTTACAAGCAGAAATAAGAAACTGCTCGACGATGGAGGACTCGTAACGTTGATTCAAACGGCTGCAGGACTAAAGGTGCATCTCAAGTTGGTACCAATCGCCATTTTACCATTTTACTGTGCCCGCAGGTAACCTGTACCTACCGAAGCAAGAAATTATCTCCGAGTAATGACATTAATAAGTTAATCCGTCTCCACCAATCACGGAAAAATATAAACTTTGCGATGCACCGCAGTATCTACCTATAAACTTCGGTCTTTTGATCAATTTTTCAATATCTATAAAAGGATTCTCCATAACCACGACATGTTTTGTAGAAGGGCACGTACATGACTTTTTAAAAGACATGGCCTCATAGTGAAAAATTATTAAAACATGAGCAGATTTAATATACTAATATCATTTATGGAATTAAACTACAACATATTAATTCGATAATCCCAAGGTTGCATTGTAGTTTTACGCATAATTATGATGGTTAACCACCAAAAGCTTAGTACGTCAATAAAGCTTCGTCTTGTAACGAATAACTACTTTATAACAAATGTTTATAGTTAATATAGACTTTACTACCTTTATTGTTATAAACATTATTTATTTAACAACTTTATTACAACTATAACTTTATTAGAACGTTTATAAGTAATATAAAATCCAACCAATTTTCGAGGTAGTGAATTTTATGTTAGAATTTATGTCCTGAGTCAAGAAGTACCTAGACCAAAAAGAAGTTTGTATAGGCAAGTAAAAAAAATTGGTCATCATTGAGAGAACTGTTTCAGAAGTTAGTGACCTAAACTCATGACATTTGCACCATATATAAAAATTGGTCGAGAATAAATACCACTTGAAAATTATTCCTGAAAATCTTAGCAATTAAAATAACTCTGAAAATTAAAATGGAGCAGATAAGTACAAGGAGTCAATTTACAAAAGTTCCTTGATGTAACTTTTTTTAGTTTAATCTTCACGCATTAACTAAAAACCAATTCTACGAGGCTTCTACGCCTATTCTGTTCTACCTATACATTATGGGGAAGAGAGAGGACGGACCAGGTTTCTGGAAAGGCTCGGTTCATGGCGCAGGACAGAGGCGATAATCCGGTGACTTTTAGCGAAAAAACATTGGTTCATTCCCTTTAATTGAATGGTTAGAGCGCATATGTGAAGCTCTTTATACTTTGGAAACAAGGAAAAGAAAGAAGTCCAAAAATATCAGTGAGTTCTTTTTAAACTCATTCACAGCAGTAAAGGCGCGAACGACCGCCCAATAGCTTTCGCATTCTGTAGTTGATGGACAAAACAATTATTCTAACTAAAATATCATCAAATATCACCGCTCCACGATTGGGCTCATAAGGTGAAAGATGAGAATACATGTAACATTTTCAGAGCTCTTTAACAGAGCTCTCTTTGGTACTGACCTGTAGGATCATAGAGATCATAATTCCAAGCAATATCCTCGATTTATTATACGATGAAAGCAGACATAATTATTCCATCCAGCAATCGAGTCACAATCAGACAGATACCCATTTCATAAGGGTAGGAGAGGAGTTGGATGGGAGAAATTGGGGGACTAATCTGCCCGGGGCGCGAGGGGCAAGGAAGGCCACAGCCCCCTTATTCACTGCCCCCCTTCTTTCACTGCAGGGGAGTCTGGAGAAATCGCTTCGCCGCGACCTTCCTAGGGTTTTCGGATTTTGAAATGCATCGGCTGTGATAAGCCGGAGAAATTGTATTACGATCCTGATCGTCTTGAACATGCGATGATTTCATTTAAATGCAGTGTGATTCAACGCGATGTACTATGTAGTGATAGTGATATACGTACGCTAAGCAATGCGATATTGAAAGTTGACCATCGCACAGCCGTTCCCTTAAATTCTGAATCGTGGGCTCCCCATGCACAGAAAAATTCCACTCAGCACAATCACAGAGTCACGTCACGATCTCAGAGATATATATATAAATAAAGGGTAAAGTCATTTGAGAAGCTTGGGTTTCTTAACCGAATCCATGTATACATTTATTTATATACACAAGTACATACATACGCGAATGAAATCTTATCTCGTTCCGTCTTATGGCGTATCGTGTAGCAAAGAGGGCAGCATTTAATCAAGGGTTCTTTGCAGAGGCTCCTCCCCCCTCCCTCCTTCCCCCTCCCCTCCAAGAAATGAAGGGTTTTAGGGAAAAGGAGTTTAGAGAACTCGAAGGCGGGGAGGGGAAGTGAGGGAGGGGGTTGAGGGGTGGGGGTGGGAACCCTCCTTCCCACCCCCCCCCCCCCAACCCAAGCGCACGCAAGCCGAAGCTCCACGGAAGTCAGGGCAAAGCCATTGCTGAGGCATGGGTTGTATTGAAAATATTTCCAGTATTTTTCAAAGGAGTATTTAATTTACTTTAAGAGAGAGATAAACACAACAAATAAGATTCAATGAATTTGGCCTCATTATAAGATATATGATCCCATCTTTGTAATAATACCAGCATATCAACCCAGTAATCGCACTGCTTTTCGAGATAATTTGAAGCCGTTTACCATTGGATTCGGTTCCGCTGAGAGCTCCACAGATAAATAATCAACAAAATGAGGAAGTTTAACGCACTGATCGATAAGACGCCGTAGTAGTACGCAACTTTCCTCAATTGCTTTCAAAAAGTAAATTTATACTCACCGGAATATATACTCACCAAATCGCAAAAAGATCTTCAGTCTTGCAGGTGTTTTTAGCGTACGGCATTAAAAAGTAATTCAAGCGAACGGTTTAAAGAGTAGGTATGGATTTAAGTAATAATGTAAGTATAGGTCTAAAATATGTATATTTAGTTTATAACTGTGAAGTCCATTCATATGCAATATGAGAATAAAAGAATAAAACTGGTTAAAACTTGGCAATATCCACTGGATTTATTGTAGGTACAACGCGTTTCCACGCTTATACGCCATCATCAGGTACAAACATTTTTGGAAAATTGCAGTCCTATGTAACTGTGCGGGGAAGGGAGGGGAGGTTGAGAGGTTGAAGGGTGAGGGGGGAGAGAGGGGGAGGGAGGGGGTAGGGATGAAGGTTTCATTGTGAGAGAGGGTGGGGCAAATTATCGTATACATGCCCTCCTTTTCGCCATTTCCATACATTGTAACAACATGTCACCAGCATTATGGACATCAGAGTATATAAGTTCGCCAACGGGAAATAAAAATGAATAATAGTAGGGAGGCAAAATATGCTTCTCCGCAAACATTTTTTTGCACTCTAAATAGGTACTCGTACTTTAAAATCGCTAATATCACGAACTGTGTGGTGTATAAATGACTTACTTTTTAGCATGGTCATACAACTATAGTAAATTAACATGTTTCGAACGGCGATTTAAAGTTCAATTAAAAACCATAGGTACTTTCAATAGCGGTACCTTCGGTATAACCGCTTTGTAGTTCTATCCGGTAGTATTTCATTGATGAAAATAGTACCCAGTTTCACCGAATATTCGTATATTGCGCCAATACGCACCCCAGTCGTCACAGCTTTCCCGCTTCCGTCAAATAACTCTCTGCTAACAAAGAGGAGCGAGGTAAAGGTACATACATACATACACTCGTCATCCGCGTCCACTATTCACTTACAGGAATCTTCCCACTCAAGGTGTTGAAGTTATAAGGTGCCATAAGGTGTAAGTGAAACAGTTATATCAAAATCGACATCATATGAGACGCATTCGAGATATGTCTTTAAAAAAAAAACGTCACACAAACTAGTCAATATCAGGGACCATTCTTTCTAATAATATAAAGTTCTTGAAACAGCTTGAAAAGAAAATGACATTTTGGAGGAGTGGTATAGTTGAGTTCAAGAGGAGATCTTCTGGAAGCCTATTCAAGCACGCACACGTATTTTCCATCGATTTGGAAAGATTTTATTCACATAGACATCGCTCTGGTGCTACGGTAATATACGGTATACATAATACGGCAATCGTGGACATTCGCCAAAGAATGCATGAGGCGAACTGCAATTGAAGTTGAATCCTGAGACTTGGAGCAACGGAAGCTTAACTACGCATACCGAGTGCTTCAACGACTCACTATACTTATAGAAAGTCATTATTTAAGTTTCTCACACAATCAGTGTTTTTCACGAGGAGTTGTGTAAGACTAAAGTGTGTGACTGACCAGAGAATGAGATGGAGAGCTATAAAAAACTAATCTTCGGATTGATGAAGATGTCGAGTTCTAAAGGCCATCGTGCCTCGTGCTATGACGGTAAGTACAATAAGCGCCATTGATTTCATGAACGTCCAACAGTAAAATTACATGAGTTATGAACTCAATTAGCGACAGTCTTGATTAACGTAAACTAAAATACAAAAAGGTTTGGACAGATAAGGTAAGGGTAAATCTACTCGAATTTATTTCTCTTTAATCGATAGTTTTTCGACACTTATGGAATTATTTAGGAAACTGCCCTCCAACACCAACTATTAGAGCCTGTTTCGGTGTTTTCAATATATCTACAGTCAATAAAAGAATTATTAAAGATAAAACACATCGCTTGACATCTCTTTCGACTAATTTCCCCGCGATGATCAATGTTTCTTCCTAATCAATTCTTTCCTGATCGACGTAGCCGATTGTTAAGCAAAATAAGTTCACACGGAAAATGATATCCGGAGAAGAGACACTAATAATTTACTCCCCCGGACGGCAATTTCGCTGTCACTATTGACATCTCACATATAACTTCGCAGCCGTAGGATGGGATAGTGACCGTTGCTCACGGCACGGGATTTTTTTTCCCGATCCGGGAGCAATGCGACTCCCCCGCCTTACGGATATCGATGGCAATAAAACGTAAATAATCGATTGATTAGAGGATTCAAATAATCGGAAAGGCACTAGATTTTTATATAGATCGGTGGTTAATTATATCGATTAAGCAGTAGTTAAATAAAAAAATGGCTGAATGCTAGTAGGTGGAAGTTTGATACAAATTCGGGCTAGGGCTTATATCATCCTTTACCTTTTTGTGGAAGCTACGTGCTGGGTCTTCGCGTAGTTCCTTAAATGAATCCTCACTGATAAAAGCACGACATTTTCAGACGTAATCACTTTTGTCTTGTATGACCGTGCAGTTACCTTTGCCTGATTTTAACACTATTAGGTCTTTTTGAGTGATGGTTTTCGAAATGTCTTGAATGGAGGGGTGGCTTAAATCCTTTATTATTCTAACAATTTTTGTATTCTCTTTATCGTTTTATTCTTATATTCTCTTAACAAAATGTCCCACAACACGGTTGGATTTCTCTCCTCGCAGAACAAGAATTCTCTCTTCGCAGTTGCGCCGAAGTACACGTATGTGAGTTCTATGAGGTGTAATGAGCAATGCGTGGGAATAAAAAATGTCAATTTCTTACCTAAGATAAATATTGAGCAGCCTATTCCACCTGTCATGCGTTGGAGGATTGATAATATTCGCGTCTTCATTCGCGAAATAATTCGACCACTCTCATGTTAGTGTAGACTTAAAATATTTTGAACGATCGATTAATGATTACAACAATCGATAAATCTATATAAACTGATCTAATTAAAAAGCATCATGTGATTAACGAATAATCAAAAGAAACTGATCGATTTCTCATACATTTTGATTAATCGTTGCCATCGATACTCAACGGCTGTCGACCGAGCGTTCATCGGGACCGCCACCCGCTCCTCTTCCCGCACGCATGCTCCGTGTAGACATGACGTGCTAATGCCACGCGCGCGCATTGAAGTTCCCGGCCCATAGAGGAAGACACGAGAAGCGAGACTAACGACCGGACTATAGCCAATAAGTCAGAATATGCCGGTCGCACGTTGCCGCTTAGTTCACATCGAACTAAGGAACGACACCGCAAAACGGCTCTTCTTCATACGGGCATGTCTATGATACTTCTAACTATTATTACTGGAATTTTTATGATAGATTTAACTATGAAATTAAAAAATAACATGAAAAATAAAGTTTTCTTGTTTTTGGGAGGCAAATACTCGGTAAAATAGTCTCAGCGCTTTAACATTATGTAAAAAAGTAACATTCCTCATATATATATAATCCAAAATAATGTCTATAATTTATGATATTTCATTTTATTAAATCACTAAATTCAAACTTTATTTCTTAATTCTAAAAGTTTGCTTTTTGGTATATTCTACTTCACATTAAAAGTTAAAATGTTATTGCTATGTTTAATGATTTTACGGGAAAGCATTCATGAAACAATTTTTTAAGTTTTAACAACGCTAACAGACTAAGATATTGATAACAATTACAGGAAAAATTATAACGTAAGTTACTGCTACGCTCATTTACAATCGAGATCACGGATTCTCTTAATCGGTTTTGATACACTATATTTATTCGAATTGATTAAACTGCTATGCAGTTATTGGTGACAATTTTATCACGAGAGGAGAGGCAGCTTTCATCCTGTAAATATAAGACCAGGGAATTGAAAAGGTTTTGGCGAATGGGGCGGATTCTCGTGTCCCTTTTACGTGACTCGAGAGTCCTTAGAATGAAGTTCAGTGCTATGTGCATTTATGACACCAAAATTGCAGGGACATGAAATCTTTTACTCTTCTCACCTTACAATATGTTCCAAAATATCATTTTGGTTTAAAATGGGGGCGAAGAAACAATGTTATCACTGGTTTACGAGAAAACGTTATCTGAGTTACCATGGGCATGCCAATACGTGCTCTATCGACAGTGTTAGACAAAAAACAACCTCTGCAGAGCTACTGGCCATCAAAATCCTCAGTTTATTGGAACTTTGAAAGCAAAACCCATATAGGACGTATATAGATCACTATATACGTCCTATATAGCCTCCATATTTTATTCCTTAATTTTAATAATTCAATATTAACACTACATAACGCCCTCCTCTAAAGAACTTACCTCTTCCATATTTCTCGAAATCCACAGAGAACTCCAAATCTTGCTCATAAACAATCCTTATACACCACGTTTCGGAACCCTCTCAATATGGCATTCAACTGAAAAAAAACGCGTTTAGAGAGATGAAACACGGAGGTGACGAAAACTGGTGGGTAATTTTCATATTTTTTTTGTAATTTTCATATAGTTCTGATTTTTTTATTTAGTCATCACCGCGTTATTTATTTTTTCTGATCACAATTGTTAGTAGACTTTAAAGAAACCTATTGATTTTTACAACGGAGAAATAAGTATTCAACCCAATTATGACTTGGTTTACTCGCAGAGGATCATTAGCAAGGCATCGCTCCAAATTTTAGATAGAAATTTTGTTGGAACTTTCTGTCGAATTTTTCTCAGGTTTATTTCATTAATTCTACCAAAAGGTTTCCCAGTCATTTTGCTGCAAGTTTTCAAGTACTTATCAGTTCCAGGACAATCCCCCTTTTTCACTGACCTGTTGACATAATTTCAACGTGAACGATTGCGGTCAGTGAGGGGCACGCCGCGCCAAATCAGGGCTGAGGGCATTAATGTATCTTAACAAAAGCTAACTCTGCTGCTGTTACTGTAGCGATCGACGGATGTAGTAGAGGCGATAGCGTAGTGAGAGTAAAAAGAGTGAACTGTGAAGTTACGGCTTATTGGCAGACGGGAGGGTCCATGGGAATTTAGGGTGGCGGTGTTTAAACTAGTGGTTTCTATCGTAGTTAAGGAGGGGTATGCTATGGGAACGTAGAATTTTGTGGGAGCCAGGGAAAAAGAAATGTTCATCTTGCGGAATCAGTACGAGTAATTACGGAATCAGAATTGGCTGCGCCAATTAGCAAATGAGAGGCGGCTTCCTCCCATAATTCCGTGGGAATCGGCCCAAGAGAGCGGACATGTTGGACATTTTGAAGAGGCCAACTTCCTAGATGAAGTGAATGATCAAAGAGTTATCCGTCGTTCAAAAAAATACCACTCCACGCCCGAAATCACAAGTTTACTTTTTCGTCACCCTCTCACAGGCTTTCGCCGAATGGTAATTAATTTACCTTGGTTGAGCAAATACTAGACGTGAGGAATTTGCGCCTTTTCGGATTTTTGTAAACGAAATGAATGAGTACACAAAGAGTAGAGAGGAGAGAAAATGGCACGGTCGTGTCGCTTCGATTAAAAAGCACGCGTTTAAACACACACACTTGTTACGCAAACTCTTTCGAAAAGGTGCCTGCCTCTTGGATAAATATTGGGATGGGAAAACAAACAGCATTCTTCTTTCTAACTTTCCCTTCCCTCCGGCTCTCTCTCTATCTCTCTCTCTCTTCATACGTTCCCCCTGCCCCCCCCCACAACGGCAAACGTTTCAAGAGTGGAGGGGGGCAGGGAGGGGAGGGTAAAGGGGAGAAAGGTGTCCACACAAGAACCCTCTCTCACACACCCTCATCCAGCTAAAACAACCCCCGTGTGAGCGGCTCACGCCTTCAGGTGATGGGTGCGGGCATTCCCACCAGTTCTTCTTTCCCCACTCCATGGCTCTTCTTCTCTTTCTATCAACAACTCAATAATTTGTAAGAGATTGCGGAATAAAATGCATACCACAATTCTATGGTTCATCCCCATATTAAAGGATTTATCACATTCACACGTGTATCACATCACGCGCCTATCAGGGTGACACAGGTTATATGATTTTAACGCAGCACGTTATCTCTAAGATCAAAAGCATAAAACGTGGCCGTACAATATGAAAATAATAGATGGAATACTAGAAGATAAAGCAACACGAGGACGACGGAGGGAGAATGACATAAGCCAGGGGCCTAATTCTGGTTCTCTCGTATAGTGCGTTACCGAGCGCGAACGCCAGTTCTAACGCAATTTGCGTTACGCGGTATTCTCTAGTGACAGGGACAGTGACAGCGTTCGTGACAGCGTTCGTGATAGCGTTAGCGTTAGGGCTTGTCCAATCACAGTGGTGCTCGGTATTCTCTTACTACTTATCACGAGAGTTAACGCACGTTGCGATGAAGAAGTTATCACGGCTTTCGAGGCCGTGATAAGTCGATGGAATTTTATTATGGAGAAAATAAGAACCTTAGAATAACTTATTTAGTTACTATTTGTTATTATACATAAATATGGCAACAGTGTATCACTTAGCTTCCTCAAGTTCCAGCGAGAAATGCGTGTTTGTTTGTGATGCAAGTGGTATTATCAGTGAAACTTTTGTAGCTTTCTGAGGATATATTTAATCTTGAGATACCAATGAACACTATAAGGGAGGAATAATGCAATTATATTGACGTAAGTAATCATCATGCTAGGCTTTCATTAACATAATTTCGGTTATTCATGAGATTACGTCTCTGTGAGCAAGGTGTTTTTGGTCGTTGTTTATTTTAATTATCAACGTGGAATTATGTTTTCAGTGTGCATCGAAGTAATTTAAACGACAAGATTACTCATATTCGTGAAGTGTCACATACGCCACCAATTGGATATGCATGCCATTTCATGAAATAGTACTGCAACTGCTTTGATGAAGTGAACCTGTGTTGTTTTACATCCGAGGCTATTTGTGGATAAATATGAAGGTACACGAAGTACCTACATATACTCTTCAATATGTTGTACCTAGTGTGTCTTTGCTATTATTCGGCTGTAATGTGAAATACCGAGTGATCGTTCTTTGTAAACAGCTGTTGAGCGCATTTGGTGAAACCTAGTTGCATGGAGCTATAGGCTTTCATTAACTTAAGTTCGTTTATTCATGAGATTCCACCTGTGTGAGCAAGGTTTTTGGTCGTTGTTTATTATAATTGTCAACGTGGAATTATTTTTTCAGTGTGCATCGAAGTAATTTCAACGACAAGATTAAGTACTCGTATTCGTGAAGTGTCATAATACGCCACCAATTAGATATGCATGACATTTCATGAAATAGTACATTGCAACTGCTTTGATGAAGTGGACCTATTGTTATGTTGTTTTACATCTGAGGCTGTGTGGATAAATTTGTTGGTAAACGAAGTGCATATACCGGCTTTAAATATGCTGTAAAGTGTATATTTAATTGCTATTATTCGGCTGTTTTGTGAAATACCGAGTGATAGTTCTTTGGAAACAGCTGTTAAGTGAAACCTTACATGGACCTTTTAAGTTTCGATGAAATACATGATCCATGTATAGTGGATATGTCTTGGTGAATGTTTGTACATATGATGGTAATGTTATATTGAAATACCAAGCGATCGTTCTCTTTTAACACCTGTTAAGTGAAACCTTACATGGTGCTTTTGAGTTATTTCCAATGAAATTTACAGGATCCGTAAATGGATGTCTTGGAAATTGTCCAGTACAAATCATTTTTCAATCACTAATAAAGAAATTCAAGAGTGAAATTTAGTGGCTGCTGTTTTGTTGGCGCTTTTATATTTTAAATAAAGGTCAATTCTGAAATAAATATGCTCTCCAAATATCTTCCTTATTTCATCTCGTAAGAATTTGAAAGTGAAGTGGAACTGAAATGAAATTCTTTGATATGACAATATCATATTATGCCATTGTCGTCAATTCGCTATTCATATTGCTGTGTTTTCCTCTCCAAAATTTGCATTAGACGTACTTGTTGTTTGGTACCTAAGTAATTGGATCTATTTGTGTTGGACAGTGCCCATCGTCTAGATACTCTCCTTTCAAATTTAGGTTAGGACCTTTTTGAACTGATTTTATTATCTTCTAGCATGCCTAGTAATCAAGATCATGAGAATATGAAGCCCACGAGAAGGTAAACTGTAGGAAAACGTCGGCAATACCATAGAAGAGGCAACGATATAAAAACATAAAAGTATTAAACCTCAAACCTCAGCAGTCTCCAGCTATTAATGACGCGGCTTGTATACCCTGTGAAATTCACTTCATCCAATGTACCGTATTAGCCTAATACTTAAGGTGGGTGGCTTACAATGCGAAGGTTATAAGTTCTAATCTCTCCTGGGGTATTTTTTTTCTTTCTAAGTTATTCGTTTCTATTTTATTAATGGTGTTCTTATCATCGGTGCTTCAATGAAAAATATAAGGAAAACCGCTTCAATATAAGGAAAACCGCTGCCGTTCACATCTTTTTATGAAATTTTCGGCGTGACAAAAAAATACAATGCTACCTACAGGAAATGCATTAGCTTATGGAACTCCCACTGAAATTTAATTAAATGACAGTTTTAGCATATAGTTTATTTCTGATAATTATGTTGGGAGATGGTAAGCCAACTCCAAAGTGAAAAACGTCGATAAACTCTGACGATAGGACTTTATATCACACATAATTCTCCTCGACAGCGCCTCCACCGTGAGTCAACATTCATGTGTGCAGCGCGGAGCACAGTGCATGCTGGGAAAAGCGATACAAAGACGGAGTGTGGGTGCAACAAAAGGAGGAAGAGGAGGTGGGGTGGGCTTTGGGGGTTGCGGAGAGCAGGTAAGATGCGGCAGCGAATCAATCGTCTTGTGTTAGCGATCGCTATCAGACGACGATGAATGGCACTTTGGAACGTCTAGCTGTCTTATTACGATGCACTCTCTTTCGGTCGAGTCGTAATTTCCGAGCGACAGGCGTTAAATGGTTCCCGAGGCGATGTTTGAGGCGACGCGTCGCGACGCTTTCCCTCAACTGGGGTTCGCCCTGAAGGATCGATCCGAGATTCCCGTGTAAATATTAGCTGCGTTTTTTCGTAGATTTTCGCAGTTCATTTTAATTTTGGTAAGTGTGTTTTGGATTTCTGCGATTAAATTAAACTTTTTAGCAACAGTTTAGCCGTGCTATTCTGCCGGCTTCGTCAGGCATTCTGAATCAACATTAAAAAATAAATAAAAAGAACTAAAGTATACATTATACTAAAGTATTAATTATTCATGCTGTACATAATAACCGCTTAAGTTTGTTTATTTATTTTCCATTGTTGATTTAGAATGCCTGACGAAGCGGGCCGAATAGCACGTCGAAACTGTTGCTAAAAAAGTGTAATTTAATCGCAGAAATCCAAAAGAAACTTACCAATGTTAGCTGCGTTTGTTTTCCTAATCGGGATTGTTGGAAGACGAAAATGAAAAACATTAGCTATCTGGCAACGGAGCGTCGAAGACAATTCTGTTAGAATAACTGAGGATGTATGTTGTCAATTGATTATTGATGAAAAACGTAGCATGAAACTAATCGAGGAATGCGTCATTTAGCGAAATTTGGAGGGCGGGATTAAAAAATATATTAGATATTTGAAAACGTTTTAATTTTACCTATGAAAAAGGACTGCCAACACGTCGGGTTTTGACTATTGTCAGATGATTACGGCAGTAGTTGACACCAGTTGAGTTTTAATTTATTTCTCGATGAAGGAACTTATCCGCGTAGAAATCAAATTACATTTCCCAAAATACGTATCGTAAACGACAGTATCGTTCTGACTTGGAGAAGAGCAGATTGGAGAGGTATAAAGTAGATGACCTCGGGACGACAACCTCTTAAGAGAAAATGTCGCACGTAGGTACTAGGAAACATCTGAAGCATTTTTCCTGAATCCTTGAAAATAGGTGCTTATTTTTCGGACAACTGCACAAACCGAAGACTATAAAACAGTTTCTCAAACCTACCGTAAAAAGAAAACAAAAGGTATAAAATTACGCCTGAAACTAAGCTTGAAACTGGGGATGATAAAAAAACAATGCTTTGAACGCCTCTTTAAAATAGAAATATAACTCGGACTTTGTTGTTGTTATAACCCACATTGTTACGGGAAGGACTTTAGAAATCCATGGGGAAAGAATATAGATAATAACTGGATATTTCTACGAAAAATAATATCTAAATAGAAACGCAAGGCAAATGAGATATTCCTCGAAAATGAAAACTTTAATGAGGACGGAAAGGATGTTCCAACAGTGTCCTAGATCGAAAATTCAACCACGTGAGTTTCCTCGTCGGTCATGTGATCGATTGCAATCAACCCCTTTGCTCGGAAGCAGCACCTCTCTCCTCATTGGATGCCTCCTTAACCCTTCCCCAAACCACCCCCACTCTGTACACCCCCTGTTGCCCGCCGGCAAGAAAAAGGACGAATGGGAGCATTCATTGAAAGCGCTAACGATCATCACGACTTATGCATCCCCTAGTTGCATACACGGACGATCCCGACGCCTAGACAACACGCGGCGAGACCCGAGCCGACTTCCCGAGGCAATTACAGACCATCACTTACGGTGTTTATTACGAGACATCGGCGATTACTTAGCAATAAACTCAGCAGCTGACTTCAATCTTGGGCCAGCGTCTTGACCTTTTCCTTTCATAAAAACGGTGGCACCAGCAGTCCCAAAGAGGCTCTAGACCAGCTTTATGATGCCTACGCCTTCTCTATTCCCCCCTGCCGCTTCGGAGCCGGAAATCACGAATAGAGCAGAATAGAGGAGGCGACCCATAAAACATTCCGTACCCAACACACCGAAACCCTTTGCCCCTCATCTTATTGCAGTCGTCATTGGCTTAGTACATCGAGCGATGAAAACTCCCCCGGAGCACCAAATGGCTCAAAGAGTGCCTAGCGAGCAGGGCGAGGGCCTATTCTAACGAGATCACGAGTGATGGCAAGAAGGGCCTATTACGAGAAATGCTGAACACCTACCAACTCACATTTCAAGCGTGCGACGAGAGCATACACGTACCGAGACAGTTACCTCTCCAGGTCCCCTGACGGAACAAATCGCCAGCGCTAATACCATTATCAAAAAGACGCACAACAAATCTCCTCCATATCCAGTTTTTTTACCCTAATAGGTCTTTAATCAGACCGAAACATGGGATCTCAGGTCGTAAAAGGCAATGTAACGTTTACTATGTGATTCACTCTGACATTAAGACTTTGCAGCTAATTCCACTATTGAAATGCATGTGGCCTAGTTGGACCGTGTGTACAACTATAACGCGGTCCAGACCTTGAGTTGGTTCCGCGCATGCGCGAGGACCCGCGGAGACTGGCAACCATTTTGAAGACGAAGACGAAACCATCCTCGCCGAATAACTCACTCTGAACTCACTACTCCGATGTGTTACCGCGCTAGTTTTTTCGCACTGAACTTAAGATTTCGCCTAGATCTGTCTAGTTTAGTCATGGCACTAACTTATTAGGGGATTTAATCATTTGAGGTAAATCGAAAACGAGTTATGAGGAAATTAAAATTTCAGATGTCACCCCCTACTCATCAAAAAGCCCAGTAGAAATACAGCGGCACATCTAATCGGGTATTCACGTAAAACCCGCGGTGGTGAACCTGATAGAGGTATACCTACTCATACACCCTTTTATTTCCAAGTGCTTTCCGACCACACCGAAGTGGGTTACTTTCAAATAAAAAACTATTTTTTTTTATAGACGCCCGTATTTTTAAAGTTTTAATGACCCGATTCAGATCTGGGCGTTGATTGTTCTTCTAAAATGTAAATAAGGCTTGTGTAAGTGGCTTGACTCGGAAAGAAGGAGTGTTTGTCGATTGCCCACAATGTCATTCTCTTTCTCTCCACGCGATGGAAGCGATGCGTCCAACTTTTATGAGCAAAACTTTTGTGTTCGTGCATTTGGTAGAGCCGTAAACACTGACTGAGACGTCAATTGACGGCCTCCGAAAGCCACAAAAAAGAACTCCGGCGCATATTCACGAGAAATTGCACATGACTTCAAAATGTGCCGATTCACAGGAGGAGAGAACGAAATGCCGCAGCCAAGTGATAGAGATGCGAAGTGATCACAGCCCAAATACATAAACGGCAATATCGTAGCATTAAAAATGCTAAATGTTACATCGAAATATAAAAATCATAATCGGGCACAATCAAACCCCGAAGATACATTTATGAATAAATCAATAGCATCATCATCAGCGGCAGTTATTAATCCAAAGATTGGTTTGCTTCAGATCGCCACAAACCCTTTCTTTGAGCCAGTCCCTTTATTCCAAAACAAGTTTCCATTTTAGGTTCCTCGTAATTAGCAGCATGTAGTACACCCTTGGTCTTCCCGATGATTCTTTACAATCATTTTTCCTTCTAGTAATGTTTTCTTATGCCTGTTGCTCACGGTATAATTTTCGGTAAAAAGTTTTATAAAATCGACTAGTTTTATAAAAATGAGCTTGCTAACGATAAAACCGTTTTAAAAAACCTAGTTTGATAAAACGTTTTATGGAATAGGACAGGTTCTTTTTCCATAAAACCGTTTTATGCAACAACCAATGAGACGTTCCGCTCATCGCGTTGATATAATCTCGTATATATGGGACGCCAAACAAGGAAAACGTAAACAAACATGGCTGGATGTTCATGGAACGTTGAGGCAGTATTCTTCCTGTTAGAGGAATGCGTTAGAGCCTAAGCACCGTTGAGTGTGATCAGAAAGTAAGTAAATAAACAATAGTTTTTAACCTAACAGCCATCCGAAAGAGAGTGCATTTATCACTTCACGTGTACGCAAAGCGTATCATAGATGGCAGGACATTGCGGTTTTATGAACAGTTTTACCGAGAGCAAGTAAACGTTTTACGTACGATTCATAAAAATTTCAATAAAAATTTTTATGAAACTCTTTTAGGGAAAATTTTACCGTGATCACCAGGCATTCGAATGACTTAAAATGTAACCAATAATTAGCGCTCTGCATTTTCGGGTTCTCCATCCGCGTTCGTTGACTTTGGCTGACAACGGTTTGGTTGACGGCTGACTAGCACCATATAAGGCGGTCAAAACAGCTTCAATCCACCTTCGACCTGAAGACAATAGCGCAGGATGGCTATCAAAACCGTTGTCAGCCAAAGTCAACGAACGCGGATGGAGAAAGATAAAAATGCAGAGCGCTAATGGACAACCCCGCGAAAACCTACGCAATAATTGTAACCAATAAATTTGTCTTCTACCTCGTAGAATTTTCATTCAATATATTTTCTCCCCGAATCTTCTTACGGCTTCTCCATGCCCGATTCTTCTTGCCGTTCATTTGATCTTCATCTTAGGACTATCTCACTGGCACCGAGTGCGTCCACAGGGTTGCGGAGTTTACTCCACGAATGGAGTGCTCTACTAATTTTAAAAGAGCATTTTTTTCGCATGAAACAATTAATAAATTAAAGCCATTGACACTTGCAAAACAGCACTTCATAATTATCAATATTCTTGCAGTTATGGAATGTCAAAGTTCGCGAAAATTTCAAATGTCTTTCGCGCGGAAGAAACGCCTTTTGATTGGTGTGACGTCAGAATGCGAGTAAGCGGGTTTACGGGATTTACCCCCGCCCCATGGCAACACAGCGATTCCGTGTTCCGTAGGGATGGGCGATTATGGAAAAAACCGGTGTTAGGTTAACCGGTTATTTTCAGTGAGTAAAGTACTCGAATATTAAAATCTGAAGGAAAAAACTTTTTTTCAGGTTTTATAACCTGAAGGTATAATAGGTTTTTAAAAGGTGTTGTTACGGATGTGGTACATTCATGTTCTCTCTTGAGTGCATGGGTGGTGATATACTCAATATAATGTGACTATTATTGCAGCTACACGGGAATTACTACTGCTTGTGGTCAAAACTTTCTCCGTTTCTTAAAATAAGCCGGTTTTTTCTCATATTGGACGACTACTGCTAAAATAAATGTTATCAGTGGAGATTTGTGAAGTTAAGAAACTAAAATACGACATTTTTGTGATAATACTTCCGTGAAGTATTTTATTTAAGTTATAATCTTTTCGGCATCACATCAATCTACGTAGGTAGTCAAATATTTATTTGGATCTCGAATGAAAAGAAATAACAGGAATGTGTTCAACTACCTAAACCAGCTCTATGGTGTAGTTAATATACGATTATTTTATTTGTGAGCAGCCAATTTTTCTGGAGGTACACTTCACTGTAGGGATTATGACTCGCTAGTAACAAAGTCACTGTTTTTATTTTATCAGTAATTTCATTTCTGTTGAAATCTAGATAATATGCTTGCGTTAGTTATTACATTTGTTGATTATTGAGGGATGTGTTTTAGCGAATTACTTTTTCAATCTCAATGTTCTTTATTCATTCTCATTATGCAATTTTAGTGCAACAACACCGAGCACTCCAAGTGTGGACGAAATGAAGTTACATAAGGTAATACAATTAATACAATATTATGGTTACAATTTATCTATTTTAAATCACCGTGATAATAAAAAAATGTATTATTCCTCTCCTTCCATGTTTATACTTCTCGGGGAACCAGCACAAATTCCCTGGAAATTAGTGCGAAATTCCACAGAGGAAAAATCATTCGCCGAGACCGGGATCCCTGTAAATTGTGCAACACGCTTGCTTCTCCTCTTCCAAACAAATCGAGTGGCCATTCTCTTTATCGTGTTAATTAATAGAACGAATTCGTCTCTTATTTACAAGAATGTCACACAAGATAGGTTGACGTGTTACTGACCGTTAAGAACTGTTCAAGGTCAGCGGCGCTCGTTTAAACACTTCAGAATTTTAAACAAAGTTATAAGTTTAACGTGAATAATATTAATCCTAGCCGTCTAAATTTGTCATCTTTAATTGCAAAATTAAGAGATTTTTAGAAAAAATGTAAATGTTCAAGCGTCGCAGCATTTGTGGACGATGTCTAAATCTACAGGGCAGCCGGCAAACGAGCGAAATAATGATCGACTTATATTCCTGTCGATTAAATTGCTGCGTTTGTTTTCCTAAACGGGATTGTTGGACGACGAAAATGAAAAACATAAGCAATCTGACAACGCGGCGTCGAAGACAATTCTGGTAGGATAGTTGAGGAAGTATGTTGTCAATTGAATATTAATTAAAAGCGTCAAATGAAACTAATCGAGAAATGCGTCATTTAGCGATATAAAGTTAAACGTGGTTATTGCTATAAACTATCAAAGAGACAATAGGGTAGGATTTTATTTACTACAGCGGATGATAATGATCAAATGTTTATTTACATTTCTTCCTTTTCTATTGCATTCTCATTAGCTGAGATTCATAATAATAATAATTTATTTGTTGAACGAATTTCCCGTTGTAATAATACGATATCTTTGGAATATAATTGGATCTTTGGATTCTCTCACGAGCTGAATTGGTTTAAGCAAAGCTAATTAGGTTTTGGCAGAGTCTCTTTCCCTCTTGTGGAGAAACAGTGCCAGTCGCCTTGCGATCGATTTCCCCCATTCCCATTCACCATGAAGGTGAGATCCTTTGTCTCCAAAACGGTGGTATCCACACTTCATCGACATTTCGATGTTATTCACGTATTATATCGACATTAATACAACATTAGACTATATAGAGGACCAATAATGAAACAGAATGCGTATGTATTTATCTCAGAGAAATAGTAAATATATGATATGTGAATGGAATGAATTCATAAGAGGAAAAAGAAACTTTGAAATAATAATTGGCTCGTCAAAATTTTAGAGGTTTTCTTTCACAATACTCGAATTGAATCTCAAGAATTAGAAGAGAATTTCCGAACTTCTGTTGGTTAGTTTGTTCTTTGAGAGAGGTGACCCGGTTTAGGTCATTTGGGCCATTCAGGATGGGTGGGTAGGAGTTTAAGAAAAGCGTTATTTGGGTAATGGATGGACGGAAACCCGGCGTCGGCGTCAGTCTCCTCACAACAAAAGGCGCCAAAGGGTTGTTCCATCCAAAGGAAAGAGCACTACACTCTACACAACACCCAAGTAGTGAACGAGTTTCCTCTTAAAAATATCCACCACGGTCGGAATTCAATCCCATGCCTTCGGGAAAGGGAAACCAGCCCTCAAGCCACGACACCGATACCCTTCGGAATCATCGACTCCAACACACGATAGATAAATTGTTTTCAAGGTGATGGGCACGTTCCTTCAGCAAAATTACAACGGTTTACGTGTTACCAGTTTATTTATTTGATATTCCGAAGGAAAGTATATTTGAAAATACCGTCGGAAAGGAATCCTGACAATTCACTGAAGCAGCATTGATACCGGAGCTTGTCTGTTTACGGAACTATAATAAGGGGAGATTTCCAAAAATTTGAACATGGCCAAAGACATTCAAAATTCGAGAATCCTGTCTTGCAACTGTGCATACTATAAATCTCACAAACGTTTAAATAATGCGTTTCGAGAGGAAAACTCATAAGTATCTAATACCTATGAAAATGTAGCCTTAATGGATAATAAATAAAATTAAACCAGGAATGATCTCTCTGCTCATAATAATAGTTTCAAATTTAAGTTTTTCATCACTTGACTAAAGCAGGCAATTCATCAAGTATTTCTCTGCACAGTTATATGGTTATAACAATACAACCTGCAAAAAACTTTAGTTCTTTTTTTATGTCTACTAGTTTTCCTCAACCTCTTTTCCTCCCTTCCTAAGAATATTTTTGAAAAAAAAACCAATCTCCAAAGAATAGAATATATATGTTGTAACGACATCATTCTTTTGTAGAACCGCCTGATTAGCATTTTTATCTCAGCTGTTCTTATACTATGCGTCTCTCAATGATTTTTCCTGGATTACGGCTAGCGGGCTGGGACACGCTGAGAATATCGGCGATCTGATTAATACTCTGCACTGGTAAAACTATCATCAGTGGTGAAAACAGAATATGATTTTACCTTAAAAATTGAGGGAGAAAGTTTAGCGGAGCAATTTATTTCACATACGTGCGATTAAGACGCTGTACTCTTGAGGCGCCAGCGACACTTTCTCCGGAAAGATTTCTTCGAAAGCGGAGCTTCGGAACAGAAACAATTTTATCATTAACTTTGCTTAAAAAATACTATTAGGTTCTTCTGGTTCTAGGAGTCGTAAAAACGCTGTAGCGTACGTAACCAATAGCTCTCCCAGATACCATATCCTACTATAGACGCGCCCATCCCCAGGAGTGACTTCAACGCCCGAGGTAAGGTAGACCAATGTCTAAATTATTAGGGTAGACCCTATCAAATTAGAAATAAAAAAAAAGGTTTCGTACCATTTGAAATTATGGAATGACATATTAATGTTTTCATCAATAGATGTTATATGTCAAAAGAGTTTTGCCTGACTATACACAAAGGGCAACAAATTAGCATTTGATTACCCCTGAAACATTCACTTAGGTACATACATCATTATCAGCAGCCACCTTTCCCGAGATTAATTTGCTGCAGCTCTCCACTCTAAGGAGAGTGAGAACTACTGAATATTTATTGATCCAATTTTAATGTTTGATTTTGTATTTACTGAATACTGAAATAAGAGTACAGTGGACCCCCGCATTACAATGGATTTACTTTAAGATATGCATGCTAGGAATTTCAAAGCGCGCTGATTATGCACGCGCCGTTTAAAATTTCCCATTTCGACGATTCAATTAACCCGCGATGGCACGCGTGGGCGGGGATTCCCCGCCCGACGAAAAAAAAAATTCCTACTCAGCACACTGCGGCCTCCTCTGTTCGACACTTCATCTAATCTACTATTTCTGAGCTCTTTTCAAGTTACAGTCCGTAAATACGAATAAGAATCTTTGTATTACATTTTATTTCGTAACGGTCGAATCCCCGCCGGCGCGTGTCATCGCGTTACAATGCCTGCTTGCGGAGTTTTTGAGACTTGGCTCGATCAATCTCGCAGTTTGCATTGCTATTTCGCTACATTTGTTTGCCCGTTACATTGTCGAAGGAGAGGATGACTTAGGTATGGGTGAGTATACCTCCTTTGGTTTCGACCCTAGGGTATATATTTCTTTCCGATTCAGTCAGAAAAGAACTCGTGAGGGAAGCATACGCTAGTTCCATTTGGTGATCGCTACCGTGTGTTCAACGCCCTGTACCAGTGCACCTTGCGAAAGTAATTATAACTGTAAGTAACTGTAAATTTACATTCATAGAGCTGGTGAATGTCACAACTGTTATATCATTTCTATGGAAATGTGTCTATAAATATCCCATAAATAGCTCTCTTTTTTCAATAAGAAATCAAAAAGCCGAAGCTGAAAATATATGACAGTGAGAGTGAAGGGGAATATGCAGATTTGAGTGAGAGCGGTGATGAGGAATGCGACAACACCATTTACCGTTCGGACCACAACTCATTTTCTGAGGAAAGTGAGGATGAGCAATCGCCCACAACAAGAGCTTCGTGGGAAAAACGGTGTGTCAGAGTAGTCTGCTGTGAAGCCAAAAAAAAGATCCATAAAAGAGAGATGCAATTTGCTGAAACGTCTACCTGGACCTCTGGGTAACGCACGAAATGTATCGGATATTTTGGGTTCTTGGCAAATTTTTTCCCAATTGATATTTTATCAGATATTGTATCGTTCAAAAAAACAAAAATTCGAAGTGTGCAGGGTAGTTTTCTGCGTCAAAGGGTTGCAAGGGAAACGGACCTAATTGAACTGAAGGCCCTTTTGGGATTACTGTATTTAGCTGGGGTGCAAAAGTCGATCCATAAAAATATTTTTGATCTGTGGAGAGCAGATGGAACAGGAACTGAATATTTTAGGCTTGTAATGGGTGTAAATAGGTTCAAATTCTTGCTAAGAATGTTGATTTTTGATAACATTCGCGAAAGAAACGAATTGAAGAAAAAAGACAAATTTTCCCAAATTAGGGATATTTTCGAAACTTTTGTCAACAATTACCGAAATAATTACAGTATGAGTGAAGAAGTTACAGTAGATGAGAAACTTCCACAATTCCGGGGTAGATGCAGTTTCCATTTTTACATGCCGAACAAGCCGTCTAAGTATGGGATCAAAATATTTGCCTGTTGTGATGCAAAAACATTTTACAGCGGTAATATGGAAGTGTACGTTATAAAAAAAATCAGGGCCCAGAGAAAATTGATTACAAGCCAGACTCAGTGGTAAAAAGACTGGTTCAGTACATTTATAACAGTGGAAGAAATGTCACCCTTGATACCTGATTCATGTCCTACCCGTTAGCACTTCATCTTCTAAAAATTGTGTAACAACAGAGGTAATGATAAGAAAAAATAAGAATGAGATTCCAAACATGTTTATCGCTAAGTCGAAAGATAGAGTAGTTGGAAATTTTTGGAAATGGTATTTTTGATTTTCAAAAAGAAATGGCGCTAGTGTCATACAAACCTAAAGATAACAAAGTTGTATTGATCTTATCAACAATGCATCGAGATGACATTGTGGATCCTCAAATGAATAAACCTGAAATTGTTATGTATTACAACTCCAAAAAAGGTTATGTAGACGTTTCAGATCGTTTACACTCCACTTACAGTGTCTCTCGCATATCATGCCGATGGCCGCTAACACTTTTTTTACCTTGTTTAACATTGGCGCGATCAATAGCATTGTTATTTGCAGAGCAAACTCAGGTAAATGTGTTAGTCGTAGGGGGTATTTGAATAATCTTGTTAAACTTTTGACCAGAGATTACATGCTGAAAAGGGAGAAACAGCAAAATATCCAATTATCTCTGTGATTCCGGGTGCGGGAAATTTAGGGTATACCTTAGAGAGGCGATAGCGTGAGCTGCCATGCTGATGGCCAATGTGCTTAAGGCCCATCTCAAAAAATAGAAAAACAAAGACAGCATGCAATACCTGTAAAAAGCCCATTTGCTGGGAGCACTGTGCATTCAACTGCATATCATGTTCCTAAAAGTCCGACGGAATTGATGACTGATTGTGAGTCGTAAATAGTAATGTTTTTCTTGTAATATGAAAATTTTCTCTTATATTCTCTAAGTTCAGGCTTAAAAATGAATATGATTCGTTTGTTAAACATTTCTTCAACCGAACTTGTCAAATAAATGTTCTTTGTAGTACTTATTAGTGTTTATTTAGCCGCATACAACCCGTCGGTCTTTTCCCCGCCCCGCGTGCTACCACGTTACAATAAAAGCGCGTGCTACCGCGGGTTAAAGTTGAAATATTGGTTAAATATAATTTTTAATCTTTAAATTCCAGCATATTTCGTACCTATACTGTATTGTGTATCACTGAAATCATTGGTGATGATGTCATTAAACCGATCCGTCGCACAGTGGGCTCAAATCGAAAATCGCCGGACAAAAGTCCAAAATTGCTTTTTTTGAGTAAACGTCTTCAAACTTGGCACATATACACACAAGTGATTAGTGATTATGGAATGGTAAGCCATTTCTCATAGGTCTTACCCGTTACTTAGATACAGAGGCTCAAACACGACCAAATTTCCGAAAAAGCGCCTGCTCTCATTTTTCTTCGAAAATCTTAAACGTTGAGCAGATATGGGAGTAATGGAAGGATTTATATGAAATAAAAAACATTATCATTTGTAAACAGGGTACTTTACCTATACTATGCATAACTTTCAGACATATTTGCCCATATTTGAGTGCTATTATGTCACAAAATGGCGGACCCTTTTTTTAGACAAAATTGTACATAAAGTAGACAATATAATCCTTATTCGGAAAATGGTCTCTGGGATACTTCATCAGAGTATAAACTAAACATATTTCTAGATTATTCCGTAAAAATATTTGAAAAAAGTTTGCGACGCCGAGAAAAAACTCGATTTTTCTATCGCGCGTCGTGGCCCGGCTCCGCGCAGCGGGACCTGGAAATACAGTGACTCCGTTGGATTGTTTAAGTTGTGTGGACATTAACTCCTCGAATTCAACTTTTTCAGGCTATGCATGTTGTCATTGATTTCTAAAGATTCTAAACTGAAGATTTTGCTAGGATATTGGCAGTAGATTTGTTTTTCTTTGGATAATTTTCGGAATCATACTGCAAATTATGAACGTCTTTCAACTCTTGAGAAAGAATGCGGTTTCTCGGGGTACCATGCATGTTTTCCATAAAAAAGGCAACATTTGGGTTCCCTTCTTTCCCTTCATCCTCTCCACCCCCACAACGAACAACACCCTCCGCCTTTACTGCCAGAGGAGGGTGGCGCGAAAAGGAAGGTTTTATGACACCGGGCTGCCTTTGACGGTATTAAGCGGGTATTTCCAGTGGCGCCCTTCCTTTAAGAAATGCATATTGACAGGCAGTTGTTTTTTGTTTTTGGTGAAGTAATGTTGTGCCTGTGCTCTCATGAGTTTGGAAAACCCATAGTATCTGGTTATTTGGCTCGTGAAATACTGACATATTTCCTGCTCCAGTTCCCTGTGGTGACAGCAGTATTGTTTATTTTCTTAAAAGTATGCCTCATTCTTAAGGTAAGTAATTATTTTAAATTTCTTCTTTCTAACCAATGACGTTTTATACCCACGTTATGCGTCATAGTTTTCTCATATGTGGTCATACATATTTTGTTATATTCTCTTGGTTTTTCTTTTACAACGCGATCTTTCTGCATATTTTAATTTCTAAGTATCATAATTGTTTTAATCCTTCGTATATTATATTTTCTTAAATTTTTGGACCGTTTCACATGTTTTTCCTCAAACGTGAGGTGACATGCCTTCACACCAGATCACGTGTCTTGAGCTCCATAAAAAAAGTAACGGATTTGAAGGAAAAATCATTAAATTACCAAAAAGAATATTTGATTTATTATTTTTCACGGAGTTAGGGTCACATGATGACGCTCGAAATAGTCTTCGTGAATTCATTTGAATAAGTGTTTTGGTGCCCTACATGAGGAAGTTGGAAAAGTGTTTGCCCGGAATAACGAGCCATGTTTGTTGCATCATAATGATTGGTTCAATGAGTCAATCGTTTTGCCTGATAACGGGCGTCATTATTTACCAAGTACTTCTTCGGCGACTGGAATGTATTTTTATACAAATCTCTAATGTATTCATTAGACGACATTATTTTTACTCTTTTGCCTTTATTATTGAAAATTTACTTTATCAGGCATATTGGGAAGGCCAGAAAAAGAATATAGGTGTTACATCTGCGGAGCAAAAACCTCCGATATGAATGACATAACAGCCATAAAAAATCGACCGGCAGCTGTAGACAAATATACTTATGGTTTATCGAAGCTGCATTGCTACATTCGTTTTTAGTGTATTTTGCATATATCGTATCGACTGGGTTTTAAGTAATGGCAGGTGAGAAACATCAAAGTTCAAGGTGGAACTTTTAATTGCTTAAATCCAAATTATTCTGAAAAATAAATCGCTAAATTATAATTAAATTCCTTTCTAGGCTCGTGGTTATCTTAAAATACAGCTGTGCAAAGGAAAGGCTTATACTACAGAAGACTTTCAGATAAAGGATGGGTTGAATCGTAGATGTGCTCAGGCCTGGAACAGAAAATACGAATGATGGAAATACAGCTAGAACGTTTTTTTGATTCCCCTAAACTGGCAGCTGATGTAACAGGTAATGGTGTAAACCCGCTTATATGCTCAGAGATAGAGCTACATATGGTCAACGTCACGTAGTACACTCAACAAATCAACAGTGCGTTTGCATGATGAGTATTATACTTCTGTTATCGTGGCTAATTCATGTTTTCTTATATTTTCATTTCAGGAGTAGGGTATGAGCTTATAATAATATTTTCAATTATTCCGAAGGAAATTTCAAGTGGCCTACCACTAAACGACCAAGCATTTTCACTGTACTGCCTGAGGACGGCCGAATTATACATTGAGCTCTATCCCTAGTACTACCTCCCGACCACGGTCCATTAAATGCTCATACATGGCGCGGAAATTTCTTAAGGGGCAATTCTTCCCTTTAGGCCAGCTATCCGAAGAGGCGATGGAGGCTCGCAATAAGGACGCCAGGATATTCCGAGAAAGATTCACGCGGAAACACTCCAGGATGGCCACCAATGACTTTTGATCACGTCCGATCCATTGCTTTCCTTCACCATATATTTGACTAAGAAGGCTCATAGGAGCCGAAGGAATTACGGGAAATATTACTAATAGAAGAAAAGAAAAAGCAATAGAATCAAACAGCGAGAATGAGTATGAGTAGTAATTACGATTCGTCCGAGGACTAAGAATTTAGCTTGAAATGAACAGTCAGCAATGGAAGTTGGGTCAACGGTGTTGTAGTGACGTATTCGCGGGGATGGGTGAGTGGTTAACGTGGCTAAGGAAAGGATAGTGAAAAGGCGATCGCATTTTCAGGAGCCCGCTACCCACCACCCTTTGCTAAACCGCTCCCTTACCCACCCTTGCCAATCCCTCATTAGAACACCGCCGACCCAACTTCCCTTCCTTTCATTCTCTCCGGGTATTCCCTGCTTGAGTTTTTTTCCCTTCATTGCCTCAAACAGACCTCTCACTTTCATCTATCTCTCTCATGGAGCGCGTCGGTACACATGCGACCAACCCATCTCCTCTAGCTGTTTCTTAACCTTCTTACCCATTCCTAAATATACACATGGTGTGTGCTTTCAAAATTTGTCAACTACTTGAAGATGACTCGGTGAATTAAAACCAAGGCTGCTCTGAGGGTGAAAATCATTTCGGAAAATGATATGTGGCTTCTGTTTAGTATCTTACAAGTAATGGTATTTCATGTATATTATTGAATTAATCATTACCGGTACTGACAACATCAACACGAATTTAAGCCATTCTCGTTTATTGCCATCCTATTTTCAAAATACTTTTTCTCTTTTACCATATTCCGCGTAAGGTTTGGCGCAGCAAATTCTATGCAAAGCAACATCGGTTTTCCAGTTTTGTTTAATATATTATCGATGAATCTAATTGTGTTTTCATGTATGTATATTCCTTCACTACACTTATCGAGAGCATTGTAATTACAGTATGTGCTCAGTATTGCGAAATATAAATGCACAACCACTGGAGACTTAAGTTTAAATTAATCCATCCCTAAAACATAATGATCCAGTTTGTCACTCAATACAAAGATATAATATTGCGCATAACAGAGCTTTTTGAAAAAAAACTCATGAAATTATGCTCATTTTAAACTCAAGCTTGAATTTCATTGTAAGAAGATATAAAGAATGATAATATGAAAATTATTCCCTTTAGGTAATTCCTTAAAATTAAATAAAAATATACATAGATTATCAGTTCCAAGTTATTTGTTGGAGAGTATCTACTATTATTATTTCTGGCGAATCAAAGAGTCAGATAACGAAGAGTGACAACAAGTTGTAATATGCCATGAAGGCATGTTTTTTTTAAGGTTACACATTGTCAAAAATCGTTCCTTTTCGCGCCACACTCCTCTGGGAGTAAAGGCGGAGGGTGTTGTTCGTTGTGGGGGTGGAGAGGATGAAGGGAAAGAAGGGAACCCAAATGTTGCCTTTTTTATGGAAAACATGCATGGTACCCCGAGAACCCGCATTCTTTCTCAAGAGTTGAAAGACGTTCATAATTTGCAGTATGATTCCGAAAATTATCCAAAGAAAAACAAATCTACTGCCAATATCCTAGCAAAATCTTCAGTTTAGAATCTTTAGAAATCAATGACAACATGCATAGCCTGAAAAAGTTGAATTCGAGGAGTTAATGTCCACACAACTTAAACAATCCAACGGAGTCACTGTATTTCCAGGTCCCGCTGCGCGGAGCCGGGCCGCGACGCGCGATAGAAAAATCGAGTTTTTTCTCGGCGTCGCAAACTTTTTTCAAATATTTTTACGGAATAATCTAGAAATATGTTTAGTTTATACTCTGATGAAGTATCCCAGAGACCATTTTCCGAATAAGGATTATATTGTCTACTTTATGTACAATTTTGTCTAAAAAAAGGGTCCGCCATTTTGTGACATAATAGCACTCAAATATGGGCAAATATGTCTGAAAGTTATGCATAGTATAGGTAAAGTACCCTGTTTACAAATGATAATGTTTTTTATTTCATATAAATCCTTCCATTACTCCCATATCTGCTCAACGTTTAAGATTTTCGAAGAAAAATGAGAGCGGGCGCTTTTTCGGAAATTTGGTCGTGTTTGAGCCTCTGTATCTAAGTAACGGGTAAGACCTATGAGAAATGGCTTACCATTCCATAATCACTAATCACTTGTGTGTATATGTGCCAAGTTTGAAGACGTTTACTCAAAAAAAGCAATTTTGGACTTTTGTCCGGCGATTTTCGATTTGAGCCCACTGTGCGTCGTCCGGTATTATACTTATTTTATTACACTTTATGATGAAATTCACATTACGATCGGTCTTATTGGACGTATTACTATCGTAAATTGGGGGTACAATGTACTGTTAATACTGAACAAAATAAATAATTGCAGTGAACCTTCACTTTTTTCACCTAACATCATTGTTTCTTCAGGATATTAGTAAAAGCCGAAAGAATAATCCATAATGTAATGAATTATGTTTACTCATATAACAAGTTCAGCGAACCGATTCAGTATGGACATATTATTGAGTGGAGAGGGGATAACGTTGTTTCAAGCATAATCAAAACGTAGACTATTGGTAAGCAAATGATTAATATACACTGAATCTATCTTGCTGATGACTGCAAACAGTGCCAGAATATTTTGACGGCATAGAAGACGGTGGTTAGAGCGTTGATCAACTGACCAGAGGTCCCGGGTACAAATCCACCTCAAGCCCCGAGGTGCGTGCTGTTGATCATAAGAACGTCATAAGACATCGTCAAAGGCTGCATGTCTCAATGGGAAGCCTTAGCACGCACAAGGAAAGGATATTTCTTTGTAGTACTTGCTGAGCTAATTAATTAAACCAACCATCGGATTGCAGACTGGTGTAACCCACAATTTCCTCACTTTGCGATTGTGAGTAGAATGAAGGGACTTCAATCAAGGAAGAGCTTAATATTTCCATTTTACTTTCTTCGCCATGTTTAACTGATATAAATGATGAGAATCATTGTAATAACGTGGCGTATGTGTATTTTAACAGTAAAAGATACTTCGCTCACAGCTTATTTGCATACTATTTGCATGACATTAAGCCGAGCGGGCCCGTACATATTATTTATTACATATTCCCAATCTCTTTCACTAAGCTGTTGTAGATATTTAGAGATGCAAGCATAATTTTACCATACAAAGGAAGCTTATAAAACATAGCATGAAAAACTTTTTTTTATAGATTTTCGCAGTTCATTTTAACGAACTATGAAACTAGAACTATTTTACTAAGAAGATGGCTACAAACTTCCTTATACGTGGAAAAGACTTGAAAAACTCAAGTATTAATTAATCATGCTGTGTATGTAAAGACCGCTTAAGTTTATTTATTTATTTTTCATTGTTGATTTAGAAAGCCTGACGAAGCCGGCAGAATAGCACGGCGAAACCGTTGCTAAAAAAGTTTAGTTTAATCGCAGAAAACAAAAAAAAAACTTACCATAGCATGAAGAAATTGAGAAATAAGATTATAAATGAGTGGATGGGAACCTCAGACTACGGTACGCGTCACGAGAGCGTAAGAGTGCTGAGAATTGTGGGATACGACAAATGGTGGGTAATGAAATAAACCCTTAAGTGCGAGCTCAAGCACTGGTATTACTAACGACTCGGTAATCCATTAGGTTCCTGTATTTGTTCGTGTTTAACGCCGTATACATTGATCCTCTATTTTTAATGAAGTGAAGTCATAAACTGGGGCAAGTAGAACAATTTAATTAATTGGGTAGTACGCTAGAAGAAACAGAACACAGTAGCAAAGACATTAGGAGGAGAATAGCGCTAGCGAAGGAAGCGTTCAATAATAGAAGGGAGCTGATGACGGGGACCTTAAGTAAGGATGTAAAAAAGAGGCTGGTGAAGAACTTGATATGGAGTGTGGCGTTGTATGGGACAGAAACGTGGACCTTGAGAAAGGAAGACGAAAATAGGCTGAAGGCTTTCGAGATGTGGGTGTGGAGGAGGATGGTGAAGGTGCGATGGACGGAAAGGAAGACAAATGAGGAAGTTCTTGACATGGTGGGCGAGGAGAGGAAACTTATAGATGACATTAGGGGAAGGCAGGGTAGGTGGCTGGAAGGGGTAATGAGGGGCGATGGTTTGCTGAAGGCCGTGATAGAGGGAGGGATTTTGGGCAAGCGAGGAAGGGGAAGGAAGAGAATCGGTTTTATGGACGCGGTGAAGAAAGATAGGACTTATGCTATGATAAATAAATAAATACTAAAGGTAGATAGGGCACTGCACGTGTAATACTCTGTTGAGTATTCTCTGACTTTCATCATAACTTACCTTTAATCGGTAGATTACTCTAATGATGATGATGATCTAAATACTACACATGCGGTGAGTCGTCAAAATCCCCCAAAATGAAAAAAAAAATCGTTTCACATGCTGGTGAATTCTATATATCTTACGCCAATTGAATAGCAAACTGTTCGGTAGCGAGGAAAATCATGGAATCGCTTCACCTTATTTCCTATCTTTTCCATGTCCAGCGTCCTCGTACCTCGTGACACATGCCCCTGTTGCGGCTCGCTGATTACTGATTACGCAGACAGCTGAGAAAGTTAGGCTTTATTGTGTGCATACTTAGATATCGAGAAAAATACCTACACGTAAAATAATCACATGCTTACGGACATCTTTCCTCCTCGGTTGAGGAACTTAAAAAAAATTCCTTCGTATCCATGTAACTATTAATTTCCAATGCCAAATTACACATTAGTTTTTCATCAAATTATTGAACCAGATAAAGGATATAATGAATAGCGAACATGGAATTACTATGAGCCGTCACGTGCATAGAGCGTAGAATATTTACCTACGCAAAGATAAATGATTTAGTACATAACGTTACCATGGAGTTTTGAGGGAATATTCAGAAAATACTGAATAAGCGGCGAATGGAAATATCACGAAAAGAACGCATTCTATGAATTTTTTATTCAATTTTTATAAACGAATAATTATTAACGTTTGGTTTCTCCTCATAACAACAACCGTTCCCAATGCTGTTTAAAACTAGTCCCTTGGCCTTACCAACTACTTGAGCATTGACACAAGAGAAAGTTAATGTCAAATAACTGGTTTTATTCTTTAAAACAATATAAAATCTTATTACCTTTCAGTTTACAACATTCAAGCGGTCTATAAATCATTAAACCCATCACTTCCGACGAATATCAGGAAATGTGATCATATTGACACGTGCTCTTAATTAGAAAACTATTATAAATATTTTACAAGACCTCTATTAATCATTATATATGTAATACAGAATTGCCTTTGAATAAAGCTTCAGCTTTGTTGATAAAAATATAAAATTTAACTCGAAATTAACAATACGTGAAACTTTCAGTCTATTGCTGAAAGTAACTGTCCCAAACACAATCGAACATCAACCTCTGAAAGCAAAACATCGTAAAAATAAGATGGAACGAGTGAATTGCAGCCTAATAGTTGTAGAAGGTAATAATTTGCCAATCATTTTCGACAATAGATGCTCAACTAATATTGAATATTCAATTATTTATTAGATTTAAGATATCATCCAACAAAACGTCTTAAGTATCATTTAAAAAATTCTTCACTTTGGGAATCGTATCTTACAACAGAAAAGACCTTACATTCGCACTGCAATAGTGTCAAATAGTCTATAAATTATAACTTAATGAAACACGGTAAAATTTTAAAATTTGCGTTATTTACAAAGTAAAATAGTGAACCTTTGCATTAAATTTGATACTTCTTTGTTAAGTTGTAACTGAAGTAAAGAGAACAATAATCCTCATAATTATTATTCCTTACTTAAGTAAATATTTTAAGGCTCAAGCAGGCATTAGCCAAAAATTTGCATTTGAGGCAAATATTATAGTCCATCTTGCAGTCCAGGCATAAGATGTGACAAAATGATAGAGTAGGGAAGTGTTGTGTTCGTTACGTTTCTATGGCTCTCCCTCCCATAGCAATGATAAAGAATATTTAGCCCGATAGTCGAGAAGTAAAATCACCGTTCCTTGGCATGCGAGATCGAATAAGAAGGTGACACGGGAGGCCTCCTCCCATTCCGTGTGCCTAAATAAATCAGCGCCTCTTTTGTGTGTTCACGAGACCGCACAGAGTCGTAAATGCGCAGGGTGAAATTTCACTCGGGCAGATTTTTCCACGCTCCTCAGTTATTAAGGTATCTCATCCGCCGATCGTCACCGAAAGTTCTCAGGCGAGCCCAACAATGAACACTGTTTACTTTATGGTTTTTATGGAGATCAAATTCACAAAAAATTATTTTCCTCCGAGTGAATAAATAAATGCCTTCCTTTATCGCGATCGTTTTTCCGTTAGCCGCACGTCTGGTTGGTTTATTCCAAGAACTCGAGAGCAGTTCGTTTTCCACCTTCAAAAGGGGGATTTATACGTATTTGTGTTATCATTTTAATGCGACGAGAGGGCACGGCAATCGCCACGCCCACGGTGGCATTTAAGGAAAACAAACGCCGGAGAAATCCCAGCCGGCCGGACGCGAGCCACTGGAACAACCGTCCGAGATAAAAGCTGAGAGAGAGAGTGGACATTGTCAATCCCCTTTCCACCACGCCCACATTTCAGTCGACGGGAGACAAACACCACTCCCTTCCTCCAAACCTCGTATCTCGTCACCGAGTCCACTGTGTTGCCAGAAAGTTAACGCAGATATGGGCGCCTACTTCGGCTTCCTAGCCTAGCCTACTCGAGCTTTTACGGTAGGAAGTTAAGTAAGAAGTACGGTAGGAAGTACGGAAGCATGGATTAATCAATTCGAATTTACCAACAATGAGTGAAAATCAGAATGAAAAAACTAACGGGTAGAGTCCGCGACGCTTCTATGGGTGCTGATTCAGTTGTTACTCCGAGTTTTCGTCGTTCTCAAAATTTTATGATACGTTCCGTGGATTATATTCTGGGCTTCATAGATTCATAGCTCGACGCCCTTTTATCTTATAAGTTACCTGTGTAGGCATTCACCTTCTCATCAGGAAGACATATCCCGGGAAATACAATAATTTTTTCAAAATTTGACAAGTTAAATCTCTCAATTTTTAACATCTTGCATTCAGTTTGTTTCGTGGTCTCATCCCTTTATACGATCTAACGGCTCACTTCAAATGAACCCACTCGCAAACTCATTTTGACACAATTTGTCGCCATCCTATTCTTCTAGTTTACGCAGGCCGCTACACATCCACACGAATCCTTGGCAGTCACATTCATTTTTGTAATGACTTTATCGATTCGAAGATAAACAATTATTTTACTCTTAATTTCCCTTTTTCGAATGACATAAAGCCCCTGTGGATATCTGTTACACCTTCCAAGTATTAAAGGAGTGTTTGGTATAAACAATTCAGTTGCATCGCTGCCAGACATGGTAAACCCCCATCCATACCCGTTTATAAGACGTAGCACGTAAATAATATTCACCCAGACTGGAATTTATTTAGGTGAGTAGGCTTAATATTCATGGGAAAAATACTTTTAAAAATTCTAGGGTAATACCTAGACCAGGAAGAAGAGTACAGTATACTGTACTCCAGGTCAAGGTTCTTAAAATCTGTATTTTGAAGAAATTAAAATTCAGGTAAAAGTACAGTTAAATATAAATTACAAGACCTGGGATACAGGGAATTTACAATTTAAATAATTTAAGAATACATTTTGTTTAAAAAAATATTTATTGACCATGGAAATATATTCGTGGTAATGATTAGCCTAGAACAGATACAATGAATACGTTGAATATTTTATATGGACATTAATTGCAGCAAAATATTACAGTAATTACTTTTGAATATTATTACATGGAAGTTATCAGTTACAATAGAAACAGTGGAGCAAATCAGCAGCTGCCAGTTCTCTCACCTATCTAGGAAATCTTGTTCCTTTATATTTTCTAAGTGGTTCACAATGAAAGAGGAAGTCCGGGTAGAATAATTGATTAAAGAACCCATCGCGAATTCGGGCGATGACTCCCTGTCCAACAAATGATGATTTCATCGCGGTTTCACACATTTTCGTGCACCCCAGCGGTTACTCAACTCTCACTCCCACTCACGTTTGACTTCTTGGGAAAAATTACTTAACCAACCGCAATTAGCCTTCAACACATCACATCCTCCTTAACGCAAGGTTTTTCACCTCAACTTGCCGGATTATATTCTTAATTAATTTATTCATTAAACCTTCATACCGGTGAACACATTTTTATAAAATGATATCCGGACGATAAATTCCACCAGAAATTGAATACCGTAACCGCCATTTATCTGATCATTCCTCACAATCGCTACTCTACCTGCTGCATTACTTACGAGGCCATAAATTCTGCAGTTAATTCTTTTTGTTAATTTCGAAGATGCAAGCAAGGGAGCACGCACGGAGATACTCATCTCTGCCACAGTTTGGGAATGCAGTTCAGCCTTCACGCTCGTAACGTTATTCTCCGGGCAGCGACTTTCTCAGCACCTCTCAGACAATTTATATCCTTGAGGGCATTAAGTATAATCTCTTTTATGGCAATCCAATACTAATTTATGCATCAAGCCTGTACCGTGAAAGATGGAAACTTAGCATGAATTATCACACAATCGTATTTTCATCGATTCCTTCCGTAATGTGACTTCACCAAAAGACCTCATCAGAAGGAAACCTCCAAGGTATAGGAATGCTAGTATTGGGTAAATATTGCACTTAGATTTCCAGCTGTGTTTTATACCAAGTTCTATTTTACATTTCCATAACATATGCTCACAAGTTCTCACTTCAAATACTTATTAATCGAGCCGTGTATTACTCAGCTTTAAGAATGTATTAAGCATGCTTTCAATCTACAAAATCCAACAGTGCAGTGAATATCAAAAGATATTTGGGTAACCACCGTTTGGTACGCTACCGCAAAAAAGTGGTTAAGTACAGAGGTCATGCTATAATCAAAATTTATAGCAACATATTTCATCACACCAAAAGCCAAACAAAATTCTTTCTCCAATTTTTTATGGCAATTTTTATGGCAATCCGTACTTAAATATTATCCAAGAGATGAGTTAATATATATAAAGATATTGTTTGAAAACGGGTGCTACTTGATCAGAGTTAGACATATGAGGGCTAGGAGTAAGTGCCGATGCTTGCTAGTTGGGAAGCTCTTGTGAACGAGGCGGTTTCCTTTAGCTTTCCCAAAATATTGGCGCCGGGTGGACATGATGATAGAGGGCGGGATCGCATTGTCCGGTAGAGGGGAGAAGGAGGAAGTGGATGTGGGAGGGAGAAGGAGAAAACCCAGCACGATATTATTCTATAAGAACAACTTACAGCCTCCCCCCTCCCCTTTCCCCAAAATCCCCAACAAGAGATAATATACGGCGTATCACGTTCTCTCCACCACATTGCGTGATCTCCCAACCTGTCACGCGAACCATATAATATATTCATATTATATAGAATTACGGGTTCACATATGCATATATTTATACACACGCATATATAAATAAATATATACACATATAATATTAGTAATAAGGTGGAAATAAGGGAAAACCAATTCCAATATTTGAACACTCACTCAGCGGAAAGGAGATAGATTTCAACCGCTCTCCCCTCGACTCCTAATCCATTCCTTTCCCGATTCTCCTTCGCTTACTGACACTTCCTCCCCCCCCCCACCCCACTCCGGCGCCAAAGACAACTTCGACGTTCAAAACACATCACATCAAGTGTCTACTAACGAGCGGATAAAAGTTGCCACTCCCTCAACGCTCATGGCGACCCGAGCGCCGCCGCCGTCAAACATCGAAGAATGATGGTTGACGGCCAAAGAGAGAGAGGGGAAGTCGGTCAGATCGGCTATGTGTAGCCCCTTTCATTCCCCTTCCGATCCTGTCTCCTGCGCCAATCATGTTCGGCCGGCCCTGCGTGCCCCTGGGAGGGTTGACAGGTGCCAAGGGCGGCCCAATGGCTGGGCGGCGGGGGGCGAAGGGGCGGGGGCAATTATCCGCCCTTCGAGGAGATGTCAATGTCAGTCAGCTCACTGAGAACCGATCCCTGGCGACGCAAGGGGTGCGGCGCCCCTATAAGGGTCGACGGCTAGGGTCGACGCGTCCATCCTGAATCGACGGCCCCCTTTTCCGAGGTCGAAAGTTTTTCGATACCTCTCTCGCTCACTCAGCGATTCAACACTTGCCTCCATTTCATTTGCCAACGAAATCCACGTCCTAGAGGCATGATCGATCAACTTGCTAAAAATAAAGCAGAAGCAATTAATTTCCATATTACGTTTAATCGATTAAAATCGTGGAAAGTTACTGTCTCTTCAGTGCACACTCTGGCTTGACAATCTTTGCACTGTTGTGGAAGATGATCCAAATCCGTTAGTATTCTATTCACATTCTAAATTTAAATCCGTAAATAAAATAGAAAATCGCTTTGCATGCTATTTACCACTAGAAACGGAGAATAATTATAAGATTTAAATGGAAATTATTCTAAAGAAGGAGATAGGTTAAGTGTTATTAATTAAGCCACCATTTTTTAATTGATACCTATCTAGCGAAGAGGTTCCAAAATAATCAATTTAAAGTGATGCAATTAAGCGCCTCTGCTTCATTTCACCATCACTTTCGAAGTGGACAACATTTTATGCGCCGCGTCGCATATCAAAATACAGCGGATAGCCGATCAGCGATAGGCGTTTAATTATTTCATTAAAATTGAAAAATCGCGACCGAGACGCTAATTATAACACAGAAAACCTACAGGAAGGTTGCATCATAGAAAACACCAGTGTGTAGGTGGCACAAAGCGCTAAGAGATAGAAGATAAGACGTAGAGGATGGATTGGGATATAATAAACACGGTAAATAGGTAAAATCTGATGAAAGGAACGGAAAAAAATGAGAACGCTATAAATATAAAAATTAGAAAGAAAGCAAGGGAGGACGCGATCACCAGGAGAGAAATAGGAATCCTGGATGTCTTATAGGGGAGGTGGAAGAGGGGGGGAGTGGGGGGGGGGGGTGGGTAAACGGCCCTCCGGCCAGCCGGAGCTGTCCTCGCGGCGCGTCATCCTCCACCAACCTCCCTAGGGCAAGAAATTATTTTTAATTGAGGAACATAACATAAAGATGATGGTTTCAATGATGCAATAACTAAGAAAAACATGAGAATAACGGAAAATGGCCCCAATTAGGCGAAAATTCCCTCATTACTGATGATATCCCGATAAAGTAAATTAGCATTAGGTGATTAAAAGTAGTCATATATGACTTTTAATTGAAATAATACACCTATATATTTTCTAAAAGCAAGCACCGGGAGACCGATAATGCTGTTTTCTCGGATCTCCGCCCACAGTGGGGATAAATGTAAATAAGAGAGGTAGTTAAATCAATAGAATTATCTCTTTCTGTTGAATAATGTTAATACCGATCCAAAACTTTCGCCTTCTTTCCAATAGCACACGAAAACAAAAATAAATATTCCGAGAGCATTTTCTCAGGAGCTCTTTCCACGAAAGTATTTATTTTCAAAGAACAGCCTTTGACAATCTGCTGCCACAAGCCAAATGCAAAGATTACACGATACAGTGCCAAGACGTTATTCTTTACTTTCCTGCTGTCCTTTCTAAGTAAACAATGGTATTAAGTGCCTCCAGTTTGCCAATATCTGACGAGAATTTGAAGCTGCTTTTAATAACTCACAGTTATAAATGATAAAGTAGGTACTAAATAATAGTAGGTAGTTTTCACATTTTATATTTGACCTGAATACGTCTCCGCAATCAACGAAAGGAAATGGTGGAGGGTCAGAAATTTGAGAGACACGAAGTCATAGGAGATCAAGAGCGAGATAGAAGCCAACTTGTCGACTCTTGACATGTGACTAAGCGGAAACTATTTGACAACGACGGCGTTCACATTTGTTGTGAGGCGCACTCCAAATTCAGCTCCCCACTCGCCTGTCACATGGTGTGTCTCTCGTAGTGCGTCAGCTCTTCAGCCTTACAGTTGGAGCGACATTATTTCTTGAGTCGCTTTGACTTGCAAACAGGTCGTTTTATTTTCGTAAACACAAATGGATTCTACTCCTAGATATCCAGTTTACTTAATGAACATTAAAGAGTAAGGTTACACGCAGGTCAAGAGTACAGCGTGCATTGAAGAGTAATTTTCACATTTTGACTCCTGCTCTGTCGCTGCTAAGGACATCCTGAGGCCATGAAACGGGATAAAATCTGGATAAAATATGCCGAGAGAAACAGTGAGCATGAGAGTATAGAGAGAGAGGTGAATAGCTCACAGGGAGCGTAGAAAAAAAGACTCCGGAGGAGAGGCTTCGAGAGTCTAGAGCCGCAGAGCCACCTGGCGGTCTTGTTTGACTCGAACCAGCGTCGGTTGTGAGTCGGAAGCTATTTGAATTCGGTAAATAAACTAGATGAGAACAATCCATTTGATCAATCCAGCGGTGGATAAAGACATCCACGATAACGTACGTAGTGAAATAAGTTCTCTCTAGCTGCGTTTATAAACAATGAATTCGTGCACATTTGCGATGTGTACCTACGACAGATGGTGGATTTTCGTGATTTGAATAGCAGCCCAGTCACCTTCCCTTAACGATTAATATACAACATATAATCTTCAGTATTGGTTCTAAACCCGTGACTTGCAATTATAAATGTTTATAACGATAATGACCCAAGTATATCTTAATTGAAACGATTTCTCGAACGCTACCACTTTTCCTTTCCCCTCACTCCGGGTCCTCCAAACCTCCACGATGACGCAACAAAGACGCAGAAGGACACACCATTCATTTTTCTGTAGGCAATGGAAGAGTCGGCCGGACGGATAAAGACGGGAATGCCGAAAAATGAGGGATACCGCGAGACAGAGGTCTCCTCTTTTTGTCGCCTTCTCAGCGAGAGCCCAGCCAGGGTCCTTTTTGAACGCATAGCCGCTTCCTGGAATTTATTCGACACTAATAAGAAATGACATTTCTGTCATTCCCACCAAACATTTTAGGATGTGATTACAGTTGGTTTTTCTAGACACAGCACGTATCTCGTAATAGTTAGCATTGAGCAGTATAAGTATAAGTTAGCCCTGAATGAATCAACTAAAACCAGGGATCAACAAGGAAAGAATGAGATTTCGGTGCTTCAGCGACATTATTTTGGTTTAAGCCGCATCACACCACCCAACTGAAAACATTCAAACAGAAAATTTCAATTGGCCAATAGCCGTTGCGAACAAACACCTACCGAATGCTCCAGCGTCACATTTATTCATTAAACTTTATCAGTCCCTTTAGGAGGGATAGATCTGGGTAATGCGCCTTCAAAGCGCTGTAATGAAAGTAAATTTACTGCCTATAAATGGTAAAAAATATTTTAAATATGGCCTAAAGGTAGTAAAAATACAAAAAAACTTAATAAACCGACATCTGGCGACTTATACTGACCTACCTACTGATTATAATATGGTGCGTGACTGGCGATGAGGTAATCTATATTCAGAACTGACATTGGATTCAAATCCACACAATTATGGAATTTTCTCCCCATAGACCTAAAGAACAGTAAAAACAGGCAGTCATTCAAAACGAAACTTTTTTCTTACCTTTCACATATAGAAATAAATCTCTAATTCGCATTGTTATATCTATATCACCATCCGCTTCCTACTTTGTTATTGTGCAATCTTCATTAAAATGTCTTTTATTGTTAGTTTTTTTTCGTTATTTTGTGATATGAATATGCATAATAATTTTTGTATTATCTTTGTATTTACATGTTTTCAAATATGTTTGTACTCATTGTTTATGTTTGATACTATGTTGGTTGTTTAAGCTCACCACAATTGTAATTATAATATTGGTGCTCTTAGGGGTATTGTACCTAGAGCTAATAAATATTTATTTATTGGGGTTACCGTGAGAAAGTTACTACATGTAATATTCCAAGGGTAAAAACATTTAGGAGGAATATGGTCGCTGCGGTGGCTAAATAACTGGCTTCACACCTCTAGATCCAGGAATGGAAACCAGACCCTGGGGGAAGATTTCTCAGCGGAAATCCTAGATCACCAGTTGAGTCTTGTGTGGAGAACGATGGATCCCTCGACGCCTACAATTAAAAGAGAAGGACACCCTTATCGCTTCCGACGCCGGGTTTCCCCTTCTACAAATACTCCTTCCCCTGCTGACCTACCCACATATCCTCGATGAAAAAGCTGGCCTAAGACGTCGGTCGTTTTCCCTTACCAACCAGAAAACGTGGATCCAAGGTCTCAAGATATTATGCGTGTATTCTCTATGTCTTTGCAATTTCCCAAAGGGATGCCACGGCACCATTAAGTGTGAATCATTATCCCATACAACTGCTACTGATCTTCATCAGGAATAAAATACGTACCCACGATATAAGAAATTTATTTTAGCCATGTCTGTGATGCAAAATCATTTAAATTCTTTCCCATAGAGCTCATTAGCACGTTAACAAGTGAGTATAAAATGGAATATTTGTACTGTCTCCCCAACGTGCATGGATATTTTTTCAATATAATTATGGCTATAATTCAGCGTCGGATAGTTCGTAATTTATAATTTTACACTAATATTGGGAAAGTTGAAGTGGAGATCTTAATCGAGAGACTTTCAATTTCAAGATTTTGTTTACCTACATCAAAAGATCCATCACCAAATTTTCAGCCACCTCATGTCTCTGTCGCTACTTTATGTTTAAAAATCAAGGAAGACCATAAAGAATGTTCATCAATGGACATCCGCAAGCTGAGCATTAGACTAAGAATGTTTTTTTTTTATTTTTGGAGTATCAAATCCTTGACATTATGCTCTGCTCAGTAGACTATGATTTTCCAAGGTATCACCAAGCTACGTAAATAGGCATAGAAAAATCCATATTGTAAATGAGATAAAACCGACCGTGGTTCCACGAGAAGACACTGTTCCTTGATGTGGCGCCAACGCATTGAGTCATTAAAATCTAAGCGATTGCCGCATAACCGCGTTCTAGAGGCAAATGGCTTCACAGTCATCGAAAAAAGATACGAACGCAAGGAAAGGCAAACGATTGCTGAGCATGCTACCTTGCAGTAACAGCCTTGTGAAATCCGGTTACAAGAGTTAGATCTTGGTGCCAAGGAAAACATACCTCAATACGTTTTAAGGCGATCCAACATTGTAACTTAAGAGAATTAAAAGAACTGCACAGTTTAAGGCGTGACATGGTGGAACTGAATATTTACGTAAAAACAAAATAAAAATAATTCGTATATTCCACACAATTCTGTGTGGAATATATAAAGTATTTTTATTTTATTTTTACGTAAGAGAATTAATCCAAATCAAAAGCATCGAACACCTCCGACACGTCACCATTAAGGACAAACTGGAACGGGTAATAAAATAAAAATGCAAAAGAGGCTTCCTGGGCACCGCATGATTAAAATTTTCATTTCCAGCGATTGAATTCACGTAGGATGATTCACATGAAGTTAGACATTTTAAAATGCTCATTACATATCCAGAATTTTTTTGAGTAAATAAATGCGAGAGAGGTTCAATGACAATGAATGAAATGGGATGAAGTCGGGGCAGATGACGCCGAGTGGGAAAGGGTAGAAAGAGAGTCTTTTCTTTCGTCAACATCACTGTACGACTAATAAGCCAGAGACATAACAAAGGAGGCGTGGGAGGCACATGTTCTATGATTGGGAAAAGATGGAGAGATGACTAAACCAGTTAAGGCTGACCGCATTAAGACAAAAGAAATGAGATTTTCAGAGTTAATTTACACACCCTAGTTTGAGGGGATAAATAATAGTTGAAGGAACAGGTTTAGGGCACCTGGAGAGCTTTTTTGATGATGATGGGTTCACCAGAAAAGATAAAAGAGAAAGAATTATGCGTGCCATAAAAAAATTACAAGGAACATAGCACTGATGAACGATACTCTAAAGTAAAGACACAATAAAAAGTGATAACAGTTTCAATATAAAGCGTCGTGTTAGACGCTCTCAATATCTAGTATTTTGGGAAATAGGAGAGCAGATAGGAGGCTTACAAAATTTGTATTTATAGGACATTACATTGAGCAAGGTAAAGGATTCGAACAGAATGTGTGCGAAGCCATTTGGGAGGAAAGGAAAATATATGGGAGATATTTAACTACGACGATAAAGCGTAAAGGGGGCAAATTATGCATTGCTTATCAAGAAGAGCTTCCGGGAGTAGAAGCACAATGTTATAGCCATAAAGAATGACTCCGAAAAATGTATAAGGACAAAACGCATCGTCAAAGGGATCAAATAATAACTAGAAGACCATGTCAGGTGATGACAATACGGCAATGGGCTATAAATGTGACAGTCCCTTACACCATGCACTCAAATGTAAATCCAAAACGAGAAATTTCGCGCTTGGTTGTCAGCTTAGTAGCAATATGACAAGTACGCTTCATTGTGTAAACAAGAAGCTTTTATGGAAGCATCAATATTCGTTCAAAGAAACGGTATGGCTAACCGTAAACGGCATTTGACTAACTAACAGGATCAATGCGACCAGAATAAATATATAAGAACAACGTCTTAAAGGAATTTGCTACTTTTCAATCTTAATGGCTCATTTCCTTGGTTTTACACTGTAACCTATCCATTATGGAGTTGAGTAAAAGATTGAAGCATAATCGTATAACGATTTATTAAAAAACTTTTGTAAAAGTTTTTTAATAAATCGTTTTACATCATGGAATTCCACAAAGTTACCAGTGAGCTTATTTTATTTACATAATCGTATTTCCAAGGATTAAAACGGTTTTTTTTAAACCATCAATGACTATCGGATGGAAATAATCGAATGTTAAAGAGGAACCACAACTATCCCGTGGCAATTTGGTCAACAAATAGTGCAGTTATATAAATAGTTTGTGCACCATTTGTTGGCCAAATCATACCAATTTGTTTTACATACCAACTTCTTCATTCTTCTTTTCACAACTAGTTGATGGGAAACTCATTTTTCGCGCTATACTACCCAATATGCACACACCTACTTAAGAAAATTATACTGCAGTTACCCACAACTTTAGTGTAGTTACAAAAATTAACTAGTACAGTTATAGAAAAATTCCATAATTTTCAAAGGTTAGACGTGAGGTACGAACAAAGCAAATACTTTCAACCGGAAAAAGAGTAATTTCCATCTAAAAGATGACGTAACACTATTAAGCCATGACAAGGCACTCATAGTGATTCATTCCTTCACCTACTTCATCAGTGACATCTGACGCGAACACAAAGGTACCATGATAATCGGTAGGTAGCATGTAAACAGAAAATACAAAGAACAGAGACCGATGGAAACCAAGGCAGACCAGCCATTAATGACATTTTTCAGTAAACATTTATAGCAAAGTTATTAATCGATACCGATATCGTGTTTATTTACACAATTTTTCTTTTTGCTTGTACTTAGGGGTTGTTTTCAATCTACGTGCTCTTATTATAATTAGTGTTCCTTTTCAATTGCATTGACACTTTTATTCCACACGCAAAAGATACGAACGCTGTTGCCTTGAATGGATGACTAAACCTTTTTTTCCCGTGCAGGCTTAGAAGGGAATGTATTAGGAAAAAGGGGAGGGAAAGACTGAATTTACATTTCGTGGAGGAGAGTGGATGTGGTGGCATGCAGGGGAAAGAAGGACATGGTGATCGAGGTAAGCGGACAGAGTGAGAGGGCGGCGAGGAAGGAGCGGCAGTTGGGAGAGGCGACCTTGCGCGTCGTGTCATTTGGCGCGATTTGGGTGCGCGCGGCTCGGGCGGGTGGCTCACCGGGAGTCGCTCTGGTGCAAATGAGTTCAGAAAAGGGGAAGGGGGGATGAAAGGGTGAGGGAAGGGGTGGCGGCAGGGAGGAGAGGGAGGGTAAGGGGAGGGACACGAGAGCAGGTGGTGAGCGGCGAGCGACTCTTGGATAACGACATGCAAAGTCTGAAAGTCGCTCCGCAAGGAGGAACCGCCTCGCCGAATGGATCCGAGGAGGCATGCCACCCGGATCAACTTTCCAAGAAGTTCCAGAGACTACGAGGTGGCCCTACTACTTAATAACGTTGAGTACGAGAATGAACGCATTCATTTCCATGCTTTTCGTTTCGTTACACTGGAAATTATATCAAGCATACCGTCCCGCTATCTTCGATTCCTAATAACTTATTGTCAAGTAGGTACGTGGATATCGATTCCAACTAAATCCTCTATGATTGTATCCATATCAACATAAGCGTACACATTATAGAATTTATTGAATATGTTCTAATTCGATATGCTTCTAGATAGTGATACCTTCATTTCAACAAATGTGTCTCAGTTATTACTGAATAAGCCGCTGCCGTATGAACAGTATGCACTCTTATTCTCCTTCGTGGATTAAACAGATGATAATGGACGGAAATATATAGGCGGGTTATTAAAGGTGTCTGCCCGTCCAGGCTGTACACTTAACCACACCTTCTATTAGAAACAAGGAGGAGTTCTGATGATAATTTTCTCTGCTGAAGAACAAACTGCACTAAGCCATAAATTAAACCCATATTTACTTCTGGATTAAGGCCACCTTCCATATCCTGACACTCAGGCAACAAGACGAAATCGGGATTGACTACATACATAGATTATTTATTTGAGAAACTTTCTTTGTAGGAGACTTGCTTCGCCAAACGTACAAAGAGTTAAAATCATTACTCAACACACGAATCGAACTGAAGGTCCGTCTCATAATCAGCTAATCACCTCTTGCCCTTCTTTAACTTGGCAAATGACTGAATTTCAAACATTCCTCCGTTTTCACATAGGTTGTGGAAGAGTTGTTCAAGTTCTTGTAAGAACACACCGCCTAGTGAAAAGCCGATGTGAACGCAAGGCCGTTGAAGACAGCAAGAGAAATCTTGCGACTTCCGATATGAGGTCCATTAAAAGACAAGATAGTCAGAAAAATGTTATGCTGAATCGAACCAAACAAATGCAAAAAGCGAGAAAACCTATCGTTTCTTTGGCAAAATATTCTTTCCAAACAGAAGAAATCCACCAGCTATTTTTAGAATGGAAAACCACATTCGGCAGAGAATTCCACCAGCTACGAAATAAACGATCTTAAGAAGATTTACAGCTGGTTATGATAACAGGTATTTTAAGGCGTAACTTGGAAAACAACAAGAATTGTAGCAACTGAAAGTGAAAAATTGAAGCTTGGAATACGCTCCCATGAATGAATAACCTGCAAGCTAAGCTTTTTAAAGATGAAGATATTCTCGCAAAGAAGAGAGACGATTACGTGGGAGCCTACTTGATAGAAAAATACAATGTAGCAATACAAATTGGAGAAATATATAATAATAACCGAAATAATGGTTTCTAGAAGAATTCAAGAAGACATCCACCTTGGACAGCTAAAACTGGCCAAGTGGAAGCAGAGTCCTCTGGATGGCCGTTCTCAACACTACTCCCTCATAGGGTGTATTATCGGCAATCCAGAGGACTCTGAGTGGAAGATATTTGCCCTGCCATCTAGGAATACAGATTACGAGAGATAAAAGAAGCGAGAAAATTACTGTCATCAGATAAGCCCATGTAAATGCTTTGAAAATATAAGTCCACTTGCGGTAAGCATCACCAGCTTCGAAGTGAGAAGGCTAATCATTTAACAAACCTATTTGAGTTGGATCGAAGTTTTCCTCCGAGTTTTAAGTGAGTTCAACAGCACCTCTCCAAAGGAAAAGTCCCATTGGTGATGAGTAGGGACCTACATTTTTGAAGACGCGAATATGTACACTATTTTCACAGTTTTTACGCGAATAACGCGTTGTAGGTGTTCATTAAAAATGACAGGATTTTGAAATATATTTGTTATTTTACGCCGCATCATAGCTTTGATGAATATATTCAAAAACTGCGGAAAAACGTCGTCAGATGGTATTGACAGAAGACACAACTTAATGCTCCAGCATTAGAATTCTAAATAATCAGACCAAATATTCGCATATAATGAGGAAATGCGTAACACGGACCATGAGTAAGTTCCATTTCCGCAATGTGGAAACGTGACTCCTTCATGACTTTCAAAGCGCATGGTGCACAGTAATCCTCATTTAGACTCGCTGGGAAGATGGATCGGCGTGAGAAAGAGAGAGGTACATGAGGGGATTAATGAAGTCCTTACGAAAGGGGGCGTCCCGTCCCTTTCCAGGGTTCATGCTCGAGTTACTGCCGGCACTCTCAGTTATCGCTACTATTCACGCTGATGTATGTATAGCATTTTTCAAATTCATGCACAATAGACTGTGGTGATTCAGTCCCTTTGCTGTTTTGATCTCCTTCTCAAATACAGTGACCGACAGTTTCTTTATCTTTGAAATGCTGTTTAATCGGGACATATCAACCGTGCAATTTTGATGTCATTGCTCGGACAATGAAAGCTAGGTCTTCACCAATTTCAACCACTCTATGATCTCCACATTATTTTTCAGGTGACCCAGTATGAGAATTTTCCTTTGACGTAGAAATGGATCAGAGCGCTTACCTCAGATTTCATTCAGACTATCATGCATAGGCTCATCATTCATTCGTCATTTTTCCTGCACACGAAAGATTACCCCTGTTGATAGCTTTTCCTTTGCTATTGTTTGACGCCTTAAACTTATGAAAGAGTCGGTCTTCACCCTTCAGCTGTGGCTACTACCAATAGGGTGCTTCCAGTTCTCTCATTTCCCGTGTAACTGATTCGGCACGACACTGGTTTAGCGCCTTCAGTATTTATGTTGACGTTTACTGGCATATCACTAGGCACTGAAGTTTTATCGGCAGTTTTACGGAAGTTGCCGTGCATTTTACGTAACTTTATAACATACATTCTCTGTATAATTACCTGGAAGACCTTTTCTTCGCACTATCCTTCTACGCCAACCGATGTTTGCTTAGAATACGCTGAGTGAAATCTTAATTCCCTCGACACTTCTACAGTTTTCTTCATTTGATCTGCTTGGCTTCGTTTTTCCATCACAAAATCACGGCGATTTTTGAAGTCTCCAAATATTCCTACTCAAAGTTGCCAAAAAGCCTTTTTGATTTAATTAGCTCGTTTATTGTATCTCAACCCTTCCGTAATAACGGTACGGATGCTCAAAAACTTCTTCTTGTAGGCTTGAACATCATTTTCCCCGCCCCTCGAACCAAGAGTATTTAAAATCAAATTTTATTATTTCGTTGAATACATTTGTTAACTTGAGATTGGGAAGAAGCCTTTTCTCAACATGATCAATTTTCCTTGGTCTATCTACAATAATATTAACAAAGGGTAAAGTTTGAGAGCCTAATTGCAATACCCTAATTAGAACCACCGATACTACAAGACGTAGGTACGTGAAACAAATCCGGCCAGAAAACACATACCCATGTGAAATAATGCGCCGCTTATTAGGATTTTGGATTTATTACTGGAATTCATACGCTAAAAAAGATCGATTAGGTGTAAAACACACATACCTACATTATTTTTGAACTTACAGCTGTTTGACCCGCCTTATCCCGGCAAAAGGGTCTAAGTTCAGCCGATTCAAGATGTCGTTTTAGCTATGTAAAACAACATCCCGTGCTTTTCCCAACATGCAATTTTAGAACCACTCCTGAACGAAAATCTCAATCCCACTGGCGTATTTAGACGCCTTCATGGAGATATGTACTGGCGAGCGCTTGGCTGCGCGTGACATTCAACGCCCGGCACCGTTCGGGTAGCGTCCCGGAGCTTTTTCATCTCCCTGACCCCCCTGACACCGGGCACTGCAGAGCAGTCACTTTTTACCAGACAAGCGTAATATGGGTAAAGATGGGTCACTGGTTTAGAATGACCAAAATCCTTATAATAATCTATAAACTATTAATAGCTGCAAAGGTAAACTGTAATGTAAATAAGCCATTTTCCACCTTGCAGTATCCATTTTCTACTTAAAATACGGAAGTGAAACCGAGACAAAATGTACCGCATTCAAATAAAAATACATTATATGATTTCAATCTCTTTAAACTTCAGTTTGAGGCAAAATAATACTTAAATCCCAGCTTGCTTGATCAGAGTTATCCCCTGGGACTTTTCCTGGGTCTCTCGAGGTGTTCAACCACATCACAAGTACCTCAAGTACACTCTGATATCAATCACACTCAGACAAGAAATGTCTCGGAGGCAAGGACAAATTGTAATCGTCACATCAAGGTTGGACATTCATCGAGGCGTCGCTTATTGAATCACATTCTTTGTCAACACCTGTAAATGACCAGGGCTTCTAAAAAAAACGAGTTGAATTTACGAAGGTGAATTAGAAGATATTGAGGTATGTCTAAAATGGATGAAATCACCATTTAATTCCCCATAGATAAGAAGCGTTAGATATGGGAGGGTTGTTTTGAAGCTCTCTCACTTAGATTAAGAGAGATTGATTTCACCTTATAATAGAGTTCTTACAACAGAATTGACTTGGAAAAGAGTAATTTTGCCACTTTAACTATTTTATTCATACGAGGACTAGAAAATTGTCTGCCACATTACCGTTGAGACTGTTTTGAGGGTTATTTACTGTTTTAGCAATCTCTATCAGGTCCATTCCGGTTCCCTAGCCATCTTGAAGCTGCATATCGTATCGATCGTGCATTTTACAGTGGTTTGAAAATTATCATAATCTCTTCTTTCTACCATTATCAAATCATACAACTCGCCTCAAACCTCACCCCCTGGAAACAAATATATATACCTAAAATCCTACATCTGTTTACTAATTGACTAATATTTTTCTTCTGCTCTTTTATTTTACCAGCAATATAAGGAAAATATTGTTGCAAAAATAATCATTTTTTTTTTTTTTAATTTACCGGAAAGATGTGAAATAACCCCACTTTCCACTAAAAATAATTTCACCTTTTGTAGGCCCCTAATGATGAGTCACTCCGCTTTTTCCAAGTAATTATTGCCGTCAATGGACACCTTACCGCGGAGGAACGCTCGTAAGTCATTACACTTCATTTTTAAAGAGCCTCCCCACCAGCATGCCAGTGAAGCGTGGACGATAACAGCAGGGAAAAGAGTACACTTACAGAAAAGTAAATATAGTGTTGAACGTAGAATGACGAATGACTGAATGGTTAATCACCAAAGAATAAGTCCAACGAAGAGTTGAGCGAGAGAAAAAAAGTTCAGTAAGAACGCGGCGAGAACAAATGGGACACAATCTGAGAGACATGACACTCTTCTAAAAATAATCATGGAAGGAAAAATGGGAAGGAAGAATTACTGTGAAAGACTGATAATGAACAAACTACCTGAGCAAATAATGAGATACGGCGGCGTAATTATGGAGTGAAGCGGTTACCCGGGAATAGGATGGAGTGGAGGGAAACCAATCTCCTGATTGATGACTGCTGATGATAATGCAGAAAGTGGATTACACGATGAAAAACAAGACAGGAACGAAAATAGCAAGCGCTCCAGCATGCACATACAAACATGGTATTACTAAACAAGGTAGGCCGTTGCGCATCTGTCGACGCACTCCGATGCGCTTTTGTCAAAACCTGTGACGTCACTTGGACTAGAGAATGGAGTTGCTCTGTTTATACTGCACTGTTATTGACGAGGTTTATTGAGAGAGTTTGTGCTTGTTCATCTGCACTTTGAACCCGGAATCCCTGGCGATGTCTCATTGCGCAGTATTTGGGTGCAATTGGAATGATAATAGTCTGTGGAATCGAGAGGAGAAACTGATTTTTTTTTTCGATTTCCTGCCGACAGTGGAGTGCGAGCGAAGTGGATACATGCACTCCGGCGGCGAGACCGTTTTAATGCTGATTACGGTAATATAATTTCTTTTATTGTGTTAATTTAATTTGATATTATTTATAACATTTTACAGTGATATGAAATAATTTTCTTTGTCATAACTTGCGAGAAAATTAATTTACAACGACGCGGTTAGGTGTTGTATGGGTACCCAAAGTTTATTAACTCGAAACTAAGGCTTATCATGCTAATGTATTCTCGTATTTATTTTCAGCACGGATTTTCTCGGCGCATTTTGAGAAGGATGCTTTCCTCAAAAGCTTGCAGCAACAACTTTAAAGGTATTCTTCAAAGAGCTGCAGGAAATTGAAATCAGACGCCGTGTCCTCATTCTATTTACCTGTTACAACGGAAGAAAAAGAGGTTGCTCGTAAGCGAAGGGAAAAGATCTGAAGTGAGGGCGAAGAGAAAGCTAAAAAATTCGTCGTTGGAGAAGAGAATCCATAAGTAGGTACCCGTATTAATGGAAGGGTGAGATGTGGTCTGGTCATAATTGTAAACGTTGTTCTGCAACCGAAATGTTGTCATGTTGCCTACGATATTTGACCTTAGTGTTTTTTGTGCATCAGGGGCATTTTTTGTATAGATAATGTTTAATTATTTAAAGAGGTTTTTTTCGTATTCTTGTGTTTATTTTAAATGACAAATTGAGGTCTGGAGATCTGGGTTATCGAATTTTAATTTATTTGCAAACGTAGCCTAACATGCCTAATTTCCGTCATCATTATTGTTCAAACACTATTTTTGTACGTTTTAGTCTGCTTAGTATGAGGATTTCAGAAAATGTTTGTGTTACATTCTCAGAGGTGTCATAAATTCTTTAAAGGCTTTAGTTTCATAGAACTAGGTACTGACCCGCGTTCTGCAGAACGCATCAGTTCGTCATGGCGTCAGACGGGGCGCAAATTACAGGATTTTCAGTTTAGGGTCAAGTTTTAGGGTCAGTTTAGGGTCAAGTTTAGGGTCAGTTTAGGGTCAGGGTTTAGGGTTTAGGGCCCGTGGGGTGGTAGGGGCAATTTCCATCGAGTCTATCCCCTCCAGCAGCCTATGCAGATTAGCACCTCCAGCCGTCTCGCTCCCTCCCCCCCTAAGTACACAAAAGGAACCGAAAAACACGCCGGGAGCCAGACTTTAGCCTCCCCCCAAATTTCCACGAGGGAAAACAATGACAGCGGCGCTCACAGACAGTCCCCGCCCTCTTTGCCCTGCTCAAATTGCAATGGACTCACCCCGGCGTGAAAACGCTGACGGCACGGATGAACTCCGGCCTCCAATTTCGATCCTCCGAACTCCGACGGACTTGCGAACCACACCGGTTTGACTGCGCCCACGGCGTTGCACACCCCTCCGAAGCAAAACACCGTGCGCACTGATGCAGCCAATCGCTCCCACGCTTCCACGCCTACTTTTTGACTTACCGCTGAGACTCCATGATCCATTCTTCAGAATTCGCTGGCGTCTGATGGGGAGACAACCGACCGGTTAGGGCCTTTGCACCCAAGAGGGTGGGTACGTTGATAATGTTACGATTATTTGGAGAATGGCGTAGGGGCGAAGAAAAAATAGGTGTCAACATTACACTACTTTTAATGAAAAGTAAAAAGGGGTTCACAGTTTAACGTCCTGTCAGACGGACAGTGTACTGCAACTGCTCACAACGAGGAACATCAGCAAGGCTGGCATTTTTAACTTAGAAATATTCACCCGAGTGCTAGAGATGAGATACCAGTGATCTCTTCATACCACCAAACCGATTCCCCTCCGGATTACGAGGCAAGCAACGAATCTCTATCACGAAATTTAAAATAATGTATATACCTCATGATATATTATAATTTTTGAGAATATTTAACAGCACATGACATTCCACTTGCCTTATTCATTGTTAAGAATCTTCAATACCACGTTTGTATTAGTTCGGTTTCCGTCATGTCTGTCTGTCCGGGTGGAATATTGCAACCGAGTTTAAACTAACTTCCCGATCAGCTAGAGACTTGAAATTTTATCCATAGCTCAAATGTTGATGACAATGAAATATTAGTTATCTATTATAACAAGTATGTGATTAATTAGTTTACTATTAATTAACTAGCATATTTCCTGATGTGCTAGTAGAGGCTTGTTTATTTAACCATAGCTCAGAAGTGGATGACAATGCAATATTAAATAATGTTATAACAATTAATTAATTAATTAACCATTTATTATTTAAATTCCACACACTTTCAGCTGAACAGAATCTGAAATACATCGGGAATTTCCTCTGTCCCTGTCAGAGTCTCATCAAGATGTATAAAATCGATTAGAAAATTTCACCCGGCCATAAGACTAAAAAGTAGAAAATAATTAATAAAATAAAAACAATTAAAAAAATACCACGTTTTTAAAACGGACTAAAAAGTATAAAATAATTTTCCCTGGGCCCTTCTAAATTTTTGAGGGTGAATTTTTAGTGGTTATGGAGATATTTGTAAGACTTGAAGAGAAAAACGTGGGGCGCAGGCAGTAGATAATAGAAGTAGATAATGCGGATGAATTAACAACTAATTTCATTGCATTGCAAATGGTATTAATTGTGGGATTTTGCTCAACGACACCTGGTCCCTTTTACTCCTCCTTAATTATCATGGGTTGCCTGCGCCCCACGTTTTTCTCTTCAAGTCTTACAAATATCTCCATAGCCACTAAAAATTCACCCTCAAAAATTTAGAAGGGCCCAGGAAAGATTTTTTTATACTTTTTAGTCCGTTTTAAAAACGTGGTATATTAAAAAAATTATTTAATTAATTATTTATTTTATTTTGGAATATTCACCGTGCTTCATTTTTTCCAGGGCTGTAAGTTGGTAGTGTTTGGAGGTAACTGACGATAGTAAAAAAATGTGGGTTCAGACAGCCTTTTCTGCCTAAGATCGCCGGTGGTAAACAGAACAGGGCAGGACGAGACAGAGAGATGACAAGCGCCTCTTCTTCTATGAGTGGTGAATCACGGCGCGTGATAAGAAAGCATTCTGACTCGCGAGTTGATCCTCCCACACTTTCCTTTCTTCTCGCGTAATGGCACCTGTTTCACCATCGAAGCGATACGCATCCAATGCAATTATCGGCGTTGATGTCGCCTCGACTGGGATTTTAATAATTCACGAGAGAAAACGGAGATACGCAGGTTCCCTCGATTCAACATGGAACAATGCAGCTCATATTAATCATATTGAATTTCAAAGGAATGAAAGTAAAGGTTGGAAGTTCCATTATATGCATTTTAATGAAAGCTCTCCTGTTTGGCTAAATCAATCATCATTAGGTGATAAATGTTGAGGGGACCGCTTACTAGTCGCTGTATTTCCTCTGCGGTGTCACTCAGGAGTGCAAGGAAGTACGATAATTCCGCAGTGATAAAAACACCAGTATTTACCGGCACTTAATGACGGGTTTTTCGGTGTCGGCATAGCGCGGAGTACTTCAGCCAGTTAAACTGCCCAGGAGTTAAACTGATACCGAGTGGATTTTTTTGGTCTTAAAATATTATGGATAGAGGCGCCGTGCACACGATTCAACTTCTTGTAACATTGTACGTCCGGAAGTTTGTGTGCCCCTGGCTACCAATAAGCCAACAGCAATTCACCTCAGTAGGTTAATTAGCTAAAGCACTCGGCGTGACATCGACTGATCTGGGTTTAACCCCGGGCCAAGGCGGATAATCTATCATCTGAAGAGTTTTCGCATCATCACGTGATGACTACATAAGTTCTAACGTATCTTTTCGTTAAAGTTTCTAAATTGGAACATGTTTTCTTCTCTTATTTCCTTTTAATGCACCCGGAGACTATTAATGCTACACTGAACTGTATTTCCATGGAGAGAAGAGTTCAAGAGAATTCTGTTTCTTGGGCCAACACCGCTTCCCGGCTTATCTCCGGCTTCCGGGCAAACACATCGGCCCAAGCACACCATCATCTCACTTGTCGCCATTCATTCTTCCAAGCCGGGAATTATGCGAGGAACGGCGTTTAAAATCCATTCCACTGAGCTGTTTATTCATCAAATGGGTTACCCGTGCTTAAATTAGGTCGGCCGAGGAGTGGGGGAAGGATGTGTGCGGGAGGGGGGGTTGGCTCATGGCGGCGAGATAACGCTTCGGGGAAGCGACGGACGAATAAGAGCGGATCACGCGAGGACGAGACGATGGCGGGCGATAGGAATTTCGGCCCCGGAAGTACTTCCACGCGCGCAGGGCCGCATCGTGCGAATACTAGTGGGAAGGAGGGCCCTCGGATGAAAATGAGGAAGAGTGGCGTTACTTCGATCTAGTGCCGCCTCTACCGCCACTGTGCAGCGAGCGTTTATCACATGACTAGATTGAATGTCTTTATTGCGCGGGGCGAGGTTGAGACTCTAAAAAAAAGAGTCCCCTCTTCCTCGTAACCCTCGTAATCCCAGGGTGGAAGAAGATACAGGATATACTCACATACCATAAAATACAAGCAATACATGTTAAGACATACGAAAAGATAGGACGTTTAGAGGATAAGGATTTGATTTCATCGACTTATACGAAGCATAAATATTTGCCATTAGGTGAGAAATGATTTTGTATTATAATAGTCACACGTTAAAGGTTACATACTATAAATTAGACAGAAGTAAATACAATATTTGAAAATTTGAAAGATATAAAACAAGATCCAGGGGCCCTTATATTAAACCCTTCTATTCAACAATGACACCACAAAGTTGATAGTGGCTTTGTCATACTTGCAATGCAGCCACGAGAAATTCGAGAGAAAACGGAATATCTATGTCTACCAGCGCTCAGTGTCTTTCTTCCATAATTGAACTTGAATGCCAAAGCTACCGAGAGTGAGGAAATGTCTTTACAATGTCGGCAGTAAACTCAAGTTCTCTCTACTCTTCTGGAAGTCGTCTAAATTTCGCTGGCTTCTTTCATACTAGCTGGGACTTCCAGTCTAGTTTATTCGTTTTTTCCCGTAACACTTTCTTATCAAATCGGGCGAATAGTCTCTAAATATAATATAACTCTCTGATCAACATTTCTTCCTTTGGATACAAAATAGTCGCTTAAAATTGTAAATGAGGCGTAATTTAATTAATATTATGCATTTTCCCGTATTTCTTATCATATTTACCAACCCGTCAAATGAAACTAAGTATTATCTTGGAACGCATTAAAATCCCCTTTCTTGGCAGACAGCAAAAAGAAGCCAAATGTTAGTGGAAACCGTGGAGATATGGCATAGTTCTATGCAAACACACCCCATTCGATTTGAAAATACCATTCATAATTATTTATATCTCTGAATGGTGAATGACTGCATGATTTGGTGAACTCGAGACTACAATATGGTGTTACTTGTTGGGGTGGCACGTATCGGACGAATATTCAGCCTTTCGGTGTAATCCAAAATAAAATTATACGTGCCATGCTTCGAGCAGCAAGTACGGATGCTTCATTTCCATCATATATCAATTTCAATATTTTACCTCTCAGGTATTTATTTATTTATAAGGTACTCAGATTATTTTATAATAGAGGAGGACAAAGGAATAAACCCGGACTACATAAAACAAGACTAAGAAATAACGCCAGTATTCGAGTTCCCAGGCCTATGTTGAAGCATACAAATATTCACATTGCACCTAAATTATTTAATAACTTGCCTAGAGAAATATCTTCTATGCAAAGTGAAGCCAGATTTCTTAGCCGTATTAGAAAATGGTTATTTACGCAAATATAAACAGTATTCTTTAATGTTAAAGTACCTACCACCAAACATGTCATTGATATCACTATGTAATATATATTCACTATTTCCTAAATTGTTACTTGTTTTGTATTGTTCTATTGTTGAATGCATAAAGTCTATGTATTTCAATTTATGTTATATTGAGCATACTTTTGTGTCAATTCCAATGCCTATAAATATATTTATAAGTTGTGAAATAGGCTGCTGCTGAACGCAGCGTAATTAATGGATGGCAATCCCAATACAGGTTTTCATCAGGGGTGCCTAATTTCAGTAAAATAATTTTTTAATGGATATATTTTACAATTTGGTGTGTGAAATCAAATATCGTTATTATTATTTGACGCTTGTGGCCATATGGGTTAAAATTACACGGCATAGTGAAATTTCGTTAAGTAAAATTCTAGGGAAAGTTCTGTATTACACCTGCAATGCAGGGACGTGTATCTGGAGGATGTTGGGGAACCAGCGATGGAAAGAGGGGGAAATAGGAGAAAGAGAATGGAAGTGTAAGAATGAAATATGTAAATGAAGTTGTCTCGCTCTGTAACTGATGTAGTCATTAATGGATCGCGGAAAGAAGGAAATTTTACCCTTTTGCACCTCAGTTCTACAATTCATCTCTTCTATTGCATTACTTCTGTCAGTTGCGGAGATCTAGTGCGGAATCTAAACAATATCCTCCGAATCATTCTGAGCTAGCGTTATCTGGGTTTTCCGAGTGACCTTAGCCTTGCATGAGATATAAGGAAAATTATCGCATAGAAAAATCTTTGATGCAAAATCTCCCTCAAATAAAAAAACAACTCTCTCCCCTCATATCCCCCTCAGGATTTCTCCCTTGGACGCCGAAGAGCGACACCAAGGAGACGCAGTGAGCAGGATATGGTGGGCGGAGGAAGAGGGGGATATTATTGTTGCCCCGACGAGGGAGAGCGGGGGCCACGGGAATTCCTGAGGGTTTGAAGCTGACCGACTACTTCACAAAAAAAACTCGCCGAGATAATGATAGATGATTTTTACCGAAGTGATTTTCGGGCGGTATAATGGTTTATCGGGGCCTCTCCAAAGGCACCCTTTATTGGTGGAATTATGTATTACCGAGGGCTCGAGAAAATTTCCAAACGAGCGTTCACATCAAAGGTGGGATCCAATCAGATTAGTTCCTATTTTCCTAGCCTAAGCGCTTCGTACCAAATTGGCTGTTAGCGGTTATTTCGGGGGCGCGTGACTGTTCAGGTCGATCGGGTATAGAGCGGTCGATCGCACTTTGGGATAGACGGGTGATTAGGGGAGGCCGGGAATTAACGATAGGAGGAGTAAGAGTGAAGCGAAAGAAGCCCTCCTTCGGCATTAAACTACTCAGAAATAAAGCAACCGAGAATTTCGCTTCCTAATCCACGCATCGTAATCTTGTGACCGAGGATTCATTTAATCTTCCCTCTCGCCATTATGGACCACGAGGAAAAGGAAAGGTAAGTTAGTAAGAAAAGGTAAGTAGAGAAGTAAGGTAAAAGCATCAAAGATAACACACTTTTTCCTCCACACCAATTAAACTTCCACTTGAGTTGAGGCATTACAATGTCTCAACAAAAGTGTAAAATTATAAAATATAATAATTCAGGATAACTGTTATAGCGCGATAATGATATAAAATCAATAAACATTATCAATAAATATTACGTAGGAAACATCGAGACCTGAATAAAAATATTTTAACATTAAAAAAAAATAATTTGGAGAGCTCGCGGAGCAATACACCTTTTTTATCAGTGCTTTGAGCATTAAAGTCCAATTAAGGAAATATAGGGTCTCCATATAGTGCAGGGTAAAGAAGGGTTTCGAATTCTGGGTTTCGAGTAAGGTGATAGAGAATACACTCAAACCTTTTTGAAAAATGAGTTAGCGCAAAGATGGAGACTTTGCATCAGTTCGCAACACAACAGTGGTCACAAAAAAGACCTCTTATGACAGATGTAGGTTAGTTCCACAGAAATTTGGATGGGTACAACCTGACTTGAATCGACGTTTTCGAGGATACTGCATAACATTTCGAAATAAATGTATAGTTTATTCATTTATATTTTATAAATTTCTTCATTGAAGGAAAATTCTTTCATTTAAATAAAAAATTATGATATTAATTAAAAATAAAATGTTTTATCGCTGAAATGTTAAATTGCAGTTTAGAGCCGGCCTCAGAAATCACAGCGACAAAGGTGTCGTAAATGGATACTGGCAATATAAGTAAAAAAATTATGCATCGTTCCATGGCACTCAAAGAGTTACACCACTTTCGATCGAATCGTAAATACAATCGAAGTTATTGGAAAGGAATGTGGGAATTTGGGTAAATTGAGAGAAAGAGAAAACAGGAAATCAGCGGGAGTAGACAGAGAGAAGGCCTCATGGAGTGAGGTATCGCAAAACAGGTCGAATTTACAGACTTTGAGTTCCTTCTCACATTGAAACAAATACACTCACTAGCTTACCAGTAAATTAGACCCGACCCGTAGAGGTCAAGGATAATGGAGCCCAAGGACTTGAGGTTAGCAGGTAAGTGGAATTTTCACGAGAGTGCACAGCGATACTTAGTTGAGTCAGGTCTCAGCGGAATCTACAGGCATTCTAATGAACTGGGGCAATCGGGCACCCATGTTCGTTCGCAAATCAAAAAAAATTAATTCATGCCAATTCATTTCATTGGAATGGTAAGATTCTCTCTCGCGACCGAGGTAAGCAGGCCTGACTCCTAAAAATTCGAGTGACTGAATCCCGTCAGAAGCATAAATGCAGACTGAATATATCACTTGACTGACGAATCCAGTACTTTTAAAGTGCAATGGAATTGGAGGGATGAACAGCGATTTTTTTAAATTTGTGAATATCCCTAATGATTATCCATACCTCTTATAATTAGTGATTAATAAACTGCATTATATTTTATGAAGAGTCATAGCCCTTACAGCGATGACAAAATTGCCACACGTCCAATGGGAACAGGGAGAAAAACACTCCTTAAAAATTTATTCATCAAACTCAGGTTGATAGCAAACGCGTCGTGACGAGTGTAGTCGTCGCAACCAGTAAACTGGTTAAGCCCTAAAGAGTACACTGTGCCACACTGTCTTACTAGTCGGAGCCACCTAAAATCCTAAGTCTATAACTAGATTATCTCATCGAAGCATGTCAGTGTGCGTTCCAGTCACCATTACTTTCTAGCGAAACATTTCAGGTTGATTCGTTACGGTGCCCATTGGAGGGTCTGGAAAGTGCTCTGCACCTCGCTTCACCGCCTCTCATGCGTCATCTTACGAAAAGCTGACATAGAATACTTCGGTTTGAGCGAATAATTTTTGCGCTGTTCAGATATTCTTCATGTGCTGTAAGAGATTTAACAATACTCCAATGAAATCAGCCAATCCGACGAACAAACAAGAGCACATCTCAAGACACTTACACTCAACCAAATACATACACACTACACAATATGATTTTAAAAAAAACGTTCCAAAACTTGTCTTCGTTATAGTCTTAAATAAGCATTTTAAATTTCTTTTAAATGTGACCCTGGAAGGAAAACCATTTCTGCATACTCACACTTATCAACGCTAAGATACCGGTGCTTAATTCAGGGGTAAATTTGGGCAAACAGGTTCTTTCATGCATAAAAACTGCTTATGTTGGCAAATTTGGCATCACTTACTCTTTCCTCAACAGAAATCGGGGTTTGATAGATGACCAGCCAAACGACTTTCTTCCCCGACTGATTAATATTAAAACGTTGGTGACGATGTGCGTTTAGGTGCACAGCACAGAAATAAACCACGCCTAATCGAGACAGAAATATAAGCAAAAAATTCGGGAAATAATTTGATTTCAATTAAATTGGGGAACGCAGGAATGCACTGTTCGGCCTTTCGTGTACTGCTCCGTCGTTTCGGAATGATTCTTTTCCATGTGGATCGCTCAAGCCATCTGAAGCCATTCTTTCCAATTAACAGGGAGGAGTTCAATTGAGATTTGAAGCGAAAGGGCTAAATCATTTACAAGTCTCTTTCCCACCTCGCGGCAACCATTTCCCCGACAATCTGCCGAGCGGGAAAAATCCCAGTTGGCGCAAGGAGGTTGAAATAAAATTGCTGGTCTCATTCGTGGAAGGAATAGATATGCTTTGTGTAGACAGGCTAAGACTTTTTTGACCGAAACATTGAAATTGCAATGAGTTTAAAGGAAGCTCGAACTCCTCAGTTCCGACGGAATTACTAGTCCGTGTTTACATTAAACTGTATAAAAGAATGAATGAGATATTTTGGCCCGTTTTACATGATGCTTACTTCAGTACTGCAAATAAAACTTAGCTCGGCATGCTTACAACCGTCCTGTGTAAAGGGTATGATCGCATGCAATTATGGAATCGAATTCAATTATCAGTACTGAACAGAGAAATTAGTACGATACTTAGAAATTAGTACGATACAATTTTTGGATGCAACGACCAATCACAGGCAAGTAGGCGAGTGGAGCGTTTCAAGGGATTACCGCTGGAATCTACCAATATAACAAGGCCAAAATAATCTTCCAAATAATTGTTCAGAATTGTTGAAAACAGTAAAAATGCCATCACTCACTCATTCAATCGGAAGGTTGATTTGGATAGGTGAGGGTAAAGCTAAGCCACACCCGACTAAGCCACAGCGCGTGAAATTTTACACATGCAGGGTAGGGGAACCAGTTCCTTTCCCTGGGCCACCTCGCACCTCGAGGAATTGAACCCGGGACCCTTCGTTCAGTAGCCAAGCGCTCTACCCACTAGGCCACCGCGCTCCCCCAAAATGCCCTAATATCGCTTAAATATGATAAAACAATATGGCGCAGTTTATTTACATTGTCCTATAGTTTAAAGTATCATGCGAAAACGTGTGGGAATGAATTACTGATAACATTATCACAGAGAAAGAAGGATACTTTGTAAATTTTAGCACTGAGTTTATTTCACCCACCAAGGATTCGGAAACTTTTGGCAGAAGTAGCCGAAACCTAGGTTGGTGAAATAAACTCAGCGTTGAACTTTAACAAGTATCCTTCTTTTTCTGTGACAAAGTTACATTGCGTAGTTCAGTGAATGTCCGGACAGCGCCGCTGCGCACTGAAATCAGCATCGTGTAAACCACGTGTAATCACGTGAGGCTGCGAGGCATCGAATTCGTTTTAAGTCCCAAATTTGGTTCCAAGTTCTCTGCACTGATTTCAGTACTATTGAATTCAGTGCTGACCTAAGCATAGTGTAAATTGGCCTTAAGGTGGCTGGAACGGTAATTTTGAGTCGTTGAAGGCACATTCTAACAACTTTTCAAGTGAGTCGAAAAAATTATTCTTAGACCACATATCACTCAAGTACACCTGTTTATGCGTTGGAAATCACCATACATGCAGTAATGTATATGATGCAAGAGTTATATTTCAAATTTTCGCCTTAATTAAAGCATTGTTTTGACTTGGATGTTTTGCAAGAAGTTCGAAATTTAAGAGAAAATCATATCTAAATACGATTTTCTTACTCGGCATGGTACCTTGACATTTGTTATCAGCTATTGTAATAATATGGTACTTATTATTTCGCATTTAGGAGAAAATCTGTACATAAGTAATCGAATTGTTTCATTTATGTTTGTCGTGTGCCATAAGAGTACTTGTTAAAATATCATTGAATTGCCAGGAAACCAAATCGGTAGCATGCAGTTTTTTTTCACTTTTATCGATAGATATCACTAATAAGGACACGTATGCAAAGTTTCACGCAAATCTGTACGTAAACCAAAAACGATCCAGCCACCTAAAGTAAAGGCCACGCGATGGCGGCACACTATCAGAAGAAAAGTCAGCCAACTGTATGTAACATAAACAAGCACATAAAGAAACAATTCATTTAAAAATATAAAACGTATTTATTAAAAAACTTTTACAAACCACAGAGAAATATATGCACATTCGTACAAACACGACCCAGGTTTCGGCGCTAAGCACCATCATCAGGTCTAAAGGCTGCTTAGCGCCGAAACCCGGGTCGTGTTTGTACGAATGTGCATATATTTCTCTGTGGTTTGTAAAATTTTTTTAATAAATACGTTTTACATTATGGAATACCACAAAGTTACCAACGAGCTTATTTTATTTATACATTTAAAAATACGTATGGAGCTTGGTAGTACATGGCATTGACGTAAGGACGACAAAAGCAGCAGAACAAAGAAGCTTGGAAGCAATGGAAATGCGGTGTCGTCGCATAACGATGAAGATAAAATGGAGCGAATCACCAAAGAAGCCGTCCCCGCGAGAAGTCCGGGAGAAAACATGTTAAATGAAAACTCTGAGAGTAGCCGAACTGATAAGACACGTGCCACAAAATAAACCCCCAGGAAATGACAAGGGAAGGAGAAACAAAAGGTAAAAAATTGAAAGGTTGCAATGTGATATAAATAAAAAAAACCGAGATGGCACGTTATTAGCGACACAAAAACATTCCTAATAATTAAGATCGGTATAGGTTATGTTATAAGAATCAGCTTCACAATTTCTGATCTTTTTAAGTCTTCTATTCCTTGCGTTGGAACACTAGATGGACCAAAAGGGTACAGCATCAAATTTCCTTGAATCCTCAAAATATTGCCTCGAGAATTAGGAAGCCTTGGTAGCGTTGAGATCCACGCATTGTCCCGGGAAGCCAAAATTCCGTGGTTCGATTCCCGGCCCCCGAGGATTTTTACATCTGGTAATGTCTACCTCCTAGTTAGCGTCTTCATTATGCTCCAACCTTCAGGGAGAGAGAAGAGGAGAGGAGGCCATACTCAAACCAAAGGGCGACGGCCTACTATGGGCTGAGGGAACCTTTTCCAGTAGCAGTCTCGTGCGCCATGCCTCCCAAAATTCCGCCGTCACCGAGCCCATTACGGCCGGTAACCCAATCTCGGCTACAAAGCTACCTCAAATGTATCAATTATGCTTAGGAAAACTGGCAGCAATTTTGACTTAAACCTTATTACCTCTATATATATATATATATACAAATATAACTATACTTTTAAAACACAGGCACACGAAAATTAAAAGGACACTCACAGAATAATTTGCGGACGTTTCGACGGGCAAGCCGCCATCGTCAACGACAAGAGACTAACTAAGGAGTTAGTCTCTTGTCGTTGACGATGGCGTCTTGCCCGTCGAAACGACCGCAAATTATTCTGTGAGTGTCCTTTAAATTTTCGTGTGCCTGTGTTTTAAAAGTATATTTATATTTGTGTTTTTATTCGCCGAGTGCGTTTTCTCAGAAGGTATTATATATATATATATATTCTTTTGAAATTTTCGCCAATTGGCCACAAATATATAAAATAAAACTTACAGGAGGTAGGAGTGATATAGAAAAAGAATTTGTTCTTACGGGAACGTTTCGGACCGGTTGGTCCTTCGTCAGCATTAGAAGCTTCTTATATATATATATAAAGGTAAGCCCAAGGGGCATGAAAAATAAAACCCAGCCCGCTTTTTTTAGTGGAAGTAGTGGAGGTTGGGGAAGCAAACAGGAGTAAAAAAATGAACGCTAGGGTGTTATACGTCCCCCGGGACCCATTCCACCGACCGGCTACCAAACTATAGCACGAACCGATGAAAAGAAATCCTTTGTTCGGCCGTATCTAGGTTACCATCGTAATTAGGATCTATGTCGATAGGGATCTGAGCGACTATAATGCCTCAGCCCTCATCCCTGGCTACGGTGAGCGGCATGCTAATGGCTAAACGCGTATGCTCCCTGTCAACCACCAAGTTGCGTCGTTGGCCACTGTCGCCGCTCCACAGAATGAGAGAGGAGTAATTACGTTGTGAGGTGTAACCTTCATTTGTTTTCTTAGCTTCAAAATTTTCAACCCGCTCTTCTCATGTTTAATAAGCTTACATGGCTTTTGGCCTGCCTATAATAAATATCCAGTAGTCAAATTTGTCGGGCTAACGAGTTTCAAATTCATCAGCCAAAAATAACTCGCAGACCATAGTGACGTGGGTATGTAAAAAGATTAATTCAGGAGGAATATCCGCTACGAGGCGCAAACACTAATGAGAAAATGATGAGAAGACCTATCACTGATTAAAAGTCAAGGGTAGTCATAAATTGTGATAAGCTTACTGAACTTGTCACCTCAAATACTAGCGTTAAGTTTGAAGCATAATTAATACTAATAATGTCTTGCTCAGAGGCATTTCACTTTTTTAAATTCCTGCCGTGAATCGGTGTTAAATATGTTATACTAGCGGGAGGTACGCGTTGAAATTTAACGGGTGTAAAAAACATTTAACTTATTTTATAAGGTAATCACAAAGCCTGAAGAAAAACTGTCAGCGTGGTCATTTGAGGTGTTTGTATCCTATCTTGTACGTTGTGTTCGTTGTAGTAGACATGCTGACCGTTTTTTAGGTGCACGGAGAGATGGTCCTCTTTCATGCACCGTAAACCCAAAAATGAGTAAATGTAAGTTAACTGCACTTAACACCTTTAAACATATATAAATAACTCGCAACGTTTATGATGCGGAAATTGGTCTAAAAAACAATTCGCAATCGTAATGAGAGGCAGACGGTTCCACTATGTGTAATACATCCAAGTATTAAACGATAATAAACAACGATGTGTTTACTGTAGCAACATAGGCATTATTACCATTACTATTCGCTGCACCTAAGTATTCTTGCACATTTAATTAAGTGTGCAGTATATTTAATTCCTTTATGTGTATCGTTTACTACGTAAGTGTTCTCTCATATAAATGCAGTGCCTCTATGAGAGCTACGATAAGAATAGACATTGAAGAGTATACTTGTTGTAAATATGCATTGAATTTATCGATTATCCCCCCGAAGTAATCTATCATGGGGCCCTTGGGGCTCTGGGCCCTTCTTATACAGATTTTCTTTCTACGTGCTATCATGGGCCTGCAGAAAAACGTGATATTTATATGCTAGAGGCGTGAATATCCTTTGAAAATCAAATCTCTGGTTTTCAAGGAAATCTGCTATTGTTGATTTCAGAAAAAAGTGAGTATTTTCAGCTAAAAACATGATATTCAGACAAATATGAAGCGCAAAAGAAAATCGAATGAAAGAATAAGAAACTTCATTTATTCGGCCATCCTATCAAAAACATTTCAACCCTATATCTTGAGCGGTGGTAACTTTAAAAAGCAAAAAATTATGCCGCTGCACAAAACCCAATACGTAGCATACCAAAGGGCCGGCACCTTTTTGGGCCCTGAGATCTTTTTAAAATAGCCTACTATTTTCCTCAAATCTTGAACTATTAGTCTGCAAAATTTCAGCATGACCAGAGTAAAACTGTAGATTTGTATAAATACCAAACAGACAGACAAACATTCTTTTTTATATATTAGATGTGTCGCAATTATTCAAGGTTTTTACGCAGAACCCAGTAGAATTTAAGCATTGTTAAGAGAGACCGCTCAGAAATACCGCAGGACTGCTTATTGCGTAGATCGCGGTTTCAACGCTAAAGTGAATATCAATTGTGATGGAAGTATTGGTTTGAAAGTCGTTTTTATCTGTGTAATAACCAAATTATTCTGGTTGGCTTTGTTAGTCATTGTTCGATAATGCTTAATTTCAATATTTACTGCGGTTTATATCATTACAACTCATCCTACTTTGCCTCATATTATTGTATATCAAATTCCGCAGCTTGAGCTTCTTCGTTTGCAAGGTCAATATCAAAGCAAACAGTTAATATTAACGTCTACCACGCACCTTCCTTGATTTCAAGATGAAATCTCCTTAGAAATTTTCACGGCATCTTCCACCAATATGCCCAAGCTAAACGAGTCATTTCGGCGAAATCTCACAAACTTTGAATCACAAGAACTGCTCTTCCCGCTCCAAAAAATACTCAGGTTTGCCGTATACCAAAACTAAATAATAATTTCTGCAAGCTCCAATAATTAAGTGTTTTTATCTGAGCGTAAAAAATAAATTATCTGAATCCATTTTTTTTAACTGAGCATTTTAACTTAGTTTATATTAACTAAGGTTCTCAATACAGCAAAATTCAGCAACTGATCGGAAACCAGGGAATAGTTATACGTATAATAAATACTTATAAACCAGCACGCAGAACTTAAAATGGAGTATTAAATTAAAAATGGATATTTAATTTCCTGCTCATATATCTACTCCTAAATGGATTTAGTCCACAGCGATATCTAACACAAAATTAAAGTCTCATTTGTGAGGGAACTTGGCAGGCGTAGCTAAATCAATAATATTAGTGCGAAATGATTCATGAACGTATGCAGTAAGGAAGACTCTTTGACGTAGACTGGAACCTCACGGTCTGCAAGTTGGATGAGTGTGTCCGCCCAGAAGGTGCACAGGACAGAAAGCAACGAGGGGGGTGTGAAAGTGAGAGTTTGACGAACCAATGAGAGAGAAAATATTTTGAAGAACAAGTGAACTAGACGCATAAAAGTTGATTTTAGATAGGAAAATTGAAGGCCTATCCAGGAAGCGTTAAGGAAAAAATCGCCACATTAGATTTCCTGAAATATACAGGAAAAGAAACTCATCTGTATGACATTGAATAATTCTCAATCTCCACAATTTTTAACTTCCTCTATCAAAGTTTAAAGCGAGAAATGCAGCGATAGCTTAGGTCTGGACGGATCCCGTCTCCACTCATTACGAGTAGACCTTACCAACCTGACAATGAATTTCCATTGCCTTAAGCTCAAGGTAATATTTTCCGTAAAAGCTTTTTTTTTACTTATTCATAAAATCGAGGTAACATTTTATAAAACCATTCCCCGGTAGTGGATGTAGCTCAGTTACACAAAATGTTTAATAAAACCAGGTTTCACAGTAAGGTTGAAAGGGGAACAGCCACAGTTTTATCGAATTAGCAGATATAAAACTAGTCTTGTAAAACGCTTTAAGGTGGTTTGAGCGAGATAGTTCCCTAGTCATTATGGGGACCATATTCAAATTTTATTTTTTTATTTAAGAGTCTATAACAAGTATGAAATAAATATTGTAATATTAATGGCGCAAAGATATAGTTATACATGACCAAACGTTTCGGTAATTAAATTAATAAAGCTACATAAGTCTCTAACTTGACTCATTTCTTCCCGCCTTGCGGCTGAAAACCCTTCAAAACAGCAGGTTTTTTTGGCGATTCTGTAGAAATTAATGAGGTGAGTACTACATTATTTTTTATAAATAGTTGAGAAAACATGCAATCAACACACGGCTAGTTTTTTGACAAAATCTAGGTGATAATAGTTACTAATTTGTTTAATATTCTCCCTCTGGAACGCACATCCGTAATCTATCCCATGTAAAACAGCTTACCTTTTCAAGCAAATAGCTCAAAAAGCAGTTCGGCAAGGGGTTGATATTTTGATATAATGGGAAAGATGAGAGTTTTTTCTTTAAAATCACGCCAAATTCATCGAATTCTAGGTGAAGTGATTTTTCGCTCAAACTACCTTTAAGAAAATTTTACTGTTAGCAACTGGCTCAAGTATGTTCTAACATAGGTACACCAAACATTGACCGAACTACTCTCCCCCCTCTCTCAACCCTTTCAGAGGCGAAACGTATCTGACAAGTACGCAATAAACATGGCGTCTAGAAGATTGAGTCGGGGCAGCGCGGGTTCCGCGGGCAGCCGGCGGGCGGCCGTGCGGGCAGGCGGCCGAGAAGCTGCCGGCCGCGGCGCCCCGGGGATGAATCCGCAGTGAGTCGCTGTCCGCTCGGCGCAAGGCGGCTTCTTTTGTGGCGAGGAAGGAAGAGGCGGGGACCACCGGCTTTCCCGGCACGGACTCGGTCGAGTCGACGGCAACTTACTCGCAGCTTCGACTTTTCGATATATACAGGTATACCTTCAATAATTTTCGAAAATAGGTAGGTACACCCTGGTAAACCGGGCGGCAGAGTTGTAATGAACTCACGCTTCCACACAGGGTGAGAGACGCAAGGTGTAGGGAAAGGGGGAAAAAATTACATGAGGGTTTTTTTTTCGGAGTAATTTAACCCAAAGTCGAATCCCATGAAGCAATGGAAGTAAATTCACAGACCGAAAAATTAGGAGAAAGACGTCGCTGTCGGATGGTGATTCACGACCATTATGGCATACTCTGCGAGCTACGACAATGGTAACGGACACTTTCGAGAAGCCTGTCCTCTATGATATGACTTTTAAGTGGAGAAGGGACAATGAGATGAAACAAAGGTTTGTAAATGCCACGCCAATGTCAAGCCAGTTTAAATTTTGTTAAACTGACAATGGCGTCTCCATGTTTTTCGGGCAAAGCTGCGTCGGTGTATCTTTACGATGACGTTTCGTAGCCAATACAGTCCACATCTTCAGATCAAGTCCGAATGCCAAAATTGGCATTCGGACTTGATCTGAAGATGTGGCCTGCATTGGCTACGAAACGACATCGTAAAGATACACCGACGCAGCTTTGCCCGAAACACATGGAGACACCAGCACAACAGCGCTGCGAAAGCCTCAAACAGAAACTGACAATGGCATTTATGACAGTGAAAATGGAAGCTAAAATATGCATATTAACCGAAAATCTTAATGTCAGATTCTTGCAAATTTAAACTAGTTTAGTACCTGATTTTGTTGTTACCCATTATCATCCCGATTAATGCGGTCAAATTTCGTTTCAAATTACGTTCCAATTCTAGCGCACCACGCATCAATACGCCTTAATATTTTATCACAAGGGTTTTCTTTGTGGGGTTTTAAAAGATCCTTTAGACATGCAAACGCATTTCACATTGCACATATAGACCCGTGGAAATAAATATGAATGGAGCACATACTACAAGAATATCATTTCGTGTACCTAAACGATTGTGGAGACATATTGCAGAGAATATAGACCGTTGAGACATGCAATAGAGTCAAAGCTGGAAACAGCATGAGATTGGTAGTCTGAAGTCAGTAGTATGCATAGACTAAAACGTATTGTTCATCCCTGCCGGCATAAACATGCCATTAGGGTATGGAAAATCATGTATTTCCAAACACCCCATTAAGTGGGAGCTTGACCTCGAGTTTTAATGAGCCAAGCCACCGCCAAAACGGGAGATATCTCATCGATATTCATTTACATTGGGGAGATACCTCAACGATATTCGCTTGTACTAGGGAGACACTTACCACTGAAGGCAGTGGCATGATGCGAAGAAGTAAGGAGGGTAAGAAAGCTCGAATCGCCTCGCGGTGTGAAATTCTCGTGAGCCTAAGAATGCCGCAGAAGCCGTCTTAATTCATCCATTGGACCCTGCCTCACGCAGTATGCATATGGCGGCAAAGCGCATTGCCCATCGCCGAAGGCTGATAATTAGCTTAGAATGCTTAGCGTATAAGATCTGGGCACATGGCCACGACGGTCGAATTCAGAGCGCCTTCGGCGCCGTGAATACCAGACCTCATCACGACTGCTGTACAAGCAATCCCGGTCAGATCACACTATTGGCTGTACAAATTTTCCTCACACCTAAAACAAAATAGAGAACGTTTTTTTATTTCAACACATAATTACTCTTGGGATTGCAGTCTGGGTTTTAGCCTTCACTTAAGGTTGATATTATTATACTTAAGGTATGACTGGCGCCGAGACGTTATGTCAATTCAATTTCCCAACACCTTTACTAACCTAGCTAAATAGTTACCATTTAACATAGCATCAATTCCCTTTAATACGAATTGTAGGCATTGAGTGACATAGTTTTAAATTGAAATTCAGAATTGATGCGTTTACAAAGGTTTGAATGACCAGGGCATACATCGCTGCATGCATTATTGCGCAAGGTGGGAAACCCACTTTCAAAAGTCGCCTCTGCACAGCAGGTTGCCCTTAAAAATAGATTTTTTTCCCGCCGTTGGTGTTGGAAATCCCCTTGTTCGGAAGCTGCGATTGCTTGAGAGGAAAAAATACAGAATGACTCTTTTTTCGATCCGTGGAGAGCCCTTCAGAGCTGTCCCCGTTTATCGAGAATCGACGCGAGTAGCAGGCGCAATTTACATCATCGCATAAGCAAGCAACGTCTCGTTCGTCAGAGCCTGCGAGAATAGCCGGTGAAATTTCATCTCCTAAATGATATGGAGTGAGTAAGAGGACGTAACGGATTTAGCGTCATCACTTACGATTACATTGCGACAGTCGGGAAGCATCGCAGATCGCTGTCCGAGGGCGTGAATCGACCGGTTTCCCATGGGGAGGAAGTAGGGGGAGAAAGGGAGCTGCTGGGGGTGGGGGGGGGGCAAAAGACGGAGAGGCGAGCTCCCATTGGCCACAGCGGGGCGGCGGGGAGGATTGGGGGGGGGGGGGGGGAAGTCCTCCTCACGACTCATCCAAATGCTCAGCGTTGGACACTCGATGTTTAGGAATACACCTCCGCGGTTAAGATGCTCTTTGAGAAACGTACCGCCCCAGTCGAGCTCCCCCGCCCTTGTTGTCACGTTTTCTGAATATTCTGTGGAGCCACTCAGGGCTAATAAACACCTCTTCAACTTGACGGACTTGGTAGGTTGATAAATAAGGGAGGTGGCCGACAACTGAGGTCATTTGGGCAATGTTTAAATAAGTGCGATATTCCACAGGAAAAAAATCGTTCGCCTTGACCGGGATTCGAACCCGGATCCCTCGATTTCGCGCCGAGTGCTTTAACCAGTTAAGCTACCGAGGCGTCATTCTCCCCTGTGGATTATTTTTTTGTATTATTGGTTCGAATCCCAGTCAAGACGAACGATTTTTCTTCTGTGAAACATCGCACTTAGGTGCACTTGCGGGTGACTCCGTAAAGGTTACTACCGTGGCTAGTACTAAGGCAAGGACTAATAGGGAATGGAGTAAGGGTGGAGAGAACCCGGCGTCGACATGCTATAACCGAAACGCTGGAAGGAGTCCACGGTTAACGTCCTATCCGACGGACGGAGTTCTACACTTTATGCACCATCCACATTACACCCAAGTAAGGCATCAGAGTTCCACTGGTTGATAACACGTTAAAATATCCACATCAGCAACTTAGTTACGGTGTTATAAAATGCAACGGTATGAAACAATATCATTGCCCAAGTAATCAGTGAAAATATTCAAGGTAAGGAACAGAAAGGAGACTTCGGAAGCAACACAATATGAACGAGATATATGAAAACGCACGAAAAAGCAGAGCAACCGAGATGTTTTCGAATCGCAATGCTGTGGACGGCCGTCGAAAATATACCATGACGGAAATAAAAACGAGAAAGCATGCACAGAAGTGCAAAGATATGGAATTATTGTTTGAACAGTAAGATTGGAAGAAGGAACGGATGAATTGGACACGCCGAAGGGCATGACGGGCTTGCATCATGGAACGAAAGAGGGAGAGAAGAACGAATGAAAGAAAAATCAAGGTTGGATTGAATCACTACTCTGATCGAATGCCCATGGCAGAGGAGAGTGACTTGGAGGATTGGAATGAGGATTGGAAGGGGGATCTGCGATTGAGAAGAGAAGAAGTGACTGAGATGACGGCACTCCATTCACATCCACACCCGAAAACTCGAAAGCACTTTTGAGTTGCGGAGTTTTCTGATGCGTCCAGGCTCATCACTTTTTCCATCCTCCGGAAATCGACTGTCCAGCGTTTAAATAATAATCAGTCACGATCAATTACTCAAAACACATTGAGTGCGTGTCAAATATTTTTGAAATCACTCCGTTCCCAATTTTTACCGATCCTTTTTCGTCTTGAGCATAGTAAGTATGAATAATTTGTGCTGAGAAAATGGAAACCGTGTTTCAGCTTGTGCTCATGCATTAGGGTCACATACTGGACAGCAAACGAAAGGCTTGATGAAAGGAATATGACTCAGGTGGCTTACTGGTCCATTCGAGGACTCGCGGCACGGGAAAAGGTCACCGTTACTCGTGTGAAAATCCCACCAGCCGCTTTTTCTGAGAGAGCAACACTCATATGAGTGAAGAAGGCACTCAACGAGTCAATATTGCCAGCTACGAAATCGGAAGCCACGTTTAAAATATGGGAATTTAATTCTAATGGATTCAACTGTATCGGTCGAGATGTCGCGGAACAATCAGCCGAGGAAGGAAATTGATCACATTTTTCGTACTGTCCACTGAATCTTTTTAATTCAACGCGTTTCAACTCTTCAGGTACATCAAATTCAGTCATTTCAGACAACAGCCACTGTATATTTCAATTTATTTCTCTTTTAATCTTAATATCAACACTGCTCGCGCCAACAGTATTTTCTCGCGCACTCAACTGATTTTATTAACTCCATGAATTCTGCAACAGGAAAGAGTCACGCGCATAACTATTACAATACTTCGATGTCACTTCGCTAGACCACTTTTTTCCACGCTCGAAAACATTTATAACTCGGTCATTCTGGAAATACATAAGTATTTCGAGCTGCCACAACCTTTCTTCAGAGCGAACGATACGGTCCCGCTCACAAAGGACGCCGTCGTTCCCAAAACCGCTCCATAACTCACAACCGCATCTTCTTCGGCATCGATTGGGATGAAGGCATCCGACCCAAATGGCATCCAATCGCAAAAGGGAATCCCTGAGAAGAGACGACCAATTTGCTCCAGGGCCGGCCTCATTACGCAAGGATAAGCAGCCGCCGCCCCTGAGGCACCCATCCGCTGATTGCGAGCGACTCGGAAGCACACGGACAGACAGCGCAGCGGAACGAACGGCAAATTATGCGCTGCGATGGAAAAGGGTCTTCGAAGAGGGAAGGTTCGCGAGGACTAGCGGTGAGCTAAGGAGGAGCAGCAGCACATTGAGAGGAGGAGGGGGGAGCAACACAGAGAGGGAAGAGACAGCCAATTCCATTATATTTCCCTCCTCAAGGGGGAAGAGCGGCATTAAGTGGGCCGTAAATATTCGACTCCGAACGTGGAAAATCGGGTACGCTTACGAAAAATTTACTTTGGCGGTAAAGATCTTTTTTTTTTCTCATACTCGTCCCCCCTCTTCTCTCTCTCTCTTCCGAAGCACCGGAGTCTCGAACTACTTTCTAATTTATTTATTTCGCGATTACCGGCCAGATTAAACGGCCCGGTCCGAAGGGAGGGGAAAAGGAAGGAGGGTTCGTTACACGGCAAAGAGGAGGTGCCGCGCAAACTCCCGGGGAGGAGGAGAAGTGAAGGGGAGAACAGAAGAAGATCGGCGGGCGCTCAACGAGGGAGGACTTCCTCCGCAGGAATGTATTATTCACGGGAAGGTGGGGTGGGGGGGGGGGTCGGGGGGGAAGAAGTTTTCGCTTTCCGGCGACGACGCTTTAGCTCCTCGAGAGAGCGTAAGTACTCTTTTGGAGGAGTTGCACGCGCGTAACACTGGTCGCCACGCTCTCTGTCGGTCCGGCTCGGAATCCGACGGGACAAAGCGAAGGCCACGCGGCGTCGCTTTTTTCAAACGTTCCACCACCCCACTCACCACCCGACCCCCCCCCCCCCCCATGTACGCACCCCACGGAATACTCTCTATGTTACGTCGCTCCGTGCGGAATAAGCGATTCGGAAATCGGAGGACACGCTCGCCTAACTCGCGGCAGAGGGAAGAAAATGCATCGGGGGGGGGGGGGGGTGAAAACAAGTTGATAAAAAGGATAAAATCGCACAATGGGTCACTGCGAATGCCCCCCCGCGACGGTTGCCCTGGTTGTGTCTTCAACATACGTTGCTGGGGTGGATTTTGCGAGGGTGATTCACGGAAATGGTTCGATGCTTTTTGGTACATACATTCGGCAGTCCCCCCATGATACTAATCCAATGATTCCCACAGACACAGGTCTAACGGTGAAACTGTTCATCATACGGTATTCTACCAGCCGATTGGCACAGACGCTTTTGGACTATCCTTACCCTGACCTCCCCATTTCTGAGATATCTTTTCACTTTTCTGCAAATTTCTTGCTCACCATCAACTCTCTCCCAAGTTCCTCGTACCCTCAGCATGTCCTTTACACTGCCCACAATTCCTATTCCCTTTCCTCTTTCTTGCATGCCAAGTGTTTATCCTCTGATTCACCTTCTTTTCAACATTCCCTCACCTCTCAATACGTACTCCATCCACATCCTCTCCCTTCTCCCAATCTCTGCCACCAACTTCCCTTCCACTATAACCAAATCACGTCTTCGTTCGTCCACCCAGAAACTCTTAGACATAAGGAAATACTTATTTTTAAACCTAGCTTTTCCTTTTACTCTGGTAAGGAATATCTAATCACCCCACCGATATTTTCAAGGGAAGGCCTAACATTCCGTGGGGACCAGTGCATTTTTACACAAGCCAGACTCCCCAAACTATTGTGTATCATAATACTTTCTTTTTTACCGCCTCTAAACTAAGGATTACTGCCGAAAAATCTAAATATAAACCCGGGTTCTTAATACGCATTTTCATAAAAGTATTTCCCATGATTTAGGGGATTTTTGAATTGAGATCGTAATCAGTGGCCTACCTCAATAGTGTTATTCTCTGTGACACCATCACGCCAGAGGCCGCCCCACTGGGGTCAGACGCCTTTTGCAGCCACCTCACTGAGTTATATACAGACGCTGCGTGAACTACCACCCTTCTGCCTCCAAACCATCGACCTATTTGGCATGGGTGGCCCTACTAGGAGCAATTACAATAGCTCCTGCCAGTTTAGCTCTAGGGGTCATCGGAGCGCTAAATCCCTTCCACCACGACAGTGCGTGGTCCAAGACAAGAGTCTTTAAATATATTAAAGATAAACTATAAAAGGCTCTTCCTAATAATTAGTAGTTGCAATTCTCCAGTGTAATAAAACTATCACAGTAATTCCCATAAGCACAGCTTTGTGTCTATGTTTGTAGGCTATTTACCTAAGCCCTCATTGCATTGCTGAGTTCAAACTTAACTTGTAATTATGTTTGCTAATGGGTGATACCTTGAGAGGTAAAAATTAACATTCTGTTGTTTTCTATTCCCTTGGAGGACATCTTGCGACCTTACGTGAAGGCATCTGATCACACGCCATCTGCAACGACAAATTACCCCTTTAGTCGTCACAAGGGTGGGTCGCAGGGAGTGTCAGAACACCAGCCAATCTCTGCGGAAGGAGTCAAGTACATCAGAGCGTACAAACGACCAGCAGAAACCTTTTCAAATTTACTACAACGACATTTTTGATGATATAGACACCCGCAGGTTTCAAATGAGCCACTATTTATGCCACCACCAGGTTTTCAATGAGCCTTAGCACTTATGTTTCCGAGAGATTTACCCCCAGAATCGGGACATAACAAACCAAGAACGAGCAACAGCCAATTGACTACAATGTGTAATGCAAGTTCTTAGGACACGCCACTAACTCAAGAATCATTTTTACAAGATTCTATAAAAGCCGTTGAAGTTAGGTATGTTTGTATCGTCATATGTACCGTTTTCCCTGGCTCAATGACAGATTTCTGTAAATAATTCCAGTTCTTGTTAAAATGAAACTAACATGGCAATAAATTGAACTCCTTCAGAATAGAGATCCATAACTTCTTGGATGAGTTAAAAGTTAGAAACATTAAATCCAAACGTCAATTTTTATTGCCAGTAAATACACGGTTTTTGCACTAATCTCACACAATTTTCTCACAAATTACATGGCATTTTATTCTTAGTGTTGCGTCTCCATCTGTGTACATTCCGCATCGCCGTCATTAAGGCGTGTAATAACTTCAAAGTATACTTTAGTAACTAAAAGTATAACAGTGAAATCAGCAGGGCGATGAGCCCCACTTAAAATAATTATCAGTTGGCTAATACCAAAATGATTTTTATCAAGAGTGACCAATAAACGATTAAGTATTTTAACAATTTATGAGTGCTTTACATGGAAAAATTTCCCGAAGCTATTGCCAATTCTCAACTTGGCACGAAACATCACTTTAATTTGAATTAGGCCAAAATATTTTCTTAAACTTCAGGAAATCGTAAACATACATGATTAGGCTAAATATTAAACCTATAATGGATAACTTCTGGCTCATATCAGGAGACGCCTTGGTGTATAAAAAATACCTCATTCCTTGTATAAATTAAATGCAAAAGAATAAGACAGAAACGAAAGCGATGAAATGAATACTTTTAGTAAGCAATTTGAAAATTCAGAGGAAACGTAAAAAGTTCAAATGAAAACATATACACGCAACACCAAGCATGCATTTTTTAAAAACGCTAATTCATGTAAAAGTGGCAACAAGTGTCCTAAGACCACAAGGCAGTTACCGGCCACCACGTATACTTCCGTAAAATACTTCCTCAACAACGTAAGTTAAAACCCAGCAAGAGTCAGACTCGCTGTGCCAGAGTAATTGATCGGTTTTGGCGTCATTGGCGAATTTATCCATTAAAGGTTTTGAATAGATGAAAGTAAAATCAAGGACATTGAAGTTCTCCTAGTCTCAGCATCCACTTTCTGAAACTTCATGTAAGATTACGTAAGCAACAACGTAATAAGTTCCAATGAATTCTCATTTAGAGCGACCGATTTTGTCGAAAAGTCGACAACATTGGGTTCATCACAGAGAAAAATTCAGCTCTTAAATAGTCAGAAAAAAACGGAATAGGCGTGGGGGGAGGGGGATGTAAGAAGGGGAGGGGTGGGTGAGGAGACCACCCTTGACCCTCCTCATGTCCCTCAACTCATGGGTCCAAGAGTGGGTACACAAAGTGAAGCCGGTAACTATTAGAATTTCAGTATTCTGGATGTTACTTTCATACATAAAAAAACTTAAATGATAAATTCACCAATGACGCAAATAATCACGTAGATAAGGTTACCAGAATGGGAGGGTAATAGATTTCATTATCTCGAGTCTGGAAGCGATTCCAAAAGGTAGCTATATTCTTTTACCTCTGCTCCCCAGAGCTACTTGGTCGCCGATTTCTCTTTCATATCTATGCCGGGTCCTTACCTACCATCGTTCGCTGTACATTACATTGTCTTTATTTACTAACAATTACCTCTTAGAACAACACTGAAGGCCTTTCACTTCGTAGTTTTTAGCCAACGACGACATGCGGACCCAAATACTTATGGAGGAGAAAAATCCACCCAAGCAAGACTCGGACTCGGGACCTAAGTGTCAGCAGGCGAGGCATTGGTCACTGCAACCGAGACCAGCCAAATGCAAACTCTCCAAAATGGCACACGATTATATAATAAATGGGTCTAAGACTATCCAAAGGACTATACGATACCTGCGAGACAACGCTGGAAACCTTTTTTTTTTTTCAGGAAATCACTTATTAGGCTACTCTAATAACAGCATGCAATCGCAATCACGTTGTTGCGTCAGGTCTTGTAGAAACTCCGAACTTCACGGGTGCAGGTGCAAAAGCGGTTATGACTTTGTGCCAAATAATTGATTTCCAGTGTGGTAAATCGATGAAGTTGAGTTCAAAGCTAACGAAAATCCGTTTAATTCTGTTTGTTTTAAAAAAGTCACCCCGACACGAGCATGTAGTAAATCATGTAAGTAGGGAATACTATTATCATGATAAATGTGCAAAACATGGAAGATTTGATCAATTGAATAAATTGTTGGCATCACAAAATGAAATGGTGAATGGATACCCAGTGAGGACAGAAGGTTATATTGTCTTTACATCGAAAGAAAAGGACATGTTGGTTACACTACTGGGAAGGCGACTTCCAAAAACATCCACCCAAAGAAGAAAAATGTCCTTGCAGCCTTCTTCAACAACAGCAGCAACAATTACTACTACAGCGGCTAATTCCATTGCATCAGAGACTGAGAGTGGACATTAAGAGTCCGAAAAACGAGATGATCAGTCGTCAAGGACTAGGAAGTACAACATTTTCAATTAAGCAACCAAATTAGTAACGAGTGTTGATGAATGAACAAAGAGAAGATGGAAGCATTAGATTCAACAAATGAAAAAGCGGATACTGTGGTCAAATTAATAAGAGCTGTTAGGCGATTATTACTTTGTTAGGCGGTTATTATTATAAATATGACTGTTGCGGACACTACGAGTGTGAACACTGGAAAAAGAATGGATTTGTAATTCAGTTTCAAAGGCTGTTTTCTCATAATAAGCTGGAATAGCCACAGTTCATAATCTGGACCGAGTAAATGTGTCTTAGGCGAGATGTGAGGGGAAGGCTTTTATGTTACTAAAATGAAAAAGTATTTTTCCACCAAAAAACTTTACTATCACAACAACAATGTGATAATGAAGTTTTTCGTGGAAAAAAGTTATTTCATTTTAATAACAATCTTCACCGAATGCTTTGCATTGTAATGGATAAAGAACTTGGAGGAACAGTGGCACATCACCCAATGTCAAATTTCCATTTATCCTGGGACTTGTAAAGAGCAACGAGCAGCTCAAGATATGGTTAGGAAATAATAAATAAGACACATCTGAAACAGCAGAATTTTGTGATTACATATATGAAATTTCTATTTTATTGAACTCGAGTTTTTCGCTTTTATTTGAAAAAGCTGGAGGATACGAAGACGTTTCTGTGCCAGAACTTGAGCCTTTTCAGAATATGCATTGAGTTTCTAAAGAGTTGGAAGATTCCAACAGCTTTCCAAGTTGAAAAGAACAGACTTATTTTCCAAGAGGCGAAACACATTTTAAATTAAAAACAATGGGTCTTCGGGGAAATTTTCCAGACCACCACTTCAATACAGCATGCTTTACAGGGACAAAAACGTAAACAGCCAAAATTAAAAGACACTGTGTCACTTGCCATCAATATAACCAATGATGTCTCACAACATGATACCATATAGAAGGAAATGAAGCTATATACATTTCCTTACGCACTGATAGGTATAGGCTGCTGGTAATTTTTTTTATGATCCATCAGTTCTAATTTTAATTCACCAATCTTTTCCAAAGAATTTTCCAGCTTCCTCTAGAAATTGTTATTCCCACCCATATGTCTGCAATTCCAGAATCCCTAAATCAACGGCCACCAAGTAACGATAATAACATTTACAAGTATTTATTTGCAGTGCACAATAAAAATATCGCAATAGGGATCAGAATTAAGTCTCGCTGCTGTAGTAGTATGTGGGTATCAATAGATGCGTACGATTTACTAACGAAGAGGGTACATGGAGAAAAAAGTTCCCGAGCATTATGAAGAAGAGATCATATCAGAGGTCGACTTATAATTTCAACAATAAACAACAGGCTAAGGTTCCTAAGGTTGCTGTCTCATACCTCAGAAGGTATGTGGCAGCCAACTGAGGCTATACTGAGGCTTACATAACCGTCATAAGACATGCACCAATCACAAATCCAAAAAAATGGAAGTGGTCGTAGTAGTATACCGGCCGTTTCTAGATAAACGGGTACTTAAATACTTGTAATGGAGATGAAATAAGTGCTCAAGTGCTCAAGAAGCAATGCTTTGTAAAATCAAGAATGGAGAATCGATCTGGTTATTAAGGGACAGTGCTATTATGCACGCAACATAAGGTAGGCGACGCCGAGCAAATGAAGAGCTTGACTTAGAAAAGACGAAGAGTTTTGCGCTGGGCCATTTTCTTTTTAAACCATTCACTGGTTCAAGAGATTACATCACCAGAAGAACAAATCTCAAGATTTTCGATTAATATTTCAATCATATTTGTAACAACTGATGACCAGGCTATAATAGCAGAGGATGAAGAAGAACTTCAGGAAATGATGGAAAAAATTAGGAAGAAAAGTGAAGACTACGGAACGAGAATAAACAGCAATAAAACTAAGGTAATGAGAATAGCGAAGAGAAAAGGGCCCATAAATATATGGCTGGAGGAAGAAAAATTAAAACAAGTAAGCTCTTTCAAGTACCTGGGAAGTATAGTTACACAGAATGGCAACTTTACTGAAGAAATTAAAACCAGAATTGGGCAAGGAAAAGCAGCATTTAGCAAGATTTAGGAACTGGTGACAGCAAGGAACATCAAAATGGATATTAGGAAAAGATTTGCAAAATGCTTTATATGGAGCATTGTGTTGTATGGATGCGAAACGCGGACGTTGAAGAAGAGAGAATAAATTTTCTTAGAAAGCTTTGAAATGTGGCCATGGCGAAGAATGGAGAAGATTGAATGGAAAGATAAGATCACGAATGAAGAAGTGCTTAGGAGGATTGGAGAAGAAAGAAGTATACCAGGAGAAAATAAAAAGAGAAAGGCAAAATGGATTGCACATATTTTAAGGAATGACAGCCTACAGAAATTAATAATAGAAGGGAAAATAGAAGGGAAGAGAGGAAGAGGAAGGAGAAGGCACGGAATTCTGAGGGATATACAAGAAGGAAGGAGTTATGCAGAGATGAAGAGAGAGGCCCAGGACAGAATGCCGTGGAGACAACGCTACCGTTGAAACCTGCGGACAGATGCACCAATGATGATGATTTGTAAAAAGTATTCAAAATGAGAAAATTTTCAGCGGCCGGAAAATGCGACGGGAAGCTACTGCAGAGTGTTTAGTGACGTCAGCCAAATGTCACCAAAGCAACATGTGACGTCACGCAACTTTCTTCCTGATCCGAATAGCAGCCCCGGTAGTCAAAGCTTGTTGCGTGAAAATTAAGAGATGCCTGAAGTTAACCATTCAACCATTAGGGGGGGGGGAATAAAAAAGATAACGAATATCCGATTGAAGATATAAAAATACCAGAATTTGACGCACTCGAGTCCTCTTAAGCTTTCATTTCTTGTATTAATTCGTTTCGAATTGAACGAACGAGGACCACTATCAACACATTAATCTTTATTTTTTCGGCCTTATAACGAATAAGATATCGTCATTCGTTTTATCTTTCCACGAGGTTCGCTGAGGTTCGTCGTGAAATGAAACACGCCTTCAGCTATAATGCACAGACCGCCAAAGAACGGGAAATTTAAAACTTTAATATTAATATACATCCTATGGTGAACCAAGACTCCAGATTTTCGAGTAATGGCGGGGTAGGTATATACTAACCCAGCGTATCATGATCTGAATTTAGCATTATTTTATGTACAAAACATACCCTTTCAGAGCAGTCCTCCAGGCAGTTGCGAAGATATTAGTAGGCTAGATTTTCTGATCACAGTTAAAATACTTTCCAAAGCCGAAATTAATACTTTCCCATATCGATACCGCTCGCGCATACTAACCGGCAGTCTAATGTAACATGCAAAACGATACGAATAGGGCTAAGTCATCTTGCGGGTGATGTTAAACAGACATTATAAAATCAAGTCTTAGTGTAATCCAAATGCCAACTGGGTTCCCATACTTCTAGAGCGGTATTCTGCCCGTCGAAAGGGACAAATAGTTGAGGTCCCAATGGCGCCTTTCGGTGAGAGAAATCTAATTCTGATGCCGGGTTTCCCTCCACTCTGCCTCCAATCTCAATGAAATCCTTCTCTTAACAACGTAAGCCCCATATAAATAGCGAACAGCCGCTTTCTCTGTTTCCACGTGGCGGGAGCCATGAGGATTCAGAAGGCCGACGGAATGTGGAAAACACTAAGGTTCAGTTTTATAATGTCTGGTTAATGTTAACCGTAAGATCACGTAGCCTTTATGTTAATTTGATGTTGACTGAGAGTTTACGTATTGCGGAGGACATCAGACTGTAGGTTGGCCGACGTGAATAATATCGACATGAAAGCGTAACCACATCAATTACCGCGCCAAAAAATGTGTAACGATGACTTAGACAAAACGATTTCACCACGGAGAAAAAGTTTTATATTTTGAAAAACCTTAAAGATGCTTACCGGACTGCTAGTATGTTAGTATAGAGACGACAGTGGATAAAATTGTCTCTGAAGTAACCACTAGGACGTAACGTCAACACGGAAACACGGTAATTAAAGCTCTGAAAGCCTATAAGTATCGCAATTCTTGCTTAAATTAATTGCTTCCACGAGTTTTGAAAGCAACTAAGTACGGTGTTCCAAGGAAGGAGATAGAATTCTCATCCACCGCACTCTCACCTCATTAATACGTGCTGGCGAAACGATAGTCCGAATATCTTCCGTTTCTGTCTTAGTTAATGGGGGCGATTACCATTTTTTTTAAATTGCCGAATCTGACACAGTTTGTAAAATAAAAAGACCCGTATATATCCGTTTTTAGATCCGTCACCTAGTTCTCGAGTTGTAAGCGACGAAAAACTGATGTTCTTAACCCTTTCGCTGGAATGGGCGTGATGAGACTTCTTACGTCATCCCTTCGTCCACAGCTCCTTCGCCCAATCAAAATCCTCCACTCCCCAAAACAGCCAATGAGGGGAGGTGGATGACGTAGAAGTTCTCAACGCAGCTCATTCGGTGGGCGTTACCTTTTGCGTATTTTAATTTTCAATTTATGAGTGAATGGTTTCGGTTAGAACATTGATTTCTTCACTAAAACTCATTTTTAGTATTGTGAATAAAATAGTAATTTCGGTCCCGAGTAAACACCCTCATTTACCGCTGTACAGTTAGAAGGCACTTGGAAATAGATTCTTCAAACAATAGAGTATTTACAAAATTTTTGGAAACTACGTTAAATTTTGCTTTGGGGCATCAAAACCATAAATTCAAAATTTTACAGTCATAAATTTCCAATTTTTTTTTTAACAATAAGCGATTTAAAATCATATTTCGAACCTATCGCACAAGCGGACCGCGGCCATATTGAATCTGCTGTGACGTAATCGCCCTTACTCCAAAAGCTGTCGGGTTTGTTTACATTCGTTCTGTGTTTTATTTACTGGCTTGTGTGGTAAATATCCAATTTTACAGGCTAAATAGTACCAAAAATCGCCATGCAGATGCCTGAAGATATCCATGTTAAAATTATTGCGAAAAAGAAGAGCTAAAAAGAGTAGCGTTTCGTGCTAGTTATTCTATTAATCGAAAGTACGCGGATATCAACTTCAGATGAAGTATTTGTCAACATGCCATGTTACCCTTCATTGCGAAAGGAGATACTTGAAGAAGATGTCTTTAGCTGCAATATTCACGCTGCTGTGTCGACCATTTCAATGTAATTTAACTAAATATTTTGTTCCACTCGATAGTAAACCTCCAAACTTATGACCTACGCAGGTGAATATGAAGGAGATATGATCATATATGAGTACCCTTTCAGGAATAATACGATTAATTAACGTGTGCTTGCAACACTACAATCATTTCAGACTTATATTGCGTTCAAAGTGGAAATATATTATAATGCAAACATTCGATTTGTAGAAATGGCATTTATCTAAATGTGGTCAGAAGGAGTGATGAGTTGACATTTTATATTTCACACGATATGGGCTCCATTATTAACTGTTCCACATGCTATTAATGGTTGATATTGCTGCCCATTCACTGATGACGCACAAAGAATAATTAATAATAAATTAAAAACATTATTAAGAAGATATTATTGAATAATAGGTATGTAATTGGTAATACGAATCACGCACCTGGACTATCGGTTTTCTGATATAAATAAGAAACCTATTTTTTTGTATTTTTGCATCAGTGTTTTTAAATTCCTTCCAGTGAGCAGACGAAGCAGAAAATTACATGTAAGTACTGGAAAATGATGGGAGGCCTTTTAAGAATAAAACAATTAGTTATTCCTCATATTTTTGAATGCCAGTCGAGGAATATTCCTGCTACATTGCTACCGATCCGTAGTAAAGAAGAGATAGATTTTAGAACATCAGACATTACCGCAATGGCTTTGTGGCTCGTTTCTCTTGTGTGTAGTATAATAGACTGTCTAGAAACTTAGAAATATTGTCTATTATTGCAGAAGGCCTTTGCGTTGTTATGCACAATATTATTAAAATATTGGCATATTCACCGAAGGCATTTTTTGTGATTGAATTCACTAAAAAGCACAAGAAAAGTTATAAAAACTACCAGTTATAATAATTACATATCTTTCCATGATAGTTTCACACCTTGCTATTCACATTCAACGTAGTCGGGATTGCCACTTAGACAATTACCGATCATTATAGCGTCCTCAACTGGGAGTTCGTTGAAACAAGCTTTGACGAATCCAGCTTCCATTATGCACACAATCTCTACCTGAACACAATAATATGTAGCTTCAAAACGGCGAATAACTACTAACGTCTGCGACCGTAAGGTGCTCTTTCAATTTTGGTCTGGCAGATGACGTCACGCAAGGAAGAGCCAATGGGGCGCATCCCGGCCTATGTATTATAGATGCTTAAACAATGAACATTGGAAGTTAATTATAAAAAAAGTACGCCAAATATTGTGGTGGTAATTTAACATTGACATTTCGAAAATAGACATCGTTCACTCTTAATAGATTTCAAGGAAATTCCTCACCTGTGCAAATACTCTCTTCCTGAATCCTTTTAACAATTGTTTCCAACCGAAGGTGCGCGTATCCTAAGGGGCAAGTGCTTGATAGTTAAGGTGGTTCCATCGTGAAACGAAATATACGTCATTTCATTCATATTCGGGATAGTTATACAAAAGCAAATCCTCTATCTGTTATGAATAACAAAATATTATCTTTCCACGCTATTTTTCTCGCAAATTGGACTTGAAATTACACGGTGTTAAAAGGGAGAAACATAGGGAAATATACTATTTTTATATCTAATATAAATGCCATTTTCACTAAAAACTGTTCATAAGAAGGAAAAAGCTTTCGGGAAATTGATTAAAAATGAAATAGATGCATATAACCACCTTATTGTCTCAGTAATTAGTAAATTACTGCGATAATTGACGTCAAAATGTAACAATTCCATAGAAATAGAACTGCAGTCGGCTTGTATTGCTATATAAAATTGTTTATTAAAAATATATTCGTGGAATACTCTACAAGCTGTGTACCTTAATTATGGTTTTGAATACCTAAAGCAAGTCATCAGCCAAATTATCATTTTTTAAACCAAATAAACGGAGAGAGTTGGAATTTAGCATTTGTTTTGACTCACAAAGCCGTGGTGAAATCCACTTAATACGGGTGCGCGTAAAAAAAACTGAATGACGGTGAGTATATGGTTAACATAGCGCTAATAACGAAAATAATGAACATTTTTCCAATACAATTGGTGTAATTTTTGGAAACGGGAGTCTAAGAGGTACACAATTAACAGAATATTAGGAGCAGCCACCTCAGAGTGTTATTTATTTTAGAGTACACTTCGCGGTGACGAGGCCCCACCATGCAAGAAACAGGAATCCTACCGCGTCTGAAGTTGGAACGATTAGCTTGCTCTGGCCGCGCAAGGAAAACATTCCACGGATAGCACTCTACGGTGGGCACAGCCCAAGGAACTGGCTGATCTTCGGGATGCCATGAATAGGATATAGGGCGTTATCCGAGCAATGCATTGCTTGCGCGGTCCGATGGTCGTGGCACAATAGGATTCGTCGATTTTGCATGGCGAGGTTAACTCGATGCAGATCCTAATAAAACCGCTCCCCTGGGTTTAGTAATTGTATTGCTGAAGTTAGCATAAAATGCCAGTTTAACATAAAGTATTAAATTGCTAAAAAATATGAGAAATACTGTTTTTTTTTCGTTCCACTACTACCTATTAATAAGGAGTGCACGCGAAAATGTACCATGCTTAAATCTTTCGAACACCTGAGCTCAGTTGCTTAGAAAACATAAAAACCTGGACAAAATCATTCTAGTGGAAAATAATTATACTTGAACAGAGCACATCGGCTGACATTCCGTGTCTGACGTCACTTGCACATTGCTTACTGTGCAGACAAACTTTCCGCAGGGGGCGTGCCTATCGGAAAGGGTCGGTGCACGATCGTGAGCGCCAAAGGGTGGCTGACGACCAGAAAGAGCATAGGGTGACAGAGGGCGCACCCGCCATTGGTCACCTTCAATCCCGGCGGCCTCGGTTCACGCCTCGGGACGGGGCGAGGGACGCCTGTCGCTGATTGACGCCGTTTCATATACTCACAGATCGAATGGGGCGTCATTTTCCGGGGTCAAATGGGGGCGGGTGCAGTGGGAGGGTGAAAAGTCGTCAGTGTCGAGTCGTGTGCCCGTGCTGCTCTTGTCCGACAATCGATCGATTTGGCTCCTGCCTTGCCCCTCCCCCCCTCCCCAACCCCACGGCCAAAAGCGGGTCCCGCCCCCCCCCCCCTTTATAAGGGTTTCGACATTAACGAACATCATGCGACCCCCCCCCCTCATCCCCCGACCCCTCCTTCTGTCATATTTCTCACGGCAGCGAAAGACTACGACCACGAGGATATCAGGATATGAATAGCAGACTCGCCTGATAGCCGCCTTTAAGAAAACCACTACCTTTAATTGACTTATTAGATTTCATTTGAAAGAGGACATTCCAACCAAAATATACGATGTACTGAGTGCAGTTAAAGACCACTATTCAACCTCATAGCTTAGCTATATATTCCACTAGCAAGCCACCCGGCGTTGCTCGGGAAGGAGAAGGGGAAACTTGGAATTCATGGTAACATAGCAGGATTTGTAGGGAAAGGAACAAAGCAGGTTAGGTGACGGTCATCTAAATAAACAGAAAACAGTGTAAAAAGGTAAAATAGAAAACTCTTTATTTCCGGGATGCCAAACTGATGGGGGACGGCTCGCAGCACTTCTTTATAGACTATGTTGGCAATTTTTCCTGTGGGGGTGTATCGGAAATGGAAGCCGCCAAATCGGCCTTCACCTCGCACACAAACTCGTGGGCGATTTACCTGTGAACGGTGAAGTTGCGAAAAAAGGCAGTATCGGAAATGGAAGTCACCAAATCGGCCTTCACCTCGCACACAGCGCACACAAACATACCAACATGGCAGATTGAATGGGGTTGTTATCGGAAGGTGGGAGAGTAAGCAGAGCGCGGGGATGGGTGCTAGGTGGCGCTGAGCGCACTTTCAGGGTTCGGTAATGAGAAAACGACGCTAAGGACGCGTCGGACGCAACCGAAAGTAGCACTACTGGATTCGGGAGCATGAGATGCACCTATGTACCAACTTTGGTCGCAATCCGTGCTGCCGTATGGAAACGCATAGCGGACGGACAAACAGACATCCTCTTTTATATATATAGATAGAAGATAGATGAACCGGAACAAGCCGGCCCCGGTGGCGGTGGGGTAAAGTCCTCGCCTGCTAATTCAAGGGTCGGGGGCTCGAGTCCCGCCTGGATCTGTTTTTCACGGCCTAGGGCATGGGTGTTTCTGTCAGGTTCTGGTGGTTCGGCCCCTGAGAAACCTGACGACAAGTCATTGGCATACGGACCACCACAATCGCCCGAGTAAGCAAAAAACATTATATACCTACTATCGCAGAGAGGATAAAATACGGAAAATACAGCGTATTAGTTAAGAAAAAGTCTCTCCATCAGTACGACATGATTTGTAACAACTTATCGTGAGACGGCACGATTATGACTCCGTATTCTTTAGTAGCACACGAAACAGAGTTATCTTATCATATCATGTGTTTGCTCATCAACACCATGACGCGCTAGAAGAGCCTAACTGCATGATCAGCAAAGATCAAAATAAAAGAGAAGGTATACATCTCCTAGGTGAAGAGAGGGCATTAAATATCTCCAGAAATAAAAGATCCATGCAATGCAAGCATGAAGCTTGGTACTGAAAATATAAGTTAATATGGTAGATCATTCCACAAGAAATAATAACGCAAGAAACATTCCACTACCTCATATCCAAAAAAAAATACGGTAAAAAAAATTGGTACACACCAAACACCTATTCCTACTCTGAAAATCTCAGATGGATGAATTGCCTTGATCATATGTTACTAATGTACAAAATTAAATTCAAAATGGCATAAAAGCAACATAAAAATTAATTTAAATGAGCACGACGGAGTACTTAATTTGTTTTATTTTTCCCTCTGTACTCGCATCATTACACTGAAGTTAGCAAGCTTATATCACACTACACACATTCATTTTTCGGGTTAGTGGCAGGTTTTCAGTGTTGCAGGTGGATTTCAAGTCACGAAATATCATCATAAATACTATCGATGAAAGTGGTACCTACCGTAGAAAGGCATATATGTTGAACTTTCCAAGTCCATAATGAAACACCTCAGTAAATTACTTTGGACAATTAAAAGCTCCATTAAATGGCGTGTCCAACAAAAATCCTTTTTATTGGCTCAATGAGACTGAATCATAACCTCTCAGGAATCTGCAAATCTCCTGTCCCTTAGACCTCCCCAGAACACAAGTGTTTAACGAGTTTAAGGAGTTTAACGAGTTTAAGGAGTTACGATTACCTCAAACCTATCGTGGGGAACACATATAAGAAATATTTGTGGCAGAGCTCTGAAGAAGCTAGGATTCGTCAAGCGTATTGTGGGAAGATTCTCAGATGAAAAAGTAAAAGAGAGGTGCTATTTCGCACTCGTCCGGCCACACCTTGAATATGCAGCAAGCATATGGGACCCTGCGCAGAAAGACTTAATTCGGGAACTTAATAAAATACAAAGGAAAGCTGCGCGATTCGTCAAAAACTGCTACGGGCGTACAGACAGCGTTACGCAGATGTTAAACGAATTAGGCTGGGAGCCGCTAGAGACTCGGAGGCTGCGCGCTAGGCTTAGATTACTTGAGCAATTGAGAATAGATATCTTTCAGAGTGACATGGAGGACATCATATTAGAACCCCACTATATTTCCAGGTCCGACAGAAACGATAAATTAAGAGAGATATTTTGCCGAACGGATAGGTATGGGGTTTCGTTTTTCCCCCGAACAATAAGGGACTTCAATAAATGCAAGGCGTAATTTCATTAGAGCGTTTCCTTTTTATATGTAAACGGCTGGTGTCCTAACACCCCCCGCCACACGCCTATTGAGGCGGCTTGCGGGGTAGTATGTAAATGTAGATGTAGATGAACGAGGTGCCATAGACTCACTCTCTCGAGGAAAAAATTGCGACCAAATGCTTCGGACAGGTCATATATCCCAACCGTCTACGCGCGGCTAGATCTCGCATCAGCTAATGGTGTTGACTTTAAAGGCCTTCGCCTTATTAGCGACTGGTGATATTGTACAACCTTCCTCGGCCATTACGACTCAGTAGAAACACGTTTCAGACGAATCGGTAATCATTCTCGGTGGTAAGATGGAAAATGTCCTGTTTTTCACTCAAGACCCTCTCCCTTCTTCCAAGCTTCACTTCCTCCACGACTCCACCAGTTGACGGAAAATATTTTCTGCTCTATTTCACGTATTTCTGTATCTCAATTTCCTACTAACACCCTCGATCTCTTCTAACTACAACTGAAGGGCTTGGGATAAGATAGAACCAACTATCATTTACCGTGTTCTGGTGTTGTTAAAATATCATTGTAAATGTTAAATAATCAGATAAAAATTAATTTCCTATTTTACAAAAACATATGCATACGCTCAAGTGTAATAAAAATGGAATGGCATAATCTTTATAAGTATAATTTATTTATTTATGCTGTTTTTGTTTTTTGACCATCGTATATTTTATTTAGCCCTGAAGATGGAATAATTTATAGTCCGAAACGTTGGCAAAGAAAAACTGAGTTTATTTCCTGACCTAAACTCAATATTACTTATCTGTATATATGTGTTATGTATCCACCACGGAAACTAATCCCTGGGATCCCATGTCACCCAGGGGACATGGGATCCCAGGTTCTAAATAAATGTGAGGTTGATATGATAAACAACAAATTATAATACATGGATTTCCTTAGGCTTATTTATTTTTACATTTAAAATTATAAAAATGTGCCTTTGCACTGCATAAAACCGACCCTTTCAATTACCTCTACCCTATCTAATTTCAGAATAGCTCCAAATTTCCTAACTCCAAGCAATGAACCAACTTACTCATCCAACACTCCGCATTTTATTCGGCAAACTGCACTGCAACCCGGTCGTCTCTTCACGAGCTGATTCCCTCTCCTTCTCTCCTCAAACGCGCTTCACCCACCCTCCTCCCACTCCAAATCCACCCATCCACTGCTGGGAAATTGACCCCATGATCGGAGGACATAAAAGTGTTGTAATATATTGGACTACAGCTTGTATCGTAAATGCTATAACCGTTCATTGTCTATAAGATACCTTACAGAGAGGTGGATGCTTGAAGCTGCGAACCGACTATCAGTCATAGTCGCTTCATAGCTCCAATAGAGTACTCCATGCACTGGGTTCCAAATTGTGTCGTAAATAACGTAATCGTTCATAAGTTACATCACAGAGTGAGAGCAGAGAATATTTAAATGGACCGCGAGAGGAGTACCAAACCTCAAACGAATTCAGTAGAATTGTCTCTCCAATACAAAGGTAGCTCACAAACGATGGCATCACTTCTGGAGGAAACGCTTGTCTCACAACTGCTCCCAAGGCAAAAGTAAAGATTCAGAAGTTACATTACGACAGCCAACTCAACGACAAAACGCGTCACCTCGTTCTAAGTTCACGTGCGTAGTATCTAGGTACTCTTCGAGTCACCGCCGTATGGGCGCCAAGTGTATGCATTCACGGGAAGCCGCCGACTATATCATTCACCACATTATCAAATAGGTTTAGGTAAGTATTAGGGAATACCACCCATGAAAACACAATCATTGAAAATGTAAAAAAAACTGCGACTATTCCGGGGACGTGGGAACCTCCTAAAAATATGATGAAAATGGAACGTCTTCCGAACAGGACATCATATACCAACACCCGAAGTACTGACAATAACACTGATAATTTAGTGTTTAACGAGCGATAGAAGTAATATTAAACGGCGATAGTATTCAAATAAACAAGGAAAGGCACACTTAAAAGGCTGATTATCAAAATGTTCTTCATAACACCACGCCCATTCCGCAAGTCTCCGGTAACTAAAGAGCCAAAGTCCAACAACGAGGAGATAACGCGACCAGGGTATCCGAGCGGACTGCGGAAGTATATGGGGAAAACAAATACTTTCGCCAATGCGGAACCAGGACGAACGAAAGTTATCAAACTCAAAAGAGTGAGACCACCATAATTTTCGTACAATTAGCTGGTTTTGATGACACACCCGTCAACTCATTTCTCACGAAAAAACAAGCGTAATGACGACATAAGCCACGTAACTTGTCGAAATTTATTTTGAGGAGAAAAGCTACCTAATTTTGACAACAAGAAAACTATTCTGATTTCTGCAAAGAGTGGGAATTTCATGAAACTACGATCATGAACTTTTTGAATGGGATGCAATAACTATCGTTACTGGCCATCCTAAATTGAGGCCTTCCCCACCGATTTGATTTTTAATAAAAATGTATTATGACCTCTCCATTAACAACGGTTGCTACTATATTTAGACCTTTAGGTGATAATTTAATTTCTATCAACATCACATTATGTGCAATTCTATCTTAAAATTTTGTGATTTGAATTAAATTTTCTTTAAAATATTCCATAACCATTCATCATAATTAATTCCCTTGTGTTACAGTTCATTTAGCAATATTCAAAAATGAATTTATTTTCGTTTTAAGATAGAAGAGGATTTTTTAATGATACATGGGTTTAAAATGTTACGGCATAAGAATTTAAATGTTTCTCTGATTCCATTAAAGATAGTCATGCATCGTAAGTCACTTATTGCGATTGAATTCTAGTTTTTTTATTGTGAAAATTGAAATATGTAGATCATATCGTAAATTGATTGGATTGGAAATATTTCGCAAGTTTCCACCAAAAAAGTACGCTATCAGCTAATTTGTATGATTCAGCAGGGAAATTCAAGTAAATCAGTAAATATTACACCTGTATTAAGAGCAATTTCAACTGTAATCAAATGAAAGAATATTTATGCTGCTAATTTATAGGTAATACACAATCCCCGGTCGTTGAAATCATGCTTCCAACTTAAGGTGGTTTGAGTGAGATAGGTCCCTAGTCATAGTGGAGACCAAATTAAAATTTTATTTTTTTATTTCAGCGTCTGTAAGAAGTACGAAATAAATATTGCAATATTAATGGCGCAAATATATAGTTACACATGCTCAAAAATCTCGGAAATTAAAAAAATAAAACTACATAAGTCTCTAACTTGACTCATTTTTTTCCCGCCGTACGGCTGAAAACCCTTTAAACCGGCAGGTATTTTTGCGATTCTGTAAAAAAATACTGTGGTGAGTAATAGAATAGTTGAGAAACCATGCAATCTATATACCGCTGGTTTTTTGACGAAATCTAGGTGTTATAAATTCCTATTTCCTTCAATATTCTTCCTCTGGAGCGCTCAGCCATAATCTATCTCATGTAAAACAGCTTATATTTACAGGCAAATTGCTCGAAAAGTAGTTCGGCAAGGGGTTGATATTTTTATATCAATGGAAAGATGAGAAATGTTTATTTAAAATGAGGCCAAATTCATCAAATTCTAGGTGAAGTGATTTTTCGCTCAAACTACCTTAACCAACCGGAATATCCCAGGCTTTCTGACTCTTGGAACGGACACTCCATGCAATTATCCCTCAAGGAGTTGGCAATGATGGTATTATCACGGGTACTAGGGTTGTTCAAAACTGTCGCAGATGCAGTCCTCACTGGGGCCGGCCCCCCTGGGGCTATCGTCAAAGAGTTCTCGGGTTAATTATGTAGTCATACCAGGGGTCACCATACCCGAACAGAAAGGGGTACCTAACGGATCCCTCACGTCGACAGAGGCACGTAATCGTAATAGTTCGTATAAGGCGGTCATCTACATCTGCGTACTAGCCAGTGATCGACGGCACGGGCGTGAGGCAGGCGCTGTTGCGACACCAGCCACATAAAGGAAGTAAACACGGAATGCATGAGGAAGAGGAGAAGATAAAAAATGAAATAAGCCTTAATAGAAAAGCTCCTCGCTTTATAGTTGGTTTAATCAAACGTGTACAATTAGAGACAATTCTTAAGCCTATTTTTTCGACAAAGTACTTCTCTTATTTGTCGCTTTTGTCCATTCTGCAGATATTAGGGTGGAGGTAAAACAATATTCGCAGTGCCGACATGAAATGCCTGAGATGCGACATGGTGTGTATCCTTCGAGTCTCAAACCACTTCCAACCCAATCCAATAGTTTCATCAAGAGAATTGAAGAATTTTATGGTTCGTTCGGAGAAGGAACAGCAAAGAATTCGCCATGGGGGATACGTCAGGTTGCAGGAGAAGATGCCACTTCGCAATTAATCTGGATGAAGTCTACGAGAACGCGCAAGCACTAAGATCGCTATTGCATTCATGGCTATTAAATTACTATTCCAAATGTATGGCAGCAAAATTTCCCTACAAAATACATAAAGAAGGCGCATCTTGATAGGAGGATCTTTTAAGGGTATATAAATGACAATACGGGGTCGGATATGTAAACTGACCGCCTCCTAAGGTTGCACGTAAGTATAGGATGCCTAAGGATGGGCTGAGCGAGTTTAGGGGACCGACTGTTAACATCAGCGAGACGAACGGTCGAAGCGGAGAGCGAAAGTCAAGCGGAGTTTTAACGCCGACAACGACTGAAGAAATAATCGTAAAGCCAAAGAATTTCTCTCTCTCCCTCTCAGTTTGACGGCGGAAGAGTAAATATTTGGGTAAACAAGAAGATGACCGCCTCGGAGTGACCCGACAAAATTATGAACTGATTTGACAGACAAAACATTTTCACGTCATTTGACACAAAATCACACTCTACGTGGTCCTTCCGGTTAATGTAAATGCATTAATGCGCAGTTATCGAGGAATCGCAGAGGAAAATACATTGAGTTGAACTGGGACTTGACAATCTTCTGATCTTCAATTAGTCATGAATGAAGAGGCTAAGCTAGAACTAAAACATTTTAAACAAAATTAATGAATAACAAAAGTCTCCTACAGGACATATTTCGTCAATTGTTTTATTTTTTCCCATAACTACCGCGCAGCTTAGAATTACAGCGACGCGCGACGCATTCCTTGTACTTGTTTATCTAACTACATCATCCTTCTCCTAAAAGGCAGGAAGTAGGTATGCTCACGTAAACTATGAGTTAAATGTTACTTTTAGTCGAAATAAATGTTTCGTAACATTACTCCAATACATTCAAACGTTACCCACATGAGCTGATATGTCAAACCATAGTTTAACCTAGACTAACCAAGGTCTTAGCTATATCATTGCAAGAGAACACAGAGGAGTCAATACCATGGAAAGGATCACATTGAAACACAGAAAAAAGAAATGGCGATTTTCAAAGTGGCGCAATGTTTCTATGGGGCCCACACGGCTAGTTCACTCGCCGCTCCCCTGAACGAGCGCCCAAGAGCCAATTAATGGGGAACAGGAGCTGAGGGCAGGATGTTCACTACCTCTAGAAATAAGCAATCAAGTCACTCGAGACTACCATTTGATAGCGGTTACGGGCCCGCCACCTGCCTCCGCCACCGATCGGGGCTACCTGCCCGCCCGCGCCCACCGCTCCACCCCGCCATGCGGCTCCGCACTGCCTCCTTCCGACTCCTTGAGAAAGAACAAGCCGTTGGCCCAACGATAACAAATTTCAAACACATGTAACGTATCTCAACCAACGCCCTGGTGTACATACTACGTATAAGCAATATTAACATTTGCGGCAGCGAAATTTCTGTTCTCAGCGACGGAGCAAAGTGATTTTTTGGCTTCTTACGAGGAGACGAGGATTTTACAACAATCAGAAGAAGCGAAATCGAAGCTGAACTACATGGAAGTAATAGTTCTCTCTTCCAAGCGATAATCTATTGGAAACTACGGCATACAGCTGACGAGAAAACCAATGAGTGTCGTCAAAACACGACGTAGTCAGGAGGTTATTTTTGGAGGTGAACAACGGACGAGGTCATCTGCGCCATTAAGAGTAGGTTGGTAATCCAGGAGTAAGTAGGGAAATTAAGAAAGGATGAGAGAGAAACCCGGCGTCGGCATTGCACTGCCCCTGACGAAAGGCGCCAAGGGGACCACACTTTAATGTCCCAACCAATGGGTGGAATACTGAATCTCCACTTGGCATTCATTCATGCAAGACCCGGAATTCCATTGAAAAATCTTCGCTCCGGAATTTTGGGTGGGAAGCAAGCCACAGTACCTACTCTGGCAACCACTCAAACTGAAACTTTGATATGACACTTACGGAATAGCGATTGTCGCCAACAAGTCGTATCGAAAGATGACGAAGCGGCAATGTCTAAACGAGTTAGAGAAAAGCGCAATAGCGCCTCGCCAACAAGGAGTTTTACTCCGACAGACCCGAGTTCTATGACTATGAGACAACATGAAAAGGCCAATTGTGATTAGCGAAATATTAAGGAAAAATTGACGATTTAATTTACTTAATGAGTGTTACGCGTCACGAAGGATCTAAGAGGAACGGTAACTTACGGGTGCAAAGGACCGCCAAAGAAAATGATTGATTGGACGCCAGAAGGGAGACGTAATTTTTTTCGAGGATTTTGTAATTAAAATTTATAGCCATGAAGTAAAATCTACTTAAGATTTTAACAATATAAATGAATCTTTCCCAAAAACCCAGAGCGGCTATCGGCAAAACGATCAATTGGAAATTCTAATATGGAGACTCCCTACGTTCTCACGGATTCAATGAAGACGCTTCTGAAGGGGGAACCTATTAGCTTTAGTGAAAGCAAGCACCTCAGCATCGGAAATCGAAGATAACGAGGCAAAATGCCCATGTTTTATCAGGAGAAGCCGAATACAAAAAAGCGATAAAATATCTTCATCTCGACGTAATGAAGAGTTGCACCAAGTTAAGCATGCTAAAAGAAAGATCCTCAAAGCTTCAGCTTCAGAAATTGCATTAAGCATTGCGAATTATTACTGAATGCATTGAATAAGTCAAATGTACCATGGATGACTGCAAGTAATCCATTTAAGAATGAACCAGAGATCAACCATTCGAACAAAGTAGTTCTTTATACAGATGAAATAATACTCCTTCTAGGACTAAAAGCATCATGCGGAGAGAAAGACGGAGGTTTTTCAATATGTGAACCAGTACATGAAGCGAGTAACTTAGGTCCTATCCTGATTACCCAAAGACTGAATTTTTCTTAAAATTGCATGTTGAGTTCAAGTTCTAACTATACTTTAGGGCAACATTTGATGGCATACCTAATCCGTTTATACCTAATACCAAGATTAAGTACAACGAGCGGAAAGTCGAAGTGATTGGCTTAACACAAGGTACTCTTTCCTAGGGGACTCGAATAACTGTGCCTTGCACGACTATCATGAGATCAAGTTACTTTTTTGGCGAGGTTCATGCTCTTACAATAATTATCACTTGTGGCTAAGCGCCTAAAAGGATTTTCTAAAGGAATGAGCGCCATCTCAAGTACTTCCGTCAAGATCTCCCAGGGTATTTTCCATAAATAAATAGAGAACATGAATGCCTACACATTAAAGAGGTTCTGATACGTAGATTCGCATGCCTTACGATTAAAAACCACACATTCATACATTTCAAACATCGTAATGCAATTACTCTCCGTATATTATATTCTGATAATACCCACGCACAAACTTTTCAAAGGAAACGAACTCTCCACCAAGTAAAGTTAAAAGCATCACCTTAAATGAAACTTGCCGAATAACGCCCTCACTTCCTTCTAACTATCCTCCGTCAAATTTATCCATCAATTTTTCAGCAGGTAAAAATGATAAAAATACGGCAAAAACGTTTTCATTTGGACGCCAGGGAAAATATAGAATCAACGGAATTTAACGAGCATGGCATATTCACGGAGCATGTCCGCAAGTGTTATGGTCTGGTGGCAATAAATGATCTTAAACAGTTGAGTGCATGGATCCATGCTTTCCCGGGTTGTATTTGCAGAAATACTTGAGCAGTTGAGAGAAGGAGGCGAAAGATCAGCTGGCGAGACCTATGCGACAATTTCATGAGCGACAAATAGGATCGCATTGTAAAATTTTTTTCTCAAAGCCGCGGGGAGACAAAGAGCGACTGCCTCCGAACATAAGTTGTGCCACGATTTGGTATTGATCGAGAAGGGAATCACATTGCTATCTATTAATCATTCATTTCACTCAATTGAAATGAGGCTTTTATTAAACATATATCAAACTTCAAGGTAGCAGAGTAGCTAAATACATATCAAAGCTTGAACACTACCATGCATGAAAAGTGAATCGGTAACCCAACTACATTCCTTGTTTCAATTGAACAATTTCTTTACTATTACCTAAAATAACTTTTGAAAGCGTAAGTTCATAAAACTCATGTTTAGCATGGTTTAACTACTTGCCATAGTAAAATCTCTTGTTAGGGCAAGCGGGATCTATGCACCTCAATTAATAAACTCAATATCAAAACACAGTCTCATGGCGCAAGAATTTATGCGTGCTCTAAATAACAACTTGCGTACACAGTAATAAGCAAAAAATAAGAACAATTAATCTCGGGTGACAGTGATAAAGCAACGATTGGTTTTAGCTTCTATGAAAATGCTTTTTCCGATTGCCATAGGTGCCAAACGAGGGTATCTCAAAAAACAAAGATGAAAGGGTAAGCTGGTTTTTTTCGTCCAATGAATGCCTAAAGTAGTAGCAAGAAATCGAAAGGCAATTATTCAAGGGACGCAAGAGGTAACTTACTCTCCCGGAGAAGATATTTGAAAAGAATCTTAAATGATCCGACGACGGAAATTACATGCCCGAGTGAGCTCAAATATGCCATCCAATAGAAACCCTTCCGACTGTCTTCATTTCCTCCCCATCTAGACCACAATTTCCTCTAAATCCAGGAACTGCGGCACACGCGTAATTATGATTTTACGTCTATCAATCACAATAAACGATACATGGGCAAAAAGAAAACAATGCCGAGCCATTTAAAACGGGACGGAAAAATAATTACTCATTCAGAACAACTAAACACTTTTATATAATTTTCGGACTAATCATCAAACTTCATATGAATATATAACAATTACGAGGCAAACAATTAATACGGGACTTCCTCATATTCTTATAAGCTATACATTTTAAGATAGATAAACTTAAGATTGACATCCGAGAAAGGTACCCCAATTCCGACACCCGCAGAGCGTAATGATATAATAATGGCGGCATTATAGAAAAACTAATTGCAAGACACTGCTCAACTATGTCCTGTTAATCTCTTTAAAACCTATGTCCGATCTCCATACATTTTCATACATTTACAGCATTTCTTACAATACGTTCAGAAATTTTCCGCAAAACTACAAGCAGATCCAATAGGTATAACTGTTGACATGCCCAGCAATCAACAAACCAATCTGAAAAACTTGCGAATACATGGATAAAGCAGCAATGAAATCGTTGAATACGCTCTGGTAGGATGAGCAGACCGAATCTCAAATGTATAGCAACAGTACATGTACTGATAGGAAAGAAAATGTCTCATTAATACTATACATGAACGTTCAATGCTATTCCCCTTCACAGAGATCGGATATCAGAATATAAGCACAATATCTATCGTGGCTCCGGTGAGGTTAATCTCTATGAACTCACTCTATCCGAGAATACGACGCAGCGAATAAAGACATGTTAGCAACAAGCCACCATCCAGGTCCTCAAAAGTGACATGACATTGTAATTTATCAGATGAAAACTAACCAAAGCTGTACACATAGCTAATTACATAATTGAATAAGAAACTTCTAAAGCCTCAAAATATATTGCCTTGTAAGATAACTTTCGTGGGAAATAAACGAGAGAATATATTTTTCGATAAAGGGAATACGACATCGGCCGGTTGAAACGAAGAATTTTCGGGGCAGATTCATAAAGATGAGCAATAAAATGTAATAAAATCTCATGAGCATAGTTCTTTAATCGGAATTGGATACATTTCCAAGCTGAGAGAGTGCAGCTACTCGGAGCAAACGCATTCTAAGATGACAAAAACAATTAAGAGGTCTCTCCGGCCTGACGAATCCGACGTCCCTCCAACGGCCAAGGACGAAAAAACCCTAGCTATGCGGGCACTGGTGGCCTAGGGTCAGCATCCACCGATCCCGACGTGCTCCTAGATAGATGGACCATACGCCAGAGTGCTTGGATGCTAGCAGCGGGAACAACAGGCACGAGTGCACATCGGAAAACACGTTGATGGAATTCTAACCACCTAAGGCGCCTCTGTACGGAGCGCAGGCACTAAAATGATGTCCGTGCAGCAAAGGAGAGATAACAATGTGCGGTTTTATGTGTTACGGAAGACTTGAATGAATGAATCAAATAATACACACGGCATTGCGATATTGGAGAAAATATCAATAATATTCCACGGAACCTAGTAAGGGAAAAAGTGCATAAAATATGCCTGACTCTTTCAAAGATTAATACTCGAGTAAGTAGTCACTCCATGCATTTGATTGAGTGCAGCCAGCAATGAAAACTCATCTCAAAATTTGGATCATATGTAGGACCAACCTCAAAAATAAAAATGCAAGAATTCTTAACAAGATTACTATTTATTCATGGCTTCTAAAAATCAAGAGGCAATGAACAACTTATTTTATACACTTCAATATTGTCACGATCCTATATCACAACATTAGGATCTAAAAATAATAATCTAACAAAAAAAAAACATTCACATTAACAGTCTCTCTCTTAAATTACACGAAAAAATTGAACAAAATTCAATCAGTCAAATGATCTTAGCAAACAGCAAGTAGTGAGTCACAAACGTCTACACGTACTCTATGGCAAACTACTCACGATTAGTGGGAATAGGGGGCAACTATAAGAGCATCACTACATGTACCTCCCGCCCAGTTAGCATGAGTCATTCCCGGCAGTCCACCAGTGTTTATGTCATGACTATTTATTTACATGGCTGCTTGAGAGGGAAGGCATAATACGATCGACAAGTATACTTGCAATGAGAATGCTCCCAAACGTGCTCGTCTGAAAATGAATGAGGGAATCCCTTCATCTATCGAAATCAAGAGTCATTGACAAATGGTTGTCAGAGCACTGCGTCCTTTGAACTTCAAAAAGGTAGAGGGGGAGTTGTCACGCTTCGATTTCAACGTATCTGAATGGAATATGGCAATTTACACTTACGAGTGATAATAATAATAGAGAAGGAAGGAAGGAACGATGGGTCTCAAACACTTACATGTCTTTTCACAGTCTTCCGAATCGAACACTACAAACGACTTACGTAACAGTGTAATGTACATTTCGAGGGGGGACTTTCCACTGAGGGTAATACTACATCACCGGCCGATTTCTCATTTCTATTCTCCTCGCCGGAATTGGAGTCGTTCGCTCCAGACGAAGCAAGAGAGGGGATCAGCATCCGGCAGCCAACAACAGGACACTCTCGTCTCGTGGTCTTGATGTATGCGGTGTTCCGGGGCTGGTGATGCTTCCCTCCAGCACATGAGGGCTCCTCAGAAGAGGCTGCTCGCAGGGAGATTCTTACCCGGGGCCGATCGCCCCCGAGTTCCTTCCCCGAATTCGGTACGGGAGACTCCCGGCTAGGATAGCGGGAGGCCCTCGGGGGTCTCTTGCGTCCACCCTGAGGCGTGGTTGTCGCCACCTCGATTCGCTAATCTCGGCTGGGGCAAGAAGCGGCTTCGTAGTCTTCGGGGCATGCGAGGTAGAATTGCCGTCGCCGGGCACTTCCGAGCGCCGGCCGGTTCACGGGCGCCCGGCCGGGGACGGAGGGATCGACTATCCGGGGCACGGCTACAGTCCGCCCGTCGGCAGGTTCCAGGGCCGTCACCGGGGCTCGCCGTGGGGGTCACGCCACGCCGGTCCCACGGTGGGCCCCCGCTGTCAGACGGACCTCAGGGTGGGGCTGAACCGAAAGACGGGGGGCGAATGAACGAGGGCGAGGGGGGGCGGCGGGGGGGCTCGGTGGTGGTGCTGGAAGGCCAGCAGGCGGTGGTACTCGGAGGTGGCGTCGAGGAGCGCCGGCTGGTGCGGGTGATGGTGGTGGTGGTGGTGATGGTGCGGGTGCAGGAGCAGGGCTGGCGGCGGCGGGTGAGCGTACAGGGGGGGCGCGGGGGGCGTCAGCTGGTGCAGAGGGGCGTAGGCGGGCGTGGGGAAGCACGGCGCGAACGTGGAGGTCACTTCGGCCGCATCGCGAGCGGACGGCGCCGGGTTTCCCTCCTCGGGCGATATGAGGCTCTCGATCGTGAAGGGCCTCTTGGGACGGGGGGCGGGCGCCGCCCCGGGCAGGACCGTCGTCGTGGCCGTGAGGACAGTGACGGGGGCGGGCGGCGGGGGCGGAGGTGGCGGCGGCGGAGAGGGCGGGGGCAGGGCCGGCGGGGAGGCGGTCGGGGCGAACAGGTAGCGGTTCATGCTCGCCAGGGCCGCCAGCTCGTTCTCCAGCCGGTCCTTGTCCGACTTCATGAGTTTGAACCGCTTCCGCCGGCGCAGCAGGGAGCCGTTCTCGAACATGTCGATGGCTGCGGGGTGCAGGGCCCAGTAGGCGCCCTTGCCGGGCCGGTCCGGCCGCCGGGGAATCTTGATGAAGCAGTCGTTGAAGGAGAGGTTGTGGCGCAGGGAGTTCTGCCAGCGCTGCGTGTTCTTGCGGTAGTAGGGGAAGCGGTCCGTGATGAACTTGTAGATGTCGGAGAGCGGCAGCATCTTCTCGGGGCTGCTCCAGATGGCCATGGCCGTCAGCGAGATGTACGAGTAAGGCGGCTTCTGGTCGCCGTACGACTCGCGGCTCGGCCGAGGCATGGCTACTCTCCGGTGGACTTAGCAGCGGCGACGGAGAACGGTCAGTTTCCCGCGCCGGGCGGGTGCGATCCTGTTACCGCGAACAATCAGGAGGCACTATCACTGGACACAACGGATCGGAGACATCAACGTCCGCTCCGACGGCACTTTAGTTTGTCGGACAGCATTTTTAAGCGATGTCCAGTCCTCACTCTTTCACCGTCACGAAACAGCAAACAATCACCGAGAAACGACACCCCAAAGGGACCGTTATCTTCACAGCTACGACGCTCACCGCGAAAACTGACGAAGTGAACTCGTGTCGCTCCTCAAATTGTGCGTGGTGGAGGAACGAGGGAAGAAATAACATCAGCAAGGAGAAACGCACGACTCTTCCCGAGACGGACTCGATCTCGACTAACCGCCTGCCCCTCTCCGGGCGAAGAGACCTCGCCGAAGCCCCGCCCTCTCCGACCGCCGAGGCCACGCCCACAACATCCTTCGGCTCCGCCCACCGGGCCATTTAAGGGGCTCGGCGCGGGCCACGCCCCCTGCAAGATGGCGGGCCAATCGCGTGCGCTGGGCGACGCTCTCGATGCGGGGCGTCCCCATTGGCTGTCGACGCTCTCCGTCGCGGGGGAAATGCTAAGCAGATAATGACACGGCCCCAAACATTCTCCCCACCCTCCGTCCGACTCGGCCAAGCGCCAGATCCCCTTCCACTAACAACAGGGGGAGGGGGATGAAATAAAGCACTCGTTTTGCTTCGGGAAAATTGATTCCGTCTCTTCTCCGCGCGCTCATATATTAAAGGGATAACAACACAAAACGCGACTCTCTCTCCCGTCCTCCGCTCGAGGGAGGGAAGGAAGGAGAAGGGCGAATCGCCATAAATCGAGCCGGGAATTAATTTGGTCGAGTTTCATCCACTCGTCGGCGAGTCTTTTTTCCTATTCTCTATCTCCCCCTCTACCCCTTTCTTTTTTATTTTCTTCAATCTCCTTTGACCGCCTTCTTCCAAACGAAAGCGTTCCCCCGTCCTCCCTCTTCCAAAGCATCTGAAATAACCCCACCCACCAGCACGAGGATGGCAGTTTAATTAAGTGGAGTGGATTCCGCCGTCCGTATCAGACGAGGGGGGAAAGGGGGGGGGGGCGCTAAGTGCCAGCACCACATTGGGGGCGCTCCTCAATCCCCCACCCCCCCTTTGTACACATTCCGTCCCCTCTCCGCCCCTGTCAATCCACCCCTCGCCCACAACCCCCCCCTTAGGCCAGTGATTAACGATGAGGCGAGAGCAATCAGGGTCCGTGTCGCCTCGAACGACTCGATATTATAACGAGGCGTTCGTTCAATCCCCAGACAATTGCTTTTTGAAACACCAATCCGAAAGGACGGTCCGCTTTTATTATATTGCACGTGTTTTGGCAGGACGGGGAATGTATGTGCCTGTCCACGCAAAGCGTCCGTATCTCAGGAGAGTGGGCGACGGGCAGTTTGCAGGTTGACTGGTTTATATTATTCCGTCCCATTATTCAGGATCTCAGGGTGCGGTCATATTTTTGTGCCTCCCGCGCGAAAATATGGACTCAAGCCGGTGTATTTACCGCAAATGTACGACAAACAGGCGATAAATCGGCCACCGATATACGTCGAGTTTACATTTAAGGGATTCAATGCCGATAAGGATACGCATGTCACAAATATGCTGGTTATTATCAACTGATAAATTGTCATCGAACCCTATATTCGAAAGTTTGACTAGGACTGAATTGGAACAAAGTGGATTGGATGTATTGGAAAATATGGTGTTCTCGAAGATTGATGTAGATCAAAATTACGGGGAGAATCACCGATAGACGTCTTAAGAAGAAGTTGGGAGAAAAGACGTTAAAACATAGACTGTCCGAAACAGAATAGAAAAATTATAATGTGTAAACTATGAGCCACAACGTATAAACTAAACTAAAACACATTCTGATACAGCTTCTTAAGAACTGTGCCCACTGGAAAGGGAAATAGGGGGGAGGCTTTGTAGGTCATAAGAAGGATAATAGCATGCCTACATGAAAAGTACCTACAAGTGACTTCAATTAGTCATTGCTCAAGTCTCAAGAGTAAAAGAAATTGCCAGTGGGGAAATGAGATGGATGGGCATTCTCTTTCGGATGTCTGACGAGTAATACTATACCCCAAGTTATTTCATGAAAAAATACTTTCAATATCTCTCCCCGAAACCACTCGATAACACTTCACTACAGAATTGGCAATAAATTATGGAGATAAACGTTAATTTAATTATTACCATCATAATTCTAAGGAAATATTTTTTTATTCTGATGAGATAGAAGGACCTGAGGTTGTTCTTATGCATGACTAATACGATTGAAAGTGGAGGAGTTTTTAATTAGAAATTCAATCACAAACGATCCAACGTGGAGACACTTTAAGGGAACATCAAGAATCAGTGAGTCAAACTAACAATATTTCAGCGCCAATTCATCCCTTGAGTGGGCATAACACGGTAGCATTCTAAGTCATTCCCAAAGATGACAATATACGGTAGTATCCTATCGTATATACTGTCGTCTCAAGGAATAAATTAGGAATAAAGAAACTTGTTCTCAGTTACAACAATACTTAATTATCCAAGGCTTGAAGCCATCTAAAAACTTGAGCGGTGAAACTGACGGATATCCTGGAAAATTTCTGGTTTTCTAAAGTCGTTTCTCCAGTCCGTTTCTCTTAATTACTCCCGCATGAATACTTACTTAGCAGTTAAGTGTAAAGATGCAGGCAGAATGTAGAAATGTAGCGCTCGCGTTGGTATTCCACCGGGCTATAGGCTTTGTATCGGCCTAGATGTGAAGAGAAGATATGAAGCCTATCACCCGGTAGAATACCCGAGAAACATATCTACATCAAATTCACCGGGAAAATCTTAGATCTTTTAAACAGGCAGAATATGTTCGTGCATTTCTGGTAAGGCATTAAAGTGGAGCCAGAGTTACACCACCTAGGTACATACCTAGAAATATCAATCCGTAATCCACGTCCACTGGCTTTCAGTGAACGTCTTTCAGCAAGCAATTCAATCTCAGTAATTCTTCCCTCTCCAATGAAAATCTTCATTCGGCAGTAAGTACATTTTCTGACTAATCTGAAACAAAAATAATTAAGAACCATTGCTCACAAAGAATAAACTCACGTTCAATTTTAAGCACACTTACGGACAAGGTGAGGTAACTCCTTACACTAAAATTTTCTAATTAATTTAATGATAATTGACTCTTAAGGTGTAATGCGAATGTAAACCATTTCGATGCTGGTAATGAAGTGTTCCACATTACTTAGAAACCCAATGCCTCCTGAAGGTAGGCTTAGAAACGATGCCATACAACTGATCCACATCTTTGAAGCCGTGGCACAAAAATATCCTACATCCACAAAACCTTATTAAATGTTTTCCTAGGCTATTTACTATTAATCTTTTCACTCCTTTTTCCCACAGCCATGTCTAGAAGTATACCATGGTTTTCTTTTCCTCTTTCTTCTGGAGGGTCCACATTCATTAGAAATCCACGCCCCCAAAGAAAAGCAGGTGTAGAAAATAGATATAATGAGATATAAAAAGTAATTTTTCACAATTTTTAACGTCAGCATCATTTTTCGACCTTTTATTAGGGGCACCTGACAAGGGTTTTATGCCCGAGGGCATTCGAGAACCCGATAGCAGCTTCTGCAATTACCAAACATTTAACCGTGGAAGAAGAGCGAATACCATTTGAGGACTGGACTTGGCAGCTGGGAAAAACAAGTAGTTATTTTTGGCGAGAGTGGCACTGCCTTAGAACATTAACATTAGGCATTTATTGGTATAATAGGTGCTTAACTTAGACGGGAGATAATGTTTTGAGACTGGGAATAATTCATGAGGTGTTAGGGCTTGCTTTTCAAGCCTGGAAGCTGCGTTCCTGCCGTTTTTTGGATCAAGATGAATGCGGGGTAAAAATAAACGTTATAAATAAGGTTTGGGCGATGATAAATTAATTCTTCCACGAGGGTCCAGCTGAAATAAAGATCACTACAATGACTCGTAGAATACTTTTTCTGTGACTTCTATTAAATAATTTTAAAAATATTTTAAGAGTGCCAAGGTGGTAGGAATTGCTAGTATACCGAGTAGCTAGAGTAGCAACATCAGTTCCATCAGAGAGACTCTTTTCCGGGATGAGACTAATTCAATCTGATCTCAGAAGCCGCCTTACCAGTACCCACTTATAAAAATTGCAATTTTTCGCTTCAGTTCCTATAACCATTTGGTAATAGGCCAAAATTTAAATTAAGTCAAGAAATTTTTTCCAACTCTGTTCCCTGATACGACTCCTGAAAGTTTATCAAGATTTTACAATTTGTACTCATGATAACATTACCTTATAAAATTAAAAAGAAATTATTTTACTTTATTTATGGAGGGACCATAACCTCGCAAGCAATGTTTTTATGTTGTCATAATCGAATCGATTAATCGATGTATCGATTAATAAAATCAATAAATCGGGCGCGATTAATCGGCTGCTTGCAATTAATCGATTTACAAAATATCGATTAGTTTATGATAATCGCCCATCCCTAGTTTGTTCCATGCACTTTGCTGAGTTTTTGAAAATCGTCTGTAAGGTACTTCGGTGTTTTTTTGTTAAGGACTTGATAGAGTAGAGATATAGTACGAAAAAGACGTCTGGAACTAGGTTTTAACCAGGAGAGATTATTTATGAAACAAGTAGTGTGATCAGATATTTTCAGATTGAATATGAATCTAATGCAGGTGTTGAATGCCCGTTGAAGTTTTACTGTAAGTTACTGAGATATATATCTTGATAAGCAACATCAGCGTAGTCAAATTGGGGTAATATTAATGTGGAAATTTGCTGTTTCTTAAGGGAATCAGGAATGACGTGTCTCAGTCTGAGGAGAGGGAATTATATACTACGCATTCCCACGGCCGGTCCCACTGGTGATATGATTAAGAATTTAAGTCAGGCTTCTTTACGCTAAGCCACATTGTACGTTATCTCCAAAACCGGGTTTCCTCGAATGATATTCGGAAAAAAAGAAAACAATAGCATCACAGTGAGTAGGTGACAAAAGAATAAAACATGTCGAGGAAAGGTCAAAAAAAAAGTTGACGAGGATTACCGAATCATCGTACAATACCGAATCTATTGCTAAAAGTCGTGAACGCTGGTGCATTTTTTTTATTAGTCTTACTGTCCTCCCATTAATATCGCACATAAAGACATTGTATTTGTATGCCTTGGCTGCCCAATCTGGCTCATGAGCATTCCATCATTAAATGGTTCAGAGGATAATGAATTTATGTCAGCAACACGTATTTGACCTCTTACCTCCCTTGGACGCAGTTATGATGTTCGGTTGTATGTATAACATGCCTCTGGCTGTGAACGTTCCCCAAGATCTTTCAAGAACACTAATACTTTATAGAGCATCGAAGCTACGCTGCACGGTTCACTTTGATCATACTGAGCGTGCAGTCATACCAACGTTCCCGACGGATTCTTCAAAAAGATTTAGAGAAATTTAAGAAATACTGATAAGCATTTGTACCGTGTGTATAATATGCTGTAATAATACACACATAATGTACCTACTGTCATTCGATTAAAAAGGCATCTAATATCAGCGAGATTTGTAAAACGATGCCATGATATCTTGTTTTGAGTGAAAAGTACTGAAGGATCTCAAAACTGATTCCGATCTCCACAATAATACATGCTACTTCAGATCATAATTGTATCAAAAACAATGATGCAATTTAAGAAATATCTGACACATTATGAAAAGAATTGTTCACTGTTCAGATAATTGCTTAGTTAGTAACTAAAATATACTGTCAGAAGTGCTGGCAATTACTATAAAGTGATTTAGAAACAAACCAATATGATTTATAACCTGAGCTCACCTTTTCAATTTTCCGGTGATTACAAACAACTAGTTAATCAGAGTTCATGAGCTTCCAGGGTCATCCGTGAAATACACGGAGATGTAATGTGACAGCTGAACTACGGCATTGTCATGACAACTACTCACCTTGCCAGTAGGGCTACGCAAGAGATGATATCCTCTAGTGACTAACGATCGTTACGATAAAGAGCATTAGAGGAGGAAAATGATCAAGAGTTGATAAATTAAACGGTACACTTTAATGACTGCAATGAGAGGTAAAAATCATACTTTTTAACGGTCCCATCACGCATCGCATAATTGCCTAGATGGTAAGTAATTCATATTAATTGATTCAAGAAAATGGAATGGTTGAAAACAGGAATAAATTCGTAAAAAACGAGAGAAATCTTTGGCAGAATCCATTGTGAGTATAAATATTTTAGGTGATCATCAGATTTACTCCAAGAAAATACTGAATTAAACTGTTGTGGCGCAATAGAGGCAGAAAGAGATAATTATCTCCAAGGATATGCTGTTTGTTGTAAAGATACTAACCTGCAAGTGAAGAAGCTGAATACCCTACAAGCAAAATTTCCTGAAATTATGTTTTCATTTTCCAATTCACATACATCTATGAATACAGCGTTGGGGTCCTTACAAGCGATATGCCGAAGCATCAGGGATAATTTCTGACGAATAAGAACTTACTAAAAGTTGGAGGAAAAACAAAAAGGGAAAATGCATCAAAATCCAGCAATCTCAAAACCCCTAATCCATTCCACAATTTTTCCATCCCTAATACAAACTATCAAAGAGTAAAAAATCCTCAGCGTTCTTCAAGAATGTAAATTAACGTGGAATACCCCAAGTCACCGTCACGTTCCGAAAAGCAAACGCAGCCTAATCTATCCTCTCCTTCACCACCGCAGTCCACTACATCTAGTTTCCATTTGTATCGTCATTATCATGGTGACATCAGGCGTCCCACAAGGTAGCGTGATCGGCCCCCTCTACTTCCTTACGTATATAAATGGTATTAACTCTCCAGTTTGCAACAAAATTATAACCTATTTCCTAATATTTCCCTTTTTCATGGCTGGTGTCATGGGACCCCTGCCAGACGCCGCTGCTGCAACTCTGCGACAACGTATATCTATCAACTGAAAAAAATCTCTACGGGAGTACGAAGGGGTCAAACCTTACAAACGGTTACCCAGCTATAGGCGTAACTCGCACTCCTCTATCGCAAACTCGAAGTGCCCCAAAACAAAACGATTCGGAGAATAACGGGCACCTACAGTTTCAGCGCAACGGACCAATGGACCGTGAATCTGGAAATTCTCTCCTTCAGTTCCCATTTCCAAACAAATGAAAAAGCATTTCATAGAATCCCCGACATCCTAAAAAAAACGCACTTCTGGGGTAGGATCGCCGTTTCTTCTTTCGCGCAATCTTTTCGTTGTCCAAAACGCAAACCACTCTGGAGGGGAAATGTACTGTCCTAAAAATACACTCCATCAATTGAAACTAGTGACTACTAGTGAAAGACCTGACAAATTTGAAGGATGGTGATTACGATTTTGCTCTCATGAGCGCAATGCAAAAATGATGATAACGCGATAGCATGTATTATGGAGAATGGTGGCGACATTTAGCCCCTTGATTCATTCTTGAACCACACTGTTGTGAAGCGGTTATTGGTGGGTGAGTTTCCATCTGCTTTAGATATGATTGTGCTGTTACTCATTATTATTCCACACGCATTTCTCTAGCGAATGTTGATGCCGTTGTCTTCTTCCTTGCACTGCTAATGGGCAACGCTTTAACAGCCAGACAAGGGAAAGTGCTCCTCGGAAGACTGACCATTTATTTTACTGATGTCTAACCTTCCTGTTCCCTCACTCCACCCATTGACACCTAGTCGCAAACATCCTCGTCTCGTCTTTCCCATCAAATGCCGAGGATCAAGACGCAAATGGTCAGTCAATCGTCGGTCATTCACTCGTCAGATGTCAGACAGTCTTCGGTTCTCGGGACAGTGGCGACTCACAATGTATCCGACAGAGGACTTGAAGCGTGTCCACCCTCCGGCATTCCATCACCCTTAGGCTTATCTCCTTCCCGAGTTTTGGTTAACATACGCATTTACCTATTCTACACCTAGTTCTATTCTACGCGCGCGTTTTAATCTTCTTTACGAGTCAATTGAATGAATTCTTTAATGTTTGATCTCAAACCGCTGCGTGATTATTCGTTCCCGAGGCCAAGGGCACTCTTTTGAAGTGTCAAGTGCCGCTTCGTTCCTTTCCCGAAGGAGAAAGGGAAGGTATTGCGCACAATAGTACGCCTGAGCCTCAAGGAACAGGTCATACACGCCGGTTTAAGCATCAGATCATTCAATCGAGACGCGTTTTTGGCACGAGGCGAGTAATTATTCACCATTTTCCAACTTTTTTCAATTCTCCGCGGTGAACACCGTGTGTGTCCTATAAAGGGGCGGAAGTGAAGGATTATAGCTCTGTACTGCGGTTGGTGGTGGAACGGGGGACACATCTCCGATGCCATCCGAGCTTCCCCCTGCGATGACCGAAAGAGGGCGATAGCGATCTGAACGAGTGGAAGGCGGCGCATGAAAGCGAGGTCGACATGATCAGGGGTCGACGTATTCCACGCTTCAACATGGATCCAAGCGTGTGTCATTAGTGCATCTAAATGGCGACGGGAAACGACTCCCCGATGGCAATCCCCAGTAAATCGATTAACACGCGAAATAAACAAAATACAGTCGCAAGCTTCTTTGAAACCTGCTACAAGCGACCATAGAACGCATCGTAGCAGGTGGAAGGAGTAGGTTGAGAGATGCTTGAGACTGGGAGGCTACAATCTAGGCTAAGATGACTTACTAAAAATTCCAATCACGCAAGTTTTAGGATGACTTGGAGGATATCATTTTAACCTACATCTCTAGATCAGACAAAAGTGATAAAAAAAGAAAGAAGAGGAACAATGCCAAACTAAACGGTGCAAAAATTCCTTAACTTCCTACCTATACCATTAATGACCACGACTACAACAGAGTGAAATAATAACACAACCTGTTAACAAAATTTTTCACTTTCCTTACTTACCCTTTACCAATTCCTTTCCACTATTCTCTACCCTCTCTGATAGGCTGATGCCCTATCACCCCCCACCATACGCCGCAGTGGCGGCTCACAGCGTCATACGTAGACGCAATACGAAGAGGACATAAACTAATGTTAAGCGGTGCAAAGAGGATACTCCAAAATGGCTTCGCAGACATGGGCGAGGTCTCTGGGCGGATATTTTCCTGGCCTGGTTACCGAAATCGAAGACGATCGATCTATATAAAAGTGGGAGACATTTGTAAAAAATACTCCGCTTGAAGGCAATAACTCAAGTTATTGAATTATTCTCATAAGTATTCTTCGTAATGGGTAAATTCTGAGTTTGTACATTGTACACCGATTCAGCTGAGCTAATTTTGGAAGAACTTCAAAGTATTTCCACTGTAAGCGTAAAATATTATCATAATTGAATTTCCTCGTCCGTTTTATGCCAAGGCTAAGAGTCCAATTCAAAGTCTTTTTGCAACTTAGAAAACACCGGTAAGCAATAATACTTAATTCATATTCTCACAGCTGGAAGGGCGCCTGGGATCAATCAATGATTAAAATAAGTGAAACTTGTTCATGGCTCCTAACTGGACTCATTAGATCCGAGAGTACACCATTCCACCACCTTGGGAATAACTCGTGGATTTGAACACGCTAATTCAACCATTTCACTTTCATGCCTAAAATTCGTTTCCCTTACCACGCCATCGATCGTATAGGAATATAACTGATTCTGGTTCAAAATGTAAGCCGGAATTTCAAAGGAGTTCTCCCATTCAGGAACGTAAAACAATGGGCAAAAGTTAATCTACGTCTGTTGACTGAATACAGCCGAATACGGATGGTCGTATCAGCATACAGCTGCAACCGTAGCCGTACAGTAAGTATACAGCCGTATCCTTATAAGGATGTGTTAAAAGTGTATTTCTACCTGCATGGTATGGTCGAAACCGAAGTCTTAAAGAATTAAATCAATGAAATAATTAATTCACATAGCTAGTGCAATTCTTAATTACACTGATAAGCCATTGAGAGGTCCAAGTTCGAATACCGGGTACGTCCATGATTTCTCTCGGGAGGAACGATTCCTCTTCCGTAAGCATTAGGTTACCCCAGTTAACTCCCGTTTCATATCAAAGAGTCATTACTTTTTTAGCTTTCCAGGGGACGAAGTGCGACTCAACGGTAACCTAAGTAATTTAGTCATTTAAATATTCTTAAAAGTATTTTCATCCGTATCAAATCTCGGTAAAAAGCAAAAAACATTGCCTAGTAATCTAAATTTATAGAGTTTCCATAACCAGGCTATATAGTATGGTTCAAGAGATTCCCATTAATCAGTAAACTCTTAGTTAACAAACGCACCTATCACCGGCGATCAAAGTACATTAAAATAAACTTACCTATACACATCATTACCAGCAGTCACCTATCCGAAGATTTGATTGCCGCAGCTCTCCGCTACATTCTCCAGTCGACTCGCCGTTCTATTCCTTCATAAGTCTTCACTTTTAAGTCCCTCGCAATTACCCTGATGTACTTCATCCACGGTCTTCCTCGATGTTTCTTACCATTCATTTCCGCTTCCATTATTGTTTTTAAGAGACTGCTATGTCGCAGAATGTCTACAATAACATTATCTCTCCCAATTTTCTGAGTTTTCATGTACCAACTTCTTTTATCCCCAGGTATTTGTAAGACTTCTTGAATGGTGATTCAATCTATCCAATTGATCATCAACTTTTATCCAAAGACAGCGATTAATTTGTTCGCCTTCGCCGAGCGCGTCTCAACGGAAATATTTAACCTTGCGTGCGTGTTACCTACATCGTATTTTCCTCCATTAATACTACAGGAGCTCCATGTCATCAAAATGAGTCTTCTTCCACTTTTAACGCTATTTCCTATCATCTCATTTTCAACCGCGTAATAGTCCAGCAACTAAACGATCTCTTCTAATGGCGAACCTCTCTAACTAACCCTCCATCAGCTGCCCTAAAAACCCGAACGCCACCGTCACAAACACACGTGTAAAAAAACCACCAGATGCTAAAAGATTCTTCACGTCCCGAGCACACCGTGTCGACTCAAAGAACATTCAATATCCGATAAATTACAGTGTTTCTTCGCCCGGAGATAGAATTCTCATCCGCGCGCCAAATTACAATTTGTCGCAGGTGTGTCGCGCCGTTCGGGACGCATTTAGGGACGGATATACACGGAATAGTTAGCGCGGCGGCGTCCATTAACATGCCCAATAATAATCTTTCCCCCCTTTGGAATGAGATGTGGACGGGGGACAAGGGAACACATACATTTTTCATGAGGCTCACTCAAGGGGGAGGATGCGACGAATAATTTCAAACACCGGAATCTTGTCTCCTCATCGTGCGCGCGTTCAAGAAAAGAAATGAAAACTAATAATTTCCGACGTAAAACCGCGGGGCATACTTAATCCATTATAAAAATAAGACAATCCTCACTCCCTTGCCACCCCCTTGTTCTTGTAAACGAAATGCTTCTGTGTCCGACGTGCAGGAATATGTGGTGGAATGTGGTCTCTTCACATTATACCTTATAAATGACCCAGACACTGTTGGCAGGCGTGGGGTGGGAACAGAGCTGCCAACTCCCGAGGAGTCGATTCCTAATGAAGTTCGTTCCATAGAGTGAGAAATTCAGGGAAATTCCGGGAGGCAAAGGCGCTGTGATAACTACCGTTGTATTAACATTTTCAATGAATGAGCAGATTCAATGCTAAAATTTAATGTTAGTGGTGGAATAAAGTGTTATTGCACCGAAGCGACTGCAGCCGCAACTGTTTCGGTCGGAAAACTGTTTCAAATAACTGTTGCAAATAACATGTTAGCTTCGTGATCGTGCCGCAGCCGCGCCGTTGCGCTCTGTGCTGTGCAGCGGCAACTGATGAAGCTGAAGCTGTTTAGTCTTCTATTCTGTTTCAGTTGCACAGCACGTGTGGCTACGTTGCGGTTATAAGCCACAATTTGTTGAATTTGAATCTGTTGCACTTGGCGGTAGGTGGTTTATTCAGCCAACACGTCTGCCCATCGTTGCAAATAGAATTAGAACTGTGAAGTCGCATTCATGAATCCAAATGAAATTGTTTTTTTTTAAGCGAAATTTTTCTTATTACATACGAGTAGAATGCAGAACTGCTAGCCATGTTCTAAGAGCGCCGATCGATCGCCTTTTGTTTGGTGTTCCTCTAGCTGTTGTCCACAACAGGGCATTTCTCGGAACTGTCTCGTTTTGTAATTGTTTCAGTTTAGAAACAGTTGTAGTGAAACTGCAGTACTCTTTTAGCGCCACCACTAGTTACTAAAATGTGATCACAATGGACGAAGAAGTCGAGGGACACATAATAATCGAGGGGGGTTGTGGGGAGCATCGGAAAACAACAGCACGCGAATGCGCACACGACCCGAAGTAAATGGTGAGCGATCGGCTATTGACATTATACTATTAAACTAAAAATATCTAAGATAATGCAATAACTGTTCATATTTTCTAGATTTCGTACATTTCAATATCATCAGTCGTGATTTTTCACGTCAGCAATGTTTCTGTAAGGAAATGTTTCTGACAACAGAAGAGAATAATAAAGCGGATATTGGTGGAAGTACATTCGCTCCAGCACGCTGTCTACCCGTACATTATACCAGAAACATCGAGCTCAATGGTGATAACATTATGCTGCTCACCATCATGTATCAATAGTTTTAATCGCGTAATTCTGAGATACAATTACAGCACATGTCACATCACCAGCAATTTCCGCATGAACGAAAATTAACCGCAGTCAACGATAGTAATAAGAAGAAGATTACACTCATATTTATTTAAGCTTAAAAAGAGAGAAATGTGGTCGCCGACATAATTATGAAACGAGCGTGCTCCTATGGTTTGGCCGCGCTGTGAGAATTGGTGTGAGCAGAATAACGAACGCGGGGGAAGAAACTCTAATACTTAAATAAAACTGAGGTTATTGCACCGTCCACTTAAATTTTAATGTAAATATTACACTACACGTGTTTCGACGTTTCTTATGGCGTCATCATCAGGTCTACTGTGTCTGTCTGAATCCTGACCTGACGTAGACCTGATGATGACGCCATAAGAAACGTCGAAACACGTGTAGTGTAATATTTACATTAAAATTTAAGTGGACATTACATTAATGCAGTTTTATTTTAGTACTAAAATGCTGTTCCACCATATAACGCCAGAGACTGTCGAAGAAACTCTATTCAGTGAAAAAAGTATTATTTCTCCAGACCGAGAGAGCCCATTTGAAGCAATGAGTGTAACAGAAGGGAAAGAGTAATCCAAGGATGGGGCACCATGGATGAAGTTAGGGTAAGCGAGAGCCAGAGTTTATCGGCCCAGCACAAAGAATTAAAGCTCTCGAGAATGAGCCAACCCCGAAAAAGGAAACGGGATAATGGGTTTGTGCGCAGTATGTAAAACGGGAGGACAGCGCTTCAATCCGGAAGGAGGAAAGATCCAATTCCGGGAGTCTGCCGAAGAATCCGGGAGGGTTGGCAACCCTAGGTGGGAGGTTGGTTTCATAAGGAGGTGGGGGGGGGGGAGTTAAGAAAGGACTACTACCCTCCCCCCAACTCCTGGATCACGTGACCGCTCCGCGTAGAAAATTTAGGAAGCATTTTTTTTTAAGCGCGGCGTGGAGATGGGTGGTGGGGGTGAGTGTGGGAAAATGGACTGCTTTTGCGGCGAGGCGTGTTTCACCTCATTATGTGCCCACGGATCATCAGAGGACGTCGGCGGCGTCCGCCCCAGAGTGCAAAGGAAGAGAAGACAGGTGCCAGCCGCCGTCATGCGCCCGCCCTGCCATCTGCCGGCCAATCGCCCTCCTATCAACCCTTACCCCCACCACCACCCGCGTCATTTCTTCAGCCGTTTAATTGATTGGCCCTTTTAGGAGTCGTGTCGAATCAAACAGGAAACATTTATACGCCCATCGAACGGCCCTTTTCAACCCCTACGCCCCCCCCCCCGCCAAACTCGTCTCATCCCTTCCCTTTCAAACCTCCCCCCCCCTGCCGTCACTTCACTCAACTCCCAAGAGGGCAACAACATCAGTCAGCGCCGCCGCCCGGCTGGGCTCGGTATCACCCACAACTACCAACTACGTGCCCAGCACGGCGCGCCCATCGACGTCAAAGAGGTTTTTTGACTGCGGCCCAAGGACGCACGGCCACCTCGGCCGACCGCAGTCGTTTTGGGACCAGAACTGCGGCCTGCTGGTGACATTTTACACCTCACGCTCATGAGCGGATTTTAAATGCCCTTCAATGGGCACGTCTGGAAAAAGTTCGCGAAAGAATAAAGAACTAGCCACGACCTATGAAATATTCAAACCTGCAATAAATTAATGAAATAAGTACAGGATATTAGGGGAACACTTAAATAAAACGTATTTTTAGATCGTGCTGTTGCACATCAGTGAACATTGGACGATGTCTATAGCAGAGAAAAGAAGAACATATGAAGCAATGGAAATATGGTTTTATCGAATATTGATGAATATCAAATGGCAATGAAGGTGTCTTACGAGAAGTTCGGAAAAAAAGTTGTTTGACGAAAAATCTCCAAAGAATGAGAGACAAACTTAGACACAAACATTCTAAGAGGCCACAGTCTCCTGAGCACACTACTAGACGGATGAATGAATAGCAAGAACTATAGAGGAACACCAAGCGTGAATAAAATTATACAAATAAATTAAAAGGAACGTTTCAAAGAAGAACTATAAAGGGATAAAATAGTTAGTTCAGAGGAGAGAGGTTTGGATAGGTGAAGCGAACTATCTGATAGCGCTGCTGATGATGCTGATGATAACGACGATGAAAGACATGAAATGTGACCGTAATGGTGAAGCAGTGACCGTGCATTTCGAATAATATTACAGGTGACCCACCTCTTCATGAAGCCATTCATGGATCCCATTTGGAATAAAACTACTTTCCTCAGAAAGTTGAAAAGTAGGTTGCTACAGAAAAATGATGTGGAATATCTGCTAAAAACCATGGCGTGATTTTGGTATGGTATGTGTACTTATTGTACTTTATTGCGTAAATCTTGTACTTTATTTTAATTCCAACTCAAAACTGTTATAACGGAACACATTTATGTTGCATAAAAGCCAGAATTTATTTATTAAATTTATTATATTATGAGAATACTAGCTGCTAAACTACAGCCAATTTATTCAAGGAATGGCAACCCCAAAACAAAAAATTATTTCTTCTGGGGTGCATATTTGACTTGTAAAAATTGTGTATATTTATTTGGGTGAAATAAATTATATTCTTTTACCTTTCTTCCCCTTCCCCGCTTACCCAACCCACTATCACGGCCTTCAGCATCCCCTCCCCTTCCATTACCAGTTCCAACCACATCCTATGCCTCCTCCTCCAGCAGCTTCCTCTCCTCAACCTCCACGCCAAGCACTTACTTGTTAGTCTTCCTTTCCGCCCATCGCACTCTCTCATCCCTTCTCTATGCCCACATTTGTCAAACGCCTCGGTCCATTTCTCACCCCCTCTTGCATAGAGTCCAGGTTTCTGCACCATACAACGCCTGCACACTTCATTCTTGACTCTTCGCCAGTACTTTCTTTACACTCTTACACTGCATCCCTGTCTCTTCTATTGGCGAGCATCTCTCTTTCGCCAACGCCATTCTCCTTACTGCCATTTCCCTTTGCTTCAAGATATTGCCCAAGCAATTATATGCACCATATGCTCAAGTATGTGCTCTTCAACAAGCATGATCAGTCTCGCAAGGGGAATACAAAAACCTCCTCTGACATATCTCCTCCTCCTCCTGACAGACCTCCTCTGCCCAAACCGAACATAACGATGTTTCAAAGATGTTTTATTTATATCCAGCCAAAAATAGTTAACTTTCTTCCTGATTGTGTTAAAAAAGAAAAAAAACCCGGGAAATCTTTGAGGGAAGTAAAAAATTGGTTACTTACCATTAGCAACATTGAACTTTTATTTTGTGATTTACATGTAATAAGTCTAATGTTAAATAGAAAGTGATTGTATACATTTAACTTGTTAACGCTTCTTAATGTACCCTCAAAATTTTATGACTCTATGAAATACATATAATCACACATCCTGTTGTACTGCATATATACTGTCGCTCATGTATGAATAAATGCTTATGAGTGTATTGTGCTTTATATGTATGATGAGCGTTGTCAGTTTGTCTTTTCTGTTGTTCTTTGCACAGAGCATTTCTTTGGGTAGGTTTGTGTACTTCACTGTGAGTATCTGCTTGATTGTTCTAAATTTGCTTGTTGCATGGCTTAACTAATGGTAGCCCCCAAACAGGTATACCTTAGGGGCTACCAAACATGCTTCACCTAATAATGTTGTACTCTGTATGTAATGACTGGAAGCAATAAATTATTATATTATATTATATTATTACAGTTGTAACATGACCCTCCGAGTCCCCGGCAAGCATCAGGTTTCATTGCCGTCATAATGGCCGAAGACTCGAGAGGGGTTAGGCAGTAATCGCAGCCACGTCCGACGCCCATCTGATGTGTGGCTACGCTGCGGTAGGGTCATGCGTCCGCAGTAAACGGAGTGACCCCAGGATGACGGCCTTCTGCATGCGTGCAACTAGTAATTCCGCCTGTGCCACGCAGGACGGAATACACTTGATGTTATTTAGCAGCGAGCCCTTAACTCCACCGAGCACACCTATGATGAGGACCACCAGTTTCACAGAGTGTCCGGGGTACATCTGTCGAAGTTCGAAAAGCAGGTCTTGATATTTCGTCCGTTTTTCCACCTCCTTCGCATCCATGTTAGTTTCAGCCGGAGCCGAAAACTCGATCACGAACATGGAGCGTGTGAGGTGGTCGAGGAGAACGATATCAGGCTTGGTCGCCTCCAACTGCCTGGTGGTGGAAAAGGAGTAATTCCACCAGATCGTACATTTATCGTTCTCCACGACGGACTCAATATCTCCAGGGGCATAGGGCAGCACAGGTGTTTCGTCGATGCCATAATGATGTCGAAAATGAAAGTATAACACTCGTAGGGCCGCGTTGTGCCGAGCTAAATATGCTGATTTAGCGTAATAACTACAGCCGGAGAGAAGGTGACTCAAAGTCTCCGGCTGGGCTCGGCACGCCCTACATTTCGTGTCCGCAACCTCCGCCTTGAATATAATGCGGCGGTACACGAGTGTGTTTATGACACCATCCTGGCACGCGAGGACAAAACCCTCGGTCTCGGACTTCAGACCGGCGGAGCGTAGGAAGGCAAACGTTAGCTCCTTCGATAGCCCATGCTTTTCGATGTTTCGATAAAAACCTCCATGCATGGGCTTATCGGTATGCTCCTTGAGCAAGGCCTTCTGCTCGGCTTTTTTTATTTCGAGCTTGAGGACGTCTGCCTTCAATGACAAGATGGTCGTGTCATTGTCGCTTCCGTCGGATGACGGGTCGAAGTCGAGACCGGTTTCGTCCGCTGCCCTCTTTGCCGCCTGGAAGAGAAACGCCCCTGCTCCCGCACTCTCGTGATCACTCACGAGATTGAGCAGGGGGTCCCTGCTTTTCAAAACTCGGCAAGCTGTACCCAGGACAACTCTGTTGTGGAGACATTCCAGACTCAATAGTCCTCTACCACCTACATTGCGAGGGAGATACAATCTGGCGACGGAAGATTTCGGATGAAGACTTCTATAGATGGTCATCATCTTCCTCGTTCCCCTATCGAGGTTCTGCAACTCGTTGACGTTCCACTTCATGCATCCGAAGGTATACAGCAGTGTAGGAACCGCGAACATGTTCGTGGCAAGAACCTTGTTCTTGCCTGACAGCTCAGAACTCCAGATGTTCCTGAGAGTCTGTCTGTATTTGGCGGTGAGCCTTTCCTTCACTGCTGTAACCTCCTGCATTCGGCGCTGGGGGACGCCGAGATATTCATAGCTGTCATCGTCCTCGAGGTGACGAATGACGCTCCCGTCAACAAGTTGCACGTCTTCCTTGATCTCCGAAAATCTTCCTCTCGCCAAGTGGATGGATGCACACTTGTCCAATCCGAACTCCATTCCTATAGCCTCACTGTATTCCAGTACGGTGTCCAGGGCAGTGCGAAGGTCTTTCGCATTAGAAGCGTACAGCTTCAGGTCATCCATATAAAACAAATGGGTGACCTTATGCTTCCTGTCACCTGGAACACCACACATGTATCCTTTACCTCGTCGCAGCCTAAGGGACAGGGGTAGGAGGGAAATACAGAACAGTAGGGGGCTCAAGCTGTCGCCTTGAAAAACGCCACGGTGGTATGTTACCAACTCTGTGGAAACTGACCGCTTGCCTGAGGTCAGAACGAAGCGCGTTTTCCACAGTGGTAACAGGCGTTGGATGCAGGACACAACCTCAGGGTGGACTTTCATCAACTTCAGCATGGCGATCAATAGCTCATGCGAAGTGGTGTCAAAAGCCTTCTTGTAGTCCACCCAGGCCATTGATAGGTTTCGCTTATGCCGGATGGCATCCTGGCATATGCACCTATCAATGAGCAGGTTGTCCTTGCATCCCGCGATTCCTCGCTTTGAGCCCCTCTGCTCGTACACCTCCTCCATTATTATATTATATTATTATTATTATTATATACCTATATCTGGAAGATTTCGGGTTCAACCCCAAGTAATGCCTCCAGCCCCACTTCCCCATTTTATTCCTATTTCACGCTTTTTTCCCGGTCCCAGGTTAGAGTCCGAACCTTCCAGATAGAAGCCAAGGGCTTTATCTACCAAAGTAATCTACAATTACACAATACCACGCCATCTGCTACTGAACGTCGGCATTACAAAAGGTTCGGACCTATATTCGTGAATTTTTTCATGACTGTTTTCTCTATATTCGTCATTTCATCATTTAATTGACCTAATGATGACCAACCAAGGCATAACTGGAGATTTACGAAAATTAAGGGATAGTATTATTTCGAGTGTGGCGAGAGGAGCAACCTCCCTGCAAACTTTGACGAGAGGAACGCGATTTCAAGTAGTTTTCGGATACATTTCACGTGAACAAAATATATCACACACTGTTACACCCTTCGCCTCTTTAGCACCGAAGCACATCAAAACTGCCGAAGCAAATTAAGTGGATTGGGCGCTAAATTACGGCCACCGCAGCTTCACCAATCAGATATCTTCGATGAATATTTTACACTCTGCCCAGTAAAAAAATATAAATAGCGTCCACGTTACGAAATTACATTTCCCAACTCGCCTTCTTATTTTTCAACCCCTTTCATGTCTTCAAACTACTACCCACTTCCCTTTGCTTCTCTTTTCCCCTCCGATCACCAATCATTTTCGCTCCTCAAGAGTGCCACGCCCCCTCGCAGCATCCAAACACCAAACGCATTCCCGTCCACTTTTTTCGAACTCCTTCCACGAACACCCCCCTCTTCTTCCTCAAAACCTATCGAACACACACCGTTCATCATCCTCTCTTACCGAATTAATTTATTCACCCACCCAAATGCCCAAATCTCGAAAGAAACTCCAATATATGCCTTCGGTAATTAAGTTCCGAGCACTAATTAAACTGATGTAATATGGAAACTGGTATAAGAAGCCCGGTAGTGGATCGCCCCTAACATCTCCAAATTACCATGCAAGCTGCCCCTAAGGCGTATGGCGGAGATTTTAAGTCTTCAGCCATGAAAATGGAAGGAAAGGTAAAAAGGGAGATTCTAGGGAGATTATTTCCCATTTTCAAGGGGTTTTCTCTCTTTGAGCTGCAGACATGAACGGTGCGTAATTAAGAATAGTTCTAAAGGCAAGTCTTTAACTTTTGTCAATCGTCAAACGTCAATCAACGTCAATTGTCACCATTTGCGGCCTTTATCGACACCGGCGAGTTTATAACTCTCATCGGTCTATAATCCTCGACAATTTACAGTTTTCGCGACGTTGACTAGTAAGCGCTTGATTTTGTTGATTTTTCGTAAGCTAGCGCAGTTGCTAAATGAAGGCTCAACATTGCCAAAACACCGTCAACCGTCGAGAATGTTGACGTATATAAGCACGCTAGATAGTTCAAAGACCAGAGAAGAGCAGTAGATACTTACATTCCATCATAAGTATGAATAGCAAAAATGAATTTTCTTTAAATCCGGAGACTATGAGAGGAATAATTACCCAAGGCTAGAAGTATCTCAGGAAAAATTTAAGATACCAATTACATCGTACACTGTCACATCTAAGAAACGTCACAAATACGCGACCAGTGAGTACCTATTATGAGTGGCGGCATTCATGAAGACGCCGATGAAAATTTTATGGTAAGGAACAAAAGCATAAAGAAATATCAGCATAAGAGGCAACTCAACAAAATGCTAAGGGAATGACTATAATGGGTGAAGAAAAATGTAAGACAGGTGGCTGAAATATGATGCTGTTTTGATAACCCAGTGGGGAATTAATTGTCCAAAAGATGTTCAAAGAACGTTCAGTGAAGACTATTTAAACGTTCAAAGATCATTGAAGAAGGACATTCAATGAACGTTCAATTGGCACTCACATACAGTGCAAAAAATACTCATTGGAATACTTTATAGAATGTTCAACGTAGATGAATTTCGGCTGAACTGTTTTTGAATTAATAACATATGAACCATGAAGGAATGTTTTAAAAAATGGTTCTCGTGAAATGATTCTCGATTCATATCGTTTTACCTCCCCACTGACTTCCCTGCTCTCAAATGCAAAACTGATAATTTGTAATTAATCATTATAAATGTGCAATTGCGTTATAACATCCTAACTTGTATCTTCCTAACGTCTTTGTTTTCATGTCGCATTATTAGGCACCCTAAGACTCTACGCGCATTTTCTAGCAACCGAAATTGAAGTACCGACGTACAGAAAGCCGTATATACCTAGTCATTTCCGAGGATAAATGTAACTTCAAGAACTATAATTATTATATGGAAATTATTTGATAGTTTGAGGAAATACCATCACTTCTCGATAACAGTTATTTGGCATTAATTAATTGAAACCTATGATGCCACATAGTACGAATATAAATGGAAAATTACTGTGAATAAACAAGATTTTGAACTTGAAAAGGTTTGTTTGAAAGGTTTAAAGATGTTCCTTAAATGTTCAACCACGAAGTATTTTTTTGAATAACACTTCGTGGACTGGAAATGAACGATCTATGAACAGTCTCAAATGAATAGTTCACACTTGAACATTCAAAGAACGTTCTATGGTTGTATGCTCAGGATAAATCAGTGGTGGACTACTTTTGAATTAGTTCATGAATGTCTTCTGCATAGTCTCTCCCCACTGGGAACTCAAGGGCTCCAAAAAATATGAGAGTCCGTAAGGTTGATATCAATATGCAAAACTAAAGACTAAATGTATGCTTTCATAAAACCGCAATGTAAATATTGACGGAATCAAGTTTTTATTTGAATAGAGTTCAGCATCGTATTTTCACCGAAATATCACTCGATTTTAAAATAAGCAGCGCCATGTTCACTTCGTACTCTTTGTGCTTACGCCCATTTTGAATTTAAAAAAATATATTTCTAAGCGTAACTTTTTAGTCAACATCGTGGAAGTGACAAAGGAAAAGTATGATTATTGAGAATCTCGTTTACTTGTTCCGCAGGTAAAAGCTCAAAAATTATGAAACCCAAAAAATATACTATAACATTCACAGCTTCAGGCTCTACTTTGTAGAAACTTTTAACATTCATTATAATAAAAAAGTTTGGTACTTTTTTACACTTTTTATTTTCTTTAAACACACTACGCGTTTCACCAATTTTATGGCATCGTCTCAGGCACAGATATACTAGATTGGCAGGGTCCACTCTGGCCGCAGGGATGCGTTGAAGCCTACCCCTTGCGCACGCGGCCATCTTACATAATTAAACGAATCGTAAACAAAGCGCAGTACTGATTTGTGAATCTCATTGCAGACCTTTCTTTTGGAGGAATTGGGCCTGAATCGACAATTAATAACCGTAAGTCTGAGCACAGATCAAAATGCAACAGATTGGCTATTTTCAAAAATCTTTAGTTGCCACTCATTGTAAATTCTTAAGGATGACATTATACATGTTGTTATCGAATTTACGATGGTGTCGGAAATTTTGTTGGTTTCGTGGTGAAATAAATAGTTGCTTTGAAAAGTTTTCTTGTCGTCTTCATTCTTCCTTTTCTACAACTTGGGTTAAAGATGGAATAAAATTCAATGTAAAAAATACCCCCTAGCCATTCCAGTATTAAAATAAAAATTATATGGTTGGAGAGCCTAGTGACGTAGAATTGTATACACGGAACTTTGTTTTACTGAACTACTTTAAAAATGATTTTCATGAATTCTTGACCGTAGCCGTCAGTGCAGATATACACAAATTGCTGAGGTAAGATGGCGGCGATGACGGCTTCACTTTAGCTCCACGCACTTCCAGGCCTTGGTCTCAGGTGTAGCAGTTTGTTTACATATATTATATTGTTGTCGTTGTTAGATGCAGAACATTCAATTTGATTAAAAAGAAAAGTTTATATTAAAAATTACAAAAAGGAAATGAAACAAAAATGAAATGGAGGGTAAACAAAATATTAACATGGAAATAACAACAACAAAAATTACATGCAATGAATGCTTGGCAAAAACAATGAAATCAAGGGGAAAGGTCGACGTTTTAAGGAAAGTTTTCCAGAAAGTAGTGGGGAGGCATGTGTAAAAAGCTGCTCATTGCATAGATTTAAAGAATTTCCATAAAATTGGTGAAACGTAAAACATAAATTGCAATAAAATTGGTGAAACGCGTAGTGTGTTTTAAAAAATAAAAAGTGTAGAAAAGTACAAAACTTTTTTACTATAATGAATACCAAAAATATATGGTTAGCCTTCCAATATCGTTAAAATGTCAAATTGATATCCCTACTTTTTCCCCGTTAACTAACACCAATTGACAAATCATTTCGTAAATTATTCACAGTATTATTTAGTAGCAAAATATAATGAGTTTATTCTATCAGCCGCTAAAGTAATATTTGAAAAAACAAAACAATTTCCCTAGTTACAACTGGATGTTCAAAGCCAATAGGTAGACGTGAATTCCAAAGATATCCAAATGTCTCGGGCAAGATGGGTGATACCCGAAATTCTCCAGTAACTCTGTCACTCCACCTTTCTTAGAGTGATAAGTGTTTGCATAAAAATGAATCATTATTGAATTATATAATTACAGGCTTGACTACCTAATTCTCCGAATTGTCCCAGAGACTTATCGTATACTAAAAATGAGGTCACATATAGTAAAATAACACACATCTTTCATCACTCATTTTTAATTGTGTACCTAATTCAAAGCTGTCTGAAAATAAAATAATACAAATTACGTACTTTTCTTCATGAACTGTACGCGGATCGACAGGACATATAAACGAAGTCCTAATGTTTGATTTTTTTAGGTAAGTAAAGCATTTTACTAGTATGTCGCGTATCTTTTAACTCGGCCTACCAAGTGAGAAATCCGATGAAAAAGAATGCCGCACGAAGCATAAAAAAACAATGAAAAGAGATAAAAGAATTTAAGTACAGTACATGGTCAATTATAAACAGTGATACGACTTTCTTCGCAAAAATTGTGAAATATAGAAACCCAAACCTCCGCAATGCGTCCACGGACGCTATATTATCTTCACTATCTATCAGCAGTCTCTCCCATCATAGACTTCAATCAGACATTAAACTAATTTACAACATCATTAATTCCTACGTAGACAGTCCCGATCTTATTTCTACCATCAATATCAGAGTACCTTCTCGTCCTACCCGAACTAACTCACTACTCCACATGCCCACACCCAGATTATCATTAATTAAACGTTCTCTTTTCTTCCGTCTCACCACCCTAATAAATTCTCTCCCTACTGACATTGACCCCTTTTTTTCTATCCCCTAAAAATTTACTGCCTTGGCCTCAACTTATATTTTCGGAAAAAACTATAAAATATAGTCAATAATCTGCAAATTTCTTTCATCTTGGCTTTGTTGTTTTTGTCATTGTTTGATTTTTAGTTGTTAATGTGTCTCTCTGTGACTCTTATAAGTGCACTTTAAATTGGTAACATTTCTGTATGTGTACCATTTTATTTAAAATAAAAATAAAATATTTCCAGCTGAAAAAGACGAAGTTGAGGGTTGAAATGAAAAGAAACCAATAAGAAGTGGCCGCGAACGTTAGTAGATGTGGGAATTAAGTTGGGATAACAGTTCGGCGTTGCTCTCAAGAATCAGAAAAAGGAAGATGCCCAGAATTTAGGAATATTAAGTGACATTTAGTATTCGTGATAACGAGCGGGTTTCAGGTTCTGCTCCCCCATTAAGTCGTCCGCAGTGGAAGCGGCGGCGGCTCTCACCCATCAAACAATCTCTCGCTCTTAAAACATTTGCCCGTCGTCAGCCTACCACAGAACCTTTAGGCGTTAAATTAAAAATGAAATGGAAAAATGGATCCTTAACAAAACGCAGTGGAGTTGATTTCGTCTTGACAGGCATCCGTTGGAGCCAAAAGGATCCGACAGCCATAGGCGGTGGCTTTTGTGATCGATAAATTATTGTAGGTAGACATTCTACCAGTGAAAGAGAAGTTCCTTCCCATTACCATGCCATCAGGGTGCCTCTTTTTTTTAAGATTACCATTATCCCATGATCATTATCATTATCCTATCACGCTTCACCAAACTCTATTACTAACCTTTACTCTGACCCTCCTAGGTGATAATGATCGTTAGGCACTTATATCCGAAGGATGGTTGACCGCAAGCTTCCATTCTTACCCCTCCAATGCTAATTCTCTGACGCCATAATGGTTCTTCCATCTATCGTCCGTCTTTATTAAACCTTGAACGCCTACGATTCTAGGCTTTTGTGGATGAAACTTCCAAAACGTTACCAGCCTAACTAGATGTCATCCTTTAGAAAACAGAACGTTGAAAAGTTGCCGCTTTCTTGAATTAACAATGCTCAAGAGTTGTGATTCTAATCTTTACAACACTGCTAAATAAGGTTAGATTCATCCAAATTAAAGCAAACACGGGTCGGAATGGGATTATAGTGTAGTTAGAGTGAAAAAATACATTTCACTCTACTGTACTTGGAAAATAGCAAAATAAATATGAAATAAAACCTGATACGATACCTTTTGTTCTATCATTTGACTTATTCATTGACATTCGCTGGCCCATTCCGGAAGAGTGACGCCCACAAAATTCGGCCAAAACTGATAGAAATAGAAATATTTAGTTAAGTAAGAGGTAGGAATCAACCAATCATTTCGATGAGTGCCTCAGCCATCTCAATCGTTTGGCGATTTAATTTTACTTTTCATTCACCTTTATGTCTGACTCTGCATTTCTGGTATAAACCAAACATATTATTTCAACACTTGCTCACCAATTACACAAGATACAATTATTCCTGAATATATATGCTGGGATCCAATTTGATCGGGAATGCTTAAACCCGCATCCTTCGTGATTCCAAATCCGGGCGTGAACCAACCGATCGGTTACAGCGACAGAAGGCGGGAGTGGGACAAACTTTGATCAAAGTGGTGGTAAGTGATACGATATTTGTTCATTTGAGGCCCGTGTAATGGTAGAGAATACAAAATACGTTAACTGATGCGATATTTTATTCCGATAATGAAAAACAGATTTCGTAAGGTTCCATCCGCTGCACTTGTACACTGCAGTTCACAGTTAACCTGAAAATGACGCTTAGGCGTTGAAACACGTTTTGTAATGAAATCAAATGAGATAAAGAGTACGAATTTGTTTCTCATTATTGGAAGAAAAAAAATCACTATGAAAGTAAAAACATGGTTGAAATCATTCAATTCTTACTTTCGGAGAGGGTTCTCTCAGAAAGCATTCTATGGCACTGATGTTACATCAGATATTTTCTATTGAGTAACTGTGCCCTAAAAATGCCATTTTTCGAGAGAAATTTAAAATATCTTCCTTGAAAACTCATTCTGGCCTAGCCGTCAAGACGAGGTTTTAAAGATACGTACCTAACTAAAACGTAACAAAAAATCAGAAGCAAATATGATTTTTTACAACCAGAGATGAAATTAAGGTATCACATGAAATTCTGTATGATTAATGGTTAATAAGTTTCGATGCTATGAAGATTCAGTAACTGTGAACCTTGATATATCATCTTTAACTTTCCAATACGTACCTATTGTGATATTGAAAGTAATCATTAGTTATACGATCCTGAAATTTTGCTTGACAATTTCAGCATCGTTTTTCATAAAATACCACAAGTACACCATTCTCAGCAAACATAGTGAAATTCTTAAAATATTTAAAAGCAATGCATATTTTATCATGAGAGGCAAAAGTAAATGAGCAGGAACTACCCAAAGTTTATAAATGCAATTCTTAGGAGGGACCATCTCAATATAAACGATCAATTTCAACATGAAATTACAAATAAGTTCATTTAAAATAAAAATGCCATAAGGCTTGGGAAACAAAGAAAAGTGGATCAAGTTGAAGAATTTTGTTATGTGGGAAGAAGAATAACAAGTGATGGAAGATAGAAAGACAGATAGAAGATAGAAAAATCCCACATTAAATTGTTAAGAATATTGGAAGTGTGGTGTTTTATGAAAAGGTGGTGTTTTATGATATAGGTCCAAAGGACAAAGTGAACGCCCAGGTTTGAAGAGGTCCTAACAAAGATTTGGAAAGATAAGACATTTGATAAGAACTGATTAGAAGAAGAGAAAAACTTATATTACACCACAACTCTTGAAAACAATCTCGGCAGTAGAAGTACAAGGAAATGAATATCTGAATTTCCGAATGGCCGGTCAGGTGTGATGGCCAGTGATACAACTACGGCCGGAAATTGGAAGAATCGAGTACAATACGCGGTCAACTAAAATAATTATTTCCTTGAGAATTTCGTAGCCTTGGTGTTAAGTTGCTCTCACGTGCGCCTATGTTTATACACTATACAGCATCCATTTACATATATTTTGCAATAAATAAAGCCGTTTAAAAAGATTGAAAACTTTTCTCAAGATATTCCCAAGTAAAGATCTTACGGTGAATGAGGAGCGAATCGTAGAAAATAATGTCGGTGAAGTTATGGTGGTATTACATATTTATCAAAATGAATGACTCGATTTCAAAACTTTATATGCCCGCACAAGCACTCACCTCTAAAAAAATTAACCCTGAGCTACTGCAACGGGCATAGATTTCCAAATGACAGCTGCCATTTAACCATAGGCAGCCACTAAATACTTAAGATGCTGATGGCGTTTATTCGCGCGCGCACGTCGTTTAACACTTTCAGGACCGCCCTGAATATGGATACCTATCCCCAGGGGCCAAAAAAAAAAGAAAAAATTTAATACGGCATTTAAACACACTTCTTTAACACACTTCAGGACCCGTGGACGCACACGCTGCGTCCGCGGGTCCTGGCGGGCGCACGCCAGGACGCAGCGTATGCGTCCTCGGTCCTGAACGTGTTAAGGCGTGTCCACGCCGCAAACGACGTTAAAAGCACCCCGAACGCTGCTAATTACCTGCTAAAGTACTCATAGTACGCACATAATACTCACGGCGTTGCCTTCAATACCTATAATTACACCAGACGTTTTTTACACTCAAAAAGTATTCTTTGTCTCAATGCCCCAACCAATACTCTGCGAGGACATTTAATAAAATTCACATCACATTTGACGACTTCTCATTCCGCTTTTTAACAATGCCATAAGGGCTGCTACAATACTACAGAAAATAAATAATCAGATTAATGTTGCTAAAAATTCGCATTAACATTCTTCCAAACTTTTGATTGGTCTGAATATACTCCCACCGAGAAATATGTACGCATTGCTACAATGTACTGAAAATGTTTTACATATGAAGTGGCAATGCAACAATAATAATTGACAGGCATAGCCTACTCAATATTCGTAGAGGCAGCAGCGTAGGTACCTATGCTTGAAACATATTTAGCATTTTCTAAAAGATATTTTTTACATACGGGACCAATATTAAACAGTGTCCCGTTGATCGTGTGTCATTTCTAACCTATAATTTCAGACACTTTCTTTCGTGCCACAAGGATGAAATTTGGTACCTAGGTAGGAAAAGGTCGTAAGTTTTGTTACGTGTAAGCGAAATTTTATAAATATGATCCTTTGACCCCATAGATAGGGTCCAACCAAAAATCCCAATTTTGCCTTACGGACTTTCAATGTTACATTTTTCGAAATACAAAAAAGACAGAATTTCATTGCGAAACTTTCAATTTTTAGGTTTTTGGGCACAGCAAACACGTTGGAAGAACTTTTGAGTTCGAAATTGCAACCGTGACCCCTGAAAGGGCACAGTCAAGGGGGTGAAGACAAGCGAATCGCCGCTATAAACCTGTCGAATCATAGGTTTAAAAATGTGCCAAGATCGATGGTAGAGTCTTCAGATCCCTCTTGTCATCCCTTGACATTCAAGGGTCACTGAGAGGTCACCGGGAGGAAAAATGAATCGGGGCTACAAACGTATCGAATCAAAGGATTAAAAAGGTTCCAAGGTCGATGGTCAGGTCTTCAGATCCGTCTTGTCATCCCCTGACCTTCAAGGGTCACTCACAGGTCACAGGGGTGACAAAATATAAATCGTGGCTACAAACATATCGAATCATAGGTTTATAAAAGTCACATGGTTGATAGTAAGGTCTTCAGATATATCTTGTCATCCCTTGACCTTCAAGGGTTACTCAAGGGCCAAAGGTTTCAGGGGTGACGAATAGCGAATCGGAGCTACAACAGCATGGAATAATATGTTTCAAAGAGTGCCCAATACGATAGTAATCACCCTCCAGGAATTCCCTGACTTCCCACTATTGGGCAGTATATAATATGAAAGAAGCGAGAAATTGCAATGGTTTACTTAGTTGAATTTAAAAAATGGTTTAGTTAGAGCGAAGGCTTCCGAAGCGGCTGATCATGCTGGAGCTAGGTCTTCCGGAGCAGCTGCGTGTCAATTAACATGACGACAGTTTCTCCCCCGTTACAGGAAGCGTCTTCAGGTTGAAGACACTTCGACCTGAAGACGCCTTCCTCCCCCCCCCCCTTTGAACGACTTTTTTTCTTTCATTAGGATATCTACATACTTGTATCCTTGCAATGCATGTAAATCAGAAGAAGGCCCCCTTTACACACCCCAACGGCTTTCTAGGTGGAATAAATTATGATTATTATTATAATGATGGTCGTTCTCTAATGTCTCTGCTTTCTACTTTCGCACTTCAGCTTTATTCAAGCTTTCTTATGACATCCCTTCCACTCACCTCCGCCAATCAAACGAGTTCCGAGAGCTGATAAAAAGAATCATCCAGCAGGCGTAGAGGAAGAGGAGGAAGGCAAACACGAGAGCCGCTAATGACATTTTAATTTGAAAAGGGAAAGAAGAGCGTAATTACATCATCTGCTGAGCGCCGCCACTTGAGATCATAAATGTCCTAAAGCGCTCGTGCTTAAGCAGTTTGTTTCCTGGGTGCCCAGGAAATTGGCATTGTGTGACTTTCAAAACGATCCACGGGAAAACCGGTCAAGGAGCGTGATATTATTTATAAAATAAACTCCCTCTTCTTCCCCTTCACTCCACTGGACACACTTATCGTTCGCACGTGGCGAGGCTCCCGCCTCCCGCGACACCCACAACGATATTTGCCTCGTCGTTTTTTTTTAGTATCAATGAAAGGCTGTGAAGTATGCCAAGCAGTTATTTATGACAATGTGGTGTTTGCTTTGTGGTGTAACTGAGGCTCAAAATAATTACAAATCACAATTTTTTGACGGAGATTCTTGAAAGTCTTAAAAAAATCAGACCGACAATGGGTATTGAGAGCAGATACATTGACGTAACGATTGCAGGGTGATGTATTATGACTCTCATCGCTTGATGGCAAAAAAAAACGATTAAAATTAAAGAGGACCTTTTCTGTAAGGCACATAAATACGACGCGAGCACGACCCTTGATTGGCACATGCGCCAGGGCACGACTACCGAGAGACAGGTGGCCGTCGGAGTGATTGGCGGCCATTTGAGGAGAGGGCGATAGTTTCCTTGGAAAAGAGTAGCATCAGCAGCAGCAGTAGCAGAATAGGACTGCGCGTAGCGCATTTTTCGACGTCTTCTCAGCTTCCGCTGCTTGACGTTGATTTGATGTTGTGTTTTAAAGGGCGGGATAGCGAGTTGGACGTTGTAATTGGTTCAGGATTGAGTTATCTGATGTTTTCTATTGCGAATTTTGGTCTCTTGTATTTGAAATGGGAATTATTTTCGTATTTTCATATGTTGTGCGGCTCCAATGTGCTAAGGCACTCATTTTCTTGACAAACAAAAAACACTGCGTATGTCTGTTTAGCTATGCCGAAAAATTGACATTGTGCAAAATTTATTCATGACAAATAAAAAATAGGCATCATACATTTTGTTAAATATCAGATTTCGGCCGACTTTGCCCATGACGGAAGGGGTAAGACGGTTTCCGGAACGGTGGAAAGTCGAATCAGCACACGCCGAAAACGACACCCGAAAAATATTACCAGCTATTACAGACGTATTCAAGAAAACCCACGGCCGTGCCCCAAACACAGCCGCCATTCATTCAATTATTTATCCCTGGCCAAAAGGTTAAAGAATCCCTCAAAGGTGGTGATTCAATACAGCACAAATATCTAAATAGAAAAGGTTTGCCAAGTGTGAGATTCATTTGCCAAAAATGCAAGCATATCCGAGAGAGATGTATAGGGGTCTCTCGCGCCCTGCATTCTGTTGTTTCCGTGTCGCGAGGAGGCGGGAAAAGCAAACGGGCAGACTGTAGAGATGGGAAACATCGTTCATTCCGATGACCGACTCGGTCATCGGTCTTTCAGTAAGAGGAGTCGATTCTTGTAACTCGTTCTCGTTCAATTTTTTTCATCAATCAGTGGTCCCAAACTTTTTGATGTCCCACACCCCTAAAAATTAAATTTTTTCTCGTCACCCTGAAAGTAATTATTTATTTAAGAATGAAAGTGAAGATGACCAAAACAAATTTTTATGATCAATTTTAATAGTATATAAAATTTAATTTAATAGTAGTAAAGACAAAAATGAAACATGAAAAAGAAAAAATATTACAGAACAAATTATAAGTTATATATAAACCCAAAAAATACATATAAGCATGAAATTAATTTTTTTACTTAAAACTAATGTTCCAACGTCTTCTAGTCAACTTAGCTCATGAACCTTTTTTTCTCGTTATTACATAAGATTTTTTTTAAACGTGGCCAGTTGCTCGTAGCAATCCTTATGTCTGCTAGTGCACCCAAGCATTTATTTCTAGATGTTGTCTTTATTGACAAAAGGGAACTAAATCCAGACTCACTAGAGTATGTCGTCGCGAAAAGGTGGAGTACAGTTTTTACCACAAATTTTGGAAGTTTCTCGAATAACGATTATTACGTCAAGGCTTAACGCCAATAAATAATAAGAAACTAAAATCGAAGAGAATTCGCTACAAAACACTAAACAAGTTTGACTCCTATATTAAATGTCTCGATTTAAAAAAGTTATGGGGCGATGCCATGAAATAGGAAACAAAACGGTTGTCTGTCAGGCACACAGTGGACCCTCCAGACTGGAAGATCCCTTCCCTTTCCCCCTCCCCTGGCCCTTACATTTGGATGCCTAGAAATTTGACGAAGGCCTCCTTTCCTACGTACATTACTATTTCATCCACTGTGCCCTCGAGCGATGAATAGTGCCCATGAGCTTCGGGCACTTCAATGGTTCCCGATAGCTTCGGGCGACCTGTCGTCGCCGGGCGACAAAAATGTAGAGGTCGACTTTTAAAATCCCAAGACTGGGCCCCTGGACCCCTCAGTTTCCCCTGGGTGCCATAGAGTTTCTCGGGCCTCACACAACAGAAGATTATTCCGCTTTTTAAGTGGTGACACATTAAAAACGCTCCATAAAATGAAATAACATGTCCATTCCCAACCCCCTAACCAACACACGATGGAAAACTCCTCATTAGACCCCTAGAGCTAGGGGTGGCGAAGACGTCTCGCTTGTCGGCAAGGGGCAAGTGGAAAGGGAACGGGCGAGTTTTGAATGATTTAAGGTGAAAATGGATATATCCATATATCCATTTTCACCTTATCCATCCAGATATATCCATCATGTGTCGGTTAGAGGGGTAAGCCTGGACACGTTTTTTTCTTTTTATGACATAGAAGGCATCTAGGGGGAGGATATATCACCCTGGATATGCCTCGAACCCAAACTTCCGTTAGGAGTTACACCATAATTACAAATATGTTCCCTTCGCTTTTCCTCTTCCCCGAGGCACTACCACGCGACCTAAATCTACCTTAGAAAACGATATGCCTAAAAAAAATTAGCATAGAGCTTCTTAAATCTACAAAGATAGTGTTTTTGAGCATGCTTTAAAAGTTGTCTCCTATGAGAGATGTCGTGCTATTTGTTGATACATATATGTATGAAACCTACAAATGATGAAATTCAAATAAAAAAGTGAAGGGGTTATATCTCTCATTGGTAAAATGACACGCAACGCCGAAAAGTACGACAAATCGAGTATTTCAAGTGTTAATCTTTCTGGTTGTGTGACAATTAAAATATTTAAAAAAATAAAGGAACTTAAAAATCTGCCAATGCGAGATTTAGTGGACGAAGTCCAGCATGTATATTAATGAGGAACTATTCGAAGGTTACTGGAATCGAACAGAGGTAGTCAACGTAACGTCCAATGCAGCAAACATATTTTTGGACATTTCCCCAATGCTATAAAAGTTATAGTAAAAATACGATAAAAGTTGGTAATGATCATTTCTCCAATGGTTTTTTCCCTACAAAAGTTAATGTTCGGTATTACGGAAGAAGTAAAATAGCATAGTTAACTCCACTAATTATATATTGTTATAACCCGGGTTTCAATACTCGGTGTCATCTTCAGGTGACCTGAAGATGACACCGTGATGAAACCTGGATCGTGATAATACATACTAGTGAAGTTAACAAAGTTTATTTAATTCTTACGTAATGGATGACTTCCACAAAATCAAGCCTACAGCCGTTTCCTTCTGTATTTCATTGATTGAACCCCAAAACGTATGAATAATTCGGGTAAAATAATATATTTTTGTTCTTTATAACCACCACAGACCATGGAATTCTGAATTTTTCAGAACAAAGAACCCGTAATTTTTTCTGGAAGTACGCGAAAAATCGCATATCCCTGTGCGAATCAAGATTCATTGAAAATGAGTCAGGAATCCTGGATTCCTCTGGGAGAACCGATTCCTTGAGCATTAATTGACTCTTGGGTATGATACTCTGTGAAGAATCACCGATTCCCCAAAGATTCACTGAATCATGAGTTCTCGACTCATATGATTCCTCGACTCATATGGTTCCTCGACTCATATGATTCCTCACTGATTCTTGAGTCTTTGACGACTCTTGATTCAACTAAAGTCAGAGATATGATTCTTTACTGAGCCAACGAGTCCACGGATTCACCCGGTAGCGATTCCTCCCATTCCTCGTGCTATATGAGTACACAGATAAACCCTCTCTCAAACTTCAAAGTTGAAGGGTGGGAGGACTCGTCGTTCGTTCGTGGCGTTTGTTGATTCCCATCTTTGCCGAGTGGTGCGCCCATTTTAATCTACAAGGCCGCCGAGTAGTCTTGATAGTTGTCGTGGTGGCCATGTAGAGAACTCTGTTACGAGTCGTAGGAACGACAGTTCATTACCATGAACGATTCAGTGCGTCAATTCACCTCAAAGAGTCGTCCGATTAGATTCGTTCGTTCGCGACCGACCCACCTCTAGGGCAGAGGCAAGCGACGATGGGCCCGGAGCGCGCAAAAGTAAATAAATAGGAAGAGAGGGCACTGCTCACGTAAAACCACTTCTTCTTCGAAAGCATTTTTACCTGTTCTTTTTTATTATGCCTTCATTAATTGAGGTTTTAGGACCATCTCTTGCGTAGTCGACCTATGCCCCTCTTTTCTAAAGGTATTCGGTCCTTTGCTATCTTGACGAATCTTGAGTCATCCGTTCTTGATATATGTTCACTCCATTATTTGTTCCTTTTGCGTGCCCATTCTGTTATTGAAGGTATCTTACATAGGTCTCTGATATTTCCGTTAGAAATCCTGTCTAATCTTGTCTTGTCCATTATTTTTCTCAGTACAGTCATTTCTGCAGTTTGTATTTTCCGTTTTGTTTTACTTGTTTGTGCTGTAGTTTCCATGGAATATGTCATAAAGGTCTGATAACTACTGAGTATATTCTTGTTTTTGCTTTTTTTCGTAAGTTTTTATTTCTCAATACTGTTTGGTTCAGGCAGCCCCCAATCCTTTCCGCTTTTATTATTTTTTCATTTACTTCTTCATATAAATTCCCACAGCCAGTTATAACTGCCCCTAAATATTTGACTTTCATTACCTGCTCTATGATGTTCTTGTTTAGTTGTAGTTTATATCTGATTGATTTCTTTGACGTTACTATTGTTTTTGTTTTTTTCGGGTGCTATTTCCATATTATGTTTATGTCCTATCTCCTAAAAAGATGGTATCAGAAAGAAGAAAGTCGGATGGAGGCGAGGTAAGGGAGTATTATACGTAAAAACCAATGGGAATGCGAAACGGGACTGATTAGGACGACGATGACTTAATCACGTGACCCCAGAGTGCATACATGGAATAGGGAAGGGGTAAAAAAAATCATAAAAGGTGGCTAATGCAATGATAATGAACTGGATAAGCGAGCCAATAATCTCAAGCAATTATTTCATAATAAATAAGGTTTCTGTTTATGTGTCAAAAATGTACGACGAGAATAACTAGATTAAGGATGAAATAAAGGAATGAATGTACATGTATTTTGCTGTTTCCCTGCGCTGGTTGTCCATACCAGGGAACATCGGCTTGAAAATATTCTCTAGAACGAGTACGAAACCTTCGTTATCAACGGCCAACCAACCAGGGAGAGAGGCGGCGAAAGGCCTCCAGCATTAAGTATAATGTAATTCTACGAGTAACTCGCACAAGCATTCCCCAGAAAAGGATGGAGGAGATCCCATTGTTGGGTCAACTGCTAAAGGAAAAGTGAGGGGACGAAAAATGCCACAATAGTCCCACAACGTCTTGAATAAGAGAAGACGCAAAAACACCAGTAAGCATATTTCAACTGTTAACGGCTCAACTTGGTGGAACAACATATCGTGGGAGAATTTAAAACACGGTGTTTACGTGGGTCAAACAGGTCGCAAATTTGCTACCAGAGCAAAAGAACATACGAACTATATATTTAATAATGACCCAAAATCAGGTTTTTCCAAGCATATAATTGAAACTGGTCACCAATTTAATTTTAAACCTAAGGTTTTACATGTTAACGACAAAGGCTCTAAGCTGGATGTTTTAGAGAATTTCGAAATATGTATTAGACAAGGTGTCCATGATGTTACCCTTTTAAATGACTGTTCTATTTTTAAATTTTCTCCGTTCACCTCGGTGTCATACCCAAAGTCCCCTCCCTCACCTTGACGTTTGTTCCCTCGCAATACCCTCACCCTCCTCCCTACCCCCCACCCCCATTTTTCTCCCCCCCCTTTCTAATTAAACCCTCTCCCCCCCCCATTTTTGAGAATTGGGTATATATTTGGCGCACTCCCCAAAACTTTGAGAATTGTACCCTTGATAATGACGCTGTAGCGTTGAAAACGGTTGGGTTAATAAATCTTTGTGGAATACTACTAAGTGTTTTAAATTCTCCCACCAGTAAGCATGTTGACTTCATCAACCTCGAAAAGTTCTTTGCTAATGCTGATTCCAATAGAATCGTTACTGCCTTCAAAGGCATTCGAGTGACCATCTATCGACAGTTTATACAACGCAGATTTTACGAAGAAACGGTTGCGGGGATTTTCAACGGCGGCTGACCTGAAGATGCTAAACAATAGAAAGGAGTATTTCAAGTTTTTTTCATGCGTTATTTCATATTGAAAATGGAAGAAACTATAAGTGAAACAAAGGAAATGTTAATCACGAATATATGCTCATGGAAAAACAATATGCATGAAGCCCTAAAGTGATGCAGCAATACTTGTAAGATTAGAAAAGTGAACGCACGCCTATTCATGGCTGCATGGAAAATAAAATGAGCTAACACCAAGACTGACTATGCGAAGAAATGATTTGTTAGAATAAATCAATACTAAGTCGTAATTAATGCTAATTTGAACTTAAAATTGCCTCAGCACTAAACAAAGGCAGCAAAAGCTAGATCAAGTATTTGCCAATAAGAAAGTAGAACCACTATTGAAGGGAGAGTGAGAGAGATATATAGGAAGGAGAATAGCCCAAGGAAAGAAGGCATTCCGCGTTTACGAGCAACTGGCGAAAAAACATTAGCATTAGGAGACACAAGCATTGAGAATGCTCTAAAATGAAAGCAAGGCTTTGGTGAAAACAACATCAGAAAAAATAACAGGTCGCGCAAGTAAAGGAAGTGTGGTGTGAAAAGTGAAGAGGAAAGAAAATCAGAAGACCTGAGAGAGGCACCAGCTCAACGGAGTGGTCTGAGATCAGTGAACTGGATGAATACGCTTATCATTAAAACAGACGATTACATTGGCTATACTCTGACACATACAGACTGGCAGCATTACATTCATGGAGGAAAGATTTATGTAAAAATTGCTTAAAATTGAATGCTTCAGGCAAATTATATACGACGTTCAAGAAGAAGAAAAGTATGAACAGATTTAGTAATAACTGAGATGAGATGGAAAGAAGAGCTTGAGCGAACTAATATTCGAATCGATGACGAATGATGAAATTATATTATGCTTTCCGAGGCCAAAGAATCCTGAAGGCTCAGTTCGATGGCTCACCATATGGAGTAATAACACACCTACCTATTTTAATGGTATTTTAATTCTCAGAAGTGATTCTAACTTTTGGCGACATTACAGTCAAAGCAATACTTATAGAGTAGGTGTAAATACTCGTTAACTATGGAGTAAGCTTCCACTCTGCCAAGAAAAAAAACCATGAAGGATTGCTTAGTAACTTTCAACATCGTTGTATTAGTACATGAAATGACTTGAACTTTCCACGACCGGAATGTATATATACTAAGCTTCACTCCTTCAATGATGGAACATTTCCACAAAGCTAAGCCTTTAACGGAGCAGAATAAACAGGTTCGACAAAAATAAAAACAACACCGATGGTAGGGGCAGATAATGCCAAAAAGTTTACGAACAATTTCTCCCATGAGCACTGAATTTCACACAAAAGAAACAGACACCAACAAAGTGTAACTATAATGTTTCGTAACTGTGATTTAACGGAGTTTGATGTCTTCCAGTACCCTCATTACGTAATTCAAGAAAAACCACCCGCAGGATTGCAAAAGTGAAAGAAATATCTTCCCACAGGGTCTAGTTTCAAAGGAAATATTTAGGAACTTCATCTGACGTTAGAATTTGGCATGGTTATTCATTTCAAGCATTTTACGTAGTCATGAAGCCATGTCATTGCCTTAAGCAGCAAATATAATTCAGTATCAGAGGTTGATTTCACTTTTCGCACTTTTCTACGGAGCAATCAGGTGTCGCCGTAGGCATCGTGGCTTTTCTGCTCGAGCAATGCAAGATAAAGTAGCGCATTAAGGAATGAGTTATAGCGAAGTGAGAAATACGGGTAATGAAATCACGGCAGGGTATTTCAGAGACTTGTATTCAAACACCCCGGGCCATGTAGTATACGCTGAACTTTTACGGTGAAAGAAATATATCTATAAGGGGCACTTTCAAAAGAAAGGAATAGGCTTAAGGGGCACTTTCAAAAAAAATGAAATGAGGGAAATTAATACAAATCCTATTCCACTTAGTGCTCATGAAAATGGACTCTGGAATCCGGCATAGAAAAATTTAGAAGGCAGCTTATAGATAATCTCACTTAAAATACAAAATATAAACGCAAATACGATAACAGACTCCGTGAAAAACGACAAGATTTTAGGAAAAAAATCAAATGCGAAATGTATGTACCGATTATATAGACATTATAAATTTCAGTCTCCAAGAGTATTGCTGCTTTCTTCTCCTTTTAATATTTCATTGTTCTTTGTGCATACCAGTTTTTTTATTGACTGCATTATAAGAGAAACACTTTGTAAACATTTCCACACCAATTTTTATACTACCGACCTAGGTTTCGGCAAACATTGCCATTATCAAGGTGAATTTGTCGTGGCAATGTTTGCCGAGACTTAGGTCGGTAGTATAAGTGTGGAAATTTTTACAAAGTGTTTTTCTTATAATGCAGTCTGTGATACATTTCCACAAGCTTTCGCCGGATACTTAAAAATCAGTTTTTTTAATTATTGGCAGTCAATCATATCGGAAATATCAACATCACTAGTAGGTCTTGTAACGGTTTTGATTCCTTATCCAATCGCAGGATCATATCTCCTTCTCTGCACCTACCACCCTAACTTCCAAACCTCCCCTCACACAGCCACCCGTTAATTGCAAGTTAAGCTCCTGATACCTTCTGACTTCAATCAAGGCCGCCTGCAAGCCTCAGTCTTTTCCCCTCAACTCCGCCCCTACTCAACATCATCACGTCTAATCCCCATCAACTTACAGATGACGTTCCAGAATGCTTCCTCAATCAGTGCTGTTCCAAAATGTCCTATGCACAACGATATCTATTTCCATCTAAAACAGTGTTATCTATCAAAATATACACCTATGTACTACTTTTTGCTCTTGAATGTGCATAGACGTAATAGCTTCCATAATTTTACGACTTGAATTAATCGCAATCTTCTCACTCCGCTTCTAACACACACAACATGCGCACCATTCACTGTATAACGCGTGGTCATTCGCAAATATAGGTCACAGCAGGGGCACCTAATTTATTTTTGGCTACGATATTAAGATGAACGCTGGCTCGAATTAGGAGATTCAAAAATTACATTTAATATACGCGTAAGATTATTTAAATATGAAATAGCGATGATTAAAGCATGTTCGATATTCGATATACTGGCGTTTAAGGATAATAAAATAATGAAAAATACTAACATATAATGAATGATAAATATTGCATAATCGTATCCTTATATGGTTTTAACCAGTAAACCATATATAAAACAAATAGTAAGAACATAAACGAGCTCATGGTCAGAAAACTGCCCATTAAGTTCCTATACAATTATTACAAATCGGTACACAATGTTAAATATTTGAGACCAAGAGATAAGGGCCCAAAAACGTGATTCTGTCGTGAAATACTTCCAAAGACATTATCCTGGGCGTTTTCTCCAAGTTAAACCTGGATTTATGGTGAATTCCAGGTAGATATTTGACTTCAACTGATTTTTGTATTTAAATATACTCCCCCCGCTAAATAGACCAATTTTATGGTGGTGATTTATTTCGTGCGAATCGTACTGCTGCAGCATTTGCTATTGAGAGTAAGTTTAGGTAATAGATAAGAAACTTCTTCGGGAGAGCAGATTCCCAGGTTGGGTGACCGTCTTAGTTCAAGAGGCCAGATAGTTGATTTAAATTCTCGAGGGCCAAATATTTCTGGGAGCAAAATACTCCCCTGAACTCCAAGATATTCTAAACATACAATTATTATTATCTTAGGGAGAAACATATTAATACACCTAAAATAAAATATTTAATCATAGCCATTTACATTTAGCAAACTTCAAAACTTCAAAATATCAAGCAGTTCAGATGTTTCCCGCGAGTTGCTCATGCCCAGACCACCGCATAATCGCTTATTTTCTCGGGGCATGGCATGATTTTCAAACGCATTAATCATCTGAAGCATGATGGCTGGATCATCACATAGCAAGGGATGATTTTCCACACGTGCTCCAGGCCCGGAAGTTAGTCTCGATAGTCATAATAGTGAATACATTCGATTTAAAATGCATACAGGTTTAAGAAGCATCAAGTGAATGTAGTAATATTAGTAGCGAAAAGCTTCGTTTTTTATGAGTAAACTTCTCAGTAATTGACCAAATATATGAAATTGAGGCTTAAACTTGACTTATTTTTCCATACCGTGCACTTAAAACATGATTTGTTTGTTATTTGAACAAAATTAATAACAGTGTATAAATAAATGTATTTTTAATTGATCGAGGAAACATTTAAACTGCATACCATTACATTTCTTAGATGATCTGTGCGTCACAACTGCCTAATTTCTTTCTATAATGTCTCAAAGCTGTACCGCACGCCATGGATAAAGGCTACTACGTATTATTTGGAAAATATCTTGTAAAAAGGTTCGATAAGTACCTAGTAATTTGGTATCATTTGAAAGATTAAATTCCGATATTATAACGAGAACAAATAAATAGAATTTTATGCGCACCGATAATTCGTTCAGCTACCATTCATAGGATCTCGGGGGAGGCTGAGGCTGGCGCGGGCGAGTCCGTGTCGGCCGGGCATGCCGGCCGGGGCGCCCGCCCTCGCCGCCAAACATCGCGTCGCCCCGCTTAACGTAGTCGGAGCGAATCTTAATTGCTCATGGTTTATCCATCAAGACTCTCGAGATTCTTAAGAAACTGGATGATGGTCCACCGCAAGCTGCATTCCATTTCCATTGCAAATATTTGAATGCGGTGTCCAGAATGCCAAAGGGACACTCCCAGGTGAAAACATTGTCTCTAAATAGAGAAAAACTAAGACGTTCTCGAATAGGACTGTTCATGGAAGACGATGAGATACGGGTGGGCAAGGATGCCAGCGAACGCTGGCTAAAGAGTAGAGTAGAAACGAACCAATGCGCAGTTCAGGCGAATCGCATTCTGTAGTGTAAAGGAAAACTTTGTATCATCAATGAAAATAATATATTAAAAAACTAACAACCCTTTTTCGCACCAATAATTTTTTCCAGCACAGATTTTTAGCAGCCTGGTTTACATCCGGCGGTATTCAGGCTATTCATTCTTTCATTTTGTCCCATTCCCCTGACTATTATGTTGCTGTGGTCAATTTTATTCTGAATATCTTACCACAGTTTTTCAAGAAATAGTTTGGAAGGGTCAAGTTTTGAGTGCTCCAAAACATCTGTGATTGTCAATTTTAAAAAAAACAAATATTTTTGATTCCTTTATATCTAATTAATGGAATAAGATGAACCATAAATCTTATGCAAATGGTTCTACAGCGCATTGAAGTAATCAATATTATTAAGTCTTCAGTCTAAATTGTAACGCATAAGAGAGTCGCATTAAACCTACAGCAGAATTCTCTCGACACACAAACGGAAAGGTAGTTTACATCACTTTTACACAAAGGTGATACCAAAAGGTATTTGGACACTAACAATCCCGACTAATATACATTGGTTTCACGCAATATTTGAAAATATACTATGCCTAGTAATTTAATGTTTTTGATGATAGCACAAATGTATTTGCTTCACGTTAAACTTACGCTTCATGTCAAACTCAAAATATTCAGGTCACACTTAGGTTAGAAAACACTACTGACATAGTGTTTCAATGAGTCCCAGATCGCATGGAACGAAGAAATAACGTGAGAAAGGCTCAACTGAAATCTAAAAATAATTCGTCCACTTAAAATATTTACCTAGCATTATTCTTCCATAATTAAGAATGTCGGGACTAAGAAGAAACCTTTCTGGTTCACATTATTAACTTTTTCATAAAAAGAATTAAGACTTTACTTAAAAATACTTCGGATTAAAATAATTCTACTGCCAAAATAATATTCCGAGAAAAATTAACAAAAATATTCCAGGAAGTAAATGAAAAGATATATTGAAATGGAAGCTTTTCTCTACAACAACTCTTGACCGTCAAGAAACCATGGTAAGCATTACAAGGGATCACATTGATAGCATAAGTGGTTCCCTACCCTCAAAGTTGAAGTAAGGCTGATGACCTCAAACACTATCAAACCATTAAAGCGGCATGAATAGAGATACTCCTGCACTTACAGGTAATTAGCGAAAGCCCGAACGTCGTCAAACGAAAGGTCGCCATAACGGCGCATTTAACTAAACTTGAGTTCAGGAAATTCTTCCTTTTCTTGATAGATACCTTTCTTAGCACGACTATGATAAAATTAATCATAAATTTGACGCAAACAGTACTCAAGTCAATATTATAGTAATTAATAGGAAACCAATCTACCGGCTATATGTGCAGCATTTACACAACCGCATACGCTCTACGTTGTCTATGAAAATCACTGACCTCGATAACAGTGGCCTCTAGGAAATACCCTAATGAAAAGAAACCAACTGTAGATATTTATATTCCAAGTGGTAATTCAAAGCCAATTTTTTATGGTAACCAGTAAATGTTTAAACAGATTGTCTTGACTGATTGCGCTAACTGATTGCGTGACTTAGCGCAATACAAAGGAAAAAAACACAACAAAGTAAAGAAAAACCGCGCAGGCATGTAAGGCATTTCAACAGCATGGATGGCATCTATTCGAGTCGCAGACAAGGCGAATGAATTTTCTTCAAGGAAGTTGTCGCACTTAAAGACCATCGGTTAAGTTACACCTTTAGTGTGAACGATCGAGACAAGAATAGGTACTAGAAAACGTGTTTTCGCAAGAGGAAATAAATAATTAAGAGCTAAATCGAGAACATCCTGGGAAATATCACCAATGAGAGAAAATTCATCATCGAGTGAAAATTCATCAGTGTATGAATTATATTACGCACAACCGAGGTGCGAACTTGGATCTCCCAGGTGTGTAAGCATGTGGGGTATTATTTTAATAAAGGAAACGAGGCAAAGGAACACTGCGCGCAGTCAGTCGCACGGATAAAGGAAGTAGCACCAATGAGTGGAGATTTAGCACGAATAAAAAAATTGACCAGAATGGGTTTGCCACCCGTATTTTCCGATCGCTAATGAGGTTCGTCAGCCAGTTAAATCACCAACCACATTACCAGTTACAACACAGAACGTAGGTACTGCACCACCTCCAGTTAATAATACAAGAAGTACTTTTTTCTCTCCTGTACCAAATTCAAAAAAGACAAATTGTGCCACTGTTAAGCGTGCTCTAATCGTCCACCATTCACACTCGTTGATCAGTATTAACGATGGCAAAGCTACTACTTATTTTTATTCGAAATATCATTTCTTTCCAAATAAAATATTTTTTCACAAATAGAACTTTTTACTTGTTTTATCGCTAGTCGAAGCTAATCACTACAACTACTTTATTTAATCAGAATCATCCGTAGAGATACATGCTCCTGAAAACACACTGTCAACAAAATGATAATAGCCCAAGTGCCTAACCTCTTATTTCGCACTTGAAATAATAAATACATAATTAGTAATGCTAGAAAGATTATTTCAAGGAATGAACACAAAAAAATATTCTCAGGTCGTCTTTCCTTCCCCGGAATATCTTGTCCGCCAGCAGACACCACCATCCACTTTGACCTCCTTAATTATCCTCCGCCTCCCTCGGTAATTCTTATCATTCATTTCTCCTTCCATTAATGTTTTCTAGTGGCTACTTTGTCGCAAAATTTGTCCATTACGTTTTTATGTTCATATTTTAGTTTTCTCAATACATCATCTCTCTCCATACGTTTGACCATCATCCATAGGTAACATCACATTTCCAATTCTTCCAGTCTTCTTAGCTCTGCAGCTGTTACTGTACAGGCTTTACTGCAATACAGAGTGAACCTTCTCCAAATAAATGTTTTAGTAAATTGCGTCATTAGTTCCAAGCTTGTGTTGATTGCTGTTAGAAGGTACTTCTTCTAAAAAAAAAGTTTTCATGGCTTTTGGTATTCTTTTCGTAATGTTTTTTTTTAATCTTTCACGTGAAAAAGCACTTACGCAAGTCATTTCAGTCCAAGATCCAAATTAACTCTGTCTTCTTGATTTCTTCCACAAACCTTAGCTTTGGTTTCTTTATACTTATCTTTTAGTTGCATTTCTTCATATCTTTTTCCACTCAGTTCAGCAGTCTTGTACTTTTCGTGTTCTTTCTTCTTTATCACAATTACTATGTTATCAGCGTAGCAAAATTTATTAATTTGTTTCATAAATACGCACCGATTTCCCTAAAGGAGATCCAGCTAGTGTAGTTTCTAGAGTATTGGCGTCCTATCCAATTGGATATGGGTTCGAATTCCGACAGCAGCAAAGATTTTTCTGTGAAATACCGATCCAAACTTGTTTATTGCGTGCAAAGCATTTCAAGAAGTCCTCCGTCCGTCAGATGAGACATTAGGCTGTGATTCTCGACGTCTTTCGTTAAAAAGGAGACTAAAGCCTGAATCACACGATCACTCTTTGCATCTTTTGCCAGGGATCATTCAAGAGGAACTTTTCGCCATCGCTCAAATGATAGGGAAATAAGTGATAGCTGAAGCCATCATTTAATCCTGTATCACTTACAATCATTTGCGTCGCAACTGACAGCATCATCTCCGCACCCGAGATTTTCTTTTCTCGTACATCAATATCAGTCGGATTACGAATTGAACCATTATCCCGGAGGAGAGCCCGAGAAAAGTTCACTCACATTATTCACCGGGAAAGCGTTAGATCCTTAAGTACGTATATGTATGTGCGCTTTCAAAGCGTGTCAGGTACGAGTTTTGTTATAATTCCAATCATTCAATACTAGAGCAGTCATAAATCTTACCTTTGCGTTCTCTCTAATATAAAAAAATATTCCAGGTACCTACAAATAAATCGTCCTCCGGCAAATTTACTAGTTCTTACATTTATAATCTCCGCTTGCAATAATTTGACTAGGACTTCACTGGATACGACGCAAGTTTATCGCAGAATCGAAATTCTACTTGCAGGAAAAATAGATGTTAGTCAATTATCCGTGCAAGAGCAAACCACAATCGATTACTTAGTACCAAGTAAAATCTAATTGCATGGCTACTGTCATAGCTTATAACTTGCATGTGTAAAGCCACCTATAGTAATACTATCGATTGTTTAACCCCTTCGACAGATATCTAACGTCACGACTCAACTGTCCGTCGCCTACTCGATATCCAATATTAATAGCAAGACCTCCAGGCTGTGAAGGCGGCTTTAAACAAGGGATAAACTTCCTTAGCAGTAGTAGCATTACATAACGCTTTCAAGCATTACTTCGATGTGTAAGCAGGGACTAGAATGGCAGTAGAAGTCAATGGAAATAATAATCGGCTCACTATCGCCCATGGTCCGAACTAATATGAAAATAAGTAGCATTATATTTTGCTTGCAATCAGCTTTTCGATTCTCCTATAATACCGATTAACATCCGGTGAAATCCTGATATTAAGACGGCGAGTCGGTATTAAAAATCTAAACATCAATCAATTTGCCTAGAATTAGACTAATTGTCATTAATACAGGGTGATTCACAAAGAACTTGCAGTACTTCAAGAGGTGGTAGCGGAGAAGAATTTAATAATTTTGTTGACCCACTGACATGAGATTAGTTACCCGGCTAAGGCAACGCAAATAGTTTGTCGGGGGCATTTTTCTATTACCATGAAGGCGCAAAGACAAGCAGTGGCGTACACTTAACGGTCATGAAGAAAAAAAACATAATTTAAAAAACAATTATGGCCAGGAATGCATGTAGAACTGGAGAAGTGTGCTTTACAAACGCAGTGAATGCCGTAATTCGGTAATTTTTCAAATTCATCGTTTACTTATATCATTCCTTCTTCTGTGGTTAAGCCGGAAGCAATGTGTAAGGAGTACGATGCCCTGCAAGTATCGATACACATCGAGATATCGCTGCACTCTGCAGACTGACATGGAAGTCGACTTCCACGTGTCGGCCGCCTTGAAGCCCGATCTCAAGAATGGCGGTAGCGGGCGCTCACAGCACGAGCCTCCGCCATGGAAACCCACCGCCTGCCCACAACCGCTACGACGAATCACCGACCCCTTTCCAATTTACCCGATCGCTCAAAGAGCCCGCGAGAATAATTTCCAAATCGATCCATCGCTTGGAATTTCCCGAAAACGTAATAGCACGAACACCCATGAGAGTGTAATGTACTGCTTGTGAGTTGTGTAAGGTACTGCTTGTGACGCCAGCGCAAGTAGATTGTTGTGACGTCGGAGACGGTAAGATAATTGGATTTTGTAGGGTTCTAATAAGTGCGATATTCCACAGAGGAAATGCCATTCGCCTTGACCGAGATACGAACCCGGATCCCTCGATTGAGCGCCGAGTGCTTTAACCAGTTCAGCAACCGAGGCGTCCTTCCACCAAATATTCCCTGTGGAATATTTGGTGGCTTTATAGGAGCATGGTGGTCAGGACTGCTAGACAAATGATATTTTCTCTGTGGATATTAGGCGAATGATATTTCCTCTGCGGAATATCGCACTTCTGTGCACTTGCGGGTGACTCCGTAAAGGTTACTACCGTGGCTAGTCCCGGTATCCTCAAAATTAGGTTCTAATATCCTAATGAAACCACTCTCTGGGTTTTAGGTACAACTGCGGCGGTGAAACTATTATAAAATGCCACTTTATTGTACAGAACTTAATTGTGAATAAAAAGGGAAGCTATGTGGTTGTCCGTTCCACTGTAATGTATCAGAGGCGCGCATAAGAAGATTAAGATTTTTTTCTTCATTCGGGCACTCGCACTTCGCCAGAAAGATGACACTGCAATCGTTGGCTTTAAGGGCTGTGTAGTCTTCCCGACGTCACGCGCCACGAAGCTGCGCCAAGAGACCGATTTCTCCGTTGAGAGCACATCTAACCTTACATGATCTAAGGTTAGAATTACACGAAAGCAAGAAAAAGAATGAAACACGACGCCCGCACTCCACCACCTCCATGAACACACGTGTTCTTCCATCAGCCCCCCCCCCCCTCGCCCTCCCTCGCCCCCACCGCCGCCCCCGCAAGAGGAGGCGAGGAATTTGAGGCCCTCATCGCCGTCTCCCGCGCGGCGTATCCAAGGAGTGAGCGAGAATAAGAGGAGACGGGGGGAGGAGGAGGAGGGGAAGGCTTAACAGCTAAAAATGCGATCGCTAACCGGCCTCCCCCCCTGCCCCCAGGGGCCGTGTGTGGAGGGCTGTGAGAGGCAGGGCGGGGGCGACTTAAATCTCCCTCAAAGGGGACCGCTCCACCACCTCTGAATACTCATCATCTCCCTCCAGCCTCCTTCTTACCTCCGAGCGCCCTCGTCTTCTCCGCCGCGAATTATAAGGAAGGGTTGAGAGGGGGGCGGGGCCACAAGGAGAGAAAGAGCATCGTTTTTCGCCCCCCTCCCCTAGGCCCCCCCCTTCCCACACCGTCTTCCCTCCCCTCCTCTCCCCTCGATTGTTCTTGTTGCCGCGAGGTGGCAGGCGAGGACGGGCGCGCATAAAGCTCTGGATAGGAAAGTACGGTCAACCTTACGCGCGCGGCCAGGATTGGCCGATTTTTACATGGGACTAAACATGTTTTCACGAGATGAAAAATTTATTAACTATATTTAAGCGAATTTGAGCTATGATAACTCGTCAGTGATTAAATTGCCTTTTATACTACACCATTTTCATATTAAGTATATCGTCCAAAATGCGGGAGTCGGCCTGTAAAATACGAGCCCAGCAGACGCCTCAAACGGCAGCAGACGACGACGTCTGCAATATGAGAGAAACATCGTGATTTTTTCCCCGCTCATAAAGTGACTTCTCGTTGATAACTGACGTATACGTATTTTAAAATGTGATTTCACTCCAGAAATATTAGCTTACTCGTCAATTAGGTATCAAAATCGACCCTTGGTATAGAATATTTGTCTGCAATAGGAGTAAAACGTCAAGTTTTCTTCGACTATGAGTGACTTCTCACAGAGAACAGACGGTGTCCAAACTTGTATTGTCACTGCAGATATACCTATTAGCTTTATTATCAAGTATTTTAATCGATCAGAATTACGATAGAATATTCACAAACAAATGCTGTCAATCATTCTTAGCAATGAAACAACGTTCTTTTGTCACATACACGGCCACTTAAGTTATACGCGACCCGTAATGGAAGATGATAAACTTTGATAAACCGAAAGGCGATATAAAACGTGATCGAATGACTTGGTATGTCTCAAATACCAGCTGGTCACGAAACGCTTTGGCTTAATTTTATGAGTAGGTAAATCACTAAGGAAACCGAAATCATCTCAAGTATAAAAACCCCATTGCCACTAACGAAATTGACACCCAGTTTTTAACTAATCGTCAAGACAGCCTTCAACCTACATCACAACAAAATGGAGATATGGTTTAATGACTGAAGCATTCAAAATTAATTCGATAGTTAAGAGCATTGTAAGCATGAAGCACAAACAATCGTGATCAATTAAGCATTCGTTATAACTTCAGCTATAACTTCAGAACGGCGTTTTTCTGCGGCTAATCACAACCAAATCAATTTTGAATAGATTTATTACACTCACCACATAGACGACACCTCATAATTAAGCACGCAGTTTGTAAATTCACTTTTCTCCACAAATGGTGTGTATTAATAATAGTAACATTCATTCACTGTATGGTTCACGCGTGAGAGAAACAAAGGCAGACAATTCTATCACCACCTATTCAAAGATAAAACAACACCTATTTATTAATTGCGCACGTGGTTTGCAATTGCACGTTTCTGCAGAAATGATGTTTATCAATAATATTAAATTCAAATCACAGTACGATAAACACATAAGAGCTACAAAGGCATGAAATTCTAGCGCTGTCGTCATCCTTCCCTGGAATCCAGTCAGCTCTGGATATTCTTTGCAGCCATTTTTTTTTCTTCTTATTTCATTCCCTGGTCCTGAAGGGATAAGATGCAACGTCGTCCTTTTCTTCGCCTAAGTTGAACAACCAACTGCATAACACTGAGGCTTATTGATAACTATATAGCAAAAACGATCCGCTGCTTTAGGAAAAAACACAACAACTCCAATGCTTTCTAGCCGACAACTGATGCCAACAATACATTCGCATAGGACAAAAGTGGCGGGAACCAATCAGAAGCCTCGGTTGTCGGCATATGTCGAGATCAAACGTTCACCGTACTTTCCTATCCAGGGCTTTAGGCGCGCACACCAGCGCTAAGTTTGATTCTACCACCTTCCTTGTTTCCCCATGGTCTCTCTCTTCCTAGAGGCGATCTCGACTAAACAAATGGACTCAGGTCGGCCATTGGGCGGGCCCTTGTACCAGCAACAGCGGGCGAGGCTCGGTTGGTTACATGGTGACAACATAGGCTGCCAACTCCTCGAAATATAACTCCTGGGTAAGCCCATTCCAAGAAAGAGTAATCCCCGGGAAATTAAGTTGCAAGCATTAGTATAGTTAAAGATGAAAGCCTATTATCAAAATATTAGTCTCATAAACTCCACAATTTGATCACAACTGAATTTCCTCTAACAGCAGAAGTTCCATTGTGATAAAATTGTGTAATTTTAACTTCATGTGTCAATTATTTAAATTGCGCAATAATTTGGTACAGTTATATGCTATGTAATACTAGTGGCAATTAACTTGTTGACGAAAGTTACAAACCGTGGCATGAGAAAATATTGGGATCAATATTATATTAAATATTATTTAAAGTTAAACGCGGGAGGAAAACGCTCCGATTCGGGAGGCGTAAGATATTAAAATTCCCCTCCAATTACGAGAGTCTCCCGAATATTCCAGGATAGTTTTCCACTCAACCGACAACTGACGTCGTTTGCGGCATTGATGATTTCTACAACTACATATTACTCTGCGGAGCGTGGGATGGGGATATTTGGGGCAGATAGTGATAGTGCACCAGTTATGAAAAAGGGAGGGGATTAGAAAAGGGAATTGGACGAAGGAAAGGGTGGAATTTGAAGTTCTTAATGGTGCGGAGGAAAGAAACATTGTTGTGCCTATCAGTTTGACAATATTAATCTCCTGCACGTTGCCGCCTTTTTTACTCATGCTGCTGTTTGTAACATGTAATTGTTTGTGGTGCATATTACTGAAGTGGCTATATCTTTCGATAATTTAACATAATGACGCAAAGGTGAAATGATTTTACACTAAATACATGGATACATTTTGTACAAGATTTTGTCTTTACATTTTAACCTTTGGACTCTCAATGATTCTAATTTTAGTTTAGGTGCCGAAGAAAATAATCAACTGTGGGAGAAGACAGACTTTGATTTTCAGTGCCAACGCGAACGCACGATGCGTCAACAACAAATATTTCTGATTCCAGAGGTTATATTTAGAGTAATGGCAAAAAAAAGTGGGTTCCCATAGATTCTTCAAAAATTACCGATGGTAGGTAAATGCCAAAGATTTTTACGTTCAATGCGGTGAATAAAAACATCTTGCAAAATGATGTTCACATTAGCAACAAATAAATTTATCAGCACGTACATAATATTTCTTTAATATATTTTCAACTTTACATCCCTATCATTATTTCACCGTATACCGTAAAAATTGTTTTAGATTGCATGCAAACGTCTAACATTTCATGCTATATGTACCACAGTAAATTGGTCACTAAGTGATAGTCTACAGAAAAAAATCACCTATCACACCAAATAACCGATTTCTTTATCAACTTTTATCGTTACAAAAGACCCAATAAACCTTGTAAAATATCACAGAATGTTACAGATAATAACCACCTGCTTCATCCAACAGTGAACATAACCAGGTCCTGGTGTTGATGACCACTGTTGGATGAAACCGGTCGTTATAAATATATTGTGATATTTAACAAAATTTTAATCTTATTTAAATAACCAATGTCCACTAATCTTTTATATAAATTTCTAAAGCTAAACTTCTATTTTCTAGATATTTAATATCAAAAACATTTTTCATTTGTTAAGTGTCAAAACTGATTTCATTTTCATCATCTAATCGCCATGACAGCAAGATCTCAGCTCTTTTTTATCGTCAGAAAACCCGCAGAGCTTTGTGTAAATCCAAGAGTTATATGTAAGTAAATACATAAATATGTATTATTAAGTCTATATAAAAAAAGGACATACGTTCTACTACAGATAAAGTTACTGAATGGATCCATTAACTTAAATTCCTGCCAGGAAGATGATAGGTGGGACTGAACAGGAATTTCGATTGTGAGCACCAAGCATGTGTGGAGTTATTCACTAGCAGTCGGGACTCGACATTGCAACATTTCACATGGAAACGCTAAGCTAAATTTGAAACACTGCATGTTGCCTGCCCAACAGGATAATTTGAAACCAATACGGGATATTAAGGCAAGTCCTAGACTGAGGTAAAATTTGCTTTTTATTAGCACTCAGCGGCTTAGGTGTCATCGTGGAGTAAAACTTCATGTTACATATTCTCGTATTGAAAAATATTGAGTTGAATCCAGCCCATGGGTGTAAACGAACTATACTTAGTTTCATTGACAAACGCGAAATATACACAGGTTTAAGAACTGAACATAACAAGGTTTCTGAATATCCTTCAGAGCCGACAACAAATACTTAGAAATGGAGCTAATGTATTAAGTAGGCAAAAGAAAGTTTACTCCAACAAAATCCCGCTTCATTTACGGCATAAATTAATGATAGAGAACAGAAATAAATCTACTCAATTGTAAATGTAGAAGTTTAGTACTGTCTCTCCGGATCAAATTCCTTAGGAATCGTTCAGTTAGGATCGGAAGACAATATTTCGGGAGATATCAAATTATTTCGAACAAGGAACCGTGAACTAAGCAAATGAGGCAAGGCCCCCTTACACAATCAATACACTGTTACTTGCAGCATTTATTCTACTCCTTCAGCGAACATTTTAAAATTTTGCGAAATATTAATTGGTGCTATATTGGAGATAGAAAATAGAATATGGAGATTGATGCGATTGGTTGGTTGTTGTAGTAGTTATGAAAAATTTATTGATACCATTTAATTTGTAAATAAAAGGTGCAAATATTTCATACTTGGCACGTTTTCAATACAACTTCTGTGTGCATAGATATTAAGGATTAAAAAGTTTGATTGCCCGCCATTTTGAAACGGTGTATCATAAAATAATTAAATATCACTAACTAGTTTTAAACATTATCATCAAGAGATATACGAAATTTCAAGTCTTTATCTTGGATAAGCTTTTATTTTCAATGGTTTCAGTGAAAAACGCGTACAGACATCTGGGTAACGGTGCGTTTCCGGACACATGTCCAATTGAACTTTTTTCTTATTTTGATCTGCTAAATCATATCCTAAAATATTACTGAGGCATTACAAAACACACTGTATATCCTACATCCGTAATTAAATACCTCGTCCTATTATCACATGACTAATATTGCGTGGTCCCTCATAGCATGTTATTGGAGTAATAAGCGTGACTAGAGTGAGTAAATAAATTTACTTATAATCTACGACTGGACAGGATTGGACTCGGTATAAATATCACAATGAATTGAAGATTTAGGACGTAACGTTTCACGACTATGGAGAGAAGATCGCGATGCCAGGGGAATAAGAAACTTCAGTCCTTGGGAAATAATTGGCGCTGTGATGAATGTGAGGAGGCCCTGCCCTCGGGGACTTGGCGCGCCGTCAAAGGCTTTTGAGGCCCAGCGCAATGTATCTGCCGCTTAAACGCAATTTCTCATGCTGAACTTGAATCGAGGAAACGAATTATAATCGGACGAGTCCCACTCCATCTCACGGCGATGATTTAACTCACGATTCGCCGCGCGTCCTCCACGCCTATCAACGACGCAGGCATTTGTTTAGTAGAGAAGAAATAAAACAGGACGTGTATTAACGCAAGCAAAAGATCGCCATTGATTACTTTCCACACTCTGAGAGTAAAATAAATCGCCGGTGAACGAATGTTCATGTCTTTTCTTCGAACTATTGCGGTACATTCGCATGATTGCGTGTAGGTTCAATGTCGAGCCATTTACTCTTAATCGGCCAGTTACGCCATACTATTTTTATGCACTCCAAGCCCCATTATGAGGAAGACTGATTATTGATTAATGGCATACATTCTACACCAAGGTTCTTCTAGAACACGTACAGCATGTTCCTTGGCAAACTGATAGTTACTCACTGCCTTTAATCCTGGTTTAGCCATGATAACTTCCACTACTTCGAACTATATCGTATTTAAAATTTAATCTAGCCCTAATTACGATTCAGATGGTATCATTTGAAATATTGCATGACGCATTGAGTAAAACATTTAGTTTAATAGTCCGACAGTGCTTATCATCCAGAATTGATTACAATATATACTCAACGCAGGCGAAGCGTATGGGTCAATGAAAAACCAACGCTATAGTCCATAATACGTTTGCCCGAAGAACTTGGCTAAAATTGTTTTCTCTTAATCATGATAAACCATTTGTTAAAAATCGTCATTAAATGATAATGTTCAATTCTGATACACGTTTCCTAAGTACAAGAAATATAACAGGTATTCGAGGAAATCATATTCATTCGCCACGAAAAACACCTCTAAGGCGAAGGGATAACAAATATAAAATAAAAAGTCGTAAAAGAGGAAATGCGATGAATGGACCATGATAGGATGAGCTCAAAGGAATCATGGACAGCGCAGAATGATCAGAGCAAGAAATCGAACCGCGATTTTGAGATTTGAGAGTAATGGATGCTGCAGCTACGCTTGTGGCGTGGCTGCAGCATCCATTGTGAAACCGGCGGCCGGAGGTACTACTTAAGGCCCCCGGGTACCTCGCCAAAAACTACGCTGCAGACGTCTGGTCGGATTCGTCTGAGGCCTCTGTTATGCTATTCACGTAACATTTTAATGCTTATTTAAGAAGAATAAACATCGATATTAAATATAAGTTAAGTAATTTTTCACTTCTCGTTTTTCACACTATAATATTGACCACGGAAAAACACTAATTTCGGCAAAAGTAGCTGCCTTCTACGGCGAGTATGACGACATCATTTGCTCCAAACCAAAATCGTTTGCACTCATATTAAACGATAATCCTTTATCTCCATTTAAGTCCATCCCATTTTAATATACTCTTCATAATAGCGACACTAAGTCAATCCATCCGAACTATTTCACGCTATCTTCACGTGCACTTCGGCGGGGACATTCTCCCATTTACCTCGCCTTTAGCCACTGAGCGAGGGTGGGGAGAGCCGGGAGAGCGCTGGTTCAGAGTCTGTAGCCATCACTTCGCCGGCAGCCGCCGCAATACCATTCACAACACCTTAACTCGGCGTAACTTGGCTTGACTCGGCGCAACGCCAGGGATGATACCTTTAGAAAAGCATCCAACAGTTCACAACGACTTAAAGCAGCGTAACTCGACTTGGCGTAGCCTGGAGTTGAGCTCAGCTCAACTTTCTCTTAATTCCAGCCAATAGAATGGCATGTTCTAATATCGATAGTCGGGCAGCAATCGATTGCTACTCTCGATATCTCCTCGAGCAGCCATATTGAAAACGTGATTTTGTTGTGAAGTCGTGTGTGGATGCGTATAAGCGAAAATGGATGTGGATGAGTTGATCGAGTCAGTGCGAAATAACCCTCACATGTTCAACAAACCTTCCATTTTAATACTTCTATAGTTCAACTCACTATTTACAATTAATACTTCACGTATCAACTGAGCTGTTTCGGGGGAGCTTACTACAACCCTCGACACTAACGCTATCGATAGGCCTCATCAATCGATTGTAAGATCGAATTAGGCAGTGGTGTGCTGTGATTGGTTTGCATTTTCGCGCACTGGTTCACCTTCGAAGAGGGAATAAGTCAAGTTACGCTAAGTTAAGTTGTTTGGAACGAGCCTTTATTTCCTCTGTTGACTCTAGGGGAAATATAGCACATCCAAGGCCCGATCACTTACGCAGTACTCTTGCTCCGATGTGACGCGCCAAGAACGCGCGGTCAATTTTACCACTGACTCACTTCACAGGAGTTCACCTTCTTAACTCATTTCAATACGAATAGAATACAAGCAACAGTTCGTAAAACATTATAAACATGTGCGGATTAAACTCTGTACGCCAAGGTTAATTAAGTTCTTAAAAAACATGTTTCCTATTTGAAAATGTTCCGCAAATCAATTGTATCTCATTTTAATTCAAGAAGTTCAGGAAACTAACGGGCGTATTAGCCAACCACATGATATTTGCCCAGGCGTTATAAGCATATGCGTATTTTTTCTGATATTGACATTCTTAGACGTAGAGAAGGCCTTTAACAATGTCGAAAGGAAACGAGGTGTCCAAAAATTCACTTCGTGGCACAAATAAATTAAGTTTTTTTTATCTTGAAGGTAATCCACCAAAAATACCACTCCGTCCGAATGAGTTTTGAAAGTAAAAATGATGGAGACTATCGGCAAAATAAAACTAAACGGGAAGTGACCGCGACACTACCGCCGGTGATTATCGCGTGAAAGGTCTACTTGTGAATGGTCAGGGATAAAACTTCGACACTCCTTGGAACGTTTCATGGATGACACGAGATTCTCATGTTCAGAATTCGACGCTCTTTCGGTCTCTAAGCATTCACCTTCTTACTTTGGAGATATTTAGACAATTTCTCTGAAATTTCCAACTTTCCAACACTTTTTTCCCTGTTTCACATCTTACAGCTCGCATTTTTTTGTAACTTAACGAATTCAGACTGTTACGTGATTTATTCCCCGTAATATATAGGTTTTGAAATGAATTCGCTTGCCAATTCCTCACACGGTTTTACGTCGAGCTACTCAAATTTAACCACAGCGGCGACATGTGATTTTAAGCCCTATATTTGGTGACCATCTATTTCTGTAGGATGACGACATATATTCCAAGAGGGTCTTCCAGTTTACTCAATCAACATTCTTCTTTTGTACTGCTTAGAGTCTATTCGGATATCTCTTAAACTTAAACTTTATAAACTTTTTCAATGTTACAAAAGAAATGTTTGGGAAAAGTACGGGATTATTGTTGAATCACAGCCAGCCACAGATACCGCCTCGTCCGTAACAATTTAGAAGAGTTACTCTTAATTAAGGAAGAACGTGACCGAAAGTGATCGGTAAAAACATTCTTTAAAATAAATAGGATTTAAACTATAAACGTTGACATTCAAGCGAAAAACACTATCGATATTCTGCTGCCTACAAAGCAATTTCGTACATTTTGCGATTTCATCAGATAGCAGGTATTATTTTTGCAATTTGTTTACCCTTATAAAATTATTATTTTCATAATTCAAGTTTTTCGACATTTTCACACTTTACAGAATTGCTGCCTGTGGTCCAGTCGTAATCGTATTTTACTAAGCTCCTGCTCTAGCGCTGCTGTCCCTTCGCTCACTTCACTTTCACCTAAGAGGTTGAAATTGAATTTTTTTTATTTTAAAGAAAATGGTACACATATAGCAATGTTGCCAATTTAAAGAGCACTTAAAAAAATCACAAAGAGACACACGTTAACAGCTAAAAATCAAACAATAACAAAAACAACAAAGCCAAGATGAAAGCAATTTGCAGATTGTTGACTATATTTTATAGTTTTTTCCGAAAATATGAGTTGAGGCCAAGTCAGTGAAATTTTTAGGGGATAGAGAAAAGGGGTCGATGTCAGTAGGGAGAGAATTTATTAGGGAGGAGAGACGGAAGAAAATAGAACGTTTAATTAATGATAATCTGGGTGTGGGCATGTGGAGTAGTGAGTTAGTTCGGGTAGGACGAGAAGGTACTCTGATATTGATGGTAGAAATAAGATCGGGACTGTCTACGTAGGAATTAATGATGTTGTAAATTAGTTTAATGTCTGATTGAAGTCTATGATGCCTGCTGATAGATAGTGAAGATAATATAGCGTCCTATGCAGTTCATTAAATGGAATAACATGAAGATTCCATATCGTAACTGCTTAAACAGCGCTAAAATGCTGAAAACAAAATAAAAAGTCAACGAGCATAAGCGACCTAAGGAGTCTCCGGTGTTGAAATGACAAAACCCTAACGAGACGTCGACTCCGTAAAACGAGTTAAAAGTCAGAACGAACTCAATGGCTGTCGTACAAGTGGTTAAGTTAAGGTTTGAATTTCATCTAAAATATTGATTCAAGCGAAAATATTACGACACAAAAAATGTAGCCACCATGTGATAACACAATTGTCATGAATATATCACTTATAAGAATTACGGCCTAGATATCGGTGGAGTTAAGAGACATTAAATTTCTTTCATGGGAATATAGTCTTTCAGAGCACAAGTTTCCCCTCATTGCTTGGAACGTAAAATGGAAGAACTCCACTAATGTTAAGATCTGGTTCCATCCAAACGGTTCTATCGAACCGGAGCGGTGACGTCTCATGTGGTGGGGTCTCAACATTGGGGAACAGGCACAAGAAATATTCTTGACATTTGAGTTTGGGTCCGGACAGAAAATATTTAACCGATGTCACATATGCAATGCAAATGTATTTTAATCCACCGCAAATAATAATAATAATAATTGCCTTTTAAAATTACATTAAAATTTAAAAAGTCACGTGATTCAAAACGGCATCTTAATGGCTTGACGTCATCAGACGGTATCGCTTCTCAGCTCGACATGTTTTACACAAGGATGGATTATTCAAATAGTAGGTACAGGTTCATTGTATTTTGTAAAAGGAATAAAAACGATTATTTTCGCCAAAACATGGTAAAGCAGCTCAATTCAACACGAAAATGCGTCCCAATTCCGTTCAGTGACGCCATCCGCCGGAATACCGATGACATACGATTTGTTCCCGCCAACCGTGCGTTATTTTGGTTGGTTCGCAATTCACTTGGGGGAGGCGACCAACATTGTAATTCATCGGCGCCAATGAAGAATAGAGGGTAGATTGGTAAGGGAGGGAGTATTTCAGGAGCGGAAGAAAGGTGGGCAGAATACCGGCGTCGGCAGTAGACTGCTCTTAACGAACGACGTCATCGGGTCCACAGTTTAACGTCCCAGCCGACGGACGGAGTACTCCTCTTGATGTGCTCTTTTCGTAACCAAGTTTAATTCCACCGAAGAATCTCCACCACCACCGGGATTCGAACCCGGATCCTCGGGATTAGAAAACAGCGTTTACTCCAGCCAACACACCAATCTGATCCCCGCGCGTAATTTTCAATGAGAAATACTTCCATTAACAGCGATTTTTGTAGCTTTCACCATACATTTACCATTTATTACAAAAGGTCACATGTACGCGGGAATACTAATTTCGTTGGAAAATAACAGTTGCTGTTGTTCACTTGTTCTCAATTCGTGAAGAGTGCAGCAAAGAGTTTCCGTCTTCAACGCCGAAGTAGTGAGGATGCACGTAGGTTTGGTTACGCGAGTACGTATGTTGGTGGTTGGCAATAAGAGGGGGAAGTAGCCCTTTGGAATGCATTGGGCACTACTCCCGGAATCCGGGACTGGCTGATTGTGAGGGGAGGAAGGGATCCATGGCGATGGAATGACGGGAAGACTCCTTCCCTCCCTCCCGCGCCTCTCACCGGCGGTGAAGGAAAGAGAAGAGAGGCATCCAGTGATCGACCGGCTGCAAGGGGGGGGGGGGTGAAGAAGATGAGGCACCTGCACACACACATACCGTGGCACCCACTGCGACCAAACAGTTAATCCATTCGGCACACGGTAGGCACTCTTCCCCAGCCGCCCCTTCCTCCTCTCACCAGGGTTAGGAGGGAGTCCCGAAATTCACCAGAACCAATTCCAAATTCCTTAAACCGAAGAAAGAAGGATCCTTTACATCCCCCCCCCCCTATCTTCTTCTCCAACCTCGCAGGGCCGCCACAATAGGAGCGGAGCAATCCGAATTTCGGGGTGCATTGGGACTCGGGTGGAGGGAGGGTAGGGAGAGTTCATGGGGGATAGGGAGAGTGTAGCGGGGCGGAGGAAGGCTCTCTATCTCTCATTCACATGCATATTCGTACCAACTGCGGTTGCATGGACGGCTGGATACTCGGGAGGAGGTGACCGATGTCTGAGGTCACTAGAGCCATTAAGGACAGGTTGGTAAGGGAGGGATTGATTGGGGGATGGGGTGGAGAGAAACCCGGCGACTGGGGCAGGCACCAAGAGGAACACAATTTAACATCCCATTCGACGCACGGAGTATTTCACTTGAAGGGGGCTCCCAAAGAAAAACAACCAAATCGGATTCTGGATTCCGCAGAAAAATCTCGTAACCCGCAGAAGCTAGTGTAAAAGTAAATATTTATGACATTCATTCAAGTATTCTACCAGCTGATTGATAGGTTTGAAACATGGATTAGGATGTTGTTTATTTCAGGAGTATGAAAACAAAGTAATGAAGCTCGTAGCTTGTGCTTCACGTACACTCTTTCATCATTCAAGTATTCTACCAGCTCATTGGTAGGTTCTTGGACAGTCCCCATTCTGCAACCCAATCTCATAGACATTGTCTCGCTTTCCCTCCTAAGGATGGCGCGCTATTCGATCCCGCTTCAATTCTTCATATCTTCTACCTCCTCTCATTTCGTCCAGAATTCCTATCCTCTTCCTTCCTCTTCCACGCTTCCCCAGTGTTCTCCCCTCTATCACTCTCTTCAACATACCCTCTCCTCTCAATACCTCCTCCATCCATCTCTTCTGACTCAGTAGCTGGCAAATTATATAAAATAAAATTTTGTCTGAAAGCTTAATTTGAGGGCACATAAAATTTAGTAATGAAAATACCTTAATACACATACGAACGACTAATTAAGGCTAAATACACAAGCCAGAGTGATAAGTTTTATGCAAGAACCAAGCAAGCACTCACTCACATTAAACACGTGTTGAACTATAAACATACCCGTAATGTAGACTGGTCAACCCAAGTAGTCAACCTAAGATGGTAGACAAAAGAGTTGTTCTGGGTAAATTCAGTACATTTCATCTCCTCTCTTCCAGCTACTTATGCGTAAGCCATTCTCCAAAAGTTTTCACACGTGGATACAATTGTAGCTGAAACTCCTAAACTCGGCTTTTCCTGCTTAAAATTATTGACACTACACTTCTAAAATGCGGAGGGCTTTTATTTGCACAGTTAATATTTGGAAACCAAGCGCAAGCGATCTTAGATAGGATTGTAATTTTTAATTAAGCGAATTCATGATAATATCACACGTGCTGAGAAAATTAATTTTTGGAGCGTCGCTAAAAACCTGTTGTTGCAAGTTAACCAATCGCTAATTTCTCTGGTCCTGAAATCAGTTCAAGTAACATTGTCTTTAGTGTAGTATCATACCATGTTTTTAAAGGCGATGAGTAAAATAAACTCCCTTTATGATGATTTCTTTGATGTTCATGATTTGAATCCAGAAAGCTCTTCTGGGTTCAAACTCGATCCCAAACCTCAAGACCTATACGAATACATTTCCCGTAACTATAACTCACAAGATATGGTGTCCCATTAAGATAGAGCCGTTTTCGAAATGAATTTTACACACGAACACCCATAGAATTTCTCCTTATTCAAGAGTATAAAGTTCCAGCTAGTTTTATTTTCTGATGTACTGTCACCTACCGAAGATTTGATCGTCAATCTGGAGTTGATGCTGTTTGTCATCACGAATAGGAATAGGATGGACATCATTTTACAAACAAACGCAGAAGAAACTTCTGTATCTACAGAACAGCTTTTTCAGGAAACGTAGCTGCGTGGATAAATCGATGTCATTAGGTTTTTCAATTAAGGAGGTTCCACCGCGACTGTGTGAGTCAAAACAAATACTAAATTCCAAATTTTTTTATATTTTGTCCAAAAAATCCTGCTTTCCCCTTAAAAATGCGTTACCTACAGAAAACCAAAAGTAAAGGATTATTCCACGAATGTATTTTAAATGAGCACTTTTTTCTAGCCATAGGAGCCGACTGCAGCGCCATTTCCTACGAATTACCGCATTTTGACTTCAATTACGGCATTAATTCTTCAATAACTAGAAAAATAAGGTGGTAAGATGCCTAGATGTTATTTTTATTCGGTTTCTCTGGATTAATCCCTTCATATAAATAATTTTCCAAGAAAATGGCATTTGTATTTTATGGAAAAATACTATTTTTCCCCGTGTTTCTCTCATTCCCCCATTGAACACAATGTAATTTCAAGTTCAATTATAGAATAAAATAAGCGTGGAAAGGTATTATTTTGTTGTTCATATCAGAAAGAGGACAAGTTTTTTTACAAGCTGACAGAATGTGAATAAAATGACATTTAAGTCATTTTACGGTGAAACCACCTTAACATCGCAGAGCCGCACTTGAATTACGCTTACTTCGGCGCAACTGTTGTCATTCGTCAGATCGCCGCGACGGCAGCACCCGTCAGCCTGCATACCTCCCATCCTCACTCACTCCCACCACCCTCTTTGATTGGGCCGTGCGTGCGTGGTTGGTAGGGTTGGTGGCGGGGGGGGTTGATGGTAGGGGGTGGGGTAGGGGAGAGGGGAATGGTGGTGGCGAGTCGACATGGATTCTGGGAAACCGAAAGGGGCAATTTCGAGGCGCACAAGGCGAAAATGAGTGGAAAGGGAGGGAGGGGGGGAAGTGATTGGAAATTCCAGAGGGCGGGGGAGGGGGCGGGGAGGCGGCGTAAAAGAAGAGGAGGATGGGCCACAGGGGACGAAGGACGACGTCGCCTCTTTTGGGGGCGGAGGGAAGGGCGGGGGGTGGAAGGGCGAGGTGGGGTTTGAGCGACATACCGAGCACCGTCGCACAGTGGGAAATTTCGGGACCTCAGGCGACAAAACCCGCTCTACAGCTTGTAGGTGGATGAAATGACGTGTTATTTTTTTTAATACTCGTAATCGCATGTAGTTTAAGGACCCGCTGCGGAAAATACAGGTTAGCTTTATATTTTTACGTGAGAGTTGATTGAACTAACCTCGAATTTGAAAATATGTTGAAACATCTTGAAATTGGCCGGATACGAAGGGGAAACTGCGGATTTTCCTCCCGAATGCTTGGAAATGAATGGTGTTACTTTGTAAAGATTATTTTTTAGAAAATTAAAGTTTGGGGTTATGGTCAATGGTTAGGAAGCTATGTTTCGTGCCCACAATATCTGCCAAGAAAAAGATTTATTGTTACTTTAATTTACGTGAACCAAGTAGATCTGTGATGTAAATCCGTGACTGAATGATTTGCAGCCTTATTCGCTGAGTGACCCAACCTAAAACATTAAATTTCAAAAAAATAATCTTTACAAAGTAACATCCGCAGTTTTCCCTTTGTATCCGGCCAATTCAAAGATGTTTCAACATATTTTCAAATTCGAGGTTAGTTCAATCAACTCTCACGTTACAATATAAAGCTAACCTGTATTTTCCGCAGCGGGTCCTTAAACTACATGCGATTACGAGTATTTAAAGTAAAAATCATATCATTTCATCCACCCACAAGCTGTAGAGCGGGTTTTGTCGCCTGAGGTCCCGAAATTTCCCACTGTGCGTCGTCGGGAAATTCGATCTCGAAGCGAAGTCGCAAAGGTTGAGATAAAAAGAGGATGTTTGATAAGGAAGAAGGGAGAGAAGGGGAAGGAGGAGGTTGTTTCACGAGCTAAAGGCTTACGGTGAGCGTTGAGCAAAGATTCGCACGAGCAAGTCAATGCTGCACACTCGTGTTTAATAGTCGCTGAATCATTGCATTGCACTCAGTTTGAAAAGTGTCATTGAATAAAATAAAGAGCAATGCGCATATGTATAACAATTATCATGTTCCACGTCCCAGTCATTTTAATTCCACTAACACTCATATTATTGAAGTATATTCTGAGGTAACTCAAGTTACAAAATTGACATGATAATTCAACTCATAATTTTCCATTCGTTATCATTGACAACATAACAGGTGAAACAAATTAAATATACTTGATATTATAATTAATTTGATTTAATATAATAAAATTTACATGAAAACTAATTGAGAAATGAACGAACGTCTCTTTGGTAACGATTCAGTTTGCTTCTAAACAACTTTTATTGCTCTGGGAACAAAGTCCCTTGGAACATAAATTCAAAATGCATGCCACAATAGGGCAATTAACACGATGCATAAATACTTGTAAAAAAATGACCCAAAACTGTGGTAAAAAAATCAGCTCGAGGAAAAAGACAAAACTTCACGTTTACAACACCGAGACGTAGTTATTAATCCGCCAGGACACTTCCGGAAACAAATAATCAGAAAACGCCGCGGAAACCTATGATGAAATATAATTCCGAAAGTTTAAATAAGGATGTGATGTTCAAGATACTAAAGGAAATAAATGATCAGCCAGGACACTGATGGAAACACTTAATTAAAAGATTGGTAATAATCAAAATTACTTATGAACTAAAACACCAGACTACTCTTAACAATAAGCGCCAAGGGAACCACAGTCTTCACGTTCCATCCGACGACGGAGTAATGCTTTGTCCTTTTTAAGTTCTCTTCACACAGCACCCATGTGAGTATTGAGGCTCGGCTGAATAACCTCCGCCACTTCCGAGATTCGAAACCGAGCCCTTCGGCATGGAATGCCAGCAATGTAACATCCATACCACCCCTTGACCCAGTGGAATGATCTCAAAATATGATATACAACATTGGATCAAATACATGCCATAATATTTTCATGTGACTAGATGAAAAATATAATGGTGGTTTCCACGACGTTAATCGCTGCTACCAATAATCTACCACGTTTTTTTCTGTGAAAAAAAAACTTCTATGTTTCATTTTATTTTTCAATTCTTTAGTTTTCTTCTGACTTTCATGAACTTTCATGGACCGCCTCCTTCCAAACTATTCAGACATAAGAAAGAGTGCTTTTCGTGTGACCCAAGACACTATTGCGCAAGTAAATGTGTCATCACAATTGTGTGGACGCTGTAATTTTTCATAAATAAAGAGGTATAATGCTTACGGCCAAAGAATTTTAAACATAAGCATTGATAAATCCATGAAATACTATATGTTTTCAGCTTTCAGTCTTGAGGGAAAAAAAACATGTGAATAGATTTTCCGAAATGCGTACAGCTTATAAGAGAGAGGAATGAAGACGTTAGAAAAATGATTTAAACTCCTTTAAATTGGGACGAAGGGCAATTACCAACAAATAAACGGCAGTATACAAAACACTAACTATGCAAAGTACTCTTTGATTAATAGGAGGAAAATGAAATGGAACGCAGAACCTGGAGATTTCTTATATCCTCCACTTCTTATCGTAGGGTTGTTTAAAAAGAAAACTATTAACGTCAAAAAACAGTAGAATATTGATACGTAACTGAAATAATTTGTTTTTATTAATGACTTCAAATATCAAGTTTAGTCTATTTTTGTCGAGATATTTTTTATCTAATAATTTTTTGATGAAAGGTCTAAGGCTTTCCCGGCGTGTCGCGATATTGTTGGTTCTTCGGGTTTCCGACCGGGTTAAACTCTGTTCCATTTCTGCCGACGCGTTACCTTGTGAGTGCGGCCAAGTCTACATGGGAGAGACGGGCAGGACGATCACCACAAAGATCAAAGAGCATTAGCGGCATTTCATGCTCGGCTGACCTGAAAAATCCGCAGTGGCTGAGAACAGCATTTCCCGGGACCATGCCATTCGCTGGGAGTGGACCAAGGTGCTCTGTCGCGTGGAACTAGGGTTCTGGGAAACACTGACCAGAGAAGCGATAGAGATCCGAATGGGAAACAGGACTATGAACCGTGACGCTGGATACTCTCTCAGCAACTCCTGGAAATCTGTGCTGAGAAGAATCCGAGAGGCCAGGGAAAAAAGGCGAGATACAGTGGACCAATCCCACGATACTTGACCTGGAGCAAAGCGTATATAATGCGGACCAGTTGCATTGAACGACATGCCCTGAGGATGATGAACGACTCGTTCATCGAAACGGCCAGCAGAAATGGATCAGAGTTTGACCCGGTCGGAAACCCGAAGAAAAAACAATAATAATTTTTTATTGCCACCTAATTGGAAACCTAATTGAAATTTAGTATGACATTTATAAAAGTCTTCTATCACCGAATGGTGAATGGAATAGAAAAAAATGTGTAAATCCTTGTATATGAAAATGGTACTTGAAATAACAATTCTCAAATCACAGTTGAGTTTTAACGCGTCGTAATTACAAACTAGCAAACTTTTCCCATAAGCCAGCTTCAAGTGACGACAGGGTTTAAGGCTTTAAACAAGTGACTCGAAGGGTGAAATGAAGCACTGTGACCAAGGGTCAACAAAATATAAGCGTTTATGACCTTCTTTCCGCAAATCAGCGGCGGCGCCGCGTCATAAGTCAAACTATTGTGATCTTCGTTTTGTGATAAATTCGAAGGGGTTTCATGGAATACCCACGCAAAGTGAAATTGAAATAAACCATCCCTTATCATCAGTCCATAAATTTAAAAAAATCAAGAATTATCTGCTAAGTAGAGCTCGTGGAAAGGCTTATGGCCCCTAAATATTTAAGGGCTTCAATGACGGAAGGGCAGTATTAATTATGGGGAAATTTTGGAGGGGGCAGCAGAAGCACAGTCCCTTATGAGGGAGGGAGGTTTGGTAGGTCATCAAACAGTATAAGGAAAGGTTTCAGCCATCTCATCAGTGAGTCGCGGAAGTGTAAGATACTTCCACGTAGCAGCAAATTCGGTGACGTTATCACCAGTCCCACGTGGTCTGGGTGAACTCCTAGAGGATAATGCTTACCTTTACGTACAGCGGATACCTTACCTTTACATACAGGTGCAGGGAGTCATTATAGACTCGCCTAAGCCGCAAATAGATTTATGGCCAGGGGTCATAAGCTTTCGCACAAGCTCTAACAGAAAATAGAGTATGACGAGTCATCTTCGAGTGATTACTTAAGTCACTTAACAACCTCTTTCACTCGAATTATTGCGAAGGATCACTTTCCGTTCCATGATGGAGGTCTATAGGGGCGGCGTCAGGGGCCCACCTGTGCGCTTCAACTAATCCGTCGACACGCCCATCCCCGATTGAAAAACGGTGCATTCTTCGAGTGGAGGGCTGAGTTTCCATTTAAATGGAGAGAGGACATCATCATCATCATCACCATGGGCCACCGGGAACGCGGACAGAACCCCCGACCCCAGATTGTATCCCTCACATCTAACCGAGCGAGACCACGGCGACCCCCCCGCGGTCTCCGGTTCGACAAGCGCAGCCAATATGCCCACACTGCAAAAGGCGCGACAGAAAGCCCCACCGCAGAGTCGCTGAAGGCAGGGGACAAAAAACCACCCCGGGGTGGGACACACAAAAGAGAGGTGTTTTTGAGGGTGGTAGCGCAGGAAGGAGCGTGGGAGAGCCGGCTCGTGACGCGGCTGCCGCTCCCGACTTCGCTACGCGTGGGGTGCCGCGAACAAAACAGCGACAGTAGCCGAGGATGCTTGGGAGGGGGGAGGAATGAACGCCATCCTCCAAACCCCCCTCCCTCCCCTTCCCACAATCCCCCAACCCCATCCCTCTCACAATCTATTCCTCTTTGTCCGCGGAGGGAGGAGAGGGGCGGAGAGACCTTCCGAGAAACAAGAAGTGGGACCGAAGACAGCGCCCTGCGGGACCCATTTGAAGAACGAATTTCACGTCCCTTTCTCCGTTTCCAAACGAACCTAGTGGGTGGCAACGACCACGTACAAGAATCGGGAGGGTAAAAAAAAGAGAGGAGTGGAAAATTTGTTTTGGAGAGCCAGAGGGAGAATTATTTCATCTCTTTGACTTCGATTCGACGAGCTCGGTAATTTTTTCTTCGTTGGCTACGCATATCTGCGAAACTTAAGATTGATACAAGCCGTGACAGTGCGTTGGAAATGATGTTTCGGATCTCAGTCAATCGAATCCGTGTCTAAAATCCGTGGGAATGGGGAGTAAGGTCCGCACTCTCTCACCCATCTTTGGTATTTTAAGAACTACATGAGAATTAAATTGAAGAAGCTACATCGTGTTTGCCGTGTTATAAGTTAAGTCAAGATTCAGCAGCCGTAGAAACATGACCTTCGTTCAAGACATCGGACGGATTGCATATCATCAAATACTGAGCGGCTTAACTAACTCTCAGATTATTCGGATGTCTCATTAAAAGTCATATTAGACGACTTGGCAATGTATAATAGTTACACAGCCGTTATACTTCTATCCCAGTCATGAGTTAAATATAACGTCCAAATAGCATTGAGCGCTTCACAATGTTCATATGCCTAAATGGACACTTTCAATACGAAATAATTCTAATTCATAAAAACCACCTTAAATCATTCGACACAAGAAAATTTCGTTTAACAACCAACTTCTCCTAATACTCAATTAATGCTGCTTGGGATCAAATACATTAGCATCCAACTTATAAAGAAATATTGGTGCATATTTTTCAGCGGAATGATAACATCTAATGCTACCAATTATTTAACAGCGGTTTCGCAATTGTCCGGCGCAACAAAACGTATCTGAGAAGATTTCAACGACGAAGAGTTGATGCATTAATATTTATATTCAAACTATCCTCCCAACAATATCTTGCTGGACATACTATGCCCTCTAGCTGGCTCCACACTTTTTTGTGTACTTCTCACCTCTGTTATGACATATTCCTCCCTTGCCTTTACTTCCTTTTTGCCACAGGCATTCCAAATATTCCAATTAATACAACTTTCCTTGATACTCAGCATCACTTTCATAAAAATCACTGAAGTACTCCCTTTAATTAAAGAAGGAAAAGTTTTGATACAATGTGGATAATGGAAAAACGAAAAACGACGCTTTAGATTTCGACGAAATATTGAATACACAAGAAAGGCCGGTCAGAGAAAAATTAGATTGGAATTGATTTTCAATTATCCTAAAAGACACACTACACAGATAATGCTTTTTATGCAAGTATCAGGGCGTGCTGAATAAAATGTATTTCAAAAGAAACTTGTAGAGCCAAAGCAGCTATAGAAGTACTAAAAGCACTTTAAGTAAGTATTTTTATTTAATTTAGATTTTTAGTGTTTGTATTTAGCATCATTAGAGTCATCTGTGTAAGCTGGCGTGTTCTCATAAAAAATAAATGTCAATTTCAAATTGCCTAGATTTCGAGTAAAATATTCACCAAAAATATCAGACCGAAGTTCAAACATTGTTTGGTAATAAAATATCATTTTTCAAATTGCTCAAGACATCATCTGACAAAAATTCGAACGTGAAACAGCATCATCGCATCTATATCACGAAATCTTCACAGAATCCGAGAAATCGTAGATTGGCCAACAAGGCCAGCTCTCGTTAGAATCCCACTTCCTTGTGGTTGCTCTGCATCCTAAGCAATTTGCCTAGGCATGCTCATGAACTAACAAAAAAACCCTTTTAAGCAACCCCTCTGGAAAAATTTGTGAAAAGGAGATTTCAATCTGAATTCAAGTAGAATATTTACTGAATTTCTGAAGTTTCAAGTAGAATATTTACTGAATTTCGATATACCTATACATTAGAGCTTTCATGATCTTAAAAATTTCTACTTCGAGGAAGGTAGCTCAGGTATGATATAATACCAGAATGCAACAGTAGCAATTCATACAAGAAAATAAAAGTTAACAGAGATTTGGTGTGAATGGAAACATGAAACATCTAATCTAGATGGGTAAAAAAATAGCGTTTCGAGTGTCATAACGTTTATCACCTTCCGTCCGGAAATATCACATCCGGTTAATTCGATATTTCATTGGGCATAGTTTCAATACCGACTGAACAGGGCATCTTTGCTTCCCGTGGTGTTTGATTTTAAATTATTTTTTTTTAATCTTAAAAATAGTTTAAAGAGTAATTTAATGTTTTCTTGACTGAATAAGAATTCAGATTCGCATAAAGTTGTCACGATAATTGAACTGAACGAGTAAACACTTTACATAATGCTCATCGAATATTTCCCTAATTTCATGGATACTATAATCTAAATACCCAGGTTGTAGATTACGTAAATTACGACGACTTAATCATCCGATGATCTTATCTAGCTCTGGTTGTGAGAGATGATGAAGTATTTGAAATACTTAGAAGGGGAAACATAGATTACATAGAATACAGACTCCGAGGCAACCACATGGTTTCCTTCAGGTAAATAAACACTCATCTTGCGCCTCAAGGCGAGACCTTTTTATGACCGTAAGGTCTTCGTACTTCATATGTTCACTGGGTTAAACAATCCGTTTTTAATTTTGGTAAGTTTCTTTTGGTTTTCTGCGATTTAACTAAACTTTTTTAGCAACAGTTTCGCCGTGCTATTCTGCCGGCTTCGTCAGGCATTCTAAATCAACAATGAAAAATAAATAAACAAACTTAAGCGGTTATTATGTACAGCATGATTAATTAATACTTTACGTTAGCCTTTGGGATATGTTATGCTACCTTACATCGCGGGAATAACAGATCGCATAGGTAAAATCATGAAGAAGCATTACATCATTACAAGATTTAACACCACCTCCAAAGTTTATGATCATCTTAGAGGAGCTAAAGATCCATTATCTCTCACAATGTTCGAAGGCATATACGAAATTTTCTGTAGTTGCGAAAAATCATATGTTGGCCAGACAAAGAGAGCCATAGGATGCAGACTGAAGGAACACGAACGGGCTGTTCGGAAGAAAGATGGGTATCACTCTGCCGTGGCTGCGCATACACTTTTAGAAGGTCACAGTATTGACAGCAAAAGGGCGAAAGTTTTATGTAAAGAAATTAGCTACTACACGCGGAACATCAGGGAAGCCATTGAAATAGAAAAAAGACCTAACAACCTAAACAGAGAAGATGGCTACAAACTTCCTTATACGTGGAAAAGACTTTTGAAATACTTAAGTATTAATTTATTATGCTGTACATAATAACCGCTGACGTTTGCTTATTTACTTCTCATTGTTGATTTAGAATGCCTGACGAAGCCGGCAGAGTAGCACGGCGAAACTGTTGCTAAAAAAGTTTAGTTTAATCGCAGAAAACCAAAAGAAACTTACCAAAATTAAAATGAACTACGAAAATCAACGAAAAAATCCGTTTTAAAATTTATATTCGCTTTAATATTTAAACGTTAAATATTGCACATTCATAGAAGTCTTGCTAACTTCATACGAACTCTGAACGTATAATTCATACAAGTGTACGAGTGAGGTTCGCTTAACTTGCATTAAAACGTGAAATGAAGGCTCGGTGGCGAAAAAACCAGCATCGACATCTGACGACTAGCAACAAAATATGTGCCACCGGATCTTTTTTCATCTCGTTTATCATTAATTACTCGCAACGAAAGATACCTGTCTCCATTACCTATTGTGATTTTCCTATTATTATTTCCTATCTCTCCATTAACCGTTGGTTTAAAAGGGTGTTCGTGAAAAAAAACATAACTCTCCGCCAAATAACCCCAATCCAGCAAACCAATCACCAACGCGTTATTCAATCACTTAGCACTTTCACACCATCCGTCGCACAAATTCTCATTTCACGGGAAATAGTGAAAGACGGACGGTTTGCAGCGAAGATAAGCAACTGCTCGATGGCTGCGTCATCTAGTGGGAGGTATAGTTCATATAACCTTCAAATATGGCGGCGAAACCACTGGAAAAATTCCAAAAATCGGTCATTTTCTAACTCAATTTCCTCAAAACTACTAGTCTCACGGGTATGTTTCTTACATTTTATAAATGCGCATTCTTTACTCTACCGTTTGGTATAATTGTCAATTTCGCCAATTATGGAGGTTTTTCACAAAAAGAAATTTAGCTGGCGAGACGAAAGCTCACCTTTACCGCGATTTTAATGGTAGAGTTTCAGTTTGAGACTTTTCAATGGAAGAATTTGAAAACTGACATGGCATGCAACTGCTGAACTCTAGTTCTTACTCAGCTGCATTACTTGGCTGTAGTTCTCAGTTAAACTTGATAATTTCACGATAACCATCTCCACGAAAGCAATCTAAATTGCGCATTACATTAATATATATTTCTCAATTATTTTATCGATGTTATGTGAACATTTTTGCGCTGCTATGTTAAAAGCAATAAATATGCTCAGTTACCTCAAGTAGTTAACTTTGATTCACTGCGCAGGAAAGTTAGCTCTGTATGATAATTTAAACGGATTTTATTGGAATTATGACTTAAATCACCTTTTAACTCGTAATTTCCTCTACCATACTGCCCACAGCACTGTACATTCCCTACGCCGTATTCACTAAGGCGAGAAATTAACAAAGCTTTTCGTTGAAGTTGTTGAGTTTACGAACATAGCAACCACATTTGTTTAGTCATTTTTATATCAATCACGTATTGGAAACAAAAGACATTTTATTTGAAGAAATAAATTATTAAAATACTCCACCCCTGAATAAGAGGTCGATTTCTCCCGCTTAACCGGTTTCTTAGATCTGTAGTCTCAGTCTCGCCGTAGCGCCACCGAATTGTCTTTGCTTTCAATTGACGTCACTGATACGCGATATATTCCCGAATTTAGAATCATTCTATCGCAACACGGTTTCTTTGATAACACTGCCAAAAACCCTTACCATTTCGTACGATAGCAGTGTCGCACGATATCTACGAGTACTACCAGCGACATATACCACGTGAACTGCCTTAGTCGAGGAAAGAGAGCCTCATTTACAGACGGGACCAGCAAGGCCTCCAAACCAGGGATGTGACCCGAAAAGGCACTTTACGTTTCGTGCCGTACCTGGGAGGCACCCAAACTCAGAGTCCGAGCCTCGGCTTTGAAGGAGACCCAACCATTCACCGAGGGTGGTTTAGGGCACCAACCAGTCACACTAGAATTTTTACTTCTTAAAGCTGAACATAAATCGCACAATTATGTTCGTCTTTGTGTTTTACTAGTCACTATGATGCAAATGGTTTTTCCATCGCAGTCATACGATAGATATTAACCATTTTACGTGCATTAATAAACAAAGCCAGTTTACAGTACATTAAATTACTAAACCACTTAAAACGGTTGATATCTATCGTATAACTGCGATGAAAAAACCTATTTCATCAGCGTGACTAGTGCAACAGAAAGACGAACATAGCTTTGTGATTTATGTTTAACTTTAAGAAGTAAAAATTCTAGTGTGACTGGTTGGTGCCCTAAACCACCCTCGGTGAAGGGTTGGGTCTCCTTCAACCCCGACGCTCGGACTCTTGAGTTCGGGTGCCTCCCAGGTACGGCATGAAACGTAAAGTGCCTTTTCGAGTCACATCCCTGCTCCAAACTGTCAGGTTTTTCCACATCTAGGAGTGTCGTTGCCCAATCTTGCTCTGGAAGTCTCTTGTAAAGCAGTTTACAGCGGGTATTAGGTCATAATACGCATGTTTCCTACTTCAAGCAGTGAAAGATCTACATAGTAAATCTATCCCTGGCCATCTACCCTGGCATCTACAGGGAGCGCTATAGCGGCCGAGAGAGTAGGTTGCAGAGGAGTGTGCAGGAGGAAGGGGAATCGTCCCGGATTCAAATTTCGAACGGACAGGTGGGGTAAGCGTGGGTGGGATGTTGGGAGGGTTAAAGGAGGGGGGGACACGCCCCCTCTCCCCCCCTTCCACCTCCTCTTACACCCTCGGTTGCGGGCGATAAAGAGGGGAGAGAGGCGGTCACAAAAGAATTCCTCCGGGGGAGCGCGGAACGAATCGTGGGAATTGGGAGAGAATTCTCTCTCTTTCTCTCTCTCGGCTAGGGCTGCCAACTCTCCCGGATTCTCCGGGGCCCCCCCTCCCGGAATTAAGACAAAGATTTTTAAAATCTCTCGCCTTCCGGATTGTGGCTTTGTCCCCTAAATAGAATATTCTTGGCATGTTATCTTTTGTTATGATTTATAAGTGGATCTGTTTGTCCCAAGGTAACGTGTTCGACTCCGACTGAGAGTCTCAGGTTCGAGACCTAGAGACGGAAAATATTTGGAAAAATTTATAAAAAAAGAGTAAAAATATACTGGAACGAAACAAGATACAAGAAGAACAGACAAGACAATACAAGAATATTCTACATCCTACACCCTACATGCAACTCGAAGGTACCCAGCTCCACTGCTGAGAGGCAGCAGTCTCAGCATAAAGTCACCAATGACGCAGTTCAAGAAGATCGGTTTGATATCAACTGGCACAGCTTCGGGCGAGAGTGTCGTTCACGGAATCGGCCGAAGTACTGCGATGTGGAATACAACTGGAAACTAGGTATCACATTAATCTCCTTAGTGCAGATTCAGCCTTACATTTTCATATGGAGCGAAGGATGGAGTGTTATAGTTAACTAATGTTAAGATTGAATGACCAATGATGCTGATGAATAGCTTTTGTTGATCGGTTATCTACTATAAACTTATCAGAATATGTAAATTAACCAATGCTTCCTTGAATTTTTTTTGTTTTCTTCGCGGCGAGTGTGGAATGGGGAGGAAATGGAAATCCCCAGGGGGGTTATTTTGTAATCTCACTTTAGTGAGAATACGTCATAAAATGTCACTTTTTCGTAGTTCAACTCCGCCACCCAGGCGGCGTGACCATCTTCGGATCTCAAGCGGTGAACTGCCGGTCATGTGCTGGTCTTTTAGACGATTCATCCGCTCTGATCCGTATCTTTCGACTCTTGATCCGTTTCATTATCTCCGCCTGCCATTAGTTCCATCTCACCTGTCATAAAGAACGTGACATGGAGCCACCATCGTTTCCACTTGAACCTTGAGTTGGAACTTGAAGGTATGTTTTGTTTGAAATGCTTATGTTATTATTAACTTGAATTATCTGTGTATATATTTCGTATCAATATTTCCCAAACAATGTTGTTGATCCCTTTGTTTACGTGTGCCTATCCGCCAGTGTATCGAGAATGGAATTCAGTTATTTATACCATAATTTCAACAAATATTGCCTTAAAATCTACGTTCTTGGTAGATATTTCCCGTGCTTGTGAATCGAACACTAATTAGATGCACTTATTTTTTTTTAAATATTGAGTGATCGCTTACATGTCGCTTGTAGTTTTGACTGTATTTAGATTTTCGTGGTATTTATAGTGTAAGATATCTTCCGTTAGATGTTGAGCAATCTGGGTATTTGCTAGTCTCGGCATCTTTTATTTTGATATAAGGTAATTGAAGCTTCGACAATTCACGAACCGTTCGTGAGCCGATCATTAAGAGAGGGAAACGGATCTCCCGCCTTTCCACTAAGAGTCACTAAAAAGGTGAGATTACAAAATAACCCCCCAGGTCGGGAGAGAGGTATTGTTGGAGGGGGCCTTTTTACGAAGGCTCGGAAAGACAGAAAGGGAGAGATAGAGGAGTCGCTATGTGACTCTCTTTCTTCTGGGAGTGACTGCTTCCGAGTTATTCCATCGCCCCTCATAATAATAGTCCCCCTCACACAGACCTCCTCCACGCGCTCCAGCGACACCGTTTCCGTAATTTAAGATCGGCGAGAATACCTACTCGCACACAGTTAGTTGGGAGGGATAGGGGAGAGAGTTTTTCATGTGAAGCCACTGAGGTAGAGCGCACGGTGCCATCAAACTGTAACCTGACAACCGAAGTATCCACTACATTGCTCACTCACTTTCCTTAATTGCCCACGGATGGTAGAGAGGAGTGAACGACGCATTTGCGGATATAAAACACGAATGTCTACCTTTTGTTGAAAATTTAAGGCAAGAGACTCTTAAAACTTATATTAATTACTCAGAGCTATTGGTTACATTCGGTTTGACATTGTTTTTTTCGCTAGGAATACGGATTATTATTAAGTGAAACGAATAAATATGAAGAATGCATTTTCAAGAAGTAAAAGCATGCTCATTTCAAGTGATTTATCGATGGAAAAAATCGCAAAGCAGCAAAACTAGTGCGTTTAACCGTAAGCGCTAAGGTGTAAATCAGGGAGAACAAAGATGGCGGGCTGGCCACGCCCATGTCAGAGCTTCAAGCGTTGGCCACGTCACACAGTGGGCTGAAAGCGAAAAAGGATGACCAAAAGATCAATTTTCTACTTTTTAATTTAGAGCGGGGAATGAGAAATACATATTTTAGAATACCCATGTGATGTAAAAATGAATTTAAGTTATGAATGAAAAAAAGTTATGAAAAAATGAATGAAAAAAAGTTATATTTCATCATAGTAGTTCATTAAACGTACACAGATCATGGAAAATGAATAAAAATGCATGAAACCAGGAATGTGCGATTTTATCGAAGTATTTCCAAGTTTGTTCGGTTGGTGATGGAATGCAGTCCAAAAGTAGATCTTTTTAAGGATAATTCTTTGTAGTGTCATCCTTGTAGATGATAAAGAGCTATGAGTAGTAGTTAATTAAACTTACTTCGTTGATTCTATGTTTTATTTAATACACTGCTATTTTTCACTTAATTTTTAACTATTGCAGTGATAAAAATACTTACCACCATATGTCGCACGTGTGATATTTACACCAGCAGTTAGGTTGAAGTCTATTTAATTTGATAAAAATGAAAAATCTTGCCCCTACTTGCCCCCTTCCGCTCGATAACGCCAAACTAAGTTGGGTGGTCCTCGACTACGCTTAGCGTGACATACTTGGTAGGCCAATCGGGATATTTTCGTTTCTGTTCGAGAAACCGGAAATTCCCCAACGTCCATGCAAATTTTGTTCCCAAATCACTCTTTTTATGGTCTTTATGGGATGTAGGTATGTACCCTCCCCCAATGTTTTAACACTTCACTCTAATCCCATGAGCTAAGTCCATGCCGCGAGACAGTCAGACGGCAATAAACGTAACGGTACTCGGGCTCCCCATGAGCCCTTTGTCGATGGCTGCTACTCCCTGCGCCCAGATTTGTTTTCTTACTTGGAACACGTGCAAAGAGCATCTGCTGCAAATCTAAAATTTGGGAATTCCGAAAATGCTGCCTCTCTGCCATTTGTAAGAATTTTGCCGTTAATTTGTGGCCGAGCGTGGGACATCAGTCTCCCTTCAGTATTCGTTTCACGAGATCAGTGTAGAAGAGAGTTGAGTGTGTAATTGCCCAGCTATGGTTATGACAAAAGAGACCCGCCATTATTTACATAGTGTACTCTTAAAAAGAAGGGGAGAGTTGACGTACCAGAAGATATCGTCAGTTTTAGAGTTTTTATACAAAAAAATGAACTTGGAAGGAGACGGAAAATTAAAAACGTTGCTTACGGTCTTCATTCAAATTTTTTTATCAGTATTTTCTGAATTCGGTGGGATCAGTATTCCAGAACGGATATCAAATTTCGGAAAAGAAACATAAATTGGTTGAACCAGGAGATAAAACTTCCTCCCGCAGTGTTTAATCATCTCCCTGGCATATCTGTCTCAGGTGAGTGTCAGTCTCACCATCACGGGGAAAAAGGAGAAGGGAGTGACTAACTGAATATTTTATTCCTTTTTTCCAAGGTTACTGTTCTTATTTTCTCCTTGATTTACCCTAATCTCAGGCTCGCCCAAAACTACTAGAAGTGGAAGGTCATTAATTCATTTTGATAGTGCGAGTGTTAGGTCCAAGCGAAGGAAAGTAGTGAAATTGAGAAGCACCACGTCGCTTGAGGAGCTGAGTGTGGCGATTTCCATGGAACTACACGCTGCTGGAGACAATGCGGCAGCAAATGTTGGTAAAGAGGCGAAAACTACAACTCCAACAAGAAGAAAGCGAATGCTTTTCAAAGGGAAGACAAGAGATACACCACAAAGATAGCATATTATTTGCATTAACTGGATGTAAACTTTTTAGTTATTTTTACTGATCTCATTAGTTTCACCACGTAAAACTGTGAACGATCAATTACAATAATGTCTAATGTAACTCCCTGTTCCAGGCATTGCCGAGGAACACATTACCCGCATCGCAATAATTTTGAAAGCTGTTTCAAGTGCACTCAAAATCAACGATAAGGTTTTCTCAAAATATACCGGTGATACTGCTAAATTGTATGTGCACTTATATCCGTGGAATTACATACCACCAATTGTGCATAAAGTGCTGATTCATGGAGCAGACATCGTGAAACATGCAACCCTTCCATTTGATCAGCTCTCTGAGGAGGCCTTGGAGGCCCGAAACAAGGATATTAGAAGATATCGGGAGCAAAACACGAGGACAATGTCACAAATCATGACATTTTTCATAGACTACTCCTAACGTCAGATCCCCATGTTTCATGTTCTTCGGGAGTTACTCGTAAGGTGACCAGGAACATACCGAAGGAAGTAAAAAATCCTCCTTTGTCTGAGAAAAAGAGTAAGGGAGCTGAAGAGAAATATGTCGTCCTTAGAGGATTCTGACTCCGAGGAGGAGGGTGAATGAGAAGTTGTGGCGTTTGAGAGATCAAAAATAAAAGTTTTTTCGGAAATAATATTTATCTCTGCTGTCATCGTAATACGTGACAGAATTTGATGTTTAAAGACCTCTTAAGACTTTTAAAATTGTATTTAACTTATTCCCATTTATTTTTCATAGTAAATGTGCTCATTAATATAAAGAAATAGTTACTTTCATCTAATAGTTTTTTTTAATAGAATTTTTGCGTGCACCTGGACATATGTGACCCGCATTTTTACCTCCTGTTAACACATTTTTACCTCTCATTGCCATCCATTATGACCTTATGGTCCAAATCACCCTTCAAAGTCAAATTAATCGATTGTGGCGATACTTTGTGGAAATCGAAGATAGAAATTGGCCAGCTTTTTTATATTTCTGCACACTGTGCGTCATAGCAAGCAAGCGGCCTCCCTCCATTTCACCTCAATGTGTGAAGGGATAAAACTGTCGAGTTTTGGATGGAATACTTGGATTCCCATCCCGATAGCCCAGGATCTACAAAGATACGGTGGCGGACAATCATCCTCAAATATGTATATTGAGTTGATAACTGAAAAGTTCAAACATAAAAGTTTGCACCATTTTCATTTATATTTTCATTAATTCATCCTTCTTAGATTTTCATAAATTTTGAAATAAAATCGAATACATCCTATACATTATAACTAGATAAAAATCTCGCTAAGACGACTTTAATGGCGGCGAACTACACTCACGTGCTTGACTTTGCTTGTGCTTACCGTGAGCTAAACATGGCATTAACTTTGGAGCTCTGGGGTGGGATCACGATTTCTTCTTTCGCGTTCTCATTATCGTTACCCAAAAATCTAAATCACTCCATAAGGGCAACGCTCACAGTTACTGATCTAAGAACGCACTCCTACCGTTGAAAATAGTGATTTAAAGTGCATTTTAACAAAATGCGAGGAGTGACGTTACGTTTTCGCTTTCATAAGCGCAATAGAAAATGTACGATAACGCGAGCGCTCGCGTTATGGAGAACCGTGATCGCGCCCCTGAACTCGCGACTCGTTTTCAGCCAAGAAAATGGATATTCTATCAGAACAAATGTAACCTTTTCTTCCCACACCCTTTCATGAAACTTCTCTGTACATGTATCTTTTTTACTAATTCAAATGGTATTTATTATTGACCTCTTTTAATATACGGCGCAAATATCACGAGTTTAGGTCAATTGATATATAAATACACCTTCAAACTTTTGCCGACGTTTCGGACCTTTATTGATCCATCTTCAGGGCTATAAACAAATGATACATGATGTTGAAAATGTTTAGCAATTCTTTTTTTAATACATAATGGTTAATTTACAGTTATCATCATACAAATATATAAAATTTGAATGGTGTCTGTCTGTCTGTTGCTCAATCACGCAAACACTGCTGAACCGATTGAGCTGTAATTTTGCATGTAGAGATAAAATATGTATGGGTTGAACATAGGCTATATTAAAAAGCCCTCAGGGCCCCCAAAGGTCCCCCCTGGTGGTCCCTGGTGGTCCATGGTAAGCATTGGGTTCGGTGCAGTTGTTTCATTTTATGCTTTTTTAAAGTACTTACACTCAAGATAGAGGGCTGCAATTTTTTTTATCGGATGGCTGAATAAATAAAGTTTCTAATTCTTTCAATCGATTTTCTTTTATGCTTCGTAATTGTCTGAAATGTTTCGCTGAAAAATCTCACATTTTTCTCGAGAATCAACAATAGCATATTTCCTTGACAACCAGAGATTTGAATTTCAAAGGATATTCACGCATCTGGCATTTAAGTTTTCCTGCCGGCCCATGATAGCACGTAGAAATAAAATTTGTATAATAACTGCCCAGAGTCCCAAGGGCCCCATGATAGATTGCTTCGGGGCGTAATTGATAAATTCAATGCATATTTACAAGTATACTCTTCAATGTCAATTCTCAAAGTAGCTCTCATAAGGGAACTGCATACGAGAGAACACTTATGTAGTAAACGATACACAAAAAGGAATTAAACGTTGAAGAATATTTACGTGCAGCGAATAATAATGTTAATAATGCCTCTGTTGCTAAAACAAACACGGAGTCGTTTATTATTGTTCAATACTCAGATGTATTACACGTAGTGGAACCGTCTGCCTCTCATTACGATTGCGAACTGTTTTATAGACCAATTTCCACATAAACTTTACGAGTTATTTATATATACTTAAACGTGTTAAAATGCAGTTAACTTACATTCACTCAATCATCGAGTTGCCTATTCGAGTTTCTCACTTGCCGCTGTGTTTCACCTCCTTGGACTTAAAAATACAGCCATCATCATCCCTAATAGAAAAAAGAGTAACCTTTTGAATTAATCTTCTCAATAATGAGGTATGTCTTCATTGCAAGAAAATGAGTTCTTGCATGAAAATCGACAAAGGTTAGACTTGGATGCTCAAAGACATGTCCACCAGCGATCCAATGAGCGTATCCCTGTGGTTTTTCTCGGATTACGCTATGAACCGCACAAATATCATCCTAACCTAACCTACGGACGGGTAGCAACCTTTAAATCTGGTTCAAATATAGATCCATCTGTTTCGAAACTTTACTCTGTTTTAAGATGGCGAAAACTATAATGATGTCACTACATGCTTCTCACCCGAAAGAAGAGCGGAAATTCTGCGCAATGAACGACATCCGTGCATGAAAATTGGCAAGTGAACTAAGACTGAACACCATAGATTTTTAATTTTGTAACCAATGATTATGATTTAGGAAACAATGAATATAGCCACCCTTTATGCCAAAGGCATAGTCCTGGTATTGAAAGATTCATAGGACAAATAAACATCGCTGCTATTGAAAATGCTCCTTTAGACGTTGTCAACCGCTGGATTATACTCTACTCTTCTATCCTGATTAAGATACTCAACGCACATATCAACGTTGAATGGCGGAACTCAATTAAGTCATTGAATGCAAATATATTTATATACACAAGGGAAGTGATCAAGCTGTTATTCACTCAGAAGACGGCTCAAGAGAACTTGAGGTACGAGGTCACCATCTATCGACCTAGGTGCTATTTATTAAGTAGTAATGAGTCCTCGTGGCCCATTATTGGGTTTTCTCGCTTATTAAAGAGGGCAAACTATCACTCAACTCTCCGTGCACGAAATGGAAAACGAACGAATTACAACGATCACTACAAACAAGATAGGATACGAACACCTCAAATGATCACGCTGACAGTATTCTTCAGGTTTTGTGGTTTTCTAATAAAATAAGTTCAATGTTTTTCACATCCGTTAAGTTCAACGGGTACTTTCAGCTAGTACGATATAAAAATACATAGACATATTCAAGATTGTTACCTTTAAAGTTTGGTGCTGTTTTTATACACAATTTTAATTTGGTTGCTTGGATCCATTTCTTTGTTGAAAAGTTATGACCCATTCCACCTCAATTCAACAAACGTTTGTCCCTTAGGGTCTCAGATTTTGATAAAAATTGGTGTATGGGTACAATATTAACTTAAACTGAATACTCTCAAACCGTTTTGTGAAAAAAAACTTTTTGAGTGAATTATGCATATTTTAATTTTTTCGCATTTTTAGCAAAAATCCGTGCCTTAAATCATATTATCACTTATATCTCCGCTTGTAATTGTAATAAAACAATTATTAATAGCTTTTATTAAAGCTAAATCTTTATCAAAAGCAATTATATCAATAAAAAATTATTGTCTTCTATACCCTATTGTTGTAAATTACCAATGTTTAAAAGATAGGGGAAAAAATAGGGGAGTTTACTCGATGAATACGCAGTCGTGGAGAAAAAGCGGCGGTATCTGTACGCGGTGTGTAAGCGGCCATCCTAGGATAAGACGGGACAAAAATGCTGCGAAAACACGAGAAAATGCCGTGACTTGGTGAATGGCAGCTGCCAACTAATAGGCAACCATTAACCCATAGGAGAGGGCAGCAACCCTCCTTCACATGAGTGAAGATGGAGACCGTGTGGGTCGGTTCAGCGACACTCATTACACTACAAGCGCCCATTTAGTGCCTAAACGGCTGTAGTGCTGCGATGGTGAAGGTAACGAGAGATCACCAGCTTATTATCCTGAGGAGAAGCAGATTTTCAGCTATTTCTCTGATCCGTTTTATATTGCAAGACACGTTGGAATTCTCTCGAGTAAAATATTCCTTCGATTAGTAGTCCCCCATTCGGATCTCCAGGGGTGGGGTCTATTAGAGAGGGTAGGGAACATCAGTCAAGAACGATGAGCAGCATGTTAGGACTGGTACCTGGAACGTAAAGAGCTCTTCGAGGCAGTGTATGCAAGAGCGAACGGAGAGTGCCTCATGGTTTCTTTGACGCTTCGTTTTTCGCGTCCCCGTCAACATTTCTAGAACGCTTCTGGGGAAGGAAACGAAGAGTTGTCTCTAGGTTTTGTTTACTCTTCAATTTCACTGCTACTACTACGAAAAAGTTTTAATTTTTTCTCTAAGAATAGGCTTGTTTAAATAAATGCTGGTTGTTCAAACGTCCCAATAATATGAAATATTTTTAGTTAATATCATGATATACCTTCGTTGACGGACAACCTAAACTGAAATAACATACCTACGGTAATGATCGCTTCGTAATATTGGATAGGAATTGAATATTAACATACGGTGTAACTAATTAATTGGTAGCTAGCCAGTTCGTACATTTCCCCTCGGAAATGCGATATTATGTCTACATCGTATTTAAAAACATGTGCATGATGTACCTACTGCGTAAACTTCATATATTCAAATGAAGATTCATTATGGTTGATGGCATGTTTGACATGGACGTTTGCTTACTTGCAATTACACATAGAAAATAAAAAATTACCAACCATAGCAATGTATTCAGTGCCTAACATGTTAATCATCTAACATAATCAAGGCAGTCGCATACCAGGCATAGTCGCGGTAATCAATTTGAATAGCATACCTATGCATAATTATACAGTGGTGATGACATGATGACATGTATTTTTCATCTTCCACTCATTTATACATTTATACTTTTCACATCTCTCCAGATGTGGAAGAAAATGCTTGGAGGATGAGCAAGGCCATGAGGAATAATAATCATGAAAAGTAAATAATCATCAACATCGACATTAACAAGGAAAAGGCAACTATAAGAAACATAGAGGAACTATTCCTCAACATTATCCCCAGTTATTAATAGGAAATTATAGTAACTGGTCAATGAAAAGCAAAACTCGTGAAATCCAAGTATCTAAAAACCGTAAAAATTAAGTCACGGTATGTAATAAGAGTTAGACCCTGTGAAACACTGGGAGTCAATATAGTTAACCAATTAGGTAGGTAATAGGTTAACCAAATAGGTTAACCAATCTTCAATAGAGAGAAAGGATAAGTATGGCTAGATTAAAAGCAAACCTCAAGGACACGGTGGTAGAGCTAGTACACATGCCCACTTCAGATTACGAATACGATGACGATTTTATTCCGTCGTATGTATGACAGAATAAAATAAGTGAAAAGGAATGTGAAAGTGGATGAAAATTTTGTTACCCATTCTTGGATACTGGAATGTGATTCTAGGGGAAGGCCTAGAAGTTAAGACAGTAAGGAAATATAGTTTGGTAAAAAGGAACGATAGGTGTGAAAGACTAGAGACTGATTAACTTTTGCAAACAAACAAAACGGCCTTTTCGTCACAAACACACTATTTGGTAACCACCGACTAAGAATATACACGTGAAAAATACCAGGAGACAGAAAAACACTATAAATTGATTATATATTAGTGAAACAGTAATTTAATGCACAGTGATACTGTAATAGCTACCCTATTCTGGATATCGACAGTGACCATAAGTAGGTCATGATTAAATATCAGCTTAAGTTTAAAATTGAATGTTTTTTCTGGAGCTTTGGTTTGTTCCAGAAAAAACATTCAATCATAATTAAAGTAGTCAAGATTATCTATAAACAACTTAAGTTTAAATACTAAAGAGATCCACAAAAAATAGTTGGAAGATGGTAATAGTGAGGGAAACAGAACACAGATTGTCATATCAAACACTCCAGAAAAAGCTGATGGCAAAAAGAATTACAACAGAAAGGCACGTTTTATATAAGATTCGATCAGTTGTTGCTTTTAGTCTTACATGTATTTAAGTGAGTACTTACATATCCGTTGCTTCAGGTTTTCCGCCTTAATGGTTCCTTATTCTTTGTATAAGGCAGGTGTTTTCTGTGCCCTCAGAAAGAGTGACTGACGAGAAAGAATATATAATAGAAAAAATAATAGTAAAATTAATAGGCAGGTTTGTACTAAAGTAATAACACAGTAGAAAACCTAAACTATGATAACCATCTCATACTCACGCCAAAGAATGATACACAGCGATAACATTCGGAAACGAAGAAATTGCATCCTTGGATTGCCATCAAACCTTGAAGATTAGAAGCTCCAAGACGGATACTACTGCCTCCAAACATTCAAAGTCTGGATTTCCCCACTCCTGACGCCCTCTTTCAACCATTCACTCTTCATTCATTCTGCGCTTCATGTCATTTTTAGTTAAATATGATCCTCTCTACACATTTCTGATTGGACAACTATAATCGTGGCATACATCTAATTATTTTTCTTTTTGAGCCGAAGAAATTTCTCTTTTCCCACTCACTCTTCGATGGCATTCATCATTTGCAGCCCGGTCGATCGCTTTAATATCTTCATTAATCCGCATTCCATTATTTATCACTCTTCTTCTCCTATCCACTGCTGCATTCAACGTTTCAAATTCACAAGGTAGAAGGACTTGGGCACCAACAGTCACCATCTTCAGTCCATCCAACTATTCTCACGTAAGCAGAGTTGAAATTTAGAAGTTGTATGATACCTGTGAAAGAAAAAAGGACAGTATGTTATGCATGTTTCAGAATTTCCATTCGAGCCTCACGTTGAAAATTGTGTCGACTCAATGAGGCTTCAATTAATTATGCGATCGGTTGTTGGCATATCGCAATTTTATTAAATACATAACTGCTTCTCCAAAACATCCTAGAGACAATACTCATACTAGTTCAATATAAACGAATACGGTGTAAAGATGTTGTGTAAACAAGAGTAAAGAAAGGATGGATAAATATCTACACTTAAAAAAATAAAACGAAAATTTTAGTAATTACTTCGCATGACAATTATTCTGAAAGGCATAAAGTTATATTGGGATTCTTCAGCAAGATATACTCGAAGAAGGAATTTTATCCAATAAGTTGTTGAGCCAACTTCGCATTAGCATGGGAAAAACTGAGATTTGGTGTTTGGTTTACTTTGAGGAAGCGATCGACAACTGAAGCCTTTTGCGCCATTGTGGTTATGTGAGTAGGTCGGTAAGGGAATAATTATTTTTGGAATTGAATAAGGGTGGAGAGATACCGGGCGTTGACATTAGCCTACGCTTAACCAAGGTTCTCAGAATATACCAATCATATATTATATTCTACCAACCTTGACGCTTAACGACCCCAGCCAAGGGTCCGCAATATAACGTCCCATCCGATGGACGGAGTACTGCACATCATGTGCACTCATAATGCGAGTACAGAAGCATTAGATATCAAGCACAAAAACATTTTTTTATTTAGCATTCCGGTTCATTCCGGACCATATGGGTCAAAATAATAGATAATAGCACCCTTACCATACTGCGAAGAGACCTGGGATCGTCGCTCAGTGAGAAACCAGGTCACAGTGGGCTTAGATTTCAAGAGAAGGTCCGAATAAATCCAGTTCAGTATCAACCTAAGTTCGGCAGTGTATAAGTGGGTCTTCCACGCAAGGGCACCACCCTCCACCCGATATTCGAGCGCGAGCTCATGACCGGGGAACGGAAGGCTGCGGGGAATAGGAGGGAAAAAAAGGATGGGTGAAAAGGGTAAGGGAATGGGGAAATTCCGGCCCCAGAGTCATGATTAGGCTAAGGGGTAGAAAACGGAACGCGAAACAACCTTTGATCTCTAGAGTATGCTGCGGTGAATTCTATAAATAAGAAAACACCAGAACGGCGATCAGTCGTCCAGCCTGATCCGCTAGATTGGTTCACTAATTTCGGCACTAAGTTCGGCAGTGTGTATCTCTTATTTTGTCACATCTATCATTCCAGGAGGTATAGGCGGAGAAATAACATCTTCCCTGTCGTTCTTAAGTTCTCCTGATCTGATTTTTTTCAGATGATATAAAATTAGCGTGTATACGTTGAAAAGGACCTCAGCAGATATTGACATCAAGATATTACGCGGAAATTGATTCATATTCACCCACTCGCGCAGCCATAGTCTTAAGGCCGTGGTCTTAAGATAAGTGTTTTTAAGACTGCTTCCTTCGGATACGATGCACAAAATAGCTTTCGGATGTAATCGTGGGGAGCGCGAGAGCAAACAAGAGCATATTCTATTTCAGAGGCTGGTACTTGGGTGTCGAATTTTATTCCTCCTACTCCTCCACCCTCAGTGAAAGAACTGCCCGATTGGATAAATATGCATCAATTTCCTCGTAATATCTTGATATAAATATCTGCAGAGATCCTTTTCAACGTATATAGTTTCAAAATTGCCATTAGGTGGAATATTCGCCGGTAGCAGATCATGGAAGTTGACGCCGAGCTGCTGCCGGTGGCCTGAGCCGGACTTGAGCCTTAGATTGGAAAAACAGATTTTTTTTTAGGGATCGCAAACAGTCGCAGCAAATCTTTCTTCAATCACACTCTAAAGACTTTGGAGATCCTATCGTGAGTGTAACATCCGGGTCAATCGATGTATAAACTAACTTATAGCCTCCTTAATTGTGAAACATTGACTGAAACGTGTACGCGGAATTTTTTTGTATAGCAGCAATAAAAATGGCAATCAATAAACACACGTAAACTATGAAAAGTTATAGGCAAGAAACCGTTTTAACAGCCGAAAACATTGTTTATTCCATATCTTAACACCAACAGGTTCTGAATGAACTTGACTTCGGTGATTTCCGCAAAAAAAATGAAGGCGTGCGTTTTTTGCTCAATTTGTTGAAAATTGAGCTCCCCACATCTTAAGTGCGCGAGAACTGAAGCTAACGACACACGTCACCTTGCTCACCATTAAACGGAGAATTAATATTAGAAGTTTCAACTTCCAGTTAGAAAAAAACACTAATTGATTTTTGACCAGCTTTATTAGACTTCAGCCCACCGTGCTTCGATTTAAATCAGTCATTTTGTCCGCATTTACTAATTAGCGGCCAGTAAATCGACATATTTAACACATGTCGATAAAAAAGTTAAACTTTTATGCTACAAAATTTTACCCAGCAACATATTTCTTCCAGAGTGAGCAATGGAAAGTGTCCGTGAAAAAAAAGTGGTTCTCTTTATCTATGTTCATTTTGACCATCGCTTACCTCTATTAGACAGAGTTGATTAAGCTCCAAATCATATTTAAACTTAGGATCTTTAAAGTTTTCCGAAGCGGTTGGACAGATGATTCATCGCCGAGCAGTTGAGTGCCTCACAGCCAAGTGAAAAACGGGAACACTTTCATCTCCACATGCCATTGCCTCCTGTAAGTAAGTTAGTATATGCTTTTATACTTCATTCCTTCTAAATATATAGATAAATGAATATTGCATGCATACAATGCATATACATAAATATATACATGCTCGGGTGCAACAATCATTAATAGGTCACAATAATTCATATTTCCCTTGGATTATTATTAAAAAGTAACTGATAATGTAATTATCATTTTATCCAGCTCGAAAATGTAAATCAACAATGTGAAACCAAGTATGTAATGAACTAATGATAAAATTTAACAGCCCCTAGGCAACATTTAGGGGAAACAGTAACACTCTTACACCCTTCGCACATGCATACAACCCTTATATATCTAAGATTACACCATATTGATTTGAATACACCAATTAACCTGTAAATTTATATAAGGGTAGATTTCAATACATTGGGGAGGATAGGACGGCTGGATAGTTATTTCCCGGCAATCCGACGCAGGGGAAAGTGGCAGGGTGTCGTTAAGATACCTTACCATATCCTCACAAATGACCCGTTCACACAACTAACGTACCGACCGTCAACCATACTGTCGTAGGCGCTAAATGTCTTTTGAACGCGTGTTGGCCATCGACGGAAATGAATCACAATAATAAAATTAGGCGATCATAATGGAGAAAGATAAAGTATTATTTTGATTAATGAGCGAAGAGGAGTGCAACTTGCTTTTAAAACCTATTATAAAATCTATTTACAAGTTTTCAAAACGACAAAGGGATGCGGGAATACTATTTTCCTTTGAAATCGTATGCATTCTCTTCGTTGGTTCGTTGCGATTCCCGGGTGATAGCAGCACAGTGCTATGGTATTGTAGTGCGAATGAATGCCTGCAGGGGAGCTGCGTTGACACGTACGACAGTTGTCAAAATATGGGGTAACTGCGGGGGAAAAAAAAGGAAGAGTAACTCTCTTATTATGCTGCTTCCTTCAGTTCTACAGATAATGTGCGGGGATAAAATAATATCCTCCGTATCAATCTTAATTTTTCAAGTAATCCAAGCCTAGCGTGTAGCTTCCGAATCTCAAATGCTCCCGAATTATCCCCTTTTATCAGCAGTACTACTCTCTCTATTCGCTCGTCGCAGTTTTAACGAAGTTAAAATAATCCTTTCCTTTGTATTTTGTTCATTATTCTCAGGATCCAAAATGCTTACACAGTACTTGAGATGCTCCCAAAACAGAGCAAATTGTATAGATCTTTCTTTCACTTTTCTATTCAAGGACCTTCTTACTCTTTGCTTAATAAATTCGATACTCTTTGATGCAGCACTGATAATGTTCCATCCATATATATGTTCCCCACACGTTAGGTCTGAAATCACGGTGACTCCAATGTCTTTGACTTCATCTAACGCCTCGACGTTTACTCCCCATAGTTTATAGATATGGTGTAGACGTGATTTTGGTAGTAAGAAGTGAACCGCAGTGCATTTACAAGTTAACGTTGATTTAATTCGATTAGATAACTTCCATGGCTCTTGCGGTAAAATCTCGGTAAGAGACCGCATCGTCTGTAATTAAACTAGTTTTTCTGTTTACTCCTCAGTAAATGTCGGTTGTACAAATTAGGAATTAAAAGGGGCCTAGCTTACTTCCCTGTGGAACACCGGAAGTCACAATACCTACCCATGCCGGGACTCATGCCGTCGGCAACTACTTTTTGTTGTCCATCATTTAGAAAATCAAGTATCCAATTCACTATTTTTTCGTTAATCTCTCATGATTGCCATTTTAATATTAGAGTTTTTGGAACCTTGTCAAATGATTTCTTGAAATTCAGCAATAAGGCGTGCATTTGCTCTTGCTTCACCAGATTTAAGAATATCACGGAGGACGAGTCCAAGCTGGGAAACCTTGGTGACTGTAGTAGAATAAGTTTCGTAATAAAAGAATAAAAGTATTATTTAGATAATCTTTCTCGAAGTTAGGACAAATACAAGCGCCCGCCGCAGAAAGCATAAGTCAAACATTCTTTCTAAGATTCAAAAAGACTTATCTTCGACCTGAAGAGGAAGATGAGCGACCGGTTGAGTCGAAACGTCTTCAACAAAAAATCTTGAAGGACCCTCAGCGTCACGTTTAAAAAGCAAAACAAAGAGAAAATGCAATAATTCAATAGCTCAAGACCGCATTCGATTATCTCCACTGTTCAACAAGATAATCTTTTTGAAAAATGTTCAAAATTACGGATAGGCGAGGAGGACGGAGAATCCTAAACGTAAAGGAGGAATATCAGGAAGAAACTTGATTATAGGTGACGATAATGGATAGAAATGAGAGACGGAAGGATGCAACATTGAGCCTCGAAGCATCGACCGGGTCTGTCGACTTGGCGTGATGCGCGCAATTAGTTGTCTGCACCCTTTCCAGCTCATTAACGCCCCCTGGGAGACATTAGCATCTCCCTCTTTACCCTTCTTCATTGGGGTTGATCGAGCGGTGGGTGCCAGCGACCCTCTTCACCTCTCCTAACAATGGCACGGCCACTCCCTCAATCATTTCTTTTCTTACTACTTCCTTCAGAAAAAAAATTCTTCTTAACTTTTCTGCACACGGATTTTTATTCAGATTCATGCACGCGCAAGCATTCATCAATCATTAAATATTTGAGATGAAAAGCCTTTTCAGCCCTTTCTCTCTCTCTCTTCCACTTTTAACATTATTATGCCACTCTTTTCTTTTTTCTCTCCATACTCCGTCATGTTTTTAATGCCCCATTTTGAAAGAATTTTGCAGTTTCCTTTTCCCAAACTCCCGGGATTGTTTTCAAAAAAATAAAGAAAGGTGGAATGCGCTCCGAGGCCTTCGCGTGTTTTTTTCCCATTTGCGCGAACACTCTTGCCTTCCCCCTTCCTCCCCCGTATCCCGTACCCTATACCCTCAAGTGGTTCGTGCCCTGGATTTTGATACTCAGGGCGGTGATGAGGGGAGAATGGAAGAATGCGAGAGAGAAGACCATGGCCCCCCAAATCCCACTCCCCGCCCCCACCCCCTGAAATCCACAACCCCCACCCCTCCACAATGCAGCGGCAACAATACCCCCACGCGCCATTAAAAAGAGGGCAGGGCGGAGGAAATGCGTGGCACGAGGAATTCATTATTATTTTCAATCATCCCCCTCCCCCCTCTCCACACATACATTAGCACTCTTTCTCTCTTAGATAAAATAAAAAAGACCCTCTCTCTCTCTCCATCACGAAAGAACAGGGGCCTTCGCTTCCATTCCCCAAAACTTCTTTATTCTTCCTTCTCACACACAAACACACCCACAGAACACAGACCCACGTGCAACACACACTCCCAGTCACACCCCTTTCACTCAAGGCGCGGATTCCGTTCACACACAAATTCACTCGCGAATACAACACGAGATGGCAGGGCACTCTTCCCCTCCCATTAAACCTCCCTTCCTGCTCCCGCCTTTTCCCATCCAATGACGAGCACGAAACTCAATATTTACGACTGAATGAAGAGGCTGAACTAAAGAAGCACAAAAATAAGGTTCAAATAAATACTTCAAGCCAGCGGTTTCCAAACTGTGATACGTGTACCCATTAGGAGTGCACACTTGTGTAGTTTAGGATTACGCTAGATAATCCGAATAATGGCGGAAATGTGGCAATCATATTCCCTTACTGCGAGGGGTTTGAACTGATTGGGATGCCAAGGGCATCCCAATCAGTTCGAACAAAGTTCCACCATAGGAAACTGAAGTCGAAAGAGAACCGCTACTCTAAACACGTTCTTAGATTTATGTTTGGAGGCAAAAATCAGTCGTATCTGTCGGTAACTATGTAGTGCCATGGAGCGTTTTTTTAAATAAACAAATCTGTTCTGTTTGTACCACCATAATGAAGTGACTTCTTTCACCGATCCCATTTAATTCAATACCGATTAACTAGGGAGTTAATTCAAACTATAATACACGTGCTTCCGTGCGCCTCTTTTCCGCCAGTACCATCACAAAATTTAGTGAAGTAATACATATGCAATACACGTAAAAGTACTTATCATAAATTTGCTTTAAATATCAATGGTTTTACATTGATAGCTATGAAAACTAAGCTTTAAATTATTTGTTAAATCTTTGGGAAGGCAATCAACCACGACAGTCTTTAACACCATTAAGGGTTGAATGGGAAGGACGAAATGGAATAAGTAAAAGAGAAAAAGGGTGGAGGCAAACCCGGCGTCAGCATTAGCCAAATCTACACTACAGAACAATAAACATCAATTATTATGTAAGTTGTAATTTTTGTAACATTCCCCTCCGAGTCCCTGGCAAGCATCAGGTTTCACTGCCGTGTCTCAATGGCCGGAAACTCGGGAGGGGTTGAGTAGTTTTCGCAGCCACGTCCCACGCCCATCGAATAGGTGGCTACGCTGCATTACGGTCATGCGCACGCAGTACACGGGGTGACCCAAGAATGACGGCCTTCTGCATCATAGCCGCAAGTGATCCGCGCGTGCCTCCCAGGACGAAATACACTAAATGCTAATTGGCAGCGAACCATTAACTCCACCGAGCACACCTATGATGAGGAATACTAGTGGCACAGAATGTCCAGGGTACATTTGACGAAGTTTTAAAAGTAGGACCAGATATTTAGCCCGTTTTCCACCTCTTTAGCACCCATGCTCGTCTTAGCCGGAGCCGAAAACTTAATCACGAACATGGAGCGTGTGAGATGGCCGAGGAGAACAATATCAGGCTACATCGCTTCCAAATGCCTGGTGGTGGAGAAGGAGTAATTCCACCAGATTGTACATTTATCGTTCTCCGCGACGGACTCCATATCCACAGGGAAATAGGGCAGCAAAAGTGTTTCGCCGATGCCATAATGGTGCCGTAGATGAAAGCATATCACACGCAGGGCCGCGTTGTGCCGAGCTAAATACGCTGACCAGTGCGTAATAACTGCAGCCGGATAGACGGTAAATCAAAGCCTCCGGCTGGGCTTGGCACGCCCTGCATCTCATGTACGCGATCTCCGCCTTGTAAATAAGGCGGCGGTACAGGAGAAAGGCTGAGTTCTTCCTCAAGACCATACTCCACTTGAGGAGTTTTTTCCGGGTCGTGGTGAGCGCCCGTACTCTATCGACCGCGTACAGCTTGATGGTAAGCAGCACGCTTTTATTCAGCAAGTAAAAGAGATATCTGAGGCTGTGCGCCGAACTTTGGGAGTAAAAGTTCACCCATATGTGATGCCTTCCATCACACAATGAATTCTCGACGCCTGCCGTTTCGCCTGCGTGATCTTGGCCTCCAACTGTTCCAGACTTTTTACTGCTTTGGCCTCCCAAGAGGCGTACTTTTGGGTGTGAGATATTATTTTGGCTGCAGCGTAGACCACGCAATAGACCGTCCAGAGGTCCAACGTCTCTGTCAGGATTTTGTCAATGAGTTCATTCAACCGAGACAGGTGATTTCTCCGCAGAGAGATCTTGAGTTGGATATATCTCAACCTAGTTGGCCCTTCACCATAGGTTAATGTGCTCAACAACCGCGATCGGAGTTCAGAGTCGGCCTAACCAGCTTCCTCCCATCTTGGCGGAGATACTGACCTATTAGTAGAAGCGGCACTCACGTTAGCCGGTGGAGGGGCTGCCTGTATCAGGTAGGGGGATCTGGTCGGTGGTTGTCAACCACTCTGAACTTGCGTTTGGTGGAGAATTTCTTATTTTCGCAGGTGGTTGGGATAATCGCACTGATTCTGCTGCGATAGGTGGTAGTGTTCTGGATGCATCTCACACCACAAAGAGTACCTACATCCTTGTCACATAGGAACCCCCGCTTCCGCCCACTGCATACGTACTCCATTCACATATTTATTGCCACTCCTAAGTTCACCAGGACCCCCATCCTAGAGGATCCGAGGTTGTGGGTGGCCTATCAGGTTTCTTTCTCAGGAACCAGAGTTAATGCGAGTGGGGTGGTTAACCTCACTCGCAGACGTTCACCATTAGCTGGAAAAAGCCGTTACCAGGCCACGAGGAGGCTGGGGGTCCGGCTTTTGTACCCTCTCATTATTACTATCAATTATTACTCTCGTTACTCTCAACGAAAGGCACCAATAGCTGTTTAATTTAACCTTCCATCCGACGGAGGGAGTTGTAAACTTGAAAGTGCTCCATAGAAGACCGACCCCCGAGCACAAATCGGTAGTCCACTGAAAATTTTACGCCTCTTCCAGCATTTGACCCCAGACCCTTGGGTTGGGAAGCCATTAAGTACTGTAGCCACAACACCAATCCAATCGCTCCGTTTAAGTTTTTTACTCTCTTACATGTTTACACTTATTTTTTAATTCCGGTCTTCTTACCGTTAGGGAAAGCTGGTTCATATTTCGTCAGTAAGAGGTCCATCACTTGACATGTTCACTGACACCTGGAATGCTGTTAGGGGTTCACTTGTGGCCAACCCGTCCCAAATGTCACGAGTACACCTTCTGGGCCAGCCCTATCAGCTGTCGATGCTCTGTATCAAATTTGATCGAGCAAGAATCATATTTCATATTGAAGGGCCCCTTTTATGCATCAATTCCAAATATTCTTCCTCCATAAGCGAATAAACGGTATTCAGTAGTCAATACCATTGGTACCCCAAGTGGGCGCTACCACCCCTTGAGGGTGTTTTAGATTAAAGGGAGCAGGGGGGCGCTTGAAGCAGGGTCCTGACCGAACGGCGACCAAACATACATATCCTGGAATGTATAACCAACTAACTATTGGATTTGAAACAAACATAAATTTCATCAAAGTTGTTTTTAACTTTATTTTTATAACCTTCCCTATTTGATCACGTAGCCTATGATTTTCAATCTTACGTTTGGGTATAGGTTTTTGGAGCCAAACACGAAAACGTTTGGGAAACACTGTTCTACACCCTCAAATCTTCTCCCATGGATAACTAAAAGCTAAAGGTCGATATCTCTGCGTAAAAAGTGGCAAAATCCTCTTTATGACCGAGGGAACCATAAAACTGGCAGTTGAAACTGGTTGACAAGAAAAATCGTACTTCGCACTGTATCTTACATCGTGCTGTAACTACAATCAATTATAATTCACCCTATTTTAAAGTCAATTTCAGCCTATATTTCCATTAATGGGAAATTTTACAATTAATTGAATAAAATGCATTCAATTTTCGACATGCGCTGAATGTTTTGATGGCTAAAATACAAATGGAATTTCCATTTTACCGGAATTTGTTTGGTGAAAACAAAATAATGATACGTCTGATGACCTCCTGATATGGCATGTAATAGTTCCAAAACCCAAGTAATTGTTTCAGCTGGCTACAACTGAAATCGTGAGTTCATGCCGGGGGTAATAGGTGAGATAGTAAACTATTTGTGTATTTTCGTTCAATATTGATGGCTAATTTCTATAACACCGGCTAATCACGAGAAAGGATGATTGAAGATGAGGAAGATGAAGGGATGAGTCAAGCTGAAAATGAATACAATCTTACATTATGACCAAAGTATCCGATGGAAATATGTACTCTTCTTCTACTCATCATTCAAACATGCATTCAACTAATAGTTAAACTGTAATCTCATAAACCGAATTTCAAGGGAACTTAAATTTATCCACGCGAAGTTTTATTTCCTTCGACATAAATGTCCCCGGCAATTCATTAAAACTATTCATAATGCGTTAGTGCAATCAAAATTAAACTCCGGGATAATCTGCTTTGGAGGTGCATATAAAAATTCGCTGAATCCGATGCTGATTCTCCAAAAAGCAATAGTGAGACTGATAGCTAGAAAACGTCAATTTGATCCGTCCTTCCCCATATTTGTGGATTTACAGTTACTCCCTTTACGTCATCTTTACGTGTACAAAGTATTGAAATTGTTCTACCTCAGAAGTGGTAATAAACCTAAGGAAGAACCAATAACCAATGTATACAACCTAAGATCTACAAATAAGTACATATTGCCCAAGCCAAATTTGACCCTGTTCAAACGCTCATTTATCTATGTAGGGCCAACATTATTTTCTAGATTGTCAGATAATATAAGAGGATCAAAAAGTTTAACATCTTTTTTGAAAAGAGTAAAAAAATGGTTACTTAATGTAGAAAATCCTGATGTATTTTTTTGTTAATTGTAAGGTTAATACTCACTATATTTTGTATGCACGACAGGTTGTGATTAAAAAACAAATTGTTATCTTTTCATGCATTTATTTATGTCTCGTAACTGGTCTCAGTTTAATTATTTTTTTCAATTACTCGTATTGTAATTTCTCTTGAGGTATCCCAATATAGGCAGTGCCTAAAGGGATTCCTAATTAATTTATCCTTATTTAATTGAAATGTAAAATATGCTTGTAATATTGATTCTAAGAGATAAATAAATATTATTATTATTATTCGTGGAAATAATAAAATATTCTGTACTCATAAAGGATTGATACGATGCGCCACTAATGCGAAGTAGCAAGTTTCACTCGGGGTTCTTAAAAAGCCTATTGCTTCCTTAAAGACGAGCATAAACCTTCTTCTCGGCCACCTAAGTAATGAGCCCCCTTTCAGTGGTTACCATCTGGCGGTATGCGCGTTGGTATTTGCCATAAAGCGCGGGTTAAGACTCCAAAAAGGGGACAATGGAAAAACGAGGGTGATCTCCGCGTACAGGTAAGTACGGGCGCACGCGTCCCAAGCTGATGGACTTGGTACTGCTAGCCACCACGGCTCACTTCAATCGCCCCCCACATTACGCTCGCCGCCCGCGCAGCAGTCTGGGTAAACGAGGTATTTTTATTGCTCCCTAATACCCCGGCATGAACAATGCAAAATTAAAAATGTAAATTATGCCCTGCCGTTCAAGTGTGCCGTCGTAAAAAAAAATCCCGACGCGAATAATACTCTCTGCTCTTGGGTCGTGAATTCGCAGCTGCGGCCCATGCAACGGTTGAAACGACACGCGGATGTGCGCGGCGCAAACGGTGAAACACACAACTAGTAACTTGAAAACAATTTGCGACGCCGAAGACAGCGGTCGTCAAAGTTACAGCCGAGTGCGCCGGGGTAGGCATCGTGCACCGTCCGGCCTTTTCATTCTGCCGTCAATTTAACGGCGCTATTGACCCAGCTCAGGGTTTAAAAGCGTGCTTGAAATACGACTTATCTCCAAATACGATGCACATATACATTGTACACGCCATTTGAAAATGGAAAAAAGTAATGCGAAAAGTCAAAAAAGCAACAATGAGATCTGCAATCGAATCCCATAAAACAATCAACAACGAGATGTGATTTACACAAATGGAATCGTCTTCATCGTAATAGTTTCAGCTTCTGCAGTGAGTTTCAGGAGGAATTTGCGAAACTTATAAGGAGTGACAGTGGATGTAGTTTCAAGCATTATAGTATGTCTAACTGACATGATGTCACAACTCATCATTTATAGAACTCTCGGCTACGCAAACATTTATCCAGCACAATTTGCAATAGCTTGATATCGGTGACCTATGCCGATTGAAGAGATTGGAAACTAGCCTCAGAAGTGCATTAAATGTACGTATAAATTTCTTTAAACGTTGTCACCCATGCTCATGGTACCTTATTGTCAAGGTGGAATCCGAATATTCAGCGTTCTCATTCCAATGGATACGTTTCAAGTCATATAGGAGACGGATACACACAGATCAGCGCCATCACGGGCCCACATTGTCAATGGCCAGTGTCTTTGAGTACTCGCTGTCTAGAATCACGCCGTCAATGACTCAAATGAACTCCACATGAGCTCCTAAGAGCGTGATGCCAGACACTGAAATGCAGCTGCCGATTAAGCCCGGTTGATTAGGTTGCCGATTAAGTTTTAGACGTCACAGCCTAGAAGTTTTTAAATAATGCCATTTAAGGCTTCACCGTGACTATGTAAGCCAAAACAAATAATTAATTCCATCTTTTCGTTTGCCTCATTAAAAAAATAAAGCTTTCATGAAGACATGCATTTGCTGTTAAAAACAAAACACAATAATCAAATCGATCGACGGACACGTATATTTTTAACACTATTTCCATCAATAGAAGCCGACTGCAGCGCTATTATTAGTGACATAATGCATTTTGATTTTAGTTACTGTAGCGATTAGCTTATAATGAAATAACTAAGATGGATTGGTGGTGGATGGATTGATTGCCATTTAAAACCAGGACGCGATATGTCGCTTCTTATGAATAGTTATTCGTACAAATGTTAGTTGTTTACGATGGAAAAACACTACTTTCCCCTCTTTCTTACGGATTTTCGCTTTTTGACACATGTAATTTCAAGTTCCGTTTACCAAGAAAAATAACGTGTAGATATATGATATATTTTGTTTACATCAAACAAAGGACACACGTCTTTCCAAAATTTCCCAGAACATGAATAAAATGAGATTTAAGTCATCGTACGATGGAACTGCCTCAAAATTCGAGATTCGTATTGGCTGTGACGTGACTCCCACGACATTTCCGGGGTCGATAAGTCCCCACAAGTAATATACAGGCCCTCTAGGGGTACAAATGCTCGATGGTCAGTGCATGCAGGGTTTAGGGGTGAATAAAAAGGGGAGGACACACATATACAACCCTACCACCCATCCATCCCCAGCCACCCTTTCCCAGTCAGAGGAGGGAAGGGTCCTTTTATTTTTCCGTCCGCTAGGGTGGATGTGGGAAGTGACAATGACTCCATTAGCCGAGAATGAATGAAACCGCGGCCCCTTTTTAGATCCTTTATCCGAAACCTTCGCGACTCCCGCCCGAGAGGGTGGATCAAGCCCCTCCCTGAACCCTTTTTATCTCCAGCAGTTTCACCCCACTCCCTTTCCCCCTTCCGCCCACCCCATTTCGACAAAGTGACATTAACAATGCAGAGGGGGCAGCAGGCGAGAGCAAGACGAAAACAGCGAAACCACGGCAATGTTCGAACATGGATGAGAATTAATACAATAAAATTAGCTATTGCAACATCTTACAGGGTAAACCGACACATCTTGGCCAGTATTAATGAAATTCCTTAAAAAACAACCAAATCAAAAATACCAGAAAAATAACTTCACTCACTAATAGGATAACGGAATTTACGGAACAACATTTTAAGTCAGTTTTTTTTTAGTCAAACACTTTCTTCCAACTGTGCCGCTTTTCGGTAATGCTTTTGTTATAGGTAAGGGAGTAGCTTGTGTGGACTAATTTGAAGCTCCATGTGCAATAGTTTTAGTAAAATACATACCTTTAGAACAAATGGAACAATAATTTGACGATTTGCCATTAATTTCTTCAGACAAACAAAATGCACAAGAAAAAGGTCCGTGTCCAGTCGCATGATGGACCAATACTAATCATAGTTCGTGATATAATACTGAAGCTTTTATAAGTGTTGATAGAGAAAAAAGCATTATTGTACCTACATTTTCATTCCGAGTGGAATTGGTTGTTCTATATTTTCATTTCAGAGTGGCATAGATAAGAGCTACATAATTGAGAAATTGAGTTTCAATCAAATCCTTTCTCTCCGTCAAAATAACTAATAACTAAAAAAAGGGAACGAGAGTTGCGATTTCAATAAGTATATACACGTCATCTTCTCGGCATTTTTTGTGACCTGAGCTATTGGTCCTTCAAAAGACTAGCGACAAAAGTCGCAGAATATTCCCCTTGTTTTTTTCTTCCGGGAAAAAGCCCATTTTTGAATCAATGAACACAATCCAGCATATATCGTCGAAATAAAGTACCTTTAGCTTACAAACGTTAAGCTCCGCGTCCAAGTTGTCTGAAAAGACTAGTCCGTGATGATTCATCTCCGTTATTACTTTGTTAGGGTCGACGACTTTTTTTGTGTCGTCTGGTGTAACTAAATCGTAGTCAGCAAGGGCAGCATTTGCAATAATGGCAACAAAGGGAACAGGAACTCCGGTGCGGTCAGCTACTAAGGCAACGTTTGACAGTTTGTCTATTCTGGTCCATAGGGTGCTTCAGTTTTAGACCCATCCATGGATCCATCCTGGCCAAAATAGTCACGATGTACTATGCCAGCTTTCAGGTCAAAAAAGGACTTCCAACTCCACGTCTTCCCAACCACACCTAAGGTAATTAATTTAGTGTAAACTAGAGTTCACATTAACAATGTGCTGCCTTTAGCTACGCGGTAATGAATATTTTCCCCTGCAGAATGTGTTTGTGACCCCCCACGTCTCCACGCGGCTCCATGTGCAAGAGGAACGACTGGCTTTCACCCTAAAACCCTATAATTCAGCAAATATTCCTTAATTTCATCAAAAAATATTGTTGTTATCTGAAAAAATAAAAAAAAATAGTGACTAACAACTGTCGGAGCAGTACTAAGTTCTCTGTAAATTAAATCTTACGATTATAAAAAATCACTAGAATTGGCCTCAAAACGGCGAATTTTTGTCATTAAAAACATTAGGAGGGGGGGATGAGTGAGACCCCTAAATCTTAATATATTTCCAAAAGATTTTTGTTGGTGTATCTGCGGCTATAATCGCACCTTTTTCCAAAATTTCAAATCGAAAATTAAAAAAAAAAATGTTTATTTGATGTACCCTAATGTCACATGGCTAATGGGTAAAAATAGTTCCTCCTATGATCAAATAATAGCTAGCAAAAATTTTGAAAATCATCTTCCATTCATTTCGATCACCAGGTCCGATCCTTCTCTTCTTATGATCCAGTCCATTATCGTCTTTCCTAACTTTTGCATTCAAGTCCCCCTTTACAATAATACCATTCTTTAGCTTTACTTTTATCAGGACATTGCTGAGGGTGAAGTAATGTTTTTCTTCATCATCACCAACCTCCGAGGGGGCATAACAGTGCACTAGGATGACATTATGGAACCTTTCTTCCAAGCGAGAAGTAATTATTTGATCTGAAATTGGATGTCAATTCATGGAGTCTACTCCTGGGTTTTCTGCTGAGCAAAATTCCAACTCCGTCACCTGATACATCCCCTTGTGCTCTTCATGAATACATACAGCAAACTCATTCCGTTCTGTGTTGTCACCTCTCCAAAGTCAAAATATCTGACCATATTGAGTCCAAGAATATCCCAACTATACTTCTCCATCTCTGTTGGAATTACTTTCAGTTTACCAATTCAATTCAATTCGACAAGTGTTTTATTCCACAATTGAAAACAAATTACAGGAAATAGAAGAGTATAACAAAACAAAATAACAAAGATAGAGACAACAACGCAAATGTGGACCCTGGTGTAGGCTTTCGCCTCTTCAGGGCAAGTATCACCTTTCACTGGAATGTTGTCACTGGATAAATGTGCGGGGAAGGCATGACCTGGCATTTGCCCAGAGGACGACGGGAAACCCGCAAAAACCGTCATCAGGTCGTAACAAATAACAAAGATGACAACAATAACTGAATGAAAAATAAGTAATGAATAAAGAATAAATAAATAAAGAATAAATAATAACTGAGATGTACTTTTGAGATTTAACAACTTTAAATATATATACTTTGAGAAATAATTTTAAATAGCCCCTGGATAGTTTTTTACCAGATTCTCCGTTGTTCTTATATTACAGCATCCAAATTGTGTCACCTTCTTCGTGCTAGAAGTTGTCAGCAATTCTCCAGCACGGTTACTTTGCACTGAAGTTTCAGCAATGTTAAAGTGTTTAGAAGCCCCTTTTCAAGAAGAAGATAATTAGACAACATGCCGGGGCTGCGTCCATTGAGCCTACTTGCATACCTACGCCTATGCCTACTTTGAGCTATCTCCCATATGTTGTAGGGGACATAACAGGGCTGTCACTACCTACAATCCTGCATTTGAGTACTATGGTTATACTGCATTTTTTTCGTCGTCACAATCTCGTCTTATGTAAAAGGGCACGCCCAGTATTAGCATCCGAGAAGTTGAGGCTTACATTTTCATCGGAGAGGCTGTTGTAGACGCGTCCCATACCTTGAGCTCCAGTACTGGGAGAGGAAGCTTAAGGTGGCTGGAGCGATTTTTGTTTGTATACAGATTTGCGTGAAACTTTGCATACGTGTCCTTGTTAGTAATACCTATCGATAAAATTAAAAAAAACTGCATGTTACCGATTTGGTTTCCTGGCAATTCAATGGTATTTTAACAAGTAATCTTATGGAACACTGCATATATTTTGAAAAAATTCTATTACTAAAGTACAGATTTTCTCCTAAATGCGAAATAGTAAGTTTCATATTATTATAATAGCTGCCAACAAATATCAAGGTATCATACCGAGTGAGAAAAGCGTATTTAGATATGATTTTCGTGTAAATTTCGGATTTCGCGCCGAAAATCAAAGTCAAAACAATGCTTTATTAAGGCGAAAATTTGAAATATAACTCTTGCATCATATACATTACTGCATTGTGGTGATATCCAACGTATAAACAGGTGTACGTGGGTGAAATGTGGTCCAAGAATATTTTTTTCGACTTACTTGAAAAGTTATTAGAATGTGCCTTCAACGACTCACGATTACCGCTCCAGCCACCTTAAAAACCGTCCAATTACAGAGTGTAACACCGCAAGCCACAACACGACCAGAAACGTCGAACTACTTTAGCTCTGATGAGATGTCAAACGATCTAATAAGAACTGCATTGATTGTTTCCATTGAAGAAATATTGGCAAAATGTAGATAAGAGACCCTAATAAATGTGTGAAATGCGAGTGTTATAGTAAGCATGCTAATGAAGAAAAGCAAAACGACAATTTAATTCGTTGAAGTAACAGCTAATGCATGATTTATTTATAATGCATTATTATGAAAACATTCGGCAAAACATTTCGGCCATATTACCATGATTAGCGCTAGAAGAATAAAGAATTGGTGAAGGTTAATAAATAAACCGATCACGATTAAGATATTCACGGCTAAAGCCACAGAGGTGCTCGTCGCAGTCTCATCCAGAGGATTCGAATGTCCCCGGTGGGAGAGAAAGATAGGCGCGGGTGTATTCGGTATGTACATCCTCAGATTCTCCGTCGGGTGTTGTCGAGTGGTGCAGGGGCGAGAAGGGTGGAAGGAGGAATTGTTGAGAGGGGGTGGAAGGGGGAATGGGAGACTCGAGGGTCTCTCTGTTATATAGCGACGCCCCTCCTATCTCCCCCTCCTCTTCCTTTCCATTCCCTCCGTCCCCCCCCTCCCCCTTCCTCCCGCTGAAAAGAAACCCTCCGCCTCCGAAAAACGCTCCTGCCTGCCCCTTGTAATTTGCGCGCCCGGCGGCGGCAGTCGGTTACACTCGCTGCTCCTAAATGGAACGCTTTAATGCCGTGCGCGGCGGCGGCAGGCGGAGAAAGGATGAGATACGGGATTCGGCCGCGATCTTCTGAAGGCATTCCTTCCGACGGAGGAGATGCCTCCCTCGCGTGGATTTCCTCCTTCGGGAGTTGGTAGTCAGGGGGGACGCGAGAGGAGGGATATGGACCGAAATGGATGCATCGAATGGAAGGTGGGATGGGGAAACGGGGGAAATTGCGCCCGATTGGAAAGAAGGCGTTTCGTTGGGGTGTGGAGAAAACCCTTCCACTCTTAGTCCCTATTCTCGCCCACGCACGTGAACACAATCAAAATTCCGTGGGGTCGAATGAAATCACTTCCAAGAGAACCGACTGGATCTCCCTTTATTTCATCACATTTCCTCCCCTTCAAGCGAGAGAATAGCGGGAGATCGTATTGCGAGGACGAATCTTTCTTTACGATTCCGACTGTTCAGCGTCCTCATTACTCCTATATAGTAAACGGCGTAAGCCTCCCTCTCCTGGTATAAATTCATCATTATGCAGGTAGTCGTTGGCCTTACTCTATATTCTTTTACAAATATTAACTATTGAGAACTACTTTTGTGACTTTCAATATTTACCCTCGACGGCCCATTTTTATCAAAAGGAGTACATAACGTTTTTCAATACATTTTTTTGACAAGTAAGTAGGTGTTTAACATTTTTGCCATAATTGATGATCTCGCAACTGGGAAATATGTTGTATTTGAGATGTATATGGGTATATCATCTCAAATTTTATCTTAATCTGAAACGGGATATGATATATTGGCGATTGAGAAGTAGTGGACGAGTTCATCATCGTGAGTAGTTGAGGGTTAAACTGGTGTCCTTAAGTCTTCATGCGTCAAAGATTTGCTCTTCTTTCACAGCGATACTAAACTTGATTAGGTTTAGTTCTGAAACTGCAGACTTCACTCTTTCAAATCCTACAAAAAGAACCTAAGACTTTTTTCCCATAGGTTTTCCCATTAACTCTTGAGCTATTCTGCTGAATTGCTTCCAAATACTTCAGCCTAGTTCCGTTTCACATCCCGCAGCCCTTTGATATGCCAAGTATTTTTAGTTCCACGGTGACAGTCTCAGCGGTTCTAATAGCATCTCTTCTTTGTGACATTAGTCTTTAAAATGAGATTCATGTGACGTAAAGTGCATCGTCCAAAGACGCATAAAGTTTTCGATATGAATTGAGGAACATATAAGAGTTTTATAAATCTTGACTCTACATAAAATTTTCCCAATATTTATTAGAGACTGGACATTACAGTGATCTTAATCTTGAGATATCACATGTACTATGTGAAGGTAGAAACTTGATTTTCTAGAACCACTTGATATTGTAAATTCAGGACGTGTAAACCTGGTGAACGACCGGACTTTCGCAAACCACTCTCCACGGATATCAATACTGTTACCAAAGAATGTTGAAGTTATGTCTTAATTCCCTCTTTATGCATTTATCTCCCGTTCATCTTGGAAAACAAACGTTATTTCTTCTCCTATTTCTCCCCAGTTATGTTATTACGTCATAATGCACCTACTTCTGCAACTGCTTTGCCCACCTATCCTCCCCTACCACGACACCAACCTCGCAGTCCTCTGAGTTGTGTATATAAAAACTGCGAACGCTTGCTAATGTATGCACCTTTATTATGATAACAATTGTCGAAACCATGGTTGGAAATAAAATAGAATGGAATATACAAAGTGAAAATTCATTTATTGACTCCAGTTCTGATTGTACCATGTAGTCATTGAATTCTGTAACTCTAAATTAATAAGTTCATTTAATTCAATACAATTCATTCGATGAAATCTTTCTCCAAGGTAATTCATTCTAGCCTTGATTCAGAAATATAATCCTGCAAAACTATTTATTCGTGGGATGAAGCTGATCCCATATATGTCCGAAGCATAAGGACAGTTACGGTAACAGAGTACAGAAAGTCTTCACACTTAACAAAAATATAGCTCGCTCTTATAGAAGCCAGAATGAAACGATTCCCTTAGTTGACAAAGAAAAGGTCTTCCTATCCAAATGCTTTTAATTAAGAATGTTGGCTTTAGACGTCCGTACATTTTAGGAATTCCTGCAATCCGCGTTTCCGAGAGATTGCGTTTACACAAAAGCCATTGAGAAGTTAATTTTCCTTATTGGGTTCGATGGTAGTTTCGTTATGAACTCGTGGGTGAATTCATAACGAATAGAAATGTTCATTTTGGTTGATTTCGATGAATGACAGGTGGTATTAGATTTTAAGTAATCGTTTTCCTGTCATCGTATGTTCCAAAAATAATGAATGGTTACGCATTTTTTTTGTCTTCAGTACCTAGCGAAATTTTTCATTCAGGAAACAAGTACACGATCGAGAGTTTATGCGAAGATTGGTTGGCATTTTTATTAGCTTTGGTATAATTTACATGCAGAGTCAAATAAATTTTGCTGGATAAAATTTTCTTCATTTTCAGCTAAAGGTATGAGTATCCAGGAAATGTATTTCAAAGACGGGGTGAGAACATATTATAAGGATGCTTATGGGACTCGTTATTAGTACTTAGGTGACACAAAATATGTTTAATGGCGTGCATTTTCCTAGTTTCATTTTTACATGTGCGTATTCACTACACGTGTGAGCCGTTGAGAGCAAAACTGTTGTAAGAAGAAATTGACAGTTTTGAGAAATGAGGCTTAAATTGAAACAAATGCCAAAATAAAACCTGAGTTTCTGCTTTGAAGTGAAAATAATAAAAATGTGAAAAGTCTAATAAAAAAGTCTAGTGAAAAAAGTCTAGTATGAGGTGAGCTCTGCTCTCACCTATCAAAACCAACCTTTGGGTTGACAGACTGAGTGAGTGAGTGAAAAAACAGTGAAGCATAGCATCACATTATCCATGCATAAAACAGAAATCGTGCATTGGAAAATTTCAGCGCTCCTAAATAAAATGTGGTACAAAACTGACTTGTAGAACTTTTGCCTCCAATCAATCAATCAATGCAGTCATATTTGTTGTTGAGTACCGTAAGACTTACTAAGTCTATATACTTACTAACAAATATTCATAGTATTATCTTTACCTTGGTCGAAGAAATGTCATCTATTTTTAGATACATGATGACCTTCGTTGCAATCGTAATGTTAAGAGTTAACGCAAGTAAAATTTTCAAGCTTAAATTTGTGGAAACGCGACGCAAGAAATAATTTCTCTCTTTGTAAATTCCAAGGTTTTTTTTATTTTTACCAACCATGGTTTCGACATATACATAATGTCATTTTCAAGGTTGGTACTATGGGGGAATAAATTTTCCCAACTAACGGAGCGCCACCACTATCGCTCTGAAGGAAAATCGCTTTCCTTTCTGATGGCATAGCATCTCAGGGGGTTGGTTGGGAGGGAAGTATAGGTCATGCCATGCTCTTGGGGATGTTGTTGTTCCAAGGAGAATGACTGGAGGGGGGGAGGAGAGAAACATACACAACGACAAGGACGGAAGTTATGACGTAAACAGATCGGGCGACAAACTAAAAAGTTATTGACATCAATGGTGAATGCAAGTCAAAAGTAAGATCGTTAAAAAGATGAACATTTTTATTTCCAGCATTTATAACCTCATACTTCTCTCAAAAATCCTATTTTTTGACCTTTACCCTATTCATGTAAAATTTCCGGTTGAAAGCTACTTGTATGGTCTCAATTCAGTAAATGCTTAGCAAACATGGAAAAAACATCACTAGTTATGGAGCACTTTTTATGTTCTTCAATTCTAATAATAAGTTCACGATCTTGGCCAACGTACCAAGCATTGCAAGAGTTTTAATTCAAAGCATGGACTCCACTCTCGTCAAGATGGTCAAATTTATGTTAAACTAGCAGAAGGTACCCGTTGAAATTCAACGGGGGGAATAAATTACTAAGCATAAGGTATAGGATAAAAATAACATCCTCTATATTTGATGTTCAAAGCGTATAAGCTTAAAATTATTATTTCACAAACTAAACCGTGAACTGCACAGCATTTTTGTCGTGTATTGGACAAAGCACTGTCAAGGGCCGTTCACCATCTTAGTACTTGAGTTAGCCACTAGTGGCGCTAGCAGAAATGCCCGTTGTTGTGAGTGTGTTGTGATATATTGTGGTGAAGTAATGAAAGTTACAGTTGTATTTATTTTATGGGTATGTATTGCTTGAGTAGTTGTTCTGTAAGTATTTGCAATATTGGAACCATTACATAGGTGTGTCATGTGTGGCTGTTGTGTTCTATACATTGCAAATTGCATGGTTACATGCTGCATATTGCAAAATTGTTGTACTTGTCAATGCCACCCTGAACTCGTGTGCTTGCTTACAGTTCATTTTGAGTAATATTTTTTCTAAAGATGTATTTACAGTTCATTCTTGTAATCTTATTATTGTATTGTAAACATTAATATTGCACTGTGTTCGTTTTTTCTGCTCAAAGGGAGGGACACTCCTAGAGCAATAAAGATTATTATTATTATTATCATCACGTACCTACGCGCAAAATTTCAAGATAAACGGCTCATTACTGCATTTGTTCCGGAGCTAAATAGAAAGGAATGATATGGGGATTTAGAGCCGATTAGAACCCCAACCATCCCACTTGAGCTGTGAACTTTATATATGTAATTCGTATGTCTCTAGCAGTGTGCACAATTGTAAGTTGTAATCGATATATCTACTACGCATACCGATGGACTCTTATCATAAGAATCAATGTGACGTGCCAAGTGCAGATACTACGCAAAAGCCGTTAAGCGCACATGGAGAGGTTTGGGCACAAAATACCCCAAATAAAATTTACAAACATTTGCTAATATTGATCATTTAATTTTAAGTATGCTATATAAGTCTCGGACGTAATTTCCCAATCATAGCCAATGCTCAGGTTGTTAAGAAAGTACGCTGTTGAAATCGGAGAAAAATTGAAAAGTTTTGAATTGAAAACGTAATTTTGAAGCAAATGCGGAGCGATAACAAAATCCATTGCAAGAATTAAATACTCCATTCCTCTTTCCATACGATAATGAATCTTTCAACCATATGTCTTGATTGAAAGTAATTTAAAAAAGCAAAAAAAGAAACCTCTGCACTTATTCCAATGCTTTTCTGATAAGAATAAATAACAGGAGCCCATTTTGGGGACTCTGGGGCCCTGAACCTTTTTGTATATAGCCTACAGCACCTTCTAGTGTATATGCTACAATCCTGCAAAATTTCAGCTCTATCAGTTCAGTAGTTTTTGAGGAGATGCGTAACTAACATACATACAGACACCACTACATTTTCATATGTTAGTATGATAATAAATACAATTTCACCTTTGGTCACGGAATTATAAAATGCAAAGTTCAAATTTCTCTGAGGCATGATTTTCATAATCCTGTACGTGTCAATATTCCTAATAACAGCAGCTTACACCATTGTGATGGCTAGTCCTTGGTTGTAAGAGGAAGAGTCGTCAAAGAGCGAATGGACTGCTTTTTAAGCTTAAGGTATAAAATAATTAAAAAATAGTATCATTAAATTGTCCATTACTTCTTCATTATCCATTTACTTCTAAATTATCTATGCGGATACTCCAATTTCATTATTCGAGTTAAATTGAGCTTTATTGAGCATTGGAAAGCAAAACTTTCTTCCATTTTAATGAGAAAGGGTATAACAGCTTTACAGCAACATAACACTACAGCAGACCTGTTCGCTGATGTAGCCAGAAAAAAAACAACCGACCGATTTAAAGACGGTCGCTGATACGGAATCCATCTCGTAACTTGAAAGCAATTAAAATGATGCTACATGTGTGATGAATACATTGTTTTGGGCATAATAATGCTTGACTTACGCATTATTATGCAAAAGTCAAGAATTTACATTATTTTGCTTAAGTCAAGCATTATTATGTGATTTTTTTCTCTCGTGGCATATAATGGCAGACGATATATTATTTCTCAACGAGAAAAGTGACTCCTTTCCTCTTCTCTTTTGTGATAGCAGACCACTATACACAGGTCACTAACCTCAAACGTATACAGTCATAGGTCAGTACGATTATTCGATTAATTGAATCATCGATTCAATTATTTTTACAATTGATCGATTATTTCAGCACATCGATGTCGATTACGGTAATCGACTCGATTGCCAATTTTTTTCAAGTGTCAATTATTGTTCAATTGTCAATTGTTATTCAATTCATAATTATTGTCCGGTAATCGATTATCTGACGATTATATTGACGGTGGTGACGGCCACCATCTACCCCACCAACCCTCCAGAAGTTAGCCAGCTATCCCGGCAACTAGCACTGCGTCCGAGAGGTTGTTCAGCCTTGGCGGGAACATTGGCATCGATATACGCCAGTGTCTGTCGAATGAACACGCTCCAATACGTGTATTTCATCTGCCTGTCTTCATATAGCGATCTATTCCTTTAATTAATGAATAAAAGATAACTGATATGTTTTGCTGTTTTCCAAATTAATTCTTTTATTCTTCTCATTGGCAAAGGAAAGCCTTTGAAAAGCATGATCCAATAGAGTCCTGTCAATTAAATGGTTTATGCCAATTAATTGATCAATGAAAATTAATTGACACCCATTTCGATGTCAATTATATGGCCATTGTCAATTAATTGAATGACTTCAATTAATTGTCATGCGTCCAATTCCCGACAATTGATTCGACCACATTTTCAATTATTCTTATAATTGATCGATATCGATTATTTTCGATAATCGCAAAGGCCTATATACAGATATATACATGTTGTTCTCATACAAATATGCCCGGCCTTTCTAGTCAAATATATATCTACTCTACGATAGCTTCGCCTCTAATAGTTAGGCCATCATAAGCTCTAAAAGAGTTCACATGGTGTCACCGTGACATTTCATGCCTTTTCTGAGAGGTGAATAATGTTTTGTTTCATAGTAGCCCTACTCTTCCATCAGCCATTTCACCACGAGAATTTATGCATCAACAGACACTTGGTGCGAAATGCACGCTTACGTTTTACAGTAATTTCTTGAGTTATTGCCAATAAAATGCACCTACTCTTTGAACTTAAACCTATACCTCACCTTCTGCAATAGTATGAATTTCTGTAATTGAAAATAAAAACCAAGTCTCATTGTTGGAGAAATAACTTCGACTCAAAAAGCCACAATACGAGCTATGTTTCGCAGAATGAAATTAAAGAAGCAAAAAAGTTCGCTTTTTCACAACTCCACAAACCGATTTCTACGCGAGTGCCAACACGAAGCTCTATTTGCGCGCACAAACAGTAGCTTTCCTCTCAAAATATCTCTGCTCTTGTTTCCCGCGGCCTTCTCTCCCGCGCTCCGTAGAGTTCTAAAGGAAGAGAGAGATAGAGAGAGAAACGAAAGAAAAGGCGTCGACGAAAGCTTTGCGTACGTATATACGTGCGGTCGGCGCGCGTAATTGGATTTCGCGCTGGAATTGGTTCTGTTAGACGGTCGAGAGAGAGGTGGGAATTGGTTGGTTTGTAGTCCGCAAGAGAGGTGGTGACGCGAGAGCCTTGTGCAAGGGGTCACTTTCCCATGGTCCTCCCCCTCCCCACAACGCCCTCGAAGTCGCAAACAAACGAAAGCGGTCTAAAAGAAATCAAGAATCCGTTCCATTCCTTTCTTCTCCTCCATCACCATTCTCCGCGTGTCCGTCTTTCGAGTGCGATTGTCATTTTTTGAATTCCACGGCGGAGAAGCGATATTCCAAAACAATCGGATTGGGAGGCATTAAATAATAATAATGCCTCCCAATATGACCACTAAATCCCCCCTCCCCCCCATTTCCATGATTCAGATGACAGGACCGCGAGGAAATAACACCCGAGGATGAGATAAACGCACGGCATAAAGACCACGGATCCAGTCCATGACTTTCCCACACATACACAAATACGATTCGGGGCCGAGGACTTGGAAGATGGCGATGGTCATCCGAGTCGACACCGTACGTACATTCACGACTCTAAAGACCCGTTCACATTAAACAATAGAACGTAAATTGAGAACGTAACTTCAACTCGAACGTGTGAGCACAACGCTCCTTGAAATCACAAGTACACGAGGATATCTCTCGTTCGTGTTATGCCGTGAAGCCATGAGTAAATCACGGAGGATAGTGATGCAGCATTAGGTTGACCTATGTGAAGGTACCCTAGGTGAGTAGGAATGAGCCGTCAGCGACGAGAAACTGGAATGCGTAAGTAAACACAAATCACTTTAGATGGAGATGTATTCTCCGGAAGTTGGTTATTCCGATGTCCGGGATTTCCGCCACGTAGTTCCATTTTCAGGGACAATATTTCGCCAGATATCCTGCAGACTTCCTCCAGGATCGGACCCGGAGGAAGTCAAACATTACTTTTTTTTAATTAACTTTTTTATTGTGAGATATTCGAAGAACGTAAAACGACACAACAATAGCAAATTTTATTTATTCTCCAAAATTGGTAAAATTATTTTCATATCGTAATTTTTAGAGAAGATATGGCATCTTAAATAGCACACGGTGGGCTTCGATAAACTTGAAATCAAAAGTGCTTGCACCGATGAGATATTTTCAAATCTCATTTGTACGGTGTCTGACGAGTATTTTAAGACCCGAAATAAAATAATCGGTAGAGGAATTTGCGAGAAAACTCGATTTTTGTGTATTCGAAACAGATTATAGCGTAGGCTATAGTATTCAACAAACGCCTTGAAATCAAATTTTTTGAACTGTTTTCTGTTTTATTACCATGGATACACATATCAATTGTTTATTTTTAAAAGTTGTGAGTCAAAATGCCGACGGCAAGGACGCACGAGGAAAATTGGCCACATATTTGTTTATTCTATTTTTGTCAAACTAAAACAACAATCCCCATAATGAGAGGATTTAAAAAAAAGTTGTTCGGGAACAGTTTGAATTGAATGACGCAGTTGATCGACTCCCCCTTGTTTTGTGCAGTTGCAAACGAGATCTGTACTGTTTAAGACATCAAAGAAAAGACCGTAAGATTGCCAGAATTTTCAGAGCTGAAGCCTATCAAGAAATATACTAGATCAAAAAGCAACTCTGTGTGCCTCATGTGACCTTTCCCGCAATTTAGTATTTGAAAATTTCGCAAAGGGTAATATTTTTCCGTAACGAAAGTTTACTAGACGAAACGTTGAATGTTTAAGTTGCAGGTAGGATAATATTTCCAATATTTAAAACCTTTTTAAAATATTGCACAGGACTTTGTCAGGTCAATAAAAATTTATTTTTTCATGTCAAATCAATATTTTCATGTTATTTTTATTATCCTTCTTTCGTTATTATCTGATGAGTAAAATTTGAAATATTATTTTCTTTGTAATTCCCTGTACGGTTACGTCCATTCCGTCTCCTTGTACCTTGACTAAGCGTTTGGAGAACTTGACTGGAACTTAAAAAGCACCGATTCAAATACTACAGATAAAGTTATGTCATCTATACTGAAACGAAATGATAATGATGAATAAAATTAAATGAAAAATAACAGCAATCTCCAACCATATCGTTATCTCAACCACACGTTAGACGTTTGCAAATATCAATTAATTGTAGAGTTAATGAAACTCCTATAGAAAACAGTTGTTTTCTGCCGATGATTATTTTAAATACAGACCAGTTTACATTCTAGTCAAAGTAAGACTTTAAAAATGGCTGCAGTTATACGCGTAGCCACAAAGAGTGCAAAAGTTATTAAACCAAATTTAAAAAATAAACTCAGTTAAGAGTCACTGTGCCGATAAATATTTTAGCACAAAAACGTTTGATTTCACATACGTGAAAGCTGACAAAGTTTCTTCAGCGCCTGAAACAGTCGCTTACGGCATAGATCTCGAGGGTTGAATACAGGAAAATTAAAGAAAAACGTTCTTTGTCTAAGTAGCATTTGAAGTTCGGAATTGATGATGGAGTTGGATTTTTAAAAAAATGGTAAGAACGCTAAACGCTTTAAGGATTCGGGTGTTTATAAATTTATGTTTATTATTATATAAAATAATGATAATAAATCTGGCACCTAATTCTCAGGAAAAATATGAGAATGTATCCCTCTGGTCTGCAACAAATATTACCAACTTAGCGGGAATAATCGCCACCGATCTTAAATTGGCCTAATTCTGGTTGGTAGAATGTCGCATATCAGTTACTACTCGTGTACCCGGTGTTACGAAACCAAAGATTATTTAAATACTTGCGATGCGTACAGAATAATAGCTAATGCGTTAGTAAATTAAATTTGATGGTCTTCGGCAGGAGCTACGAAAACAGATTCAAAATTTTACAAAAGCTGCGTCCACAGTCCTCTTTTTTCTACTCCTCAAGATAACCAATTTCTCGAAATCGTTCCTCCACCAGTATTGCATTTAATGATAGATGTCGTTCACACATTATGAAAACATTTATTGAATGAATTTGAGCAAGATGCTCTTCAGTGGGCAGAGACATGCAGTGTGATTCGCGGTTTACGTCAAGGGAGTTAACATTTCAACGGTAATTTGTGCAAAACATTGTTGGTAAAACTTGATTTACTGCGATTAAGAAGTCATAATTTGGGACGCTTGAAGAACGTAACTGTATTAGAAAATTTTATAAATGTTGTTCATGCCTACTTTGGTAAAAACTTGGATCCCGACTTCAAAAATAAAATTGCCGCATTCAAAGAGCATTATTATGCTCAATACGGCAACACCTGAAGACCACGCAATATTTTTTCTCATACCCGATTTTTGCGACAAAATGCAAACAGGGCTTGGTTTCTACAGTGAATAGTCAGTGGAATCTGTCCACGCTGATATCAAACCTATAAGGGATAAGCATATTAAGTATGGCATCTCTCATCCAGAATTCACAGAAAGACTAATTCGTGCTTTTTGTGAATACAATGGTTTGCACTAATTTCTATGGATTTTAATATTATTGATGTTTGAATAAATGATAAGTCAATTATTACTGAAGTGGCTTTTTATTTTTCTTAAATCATTAATTGAATATGATCTAAAACAATCATTTATTATACAGTAAGCTCTTTCCTCTTGAATAAGAATGATAGTGCAGATTATGTGATAATATTATGTATGCTATACTATAGAATGGTAGTAAAATCTGAGTTTCATGCAGTGAGTGACTCAAATCATTGCTCGCGCTCTAGGTTCGATAAAATGTTCAATAATATTGTTGTTCAATAAATGTTCAATAATATTTTCAATTTAGGTCAAATTACCATTGCACTCCAATTCTTAATTCTAAAATACGACACACAATACACTTCAAGAAAAATACACGCACATAAAGATAAATAATGTAAAAATCACATAAGCACCTCAATTTTATTTTCTTATATCAATTGTATATTCGTAAATATTAATGCGTCCAAAAAAGTAGATAAATTCTTCTCAGGGTGGTTTTTCAAGAACGTTTTGAGGACCCCTGCTCCAGAATGTCCCTCCAACAGAGCTGGACCCAGCACTGTATTTATGCATACTTTCAATACTTCAGCCACAATTCGAATTTGAACAACGCACCTCTTCACCATAAAGACACTTGTGGGTTAAGCGTAGGAACTTCAGAGCACCGTGAGATCCCCTCGCTTCGAGCGATAAGAACGATGAGGGATGAGACAGCCCGGAATCACTGCCCCCCACACAACCCTTCCCGTGGTCCACAACCCTCCAATTCACGCCCCCCCTCCCCCCGCCTATTCGGAGGAGAAAACAATGGAGAGACGACTCGGCGCAATTCGGTCGTTCCCATTCGTAGAGGATGAAATGCACGAAGAGAGCCATTAGGACCACCTCCTACTTTCCCCCGAAAAATCATCTCCCCAAAATCGAAAACCGCAAGAGTGTAGAAAGGAAAAAGGCGGCTCTCAGGAGAGAACGAAACCTATCCAGTAAAATTACATATCGGTGCCGAACGGATTCCTCGCCACGGAAAAAATCACGCCACACATGATATGTATCGAATTTATCCAATTTATCCGTCGAGGTGTCCGACTCTCTCCTATTGTTGGCGGTCGACCGGGTTTTATCACTGCACACAATCACCCCGACCCTTCTTCCTCCTCCTCCTCTCCCAAAAGAACTCAACCGCAAGGAGGAGGAGGGGGGGGAGGGTGAAAGGGGTACAGTAGCGGAACATAAACCCACTATCTCACGATTTCGCTCGGTAAGGAGGGGGAGAGAGAGGTTAGTGGTCCAGTTGAGAACAGCAAAAAGGACAAGTGGCCGTATTTTCCTTTAAAAAAAAAGCAATATTCAGCTCGGTATTTTCCCATCAGTCGAGCAAACAACTATTTCTTCCCTAGGGGGTGTGCGTGAAAATAATATCAACTCACGGGCCTCGTCGATTCCAAGGAGAAGAATTCCAAGCAACCAGGTGCAAAATCAGTGCCTTGCGGACTGATCGTGATCGCAGAATACGAAACCTCAAAACCCGCGGATCGCTTTGATAATGATCGGGTTGACGAGTTCCCACGCCGAGGACGCCGCTTTACACCAAATAGTAAAAATAATACCAAATGAAAAAATAACCAATTTTTATCAAAAATCTACAGGGTTCCTTGATAGCCTAACTGGCTGAAGTACTCAGCGCTATATCGAGGGGTCCGGCTGAAGGGGTCCCGGTCTAAAGGAATGACATTTCCTCGGTAGAATTTTTGCTTCTATATACAATGGCTAGGGGAGCGTGGGGGCCTATTGGGTAGAGCGCTTGGCAACTGATCGAAGGGTCCCGGGTTGAAATCCGGGTGAAGTCTTTGAACGCCCCCGAACAAAAATCCTCGGAGTGCGAGGTGGCCCAGGGAAAGGAACTGGCCCCTGAATGTGTGAAACTCACACGCCTGTGGCTTAGTTCCGGTTGATCAACTATCCAAACAAACCTTCGGGGTGAATCACAGAGTGAGTAATACAATGGCGAATGAATCCTTTTAGGCAACACTGCAAATAGTTCGCAGCACCAGCAAAGAATACACCGTAGGTGAATCGATGGACTCCAAATGATTGGGAGGCGTGTGGAGGTAGTCTTCTTAGGGCCGTTGGGACATAGAACTACTGACCCCTACAATGAATGTGCACATAAGATATGAATTGGTAAACACCAATTCCGAATTTCTCGGCACCCTCCATTCCAAAATGATTCCACTTTAATCAATGCCGAACCATCCAAATCCAGGAATTCCGGAGGCAGCTAAATTAATTGAAATTTTCTAGTTTCAGATTTATGGGGAGTCAACCGGTAAATGATAAAAGAGGGGAAAACATTTTACCCTGTTCACTTCCATTTTTCCACGATGACTTCTCCACTCTGCACCTGGGCCTTTCTCTAACATAAAAATGTATAAGAGGATTTCCACTCAAATATTTTTTCCCATGTTCTACAATTTTTTATGGACTTTTGCAACGTTCTCACAAATATTTGCAAGCATACATTGACGTACGTATTTATTATCTATTGTACTTATTTGTATTTCCAGCACAGGGTTCATTCCACTATTTTAACTTCCATAGTCACACTAAGACGTACGTACGTCACCGACCCCAGCAGTATCATCATTATTTATACATAATAATATCGCTAACAATTCCGTTCAATGAGATCCTTCAAATCATGCTAACAACGAAAACTGAATCCGCGGTGATGCAATAAGTTAAGTGTGCGTAAATACGATGACTAAAATGCTATGTAATAGCCTACTTTTGAAAATCATAAGTTAATTACAAAATTTGTTTCAGACAGGGCCTGGTGGAAGTTGTCGTATTATTAATCATGAAATAATCGCACAGTCAAATTTTGATTTTATATGAAAATATCCAAAAAGAACAGTCGTTAGAACGTTCATCTTACTCACGTGTAATTGCCCCCCCCCCACGATTATTTTTTAATCAAATGGAAGTGATACATGCGGCGCCCGAGGCATACAACTAATTTGGAACTTGAAATCACTGTTAGAAAATATCTAGTTACGAATGGAGGGGACATTATTTTACCCTGTTCACTTCCATTTTTCCACGTGGAATTCTCCGGGAATGTCTAGGAACAGATGGGGGGGGGGAGTAATTCTGTATTTTCTCGACCCAGTACCGATCGATCAGACTCGCAACCCAACCTAACGGTAAACAATACCTAGCAACGAGGTATCGACAATCGACGGGGCGCTTTCAGCCGACGCACGCTGGAGGCAAACCATTCCGAGCCATTCTGGTCTGGTCGGTTGGGATACAAAATTTCCGATTGTTTCTGAAGCAGTGTCACATGCTGAATTTCCACCAAAAACAAGAGAAGAAACAAAAGGACAAGCCAAGGTTCTCTAAAGCTATCGTAAACATTGAGATAAAGAGAGAGAGAGAGCATTATGCCACATACACGTAATCACTTAGTGCCATCTTGGTAACTCTGGAATACTCCCATTCTGGCAAGAGTAAACATGTTGTACGCATAAGTGATTTTAACTGCTACTTTTGTGAATGCAACTTAGGCCATTTCTCATGCGGCTATATTTTGTGGTTACGTCTATACGACTACTTTACCTAAAGCAAATAATGCGTAACTTTTCAGCTAAAATTGGTATTAAATATTGGATAACATAAATATTAAGTAATTTCACTGTAGAGGGTGGGTTTCTCTGCTTTTTGGCGCAGTAATCAGAGCAATAAAAACAATTCACTTGTGAGAAAAAGACATCCGATTCATGTATTTGCCTGCCTGTCTCGCGGCAATCCCTAAGGTAAAAAAATTGAAAGAGAGGCTTTCTGCGCACATCATTTTTTCCAATACATAGGTATAAACACCCGTAAAATTTAATGACAACAATTACGTAAAACAATGTTAATATTGAAATAATGAGCTTTTCTCATCGGAAAGATCAATAGAGAGCCCTTACTGGTTCAAATATTAGCCACCATACGGGCCATCCGGTCCATCTGAAGCAGTCAACAGTAAGTAGCGTGAAAGTTTAAGGTCGTAATATTTTTATAACATGAGAAACGAGTGCGCAGTGCCTACACCAGGGACGAATCGTATTTTGCATACTGGAAACAGCTATCTGGAATCTTGCGTAATACCTCATGCCTTGAAACCCTCAAATAAATACGTTGATAGCTGAGTACCTACTGCGAGCATTAATTAGTACACAATATCATCGCAAGGGCAACTGATTGCAAGAGTACACTGACTCGTATATGTAATATACCATTCAAAATAAGTCAATGAATACTCTCCAAAAGCTCGCCATATTCGAAAACAAGCAATTGAGATGATTAGTAAATGCTCCTTGCTACACATCCAAAAGATAAAGAATAACTTCGCTAAATCTCTTGGCTTACTACAAAATCCCCTCCTGGACACTTTCGGGCTTCAAATACTAGTTACAGAGATGTCTGCACGAGCTTGGTATAATCTTCCAAAGGGAATTTTGATTCGCTTTATTTAATAAATAACTGGTCAGATAGTAAAATCTCTGGGGGCTGATATGTCATGAAATGATGACATGTCATGATTTATTCAATTATTTCGCGGAATTGGGAGGAGTAGCAAGTCTTGAAATATATATTATTTAGATGAAGCAATAGGCATGTGCGATGGAAGAGAGCATGAATACATGAAAATCGCTGTAAAACAGTAAAATAATTAATAATATAATCTAACCTGTTTTCACTACGGGCCCAATTTATGTCCTGTCGTCTGCGCTTCCTAACTGGAGAAACTCTACTTGTAGAGCTAGAAGGCATATCTCCTGGTATGGTCTATTCATCTTTACTCTATGGGTCACTATTCTTGGAGTTAATCTCAGCTTCGCTTTGCAGCACACGACGTGGTAAATGTCCGGATTGCATTCAACTTCTTCATCACAACTGTCAGAATTTACTTCTGTATCAGCATCCAGATTTTCAATAGGAGACACAAGGGTTATACTCAGAGGTGGCTCTTTTTCTTTAATATCTGACTCCAATAATGCACTCTCAAAGGATGAAGGAAATATGGACAGAAAGAAAATTAAATAAAAAAAGGCATATCCAGAAGTGATTTATCGCACCCTCAAATGGGTTATTCGAAGGAGAAGAAGAAGTTGCAAATATCATTTACGCTCAAGCTGAAAAAATAAGCGAATTTTGAGCATGAAATAAATTTGACCTCGTTATATCCCAGTGGCAGTAAATCCTGCCATCTGAATTCATAGGGTAATATTCCTACCAAGTTAACATTAATCGGCAAAAACATCTTTCATACACCATTAATATAAGCCTTAATAAGTATACAGAACCTAATCAATAATTAATATTCTCATAAACAATAGAAGAACTCGCCCTTTAAACTTCCTCCCCTCAGCCATCTTGCTGAAGTAAAATGCAAGCAAATGTTTTGCAAATTGTATCTCTATAAGCTTCTGCAACCTGATGAAATCATGAACTGCATTCACCAGAGGAATGTAGAATTAGATAATGCTGAATTTATTTCTCTATTACTCATCTTCTGTCTTCTAGCGCAAGTTTAGCTAAGTGGCAGGAAATCCTGCCACAGGGATATAATGGGTTAATTTTGGTGTATAATAAAACTTGTTGGTTACTCGCCAGCGGAGTATCGTTATAATATCAACTCCCTTTGTCTCAACACTCATGTATTCTCGCTTTCCTCTGACGTCCTACTCTTCACAAGCGAGTTTTTTTTCTCCTACCTGCTCCTCGTAATTCTTAACCCATACAGCACTGTGCATGTTACAAATGTAGCAACATTTTTTTCCATGCGTATATCTCGTTTTAACACATCCTCCCCAGTAAGGGCAAAAATTACTAAGAAATGTACCGTTAAAGAATAGATCAACTGAGAATTTTACCGGTTATTTCAGTTAAGTATGGTTGAGTTACTAAACACCTTAAATACGCTTAACTGTAGAACATACCTTTTACAACTGTGGTTTAGGAGTGATTTATCTGTGCAGACAATTCTGAATGCAGATATTCCATAATATACGACATAGAATAAAAGCAATACCCTGAAATAGCTCCCATGCCCAACCAAGTTATTATTCGCGGTGAATTTAATATCCTTTCGGTAAATACGATTGTATAGAGATTTCCACAACTTGTATTTGCTGTGTATGTATTTGTTTATCAACAAAAATAAGTTAGAGATAAGTGTCTACAATGTTTAATGCTGTGAACATTCTAGTGTATAAAATAATGATTATTTAGGACTTTTACAACGTTCTCACAAATATTTATTTGCAAGCATACATTGCCGTACGTATTTATTAACTATTGTATTCATTTGTATTTCCAGCACAGGGTTAATTCCAATATTTTAACTGCCTTAGTCGCACTGGGACGTACGTATGTCACCGATCCCAGCAGTATCATCATTATTTACATATGATAATATCGCTAACAATGCTGTTCAATAAGATCCTTCAAATCATGCTAACTACGAAAACTGAATCCGCAGTGATGCAATAAGTTAAGTGTGCGTAAATACGATGGCTAAAATACTGTGTAATAGTCTACTTTTGAAAATTATAAGTTAATAACGAAGCATTTTACGGGTTTAGACAGGACCTGATGGAATTTCTTGTATTATTAATCATGAATTAATTACGAAAGTAAATCGTAGTCAAATTTTGATTTTATAATGTCAGTAACAAGGAAGTTCTCAGACGTGTGGGGAGACTCGGTGCCTGCTGAAATTACTTAAAAAGAGAAAAAATATATGGATCGGGCACCAACTAAGCCACGGAACCTTGCTGGCCACCATCTTCGAAGGCACTGTGGAGGAAACCAACTGCCGGGGTAGGCATAGGTTGGAGTTTATGAGACAAATAATGAAGGAGTTAGGCTGCTCCATTTATGTGCAGTTGAAAAGAATGGCACAAAACCGAAACGAATGGAGAACTGCCGCCAACCAAACTTTGGGTTGATGACTTAAGAAGAAGGAGAATAAAATCGTTTATATGACGTTTATCTTACCCACAGGTAATTGGCCTCCAACGATTATTTTTCAATCAAATGGAAGTGATACATTCCGGGGCCCGTGGTATACAACTAATTTTGAACTTATGTAGAGAAACCTTGCGGTGATTGTTACTAAAGATCTTTAATACTTACATAGAAAGAGCGATAACTAAAATTAAGGAAAAATTAAAAACAGGAATACAAGAGCATGGCGAAAAAATCAGCACGTAACATTTTGCTGGTGACATACATAGCAATGGGGGTTTAACACGATTTTTGCTTTTTACTTTATTGTGCAGGGGACCGTGACAAATTATTATTTGCAAATCATCTCTTAAAGATTCCAAAAATTGGCAGAGATAAAGGAGTCTAAAGCGGAATGGACGGGCAACCTTCAACATTTCATCCATTGCTTCTTCCCGATACATTGTAAAAGACGCCTTTAACAGACTTTTGTGAAGATGTCCACTTCTACCGGAAGTACAACAGTATAAAGATTTAGAAAATCCTTTGAAAAAATATGTGTTAACCGGGAATCGAACCACGGGCCTTTTATCGATTGGATGGAATAACGTCAGAGGTCGTTTGCGGAAATAGAAAAAAATGCAACTTTCTACGATTAGTTATTTGGTTATTATGCCTTAACGTTTCGAAGGAACTCCATAAATATATATGAAAACCTTTGCTAATTTAATTTCGACGGTAATATCGAAAAAGCATTCGAATGATAATCCCTAATTCGGCATAGAAGAAAAAATCCTGAATTTTATGAACGGTTTAAATAAATGAATGAATGATATTTATGAAGAAAGAAATGCAAATAGAAGGCTAGTGAGTTAGGAAACTAAGATTGTGGCTACTGGAAGAAATCAAAATGAAGAAATCCAACAAGGGTTACATAAATTTGCTGAGGAAGAGGATTTGCAAGAGGAAGAATTTATCTGTCTTGTAAGCAGGATTACCAGCATCAAGAAGGACTTTAGCGAACAGAAAAGCCCAGGCAAAGAAGGGATCTGTCGACAGCTAGTAACACAAGCCTTGAATTAAGAGAGCACATTGTAAAAATGCTCAAAATCAATCTTAAATCAAATCTTAAATCATTTACCACATTGTTAAAACATTTATTTGGAACATGATTTCATATGGCAGTGAAACCTGGACAATAACAGCTTCAGAGCAAACATGAACGGAAGAAATGAAGAAATAAAGGTACCGGAATTGGCCTCCCACTTAAACCGGACATTTCTGACACACAGAAGCGCAACCATCCCGATTGCAGCGCGACCTATCTTTTGCGGAAAGCTAGGCAACACTGCTGCCCGTACAGAGGTGCCGAAGATTTAGATCCATATGTATATTCATTCTCCACACTCTCCACATTAAATAAATAACCTTCCTCCCCCATTTCACAGGATTCCGTAGGTTCCGTAACCCATGTCTCGAAATCGTCCACTGCGCACCGCCAGGAACTTTACCTGGAGCTTACACAGAACCTCCTAGCCGTTATAACTCGGTATGACTCAACTGAGAGGCTGCCTTGCCGATGTTACACAATGACACCCTCCCTTCCCCCAGTAGTACTACTTCGTAACTCGCTGAGAACTCGACATCGATACCAATTATCGTCACATGTGACTGATCTCTCCCACGGACAACTTCATTCGGTATAACGGGTTAATAACAAACATCAAATTATTCCTTGCTAACTTTGTTCTTGACAGTGATTCACAATATATTTTAGGACACCCCTTAAGAGGAAACGATTTTCTACTTATCAGATACAACCATAGCGAAATAATCAGCAAGGTAACATTTCTGTTGCACTTCGACTTACAGCGAACCTCGTGGTCACAAATATCAGTGTCAGTTTATCGGTATTCTCCAAGGTATTACTCTACCGACGATATTAACTTCCTACCAACGATTTTACCGACGGAAATCGAAAATTTGATGCATAAAATAACTATTTTCGCTAACAAATCATTGCGAAAGATAACGAAACAACGGATGTGGCTAGCATATCTTCACGAGCAACAGAATAACGATAAAGGACATAAATCTTATTCCTGCAAGAGTACGGAATCCCCGCTATGCCGAGTTGACGACCGAAATGGGACCTGTGCAACGAAAATCAATGGAGTTTGGCGAGTATAAAAAATGGAACGCGAATCACTAACACTAGAGACGTTAAATATAAAATAAAAGTATCTCAAAAAGTCGATGCAAATCTCTTTTCCCAAGAAACTAAAAACGTATCAATAACTCCATAAAATCAAGCTACAGCGCAAGTATTAGATTATGCAAAGAAGGTGCTTTTTGAATGAAGATGATATTTAAACTTTCTTCTTTTCAACGAACGATTATGAACTAGAATAATGCAAAACAGGTTTGATTAAAAAGAAAAAAACGCTAATCATGAATTTGATGCTTTATCATAACCTTTTGCACAGTAATATTTGACAATATACCTTCCTCCTTTCATGATAGATAAAATACCTATTAATTTCCTCCTACTTCCTCGTTTACAGTAAATCTCTTCTCGTATCACAGCATTCAACATCTTATAGTCTCCTAACATCTTCCCCGTCCAACTTATATGCTGCTCTTAAATTTCCTCGGATAACTTCCTTTTTCCTCCATAAAGCAATACGCCATCATCAATGTATGCTCATAATCGAAATTTACATATTTTCATAACAAGTGGTCAAATTTTAAGTCACTTCTCATAGAGCCTGGAATATGGGAAATTGATTTTAGGGAGTAAGCATTTCAGTAATTTTTTAACCGATTTGTAGTCTATATTAAATTAACATTTTTTGAGGTAAAAGTATGAGGGGTAGAGTTAAGAATGAGTGCCTCTAGAGTGAATGTGGAACATGTGCTCCAGTATAAGACATGTTTGATATTAGCATGTTTCGTTGATTTCTCCGTGTTGATAAAATGGATGAGAGACGAATAACATAACAGATTTAAGATGACGGAATGATTGGTATGAAATGAAAAAGGTAGACCAAGAACCAGGAGACTCTCAAGAAAATATTTGAAATATTTGAAGTTTTATGAACAAGAAAGTGGGTGTGAAGCAATAAATATAAATAATATAAATAGCACAATCAAAATAAAAAAGAAAGGATAAGACAGTATGGAATATATTATTTAAAAACTGCTAGTTTAATACGCCCAACCCCAATAAACCACCTCTTTGGACTCTACTTTTACTCACACAGGGAACTGTGCGATAGGTTAAAGTTTGCATTAGAATAATTAAAAAGAGGAACGATAAGGTGGACACCGAAACATAGCGACAAAATCGTCCAATGTCTTAAAATAGACGACAGACAAAGTCCAACGATCGATTTAAATTCGACAGAACAACTAGGTGACGGCAATCATCAGTTGTCACTACAGCAGTGGTAGAAACTTAAACTAGCTCACGCTGGTTCCACTTCATTGCCTTTGGCTGACTCGTCGAAATTAAACTAAGTATCGATACACGAGTCAATATCGATCGGTGAGCGTCGCGAAGTGGAACTTGATGCCCACTCGCTAGTGGAACTTTGGATTAATTGGTCCCCTGGAGGCGTTGTCGCACACTAACAACACTGGGGAAAAAAATAATGTAATGAAAAATGTGAACATAAAAACCACAGTAATAGATACCATTGAGGCTGAAATTCTAAGCTTTTTTGGTGTGAAGGAAGTGGTTTGTTTGTAAAGAGAATGGAGATGGATGGAAAATTATCGCTACTTATACTTATCGCTATAAGATTTAGTTACGAGAAAAAAATTAAAACTGGAATAATTGAAACAATATTATGGTAAAATATAAATGTAAACAAGCAAAAAATAAACTTCAAATGTAAAAATAATCAAAATAAAAAATAATATTAAGGCTAGAAAACTGGATTAAGAACATATGGCTTGCATCTTTGAAATTTAAAAAAGCATAACTATAGCAGAATAGCGGAAGGCACAAACCGCAATTAGTAAATGGATCGCGGATTTATTAAAAACGCCGACTCCTATAAGTATGTTTCGAAAACAATTACAAACGATGCTTAAAGCATAACTGAAAATGAAAACCGAGTAAGCCAAGGAAAACAAGTAACTTGGCAGGTAAATGGGATACTGAGGAACTTTCATATGAGACATTAAGCGAAGGTCAGAACACATGACAATACTGTAAAGAGTTTTGCTAATTATAGATCTGCGATCTGTTAGGTGAATTTAAATCTTAGAAAGAAACAATCAGTCATGGAAGTGGGATTCTGGGGGGCTATTCTCTATCTCGAAGCTACCGATGCGGTTGCTTCGAATAAGCTACCAGAATTGGCTACCAACCGTATTCTCTAACTCGCGGGAGCTTTCTCAAGAACGTAAAAGGAAGTGGAGAGAAGTTTGACGAAAGGCGGATATGAGAATATTTATAAACCAAATCTACGGAAACTTCATTTCTGGTGACGTCATTCTTAGAACCAATGAGAAAGCTCGTCTCAATGTTTTTTTCGAGGATAAAACTGGTGAAACATGTTTTAAGGCCGTTTTAGACGGTGAAGATGTTCTTGCATCGTGTTCAGCGAAAAATTCCACGCATTCAAAATCATGCGAGCAAAATTCTAAAAATATTCTATTTTCGCTCACATAATCTCGTGAATAATCTCATGAATAGGAACGCACAACGTCCATCTTGGCTGTTTTGATCACTTGAAATAAGATTGTTCGTAAATATATTCGGGAATTAGGTTTCATGTCGATGATATGTTTCAATATGATTCGTGCTATTTGCTTTCGTCGATTACTTGTTGCTTCAAATCATTTAAATAATATACGAAGATGAAACTTTCAAAAGAAATGCGAAGGTGATACACGTTACCACGGCCCACTAAGTATTCCATTATGGGCTGGAATCACGTTACTCACCGAAGGTAAATATGGCTTTCCGTAACTCCAGTTAATATCTTTTTTGTGAAAAATCCCGCGAATGGCGAGTATGACAAAGTAACCCAGTGAAAGTGCAAGGAATGCGCATTTCATAAATGTAAGAAACATACCCGTGAGTTGGATAATTATAGATGGATAAGCTTAATAAAATGACCAATATTTAAGAAGGGTATTCGGAGGCCGCGCTTCGTAAGGCTACCGTGGGAGCTTATTGGGGCTACGGAAGTAGCTTCGTGACATTTACAGAATATGGGTGGGAGCTTAATATGCTACCGGTAGCTTCTGCTTGCTCTTTCTCCGGTAGCTTCCATGATAGAGAATACCGATGGGAGCAAGTAGCTTATTGAAGCATCTTTTCGCCAGAAAGCTCCGATGCTTCGAGTTAGAGAATAAGTCCCCTGGAGGCGTTGTCGCACGCTAACAACACTGGGGAAAAAATAATGTAATTAAAAATGTGAACATAAAAACCACAGTAATAGATAGGTACCATTGAGGCAGAAATTCTAAGCTTTTTTGGTGTGAAGGAAGTGGTTTGTTTGTAAAGAGAATGGAGATGGATGGAAAAAATAATGCCGTGGACCCCTACACAGAAAAGAGAAGGATCCCTACTCAGAGAGTAAAAAGGGAACGCCATAAGAAAACTTGGGTAGTAGAAGTCAGAACTGCCATTTCTGAAAGAAACCAAAACGAAGATTGAAATGATCGCGAAAATGGGAAAACAAGGATAAGAGTAACAATTTTAAATCATAAAAAATATAAAGGGTAAAAATTTCAATATGTTAAACGTTACTGAAACCTAGAAACAAAAAGTTCATTCAGAATGTTCAATTAATGGGACAACCTCGAAAATAATAAATGGAACGGGCGTTGCTAATGAATCTATAGAAGTAATCTAATTCTCTTAGTATAAGCGAAGAAAAGTCCCTATGGCCTCGTATATTCCGAAAAGAAACAGCTTATATCGTCAATTTTCCATACTTACTCGTCGCCTTTCAATCCTTGACAAAATCTCTCTTAATTCCTGACCACTTGAAGAATTCGAGCAATAAGTAAAAACATGATAAACGCATTAACGCAGAAGTGATATTTTAGCATTCCGCAATTATGCTCCTAACAAATAGACATTCTCATGAATTACTCTGCATTTTGGGGTTTCCACCGCGTAGGTTGCTTTTTAGAAACTGAAACTGAAAACCAACCTTAAGCCTTTAATAATAACCTTTCCCTTACCAAATAAGCCTTTCTTTCCCTCAATTACCCTCAAACTGATCAAAACCATTAAAGAATTATCATCAGCATTCTTGTCTTCCGTTTGGATACTTATAGTTGTGATCCAATAGTCCTAACACGTATAAAATTTAACACATAGCAATAACGTGCATAACATAACACTTGGATCATATTCATCGGTGGAATAAAATTAATTTTACTAAACCATTCCACCACACTTCTACCATTTATACTATACTCAACCAATATGGAGACACATCTATTCTTAGTTTTTCTTTCAGTATTGTAAATTTTGCTACGATTTTTAAAATCTAATGCCGGGGTTCCAGGTTATTTCCAGTGATTCTTACTTTTTAGGAAACTGTTGTCCTAAAAAGCAACCTACGCAGTGGAAACCCGAAAATGCAGAATAATTCATCTGAACGCAGCGGAAACCTACGTTGGAATATAGACATTCTCATATTAAATTGGGCGAATTTGAGATCGTAAAATGTGTATCAGAACCATCATTAGTTGTCATCAGCCCGAAGATTGGATTACCCTAGCTCTCCGCTTCAGCTCTCGTCTTATTCCCTCAAAATGTTTCATCTTAAAACTTCCCTGATCAATCGACTGATATATTCCATCCTCGGTTTTCTTTGGCGATTCTTTTCGTTCATTTTGTCTTCCATTAGTGTTTTCAAGATGCTATTGAGACGCAAAATATGTACTATAGTTTTATCACTTCGCCTTCGCAGTGCTTTCAATAAACTTCATTTTCCTCCAAATCTTCGTAGGGACTACTACTTGATTGTTGGTTCTCTCTCCGTCCAGTTGATCGTCTTTCAGTGATAACATCACTTTTGCATTGCTTTTTATCTTCTTCATATCAAAGTTCTTCTATGTTTCCATGCTAGTGCTGCTAGTCGTTAGAAGATTTCTCTTGATAAAACTTTTTCTTTGCTGAAACATGCTCACTAGAATTGCTCACTTTATCTTTCTTGCTTGCATGAAATTCACAGTGTAAAATCCAAAAATAAAAAAATACTCTTAAACAGCCTAATGTCCTTAGAGGGCTCACAGTGAAAAAAATGATTCGCCTAGGCTGGGATTCCTTTCAAGATCAACTGCTTGGCAAAACTCTCTCCAGCTTGCTTTCTAATGGAACATAAATGGTTATTGTCCTCAAATTAAATGTTCCTCGTAAGTTCTTTCCGTTTCCAGCCGACAATTCCGTGAATGCTTTGATGGTCCCTCTCAGAGTAATCAATCGTGCTAAGCAAACGCACAAGTTCCACAGTCCCCCTCTCCTCCTCCTCTTCTAAAAAAAGCAAAGCTCCCCGTTTTGAAAGAGACAGCGTGTTTACACGGTTAACCTCCCCTTTGTACCCCTCCTTCCCCTCCCTTCCTCCTGCTGTGCTCTCACCCCCGTCACCCCCCCCATCACGACTGGCCCATAGTCACGCCATCCGGTCATCTGGGAGAGAATGGGTTGTCAAGAGGGGGAGGGGGGCGACGGGTCAAGTGTGGGCGCTCAAGGGGTGTCAGCCCCCCCCCCCCCAATGTCGCTCTTGTCTCAAACAGACCACACAACAACACATGTGACGGCGGGCAGAGAAGATATATTCGTAGATTACAAGGGAGCGAGAGTGAGTGGATTTTTCAAACGCGCTTTTTATCATGTTTCAATAAAAAACGGACCGATAAGGGCTTTTAAGGACTCTGTGACGCAGTGATTCGGTGTAGCGATAATAATTTCACTCCTGCATCACACCCCCCTCCAACATTCTCCCTCCCCTCACACAGCGTGCTGTGTTAATTTCGAGAGGGGTGCTTTACGTTCATCCCCACCCTCCCTTCATCCCCCGTGTCTCAACCACCTCGATCGCCAAGAGATCCCACGGAACGCTTTTTCGTAACCCTAGTCCCTGATACAAGGATAATAAATTGTCCCGGGGCGTTGGAGAAATTTATAGAGCGGCCACAACAGACGGGGGCTAAAGATAACAGTTCGAGCGCGAAGTTATTCATTGGCATCGATTTCGTCTGAAAACAAACTTCGTCCACCCCTTATCCTTCCACCCACACCCCCTCCCACTCTAAGCCGCTAAGAAAGGCATCCCCCCATCCCCTTCTCACACAAGTTTACTTTCGTTTGCTTGAAAAGAATATTGGCGATCCCTGGAGAGAGATATACTTACGGTTCCAGAATTCACACATTTCGTGACCTACCAAGCCTTCGGGTCCGCATCCTGGTACATTTCTCAAAATAACTCGTGAAAACTGCAACCGAGGCTCAATATTAGAAGAGAATTCAAGAAAGGAGAAAAAAACTAACATGTAGAGTTCAAGACACACCCGATGGTGTTTATTGCCTGAAGTGACTCGCGCAATTGTTGTAATAGGCCCTGACTCGGCCGTCGCTTTATGGGTTTCTGTTGCCCCTGAAATTTTCTGGAACGTTCGGTGGAAGACTCTCGGCGCTTTGTAAATTCAAAGTTGGATGCTCTTTCATACTTAAAACCTCTTTCCGCAGGCATTTACTTCCTCATTTTGGAGAAATTTAGATTTTTCCCTGAAATTCACAAATTTTTCAATATTTTAAAAGTTAAAACTTTCAAACTTTTTGAACCTTTATGAACTCGGTTTGTTTTATGCTTTCATCCCCTAAAACGATCGATCAACATGTGCTTTCAAATGAACTCACTGGCAAACTCCGTGCACGATTTTACGTCGCGTTAAACTCGTTTTATTCTTCTGGCGACACGTAATATAGGCTATAAACAAGCTAGGCGCTCATCTTCTATAGGATCATTAAGTCATCAATTCAATATGTCTGTTTATTTTACTTCTTTAACCCTCCCCTTTTGCATGGCAAAAGCCGGTTCTCTTACGTTTTCCGAATTATAAAGAAATCTTTGGTACACACAACTTAGTTCCACCTTCGTCATCTATTATTAGCTCCCTCATCCGAGCCGAAATATGAGACGCTTCACGCCGAAGAGTTTTTTTTTCAATTTCCCGCAACTTGTGTGACTGCATAAATGTCAGTTTACCGAGGAATCTTTCGGATGAAGGCCAGAGTGGAAAAAGCTTCCCCGAGGAAAATTTCCACCTTTTGCTAAAACTCAATGAAGCCCCTGTCGAGGGATCTCCTGAAGCGAAGGTGTGATCAATCTGTCAGATTGGTAAAACTCGGTTCGCAGAAAGCAGCTGCAGATCATTTAAAACATTTAAACTACAATGCAGAGCAGAAAATCCTCTCTAGTCACAGTTGCCTTTGAGTTTAGGTTTCATCGCAACGTCTTATTACTAGACATTAATCATTTAAGGTAAGTATAACATCCATGAGCGAGGCGAGTCTCACCGATTCACTTTCACCAGCGATTGGATAAATACGTCTCATTTAGATATCTACTGATTTTTCGGATATACCCATTATTATGTTTTACAGAAATCAACCACGATTGCTCTGGTAAATAAGGAAATAAACAAACATGTCTTTACCGAAATCATGATTCAAATACTCTGATTAATAAAAAATAGGCACTTGGTTATAATTCCACACTTTACTTTAAATAACACGACCCGGGTTTCAGCATTTCATGCCATCATCAGGCATGATATGATGGCATGATAGCTCCTGATGATGGCATGAGATGCTGAAACCCGGGTCGTGTTGTTTAAAATAAAGTGTGGAATTATAACCAAGTGCCTGTTTTTTATTAATAATGAAGGAGTTCCACCGAGTAACGCCAGAGACAGTGTCCTAAATTCGAAATACTGAGACAAATTATTCATAATCTCACACTTAAAACAAAATATAACTTTCTAGGCAGGAAAAAGGTATGATAGGCAAGATAAAACATCCCAAAGACAAATATATTAGTGCATTCGCGTGTTAATTTAATTTTTAATGCCTCAGTAACGAGCATTTAAGTAGGTTGAAGTAGGCAATAGAATAAAGCAAGTGCAGCGCTCAACAGATAATTACTCTATGGTGAACTAAAAGGTATACAACATCACCTTGCAAGGCCTGTGGATCAGCAAATAGAGAATCACAACAAAATATCAGTGACATCGTGTAACAGTAACATCATGTGACTCCATCCTGAGACTATTACTTTGGATTAAAAAATGCTGGCATCAAAATCGAGCCTCCCTGCTCTCATGGCTCCTCCGCTACGCAACAAGTCACTAGCCTGCTCGCCTCTCCATTCATTCTCTCACAAGCTCACCCCTTGGCTACAGACTTATTCTGAGGGATATGGGGAAACATCATTTGATGCAATACAACAAAAATTCAAGGCTCATCGTGAAATATAATTACTATGATCACTCTTTCAATTCTCAGATAGGTTCACGCTGTCTTTCGTTTTTCTCCGTACAATTCTGACGAATGCATTACTGATTTCCCTGTGGTTCGTCTTTCTCAGACCCCTCTTCTTTCGTTACGGATATTTTCCCTTGGTCTCCTCATGCGACCTCGCCTTCCCCGGTATTGTTTCCGAAAAATATACCGTGTTTCATTCAGTTCCCAACCCACAGAGTTCACCCGTATTGTACATTGCTCCATTAAGCCAGTACTACGTAGTACGAATAAGATAAGATTCTTTTGAACGCCTCCTATCAGACGATTTCCATCCTTGCCAATTTCGTTGATGAAATACTTCGATTTGCCACAAGAAACAAATTACCACGACCGGGAATCTAAGCACTTCGAAGACCACTACGCCAACCCACGTTTCCCCAGGGTAATTCTCATGGCAATTTTAGGAGGGTTTCAAGGGAACTAAATGTTATTCCCTTGCGGTCCAACAAGGACGGCACCGAGAGGGAAAATAGGACTTTAAGGAAGCCACAACTCAAGATGTTGAATCCTACAACAGCACATATGCCTTGCTTAGCACGCATTAGATGATTCTCATTCATGTCAAATTGCGGTGATGAGGCACGGAATAATTGCAACAAGTTCCGTGCATGAAAATGTCCTAGGTTTGAATTCCGATTCAGGTGGATTTTTTTCTTGCGGCAATTTGTAATATGCCACTTATTCCATACACTCATCTTCAGTATTTTTACCCAGCACGAGGTTCAAATACCTTTTATTCTTGTCTAGTCCGCTTTTCCAACGCTGCACACTTATGATTCGGAGTCCAGGCGAATATTTCACACATTGCATTTTCGTCCCAACGTATCTTCATCTTCGTATCTTAAATGTAGTTCTCTCCGCCACGAAAACCTTCTCTACTAGAGCTATTTATCAAATCATATAAATTATGGAATACGGCAAGCCCAAAGTCAGAATCTTAGCATCATATTGTCCATCTGTTCTTAAACGCAATACGAAGTATCATGCACATCAAAAACGAAAGTCGATATACAGCATTATCTCGTGGTCTTCGGTGGGAGTACCAAGGATGAAAATAATATTGGGGTTAGGTTCTTTAAGCGATGGGAGAGGAAATCTTCTGGCATAAAATATGGCAAAAGAAGCCAAATTTGAGGTAGAACTTGTCCATGGTAGCATAAAAACTTGGTAATAAATAAGTTTCACCTGTCTATTCAAAGGATCCAACTATTTTAACCTCCTCCATCAAATTAATCCACCGATTTAAAAAAATAAGCAAACACTACGATGTTTATGCGATACACGATCACGAGCATTATTTTTGGAAAACCAAGCTGCCACCTCAAGCCATATCAAACGAATCAATCAAATTTGAATGGATGCACTTCCTTCGAAGTGATTTTCTCACGTCTTCCAACGCTCTCCACTGCGGCTCCCGCCTGACTTAAAGAGGTCAGCCTCATTTCAACGAAATAATCAATGCAATGCACGAAGAATATTCCCTGGATGTTACCCTATTCCCTATGAATAAAAAGAGAAACCATGGACAGGATCATAGCAGATATTAAAAAAATTAATACAGACATTTTCAGGCGTAGCTAACGACTTAATATTTTCTGACTTCATCACTATAGAAAACTCTTTCTCCGAGAAAAAAAAGAGTATCTGGCCAGCATCGTTTAATTTTTTAATCAAGTCCGGTCTTAAGAGACCAGCTTCCACTTTTACTATTCTTTTCTATCAATCAAGGAAATGTTTTAAAAAATGATTTCTTATCTATTGTAAAAAATACATCGTTGATGGCATCAATTTTTCCGGAAACCGAGAGTAAAGAAAATCCACGACATACATTCGATACCCTTGTACTTTCAACACAATCACTTTTTAAAAAACAAGTGAGCAACTTATTTCCATCGCTACCACAACCAGTTTTTCATTTAATTTCATATAAATGGCATATCAATTTGTGCTCTTCCCCTCCAATAGATTTTCTACAGAAGATACGCCAAGAAATGACAAGCTATGATAAGCCCTTTAATCGGTTTTTAAAGTGATTTTACTTTAATATACCATTATTTACAATAAAAAAACTTTCTCTTAAGGAAGGCCAACGAAAAAACGTGTTGCTTATTCACAGGGTTCCGATTTATCGACACCCTTAACGCAAACTCTGCCCAATTTTTATTTCAAAACGAGGTAAAATCAAAAGAAGCATTCCTAATACCGTAATGTTTCTATAATTAACACGGCTTTTTTTAGTTAGACCAACAAACTCATCAGTCACGTTCATCATAAATGCGTGGAACAAACGTAAGGATTCTCCACTGCTCATTCGATTCCACCAAAATCTACAAACTCAATTTATGCAGTGAAAATGCATGAAATGAAAATATTTATGTAACCAGAATTCATATTTTAAGCAGAAAACGACATGTCTGGAAGAGCTATAGGGACAAGTATTATAGACATATTACAGTCGTGCTAATAATACAGCCATATTAATTTCTTAAATCACTGACAATGTATTACCACCGAAGGTGTGTGTGAGAAGATCTCTTTTATGTTGTCATCGAGCAAGACGAACGTGACACGAGCTGTAGTTCCTGTAGGAAATGAGCAAGTAGCAATGGACAGAGACTCGGACCAGGGCATGCATAACTTGTGCACGCGTGCGGAGTAATTTTGAATGCACCATACCGTTTGGTACCCTTTTTTTCGTATATACATACCCTTATGTTGTTCCCTTTAGGGATAGGTGAAGTCACTGAGATAGTAGCAGGGAACTGGTTTTTTTTAAATATTTTCTTCCATACTGCCCAGTTAGTCAGTATCAGCACAGCCTAACAGTTCGGCTTCTGTAACATTTATTAATCGCTTCATGCACGCTCTCTTTTTTTTCTAAAGACTCTTGAATATTACTCCTCCTCATTAGAATCTCTTTCTCCACATTCACCAACAACTTCCTTTGTCTACCCCTCCCTCTCCAAACCATGCACAATTCTATCACGAAACTGTTTTCTAAGTCGACTCTCATCCATTTACTCAACGTGGCCAAACAAAAACCTCACGCTGATTTCGTGAATACACCCACTTCGGGAGCATCCTTTCAACATTTTACCATGACCAACTCAATTTTACCCCCACCCACCCTACTCTGACCGCATCAACCTCTCAGACACCTAATGCTCACCTCATTTAGTCTACACTCACGCTTATCATGACATACCCGAGTTTGACAGCCATATTACAGTGAGTACTCTTTTGCATCTTCGATTGATCATCTTCATTATGAGAAGTCATCAATCCGAATATTGGGTTGGCTGTAGCTCTCTACTCCACTCCGATATCCCAAAGCAGTTTCATTCCTTCCTAAATCTCCACTTAGTCCTCGAATCATAATTAGCCAAATGTATTCCATCCTCGGACTTCCTCGACACTTCTTACAATTAATTTCACCTTCCAGTGAATATATCAACCTGTTTCTGAACCGCAAACGTGTCCAAAAACTTTGCCCCTACTACTTTGCAAGAGTTTTCAACAAACGTCTTTACTCTCCAAGGACTTCTACATTGGAAAGTCTCTCCGTCCATTTTATCTCCATCATCCTTAGAAAACAACACTTTTCCATTCCTTTCTATCATCTTTTTTCTCATTTCTTCCTTTATTCTTTGCTCTACAGCTTTTCTTGTCCAAGCTTCACAGCCATTTAAGAGTTATACATGTGCTATAACGATTTGTTTCACATTTATCGTAATGCTGGCAGCACACTTAATTAAGAAGGTAGCCTAAGCACAAGTACTTACTTCCTCCAGGGCTATCTGAAACTTCCTACAGTTATTTTTTTTAATGTACTTTGTTATTTATTATGATGGAAGTAATAAACATTATCTTATATATTATGGTGAAAACATACTCAAACTTTCATTCTAAGATGACACCTCAGCAAGGTCAGTGGTGTGCCAGCCTTAGGTAAAATAAGACCAATCTTCGACCAACGAGGAGAGGGGAGGGGAGGGTAGGCTGTCATTAGGGGAGGGGAAAAGGGTATAAGGGGACAGTCGCTAACTGTTCGGCCAGATCTCGGCCAGCGGGCAACGCAATCAACCCGTGTAATCTGGGCTTCAGAAACAGAAGCGGCGTGGCTGGCGAGCGTAGGGTAATTTATTGCTTTGTGCAGCCGTTTAGAGTGAGAAGGAGAGAAATTGGAAGTGGCAGAGGAGAAAAAATGCGGGTTAATATGGAAAAAACTAGAAACGCGGAACGCATCAGCGAGCACGGCCTGCTGCCGCACGCTCTCTGGTGTCCAACCAACAACACTCCCGACTCTCATCCCTACCTCCCTTCCCCCCTCCCCCCTACGCTCAAAGCCGCCACTTCTAACATAAGCCATAAATCAAAAACAATAAAATTAAAAAAAATAAATTAAGTGATACAAGTAGGCATCGTCATGAATGCATTATTATTGTCATGGAATCGACAGGAAAAACTGCAATTGAGCTATAAATCGTTGATCTCTAATTTTATAATTATTATTACCGGAAAAATCAAATACTACAGACCAAAATCGTTGTCGCAGTAAAATAAATAAGTAGTGTGAAGTATTACAAGTAGGTTTATCATTACGCATATATTACAGTACTTATTTACAGATTTTGAAATAAATACAATCAAGCAATCATAGCATGGTCACTGATTCTTTTTAAAGGAAAAATAAAACACTACCAAACAGAACAGTTGTTACGGACCGCAGGTCGCGTCTCATTTAGTGCAATTTCTTTTAGCTGCACGAATGTTCTTCCTACGATAGTTTACATCTTTACACTAAGAGATCATAACTTCTCTTCCTTTCTAGAAGCCACTATCTATATTCGTTTTTTTAAGGGTATAACCATTTCCATTTCGTTACGCAGAAATATTTCTAAATTCTCCAATGTCTATCGAAATCAAGTTATATTTCCTATTTTTACTCATATACCATGCAATTTCATTATAAAGCTTAGATATTCAATCGGCAACAGAAAATTTCTGCATATTACAACGAGGTAATAGGAAGATTTAATCATATTTTAGCTTTTTGTATTTTCTGTGGCCTAAAATCAAATACGCCTAAACACAATTGACAATTTTTTTGAGCTAATGGTGTAAATGTGATACCAGCTAATATAAATTCATTTCCATTATTCATATTTCTAATCATTACGGTTGCGTAAATGATGTGGTACGCAGTCACACGCACGGGTGCGAAGAATGCACACCAAAGAATGTCATGAAAAAATATCATTTTACTTGACCGGGATTCGAACCCGGATCTCCTAATTGCCGGTCAGGTGTGAAAGTTAACCGGCTATCACCTGACCGGCAATTGGGAGATCCGGGTTCGAATCCCGGACAAGTCAAACGATTTTTTCATGGCGAATTTCACCATCTTTGGTGTGTCCATTATTCATGTTTGACGGTATCTTCTTGTGACAATAATTGGTGTCGGCATCTTCGGTATAAAATTACGAAACTCGTGATAAACGAAACTTTCTCAGGTCTAAGTACTTTCTTAGTAAAATAAATTGGTAGATAATAATTGAGGTAAAGTCAGGAAAATAGAATTTTATAACGGAGTGAAAGTATAGAACCCTCGAAGTAGCAAACTTACGTTCCCGTTAAAATAACACGGATTGGGGCTTCTTTCGTACACCCAATGGAGAGGGCCTGTCGTAAGGAGATACGGCTTAGGCTTGGCGGGCGGCCTAATTCTTGCGGCTTCCCTTCATTAGTTAATGGAGCTTTGTAGTAGCGGGAGGAAATTAGGCAAATATCCACAAAAAACCTCACACGAAAGTTCTGACGCTTGAAATTAAAAAAAAAAAAACAGAAAAAAATAACACAGCGGAGCGAGTGAAATATGGAAGTGAAACGCTTGGCGGGTCGGAGATTGATAATATCTGCCCACCACAGTCACAGACTTAAAAGGTTAAATATATTAACAGAGGGAAGTTTGCGTTGAAACAAATATTAATATACGCGATGTTAATGTACAAATATATCGAGGCGAGCGTTTGAAAATGAAATAAAGAATGGGATGGGATGGGGGAAGGCTATCACGTGACCCCCTTCCCGTGGTGCCCCGCACGAACTTAGTCGATCGGTCAGCGTCAACCTGCAAGAGAGCGGTTGACCCTCGCCGAGCAGCGCCTCTGGCGGACGAGGGAGGCGTGACAAACAATCGAGAAACATGCTCCGTGTTCCACATTTGCCACGCCACGGAGAATGAGAGTCCGAGGGAAAAACCATTTCCGTTATTTTTATTGCTCACTCAAGAAATCCGAAATGAAAACCTAAATTTATTTTGTACACACATCTATATGCATGTATATGAGGTACTTAGCATTCTGAGAGGGAAATAAAGGCGTGTTATTCGTTTTTACGACTCCTTTCCGCTGTCCCCACCCCCTGCAAAGTCATTCTCTCCAGTCTACTATTCCAGCGGGCGGAAGGGAAGCATCAGATTAGCGCGGGGGAGAGGGAACGGGATACGGTCGTGTTTGTATTGCTTTATCGAGAGCACAGATAAAAGAAAAAAAATATGGGAACGCGCGGAAATCTTTAAGGAAGGTTAAACGGCCGAAGGAAAGGAGGTGGCAAAGCTGTTTTGAACCTTTTGTATTTAAAGGACATGTCCCACGGCTCAAGTTTCTTTGAAATTTTCTCTGCAACAATTTCTCGCACGATAACTATTGCCATGCCTTCTCACGATGAGAAGGAATTTGGAAGGAGAAAATTAGGCGATTTTGATGATGGCATATATAGACGGTCGACTGTAGTAGCCACATTGTTTTTTCCTTATGCCTATTGCTCACGGTAAAATTTTCCATCAAAGAGTTTTATAAAAAAATGTATTTAAATTTTTATGAACCGTACGTAAAACGTACTTGCTTGCTCACGGTAAAACTTTTTATAAAACCGCAATGACCTTCCATCTATGAGACGCTTTGCAAACACGTGAAGTGATAAATGCACTCTCTTTTGGATGACTGTTAGGTTAAAAACTATATGTATTGTTTATTTACTTACTATCTGATCACACTCAACGGTGCTAAGGCTCTAGCACATTCTTCTAACGAGAAGGATACTGCCTCAACGTTCCATGAACTTCCTGCCATGTTTGTATACGTTTTCCTTGTTTGGCTTCCCATGGATACGAGATTATTATCATACGCGATGAGCGGAACGTCTCTTTGGTTGTTGCATAAAAAAGTTTTATGGAAATATAACCTGTCCTATTCCGTAAAACGTTTTAGAAAACTAGGTTTTATAAAACGGTTTTATCGTTAGCAAGCTCATTTTTATAAAATTAGTCGATTTCATAAAACGTTTTACCGAAAATTTTACCGTGAGCAACAGGCATTACACGCCACATGAAGCTACCGCAGACAGAACTGCCAAATATTGCTGCTCAACTCGGACACAGAGGACTACACAACCAAAAAGGTGAGCAAAGAGAAATATCTGCGAAGTATTTATCGTTATTATTTGTTTACTAAATCAATTAATTCATTTGTTTGTTCAAAAAATTGTTTTGTTTTTAGTTAGACTGCTTCCCACGAGTGGCGCAGGGTCTCCATCCTTATTTCCACGGATACTGTATAAAGGATTTCCGAGACGGGCACGACAAGTGCTGCCACTGCCCGAGCATTTTATTAGGTTGTCCTGAGCTGCCACTCGCGGCGCTGACACTCGGAGGGACCTGGACATATTGGCGAAAGACATAGGAAGAGTACGTATCAGAGCGGATATATCACTTTTATCGGAAGAATTAGGGAATTATAAAACACGCAGGCATTCTTTCAGCATCACTCTAGACAACAGAACACAGCAGGAATTCGACTAGATGAGGAATGCTGAAGTATTAAAGCGCACAGAGCCATAATCTTATAATTAACTCACGAGCAATCACCCCAGGCTAATTTTAAGCTCAAAATTCGCAAGGAACTTACAACACAATTATGAGCCCCTAAGTTGCCACCTTACCATCAGTGTCACAACCCCGATTACGAGGTCGTAACACAACAAAATTCATGTCATCAATATAAGTAACACCGCGACTCCACCAAGAACAGCGGGAAAGATTTTAACTCCATGTTTAAAAAATCGCCAGAGAACTATCAAGTATGAATCAAGTGCATTAGAAAACACTCAGAATATCCCCCACGAGTTGAAGGTATGTTTTAATAAACCAGTATCTTCTTAAGCAAACAGGAGAAAGTTATAAAATTGCCCCTAGCAACTTTCAGATCAATTTGTAACTGATAGTGCAAAGAATGAAATGCCATACAACGACAGCAAAGGAATAACTTATATTTAATATTAATAAAACTGTTTAGTTCCTAATAAATACAACACTGATCAGGTTGACATGATTTATTTCTTTAAATACAAAAAAAATGGCATAACAAAGTTGAGGAAAATATTGAAATTTTCCCATTTAAATCCAAAAGAAACTGACATCATCAGGATAACCTGGAACAAAAAGAATACACATCACCATAAAGGAGTAATTTTTGAACATTCAATCAAGAAAAAATTATCTCCACACAAAATACTCAACACTACTAGAAAATAATTTAAATAATCATTACTTAAATGAGCAGAGGAGAATAGAAAACCAACCAATCAGTAAAATGTCAGGAATGATGGAGCAATATTTATGACGCAACGAATTATTGATACTTTAAAATTCATTGAAGTAAAAAATAAAGAATCCTGAAAGACAAAGAAATCACTGAAAATGGATATTTGGAGAAATGAAGCTTCATTGCAAAATAAAAACATCAGGTTGAAATAGCACAAACATTTCAAGGAAACTTAAATCTGCAGTAATGCACACAGGCAGAATATACAAATTTTAGTGTTGACAAATCACTCTTTATACTCCTGGAAAGAGGGTAATGCTGATGAATAATCTGAAAAGAGAACAGCATCACCTCAATTAATAGGTTCATGATATTAGAGAAAATGTAAACTGATTGATTAGGCTAATATAACAAAAAAAGCACAACTAATAAAACCAACCACTATCTAAAAAGAAAAATGAGCTGCGTGCTGAAATGAAAAGAAATGAAGAGTAAACTCAGTATTGACTCCCATTGAAGCAAGGTGATACGTGTAAAAAAAAGTTGGTAGGTAACAGAATTCAGGTTAAAACAATAATCTAAATTGGTACCAGTGAGTATCATTAATGGCTATTCAGGGAGGACCATGTGGACATGTTGATCCATGTCAAGGATTGATTTTAATCATTCATAATATCCGAAAGATTTCCTTCCATAAAAATCAATCCAAAAAGGAAGGTACATAATGAGGATTACCTGAAAGAAAATAATAAATAAAATCAGGTATTTATTTATGAAAGTTGACCAAAAAAAAGGTCTCAACAAAAAGTACTAACAACACTACAATCAACATTTGGTAGGTCAAAAGTAGTCTCACGTAAATTGGGTGGTAATCTACTATGATAAGCAAGAAATATCCCCCTCCATGGAGTTACAAATCATAGACCATCCAATACCATTACATAGAATATTCACCTGCAAACAAGGAAGAAGTTAGTGAAATGCACTTCACACTACAGACATTGAATTATGATGAGTAAATAAACAACTTATCAACTCACATTCTAACACTGTCATACTGCATCAAACATCTTCAAGTGAGCAAGTTCAACCCTCAATTCCAATTCGGTACACACCACCATGGCTGTCAGGTGATAATTATTTTTGACATTTCATAACCAAGAAATATCCCTCTCCATCTAGCTTCAAAATCATAAGACTGCACTCCAGTAAAATTCATTGGCAGACTCATGGCATGTAGAATGCGAGCAAAATAGATTTACTCTCCAATATCATTACATAGAATATTCACCTGCAAACAAGGAAGAAGTTAGTGAAATGCACTTCACACTACAGACATTGAATTATGATGAGTAAATAAACAACTTATCAACTCACATTCTAACACTGTCATACTGCATCAAACATCTTCAAGTGAGCAAGTTCAACCCTCAATTCCAATTCGGTACACACCACCATGGCTGTCAGGTGATAATTATTTTTGACATTTCATAACCACGAAATATCCTTCTCCATCTAGCTTCAAAATCATAAGACTGCACTCCAGTAAAATTCATTGGCAGACTCATGGCATGTAGAATGCGAGCAAAATAGATTTACTTTCCAATATCATTACATAGAATATTCACCTGCAAACAAGGAAGAAGTTAGTGAAATGCACTTTCACACAACAGACATTGAATTATGATGAGTAAATAAACAACTTATCAACTCACATTCTAACACTGTCATACTGCATCAAACATCTTCAAGTGAGCAAGTTCAACCCTCAATTCCAATTCGGTACACACCACCATGGCTGTCAGGTGATAATTATTTTTGACATTTCATAACCAAGAAATATCCCTCTCCATCTAGCTTCAAAATCATAAGACTGCACTCCAGTAAAATTCATTGGCAGACTCATGGCATGTAGAATGCGAGCAAAATAGATTTACTCTCCAATATCATTACATAGAATATTCACCTGCAAACAAGGAAGAAGTTAGTGAAATGCACTTCACACTACAGACATTGAATTATGATGAGTAAATAAACAACTTATCAACTCACATTCTAACACTGTCATACTGCATCAAACATCTTGAAGTGAGCAAGTTCGATAATGGTACCAGTTGGTACCATTAATGGCTGTATTGGCAGGAGGTTGATGTAAGGAAATATTAATGATCAAATTTCATCATTCCTAATATCCTTGGAATTCCTTCAGTTTATGTGGAATTCGGACACACTCAGTCTGGCTCTCTTATGGCTGCTTTTCACTTTGCAGTTAGTATTTGGAAGAAAATCCATTAGAGCACGCAATCCCTCCACCACGAAAAGGTAGTGTCCGTCGGAGGGGCCTCCCACCATTTACAGCGAATATACATATACAACAGTTTGCATGAGTAAATATACTAAATATAACATGGTACATGATTACAATAAAATAATATATACATTCATACTTAGGGCATTAAGGTCAATTTGAAATAAAACATACTTCCAATGACCTGAAGAATAACTAGTACAACATAAATACAGCCATCAATATAAGAAGAGCACTAAATATAACATGGTACATGAATGTAATATAAAAATATATACATGTAATCAGAGGGCATTAAGGTCAATTTGAAATGAAGCACACATCAAATGACCACAGAAATAAGAAGTACAAGAAACATAAATACAATAATGTAATAAGAGCACAAAAATCATTGTAACTTGGCACTTTTGCGGTGTAGCCTTGCCTTCTCCTGCTGAATGTTATCAGCTCTGTTGGCTAGCTTGCAGGCAAAATGTACTCTGGTCACAACAAAAAACATAACAATTGCCTCAGTAAACGAAGCACAGTGCTCTCCACATCCTACCAGTGGTAAGCAATCTACATCTTGAAACGCAGTTGCAATATCAAATATTGAATCTACATTTAAGATGGTAGAGGAAAGCACCTTCAGAGTTCTGTCCTCTAGAACTTTTAACAGGCTGAAAAGCCTCTTTGAGGAAAAGGTCAGTTTCCCCTCATTCATCCCGTCAATGAAATAGTCATGTAATTCTGGATCAGGTGTTTGTCTTTGCACACTTTGCTTACAGGACTCACACTTGGTGAATCTGGAAGCTTTCCTGGCCACATAACCACTGAAGTATGCTAGTACAAAATCAGTTGTCTGATCCGGGAAGTAATCATGGTCACTGGTGGCGGACAAGAGGACTGGAATGTCATCAGTTAAGTTGCCTTTGTCAATGATGACATCCATAATGCTCTGCAGCTTCTCAATACGGCTACTGGGGTTTTGAATGTCCTTCAATGACATAAGAGTATCCAGCAAATCACCACCAGACACATTACTACCTTTCGGTGGCTTGATCAGTGAATAGGTACTGATCAACCTAAACATCTGCTGGAATAGGATTGCATCTGGGTGGTCATTAGACCCGCAAGCGGAACGCATCATACCGAAGAATCTCTGTAAGAAAAGTTTCATATTGCTTTTAATGCAAATTTAAGAATATCAAAATGTGATTCATAAGGTAAACAGATTCATTAATACATACCTCCAGAGCATCCTGGTTCAATCTTGCCGTCATCAGGAACTTGAAACCACAATCAGCCTCTAAGAACTTGTAAAGTTCCAGGGTTGACTTGAGCGTAACTTTGAACCCCAGTGCCGTATTGCTTGACAAAAAGAAATATTGTTCGATGTTCTTAGCTACGTTTTCCCACTCTTCCAAATACGGAATGAACTTCTCAATGCACTGTAAATTAAATAATAGTTTTAATTGCAAGTAATACAAAAAGTATGTGATCAATGGTCTTTCAATTATTATTGAATAGGATTTAGCTGATAATTTACCTCCCATTCCTTATTGCCCCGAATGAGAGCTCCGACAGGCGTACGTGAATTCATAGCATGAATTACACCTGCCACACGCTCTATAAAGACAGTGGATGGGTCACAGTCCTCCAAGTTTTCATGGCGTGGTTGGAACATCTTCATGGCAACAGCAACCTTACGCCCAAAAAACTAACGGACGAGAGGAGTAACATATTTATGAAATACAAGATATTCACCGGTACAAGAGCACCATAAATAATAACTCCACCAAAAATATCTTGTGCTTTAAACAATGACAATGTAGGTATCAACAAAACATGCTCATATAATGCTATCAGAGCTACTAAGTCAATCAATACACCTATGGCATAAATATTAATGTATTTGAATAAAACTCAAGGAACATGGAATGAGTTTAATGGGATATTTCAATTTTCATTGAAGGCTAATATAAAAATTAATACAATACCTGAAAAGCCCTGGCCACATTCATCTTCTGGTATGGCTTGGGGTGAATATGCTCCATTGTTAGCTTTGGACAAGCTTTCAACTGAAAGCTGGTGATATTGTCCAAGTGAACAACAGTCTCCCAGTGCCTCAATTTCAGAACACCATCCGGAGTCTGTAAACACGAAAGATAATCAATTATTAGTAAATGAGGGTCAATAGAAACAATATTACTCAGAAACTACTGCTCTTCACAAAGTTTGAGTTAATTTACCACATACATGGAATTTTTATGCAATATGAGATGTTTAAGTATTCATAGCTCCAATGGATTTATCAGGCAAAACTCACCCAAGTTTCAGTATGGGATACCAAAAAATTTCTCAAATTCTTCACTAAATGTGGGAAATCTGAGGCAAACCACAACCTCCTGGAGGGATTGAATGGATGACTGCAGCTAACTCTAGTTGCATCAATCCCAAAATGCTTCCACATGGAGCGATTCCACTGTGCTCCATCAGTGGTGACCAAATCCACATAGAAGCCGGCCTTTTCCATCAATATGATGCACTCCAATATCAGGTGGTGCAGGACTGTGCTGGATGCACATCCCTTACTTAAAAAGCAAGCCAAAGCCTGCACCCACCTGCCTCTAAATGGCTGATACATCATAACCAAAGCATGGTCCCCTCTCTGGTTTTTTTGATGAAATGGGGTACGGTCTCCCAAGCTGGTGAACCCATTTATTTTCAGAGTCTTCTTGTCAAAAGCTAAGCATTTTGATAGCTTCATTTCGTCAACGAGAAGTGTACCTGCAAAACAAGTTACAAAAATGTTAGACACAGGTCAATGAGAAAAATACTGACACTTTTTATGATTTGAATTCTACCCCTTCTGTCTTCCTCTGGAAGTTCACCAGCTTTCAGCTTCAAACATTTGAAGGTGGTCTCTTGGAATCCATACGTTCCTTTCACACTTTCCAAGTAACGCTTAAGGGTGGTCATACATGGAAGTGCTAGAATGCCATGAGTTCTGATGTGCTCATATGCCCGCCTACTTTTTATGCTAAGAAGAAGGCACTCATACACCCAATCACGGGTGTACCTTCTCCCCTTAGCACTGCGGGCTTTTGCTGCAGAAAAACATGCTTTGACAGCTTCCTGCTGGCATGATGGTAGGGTCGAAATTTGCTCACTTAGATCCTCTTTCGATTTACGAGCACACTCTTTCATCATGGTCTGCATTTTTATCTTGAGAAGATCAACCTGAAAAATCGACAATTACAAGTGAATACCAATGTTGGTGCACATTGCCCCTCTAAGAGCCAACGAAGACCAACCACAATTTGTAAATTTCATTCAGCCAAAATATGAAATCAGATGAATTTGTCTCTCAATAATTGATAAACTACTTATATACATTCCAAAGTAGTGTAATAAAATATGATCAAACCTTGTGCTGAAGGCGTGTGGCCCTTATGCGACACATCTTCAATGTCCTTCTCATGGTGCTGGCCCTTTTACTTTTTTCACAGCCCTGTCTTCTCCGGACTCTGTCAGCCATGAGTTTATTTGCCCTCCTACAAGGTGTGCACCAAGCACTGGGCCCTCTACCTCTGTTCCTTGGGGTTTTTGACGCCACATACCCCAGACATTTGGCAGCAACTCTGCACATCGTTGAAAGAATCAAACCATCTCATTATGAAACACTGACAAAGGAAATACAGCAAGGTACTTAAGGCATATGCAAATATTCCATGCAAGAAAACAACAGACTTAAGTGTGACCAAATTACTGCTACTGACACAAGAGATATATGTATTTGTGTAAGTACTTATTTGGAGAATATGGAACAACCTACTCTTCACAAGTGCTAACCTTTACACCTTTAACCTCACACCTTTACACCTGCATTTCTCAAGTATGCTACATAAATGTGTATGTATAAAGGTATAACCCATCATACCTATGAAAAGTTGGGTGTACCATATCCTCTATACTAATTTAATATAAGCTACAAAAAATTGCATGATTACACAATTCACACTCACCATTATGTACTTTGAGGTTATCCACAGTGATAGTATGAATGATATTCCAATTTCAATGCACCATTTGATGGCAAGGTATTAGGTAAGGAGAAGGGGAAGACAGGGTAGTGAAAGGAGCGATATCTTCACAAGGGAAGACTATATCAAATGTTAATTACTGAATCGACCTGTGCTTTAGGTTGAAAATGCTTAAGAGATCCCAGACAAAACTTTCATTCTTTCAAACCAAAGAGATAAAGAGAGGTAGGAGGTATTCTGAGAATAAAAAGAAAGAATCTTCTACTCCCTCAGTCTCCTACTCACTCAGACATTCGTAACTTCATTAATAAAAATGGCACTTAACAGATTAAAAAACCGCCCAGAAAGAATGAGTGAGCAAAAAAATGGAAAACAGCAAAATGAATTACTTCTATATATTACTCATTAATACCCCAAAGAAATGATAAAAAGTAATTTTTTCCCTTGCCCTTCACATTGCAGTGAAAAATTAACTTCACAATGCTGAAATATGCATTATAAATTTTTCGAATCACTCCACATTTTGAGGGATTTGGAGAAATGAGAAGCAAGGCAGGCAAGGACAAATGATCTTTCGAGAGGAAAAAGTAGATGGACGTCCGCCACACACACCACCCGAAGGTTGAGTTGATATTGCATAAAAAATTATTAGGTCACAATTAGTAGTAACCACCATATTAAAAATCAGAGAAATTAATGTTAAGGGTTCAAACACTGACACGAAATTTATTCATATCATAAAATTGTATGTACATTACCTTTCTCCATCGATGGTCTTATCAGGAAAACCAGCACAGACCAGCAACCCATTAATAAAGTGGAGTACATCTGAAATATCTGCGAGGTTCATCACTGTTTTTAAACCACTGACAGCAACCTCTTTCCCATGGAACAGGACCTAGAGAATATAGCCGCGTTAATATGAATGTAAATCGTAAATTTGCCATGGCACAATGAATTGATGACAATGAATTTGATTATGTTAATTAGTAATGAACACGAAATAATTTAGAAAAAGTTAATAGCTCACCTTGATACCCAGGTTGTCACCTACAACCACCGTTTTCTCGCACACGAAGTCATTTCTCACACAGAGAAACACTGCACAATTGCTGACGATGGCTGTTGTCCAGTTCGGTCCTGGAAGATGTATTCCGCTTATTCCCTCGATAATGGTACATAGAGAGAAAACTGGAACTGCTGGAACTTCCAATGCCGTCGTTTCTTCCTGCACTTTCAACGGGGTCCTAATCCCAGCTAAATTGGCCAGCAAAGCTAAATTCTCTGCTCCAACTGCGTCGAACTCGTTGCTTGAGCGCCCCGTTGAATCTGGAGGCACGATGGAACCCCTCTCCTTCGGAGGTTTCCGAGGTTTGATTTCCCGGCTCATGTAGCGCGGGCAATTGGGAAATTTAATTGGAAAGGCATCGGGTTTCAGTATGGGCCTCTCCCTACCAATTTTCGAAATTGAACCATCTGGCATAGGGATTTCGAAAAACCGAATTACAGAATCCTCCGAGAAGTGATCCTCACAGACAACATCCCTCTCCGAAAACTCTCTATCCAATCGTGGAATAACCCTCCGCCATTTCAGAATTTGGGCTTCGTTCTGTGAATATTAAATATTGCATTAAGGACGTCTATGGAGATGTGTGGCTGTCTTATGAAGAAAATAATCTTCTGATCCCGGCGCTTACAACCATGGCGGACACAATGAACACGTGGCTTTTGAAATAAGACTATTTTAAAAATGGCTTCACGAGACCGTTAAAAATACTTTTACTTGTACAAACATGTAATTAATTTATTCACACATTAATTACTGAATTTAATTCCTAAAACAACGAGGTTCACCGTTACCTCATTCACTTCCGGTTGAGTACATAAAACGGATAATATCAATTAAAACAAGAGTATCTGTAAAATCATCTAAATAACCTCGAAAATTTCAAGCAATCTATACTAATTTATTAATGTTATAACCTATGCAAAATTAACGATTCATATAACACTCAAATAGATTTACCAACCTTCGCTTTGAACAGGCTTCGGTTTCGTAAGCCCAACTCCTTATTTGTCTTTTTTGGCTTGTCGTAGCCACCGTCGCACCCAGGGACAAAGCAACGACGGTTACGCCACATTCTTAAAGTCTATAAACCTTAATTCAACTACTTTCAAAAGGAAAACTACTGTTTATAGAGATTTAACTCGACGCAGGCACAGGCACTTGCACTTCCAGCAATGGAGAATATCGGGAATGGATAGGTCCCTATTTTTTACAGCGCCACGATGCGGACAATTTGCAAAGCTATTAAAATGCTAGCGAAATGACAGCAGAAAACAGCGCTTCTCGTGGACGACTCGAGAATCCTTTATACAGTATTCTTGCTTATTTCAAATGGACGATTTTACAAATGACGTCACGCAACGCTTGCGTGAGGAAGAAGTTGGTACTATCGGGACAAACAAATCATATCCAACCATTGAAGTCTTGAGGGAATCAAGTTAAATAATAGTGAATTTCTCTTTTGATTAATTTTGGTTTAAGTTAAACCTGGAGCCTTTGAACTAATCTTTTAATCGTTCAAAACCAGTGAAGGTGGCTCAAAATTTAACTCCAAACATAAACTCCACTCCCTCCTTATAGGGCTTATTCCTATATCTCGTGTCGCTTTTGCACAACCCATAAGCACACCTTTTCACCATTTCAACGCAACTAACAAATCAGCGAGATGACTTTTCCCAATTGTATAAACATACAAAAACACGATTTGTTTGTCCCGATAGTTACAGCTACTCCCGACGGCGCTACTATCGACCTTCAAGTGTGAAATCGTCCATTGGATGACACATGAAATATTCTTGTAAAAAAAAATAGCCGAGTTTAAAATCGGACTCGCAGAAACTGGATTGTGAGAAATCGTGTGATGTCACACGATACAGTATCAATAAAGACTACAGTGTCAGTGAAATTAAGAAAAATAAATAAAACCGTGATAGACACTGAACCTTAGGAGAGGATGTCAGAGGACGAGAGGAGGCAAGTTCCAGGCCGCTTTCGAACTTTGCAATCCATACCATCTTCCCTTCGTACCTAGAGGACATTAGGCGGATATGACGTCAAATTCACGTCACCACTTACGCCGGAAGTGTGAATATTCTCTACATGCAGAGTGAACAGACCGAGTGAATGAAAAAGCAGTCTTCTTATGCTCACTGTATTTTAAGTTAGAAGGTTTGGGTGTGATTATATGGGCATTTATGGCAAATGGAAGAGAAGAAACTTTCTAACATATATTGCTTTATTATAAATAAATAAATATATACACATTTAATACACTTAACAGGGGGTGGGGAAAGAAAAGTGAAAAGAGAGAAGACTTACAGGAAACGTCTTCTCTCTCTTCACTTTTCTTTCCCCACCCCCAGTTAAGTGTATTTGTTATTGTTGTGGCCTATTGGCGAACCTTTCTTTGTGTGTGTGTGTGTTGTGTGTGTGTGTGTGTGTGTGTGTGTGTGTATGTATGCATGTATGTATGTATACATATATATAACAATACATAAAAACTTCGTCACTAGGGTGACTAAAAGGAAAAAAACACTTAAAAAAAGAACTCACACGGGTTTTGAATATTTCGGTGGTCACCGCCACCGAAATATTCAAAACCCGTGTGAGTTCTTTTTTTAAGTGTTTTTTTCCTTTTAGTAACCCTAGTGACGAAGTTTTTATATATTGTTGTGTTCACGCTCGTGTAAGCTTCCAATTATTATATATATATATATATATATATATATATATATATATATATATACACACGTAACGAAAATTTCGCCAATAGGCCACAATATAATAAAAACACTTGACAGGGGGTGGGGAAAGAAAAGTAAAAAGAGAGAGAGGACTTACTGGACGTTTCGGGCATGTAGGCCCTTCTTCATCAATTTTCTACAGCTGAAGAAGGGCCTACATGTCCGAAACGTCCAGTACGTCCTCTCTCTCTTTTTACTTTTCTTTCCCCACCCCCTGTCAAGTGTTTTATTATATATATATATATATATATATATATATATATATATAAAATGCATGAATTACAACTAATTATATTAGATTTTAGTATACCTATGGGCTTGGGAGAAGTTATAGGATAAACCTTAAGACTGGAAAAATTAGCCTTTAATATAAAATATAATTAATTTTCATAATTATAATGCCAAGTATGTGATTTACCAGTCAAAAGGTGAGAAATGGTAGGTCGCTTCAGAAAATCATAGCTTGTTGCATGAAATCGTAGCATCGCTTCAGAAAAGGTAAGAAGTGAAATGATTCAAAACTAAGAGCTAGGAGTGGGGCAGGAATAACTAGCGAACTTAAAATCCTTAAGAGAATGAGTTGTTTCAGGTCCGAAACCCATTTGTAGGAAAGGGGATTTGTTACTACACTTTGAGATACGACAAATTTGCACGCAAGAAAAATCACGAGGAGGACCGAGCGACAAATATATTAGCCACCTAAAAGTAAAAAGGATTTAGGAGGGGGGAGGGATGAATGGAAAGAGGTGCAGTCAACCAATCTTAGGGTTGAATGAGTAATGATAATGAGATTGAATTTGGGAGTTACAACCATTGAAACATAAAACTGCTTCCAAATCCATGAGTTAATAAAAAAATGTAATTTGTGCATTTGCCAACATTATTCCTTGCCTTTATGGAGCAATGCACATTTATTTTCGCTGCAAATCTTTTGAGCACAAACGAATGGTTCCGGTGCCGTTTTCACAGCAGGATCCTGGCATATAAACCGCTCCTTCAATCCAAAGTCAGTGAGTGGGATCGGCGACGTAGAGAAATAATGGGATAGAACGTAATGAAAATGACTAATTCTGGAACCTGTCTCTCCACAGAGCATAGAGGTTATCGCTTTTCTGTATTTCTACGCATTCCCCCTCTTTTTGTGCTGCAGACTTGCTAACAGGGAGAAGCCATTACCTCTGCCCCCTACTTGAGAAAGCCTCATACACGCTTTTTGGGCGAGTATACCTGTTTTTACTACACAACACGGTAATTCATAGTAACTTCCTCAACATTATCTGCAATCCAGGTCTATTTTCAGTTTTTACGCGTACACCAAGCAGATAAATCATGCATTTTGAATTTTTAATTAGGATAACAAAAAGGAAATATGCATCTAATATGACCAGAAAATATGCAAACACCCATTTTTTCTGTTTTTTTTTACTCAGGTCTATACGTATATTTTTCAGTCAGGTCTAGACAGACTCGTCAGCTGTTCCACCAAGATTTCAGAAGCGCTAGCGAGGGGAGATCTTGTATTTAGGCAACGCTTAAAGCCCTCTAGAAAGTTTTAACATCTGTTAAAAAAAAGTTTCCGCAGAAGATATTCCGTGAGGTATTACACTAAACGGAAAGGAAAAAATATTATAAATAGAATTTGACGGTTGATGACCCACCCTGATATTTGCACTAGCGTCAGGAGCAGCGCTGCTTGATACCTATAAGGTCCTTCAGCCTTAGGTATCCATGATGAACTGAGGCTCATTTAGTGGCAGCTTACACGCCCTTTTGAGCCAAACCATACGAATATAGCTTATGATTTTCTTCTAAAACAAAAGAGCAGGAAAATGTTTCCAGTGCAGCCCTCTATCAACAGTGAGTCAAACTGACGAGCCGCAACAACTACCATGAGCCCCTTGCTGTGGTAATTAATATTCCTTTCAGCGCATATTACGAAAAATAAAAACAAAAACGATAACATTTCATTCACGAAATGAATATAGATTGCCAGTCCCAGATATGCCACCTTTCCTTTTCATTTGATTTATTACCTTTTGTATTCCCTCGTGACCGTCTCCACACGCCATCAAATACTTTTTTGCAATTCAAATTTATTTTACATTTCTCCAAAATGCACTTAAAAACGAAAACCAGGTTTATGCCCCATTAAAAGCAGAGCAAGGCTAATCTAACGCCAAGGGTGAAGAGGGTTGCAAACTCTGCCAGATTCCCACGGGTTCCCCCGATCTCCACGGGTGGTGGCTTTGGGATTGTTTCCTCGTTTCTCTCATTGGTAGATGGGCACAACACTCCCCAACAGAAATAAGATACGATCCCATAAACGGACTCGGAGACAAATCCTATTATTACATTTCGGAGTATTGTTTAAAAAGCACGGCGTATCATTTTGGAATAAAATGCATTCGTACCAATGGTAAAATAAAATAAAAAAATAGATAATAGATTGGTTAATTTTTAGTTTCCTTTTCAATACAATTTCTCCTCCACCTGTTCTCCGTCAGACATGAATCAGATTGCCTATTCAGAAAGGCTTCGGACTTTTCGAGATCTGACGAGAGACGACTGCGAAGTTCTGGGGTCACATTCTCGAAAAATTCAACTGATGCCATTCAAAAAGCCGAGACTTGTCGAGGCGTTGACGTCAGGACCACAACATTGTTGAGGTCGAGTTACTCCTGAAAAAGGGCGTTCCTCCTAATTTTTTTAATTCGCGGTATCGACCGATCCTATGGTTAAGTTTTCTAAGTTTATCAAAATTATATCTAAGTTTATATCGGCGTTGGGTGAAACTGTTGTCTACACAATGGACACACGCGGTAGAAATCCCGCAAACCTATCATACGATCCAAATAAATGAGAATAGCAATAGCATGGTGTCTATTAATATATGAAAAATAAATTCAAGACTTTTTCAAGACTTTTCAAAGCAAACAAAGCAACATCGAGACGAAAAGGCTAATTTTTGAATGCGATATTGTGAAGGTCAATAGTTCGATTCCCAGTCCTGTCTAATTTTTCACTTGGAATTGGCCATCTTATTATCTCCACACCACCATTCTGGTCGTCCAGTACAAAAAGATACCTATTCTTTTCTTAAATCTTGCGTGTATACGAAATATTATATAAATATGTCTCTATTTGTTTATACGTCACATGTTAGCCACATTGCTTAACAAAATTAAATATCAACTTTCAAAATTTTTCGCTGTTTAAAAATATGCGATAGGCTAGCAAACAAACCAAATAAGATTCCGTCAAAGTTATTTTATTATGATAAAAAACTGATTTCATAAAATTAAAAATTAAAAAATTATTTATTTGTATTCATTCATAAGTTTACAGCAAAATGTTTGTGTTGTTCACAAAAAATTGACTCACTTCAAAACAATCACTTATAAAAATGACTTACTGACAAAAAGAAAAAAAATCCATTAAACATAACAAAAAAAGCGACCTCTTCCGACCCGGCGGCGGCACATACGGCGTCATCGGCGACGACTTGATATAATGTTTTTACCCTCCAGGAGCGGATTTCGTTCTTCCTTTAAGACGTAATGCTTGCGTTAAATTGTAATGAAACAATAGAATACAATTATTTCATTACAGTAATCTTCCGGTTAGAGGTATTTTGTGATGAAAGTCAGAGAATATCCAACTAACTCTTACACGTGCCGTGCCCTTTCTACCTCTTGTATTTCTTTCTTCATCTCAGCATAAGTCCTACCTTTCTTCATCCCGATTATAAAACCTATTCTCTTCCTTCCCCGCTTACCCAACATCCTTCCTTCAATCACGTCCTTCAGCAAACCATCGTCCCTCATTACCCCTTCCAGCCACCTACCCTGTCTTCCCCTAATCTTATCTATAAGTTTCCTCTCCTCGCCCACCATGTCAAGCACTTCCTCATTTGTCTTCCTTTCCGTCCAACGCACCTTCTCCATCCACCTCCACACCCACATCTCGAAAGCCTTCAGCCTATTTTCTCCTTCCTTTCTCAAGGTCCACGTTTCTGCCCCATACAACGCCATACTCCACATCAAGCTCAGAATTCAATGGTAAATGCAAATAACAAAATGACAAACGGTAGGCTTTACTGAATTCAATTCCTTTATGATCAGGCTGAAAGAAAACACATCAATTCCAAAGTAAGTTTAATGTATTCCACCCGACGATGATGCGCAGAATAGAAACTCAGGACGCGATGGGTTAAATATAATTTATCTAGTGATATATATCGTGATGTATAGTGATATATATATATATATATATATATATATATCTCAGAGGCATGGCAAAAAGCAAATTGGAAAATGTCACTATCGTACTATAGTACGATCTATAGATCGCTTGAATCTTTGGTAGCGTTGTGATAACCACGGTAAAGGTCATTGTTTCGAAATAATAATTCATGGACATGAGGGAAGTATACCATCTTCAACTGACAGAAGCAACTGACCGAGCTGATTTGTCGTGCGGTGGCATGCAGGAAACGGTGCCCACGTCTAGTCACACAATCGAACGAAGAAAGTCGTTTACTCACACATACTGACCAGAGAGGTTTAAAAGGACACCTCCTTGATACTGACAGATGAACAAAAAGAGAAATATGAGATCTATTTACGTGATGTTAAGTCTTTCGTTCCAATTTTTATCGTGGCGATTTGCAAGCAACCATCACTTATCCTTTTCCCGAATTTGTTATTATTTTTCAGAGAATTCCCGACTTTTTCCATACTTTTTCCTGACTTTACTAAATTCCCGACTTTTTTCCCGAATTCCCGACTTTTCCCGATTGGTAAACACCCTGAACATGCATAGCTACGTTGGAAGCGCTGAGCGGAAGGAAAGCGAGGAAGTCAGTGATAGCAAAAAAAAAGAATATCCCGTCGATTTATTAAAAAGGTTATTCAAAGAGGAAACAATAGTTTTATAGGTCCGTTATGGCTATTGGTGACGTAGATGTCCGGCCAGAAGGCTGAATTCCGCCAATTTCACTTATCTAACTCTAAACAACCTTAAACGAGGCGAGTGAGGGCAATACGATCGTAAATTCAACACATCAAACGGCCAAGGTAGTTTTCACATAAATAGATCAAAGAAATCGACTCCTATTAGATGAATATTTGTTTGTTTTTCCTAAAAAGAGGGAAATATAAACAGCACGCGATTCTCTACTTTGAAAAAGAACAAACTGAAGAAGTATTTTCTAAGTTTATTGGATCTCGAGAATATCTCTGATAGACTAAAATGGATTAGTTCCAGTGAGTGTCACACAACTGAAAGTAATCGTTATATTTATAAGCGAATCTAGATATTATATAGCATTAAAATAGACTATACTGAGAGAAAATTGTATTCCTAAGAAAGAAGCACAGTCGTCTTAAGCATCTCACTTTTTAAGTGCGTCTTAAGCGTCTCACTTTTTAAAGTGCGTCTTAAGCGTCTCACTTTTTTAAGTGCGTCTTAAGCACATAAAAGACGCACTTGAAGAAATAGAGAATGTATCAGCCGTCACTTCGTGGAAATGTTTGGCGTTTTACATATTGAGTAAGGAAAGACACTAGGTTGTTTCCAAGCTTTTTCTTACTTTTAGCAACCGACCATGGCTTTGGCACTAAGTCCCATTTTTAAGTTTTTTTTACATGGGGTAGCAGGCCCACATGTATCACACTGGAAGACGGAGGAGGGAAGGGGATGTCGAACGGGGATGAAGGGAAGGAACGTGTGATGCATTGAAGAAGCAGTGGTCAAGGTTAAGCTGCGTCAACTCGGGATGCCAGTGACCGGAGGTCTGGGGTCAGGCGAACTATGAGGAGAGGCATAGGCGTATCCAGGGGGGGGAGGTTTGGGGGTTGTAAACACCCCCCCACCCCATTGATAATAAAACGTAAAATTGATGTGTTTAACACATGCTAATAGTACACCAATAGATCACCTTCCATAACATAATAGAACACCTTCAAGACGTCATCTTAAGATGTATCCATTCCATTCAATCCGTATCTGTCCGCACTCCTCCCTCATCCTAGATCTGCTCTCGTCTTTCGCTCCATGTGTGTTTGGATCCAATTTGTTCAGTGTTAAATGCTACTTCGTTATTAATTTATTTAAATGTCATTTGTTTTGGATTAATGTTGTTATGTGTCCATTATAATTGGCCTTGAGCTGTTTTTGGACGTGAATAATAAATAAATAAATATATTTATCTAAATTCCCGGACCCCCCGTTTTACATGTGGGGTATTCCATACCCCCCATTAGGGTGGTGAGCTCCCCCCCTTCAGACGCTTCTAGATACGCCTATGATGAGAGGTGAGTGGGTATTGAAGACATAGGCATGACATAAGTAAAATTCAACAAGGGTATTTACAATTTCAAATTGTTCCAGGAAGTTTTAAATTACGCCCCTTGTTCATAAAGTATAATGCAGGATTTAAAACAAACAAATGGTTTCTATCGAAAATATTCTTGGCCATACTAGATGCTTCGTTTATATTTTTTGAAGAAGTTCTGTGTTCTCTCACCCTAGTTGTTAATTTCCAACCGATTTGGTCATCATTATACATGCACGCTGTAACAGTCTTTACAAATTTAACTTACATAGGTACCTCGGCCAACTTTTTGTAAGTCACACTACTGATCTTTTGAGAAAAAGTCATTTCCCGATATTCTTTGGGTTATGAAATGACAGTTTGGTTCTGTCAGTGCGAACTATTCCGTACCATTTATGTGATCATTTACTAGTGAACGGTAACTTGCACCCGCGAGTCGGCTTAATATTGTTAGACTGAATGTTGGTCATCATTTACAAAACTTGCTTCGTGAGCGGGTTGAAAATATTAGTCACAAATTTAGCATTAGAACATTCCGTTGAGCGGTAGATTTGATGATATCATGATGATTGACCATCACTGAACTAAACGACACTATTTTATATGAGAGAATACTCAATTTTTTTTACTCTCCTATTCAACAGTATGACACCAACTGAGCTAGTAATAAGAAAATAGATACTTAAGCAGAGTCACAGCTTATTCCTTTCTTAAGGTGGTTTGAGGGAGATAGATCCCTAGTCATAATGGAGACCATAATCAAATTTTTTTCTTTGATTTCAGCGTCTGTAAGAAGTACGAAATAAAAATTGTAATATGAATGGTGCAAATATATAGTTATATGAGCCCAAAAATCTCGGTAATTAAATAAATAAAGCTACATTAGCCTCTAACTTGACTCATTTTGTCCCGCCGAACGGCTGAAAACCATTCAAACCGGCAGGTTTTTTTGCGATTCTGTAAAAGTTACTGTGGTGAGTAATAGATTATTTTTTATAAATAGTTGAGAAAACATGCAATGTATACACCGTTAGTTTTTTGACGAAATCAAGATGTTATAAATTCCTATTTCCTTCAATATTCTCCCTCTGGAGCGCTCAGCCATAATCTATCCCATGTAAAACCGCTTATATTTTTAGGCAAATCGCTCGAAAAATAGTTCGGCAAGGGATTGATATTTTTAAATCATTGGAAAGATGGGAGTTGTTTCTTTAAAATGAGGCAAAATTCATCAAATTTTAGGTGAAGTGATTTTTCGCTCAAACTACCTTAAGTATTATCAGAAACAAATGGGAACGCTCCAGGTCAGGTAAAGTCTGTGGGTAGTGAAACCATTCACCGCGAATGATAACTCTCAACGTCGCTAGGCGGTGGGTCTCGTTGTGGGTGGGAAGAGCACTAGTCAAACTAATAAAGCATTTGGAAAGGTCGCTAACCTCGAAAGATTTTACTAGAAAACATTTATGTGGAAGTTACTTGCCTACTCCAGAGTACTTTGTGCACAGCCACTAATTGGTAGCGGATGCACAAATAATATTGTGTAACTCCAACGCAATAATGCCGCGTTGTGTGAACATGCGTTGGAGGAATTATTAGCCGCACCCGTACAACCGGGTAAGCATTAACGTACAACCGGGAAGCATTAACAAACACTGAAGCCAGGTCTTATTATTATTCAAGCCAGGTCTTATTATTAAGCCAGGTCTGTTATTGTCTTAGGAAGCGCGTCTTTCAAGTTATTTATATAAAAGTCCCTGTCATAATTTGGTGCATAATTGTTTCGAGGTGAGGAAAACATTAGCTACTCGCATGTATTTGTTGAATTTCAAATATCCCGCGTGAATAAAGGCATTTACTCGACCCAAAAAATGCCTCATATGAAAAGTGGGGCAAGCGATTCCAGGCGAAGCATATAATCTCTTCAGAGGCATCTTAAGTTTGGCGTGATTCTACCTTAAGACTTTTCCTTCTTCATATTTTTTGTTATTAATCTGCCGGAATTAGTCTACGGCTAAATGAGAATCAGTGAGCTTGAGCATACCAGCACGTATTACCTTCACTGTAAAACAAAAGACTCGCCTTTTCCGCCCGATTCCTAGGAGGAAATTAATCGGATACTTGCGCGCTAGCATCCACCATGTAGAGCGGATGGCATTCCTTGTCGAAATTAATTATTAAACTTTTGATTACACACTCTATTCTGAGTTGCGCAGAATCAACATGTTAAACGGTCACGACCCAGCTGATGAAAGGAATACTCTGGGAGCCAGTAGAGACTCGGAGGATACGCACCAGGCTGAGATAACTTGAAAAAAATCAGATGAGGCGAGTTTCGCATGATGACTCAAATTTAATCTGAGCAAATGCACGGCGGTACATTTCTTGCGGAGGTCGTCCAACTATCCCCATGTATATGCTGTGTATGGTGTTAACATAAAGGCGACAGATGAAGCGAAGTATCTAGGAGTTGCGATAACCTCGAACCTATCGTGGGGAACACATATAAGCAATATATGTGGAAAAGTTCTGAAGAAGCTAGGATTCGTCAAGCGTATTGTGGGAAGATTGTCGGATGAAAAAGTAAAAGAGAGGTGCTATTTCGCACTCGTCCGGCCACACCTTGAATATACAGCGAGCATATGGGATCCGGTGCAGAAGGACTTAATCCGGGAACTTAATAAAATACAAAGGAAATCTGCGCGATTCGTCAAAAACTGCTACGGGCGTACAGACAGCGTTACACAGATGTTAAACGAATTAGGCTGGGAGCCGCTAGAGACTCGGAGGCTGTGCGCTAGGCTTAGATTGCTAGAGCAATTGAGAATAGGTATCTTTAAGAGCGCCACGGAGAACATCATATTAGAACCCCACTATATTTCCAGGTGCGACAGAAATGATAAATTAAGAGAGATATTTTGCCGAACGGATAGGTATGGGAATTCGTTTTTCCCCCGAACAATAAGGGACTTTAATAAATGCTAGGCGTAATTTCATTAGAGCGTTTCCCTTTTATATGTAAACGGCTGGTGTCCTAACAACCCCCGGCACACGCCTATTGAGGCGGCTTGTGGGGTAGTATGTAGATGTAGACACGGATTATGTTACTTTATCCTTGCACCACATCTTTGCGGGTCACAAAGCGACAAAAAAAGAGAAATTTGCTCTTTAGCAAATGGGTGTAAGAATTCTATATTCCCCCGCACCATTTATGATTGCAGCAAAGAACAGAAAGCAACACTTATTCATCAAAACTCATTCAATATTTGTTCTTTTCTGTTTTTACTTACGCAGTGCACTCTCCCTTCTTCATGGCTGGTGTCCTAACACTCCTGCCAAACGCACCCTTACGTGGCTGAAGGTAAGATATTATGCAAACGTATATGTTGACAATGATCTTCAATGAATGAATGGGATGATAAAATAAATGTATCGAACGAGCGATGACGACGTCCTAAAGAAAGAGAAGACAGTTGGAAACCGGACGAAAACACGGGGAGAGAGGAGGGAGTGAATGTGGGTCGAGGGAAGGGGTCACTGGCAGGAGGCGGAGTTGGCTGGAGAGAGCGCCAATCTCATATATTCACGAAAGAGTCCACGAAGTCCTATTTTTTCAATAATGTTGCAAGAAAGTCGCAATTGAGAGGCAGATAGTCTTTTAAAAATGCGTTATTTTTTTAAACAAAACACACACATGATCGCATTCCTGACGATTTTCATCCTGATCGTGTTCATGAAGAAGCACACAGGTCACCCGATGCTCTTTACCGTTTAAGTCTATCGTGTGTCAATACAGTAATTGATAAGAGCACATATCTCAATATTTTGCATCGCGAAATATGATCCGCGGTCAGTAAGCACGGCCAAATGCAAAGAAAAGACCACTCGAGATCCCAAGACGTGAGTAGCGAATAATTCATCTCTCAAGTCCCCTGAATGCTGTTGCAAAAACTGAGAGGGCATTTTCCACATTGGGCTACGGGCATTGATTTAAAAAAATTGATTTTAAAATGACAATACAACACGTCACCAAAAGAAATTGTTGGGAAAACCACTCATTTCTTGGATTTCGTAGACTTCGATGAAACCAATTTATGGATATTTGAAATAATATTTCGACACGTTTCTTAAAAAAAATAGTAAGTTGGCGGGTGCGCGGGAGATCTCTGAGAACGAGGTAATTCGATATACCGATCTCAAACCTCCTTCGATTGCAACGTCGATAGAGCAACATAATTATATCGACGTTAATGGTTCCAGGAGTAACTTTATGGAACAGCTTCGTGACTGAAAAGAAAACTTTTGTGAGTTTCACATAAATAGATTTTTATTAAGACCTAGGTCGCAATAAAAACCTATTTATGTGAAACTCACAAATGCTTTCTTTTCAATAACAACATATATCGAATCGAATGACACAGCTCCGAAAAGAGATCGTCCGGTTAATATTCATAGTTGGAATTCGAGTCCATCACATGAGCTATCGAAAATATTTAAATAGTGGAGGGCGGCCGCTTTTCTCGACATGGTAGGGGGGGGATATATCTCTCCCCTCCGCTTTATATATATATATATATATATATAAATATATATGCCACACACACGGCTGCTGGCTTCTCCGTCACGCAAACCTGGGCACAGCTGACCCCCCACATCCCCTCACTTAATGCTCTGTTCCCTCTTTCACCCTCCCCAAGCATGTGACTCGCAAACACACGTCCCGTAGATTGACGCAAATGTTGGGTGCATATTGTGCACTCCTGGGAAATCTAGTTGGGCTGGGGATGACTAAGGGAGGTGCACATCAGAAACGCGATCTCCCCTTCACACAAAATGAAAAACCTTTTGAGTGTGCTTAACATGTCCCTCCTCCCCGATATTCTAATTCGGGGCGGCCACTGCATTTAATTTTTTTTTTCAAAACAAGGCGTATTCCGGTTTCACCAGAAGGCTGATCACGCTTTCTCTGCCGTCGAAACGTTGGTCATGAAGCCCTTACATGAGGATTTTAACGCAAGAGACCTTCATCAACTGCATTCACCGGGAAAAGCTGAATCGTTAATCTCTTCTATAATTCTTAGTCCCCAAAAGTCGGAAAGATGCACCGAAATATCTTGCTAAGATACAGACATATTGCGGTTAAATCTTTCTTTGCACCGAAGTTTGAAATTCTTCTCATAATTAATATCTAATCTAACTCAAACGACATTATTAATGTCGCTTGAGTTAGATTTAAAAAAAAATCATAATAGAAACTATATTCAAAAATGATTCAAAATTTTAACAGTAGTCAGAAGAATGAAGTGAACATATTGATAGTTACACATTGACGCAAAACATTTGTTTAATACGACTAAACCACGCAATGATGAAGTAAATTATACATATTTGAGGCTTTGACTTAACTTGTTCGTTTCACGCTCATTAATACTCAGGATTTCTTTGCAATTTTATAATAAATATCATGATGAGTAATAATTTTATTTTCCAAAAACGTGTTAAATCATACGAACTACACATCGTTACATTTCTGAATCTGTTCATGAGAACATCCAAAATACTTTTTTAAAAATACCTATCTGAAGTGCACAGACGTATCAAAGGAAAAAGGCAGCTATTCTCGGCTGTCTCGAAATAATAGGTGCTATGAATGGCTGATAATTTGGTACCACGAGAAAGATATATTTTTCTTCATTATAATTAGGACAAATTCGTGGAATTGTGTAGCTATTTATGCCTCACTCAAACAGACTTAAATTGAAGATAGTAAAAAAAAGTATTTCGGAAATACTGGGTTGTTTGAAGTCATAGTAAAATATTATCAGAAAGGCAAATAAATATCGTTTAAAAATTTCTATGAGAACAGATTCAAAATGCTTCATAAGGAAGTGGCATATGAATATCATCGGATTTATGTGATGGTTCAAGTACTAGTCTCCCACGCAAAGGGCCTAACGTCAAATCTCTGAAGTGGCTGAGATTTTTCACTGCAATCAGGATTCCTATTTGGGCGCCATGCCCAGCATGTACTTCCTCCCTCGGATGTGACGTTTAACAGTGTATCCCTTGACGCAGTTCATGAACAGTTGACTACGCCAGCGCCGCGTTTCTGTTCACTCCTTTCCAAGTAAACCTACCCTTATCGTCACACACACCCGTACTTGGTCGCCTCCCCGATTAAACAAACCAGTAGGGACATTCCATGGTAATATCAACCTCACGCTTATTTTTTAAATTTTAAAGAAACCAAAATATGTCATTTTTAAGAGAATTTCCTGATGATTCTGAATCTGAAGAAAAGTTATCACCTCAGCATACAAGAAATTCAAAATGCAGCACTAGTAATTAACACAAACCTGTTACTCTCTCAATGGAAAATCATAAGTTACGTTGGTCACGGTTACGTTGGTCACAACACAAATTTTTTTGTTGAAATTATTTGAATAAGAATGGCAAGAAATTTTTTTGTGTGACTATGCATATTTGCTTAGAAAACCATACCCTCCAAATATATTTAAAAAATTTGTTTTTAAGTGATAAACTTACAGAGTAATATGCAATCAAACTCTAGTAACTAATGTTAAGGTATAATTTTTGTTACATTGGTCACAGTGTTTAATTAATGATATTTTTTTAAATTTGGCCCTAAATATTGCTAATATTCACATTCCTTATTTACTATAGAAAGTGTCAAATGCATTGTGGTAAGAAAAACTGCATAAATGCACAGGATTTTGTATGAATGAAATTAAAATAAGGCATACAATTTGCAAAAATGTTACGTTGGTCACCATGGAATGTCCCAGTTCACTACGTCGACAGGGCCAATGTAGTTACTTCTCCTTTCTGGCACGTGTGCCAGACCACGCTGGCTCACTGCGCATGCGCCGATGCCGGGGATACGGTTCCGACGAGGAGGAGAGTGGCGAGATAAGAGATCTCTTCGCGCGAGGAGAAATATGTCCGGGCGATGTAAAACAATAATGGAAGAGGGCGATGGCGGCGCACAGATAATGTAATGATTTGGGGGCGCCAGATTTTTCGTCCCGATACATTTTTCCTTTCGCCCCCCCCTCGGAGTGAGAAGGAATAAAAGAAAAACGGGGGAGAACAGGTTCATCTCCTGCCTCCTGCCCTCCCACTAACTGGCCCTCCGACCGTATCTATTTCTCTGTGATCTGAACAACATACGCGTGAAAAAAAACACGGAATAAATCACATCAACGCCACATTTATAATGCAAAAGGAGGGCATATAAGCGCTTTGGATGTAGTCAAATGACTGGTTGTCACCATAACTAGAGACCTCCCCTGTCAACATATAAAGTTGAAAGTATGTTTGTGAGTTTGTTACGCCACAATGGATAAACCTATGATTCTAGTTTCTCAAAAACATTTCACCTATAAAGATGATTGTCCTCCCATGATTGAACTGCACATGATTGAAAGAATGCTGTTGAACTTGGATAGCACACTGTAGGAAATTTGAAAAATTTAAGCTTAGAGGATGCTAGAAGATCCAAGAGCTCTGACAAGCGTGGAGACATGATCTGCTTTCGGCCCAGAGATCAAGTGCTCAATAAGTGATTAATGAATAACAATAAGTGATTAATTAATATGTAATGTTTAATCATTGCAACATTTTTTTCTGAGTATCTATAAATAATGGTATTTTTTCATGAGAAGCCTGGAAATTCCACTATTTGTTGCTGAAACACAATCGAGACAAGCCCGACGAAGCCTGCAGCATAGTACGGCGAAACTGTCGCATAATATAAAATAATTTAATCGCAGAACCAGAAACCTGAATAACACAATCGAGACATTTGTCGAACTTCTTATACCAAGTTTAACTTACACCAGGTTTTAACAAGCCACTATTAGGAAAGTCCTTTGACTAATAGTAAGTGTGAGGGAGATGATGTTACTTCGACGTACCTACAAATACCTCGTCTTATGAAGATCAGAAGCATTTCGGACCATCACACACACGAAGACCTACAAGTAAACTGCTAACTAAAAAAATAAAAATGAAAGCCGGGCGCTTAGCTACAAAACTCCTTCGAAAACTCCTTCAAGTACAAAACTCCTCCAACTGTCCATATTTTCCTCGACACGTACTCATTTTTTTTACAACATGTACTGCGCAAGAGGATTATGTTAAGTCTTTGATAGGTTGCAAAATTGATACTCAAAGTTTGAAACTTTTCCTATGGCTATCATTGGGTCCATTCAGGCTGAATGCCAGGACTATAGGGAAGAGTGGTCAGCTATTGTCAGCGGTGTTGACTGAGCAATATTACAATGCATATCAGTCTATGAAGAAATTGTAGTACTCAGAACGACTTTAAGAAATAAAAGAGAGGCTATATCAATAAAAAAACACTATCTTTACATATTGATAATGTTTTTCGCCACATGTTGACCAGGTGGCGTTTCTATGATAAATTATACTGTGACCATGGTTAATAACCATCCTATCACAATTAGAGTGATGTTCAGATGTCATGGGATTAGAAAATCTTTATAGTCATAAATGGTTAATGGCACATCGTGGTGTTATCTGAAGGGAAATCTGTGTTCCAAGTCGTCTTTTCTTGAGACAAATTCCCTCATTTTCGAAGATAGTGAGTCGGCAACCAAACCTAAAGGCCGTTTTACACGGGGCACGTCATTGCGCAGGTTAGCACTGCATTCATTTCTCAATCTTGCGTGCAATAATTATTGCGCAGACGAATGCGTTACCTTTAGCGGTAGCTTTACACGGTGTTGGTACGCAAGCATTCATGCACGAAATTTCGTCGTCTGTTGAGTGCGCGAGTAGCGAGTCACTTGTTAGAACAAAGAAGAAACGAATTTCTGTGCGCATCGTTGTTGACATGTTGTCACACGTCCTTGTGTGACCAGCTCAAACTTATTCCGCAAAGTACAACAAGCAACAACAACTGCACACAATGCAATCCACCAATACAACAAACACTTATCGTCACTCAGCTTCTTCCGGCCCCTACTACTGCGACATCTATCGGAAAAAAATTTGTTGAAATTGCGAGAATGCGAGCTCGGAATTAGAACAGGGGCTATTTTTCCATCTCGCGTTCATGCATTTGCGCATGCGTTCTAGCATTTCACCGCTTTACACGACGCAATTTGAAATGCACGTTCGAACATACATCAGATTGTGCAATTACGTGCCCCGTGTAAAACGGCCTTAAGAGCAAACTTGTAATGCAGCTATGGGAAGGATTGCGTTGAAATACATGGAGATTACGCTCAAGGCTAAGTTATTATTTCTAAACTACTGATCCTCTTAACTATGTTCTATCTTCACGGACAGGATTTATCTTGAAGGCGTATTTCCTAGAAAATTCAGTTCACACGAATTCCGCGGCTGAACTTCCGCTTGTGAACGATATCATATTGCCCCATCACTGCATCTAAGAAACGACCAATCTGTAGGACGACGCAATAAAATAAGATTAAAACACTATCGGACAGATTGGTTCGAGAAATCCTTTCCCAAACAACCTCCCCGACGAAAACTGAAACAAAGCAAGACAATAATCGACAAAAACAAATCAATTTAAAATCAATTCTATATCAGTTTCGCCACATGTCGACCAGGTGGCGTTTCTGTGATAATTTATACTGTGACCATGGTTAATAACCATCCTATCACAATTAGAGTGATGTCCAGATGTCGTGGGATTAGAAAATTTTTAAATTCATAAATGGTTAATGGCACATCGTGGTGTTATTTGCCCCTCCTTCCTTTCATGGATTTCTTTTCCCTGTTCTCTCGCTTTTCATGGCTTATCGTTTCAGCACCACCTGCCCCACTCCCTTGCGACGGGTCGCGGTGATAGCAGGGCCAGTCTAAGCAAGGAGGTTAAAATGAAATGGAGGCGGCATGACCGTGAACGCCCATGGGCGAAAGTGAAGCAAGAATAGGGGTACTTGGGAAGGGTTTTGTGCCGAGTAGGTGTTGCCAAACCAGTCACAAAACATCGCCTGGTCTGTGGTTTTTAACTTAGATTTGACGAAAATCGAAAGCGACCGCCGAACACGTAAGCCAGAGGAAGGTCTTAACTGTGCCGACTGCAATGGCGGAATTGGCTTCAAGAATCAAGTGGTATGTCGCCTCCATTTATTTTCTAACCTCCTTGAGTCTAAGCAAGCATCGTAGCATCCTGACTAGAATGTTCCATTTGAAATTTTTAAGAGTATAGTCCTCCGTCCGTCAAATAACCACGTTGTGGAGCCTTCCGAAGACATGCACTCCTTCCCATCGTTCTGAAATTCACGCCCCATCACCACACCACATCACAGTCCTATAAACGGATGACGATAGTCAGTTGATTCCCCAGTGACCACAGTTGTCACAGGCACTTTTCTGGATTTTAGATTTATGAACTAGTGCCAAAAGGAACATACCGTTCCGTTTAGAACATAAAGAAAAGTCTACAGAAGTTCAGACGTCGTGGATGACAAATGAACTAATTATTAAATACGACTACCTTTAGTCAGAGTGCTAACAATTATAGGTTTTCGAAAAAATAAGAATGATAGTAAAAATATATTGGGTATAGCTGGAGGCTGGATTTGATATGGCAATGTTATCGAAAATGATAATTTTAATTTTGATAGCTTCATGATCTTGGACTTATGAGATAAATATAAACATATTCAGTATACAGTGACTGTTGTCATAATCACGGAAGCAAGCCGAAAGAAGCACAGATATGAAGAAGATGCTTCAGCGATGGTCAACTATGAATCAGGCTGCTATCCCACTTCTATCACTCTTGCGGATTACAAAATGCTTTGGCAAGTTAACGGTCCTAAGGGCATCATTAAAAAAACCTTATCTGGTATAATTTAAAGTCAAAAAGCGCGTTGTTATTTCATTGCCACGGAAGTTGATAAATCGAGATATTTTTGGGCACAGATGCGAAATAAAAAAGCAGTACAAAAAGGCAAAGGGTGATATTAACTAAAGCACTTGGAGCATTAATCAGTAATATTGCACGAGTTCCATTCTACCCTCGCACATTAACCGGCTATTTATCATAAACTCTTTAAATATTAAATGATTCACCTTCCGGAGATAATACAAATGAGCTTTCAAAATCCACCTGCCGTCATAATTTCCTGTCGCAGTCACGTGACTCGTAAGGCAAGTACTTAAAACTCGATGTTCTTGACATCGTATAAATTACAAAGCATGCGACTTCCAGGAAACTTAGCCAGCTGTACACTATCCCATCGCAAAACTTGATGGTACACAAAGATAGTACATGAAGTGGACGTCTTTACTTGTTCCTAAAATCTTAAAATACTAAATTTTTATTATAAACATATAAATGTTCTATTCAACTAGTCACACGTTAACATCAGTAAATGATTTCCTAAAAAAATACTAGAAAAAAGAATATCAAATATAAAAGCGTAGGATTATGAGTGTTTTGAGCCAAAATGAAATTCATCAAGTGAAATGAAATGAAATACGCAAACATGCAAAAACATTTTGCTGTCTGATTAGAATACATACTTTAAAGTGAGAAAAATAACGTCAGAGAAATTTTCAAGACTCACAACAACTTCACGTTCAACTAGTTCACTGGAATTCATTGGAAATTCGCGATTTCAACGTGAAAAACACATTAAATTTCGAATTTCCAACTAAATTCCAGCGTAATAGCTCGATCCTTGAGGGATGAACAAATTTCTAAAACCACCAGCTCGACTTGATAAGCAAAGAGGAATTGTAAGCCTTAGAAAATTATAATAACACTCATTAATAAAATATGCATATGAAAATGATTCTCCTAAGGGAGTATTATTATAGACTTAGTGAAATACAATGAACTCGTCACCGGATTGGATCTTGTACCAATTTTGATGCATGATTTGAAGGATAATTTATCGCCATCAACCTTTGAATGCTAAGATGGATTAAATGCAGCATTCTATTCTTCCGTAACTCCCTGACTTGCCCGCACTCTTTTTTTCAGATCCCTACACGAGCTTCGTTTTTCGGACATATTTTTACTTCGAATAACTCCGTTTTTCGTAGACATTTGTGCAATTGTTTTCATTTTGGGACTCTTCATTACACTTCACCCCCACCCTCAAGAATTTGTCTCAGGTATCCATTGTATCTTAGCTTGTGCCCGTTCCACCGAGTTCTCATTTTGATTATGTCGCTCGATTGAGACCGATACGCAAGGACGAGTAGATACCGAAATTGATGCTCCAAAAAAAGGTGGCCTCGGCAGCAGAATGGACTTAGCAAGGCGTATCAAGAACGCCATACTTTTTTTATGTGGAAGTGTAAGTTTGATCTAGACGTCCAGGTGACGAGTGAAACATCACGCATTGACAGACAACGATCGAACCGTTCTCGAGCATAAGAAATTCCACAACTCAGCCACCTATGTCTCAAACGAAAAGCAAGCGAAACAAAAAGTAGGTAAGGAGAAAGCAGTTCCCTGCGGTCAATTACCCGGTGGTATTTCCCGTTTCGACCCAGCCGCAATCGAGCAACTCCCGCCGAGCTATCAGCGTGAGAGAGTAGAAATGAGACATTGGAACTCTGAAAAAGTGATCGTAAAAAATGAAGCCGTAAGGGAAAAATCAATATGTGCCCACTATCCGACTGAGCAATTTCTGCATCCCCAGGGGGGCCCCCCAAGTGCCCACCGCCATCCTCCAGTTCAACCTTACCTCCCTCGCTCGCATTTCCACTCCACAGGCCGATTGCGGCATGCGACAGTGTGTGTCTCTGTCCCTGCTCAGCATGATATTTTTATTATCGTTATATCATCCAACTCAGCCCTCCCCCCCCTCTCTCCACCATCCTCCTTTTTTTAGGGGAATTATGGCGTCCTCCAGGGCACTCGTAAAGAGAAGGGCGCTAAGCCGGACCCTTGGGGGACCACTCCGTGACGGAGGAGCACGCACGGTCAAACAAAGGGAGGAAGAGATGGGGACTTGTGTCCACTTAGTGGATTGGACCGAGCTCACTTTTGTTTGCGTGTCTTAATTGCGGTCCCCTGGGACCCCAACTGACCCTCTCCTCTTCGAAAAAACTGCCGCTTCTCCTCCTGAGCGACTACACCGGTGAATTATTTCCGAACGAAAACGTGTGCCATTCGCCGATCTCTGAAGTCAACCGCTGGAAGAACTACGATGCGGTTGCAGGGCTGGATCGAGGATTTGGAAGAGGAGCGAGGGTTTAGCGTAGACGATAAGAGATAAATTATCCATTATTTTTCAACCCCATAAATTCCGTAGTCTCAGGCGCGACTTGATGGAATTTGCTTTGCATTGTGAATGAGAAGCAGTAACTTTGTAATTCCACATATATTTATTAGTTTTCTAATAAACATATGTGGAAATACAAAGACTGCTTCTCATTCACAATTCAACCCCATACTCATCGGGTCACGCACTATTTGCAGTGCATACGCTGCAATGTGAAGCAGAGAAAGGGAAAACAAATAGCCAGCTATTTCTGGATAAGACTGTAAGATATCATTTCTTTGGCCATGTTCACACAATGAATCAAATTCATCCAAAACACTAAAAAATTAAGAGAGGCGTTGTACAACCTCACGGGAAAATTTTTTTACGAGAGTAACTTGTAATCAAAAGATTTAGGTATATCAAAAAATATATAAAACTTTTAGGATTTCAAAAATGTTGTCAGTATTTATTTAATAATAAAGAAGATTTTCAATTATTTTACCAACTAGGTTTATAAATTCACTTAAGAACTAAAATAGTATGATAAAGTGTGGAAAGGAATATTGAGTGAAAGACGTACGTGCCCAATAATAAAGTGCATATAACAGCGCATCAATGACGAATGCTATTGGCGTTACCGCGCGTGATGAGATCGGATAAAACTTTGAAAACTGTCAATTTGCGAATGTTTTTCAAGAGCTTGAATTCTCGATTCTCAAACGTTTGCCAGAAAATTAAGTTCTATAAACTTTTATGAAACTGTAACCAGTTGAGACGTTCACTTGCAATGCAAACGACGAGTAAATTCTCCGATGCTACTGGGAAAAACCATAAATCATGCATTAAGGGATAGAGAATTGACAGATCGCATGAAATGATTTTAACGCCAAATTCATTAAAATGATGCTTCTTCAATTTATTAAACACGAAAACATCGCTGGTGGCAACTTTCATGAAGGTTGACCGGAAATGATCAAAATAAGATGTTATCCTGCTGATAATGGCTGAAAAAAGGCACTGCATTAATAGAAACCACAGATTTATAATGTACCAAGTCTTTAAGAATCAAATCCTCACATCTTGCTACATTTTTCAAAGTTTTTAAATAACGAGACGTAGGAAATGAAACGTAGGTTTAATCCGTGAAATCGACTTATATTCATCTGGTATAAAATCAGTAAATTTCACATTATTTCATTAACAGTCAATCATGGCTTCGACGGTTTTTTTCTTCAAGGTAACAAAATCTCAAATCAATACCTAGAGCCGCAACTATTGCTAACAACCTCCAAGCTGGTACAAATTTTCGCTCATTATCAAAATAAATAATACATAGCAGAAGACTGTTTCCATAGGTGAACATCATGAATCCCTTGTAAACCCTGTGACACTTGGGAGGTTCCTTTTCAATTACAATGATAAGACTCTCCAGAGTGGAAAGCCAAAGGAAATATACTAAGTGTTTATGCATGAAAACAGTCCGTCTCAATGGATCGGTCAAACCGTCACAAAGTTCTCCCGCAGGGCTGAAAAAAACACATCAATCGTGTTGCTATTTACGACGAAGTAACAAGACTCGCAAACATCTGTGTGAAGCAGTGGTGTACCTAAAGGGTGGCGGGGAAACCCGCGCCAGGGGCGCCATCACGGAAGGGGCGACTTGGCATGCAAATTCCCCCCCAAAGATAGGATGAGGGATTATGTTTGAGTGAACAATCTCATCCGAATATCCATTAGGAAAAATGTAGATAATATTAAGTAAGAACAAAAAGAGGAAAACAGAGAACGAGATAAAAGTAGTGGGGGTGCAAACCCTTCCATTTTGACAGGGGGCGCCAGAAACTCTAGGTACACCACTGGAGAGAAGGAAGGCATTACAGCAGTTTTGAGAAAAAGTCTACCATTTCATGGGCAAAGGGCATAAATAGGAGTTTTTGGATGCAGTAGTAAATTTAGTGATTGGCACACTAATGCAATATTATGTAATGACAGTGGTTTTCCTACCCACTCACCTCTACTCAATACCTTTCTATCCTTTTGACTGGGGGCGTATTTTCCCTTAAGGAACAGTTTCCTCCCCCACCTAATCATTAAACGCTTTGCCCTTCGTTCTCTTGACCCAGATCACTTGTTTTTTTCAATTACCTTACCTTGCAGTTCCTTCATCTGAATTGTTACTGGGAGATACATCAGTTGTTAAATGCCCCCTAAAATTCCTTGGGTAATATATGTAAGATTCTTGAACCTTAAACTTCAGTACAGAGTAACCTCCCGGCCACCATATTGACGCCCGGTTTTGTAATACATATATGTTTATACTCGTAATAATAATTGACTTTAATACATTTTCCCGTCGATAAGTTTCACGCCTAGTAAATGACAGTCTGATGTAATTTACTTAATCTTACTACCATGGCCATTTATACCCTAGATGGTATTTCGCCTCGCCAACTGTCTGCCTCCAATTCTTCCGATCTTTTGCATCCACCTCGCCGACTTTCATTCTCCTCATATCAATGGTCACCTCATCCTTCCATCTTTTTTTCGGTCTTCCCGGAGGTCGCCTTCCATCAGGGTTTCTGTCCGGACTTGTTTTAATATGGTATCTTGTTCTCGTCTCATGACGTGCCCTGCCCATCGCAGTCTCCGGCTCTTGGCCTCAGCTACAACGCCCGGTGAGTTAAAAAGATCCCTGATTTTCTTATTGTGTTTTATTCTCCAAATTCAATTTTCTCTTGTGGGTCCAAAAACTTTCCTTAGCACCTTATTTTCGAAGGTAATTAACTTATTTTCCGTTCTTTTGTCGATTACCCATGATTCAGCTCCATAGAGAAGAATTGGTCTTATTATGGTTTTATAAATTTTAAGTTTGGTTCTGATGGATAGAATTTTGGATGTTAGCAGTTTATTTAGGGCAAACATGCTTCTATTGGCTGAATTTATTCTGCTTTTTCCATTTATATTCTGATGTAATTTACCAAACTCAAACTTACAGTCAACATATAAATTACGATCTCACCAGTGGCGTACGGAGGGGGAGGGGTTTAAGGTTCAAAACATATTTAAACATAACATATTTACCCCATATTTACCCCCCCAAAACATATTTACTTGAATTTGCTTTCGTTCGTTTACCTGAACTAGCGTTTAGAATTTTGGTTATTAGGCTGAAAAATATAGTTGAGTTGTCTTCACGAAAAGAGAATGTTAATTTAATTATTGTTTTAGTGACTGCAGTTAATAAAAAAAGAGCAATTTCCACAAGTATAACATTTATTGCACGACCGGTTTCGCTTTTTACAGCATCTTCAGGTGCTGAGGTTCGCTTTTGCAGCATCTTCAGGTCACCTGAAGATGCTGTAAAAAGCGAAACCGGTCGTGCAATAAATGTTATACTTGTGGAAATTGCTCTTGTTTCATTAACTGCAGTTATGTTCCGGTTCCACTCCATCACGCCTGAAACCTCAGATTTTGATTGTTTTAGTGAATAATAATCTAAATATCATTTTATTCCTCTCCATGGGCTACCACCTTATTATCGTAGTGGAGAGGTTTGTGTGCCCCAGTGACCTGGAAAGCTATGCTGGCGGGAGCTTAAGCTCCTGATAGGGCCACCCAAGCCAGACAAGTCAAAGGGTAGGGGACAGACTAAGAGTAACCCACTGGTCCTCTAGGTTAGGGGTTATGCGCCAGGCAGGTAACCTGTCCATATGAAAACATCTATTGTTCATAAGCTTCACATAGAGCCTCGGAACAGGTTTGGATCCCATAGACGACGACTAGGCAAGAGTAAGGACATGAATACTGGAATAACGGATATATTTAACATAGCAACTTGGCTACGTACAAGGCTAGTACTCATGAATTAGAACTTAATGATATCCTCAAAAACTATAAAGTCAACATAGCTGTCATCACAGAAACTAAAAATAAACTTAAAGGAACAAAAGACTTGGAAGATTATGCGATAATACACAGTGGAGTTAGCATGGAAGAGCATGTTGTGGAGTGGCTGTTCTAATAGATAAGAGATGGCAAAATAACATTAGAGAATATGCATTCATAAACGAAAGAATAATAACTGTACGCCTTAAATTCGATAGGGGTCATTTGGCCATAATTGGAATATATGCACCTGAAGAGGGAAAAAAGGAAGAAACAGAAATATTTTATCAAGAATTACAGAAAGAAGTTGAGAAGTTAAACAACAGAGACCATATAATACTAGCTGGTGACCTAAATGCCAGAATCGGGAAAGAGCCAATCCCAAAATTGATAGGCATACATGGAGATGACCATCTGAACCAGAACGGAGCTAAACTAAGGAAGTTTATAACTTTTAATGAATTAAAAGTGACAAACACGTTTTTCAAGAAGAAAGACGTAAATAAATTCACATGGTCAGCTACAGGTCACCGATCCCTCATCGAGTACATAATTGTAAATCAGCAACTAGCTACAAGGATAACAGATATACACGTGTATAGAGGAGCAAATATTTATACAGATCATTTCCTTCTTAAGGCAAAAATACAACTATGGGCAAAATGGTAAAAGTAAAACCTAGGAAAGAGACAGATAAGAGAGGAAAAAAATTCTTCAAAACATATTTGCTGAATGAAGGCAGAATTCGAAAATTATATCAACACAGGCTAACACAACTGCTCCAACAAATGAAACAAGACCATAACATCGGCAAAGAATGGGAAAATCTTCAGAACGCTATTAATACTACGCAAATTGCTATGAAAGTTTTAGGCACCCGAGTCAAAAAGAAACGGAAAAGAGGTATAAAAATCTGGAAGGAAGAGATAGAAGGCCATTGAAGACAAGAACAAAGCATACAGATAATATCTACGGAAAAAATCAGGGGCAACAAAGAAAATATATCACAATATAAGAAATCTTGCATAAACAATAATAAGATAGGCCCATATGACATCATGGGACAGATTTATAAGTGGGATAGAAGATGATTTACATGGTAGACAAGAAATAGCATATAAAATGATGAAACATCTTAATAAAGCAGGGAGAGATACAGCTCGATTAAATGTTATAGCAAAAGAGGAATGGGTAAAATACTATAAGAGATTATGGTACGACCCAATATTAAACGAAACACATGATAAGGATGTTACTCCAGAGGAAGCAATAGAAGTAGACTCGATTGACCGGAAAGAACAGGAATACGCTCTGAATAAAACAAATAACAGGAAAGCCGCTGGCATAGACGAATTTGATTCGGAGCTAATAAAATATGGAGGTAGAACCCTAGAAAGAAGAATCCTACATTTGTACAACGTGTTGGATAAGACATGAAATCCCAGATGAGTGGAGGGTTTCCAGGGTTATTTCTCAATTCAAAAAAGGAAATAGGAGTAACCCGGGGAACTACAGGGGTATAAATCTCATAAATACCGCTTACAAAATATATAGCAAAATAATTAATACTAGGCTAATGAAAATTCTATTAAAAAAATTAGTTTGAATGTTACCAAGTGATATGCATCAATAGGAAAAAAACAAAACATCTTCTCATGATATTTTAAGAAAAATAGTACTTAATTTAAAATTTATTTTGACAAACTGATGAAACTAGTTGGCCGAATTTTAATACTTCCCTCGCATAATAGTGGGTATATAATAGTATTTAAGTAGATAACTAGGCTACAAAAAACTCAGGTTGTTCAAAATAAGGCGAAGGCATCAAAAACGGAATCTGATTCCACGTGTAATGCGTCGCATTCGCGATCGCCGAGAGATATTTTCGAAAACTGCCTCAATTTGGGGCCCAAGAGTTCTCCTAGAAGATGGATATATAAATTTTCACTTAAAAGATAGCGCTTGAAAAGCATTGAAAAGCTTTGAAAAGAATTGTTTCCTCGCCACAATGGGAACGAAGATGACGACACACATATTTCAGAAGAATAACGGATATGAATGCCGATGATGCGGAGAGCATTGGCGCGTAGGCATCTCCAGAATCGCTCCGACGGCTTCCAGATATTCGCACACCGCGAGCATCGAAGACACATAGCGTTCCCACGGCCCCCAAGCCTCCACCCCTGAAAAGACACGGCCCCTTTGAGCAATATCAACGACCACATCACTCGGCTAACAGGACACACAAGACGAGACGGACAACACAGCACTCTATAATATAGAGGCCGAAGACTGACAAGGTTCGATTCCAATACTCGGATCACTCAATACTGCGCGACACCATGAATGCCTACAAATGACCAACAAAATTGTGCTTTCCATTCGCTTTAGTTCACCCATCACTTCGGAACACAACAGCCGTAGTTGCTTTCCATTCGTTTCAGATCAGGGTACGCATTTCACAGCGCACTTTAAAACAGACGTCGCGTCGTTAATGTGTGCTTCATAAGAAAAGAAGATCGAAAATTTCCTCCGCGATTGCTGTTAGATGTTCAAGCGACATCCGAAAAAACTCTACCCTCTGTAAATATGATTGTTAGCGTAAGTAAGGTAGTTTGAGCGAGATAGTTCCCTAGTCATAATGGAGACCATATTCAAATTTTATTTTTTTATTTCAGCGACAGTAAGAAGAATGGAATTCATATTGTAATATTAATGGCGCAAAGATATAGTTATATATGTCCAAAATTCTCAGTAAATAAATAAATAAAGCTACATAAGTCTCTTAACTTGACTCATTTTTTCCCGCCGTACGGCTGAAAACCCTTCAAAACAGCAGGTTTTTTTGCGGTTCTGTAAAAATTACTATGGTGAGTAATAGATTTATTTTTATAAATAGTTGGGAAAACATGCATTCTACACACCGTTAGTTTTTTGACGACATCTAGGTGCTCGAAGTTCCTAATATGTTTAATATTCTCCCTCTGGAGCGCACAGCCATAATCTATCCCATGTAAAACAGTTTATATTTTCAGGCAAATTGCTCGAAAAGTAGTTTTGCAAGGGGTTGATATTTTGATATCATTGGAAATATGAGAGTTTTTACTTTGAAATGAGGCCAAATTCATCAAATTCTAGGTGAAGTGATTTTTCGCTCGAACTACCTTAACTCACAAGGTAGGGAATGTTACAAATTGCACTAGTAAATACTTGAAAGTAATAGCACAAAAATGTCTGCTGCCTTGGACAGTTAAACAATTTCAAAAACGTTCGTGTTCGAGTGCAACGTTTCTCGGATGTAGAAAAGCGACGAGATGGAAGTGACTAACGAATAATTTCTGGTGTTCTGTCACCCCTCACGCTATTCACGGCTACAACAAGAGCAGAACGAGATACTTGATTTAAATAAAAAACTCATTCAACTAATCATCCCCTTATTTTCCCACTCATTTTTCTTATGCTATATTACTTTTATTGGATGGTGTCCTAATCCTTCCTATCACACACTCTTGCGCCTGCTTACACCAATTATAACCAAGAAGGTCGTGGGAATGAACATTATTGACTTGGAAATTTATTGATTCACATCCTTGGCTGAAGAACGGTCATAAATACCCTGCTATTGCCAATAAAATGTCCTGCATCTGCTTTTTAAATATCTTGGCCTGGTCGTTTTTCCAAATACCATACCATGTTTTATTCAATAGTGATTTTTATTTGCTGACTAAATTCATAGCGAATCTCATTAGTTGAACGAGGCGTAATAAGGGCATGGGACGGTTCATGGTGGGGATTAGCAATTAACAATATAAAAAAGACGGAAACATTGAGGTAGGGTAATATCTTTGTCGATGATTCTATTAGTAGATGTCTCTTTGAAAAGAACGTAGACATGCATTTCTTTGGCATCAGCGCACTTTTCATTTCGCAGCACAGCTGCCAATTTGCTTCCCATTGGTTTCGAATCCTGCGCTCTTAGAAATAGACTTTGGAGCAGAGTTGATGTGCATTATAAAAGAAAAGATCGTCGATAATCGCCTACACGAGTGCTGTTTTTGAGCTGATTTTTAGTGAAGGCGTCCAGCATTGATAAAAAAGTTAAGCTTTAACTACAGTGCGGTGATAAAACATGCCTTTTTGTGTCTGCAGTTTAAATGAATTCCTTAAACATTTACAAAATATTAGGCCGTGGCCACTTCGTACCCATAGAGTGATAACAAACGGCAGATGATAAAGAAGAAGCCCCTCGTTTTTTCGCTTTAACAGATGTGCGTCTTGACTAGACTGAATTAGCAATAAGCATGATTAATCCAGGCTAAAAACTTCGCTTCAGTAATGGTAATATGCTCTACCCCCACGAAGCTTCACACACTGATATCTCCGTAATCAATTCCACATTAATTCTGCCAAGTGACTGTTTTGTTTTCTTAGTAATGTGAGGTGACTATTGCAACAGTCATTTCATTGCAATACTATCTGGAGTATTCAGTTGTGACGTAGAATGTGATGAAGAAAAAGGGGAAAATAAACAGCAGAATTATTCAAAGCGTCTCATGTTCAGTGCTTCAGACTGTCCAGTTTAAAGATTATGAACATAAGAAATTTAACGTCAAATTAACGTTCTCGAATGTTTAGCCTAGTTTCCAGTCCTATCCGGAAATGTTGTCGTTCATACAACAACTTGGCTTGATATCAGTTTAAAATTTCGAGAAAAATGTTTGAAAAGAAAATTTGTTCGACTTTGGATAAGCTAGATGTTAACTTAAGTTAGGAATGTTTTTTTCGAGCTTTTTGTTGGTCATTTGTTGAAACTTTGTTATCCGTGTGTATCCGGGCAGGGAAACATAAAGAGAGAAATTTGGTCAAAGAAAATGGGTCAAATTATAACCGGAGGTATACGCCTCGCAGTTTGTCATTAGTTCATTAAAACGAACAGATGGTGTTACGCCACCGGTAATTATTTTCATGAACGCTCTTTTAAGCCGACAGCTAACTTTAAATTTAACGCTCTAGTGAATTTATCGTAATATTTTTTTCCTTTAAAACCGGCGTTTAGCAAACGTTGAAATTCCATGGTCCTCGGAAGTGGACTGGAACGAGCAAAAGAAGCATAAACTCATGAGATGTCGATTAGTGAGAGGGCACTCGGATAGCAACACAAGGACACGCATATGCAGAATGGTGGGGAAAACAAGGGACGAGTAAGACCGAAACGATATCACGTGAGGTGGTCACTATTCCGGTCAGTTTTGTCGTTTAAAAGAACAAGGGCCCGGCACGCGACGGCTAAGTCGTCTTGCCCCTTCTCCACTTCCCCCCTCCTCTAGCCCCCACCTAACCTACCCTTATCGGCTGCAAAGGGTAAGGGAGGAACAGACACAAAAACAGAACAATTTGTTTGCGAATCCGAAATGAAGACAGGAGAAATTTGCAAAACAATTGCCAATATTATTATTTCTATAGTATCCGTCCATGATAGATGTAAAGAACGGGCGCCACAACTTATTGCATCGGGTGTCCATAAAATATCTGAACAACTTATATTAATCAATACTAATACATAAAAATGGAGAGGAGTCTGTCTATGAGTATGTTTGTAACTCTTCTTCCCAAACACTACAGAACAGATTGAGCTGAAATTTTGCAGGATTCAAGCGTATATACTAAGAAAGGGAATGAAACTATTGGCGTTTCAAAATTTGTAAAATAAATTAAACCAATGGGGGATTCCCCTACCCCCGAAGACCCAAAAACATTAGTATTTATTTAACGGACTTCCTGATGTCAAATATAATATTCATATTTCCGTTTTTAAATCCAACGTCAACATTATTATTTTCTACCTTCATCGAAACTAATTGTACAACAAAGAATTTTCAGAATAGCAACCATTTCAAATGTGTGCTACCTGCACCACTAGCGGTTAAGGTGGTTGGAGCGGTAATCGTGAGTCGTTGAAGGCACATTCCAATAACTGTTCAAGTAAGTCGAAAAAAATATTCCTGGACCACATTTCACTCAAGTACACTTGCTTATACGTTGGAAATCAGCATGCATGCAGTAATGTATATGACGCAAGAGTTATATTTCAAATTTTCGCCTTAATTAAAGCATTGTTTCGACTTGGATTTTCGGCGCGAAATTCGAAATTTACGAGAAAATCATATCTAAATACGCTTTTCTTACTCGGCATGATACCTTGATATTTTTTTGCAGCTATTATTTTATATGAAACATTATTTCGCATTTAGGAGAAAATCTGTACATAAATAATAAAATTGTTTCAAAATATATGCCGTGTGCCATAGGAGTACTTGTTAAAATATCATTGAATTGCCAGGAAACCAAATCGGTAACATGCAGTTTTATTCACTTTTATCGATAGATATTACTAATAAGGACACGTATGCAAAGTGTCACGCAAATCTGTACATAAACAAAAATCGCTCCAGCCACCTTAACTCAGAAGAGCAGATGTACTAAGATAGACGGATAGTGTCGGCCTTAAAAGGAACGAGATCCCATTTACAACAGCCATGCTGCCCAGTTTAGTGTTTAGTTTGGGAAATCACTATCTTTGTAAACAAAGCTGTTTTACACATTTTCTAAAAACATTATTTACAAAACCGCGAAAATTTGAAACAATCACGCGAGCAAAAAGGCATCTTAATGGTTAAGCATCACCGTAGCTTGAAATCATTGAAGTCCATTTGTCTTATTCCAATTGAAATGAAACCGATCAATTTTCACGTGAAATACGTTGACCTTTTGGTAGCGATTCCGTCCTGTGACATCATTCACCCGGTTCCCGATGGCATATTGTTTCCACGTCACCAAGCGCGCTTGATTTTTTTAGAAGAAATATTTTCATGAACAACATCGTTTTCCTATAAAATTCATGTACTGTATGATTCAAACAAACTTTACATTAAATCAACCGAAAATAAAAATGGAATGATTGCCCGTACAAATAAATTAGTAGTTTTAACATCATACTCATCAATCGTTTAGTACTCTACGCTGAAGAAACACTTTAACCAAATTCTGCGACTTTCATATCACTTTTCCCTGTTCTTGTTAACTTACGTTGCAATGAATTCCTAAACTAACTATAGATAGAAGACCTAACTAGATTAACTTAAGACTATAAATGAGATGATTTGCTCACACAGAATTTATCAGCAGTCCCCAATTCGATGACTGTTTCATTGCAGCTCTCCACTCCACTCCTCCCTCTGCCAAGCACCTAATTCCTGCACAATTATTCATTTTAGAAGTCATCCATCATTGACTTGATGTATCCTTGGTCTTCCTTGCAAATTCTTCAAGCATCTTTTCACCTTAAGTCTCGGCAGGACTTCCGTAAGGGTAATTCTCTCGGTCCATCTCATCCCCGTCATCATCTTTCGACAGCACCACATTTCCACTGCATACTATCTTATTTGCTCTACAGCTGCTATTACACATGCTTTACTGCCGTACACGAGAATGCTCGATTCACTTGTTGTAATGAAGCGCTTTCTTCATTTCCAAGACTTCGTCGAGGAAATTTGGTCAACTCTTCTTCTGGTAGAATGCCTCGTTTGCTACAGGAATAAAAAAACGTTGAAAAGAATAAATTAATCCGAAAAAACTCTCACCTACGATTACTATTTTAAACAATATACCTAATGTATTTTTACGCAAAGAGATCGACCAACCCCATGGAAACGCCTTTGAGGGACAAGTGATTCCCTCTTTCCCTCGAATACACTAAAGTGCTCCACTCCGAAAATCCGCACTCAACAACTATTGTTCAGAACGACCCCCCTCACTAAAGTTTCAGCACACCGAAGTCCATGTACACGATGTTACTGTTTGGCTGGCGGAATCATTAAGTTTTCCCGGGCCGATAACGCCGTATTCATACATTTAACGGCTAAAATATCAAATAAAGATCGATTTCACTATTTAATCACACCGAACCTGAAGAACTTTTGAAAGAAGGCGCCAATAAAACTTGATTGGAATTTAGAGAACCGCCAGTCAGGCTTTATTTAGGCAATAAAGGCCAACAAATAGTCATAAATAGTCTAACTGACAGCTAATAAATATTTTATTGGTCGATATATTTTAAGAGCTCAACTGTTGATGCCGTTTGCCCCCCCTGGCTCAGATCGCTCCGCGCTCTCGCCTCGCAACCAGAGAATAGAGGCAAACATGAAGTGAGGCTGCCGCGAGAGGCGGCGCCACGAGGTTCCCTCGATTCGTGGATACGACTTCACTGTGTCCTCTTAAGACGCTTATCTACAAATGGATGCGTGGATATTAATGGAAGATGACGGCGATAGATGGCCTCTTATACCTGCTCTGCACGCCTGAAACCATCCCGCTCAGTCCAGCACAGAAATTTCCACGAGAAATAACTTTTTCTCGTGGAAATTTCAATTAAGTTGTTGGGAATCCACATTGAAAGCAAGCTAACATGGGATCAAAATATACTTGTCACATCAAAGGCTTTCCAATTCCCTGTTTATATTTGAAAATTTATAAAGCTGATTCCCACTAGTTACTTTAGAACTATATACTACTCTCTGTTTCACTGTCATATTACCTATGAATTGGAACTCTTAGGAAATGCCTCAAATGTGCGGCAAGTCTATATCCTCCAGCAGAAAAGCATTCGAGCAATTACTTTTTCCACACCGGCAGAACCTTGCACGCCTCCCTTTATCAAGCTAGGCATCCCAACAGCTCAAAGAATCTTTATGCATAAAATTCGTATGCATATCAGAGCAAATATATTTAACTATTCTTCTGTATCTGACGTTCATTTGCACAATACCAGGACGAAAGACCATGTTGATGGTAGTTCTGCACTAGTGGCTTACAACTAAAGGCTGATACGATTAGAATTCGATAGCTGAATTTTGGGAGCACGACGTAAATTATATTCCTTTTCGATGCTGTGATGTTTTTCTGCTCCACACAAAACGAAAATAGGCAACCTCTATTTGTATTAGTTAATTTCGAAGAAAGGCTACCTATTGTAGTTGTTACCATGGTGTGACTTCCAGAAAATTTCTACATCGTTTTTCGTTTCATTATCATGACCAGTAGACGAAAGCTTATATATGATTTTTTTTAATTTTTTTATACTCACTATAAATGCCGTCATTTTGCACAAATTACTTCCAGACTGATTAATAAAACATTATGGCGGAAAATCTCGGTGAAGTTCGTTGGTGGGCAAAATTGGACCAAATGGAAATAGGGATCTGGGTGAATTTTGGGAAAATGTTTGAAAAACTGAAAAATAGCTATAACTCACTTAATATGATATATATTGCATTCGTTTACATTTACTATACTTTTAAGACTACAACCCAAAACGTTTGTTAGATAGATTTTTTTATTACAGTAACCATCAGCTCATGGGGAGGAAAAATAGGGAATTTTGGACAAAATAAATCATAACTTCATTACTAGAAACAATATCAGATTCGTTCAAAGTAGATCATCTAAAATATATTATCCAATTTTTTATTCGAAACAATTTTTGATACGACGAACCTTTACTGCAAGGGGTGAGCAAAATCTATATCTATATTTTAAAGAAAACTTTAGGCCCGATAGATTTCGAAGATTTTTTTTAAACAAATCTCGGTCAGGTTCGTTAATCGGACCAAGGGGGTGGAAATGGAGAAGATATTTAAAAAAAACTAAAAATGACTATAACTCCCTTAATATTAAATATATTGCAATCGTTTAAATTTATTTTGTTTCCTAAGATCAAAAAATAACCTCTAAATTTATCTTTTCCTCTAGGTCGAGCCTAAAGTTATTACTTTCATTTTTTTCTTGTATATTTCATGTTTATTTTCGCTGTTGAACTTGACTACATCGGTTATGTTAAAAATATTGATTTGATGAATCTTTTGATGCACTTTCCCGAATCGCAAGAAGACGTCTCACGCCATAAACCCCCTCTGTTAATTTTTCCGCGGCACGCTTGCACTCAAACTGGCAACACTGCGCCTTTGTAGATAGGCCGTGGCCGAAATGGATGCTTTTCGGAGAGAAAACATGCTCCAGCAGCCTTACGGGTGACCATAAACGAGCTTCCTCTAATTCCGAAGACAGCCGAAGCCTATCCGAATGTCAAAGCCAGTAGTCCAAAGCATCTAGCTTACGGTGGTTCCACCGTAAAATGACTTAAATATAATTTTATTCATATTCTGTCTACTTGTAGAAAATGTTGTCCTTTATCTGATATGAACAACAAAATCATACCCTTCCACGCTATTTTATTCTATAATTGAACTTGAAATTACATGGTGCTCAAAGGGGGAATGAGAAAACCACGGGGAAAAATAGTATTTTCCATAAAATAAAAATGCCATTTTCGTGGAAAACTGTATATAAGAAGGAAATAATCCAGAGAAATTGAATAAAAATAAAATATAGGCATCTTATCACCTTATTTTTTTAGTTATTGAAGAATTAATGCCGTAATTGAAGTCAAAATGCGGTAATTCGTAGGAAATGGCGCTGCAGTCGGCTCCTATGGTTGGAAAAAAGTGCTCATTTAAAATACATTCGTGGAATAATCTGAATATGTTGTACCTTACTTTTGAGTTTCTATAGGTAACGCATTTCATCAGCGAAAGCAGAATTTTTTGGACAAAATATCAACAATGTTGAATTTAGTATTTGTTTTGACTCACACAGTCGCGGCGGAACCTCTTTAAGCTAAAGCATATAGCAAGGTTTACTGCAGGCTTGCTGAGCGGGATTGCATGCTTCCCTTTACCTCGTCACGCCCAAGCATGCTTACAGTTCTCACACCAAGAAGGCTTAGGGCCACGGTTGGACGAACCAACATATTTTTCGAGGGATCGCAGTTCCCCCGATTTGTACTCGAACGTCAGCAATGAGGGGCTCGCTTTAGGACGGGGAGGAACCCAAAAAAGAACAACTTCTTTCTTTCTCGTTTGCTTCGACGTAGATGATGGTGGGAGTGGCACGGTCGTTCATTTGCTTAATGGACTCCATCGTTCTTGTTGGAGGAGGGTGTCTCTCTTCGTAGCAAGACGCACTTCCCTCTTCTTCTCGCTAGTGTGTGTGTCTGTGTATTCGTGACACTGTCTGCCGCCGACTTGCAATCCCTGGAGGGAACGGAGAACTTCCCCAATTGGGTGGAAGAAAAAATAATACCCCCTTCCCCACCAAACCATCTTCTTACTCCTCAGAGATACAAAGAATGCTTACCGATTGACAACCTCTTCCATTTACTTAAGCTACTCTCCGAGTCCCTGGGGTAAATTTGTCGTTGCCATAGCACCAGTCGTGAGTGAATACATGGTCGATATCTTCGCGTACGTGCATATATACAACACACACCTTAGAGAGACAGAGCACGCGCGCTATCTTGGCAATGCATTGCTTGCGGTGTCAGAAGACGCCTATTGTTGTGACGTCAGACACGGTCACATTCACGGCGTTTACATTTGAGTCCGGTTTCCTCGGGGAATATCATTAAAAAAACGCATTCTCAGGGCTTTGGGATTGGGGAGGTAAAGCCATTTCCAAGTGCCCCTTTTCTGTACAACATTTAATTGCAAATAGAGAATGAAAAAGAAAGCCTTTTTTCGTTTCACTGCCACGTACTTGTTAGACGTGCAAAAGAAGGCAAGAGCATATTTCTTCTTCCAAACACCTGTACTTAGCTACATAGAAAAATTCTGGGACGTATATCATTTTAGTCAGAAAGATGAACCTTAAAATAAAAGACTTTTCGAGCTCTAGTGATTTTCGTGTATAGGTATAGCGAAACTTGGTGGCACTCCCTTGTGAAGATTATGTCGCAAATGAAAGCAAAGCATACAGATGAGATGTGGATTGAAGCGGCCAAATCTTTTTCCAGAGGACCTTGCGGGAGTCCATTGATAACTTGGCCCACTCATCAACGCTTGGTTTACGGTCAGTGTCCTCTAATCCTACGCTGGTGAGTGCCATCAAGTTTCGCTATACCTAAATCAGCCGTCACGAGTTGCTATGGAGATAACTTTCTCCGCTGGGGGCGTCTAACGTATGTCTATGATCGGTAGGCAAGATCACAAAGCAAGGATTATCTAACTTTTTACAACCATTCTTCCCGTACTATATGGTTTTGGATATGATTCCCCGCTTCCCAAGAATTTGCTGACTACAATACAATGCAAACTTAGCCGAAGAGTGGTCTCGATTGCCTCCCTGAGGATTTTTAACTTCCCCCTAAGGGAAAATTCCCCACTGGTTGAGAACCCCGAAGTCATAAAGGCAATGCCGTGCAATGTCCATATAATTTTTGGCCAAATCAAAGGGATGGCTTGGAAGGGTATAAGCGCTTACGTCACGCAGCGAAACGACCACACGCTCTAGACGAGTAGACAGGACAGCTCTTTCTTGTGACGCATCCCACCAGGATACGTCATCATCACTCCACGAGAATCTCAATGTGTCCTCTGAACTTTTACATCATCCGTTCGCCCTAGTAACGCCATATCTCAAGATTGTCGCGAGCATTTAGGACCACGTACAGAAAGATTCACTGCGTGAACAAATTAAATAAATTGCGGAAAGCCGCAAAAAAATTGCTACGAGCGATAAAAAGGAACCTCTTCTTATAATTTATTAAGGTTTGGTCAATTAAAATTCCTTTATTTCACTGTCAACGTTTCGGCAAATTTTGTACAGTCATTGTTTCGAGTTTAATAAAACCAAAATTATAGATTATGAATCAAATTTACACAAAAGGCATTTTAAAGAAATGGTCCATATCATGAAACACCCAAATACATGCAATTTAAGATCGGATAAATTAAGCAGAATTTACATAAGTCGATAAATGTTTGTTTTTCTTAAAATTTGGGATATTGTTATATTTGCATTTATATAAAGCAATTTTCATGATTATTTCTAAATTAATGTTTGGTGTAATCTGGTGTGTTCTCTTGTTGCCAAGAAACTGTTTATATTTACCCTGTCAATTGGAATGATTGATATCATTTTAGTGTAATTAAAATTTCACAGGTTTGTTGATATTCGTTAAATTAGTGTACCCGATAAAAAAATGTGCAGTGTAGTTATCACCAAAGTTGCTATAACAATTGTTGTTTTTCTGTTTATACCTGTTTACGTTGTTAATTTTGTTTTATGGTTTTCATTTAGCCCTGAGGATGGCAATAGATTTGCCGAATCGATGGCAGTGAAAGAAAGGAATTTTAATTGAGCAAACCTCAAAAAAATTAAAAGAGATTATTTATACGTGGTCAATAAATACATTAATGATAAAAAGGATACTCGGCCGATAGAAGGAGAATGTTGCGAGCCACTAGACCACCAAGGCAAGGAAAGACAACTACGGACAGGCTAAAATAAATTGAACGTTTCAGATCACCCCAGATTCAAGATGTGACGGAGGCAACAAGATAGATCAGATGCCGAACTTATTAAGTTGGAAAAAAATTCCTTCTTCCCAAGCACCATCAATGTTTACACCAAAGCACAGTGTGAGACACCTTGGCACCCGATTTCACTTTTGGTCCGTTTTTTCATTTTCTCCGTTTCCTCCCTCTTACACGCTGATGACGTACCAAACACCTCATGCCACATGTCTAGGTTTTATGACTGCTCGCAGGTTTTATGTTAAAGCGTTAATCAAGACTGAATTAGATGGGTGAAAACCGATCGGACGAAGATGCATAAGATGAAAGAGATTAATGGAGAAAAAAGTGTGTATGCACCTCACGTAAGTAGTAGGGAGAAAGGAAAGGAGGTAGACGGATGTTTGTCGATTGGGAAAGACACGCCTTAGGCCTATTCGTTGCTAATAAGAGAGAATGTGGTACTCTTGAACTTACTAAGCTAAGAAAGATGAAGATAATATGCATTTTAAATGCCACAATGGAGGTGGATGACATGGATATATAGGGTGCTTTCGATTTTCAGCAATAGCCCGCGGAATCACTTAACGGAATTTATTATGAAAATGGAAAAAAAACGAATATTTACTTGGATGAGCAAATTTCAATGTGCTAATTTCTCATTATCCTTGCTTTTTCCAGGTTTTCCAGGCCAGTTTCCATTTCCATGAATTTTCTAGTTCTGTAGCAACCCTGATCTCAACTTCAAGTGCCACACTCCTGGTACTCTTAAACCTTTCTTTTTCGACTCAAATTCTCATATTTTCAATTTCTTATCACTCATAATTGTTGTAAGTGCATTCAATCTAACTTGAAAATTCAATATTTTTCTCAGTTCAGTTTTCAGTTTTATATGCCACTGCAGCAAGCCATTACTAAGCAAACAAAATGTATATTATTTCATGCAACTTGTTTATACCTCATGAAATACTGTACAAGCTACACGGAACGCATATTGCAGAACTAAGGATAAGAGACTCTACGGTTGGTACAATTCTCTTCTGATTCCAAATCACAGCATTCATAGTTTTCCATGCTTAAAAATTCTCTTTACCACTATCCCAAATTCCCAAATTAATTAAACTCGCAAAATGTATCCCATATTCCAATCAGTCCTCCGTTATTCTAGTTTCCTTATTATTTAATTTTCAGCCTCTAAATTACCATCACTCAATTAGCATTTCCGAAACCTTTTACATGGATACCTTCAAAAGTCGAAATTTTATTTTATTATTTATAAAACAGGGAAAATTAAAATTAATCTCCATCTCTATGTTGGTAGCATCACCCGAATATCTCTCTTGCACCCATTCCATTAGTTGGTTTAAGCTTAGGAGTTCTCCTTTAAGCTCGTATTGAGCATTCTATTTATAATCTAACGCGTAAGTAATTTGATGACCAGAGAGTAGAGGCTCCACAATATCAAAAAAGAAATGAATGCATTTGGGTGCCTATATCATTATTATTTTTAGCAATAACACAGCTTCACAAAAGAAAAGAAGGTATTTGGGAACAACAACATTCTTATTTTTTTATAATACCAAACTTTGGTACTAAGTAATGATTGGGAAAAAATAAATGTTTCCAAGTCTTCATCTATTGAATAACAGACTAATATGTAAACAGAGTATTTAGCAAAAAGTGCTTCCACATGTTCGAAGACCATTTCGAATTATTAAACCGCATGCAATAAAGAATTCGCGAAATTTCTCCGAATCAAATATCCAAATTCCGGAGAGCAGAGGACAGCGCATTCTTACTATCATAAGAGATTGCGACATTGTTGCTTTTCCACCAGACATGAGAGAGATCATATTCGAATCTTATTTAAAAAATTGAAGTAGGTATCAGAAGAATGAAATTTATCATAGTTAATTGGGATGGAATTTAAAATTATATTTATGACGGGACAACATTTTTTTTAGTTACTGAACTCCGCAGTAGAAGTAAATACGCAAATTTGATAATTTAACTTCAATTTCTATATTTCTTGCGGTAATACTAATAAAGGCTTCACAACCTAAGGTTTAACGGTTATTTTATAAAAGGCTTTACGGTATTTAGTGACTTTATTTTTGTTAATAATGTAGAAATCTTACAAATAAAACACGTTTCCGACGCCATATGTGCGTGAGAACTTTATTTGTTTAAATAATGTTTCTCGGGAGCTAACCAAAACCATGGAAAGAGGCTTTATTTTTTGAAAAGGTTCAAAATGGCGTATCCTTTTAACATATATATTTATGGATTTAACGAAAATTCAACAAAAAGAATAATTTCCTGCACTACTTATCCGAAAGATAACCTCCCATTTCTGCTGCTGGCGGCATGACGATATGTTATATGGGCGCCTGAAATTCGTTCTTCAAAAATCTGTGTGCATCCCGTTTCCTTAATAACCGCAATTGGAAATAAAAATTGGGATCAACAATCAAAATAAAATCTACGTTTTAAATATAGCACTTCTATAAAAGCATAGATGTGAATTATTTATTTCTGATCACTAAGCAAACTCAATGCATTTGGGAGTTTTGAATAACTCGGTGTCATATTCAGTCTTCAGCTCACCCCTAAAGAGACCACGGCATTCTTTTAGAGGCAAAAAACTTAATTGTGGTAGGTGCTGATTCATAAACCGAGAAAATTGAGCCTGGCGAATTTGAAAAGACGCGCAGTATTTGTGAGAGCATCTAGAATATCTAGAATTTCTGCCGCCAGTGAGGCCGCCGCGCTCTTTACGGTCCTGCCCTCTCTGAGTTAGTATTTGAAGCTCTAGCCATAAGCAGTTTCAAGATTCTCCATTGGTGGCAGCACCCATTTGCCTTTCGGACGTTTGTACAAGCGCGGAATATGAAAGCAACTAACTTAGGCATCAAAACAAACTGATTTTGAAAGACGTCCATCAAGAAAGAGAAAAGAATGAACCTTGCACATTTCACACCATTTAGACTTTTCACTATCTCCACCGGTTTCCACAGATCGGATTGGTTTGGAGGCTAGAGAGACTGTCTTCCCATGGCGAGGGACCAGATTCGTACCCCGGCTGTGGCTGATTTTTTTTCAAATGAATCTCGTAACTTAGTTGGATGCCTTGAGGAATGTCTTTCAAAAACAGTTAACCGTCGGATGAGACGTAAAACCGTGGGCATCTAGTCGTCTTTCTTTACGAGCAGGCTACTGCCGACGTCCAAAAACTTCTTTGCCTACCACCCAACTCACATCTCCTCAACGGCGTAAATAACCTCAGCTGTCGGTCGCATCCAGCGAATAACCAACCAACTTATTTTTATTCGGTAAAACATAAGATAGAGAGCGAGCAAAGGAAGTAGTGCTGTGGTTGAAGGACACAGGAGGTGAAGATAAGGAAATAATTAACGGGAAGATAAGACAACTGACTACAAGTCAACTTAATGAAAACTTTGTCTGCAGTGGAACATGATGGAGAGATGACTTATTCGTTGGCAAAAAATCATTTTCCAAAAGGTCAATTTCGTTCTAAAACCCTTGAACATGAAACGATTCAACAGAATTCAACAGAAAATTCTGCGTTCCACCTTTGTCAGAAATATTAACATTGAAATCAGACGAAGTTTAAAACAGATAAATGATTAGCAGGGACTGACTTGCTGTGACAATTAATAAAATATTGAAAATGTTCTCCTGTTTTTATACTAATATTTCTGTCTTCCTGTATCCAGCTCCATGAGTATACACCTGAACTAAGACACACCACTACTGTCACAAGTATTAAAACGGTCTTTAGAAATAAAGAGTATTTGTTCAATATTTAAATTATTATAACAACAAACGTTAATATTTATTAATTACTTTTAATCAGACAAATTTTTCAGATGGGCACTTTGGTTAAGGCATTTAGTTTGAGGGAATTATTGAGGAAAGGTTATAGGTATTACTCTAATACACCAGGGGGGTTATTACGGAACTCGTAAGGACGGCGTTATGGGGTGAAAGTTTATCATAAGGACCCCCAGTGAGCATACCGACTTGGGCGATTACGGAACTCATAAGGCCGTCTTTATGGAGTGAAAAGTTTTTATCATAAGGACCCAAAATAAAGCCAGCTCAAGAGGGGTCCTTATGAAGATAATGACCAAGATGGCGCGTTTGCGCAGGGGTTAATTCTGCGAACTCGTGAGGTATATAATAACTATAAAAGCCTATGTGAGGAGCAACATTAAAAGTAACAAGCGTTCACACTTAGGAAAGTTGCGAAATGTTTTTAAAACATTTCCGAGTTTCAAATCAAATGCATTGTCGAGACTCAGGAGTATTTCTGATGACGGTTCAATTCCGAGGACTCGCGAAGTATATTACATTAATAATCCAAGGGTATGCGAAGAATGATACGACAAGAAGTACGAGTTTACAATTAGGTGAGTTGTGAAATGTTTTAAAAGTATTTCCGAGTTTCAAAGCTATTGAATTGCTGAGACCGGGAGCATTTCTGACGGTACAGCATACGACTGAGCTTTGGCATACAAGTTAGTGTAGATTTGATTGATACTACTCGTATTTCAAGCAATAGAAGGTTGTACGAAGAGGCAAATACAGATGTCATCGTCTTCCACAGTGTAATTATCCCTGCCGCTCATGTCACCCCGGAAAGATGTGCGTTAATAGTTTCTCATTTCAAATACGCATCACTGTCACTTTTTCAGACCCACATTCCATAAATGTTAACTCTCCGGACAGATAATTACACGTTCAAGAAATATAAAAACTGTTGGTGCTTACTTCGTAAACGCTTGATATGCTCTTTCCACTATTTTTACGGTGACAATCAAAAGACACTTTTACATGCAGCACGTCTTAATAAACTTTTAGACACTCTTCGATCGTTTTCGCGCACGATTATCACAGAAATACACATTCATTTATCAGTCTCATACACAATTTGCACCGTTGTAAAAACAAACCCTCTGTACATTGTGTAAACTCATTTTTTCTGCACATTAGTCAAATTAATTCTCTTTATTTTTCGACTGCACGAAGCATACGCCCGGAACGGTTTTCTCACTCTTTATTTCCACCAGTGTAACTCACGAAAGTAGCAATTACGTAATAATAAAAATAATTCAAAACTTCTTTCAGGAAATAATGACTGAAAAACATACTCAATCTGCATCGTTGAAATCAAGAATATTTATTTACAATCCTGGCGACGACCATCGCTAAACGATACTCATTTTTTTCATGTTTGTTTTTCGTTGATATGACGTCTCAAGCATTTGATCCACTGTTCCACACAGAACGTCAAGCATTTAATTAGTCGATACATATTCCGAGAGAGTTGCACAGACTTGAACGAAGAATTTGTCATAACACTGTCTTTATGGGGTTAACGACCCTGTTCAACACTTCTACCTTGAGTTCCGTAATCATTACCTACACAGCACATTTCCGTTTGAAAACGTTTTTTTTTTGTCTCAAAACTGTCATAAAACGGTTTTTTACAGTTTTGAGAAGAAAAAAACGTTCTAAAACGGAAATGTGCTGTGTGGGTAGGGTAGATATATTCAGGCCAGGACAGTCGGTATTTAACGCAGTCCTTATTTAATACCCTGAGTTCCGTAATAACCCCCCAGGAATACATAATACCAGAAAAAGAGAATTTTTTGAAATCATGAATTTATAGACTTAAGGGCTTGGTTGGTTGTTAATTTTTCAGGGGATGTGGATCCCTTTCCCTACATATGAGATAGCCGTGGGGAGAAATTGTTAACATAGCACCAACTCCTGGCTTATAGAGACTAATACACAACATTCCTACCAGGACTGAAATCGATTGAAAATTTCATCGCGCATCTATGAGTAAACACAAGACAAGAATTTTCAAAACTGGAGCACGTACATGTAGAAATCGAAATTTAATTCTTCCTTGAAATGTTAATGCCCAAACACAACAGAGTTACAAATGAGGAATACAACTCTAATAAGAGAAAAGAAAAGAATGGTTGAGAATCGATAAGGAATTGATATTATGACGTTAGAATTGATCTACTTGATACTCAAAAACGCACTTATTTGAGATAGACGCGAAAACAATTATTCTAACCACAAATAAATGTGCACTTCATATAAAAGCGGATAGCTAAGAAAGGATATCAAAAAACAGGTGGATATCTGCGCGACATTTTTTTTCCACGCAAGATTGAACATCACCATTAAAAGATATCTAAGCACTTGCATAAAAGATCACAAAACACCTTACTCCATGTTCCCTTCCCTTACTGATTAAATACTGGTGATTTGGGCAGACTTTGGACTTCACAAGTGGAAAAATTTCGTTATTCAAAGAAAAACCTATCAGGTAAATGAAGGGTTCTCGGATTAATTCACGTCATTCGCTGAGAGAGAGTCTGCAGTCATACAACCTATCAGGTAGCTTAACATTTGTATCGAGAAGAGAACTTGTTGTCCCATGGGCGAACGAAATAGTAAGGGCCTCTGTGTGCGTGAGCACGGGTGGGTATGATATGGATGGCAAGTTTAAGACTCTACTCCTACACACAGAAGTGAGATGGTTATCTCGAGGAATAATTTGACCCGCCTCTTCGAACTGAGGTCAGAAGTTTTAATGTTTGTAAGTGAAAAAAATAATGAAATGAAAAACTTGTTTGGTGATGAAAAATGTTTGTCAAGATTGGCATGTCTAGCTGACATTTTTGACAGATTCAACACGCTGAACATGGGACTTCAGGGACCAAACATAACAGCCTTCACAACCAATGACAAAATTAACTCCTTCAAGAGAAAGTTGGTACAGGCACACAACAAGTTTCGCACTAAAATCTGATTTTTGATGGTGTAGGTGGGTTTTTTTGCTTAAGTTGTACTAATTATATAAAATGTATGTTTTTAGACCTATGAGTGATAAATAACACTAATTTACAAAAATTGTTTTATTTTTTCCTTGATAATGGGTTGAAAAAACCGAAATACAAGTGTATAAATAATTAAATATGAAGTTTTCTCAGCAATTGAATTATAATAAAACAAGCCATTGGGCACTTTTCCGACAGTAAATATATGTTGTAGGACTGTTGGTACGCCAAAATTTCTAAAAATTTCAAGTGGTACGCAGTTGCTAAAAGGTTGGGAACCCCTGCACTACATCATCATTATGATTAGTTCATCGAAACCTAGGTCACAATAAATCTTCATCCTCAAGAAACTTGCAATTTCATTTGTCATTTTGTTGAAATTCCACCATATCACGCCTGATACTTCTATTTTTGTAAAGATTCTCCCATTTTTTCTCCAAAAAGAGTCCAAGTTCTCTTAATGTGGGGAAATGATGACTGGATCCCTGGCCAACAAGTAAAAGCGATGAGGTGATGTTTGGCGATGAAACCAAAAACGCTTCGCGTTAACTAAGAAGTTTCTTGGTGCCTTGCGATGGGTCTCAAATTTAATATGAATAAATAACATATAAATGATTTTCACCCTCTCCTTCTTCCAATACCTTCCCTAATTAATTACCTAACACCACTTGCCACACATCCTTACGGCGACACGCAGGGTAATACGTTAATGTAGATAAATAACTGAAAATTTGATACCCATTTATTACACTTTGCATTCCAAGACGTGTTATTTGTATTCTAAGTTTCCTCGTCACCTAATGGTATTAATTATTGTCAATATTAGTTGGCTTATAAAAGGTGATAGTAAGTCCATATCTTCAAAAGTATATTTGTTCACTGATATGTTACATATTTTGGGTTTTAATGATCTTGTCTCCCCTATTTCCTCTTTCTAAACACACTGACAGCCTTATAAAAATGCATGCACGGGGGAAACAGTGCACACTTCCCGCAGTTCACGCAGTGATGAGTGACTGCGTACAGCACCACCTGCACGTGCGACACCAAAGCCCTCCGCTCCATAAACTCGGCGTGTGACTGATCACCAATCAATTTTTATAAGGCCCTTCCGACACTATTTCCACCGCAGCTCCAACTTAATCCAAACTCGTTTAGCGCGAGTCGACAAAAACATCGCGGCAAAAACTCATTTCGACGACAATTTACGATGCGCATTGCAATTATGCTGCGTAAAACGCAGGTGCAGATTCTAAGGGGGATAAATGAGATCTTTTTTAAAAAGTGCACCACTTCCTCTGACTTTCTCTCCAATCCAGATGCTAGGTATGAAATTATGAGGAGGCAGAAATCACACCTCTTAGCAAGTAATGGCTCTCGCCGATAATGTAGCGTGGGTATGTTGAAGTGGGTACATTACTACCAAATTCACATCTTCCAACGTGATTATGATAGCAATCTCATTCGTTGATTGGGAATAAATAATAAACTCCTTGAGTTATATAGAAAGCATAATGTGCTCAAGAATTACATTTACGCTTTTCATATCAGTTTGAAAAAGATCGTTTGAAATGTCTGCAAAAAAATACATTTCTATACGACCGTTCTATTTAGGTTCGTGACGTGAATCGCCCGTATACCTGGCCATTTATCGCCGTAAAATCTTAATTCTTTTACCTGATATTGGCGATAATTTTGACTAATCTAAAAAAAAGTTTCTTCGACGCCGTTGGAATAATCACGTTGGCTATTTCAGGGAGGAACAAATCGGCCTACCTCTTAAGGAATGGCCATATCCCAAAAACAAAAAAAAATAAGAATGCATGTGCATCTAATTTCAACATTGGGGTTGAAGCTTGGAATGGAATGACAGAAAATATATTTGAACCTTTCCCTAACAAGGAAAGTTTTTATGAAACGGTTGGAATAATGGCAGTACATGTTTCCACGTGTTTTATCTGTCTAATCCAATGCTGTACGCTGATATTAGTTTCTACAAGTGATTTATTAGTGATAACTTCAGGCTTCACTATGTGGAACCTCTCCATATCGGAAATAAAAATTATACTTCGTAATGGTCCACTAAATTGATTTATTTCTTACGACCCGGGTTTCCTCGCATAGATAAAAGTAAGGCAATGTCCCTATTCGGCCTTCTTTACCGCTTTACAGGAATAAAAGATCCCAGAGCACTCCATTCCTACTTCTCAACAATTGTTCTTCCCGTAGTATCACATTGCTCCCCAATATGGTCCATATCAGCCCCGACTAATCTAAAATCCCTTGATTGCATCCCCCATTTCTTTGCCAAAATAGTCAAACACAGAGTCCCACATTTCCGCAATATGTCCTCAAATACTATTCTGTCTTCTCTTTCCATTTCTAATCTCCAAAACCACAGACTTAAAACGTATTTAAAACTCCTCCACAACACCCTTAACTCGACCATTGACTGCCCTGAACTGCTTTCTGTCTTCAACTTTAGGATACCAACTTGATCCACCCGCACGCATTCACTACTCCACCTGCCTATTCCTAGGATATCACTCAACCAGCGCTCGCCATTATTCCGCCTCTCCTCCCTTCTTAATTCACTCCCCCACACTGTCGATCCTTTTTATTTGTCATGTAACCATTTCACCACCCAAGCTATGTCCCACCTGTCAACAAATTAAATATTTCCCCTTTCCATCTTGGGCTCAGCGTTGTTGATTTTTATGTTGTTATTGTATTTTTGTCCTCTGTCATGTTTATCGTTAAATGTTTCACTGTAAATTGGCGCTACTGCTGTATGTGAACAAAGTTTTAAATAAATAAATAAATAACCTGAAGAGGTGATATGAAGATATGATGAAATCCGGTTCGTAAGAAACAAAATCAATTTAGTGGACCATTAAGAAGTGTAATTTTTTTTTCCGAAGAGATTTATTGTTACAAGAGATTGATTGATGCAAGTTGTCACGTGACCACACGATCAACTTGTAGCCTTCACTTGACAATACTAATATTTGGTCAATTGTCCAGGCAATCGGGAATGAAAAGCGAGGGACCAGTCTTCTTTCAAAAGATGACTAAACTGGTAGAAACAAGAGAAAAAGTGACCTTAGTACGCTCAGCTAAGTTTAGTAAGCTCACGGTTTGATAACGAAATAGGGCCACAATCCGCAGAAGAGTCCAGTTACCGAGTTTGGAGGAAATACCAGAGGCGCAATATGTATCGCAGAAACATCTGTCCATAACATATTATACTCATTTTTTTAATACTTGAGTAAGATATGATTACAAATAATTTTAAAACTTACTTAATATTTGTGTTAATCTATATTATTATAAATAACTTTAAAACTTACGTACATACTAGGTCTACCAATTAGTGAGTCCATACCTAAAGAGCCTTCATCGAAGTTCGTAGGAATTTCTATTCATTCCCTGCGTCCACGTGTAACAGAAAACGAACTTCTTCGTACAAGGCGGGACTAAATGGATCAAGACTTGTATCTGGAAGCGATCAGAGACAGCTGAAAGCTCACATTTGTGGCCATGGATTAATTAACATAAAATTACACACTCATGCCTTAAAAATAATATTACGGCTAAATCTTACATCCTAAGTTACGTTTTGAAATGCAGGGTAGGTAAGAGTTCATTTATCGCGGCAGCCAATGACCATTGACAATCTGTCAAGGACATTGATCCTCTAAAAGTGCCTGTGAATGAAAAAAATACAAGAGCAAAGCACATAAACTTAAAAGAATCAGCAGATGACTGAGTCGCGCGGGTTGGCTGGCCACAGCGGACGATGGAATAGTCCGCGGTGACCATCCGGGACCCTTCGTATCGGCCCTACCACCTGGACACGCTCACGATCGCGTGCCAATAACGCACCTACGAGATAAAGGGATATAAAGAAGGGGGGCCTGAAAAAAATAGGGGCCTTAATGACTAAAGATATTCAACGGCTCAACAGCAAGGAGGTTTAGGAAAAATTTCACGAAATGAAAAGACTCCAGATCAAAATGACCGGATTCAATACAGCTTGGCAAAGTTCCAAGAGAAATCGACAAGAAGTGAAAAGCACAAGGTCCCGGGTAAATCGCTCTCTCCATCCCGGAACTGTAGAGAGTTTCACGAGTTATTATTTACGAGTACGTATTGCAATTGCCTCCTGGTTGACGCCGTTGAGTTTGGCGACTTGGCCTACCTTTGCAGAGGCTGCGTCTCCCATGGCGACCAAGGCGTCGGACACAGTCCACCGGTGGGAGATTCCCTACCTGCAACAAAGAGCACACAAGGTATAAATATTTGACGCAAAAGAAAGAAATACGCTCAATACAGTCCACAGAATACGGCACCCAACGGAAAAACAGAGACGTGGGCGAAATAAAACTTCATCATGTGTCAAGTCCGCCAACTTTTTTCAAACGCTACGTCTAGATATTGCCTTGAAAACGAATCAACCACACAAATTTCCCGTTAAACCAGTTAGTCATCAAACTAAATTAATATTTCTGTCGCTCCCGAAATTTTCTGGAACGTTCCATGAATGACATTCTGGGCTTCTTAAATTTAAAAAATCGATGCTCTTCAATCCATTTCTGCAGGCGTTTAATTTCTTATCTCACATTAAGAGATATTTATACTTAGTACCTGAAATACACATTTTTTAACATTCCACTATTTCCATCTCTCAATATTTTTTTAACTTAATGAGTTCAATTCATTTTGTAGATTGCTCCGATTGAACGATGTAACCGCTGACGAATAAACGCCCTTGCGAAACCCCTAGGCCGATTTTAAAAGTGGCTCGGCCAACAACAAGAATATCACAAATGATGAAATGTCTCCAACGGAATTTTTCCTACCATGTTAAATAAAAAAATGATAGAAAAATGGAAAAAAATTGGCCAAAATGGATGCCGGTAGTTCTAGTATTAACTGGCTACAGCACTCGGCGCGATATCCAGGGATCCGGGTTCGAGTCCCAGGAAAGGCAAATGATTTTTCCCGCATGGAGTTTTCGCACTACAGTTATACGATGATTTCCATTCAGGACATTTTCATGCGAATTTCGCATAATCCACTACCGCCTTAATTCGGCAGGATTAAATTATGAATGTGCGGGACAGACCAAGGCTCAAGGGTTCAAAATCCCGGGCAGAGGTTTCTTACAAGTCCTCTTTTCCCTTGCGTCGCCATCCTTGCATAATGGCGCTGGCACGGTATCCAGTTCCCTTTAATACTCAATCTTGTCTACCTAGAGAGAGATTGTGAATTTCAATGAAAATATCTTTCACAACAATTTTGGTACTTGATTGTGCGCGGGACAAAATGATATTTCAGATCTACTCGTTCCGGATTATATTTCCTTCATCCTGTGCTTGTGATCGTTTGATGTATTACGAGAACTTAAGCAAAATATTTCGAACTTCTTGCATGAAACACTCGTCGGAATGCAGATGAAGCTGCCCACGAGGAGGTCGCGTGGCGGATATACTACGAGGTGGAGAGTAGGGCCACGGGGGCATAGGGTGGGGGCGATATCCGCCGTGGGGTAGATTTTATTTATTTATTTATCTATTATCATCCTGAAAACAGCCACAAGTGCCCGAGATAAGAAGGACATAACCTCGGTGCCTTCTCCGTAGTCTTACGTGATATTCTCTTCCCCAACTGTTGGTGCCCACATTCTTAAATTTTTAAGTCCACTCTTTTCTTCTAAAGATTTTTCTTCAACTAAATACAAATTTCTCTCACACATGAGACTTTCCTCCTTCGTACAGCTTACTCGCGTTTAAAACCAGCATTTTGAATTTTTTAAAGTACCTTGACGTTCATTGTCAACAATAAAGGAATGTAAAAGGAAAAAAGAAGATTTCAAGAAAATTAATTCCATTTTCTGATAAATCGTATGGTTTCCGTATCTATCCTCTGTTATCATCAGTTCTTTATACATTAAGGATACGGTGAACATCAAAATTCTCAAAACTCCAAATGCACTATGCATGAAAAATGGCTGCCGAGAGAAAACAAGGAGGTATAGAATTTCTTAAATGGCCGCAGTCTACTCCCAAAGCAAGTAGGCAAATGTGCGCAAAAATAATTGTTGCCATGCAGCCATTTCATTTTTCATTGAGAGATTTCACAAGGATTGATCCGTCACAATGATTCAAATATATTTCAGGCAGGTGGCGCCATCTGATAGCATGTTCCGAGACGTCCACCCGCCATGAGTTGCGAAAAAGGGTACAGCTGAGATTTTATTAATCCTGACGGTTTCTTAAAAAGGTTAGATGTAGAGGAAAATGCCGCAGATGGGCATCAATGGTTACAACACCAGCAATGGAAAAGATAGTGAATTGGGAAAAGGAATTGGAAGGGGGAAAGCACGGAAATGAACCGTTAATTAACTTACTAAGTTCTGTTTGTATATAATTGTTTCGCTCAGTTTTTGCAACAGTTACTCATGTTGCATGGAATAAAGGTATTTTTGTACCAATATTTTGCCAGTCCCTCTCGTTTTGCCGCTTCCATCAACAGATCTGATAAATATTATTTTACACCCGGGCAGCACTGGGTTTTACGGCTGGCAATGATGTAAGGTACAAATGTACAAAATAAAAATAAAAAACAAATATAAATTGACTTTCGTTCAAGAAACAATTATAGCTAACTTTTAAATTAACCCAGCACAATAAATGGTATGTCATAATTTCCAAATCCGAAATTTGAATAACTGAACTGTACGTAAGTGTGAATTGTGAAATCAATGGAAATCACCGGTCTCTCACCTTAAGAATGCTGAGTATCCGAAGGCGGTAGAGCGGGCACCCAAACGAACATCTCTCTGCTAGGGAACATTTCTTCACATTCACGTACCTACACACACACACGCACACGCAAAATAGCACTTATCACTCACTCACAGCACAATATATCACGAGGGGAACACCAAACAGGATTTATAACACAAACCAGGGGCGGGAGAAACAAAACGGAGATAAACACATTACCAAACAAGTTAGACACGTTGAGCACTAAAAGGTACACCACAATAATAAAACCAGGAATTCCAGTGAAGGGGAGTCTTGAAGCACTACCCACCTCATTACACCGATGTCTTTATCGTCGAATAGGGCAAAGAAAACTTGCTGGATATAAGTTCCAACACTCATTCTGCAATCTGACATATTACTTCTAACATCAACCGTTCCAAAACCTCTTTATGTACACTTCTTCAATAAAATTACGAATCGGAATACACGCAATGGATTGAGGGAGGTCTTCTACGGAGACTTTTCGTTCACCCTGCTACAGGCTCTTCCATGCATGAAAACATCACTCATTTCATTTCAACTATTCTTTCACAGGGCTACCCGTCTTCGCTCCCATTAGTTACTTCCTATTAAACTGATCCAGTCCACTTTTTATCGGAGAATATAAGCAACGATGAAAGTAAACTTTCACAGCCATCTCCTCTCCGCTGAGGTAAAAAAAAAAAAACATGGGATAACTTGCACATATTTCCTCATTTTAAAAGTCAAAATCCATTCATTCCACTTTTTTAAACATGAGATTTGGGTCACTTACATCTTATCAACGTGTATTTCTTTTTCCACCGCGTTCCATTGAAATGGTTACACTCAGCGCGGTAACTGCTTACTCTCTGAGCGAATATTTTTTCCACACTCTTTTGTATAAAATGGCAATAAAATTGTGCAAAAAACCTCTCGACGCGAGATCTGAGACACTAGCACTCACCGACGTTCAAACTCACTTCGCCACTATCATGCTCTGATATACAGGCATATGCGCGATTAAACTTGCGAGTGAACTCCGTCACTCTTATCCGGGGGCATCGTACGAGCCAGCCACAATATTTCCCACGCAAATGATACAGTGGGACAACGGGGAATACCTGTGTCTGGGGTGCACTGATAAAGGCATGGGGGTTTTGGCGCGAACAGGGCACAGATCAGAACAGCATTGAGGATCACGTTGACCTGCAAACGGAAGAGAAAGGCAATATCAATATGCAGTTCAAAAAATCGAATAGTACATACATAAGGCGAATATCACTGACTCATGACAATATCTTTGGAACCACAGAACATATTGCTATGAAGTTCGCCTCACAGCTCCGTCTTTGGCCCTAGATGTTTGCTGAAAATCTTGAATGTTTGTTCATAACAACTCTCACAGGTTTTTTATTCAAACTTGCATTGCAAACATTGCCAAAAGATAATTGTGGGGGCAAACTACTAATTCAAATATACACTGAGAAACAACATATAAGAAACAACACTCTTATAAATCGTTTCTGCACCTCAATAGTTTTAATGTATCTCTTAAAGTAAGGGGACCAAATTCCAGCACAATACTCCAACCTGCTCCTCACAAGATCTAAGTGTAGCGCAATCAGAGATTTTATTGTGTTAAAGCATTTAGTCAATCTCAGCACATAACCTAAGTTCCTCATTAAGGGTGATGCCATCTCCTCTATATGCTTATTGAAATTCAAGGTGCTATAGTGAAAATCACCCCAAGGTTCTTGTGAAATGTCACTCTTGCCAATTCAACTCCACTCATGCATAACCAATGTCTGCACATTTAAATTTCCTTGAGAATGATAGTACTTGACATTTTGCAATATTAAATTGAAGCCTACGAATATATTCATCTCAGACCACTCAATTTATTTAAATCATCATGTAACAATATAGTCCTCCAATGCGTTAAGCTTACGATATACATTTACATCATCTGCAAATATCAAAAACAACAACGGGCCCGAGTTAGATCCTAGGGGTAGATTATCCATATACATATCTCCTTTCCTATAAAATGGGTTTGAAGAGCGTTATTACACAATAAATGTCTGTCATAAGAAGAAAAAGCAAATTTCCCTTCACAAAAATAAATGAAAACACAGTACTGCACCCAGCTTTGCACCAACCAGACTGACGCGGTTGTGGTACTGTTTTCTGTAAAACGATTGTGCCTCAGTGGTTTTTAATTCGTAATCTGTTGCGTAACAATATCTTCGGAATGTAAATATACGGCAGAAATCTTTTCCAATTCATAGAAAATATTAAAAGCGACACTCCACAGAGGGAGAGGGATAGATAGTGAGCAAAGAGAGAAAGCAACAAACGCCGTTTTCAAACTTGCCATACCATAGTATACATATAGTTAACTGCCATTCAAGTTCATCCCCGGGCAGCAGGTCGAGTGGAATCTTCGCTTGACACTTTCGAAAGCGTTCAACGACGGAAGAGACAACATGCGGCCACCGTCTCGTTAAACACTCGATAAGCAAAATCCTCCAACATAACGTCGGTCGGCAATTGAGTTCACACTTTTCTCTTGATAAAATATATATAATGAAGAACAAAACACCATAAAAAACCATAGCCATTAATAATGGTTATAACCCAAAACTGATCGACCAATTAATTAGAAGGAAACTTTAAAAAAAGGCCTAAAAACACAATAACCACACCATCACTCAAATTTCATCCCCTACCACCAGTAACACACACCGACGAAAAACTCCCTGCTTGTTAGACCACCTCTCTTTTAAAAAATCCCACCACCGCACCGAGGGGTGAAATCAAAAAAAGCTGGCCAAAACAAAAAAAAACAGGTTTGTTTCAATCCGGAAGTTAAAACATTGCACAGTCATTAACCATAGATTGATGCATATGATTTTTCATAATTCGTACGTGTTAATAATATACATTGGCTCAAAGTTGGACAAATTTTGCAAAAATCGCCCGCCTTACTTTTTTTCAAAATATTTAGAAGCATGTTAAAATAAACATTACCTGGTATCTTTTCACAGCCAGAATAATATATTGCTGTTTAGTGGGATTTAGTGAGCGGTAGTTTATCTAATGACAGCGAGTGATACAAATTTTAGGAGCCTTAGATAGTTTATGAATTATTTTCCGAGGGAAGTCCACCCGGACCTCCAATTAGTTGAGATGTATTGCATACCCCCCAGGCGCCGCGGGAAGTAGTGAACCCCCCCCCCCCCCAAACAACGACCTTAATCCGCCCCTGCTACTATGTACTACTAATTTTCTGTCAGGGCAATGAATCTTCCCATTTGAAGCTCATTGACCAGCCAGTAAACAATTTAGGTTTCACCACAGTGCAATACACAGTGGCATACAAGTGTTAGTGGTGAGCGTATGTGTGATATCAATTGAATCATGTTTCGTTATCTGAGAGAGGCAGTCCCGCCTGTCAATGTAGGCTTTTACACATCCAAAATTAATGTAGTGAAATAGTGAAAGATTCATATTCATTATAGTGAAATCACTTATCAGCTCTAAACTTACAATTGTAAATGATATAGTGAAATATGACCCTCAAACTTTTCTTAGTTTTCCATAATTGTGGATTTTGCTAATTATTTGTCCAATGAATGATTGGTTGTATGTGATTACTACGGTGAGGACACATCCACTAAAAATAAAAAAATAGGCACTCCCTTCCCTGGGGCTACAACCTTGACGTGGTGGATGGGCTTGCTCATTCCAATGACCCCTAGAGTGGGACTTTGCTCTTGGTAGAGCCACCCAATATAGATAGGTTGAAGGCTAGGAGCCAGATGAAAGGTGATTCACATCATGGTATCATGGTAAAAATACGGTTCGGCATGGCAAAGGAAACCCCACCGAACTACATATGTACATATGTAGGCATTTCCCTGAACTAGGAAGTCAATCATAGAGAATTGAATCATGGCAACTAGGAGACGCTGTCCACAGGGTGGATGTCATGCCATGCAGCAGGGGAGTTAAGGCCTCTGCTGTTGTCATCTCAATAAAACCTTGCGCAAAAACATCATCAGAGGATACAAAGACTACCAGAGAGAGGAAGAATAAAAAGAAGAAGAGGAAAGCAGCGTTAAAAGCAGGAACTTGATACCTAGAAACTTCACAGTGGTAAATCCTTCACAAGTGGGATACTGGAGAATGAAGGCACTATGGATGAAGATGGAAAAGGACACCCTATATGTACTAAGATGAGAATTTGATGCTGCAGTTAAGACTTAAGAGAGGCAAAATGCCAAGAACAAATGAAATTCCCTGAAGTTGCTTGAGTATACATGAGTGAAAATCATTAATAAGCTGTTCTTATTAGTCAGTGACATTTATTCAACTGTGAAAATGCCAATAGACTTTATAAGGAATGTAACCATCCAAATCCCTAAACAGGAAATTGCCAAGAGATGGGAATACTTGTAAGCCTTGGCTGAGCAGACACGGGAGTGCCCTCTCCGCCCGACCAGGGGGAGACCAGGACCATTAGTTACCCCGTCACACTGGACAGTGTAGCGGACTGGTGGTAGAGGTGTCTCCCCGCATAGTCAGATTCCGCCGGCCCACTGTGAGCAGTATAATTGGGCTTGGAACATGCATATAAATGCTGAGCTCCACCTCTAAGGAGGTAGGATTCTTGAATAGCACACCATCCCGAATGGCCACACTCAATTCCTCTCCACCAGCTATCTTTTTCACTTCCTGCAACGCTGCTAGAGCCAACCTTCTGAGTCCCGTCCCATCCCCCCTTTTTCCCTATCCTTCTTCCTACTATTTTTTTTTCTTTTGCTATCAATAAAACCTGTCATTGGTTAGTTTAATTTTTCATTTTAATTCTTTTAACTCGCTCCCTCCTCGTCCCCTCCACCTATATCACACTTGAAAACAATTAGCCTAACTGCATGTGCATAGATAATTGTAACCCAAATTATCTACAGGAGAATGGAGCAGAAGATGCAAGAATTCCTGAATGAACCAATTTGGCTTAAGGAAAAGTAGGGGAATAAGAGTAGTTCGTTTAGTGATGAGACATTTATCAGAAAGAGAGGATTCAGAAAGATTTGCTCTCATACATTTGTTTGACTAAATTAGAGAAACCATTTGACAATGTGGGTTGCAACAGGATGCTTCCTAAATTGAAGAGCATAAGAGTGACATTTAATGACAGAATAATAGTATGGAGACTGTACATACGTAAACAGCTAGCATTGATTAGACGTCGTGGCTTAAAAGAGGAAGCATAACTGTGGTATGGTGTACAGCAAGGGTGTTCTTTATCAACAATGATCTTAAATATTTAACTCATAATTAACTTAGCTTAGTACTTTTCTACCTTTCATTAACTAAGTTAATTATGAGTACTAGTAACTACTATGACGTAAAGCCTTCAGCAGTCATTTATATTTAAATAGGAAATGAAATAAATTAAATAATGGAGAAATTCAAACGTGGAATACAAATGCAAGGATAAAAATGAGTGTGCTATGCTTTCCTGATGGCGTAGCATTTCTTGCAGATAAAAAAGAACACCTGATGATAATGCTGAACAACACTATGTAGAACTTCAACTTGAAGATACATATATGCAAAGTATGCCAAAATTATGGCTTTTGGAAGCAATCAAGAAGTAGGTATGTATCTAATGTTCGCCAAGTTGCTTGGGCAGCCAAAATTTGGAGTAGTTGAAACATTTCCCCAGAATTAAAGTTCATCAGAAGAAGACTCTTCTAAAAACTGATAACTCATTTGAAAATAAGGAAGTACTTCATAAAAATGTACATGTGGATCATACTCTACAAAGTCCAGGAGCAATGGAAGTCTTATATTAAATGGATGAAGACATGCATCCTTAAAGGCCATTAAATTGGCAAAATAAACAGAAAATAAGCACAAAAAGGTATAATAGGCATTTATAGGCAGGGACTTCCTTTCTATTAGTCAATTATGGCCCGAAATGCATTTCTAGCTTCATAAATATTGTTTCCCTAGTAAGGGGGAATTTAAGAGTTTTAAAAGGCAACGCTTAGTGATTGGGTGCAAGTTGGTGTAAATTTTCTCTTTTATCTTTGTTTCCTTTTCCATTTTTTTAAACTAATATTATGCATGATTTAATTTTAATAACATTATACTATTTATCTACAGCCTGTACTTTAACAAATAGCATGAAGAAGTAGTTATTTGCAGTAGCATATTTTAGCAATAGTAAAAAAATTCAATAACGGCCAAGCCATTAGGTACCATCCATTGGTACACATCTGAAGATAAGATCCATACTTCTGATAAAATATTGGTTGTCAAAAAAGCGTGGGTCTGGGCTATTTTCAAGAATGAAAAGAGAGAATCATACAGAAATTCCATGGATAATGATGTATCATTACATAGAAAAATATGTACTAATATTAACCATATCAGTAAATTAAGTCTCAATTTTAAATATGCATGAAAAGCTTATGCTGTGTATTTTCATAACATTTCTTCAGGTAGATGTTATGTAACAGCCATGATGTTGTGACAGCCATATAGCACCTCTGTAAAAACATTATACAACCTGCAATACGACGTCATAGGTATTTTCCAATTTTTGGGAACATCAGAGGTACCCATCAAAAAAAGAGAAACAACTTTGCAAATTTATTCAAAAATAAGTAGTTTAAAAAATTTGCAAAATTTTTTATCATCCCACTTATTTTACCTCTCAGCGATATTATTACAGCCCTATAAAGGTGCGTAAATAGGCCTTATGCAATCCATAATATGATTGCATCGTGAATATTTATCTAGCAGATTAGATCTAAATATACAATTAAAAAAGTGTTAGTTTCCTAATGTGAAATTCATAGGCTGGTATTAACCTTTATCTAGTAAGCAATTCTTTTGTTTATGAAGTTCACTGTAATTATTTAGTATCTATGTATCTCTTGTAAGCTTTTGTTGCATGTAATTGTTTAGTAAGGCTACATGGCCCGATAACGTCGTCGTTGGGAAATTCTTTCCCCCGAGAGTTAAAAGTGCAAACACGGGTGCTAGTGCCCATTTTCACAACTCTGGTGCCTTCAACGATGGTGATGACTACTCTGACGCTAGGGATGGAATTAGCTCGAGTGATGGTGAGATTAGTCGGTCTCACAGTGTATCTCTCTCTCTGCCACAGCCAACATGTTCCCAACCCCTCTCAAGTGCTAAGTCAGACCCTTCCAGCGCTAGTCGTATTTGTGACAGCTCTCTTGCCCGCCCTCCTACTTCAGCCAGGCCTCTCACCCGGCTCCAATCTGGAGTCTTGAAATCTAAAGATAAGATATGACTAGGACCAACAAACAGCTCAACTTCAGTTAATTGTGCGACTAATGAAGTTGCCTCAGCTATGACTTTTTTTTATATTAATATACGATCCCTGACGAGCAATGGATTACTACTTGAACAATTATCCCATGAACTCGGGGTTGATATTCTTGTCCTTTGTGAACATTGGCTGTCTAATGACGAAATTAGTGTTCACCAAATTAATGGGTACAATCTCATCTCTTTTTACTGTCGTGATGTTTTCAAATGTGGTGGTGTTTCAATTTATGCCAAGACGGGCATTGATATTAAGAGTATGCACCTAAATAATTGCCACGAAAAAACGTTTGAATGTGCTGTTTCTTTGCTTAAGTTGAACTCATCAGTGTATGCAGTCCTTGTAGTGTATTTCTCCCCCAATGGTTTAATTGCTGACTTCTTTGATGCTCTTACTGACACTCTCCAATATGTGTGTAGCAGAAATATTAAGGGCATACTGCTATTTGGTGATCTAAATATTAACTTCCTGAGTGACTCGCATGTTAAAAATGAGCTTCTCACCTTGTTATCTTCTTTTGGTTTGCATGTAGTTAATAACCAACCCACCAGAGTTACTTCTAACTCGAGTACGCTCATCGACTACTTCATTTCCGACATTTCTCCCTCATTTCTCTCCTGCAAAACCATGTGTGCAGGCTTTTCTGACCATTTTGGTCTTCAAGTGAAATTTTCATTTGATGCTGGAGGTGTGAAATCATTGCCTTTATATGTTTACAAGCGCAAATTTTCATTGGATGGTATGGATTGGTTTACCCATTATCTAACGCTTGAAACTTGGGATGATGTTTATGTTGCTGAAGACGTTGATGTAAAATTCAAAGCATTTATGACCACCTTCATGGTATGTTTTGAAGCATGTTTTCCCCTTAAAAGGATTAAGGTTAGAAATTTCCATGAAAATTTTAAACTTGATTCCCCAAAACTGCACTCCATGTCTGAGAATCTTCGTCATCTTCACTACTTAAGCAAATTCACAGATACATCCCTCCGCAGTCACTATTCTAAAGCACTCAAGGATTTTAAGAACTATGTGGCCTTAGAAAAAAAGACAGCAATCGATAAATACCTTGGGAATTCTAACAACATTATCAGAGATACATGGCAGGTAATTCATCAGTTAACAAAATCCTCTGTTAGTACTCCTAATTCTAGCATTAATTTCAATGGTAACCCTGTGGATGACCCTCAAAAAATTGCTGATCACTTCAACTCACAGTTTTGTTATATCCCACCCCCGACCAGTAAGTCCTCTTTTCATGCTCAATACAGGGCATCTCCCAATTCGTTCTTTTTATCACCCACAGTTCCTTCCGAAGTTGTGAGCATTATTAAATCCCTTCGCAATTCCTCCTCAAAAGGGCCAGATGGCATTCCCTTATCTGTTGTCAAGGCCTCCTCACAAGTGATAGCATTACCGCTTGCTGACATCATTAATCTATCTTTCTCTTCTGGTGTTTTTCCCTCTGCACTAAAGCAAGCCAGAATAATACCTATTCCAAAAAAGGGCTCTACTACAGAATCATGTAATTATAGACCCATTGCTGTTTTGTCAGTCTTTTCCAAAATTCTTGAGAAGTTATTCCATCAACGATTAAGTATGTACCTACACTCATTTAACCTGATTACAGACTCCCAACATGGCTTCCGCGTTGGTAGGTCAACCAATACTGCAATGTTTCAGTATCTGACTAGGTTACTTCATGGCCTAAACCTGAAACAGCATGTCATAGGAGTCTCTTATGATCTCAAAAATGCATTTAATAGTGTTGATCATAAAATCCTTAAGTGCAAGCTTGAAAGCTTGGGGATTACTGGTAATTCTCTAAACTGGATTATCTCCTTTCTTGATAGTAGATCCCAAGTAGTGTGTTACTCGCATCACTCTACTGCTGGGATGGTACAAAGCATATCAAGTCCTTTAAAAGTTGAAGCCGGTGTTCCACAAGGGTCAATACTTGGTCCACTATTGTTTCTCCTTTTCATTAACGATCTCCCCCATCAGTTCACCATGAGCTAAACCATTATGTACGCAGATGACACAACTAATCTGTTAACTGCCAGCAATACCTCCAATTTAATTGAAGGTGCTAAGAAAACAACTCAAGAGATGTTGCAATGGTGTCATTTGAATAATATTGCCTTAAATGAAGCCAAAACCTCTTACATTCGTTTTCACATTAAAAGTCCCCAACAAGCCCCAGGATTACCCCCTGATCCATTGCTCAACTTTTCTTCATCAATGAAATGTCTTGGTATTCACATTTCAGATACTCTTGACTGGTCTTCTCATGTTTTAGCACTGAACAAGAAGCTTTCTGTTGGTCTTTTCATGATCAGAAAGCTTGCCCCTATTGTGTCTACCAACACACTCACAACGCTTTACTATGCAAAGGTACACTCTCATGTGTCTTACGGCATTATATTTTGGGGAAATTCATCTCTTTCCATGAAAGCTTTCTCACTCCAGAAACAAGCTATTAAAGCTATCAGTAAAGTCCCTATTCGCACCCCAGGTAGACCACTATTTGTATCTCTTGGTATTTTAACACTCCCCTCTATTTATATACTTACCTGTGCCATGTTTGTAAGAAACTATCCCCATTTTTTCCCTGTTAACTCCAGCTTCCATAATCACGACACTCGCTCTAGAAATGACATACATAGCCAACAATATTCCTACAGTCTATGTCTGAAAGGCCCATATCACTCCATTTCCACAGTTTACAACAAGATTCCAATTGAAATTCGCTCCATTTCCTCAACATCATGCTTCAGATCCAAATTTAAAAAATTGTTAATTCATAAAAGTTATTATAGCTTAAGGGAGTATCTATCTGATGATTTTCATTAATGTATGTATTTTTGTTCTCACACTCTTTTATGTTTGGTTTCATTTATTTATTTAGTGGCAACCTCTGTATATTTGCCAAACTACTTGTAAATACTGTGCTGTAATATTTTGACGAAACTCATGGATGTTATATCCCGATGATGTTAATAAATTATTATTATTATTATTATTATTGCCATGTTCCAAGTTGAGACTGATTTTGTGTCTCATTAAAATATTATTATAAATGACTTTATCATGAATTTTGCTCAGTTACTTATCTTATAACAAATTATAACAATTAATAACAAAAAGACGCCCAACATTTTTTAATATTTAAAGCTGATTAATATAAAGATAATTCATAATAAGAGACGAAATATGAGCCACTGACATTATTTCATACTAATATGAAAAATGTCTTACATAAAAGGGAAAATGTGAAACAAATCAATCTTCATCTGTAAAGGAGTAAAATTAAGGATATATGGCATTCATTACTCTAAATTAACAAATTCCATCTATGTTATAGCCTGATGCTGTCACGTCACTTATGGGTGCGAAAACAAATACTGCAGTGTACTTTATAGTGAAATGGAAAAATTATGGGCTTCATTAATCTCACTATAAAGGGACTTTACTGTAGTTGATGTACTTACTTTCATCAATTTATTGCATATTGTTTTACCATATTAGTAGTAGTAGTAACAGAATTTGTGTGATATTCGCTATCCATCCAAAAATAAAATAAAGTTGGTAAGACATGAAGTTGCAAAAAAAAGCCGTCCCTAACACACGAGCAGACAATAGGCAGCCACCTAAAATAGGAACAGACACACCTTCAACAGCTTACTTCTCTTCACCCTTTCATATGCCTTCTCTAAATCCACGAATGCACAAAACTCTAACTAATCACTTAATATTTTTTACATTTGGTCTTCCCCCTTCCTGTTGTACGATGGTACTGTTATCACATTATTCCACAATCCATTTGGAACAACAGAAGCTTTTAAACACAACTCACACTAGTGACATTTCAGTATAACTTACACTATCAGGCCTATGCATTTCGGCATTTGATCATATTTCAATGTCTGCACGACCAGGGGAAAACTTCCAATCATATTGGCTGCTGAATCACTGCAGTGCTGGTGCCTGCTTGCACTTAGGTGGAACAGAAGGATTTTTCCCCATGTTGATTCACGTATTTTACTTCACATAGCTCCCTTTTAGAGGGCCGTTAATTGTACTAATGTTTACTACCACACAGCACTTCAAATTTTCTTAAATTATAGAGGCAAATTTAGTATCATAAAAATATTGTTATCGGTCGCCTTCATATTTCAGGAATATCAGCTAAATCTTTTACCACTAAGGTAAAAAATAACCATGTGGTAGAAAGAAGTGATTATTTCATTAAGTCAGCAATTATTTTACACTCATATTTTCAAATTCAAGGATGATAGCTTTTTTAGTAGGTAGTTTGCTGCATAAAAAAATAATAACAGCTATTTTATTGGAATAATTTCAAAGATCCACTTGGGTATCAAAATTGCACGCACAAAATCTTCGACATCAGGGAACAATGTACAATGAATAGGTACAAAACTTGCAATTCAAGTCATGCTCGAGGGTTAAATTCAAAATCTCTTAGTCTCCATGTATCACCATTGTGACTGTATAATACCAAATTCTATTTTGTACACAACAGTTACATCAGGATGAAGGCACACTCAAGGGTGTAACCGTGTGACATATGTTAGGTCAGCCTCCTGGTGCTAGACTGAACACCTGCAGAAGACTGAAAATTCTGAAAACAGAAAAGTGAAGGATGGTCCTATACATTAGGAAGTCAGTGAGTTTAAGTGGTCAGAAGAAGAAGACTTTGGAGAGCAAGCAACAGGATCATACACACTGGGTCACTAAGCATTCAGGGGTAGGAATTATGCTTAAGAAGAGCACTAGAAATGCATGTGAAAAGCTACCTTCAATGTTAAAGAAAGGATAGTCATTGTTAAGATAGCAACTAAGCTGACAGACACAATAGATGTACAAGTCTACACGCCTATGATGGAGTATGAAGAAATCGAAGTAGTCTGTGAAAAATATCTTGGAATTAATAAAAAATGTGAAAGAAGAAGTCAACTGAATAATGCTTGGACACTGGAATGTCACTGTCACAAACTCAAGAAGGAAGAACTACGGGTATATACAGAATAAAACATTAGAATGAATGAGGATTCAATGAGAAACAATAGAAAGATTGCTCTTAGAATTAAAAAAAAATGATAGTAGCTGTTTAAAAATCATCCCTGAGGAATTTATACATGGAAGGATATACAAGGACTTACAAGTAGATTGATGGATCAATTAACAAAGAGACACTGAGAAGAGTAGGAGATGGTTGAAATCAGATATGAACTCGAAAAGAAAAGTAGGGACAACCTAATTCGGCATATTTAAAGATTCTAGTGTCCAATAAAGACAGCCAGAAGCAGAGTAAGACCTTGACTGACATACATGGAGCAAATAATGAATGATGAGGAAAAAAAGAAATATGTAGAGGTGAAGAGAGTAGCTGATAGAATCATGGAGTGGAAAGCCGAGCCAAACCAACCATAAGGTTGATGACCAGCAATGATGAAGATGAAAGAGGTATGATTGTGATTTAACAGGAAGCAGGTCAGTTTGTACAAGAGAACATTCAGAATAGGCATTTCACAAAGAATAAAAAATATTCTTAGGCATGAACAAAAACAACTTACCCAAATCCTACCACCTCTATCCATTTTAACATTTTCAGGAAGTAATGGATTCCCTTTCATTTTAATCATTTAAATTCCTGCGTACCTTGACCTCTCAATGAAAAAATTTCTTCACCATGTGAAATAAGGCTTTTGAAGATAAAATTATGTTTCCTCAGAAATTTGAAACCTAATAATTCCACAAGAATCCCTTAAGGGGAATAAGGGCACTCAATGGACCAGAAATTCTGTTTCTCATTCGCATACTCTGCAGTAAACTGAGTTCTGTCTGTTTTTTGATTCGGTCTATTAGAGGAACTGTAAATAATGATGTACTAAAGTCAATTTACTATGGCGAGTTCTATTCCCAGGTCATGTACAGTATCCTCTTCTGGGGCCCTACACCCAATTCTAAAATAATATTCAAAATTCAAAAGAGGATTATGCGACTGATAGGTAAAGCATCTCTTTTTGCCCCATGTCACCTCTCTTTCAAAAATTCTGTATTTTGCCCCTTCCCTGTGTGTACATGTTTGCTGCAATTGTTTGTACAAAAAAAATCTTTCAAATTATGCCACTAATAATAGCTATCATTTATTATTACCTTGATGTAATGTGCTATGTATTTCAGATTTTGTATGAATATATATTTTTTTTCTTCTTTTTTTGACATGTCCTATATGTGCAATGAAGTCCTGGGATCAATAAAATTTATTATTATTGTTATTATACAAGGAGCTCTACAGACCTCCATCAAACACATGTAAGGACTAAAAACTCTGGTTACGCCCCCTGGCATATGGCCCTTTTGCTTTACAATAAGCTTCCTTGCGAAATTAAAAGTGCAAAGACTATGGTCCTCTTCAATTGTAAGCTCCGAGAATTCCTATTGAGTAATTTATTTTACTCTATTGATGAATTTCTTAATTTTTAACTTTTTGCAATTGTATTGTATTATGTGTATTATGTAGTGTATTACCTTGATGTGTCCTATATTTGTAACAACAAATCGCCGGACAAATAAAATATATTATTATTACATATATTATTATTATTCCTTTCGATTTCACTGACTTACGCTGGAGGTTATTATGACTAGGGAGTGGCTAGAAAGGAAATACCTGTACAGACACAAATACAACATACAAACAAATACATATTCCATCATCCTCAAATGATTGTTTGTATAAAATAGGAACTGAAATTTAATTTTAAGTGAATATAATTAATTGATAAAGACCAAATAAGAGCTCTACTGCCTCATCCAGTAAAATGAAAATTCTACCTTGATTATGGCAATGTTTGCCGAAACCTAGGTCGGTAGAATAAAAATTGGTATGGAAATTTTTAGTGTTTCTGTTACAATGCAGTCAGTAATAATCTTGTTTCCATTTCAATGATGTGCAATATTAATAATATTTATTTTCTGTCCGCTGGTCATATACATGAAATAAGATAAGTCAAAAAAGATGACAAACATGAACACATCACAATCCCAATGAGGACAAGAAAAAAAGCAACATGATATAAACGAGCTAAAATACCATTACTCAAGTCTTATATGTAATAGTTTTTCTTCAAAGAATTCATTGACACCATAATGACATTTATTTATCAACAAAATCTTTAATTTTATTGGAATAATGAAGGAGAAGGAATTGAGGGCCTTAGAGTCAAAGTAGGTAATACAAGTAACAAACATCATCCAGTGTCACCTGTATCACTTTACTCAAGTAAGAAATGACAAAAAGTAAAGTAGCTTAAGTGTTCGGTGGCTAAATCGCAGCATCATACGTTCGAACACTTGTATTCCTTTTCCTGTAGATACCTGACGGTACCCGATGGTACCAACTTAGAACATACATATGCACTTATATAATTTTTCGCGTTTATGTTACTCATATTACTTTGACTCTCAGGCCCTCAACTGTTTTCAGTTGAGTAGGCAGTTTGCTGTAAATTTCTGAGGCCATTTTGTATGGCCCATTAAGATTGGAGGAGTGCGAGCTATGATTGGAATGTACATCCAGTTTATTTCGGGTGTCATGATTATGGACTGTAGCATTGGTTAAAAAATTTTCTGGGTTATTTTTTACAAATGTTGCGCATGTAAGAATATAGATAGAGGAAAGAGTAAGTATACATATTCATTTTGGTGAAAAGGGGCCTACCAGGTGTACATATTGTAGCCGGTCCCGATTGGACCATTTACAAATCAGGAGTGGACAGTGACAAAGGCGAAGCTTCTGATGAAATGCGTGAGTCATATGAGTGTTTTGTTTGTTTTCGAGAGGTGTGCATGTGTGTTCCCCATCCCTGCTATGAGGCCGTTAAGTGCTACGGAAGTTTCCCCCCCCTTCTCTCTACACCCCGCTGTGTGGCCAAGGAATTGAGACAACACAGTGACGCTCCCCCCCCCTCCAGCCACCGAAAACGGTGCTATGATCAAGTGGCACAACCCATTGGAAATACCGAGTGTATTCCTCCCCCAGCCCCCACCCCACTCGTCCACGGGCATACATAAGCCGCCGCAACCATGCCCGGTGGTGGCAGTGAATGATAGTTTATGGCAGATGACAGTTGGCGGCAGAAGGCGAAAGGCAATAGTCAGTGGCAGTCCATTGCAGTTAGAGGTTGTTGCTGGTAAAAGTGGAGAGCAGATTGCAGACAGCAAGGAGTGGAAGGGAGAGTCGGTCAGTGCAAGTAATTAAAAGGAAATAATCGCGACCCAGTAAGGAGTCCCAAAATCCATGTCCATTTTTGCTGCCCCTCTCCACTCGGCAGATAAACGAAGGAGAAGGAGACACCACGAGCCCAAAAGGAGACGAAGACACCGCCGCGCAAGCCCACTGCCATAATTCCTGTCATTCCCCACCATTGACATCATCATCAGTGTTACGATAAGTAATTGAATTTATTTGGAGCTCGCTTTGCACACCTATTGTTTTCACGAAATTAAATGTCTTTGATGTGTGAAAGGTTTTTCGTCTTTGTCTTACCGCCTCACTCCAGACCCGTCCACACCAAAGCCGTCAGCCCTAGCAAGTTACAGTGCTCACGATCTCTGGTCAGTCGCGTGCCCCAGTCAAACACCCCCCCTTACGATAAACTTGTGCTTGCTATCCGACTAGCTGCTCAGAACATCACATCTTTCCCCCTCTCACCCTCCCCTTTCCCGGAATGCAGGGCTCCCCTCGCCTTCTTGTGGCACGTCATCTTCTTTACTGAGGACAGCAGGTCTGTCGCCCACCCCCGTGCATCTCCCCAATTCCCTCCCCATCCCCAGCTCCCTCGGACTGAAACCCACTCCCCTCATTCTTCTCTTCTTCATTCGCACATTCCCGAGAGAAGAAAAAGAGATTCGAGAGGAAGGGAGGGGTTACAGTATAGAAATCTGAAATTGCTTTGATTGCCTGCTTTAGCATTGAGAAGACTTTCACTGATTCTCGATGGTTACCCCAAAATAAGACAGCAAAGGTAATTATAGAATGAACCTTGGCATAATATAAATATTTCAGAATGGAGATGGAGCCAATTGGAGCCAGCCTTCTAATTATAAAAATGCCTATAGAGATTTTTTTGAACAGGGAATCAATGTGCAGTGACTAATTAAAATTATTTGCAATATGTAATCCTCGAAACTTAGTATTAAGAGAAGAGGTGAGATTGGGCAAGATAAACTCTTTGCAACTGTGAGATAGTAAGTTTGCATGAAAGTGCACAAAAGTGTTTTTTTATTATTTACAATCAACTTATTGTTGTTGCACCACTCGGTCAATTGTTTGACAGTTACATTAACCGCTTCCAAAAGATTTGTAATGGAGTTGGATGTTACTAAACTACATGTATCACCAGCAAAAAGTATTGGTTTTCTATGGGATAGATGGTGAGGTAAGTCATTTACGAATATAATGAAGAGTAGAGGCCCCAAAATTGAACCCTGAGGCACACCTAGATTCACCTTCATTGGTTTGGAGTTGCTAATACCAATGCCATTTTGCCCAACATAGGCATAACTCACGACCAGGTATCTGTTACTGACAAAAGGCTGTACCCAGTTTAAGGCAGCCCCATTAATGCCCAAGTTTATCAGTTTGTATTTTAAGATTGTACGGCCGATATGATCAAATGCTTCACTTAAATCAAAACAGATTCTCAAAGAATATTGCATGTCGTTTAATGCAAGATGGATATTATTAAGAAAATCAAAGATTGCAGTATCAGTAGATAGCCCAGCCCAAAAGTCATGTTGATTAGTACCAAGTCGGTTATGCAGACCAAGATATTTAACCCTTTCGCTACGAACGACGTGATAGAGCGTCGTAAATTTTTCGACGCAAGCGAACGAACGACGTGATAGCACGTCGTGCCGCTAAGCTAGCCCTAAGCAAGCCTAAAAGGTGTGTGTTGTAAAGGACTTAATCTCAGGACGCCGTCGGTACCCTTTCTCGGTTCGCGGGAGGGGATTACCTCGACCCTTCCTCGCAGTGCGAGCCCCACTCACAGCAGGGGTCCGCGGTCAGTTGCTTGCTGGTGTTGTGGAATAACAAACTAACAGGTTTTTGTGTTATTGGCAAACTGAGCATTATAAGTGCATTGCTTATGTTTAGAACTACAACCACAAATTTAAAACGGAGTTCTACTGTTATTTTTAACGTAGTTTGTGTGTAAAGGAATCTTTACCATTGATACGATTTTTGTTGCTAAATAGCTTAATATTAACGATAGAATTTTGTTTAAAAGCTGTAAAGTCATTGTAAAACAAGAATAATTCATTTATGATTAAATAAATATCGAGGCTGCAGCAACAATGTTTTTAGCAAAACCATCGCATAAAATATAGTTGACCGCGACCGCATGCCGTAATGGGCACCGCAAGCGGGAAAGGGCGGAGATTATCTCAGCCCGGTGGCCGAGCAAAAGGTGCTGGCCCCCGACCCAAGTCAGGGAAATAGGTGCCGGTGAAGATCCTAGCGTAGTGAAAGCTCCGTACTGGCAAAGCAAAAAAGTTTTCCACGTCCCCGTCGCGAAAGGGTTAAGGATACGGTTATAAAACTGTTTTTCAAATATCTTCGAAAAGACATAACACAGAAATGGGTCTATAATTATCTGGGTTAGTAAGTGATCCCTTTTTCGGGATAGGTTAACACTCTTTGAGTATTTGAGATCACTAGGAAATTTACCTGAGGAGAAGGAAATGTTTATGTCAGCAAGCGGAGCTTCTATAACTTTGGAGGTGGCTTTTACAACAGAAACTGGGATACCCTCCAAACCAACTGACAGGGAATACTTAAGTAGTTTTATGGTAGAAATAACTTAATTGGTGCATGTTGGGAAAAGAAAAAAAGGAATTTGGAGAGTGGCTATTTTTGGAAGGAAGTGGAGGGATTTAGGGGTGAATTGTCACCAGAAGTTACATTACAAAAATATCTATTAAGACATGGAGCAATTTCCATGGGATCGGACACCTCCCTAATTGAAAGTTATTGCATTATGCACTATTTTTGGGATTGGAAGCTGAGGTATTTTGCTTGATTATATTCCAGGTTGATCTTACAATATTGTTGGAGTTAGATAGGTAAAGTTCATATTCTGCTTTCCTAGCAGTCTGTTAACAAGATTTGAAATCTTTGTATGCCTGTAAATATGCTGTTCGTAAGCTAGGATCAATCAATTTCATTTTTATAATGCAAGTCATGTATATGCCAGGATTTAGTTTTTAGCTCTGGTAAGTACATTTTCTTTACAAAGACATTATGTTTCTGTCTCACTCTTTTTAAATTAATTACTGAAAATAAAATATTCTTTGGAAAAAAAATATTTACCAATAATAACTAAATTTAAAAGCAGTTTGGTAGATTTTAAACTACAGCTCTAAATTCAGATAAAACTGTTTTGAGCAGCTAGATAATTTCTCAGGATATTCTCCCCAATCAAATATGAGCTCTAGTTTCACCTAGCATAAAAATGTGATAGAAAATATATCATGTGGAAAAATGAAACAGCTATTAGCGACAAAAATATTGGTCAATGCTGGTGGCATTACTAACCAAAAAGAAAAACATTGGGCTAAGTTGCGAAAACCTTTCTTTTATGTATATCCAAATTTTTAAAAGTCCATTTTTGCACAATGTCTTATACATATATAGTATGTATGTAAAAGAAATCAGAGGAAAAAATAGCAATTTCTCCATGTTTATGAAAGCAGCCAATAATGAGTTAATAGTGCAGCAGAAGATAAAGTAGGAAATCAGAAGCCATGGACCATACACAAGAAGTACTCGATCTAATAGGTAAAAGAAGAAAGTACAAAAACTTGAAAGCACACTGGTAAAAATTTAGCAGGAAAATTTAGAAGGAACCAGCAGAAAGTTAGCAGGATCTTGCAGGATTAGCAGGATGTAGCAGGAATTTTAGCAGGATAAACAGGATTAGCAGGAATTTTAGCAGGATCAGAAGGATTAGCAGGAATTTTTGCAGGACTCGGCTTGAACTTTGACAGAATCCTGCTAATATTCCATAGTGGGAATTTTCTGAATTTTTAATAAAGAAAATTATATAAAGAAGCACTTAAAATGCATTCAAGAAAAAATATAAATTCCTTTGAAGGACAGCAGATGCATAAAATAATAATAAATATATGATCATCCACAGAGTAAGAAATGTCATATATGAAGGAATGGATGGAAAACTAATGTAAAGAGGTAGAAGGCAGTCTCTCCTAGGGTAAAGTCGAAGCTTCTTAAAGAACTGTAAGAAGTTAATTCAAAGAATGCCCAGCCAAAGGTAATGTGAACACTAAATATAACACTCATTTTTTCCAATGTTCTTTTAGTGTTCACAAAATGAACGTAATTTGAACATAAAATTAACACTAAAAGAACATTTAATTAACATAAAAAGAACTTTTAAAGAGCACAAAAAGAACATTGATTGAACATTGAAAGAACATAGTCAGAAATCAAATGAAAATTGTGAACATAAAAGAACAGAAAAAGAACATCAAAAGAACAGTGGAACATAAAAAAAACATTGATTGAACACTATCCTTCCAGCTAGGGGTCATTCAGAGTGAAGAAAATGATACTCTCATTGAAACTGTAGGTAAAATGAAGTGAGGCAAAGAGTACCTGGAGAAACTTCACAGCAGAAAGAATTGAGAAGCAGGATGATACAGGATTAAGACTCTGTGGATGAGGATAAAAAATGATACACCATACACCATCAAAGGTTCGGAACTTTATGCTGCAGTAAAGGACTTACACAAGAAAAAGATGCCGGGAGTTGATGATATTCCCTCATGGTTCCTAATGTATGCATAAGCATGAACCCTGAATACGCTATATAGGTTAATTTGTGACGTGTATTCAATTGGGCCAATGCAAATGGACTTCAAAAAGAACGTAATTGACACTATCCCAAAGAAGAAAAGAGCCACGAGATGCGTAGACTTCATAACATTCAGCCTCACTGCTCATGCATTGAAAATTCTTGCCAGAATAATTTACAGGGGGATGTAACAGTATCTGTAAGAATTCCTGGATTAAGACTATTGGTCAACAATACATTTCATCTCTAACACATACTAATGATATCTCCTATTTGACTCAATTTGTTTCATAGAACCTACATTCCATATCACATCCATCCCCAAAGATATCTAACATAGCTTATCATATTTCCAATTAACACGTTCAATACTGAGGGACGTTCTGGAACGTCCTGTGGGTGCTATTTGTTGAGGGAGGACGTTCCTGAACGTCCTCTCTCAACAAACTGTAGTTTCACCGGCGCCATAGCTAAGGCTTTGCTCTTTTGTAGAGTGTTCTTCATTCTAAAGTGTAATTCTAGGAACATAATGGTAATGTTTAAAATTTAATGAATTTGAATCACTTTGTTAGAAGTGTACTTTTGTGGCTTGAATCTTTTTTTCTTAAGTATTTGTGCATAAAATTTTATTTAACAATACCAATTTGCTGACTGTGGGATCCAGGTTGATAAAATGTTCGCCTCGAATCCCACATGACATGGGTTTGAATCCTATTGAGAATTTGAATATCATGTTTGTCTAAATGCTATGCTTAGAAGCCATAATACGATGTAACTTTATCCATTGTTGCATGTAAACAAAATTATACAATTTATTTAGTTTGTTTTTGCATCTGAAACTAAATCTACCCTGCACACTCAGAGCCACCGTTAAGATGGAAGGCTAGAACCTGAGGTAAAACCTGCTCATGTAAGTATTTTTTTACCTGAACATATTTTTATTCAATTGATTCAACCATTTTTTCTTCATTGCTGTAAATCTATATGGTAATGATGAAAAACAAAAAAATAACAATAAAATAAATGATATATTATATTAAATAAATAGTAGTACATAATAAATAATAATATAAATAATAAAAAAATCTTAAGGGGCAACCTCCTAGCATGCCATGCTATCGCAGGGGGTATATGGCAAGGATGCACTCTTTCTGGTGTGAGATGCATCCGGAACACGACCATCTATTATCCCAGGAGAACCTGCGCGATTATGCCAACCACCTGCGAAAAAAGGAAACTCCCCATCAACCGCCAGTTCAGAGGGATACACCACCGGTCAGACCACTCTCCCCGACACAGGCAGCCTCTCCACTGCCTGAGGCGAGAACGACATTTGTGTCAGTCTCTCGGCCAAATGAGGAGGAAGTTGGTCAGGCCGTCTCTGGACTACAAACGTGGTTGTTAAGCACCATTAACTGTGATGAAGGACAACCTAGGCAGAGAGACATCCACCAAATGATCTCTCTGTGGGGTAACTACCTGCCCCAGTTGAATGGTCTTATTGACGAAATCCTGACGGGAACGTCGGACCTTTGGACGGTAAATTGCATGGTCTATGCTGCTGCCAAAATTATGGCTCACTCCCAAAAGAACATCTCTTGGGAGGACAAAGCAGCAAAGAGGCTGGAACAGTTGGGAGCCCAAGATCACGCAGGCGAGACGACAGGTGTCGAGAATCCAGTGTGTGATGGAATGCATCGTATCACCAGCACAGGTGGAATCACTAGTTGCACGCATGCAGAAGGCCGTCATCCTGGGGTCACTCCGTCTACTGCGTACGCATGACCCAACTGCAGCGTAGCCACTCATCCGATGGGCGTCGGATGTGGCAACGATTACTGAGTCCCCCTCTTGAGATTACCCCTCTTGAGTCCCCGGCCATTATAACGGCTATGAAACCTGATGCTTGCCGGGGACTCAGAGGGAAGTGTTACAACTGTAACAATAAAAGCATAAATAATAATAAAAATAATTTAAAAAATAATAAAATAAAACAAAAAGTAAATAATAAAAATACTATCTTTTGATGGTTGACTGTCTGTTGCTTCTAAGTGTTCATCATATAACAATGTCAATTTTCTTTTACATATTCTTTATTTATTAGCTTTTCAGGTTGCGTTTCCAATTTATATTTTTATTGTGGATATTACTGTTAAATACAGTGGAAGCCCGGTATAGTGAGTACGGCTTTTTGCGAGAATTCCGTTTTTGCAAGTGATTGTCATTGTACCGTCAAAAGGCCTATGTTTTACATGTAAAATAAAGTGGATATAGCGAGGCCAAAAAGTTCCTTCCACGGTATACGCTCGGTATTACGACAGATATCTCTCGAGGGCGATGCACCACCTAGCAAAAATTAATTATTTTGTTTTGTATTATCTGTTAATTAAACTAAATATTCAAGATGTGAGCCATATCTGCAACACCTAAAGCCAGTTATGTCCAAACATTAGTGATTTACGGCCTGGAGTATGCTGTGCGTGCTCCCATTTTACGTTCTTCTTTTGTTAGGCCCAGTCATCAGTGAGAGGGGAGTGGGCGGACGACAAGCAAGTTGACAGTAGAAGAGGGAACATTCAGCAGAATGAGAGCGATCTGTCAGAGCGATTGAAAAACTCAAACCATTCCGTCAACTCGATGCGCCCAATCACACGGCAGCAGAGAGTTGTGATGTAGGTAAGGGGCGGAGTTTACTCGGTCGGAGGGGCGGTGTTTTCTCGGTCGGAGTTTTCTCGGTCGGCGGGGCGGAGTTGTCTCATGTGGTTTGTGCGGCAGCATCATGTCCGTGAAACGTATATCTTTGGACCTTAAAACCAAAATTAAAATTATAGACGAGTGCGAAAGTAACAGGTCTTCAAAGACTGATATCGGGAGGCGGTTTGGTGTGTCGTCATCTACATTGCTCACAATATTGAAGAACAAATATAAAATTCGTGCAGCAGTGACCGAACTAGGATGACTTAGCAGCCAAAAACATTTGCGGCATGGGGAACATCCTCAAATGGAATCTGCACTATTCAAGTGGTTTTGTCAGCAAAGGTCTGCAGGACTGCCCATAAACGGTCCGATGTTTAAGGCGAAAGCTGACTACACTTGCACGAAACATGATGTGCTAGCCAATCGACTGAGGTATTTTCTTTTCTAGTGTAAATAAATACTCGATGACACTAATTTGCTGCAGATAATTGAATTTGAATCATAGAAACTGCTAGGAATAGGTGACTAAGCGAGAAATATCTTCGACCACCGGTACATGCCGTATTTCAGTGAACCTTCAGGCCAATTTTCCCAACTGATGGACTTACTGGTTAACATTCGAAAACTTGACAAAGTTGATATTATCGTCATGACATATTCGCAAAATTATCCAAAAACTACAGTATACCTAATATTTTAATTCCGATTAGTTACGGTGTCTTTACAGCTTTCTTCGACGATCGAAAAATAGAAGAACTGGAAGAAAAACACCGAAACTGGAGGAATTAATATTTTATGTAATGGAAAATGTCCTGTTTCTTTCTTAAAATTAGTTGATATTCCACCAGATTGTGCCTGAAATGACTTTTTTGCTGTTTACCTTCGTCAAATACCATGGAAACAAAAGAAAAACGGTAAATACGAACGACTATGCGAATTAGGTGGCTTTATTCAACACTTTCGGATACAACGAGCGCTCGATTTAGAGAGTGAATTCCGAGGGATTATGAGCACTCGTTAAACCGGGCTTCCACTGTACATTGAAACATATATTAACACAGTCAGGATAAATATTTGGATGTGGAGACATGCTACACAAGAGTAATATGCATATTTGGAATGTGAAGACATGCTACACCAATACCTTTCCAAAATACCTAGAAAATGAGAGATATATATAAAAATTCAGTGTTAGGAATTGAAGTGAGCATAAAAATCTGTGGATAACAAATTTTTTGATACTCTATCAGTCAAAGAATTGCTGTACTAATTGAATGCCTAGCATGACCAATGGGATGAAGATATATCATGAGAAAATAAATGTATAGTATACATGATTATCAAAGAGTAGGAAAACCAGGTAATACTTCAACCTACAAGAGGGATAAATAGAAGAGCATAAACAAGTCACACACATAATCAGTGCCTCACATTAAAATGTGAGAAGGATGAAAAAAATGGATTTGTAAAAGATTTGTTCACTAATGAGGAAAAGATAGGTTTGATATGGAGTATAGCAACAGTTGTTGGGAAACTTGGCTCCAGAGGAAAGAGGATGAGTGTAATAAGCATTGATAATTTTTAATAAGGAGTAGGATGGAGATAAGTCGGGTTGAAAAGATGACATAATAGAACTGACAGAAAGAAATGCAAGGGGAGTGCTGAGGTAGTGGACTGTTCAGGTGAGATGACACAGGCCAAACGTTAGGTAATTGAGGAATAAGGTGCACGTGTACAAGTGTATTTGTATTTTAATCACTTTAATGCAACTTACACACAACTTAAATGCTACTGTATGCTTAATTTTAGTCACTGCTTTGTGATTCTTTTCCACGAACAGTGAAACTCTCTCCCACATTCCCACAGATCTCCTTCATCTCACTTGTAGAGATAGACTCCTCCACCTCTGGCTCCTCCTCGAAACCAATTTCTTGCAGAACCTCCGTATGCTGCTGCAACTGTAACTCTTGTAACTCCTCGGTCATCAGTTCCTGAGAGTGCTCCTCGACGAGCTCGTTCACGTCTCTCTCATCCACCACCAGGACCATGGATTTTCCCAGAGACACGATCTCCTCTTCCACTGGCACTTCGGGTTCCAATCCTTCAAAGGTTCTTTCGGCTACAGCCTCAGGCCACAGCTTCTTCCATGCAGAGGTCAAGGTCCTCGTTGCAACACCCAGCCAGGCCTGATCAATATTTCTGAGGCATATCACGATATTAACGTGGTCCTTCCAGTACTCTCGAAGGGTGAGGTTTGTGTTCTCTGTCACCTCAAAGCAGCGCCGGAACAGGTGCTTAGTTTACAGCTTTTTAAAATTAGAAATCACCTGCTGATTCATGGGCTGCAGGATAGGAGTGGTGTTGGGTGGTAGGTATAAATTTGAACCTTTATAAACTTGAACTCTTCGAGGATGTCATCTCCGAGGTTCGATGGGTGAACAGGAGCATTGTCGAGAACGAGAAAGGGTTGCATGGGTAGGTTGTTTTCCTGTAGATATTTCTTAACAGAAGGGCCAAAAACCAGGTTTACCCACTCCACAAAGAACTGCCTAGTGACCCATGCCTTCAGGTTTTCCCCCCACATAACTTGCAGTTTTTCTTTTAAAATCTTATGTGACTTAAGGCTCTTAGGTTTTCCAAATGGTATAAGAGCAGAGGCATGATCTTGCAGTCGCCACTCGCACTGGCGCACAGTGCGAGAGTTAGTCTATCCTTCATGGGTTTGTGGCCTGGGATCATCTTCTCCTCTGTCGTTATGTAAGTCCTGTTCGGCATCTTCTTCCAGAAAAGCCCTGTCTCGTCAAAGTTGAAGACTTGCTGGGGGATGTATCCTTTGGCTTCTATCAGTTCGGAAAACGTTTTGAGATAATCCTCAGCTGCCTTCATATCCGAACTAGCTGCTTCACCATGCCTGACAATGGAGTGAATGCGGGTCCTTTTCCTAAAGTTGTCAAACCAGCCTCGACTGGCATTAAATGAGTCTTCCGATGCCTCGTCCGTGGAAGTGCACGGGGTCTGATTCAGAAAATCACCGTAAATCGCTCGTGCCTTCTCGCATATGATGCCCTGTGTTAAGGTATCGCCTTTAAGCTGGTTCTCTGTCACCCAAACCATCAGCAGTTCCTCCATCTTTTCATGGAGAGAGTTCTGGAGCTTAGAAATTATTGTAACGCCCTTAGCTGGCGTTATACCCTTTATCGACTCCTTTTGTTTAAGTACAGTACATATCGTTGAAGTACTACGTCCGTACTGCCTCGCCAAGTCAGCTACTTGCACACCTTGCTCATTTTTTTCTATGATTTCACGCTTTAATTCAATAGACATCATCTTCTTCTGAGCACTGACCTTTCCACTCACTTTCTTTGGACCCATGGTTATAAAAAGAAATGTGATAAAGTATGTAAATGCACAAAAAGCACAAAGCCCTAGAAAAACTTATCAAAGATGCTTCAACAGCGAGGTAAACAAGCACACTGGGGGGATGCGTTGGATAATACGAGACGCACAAGGCGCAGTAAACTGGTGGGTCGAGTGCAGCTGGCCGTTCCTCGTATCTCAAATTTTGCTCGTATTTCAAAGCAAAACTTCGCTCGCTCGACGGCTCATATCTCAAATATCTCGTATGTTAAGGCACTCGTATCTCGAGGTACCACTGTATGGAGTTCAAGACCTCTAGGATAGTGAAGATTATAAAGCCCTTCGAGACTGCATCATCTTCAGAATACGTGATCCTTCTACACGAGAGGCGTTACTCAGAATTGAGGACCTAACCCTACAAAAGGCAATCAACCTATGCCAAACCAACAGGGAGTGTATTTTGTGAGACAAAAGAAGCAACGCAAAAGTTTTAAGAATAATTCAAAAAGTGAATCTGAGAATAGCAATAATTCTAAGCCTAAGTCTAAAGGGGAGGAATTTGATTTCAGACGGTGTAAAAGAAGACATATCCCTCGTAAATGTCCTGTGTATGGTGAAAATTGTAATAAATGTGGAAATTTAAATCATTTCGTGACAGCATGTAGGGTGAAAAATGTCAATATGCTCAATTGTAAAAAAAGCTCAGATGAGTGTGATTTGTTTGCTTCCAGGGTTGAATGTGAGTACCCTTAAGATGTGAAAAATGTTATAGTAAAGATAAGTTCTAGTGCTATATGGGATGAAATTATTTTCATTGTGAAGATAAAAGTGAAAGAGAAAATATGTACATAGATGGGTAAGGGTAACACACCGGTTCCCGTAAGATCACCGAAGTTAAGCAATGTTGGGCCCGGACTGTGGTTGGATGGGTGACCATGCATACCTTCACCGTGGCGCTCTTGTCCCCTGTATGCACATGGCAGACAGACATGGGGTTGGCACAATGGACCAAGTAGGTTTAAGTGCCCTGGCTCCTGTCGAAGGCCCCCCTTACAAACAATCTAACTAATCATGTACATAGATACCGGAACACATTTAGCAAAATGCCCTCATGTCTCCTCAAAAAGATAGGCCAACAGCCTGTGGTTAAATCTGTTAATGTCCAATTGAAAGGTTTCCTCAAAAATATAAAATGTAAACCACTTCGGTCTGTATCCCTACTATGCAAGTATAATGGCAAGAGTATTAAAGAAGATTTGATGATTGTGGATGGTGTTGATAAAATATTATTGAGTGCTAATGTCTGCGAATCATTGAATTTGGTAAGGAGAGTTAATTCCATTTCTCTTACCACAAAAACATATGGTAAGGAGGAATTTGTAAACGTTAAAGCCCAAAAATTTAGTAGCTCTGTTGAATTTCCTGGTAAATATTCTATTACCACCAAACCAAAGTTCGAGCCTGTACGTTACCCGCCTAACAGAATACCTCTTAGCTATTCGCCCAGCCCTCAAACTAGAAGTGGACAGGCTAGTTGAGAGGAAAGCCCTGGTGTAAGTAGAATATGTTGACGAAAAGGCTAGTATTAATATAATGGTAATTGTTGAAAAGCCTACCTATAATGGTAAAATAAGATTATGTATCAACCCACATGACTTGAATAAGCACATAATCCACTAACCCAGATTGATGCGAACCGTACACAAGGTAAGAGCTAAGTTAGCCAACCAAAAGTTTTTAGTGTGTTGGATCTAGCTGAAGACTTTCACCACTTAGAGTTGATGGAAGAGTCTTCTAGGAAATGTAGCATTGCCACACCCTTTGGAGGTCACATATTTATTGTTCTTACATTTGTTTTGCCTTGTTCCCAAAATTTATTCCAAGTGTAGTTGAGAACAAATTTGGTGACCTTGATAATGTGGAAATTTGCCATGATGATTTGATTGTTTCAGGTGATACTGAGGAGCATGACATATCTCTTTCAATTTAATACAGAAAAATGTCATGTGTTATCATTCTCAAGAAAAGTTAAATGTATTGAATTTGTGGAAGGTTACTCGGGATTTCCACAGGGTCAGGTTCTCCAACTCCGTCTCGGCCGACGTTTCGATGACGATGCCCTGATGACGATGGACAACTCGTTCATCGAAACGTCGACCGAGATGGAGTTGGAGAACCTGACCCGGTGGAAATCCCGAGTAACCTTCCACAATTCTATACGCCAGGAAAGCCTGCGATCGTATTGAATTTGGTTACAGCATGAGTGGAGTTAGATTGGAGAGAGTGACATGTCACAAGGATCTTGGGGTGATTTTCACTAGTACCTTGAACTTTAATAAGCATATAGAGGGGATGGTATCATCCTCAATGAGGAATTTAGGCTATGTGCTGAGATCGACCAAGTGCTTCAACACGGTGAAACCCCTGATTGTACTATACTTAGCTCTTGTAAGGAGCAGGTTGGAATATTGCGCTGTTATTTGGTCCCCTTACTGTAAAAGTTATATTGAAGTGATTGAGAAGGTGCAGAAACGATTTCTACGAGTGTTGTACATGAGAGAATATGGGACTTATCCAATAATGGATAACTATGTGCCAACACACAGGTTAATACAAATGTATGGTATGCAGAGACTGGAAGAGAGAAGGTGTATAAGTGATTTAACGTATCTATATGATATTTTAAATAGTATGACTGACTCACAATTGATTGAGATGATTGACTTTTATGTTCCCGAAGTGTGCTGCAGAAACAACAGACTGTTTTTGAGGAAAGGGTGCAACACTAAATATGGTGAAAACTCACCTCTCAAGAGAATGTGCAATACATACAACAGATATTCCAGAGAACTGGACATATTTGGTCCAAGGTCAGAGTATTTAAAGTGTGTAAGGGCATGTTGTAAATGAGTGTGGGCAAATACTATATGTTTCATATGTGATAGTCTTAAGGTTTTTCCTGTTATTGATTTATGTATATTGTTGGAGAGACTGAAATAAATAAATAAATCTCTGAATGAGCTAGTTGCCAGAGCTAAAGAAAATAAAGCTCGTTTTAATAAGGACAAGTTTCAATACAAGAAAGAATGTGTTAAATTTATGGGAGAAATTTTTCTGACTCTGGGATCTATACATAAATCATAGATGGATAGAATAGAATCTTTGCGTAAGTTGGAAACTCCTAAGAATACAAACAAGTTGCAAAGAGTTTTAGGCTCATTTAATTATGTCAGAAAATATATTTCAGGTATGGCTCAGGCTATGGCACCCCTGCGTCAACTTTTAAAATGTAGTGTTGAATGGCAAAGACTTCCTTCTCATGAAAAAGCATTTCAATTACTCAAAGAAATTGTAGCTAAGTCCCCTGCTCTAGTTCCATTTGATCCATCTAGAAAAATTGTGCTCCAATGTGATGTGTCCAAACATGGATTAGGATGTTGTTTATTTCAGGAGTATGAAAACAAAGTAATGAAGCTCGTAGCTTGTACTTCACGTACACTCTTTCATCACTCAAGTATTCTACCAGCTAATTGGTAGGTTCTTGGACAGTCCCCATTCTGCATCCTAATTTCATAGACATTGTCTTGCTTTCCCTCCTAATGATGTCCCACCATTAGATACCTCTTAAATTCTTCATGTCTTCTATCTCCTCTTATTTCATCCAGATTCTCCAATCCTCTTCCTTCCTCTTCCACGCTTCCCCAGTATTCTCCCCTCTATCACTCACTTCAACATGCCCTCTCATCTCAAAACCTCCTCCATCCATCTCTTCTGCCAACTCCGAACCCCCGCCACAAGCTTTCTCTCCTCTCCAACCATATGTAATACCTCGTCATTCATCTTTCTCGCCTCCCAGCTCACCTTCTCCATCCTTCTCCAAACCCACATCTCAAACGCCTCAAGTCTACGCACATCCTCCCTTTGAAATGACCAAGTTTCCGACCCATATAACACCACACTCCATATTAAAGTTTTCACCAGCCTCTTCTTTACGTCTCTTCTCAGACCACCCCTCATCAATTCCCTTCTCTTTGAAAATGCTTCTTTAGCCACAGCAGTTCTGCATCTGATGTCCCTACAACTAAACACATTCTCCTCCAAAATACTACCCAGATATGTAAACTGCTCGACCTGCTCTATCTTATGCCCTCCCACCCTTATAATCAGCCCTGCCTTCTTACTTCTAGAAAATCTCATCACTTTCGTTTTCTTGTAGTTTATCTTCATTCCATAACTTTCGCACTATACCTCTAACACATTCACCATTGACTGTAACCCCTTGGAAGACTGCCTAACCAATGCTTGATCATCAGCAAATCTCACTGATTTTATCAACTCCCCTCCTACCTTTATTCCTACCTCACCCTCCCCCCATGCCTCCCTTACCATTACTTCTGAATACACATTAAAAAGCAACAGCGATAGTAGTCAACCCTGCCACACTCCCCGTCCTAACATCGCCGATCCCGATTCTCCATCAGCTACCTTAACCTGCACCGTCTGGTTCATATATAAATTTCGAATCAGACGCCTGTCCCTCCAATTGACCCCTAATTTCTTCAACACTCCCATTAATTTCGTCCCGTCCACCCTATCAAATGCCTTCTCGAAATCTACAAAGCATGCAAAAACATCCTACCCATACCCTAGGTTTCTTTCTACTAGCGTCCTCATCACTGCTATAGCATCTCGCGTTCCCGTCTCTCTTCTAAACTCAAACTGGTCATCACCCAGGTATTCCTTTTCCTTCTTCTCTAGCCTTCTGTTTATAATTCTCAGAGCTACTTTGGCCACATGGGATGTAAAGCTTATTGTCCTATAGTCTTCGTACGTTTTTGCCTTACTCTTCTTTGGTATAGGAATTAGTACAATCTTCGCGAAATCTTCTGGCCACACTCCATCCTAATAAATCATACGCATAAGCACAAAAATATTTACTCTTCCATTCTTCCCCATGCTCTTTGAAAACTCTGCAGGTATGTCATCTATTCCCACCGCCTTATTCCTTTTCATGTCTCATGGAGCTTGGTTGATTTCGCTATCTAGAATACCTGGTCCGATGCCATCTCTGCTGATGTCTTCTCTTTCTATATCTAACGTTCTGGGCCTTATTTCTTTACCATACAGCTCCTCAACATACTCCTTCAACCTCTCCTTGATCTCTTTTGGTTCCTCGATCACCTTTCCCGTCTTGTCTGTTATCGTTGTAATTACCCTTCCCTTATTACCACCCATCAGTTACTTTACTTTCATATATAATGCATCTGCTCTTCCCTCTTTTTGGTATTTCTCTAGCGAGTCGATCTGTCCTCTCCACCACGCCTCTCTTGCTTTCTTTGTTTTTTCTTCTAAGCCTGTTATTTAATTCTCAGTATTTTCTCTTGCCTAGCTCTGAGCATACACTCTTCCATTTCCTTCTCTCCTGCACCTCCATTATCATCTCCTTTGTGATCCACGGTTTTCTTTTTGGTTGCACTGACTATGCCTACCGTTGCTTTCGCCACTTCTACATTTCCATTTTCAAACTTCCCCATTCATCTTACACTGGTCTAACTCCATGATCCTCACCCATTATCTCATCATCCTTCTCTCGATACTTCTTCTTCATTGCCCCAGTTAATGCCTCCGTATTCCACTTTTGTATCCTCCTTCCCATTCTTATCTTTTTTTAGTTTTACCCGATATTTCATGACAAATAAGCTGTGTTCCGAGTCTGCGTCAGCTCCTGGATAAGTATGTGAGTTTTTAACACTGCTCCTGTATCTGTGAAGGACCATTATATAATCTATCTGGAACCTATCTGTGTCTGCACCCTTCTCCCAAGTGTACCTACGTCGCGGATGATGTCTGAACCATTGTGATCACTAGGTTATTTCTCCGGCAAAACTCTACAGCATTCTCGCCGTGGTCGTTTCTCCTTCCTAGCCCGTAATCCGCCCATCTCCTTCCTTCACCCACCACCGCCTTCCAATTCCCCATTACTACTAACAAGGAGATATCCAAACAAAACGATTATTTTCTGAAACTATAGAGAGAATGCGGGAAAAGTCACAGCTTTCTTCCACATAGGCCCAGGTTCGAGAGAAAAACGCTATTAAAGAATCTTCCTCCGTATAAATCCTTTATAGTACACGCCTCTCTCAACAGAGGTCGTAGCCCAGTGGGTTGAGGTGCTGAGCCGGTTATCCTCATATGGTATCTAGGGTTCAATCCCAGGTTGCGGCATTTTTTTCTTGGGAATATTTTACAGAATTACTGTACATTGCCCACACCCATACACTTCCGGCAGTAGCAACACTTTTTTTTTCATTTTCAGCCTATTTGCTGGATTTTCAATCAACCTCCTTGGGAGACTTTCGAAGCAAATTTCGGGATTCTTATTCAGCCAAAAAGAGGTTTCAAATGCTGACAGACGTAATATGTTTAGATTTTGAAAATACAAGGATTCTTCTTTGAATATAGGATGGGCTTTGATTTGTCATGGGTCTTTCTCAAGGCCGTAAACAATGAACAGATTATTACTTTTTAATTAGCAATGATGTGCTCACTTAAAATTTCCCAGGAGCCATGTTCGAGTAATGACTTCTGTAACTCTATTTCTTGTTCAATAGTGAACATAATATAGGTAAAAAAGAGATGGTAATTGTTTCCGAGGTTATGTAAAAAACTTTTTCTATGGCCTTTTCGCGGAGCAACATATTACATATATTGAAGCGAAGCCTGTATCGTGGGGGAGAGGAAGATATTCCAACACAAAAAAATATCACGTTATGATAACACCCCTGTAAACACAAAAAGCTGCAGCAGCGCTGCACAAGGGTTTCAAGGTTTCACGCGCAACTCGCACTGAAGGAAGCGCTGCCGCAGCGTCTCCGCAGCGGTATTTCGGAGCGCGCTGCCAAAGCGTATAGCTGCAGCGCATGGGTGATGCGCACCAGCAACACGCTGCTGATGCGCTACCGATGCATATTCGTGAAGCATGAAGCCACCGCTGAAAGAACATAGGCTCTTTTACTCCTCCCTTAACACGAAGCAATGAGAAGGTTGAATAGTTAGTGATAGTATATTTTCAGGCACCTGTTTTATCATATGTATCGAGATAATTTAAAATAAGTTGAAAAGATAACTATTGATGTAGAATACGAAATGAAATTCTCAGAATTGAACACGCAGTTTTATGACCCTCCCGTATTTTTGGTGTCAGTTCCAACTTCCACAATTTGTCGGATAAAAACATTATTCATAGGGCTCGCGCTCGCATTAGGAGCTACATCATATGAAGATGGCCGCGATACATTTCGCGCCTAGTTTGAATGGAATGGGTTGTACAATTGAGTAAGAGATGGCGCTGACTACCGAGGATATCTCAGATGAACTGTAGATTGTTGCTACGCAAAGTGCAACTTTTAGTGAACAGTTTTTCATCACGTAATTATTTTGGAAACTTCAGCTTTATCACAAGGCACAATATATGTCATCGTAGCTTTCATGATAAGCCATTAAAAAGTAGATAACTTCGGCTCTCGAAATACGCAGCCGTGGGGGACTCAATGAAATCCATGGGATACAGTACTGTATGTATCTCCTGATTTTGCCGGGCCGAGTTGGTCTTCCTTAGAAACGAAGACTTGAGCGGTTTTCGTTACGAGGTAATGGACAATTCTACGTACTGTTATGATTGCTATTTCCTTTGGGACATTTTAAATTTTAAGTTCCTTTTACACTTTGAGGAAGAGGACGAGCAGGTCGAGTATAATGTTTTTGGGGCTGTGGCTCGTCAGGTTAGAGGTAGTGGGATGTTCGCCTAGAGTTCATAAAAAATAAGGCATTTGGAATGTATTAAAAATTATAACGAAAGAGTTGCCGCAGCGTGGTGGAAGCGTTACTGCAGCGCTGTTCATGCGCTGCAATAGCGCCACTGACACAGGAATATCGGAAATTTGAAGGAATCGGGCACGCTGCAGTAGCGCTTCCGCATCGGCTGCAGCGCTGCGACATTGCGCTGCTGCCGCGCTTCCGCAGCATTTTGTGTTTACAGGGACTATTTCTTTTCCCACCTCATGTTTATTACGATTGAAGGAATTTAACTTTTCATTCATGGCGTGGAATTGCATACTTTCGGATGACAAATGTCATTGCTCGTGTGTGGCTCCTGCGAAATTTTAAGTGAGTACATCTTTGCTAATTAAAAAGTAATAATCTGCTCATTGTTTATGGCCTTGAGAAAGACCCACGACCAATCGAAGCCCATCCTATTCACAGAAGTATTCATGTATTTTCAAAATCTAAACATATTAGGTCTGTCAGTATGTGTAGCCTCTTTTCGGCCAAACAAGAACCCCAAAATTAGCTTCGAAAGTCTCCCAAGGGGATTGATTGAAAATCCAGCAAATAGGCTGGAAATTTTTAAAAATTCGTTGCTACTGCCGTAAATGAATGAGAGTGGGCAATTTACAGTCATTCCATAAAATATTCGAAAGAAAAAAAATGCCACAACCTGGGATTGAACCCCAGCCACCATAATAGGATAACCGGCTCAGCACCTCAACCCACTGGGCTATGACCTCTACTGAGAGAGATGTGAACTATAAATGATTTACACGTAGGAAGATTCTTTAATAGCATTTTTCTCTCGAACCCAGGCCTATGTGGAAGAAAGCCGTGACACTTTTCCCGCATTCTCTCAATAGTTACAGAAAATAATTGCCTCGTTTGGATCCCAAACATAAGTCACGCGATTTCTCCTTGTAAGTGCTTACTCCCAGGTATCCTACCAATTATTTCCTCTAGCTGATCGCATACACCATCTACCTCCTCCTCTCTATGATTAGAGGTAGGCATAATAACCTGGATTATAACTAAATATGTTGGATCTACACTACTTTTCTACTAAGTTTCCTGTTCATTACCAATGCAACCCTGCGCTGGCTTTCATTCCCTCCGCTATATATCACTCTATAGCCATTGCTCCAGTAGTACCCGCTATCTTTCCATCTTACTTCACTCAGACCCATTATGTCTACACCCACCCTCTCCATTTCTTGCTTTATATTCTCTAGCTTGCCCGCCCTCAGCATAATCCTAACATTCCACTACTATTCATAACTACTATTCCTCTGTCTCCTAATCTTTGACCAATCTGGCATGGGTGGCCCTACCAGGAGCATTGCTCCTGCCAGTTCAGCTCTAGGGGTCATTGGAGCATGCAAGCCCTTCCACCATGACAAGGTTGTAGTCCAATTAATGAATGTGAAATGAACTATAGCCAGTCTGAAAAGGAATTGTTATCAACTGTCTATGGTACCAAAAACTTTCATGTGTACATTTATGGAGCTGAGGTGGATGAGCAAAGTGACCACAAACCCTTAGTCTCGATTATGAGTAAACCAATCCGCAAAATGGGGTCTGTCAGGCTACAAAGATTATGCCTTAAATTACTCCCTTATTCTCTAAATATGTATGTACTATGAACCAGGGAAGAGATTACATTTCACTAACATGTTATCTCGGTCGAGTCTGAAGGAAATAAATAAAGATTTAGACATGAATGGTATTGTCCGTACAGTGTCCAAACATTTGCCCTTCAATGATTATAAGAAAGCTGAACTACAGAAAGCTACTACATAATGAGAATACAGTGTTGCAATAAATATGTAAATATTATTACAAAGAATGGCCTAAAATTAATAAGGTACCTAATGAGTGCAAAGTGTATTACCCATTGAAAGATGATATTTGTGTGTGATGATATTTTGTTCACTGACCATAAGATTATTGTACCAATGTTCTAAGAAAATAAAGGTCATGTTGGTATAGTCATTAATGAAGGCATGCTAAATATTTAGCTTGCCTGGTCTTACAAATGATGTAAAATATTTCATCAAACAATGTAGGACTTGTGAGAAATTTATCCCTACCAATTATAAAGAGCCATTAATACCCCATGAAATCCCTTCTTTGAGATTCAATAAAGTTGGCGTTGTTATATGTACTAGAATATGGAACTAAGTCTTATCTAGTCATAATTGACTTCTTATCCCACTGGCTTGAAATATGCCCCTAGCATAATGAGAGTTCACAGTTTGTTATAGATTCAATGCAAGACGATTTATTTCAGGTTTTCCCAGTGAATTGTATGCAGGAAGTCTTCTCGGGGTTCCATCCGAGTTGGGAGGTCCATGACCAACGTTTCGGCCTCTTACACTGCTGCCGTCCTCAGGGTGATGAGATTGCATTGACCAGAACAGTCAACACAATCTCATCACCCTGAGGACAGCAGGAGAGCAAGCAGCCGAAACGTTGGCCATGGACCTCCCAACTTGGATGGAACCCCAAGAAGACTCCCTGCATCAATGTAAGATGTTTTTACCAGATTTGGTTTTCACCAAACCCTGACTGCAGACAATATGCCATTTCTATCCATGGAATTTTTGGAATCCATGGATCCAATCAATGTACCAATGTACCAATCCAGGAATCCAAAATCTTACCATGCAGGCAAAAACATTACCATTTTCACTCGTTCACCCCATTACCATAAAAGCAATGGCTCTGAGAAAGCTGTAGGTATATGGAAAAAAATCAAAATCAAAGCAAAAGAGGATAACAATGACTATTTAATATTGTGAACAGTTAATGGAATACAACAATACTCTGATTATCCGTTTAAAAGCTTCGCCTGCCCAAATATTGTAGAGTAGAATGCTCAGATCTACTTTGCCTGTAACATCAAACGTGCAAGAACCTAAAATTCAGAATCACATCATGCCAGCCCTTAAGCGTCAGAAGTTGACATACAAAATGTCTCACAACAAACTAGCTCGTCGTGCCCCCCAACAATTCAAGGAGGGAGACAGAGTTGTAATAAAGACTGATAAGAAAAAGTACGGCGTAAAGCAACTTTACTAAATAAGGGTAAAGAACCGAGATCATACTGGGTGAAATATGACTCAAATGGTATAGCTGTAAGACTAGGGTTACCATATTTTGAAACCCTAAAATGAGGACACCCTCAACGGAATCCTCCCCGACCTCCACGGCGCACTCCCCCCCCCCCTTTCCCCCCCGGGCCGGACGGCGATAGCGTCTATCACTGGCTATAGTCCTAAATCGAAAGCATCCTAACAGATTGCTAATGGCGTCTGTCAATAATCGATAAAAAATATATATAACTATGTAGTTGGTGATACGAGATGAAAACAAAAATAAAAAGATCATACTTCCCAAAAATAAAAAATTGGGACATTAGCAGAAATCATAAAAATGTACATTAGAAGTCGAAAATACGGTCATGTCCTCATAAATGGGTTACCATATGTCCTCATAAATGAGGAAATATGGTAACCCTACATAAGCATAATACTAACCATATCAAATTATCAAATACATACCAAATAACATCTAAATGAGTAAATGTATGTACATTGCCTCCTGAACTGTACCCATTGAATGAAAATGTACTAAGTCAGCAAAATACTCAAAATGTTCTTACCGATGTTCCTGTAAACCCTGATGATGTACTAAATGACAATGCTGAGGTACAAGTGAATCTTGAACCTAATAGTAGGCCTCAACCTAGACGTTCTGGCCAACGTTATGGTTGTATGTGTTGTCGAAATATAATATGTAAATAGGCAGTAATTGGCGTAAGCTGTTACTTATACCAGTGTGGCCACAAAGTGTTAATTTTGAAATTCCTTGACATTTCCCGGACATTTTCCTACATTTCCCCAAAATTCCCTGACAAAATGTCTCCGTGAAACTGTGTACAGCGATTTTTTTATGATTTTTTTGTTTTAATGATGGCACGATACGTTGTAAAATGATTACTTTTTTGAAATGCAGGTGCTATCAGAGCATTTCGAAAGAAAACTAAAGTCAGATTTAGAACATGGTGCCTACTAATACATGAAAAAGAAATTCAAGACTTTATCAAGACTTTTCAAGAGAAAAATCTTATAATTCCAGACCAAAAAGGCTAATTTTTGAATGTGATACTGTGAAGGTCAATAGTTCGATTCGCAGTCCTGTCTATTTTTTCACTTGGAATTGGCCATCTTTTTATCTCCACACCACTGTAGCGATCGTCCAGTACAATGCGACACTTTTCTTTAATATTCTGCATATACGAAATATTATATAAATATGTCTCTAGTTATTTACATGTCCAATGTTGGTCTCATTGCTTAACAACATTAAATATCAACTTAAAAAATTTGCTGCTATTTAAAAAAATGAGATAGGCAAACTAACTAAACAAGATTCATACAATGGCTTAAAAATATATTTGTATTTATTCATAATTTAACAGCAAACTGGTTGTACTGTTCACAAACTCACTTCAAAACCATCACTTATAAAAATGATTCACTGACAAAAAACATTTATTAAATAAAACAACAAAACCGACCTCTTCAGACCCGGCGTGGCGGCCGCACATACGGCATCATCGGCGACGACATAGTATAATTTGTTTACCTTCCATGGGTGGATTTCTGTTCTTTCATGAAGATATAATGCCTTTGTTATGGCATAATGAAGCAACAGAATTCAATGACAAATGCATAAATAACAAAATGGCAAACGTTAGGCTTTACTGAATGGGATTCCTTCATGATGAGGGTGAAAGAAAGCACTGTAATTCCACAGTAAGTTTAATTTATTCCACCCGATGATGATGCGCAGCATAGAAACTTAGGACGTGATGGTTTAATTATAATATATCTAGTGGAATCCAACAGAGTTGCACCCTCAAGAGATATGGCAAAATGGAAAATGTCACTATCGTACTATAGTACGATCTATAGATCGCATGAATCTTTGGTATCATTGTAATAACCGTGGTAAAGGTAATTGTTTCGAAATAATCATTCATGGGCAGGAGGGAAGTATACCATCTTCAGCCTGCAACCGACAGAGCCGATTTGTCGTGCGGTGGCATGCAGGAAACTGTGCCCACGTCTAGTACAATTGAACAACGGAAGTCGCAAACTCACACGTACTGACCAGAGAGGTTTAAAAGAAACCCTCCTTGATACTGACAGATGAACAAAAAGAGAAACAGGAGATCTATTTTCATAATTCTATGTCTTCCGTTTCAATTTTTATCGTGGCGATTTGCTAGCAACCATCACTTATCCTTTTCCCGAATTTTGATTATTTTTCAGCGAATTTCTGACTTTTTCCATATTTTTTTAACAAAATTACTAAATTCCCGACTTTTTCCCAGATTCCTGACTATTCCGACCGGTAGACACCCTGTAATAAATTATCATTAGGGGCCTATGCCCGAAAACATTCGAATTTCTGTCGCACGCCGTGAAACTCGTCTGAGCGATCTCACACCACGAGCGTTCGATACGGAATTCAATATGCCCGATGCATCTTTGAGGAGGGATGTACGAGTGAGAGAGGAACCACGAGTGGAAACAGTGAGCAGGCGAGCAGAGCAAGAAAGAGCAGAGCGAGAAAGAGCAGAGCGAGCGAGAGAGCAGAGCGAGCGAGAGAGCAGAGCGAGACAGTTGTAGCCTCCGACAATGTTGAAAATGACAAACCAAGGGGTATTTTTCTCCTCCAACGCTGGCCAGATAAGGGTCTCAAAGAAGCAAAGCATATCTCGGCAATATCATGTTCGAACCACCTCTCTCGGAGGTAGTTCCACTCCCCCGCGGCAGTGGAGACATTCGAACTGTCATGCGGTTTCCTGAAAGGTACCCACCCCACACATCAGGCCAGCCATTCAGCCAAGATAATTGAGAAGGTAGCCGGGAATGGAAAGGCAGAGCAAAAGGGAGGAAGAAAGAAGTGGCAATGAGTGGCCCAGCATACATCGGATGGTGGTGGAGACGAAAGAAGTACATGGAACATGAGCCGAGTCACTTGTAGAGGAGCGACCCCTACGAGTTTCCCTGATAAGACATGAAAATCCCTGACATTTCCCTGACAGCAAACCTCTTTCACCTGACATTTCCCTGACATGTGGCCACCCTGCTATATAGAGAAATTATTATTATTATTATCCAATTAAGCCTGTTATAATACTTAATATTTAAGGGAGAGGTGTTTGAGTATTGATACGTCTATGTTTGTTCTGTTTGAATATCGATAAGTCAATGTTTGTTCGGTCAGGGTTCTCATCCCAATCTTAAGTAGTACTTCTGGTTATACACAATTGTAATGGAAGAAGTTTTCATTAAACGTTGTACGAACCACACATTGAGTTATCATTCCAAACAAGCATAAAACATAGAGAAGCTAAGTAATTTGAAGGTTAACTTCCATCATTAGAATTTATAACTCACCAATAGATTTGGTAGATGATCCTTACCATGAGTCACTCACATTGAAGGGTTCAAATCAACAATAATGATCCATGATCCATATACAATAGTATTGGTTTGTGTAAACCTTTGACAAAAGTATCCCCACTGTTCACCGGCTTAACTTTCGGATTACCCAGGCATGCATTGCCTGTTTGGGCGAGATCTACTTTGGCGGAGATCTCGCTTTCAGCCTCGTAGCCCCCACCCAGAGTGATGAGAAGGCTATCACGTTGACATCTTGTCCAAGATGCTTTTCTTCTTTTTTTTTTGGAGACTCGACCACGAAATAACTCTTATAATAATAATAATAATGTTATCTTCTGGGGTCATTCCACCCTCTCTAAACGGATTTTTGCCTTACAAAAAAGTGCTCTGAGAGTTATTTTCAATTTAAAACCTAGAGTTAGTTGCAAGCCTGTCTTTGCTGAAAATGGCTTTCTGACTCTTCCATGTATTTATGTATTGTATTGTGCCTTATTTGTAAAAACACACTCTGAATGTTTTGTAAAGAATGATAATGTGCATTCCTATGGAACAAGAAGAAATTGTGATATGCATATATTTCCCAATAATAGTGCTCAGCATAAGAAAAGTCCCACATACAGGCTCTCAACAGTCTACAATAATCTTCCTATCAAAATAAAGAAAATTGATAATGTTATAAAATTTAAGAAAGAATTATGTACATTTCTGGTAAAGAAGAGATATTATTCCTTGACTGAGTTTGAAGCACATGTAAAATATGTTTAAATTACATGTATTTATGACGTGTTCTATGATTTGTAGAAATCCCACAGAACAAATAAAAAATTATTATTATTATTATTATTATGACTAACAATTCGTGAATCAGGATTATTGATTTGTTTTGGCAAATCATGCCAAACCCTGACAGTACCTTACTTTATTTCACAAATGCCACATTTGATGGACTGCTATGGCATAAGTAGAGATGAGAAAATTACCATAATTTTCACCTGAGGTAAATTACCACAGTAAATTATGGTAATTTTCTAAAATTACCGTAATTTTCCAGTACTTTTTAGTTTTAAGCATTTAACAGCAAATGCATGGTTAAATAAGAAAGCCAATAGCGATAGGAAGGGAATAATGATGTTTAAACCATACCTAATACAACATTTATCCATTAGAAATTTAAATTTTTTAAAAAAGAAGTGCGGCATCAACATGCAATCTGCTTTCTTTTGTCGAAGTATGAGAAATTTTCAAGAAGAGTATTCTAATGCATTGCTTCATAATGTTATAAATTCAGTAAAATATTTCAAATATGAGTTGTACATGCCTCAATTTGTTATTAAACACGTAGGAAATGTGAACTTGACTTAAAAGAACATGTTGGGAATTTATCTGTATGAAACATTATCTCAAACATAGGTGAATTATCTAGAAAATTACGGTAATTTTCAAGGGGCATGGTAAATTATGAAAAATACCACGGTAATTTACAAAAATTAACGAGGTAATTTTCCGAGTGGTCCATCTCTAGACATAATTGACATCTAGTTCCTAGAAATCCTTCAAAAATTACAATGGACTCACCATAATTCCTGAATAGCACCGTAAGTACGTAGCAAGGCAAATGTTTGTCCCTCAACTCCCAGTCCAGGAGGCCTTCAATGGTGGCTGTCCACATACCACCACTGATTCTGAACTCTTCTGAAAGACAAACATACACAATCAAGTGCTGAAGGAGCCAATGCATTATCTTTTTCATACACGTTGGTGGTTCTAATTAACCCTTTCGCTGCAGTTAACCTGCAGAGATTTCCCAGTCCCTGTGCGGTGAAGAAGTGAATGGTGGTTAGTAATATGACCTTGCCAACGGAACGTAGGAGCTACGTTCACAGCAGTCCACGGGGCGAACGTAGCTCCTGCGTTCACAGCAGCGAAAGGGTTGTTGATCACGAAATGGGCCTCCAGCAATGACTCTGAATTGTCCCTGAAATTTGGTGACCATCATTTTTATTGACACATCGTTATGTAAAATGGAAAGTCCACAAGGAATTTACATGTTTGGATTTTTGCTTTCAAAGTTTGAAATGTCCATATTTTTGCTTAAATTGGTTGCAGTGTGGAAATGGCTGGCATGATAATCATGATGGGAATGCAACAGAAGGTTGTGGCTTGAGTCCCACCTTGGGCATGGCTGTTGTGATTTCCTTAGGAGGATGGTCTTCAGTAAGACAGTGCTATGTAACTTAAGTAGTAGGAGCACGTACAAATTCAAACCTACAACTATGTATGCTAAAACTTGTACATCAAACATTAAAATTACAAGGCAGTATAGAGGCGACTCACGGTATTAGGGATCAGTGACCTCAAAAGTCCTCATGACTAATACCCAAATGTATTAATTTCTAGCAGATGAGTTGGCAGCCCTATACGTGATATTTTAGACACCAGAATATTTCTGCCAATCACACAGATTTGTCACAACTGACTCTCAATGACACCACCAGTTTGACACATTATGTCTCCACACCTCCTCCCTCAAAGTTGTCCGATGAATTTGATAATGGGCTATGGGAAACTCATAAGCAGCACTTCATACCTTCCAGCAGATTATGTAGAGCATTATTCTCACTTATTAAGCATGAATACCAAGAGCAAAGGGTGGGCTTTAACAATAGGTAGGCGGAGAGCGATCATCTGTGAGTAGTGATTGTTGCATGATTAGGTACTGATAATTTGGGGTAAGTTACATTTTTAGAAACTGTAGCTAACAACGGTTGTTAAAGGCAATATTTCCACTTGTATTGCTGGCATTGCTTTACAGAAGGAACTATTTTACAAGGGTGTAAAACCTCACGATGACATTTATCATCTAGGTATTCGGCAAAAATAACAAAAAAATACAACTCACCAAGACAGATAGAATCACATTTTTAGAAATTAGCAATGACGAAGACGAATGAAATCTTCTCGGGTTTCCAACCGGGTTAGACTCTCCACAACAGCCAACGTTTCAAAATGAAGAGTTCATTCATCAACTACACCGGGAAAGCGTCAGTTTATACACGAAGATGATCCCTTTTCCTGTACAAAATCACCTCCCACTGAAAAGAATTAAAAAATTTTAATATAATTGCCTTATAAATTTTTCTGTTAAGAGTTACCGTTCACTAAATTAAGCGCACCTATCTACTGAAAAACAAGAAAACATGCATACGCCACTAAACGCATATGCACCATGTGGCTTTGCTCGGCTTGAGAAGTTTTAGAGTTGGATGACAGTGCCACCTTGTCATAGCCATTGCTACAAAGTTACAATACATATCTCTATGGCCAGATGAAGTACTTGGTTGGCGTGAAATTAATGAAAAATTGAATGGAATATTATCTACTTTTTTAATTCAACTTCTCCATACTGAGTGTTTCCGCTCATGGATAGGCTCAGCTTTAAGAAAGCCTTATTGGACGCTTCACCTATGATGAACACTGCGGTGAGGGCAACAACTATGATGTATGCCAATCATCATTAATTGCAAAAGCTCAAGATGAATAAGTATTAATTACCACCGCAGTTTTTAAAAACATGAGCTGGCACAAATCTAAGATATTTGTGCCAGCAATGCTTCTTTCTCCAGGAAATTAATAAATCAGAAAAATTAGTAAGAAGGCATGTTCCAAATCTCAGATATTTATTTTCAACTACAGCACCAATGCCATCAGGATTGTGAAGTAGGGTAATGTAAAAGAATTAAGTTTCCCCAGAGACCAAACAACAAGTGAAATATTCAATTATAATCAACGTTCACTTTCATGGAGAAGGCTGAACTAGAGACCTGGAAACAGGCCTCAAGTTGTTATCAAATTATATGTCTGGAAAGATTTTCTCCATCCTAAGTGCATGCATTACTCAACTTGACTTTCTCCTTCACCTAGCCATTGTGCAGCAAAGTACCATACAATATGTCATACCAGCAAGACTGTCCCTGGGGATTAAGAGGCCTATGCAAACGAAAGTCAGGGGCCCCCTTAACTTTGCATTACCTTATTGATATACGTTGCATATTTGAAGTATATTTCACGGAAAGAAGGAAATTAACCTGCAAACTGGCTAATGATTTCTAGAAATTTACATGTGCACTAAGTAGTAGGTAATTTCAGGTGGGTTTCCCTGTGCCGTCTGAAAGAGGCAAGCCCAGGCAGGGCCCCCATAGGCTCTGGGCCCAGTGCAGCGGAACCTGTTGCACTACCCTAGGGATGGCACTGCATGCCAATTATTGAGTACTTACCAAGAAAGCATTTTCTCTCATTCCCCTTTCTTAGTGTGCTGTAAACTGGCCACAGCTTTTGAAAGGAATAGAAGTTCGGTTAATGATACTACTACTCTCAAATAAATCTTGATGCAGTTAAGTGTAACAATTCTCTTTGGCACCCCAACTTAAATGTCCTAAATAACCTTATCCCCATCTTCATTTTTTCATGTGCAAATAAGCAGATGATGAACACTGAACAGTATGAATGGGAAAATGGGGAGAATTGAATGCAGAAAAACTAATGCCAATGGGAATGGGATATTTGTCTTAAACTAATGTATCATTAATGAATCAACGTAAACCAATATATTTAATTTCTTCAAAGTTTTTACTAAAATTTAAGAAAATTTCTCAAGTCTTCTTTGGACATAAACATACTGCACTAAGGCTAGAAGATTTGAAAAAGTCATATATAGGACTTCATAATAGCACTAGGTACCAAAAATAGAAACTTTCCTTGAACACCCGTCAAAATTAAGATAGCCATTATGATCCAACAAAGTGACATTCAACGCAGTGGAATAACAAATATAGACAGTCATTCCTGAAAAACTTCCAATCAGATTATATTTCAACCACAAAGGATGGAAAATAAAAAATTATGTATTTGTGAAGAGGCTTTTAATGTTCCTTACCAAATGAAACTGGTAAATCAGGGCATTGCTGGGGAGTTTCAGTACAAAGGTATTTTAGCCATGACAACAAGTAACAAAACGTATACAGTACCAGTATTTCACCATGTCTAGCGAAGGATAATTTACAAATAATGCACGCTATTTGTCGATACGAATTTGTCACTACAAATAGTAATAATACATAATACTTAGGATAAACTTTTGGAGCCAGAAGTGTTGCGAAGCTAAAGATGAAAATATTTTTCTTGATCGCCAGTAGGCAATGCGCAACACTATATCTCACCATGCACCATTTACTATAAACATATTTCTCAAAAACCTATGTTCACATCTCGCTCCAAGACACTGTCCAGAATTAACGCTAGTCTCAAGCCCAACTGTCACAATGGTCAAAGAGATAGGTAGGTGCAAGTAATATCCTAATATGAGAATTTATATTCCCTTTCAACGCGGGTGACAACGTAACAGTAAATAGGTATATCAAGCAAACATACTCAATGGCTAAACATTCGACTGCGTACCACTACTCCAATTCCAAAACCAGGGAACGTATTAGTCTTAAATAATTACTGCTGGCATGCATAGAACAGAAAAAAGTACCTTTGCGTTAATGTTCCTTACATGACAAACCATAAGGAGCTGTTGTTGGTACCCCGCCACTTTCAACTCTGTTCACAATACAACTATAGTTCCTACGTGACCACCACACCCAAGCGATTGAACTTTTAAAGAGGCACAGACAGGTGAGATACTGCAAACAAAATTTCACCTCACAAGAATTGGCTATCAACAACAAATGTATACCTTCCGACTAAAAATAACTGCCGCAGAAATAGGAAATTTCAAGACTCTGCTTAGCGAATGCGCCAAATGAAACCGGATGTTGCGATATATCGATATGTATCTTGCATCTCTGGAGTCGGGTCTGCTCCTTTTTAACAGGATATTTTAAACATAAAAACCCAAAGCAATTTTTTTAAACATATAAAAAAATGCTTTGGCTCCAAGCACGGAGAAAAAAATTCATTTCTCAATTAAAATATCCCCGCTTTAAATCGCATACACTGGATTGGTGAATGCGGTAAGAAGGGTATTAGCGTTGGTACTTCCTGCGCGTCACATCTAGATGTCGCATCTAGATTTCGCTCAGCGTAATCATGAGCGTAATCACGGTCGTATATACGTAAGCGTAATTCAAGAGACAGCTGTCTCCTGAATTAAATTGTGCGAAATTAACCATCCTCGTTCTTCGTGGAAAAATCTTTTTTCTTTCTAAATAGACATCCCCTTTGCACCACAGTCGCGTCTATTCAAGCATTGAATGTGATATTGAGCCCCTTCGCTTATTTGACTTATTAGGAGTTTTCGCGGAATTTTTGAATGGCCAAATTAAGGATCTCAATGCGATAGTAGTTTCCGGTCACGATTTTTTGGTTTGAGTTCACTACGCTGTCGTTTACTTGATAATTTGTGAGACCTATAGCCCAGGGTAACCAGTCACCTATATGTTTTTGTCTGGTTTGTTGTTTTGGGAACCAACCGACATCTGCGGTCATGTGCTATTTGGGATTGGTGGATTATTTGGGTAATGGAGCAAGGGGTGGAGAGAGCGCCTGAATCGGCATTAGCCTGGTATTAACGCTTTAGTTGCGGTAAACGTGCATTAGCGTTTTTGTGGAAGACTGCGGGAGGAAAACATGCATGAATGTACATTGTACATACATACGTTCCAGCTTTTCGAGAAAGGTTTGAGTGCCCTGACTTTCTTATTATTCCAGAGTAGGAATCTTCATTCCAGGGTAACTGGGAAATGGCACATTTTCCTCGCAAGAGGTTCGCTCGCTTGTCTCTGCCTTGCTTAACATCATGCATTAAGGCTTAAATAATTAAATTTATGTTCTTTTTTTACTTGGAATGATGGTTTGAGAGCCGTGAGATGGAACTATAATATCCATTCTCAAAATTTCACATTTCCTTAAGGTAGAGTTGCCTGGGAGACTTTTTTTTTTAGGAAAAGTGGATTGCTGATTGCAAAAAATAAGACATGAAAGTCAGAAACTGCTACAGTTATAAATAGGTATACATGGGACAGTCAAGACCTGTTAGGCCTGTATTTATTGGCACGCAGATTGCATCGATAATTATTGCATCAACATGTTGTAAAACCTTATATAATTACCTATATAAACAAAACTGTTGGGAGTAATCTTAAGATAGTTTTTTCGCTATTATTTTCAGTCTTCACTATATACACTTCAGTATGTCCATGGTGATTCAATGGAATGTCTCAACTAGCCAATTCATCAAGATACTCATTCCTACCGCACATTTTTTTCCTGAGGCAATTTATCCGTTATAGCCAATTCATGATATACCTACCTATTCAAAAAATCTTTCACCGAAAAAATCTTTGAAACTATTTGAATAATACTTTTCACTTTATCGACTGCTAAAAATGAGCTATATCTTCACACGCATGTCGCAATGTGGAAGGTTTGGCCATAGTTTTTTCTGAGAACAATAGGGATTTGGGCGAAGCATCACTGGGGGCGAAAACTCGTTATCACGAAAACCAGGACGAAACCAAGACGCTCGCCGACCAATTTCTATCACACCAAGGTTCAACGACTAATCATTGTAAGACAAAGGAAAAGGTGAAGATTCAGAGTAACTTCTCATATGCGTGCATGGATAAGCATGTATTAATTTTTAAAATTACTTGAAATTAATATATAAATATATTGTGTTATTTCCACAGAATAATTTGCTTTCCAATCTTCTGTAATATAACCTCCATATTAAAAATGCATCATAATTTTGAAACATCTTTTTTTTTCATATTTCACATTCAGCTCAAAACTAAGGAACATGTAATATTCAAGAAGGCATCTTGCAGTTTTTATGGGATCAAGAAAGCTCGGGCTGAACGTCTGTCTTCATTAGTATCCATCAATATTGGTTAACCCCTGGCAAACAAGGGAATTCAAGACAATAGGTTCAATAGAGTTAGTGCTACTGACACTGAAAATGTGATAAGATGCATACAACAGTTTCCTGCACAAACACCCTACGGTCGGAAAGACCACACGAAAAAGTTTTTTTTACCATCTGAACTATAAAAACAAAAATTGTACGAGTTTTACTCAGAACATATGATCCTGAGGTACCTATTTATGGATTTACAAGCAGGAAAAAAAGTAAAAAAAACTGCGGTTACATACGACTATTATTATAGACGTTTTAATCGTTAATACAACATTTCATTCGGAAATCCAAAGAGTGACACACATGTTCATGTACCTATAGAGAATGTGATGACAAAAAGGGTCCAGATGGAGTTATTTCCTGCTTGGAATGTAGGTATTTTGTATGATTTAAAAATGTACCTATTTTCCCGTAAAACTAGTGAACTTGTACTTTTTTCAGGCAATTGTGCATCTCAAAACAAAAGTAAAGTACTGGTACAATTTATGTACAGTCTAACAGATTTAAATCGATATCAGAAAATTACACATCATTTTCCTGAATGGTAAAGTCAAGGATACTCAATTTTGCCTGGTGAAAGGGCCTTGGCTATATGGAAAAAGAAAATAGGCTCCGAACTAGATTGCATAGTTCTGAAGAATGTCATCTGACAGTCATACTGAAATGTGATGTGAAAGTGTGAAAAAACGTCACATAATCAGGAAGTCATCTAAATTATTTACAGTTCTTCATGTCACTCAAACCATGTTCATAAACAACAAGGATAACTTCGAACATTTTTTCAAGCAAACATGAAAACAAGACAGAATGAGCCTTTCCAAAATTTTGCAATACAAAAGTACTTCAATACAGCCTCCGAGTCTCGGAGGGACCGCTTTTTCGGAGAAATCATCACCACCGAAAGCCAAGGCCATCCTGAACTTCCTGCGTATTTTTCTAGGGACTAGTGCAATACACGAGTGCTCGCAGTGAAGACCGTCGCGGGAATGGAATGGAGACGGAATCTCGCGCGCAACTCATTGAGTGGTGGTCCCTGTGGGAGGGACCGCTGCTCTATTATGGGCTAAGCTATGCGAAACCGAGGCGTCCTTCTCCCCTGTGGATTTTTGAAGGCTCTAAAGGAACAAGATATTCTAGACTGCCACATATACGACGTCACAGAAGCAGACCAAAGCGTGCGCTTAGCTCTACCGTCCACGAGGTTAAAACTAAACATGGAAAAGCGATAACATGAATAAAGAAAATGTGCATTTTCCCCAGGGATTGGTCAACTAATTTACCCATGATAAACAATTAAATTCTATGTGCGATATTCAATGTAACCACTGCAATCGACTTTTAAATTTCTTACGAGGGAAGAAACCATGCTCACAGACATGTTGAGATAAACACAAAAGGCCATTGTAACATGGCCCCATCATCCTTTATTTAAATTCAAAACTTAATTGAATAGAGTGATTATATTACTCGCGTTAGTATATTTTGTAGGTATCCCGCATTGACTGCTTAGATAATTGAGATAGACTCGCACTAGATGCCTTAAAATCTGGCTAATTTCAATGCCTTCAAATCTGGATAATTAAATTTAAAGCTCATTTAACTACCACATTTAGCAACAAAAGTCACCTTCCTCGTATTGTTGGCCATAAGGCGGGCGATTACAAGCATGAAAGCGCCTATAGATTGAGGCCCAATGACGAAATTAACGGATTTCCTATATCCTTGCAAATATTTGCAAAAAACTGTTAAACCCGCAAATATCATCATAGAACGTCATTTGAAAGACACCTGTAATCGTCTAATGACCAGAAATTGAATGCCGTTGCAATTATGCCGTTGTATGTACTCTATCGTTCATGAGCTTCAAAATACAGTGCGACTGGTGGCTCCCACGCCGTGGGGTCAGTTGCTAATACGATTCGGTCCCTCGGCAGTTGGGTGGAGCCTAACGAGTGGCCCCCTTCCCTCAACCGAAAATTAACATTAGAATGCACGCGCGATATATATTGTGACATACCAACCATATGTCCGGTATTTTCGACCGCTGCGCAATAACCCGAGCAGGGGATGATCGCGTGTGTGTGAGGAGTGTGACTGTGTGTGTGGGTAGAATACCATGCCTTGGGCATGAGATATGTGATTCATGAGTGTTATGTGTTGGTCAGTGCGGACCGATGGTTGCCCCACTCGACGGATAGGCACAGGTGAAACCCCCTCTCACCTCAAAACCCCTACCCCCAGTGCATCATTCCCCTCCACATGAGTATAAAACCGCGCAGAGAGAGAGCCTGAGAGAGAAATCCTAGCCCGGTCGACGGGGAGAGAACGATAGTGGTGACGTGCCTGATGGTCGTCATTCTGGGGGTAACCAGAGAGTGCTGTGGGAGGACGAGACGGTTCTACGGAAAAACATGAAGCGGAGCGAGATTGCAGACAAGCAACAGACGGGACCAACGCCCAGAGGTCGGGAGGAAGACAGCCCTCGATCCCGGGGACACTTGGGTCCAACTCGTCGCATCATTGACGGCTTCTACTGCTCAGGCTCCGACCAAAACCGTAAGAAAGTCGCAGTTAGCGACCCGTCCTCGTGCTTGTTCGCCCAGACCCGAATCACTCCCCAAATTGTGTAGCCAGAATATTGGTTATCTCGCTCTGTCCCGGTGCGCCGTATCTTTCTACAAACTGTTGACTCAGTGTCAAGAATATTATTCGGTGTGATCACGAAAGCAGCATAAAGACTTGATTTGGGCATATTGTATATTCAGCCCACATATTCTATATAAATCACGAATTGTTCCTTTTTGTTTTTGGAGGGGGGGTAATTGAATTATATCATATTGTGCATTTTTCGTACACCTCATCTTCATCAGGGTAATTACTTTCGATAAGTGTGTGTATGTTATGCAAGTGGGAAATATATTTTTTTTGTGTTTCAAAGTAATCAACAATGGTTCGATCATTCCGTGCTCGGGACTATTGATGCCCCCACCTCCCCATAAAATATGTGGCGTTTCATGTTCCGTCACAATATATATATATATATATATATATATATATATATATGGGTCATTCCACCTCAATTCAACAAACGTTTGTCCCTTAGGGTCTCAGATTTTGATAAAAATTGGTGTATGGATACAATATTACCTCAAACTGAATACCGTCAAACCGTTTTGTGAAAAAAAACTTTTTGAGTGAATTATGCATATATTAATTTTTTAGTATTTTTAGCCAAAATCCGAGCCTTAAATCATATTATCACTTATATCTCCGCTTGTAATTGTCATAAAACAATGATTAATAGCTTTTATTAAAGCTAAATCTTTATTAAATTCAAATATATCAATAAAAATTATTTTATTCTATACCCTATTGTTGTAAATTACTAATGTTTAAAACATTGTTAGTAAACTTTTCTCAAATGCTCCATCTCAGAATCGGCCGAAACTTTTTTCCGTAATCTAAACATATCCAGCTAACTATTCCAAAAATAAAATTTAGTGGCAATTCATAAATGCGCTTTTTATAAATATTTAAACATTTACAATTTTCTCTCGCGCGGCCCGTCAGCTTCCCATTTGGAATACATGCAGCAGACACGTGATGCAAGCCTAAACATTTCCCTAATTGCCCAAGGTCGTGGCTATATGAGATAAAAATATATTATAAACTATGAATGTTAACAACAATTGTTATTTGTTCTGTTAAATGTATGTTTGCAGGGAAATTAACCATTGAGCCCCACTTTCTCTGCGCGAAGTTTTTTCTAACTACTCCGACACAATCGATTGAAAACTAACGAGAAAGCAAAAACCTTGTATTTATAACAAATGTAAAATGGCTAAGTTAGCATGCTTTCCGTAAACATATGATGTCCTACCTTGTAGGAAGGGGTCCTCTCCGAAATATTTTATTTGAGGATCCTGATACTCCTGCCTGCAACTACAGATGAATCCTCGTCCCTTGCTGGACGAAGAGTCTCTTCATTATAACCACTCCATTTGATTTGGGTATTGCTGCATGAAACTCCCTAATGCCTGGTATACTAATTGCCTGACGAAATCTTTTCGCAAGTACATACATCGGAATGTTTTCCAATTTCTTCTTTCTTTGCGTAGCCAAAATCCACTCCTAAAATATGATCTTTTGACCGTTTAAAGAGTTCAATAGGTGTACGTATTTGTTGTTCGTATGGAAGCTGAAGACTTGCTCTTGCTGCTAGTCTTTTCAAAGTTCCTCCCAGTCCGTCACTTGGCCCTTTACCATGCGATGTAGCAAAGAAATGCCATTCTGCAGAAACGGTGAAATCTTTCCAGTGAAGAGATAAGTTCTGAATGTTATACTTGTTATATAATGAGCAGCTGCTCCATCTGAATAATATTTTTCTTTTTGAAGCTTCGGAACTTTCAATTTCAAGAATTTAAGAAGAAGTTTTTGAAAAACATGTACAGTTGATGGTATATGCTTCAGGCTGTCTGATATGATTACGAAGTTCAATGGGATTACATTATCCTGGACTTTAGGGCTGTAATAGCAAGCAAAGAGGTGAACTGTTGCTTGGCCGTTATTCCAGTGCATACCTTGCATGCTGTCCTGTAAAACGAAAGCGTAATTTTCTGGAAAATCTTCAATGACGAGAACCTGCCCCACTTGGATGTTATGCTTTACATTTCTAAGAAAATCAGATTGATTTTTAGCAATGTAGTCATGTGGCTGAAGTTTCTGTAACTTTTCAATAAAAGTTTCAAAATGTTATCGGTAGATTTTGTAAAAATTTCTAGGGAGCAATGATTAGCTTGAACCCATTGGTGGTAAGTAATGCTATCAACTAAATTTCCATCAAAGTGCTCTTCTACTGAATTCCGAATTTTGCTCGGCCCAGGGCAGTTTTTACATTCGTTCACATGGCATGCCTCGGTCGCAGGGAAACACATTATTGCTGACAAATAGTCTTTATATGACAATAGCTGCTCGGTGTTATCCCCTAGATTTAGTGGTGACAAACTTGCACCTAAAATCATTAATTTAATATTTTGATGCGCCAGACACACGCATACGGTATGAGTTCCTGATGCTCCCGCAATAACGCACTTCTTAGGTCTGAGCTCTGCAAATTTTGAAAATGGAACAGTATCTTCGGCATATTTTTCCTTAAGTTACAAAATATCTCTTTCAAATTTCCTAAAATTAGTCTTCTGTTTATGTGTCCGTTTTCCATTGTAATTATCGCCGAGAAAGAGTTTTCAATCGTTTGTGTCGGAGTAATTAGAAAAAACTTCGCGCAGAGAAAGTGGGGCTCAAAGGTTAATTTCTCTGCAAACATCCATTTAACAGAACAAATAACAATTGTTGTTAACATTCATAGTTTATAATATATTTTTATCTCATATAGCCACGACCTTGAGCAATTAGGGAAATGTTTAGGCTTGCATCACGTGTCTGCTGCATGTATTCCAAATGGGAAGCTGACGGGCCGCGCGAGAGAAAATTGTAAATGTTTAAATATTTATAAAAAGCGCATTTATGAATTGTCACTAAATTTTATTTTTGGAATAGTTAGCTGGATATGTTTAGATTACGGAAAAAAGTTTCGGCCGATTCTGAGATGGAGTATTTGAGAAACGTTTATTAACAATTTTTTAAACATTAGTAATTTACAACAATAGGGTATAGAAGAAAATATTTTTTATTGATATATTTGAATTTAATAAAATCTATTAATCATTGTTTTATGACAATTACAAGCGGAGATATAAGTGATAATATGATTTAAGGCTCGGATTTTGGCTAAAAATGCTAAAAAATTAAAATATACATAATTCACTGAAAAATTTTTTTTTCACAATGGTTAGAGCTGGCGTCGTGGGAAAGGGTCTGACTGTAAAGTTTAATCAAGGTATACAATTAAGACAAAACATGAAGAATGGTCAACCGAAATTCTCTTTAATAAACCAAAAGAAGTTCAAATTGCTTTTGGAAGCACTAGGAATATTGCAAAAATGTCTCTTGGATGCGGGGATTCTATAGTTTCGTTCGAAATTAACTGCTTGCTTTTCTTTTGTTGGTTGCATTTCCAGGAGGGGGCAGCGGAGAGGTGCGGCTGTAACTATGTACATATATGATGATACTCCAAAGTAGTGGGGAGGGGGGTATGTAAGTTGGGATATGCAGGTTCGTGCGATGATGGAGGGATAGGGGGTTAGGAGGGTTGACCGTCGGGTGCCCATAACGATTCGACGCTGTCGCTGGCATGAATACGGGATGTCAACGTGACGCTGCAGTAGAATCAGATGCATGAAATCCTAATATATTACCGAGTAAGTTACCCTGAGTCGGTGACTTCCAAAAAATATATCTTTATCGTATGGGGTGAACTTTTCGCTCACATGTCAAACCACCTCTATAGGATTAAATGAAGGCGTTACACTTCTGCCGACAATTATGACAAAGAAATAAAAATTGCCGCGAGGAAAAATGATCCATAATCAAGAATCGAACGCCGGACCTTTGGCTAGCCGGGACTATGAAGGGAGCCTGGAGCTTCTCGAATGAAGTTTGGATCTGCGAATGGGCCCGAGACGATGACGTGTTTCATTGCCTGGGTGCTACAGGCGGTAAAATACAAATGGGTCCTACATTACTTGATATTTTTACCAATACCAATTTAAAACGCAACAATTCGCACTCATAATGACTACATTTGCAGTTTTAATTTTTCGATGAACCAAGGTATTTCATGAAATGTTTCATTTCATGAAATATTTCGCGAAACATTTCATTACATGAAAAACAGTAGAAATAATAAAAAAGAGCATTATTGTTTCGATTCATTATTTGAACACGCACAAAAATTATACGCTAGCAAATAAAAATCGTATTGTAATATCATATTCGTACAATAACATACAATTATTTCGCTCGTTAAAGTTAGGTTGAAAATATTTTTTCTAGATTTTTCGAAAAATGTTTTACACTTGTTATGTGTACGCTCGGGGTATATATGCCGAAATTAGGGTGCGCCTTATATGTCCATTAGGGCGGATCGGAAAAATCGATTTTTCGCGGAGAAACTTGGCCCTCTGGAGAAAGTTGTCAAAGTGACTCATAATAAGGCCAGAAAAATTTGGGACCTCTAGGTCAACCCTAGACCCTCGCGCCGTGGCCATTTATGGGGAAGGGGGTTGAAAATGGAAAAAGTCATATTTCTTTAGCGGTTCCCATGGATTTCGGCTAGTTGTGAATCTTGAGTAGAAAAATGTCGTCCATTTGGACGTATCTGCAGCCGTTCAGCCACAAATTGTCTATTTTGAGTGCGCGTAATTATGCAACGCCCACGCAGCGTCGCGACGCGTCGCAGCGCAATGGTCAACGGCTGGCGCCTCCTGCCGGCTCGCGTCTCCTGCCCGCTCGCCGCGAACGCAGCAAAACTCATCATGCATGCGTCTTCCATCTTTTATCTAACTAATATTATATAGTTAAACATAATGTACAGGGAATAACAATTACGGAAGAATTATTTGAAATCAGTATAACACTTCAAAATTGCATCAGGTGGCTTTTGGCGGGTACTAGGCGCCGACAATGTATACATATTTTATTTCCCGAGTTTGTTAACCCTGATAAAACTCCCAATACCCTCAGTTTCCATCCCATCTCCTCCCTGTCATCCCTCGGTTTTCCCTCTCATCGCATCTCCTTTCTCCCTTCCTTCCCCTACCGCCTCCAAAATATGTATACATTGCCAGCGCTTAGCACTATTTCATTTAGTGGAAAAATGCACCTTGCCATTTCAGTGAGCATATACAGTGCCTGCAGTTCGCTAATAGGCATTCAGTGAAGTCGTGCTTTCTCTACGCGTTCTCTCTGATGGCCAGTGCTGTGATAGTCATTTTTGGTGAGAATTTGGGAATAAGTGCGCCGCTCTTCAAGTCAAATCCCTTAGTGATTTGAATATTTTAACTGTGCGATAATTTGGACTTAGAAAATGAAAAAAAAGGATGTGTAGTGAGGAAAAATGTCCCTCTTTTGGTATATCGTTGACATTAAACGAATCGACGTTACCAACTTTTAAAGAAGTGATGAAATATTTTTTTTATATTCGCGACCTTTTGAGATCCGAAAACCCAGGCAGTCTAGCTAGTCTAGTGACAAAAAGAGTGTCCGAACTTTGGAGATACGCCTCTATTCCAATCATTCCGGGACGTGGTGTGATTAAAATGATTTTATGGTTCCATTAGACATACTACGGCTAAAGAAAAAATGCAAACAAGCCTACGAAAGGTGTAAAATTGACAAAAAAATTAATACATTTTTTAATTAATATGAGAAACTATGTGATATTTTTGCGTGTAAGGGCAAAAGAATCAACGAGTGTAGATGTAAGAAGGAGGATAAAGTTCCCCTAAATGAAGTGGCATTTTTTTAGGGATCAAAGGACGAAACGAAAGATGGTATCTGATGGATTGGATACCTCAGAAACTCGACGATTGAAGAAAAAACTCAGAAGAGGATCGTCGGAGAGCATCGAGTCAAAATCATTCATTCTTGAAGAGTGAACATCAATCATTTTCTTCCTCAACATCCCGAGAAAATTCAACCGACGAGGAATCAGCCGACTTGGAATACTAACTAAGTACTAACACGTAATGTCAAGCTCGAAATTTAGCGCACACCTATCATCGCGAAGTATTTGGGAATATAATTTTCCAGGGGCGATGTATTTATGCGCAAACCATAACTAATTAATGGTTTCATTTTTAAATAGTGCGCTTTCCAGAGTATCCAATATCATATCAAGTTCTTTCGACATACTTTTAACTATACGACTGCGCTCGTTTGGTTTTAAATTTTGTTTGTCTATGAACAAGGAACGGTATTCACTTCAAATATCTTCGGATTGAAGTAGCTCGATGCTATTTCATTCCAATATTGGAATGCTTAGGAAAACACTTTCGATCCACTCAATCATAAACTTCAGCCAGTTCTCAATTATTGTTTCGCGGTGGAAGTTAGAATACATTTCTTTGTTGCCATAAAAATAACCCGATGCCAATAATTCCCCATTTCCAGTCTCTTAAATACCTCTTTCAATCTAGTCAGTTTGTGAGTTAAATCTATTAGCGAGAATCTTAGCATAGAGGCAACACCATTTTGGCCCTTCCAATCTTTCCCGGGAGAGCAATAAACTTTCCGAACCAAAGGAAGACCCATCACCCTCGCTTGAGGAAAGGGCATACTCCGCCAAAAAGTGACAATGGCATCGGGGCAGCGGCTTCTAAGAAGCAGTGTTGTGGTCGGTCGAGCTGTTTCTGCACATATGTGGATGTTTAGAAACGGCCCATACATGGGAATAGATGATCTCTCGTTCACAGCTTTTAGAAAGCACGGAAATGAAATGCCCAATTCTTAGGTTTACATCCCCACAGCTCGTTTCGTTTTTTTATTTGTTTCCTGATCGCATTAATTAGCGTTATTAAGTATTGATATGTTGATCCCAAATATTTATCATTTACATTTTCTTGGTCTGGAATTCCTTACGGTATCAAAATCCCTATTACTTTCAAAACGTCGTGATTGATTATGCGCTTTTTACAGGACATTAGTTCAATTTTCTCTACTTTGTCATAAAATATTTCCTGCTTCCGGAATTAAGTTAGAAAAAACCACAAAATGCATAGTAGGAAGTGCTATCACGAATGCATTTCCTAAAGATCTCACATGAGAAAATTCTGGCCTGTGACGAATGAAAAACGCAGCAATGGCCGTGAAGCAAGAGGGGGGCCAACTTGAACCTGATACGGTCATTGATTTAAGACGTCAGTCTAGTCATACATATACGATATGATGCCATTAGTGAACGCATAATATACACTCGTATGTGAATTTCTTCATTGATAGCAGCAAAACGACCGAATTCACCAAAAGCATGGGATGAGTACGAAAGGTGCATTTTTCAATCCGCACGTCCCTCTCTTGAGCCTCGAATTATCACGAAAATATTTGCTTAAAAGATCGTGAAATTCGAAGCTCATCATTTTAAAATGAAACAGTTGTTTGCGCATAAATATATCGCCCCTATAATATGTTTTCCTAGAATACTTTGCGAAGAAATTTGTGCACAAAATTCGAGCCTGACATTATCGGTTACCTCAGAGCGTAATAGAGTGATCCAGTTTCAAATCCCATCCAGGCGATTGCTTTTTTCGTAATGAATTTCACATATTCTTGAGGCTCATTGTGTGTTGTAATTCCACCTACTCCAGGTTTATCTACGCACCTTATGAGATCAAATAAATACGTGTAAAAGTACTTCCTAAAATGCATTTCATGGTTTACTTTTATAACTTACTTTCGGAAAGAGTAACTAGGTGTGTGATTATAAAATTAAACAAATTGTGCCCAAGTCCGAAACAAACCAAATGGCTTAGAACATGTCGCACATTTCAAGTATAATATGGATTGCGATACCACAAGGACTGATTTCTTCATTAATATTTTTAACTAGAAGAAAAAAACCATTACTTAAACCATATTCACTTAATCTAATGCTACACGGCGCTTACATCAAAGATTATTACAAATCGGTACTGGCATCGATGCTATCACTGCCTTGGTGAGGTAGCGTGGGTCGAATATTTGTAAGAAATGTGTGAGGAGTACGATTTGGAGGAGCTGATTGCATTGAAACAGTGGGTCCATATTGACCAAGAACGCTGGAAATGCTGATTGTTGATAACTTGATCGAAAAGCTTGCAAGCAAGATGTGGAATCTAAGAGTCCATTATTTTGTCTCAATTTTACTCAAATCCATAATGGTCGCGCGGGATACTATTATTAAATTAAATCACTTAAATATTATGGAATGACATCATGTTGTTTTTTCTCAGTAAAGAGGGCTTAAAGTATGTCATTTGTGGCATCAAATTTAATTCATTTTATTTTCAGTTACTTGGAATTGTTGTTACCAGAATAAATTATATAATGCCATTTACTTTGAATACTGTAAATTTTTTAATAAAGACCCCATTTTGCATGCCCTGATAATTTTGTTCTCAAATTGGATTAGAGAATATTTCTGCTAAAAAAAATGGTATAAGTTTAATACTATGATTTTGTAATAAAAATATTATGTAAAAATTCAGTTTACTTTAATTACTTATGAATTTTGAAAAAAATATTTCATCTTGGCAAATTTTGGTAGCTTACTTCTACCACATTTTTCATTTTTAAGCATATATCTATGTTTTGTGAGCTAGATAGGCTGTGATATCTGCTTTTTGGAAAGTATTCAGGAAAAGTTTCAATAAAAAGAAGCAAATTTGTTTATAATACTTCTGCAAAAATTCAGTTTTTTGTGTTTCCTGAAAATATGATAAAGTCCGTACGGGGAGTAGGGAAGAATTAGTTAATAGTTACAAAGAGTCATTATATTTTTTTCCAGTTTCTTGCCAGATATTTCATGTGAGAATAAAACACAAAATGACATTTACTATGACCGTACAATGTGCTTTCCGATAAATCACCCAATTTCACATGCCCTAGAAGTCTATTCATGGATTGGAAGAGAGAGAATATTTCTTAACAGGCAGAAAAATTCCAAAGTCATGAGTTTTGATGACAATAAATGAGAGTGCCATGAGGATTCCTATCTTTCTTCGATTCATTTCGTATTTATGCTGATGTTGAATGAGATTTATTTGTAATTACCCGGCCATACACATTATTTTCCGTTCATTTTGACGTCGGGTATTGACAATGTTACACATAAATAAAGAATATTAATATGTTTTACAATGACAATTCTATCCAATATGTTATAATTACCTGCCATCGTTTAACCATATATTTGACGGTATGATTTTGTTGAATTCATTTACAAAGAAAGTGCTTTAATATTATTTGAAGTATGTTGTAGTTTAAAAAAAGGGATTTTCCCCCAATTAATAGAATTTACTTCGTACAATTTGAAAAAAGCTCTCATTGACCGTAAATGTACCTTGTTTTTCTATACCTTCAATCATATCTCCGTTTATAGCAACAAATATTCTACCTTATCACAATCTATATCTTCCACTTACCACATATATAACCTCTTTCAAAGGTTTTCCTAGGCAAAACATACATTGACATTTACCTTATGAATATATCGACGTTTTCTACTCATCATCATAACATTATACCTGCCTCTCCTTAAATGATAAAACTGGCCTTTTGTTCAATAATTAAATAAAATCGTCGTGTCACAACGTATTAAGGTAAAAAAGTTACACCTTTTATTTCATTAAACCCTTTAAAAGTTATTATTTAAGATATATATTCCTTTTCAGTCTAACAATAAAATAATTAACATGTGATGCATGTCATCAATCTTACAATTTACTAATATAATACGAAAACATTTTTGGCACATAAACATGGTATCAGAAACAAAGATATAAAATGTGATATTTTTTCAATTCTGTAACTCATTTCTGAAAAAATTGCAACTTTAAAAATGTTATGTGATTAATGTTGTTCCTATTAGTAAATGAGGACTATTGTTAAAAGCTATATTTCTGCAATACCTTTCTATTTTCTGGACTGGAAGAAGAGGGTTTTGAGAATTATATGCTGGCCCGTACTTTACACAGTGCTATTAACAATTTGATAATGCCACTCCTAACTTCACGTTAGTACCGGCCCGTATTTTACCAGAGTACTGTTTGCCATTTGGTTATACCACCTCTGACTTCACGATAGTAATAGACCATACATACTCAACACGAATTTATTTCATTCCGTGATGCTTATAATCGGCAATATATATATATATATATATATATATATATACATATATATATATATATATATATATATATACATACATATATATATATATATATATACATATATATATATATATATATGTGTGTGTGTGTGTGTGTGTGTGTGTTACCACTCAAGGCTTCTAATAGTTAATTTTCCGTATTGTGGATTCTTATATATTAGATATAGGATTTTTCAGTAGCAAATTCCCGCCCTGAACTGTCTGCCTTATCAAACCATGAGCTTGCTACAAGAATATACATATTTGTGGTAAACGCGAAAACAAAAGGTTAGGGAAATGTGTGCTCTGTTTTGGGAAGAACAATTGTAAAAAAGACATACAGATACACGTGAGAGCATTCAGGTGTATTTGAGTTTAAGTTGGCTCATGGAATAATCTATCTGAACGATAAAACGGGAATAAAATTATGACGAAACTAGGACATTTATTTCCATAAGGTATTCTTGTTAAAATCGATGATGAGAGGCAGTTTTTTCTCCGAATAAAAATATTCGACCGCAAGAGATAAATAATATGCGCCTCCCTACGCTATTTTCAGCCAAGCTGATATCGCAGGACGAGGACGACTTTCCTTCCATTGAGAAGCGTCGCGGCTAATAACGTGCTCGTGCAGGGATAATGGATATGCTTCGCGGAAGAGAATCTTCTGGTGTGGATTTTGTCAACTTCCGAAACTAAGCCATTGCATTAATAATACCATTCCTGAAATTCTTATTCAGCGGTGTTGACCCACCTGACTCACTCCACTATGACTCTCCGGGCGATTTCATTGGCCACGCGCTGTTAGAGCAAAAGATTCTTCATCCTCCTGCTTCGTTACCTGAGCGTCGGCTGACATTAAAAGTCGGCGCTTGAGAAATAAGTCATTCAATTCATCGAATTGACTCAAACACTGAGAAGGATCAGTAAGTGAGGAACTTACTAGTCAGCCATTTCAGCACTGATCATCAGACGTCACTTTGTTCCATACTTCGTTCTCAACAGGTCAACGTTCTAAAGGAGACCATCCTTAATCACAAGGTATGATCGTTTTAATTGAAATTTATTGCCTTTTTTATTTGGGAAATCCATCTCTAGCTAGCTCCATAGCTCAACTATGGTTAAACTCATATAATAAATCGATTTTCACGTACTTAAGTGCAATACCTTTCCACATATACGCCAGTATTTCAAAGTTATGATAATAAGTTAGAGAGAAAATTATTGTCTATATTGCTCATTTTGTGTTTAGATTAAAAAATAAATGAATGAAAACAAATATTCGTGGCTATTCTGTTTTTCTATAAAATTACCAAAATTTAAGCCAATTATCATTTTTCTTGTGCTAGCAATCCTAGTTATTTCGAAAGTGCCAATTCTTCTAGCCTATTGAAGATTCATTATGGATACAACATCGTTACAGGCTTAATTGCTTTTGAGTCATCTAATAATTTAAATTATGGACGGGTATAAATATTTTTCGTATTTATTTGCATATTCTAAAAACATTAAAGTTAATAGATAGAAAAGGTGGAACATTCATAGAACAATGTTTGGAATACATTTTTTATTATTGATGATGAATGATTAGTCCAATATGGATTTTCACCGCGGCTTGATAGTACTGTAAAGGAAATTAATTAGTAATTGTTTGTATATAATCAAATAACACGATTATTTGTTTATTTAAGGTGGCTGGTCGGGTAATCTTTAGTCATTGAGAAATTTAGTTACTTAAATTTTAATGCTGGTTTAAAATTTAAATAATAGGTCGTAGTTGCACTAAATTCAGTAGGAATGACTTATGTCTTAGGTACATTCTGAAATATTGTCCTTTAAATTTACACCTTGCCATAAAAATTTGCTTAGATGCAGACTTGATTCATTTCTTAAGTCATTTTTGCGAAGTTAATTTTCCGAAAACAGTTCACACCCGTGGCCATAGAATTCAAAATAAGTATTTTAATGAAGATATATTGTCACTCGAATGCGAACTAGTATTAAAATATGTTTCTATACATTATTTTATCTTTCGTTTTTAATCCGGCAACAACGTCCATTTTGTAACACGCTGCAACACGTGTCTCTGCTTAGCATGTCCCGTACTTTTGTGTGCCTTGTTGCCAACTTTACACCACATAGCCGCGCGCGACATTTGAAATTCTCGCATACATATTTTTACATCGTATTTACGAAAAATTTCAGTCGATAGTATCAAATGATTTTTTCAGAATAGATTTTAATTTATTACAGCTACATAATATCAGTTTTTGGTTGAAATCTGTTCAGTAGGAATGGAGAAAGTGCGTAATTTATCCTATTGGAGTGGAGAGCGCCATAAGGCTCCATGTTAAAAGAATCGAAAATATCGCAAAAAGTATGTCGATGATCCCCCGTTTTTTCTTCGATATTCCATAGAATATCCAAAAACGAACATATTTGGAAATTTTTAAGAATATCTGTTCACTTTGGTTTTTTAGACCAGCCACCTTAAACCATTTTACCATTTAAACCATTTATTTACCATTTAAACCCCAAGTTATACCGAATGAATACTTTATAGCGAAATTGTTAATCATTAAGAGAGGATTTGAAGGACGATTGACAGGCTTCAAATTGGATGTATTTATATTTATTTGAAAAAAATACATTATGTGACATCGATTTTAACACAGCACATATTTAATTATATTCTATTAAGTTGTGTTCGTTTCTCTGCCGAGCATAGTTTATGGTATTGCAAAATACGTGCTTATGCCACATAAGCTTAACTGACTAAAGTACTCATTTAGATATCGGAGGATCCGAGTTCAAGACATGAATGCAAGGTGAATGATGTTTGGTCTCTGAAATTTCTCACTCCTGTGTGGTTGCAGGTAATTCCGTAATACCGTGGCTATTCCCGGTTTTCTCAAAATTCTCAATGCCCGTGAAAACTATGCTCAAGTAATCGCTTGTTCCTATTAAATAATATAAACCTTATATTTATTCACCTTCGCTGATCTGTCTATATATATATATATATATATATATATATATATATATATATATATATATATATATATATATATATATATATATATATATATATATATATATATATATATATAAATCAACTGAGGTGTCACAGGCGTGACAAGCTAAGAAAGATATAGGTACACAATAGATAACCTACACGTTTTTTTGATATTTCGGCAGCATGACTGCCATCTTCTGAATCCATTACTCTATACAATTCATAAGATGGGAGTCGTGCTGCCGAAATATCAAAAAAACGTGTGAGTTATCTATTTTTTCTGTGCCTATATCTTTCTTAGCTTGTCACGCCTGTGACACCTCAGTTGATTTTTATTTTATATATATATTACATATATATATATATATATATATATATATATATATATATATATATATATATATATATGAAACTATGACTCTCATTCTTCTTCAGAAGATGGGGGCTGCGTCACCGAAAACTCAAAAACCAGTTTCTTTTTTCTGTGTTGTATATATATGCGTTAACGTATTATTAGTCATTTTTTAATAAGCAGTTCACTTCATTATGGTCCGTGGATTTTTTCATTGATTTAAAAGAGGATTACACATGTACCAGCTATGCATTTTAGCTGGATATTGAAATTTTCTCTCAATAAATGATTCTAATACTTTTTTCAGATCATTGATTCTGAGAAATAATTTCCCACTTGGCAGCCAACGAGATCTCAGTGTAACTGCTGAAGCTATAGCCTTAACCTGATTTTAATGCACTATATAACATTTGAACAAAAAATAACAATATCGCGTATTTAATGAGAAAATTGTCTGATTAATCCACAGGAGTAATCCAAGAGTAGTCGACCTCTGTGATATCGTCAGCCGGCTAAGCAAGGACCTATCTCCAGGACCTATCTCCAGGCGTATTAAAAGCAAAATCACCATTCCCGCTCCATCCCAAGCAAGGTCGCAAAAGACTTTCACTCGACTCAGAAAGGGACTAGCACCAAATCTCCCTGGAGGTCAAAATGGAGGAGTTATTATTCGATGTAATGTCTAAATATCCCGTCGAGGGGTACATTCAGAATTTGAAAGATTTACATAATATTAATGTGAAGAACGCGAGCGAGAGGACGTTGCTGTATCAAGCGGTGATGTTAGGGAAGGCGGACTGGGTGCGGGAGATCCTGGAAGCGGGGGCTGATCCTTTGATAGAGGACAGGTATGGCCACAGTGCATTGCAAATTGCGAAAACCATGGTCTCCAATTACCCAGGGGACAAGGAGCGAGAGGAAATACACAAACTGGTTCAATCTAGATACAGCATTTGTCAGCCTAGAGATGAGGATTGTAAAGAATGCGTTGCTGACTCCATGAATGAAATTAAAAAGCTCTTTTCCACCAAACTTGCTGCTTCCAAGAGTTCCCTAGAAAAACAGATAATGGGGATTAGGAGTGATTTAACTACGGAGTTAAAAACAATGAAACAGTCTTTGGAGACAGTTAAAGAATCATTGGAAGAAATTCACAAACAACAGGATAACACCGTTTCCAAGGTGGAAACTCTGCAATCGCTGATTTCCTCTGAACGCTCTTCCATCAAGGAATATATGAAAACCCATAAGAAAGAGTTGATTGCTAAAATAAGGAATTCTAAAATAATGGAAGCGGCTATTCAGGGGTATAAACCCAGCAGAGAGGACTGTATTAAGGGGATAATGTGGAAGACAGAGGTGAAGCCCTGGAACAAAGAAAACTATTTGAAAATTAAGAGATGTTACGAAATACTCTACGACGAGGATCTCATCACGTCAAGCATTCTGGAATTTCTTCGTTTCCAATTGAGCGTCAAAGTTTTAGTCGATTTCGAATCTATTAGCATCGAAAGAATGAAACCGACATTGAGAGACCACGACGGGATAGAATGGAGTGGGAGTGATATTGGCTCGTTCGCCGACTTTGAAGAGCGAAAGGCGTACGTGGGTGTGGAATCGTTGAATGATAGAGAAGTTATGTACCATCTCGCCCATGCATTGTCGTGTATGTCGGTGTATTTAGCGTTCGGTAACAAAGGGCTTCCATATTCTGGAGAAGGCTACGGAGGGCGATTCAAGGGAATCCTCAAGGAGGCGGAGAAGATGAAGAGTGACGGAGTGAAACTGGATTGGAGGATCGAAGAAGCACTGGATAATCAGACCCAACAGGGCAAGGAGATATATTTGACATCGGTCGTTCCTTACATCATCGCCTTTGATGGATCTTTGGACGCAAGGTCTATGCTGAGTGGACAACTCCCGTCGCTCCTCGAATGCTACGAGGAACACGTGGTTGTGACACTTAGAAGGGAGACCAAGGTACGTGAAACCACATTCGCATCTAATTTAATTCTACTCCATTTCAATTACGTCGATTAATTATAGCTCTCCACTAACGAACGAAGGATAACGGAACATTTTTGCAACCCATTCAAATGAGCCGCTGTTTTCCAATCGGGAACATCGTGAGGTTACACGGCAGTGTGTTAAGTTAATGAATCATTCGAATCTCTCAATTTCATTCAATAAATCCAAATGGCGTCATGAGGGAAAAATACACGACTACAGTGAAAATGTGTTTTATGGCAGAGCCGTTAACTACCCATTAACTTGGCCCACGCTTCTCTTCTAAAACTGACAAATAATATTATCTTGAGAAAGATTATAAATATAATAAAATATTAGTAGTAGCATATAATATGTAACAAAGCATCACACACATATGTATATACGAACTAAGAATTTGGTGGCTGGTATTTTTATTAATATTATCTATCTATTACAAATTCATAATACCCTGATGAACGAAAAACATTAATAAAACATAGTAAAATATGATTAAGTTTGCTGTGAAAATGGTTTTTTAGTGAAAACATTTAAAAATTAAGACGTTGGGCTTAATTAAAATTTAGTTGCGGCAGAAAAAACAGTTGTTTTCATAATTCTCAACCAGTGTCAACAATTGAGGTGCAGAGATAGTCACAATTCAACTTTTTTACATTTTTTTAATTCTTCTCAATTTTTTTTCACTTAACTTGGTTTCTAATTTCGAAGCATAAACAAGTTTTTTATAATTTCACATTAAAATTTTGAGAGGCCCCATTTTGATACGGGAAAGCATAACATTTTTCATTTATTCCAAAAAACATTCACGAGCTTAAAATATCCACTATGTTTTATTGCAAAGCCTTAGCCAAATTTAGACTTTGGTTTTTATTAAAACAATCAAACAGACAGACGATAAGCGAAGCGGATATAAAAATAAAATAACTCAATATTTTTTGTTTCGTTTCAGGTGAATAATGCGAAAATGTATAAAAAGGGAGGAATCAGGTGAGATAGATGTTGTGGAATATGAACATAATTGTAATATCTTAGTTCTTAATATAGCGAAAATGTATAGCCAGCGCTCCTTTTTTGTGACACTATATACCTCACCTTATTGCTTACAATCGAATATAACGTTTATATAGAACGATGTATGAAACATTTTCAATTAAAAATGCATATATGTCTTTATATTAAACTGTACGACCCAAAGAAAACAATTTTTTACTTCTAGTATTGCCAATAGTTTTGAACCTAGTGCAATGTAGAGCTTAGACGTTTCCAATGCCAGGCTCTTCATTATCGAATTTCGAAATTATCGAAAATATACTATCATCTATGAACTCTAATACGACTCTATTCTATATCACTTGCAGAAGATCTTTGGAAGTACAAGAGGGTAGAAGCAATACCTGCCTAATGGGTTCTAAAGCACCTGCATCGCACAGTGGGCCAAACTGAAAAAAAGCTGGCCAAAATTAATAACTCTAATAATTACCAGTCCATATGCAACATGAAGTGTATTTCTAAGGTATTTTGGGCTGATAAACATGATTTTATCATTATTTTTTCGATATATTTTACGGATAAAGCGCTATTAATTGTATAAACATTAAATATGCAATGACAAAGCTTAGTTTCGATGGTTGAGTGGTCTTGTTAAAATTCAAAATTTCCTGTGATAATTATCAAAATACTGTAATTAATAATGCTAGGAGCTATAAAATCCGTAAAAAATTGTCCAAACAGAATTTTAATGCATAATACTTTTTAACAAATTATGACTACTGCAACGGAATGGGAGGATTGAAAATATGTTTCTCGATGAAAATGAACTTGCATCAAGTTAAAATGTTAAATAAATAAAATATTAAAGCTATAGCTAACGTAGATTACATTTTCACAAAAAATAAATATTTAATTAATTTTTATTGCAAAATTAGTTTGAAATTGGCTTTATTCCAGTCAATTTAATTTTGCTATACTTTTGTCGCACTACTGGGATCCGGATTCAACATAAATGTAAGCCAGAGGCAGAGACCATTATAACTTATTATTTAAATTTTAATATTAAACAAATATTTTTCAATAATATTATTATAAAAAACTTGAAGAAACATTTTGAATAATAATATTGATTAAAAGTGTCACTCATCCTCTGATGACTCGTCATCACTCTCATCTTCACATTCGTCATTCCCGTAATCAATTAGTTTTTTCACTTCTGAATCTAAATCTTCCTTCGATTTACTACTTTGAAATGAAATTGAAGATATCAAGGGATCAGAGGTGAACAGCAATCTCCGAAATATATATTTATTAGTCACCTCTCTTGATATTCTCTGCGTATTGTGATGCCGGAATTTCCTAATTTCCTTAATCTTTGATTCCAAGGCATCTTCTGAAAGCTACCCGATGGGCAGAATTGCTTTCATGGATATATCCGCACCATGAATCAGAAGCTTGTGCACCGTTGGTGGCATATAATACCAAGGGTATTGTTTTACTTATAATTTCGCTGTTGCTAGACATTATTTTCTGAACTCACTGTGATTGAGTGCTCGACTGCTTGAAATTACTTTCAAAATATTTTAAAACCTTGAAATCAGTTGTTCATCAAGCCCTGAAAAATATTAAATTAACTAAAAATCTTACTAAACTTCAGCAGCGATTCTTTCTTTTATTTGAAATAGTTGTCAGTTTCACTTACCGGTAATATTTGCTGATAATCTAGGGGCCGAAAAACAGCGTCTGTATTACCATCGTTTGTGGTGCCATATCCTGGTTTTGGTGAATCTGTTATCAGGCCAATTTTCTATTAGCCATTTACTATTATTAACTCTGAAGTAGCTCTCCCTTCGCTGTGCCTTGTTCCATTTCTCAACATATCTAGTAAAAAAGCATGTTTGTAGGCACTTCGTCAAAATACCTTTCACATCGGTATCTCCATTCAATTGAAATTTTTCAATCAAAAAATCTATCACATTTTTTCTTACGTGCCGTAATTTTTTTCTCTACAATTTTTTCAAAAAGCTGCAACCCTGTCACTTCTCTAATCTGCATGGTTTCTCACAAATTTAGTTTAAAACACTACAAAACGAAATAAAAAATAGCAGGTAATCACTTCCATCGACAGCCTTACTATCACCATTCTTACTTGGGTAGCAAAAAACAAAATACTGACTCCAACTCGGAATCCATTTTAAAAATTAAAATTTTGCTTACCAAACTGCTTCTCGTATGATTGGAAAGCAAAATTTCCCTCAATGGATGCGACGTACACATAGTGAAGGCACGACGAAACGGAGACGGGTACAAGGAGACTTTAGTTTTCCAGGTAAAAGTAGGTAACTATATCCTCATTTGAAACGGTTCTAACGTTGAACAGATCAACCCAGTGTTGCACAGAACAATCACTCACACTGTATGTTCACTCGACGCTCTCTGATGCATGCGGTACGCGAAAACAACCAGAGAACCCCTAAGGAAACTAACTAATCATTCCGTTTGGCGGAACAAGTGGCGGCAAGAGTCTGCAAAAAGAGGCAAAAAAGGTGTAAAAAGCATAACTTGAGATAGCTATCGATGGATTAGGGGAAGTAGAAAAGAGTCATAATTGCAAGGTTGTAAAACCAGCATTATGGGGCCAGCAAGCACGGAGGGACGCAAGTCCTCAACCAGCTGGCGCGGGCGCATGCCGCTGCACGTGCATGACCATGAGCCTTCCCCTAAATCCCTCGACCACAGCCTGCTCAGCATACCTGAGGGAAATCCACAATTCATGGAAAATCCTTTCAAAGATATTTTAGCCCATAACTCTACTGAGAAAAATCCCAACGACCTCCTCATCGTAGAATCGCCAGTCGCCAACTTAGCGAGAAGTTGCAATTTGCGACAAGATTTAGATTGAATTTAGCCATTTAAGTAGAATGTGAAAAAATCAATATGAAAAGTTATTCATAAAATATCTATTCAAATTACCAATGTGATTAAACTGGCATTACATCGTCTTTATGCTCGCAAATTGTATACTTGCTTCGCTTAGACCCCATTAGTGGCCGCCACTGTGGCCCGAGTGGCCGGGGTGATTTTAAATAAAAATGGTTGTTAAAATTAGAATCACAAGTTAACGCAAAAATTTCCTTCTGAATATTGTTCTATATGCTTTTTTCTCCCACACAGTACAAAATAACTCCGTGTAGCCTGATGTCGATAAAAACGATAATTAACGTTAAACATAAAATTTAATGAAAATACAGCACAATTTTTGAAAAATTATAAAAATATTAAAATACAAATAAAACGGAACAAACTTTATCTTTATTCATGCAATAAATATCAATTTTTAGTATCAAAATACTTTAAAACCAACATTATAAATAACGACTCTTTAATAAAGCTTTCTGTCTAGCTGTTTTCCAAGGAAAAATTTCGGTCGCCAAAATCACCCTGACATGCTCTACTTTGACCAGCTGTAAAAATTTTCATGGCGTATTCCATGCTCTGTATTGTACCCTACCTTAAAGAGCATATGGTTAATAACATAAATCAACTGTTTTTGGTTGGTTTGTACGAACTTCATTTTTCGACTTTTGGCCAGTTTTTTTTTTATTTGGGCCCACTGTCGATCATTGCTACATGGGATGAAACTGACTGAAAGTCGATCAGAATGACTGTATACAAAAGAATTCAGCTCCTTACCATAGAGCCATCATATTGTGTCAGAGAATAGCATGGTCACATATATTCCATACTTTGATTTTGGAATCTGTAACATTCAATGTATGAGTATTAAAGTGGGGTATTTGATATTCTCCTGTTTAGTAATGGCATAGAGTAAGTATATATAGAGTGGCAACGCAATGTTAAAAACTGGATATCAATTTCTGAGAGCTTTTGGAAGAATTTCTCAGGTGGCATTACCCTCGAGGGGGAAGAATTAAGGCTTATGGAAGAGGACGCTTGGAGGCGCTGGTGGCTCTCCGTGAGTTTGCATCAATACACAGAGGTGCATTGACGATGCCTGTTGTGTGCTTTTTCACGAGTATCAACTGTTTTGTCGTTGCCATGATTCATCGTTAAACAGTTAACTCATAGAGTAATTTCTTTTAGCGTTTTATTTCTTTGATTGCAAATACGAATCGTAAGTGAAAGAACACAGAAATTGTGGCAACAGGTGGTGATGTAACAAAGGAACATCACAAATCGTGCAGAAAAAGTAAGCAATGTCTCCTTATCGATCATATCATGATTGTTCTGGGTCATTTGAAAATATTTACGTGTTGATGCGAATGTTATTTGGGCAGCCTCGCACAACAATGGGATACCTGAATTTTCAATTCAACGTAATAATTTAATTGCAGTTTGGCTTGAAACGCGTTTTTGGTGTTTACTGCGGCTGCAAAATAACGAATATTAAAAAATAACAGCCTTTTCTAACGATCTGGTTGGAGCCTTGGAAACGAGATGGCTGGAAATTAATGTTTTCATTGTAATTGTACATCTACGCGTCGTATGTCAGATAAATATGACGCTAATGTTGAACCAAATGGAAATACCTGTATAATTATAACTTAAAAATTAACATAAAAAACAAAACCACTGATGGTGGAAAAATCAATGAAACAAACTCACTCTCAGACTTGAACAGGGAACAGCAGCGATAGAGGAAGCAAGTGTATAAGAACCACGTATGGCAAGCAAAGGATGAATTCTGCAAGAAGAGGCTACTAACAGCTATCAACACAACCTTGATAGAATGTAAGCACCACATGAGTTTGGAGCATGCTCTTAGATTGAAAAAAGGCCAGGACAATTATAGTTACAAAAAATAGAACATGGATATTTGTTTTAATTAATGAATGGTGAAGATTTCGAAGTCAAATTTAAGGAAAGAATTACCAACGACGAAGATAAAATAAACTAAATATTTTTAATGAATACACTGTTGAATAAAAGAGGTAATGTTATTGGACACCTTCTACGGCACAACGTTGATTTAAAACAACCAGGAAAAGGAAATTTAAAGAATTATATAGCGTATGGAAGTGGGTGTTACGTCACCAATCATGAAATAGAAAGGGAATAAGGGGAAGGAATGCTCCGAAATAAGGGCTCATTTTACTAGCTGAAATTGGCAATCGTTTCTTACTGAATTCTTCCATTCTAATTCCCTGAGGCAAAAAAAAACGTTGACACAGAAAGACTGCAAACATTGGCGATGTCATTACAGTTTTTCCTTTAGACGTCCTATCAAGGCCTGCAGTTCTCCTATATCCTTGCTGACAAAAAAGGAAAATATGACAAGGTTATCAAAATAACACAAGATTAACGATCATCTGATGTGCATGAAATAACAATTAAAAAAGTATAAATACACCAACCTTTAATAAGGGTCCCTATCCTCCCTGCGAATGATCCTCATACGCAGGGAGTGATACAGACTCGGCAGGCGTGAAGATCTAGAAGAAGGTATAGTGTTGTTATTTTCCTAGGTGTTCTAAGTTAAGACAGCTGCTTAGTATTTCAGGAACGATGTTTTTTCTTTTACAAGAATCAAATTTTTATAAAAATATGGCCACCTTTTGTGCCTAAAAAGTGGAATGGGCATGCAGGAAACGAGCGAAGGTCCCCAAGTTTGCGAAACAGCTCTTCGATTATTCCTTTTGTCAGAAGTGGAAACGTTTCGAATCCCTCGTCTGTAAAAATTGATGTGGCAGAAAGTAGATGAAGAGATGGAGAAAGAATCAAATGGTGCAATGAGCCTATACATTCGCTACAATACCCCCAGGAAATCATAACAAAGGAACTTTTGCCACTCTGCATTGGAAACCATGCGAAAATTTTTCAAACTTACTTGACTGTTTCTCATGCAGTTCCTAAAAACTATAGTGGCATGTTTAAAAGATCGTAAATATAAGTGAAAACGAACATTTGAAAATGTATCCTTCAATGGCTTTAAGGTAATCATTCCTTCCGTCTACATCGACTTCAGATAAGAGCACCAATAAACGGAATAGATATTTCACTAACACTTATTAACATATAATAGCCATACTAGAACCACTGCGTGATTATTTGTGACTAAAAATAAGACCATGGGGGCGAAACCAACATTTTTCATACACAAGACTTTACCATTACTATTTAGGTAACGTGGTAAAGGGTCTTTAGAATTACAAGTTGTGCAGGATCAGGAATTTCCAGCAAGCAAAGCTTGTTTCAACCTTTACAGTCGGTACATAATTTGTTGAGTTGGTTGTGCCCTCATGGTTTTCTTTTTAGTAACAATTAATCACGATCTGCCTGTTGTAGGCCAGTTGTGACGGTTCAAAAATTATTTTCCACTGTTTAGTACTTTTTTTCATATAATCATCTTTCCAACATGTTTTTATTTATTTGATACATTTTAAAGTTTTTAATAATTTTGCACCAATTTTTCATTCAATTATAGTCATTATTCTTAGAATAAATTATTGTTAAAAATTTTTACTGTGAAATGTTTTATGAAAAAGAGTGGAACGAATATCTTTTTATTGAATTAATGTTTGAATTTTGCGCTGATTTGTTAACAGCGAGAAAATATTGAATTGCGATCCAAAATCCATTAAAGTTATAGTTAATCTCTGTAAAAAGTAACTATTTTAAGTTAAAAGTTACTTTTCTGAAAAAGCAACCGATTAAAGTTAAATTTAAAACTGGGTAACTTTTACTTTTTTTAGTTAAGTTAATTTTTCAGTTACTTTTAAGAAACTTTTAAAAAGCTATTTTTCGCAATTGAGATTTTATAAAATACAAACTTCAAATTCAAGAAAATTTATTTAACTTTTACTTAATAATTAAACTTAAGTAACATTCTCATTTCAAAATTTGTATCGGACATCCGTCCCGGTCAACAAATCTTTGCGGTCACTCCACTCAACTCCGATGACGACGGGATGTCGCCGCGTAACTTATGCGTAAACTGGCGAATTTTACAGATACACGTTACTATGAATGAACCCGTTACTCATCATAGGTTTTTTGGTGACCCCCTTTCTCGCGTTCAACTATCTAGTATCGATGACACGACGTCGCCGAGTAAGGCATATGTGCCCTCGCGGCAGTGGCGGATACAGAAAAAACTCAAGGGGGGGGGCGCAAGTTATCGCGACGATTGTAGCTTTCAAACTGGCAGCGACTCTGCTTTCCTTATATATGTAGCTTGGTTGTTTCGAGAACATTCGGAGCCAGAATGTTCGCTTCCAGACTTTTAAGGAGTGTGAACAAATTGGGCCTATTCATTGCATTCTTGCACAATTCGCACAGCTATACTATATACTTTGATACAGTTTTATTTTCCCTTTTGTCTGTTGGGCAAGCTTTGCGCCCAAATTCGAACAGGTCGTCATTCGCTAAAAAATTAACGAAATAAATAAACTCAAGTTAGTTTTGTATCAGTTAATGCATAATTTTAACGATTAAAAGTTAACTTTTCTAAAAAGTAACGGTTAAGTTAAATAGATAACTACATATTTAACGATTGATTTTAATCGTTAATTTTTAAAATCGTTAATCCCAACTATGGCTTACGCAATGAATTCGAGGATCTGTTCCAATCCACCAAATTGTACATTGCCGCATTTTCGTTCATTGTGAACGATTTGAAGAATCGAATCATTACCATGAACCAATTCACATGAACTGAATCATCAAAATGTATCAAATTGCCTACCTCAACCACGGGCGTAGATAGATTTAATCTTAACTGAGAAGGGATGGAGCCAAGGAGGCTACATACATTCATGGACGGAGCTAACAGTCACGTGATCGACGTCACCGAGCTGATGGAAACGAGTCTCTAAAGCTCATTAGCTGAGTTTAACTGTACACAGCAACTGTGTACAGCTAAATACCGTTTGCGAGAAATAAATTAATATAATATTAATAAATATAATAAAATTAATAGCCACCTACCCAACGAAATTCGACCGACTGCATAGCACACTACATAGGACACTACAGCTAGATAACCGGCTGCTCCAGCTCTACTAAGGCAGCAATCCGTCTTAGCAGTAGAGCTTATACACTTTTTCTTAGCGTAGATCGTAAGTAAATTATTAGTAGGGCTCCGACCTGATAAGCGGTTCATTCCGGGATATTTATAATCTGGGATAAGGAAATTCCTTTAGATTCAAGGAAAATTTATTTCGATTGAAAAAATGTGTTACGTAAAAAAGATATTTCACTTGCTATTTAATAATAAAGTAAACAAACTCATCACTCATCGCCATTGAGAAAATCATGTCCGAGTCCTGTATAAAATACTATTTGTTTATTTAATATTATCACTTGGAATTAAATTGTTCATTGCAATAAGTAAACAACCAAATTTAACTCAGATGGTCTAATTCCCAAATTACAGGGGATTTTAACCTCTCGCCGGAAGGAATACGCATATTCCGAAAGGAAGTGGCAAACTCTGAGTTTTAAGGTAAGATTTAAGGAAGCTTGTCGTTGACAAGGGGACCGTCGTTTAAGGGTCCATTCGAAAGATGGTGTTTCTACTGCTAGGTACTCTGGTGCTTTGCTATAAACAAAAAGACCTTAAAATCATTTTCCACGAACCAGAAACCCCTGCGTGGATTGCCAGCAGTTTGGACACCGCGCCAATCCCGCTCCAATGACCCCCAAATCGGTCAAAATACATTATACACCTACCCGTCTGTGTTTTAGAATAGATAACTGAACATCAAGCATCGTTAGACTTGCATGTACACCTCAATCCCGCAATGCCTGGCACACGGATATTAGAAAAACATTCTAAACTTCAAGGCCTTGCGTTTGAATTTCAACCCGCCTCGTCGAGTCGTAGATGTCGGACTATGCTGCCATCTATGAAGACACGTCGGAATCTTCAGGAATCACGGGAATCATTCTCAAGTAAGAATGCGCCATCTAATGGTGGAATAATTAACTACGATTGTCATCCTCTCCGGAAATTATCCCTCAAAGGAAGTAAATTGTTGATATTTACGGGTGCTCCTTTCAAAATATTGCATAAGTGTGTGTTCCAAATATATTTTTCGGGACGGCAAAGACACATTCGTTTCGTGATACAAAATCGCTTGCTGAATACACGTAGTAGACAGCGGCTACCGACCACTGAGGAATTTCTAGTTAGGTACCTAAACGGAAAAACATTCACTTTTTTTCTCAACTAATCCACAAACAAATGTGTTTTTGGTTACCGTAAATTTGGAGGGAAGGCGGCGGAAATGACCTCAAGGAATTTGTATTATATTACTGTGTAAGCCTCGCGCTAACGCGTGTTAGGATGTAGGTATTCGGAGGTAAGGAGGACCCGCGTTCAATTTGAAAAAAGTGCATAATTCAAGCGACGGCATTCGAGTGGTGGCTAATTTCTCGGAGTAAAGATTGGCTGAAGAAGAAAAGAGTGCAACCAACAGCAGGAGAGAAGTGCTCATTCCTACATATCGTTAACCCCCAAATATTCTTTTTATTAAGAGCAATCCTTCTGTGAAGTCACTGACGAAATATGCGGCGAAGTGATTTTTAATAAGTATTGCAAGGCTTCTTTGGCAGTGAATTGAAAAAAACTAAAATCGACCTGTGATTACGAAAGAAAAAACTGGAATCGAACGCACCTGCGCATGCGAATTAAATAAGACAAAATTCGCTCTCTCATGCCACCGTCAGGTTGGCCGAGTGGTCTAAGGCGCCAGACTTAAGTTCTGGTTCCCGAAGGGGAGCGTGGGTTCGAACCCCACACCTGACAAACTTTTTTTTGTTCCCGTCATCGTTGTAAAAGTTAAGTCAAAGGTTTTAATTTTAATATCAACAACTTTAATTGCAGTTCTAATATTTTATCAAAGAGGAGAAAATGTTTACTCGTAAATTCTTCCCGCAGTTCAAAGCAGCGGCTTATTTACCGTTTGAAAAGCCTCTGCAACTTCTTTACTCCTCGAAATCTCGAAAGAAGAATTATATTAATGGAACTGAATAAAAGAGTAACTTGAACGATATGGTTGTGTGGCTTCTACTGAGACAACAAAATTAGAAAAGTGATGCATGGCTGTGTCGCTGAATATTGATAAGATTAAATGGACGACAGTCAAGAGACGGATAATCGACGCCTCAGCGGGTTTGTCTTGGTAATTGCAAGATAAGGAGAACAATGAATACAATGAATGGATAATTTCAAACAGTAAAAGTAATATAAAAATATTCTTATAGGATTACGGATGAGGCTGGTTTTGAAAAGAGAAACATTGATACCTTTAAGAAGTATTCCTCAAATTTGATGCCCGTGACGATCAGATATTTACTATGCATTGCTTTCTTGGTTCCATCTTTCGCCGAAAATCATCACAGCGTATGAAGCGCGTATATTTATTTAAGAATGTCGTAATTGCTTTGTCACAGGATCACATTCCATGTAACCATCATCCCCTCTCCGACCCTATTCCGACGTTTCATATCTTAAAACCTCCTCAATGTCCTCTATTTCAAAACATGAAGCCATCCCTTCTGTCACTGCAGAATCCCGCACGGTATTTCTGAAAAGCATCTCGCACAAAAAAATGAGAGTCTCGTCTTTAGGAGAAACTCAACGCTCCGTATTCTCCAATTTGTGGTGTGCTATCAGTGGCGCGACGATCAGTTAAGAGTACTTATTTAATGAAAAATTTGAGTTGCAACTGAAAAAGCTGTAAAAATAGTAATCTGTAGTAAGCATAAGTAACATTTTTTCGAAGACAATTTTCGTCGAAATGTTGAAAATAATTTTTGCATGGGCGGATTTTTTTTGCATTTTTTACCTCTTATTTCCGCGCTTTGTCACTTGTGTCTTCGTTCCACCGTTTTTTATTTTCTCCGGCGGAATACGGTCGTTAAACAATCAGTTTTTTATACCCTGGCTGAGATGTGTGCAGCCGTCCTTGAAAGAACAACAACTTACGCATTATCTTAACTTCGGCGGTCCCTCCCGTAAAGTAACATAAATATAATTTAAATCAATGTTTTTATTAATATATTTAAGTATCAGGCATGATATGGTTGAATTTCAACGCAATGAAGACAGATATATTGCAGTTTTCCCGGAGGTTATGTTGTACATCGAAACCTAGTTCGCCATAAATCTATTTTACAAATAGGCATCATTTAATACAAAACCTGAAGTTAAATTCCTTTAGAAAAGCGTGTCCTACTTCGGATTTGAACAACGCAAAGAAAAAGTTAAGAATTTCACTAATAGGAGAGAATTTATTGAGAGAATGTAATAATGAGGTTTCAATCAGTGGCCGTCCGAGGCGTCAACAACGTGGGCACAAGCCACAGGCTTTTCACACTCAATTAAAAGTCGCAGTTTATTAATTTAACGTAAAAAAGCGACTGAAAGTATGAAAGTAGTAAAATTTAACCAAAACAAGAGTCCTGTAAGCATTTCCATTCCAAATGGCCTTCTTTAGTACATCGTGAAAGTGACTTGACTCTCACCACTAACTTCAATAAAAAGCGCAATGAGACCCAGGGAATAACAATTTCCTTCATTAGCATTCTTGTCACCAGCTAGTGTCAAAAATGTTTAATACAATATACGGTGTAAATTTCATCCACCTGCAAGAAGAAGATGAAATGTTAATAACCACCATAAGGACTTTCCCTCGTATAACTCGGAGCTTGGAGACAATTTAGAGGTAAAAATGTGTGTTCCTGGTGTAAAAGGAAAATATAATGTCAAGAGGATAGAACTGAAACCCCAGAGTAACCCTCATATTAAAGTGAACTCACAATCAGAAAATAAGTTCTTAATTTATGATGGCCAAATAAAGCTTTGCTCAAACTTGTAAAATAACTTTGGCCGGACCTGGTTTGTACATGGATTTTGTGTGAGAATATGAAGAGAAGACTGGCCAACAGTGTAATATAGAGCAACGTAACATGGTGCAAATGCGTGGGACCTATGTTAATAGGATGAGAATAGGTCGCGTAGGCGTTTGAAATACGAGTGTGGGGGAGGATGGAGGAAGTGCGTTGGACGGAAAGGAAGACGAACGAGAAAGTGATTGGTATAGACTGCAGAGGTCTCCAAACTACGGCCCGCGGGCCGGATGCGGCCCGCGAGGCCCTCTCATCCGGCCCGTGGAGACCTTTTTGTCTACGGACAAAAAAACGGAAATTTACATGTATCCTGCCTAGATCAGCCACCGCTTACGTAGACGTTATGTTTTAACCGAAATAAAACAGAGGCGCGCAGTAGTGCGTTATGTTTTCCAACCGATCACTACATCGCAAAACCGTATTCGCTGCTTACTTTCTTACTTCCGTTCACAGTCAATGAGATGACATAACGCCATCTAGTGGCGGAGTTTTATAATGGTTTGCTGCTTGCTCAAGACTTGATTATGTTGATCACAGTTTGCCAGTTGCGGTTGACTGCTGCGATGAGGTGTTGGAGTCAGCGTCTAATTGCGAAACATGTTGCACTATATTTCTTCCAGTGATAATTTCCTTCGAGTAATTACTTATCAGTGTGTTTAAAGTATTGGTAATGTCGTTGGTTTAGTAAGAACTTTTAGAATATTCTGAAGAGGAAACATTAAAAGCAACAATCTGTCTACCATCTGTAGATATATTTGCCCACTATATTCAGGCAAGTTTAACTTAATAAATCATAAGAATTTTAAAAAATTGTTTCGGGTCATTTGCAGCTATAATTGCGACGAAATTAGTTCGCATAATCAGGTTTTTTGAGCGGTATTGTGCACAATATACTTTCAGTTTCACTATTTATTCATGTTGAATTCACTTTAATTTAGTGCCCAGCGATGGCCGAGAAGAGAAAAAGAAACATAGACGATGAGTGTCGGCAATTTCAAGAACAATAGAGTTTGAAATAATTTTTCATCAAATCCGGCTAGAAAGCATTGTGCGTGATTTAAAACGGAACCGTGGCTGAGATGAAAGAATACAACCAGGGCCGTCATTATCAAAGCAAACATCAGGAGAAACGTGCAAATATACTATAGAGGATGAGGAGAAGAAACTTCTGGAGGAGATTAGTAGAAGGCAGAGTAGGCGGTTAGAACGAGTAATGAGGGTCGAATAGATGGCAAAGGCCGTGAGAGAGGGGAGGATGTTGGGTGATGAGTGGAGAAAGGGAGGAAAGTGAATTGGGGGATTTATGGATGGAATGAATTAGATGCAGAACGAATGCCGAGCTGAAGATGGGAATCATTCAAGGAGACAAGAGCCTGCAATGGGAAAATATATAATATTAAGTATTCCTTTTAACATTCCTAAAACGATAGACCGCCTCTATTTCGTACAATGTTTCTTAAATACTTTAACGTGGCAAATTGCTTCAAATGTACGTGAACTTTTTATTTAAAATTTTTTATGCTAAATGTTTACGCCACATTGTAGCCATCTATAGGGGGGGGACGTGAGATGATGTCCCAAAATTTGGGATGATAGGATAAGATCTGCCCAAAAAACCTCCCAATCAGCTGGTAGAACACCCAAATTAACGGATGTACCCCGTACGGGCATGGACCGGAATATATTCAGTTTTGCTTTTAATTTTATTTGTCGATTTTGAAATCTCGTCGACTCTTCTCACAGCCATTTCAGCGGCTTCTATGCCAACTCCTTCACCCACCTTCACCACCCCCTCATAACCTTCCCTGTTCCCTGACCCCCCCCCCCCCTCATTATGAGCGACCGGACATTCGCAAACGAATCGGAATCCTCAGCCATCGCTCGCTCTCCCGATATTCGGCTCCGTCTCTGGATTTCTCTCTTTCTCTCACCACCACACATTTATCGCGTCAAACACATCGCTTGGGTTTTAATTGGAGAGGCATTTGCATATCTCCTCTCTCTTCCTCCATCCGCATCCCCACCACCGGCCCACAACCGTCCAGCCCACGGCGTCAAGGCAACAGAGCCACGTCTCCTTGCTTCCCCACCCCTCCTCTCCCCCTCCCTCTCACCCTCTCCTCACTCTCCCGTTGGGACGACCCCACCGATTACGGCCGGCTTGCAATTGGCATCAAAGTGAACTTCAATCGCAAGTTCATTGCATTGATGTATGTACTACATGGAGGAGTTTACGATCGCGTGAAAGGCCCAACCGTGTACGTCAAAAGTCAACTTCAACGTTCGTCAACTTTCGCCCTCACGGCAGACGCCAGCGCATTAACAGTACGTGATTTGAATATAGCCATTCATTTGTCAGCCTTGTGTTCTTCAACTTGTCGCGTTTCCACGCCTAGCACGCTGAGCGGCTTCTTATATCATTATGTCGACATGTGTTTACATTCACAGCCGCGGATGTTTACATGAGTCTTTGCAGTCAAAGATTGACAAAGATGAATGACGATTTCAATAATTTATTTGCTGTTATAACTTTAACTTCTCCCGTGAAGAAGACAACTTAAATCAAAAAATTCCGTCCTATTCTTCTCCATGAAAAAATTGTACACATGGCTTGTGAGGAAAAGTGTGATATTTTCCCTGAAACTTCAATAAAACTCCAGCCTTTCTTTTGTCCTACGCTGGAAGGATGATAGGAATTCATTATATTCATCTTATGAATGTTTTTGAAGAATATTTCAGCATGGATAGATTATCCATCCAATTCCAGTACAGCAAATAACCTCAGCTTTCGCAATTGGGAAATGAAAATATAAAGGCATTATATTTGGATCAGATAGCTGAACTTTTTAGAACTTTAAAAATAATGAGCCAAGCAAAGAACGGGAGTGACATGACGGTGAATTTTTCTTCTATCCTTATTTGCAATATACTCTCCGACTCCGACGGTAAGTCGAAGTGCATCATGAAGGGAAAATACCTAAGAGTTCATGACTCTTTTGAGTTAAGAAAATATACTCACACTGCGAGTAAATTGTTCAAAACTCGAACGCGAATGATATTTCTTTCAATTTGTCGAAAATCTATGAGGAAAAGTTTGAGACTTTGTTGCTAAACTGTTTAACATTCACTAATTTCTCTCACCAAAGAGAGTGTAGAGGAAATATAGTTTTAAACGTGTTATAAATATTGTTGTAAATATTGTTGTAAATATTGTTGTAAATGTGCTATAATTAACTCCATAAGTCTTAGTTAGTAGCTTCTTAATGTATGCACTCAAATTGTTAAATTGTTAATAAATTGTCTTAGTCTCACTACATGAGCTTTATGTAAGTTTAAAGTGAAAACAAAACATGTTCTTATTTGATGGTAGCCTTAAACAGGTTCTCCTACTGATAATGAAATGTAATATGCGTAAAAATATTATCGAAAATGTACAGTCTTGGCTTCGAGCCAAAGAGAATGAGGAGAAAATTTTGAAGTAAATGCTTTATAAATAACTCCATAAACTGTTAGTAAATAGCTTCTTAAGGTACGCACTGATATTGTTAAGTAATTCTCTAGGCCTCACTACATGAGCCATATGTATTTTTAAGTGTAAGCATAACCTGTTATTATTTGATGGTAGTCTTAAAACAGGTTCTCCTTCAAGGATACCTAAAGTTACTCAAAATATGCTATTGAAATGTATTTTGTGTATGGAGTAATAATAATAAAACTTACTTACTTCAAGGAAGGACGAGTCATATTCCCTGAACCGCTGTCAGTGGTCGGAGACTGTAATTGATTTTCCGCTTCCCAGTTCCGTCAAGTGTTGGCCGGGATATTGAGAGTGAAGTAAGAGCCATACGGGAATGCTTACACAAACGCCAGAGGAGAAGTTAACTTCTTGGAGCCAGTTCTAGGAACCTTCTCTGTCGTGTCTTCTAAAACGAGCTCTGAAATATAAAAAGATCTCATTATCCATCAATTATTCACAATTTGTACATCAGAATAAATCCATCATAAAATATGTAGAAACATACAAAAAAGTTAAAGAGAACAGTTCACCACTAATTCATAGTAAAACGAGTCGTTTCAACTTGTTATCAAATGAAAAAAGACGAGGTCGCAAAGTGGAAAGGCTTGCGTATTATTTATTAGAGATTCTTTTTGTGAGAAACCTCAGACTTTGGAAAGAACGAAGGTGAGTGTTATGGCTATTACTCATTTTTCAACACGTGGCATAAACTCTCTTGCTCTGTCATCTCTCATCTTACCGTCCACAAGAACATGTCTCAAGCAGCGTTTGGATGAGGACCTGGGAAAAATCGCGTGAAAGAGTTTCTTAGAAGGTAAACGTGCAATGGCTGTATTTCTTTACGGTGAAAATCAAAGTGAAGATGAAAAAACGAAGATGACTTGAGTCATTTCACGAGATCGTGGCTCCGTGATTTCCTTGGGGATTACCAGTTACCAGTGGTTATAAATCAAGGGAAGTCTATACAAATATAATTATCAGGGTTGGGTAGTAGCGCGCTGCAATAGCAGCTACGATTTCAGTAGTTGTAACGCGCTGCATTTGTTAAAAAGAAGTAGCTGCTGAAGTAGCCGGTTCAAACATTTCTGAAGCTTGTAGTTGTTTTCAAAAGCTACTTTTAACCTAATTTTACAAATAAATCTGCAAATAACGGGTTTGAATATCGCCACAGCGCACAAAGTGTTGCAAGTGTTGCCCCAAGGTTTTAATGCTTTCAGAGAGTTCTTCGTCCCTCGAAAAAACCTTTCTTCCGCGCATTCTCCAGTTTCTCAACACTTTTTCCCCACTTGTCGCCTCTTAAAATGAATTAAAGCATATGAAATCATTCTTCGGTTTGAAAATTCATCTCTATTTTTGCGAAATGTTAACCATATACTTCGTATGTTATCCACTATACAGGGGCCATCATAAAAAAATCTTTTCCCGAAACATTTGTAATACTTGGTTTTTAAATTATAATGGCAGAAACTAACATTGGTCAACCCTTATGCCAACAACCGGCTACCAGAGTTCCCACCATTTTTAGAATTGGTTTGATGCTCTAGTTCATTTTATTACAAACCCTCCCGGATCATCGCGAATTAACCGTTTTCATATCTTTATACGCTGTCAATTTTTAATGCTTTCATTTTCATTATTTTTGACTCCTCCTCCAAGAAAGTATATTGGATCCCACTTGAAGAAATATGACATATATTGAAATGTATTTAGCAAAAAAATAATTTACGATACCCGATAAACACTGGGACGCTATATTCAATAAAAACAATGTAAAATGGAGATACCTAACATGATTATTAATTTACACTACTTTTTTGAATTGTTGCTTGTTATCCAATACTTTTCGCGGAAGTATTTTCGCAGGAAAAAAAATGATCCTGTCTTTCTTTGTTTTTATTTAAATTCCTGATCAATAGTACAACTTATACGATCTAGAAATAATTTTTCTTCTGTTGATATTCAGTTTTGTTGCAGATAAAGGTGGTATGCCCATGAAATTAATTTCCCTTCAAAGATTACTCTCAATGGTCAGCTTTGCAGCGTAGTGTCTTATGACTTTCAAATTTATTGATCGACCTGTTCGTTTGTCGATAAGTAGTGCATATACCTAATTTTTTATCTTAAATACTTACTCTGCACCTGCATGTATTGCGTCAATAATCATATTTTGGCTTGGCTTTTTCTTCGCGTTACTTGATACTGCCATATCAAAGTGAATCGTGGTGAGTAACTGCCTTGCTCTTTTGCGGCAAATAGGAGCAAATAGTTTCCCGTTCTCTTGGCATCAGAGAAGTCATAAATTCTTTTTTCGTTTTCATGGAGCCACGCTTTGGAAATGTAAGGTTTATTTTGCCACCATATTTGTACGTCTTTGCTGTAATGAATTGTGTGAATTTAGTTCCTCCTAGTGCCTACAAATGCCACGTATTCCAAAAAAATTATATGTTTAGCTAAGAGCAAGATGTAGAGAAATTATATTATTCAGGTTTCTTGTTCTGCGATTAAATTATTTTATATTATGCGACAGTTTCGCCTTTATTTATTGTTGTTCTTAAAAGCCCGACGAAGCCTGCAGCATAGTACGGCGAAACTGTCGCATAATATAAAATAATTTAATCGCAGAACCAGAAACCTGAATAATATAAACATGAGCTGCGAAAATCTTCAAAAAAAGTTCATGTAGAGAAATTGCTCTCATAAATATTTCTTTCAGATTATTCATACATCGTTGCAAGTTTTTTCTTCTCTCCTTTTGCCTTAGTAGTTTTTACCTCTCGTAAAGTACTTTTTTCCCGATGCCATCAAAACCATTTAGCGAACTTTTTTTGTAGATTTTCACAGCTCATTGTTTATGGTATTCAGGCTTTTGGTTCTGCGTTATTAATTATTTAGTATTAAGCTTAGAATTAAGCAACAGTTTCGCCATGCTATGCTGCCGGCTTCGTCGGGCTTTTAAGAACAACAATGGTCTGTTTTAAGAAAATATCTATCTCTCCTCTAAAAACTATCCTCTCTATTGATATTAATTGGTCTTCTTTCTATTTCAATCGCCTCCCTTATGAGCCGCGGAAAGTAACTGCTTTCTTTGTGTAGTACTCTTGCCGTCTCGATGTCAATGGCGTGACCTTCCTCTAACGTAGTGTGCTCAGCCACGGCAGAGTGATACCAGTCTTTCTTCCGGATTGCACGTTCATGTTCTTTTAATCGGCATCCAATTGCTCTTTTGGACTGCCCCACATATGATCTTCCGCAACTGCAGAGACGTTCGTATACATCCTCATGCATTGTGGGTGGTAATGGATCTTTAGTCCCTCGTAGATGATCTCGTACTCTGGAGGTAGTATTATATCGTGTGATTATGTTATACTTTTTTCATTATTCTACCTATGCGATCGGTCGTACCCGCAATGTAAGGCAGCTTAGCATATCCCAGAGGTTTAGCAGTTTCCTTCTCTTTATGTTTTTTTGATGTCACTCTTTCAATTAATTTGTTACTAAATCCATTATTCTTTCATGCCTTCCTCAAATGGTGTATTTCTTGAGTGATTTAGCGGATGCATTTAGATAGGTGTTTCCGATAACACATCCACCACATTTTTTCTGCCACATTTAGAGCTTCTATATGAAGGTCGACCTCGGAAAGGTTACACCTGTTCGACAACCGTCAAATTTCCTCCTTATCTGTACACTTTAGATGAATTGGCACCCAGCATACTCCGAAGATCTCGAATAGTAGCATCTCGTTCCTCCAGAGTTTGAACCTCCACATTTCAGTTGTGTGAACGACGATTTCATTGTTTGCTCCTGCACATATCAATTCACCCAGATGTGCATACGTCATTCGAGGCATCAATGTTTTCTATACAAGAGGCTATTGGCTATATATGGTGTGGTATTCTTGACATATTGCCGATTTCTTTTTAACTGTGTGACGAGCAATGATATTTACCATTTAACTCGCAAAGATCTTTTTGAAGGCATCAGAGGTCGACAGAGGTTACATGCTTTTGTGCGGTCCAGCTCACAGTTAAAAATCGTCGCAGTTCGCAGTTTAATAGCTGTAAAAGTTTAAAATTAAAATATCTCTATATGTTACAGTTTCTGTTACGTTTTCTACGTCATCCTTCGATTCAGTCTCTAGACTCGCCCTCTACATCAGCCGGTTCAGAATGCGTTTTTCCTTATCACCCACATGGTATCTACGAATACACTCCTCTACATTTCCCGGTTTGAGTGTTGAATATGTAATATGTTCACCATTAAACGCTACAGTGCTCCAATATGTATGTCCAATCTTTTCGTCAATTTCCGACTATTAAATAAATGCAGATCTTTAGAGCCTAAAACCGCATGCGTAGTAATCATAGGCATAAAAGCTCTTTTAATGGACGATTTTACAAATGACGTCACGCAACGCTTGCGAGCGGAAGAAGTTGGTACTATCGGGACAAACAAATCATATCCAACCATTGAAGTCTTGAGGGAATCAAGTTAAATAATAATAGTGAATTTCTCTTTTGATTAAATTTGGTTTCAGTTAAACCTGGAGCCTTTGAACTAATCTTTTAATCGTTCAAAACCAGTGAAGTTGGCTCAAAATTTAACTCCAAAAATAAGCTCCACTCCCTCCATATAGGGCTTATTCCTATATCTCGTGTCGCTTTTGCACAACCCATAAGCACACCTTTTCACCATTTCAACGCAACTAACAAATCAGCGAGATGACTTTTCCCAATTGTAAACATACAAAAACACGATTTGTTTGTCCCGATAGTTACAGCTACTCCCGACGGCGCTACTATCGACCTTCAACTGTGTAATCGTCCATTAACTGTGTAATCGTCCATTAACTTAAATAGCATATATAGCATAAAAAATTGTTAAAATACACTTCCCTTTAGTATATTTCTTGAGTATAAAGTAAAGAGAACGAGGTCTTCGGATTTAAAAGCGTGTATTCTAAATGAGTTCTGCGAAAGGGCAACTGGGTACCCCGAGTTAGAGCAGCGTTTAAAATTCCGGTTATTGGTATTAGGGTTAGCAAATAAAAAAATTAAAATAATAATTCTATTGCTTTGAGTGTTTACGGTTATTTAACATCTATGTCGTTGATCAGATACCATCTGAAGTGAAAGAGTGCTGTTGCTCTAGCTGATTTACAGTGGATATTTAAGCAATTCTCTGAATTATACTTTGATTTAAATTCAATATTGTAAATTTTAATTGTTTACTGCTCAACTGCAGTTTCGTAGTTAACGAAATATACCAACATTTTCTCAATTTCTGCACACAAGTGAGTGTAATCCAAAAGTAACTATCGGCTGCTTTAAGAAGGTTCCGCCGCGACTGTGTGAGTCAAAACAAATACTAAATTCCACATTTTTTATATTTTGTCCAAAAAATCCGGCTTTCGCTGATAAAATGTATTATCTATAGAAACCCAATAGTAAGGTACAACATACACAGATAATTCCACGAATGCATTTTAAATGAGCACTTTTTTCCAGCCATAGGAGCCGACCGCAGCGCCAATTCCTACGAATTACAGCATTTTGACTTCAATTATGGCATTAATTCTTCAATTACAAAAAGAATAAGGTGGTAAGATGCCTATATTTTATTTTTATTCAATTTCCTTGGATTATTTCCTTCTTTTAAACAGTTTTCCGCAAAAATGGCATTTATATTTTATGGAAAAATACTATTTTTCCTCGTGTTTCTCTCATTCCCCCATTGAACACCATGTAATTTCAAGTTCAATTACAGAATAAAATAGCGTGGAAAGGTATTATTTTGTCGTTAATATCAGATAGAGGACATCTTTTTCTACAAGTAGACAGAATATAAATAAAATGGCATTTAAGTCATTTTACGGTGGAACCACCTTAAGTGAGTAGCTGTATTTTAGCTGATATTCTTTTTCAATTAGTAGCTAACAAAGTAGCTGCTACTTTTTTTGAGGAAGTAGCGTAACAGTAGCTAGCTGCAAATTATTTCCTAGCATTAACCAACCCTGATAGTTATTAATACGTTCCTCCCTTATTAAAACTCATTCAGCCCCTTCATTTCAGACGTGCCAAATCCGCCAAATAAGTACGTCAAAGAGTCTTCTCGGCTCATTTACAAATGGCAAATGCTGCGAGTTCGGTACAGTAAAAATGTATTAAACATCTGAAAAGTAATTTAAACTTCTCTTTAAACCCTATTTTTCCTGTAACCTCCATTTTTTAATGGCAGTGAGGGAGAAAACTCTTTCCCAATAAAAAAAGGCTTCTTAAAGGACATCATAGTATCCTTACTGGCGTCAAAAGTCTATCGAAGCAACGTTTGCGGGAATTGCCATGAGAACGTGATTGATATACAGGGTAGTTTTTAGCTTTACTTGCACGTTACCATGGTGAAAGCGATTGATGATTAAATGAAACAGATAAGATTTTATTATGACCATGTTTCAAAGCCATCATCTGGTAATGACTGTAGGTATATATTTAATATGATAAGTTAATTAATGGCAGGGGGAGAGCATAAAAGAATGAAAAGCGTAATCGATGGCATCTCGAGTTGTGGGCAGTGAGCAAATCAAATTTGTTATAAGCATGAACTGCTTGAAGTGTTATGTGCGATCCCTTGGACCGCTTGTCGTGAGACCAAACATTATTTAAAAGATTTTCAGATTGATTTCAGACTGCCCTTGAGACAACTTCATTTGATTTGCCCCCACTGCAATACCTACTATGTTTATACTGAATTCTAAAATAATACCAATGCATATATTCCATTGAAAAAGAGTCGTGGCTAAGTTGTGGGATCCAGGAAGATTCTTCGCTTATTTTTAGAGTGTCTCACGATCATGAGCGCACTATTAGAGAAATTAACTGAATTTCTATATATTTTTGAATTTTTTTAGTACTTATTAAATGTTGTACCGAAAGAAAAAATTGACATCTTCGTAGAAAACTAAATTTAATTGAAATTTGGAAATTTTTTCTTGTGATCACGGATGCAATCAACTGTAGCTAATTCAGAGATCATTGACTATATTCACCGCTATGCTGGCGGAGATGTGTATACTTGTCATGACATGTTTGATATCGATCTGAGTGTGACAAGCGTATTTGTCATCCGTTTTTCTCTATTCACATGGGTGATGTGCTTTGTAATCACTCACTACGTTTACCAATCGATCTCAGATCGGTCTGAGTTCAGACCGATCTGAAAGTTCAGCAGCGAACTGACTCAAATCGCCTGGTTTACCAACACGGTCTGAAAATATCGATATTGAACTATCGATTTCAGTATTAATCAATTATTTTTAGATTTCTTGCGTATATCAGCCGCATACTTCTTTCCTTTCCCTTCTTACAACAAGTCACGTGGTAAATGATATCGATTATATTTTGTTTACCATCGGCAACCAAAAGAAGAACGATGAGCGCCACGCTCCGACCTCTTTGATTGATCTGAGGTCTCAGACCGGTTAGGGAAAGCGGGCTGACTCGGCTCGCTTCTCAGATCGATCTGGCCAGCTCGCTCCGTTTACTATACCGAGCTGAGCCGGTCTGATCGATTTGAGATCGATTGGTAAACGTAGTGACTATTAGTGCTATGACTCCTCATACCATAAGCAGCAGTTTCTGAATAAATAATTTACTGAGGCGTGAAAACCCACGATACGGTATTCACAGAAAAGTAATGAACTCTCCATCTCCCAAATTGAAATACACTTTGGAAAAAGTTTACTGACCAGCCAAGTGGTTATTAATTTTCCCATGAATGAATTTCAAGTTCAATTTTTAATTATTCACTAAAAGATCCTGATAGTTTTGCTTACCTTGCACTAAGCTAAGCTAGGTATTACACAAAAGCCTCTTTGCGTTTTTTTTTAATGTTTTTTTTTCAATTTGAAATTCGAAGTCATCGGCACATTTCTGCAATGTTCGACTCCAGTCATGCCGTTTCAACGTTCTCTTTTTGTTTGCTACATTTATCGATTAATTGACACCAGTAACGATTAACATACACGTAATTACATAAGGATAAATGCCGTCCCGTTTTTAACATTATCCAATTAGACACGTTTTGAATGAACTACCGGTCAATCATGCCGCGTTGTAAGTAATCGTGCTTGATAAGAATTCCACTGAAATATGTTCTCTGATGCAATCAATTCAATGTATCTTGAAACATTCAATTCGAAGAGCCAAAGTAAAACCGAACACGTTTAGTGTGAAGCTGTGGTTGAACGCTTTCAAGGCTAATTTGTGTTTAAAAAAAGGTACGTCTTCCGCCTTTTGATTGTGGCAATAAAAGCTCGGTATATATATATATATATATATATATATATATATATATATATATATATATCTGATCCGGTTTCGAGATGCCCGGATTTGAATTCTTGATGTTCTGCGCGCCGCGTCTTTGGCTGTTCACAGCGAAGTTTCAACGATAATAACTACGTAGCACCATGGACATCTTTCAACAGATACTACAGCAGAATAGTATGTAGATAAATTACCGTTCGCACGCTCACTCCTTACAAATTCAATCTTTATTCTCGGATGTAGCTCGTGGGGAAGTGAAATAATTATTTTGTTGTCCTCAATTCATCTACATTGAAATATTTCTGTTCTTATTCTGTTCTGTTAAATTTGTTCTTTTATTGCAGCTTTTTTTATTTCTGGATATATGGTTCATTTCTTTGAATAATCTTTTTGATAATTTTGGTTCAGAGTCTAAAATTTTGGCTTCTTCGAAATTAAATGAGTGACTATTTGAAATTGCATGATTTGCTAATGCACAAAGTTGAACTTTAGTCTTAATTGATGCTTTATGTTGCGAGATCCTATTTTTAAAAGATTGGGATGTTTGGCCTATATAGCTACTGTTACAGTCTTTACATGGAATAGAATAAATTATATTGCTTCTTAGCTGTATAGGGGTATCTGACTTAAGTTTTGAATATACGAGTTTATGCTACGTTTTATGGTTTTTATGTGCTATTTTATATATTGTTTTTTTTAATACCTTGGTAATTTGCTCTGAATTGAATCATTTGAATGATGGTATGATTGAAATACGAGAGGTCATATTCGATCGGGCATGACCTTGTGTTGGCGCCGCGCAAGCACCAAGTGCGCGGGTGGGGACTCGCGGCGACTTGGACGCCATTTTGGACGCGGTGGAAAATTTCTGCACAGTAGTAGGTGGTACATCCTGTGACTTCGATGCGATTGCGCGCTGATTTTTGTGCCAAAAGAAATATCTCGCCTACATCGATCTACCAACAAGAAAAAGGAATTTGTATTTTTTTCACAAGATATTCGAGTGTCTCGATTAGATAGTATCAACTCTAATTCATGGAATTGTTGCTGTCTCACAACTCGCAGAATGTGTTTTCCGTAAATTTATTATATATTTCGGCTCACTACATTTCCCGACGGCTACTTTATACATCCCTAATGACTTTCATATGCCCTCCATTGCTCCTTAAAAAAGCATTATGCTCTGTTCATCTCCCCACGTAGCATTGAGTATTATAAATATTTCATTTTACCTTTTGGGAATGTCTCAGACGTCACTACGTGGAAATGTTTAGCGTTCAGCATTTTTTTGTTATAAAATACTTGAATATTTCCACATTTTTTAATTTTTAATCCACCATGGTTTCATCACCATGTTTTATAATGCTACATACTCAGTGCCCAAACCATGACCGGATAATATTATAAATTCTGGAAAAAAAAACAAAGTTTTTTATTACTCTATTGAGTATTATGTTAATATCTCACGCTCTCTTTTAGTGATAGCCACTAATTGTGCTGGGACGGAATTTTTGTACTCATCAGTTCGGCAAATTTATTTCTAATTTTGAGGATACCGGGACTAGCCACGGTAGTTACCTTTACGGAGTCACCCGCAAGTGCACATAAGTGCGGTATTCCACAGGAGAAAAATCATTCGCCATGACCGGGATTCCGGGAAAATTATCCACAGGAGAGAAGGACGCCTCGGTAGCTTAACTGGTTAAAGCACTCGGCGCGAAATCGAGGGATCCGGGTTCGAATCCCGGTGAAGGCGAATGATTTTTCCTCTGTGGAATATCGCAAATTTATTTCTCTTATTTTGTCTCTTCTATCAGTTCTAGAGTATCAGAGTATAGTGAGGAGTCGTCATAATATTCTCCGTGTCATAAAAGATGTGCACTGGAACATTCTGCGACACAACAGCCTCTTGAAATCAGTAATGGAAAGATAAAATAAGGAGACGAAGTATCGAGGAAGATTGAAGATGGGGGAGATCGGAAAAAAGGAAGTTTACCGAATAATGAAGGAGAAGAAAACCGCATGGAGCATTAATCAGGAAGGACAGGCCACATTTGCTGACACTACGAATTGGTTAAGCACGTAATTTATGGTAATATAGACATACCCATTCAATAATATAATCTTTATATCAGATATGTTCCAATTCGAAAGCATAATCGAATATTTACAATCGAATTCGAAAGTGAAGACGCGTGCACGTATGTGCTACCTACGCTTTGGTCACATGAGAGGGGGTTGGAGAGCTACAGCAAACCTATGTTCGGACAGATTACTTACAGATGATAACTATGGAACTCATAATATTTTGAGAGAGCAGTCTCTTATTTCTTCTTCATTGCTTTGTTCTATGACTATTTTTTTGTTCATTATTTTTTTTGTACATAGCTTTAAAACTCTGGACAGGGATTGCGGATTGAACGGCTCATGTTGAATGACTCCCCATGACGGCACGACAAAAGATGATAATTCCCTCTGATTGCTCCCATTCACTGCAATTCCACTGTACCACCTTTTCTCACGTCGCGGGCATCAGGGTGTGAAAGGGGTAGATCGCCTGCTTGCCCCCTTCCCACCCCTTTCCCCGCCCCTCCCGCCCCTCCCGCGACAGGATATCCTGCCAAGTTATTAATGCCGCAGCGCAGTTATTTCGGGGCGGGCTTATTCCAGAAGAGTGCGGCCCCGACAACCTCCTCCTCCCCCTCCTCCTCTCTGCAGTCCAGGCACACCTAGCCACGGAAATCAATTTCTCCTGTCTAGCTCGAGTTTTCGCACGCAGGATGGCGGGCTGAGCAATGTGACGTCACATCAACATCTCAATGGAATATCTCGTCATTCACATCGTTGCGGTCGACAACGACTCTCTTCAGAATACTAACTTATTAAGGGGCGATAACATTCGTCGTTATACATTTACATTTATTTCTATTGCTCTCGAAATAGCAGTAAAATACGTTTATTTGCTGACGACGCTGTCATCTATCGCGAAATTAGTGATCACTCTGACTTTGAAATTCTATCATCGGATTTAAACAACGTTCATGTGTGGAGCCAAGAGTGGGGACTCGAACTTAATCTGAGCAAATGCACGGCGGTACATTTCTTGCGGAGGTCGTCCAACTATCCCCATGTATATGCTGTGGATGGTGTTAACATAAAGGCGACAGATGAAGTGAAGTATCTAGGAGTTACCATAACCTCGAACCTATCGTGGGGAACACATATAAGAAATATTGGTGGCAGAGCTCTGAAGAAGCTAGGATTCGTCAAGCGCATCGTGGGAAGATTTTCGGATGAAAAAGTAAAAGAGAGGTGCTATTTCGCACTCGTCCGGCCACACCTTGAATATGCAGCGAGCATATGGGATCCGGTGCAGAAAGACTTAGTCCGGGAACTTAATAAAATACAAAGGAAAGCTGCGCGATTCGTCAAAAACAGCTACGGGCGTACTGACAGCGTTACACAGATGTTAAACGAATTAGGCTGGGACCCGCTAGAGACTCGGAGGCTGCGCGCTAGGTTTAGATTGCTTGAGCAATTGAGAATAGGTATCTTTAAGATCGCCACGGAGAACATCATATTAGAACCCCACTATATTTCCAGGTCCGACAGAAACGATAAATTAAGAGAGATATTTTGCCGAACGGATAGGTATGGTAATTCGCTTTTCCCCCGAACAATAAGGGACTTTAATAAATGCTAGGCGTAATTTCATTAGAGCGTTTCATTTTTTTATGTAAACGGCTGGTGTCCTAACACCCCCCGCCACACGCCTATTGAGACGGCTTGTGGGGTAGTATGTAGATGTACATTCGATCACAAATTTAATGCATACAAACGTATTTATATTCAATACATTACGATTCTAAAGTGTAGTCGCATATTTTCGATGCAATCGAATTCTATATTCGATATCATAGTCGTATAATTTAAATATTATAGTCAATAAACATTATTCATCGATTGGACTGGGAGGACAGTGGGAGTCTGTAAGAGATGTTTACGACACGGCAGTTCAAGATGGAATCGAATGGCTTGGATACCGATTATCTCAGAACGGAGCGTCCATGCGGATTATAGCGCAATAAGTATCTTTATCGCTAACAGATGAAATTACGGACATTCAGCCGTATTGCTTCCATTCTGCAAAATAAGCGATGTTCACGTACTCTCCCCACCAGTATAATTACCCTTGTGCTTAAGAGCGAACGTCTTAATGTTTTGGGGGCTAATTGTAAGAAGTGAGTGCTCTGTTGCAACATTTACAGCAAAAAGCAGCGAACACTTGGAGCATATTATGGTGGTGGCAGTAGAAATAGTTTCCAGCTGAGGCGAGCGACAACTTGAGGTCATTGGTGCCTGCATCGAGGATAGGTGGATAGGTTAGTGAGAGCTGAATTGTATATAAATGGGAGACGGAGAGGCAAAAACCGAGCATCGACATGGACTTCATCTTAAGGTGGTTCCACCGTAAAATTACTTAAATGTCATTTTATTCATATTCTGTCTACTTGTAGAAAAAGTTGTCCTCTATCTGATATTAACGACAAAATAATACCTTTCCACGCTATTTTATTCTATAATTGAATTTGAAATTACCTGGTGTTCAATGGGGGAATGAGAGAAACACGGGGAAAAATAGTATTTTCCAATAAAATATAAATGCCATTTTTGCGGAAAACTGCTTATAAAAAGGAAAATATCCAGAGAAATTTAATAAAAATGAAATATAGGCATCTTACCACCTTATTTTTTAGTTATTAGCGAATTACTGCCGTAATTGAAGTCAAAATGCGGTAATTCGTAGGAAATGGCGCTGCAGTCGCCTCCTATGGCTGGAAAAGTGCTCATTTAAAATACATTTGTGGAATAATCTGTATTTGTTGTACCTTAATTTTGGGTTTCTAATGGTAACGCATTTCATCAGCGAAAGCAGGATTTTTTTGACAAAATATCAAAAATGGTGGAATTTAGTATTTGTTTTGACTCACACAGTCGCGGCGGAACCTCCTTAAAGCTGCGAGTGTCACGCAACGATATAATCGTTGCTAGGCACCTTTGCTCAGAGTGGAAACGCCAATGCATCGTTGTACTTTCCTAGGACGACTCTTAATTAAAATTTAGCATTTCAGAAATAAAAGCTTATATGGAAAAAGAAAACTTAATGATTGTTGTTTAATTGAAGCATATGCATGCTATAAGTTGGGAAATATAAAAAATGAGGAAAAGTAAATTTGCTGGAAGATGTGATGTAAAATACCCAAAAGTGTCGTCCCCTTATACGGATTTACGTACATACACCCAACATTTCTGTTGCACTCAAAGGGTTAAAAAATGTGGTGACGGTTCTGCAGTTTGACACCCCATTAAATTAGACGGATGGAGTGTTACTGTTATTGAATTTAGAGGTACTATATTAGGGTGAGCTTGGCCAAGTTTCCGACCATTTTCTATTGGCTGAGTTCTTTAATTGATGCCGGGCTGAAAATTACTCTCTTAAAACTCTCTCTATTACAGAATGGAAAGGAAAATGGAAGACAAGTCCTTAGAAAGCCAATTCGAATTTAGAAAAGATAAAGAGGACCGTGAGAGAGAGGCTATACTCTGCCTGAGATTAAGATGGTTCCACCGTAGAATGACTTAAATGTCATTTTATTCATATTCTGTCTACTTGTAGAAAAAGTTGTCCTCTATCTGATATGAATAACAAAATAATACCTTTCCACGCTATTTTATTCTATAATTGAACTTGAAATTACATGGTGTTCAATGGGGGAATGAGAGAAACACGGCGAAAAATAGTATTTTTCCATAAAATACAAATGTCATTTTCGTGGAAAACTGTCTCTAAGAAGGAAGTAATCCAGAGAAATGTAATAAAAATAAAATACAGGCATCTTACCACCTTATTTTTCTAGTTATTGAAGAACTAATGCCGTAATTGAAGTCAAAATGCGGTAATTCGTAGGAAATGGCGCTGAAATCGGCTCTTATGGCTGGAAAAAAGTGCTCGTTTAAAATAACTTCGTGGAATAATCTGCATTTTTCTACTTTACTTTTGGTTTTCTGTAGGTAACGCATTTCATCAGTGAAAGTAGGTTTTGTGGGCAAAATATAAAAATGGTGGAATTTAGTATTTGTTTTGACTCACACAGTCGCGGCGGAACCTCCTTAAGGAACTAGAACTTAAGCCCTTACGTGCCCTTAAAGGAACCAAAAATAATGGCAAACAGGGCTTCAAAGAAACCACACTCTTCGATGTTAAATCTAATACACCTCAAAGTAGACACAACTTAGTTTTTTTATTTAACTCATTGGCAAGTGTCTTCTGAAGACGAACATATCATTAAAAGAGAAAATTTTGAAACACCCGTTGAACATTAATGTTACCAAGACAACCCACAAGCCACGTTAAAAAACATCTACGAGTGAAGTGTGTTGCACAGCTGATGGAATTACGAAACTGGAAGCCGCTTAAGACTCGGTGGCTAAACTTTAAACTAAGATGACGAGAAAAATTCAGATCAGGAGAGTTCCGGGATGACACATTAGGATATTGTTTTAACTTTGCACTCCCTCCCTCCAGGGCTAATGGAAACGACAATATTAGAGAATAAACTGCCGAAGGTACTCAAGCATTATTGGTCGTTTAATCCTAAGATTGGTTGAATGCAGAACCCCATCCTTCCCTATCTAACGCTAGTTCCATTATTCCCTGCTAGTTACTCTTTTGGACTTAATTTAATCTGGATATTTATCCTTTGACCATCCTCTTGGAACTTTTCCCTCTATTTTTCCGTCAATTATATTCCTCACAAACCCACTGTGCTTTTCCGTCCATTTGTGATCTCCAGCATCCTCCTCCAACTCCAGGTTTCGAATGCTTCTAATATTTTTCTGGTCTGCTTTCCCATTGGTCCATGTTTCCGATCCATAGAATGCCACGCTCCACACAGATGTTTCTTCCCACTGTCTTCCCCCGATTCACTTTCCTTTCTTTCTTCTCGATTTTTCCACTACCCCTTCTCACTCTGTCATGCCCCAACCGCCCTGCTCCTCTCTCCTCCATTTCAAACCAGTCCCACCATTTGTAACTTTCTCTGGGTATAAATTGTATCACCTAAGCTTCAGAATGTTCTAGAAGATGCCATATTAAGGTGAAACCGGTCGCAGTTTTTAAATAAATTGTGGAAAAGTACATAGTTTTCTATTAAAAATGGATATCTATCACTTTCGCGAAGTAAAGCCTGAAACAATCAAATTTATTTTTGCGTACTGTTTCTTATTGTTTCTAGTCCCATCGTCTTTGAACACAGTAGTTGTCTTTTCCTCATGAACGTTTAACTTAGCTTGGCGTATTCTACACCAAAAGGTACTGATAGGTAAAACATCTCTTTCTTCCACGCATCGCAAGTGACTACAACAAGGACATAGCCAGACGCTAAGACATTTCGTTAACACACGGTTCACTTTCATCCTCTCATCCTTCCAATCTCTTTTTACCATTTCCTTCCCTCTTTATCTCATCTACAACATCTACAAAATACCCTGCAAGCCACCTCAGGGGTTTGTGGCAGGGGGTGAGTATTCACCAACATGCATTACACTATACCCTAAAGTTAGTGTAACTACGAATTAATATGCATTAGCGTAAATCGCTAATACTTGCCACGACGCGAAGCCTCACAAGCATGAACTACACTACTGATATTATTACAATGGAGAGGGACCGTTAATATATATGTATTTTGCAACTACACAACTGGACAGAGACTCAAGACTTATGTAGAAAACATGCACGGCGTTCTGTTAGTGCTAGGTAAGAGATAAGGATTCAGGTATTAGGGAGTACTAATACTACTAAGAACTAAACTACCTATCGACAAACCTAGATAAAAGTCTCATTGGCCGCTGTTATGGTCCCTTATCGTTCGTGGGAAAAATGACATTTTAAATCTGTCCGTTCTGCAGTCTAGTTCCCTAATTTTATTCTCATGATCTAATCTACCGTAGTATATCGGATTTCGTAAAATATTATCAACGTCGTCAGAGAATAAACCGCTTTGGAACATACATAATAGATTGAGTCTAAATTTTAATCGACGCACAGTGGGCTCAAATCGAAAATCGCCGGACAAAAGTCCAAAATTGCTTTTTTTGAGATAACGTCTTGAAACTTGGTACATATACACACAATTGATTAGTGATTATGGAATGGTAAGCCATTTTTCATAGGTCTTACCCGTTACTTAGATACAGAGCCTCAAACACGACCAAATTTCCTAAAAAGCGCCCGCTCTCATTTTTCTTCGAAAATCTTAAACGTTGAGCAGATATAGGAGTAATGGAAGGATTTACATGAAATAAAAAACATTACCATTTATAAACAGGGTACTTTACCTATACTATGCATAACTTTCAGACATATTTGCTCATATTTGAGTCCTATTATGTCACAAAATGGCGGGCCCTTTTTTTAGACAAAATTGTACATAAAGTAGACAATATAATCCTTATTCGGAAAATGGTCTCTGGGATACTTCATTAAAGTATAAACTAAACATATTTCTAGATTATTCCGTAAAAATATTTCAAAAAAGTTTGCGACGCCGAGAATAAACTCGATTTTTAGATCGCGCGTCGCGGCCCGGCTCCGCGCAGCGGGACGTGGAAATACAGTGACTCCGTTCGATTGTTCAAGTTGTGTGGACATTAACTCCTCGAATCCAACTTTTCCGGGCTATGCATGTTGTCACTGATTTCTAAAGATTCTAAACTGAAGATTTTGCGAGGATATTGGATCGAGAGAATGGATCAGTGCACGCGTAACTGCGGTACATTTGTTTTTCTTTGGATAATTTTCGGAATCATACTGCAAATTATGAACGTCTTTCAACTCATAAAAAGAATGCGGGTTATCGGGGTATCATGCATGTTTTCCATAAAAAAGGTAACATTAGGGTTCCCTTCTTTCCCTTCACCCTCTCCTCCCCCACCCCGAATAACACCCTCCGCCTTTACTCCCAGAGGGTGGCGCGAAAAGGAACGATTTATGACAATGTGTAACCTTAAAAAAAACATGCCTGCTTGGCAAATTACAACTTGTTTTCACTCTTCGTTATCCGACTCTTTGATGCGCCAGAAATAATAATAGTAGATACTCTCCTACAAATAACTTGGAACTGATAATCTATGTAAATTAATATTAATTTTTAAGGAATTACCTAAAGGGAATCATTTTCATATTATCATTCTTTATAGCTTCTTACAATGAAATTCAAGCTTGAGTTTAAAATCTGCATAATTTCATGAGTTTTTATTTTCAAAAAGCTCTGTTATGCGCAATATCATATCTTTGTATTGAGTGACAAACTGGATCATTATGTTTTAGCGATGGATTAATTTAAACTTAAGTCTCTAGTGGTTGTGCATTTTTATTTCGCAATACTGAGCACATACTGTAATTACATGCTGTCGACGAATATTAAAGGAATATACATAGATGAAAACACAATTAGATTCATCGATAATATATTAAACAAAACTGTAAAACTGATGTTGTTTTGCATAGAATTTGCTGCGCCAAGCCTTACGCGGAATATGGTAAAAGAGAAAAGGTATTTTGAAAATAGGATGGCCATAAACTAGAATGGCTTAAATTCGTTTTGATGTTGTCAGTACCGGTAATGATTAATTCAATAACATTAATGAAATAACATAGTAATATACTGAAAAGAAGCCAAATACTATTTTCCGAAATGATTTTCACCCTCAGAGCAGCCTTGGTTTTAATTCACCGAGTCATCTTCAGGTAGTTGACGAATTTATGAAAGCACACACCATGTGTATATTTAGGAATGAGAATGAAGGTTAAGAAACAGCTAGAGGAGATGAGTTGGTCGCACGTGTAACGACGCGCTCCATGAGAGAGATAGATGAAAGTGAGAGGTCTGTTTGAGGCAATGAAGGGAAAAAAACTCGAGCAAGGAATACCCGGAGAAAATGAAAGGAGAGGAACTTGGCTCGTCGGTGTTCTAATGAGGGATTAGCAAGGGTGTGTAAGGGAGCGGGCAAAGGGTGGTGGGTAGCGGGCTCCTGACTATGCGATCGCCTTTTCACTATCCTTTCCTTAACCACGTTAACCACTCACCCATCCCCGCGAATCCGTCACTACAACACCGTTGACCCAACTTCCATTGCTGATTGTTAATTTCAAGCTAAATTCTTAGTCCTCGGACGAGTCGTAATTACTACTCATACTCGCTGTTTGATTCTATTGCTTCTTCTTTGTCTACTATTAGTAATAGTTCCCGTAATTCCTTCGGAAGCCTCCTATGAGCCTTCACAGTCAAATATATGGAGGAGGAAAGCAATGGATCTGATGTGATCAAAAGTCTTTTGAATAGGTCCTCATTGGTGGCCATCCTGGAGTGTTTCCGCGTGAATCATTCTCGGAATATCCTGGCGTCCTTATTGCGAGCCTCCATCGCCTCTTCGGATAGCTGGCCTAAGGGAAGAATTGCCCCTTTCGAAATTTCCGTGCCATTTATGAGCACTTTATGGACCGTGGTCGGCATGTAGTACCAGGGATAGAGCTCAATGTATAATTCGGCCGTCCTCAGGCAGTACAGTAAAAATGCCTGGTCGTTTAGTAGTAGGCCACTTGAAATTCCCTTCAGAATAATTGAAAATATTATTATAAGCTCATACTCTACTCCTGAAATGAAAATATAAGAAAACATGAATTAGCCTCGATAGCAGAAGTATAATACTCATCAAGCAAACTCACTGTTGATATGTTGAGTGCAATACGTGGCATTGACCATATGTAGTAAAATCCAGTCGATACGAAATATGCAAAAGACACTAAAAAAACGAATGTAGCAATGCAGCGTCGATAAACCATAAGCATATTAGTCTACAGCTGCCGGTCGATTTTTCATGGCTGTTATGTTATTCATATCTTCATAATTCAAATTAAAAAATTATGATGCAGCAAAAATCGCTCGTTATTCCGGCAACACTTTTCCCACTTCCTCATGTAGGGCACCATAACACTTATCCAAATAAATTTACGAAGACTATTTAGAGCGTCATCATGTGACCCTAAATCTAATATTCGTGACAAATAATAAATCAAATATTCTTTTTTGTCATTTAATGATTTTCACTTCAAATCCGTTACTTTTTTATGGAGCTCAAGACACGTGATCTGGTGTGAAGGCATATTACCTCACGTTTGAGGAAAAACATGTGTAACGATCCAAAAATTTAAGAAAATGTAATATACGAAGGATAAAAGAAAAAAATTATGATACTTAGAAATTAAAGTAAGCAGTAAGATCGCGTTGTAAAAGAAAAACCAAGAGAATATAACAAAATATATATGAACACAGATGAGAAAATTACGACGCATAATGTGGGTAAAAAACGTCATTGGTTAGAAAGAAGAAACTTAAAAAAATTGCTTACCTTAAGAAAGAGGTATATGTACTTTTAAGAAAATAAACAATACTGCTGTCGCCACAGAAAACTGGAGCAGGAAATATGTCAGCATTTCACGAGCCAAATAACCAGATACTATGGGTTTTCCAAACTCACGAGAGCACAGGCACAACATTACTTCACCAAAAACAAACTACAACTGCCTGTCAATATGCATTTCTTAAAGGAAATACCCGCACGTGTAACGAAAATACCCGCTAATACAGTCAACAGCAGCCCGGTGTCATAAAACGTTCCTTTTCGCGCCACCCTCTGGGAGTAAAGGCGGAGGGTGTTATTCGGGGTGGGGGAGGAGAGGGTGAAGGGAAAGAAGGGAACCCTAATGTTACCTTTTTTATGGAAAACATGCATGATACCCCGATAACCCGCATTCTTTTTATGAGTTGAAAGACGTTCATAATTTGCAGTATGATTCCGAAAATTATCCAAAGAAAAACAAATGTACCGCAGTTACGCGTGCACTGATCCATTCTCTCGATCCAATATCCTCGCAAAATCTTCAGTTTAGAATCTTTAGAAATCAGTGACAACATGCATAGCCCGGAAAAGTTGGATTCGAGGAGTTAATGTCCACACAACTTGAACAATCGAACGGAGTCACTGTATTTCCACGTCCCGCTGCGCGGAGCCGGGCCGCGACGCGCGATCTAAAAATCGAGTTTATTCTCGGCGTCGCAAACTTTTTTGAAATATTTTTACGGAATAATCTAGAAATATGTTTAGTTTATACTTTAATGAAGTATCCCAGAGACCATTTTCCGAATAAGGATTATATTGTCTACTTTATGTACAATTTTGTCTAAAAAAAGGGCCCGCCATTTTGTGACATAATAGGACTCAAATATGAGCAAATATGTCTGAAAGTTATGCATAGTATAGGTAAAGTACCCTGTTTATAAATGGTAATGTTTTTTATTTCATGTAAATCCTTCCATTACTCCTATATCTGCTCAACGTTTAAGATTTTCGAAGAAAAATGAGAGCGGGCGCTTTTTAGGAAATTTGGTCGTGTTTGAGGCTCTGTATCTAAGTAACGGGTAAGACCTATGAAAAATGGCTTACCATTCCATAATCACTAATCAATTGTGTGTATATGTACCAAGTTTCAAGACGTTATCTCAAAAAAAGCAATTTTGGACTTTTGTCCGGCGATTTTCGATTTGAGCCCACTGTGCGACGGTCTGAAAGCTTTTCCCACCCCAGTTGCTGCAAAAGGTCAGTAACACTAACGAGATTATGATAACGGCCTTTAACGTATCTTGCCGATATTCGCTGCACGCGTTCTAACTCAAACTTCATGACTGGTGTCCTTACACCCGCTGCCACATACCCATGAAGTACTCTAGAGAATAACGGGTAGGCAGTGTGTATTTGGGCAGGACTAAACGATATTTCATCACTTACGGCATGCCTCAATAAGATAATGTGCGATGTTAATAAGCAGTATGAGAAGTGAAGAAGGCTCGAGGTGACCGACTGAAAAGAGATCCTCAGATCGGATGTATCAGAGGAGGAACATTCCGTGTGCGGAAGACATTTTGAGGCGTCCCCTGAAGACCATTTAACCTCACCACCACCAATAGGCAGACGACCAAGAGAGACGGAATTCCATGGGCACCCGACTTTATAGTCAATAAAAATTTTGATTTACATTTGAAACTTAAACAACCGCTCGGCTCAAAACTCGCTTCCTTTTGAAGATTGCTCTGGGAACGGAGCGGGTGGAATGAGAGAAGGGGGGAGGGGGTGAGAAAGGGGGGGGTTTGAATAGTACTGGTTTTGACTGGCATTGACGACGGGTTGCCTCGGCCAAGTTTGACTTGTGGCGCCACCAGCATTTGAGGTGCCTCAGGGCCACCGAGGGAGTATTTCCACGAAGCTATTAAAAACGCTAAACGCTGCCCCCCCTCATTTGATTGTTGCCCCCGCATCTGAATCTTTATCCCTCTTGATTGAAGCACGAGACTCTCTTTCTCTTGACTACATACACAGTTTACTCCCCCCCCCCCCACACAATGTAACTACATGCAATTAATTGTGCCGGCTAAGTTAAGGAGGTTCCGCCGCGACTGTGTGAGTCAAAACAAATACTAAATTCCACATTTTTGATATTGTGTCCAAAAAATCCTGCTTTCGCTGATGAAATGCGTCACCTACAGAATACCAAAAGCAAAGTAGAAAAAATGCAGATTATTCCACGAATTTATTTTAAATAAGCACTTTTTTCCAGCCATAGGAGCCGACTGCAGCGTCATTTCCTACGAATTACAGCATTTTGACTTCAATTACGGCAGTAATTCCCTAATAACTAAAAAATAAGGTGGTAAGATGCCTATATTTTATTTTTATTCAATTTCTCTGGATTATTTCCTTCTTATAAACAATTTCCCGCAAAAATGGCATTTATATTTTATGCAAAAATACTATTTTTCCCCGTGTTCCTCTCATTCCCCCATTGAATACCATTTAATTTCAAGTTCAACTATAGAAAAAAATAGCGTGGAAGGGTATTATTTTGTTTTTCATATCAGATAGAGGACAACTTTTTCTACAAGTGGACAGAATATGAATAAAATGACATTTTAGTTATTTTACGGTGGAACCACCTTAAATGACAAAACTATCATAAGATTTGTGGTAATTTTTGTAAATTTTGAGTCATTTCATAATCAGTGTTTACTCCACTTCCACAGGGTTTTTTTTTGCGGGAAATGTTTCCCACAATTGAGCTCAACAAACGTGTGGTGATTGGTCGAACCGATTCCGTTCCTCCATAGTATTACTCACTCGTACCTACATTCTCTGACGGAATTTCATGAAAATCTACGCTGGAACTTTGTAAACCCGCTCAAAGAGTGCGTGGCAGGGGGTGACATGGAACTTTTAGGCAAAAACATCTGACAATGGTGCATTAAAGACTATTGGTGGTATTTAAGAATGGTGAAGATGAAATCGAAGGGTAAAAATCACCGCAGAAGAAGTCCTCTACCGAGGATAGAGGCTTTTGGTGAAAATCAATTGCTTGGGGAGCTACCGATGGTCAACTCATTGGTCGTGCTACACTCTAAATCCACTTTAACTTGGATTTTCAATGAATAATCTGAGAAGAAGGAGAAATAAACGTATTTTAAACATTCTGAGACAAGGCCGCTTATTAAAAACAGTTCTAGAATTAGAAATGAATTGGAATTATTGTGGAGGTAGACCAAGGTTGCGATCCATTACGTAAATTATGAGGGACGTTAAAATGAACCCCTATGAATGAATAAAGGGTTAGCTTGCAGTAGAGAGCTCTGGAGAGCTGCAACAAACCAATCTTCCGATTGATGAATACCGGTGCTGATGAACTCACATGTTATGTAGTATAGATTGGTGGAGCTGTTCCTTATTTACGAAGAAAGAGATCGCAGTTTTACAATCAATATTTCACTATTTTCCATTTTCCCTAGATACTAAGTGGACAGCTTCAATCACTTTTTTCAGTACGAGTAGGCACATTTTAGTAATGAGATTGAAGTGTTGTTCACATAAAAGGAGTGTCAGTTCAAATTGCAAAAAAGATCAAAAACGCTAACTTTAAAATTGCTTTCAAAAATAATAATACTCAATATAAAGTTTTATACACCCCTCTTAAATCAAAAATTCCTACAAATTTAAAAATAAATATTGTTTATTCTATTCCCTGTGAAGATTGTGACTAGATTTATATTAAAGACAGACGTCACAATTTTTAAAATATAGGCTGAAGCAACACAAATCCTCAATAAAATTATCAAAACAAACGTGCGCCATAGCTGATCATACCATAACTAATAGCCATAGTTTCGATATTAATAAAACCAAAATTATAGATTATGAAACAAATGTACACAAAAGACTATTTAAAGAAATGGTCCACATCATGAAACACCCAAATACATGCAATATGAGAACGGATATAGATATATTAAGCACAATTTACAAATAGTCTTATACAATAAATCTAAAGGTATTATTTATAATTTAATATGTGCTTTTTAATAGTTTTTTGACAAGTACAAAATGTGATAAATGTTTGTTCTTTTTTTAATTGATGTTATTGTTATCTTTGCATTTATATAAAGCAATTTTCATGATTATTTCTAAATTAATGTTTGGTGTAATCTGGTGTGTTCTCTTGTTGCCAAGAAACTGTTTATATTCACCCGGTAAATTGGAATGGTTAACATCTCTTTAACTATCTTGTTAGTGTAATTAAAATTTCACAGGTTAGTTGATATTTGTTAAATTAGTGTGCCTGATAAAAAATATGCTGTGTAATTATCACAAAAGTTGTCATAACAATTGTTATTTTTTCCTTTTTATACCTGGTTATGTTGTTAATTTTGTTTTATGGTTGTCAATAAGCCCTGAGGATGGAAATAATTTGCCGGAACGTTGTCAGTGAAATAATGAACTTTAATTAACCAACACTCAATAAATCAAAAGAAGAAATTCTATAAATAATTTTATGATTTGAAAAATTACTAATGTATTTTTTGCTGATTAAAGTTACTGTGGAATATTCGTCCCATAGGAACGCTCGGGACTGCAGTAGGTATAACAATGCAAAAATGCAATGCTTACTGGTCGGAACACTTGGAAAATCAACGCAAGAGGAGGTATGTGGGTGAATGAATCGGTGATTTGCGAAATCATTTAGCGCGCTCTCCTGGACGGTTCTGGTTCGATTAGCGGATAGACTAGACACCGTATGCATCGAATATTTGGACGGGCCTTTTATTAGAATGTGAAAGGGAGATGTATTATCTCTCATTCGTTTGGTTACATGCACCTTCGCCGAAAGGATCTGAAGCTCAGGACAGAAAGATAAAATCCACATTCCAATCAATTACAATGGCGGTTCATTTCAATGAAAAATGCTGGGAGAGAACAGAAAGTGCGACAAAACTATTAGAACGAATGGGGTTGAAGCTGATTGAAACTCGATGGTAACAAGCTAGTCTAATGTTACTGGAAAATTTTGTATCTCTGGAGTTTCAGGTAGACATGACGGAAATTATTTCGCCCTCAAGCTAAATCAGTGGATCAGACAAAAGTGACAGTGAAAGAGAAATCTACTGTTGAACAGATAAGTTCAAGAGTGTTTTCAAACCCACCCACTGTTAATGGTTGCAACAGAAAGACAGCGAAACACTAATTCGACGGAATGCATCTCAAATTTAGTCCTTTCCCCCTTTCTATTGCCTACCCTGTGATCCAGTTGCTATTCCCTATTCCCTGCCTTCTTCATGGCAGCTGTTCTAACAACCCCTGCCACACGTCCTCGCGTAGCGACGGCTCGCAATACATGGATGTAGACAGGGATGGGCATGATTCGTCTTCATGAATCACGAATCATGATTCGCGAATCACAAACTGTGATTTGTGATTCGTGATTCGGAACATTTTTTTTGATGATTCGTGATCCGTGTGTCGACTCTTATTTTTTAGTTGAGGTGATTCGTGAGCCGAATTTTTGTGATGCAGCTCACGATTCACTGACGAATAACGAATTAATATCACTGATTTCATTGCTAGAAACGTACATCATTCTTTCACCGACAGTTACCGTGTAAGTATAAGTCAGAAGTGCAACAATATGGTTAATGCAAACTTCAATAATATATTTTACACTATATTACGTATAGTGTATATGTATATCATAGATAGCTGCATGTTGGTATAAGGACTTGAAGGTAACCCAACTAACAGCATGTTTTTTCATGCTTACTTAGCTATATTTATTTTTTTTAATAGTGGGGTTTAGACTAGTATATTATCACTAATCCTTTTCCATGCATGATATGTAGTGCATGTTTGGTGAGCATTCACACCCTGCCACACACCTTTAGGGTGGCCTGCAGGGTATTATGAAGGATAATAAAAACTGGTAATTTATTATATTCAGTTAATCCACACTGTATCTGCACAAGTGTTAATTAACAGGCGAAAAAATTGGTATAGGTTCCCAATTATGGGAGCAATGTTTAGAATGTGACCATTACTTAGTGTTATTGTCATTCTGCAATAACACTATGATTCGTGATTCGTGAACCGAACGAATCATATTTAAAGGAAAAGTCACATGTTTCATGATTCGAGATTAGAATCAAATTTCCAGCAGTGAATCGTGATTTGTGCTTGGAATCTAATTTCCTTCAAAGATTCGTGATTCGTGACTCGAATCAGTATTAGGTGATTCGTGCCCAACCCTGGATGTAGACGATCGGACCAAACCAAAACAGACCCGATGTTAATCCTCTCGAGGTCGGACCTCTCCCATCATGTTAGGGCACTGTTGTTCCAAGTTGCGTCCAAGAGTCCTCAGCAAAGAAAAAAATGACCGCGACCAATTGCCACTAGTTTAAATCAAGTGGCGAGATTAGACGCGGGTGGACCACAACCATCCTCATAAGGGTCCAGCCGTTTTGAAACGGGTGGCCCGTCGAGATTTTTAAGCCCTCTTCGCCTTCCCCCTCCCCCTTCCTCCCTCCCACGTCACTTCCTTCCTCCGAGCCCTCTCGAAAAACAACCTCGAAACGAAAGAAAAAAGGTGAGCGTCCATTTTCTCCTTAATCCGTTGCCAAGGGCGTCGCGTGAAATAAATCATCACTTTATGTAGCCGACGGACAGACTATTATTCCACTCTCCCTTTGGGTTCGAATTTAAGAGGTACTTGGGGCGGGAGAAGAGTCCCTTCCTTGGGATGATTCTTGAAAAGACACTGTCTGTCGCGGTGCGGGAGAAGGTCAAGGGATGAAAAGAGTCAAGCGTGGTGATCCTCGTGAGACCCTTCGGTAAGGGTGGGTTTGGCGATATTCTCCATTTGCCATTGGAACGTCCGAATGAATTGATACTCGATCAAGGGCTTAAAGCAGGGAGTTTGGCGATTGTGGTAAAATAACTCGGAATCTGCAGCGACAAGAAGGAGCGCCGCAATTTATACTTCTACTAGAGTGAAAGGAAATTCCGTCTTCTGCCTTCGGCGTCCGCCGGATGTTGCCACTAGGCCGGCGTCGTCGGAGCTTCGTGTGTAAACTTAATTTCGAAGTTAGGTTTTTCTCACGTCATGTCTTGTTACTGTAGGAAGTCTTCCCCGACAGCTTCTGATATCTCGCGTAAGAAGGGATTTCCTCGGGATTTCCAACATAACCCACCGCCGTGTCTTATCTGATTTAATGTTCCTGCATAGAATCTTCAGCGGATCTCTCCGGACCAATGAAATTCTCCCTCTTTTTCGTTTTCATGTTCCTCCTCGCCCCTTAAGTAATAACTCTCTGCTTCATATTCCCCGATTCCGTCTTTCCATCCGTGTTTCCATCTCTCAACGTTCCCTTTTCTACCGAATCCCCTCCTTGTTTAACTCCCTGTCTTCAAAATATCCTTCCCTGGACCTCTTTTCCTCTACCGCTAATTTCAAATCCTCCCTTAAATGCCACCTGAAAAATTCACCGCTCTCTAACCCTTAGTCCCCTTTCTTACGTTTAATCATCTTGTTTTTTATATATGTTATTATTTCTAAGCTTTTATTTATTAATTGTGGTCAGCCAATGTTAAAGCCTTTGTGCCGTTTTTGGTGGTGAAATAAATAAATAAATAAAAGAAGGTCACGTGGTCATCGAGAAGGCGACCGACGGGAGACCAAAATGGATGCAGCAATGGACTAGGACTGGTTAACGATTAGGCTCAACGTGAACTTCAGTTTAAACGGCAGTTCAGTACATTGATGTTTACAGAGTCATTTACGATCGCCATGAAAAAGTTAATATGAGCGATGTTAACCATCATCCTCGAAGTTAATCTAGTCTCAAATTTCATCATCCCACGATTGACGTTATCGAATACGCGGTATGTGTAAATAAACCGGTCATTCATTCATCAGCCTTTCGCATTAATTCATTGAGTATAATCGGAAATACTCTTCCATTTCCTCGACCACAATCAACATTTGTCATTGTATTTATCTTTCAGAATTATTTGCAATAGTAAAATTGATGAATGGAGGCGTTTTCTGTCATGTAAACATCCGAATCTACCGAAGGCCGAGGACGATTGTTGACCGACTTACTCGTTGACGGTCAATCGTATTTACTACAAGTTTTTAAAATGTATTTTAAACATTCCCCTGAAATCTATGTGGTGCCAATAATTTGATTGCTGAATATTCTCGGAAACCGCGGACAGCAAATGGGAAGGATCTGGCTTCAATCAATACCCTGCTATTGTGTTCCAATATTTTAATTTCTGACCCTAGAGGAATCAGAACAAGGTAAGCTCTAGTATCACACGTAAGAAATCCAATATACCTTTACCAGCCGAAATGGAAATGCCGCAGACAAAATTTTTTGCACGTGTAATAACTTACTCAATTCCCACTGTGACTTAGGGGTGGTCTTCGACTTTCAACTTACCTTTCGCGATCACATAATTAAGACTACCAGGAAGGCGACGTCAGTCGTCGGCCTTCAGTACCCCCACACGGACATTTAGGGTCCTTTTGCTCTTCAGACAGTAATTTTTGGATGTGTCCTTCCGATTTTAGAATACTGTTCTCCAATTTGGTCGACCGCTTGCGCCACAGCCTTGAATACGCTCAATCGCCCTATTAACTTCTTTCTCGCCATTGCCCGCCATCGAATCCCTTCCTTCAGAAACTTATCAAAAGAATACATCCTTTCTTCCCTTTCAATCCCAAACCTCTCTCTCCGTCATGCACTATACGACATGAAGTTCCTCCATTGCATTTGGAGTGGCTCTCTCCGTACCAACTGCCTTCTTCCCCTCTTTCCTCTTCATGTTCCTCCTCGTTCCCTACGCAATAACTCCCTTCTTGACATTCCCAAATTCAGACTTTCAATGTCCCAGCGCTCCCTATTCTACCGTATCCCGAAAACTTTCAACTCCCTTGACTTGCAGTTACCCTCCCTTGACCTCTTCTCCACACCCTCCGTTTTCAAATCAGTCCTCAGAAAACATATTGCCGAGTTGACTCCATATATCGCATCTCCTTGTCCATTAATCCCAATACCAAGCTTTCTTTCCAAAGTATTTTTCTGTTATGTTTTACATTTTTTCGGGGTATATTTTGTCAAAATTTCTATTTATTTGTTTGCTTGTTAACCAATGTAATAAGCCTTTGTGCAGTTTTTGGGGACTTTATAAAGAAATAAATAAATAAACTTACTTTAACAGTAGAATAGTCAGCCAAAATAGTAGGTAGTTTATCATCGCCGTTAGAATAATTCTGGAAAATGTTTGACCAATCCATTAGATTCAATCCATTCATTGTTTCCACAATTCGTTTACGCGAATCATGCATAGGGTTTACTTTGCAAAATTTCAGGGGTGTAGATCGAAGCGAATTTCCTCAAAAAACTCAAATATACTTAAAATCCATGTGCGCAAGACATCAACCGTAGGTATTGGTAATTTTCTTCAAGGCATTAATATTTTAAATATTCCAGCGACCCAAAACGACATCAAAGTGATTTGACATCATCACACGTTATCACTTCTCTGCCTAAAACTGTTTCACTATCGAAGACCAATTCATTCTAGAACCGAGTCTTACGAAAAGGAAATAAAAACGATCATTTTCGTCCAATTAGGATGAATCCGCTCAATGAAACATGAAAATGTGTTGTGTTACTGGAAGCATTACCTTTCCGTGAAATTATGCTTCGAAATCTCTTCTTTGAAGATAAGGCTATTAACTAAGTTGGAGTGAGCTAAGTTGCCTTTTTATCAAGAACGCTTTCTTAGCTGGAGCTATTCTACGCTACAACAGATATAATATGAAAATAAATGTAGAGAAGACCAAAGTACTTAAGGTTAGCAAGCATGGGAGACAAGCTAAAGTGCATTTAAGGAACAGGCGAATGGAGAATGTAGAGGAGTTCACCTGGGAAGCAAAATAACAGCCGATGGAAGGAGCAAAAGAGACTTAGTAAGTAGAGTTCACCAGACAAAGAATGCTTTTTACCAAAAAGGGTAACTCCTAACATCCAAAAACATCGGCCTAGACCTATGAAAACGCCTTCTTCAAACTTATGTGTGGAGCTTATTTTTATATGGCAGTGAGACCTGGACGTTGGGCAAGGCAGAAGAGAGGAGGGCGGAAGCGTTCCAGGTGTGGTGTTTCAGGAGGATGTTAAAGATTCCCTGGGTGGACAAAGTGAGTAACGAGGAGGTTCTCAGACGTGTGGGGGAGTCTCATTGTCTGCTGAAATTACTGAAACAGAGAAGAAATATCTGAATCAGGCACCAACTAAGGCACGAAACCTTGTTGGCCACCATCTTAGAAGGCACTGTGGAGGGAACCAACTGCCGGGGCAGGCCTAAGTTGGAGTTTATTGGACAAATAATGAAGGAGTTAGGCTGCTACACTTATGTGCAGTTGAAACGAATGGCACAAGACCGAAACGAATGGAGAAATGCCGCCAACCAACCTTTGGCTTGAGGACTTAAGAAGAAGATTCTACGCTTGATGTCCGCTGTGCTTCTTCCGGCCCACGCGATGGTGCTTCCGAGGTAGGTGAAGGAATCCACTTACTCTAATTTCTGCGAACTTGCTTTAATTGATGTTATCTGCGAAACGAAGAATGTTTATTTCTTCTCCACTAACCTTAATTCCGTTTAATCCCATTTCTTGTAATTCTCTTATTGTCTCCTCCAAGCATACGTTGAACAGCTGAGGTTATAGGTCGCATCCAGTTCTAACTCCTTTGTTAATTTTAGCTTCTATTCTTCTTCCTTATCTCATTCGTAGTGTCATAGAGTAAGTATATTACTAATATACTTACTCTATGGTAGTGTGCAACTTGCTTCTTGAATAATTGATAGATTTATCTTCTGTCGTTGTAAAAAATGCTGAGTATTTCTAACAGCTTGAACATCTTGTTCCACCAAATGTTGTGGAAGGCTTTCTTCAAGTCCACGAATGGCATATACAGTGGCTTGTTCACAAATATCGTTTTCTCTACTACAACTCTTCGACAGAGTATGGCTTCCCTGGTTCCTATTGTCTTACTAAATCCGAATTGATGCTCTGAGGGGTTGTCTTCAATTTTCCTTTCCATCCTCCTGCTTATTATTCGCTTAATAATTTTTGACGCATGTGATACCAGACTCAAATTTCTGTGCTCCTCATATTTCTCAGTCCTTATCTTCTTCGGTATCGCAATCATTAAACTCTTTTGAAAGTAGTCTTTCGCTTTCGCAGCTATCTTCAATTATTTCGCACAGGTTATCCGTGGCTTTACTTCCGAGTACCTTAATGATTTCTCCGTTGATGATTTCTGCACCAGCTGCCTTTGTGTTTTTAAGATATTTCTCTGCTCTGTCAAATTTGCTTCTCAGTATGTCTGGGCCCCGGCAATCCTCATTTACCTCACTCTTTCGTTAGAATGTCTTTCATAGTAGAGTTCTCCGAAGTGCCTCTTCACTAGCTTGTATGATGTTTCGGTGTTCCCCTTTTTAATGATTTATGAGAAGTTGTTACGATAAACTTAGCAGTGTTACCGAATTGTGGAAGGAATTGGGGTGGGAATCTCTAACTGATCGAAGGGAGAAAGACAGGTTAAATCTTTTTCGCAAGTTCGGGGCAGACAATTTTTTGCCGGACGTTCAACATATACTGCTAGAGCCAACGTACTACTGTAGAAGCGATCACAGGAATAAAATAAAGGAAATTGACTGCAGAACCGATAGATTTAAAATGTCATTTTTCCCACGTACAATAAAGGATCATAATAGTTGTGATAGATCAATCATATGAAACTCCCACCATCAATAGGTAGAGTAGAATTTTTACTTGTGCTTAATAAGACAACATCATTACTAACACTTCACACCGGTCAATTTGTCCGGCATTATTTTATTTTGTTCTCTGCATGAAGTAGCACCACGTAGCATTCATAAATTAACAGTATTAGTAATACTGACCACTAGATGTGTGTATAGCATTGTTCTGCATGTTTTTATATTCATTTACGTATCACTCTCCCAGTTTCCGGTTGGATTACGCACTGTTCTCCTGATTGCTTTTGTCCTGCGCCTGGCGCCAGGGGGAGCGTGCGAGGTTCTGATTTGTTCTGGGACTAGTGCTGCATGCCTGGTGTGGAATCACCTCGTGCCACACACCCTAGTGGTGGCTTTCACGGTACTTCGTAGATGTAGATGTGATGTTTGCGTTGATTTTCTCGCAGCAGCTTTCTATCTAATTCTACTTTTCCTTCTTGTACAATCGTGTGACTTTGTTTCTAAGTTAATAGCAGATGGTTGTCTCACTTTAGTTTCCGGAGTTCTTGTAATTTCTTCTCTCTTATAAATCCATGGGTGCCTAGTGCCCGCTATCTTACTCATCAGTTCTTCCTCCGCTACTTCTGCAAATGTCCTCTTTAACTCATCTCGTCTTCCTTCGGACCCCGTTTCTCTTCCACTCCATAGTTTCCTGTCGAAGGGCGAGGAGAATCTTACTCTATTATCTTTTTCAGATTTTCGAAATTTCGTGTCCCATCTTGGTTCATGTTTTATCTTCTTTATTTCCTTGTATTGAAGGCGGGTCTCCGTGACTACTAGGTCTATCATCGTCATCATCAGTAGTCAACTACGCGAAGATTGGTTTGCTGTAGCTAACCATTCCACTCTCCTCTCTGCCATCCACTTCATTTCCACGTAATTATTTACTTAGATGCCCTTCATGATTTGCTCAGTGTATTCCATTCTTGGTCTTCCTCTGTAAGTCTTCCCATTTATTTCTCCATCCAGTACTGTTTTAATTAAGCTGTTGTGTCGCAAAATATGTCAAATATATTGCCCTCTCCTTCTTCACTGAGAGTACATTATGCTTCTTTTCTCTCCAGCTCTTCGTAGGAATTCTTCGTTAGTGGTTCTCTCTGTCCGTATGTATCTCACCTACCCAACATTCCTTTCTTTACATTTCATCACTTTCCTATTAGCGCTTTTCAATGAGATCTATGTTTAAAGAGAGAGATTCCCCCTTTTTTAAAAATTCCTTTGTCCTCGGCAACTCTTCCTACGTTCTCATACGTAGGGTATTGCGCATAATTGTGTTCCTGTTTTTATGAAGTGTCCTCGCATTTCGAGCAGACTTTGTATTGAGTGAAACATTGATGACTTTTTACTGCTCCACTGTGCAGCTTACTTCTTACATCGCCGGTTAATAAAAAAGAAAAGTTCATCTCTTCATTAAAATTTGTATTACAGAGCATTTTAAAAAACATATTTTGGTTGATTTCTACTCTCTTTCTTCCGCCAGTATAGGTTTTCAGACAGTACAACTTCAGATTTTACTTTTTCATCACCGTTGATGGAAATTCCAAATCGAGGGGTCGCTGATTTGCATGGATGGCTGTGAAAAATGTAAATCTCCGGAGAGATGGGAGTTCCTCCTCTCGCGTGCAAATGCGTGTTCAACACGAAAACGACGCCTCCTATCGGCAAGCGGATAAAGGTGAAGGTACAAGTGTGTGGGTGGAGGTTGGGTGGCTGGGAGTCGAGCCCTTAAGAAAATGAAGGCAATGAGAGGCGTGTATATATTCATATTAGGGATATTAGCATTTCACAACTTCATTCAAATTGCTTCGCTTGCTTGCTTTCGTTTTGCATTCATCCATCCCATTGGCACAATACCTTACGAGGGCGTGTTCAGGAGTTCGCATAATAATTGAGGAGCGACGGGCGTGAGCGCCAGCATCAGCTCCACCTTGCGGTAGAAAAATCTCACTTCTGCCGGGACAAAAGAAGGCGGCGAACCGTCCCATATAGCGACCCCGAATATCAGACGGCGCCACGGGCCGAGATTCTTCCCACACCCGGTCCAGTTACAAAGCTACGTCCCTTGCGCCGATCATCAAGACAATGCCCCATGGACATCTCTGAGGCATCTTGCTTTAGGATACTCTGATATCCGGAGGATATGCCTTTTTCAGAACGGACCAAAATGGGACGTCCTTGGAATATCCAAATGACCGCGTACACGTCTTAGGGATGTCTTTGAGACACATCCCAAAACTGTTTTCTTTTGTGTGTGACTATCAATTCTCATTTGAGGTGATAGTAAGCAAATTTACTTTGTGGAATTGAAACAAAATGAAAAGAACCATAAACCGTATTTTATTTCAGTTTTTATCTGAGATAATCTCGACTTAATTCGATGCTATGTGCGAGTCATTATCAAGAGGTTCCTCTCTTGAAAAAGGACGAGTTTATAGCGTCGAAGCTGGTTGACGTCTCTCAAATTCAGCGTGCAATATACGAAGAACAGTTCTTTTATCAAGTTAATAGTTCAGGGATACAACAGAAAATTCGAATTCACTTCTCATTGTTAACTCTCCACCCATTTTCTCTATCTCCTTCCACTTCTAATTGTAAGACAATACGACGCCTCTAAGCTGTGTGAGTCAGCGCCCTTCTCAACTAATCTGGACCTCGCTATTCGTGGTATTGGAGGAGAAGAATGTACGATGTATTCTGCGTCAAAGGTGCAAATTAATACCATAAAAATTTAAATCTTAACACAACACCACAGTTGGCTGCGGATTTAAATAATGAATAAGATTTGAGCAACAAATCTGTTTATGAAACAGGGTGATAGGCATTAAAACAACAAGAGATGGAAATGTGGTTTATTTTTCCAAAGGCCAATAATTTTCACCAACTGAAAGTCAAGGCTAAAAGTAATGTGCCGAACATTATTTCTAAGGACGTTTGACAAACCTAAGAAAATTAAGAGGTATAATCGATGAGGGTGCATAGAACAAAAACAATTTTAAATTTAAATGTCACGTGGCATCGATCAAGATGTCTGAATCACCCGCATTGTGGCCGTTTCGTTTCCGAGCAGAGATACAACCTCGTCTGGGTCGGTCGGTGGAGGAATCATGGGAAGGGATGGAATTCGGGGGGGGAACTCGCATTAGAATGTGACGATTGTGATGTAAATAAACACAGCCGGCCGGTTTTGCGTTCCCTTTCGTATGCTTCTCCCATTCCACCGCCCAAAAAACCCTCTGGGCAACAAAACTATGTGATGAAACGTCGGTCTGCGCCAAGAGCACTTACGCATACACTCGACGACTGGGGCGCCGCCCTCGGCAAGAACAGCAAGAAAATACCCACGAATCAACTCCCCCCCTCCTTAAAAATTACATCCTCGTGTTACGCAGTAATGTGGAGATAAGGTTCGCAATGTTTTCCTGGAGCATTGTCATGAAAGATTATCTACATATTCTTAAAAATGCCCTTCCAATTTGCAAGCCATGCCAATATAGGTGATGGGTTTTCACAAAAACATGCATTACAATACATGATACAAGAGTGTAATGAATCATCATTATGGTTGCATTATGCGCATGCATGCTTGCATAAAGGCAAGCATTTTGGAAATTAAAGCATTTCTAGTTGTGCTGAAAGTTCTGTTTGTCGTATCAATAAAAAAAGATTTATATATCCAATTAGGTAACTGAATAAGCTACCACTTATTAGTATCATTATTATTAATTATCATCATTATGGTTGGATTATGCTCATGCATGCTTGCATAAAGGCAAGCATTTTGGAAATTAAAGCATTTCTAGCTTTGCTGTAAGTTCTGTTTGCCGTATCAATAAAAAAGCTTTATATATCCAATTAGGAAACTGAATAAGCTACCACTTATCGTAAATGAAAAGGAAAACTTAATTATATTCCACCAATTTATTTTCAGGTACAACTAGTTTAGACGCAGCGGCGTCATCTTCAGGTACCTGAAGCCTTGGAGCCTGAGACGATGGAGATAAGCTACCACTTATTTCCATCTTATTACAGCCTATTTATTATATTTTAATGGAAAGTACTATACCCTCTGATAGTTAATGGAAAAAATATTGCTCAGCTGTCTCTCAGCTGTGTAAATCTAAGCTAATTTTATGCTCATCATTTAATAGCAAGAAGTATGTCTGGGTTCGCAAAATATTTTTTACATCCCCATAAAAAAATGGAATTTGAACTTGTTCAAAAGATTTAAAGTTGCAGCTACGTGCTCATCGTGTTTTCTATCGAAATAGAAGTTATAGTCTTGTAACTCTCATAAAATTATTGTTAAGAAATTTTACGTATCGTACCGATCTTTGATTAGCACGTTCTAATGTGTTTTATCGGCCGGTTGCGTAAGGATCCCAAATACAGGCAGCGTATTCCTAATTAGTCCTAGTTTAGTGGGGAACCTACATTCCTGAACGTGGGCATCCCACAAAAAATCAACATCTTTGTTATCTTTATATGCCTTTTCTCCAAAAATCGAATTTCGTGTAAAAGGAAACTAGGAAAATGAAATACGTTGATCCGGTCTACCGCGGACAGAAGTACAAAATTTCGCAAAACGATTTTGAGTATTGCGGGGCATGCCGAATTTCAACGGTTTGAAATTAGATCAAATTTCTTTGAACTAATTCATTATATTTGACCAAAATAAACTGCGTACAGTCGTGTCTATCATTTTATTTGTTGAACAGGTCATAGACCACCATCAGTCAGTACTCATCAACGATATACGTAATTATTTCTCTTCGCTCTTTAAAATATAACTTATATTCGAAAGTCAGTAACTTGTATTTTGTTAAAATATTGCTTATATCTTCACCTAGGAACACTTAAGTTTTGATCAAAAAACTATAGTGAAAAATTTAGCTATGGGACAATGACTTCCATTTAGTTAACCCAGAATGTGAATTTTTTAAAAAGGCAAAATAAAATATGTCTCACAAGAGAGAGTCGTATTTATCGTCTTCAGATTCAGTGTAGGAGTTGAGCGATAGTTACTCAACGACAATGGCTTTCTATTAAATTTCTTCGCCAAAAAACATTTGGCAGTCTAATGATCTAATCCCATTATTTTATGCTTATGATCTAATCTACCTAACTTAATTTGAAGATAGCTTATACACATCTGTTTCAAACGTTTCTAATACATCGTAAGACATTTTTGAGGCCTTCGAACTTATTTTAATATTTGGTCTAAATTGTAGCCTACTGCCTAATAGTTCCAATCCAGTCTCTTATGCTAGACATTAAATGCAAATATTATGCCTCTTTCAGCAAAACTGACCGAGTTTCCCCAAATTTTTCGTAAATTTGTATTATAGCACGTCTCATAAGGAACCCATTTATGTAATGTTAGTTCTATTCTTAAGGCCTCTTTACCCGATGCACGCACCGACGTGGATACATGGGTGAATGCACGCTAGGGTGTCCCTTAAAAATGAACTTCAATATTTTTATTCTCACCACTTTTTATTCTTTTCCTTTTGTTAAAAGTAGCTACTATGCAAAATTTAAACATGATCAGAGAAATTTTTCCCGTGCCACAAGGTGTTTGAAGGTTTGCAATTTTAATTGAAAAATACGAGAATTATCATAAGATAGAAATGAAGCCGTCAAATCAATGTTATGCACTGAGTGTCACTTTCTGAATTTTGTAAGGTTCAAGTTTTTCTTATTACTGTCCCCCCCTCCCTCCCGCCGCTCCCTCCTTCCTTAATCTCCCCTTGCCCCACCTCCTCGGTCCACACTGCCACTACGACTTTCGGAACAAAATAACGCGTTCTGTTAATACAAGCCAAGGGCGGCCGCTGCTGATAGGCGGCGGGAGCCCGTTGCTTGCAATAGCAGGAAAAATATACAAAGTATGTGTTTTCTATAAATATCGGTCAGTGAGGGAAAAATTGGCTATGAATAGGAGGACCAGTGACAATATTGCGTCGCTTGCGTTGCACAGAACGTGGACTGAAAGCTACAGGACTCTTAGTTTATTATGTTGCGTGTTAGTACCAACCCCAAGAAGGCTCTTCGGAAGCATGTATTTCTTATAGGAAATTCTTCAGATGAGATAACGGGTGCCAAGTTACCTTCGCGCATACAGGTATTAAGTTTCTTTTTCGGATGCATTCACAAATCTTCCTTTTCCAAAGTGTGCAATAGCACCGCAATGGAAGTGATATGCTTTTGGGAAAAAGTTAACATACCCACTAAACATCTGCCCTGTGTTGTGAAACTAGTGAAGTTTTTATACATGGATTGGAGAACACTCCAGAAAACCCGCACTCACCGCGACAAGACCCAAATTGCGAGAGAGACCTCCTTCAAGAATTCTTTTGAAGATCTTTTTGACATCGCCACGGTTGATGCACTGCAGGTGATGACGAATGAGGAAGATAAAGCTTTCTTGATAAACCAGCGAAAGAAAGGGCGAAGGCTTTATTTTTTCTGCTCAGGAAGGACACAGCCGTGATGATTATCGGGAATTTTCGGAGCTCGTCTGCATATACCTGGGAGGCACACCTCCACGCGGAATTAAGTTCGCGAAGCCGGGTGCCGTACATGAAGTTAGATTTATGGCAAATGCAATTTACTCGTTGAAAATCATGCTGTTGTAAGGCTAGTTCCAGATGACGAAAAGAGAAGAAAATGGTTTAAGAGACGTTTCTTTGTTCATTGTGCTTCTATATGTTAAGTATTTGTTTTCTGCTCCCAACGCTATTTCTGCCCCACACAATGATTTAAATTTCCTAAAATATTTGATTATGTATGAAAATGTAAACAAACGAGTGTCCTAAACAGCTGCAAAAACATTCTCCAGGCATTTGTGGTATCATACGTAGCAACTTACTGGCCTGGCTTTACTAGATCCAGCTGTAACGTTAGACTGTAAAGAAAAGATGTTAGAAAAGATAAAGTCTTGTAAACGCTCTGTTCCTATACAAGAGTACCGAGATACTCGCCCGACAATTTATTTAAATAAGCTATAGAATTTAATACGTTGGTTAAAGCAATTTGTATGATTTTATTGGCCCTTATACTCTATATTTATTCAAAATATTTGGGTTATCTCATCAATTTGTTGATGAGCATCCAAGTAAATGGGATCAATGTCAGGATTTTCAAGAAGCCTGCATGTTTTTCTCTGATATGTGTGTGGATAATGATACAGCAGAGATAGGTGTTGTAATTACTCAAGGCTACCTCCATAATGTAAGAAGTGAAGATCATTTGCAAAATATGCTTATTGTGACGCAAGCAACACGTCGAAAGTATAGAGAATGTACCAAGGACAATTTGTCTCAAATCATGTTTTAGCCAGTATTTCATGCTAACCCTCATTTTCCCTCTCTGTAGTTAGGATTTTTCAAAATATTATTTAGTGTAGATATGTATTCATAGCTTCACAGTGACTTATCATTTCGTAAAAATAGATAAAAATATTCAGCTACACTTAAATTTGTTTCCATGTTTTTTCACTAAATTTCAAAATTTCTCCGGTCTTGTGGCACGTGAAAAAATAATGCGATCGAGCTGAAATTTTGCGCTGTTTATTTACTATTACAAAGGAAAAAAATGAAAAGTGGTGCAAAATGAAATAAAAAAAAAATTTCGGTCATATAAGGGACACCCTAATGCACGCCCTTACAAAATTTCATCGTGTAAACACAACAACTCCTGCGAATGCCAGAATATAACACACTAGTAGAATTGCACATCCAGAATATAGTACTTATTATATATCGGTGAATGTGATCGCGCAAGTGTTCAAGCATGAACCCAAGTGGACAGATGCACTATGTATATACTGGCCTTTACAGACGCCTTATAATTGAGCTGAAACGAAGTTCTCTGAGCTCAACATCACACCTACCCCTAAGATGACTCGCAAGGTAATTGGTAGATGTAGGTAGATGAATACAAGCTAATATTTTTTATAATAATGGTGTTTTAGGAGAAGTCTGCGTAACTACTGTAGGTGATATGGGGATGTAAGTTCAATTAGATTTTGTCCAATAGACATGGGGCTGCCATTCCTTACTTACCTATGGCAACGCAATCATTATATCCAGCACTCTTTCCAATTGCCATGTAAGCGTCAATTATGTCTACTAGTAATTGGGTTCTATCTTGAAAATTAGCCAACATGAGCCTAAGTGATAATATCGAAAATACGATACATATTTATTGCACAACTGAGACAGGTTTCCGATCTATTCGATCTGCTTAATTAACCGTTGTTCGGCGTTTTCATGGTGACTGCAAGATAAAATAGGTTGGATAAAATGATTGCTTCACCATGGCTGCGTCGGTAATTAGTTGCGACCCGATTTCCATCGGGCAAAGAATGCCGTAATTGCAGATTCCTCCGGAAACACCCTTTAAAGCGTTCGAGATATCGCAAAGAACAAATTATCGATAAAAAGGCCATTGAAAATTTTTATACCTAATATTTACGAGGTCGATAAAAACCACGACAAGTCCTTGCTGGCATATCTAAATAATGGCATGCACTTCAAAGCCGTGAGACACCGGCTGGCGCTGTCCTATCAGAGCGCATTCCGAGCCGTGACCACACTCTGTTGAATAAGCGGAAATCTATATATATATAAAAGAGGATGTCTGTTTGTCCGTCCGCTATGCGTTTTCGTATGGCAGCACGGATTGCGACCAAAGTTGGTACATAGGTGCATCTCATGCTCACGAACTACTGCTACACTTTCGGTTGCGTCCGACGCGTCCTTAGCGTCGTTTTCTCATTACCGAACCCTGCAAGTGCGCTCAGCGCCACCTAGCACCCATCCCCGCGCTCTGCTTACTCTCCCACCTTCCGATAACAACCCCATTCAATCTGCCATGTTAGTATGTTTGTGTGCGCTGTGTGCGAGGTGAAGGCCGATTTGGCGACTTCCGCTTCCGATACTGCCTTTTTTCGCAACTTCACCGTTCAGAGGTAAATCGCCCACGAGTTTGTGTGCGCTGTGTGGGAGGTGAAGACCGATTTGGTGACTTCCGTTTCCGATACTGCCTTTTCTCGCAACTTCACCGTTCACAGGTAAATTTCCCACGAATATCCGTCTGTCCTATGAACCGTGTATTCCGACAAATCGTGTTTCTTCTTTCGTTCTTTCATATTTTCCCGTTCACAGGTCAATATGCCCCCCAAAAAGCGCCCGTCATATGATACATCTTCGGAAGCTCGACGAAAGAAAGCTGCAAGAGCGGCTGAAAATGAAGAAGAACGTGAAACAAGACGTCGCTCCAATGCGACTGTTTTGCCCATGGCCAGCTCTATGTGGCCTGCTCCAGAGTGGGATCAGCAAACCATCTGTACATATACACCCCCACAGGAAAAACTGCCAACATAGTCTATGAAGAATTGCTGTAAGCCGTCTCCCATCAGTTTGGCATTCCGGAAATAAAGAGTTTTCTATTTTGCCTTTTTACACTGTTTTCTATTTATTTAGATGACCATCACCTAACCTGCTTTGTTCCTTTCCCTACAAATCCTGCTATGTTACCATGAATTCCAAGTATCCCCCTTCTCCTTCCCGAGCAACGCCGGGTGGCCTGCTAGTGGGAAATAAAGAAGCCATGCAGAAAAATCGACAGATAACAGATATCGCGATGTGATTAGGGATTGGAAATTTTTATCCAGAAACAATTTTCGATTAATCGACTTTCGATTTTGATTTTCAAAATCGATTTTCTGAAAATTCGATTTTTTCCCCAAAATAATCGAAAAATCGAAATCGAAATCGACATTTATAAATAGTAAAATAATTGTCTGCTGAAATACGGATGTGCTGTTGTAACAAAATGCAAAATATGGGTTAATGGAAGACCTAGTAATAAGAACCGAATACAGTTAAATTTATTAATACAATATATTATTTTAAAGATATTAATAAGATATACAGGAAAGTACTAATCCATAACAGATACTTATAAACATATAGGTAATATAACAAGAAAATTACATATAGTTTAGTAGAAATAAGAATTGTATATTGAAAAGTGGGCATACCACAAAATGAAAAACAGAATTTTATTTATTTCTTGTTTGCAAAGCCGTGGAACCAGTGTTCCTCAGGGATGGACCTTAAGAAAACTAACTTATTTAAATGTTCTCCGAATAATCGATTTCGCACCTGAGTTGCAATTAACCCGGCGTGAGAAAATAGTCGCTCACACGGCACGGAAGAGGCAACTAGATAGATAAAATCCTGCTGGCTACTTTGAATACGTGGGGATATTCTCCCTTTATCTCCTTCGAAGCTTGTAGTGGATTAGAGTTGGACTTGCGGATGACTGGAGGGCGGTTTACGAACTGGAGCAGCTCGATTGGCAAAATTCAAACGCTTTAGCAAGCTAAAATCGAAAATCGATCGGCTAGAATCGATTTTGATCGGTTTTTCAAAAAAAAATGTCGACTTCGATTAAATCGAACATCTGAGTGTGATAATCGATTTTCGATAAAAATCGAAATCAATTTTCCAATCCCTAGATGTGATTACTCGATCTAACAATAAATAAAGGAAGGGCACATACCGTGGTGTGCCTTGGAAGTGAGTCTAGCGATTTTTTTCACGCCATTAGAATTGAAGTTTACAAAATATACTACCCACTTCAATGTAGATTGACAATATATTGCCAGCACGTATTGTATTTCAGGAATGAAGAACTTCCTTTTGAGATCACGAGAATATTTCAAGTTGATTGATGAATCTCGTAGGTTATACACGCACACTCACTATATCGTAGTTTGCTGATGCAAATCAAATAGTCATAGTGCAACTATTCACAATGAATATTTCTTGTGCGGGGAAAAAATTCCTTCTTCTTGGGCCATTCGAAATAGTACTGAAATCTGCAGCATTCAGGATCCAATTACCGCTGCCATTAAAAGTGACAGATAAGCAAAAGTTATATCTTCTCTATGAAAAAAAATATGGGACGCATGTTCCAAAATATGTACATTATAAAAACAAAAATAACGAGGAAAGAATAAAAGTTAATTATTTGGGGTCAAATATATCTGGGGAATGGAGGAGAGGTGGATTTCCTTAGATGATTCTTCACTTACCATTCTCTTCCCAATTTTGTGTGTTTGCATTATTAAATAATAGTTATAGATTTTATAACATTTGATGCGCATGGTGCAGTGCTTGTTCGTGTAGAATAACCCCCTGCCACACACCCCTGAGACAACTTGCAGAGTAGTGTGTCGACCAATGCCCTCAGCTGTCTCTGTCGCCTCCAAAACAACGAACCTTCGTCGTCGCCTCTCTAGGTTGATTCCCATCGACTCCCAATCCCGCCGCTCTGATCCGTGTGACCGAAGCTGACGAACAGACTGACTGACGGGAAGAATGACAATAGATCTCCCTTCCCCCCCCCCCCCACCTGTCCTCGTCCTTGGCCGGAAATTCCACCCCCTCCCTCCCCTCCCTTCCACCCCCTCGCCTATTGTCCGACAGACTTCTTGTGACTTCTTTTTGCGACTCGATCAACCTCGGCGAGCTCTCCCCATCGCGTCCACCAACATCCAACTCCCTTTCATCCACCACTCACTCTCAAGTATTTTCCCACCCCCTCCCGCCCCCCTTGCCCCACGGTGTCCAAGCGGGGGGGGGGGGAGGGGGCAGGTCCATAGCGGGGCTCTGGCGTGAAATCGTCGCATCCGTGGAGAAAGAAATAGAGAAATACTCTTACTTCTTGTGAGGATGCTTCAAGGGAAAGGACATTCCTCCCTCGTCCCCAGCCTTCCTTACTTCCCCCCCCCCCCGTACCATGGATAACAAAGAGTCACCGTCGGACTAGTACAGCAAAAGCTGGAACGAATGGAGGAACTGCTCCACCTTGGAAGTCGTATCACCACGCTTCCAGCAAGAGTTACTCAACAGGATTATAAAAAAAGTAAAACAATACCTATAATACTGGATGGAGCGTGGAAATCCTAAAAAGTCCAATTGTTCAAGAGAGCTAATCCGGCAGACGCAGTGGCAGTGCCAATGCTGTGGTGAGAAAAAAGGCGCAAGGTTGCAATTCGCCTCCCCGCTAACTCCTATTCCCCCAAACACTTCAGTGGTGGCACTACCACACCAGCTGCCGAATCAGCTCTCTAGCCGCTCGCCAACTGGCTCGTTTTTCCTATTTTAAAAGCTTAAGGTGGTTTGAGCGAGATAGTTCCCTATTCATAATGGAGACCATATTTAAATTTTACTTTTTGATTTCAGTGTCTGTAAGAAGTATAAAATAAATATTGTAATATTAATGGCGCAAAGGTATAATTATATATGACCAAAATTCTCAGTAATTAAATAAATAAAGCTACATTAGTCTCTAACTTGACTCATTTTTTCCCGCCGTGCGGCTGAAAACCCTTCAAAACAACAGGTTTTTTTGCGATTCTTTAAAAATTACTGTGGTGAATAATTGATTACTTTTTATAAATAATTGAGAAAATATATAATCTACACACCGTTAGTTTTTGACGGATGCTAGGGGCCGTATTCTAAGACGTTCCTGGAGGAACGACTCTTCCTCTATGACGCGTTTGTGGTGACAACTCAACCTCCAAGCGTTTTTTAAACGTACCTCTTCGGTTGTAGGCTCAACGCTCTCTACAAACAAACGAATCTCTTGATCCTATTAGTAGCATGGCTCAGACCATCCTCTAAAATAGAAGGAACAGTTCCAAGGCCTAATATGGCGGAATGCGTCGATTACCTCCGGATTTAGGCATTTTTTTCCAGACACATCACGCAATGTTTTAGTTTATTTTATTTATTTCATCAACCTGAATACAGCCTCGAGGGCCATTTTACATCAGGCGTTGTAACAATAACAAAGGACAACACACACAACCATGTCCAGGGAGGAGAAAAATCCTCCAGTGGCGGGACTCGAACCCGCGACCTTTGGGTTGGCAGGCGAGGACGTTACCCCGCCGCCACCGAGGCCGACGAGCGATCAAAATATCTTTTTCCATCTTTAATTATTCTTCTTCTTCTTGCTGTTTCGTTAAAGCCGCAATGAACTGTGGGCAGCAAACGTCACACGAAACGTCATCGAAGCATTACGTAGTTATGAGAATTTCAGCGATCTACTCAACAGTCTCTCCAAGCCCCTCCATCGAAGAGGAAGAGTTTGGTTTCGCTGTAGGAACGTTCTAGAATACGAATAGTGGGTAGAGTCACAACTCGCACTCTTCCTCCTCCGGCGAAGAGTAAGAGGAAGAGTATGGTTTAAAAATACGGCCCTAGGTGTTATAAATTCCTATTTCCTTCAATATTCTCCCTCTGGAGCGCACAGCCATAATCTATCCCATGTAAAACAGCTTATATTTTCTGGAAAATAGCTCGAAAAGTAGATCGGCATGGGGTTGATATTTTGTGATTTCATTGGAAAGATGAGAGTTGTTTCTTTTAAAATGAGGCCAAATTCATCAAATTCTAGGTGAAGTGATTTTTCGCTCAAACTACCTTAATTAGAGTAAAACTATCACACCCACACAAAAAATGCCCATTAAAATATGTCTAACATTTTCACGCTCTATGCAATCGTTTAGTTAATTTACTTGATATTTTAGCCTGTATAGGTGTTCTTCATACCACGGTTGGTTGTTTAACACCAAGGTGAAATAGTACACACATTTTGAATACCTCATATACCTTTTCTACAACGTCACACCAAGAACCGCTCATTATAGTCTTTCAGTTTCTCACGCTAAGGGACCCGGTTTCAACGGGATTATTATTTTAGACCCGGTTTTATAATTCCCGGTAAACGTTATCCTAAAAGTGACAAAGTCTAAGTTACTTATAGTGCAATATATATTCGTGACTACTCACCCCCTGCCACGCACTCTTGAGATGGCATGCGGGGTATTCTGTAGGTGTAAGTGTAGATGAAATCTTTACGCTACCATGATCTCAACTGTAAGTTTCGTAAGGGTCTTCACTTAATTGGTAAGTTGATGCAAGCTTTGTCGATTAGAGAGTGCGTACACAACGATCATCATTTGGAGATGATGCTTAACCAGAAATTGTGAAACCAGGCCATGGTGTCACGATAACAATCAGGTGCAACGTGTAGAAAATACATTATTGTGAAGGATTCTAGCAATAGATGTCGGTTTTACTTTGATGAATACCTCCATGATGCCATTAAAAAATATTAGCATTAAAAATTGCATCTGGGAGGGGGGATAACCATCAATGGAAGAAGTAGTAAAGATAATGTGACCACAATAGTTCAAGTAATAATGAAATGCTGTCAGAAAAAAATATGCAAAAAATATGCTAACAGCCAGAAGCACAGTCTTGGTAGTAAGGAAGTATTATGATTAAACATATGCATGGAGCATGCTCTTACGTGGCAGTGAAGCTTGGAAGGAAACTGCAGCAGAATCAAGATAGTTGGGATCAATGGAAATGATATTGATACAATAATAATGGAGATCGAATGGATGGAAGGAATTCACAACGACGTAAAAAGTCCAAATGAAGAGTCGAGGAGAAAAGATAGGTTCCTATGTTACGAAAATTCTACGAAGAAGAGAAGACAGATTTATTGGACACATTCTAAACCGCATGAAAAATAACGGAACAAGAAATGAACGGAAAGAAGAACCTGGTAAAACAAAGGATGAGATGTATGAAGTATGTACCTATATTATGAGGAACATCAAAATAAAGACTTTGAAGGAATAAAAGGGTGGGATGACGAGAGAGAGGGAGGAGTGGACGGCAGCAACGATCAACGTTTCAGCAGTTGCTGTCTTCTTCAGGTGCAAATTTGTTCCTTTCCACCGTGGAGAAATTTCACATAGTTACCCCTGACCATGTACGATTTGTTAAAATATTTAGAAGTAAACTGAACATTCAAAACGAGGCATTATATTTGGATTATTACAATAAGTGCATGTGTACGAGTTAGATCTCATAGCCATGAAGGCTAAAAATAACAATGGGGAAGTCTACTAATTTTTTAAAATAAGTTTGCCGTAATTAATTCGAAAACTTATATGAGAGTCGGTTGGTACTACTTCTATTCGCTGCTTAGTTCTATTACTATACGCCTCGAAAGATGATGGTTTTGTATGGTGCCGAAATGTACACTAGCGACATCCCCCGTCGAAAGATTCCTTTTTGCCATGCGCTACCTACACCTCTTATTTCCCAGATTTATTTTCGCGTGAAATTTTATACCAAATCCTTCGAATCCATACGATTCTAGCAGATTCGAGTAATTCTGCTTGCGCGGTTGCCTCCGTTGGAAGAGGGGGGAGTTGGGTGGGACGGAGGACGGGTGCAGCCAGAGAGATATATATATATATACCAACGCGGCGCGGCAGGAAGTTCCGTGACCAAAGGATGGATTACTTTCTCGCCTTCGTCAGCGGCCGGACGCGCACCTGTCCGCGGCACAACTCTCCTCTCAGGGGGACAACCAAGTGGGGTGGGGGCAACCCCCTCCTCTGGTCCTCCCCCCGCCACCACCCTCTTGGGAGGCACGTCAGGGAGTGGGGGGATGCATCAGAGAAGGGGGCGATGCCCGGAGAAAGGCTGAGATACTTGGGGATCCCACGGAATCTACGATTTGCCGTGAAGAATGACTGAGAAGAGACTTCAAGTGTCGCAAAGTCTCCAGAAAATTTACTGCTGTGAAATAACTCGCTTATGTGCCATAATATCTGGAATGAGTACGGATGAAGATGCTTTAACTCGGCACCGTATTATAATTGATTGATTGATAATTACTGATTACAGAAATTGTTATGGCTGTTGTAGTGAACGGACATGTTCCAGTGGCTCTCTAGTTTTCATTACTTTTATGTCTGTTGTTCGAAACATTTAGTTCATCACTTTCATCGGAAATAATACTTTATTCGGTGTATGAATATTATTTATAATATTTATACACCGGAAATATCTTTTATTTTGTATTATTAACGTCGTCTGTCTGCGTCTTCACGATAAAAAAATAGTTATCCCATAATATTTGGTGTCAAACTTTCCGCCAAGGTAACAACCGGACTTCTTGAAGTTTCTTTTCACGAAGTTTCGCTACTTTCCTCCACATGAAGTGCAGTAAGTGCGACGAAAATATCGTCAAAGAAGAGTATATTAAAATATCATGGAATTAATACTATTTTGTATATGATGATGTGATTTTGATTACTTTCTTTTGTGTCATCAATTATAAAAAGGGATAAGATCAAATATTTTACGATGTAAAGTGTGTAATTTGTAATTTATTTGGTAAAATAAACATTTCTATAAGTAAAAAATAATTTTGATGCATTGACAGGAGATTTTCACGCACAATTTTGTGGATGCAATCCTTGTCCCGCGTTAACACCTGCACATCAAAAAATTAAGACAAACAAAAAGAGGGAAAGAAGACAATCGAACAGACGGATTGAAGGATGATTATTTCCTTACTAAACATACCTATAGCACGAGTTAAAGCAGAATATAGAGCTTACTTACCAAACATCCCATTTCCATTCTCAACTCAATATAGTTTTCTCTCGGTATTCACGATTCAAACTGCTAAGTACTTTTCTACAATACTTTGTATTGTACTTTGTATTGTATTGTACGACGCGTTTCGCCGCTTAACGGCATCGTCAGGTCTCCCTACTCTGTGGAATGCTCCCTCGCTGGCTCAACATTTCTTTTGCAACGTCTGCCGCACGCCACTTCAGTGGGTAGCGTGGTAAAATTTCTGAAACATAGATTGATTTACATCTACTTTTTAATCCGAGAGTATTATTTCATACTTGATAAATAAATCGTAATCTCATTAACGCAGCTACGCAAATGTTTTGCTTTCCCCTCAACAGGCCTCAAGTTATGAAGATTCCAGACACTTAAAATAAATCCCCGACAGAGGCTTAGCGCATCTAGCTCAGCTGATGTGGGACCTGCAATGTATCTACATACTACCCTACCTCGGAGTGTGTGGCAAGGAGTGTTAGGACAACATCCGAGAGAAGGGTGAGAACTAGTGAACTAGGAATAGGAACTTATCAGTTCGGCAGTGTATCTTTCTTATTTTGTTATATACATATTTTTAAAAATAAGAAAGATACACAACCGAGTTTTTGGTCGACTCCCAGACTATCCAATCCAATTTATAACTAAATCAATGACATTACAAGGTATTTACTAGCTTGAATTGAGTAATTCAATTTGCTATAAACTTTTCAGGATGTTTATGTCGTGGAATTCACAGAGTTTTTCATTTTAATCGTGAAACTTTTCCATAAAGTTACGCCTGAAACTATTAACTTAAAAGTTCTCAAATTTGCCAGAGAAGTGAGAGCTTAAACTTCTGTGCTATCAGAAAGGGATCGTGAGGTCATTACATCCATCGCTTACGCATAGCCGTAAGTTCCTGATTGTGTACACTGTTTTTATCCATCACATAATCAAGAGAAATATTAGACTCTCGGGGCGGCGCGGGCGGTCTGATCTCGCAACAATGCAGCCTCGCCTAGAGAAGAAATTATCTGGAGTCTTGCGGCGACATTAGGTACCTGCGTTATCTGAATTATTCTAGCAATGCGATATAATATCAAACATTATGCGTCAAATTACGTCTCTTGAGATGAAAAATCTATATCGCAACCCGATATAAAACATCCTGCGGGAGGAAGCAACCAACGATGTTCGACGCGCGACGTGATCGCTGACTGAGCGATGTGACAGAGATTCAAACGCTGAGGCGCGGACAAGCGATTCGAAGTGCGCCCGCTGGATGGAGCCACTGGTCCTCAGCGCAGACACCGATAGAGATGGATGGATACAACCGGGAGAAGTGGAATGAAGCGTGCAGTTACTACGGGAGGATCCCTACCTTTTGCTTCGACCAGGAGAAGAGAAGTTAGAGGGGGGATGTACTCCAAAGACGGTTGGGAGGAGGGAGGGCCGGAGGGGGCCGGAGGTTAAGGGGCGAAGGAAAAGAGATGGCATTCCGATCGGACGGGTTGTGTGTGTGGAAGGATTCAAAGTCTAAACGAATATGGAAATGCAATGAGGCAACATATGGTGGTCTCAGCGATTTCAGATATGCGGCCACGAAACGTTATTGGATGAAGGAAAACGATTAGGGTACGATATAATGCGTCATTATTGCGTGGATAATGCGTTTGATCCAAGCTGGAGAAAAAACTATGCAGCTCAATTCCGATAAGGCATTTCCCGCTCAGGACACAGCTACCTCTGACAAGTTCTATGAAAAAATAGACTCATGGGGTAAGGGAGTAATTTAAAACCAAAATCTTACTCTGCCATTAGCAGCTGGGACGAAGTTGGGAGCCATTGGAGGCCACCCGCCAGAATTAATTACTCGTAAAATCATATCACACCAGGTTAAGGTTGACATCGAAGGTATTATTTTACCCTGCATTTCATCTCCTAAGCGGACAGAGTCATCAAAATACGTGGGATGTGCCGTTAAATGGATGGAAACCTAAATTCCTTTTTCCATGCACCATCAGCGACTGGAGAAAAAACAAATCGAGACATAAATGGTACTCCGTTACAGTATAGGTACTATTATCTATTCATCCGTTCTCCAATATTCATGGCTGGCGTCCAAACAACTCCTGCCATCCCTCCTAGAGTAGTAAACAGATGCAGATGCACTGATACCACTGATACGAGAAAGATACATTGCATAAAAACTTATCTTGATGAAATATAACAATTTTAATGGAAAATATCACTTCTTTTTTGTGTATCGTGCAATTATATTGCGTGTGCTGTGACTTGAAAAAGGCTAGGATGCACTCGCGTCAAGGGATGTTTCAACGGAAGCTATGCATTAGCGAGGAAACTTATCGATCCTTCGACTATGGGTATGATGTTGGGGTAGAAGTATCCGGGGTATCAGTAATATTTGTATGACATTGAGGTGATTGGCATCATGCGCCGTTGGTGTCTAATGGGCGAGGGAAGGAATAAACAAGCGGCGGGCGATGGAACGCGATAGCCCAGGTGGTGGTGGCGTCGGAGTGCTGTCACTACTCCCGAAGGATGGCGCCGAAGGGACCCACGAACGTCTCAAGCGGAAGGAGGGAATATATTATCCTTGGAACGGTCCCCACGGAAAACAAATGAAGAAGTAGATACAGAATGCATTTCACCGCCGGGATTTGATCCCGAGTTCTTAGCGTGGAAGCCTTGTAACACGCATCGAGGGGCCGATACCATCTACAAGCATCCCTAATATCGAATTTACTCATTTGGTCAAAGGTATTTCGCGTTACATGTCCGAACAACCTTTTTCCTGCAGTAAAAAAAAGACCTCGTATGGTCCACTTTTTTAAATTAAACACTACACCTTTTTCCACGTCTGGCACGTCATCTTCGGGTACATTGCTACATAATAATTACATGAAGGTGAAGATATAGAGGGCGGAAATCGTGCTGCAACTGAATTGAACTAAGTGGACCAAACTAACAAAAGTCAGTATTTAATTATCATTAATTTGGTGTTGTAAGAGTTGATACGTAGGCCTTTGGACAAGCCCTGCCAATATTTACTCTTTTGATGGGTCGTTTCTTCACCATTCATTCTATTTGGCACTTGTACAGTCTAAACTAAGCTATGGTTTAAATTGCTGGGGAGGAGCCTATAGAAATGCAATAAACCCTGTACTATTTCTGCAAAAGAGGATAGTACGTGACATAATGTTTCACCCATGCATTCCCATTGTTCTTGGAACTGAAAATACTGCCTCTCAGATACTTGTTTTTTTATAAAGTATTAAAAACTGTTCATTTAAGAAGTGGTGAAGAAGCAAATTTATTACCTAAGTCACACATCATCAGTTTGCGTCAAAGAAATGATGTTTCTTTACCAAAAGCCAATCTGACGTACAAAGATGTTTTTTATATATCTCAAAAAAAATATTTGATGTCCTTCCGACATACATGAAGGAAGAAAAAAACATCCGAAAGTTTCTTTATGAAATGAAATCCTGGCTACTTCTTACAAAAAATATAGAGGTCTTTTTCTGTAATATTCATGTAATAAACACTGAATTAATTGTAAAAAAATGAAAGCTTTTGAATTGATTTTGTTATTGTTTTTGCTAATTTTCTACAACAGCAAATCATGTATGTATCTATCTAACTCATAACCACTGTTATCGGTGTTTTATCGTTGTGTCAATTCCCCTATTATAGTCATAATTTTCACAGGGTTCTATTAATATTTGTTTGTGTACAATTCTACTTATGTATATTTTGTTAGCAGTTTTGCATGGATAACATGATATTAGCCCCATTACACGTGTATTCCTTAGGGGTTACCCAATTATTGTTTTTGTAATAATAGATTGAAATAAAAATTCTATTCTAATTCATTCCTGACCACGAAAACTATTTTCCCGATAAATGTGGCCATTTATCTCCTCCTCCTTTCTCCGTACTTTTCGCAGCGTACTCCCGAGGCTCTGCCACCAATTTTCTTAATATAATTACCACCATATCCCAGCACTTACTCTTTGTCTTCCTTGCTACACATTTCACCAGCTCCTTTCATTTCATCGCCCATATCTCATAGGCTTCGAGTCTACGCAAATCTTTTTACCATAACGACCAAGTTTCCGAACCATGCAAAACTAAGCCGAAGTTTAATGTTAATTCAAGCTCTTAATTTGAATTTTAGACCTAAGGACAAGTTTAACAAAATTCCTTTCGACTATCGTCCAGTGACTGTATAAAATTTCAATTCATTAATAAGAGCAGCCCATCGTTTGATAAAATTTATATTAAAATTAAATATATTGTCAAAGGTATGTACGTAATTTAATGTTTAATTTTAAACAAATACTTGAGTTGCATGACGAAGTTAATGTTAATGAAGGCTGTTCAGGTTCTCCACCGGGCAAAACTCTGCATTTCTCCCGGCCAGTCTTCAATAACAGCATACTCCGGCATAGTATAAGATCTTCCTTCATTAAGTTAATGGCTAATCAAGATGGTGCTACTGATTATTGTAGCAAGTAATATCGTTCTTACAGCTCGCTGAGCAAGTCCTACTCAATTGTTTTACCTAATGTTATTTTTTTTTAAACCCTTATGAATTTTTTTCTACCCTTATTTTAAAAGTAGTTTAGCTTTTTCCCCTTGTGTTTGCTCAATGTTTTTTAATGTTACCATAAGTACATTTATCCTTTAGGCTATTTAGCCTTTTGGGTCGATTAAGCTTTCTTAAAACGTGTCATCAGTCAACAATTATTTTAAGAAAGCGAACGCACGACTAATCAAAAAGAGTTGAGGTTATATTTGAGCATTTACACGGCTCGTGGAAGGTAGGAATAACATCAAAAGCATTTAGTGAAGTTTACGAAGTCATTATTTTTTTTCGTAGCAACGAAATAAAATATTTCTTCCCCCCCCCCACCCCTATCCCTCGATGATCTGAAGAGGGATTCGTTAAGGGCGCACGGCGGGGGAGTGCAAGGGGGGAGGAGAGGGAAGAGGGTGGGAAGGAGAGAGTATGTATAAAAGGGAGAAGGAGGGGAGAGAGAATGATTTGTAGCGTGAAGGGAGGTTTGGGAAGATCTCCTCCTCCTGACCCCCCCTCCCCCTCTCCCCCACCAGTTCTCACTTGAGGGGAGGGAGGAGTAGGGGAAGGGAGGAAATCGTAACTTCCGACCTGCCCCCTCTCCCCTCCTCCCCCCCCCTAAACCCTCTGGCCTTTTTGAGATATGGAGAGGGGTTGGGAGGGATAAATCTTCCGAGAAATGACGCGGGATAAAAGATGAAAAGAAAGCATTTATAAAAGAGGAGGAGGATGAGGAGGAGTTTGGGGACCAGGGCCGTGCCCGCCCCTCCTCACGCCTCCACACTCCCCTTCCCACCCACCAAATAACAAATTTTCTCCCCTTCAACCCCGCCCCCCTTCACAAACACTTCTCCGTGAGCAGTTGTCATGGAACTATGCGAACGATATAGCTATTCAATGATATTACACCTGACGTTGCCATATTTACAGAGTAATCAAAACAAGATCCTCTGGCCGAAGTCGGTAAAGTGTGAAATGTAACAATGCGGCAACAATGTAACTCATAACACTTGATATTGAACGATCAAATAGTTTCGGAAGCATTAAGTACAAAATGGTTCTCCTGTTGACTTGAAGGACCGCGGCTGTGTGATTCAAACAAATACTAATTTCCACGTTCTCGAATGCGTTGTTTAAAAGAAACTGCTTCCACTGATGACATGCTTTAGATATTTTAAAAAAGTATGTATATTATTCGACGAATATATTAATAAATGAACTCTTTTTCAGGCTTAGGAGCATACTTCAATGTATTTTCCGATGAATTAACACATTTTGACTTCAATTTTTGTAATAATTTTCTAATTATAAATTAATGGTTACGTGCCTACATTATATTTATTTCAATTTCTTGGGAAGCTTCACAAAATGTAAATAGTTTTCACAAAAATAGCATCTGTGTAAGATAGAAAACTACATCTACATATGCTTCACTCTTTTTGGAATTTAACACGATACAATTTCAAGTCCAATTTACGAATAAGTTAGCGCGGGAAAGTGTAATTTCGCAAGGACACATTGACCTTTCAGTAGCTAGAATATAAATAAGAGGGCATTTAAGTCATTATTCGGTGGAACCACATTAATAATAATTGAGAGAAATATCAATACTAAGCATAATATTCAATGAATTAGGCCTAATGGCCCAGTTAATTGACCTCACCTTTCTGATGATATGAATTATAAGCTACTGGCCGCATTACTTTTCGAGATAGTCACAAAATATATTGAATAATAATAGATCCTTAAGTGGAGACAGCTTTCGCTAATTACGACCAATTTAATATACTTTACGGCAAACACACACTCGGAACCATATCCTGGATGGTGAAACACCACCCAGGCGGAAATCGAACCCCTCCGAACATCGGGTTGGCAGAATAGGAGGTTAACCTGCCGTTTTCCATGCGTTATCTGTCGGCCCCGTTGGCGACGGGGTCAAGTCCTAGCCTGCTAAACTGAGGGTCGCGGGTTCGAGTCCTGCCAGAGTGGATCTGTCACCACTCAGGACATAGGTGTTTGTATTGGTCCATCGTTGTATGTTAACACACCCGAAGTAAAAGGCCTTTATTGCTGTTTTCGGGGATATGGAAATAAATCAAAATAAATAAATAAATAAAAATACAGGTTCATACAAACAGATACAGGTTCGCGCTCCTCAGAGACATTGTTAAAAAAATTAGCACTTCCTTAATCACAGAAATCGCGTCAGAAACGTATCTGTGCTTTGTTCGCATGTTTTCTCAATAATTTAAAAAAGATCAATTATTACTCACCGCAGTTCTTTTTAATAGATCGCAAATAAAATACCTTCGGTTGTGACAGCGTTTTCAGTGCACATCGTGAAACGAATAAGTTAACGTCTCAAGTGCGTATGTGTAGTTAATTATTGAGAATATTCAAGAAAAAAACGAAGTATTTGCATCGTTAATACTACTGCATTTACTGTTTGCTGTCTCAGGCGTCACGTTGCGGTAGTGAGACGTACTGGGTAAGAAAAAAAACACGGAGGCACTTTTCCACAATTTGTATTTGAAAAATAAAAATTACACAACGCATGTTTCGGCTTACCAATCCATCAACAAGTGCACCTTACAATTAGTCCGTGAAAGGCGGTACTTTAAGATCCCATTCTATTTACAAAGGAACCGCCTTTCACGGACTAATTGTAACAGTATCCCTGATGGTGGCTTGTAAGCTAAAGTACGTGTTGTGTAATTATTATTTTTTAAATACAAATTGTGGAAAAGTGCTACTGTTCTTTTTGCATACCCACAAACACATTTATTCCATACTTTTCTAAACTGCTAAAATTTAAAAATGAAATTCGAATGTGTCACATGTATGATGAATAGGGACAAACCAACCGCTCCAAATTCCTCCTCAAGCCTTCTCCCTTTCTCAAATCCCCAATCTTTCCTCTCCACCCAGCTCTCTGTCCCGCACGGAGAGACGTGAAGGCATTGAGAGAAGCAAGCGGCTCCTCTTGCCTTGAATACCACCACCCCCATAGGGAGAGGCAGCATTAATGCCCTCCACAATCCTCCCACTTTTATAGCCTCCTCCATTCCTCCTCTCTTTTACAACAACGCCTCCTCAAACCCTCCTCCTCCCCCGCATTCCGGTGCCCCGAAGTCACAGAGGCCACACACTAATGCCGCACCATTGAAAGAGGCGACGCCGCACGGCGGGACATGAGCAAGGGATTTACTATAGGTGGGGCGGGGGGGCAGAGTGGGAGGGGGTGTAAAAGGAAAGACTCCTCACACCCGCCCAATTACACCACTGCCGTACGTACGTCCCGGCGCACAGTGGGAAATTTTGGGACCTCAGGCGACAAAACCCGCTCTACAGCTTGTGGGTGGATGAAATTACATGTTTTTTTCTTTAAATACTCATCATTGCATGTAGTGTAAGGGCCCGCTGCGGAAAATACAAGTTAGTTTTATATTTTTACGTGAGAGTTGATTGAACTAACCTCGAATTTGAAAATATGTTGAAACATCTTTGAATTGGCCGGATACAAAGGGGAAACTGCGGATTTTCCTCCCGAATGCTTGGAAATGAATGGTGTTACTTTGTAAAGATTATTTTTTTGAAATTTAAGGTTTGGGGTTATGGTCAATGGTTAGGAAACTGTGTTTCGTAGCCACAATATCTGCCAAGAAAAAGATTTATTTTTACTTTCATATACGTGAACCAAGTAGATCTGTGATGTAAATCCGTGACTGAATGATTTGCACCCTTATTCGCTGAGTGACCCAAACTAAAACATTAAATTTCAAAAAAATAATCTTTACAAAGTAACACCGTTCATTTCCAAGCATTCGGGAGGAAAATTCGCAGTTTCCCCTTTGTATCCGGCCAATTCAAAGATGTTTCAACATATTTTCAAATTCGATGTTAGTTCAATCAACTCTCACGTAAAAATATAAAACTAACTTGTATTTTCCGCAGCGGGCCCTTAAACTACATGCAATGATGAGTATTTAAAGAAAAAAACATGTAATTTCATCCTCCCACAAGCTGTAGAGCGGGTTTTGTCGCCTGAGGTCCCGAAATTTCCCACTGTGCGGCGTACCGAGTAAAAAGGCAAAAATAATCCGTGCGTATGTAATACGTAGTTCATAATATATGGTGCAAATGTCATGATTTTAGGTCAATAATGAATATTTATTTTTTTTAACTTTTGCCGAAGTTTCGGATTTTTATTTATCCATCTTCAGGACTATAAACAAATGATACTTGATGTTGAAAATGTTTGACAATTCTTTTTTGATTACATAATGGTTAATTTACAGTCATTAAATATAAAAATACATAGACATAGACATATTCAAGATTGTTACCTTTAAAGTTTGGTGCTGTTTTTATTTATTTACAGTTTTCATTTGGTTGCTTGGATCTATTTCTTTGTTGAAAAGTTATGCGTCATTTATTAAAATATGATAAAATTTGCTTAGATAAATAATCTCTGTTCTTTTATTGCAACTTTTTTTATTTCTGGATATATGGTACATTTCTTTGAAAAATCATTTTGATAATTTTGGTTCAGAGTCTAAAATTTTGGCTTCTTCGAAATTAAATAAGTGACTATTTGAAATTGCATGATTTGCTAATGCACAAAGTTGAACTTTAGTCTTAATTAATGCTTTATGTTTCGAGATCATATTTTTAAAATATTGGGATGTTTGGCCTATATAGATACTGTCACAGTCTTTACATGTAATAGAATAAATTATATTTTAATTTGGTTGCTTGGATCCATTTCTTTGTTGAAATGTAGTTCATAATGATGCTAACTATTATTGATTGGCAGTGGCTAGAGGGAGGAACCGGAAATATGAAGAACGATAATCAAACGAGGCAAATAAAATTGAGAAAGGCTCAACGTTATTCTGTTCATTAAACAGATATACGAGAACCATTTGCTTTTGAAACCATTCCGAATATAGAATATGTAATATATCTAAAAAACACTTTTTAAAAACTGGTCTTATTTCAAAATGCACTATTTTCTACTTTTTAAGTCTTCACACTTTTATTAATTTAACAATCATTGAAATTTTCTTTGAAAAATCTTTTTGATAAATTGATTTTTGATTTTTTATTTAAATGCCGTTACTACTCCTATCTTAGTGATCGTAATCATTGTTTCTCAATGTTTTGCAATGCTTCAAACTTTTACAATTCAATGCGTAATGCTTTATTGATGTTTTCTCCATGTACTTAAATCAAAAATATTTAATTAAATTAAATCTGACCGCGTGAAAGATTCGAAAAAATTTACCAAAGTTCTGTCATCAAAATTAAACATTTATGCAAAATTTGAGAAAGATGGAACTATTGAAATGAAAATTGAAACATTTGGTCATAGATATGCGATTAAACTCACGAAGCAAGCTGAAATAAGACCATTAAAAAAGGTCTCATGAATGCGGGAATTCTAATAACGTTTGAAATTGTCTGCATTCTTTCCACTTATTCGTCGAACTTTTAGGAGAGTTACAAGGTCGGTACAAGTGGCCTAAGAAGTGGGATTTCATGTAGGTTGTTATCGCCGCCGTGCAGGCGTGATTGGCGCCACGGTCGGCGTCGGCATACCGGCCAGCGAACGTACGAACGTGAACCAATTTAAAGAAAAAACTCTAATCTTCCCAATTATATCAAACTATCAACCCCTTGCCGAACTACTTTTCGAGAAATTTGCCTCAAAATATAAGCTGTTTTACATGGGATAGATTATGGCTGTGCGCTCCAGAGGTATAATATTTCAAAAATTAGGAACTTCTAGCTCCTAGATTTCGTCAAAAAACTAAAGGTGTGTAGATTGCATGTTTTCTCAACTATTTATAAAAAATAATCTATTACTCACCACAGAAATTTTTACAGAATCGCAAAAAAACCTGCTGTTTTGAAGGGTTTTCAACCGTACGGCGGGAGAAAATGAGTCAAGTTAGAGACTTATGTAGCTTTATTTATTCAATTACTGCGAATTTTGGTAATATATTACGATAACTTTGCGCCATTAATATTACAATATTTATTCCATACTTCTTACAGACGCTAAAATAAAAAAATAAAATTTGAATATGGTGTCCATTATGACTAGGGAACTACCTCGCTCAAACCACCTTAATGGAAATGCTCGCCTGATATTTTGGTTTGCATAAATTAAAAAAAATATATATTTTTTAACAAGGATTTATTTTAATTTCATACGACAGTACAACATTAGTAGTTGACTGGTTTCGCGATTTTATACCATTTATTCAACGGATCGAGAAAATCGAGATGAACCAAGTATCGATAATTAAATATCGGAATAAACTCGTATTTTGTGTCATTAACAAAAGTGTCGTCTGCATTTAAAACAACACTCAAACTTATAAAACGTCTCAGGGACGCGGAAATATTAATATAATTTGAAATTATCATCTTACTTTTCTCATGTTCGTTGCAGCTCCCGCATCGGGACAACACGGGCATAATAAGCTGGTAATGCACGACAGAGGTAATTTCACTACCGATGTACCGAATAGCATGCATAAGCGCAATAATAATTGCTGTGGGCATGCACTCCCGCATGTGCGTAACTCGTAGTTTCTAACACTGACATCTTTCGGTGGTAAGCACTAGAGCTGTGTCGCTCATTAATGAATCGTTCAAAATGAACGATTCCCGGGCATGAACCGAATGAATTAAATCATGATTTCCATTCAAATCGTTGAAAATGAACGATTTGCCTGAAGATTTGAGTGATTAGAGAATTATTTTATTCAAATCGTTCCAAATGAATGATTTGTGTGGAAAATTGAATGATTCAAAATGACTTGAGTACAAATCGTTCAAAATGAAATGTTCGTTGAAGAATGGGTTCATTACAATGAACTAAATCACTGAACCGAATCATGAAATTGAATCGAATTGCCCACCTCTAGTAAGCACTGGTTACACGCGGGGGAACTGGAAGCACGAAAATCAAGCGAGGCAAACAAAATGAAAAGAATATAAAGAAAGAAGAAAGGTATATCGAATGTTATTTCATTTATTAAGCTGCGAGGAATGTCATTTTCTCTTAAAACCATTCCCACAATTTTAAATGGGATGTCTTGTCTCGTCTCAGGGATGTGAGAGTTGTAATTTATTTTTAAATCATGGGCTTACTATTCTCATGCTCTTTGAAATTCCCGATGAAGGCGGCATATAGTTACGTTGGTAAACCTGAAGAAGCGGTTCCTTAACTTTTTATTTGCGTTCTCCTATGTCACACATTTCAGAAAAACTATGCAAAAAAAAACAAGCGTTTGACTCAGCTTGATTTTAAGTACAATGAAGAGATATGAAAAATATTAACATTTCATGCATTGTTACCAACCCTCGAATATACACACCTTGATTTTACACACTGCCACTGTTTTGGTTCCTCCGACTTCGTAAATTCAAGGTGTTGGTGTACTTCTATCTGTGAAAAACCTTGTGTTTTTAGTCAGAATTAGGTGATTCCTGTTTTCAAGAAGGGGCTCTAGGGAGATATAGGTAACCAATTATAGGCCCATTGCAATACACCCAGTAATTCGTAAGATATTGGAAAAAGCTTTTTTTAATCTTATTAGTAAATTTTCTTGAAGTGAACATGCGGCCTCCTAAAGAATAATCAGCAAAAAGAAAAGCGAAGCTTTTCTTTTTGCTGATTATTCTTAAGGCGGTTCTACCACGACTGTGTGAGTCAAAACAAATACTAAATTCCACATTTTTTATATTTTCTCCAAAAAATCCTGCTTTCGCAGATGAAATGCGTTACCTATAGAAACCCAAAAGTAACGTAGAAAAATGCAGATTATTCCACGAATGTATTTTAAATTAGCACTTTTTTCCAGCCATAGGAGCCGACTGCAGCGCCATTCCCTGCGAATTGCCGCATTTTGACTTCAATTACGGCAGTAATTCCTTAATAACTAAAAAAATAAGGTTAAGATTCATATGTTTTATTTATATTCAATTTATCTGGATTATTTCCTTCTTATAAATAGTTTTCCGCAAAAATGGCATTTATATTTGATGGAAAAATACTAATTTTTTCCCCGTGTTTCTCGCAATCGCCCATTGAACACAATGTAATTTCAAATTCAATTATAGAATAAAATAGCGTGGAAAGGTATTATTTTGTTGTTCGTATCAGATAGAGGTCAATTTTTTCTACAAGTAGACAGAATATGAATAAAATGACATATAAGTCTTTAAAACGGTGGAACCACCTAAAATCCGCCGTTATTAAAGGTATGCTTGCATTCCCCTAAACCACCAGGCACGGACTCCTCAGGTATGCGCGTTCCACAGGTGTGGAGCACCTGGTCTGAAGCTATGGATGTACTTGTAGGCAGTATACGCTCACGCGTTTGTATGCACGTATGTGCTTCCTGAGGCTCCGCTAGAGGGAAGCCGTGACGCAGCGTTGTCAAATCACCGTCAACTCTGGACTTAAAAAATTTCGGCTTTGAAGTGGTAACTTTTCATTGGAAGTTCCTGTACAATGGTGATGGGAACGGGGAATCGAAAGAGAGGAAAGCCTTTATAAGCGTGTATCTCCCCCACGCAAGCAAAGGGCGCACCTCACTCGAGACTTTGCTCCTCACAAAGGGAAGAATGGAAGTAAGGTGTGGGACAGTCGCTTATGGGATGTGGCAGGAGGTCACACCTCCGCTTCAATTCGAAACCCGCGAGCCCTTCTCTCCTCTCCTCTCCCCCTACACTCTTCTCCTTCTCACGTCTGCCTCCTCCTTCGAAATAGTACGGGGCAGAGAGAGAGAGCGGGAGACTGAAATGAAGAAACCTTTTTCACACCTTCCTCTTCTTCTTCTTCAGGCACCCCGAAGGTCACGTGCGTCTCGCTCGGCGGCCGGCGGGCGGTGGTTGGTCGGTCGTTTGGGATAAAGGAGCCACGGGTTGCCTTGGAGACGGCGAGGGGAAGTGAGATGGGCGGGGGGAGGTGGTGGTGTGCATCTATGGAATCCTCTCTCTCTCCATTTGTATCTTTCATCCCCACCCTCCTCCCACTTGCTGTATCATAATCCCATACACTACCCCCACACCCTCGGAATATTCGTTCGCACCCAGTACCACAGCGAGGATTAAGGGCGGATCACGTCTAACATAGGAGATCGTATCTTAAAAAAACATAACTTAAGGTGGTTTGAGCGAGATAGATCCCTAGTCATAATGAAGACCATATTAAAATTTTATTTTTTTATTTCAGCGTCTGTAAGAAGTATGAAATAAATATTGTAATATTAATGGCGCAAAGATATAGTTATATATTTCTTAAATTCTCACTAATTAAATAAATAAAGCTACATAAGTCTCTAACTTGACTCATTTTTTCCCGCCGTACGGATGAAAAACCCTTCAAAACAACAGGTTTTTTTGTCTTTCTTTAAAAATTACTGTAGTGAGAAATAGATTATTTTTTTAAATCGTTGACAAAATATATAATATACACACAGTTAGATTTTTGACGAAATCTAGGTGCTATAAGTTCCTAATTTGTTTAATATTCTCTCGCTGGAGCGCACAGCCATAATCTATCTCATATAAAACAGCTTATATTAGTAGGAAAATTGCTCGAAAAATAGTTCGGCAAGAGGTTTATATTTTGATATCATTGGAAAGATGAGTTTTTTTTCTTAGAAATGAGATAAAATGCATCAAATTCTAGGTGAAGTGATTTTTCGCTCCAACTACTTTGAAGGCAGTTTTACACGATGAAAGATTTTGTACAAACGTATGTACGTGAGATTGTACGTTTGTCTCAACGAAATTAAAACAGGTTCTATTTCCCGAGCAGGCATAGAGACATTCGCACAAGCGTTCATACAATTTGCCGCTTTGCACGATACATTTTGTCTCATGCAAGAGTTCACGGAAGAGTTTGTACAAACAAATGTACCGTGTAAAACGGCCTTAAGAAGGTTCCGCCGGGACTGGGTGAGTCGAAATAACACATATGTACGACATTTCGCCTTTCCATCCGTATTGCTTAAATATATACAACTTTCACAGATGAAATTTCTCAGCTATTAGAAAATAAAATTAGGGTAAAGGCAAATCACATCGAACGCTCGACGTAATTATTTTAAATGGCCACTTTTTCCAGACATTGGTGCCGGATGCAGCACCACATTCACTGAACTAACGGTTTTTTTTACTTTAGTTCCTTTATTTTAATAGCTAATGACTCAAAACATGTGACGAACTGAATGTACTTTTACTTTATTACCACTCAATTTCAACCTGGGAATATTTTCTAACTATTAACCGTTTTTCGGGTTTATAGAAATAGAATTGGTAGAAAAAATACCACTTTCTTCACTTTTTACCTATTCCCGCGTTCCACTCCGTGTGATTTCAAGTTAAATTGGCGAAAATTTTGCGTGTAAAGGTATTATTTTGTTGTAGGTATACATCAAACAGAAAACACGTGTTCAAGAGATGTTGCAAGAATAATAATTAAATAGCTTTTAAGTTATTTTACCTACACAGTCACGGTGGAACATTCATAAGTTTACTAGCCAGAAGCTATCTCGGCCGGTTAAAATTCCCCACCAGCGACGATGAAGTTAAATTCAGGTATAAATATAATTCATTAAAGATGTGAGTCGCTTCTTGCTTCTCCTCGCTTTGAGATGGACCTATGAGCGACAGCATTTGTTCAACATAAGTGGTTACAATTTTAAAGTTTCCTAATTGAAAGCCAATTCATGGACTAGAATTGGAACCAGTCTTGGACGATTGACATAGGCTAGAACAATACTTTGCTTCGTCATTAGGAAAGAGAAATATTCTCATTGGTGGGTTTCAAAATACGAGTGAATGCATCCTGAAGTTAAGATTCCATCACAAAATTAGGAAAATATCATGTTCCTCGTATTTGGGCCATCTACATAAAATTATATCTTCAATCTGACAATGTCAACAAAAAGCTTAACTAAACATATTATTTCTTTCGCAAATTAAACTTGAAGTCATATGGCTTAAAAGGTAGGAATTGGCGAAGCAGAGGGTGAAATAATATTTTCGTACCATACGCAAATGATTTTTCCACGTTAGTTGATTAAAGTAGCGCGTATTTACAGGAAATTTAAGGTAAATAATATGAAGGAATAAATACATTCAATTTTTTTAGTTATTACCGAGCGAAAGAACAACAGAACTGACTGGCAGAAGGTCCAAAATAACTGGCGAAGCAGTCAAAAAAGTGACTCAAACATGCTTATTGGTTGACCAATCTGCAAATTTAATATCGGACTTTAACTTTTCAATGCATATGGCAGATTATCATCCAAAGTAATATATTTTTCAGCAGTATTCAGTATAAAAAGGCAACATTTCTAATTTTTTGTGTCAAATAAGTATAAAGACCGTTATAAGTGAATGAATGTTCCAAGCATTGTTACGCAATAAAGAGAGCAGTGATACGATAACACTAACATTTGATGTAAACCAATGAGTAAAGAGGCCTCGGTAGCGCGCAGCGCGATAATGAGGGATCCGGGTTCGAATCCCAGTCATAGAGAATGATTTTTCCTCTGTGGAATATCGCACTTATGTGCCCTTGCGGGTGACTCCGTAAAGGTTACTACCGTGGCTAGTCCCGGTATCCTCAAAATTTGTCATTCTACAGCGATAGAAAAAATTTATTCATAAAGTTGGCAGTAAGTGTTAAGAAATTTGAGAATGATTTACTCCCAAAACAAGCTCTGAACAAAATTATTTTACTCCACTGAAGATTATTTGGACTCTTATTTGGAAAAATGCCTTCCTAGTGCTACACTTCTAGATGTATCTATACCTAAAATACTAACACATGTACATATTATGTTAATATTATTGAATGTACACTTAATTTTATTTTGACGATGTCTATTGTGGCTTGTAAATACTACAAAATGACAAAGAAATATTACCTATTATAGGTTTTTATGCTCACGGAGTCGGGACGGAACCTCCTTAGGGAAAAAGGGAAGTTTTCTCGTAGTTTGTTTTAAGGTGCTTCCACCGTAAAATGACTTAAATGTCATTTTATTTATATTCTGTGTACCTGTAGAAAACTTTGTCCTATATCTGATATGAAAAACAAAATAACACCTTTCCACGCTTATTTTATTCTATAGGTAATTGAACTTGAAATTACATAGTGTTCATGGGGAATGAGAGAAACACGGGGAAAAATAGTATTTTTCCATAAAATATAAATGCCTTTTTGCAGAAAACTATTTATAAGAAGGAAATAATCCAAAGAAATTGAATAAAAATGAAATATGGGCATCTTACCATCGTATTTTTTTAGTTATTGAAGAATTAATGCCATAATTGAAGTCAAAATGCGGTAATTCGTAGGAAATGGCGCTGCGGTTGGCTACTATGGCTGGAAAAAAGTGCTCATTTAAAATACATTCGTGGAATAATCTGTATATGTTGTACCTTACTATTCGGTTTCAATGTATGTAAGGATTTTTTGGACAAAATATCAAAAATGTGGAATTTAGTATTTGTTTTGACTCACACAGTCGCGGTGGAACCTCCTTAGAACACGGGCGGTTGCTGTTTGAGATTAAGTTACGCTACGTTCTTGAGTTGCGTTCATTATGTTTAGAATGAGCGAGCCTTCACCCAAGACCCGGTCCGAGGCATGGTGGCTCTACGGCCCTTCCTACGCACAAAAACACAAACACTGTCTGCTTCGGTCCCGTGGCCATTTTTGGGAGTTCCCGACGTTCATCATGGTGGCCGAGAGATGTCAGTCCGGATTATGGGAGTCACACACATCGCGTAGAATCTGTTCGTAAGAGGTGAAAAAAAAAACGAACGTCGTCTCTCATTTAGCAATCTTTACGGCACGAGAAGGATGATAAAAAAAAGGTGTGAGTTAAACCTTCCCACCTGTCCAGAGTCGCCCTAAAAATTTTCCCATTGAGAATTATCGTAAACTGCGAAGAATCGGAACCCTCAATTGTGTAGTATGTTACCTCGCCCTCTGAGAGCGGAGACTGAGGGAATGAGAATGTGAAGTATTATATAATGTGTGCGCGTGAAAATGTTCACGGGCGTCAAAAGCGATAACCCGGCTTTCCTCCTCTGGTTTAACCTTCAATGTATTTGGAAGGCGAATGCCAAAACTTATAATTTATGATTTTCGCGACCGTGAGAACTGAGACATAATATATCTGGGGACTTAGTAACGCTGATCTGGTCGTCATGATTTTCCACATTGCTGTCTTTTTTTTAAATTATTATGAAAATATGCTATGGGTGAGGAGTCTGTCTGGTGTTAACATAAATAAAATATAGTTTACAAAAAATACTCACAATAAAAGATTCATTTGCGTCTATACAACTCTCTGCGTACTAAATTCGCGAACTTTTGGGTTGCACTTCGCAAATAGTATTCTAGCTACATAAAGAAAAAACCGTGTCATTTGTTTGGAATTGTCAACATACTCCTGCAAGAGCACCATCTCAAGCCCGCGGGCCAATCCGCCCAATAGGATGATTCCACCCAGACAGAATATCAATTGAAAACAATATTCAATACATACATTATATACAATACACACATACATACATTGTATACAATATATACATTACTCCTTCTGATGCTTATCCAAAACTTGTATTTGTGGGGTAATCTTGAAATAGACGGGAACGAACTAATGAGCCACATAAAGAAAGAGCAAGTATTCACGAAGTCATCAAAGCTTCTCCCTAATTATAAAATAATGACTAACTGCAGGTAACTGATGATGACGCCGTAGCGTTGAAACTAGTTGTACAAATAAAATACTCTGTGGATTTAAACATAGTTGGCCTTTTCATTATTTGAAAATGGACTTCCACAAAGTTACGCCAGAAAGGATTGAGTTCTCCCTAATTATTTAGTTCCTCTAATGAATCACCAATTAATGGCTACATACTGTATATAAAATTCAGTCGGGAGTGTTTAAATTAATTCCATCGATGCTTTTATCATTCATACTTGGCCGTAGAAGAAGTAATTTGAGTACCATACAGACCGCAGAACTAATACCGCGTGGAATACGACTAGAAAGCCAATAAGTGTGTGCTTTCATGTTTGAAGCCCTCACTGCTCGCAGGAGTCTCGGAGCTCACCACTTAATGGTCACCGAAGGGGCGTCAAACATGGAGGTCGGCATTTTCGTGAAGAAATTTTGTGAAATCCTCGATGCAAATAAAGTTAAGGAAAAGATGAAGAAAACGGGACCTCGATGGGATAAATTTAAGATTTTGAATGAATATAAGTTTCTCGACATTTTGATGGGCATTTATTTTGTGACAACGTAAGCCTCCTGTAAGCAATAAAAGAAAGAGAAAGGAATAGGAAGAATTATCGAGGAGGACCAAATATGGAATAAATCACGCAAAATATCAGGGATGTTAAAATGAAGAGTTATAAAAGTTTAGCTGAAGGGAGAGTGAAGTGGAGTGCTGCAGCAAAACCAGTCCTGACGATCAACGATTGCTGATTGTGATGTTTGTCTTTCGGTAACAAATAAAGCAGAGCATCATGGCAAATTACGGTGGAGGGGTGAAAAATGCAATGGGATTTTGTCATAGTACACCTTTCAGGATCAAAGGTCACATGGAAAACAAAAAAATATGAGTTTGTTTTATTATAGCTGCTTCTTCTCTTAGTCTGGCCCATGCTGCTGCTTTGTGCGAGAATAGTTTCCCTCCCATCTTGCCCGGAGAACGAATCACCGGAATCGCTCTGAGCGAGTCACACTTGAGGAGAAAGCAATGAATCGTTCTCACTCCAAAGAGTCGTACTTCACATCTCTCTAGTACACCCGTTGATCCTCCACTAGTCAATCACGTGGGAGGGGCAGTGGGGGCGAAGGAGGTCAGCGGAGGACGCGGTATAGGAGTCACGTGTTTCACGGATGACCCATTTTGCGAACGTAGCTCAGGTCGCAGCGTGCAGAACAAATTACGCATTTCTTTTGAATATGTGTGAGGTGAACAGACGCATGGGTGCGCCATTGTCAGGGACACGGCTTTACGTGAATCCGCGTGCGGTGGCAGATAATGCATTGGTTAATTGATGGAGGTTTGGTCATGTCTTTTTTAAGAAACTCAACTTTCTTTTTCCACCGACGTTTCGCCTTTTTATTATGGCTTCTTCAGGGCTACAGTACAATGTAAGGAATACAGTTAATAATAGTACTACAAAGATAAAAAAGTTTTCAATAATAAATTTAGTACCTCAAAGGATTAACTTTCTTACTGCGACAATGGTTTCACCAAGGCCTGGAAGTGGGTGGAGCTAAAGTGAAGCCGTCATCGCCGCCATCTTACCTCAGCAATTTGTGTATATCTGCACTGACGACTACGGTCAAGAATTCATGAAAATCATTTTTAAAGAAGTTCAGTAAAACAAAGTTCCGTGTATACAATTCTACGTCACTAGGCTCTCCAAGCATATAATTTTTATTTTAATACTGGAATGGCTAGGGGGTATTTTTTACATGGAATTTTATTACATCTTTAACCCAAGTTGTAGAAAAGGAAGAATGAAGACGACAAGAAAACTTTTCAAAGCAACTATTTATTTCACCACGAAACCAACAAAATTTCCGACACCATCGTAAATTCGATAACAACATGTATAATGTCATCCTTAAGAATTTACAATGAGTGGCAACTAAAGATTTTTGAAAATAGCCAATCTGTTGTATTTTGATCTGTGCTCAGACTTACGGTTATTAATTGTCGATTCAGGCCCAATTCCTCCAAAAGAAAGGTCTACAATGAGATTCACGAATCAGTACTGCGCTTTGTTTACGATTCGTTTAATTATGTAAGATGGCCGCGTGCGCAAGGGGTAGGCTTCAACGCATCCCTGCGGCCAGAGTGGACACTGCCAATCTAGTATATCTGTGGGTTTCACAAAAACAAACTCTTCCTCTTAGTAACAAAATCAACATCAAAAAACAAAACCAAAATGGAAAACTAAGCTAAAATTTGGTTAAAAAATATAATAAGTGAAAATAAAAATATTTAAAATGAATAATATAAAGCATGAAATTAACAATTACAGATATCTTAACTTCAAATTTCGAATGTTTCGAAAATCGAAGAGGAAGAGTTTGTTTTTGTGTTTCCATTGTCGCAGTAAGAAAGTTAATCCTTAGAGGTACTAAATTTATAATTGAAAACTTTTTTAACTTTGTAGTATTATAATTATTATTAACTGTATTCCTTGCATTGTACTGCAGCCCTGAAGAAGCCTCATTAATAAAAAGGCGAAACGTCGGCGGAAAAAGGAAGCTGAGTTTCTTAAAAAAGACATGAACAAACCTCCATAAATTAACCAATGTATTATTAAAGTGGTCAATAGAGTTTTTTGGATATTCTCTGACTTTCATGACAACCTACCTCTAACCGGTAGATTACTGTAATGAATAACTATTCAATGAAGTAGCAGATAATAATTAGCGGTCGTCGTGACGCTAGCGCCGTCGTGATGCGGCGCCCGTCGCGTCAAGTTTCCTTCGTTCCCGAAGTCAATTGCACTCGTTCCGTCCCAGACATGGCAGTATCGATCGATAATTAATTTGAAAGCCTTGTCCGATGAGACGAATTCTTTAAACTTCATCTGGGCTTTTTGTGGTCGTATCTGACATTTCAATTAAAATTTCGTTACTAATTTTTTTATTTCTCGCAAAATTTATTTTACAGAAACAGATTCTTTGATCATTTACACATATCTAGAGAAGATCTTTCGTTGTGCGACAAAATAAGCGCGCTAGCACATCTGAGTCGGGAGATGTTCTGCGCAGAAATTTGCAATCACGCCCAAAATGGCCACCGATCGCCCTCGTACCCCATTCTCCAAACCCTCCCCACGCGCATGCGCGTCGCCAACTCAAAGCTCAAGCTCGCATCCTATTCGTTTACTCGTACGAGCCAGATAAAATTTATTCAAATCGTGTTATCGTGTAAATAGTTATGATGTTGATATGGATGACCCAGCAAACGTTACATCGCCGCTTCCATCCTGGTACCCCATTAATCGCACTGACTTCAAGGACGTAATCTCGTTAATAAGTATTTAAGGTTGTTTAAGTGAGATATCACCTCACATAGATTTTGTTGAATTTCACCTAATTTTTCAGAAAAATTCTCATATTCAATGATATCAAAATATTATCTAACCCCCTTGCCGAAGTTCTTTTCAAGCAATTTGCCTGAAAATATACCTAAACTGCTTTGCATGGGATAGTTTACGGCTGTGCACTACAGAATGAAAATATTGGAAAAATTAGGAATTACTAGCAACTATACTTCGTCAAAAAGTAATGGTGTGTAGTTTATATGTTTTCCCAACAATTTATAAAATATAATCAATTACTCACCGCTGTAACGTTTACAGATTTACAAAACACTTTTATCAAGGCGTTTTCACCGCACGGCGTGAAAAAATGAGTCAAGTTAGAGGCTTATGTCGATATATTTATTTAATTAATGAGAATTTTTGTCATGTATGACTATATTTTTGCGCCATTAATATTACAATATTTACTTCATACTTCTTACAGATACTTAAATTAATAAAATAAAATTCGAATATCGTCTCCATCATGACTCGATGGGATATTTCTCACTCAGACTACCTCGACGCGTGCTGTCCATCTTTTTTTTCTGACACTACATCCAAATTTGCACCAATCTTGACTTCCTTCGCATCCACTGCTCCGCCCACTGCGACACCCCTGCGACACTGGTGACGGATATGCCGGAGCTAGTTACCCCTTCCCTTCAAACCCTCTCCAACCCCAATGACGTACCAACCCTTAAAATGTTGCAAAGACGGAGCACCCCTTAAAATGTTGCAAAATGTATCAAGAAGGAGGTGAAGAAGGCGCCCTCATTCAGTGTGTGACACCCCTTAAAGAGATGTTTCTAGTTGAAGATAAATCTGAATCAGAAAAAGGAAATCACCAGTGGTCGCCCAGATGCATTGGAGCAGTGGGAAATAATCGAGAAGAAAAAAAACAGATTATTAAACTAAATTGAATTTGAATATCACTCCTATATCTCTCCTACCGTTTGACCAGAACCTGAATATGTGACCCCCTCCCCCACCTTGTTCCCGAAATCGTTCCTTTCTTTCCACCACCACAACTCCGGTTGGAGGGGGACAACGAATGACCCCTGAATCACCCCACTCCCATTTTCTTGACCTCCATTCATCACTCCCCTCTAAATTTCTCAAAATCCTCTCCCCTTCCATTTTAAAATAAGTATAAATACCCACGATAAAAGGTAATTTGAGATACTGTTCCTGACGATGGCGAATTAGTACGCCGAAACACGTGTTGTAATTGTAAATAAAGTGGGCTGTACAATTTCTGATGGTTTCGACTTTGGAAAGTGTAGTTCCATCACATCTCGCCGGATAAGGTTGACTGAATCAGAAAACCTCAATTCCGAGTTTGAAAAGAACAAAATTTTAGGATTTTAGAAAGATTGTTTTGAATCTTCAAAAAAAATGTTTTAACGGGGCTGAGGGTGGGGGGGGGGCACGCTTGCCCCCCCCTCCTCTGAATCCACAAAATTATTACGCCGCTGCTCCAACCCATTATTAACCTCTGTTGAAGTATGTAACATAGGAATTAATGAAATATCAGTGCGAAAAATTCACAATTGACTTGGTAAGCAGTCACGCGGATTGGTGTAAATATATACACCGGTCTTGATCCCGGGTCAAGCCAAGTGATTTTTTCTCAAAGCGAGTTTTCTCCCTTTGGTGAACAAGTAGGAATTTCATCAAAATAAAACAACTACCTGGACAGGGAACCCAGGCAACTAAACTCAGCCTTGCCGGACAGCAGATCACTACGCTACCTTGGCTTTCTAATGCTCATGGCAATTTTAGAAGGATTTGAGGAAGCCAGCAATATGCGGGAGGGAAAAGAACAATGACATCTATTCATAAATTGAATCTATATACTTTAAATGTTTCCTGTCGTCTTCATCGGTTTCCCATAGAAACGCATCTAGTACCACTGGTAGGTAGGAATCTTGTTGCTGCTTGCTTGTGATCAAATTGAAAAACGCTGCTTTAGCATACAAAACCAACAATAAATTAATGACTATCATCTATTTATTTATCCTATTATAACGAAAAAATTATTTTATATTCACCAAAAACCACTTTTTCCAGTATTTTTTTATATTTCCTATTGTATTTTTTTCATATAATTTTTCTACTCACATTACAATGTAATGTTGATTTAGAGGCGAAATTGAAATTTTTATCCGAAAATACCGAATTTTAGGCTAGCATTACGTGAGAAAGACTATTTTAACCTTAAAGTTAAAGACTGTATCGTAATTCCGAAGGAAAAATGTTAATTGCTAGCTAGCACTTTCCCCCCCCAAAGCATTAATCATGTAATCGTTTCTACGGTGCTTCGGCAGCGACAAAACCGGGCAATAAAAGTTTATAATCAACCATAAATCATTCCAATGCCCAAGACTTTTTCTTTTCCGACGGTAGTTATGGTTTAGCAGCCAATGGCGAGGTGGTAGTGGCTGGGAGATAACTAAACGAATTCGGCAGTTTTTAAACTGAGACGGAACTCGAAGATTTTGCCGAAATGAAAGTGACAGGTAGGGGACGTAAACGGACTTCTCCCACCAATCCCAACCTCCTCCTCCTCCCATAATCTCAAACCATTGAGTAATTTTTTCGCTCACACGCTTCTCTTGAAGTGTGTCTCGTGGTTTACGGCTCGGCTCACTCACCCCACCCCACCCCACCCCTGGACCTAATCACTCTTTTTCGACTCTTTTACAAGCGTGTTTCGAAAAGGGTCTCCTCATTCAGCGCGTAAGTCTCCATCAGGAGTGTTTTTTAAGGAGAAGCCCATAAAAAAAGTGGTAAGCGGAAGATTAGGAGTCGAGCGGTCTACACTCCCCCCCCCCGCCCACTTGAACAGCGCGAGGAGGAGAGATTGAGGGGGGGGGGACGGAGGGGAAGTAGTCCTCCCTCCACCCCCCTCTCCGTTGCGGCTGGCGGCCATGATGGGACATGATTGGTGGTGGGGAGCGATTAGATGTCCACTTTGCTGAACGGGCGGTGAAGATGATGATGATGAAGTTGGGAGTGAAGTGGAACTCCCACCCGAAAGCACTTAAAAGCGCTCTCCTTAGCCGTGCTCCCGCAGCAGTCCCCTCGCGGGTGTTCGGGGAAACCGCTTTCGGATCACAAAACAAAACAATCACGGGCAGCGACCGCTTGAAGAGGTTATGCATAACTGAGATTCGGAGCGAAATGATCATTAGGCCGGACCAATATATGGACCACTGAACGTCGATTCGGAAGTGTAGGTTCCGGAAAACCCCTTCGCGAATAATCATTGGAATTACACGCATTATTACGAGAGTGAAATAATTATTATTATCACTGGCTGAAGGCCGCGGCTTCACCCGACTCATATAATTCTTCATAACTACTTCTTCCTCACCCTCTTTTCACCCCCTCTCTCACCCTACACAGGAGATCATGTATTTCTTTTACTTTTGCATGGTGATTAACGTCATTCGCAAAAAAAACAGCGTAAAGCCCTAATCTGGCCTCGATGGAACGTGAAGGTAAATGATGTTTACACTACTTTGTTATCGAAATCTGTGTTTGTCCACTCTTTTCACTATTTTTGTATATTATACAAATTGGAAAACATTAAAGGCAAATATTTATATTCCGGAGTTAACTCAATTTAAGCATAAGATCACGTATAAGCACCATGCGATGGTTATTTGCCAATTGAAAACAGAACAATAAACTAAGCCAATAAGGTCGCCGCAAGTCTGGGTGAGAAGTAAGCCAGGCGATTTTTTTGTTTTTACTTTTTACACGCCATTTTGATATCAATGTAAAGATCCACTTGTTTCCTTCCCAAAGATATAAGTTTCATTGCTGTATATGAATTAGAGCCAGAATTTTAGTTATTTATCTCGAGACAGACATGTTCAAATTTCACATAGATTCCAAACTTTGTAGACCTGTAACTTTCCTTACAATTGTCATATATGTATGTACCACTGAAAATTGGTAGTTTTCCATCTCTTACCAGAGTCATTGAATGCACTCAATTTGAAAGAAATCTGAGATGATCAGGTTGAAAATTTTACTTTTCTGTGTTGAATTGACATGGAATTTACCAAATTCACATAAAAAGAAAAGTTGTTAAACTCAAGGCTAAGCAAAAAATACCATCGTCTTAAATAAAGAAGAGTTCTACTTTTAAAATTATGAAGGTCCACAATCAAAAGAAATTTGGGTAAGGTAAAAGGCACACTTAGAAATAAGTCGCGGTGAAAATACACGCAATTGAATTTAAATAGTATTAGAATAGTTTAGGTCCAAGTGCTCTATGACTGAGATGAGATTGAGGAAACTTCACGGGATATGAATATGGATAAGGAAATGGAAATCATAGCCTACCAGCAGAATTAAATAGTTTATGGAAAAAATATAGCATTATCTGCATTTATTTGTGAAATTATTTCAGGTAATCCCGCCCTGAATACAGACAGGTACCTAAGCTATAATCCCTATCTCAAAAAAGATAAAACCTTTAGGAGTGAGGACCATAGAATTAAACTCGTGCAGGTCAAGGAGCCGTCAGCAGAAGATTACAGAGCAAGGCGAACATGGAGAAGATAAAACTGAGGGAGTGGAACCTAAGGGAAACGCGTGCCCGACCAAATTTGTTGACTGAAATGCAAAATAAAATTATTTGGACGGCTTTAATTATGATGCGCATTAATAGATGGTGTTAAATGACTATATTGGACTGATTTTATAGTGCAAAACTATGAGATATCCTGAAGGAAGAGCAGTAGTGCAGACAGCTCAAGCTAATGGATGCAAAATTGGAGAGGATTGATACAGAAGAGGGAGGAAAACGGAGTTGCACGTCGTCGCCGATGATTTGTGAATGAGGAGGAAATGTTGAAGTAAACGTTTCATAAATAACTCCATAAACTGTTAGTAAGTAGCTTCTTAAGGTACGCACTCATATTGTTAGGTAATTGTCTAGGCCTCACTACATGAGCTATACGTATTTTTTTAAGTGTAAGCATAACCTGTTATAATTTGATGGTAGCCTTAAAACAGGTTCTCCTTCAAGGATACCTAAAGTTACTCAAAATTTGCAATTGAATTGTATTTTGCCTATGGAGTAATAATAATAAAACATACTTATTATATTTTCAGCGTATGCGTCAGGATATTGGTGGAAAAGGGTGCGTGCGAGTGCGATCCCTGACGGGGACGTGTGGCAGGGGATGTTAGAACACCACTCATTGAAAGAGGTGTATGGAAAATAAATAAGAAGAGGTAAAGTATTAAAGTTAATTGTGCGCTAGCGGAATATCTTAGTGCCTCACTCTATTCACTTATTAAAGGCGAGAGGGAATTTTCGTACTCATAAATTCGGCAGAGTACCTATCTCTCTATTTTCTATCTATTTTCTATTTATCTATTTTTATTCCCTTCCATCAGTTCTACAGATATACAGGCTGGGTTAAAAAAAACTATCCTCCGTTTGACCTGAAACTATCATGACCTGAATTATTCAAATAATCTTGGCCTGGTGTGCAGTCTCTTTGAGTCTCCAGCGCCTCCCAACCTGGTCCCTCCAACAGAGTAACTCTTTCCGTTAGCTGCATGAATTCATCAGACAAAAGGTGAAATGAAGGCAGGCGATTTATTGGAAATCTAATACTATGAGAATGAGGAAAGCTTGAGTAGGAACACTCATGTCAAAGCAGGAGGAACAGTTCTTGTGTATGGGCGGTGTCTAAGCAGTAAGTGAGGATAGCTGTAAGTTTATGAGAAGAAGAACTGCCTTGGCGAAAGAACTATGGGAGAGAAACGAGGTGAGATGTGCCCAGAGAAACAATTTAGAGAGAATACTACACCAATAATAATAATCTAATGATGAGCGACGCATTTCACAGTTCGTATCTCGGTCCTCGTCGAAGGAGAGTGAGCGAACGCGTTGGGAGCTTTTGAGAAGTGTGCTTGTAGAAGGACGAAGAAAATAAGCTGGATAGCGAGGAAAATAAACATGGCCTAGACGGGAGAAGAGGGATAGGAGTTGTTGGGAGAGAGGTCTCAAGTAGTTCGAAAAAAAGTCGAGTGTGGCTAACAAGTGAAGGACGGGTGAATTACGTGAAAACCTCCGCGTTAGCGTGCAATGATTAGCGGTCATCGCGGAGCTTGCGCCGTGGTTTGCGGGGTGCGTCATGTCGGCTTTCCGAAGTTCCCTTCACCTAATCACCCATTCTGCCACAGGCATAGTGGTATGTAGTACCTACTACTGCTTGATGGCCAATAAGATGTTCTTTCCAACGAGATGCGTTCTCTTATGTTTCCTCTGGGCATTTCGGTATCGGCTGACATCTGAAATTTTATCTTCATTACTCGTTATTGGTTTGTCTCCAACATTTATCGTATAAAGGCCATACAGTGGCTATTTGTCAAAAGAAATTAGTCCATTTGAGGTTTTTGTTGATCTAGACAAATCTAGAAAAGATCTATTTTTGCTCAAAAATCAGTATGGATCCTAAACTTGCCCCCAGTGGGTGTTGCCAAACATTCCGCATCATAGGCGTATCCTGAGGGAGGTTTGGGGTTGTAACCCCCCGCCCCCCCCAATTGCTAAAAATGTTAACATGGGGGGCATGGAATACCCCCCATACCCCTCATGCAACCCCCCCTTCAGTGGTGGTGATCCCCCATTTAAGACGCTTCTAGATACACCAATGTACAGCATGGTCGGCCTCGGTGGCGGCGGGGTAACGTCCTCGCCTGCTAACCCAAAGATCGCGGGTTCGAATCCCGCCTGGGGAGGATTTTTCACTTCCCAGGACATGGAATTTTGTGCTTGTCCACTGTTGATTGTTACTACCCCGATAAGTGCTGTTTTCGGTGGTAATTAAATAAATAAATAAAAAATATAAAAATAAAAATCAGGACCAAGCAGACTGTAGCGCTGCTACTCTCGAGTAGATGGTTCTAATAAGGAAAGGCTTTGATTCAAATGGAGATACTGGAAATAAAGGTACCGGAATTGGCCTCCCTATTGACACCGGCCATTTCTGAAACACAGAAGCGAACCATGCCGATTGCAGCGCCGACCTATGTTTTGCGGAAAGCTAGGCAAGTACAGTAGTTCCGAAGTTTTCGATCCATATGTGTATTCTTGGACAAAATAAAATCTCGAGGAATTGTTCAGAAATATTTAAAACAGTAAAAATGCCATGATATCGCTTAAATATGCCAAAACGATATGACACGGTTTATTTTCACTACGTAAAGTTTTAAGTATCAGGCGACAACAAGTGGAAATGAATGAGTGATAAAATTATAACAGTAAAAGAAGGATACTTGGTAAATTTCAACGCTGAGTTTATTTCACCGACCAATGTTTCGGCAACATTTGCCAAAAGTAGCCGGAACCTAGGTAGGTGAAATAAACTCAAGAGTGGAAATTTACAAATTATCCTTTTTTGCGATAGGTAATGGTAAATTGAGTAGTTCAACGAATGCCCGGACAGCGCCACAGCGCACTGAAATCAGCATCGCATAAACATAGGCTCCGAGGTATCGAATTTGATTTTAGTCCATAATTCGGTTTTTCGAGTTATCGGCGCAGATTTCAGTACTGAATTCAGTGCTGACCTCAGCATCGTGTAAATCGGCCTTAAGTACACCTTTTTCCCAAGCACAATTTGAGAATACAACAAACCTGCGGAAAGATACTTAAAAAGCGAAATATGGCTAGTAACAAATAATACCTTCTACACATAGAATATTCATTTATGTAATGTACTTTATCACAAGTTATTTATATACACCTATTCCCTCTCCTGTCAGCTAGAAGTTCCTCATGAGTATAGAATAAGTTGCTACATAATTTCTACATTTCAATATTACCTACCAACAACCGACCGACTTATTTCTACGCTTCGTAGATGATACAATATAGCCATCCCTGGAAGACTGCAGTAAAATCAACAAAGTGAAAAATAATTGAATTGATAATTATATTCCATCATGTTCTTGTTTACATTATGAAATACTAGGGTGTCACAGCACACGTCCGACTACATATTGTGGTGGCTAATCACACGGTATGACGCATGTGTAGTTGATCACGTAAATGCAGGTTAATGGCAATACCTGAAGACTGCTGGCAAATTAAGTAAATCCATTTACAAATATATGAATACTTCATTTCCTCGAGAAAACATACTTAACTACAGAAACAGTGAAGCCTAACTACTATTTTCCCCCTTTTTTTAGCATTTTTGTGCCTTAGTTCGTAAGTTTACGGATGATGTAGCTTTCCTTCTCAAGTAGTTACGTTTATTTTTTGAAAGCTTCGTGCATTTAAATTTATAAAATATTTCTCCCGACTTCTTACCTAAGTCTAATCACTGCATGTGAGGCGAAATTTAAGTTATGCCTCGTTTGTCAGAAGTTAACTCAAGAAGAATGTATCATCAAGGTGTTACATTGTGTTGTCATCTTGCCTCGAGCAGCTCCGATCAGTTTTTCCATATATATTGTTCGGCAATTTATGTTCGCTTGTGGCGTAAACCCTTTTTAACATCTATGCTGAGGAAATGGTGAGAGAGGCATGGGATGAGCTAGACGTGGGAATGAAAGTAGGAGGCCAGTGGATAAAGTCGGTTAGATTCGCAGACGACCAGGCGTTGGTGAGTCGGTCATCGAAAGGATTGCAAACTTAAGTAGATGCTCTGGATAAACAGTGTGAGAAATACGGGATGAAGATAAATAATAGGAAAACAAAAGTAATGAGATTCTCTAGGACAAAGAAAGCGAAGCTGGTGATAAGAGTAGGAAGTCACAAACTGGAGCAAGTAGAACAATTTAATTACTTGGGTAGTACGCTAGAAGAAAGAGGACATAGTAGCAAAGACATTAGGAGGAGAATAGCGCTAGCGAAGGAAGCGTTCAATAATAGAAGGGAGCTGATGACGGGGACCTTAAGTAGGGATGTAAAAAAGAGGCTAGTAAAGAGCTTGATATGGAGTGTGGCGTTGTATGGGGCAGAAACGTGGACCTTGAGAAAGGAAGACGAAAATAGGCTGAAGGCTTTTGAGATGTGGGTGTGGAGGAGGATGGAGAAGGTGCGTTGGACGGAAAGGAAGACAAATGAGGAAGTGCTTGACATGGTGGGCGAGGAGAGGAAACTTATAGATGAGATTAGGGGAAGGCAGGGTAGGTGGCTGGAAGGGGTAATGAGGGACGATGGTTTGCTGAAGGTCGTGATAGAGGGAAGGATGTTGGGTAAGCGGGGAAGGGGAAGGAAGAGAATCGGTTTTATGGACGGGATGAAGAAAGGTAGGACTTATGCTGAGATGAAGAAAGAAATACAAGAGGTAGAAAGGGCACAGCACGTGTAAGAGTTCGTTGGATATTCTCTGACTTTCATCACAACCTACCTCTAACCGGTAGATTACTGTAATGAATGTGGCGTAAATTACATGATGGGGCGTCGTCTGCATTCTTCTGAACTTTCTTTCAGTCATAAATTAAATCTGTCTCCGTGCTGTGCTTCAAACGCTTGAGGGGCATCTGGGACGAGATCTATTCTGTTCGAAATAACATACATATTTTCCTAGCGCATTATATATCTGGAATCTCTTATTGTCGTTCAGTATAACCGATTTCCATAGTGCTTTCCCTTAGACATTGGGATGTGACTTCCTCAATCCTCCCATCAGATGCCTAGGATACACTCAAGTAATTCTCTCGTTTCTCTAAATCTATAACAATAATTTCGAATGTAATTGCGAGAGTAAAATCCTATCCCAGAATTACATAGTAATACAGTGCATGATAGAAACAAACCAAACTTTGTAAATTTTAAAATCGATTTTATTCACTACGACCGGTTTCGACGCATAGGCGATATCTTCAGGTGCCTGAAGACCTGACCTGAAGATGTCGCCTATGCGTCAAAACCGGTCGTAGTGAATAAAATCGATTTTAAAATTTACAAAGTATGTTTTGTTTCTATCAAAATGGAATTTCACAAAGTAACGCCTTAGAGTATCGAGTTCAATACAGTGCTTAATGATTCAGCTCAAGAGCTAAGTAAAGAAGAGTAAATATGGAAAAGTATATTTATTATCCTGGAGAATAACTTCCAAGAGGATTGTTATCGTTTAAAAATGAGTGACAAGTAACAGGCGGTTGATCAAAGAAGAAAAACATGAAATTTCGAACGCAAGTACGTTCAGAAAAGAAGTTCTAAGCAAAAAGGTGTGCAAAAAAGTATTTTATCTGTGTAGCTTCATCCATCAAAACTTAATTGATTGATAATAGTCGAGCAAGAAATCCCAAGTCCACAATCTAACCCTTAATCATCATCTTGGTGACAGAATTAAACTTTCCACAACGAATATCGGGGCTGACGCAAAATAAGGGTAATTACCTAATATGGTTTACAGATGGGATCCTTGTGGGTGAATTTTTCTTGGGTGCAGAGGCGCCGAATAAGGTGTCAGGTTCAAATGTGGAGGAGGGATTCCAGCCAACTCAACTCAATATTCTCACAATAAAACTCTCTGAAAATGCAAAGGTGACTCAGAGAAAAGAAACGGAAATCCTCTCTACCCTGAATGTGTGGGTTTCACACGCCATTGTGCTTTTTATGTGTGTGCCAAGTGAACTTTACCCTCGCTCATGAAATCGACCTTATCGCTGAAGAATGTGGAGGCGGTAGACCAAACGGAAGATATTTTCAGAGTAATCCATCCAGAATGATGGAAGGAGTTTGCATATGGTAATTTTCAATCCCAACCGATAAACGCGCGTTTTGATATATAAGGTGCGGTGTCGCCAGCGACTCTCCCTGAATCCACAGAAAAATTACTCATTCCTCGGCGTCCACGGTCAAGACACATAAAGAGACGATCGTTTGGAAGGCAATCCCGAGTAGGTATATGAGCTCTGCAAACGGAAAAAAAGTCCAAGTTTGAAGAATTCACTCCGCCTCCTCGGAGAAATCTTATTTGTTATCGCTCCTTCGCTAAAAGAGCGCTCAAACACATCCTTATTGGTACACAAGACTTTTTCTAAAGTCCTCCCAACGTCTCTCGAGAGACTCAACGGTCGTGCGCCCGCCCGAAGCCCCCCCTTATGCCCACCCACGCCCCCCCCCCTGAAAGGTGGGCGGGTCACAATTACGACGCGGGAACCATGCAGCAGAGGGAGAATGTACATATATACACTCACAGGTGGCGCCGTGGTCGGGACGGGAATACCTCCCCACATTCCCATGCTCATAGGCGAGGGTTAAGCATGCACACAGCGCGGTGCGGACTAAATTTATAAATCAAAGGAAAGCATTCCTACCCCATATCGAGTGGTGGGACGTCTCGCTACCTCGCCAACTCCTGAGAAGCTGATTCCAGGAGAAAGCCGAGCCAAGGACTTCGGGGATAATGAGCCAAAAGCATGTTCACAACTACCTTTGAACGCGCAATTAGGTAGTTTGAGCGAAAAATCACTTCACCTAGAATTTGATGAATTTGGCCTCATTTTAAAGAAACAACTCTCATATTTCCAATGATATCAAAATATCAATCCCTTGCCGAACTACTTTTCGAGCAATTTGCCTGTAAATATAAGCTGTTTTACATGGGATAGATTATGGCTGAGCGCTCCACAGGGAGAATATTGAAGGAAATAGGAATATATAGCACCTAAATTTCGTCAAAAAACTAACGGTGTTTAGATTGCATGTTTTCTCAACTATGTATAAAAAATAATTTATAACTCACCGAAGTATTCTTACAGAATCGCAAAAAAAACCTGCTGTTTTGAAGGGTTTTCAGCCGAACGGTGTGAAAAAATGAGTCAATTTAGAGACTTATGTAGCTTTATTTATTTAATTACTGAGATTTATGGTCATTTAAAACTACATATTCGCACCATTAATATAACAATATTTATTTCGTACTTCTTACAGACGCTGAAATTAAAGAATAAAATTTGAATATGGTCTCCACTTTGACTAGGGAACTATCTCGCTCAAACCACCTTAAATGAGCCGAAAAAAATCTAATACTTGATCACAGTTGAACCAGCCCCACCAAGAACTATTTTCATTTTCATGTGAATTTCTCTTTTACAATCATGAACACAGGCCTTGATTTCAGCCGGAGCAGTCCGGGGCGCTGCTCCAGTACTTCTATAAGTACCGGAGCTGAGCCACGGAACCTTGTTTCAAGTTATTCAATCAAGCTATTATACACCTTCCAGAATCTCCGGTACTTCCAAACTTAGAAATTAGGCTCTGCATGAACCAATCAATTAAATCACGAAACTTTGGGATATGTTTAACTATTCTGTGATATATATTGGAAGAAATTAACATATTAAAAATAATTTAATCGCAGCACACGAAAACATCGGGAATAATATTCAATAAAAATGACATAAGTTGTAACTGGGAGGAAAACACCATAATCCGGGAGGCGGGAGAGAGTGCATGTTATTTTCTAGGGCCGGGAGTCCCCTGAAAGGGACCTGGAGATTAAAAAACCCTATTCGTTCCCTTTTTACAGCTAGGAGTACATCCCTCCTTCACGTGCTCACAGTCTCATAGGCACGTACGCATATGAGCGGTCCCGCACTCAATTTATTAATCAAAGGAAAACATTTCGACGCAACCCTCTCGTACGGGTAAAAAAGGAATTGAATCAGACAAATTATGCTTTGACCGCAGGGTCGAGGACATTTGCCGTACCACCCGCGCTATTGTCGCCCACTTACACTGATTATATACTATTCAGTTACCTCTTTCGTTGCGCGGGAGACCAGATGGGTAGTTAAAATCGGCCAGCCTAATAAACGCTCATACCACAGAACCAAGTTTCAATGAAATGATTCTGTCGGACGATTCTATATGACATGCCATATGGACGTATTGGGAATTTCTAAGGAGTATTTTCAGTACACTCTTTGACGAATACCACAAGAAGTGGAACAACGAAATATACTCTTTTGGGAAACTTTCTTAAATATAGGTAATCCTCATCAGTCATCAAACCAAATATTGACTTGGCGCAGATCTCAACTCCACTCTCGTCTTAGCAAACCATTTCATTCCCACGTAAGTCTACACAACTCGATGTCCATCATCATTTGGCTGATCCATTCCATCCTTGGTCTATCTCGGTAATTCTTCCGATTAATTTCTCCTTCTGTCACGGTCTTCAAGTAACTGTCATGGCGCAAAAAATGTGTTTAATCAGTTTGACTTTTTCAAAATTTTTGCGTTCCTGTTCGGAGCTTATAAAATGAAATTACGTACAGGCTCTGGTCTACTAGTCTACTCCACTCTACCCCACCGTAACCTCTTCTGCTTGTGTTACAGTCATGCGTTACTCCATTCGCACTCTTCTGTCCCAAGATTCGCTGCATTGCCATTTTTTAACTTCCTCAACCAACAAATCCACCAATGATTTTCCACATGAATATACATATGGATCCTAAACTTGCCCCCAGTGGGTGTTGCCAAATATTCCTCATGCACCGAAAAATCAGGACCAAGCAAATTGTAGCGCCGCCACTCTAGAGAAGGTGGTTCTAACAAGGAAAGGCCGAATTTCAAATGGAGATACTGAAAACAGAGGTGCCGGAATTGGCTTCCCTATTAACACCGACCATTTTTGACAAACACAGACGAACCATGCCGAAGGAAAGGCCATGATTCTAATATAGATCCTGGAAATAAAGGTACCGGAATTGGCCTCCCAATTACACTGGCCATTTTTGACACAGAAGCGGAACCATGCCGATAGCAGAGCGACCTATCTTTTGCGGAAAGCTAGGCAACACTCCTGCCCGCACAGAGGTGCCGAAGATTGAGATCCATATGTATATTCATGATTTTTCCAGTTCTACAGTCGCACAGCATCCCATCTTTAATAATATGCTATTTCCGACATCTGAAACCAATACGTAATATATTTATCTTCTTCGGCAATCTTTTTTGACCAATCAGCACGAGCAATCCAACGACGCATTATTCTTTCCTACCAAACGGATACGGAAATATCCATTCCACAGAAAGTTGTTACCTCACTCTAGTTAGGCCACGTCTGGAGTGAACATTTCACACCCTGCGCAGAAAGATTCAACCCACGACATAGAAAATAATACGAATTAAAGTCGCACGCTTCGTTATTTTAAAAAACAATACAAGGAGCGAACAGAGAGAGTGGTGACACAGAAACACAGGAAGGTCCAGCCGCTAAGGACTCGGGAGGCAACACGTTAGGCTGATATTACTATAAGAATTCGGGTCAGGCGAGTTTGAGGGTGAATCTGAGGATAACACCATAGCTAGACCTCAGAATGGTGCAGTCTCTGGCAGCTTAAATTAAATTATAAAAAATGCAGCGTCATGGCAATATCTGTTAAGAAAAGCCCTATTAATATCGACTACACTATAAATTCAACATCTCTGAATCGCGTGTCCTCCATCAAAGATCTGGGAATTATCGTGGACCACAAACTTCATTTCGGTGAGCATATTCAAACAATTAAATCGAAAGCCATGTCTCTTTTAGGTCTTCTCTACCGCTCCACGGATATCACTTGTACACAAGCACTGCAGTCCTACTTCACATCCATTGTTCTTCCGGTACTCACTTTTTGCTCCCCTATATGGTCCATGTCAGCTGCCTCAAATCTTGCCACCCTAAACAGTGTTACGACTTTCTTCGCAAAAATTGTGAAATATAGAAACCCAAATCTCCGCAATGCGTCCACGGACGCTATACTATCTTCACTATCTATCAGAAGTCTCTCCCAACATAGACTTCAATCAGACATAAAACTAATTTACAACATCATTAATCATTCCTACGTAGACAGTCCCGATCTTATTTCTATCATCAATATCAGAGTACATTCTCGTCCTACCCGAACTAACTCACTACTCCACATGCCCACACCCAGATTATCATTAATTAAACGTTCTCTTTTCTTCCGTCTCTCCGCCCTAATAAATTCTCTCCCTACTGACATTGACCCCTTTTCTCTATCCCCTAAACATTTCACTGACTTGGCCTCAACTCATATTTTAGGAAAAAACTATAAAATATAGTCAACAATCTGCAAATTTCTTTCATCTTGGCTTTGTTGTTTTTGTTATTGTTTGATTTTTATTTGTTAACGTGTCTCTCTTTGTGATTTTTATAAGTGCACTTTAAATTGTCAACATTTCTGTATGTGTACCATTTACTTTAAAATAAAATAAAAATAAATATTTTAATCGCACAGCATATCAAGAACTGAAACAAACGGCAAAATAAAGAAGAACCTCGTCGAACTGATAGGTGCAAAAAATTATTTTTTCAACACTTAATTTATTACTACTAGGACAAAAACAAACTCCGTTAATGCATATTTCTCTTTTCGTCCTTCCTCTCACCTAATTCCTTTTTCCTATTTTTTCACTTTTTCATTATTGATGCCCTAACAGGCCCCATCAGCGCCTTGCATGGCAGTACGTAGCTCTACATATAATTACTACCGAAAATACATTCCTAGTCAACGGAGATGCGAATGGTTTTTGTCTGTTTTCCCCGCAGGTCCGAAGACAGCCTAATGGGAGAAGGCCAAGAGTTCTCTCGTGACACATGCCCCAGACCATGCGCAACAATTACGCATCACCTCCACCATATCTACCAATGTGCAAGCGGCTAAGTAATCACCTGCGTAGGTCACCTCTGCGACCCTCGTGAACCTCGTCCGGCCTCCTTAACGACCCACCAAAGGAAGGCCACGACATAGAATGAAAAAATGATGAAAATATACGCGCATACATAACGCGTCCGAAAACATCTATGAACGAATTTATGCGTTTATATACTTACACACATATGTACACATTAAGAAAGGTATGCATAAAAGGTGTCCGTGACTACAAATGTCCGGTTACAGGGATTATGTATGTGTGTATATATATAATTTGGCGCCTCGGAGTCGGCTGCGAGATGGGGAGGGGGGGGGGCTACAAACCACGGGGCGGCATCTGTCAGCTTCCATTCTTGCCCCGCCGTCTTGAAACCCGTGGAGACTCTCCCGAGGCATCATTTTTTACGCCTCTGAGCCATCCTCCCCCTCCCCCTCTCTACCTCCCCCTTCCCCAACCCCCTCCCCCCCTTGCTTTCTCACCTACCGACCTCCACGCGGGCTTTCCTACCCTTCCCCACCCCCCATCGAAACTTCAAAAATCCCTCCCCTCCCTCCGTTCCTCCAGACCAAAAAAGCAGCTCTCCACTCCCCCCCCCCAATCTCTCCGCTCGACTGGTCAGCCACCTAACGGCGTCCTTGAAAAACTCACGCCAGCTAGTTCCCTCTCGATGCCCCCACCCCATTCCACCGAAACATTCAAACTGCCTTCAACCCCCTACCCCCCCTACCCCCCCATCCTCATCCCAAACCACCCACCCACCTCCAGGGCGTCCGGAATATATGTATAAAAAAATAAAAAGCGATCTTTCTCTGATCTCTCTTCTCGCAGCCACCTTTTTTCTTTCTCCTTCCTTGCAACCAACCCTCCCCACTCACTCTCTTCCTCTACCACAATCCCTTGAGGGGGACCCAAGTCATTGTGGTGGGCGGACGGCTTCATACCTTCTTCCCTAGCAAAGAGTTCTCTACTTCTACATAATGCCCCGATCACTCAACCAGCTTACTCAACGCCTGTAAGCATGTAAGCACTGCATAGCATAGTGAGCGCAGAACGCTTATCGAATTTTTAGTTTACACCTTATGAAGAATATCTAAGTTAGGGGAGTGTTTCCGTAATGCAATGAACACTAATTAACTGTTTTTTACGGAGTAATTATTCACATAAGTTAATGTTACCTAATGATGGCTGAGCATCCAGAGTCGGTCGTCTTGTAGAGAATAAATCCTTGGAAAACACGAAGTTGTGTTCATTGAAGAAAATTTTAGCTCATAACTCCGCCAACTTACCATAGTTACCGCTATAATCGCGAGGTAAAACCGGAAAAAGGAAGCACGATAATCGAAAAAGGATGAAAAAATTATGGAGGAGAAAGTTTTGTCATAAATTATAAAGGTCTATTTACGCGGAGCATGTATACCCGCGCATCTTCATGCGTAAACACATGTCCCTTCGAAAATGATTCGTGTAACCACAACAACTTGCGCGAATGCATGGACACATGTCCAGAAAACAGCCCCTGTTCTAATACGGAGAACGCGTTCGTATAAGTGTTCACGTATGTACCCGTGCTCGTGCGTGTCATTTGTTTATGAGGAAGCATTCTCAAAATTACAAAACGTCAAATGGATGCGGGGATATTAATTTCGTTGGAAATTAAGCACTCGATTTGCATTTGTTCGTTGCGTACCTTGGGGGGGGGGGGGTGAATGAGTCACGATGGCTTCTCGAGAAGTTGTGCCAAAGCATATCGATCGACTCGAAGTGCCCGCGATTGGATTATGAAACTGGAAGAATACCACCATCTCTTTCTGCTTCTCCTTCTCCCCCCCTCTCCCCTTTCCCCGTCCCTTCAGGGGACACAGTCATCCAGAGGACGTCTTGCATTCTTTCCTAGCCACTAATTCTCCACTGCTACCCCTTCTACAGTAGAGTCTCGGTTATCCGACCTTCGCCTTGTATACAACATATTAATTACTTTGCCGTAAGTGTAGTCTTTCATATTATTACTTGTACGTCAATTGTGTGAAATTTACCCTGCTGGTTTTTTCATTGTTTTTATTATTTTCCGTGTTGTCCGACCTTCTCACTTATCCGAACTTGCCGCGGCCGGTTTAGGTCGGATAATCGAGACTCTACTGTAATAACATTCATTTCACACGATCGTCACTCCGAGCATCGTATCCAATTCGTGAACGCAAATCGCGGAGTGAAGGCGCGTTCATATAAATCGTAACTTTTAGTTCCTAACTTTGCCAACTTACCAAGGTAAGCGCTGGCATCGCGGTGGGACACCGGGAAAAATTGAAGCACGATAAACAATTAAGGTTAAAACCACAGATATACTAGATTGGCAGTGTCCATTCTGGCCGCAGGGATGCGTTGAAGCCTACCCCTTGCGCACGCGGCCATCTTACATAATTAAACGAATCGTAAACAAAGCGCAGTACTGATTTGTGAATCTCATTGTAGACCTTTCTTTTGGAGGAATTGGGCCTGAATCGACAATTAATAACCGTAAGTCTGAGCACAGATCAAAATACAACAGATTGGCTATTTTCAAAAATCTTTAGTTGCCACTCATTGTAAATTCTTAAGGATGACATTATACATGTTGTTATCGAATTTACGATGGTGTCGGAAATTTTGTTGGTTTCGTGGTGAAATAAATAGTTGCTTTGAAAAGTTTTCTTGTCGTCTTCATTCTTCCTTTTCTACAACTTGGGTTAAAGATGTAATAAAATTCCATGTAAAAAATACCCCCTAGCCATTCCAGTATTAAAATAAAAATTATATGGTTGGAGAGCCTAGTGACGTAGAATTGTATACACGGAACTTTGTTTTACTGAACTACTTTAAAAATGATTTTCATGAATTCTTGACCGTAGTCGTCAGTGTAGATATACACAAATTGCTGAGGTAAGATGGCGGCGATGACGGCTTCACTTTAGCTCCACCCACTTCCAGGCCTTGGTTAAAACAAATGGATATGAGAAATTGTATCAGGCTTAACTTTGTGGAAGTCACAAACATTCATGATTAAAAATTATTTTGTTTTTATCCACACTTATTTATTTGAACTAACCGACCCACGTTTCATCAGAGCTATGCTTACCTTGATAATAGCACATAGCTGCTGAAACCTGGTTCGATTAGTTCAAATAAAAAAATTGTGGATTAAAACAAAATAATTTTTAATCATTAAATGAATATAAGTTTAAAAAAAAGCTTTTTAACCATTTCCAAAATTGTAAACTATCACAGGGATGTGGAATGTGTGGTTTTGCTTGAAATTATCTGCTTCTTTTTCACTTTTTCTTTGCGATCCCTGGAGAGGACAGCTCAGATTTTATTAGTCCCTGAGATATTTTGCAGTTTTTCGAATGCTTTAAAAAGCAGATGTCACTCTTAGAAAATTCAGGAAAATCTTTACATTCATCTAATTTTCAAAACATTTTTTTGAATATCGTACTTCAATTTTTTCAAATTTGAGTTGGCATTGTTTGAAATGTATTTTAAATTAGCACAATTTTTTCCAGCCGTAGGAGCCGACTTCAGCGCCATTTCCTACGAATTACCGCATTTTGACTTCAATTACGGCAGTAATTCCCTAATAAGTAAAATAATAAGGTGGTAAGATGCCAACATTTTATTTTTAATTCGATTTCTATGTATTTTTTCCTTCTTACAAATAGTTTTCCGCGAAAATGGCACTTATGTTTTATGGAAAAATGCTATTTTCCCCCCTGTTTCTCTCATTCCCCCATTGAACACCATGTAATTTCAAGTTCAATTATAGAATAAAATAGCGTGGAAAGGTATTATTTTGTTGTTCATATCAGATAGAGGACAACTTATTCTACAAGCAGACAGAATATGAATAAAATGACATTTAAGTCATTTTACGGTGGAACAGTGCCTTAAGTTGAAGCGGAGATTTCTCGAGTAATAGGTACTCATTGCATCATTATTACTTTTATTGGCATGTAAGGTCAGCAAGCGCAGGAACCCCTCATATACAGTGTCACAAAGTGCTGTGTTAATTTTTGCCATGACTGAACATTCAAATGGAAGGATTGTCGGTACGTTGGCAGTGAGGCTTTAGTGAGTCGAGTCGAGGAAGGACATGGACAGGGAGAAAGAGGCAGGGAGCGGTGGAAATCAGGGCCGGCTCTTTCTTCATTTCTCTTCCCCGAACCCACACCCCCCTGCGATTCCTCCCTACTTCGAAAGCACCCTCCCTAATACATTTCCCAATCCCGCCCTCTGATCGCCATCGCCCTCAGTTGCTGCTTCTCCGCTAGTCGTCCCGAACGCGTTCGTTTTATAAGCGATCGCATCGCAAGAGGCCGGTTTTTCGGCCCCCCTCGTCCCCTCCCCCCCCTGCCGGACCCTTCAACCCTTCCCTCCTCCGTGTAGAAGAGAGCTCTCTCTCCATCCGAAGGTCACTGGTTCGGAGCCCGCCGGAGGCAGAGAGCGTTTTCGTTCCTTTCGAATGCTTTCATTTTTTTCACGTGAAACATCTCACATTATAGAATTCGTTACCAATGGCTGGCGGCGATGTAACGAAATTGTGTGAACCAAGCATTTCATTATAACTTGGAAAGTGTATGAGATATCCGAATAGGCCATGTGCATTCGAAAGAAGAAGTTTGAAAGAGCAAAATATCTTGGCTATCCTAGAATTGATGACGCCATACAAAAGGAGATTGCCAGCGTGTTCGGGTACAAAATCGCGTCTCGCCGCCAGAGTGTAAAACTCGCGTAGGTCTATACAAATTCGTGTGAGGAATTATAAATTGGTTTCATTTGAAAGCTCCTAGACTGCACCAGGGGATGAAATAATTAAACAAACTGAATATATGTAATTAAAAAAATAGCAAGGTTTAAGTTGTAAAGTTGCCATAAAATAAGAAACATGCCTACAGGAAGACGTTTCAGGATGGTAGAGCATCGAATCTTGAATCCACGTAGCTCAGAATATCACTCAAGGAACTTACGATAAAATGTCTGCAGCAACATGCGCAACCCCAACTCATAAGGAGTTGTTTCACGCAATGAACACCTACGGTAGCGTCGAGGACAGCACCACAGTGCAAGATTCTTCTCCTAGTGGGCGTCTCCGGCTTTGAAGCGATTCGTGACCAATATCTTCCCCGCCCGGAGATGATGCTGGAATTTATTCGTGTTCACACCCGACCGACGCCGCTGCCCTCCCTTCGACTGTTTCTCTCCCACCCCCCACCCAATTGTTGCCCTATGAGAAATTTCACGGTCGCATCCGCCGTAAGGTGCGCTAGTCCGACTTCCCACAACGGAGAGGACAAGAGGAAAAAACGGCTTAAGCTGCCGAGGTGGCTTTATATCAGGGGATGAACTCATAGCCATAGAGACAGGTAAAGGTTTCTTCCGTGGCCAAGAGACTAAGAATTTATTTTTTGTCTCCAGTATCTTAATGCTTTCCGATAATCATAAATTATTATAAAGGTTAACGACAAAACGTTTAATTTAGTGACCGTTATTTTTCACTGCTAGCCTAAGCTTTTCTGTACTAGGGGAGGAATACGGTTTCAGTGGCTTCATTTTTCAGCATTATATACCAACGTCTATTCTATGATCTTAGTCTTAAGAGATGTGCGATATCTGTCTCTCAGGTATCTTTGGATATCCAGACCAGCGTGTTACCAACCTGTTTGGCTCAAAGTCAATTAAGTCATAACTTGATTCCATAAAATGAAAGAATACCACAAGAATAGGACACAAAAATAATATTATACCAATGTTCACCCTTTTCAAGGGTAGAAGGAAATAAGGAATGGGAAATTTTGGGTTCGAGAGAATGACCGGGTTGAACTGAGGAATCGGTTAACTGAACTGGGAGCGAGGAGTGTTGACCAATTGTGGGAAAAGAATTCACGACATTGCAATATCATTTTTTCAGAAAGTAAGGATCTCTGAACACGGCATTTTCTCGAGAATCCCCAAAAAACACAGATTTCAAGAATAATATATGGATGGTGTTGAGCCTCGGCATCTCAATTCTCAGAATAAATTTCCGACCCTGTTGCCGCTGCAGCAGAAAGTGTTGGAGGCAGAAGATCAGGGCACGAATAATAGGGGAACATGGCCTCACGGAAGCAATTCTATATATGCGTGAATCTCGTATACTGGCTGTTTTTTAATACAACAACGATTCACCCCGCTAATTTCTCACCCGATTTTGCGACTACCTGATTGACACAGTTGATTGAACTGTTTTCTATTGGTCAATTCTCTTGATTCTTCTTTCCTATGCGATGTTTTTTATTATAAAAAAGTGACGAAACAGTTCACAGGTCACTTACATAATTTCTCATTCAGCTTTTCAGAGACCTGATTGACTAAGTTTATTGCCCCATTTTCAATCGGTTTATGTGTAGTTTTAACGTGATCTGTTGCATAAAATTGTCAACGGAATGTAAATATTTGTTTAGAATATTTTAAAATCCATATAAGGAGATTTTAGGAAGAATTATAAGACGATTGAAGCCACGAGTAACGGCTTGTCGATCATAAAACATACCTCAAGAAGATAAGTCATTTCTGGTTAAGGGGTGTTACAATACAATGAAAAACTGACCAAAAGATTAAAATTTTCCTAAATTCTCAGTAATTCTTTTTCATAACGAAATAGACTACACAGAAATATCTGAACAGCTTGCGGAGTGAGTTGTCACCTTAATTACTTAATTGAGGCAGTTGAAGCTCAAAATCTATTCTCATGGCTCTCTTGCCTATTCGCGTAATTATCTTCTAATGGTGGCAAGAAATGGGTCGGCCATTTAGCTACCGACTGCTAGGGACGGGAACTGATAGCCCAGGTTTACTTTTGGGTCGTTTGGGGAAGGCGTAATTTAGAACAGAATGGCTTTCGGGTGGCAAAGATAAACGTTAGATGAAACCCCAGCGCTAAGCTTAACTCTCGGCATGAATGAACTCGTACTGCATATTTCATGGTACTGCAAACACGTTTCACGCCAAATATTTCCACCACTACCAGTATTCGAACCTTGGCTCCCTGGATGGAAAGCTAGTGCACCAGCCACCGTGTGTACCCCTATCCCTGGATATTTGCGCCAATAATTCTGTCCAACTCCCGAATCCCATGGGGATTAGGAAATCTCTGGAATCGGAGAATCTAATACAAGGGCTGCGACCGGGATTCGGTGTTGAGTGGAAAGTAGCTTTTTATTTTGCACTTGATTCTGTCATTTGCCTGAGGGACTATTTATCAAAGCGTTGGGTTTCCTCTTGTCTCTCGAATACACCCCTTCTGTCAAAACTCCTCCCTCAAAAACTGTAGAATTTTGTTTCAAGAACTTTCGATTACATAACCATTTTCTATTGCTAAGTGATAAGAAATTAAGGAATAACTATACGGTACAAACGTATAAAATGTCCTATTTAAATGAAAATTCATTAAATTCCAGAGTGATCCGAAAGATTGTTGCGAACGTAAGAAATCATAAAAATATAGGATTACTATTTGAACTAATTTGCTTGAAATTATGTTATGAACACGTCTTAACATTCGAATATCTTCGGAGGTGGTGTCATTTGAAAAAAATACCCCATTCAACATTGATACTCTTTCCGCATCTATTTTGATGAAAAAGAGGAAGATCAGGAGGCGTTTATAACTACAACATAACTACGACTCGAAGTCTTTTCACATACAACCTTAAACTACGGCATAAAGTCACCAAAAAATCCGTTTGCTGACAACTGCCAATAATTGAATAGTGGGATTGGCCACGTGTAAGTCACTGAGAAACTTAGTAAAGGTGTGGTTTACAGGACTTCCGAGGTGAAGCGATCGACGGCGACCATTGCTTTCATAGTACGCGATTCGTTATTATTAAAACTATTTCCTTCATCTTTGTTTTGCATAGTTCTGATGTTCTGACTACTGATGTCATGAAAAAATTACTTGTATAGTTGAATTTTTTCATAAAATAATATTGAAATGTTGCTGAAATTCTTTCATTATTAATTTCCCCCCAATTTTACGATTCGTGGCGCCAATGTTTGAGCTGGTGGAAGAGAGGGAACCGAGGTGAAACCGAAATTTTCCTTGGTTCCGGTTTTATCTGCACATCTCTTATCCCAATCCATATTTATCCAATGGATGTACGAACACCGGAGGAAAGAGTTAAATAATATGTTCATGAATATTTATGACTCAATAATGAATTAATCATACGAATAAATCACAGCGGCGTGTAAAGTAAGAGGGTGGCCAACTTCAGGCAAAAGTGAGCCATGGTCAGTTGCACGCGAAGCCAATTGCCGGTAGTGATTCCCAAACTTCATGGACAAGGGCCTTAACCTCGGATTAATGAGTTAATCTACTCCTTGTTCTACTCTATGGCTAATCAGAACTACCTAAATACAATGTATTGAAAAATTGTTTCACCTTAATAATTCATGTTTTCCAGTATTTGTGACCGTTCTCGTCGAATACATATCGAATCTCAAAAGATGACTGCATAAAAATTAACGAAATAATTTAATTGACTGGTGAAACTGTATATTGCCTTGAAAACACTTGAGTATTTGGTAATAATTATACCTGCGCACTCCAAATTTGGGTTTAATACTGATGATAATTTGAAGTTCTTACCCTTCGCGTACTACTTCATGGTAACTGGTGATATACTTCCCCTGTAAATTCCTGCAACGAATGTGATACGTTTTGTACTGACGAAAGAAATCGAATCCCTAAAATTTTCGAGCAAGTTTTCTCTCAGGCGAATAATTTCTTTATTTTCTTTCCTGCAGAGTGGCTCCAACTTGCAGTTGTTTATTTTTTGTTATCTCCTGGTGGGCGAAAACCAGCGCGGAGGAGCGAAGCGTGGAAAAACAAGTGATGGCATCCGGTAGATTGGCCCAGCAAGTTAAGATAGCGACCAGGGAAATGGTGTAATGCCGTGAGTAATGCTCATTACAAGAACAAGATGGTGAATGCTTGTCGTAGAGGATTCTTGTGAATAAATATTCCACCGTGTTACTCACGCTGATTTAAAGTCACTTTGAAAATTTAATAAAGACAAAAGGGGTGCTTGAAATTTGAGGCTCGATATGCATATCTACGAAGTACCGTGCAAGTCACCACTAGGGTGTGTGGCACGGGGTGATTCCTCACCAGGCATGCAGCACTCGTCCCACCACAAATCAGAAGCTCGCACGGTCCCCCGGCCGCTAGGCGCAGGCCAAAAAGCAGGCAGGAGAACAGTGCGCAGTCCAACCGGAAACTGGGAGAGTGATACGTAAATGAACATGCAAACATGCAGAACAATGCTATACACACATCTAGTAGTTAATGATACTGATACTGTTAGTTCATGAGTGCTACGAGGTGCTACTTCATGCAGAGAACAAAATAAAATAATGCCAGACAAATCAACCGGTGTGAAGTGTTAGTAATGATGTTGTGTTATTAAGCACAAGTGAAAATTCTACTCTACGTGTTGAGTGTGGGAGTTTCATATGAGAAACATGCATATTTTCGGATCATTTATAAACATGCATTTATTATCATGCATATTTTCGGATCGATTCCGAAATAATCGAAAAGGTCAGAACACATTAGTTTGGTTAGCGCTCTGATAAGTGCGCGTGCTGCGCGTACTATCGTGAGTGGAAGGCGAGGAATGAGGTTAAACGAGAAGAATGCGAGGATGATGAAGAGTGTGGGAAATGAATAACTCCAAGGAATCAATGTGTGCCCTAACGCAGTGAAATATGCAAACAAGATGAGTGTGTTTACTTTGTGGATTGCAAGTAGGCATTTGACGTAAAACAGTGGTAAAAACTAATAAAATCAACGACAAAATTAGGAGAACACTGGATGGGATAGACTATTTGATATAGAGTTAGCTAAGACGAAAACAAACTGTTCACAGACCGCAAAAGTTAGGGTAGAAGATGAATAATTATGATTAGGTAGTGGCTGATAGGGAAGTGAAAGAGTGCTGTACATTATCATCATATACCTTGAATATTTATGCGGAGATAACGACATTAAAATTACCGCAGAAGTGGGATTGAAAATTAATAATTTTATAAAGCAAGATTTGGTAATGAAAGTTTTAAGAAATTTAGTAATTTAGGGATGATCATGATCAGTTACGGAGTTGAAGGCCTATCTGGCTAAAGGCATAAAATGCTGGCCCAGGTGGCAGAGTGGAGGAACTTACTCTCGCCTCATAATATTAGCTTTGATTCTCACGTGAATGCGAGTCCTTTGCTACATGTTAAGTATCCAGATTTAAAAGACATCTGGAGCTGTTTTTCGTGGTTGTGGAGAATAACTAAATGAACTAAATATTTATTAGCTGTAATACATTGCAAAGTACAAGTGAGAGCCTGGGATGAGGATTGAGTATAAAAAAACGTATGTAAACTGATTATCGAAAAACGGAGATTTTATAATTGCACTAAAATAAAAATTATTCACGCAAAACATTTCTTTCCTACTACTTGATTAAATAAAATTAGTTTTTCTTTTTTAGGTTTTACTAGTTGGTTCCTTATATGTCTTTCCAAATGTAACCGTTCAAGAAAATTACTCGACCTCCCAATCACTCATTTTCTCACCTTATATGACTGATTTGAGATAAAATGGACCGCTAATGGATATATCGTCGGTTCTTTCCATGCTCCGATTCCTCACCCTCTCCGAATTAAATGTCACGAATTTGGAGCCGAGAGAGAGATTTAGGTAAGTATACAATTTTGCACCTAGTTAAGAAGAAGAAGCAATTCACATTTACTGCAGAAATATCCTCAATTTTTTTTAAAAGACGCCAACGAGGATTAATGGTTCATTTAGATGTAGATCTAAGCATGAGGAGCAACTTATCATAAGCGATTGCAACGGTCTGCAGATCAGACTGGAGGTGGTGAGCGGACTGTTTTCATTCACGTGGAGCAGGGTATCGCTGCGTTGGCAATAAACAGAAGTCTTGCATCGTATTATGAACTTCCCTTTAATGATCCCGAGAACATTTAAATCACTGTCATTGGATACAATGTTCCCCCCTTCACATTTACTGCTAATTCTTTAAGTGGCCAGCCACGGCAGACTCCCCTCCCCCACTTATTTTCTCCCCCCCCCCCCACAAGATCCCTCCCCCAACCTCGCCTTTTTTTCCTCCGTACGCCATTCCCTCCGTGATTCACCGGCCAGGAATCCGCCTTCCGCCCTTTTTTTAGTCTTCTTCTCAGAACAGCAGAGCAATCCGCTCAATGAAGATGATCGCAATATCATTTTATATCAAGGCGGACACCTAGTGGGGGTCTACGTAGTCTTCCGTATATCGCCATTTTCAACGTACCTGAGGAATGTTTTAATATTGTTCCCAATATTTTTAGATTTTTTAAAAAGTTTATTGCCATCTAATGACATTGATGAGACGCTGTTTTGTAACTGTTGATCATGTAAGAAAGCGCGTTCCACCGTAAAATGACTTAAATGTCATTTTATTCATATTCTGTGTACTTGCAGAAAAAGTTGTCCTCTCTCTGATGTGAACAACAAAATAATACCTTACCACGCTATTTTATTCTTTAATTGAACTTGAAATTACATGGTGTTCAATGGGGGAATGAGAGAAACACGGAGAAAATAGTATTTTTCCATAAAATATAAATGCAATTTTTGCGGAAAACTGTTTGTAAGAAGGAAATAATCCAGAGAAATGTAATAAAAATAAAATATAGGCATTTTACCACCTTATTATTCTAGTTATTGAAGAATTAATGCCGTAATTGAAGTCAAAATGCGGTAATTCGTATGAAATGGCGCTGCAGTCGGCTCCTATGGCTGAAAAAAGTGCTCATTTAAAATACATTTGTGGAATAATCTGCATTTTTTCTACCTTACTTTTGGGTTTCTATAGGTAACGCATCGCATCAGTGAAAGCAGGATTTTTTTGACAAAATATAAAAAATGTGGAATTTAGTATTTGTTTTGACTCACACAGTCGCGGCGGAACCTCCTTAAAGCACATTTATCATGGTATTCATCACAATAAAGTTTGTACTTTTCTACACTTTTTATTTTTTAAACGCACTACGCGTTTCACCAATTTTATGGCATCGTCAGGTGTCACTTCGGTTCATGATTACATGCGCATGATTTCTTGTGATATCTTGGATTCATCTAATGGCCTTTTAAGGGGGTGAGAAAAATCCCAAGTTCCAAAGAAGTTTAAGATCATACATGCCGTTGGCTAGTGGAGTAAAAAGCGAAAGGAAGGTCTCTGTGTCATTACACGACATATTCGAGACATCTCAGAGACATACATGAGAGTTAAATATCGTACATGGAGCTTGTCTCAAATACATCTCGAATGTCTCTGGGATATCTCAGAGATGTTCAGAGACGTCCACGAGATGTCTCATGTGATGTCTCAGAGACCATTTTTTTGGAAAAAGTGACATCTCAAAGATGTCCCCTGACTACACCTGACGATGCCATAAAATTGGTGAAACGCGTAGTGTGTTTTTTTTAATAAAAGGTGTAGAAAAGTACAAAACTTTATTATAATGAATATTAAAAGTTTATACAAAGTAGAGCATGAAGCTATGGATTTTATTTTATCATGGTAATTGAAAAAATTAAATCTTTTGTCTTTAACAACGAAGCATCAAAATGCAGTCATTGACCTCTGTCATTTAAGAGTTAGATAATACATAAGCCGAGTTTACCCCTGTCGCTAAATTAAGAACTATAGCCGTTATTTTTATATGGAAAAGAATGAGAAAATAGCAAAAGACGATGGAATAGGTTTATATTCGCTCAGAGCCAGTCCATTATGTATACTTTTCAAATCTGATGTTCAACCTTAACCTATTATTTCAACAACTCAATGCTAACCTCGTTCGCTGCCTTTAGGTAGTTTGAGCGAAAAATCTCTTCACCTAGAATGTGATGAATTTGGCCTCATTTTAAAGAAAAAGGTCTCATCTTTCCAATTATAACAAAATATCAACCCCTAGCCGAATTACTTTTCGAGCAATTAACCTAAACATCTAAGCTGTTTTACACGGGATTGATTATGGCTGTACGCTGCAGAGGTATAATTTTAAAAAAAATTAGGAACTTTGAGCACCTAGATTTCGTCCAAAAACTGTGTGAAGATTGCATGTTTAAAAAAAACTATTTATAAAAAATAATCTATTACTCACCACTAATTTTTATAGAATCTCAAAAACACCTGCCGTTTTGAAGGGTTTTCAGCCGTACGGCGGGAAAAAATGAGTCAAGTTAAAGACTTATGTAGCTTTATTTATTTAATTACTTAGAATTTTGGTCATATATAACTATATCTTTGCGCCATTAATATTAAAATATTTATTTCATACTTCTTACAGACGCTGAAATAAAAAAATAAAATTTGCATATGGTCTCCATTATGACTAGGGAACTATCTCGCTCAAACCACCTCAATACGTCATTTCCAGAACTCTCGTCTTCGAAGGCCCTCTTTAATTCCCGCGGCGACTTTCTTCCGTAAACTTGACGCAATTACGCTCCCGAGAAGCCTTTAACTTATTAAATTTTATGATCACGGGAGGGCAGGTCAATTAGCGCCGAGCGGGAGACTGCGTTCCTGCCGTCTTTCTTAAGGAAAATCATCCGTTCGTTTTAACGGTTCTAATGCACATATCACGGCCTCGCTCGCTAATAAGGCCATCTCTTGATCGAGCATACAGAATATCGAATTTCATGAACTCGCAGCATGTACACTTAGAGCGATCTAACGATATCTTCCATTGAAAAATGTTACGTGTAATTCTTACGTTAGGTAGACGACCGCGGGAGTACACAGATTCCAATCCCGCCTCGGTCAATGCTGCTGTGCTCATCTGTTTTCTAATGCCTCCGTTTTAGCGTCGAGTATCTACATCGTTGTGCGTCAACCACTGGCCACATTTACACAGCAGCAGTAGCACCGGATGAAATAAGAAGACGGTGGTATACCATGACGTGCTCGTTCTTCCGAATTATTCATGCTATTATAGAGTTCTTATATAAAAATGAATTAGGCAATTTACGAGGTGATGGGAGACCCGTCGGTGGTATTTGTTTTCAGAATGCGAAGAAAATGACGGGCTAAAAGATGGATCTCAATGTTTCACGCCTTTGATGATATACAAATGAGGATAATTATCTCGGATTTGTACTACTATATCTTTCTCTCCATTGGGAATTATTTTAAAGTCACGCTTCTGCCATAAGTCAATGGTTGAAAACAGCCATAAGATGACCAACAACTCCCCAGGAACGACTCATTGTGATGAACAAATGACGGGCAGGAAGCGTTGGTCCTCCCATCACGGCGCAGCTCCTCCAATACGGACTGCGTTGAAAGATGAAATTTGGGTAACTACAGCGAAGCTTGTCTGAAGCGAAGAATCTCGTTTCTGATTGGCTACGCAGTGCGTAGGAACGCAGAAAAGGATGCATGAAAACATAGTCAAACTAAAAAACAAACAAAGTCAACTTCTAGACTTTTCCATCAAAAGACTGTGCTTAGAATTCCCGCATCCCTGCGGCATTTTAAAATTTGGAAATGGTTCTGAAAGCAAATGACATTCATCTACATCTACATAATACCCTGCAAGCCACCCCAAGGATGTGTGGCAGGGAGTGAGTTATCACCAACATGTACTACACAGTATCACAATAAAGTTACTACCATTGGTACATTAAAAAAAACATGCAAACACTTGTCAGGACGTGACATTTCACCAACATCCATTGCATAATGGGCATACCAACAATGCTAGATAAACTAATTTTATTAACGCATTTTGCAACTACATAAATGGGAAGAGATAAAAGATTCCTCTTTGCTCATTCAGCAAAATAACACTTCACCTCACACTTAACCGATTTGCAGGCCTCATTTGATCATTGTGCCTATTTTCTTCTGGCTTCCCCACAACATCGCTTGCCGTGCCATGTTGGCAGGGTTAAGAACTCGAAATTACAATGTCACATTACGACGTTCCACATTCACTAACAGTACGGGCTCTTACGAAGATTCGTTTCCTACGTACATCTCCGTAAAACAAGAGGTGCGTTTTTGCCAATAGCAGCAGGAAAGTTAAAATAGCGATGCTGCTATTTACTTGCTGCACTTCAAGGAGTTTAATACGCAAATATTGTTCCCTAAAACAATTCAAATTTAGTGCTGTGTTGGAATGAATTTCCTTCGTGCCCTAGAAGTTGACAAAGCCTAAATTTGGCAACAGTGTTCTCCACTGTCAACTATATGTGGAACGCTCTATAGACACATACGCGCACGAGCGATCACTTAGCGTTTAGCGTACCTACATCTACAAAATACCCTTCAAGCCACCTCAATGGTGTGTGACAGCCACTTGCATGCATTACTCTATACCCCATATTAAATTTAATTTAACTACCACTATTGACGCATTGTCATAAATCCCTAATGCTTGTCAGGAGGGGAAAACTCACAAGCATGCACTATACAATAGATATGCCACCAACGTTAGAGGGACCGTTTGTAGTCATGTATTTTGCAACTACATAAATGGACAGAGATACAAGACACACTGGAAACATACACGGCGTGCTGTTGGTATTAGGTAGCAGATAAGGGTACAAGTACTAGGAAGTAAATCAAGTAACTAGCTACATGACCTATGGACACACCAAGTTAAATGTCTCTTTGGCAGCCGTATGCGACGGTACATACGTACATACGTATCTGCGAACGGAGAGTCATCACCTAACATAAGATCATGGCCGTGGGTAGCGGAGCGGGGTACCGAACCCTTCCCCAACCCACTCATCCCCCCCCACCCACGGCCTGTTTTCCTCCCCTCCCTCCCCTCATACCCCCACTCCACTCCCCTAATTCGTTTCTCACCTGAGTGCGAGCGAGAGGAGGTGGAGGGGGGGCCTTATCGGGGGCCCTTTATCGAGAGTATGGACGGGTTGGGGGGGAAGGGGGGCCTCGCCTCCCACCTTCCCCCACCCCCCTTCCCACCTTCTCCCGCCGGGGAATTTATCGCCGAACACCGTGTCCCGTCGTGTTCCACAGCTCGCTTAACTACCACTCGTCCCACCCCTACCCCCACCCCCATGCCCTATCCTATACCTGCCCGCCGCTCCTTCCCCCCCCCCCACACCACCCTTCTCCCTTTCAACTCCTTCCCCACTCTCTCTCAAACTTCCCCCTCTCCCGTTCTTCATGTATAACCGAAGCGGAAAGCGTCCAACGGACCAAACCATCCCCCCCCCTCCCCGTCTCAAAAAGGACGCTCCAACACCCCCTGCCACCCACCGACTCCAAAGATCCCAAGCGACACTTCTTCTACTCGCACTTGTCCTTTTTTTCACTCTTCCTTATCCTTGTTTTTTTTTTAATATAACAAGCTCATGTGTCGGTCCCTTTTTTAAACACGCAGTTTTTTATCGGTAGCATGTTGGCGGCGCCACTGTCGCGGGACGAGACGAAATTCCACAAGTCCGTTAATAAGCACGATATTCGGGGATTTCTTATTTCCGATCTCGGAATCCCGGGATTTTTTTTTCAATGCCGGTCAACGCGGAGTGTGCCGAAAATAACCAACTATCCATTGGCAATTGCCAGACGGGAAAAGGTTTCTTCGACCGGAAATCGAACCAAAAAAGTGTACTGCAGTGCATTTACTAAGCTTTAGTTCAATCCCCTACTCCTGGCACCACGAGCTAACGTTGTTTAGGTCCGATGATAGAATAAGTCCGCATCTTCACCGATTTCGCGGTAGATCACCGACTCGTCTGCAAATAATCTAAGTTTAAGTTTATAAAATTACCAACTATCCATTGACAATTGCCAGACGGCAAAGGTTTCTTCGACCGGAAATCGTACCACGAACCTAAGGAGCCAGTAACACGAACCATTCTGTGAAGTGCATTCCGCCGCCCAGGATAACAAGGGGCGCTATCACGCTTCTAGCGTTATCGCTGTTTTTCAATTGCGCTAATGAAAGCAAAAACGTGATCGTCATTGTTCAAATGCTGTCAAGTACTTTCACTGTTTTAATTGATGGAATGCGTTCTTAGAACAGTGACTGAGAGTCACTGTCACGTCAGCCCTATAAGACTGATTTGAGCTTTGGAATACGACAGCAGAAACGCGAAAAAAAGAATCACGAACACGTCCCAGTATTCTTGACGGATCTATAGGTTACAGCTGCCGAGTACTGTCTAGTGGATAATTTCTCAAATGTAGATACTTCTATGTATACAATCCTAAAATTACTCTGAGTAGTAGTAGCATTTTTGTTTAACGTGCTTCGACGGATAAAGTCATTTCGCACTTACTGTCTACCACGCACAGACAGGGGCAACAGCACTCGGACGAATCGGAGGATCACCCCTCCAAACTCGAGCCGAGCCCAACGATGCTTAACTTCGGTGACTGATCGGGAACCGGTGTTTCCATCGTGGCAGGCCGTTTGCACAAATTACTCTGATCACAAGGAAAAATAACACAAAACACATGAAAATGTCCCGGTGTCAGACTGTCTCCAGAACTTATAAGAAAATAAAATGCCTAATCGTCAGCAAAAGAATTTGGTGCATTGGTATCTTCTTTCACAAAACCTCTGCCTTGAGGATGGTCTAACAACTCCAGTCTCTGACCAACCCACCCACGTGTTATCTAGGGTGTATTTCTTCTTATACTTGCTCTTTTTACACTTTTTAATCTTCGTTTTATTTGATTTTACAAGACTATGAGTGTGTGCCAATGGTATCTTTTTAATCACTCATTTTTTTATCGCCACATCACGAGAGGAAAATCCACGAGCCAGATAGTAGAAGACAATTACTGGGATTTGGATTTTTTTATCGTTGATTCCCGTGTTTTTTTCCATAATTCCAGCCCAAGTGGTGTAAAAGACATACATTGATGAAAAGTAACTATCAATCACTGCAATTAGTGAGAGGATAAAAGTATTCTTGGACCAAGAATCAAAACACGTACATTCAAACTACCGCCGCACTTTCCACAATTCCGAATAATCACGATTTTGGGCAGACCTGCAGGTACCACACAGCATCTCGTGAGATCCCCGGCGTCATTTTATTTTTTCCTATCCCCTATATTTTCTATCCTTTTTTATCCAACAAGCTCAAGGGCCGGTCTCTTTTTGAGGGCGCAGGTTTCGTCAGAAGCATATTGGCGGCGCCACATTCGCGGTGAGATACGAAAGTCCACAAGTCCGCTGTAAGAACGCAATTGTGATTTCCCGACTCAAAGATTACGTGATTCCTATGCCGGTATGTCGCCAAGAGAACTAAATAAATGCAAGTTGGAAAAATAACATAACATGAAAATTCCTACAAAATATATGAGAATCGAATTAATGAAAATGTTCTGGTCCACAAGTGTTCTCACACGAGACATTCACTTGGACGATTAAATGAAAGGACACATTTTTTTTTAAATTGCATCGGATACAACTTGTGCGGTCACGAAAGCAGGTCTCAAGATATTCGCAACATTTACGATCTAATTAAATAGAATGGCATTGATATAAGACTCGTGGCGTCTTGTGGCCAATATGCTTTTTTACACCGTACCTCCGCTGTCCTCATTCCAAGTTAAAAGATTTCTGCTCTTCTTCCTAGCCCCCCAATCATTTATATTCTGCCGATTCTTGACCACTCCCCGCTCGTCGTATTTCTCCTCGTCTCTCCCTTCCCCCCCCCCCTTCCCTCCCCCCCGTCCAATTCACCTCTTCCCGACATGGTGCCTCCCTCGGACGACTTTTAATTTAACTAAGGCAACCTTTCCAAGGTTTCGGGCTTCGTTATACGAGTCCTCAATGCGTTTTTTATGTTCCTTTCTCATCTTATCACCTTCTTTCGTCATATTACTCTTCTCAACTCAATTACATTCTCCAAAAGAGACACTCTCATTTTGGTTTCCGTTTTTTCCGATCTAGATTGCGTCGTTTAGTTCCTAAACGTGTCTCCGCAGCAATTCTTACTTATGTTAGAGTCGACCGCTTACCGCTTATAGTTTTGAGTGTCATTCGCAATCTCCCACTGAGAAAATATTATCCTGAAAAAATGGATTAGCGTGGAAGATGATTAAATTTAAATACTCATTATTTTAGATATACCTTTCTCAGTCCTTTGAGAAAAAATTTTTACCCTGCGTCTTCCTTGTGCATCTCCTTTTGGGAGATGTACAAGGAAGACACAGGGTAAATCTTCGTCATCAAAATTGAGTCGCTATCAGGCCGTCGGAAGAAATTTAGTCCAAGTATCTGAATAACTACGAGTACTTGAGTGCGAGTACCTGAGTACGAGTTCTGAGTACGAGTCTGAGTTTTATCTCTCCATTACAATTAACAAGTACCCAGGTCCAGAGGGAATACCTGCACACGTACTTAAGAAGTTAGCATCACACCATTCCTAGAAATCATATTTGGCCAGTCATTATTCGAAGGCTAGGTACCTCAAGGCTTGAAAATAGCCAACGTCACGCCAATATTTAAAAAAAGGAAAAAGGCATGACCCAGGAAATTACCGGCTTATATATTAAATATCGCTTTTATGCAAGATTCTCGAACACATTATTGTTAGTAATATTATGTCCTTCTTGGACAATCGAAACTTCTTACACGGCAGTCAGCACGACTTCCGGACGGGTAGATCTTGCGAAACACAGCTTGCGCTCTTCCCTAAAAAAAGGTGAATAGAAAAAACAAGTTGACGCGTTATTCCTTAATTTAAAGAAAGCATTCGACAAGGTTCCCTGCAAAAAACTTATATTTAAATTGCAATCATGCGGGTTAAACCAAATAATAATGAATTGGATGCGTGACTTTATAAATGAACGAAAGCAAAAAGTAGTCATTGACGGCATTACTTCTGATATGGTAAGAGTGACATCCGGCGTCCCACAAGGAAGCGTGATGGGCCCCCTTTTTTTCATTATTTATATGAATGGCCTAAGTTCTCGAGTTAGCAGTAAACTTAGATTATTTGCAAACGATGAGGTCATCCACTGCGGAATCGGTGTAGATGCGGACGTATTACATCATCGTACCTAAACAACGTTAGCTCGTGGTGCCAGTAGTGGGGACTTGAACTAAAGCTTAGTAAATGCTCTGCAGTACACTTCTTGCGGAAGTTAATACACCAACTCCATGTCTACACTGTGGGTGGAGTAAATATAAAGTCGTCCGATTAAGTAAGGTATCTGGGAATTACCTTAACTTCAAACTTATCGTGGAGAACACAAATATTAAACAAATGCGGCACAGCCTTAAAGAAACTAGTATTTATCAAGCTTGTTTTAGGAAGGTCCTCGGATGAAAAAGTGAAAGAGAGGTGCTATTTCGGTCTGATTAGGCCACACCTCGAGTACGCTGCGAGCATTTGGGACCTTGGACAAAAAAAATTAATTCGAAAAATAAACAAAATGCAAAGGAAAGCTGTGCGCTTCGTTAAAAACTGCTACGAGCGAATTTAAGAGTGTTTTACTGCTTTTAGAGGAATTCGGTTTGGAACCACTAGCGACTCGAAGGCTATACCCCAGGCTTAGATTGCTTGAAATATTCCGAAGGAGTGTGTTTCAGAGTGACACTGAGAATATCATTTTGACGCCGCACTACATCTGTAAGTCCAACAGGAAAAATAAAATAAGAGAGATAAATTGCCGAACAGATAGATACAAAAATCCGTTCTTCCCGCGTACAATAAGTAAACATAATAAAACTGAGATCCACTCAAAATACTCCCGAAATCACTTCACCTTTTCACCTCCCTATAACATTCTCCTTTACGCCTTTACACGGCTTCTGGTGTCCTAACACCGCCTGCCACACACCCATATGGTGGCTCGCAGTGTAGCATATATATGTAGATGTATTTTGTAACTTACTGTTACGTAAAGTGTTTCGATAGAGCATTATGAATGCATAGCAAATGAACTCATGAATGGCGTGCGCTCAAGAATACAAAAATAGTTTTGCCAACCGTTGTTAATAGGTTTTTAGGGCCACCGCTACGATAAGAGAATTTAAAGTATGTAGTTCTCAGTAGCTTACTTCAAAGGGTCCATAATATAAGGTTAAACGCTCTTGTTAGCCTCTTATGAAATTAGCCTCTTATGACATTAGCCTCCTCGATACTGCACTTCTACGGAAATCTATGTATACGGTGTGCTTACATATCCACTATCCAACTTACTATCTTTCCTAATCAGGGATTGATAGATAAATTTCATATGTTTTGAGGTGGCACCATTGTCATTCTGCCCTTCACCGTTGTCATTCACAGTGAAAGTTATGCGGTGATCCATCTCCTAGCAGTTTTCTCACGAGTTATTTCATTCGCTGACGAAAGGCGGGTACACGGATAAAAAAATAACAAATCAGATAGCCAAGTTTGATGGAGAGGCCATTGTTTTCGTTTTAGGCTGTCAATAAATAATGAATGAATGTGGGTCGACGCAATGATCAGTCATTTTCTACACCATTAGCAGCAGTACCCTTTGTCTTTCCCGCCCCGACAGATCTCTTCAACTCCTGAATAGCACCGCTTTAAGAGAGCACGAATATTTTTACCACACCCTTATCACACCGTTGCTTCGTACGCCAGCTGTCCCCGATGCCCACCGACGAATCTCCTGGCTAAGTCATTTGTTCAGAATGACTGCTATAGGCTCGAGATTTCGTTGCAACTTAGTAAAATGTCACAGTCAACCACAAGTAATTGATAGGATATAGTATTAGAAATACTAATAATATCCAGTAGTGGAAACTTGATCAGTGCACCTCGTGTTAGCATGTCAGCCAACAGCACTCTCCTAGTTTCCAGTTAAGGTAGTTTGAGCGAAAAATCACTTCCCCTAGAATTTGATGAATTTGGCCTCATTTTAAAGAAAAAACTCTAATCTTCCCAATGATGTCAAAATATCAACCCGTTGCTGAACTACTTTTCGAGCAATTAGTCTAAATATATAAGCTTTTTTACATGGGATAGATTATGGCTGTGCGCACCAGAGGAAGCATATTAAACAAATTAGGAACTTCTAGCACCTAGATTTCGTCAAAAAACTAACGGTGTGTAGATTGCATGTTTTTTCAACTATTTATAAATAATAATCTATTGCTTACCACAGTAATTTTTACAGAATCGCAAAAAAAACCTGCTGTTTTTAAGGGCTTTCAGCCGTACGGCGGGAAAAAATGAGTCAAATTAGAAACTTATGTAACTTTATTTATTTAATTACTGAGTATTTTGGTCATATATAACTATATCTTTGCGCCATTAGTACTACAATATTTATTTCATACTCATTACAGACGCTGAAATCAAAGAATAAAATTTGTATATGGTCTCCATTATGACTTAAGGAACTATGTCGCTCCAACCGCCTTGAACGGTGTGAACGGTGATGGAGTAACGGTCCCCTGACTGCCTCATGGTCAGCACACCTCGGCCAATAGGAAGAGCGTGCGAGGCAGGATCGCATTCAGGATTTGTAGTAGGGATGGGCGATTACGATATCGATTAATCGAATAATCGATTATTTTTGTCAATTAATCGACAATTTGTAATCGATCAATGCAACAGCCGATATCGATTGTATACCCGATTAATTTGCCCGATTATTGATTATTTCTGAATTTTGTGTCTGGTGAACTGTGATGGTTTCGGCGGCTCACGTTCGTCTTCAGTTCGAAAATTTGAATGTGGCTGAACTCTACGCGACGACGCCATAGAGGTATGCGCATGACGTAACTCTACACGGCACCACATTTTACTGGCCACTCACGTGTCATGTGTCAGATGTCGCTTCCTCAGCCATAGCCGTGTGTTATTTGCGCTTGTTATTTTGATAATAAATAAAAAATCAATCAATGAAAAGACTAACGAGGAGTATGTTCCTGGAGCCCTAGATATAACTTTTTAAAATAAGGATATTGTAACTTTCTTTCACCACAGAGTCAATGAAAGTGATGCTTGGAAACACATTCAGTACTTTCAAGGGAAGACAAGAGGGTACCGTCCTACACATCCAGTCGAACGCTACCCGGTGGTCCTCAACCTACGAGATGCTTTCTCGATTCTTAGAGCTGTCACCCGTATTAGCCAAGTTACTGCTCGACTATGGGGACGTGACGATGCTGAGCGGTGCGGAGCTGAGCACCGTCCGTGTCTCCATATCCGTGCTGATACCATTTGCTAAAGTGACTACTGAAATGTTCGCGGATAAAGTTTCTACAGTCAGCAAGGTCATTCCCCTCGTGAAATTACTTAAACAGGTGATGTTAACGCGATCATTGATTCCTCTCTTGATATGCTATGTTATTTCATTTCTCTGACATTTACTTCGATTTTCAATTTCGGAGCACACATCTGGTACAGCTTCCATAAGGAGAGAGGCTAGCGGATCGGGTGAAGAAGTTCTTTCTGTCGGAGCTGGACCGTCGGTTCGATCATATTGAGTCCAGAAAGCACTATGCGATCTCCTCGATGTTGGACCCACAGTTCAAAAAACTTCACTTGAAAAGCCCGATCGCTGTAGCCAATGCCATGAGCACCGTCATCGCTGTGATGGCTGATATGTTTCACGAGGACGATCAGGGGGGGTTATTTTGTAATCTCACTTAAGTGAGAATACGTCATAAAATGCGGAAAATTACGTAATTTTTCGTAGTACAACTCCGCCACCCAGGCGGCGTGACCATCTTCGGCTCTCAAGTGGTGAACTGCCGGTCTATTTATTTGATTTATCCGCTCTTTCGACTCTTGGTCCGTATCTTTCGACTCTTGATCCGTTTCATTTGGCTCCGCATTTCATTAGTTCCATCTCACCTGTCGTTAGGAACGTGAAATGGAGCCACCATCGGACCTTGGCCGATTGTGAGCCGATCATTAAGAGAGCGAAACGGATCTACCGCTTCCCGCAAAGAGTCGTTAAAAAGGTGAGATTACAAAATAACGCCCTCAGATGACCTCTGGAGCTTTCATGACACTGAAGCAGCATCACAGAGAACCCTGTATAATGAAGATGTCGCCGGTCGGACACCATATGAGTTACGGCAATTCCTCAACCAACCCGTCGTTGTCCGCCATTTCAATATTTTTTCAGTGTGGAAGTCAATGAAAACTGAATACCCTCACTTAAATCAGGTACCCAGGAGGTACCTGCCAAGAGGAGCAACATCAGTTCCATCAGAGAGACTCTTTTCCGAGATGAGACTAGTACAATCTGATCTGAGAAGCCACCTTACCAGTACCCACTTATAAAAATTGCAATTTTTTGCTTCAGTTCCTATAAACATTTGGCAATCATCCTAAATTTAAATTAAGTTAACAAATTTTCCCAACTCTGTTCCCTGACACGCCTCCTTGAAGTTGATCTAGATTTTACAATTTGTGCTCATGATAACATTAACCTTATGCAATTTAAAATATATTATTTTACTTTATTTATGGAGGGACCATAACCTCGCAAGCTATGTTTTGTACCTTGTCATAATCGAATCGATCAATCGATGTATCGATTAATAAAATCAATTAATCGGGCGCGATTAATCGGCTGCAAGCAATCAATCGATTGAAAAAATATCGATTATTTTATAATAATCGCCCATCCCTAATTTGTTGACCCTGTATCTGTGGTGTGGGCCCTACCGGGGTGGTACGAGCGGTATGGAATACGGGAGAGACCCCCAGTAAAACGTTCGTGGGGCCTTCTTTATTTTTTTTAAATTCACCCTCGAAAAATATTTAAATTTATTTTTAATTTAAATATTTTTAATAGAGGAAAATATTTTTAAAATTAACCTTTGAAAACAGAATTTTAGATTAATTTTTACACAATAAGCCTAAAAATAGAGGTTTTAAGTTTGTTATTAAAAAATATTTAACATGATTTATTAAGCATGACATGACCAATGTATCTAAAAAAAGAAATCAAAGTTGAGGTTCATTCCTATTTTCCAAATACACACAATTCAGTTTTTTTACACTAATAATAACATGTTGTAATTTTAAGTAAATATGTCAGGCAAATGTGAGCTACAGAAAGGAATATAACAAGAAAGGAAACTTTACGGTTCATATTTATATGTAAGTAAATCATTATTAGTACTTTACCAAACAATCAAACATAAAACAATAATATTAAATATTTTATTTTTAATGAAAATCAAAACGTTAAATAATTAAAAAAATTAGTAGAAATGTATCGATATGAAACATAGTAGGCCTATATTTAATTTAAATCCTCAATAAAAAAATATGTAGTATATGTTTATCAATTTATTATAGTATGATTTTTAAATCCTTCAATAACATTATTTAGGAAAGGGTATGCCTATACAATGTATACATTATTAATGTAAAATCAGTTTGCTATGTGTTGTTTTACCGTATTTTGTCAGCAGTGTGTTAAAAAAACAATACTGTCCTTCAGTAGGTTACATTACTACAGTAGGAGCAGAGTAGTATTTCCGAACAATTCTATAATTCTATGACACTAATATGTGAAAATACTGTGTTCAAATAACTACTGTACTGTAGTCACTACTTTAAATTTTCTTTGGCATAGTTGAGTAAACCAGTTTAGCAATTAGTGGCTAATTGGTTTGCGCCTTGCTTTCATACTAACAAAACTACACATAATATCTTCATAACTTTTATATCTGAAAATATCACTTTCAATGCTGAGCAAAGCCAGAACGTTAAGCCTGTCGTCTATAATGGAGGTTCGAAGCCTGTTATCGATCAAATTCAATTTTGAAAATGCTCTTCCTCCACTGCTGTTTTTGTGATCATAAGTGATAGGTACGTTCTTAGAACAACCTCGACATTTGGAAAACAATCTTTGACGTATCCACCTCTCCTGAGTAATGAATTTCATACGTTCTTTTATAAATTCATGGTAAAAAGCCGTGAATTGAATCAGTTCCTTTCCCAATTCATTATATAAGTTATATTTATATGTTCCAACTAGTTGATTGTTTGTCCAAGTTTTGACCTGTTGCAATTATCTCTTCATTGGTAAAGGTATCCAACTTGTTAAGAAACCCAAAACGTGGTATCAAGTAGTTTGTAAGCCTCTGCCGCAAAGAAGATTCAAGTTGATCTATGAAGAGAAGAAAACTATGGGTCCGAAATCTTTTTTATGGCGCCAACTCGACTTCTGGTGCTTGGATCCAGTCAAGAGGTGTTAAACGTAAGTTCTGCTTGAGTTCTACCGAATTAGTCCACACCTATTAACTGCGTCGACGTATTTTATTTTTAGGGCCCGCACCACAATCCTGGAACACAATAATACTATTCAAAATATTTTTTTTGTGGTGCGGCCCATTGACTGCAGCCTAGATAGCCTGCGCGCAAATGCGGCCCTGGTGCGAGGCTCGACCTGGGACGAGTGTTGAATGCCTGGTGTGGAATCACCCCGTGCCATACGCCCTGGAGGGGGTTCGCATGGTATTTCCTAGATGTAGATGTGAGAGTAACAATATAGAAGAGGTACACAGCCGAACTGATGGATAAAAAATCTTATGGCTACGTATCGCTAGTAGCTACAGAAAAATCAGAGCAAGACATTGAGACACTCCGTTTGCGTACAATTCAATTCCGCCCTTTACACCCATTCCTGCTCCTTTTCTATGTTACCCTTCCAGTTTCTTTTCGTGGCTGGTGCCCTATCACCCCCTGCCGCACACCCACGTGGTGGCTTGCACGTCAGTATGAAAATTTATAACTTTTTGTTATAAATTAAGTTAACCACTTAAAATGTGCTAATGTTTATTTCGTTCTCCGTCATATGATCCTTAATTGATTGAATCTGAAGAGAGACAACCTATTTAACCTCCTATTGCTGTTAATAATGAATGTGTTTGTCACAATGGCAGTAATTTAATTCATTTTTAAATTATGAGATCAGAAAATTTAATCGGTTCCGCATAGATGAAGTATCATGTCCTCTTTTTATAGCGCGAGTTCACTCAGATTGAACGTCAATATTATGAGTATAAATAAAATCAAAAATAAAGAATTAATGGTTTGTGATAGATTCGGTGCTTTCCTAAAGTAGGACAAAATGAAGGGAGCCACTTAGTTACGCTTCTCAAGGAAATCGAGTTTCACTTACTGAATTGCTGTTCTTGGTTAGGGGCCGCAACTTATTCAGTAGTTTGCAAATGCGTATTCACAGGTAAGAGTCAATAAATTGTTTGTTTAGCACTAATTTGTCATTATCTTTATGTTTCCTTTTGGGTAAATGCTTTGTGCGCCGGGAATCAACATTTATTTGTCTAGAACGTCACTGTTATTGAGTTTTTTACGTAATATTAGCCGTGTATTGCACGGCAAGAATGATCTGTATTTAATAATAAAGTGACAGGGATATGGTGTGTGATAGGTACATACGTTTCTTTATTGTGCACGTTCCACGCACGAACAGATTCCAAATTGACTTTCGTTTTAAAATTGGGTAATTGGGTGCATTAGAAAGATTTTAGTCTCCAGTAAATGTAAACGTGTTTCGTCCGTTACCATGGAAACGGCCAGATGTAGATGTGAAAAGCTCTCAATCTCCCAGCCACGCTTGAGTGCCTGGATATCGTTGACACGTTGTCATGTGTCCACCACAAGAAGAGTGGAAAGGAGGCCTTTTCTCCTCAGCGGGCCAGGGCCCTGAATAATTCCCCAAGAGTCAAGTCAACAGATCTCTCGGAGGAAGACGGCGAGGGCCGGAGAAAAGTCACCGCGATTTCAGGGGATGTGTTTCCGGAGCGGCCCGCGCGTCGGGTTGGAGGCGCTGCGATCTAGCTCGCGGAGGAGGTGTTTGTTGACACAACAAATATTCATTCCTCGGAGTCGGGAAAGGGGGAGTCGGCCGTTGGTTGCGGCTGCGGAGGGCGTTGCCTAGGATACCGCTCCTTCCGGTGCAGGGGGAGGAGGAGGGAGAAGACGTGCCTTCAAAAGCCAAGATCCCTTCACGCCCACGCAAAGGGCACGGAGCACAAACAGCGATGGGGGAGGAAGGAATGTGTTTTCTCAGGTGGCCGATCCACACTCCTCCTCAAACTTCGGAGGGATTCCCCTTTTCTCGGAACAGGGGGGGGGGGGTCGAGAGGGTGGAGAAGGAAGATATGAGGCCTTGCACCCTAGGAGCAGTTTATTTTGCCTGCTTCCACACCCACTCCTCCCCCGCCCAGCCAGGCTCTCCCCCCCATTTGTGACCAACTGTGGACAACGGGAACAGATACGGGTGGAGGAGGAGGGCGGTGAAACTCGTGCCTAGTTCACTCTCCCGACGCACTACATACATACATACCGACCATCGCACGTTCGTAGCGCAGCAGTAGTTTCATTGGCAGTATGTATCACGGGATAGCAGTGCACAGCACCAGTTTAAACAAACAAGGCAGTAAGACAAGGCAGTTTTATCTCCCCGACTCTTTTTTACAAGGGAAACGGTTGTAGGATTGATTTTGTGGAAGTTATCCATTACGGAAAATATTAAAATAGCTTAGTTAACTCCACTTTTAATTTTTATTACTTAATTAATAATCTTTAGGTGACATGAAGATGACACCAAGTGTTGAAACCTGGGTCATGGTACTAAATATATCTCTCTCTCTTTTCAATGCAAAGTGGAGTTATCAAAGTTATTATAATTCTTCCGAATATTTTTAATATATGTATATATTTGGACGACATCATTAAAAGATAGAAACAAAGTTTTAAAAGTGGCATAGAAATAACTCACAACGGAAGGCTACATATTATCTCATGTGCTGGCGATGTTGTTATTATACAACAGACAGAAAATGATTTTCAAGGGGGAGTCTTATAACAGCTACCTCCTGCCATACATGTATACCTGCCATATTATTCTACGGTCTCGGTACGGTATTCCTATCTCCCTCAGAATCTGAAATAGCTGCTGCCACCTCACATGATCAAAAGATTTTTGTCAAAATCTATGAAAGCAATAAAGGTGTCCTGGTTCTTTCGAGCTCTCTTTTCCATGATTAATCTTAATGATAAGATCGCCTCTCTAGTGCCTCTTCCCTTCCTGAAGCCGAATCGGTCTTCAGTGAGCATGTCCTCAATCTTTCCTTCTATTCTTTTCTCTATTATTTTTGAATATTTTAGAGTCGTGGGAGATAAGACTAAGTGTGCGATACTATTGACAACATTTTGCTGTAGTTATTTTGGGTATTGGTACATACAATGACATACTTTTTAAAATCTTCAGGTAGTTTCCCTGTATCATACATGGTACCCACCAGGTGGTATAAAATGTTTTTCACCTCATCCCCAGATGCTTGAATAAGTTCTGCAGGAAGTGTGTCAATGCCAGAGGCCTTTATGTGTTTAATGACTTTAATTGCGTGATCGAATTCATCACGCATAATTCTGTCGCCTATTTCATGGTGGTTTACAGTGGCTTCGTCTTCAATAGTGCCATTTTCTACTGCTTCTTCAAGATGAAGAAGCAGTAGAGGAATTCAAAGTTTTTCCAAATATAAAGCCCCATAAAGTTTTTCCAAATATAATTTCCATACTTCAATGATTTATTCCTGTTCATAGGCTATTGTGTTGTTTTCTTTTAGAAGGGTACTGCATGCTATCTTTCTATTTCCAAAGAAATTTTTCACTGTTTTGTAAGTTGTTCCAAGGTTTCCGGCCTTCATGTGGTCTTCTACCTCTTTGCATCTCTCCTGCAAGTATATTTCTTTGGCCTTTCTTGCTTCCCTATTTATTGCATTCCTTGGTTTTTTTATATTCTTTCCTACCCTCATCAGTCGTGTCCCTTTTTAGTTAAGCCCATACTGTTCATCAAATGTGTAATTCTCTACAATAGCTCCCAGCGCAGCCAACTGACCATAGCAAGCGCTAGCGTCGCCTGTGGTATTCCGAAAAGATGAAACAAGATTAACAAATTAGGCAAAGAAAATGGAGAGTGATATTTTGTTGACTGAAGCAAAAATAAGTGTCATTTGGTTTTGAATCCATAAAACATTTCAAAAGTTTCACAGGGATGTGGGAATTCTCATTTGGTTTGCAGTTAGCTTATAGTTGTTCATTTTCTCGCTGCAATAGAGTATTTGCGTGAGGTATTTTGTTGAAATTTATTATAGCGAGTAGTGTTTGGTTTCGAAATACCAAGGTATAATTCCAACTAATTAATTTAATAAATAGCTTTTAATATGCATTGTTTTAGCATCGAAATTGCCTAGGTCTAAACGCCCAGCCATTGGTTCTTCGTAGTGTGACGTCATCTCCCATATTAGCAGAAGCGAAATAGCCTAGCTGTGCGTTGAGAGTGAAATAGTATTTGCCTTTTCGAAGTTATTTCGATATTTGCTAATTAATAGCTAAAGTTTCGTCCGCACGCTAAGACTACACAGTCACACAATCTCCAAATCAACAAATGGTCGACTATGGGAGATGACGTCAGAGCCTACAAAACATGGCGGACCAGTGTTTCGGCGCAATAATAATTTATTAGATTTTATTAGCAAATAAAAAATTAACGAAAAGCCTCTCGAGCGTCAGAATGAAAATTTAGTGTCTGAAGTATCGATAGATTTTTCAGATGTCACTTCCCAAAAGTGTGCAAATACTCTATTATTGGAGAGAGCAGAAGGGAGTTAATTTGATAACTCAAGAGGTGCGTACAGCTTATCGCATAAGCCAAGTGGCCATTTCGTTTCAGTTCAGCGTACTTATTGAAGCAGTGGATAAGGAACGGCTATTTGGTGCGGGCGGAAAGATTAAATAGCAAAGGTTAACGTTTGTCAAGGATTTATGGTAAATTATTGAGAATGTGGATAGTAATATTTTGCTTTTTTATATTTAAATATTTCTGAAAAGAGTAGTTTTTTTGTGAAGTTGAAAATAGAAGGTGAAAACAAAGGATGAAAAGGCATTTATCTATGCATCGTAAATTACGCAATAATAAAATCCATGGAATAAAAATATCAGTCCATCCGAGGAGTTAACCAGTCTCAATTTATTTTCATGGAAATCGTCAACAAAACCTTCCCTGCCTCCGACTCGCATGCACCATAGCAGCATGATGACTTCACCACGTCAGTTCACCATCCGCACCGTATTAATCAAGAACCTTCTTGGTATTAATTTTCGGTGGAGCGATTGGAGCGCTTGTTTACGCTCGTTACGGGACCTAGACAATAGAACGCGCTGCAATGCGCGAAACAGAACGACTTGACGCGCATGGTGGTTATCCGGGAGTGTCGACAATCTGAAATTTCGTCATCATATTTCAGACAAGATGGTGCCCACGGCTCATTTGGCAGTTCTTCGTTCACGGACCGACTCAAAACCGAAGCTTCAGTGTCGACCGTAATTTTTTGGCGGACGGCGCTAGCGTCGCGTCTGAAATCAAAGATCATCATCCCCCCCCGCCCCAGCACCGTAGCCAAGCGCTAAGCCCAGTGCGCTAAACGCAGAAGAACAGGAACACAAAACTGAGCAAACGGCTTTGACATCAGCTCGTAGATTCGTTCAAAATGTCGTTCGATTGGGTCTTTTTTGCCGTTCATTAAATGCCTCAATGAATGAATGTCGACATGATGAACGTCGACATTTCCGGATCACCACCCAGAATACGATTGCCGCGTGCAGCGGATTTCGCACCTGACGAGCTGTGTGCAATGCACGCCGGGAAGTTACATTGGCGCACGTGCGATGGTAGTCTGAAGTTCAAGGCAGTTGATGCCTATTGCATAGTATTTGCTTATTTTCGATATGCAGTGGAAATTTCCAGGTAATAAAAAAAAATCAGACGGTAATTTTAAGGGGTACCTTAAAGCGTCAGACTCATTTCTTAGGGTGTTGAGTTGCAGTGGGTAGTCAAGGGTAGTATTCCAACATTTGCATTATCCATTGGGCTTCATGTTTTTGGCTACCTTTCCAAAAACCCATAAAATTCTGCACCTGATTGGCAGCTCTTTTTCTGCCATCTTATCTAGTACATTTCCAGCGTATTGGAAGGAACAATTATGGTAAAACGTCCGTATTTTTCGTAAATATTGTTCATATCGAGTGTAGACTTGGGGGTCACGGTAAACGCAAAGATACTCTATACTATAATGGTAATATGAAGTACCGGGCATGAGATGCGGAAGAAGATGTATAATTCAAAAGTTATATCATGCCCCAGTATCATCATTGTACAAACATTGAAAAACAAAATTACTTGTAAAGAAGTATCTTGTTCAGAGAAATGTAATTGGTTCAAAAATGGAAGATTTTTACATCACAGCAATATGTAAAAAATCATTTTTCAGAATATTTTTTCACTCAAAATATTGTAATAATTAGAGTCATAAGATTGATAATTCTATTTTATTTTTAATTTCAATATGCAAATCATAAATATCTCAAAACACATATTAATGTCACTATTATGAAATTATGATGCATTGATGTCCTGCATTTTCAACTCAACATAAGGCTGCGGCAACCCTACCCTGGTAGAGATCGGTGTTCTTCTGAATAATTCTCCGCCACAACCGAAATACGAACTCAGGACATCGGTTTGGCAATCCAGCATTATAACTCCTACACCAAAACTTTAAAATCAGGCCGACAATGGGGTTCCGGTATATAAAACGCGATGCAACACTCGCAAGTTACTCCATTCTGGGGCCCGATTCTGATCTTCCACCAGTCAATGACTGGTGGAAAGTTCCACCATTCGTTCATTGAACGACTCTTGATCCGTTGAATGAACGGCTCAATGACCCCCTCTGGAGAGCTGAACATCACAAACTTATGCCGATTTCCAACTTACCTCGAAACCGAGAACAAAAAAATGTCTTCCTTCCGCACGCTTACTTCGGTCGGAAAGTTTCCACCACGACACTAGCGCTGTTCCACCAAGTGGATGACGGGTGGAAGGGAAGCTTGACTTTCCACCAGTCATTGAACGATGAACGATGTTGTGAAGGATTCTATGGTGAAAGGTGGAACATGTGACGTAGTGTCGGAAAGTCATGACGTTATGGTGGAAACTGATGACGTTTTGGTGGAAAAGTTGAACATCGGGAAAGCATCAGAATCAGGCCCCTGATGTCATAACTTAGTGACCGACAATACGACTGATGTAAATGTGGGCTCGCGCGATCGGGAATACGACTATGATGAGAGCATAACTTTTGAGTTGACCATGGGTGCTTTCCATTCACTCTAGTGCCGTAATCACTTCGCAACACAGCAGTGCACTTGTCTTCCATTCGTGATTCAGACCTTGTGCACTAAGTAGAGAACTTCGGGGAAAAAGATCGGGAGGCAGAGTTGATGAGCGCTAAATAACAACGTCAATAATCGAATCCACGATGATTATTTTTCTGCTGATTTTTCGTAGACGAGTACTTCCTAGCTCTGTAGTTGACCGTGGATAATGTAAAGCTTTTAATTACCTTGAGATAAAAAGCTTACGTTTTTAAAGAGGCCTTTTTGAAGGAATTCTACAGCTTAAGTTGGTTTGAGCGAGATAGTTCCCTAGTCATATTGGAGACCATATCCAAATTTTATTTCTTGATTTCAGCGTCTGTAAGAAGTATGAAATTAATATAGTTGCATTAATGGCGCAAATATATAGTTATTTATGACCAAAATACTCAAAAATTAAATAAATAAAGCTACATAAGTTTCTAACTTGACTCATTTTTTTCCCGCCGTACGGCTGAAAACCCTTCAAAACAGCAGGTTTTTTTGCGATTCTGTAAACATTACTGTGGTGAGTAATAGATTATTTTTTATATTTTGTTGATAAAACATGCAATCTACACATCGTTTGTTTTTGACGAAATCTAGGTGCTATAAGTTCCTAATTTTTTAATTATTCTCCCTCTGGAGCGCATAGCAGTAATCTATCCCATGTAAAACAGCTTACTTTTTCAGGCAAATTGCTCGAAAAGTAGTTCGGCTAGAGGTTGATATTTTGATATAATTGGAAAGATGAGAGTTTTTTCTTTAAAATGAGGCCAAATTCATCAAATTCTAGGTGAAGTGATTTTTCGCTCAAACTAGCTTAACACAAAAAATTCGCCCGTGGCTGCTGTTCAACCACAGAATGCAACCTACTGGCAGGTAAAAAATGTTCCGATGAGCACTAACGTCAACACCTTGAATGCAGAGCTCCCATTGTGTGTTTAATTTTGCATTGACTCCGTTGTGCTTGCATTACAGGTGACATATCAAAATTAACCAATGAAACTTCAATTAAAAGTTTAAATGTCGGCCAGTATTCAACGAAATGCCCGGAAGGAATTTCAAGAGAGTGAATCTAATGGGAAAGGTCGCCCAATTCACAATCGGTCAGAGCAGGGGATTGAATGTCGAAACCAAGAACCTTATAAGAGGACGTTTATCTCCTACTTCGATCGTGTTATCAACGGCCGCGAAAGAAATCAAGTTCCAACTAGAGGGGCTGCAATCGCGTGGTAGGCCAAGAATTTCTAGTCTTAAAATGATTTTGTTAAATGGCTGTTGCGGGGCGAGTTTGAGTGGAAGGAGGGAAGAAACTGTGTAGGAGAGGTGAGTATATGCTAGAGAAGCAACTGCTCGATCGCTGCGCCACGTACAGTGGATAAGAGGAAACGGCATTTTTTCACAAGATGGCGGAGAGGAAAAATCGCACTTCTCAGGTTTAAAAGTTTCCCATTCCTAGAGTAAATGATGCATTGTTGTGTTGAAAGTATTTTACAAATGCGCAAGGTTTGCATAATAAGTCAAGTGAATTTGGTTCCGATATCTTTGTTAAAAGTGGGTGAAATTACGAAAACGCTGGCGGGACGAAAGCTCATATTTACCGAGGCCTACCTCGCAACACCAGCGCATTAACTGGCGACCCGTAATTTGAGCAAATGACGATCGGAAGCGCACCAAGATTTCCGTCCTCATTGTAAGGTTCATGGTCGAAACATCGTGATGAACATCGCCTGCGAAAAGGACAGATTCCCGCACGGTTTCACGAATTAGGTTTGGAATACTTCACTGCCACTTGATAAGTGTTACATTTTTCCATAATAATTATGAATCAAGAACAATTATCACACGCGGACAGGATGAGAAAACTCGAAAATACTGAATCGACGGACCCATGCGATACCTATGTTTTTTTCCGAATGGGATAATTATCACGGTGTTAGAGATCACCTCGACGATCGCTAATTATTTTACCGACTAACGCAGATACATTCGCGTCAAACCCACGGCGTTTTCTCAATATTATAGTACCCGAACATCAATGCCAAAAATGATCCACCAAGCATTGCTATCGAGTGAAATGTGTCCGGTCATGATGCATACATTGTAAGTTTTTTTTAAAATAATTTTCGGTTGACGAGTATATTCCGATGAATTATCGCAGTATCACAAAAAATCCTTCCAATGATAATATTTCAGTATATTGATTACCTGACTTGTCCTCTCAATAGGGATGAGTGAAAGTTTTAATGGCTTCGATATTCGAAATATATCAACCGATATATCTAAAATAATCGATCTGTAAACATCATAAATTATCGGTAATATCGGCGTCGGCCGCTATGTGTTGGGCCAACCGCACTCTGCGCTAAAGCTCTTAAGTTATTCCTAGAGTAAATTCGATTCATAGTTTTCCAGTATTCTGTGGGTGATGTCCCAGTAATGCAATCGCAACTTTCGACCTGCGTGATTACTCACGACAGATATCCAAGGATTGCGATATCAAGTGCAGATCTGTTCATATGGGAGTTTACAAATCAATATACACAAACGTTGGATTAGTCTACTTAGATGTTTTTACATTGTATTAATTATAATGATGACTCAAAGTGTCGAAACCATGATCGGCACTAAATATATCAGTGAATTAACGAAGAAAGTTATTACAATCGAAATAAATGCATTAAATCTATTTAGTATCACCATTATGATTGTATTTTATGAATAACAGCAATTTCTCGTTTAATCATCAATTTCATCATAAAATTTCCTTTGGTAGTAAATACTCTGAATTAGAGTTGGATGGGTGAGGTGGCTAGAGTAATGGCATTCCATCCCGATAGCCCGGGATTGAATTTCGCTTGTGGCAGAGATATTTCAGATGCATCACTATCCTTTCCTGACTGCGATGTGGAGAGCACTTCTAAATTATTACTCCATCAGATGGGAAATTGAAATGTGGACCCCTTGGAGCCTTTCATTAGGAGCGGGCTAATGCCGAGGCCGGTTTTATCTCCTTCTCTATTCCTCAGATATCGATTCTTTACCAGCCCACCTACATCTACATCTACGAAGTACCGTGCAAGCCACCACTAGGGTGTGTGGCACGGGGTGATACCACACCAGGCATGCAGCACTCGTCCCAGCACAAATCAGAACCTCGCACGCTCCCCCTGCCGCTAGGCGCAGGCCAAGAAGCAGTCAGGGGAACAGTGCGCAGTCCAACCGGAAACTGGGAGAGTGATACGTAAATGAACATGCAAACATGTAGAACAATACTATACACACATCTAGTGGTTAATATTATTGATACTGTTAGTTTATGAATGCTACGTGGTGCTACATCATGCAGAGAACAAAATAAAATAATGCCGGACAAATCGACTGGTGTGAAGTGTTAGTAATGATGTTGTCTCATTAAGCACAAGTAAAAATTCTCCTCTACCTATTGAGGGTGGGAGTCTCATATGATTGATAATGTAACACGCCATTTTGGCCGTGTTGGCATAAGTATACGATTAAGGACGCCATTGTGTATATTTTGGGAACACGTACTACCGCGAGGCAACAATATCGTTTCTGTATTATGAAAACAACTTTAAAACAATACCATTTTCTGTTTACGTAAACAAACTAAAACAATGCCGTCTATGTTATGAAAACAACTTTAAACAATACCATTTTCTGTTTACGTAAACAAACTAAAACAACACCAGGTGTTATGACAGCTGCAAGGCAAAGAAAGGATGGAAGGGGTAAACAAACTTATAATAATGAAAGGGAAATAGCCTATCAGATACGAGAGAAGGGGAGAAAACCTGGAATTTTCTAGAACATACAGGAGGGGAGGAGAGATAGTATAAAATGGCTTGTAAAACAAGGGACGAGGCTTCTTCTTAACAAGAGAGTCACAAGGGACGTTTATCGAGTGAAAGTCATACGGGAGTTTTTGCAGTGATAATTTGACGGGAGTAAGCAGCTTTGGACAGCAATTACCAACGCCAGTGTCCTGTGTTAAGGAAGGATCCAGGAATCCGATAAACAGATACTGGGGCATAGAGTATCGGCGGAATTCACTTTGTACAATATCCGGTGAAGTAGAACAAACATTATAAATTAATACGAATATATTTGAGAAGGGAACATATATTAATTAATTGAGTAACTAAAGTGAATTTGTTTCCTAAGTGAAGAATAAAAGGGTTATTATAAATATATGTACTGTTCAAGTGTATCATTTTTGTGCATGAATTAATCCATAACCTTTGCCGCCAAGGACTACCGAAAGAAAGGATCTCTCTCAAGGTAAGAAGTGATAAAGTGAAGGGTACCTTTTGTGTGTCGGGCTGATACAAGTATATAACGTCGCGTGTTTAGGACCGCGTGAAAGAATAATTATTAGAACCCCTGTGATAAGGAAATTGATAGGGGGGGACTAGTACAATATATCACAACTATTATGATCCATTATTGTACGTGGGAAAAATGACATTTTAAATCTATCGGTTCTGCATTAAATTTCCTTTATCTTATTCCTGTGATCGCTTCTACCGTAGTACGTTGGCTCTAGCAGTATGTGTTGAACGTCCGGCAAAAAAACTGTCTGCTCCGAACTTGCGCAAAAGATTTAAACTGTATTCCTCCCTTCGATCAGTTAGAGATTCCCACCCTAATTCATTTAACAATTCGGCAACACTGCTAAGTTTATCGCAACAGCATTTTACAAATCTTGCTTCTCTCCGTTGTATTCGATCTATTTCTGAGATGAATGAGGTTTGTGGGACCTACTCGATGGCACAGATGATCTCAGTTATCGATCGCCTCCACATAAAAACCAATCGAGCAATAATATCCAGAGGGATACATTTTGTAAGGAAACATCCTAAAATTTAGACGGTGCAAGTGTACATTATCTGTGCTATGCAGCAAAGGTTCTCGTTCAAAAACACACCATTTCCTTTGACAAACTCAAGAGAAGATAGAGCTACGAGTGTCCAACCCAGACAATGAGAAGATGACGCCGATGCAATCGAGGTCTGCACTCACCAAAGGGCAGCAGTCGTCATCAACACCGCATGGTAATACATACAACGCCATTGTCGTTTCACGAGTCTGGAGCGATTTCTCGCCAATCATCTCTTGGAATTCCTCGGGAAGCAGTTAAAATGACGGATCACCGCGGTGAAGTGAGGTTACGAACTAAATGATTCACTCGTCATGCGAAGTCCACTATTTACGGTTAGTTCATAAACTCACTTTAATGGGTAGGATTTGGCTCTCGGCCAAAGATTGCCGTTTAATTCACTAACGGCCTTTATTATCCAATATTTCCATTAGGGAAGGATGTCATTCGACTGTTAGGTAGACGGCATCTTGTTCGAAGGTGTTGGAGCTAGTGTTTTATCTTACCGTAACATCAGCTCTTCTCTGATAAGAGTAAATAAATGCATATTATGTAAAGTAAATTAATGCATGAAAGTAAATAGAAAATTAAAAGTAAATAAATACATCATATCCGTGATCCATGTCTGATGAATCAGTCACGAAGTCATCAAATGAAATGCCAAATTAATGGCATTTAGACCGAATACAAGAGGGTACATTGAATTCCAAACAGAATGCATGTTTTGGGTTATAAACATTGAAGCGTAGTGAAAACTTCTTGGCAATCATAAATGTTCTTTCAATGATCGTGCATAAAGGCTTAGAGAGTATAAATTTACGAGAAACCTTTCACCACAAAAATCTGCGAACATTAGGTAACAGCGACATTTACTACACCTGCGTAAGGGCTAAGCCTCAAAGGTAATAAATATGCATTCTTGTCTCTCGTAATCCACCATTAGCCTGAGAATATCCATTCGTAGACGGAGAGGAACTGTTAAAGGGTATCGTGACCAACGCGCGCCTTAGCGAGAAGTCCCAAGTTATGGGAAGAAAATCGCATTTGAGAGCAGAGCCAAGTAAGGGGTGGCCAACGCTGGAAAGGACATATCTCGTGTATGCAAGGTGATCGTATTTGGAATCTGCGTGAGCGCGCGCATACTGCTCTGGCGGTAGGGCGTCAAGAGATCACGATCTTAGCCCATCCAAAGAGGGAGAGCGTGCGTCTGTTTAAGGCGTGATCACCTTCTTCTCCACATCGTAGCCATGGAAACACATCACTTGAATATCGACCGATTCTTCCCCAAAACGGGATCGAATCCACAGGTGCGACGGACAACAAATGCAGGAATTCACGACGTCCTGAGGATTCCTTTTGCGAAACCACCGATGAAAGCCTTTCCCCATCCAGCCACCCTGCCTGCGCAGGTGTTCTCCGAGGCCAGATAGGGTGAGATCCCAGGGTTACACCCCTCCCTCTTCCATGGAAAACCGTAGTGCTGTCTCAATTCCTGTAATTATTCGTAGTAACAGGTGATTAGTCGTAGTTACACTAACTTTAGGGTATAGTGTAACGCATGTTGGTAAATACTCACCCCCTGCCACACACCCCTGTGGTGGCTTGCAGGGTTTTTTGTAGATATGGATGAATTGACGAGAAGTTAACGCCATGAGACTTGGAAGCACTCATGACAAAAATTGGAGTGGATTGGAAGCCATCTGTTCGCATGTTATGAATTACTGACTAATTCCATGCGTGTACGTGCGTATTCCATGCGTGTTCCATCCGTGATGTTGCTTTTTAGTTGGTCATTGATTGCTATGCGATTGGAAACGAAATATTAGCCTTTCCTCTTTTAGATGTTTTCCTTACCCACTTGCAAATTCCAGGGTCGCGGGTTCGAGTCCCGCCGGGGTGGTTTTTGTTTTCACTACCCACGGCACGGGTGTCTGTATTCGTGCGGTGCTGCTTTTTGATTCCCACAAAATAAAGGACCTAATGAGATTTTTCCGGGGTGGTGAAGTATAAATGAATAAACAAATATAAATAAACTTTTTCCTTCATGATACACGGTAACATTCCAATAATGACTGAGAGAAAGCCAAAAAGAAAACAAACACGACATAGCGCCTGAAGGTCGATTAATTGATTAAGTGAATAAATTCGACCTAACCGCACGTTAATTTTTCCCGTGACTCCGCACGGTTTTTCACGCGAAGCCTGTAATAGGGAAGCCGCGATTCGCTGGAAAGGCACTGGAAACTCTTGCTTAAATTACGCAAACTAAAGGTTTGATTTTCTCCGCACCGGACCAAAGAGTCATGGGATCCAAGAAACAACTCATGGGGTACGTAAGGACGAGCAAGGCGGCATCGTAGGGATACATCGGTTGCCACAACAACGGATCCACCTTCGGAAGCAGGTCTCCGCTAGCCACCACTCCCTATGAAGTGAGGGTGGGTGGGTGGGTGGCTTTGGGAGGAAAGAGAGAGAGGTCAGTGGAATCAACTGGCGCGTCTTGGCCTTATAAAGGAGGGAGAAGGAAGAAAAGGAGATGGATACATATAAATGTGAGGACGAGGAGCCTTTTGGAATCCACAGCAGCCGTCCAGATCTGGAAGTGAGGGGAGGAGGGGCAAGGATGAAGGAGGAGGCATGCCGTGAGATAAGGACGACGAGGAAGAGAGGATTCGTAAGAGGCGGCGACCAAGCAACCGGTTGGCGGCATCCGCGGAATCGCAATCCCTCAACCCTACCCCTTCCTCTCTCGCCAACCCCACACTTTATTTATATATATATATATCCCCCTTCGTGTGTGGGAGGGGGGAGGGAAGGGGGTAGGAGGGTAGGGTCTCCCCCCTACCACAACCACCCCCCCCTCCCCCCCACAACTACCCCCCACCACAACCACCCTCCACTTTCTTTTGTCCATCACCTTCTCTCGAGCAGAATGCTGGACTCCGGGTGTTCTTCCTCTGTTTTACCACCCATTGTTGGTTGGTTGGATGTTTTTTTAAGGGTGTGTCTGACAACTGAGATCATTAGCATGTATGTACCATTGAGGACAGGTGGTTAAGTCGGTTTAGGTTGCTGTCACTTGAGGCAGGGTGGGGAGAAACCCGGCGTCAACTATAGCCAACTCTTGACGAGGTTCCACCACGACTGCGCTAGTCAAAACAAATACATACCATATTCTTCCTTCCCGTATCAATTGCTTAAAAAGTGATGTTTTCACCGATGTAAAGCCTTTGCTATCAAAGACCAAAGTGAAGGTAAAAAAGAGTAGTACACGAATACATTTTTAATGAACACCTTATTAAGCCATAGGAGACGACTGCAGCGGAATTTCTATAGAATTAAAGTATTTTAACTTCAGTGCTTGCATATACTTGAAAATAACAAAAAAGATTAATTTCTGTAATAATTTAATCCCCGTTCAGTTTCCTGGAGGAAATTGCTACTTTTTCGCGAGAAGGGAATTACTACTAGATTTTCATTACAATTATATTTAAACTATTATATTTAAATTACTATTAGATTTAAACTACTATTAGATTTAAATTACTATTAGATTTTAATTATTATTAGATTTCTAATCCCCAATGTCACAATTATTCTCGCTCTTAGCACTATGCATCTACAAGTTTAACTTGGGGAAAATTGCGTCCAAAAAAGATAGTATTTGGTTGCTCATATCGGACAGAGGGAAAAATAATCTACAATTACCCTAAATTTGAATAAAATGACATGTGAGTCATTTTTTTTACGGCGAAGTGACCTAAACGCAAAGCCCAAAATAGCCCACATTCGAAGGAAAGAGCATTGATCTTAAAGTGCTCGAATTTCAAGTGCATTACTAGAAGTAATTCGAATTCCAAGTCATGAGGAAGAGACGCCAGCAAATTGAATAACCTGGAAATTTTCAATCGATACAATACTTGCTGAAATTCAGCAAAATTTTTTAAAATCACCAAGTTTTCGGGATTAAATTTTTCAGAGTTTTCAGAAAATAAAAATTCCTGAAATTCGACAAAATGTCTGAACTGAAGGTAGTCTTACACACATCAGCAAACCTCTTGCCATTAAAATCTGGTTGTAAATATTCTAGTTTCCACAAAAAGAATAACCTCACAATAGAATTGCGGGGTAATTTTTTTATTTTATTGCCTATTTCCTGAAAATTTACTGTAATTCAGCAAGTTTCCATGGCTAAAGTTTTTAAGCTTTACAGATTTGCTTAAAAGTTGTTACAACTTCGGTTAAGGAAAGCTTGCAGAATTTTATCAAACTTGGGGGGAAATATTTTGCAGTGTACTCATGCTACCACACACCCTATCCCCTTGTCCCAGATCATGCGATATTACGAAGCGCCGACTCATTAACTACCGTCGATTTTCTCCGCGAATGCGATATGTGAATTGCCCCTCCACCATAAACAAATACAACAGCGGCAGAGCAGCGTCTGAGATCTGCGGCTCCAATCCTTCATCGGTGATAAATGACGTAGGTGTCTACGCAGGAATTTATTACTGGGGCCACGTGTGATATTCAAGCTTTAAAAACCCTTACGACCCCAATAAATACATACGAATGCAATAAAATACTATAATATGTGATTTCTGAAAACATGCCTATATCTTTGTGATAAGTGACACAGACATAAGGCTTCACGTGGGGCACCAGGGCACCTATACCTTCGAGAACTCTCGCATATGTTCGATTGCTATCATCAGCAGCCATCAATACAAAGATTGGGCATTGGTATCGTAACGTAAATTTCTCCAATCGGCTTTTCATGGATCCATCTTTCCTGACACTCCTCAAACAATTTGAACATCTGTTCACAGAGAGGGAGGGCCCTGATTCAAAACAAGCATAAGCATCTGGACGCTCCGACAGAATGTATTTCCCGGGTCGCATAAATTTTCGGCCAAGCACCGGCAGCCTAACTCGAGGGAATGGTTGATTCACACGCCGAGCGATTCTTATAGTCTACACACTCCTCCATTTTACTTGCCTCCGACAATATAAATTCCGTTCATCTTTTCTACTCATACCTAGATCTGAGGAACTTAGGCCCTAAGCGTTATACTATCTCTTGTAAAGATAGAATGCGTTAACAGATTCCCCTTATACACATAGAGTTATTTTCGTGATAGTGTACGTAATTAAGCTACCCGAAGGAAACTGTTCAAGTTCATGAGGCAGACAAAATGTAATTCAACAATCAATTGAGCTAAGTTTGAATAAAATATTAAACTAAAATGTTTGATTCTAGAGCCACAAAAATTTCCTTAAGCCAATAGGTAAACCACGTAATTATTTCACGGTATGAAATGTTTTTATTAATATATTTCATATTATGTATAACATTTTTTAAATTGCTTTTTAACTGTACATAGAGCCACAATCTTTCTTACATTTTATCCTTAAAGGCCAAGGTAACCGCTTAATATCTATGCCTCACCTGTCTATGTTACCGTAATGAATGAAATGCACTTCGGCAGGCATTCTTACGTTTTGATAAAAGTTGAGATAAATAGCTCCTTAATAAGACGAAGACCGGTGTTTTTTACATTTGAATGGTCGTCGTGTTTAATCGCTTTCTTTCCTCGGCTGTTTGTCTCCACATGTCGGCACTTGCCGCCGCAAGACACTTGGACATATGAATATTGCCGAGCCTCAAACCAGTTTCATTTTTTCTCAAAGCGCTTCCCTCTACACCTCAGCATGCTGCACGAACCGGAAATTACAATTAATTAATGAGTCGATGGCATATTCATATCACGGACATCATCATCATCGTAATTCCTAAGACAGCTTCTCGTATATCTTCACTCGACTCTTTGCCGTACATTGCTATACTTTTATTAGCCTGTCTTTTAACCATCCGAGGTACAAAATGAGAATAAATTTTAAAACATAACAGAGTCACAGAAAATGATGAATGGAATCAAAGTAGCAAAGGAGATGTATAATACAAGGATATTAAACCAGCCATCAGCTAGCAATTTTTCGGGAATTAAAAATTAATACCATAATTAATTTCTGTAAGAAACAAACAATGAGTTCATAGAGTAAAACACTTAACGGACGGTAAATGAACGATTGTAAATGGCGTCTTGACGCGTCTGGCGTTTCTACTTCCTTCTTTCATCAAACCTGTTCAATGCCTTCGATTATCTTGTACATGGAGTGTGAACGATGCAAACTCCAGAGTTCAAATAATTTCTAGCAAGAAATCAGCGTTCAACAAAATTTCAAAGAGGGAAGCAAAAATTGGTGCACATGATTTGGCCAAATTAATCATGTAATTTAAATTACTGCAGGCGTTATCTAGATGAATAACTGTTTTAGCACCGCATTGAAAATTTATCATCTCAGCATTGAATTGCATTTTACCGCCCGTTTTAAATGAATACGACAATGAGTTACCACCTTTAAGGTGTCAGTTAATGGATGTATATCACGTTTTAAGAGATGAAAAACTACCCTCATTTCCAAATTTAAATATTATGTGCCTCGACTGTGGTTTCCTCTCATCGCAAGATCATTAGGCGTCGTTATAATATCTTGGAACGCATTCTACACTCAAGTCGCTCCAGCCGGTCAAGTTCTCCCTCCACTTTTGTGCTTCGCTTCCTTGAACAGTTTCCTCAACATTGGCCCAGTATGACTTCAGTGCCCTCTGCTTTATGGCTTCCTCCGCGCTATTCTTCTTTCTTTCTTCATTTCGCAGAAATACGCCGAAGATTAAATCTTTCCTGGAATGGAACCGAAGAAGAATAACGCGTAGAGTGGAACTCAGGAAAGGAATGAGTTATTTATGACCGGTCTGGTCCACTATGCTAATTTTCAGAAGCCATCCACGCTTCAAAAACTTTGTTAGGACCTTTCTGTTGCGAAAAGAATTTTGATGGTGGTTAAGGAATATTGCTCTACCACTATCACATTTCCATATTCAAAATTAAACTACTTCCATAGAGATGTATATCGATTTGTTTACTTAAAAAATTGCTGAATATTTTGTGTTCAAAATGTTATTGACTCTGGGCATATCCCTCATCCTCTGGGATGAATTAATTGATTTCAATAATAATCAATAAACTGCAAAAAAATGAAAAAAGGAGTGGAGTGAAAGGCCAATAATTATCTGCACTTGTCACACAACTCGACTGAATGTCAGTCATGCCACCACAAGGTTAAGGACAAGCTATGTATTTACTTCAATTTCCTCCGAATTAACTTTCATTAAGGTATGTTCATTTGTAGCCATAAGATTTAATAGTATAAACATTTACGTAATATTAACATGGCTTTCTTATTCTACTATATATAAATTAGACTATTGGTTTGCTAATGAGACGATTTTAGGCAAAAGAGCGCATGCACATCTGGTATCATTCATTCATTCATTACAGTAATCTACCGGTTAGAGGTAGGTTGTGATGAAAGTCAGAGAATATCCAACGAACTCTTACACGTGCCGTTCCCTTTCTAACCCTAGTATTTCTTTCTTCATCTCAGCATAAGTCCTACCTTTCTTCATCACGTCCATAAAATCGATTCTCTTCCTTCCCCTTCCCCGCTTACCCAACATCCTCCCCTCTATCACGGACTTCAGCAAACCATCGCCCCTCATTACCCCTTCCAGCCACCTACCCTGTCTACCCCTAATCTCATCTATAAGTTTCCTCTCCTCGCCCACCATGTCAAGCACTTCCTCATTTGTCTTCCTTTCCGTCCAACGCACCTTCTCCATCCTCCTCCACACCCACATCTCGAAAGCCTTCAGCCTATTTTCGTCTTCCTTTCTCAAGGTCCACGTTTCTGCCCCATGCAACGCCACACTCCATATCAAGCTCTTCACCAGCCTATTTTTTTACATCCTTACTTAAGGTCCCCGTCATCAGCTCCCTTCTATTAATGAAAGCGCGGTCCGATGCCTCGTGTGTCCACGCGCATGACGAGGACTCTGTTCGTAATAAACCGTGTTGAACATCTGGCATCATATCAAGAAAATATTTATTTCGACATTATGGAGCCCAGCCCTGGTTTATCACTCTGCTTCCTCCACGCCAATGATTCAAAGACAATATCCAATCACTAAGCGAAGTTTTTTGCAATACTATATTAAATACATGGTATATACTATACTTATATTTTCGCAGCTGCGATAATTTCCTGCACTGAGGACTGCAAAGAGCCGCGGCGTGTGAAGATTAGTCTTTCAAGCTTTCGAGTCCGCTTCACGCCGCATAATCAGGGATTAAAAGAAGGAAGTGACTGTCGATTTCTTCTGTCAAATTCTGATGCGGTGGACGCGAAATCTTGGAAGACTAAAATTTCACACGCATCGGATCCCGAAGTTGATAGTAGGAAATAATTAAGTACTAAGTTTTATTTATAATTAAAATAATCGAGAAAACATATGAACGACACACGGTTGCATTTATGACGCGATTTGTGCGTCATAACTCTCTCATTTGTTTTAAGGTGGTTCCACCGTAAAATGACTTAAATGTCATTTTTATTCATATTCTGTCTACTTGTAGAAAAAATTGTCCTCTATCTGATATGAACAACAAAATAATACCTTTCCACGCTATTGTATTCTATAATTGAACTTGAAATTACATGGTGTTTAATGGGGGAATGAGAGAAACACGGGGAAAAATAGTATTTTTCCATCAAATATAAATGCCATTTTTGCGGAAAACTGTTTATAAGAAGGAAATAATCCAGAGAAGTTTAATAAAAATAAAATATAGGCCTCTTACTACCTTATTTATTTTAGTTATTAGGGAATTACTGCAGTAATTGAAGTCAAAATGATGTAATTCGTAGGAAATGTCGCTGCAGTCGGCTCCTATGGCTGGAAAAAAGTGCTCATTTAAAATACATTTGTGGATTAATCTGCATTTTTTATCTTACTTTTGGGTTTCTATAGGTAACAAATTTAATCAGCAAAAGGAGGATTTTTTTGGACAAAATATCAAAAATGTGGAATTTAGTATTTGTTTTGACTCACACAGTCGCGGTGGAACCTCCTTTATAAAGTCTCTCTGGAGTGCACAGTCACAACATATTCCATGGAAGACAGCTCCCATTTCTTGGCAAATATCTCGAAAAGCAGTTTGACAAGTGGACGATAGTTCGGCATTACTATAATGAAGGAATTTCCTTAATAAAGAAGCTGAAATCGTTGATTTTTAAGGGAAATGATATCTTACTCAAACTACCCTTAGATCCTTATGCCTTTAATTATGTTTATGAAAATTTCTATCCTCTTCGTTCTGCTCTCGAGCTTACAAACGGTATTCTTCCCGCTCGCTGTCCTCATTCCAACAGTCCGTCCAGTCCAGTCAGTCCGTCCTCCTCCTTTCCTCATCTCCGACCCACCGTCACTGAATCGCTCCATAATCCTCGGAGCCAGATCTTTCTTCCCTCCTCTGTCGCAAATATGGTTGAACACCAGGGAGGGAAGATGACAGGGAACGGAAGTAAGGGGGTGTCCATTAATTACGTGAGGCGTTTAGCGGGGGGGGGGGGGGGGGGTCGAGCCGAATCTCACCCAATCTCACCTGGGGGAGGGGGAGGGGGGGAAATCTCTTGGCAAATATCACGTAATTTTTTTTCCGCGAGAAACAGTGTAAAATTGCGAGAATACTAGGTTAAATTAAGTAAAACATGTGGAAATGAATTACATGGACATGTTGGCTACAGTAGTCACTCTTGAGACCACACATGAGTCCCCGTGGACTGAATTAGAATGAGTATTCTTTTACGAATTTTAGTAGTTACTATTTAAGTATTTCATTGTTCAATTTTCTTACTGTGATTCTAGATTACGTTCTTAGTAGTCTTAAAGACTAGCCTTAATTAGTCTTAAATAAAAACAACTAAGCAATTTATGTTTATAAAAAATAAATCCAATGCAATCAAGCACAGATTAACGTATTTACACTAAAAATACGCATTTTTTTTTAATCTCACGTGAGATTAGGGGGGGGGGGGTCGAGCCAAATCTCACGACATCTCACCAAGGGGGGAGGTGGGGTCGAAAAATCGCCAAAATCGCCTCACCTAATTAATGAACGCCCCCTTAGAACTTACATGGCCACTCAATGGTTACACGCCATGATAAAGTTATTAGAGCAATTCATACCACACGAGTTACGGGTCAACTCGGCGGATATTACTTAAAGTACAGAAAAGATTGGGAGGCTTAAGTCAACCAACCATCGGACTGAATGAATTATGGCGATTATTGTCTTTCTCTTAAGATCATAAATGGTGTGTGTAACCTCCGCACAGCAATGGCGTTGACTAGTTGGCACAGCAGAGGCTTGAAGGACGGTGAGTTTGGAAATGGAGGACTTTGAAATGTGGATTCTGGAAGTATTGGAGAGAAGGAAGAGGAGGATGACAACTCTGTCATACGCGTTGGAAAGGCCGCGATACGCTTTTTCTGGTGACGCAAAAAGTGGGCCCAGGAGATTGGTGTTGCTGGGTACTCGTCCGCTGAAGAATTTGACCGAGGAAAGAATGCAGGAGTTGTGCAGTTGATGGAGGAAGGGAACTATTATTTAAAAAAAATATTTTGAAAGCATTAAAATGAAGAAAGCTCCAAAGTTGTAGCGAGTGCACGGCACTCCTTGGCAAACAAATCACGACAAGCGAACACATTGGGTGCTTCTCATTCGTTTTATTACACTTCTCAACATAACAGCGAAGTTGCTTTTCATTCCTTAATAGACCTCGCGCACTTGATATGCGCGCTTCGGAACAGATGAGGAGCAGAGTTTATGGGTGCAGAATTGTTCTCAAGAAGAAAATAAAGTCGATTATCGCTTCACTGTTACTTTTGTGTTGATCTGTAGTAAACGCGTCAAGGATAGATTATTTAAAGTTTTTATATATTGTATGATGAAAAACTTATCTTTCTACGAGTGTATTTTGAACGAATGCGTGAACAATTTACAAGACATTCGGCAGTGATTACTGCGTATCTACAGAATGCTACCTACGAAGGCATGTCATCGAACGTTTCGCCAGCGCGCATCGTCTCATTCATCGTCGTTCATGTGTCTCGCTGAAGTGCTCCGTTCTGCACTGACCTCAACACCGGGGATGGAATGCTCCCGCAGATGGGCATTATTGAGTCCCATGGTGGTAGAGAGGATGGTTTGAGTCATACAGACGTGTAAACATATACTTAAAGGAAGTATATATACTTATATAATATACTTATACTTATTCTTAAAAGAAGGAAGTGACTGTCGACTTCTTCTTTCAAATTCTGATGCGGTGGACGCGAAATCTTGAAAGACTAAAATTTCACACGCATCGGATCCCGAAATTGATAGTAGGAAATAATTAAGTACTAAGTTTTAAATTTATAATTAAAATAATCGAGAAAACATATGAACGACACACGGTTGCATTAATGACGCGATTTTTGCGTCATAACTCTCTCATTTGTTTTAAGGTGGTTCCACCGTAAAATGACTTAAATGACATTTTATTCATATTCTGTCTACTTGTAGAAAATGATGTCCTCTATCTGATATGAACAACAAAATAATACCTTTCCACGCTATTTTATTCTATAGTTGAACTTGAAATAACATTTTGTTCAATGGGGGAATGAGAGAAACACGGGGAAAAAGGGTATTTCCATAAAATATAAATGCCATTTTCGCGGAAAACTATTTATATGAAGGAAATATTCCAGAGAAATCGAAAAAAAATAAAATATAGCCATCTTACCACCTTATGTTTTTAGTTATTAGGGAATTAATGCCGTAATTGAAGTCAAAATGCGGTAATTTTTAGGAAATGGCGCTGCAGTCGTCTCCAATGGCTGGAAAAAAGTGCTCATTTAAAATCCATTCGTGGAAAAATCTGCATTTTTTCTACTTCACTTTTGGTTTTCTGTAGATGACGCATTTCATCAATGAAAGCAGAATTTTTTTGACAAAATATCAAAAATGTGGAATTTAGTATTTGTTTTGACTCACACAGTCGCGGCGGAACCTCCTTAAAACAGTTTTTATCGCCAATTTACCGCGGGGAATCCATATATCTCCGATCTAGTTTACCTTTACATAAGGAACAAATGAAAATGAGACGGAAAGATGCTGATGTGTTCCCATCTGCGCCAACTTAAGCACCTTTGAATGTGAATCAATCCTAATTTCGCCCATGCGGACGGTTAAATGAGCAGAAGAGAGGAATTTCAATGCCGAATGCTTGTGGAGTCGATTTTTTTTTTTTTTCAATTCTGGTACGTGTGGACCAATCACACACATCGAGGCGGCGACCGCTGAAGCACGGCATGTGGCACGGGGGGTGGGCGACCAGCCGACGGCCGTTCTCGACCCCTCCCAACATGGCCACCGCCCGCATTAATACCCTCCTCTCGTCGCAATACGACCTCGTTGCGAGCAGTCTCATTGCATTCAGAGCCCGTCCCATTACTGCCCGCCCGCGCTCATCGACCAGAGCGGCGGCGGTCTTGTACTCTAGTGTGCCCTCCGTCTCCCACCAACCCTCTGCGGCGATACACTTGCTATGGGAAAAACAACCCCCTCCCACCCCCCTTCCCATGCTCGCTAGACACCCGTTTTGGCGAGGGGCAGTGCAGAGACTCGACTATAAGGAGAAGATGCCTTAAAAAGACTTTTTGGATCGTCTCCTTAGAGGGAGGAGGCGAGTTGGAGGGAAAGGAAGAAGAATCGGTTTCCTTCAACTGGAGACAGCAGGAGATGCTACTCGGACCGCATTAAGTGAACTGGAATGATGGGGGTGGACGCGATTATAAGGAGACAAAGGCTCGAGAGGGTTGTAGCGAGGAGGTGGAGGAGGGAGGGAGGTTAGGAGGATGTTGGACACGTGAAGGAGGTGAACCCATCCTTGCTGGCAGTGCGCTGCGCCGACAGCACGCATGCATGTAGTACCTACGCGGGTACTTGCAGAGGGAGCAGTCCATATAGGTCTCTCTCCTCCACCCTTCCGGCTAAACACTCGCCGAGACATTGAAACATGCGTACATTTTTGGGTCTCCTTGGGTGGCCCGCGGGTTCTCAGTTCGGTAGGCTAGTCGCATACGAACCGCTCACGAAAATACGACATTCCTCCAAGGAGGCTTGAGTTCGAATTCTGGGTAAATTTTAGTCCCCAATTTCTGAATTGGATTGAAATATGGGTACATTATGATGAAGGCATTTTACGGCGGAAATATAAAATCAACAAAATAATCGGACATGAAAACGGTAGAAAAACCGAATTTTATTTCAATTTCCACCAAATTTTTATTTTTATATAAAACTGTATAATAATTTCACCCGTGCTAATTATTGCCCTAGGTTTGGCTGGGATAAGGTTCCTCACATGTGGCTGGCATGAATCACACTTCATGCTTTAGCATTAAATTAAAAACGCGCTGGCGATAGTGTTGTGCCTGGCTGAGTGATTTACGAACGGGAATGTACATATGTTTACTAATGAATGTAGTAGACTTCATAGTTAAATGTCGGCTTCCTAAATTGATTTTACTTAGTTGAATGCTAACAGATTCTTCCTGAAAAGACTACAGAAATAACTTGAAGAGCATTTCAAAATCTAAAATGTTAGCTCATGCTCACTCGTTATTTGGATATAATAAGCAATGGATAGCACACGAGACATGCGCTTGACCAAACGGATTCCAAATTATTAGTTAAATCCAAATGCAATAGAATTATATTTCAAAATGGCTTCAGTTTAGATCAACTATGCGCCAACCATTAAGTATAAATTATTATACAAATTGCTTCCTAGTTAGACCACGTCTACTAATTGGGCTCCAAAGGTGAAATGCAACATTTCTTTTTGGCATATAGACATTGTTTATGATGCAACGTTTGCATTTCGAAACAGCAACATCCGTGCGTGAGAGAAACTGTTTTCATTTCTATTTGAATACATTTCACATGTCTGCTAATTGTACTCATCGACGCATCCGATAAAATAATTCCAATTTCCTTTCATTTGGTGGAGTAATTCTCAATTCTTCTGCTTCTCTCTCTGAAGTTAACCAGCCCAAAGTTGTCGCATTGTACGCAAAGTGTTCAGCACGTACTTCAAGTACACTGCAGCTGTAATAAAGTTAATTAAATGTAGCGTTATTTAAAGAAAAAAAAACATTTAAATGGCGAAGATCTATCATTTCTATAATTATATATTCTACTCAATATGATCGCAAAGCGCTTCTAACTACCTACCTTCTGCAGTAAAACGATCAAACGCAATTGTTATGTGCATTGCTGAATTATTTACGAACGTTCACGAATGTTTTATCACTAATTGGAGTATTATATGCCATAATTTCGACTATTTGAATGGTTTCACTTGACTTAAATTCCCACAGCTTCTTACCTGAATTTACAAAAAAAGGTAGATACTAGAAGCGCAAATTGAAATCTGTAATTGTAGTTACCACATGCTCGCACATTTTTTTGGCCTAGAAAAAATGTATTGACTCTGCATCGTTTCACTAAATGTGCTAGCGAGATACTCTCAAAGACTTTCTATTTTTTAGCCAAATTTACAGAAAACTCACCCTTGCCGTGTATGTTATTGAGTGAAAATTAACCCAACTACAAAAAAAAATCAAGGCATGTGTCGATTTCGGTGAAGGGCAATTTTCTCATTTAGTCCGCATGACCATTAATGCGTAATTGTATTGTAATTGTGCAATTAAGCGATTTTCGTGTAACATGCTTCGATTTGGTCGAAAACCAAAACCGATCTTTCCCCCTCTTCAATGTTAGTTCTCCTGTTGCTCCCTCCTCCTCCCCCATTCTTCCCCTCTTTTCCTTCTTTCTCTCCCTCCTTCTCCCTCCTCCTCCCCCCCCTCTTCCCGTCTTCCCTCTTCCGCTTCGCTTTTTAAGATTCCGGTCGCCTTTCGCCTCGACGTCGGGACGGTTGTGAGCAGAGGAGGAGGAGGAGAGGTATACAGAAGGGGGAGGGTGGGCAGGTGGGGGGGGGGGAATTCTCTCTGCGCAGCGCGGTACAGGAGACACGGACTCCGCCGACGACGAAGAGATGATCTTAAAAAGGTCTTTTTCCTCCTCTCTTTCTCCCTCCTTGCTTCGGTCCTTGCCTTTTACCTCCCCCCCCCTTCCTCTGTGAGACAAGAAAAGACGCGGAGCTTCCTCTCTCTCAAACAAGAGCAAGAATTTCCCTCCAAAAGGATTTCTGCTTCGAGGAAACGGACAAAAAATATTTAGCTAAAGATTCACATCCACCGAGTCGATAAGAGATTGTTCATAATGAAATCAACCTCTGCAAATCGTTCGTCTCGGGTTGAGTTGGTGACCCCCAAACATCAACGCTTTGCCTACGCATTAGAACTCCAATAATTTAAGTTTTTAGGAGCAAGCAAATGCTTTGATTTGCAAATATTTCGGGTTGAACACCAATGTACAAAAAACCAGCGTACATCAAATTCACTTTTACTCATAGTATTTTGAGTTATACTGATCAACAACATGAGGAAACTAAAAGAACAATTGCTGTTTATACAGTACCCGATGATTGCTTTTGAGGTCGAAACTGATGGCAGAGTAACTCTTGCAACCTGCAGAAAAGGGCAATTTCAATTCATCCAGCGCATCACCGATCTGTATCCGTTGGAAATATTTTTTTCCGTAATAGAAGGTGTTTAATGTTGCAGTGGTAATATCCACAGCTTATAAGTAAAACCTAATGAGCCGTATTTGATAATAAATTAAGTATTTAACCATTTTAATGACTTTTTAACCGACTTTTTCTGCGAAAAAGCGGTCAAGTCGCAAATAAAGTCCATATCTAGTTACCTTCCTAGTTACCACTGTTTCACCTTGCAAAACATTTATGGGTAATGACTCATCGAGCATGGCTCTAATTTTGGGGAGTGATCGCTGCTATTACCTCAAACTGCATGCGGCAGACAGAAAGTGAGAAATGCCCTTAGCCGTTGAAGCAGGTTAAACTGAAGTACCTCTAAGTTTATGGATATGGCTTGAAGTACAGTCACAAAGATTGCCGTCAAAAGTACCTCGCCTTGTTTTTCTCAAATGCTGTAGAAATTGATTTGAGAGTAAAGTCCACGCACTTTCGCCTCGTACTTCTTTGACATGTGGACTTCAAAGTAGACATGCGAATGTTGTTAAGAGCAAAATGAACCAGTTGCCAAGGACTCAGCCATCATCTATTTTGGTGGAATCTTGCGTTGTTTTTAAACTCGAATTATTCCTCCCCCCCCCCCCCCCCCCCCCCCCCAAGGCTCGCCAAAAAGGATTCAAACGTCTACCGTCCGTCCCTTGAGAGAATGTCGCTCTTCCTCGTAAAGAAAACGAAGAGGGGGGGTGGGGAGACGGGAAGCCAGGGGGGGACGACGACACTCTTCGGCAAAGGGCCGCAGGGCCGTCCGCCGTAGAGACGGACCGCGGCTACTTTCCTTTCCTACCCACTCTTTGAAATTTCCAGATTTTATGCGAAAACGAAGGGCATTGATTTTGCGCTGGTCGAATGCTCATAATTTACGGTTGTTTGAGCGAGATCATTAATCAATACAATCATGAACAATAATCAGCAACCCATTTCCATCTTCGGTAAGTTGTTTTTAGTGCTTTGTTATTTTGTTGCTTACTTGTGTGTCTCATTTTGTGTGTTACAAGTGCACTTAAAATTGGCTATACTGCTGTATGTGTACTATTTTATTTTAATGAAAAACTATTATTTCAATGTGAATTAAAGGAATTTATTTTGGGTCTTGCATTGAGCGATATTAGGACTTAATAGTCCTCTATTCCATACAACTCGTTGGACTCATTGGAAGTCTTGCATTGAGCGATATTAGGACTTTAATAGTCCTCTCTTCCATACAACTCGTTGGACGAACACACACAACCATGCCCTGGGAGGTGTAAATTTCCTACCCAGGCGGGATTCGAACCCGCGACTTTTGGTTTGGCAAGCGTGGACTTAACCTCGCCGCCACCGAGGCCGGCGAATTTGGCATAATGTTAAAGAAAAAGGTCTCACCTTTCCACAGATACCGAAATATCAGTCACACACACACTTTTCTTCGAGATATTTGCAAAAAAATACCATCCATTTTGCATGGGAAATAGTACTCCTGAGAGATATGTTTTTTTATTAAAAATATCTTACGCATAGATCTCGTCATAAATTACACAGTGAGAAGTTTGTATTCATTCTCAGCATCTTACATTTGTAAATCAATTACACACCACATTTTACGTTTTTTTGAATCACAAAAAAAGTAATCGGTGGTGAAGGCGTTTTCACTGAACTGCGTGAAAAATTGAGTCAAGTTAAATACTTATGATTGCACATTTAGTTAATAGCATAGAATTTTAGTCATATAAAACAATATTTTTGCGCCATTATTATTAAAAAATTTACTGCATGATTCTTAAATCTGCTGAAAGTAAAAAATAAAATAAAATTCGAATGTTCGTCTCTATATTATGACTAGGGAAAAATCCTCTCTCGAACCACTAGAAGCGAAAACAACGGGAATGCATTTCTGACAGGCTGAATTTCAGAATTCCAAAAGCTTCGGTCAAATGTATCCACCAATGAAACTTTTGCTTAGGTTAAACTGAATCATTTGAGGAGCTGGAGATTGAACTAAAGGTGATCAGGTAAAGTCAACGGGATTCGCAGATGAACAAGTGTTAGTTAGCAAGTCATCCAAGTGGATGCAGTCAACGAGGACTGTGTTGAAGGTACTGCGTGAAAGGTATGGGATGAAGGTAAATCGTGAGAAAATGAAGGTAATAAGATTTTCTTGAAGTAAGAAAGCAGGCCTGAATATAAGGATGCGAGGGTATATAGCAGACAGCAGGTGGAACAGTTTATGTCACGCGATAGTATTTCATAGGCTAATGACTTAGTAGTAGGAGAAAAACCAGAAGAATTGCAATAGCCATGGAAGCATTTTCGAAGAAAAGGGAATTGATGTGGGTGGCCCTGATGATGAGGGAATTAAGGTAGTTTGAGTGAAAAATCACTTCACCTAGAATGTGATAAAATTGATTTCATTTTAAAGATAAAACTCCCATTTTTCCAATGATATCAAGATATCAACCCCTTGCCAAACTACTTTTCCAGCAATTTGCCTGAAAATGCAAGCTGTTTTACATGGGATAGATTACGGCTGGGCGCTCCAGAGGGAGAATATTTAAAAAATTAGGAACTTTTAGCACCTAGATTTCGTCATAAAACTAACGGTGTATAGATTGCATGTTTTCTCAACAAAATATAAAAAATAATCTATTACTCACGACAGTAATTTTTACAGAATCGCAAAAAACCTGCCGATTTGAAGGGTTTTCAGCCGTACGGCGGGAAAAAATGAGTCAAGTTAGAGACTTATGTAGCTTTATTTATTTAATTACTGAGAATGTTGGACATATATAACTATACATTTGCGCCACTAATATTACAATATTAATTTCATACTTCATACGGATGCTTAAATAAAAAAATAAAATTTGAATATGGTCTCGATTATGACTAGGAAACTATCACGCTCAAACCACCTTAAATAAATGCGATATTCCACCGGAGAAAAATCATTCGCCTTGACCGGGATTCGAACCCGGATCCCACGATTTCGCGCCGAGTGCTTTAACTAGTTAAGCTACCGAGGCGTCCTTAAAGAAAGGTTCTCTGAAAACTCGGTGCTGCATGGGTCGGAAACTTGTCGTTGCGGACTGAGTATGTGAGTAAACTGGGAACACTTGAGGTTTGGGTTTGGAAAAGGATGGAGAGGGTGAGCTGTGTTGCGAGGGAAGACGAACGAGCAAGTGCTGGATATGGCGAGAGAGGAAAGGAAACATGTGGTGGAGACACGGGGAGGGCAGGAAATATGTATGAGGGCGTGTTGTGAGAAGAAGGCACGTGGAATAAGGAGTGATGAGTAGAGGGGAGAGCAGATCTGGAGAAGCAGCGATGAATAGGGAAGGAATTTTGGAGTGCCAGAGAGTTTAGGGAACTTGAGATTGAGCTGATGGCGAGCAAGTAATGCTCAGGTAAGTGGAAAGATATCCCAGGAATGGGGCTTTGGGTGAGTACCGTCTAGAACACTAACAATCAGTTGGTAGAAAGCCTAATGATGATCATTCACGAAATTTTATGCGCTCAATGCTGGCACAATTTCGTCAAATTTACCGCCTAGCACAACCGCAACAAAATTTCAAATTATTTCCCTTCACTGTGGAATTTTCCTTCTTCAATTTAGGCTCTCATATTTGAGCGCAGTTTGAAACATCTGTGAATCGAAAACATTTTCGGGCCTTCGGATTCAATATAGACGTTATAAATTGAGATTGATGCTGGTGTATGAATTACAAATGGCAGGGCCAAATCTTAAAAATATAACGCCATCTGAATAGTTGGGAACAAAATTTGTGAAGTGTGTCCAAAAATGACGAAGTGGAGTTATAAATTTTACATCTCACTTCTCCTTTATGGACAAACTCGCATGATATTGTCCATTAGGATCATCATCAGCATTCGTCAGTCTGTAAATTAATTTTGCGCAGCACTCATCTCTATCATCTTTTTACAGACAAAAACCTCATTCCACCATAATCATCATTTTAACATCAATCTTTTCAAGTATTCCATCCCTAGTCATACCCGTTGATTATTTCCATTAATTTTCACACACATTATTTCTTCCAGGAGGTTCTAAAGATCCGTAATTTTTCCTAAAGGTCCGCAATTCCTATTTTCCTATTGTCTTCTCCATAATGTATTAATATATCATGATTCGTCCACAGATAATTGAAGAATATATTACTTTACCGGATTCGTTCAATTTTTATCTATCTCCCAATACACCACACCTCAACTGCTTCCAATCTATGGTGCTATTTTCATCTTTCGTCCCCTCTTGAATGTCTTATCATCGGCTAAAGTTCTTGTGTGCTCCAGCACTTGAAAACCACGATTCTCGACCTGTGGTTAGGGGTGCGATCTCTTTGGTTATGGGGAAGCACGTGAGGAAATCGAATAATGGGAAAAGTAAGTTCTAAATAGCAGCAATAATGAAGAAAATCAATATATTTTCTAAGATAAGAGGAAAAGTTTTTGAAAGGTCGATACTTTACAAAAACGATCTATGAATATATTTTTGTGCCTTGAGTTCCATAACTGCATTAACGAGCTGAGATTGATACTGTTACCCGGATAGCGATATCCAAGGTTTAACGCGACGGTAATGTCACCCAGACGTCGCTGGTTAGAATCAGTACATGGCATGGATGCCTACGGGTATGACTTTAATTTTTAAAGAGAAACGTTTTTGTTGTACGGTGTGATATATCCTTAGGAAGCGGCGCTACTATAAACGAAGACTAACTTTTCTACTTGCCCGGCATATCTTCTGAATAATTGCTTTAATTAAAGTAGATCTATGAAACTGGATCAACGATTTTTTGAGGAAAGAACAATTCTCCTGGAAAACAAATTTTCAAAACCACTCTTCTCATTGGAAAACCTCATGGATTATTGGAAAATATTTACAGGCTCTCCTATAAGGAGACATCCTCGCTCAATTTCCCCCAACTGGGTGCGACGCCATCCGTTACGAAGAGTCGGTAGACAACAGCCCTTTAGAAACGGATTTACCTCGACTACCTCCCCCACTGAAACAACGCTGGATCAATTATATTGTGGCAAAACTGTCATCAACGCAGAATAATTATCGCGAAAAATCTTCAAATTACCACTTCGAAAGCAATTTTATCCTCCCTGGGTTAATTAGAGCGTTATCATATGCAATCGTGATATTGTTTTTTGTTTATCATGTCAAAATTGCATATCCGTGGTTAAAGTAGAAGAAATCAAAGAAACGGGTGGCGGCGCTAAGGTCGAATAAAATGCTCGCCCATGTTTCCGGAGAGGTGAAATGGGACCCCGGTGGAATTTGTGCATTTCGCGTAGTATGGCCACTTACGGCATCTGAATTTCGAATGTAGACCGCGTACGACAAGATTACTGAGAAACCGAACGTTGCCGAGACCACCGGAATGCCTGAAAATTCGAGCGGGGAGTTTTTTCTTTTTTCACCCGGCCGAATCGTTTTTTGCGTCCACGTCCATTAAGGAGACAGAATGCGACGTTTTTTTCCCCTCCCGCTCCATTGTTGACCCGTCCCCCTTATCCTCTCGAGTGCACGAAAGATGGCAGCAGTGTGGCGAATCCATCTCCCTCAAGTTTCTTTCTCTCCTCGAACGGAAAGCACGCAAAAAACATCCAAGGATTGCTCCTTCCGCTCCCCTCCTCCCGAGAAAGTTGACTCTCGCGGAGACTGATCGGAGTTTAAGAAACACAGCATCTATCGAGAGCTATTCAACTCAGCGGATTTGTCCTTTCTCCAGCTGCTTACGTCTACACCTACACAAGGCCTACATCTACACACATCTATACTGCAAGCCACTTCAAAGGTGTGTGGCCGGCGATGTAGTTTTTTCACCAGCATTCACTATACTATGTGGCATAAATTTACATGAACAACGTGCATACATTAATTCATTGGAAAATGTGTGGGAGGGGTGGATTTATTTACCAACATGCGAAATCTCCCGCTGCCACACACCCTTGAGGTGGTTTGCAGGGTATTCTGTAGATGTAGATAACACCACATGCTACAAATGTAATGGAAACCATGTTTGTAATGCATTTTTCAAATAGAAAAATGCATAGATATACAAGAGTTACAAAGGAAGCACGCGAGACGTACTGCTATCACTACAGAAGCAATTGTATCTCCAATGCTAGAGCCCAATTCACATTTACGGGTGGTTTCATTCTCTCGATGTGTTAACCGTAGTTACTACCATCTACCTACCTATGATTTGCCATCTTGTCACCCCTCGATCTATCTGGCTGGCGTGGTATCAAAATGTAACCGTTGATAAGGATTGACCAGAAATTAACGATTTCCTCCCGGACAATCAAGAATAGTAGGCATAAAATGAATAAATGTCTTGGTAATTGAATACGGTAAGGAGCCCTGATTATTGGCCGGTTGCATACGCCTTCATAACGACGGTCTCAATTACTCTGTAGTGGCCAATGGAGATGGCCAGAGTGCAGCCAATGTGAAAAGTATTTTAAATATACAATGTCTTCCAATTGGCGCCGATGACCTCCCAAGTAGATCATTCTTAAGGGACGCTTTAACCTCAAGTTGATCGTTTAAAATTAGGAGATACCTTCGCAAACGTGGCCAAGGCATTCACTACGCTCACACGAAGGAGTCGAACAAGCAGGCGGAAGTGGAGAATTCGACGAAACAAAAGAACAAATGGAAGAAGAAAGGGAAAATGCGCCCGTTCCCACAGTGGCGTCATCTGCGAGAGGGTATCCATTACTTCTACTTCAGGAGACAAGAATAGGTGTAGCCGTCGAATACAATGAACCCCTTACTTCAATCCCCCCCCTGTCCTCCCCATATAGAGTGTATAGCAACAGCGGTGGCGTCGTCTTCCACCGATGGGGCGACGTGCTTCCTAGTGATTCCAAGCATTCAGCCGGCCTTCCGTGGTCGCCGCTGTCTGGCCGGGCAAAGGAGAGTGAAGGAAATGCTGCTGGGATAGCTGATTTACTGATTTCCAAATCGGTTCAGCACCACATTTCGTGATATCGTGCCAAACACTGTCAATTTTCTGCTAACACCGGTGTAAAACATCATATTTCACATTACATTAACTTTTTTGGTCGATTAATTTGGGTAATGGAGCAGTGCATATTGGAGTGTTTCCATCGTCTAGCGAGGCGCAATTTGTATGCAAAGCATTTGGATGAAGTTACAAGGTTCAAGGAAAACGCTAAATTAACGAGTACATACGCCGCGCCGTTTCTTTGAGTGGCTGCGTAGAAACCGAGTAGGTATCGTAAGAGTTTAAAATATCACGCTAAATGAGAGATCAAAACATTTGCAGATAGTTGGCCATATTTTACTGGTTTCCGCGGAAATAGCGTCGACATTCGCCGGGTTACGAGGGACCCTGCGTGGCGCAAAGAAGACGACATTTTCAAGGAATTGATGGCAAAATTATCTCTACCACATCTCGGAGTACGGAGAACTATTCGTAATCAGTCATAAAGTCATAAGGTTCCATCGATGGCTTGAATGTGGAAAGACATTGGAAGATTCATCGATTCGTGGATAAAAGATTTCAATGGCATTCTCCACAAAGCCTCAGAAAGTTCAACAGCTTCGACACCAATACATTGCGTGCAACATCCAGGCGCATGGTGGTATAACATTCAATGTAATTTACGATATTAATAGTTTTAAGATGGTTTGAGCGAGATAGATCCCTAGTCATAATGGAGACCATATTCAAATTTTATTTTTTGATGACAGCGTGTGTAAAAGGTATGAAATAAATATTGTAATACTAATGGTGCAAAGATATAGTTATATATGACCAAAACTCTCAGAGTTAAATAAATAAAGCTACATAAGTCTCTAACTTGACTCATTTCTTCCCGCCGTACGGCTGAAAACCCTTCAAAACAGCAGGTATTTTTGCGATTCTGTAAAAATTACTGCGGTTAGTAATAGATTATTTTTTATAAATAGTTGAGAAAACATACAATCTACACACCGTTAATTTCTTGACGAAATCTAGGTGCTAGAAGTTCCTAATTTATTTAATATTCTCCCTCTGGAGCGCACAGCCGTAATCTATCCCATGTAAAACAGCTTGTATTTTCAGGGAATTGCACGAAAAGTAGTTTGGCAAGGGGTTGATATTTTGATATCATTGGAAAGATGAGAATTTTTTCTTTAAAATGAGGCCAAATTCATCAAATTCTAGGTGAAGTGATTTTTCGCTCAAACTACCTTAAGATGATCATCCCATCATTCATACATCAATTCCTCCATGCGACGTATTAGAGGTTCATTTCCCGGGATAAAAATGTACTTTTGGCTTAAAATGTGTAATGGACATAATAAAAATATATAGTGCGTTTCAGGAGAAGTCTGCGTAACTCAGATTCTGAGGTAGTAGCCAATTGTAATTCCCCGCATTTTTTTCCGATGGACACTGGGCTGCATCCCCTTACTTATTTTAGGAGATATGGAGTTGCAATCATTTTATCCAGCACATTTTACAGTTACAATGAAGACGCCGAATTTCCATTTATATTTGGGCAAAATCTCTCAAATAAGCTACAGTAAAGTTGGGTGACAACATTGAAAGAACGCTATGTATCTTATGGACCACTGACACGAGTTTCAGATATCATAATCATGAGTAAATGAGTGCACATTTTAATTACTTTTCAAGTAAGTCGAAACTAATTCTTGGAATCATAGCTTACGGTAAGCACATCTGTTTTGTACGGTGGAAATGACCATACACGCAGTAATGTAAATGACGCAAGAATTATATTGTAAAATATTCGCCTACAGGACGTCCGGTGGTTTCACTCAACTTAAGGGAAATCGACGAAACTTACTGGAAGCATTAATTATGTTTTCCTAAAGCTACCTGAACTTTTTCAAAATTATTTACCGCGGATTTCTTAGGATATTTTATGTGGAAGTGGGCATGAAATTACATAGGTTCTCATGGGAACACCAGGTGCGACTAGCTTTATTCATCGAGAAGAACGTTTTCTAGTTAAGAATAAGAAAAACAAAAATAGTTTAAATTATCAATAGAATAATGCATGAAAATCATTTGATACACTTTATTTTTATTATTTTTGATTTTTTTATTCTTAACTAGAAAAAGGTTCTTTTTGATGAATTAAGCTACTCATACCTTGTGTTCCCATAAAAACCCATGTAATTTTTTGTCCACTTCTCGATCAAATATTTTAAGTAATCTGCGGTAAATAGTTCTGAAAAAAGGTAGATTGAAAACAAAATAAGTAATGCTTCCAGCAAGTTTCGTCGAATTCGCTTAAGTTGAGTGAAACCACCGAACCTCATCGTTATGACTTGGACTTGCGGCGCAAAAATCGAAATTTAAGCAAAAACTATATCTAAATGCGTTTTTTTTACACGGAATTATACCTTAATATTTGTTATTTACCATTATAATAATATTAAATGCAATATTTTCGCGTTTTGGATAACATCTGTTCATATGTAATCGAATATATTCGAAATATACGCCATTGCGCCATTAGGGCTACGTGTAAAATAGCATTAAATTGCCACAAAACTAAATTGGTAACATGAAAGTTTTTCACTTTTATCAATAGATATTACTAATAAGAACAGGCATGAAAATTTGCACGCAAATCTGCACATAACCAAAAATCGCTCCAACCACATAAATTCCACCTCAATTCTTTCGCAAAATATGTGCTGGGTGAAATGTTTGTGTTGCCGCAGCTCCGTCTCTAAGGAGTTGCGCGACCCCATTGTCCACGAGGACAATAAACGCTCAACACCACGTGTCCTCTATCAGAGTCACACAAAGTAAACGCTGATTCCTCCCGAAGCACCCAGTGCACAGTGCGCGCATGTATGTGAGTGGTGGTGAGATTTCTCTCCGAGCGGTGTCCGCGCTGTGTTGGGAGATGGGGAAGCTGGGGAATGGACCCCAAATATGGAGGGGGGAAGAGGAGAGGTTTTGAAGTAAGGAAGAGAGAGATGGCTGGGAAGAGATACGGGCGAAAAAGTACGAAACTGGATGGGGACGTGGAAGCAATCCTGTTTCTGCCTTTTTTGCATACGCACACACAAATGCACGCACGCAGTCCGTCGGTTAGTCCGCTCTTCCTTTAGCCGCCCGATCTGATTTTTTTCCACATCTCCCTCCTCTTCATTCCTTTCCTTCCCCTCTCATTCCAAGTTCTATTTCTCCCTCTGTCTTCTGCCCGCGCAAGACTAGAATAATAAAGAGGACGGTAGCGGTGACCATGGCGACTCTCCATGGCTATAACGAGCGAACCCTTTCGCCAACTGAAGAGATGGACGACCGCTTTTCCTTTGCCCTTCTCTTACTCTTCCTCCCCTCCCTTAGCCTTGCGCGAGAGGGGTAGGAAGGCTTTGCCCGAGATGCGTAAGGGTTGGAGTGGATTTGACACCCCTCCACACAGCTGGACCTACCTTTCCCCCCCTTTCCCTCCCCCCCCTTCTCTTCTACTCCTGTCTCCGGGAGAGGTAAATGGTGACATGTGTAGAAACGTGTAATTGGGTGGGTGGATGGGTTCGGTGGAAGCGGGATGGCCAATGGACTCGCTTGCTCTCGCAAACACACGTCACACAAGGCACTGTTTTCGGTCCTGGTGGGGGTTTGGAATGTTTTGAGCGAGTCGTGCCTGGACCACATAATGGGCGCCCAATAAGACCATCAGTTTTCAAGCGCAGCAGAGGGACCTGCGACGCCTTTTTTGTCGGCAAAAACTCGTGGATTATTATTATTCTATTAATTTATTTTTTCCTTCTAGTTTCCTCTCAAGAGTGCGACTGACCTGATAAACTCATTTAATTGGGGTGGGTGTGTCCTGTCGAATGATGGATTGGATGATCGTAGTGGACCACCAGACGAAGCACCGTGGGAGGGCGAAATTGGGCGATTGGCGGTGTCGCCCACAGAAGCGCCGAAGGAGAAGAAGGCTTTGGGGAAGGCTCCAAGCGCCACTGTCGCCATCTGTCAACGAAATGTCATCTCAATTCACTACTCTCACCCAATCAAAAGAACTGATATGCATACTAATGTGCCGATCCATGAATAACACCATCTTAACAGATGATCTACCAATATTGGGTGATTCTTTGAACGACCCTTGAATAACTCACTAAACCTTATGACTACCCAATCCCGTCACAAAACACAGAGCATTTCATGCCCTCTCACCATGAGTGATTCTACAAACAGATTCTTACGTTTTTGAACAGTTAATTTCCCATTTCTGGATCATCTTCTCATAATCCTCCATATTGCCTACCCGCCATCAAGTCTTCCTTAAGTTCCTCATTCATTCATCACAGTAATCTACCGGTTAGAGGTAGGTTATGATGAAATTCAGAGAATATTCAACGAACTCTTACACGTGCCGTGACCTATCTACCTCTAGTATTCCTTTCTTCATCTCAGCATAAGTTCTACCTTTCTTCATCCCATCCATAAAACCTAATCTCTTTCTTCCCCTTCCCCGCTTACCCAACATCCTTCCCTCTATCACGGCCTTCGGCAAACCATCGCCCCTCATTACCGCTTCCAGCCACCTACCCTGTCTTCCCCTAATCTCATCCATAAGTTTCCTCTCCTCACCTACCATGTCAAGCACTTCCTCATTTGTCTTCCTTTCCGTCCAACGCAGATTCTCCATCCTCCTCCACACCCATATCTCGAACGCCTTCAGCCTATTTTCGTCTTTCTTTCTCAAGGTCCACGTTTCTGCTCCACACAACGCCAAAGTTCCTCATATCCATTTTCTAAAGGAGTTCTAGATTCTTAACCTCTTCCTCCTTATTCCGCGCTTGCAAAGTGATCTCCTCTCTATCGCTCACTTCAACATGACCTCACCTTTTAACACCGCCAGCCTTCTCTGAATAGCGGCCATCGACTTCCTTTCTTCTCCCACTATGAACAGCACGTCTTCGTTTGCCTTCCTTGCTAACCAGCTCGCTCCCTCCATTCTTCCTCAAACCCACATATTATCTCAAGTGCCACTTCCTTTCTAATGCTCATTTTCTTTTCGCCATGCTCAAGTCTTCGTCTTAGTCATGCTCATGTCTCAAGTCTTCGTCATAGACAATAAGGGACTATAATAAATGCTAGGCGTAATTTCATTAGAGCGTTTCCTTTTTATATGTAAACGGCTGGTGTCCTAACAGCCCCCGCCACACGCCTATTGAGGCGGCTTGCGGGGTAGTATGTAGATGTAGTTGAAGTCTCTGACGCTGAAAGCGCAATACTATGTTCTAACTACCTCATATCCTTTGAATTCACCTGTCACTCTTTCTCCCACTTCCCCTGAATATCTCTCCTCCAACGTAGCCTTTAAAAGGTTTTTACCTCCCAATTAGACCACAATCCACTTTTAGAGCCTCCTCAGATTGTTCTCACCAGTTTCCATTATTAATTTGTGAAATAATATTTCATTTCACCTATCTCTTACATGCGTAGGCGTTGTTGATCGTAATGTGCATTATTTTCTAATTCTCTTAGCGGTGATTGAATCGAATGAGATGATCAAAACGTTTGATGAGTGCTCACTTTGTAAATGGAGACATACGCAATTGCTGATCGGCTTCGGCTGGATTATAAGTGCAGGTCCTATATTAAATTAATGCGCACATATTCTTTACCGAAAGGACTACAAATTTTTCCTCCAGTACTACGGGAAGTTCGTCGCCTTAAAAGTGAAGGGTTGAGACAACTACTATACCATCCCCTATACCGCTGCCCTGATCTAATCTAAGAAGATATGGCAATCTCAAGGTGCTCGCCATCATTATTATTGGTTTTCAAATATGAATGTTATCTCCTTAGACAATCTTTATCTATGATTTTTCCGTTGAATATTTCTTCTCTAATTGTTCCTTCACAATATGTATCTGTTTCATTTAGAATAAGTATTATATTTATCCCCCACTATTCGTATATTTCCTTAACTTTTAAACCATCCGCATTTTCATTATTCTAGTTCCTTTTCCTCGCTCATCCAATATCCTTCTATCTACCGCCCTCTCCAGTTGACCTTTCCCACTCACTAATTACGTCCTCCACACTTTTCCTGCATACTTCGAATTCCATCCGTCAGCCTCCTTTTATTCCCTACCATTTCTATCACTTCTCCATGTATTTTCCTCTCCACACACTCCACTCTCTAATTCTGGCTGGATTAAAATTTTTAAAAATCGAATAATAAGAATTTAAAACAATAAAGTCGTGAAAGGATATTGATAGGGAAGAAAGCAATGGCAAAGGCACGGTTCAAGGTTTTATTTGGGCCTCACGATGTTGGCGTATGCCCTTTGACCCTTTGACTGACGCATTTCAATCACGAAAATCGAATAAACGGATTGGGTCGCATGACGAAGGGGTGGTAAGTCGTTTCGAGGCATCGCCAGAGCGTGCAGGGTTGGTAGAAGGTGCAAATGGGACGTCGATAAATGTCCAAATCGCCTCTCTCGTGGTTTATGGTCGGCCCGTTATTCCAAGAACCCTCCCCTTCCCCCCCATTTAGTGATTTGGACGCCAGAAATTCTCAATCCCTGGTCGTGTACGCAGCTCATTCAAATGGCCGCGGCGTTCGTCAAAGCTCTAAAGGAATCGCACTTTGTCATTTTCGATGTTTAAAAATCACTGCTCACGCGCAAAGCATGCATTATCTTTAGAAAACTAATATCTTAGCTCTAAAACTGCGGACGAATTCGACAAATGTTATAGTGGTGCCAATTTTTCTTAGCCCAAGATACAATCTGTGACAGCATTCCTATTTCCTCGACGGAGGTCATTAGTAATGACTTCAGTATTTCGCTCACGACTCATAACTAAGACACGCCTTACTACTAAAAAAGTAGCTTCATGTTTAGGGTGCGAACCCCGGCATTACTGGGGATCTTTCAGTGGAATCCTGATCCCAATCCTATCCACTGCGAGAGACAAACTCATTAGAATGGGGCGTTAAACTGTGTGCCTCTGCTCGCCTATCGTTAATTCGGTATATGACTTTTGAGTCTTTCGTTAAGTAAGTTTATGCAGATGCCAGATTCTCTCTGCCCTCTTGCTACTTCCCAATTAATCCTCCCATATCGATGCAATAATTAAAACTTTGTAATGTTCCACACTGTTTTTATTAGTGGTACAATCCTGACCGGTTTCAATGTTCACACATCATCATCAGAGGCTAAAATTACGAAGTACAGAGGTGGTGGCATGGAATATATACTGGGTTCCCGGGAACCCAATATATATTTCAAGCCACCACCTCTGTACTTCGTAATTTTAGCCTCTGATGATGATGTGTGAACATTGAAACCGGTCAGGCTTGTACCACTAATAAAAACAGTGTGGAACATTACAAAGTTTTAATTATTACATCATGTCGAAATTCCACAAAGTAAACGCTTCAACCATCTTGTATACTCCCATATCGAAACTACTTTCCTGTCCCTAATGGCGCGAATGACATCAGCTTCCAGTTGCCTACCGCAAACAACCATCTAATCCATGCATCTGATGGAAGAGGGCCACACAAAAGGTTGACGCCGGAAAGGTTACTTTTTACATTGGCATGTGTGAGTTAAGAGGTCTCGATCAACTCAATATTCGCATGGAACACAAGGGATGAAATAAGCGCCTCCCCTCCCCCCTTATGCGAACTTCTAGTATTTACTTCCTGCCGCAGTTCTTAACGCCTTCCTGCCTTATGGCCTAACCCCTTTTGAGGAGACCCTTGAAAAAGTTGAACGCCGATAAAGTGTAACACATGACCCCGATAAAGTTCAAAGTCGTTTTGTGTGACTGTTGTTTGGTTATTTGGGGAGGCGATTGGCAGCTGGGGATAATTTCCCCATTTCGAATGGAGTGGGTAGGTCGATGATCATTTAATTTGAGATGTAAGAGAAGCGTGGAGAGAATCCTGGCGTCGGGATCACCCCTCTCTAAACTCGCCAAGGGCTCCACTATTTAACGTCCCATCTGACGGAGTACTATTGCTCTGAAAGTGATCTTTGCCTGACTGTTACATTAAGTTTTACCACCATACTATGTGAAAAAATAAAAGACCGAAGAACTGTCGATTTTTCTCAGAATAGATCAAATAAAGCCATATGGTGTGTGCGTTTTAAGATTTCTTTTGCCATGTATCTGTATAAAAAAATCAGGCAGGAAATGAATGGAAACGGTGGTGTAACGTTTTCAGTGTGATCCACTCGGACACTATATCTTCGTGAATAATGACACGATTATTGTTTGCGTGTTCTCGTTCGATCGAATGTACAACATACGAATGGAATGTGAGCATGATCTTGAGTCGGCACCGCGCATGCGTGAAGCGTGGGGCCGTGGTGACAAGTCCATACTACAGTCGAAACGTATTTACCACCACTTTGCAGCCTTTGACCCGCAGTAAGACCAGAATAGACTCCCTGCAGTTGCATCAAACAATTTGAAGGCGATGTTGTAAAACGGTAAATGTTGTCTGACAAAATCTTTAAATTTGCTAATCGTGTTTTCCTAGAAGCAAGGTAGAGTCCAAAATTTATAGAATCACAATAAGTACAGTAACCAACATAAGTTAGAATTAAAAACTAATGAAGGGTTGATTTCAGGAGTGTTTCCATTCTCAGAGGAGGAAAATCCGGGAGAATATGCATATTTGAAAAGGTGTGTACAAATACTACGCTGAATGTGTATTTGACAATGATGAACAGCATTTATGTACTCAAAAGGGGAAAGTCATTTTCAAAGTTAACACTACGCAAAATGAAATACGTGGGCAAAAATTCACTTGCAATTAATGGCTAACTTGAATAGAACGAAATAATATTTTTTTTTTAATAACGGTTATTAAAGGTATTTATTCGGAAGAAGTTTTGACACAGCAAAATAAAATTAAAATAACACGTTTCTCCGCATGTATCATAAAAATTCTAATAAAAAAAAATGAACATGAAATTATTTTGGATTTTTCGATGAACAACGATCCATGGCAGAGGGAAATTCAAATTATGAATTTAAATTTAAGAATTATGAATACCTTCGATGGAAGATGTACTTATAAAAAGAAATTTTTATGTAAAATTGCATGCAATGTCCTGTTAGCAGATCATAAGGGATGAAAAAAGTTAAACATCGTAGCAAACGATATCAATGTAAAAATTGATAAACTGTCATTTATTGTTACTGTGAATCGCGGCCGTATTCAAGAGTTTGTTCAAGTTATACCATGGAATGGAAGCAGAAAAGGAGTTGATTTCTTAGTGTGAATGTTAAACAATCCATTTTATTAATATTTGTGGATTATTTATTTTGCTCTGTAAATTACTGTGCGCCTATCAACCTATAAACAGTTTTATCTTTAATTATAGCCTGAAAGTAAAACTGCCGGGATACCATGAGAGATTGCAACATGGTATAGAAGAATGAACCGCGCTTTTCTTAGCACATTAGTCTTTTTAGGTGAGGCAGGGATTAATTTACTGGAAAGTGATTTTTATTAATTTTAGAAGGTCCTTTCTCGGAAGTTCTCTTGTGATTTTCGTTTCGTTGGGGCGCTAATGGAGCGAATCACATCGGTTTAATGATTTCACTGGACTTAAGATAGATGGTGTACCGATTAAAATGCAACGAGGCTACCAGCCTTGCCACAGGCTTTAGCCTTTGTCGCAACCTTTACATGACTTTAACAACAGCAAGAGCTTGGGCCATAACAGCTGCAGAGATGAGTATATTGTAAGTTCTGGATGTGTGGTGTTAGAGAAGCAAAATGAACATCAAAAGAGAATCACCAAAGAAAAAGTCCTACGAAGAGTTGGAGATAAAATATATTTTGTGAAAATTCTGCAATACAGAGGAGTCAAACTTACTGGTCAGATTCTGCGGCATAGTAGCCTCTTCAAAGCAGTAATCTAAGCAAAAGTGAAGGTGGTAATTTACAGTGAAAGACCAGACTTAGTTAACTGGGAATTGCTCGTGTTTTCATTAAGCTGCCATTTTTGTATGCGAAGGAAACATCGTGAATATTCAAAGTAGTGAGTTTGATATTTCATTATAAGGAGATGAGTGAATCTTACCGTGGAATAATGATAATATTGCCTAAAATTGAATACTACTTGAATACTAAAATAGAATTCATTTAATTAAAATTGGCTTTCCCATAGAAGTACATCCAAGAGATTTTACCAAATCCATAGACACTATCTTGTTTTGTTAAATACAACTTCGTTGACTAGAGATGGAATTAATTGCTGACGGATAGCCTTATGCTTTCAGTACGCTATTGATTGTCTAGGTTTTAAATTCTCTGAGTTACCATGTACTTTATTACGATGGGTCAAATGCCTAAATGAACTAAAATAGACTTTTTTTAAATAACAATAAAGATACCGCGACAACTCTTAGCCTCGTTTCCTGAATTACCTAATAACTTTAATGCCTCACTAACCAACGCATGTTGGGGAAAGACAAAAAAATCTCTTGCCCATACTTAATGGACGTATCACCTATTAACTTTTCATCTAAACACATTTCAAGCATTCTTCAATGCATTTTTTGTTCAAAGTGTTTAACATGTCATCTGACCACGGAATGCGTACATCAAATGTTTATAGTTGTCCAATCTACCACCTCAATTAAAGAGCAGGATGGAGAAGAGCGTACAAGGGCATTTAGAGCACCAGGGCGCAGCATTTGGTAGTGCACCCTGCGTAAAACGGAATACGGCCTACATTTTAATCAAATTTAGATTGCTTTATATTTTGAGGCTTTAGCAGAAAAAAATTCAATTTAAGGTCTTCTAGACTTCCATAACATTTTCGTTGTTTATCATCAATCAGATAATTCGTGGTGATGATTTAATAATAAAGCAATAATGGTTCCATCGATGTAATTCTATTTTTTTCACCAATTTTGAGCTGAATTTATAGTGTTGAGCTTAAGATACGCTAATGTTGACATAATACCCAGTTTCAAACAATAGAACGTTGACATTCGCACAAATCATACCAACTCTAAAATTATGAGTTTTTTTCCGATAAAAGGAAACCAAATTTTAGGGTAGGTTAGGGAGCTCATGTTTTCAATTTCTCAATAAATATTCTTCATCATGAAGCACACTTCCATAGAAAGTCATCAAAGGGATAGAGACATCAACATGATGACATGAAGATCAACACACATATTAGGTTTCAGGAAAGATGGCCAATCTTTGCAAATTATTTTGCTTTTTTCATACTGTATCTCAAATATCTATATATATATATATATATATATATATATATATATATATATATATATATATATATATATATATATATATATATATATATATATAAATTCATACATTCATAGGAAAATGGAAATGGATAGGTACACATAAAAGGACGAACACAGGGTTTGGTGGGGAAGATGAAAATGAGTCAAATCCAGACAGAAAAAAATTTTTTTAACGGCTATGCGTGCCTTTAAACGTACTGTTCACCTCTTTATATGTTGTATGCCTGTATTCCTCTTTCCTTTCAACCTTCCAATTGTGTTTGTCCCCTATATGGTGGGTGAAATCGCCCTTGCGCGCCATCTCTGGGCCGTTCAACTTGGGCATGGGGTGTGACATAAAACCCCGTCAAATTCTGCAGCTAATTGAGTAGCCTTGGTGGTGTAACTGGGAGCACACCTGACCGGCAATTGGGAGATCCGGGTTCGAATCCCGGCTAAGGTGAAAAAAATTTTTTTCTGTCTGGATTTGACTCATTTTCATCTTCCCCACCAAACCCTGTGTTCGTCCTTTTATGTGTACCTATCCATTTCCATTTTCCTATGAATGTATGAATTTATTCGCGCCTTTGAGCGTCATTTTCGTATGATTGAGTATATATATATATATATATGTATATAATGTCTTGGTCGAAAATCGCTCTCGGCGACGATGCACATGCATAAAAAAAACAGTAATACACTAAACAAACACAGAAACACGCAAAAAGGACACTCACAAATAAAACTTGGACGTTTCGGCGGTCATGCCGCCATTCACAGTGATCATTCTTCTACCGCTGAGAATGGCGGCATGACATTGTCATGAAAGTACTACCGCTGAGAATGCCGCCATTCACAGTGATCATTCTTCTACCGCTGAGAATGGCGGCATGACCGCCGAAACGTCCAAGTTTTATTTGTGAGTGTCCTTTTTGCGTGTTTCTGTGTTTGTTTAGTGTATTACTGTTTTTTTTTATGCATATGTATATATATATATATAATTTACCGGAAAATAGAAAGCCTGAACGACATGAATCGCACAGATATACTACAATGACCATATTTAGATGCTGCTTTTTATGGTGATTCCACATTTTGTAATCGACTTTTTCCCCTGCCAGTTTCGGTCCATTTGGCACTCCTTTTGGAGAGGAGCTAGAGATCAAACGGCAATGGAGAGAGAGGAGTTAACTCCTCGCACACGGTCACGTACGAGTCCAATTGTGTAACAAACGTGAATCCAAAAAAAGATTTGCCGAGAAACAGCTTGTTACACCGAGGAATAAATTCGCAAAAGACACGGATTTTTTGGGGTTTCGGGGGCCAATAGTACGTACGCAAGAGATGCAGAGGGAGTTTTGGGAGGGGGGTGGGCGAGGAGGGGGGGGGGGGAAAGGGAAGGCGAGGGTGGCTTCAGAGGGAGTGGTTGGGGGTGAAGGGGGTGGGAGACAAGGGAGGGGTTTGCAGACGCATGTGGCGGCGGTATCTCTCTGGGTTGGAACGGGGGAAGACGCCCGTCGTCCTCAAGGGAATGTCGACCCTTAATCTGGGCATCTAGCGAAGGATTCACCTTCTGCACAGTCCGCCCGGAGTGGATTCCTCCGCGGAAGAAAGGAACGGAAAGATGGGGTGGGAAGGGGGCAGCTTTTATCCGTCTGCCGTTTTCACATCCCTCTGCGCAGAGAACTTGCCCCCAATTTATGTGTCGATACATCGATACAAGCGATACCGACTGTCTCGAAGTTAGCCAAGATCCAAGTGTCCCGTTCCTTGATATCGATTGACAGGGCCGTATTTTCGAACCGGGCGACTCACAAACCAATGGAATGAAAAACAACATGGCTCAACGGAACGTTCTCATGATTTTCCATTCCTTCTACCCCTTTCTCCCCCTTTTCAAAAAGTGATAAAACCTCATTCGCTATCAAGCATTTTCTGTCATCATATATATTATTACAGAAAGGTCTTTTTCTGTCATTTCGTATAAGCTCCGTTAATACTGCACCTACAGTGATAAATGAGGTATCGTTTTAAACGTTGAATCACCGGCTTCTGACGAAATATACAATCTCTATCTCAAATTTCACTATTTACCCATTAATTTGACTTAAAAGTTTCGATAAACTCTCTTGCCTGTATTGTATTCATATGTTTTGTATATTTTTGCAAGAAAACAAGTATAAAGAAAGTACTTTATGACACACCTTCTTCTCTATTTAAAAGCCAATTACACCGTTTCCTTAACATACTTATTCCCTGATAGCGTGAAAGTGCGAAATTTTCGCACGGGTTACCTAGTTGATTTATAAATTGGGTGGGAGAACAGTTTTATACTGAGATTTTTACCTCTTAAGATTAAAAGTTCATTCGTTGATATGCTCCACCACGAATGTGATATGCAATGAAAAATACAGTTGCCCGAATGGAGCTAGGCTACATTTCATTTTATCCGATATTTTACGCTACCCGCTTCCCCCAGGTTCCCACACTATATCCTGTACCTCCCTTTTCCCAAATACTCTAATATCCATCCATTGTCGCAGCCTTTACATGACTCTAAACAACAGCAAGAGCTAGAGTCATAACAGCTGCAGAGATGAGTTTATTGTAAGGTCTGGATGTGTGGTGTTAGAGAAGCAAAATGAAAATCAAAAGAGGAGAGAGAATCACCAATGAAAAAGTCCTACGAAGTATTTGAGATAAAAGATATTTTGTGAAAATTCTGCAATACAGAGGAGCCAAACTTACTGGTCAGAACTTAAAATAAAAATACAGTAATTGTACTGTCTACTAAAATTTTAATGTAAATATTACACTACACGTGTTTCGACGTTTCTTAGGGCGTCATCATCAGGTCTTCAATAAGAATACAATAAGAAACGTCGAAACACGTGTAGTGTAATATTTACATCAAAATTTAAGTGGACAGTACAATTAATGAAGTTTTTTATTTTAAGTACTAAAATGCTGTTCCACCATATAACGCCAGAGACTGTCGAATTTATTACTGGTCAGATTCTGCGGCATAGTAGCCTCTTCAAAGCAGTAATCTAAGAAAAAGTGAAGGGGGTGATTTACAGTGAGAGACCATGGATGGTACATATTCAGCAAATTAAGAGAGACATTACATTGCATAAGTATGAAGGAATGATACGGTTAGCTTTCAGGAGGGACGAGCTGTAGGAAACCAATCTTTGGATTGATGACTGCCGATGAAAAACGCAGCACTTACCCGAAAATTTCTTCTCAATTGATTTATGAGTACTTTTTGTTGATGAATGTATTGAAAAATTTTCAATGATTTCTGAGGAAAGTTTACTCACTTTCTGTGTCCGTCTTCGAAGAGTCGCTGAAAGTGAGGGCCTCCGCCTAGAGCTTTGCTGACCATTCACTCGGGAAAGCTAAGAAACCTCAGTACGTTGCTTGATTTGGAGAATTGACAGGGAACCGAGGTCATATTGGCTAGGTGGGTGGATTGGTTTGGGTAGAATTTTCCGTAGAAAACATTTGGAGAATGAGGAAAGGGTGCAGAGAGAATTCCGGCGTCGGCATTGGCCAACGCCGTGTCCAGCGCCGAGCCAATCTTCTTCCACCTGATATCGACCTGTTTTGTAACAGTACCGATACTATCAGTAGGAAACTTTTTAACCCTACTCTTAACCTTGGATTATGATATTTGTAAATAAGTACCAAACTTAAACTGTTACCTGTTGAATTGCGTAGCCATTGTTTATGTATGCATTACTGATATACCACAAGAGCTAGTCGATTTTTCAATTGCTGTCTACTATATAGTATTATTCAATCCACCTTACTGTATATTATTGCTAACTTTAGAACACTTCCATCATGAAATTAAACTTTAAATAATATGATATGTATATTTTGTATAAATTTATTTTTTTTAAACAAAGAAAAAGGATTTTCCGTCAATAAATGAAATGAAACTCTTCACGAGTGGAGCCAAGAGATTAAATATTTGACGTGCCACTCGACAGACGGAGTAACCACTGTTCCTGCAGTGCTCTGCACATAGCGCGCATTTAGATATTGGGATTCCACTGGAATATACCTGCCACCGCCAGCATTTGAACCTGGACCATTGGTATGGAAATGTATTATTACCTAAGATTCAAGCGGCCACGCCAACCTAATCCCCCTGAGTCAATGTATAAGAGCACATTTCATTTTCCTCGAATATTTCTCGGGTGAGTAAATTGATTTCCACCTGTAAAAATCTCCCGATTGAGGGCTGTAGCTGGTTTATACATATCATTATCCTCGTGGTCATAATCACAGCAATTTATACTTTGTGGACGCAAGAAACCCTCCGTCTAGAATCAACTCCACCTCATTGCATGCTTACCTTTTCTATTCACAGATCGGCGCGAAGAGCCAGCGATGACGTCAACGCCCTCCATACATAACTGCGACCGTATTTGGAGTTCAATTAAAACCCATGTCCCAACGGCACAATTCTCCATCTGAGAGTTCCTGTGCATCAGTGTACGGCACATGATTGCTTGCACGATAAATCTTACCAGGAGTCCCCAGGATGCAGGGAACCCTGGGAGGAAATTGTTGCCATCTCAAAAATGACTGACGACCAACTGTATGTGGTACATTGATTTTTTCCTTGTGTCAGATAATAAATTTAGCTACCAGAAACTGTGGAACCGAAAAATATTGATGCTGAAAAAAAATTATTGGTGATAAATTCCTCCAACTAATGAAATGATGACGGAATGTATGTATTCTATGTATTCTAAAGTGTTCAGAAAGAGGCTTTGGAGCCTTTTATGCAGTGATAATAATTTGTAGCTACAGTTTTATATATTTTATAACTATATATTGCTTAAGTAATTATTGTGTAAGTATTTGATATATTGTAACCATTGCATACGTATGTTATAAGTAACTGTTGTATTCTATACATTGCAAATTGCATAGTTGTATACTGTATATTGCCAAATTGCTATATTTGTCAATACCACCCTGAACTCATATGCTTGCTTTCAATCCATTTTAAGTAATATTATTTTAAGATGTATTTACAGTTATTTTGCAAATTGTATTATACCTGATTTCCTTTGTCATTTAATCTATATTGTATTGCATTAATTTTTTCTGCTCAAAAGGAGAGCTACTCCTATAGCAATAAAGATTATTATTATTATGTAACAAGCGGCATTGATGACGCCTGCTACTCTTGGTTAGGTGCAGATATAGAGTGCATGGACGTCATTTCCTCATGCGAGTGGATGGAGTCTTTATTCCCTCCCCCCATATCTTCTCCCTCTCTTGACTCAGCCATTGAAGGAGCTAACTTCAATGTGATTCAGCTTCCGTCTCCAGAAAATGTCAAGAAGGAGGCTCCGTTTTAAGGTGGCTGGAGCGGTAATCGCGAATCATTGAGAGTACATTTTAATAATGATTTATGTGAGTTGAAAAAAATTCTTGAACCACATTTTATTTTAGCGCATCCGTTTATGTGTTTTAAATCACCACACAGGCAGCAATTGAAATGATACAGGAATTAAAATTTTAATTTTGTTGTTAATTAAAGAATGATATGAATAATTTTCGGCCCTATTCGAAATTTAGACGAAATTTATTTTATTTATTCAAATGTTTTTTTTTTTAATATTGGACCCTGCGTGACACTTTGATATTTATTAGCAACAATTATAACAATAATAAATGTGTAATTTCACGCTTAGAAGGAAATCTGTAAACATTTTATCGAATTCATCCCTCAGAACATTCACTGGTTGGTTGGTTGATTATTTTGGTGAGTAAACCGACAACTGTGGTCACTAGTGCTATTGAATAGACGGGTAGGTTAGCAAGGGAAGGGTTGGCTGGGGAATTGAGGAAGGGAGGTGGAGAGAAACCCAGTGTCGGGATAAGCCTCTCTTAACGAAGGACGAGAAGGGAAACACGGTTTAGCATCCATCCCGACGGATGGAGTACTTCTCCTGAAGTGCTCTCCTCAATTCATATAAGCAGAGATCGGGATTCCGCCGTCTGGATTCGAACCCGGGGACACCGTATGTGAAGCTGTTCCTCTAGCCATCGGACTGACCCGCTACCCCAGGAGATTGGTGCAGAGTAGATAGCCGGGAAGAGTAAGGCTAGCTATCAAATTATACCCCAAATAAAAGCGATTTCGCAAGTTTTCGAGAACACTGCTTCCACATCGAACGACGTGTTTCCAAGACCTTCGCCCGAAAGCCGAACCGATAACGCTCTTGTTCCCATCACTTCAAAAGAGCGCAAAACAGCCCATTCCCCTTTCCTACCACAACGAAGGTAAACAACTTCTTCCCCTTCCCCTCATTGGATCGGAGCATCTGACCACCACCACACGAATGGGAATCAGCCAACCACGGGCGCATTCGACTTTTCTTTCCGTGCTGTTGCAGATTGGAAGTGTGGATATGCATGTCGACAAAAAAAATCACCAGATAAACAATTCGTCGAAGGCCTTAGCACGAAGTTACTCTTATCAAACTTGGTCTCGATTTAAAACCTTTTTTTTAATTGCTCCCGTCCGATTGAAAACGCAATTTTTACGTCGCATTTCTCTCCTTTCCACATCGCCAAATCAGTCGGATTCTATGAACCAGTTCTGTGTTAATTTTACGACGATTGGCAGGTACTAAGTTACCGGATTGCGTATGAATTTAAACCCAAAGTATCGACAGAATATTATTTAAACCCCGAGCCATAGAGCTGAGAGAAGCGACAAAAAATGAGAGGTAGATACAATTCTGAACTGATGGTTAGAAAAATTCCTTCTTTCCACTCACCACTAATGGCTGCAACAAAAACTGATAGAGAAAATGTTAGCGTAATTAAGGACATGTAAGTGGATTGGTAGAGTATACTAGATATACTCTACAACTAGGATATAGAGTATACTAGATAGTTATGCAACGTAACTTAATAGTTTTGGAAACGGGGATAGGGAAGAGAGAGAAACACGGAATCAGAACTAGCCTCAACCGTTATGGAAACAGGGAGCTTATTCAGTAAGGATTAGACACGGTCGAATCTCGGAAAATCCGTGGCTGTGACGTCAAGTCAAGACGTATCATGTCTCAACTTCGGAATGGCCATATTTGAAATTTTCGAGGCAGTCACGTAAATTTTTCGTCACTGTCGAATCTCGAAAATTCCGAGGCCATACAGAAGAGCCCCTCGGGTCCGCAATATGGCGTCATTTACGACGGAAGTAATATTAAAACCATGAAGTGCTCTCCACAAGGCACCCAGGTATGAATAGGGAGAGCACTGAATAAAAAAACATCAACACCTCTTCCAAGCCCTCGAGCCACCGGGAAAGAAATTTGTCCTATTCACAAAGGACTTGGCATTTTCGATCTTCGGAAACGACGAATTATTTCCTGTCTCAACCTCGACAAATCCAAATAATGCCATTTCAAAGTTGAAATTTGTCGAGGCTGCGTCGTTTCGTCGACGACATTTCTGAGGTCGAGCCATTCCTAAATAAGACCCTACTCTATCCAATACACTGTCCGGATCCTCCTTATTAAAAAAGTTGAGCCCAAAGAATGCAAAGGCCAAATTCCGTGAAACTAAGTAATGTAAGATAGTATGTACTCACCGAAAACTGGGACACTCTTAAATACAGCAGTCTGCGGCGAAATATTCGTTCCGATTGATCCAAATTGATAGCGGGACGAAGATGCACAAGGAAGCAGATGCTTTCTCAGAATCCGAGTTTAAGGTCTTCCGAACGGAAGACACTCAAAGCATGAGGTAAGCACATACACAATAACACACGTACTCGATGAAAATAGAATAAAACATGTCAATTAAGTAATCGTTCAACGCTTATGTGATGAGGTAAACACTCCCGAGGAAGAACTAGCACGTAGAATTATGTCGATGCTTCGAGGAAGCCATCAATAAAAAAAAGCAGTTGTTGAAATCACGCCAAAACACACATTGAAGAACATTAACACTGCCCACACCTCTCTTGGCCGGCGTCCTCACCACACTGAGCGAACATTATTCAAACCCATTGGATCTAAATCTTCGGCACCACTGAATGGGCAAAGGTGTTGCCTAGCTTTCCGCAAAAGATAGGTCGCGTTGCAGTCGGCATGGTTCCGCTTCTGTGAGTCAAAAATGGCCAGTTTAATTGGGAGGCCAATTCCTTTATTTTCAGTATCTCCATTTGAATCAAGGCCTTTCCTTCGGCATGGTTCGCTTCTGTGTGTCAAAAATGGCCGTGGTAACAGGGAGGCCAATTCCAGTACCTTAATTTCCAGTACCTCCATTTGAATCATGGCCTTTTCTTATTATAACCACCTTCTCTATAGTGGCGACGCTACAATCTGCTTGGTGCTGATTTTTCGGTGCATGCGGAATGTTTGGCAACACCCTTTGGGGGCAAGTTTAGGATCCATATGTATATTTCTGTTCAAACTTATCGACGAGTGCGTCGTCCTGTTGAAATAAGTGTCGACAATGACTCATAGAGAACTGCATCGCACTGAAATCGAACATTCGGCATTAGACTCGAGGGCTGACCTGAAGTTGGGTCGGCGCGCTAGCCGGGTTCAAATCACGGTAGAACAGGAAATTTCCTCAGAGGTCATCCCATCTCTTCTCGGTTGCATAGAGGAGAGCACTTAAGGTGGTTGGAGCTGTAATCGTGGGTCATCGAGAACACATTTTAATATTTTCAAAAAGTAAGTCGAAAAAACATTACTAGAACCAATTTCGTTTTAGTGCATCTGTTTATGCGTCGGAACTCACCACACATGCAGCAATAGAAATGATGCAGGAATTATATTTTTCTTTTAATTTTTCCTTAGTTAAAGCCTGTTATGGCTAGAGTTTCCGGCATGGTATTCAAAATTTAGACGAAATTGTATTTAAATGCTTTTTTTTCGACTATTGGTCTCATGAAATTATGACATTTATTACAGTACTAATAAATTAATTATTTCGCGTTTAGAAGAAAATCCGTACATATGTATTCGAATCACTACGTTATGTATGTCACGTGTCATAAGACTACGTGTTAAAATAGCATTGAATTGCCAAAAAACCGAATCGGTATGATGCAATTTTTTTCACTTTTATCTCTAGATTAAAGCTAACGAGAACAAGCATGCAAAGTTTCACGCAAATCTGAACGTAAACAAAAATATCTCCGACCCCGTAAGTGCAGACTCAGGTCCACCGAATGGAATGTTCCCCTTCTGTGTCCGCCTTTCTCTAGGAGTGGGATAACACCGGAGGTAGCCTTCTCTTCTCCATTTAAGGTGGTTTGAGCGAGATAGATCCCTAGTCATAGTGGAGACCATATTCAAATTTTATTTTTTTAATTTCAGCGTCTGTAAGAAGTATGAAATAAATATTGTAATATTAATAGTAATAAATATTTTAATAATATGGTGCAAAGATATAGTTATATATATGACCAAAATACTCAGTAATTAAATAAATAAAGATACATAGGTCTCTAACTTGACTCATTTTTTCCCGCCGTACGGCTGAAAACCCTTCAAAACAGCAGGTTTTATTTGCAATTCTGTAAAAGTTACTGTGGTGAGTAATAGATAATTTTTTTATAAATAGTTGAGAAAACATGCAATCTACACAGCGTTAGTTTTTTGACGAAATCTAGGTGCTAGAAGATCCTAATTGTTTAATTATTCTCCCTCTGGAGCGCATAGCCATAATCTATCCCATGTAAAACAGCTAACCTCGGCCGGCCTCGGTGGCGGCGGGGTAACGTCCTCGCCTGCTATCCCAAAGGTCGCGGGTTCGAATCCCGCCTGGGGAGGATTTTCCCACTTCCCAGGGCATGGTTGTTTGTGGTTGTCCATTGAATAAATTGTATAATAAATTGATGTATGTTCCACAGGACTAGTTCCTAGAACAAATTGAATAAATATTAAAAAAAAAATATTTAAAAAAAAAAAAAAACCTTTTCTGGCAAATTGCTCGAAAAGTAGTTCGGCAAGAGGTTGATATTTTGATATCATTGGAAAGATGAGAGTATTTTCTTTAAAATGAGGCCAAATTCATCAAATTCTAGGTGAAGTGATTTTTCGCTCAAACTACCTTAATTTGAATACCTTTCCTCCCGGTCGAAAGCGCATATTCCAGCGGAACAGACTCGAAATACATTGGCAATGATGAGATCCAGGAATATTTTGGCGCTACACGTGATCAAGTGCTAATCATTGGGTACTTCATCTAGATAAAGGACTGCTAGTAGCATTGAAAAACATGCACTACCAACATGCACTAACAGCATGCACTACCAACATGCACTACCAACATGCACTACCAAAATGCACTACCAACATGCACTACCAACATGCACTACCAACATGCACTACCAACATGCACTACCAACATGCACTACCAACATGCACTACCAACATGCACTACCGTATACGCAATCAGTGTCATGGAACTTGAATGAAGACAAATAATAATTTAGTCATTAATAGTAGGAAATGTAAGTAAATAATAATAACATTACCATGCTTTCACTGAAAGGTACGAACTTCTAACGCAAATCCACGAAAGTAACTAACCAGCACGATAGAATTTTTTTGTAAATTAATGGAATGGATTGAAAAGAAAAACTTTGTCAGTTCCACATAAATAGATTTCATTGACGGCCTAGGTTTCGTCGCTGATCGACAACATCAGATCTAAATCTGATCCTGGTGGAGGACCTGATGATTGTCGTTCAGCGACGAAACCTAGGTCGCCAAAGAAATATATTTATGTGGAACTGACAAAGTTTTTCTTTTCAATTGTGAAGGAGTTCCATAAAGTTACGCCCGAAAGCATTAACTTTAATAGAATGGAGGAAATCTTGGGGTTTCCATCCGGGTGATGATATTGGTGAGTTGCACCACCTACGGTTCGACGGCGTAGTCTATCGTCGTCCTCAGGGTGAAGATTCACCCTGAGGACAAAGACAACAGAATACTACGCCGTCGAAACGTCGCACAGTGGGCTGAAATCAGAAAAAGCCTGCCAAAAATCATATCTTCCACATTTTTAAAATTAGAACCATGATTTATTCACAGTTGAATACTTTTAGGCTCCTAATATAAACTCCGAAATATTGACCCAATTGATTGCACCGAGACCTGGTTTTAAACAAAATGGCGGAGACGGTAAAATCTTAAAATCGATTATAATCATCTGACCAATTAATAATTATCTGACCGTTACGTTATCAAATGGTAATTTAACTTACAGGGTAGTAATTCAAAAGCAGGATGAGTTTAAAAACAATAAATTTAATTGTCATATATGTAAAATATAAAATAAAATAATTATAAATGATAGGTATGAATGCACTAATTATATTCATCCGAGTCGCGTCACTATCCTCATCGGAACTGGTGGGCAGTTCCATCAAAAGGAGTTCTCAAGCTTCTTTTGGTGTATTTTTCTTATTTTTTTGGTACATCATATGGTGTTATAAACGAATCTGAAGTAAGGAAGGGCCTTCGAAAATGATCCTAGAATTCAGCAGATCGAGAAATTTTTCGCGTATGATCATAGAGTAAGCATATATTTACTCTATGGTATGATGCACCCGGTATCTTCGTATGTCCTTGTGCCTCCATTCTAGGGCTTCCTCTGATAGCTGGCCTATCGGGAGCACTACCGTCGCGTCGGTGGAACACACACCAATATCACCCGGATGGCAACCCGAGAAATCTACATCACAAGTATTCACCTGGAAATCCTTAAATCTTACAAAATGGAGGAAGTTATGTCATCCTTATTCTTGCCCATCGCGTGTGGGCCGTGGATATCAGAGTAACCATACTTCAAAAGCTAAAAGTTCAAGGTGAGTGAATTCCACAAGACTTCTTTCATTACGAATAATTATACATCTTCGTAAATGAAGTCCTACCAACGCAATTAATGCCGTATGCCCATAAAACTTCACTTTAAAAAAGGATGCAATACGCACAACTTAAGAAGTTAACGTAATTATCTTAATTAGTAATGCTCAAAAAAAGCGTGATACATCTTCTAATGATGGCGTGAAATCAGGCGAAAAAATTAACTCGGGTTGACAGGAAATATGGCTCATACCTTTCAAAGTTGGTGCGTTTCCACTTAGTTTTTCTGTGCAGAATTTCTTCTTGCTTTATACTGCGACTTCGATAAAAAAATAACATTTTTTGCCCACGTGCAATGTGCATTTATGACAATAATTCTTCACTGGCGTGCGTTGCACGAGTTTTACGAGTCTGTCGGAGGAGAAATTTTCTCCGGCTGCGGTTTAATTCGTTTCCTGCTTCTTGTCTATGCCACGTTGGATTCGCAGGTCTCAGACCGCGCCGTGCATGAAGGACAGAAGTTTTTCTGCTCACTTTTGAGTGGGGTGGCGGGAATCAACCCCCCCCCCCCCTCCGCAGCTGCAAATCGCTGATTTTCTTCGCGAAAGTGAGCGTTTTTACCCAAAATCCCCAGGAAGATCCCTCCGTTGTTTTCCTCCACACAAGGGACTGAGAGGGTTTATTGTCTCGCTCCGTCCCTCTCTCTCTCTCTGAAATATACGCGACCTGTCATTTTTTTCTCCTTGCTCGCTGAGTATTCTGGACCATTTATCATCGTTTCCTTAACCGCCGAGTACTCACCGGGATGAGAAGAGTCATCCAGGGTCATTAAAATTCTCACAAAATAATATGGAGAATAATTTACAGCGTGTATAAAAAGTATACATCTAATTTCAAAAATTATATTTAATTATGAAAATAGGATGTAGTGACATAAAAAATCGCAAGAAATTAAGTAAATCTCCAATTTTCACCCGCAATGTAATAATACTCTTATTAGGAGCCAGGGTTTGCTGAAGGCCGCGGGAAGGGGGAAAGATGTTGAGTAAGCGGGGAAGGGGAAGAAATGAGATGAAAGGCTTTATAGGTAGGATGGAGAGAGTCGTAAGCCGATACGTCTGGTTTCGTATGTTGAGCTCATGTCTGAAATCGTGTAAAGAAGAATGGGGCCTGCGGCGGCAACGAATTGATACAAGTATTCGCACTACCATTTAAACCTACCTTTCGGTATGTAACCTCTAATAACGATAATAAGTTTCCCTCCAACTATAGCACAAAAGGCATTAACACGATAACTGAACTCATTTACAATGCGTTCGAAAGTGCCTTTGTTCACAGAAGGTACTGCAGACCTGATTCTGTTTTCGAGGTCACACAAGTCAGCGGGCGATGGCAACATGCATACGCATTGCATTTAAGGTGGTTCCACCGTAAAATGACTTAAATGTCATTTTATTCATATTCTGTCTACTTGTAGAAAAAGTTGTCCTCTATCTGATATGAAAAACAAAATAATACCTTTCCACGCTTTTTTATTCTATAACTGAACTTGAAATTACATGGTGTTCAATGGGGGAATGAGAGAAACACGGGAAAAATAGTATTTTTCCACAAAATATAAATACCATTTTTGCGGAAAACTGTTTATAAGAAGGAAATAATCCAGAGAAATTTAATAAAAATAAAATATAGGCCTCTTACCACCTTATTATTTTAGTAATTAGGGATTTATTGCCGTAATTGAAGTCAAAATACGGTAATTCGTAGGAAATGATGCTGCAGTCGGCTCCTATGGCTGAAAAAAAGTGCTCATTTAAAATACATTTGTGGAATAATCTGCATTTTTTCTACCTTAATTTTGGGTTTCTAATGGTAACGCATTTAATCAGCGAAAGCAGAATTTTTTGGACAAAATATAAAAAATGTGGAATTTAGTATCTGTTTTGACTCACACAGTCGCAACGAAACCTCCTTAACCCTTTCAACGCTGAGCCTATATTTGTGAACCCTTCACCCTGGCTGCACGTGTTTTTTTATGTTTTTGGCACGTTTATTGGCTACAAATATGACCCCTTATATTTTTTCGATCAAAAAATAAAAATTTTATTTTTTATAAAATTTTTAATTTTTTACTGGAATTCCAGTCCTCAGTCAGCCACAAGGATCTTATGTGTGATGTGCAGGGTTGCATCGTTTCCCCTTCAAATTAAATTTTTTAAGATACTTTAAATCTATTTTTTTACCAGTCAAAGATAATTCAAATAAACTTTTGAACGCTTATTGTTCGCATCCTACATAATGATCTTAATGTAGCTAAGCTTATCATTCAATACATATCGATATAATTGTTTTATTGAATGTTTATTTTCGTTTTTTGTAATTATTTTCAACTTTCTTTTGGGCCGATGGCATGAATGGCGTATTTTTCTCTTAGATACATACATATATCCGGCCAAGGAATTGCTCGAGTATATAAGAGGCATAAATATTTCCGTATTGACGATTTTTGTGATGAAATGTGCAAAAATGCCAATTTTCCTCGTTTAGCATAATTATGGAAGAAAAAAAAATTACGAAAGACTTCAGTTCCATAAAGCTGAATATAAAGTATAAGTTAATTAATAAATGTGTTTGGACACGTATAATGGAAATACAAGTATTTATTTTACAATTAAATAAATTACAAAACAGTAAAATACATATCAATTGAAATACAATACTAAAAATGGAAAAAATACATTACATCAATTGAAATACAATACATAAAATGAAGATGAAAAACAATACATAAAACGATTTACAATAAAAACATACAATTTTATTCCATAAAAAGGCACTCTTACGTTCTAATATTTTCATGAAAATTTACAAAACAGCGGTGGAGGCAGAGGGGGGATGGTCCTCGCAGGTAGGGCAAAAACAACTTGTCTCCCTCCGCAAACCCTGTTTCGTGCACCCCCGACACCTTTGCACTGTCCTCTTTCTTTTTCCTTTGTCGTCAACAGGATTCGTCTGCGGAAAATGCTTAGATAAGCCTATGCCTCTGGAGGGTGGTGAAGGAAGGCTCAGTTTCGAACAAGAAATACATTAACAAGAGCATGTTTTCAACTGCACGACAGATGTTGGTTCTGAAAAATTGCTGCGAATATAATCAGTTTCCCGTAACCACATGCTGTGAGAGGGCTCGGTAATGACGGAAAGGGTCGAGACGAGTACCTAGGAAAGTGTTCCCTTGAGAGGGGGCGACACATCGGAGAGGATTGCCGCTTTGAAAGTCCTCTGTTCAGGACCGCACAAAAATATCACAAGGCTCAGACTACTGAAGATATTTCCATGTAAATTTTGCTGGCATGAAACGGTTGGGATTTCACAATTGGGGAAATTATCGGATGTCATTGACCATAGGCTGTTGATCTACGAAGGGAAAAATTCCACAGCGGGGCGGACTTCCGTGCACACCACTTTCTGTTTCTTACAATGAACCCCTTTCCAATGGAAAGTTCCCACTTCCACCCAAAACTGCTAAGTGTTGTTTTGCCCACCGCCTACATTCCTTTTATTTTTCACAATTGAGGAAACCCCTCTCCAATACCCTACGGCTTGTCGGTGTTTCTGACCGTCCCTTTATCCTTATTTCCTCCCCTAATCCTAGTCCTTTTCACCCAGCAATAAAACCTGTCCACCTCTGGGACTCCCCAACCTGGGCATTTACTGCCTCTGTGCCCGCCAACTCCAGCATTTACGGTTACATGTACGTGGGACAACCCAGGCGAGCAACTGTGAATAAAACAAAAAACAAATATTTTTTCCACTAAAATATGTGAAATATATGAGAATGACTGACACGCTTGTCTTCCAGTATTATTTTATTTATTTATTTTCCATCACCACCGAAAACAGCACTCATTGGCCTTTACATCGGGGTATTAACAACATTAACAATAGACGAGCACACACAACCATGCCCTGGGAAGTGAAAAATCCTCCCCAGGCGGGATTCGAACCCGCGACCTTTGGGTTAGCAGGCGAGGACGTAACCCCGCCGCCACCGAGGCCGGCGAGGATATGTTCAATTCTTCGTGCTAAATGGATTCCTTTTTATAGAACCATTGGTAGTATATTTCGGGCAGACTCAAACACTATATATATACAATTCATAAACGATAACAACAATTAAAATACATAAACTTTGTCAAAATATCGCTTCTATCTTTACATGATACATATATTATATTCGCAAATGATTTACTTAGCATTCTCATTTACAGACCCTGTTAATGGAATTCACGTTAAAAATTGGTTATTCGTTGCTAATACAAATGCCAGTTGAGAACCTTGAGATGAATAAAAAGAACGCAAGAGCAGTTTTTATTCACTGGAACTCTTCCACAATCACTATTGCATTCTCATAAATGGATTTTTATTGCAAACGGTGTAAGAGTAAGATAAGCTAACAGAATTTTCTTCCTTACAATTAAAAAATGGGTATCTGCACTATTTTTTCGCATTTGTCACGATATACAAAACAGTGGTTTAAAAACAAAATAACAATAGCCAACCAAAAAACAGAAAAAACCCTCACTAAACAGATTAAATACCTTTGAAATTAACCAGCAAATAAATAGACGGAATTGTATTTGGAAGGAATTGAAGATGGTACAGTGATGATGTATTGAAAAACTGGAAACATTTAAAAAAATTTACTCTACGAAATGTTTTCAAAATTAAAAAAAATACAAATTATAATTAAAATAAAAATATAGTTTGAATAAATTATTGATATTTATGTGTGATTAAGAAAAATATGCTAATTTCCAAATGAAATATTAAAAAGTATGCACAGAAAAGCATTTGCGGCATTAATAAAATTTATGGTTTTTATTCCAAGATGATAAACAAAATTGTCACTGAACACATTAAAAACATTTAAAGTACTCACCAGCTTAGGATAGAAACAGGAAGGAATATTAATGTGAAAGAGATGGTGTAATTGAAAGTAAAACTGAAAAAAAGGACAAGATAATCAATTTTACCAAATATAACGAAAATGAAAAAATATAAACAATTTATTTTCCTAAAGCTTATGTATTAAAAAAAGGAGATAATATTATTACGTTTTTACCATGTGCCACATTGATAAAAAAACGCAGTGAAGAAAACAGGAATTATCAGATAAGACACAAAAACAAATTGCAAAATGGTGATTATCTTAACTATCAATAAAAAAATATATTTCTGTATATATATATATAAAATGCCAAATTTAAAAAAATTAATATTGGTTAAGACTATTATTATTTATGAATAACTAAAATATATATTAATTATCCATTGAAATATTAAAAACACTGCCAAAAAAATAAACGTACACCGAAAAGAGTGAAAAACGGCAAGATTTACTCACCTCGAAAAAAAAATTCGAAAGTAGCAAAAACACCCAGGCGAAGAAAACTGACCTTTCCCAAGCGAAGAGTAGACCCTTACTGATGACTGCAAGGCGGCGGAAGCTCCCCCGAGTGACTGAGGCGCAGTGGTATCGTTATATATTGAAAGGAGCGCTGAACTGGAATTCCAGTCGTGCCGCCATTGGCAAGGGTGCCTAATACTGGAATTCCAGTCCTGCAGCGCTGAATGGGTTAAATATCCCCTTGAGAAAAACTCACAAGGTGATTATGTCCGGAGTTCTTGGAGTGTGGCACCAATTCTTGGAGTTTCATACTACCTATCCACCTCCGAGGTTAAAGAGCACAAGAACGCCTTCTGCTGCATAGACACGTAATCAGAATCTATTTGTTGGCCAGCAGTTCAGTGGTATCAAGCGGCAATGATTTGAAACCCTATGCTACACCCGTTGAAGTCGTACAGGGGTTTATTCTTTGGAGGTTCGTAGTTGTACTGAAAAATAAGTTTTTCAAATCGGTTCTTCCTTTCAATACGGTCTGTGCTCGTGGCGCTATCCGGTACGTATCAATGAGAAACGTTGCTCACTCTCAGAAACTGCTTTAGCATCGAGGCATATATGGTTGAAGTATTCTACGACGAAGAATTCAGATTCAGCGGTCCACTTAAATAGAAATTACTTTCACCTCTAGTTTCGATCGTTTTCACCATTTTCTTGCGAAGAAAATTCTAAAAATATCACAAATGACCGTTGATTTGAAGATCTGGGTTTGAATACCGGTCAAGCCAAATTATTATTTTCAATTTCGTATTTCCACAATTACTTGAGTCAATATTTATTCACATCTCTATCAGTTACCAGTTTTTTTTTACTTTGAATGCACTTGTAGAGAGGAATTATAATCTGATTGTGTGAGATGCCATCCACGCGATTTACCACGTAAATGTTATAAGAACTACGAATCCGGCACCTTCTTCACTAGTAAATCATAGAGCATCATAATAGAGGTACATATTTCTTGCTTGGAATGTAATAAGGAGCACATGTAGGTCTATCAAATTATTTACAGAATTGGTGGTATTATGGACTAACCGAACTAACTAATGGAGCGAATGAACCGGGCTTGGAACAAAATTGAATTTTATCGATTTAAGTCAATAAATAATCTCACCATGATGCCTGTTGCTCACGTTAAAATTTTCGGTAAAACGTTTTATAAAATCGACTAATTTTATAAAAACGAGCTTGCTAACGATAAAACCGTTTTACGAAACCTAGTTTTATAAAACATTTTACGGAATAGGACAGATTCTATTTCCATAAAACAGTTTTATGCAACAACCAATGAGATGTTCCGCTCATCGCGTTGGTAATAATCTCGCATCCATGGAAAGCCAAACAAGGAAAACGTAAACAAACATGTCTGGAAGTTCATGGAACGTTGAGGCAGTATCCTTCTTGTTAGAAGAATGTGTTAGAGCCTTAGTAGCGCTGAGTGTGATCAGAAAGTAAGTAAATAAACAATACATATTGTTTTTAACCTAACAGTCATTCAAAAGAGAATGTATTTATCACTTCACGTGTTCGCAAAGCGTCTCATAGATGGCAGGACAGTGCGGTTTTATGAATAGTTTTGCCGTGAGCAAGCAAGTACGTTTTACGTACGATTCATAAAACTTTCAATAATTTTTTTATAAAACTCATTTGTGGAAAATTTTACCGTGGGCAACAGGCATTAGTGTAATATATCTCATAGTCTCATAGTTCTCTCCACTAAGCGCCCAAGAACAACAGTTTGTGAATCTGATGAAACACCTCTGCCACTCCCAGGGTTTGAACCCGGGCCCTTTTTAATAGGATGCCTGTACTCTAGCCGCCATGCCTTTCTTAGACATCTTGAGTGGTTAAAATTCTCATTAAAACAAGAGAAACGGCCTGTCACGCTTAAACATTGTTGGGCTCAGCTCGGATTCGAAGACTTCTTCCTGACCGTCCGGATGTCGTCCCCATGTCTGCAAGTCCCAGGCTGTGAGTGCAAAATGGCCGCCAAAGCACGGGAAACTGCATTGCTACCAATATTGGCTATAGTGTGCTTGTGGCACTCAAATCGCCGGAACTTTTTAATGAAGAACGTAGGAACTCACTCACAGTAACTTTAGCAGCATTTAGAATTAGATAGTGGATAGGTTTTATTTATTTTAATTAACAAACTATTTTTATCATTAAAAAAAAATTGCCTTTCAATGCCTCTCCTTTAAGGTAGTCTGAGCAAAAAATCACTTTACCTAGAATTAGATGAATTTGGCCTCATTTTATAGAAAAAACTCTCATATTTCCTATGATGTCAAAATATCAACCCCTTGCCGAACTACTTTTAGAGCAATTTGCCTAAAAATATAAGCTGTTCAACATGGGATAGATTATGGTTGTGCGCTCCAGAGGGAGAATATAAATCAAATTAGGAACTTCTAGCACCTAGAATTCGTCAAAAAACTAACAGTTTGAGGATTGCATGTTTTCTCAACTATTTATAAAATATAATCTATTACACACCACAGTAATTTTGACAGAATCGCCAAAAACACCTGCTGTTTTGAAGGGTTTTCAGCCGTACGGTGGGAAAACATGAGTCAAGTTAGAGACTTATATAGCTTTATTTATTTAATTACTGAGAATTTTGGTCATGTCTTTGCGCCATTAATATTGCAATATTTATTTCATACTTCTTACAGATGCTGAAATTAAAAAATAAAATTTGAATATAGTCTACATTATGACTAGGGAACTATCTCCCTCAAACCACCTTAAGCTACTATCATGTAAACGAAATTGACATTTGAAAGAATTTCATAAGCATATTTATGCATCAGAGTGTCGAAAACGATGTGGATGGCTTATATCCTTTCAAGCTACCTTTAGCGTAACGAATTGCGTTTCGACCGCTCAAAGGTTGAGACATTCCATGCACGTGCACCTTGGAATATGTTGACTGAGCTGAGCAGGCCATGAGTTTCTCGCGAGCGACCGTCATTTCTGAAGGAGCGAAGGCTCTCGTCATTTCTGGAGAGAAATAATTTCACTTTTTTCACTCCTTTCTCTTCATGCGACGAGTGGGAGAGAAATAATGTTCTCGGTTTGTCCGACTCTTAATTGGAAAAGCGCAAAATCGTCTCTCACCCCCTTCTTAACTCCCTCCTTGACTCCCTCTTTAATATCCTCCCCCTTTCAACTTTCCTCACCCCTCCTCACCCTTCCCCTAATCGCCCGTAATTGCCCCAAAGTGCCTCCGCGAGGAGGGCAAGGGATTCGTGGGGGGCAGGAGGGGGATGTTTGCGTGGTTTCGTTAAGTCGACGCGAGGAATCTCAGCCGTCGCACAAGCGATCTTATTATGATGCAGCCGAGGCAAGATGCGAGAGACGGAAAAAAAACACAGAGAAGGTCGAGAAGAAGGAAAGTAGAAAAAAATAGAAAAATTTACGAGAGTTAAGTTCGTCTTTTTGTTCCCACTCCTCGAGCCGAGCCGACGACACGGCCAAAACAAAAACGAAACTATGGAGCGCCAGGAAAAAAAAGAGCAGCGCCCTCCGAATATAATTCATTCATCTCCCTATCCTCATCTTCTCTTTTCCTCCCTCTCCTCTTCCATCATCCCCTCTCCCTACCTCTCTCTCGTGATGAACAACCTTTTTTTGAGTAAGGAGGACGAAACGAAGAGACCGATCTCTCCCTCATTCTTCTTCTTTCTTATGGCTATCCTCGATACAAAAAACATCCCCCACCGAAAGGTCTACGAAGATTCCATAATTAGATAAATTTCAAGCGCTTACAAGGTTGCAAGGGAACTCAAGATGGGAGCAACTCTAAAAGAGAGAAACCCAGACCGAGATTTTTGGGAAAGATACATGACGCTTGATTCTGTTTTCGGATATCGGGGGAATTTACAATACCCCGCTCAATAGATGCGCGGCCACCTGACTGAATGGTGAAGAACGGCCCGGGATAAATTATAGGGAGCAGACTACCGAAATCAACGGTTGAAGTATGCGTTCCCACTTCTGGCTTGCAAAATAGTATCTGAGTTACGTTGACGGCAACAAATTTCTTTGCATTAACGCATTTATAGAAATAAAACAAAATCACATCAAAAAAGAATTTAATACCTAAAAGACGGATGGGTACGTTAAAATATTTTTAATATCATTTTTACAGTTTTCACAAAGTTTGATTTCGGAAATAATAGTTTTATTTTTTATTACTTCTATTTCAGCCATTAAGAAGTACTTACATTTAAAAAATATTAATGTCCAATATTTATTAAATAAAAAATAAGAATAAAGGCAATGGTGAAACTGACACACGAATGCTTCAAACCTAACTAGATATTTCACCTAATTTCATCAGGAGCAAGTGACCTATTTCTTATTGGTCAAGGTTATATGTTATATTCTTAAAAAATCATAATTCTTTGTTCCAAACCTTTGAAGAAAAACCAAAGAAGTACTAAAAGGAACCAAAAAGAAGGTGTGTTTTTTTCATTGAATTCAACGGGTACTTTTTTCAAATGGGTGCGGTAAAACAGAAATTACATTGATTTGAGAACATGAGCAATGATTACACAACCAATGAGCTATTGATACAGTAATATGTCACAAATTGAGCAAGGAAAACGTTAATGTGAGCTATTACGAAGCTGGAAGGTTGAGAAGGCTTCAAAAGTAACCTTCCGTCAACGACGCACATAGACTTTATTTATTTACGTTTCCATCATTCCCACTATCGCACGACTCCGGGAAAAATGCGATAAACGCTTTTTCGATAATTTTTTGTCACACCGAAAGGTAAACAGACGCGTGGAGATGTTTTTATTTTCCTTGCGGCTTAATCAGACAAGACATCGCCGTTCGTGCTTCAAAAAGTCTTTCATTTCAAAATAAAATTTAAAAAAAAGGAGTAGATAGGCGATAAGTAAACAGACGACGATCAACTAAGTGGAGATTCCCATTTCCTCGAAGGAGTTAATCCGGTGAAGCGCGACCCTCTCGAGAATCGGAGAGCGATAAGCGAGAGGTTCGATTCGAGGGATCGAGTTACGGCGATAACGAGTCCCGCGGAGATAAGGTGGGGGACGTGTCGTTAGTGTAAGGACTTGCCACTTGCAGGCGTGAATGTATGTAGTGGGTACATACGTACTAGGTTCTACCTCTCCAGAAGGAACAAAATGGACTCCGCGAGGGATATGCATTCCGTATATCTCCAAGACGGCCAAAAACTTAGGGGTCATCTTCAGCAATACTCTATCTTGGAAAGAACATATTTTGTATGTTTCAAATAAAGTTAATGGTACCTTACATCAACTGAAAATTCATAAAAAATTGCTGCCTATCCATGTAAGAAAGCAACTTGTCTCCACCTTAATTTTTCCTAATTTTGATTACTGCTGTCTTGTATTTTATGATCTCACAGCAGAACTTAATACTAAGCTTCAGCGCCTAATGAATTCCTCTGTCAGATTCATTTATGACTTGCGGAAAGATGAGCACATAACCCCATATTTTAACAAGCTCTCCTGGATGGACATAAAAACAAGAAGGAAATTCAAATTAGCCTGTTTCATGTATTCCCTACTCAAACACGATGACCCACAGTACATAATTGACTTTTATCCCAAGAGAACCATATTGCCAAACATAAGAGCCGACCCTAGCTACCTATATGTCTCACACTATCGGTGCTCAACATTTCATAAATCATTTACCGTTGCCGCCTCTCAAACTTGGAACTACCTACCTAAATCAATCAAAGATTCCTCATCGCTGCCCCAATTTAAAAAGAAATTATATTCGTACCTAACTTGCCGTAAGCCGTATTTACTCATTTCAATGCTTTATAATCATGTATATTGTGGTATATTTTCCATTGTTATTTATTTCAAAATACTATATCAAAATATTTAATCCTGTTGATATTTAAATCATTGTGTGAACTTGCTTTTTATTCCATATTTTCTTTTGTGTTTTGTTTCTGAGATTCATCCTATTTATCCGTATTCGCTGCTCGAAGCATGGCACGTATAATTTTATTTTGGATTACACATTAAGGCTGAATATTCGTCCGATACGTGCCACCGCAGCAAGTAACACCGTATTGTAGTCTCGAGTTCACTAAAGCAAAATAAACAGATCTCATAACAGGTGAAGGACATTTAAACCTCAACAAATTATTTTTCTTGTAATAACAATTCATCAAATCAAAAACACATAAAATTTAAAAAAAACTAAAAAAATAATTATAAAATATGTAATCAGATGAACACATGCACTCGCACACTGTTAATTCCTCTTCTGATTCTTCATATTCTGAAGTGAACTGGCCAATATACACCAAAATACATTTGTATCAGGGAAGATAATTCATTTTGCATATTGAAAATTGGTATCAAATTAGCTGCACTGCAATACTTTTAAACACGTCTGACGTCGAACGGTGAAGTTCCGTGGAAGAAGGTAACTGAAAAGCTGTCATTTCAACATTGATTGAAAAACGCAGGTGAATACTTACCGACCTCTAGCATACATATTTATGTGGAAAAACTATTTCTCTACCTAGCTCTAAATAGAAAATACATAAATTTTGAAGTTTATTTTTTTTACTTTTGACCACGATTTAGGTGTTTGGCCCCACTGTGCGACGTCTTGACCACGCACACCTGTTCGTGAGTCGCCCGCGGCCCGAGAGGAGACCATAGCCGTCGCATTCTTTCACGAACTGCGCCCAAATACCCACCAGCGATCGAGCTAGACACACCCTAAACGATCTACTATAATAATAATCACCGATGTGTATGCGTATATATAATAAATATTTCGTTCAGACAGATGGTGAAAGAAAGAGGATAGGAAACACATTAAATTAGACAATACAATGGTGATGTGAAGATGGTATGATGGCCGATTCACAGTGAAAAAAATTCGACTAGATATATATAGTATACGAGATATGTCTCGTATGTCAGTAACTTACACGTTAAGCTGAACCTTCATTTGGCTGCAGATCTTTTTTTATTTGCAAAATTAAATTATAAATAGTGCGTTTTTGTTTTTGGGAAATGTACCAACTGAAAGAAAATTAAATAAAAATTCTTATTTCTTCTATTCTTACTTCTAACGACCATTATACTCATTGTTTAAGTCGAGATTCAGTGTTGTATATCCATTAACTCAATGATTCTTTGCACTAAATAAGATATGAATGGTTTATTACAATCGATGTAAATGTTAATATTCTTCCCGTTCATATTGAACGGGCACCTCCATTAGTGCGATAGAAAAGACACGGATTCAGAAATGAACTTTTTTTGTGATACCTTATAGCGTGCAATGATAGGACAATTTCGAACTGGGAATTCATATCGGTAAATCTTGTCATTGACAAAAAAATAATTCGATGATATCATTTAAGTTTTTGAATAATGTATGTATTTACCACAACCGGCATAATATTAGTTTTCAGTGGGAGTTTGTTTCGTTGGAATAAAAATAATGCAGCATTACATATTCGAGGATTCGGGTTAAGAGCTCCTTGAGGGTGGGACCCAAATAATGAGGTTTGATCATCGAAAGGTTCCTAGAAAATCAACACTAACCTAACGCACTGTATGTTCTTATTTCTGATACGAAGCGACTGACTCAAGCACAGTACTCCACTGAGTTCCAGCATTCCCGCCATTATCACTTGTCTTCACTGTCTAATGCCTAGTTTACAAATGGCGTCAACTTGAAGCGTCGACCGTGAATTGAAGTGACGTTCACAGTTCAATTTACAATCCACTGTCAATTGGAACTTGCGTCAGTAATCTTCGTCCATCTCTGTTACGCTCCGGCTGAAGATCCTCACGTAACAATTCTACGCTGTGAATGTAAATGTAAAGGCTATAGGCTTATTTTCGTGGATTACGATAAACTTTGGTCATGGCATAGAGAACGGATATGATTACGCTTCTTTTACGGTGTTATTCTTGTATCAATCGCATATTACAGGTGTACTAGCCGCGGAAACGTAAGAAATACATTTTCAGATTTCTGACGAACGAATTAGCTGTATTCAAGGCGCAGTCAGTGGCGTCCGCATGTTAAGGTGAACGTTGGGAATGGCTGAAAATTTGAAGTTGACGCTTTCAAGGAGATCGTAAAAGCCTCGATAGAGTCACCAATTTGTGCTGAAATCGCGGTTGAATTTTTATGTTCATGTCGATGCCAATCGTAAACCGGACTTCACGCCTTGTTTACGATTGGAATCAACTTAATACGTTCACCGTGGATTGAATTCACGTTCAATATTTCAATTTACAAACGGCGACCAACCGGAACTGATGTCGGCCATCGTCATCCATCTTCGCTTAGCTTCGCCTGCATAGCCCTGTGTCCAGCGCTGTGTATAGTAAACATAAATACGATAAATTTATTTCACGTATTACAATATATGCGAAAACAACACAGTGGAGGGAAATATATAGGCTGCTTTCATCAATATCACAATAACAGCAGCCACATATTACTGGCGTGTTATCCGTGGAAAGACAAGAAATTCAAGAAGTCAAGGCTGATGAATAACTATACTTAAGGCAAGTATATACGGTGCGTTACGTGCGTAGCGAGTATATTGTTTTTTTCCCTCAATGGCGTCAATATTGAAAGTAAAAGTTGAGGCTGGCTGAGCTTCGGAGAAGTTGATGGTTGCCATTCTCGGTTGACGCTTTCGAGGCGATCGTGAACGGCCCTATAAACTCAATGCATTTAAATTGCAGTTGTAGTTGAAGTTCACGTTGACATCAGTCTTAGACTGCCAAAAAAGTAGGCTTTATTCACGTAATGCTACGAAGCAAACCACAACCGCAACTATCCTGAACTTATTCCCTTTAATATCCCCTTCAAAGGGTTCAAGAGAAATTGATGAGACAACCGTCGGGTATATTATGGTGCGGCGGTGGAAGGAAAATAAACACTAATTTGAATTTTTTAGGGAAAAATATGAAAAAGAGTGCGATCAGTCTATTTTGAGACCTTGTTAGGTATCGCGTTGATGTTTTGTCATTCACCTCATTTCGGAGATAATACTATTTACTCGGACAGATATTGAGTCCACGTCAAATGAAGCAATCCGATTGATGGATCGCCTGTCTTGTGACAACACACCAGTGAGTCATAGTTTTGTGATCGTTTATTTTGTGAGTCTCTTTTATAAATTCCTCTTTACCACCTCATATTTGTTGTGGAGATCTCGTTCCACAGAGCTATCGACATTTAGTTGTCAATTCTCGTCGTAAAGTGTCAGTCGTTTTAGACACCTCCATGTTTTCCTAAATCATCGACCAACAGTAGGTTGAAAGTATGTCACAGGCGGGACTCGGTGTGGGATGGGTGATGAAAGAAAGGGTTTCGCCTCTTCAAAGATTTTCCACTCCTACCTAACGCATCGGCACCATTAATACAAGTCTCTCTTTGGTTCATTGCTTTCCCCGAATCAATTATATACCGCCAAGCCACTCGGAGAGAATTGTTACGACAATAAATATTTCGTCGTGATTATCGCCTTCGTAAAGTAAACAGGAGGTGCAGCAGGGGGCGTTGCTTATTTAATTCCACTGATTCTCGATGTCAAACCTCTCAAAACATATTATAGGGTTATGAAATGAGGTTCTGAAAAATTCGGCTCGATTATTTTAGATTTAGAGGTCGCGCAAGTGGCATATTTTTTAGCTAATTCAAAAAGTTAGGAGCATTAAGCATGGCATATAAGGAGACAGGAGAAATCAGCTGACGGGAGTGCGGCGCGCAGCTGTAGTCCGGTAGCCAACTCTAAACTCAGTTTGTTTCCTCAAATTGGGAACTTTCAAGTCACTACATTTATGCCTCTTGAGACACCTCTTCTTTTATCAATTTTTTGGAAACTCAATTCTTCTCCGCATGTCATACTTCAACATAACTTTCCACCTTTTAATTAAAACATTATTACAAAATTAAATAACAACAACTTTATTTCAACATCTTGATGTTGAAATAAGGAATCATAGGAAAAATGAAAATAAAGAAGCACCCTAAGTCGTAAATGAAAAGGAAAACTTTGTTATATTCCACCAATTTATTTTCAGGTACAACTAGTTTCGACGCAGCGGCGTCATCTTCAGGTACTAAAGTAGCCTGAGACGATGGAGATAAGCACCTTAAGGTTCAGTGTATTTATAGTGAAGCGTTCTGAGTGTTGCTTTTGATTTTTGGCTCGCGGTAAAGCCGTTGGATATCATCAGACAGAACATTGAAGCCAGCCATGCGCAAGGCACGTAATTAATGCACAACAGAGTGGAGATGAAATCACAAATCTTTTTCATTTGTCGACGTCGCGATTTTGCTAGATCTATAACCCATGTCGGATGTCTTCCAAGACATAGTTTGCTTCGAATTTAGGTGAGAGATTACAATACTATTCTGCTCTCGGTCTGAGAGAGATTCCCATGCAAACAAATTGGTCTTTGAGTTAACCGTAATCTTCAATTCCGTATTTCGCGAATTAAGTAACCTTTGGCACGAATAAAGCGACTACCAAAGACCGGTTGTGTTATCGATGATTCGAAAGAATGTTTTGTTGCTTTCTAATAGCAAATTTTACAAACCAATTCCGGCATCGAATATGTGAGTCTAATCTACCTAGCAGAGAGTAGTTATTTCATAGGCAATTTCTATCACAGTCGTGTCCTCCGTTCCTTATTTCCGCGAATAAATGGCATTTTAATAAGTATCTTCTTCTTTTCGCCATCTATTATCTTGGTGTCATATAGGCTTATAAGTTCGAGACCTAAAAACCTGTCTTCAGCTCCCCTGTACTTTTCTAAGCGAGCAAACTGTTCGCCCAAAAGCAAGAAGAAAGGAATTCGTCCCCACGCAGAGAGAGAATCGAATCCAGCAAGGACTTCCACAGTGACCGCTCAGTCTCCGATGCCATGCCGCCGAGGGTCGGTCGGATTGCGTGATAGCAATCTCGGGCGAATCCCTTGGTGAGACTCTTCCAAGGTTATCAAGTCTCCTAACTCCTCCTGAGGCATCGGCGCGCACCAGGTATGCGCACATGTTGTGCCCAGATACGATGTATTCCAGAATTGGTCTCAATTTGAATTTTATAACCTTCATCGACGCTGATTTTCGTGGAATCCACATTGCCATTCATCTTTATCCGTAGATGAGCGGCGTGGCATGATATGGAAGCATGGAAGAAAATAATAGAATCACTGGTTCAAGAAACGATCGATATTATTCGCAGAATTGGGGGTAAACTCGAAAAAACATCTTGCGTCGTAAGCCCAAATACTCCCATTAGGAAACGTGTACTTGATGATTAATTTTAACACACAGAGATAATTCCCTTTCAAGCCCCATTCTACCTGTTCAGGCTATGGTTTTTCACTATGCTTAGTAAATCGCATTTTATTATTACTGCTTGCCTACATTAGTATTTTCACGCAACATTACCCTTTTAAATATCTCTACAATTAACTCTGGCAAACATCAACAGTTATGCCGAAATCTGGATCTGATCATGCTGGGAAATGGAGTGAAAACAAAGGAATTATAATGATTGCTCAGATGAAGGGCTGTATGAAAGGAGTGTATGAAAGACTGAGGAACCGTAAATAAAAAATAGCGAAAAATAAAACGTGAAAGACGAAAGTTGGAGCAAAGACCTTGTTAGTAGAGTCAGAATAAAAATTAATACGATAAAAGAAGGCATTATTCTTCTTGCATGTCTTTCAGCCAACCTGATATATTCTCCCCCACTTAGAAAGAGATGCCCATTGTATTCCACAAATGCGGGCGCATGGGTAAAAGGCTTTCCAGTCGCAGAGCGATAACATCCCAGGAATCAGAATGAGCGCCATTGTTGCCCGGGGTATCAACGTCGAAGGGATAGGCGGTGTGTCACTGGCATCGCGTAGGTACTGAGAAGCGATTTTCCAAAGCAACAATTCAAAGTATATCAGCAAGTAAGACCCTAAACGTATTTCTATGAAGGTTATTAATAGCACACACATGTACACACAGATGAACTTTCTGCTCAAAGGTACAGCCAGAATATACTGAAATAAAGAGCGTTCAAGCATATAACTGCAACTAAAAAGAACGTGTTATATTTTTTTAAATACCGGACTGGTTTTTTAAAGCGAGGTTCAAAATAGAGGCAATTTTGTCAAGCTTTTATTTTATACATTCGAAATATAACAGCATGAAAACATGGCATTTAATGCTACGGAAGTAGGTGACACAAGTTTATTTGAGATCTTCTCTCCAAATATATATAACAAACAACGTCTTGAAAGAAAAGGTCATTTTTTAAGCACACAGTACCTAAAGTAACAGTGTTTTTAGAGTAAGAAGAAGTCTATGAGAAATAGCATAAGTTTCATTTACGAATACAGCAATCATTCAAGGGGTGAATTTGCAAATAGCCATATGGTGTTTTTCAATTCAGATAAATCTACTCCTAACCCATATTTTTAGGTAAAATTTTGACGGCGTGACGTAAGATCCCGGAGATGACGACGTAAAACGATTAGTTCTTTGACTTCAATCCCATAATGCACTTCAAATCAAATTGTCTTTGTGTTGACATGCATTAAAAGAGCAATATATCTGAGAGACGAAGGATGAAAATTATTTGTTTCTTGTTGTGCAGTCCTCGTAATCATCATTGCACTTTGTATTTTTCGTTGCTGAGGATTTTTTCGGAATAACTAGCTGAGATACATTAGAATTTTGCTGATGGGAGATAAGTGCGGAGTCCCGATTTTTACGCTCTGAAAATGTTCCCAAGATTGTAATTTAGACTGAAGCCGATGTTTTGAATGTACTCACGTGAGCAAAATGTGTTCAAAGTGGTTCACAGTTACAGCATCAGAATTCAAGACTAATAAAATGACACATCTTTTATTGGGCAATTTTATGGTATTTTTTTCAAAGTTGGCTCGATGAATCCCTTCCTCCCTCAATGTCCCATTTACAAAGGACGCGTGTATGCCCTGCCTTGCTCGGTTTTATATTTTATTATTTATAGTTTTTCCTGAAATCCCATAGCAATGGTGTGCTGAACGGAGATCGAGGCATTTTTAGGTATTCATACAGGTTTGATAACATTCCCGCAAACCAACACAGTAAGTGTTTGATTTTTGATGAATGGTGCATATTTTTTACGGCCATTGGAGAAATTTTCTTATCCGGTTTGATAACGTTCGAATGTCAGGTATAATGGCAATTAAATGAGTAGAACAATTTAGAACGTCAAACACAGGCAAAAATAATCTTATTGGTAAAAAAATAGTGATAATCATATGGTTGAATAATTATGTAGCCTACACATAAACGTTCATTGAAATTTTACGGCTACTATGTCTTCTTTCCCAACGAGAGGTTATATCTTCCCACACGATAATCCGCTACAAAAGGCCTTCGGAAGTCTACATTGAAATCCAGAATTTCTTATAAAGGGAAATTATTCTGTAAGTTACAGTAACGCCATTGGTTGAGCTGGTTCACTAAAATACATATTAACAGCCGCCCGACGAGCATTGCACTCAACATAGCCAGAGTACATATAATCAAAAGTTTCACATTCTACTTTTTGGTAATTCATGATAAAAAAGAAAGAAAACATTTAGTATTTCCACACGATTTCAATAGGGCGACTGCGGTTTCAACGTCATTATCAAGCTTGATAGTGACGTACATGCGTCGGAACCGTGGTCGACTTATCAAATCGTGTGGAAATACTTAGTGTTTTTTTACTTTTTTTAACATAAGCTGTGGGGTACCAAGACATCCGACCCCCAATATTTTAGTTCTAAAGCTAAATAAAATCGGCTAAAGTAATTTGATTCTCTTGGACAAAGAAAGCGAAGCTGGTGATAAGAGTAGGAAGTCACAAACTGGAGCAAGTAGAACAATTTAATTATTTGGGTAGTACGCTAGAAGAAACAGGACATAGTAGCAAAGGCATTAGGAGGAGAATAGCGCTAGCGAAGGAAGCGTTCAATAATAGAACGGAGCTGATGACGGGGACCTTAAGTAAGGATGTAAAAAAGAGGCTGGTGAAGAGCTTGATATGGAGTGTGGCGTTGTATGGGGCAGAAACGTGGACCTTGAGAAAGGAAGACGAAAATAGGCTGAAGGCTTTCGAGATGTGGGTGTGGAGGAGGATGGAGAAGGTGCGTTGGACGGAAAGGAAGGCAAATGAGGAACTGCTTGACATGGTGGGCGAGGAGAGGAAATTTATAGATGAGATTAGGGAAAGACAGGGTAGGTGGCTGGAAGCGGTAATGAGGGGCGATGGTTTGCTGAAATCCGTGATAGAGGGAAGGATGTTGGGCAATCGGGGAAGGGAATAGGTTTTATGGACGGGATGAAGAAAGGTAGGACTTATGCTGAGATGAAGAAAGAAATACTAGGGTTAGATAGGGCACGGCACGTGTAAGAGTCCGTTGGATATTCTCCGACTTTCATCACAACCTACCTCTAACCGGTAGATTACTGTGATGAATGAATGAATGAAAGATCGGCACCAGATATCAGTGCCTATCTACATTTTAAAATTATACTAACCCATAAGGAGATGGCAGCAAAGAACTGCAGAGATGGGGCCGGAAGAACTAATGTCACTCAGTGGTCAACGAAGACTTTGGTTTGGTTTGGTTTGGTTAGGTTTAGAGTGGAACCAAGTTAGTAGTAAGCGAAATGGTGAGTAACATTAGCACATTTTGAGCTATGAGGGGCATATTGTTTCCCTTGGCCACCTGCGGTTTTTACCTAGTTCTAACGACCAGAAAATCGCCCTGTAAGGATTTTTAGGGATGGCTGACTTCAGAGGCTTCTTCCGGATAAGAAATGTCTGGTTCGTAGGCAATAATTATGTCGAGAGGGCGGCCACACTGATAGGTGACTGGTAAGCAAATTATAAAGACGTCCGCTTGATGAACTATTGAGGTGTACTCTGAGAACACTACAACTTGGTATGATAATTCGCAACAAAACCTTGGAATTATTGTATGGCTCTTGGTTCTGCGATTAATTATTTAGTATTAGGCAACAGTTTCGCCGTGCTATGCTGCCGGCATCACGGGCTTTTAAGAACAACAATGGTATTTTTTTTTTATAAATAAACAATTCCAGCAGTTGATGATTTTGAGAAGTTTGATTGCACGGCGAAACTGTTGCCAAATACTAAATAATTAATTGCAGAACCAAAAGCCATACAATAAACAATGAGCTGCGAAAATCTACAAAAAAAACCTTAGAATGCATGTTTAATTGAGGACTAATTCACTTCAATTCCAGGAATTTCGTTTGTAGCATAAATTTATTCCATTTGAACGATAGCGAGGATGAAAAAAACGAATTAATGGAAAAAGGCACTATTGTCTCCACAGACCTAGACACATAAACTCCCGGTTAAATAGAGAAATCATACAAGAATTGGGAATGGCTGACAGGAAAGAAAGTAAGCGAATTGAATGCGAAAAATATGTGAGAGGGAAATTGAGGTGCGCCATTGGCCCTCGCTCTGTGGAAGGCACTATGAAATACACTTGCAGGTGTTATAAACATCTCATCAAACGGAGTAAACAGTGTGTCTGAAGTGTTTCTCACGCGGCGCTGCCACGATAAAATTTCCTCACCATATTTGAGTCATGTAAATTGCGGAAAATGTTTTTACGATCACGAGTATGTATGGCATATGCGTACGCGTCAACCCCAGAAATTTATATTTCCCGTATTCTTATCGGGTCTTCCACCAATTCAAGGGCTGCATTTCGACCGAAGTTTCGAGAATAATTTGTTCAACTGAAACGCCGGTAAAGCTCCGAATTAATAACTACTTTAAAAAAGTGCATGTAAATTAAATAAGGTCAAGCGATACAAAACTTCATCTCAATGGCTTGACGTCACCACGCGTTATCGCTTCTCTGCTCTACGTGTTCTTTCAAGAGGTAGGATTAAGCCATACTAGTTCATATTATTCCATTAAGAAAATAAAAGCTATTTCTCTCGTCTAATTAGGGTAAAAATTGGCTGAAATTCAAAGGGACACGCGTCGTAAAACTGGCAGCGATACAATCATACAACGTCATCAAGATGACGCCGCGTTTTTACGCCCCTAAGCGCGCGTAATTTTTAACAAGTAATGTTTCTATCACGAATAATACACTACAGGATTATTGAGTCGGCTGCTAGACGCGCTGTCACCCACCGAGCATCTTATTGAGTTTACGAAAGTCGCCACTCACGGCGCTGACTGCAAAGCGATCCGCATTTCACGGGGAAAAACATGACAATAGTGGGAAATAGAACTGATGTATTGCCGAAATCAGACGTATACTGCATGTGCTACTATTGTCAACAATGCAGGAACACTTTAAGCTTTACTGCCATCAACCAGAATGCAATTTCACACCTGAAACTCAAAGAGGAATCATTAATCAGCGATATATTGGGACGCATACACTGCTAATGCACTCGCAAGCAATACACACGTAATACGCAAGTAACTGACGTCTTCACCACAATAATTGTGAGAGAAATAAATTTTGAGATACCTCGGCTTAGTTACGGATCGTACTCCGTACCAGAACGAGACTGTTAACGGCGGCTAAATTCAACACGCTACTATCTAATTTACGTTCTTCATTGTCAAGTCAAGTGAGCACTTTGACAGGATTTACACGATCAGCACTCCATGTTTAACTGAGGCACTGACCATGAGGTACATCAGGTCAGGTCAGTACAAATAATATCAGATATATGTAATATAATTATCTAATATAAAATAATACGATAAAGTACAAAATATACGTACGTACATATATATGGCAGCGATTAATCATTGCCACTTTATCTCCAGAGACACAAGTACAGCGGCACTAAATATAAAGGAACAATACTTGGTAATGACATCAAGTCGAGTAAATGAAAAGATAACTTTTTAGATGGTAAAATTTAATGAATGAAGCATAATGAAACAACTTACATTGCATAAGTAGAAAATAATCATCACCCTTTCACTTGGACTACACACTCACAATTTATGATACTGTAAAATAACACAATAATCCCCGCCAAGGTCAAATTCAATTGCCTATTGCTAATTAGTCATTACCTGCCTTAATCGCAAACGGATTAATTATTTCAACAAAATCACATTGGATACAACAATTCAATGAAATAAAAAGACACTTGGGGTGGCAACATTCACTGAATGAAGAATAATAAAACACTAACCTGTTTATCCCTTCACTGGGACATAAACAACCACACTTTCAAGACAAGAGCAATTCACTAGTCACTAACTTAACTTCAATTCACATAGATTCCACATTTAAATTTTGTCAATAGTAGAAACAATGAACTGATTGCTGTTATGTCTTCTCCAACACATACTACGCATTTTTCACACTTTTAATACCAGTCCATAATTTAATACCACACTAATCAGTAAACACAACAAAAATAAATGTAGGTGAAGAAGGGTTAATGCTCGGTTAATAGTTTGCACACTTACTAGTTATAGGATGGTCTTTCTTTGAAGATGGTCATTAGCTAGCTCTAATTGCCTTGGTATTAACTTGAGAACCTGAATGGTATCGATGAACATTATCACAGCATCTGGACGAATCAGTCAACATTGCCATAATTTCATTATGTTTGAGCTTGTTTTCAATAGCACTTAATATGTGACGCAATGTAGTGAGGGGCAAACAATATCATCAGCACAGCAAACATGGCACGCAATCCTTTGTGAAGCACACAATGTGTTTACAACACACAACACAACTAGCACACACATTGTAGGCTCCTTGGTTTCTATGAAATAGGGTAAAGATTAGCTTTCGTCTCGCCAGCGTTAACGCGATTTTCACCCACTTTCAACAGATATATCGGAACCAAATTCACCTCACTTATAATGCAATCCTTGCGCATTTGCAAAATACTTTCTACATAACAATGCATCAACTACTTTAGGAATGGCAAACTTTCAAACCTGAGAAGTGCGTTTTTTACTCTCCGCCCTCTTGTAAAAAAATTGAAAGTTTGTTTGACAACAAGCATTTCGTCCGTTATATATTATAGTATAAATTTCAGGTAGAAATAGTTGTTCAAAGTAATACATTTTCCCGATTCGGTTTGGTAAACCTCGTAGTAAAACATATATCACCTGCTGAGCATGGCTCTAGCCCCGTGTGCGTGAGAAGCATTTAAGGGGATGTACTCGGACGTCCATGCACCCTAGAGGCAATGCCACCTCTTGAAATATGCGATAGGCGTGTAAGATTAAATGAGCGATTCAATGCATCGAGTGGATCAGAGCGTTTCTTGGAAATTATTACACTGTCCGCATTCAAGGGGTTCGCTCTCTTTCCTCCGAAGAAGGGAAAGGGGATGTAAATCATTTCGCTCTGTGACATCATCCTTCGAGTGATTACAATCGCCATGGAAACGGTCATTCTTGTCCCCCCACCCTCCCGCACTAATCTCTTCATTTCTTCACGCCTCTCCTTCCCCGCCGCATCAGCGTCTTCCCTAATAAGTAAGTGCCTCACATAATTCATCCCGCGGGCACCAGGGGATGGGGTGTAGGGAGGGGGGGGGGAAGGAGGGAAGTGGTAAATTAACCTTGGAAATCCCTTTGCCTGTAGGGTTTAAGGAGGAAGGAGAGGGACGGCGAGGCGAGAAAAATGAGGAAGAGGGCGCAAGTATAATAATGGAATAATAGCTGGTATTTATTGCGCTGGGCGGGAGGAGACTGCTAAAGACTTGGGAGTGGGAGGAGGAGAGAAATGTTGGGTCTTCGCGAGAGGTCCAGGGAGCTCATTCGCCAGCATATACCCCCTGCCACACACCCCTGTGGTTGCTTGCAGGGTATTGTGTAGATGTAGATGAAGCATTAGCGATTTATGCTAATGCATAATTATTCGTAGTTACACTAACTTTAGGGTATAGTGTAATGCATGTTGGTGAATACTCACCCCCTGCCACACACCCCTGAGGTGGCTTGTAGGGTATTTTGTATATAGGGTATAGGATGTAGATATACTACATAGTGAATTTAAGGTGGCTGGTGCAGAATTAGGGGGTCATATAGTTCACATTTTAATAATTTTTTAAGTGTGTCGAAAAAAATTCTTAAATCACATTTCACTTGAGTACATCTGTTAATGCGTACCATACGGGCAGTAATGGAAATGATACAAGAGTTATGTTTTTTTTTATTTCGCCTTATTTAAAACATTGTTATCACTAGATATTTCGGCCCTGTATTCGACATTTAGACGAAATTATGTAGAAATATGTTGTTTTCAAATATTTGACTCGTTTTGACACCTTGCTACTTTTTTTAGCAACGATTACAATACTAAGAAATGTATTATTTAGCCTTTAGAAGAAAATCTATACATATGTGATCGAATGATAACGAAATATGTGTTTAGTGCCATAAGACTACGTGTTATAATAGCATTGAATTGCCAGAAACCAAATCGGTATGATTCAATTTTTTTCACATTTATCTATAGATGTCACTAATGCAAACACGTATGCAACATCTCACGCAAATCTGTGCATAAACAAAAATCGCTCGTACCACCTTAACGAACAAAAATACATCTGCCTTAACACACACTCAGTCACTGATGCATATCAACGTTCGGGCGCTTTCAGTTTGATTCAAATTTGGTAGGAGGAGTAATTTCGTCCAAATACCACCAAGAAAGTTCGAAAATTTCAGATAAAGGGTCCAAGTTTGAGCCTAGAAAAGATTATCGTCGTCAATAACGTCAAAGGCAGGACAATTAATAATAGGAAAATAACAATATGAAAAACACGCCTACTATTGTGAGGCTTGAACTGTATTGTGGCAAAAGGACTAAATTTGCATTTTTGCGGGTAATTTTCATGCAAAGATTGACGCTGAAACTGCGAATTGAGAAAAGCGTCGTGCCATATTAATCCTAAAAACGCAACACATCTCGAAAGCACCGTCAGCAATATTGCATTGCTTTTTCCCGGCGGAATAAGTATAAAGGCACTTCATCAACCGCGGAAAGATATTAATTTCCTAGGATAGTCGGATGAAAAGACGTTAATGAGAGAAGGGAAGAAAGGAGAGATACAAGGAGATTTTGTAAGAAGTGGGAAGAGAAAATGTCTGCCGACATATTATGCCTACAATGCTACGAGACGGCACCAATGGGCGGGAGTTGCGACCGTATTCTACAACATACCAAGAACCGATGAGATGTCGACCATTAGTGGTATGACCTCTATTGTTTCAGGGCCAATTTTTTACAATACCTGGTCAAAATTAAAATAACCATATATATTTTTACTTAAAAAATTTAATTCAATGAATCGATTGACATATAAAACCGGTCGCGTGTTAAATTAATCTTGTGAAAACATAGGTAGTTATTTTATGTAGTAATTAGATGGGATGTTAGATGTGTTGAGGTTAACCGTTAACCATAAATAGTCTGCGGGTCCTCCACCTTTGACACGCTAGCCTGAGCGTGGTTCCGTAGTTTAGAGAATACTCAGAATACTGCTCACAAATATCATCAGAGGCTCCAAAGGAAACTTCCAAAAGAGGCAGATTTATGGTTGTAGCTGCGTGATAGTGACAGAGGGAGATATGTTATGGTGGCCGAGCATTATCGTAATGAGGAGTTAGGAAAATTGGGCATACTGGTTCGGAGAAGCTCACTGGAGTATTCTTGGACTCTTTTCGGAATTTTTTAGCATGTGTTTTTTTTATTGATTTTCCCAAAAGTCTTTCCTTCACTTATTTTCTGTTCCTCCCCGGCCATCATTTCCCTCAGCGTGCGCGACAACATTATGAAATGCGCCAAAGGAAAACATGGTTGGATTATGCCGTTTGATGGCGCAACAAAAACACAATGAGAATCTCGATGTGAACGTCTTCATTGAGTATAGTCGCTCTCGAGTTGACAACTTTGAGACTCGTCCTTTGTTGCGCGGCACTTGTACTTACGCTCTTTTTATTGGAATAATAATAACAATAAATTCCCTAACCAAATACGTAATGTACTAAGAGGAGCCATTTATCCACAAATACGGTAGTATGAGCACGTCTTTTTAGTTTTCTTGAAGGCTTCCGCGGAGTTTTTTTTTCAATCGAACAATCCAATGTACCTAAGGAAGCCAGCTGGAACGTTGGCGAAATATTGTCCATCAAAAAATGGATAAACGCGGATGGAAACCCGGAAAACCATTCTCACGACTTTTTAGATTTCAATTAATTTTCTTAATTCAAGTTATTTCGTGGTAGAATTTTAAATATTAACATAATTTCATATATTTAATATATATATCTATAAAAACTTCGTCACAAGGGCGACTAAAAGTAAAAAAACACATTAAAAGACTAACGGGTTTTATAAACTTTTCGGTGGATCGCCGCCACCTTCTTCAGCGAGAGGTAAAGGAGGAATATTCTTATATTATGATTCTTCCTATACCTCTCGCTGAAGAAGGTGGCGGCGATCCACCGAAAAGTTTATAAAACCCGTGTGTCTTTTTATGTGTTTTTTCCTTCTAGTCGCCCTTATGACGAAGGTTTTATATATTTTTGTGTTCACAATGGTGAGATAAGTGGTGTGTAAGATATATATCAGAGCTTCAAAATTCAAGATGGCTATGATGGGAGTCGAGAAGTCGAAAGGAATTTTTTTGAGAGGCTGGACCAGTAAAGGCGAGGATTTCATCAAGATAATAAGTTTTTTAAAAACTGGAATAAATTTTCCCAAGTGGCGTTTTGTACTCGTATTCAATACAGATCCTGGATTCCCATGAGATTAATATTGGATGATTTTGCTGTATACTCTTCATCTCATTCTGCGTCACTCATTTTTCATTGGACGTAATATTTTTAAAAAGTCTCCGCTGAGTGCAAGGGCTAAGTAGAGTCGTCACTCTGAAGAGTTAGAACCGCATATGGGATGGTGGGGAAGAGGAGAGAGTTGCAGAAAGTGGGTGGGGACAAATTTAGTCATATCGTTACGTCATAATGGTAGTTGCTGACCCTCACTTCGTGTATAATGTTCTCTTTGAACCGTTCAACGAGGCCGATGAGAAAAAAATACCAAAATGACGAAGTGCCGCCTTAATGGTGAGTCGAGGATTGGGAATTCCGTACGGGCGCATGTAAATAGATCGCGGAGGCTATAGCGATACCACACAATATTTCAACATACCTTTAAAAAAACATTAGATATGTAGATATGGAAGGGAAATAAAATTTCAATGACAGGAATAGCAAGATCACCCAGGGGGGTTATTTTGTAATCTCACTTTAGTGAGAATACGTCATAAAATGTCACGTTTTCGTAGTTCAACTCCGCCACCCAGGCAGCGTGACCATCTTCGGATCTAAATCGGTGAACTGCCGGTCATGTGCTGGTCTTTTAGACGATTCATCCGCTCTGATCCGTATCTTTCGACTCTTGATCCGTTTCATTATCTCCGCCTGCCATTCGTTCCATCTCACCTGTCATAAAGAACTGGACTGTGGAGCCACCATTGTTTCCACGTGAAGCTTGAGTTGGAAAATAAACAAGAGCGCGAAAGATACAAACGATTTTAAATCGTATTATTGTAATTTGATAAACGTAAAGAACTTCAGCATTTTCAACTCCAATATATTGGGCACTTGAAGGTATGCTTTGTTTGAAATACTTATGTTATTATTAGCTTGAATTATCTGAGTATATATTTCGTATCAATATTTTCCAAATAACGTTGCTGATACCTTTGTTTTCGTGTGTCTATCCGCCAGTGTATGGAGAATGGAATTCAGTTATTTATACCATAATTTCATAATTTTAAAAAATATTGCCTTAGAATCTACGTTCTTGGTAGATATTTCCCGTGCTTGTGAATCGAACACTAATTAGTTACACAATTTAAAAAAAAAATTGAGTGATCGCTTACATGTCGCTTGTAGTTTTGGCTGAATTTAGATTTTCGTGGTATGTACAGTGTAAGATATCTTCCGTAAAACGTTGAGCAATCTGGGTATTCGCTAGTCTCGGCATCTTTTATTTGATATAAGGTAATTTAAGCTTCGACAAATCACGAACCGTTCGTGAGCCGATCATTAAGAGAGGGAGACGGATCTCTCGCCTTTCCACTAAGAGTCACTAAAATGGTGAGATTACAAAATAACCCCCCTGATCTTGCTATTCCTGTCATTCAAATTGGAAATTGGAATGTAAAGATAAAAATTTAAAAAAAAATGTCAATGCGCTCTTGAAACACTTTTTGTGAAAAAGTTGGAACACAAACGATGGAAATCAGGCTAATATCCTTGAAATATGCTCGAAAAAAGATTGCTGGAATAAGACTCGGATCGGATTCAATTGTTCTCCTTCCTCCGGATTGAATTGGTCAGTGCATGGCAACAGGTCGTCTTCATGGGAACCTCCAAAGATTGTGGATTCCGTGGAAATTCTTTCTTCGTGCTCGCCGGGGGTGGAGGGAAGCGGGAGGAGGAGGAGGATCAGATCAAGGGAGACACGAGAGAGAGGGGGAGCGGCGAACTATTCAAATTTGTTCTGCACGAACGGGCGCGCCGGGCTGGAGGGAAGAAACGACGCGGCTATAGCAGGTGACGCTGACTATTCCATACCACGAGGAAAACGCTGAAGGCTCAACGCCATTGCGTCCCATCTGACATCGCGCCGGGAGTATTGTCCCCAAAGCTCCCGAGAGTAGCATTCATACAGAGAAATTAGGGGAATGGTATGACGCGCACAAGTGCTCATCATGCCTTTTCCTTTCGAGGAATGCACATTCAAAAGAACTTTGTTATTAGCGTTAGGCGTAAGGTTATCCAAGACATCTATTATGTATATTCCAAACCGGCCTATTCTCTGACGACGTTGATAATATTTTCCGAAATCCGACATACTACGGTAGATCAGATCATGATAATAAAATTAGGGAACTAGACTGCAGAATGGACAGATTTAAACTGTCATTTTTCCCACGAGCGATAAGGGACCATAACAGCTGCCGATGAGACTTTTATCTATGTTTGTCGTTAGGTAGTGTAGCTCTTAGTAGTAGTAGTACTCCGTAATACTTGAATCCTTATCTGTTACATAGTACTAACAGCACGCCGTTCATGTTTTCTACATAAGTCTCGAGTCTCTGTCCATTTGTGTAGTTGCAAAATACATATATATATATATAATTGGTCCCTCTCCATTGTGATAATATCTGTAGTGTAGTAGTGCATGCTTGTGAGGTTTAGCCTCGTGACAAGCATTAGCGATTTATGCTAATTTATAATTAGTCGTAGTTACACTAACTTTAGGGTATAGTGTAATGGATGTTGGTGAATACTCACCCCCTGCCACACACCCCTGAGGTGGCTTGCAGGGTATTTGTAGATGTAGATGTAATCTCTTTCTTCCCCTTCCCCGCTTGCCCAGCATCCTTCCCTCTATCACGGCCTTCAGCAAACCGTCGCCCCTCATTCCCCTTCCAGCCACCTACCCTGTCTTCCCCTAATCTCATCTATAAGTTTCCTCTCCTCGCCCACCATGTCAAGCACTTCCTCATTTGTCTTCCTACTCGAGGTAAGTATTTTCACTCATGACAGCATAGGAATTAACTTTACTTCAGCATATTTCATATTTAGCTGGCAGGTCCCCGAATGCCTTCCAATGAAAACTCAATGTTATTCTTTCTAAACGATATAAGCTAAAAATAAAAAGGTCGCGATCAACTTGTCGTATGGCAAATTCGGCAATGAACTACTATAATTTCTCGCTTCAAAGCCTTTTTCCTCTAGAGGTTCATGACGCACTGCATGTCAAAAGCTGCTGCGCACTGCATGTCAAATTCAAGTCGAACTTCCCTTTCCTGAGCAATCATTTGAATGCAGTGCGAGTACGAAGTAAAGTAGTAGAAACATAATTCACTACTTCATGCTCGCTAAAGCAATGCCATGGCATCTCCGAGATTCAGAAGAAAAGAAAAATATCTCAGAGTCATGCGATACTTCGGAGAACGTAAAGAGCAAAAAAAATCAGCGAGTAAAAGTCCCGAAGTGTACAGCGGTCCTGCACGGAACAATAATTCTTTCCGCGATGACGGATATCAAAATGTCGGCAGCACCCACTGCATCATGACAATTCTATCTCGGGTTTCTCGTGTCTCTTTAAGCGTGCGTGATGTTTCCCAACTTCGTTTTGTTCGCATTGTAACTAGCTCCTCGACGATGGAAGTCACTTTCATTCGTGAGCGCATTCACGGCTGGTCTTACGCGAGCAGTACCATCTGGCGGGATAAACCTAATATGTATGTTGTACATGTTTGCGGCACGCACAATCTGAATGCAAATCATGAGCATATGACCCACGACCGCTGAGTCGCCTGGAGAGGGCAGTCGCCACCCAACCCATCGCCCTCGGATACCCTCGCTAAAATAAAAGCGTGAATGGAAAAACAACAATATCAAATAGGTAAATAAATAAATAAATATTTATTATTAGCTCTAGGTACAATACCCCTAAGAGCACCAATATTACAATTGCAATTGTGGTGAGCTTAAACAACCAACATTGTATCAAACATAAACAATGAGTGCAAACATATTTGAAAACATATCAATACAAAGAGAATACAAAAACTATTATGCATATTCATATCACAAAATAACGAAAAAAAACTAACAATAAAAGACATTTTAATGAAGATTGCACAATAACAAAGTAGGAAGCGGATGGTGATAAAGATATAACAATGCGATTTACAGATTTATGTCTATATATGTGAAAGGTAAGAATAAAGTTTCGTTTTGAATGACTGGCTGTTTTTACTCTTCTTTAGGTCTATGAGGAGAAAATTCCATAATTTTGTGGATTTGACTGGGAAAGAGTTGTGGTATTTGGTGGTTCTATGGGCGGAGCAATATAAATCAGATGCTTCACTCCTTGTATTCATATTACGGGACTGAGGTTGGTGTATAAACATGTTCATCAAATATTTAGGTTCTGTAACGGAAAATAAGGAGAACAGGAAGACGCTTAGCAAGTTACATACATGCATTAACATATTGCATTTGTTTACAACCCTCCTCCTAACATCGCGATCAAAATTAATAATAATATCCGCGACTAATGTTCGTCCCCTGAATTCATTCATGATACGTGAGATCATCGTGGTGGCCAAGAGCATTGGATTCCAACGCAGAGTGTCCGGATCGAATCCCGGTGACGGTGGAAAAATTCCGAGGGTATTACGATTTTCATTTGGTTGTCATTGGGAGAGGACCTCAAGGACAGTACTCCGTACGTCGGATGGGATATTACCCTTCGCGTCTTTCGTCGACATCAGTCCGACCCCGGTACCGACCTGCTCTCTCATTCCTTCTACCCTAGATACTTCTTCCTCTTATCCTTAGAATATCTCTCAAAGTCAGTAGCGCCGATTCGCGCTAACAGACTATGATTACTCGATGTGTGTACAATTAAGTTCCTTCAATATTCCACCCTGTTTTTAATTTTATCAAAAACCTTCGTTGAAATGATAAAATAACCAATAGTTTAGTGCGTAATTATTCTTATATTTAACTTATTTACTACCGACCATGGTATCAGCATCACATTGCCAATTTCCAAGTGAAGAAATATGAGGTTGTGTAAGTACTAAGCTATTGGCTTTATTGCCATGACATGGTTCCACAAAGTTAGGCCTGAATCTGACTTTAATATCTCGCTACCTTTATAACCCAAGGGAGCGTTGTGGCCTAGTGGATAGAGCGCTTGGCTACAGATCGAAGGGTCCCGGGTTCAAATCCGGGTGAAGCCTTTGAACGCCCCCGAACAAAAATCCTCGGATTGCGAGGTGGTCCAAGGAAAGCCCCGCCGGAACTGAGCGAATGATTATAACCCAATTGCTCATTTATAAAATTTTCAAGCGTTAGCACGTATTTTGAGCTAATCTTGCTGGCCGGTAATCCAGCATAACCGACATTAGTAAATTTGACCAAATACGGTGCCAACCGGTATTCAAATTTCCAACTCTTACTCGTGTAACGGGGAATTACACTTGCAAGAAGCTTATTTGTCGGTCCGAGCGAGATGCTGCTTTTGCGGCCCCCGAAGGAATTCATGAGAGAGGAATAAAAATAAGGGGACCCAGGGGAATAAAAAAAAGAAGGCTGGCATGGGTGCAGTCGGTGGCGACGCGTAGGGGATGGGGGAAGGAGGGATGTTTTTGGGCCTTTCTAGCCCGAGGGGGCACGGGGAGGGGGAGGGAGGGGCTGTCGGGCGGCAGGAAGAAGGCCTGCCTGCGTTTTATAAGTAGCACGACGGCCAACTGCCATTATCCTCATTATCGCAGTTATCATTATTATCATATATAATCTCTCCCTGAATGCATAATCTATGGCACGGCCCCCGGGGGTGGGAGGCGACGGGGTGGGTGGGGGTGGGGTGGGCGAAAGGGAAGGAGGATGGAATGGGGTGGCGTGGTTCGGTGATTCCAACGCCCGCGCCCTAACAACCAAGCTGAGCATCATTTCCCAGCCTCAGATACGGACGGCTCCGTCTTTCTTAAGCGACGATTACACACAGGAGTTGACTCCTATACTTGGAGTCCACTTGGAAGGAGAACTTGGACGTGTATCATGCCTACTCCTATAGGAGTTCGCCATCTATAGAGGAGGAATTCGATACTTGGACGGAGTAGCCGCCATCCTATTTGCGGTTCCAATTGGAGTCGAACATCAGTCGACTCGATATAAACCGATCAGATAGGAGTCAACTCCTGTGTGCAATCGCCGCTTTATACGTAGCCTCGAGAAGAATCCATCGGGAACTGGAATCGATCTGCGGACTCACCGGGCCGATGCGCATTGTGAAACGTTTCCCTTGAAGAACTGGATTCCATGTTTTCAGTTTCAATTGCGTGCGTCAGCGTTATGATGACAGACGTTTTCTCCTCCGTTACAGGAGGCGTCTTTAGGTCAAACACGTGAGTGATCGCGCAGGAAAGAGGATACTTCCCAAGTGTGATTCGTGGGGCCTTTGAAATGATGAAGAAGCCAGAGAATTTCAACAGAGAGAATGGGTATTCACTGGCAACAACTTGGAATAGGCTATTCAATGCTATGAAGCCCCATAACTAATGGAAATGCAGAACCGAATTGAGCAGGTATTTTGGCGCCACTAACTCGCCATTAAAATCCGGCTATGATCCAACGAAAAACATCTCCACTTACAATTAGACCTGAAGACGCCTCCTGTAACGGAGGAGACATTTCCACTTCACAACGCTGATGCACGCAGTTGAATCTGAAAACATGGGATCCAGTTCTTTCTTCTTCAAGTCACTTCGGAAGCCTTCTCTCCATTTCCCTTGAACTCTCCAGAAACTACCTTTTGGGTAGAGTAGTGGTCTGCAGATTGCAGAACAAGCTCAAGGTCCGTGGTTCGTGGTTGATTTTGCTCAGGATAATCCAAACGTATTTCTGCGTTGTAATACTGAAATAATGTAAATCTTCTCAGACTTCGTCTATCTTCTTTGCTCATCCTCTTGCTTAATTCATGACTTTCCTTATTGCATCTTATCAATCTCTTTCTTCCTTCATTATCCTCTTCCTTTTTATGTCTACGTTTTATACTGCGATTCAACTCAAAGATTTTTAGGTTCTCGTCACAGAAAAATTTCAATCGTAGGTTTCCGTGGCGTTGAACGAATGATTTCCACATTTGTGGATTCCTAAAACGTTCCTCCTTTCTGTCGACAGCGGTTGCGACCATGTTCCAGCGGTTGTGTTCATGTCGGAGTGACTGAGCTGTTATTTTGGCTGAGTGTATACCTATAGGCCTTCCTCTATCGTTCCTGTGCTCAGATTGGCTATTATCTCGCAAAACCCTCTTCCATACGCTCGTAACCATGCTAAAAATAGCCAATCAGAGCACAGGAACGAGATAGGAAGGCCAGGGTAAGCGCGAACAAGATAATTGGCTAGGCACTTCGACTTAAGATGCCATTAATGAACTCGGGCCGAACAGTTGTCTACGAAATCATGGAACGAATCAAGACATGCTAGGAAAAGTGCTCGATGCGTATATGGTTATGTCGTATTTAAATGTATGCTTTTCTTACATTTTAATTTAACTTTGCTTATGGGTGGTTTTGTTGTAGTTACGAATTTTGATTTGGTCCTTTTTGTCCTTCCAAAAGGAGCGAGTTACCACACGTACCACATGTCCTCCATTGCAGCACTTTCATTAGGTTATTTCGCTCCTACTAATATGTTTAGGTGTACTCTTGAAGGCGGATTAGAGAGGCCAGTGATAATACACCGGAGGGTTATGGACCACTTAACGGATGCATATTTGGGTGTGGCCATTTTTTGGACATTTCCTCATTCAAATCCATGTGGTCCAGTTATTTTTTTGTCAATAAGTAATTTGTATAAGCCTGCAGGTTTAAAAAATAAAAATGCTCGCCCCACCTTCAAATATATTTTTTTTAGCTCCACACTTCACGTGGCTTGGAAAGCATTAGGTTGAATAGAGTCGTGAATCAGCTATGGATTTCGCTAAACGTGAGTTCAAAAATTACGCATGTGCAACTTAAACGCGCGTGGAACATTTCATGCACAATAAAAAAATACCAAAACTTATCATAATATTCGTGCTAAAAAACGGGCGTTAGGCTTCTTGGCAGAATTGTTGTGTTTCCTACATTATCAACGGAATTTCCAACAAAAGCTAATAATTTAACAAGACCAACACTAAAAAAAATCTATTTACTACAATGTTGTGGTCGATTAAAGAGAAGACGTATAGGTAAAACAAGACTTATAGGTGGTGGCTTCAAGAAATGAGAACTGCGATTAGAAAAATGCTAATTCTGACAACATAAGGAAGTGGTATGGAAGGCAACGGCGTGCCTAAAACAAGGCGGAAGATTGAGTGTTGGCAGGGTTAAAGCAAAGTTATGAGTAATTCACCACTTTTAATTGTTTATAGATATCCTAAGTTCGTGTTTTCTCAAAAACTCACTATTTGTTCACATTCTTGCGCTAATTCATGACGTCGTTGTCATTGTTGTAAAGTGACATCAAAGTTAAAGTCACCATGACTTTATGCTTTTTCCGCGGAACATTAAAATATGTCATTCTAAATCGCTTTTTGGATAACTTAACGTTTTAACTATTACCACCGGTTATTATCAGTAATTCTTTTTCTACGTGAAATTTCGATTGCAAAAATAACAAAAATGGAACATAAACCTATACCGACAAAAAGTGATTGCAATGCAATTGCGACGACGGTGTATATCGCGTAATATAATGCCATATGTATCATTTGTATCATCCATTAAACTCTAAGCAAAATTAATAATGACCACACGGTACTAATTTAATTCAGTTTTCAGCGCAGTTGAAACTATACAGAGCGTCACTCTGTACTCATTCTTCAATCTGCCACGTTGGATTATCAACTCAGTTTTTGCTTCATAACTTCGAGCAGAAGCTTAGTATTCCCCCGTGTAACTCAGTAATGAAATCAGCCACAGGGTTCAATGAATCGCTGCTTCATCCAATTTCCTATCCCATTCTTATCTGCGTCCTATCTCCCTAGTCTTGTACCTGCCGGAGAGAGCAATTTGGGAGAGGTCGTTTGTGTTGTCGGTTGTTGCCAACGGCCAACACTCCCACCTCCCACCCACACCTCTCTTTCTCTCTCCGAGGGCCCTACCTTCTCGTTCGGGTTACACGTGAGACCCCTTCGGGGGTGGGGGAGGGGAAGGGATCCTCCGAGAGGCGCAGCCTCCTCCTCTCCTCTTGAATAAAATTCCAATTCGGGAGGACTGAGGGTTTGACTCTGATGAATGCCTCACGGTCCCCCCGAGGAGCTTGGTGTGGCGGCGAACGAAAAACCGGCCTTGCCGGCCCTGCTTGCTTCCTTCCCCACGGAGGAGAGGGAGGGGGGGTTTCTACTGCCCTCCCCCCCCACAGCACTCCCACCACACATGGCCTCCACCACACACTTTTATTCCATAAGCTACGGCGGCGTCGCCCGTGATCTCAACCAATTGGCTCGCTTCATCGCGTGGCTGCGGCGAGGAGGGAAAGCGTCTGGCGTTTCTCCTTTCTCACCTCCTCCTTCTTCACGCCGTCGCGTCGAATTCTTCATACATAGCTCACAGCAGCCGCGAACTCACTCTTAGCACGAACTCATGTCAACAAACATTTTCAGCGTTCCGGCTGGGAATGCAAGATTGCAATTAACATAACAATCGATTAATTAACACGAGATATAAGCCGATTATCAAGTCCTCAATTATTGATATTATCAACTTCTTTGAATAGTTATTGACCACTTTAATAATACATTGGTTAATTTATGGAGGTTTCATCTACATCTACATACTACCCCGCAAGCCGCCTCAATAGGGGTGTTAGGACACCAGCCGTTTACATATAATAAGGAAACGCTCTAATGAAATTACGGCAAGCAATTATTAAAGTCCCTTATTGTTCAGGGGAAAAACGAATTCCCATACCTATCCGTTCGGCAAAATATCTCTCTTAATTTATCGTTTCTGTCGGACCTGGAAATATAGTGGGGTTCTAATATGATGTTCTCCGTGGCGCTCTGAAAGATATCTATTCTCAATTGCTCAAACAATCTAAGCCTAGCGCGCAGCCTCCGAGTCTCTAGCGGGTCCCAACCTAATTCGTTTAACATCTGTGTAACACTGTCTGTACGCCCGTAGCAGTTCTTGACGAATCGCGCAGCTTTCCTTTGTATTTTATTAAGTTCCCGGATTGTCTTTCTGCACCGGATCCCATATGCTCGCTGCATATTCAAGGTGTGGCCGGACGAGTGCGAAATAGCACCTCTCTTTTACTTTTTCATCTGAAAATCTTCCCACAATACGCTTGACGAATCCTAGCTTCTTCAGAGCTCTGCCACAAATATTTCTTAGATGTGTTCCCCACGATAGGTTCGAGGTTATTGTAACTCATAGATACTTCACTTCATCTGTCGCCTTGATGTTAACACCATCCACAGCATATACACGGGGATAGTTGGACGACCTCCGCAAGAAATGTACCGCCGTGCATTGGCTCAGATTAAGTTCGAGTCCCCACTCTTGGCTCCACACTTGAACGTTGTTTAAATCCGATGATAGAGTTTCAAAGTCAGAGTGATCAGTAATGGTCAAACAGGTTTGGTTAAGAAACTCAACTTCCTTTTTCCGCCGACGTTTCGCCTTTTTATTAATGAGGCTTCTTCAGGGTTACAGTACAATGCAAGGAATACAGTCAATAATAATTATAATACTACAAAGATTAAAAAGTTTTCAAGCATGAATTTAGTACCTCAAAGGATTAACTTACTTACTGCGACAATGTGAACACAAAAACAAACTCTTCCTCTAAGTAACAAAATCAACATAAAAAAACAAAACCAAAATGTAAAACCAAGCTAAAATTTTGTTTAAAAAATATACCTAATAAGTGAAAATAAAAATATTTAAAATGAATAGTACAAGGCATGAAATTAACAATTACATTTGTCGTAACTTCAAATTTCTAATGTATCTTACATATTTTACGAATATAAACAACATATTCATATTGGAATTCTGGAGAACACTATACATAATACCACAGAGTAATACTCTATGATAATACATAGAAAAAAACTTTAGTTATAGGAGATCAAATTATGATAGATTTTGCTAAATTTTGATTAAAGACATGACAAAAACCTCCATAAATTAACCAATGTGATATTATAAACGACTATGGTAACTCCGCAGCTTAGCAAGTACGTACAGGATAGGTTATGGGCATACACATTGAGCGTTGCCCGTAACCTCAACCTGTCGGGCCGCTCTGTCGCGGGTGGAACGAGGAGCTCTTGTGAACACCTTCGAAGCCGTGTTCTCCTGCACATCACCGTCGCCCTCTTTAATACGCCCGCTACCAACACCCATCAACACATCCATGCGGACACATGCTATGTGTTTCCCTTTGCCAGACCCTCATCTCACACATAGACCGCTAAGGCACAAAGATTATTTAAGCAGGTACAGAAAACTGAGTTTAACTTAGTATAGTGAAATTCGCAGCGTGTAATCCTAATCGCCGTATTTATGCGCTAAAAATCGAATTCATGTCGTGAAATTAGAAAAAAATAACATACCCAAAAACTAAATCCAACTACCGATAGATTAAAGAAGAGATTAAATAGTTGCCGAAACTACATCTACAAAATACCCTGCAAGCCACCTCAGGGGTGTGTGGCAGGGGGTGAGTAATCACAAGAAAAAATATCAGAAGCTGAGGAACATAGGCGCCATTAACGCGAGAAGATATCCAGTCCAGTGTCATGAAAATGCACTGCCAACCGTGACATATCCTCTGCCTTATTAACAACGAGCAGAAATAATAGCAATAGAGTTGACAACCATACTGTTAATGTACTCAGTAAAAAAGCAGGCAACTAAACACAATTCAGTGGAGCGTTTTACGAAAATTCCGATTTTAGCCAATACTAATTTTTAGTTTTAAGGTTTAGAATGTAATAAGAAAAATTGTTTGAAAGAAGTGTTGTTTTATACACTGAAATTGTACTCCCGTGCCTTCTATGCCCAGTTCCTAGCATTTATTACAATTGGAGATTAAACATAGATTGGTTAATTTATGGTGGTCTGGCCTTGTTTTTTTTAAGAAACTCAACTTCCTTTCATTGTCGCAGTAAGAAAGTTAATCCTTTGAGCCCTGAAGAAGCCTCATTAATAAAAAGGCGAAACTTCGGCGGAATAAGGAAGTTGAGTTTCTTAAAAAAGACATGACCAAACCTCCTGAAATTAACCAATGTATTATTAAAGTGGTGAATAACTATTCAAAGAAATTAAACATAGATGTAAATGAAGACGTCGAGTTAAAAACGGCCGAGAAATATAACAAAATATACTTATGCAGGCGTCTGTGGGAAGTCGCAAAAGCGAGTTTGCATGAAAATGTTCATCAGATACTTCTAGTTTCCAATAATATGTATGCTTTATTGAGTTCGATAAACAGTGCTAATGCAAGTAAGCGTCGAACAAATGTTCGACTTAATGGGATGGCCGTGAGGGTGAGGATATGTGCGTCCACGAATGAAATAAGATGGAGGTCGCAGACGTGTAAACGATCACTAGATTAACACCGCCTACGCCCCCTCCTGACACCTTCAGCGTCACTTCAAGGGCTCGAGTGTCATTCACTTTATCCATGGGTGACGGCCGCATTAGATTAACTTCTCGGATAATCATTCATTGTATCGCAAAGAGTAAAGCGAAATTCGGCGAGGAGAAAGGTGCCCACATGGTAAATGGTGATTTGAAATACGACCCAGAGTATTGAACCATACTTCAATTCAAACTGGTTCTGTGCTCATTTGGTCCAAACTTCAAGTACTGCAGCATTATTTCGTATTTTTCTTGGGAGCAACGAGATGGAGCGAAAAATTAAACGTAGTAAATATTAAATATTTAGCAGTGCGCATTTAGCATAAAATAATACTTAAAAAGTGTTGTTGTAGACGTGGGCGCCAACGCCGCCGGCCCTGTTTCGGACGTCACCCCCGAAATCATGGCCGGCGCGAAATCGGCGCGATCAATGTTAGTCAATCAGCCGTGACAGTGGGTGATGGGTCGTAGTAATTAGTAGTGTTTGCTTTCTTAGTTGGTAGCAGCCAAAATGCGGGGACGCTTCCCTCTCGTCCCATTCTTCCTCTGAATGATGTAAGGCGCCGTTCAAGTATTACGTTAGACGATTTATGCCATTTTTGACCCCCCCCCCCCTCCCCATATGTAAGACGATGTAAGATTTTCCCAAATCCCTCCCCTCTCCCTCTCAGTCTGATGTAAGACGTTAGATATTTGTTTATCTACTTTACGTTAAATGCTCGCTTTCTGCAGTTTCATCTTTCCATAGTAGCCATCGTACAGCTTTGAGCACTGGATATCATATAATTATGCAGAGTTGGAGTACCATATTCAGGGGCGGCGTAGGTGCTCAGGGGCCCGGGCCGCTGCACGTCCAGAGGGGTCCGGTTATTGTGACCCCCCCCCCCCTCCCCCGACAGAAAAAAACTTTTTGCGTTAAAAACGCGTTTCAGGTCATTAAGGGTAAAAGGCCTGCAAATAATATATAGTGACATAAACACTTTCGATGCGATAAACGTCTTATTTTATTTACGTTAAAATCGGGTCCCGGGTGGGAATCCTCGCCTTCCCGCCCTGGCCACACGCCGCCCCTGACCATATTCATTGAGCAAGGAGGTAATGTAGCTAGCCTGTAGTAAGGCGACGGAATAGGAGCATTGGTGTAGCGGTGAGAGAACGGAAAATACACCAGGATGCTCCATGTCACTGCTAAATTTCATTCAGAAACTATACAACGTTTCAAGACGGACAAAAATCTGACATAAATTGGTCTAAAGACAATGTAAGATGATCCCAGGAATCCAGGAATCAGATAATTTCAGATCCTACCTGATATATTACTGAAAGACTAGTTACGAGAGGAAAGTGAGCGTGTTGAACCGATTGACGGAACAAAGATAGAGCCTCTCCAGTCACGAATAAAGCGAGCCAAACTATGACTTTGAGAAAGAACCAGGTTAGCACATAAAGGAAAATATCAAAACCTCACGATACACTGATGAAACCAACGTGATAAAATACAAGAAGCAATCTGCTGGAAAAATCGCGTTATCTATACCATGTTCATCTCGCTATCACATTAGCACAGCACGTTGACATTTCAAAGTAATGCTTGTTCCTTGAAAACTCTACCGTCTCCTGTCGCTCCTTGGATTTCAAAATTACCCGAATCTACATCATTGAAGCTGTTGTATCCAAATGCCTCCTTTCGCCATATCCATTTTGCACGGCTTGGAGTAACTTTAAGCATAAATTTCCGGATTACACTCCAAATCTGTTTAACCATTAATCATCGCGTTTAATAGTGGGTCTGGAAACAATAGCTACGAGTATCACTATAACAGAGAGTACGAGGGTCAAGCCAAATAGGGACTCCGTATTTAAGGGAAAAAGGGAAAATAATTTTATTTTCAAAACTTTTCACATGGTTGAGAAGCTTAACGACTCGCTATTTTTCAATATAACCGCCGTAAGTTCCATGCATTTTTCGAGCCTCTATGGTAGTTTTTGTATGCAAGTGTCGTAGAAGCTCGGCGCCAACTCACTGAGATAGCGCATTTTAACTCTTCTTTCACTTCGCCATTTTCGTCAAATTGCATTGCACCCATAGGTATCATCATCATCATTAGAGTAATCTACCGGTTAAAGGTAGGTTATGATGAAAGTCAGAGAATACCCAACGGACTCTTACACGTGCCGTACCCTTTCTACCTCTAGTATTTCTTTCTTCACCCCATCCATAAAACCTATTCCCTTCCTTCCCCTTCCCCGCTTACCCAACATCCTTCCCTCTATCACGGCCTTCAGCATATCATCGCCCCTCATTACCGCTTCCAGCCACCTACCCTGTCTTCCCCTAATCTCATCTATAAGTTTCCTCTCCTCGCCCACCATGTCAAGCACTTCCTCATTTGTCTTCCTTTCCGTCCAACGCACCTTCTCCATCCTCCTCCACAACCACATCTCGAACGCCTTCAGCCTATTTTCGTCTTCCTTTCTCAATGTCCACGTTTCAGCCCCATACAACGCCATACTCCACATCAAGCTCTTCACCAGCCTCTTTTATTCCTTCAAATTTGTAAACAAATAAAAATCTCTGGATGCCAAGTCTGGACTGTAAAGGGGCGTGGGTGATTATGTCCCATCCAAACTTGTTCAGAAGATTAACGACAGCGCGGGCGACATGTTGGCAAGTGGTATCGTGAATGATGCACACGCCCTCAATGAGCATCTCCGGTTCTGAATCGTCCGTTTGGGTTTTTCGAGTGCCTCGCAATATGCTTTCTACCTTTATTTTGGTCCCGAGAGGCATAAAATCGATTAACAAAACCCCCATGAGATACCAAAACACATTTGCCATAATCTTGCTGTAAAGTTACCGCAAGGTCCGCAATTGGCGGGAACGGCGATCGGCAACTCCATTTCAGACGACTGCCAAGCAAAGACTGGAGACCGTTTGTTTGGAAGAGGAATGATGGAAGATTACAGCAAAGGTGCCAGCTGCCGCCCAAAAACGTTTTCTTGCGGCTCTAACGCTTTGGAGACCTTACTTTTGGGTCAACCCTCGTATAATTATTTTCTCGCGCTCTCAAATCATAAGTTTGACGCATAGACACGGGGTGAGTAATATATAATTTAATGATTAAAATAAATTTAATTCTGTTGAACAACAACGGAATAGAAAGAAAAAAGTGAAGGCAATAATGCTAGTTTTTTTCAGTCTGGTTTCACCTTCGCCAATTCTAATAGCCTTTGGTAGCTTGTTTTTTTTTCGCTGGATATGGCCGTAAATTGTGCGCGGGACAAATAATATATGAACAGAACACAGAACTAAAATATATACTTTGAATTTTGAACGACTGATTGTTTGCAGTTACATTTTCCGCGGGAACGGATAACTTAAGGATCTTAGGAGACGTATCATTGGGATGAAGTTTATTGCGAAAATATATCAATTCTACAATCACGCTTTGGGGAAATTGTAATTTTTTTCAATGTTACCTCAATCTATTGGCAGATTATGGAAAGAGTTTTGGCCAGCTTCGTACACCCTTCATTTCTCATTTTTTTATTCCTCATTGCTTGTTTTATTTAACATGCAGCGAAGAAACCGTTGGAGAGCATAGCACCACCTTCCCTCTCGTCAAGACGCAGGAGTGTAGAGGTGAAAGATGAAACGATTGTATTTTGGGGCGAAATGAAATCTGAGCACCGGACGGCACTGAAAACATCGCCTAGTCGCCAAGACCTCGGCGCCACGTGAGCTGCTAAACAGCCGATTTGGAGCCAAGTCTGGAAACTATGGGGACCGGAAGACAACTGAAAAACACACCACCCTTCATGGGATTCGATTCCTAGTCCTGGGCTTGGAAGACAATATGTACCCGACATACTACAGTAGATCAGATCATGAGAATAAAATTAGGGAACTAGACTGCAGAACGGACAGATTTAAAATGTCATTTTTCCCACGAACTATAAGGGACCATAACAGCGGCCAATGAGAATTTTATCTAGGTCTGCCGATAGGTAGTGTAGCTCTTAGTAATAGTAGTACTCCGTAATACTTGAATCCTTATCTGTTACCTAGTACTGACAGCATGCCGTGCATGTTTTCTACACAAGTCTTGAGTCTCGGTCCATTTGTGTAGTTGTTAAATACATATATATTAACGGTCCCTCTCCATTGTGATAATATCTGTAGTGTAGTAGTGCATGCTTGTGAGGTTTAGCCTCGTGACAAGCATTAGCGATTTATGCTAATGCATAATTAGTCGTAGTTACACTAACTTTAGGGCATAGTGTAATGCATGATGGTGAATACTTACCCACTGCCACACACCCCGAGGTGGCTTGCAGGGTATTGTGTAGATATAGATGTATTCTTGACTCCACTTCATTGCTTCCCCTATTGTTTGTAACTGCTGTAATTTCAATTAATTTTTGCAAGTGGAATCCTTGGCCTGCCTTAGAAACTACATGAATTGGGATTTATGAAGTTCAACGGACACTAAGCGAAGAATAGCTGATGCCAATAAAGCAGTCATGATTTAAAAAAACAGTTGTGTTCAAGGAAAATTGGATTGCCAATTAGGAAGCAGTGCGCAAAGGTATTCGAGAGGAGTGGTGTTGCGCCATGAGGCTCCGATACGTGGATCACTGGGAAGCTGGAGCAAAAAAGAATACAGACTTGGTAGTGAAGGTGGGTAGAAGGTCAAATGGACGGATAGAATCAGAAACGGGGAAGTATAGAGAAGGATAAAAGGGAGGAATAGGGAACTATCAGGAAGAATCGGTCCAGATGGATGGAGAGGCCACACATAGGGACACGATGAATTCGTAAGGAATATTGTAGAAGGGAAACCACTTAACAAGGAAGACGGAGGGCCAACTACAACGGTTTATGAAACAGAACAGCTGCATCAACAAGGGACAGGGAAGGTTGAATGGACCGGGAAGCAGTCAAACAATCTTACGATCATTGGCTCATGATGTTCATTCAATAAATTTCTTTTTAAAACGTTTTTATTAGGTTGACCTCTTGTCTGTATCTTCGGTACAAGTTAAACAATCGATTTAAAATAACTTCCCGGTGAGCAGAGACTTGAAACACAGCTCAGTACTGGATGACAATACAATACTATGTAATAATATATATTATATATTATATATATATTAAATATTGCAATATAATATACATTATAAATGATACATACAATATAGACATAATATAAGAAAATACCTAATTAATTTAAAAATAAAAATAAAACGTTTTTATCGTAAAAACGTTTTTTTTCCTTTAAAATTATTTTTAATGATTTCGCATTCTATCTTCTCATTTCACTTTTGCGACAAAAATGACCAAATTCCTACTCAGATAATTGCCTTTTCCAGTGCTCTTGTGTTTACAAGAACGGGCAATCTTTTCAGCTTGTTTTTGTGGTGTTCCCAAAATATATATAACTGACGCAACTCCTACCTCTTAAAGTCACTTTCATGCATCCCCACCTCCCAAAACATCAAATAAGTGAAAACACGGCTAATCAACTAATTAACTCTCTGCTATCTTTATCTCATGTTATTAACCCAATTAAAGCCAGTGACTTACTGTCAATTTTCGGCTTGAATGCACTTTGTCAAATCGTAGAGTGAGACAAAGCATTTTAACCAGTGTGGCATGAATAAAATTTTATCAAAATGCGGGAGTGCATTAGTGGAATGTAACATCAGCTGCGCTGTGATGATATAGGCTGATATTTGAGTAAATTGTCAAACGCCTCAACGGAGTTGTTCCATTTATATCAGGAAAAATATTCAATCTATTTTAATCAAACAATCAAAGGTAATTTTCTTCAATGTTGGTAAGCAAAATGACGCGCAAATTCGGTTCGGCCTAATTCGGCGGCTGTTTATTAAATCACGAGGTCTGGCTGAAAAATTCTGGACGTGGGAGGAATGGGAATGTGACAGCGTGCGGATATTTGTATCAAACGAACGACCTAGATCTGCCAGTGTTAGTACAAAAACAAACATTTTACAATATTAGTCGGTGAAAAGTAAGAAATAAGTAATTAAATTTCGAGTTAACTTTCACATTTCGGTCCATATCCACGGAAAAATCCAGGAGAGGAAAAAGAGGCAGCATATCATCGGAAAGGGCGACTGAATTACCGTTTACTAAAATGTCCGAGGCGGAACGGGTGAGACGGCTTCGTGGATGTCGCAAAGTCGACGACGACGAAAGTACTTCGACGATTAGAATAGAATGGAATAGAATTTTTATTTCAATCTATTATTACAAAAACAATAATAGGGTAACACCTAAGGAATACACCTGTATTGGGGCTAATATCATGTTATCCATGCAAAACTGCTAACAAAATATACGTTAGTAGAATTGTACACAAACAAATATTAATTGAATCCTGTGAAAATTATGACAATAATAGGGGAATTGACACAACACCGATAAAACACCGATAACAGTGGTTATGAATTAGACAGATACATACATGATTTGCTGTTGTAGAACATTAACAAGAACATTAACAAAATCATTTCAAAAGCTTTCATTTTTTTACAATTAATTCAGTTTTTATTACATGAATATTACAGAAAAAGACCTCTATATTTTTTTATAAAAAGTAGCCAGGATTTTATTTCATAAAGAAACTTTCGGATGTCTTTTTCTTCCTTCATGTATGTGGGAAGGACATTAAATATTTTTCTTGATATATATAAAAAACATCTTTGGTGCAACGTCAGATTGGCTTTTGGTAAAGAAACATCATTCCTTTGACGCAAACTGATGATGTGTGACTTAGGTAACAAATTTGCTTCGTCACCACTTCTTAAATACAAAGTTTTTAATACTTTATAAAAAAACAAGTATCTGAGAGGCAATATTTTCAGTTTCAAGAACAATGGGAATGCATGGGTGAAACGGTTTTTATGCATTATGACACGTACTATCCTCTTTTGCAGAAATAGTACAGGGTTTATTGCATTTCTATAGGCTCCTCCCGAGCAATTTAAACCATAGCTTAGTTTAGACTGTAAAAGTGCCAAATAGATGATTTTTAGGAAATTCAATGAACGTCACCCACTATGGACATCACGATTGCCAAATATTACCCGCTGACGCAATTTTGACAGTCTTAGGCGAGGTGTGGTGAAAGGTTTCAATGTAACCAAAATGAAATAGCATTAGTCCCACAAAAACTTTACTATCACAACGAGTTTCGGCTCCCTTAACTATCATCTGTCACCTCGTTGGAAGGCAAAATCGTTAGTCTTGCAGCGAAAAGATAAGAAAAAAACAAAGTTAGCCGAAACGTGTAGTCATAATAATGTTTTTCGTGTAAAAGTGCTATTTCATATTTATAACAATCTTGACTGAGCGCTTCATCTCGTGGTGGATCTCGAGTCTCGTAGTCTCCAGTGAACTTGGAGGAAATATCACTTCACCTAATATCGAATATCCATTTATCGTAGAACTTGTAAAACGGTAAGTGCAGCTCAAGATTAACTTCGAGATTGGTAAAGAAGGGTTTACTGAAACTGTAGGAAGTCGTAATTTCATTAAATTTCAATTTAATTTAATTTGAATATTCTGCTTTTATAAAGAAGCTGAAAGATTTCCTAGGGTAAAGTTTCAGAAAATGCCTAAGTTAAGACACGCTTGCTCTTTTGGAATTTATTCTTCTGCCAGAGATAAGTGTCTCACAACTCAAATTTTTTGGATTAATCTCTTACATATAAGCCATACTGGACTATAGGTTTACTGACCAAATCTACAAAAAAAAACGATTATCAGAAGCTATGCAGCAGCTTTTAGGTTCATGTAATAGCATAAAGTTGTAAGAAAAAATTTGAAATCGAGAGCCATTGAGACTTATAATACCCTGAAAAAATCGGTGAGCCTAACGAGAAATCAAGTGTCTTTAAGATCTCATTAAGGTCTGTAAGATAAAGGAGGAATTTCAGCATGGATTTGTTTTGACTATCAAGACATAATTGTTTATAATGCTATAAGTATGCTATTTAGGTACTCGTAATTTAATATTTTTGTATGACATGCTTTAACAATAAATGATATGTATGTGTAGTTGGTAAAATCGATTTATTGGTTTGGGGGTGACCTATTTCCAAAAATAAATCAGACTTATTTATTTTCGTTTCCATTGAACAGAAGTTCATTGATTTATGACACAGGAACATGGGGTCACTAAAAAGTCATAAACCTAATGTAATAAATATATATCGATTCTCGAATTCAAGTGTATATTGTATCGCGGACTTTAAAAATGGAGTTCGGGTATCTACGAAGAAAAGATAACATTATTTTTGTTTTTATTTGCTGTATTTCAAATCGTCCTTTGATTGATCTTTTCAGCTTTCAATATGCAATGCTTACCGATGCGTTTGTTCATAATATATGCCTCCTAGTTGTGGGTCACGGGCAACCTGTCTGCTGTCTACCAGTACAGTTCTCATAGAGGGGATCTTAGGAAATGTACAATGGTCCAAGTTATCCCAGGTTATCACTAGGTTTTGGTTCATAATCTCTCTAAAGACTAATAATGTGCCTAAACTCGGCGGCATAGGTCTTTTTTTGTAAAACCCTGTGCATGGCTCAGGTCCCGCGAACACTCGTACAACTAGCTTACTTTAAAATATACAATTGATGACAGTCAATACATATATACGCTCATACTGTTCCTTATTTTTCCATTCTCAAGAGCGAGTGGGGTCAACCTGCCATTATTGACGATGATTTCAATCTGTATGAGTGAATGTATCCATTGGATACCACCCTGTAGACATTTGCATTTGGTGGTTGACATTTGTATGATAGCAATGTGATTTCCTAAATAGCATTTCGCGAACGACTCTGGTGGTAATAACTTCTACGAGCATACATGGTTATTACCGACTAATAGTTGGTACAAACATGTAGCGATTTCTGCATATTACGAAATTATGTGCGAGGTGATTCAGATGTGAATCGTTCTCCAGTCTTGCATTATTTGTATTTATAAATAAGATGGCGTAGTAATCATATTTTTATTACTCCCAAGACTTCAGCAATAAATTCAGCTTTTCACAGATAGCTTGAAATTCTCACAACTAGACTTTCCTAAATTCCAGATAAATCTGTTCATCCTACCACTTTTCCCTTACATGTATCGTTATTTCCAGTATGCAATGGGTCCTGGCGTTTGTATTTTGTATCTATTTGTTAAATATACCCTCAAAAATTCATACTTTCAGTGGTTGCTTTCCAGTTTTCTCCTTCATAGATTCACGTAACAGATCATTATAAAAGTCTCAATCGCAAGACCAATTGATATAAAATATCATGGAGCCAGGAAATTCAAAATACATTCCTGGCTCCATTAAATTTACTAAATATTCACTTGATTCAATAAATGTTGACTTTAGGTTTCCTTGACACTCTATACATTCGATTCAACTCATAATTGTAAATTATTAGACCCTACTTCATGGTTTTTAAACAATAATAGCCAAGACTAAACTCATAATCTGTAGTAATATACAACGTGATGAAAACCACGATAGTATTTAGTTTACTTAATACCCGCTATATTATCTACACATTGGCGGTATGTCACCTAAGTAGGTAAATTAAGCTTCTTTTTTATGACTTTATTTTTAATATCCGTTAGTTCCTTAGTGTCGTCCACTTCAACAATATAATGTTATTTATGTTTTCAATGCTACGATAAAAAGCATTTTTTTAAACGGTTTTATTCTGTTAATAACATTTAGAAACTCTTGTCCTCAAATCAGGAGGAAAGAGTGTATTAACGTGATGGTAGGCGAAGTGACTTTGTGGAATCGTGATTTAGTTAAAGGATAAATTAATTTATAATTTTCCACACTTTTTTAATATTATAACGATATCATCATCAGAGTTCGACTTCCCGAGGTAGACGAATTCTGATGATGTTGTGACATCAAAACCGGTCAGATATATTATAAAAGGGTGGAAAATTACAAATTGATTTATTCTTTACCAAGAGAAAAGTATAACGTGAGTCACCGATTTGCTTATTGTTCTTCTTAAATAGTTTTTATGTATTATTTAAATATTTAATTTGTTAAACCATCTATGTAGTAAATGATGATATTTTTGTCATGAGAGGAGCAATTGAATTAATTTGATATTTAAGAGATCAGAAAATTGAATAGGTACTACCTAAGGTGAAGTACCATGTCATTTTTATCTGACGTTAGTTACTTCAGATTTTATTTCCACATTATAAGTATGGATGAATGAAATAAATTATAGGGACGGTGGATTATGATACGTTTCTAATAGATGTGTATTACAACATGAACTATATTGACATTTTGTTTTTATATTGGGTGCAAAAAAAACTTTAGTCACGAGTAAATATGAATGAGTTACCATGGAGCCTTTAGGTAAATACGCAATATAAACTGAGATGCAAGGAAAATAATTTCCCCGCCTAGCTACACCATAAACGATTGAGAGTGGGTGTTCTATGGAGTCCCACGTGTGATACTCGTTGCCTGGAATGTGTCCGAGTGACCTAAACAGTCCGCCCAGGAAAATATTCCCATCCTCCAAAATACCCTTGCTTGCCGCAAGCGTTTGATCAATTTCGACACACGCCCCTGTTTATTATCTCTCACCGGTTTCCACGGAAACTTCGCCGCACCCCCTCCGACAGACATCCCCGCGGATCACTGAAGGAAGACGCCGATCAAAATCGTCGGAGATAGTCTTTCAAATATTCACAAATATGTTACACACGTTTGAGTGACCGAAAGTTCCTTTAGCAGCGTAAGTTCCAGAAACCACCGGTGGAGAAAATTTGAAAAGAAACCACAGAACATCCCCTTGAGGCTAGTTGGAGGAGGAAAAGTCAAATTTCAATCATTGATTCCATGAGAATGATACAGTTTCCAACTCGCTTATTATAAAATAAAACTATTATTTGTTCTTAGGCTCCGCCGGGCATTGCGAACCATAAAACATATGCTTTCTCAAAAAGGCATTTCTATAAGATGGGATATCTTGGCAATATTTTCTAATCATTTTGAGATAATTCCAACCGTTTTGGGTTAATAACACAAAATAAAATCTAATCAGACACAAAAGTTTTCATATTTACTCCTAGAGACGCTGTTCCAGCTTAAAAATCAGAGGTATTGTTTTCACTATAGATCGTATATCTTCACGAAGGGTCATAATTACAGGTCCCAGCTTTGCTCTGAAAAAATCTATACAGCAGTCTATAGGTCACAGGTCTATAATATTTTCTATATCCTAACAAGAAGCCTTATTGCATTATCCTGGAAATAAGGCCTATACCGAAACAAGCGCCGACATTTAATAGATATTTACAAGACAATTAATTTCTGAAGTGAACCCTTATCCTCGGCAAGCTATAAAACATGCACCGAGACATAATTCTACAGATGGTTCTACACTAATAGATACATCTACAGTGTTCCACTGTTAAAGAAGCAGTTAAGTTAGGCGAGGGAACTCCAATTATCATGGCAGTTAACTGAAAAATGAATTGGTTTACCGGTGGTTATTAAAACTCACGCCCATAGAGATTACATACTTTAACCTTAAGGTCAAAAATTGAAGTATAACTTTTCTTTGTATTTAGATATGTTAAGTAACGAGCCTCGCAAAAGCAGTTTCATAGCTTCCTAAAGAAACTTAACACAAAGTACGACTTGAGGGTTATGTGGAGCAAGCATTTAAAAAACTAATTAATCTAACTCTACTGACGGATTGTCATTTGTCATCATGCCGTCTAGTGCATAGAATACACGCAGGTTCAGCAGTTTTTGTGAAAATCAACAGCGCGTTATAAGTGGGCGCAATCCTCATTTGGAATGCCGATATATCACATGAGTAATGATAACTTGATTGGAGTTTTGGCAAGAAAAACCGTATAATTAAAAAAATGCGAATCTGAAATAATTAAGAATCTACACAAAATATTTCAGATTTATAATTTTTTTAACAGAACTACTCTCGAGTAAAGATTCTAATATGTATCTTCATGATTAAATTTGTAGTTAAAATGTTTTAAATCATTTTATCTATATTTGTAGCTATTTTTTGCTGCAGTCCATTGTTTTTAGCTGTTTTCAAAAGTTGACATTTGGCAGATTCTCAGCTTCACATTATATGTGCCGACATAACTTTTAAGAGTTCACAAGTTGATTCTCGGGTACACAAGATAATTCGTATAATACCCGGCATGCAACTATAATACTTCTCTGAATACAGGAAGTTAATGGGGACTGAATAGAAATCCTTTTGCGAGAGAGACGTTATCTGCTAGCACTTTTATTTTAATGAAAAGAGGACCCTTTCCCGTTCAACTGTAGCAATCCGAGTCCCGCGATCGTAGCCTCGCAGAGGTTGCTTTGAGGGGCACCGACAGTCCGCCGACATACCTCCCGCACCACGAATGCTCTCTGGCTTCACCGCTGATGGACACACGGCGGTATGTGCATTTCTTCTGAGTCTCCAAAATCCCTTTTAAGTCGGGTGAGAGGCCGATAGCTATAATGCGTGGATTTGTCGGGCGACACAAGGAATGGGAGGCTTGAAGAAAAAAACACCAACGACCAAAGCGTTTTTATTTCTCAATTTAATACCACGAAAAACTTTGACTGGTGCAGATAATGAGTGAATAAAGAATCTCAAAAAATGCTGGGAAGTGAAGCATGCTTTCAGGAACAAAACATCATGTTGCACTGCAGCATTGTAATGCCCTCACTAATATGCCAGCTGCACTTCTGCAAACTAGCACTCCCAGTGAGAAAGTCGAACAATAGGACAGAAAAATAAGAGGGAAGAGGCGTTCTACCCACGGAAGTGGAAGTGGGTGCATGAGTAAAGGAGCTTGTGATTCGAGGTGCTGAAGTCAGCGCAATTCAGCGCACACGAACGACGATGAATGGAGCAACGAGCGCTGGCGAAGCGTTCAGTGTTCGGTAGCATTGTCAAGTTTGGTACAAAATAGTCACTGCCGAATGTTTTGCCAATAGTCAACGAATTCTTTCAAACTACATGCTTAAAAATGTTTGATTTTTCCCTTGTCTTTATTTAAATATGTACCGTAAATTATTCATGTTTGACGCCTATACCATTTTCTCCGTCACCTCTACTCCCGATCTGCTCTGAAGTGCGTTTTTCCCTGTGCATGGGGTCTGAGACGAATGGAGAGTAGTGACGGGCCATATAGTTCACCTCAGAGAATAGTTCACTGAACTACATATCACCTATTTGAATTAATAAATAGAACTCTTCCCCGTCGCGTAGGTTGCCTAGCAATTAGTGCAGACACATGTCGCGAAGTTTTAATAGAAACGGGTGGGAATACAACTGGTATAAAGTTCGCCACTTTTAGGAAGGTGCTGATGCATAAAAACTGTGGAATTTCATCTAATTTTCCTTAATGAGTCACTTTAAACCAATGGTCACACCATGTTGGCCTCGTCAGTCGCGTGTTTTGGCTTCCCCAGATGGCATTTAAGGTGTGCACCTCTACCGATTGGCTATATTCCTAACCGCAAACTGCGCTATTATGATGGCCAAGCTTATAACTCAAAAATCGTTTTTAAAACTTATCTAATTAAAAGTAAAATTTTGCTTTGTGGCTGTAGTATTGTTTTTTTCCTCCAAAAAAATGTAGTTGACACATTTGTAGCTTTAAGTTTTGTGAAGAAATAATAAAAGTTTATTTCATGTGAATTTTCATGTATTTTATATAATGTGAAAAGAGCGATGTTTTTGGACACAGCAGCGGGGTCTAATTAAAAGTAAAATTTTGCTTTGTGGCTGTAGTGTTGTTTTTTCCTCCAAAAAATATAGTTGACACATTTATAGCTTTAAGTTTTGTGAAGAAATAATAAAAGTTTATTTCATGTGAATTTTCATGTATTTTATATAATGTGAAATAGGCGATGTTTTTTGACACAGCAGCGGGGTCTAATTAAAATTAAAATTTTGTTTTATGGCTGTAGTGTTGTTTTTTTCCTCCTAAAAAATGCAGTTGACATATTTGTAGCTTTACGTTTTGTGAAGAAATTAAAAGTTTATTTTATGTGAGTTTTCATGCATTTTGTTTTGCCAAAAGAGCGATGTTTTTGGGCACAGCAGCGGGATCTAATTAAAAGTAAAATTTTGTTTTGTGGCTGTAGTGTTATTTTTTTCCTCCTAAAAAATGTAGTTGACATATTTGTAGCTTTACGTTTTGTGAGAAATAAAAAAAGTTTGTTTCATGTATTTTATATAATGTGAAAAGAGCGATGTTTTTGGGCGCAGCAGCGGGATCTAATTAAAAGTAAAATTTTGTTTTATGGTTGTAGTGTTATTTTTTTCCTCCTAAAAAAATGTAGTTGACATTAGCTTTACGTTTTGTGAAGAAATATAAATTTTTATTTCGTGAGAATTTTCGTGTATTTTATAATGTGAAAAGAGCGATGTTTTGGGGCACAGCAGCTGGATAGGCAAGGCGCACGGATGCCTCTTGACAGAGACACGGGTGTCGGGAGCGTTTGAGGCGGGAGGAGTATGTTGGGGGAGGCGCGAATTATTAGCGCGCGTTAGGAGTCTTTAAAGAGGCGATGCGAGATACAGAGGAGGAGGAGGAGGGGGGAGGGCGTGAATTTGGAGAGTCGGAGCGGGTTGGGAGTGGGGTAGAGGAGACGGAGGAACAGTATCACAACAAAGGAGTAGGAGGAGAAAGCGTGGAGAGAGGGTGGAGGAGGAGGTAGAGGTAGAGTCCTGTCCAGACAACAGGAATAGGCGAATTTCAAGGAGGGGGGGGTTTAGAGAATAAAAAGGAAGAGGTGAGTTCAGTCTTTTGTTTCTGTGGGGTTGGGGGCGCCAGTGTGGCGTCTGGGCGACGGTGGCGCCGTCGGGTCGTGCGGCGCGTGCCTATTTAGCGAAGGAGCGCGCGATCTCTCGTTCTCCCTCGCGAAAGGTAAAGGGGGCGTGGAGGGTGTGGAGGGAGTGGAGGGCGTGGAGGAGGTGGAGGGAGTGGAGGAGGTGGAGGGCGTGGAGGGTGGAGGGCGTGAGTTAGTGAGGGCGACAAAGGAGCGACTTCCCTCCCACCCCCTTTCCACTCTACGACGGGGACAGACAGACGCGACGGGCGCACGCATTTCGGAGGTCTGGTGGGGGGGGTTGGGAAGGGGGAGGGAGGGGAGGAGAAGGATGGGTAAAAGGGGTATGGGGAAATGTTTTATATTTTATTTTTCTGAAAGGAGTTTGGCTCTCGCGCCTGCCTACGTCAAAACAAATGAGAAGAGTCCCGCGCTTTTCATTCGCGCTGCACGAAAAATAATCCTTTCGACGATAACATTACTGGACTGAAAAATTCATGTGGAGATTGTAAGCATCCCAAAGATATGGAGTGAACGATGAGTACGATATATCGACTGGTTTCTGGCGATAATGTAGTGTATACTACTTTTCATCCTCCCAAAAGCTTCCGCAGATTGGTCTTATTGCGTTGATGATTTTTTGGAATACTTCCGCTTTCGTTCATTCTGTAAATGACAGTTTCCAGCTCGCTTCTTCAGGGCTGAGTCACTTCTGATTTGAAGAAGCGAGCTGGGTCGCTCACGATAACTGTCATTTACAGAATGAACTAACGCGGAAGTATTCACGAAAATCATCAACGCAATAAAACCAGTTTCACCAGACAGCCTTTATACTTCTCATCCCAGAAATATTGTCGAAAAATGATGTGTCACAACTCGAGAGCAAATCATGTCATAAGTTTAACTTTCCCTCAATTCAATGTAGCTTCAGTGAGATTTTCCGCAAGTTACTGTTCGAGTCTAATTTTCAAATTTAAGCCATCGTTCGAAGCTTAAATTAAAGATAGTACCTAATACTAATTGCAAAACAACTTTGTTTTTTCTTTGCAATATTATAAAAATTACTGCGGTAAGTGATAAACTTATCATCAAAAACAGTCGAGAAAACATAAGAACTACTTACCCCCGTCGAGCGTGGCTTCCTCATTTTCAGATGGTAAGTCGATGTCAGCTTTGTAAACTAAAATCCGTTTTATATGGCTGTTCCCTCATTGGAGGCGAAGTCTTTCGGACTAAAAAAACATTGAAAAAAATATAAATAATTTAACAAAATTAAAAAAAACTATTAACGGCAGAATTTAGTAAATATATTTTAGATTGAACAATGTCATTTTTATAATTTTCACAAAAAATAAATATTTCACATAAATATTAAATATTTGGCAGTCTAGCCCCCTCAGAGTAGTTGGAGCGAGTTATCATTTCACAGAGAATGCAATGAATTTGGTCTCATGTTGAAGAAAAATAACTCTCCTTTCAAATGGCAACAAAATATCGCTTCCGCTTGCACCACTACGTTTTGAGATATTTTCCAAAAAAAATGGAAGCTGTTTCCCATGGGAAATGGTACGGGTACTCCAGGGAAACTTTATTTAAAAAATGAGAAATTTATAGCACCTAGATCACGTCAGAAATTTAAGTGAGGAGTTTGTATATTTTCTCAACTATTTTTAAAAATCAATAAATTACTCACCGCAGAAATGTTTTACGTAATTGCAAAAAAAAAACCTTCTGTTGCGAAGGCCTTTTCACCGCACTGCGTACAAAATGAGTCAAATTAAAGATTTACGCAGATATGATTATTTAATCACTGATAAATTCAGTAATAAAGAACTATATTTTGCGCAAATAATATTACAATAATTTCGTCATGCTATTTCTTCCATGTTCTGAAATAAAAAAATTAAATTCGAATATAGTCTCCATTATGACTAGGGAAAATTAAGGCTCAAACTATGTTTTTCAAAGGGGGAGAGGCGTGGTTTGACAAAGGGAAGGAGGGAAAACGACTTCCCCTCCTCTTCCTCACCAAACATTTCGCAGACTCCCCCTTGCCCTCATGGTTCTGCGCGGAGGGGAAGGAATGGAGATACACACAAAGACACACACGCGTCTCTGGCCGAAGTGCCTGCCAAGACCACCCACCCCCCTCCACCCCAATGTCTCCCCGCGTACCAGAGACTCCAGGAATGTGCCCCTGATCCTGAAATTCCATCGGAAGGGGATTGGAGAGGGTTTTTTGCATCCGAAATCCTCTGGAGATGAGAATGCCCATCCGAGACAAAAGAGAATGGGTCCGATTGGCGGCGTGTCTCGCAGCGATAGGAAACTATATATCGATCTCTCAGCAAGAAGGAAATCTGGAGGATCATCTCGAAAAGATTTTGCATCTCTCTCCAGTCTCATTTGCCAAATTGAACATATTATTGTCGGCCACACGCTTCCAGAAAATTAAATCGCTCTCCACTCGTATTCTCCGCTGGGATGCCTTTCGCGATCCGTCCGCTCAGAGCGAAGGGAATCATTTTCGCTCGCGAAGCAATTAACTCGAGAGTGCGGTAAACAGGGCAAGAGGAGTGGTTTTTAAGAGAATCACCAACCTGAAGGAAGATGTCCACGTCTACTAAGAGAAACAAAACAGTTTTTCACAATTGCTCGCTTGATTTAATGGTTTTTCCGTCCCCGGTGAACGATATTATTGTAATAACTTTATTATAACGATATTATAACGATACTATTGTCTGACGGCGTTGATAATATTTTACGAAATCCGACATACTACGGTTGATCAGATCATGAGAATAAAATTAGGGAACTAGACTGCAGAACGGACAGATTTAAAATGTCTTTTTTCCCGCGAACGATAAGGGACCATAACAGCGGCCAATGAGACTTTTATCTAGGTTTGTCGATAGGTAGTGTAGCTCTTATTAGTGGCAGTACTCCCTAATACTTGAACTCTTATCTGTTACCTAGTACTAGCAGCACGCCGTACATGTTTTCTACATAAGTCTTGAGTCTCTGCCCATTTGTGTAGTTGCAAAATACATATATATTAACGGTCCCTCTCCATTGTTAACGTATCTGTAGTGTAGTGGATGCATGTGAGACTTCGCCTCGTGACAAGCATTAGCGATTTATGCTAATGCATAATTATTCGTAGTTACACTAACTTTAGGGTATAGTGTTATGCATGTTGGTGAGTACTCACCCCCTGCCACACACTCCAGAGGTGTCTTGCAGGGTATTTTGTAGATGTAGATATTGCATCCGATTCAGCGCTCACCTACATTTGAAGCACCTTTTCTTGCCCTAGTGGCTAAGTTTGCTTTCGCTTGAAATTCCGCCTAAATGCATGAAAAATGTCGTCATCCCAAAATATTCCCCTGCCCAACTTGGCGTCCGTATTTCGTAAAATTCATCCCTACTGCTTTCTCAATGTGATAGAAATTCTTTCACATTGGAACTAAATTATATTCATTATACCACTGATCAGAGATACTCATGCAGTGAATACACTTTGGGTGCGTTCTGGGATGTTGAGTTTGAAATTGAAGTCACATATGTCAAGCGCTCTTTGACCACTCATAAACTTTTAGACCTTTACTTCAGCATGCCGATCCTCATAATATACGAGTCATTATCATTTCTAAGACAAAATTGTATTTCGTCCATTGTAGAGATATCTACGCTTTTTATTAAAATAGAAAGTTTGCATAGCACTAATGTGTGTAATTTTATCTGATAATTCCGTATCTGTCCAGCTTAAGCATTTTCTGAATGATTAAGTTCTCAGATGTATTTGAGATCGATTACCATAGCGGAGTTAGACATTAAGGCTTCTACGGATACGGCAAGGGATTGAGCGCTTCTCGGAAAAATATCCCATACATTTCGTCTGCAAGTAAGGGCTTACAAACTCTGCTGACCAACCGACGCACTAATGCTCTGTAATGTAATAAATACGTGCACTTCGGAGCAATCTGTCATCGTTACCAACCGACATCATGTCTTTAAAACTTATAAAGCTATCGAGGCGTCGATTTCATGAGCACACCACGCGTGTGGATAGTTAAGCCTTTGACTCACTCGGCTTTTTGCTTCTTTGAAATAAACATAAAAAGTAAGAAGTACTAGAAGTAAACAGAGATTACTTATTGGAGGTTAAGGGTGAATACGCAAGGAATAAGGTGACCTTAACACAAACAACAAAACTTAATGAGGGTAAAGCATTTGAAAATTTACTACTAGAAGAATCATTTGTTCCATGAGTACGAGGCATTGGCAAAAGGACTCTAAAGTGATATTTCAAAAAAATATTGGTCTAGATACAGACGACTCCTGGCTCGATTAACATAAAATGAGTATTGGTTTATCTTTTTAAATTAGACGGAATAATGGCACAAATTGACTTCCAAAGAATTAAATAGAAATTAAAACGCTAAATTCCGTGAAGACTAAGAAACCTGGCGTTGCATAAGATTGATGAAGATTACATGAATGGAGGGAACTGCCAATAATGACGTCATCCGTCGGAGAACAGGAATAAAAAATACGCCTTTTGAAAGATCCGAGAAGGGAAAATCATTAAGCATGCTCTAATGATCTTCTAAACATGCTCAAATGGTCTGAGCATCAACGGGAATGATAAATTAAACGTAGGAGTCAAACGATGTGGTATGGCAGAAATAGAATGAGGTGAGATTGATGGAGGGTAATGATTGAACTGGAAATGCAATGGAGATAGAATGGTAGAGGATAAATTAGCCGAGAAACACTCTCAATCGATGTTTATCTTGTCACTCTCTGGTGTGACTCTTAAGTTGATGCGTTTCCTAGCTCAAATTGGCCACAGCTTCACTGCAAATACACCAAGCAATTCTCCACCACGTGAGAGTCAGTCTCCAAGCCGAAATTAACGCCATCTAATGACCTTTTCCTTGAATCACCCGTGAGCAATAATTCAGCGAATCTTCGTCGGATTAAGGACCGTGTGCCACATGTGGGAGTATGATGGACTGTCTCCCCTGCAAACGGTCGTGTGATGGATCCCATTTCCCAGACGCAATGGACTGTGCAGTTAAGGAAGATCACCGTGCCTCTATGCGAACGCAACGGCATCCCAGTCACCATAGTTACACGTGCGACAAACAGGTGTTATCCAAGGAGTTTAGTTCGAGCGCTGGGAGGTTCCATCCTTGAGTTGCGATATTTACCCAAAGAGGGCATGAACATACATCACTGGATACTTTCTCTTTTTTTACGGACCAACGAAATTGACGCTACCATTCAAGGCGATGAAGTCGAAGCAGCTGTGAACGAGTCGTTCCGAATGGAGAGAGGGGTAACCTCAAAGGCAACCTGTCATGGCGAAATGCGCAACACTAGGCGCGAATAGAAAAGGATTTGAAATATAACTGAACAATTTGCATAACTTTACATTCAGAAATGTAGAAAAATGTTAAAACAATTGTAAAATGAGTTAAGTTGCAATTAATTATTCCACAGGGTTGAAATGCATAAGTAACGTAAGGTAATAATGATGATGTGCGTCGAATATAGTATTCATTATTCTTATAAATGTTAAATGCGTTCAAAAAGAGACCTCGAAGGCTACTTTGTTATCCATCCATATAAAAAAACATCAATAAATATAAACATAATAACTATATAAACGTAATAACCTAAGGTTATTATATGTTTAGTTGGAATTTTTTCTAAAATTATTCCTATTCAATATAGGTAACCTTAATGACAAACTCAGTTTCGAAATGTTTATCATTCGGGATGTAAACAAAACATTGTGTTATTTCATACTGCATGCTTAATAGAGTAACCTAAGGTTATTATGTTTATATAATTCACAATACTAGCATAAAATTTGGAACATTTCCTATAATTATTCTAATTCAACATAGGGTAACCTTGAGGACAACCTCAGTTTCGAAATTTTTATCATTCGGGATGTAAACAAAACATTGTGTTATTTCATACTGCATGCTTAATAGAGTAACCTAAGGTTATTATGTTTATATAATTCACAATACTAGCATAAAATTTGGAACATTTCCTATAATTATTCTAATTCAACATAGGGTAACCTTGAGGACAACCTCTGTTTCGAAATTTTTATCATTCGGGATGTAAACAAAACATTGTGTTATTTCATACTGCATGCTTAATAGAGTAACCTAAGGTGATAATGTTTATATAATTCACAATACTAGCATAAAATTTGGAACATTTCCTATAATTATTCTAATTCAACATAGGGTAACCTTGAGGACAACCTCAGTTTCGAAATTTTTATCATTCGGGATGTAAACAAAACATTGTGTTATTTCATACTGCATGCTTAATAGAGTAACCTAAGGTGATAATGTTTATATAATTCACAATACTAGCATAAAATTTGGAACATTTCCTATAATTATTCTAATTCAACATAGGGTAACCTTGAGGACAACCTCAGTTTCGAAATTTTTATCATTCGGGATGTAAACAAAACATTGTGTTATTTCATACTGCATGCTTAATAGAGTAACCTAAGGTTATTATGTTTATATAATTCACAATACTAGCATAAAATTTGGAACATTTCCTATAATTATTCTAATTCAACATAGGGTAACCTTGAGGACAACCTCTGTTTCGAAATTTTTATCATTCGGGATGTAAACAAAACATTGTGTTATTTCATACTGCATGCTTAATAGAATAACCTAAGGTGATAATGTTTATATAATTCACAATACTAGCATAAAATTTGGAACATTTCCTATAATTATTCTAATTCAACATAGGGTAACCTTGAGGACAACCTCAGTTTCGAAATTTTTATCATTCGGGATGTAAACAAAACATTGTGTTATTTCATACTGCATGCTTAATAGAGTAACCTAAGGTTATTATGTTTATATAATTCACAATACTAGCATAAAATTTGGAACATTTCCTATAATTATTCTAATTCAACATAAGGTAACCTTGAGGACAACCTCAGTTTCGAAATTTTTATCATTCGGAATGTTAACAAAACATTGTGTTATTTCATACTGCATGCTTAATAGAGTAACCTAGGGTTATTATGTTTATATAATTCACAATACTAGCATAAAATTTGGAACATTTACTATAATTATTCTAATTCAACATAGGGTAACCTTGAGGACAACCTCAGTTTCGAAATTTTTATCATTCGGGATGTAAACAAAACAAACGTATTTATACTATTGCTTGGTGCGAATATGGCAATGTGAGCATTTTACTGTTTTATTTTATTATATTGACATTAGAGAGTACCTTCTGGTGAGCCTGTTGTGGCTTAGAGGGTTTCCTAAGGTTAAAAATATTTATGAAACTATCTACTATGATTAATGTTTTTCTTTTTGATTGTGTTTTAATGTAAATGTGTATTTGTTATATATATTAAAGTGTATTACATATTTTGTACAGTGGGTAGTAAGAATGTTTTTACTGTTTTCTTTTATTATGTGACCAATGTACTTCAATATGAGAAAAAATCTGAGCTATTACTGAAAATAATTCTTACTCAAGGGAAAAAATGGCATATTTTTCAAGGGACACGATATGCAAATGAAACTAAATGATATAGAAGGGAGAAAAAAAATGTATCAATATGATGAAAGCAATATTTGAGCATGCATCTTCACACCTTAATCAATGGTAATGGCTAGCAGAGAAGCATATGCCCATCAGCAATTACGTGAATGTGCACCCATATATGTGTGTGATCTCCATATGTATTAAGATGGTATTATGGATTTTCATGTAACTACAGTAACTTCAAATTTTTCTTTCATGCTGCTCAGTAAAATTTTTCTTTTCCATATCTTCACCGATTTAATGGTCATAATTGTGGAGTGTTTGTTTCATGGTATGCTGAAAGAGTAATGCAAGGGCAGTCTACTGCTGAGGCCTTTGATCCAGACAGATATAGGAAGTATAAGTTGTACATGATCACAGGATTTGATAAGGGGAATAAAGGGAAAATCCAAAGACATATCAATTCAATGTTTTTATTGTGAATAAAATAAACATAATAACCTTAGGTTACTCTATTAAGCATGCAGTATGAAATAACACAATGTTTTGTTTATATACCGAATTATAAAAATTTCGAAACAGAGGTTGTCCTCAAGGTTACCCTATGTTGAATTGGAATAATTATAGGAAATGCTCCAAATTTTATGCTCGTATTTTGAATTATATAAACATTATCACCTTAGGTTACTCTATAAAGCATGCAGTATGAAATAACACAATGTTTTGTTTACATCCCGAATGATAAAAATTTCGAAACAGAGGTTGTCCTCAAGGTTACCCTATGTTGAATTAGAATAATTGTAGGAAATGCTCCAAATTTTATGCTCGTATTGTGAATTATATAAACATTATAACCTTAGGTTACTCTATTAAGCATGCAGTATGAAATAACACAATGTTTTGTTTACATCCCGAATGATAAAAATTTCGAAACTGAGGTTGTCCTCAAGGTTACCCTATGTTGAATTAGAATAATTATAGGAAATGTTCCAAATTTTATGCTCGTATTGTGAATTATATAAACATTATAATCTTAGGTTACTCTATTAAGCATGCAGTATGAAATAACACAATGTTTTGTTTACATCCCGAATGATAAAAATTTCGAAACTGAGGTTGTTCTCAAGGTTACCCTATGTTGAATTAGAATAATTATAGGAAATGTTCCAAATTTTATGCTAGTATTGTGGATTATATAAACATAATAACCTTAGGTTACTCTATTAAGCATGCAGTATGAAATAACACAATGTTTTGTTTACATCCCGAATGATAAAAATTTCGAAACTGAGGTTGTCCTCAAGGTTACCCTATGTTGAATTAGAATAATTATAGGAAATGTTCCAAATTTTATGCTAGTATTGTGAATTATATAAACATAATAACCTTGGTTACTCTATTAAGCATGCAGTATGAAATAACACAATGTTTTGTTTACATCCCGAATGATAAAAATTTCGAAACTGAGGTTGTCCTCAAGGTTACCCTATGTTGAATTAGAATAATTATAGGAAATGTTCCAAATTTTATGCAAGTATTGTGAATTATATAAACATAATAACCTTAGGTTACTCTATTAAGCATGCAGTATGAAATAACACAATGTTTTGTTTACATCCCGAATGATAAATATTTCGAAACTGAGGTTGTCCTCAAGGTTACCCTATGTTGAATTAGAATAATTATAGGAAATGTTCCAAATTTTATGCTCGTATTGTGAATTATATAAACATAATAACGTTAGGTTACTCTATTTAGCATGCAATATGAAATAACATGTTTTGTTTACATCCCGAATGATAATAATGTAGAAACTGAGGTGCTGAGGTTGCCTTCATAGGTTACCCGTAGTTGAAAATTCTACCGATAGGAGGCGCTGGAATTAAGGTTATCCTCTGAAGTTACCCGTAGTTTAAAATTCTACCGAGAGGAGGCGCTGGAATTCAGGTTACCCTCTGAGGTTACCCCTCTCTCCATTCTCTAAAACTCGCTGTGAACAATCACCGCCCGTGAACCACAAGGCATGGAACAATATGAGAAGGTAAAACGATCGGTAATCTGCCGATAGGTAGCGTAGTATAGGCGCGAACAAAAACGAACTTAAGAATGTAAGCTTTATACTACGTTATGATCACTTCTTTACACTACGTATAGATCAGATCAGGAGAATGAAATTTATGAACTAGACTGCAGAACGGACAGATTTAAAATGTCATTTTTCCCACGAACTACAGTATAAGGGACCATAACAGCGGCCAATGAGACTTTTATCTAGGTTTGTCGATAGGTAGTGTAGCTTAGTAGTAGTAGTACTCCCTAATACTTGAATCCTTATCTGTTACCTAGTACTAGCAGCACGCCGTGCATGTTTTCTACATAAGTCTTGAGTCTCTGCCCATTTGTGTAGTTGCAAAATACATATATTAACGGTCCCTCTCCATTGTTAACGTATCTGTAGTGTAGTGGATGCATGTGAGGCTTCGCCTCGTGACAAGCATTAGCGATTTATGCTAATGCATAATTATTCGTAGTTACACTAACTTTAGGGTATAGTGTTATGCATGTTGGTGAGTACTCACCCCCTGCCACACACACCAGAGGTGTCTTGCAGGGTATTTTGTAGATGTAGATGATTTTTTCTTCCCTAGAAAAGCACTCATTCCTTCATTTTGCTCCACACACGACTCTCCTCCCGGCATTTGCACCCCTCTTCATCTCCTCTCGCATATATCCTTTCATCTTCCGCCAACATTCGGCAAAGTGGTCCAAGTGGTCCAACTTTTACAAGTATTTCACATTCACTGTGATACAATCATTCTTTCCATTCTCTTTGTCAGTACGTGCTACTACTGGTCTTCGAAGCGCATTTACCTCCTATTTCAAATGATTTGCTGGAAATATTTTGCTCTTTAACGATGAAAATAAATACATCACTCATAGAATATGCTCGTCAACTGCTTCTGTTGGTGAATTACGAGAAATGTGAGGACAGATGGTCATACAATGCGAACGAGGCGTTGCCTTTCCGAGAAGTTGGGACTCTTCCGCCAATGGCGACAAGATGTTCGCCGTCTGTGGTCCGCGGAGGTGCGCCGTTCTGATGAGGAAAGCAGCAACAGTCTTCGAATGGCGCACACCAAAAAGGGAGGAAGTGATATTTTGGACTTTGGCAGAAGGGCGGCGGGGGGGGGGGGGGGTGAATATGTGAGTTCCAATTGGGGGTTGGTGGGGGAGGGAAGTTCGTAGGATGTTCAGAGGAAGGGAGAGAGTTGCGTTGACTTATCGCTTAGCGGAGTCAGGGTATGAGGGACTGCGGGGTGTGAGAGAAAAGACTCATAGAAATAAGCTAACGGCTAGTGTCCGCAAACTCTACCGAATGTTTTCACTGTGTGAAACGTCTTCCTATGAGTCGGAGATACTTCTTCCACTGAACAATAAAAATATGTATGAGCTTAAGTGAATAAATTAAGGTGGTTTCAGCGAGATAGTTCTCTAGTAATATTTGACCAAAATTCTCAGTAATTAAATAAATAAAGCTACACAAGTCTCTAACTTGACTCATTTTTTCACGTCATACGGCTGAAAAACCTTCAAAACAGCAGGTTTATTTGCGATTCTGTAAAAATTACTTCTGTAAGTAATAGATTAGTTTTAATAAATTCCTAGTTGAGAAAACATGCAAACTATACACCGTTACTTTTTGACGAAATCTAGGTGCTAGAAGTACCTAATTTGTTTAATATTCTCTCTCTGGAGCACACAGCCGTAATCTATCCCATGTAAAACAGCATAGATTATTAGGAAAATTGATCGAAAATTAGTTTGGCAAGTAGTTGATATTTTGATATCATTTTGATACCACGTTGCTTTGAGTAAATATCGTCCGCGAAAATTTCTGGAATATTCCGTGGATTACATTCTTGGGTTTTTATATTCAAAATTGGACGCTCTTACGTCTTGTGTCCTCCTTCCCGCATCCACTTCCTTATTTTGAGAGATATTAAGCCATTTTTTTCCTGAAATGCACACATTTTTCAATAGATACTTCACCACCAAAATCTCTCAAATTTTTTATAACCTTTATGAATTCCGGTTGTTTCGTGAGCTCTTCCTTTTTGTGCGATCTTTGACCCTTTCGAATGAACTCGCTGGAAAGTTCTTCGCACGATTTCACGTCGAGCTGCACTAATTTTACGCTGGCGGCAACGAGTAATTATATACCCATACTTGTATGGTGATGTATTACGTATGGTGACGTCCTCAATCCAAGGATGGTCGTTTATTTCACTCCTTTAAACGTCCTCTGTCGAATGCTACATGACCCATTCGGATATCTCATATACTTTCCGAGCTATAAAGAAATGTCTGGTGTACTCAATTTTGTTGCATCGCCGCCGGCCATAGTATTGTACATACACATTCCCATTCGCGCAGGAATGTAAGACGTTCCACGCAAGGAACAACCGTCACACCCTTCCCGAATGCATGCTTGAGGGGAGTGTGGGTTGGGAGGGACGGGAGGGGGGAAGAGAAGGGGAAGAAAAACGGTGATTTACGGCCAAGCGGGCTCTTCCCAGTGTGGAGGAGGAGGTGTTGGAGGCACACCCCCTTGCCCCTTAGGGCGGGCAGGAAGAGCAGGGGTTCATGGCCGGGTGTGAGGCGCGCACATAAAGAGGGTGTCTCCTGAGGGAGTGACAGGGGTACCACTTCCGCCACCCCCGTTTTTTAAAGGAAGGGAAAGCTAGGGTGCGAGAGGCTAGGATCAGGGTGTACTCCCTCGTAATGAATATGCGTCGCGAGTTGAATCCCTCGTCGCACGCAGACAACTCGCAACGTCAACTTACTGGATATAAAGTCCTCGGGGAAGTGATGTATGATTCTAATTATAACAGAAGGTCAATTGATTCAAATTTTGCCTCGGACGCCTAAAAAAATATGGTTCTCTTTCCAGGATATTCAAAGCACTTCCACTCGACCAATTTATTTGACACGTTGCCATCACGAGCAAATTGATGTGTTTCACACAAACCGATCGCGCCTTTAGCGTCAATTTTCGGGGAAGAAGAGGGTCGGGGGAGAGATAGGTACGTAGTTTTAATATAATGGAAAGTGGGACGATTCGAATTCGTTCTTGGATGGCCCTTATAAGAAGGACTGCTTCGCTAGGAAGGCTTCGAAATGTCCTCCACTCGATCAATGCCTTTCGCTTCAGCCTTATTTTGTACTTCAGCTCGCATTTATTGAATCCCTTTCACACCGTCCAAGAAGCCTATCCCTTTCTCGTCTTATTTTTCTTTCATATATCAGACGATTTATTACCAAATTCCGACCAATTTTTCACTACCCGTCCAATTTTTCGTCTTTTTCGAAGTTTATGCCACAATTTCTTCAGTCCCTCTTCCAAACACAGCACTTTTTTTACATCTTCCTCCCTACCCAGCTCAGTTCGTTCTTTTCTCTTAGAATGCACGTCTCAAATGTATGGAATCTAAGTACAAAACGATAAGGTGTGAAAGGAGAAAGTATTTCAGAATAATTTTCTCCAATTTCAAGAAGGATATAATTGCACAGCTAAGCGATCGCTCGTAATTTTATTCAACCTCGGCGCCCGGAGCAAGCGAAGAAGAATCACAAAATATCCTTACACTTTTTCCTGGTTTTATTCTTAATTTTTTTACAGATACTTGGTTCACATCATTTATGTGATAACTCTCAGCATCCTTCGAGGTCTGATAATCAGGATATCCGAAATGGATATCCTGATTTTTTTCATTCTGCTGCGATTAAAATTTAGACTCAATCTATTATGTAAGTTCCAAACCGGTCTATTCTCTGACGATGTTGATTATATTTTACGAAATCCGACATACTACGGTGGATCAGATCATGAGAGAAAAATTAGGGAACTAGACTGCAGAACGGACAGATTTAAAATGTCATTTTTCCCACGAACGATAAGGGACCATAACAGCTGCCAATGAGACTTTAATCTAGGTTTGTCATTAGGTAGTGTAGCTCTTAGTAGTAGTAGTACTCCTAATACTTGAATCCTTATCTGTTACCTAGTACATACTAACAGCACGCCTAGCATGTTTTCTACATGGGTCTTGACTCCCTGTTCATCTGTGTGGTTGTAGAATGCATGTATATTGACGGTCACTCTCCATTGTGATGACATCTGTAGTGTAGTGGTGCATGCTTGTGAGGCTTCGCCTCGTGACAAGCATTAGCGATTTAAGCTAATGCATAATTAGTCGTATTTACACTAACTCTAGGATATAGTGTAATGCATGTTGGTGATTACTCACCCCTGAGGTGGCTTGCAGGGTATTTTGTAGATGTTGTAGATGTAGATGTACAGTGAATCTCAACTCTTTTTTGTGCCCCACACCCCTAAAAACATTTAATATGCTCTCACATTTCTTAAAGTAACCATTAATTTGAGAAAAAAGTGAATGTTACCATAACCAATTTTTAATCAATTTTTTATCATAAATAAACAAAATAGGAATATGGAAAAGAAAAAATATTATAACAATTTAAAACTTCCCTTAACCGTACAAAAAAGGTATACCCTTAATGTAAACAAAAAACTGAAATGTTACCTCGCACCCCCAAAGGGTGCGAGCACCCCTGGTCGGGAAACCTTGTCCTAGTATGTGTATTTCCTCTTCTTCCCAGCCCCAGAACACGATGGTACCTCTGCAAATCATGAACTTTTTTAAAAACTGCAGCCGCTATGCATATCATTTGACGCGCTCAAACTTACACTTTGGAATTACGAAAAATTCTAAATGCAAGTTTACTACTGCACCATAACCGTGCTATTCACAAAAAGGTATTTTCTATACATGTTGCGTAATCTCCAAGTATGTTCTCGTTTCCGGGAGCTATTTGTGCCTAAGGCGTGGAGTTTATTTGCGAATGTGTTACGCGCTACAGCAAACGGCAAAGTAAATTATTGCACCGTAAAGCTCTACCTAACATTTCCGCTCCTTCACCGAATCCTCAACCGCTTTCGCTCGTCTTCCCTTCCACTCGTCCAACTGGCACTACTCCAACTTAAGAACAATTTAACTACTTGGGTAGTACGCTAGAAGAAACAGGACATAGTAGCAAATACATTAGGAGGAGAATAGCGCTAGCGAAGGAAGCGTTCAATAATAGAAGGGAGCTGATGACGGGGACCTTAAGTAAGGATGTAAAAAATAGACTGGTGGAGAGCTTGATATGGAGTGTGGCGTTGCATGTGCCTTGTCTACACTACATACTTAACTTAAGTGACTTCACTTAAGATTTAAATTAAGTGTGGTCCGACAGCTACACTTGAGCTTTAAGTCGACTGAAGCGTCGTGATCGCCAATTTCGGGAATTAAATAAACAGTGAATCTTAACAGTTGAGGATCACGGCGAGCAAATAGTTGAGGCGACTAAACTGATGTCACAGTTCAATAAGGATTAATTAATTTTATTATCGCAATAGATTTTCAGATGACTGATCCTAAAAACTTATCATATAAACAGGCCAAATGAGAATGAGTACAAATTTTAAGAAAAGAAAAACTAAGAACAATGTCCTTTGCGGGAATTAGATTTTCCTCTTTGGATACATCTACATCACAGACATGTCTTACTTTTAAAGTATTCCTTTTTAGCAAATATCACGTACAAACCTCTGGCAGTAAAAGTTGGAAGAAGGAGAGGAGCGTTGGGGTTATTTGTTTGGTAGACCGTCAGAAAGGGTTCCACCATACCGGCAACATACGAAAATAACGCGTTTTTGACCTAATATTTTATTCTGGACGTAGCTTCAGGGAAATAGTTGATGTTTGGCGATAAAAAATAGCAATTAAAAGTCAAATATAATTCCTGTTTTGTCTATTAATTTAAGGTACGGCTAAAAATGTCATCAGAAATCAATTATATAATTCCTTTTTTTGTCTTCTACTTTTAGGTACGGCTAAAAAAATTACCTTAAAAAATCATTAATGGGAATCATACCAAAGAACCTAAGTTATCTCGGTAATTAACCTATGTAATTTGAACAAACCCTTATGACTGATAGACATAATGTTAGGATCCTCATGAAATTTTATTTATGGGGGTTCATAAGGCCTGTGACTTCATACCCCTTCACTTAACATGAGCATTAAAACATATCATAAGAAAAATTCCAACAAGCTAAAAATATTCATTATGGCTAATTTTACCCACTTTAATCTAATTTCATCAACATCACCAGAATATTTAACTTTTAACAATACACCGGGTACCTTATAAAACTTCCTACATTTACCAATACACCGCGATCTATGAATATTAAATTATCCCCCACACGTGCAAATTATAACTGCTTCCCCTTACGCACAAAGTTACCAGTTTCAAAGTTATTACTGCATGAAACCTCTCAAATTACAATAATAAAAACCTGTACATTTCAATAAAAACCTATACATTACGCATAACACTTGAAGAACGCCAACCGTGTGGAAATAGTTGACATAAGTACGGTTCTAAAGTAACTTAAGTGAAGGTGTCCTTAAATAAAGCTGCTCATACCTACACTACCACCTTAAACGAACTTGTCACTTAAGTTCTCACTTAAGGTACAAGTGTAGACCCGGCAATGGGGCAGAAACGTGAACCATGAGAAAGGAAGACGAAAATAGGCTGAAGGCGTTCGAGATGTGGGTGTGGAGGAGGATGGAGAAGTTGGACGGAAAGGAAGACAAATGAGGAAGTGCTTGACATGGTGGGCGAGGAGAGGAAACTTATAGATGAGATTAGGGGAAGACAGGGTAGGTGGCTGGAAGGGGTAATGAGGGGCGATGGTTTGCTGAAGGCCGTGATAGAGGGAAGGATGTTGGGTAAGCGGGGAAGGGGAAGGAAGAGAATCGGTTTTATGGACGGGATGAAGAAAGGTAGGACTTATGCTGAGATGAAGAAAGAAATACTAGAGGTAGTAAGGGCACGGCACGTGTAAGAGTTCTTTGGATATTCTCTGACTTTCATCACAACATACCTCTAACCGGTAGATTACTCTAATGAATGAATTAAAAACATACTGTGTGCTCAACGCTCACCCATCGGCCCAACAATTGGCTACCGACGTATTGGAATTTTGGCGTATTTCAGGCATGAGGTTTGGCAGTACGGCCTTCAACAGATCATCAACAGACGCAGTCTTACCTACCTAAAAGCTAGAGAAAATTATGAATGAGATTGGCTTTTGCACCAAAGCCAAGGGTTGGTTCATTTTGGCAGGCCATGGTAAAAACCAAGTGACTTGTTCATTGGCGAAGAGCATAATTACTTCGGAACGAATGCGCTTAAGGGATATGACTGGAGAGAATATCACCCGGAACCAAGCCTGTCATTACGGATGCGTTTTAAAAAATGGGCGAGAGCATCTGTTTTGAGTGTGAAGGCCTCCTCTTTCTAGGAAGGGGTGTCCGGAGGGTTTGAACCCCCGGGGTAACAGGGTCGAGGAGGGGGAGGAGGGTAAGGGGGTGGGGTGCGAAAGGGAAGGTAGGAGGGGGTGATGGGGGGAGGCTCAAGACGAGAGGAGTGGCAATCGTTATGAAATCGGCCCTCTTCCGGCAGACGCTAAAAGGAGAAGGCAAAGTGACCGCCCGCGCGTGCTAAAACGTTCTCTTTCCCCCAGAAAAGGTGGCGCAACCTGCGCAGTCACTAATTCACATTGCAGTAAACCTACTTCCGGAAATATTTCCTCTCTTGAGCACCGTTAAACGCCATGATCACCTGCGATGGAGATTAGATGAGCTTTCCGAACGTGAGCGTCATAATGAAAACGGAAAATTTTTAATTTCGATCTTTCTTCTAAGGTAGTTCGACCGAGGTTTTTCTCCATATGCTTAAAATATTAGCCCTCTGCGTAAGAGTTATGAATGCGTTCATTCAATACTATACATCTTCGAGGCTTTAACTTGACGCGATGTAATTCACGCCGTGTTGCTGAAAGCGCCTTAACAAAACCGAAGACTGTTTGGCGATTTAATAATAAGTATTGCGGTGGGAAATACATTTATTAGCAAAAGTAATTGAGAAAACATATGAATTACCTATTGCTCCATTTTTGACGCGATTTGTGTGTCAAAAGGTCCCCTGGAGCACACAACCGCACTATATCACATGGAATAAGGCCTCTATTTTTAGGCAAATATTTCAAAAAATATTGCTAAGTGGATGATGATTGTTTGGTATCATTAGATAGATTAGATATTTTTCTTTACAATGAGTAAAAATCAATTGAGTTTTAGTGAATTGACATCTCGATCACAGCACCCCAGAGAAAGGCAGAAAGGTGGTAGTTGCGCGCTTGGCTTTCAAGTTCTCTACTTCTTTTCCTGCGGTTATTTGATACCATCTTACCCCAGATCCCTCTATGCGTAAGACTAACAGCACAACCAAGCCCTTACCTGAGATTCGAAACCACGACCCGCCAATCCACCGCGGCCGGTTGCAAGGCGAAATAACGTCAAGAGAGGATATATCTAATAATATGTTGCTCGAGGAAATTTGGTGGGTGAAAAAGAATGGACAGATCGGATGGCTAGAGCCGATAAGATACCGTAGGACCCCATTTAAAGGAGGGGGATTGATGCATGCTGGGAAACGGAGGTCATAAAACAGACGGAGTGTACAAGATGACAAGAGTTTCGAAATAGTGTGCGGAGTTGAAGAAAGAAATATTTCTCAGAAATGGGTGATATAGGGTGTAAACAGGACACGAAAATACTTTTATCTCCATCCACACCTATCTATCAGAAAAATAACCGAAGTAGAAAGCATATAAATTGACCACAATTCCCAATTACTTCATGTTCCCAGTGTGAAAGGAGGCTCAACCTATATGAAACTTCAAAAGAGGAGCACATTATCGCATAATGCAGACGGATTAAAGTTTACCGTTCACTCCACCCTTTGCTGTCGAGATGAGAGAATTTGAAAACTTTTACCATCATTAGCCGTTACAGATCTCAGTATTTCCGGAAAAGGTTTGAAGAATTCGATTGTACTCCTTACCCTAATTATCAATTTCCAACCACACACAACCCGAGCCCCAATTCCACATTTTATGTATGATAAACGTGTTATTTGCGAATTAGCTATCGCCCGTGATTTAAGAAAAGTTAACGTAAAATGCTCACTTTTTTTCAAATCATTTTAAGTTCTCAAATATCTAGAAGAGCATCATAGTATGATGACCTAGACGTAGTCGCATGGTTTATGGGGTTCGGATGACTCACCAAAATGGACTCGTGGGAGCAATGATATTTAGTCCGTGGTAGGTGGTATTTTATCTAGGTTTATCGTTAGGTAGTGTAGCTCTTAGTAGTATTAGTACTCCCAAATACTTGAATCCTTATCTGTTACCTAGTACTAACAGCACGCCGTGCATGTTTTCTACATAAGTCTTGAGTCTCTGTCCATTTGTGTAGTTGCAAAATACATATATATTAATGGTCCCTCTCCATTGTGATAATATCTGTAGTGTAGTGCATGCTTGTGAGGCTTCATCTCGTGACAAGCATTAGCGATTTATGCTAATGCATGTAGTTACACTAACTTTAGGGTATAGTGTAATGCACGTTGGTGAATACTCACCCCCTGCCACACACCCCTGAGGTGGCTTGCAGGGTATTTTGTAGATGTAAATGTAGGGACATTGGTGAAAAGCTGGGATCCCTACAGAAGACTAATAGACGCACAGAATAGTTCCTCATGGAGATGGCATCAAATTAGTCGTCTGAATCCTATGGCACGGCCATTAGAGAGCTTAAAGCACTGTCGTGATGGTTAAACAGTGTAAAAGCTTGTTCCTCGGCTGCCGCTGAACTCCTTCGGAGAAGCTTCGTGACCAGTTTGGTCTCGTCTCAAATTTGCGATGGAACCGAGATCCACCATAGGAAGGCGTCGAGGCATCCCGATGCAAATTAAGGCGCCGCCTGCAACCAATTAAACGTCGACCAACGAGAGGCCCGGCCAGTCAAGCGAGAGATGCAAGGCGAGATGTCTCCGGCCTTCCTCTTCGGGGGGTAGGTAAGGAATCTTTGCTCCATCCAGCCCCAACCAGACCACATCCGTCCTCTCTCTGTTGGTCCACTATTGAGACGAAGGAGGGTAGAGTCAGAGAGGTGTCGCGGAGAAAGAGAGGGAAACGAGAAACTCACTCCTCGAGATGTATTCTCACACACGAAGCCAAACTGGCTCTACGCTTCCTCACCGCGGGACACCCCGAAGGAAAAAAATCTCGCCCCTCCTCCACGCCCAGTTGCCTCCCTCCACCTCCCTTTGCTACTGAGCCCCTTGGAGGAGAAGACTGTGAGGGTACAAGGGTGTAGTCATTGGTGTGAGACGATGTCCCTGCACCCTCCCGTGGCCGGCCCTCGTTTCTTCCCCCCCGCAACCCGGGTTGAACTGCAGTGGAGGAGGCGCTGTCTGAGAGGTTTTTCGTGAGTGATCAAAACTCCGATCCGTTGGCTTCTCAACATTTTCCACACTGAAGTGGACACCTTTTCCTCCAACATACGATATTTATTATTTTAAAATGATGTGCCATATCTCCATATTTTTATTTCAGCAGGAATTCCTTTGATAAATATACTCAATCCAGCAGTGTCACGCTGTCGCGCTCTCATTAATACTTTGGCTGCATACTTAATATTTCTCTTACGTAGGTTCATCTTGATCGAAGACAGTTTATAATCTACGCAGGCGCATCCCTAAAACCATGCCTACTTCCTCAATTAACCGTGGAAACATAAGTAAAAACAATATTTTACAATCCTCATTCGAAGTGCCAATAAGCCACGTGGTTTTCGTGACGGTTGTTAATTGCGAGTCCAAAGGAAGAGGGAGGAAGAATCTTGTAGAATTGAACGAACTCTTGAAATGTTGAACGCGGCATGTTCCCAAAGCAGCGAATGGGATGTGTTGCACACGAGAGAGACGTCGGGGGGGCGGGGGATTAGTCAGGGGGTGGGGGGAGGGGGGGTGAGACGAGATGTTTATCCCGTGGAATTGGTTTCCTGAGGGAGGGATGGACTTCGAAAGTCAGGGGGGATTATTATTGTGCGACTAATGTCGCCTCGCTTGGCCTGGGGCGTAGTTTGGACGGGGTTGGGATGGGGGGGCTTGGTGTTTGGTGCTCTGAAAGGGAACGCTTGTCCTCCGACACACGTCTCGTGGCACACGAAATAAGTAGCGACACAGGAGAGTGAGTGGGCAACGCCCCCCTCTTGGGCCTCCGCTAATCCCGCCCTGGGTCGCCCGCATCACGCGCAGACCGCTGTAAATAAGCATTAAAGCAATCACAAGGGCTGGCTCGCACACACACAGACCCATAGCGGACGGGGCAGGGTGTGGTTCTCTGCGAAGGAAGAGAAGAAAGCTCCCCATTTGAGAGCCGTGACGGCGAGAGCTTGAGGTTCAGGGGTGTTTGGGGCGGAAGAGGGTGTGAGGCTCTAGTTGAGAAGTGACAGCGACGAAGAAGGTATGAGGGAAGGGCGAGAAAGGAAGGACCGTTACAGAGGAAAACAAGCTCATGGCACCGGTACACCCGTTTTGAATTGAGGATACCGAGAAATTTGATTTGAGGTAGTTTGAGCGAGATATCATTTCACATAAAAGTCAATGAATTTGACCTCATCATAGAGAAAAATATCCAATCTTTCCAACGATACCAAAATATCAGCCTCTATACTTCCCCGTGGGGAGAGACCATGCAGAAGACATTCATGAACTAATTCAAAAGTAGTCCACCACTGATTTATCCTGAGCATACAACTATAGAACGTTCATTGACTGTTCAAGTGTGAACTATTCATTTGAGACTGTTCATAGATCGTTCATTTCCAGTCCACGAAGCATTATTCAAAAATGCTTCTTGGTTGAACATTTAAAGAACATCTTTAAACCTTTCAAACAAACCTTGTCAAGTTCAAAATTTAGTTTATTCACAGTAATATTGCATTTACATTCGTACTATGTGGCATTATAGATTTCAATTTATAATTGCCAAATAACTGTTATCGAGATGTGATGGTATTTCCTCAATATCGAGGAATTGCCATTTAATAAAAATAGTTCTCGAAGTTACATTTTCCACGGAAATGACTAGGTATATACGACTTTCTGTACGCCGATAATTCAATATCGGGTGCTATAAAATGCCCGTAGAGTCGTAGAGTGCTTAATAATGCGACATGGGAACAAAGACGTTAGGAAAATACAAGATAGGATGTTATAACGTACTATATTATAACGTATTTGCACATTCATAGTGATTAATTGCAAATTATCATTTTTGAATTTGAGTGCAGGGAAGTCAGTGGAGAGGTAATACGATATTAAACGAGAATCATTTCACGAGAACCATATTTTTAAACATTGCTTCATGGTTCAAATGTTATTAATTCAAAAACAGTTGACCCGAAATTCATCTGCGTTGAACATTCTTTGAACATTCTATGAAGTATTCCAATGAATGTTCATTGCACTATCTGTGAGTGCCAATGGAACGGTCATTGAATATCCTTCTTGAATGATCTTTGAACGTTTAAAAAGTCTTCACTGAACGTTCTTTGAACATCTTTTGGACAATAAATTCCCCACTTGGTTATCGAGTTATTTGACAAAAATACCATCCACTTTACATGGTAAACTGTACGGGTACGTACTCCAGCGATACTTTATTTAGGTAAATAATCAGGAATTCCTTACGCATAGATCTCTTCAAAAATTGAAGTGTGTAGTTTGTATTAATTCCAAACTATCTTTTAAAATAAATCGATTAACCACGGTAGTAAGATTTACAGAATCGCAAACAAATTCTTCGATTGTTAAAGCCTACGTACGGCGTGAAAAAAGTGAGTCAAGTTGAAACCTTAGAGATGTATATTCAATTAATTACTCAGTAGTTGAGTAATTTAAAACAATAATTTTGTGCCAGTGATATTTCAATGATGACTTCATGCTCCTTATTCCTGAAATTAAATTCGAATATGGTCTCTATTATGACAAGGGAAGAATCGCGCTCAAACCACCTAAACGTGCTTAAATTGTAGCAAATTTTGTTTGCCAGTCGACGACAGGGGCAAAGAACACTCGAGCAACAAAGAGAAGAATCACTCTTCCGATTTCGAGTCGAAGCGAAGAAGACTTCGGTGATCGAGCGGGACTCGAAATTTCCATCGGGGAAGGAAAATTACCCATTAATTTGGCGCATTTTGTTGGAAATCTTCTATTTATAACCAATTTAAGTAATCTTAAATAAGTAAAAGAAAGGAGAGGCCATTTCAGAAAGGATTACGTAGGAATGAAGTGGTTGGATGGTAGGAGATCGGAGGAGAGAACTGCAGCAAACCAATCTTCGGATTGATGGCCGATGCCTATTTAAATAGAAGTGAAGAAAGGGGTATCGCCAGGATGTATTTCGTCACACATGACTTGCAATGTTTGCGTAGAAACGTAAACATAACGAGGAAAAAATCAAACAACGGAATACAAATGCATGGATGAACAATCAGCATAAAACGTTACATTGATGAAATAGAAATATCAACATAAAAAGAGGGATGATCGGATGAAATTATGTACTCCAATGAAGAAACTATAAGCAAATAAAATATTTAGGTAAATGTGAAGAAAGTAAAAACTAAACGCTTGCCGAAAGAAGCCAAGTTGACAAATTTAACGTTAAATTTGAACATTTTATACACAATAATTTTGGAGGCGTTCTTCTTTGGGAAGTCAGATCACAAATAGTGGAAGTAACATGAAGATTTGAGGAACAGGGTAACATAGTGGCACAAGCTAAGAAGGCATCCTATCAGAAGATGAGTCTATTAACAGCATGAAAAACATGATAGGAAGTTAGGAAGTCCTTCATTAAACTATAAGTATGTATGGAACATTGCAGTTAGGCTTGGGCGATAACAGCTAGACAGAAAAGATAGGAAGCGATGGAAATTGGTGTCACAGAAGAATAATGCATATTCAATTAACGGAGAAAATCAGCAATGCAGACACCCTACGAAGTGGAACTTGGGGAAAAGGTGCTTCATTGAAAATTTATTTAAAAATCTATGAAGAAGGGACAAACTTATTAGGCACATTCTGAGACAAAACTGCCTCCTTAAAAGTATAGTGGAAGGAACAACGAATGGGGATATTTACCAAGGAAGGCCAAGGATAGAATACGTGAAATAAATTATCAAGGATGTCAAAATGAGGAACTGTGAACATACTAATAGGAAAGCTGAATAGAAAGGGTAGCTGAGGGCTGCAGCTAACCGCTCTTTGGAATGATGACTTCTAATTAAGTAAAAATCACCTCTCCATCTAAGTAAGTCGTCAGGTACCTTCGTGCGGGAAGGGGTATGCGAAGCTTTGGGTTGATTCTAACGTAAGACAGTCCAGCAAATTCATTCAGTAAAAATGTGATAAAAGGCGTTTTCTGGTTTAAAAAAAAACAACTTTTTTTTTTCAAAAGAAATTTGATATTTATGCCATCACGACTCTTTCCCCCAATGTTTCCCCCATGCAACACTCGTCTCCGTGCACCACCTGCGCTGGGCAGCGAGTGGAAGATCCTTTTGCGCATCACTTGCTTCCTGTGTGACGAGGAATATTTCTAGGGGTGGGTGCATGTGAGTGTGTGATCTGGGGGGATGAGGCCCTTCAGGGATCTGGATAAGTGAGACGGTGCGGGGGAACGCCCCTTACCTCCAGAAGGGTCTAAACCCTAGCCCACTCCAGAAAGCATGCACACTTCTCCATTTAAGGCGGGGAAGACACGGTGTGTGGAGAGAAGGGTGTCGACGCAGCCACTCCGAGAATGTGAACGCGATTCCAGACGCCAGAGGAGGTGAAATTATACGAAAAGCCAAGCGAGGCGGGCACAGACCGTTGAGACGATCGGTGTCGCTATAAAGTAGGAAATGGCTCAGTCAGGGACACGTAGAGATAGGGAAATTGCCGTAATTTACATCTGAGGTAAATTACCACGGTAAACTACAGTAATTTTCGAAAATTACCGTAATTTTCCAGTATTTTTTAGTTTTAAGCATTTGACAGCAGATGTATGGTTAAATAAGAAAGCCAATAGGAAGGGAGTATATAGATGTTTAAACCATGCCTAATACAACATAAATATATTTGAAATTTTTTAAATTGTAAAAAGAACTACGGCAGCAATACGCAATCTGGTTTTCTTTTGTTAAAGTATGAGAAATTTTCAAGAAGAATATTCTTATACATTATTCCATAATGTTATAATTTTAGTAAAATATTCCAAAAATGAGTCTGACATGCCTCAATTTATTATTAAACACGTAGGAAATGTGAACTTGGCTTAAAAGAACATGTTGGGAATTTATCTGTATGAAAAATTATCTCAAACATAGGTGAATTATCTAGAAAATTATGGTAGTTTTCAAAGAGTGCGGTAAATTACGAAAAATACCGTGGTAATTTACGAAAATTACCGAGGTAATTTTCAAAGTGGTCCATCTCTAGGGACACGGCCGTGGGTTTCACGTGAATGCCACAGTGTGCTAGCGGTCGAAGAGGTGCTTGCGTCGTCGACTGCGACAAGCGAGCCGTGTTGAATTCCCAAAGCCGTCTCACCCATTCCGCCAAGGGTGCAGTGCTAAAAACTGATCGATGGCTATTTAGACGCCCTCTCAGATCAGATATTTCCTCAGGACTTTTCGGTTAAATAAGGACAAAAATTTGAAATTTTACTTGAGCATTCATCCCTCGTTTTTTTATTTCTCACGAATAAATGAGGTGAAAAGTCAGTTTTATGGCTTCAACAGATCTATCTATACAAGATGTTACATTTGACACTAAAACTAGCATGCTATCGCATTGGAGTCACGTGATATATCGCGCGAAAAGTTTCTTGGCCGCCAGTCGCCGCAGGGAAAAAACGAAGGGCTTCAAAATGTAAAGAGAAGTAAGGTAGGATAAAGTGAGTATACCATTAATGATAATATGCACTATTTTTAATTTTACTGTATTTTTCGGTTCTTCCAGTTTCGACGCGTAGGCGTCATCTTCAGGTAATTTCACATGGTTGAAAGCGATTCCGTCAACTTCATCATGAGTACCTTATAATTGTAAATATCGAAGTATAAGAAATCACTTCGGACTTCATGCTGGACGATCAGGGAGTTATACGACATCTGCATGAGAGAGACAAAATAAATCAGGCAAGTGAATGTCATGATGCTGCTCGCAATGGATACAGAATACCAATGAAAAGTAATGAAACATAACATTAATAATATTCGATCCCGGTGCCCCATTTTCGGTCTAATTTCAAATACTTATCATCGAAAAAACACACAGATAACTTACGTTATTACAGTAATAAGGCTTTAGTAGAGTAAAGAAAAATTCACGGAGAATAGCGTCTATTAAAAAATGTATGATTTTTTTTCGAACATGAGTCGAGACTTGAGAGTCTTATATGATATTCGAGACGGAGAAAAGACTCGTCTCTTGGCAACGCTCAATTCCTCAAAAATGAAAATAAATTGACAGAGGAGACTCCTAAGTACCACCAAAAACCAATTTTAAAACAGTGGACGCTTAAATATCCTCACAATTGTGCAGCAAAATCGAGCGTCGTGTACCTAATGCTATAAGTTATATACTGCTAGAGCCAACGTACTACGGCAGAAGCGATCACAGGAATAAGATAAAGGAAATTGATTACAGAACCGATAGATTTAAAATTTCATTTTTCTCACGTACAATAAGGGATCATAATAGTTGTGATAGATCAATCATATAAAACTCCCACCCTCAACAACTAGAGTACAATTTTCACTTGTGCTTAATAACACAACATCATTACTAACACTTCACACCGGTCGATTTGTCTGGCATTATTTTATTTTGTTCTCTGCATGAAGTAGCATCTCGTAGCACTCATTAATTAACAGCATCAGTAATATTAACCACTAGATGTGTGTATAGCATTGTTCTGCATGTTTGCATGTTCATTTACGAATCACTCTCCCAGTTTCCGGTTGGACTGCGCACTGTTCTCCTGACTGCTTTTTGGCCTGCGCCTAGCGGCCGGGGGAGGGTGCGAGGTTCCGATTTGTGCTGGGACGAGTGCTGCATGCCTGGTGTGGAATCACCCCGTGCCACACACCCTAGTGATTGCTTGCACGGTATGATGTAGATAAGTTTTCCACCTATTTTCCTCCCTTTTCCGGCAGTTCCTAATCTCCCCCTACTCGCCCCTCACACTCTTCTCTTCACTCCTATGTCCCCTGTTTGTCTCGAAGGAACATACGTGAAGCATTTTCACTTACAAGGCCAAAGGAGGTGCATAATGGTTTCACGGTTCCGTAAAATAACAGTCAACCTAGTAGAAATATACCCTATCTACTTCTGTCAATACCAAAGGCGCACAGGTACATTGATTCAAGCAAAAAAAAACGCGGAAATAACAGTTGTTACGAAGAGATTATTTCCACCTCATCAAGAATATATTCTGAAGCGTTCATCTAAGATGGATGGAGTTAGAAATAATCGTTCGCGGTGTCAATGGAGAAAGCACTTAGCTTACAGATCAAGCGATTGACGCAGTTCCGCGAATTGTTAGTGGAAAACATCAATCAAGTCGATAAAATATTTGGGGACCAGCTCATCATCCTTGATCACGGATTATCATTCCTTGGATTGAAATTCGGCAGATCTACAAGATAACTTGTTCTCATCCAATCTCGAAGTTACTCCACGATTTTTTTAGCATTGACGTCTTCCACTTCTGTCTTCACGGAATTCACAATTGGCCGCTCTCCTGTGTCGTTATGCCCTCCCATGTCTTCCTTTTATTGTTTGGTCTGCTCTACATTATTGCGCCACAGTGTGTCTCCAGAAAATTTTCTTCTTCATTAAATCAGTCTCAGTAATAGGTTTTTCCTATCTATCAATTCAAAGGAGGATGATCATATTGTAACTGTCACGTTGTTTGTAATTGTCTGGTGCAAATGTCATGAGTTTAGGTCAAATAATAATTTTTTAATACTTTTGCCGACTTTTCGGATTTTTTAACTTTTGCCGACGTTTCGGATTTTTATTGATCCATCTTCAGGGCTATAAGCAAATGATACATTATGTTAAATGTTTGATAATTCTTTTTTGATTACATAAAGGTTAATTTACAGTCATTAAATGTAAAAATACATAGACATAGACATCCAAGATTGTTACCTTTAAAGTTTGGTGCTGTTTTTATTTACAATTGTAATTTGGTTGATTGGATCCATTTCTTGAATGTCTATGTATTTTTATATTTGATGACTGTAAATTAACCATTATGTAATAAAAAAAAGAATTATCAAACATTCAACATCATGTATCATTTGTTTATAGCCCTCAAGATGGATAGATAAAAATCCGAAACGCCTGCAAAATTAAAAAAAATATATTATTTGTAGGTAATTGTGTTTCGCCACACTTCAGAAATACTGCCGAAAATGTATAAATGATAATTTACTATTTTTAGAGTTTTTAAATAGATAATTAGGTTTAACATGTGATTGGATGAAGAATCATGGGCAGTATATTTTATTTAGCATTCAGTTACATTGTGACCTGCGTGAGTGGGACGGAGAGAAGTACCACGCCACTGCATGGCAGGTGTAAATTTACGATTGCTCATTTTCAGGCTCGATAGAATCAACCTAAGCAAACCCTAATATTTGATAGAAATCACTGTCACAAAAACACGGTACAAAATTCCACTAATTATTTTATTGCTGCCGACCGGTTTCGACGACTAAAGCGTCATTTACCTAGCGTTTTTACCCTCTGTTTTGTCTTGTAAATGACGCTTTAGTCGTCGAAACCGGTCGACAGCAATAAAATAATTAGTGGAATTTTGTGCCGTGTTTTTCTGACAATGATTTATATCTTCAATTTCCACAAAGTATCGCCACAATCGAATAATTTGACTAATATTTGATAATGAAATAACAGTAATATGTGACAGAGATTATTATATTTGATTATGAAGATGTACAGAACCTGTATGATATGGAAGAAACCTATATAATTCTCGCATATCCATTCTGCTACTGCACTCAGAAGACGTCTTCAATGATTAAAGTATGAGCACAAAAAAGGAAAAGGCCTCCCAACTATGTCCCTCATCGACCTAAGCCCAGTTGCTATTTATTTGTCGCTAAGGGCACACCGTGAAGTTTTAAATGAGCAAAATCAATTCTAAAGGAAAGTTTGCAATGATCATTATCAAACGAATGAAGATATATCGAGCATTGAGCGTATGGGAATTCACCGAAGGAAACACTCCTCTGGTTGCTATGGCGCTGAATCTTCGGAATCCCGACGTCTTCCGAGAATTCTTCCTATTCGATAAGAAAAAATCGACTCGCCCAAGTGTTGACTCAAGGAGAGAAAGAGAGAGTGAGATATCTAAGTCGGGATAGGGAGAGATATGCGCTTCCAATTAACTCTTGCAGAGGGCGCTATTAATCCGGAGCGATTCGCCGCGTGGGACAGCGTGTCTGCACTCAGTAGTTCCCCTACCCCCTCCTCACCTTCCCCACCCCCCAATACTCCAATTGATCGCCGTCAAAAGACCGCCTTATATGCGATAACGGAGGAAGAGAGTTTTTATCTCGCACCTCGGTGACCACTCCACGACTCCCTGCGTCGCCATTGGTCCCCTCGGCTTCGTCTCCCAAGGACGACATCTTCCAAGGTGGGAACGATCGGTAAAAGAGCCTCCCTTTCTCCCTCGGATAAGATAAAAGGGCTTTATGCTTCTCTTATGGAGTGCCGCCTGTGCCGAGGCGATAAGACGGCCCTTAGCGACTGAGGTGGCTCCCAACAAGAGGCACGCCTCGCGCACAGTGAGGCGGAACGGTCCCATCGCAAAGAAGGCGACGAGTGAACCTCTTTGCATAGCATACGCAAAGCAAAGCAAAAGAAAAAACTCTTAGGTAATTTCGTAAACTTTCGGTATTCCAACTCATCAAAAGAATAGGAATTGATTTCAATGTCAGAAGAATCGTATATATATTATTACAGAAAGGTCTTTTTCTGTCATTCCGTATATGCTCCGGTAATACTGCACCTACAGCGATAAATAAGGTATCATTTTAAACGTTGAATCACCAGCTTCTGACGAAAAATACGATCTTAATCTCAAATTTCACTATTTACCCATAAATTTGACTTAAAGGTTTAGATTTTTCCATGTCGATTACTCGCTCGAGGTATATCGACTCCACACATATCAAATTTCACTATTTACCCATTAATTTGACTTAAAAGTTTCGATAAACTCTCTTGCCTGTATTGTATTCATATGTTTTATACATTTTTGCAAGAAAACAAGTATAAAGAAAGTACTTTATGATACACCTTCTTCTCTATTTAAAACCCAATTACACCGTTTCTTCAACATACTTATTCCCTGGTAGCGTGAAAGTGCGAAATTTTCGCACGGGTTACCTAGTATTCCATTAAGTCTAAAATTTATAACAAGCCACCACAATGAGATTGAAGTACGGTAAAAAAATAGAAGATAAAATAAGCAAAGCGAGGCATATAATGATGCAGCCATTTACCAGCATATTTCAGCATAACTGTCAGCAAGACTCAAAAGAAGCCCAAAAAATGAAAATGAAAGTAATTACTGCGAATATAGAAGGAAGCAATATGGTTGGTTTCGCCAAAGCCACAGCTGTCATAGCATAGACGCCAGAAGATTTGCAAGCATCCTTGAACACAATGGGTGGAGTCCTGCAAGAATACAATACAAAGATCAGCGGGAAGAAAAAGAAAATGGTAGGCAGTATGAAGAGAGAAGCATAGTATGGTAGTATGCACGAGGCACCACGCTACAAGTAGAGGCGCAGGAACAATTGGAATTCTTCTCCTTCATTGGAAGATGTACGCCACCTGAAAAGTTAACGATTCTCACTTCTCCATCCGGAAAAATGAAAGAATGATGGGTATATATCCCTTAAAGAGTTTGTGCACTTGTTTGATAACTGTGTCCCTTTCGTTTGCACCACCGAATATTCGTGAATTGGTTTACGAATTACCTTGGAATGGATCCTAGGAATCCATTCCACCGTCAACGGTAGGTTAGGTGCTCGAGCAGCGAACATTTAATAAACGATTTCATACCCTGGCGAAAATATAGCGTTAATGGGGCGTCAACGAAGCTCCTATTGGAGAGTGAAGGAAGAGTTGACCAAGCAACAAGGGAGGGTGAACGAAGATTCTGGGGAGCGTAAAGTGGAACACCGAAGAGTAAACGAAGCGTCCTCTTGGACTGTTAACGGAGCATAGACGGGGTGCAAGTCTTCTCCCACCTCTGTAAATAGGACTATATGTAGTCCTATTTACAGTTCTATCATTGTTAGTGAATTTTTTCACTTTCATGAAGGTTTAGATATCTTTGGAACGAATATCTTTCTCCCCAAAACTTCCTGTAAGTTCCGAAGTCACTCGGGTCTATTGCCACTTGGTAACTGGGAGGGATACGAGCCAATTTCCAATTGCAGAGTAGGTACTGCGTAATCTGTTGGCAAACACGAGTTTGTTAGAGTGCAAATAATATTTGCGACTCGAAATTATCGTCACCCAGTCATTCGCAAAGGCGCTATGACGACCGCTCATTCGCGGAAAATCGTGAACCATCCTTCTTCTTGTTGATACACGAAGCGAGGTCAGCGCCATTTTTTCCCCTCGGTGGTTGAGAAAACACAAGCGCTCGTCTGCCGTGAGCGCGTATTTAACAGTTTAAACGATGGCGGACAGGTGACGTTAATTGTGTGTACACACCTCATTTATACATTTTGCGATGGTGGTGGAGGAGATGAAAGTCACTCCTAAAAAAGATTGCTGGGATGTATGTTTGCGAAGAAACCACATGCTTGGTGTGAAGAGACATTATCATTTTAAATAGGCAGCGGTGTCCGAATAGGAAGTATACAAAACACGATCGCAGAGTAACCCTTTACTCCATGACATGAACCACAATTTTGCCCTCGAGGTATATGATTATGAAGTCAAATCGAAACCAGTCTTTCACTCTTTGGTGAGATAATCGCATCCCACAGAAAAGAATATGAGTAATCTCTAGTGTCACTTAGGATAATTTGTTATTTTTCATAAATAAAAAATAAGCGGCAGTGAATGGAACAAATATCATTACTACTTCAAATTTGGCAACGTTTCATTTAAAATATCGCCTGGAAACAGCATTTTACACTGCTATGAATGCCACACCTGCTGAAAGATGTTGCCCATATTGATTTACTTCCATTGAAGGTGTACTGGTTACTCTGTGATTCGATCATTTCATTTCTGGCGAGTTGGCTGTAATATCTCTTCTTAGAGACGTCGGATAGCAACCTCACAATTATCTTAAGTAGCAGTTGCTCCCCTTTCTTTGCCATAAGTAGTCAATCACACAATTGAACTCCACAATGCAACATATTCAGCCTGGAGACATCCACTTTACGGAATTTCGTAAACACTATTTTTTTTATTTTAGGAAGTATTACTTAATTTCAGATAGAATTTCGTTGAACCGTATTAATAACTTCAATTTGGAGTCAGTGGTATCAGATGTTCTAAAGAGGAGGAGCTGAAATAAGATGAATTGCAAGAGTGGATTTTGTGTCCTATATCATTACGAATTGTATAGTATAGTTTTGCGAAACTAGCTCGACTCTTATTACATTGTTTTGGAAAGATTTGGGACAGTGCGATGTCTTACTGGACCCTATTTTTTGTATCTGAAGGCTATTGCCAACATTACCATTAAATTCATGCCTGGAGTTCGTTTATTATTTTTTATTTCTTTTGGAATTTCAATATTACAGCTCCGGTTCCAGGTCTCCAACTGAAGACTCTTAGGAGTAGAGATCTGGGCACAAACGGGCATATAACGTAAATAAATCATGAATAGTAAGTTACCCACTTAAAATCTTAGGCCAGGCAAATATATATTGAACACGTGAAGCATAACTCCGTTTTGATGAAATCACACCCATCACAGTTATTATGCCGACGTTTGGAAGGCGTTTGGCTCGTTGCTGAATGAAGTCCATCCTTTCTTTTCTTGAAATTTTCATATTTTCTCTTTACCTTCACGCGATTCAAATCCAAGGTCTTTTCATCCAACCCCACCTGCTACCCAAAACCCTCCCCGTAATTTTCCCTTTTAACTCCCAGCTAACTATACATCCAACTTATCTACCTCCATCGAATTAATAGCATAGTGATATTCTTGCATATATTCTATCCATGTATTCATTACACAGAAAGAAGTCGAGATGACAAAATCGATGTCAGACTTGAACGGGAAAACTGACATAAATGAATTGATTTTGTTATCTATGAAGTAGGATCACTAAAGATGGAAGAAGCAATAAAGATATAGTTATGAGAGTAACACAAGCATAGAAGAAGGGTGTACTAACTCTACCGGAAGAAGGGTGTACTAGCAGCCAGAAACGCAAGTTTTGAAATAGGGAAACAAATAATTTCAACGTCTTGTATGGTGGTTAAGCTTTAACGATAGCTGCAGCAGGTTAGATGAGATTGAAAGTAATGAAGATGTGTGGTTACCGGATGATTGGATGAAGGGAATCGCTAGTGAAGAAGTTTTGCGAAGAGTTGGAGGGAGAAGAATTTAAGAAAAACTTCAAAGTAGGAGAAGCCAATTTATCGGATAAATCCTGTGACACAGCAAATTCTTGGGAATAATAAAGAAGGGAAAGAAGAAAAGAAAACATATTGGGGAAGGTCGAGGACATCGTGCAAAAGTTACGGGAAGTTAGACTGAACATTTATCAAGGAATAAAATGGTTTGCTGATTGGAAAGGGGAGTGTAGAGCTGTAGTAAACCAATCTTCCGATTTATGAACGCTGATCATACATTTCACACTCATCTGCAATATATCTGACCACCAGTCGAACTGCTTAGCCAGATCACATTTTAGAGGTCCTATAAATGTGGCTATAAAATGATGAGACAGAGATTCATCTAAAAAACGATTTTCAACTTCAGTGAACATCTTTTTTTTCGCTAGAGGAGTTGTTTATTGCTGTTGTCACATTAAATATATTTCCCGGATGAATTCGGACCTAACTAACCCAAGGCGGATGCGGGGGACGGAAGGACTGGCGGGACTTCCGACATACAAAATCTGACGGGATATCCGCTCGCGGAAAATATGGTTTTGGCACATGGCGGGCGCCATATTTGTCGTCCCCGGCGACCACATCCACTCGGTTTGCAAAGGAGTCTCTGTTTGTGATAAAGAGTACTGATAGATCTGATCATAGATTAGACCGGGTTCTATTCAGCGTGGGTTCATCATTGTATACGACACGTTTTGCAAGCGCTCCAGTTTTCTTCTTCAGGTCTCATCTAAGCCCCTCCGCGGAAGCATTCTTTTCAAGATCTGATCATAGTTGAAAGAAGAGATTAGATGACATCTTGACGCACTCATTTCCACTTTTCTAGAGTTTTCCACCTACCACGACATTTCCGCTACTGTTTAATGCCAAAGGTTTCGGCATTTGAACTGCATGAGTGGCACATTCTGTTACCAATTGTATGTATACTCTTACTCTTGCTCCCACGGCCATCTATATCAGAGGCGATATTTAGCCGCATCAACAAATCCCCTCCACCTGGATCGATCTTCTGCCTCTCTTTCTGTTGCTCCGATATTTTGCATATCCGGTCTCACTTGGTCCCACCATCTTAGCTGTGGTCTTCCCCTGTGTCTTCTTCCTTCAGGAATCCCATTTAGTACCTCCTTCAGCAGACATCCCTCCTATTTCCTTAGAATATGTCCAGCCCCTCTGATTCTTCATGCCTTTATTTCACTTGTTATTTCTGGATGTTTATATAGATTCCTGATTTCTCTGTTGTGTTTTTTTCTCCATTGTCCTTCTTCGTGGTGTCCTTCAACTAATAGTGTTCGAGAATAAGATATTGCGAAAAATCTATGGGCCCACATACGAAGAAGTTTGTACACTCCAATGGTTTTAATATTTCTTTCTGCCATCGTACCGAATGTTTCCATCTTTTCTTTTCCTTAAAATCAAATTATCTAATCTGTACATGGTCCACATGTACTCGATACTTCCTCGTTTCGGATTGTACACGTACCGCGGAGATGATTCCCTAGTGCAAGGACAGAATGAAGGACGGGGTGTCCTAATCTCTTCGCTTGACTCCCGCGTACTTTTACGCATACTTTTCCACAGGCGTGCTTGCGTCTGCGTGAGGTCACTTGAGATGGCTCATATTACGGAACGATTTGTTCCAAAGGAACGAGTTCAGAGTAAGAACGAGACGGAAAGAGTCCGGGCGATGAGCACATCTCATTTCAATGAACGAGTGCACTCGGCAGGGAAGGAACGAATCAAATCAAAGGACCGAAAGGTACGAGGTTCTAAGTCGAGGTTTAGCGGTCATTTCTGCTGGTATCACGGCTAAGAAAGGTGTGAATGATCAAGTAATATATACAAATTTATATCAATTCATGTACAAATGCTCTGTAGCCAGAAGAACAGGGTAAAATAATCATGTATGGCTTAAATTATTGTGGGTATAAATCAACTCTTTATGAAAAGGGTGTAATATTACATTAAAATGCCGGATTAATGATACATTTACCTTGTGCTTAAGTGAGAAAAGTGCACGTAAATGAGATACCAACTTCAATAACAAAATAGTAATGAAAATAAAAACGATCGGCACGAATCTTGAAACTCGTTCATTTTAGAAAATGATAAAGACAAAGGAACGAACTTTCTCATTAGGACAGTGCTCGTTAACGCGAGAACACGAGGGGCGCTGAGACGTTCGAACATTTTTGCCGGAAGGCGAGAGACTGCTGTCGCGGTCTCAAGGGGCAAATATTACGGGATATTGTTGGAATATAACAAAAAAGACTGTTAAAGAGTCTTAATATGGAGCATAGCGTTTTATAGCTGTACACAGAAGAAATCCACTCGCTTCGGTTAAAACTTTTAAAAGACAACAGAGAGAGAGAGTAACACAGCTGACGGAAAAAACTAGATTAGAAGTCGCTAGAGATTACTTGAAAATTTCAAATCAGGCTAATTTCAGTATGGTTAGGAGGATATTATTTTAACACTGCACTAAATCTTTAAAACTGGCAAAAGTGTCAAAATAAAAGAGACCTCCGGACTAATTCGTAGAAAAATACCTAATACATTATAACTACATCAAAAACTCCGAGGCCCTAACAGACACAGTTCACATACAATTCTCTTTCGCCCTAAACTTCCGGGAAGATATTTAGATAATTTGTGCGAGAAATCACCCCCAATAAAATTAAACTATTTTTACCTCAATACAAATAAAAAGATCTCATCTTTCTAATGCTGCCAAAATATCTAATGATATCAAAATATCAGCCACTCATTGCACTGCTTTTCGAGATGTTGGGCAAATTACAGAAACCGATTGCCATGGGAATGCGGTATGTCTCTGCGCGCTAGAGAAAATATTTTTTTTAATGAGGAGGTTTTGACGCAAAGATCACGCGAGAAATGTAACGGCACGCCATTACTATATTTATTTATTTAAAAAATGCATTACTTACCACAATACTTTTTATAAAATCGCGTAAAAACCCTCTATTTTGAGACATGGTCAGCGTACGGCGTGAAGCGACTTAGACAAGGCAAAGCATCAAATGTGTTAATTTAGTTTTTTACTGGAATGGTCTGTCATGAAAACTATGTTCTTGTGCCATTAATATTACCAAATTTACTTCATGCTTCTAATAACTGATTAAATTTTATAATGAATAAAAAACACTTGGTAATCTTCCACAGATTTATTTCTATGGCACGACGCGTTCCACCGCTCTGTGGCATAATCATGTCAGCCTGAAACAGTTATATTTACGATTGAATTTCGATAGAATTTGAATAAGGTCTCTATTATGAATAGAGAAAAATCTCGCACAGTCTACAATCATCAACTTATAGCGACAAGTTCTAAAATAAATGTCCTACGCTTTCCTCTGAACGTCGCAACGCTTAAAAACCTCTTAAAAACACACCGCGAAAGTGAATAATCTGACGTCGTCCACCAATGAGTTCTAAGTATATGCCACAATAACAAATATTTATGTGATACTTTATCTTAATTTCTTTATTCTTCTATCCAATCTAGGACTATTGGCTCAAAACCATCAAACTCCAATATGTCTCCTTCTGTAAAAATCCCTTTTTTCTTTATGAATACATCACTAGGAAAACAAGAACACTTTAAAATTGACTGACAATATATATTAACCAATAAATGAATAAATAAAAGTGCCAAAATGTGTTAGCAAATAAATAAAAGGAATTTGAGTTATTAACCCATGAACTGCCAGTTCAAAAACTTGACATATGCGACAAATCTTCCTCCTAGTTTTCCTACAGGACGCAACGTCCTATAGCAATTACCGTGAAATACCAAGCATTAGCAGAATATATAATAATATCTATGGACAGTTAAGTGACTGAGCCGGCTACTATTTCTCGTCTTATCGAGTACTTAAATGTTATGACTACACCATTTTTTGCTCGAAGTAGGTGTTCCCATCCAAAGCACCTCTTTTCCTCATTAGATCAGCGTCCTCTACAGTGTACAACAACCTCCTGGTTATTGCGGGTGTACGTATTTTACGTCATAATACCGTATCGTACATCTCGAAATTCACCACTAGTTGGTAAACACACACGCTCGAAGGTTAGGAATGAGTTGAGGACGAGGTAGGAATAGGTGGAGGGGTTGGAAGTCTGTGTGTGTGGAGAGGGTAGGAGTGCCCATCCCCCAGACAAAACCAGACCTCCCCCTTCTCTTCCTCCCCCCCCCCCGCCCTCCTTATCTCCCTCTCCCCCCCCCCATCTTTACCTCTCCCAAGACGCCCACACCTCTCTGATGGAGGGAGTCCGTTGGGTGGGCGGTCGGCAAGGCACGGCGAACGAAGGTAGCCTCGCCGGGCGACCCCCAATCAAATCAAACACCTTGTAAATGCGCGTCACACTACACGCTCTGACCCCTCGTTCCCACCCCTCTCCCCCATCCACCCCACGACTCCCCAACCGCCCCCCCCCCACCCCCCGTTTGGACCACCACCCTCCCTCCCTTCCCTCTCTACAAGTCTGTTCCTATGGCTTTAGCATAGTCTCGGCTCCAGTCGTTTTCACGATCAAACCAATCCAGGCGCTGGGTTTCCCTCACTTTTTATCCCGTAGCTAACCCTTCCCACCCACGGTCCACCAGCCTCAACGGCACAAATTATACCGGGTGCTTTCCATTCGCTCTGCTGTGCTAAATAAACACTTCGTAACTCAACAGCGCACTTGCCTTCCATTCGTTTAACAGAGCCTGCGCTCTACTGGACAGAGCACTTCAAAACAGATGGGGAGCAAAGTTGATGCGCGCTGAACAACAAAAGAACGTCGATGATGGCATCCGTGGTTGTTGTCAAGTTTGTTGATTTTCAGTAAAGGCGTAAAACATGCTCATTGTAAAGTTTTGAATTACTCTATGACTAAAAGCAGGCGTTTTAAAATATACTTATTTTGAACGAATTCAACCACTTCACACAAAAACATTCGGCGGTGACTTTTGTTCATCTATAAGAATGCCGCCTACCGGCAGATTACGAAACATCGCCAGCGCACATAGTTCAATTCAACGTCGTCCGTGAGCGAAGTAAGGTGCGCTGACGTGTTTTGTTTTTGTGCGCTAACTTGAACAACTTGAATGGAAAGCACCCGATACAAGTCGTATGTCGCCTCCCTTAATAATAAGGCGTCCATTTATTACGTGAGGCGATTTTGGCGATTTTTCGACCCCACCTCCCCCTTTGGTAAGATGTCGTGAGATTTGGCTCAACCCCCCCCCCCCCCTAATCTCACGTGAGATTTTTAAAAATGCGTATTTTTAGTGTAAATACGTTAATCTGTGCTTGATTGCGTTGAATTTATTTCTTACAAACATAATTTGCTAAATTATTTTTATGTCAGACTAGTTAAGACTAGTATTTAAGACTACTAAGAACGTAATCTAGAATCACAGTGAGAAAATTGAACAATGAAATACTTAAATTGGAACTGCTAAAATTCGTAAAAGAATACTCATTCTAATTCAGTCCACGGGGATTCATGTGTGGTCTCAAGAGTGACTACTGTAGCCTACATGTCCATGTGATTTGTTTTTGTGACATGTTTTACTTCATTTAACCCAGTTTCTCGCAATTTTACACTGTTTCGTGCGGAAAAAAAATACGTGATATTTGCCGAGACCCCTCTCCCCCACGTGAGTTAGGGTGAGTTTGGCTCGACCCCCTCCCCCCCCCCCACTAAACGCCTCACGTAATTAATGGACGCGCCCCCTAACAAATCGGCGAACTAGATTTCCAAGAACAAGGTGGGTAGGACTGTTAGGAGGAAGTACCAACTGTGGGAAAAGGAGGATATGTGGAAAGAAACTCGGCGTCACCGTAAGTCCGCTCTCGATAAAAACGTTTCCGTCGATCCATTCCTTAACGCCCCACCCGATGGAACTAGGAGTCTTCTACTTGAAATGCTCTTTCCACTGGCACCCAATGAATGGCTGAATGCAGAAGTCACACCAAGAGGGGGGAACTTAGAGCAAGTCGATCTCTTCACCTACTTAGGAAGCATGGAAGGAGTGGGATGGAAGGAGTACGACGGAAATCAAGCGCAGAATCATCCCGAAAGCGTTCACGGTTAAAAGGCTGAACTTCTGAATTCAAAGACGATAAGACTTCTACGAATGAGGAAACGGTATGCGAAAAAATTCGTGTGGGGCGTGGCACTTAATGGATCGGAAACATGGGCCAACGGAAAAGCAGAGCCGAGCAAAGATTAGAATCATTTGAAATAAGCTGTAGAATGGGGATTCTGAAGTTCTATAACACTTATAAAATAATGAATGAAGAAGTATATACGGAAGAGTAGAAGAGGAAAGGACAATATGGAACACTAAAAACAGAAAAGAAGAAGCAGATGGAATGGGAACACCCTGAAATAGAATGAGTTTGTGAAGAATATAAATGAAGGAGAAATTGAGGGAAAAGTCCAAGGATAAAGGCGAAGGGATGAATACATAGACCAAATAAAGAAGAAAGTACATTCAAGAAGAACTACCAGGGAGTAAGGGAACAGGGATTAGAAAAAGGGAAGAATGTAGGACTGTAGTCAACCGATCTTAGGATTGAATAGGGCCAATTAGTGAATGGAACCCAAAGAATCGGGATTCCACCGAGAAATCTACGCCACAGCCGGGATTCGAACCGGGGTACGCGGGATCGGGAGCCGGTACACCAAACACCACGACAACCTGATCCTCCCTTGTAATGGGTCCTCCTCCTCCCCTCAAATAACCATACAACCTATAAGAGTGGAACGGTTGCCAGCGACACCAAACCTCTCTCCCCTCCTCCCGCCATTCCAGTTTGCCCCCTCCCTCCCCTCTCCCCACCCTTCCTCCCCATCCCACTCCAGCTCAGAGGTGAGATACGACACGGCTCCTCCACTACCCCCACCCCTCCCCCCAGAGGACCACCCACCCATCCCGTCTCTTCCACTCTTCCTCGACGCCTCCTCCTTCTTAATCCCCTCTCCTCCCCCCAACCCACCCTCCACCCTCTCTCCCTTACAATCCCCCCGCCACTCCCACGCAACAGGTCGCCATGGGCCGACTGACTGCACGGACAAACGACAGCGCACGTACAGTGTAGGCCAATTGAACATGAAAAATATGCTCCACTGTCATATTAAGGTGGTTTCATAGCGAGATAGTTCCCTAGACATTATGGAGACCAAATTCAAATTTTATTCTTTGATTTCAGCGTCTGTAAGAAGTACGAAATAAATATTGTAATATAAATGGCGCAACGATATAGTTATACATATGACCCAAATACTCAGAAATTAAATAAAAAAGCTACATAAGTCTCTAACTTGACTCATTTTTTCCCGCCGTACGGCAGGAAAACCCTTCAAAACAGCAGGTTTTTTTGCGATTCTGTAAAGTTACTGTGGGGAGTAATAGGTTATTTTTTTATAAATAGTTGAGAAAACATGCAATCTACACATAGTTAGTTTTTTGACGTAAACTATGTGTAATAAATTCCTATGTGCACTAGCGGGTGACTCCGTAAAGGTAACTACCGTGGCTAGTCCGGGTATCCTCAAAATTAATTCCTATTTCCTTCAATATTCTCCCTCTGGAGAGCTCAGCCATAATCTATCCCATGTAAAACAGCTTATATTCACAGGCTAAATGCTCGAAAAGTAGTTCGGCAACGGGTTGATATTTTGATATCATTGGAAAGATGATAGTTTTTTCTTTAAAATGAGGCCAAATTCATCAAATTCTAGGTGAAGTGATTTTTCGCTCAAACTACCTTAGGTGCACTCAGGTTTGCTCTACCTATTTGCGGAATACACGTACGTCCAAACAGTACTTAAATTTCACTTCTAGGATTAATATTTTACAACTCATTATGAAAAAGTATAGTTCCACAAGACCAGAAAGTAGCCCATGTCACTCCAATATTTAAAAACGGAAACGATTAAGATCCAGCAAGTTACCGGATTTCTCGATAACATCGCTTTCAAGGAAGATTCTCAATAAAATTGTTAGTATTAATTAGTAATATCATATATATAGTAATAGAGCAGACAAAGTTAAATTTAATCATTGAGACACTAAAATTAAAGTTGAAGACTTCAACCAGAAACTCAACGTTAAACCTATTACAGAAAGTGTAAACAACGTGAACAAACAGTGGAAAGATCTCAAATAAATATTTAAAAGATGCAAACGAAAAATATCCAAAATCTGAAAAACCAGCAAGGAGATAAACCAGGATGACTGGCCATATTCTCCAGCTAAAGGATCGATGCAGACAATTAAAGAAGGATACTTCTCAGTGCAAAATTGTTCAAATGAATATCTGGAAAGAGAGAATAGTTTCAAAGGAAGAATGAAAGATAACATAATGCAAAAAACAAGAGGACATAAATGGAAAACTCATGTGGCTCTTTTAATATACACAAAAAGCTGAAAGAAATAACCGGCTTAGTAAGAAAACATAGTCCAATATGCTTAGCTAACAGCAACAATGAATTGATTGTTTCCGAAATTAGATTCTGATCACATGGGAATAATACATTGGCACACTTTTCAAAGATGGAGGAGATAACATTAACACTGTTACCTAGAAGTGAAAGCCGTACCATTCTTAAATGCGAACTTTCACTTGCAATATACACCTCAAAGACAAGGAAAGCCAATGGTCCAGATGAAATCCCCGTAGGATAAATCAAACTGATCCTTGAATCAAATATTGGAAATATTTTATTTCTATTCTATTTAATTTATGACTCTGGGGTAATTCCCAACTACTGGCTTGAATCTGTATTCATCACACAGCTAATGAAAAACCACCCCTTAAAAGTGTAGCGACTACCGCCTTACTAGTCACATTATGAGTCACTTGTTGAAGCAAGATCAAGTGGAGAAGCAAGCATGTTGAAGCATTAAAGATCAAGAATACGAAATAAAAGCGAGCAATTCTTAGATGATGCCCAGTCTGACTTTAGAAAGGCTTTTGGAACGCGTGAAGCACTTCTTTCAGCAAACATCCTATTGCAGAAGTGTCGCGACCAAAGAAGAGACGCTAAGGTTTTAAATTAGGATCTATTACATCTTTTGCATTGTTAAGCAATCTGCCCAAGGTGTTGTTATTATAAAAACATACCTTCTACTTATTTTTCGGGATGGCTTGGGATACAACATAAGATAGGGGGCCGATAAAGGTATTTTACACCATTTGGCTGACTTTTGAGGCTCGACGGGTAGCAAGGAACTTGAGTGAGAGTAACCAATGCGTTTCAATTTTCTATTTAAAATCCGGATAGTTGCTCGTATCCGTTGTTGTGAGAAATTTGTTGTATGATATTTAATCCTGTTTAAACTCCCTGTTTCCCGTAGGGGGATGTTGAATCATGGCGTGAAAGGACGTGTGTTTATGAGAATAGGAAATACATGAACTATTTGGTATGATGGAATCTGTATGAGTAGGTTTCCGGTAAATGGAAAACCTAAGTCTATTATTTTCAATGGAAATAGTGAAATCTAAAAAAATTTAAATTGGTCCTCCGACTTCGATAGTTAATTTAATTTTATGGTGGAGGCCATTTAAAAGGGATATAAACCGGTCAAGTTATCGCTTGCTGCCCGTCCACAAACAAATTATATCATCGACATATCTGTACCAGTAAAAAAAACCCCTTTCCCCTCCCTGCACAGAAAACCTCACCCCCCCTTACACATCAACTTCCTTACCCCCCCTTGTATAATACACCCCCTTCCATAACCCACCCCCTTCCATATCAACTTCCCATAGTATATATAAACATGTCTTCTCCATGATTTTTCAATGTACCTGAAAATGGCTTGGCAGTTGAAATCGGTCGTTAGTTTTCAAATAAACTGTGGAAGTCACAGAGTCTCTTCATCGCTCACTAGTTTACTTTCATCCTCCATGATACTGCCTAAAAAAATGAAGTGCCCAGCCTGTCCAAAATAGGTCCTCTCGTGTACCTAGATAAAACAGGCTTATCCTTAACGAGAGTCTCATCACTTCGGTTTTCATGTAATTAATACCCAATCTTTACTTCTCCGAATGATACTGCACTGCTTCGAACATAAATTACGGGTCTTTCGCGGAAAACCTTGGGAATTTCACATAACAAAATGCTTACTCCTCTTTATAATACCCATCTCTAAGTGAGTCACTCCCATCCAAATAGACTATTGCCACAAAGCATAAGAGTGCATTCTCATGGACCTTTTGGAGCCAGCGATTTTTTTCAATTTGTTCTTCTCTGACGCCACCATAAAAACGAATGGAATATTTCCTGAAACTCAGGGTTTTCGTTTCGTTAGATGCATATAGTGACCGGGATACGCGAAACAACAAGGCATTCTACCAGAAGAAGTCCGCTTACAGCCAGCAGTACTAGATTCGAAGTAAGAAAGCTCTCCATATATTTGGAGCATAATTTTCCACGGCACTGAAGCAAGGACGATTGCTGCAGCAGAAGAGGAAAAGTTGGAAGCGATGGAAATGTAGTTTTATCGAAGAATTATGAACATCAATCACAAATTAATCAGTCCTACGGAGAGTTGGAGAGAAAAGATGGTTCATGAAAACCCTCCGAGGTAGGAGAGAGAGAAACTTATACGACACACATTGTGACACATTAGGATCATGAACATAGTACTAACTAGAAGGAGAAATAGCGGAAAACGTTACCGAGGAAGACCAAGGACGGAATACATAAAGCAAATTATGAGGGACGTTAAGGTGGGTCTATACGTCCAAGCCAACTCATGTTAACTGTCGCCGCCTGTGGTTGCCTACTAGGGTGGTAGAAGCCCAACGGGAAACTGTGAAGGCGGCGCTGACAAAAATGGAGTGGGGAACGATTACCCTTTGGTGGGGATGGAAAAGATCTACTCCGTTGTCAATGCAGGTTTGAACGCTTAACATCGATATAGCCTTAATACGAAAATAGCATCAATGGTTGTTGATTTTTTGCGTATTTGAAATATGATCCTTTGATTTAAGTGGGCTGAAAATCCTCATGTCGGAATCTAGCGTTCGCAACGTGCCCCGGAATATTACCAAAACATTTCGTAAAAACAAATGTTTTGCTATTTTGTATCAAAAAACAACCACTTCATGTTAAAGTTACTCCACTTCATCAACTAATTCTAACTTCTAAACTTCTAAATTCTAACTAAAACAACTTCATCCACTAATCTACAAATGACTCTTCATCTGCAGAATACAAAAATTGCAAGTCTCCAGCTGTCACGGCAAAGCCGTTATTGGGTTAGAGGGGAAACGTCTGAAACAAGCTTCTTAGCCCCGGTATAGAGCCACCTTAAATTGAAGACTTGTGGAGAAATAAACCGGGCAGCTGAGAGGGCAGTGAGAACCTATCTTCCTATCTTTGGATTGGTGTCTACTGTCAATTTACACGTTATGCTGGGAGTAGTCACGAGTTTCTACATAGGTCGCAAATAAGCGCACGTTCTATCTCTCTGCTAGGCGTCTGAGCAGTAGAGCCTGTCTTTTATCTTTTCCTGGACAAGAGCTGTTTTCTGCAACTGGATAGTGAGCAACCGTTTTCGATGTAAACGTTTCTTGTTTCCTTTGATATTTCTGTTGCTCCCCATATTAAGTGGAGGAAACACAATCCCACTTTTTAAAAACATTTATAGCGTTTGCCTTCACGACTCTCTTGTGATCCTGAACTCAGCGTTTAATTCCTTTTTGGTTTCTCCTTTGTGAACCTCACCGCAACTTAGAGGAATTTCATATGCGCCTTCACGAAGTGGGTGCGGAATGTTGTCCTTGAGTCTCGGGATCAGATCTCACGTTCCCCTCTCCGAAGGGACGCTCCCTCTCGGCATGATATGCTACGTGTGGCCTCAGGGTCTCCTCAAGGCAGTGGTGCGACCATAGTCGCGGAGGCCAAAGGTCGCGGTGGCCCATCCTTTGGTCTCATGTGTGCACGTGCGCTTTGCCACTCACCTGCTCTGCATTCACGAGCCTCCTTTGAAATGTGTATTCTGCGTGAGACGACAGCTCCCGAACGATATGAATCACGTCTAACTTTGGCTCCACTATCCATCTGCATCGCTTCGAAATAAACACTAACGAACAAAGAGACTTTTCTCATTCACGATAATATCGACTTAACCAGATATCCAATTATTATAATACCAATATCAAATAATGAATGGGCTTCAGCTTCAACTAATATCGATCAAAATTAATCCGAAGATAATGGGAACATCATCCAGAAAGTATATTATCTCTGCTGCTTGTTCACACAAAGTGGACATCACTTAGAGCCGAAAGATAGTAACTCTTTTCAGGCCTGACTCAACAAGACTTGGTTTATTTGGAGACAGTATTTGCATTCTCATTTCAGCTGGAGTGCCAGACATGTTGGGGAGTAGGCGCGAGAAACAATTTCATAAAATTTTACGTAGCGTCGAAAAACTTTCAGCTCAACGTAGTTTCGTCAAATTCAGAATGCAACAAAAAAGGTACGAAAAATCAATGTATCTCCGCAAACGGATCGATATTTCCTCTCTTGTTTTTTTCCTATTTTTACGCCGCAAATCTAAATATTTCCCGAGAAGTAATAAATTTAAAGTAAATTCAATGGCTAATGACATCATATGCATCTTGTATTGAACATAAATGTCAGATGTGATTAGACATGGATTTTAGAGTCCAGACGTTGATAAAATTTCTTATCAAGAGGTTGACAGTATGCGTGTGGTGGCTAGAGTACTAGATTCCCATCCCGAGGTCCCGGGGGCGAATCCCAGCAGAAGTGGAGACATTTTAGTGGAATATAAATGAATATAGTTGGGTGCTATGTGGAGAGAACTTAAAGTGTTGCATTCCGCATCCATTGGAAGAGGCGTTAAAACTTGGACCTCATTCGTTAAGTGCAAACTAATGCCCCACGCCGGGTTTTACTCCACCCTTCCTCCAATGCACATTTACCTAATGCTGCCGTTTCCAACCGACTATCCAGCTGCTCTTAAATAGCGCGCTAATGGCCTCAACAATCAGTCACCCCTCAAATTACAGCGGTAGCTATAATTTTATTGAAGAATTTTGTTCAAAGATGTTTCTGTTGTGCGATAATTCCCTAAGGTATTAATTTTCCCCGACGCTTAGGAAATCAGGTAACAGCATTTTTTCTGCAAAAATAAGGCATCCAGGATATGTTTGCACCTTGATTAAGGTTTTCGTGGAAATGTAAGTTTAGTCAGAATCGAAAGCCACACTGAAATCTCCAAGACTCGCAAACGCGGTCACATTCTGGGATCAATAAATGGCTGTGAGTCAGGGACCATCCGAAAGGTGGTGTATTGCATTTCACGACAAAATGTCGAAAATGGAATGCATTTGGAATTGCACTCTTCGATTCTGTAATATGACTTACCTACCCTGCGAGGCGCCCTGGGGGCTGTGCGTTTAAGGGCGTTAGGACATCAGCCGTGGAAAAGGGAGTGAATTAAAAGGGAAAAGGAATCGGGAAGGGGGGGGGGGGGGGGGGGGAAGTGAATTTTATGTTCATGGAATGCCTTAGCGTGACTCTCTGTTTTGTTTTCGTAACTAATGGTACATTTCTCTTCCACTTTTTCATTCACGGACCTTTCCACTATTCACGCGATAAATCACAATCACTTTGATGCAGCGTCATAAATATTTCGTGTGAGTATTCGATGAATATTTCGCACATTGCCTCCCAGAATTCTAGTGCAGTGGTTCCCAACCGATGGTCCACACGGACCACAGTTGAGAGCCTCGGGAGTGGTCCGCAGGACGTATCAAAAGGTTGCCAATAAAAGGGGATTTTGAAAGCGATGTGTGCTGAACGATGTGTGTGTGGAGGATCAGGACAAACAAAGAGCTTAGGGAACTGTATAAAGACCCAGATATAATAGCCCAAAGAAAAAGTAGGAGGCTGAGATGGGCTGGTCATGTAAAGAGGAGAGAAGGGGACTCAATGCTAAGAATGGTGTCAGAAAGTCTACCTCGAGGAAAGCGACCGCTGGGACGACCTCGGCTAAGATGGCAGGACCAAGTGCGGAGGGACACAGAAAAGTTGAGAGCCGAGACGGCATGGATGGAAGAAAGATGGCGACATGTAGTTGGTGAGGCCAAAAACCTGATGAGGTTTGAGTGTTCGCATAGATAAGGTAAGGTCGAGATGGGTTATTAAATTGTACTGTAATTAATAGTAATAATAAACAAATAATGTGTTTTAAAAACTGTTTTACTTAATCACCTTTGAATTTTGTCATGGGAAAGGCGCTGAGGAAGGGTTGCAACTGATAGGGGGTATGGTGGGGGTGGTCAGTACATGATATAATTTCAGGCTGAGTGGTCCGCAGACTTCCACGGGTTGGGAACCATTGCTCTAGTGGCTCCCAACCTAGTCCTTCTATTCATCTACGCATGCTACTCTCTCTCTCTCTTCATATGATTTAGAGAGGTTCGATGGTTTCACTCAACTTAAGAGAATTCGACGACACTTTCTGGAAGCATTACTTATGTTGTTTTAAATCTACCTGATTTTTTCAAAATTATTTACCGCAGATTACTTAAGATATTTGATCGAGAAGTGGACGAAAAATTACATGGGTTTTTATGGGAACACAAGGTACGAGTAGCTTAATTCATCAAAAAAAACCTTTTTCTAGTTAAGAATAATAAAAACAAAAATTTAAAAAAATAAGTATATCAAACGATTTTCATACATTATTCTATTGATGATTTACATTATTTTTGTTTTTCTTATTCTTAACTAGAAAACGTTCTTTTCGATGAATAAAGGTAGTCGCGCCTCGCGTTCCCATATGAACCCATGTAATTTCATGCCCACTTCCACATCAAATATCCTAAGAAATCTGCGGTGAATAATTTTGAAAAAATTCAGGTAGCTTTAGGTAAACATAATTAATGCTTCCAGCAAGTTCCGTCGAATTCCCTTAATTTGAATGAAACCACCGAACGTCCTTAAGATGATTTCCAATCCATCGCGGACGAATAGCGTGAGAATCGAATGAAGAAGATTACATTCACGATTGACCCGAAGGACCCAATCACTTTGACTTGGGAACAGATTTCGTGGGAGTCGTTCGATTCGTGGGAAATCCTCCTCCTCCCCAAGTCCTTTCGGTCTGTTTGAGTGGGCGGGCAGCGTGGGGGAGGAGGAGAGGGGTCAGGAGGAGGAGGAGGGGTAGGGGTGAGAATCACGATTCGGGGAAATCGAAAGAGAGAGGGGGGGGCAAAGATTGAACGCTCACCCCGTTGAGGCGGAATGAATTCGCGAGCGTGAGGAGGGACGAGGAGGGTTCGAATCGGACGTCGGAGGAGTAGTGGAAGGAGGACGCAGAGGTGAGGTGGAGGAGTAATAGAAGGAAAATAAAAAGGAAGTGAAGGAGTTGGTGCGTACTAGACTGGACTAAGACCCAATACTATTACACTTATAAGGGTCAACCCTCATGGCTTCTATTCCAAAGACAAACCTCTCGTTATTCAAAAGCTCGTTTCTGTTCATTGGGCCAAGAACTTTTAATAATTCACCGTGCCGTCATTAAGGAGGTGAAGAGTAAATATATCTTATTGTAAAAAGGTCTGAGATTGGATATTATCTCATCATGAGATATCTATCGTGATTTCATGGTCGTGTATTGTATAAAAAAGTGTAACATAGTTTTTTGTTGCATTGTAATTTCTTAAATTCTTAAAATTTGCAAGCAACTTATTCTTTATTCTTGTAAGCTCTTATTGTTGGCATATTATTATTTATTTTTATGTTTTATACATATTCCTGCTCATGTCTAAAAAAAAGCTATTGCTACATTTAGACTATTTATTGCTATTGTTTCGAACGCATAAATATATGCTGGTAGCTTCCATACTGGTGTAAACCACTGAAGCTACCTAAAGCTTCATTATTGCGAAGGAAAATAAAAAGGAAGTGAAAGAGTTGGTGCGTACTAGGCTGGACTAAGACCCAATACTATTACATTTATAAGGGTCAACCCTCATGGCTTCTATTCCAAAGACAAACCTCTCGTTATTCAAAAGCTCGTTTCTGTTCATTGGGCCAAGAACTTTTAATAATTTACCGTGCCGTCATTAAGGAGGGGAAGAGTAAATATATCTTTTTGTAAAAGGGTCTGAGATTGGATATTATCTCATCATGAGATAGATGTTCTATCGTGATTTCATGGTCGTGTTTTGTATAAAAAAGTGTAACATAGTTTTTTGTTGTATTTTAATTTCTTAAATTCTTAAAATTTGCATGCAACTTATTCTTTATTCTTGTAAGCTCTTATTGTTGGCATGTTATTCATTCTTTTTATGATTTTACATAGTCCTGCTCATGTCTAAAAAAAAGCTATTGCTACAATTAGAATATTTTTGCTATTGTTTCGAGCGCATAAATATATGCTGGTAGCTTCCATACTGGTGTAAACCATTGAAGCTACCTAAAGCTTCATCATTGCATTGGTAAACTTGTTATTGTAATTGTTTTCGAGTGGAGCAATAAATTCATCTTTCTGTTCACGGGCCTCTCAACAGATTCCCCCGATTGCTCATACATCCATCTAATTTCAGGAAGTGAAGAAATATTTCCCCTTTGTTTCCTATATAACTGCCAAGATATAGTAAACTGAAGTTAGGAAAGGAAACATTACGAAGTCTCGATTTCTCAGCACTTTACATTAAACATAGACAAACATAATTTCGAAGGACAGTACGATTCGTATGCATGGCTTTTTCAATCACCTAAAACCGTCTTCCACCTTATGTTCCATTTTCAGGCCAACTATTACGACGGCATAAATTCTATTTTTTTTCTACTGCTCGTTTGCTCCACCTAGGGAAGTAAATGCGATGAATTAAAATTTTAGAAGTCCCAGAATATTAGAAAAATAAAACCAAACATATGAGTCAAGAAAATCAAATAAATGCTGACGAATTCCCACATTAAATTACTGTTAAAGATGGGAAGATATTGAAGGAACTTATATAAAGTAGGAAATGTGTATAGATGGAGATAATGAGAGGGGAGAGGATGGCAAAGGTCATGGTAAGTGGAAAATTCTCAGTAAACGCCCAGAAAATGAAAAACTGGGCACATTGGGGAGCACGATGGAAGGTATCTGAACAAAAGAAAAAAGTAAGAAACTGGTAGGAAAATCAGAAATTCTTTTGAGGCCCAAATTGATAATTTAAAATATAGTTTACAGGTAATATTTAGCCCTGCCTTTCTCTAATTAATAGAACGTCAAAACTGGCAATTATTCTTCCCATTCTACTATCGTGGTATTTCATAGTCTTTGTCATACCCAGATACACCTTGTCACAATAATATTCTGGCCTGAATGGGCAGAGGCTATTGACGACTGAGTTTCTGACGTAGGTTTTTGTTGTGTACAGGTTTGCAGAGGCAGGTTTTTGAATGTCGTCCTTATTGACGACTGATTTCTTCCTCTAGCAATTAGACAAAACTTGTGCGGTATGAACATAGGGAAATAAATAGTTCTCTTTCGTCTATTACTTGAATATTGCTCTAAATTATTGATTGAAATGAAAAATAAACATAAGAGCTTAAGTTAAAATGTTTCCTTAAAATGCAAGAACAATATCTACCATCAATCCGAACGTTGTACGTAATTTATATCATCCGTGGATAATAAATCCAGACCCGAAGCTCGCGGCTAAGGGATCTTTTTAATTAGCAAGAGGTAATGGTTGGCTAAGGTCGACGTTGTGGCGGAATATCTCCCACCAAAATGTTTTTATACCCCTCAGGAAAGATACAAACATTGATAAAGCTCAGAGCTTGAGTTTTCACCCTCTTTCTTAGCTTCTATCCTGAAACGGCATTTAAATACACTACCGCAGAAACATTCCACGATTAGGCGCAAAAATTTTCCGATTGAAAGTGACGTGGGAATAATTCCGAAAATTCTTTTCCACGTCCATTTCACAGTTTATGCTGAAATTTCGTTTCCGTATATTATATGCAAATGGATGCACGGACGGCGTCGTTGCGTGAGAGCGACGAATTCGAACCCCTCTTTGAAAGGGGGGTGTTTATGCCAGGGCCTCCCCTAAGGGGCGGTCGTGGGGACACGCTCTCGCGTCCCGAGAGAGAGAAAGAAAGAAAGAACGGCGGGCGAACTGCCTTCCACTCTCGGCGAAGCGTGTGATTGCCCGTCCAATCCTCCCCTCTGGCGGCGAATCACGAGAGCATGGAGCGAATCCCAGGAAAACGTATCACAAGTTCTTTCTCTCCGCACCACTCAACCCCTCTCTGCCCCCCTGCCCCCTCGGGGGAATTCCTCCCCCCCACCCACCCGCTCCTACACTAAGCGTCTTATCTCGAAGTGGCCAGTGAAATGGCGCGTACATGTGTAATATAATAAGAGCCCGAAAGAGGATTCGCAGCATCCTTTTATCGAGCACCGGAATCGTCCTTGGAGCGGAGAAAAAGCTCCTCTGCCTCTTATTGCTGCTGCCCCGTGTGTGTGTGTTTGTCCTGAGGGCCCAGGAGGATTTCTCTCCACGACTCCCTCCAAATCCCCCCCGCCCCCCTTCCACATGCAAATGCCCCCCCCACCCAATCCACGGCAACAATCCATCCGCCGGCCGTACCGGATTCATATCTCTCCCTAGCCATCAAGGAATCCTTCCTTCTTCCCTTCGCACGGATTTAATGAGAAGTTGGGATTGCAGATGGAAGGTTCCTCTGGGCGTTCCTCCGGTTGAAGGGAGGGGCGGTTTTTCGGAGGATTTCGGAGCCCCTCCCCCCCTCCCCACCCTCCTTTCCGCTCACCTCCTCCGATATGCTCCCCCCTTCCCCCACTCCTTCCTCTTCCATCATCCTCAGCTCCAGAGAGAGAGAGAATCCAGATCGAATCTTTGTCTGTCGCCCGCCCCCCGCCCGTACTGGACCGGACTGCCCGACCATCCAACTGCTGCGCCCGAAACGTACTCAATGCTTCGTATTTCAAGCCCGCTCGTTGCCCCGCAAGTTCCCGGCAGGGTGAGCTAAGCTTGTCAAGATCATTCTCATGTAGTTTTGAATTTATAAAAACATAGATACTTACATACATTCTACAGAGGTTAATTTTTCTCAGATTCGATTTTTATTTTTTATTGAAACTTCAAAATCTTAATGTTATTGACTATAGAAAATTTAAAACTAAAGATAAACAATTTAGAGATCATAAACATTTATAACTCATTTTGAAGGTAATTGAAACTAACAAATTAGTAATAATATGTATAAAAATGCTGGCCAATATATAGGCCGGTGGCATGCTTGAAACAATAAACGAAGGCCTCCAAAACTTATTTTTAATTTTTAGCGTTTTTTTCGGAGTCAATTGATTATGTTTCCTCCAAGGTCATTCCATCTCCTCTTGTCACACTTCTCAGTTAATACGACAAGACATAAAGAATGAGTAACAAAATATAGAAACAGAGTAATTGTAAGAGGAACTTAGCATGGTGAGGAGGAAACTTATTTTCCTTGAGGAAATAAGGAAGGTGAGTATGAGTTTGATACTGGAGATTACAGGCAATGGGAAATCGGCTTGCATATTTCAGATGAAAAGACCCTTGGTAAAAGGGGAAGTGAAAATATTGAGATTTCTGGATCGGAAATTGGAATTTAAGTGAAATGAGAATTGGCGTGGGAAAAGAGACATTTGAATAAGTCATGGTAGATTCGTAACGGTCCATCAAAACATATCTTGGCCAAAACCACAAATAATGATTACCTGCGCTGTTTTTCCCATTATAGGTATTTTCACTAATTACTGATTTCACGAGCCTGAAATTTTTAATTTCAAGAGATTATGTCGTCACGGTGTTCATTAAAAAATATGTTCAGGCATGTTTTGAGAATGGGTAGACTGAGGAAGATGGGGGGTCATTCCTTTTAATTGAATTCGTGGCGGATTGACACAACCTCGTTGCCAAGTTGACATATGGCAGTGGTGATCTCGATTTTCTGAGAACCCATCAACGATGGAATTTGCAGAACCAGAATCAACCAGAGTGAAGTTGGAAATGCATCATATCTTAAATCTGCATTGTGGGTATTCATTAATCGACTCCCTAAAATTTTATATCATTTAAAATACCTAGCGTCACTTTAAATGACTAAAGCAGTGGTCACCCATTGTTTTTAACTGCTTAAGGAGGTTCCGCCGCGACTGTGTGAGTCAAAACAAATACTAAATTCCACATTTTCTATATTTTGTCCAAAAAATCCTGCTTTCATTGATGAAATGCGTTACCTACAGAAAACCAAAAGTAAAGAAGAAAAAATGCAGATTATTCCACGAATGTATTTTAAATGAGCACTTTTTTCCAGCCATAAGAGCCGATTTCAGCGCCATTTCCTACGAATTACCGCATTTTGACTTCAATTACGGCATCAGTTCTTCAATAACTAGAAAAATAAGGTGGTAAGTTGCCTGAATTTTATATTTATTCAATTTATCTGGATTATTTCCTTCTTATTAACAGTTTTCTACGAAAATAGCATTTGTAGTTGATGGAAAAATACTATTTTTCCCCGTGTTTCTCTCATTCCGCCATTGAACAAAATGTAATTTCAAGTTCAATTATAGAATAAAATAGCGTGGTAAGGTATTATTTTGTTGTTCTTATCAGACAGAGGACAACTTTTTCTACAAGTAAACAGAATATGAATAAAATGACATTTAAGTCATTTTACGGTGGAACCACCTTAATAAAAATGGCAAAACCTTTACCGTGATTCATCGAGAAATTCATGTGGATAAATTACTGACTCATTCTTCTATCAACTGACCAAATTAAAATCAGAGATAGGCTGCTCTGAAAATTACAGAGGGCTGGATAAGGAACAAAAAGAACACACATGCACACATTGCACATTACACAAATAACCATCACACCACGGCGTTCCCATATGAGATTAATTCTCGGTATTAGATCATTTTACATTCACAATGCCCTATACTTGCATATCTCTTTCGCTTCTGTTACATTCATGCATTGCTTCACACACGCTCTCCTGTTCTTAAGACTCCAGATAGGTAATCCTCCTCTTACGAATAAGAGAACGTGTGCAAAGCATTTCAAGAAAGCGTTGAAAGCGAAGGATGTAGGGAAAAATAGGGTAGCATAGAGGAAATTACTTTTAGGCACAATAAATGAATAAGCATAGAGTCGAAAGTAAATATTTAAGGTCAAGTTGACCTATAGATACGTATCCCTTGACCCCAAAATTAAGAACTCCTGCAAAATCTACACTCACATCCAAGAATCCGAAATGTGAGCTTGCGCTTGATATTTTGATCTTGGCCATCTGAACGCGGGAGGCCTTCCACAAGATGAATGCATTGAGAAAGAGATAGCAAGCCGGTGAAGAAGATTTCACGTCAGGGGGAGCTTATAAAACGGCCTGTCCGTTGGCTCGTCCGACGGCATGCTGCATTTTTTCTCCTAGCCAGGAAAAGTTGGCAACAATCTTTTTACAGTTTTTAGAGATTTGACTAAGAGTGAATACCAGGCTCAGTTGCTCTTATTTTTCCCCGAATCATTCGAAGCACGTTGGCAAGGCATGAGCGAGATTAAGGAACAGATAAGAGAAAATACACGGCCCCACGAATAAAGAGAAAACGCCTCAACATGCCTCAACAGAAGAAAAATGCGTAGGAAATTAATGTAAAAAGACAAACTAAATATGAAGTAATGTAAAAACATTGTGCTTTCTTATCTGTGGCTACAGATAAAAGGATATCTTTAAACAAAAATATTGAAAAAAAATACAGAAGTCAAGAAAAAATCCAAATAAAATTTCTAAAATATTCCTATACCGAGAGATCAACAGCACTTCAAAACTTAAAATTTTAACGCTGAATTACCGAAGTGTAGAGGCTTTTAAGTATTACAGAAAATTTTCGGTGTAACAGTTAACTGGACTGAATATCAGGGAATAGTTAATGAAAAATGATTAATGTAAGGAGTGTTCTTCCCAACGGCTATGAGGCCTGTTCAAGGGAAACAGAAAAGAAGGAGCTTAAGTTCGTTCTTTAAGAGCTTGAGTTTCATTAACTCCAACAATTATGCTCTTATGTACAGCGTGATCGTGCATTCGAAAGAGTCGATAGTTCTCGAAAATGAAAATTCGCCCAAGTTCAAAAGAATTTCACATTGGAGCTATGGAGATGGTGGAGGGAAGGCTACGCGGGCCCGAGTGGAAATACGGTGCACAGTGAGCTGAAATAAAGAAAACTAGCCAAAATTCATATAATCTATATTTTAAATTTATGGCAACGATATCTTCCCAATAATGTCTCATCCCTACCAATCTCTAGACTCAAAAATATCCATAAAGTGATATTGATCCATCAGTCACATCTGGAGCCTTTTTTAAAACCAAATGGCAGAAACGGTTAAAGTAAAAAATTATTTCACCGTTACAGTATTAAATACTAATTATATTTGTAGAATTGAGAATTAATTGCAGGAGAAAGTGCTTAAAATATTTTGATTGTACACTTCATAATGTATTAAAAAAATACGTAAAATAATAAATTATTAATAAAATTAAAAATATTATGAAAAACGTCCTCATTTCAGAAAAACTTCGTGTTTCTGAAATGAGGACTGACTTGGTTGGCTAGGTAAAATTTATCGGCACTCCCAACACGATTAATATATATATACAATTCAAATATATTATATTAAAGTATTATCACTTGCCGGTCCTGGTGGCGGCTGGGTAAAGTCCTCGTCCGCTAGTCCGAGGGTCGCGGGTTCGATTCCCGCCTGGATGACGGGTAAGACGACGACGTAATTTCCTGGATTAGAGAATTCGCAATCGCGTGCAAAGGGTTGTATTAGATGGCGCTATCTCTAATGAAATAAAGGTCATATCGGGTGTCCAACAGGGAAGTGTCATTGGCCCACTTATCTTCCTTTTGTACATAAATGACATCGGTAAAACAGTTGACAGTAAGCTTAGATTATTTGCAGACGACGCAGTGGTATATAGAGAAATTCGTAGCCTTAATGATAAAACTGCGATAACTAAGGACCTCGAGGCAATACAGGAGTTGTGAGATGCGTGGCAGCTAGAATAAAAACAAAAAAAAATGCGTTGTCATGAATTTTTGGAAACGGAAAAACCCTCATCGTAACAGCTATTGCATAAACAACAGCAAATTAGAGACTGTAGAATCGGTTAAATAACTCGGAGTTAAACTGACTAAGGATCTCTCGTGGAGAAAACATATTCGAGAAATTACCGGTCAAGCTAATCGTAAATTGGGATTTGTTAAAAGAGTACTTCGCAAGTGCGACGATAAAGTTAAGAGAACCAGCTACTTCTCCCTCGTTAGACCCCACTTGGAATATGCTGCCAGTATTTGGGATCCTTATGAGATAGGCTTGAATACTGAGTTAGAACACGTAGAACGAAGATCGGCAAGATACGTTAAAGGCCGTTATGATAATCTCGTTAATGTTACTGACCTTTTGCAGCAACTGGGATGGGAAACGCTTTCAGACCTTCAATTAAAATTTAGACTCAATCTATTACGTAAGTTCCAAAACGGTATATTCTCTGACGACGTTGATAATATTTTACGAAATCCGACTTACCACGGTAGATCACATCATGAGAATGAAATTGGGGAACTAGACTGCAGAACGGACAGATTTAAAATGTAATTTTTCCCACGAAATATAAGGGACCATAACAGCTGCCATTGAGATTTTTTCTAGGTTTGTCGATAGGTAGTGTAGCTCTTAGTAGTATTAGTACTCCCTAATACTTGAATCCTTATCTGTTAACTAGCACTAACAGCACGCCGTGCATGTTTTCTACATAAATCTTGAGTCTCTTTCAATTTGTGTAGTTGCAAAATACATATATATTAATGGTCCCTCTCCATTGTGATAATATCTGTAGTGTAGTAGTGCATGCTTGTGAGGCTTCGCCTCATGACAAGCATTAGCAATTTATGCTAATGCATAATTAGTCGTAGTTACACTAACTTTAGGGTATAGTGTAATGCATGTTTGTGAATACTCACCCCCTGCCAAATACCCTTGAGGTGGTTTGCAGGGTATTTTGTAGATGTAGATGGATTTTTTGTATGCCCAGGGCATGGGTGTCAATGTTAAGTTCTGGCGGTTTGGCCCCTGAGAAACCTGATGAAAAGCCAATGGCTTATCGGGATCGCAGGGGTATACGGACCACTAGAATTGTCCGAGAGCAAAAAAAATATTGCATTGATTAATAACTAAAATAGTTAAGGTAGGCAGGAGCAAAAAATGATTTTACCACTCAATTCCACGGTAAAATTCACTTCTAATAAGCAGTTTTTCGTGTATATTTAATTTGCGTTAGATAGAAAATACACTATTTTCTACATTGCTTCACCCGTTCTCGCATTTAACACCATGTAATTTCAAGTTCAATTCACGAAATAAATAACGTGGAAAGGTAGGATTTCGTTGATCATGGCAAACACGAGGTCGCGTGTTTCTATAAGCTGCCAGAATACGAGTAAGATGACATATACAAGTCATTTTGCTTCGGAACCGCCTTTCGTCTGCACTCCGCCATCCAACTATAAGCACCTTCTCCTTCTTATCCCTCCCTCCCCCCACCCTGGCTCCCTCCCACGCCTCCCCCCCTCCCCACTCCACCCTTCCCCCGCCCAAGACAGACCCCGCTCAACACGTGATCTGGACTCTCGCACGTCCGTGCCAAGTGTCCCGGCGCGAATCGGGGCCCGAATTAAGGCCCACCCCACTCAAGTCCCCCCCCCCTCTCCAACCCCCAACCCCCGTGACGCATTCCACGAAATTACGGCGTGGGTGATGGCGGTGGGAGGTCCATTTCGAGGCGGGTGTGTTTGGGTGCATGGCAGGGGCTGGCAATAGGGTTGCCGACTCTCCAGGATTCTCCGGGACACTCCCGGAATTAGTTTTTTTACATTTCCCGCCCCCCCACATTCATTCACTTTCCTCCCGCTTTCGCCCAGTCATTCCAAAACGAGTACATGATCGAGTGTGTGATAAAGATGCATATTTTTTGTGAGACATGGGAATCAAAACGTTTTTTTAATATTTTCACAAAACTGATAATTACTGTAAGTTTCTATATTATTAAAGCAATATTTTAAAAACAAATCATGCTGGATATAATATGAAGGCACCACATCTCAGAGTTTATTTCTGACAGAAAAAAAATTCTTCAGGTAACTAGGTTGTTAATTTTAGAAAAGACAGTAGAGGTATGTACCAAGCAAGTATTTTCTCTTGTTTTTTGCCTTTAACCATGCAAGACGGGTAAAATAAGGGGAAATATGATCATCCTTACTTATGCTGAAAATAAACCTAACGCACATATTTAATAGGCGTTGAAGCTTAGCATTGTGCTCTTCAGTTAGATCCTGATAAACCAGACAGCAATAATCGATGTGAGGGGAAATGAGCGTAGATACTAGATGCTTGCGAGTGTGAGGTGGCAGAAGGCCTTTTTGGGTTTTAAGCTGGTAGAGGATCATATTAACCTTATTACACACGGCTTGCACATGATTCTGCCAAGACAAGTTACACATCATCGTGACACCCAGGTTTTTAACACAATTTGAGTATGATATTTCGGTGTCACCAACTGTTATTTTTGGTATAGCATTTACATCCACATTTCTGAGTAAATTTGAGGTACCAAGTACAATTGATTTAGTTTTGTTGCGGTTAAGAACAAAATTGTTACCAACAGTCCATGAGCTGATGGCTTTAACATCATGATTTACTTTCGTGATTGCATCAATCAACTCAGTCTTATGACAATGATAGTAAATTTGCAAATCATCAGCATATAGCATGTATTTATACAGTGCTCAATACAGTTTGGGAGGTCAAGGATATAGAGAGAAAATAAAAGAGGGCCAAGAACTGAGCCCTGAGGTACTCCATAATATTAGGCTATGGTCATAACGGATAACGTCGGTGGTTCATTCCAAGTTTAAACGTTCAGAATTTCCTATGTTATCTTAGTAGTAGTATTTATGTTTAACGTGCTTCGACGGCTAAGGTCATTTCGCACTTACTGTCTGCCACGTGCAGACAGGGGCAACAGCACTCGGACGTTATCTTAGCTTCAACCCTAATATCCACTTGTTCCCGCGCCAAGGTGGCCGCGCCCAAATGTCCCATTCGCGACTTAAATGCCCAGCAGTGTTGCGCTACGGTGAGCGCTCTCTGGGAGGAAGATTAGTAGTGAAAAGGCTAGACACGCAATAAAAGACATCTCGTTACAAAATAACCTTGTAAAAATGTTTTTAAAAATGATAAGGAAAAATCCAATTGCTTCATAAGTTCCAATCATTTCACGAAAAAGTCTTTTAAAGTCGTAATCACAAAAAGAAAAAAAATGTCACACGGAGGCCAAATACGTCGCAATTTTTTTTTAATTTTTCGTCCCTAGGCTTCAATTAAACCTAGTTATGGATTTTCGTAAAGATATCTCGAAAAGTCTCTGTAAAAATGAAGTCAAAATACTTTTTTGCGCTGCCTATCCGCGGCAATGGTGATTATGTAGGTATGGTAATCAATTGAATTATCTATCTTGAATATTAAGAGTTGGTCCGGATGAAATCAATCTTCAATTTCTCTGTTTGTCTAGGTACTTCTCTGCTTCTACTACAGCTTCTCTACATCTACTTATACATCACCCATCTTTTTTTCCAGCCAATTTTGTCCGAAGTTTGCGACTTCCTTTGATCAATAGATGGAGGATTATGGAGATGGAGACATGAAGGCGGTTAACTTTTATCAGTCTCCGCTGCAAGTAGCACTTTCGCATGTCACTGCTAACTGGTTTCAAACCAAGAGGGTGAAGCAGGCATTTGTACAATGAGGGGGGGAGCTGTCATTGTTCCTTTGTCTGTGACTGCATGCCTACTTCGCACCATTTTCCCCCCACCCTTGCCCCTTCCTCCAGACCCTAAGCGCCCCCCCCCCACCCACCCATAATCTTTTCCCCTCCTCCGCTAGGGTGCATAGCCGAGGGCGACGTTGCTCGAATCTCGCCCTTCGAAGGGTGCATCCATCCCACGCCGAGCCAGTGCCGGCCCTCGCGTTATATTCAAAGGACCATGAAGGCATTGCGACGCCTCATTGCGCTCCAACCCCTCTGGTTATGGGCGGGTTCCAAGGCTGCCAACCCAAAAATAATGAACAGGTACTGTCTGCGACACTGCCGTAGATGTTTAGTGCGTGTAACGTAAGGGGAATTTTATGGATCGTTCCGAGGATGACACTGTGAGCTTCTTATAATCAGAATATGATGCAATTCATTCGATAAGCTATATCTGTAGGCATTTATTTTCTTACTCTGGAGATATTAAGGCATTTTCCCTGAAATGCACAAGCTTTTCGATATTTCACATATTAACCCACTCATTTTTTTACCTAAATGAGATTTTTCCCCAGAACTGGCTATGTTCCTTCAAATGAATCCACTTACAAACTCCTTGCGATCTTTTGCATAGAGCCACACCAATTTTACACAATAGCGGCGGCTCGTGAATGTTTACACAAAACTAATAGCATCTGATTATATCTATCATGGCATCATAAACTCCAAGATTTCCTACTGTTTTACTCTTTCAATATTCCTCTTTCAGAAAACATACTACCCGTCTAAAAATACTTCCCGAGTTTTGGAGAAATGTTAGGTCTACTCAATTTTGTTTCAACGCCGCCAGCCTTAGGGACCCAACATCCGTATCGATTTATAAGACGCTTCATTTCAAAATAAACAAATCTCAGCTGTAGCTCGTCAAAGAGAAATCGGTGGATTGATCCAGCGACAGAATCATCGGTTGGTTATTTCGAGGAGGGGTTTAATATGTGCGGTCATTTTCCAGTTTGACCACTGGTGTGTAGACTTTAAAAAGAAGAGAAACTTGGATTAGTACTCGAATTCGGGATGAAAACCAGTCTTAATTCTTACATAATTTTCATATTTAGAAACAAAATTTAAACGTTTTTAGAGAAATCAAAATGTTCAGGCTTAATTAGTGGCATATAATTCCCTTCAATTCATGAAATATTCCTGTACTTCATATTCTTACTCTTTTTTTTTAAATAATATGCCCCCGGGGAAAAATAATTTCACAGCTAGGTATCCTTGTAGGTGCTCGTTGATTGATCTTTCGGGGTAGGCAACCGTCAGCTAAAGTCACTCTCACGCCATTTAAGATCATTCGGTTCGATAAAAGAGGAAGGAATTAATGAATGATGGAAGGAAGGACGGAGAGAAACCCGGCGTCGACATTAGCCCGCTGGTTAACCATAAACGGTTAACAATAAAAATGCTGCGAAGGTTCGCCAGTCGCATGGCCCAGCGGGCACAAAATCCCGCATCAATATTATTATTTATAAAACCGGTATCACACTGCACGTTTGCAGTGGTGGTTGCTTCTGATTACCACAGATTGGCAGATTCAAAACAATAACTACAGTTCTGCTGTACGTTAATCCTGGGATTATAAAAAGTTACTTTAGAAAAACGATAAGACCTTTAAACGGTTGAAGAGTTTAAAGTAATTTTCCACAGTTAAAAGTTTTAAAAAGACTTTATTACAATCTAGGTTTTAATGTTTACACATCATCTTCAAGACCTGAAGATGATGTGTAAACATTGCTTTAAACTCTTCAACCGTATCATGTTGAAATTACACGCCTTATCACCTGAATCTTCGGATAAGAACTTTATTTAGGGGGATTAAAAAACTTTGTAAATTAAGTATTACACTGCAATCATGTTTGCATATAAGGTACAAATTTTGTATTGCCATGAAATAATTGCTTTTTTCAGCTACAAATTCAGCATAAATTCGACAGTGTCGGGCGATATATGGTGGAACAGCATTCAGCAGTGAGCTGTTTCTAGAGAAGAACCCAAAAGCTTGGAATTTTAAAAAAAATATAAGCACACTAAAAATTATTTATGAAACTCAAAAAACTTTTTTTTCATATAGCCTAACGTACAATTAAACCATAGCAATATAGGTGTAAATAATTTTGCTATAGGTATATTGATTCTTTTGTAATTAAAGCCTATATTCGAGTATCCATAATAAAAAATCGTACAGTAAGTCCATGAAGTGCATATTCTCCTTGCAGCACATTCATAGGAGTTGGAGACTTCGCTGAAACATATCCGCCACTGCTGGGATTGGAATGCTGGCCCCCGGAATGAGATGCCAGTGCTCCAGCCGTCTTACTAACCCCATTAGTGAGAACATGATATAGGTGCACACCGTCAAACAGAGAAGAAGGAGAATTCCTCCTTCTCTCGCACCCATCAGGACTTCAGGGAAGGATGGAGGGCTGCAAATAAACCAACCTTAGGTTTCAATCGTCCCGTGAATTCACTACTACAACAATAAAGGCCGCCACACACTGAATGCTATGCTAAGCGCGCTATCAGCTTTCGCCACGTGTCTTAAGATCCTGTAAAGCGATTTCCCGCTGTCCGTTCACACCGAATGCGAGCCATGCGAACCGAAGCGAACTTCCCTAGCGCTATATCGCAAGGGATCGCTCGGCCGGCAATTTCCTCTTCGCTTAGCTTTCATGGCGCATGCGCAGTATCTATTGTGGTTACTGAGCGCTTTCGTCCCGCCAGCTCAAATACATTTTCAACCTACTTACAACGGAACAATTTCAAATAAATTACGTAAATTAGTTCTGCACACTATTCGCATTGTATAAAATCATTCATCATCGCAATGACGTCAATATTAACGGAATAGTCAAGTGTCAAACCTGAGAAGTGCGTTTTACGCTGTCCGCCATCTTGCTACATAGCACGGCACGGTTAGTTTCTGGTGTGTGCGCTCACATAGCGGACGTCCGTTGCGAGAATAGTTCTCACGCTTAGCATAGCATTCGGTGTGTGGCGGCCTTTAGAGCGGAGACAGTCCGTCGAAACACCTCCGACGTACGTGTGCCCCATTCCGTTTTCCCTAATCCCTCCTTTCGTGGCTGGTGTGTATCCTTAAGGTGGTTTGAACGAGATAGTTCCCTAGTCATAATGGAGACCATATTCAAATTTTATTTTTTGATTTCAGCGTCTGTAAGAAGTATGAAATAAATATTGTAATATAAATGGCGCAAAGATATAGCTATATATGACCAAAATCCACAGTAATTAAATGAATAAAGCTGCATAAGTTTCTAACTTGACTCATTTTTTCCCGCCGTACTGCTGAAAACCCTTCAAAACAGCAGGTTTTTTTCGCGATTCTGTCAAAATTACTGTGGTGATTAGATAATAGATTATTTTTTATAAATAGTTGATAAAGCATGCAATCTACATACCGTTAGTTTTTTGACGAAATCTAGGTTCTATAAGTACCTATTTTCTTGAATATTCTCCCTCTGGAGCGCACCGCCATAATCTATCCCATGTAAAACAGCTTATAATTTTAGTCAAATTGCTCGAAAAGTAGTTCGGCAAGGGGTTGATATTTTTATAGCAACCCCTTGAGAGTTTTTTCTTTAAAATGAGGCCAAATTCATCAAATTCTAGGTGAAGTGATTTTTCGCTCAAACTACCTTAAAACCCCTGACACACGCTTCTGCGACTGGTTCGTCATAGGGCATTACACGTCGATGGAATAGACGTAGATCCGAAAATAGATCTCAATTTATATTCCCGTGATCAGGAGGTTGGCCCTTTCAATCGTAAAAACATAGCAATCAACCGCTATCTCGGTAAACGAAAATATGTACAGTTATAAAACGAAGGATTTGGTGTAACTTATGGAGGTGGTAGGGGATATGAATGCGAGCATGTTTTGTGTGTTGGACAAGGAGTCGAGGCTCTTAGCTTTCGGAACAATGGTGACTCAAACATTTGATCAAATGCACATTTTGCTGTCGAATAAAGGTTACGTAAACCAATTGTAGAGAATCGAACCTAGTCTCTGTAATGCATGAGACATGTAGCGTGGTAACATCAAAACGTGCCGAACAAAAAGTTTTTGCCGCCGAGTTGCGACCACATTCCCAATGGGGCAATAAATGCTTTAAATCACATCCTCTTTCCCCTCCAGAAATTACGCAAATTTCTCCTAAAGCACCTCGTATACACAGGGAAGTTGTCGCTAATTCGTGACTGCTCCATGGTTTATCATGCGATTCAGGCAATGCCACTGATTGGCTCTGGGGACGGGCACCTTCGCCAAAAGCCATGGTGATTAATTTAATCAGCTGATCTGACGTCTGACGCAGTAACTAGCGGTGCACCTCTTTCGAACGAAAGGATAAAGGGATTAAGTATCCAGACATTTGTAAATCAGAAACGAGGAAGCTGATTGAAAAGGGGATAAGCGTGTGCTTTTTATTTATTCAAGCTCTGTCAGATTGGAATTGAAAAATGAGCGTTGAACCAGACCACGCGTCAGGATATCTTCGAAATGATTATACGTGGCATTTGAGCAGACTACGAGACAGTTTATTCATTAATTTTTTATTTTTCCAAATCCTTATTGGAATTATTTCGACTCTTTAGGGTGATAATGTTCTAAAAATGCTTCTATTGGTCATTTTGCATAATTCTTCTCCCATATTAACACGTATTAAGATAAAATCGAAACAATTCTCGAAGTAAAAAACTTCGTTTTTTTTGCGTGAAGGAACATGTAATATATTGAGACTGCATAGTAAGGATGTCTAATAAGCACTCAACCTTCGTCAACGTACTGTCAGATGTGTCAGCGTACTGTTAAATATTGTACATGCATCAAAAGGAAAACCGAAAGCTAAATAAAGTGATTTTTCCACATTTAGTTGATCGATAATATCGTTCATTCATGGATATGAATTGAAAAACACGGTAAAATGATTCTATTGGAAACAATAATGGAATTGGAGTTTTTGAGGGTATTTAAGGCTGAAAAAATACATCCAAATTGGTATCAAATTTATGCATTGATTGATTGAAAGCATGCGATACGAAATGAAATTAACTTCAATTTCTCGGGAAAAGAAATGCTATATCGACAAAACACATGCACAAATAACGCGACGACAAAACACATGTATAAGTACATACATACATAAATTTCATGGTTACCGCATAGTTTTCCCATCAACTATTAATGCTTCGTATCAAAATTCTTGGGAAGGGGTTAGAAAAATTGTCCGAATCGTATATGCCAAGATTAAAAAAAAACGATGTGCACTTCACATGAATCTTTATCAGGAATGTTTCCCAGACTACTGTCAAAATTGTGGGATTGTTGGTGAGGATTTTTTTATTTTTTTTTTTGCTCTCCGGCGATTCTGGTGGTCCGTATGCCCCTGCGATCCCGATAAGCCATTGCCTTGTCTTCAGGTTTCTTAGGGGCCGAACCACCAGAACTTGACAAACACCCATACCCTGGACAAGTGAAAAACCGATCCAGGCGGGATTCGAACCCGCGACCATCGGATTAGCAGGCGAGGACTTTACCCCGCCGCCACCGGGGCTGGCATTGAGATTATTTTACATTTGAATTGTACCCTTCAAGGCGCAGCGGTGCAGTGTTGCAGCGGATTTTAGAATAATCAACATTAAAAAATGGTAGGGAGCGGTGAAAAGGAATATAAAAAAGGATGAAAGTGCACTGTATGTGAACAAAGTGTCTCAGTGTCTCGGTATGTGTTCGTCGTCAATGGTACGTGGGGAGAAGTAAATATTTGTAGCTATCAGTTCGGCAGGGTTGGCAGCCCTGGTCACTTGCAGCGGAAGAAGAAGAATAAGGAGGAGAAGCAGACACGGATATGCAAAGAGAGTGAAAAGGGGGGTTCTGCCTGGGGTGAAGAGGGAGAGATAAGGAGGGGGGGGTATCCATGACGACGGCGTCGAAACAACGGGAAGGCGACACCCCCTTCCTGAATGCGTTGCTTTGGGGGGAGTGGAGGCGTGGTGGGGGGGAGGGGGGAATGTAGGGAGTGGGAGGAAGAAGGGAAGGGGAGTCAAGGAGTTGAATGAATGAACGAATCGATAAAAAGGCCTCTCTCAGCTGAGAGATGCAAATGAGAGTAGTGGGAGAGAGTATGAGAGTGTAAGTACACAAATGCAGTGCGCGAGTAGACATACCCACTCCCCTCCACTCCTCCTTCCAACTCCGTCCGTTCTCCGTCCGTTGAGACTTGGGCGTGGGCGCGTGCGTCAATTCCGCCACTCCCAAGTCACGATGCGATTTCTGAGTTATAGCGCGGATAAATTACCATCCCTCGATCCCCATCTGCGATACTATTACAAACATCATTTTTAATGAACATGTTAAATGAAAGACTTTGTACTATTCCACAGTATATTGGATTGTATAAACAATATTGTGGAATAGTACAAAGTCTTTCATTTAACATGTTCAGTGCAACTAAATTCCACAAAGTATCGCCTGCCTCCATTGACGTCATTTTTAATTTTTAAAAAGGCACAATAACTGATTCTACGTTTCCTACGAAAGAAATCACCACGGTGACATGACTATAGATAGATAGATAGAAAAATATTTATTGTTCACGAAAAAATCCATAAGAACAAAAATAATAATAATACAGTTTGCATGCACAATCAAAATTACAAAAAAGACAAAATATTCATCATTTTTTAAACGTCAATATATAATGTCTCCTTATTTCATAACATAACAAATGTATGAGCGTAAAAAAAGGCAAATGCAGTTATACACAAAGACGGATTTGATACAACACAAATAACTCATGTATTCATAACTTAATAAATAGCAAAATGATAAGGTAAATAAAGAACCATAATAACATGAACACAAATTTGAAAAAAAATAAGAGCAACTTATGGTATTCCCGGGAAAGTAAATAATCTTGATATTTCAACGGAGAAAAAGACAAATTTTACAAATACCACAGAATATTTATTGAAACCCGGGTCGAGTTTCAATAAATATTCAGTGGTATTTGTAAAAGTTGTCTTTTTCTCCGTTATGATGGAATACCACACAGTTAACCTTGAGAATGTAATTGCGCTTGATATTTTATTTTAAATGTTTTAACAGCTATGCAATTTTTAATATCAGTTGGCATCTTATTCCATATGTGACAAGCTGTTACAAGAAATGATTTATTATATGCTGTGGTGCGATGCCCTGGAAAATACAATTGGTTAGGATCAGACCTAGTGGACATTGTAGAGACAGAGGGACAACTAAGGAACAAATCATACAGATACTAGCGTGATTTGTTTTTAAATAGAACAAACAAAAAGGAACTATAAACTGAGGAGAATTAATAATAATCAATGTATAAGATGAATAGAAATACCTGTGAGCCGACATAGCTTCGGGCCTGTAGCGGGGAAAATTTACATCAGAGCATTCGCGGCGAGTCATCCAAGAGACTAGGATTTGTTAAGCGAATAGTTCGCAGGAAGGCCTTCGGAAGAAAAAGTGAAATGGAAGATGTTACATCGCTTTGGTTAAGCCACATGTCGAGTACTCAGCGATAATTTTGGGCCACTGCCCAGAAAGACTTAACACGCGAAATAAAAAAAACAGAAAGCCGCAATACGAGAACAGGGAATGTGACACAGCTAATGGATTATCTACATCTACATACTACCCCGCAAGCCACCTCAATAGGCGTGTGGCGGGGGGTGTTAGGACACCAGCCGTTTACATATAAAAAGGAAACGCTCTAATGAAATTACGCTTAGCATTTATTCAAGTCCCTTGTTTTTCGGGGGAAAAAACGAATTCCCATACCTATCCATTCGGCAAAATATCTCACTTAATTTAGCGTTTCTGTCGGACCTGGAAATATAGTGGGGTTCTAATATGATGTTCTCCGTGTCGCTCTGAAAGATATCTATTCTCAATTGTTCAAGCAATCTAAGCCTAGCGCGCAGCCTCCGAGTCTCTACCGGCTCCCAGCCTAATTCGTTTAACATCTGTGTAACGCTGTATGTACGCCCGTAGCAGTTTTTGACGAATCGCGCTGCTTTCCTTTGTATTTTATTAAGTTCCCGGATTAAGTCTTTCTGCACCGGATCCCATATGCTCGCTGCATATTCAAGGTGTGGCCGGACGAGTGCGAAATAGCACCTCTCTTTTACTTTTTCATCCGAAAATCTTCCCACAATACGCTTGACGAATCCTAGCTTCTTCAGAGCTCTGCCACAAATATTTCTTATATGTGTTCCCCACGATAGGTCCGAGGTTATCGTAACTCCTAGATACTTCATTTCATTCATAATTATATGTTAGAGGAGGAGTCTTCGAGGGTCCACGCCACTAAGATTACTTGAAAAAGTCAGATCACGCGTGTTCCATGGAGTCACCGAGGATTTTTATTTTCACACTACACTTTATCGTCGGAACTGATAAAAGCGACAAAATGTGAGAGACACGGAGCCGAACTTTCTGGAAAAAAATACTTTCTTCCCACGCACCACTTGCGGCTACAACGAAAGCAGAGGAAGGCAGTACTTCGAAGTATCTTCGCTCTCGCTATCTGTTTTTGACTGCACAGTCAAGTCTGAAACGAATGGTATGCAACTGCATCATTGTGCTGCGATAACCTTACCTCATTGAGGATTTGTATTGAATGTATGCTTTCCCTATTCAGATAAAATTCGGCCGGGACTATTGCACACCTGAAGAATGTTTCTTACCGAATAAATGTTCGCATATCGGCAACGTTCCATTCACCGCCACTGTTTTGCTCTGAAGTGCGCCGATGCGTTCCACTCTGCTCTTACTTCAACACCTCTGATATATAAGCTCCCAAGTAACCGTGTGCAAGTGAGTAGAAGCGACTAGTAGATATTTATTTATTTATTTAATTGCTCACATACAGAATTTCTGCCAATTTAAAATGACACTGTAACAGATTTTAAATAAAAACAAAAACAATCAATGAAAACAATTGGTGTTCGGTGAAAATAATAAAAAATACAAATAAAACGTAGGTAGAAAGGGAGGTAAATGGGAGAGGAATTATTTATTCATGGGAAAATGGGACGTAGCGAGATTGATAAATGAGTCTGAAGAGAGGAAATAAACGGATCTATATTATTAGGCAAAGAATTCAGTAGGGAGGAGAGGCGGTAGTGAAGTGAGCGCTTGACAAGGGATAGTCTGGGGATAGGCATATGGAGTAAGGAATGCGTACGTGTGGATCGACAAGGGACTCTGAAGTTTATGGAGGAAAGCAATTCAGGACAATCAATGAATGAGTTTAGAATATTGTAAATAAATTTTAAGTCGGTTTTCATTTTTTGATGGGAGAGATCAGGGATTGACAGAGAAGATAGGATTGAACAAGTAGGCATGTTGCGGCAGTCTGCAACCCTGTGTTTTACAATTCTGGCGAAGAAGCTAGTGATACTGTTAAGACAGGCGAGATTAGTTGGAGCTGCGACGGACCATATGGGAGAGCAATATCCAGTGTTTGGAAGGACAAATGCTATGAAGTATGATTGCAGAGCTTGGGGATCAGTTATTTCCGTTTAGCGGTAGGGGAGGCCTAATAGGGACATGGCTTTGCTCTTGACTGAATTAATGTGGTCATGGCTTATTTTTCGGAGTGCATTGGCCTCCAGAGAACCTCGCCACAGCGAGCAATGAATCAGCATTTTGGTCCAGCACCGAGCAGCGCCGAGGAAGACCAAGGTTTAAGTCAAGAAGCGAATTATGAAGGATGATAGCATGAGAAATTATGGCGTATTAAATAAGCAATTCGTAAATAGAACGGAGTAGTGAGCTGCAGGAAACCGACATTCGTATTGACTAATGCTGATGTTGTGCACTAGGGCTTGAAATTACGGAATTAACGCAAGTCTTGAAAGACATTAATCGACAAAGTTGTTACAAAATTGTGGGGATTCAATGAGGGTTCAGGATTCCACTGAAAAAAAAATTTGGGTGTGGCTATGCCGGAGAAACAACTGTGAGTATCTCGTGTATATTTCTGCGTTTGCGGGAATAAGTTTTCCTCCGTCATGTCAGCGCTTTTCGCCATGTAAACTATCCGACGAAGCCATTCCACCCATTCAAATGGCGGAATTGATAGATGGCTAATTATATTCAATGAGATGCGTTGTATGGTGTAGAAACGTTGATCTTGAGGAAAGAGGGTGAGAATAGGCTGCATGTGTTTGAGATGTGAGTGTGGATAAGAACAGAATGGTCGGAAAGGAAAACGTACGGGTTTTTGGTATGTTTGGTGAGGAGAGAAGCAGATTAGAAGAAGGCAGAGTAGGTGGTTGGAGCAGGAAACGAGAGGCGAATGGATGCTGGAGGCCGAGGTAGAGGGGAGGACGTTGGGTTACTCTGCTCCATCTAAAACGTGCCTTAAGCACCTGTATTTATTGTAAACGACCTGATGATCTACACCTGATGATCTACACCTACGTCGAAACCTAGGTCGTTTACAATAAATACATGTGGAATTACAAAGATACTGCTTCTCATTCAATGTGCCTTAAGCAGTTGATCTCTCAAAAAATAATAATAGAATAAAAAATGCATTTAAAGTACATACATTGACGATTCTCTGAAAAAGTCATGTGGCCATAGTGGCCTTTATTTTGACGTCGCTTTTCGGTAAAAATCGGAGAGCATGATGGTCTTACTCTGTTGCGGTAATATGAACGAAAAGGGTGCGCGAAGTCTTAAAGAACTCGAGCTTATGATGCCTATCAAAAACTGCATTTGGCAAATCGTATAACTAACGCGCTTGCATTCACTCCGCGTATTTTGGCCAAGTTCAAGTTTTCGCCTCGTATTAATTACTCATTCACAATGAACTTAACTCAGGAATGTAATTGAAATTGGCATTGGAAACTTTTTTAAGCCATCATCTAATGTCTTGCGAAATTATGTGCCTTCTGCTCGTGGAATCAAATCTTGGCAGCTCATTTGTTAACAGTAAAAAAAGAATGAGATACTGCTAAGTGACATCACTAAACACGGCAACCCGTTGTATTAGACGTGGAATTTTTGCTACGTCCCTCTATTTTTTCTTGCTTACAAAATGTTTGAGGCATTTGCAATTGAACTTAACTGAGTTATTAAGGTGGCTGGAGCTGTAATCGTGGGTCATTGAGTTCACATTTTAATAATTTTGTTGAATAAGTTGAGAAAAAAATCATGCTTGCATATTTTTATGCGTTGGAACTCACCGTGCAGGCAGTAATGGAAATTATACAAGAATTATATTTTACATTTTTCCATTAATGCAAGTTACGACGAATTTTCGGGGCGGTATTCAAATTTTGACGAAATCATATTGAAATATGTTTGCTTTTCGAATAATAGACTTGGCGTGACACTTTGATACTTGTTAGCAAAAACTAAAATAATAAGAAATGAATTAATTCGCGTGTAATCGCGTAATCTGCACACACATAATCGAATTATTACGAAATATATGTCTTTGGCCATAAGGCTGCGCGTTCAAATAGCATTGAATGAATAGCCAAACAACCAAATCGGAATGATGTATTTCCTTTTACTTTATTCTACAGATATCACTTATGAAAACACGCATAGAAATTTACACGCAAATCTGTAATCGAACGAAAATTTCTCCAACCGTCTTAAACGTTAAATTTCAATTTCCAGCGTTAGTTTCTATCAAGTCAATAATTTATTCACGATCCTCTCGGAAGCCAGAGCCGGACCACTACTTTGGCCACCTTGACTTGAAGCTCCATCTGCCGCCGGATTAAGGAGGTTCCGCCGCGACTGTGTGAGTCAAAACAAATACTAAATTCCACATTTTTTAAATTTTGTCCAAAAAATCCTGCTTTCGCTGATGAAAATCGTTACCTACAGAAAACCAAAAGTAAAGTAGAAAAAATGCAGATTATTCCACGAATGTATTTTAAATGAGCACTATTTTCCAGCCATTGGAGCCGACTGCAGCGCCATTTCCTACGAATTACCGCATTTTGACTTCAATTACGGCATTAATTCTTCAATAACTAGAAAAATGAGGTGGTGAGATGCCTTTATTTTATTTTTATTCAATTTCCCTGGATTATTTCCTTCTTAGAGCCATTTTTCCACAAAAAAGGCATTTGTATTTGATGGAAAAATACTATTTTTCCCCGTGTTTCTCTCATTCCCCCATTGAACACAATGTAATTTCAAGTTCAATTATAGAATTAAATAGCGTGGAAAGGTTTTATATTGTTGCTCATGTCAGATAGGGGACAAGTTTGTTTACAAGTTGACATAATGTGAATTAAATGACATTTAAGTCATTTTACGGTGGAACCACCTTAAAGTCATATCCCACACGTGAGAGACTGGGGAGTGGGAGGGGAGGCCATTTTGGTAGACTGGGGGGGGGGAGGGGTGGGTGCTTTTATCCGTGTGTTTATTGACTCCTGCCGTCAGATGCGTGTATGGCAGGGGGTGTCTGGGGAAGACGAAGAAGAGTAGTGTGGAAACTTTCCGTTTCCTCCCGGAGCGTGGTCGAGTCGGAGACGGCGTGTTTACCCGCGGAGGCCTTTCGAAGCACACGTCGCGTATACATAGCCAGAGCGGGGTGAGAGAACCCCGCGCGGTGACATGTTTGCCAACATTTTAACGCTGGCCGTCCCACGCACCACCAATCCTCCCCCTCCCTCCCAGAAGGAGACCTTCCTTCGCTTACCGTAAGGTAGTTTGAGCGAAAAATCACTTAATCTAGAATTTGATGAATTTGGCCTCATTTTAAAGAAATAAACTCTCATCTTTCCAATGATATATCAAAATATCAACCCCTTGCCGAACTACTTTTCGAGCGATTTGCCTAAAAATATAAGATGTTTTACATGTGATATATTATGACTGAGCGCTCCAGAGGGAGAATATTGAAGGAAATAGGAATTTATAACACCTAGATTTCGTCAAAAACTAACGGTGTATAGATTGCATGCTTTCTGAACTATTTATAAAAAATAATCTATTACTCACCATAGTAACTTTTACAGAATCGCAAAAACACCTGCCGGTTTGAAGGCTTTTCAGCCGATCGGCGAGAAAAAATGAGTCAAGTTGGAAACTTATGTAGCTTTATTTATTTATTTACCGAGATTTTTGGTCATATATAACTATAACTTTGCGCCATTAATAAAACAATATTTATTTCGTGCTTCTTACAGACGCTGAAATCAAATAATAAAATTTGAATATGGTCTCCATTATGACTAGGGAACTATCTCGCTCAAACCACCTTTAGGCCGTTTTACACGACACATTTTTTTGTACAAACTATCGTGCGAACGCATGTATCAGGAAATTGTTCCGTGTAAAGCGGCAAATCGTGTGAACACTGGTGCGAATGTTTGAATGAATGAACGGAAAATAGAACCTGTTCTAACTCCATTCAGACAATCATACAACTTCGATCCGGTTTTATTTAACAGATGGCGCAGATATGGCGAAAAATGTGGTGCCTGTTTTACGATTCAAAATAAAGTGGTTTTATAAAACGGATAGCACTTTGCCGTCGAATAATATGAGTAACTATTATCCTGTGCATATAATCTTTAATGATTAAACTCTTCTCGGGCTCTCCACCGGTTTAAACTATTCATAATTGTCGACGTTTCGAGAGACGTCTCGTAACTCATTCTCAAGGCAAGAATTAATTACGTCGGGAATTATGAATAGTTTGAACCAGTGGAGAACCCGAGAAGAGTTCACTCAAAGTTGCGCAAATATTTACATCGTCATTTCGTCGTATGATTTGGTGTTCTGATTTTTCAGTGTAATCGCGATCTTTGCGTTTGTGTCCTTTTCCCCCAAAGTTATGACTGCGGTCGCGCATTCAAGTAGAGTTCTAGATATCCCGCGTGATATAATAATAAACATTTTATTTTTTTTTGTTAGCAAGTAATATAGCTTTCGTCCAAAAAATACATCAAAACACTGGTACAAATACAAGCGAGGGAAATTTTGGAGTGACTAAAGAAACGTGTGTCGTGTTCGGCTATACCACTTGATAATAACACTGTCACACACACAAAATAAACCTATGAAATGAGTCTATCAAGAGTGGAGATCCAGCGAGAAACTTCAGTGACTTGTCGCACTAAAATCCAGAAGAGAAAAAACGAAAAGGTGCAACGGTCGAATATAAAGCCAGAGAGAAGAGTCGAAGAGAACTTTGTCTAAACCGGAAGAATTATCAGTAGGCAGATAGTCGAGTCGAGGTAACGAATTTCAGGTGATCAGATTTTCAAGGTGTCAAATACGTGAGTGAAACTTATTTTCATGAGTGAAACCAAGAACACTGTATAAATGCAGTGTTCTTGAGTGAAGCAGAAACATGATAAACAAAACACTCGCAAATTCCGATCGATTTCTACCGCTAAATTGCACGGAAAATTGTGCGTTTGCACTCATCGTGTAAAGCGACATTCAGTCTGATTCAGTCGTTCATACAATATTTTCTTGCACACTTGACTGTACAGAATTTGAACAGATTTGAAGGAGGAACAGATTTGAAAGATCCTTCCCACTCTTTCTTCATTTAGGTTTGCTTCCATTGAGGCATTTATATATTTACAAGGTTCTACGGGGTTTTTATACTAGAAGTGGTAACTCTGGAATATTTCTGTGCCTGCCTTCTCCCTTTACCCAGCGTAAAAAAAGTATACCCTTACCCAAACCAAATTTGACGATATTTAAAAGATGTTTTTTGCATGTAGGACCAAAGGTATGCAATCTATTACCCCATTCATGCATTAATTCTAAGTCTGTAAAAATGTTCTGGAAAAATGTATATTCTTGGCTTCTCACCAAAGAGAGTGTAGAGGAAATATTGTTGTAAATATTGTTGTAAACGTGTTATAAATATTGTTGTTAATGTGTTATAATTAAATCCATAAGTCTTAGTTAGTAGCTTCTTAAGGTACGCACTCACATTGTAAAGTAATTGTCTAGGCCTCACTACATGAGCTATATGTATTTTTTAAGTATAAGCATAACCTGTTATAATTTTATGATAGCCTTGAAACAGGTTCTCCTTCAAGGCTACCTAAAGTTACTCAAAATATTCTATTGAATTGTATTTTGTGTATGGAGTAATAATAAAACTTACTTACTTACTTACAAGAGTTCGCACGATAGATTGTACAAATAAATGTACCGTGCAAAACGGCCTTTACGGAGGGCCCCATTGCTATAAAGTCTCGCTCCTCTGCTGCGTTACTTGGTTGGCCGGTTGGGGGAGGCGAGGTCATTGGCACCAATGGGGATGGACCAAGTTTCCGAGCCGTACAACGCCAATTACAATGCTAGAGTTTTTACCTATATTTTGTAAAAACCCCAGCTCAGAGCCACAATCACCGCTTTCCTTTCCTTCCGCATCAATGCAGCATCTTACGAGTATGCACTCCTAAGCCTATTCTCCTCTGTTTTGTCGGTGATCCCGGAGGCGACCGTTAATTGAGGTAAATAGCGCCGTTGAGGATAAACCAAGTTTCCGAGCCGTACAACGCCACGCTCAGTGCTTTTACCAATGCTTTCCTTTACGTTCCAGCTCAGAGCTCCATCCACAAATCTCCTTCTCTTCGAGAAAGCTCCATTAGCCATTGCCATTCAGCATCTGAAGTTCATCGTCCCGAGGCATATTTTCTTTTGGCTCGTTGGTTCTATGGTTGAGGCGACAGAGGCCACTTGTGTCTTTAATGAGAGGTGGGTAGGTAAGTGAGGAATGCATAACTTTAGGATTGAGGAAGGGAGGAGGTGGCGACATCAGCCGACTAATAACGGCAAGCCCCTTGGGGACTACAGTTTAAGGCAATTTGAGCGAGATTTTTCTCTAGTCATAATTGAGACCATATTCAAGTATTATTTTTAAATTTCAGCAAATTTAAGAACCTTGAAGTAAATAGTTCAATTTTAATGACGAAAAAACTTGTTTTAAATTACAAAAAATATCAGAAATTAGCTAAAAATAAATGATAAAGTTGATAACTTGACTCATTTGTTTCAAGCTGTACGCAGGAAACGGCTTCAGTACCGATGTTTTGTCGCAATTCTGTAAAAATTACTGCAGTGTGTAATTAATTGACTTAAAATGGTTGAGAAAACTATTGCTGACAACCTCGCACTGTTAAATTTCTGGCACGACCTATTCGTTGGAAATTCATGATTTAAAAAAAATAAAGTCTCTCTGGAGTGCAAACCCGTACCATTTACTGTGTAAAATGACTGACATGTTTTGGAAAATATCTAGATAAGCAGAGCGGTAGGTAGCTGATATTTTGTCATCATTGGAAAGATGATATCTTTTTCTTAATAATGGGGCCAAATTTATCGAATTTTGTGTATAAATGACATCTCGCCCAAACACAGTTGGGATTAACGATTCAAAAAAAAAATTTTTTTTAAAGAAATGAAGCGTTAAATAAGTAGTCAAACTATTTAACTATACCTTAACTATAACTTAACCGTTAATTTTTAGAAGAGTTAACTTTTAATCGTTTACATTATACATTAACTGATACAAAACTAACTTCATTTAATTTTTTTCGTTAATTTTTGGCGAGTGTCGACCTGATCGAATTTGGGCGCAAAGCTTGCCCAACAGACACCAAAAAAACCTATAACGCTTAACGAGGGGGAAAGGGTTCATTCAAAGTAACGTGTATCTGTAAAATGCGCCAGTATACGCATAACTTACTCGGCGGCATCCCGTCATCAGCAGGGTTGAGTGGAGCGACCGCAAAAATTTGTCGACCGGGAAGGATCTCCGATATAAATTTGAAATGAGAATGTTACTAAAGTTTTGATGACTTTTTAAGTAAAAGTTAAATAAATTTATCTTGAATTTGAATTTTGTATTAATTTTATGCCAATTGCGAAAAATAGTTTTCAAAAGTTACTTTTTAAAAGTTTCTTAAAAGTAACTGTAAAGGTAGTAAAAGTTACTTTTATTTAACGTTAGCATTAATCAGTTACTTTTACATTGATGATAAACTTTAAAATTTAACTAGTTTCTTTTTGCAGAGATTAACTTTAATCAGTTATTTTTTTAAATAACTTTCCCAACTGTGTGGCCAAACTGTCTTTAACGTCTCAACATCCAAAAGGACGCCTCACCTGATAGGCTTGAACGTGTGGCGCCATGAAAGGGATCGGGATTGCCCTGAAAAATCTCCGCCACTACAACGACTCGTACCCGAGCCTCAAGGATGAGAAGCCAAGTACTCTAGGCACGACGCCAACCCTTGTTTGTTTCCTCCTTCCCCCGCCGCCCTTCAGACCCTTCCGTCTCTCTTGAGAAGCGTGCGGGGTTCGACCCCTCGGCGCGCGTTTTGCTCGCGATCGCAATCTACCTCTCCTTGCAACTTCATTTCTGTCAGGAAATACTCCCCCCGCTTGCGTGCACACGCCAAGGGGATCTCGCCTAATCACCAGCAAGGGGGATAAGACGAGGAGAGGAAGAAGGGAGATAAGGAGAAGAATGAATATAATGAACTACGGAGAGGGAAGGGAGGACAAAGGAGACGTGCTCTGGTTTCACTGTTTACGCTTTGTCGATGAATGGAGTGTCGCGAAAACGATTTCTAGAACCCCTCGTATAAAACTCCATCGCTCTCGTTTTACTAGGCTTATCTGACCGAATAATAATAATAATAATATAATAATAATATAATATTTATTCTTCCATAAAGATGTTCATACAGGTAATTATTTCCATTCAGGGAAGTAAGATTGCCTATTAGGTAACAAGCCTGTAATTAGGCTAACTTCAAAATTCTTAAATGCGGAAATTAAAATAAACATAGAACCAAAAATACTCATTACATAAAGAAAAACATTGAAAGGAATTATTACTTGTAGGACGAGGCGAATAGGCAAGGGATCGTGTTTTTGCGGTTGTTAGATTACTGGCTTCCCATGCCGAAAATCCGGGATCGAATCCTTGCTGTGGTGGAAATTGTTCGATGGAAACTCGGTCCCTAGCCGGGTGCTTTCTGGAGAACTCCCGTAGGATTGGATTTAAAATTTTCTAAACTCGATGCAATTTGTCGAGAGTAGGTTGTCTACACACTCCATTACCCTTATAACCCTTAACGCTCCGACGCGTTGTTCTTAGATTTGAAGAAAGCATTTGACAATTTTCATCATAACAAACTATTATTCAGACTTCAGTCATGTGGACTGAACGATAAAACAGTAAATTCGCGCTATATGAACTTCCAGACCATCGCAAACAAAGTTGTGTTCGACGGATTTTTTAACGGTTTCAGCATGACTATGGTGGCGTCCCAAAAGGAATCGTTATCACGCCGCTGTATTTCATTATTATATAAATAGTATTTGCTCTACAAGTAGTAGCAGAGTTAGATATTTCGCTGAAGATGCAATCATCAATCGAATAATTGCCATGAACGCGGTCTTGGAGGATCTTTCATGGGGTCCTAACTCATGGTGTCATGGATGGAGGCTTAACAATACGATACGGGACCATACGATAAGGGACCAATTACGATAAGGAACCATAACAGCTGCCAATGATACTTTTATCTAGGTTTGTCGATAGGTAGTGTAGCTCTTAGTAGTATTAGTACTCCGTAATACTTGAATCCGTTTCTGTTACCTAGTACTAACAGCACGCCGTGCGTGTCTTCTACATACGTCTTCAGTCTCTGTCCATTTGTTTAGTTGCAAAACACATATATATTAACGGTCTCTCTCCATTGTGATAATATCTGTAGTGCAGTAGTGCATGCTTGTGAGGTTTCGCCTCGTGACAAGCATTAGCGATTTATGCTAATGCATAATTATTCGTAGTTACACCAAATTTAGGGTATAGTGCAATGCATGTTGGTGAATACTCACCCCCTGCCACACACCCCTGAGGTAGTTTGCAGGGTATTTTGTAGATGTAGATGTTAACTTAATCTTAATAAAATCACTGCAGTTCACTTCTCGCTAAAGTAATTACAGTAACTCCATATCTAAAAAATGGGGAGTAAATATATAATTGAATCATATGTATTCAAATATTTGGGAATTGTCCAATAGCCAAATATTTGGAAGCTATTTATCATAACTTCAGATGAACAATTCCAGCATTCGAACGAAAGGCGAGCAATTGCGGCAATTGTTCAGACGAACAATTGCGGCATTGCATTTCAAATACTATTCTTATTCTAGTCTTATTCTCATCTGAGCAAGAGTCGATTGTAGTAAATATTGGGGAGGTACTGGGAGGAAAAAATTGGCATAGAGATTTTGCTTCGTGTTCTAGTAAAATAAAAATTAAATCCGAAGGCTATGTTAATAACAGCAAAGAGTTGACAAGGAGTGCAAACAGCTGACGCAAGGACCAGGTGGGGAGCCGCTAGAGGCCAAACGCTAGGTTAAAATTGCCTCAGAAGGATTCCGATCACGCGAGTTTCAGGACATGACGCGTAGGATACTGCTTCATCCCAATCACCTTAGAGTCCCACTAATTCAAACTAATTGGGAGCGGACAATGTTCGGATTGCGACATTTTGGGATTATTCGAAAAATTGCAATATTACACTAAAAATCCATTCAACTCACTTCATTTCGTATGTTGATACAATATGGAGTACATTTATGTACTTTTGTACAGTATTGTATAACACATTCGTCAATAATCATAGTACGTACATCAAAATCTCTATGGTACAATTTCTTTTGTAAAATATCGTATGATTATGCCGTACCTCGGGTTCACACATCCGAAAATTCTGTTCAATATAACCGAACTTTCGGATTCATTATCGGTTATTGGATTGGTGGTGCACTCTAGAGTACTATATCTTTAGCATTACTTGAAGCGACAATACTCGTAAAAGAAATTCAATGCCGAACTGATGGGCACGAAGATAATCATCTTTTCACGCACCACAAGTGATTCCAATAAAAATAGAGGCGGACACAAAGATACTCATTTAAGTTACAATACGCTTCTCTCCAATACCTAATCAAACTCCTTTTCCTTATTCCCTCCCTTTCTTATGCCTGGTGTTCTAACACCCTCTGCCACAAGCCAAAGAGTACTTCGTTGAGTGGCTTGCAGAATACTTTGTCGAGGTAGATACACTGTGTACAACGAATACAGCGGAGAAGTTTGCACGAAAACATCGAATACAGCGGAGAGCAGCAAGATTTGTGAAAAGTTGTTACGATAAATTTAGCAGTGTCACCGAATTGTTGAATGAATTGGGGTGGGAATCTCTAACTGATCGAAGGGATAAATACAGGTTAAATCTTTTGCACAAGTTCGGAGCAGACAGTTTTTTGCAGAAGGTTCAACATATACTGCTAGAGCCAACGTACTACGGTAGAAGCGATCACAGGAATAAAATAAAGGAAATTGACCGTCGAACCGATAGATTTAAAATGTCATTTTTCCCTCGTACAGTAAGGGATCATAATAGTTGCGATAGATCAATCGTATGAAACTCCCACCCTCAATAGCTAGAGTAGAATCTTCACTTGTGTTTAATAACACAACATCATTACTAACACTTCACACCGGTCGATTTGTCCGGCATTATTTTATTTTGTTCTCTGCATGAAGTAGTAACTCTTAGCACTCATGAATTAACAGTATCAGTAATATTAACCACTGGATGTGTATATAGCATTGTTATGCATGTTTGCATGTTCATTTACGTATCACTCTCCCAGTTTCCGGTTGGACTGCGCACTGTTCTCCTGACTGCTTTTTGGCCTGCGCCTAGCGCCAGGGGGAGCGTGCGAGGTTCTGACTTGTGCTGGGACGAGTGCTGCATGGTGTGGAATCACCCCGTGCCACACACCCTAGTGGTGGCTTGCACGGTATTTCGTAGATGTAGATACCAGCCCATACGCCAATCCTCAAAGACGCAGAATGCCTTCGTTGTCCCTTGCCTCCTCAAATAGCCAATACGCCTATCCGTCCAGCACGGGGGCAGACGATGGATGTCACCCCAATGGAAATATGGGCTTCTATCTGCAGCCCCAAAAATACCTTCGGAAAGGGGGAAGGGCATCTCACATTTCGCGGTCTGAAGATATTGAGAAGGTGATGGTGGAGGGAGGGGGGAAGGGGGGGTTTGGGGAAATGAATGGAAAACCTCTCTCTTCCAAATGGATCGCAGTAGATGGATGGATAGGAGGGCGGAGGACTTCAATCGCCAATGGACCGGAAACGTCAAAAAAGTCTGAAATATTCCTCCTTCATGAGGAAATATTCGAGATTTTATAAACGTTCTTTTATCCTACTTGGTGGCTCAGCAAGAATCTGCGTAATGTCTGGAGGCTATAAGGGATGAGACGTCAAGCTGCATTTGCCTAATGGACGTGGGTTCGCAACTCTTTACGTCCGGAGCTAAAGCAATGAAAACATTTTATCCAGCACATTTTGCTGTTGCTATGAATATACCCAGATTGAAGGTGGCCAATACCGATTGAAGAGACGTGAAACGAGAATCAGTGGTGCATAATATATGCATCGTTCTTCGTCATGCTGTCACTCATGCTTATCGTGGGTTATTTACATGATGGCTCCTGACTTATGGGGTTTTCGCGGCAACATAAACACGCTGGATTAACAGTATGCGTTGCCATAGCTCCGTAAGGAAAGTTGGGTCCCCATGTCCTTGGGAAATTCTAGGAATCAAACACCCGTATCATCGCCAGAAGTTACGCATAACCCCCGTTGAAACGCCCTGAATACTCTGGTCACTTTCTCGGAGAAAACTGCTGGTAGCGACGTAGTCTCACACCCATTACTCAAGCCCTCATTTTGTAGATCACTTTCGGGTTCCACTGGAAAACTGGATGTCTAGAAAATAGCTGTCCTTGCAAGGATTACTCAAAGCTAAATTTTCGATTACAATGAATGGACCTGACTCAACACAAACTACAATAACGTACATACACATACACACCCATCGTTCGTTTTCAGGGTAGGCAAAGTCAAAAAAGCTTAATGATTGGTGTTCTGCCTAGGAAATTAGGTTAAAAAAAATAATTTTCTCGATATTTCCCTATCCTTAGACAGATACTTTGCTCCTGTCATCATTGATGCACTGCTTCATACTCGCTTTTCTTGCCCCTTAGTCTTCCAATATTCCTGCTCTTCTGAGTCTCTTCAACCAAATTTATTCAAGATTTCCTCGGTCTACTTCTTCCGCTCACACTATTCAATCCTCTATGATTAATGTTTCGTAATTCGACTCACCCATTCTACCAGAGTGTATTAAATCTTCTTTTAAATCCTCCATTATTATAGTCTCTAAAAATCTATTATTGATGATAAATAGAATGAACATAAAAATAAATAAATGTCGTGATCGTTACATCAGGATCACTTGGCAAAGGCGAATTGGGAACAATTACTCTTTATAAATATGATATTTTCATGTGATACGAATCGCATTCATTTTGATAACAATTGAAATCTAAATGATTGCCGCAAAGATTCAAGTGAAATTAAATTATGCTCTTCTCTTTAACAGATTTTTTATCCCCTACTACTGAATGCTCCTGAATGAAGATACAACATCAACAACGTTTCGTCCATGCTAATAGGTACAATTTGCCTTAAGAAATACTATAATCTCATTTGACAAGTCTCTACACACAAAAAACTAATGTTCTAATTACAGTCATGTGAGGCAAACGAAAAATAGTGAATTGGATATGCTTCATTTTAATAGATTCGTGATTTTCTATAGTTCTATATTGGCATTAGTTCCAACATGGTTAGAGTGACATCCGGCGTCCCGCAAGGAGCCGTCATCGGTCCCTTGTTATTCCTCATATAAATGATTGACATCAGTCTATCATTTTCACAGTTAAGGACATCAGTCATGCACAGTTTCGCTGGGAAGACAACGCGCAACTGCATTGCCTTGCTGGGCTAGATCTCGACCTCTCGAATTTTGAGTAAATTACTGGATTTCTACTATTGAAAACCTAGAGCTACTCATGAGTTCATAAATTTACAGGAAAACGATTGGATTAGCATTTTTACGGGTATTTGCACATACCAAGATGTATTGGTTAAGAAGAGGAGCTGAGTTTCATAATTTAGTGAAAGCAGGCTCCCAGATTCGGTATTTGAGATTCGCTAAGACAAAAGGGATTCGGATTTCATTAATTTTGGATTCGACCCATCACTAATTTTAGGTGTAATTCGCTGGAAATAATTTGTAAGTGCTTTTTGTTAGTGTTCCTTTTAATACTCTGGCTTTTTCCTAGAGTAAATTTTAATTTTATTCTCCAAAGGTTTTCCTTTTATTTTGCTGTTTATTTTGATGTCCAGCAGTTCCTTTACAAGAATGCGTGGACTGTGGAGTTCAGTCTTTTGGTGGATACTTCTTGCAAACATTTATCACGTAAATCTATATCCAATGCATACTTATTTGCTTGTTTATATTTTTATAAATAATATGTTTTTTTAAACGTTTTTTTAAACCCCCGTCGAATTCGTCGGAGGGTGATGGATGGGGAATTCTTCGTTTTGGAATGTTAATTATATAATGCTATATAATTAACATTAACATTATTAATAATAAATAATTAGAAGACCCAAAAGGGTGTCGCCTCTATGCGAAGACCGCCACTAATAGATTGAACTAACTAATTGAGTAGATTGAAAGAGGCATTTAAGAGACATATATGCATCATTTTATTTTTATGGCAAGAAAGAAATTGAATCCAATTTTCACCGCGAAACAATAATTGAGTACAGGCTGAATTCAATGATTTAGTGGATCGAAAGTTTTCTTTTCAAGGTATCCCAATACTGAAATAAAATAGCATCGAGCTAGTTTAATCCGAAGATAAATAAAGTGAACACAGCACCTTGTTTATGCATGAAAAAGTATTGAAAATCAAAGAAGCGCAGTCGTGTAGTTCCAAGCATATCGAAATAACTAGATATGGTGTTGGATACTCTGGAAATCTAATGGAAACAGATTTAAAAATGAAATCATTAATTAGTTTTAGTTTTTACATAAATACATAGCCCCTGGAAAATTCTATCCCCTAATACTTTGCGATGATAGGTATGAGTTAAAATTCGAGCCTTACTTCATTAGTGACTAAATAGGGAACTCGGGGGATCCAGTTTCAAATCGCAGAGAAAGCGATTAATTATTTTCAATGTGGATTTCGCACATTCATATAGCTAATTGTGTATTCCAATACCATATATCTATCTACGCAACTAATTAGACCAAAGAAAACTTATAAACGCACTTCTTAAAATGCGTTTCCTGGCTTCCTTGCATAACTTACTTTCGAAAAGAGCAAGCAGCCATTTGAAAAAATATTGAAAAATTAAGTGAAATTCCGAAACGAACTAAATGACTAAGAACATGTCGCGGAAATTCAAATACAATAGAGATATCCCTACCAAAAAGAATATGTGATGTCAAAACAAGTCAAAATTGCGATAATTTTTAACAGTAGTGTAATAAAAATAGTGTAAAATAAAATAATCACAAAAAAAGAATCCATATATTTTTAATGTCATGATTAATTCCGGTCGTTTTACCGTAAATAGGTTGTTGTTCTGTATTTTGCCTTCGAATATTCAGTGTTTCTGGAATTAAGTAAGGAAAAAATCCACAATACGCAACGTAGGGGTTGCGTTTTTTTTAAGAATCGCGCATGGTGCTTGATAAAATGTGGCTGAAGGGGAATTTAAAAAAGGCAAAAATGGTGGTGAAGCAAAAGGGGACAAACTTCAGCCTTATGCGACCACCGTAGGGAAGATGCGTTTGGAATTATCAGGAGCTCGGAGACAAAACTTAGCCTATCGTGGATATTGAGTGAACTTAGTTTAAAAGCCAAGATATTAAGTGCTTTTCTCGAAAATGAATGAACTGTATTGCCTTGAGACGTAGACTTGGAAAGGATCGGGGAAAAAGCAATCCTAACGATATCTCGATGTTATTGAGCAAAGCGATCTTTATTTTGGATTCGTCAATTCGGTAGGTCTTCTTCAGCTCCCTCACGTGAACAAAATATTACGATTGCCTGACACTTTTATCTCCTCTTCAAATATTTTCTGTTTAGGGGCTGTCCCCGTATTGAATTGTGATCTAAGAAAAGGGGTAATAAAAGGCCGCTCTCGTAGGATTCCTGAATGGAAGGTGGGCTCAAGCGAGATGTCAGCCTGCTCAATGTTCTTCGTATACGATATATCATCGGCGCCCGGTTTATACTCGCTCTTAGCTGAAGTTCATCATTGTATAACAAAGGGTTCAATAATACAAAAAGCATAGCACGAGTACGAAAACTGCATTATTTCCATACGCTGTTCCCTCCTCTATTCTGAGCCCCGCATATTCTCACGATAATATTCGCTTTATTAGAACGTGAAGTCCCAACGCCCTTCCAAAATCCAAACCGGAAGATGTGTCATTCAATACATGCCAGGGTCCTTTCCATGGAGGAATTAGGTGACCAAAGATAATTCAGCGCATTATTAAAAATCATAGAGTTAAGACTTACATACACACAATTTTCCCATTCCCAGGAGTTGAAAAATTGGAGCAATAAAGGCCATGAAATAAATGTCGTGAATACGTATGAAATAGTTGACGCTAAGTGGGTTAATATTAATTCGTTACTTTGACTATTTTATACTTCTTTTCCTTTCTTTTTCAATAAGTTTTCTATCTTGTGGAAAAAAAAGCTTTTTATGCCTCCAGAATGCTTCCGTTGACGGCTGCATCATGAATTTTACCTTTTATGATGACTTTCATAATTCTGTACGTCATTTTCCTAATAATGGCAGCTTACACCAACGTGATGGTTCGTTCTATGTTTAAAAGGAAGAGTCGTCAAAGAGCGAATGGCCTGATGTTTATGCTTACGGTATAAAATATTAAAAATAGCATCCTTATTATAGTTATTTCCAGGGGCGGCGTGGCGAGGGCGGGAAGGCGGGAATTCCCGCCCGGGCCCGGGTTGTGGGTCAGGCTCCGGACCACGGCTCCCGGGCCGCGCACTAGGTTTATGTATTATTTGCAAACCTTGTGCCCTTAACGACCTGGAACGCGTTTTTAACGAACAAATGTTTTCAGAAGGGGGGAGAGGGGGTCACAAAAACCGGGCCCTTCTGGACGTGCAGCGGCCCGGGCCCCTGAGCACCCACGCCGCCCTTGGTTATTTCTAGTCGCATCTTCGCAGTAGCCCTTTTCTTCTAATAATATACCGAACTGTATTTTTCCAGCATCGTATTCTTTTGTCAATCTATTAGGTTACTCCATTTTAATTCATCGTATAAATTCAAGGTTTATTTAACACTGGAAAGCACAAAATTCCTCTATTTTTGTGAGAGAGAGCGGATCTCTGTTTTACAAAAACATATCACTACAACAGAACTGATTGCTCATGTAGTCAGAGAAAAAACAACCAACCGTTGGAATACGGTCACTGATACGGATTCCAATTCGTAATTTGACAGCAATAAAAATGCCATCTGTGATAAATAAATTGTTTTGGGCATAGTAATGCTTGACTTATATTCATTACCTATATGAATGTTTGCTCGTCATAGAAGAGCTAGATTTCGGAATTGTCCAGGCTAGTTAGTGTGGGAAAACAATGATAGGATAGTAAGGTCAATGCAAAATGTTTGCTTTTATACAAATGATGAGAAGTCACAAATAAACAAACGATAGCGGAATTTTTGTGAATAGCATCGTATTGCGTAATAAATAAGACTAAAGTATAAAAGCTATAGTAAACATCGGAACTAATATATCCACTAAGCATTCTGTGTGGCTAATTCAAAGACGCTGTTTAAAAGTGTAGACAACTTCCTTGATTTTGTACTCAAAATTAAAAAAAAATAACTACGAAAGAATAGGTATTTACAAACTTACATTCTATGCATCGCAGTTCCAAAGCATTTATTTTTATCAATACGATTGGAATATAATCGAAATTTTGAGGTGTAGGGTGGAGAGAGTAGCAAGGATAATCCGCAAACAGTAAAATCCCTTCGCAGATAATCGAGTTTACTGTACTGCATAATTCATTTCACTCCTTTTGCACAATTTTTGTTGGCTATAGAATAAAAGCATTTTGATGATTCCTTAGAAGGAAGTCTATTGAAAGGCTGATGGCTATCGAGTCCCAACGCAAATGCGATTGGTAGTTGAGTCCTCTTAGATAAAACTGAATAACTCTTTTAATTCTGGTTTCTTAAATGGTAGATTTTTAGTGAATTCTATCTGAGCTCTCCACTGGGTCAATAACTGCATTATTCCGCCGACGTTTCAAAGGAACCTGAAGACGATGGACGACTCGCTATTCGTAACGTCGGCAGAAAAGTGTAGTTTGATCCAGTGAAGAACCCCAGTAGATTTCACTCTCAGCGTACGTCGGGCAAGCATCAGATCTTTTTGGCAGCCGTTTCCTTTTCCTTTTGTACAGGTACCTGAAATAAAAGACTGTTTCATGGTTTTCTGCATCTTTTACTGAATAGGTTGAAATTTCCCTTCAGTAAGTGAGTCTCTATTTTCCTCTTTTGTTGGGTTATTCGATATTTTATTAGTTCTCCATTCCAGGGTTTTCTGCACCAAAAGCGGAAATTTTTTAGCTTTCTCTTACGTAGTAAAGAAAACTGGGATAGTGTTTTTGGAGTACTAATATTAGTTGTTTGCTAAAAAAATCTCTTCTCAAGCGATAGGCATGACAACAAGTTATCTATTCTATTTCTATCCGTCCAATTGTAGTAGGCAGTTAAAAGGATATCCGGAATATGTAGAATGGAATGTGTGTAGCACCTTTTCAGTGATAAAGAGCATAGTAAGATCCTTGTTTCTGGGATACCCACGGTATTTGCTCCGTGGCAATAGAAAATCTGATGGATTCGAATTAGTAGGAGGGGGGTGACAAGATTTCCTGGGAAGATATCCCGTTGCGAGTGACTCTGAAAAGTGAGATATAGAAGATGACGCGTAAATGTTTACTTGATATTCTGTGTTTGGAAAAAATGCACCGGCTCAACCGCAATGAGTCGCAGCTAAGACGGTGTCGGATTTCGCAGAGAAAAAGGAGTGGAAGAGTTGGAAGGGGAGGGACCTTCGTGTTCCATGCGTCGTCGTAGTTCCACATAAATGCTTAGGACACAGAGTAAAGATATACAGAGAGGACAGATGGCGCTGAAAGCGGTAATCGCTCATTGCGCATTTCGCCATGTTCTAAATAAGTGAATCGGGGTTGAGTAGTAGGAAACGAAGCGAGCGTTGGTAAGGTCTAGGTTGACAGAAACGGAATTCGCGTTTCATCACCTATTTCACGAAATTAACATTGTGACTGGTATTAGAGGGACTCAAGGAAAACGATTGAGGAGACGAGTAAAACAAGAAGAAGCGGTTTTGCTTGGTGCTCAGCCATAAATTGCAAGAACAACTCGGGAATGGTGGAAGAAAAGAATAGTTTCTTCAGTTTCCCGAAAGACCCTGTGATGTTAGTTATTTCATAAATGTTTACTGGTCACGCGTTTGGATTGAAACATTTATAATTTTTCTGTTTCTACACGCTGGTGAATTGAAATAGCGGAAAAGGTTTGATAACTATGTGTTTATGATGCAGGTGCAAAGAATGGGTGATTCGTTGGAGTCCATGGAACTGAGATTAAACAATCTGGAAATAGTTGAGGGAAATATACATGATATTGGCCTTATAGTATTCCTATTTTATCATTTATTATACCTTTTTGTCTTGATGCTATCAATCAGTTCTGCTATAAGTTTCATAAATATTGAAAAACTCAAGAAATAAGATGATAGACTCTCAGTTGATAAATCATTAACAGTTTCATCCAATGGATAATATGCCTATACCCATGAAGTCTGAATTTTATAGCATTGAAGTAAACCTATGGGAAATAGGAATGATTCTTTTAAAATTACTGAGCACTCATAGTTTTTCTGGTGTAATGCAGTGACGGATACAGAAAAAACTCAAAGGGGGGGGCGCAAGTTATCGTGACGATTGTAGCTTTCAAACTGACTGCCTGGCAGCGACTCTGCTTCCCTTATATATGTAGCTCGGTTGTTTCGAGAACATTCGGTGCCAGAATGTTCGCTTCCAGACTTTTAAGGAGTGTGAACAAATACAAACAGTAGAATATTCGCGACTTTTCTCGTACAAATGCCAGAAAGAATAACGTTTCGAGATCACTAGAATGGCCGCGACTTTTCTCGTAGGTTAGCTATCTATGTGCCAGACAGAAACGTATAAAATACGATGACGCGGACGCGCGCGCGTACTACATAAGAAAGTACAACTACTCGATGACTCGACTCAGAGTCGACTGACGAAAGACATGAACGAATAGCGTACGGGCTGACTGGCGGGGGCGGCGCGGGCAGCAAAGCGAGCGGCCCCACAAGGGGGGCGCGCTCCCCCCGCGCCCCCCATATGTATCCGCCACTGGTGTAATGTGGTTATTCCAGAGGAAGGGCAACTGCCAAAAATTGGTATTAGTGACCTGCCGGGATCCAGTCCAAGTGGACCATGTGATGCTGATATCATCAGCAAGTTGAAGAAGGTCATTAATAGGCAGAGGGTTTAAATTCATCGTTTGAAGAAGAAAAGTGAAGTTTTGATTCAGCAGCTACAGACTGCTGAAAGTAATAATTCATTGGAATCTGTACGCAGCAGGTATTCACAGAAAAAGTAATAATTGTAGATCTTTCTGTACGTGATACTCATGCTAATGTGGTTATGTTGTATTAAAGGCACTAATAAAACAACCGTGAACTTCATATTTCAGCTATTAATGTTATGATAGGCGAAAAGACTTAGTGGAATCGTGACAAGTTGAAGAATGAATCACTTTGCTATTTTCCACACTTTTTTGATAAACTGACTGGTTTCAGTGTCTATACATCATCATCAGAGTGTGTCAACATGTTCAAGTACAGTTGGCGTCTAAATTTATAGGACTGGATATGGGGGAGGGGTTTTATAACATCTAATCTCTCCTCATCTCAAAGCTCCTCCTTTAACCCCTCATCCTGTACCCTGAAATATGACGCCAATTCTACTTAAACATGTATTCCAACTCTCATAATGATGTTGAGGCATTGAAACCGGTCAGTTTATTAAAAAAGAGTGAAAAATTACAAAAGGATTTCTTCTACAACAATTTCAGGTAGTTTCCACAGGAGAGTAGTGAGATCTCCACTGTATCCCTTGTTGCTTATAGAATGGGAGTAATATCGAAGAACTTAACTTACATCCTTAAAACCATAACGACTTATAATCCAATTTCGTCCAGAATTCCTATCCTCTTCCTCCCTCTTCCACGCATCCCCAGTGTTCTCCCCTCTATCACTCTCTTCAACATGTCCTCTCCTCTCAAAACCTCCTCCATCCATCTCTTCTGCCTTCTCCTAACCTCTGCCACAAGCTTCCTCTCCTCTCCGACCATATCCAATGCCTCCTCGTTCGTCTTTCTCGCCATCCAGCAAACCTTCTCCATCCTTCTCCAAACCCACATCTCAAACGCCTCAAGTCTACGCACATCCTCCCTTCGCAATGACCAATTTCCGACCCATATAGCGCCACGCTCCATATCAAAGTTTTCACCAGCCTCTTCTTTACGTCTCTTCTCAGACACCCCCTCATCAATTCCCTTCTCTTCGAAAATGCTTCTTTAGCGAGCGCATTTCTGCTTCTGATGTCCTTATACATATTGCATTAAACTACTGGTATAATGACGGTAATTTGAGAGTTAATACGCCAATGTTTCATGTACATAAAGTCGTAGGCGCTTGAATTGTTTCGAATTTCCCGCATATTTCACTTATTTTCAATATGGCCGCCGTGCGCAATTTCCATTACAAGAAAACAATGGTATAGTCGCCTAGTGTCCTCTCTGTATATCCCTACTCTGTGCTTAGGAGGTCGCGCTCGCGGTCTACGACTGTCGACCCAACTTGCGAGGAAGATTCGCACTAAATCACCATCGTATTTCATCTTAAATTTTCAAGCTTAAATAAAAATGTATGCATATGTGAAGAAAGTAATGTTGAGTATGACCTTAGCCCAAGCGGTGGCTTGAGATAAACAACTGCAAATTGGTATTCTATCAAAATACTCACGTGCTGGAAAAAGTAGCACAATGGCTTTGAAAAATGATATACAAGCGATATTTGTGTATAATAAATTGACGAATGTATATAAGAAATGACGAGTATATAAAAATACGAAAATCGTAATGGATACTGAAATCGGCAAAATCCCAACACAGGAAATTTTAACCTACCAAGGTGTTGGACAAGGGTGTACTTCATCGCCTACTTTATTTATTATATACATAGATGACTGCCTACGAGAATGGAAGAAAGTTACATCACCAGGAATACAAATAAAAGAAAACGAATTTTTAAGCTCAATGCTATTTGCAGATGACCAAGTCATAATTCAAGATAATGAAGACCATTTACAATTGGCTGTCCATAAATTAAATTTGATATCTAGAGACTATAACTTGAAGATATCTGTACAAAAAACCAAGACAATGGCATTCCTAGGAAAGTACCCAATCCGAACTAAAATAATAATTTGAAAATAATATCTTGAATAAGGTATCACACTTTAAATATTTGGGATGCGACATCACCTATGAAGAGGATAGCGACATTTTAAATAAAACACCTAATTACCAAAGAATATGCGGGACTATAAGAAGAGCACTGAAGGGAAAAACTGCAAAAGAAACTCAATAAAATTTTACAAAATAATGGCTGTCCCCACATTGCTATACGGATCAGAAGCTTGGACACTTAGAAAAAGAGAGAAAAAAAATTGAAACGTCAGAAATGAAATTCCTTAGATCTGTGAAAGGCTCTACACGCCTGGACCATACAAAAAATGACGACATAAGGCAAGAATTAGAAATTCAACCAGTAACAGAAGTAGCAACAAATTATAAAGAAAGATGGAAAGAACATGCTGAGCGCATGCCTCTAGAAAGGATTCCAAGAAAGGTTTTAGAGTATAAGCCTTTAGGAAGAAGAAGTGTTGGGAGGCCGAGATTGCGATGGTGAAGCCGGAACAGGCAAATTGCCTAAACCTGGAAAGGAGGAAGAAGAAGAGAAATTGACTCAGGCCTAACTTGATTGAACCACTTAATTATAAAACAGAACAAAAATAACTTTCTCAGTGCCACAATAAATTTATTAACTTTTATTGGTAATAAATTTAGTGCGGAAGTGACAAAATTATTTCTGTTTCATTTACGATATTTGTATGCCTAGAGGAGAACTGAAAGAAACTTGCTTAAGAAATCACGCTGCTCTCTTTTAGATTACGTAATTGACTTAAGTAATAAATCTGAAATACGTATTTGTAAAGGTCAATTGGGAGGGAGCTTAAATCTCACAATTTTCTATTTAGTACCCCTTTCAATTAATTAATTACTTTCCATGAATTTTAAATTATGTCTCGACGCAACACTAACTTATTAGATCTGAACTTGTGTTGATTTAACTGATGATATAATTTTTAATATGCAAAAATTTATAGTAATAATATTAATTATTGAACAATCATCATTCTTACACGAGTCTATCATTATTCATCGAATCCCTCCTCTACTCTTGCCACATACTCCTCTCAGGAAGTACGTAGGTACTCGACACATATGGCACACATTTATGATCCCAGCATACACAATTTTCACTTCCATACGTGAAGTTGGGAAGTAGCACACTATTATTTATTGCGATTTTATTGCCTCAGATAGGCATTCTCCTTCGACATGCTTCAAACGATTTGTCCTCGACACATAAGGGATCCCAGCACTGAGTAAGATGAGTAGTAATCTACAAGCGGAGACCATGCAAAATTATGGTCGATGCATGAAATACACGACCCCCGCGGTTTCGGTAAGACTCATTCTCACCCGATTATCCGAAAGAGAGTGGGTTTCAGAGAGATGGCAATCTAAAATTCCTTTCATGAGTCACTTCACCAATTGAGGTGATAACCGTAAGAACCCCTGATCGATAAGCAGTGAGCACTAGAGGTGATGCTAGAGTCAGATAATGAGCAGGGAAGCGTGATGCCTAAGTACGAGTTATATCTTGATCGTCCACGTCGTAGGATTTAAGTCTTTCCCGGAGAATGCATAGGATGAATATTTCTCGGGTTTCCAGCCGGGTAATGGCCAAGCACGAGATCGAGGTGACCCACAGACCAACGGCAAAACTTAAAAACATCCTAGGAACCGCTAAAGACAACCTGCCGTTGAAGACACCTCGAGTATACAGCATCCCTTGTGAATGCGGAAAGGTGTACATCGGTGAGACTGGACGCACCGTAGAAACACGCCTGAAGGAACACGAAAGGTGCATCAGACTCTTCTTCCATCCGGAAAAATCGGCGGTGGCGGAACACAGCCTGGAAAATGGCCATAGGATCGACTTTGTCAACACCAAAGTGCTTTGCAAAACAAAGGACTATTGGGATCGCATCGTGAAAGAAGCTGTGGAGATCAGGCTGGAAAGTAAAAACTTGAACCGAGACAAAGGTTTCCAACTCAGCAGTGCTTGGAAATCTACTCTGAGAATGATAAAAGAATGGCGGGAAAAAACTGACGAATCAGGGAAAACATAATCAAAATGTGACACTATAAATATATGACAATTCTGGCAAAGATCATTAACCCTGAAGACGATGGCAGACTACGCCATTGAAACGTCAGTGCAGTTTAACACCATTACCCGGCTGGAAACCCGAGAACTATTCATCCTCATCGTCCACGTCCTTTACAAAGTTGGCATCCAGCTAGAAGAAGCTTCGAGAAGAGAAATCAAACAGGCGCTGGCATTTAATTTTCGCAGTTACCTTTGACGCTAACGTCGTCAAGTCCGGCATTAGATATTGTTTCACGACTCAAAATGTAGCGCTAATCCGTAGACGTTAAGCTTTCTTGGAAATATAGATTGACGCGTGAGTAATTTGATGCTTTCCATTCGATGCGTTGGAGTTATCGCAGATATGAACACACCAGCGCTCATCAGCACTTTACAGATGACGACGATAAATGGAACGATGTGCGAAACCTTCGATAAACTGCCAGTAGTTGGCACTCTGTAATTACACAATCTTCACGACCAAATGTTTTGCAGATGTTACCGAATTGGCTCAAGCTACATATTCAATAAGGTAACATTTGATGACACAGCATTTAAATATTTTATATTATCCATGTAGTACGCCTTTAGTGAAAATCAACTCAAAGACAACAATTGCGGATGCATTTAGTCGCACTTCTTTTGTTCTTAAACGCACTCTCCATCGCACATCGACTCTGCTCTCAAGATCTGATTTGAAGTGCGCGGGGTCTTAAACGAATGGAAAGCGAGTGCCAACAGCTGTGTTGCGAATTGAGCAGTGAATTAGAGCAAATGGAAAGTGTCCAGAGCAGTTTCGTCGCATTGGCAGCTAGTTCATCGCGTTTTTTTTATTTTTAGGAGTGCCGGATACTTTGGTGTCAAACACATACATTAGTAAAACAGGTCTTTTAGTTTGTGTAGATTAATTTTGCGTTCCGATGGTTATTTCTCCCTTCCTCGCTAGGAAAATTTCCTTTGGTGACTTTTATATTACTCCTTGCCTACATCATTCACTGTTTTTCATTCTTAATATAATATCTTTGTTTCAACTATTTGCAGGGGAACACATTAAGAGTTCGTATTTGGTGCATTTACATAAGCATTAACTGTGAGCGAATAGTTTGAAAATATGGGAAAGCAACGGTGCTGTTGTGCTGAGATGTGAGTAATGCACTGTGGCAAACGAGAAGAACCTGAAAATAAATATGGGTAATCTCAGGAAATTCCCAATAATTAAGATGTGCAGAGGGAGATGAGGGAGTCCAAATTCCCTCAGTCGTCTCTGATACAGTACAACTCGCTGTCTAAATGAATTCTTCTCGGATTTCCAACCAGGTTAAAATCTCCATTGTGGCCGACGTTTCGATGCTCGACTCGCGCATCGTCATCAGGGCTGTAGATTGTCGTTCTGGTCATCCATTCCAGCCGGATTTCAATCGCTTCTTTTACCAGGCGATCCTAATATCCACGTGAACGGGCCACTATCTCTTTTGCTATCGCCGAGCATTGCCATTCCAATTACCACTCCATCCATTTTGAAGACACTAGGATAGTGGCCCGTTCACGTGGATATTAGAATCGCCCGGTAAAAGAAGCGATTAAAATCCGGCTGGGAAATACAAACTTTAACAGGGACTGAGGTTTCCAACACAGTAACGCCTGGAAACCAGTATTGAGGAAAATCAAAGAAAAAAGGAGGGAAAGAAATTATCAGACTCCCGCCTACAGAGGAACTTGAACCCGGTGAGAGTAGTATATAAGGATGACCAGAAGGACAATCTACAGCCCTGATGACGATGCGCGAGTCGAGAATCGAAACGTCGGCCACGATGGAGATTTTAACCCGGTTGGAAACCCGAGAAGAATTCATTCATGAACTGCGCCGGGAAAGCACCAGATCATACATCGCTGTCTAAACTTGTTTCAGCGTCTACAATAGAAGAATGCTGCGTTGTAAAATTCATAAGGATTCCTCAGCTTTCTTAAATATTCAAGGGAACTGTTCATGTAGGTAGCAGCATTTTTCTGGATTTATTCCACGGGAGTTTACTTGAGAGACAACAGTTTCGCTGGACTGAAGTTTGGCTGAAGTTTAAAATGTCTGAAGACGCTTGCAGGATAGCCAGTGAAGCTGTAGTCTCCCAAGCCGACTCAGGCGGAATAACTTCCGGAAAAAATGCTGAAATCATCATTCCAACACCGCGGAAACCTACGGGCAATAAAGAGCACATAAAAATTGGTGAAAATGTAATTGACTGATTTTAAGAAATTAAGTAATCATGGCGATCTTCAGACGCGTCAATCAGTCTAATAATTAGTCTGATTGGTTATTAGTGCTTATTATTCAAATCCTCAAGCCTTGATTAGCTCTCATGAAGTCATAAAATTTCACTTCAATGCGATGATACAAAGAAATTTTTTTAACTTCTAGGTTGAATAAACCGGACTTTGCGCTGCGGCCTGTAAAGATGAATTCATACGTACATTCAATATGATGATGCATCACCCCTTGTCCTTTATTTATACTCTTAAAATATGCTGGAATACCTCACCGTTAAGTTGTAAATTATCAAGGCTGTTCTCTCCTATGTCTTAGCCTTCCGTAATCATCCCATTTAATTCAATGAATGCAGCCTCGCTGAGAGTGCATGCATCCAATATAAGCAATATTTGCATACTTTCCCATTCTCTTTGAGAAAGGTTAACACATTTGACCTGAGTTGCTGCCATTAGCGCTTCCATAAAACTTGGGTTATGACTTGGTAATGACTGTTAGTCTTTCGCATCTTCTCCTTACCAACGAGCCACCCGGCGGCCTTACTGGCTCCGTAATTAGACAGTGCATGATGCAAATCGCCTCTCTCCACTCCGAGAGGGAGTAACCTTGTGCCGACACACGCCCATCTTCCCTGCGCGTCTTTTTTGTTTCAATTCTGAATTCTTGATACCTCCCCATACCTCGCACGATGAGTAGGTACCTACCTTTTGAAGCCCAATGCGTCCAACTTGCGGCATAGGACGGTCAATAATGTGGGCCGACTAGACACTCTTAACTATGATAACTGAATAGTTCGGTAATGTTTTAATACGATTTTCGGAAAATTTCAAGTAAGTGAGGACCAAGACGATTATTCTTCTGCGAAATCGGCCCATAAAACACCAAAGTTTGGACACCCCTGTTTAAAAACCACATCCCACGACACAACTTTCTTCAAGAATTCCTCGGCAAAAAGATATCACTCATTAGGTACTTTCCTTCACATTCACGTGTTTACGATGAAGAAGTTTGCATTTATTGAAGCGTCGTTTAAAACTTCATCACATATGCACCAACCGTCTTATGAACCCAAGTGTTTTCGCCGTACGCCCAATCGCAGTGCAGGGGGCGGGGGAGTTGCAGTTGTGCGACACCAGCTGTTGGCTGGTGGCCTCGAAGAGACAATACTCCTGTGTGGTATGCATGCTGTCTCCGTTAAAAGTGCACGTATTCGTCAGTAGGCGATGTCAAGTTGTTAAAAAGAGAAACGCCCGCGGTGCACCCGAAGAAAGCAGTCTTTCAGTACCTCCTAAACCTTTACCCCATGTGACAAAATGCGTAATGTTTTCCGCGATTTCTTCAAAATATAATACATGGATGCTCTTTTCAATGTTTGTATCTCGAAAATCTCCATAGCGGAGTGGATGTGGCTACAATCCATTCCACACACTTGCCGCGCCACCTTACTCCCCGTTGAAAGGCGGTGAAAAACTGATGTGAAATTCTGCGTCGCAAACGGTCGCAGCATAACTCATTGGATTCGCACTGTAGAAGCTTTGTAGAGTTTCCCCATTTAAGTAACTTTGTGATGCTCGGCGATGCAAATAACTATTTCTCTACCTACGTATATTTAAAAAATGACCAATACTTAGGGTCCGCCATTTTGTTTGATATATTTGGTAAATAATGACGAAAAAGTAATTAGACTACATTAAAACAAAGATAAAAAACTGTTTCATCTCACTGCATCTCTTTTTATTCCAATTCTTTGCCCATAAAGGCTTAGCAAGGGCTTGATTTTGAAGATTTCGTGAGAAAATTGAGTGTAGACCATTTTTGCAGCTTTGTGTAGCTTTGACCTCATGCAAATTGTTAATTGTAGAGTCATAAGGAAAATGCTTTGCGTCATCGCATGTACAGAACTTTTGAAAATATTTGTGCAAAGTTTCAGCTTCCTGGCTTGAAATAATAACTTTTTGAATTTTGGCCACCGTTTTTCGATTTCAGCCCACTGTGCGTCGCAGCGGCGACTGGAGGGAGAGAGGTCTCCGAGGTGATGGAGGATGACGTCGCGTCGTCTGCCTCCTAGAAACAACAGAGGGGATCGTGTGGCCTGATCCCCCTCTAGCAATCCTTCGCGAATTGCGGGGGATCGCGTGCTGTCACCACCATACTGGTGAGGAAAGGCATCCCAGAGTCTAATGTACGAGTTCACGCCTCCGCTAGAATAATTAGCCAAACTATTCTTGGAGAAATTAATATTATTAATATTTATGCTCCACCTGGCCGGGAGAAATAGAACAGAAAGGGAAATATTTTATTCGGAAACTTTTTACCTTACGTGTTCTCCTTTACAGGGGAAGCCATTTTAATCGGGGATTGCTATCTATAGACGGGAGGACTCTGAGTCCAACCGTCAAAGAATCTTAAACCGACCGAGTCGAGCTTAATCCTTTTTAATTGATGCGCTTTGTGCAACCAGTGCGGTTTTAAGTAGTTCCGCGGGCCCCGCCCCTTTCACGCGTGTTGGCTACAACTCCAGCACACGTACCGATCTCCTCCTCCTCTCCCGTCCTCTCAGGTCAATTCCTTACACTACCCACACCATTCCGGTCTCCTTATCAGATCACTGCGCCCTTCTCCCTCCCCCTCTCCCTCCCCCTCTCCCCCCTTCTCCACCGTCCCACACCCGTTATGTAGGGGATGGACACCAGGGCCCTTGAGGACGAGGACTTTTGTCATGTTGTTCGGCGACGGGTGGTAGATTTAACCTCCACACTCCGGCCGGGTAGTGATGTCTTAACCTGGTGGGAAAACATTTTTAAACCCAAGATTAAATCGTTTTTGCGACGGTCAACATACGAGTGGCGGCGGGAGATAGATGCCAATATTTTGTTTTATCGCAACGTCTTAAGGGAATTCTTAAATCTCAGTCCCCGCCCTGAAATTTTTACGAGGAGCTAGCCTCACTGCACCAATTTAACGCATGAGATGAAACGGTACGCTTCTCGCCGATGGCAGAGAGAGTTAGGCCCTGGCACTTGGGGCCCCCTGACTCTCTCTGAACTGCGGAGAGTGATTAGACTCCGTAAAGACAATTCGTCCACGTTACCCCCGGTGGAATGCACCGATGGCGACCTCCTTGAGGCTGCCATTCGATACTTCCGGGGCGTATTCGACCGATAAAGGGCCTGGAATGAAGAGCATCTCCCTCCACTTCCCCATCTCCCCACCATCCCCATCGAGAAGAACGACACGCTGGCCGGCGAGATTAGGAGAGAGGAGGTGGAGGCAATACTCCGTCTCCTCCCTAAATGTAAAGCCCCCGGCTCGGACCTCGGACGGCCCTTATGAGTTTTAGACCGTGTGTTGCGATAACTTAAGGTGGTTTGAGCGAGATACTTCCCTAGTCATCATGGAGACCATATTCAAATTTTATTTTTTTATTCCAGTGTCCAAAAGAAGTACTAAGTAAATATTGTAGTATTAATGGCGCAAAAATACAGTTACATATATGACCAAAATTCTCAGTAATTAAATAAATAAAGCTACATAAGTCTCTAAGTTGACTCATTTTTTCCCGCCGTACGGATGAAAAACCCTTCAAAACAGCAGGTTTTTTTGCGATTCTGTAAAAATTACTGTGGTGAGTCATAAATTATTTTTTATAAATAGTTGAGAAAACATGCAATCTATACACCGTTCGTTTTTTGGCGAAATCTAGGTGTTATAAATTCCTATTTCCTTCAATATTCTCCCTTTAGAGCGCTCAGCCATAATCTATCCCATGTAAAATCGCTTACCTTTTCAGGCAAATTGCTCGAAAAGTAGTTCCGCAAGACGTTGATATTTTGATATCATTGGAAAGATGAGAGTTTATTTCTTTAAAATGAGGCCAAATTCATCAAATTCTAGATTAAGTGATTTTTCTCTCAAACTCAAACTTAACTCCGATTTCATTGACTGTCTTCAACCAGATTTTTATCTCCAACGGTGAGCTGACCCCCAGCCAGTGCACCGCAGTGATCACACTTCTACCCAAGATAGATCGGCCGAAATCGTTCAACGACTTTCGACCGATCGCTCTTTTAAACTCAGACAATAAGATTTTTACGCGTGTTTTAAAATCTCGCCGAACGGATGTCATTGAGCCCTTTTATCCGACACGCAACACGCTGTGTCTAAAAAACGGAATATTCTAGAAGTTTAATTTTATTACGAGATATAATTTTATCCACGTCCCCTACACAGAAGGTTTTTTTAGCAATTTTACCTGTTGATATTACTAAAGCCTTTGATTTCATTCGTATAGAACTTATTCTACATGTTCTTTAAAAAAATTGCTTCCCCTCCCACCTTTATTCGGGTTATTCAAATTTTATACGCTGAGGCGAAGGCCTGCGTGAGGGTCGGGTTTAAAATTTCCCACAAGTTTTTAATTAAAAACTCTTAATGACTTCTTTTGCGGTCGCAATGGACCCGCTCACAAGGGCACTTAAGGCTGCCGGAGTTGGCATCATTCGCCAAGGGAACACTTACTCAAATATTGTCTACGCTGACGATCTTACTTTATTCATCGGGCAGCCAAGCCAACTCCCCTTGGCCGAAGACATAATTCGATCCTACGCTCCCGGTGGCCTAGAAGAGAACAAAAAGAAATCTAATTTGATTGTCCAAAAGGGTAACACAATTTCTAATATGTGGGAATCAGGTACTCTACCTGTAAAAATCATTCTAGGATTCTGGTGGGACTCGGATGTGAGCCAGGCCCTCGATAAGAAGTGAGGGGAGGTGAGCAGGGCTGTGTCGTGGGGTGCGGGGTGGTACAAGCTCACATATCTCCCACTCACTGCTCGTGTTTGCCTCCTCGACCGGATAATAATCCCCAAGATTTGGTACTTGGCACATGTGTGGCCATTGACTAAAGAAGTCCATGCAAAAATGGTTAAGGACACTTAACTCCTTTATCTGGTATGGCTATGTGAGAAAGGCCCCAAGGCCACTACTGTACAATCCCCCGACGAGAGGCGGTCTGAACTTAACAAATATCGCCCTAAAGGCAAATGTTATTTTTCTCAAAATTATCGACTAACATTTTAGAGGGAGGAAACGAAGCCAGGCGGGGCCTCCTCAAATCCACGTGGTCACAGGCCAGTTTCTAAAGTATACATTTTAGGAGAGCTATCCAGGAATGCCGAAAAATTACAGAATGTTTACGAACAGGGGAAACATTTGCAGTAAAGACTATCTACCGGAGGCTGATCGAGAGGGAGAAGACCCCCCCAACTATAATATTTAACCCATGGAGGAACTGGGCTGCGTGGGGGGCGGACGCCGCGGGGCGGCGAGCGCCATGTTCGACACTATTGCCCGACTCCTCCCTAACACGAGAGGTTATGTACGAGAGTATGAGGCTTGCCGGTTCTCCGGCCTTCAGCACAAATCAACATTGATACTTGCTGGAAAAACACACCTCGTCACTGAAGGCCTAACTAATTAAATTTATAGCAATGTTTTGAAGAACAGTACAGTATTGCGAGTACACATAATTTACAGTTAATATAAAAACACGAGATACGTAATTAAAACTCTCGTCAGACCTACCTGCCACAATTGCAAATATAACCAATATTATAAACACGCCAGGGAGAAAACATACTCATTTAACATGAGTATAGTAGAGGAGGTGAAGACACTTCCTAAATCCCGACACGGAAACACCAATTCTCGAGACACGTAGGGCCGTCGGAACCTTGGACCACGGAATCGACACCTGTCTTCTCGAGAAAGTGCCTAGCTGATCGCAACTTTGGCGATCTTTCCGATAGAGTGACGTGTTTCCGATTTTCAACCCCCGATTCCGATTTCCGTTTGCCTAGCTAATAAGACTCCTGATCGCAACTTTGGCGATCCTCCCGTGAGATTGTCGTGTTTCCGATTTTCAACCCCCGATTCCGATTTCCGTTTGCCTAGCTAATAAGACTCCTGATCGCAACTTTGGCGATCCTCCCGTGAGATTGTCGTGTTTCCGATTTTCAACCCCCGATTCCGGTTTCCGTTTGCCTAGCTAATAAGGCCCCTGCCCTGCTTGCGGTCGGGTCGACTCCGCTCCCCACTACATTCTCGGCTGTGGCGATGGTGGGAGGGTGTGGGAGGGGGCAGCAATAAGAAAGACTTATAGTACGTACCTGGGATGTCTTTGATGCTGGTGCCATCGCGGACGAAAAATTGTCAACATTAAACACTCGGCTAAACTAAACTTCCCTAATTTTAAAAATATAGTATTTTCGACACTAATATCACAATTCGTATACCTGAACTTAAAACGCAATACAGTAGGGAGAGGCCTCCTGTCCCTCATTGATAACATATCGGTACCAGGTGCACAGTGCGACCCTTCCTCACCTCCCTCTTCCGCCAGGCACTAATATAAGACGGTACAGATGGAGGAACGTCATCGCCAGTGTAGAGGGTGTTGGGAACTGGTGGCACTTATTCCCCACTCCCCCTTGGACGCCGGACTACTAATGATGGACTTAAGTTAGAAATGAAACAAAATTACTATTATTGATAAAAAAATGTATTTTGCATTCCAAACTGAAATAAATATATATTGAACTAACTGGCTAGCACACCTGACCGGCAATTGGGAGATCCCGGTTCGAATCACGGTCAAGTCAAATGATTTACAACATGGCGAATTTCACCGTCTTCGGTGCATAATTTTTCTAATCATTGCGATTGCAAAAGTGATGTGTTACACAGTCACGCGCACGGGTGCAAAGATTTACAGATCAAAGAGGGTGACATTCGCTATGAAAAAAAACAGATCTCCCAATTGCCGGCCAGGTGTGCTGTGGTCAGGTTGTTGGCTTGGTGGTGTGACTGGCTAACCGACCGGCAATTGGGGGATTCCGAGTTCCGAGGTGTATTCTAACATATCGTTCCATTGCGGGATAGGCGCTGTCGAGAGAGCTTGATTTTCGGCGTTAGGCCCGTGTAACTGTTCTAATTTTGCTTCACTGACACTCTGTATTGCATCAAACACGCTCAGCTATAGCTTAAGGTGGTTCCACCGTAAAATGACTTAAATGTCATTTTATTCATATTCAGTCTACTTGTAAAAAAAAACTTCTCCTCTATCTGATATGAACAACAAAATAACACCTTTCCACGCTATTTTATTCTATAATTGAACTTGAAATTGCATGGTGTTCAATGGGGGAATGAGAGAAACACGGGGAAAAATAGTATTTTTCCATAAAATATAAATGCCATTTTCACGGAAAACTATTTTTTATAAGGAAATAACCCAGATAAATTGAATAAAAATAAAATAAAGGAATATAACCACCTTATTTGTCTAGTTATTGAAGAATTAATGCCGTAATTGAAGTCGAAATGCGGTAATTCGTAGGAAATGGCGCTTCAGTCGGCTCATGTGGCTGGAAAAAAGGGCTCATTTAAAATACATTCGTGGAATAATCTGAAAATTTTGTACCATACTTTTGGGTTTCTGTCGTTAACGCATTGCTTCAGAGAAAGCAGGCTTTTTTTTGGGAATATATCAAAAATGTGGAATTTAGTATTTGTTTTGACTCACACAGTCGCGGCGGAACCTCCTTAAGACCCTTAATATTTCCCCTCTTCTTCTCTTCCACCGCATTCTCCCATGACTTCCTCCGTCTATCCCTTCCTCTCCTCCACCACTAACTCCTCTTAAGGTAGTTTGAGCGAAAAATCACTTCACCTAGAATTTGATGAATTTGGCCTCATTTTAAAGAAAAAACTATCATCTTTCCAATGATATCAAAATATCAACCCCTTGCCAAACTACTTTTCGAGCAATATGCCTACAAATATAAGCAGTTTTACATGGGATAGATTACGGCTGTACGCTCCAGAGGGAGAATATTTAAAAAATTAGGAACTTCTACCCCCTAGATTTCGTCAAAAAACTAACGGTTTGTAGATTGCATGTTTTCTCAACTATTTATAAAAAATAATCTATTACTCACCACAGTAATTGTTACAGAATCGCAAAAAAAACCTGCTGTTGTGAAGCGTTTTCAGCCGTACAGTGGGAAAAAATGAGTCAAGTTAGAAACTTATGTAGCTTAATTTATTTAATTACTGAGTATTTTGGTCATGTGTAAATCTTTGCGCCATTAATATTACACTTTTTATTTCATACTTCTTACAGACTCTGAAATAAAAAAATAAAATTTTAATATGGTCTCCATTATGACTAGGGAACTATCTCGCCCAAACCACCTTAAGTTAATCTGATTCGTTATTCGGCTCAATTCATCTATTCTCTCTCGACGCGGCCCAACCAACGAGACAAGCTCCTTTCATTCATGTCCATTACCGGATTCACTCCACATTCTTCCATCACTCCCTCATTCCTAACCCTATCCGTTCCGATTAAACCGTAGGCACTTCTCAGATGCTCGAAGAACGAAATAATCAAAACGAAAGTTATTCTTTCTGATATCCAACCAACACGGTAAAACTTCTGCAAATAGTCTTTCTTTCAGTCGGCTTTGCACCGCGACTGATGAGAACGTCTTTTCATGTTTTTAATTAATATATTTCATCTTTTCGTGTTTTTATTTGAATATTGGTGAGCGTAGCTACGTGAACTAAGACAAAACGTATTTACTTCTAACCCTGGATGCCAATAAATGACCAGCGTATTGTAAGAGCTGAAGAAATTTCATTAAGTTGGCGTTTCTTCGCGATGCACGAAAAGTGTATAGTTTTTTCAACTAAAAATTTCTTAAACTGGAAACTAATTTTTTTAATCGGAGGCAATTCGACTAATTAAGTGCAAGATGGACAAAGTGTTGACTGAATTACAGCAAAATATAAATAAATAGAACTATTTATCCATGCTTCAAATTTTACCCATGCTTATTTTGATGAAGGATACGAAGTAGGTTTTTGGACATCATTCTCTTCGGGTCGGTCGTTAATGTTTACACAATATCAGTGCTCATTGTTGAGCAAGTGACGAAGCTTGTGATTAACATTTACGGGAAATCGACGAATTGAAGTTCAACTGTATTACGTATGCATACTATATTTTTCCTCACACGTGTCTCTGATCGAATTGTGTCCGGGGATGACGCTTGTATTTTCGAGAACTCCTTTCTTGTACAACTTCCGCGCGGCCCACGTTGCACACGAGACGGAGAGGCAAAGCATGCCGATCCCACTCAAACGCGTTGCTTCAGTCCGAGCCAACCCATCTTTTATCCGATCGGCTGCGCTCTTCGCCATCTTCTGCATCGTCCCACGCGCATCTTCGGCGCATCTGCGGCGTTTCCAACCTCCTCCGCTCTTGTCACGCCCATTTAAAGGAGTCGTAAGTCGCCCGATCCAAGGAACACCTGTGGCCCATTATTATTCTCGCCTACCTGCGCTCCCTTCTTCCCCAAGGGGCATGTGCTTCTCATCGATAAGAAGAAGGGGAAGGCAGAGAAAGAAAAAAAGATAAAAAAGGTGGTTGTTCATGAGATTCCAGCGAATAATAATACAAACGAAATGCTCCACTCGAGACATATATGAGGAACCCTGAGGCACACGGACTGCGAATTGTAATCATGGGCGAGCACGAATGTGCTCGCAGCCTGTCTTGGAAAAAAAACACCTTGGTTTCATTGGACGGATGCGGCAATGAGAAAGTCAGAGAAAGACGTTACTTCACATTAGTGAAATTGCTTGGAATTGCCGCAGGTATCTGTAGCCCACCTGAAGGACATAGTCGATTACGGGAGTGGATTAAGTCCAAAAAAAGATCCGCAAAATTAGCAAAAATATTGTTGTGAAAAAGGGAAGAGCAAGCGAGGCGTTGGAGGAATTATGATGTCATCAAATACGAAGATGAAAAGTATTCATAGTCGGGACTTTAAGTAGCATTTGCTTGGGGAAGATCGTCTCATAGTCGTCAAATAAGGGTGTCTCATGATTTTTTTAATAATATGAGTTTCATCGAGATTGCCTTATTGCAGTATGAGCTCAACTCTTTTCTCGTCGCGTCTCATTTTTAACGAGTTAAATGCTAAAGCACTTAAGGTTTCACCGTCGTAAAATCTCATCTTGTTTGTCGAATAGGACATCGAATAAGCTCGCCTTTGTCAATTCGACTTCGTATTAAGCACACGTCGTGTATGTCTTGACTGATTAAGTCGTCCATAATATTGATTTATGAAATAGTTTCATCGGAAAGTAATTCTTATGCTCACTGAATTCTACTAAACTGGAATATCTTAGGAATAGGTGTGGAATGATTGGAATCATTTTCAAAACGAGGCGAACGCCATAGAAGATTCCCTTTCTATTGTATCCTGCAAGTTTTGCATTCACTTTCATGTTACTTGTTAGCTGTACCAACTTCACAACAACCGTGAATCCCTCAACGAGTGTCACAAAAGGCCGATATAAACATGAGTTGTCGATGATTTCAGGGACAAAAAAATGTACCATTTAAGTTTTGCTTCGGGGTTTCTATGCCTTGTTTGATAGTGAGTGCTTTACGAGAAATATAGCTTTACGTGGTTGGTTTCATAAGTGCAGTGCAACGCTAGTAAATGAGGAATGCGATATCATTCAATGCTGAAGACATGATGGCTTTTGTGGCTATGATTTGCTCAGAAAGTAGTTGGTGTTTACCCTTTGCCTCATTTAAAATGCTCTTTTCAGTGTATAGATAATTCGTGTGGATAATGTACATGAACGATAAGTGTAAACTTCAGAATTTTAACAGACTTCCGTTAAATTCTCTGTTCTTACTTCTATACTGTTTCTATATTGGGTAAAATAACTTGTACCAGATGGATTTCAATAAATATCACCGATAATTCAAGCCAAAAAATAATTTCATTTTTATTAGAGCATTTACTCATACACCTTGGTTGTAATCCTCGGAGGCATTGATTACAATGGATTTCACGAAAGTGACCATCCATTTCTCGTTGTTGTATAATCCTTGGTGGTGGGGTTTTGGAAGTGAAAATCATATTACAAGAAGATAAATTTTGGCATAATATATATTTATTCATAAAAATAGGTTTACTAACTTGCCTATTGGTAAAACTTCAACGACTTAATTATTTCTGCGGCATGGTAGAGTTTTGAGGAGCTATTTTGCTGAAACTAGAAAATAGTTGGCACTCTTGGTAATCAATCCCTTGACCTTCTGTTATACTTTGAATATTATTAATATGCTGTAAGCATAACCCAACAAGAAGTATTCCCAAGAACAACTATTCCCATGTATATGTTGTGGATGGTGTTAACATAAAGGCGACAGATGAAGTGAAGTATCTAGGAGTTACGATAACTTCGGACCTATCGTGGGGAGCACATATAAGAAATATTTGTGGCAGAGCTCTGAAGAAGCTAGGATTCGTCAAGCGTATTGTGGGAAGATTTTCGGATGAAAAAGTAAAAGAGAGGTGCTATTTCGCACTCGTCCAACCACGCCTTGAATATGCAGCGAGCATATTGCACCCGGTGCAGAAAGACTTAATCCGGGAACTTAATAAAATACAAAGGAAAGCTGCGCGATTCGTCAAAAACTGCTACGGGCGTACTGACAGCGTTACACAGATGTTAAACGAATTAGGCTGGGAACCGCTAGAGACTCGGAGGCTGCGCGCTAGGCTTAGATTGCTTGAACAATTGAGAATAGATATCTTTCAGAGCGACACGGAGAACATCATATTAGAACCCCACTATATTTCCAGGTCCGACAGAAACGATAAATTAAGAGAGATATTTTGCCGAACGGATTGGTATGGGAATTCGTTTTTCCCCCGAACAATAAGGGACTTCAATAAATGCTAGGCGTAATTTCATTAGAGCGTTTCCTTTTTATCTTTAAACGGCTGGTGTCCTAACACCCCCCGCCACACGCCTATTGAGGCGGCTTGCGGGGTAATATGTAGATGTAGATGAAGTAAACGCTGATATTCTAATGCTCTGCGTACACTGGCTGACAAAATAAACTAACTTACCCAATGACAAATTCATAAATGAGTTGCCTAATAGTCTGTACAATAGTCTACCCCTAATAAAATTATGCAGGTGATACTTTCTCACCAATTAAAGTTGAACATATTTCAGAACGAACTTATATACTAAATGTTTCTACTCTTAAAATCTAGTAGTGTGGTTCCAATGTGCGTTGACTTTGAGAACGTTTGAGATATGGGGTTGGAGAAGGTTTGCTGGGTGGCGAGAAAGACAAACGAGGAGGTATTACATATGGTTGGAGAGGAGAGGAAGCTTGTGGCAGAGGTTCGGAGAAGGCAGAAGAGATGGATGGAGGAGGTTTTGAGAGGAGAGGGCATGTTGAAGAGAGTGATAGAGGGGAGAACACTGGGGAAGCGTGGAAGAGGAAGGAGGAGGATAGGAATTCTGGACGAAATGAGAGGAGGTAGAAGATATGAAGAATTGAAGAGGGATCTAATGGCGGGACATCCTTAGGAGGGAAAGCGAGACAATGTCTATGAGGTTGGGATGCAGAATGGGGACTGTCCAAGAACCTACCAATCAGCTGGTAGAATACTTGAATGAACGGACTGGGAAGTCATTTCGTATATTCGCCAACAAGGGGAACCACGGAACGCCACGATCCAAGTAACTCTTCATTCATCTCGTTTTTTTTTATAAATAACAGTCATCGTCATCAATTTCATTCTCTTTGGATGTGGGTGTCATGCCAGCGCAGATTTTCTAATTGTATCCCAACTTCTACGCTCTTTCTAGCCCAAAATACAATTCTACCCCGAGGAAATCTGCCGTCTGCCGGTCAAACCTCCAATTTATCATAGCCATAAAAACAGCTCCTCTCGAAGAATTCACCATTTTGAAAGAATATATATTAGGGAGGAGATACCTTTCGGAAAAAATTGAGCGCCACCGTGAATATATTTCCGGACTCATATTGGGCGAGAGGCGGTCATCAAATCACACACAATAACCCCGCACACTGAGACCCCCACCCCGGGCGTATTGACGGAAAAATCTATTTCGATTAAAATAAAAAATCGAGTATTAATAGTCAAAGATCGAGGAAATCGATATCGAGCCATGATCTTCGAGTTTCGATCCAAACTCGATTTTTCAACTTCGATCTTGACCATTTCGTACCGTTTCGCGATCAGAGTGCTGAGTATGATAACGCCATCCGTCCCATGTGAAAGACTTTTCTCTAAGCCTGTAAAATTGGAAAGGCACGCCCTAGATTATCAAGAAAGCATCTCAATCAGTTGATCTTTCTTAAAAATTTTAGTGAAGCCGAATGGTTCAGAGCGGTGATCCCCAAACTTTAATTTGCGTGCAATTGCAAATTTTTACTACTAATAATTCAAGAATGTATTCTAAGTACATTTTTAGGGATTTTTTATACAATTCAAATATGTATTATGAGCGTTTTTGAATGAATAATAAACACGTTTATGAACCAACTGTATTTTATTCAAAAAAGAACCGTCGATTTTTTTCGAATATTCGATCTTTTGGTTCAAATTTTGATTTTTGTTGAAAAGTCGAGCTTTTCATTTCGATTAAAAAATCGATTGCTCGAAAAATTGACTTTGACCGACATTTTTCCATCACTGGCCTGGCGTGTTCGACTTAGCAAGAGGTTTCTTCTTCTTAGCGTACCCGTTCGGTGCTCGACTCGAATGGCAAGCCCCCTCACCTTCCTCCTCATCCGCCATTTGGTGCTCTCACCACTCGTCTGAAGAAGACCCGAATGCGTGAAGAGGAGACGGTTGGTGTGACCACGGATGGAAGTGGCATCTCTCGCTCACACCTCCTCTCTCTCTAAGATGAACGCCGGGAGTCAACAATCGAGACATGTGCTTTCGTGTGGGAGGGGAGTTTAGGGAAAGGCGACAGACGAGGAGGAGTAGTCGACGTTGACATCTTCGGAGATATAGCGGTCGGCGCATTTGTGTGTGGGCGGTTGGGTGTGCCGTGTGTGCGTGATACACCCACTTTGACTTTGAGGAAATGAGATCCGCCCCCCCTGGTGGTATCGGTCATAAGGACCACGAGCTTCGGTGTCACGTAGCTACTAACGTCGACCAGGGAGGTTTATTTTATGACTTCCATACCGATCAATTAAGGTGGTTCTACCGTTAAATGTCTTCAATATTATTTTATTCATATTTTGTCTACTTGTAGAAAAATTTGTCCTCTATCTGATATGAACAACAAAATAACACCTTTCCACGCTATTTTATTCTATAATTGAACTTGAAATTACATGGTGTTCAATGGGGGAATGAGAGAAACACGGGGATAAATAGTATTTTTCCATAAAATACAAATGCCATTTTCGTGGAAAACTGTCTCTAAGAAGGAAATAATCTAGAGAAATTGAATAAATATAAAATAAAGGCATCTCACCACCTCATTTTTCTAGTTATTGAAGAATTAATGCCGTAATTGAAGTCAAAATGCGGTAATTCGTAGGAAATGGCGCTGCAGTCGGCTCCTATGCCTGGATAAAAGTGCACATTTAAAATACATTCGTGGAATAATCTGCATATTTTGTACCTTACTTTTGGGTTTCTATAGGTAACGCATCGCATCAGTGAAAGCAGGATTTTTTTGACAAAATATAAAAAATGTGGAATTTAGTATTTGTTTTGACTCACACAGTCGCGGCAAAACCTCCTTAAAGGGTAAGAGATCGACGACGGATCGACGTCTCAATCGAGCGGAATTCCCAACGTGCTATTCTGTAACTATTTATCCGTAAAATCCCATTTTTGCCGCCTGAACTTTAAAAATCCATTTCATTATTAGCAACCAAGTGAATTTTGCGATTCGGATCCTCAAAATTACAAAATAACCTCCATTCGGCGATTATTATCTTCAAGCACGCACGTTGAACAGTTTAGGTACACCACAGAGATGGTGCACGCGCTACCCTGAACTGCATTTCACGTGGGGCCATGAGAATAGGCCATGGTGACTACTCACTCCCCCTGCCACACACCCTAGAGGTGGATTGCAGGGTATTTTGTAGATGTAGATGAGAAATCAAATGTTGTGACGTCAGACTTGGTCAAATACATATGGCGTATTTATGTTAGGGCCCGGTTACATCGTGAAATATCCGGAAAAGAGCCACTCTATAGGTTTAGAAATGGTGGTAGAAAAGCCATTGTGGAATGGAGCTTTACTGCACCGAATTTTTACTCCGGGCAAACAGGGAAGTAAGGCGTTTTTTTTTTGTTTCTCTTGCACGTATTGATAGGGCATGCATGAGAAGGCTGAGCGAGGTTATTATTCTTTCGGACTCCAGCTCTCTGAGGCATTAAAAAGTCGGGTACGCTCGTCATTTTAGCCAGAAAGATATCAATTAAACAAAGACTTCGGGCAATGTCGGCTGCCCTTCCTTGTCTGACGTCCCACGCCTAAGAATACCCGTGTGAAGATAATTTTTTCCACTGAACGCGTATCTAGCCTTAAATGCTCTAGGGTTATTACGTAGCTTTCCGATTCCGAATCTAAAAATCGACTCGATCGATAGCATAAGGGATTTTTAGCATTCGAGCGGAAACAAACCAAAATAATCGATAGAAATCCACGAAATAGACGGACACGGTTTGGGCAATACGTTCTATTTCGACGCAGATTCCGATTTGTTACCTGGGAACGATCGATAGGGAAGTTGCATGATAAACCATTTTGTGAATGGTCATTGAGTAGTAAGTAACCGACTGGTCATAATGCGACGAATAAAGCAGATAAAATGGACGAACGGGACACGCAATTGGGACGACTCGTCCGAGTTGGAGGTAGCGAGTAGCGCTTGCGAGGGTGGACCACATGAGATACTAATAATAATAATATAGTTTATTGTTCACAGATTTATATCCGAGATGAGCAATTTTCATGAATCACATTGGAGCTCAAAATACATTTAAATTTAGTGTGCAAAGCATCAATTAAAAAAAAGTATTGCAATTAAGTGAACAACAAGAAAAAAAACAGCATTCCAAATGAATGGAATAAACATCATGAACAAAACACAATATAGAATATGCAATACGAAGCAAGTTCACACAATGAATTAAATATAAACAGGATTAAATATTTTGGTACAATAATTTTAAATAAATAACAATGGAAAAACAAACCAAAATAGTGCAGCCCATACATGATTAAAGCATTGAAATGAATAAAAACAGCTTATGTGGGCCAAGTTAGGTAAGATATAATTTCTTTTTGAATTGGGGCATCGATGAGGAATTTTAGATTGATTTAGGTAGGTAGTTCCAAGTTTGAGAGGCGGCAACGGTAAATGATTTCTGAAATGTAGAGGACCGATAATGTGAGACATGTAGGTAGTTAGTCGGCTCTAGTAACTATATTTGGCAATATGGTTCTCTTGGAATAAAAGTCAATTATGTACTGTGGGTCATCGTGTTTGAGCAGGGATACTACACCCAACCCAGGTATCGAGGGCATTAGCTTCCTTCAATAGATCGTCCATGAGTACAGTCGTAGAAAATCATGTCGACCCGGTGGATCTTGAGGAACAGGCGGGTTGAAACTCGACGAATGTCGCAGATAAATTAAGACGAAATACACAATTGGGACGAATCTTCCGCGTCGGAGAGATCGGATCGCGTTCGTGTGGGTGGGTCTTCCGTGTGCGATACACCTCCTCTGGGTTGGTATCGAAGACACGAGGTGGAAGGTAAGACCCCCCACCAACGGAGGAGAGAGTCCTTATAGAAGGCCATAAGCTTTGGTGTCACGTAGATTCTTATGTCGACCAGATGGGCACGGTGGGTTGTGAAGAACGGACACATCCAAGGTAAATAAATATCACAGAGTTAGACGTAATATACGATGGGCAGGAACTGTTCAAATGGAACAACAACGGAAGATGGTTGTGTCACGCAGATAGTTATATCAACCCGGTTGACATGCTGAGTCGTAAGGAAGTGACACATCCAAATTCAAAAGACTATAACAGATAAACTAGGTAAAATATAATACACTCGGGACAAATCGTCCACATTGGAGACCGTGGGAGGACCACTGGCCGCTGATTTGGTGAAACTACAGGAGGGTAAGGGGAAGAATCGGATCTGGCACGCCAGGATTGAGTTATCAAGTGAATTCATAGCGCACACCTTTGAGACCGTCACGAAGGACATTATCCGAAACCCACGCCACACCTGCGGATCACACAAAATAAAAAAAAATAGAGAGAGATGAACGGCCGAATGGATAAGCGTAGGATGTTTAGTCTCGCACCACGCACGACTACGACAAAATTAGAACAGTGGAATATTGGAAAAACACCTTCCCTGGTTTTTCTGTTTCCATCTCAATTCATTTTCCCCTTTTCTACCCATTTGTTCATGGCTGGTGACCTAACATCGTCAGCCACACTGCCTTCATTTGGTTGGCTATAGCTATATTGTGGAGGAGACCGACAAATGAGGTCATTTTCACCGTTCAGGATAGGTGGGTAGATAGTAGGTGGGGTAAGGGAAGGATTATCCGAGGAATAGAGAGAGGGTGGAAAGTAACCCATCGGTATTAGCCTATGCCTAACGGAAGGGTCCAAGTTTAACGCCCTATCCGACAGAGTACTACAACTGAAGTCCTCTCCTCAGTTTAATCAAGTAGGGACTGAAATTCCACTTAAATCATCTCCACCATTGAACCAGGGTCCTTCAGGATGAGAAGCTAGTAGGTTCCCCAACCGCCACACCAAAGCCATGGAAATGATCTTTTTAGATTTAAACTATAACAAATACACCATAACGCATACCACTGATAAATTTTGACATTTCATGAAAGAAGAATACATTCAGGCTTAATGAATAACAAGGATGTCATTAAAATCGGATTCAATTCCGAAGAAGGTAGAGGAAGGTTGGGTAAGAGTTCTTTGTCACCCTTGAAGTTCAATATGTACATTAAAAAGGCAATATACTTTAAATAAATGATAAATTGAAACCTGGGATAAATGTTCGTGGAGATAAAATCAGCATTCTACGCTTCGCTGATGGGATAGCATTTTTGGGAGAGAAGAAGAAAGATCTGCCAAAAATTATGAACTGCATGGGAAACACTGCAAAGAGCTTGCAGTTTAATGCAACTAAAACCAGCATAGTGGTTTGTGGAAGAAATAAAAACTAAAGTTTCCCCTTCAGATGTATGTATAAAAAACTGGAGACAGTGGAAAAGTTTGCTCTCTTGGAAGTAGGGTCTTAAGCTACGAAAGGAGCAAGACATACATTGTGAGCAGAGTAGCGCAAGCAAAGAATCAATGATATCTACGTATCAAAATAAGAGTCCACTAACAGAAAGCAACAAAATCATAGAAATGAGTAAATATTTCATCAAAAAATGTGTGGCAGTGAAGCTTATAATATAATAGCAGCAGAATTAAAATGGAAAGCAAAGGGTATGTGTTGTTATCTAAAAATGGTGAAAACTATATGGACGATGAGAATCGCCAATGAAGAAATAGTAAGAGAAAGAGGAAAAAATACTGACTGGACACATTATTATCGGACATAAAACTCACCTGAAAAAATAGAAAGTAATAATATTGAGAATAATTACCGTCGAATAACCAAAGATGGAATGCATGTACGTTGTATTTTGAAGAATGTTAAAATGACAACTCATGAAAAATTAACAGTTTACTTGAAAAGAGATAGGAGCTGCAGTAAACCAATATAACATGAAGTATTGCGTTGGGAGAAATCCAGGGTATAGTTGGAGACCCTTGATAATGACGCTGTAGCGTTGAAACCGGTTGGCTTTACAGTATAAGTTCGTGGAATATTACAAAGTGATTTATCAATATGTCCAATTTACCCAATATGTCCACCAAGTAGAGTCAGAATCAGTCGAAGTTATGAAGTATTGCGTTGCATGGTGAGGAATCCATAGGTACTGAAGGGTGAAAAGGAGAGTAAATTTTAAGGCATTTGGGATGTGAGAAAAGAGGAGGATTTTGGAGGTATGGTGGATGGAAAAGAAGGTAAGTTCACAATTGCTGGCCTCGGTAGATGAGAAAAGGAATCTGCAGGAGAGCATGAGGATGGGACGAAGCGAGTGAGTTGAGCAGCGAGGAATGAGAGGAGTACTTTTTGAAAGGCAATTGTGCCTTATGGGTGAGATGTGAATGGAGGTGAGGAATGGGTCGAGGTAAAGAAGGAAATACAACAAAGTAGATGGTTTTTTGATTTGACACCGGTACTTTTGCTCCACTCCTCAGAAAAAAAGAGTCTACGTACTTTATACACATATAAGTGTCTGAGAGGGAGCAATTTTAAATTTATAAGAGCGGAAAGGACGACTCATAGTAATTCTGTTTTAGCATTACCCGAATAGGCCTCTTTTGCAGGGTTATAGCTGGTTTAATAGAGTTCAGATAAGCTCCACCCCATGCAATTATACCACTTGTCAATTTAGAGTTTACTAATGCATTGTAATATAACCTCAGATTATCTAACGAACATTTGTTACGAAGCAGATAAAATTTAGCTAGGGCATACCGCAATACTTTAGTTACAGAATCTATGTGTTGTGTCCACTTCAAACATTTATCTAGGGTTATACTATTTAACACGTTCAATTACAATGGTATCACAGCATGTATCAGGATTACAGTTTATGTCATGATATTTCAAGTTCCAATTAAATATAAAATAATATAAATAAATAAAATATGGATAAAAACTTCACAGAAAACGAACGCCCGAAGTAAAATTATCTTTAGCTGAGGTTCCCAATCCATTCTCATTTGTACACCCCTTCGGTAACCCATTAGCCCTCCGGGAAGTAGCTCTATCGTTTGGAGCCCTCGCAGTAAGGACATATGTTTTCCATACTTCTGCCATTATTCAGATTTATTTCACGTTCCCCCTGAACCACCAAGCGCATACCCCTTAAGGTTAAGGTGGTTCCACCGTAAAATGACTTAAATGTCACTTTATTCATATTCTATCAACTTGTAGAAAAAGGTTGTCCTCTATCTGATGTGAAAAACAAAATAATACCTTTCCGCGCTATTTTATTCAAAATTGAACTTGAAATTACATGGTGTTCAATGGGGGAATGAGAGAAACACGGGGATAAATAGTATTTTTCCATAAAATATAAATGCCATTTTCGTGGAAAACTGTCTCTCAGAAGGAAATAATCCAGATAAATTGAATAAAAATAATATACAGGCATCTTACCACCTTATTTTTCCAGTTATTGAAGAATTAATGCCGTAAATGAAGTCAAAATGCGGTAATTCTTAGGAAATGACGCTGCAGTCGGCTCCTATGACTGGAAAAAAGTGCTCATTTAAAATGCATTCGTGGAATAATCTGCATATTTTGTACCTTACTTTTGGGTTTCTATTGGTAACGCATTGCATCAGTGAAAGCAGGATTTTTTGGACAAAATATTAAAAATTTGGAATTTATTATTTGTTTTGACACACAGTCGCGGCGGAACCTCCTTAAGCTTACAACAGGTTAGGAAACGCTGCCCTGAAGGTTTATTCGATGTATACTACCACTGATGGTGGTATAAGAATGCGTGTGGATGGAACCATTGATGTATCGCAGCGCAAGAGGAGGTGAGATCATAAGTCATGCTCCGAGGGCGGACGTTTGAGTATCGCGCATTCCGTTGTGTGCCCGCGATGCCCTTGACTCCCGTCCTCTTCACCAGAGGGCGTGGGTGTGTTCGGTTTTCAGGGGGGGGGGGGACCACGGAAAAGACGAGTGCCTGGGCCTCCTTCCCTCCCCCCCCCCTCCATCTCACACCCCCTCCCAAGGGGTCATATCATCACGAGGAGGCAACGCTACGAGCGGTGAAGAGGGTCATCTCAAAAAAAAGCGGCCCAAGGAGTGCCGTCGCTCGCTCGTCTGAAGGAGAATGAATATACGTATGTACCAATATGAATGGGCACAAGCGGAGGAGGTGGGACGGAGGTCGTGTTAAAGAGTGTGTTCTCAAGGTGTGGGGCACACCTCGGTCGCCCTTCCCTCTTGAATAAGATACGCCTGCGTTTTCATTTCGTGAACACCCATATCTATTTCTCCCGCTCACTCCCCTCGGTCAAACGATTAAGTAAGGCGGTTTATGATTTACAAAGAATTTTTATTTTACAGCGACACATAGGAGCTTCGAGTTCAGATTACTCGTCCCAGCGAACTTTAACCAGCGGAGAAAGCAATTCTTACGGATAACCAACATTAAACCCACCTATATATAGCCATTAATGACAAGTAAGTTCTCACGTTCTTTTCGACGAATATGTGAACTTTACGATCAAAAACATCATTCGTTAGGACCGGGACTCGAACTCAGATCACGCGCATTCGCTCCCGGAGGCCGAAACAATTAAATATTCATGTAGCAAGATTTTTCTATAGTTTTATTAGAGTTAATACTAGTTACTGGTATTAAACGAATACTAATGACTCAGTATAATTGCTTTGATGACTAAACCGCTTGCTCATCAACTAAATGTTCATAGATGAGACGTTAACTTAAATTCTTTCTCAGTTGTACGGTGAAAATTTCTTCTCTAACCAAGATTTTTTTGGTGTTTACAAAAAATACTACGGAAAGTAATAAAGTTATCTTTTTAAACAATTTTGTCTCCCATGACGTTCAATATTTACATTAAAAATCTTTGAATGAAATACAAAATAGAAATAGGACTCTAAGTGATGAAGACAAACTCAGCATGTCACTCTTTGCTGATGATAAAGCAGTTCTGACAGGCAAGAAATGAGATATGATGAGAATTATGGACTGTACGGACAAAACTATGAATAAATGTGACTACAGGGTTAATGTTTAGAAAACCAAGGATATGGTTCGTGAAATAAATCACGAATCTGAATCACCGTCAAACTTGGGCAGCAAAAACTTGCGTCAGTGGAATAATTTCGCAATCTGGGAAGCAGGAATACCAGCGATGGAAGCAGCGGGAAATATATCGTGAACAGAATAGCCCAAGCAAAGAAGGAATTGTATTAAAAGAGGAGGAGTATGCTTATAGCCAGTTAGAATAGTCTAGAATTAAGGAAACACTTACCTAATTGAAACATATATTTGGAGCATGCTCTTATATAGTAGAGAATTTAGGACAATGACGGCTGCAGATCAAAAGAGATGAGAAGCGATGGAGATGTGGCGTAATTGAAGAATCTCTCTCTCGGTCATCAGCTCGATATCGAGCGTTGTGACCCAAATGGACTCATGTACGTGCATTATGTACAAACAATGACGGCAGTTCTCTATTAGGGATTGGAAAATCGATTTCGATTTTTTCGAAAATCGATTATCACACTCCGATTTTCGATTTAATCGAAGTCGACTTTTTGTTTTGAAAAACCGATCAAAATCGATTCTAACCTATCGATTTTAGATTTTTAGCTTGCTAGCTAAAGATAGCGTTTGAATTTTTCCAATCGAGCTGCGCCAGTTTGTAAACCGCCCTCCAGTCGACTGCAAGTCCAACTCTAATCCACTACAAGCTTGGAAGGAGATTGAGGGAGAATTTCCCATCGTATACAAACCAGCCAGCAGGATTTTATCTATAGTTGCCTCTACCGTGCCGTGTGAGCAACTCAGGTGCAAAATCGATTATTCGGAGAACATTTAAATATGTTAGTTTTCTTAAGGTCCATCCCTGAGGAACACTGGTTCCACGGCTTTGCAAACAAGAAATAAATAAAATTCTGTTTTTCATTCTGTGGTATGCCCACTTTTCAATATACAATTCTTATTGCTACTAAACTGTATGTAATTTGCTTGTTATATTAAGTGTGGTTATAAGTATCTGTTATGGATTGTTATTTCCCTGTATATCTTATTAATATCTTTAAAATAATATTTTGTATTAATAAATTTAACTGTATTCGGTTCTTATCCCTCGTGCTTTCATTAACCCATATTTTGCTTTTGTTACAACAGCACATTCGTATTTCAGCAGACAATTACTTCACTATGCATAAATATCGATTTCGATTTTTCGATTATTTTAGGCAAAAAATCGAATTTTTAGAAAATCGATTTTAAAAACCAAAATCGAAAGTCGATTAATCGAAAATCGATTCTGGATTTAAATTTCCAATCCCTATTCTCTATCTATCTTGGGCCGCGTGGACTGCTTCACTCGGCTTCAGGTTGGTGAGGATCTTAATTCGATCCGTCATTCTTAACGGTGGGCGTCCTTGTGTCCTCTTTCCCCAGACCTTACCTTCGAGTACTATCTTCTCTAACCCATTGCGCGCCTTATGACGTGACCGAAGAATTTAAGACAATTGCGCAGAATTGTTGGCAACAGTCGGTTCCTGTATGAAATTTTCAATTGGGCTAAAATGGAGGCGTTAGTTCTTCGCCCCGTCTATGATATAAGCATCATTCGTATGTCATTGAAGAATGGTGGAGATAAAATGGACGAAGAAATATTACGAGGAGCTGGAGAGAAAATAAGTGAGGATGCAACCCGCACTTCACTGACCTGAAGAAGCCGACTGCAACGCCGGCGAAACTGTCGTCCCAGAACAATGGACCTACGCGGTGTAATACCCGGAAGAAGTGTATCTTGACATCTTAAGGTGTTCGCCGTTGTATGTTCGTTTAAACGAGATCATATTTATTTAAATCGTGTCTTTTGGATAAGAAATGGAGGTTTTGGCGACATCTTCAGGTGCCTTGCTTTTAAACTGGTCGTATTAAATAAAATTCATTGTAAAATTTACAAAGTTTATATTGATTGTGTCAATATGGGTTTTCACAAAGTTGCGCCTGAGAATATCGAGTTCACCAATGATGATGTTCGAAATAATTGAGAGCAACATGCCCATCCTTACACTATTTTAAACAAGTGATAGAAATGATATTTTGTTTGGCACAAAAACAATCGCGCTATCACATCGCAGTCACGAGATGCACTGCGACGAAATTTTCGCCAACGCCCAAAGTGGCCGCCAGGCGCCGCCCTTGGACCCCCGACTGAGCCTCCGAACGACGCCAACCTAATGTCGTGCTCGCGTCGCCGCCGTGAATATGTTCGTTCAAACGAGATCATATTTATTTCAAACGTGTGTCTCTTGGATAAGAAATGGAGGGTTATAGCGTATCGCTATGCAAACCTCACTTCACTATTTCCATCTTGGTCCTTCATAGTCGGTCGTTGAGTTTCAAGACGGATCCACATTAAAAATCGGAACCTTTTTTCGCCGTTGGGTGAGGATTTGCGGATTCATCAAACGCACACGTATGGATATGCCACCGTGCGGTGAAATTAAGAGTGTTGCCTTAATATTATTGTGAAAACATATTGATTCATTCATTCATCATAAATATTGACATTTTCTTCTTGATTCAGCCTGAAGCAGTCTTAATTATTGGATAAGGGAATGACAAACTTCGTGTAGGCTTAAGGTGGTTTGAGTGAAAAATCACTTCACCTAGAATTTGATGAATTTGGCCTCATTTTAAAAAAACAACTCTCATCTTTCCATTGATATCAAAATATCAACCGCTTGCCGAACTACTTTTCGAGCAATTTTCCTAAAAATATAAGCTGTTTTATATGGGATAGATTACGGCTGTGTGCTCCAGAGGGAGAATATTAAACAAATTAGGAATTTCTAGCACCTAGATTTCGTCAAAAAACTAACGGTGGGTAGATTGCATATTTTCTCAGCTATTTATAAAAAATAATCTATTACTAACCACAGTAATTTTGGCAGAATGGCAAAAATACTTGCTGTTTTGAAGGGTTTTCAGCCGAACGGCGGGAAGAAATGAGTCAAGTTAGAGACTTATGTAGCTTTATTTATTTAACTACTGAGATTTTTGGTCATGTATAACTATATCTTTGCACCATTAGTATTACAATATTTATTTCATAACTTTTACACACGCTGAAATAAAAAAATAAAATTTGAATATGGTCTCCATAACTATCTCGCTCAAAGCACGTTAAGCAAAAAAAATACATTCTTATATTAAGGAGAAAATAACTGTTATCGTTTTTGTTGGCAGGCAAAAGAGAAGTCAAAGTAAACATTAAAAACTAAGGGAGAGCCTAATAGCTTGACAGCTTGGAAATCAAGATCGTCATACGAGAGGTACAGAAAAAACTGTTACTCAGAAATGCAGCATGGTCAATGAAAAATCCTTCTCAAGAGTTAAGTTTTACCGAAAGATAGAACAGAGTAAGTGCAAGGAAAATTAGTTTGACGTTTACATGCATCAACTTTTCATAGAAACTTGAATTTATTTTTAAAGAAGGGAAGCAGAAGAAATAGCAAGCAGTATTGACAAATGCTGGTTGGCGAATGCACTTATAGTGTCATCCGCGTGGCTATCTAATGTTTTGCGATGGCAATAGAGAAATTGCTTCACCTACCGCTGATGTGTACATTGAAGGTGAATAATTCATCGATGCTGGTGGCGGCAAAGACTTCGGAAAGATACGAAATTAATTAACTAGAGTCGTCAGGTTGTTTTTTTTCGTATTCCGCCGTAATCAGTTTGACCTGTAATTGTTGCACATAATTAGAAAATAATTATGCTGACGTTACGTTGGTTTGTGCAACTGCGTGGCATTGATTGAGGGCCGTTCCGAATCTTTAGCAGATTACTGAAACTTTTATCATTAAATAAATAATGTAATAATCATAAGTTATTTATTGCACACACTGCTAGAGCTCCTATTACGAACATTTTAATAAATTCTCATAACAATCCAACGGCAGACATTACCATGCTCCGATTGGTGGATATTACACCCAGGCGGGACTCGAACCCGCAACACTTGGGATTGGCAGACAAGAGCTCCTGCCCACCTCCGCCACCGAGACCAGCGATAAGTTGTATATAGGTACATAAATGTTGCAAATTACGTCAAATCCGCCAAGATATGATTCTGATAAAATATACTAAATAATGTGAAAAACCGATCGACTTTGCTGAAGCATTGATATCACTCGGCTCAGGTGATCGTTCCTCAGAACGCAGTGCAGACTTCTGCCCGTCCGGTAGAACGTTCAGGACCTTTTGAGACCCTCTGGCTTGTGAGCTTTATTAAGGTGGCTGGAAGAGTAGCTTCTCGATGATCTCCTACATGTTCTGACTGCCTTTCCTCCTTCGCCGTCTCTTCTTCAGTTGTACGCAGTGGCGATTCCAGTGGCGGGATAAGTAACTTCGTTTTTGCTGCGCTTCCTCGGCCCCGCTCCTACTTCCCCCCCCCCCCTCTCATGACCGGTGGTGAGGAGGGAGTCGGTGTACAAGGGGGGAGGGGAGTGGATGTTTGTCTGCAGGCGCAATCAATCGATTAATTAGCCGCGTCTGACCGTCCCGTCTCGTCCTTCGCGAGTTGGGATGCGTCCCGCGTACCAATTCCTCCAATCCCCTCCTCATTATCTCCATCTCTCTCCTCCACTCGCCCCCGTCAAGGGGAAAGGGGGAGGGGGAGGAGGGAAATGGCCAACGCGACGCCAACAACGAGCGCAATAGTATTTCCAAGGAAACGACGAATCGCGAATCCCAATTCGATTCAATAAAAATTAACCGAGTGACAATCAGTTAAATTTGGGTCACCGATTTTTAAGCGCTAAAAAAACGGTGACTTTTTTCAGACTAAATACAGTAAAAGTAAAACTACGGTTGGAAAAAAATCTAAAAAACCTGAACGCGGATATAATCGTTATATCGGGTGCATTTTATTAGATTAAAATCTGTTGACTCAACTTGAAGATATAGTTCCTTAAACTCGATGGGCAAGGCCAATTTTGAGGATATTGGGGCTAGTATTACCACAGTCTATACAGTCGCGTCATGCCATGTAATTTTCCCTATACAGACTTGCAGCGCGCCGATGCAAGCGCCTCTAGTGGTGAACGTGTATAACTACTTTCATTACGGTGTAAATGAAGCTAACTTTTGCTCACTTTCGCCAACATTTGCACTGCCTTCTAAACATTTGATTTTTGCGGGTAATGCTTTATGTTAACGGCTTTTCCATCCTCTTTAAATTATCGTAATCTCGTTCAGAGCACCGATGTGTCACAATCGTTCGCGGAATAAATGGTCCGTTCAATGGTTAGACATTTCAAAGAAGGAGCAAAACTTTCTTCAATTATTGAAATATGTACAGAGTAGTTTGTGACCCCAGTCTAGCACATATGGCTTATGACATAACGTACGTCTGTTCTGACTTTTTAAGTGGCATAAAGACAAAATAGGAAGCACATGTACAGGTATTTATTGAGGTCACTATTACATTTTTGTATTTTCTGTGAGGAATAAAAACACAAAAGGATCTATGGAAATATACTTTTTCACACATTTAATTCAAATCGGTAACCTGTATTATTCACTATTAAGTATTATTTGTACATTCGATTTTTGTAGCTACAGAGACCCTGATTTTTTCATTTCAAATATAAAATAAATGCATGTCCTTACAAAGATTCTATTGAGCAAATATTTCACGTGAGCTGCATCTTTCTGGAAGGGGCATTTTGTTTCATTCGCAAATCATATTCCCATAAGACGCCCTATTTGCTTTAATTAACAACAAAATGAGTATTACTTATCAATGTTGATGAGCATTCCTCGAAAAAGGAATTCAGTTCCTCACTGCACAATATAAGACTGAGGAAATTTACTTTGAAAGTTTTTAAAATATGTTAATAAATTTTTTCCTCGGATATTATCTTCTATTTTCATGGGGAAGTACCTACATTCACAATAATGAAGTGATACCAGTTTTATCAGAAAATAGCCCAAAAACATATATCATTCACAAGAAATCATGTTTTGACCAACCACTTCTTTCAAGCTATCAAGGATTGCTTCCTGGCTATCGAATACTTCACTGCCGCAGGAAGAATTAGGCTTCAGAAACGATTTAGACACCAAATATTGACATAGGAGTAGCCTTGTAGCGGACAACAGAGAAAAATTCTCCAAAAAGTCTCGTTTCATTTTTCTTGTTTCTTGACATCTTTCTAAAGTGCTTTGGTTCTCAGCTCTTTCCAAATATTTTGCAGAGAGTTGATATTTAGAAGCCAAACTTCAACAAATTTTACCTTGTATGTACTTATTATCATTTCCTCAATGGCCAATTAACCTGATTGACCCCAGCCAATTTTTCATTGCCTCGAGGGCTTCAATGTGTTCATATTCATCTGTGGTAGTAACTATCAGTGTCGCAGCTGAAATAATGCCGTGGGAGTTGGAAATATTGGATAAATCATCAACTTTTTTACACATTTTGGTGTTTCCAGTGACTGAACAGGCATTAATCCACAAGAAATAAGAGTGCTTATGGCTGATACTTCTGTAGAATGACGTAGTATATGTGGTGAACTGGCCTTCCATTTGGGAGTTATACGGGGAGTTACTGCTTTTATAAACTATGGGCAAGTCTGACTGTATTCTTAGAATCCAGGGAGAACTATTCACAAACGACCTCCAAAGAGATCAAAACTCTAATTCCACTTTTTAATAGATAGAAACAATCATATTTAAATAGGTCATTCCTGTTACTATTCAGCAAATGAGGAATATTTTAAAAATAGTATAATTTCCTGCATAAAAATCTAAGATAAATCAGTTGATATTTTTATTGACTTGCGCATCAGAACAAAGTTTGAACCCTGGTCAGCCACACATGTCTTCACGGTAAACGCTGGTTTAGAAAGTATTTGAAGAGTAGTTTTGAATAAATTTTGAAAACATTTGTATTTTACAGACTGGCAGGAGAAATAGATACCCTATAGGCTTCCTTAAGTTATAAAACAATCCCTTTATCATTAGCAGTAGAGCTGGACTTGTTATTTTACTGCTTCTGAAGAAACCCAAGTCCTCTAAGCCACAGACATAATCTACACTATTATTGTACGACAAATGCCTCACAACTGCTATTTTATCTATGCTCAAACTAACCAACCTTTGGTCCTATTTCAAGTTCTTTGCCTTCTCTTTAAAAATCATAAACACTCTTAGATCCAGGCTAATTTTGGTATTTATTCCCTCAACTTACTGTTGCTACATAAAAACAGAGGATAGATTAAAATGTTTGGAAAAAATGTGTAACCTTAAGGCACAGTCTAAACTAATAAAATAAATAAGATCAGGTTTAACTTTGTGGAATTCCATTTTATAACAATAAATAAGCACCTGATGATGATGCACATGCATTTAAATCCGGTTTGTGCATAATTGTATTGACTAAAATTGTGGATTGTAAAAGTTTTATTTATTGTTATACACAGTCTATACTATTTGTTTAGACTGTGCTTAAGGACTGCGATACAGGAGACTCAGTGAAAAACATTTGGTATCACTGAACTTATGAGATCCATGACCACGAAATATATTCCCTATTAATTTCCAGGCAAAAGGTTTAAAACAGTTTTTGGCTATATCTTTCACTTCCGAAAAATATCTTGCATCTTTAATTACCGTGAACATCTCTTACCTACCACCAGTACATCTCAATCTACTCTTAATTCGAAGAACTGTTATGTTATTTCTCAAACAAGAAATCTAATCTCTTACTCTCTTTAGTGAGTTCTTAATTTCCTGGTTTCGAACTATAGACATACAAATAAAAACTACTCACTCATTGGATGATCCTGTTGTAACTGTATATCAGAGCAAAATGTGCCATGATTGGCAGAAACTGGGTGAAAAGAAACATGTTAGTAACGCTAAAAAAAGCTATCGAAGGATACTTTCTTTATATATAAGAGGAGATTGGTATCTAGAGTTTTTCCTCGGGAAGACTGTCTTTCTGGCAGATAACTTCCGTTGAAAGCTTATTAGAGACGGATTATTGGATATATCAAATATTATGAGGACAGCTGTTAGCATCAATCTCTTTTTATCAACTGGCTGTCTTCAAAATGCCCCGAACAGAGCAAATAATTTTGTGCACAAGTAAGCGGCATTTTTCCCGTTTCAATCTTTTCTACGGCAATGGGTGACCCATCGTATGCACGGGTAATGATCATAATAAATTACATTAGCGTGTTAAAATAAAAGAATTAGAGAGCGCTCACGTTTTGTGAGCTTCAAAAATATCAATAGCACCGACCAACCTGTAATGATACTTAGGGAATCGGAAAAAATGACACTCCTGAAATCCATTTCCGATTTCTGCTGCAGTATTATTAAATACAAATTAAATGTGAAAACACTGTGCGCAGTCGCAGCACTCAGCACACAGTCTCAATCAAAGCCGGTATGACATCCTTAGCGCGGTATTGTATCACGATAATGAAATACAGGATGAGTTTGAACGGTTGTTTCTAATACGCTTGAACTGCGTTTTATTCTCACTGTTTCCTTTTAACGTAATTAAATCCTAAAAGTATAGATAAAAGATATTATAAAATACTATCTTCAAAAGGAATGATACCATTACATCACGAAGAAGAAAATAGGTTCTAGTTCCAGTGCGCGCAAGTGTATGTACTCACCCCACATTACGGTAGTTATACACGTTCGCCGCTTGGAGCGCTACTAACAGCTAGCTGCAAGAATTGTGTCCGTCTTGTCGCGACTGTATAGACTGTGGTATTACCTACTATAGAGTAAATAGTATATACTTACTCTATGGCGTTACCTATCCGGAGTCACCCGCAAGTGCACAAGTGCGGAATTATACAGAGGAAAAATCATTCTCCTTCCCGGTCAACGCTAATAATGTTTCCTCTGTGGGACTTCGCACCCGATGGACTGGAATGTTTTACAGACAGTAGGCCTATGTTTAATTCTCTAATTTGACCGCTTATTAATTGTGGTATTTGTTTTCTTGACGTATATTATGTCACTGACCGAAGCTGCATCCTGGCATTACCATTTTACACCTCTTTCGTTCACTTCTTCGGCCGAATTTGGCAATGTCCAACCGATTAGTAGGACCAGTAATAAAAGCAAGGCTGCCAAGTTAGTCTCGAATGAAATTTCATTCAAATACATGGTTGGGATCATATTGGGCATTCTCTTTGAGAAATGAGACCCGATGCTTTCCCGGCATGCCAGCAGCACAAATTCTTCTTCTAGGGTCTTCCACCGGGCCAATGCACGAATGCATTGTGCCAACCGATATTTCGATACTCGATACTAGCATCGTCTTTAAGGAGGTTCCGCCGCGACTGTGTGAGTCAAAACAAATACTAAATTACACATTTTTGATATTTTGCCAAATAAATCCTGATTTTACTGATGAAATGCATTACCTACGGAAAACCAAAAGTGAAGTAGAAAAAATGCAGATTATTCCACGAATGTATTTTAAATGAGCACTTTTTTCCAGCCATAGGAGTCGACTGAAGCGCCATTCTTAACGAATTACCCCATTTTGACTTCAATTACGGCAGTAATTCTTCAATAACTAGAAAAATAAGATGGTGAGATGCCTTTATTTTATTTTTTTTCAATTTCTCTGGATTATTTCCTTCTTAGAGACAGTTTTCCACGATAATGGCATTTATATTTTATGGAAAAATACTATTTTTCCCCGTGTTTCTCTCATTCCCCCATTGAACACCATGTGATTTCAAGTTCAATTATAGAATGAAATAGCGAGGAAAGGTATTATTTTGTTGCTCATATCAGATAGAGGACACATTTTTCTATAAGTAGACAGAATATGAATAAAATGACATTTAAGTCATTTTACGGTGGAACCACCTTAAGGTTGCGTCATTGAGAAGTGCTTGAACCATCCTCAAGTTATTTCACTTATGTTCGCCGGTTGCCACAGATGCCTGCTATACCCCTCCACAACAACAGCGAGGATTCTAATCTCCTGCCACAGTTTTTGTCTTGGGCTTATTTTTAAAACATTTAAGTAGAGTAATTATCAGCCCTTGCATTTGCTTACCTATTAGACAAATTCTTAGCTGTTGCCAGCAACTGCATTGGGGCACGAGTATAATTTTCCTTTTTTCTTCTCCGTATCCTAGCCTCCCGCCAATCTGCACATAAACAAAAAACGCTCCAACCTCCTAAATAAAGACATCGCAGTTCACTTTGTGCGAAATGAAGAACAACGCCATATTTATAAAGTGGGGGGGAGTGATAAGTATCAGATGAAGTGAAATATTTGGGAATCACCATAATATTAGGCCTAACTAGAGGTAAATACTTACGATATGATAGCAAGGTCACATTAAAGGGACTAGGAATAGCGAATAGAGAGATATGTATACGGGAATAGTCTCCCACCTGCAAGGCAATTATTTGCGGGTTACACACGCGGGAGTATTTTCGCTGGCAGTAAGGTTGACGCGGAAAATTGCCTTTTTCACCAATTATAATATTATTCATGTATTCGTGTACTACGCTGCCTTCTGGTTTCATTCCGCGCGTTCTAAATAAGCAATAACGTCGTTTCGTAGTTCGTCCGCCAGTTGACTCATTTCATTGTCTTCCAGTCGAACTTAAGGTAATTTGAGCGAAAAATCACTTCACCTAGAATGTGATGAATTTGGCCTCATTTTAAAGAAAAAGCTCTCATATTTCCAATGATATCAAAATATCAATCCCTTTCCGAACTACTTTTCGTGCAATTTGCCTGAAAATATTAACTGTTTTACATGAGATAGATTACGGCTGTGCGCTCCAGAGGGAGAATATTGAAGGAAATAGGAATGTATAACACCTAGATTTCGTCAAAAAACTAACGGTGTGTAGATTGCATGTTTTTTCAACAATTTATAAAAAAAATAATCTATTACTCACCACAGTAAGTTTTACAGAATCGCAAAAAAAACCTGTTGTTTTGAAGGGTTTTCAGCCGTACGGCGGGGAAAAAATGAGTCAAATTAGAGACTTATGTAGCTTTATTTATTTAATTACAGAGAATTTTGGTCGTATATAACTATATTTTTGCAACGTTAATACTACTATATTTACTTCGTACTTATTAAAGATGATGAAATCAAAAAATTAAATTTGAATATGGTCTCCATTATGACTAGGGAACTATCTCGCTCAAATCACCTTAAATAATTCATCCCCGTAGCACTGCCGGGGATTTGGAGTCGCAAGGCACGGGTGTCCCATTATGGATTGAGGGGAAAGTGCGGCGAAAACCACTCTCGCATAGACTCTTAGCTACTAACTAACATACTTTCCCTTCTTGTTCAATATATATTCTGTTAATCTGTTCATTTAATAATTTGTATATTAAATATTCACGCTGTAATAACCATCATAATAATCATGGCACTATTATAGCACAAGATCATCTAACAGGTCACACAAGTACTTATTTAAAAGTAATCAACATTGTGCTCTAATTTTTCATTATTTTCTCTCCCTAATCAAAATTCCATTTACACTTTTATTCATGCGAAATTTTCGCAAGCACAGTGTTAGTGTTCTGTGAAAAGGACGAAAAGGTCGTTTCCTCCATCACCAGAGTATCCCACGCCTCCAATGAGATGGAGAACACTTTTCGCGTGGATCATCCAACGTTTGTGCAAATACATACATATACACGCGGATCCGGTGTCTGTGACACGCTCGCAACTTACGATAGGCATATTTAACAGTCGTGCGACACGTATCCAAGGGGTGCGTTGTTTACAAAGCATCCATACGCTGATTCCGCGCGCCGATTGGCGGATCGTCGTCATGTATACGCAGCTCAACAATAGGTAATTCAAGAAACTATTGCGATTTGGATTTACGAAAACGCACTAATCGATAGAATGCACCAAAACAGTTGTTATTTTTTAGGCTTCTGGCTCAATGAATCGTCTTTTCCACTGATTTTAAGCACTCCGGTATTTTAAACCCATTATCTGCTGATCATAATCACCCGGATATCAGTTCGCTGGGCGATTTCAGGAGAAATTTTCCGTCAAGCTCGATGCTTCGGTACAACTTTGCCACGTTACGTGTTGAAACATGCATGAGAAAAATGGTGCAGTTTCTTTTGCAATCTTCGTTCTGTTCTACGTACGCATACCTACCCTTCCCCCTTCTCTCATTACTTTTCCCACCGCGAGCCTGACTGGCACCTGGCGCCACCTTCCGTCACATCCGTCGAGTGAGACGCGTGATGGAGGCACGGAGTACGGATTTGGCACGGGAGCTTTCGACACGCGTTTGTTTTCTTATTTTCTCACCACCACTTGAAGGGAGGAAGGAGAAGAAGACGGAAATGCGTGCCAAATGCGGAGACACACGCATATGCGCGGGCTGTCCACTACGACGATCGCTTTCCACGGAGTTGTGAACAGTTGGCGAAGGAAATACTACACGCACTTACTTCCAATACTTAATGGACACGGTGTTTCAGGAGGAATCTGGAGGACTCTGGAGACACCAAATAATGGTGCCATCTTGAAAATAAGCTACCTTAAGGATGAGGGACAGAATTGAAATGATGATATGCACCATCTTATCCACCGCTGAGGCTAATTTAAGATACCTCCAGTCGGCAGAGGTCACCGTTGTTCTACGTTTCCATGGAATTAGCAAAATGTGCTAAATGAAAGTTTTTGTGACCCTATTTCTATTTGGATAGAAACAGCTTGAAATCACATACCCCATCACCTTCAGAAGTCACGCCAATTCCTACTGAAACATCCTGTACATGTATATTAATAATAACGTGGATTAGAACGGCAAACTAACCGCACTCAATAGCATAGGACTGTCACTAAATGACCGAGGAATAATATGTAGTCTATATGAAGAACATTTGGCGGCAATTAAGTGCAGCAAAAAAAACAACAGTGCGGAAAGGAGTAAGGTTTGTAAGGTAAGTAAGGTAAGTGAGGTAAGTAAGGTAAGTAAGGTAAGTAAGGTAAGTAAGGTAAGTAAGGTAAGTAAGGTAAGTAAGGTAAGTAAGGTAAGTAAGGTAAGTAAGGTAAGTATGGTAGGTATGGTAAGTAAGGTTAGTAAGGAAAGTAAGGTAAGTAAGGTAAGTAAGGTAAGTAAGGTAAGTAAGGTAAGTAAGGTAAGTAAGGTAAGTAAAGTAAGTAAGGTAAGTAAGGTAAGTAAGGTAAGTAAGGTAAGTAAGGTAAGTATGGTAAGTATGGTAAGTAAGGTAAGTAAGGTAAGTAAGGTAAGTAAGGTAAGTAAGGTAAGTAAGGTAAGTGAGGTTAGTGAGGTTAGTGAGGTAAGTAAGGTTAGTAAGGAAAGTAAGGAAAGTAAGGTTTGCAAGGTAAGCAAGGTAAGTAAGGTAAGTAAGGTAAGTAAGGTAAGTAAGGTAAGTAAGGTAAGTGAGGTAAGTAAGGTTAGTAAGGAAAGTAAGGAAAGTAAGGAAAGTAAGGTTTGCAAGGTAAGCAAGGTAAGCAAGGTAAGTAAGGTAAGTAAGGTAAGTAAGGTAAGTAAGGTAAGTAAGGTAAGCAAGGTAAGCAAGGTAAGTAAGGTAAGTAAGGTAAGTAAGGTAAGTGAGGTAAGTAAGGTAAGTAAGGTAAGTAAGGTAAGTGAGGTAAGTGAGGTAAGTAAGGTTAGTAAGGAAAGTAAGGAACGTAAGGAAAGTAAGGTTTGCAAGGTAAGCAAGGTAAGCAAGGTAAGTAAGGTAAGTAAGGTAAGGTAAGTAAGGTAAGGTAAGTAAGGTAAGTAAGGTAAGTAAGGTAAGTAAGGTAAGTAAGGTAAGCAAGGTAAGCAAGGTAAGTAAGGTAAGTAAGGTAAGTAAGGTAAGTAAGGTAAGTAAGGTAAGTAAGGTAAGTAAGGTAAGTAAGGTAAGTAAGGTAAGTAAGGTAAGTAAGGTAAGTAAGGTAAGTAAGGTAAGTAAGGTAAGTAAGGTAAGTAAGGTAAGTGAGGTTAGTGAGGTAAGTAAGGTTAGTAAGGAACGTAAGGAAAGTAAGGTTTGCAAGATAAGCAAGGTAAGCAAGGTAAGCAAGGTAAGCAAGGTAAGTAAGGTAAGTAAGGTAAGTAAGGTAAGTAAGGTAAGTAAGGTAAGTAAGGTAAGTAAGGTAAGTAAGGTAAGTAAGGTAAGTAAGGTAAGTAAGGTAAGTAAGGTAAGTAAGGTAAGTAAGGTAAGTAAGGTAAGTAAGGTAAGTAAGGTAAGTAAGGTAAGTAAGGTAAGGTAAGTATGCACTTCGGCGCCTCACTGGATTCAGTATTTACTTCGAAAAGGCATTATTAGAAACAGATAAACACATGCTTATGGTCTCCTATAAAAGCAATAACGGAAATAGCGATGAGTATAAACAACTACCGTGAAACACCAAGGAAACAATACTCGGCGCAAATAATGGGTCTTAAGGAGGAAAGAGATCGCTAAAAAAATGAAGCGCTTTCATGAAAATATAATAGGATGGAGAGCTGAAACAAATTAATCTTTTGGGTTGATGACTGCTAATGATAGTGATGACGATGTTTTGTACAAATATTACTCAGACCATTGAATGTAAACAAAACCTAGTCTCAAGCGTGACAGAAACAACTAAAAAAAAGAGAGACCAACTTTTTTTCCAATATTACACGGGATATATGAACGCTAGTTAAATATATTATTTTTTTTGTTATCAGATGGTGCTGGATTTTCCGATTTTGTCAAGATAAGGATGAAGTCTGAGTGGGGATGAAGGAATATATATTTTTAAAAGACCAAGATTACATTTTTTTAGTGTGAATAGTTAACATGCAAATATATTTTATTTCAATCGAAGGTGATCCAGAAAAGATACAAAATTAGCTCTCACAAGAACAAAACAGAATAGGCAGTTTCGGGGCTCTGGGCAGGTTCCGGCCCTACCACATTTTTATGTGATATTTTGATAGGCGATGGTGACATTATGAAAAGAAAGGATAAACAAAATGATGCTGTGAAATTTTGGGAGCCAGTAAAAGATAGATTGCTAGTCTATGCTAGAATGAAGAAAAGTTGAATTCCTGTAAAATGATCTAACAAAAATCCGACATGCTTTTTGGATAGGTATTCCCTTTCCCAATCGAATGTCCAGGTGGTTATTCCCGAACTGGGATGGAAATTGATAGCGAAAAAGAAAACATGGCCGGCGGTAGCTAAATGCGGTCCGTTGTTGTTGTGGTGTGAGTCGTATCACTTTTGTGTTTACACCGTTCTGCAGTGTGGATCGCGCATCCGTTTGCGAACCGAAGAGCCACGCGATGATAGGAACTTGGGGTGCTGCGGAACCAGTTCCCAGCAATCTTGTACTTTCTTTGCCTTTTGCAGGGGGCTTTCCCAGCGAGAAGTAGAGCATCGTATATGGTTTATGAGATCCTTGAAGCCCTAGTAGTAGAGATCTCATTTCCTTCGAGAGGTGCAGCATTTTGTCAATTCCAAGGAAAAAGGATTTGTTATTTTTTTTATCGGTTAACAACTCTTCCTTTTGCCTATTATTTGCCTTCCAAACTCTGGAATGGATTGCCTATCCATGTTAAGGGCAGTGGGTCAATGAAAGTATTCAGAAAGAGGCTTTGGAGACTTTTAAGCAGTGATAATAATTTGTAACTACAGTTGTATAATGAATAACTATATATTACCAAAGTAATTATTGTATAAGTATTGTTATATATTGTAGTCGATCACTGAAAGTGTTCAGAAAGAGGCTTGGAGCCTTATTGGCAGTAATAATAATTTGTAGCTACAGTTTTATATTGTTTAACTATATATTGCTTAAGTAATTGTTGTATAAGTATTGCAATACATTGTAGTGGGTTAATGAAAGTGTTCAGAAAGAGGCTTTGGAGCCTTTTAGGCAGTGATAATAATTTGTAGCTACTGTTGTATATATTGTATAACTATCTATTGTTTATGTAATTATTGTGTAAGCATTTAATGTATTGTAACCATTGCATAAGTATATAATAAGTAACTGTTGTATTCTATACATTGCAAATTGCATAGTTGTATACTGTATATTGCCAAATTGTTATATTTGCCAATACCACCCTGAACTCATATGCTTGCTTACAATCCATTTTAAGTAATATTTTTGTAGATGTATTTACAATTTATTTTGTAAATTGTGTTACACCTTATTTCCTTTATCATTTAATCTATATTGTATTGTATTAATTTTTTCTGCTCAAAAAGAGAGCTACTCCTAGAGCAATAAAGATTATTATTATTATTAGAGATTGTGTACGGCAGCGCAAAGAGTATCTCTAGTCAAACTGACTCGCTGATTTGTTTATTGACAGGTCGGAATAATTAATGTGAGCTTGGATTTCTCGATAAATCAAGAGACAAAAAATCGCCAAGATGAAGTTTTCAAAGCCCAGATGTGGACCCCGACCAAGAGCCGTGGTGGCACGATATCTAGTCGCGGCATTTGTGGCAGGAGTCACGGTTAAGAGGGGAGATTATTACTAATACTGTACGTAGGATACACAAAAGCGACATTTTTCGTATAAATATAATCTATAAGTATTTATTTTATTACTTACTTGTTTATTTCACTATAACCATTATTAAATACAATTATAATAATTTAATTAATTTTGATCAGGTGGAGTAGTTGTGAAACTTTTCTATTTCGAATCTACACGGTTGCTAACCAACAAGGATTTCGAAAACTCTGATCTAATTGGTAAAAAAGTTACAATATAATAGAAAAATCGGAAAATCCGTTCATCTGAAGCGTAGATTTCGATTTGTAACCCAGAATCGATCGGTACAAAGTTTACATAATAACACCCCAGAGAGGCAAAAAGAGTTATTTCTCCCCGTGCACCGTAATTGAACACAACGAATGCAGAGCGAGGTATGTACTAAATCCACCTGAGCACACATAACTTAAACTATTCGTCCCTATTCTTATTCCATTTACTAATTTCTTTCCTTTTTCGTGTTGCTAGTTTCGTGTCACACGCCCTCTATGAGGATTGCAGGGCAGTATGGCGTTGTAGACGTAGAAATGATAGAAAATGGCTTTGAATGGTAAAGGTAACACTCGTAGGATAATTAGGTGATTAACTTTCGCTTTCCATGGGTTCATTTGAGAAGAAAAAAAAACATTTCGCAAAGGCACGCACTCTGTAGATCTATATTCGAGCCTCCGTGGGAGGATATAAATTGGAATGGAAGGGTGTTCACTCGTGGGCAAAAGGGTTTTTTTAAGGGGCGGATGGTGGTGGTGGGGAGGCTAGAGTCGAGGTGGAGAATCTCAAAGGAAGAGTAATAGGTCTCCTTCGCTAAAAGAGGACTTGACGAGATGGGAGGAAGTGATGTCGGGTCGGACGGACGGGTGACGAAAATATCGGATGAAGCGTTTACTTGGAATGCGGTGCACGGGGGGGTAGGGAGGGAGGGAGGGAGAAGGATAGGGGTGGGGGAGGGGGGGGGGGCGTTAATGAGAGGAAGACACGAGGGATGGTGGTGGAGAAGGAAGGACGAGACGAAGGAAGGGTTGAAGAGAGAAAGAGGCGTAAGGGAGGCAGGTGAGAGGCTAGAGGAGAAAGTGTCCAGGAGGCAGGGGGCTGTGGCATATTGGAGGCCGGGCTGTGCCTCGGAAGCAGCGAGGGAAGATATGGAGACGTAGAACACGGATGTGGACCATACCGTATGTATACAGGTACAAAGTTACGGGTAAGGGCGATATAATCATACTAATGTAATGGTGTCTGTCTCTCTGTCTGTCTGTTGCTCAATCACGAAAAAACTACTGAACCGATTGAGCTGAAATTTGGCATGTAGAGAGAACATGTATCTGGGTGTAACATAGGCTATATTAAAAAGCCCTAAGGACCCCCAAAGACCCCCTCTCGTGGTCCCTAGTGGTCCATGATAAGCATTGGGTTCGGTGCAGTGGTTTCATTATTTGCTTTTTATAATTACATTCACTCAAGATAGAGGGCTGGCATTTTTTTATCGGATGGTTTAACAAATGAAGTTTCTAATTCTTTCAATCGATTTTCTTTTATGCTTAGCAACTGTCTGAAAATCATGCTTTTGCTGAAAAATCTCACGTTTTTCTCTTAAATCAACAATAGCATATTTCCCTGACAACCAGAGATTTGGTTTTCAAAGGATATTCACGCCTCTGGCATTTAAGTTTTCCTGCAGGCCCATGATAGCACGTAGAAAGAAAACCTGTATGAGAAGGTCCCAGAGTCCCAAGGGCCCCATTATAGATTGCTTCAGGGGGTAATCGATATATTCAATACATATTTTCAACAAGTATACTATTTTATGTCTATTTTCAAAGTAGCTCTCATAGGGGAACTGCATACGAGAGAATACTCACGTAGTAAACGATACACATAAAGAAATTAAACGTGTAAGAATTTTAACGTGCAGTGAATAGTAATGGTAATAATGCCTCTGTTGCCACAACAAATACGGCGTTGTTTATTATCGTTTAATACTCAGATGTATTACACGTAGTGGAACCGCCTGCCTCTCATTACGATTGCGAGCTGTTTTTTAGGCCAATTCCCACATCATAAACGATACGAGTTATTTATGTATTTTTGTATGCAGCAAACTTACATTCACTCAATCATCGAGTTGCCTCTTCAATATTTACCCTCCCCGCTGTGTTTCCCCTCCTTGGACTTAAAAATATATCCATCAACATGCCTAATATAAAAAAGAGTAACCTTTTGAATCAACCTTCTAAAGCAAGAGGAATGTCTTCTGTGCGAGAAAATGAGCCCTTGCATTAAAAACGACAAAGGTTAGATTTGGATGCTCAAAGACATGCCCACCAGCGATCTCATGAGAATCTCGTGGTGTTTCTTAGGTTACGCTAAGAACCGCACAAATTTCATCCTATTTAAGTAGTAATGAGTCTGAGTGGCCCATTTTTGGGTTTCCCGTGCATGAAGGAGGACCAACAGTCACTCATCTCTCTGTGCAGCTGGAAAACGGTCACCGTGTCTACTACAACGAATACAACATACAAGATCGTGAAAACAAGTGAGAAAATCGTTAAGACGTCAGAGAGTATGCCACGCCAAGATGAAAAAACTCCGTAGAGATTTGTCCACTAGTGATCAAAATTTAATATTTGAAAAATACAAATTGTCTAAAGCCACTACAAAAGAAGCCTTTCGGAATGCATTCATGGATTTTAAAAGAAAAACATTAGGAGAACAATTACAGGACAACCCAAAGGCATTTTGGTCATACGTAAGGGAAGTTCAAGGCAATAGATCAACAGTTATTCCACTACGAAACGAAAATGGCGAATTATTAACAAGCAGTTCGGACAAGGCCAACTTATTAAATTCTTATTTTCAAAGTGTGTTCACCAAGTCAACGCAGAGTACATCCGTAAAGTTAAATGAACACTTCCAGCAAAAGATGCCGCCTATCGACATCTGCACTCACGGAATAGAAAACTTGCTAAAATCTATAAGTCCAAATAAATCCCCAGGTCCTGAAGAAATTCCTGCCCGCGTGTATAGAGAATTAGCTTGTGAAATAGCACCCTACATGCAGAATATATTTAGTAAATCCATCAACGAACACGAAGTACCCATGGACTGGAAAATTGCAAATGTCACTCCCATATTCAAAAGCGGTGATAAGGAACAGCCATCGAACTACAGACCGATATCTCTCACATCTATCTCTTGCAAAGTCCTTGAATATATAATTGTTAGTTCAGTTATGAGACACCTCGATATAGAAAACTTGTTAACAAAAACACAACACGGATTCAGAAAGGGAAGATCTTGCGAAACTCAATTAGCACTTTTTGCTCACGATATTTTAGTCTCGGATGAACATAACGCTCCAGTTGATGCAATTTTTCTTGACTTTAAAAAGGCATTTGATAAAGTTTCCCACATTAAGCTACTCATGAAATTAAAATCCTACGGTTTAGACGACGACGTAGTTTCCTGGATTAGAGAATTCTTAAGTAATCGCGTGCAAAGGGTTGTATTAGATGGCGCTATCTCTAGTGAAGTAAAAGTCACATCGGGTGTCCCACAGGGAAGTGTCATAGGCCCGCTTCTGTTCCTTTTGTACATAAACGACATCGGTGACAAAGTTGACAGTAAGCTTAGATTATTTGCTGACGACGCAGTGATGTATAGAGAAATTCGTAGCTTTAATGACAAGGAAGCGCTAACTAAGGACCTCGAGGCAATACAAGAGTGGTGCGATGCGTGGCAGCTAGAATTAAACCTGAAAAAATGCGTTGTTGTAAATTTTTGGAAACGGAAAAACGCTCCTTGTAACAGCTATTGCATTAACAACATAAAACTAGACACCGTAGAATCGGTTAAGTACCTCGGAGATAAACTGACTAATGATCTATCGTGGAGTAAACATATTCGAGAAATTATCGGTCAAGCTAATCGTAAATTGGGATTTGTTAAAAGAGTACTTGGCAAGTGCGACGATAAAGTTAGGGAAATCAGCTACTTCTCCCTCGTTAGACCCCACTTAGAATATGCCGCCAGTATTTGGGATCCTTATGAGATAGGCTTGGAAACTGAGTTAGAACGCGTGCAGCGAAGATCGTCAAGATATGTTAAAGGCCGTTATGATAATCTCGTTAGTGTTACTGACCTTTTGCAGCAACTGGGATGGGAAAAGCTTTCAGACCGTCGATTAAAATTTAGACTAAATCTATTATTTAAGTTCCAAACCGGTCTATTCTCTGACGACGTTGACAATATTTTACGAAATCCGACATACTACGGTAGATCAGATCATGAGAGTAAAATTAGGGAACTAGACTGCAGAACGGATAGATTTAAGATGTCATTTTTCCCACGAACGATAAGGGACCATAATAGCTGCCATGAGACTTTTATCTAGGTTTGTCGTTAGGTAGTGTAGCTCTTAGTAGTGGTAGTACTCCTAATACTTGAATCCTTATCTGTTACCTAGTACATACTAACAGCACGCCTAGCATGTTTTCTACATGGGTCTTGAGTCCCTGTCCATCTGTGTAGTTGTAGAATGCATGTATATTGAGGTCACTCTCCATTTTGATGACATCTGTAGTGTAGTGTTGCATGCTTGTGAGGCTTCGCCTCATGACAAGCATTAGCGATTTATGCTAATGCATAATTAGTCGTAGTTACACTAACTTTAGGGTATAGTGTAATGCATGTTGGTGAATACTCACCCCCTGCCACACACCCCTGAGGTGGTTTGCAGGGTATTTTGTAGATGTAGATGTAGAAGATAGGTTACGAACTCCTCAAATGACTACGCTGACAGTATTCTTCAGGCTTTGTGATTTTCTTATAAAATACGTTCAATGTTTTTCTCACCCGTTGAATTTCATTACGATTGCGAACAGTTTTTTAGACCAATTGCCATATAATAAAAGTTACGAGGTATTTATATATGTTTTAGAGCGTTAAAATTCAGTTAGCTTGCATTCACTCAATTATTGAGATGCCTATTTAAGACTCACACTCGCCACTGTTTTTCCCCTCCTTGGACTTAAAAATATATATCCATCAACATGCCATAACATAAACATAAAATAAGTCCAATGTTTTTCACACCCGTTGAATTTCAACGGGTACCTTCCGCTAGTATAAGATATAAGTAGAATACAAAAGAATAACTAGTGTACACGACACAGAGAATCTGCTACATAGAGCTAGGGATAAAAAATACTTAATGAAAACTCTGCGAAGAAAGTACGAACTTATTATACACATTATGCGACACTAGAGTCACATGGAAACAATATTTGAAGGGCAAGTGAATTGGAAAACTTCCAAAACTTCCAGTCAAATGACAGTTGGCGTCCCACAAGGTAGCGTGATCGACCCTCTCTCATTACTTACTTAAATGAACGATACATACCCCACAATTTCTAGAAAAAGAAGGCTAGTAGAATTTGGCCGCGGTTAGGGTGGATTGAAATCGGCGGTAAGAAGAGTGTGACACAAAAAATGTAGCGCTATGCTTCGTAAATTGCGCTAACATGATCACGCCACATTACGGCTAGAATTGAAACATATGATACGATGTGAGACTATGATATGTTTAATATTTTTGTTGATTTTTGTGAAAATTACGCACCAATCGTTTTCTGATAAAAACATGAAAAATCAACAGTTAAATAGGGTTAGTGATTTTGCGAATGAGAAGCATTAACTTTGTGATTCCACATGTATGTATTGGAAACGACCTAGGTTTCGATAAATAAATGTAGAATCACAAAGTTACTGCTTCTCATTCACAATGCTAAGCAAATTCCATAAAGTTACGCCTGAGACAACGGAGTAACTGATTTTCTCTGAGTTTCGATTAGATAAGTTCTTTATCAATTGTAAATTGTGCCAAAGAAAGTTATTCAGGTCCTACCGATGTAAATAACTTGTTACTGTTATTCTATCTGCGAAGTTTATCACGTTAAACGATGAATCATTTACAATTTTCCAGTGGCTAAATACAAAAATAGATGAAAAAAATCAATGCGTTGGATCACTATCTCCACCTTCGGCCGGGATGAATATCCCTAATCGAAGACTTATAACCAAAAAGAGACCAGCCGTTTCCAGCTTGAATAACTCATATTTCAAATACAGTCCATCACAAAATAGCAATCTGCATCAGGTTTTGGGTTTACGCTTACCATGTACTCCCTGTCCCACCAACTTGAACATTCTTGAACGCCCCGTTAATTTCTTCATTTCCGTTGTCCGTCACCGCGTACCACACAATCCATAATTCTTCTCGTACTGAAATCTTGTCTGCTATTTCATTCATTTGCACTGCGTTTAATGGTCAGCACCGATCCACTGAAATACTCCCATTCTTTTCACTTCAAATCCCCGGCCGTGCTTTGCGCCACAATCACCTTATACACCCACCTACATTCCGTCTTTCTCTCTCCCAGCGATCCCTTTTGTACAGGCTTCCTGCCTTGTACAACACCATTTCATCTATACAAGATGGTTGAACTTTACTTGAACGTTGAACGGTACTTTGTGGAATTTCGACATGATAGAATGATTAAAACTTTGTAATGTTCCACACTGTTTTTATTAATGGTACAAGCCTGACCGGTTTCAATGTTCACACATCATCACCAGAGGCTAAAATTCTATTCTAAAATTCAGCAGTTAAATAGGGATAGTGATTTTGCGAATGAGAAGCATTAACTTTGTGATTCCACACGTATGTATTGGAAACGACCTAGGTTTCGACGTAGCACGTCATCATCAGGTGATGATGACGTGCTACGTCGAAACCTAGGTCGTTTCCAATAAATACATGTAGAATCACCTATCGCCTAACCTTCCCTCGATCTCTCTGCTCCCTTCGGATCATTCAAGCGCCAGCTTAGAAAAGCGCTTTCCTCCTGAATCCATAATTTTCCATTTTGTTGCAGTGTATTGATATATGTTATTGTCTCTTTGTTTTTATTTGGATACTATTTACCAACATATGTTTTTTTTCATATTATATTTTGTTAATGCTGCATATTCTAAGTTGAAATTTTTGAATGTAAAGGCCGACATCGGCTGTTGTTTTTATATTTAAAATAAATCAAATCAAATGTACAGATATGAAAGAATGGTACATGTGATATGGAATTGTGGAATGAAATTATGGTACGATAGTTCTTTACCAGCACATAACAGTGAACTACACGTAAAGTGGGGAAATAATTAGAAGAGCACTCGTCTGTCTCTTCGAGTAATGATGAAACTCCCAGCCAATTCTCGAAATGGTTTTTAGTTAAATGCACCATCATCCATGGGCAGATGGAGAACTTCATTTGAAGTGCTCTCCATATGTATCAACCGAGTTGGGATCGGTATCCCACTGAATTAATTCTACCATTGCCTGCATTCGAACCCGGTCCTGGGGGATGGGAAGACAGTACTACATCGTCTAGATCAATAAATTTTTTTTTTACTACCGAGGCGTATGGAAATGACGGAACACCGCTTGATTCTAGTTCGAATATTGCATCGGCGGCGGGGAGGAGGACATATAACAGAGAGAGCAAATTAATGCTCTCTCCGCCCGCCGCGCCGTCGCAGTCGAACGCCGCGCCGGATCGGAAAAATGCTCTTAAATATTTATTTTTTTTATTAAAAGGGAGAGAATTGGAACACCAAATCCCTCCCACTCCGTCTTCCCTTGCAAGGGTAGAGCGGAGTTCCTTTTTATTGTTTCAATTACAATAATATTTGGGGTACCTATTATTAAACCCCCAATTTTCTACATTTTACTTTTTTTAACAATTGGTTCACATTTTACTAGTGTAGTTCAAGTTACAATGTTTTTTCATTACATTTAATTTTACAAAGTGTACATTACATTTTTCCACGCACCATTAGTGATAACAACAAAAACACGCGTGGCGCCAACATAAGACATTGATAGCATGCAATTCACTTCTATACTCCTGCCACACGCCTTTGCGACGGCTAGCAGGGTAGTATGTAGATGCAGATGACAAGTCTTATCAATAAGGAGACAGTATTAAGTTACAAAACATGCAGAGGCAGATCAACGCCTTAGAGGGCGATGTCAGCCATAATAAACCTTGGCAGCAACCAAACATCTGACCAGTTGGAAACCCAGTGAAAAATTCACATTCATCTACATCTACATAATACCCTGCAAGCCACCTCAGGGGTGTGTGGCAGGGGGGTGTGGCAGGGGGGGCAGGGACATTCATAATACGCCGAGGAAGGACCAGATCCTTCACGTGCATATTATTACTATAAGAATACATTTTTAATGTACCTACACTTTTTATAGCCATAGGAGCCGAATGGAGCGCCATTTCTGTTAAGCTTAAACATTTCAATTGCAGTTACTGTAGTTGTTTTGCCGATAATTTAAAAACTAAGGAAGATTAGTGCCGTAATTTTACCACAATTCAATTTCCCGGTAATATTCGGTTCTTACATTGTAGCTTTTTGTGAAAATTTCATTTATTTTGGAATTTACTTATTATGAACAGTCTTACGGAAAATGGCGGTAGTATTTGATTTAAAAAATATATTTTCCCACACATTCCAGCGTTTAACACCTTGTCATTTCATGTTCAATTTGCGGAAATAAAGCGTGAAAAGGTAGTTTTTTTGGAAGATCTGGTGCTTTCCCGGCGAGTCTGTTGTATTAGGGCTTCTCGGGTTTCCAGCCGGGTGAGATGGTCCATATTCTCCAACGTGACGCAGGATTCTCTCTTAGCAACACATGGTTGCCTATACTAAGAGAAGTACAGACCAATAGGGAAAATTGGCGCCAAAATGACGACACCTGAGCTACTATATATTGCAGGCTTCCAGTGGCATCAGCACCCCTGATGACGAGGGCCGTGTCGGACCTCGAAACGTTGGAGACTATGGACCATCTCACCCGGCTGGAAAACCGAGAAGCCCTAATACAGGTAGTTATTTTGTTCGTATTAAACCGATTTTACACTTTTCAGCAAGTAACTAAAAATAAACTCAGTGAAATTTAAGTCGATTGAAGACAAATTTGAATTTAAATGGCAATGGAGATTCTCTGCCTTTGATTTCCACACGAGCACACGGTGAGAAATGTTTAGCTCCTTATCGAAAGAAAGAATAGAGGTGACACTGGGGAAAGTACCTATTTATACAATCCTCAGTGCTGGCGAGAACGAAGGATTTAGATGACAGAGGCCTTGAGTGGAAAGATGAGGAGAAGATTAGACAGAGTCATCTGCAGTCCACGCTGCATTCTTTGCTTCGGAAAAGTAGGAGTATCGTAAATCAGGAAGAGGGAATGTGAGGAGCCTGGACGCGCGCCGGAGAAATGTGCGCTGATGGAAAAAGGGATTTGGGGTGCAAATTTGAACGAGATATAATCAACTGATAGCTAAGAATAAACTGTAGCGGATTCTTGAAACATATATTTGGAGCGTGCTCTCATATTGTAGGGAAGCTCGGACAGTTATACCTCCAGAGGAAAGGAGATTGCAAGCCATGGGAATGTGGTGCTATCGAATAGTAATGAAAAGCAAATAGAGGGAGATAATTACCAGAGAATAAGTCCTAGATGAGTTGGAGATAAAAGATGCATAATAAATAGACTGAGACGAAACAAATTGACTGGGCACATTTTGGCTAATGAAAGTCTCTCGAAAACAATATTGGAAGGAAAAATTAGCAGGAAGAATAGTCGATGAAGAACGAGTACATAGTGCAAAGTAAAAGAGAGGTGCTATTTCGCAATCTTCCGGCCACACCTTGAATATGCAGCGAGCATATGGGATCCGGTGCAGAAAGACTTAATCCGGGAACTTAATAAAATACAAAGGAAAGCTGCGCGATTCGTCAAAAACTGCTACGGGCGTACAGGCAGCGTTACACAGATGTTAAACGAATTAGGCTGGGAGCCGCTAGAGACTCGGAGGCTGCGCGCTAGGCTTAGATTACTTGAACAATTGAGAATAGATATCTTTCAGAGCGACACGGAGAACATCATATTGGAACCCCACTATATTTCCAGGTCCGACAGAAACGATAAATGAAGAGAGATATTTTGCCGAACGGATAGGTATGGGAATTCGTTTTCCCCCGAACAATAAGGGACTATAATAAATGCTAGGCGTAATTTCATTAGAGCGTGTCCATTTTATATGTAAACGGCTGGTGTCCTAACACCCCCCGCCACACGCCTATTGAGGCGGCTTGCGGGGTAATATGTAGATGTAGATAGTGAATCATTCAGAGAAATTATGAAATGTCAAAATGGAGAATGAATGTAGTTTGAGCAAAAAATCACTTCACCTAGAATTTGATGAATTTGGCCTCATTTTAAAGAAAAAAACTCATCTTTCCAATGATATCAAAATATCTACCCCTTGCCAAACTACTTTTCGAGCAATTGTCCTAAAAATAGAAGCTGTTTTACATGGGATAGATTACGGCTGTGCGCTCCAAAGGGAGAATCTTAAACAAATTAGGAATTTCTAGCACCTAGATTTTGTCAAAAAACTAACGGTGTGTAGATTGCATGTTTTCTCAACTATTTATAAAAAAATAATCTATTACTCACCACAGTAATTTTAACAGAGTCGCAAAAAAGCCTGCTGTTTTGAAGGGTTTTCGGCCGTACGGTGGGAAAAAATGAGTCAAGTTAGATACTTGTGTAGCTTTATGTATTTAATTACAGAGAATTTTGGTCATGTGTAACTATATCTTGGCGCCATTAATACTACAATATTTATTTCGTACTTCTTACAGTCGCTGACATAAAAAAATAAAATTTGAATATGGTCTCCATTATGACTAGAGAACTATTTCGCTCAAACCATCTAAAGCAGGAATATAACGGTTTGCTGGTAGGAGAGTGGATTTAAGAGCTGCAGCAAACCAATATCAGTATTGAAGACTACTGATGATGGCTTAAAATCCCAGCTAACAGCAAGAAAGCCCAAGGAAAGATCATTTCGATTACTCAATTCGTAGATTTTAAAGGAAGGCTAATTAATTTAGGAACAGAAAATCTTAGGAAATAGCTCAACCAATGTAGAAATTTAAAAAATGAGTTTCCAGCTCTCATTATCGGAAGAGTTTTTAAATTATGCAGTTCAAACGTACTGAATTTAAAACGAAAAATTTGAGTATACTATGAGTATAGATGAATATTAAACATTTACTGTTGATAAGTACGCGGAATATTTTGATTAGATCAAGATATTCTGGTAAAATTAATAAATGGTAAGTTTTGATTGCAAACCAGTTCCAAAATGTTTCCCATTCGCAATTTAGGCTGGGGAGAATGGTTCTTCAAACTAGTGGCCCGTATATGATTTTCCCATCTCCATTCTCCCTATTATTTCAAATATGTCTATGCAATGTGAGGGTACAAATTAGTCCACCGGCATCAACCTACATCATATCCTAAAGCTACTCGTAATCTTAAATTATGTTGAGTTCAATCTTTTGACTGAAAGTGAAAATAAAGTCTTGAATATGGGTTTTTTATATTTAATACGATATATGCACGTCTTTGTGGAGTGTGTTTGTGCCGTCGCAGCAGGGTGAAGAATTTTTTTTCAATTGTATATTTTAATGAGGCAGCGCAAAAAGATATTTGGGCACAACGTAGGACCAAAAACAAAGTTTACATACTCGGCATTACTATGAAATATAACATAGTTACCTGCAAACTAATAGCCGACCTGTTTTCATTCAGAAAAATATTTGAAAATATTCAGTCTTTCATTATTGTGGTATGTTTGAAGCGTTAAACGATAGGAATTAACTGTATTCAAGTGTACTTGAAGGAGATTCCAGGGATGATGTTACAGAACGCTCCACGCTCCAGCCTAAATATGAATCTGAATCATTTAAATTAAAGGCAATCTCAGGAACAGTTCACGGACCATCATTTTTACTCATTAAAATCCCTGTCCCAAAATAATTCGGACCGATTGGTATTGCAAAACTCGGAGAAAATTCCAGCATCAAAAAGATGGGAGTGCACTGTCGAGCAATAAGCTAAACGTCGAAAATGACGAGAAAGCTTGAATGAGTGAGGCATTAGAAATCGCAAAGGTATTTAAAAGGAGATCAATTCTGATTTAATAAGGGGCAGAGGAACAAAAAAGTCTTGCCTTTAGACTTACGGTGGGTGAGCGAAAACAAAAAGAGTTACAACCATTTATTACCTTCTTGAATCTGAGAAAAGCACTCGACAATGCGGACTGGACCACAATGCAATTTGTCTTGAGGGAAATCGAATGAAACTGGCGACAATAGATTTAATTCTTCGGGCGGAATGGAGAGCAGACGTCAGCGATTAACTTCAGGGAAAGTGGAGAAGACGGGGAAATAAAGATCATTTGATGGCTCTCTCATATGTCTATTTATACATGTGAGCCCAGTTAATAAGGTAAATATGAAAGTAAAGATTAGCACTGGGAGAAAGGATTAAAAGGGCACGGTTAACAGTTGATAGAAACATATCGTACATATTGAAAGAAGGAAGACAACTTATGCTGCTAGTTATTGTAACTCCATTGTTAGTTACAATTTTTTGTGGAGAAGAGAAGTAGGTTTTACAAAAAGTGCTAACGGAAGATAATCGCCAGGGGCCTAAATAATGAAGGCAGTATTCAAGTTAGCACTAGCGGAAATAACTTTGTCTAATGGTTTTCATTTTCAGGCAGGATGGTCATCAACAAAGCAAGAGAGAGAGGAAAAAAGGTGCCTCTTGGAAAAAAACAAATGTTTACTAATTAAAAAAATATTTTCTCAATAATGACATTTGACCTCGCCAGTATTTTAGCTTTCTAAAACCCCTTTACTATGGCTGAAAAATATCTCGCATTGCTACCATTTTTCGTGGTGAGCAGCCTTATTGTAGTAATTCACTTGAAATATAGCTAAGATAATGCTTTAGTGCAATCAAAATTAAACTACGGGATAATCTGCTGGGGAGGTGCCTACAAAAATTCGCTCAATCCGATGCTGATTCTCCAAAAAGCAGTAGTGAGACTGATAGCTAGAAAACGTCAATTTGAACCGTCCTTCCCCATATTTGTGGATTTACAGTTACTCCCTTTACGTCATCTTTACGTTTACAAAGTATTGAAATTGTTCTACCTTAGAAGTGGTAATAAACCTAAGGAAGAACCAAAAACCAATGTATACAACCTAAGATCTACAAATATGTACATTTTGCCCAAGCCAAATTTGACCGTGTTCAAACGCTCATTTATTTATGTAGGGCCAACATTATTTTCTAGATTGTCAGATAATATAAGAGGTTCAAAAAGTTTAACATCTTTTTTGAAAAGAGTAAAGAAATGGTTACTTAATGTAGAAAATCCAGATGTATTTTTTTGTTAATAGTAAGGTTAATACTCACTATATTTTGTATGCACGACAGGTTGTGACTAAAAAACAAATTGTTATCTTTTCATGCATTTATTTATGTCTCGTAACTGGTCTCTTGAGGTATCCCAATACAGGCAATGCCTAAAGGGGTTCCTAATTAATTTCTCCTTATTTAATTGAAATGTAAAATATGCTTGTAATGTTGACTCGAAGGGATAAATAAATATTATTATTATTATTATTATACAGTTTCCTCAATAAAACCAATGCATTAAATCCACTTTGTGTGGGTCTGGTGCTATATAGAAGATATAATCAAAGAACATAAAAATGAGATCAAAATGAATTTGTATTAGGTTGGCCTTGCTCGACTTCGATCACCACACAAAGATCGAACTGTTTAGCTAGGGCCGAGTGATCCGTGGTCATGAATCATGCATGGAAGAGATGCTTATTTGAACTTATTTGAGCTATCTTAACCGAATGTGCCGATGTTTAAGGAGTGCATTATTCTCTTTACGAAATATACTTTATACAGAAGAAGAAATAGAAGAGACAAACTCATAAAGCGCATTCTGAGCTTCTTGAAAACGCAGGAAAAACGAATGGGAAAAATTACAACGGGAGACCAAAGAATGGAAAGCGTCAAACAAGTGAGTGAAGATCCAAAACTCCTATCCTCTTGAATCCTGTGAATATTTATGAATGAATAATGCATTTTACTGGTAAGAGAATGGAATGCAAAATTGTAGAAAACTAATCTTCGTAATGATGACTTCCCATGACGATTATTATCTATTTGATATCGGTTCCCTTATTCTCCACCTCGGCGCCCGTGTGATTTTCTCAATGGATTTCCTCTTTTAAACTGTTCTTAAGTCTGAGAACTTGGATTGTTTCTTAACCAAATTTACACTTCATCTCGTCGCACGAATTCTTTGTCTGAATGTGGTCCATCCTGATTGAAACAATGCATTTTATTTACTTTCTCATCGTAGTTACGTACATTCAGTGCAATTAAGTCAAGTATCCTCGTGAAATATGAGTAGAGGAGAAGGTCCAAATACGGGCTAGTTGATGAATGAGGTACTAGCAGATGCTGCAAGTAATCATTGCGTGTATGCGGTAACTGCTATTTGATAAGAAAGAAGGAATGGAGTAGTCGAGCTAGCGTTGTCCTCCATTTTGGAAGCTGTTGTGTTTTTTGTCAATAACCCTCATTACTGAATACTCGAAAACTTTTTCAGGTAAATGGTTTAGAATTTAAATTTTTTTTTTTTAATAACTTAAGTTACTTTTTTATTATTACATCAAAGTTGGCATTTTAAATTACGATTTGGAGACGTTGATCAGTGGATATTGCTTATCCGTAATATCTGCCGTAAAGTGTAACTCAAACATGCGGATGGTCTGAATATGGGCTAGCTAAATTGGTCTAAAATCGGGCTAGCCCATATTTAGACCATTTTTCAAACTCACGTCAAATCTTTTCGTAATTTTTAAAATTTATATCGGTCGTTCTAATTTAGTTGTATTTTTTTCATTCCTGCGTGAACCTTTTTGATAAACGCTTATTCTTGATAATTTTAGTAATTGGTAGATATTATTATGTGTGAAAATTAGGGTGGTTAAAAATATCAAAAGCTTTCCAATATTTCACGTCGTCTTCTAATTCGTTGCCAAATGACTAGAAAACTCTTAGCGCAAAATATTAGCTACATACGTTAACCAGGGGCCGTGCCCGTTGCAGTTTTGTTTTTTTGGGTGAACGCCCTTAAATTCAAGAGAGTAGTCAACAAAAATAGTTTTGAAATTACAATACTAAGCAGTCGAGGAAAAGAGAGGGTATAAGTTCAACCGCTTTGAAACGGAGGTGGGAAATATCGGAACCGGACAGAGTATTGACTTGTTATCTCCGGAAATGGTTTTATGGCGAAGGAGATACAGCTGGAGGGCTGACAATACAATCATGGGTCTCTGTCTGTCTTGTGCACATGGCGGGCTAAGGGGGATTCCAAGGAACAACCCCCCTCCAAGGAACAACCCACTTCCCCACATCAATGGCAAAGCCTGCTGTGAATAGAGGACGACAAAAGAAAAGTCTTGACTCGGAAAAACTCCAAATTTCTATATGCCACTACCATATTACTAATGAATGCATATTCAGATGAGAAAAATATTGTTGGTCTGCAGTCAAGAGCTCCTTTTATCGTCGAAGCAATAGCTTTGTAAACCGCCGTTATCGCACCCACCGTTCAAAAGATAATTTCAATGTCAAAATAAGTGCTAAGCCAGGGGAAGAGAGGAAGTTGTGGAGGAGTTTCGGAGAAGGCAAAAAAAACGTGAACAAATGGAATATTGAGAGGGTGTGGATCGATGAAGAAAGACTGACTTCTCCGGAAGGGAGACGCTGAGCGCAGAATGGGAAGGGGAAGGACGTAAAAGCATATAGGGCGGCAATAAAACGGAGGACTAAAATCATGAGGACGTGAAGAGAGAGATACAAAGAAGGGCGAACAAAAACGTTTATGCTGACTTGAGTGGAAGTCCTTGGCTCGAAAATCATGAAATCACAAGATGGCAAACCATCCACTAAGGTTTTGATTTTTCATGCTCAATTTCATAAAAACTTTTTTCGCACACAATGCAGAGAAGGTAACATGTTAAACTATTCATGAATATTCATTCGCTCTTATACAGTATAGACAAAATCAAATGCCGAAAGGATTTACATCCAAAAATATATTCTCACGAACCGTTACAGAGGTATTGAAACTCAAATAAGATATCACAGCTATTTTCAGAGTTGTTTGAAGGCCCAGGGGTCAAGAAATTACAGAAACGTCCTCAAAACCACCACCAGCGGAACATCAAAATCTTATAGGTGCATAAGATTATATATACCTACATACAGTGTGTCGTGTGGCCAGATTCAAATTCCTCGTAAGTTAGCGCAATAAAAACTGCCAACAGATATGCCTCTTCATGTGCAAATTTTAAAAATTATGTTTTTAACGCTCTCACCATTTTACCATTCAAAAATAGATTTTTGAAGGATACTAAAGACAGATATCAAGGAAGAAATAGTACTTCTGTTCAAAAAATGCTCATCGTACGTACAAGGCAAACATACTCACTCAATTGCTCGCATGCTTCAATAGTCCCTTCTCTAGTTATGCACTTAATCCATCTTTGAGTTTTATGACAAGTTTCTTCAATAACTCTTGATGGGCACAATATGTGTAAAATAAAATTCCAAATATCAACTTAATTGTATTTATCACCTTACGCGACGGTCAAACGAAAACTGACGAAATTTTAATAGTGGTATCAGCGGTTCTTCTATCGATTGTTGAATGCAGAGTGGCGGATATGGCGAACACAATGAGGTCCTCTTGTAAGTTCTCCGTAGTGAATGCGCAACAAAACAGCAATTGATACAATGGTACACCTTTCAGATGATAAGGAAGGGGTGTGGGCCCTATCACAACGGTAACCCGCTCAGCTTACGGGCATTATTGAGAAACATTCAAGTACCTTTCCAAATGAATTCGAGGTCATGAATAACAGTCTTTTGATATTTTCTGCGACCGTACCACGTCATCATCTGTGGCAGCAGTCATTAAACCGGAGATTGGTTGGTTTCCTGCATCTCTCCACTTCATCCTCTTTTCGGACAACCGTATTATCACTTCATGACTATTCACTTTAAAACCTTTGTTAATTTTCTTCAAGCATTTCATTCTTAGTGTTCCCAATAGGTTATTACCATTCTTTGCTCCTTCGATATTGTTCAGCTCTTCTTAGGACTTCTCATTCGTGATTTTTTCCGCCCATTTCATCTTCACCATTCTTGCCAACAAACCAACATCATGTCACTAAATCGAGAATGGAATGGAACCAGTTTAAAATTCTTTGCTTAGCAATTATTGCAGTAGTATTTACGCTGTTCACTTTTTCGGTATAGTTGAACCAATTTCACAAGTTCAACTTATTTGGTGAACGATATTATGCTTTTTCATCAATTTTTCAATTAATTATTGGACTTTTTTTCCACTATGCCTCATCATCTAAAATTCCAAGAAAGGTCCAACAAAATTACGAAGGTCCTTAAATGTCATGCGGAAAGCAGGACTCAGATAAGTAACTTGTGACCGCTGTCATATTTACATGGGCGGAACCGATCTCCATGCATTGGTGGGCGATCTCGGAGTTTATTGGAATATTCCAAATGATTTTAGAATGTTCTCATTGCATTTATGGCGGAATGGTTAAATTATCACGTCGAAATAAACGATCATATATCACCTTCTTTCACAACGTAGAGTAATGGCCTCCACACAAATACGTGGTGTTGATTAATTATTTTTTCTTGTTTTAATCCATATTTTGCTCGTTGTTAATATGGTCTTGAAATTCTACCCAGGATTTTTATCCTAAAAATTACATCCACTGGCATTCGAAATTTTTGAGATTAAAAAAAAGGATTAATTTGGAAGCTACTAGACTCTTCTCGCATTTACTCCTGTTTTCATAGGTGTTCCAATCAATATCCGTGTAGGGTATTATCCTGCAAATCCTGGGGCGGTTAAGGGTTTTAGGGATCGTAAAACGTTTTGCTTAGAAGTAGGTAGTAACTCGGAAATCTGGTTATTTCGCTTTCTTAAGTCCATCTTCATGAATGATACTGCATGGTGCTCTACCAAGTTGGCATTTCGACAGAACTCGACACCACTAGATCAAAGTTGGTCATTTTCATGCATTTGCAACAAAACAAATTCAAGCTCAAGCTTCGGAAGTGTTATCTAAGCGTAATTTTACAACCAAGTACATTACAAAACATTTTATGCTCATTGTACATACAAAACTTTGGTTTCAAGTAAATTATTTGCTGATATTGACTCGCCTTTAAGCGAGCTCAGTTCTCAAAAAAATGAGAGACGAAGTTTAGTCGTGAATTTCTCAAAACTGGGGGTTTATTTTGTAATTTCACTCAAGTGAGAATACGTCATAAAATGTGGAAAAATACGTCATTTTTCGTAGTTCAACTCAGCCATCCAGGCAGCGTGACTATCTTCGGATCTCAAGTGATGAACTGCCGGTCTATTTATTTGATGCATCCGCTCTTTCGACTCTTGATCCGTATCTTTCGACTCTGGAACCGTTTCATTTGGCTCCGCATTTCATTAGTTCCATCTCATCTGTCGTTAGGAACGTGAAATGAAGTCACCATCGGACCTTTGCCGATCATTAAGAGAGCGAAACGGATCTCCCGCCTTCCCGCAAAGTCATTAAAAAGGTGAGATTACAAAATAACCCCCCTGGGCGTCGTTCACTAGGACACCAAATCTCTAATTTATTCACAAACTCGCTTCGATGGCGCAAAACTTTATTCTCGGCAAAACAACTTTCTGTCAAAAATCAACCGTTTACTCGCAAAACGAAAATAAAAATGGCGAAATTATTCCGCCCACTCGGATTTGATCACCAGGTCGTCGGCCGAAATTTCCCTCGCTTACTTCTCGTATGTGAACTGCTTTGCATTCTGACCTGAGGTGCCTCCGTATAAAACGAGTTCCCTTCTTTGAAGAGAGAATAAAGTGGACTCTGCTTGCATTACAGCCTGCAAGTGAGTTTGGATTGATTTCATTGGATCTTAACAAATCGAATCTCGCTCACCTACAGCTTCAGGTGGTTCCACCGTAAAATGACTTAAATGTCAATTTATTCATATTCTGTCTACTTGAAGAAAATGTTGTCCTCTATCTGATATTAACAACAAAATAATACCTTTCCACGCTATTTTATTCTATAACTGAACTTGAAATTACATGGTGTTCAATGGGGGAATGAGAGAAACACGGGGAAAAGATTTATGTTTAATTTTAAGAAGTTATAAAGTATAGTGTGACTGGTCAGTTGGTGCTATAAACCACCCTCGGTGAAGGGTTGGGTCTCCTTCAACGCCGAGGCTCGGACTCCCGAGTTCGGGTGCCTCCCAGGTACGGCACGAAACGTAAAGTGCCTTTTCGGGTCACATCCCTGCTCAAAATAGGTAAACAGCACGTAAACAGTACGATCACATGCAATGGAGAAAGTAATGCACCTCGAAGCGTAAGTATATATTGCGGTGGGGAGGAATGAATGTGGAATGCTTTAGCGTGGAATCCGAGTCTCGCGGACGGACGGACGACGTCTTCGGAATATCTACATGATGATGATGATGATGTCGGCGACGACGGCATCGATTGGTCCGCGGCATACACACAGACACACACACGTACATTTTCTCCTTTGAAAGGCAAAAGGCGGCGGAGAGAGAGAGAAGAAGAAGCGTGGTCGGCATTGATGTGCACATACATGCGTAATTGGATTGATTGGGAAAAGGATGTGTCGCCAGCGTTGGCGTTGATTTTGAACGTATGATCTGTGAAACATGTCCTTAAATAAAGCGGTTATATAATAATAATGGTTTTTTTTTAATGTTTTCTGTTTTTCATAAAATCGAGCGCTTCGAGAATGGAAAGCTAGTGACGCCCTGAGCAAGGGGAAGTCATCTCCAGGGCAACACCTACTCCTATAGAACCGCGACGTCGTCAAACACGAGATGGCAGTCGAAATAGCTCGCGAAATATTAAAGGAGGTTGTATTGTGACATTTGTGAGTACAAACAAATAGTTCACTCTCTCTTTAAGTTTGCATTGTTTAAAAAAAATACTTATTTCAACTGATTATTATTAACCACCCGCGCCTTGGCTATTAGAAAACAAAATTAAGACACAACCATTTGATATAACTCAACGAACAAATTTCTGATGAACACTTTATCCATAAATAAGAATCAACTCGATTGTCATTTTTATTGGACTAACCCAATTTCACTTTATTCACTGAAATATTTTGGTAGTAACTGAAAAAATAAGGTTCATTGATGGCTTATTTTATCAGCATTCAATTCTCTGAGAGATTTTGCTTCTCTTGAGACAGTTTTCATGAAAATGGAATTTTTCGTGGAAATGGAATTATTATACGATTGAAAAATACTATTTTCCCCCATATTTTAACCGTTCCTGCATCCAACACTATGCAATTGTAAGTTCGGATAGCGAAAAACGAAGCGTGGAAGGTGAGATCATGTGGTTCGTATCAAACAGAGGAGACAAGTAGACAGGATGTGAATTAAATTGCAATTAAGTAATTTTAAAATCGAACCACCAAAATATTCATCTTTCTTACACGCTCTACGATCGTGCGAATCAACAAACGAAAGTAGGCACTTGTATAAGGTGAATCGGAACCCCTGTAAGATCCATGCGTGTTATAAAAAAAACCGTCTTCAACATGGCGCTGGGAGAGCAGTTTGAGAAACTTATCCATAAGTTAAGGAAGTTTGAGCGAAAAATCACTTCACCTAGAATTTGATGAATTTGGCCTCATTTTAAAGAAAAAACTTTCATCTTTCCAATGATATCAAAATATTTACCCCTTGCCTAAAAATATGAGCTGTTTTACATGGGATAGATTATTGCTGTGCGCTCCAGAGGGAGAATATTTTTAAAAAATTGGAACTTATAATACCTAGATTTAGTCAAAAAACTAACGGTGTGTAGATTGCATGTCTTCTCAACTATTTATAAAAAAATAATCTATTACTCACCACAGTAATTTTTACAGAATCGCAAAAAAACCTGTTTTGAAGGGTTTTCAGCCGAACGGCGGGAAAAAATGAGTCAAGTTAGAGACTTATGTAGCTTTATTTATTTAATAACTGAGAATTTTGGTCATATATAACTATATCTTTGCGCCATTAATGTCACAGTATTTATTTATGCTACTTATAGACGCTGAAACAAAAAAATAAAATTTGAATATGGTCTCCAAAATGACTAGGGATCTATCTCGCTCAAACCACCTTAAGCGGATAAAGGGGAATTTCTTCATTTTTACGGATTTTTAAAAAACATATCCAGTGTCAAAATAAACGCTCAAAAGATTGTACAGTCACCTCCTTCCAGAATGCTGTTCAATTTAATACCAGTAATGTGTTTTGGTTTTACTTTGATGATTATATATTTTAATGTTTCTTATTTTTTTTAACAACAGTATGTCGCTGTGGGTGTGAGGTCTTCGTCAGGATTGAATTATGAGCGCTTTTCGTCGTCTGTAGAGTGGTCAACAATGAGCATGAATTCCAAATTCAACTTTCTTCAAAATTCAAATTCTTCGTATTCAAATTCAAAATTCTTCGTGTTTACAGTTAAAGTATAACCGTGCATATATAAGTGTACGCTGCGTAAATTATGGCATACACGCATTTATAAGACATTCACTTATTTGTTAATTTAAAGTTTAGCAGCGTGAAACTTTCTCTAAAAAATTACAATCTTACATTTAAATATACTGTGATAATAATACCATCAAACTGCGTGCGAGGTTGTGATTTGTGCCGGGACGAGTGCTTGGTGTAGAATCACCCTGTGCCACACACCCTAGTGGTGGCTTGCACGGTACTTCGTAGATGTAGATGAAACTAAAATCACTAAACTTGTATAGGAATGCGCCCAACCAAATGGTTACACTGCCCTCAGCTTCAAGCTCTCTGTTGCTCGGCAACGCACAATCCAGTCACATGTGCTAATTAATGGTTGTCTGTCGCTACTCCTTGTCGCGTTGGAGATCGGCAAACAACACTCGAAGCGGCGCATCCAGAAAGCAAAGTCGAAAGAGAGCCGACGACATAGAAACTTGTATCCTCGATATTACGCTGCGTAAAATGCTTCTCGCAACTACTGCGGCAAGAGCTTCGCACGAGTAGAAAAGGGAGCTGGGACGCTGGTCGCGAGGAATTCCCGCTTGCCTTTCCCGCCATTACAGCCAGCGTGTTTCGTTACGAACGGACTATAGGTATGTATGTACCTACTTAGTTTTTAAACGGCGCGGAAAAATCTCATTGCGTTACGTACGCCCGAAGACAATGACGCTACGTCCTTCGCATTTCTTCGCTGAGGTATATTGCAAAACATTTTCTATATGAAGGTTCGTTGCAATCATTTAGTGAGGAGAAAAACAACTGAGGTCATATGCGTCGCTCAGGATAGGTCGTTAAGATTATGCATTAGATGAGGAATGGGAGGAACGGTGGAGAGAAACCCGGTGTCGGCATTAGCTTACTCTTAGGGAAAGGGTCCAAGGTTTTTTTTGGCAGTTTAACGCCCCTTCCGACGGACGCTACATTTGATGTGTTCTCCATATAGTTGAACCCAAGCAGGGACCGAGATTACACATAAAAATCTCTGCCACGGCCGGGATCTGACCCCAAGGCCCTCTGGTGGAGAAGCCAGAACCCTACTCACCACTTCAACACGAACCCTATGTATACCTGCTCAAAGATCTTTCCAGTAGGGTACTAATCACTTCCGGCGTTTTGAAAACTTATCCTTGGAAGATCCACTCCAGCCGGAGTACCACAACTTGGCACTTGGCACCCCTTGACCGGGAACGGGATTTTGGTAACATATTTTTTCCCTAAAACCGAACCCTAGCTTTCGGGATGGGAGGCCAACACTACAGTCACCAACTTAAACGAAACCCTCTATTTTTAACCTTACCAATTCTTATGCATATTGATTTTGTTATCTGTATGAAAGCATTTTCTAATATTCCTACTCAAATATAAATTTCATTAGCTGAAATTCCCTTTTCCACAGCTGTAGTAGGTACTTGATTTGCTGTTTAAAAAACGAAATATGCGAAATTGAATGCCATCGGCAAACCACCACTTTCGTTGAGAGTCTATTTACTTATAGGCTTTCTCTCATGCGTGTGATACACGATAAAAGAAACGGTATTGCTCATTTCCTATAAAGATGTGTACGAAGAATAATTTAAGTAAAGAGAAAATAAATGGAAAGAAGAAGTGCCATATGAATATGTAGTACATACATATATGTCTATGGGATGTAGTCTTATATTGGCGGTGAAGCTCGAAAGATAACAGCATCAGAACAAATAAGATTAAAAGAAAGAAAGGCCAAGAAATGATAGAGCGGTTAACTGAGAGGGAATTGGAGTGGAGAGCTGCAGCTAACCAATCTTAGGATTAATGTCTGCTGATGATGATGATGTCTTTCACAATTATCTGTCAGTATTTATACAAATAATTATTGAAAGTTTTTTGGAACTTCAAAATCAAAAGTTGGCAGTTTGAGGCTTGTATCCTGGAGATAATAATATAAGTTTTGAAACAAAATTGAAATAGACGCAGAATTGAAATTTTTAAGCTTTCAAGGACTTTTCCCGCTACAATTCGTATTTATCTACACTATTTACTATGTCAATTAGTTTCTCAATCCTCGTCTTCAAACACGCTGATTGTTACAGCTATTATTTCCTCTTCACCAACGATTACCCAACATTTACTCATTGATCGCAATCTACAACATTACTTTCTAAGTAAACCTTTTCCTTTCCGCTTTCTTCAAATTTCTTTCAACTTCTTCCTACCCCACACTTTCCTTATTATTACCTTACCTTACTTATATATATATATATACTTACTCTATGGTAATATTCACTGACCCAGCTTCAGGTCTTCAATAATCTTTTCCTTAGTCATGACTTTTTAGCCTATTGATCAATGTCACAATCTTGCTACCTAATGGCCTCTTGCTACAACGTAACTTTTTCCAAAATCCCTCGAATAAGATTAGGATTAAAATAGGTATTCATCAAATTCTTTTAATACCCCAAAAGTAAATTTACTAAATTTACTCCATCTATTGTGAGTGGTTCATTTCACCAATATTCTTCTAGTCATTATCTTCATTTTCTCCAATCACCAAAGATTATTTGTCATATATCGAGTCCTAACGGATCCAGAAAGCCAATCAATTACAATAATAATCCTCAAGTGACTGACAAAATGGCACTAAAAAAACTTTGTGTTTATATTTCTTAAATACGATTGGATACAAGCAGCCATTTTTCATGCATCAACCACTATTTTCTCTGCTTATAAGACAGTTAAACTCTCCGGTGAAAACAAATGCTACGGCCTCTTTCCATTGCTAATCGCTACCCTTTCTGATCATACGTACACTATTCATGAAGCCTGCCAACACAAAATTCAGTTCTAAATTGTGTCCTGAAAAACCGTATCTTGATTTCACATAATTAATTTCAATAGCGGCCTTTTTTCAATTTGCATTTTTCATTACGACGTCCTGATTTTTTTTTTCTCAACTTCCAAAGAGAAAGTGGAAATTACGCCACCTTGGTCATTTGAAAGAGAATACGGATGGATGAAACACAAAACGATTATTGAACGTGGATCTACATCCACAATTTATTAAAAAAATACCCAGCGAGCCACCGCACGGACGTGTGGCAGGTCGACACCAGCCATGAGAAAGGAAGGGAATTAGGAAATAGGAGGACGAATTGAATTCCTTGTGAATGGTTTAGGTTGTAGCCTTAGGTTTTTGTTTTTGTCACTTATGGTGCGTGGAATGATTGGATATTTCTACCCATTAGTTTGGGAGTGAATCTTTCATTGCTGTCGCTTCTGTCAGTTTTAAAGATATTACACCCGGTGAAAAAGGATAATATCTTCTGTGTACATTTTTCAAATTATCGTAGCCTAGGGTTGGACGTCCGAGTCCTTTGCCCTGCAGCCCTACCACATTTTGATTGCCCTCAGCAGTTCTCAACGTAGCTGGCGGCTTAGTTTAATATTTGGTTAATTTCGCGTATTAAATTTCTCTGAGCAGGATCCCAAATCTTTGACAATACACAACCTGATTATATTACTTATTTTGGCTGTTTTCTGCCCAATAGACGACGCAGTTGTATTGCAGCTCTCTCCAACAAAATCAACTGGAAATTCTGTTCGCCATTATTTCTACTTCAACTATCTCAATCACTGAAATCGCAGTCGTGCCGAACGGCATTTGCGTACGCATTCTAAATTAAGGTAAGGTTTATAACCAAGAGTATTGGTTCATGCATATTCACATTATTTATGTGCGTGGTAAATAATGATTATTATGAAGAGCGCTCACTTTCTAATTTCAAAACACAATTGGAGATAAATCAACGAAAACGGGAAAATAATGTCTGACAGCAGTCATTATTTGAAGTTCAAGGGCAATTTATGACAATCACCTATTGTAATCACTCACCCAAAGATCAATCCAAAGGCTGGTTTCATAGGTGAGTAACGATAAATGAATCAAAATACTTCAGGACTGCCCGCAGACTTCATTTTATAACACTTCCACTGAAAACGATTCAAAAGATTTTAAATGGGTTGCGACAAAAATAAATTATGCGTGTAGCAATAAATTCATTTTTATTTATTGATGAAATCGCTACGTATAGCCTAGCCCCTGAAACAGTTTATTTTTATATGAGACAGTAGATCGCACTTAATTCCCAGTGGTATGTGATAATCACAGTTAACGAGGACAATTCCTCTCGCTGGGTTTGCCTGAAATTTCCTATTAAGTTATGCTGCCTATAAAATTGCGTCACAAGGATTTAGGTTGAATGTCCATTGAGTCTAAATGCGGAATGTACGTTAGTAAGTGCCCCCAGACTTCAACCATGGGGCCTGCCGTCCAGAATTCCACTCGCAGTGCTGCTATGCAGGGTGCTCGATGAGAGAGCAATCTGCTCAATGAAACCGAGTGAAAAACGCTTCACCGCGCTACAGACAAAGTAGGTAATATACATGTATAAAATTAGGTGGCTGTACAAAAGACCTTTATTTCATTTAGTGCTTTGGCATTAGTGTCATAATTTTATTTCAACAGTGAGCAAGCACCATTTAATGTTTTTTTTAAAATATATAATGAACTTGAAATGTTGGTGTTAGTTAGCGGTAGAGTATCAAATGTTGAAATCAATGCATACGTAAATGTCCTATTTTCATCTATAATGATCAACGATAAAGGTTTACGGCTAAATTCCCCATTTAATGTTTTCAAAAATAATCATAGGTCGAAATCGGGAAGCAATGGGGGCCCGGTAACATTGCGTCACATTGTGAATGAACTTTTTTTTTAAACAAAAAACGCCCTCGCCCGGTTTCGCATTCTTAGATCGGTCTAGTCTGGTCCATTCGGTTTGATAAACTGATGAACGGCCCATGCTTTGCGCAAAGCGTTTCTCCTTCGCAGGGAGATGATGTCAAATTAAGGCGGCTACCATCAATCGTGTTCTTCGAGGTGAATTTCATTGCCGCCATTTCATGAAGTGGATCACTTCTCAAACATTATAGTGCTAACATCGTGGACATAAACATAAACATTAAATTTGGCAACTTGCGCATCCTACTTTGGCACGACCCTCTTGTCGATGGGTGCAGAGATGAGCAAAATACATGTCAAATGTATTTTAGATACAAAATACAAATTACTCTTCAAATATGTATTTCAAATACAAAATACAAATTACTTTTAAAAACTGTATTTTCGATACAAAATACAAAGGTTAATTCAAAATACATTCCTTAAAATACAAAATACATACCTCCACCACGGTGAAATTTAAAATTCTTACCTGGCAAAAAATTAAAATCAATTCAAATATGTACTATTCATTAAAATGAGAGGCTCAAACATTCTTACCACATATTTATATGTAGCTAGCTATTAAGCCATTATCCAGGGAAAATGTCTTAAATAATATGGAGAATATATGGTAGTACATTTATCCATTTCAGTACAATCTCACTTGCTCATTGTTCACAAAAATGTTAATTTCCCTTCAAAAGCAATAATCAAAAACATGACATGTATTTTGATTTTGAATGTATTTTAAAAATACAAACTACTATTTAGATGTATTTTCGTTACAAAATACAAAATACTCTCAAAAAGTGTATTTCCGATACAAATTACAAACTACAAAATTATCGAAAATACGTATTTCAAATACAAGTATTTTCGATACTGCGCATCTCTGGATGGGTGAATATCGACCATGGATCGATAGGTCGTGTATACCTACGCATCGAGCCGAGTGAGCATGCTCATGTCTCAGATTTCAGTCCTGGCTCACTTCAGACGGATCTGACATCACTAGGTAAAAGCAGCGGTTGTCTATCTCCTCCTTCAAATGCCAACAATGCTCCGAGCACATTTTCAGAATTCACCCCCTGTGCCCCACCTTAAGAAATTTGAGCCTCTCCCTCTCCCTCTCTGGCTGTACCTCTTGACCTCTCTCCGTGAAGTGAGTGTGGGAGGTAGAGTGGGCAAGGGACAAACCCTGTTCAAGGTGAATGGCGTATTTCACCGTCTATGGCGTGAACCCGCTTAAGGTGGTTCCTCCGCGACTGTTAAGAATCCAAACAAAATCCTCCATTCAACCTATTCGTCAGTATCGTTTTAAAAATATTGATTTTATTGATGACATGCCTAAGTTATTTTTAAAAAATTAAGGTGGTTGGAGCGATTTTTGTTTATGTACATATTTGCGCGAAACTTTGCATGCGTGTCCTCATTGGTGATATATATATATATAGATAAAAGTGATAAAAAAATTACAACACATCGATTTCTTTTTTTGGCTTTTCAATGCTATTTTAACGCGTAGCTTAATGAAACATGACAGATATCTCGTCATAATTCGATTACATATGAGCAGATTTTCTTCTAAACGGGATATAATACCTAAATAAAACTGCAGTAATTGTACTGTCCACTTAAATTTTAATGTAAATATTACAGTACACGTGTTTTGACGTTTCTTAGGGCGTCATCATCAGGTCTACCTGGTAGACCTGATGATGACGCCCTAAGAGGTAGTTCATGGTAAGTTCAGGGTAGAGCTGATGATGACACCCTAAGTAACGTCAAAACACGTGTAGTTTAATATTTACATTAAAATTTAAGTGGAAAGTACAATTACTGCAGTTTTGTTTAAGTACTAAAATGCTGTTCCACCATATAACGCCAGAGACTGTCGTTATATGCGATATGGTACATTTCTTATTATTATTACTATTGCTAAAAAAAAATCAAGGTTTCACGCCAAGTCCAATGTTGGAAAAAAACATTATTTCGCCTACATTTTGAATACCGCGCAGAAAACTCCAGTCATAACACGATTTAATTACCTTTTTCTTGCCTTTTAATGAAATGAGGTCAAAGAATCTTTTATCGACTTCCTTAAAATAATATTAAAATGTGCTCTCAATGAATGACCCGCGATTACCGCTCCAGCCACTTCATAAGGCGCAAAATATGCAGAATAGTCGACGAATATATTTGTAGTGAACGTTTTTTTTTCAGACAAAAGAGCTAACCTGCTGTGCTATTTCCATTTGATGAACGCCTTTTGACTTCAATAATTGCAGTGATTTGGAAATAGCTCCAGTTTTATAACCATTTAATTGTAATGAATTAAAAAACAAGCACTTGGTTATGATTCCACGCAAAGTGTGGAGTTATAAACAATTGCTTGTTTTTTCATTCATTACGAGGGAGTTCCACCGAGTAACGCCAGAGACAGCGTCCTGCATTTAATTAATGATCCAAACATTTAAAACCGTATTCCGCGAAAATGGCATATATTTTTTTATATAAAAAAGTTATTTTACATGTTTCACCACTCTAGAAATTCGAATCATGTAATTTCAAGTTCGCTTTGCGTAAAATTTGAGTAGAAAGGTAGGACTTTTTCGTTCACATGAAAGGGTAGACAAACTCTTCTATGAGCTGACGAAATCTAAATGTAATGGCATTTAATTATATTGTACAGAGGAACTTGAGTAAGAAATGGATAAATGAAAAAACGTAGTGAATTCCACAGTGAATTTTATTGCGACGACCTAGGTTTCGACACGTAGTGTCATCTTCAGGTATGAAGTACATGTCGAACTACGTGTCGAAACCTAGGTCGTCACAATAAAATTCACTGTGGAGTTCACTACGTTTTTTTCATTTATCCATAATGGAAAACTTCCACCACATCTCGCCGGAATTCATATCCTCTATTGAGTAAGAAATGTGAGCTTTGGGTTCCCTTCCCTTGACTTCGAGGGTGAACGAGGGTGGGTGGGCAGAGTATGGTGGGGGGGGGAGGGGAAAGTCACAAGAACCGTCCTTCGCGCGTCCCCGTGTCGAGAATATCCGCATCTTCATCGCTTTGCAGCGTCTTCCCTCCATTATGAACGGAGAGAGGAAGAGGGGGTGGGGGGGAGGGAAGGAAAATTTCGCATGAATAGGAGTAAATGGAGGCTGGCCGCATCTTTCCTTGGATTTAAGCAAGGAGTGCCGGCTGGGATGGTCCAAGATGGGATGGCGGTCACCCGACACCCCTCCACCCCACACTGGACAACACTATAACACGACAATACCGCCCCCTGTCCACCTCCCCCTCCACCCATCCCGACCCCCGGCCCCACCTCCAACGCCCACTTCCACCAACCGAACCTCTTGGCCTCTCCTCGAAGCCAGTGGGTTTACAACGTTGAAGACCGATTCCTCGGTGGCCATGAGATGCGATTATTTTTCATCCGAGGTATGAATAATTATCCCCCACCACCACCACCCTCCACCAACACACTCCATCATCCGTGGATACGCAGAGGTAAAAAAAAAAGCAAAATACCTTTTGTCACCAGAGTTTTAAAAATCCAACATTTCATTCGCCGATGCAGAGACCGAGGGACGGCGACACGAACGATTGGCTCGGAGAATGTGTACATACATAGTGGCCGTTTTAATGACGCCGCGACGTGAGTCACGGAGGCGAAAAAAATGTGGAAATGGAATGAAAAAACTGCCACAAGGCATGGCGTCCAAGGAGACAAAGAGGAGTTTATCATATGCAAAACCAACTTACCGTATTTCTCCGAATATAAGCCGCACTCGAATATAAACCGCACCCCGTTTTTTGGGGACTCAAGCAGTGAAAAAAGTTAATGCGAGAATTTAAGTCACACTCCTTTTTAGTGCATCCCGTACCACCTGCAGTATTAGGCATTAGAATTTTATATCGGTTATTACATTGTCCATGTAACTGTGACACAATGTTACCTATATTATCCTTAAATATATATTAATAAATTGTGCACCAATTTCACCTTTTTCAGCGTTATTTCATACTTTCCCCGTGGCTTAAGGCGAGTTTAGCTGGCGTCCGCGTGAATCCGAACGGCTGGTTTGCTCAAATTGGTCATTTTTACGATTTTTTTAGAAAGTTCTCGAATTTAAGCCGCATCTCGAATATAAGACGCACCCCGATTTTGAGGCCCCAAAATCGGAAAAAAGTGCGGCTTATATTCGGAGAAATATGGTAGTTTGATTTCAATTTCAACAATTCAAATACACGAGCCGCGGTTGCCGGGTACTCTATTCAGGTAGGAATTTTCGAGTCTCGTCAATTGACGTAACGACCTCGAAAAATTCAAATGTGTACCATGGTCCGACTCCCTCCGAACCAGTGAGGATGCCGAACTAATGAATGAGTGCAAAAATGGCAGTGCAAAATGACATATTAAACCTTTCCGTCCTGAATTCCATTCCCCTAATTTATGCTTATCGTATAACCTGCAGTAGTAAGTCGGGTTTGGTAAAATATTTTTGACGTAGTCACAAAATAGATCTGTTTTGAACTTAAAAGTTTGCATAAATTTTAACCGATACGTCTCTTAAAATTTGGCGACGGTCCTATAGCGATTCCCAATCTAGTTGTTGCAGTGGGGTTGCAATACTGATGAAATGATCGCGAGAACATGTGGCGTATTCGAAGATTAAAGCCAGCTTTCACGCCACGCCTCTCTCACAGCCAAAATTATCCAACCTTCCAAAAATCTGCTTACCCGTTTGTAATTCTCAAAAATGGTATCTCTAAATTACTGAAACGTACGTACTATTCTAAACGTACACCTATGAGGAGGTGAAGGCTCGTGATGACCGGTCCACACGGCTTCCAAACAAGGATTAAGATGGTTTGAGCGATATAGATCCCTAGTCATAGTGAGAACCTTTTCATATTTAATCTTTGATTTCAGCGTCTGTAAGAAGTACAAAATAAATATTGTAATATTAATGGCGCAAATATATATTTATATATCCCCAAATATCTCGGTAATTAAATAAATAAAGCTACATAAGTCTCTAACTTGACTCATTTTTTCAGCCGAACGGCTGAAAACCATTCAAACCGGAAGTTTTTTTTTGCGATTCTGTAAAAGTTACTGTGGTGAGTAATAGATTATTTTTTATAAATAGTTGACAAAACATGCAATCTATACACCGTTAGTTTTTTGAAGAAATCTAGGTGTTATAAATTCCTATTTATTTCAATATTCTCCATCTGGAGCGCACAGCCATAATCTATCCCATGTAACACAGCTTATATTTTTATGCAAATTGCTCGAAAAGTAGTTCGGCAAGGGGTTGATATTTTTATATAATTGGAAAGATGAGAGTTGTTTCTTTAAAATTAGGCCAAATTCATCAAATTCTAGGTGAAGTGATTTTTCGCTCAAACTACCTTTTGTGTTCCCTCGATAGATACCCTGTCGCTACTAGGATTAGACTCGCTGCACCATCAGCGGGGAAGGCCGAGACTCGACACTGCAACCCGATCCTCCCGTTGGAGCAGGCGGGAATACATTTGCGCAACAACCCTTTTGAAGAGACTCATCCCTTCAGTCCGCGCAATATGTTTATGTATATATATATATTTCGCCGCATTCCGAGAGGGTATGTATCGTCGCAGCGTTGCTGAGGGAGGAGGTAGGGGAGGGGGTGGAGGGGAGAGGGGGTGGCGGAGGGTCGACCTCTGAGACGCGGAGGTTAACTGCCGAGGGGAAGAAGGAGCGAAGATGAAAAAGCGACACTCGCCGTAGCGGGAGGGAGGAATGGTCCATCCCCGGATGAGAACCGCGTGAATTATTAATCTCCTCCATTTGAGGGAAGGAGGCGCTTGGTGTCGGTGCTTGGTGCCGGTGCGTGGTGCCGGTGCGTGGTGCCGCCTCCGTCGCGGACGTGGCGAAAGAATTCCGCGCCGGACGGACGGTATGCCCACTATATCCCTCCTCTCCCCCCCTCTCTGCACGTATGAAAGGAAGAGACAGCGTCAACTACACCTTTTCTTCACATCGCAGGCAAATGTGTGCAAGCTGTCGCATGTTTCACCCTCTAGACGAATGCAAAATTGCCGCCACTTATATTGGAGATACAGGTATGCGAAATATATACTGCGGAAATGCACCTCATTGTTGTAGGAACACATGTATTTTTTTGCATTAACTTGTATTAGTTTTAAGGGATTACATGTCAAATCACCCAATGATGGTTTGTCCAGCCATTTTTGAAGCGGGACACTTCGTTGTGGATTTATGTGTGCTGGTGTAATAGTTCATAATTTAAATGATTGTCAAGATATTCGTATAATGGGAGGTTTAGTATATTATTTACCTTTAACAACTAGTTGTTTTTGTATTTAAAATTTGGCTCTTTGTGGTAGACCGTTTTTGGTAGGGTTTGACTCCATGGATTTGATTTTGGAGACTTTGAATTTGATTAGCTTCATTTTTTATTTTATTTCTACTGGATAAACTGCTTGCTATACTGCTCGTTTGATCTCTTTTACTGTAGTTGGAGATATTAATATACATAACTCTATAGGAATTAGTGATGAGGGGTGATATATACTTAAGGGTATATTATACTATATGTCTTATGGTAATCTCGCGAAAGTATAGCGTCACGCGTCACCCGACTCACGGACGGAATTTCCATGTTGAACATTTTTCTTTCATTCCTTTAAATATAAAATATTTAAGCTAGAATTTTGGTAATTGTTTCAAAATGAGGACAAAGCACCATAAACTTTAGTTTTTCCAATCGTATTCTCTATATCGATCGATAAACTGAACATTTTGAACTTAAGGTACTTCCTAGTCAGATCAATCTATTCAAGGAATTAATGAATGAATGGAGTGTATGTAGGTCTAACTCTCGGGAATTTTAACATTAGAAGTAAAGAACATTTACAAGCTTTTAAACATAACAATGATGACAATAGCAACTTCGCTAAGCATCTTTTAGTTTGTGATCATAGTAGTGATTTTATTGTTAAAATTTTACTTATGTCTAATAATAGAAGGGAGTTGAACCCACCAGAGCAACTGGAGATTTTAAAAGCATCTGTTGACCCGATTGTTTCCGTAATAAATGAATATTTGTACCCTGCCTCCTCCCCTATCCTTGACGCAGTCGCTGCTTCCGCTCCTCCCTCATTCCACTCAAGGTCTGCCACCAGCTCTGCACGACACCGCTTATCTCCCCATCCTCCACCACTACCCCCCCAGTACAATCCGTGTCCACCCCCTAACTACTACATCCCCCACCCACCCAAACCAACCCACCCTCCAGTGTGGTGTATATACAGGTTGTTCCCATTGCTTCATCACCTTATGATGGTGCTCAGCGCCGAAACCCTGGTCGTGTTTGTGTGAGAGAGTGCATATTTTTTCTGTGGTTTGTAAAAGTTATTAAATAAATCGTTTTACGAAATACAAGAACTAGGTTAACTATAACTAAAGATAAGAAACTGTTTCGGACGTAACTTTGTGGAAGTCTTTCACAGTATGAAAGTTAGATGAATGTTCAGCATAACTTTTTCCACATTTATTTTTCACGACCACGGTTTCGTTACAGATTAACACCTTCAGGTCCTGAACACATTACTCTGTCACGAAACCATGGTCGTGAATAATAAAAACTACATGTTGGAAAAACTGAGCTGAAAATTCATATAACTTTCATTCTATAACTGAAGAGTCATATTCATAATTCCTCTAAAAAAACTACATGAAAATATATCAGACGTTTTTGAAGCGAACCGGTCAATTTTTGAGCAATTGACCATATATTTCGTGAGATTAATGGAAGGCAGGATAGGTGGCTGGAAGCGGTAATGAGGGGCGATGGTTTGCTGAAGGCCGTGATAGAGGTAAGGATGTTGGGCAAGCGGGGAAGGGGGAGAAAGAGAATAGGTTTTATGGACGGGATGGAGAAAGGTAGGACTTATGCTGAGATGAAGAAAGAAATACTAGAGATGGATAGGGCATGGCACGTGTAAGAGTCCGTTGGATATTCTCTGACTTTCATCATAACCTACCTCTATCCGGTAGATTACTCCGCTGATGACGATGACTCTGTCCTTTACATGACGAGAACTAATTTAAACAGAAGATAGGTAATGAAATCATTATATTCTACACAGAATGGAAAACATTCTCTATAATATTTCCGTCATTTTATGCCTTTTCAATAAAATTCATGGGTATCTTGATTTAAAAGTAAGAAATATCGATACTCCTTTAGAGAACATAGCTACAATTTCTATCTCGGTGCCAGAGACATCTCGAATACTTGCCGATGTATGAAAACGGTGGAGGTATGTGGCGCATATTTCACACTTGACAAGTACACATTACCATTGCGCCAGAGATGGAGAAATGTGAAAGACAAGAGAAATCAACCACATTGTTGTAGGGCCACAAACGCGTTAGGTTACATTCGTTTTACCTCTTTCAGTGAAATTCATATGCATGAAACTTGATTACAAAGATTAACTCAGGATACGATACTCGCTGGATAAAATAGCTATAATTTTGATCTACGTAGCTGTGAGTCCACTCCAATAAGTTACCTACGTATGAGAACGGCGGATAGGAGCGTCGCATATTTCACGTTATCCAAGTGGAAAACCGCTGCGACGCTAGCGAATGAGAATTGTGAAATACTTCGGTTATCCACCACGATGTCGGAACACAAGCATTGTATTCATTCAATTTCTTTCAATCAAAATAAATTGAATGAATTCCTCTCGGGTTTCCAACCGGGTTAAGGTCTGCATGATGTACGCCGACGTTTCGTTGGGAGACTTTCCCAACATCTTCAGGGCTGATGATGAGTAGTTTTCCGATATATATACACCTCCTCCTTCACCTAGGTGGTCCCTGATTGGTTCGTATTTTTGTTGGGTTTCCCGCCTTTTTTATGGTAGGGTTCCAAATGCTGCTTAGATCATCATGCAGACCTTAACCCGGTTGGAAACCCGAGAGGAATTCATTCAAGTAATTCACCGGGAAAAACTTAGATCCTTCAAAATAAATTGATCCTGCGAAAATCCAAAACCTTTACGTAAAAGTATAAAATCGTTGAGTTTGATCAATTTATCTTCTTCCCATCAAATTTGTGTACATCTTAATTATGAATGAATGAATGAATAATTTATTAATTGCCCTGGGGATAAACCCCTTAAGAACAAAAGCAATTTACATTTTTTGAGCAACATAAAGAGAAAAATCAACAATTTGGACAGTAACAAAATGAACAAAATTAAATATAAATTAATACCATTTTTACAATGCTGAATGCAAAGTATTTTATATAATTATAGCCCAAAGCGAGTAAAATACTCGTTTAGGAAAAGACAACGAGGACTCGGTGGTAGCGACAGTACGAAGAAGTGCCATAATATTTAGAGGGGGCTGAGGAATTTAGGTGTGAAATGTTAAAACTGGACAGTGAGTTCAACTTGAAGTTGCGAAAGGTCCAGAAAAGTTCAAGAGATGATGCGAGAGTGACTGCATTATATTCAAACAAATCAACGAGTGAGTATTAGTGAGGCTTTAGAAGCAACTAAAAAGTTGCAATTCGCATACTTGATGAGTAAAGTAAAATGTAAAAAATAGTATAATATTTCGGAAAGGTTCTGGTAAAAGCATTATCTGGAGTTTATGGCAAAACCTAAGAGAGAGCACGATCAAGAGAGGGACAAGGACTGTTGGCCAATGCAAAGCTGCGATTCAGAAATTATGAAAACAAATAAAGCAAAAAAATTAATGTATCAAAATACATATTCCATGTATTAAAAAATTATTAAATACTACTACTTATTAGGAAATACTTATTCCATATATTATAGTAGTAGGCTGTTTTATTGCACATAAAATGGTGAAAGTGAATTTTTTAAATGAAAAGTGTCTTTGTGGTGTCAAAATATCAGCAATTTGCCACTTTACTTTGCGTGATATTTTTCCAAATAAAAGAAGCTGTTTTTAACGTGACTTGGAACGTCTGTGTGCTAGAGGGTGAAGTTATTTAAGAAATGGTATGAGGTTCTATGGCAATTATTGTGTCAGAAATGTAACGATATGTGGTCCGTAAGTTTTCTCGGTTATGTAAATGTATCGCTAACCGTAATACTTCTTACTCAACCGAAAACATCTTCAGTTGTGACAGTGTTTTCAAAATACGGCGTGAAACAAATAATCAAGTCAAGTTAAAACCTCAAATATGTGTATTTAATAATAGTGGCTCAGGGCAGTTGTGGTGAAATTCGGAAGTAGGTACATGACGAAAGAAGACGGATACGTACGGTTACGGTGGCGCGGTGCTAAGAGCGATCTCTTCAATGCATCCGAGCATAGAGATATTAAAGAATGATTGAGGTGTAAATGCGCAGCAAATGATACAGATATTGAAAGTACTGCCTTGGGAATCCAATGAATTATTTTCTTCGATGTTAGTTGAGGGAAAGAAATTATTAACTGAGTCCAACTAATTTAATTGATAAAAGAAAAAGATATTTTAAAAATAAAAGAAATATATGGAAGGATGTAATTGTTACGCGACAAAAAGCTACACGCAATCAGCATAAGTAGTCTTCAAGGTGTTTCAACCAGATTTTTCCAGGTCGCAGATAGCAAATGCAAGGAAAAGACGAAGTAAGGGATACCTGATTCACACTCAACTAACCATTCCACGGAAAAGAAATCGCCACATCAAAGAAAAACTACTTGAAGAATACGCTCAGTTTGGAGCGAGCAGCTGCGCTTCAAAGGCGATAATTAAAAAACGTCCGTTGGGAGAAGGGGACGCGGAAATAGGAAAAATATGGATTGCCCGCCCACAATGATGTCTCATGAATACAAGATCGATTTTTTTGAATGAGGAAACCCATACCAGGACTCTAAGCAATACTCAAGTTTATGGAAGTCTACCAAATGAAATTATGCAACCGAAATCTTTGTGATATATGTAGATGGTCCGACAGCACGTGGTGTCAGCAGATTTCCGACCGAAATCGTTTGCATAAGAATGGAGCTTAGCTGAAGTAATCGTTAAACGATGAGATTTTAATAGGATTGCTGACGAACGGAATTTTTAGGGGAGGATATCAGGCAAGAGTAACTAAATTTAGAATAAGAACAATTGGTGAGTTGCACGGTAGGAATACACTCTCGGGGAGCAGGTACGCCAGTTACGGCCCGACAAAAGCCGTGAGGAACAGCGGCGGAGTCCGTGGCTGATGATTCAGCCCCAGGGGATAGAGCTCCACCTTTGTGGAACACCTGGAAGAAATTACAAGCCATTAACTTCATCAAGGGATTAAATTAATCGTGAATAAAAATTACCTGGAGAGTTTAAAAATGAACAGTTTCAGGCGATGAAGAAAACAACGCGGGTAATGGTGTGATATGGGGGGCAATATTGCGCTTGAAAATCCAGTTCTACGGACTACGAAGCAATATGGAAGGCGATGAGGGAGGGAGGGAGTGGCCAGATTTAAACGAACTCTACTCATGGACTCTTCGCACAGATTACCGCCAACTGAATCACAAATATAGCACCGGGTCCTGTCCTCACCACATAAGGGATAGTCAAAATTTCTCAAGCGCTCTGAATAACCAAAACACTTTTCTGTGGTAAGATATTCAGAGGTAGAGAGAAATAATAATGACCTCTTGTTTAAGGAAAAAATTGTCGCATTCTATGTGTGAACTTTGTAGCAATCAGTACAGGTACAGTCTTTGTAGGGTTACATTCTACATGTTTTCTAAAGAAATGGTCCGCATAAAAATGGAAGGCATCTCACAAAGTCCCAAACTATACTTTCATTTGGATGAGAGAGAAACCTAGATTCCGATAAAACAATTTTAGCTCTCACAGAGTGAATTACGGCATCGAAGAAGAACAAAATCCGTTCCATTCACTTAGGGAAAATGATCTCCAAGTGTCGGAATAATGATCCACGCTCTGCATAAAATAATAGGAGTGTGGATTATAATGGAGAGTCAAAAGAAAAAGATATTACCGAGGAGAATTACAATAACCTTAATAATAATATCTTTATTTCCAAGTGAATCTGGGAAATGTTAGTCCTTACATAAAATGTAATCGTCACATTACGACAAAAATGAAAGAGAAATAATCTAAAGAAATCACCAGCATCAAGCATAAGTACCATTGTACTATTCCAAAGTTGAAAGTTTTACTTAGTGGAAGGTCGTCATATTGATAGTGAAACGAACTTTGTAACGGATACACCGTAGAAGCTACAAAGTTCCTTTCACTATAAGCCATTGCACTGCGGTATCCGTCTCTTTATATTATTTTTTTCAAAAGATTTCTTTTTATTTCCCAATAGAAGATTATAATTGTTAGAGGTAATCTTTTGGAACAGGTAGCTATGGATTGGAGTAGAAATACAATGCTAATCTTTTAAAGCTGGAGGTCTTTGTCTCCATACATTATCTCGTACTTCAGATCGGCATACATCCTGCCTCTCTTCATCCCATCCATAAAGCATATTCTCTTTCTTCCCTCCAACCCAACACCCTCCACTCCATCATGGCCTCCAACATCCCTTGGCCCCTCAACCCCTCTTCCAACCACCTCCTCTGCCTCCTCCTCATCTCCTCCTGAAGTTTTCCCTCTCCTCTCCGAACACAACGATCACTTCCATGAACATTTCCCTCTCCGTCCTTCGAGGAAAGGAAAATGTTCGCAGGAGGATTGAGAACGTGCAAACACTTTCTCCTGCGCACTCTCAAAAACCAGCTACTTATTTTCATATCCTTTTTTCTAATATCCCACGTTTCTGTACCATGCACGCCAGTATTTTCTTTACATTCAAACCATAAGCTACCAAAATTAATTTATTACTTCTCTCGTATCAGTGAACGTCTCCTTTGCTAACGCTATTTTCCGTACAGTATGTCTAATTATTTGCCCATCTTCCTCCAACGTACTTCCCAGGTACTGAAATACTCCACCTTCTCTAGTTAGTGCCCTCTTTTTATGTTCAATCTCACTTTATTCTCAAGAAAATGTCATCACTTTAGATTTCTCATGATTGATCTTCATCCTGTATTTCCTCGAACTGATTTTATAATACACCTACCATTTTTCACAATCCTCAGGATGACTAACCAACGCCTGGTCGTCAGAAAATCTAACTTACTTTATCACCTGTCATCCTACATTTGTTTCCACATATGTTTCTCTCCGTGCCTCCATTACCCTCTTCTCGGCATTCACATTTCTGCATCATTTGCCCTCTCTTACCACCCGACAACACGTTCGCGTAGCCCTTTAACCCACACATTTCCCTTTCTGTCTGTAGCTATTCCAATCCATCGCGTTGCCTTCTCCGCCCATTTTCCCACGCTCGATAGGTTTCTACAAGACTTATAGCCCGTAATTCCGTGCATCTCCTCATGCCTAGCTCAGCGCTTGTGTTTTTCCACTTCCTACTCTCTCCTAATTTCCTGATCATTTCTTCCAAACAGTAGTTTTTTTACGTGACACCATCACGTGAACAACCTTTTGTATGGCTCTTACCCTTCGACCTATCTGGCATAGGTGGCCCTACCAGGAGGAATAATCATTGCTCCCGTCAGTCCAGCTCTAGGGGTAATTGGAACTCGCAAGCCCTGTCACCGCGTCAATTGTAAGTCAATGGGGAAGGGAACAGGAGAGAGCTATGCCACATTTCAAGCACATGCGATTTCATTTTCAGCGTTACCTATATGAAACTCTCGATTGCACTCTTTGTGACATTCACTTCGTTTCCGACTACCATTTAGAAGTAGCGTCATAATGAACGAAAATTCGCTTCTGGAATTACATTTGGAAGGCTCTGGAGAAAAAAAAATTATTTCGATAAAAATATTCTTGCGTCGGTTTTCAAACAGATGTAATTCAAGAGTGATGTGAAAAAATTGTAAATATTTCACCGATCGGAATGGGATTGCAATTTTACCCAAGCCAAACGAAAGATTCATGGAGACGAAAGTTATATCACATAGTTTAAATTTCTTGCCGAGCTAAAAAGGGAAAATGATGCTACATCGTGTTCCTGAAACATTTCCACTCAAAATTGAACATGATTTTGTTTGAACCAAATATTATTTCAGAGAAATAATCTGTGAAAAACAAAAGTTGGTTGTGCACGTATACATTATACAGCTCTGTGGACCTCTAAAACACCTTCGTACAACATAAACTCCTTTAGTATCTATTACAACATTTCCTTTGCCTATTATTCCCACAATCTATCATCTTCATGCTTCCCACTTTTAATCCTTAAACGTGCATCCCTTCCATCAAATTCTTGAACATATTATGTTTTCCCAGCATATTAACTGTCCATTGTATCCACTTTCGGAATCAATGCCTTTCCTCCTTTTCAAAATACAACGTATCATTTCGGATCGTCCTTATATGTCCATCCTTTTCCAAACACACCCGCTTTCCAAAATCCTCGGGCCTATTTTCACCCATCCTCTCCCCGCGAAAGCCAACCTGTCTCTCCGCGCGTTATTCAACTCGTCAAAGTTTTCTCAGATACTTTATCATATTCGTTTTCCAGCGCGATTGTGTTTCGTTCTTTCTCATGTATAATAATACTCATCTTACCAATCAACCCACTAAATTCAATGGCGCATATGACGCCTGTTGTCGTTTGTCTGCCAGAAATAACCAGCCAAAAGCTAGCTAAATTCGCAAAGCATTATCACATATGCATAATTTTATCGCTGCGAGGCAATAATGTAACAGAATAGCAGACCAACATTGGGTATCATTCAGCAAGATTTCTGAAAATTGTTACGATAAACTTAGCAGTGGAACCGAATTGTCGAAGGAATTAGGGTGGGAATCTCTAACTGATCGAAGGGAGAAATACAGGTTAAATCTTTTGCGAAAATTCGGAGCAGACACGTTTTTGCCGGACGTTCAACAAAAACTGCTAGAGCCAACGTACTACGGTAGAAGCGATCACAGGAATAAAATAAAGGAAATTGACTGCCGAACCGATAGATTTAAAATGTCATTTTTCCCACGTACAATAAGGGATCACAATAGTTGTCAATGAATCATATGAAACTCCCACCCTCAACAAGTAGAGTAGAATTTGCACTTGTGCTTAATAACACAACATCATTACCTACTAACACTTCACACCGGTTGATTTGTCCGGCATTATTTTATCTTGTTCTCTGCATGAAGTAGCATCTCGTAGCACTCATGAATTAACAGTATTAGTAATATTAACCACTAGATGCGTGTATAGCATTGTTCTGCATGTTTGCATGTTCATTTACGAATCACTCTCCCAGTTTCCGGTTGGACTGCGCACTGTTCTCCTGACTGCTTTTTGGCCTGCGCCTAGCGGCAGGGGGAGCGTGCGAGGTTATGATTTGTTCTGGGACGATTGTTGCATGCCTGGTGTGGAATCACCCCGTGCCACGCACCCTAGTGGTGGCTTGCACGGTACTTCGTAGACGTAGATATCATGCGTGCATTTTCTCGACCAGAAGGCTTTGCCAAGTTTCTTTTTGCACATTACTTGGGTCTGCCGGTCAACAATATCCCCCCCGTCCCTTTGGCTGCTGCGTTACATGCTTCGCAAAGACAAATGCAGACGGCAGAAGGCACACGTGTTTCGAAGCGAATTTTTTTATACTCTCCTCATTATATGTGACGCAAAACGAAACCCAGGAACGTGAAAGAATCACTGCTTGCATTTCAGCATATGCGGCGGAGGAAGTCGGCTCCGTCGGGGGTATCTCCCCCCTCAAAACCCTGGCATCTCCTCCTATTTGCCTTCAGAGCATTCGTCTCTCCTGGTCGCATAGAGAGGGCGCTGAGTCTTCCTCCGCCTAGAGAGAGCCGTATGGGGTCAGAGGTCGCCAGGTGAGACCGGAGGAATATGATGACGAGGACGATAATGAGGAGGTGAAGTGCATAAGGAGAAGAAGAAGAAGACGTCGCCGTTTCCAGTCTTGAGCGAGGCACTCGACAAACGGAAAAGGAGAAAGCAATGTCCGTCCCATCTCCCCCTCCCCTCACAAATGGAGTGCTGACGCAATCAAAACAAACGCGCAGAGCGGCGCGCGAGGGTTCTTTTTCCCTTTCTTCTTCTCGCGCCGGCGGGCGACTCACGTTCCACTCAAGAGACGCCGCGCACTCAAGGCACGGAGGGTGTGAAGTGGACAAATAGCGAGATAAGTAAGGAGGCGCTTCTTCCGATGGACGCTGCTTCATCTTCAAGAGGAAAGGCAAAGAGAGTCTGTCCCCACTCCACCTCCCCACTCTTCTCCCGTGATTTCCAATACATATTCAAAATCGCACCCTCGTGCGATTCCGGGCGCTTTCCAATCACGCATCTTCGATTTAAAAAAAAATTCAAAGCGCTTGGCGCAGATCGTTTTCCAATCTCATTTGCCGCGTTTTCAGCACTTATAAATAGTTTGAGCTAGGTTTGTCCCTAGTCATAATAGAGACCATATTCGAATTTTATCCGTTTAATTTCAGCAGTCGTAAGAAGCATGAAGTAAATATTGTAATATTAATGGGACAAAATATTGTTTTTATGCTAAAATTCTCAGTAAATTACTGAAAACTATCTATAATTTTTTAACGTGACTTTTTTTTCATGCCGTAAGTCGAAAACTTCTTCAAAACAGGTTTTTTTGCGAGTCTGTAAAATTTACTGCCATGAGTAATTGCTTTGTATTTAAAAAATAGTTGAGAAAATATACTAACAACTAACTGTGAAATTTCTGACGAGATCTATTCGTTCTTAATTTCTCATTTTTTTAATAGTCTCTCTGGAGTGCATACGCGTACAATTTCCCTCCGAAAACGACCTTTGCTATAATTCGGCAAATATCTCAAAAAGCAGCGAGGCAAGTGTCTGATATTTTGTTGTCATTGGAAAGATGATACATTTTTGATTAAAATAGGGGCAAAATTTGTTTAATTCTATTTGAAATGACATCTCACTCAAGAAGCCAAATTCTCGCGGCCGTTTTTCATTCACAAGTCCAGGAATCATTTGAGATACGGATTTTCGACGCCTTGGAAAATGATAGCCAGCGAGCCATTCGAAAATGTTCTCCATATGACCTGATATTTACTGCATACGGCGATGCAACGCCCTGGCAATGGGCAATAGTGTGCCCCCAATTGGGGTTAGAGATGGCTCGGAAGTTCGACCATCAACTACCGATTTACTACGCCGAGGCCGAGGCGGCCCTGCGAGGCCTCCAATATGTATTCAACAATTCCCCGGATTTTTGTACTATCGATATGAGGGTCGATAACATGCGTAAAGGCAATGGCCTTCTATTTCAGAACGACATGTACTGTAATATGTATTTACAATTAATAAAGAACCCGACGCGGTCAGCGTCCTGGAGATTCGTGCCTACGGCCGCCAATCTCGCCGACCGTCCTTCCAGGACCGTTCTCGTGTAATATATGCCTAGGCCGGCCATCTTGGTCGGCCGACAGTATATATACGCACGGGCACGGGACTGAGGCGGTTGAGTTGGAGTTTGGCTGCTCTAGGCACGAGTGCCCAGTCTCTCTCCGACCGAGTTCTCCATATGACCGAGCATCACACGTTCTATCACACGTTTTTTTCTGTTGTGACTGCGAGCATCAATTTCGCAATGTTTTCAATCCTCAATTGATCAAACCTCGCACACGGAGTCGCATTCCTCGTTTCCTTCCGTATACTCTGATTAGTTGCAGTTTAGTGTTACGCACGTGTTTAGGGACGGAAAAAAAAGGAATTTTTCAAATGATTGACAAATGGATATGGATCCCTATCATTGCATCTAACCCTGAAAATGATTGCATCCCATGCATGCCGGAATTTTCTAGAAATATCCGCATCTTTCCATCGTAGTTTTTCGTGAAAATGTCATTTTTATATGTTCTACTTTACCAATTCTTATCTTTTAGCCCACATAACTTCGAGTTTAATTTGTGAAAGAAACAATACGGTAATGTAATATTTTGTTGACTCAGTCGGATAACATTTTCAGTACGCATCTCAAATATGAATGGAATGACACTATCTTCATTTTGCGACCTTCTAGCATCGCCTCGGTCCAGATCCACCTCTCCCTCTCCAGCCTTTTGCTTTTGGCGCCCGTTAAGGGAATCCGCGACCAAGACTGGCGCCGATGGGATCACTTATTCTCTCATTGAACACGCCATTTATTTCGGGTACATGACGGAGGGAGTTGACATATTTCGTTGAATAGTAATCTTCTTTAAATAATTATTTCCACATAGATTGGAAGATGGAATCAGCGATGTAGCAACGCTCTCTTACTACGACTTATGCAACTTCACGACACCAGCACGACAAAAAAGTGTGTGTCGCTCTAGTTCTTTCAACCAAATTACGTGGGGTGGTCGAGTTTTAGTCACCTGTCAGAATGGGAGTCAACTTGAAGTTCAAAGATATATATTTATTTATTTATTTAATTCATTTCTCACAGTATCCCAAAAACTTTCAACTCCCTAGCCTCGCAGTTACCCTCCCTTGACCTCTTCTCCACACCCTCCGTTTTCAAATCAGTCCTCAGAAAACATATTGCCGAGTTGACTCCATCTATCCCATCTCCTTGTCCATAAATCCCAATACCAAGCTTTCTTTCCAATGTATTTTTCTGTTATGTTTTACATTTTTCGGGTATATTTTTTTAACATTCCCATTTATTTGTCTGCTTGTCGACCAATGTAATAAGCCTTTGTGCCGTTTTTTGGGAATTTTTAAATACATAATTAAATACAGCATTTCTGCCGATTTAAAGTGACACAGTAACAGATATTAAATAAAAACAAAAACAATTGGTATACGGTGAAAACAATAAAAATACAAATAGAGCGTAGGTAGGAAGGGAGGTGAATGGGAGAGGTATTATTTATTCAAGGGAAAATGGGACATGGCGAGATTGATGAACGAGTCTTAAGAGAGACAACATGGATCTATATTATTAGGCAAAGAATTCAGTAGGGAGGAGAGGCGGTAGTGAAGTGATATGTGTTTCTTTTCATTTCGTAAATTCTATGAGAATCTGAAATGAAACAATGAATCAAGCTAGCCCATTGTATACGTCGGGACTGCCGTCCATCGAACAAAATACAGCCTAAACTTAAACTCGTTTTGTTTTGTTGTTTTCAATTTACACGTAGAGCGTGGGACACCGTGGATGAAATGTCCCGCCTTCCATCTGTTAGTCAGCAGCACACCATTCCGCAATCCGATAGGCCGAGAGAGAGCGAAGGAGGAGGTGGTAGCGTCCAGCCAAGATGGGAAAGAGGAGACCCTGAGAGGTAGTACAAAGCGCCCGGCGCGGCGTCGCGACCCACACCGCAGCGCTAAATAAACGACGGCGGAAGTCGCCGGTGACAAGACTCCACGCGGCGCTATATGTATTATGGGGGGAGTGAGAGGCCGTCGCTGCTACGTTAGTGATATCCTCTGAGATGGCGCGCGGTGCCATTTTAGCGCCTTTTGACGTTACATATCTCCAGCAGTTTTTTATTTTTTCACGGATGATTAGTATCGCGGTGTAATTTTAGCGCCTTTGCAGTTTTCAGGGAGAAGGTCTAACGTCGTCGGGCGGTAAATAATATCTGTTTCCCGCTGCCGTCCTCATGGCAATCGGCAAGCTCAGAAAGGATGCATTACCAGACACATCCTGCCTGGTATGATGTACTGAACGCTAAATATACCACTTCTAAGTACAAGCCACCCTCCATGGCATGCTAAGGAAAAAAATACAAGAAACTGAAGAAGCTGCTGGCTCCTCTCACCAGGCTCATCGTAAGTTGCTCTTAAGGCCGTTTTACACGGTAGATTTGTTTGTACAAACTCTTCCGTGAAATCTTGCATGAGGCTAAATGTATCGTGTAAAGCGGCAAATTGTATGAACGCTTGTGCGAATGTCTCAATGCCTTCACGGGAAATAGAACCTGTTCTAATTTCGTTGAGACAAACGTACAATCTCACGTACATTCGTTTGTATAAAATCTTTCATCGTGTAAAGCGGCCTTTAGAGCAGCGAGTTCATTTTGACGTGAAACGCCTTATAGTTAAGGCGGTTCCACCGTATAATCACTTCAATGTCATTTTATACATATTCTGTCTAATTGTAGAAAAACATGTCCTCTATCTGATGTGAGCAACAAAATGTTGCCTTTCCTCGCTAATTTATTCTCTAATTGAACTTGAAATTACATGGTGTTCAATGGGAGAATGAGGGAAACACGGGGAAAAATAGTATTTTTCCATAAAATATAAATGCCATTTTCGCGGAAAACTGTTTATAAGATAGAAATCATCCAGATAAATTGGATAAAAATAAAATATAGGCATCTTACCACCTTATTTTTATAGTTATTGGGGAATTAATTCCGTAATTGAAGTCAAAATGCGGTAATTCGTTAAAAATGGCGCTTCAGTCGACTCCTATGACTGGAAAAAAGTGCTCATTTAAAATACATTCTTGGAATAATCTGTATTTTTACTACCTTACTTTTGGTTTTCCATAGGTAACGCATTCCATCAGCGAAATCAGGATTTTTTGTACAAAATATAAAAAATGTGGAATTTAGTATTTGTTTTGACTCACACAGTCGCGGTGGAACCTCCCTAAGCTCAGATGGGGAGTACTTATGTCTGACGGCGGACAAACGAAATTGAGTATACCAAATACTTCTTTATAATTCGGAAAGTATTAGAGATATCTGAGCTTTCATTGTGTCATTCAAAAGAGGAAGGTTGCAACAGTAAAACAAACGGCCATCTTGGATTTGATAAGCTCATCGTACAAAAGGAGATGGCCGCCTAGAATGGGAACTCCAATGTAAAGAAATATTCCAAAATAACAAGGTTAATGCCCGCTAAAAGCTAGCACAGCACGTCAAGACTCAATTTTGGCCAGAATGGATCCATGCCGCTCAAAATCGACGTTAAGACGGCTTGAGTCACGCACTGGGCTGCCCTCTCTACGGCTTGCGAGTGACACGATAGCTGAGTAAGAACATACGTCTCAACTCCTTTTTCAGCCAAAACTTCTAATTCAGTCATGATTCAGGGTATCACCAATTGCCTAATATGAGCGGAAAAATGTTGTCAGGTTGGCGAGCATTCTTGATTCTTGAAACAGCCAGCTTCCTAACCCTTTTCTTCTCATCCTCGGGTGGTACTGGGAAAAGAACGGTACGCCTTGAAACCCGATGCGTGAAATCATCCCTCCACTACTGAAAGAGTGTAATTCTCTCATTCTTGGTGGAGTAGGGGAGAGGATGGGTCCAGTCACACTCGCCTGTACCGATATGCTGGTTAATTACTGGCTGGTGTATTGTTCAGGTCAAAAAAGGACTTCCAGTTTCCCGTCTTCCCAACCAATACTTTAGAGTAAATTAGAGTTTTAATTAACTATTTACTTTCTTTATCTATACGGTAATGACTATTTTCCCTTGCAGAATGTGTTCGTGACCCCCCACGTCTCCACGCGGCACCATGTGCAAGAGGAACGACTGGCTTTCACACTAAAACTCTATAATTCAGCAAAAAAAAACACTTTATTTACATAAAAAATATTGTAGTTGACTGAAAAAATAAAGAAAAATAGTTACTAACAACTGTCGGAGCAGTATTGAGTTTCCTGTTAATTCAATTTTACAATTTAAAAAAGCATACGGGAGAAAATCACTAGAATTGGCCCCAAAACGGCAATTTTTGGTCAGCTAAAACTTCAGGAGGTGAGACCCCTATATATTAATATTTTTCGAAAATATTTTATTTGGTGTATCTGTGGCTAAAATCGCACCTTTTCCCAAAATTCCAAATCGAAATTTAAAAAAAATGATTTTTTCGATGTGCCCTACTCGAACACGAATGTGTGTTAGTCACAGTGACATTCGCTTGGTCCGAGGTAAAAAACCAGATTCCCGGATTACAGCTGTTTATCTACATTTTTAAAGCATCAGGCACGAATACTGGGTTCGAATTCCAGTTCAGACTAAATGAACATTGTCCTCTGTGAATTTCGCACATTCGCGTGACTCTCTCTCACTCTCAAGTTTGATTTCCTTGGCGAAAAAAGTAACTTCGGTGATCTGATTTATTCGTCTGTTTTTAATTCCAAGTGTTCCGTCGCGCCTTTTTCATTCTTTTCGATTCCTCTCCGTCATCGTCTTCCGGTGCTTTCATTCCTCAGGACCGACGTCGCATTGGTTCCGTCTCCTCTGACGGACGAAGCGAATCCCTCCCAAAAGATGCTCCTCCACTCCCACAATCAGACAATACACCAGCCAGTAATTAACCAGCATACATCGGTACAGGCGAGTGTGACTGGACCCAACCTCGCCCCTGCTCCACCCAGAATGAGAGAATTACACTCTCTCTGAAGTGGAGAGTTGATTTCACGCATCGGGTTTCAAGGCGTACAGTTCTTTTCCCAGTACCACCCGAGGTTCCATAAAAAAGTCTTATATTCGACTCCCTATTGATATTTAGCTCTGAAGGCCTAACCTTCATCTACATATACAAAATACCCTGTAAGCCACCACAAGGGAATGGGGCAGGGGATGAGTAGTCACCAGCATGCATTTCACTAAACCCTAAAGTAAGTGTAACTACGGCCATTGATGCATTAGCATAAATCGCTAATGCTTGTCACGAGACGACGCGTCACAAGCATACACAACACTATACATATGCTACCAATGTTGGAGAGACCGTTAGTATTTATGTATAATGAAACTACATAAACGGACAGAGATTCAAGAATTATGCTGAAAACAAGCACAGCGTGCTGTACTCTATAGTACTAGGTAGTAGATAAGGATATAAGTGTTGGTCAATCCCAGATATTCTGAAACATCTAGTTTAGTTTATCAAAAGTGAGCATTGTTCATTAGGTTTCCCAGTCCAGTCTACATGTTCTTACTACAAGTATGCTCAAGGGCGGTCTCTGCCTATCTCTCTGCCTTCAGATTCCTGGGCTCATTCTCATCCAGTTCTGTCATGAATCACTGCTTACGTCACGTGCAGCAATATGTAGCATATGTTATACATAACTACACAGAGAGATTCAATTCTCGAAATAAATAAAGCTCATGGGATAGCCAAACACCTCGTAAAAACTTCTACGGGCGAAAGGTGAGAGTAACACGCTTGATTAAAGGACTAGGTTTTGAGATATCGGAGGCTCAAAGGCTAAGGCGCTAGGTTAAGAGTACTGCAAAAATTCCTAAATTAACGCGACTTTCGGGGTAGGGCAGGGCGGTATTTGAATTTGAGAGTCTACGCTCATACTCTTTCTTACTCGAACACGTTTCGGAACCACACAACGCCACACTCACTGGCAGAATTAGCATCTGATCTAGTGGAAAATGATGACATCTTCAATGAAGAACAAGTTTCAAACGATACCGAACCCGGGTCGAACCTAGACTCTAAAGATTGATTCCGTATTTTACAGCACGATACAGTAGCCTACACACCAACCACATCCTTTCTCACCGGTTGGTTTTCTTTTATCCAACAGATGTCACGCATTTTACCGTCAGCTTGCCTGGACGTTTTTGTGTGAAATATTCGCGTGCGGATTGGCAGCGCGAACATCGCTTGTGTTCGCCTAAATTGCTTGTGCGTATGTTCTTAAGGTGGCTGGAGCAATTTTTGTTCATGTACAGATTTGCGTGAAACTTTGCATACGTGTCCTTATTAGTAATAACTATCGATAAAAGTGAAAAAAGACTGCATGCTACCGATTTGGTTTCCTGGCAATTCAGTGATATTTTAACAAGTACTCTAATGGCACACGGCATATATTTTGAAACAATTCGATTACTTATGTACAGATTTTCTCCTAAATGCGAAATAACAAGTTTCATATTATTATAATAGCTGCTAACAAACATCAAGGTATCATACCGAGTAAAAAATGAGTACTTAGATATCATTTTATCGTAAATTTCGAATTTTGCGCCGAAAATCCTAGTCAAAACAGTGTTTTAATTAGGCGTATATTTGAAATATAGCTCTTGCATCAAATACATTACTGCATGTGTGGTGAATTCCAACGAATAAACAGGTGTACTTGAGTGAAATGTGGTCCAAGAATATGTTTTTCAACTTATTTGAAAAGTTATTAGAATGTGCCTTCAACGACTCACGATTACCGCTCCAGCAACCTTAAGGAGGTTCCGCCGCGACTGTGTGTGTCAAAACAAATACTAAATTCCACATTTTTTATATTTTGTCAAAAAATCCTGCTTTCACTGATGCTATGCGTTACTTATAGAAACCCAAAAGTAAAGAAGAAAAAATGTAGATTATTCCTCGAATGTATTTTAAATGAGCACTTTTTTCCAACCATATGAGCCGACTGCAGCGCCATTTCCTACGAATTACCGCATTTTGACTTCAATTACGGCATTAATTCCCCAATAACTAGAAAAATAAGGTGGTAAGATGCCTGTATTTTATCTTTATTCAATTAATCAGGATTATTTCCTTCTGAGTGACAGTTTTCCACGAAAATGGCATTTATATTTTATGGAAAAATATCATTTTTTCCCCGTGTTTCTCTCATTCCCCCATTGAACACCATGTAATTTCAAGTTCCATTTTAGAATAAAATAGCGTGGAAAGGTAATATTTTGTTGTTCATGTCAGATAGAGGACAACTTTTTCTACAAGTAGACAGAATATGAATAAAATGACATTTAAGTCACTGTACGGTGGAACCACCTTAATCGGGCTTGTGCCTGCAATCACGCCCACCAACGGACAGTAAGGTGAGACTTCGGGGGAAGTCTAGATTGGAGGTGAGGGCAATGGAGAGGGGAAGGGGGCAATGGAGGAAGTGGGAAGGGGGGGAGGGGCGAACGGAAATGGAGATAAAGGGAGAGAGAGAAGCACCAACATCCGTCAGTCCACCCTTGAATACCTCACACCCACCCTACACTTCTCCACTCTAACACCTCCACTAAGAAAGGTATCCACCACTTGTACTAGTGATGGAAAAATGTCGGTCAAAATCGATTTTTAATTGAAATGAAAAGCTTGACTTTTCAACAAAAATCGAAATTTGAACCAAAAGATCGATTACTCGAAAAAATCGACGGTTATTTTTGAAAAAAATACAGTTGGTACAAAAACATGTTTATTATTCATTCGAAAAACGCTTATAATGCATATTTGAAAAGCATAAAAAATCCCTAAAAATGAACTTAGAATACATTCTTGACTTATTTGAAGTAAAAATTTACAAATGCAGGCACATTTAAGTTTGGGGACCACCGCTGGGAACCATTCGGCTCCACTAGAATTTTTAAGAAAGATCAACTGATTGAGATGCTTTCTTGATAATCTAGGGTCTAATCTAATCTATTTTACCTGCCTTACAGAAAAGTCTTTCACATGGGACGGATGACGTTATCATACTCAGCACTCTGATCGCGAAACGGTACGAAATGGTCAAGATCGAAGTAGAAAAATCGATTTTGGATCGAAACTCGTAGATCATGGCTCGATCTCGATTTCCTCGATCTTTGACTACTAAAACTCGATTTTCGATTTTAATCGAAATCGATTTTTCCATCACTAACTTGTACTCGCCCTAGAAGTTTAAACAATCAAAAACACAACTTTCTGAGGACAAGGAACTCTTATTTACTTCTCATACCAAATTCGTCATGTGTACTTCACCTATGTTGGCTTGCTTGACCTGCGAGATTAGGAAATAAATTCACGCGCTGGTGTACGCAAATATAAATAAAAATAATAAATAAAACGTTTATTGTCGGAGACCCTTATCGATCTTACAGACACCTTAGTACATTAATTATCATTTACACAAAACATAATTTAAAAAATATAATAATGCTTATAAGACAGTGTTTACACAAAATTTAAATAATAATAATAAATTTACACAAAAAAGTACAAGAAAGGGTTTTCACAAAAAAAATTAAAAGTTAAAAAACACAGTGTTACAACAATCATTTCTATTTTCACTTTCTCCTTTAACATATTTTCGTGATTATGTAATGAAATAATTTTCTTTTAAAAAAGTGTACAGAATTACATGTTTTTATATCTGTTGGGAGAGTATTCCAATTTCTTGCTACAGTGGCGATGTAAGATTTATGGTAAATTTCAGTGTTGTGCTGTGGGATCTGTAGGTCTAAATGATGGGATCTTGTTAACCGGTTTTGGATGTTTTTTTAAATAAAAGAGTTGAACAGGTATGGAGGACAGGTTGACTTGAAAATTTTGAAGGTGGAGAGAATAAATAAATAAAGCCGTCTTTCTCTCACTTTAAGCCATTTTATTCTCTTGTATGAATCAATAACATGATCCCACCGATTCAGATCACATACAAATCTCACAGTAGCATTCATAGTAATCTGGAGCTTATTATTTGTTTCTTCGTTGATATTGCTTAGTACGCCGCAACAGTAATCAAAATGTGGGAAAATAATCGCATTTACGATTGTTTTTCGTAAGTTTGTAGGCAACTGGTTTTTGGATTTGTACAATTGGTGAAGAGTTTTATAGCTTTTACCTTTAGTTACACTAACGTTAGGGTATAGTGTAATGCATGTTGGTGATTACTCACCCCCTGCCACACACCCTTGAGATGGCTTGCAGGGTATTTTGTAGATTTAGCTGTAGATGTACCCTCCGTATATACAAATATATACTCCTTCTCTCGCACAATGAACGACCACATCAAAATCTTGGGGAGGCAGTCCATTGAAGATTACCATTTAAAAATAATTTCTAAAGAGACTAATATCGATATGATATTGCAGTTGTGAATTACATCCTGGAGTAAATCTCTTTGAGATCATACGGCATAGTCCAGAATTTCTTCAAGTGTCAACCTCAACAGCAGATGCAATCTCAGGCGATCGTCCACGAATACCCCATTCCTTCAGCGATACTTGAAGCGTCACGTTCAATCGCCAAAGCGAATACTTCAAACATTGTTGGTTGACGATTGTTGTCCAGTACTCAGAGGTAAAAGATGCAATGTGGATAAAAGAATAAATGATAAGGGAAGCGATGGTGACATCCAATGTATCACTTGTGGAAATATATCGAAAAATATAGAGGCCGTTTTCTTTGTCTACATTGTGTCGAGGATATAATCGCGTATGGGGAATAATTTTTTCCAAAAGTGAACACTTCTGTTACGTAAACGAGGGAAAGAACCCGAGAGCGACTTTCTCAAGTTAAATCTTAGACACATGGAATATTACCCTTAAGAAACCTCTATTGACGCTCCACACTTGAGGTTGGAGAACAATCGTGGAATAGGCGTAAACCTGAGTAATTGCTCGTAGCCTTTAATGAGCTGAGTGCATTCCTACTTAGAATTGTATGCGGGGATATTCACAGCTTAACACCACGAAAATGCTATTTGACACTTTTATATGCACGAATTTTGCATCAGATTTTGTAAGTAATCTCAAATTGCAAACGTGAAAGGAGCGACGTTTTCCCCATTCGAGGTCAATTGATTACTTTTTTTAAAATATTCATCGCTCATAAGTCATCATCGGCAGTCATCAATCCGAAGTATGACTCTCAACTCCGCACTCCTATCCGCCAACTGCTTCATTCCTGCATACTTCTTCACTTTGACGTCCTTCATAGCCTGCATGATGTTTTCTACTCTAGTCTTCGTCTGTCACTCAATCCATTCAATTCCCCTGACGTTATTGTTTTCAATCGGTTATTGTTTAGAAACATATTCACCAGAAGTTTGCCTCTTCTTCTTCGAAGAGCTCACACTAAACTCCTCTTCTCTCCAGTAGAGATTCTTCGTGGTTATTATCTAAGTTTGTTTGATCTTTTTTATTCTTTGATTTCATCACATCTACACTTTTTCCAACTTTTATAAGTTGGCATGGCTGAATAAAAATATGTGAGAGAACGTATGTCGCGCGACCGACTTTTTAATATTATACCTCCATTCATGTAGAGATGGGCCACTCTGAAAATTACATCGGTAATTTTCGTAAATAACCGTGGTATTTTTTCGTAATTTACCGCGTCCCTTGTAAATTACCGTAATTTTCTAAATATTTCACCTATGATTGAGATAATTTTTCATACAGATAAATTCCCAACATGTTTTTTAAGCCAATTTCACATTTCCTACGTGATTAATTATAAATTGAGGCATGTACAACTCATTTTTGGAATATTTTACCTAAATTATAACATTATAGAGTAATGTATATAGAAAATATTCGTCTTGAAAATTTCTCATACTTTAACAAAAGGAAGCCAGATTTCATGTTGTTGCCGTACTTCTTTTTACAGTTTAAAAAATTTATAATAGATTAAAGTTGTCTTATGTATGGTTTAAACATCGTTATTCCCTTCCTATTGCTAATGGCTTTCTTATTTAACCATACATTTCCTGCTCAATACTTAAAACTTAAAAATACAGGAAAATTACAGTAATTTTTGAATATTACCGTATTTTTCCGTGGTAATTTACCTCAGATGAAAATTTCGGTAATTTTCCCATCTCTACATGCACGCTTGAGAAGCGAAGGTATTTTCGAGGGGGCTGATTATAGAATTAAAAACGTAAATCAAAATTAGCGTAACAAATAAGTGGCTTGATCCCATCTTTCTCTACCAGAGACTCATATGACACCCTAGAAACAAGACACCTATGAACATGAATGCAATCTCGCGATTCGTTGAGAATCCAAGTGCACATGAAAGTGCAACATCCTACGACGCTGCGGAGATGTTGCAAGGACGAAGGTGTGATCAGGACGTCGTTGTCGTCCATTAGAATGGCGGCGTCGACGTTCAATTCACATCGGAACGTCGAAATTTGAACGTGTCTCCAAGACTACTGCGCCGCCGCCGTCTCTCAGTCAATCTGGACCCCTTATACATCTCCTCTCCGCCTCACCTTAAGGTGTTTTGAGCGAAAAATACTACACCTAGAATTTGATGAATTTGGCCTCATTGTATATAAAAAAAACTCTCATCTTTCCAATTATATCAAAAAATCAATCCCTTGCCGAACTACTTTTCGAGCAATTTGCCTAAAAATATAAGCTGTTTTACATGGGATAGATTATAGCTGTGCGCTCCAGAGGGAGATTATTAAACAGATTAGGAACTTTTAACACCTATAGTTTGTCAAAAAACTAACGGTTTGTAGATTGCATGTTTTCTCAACTTTTTATAAAAAATAATCTATAACTCAGCACAGTATTGTTCACAGAATCGCAAAAAACCTGCTGTTTTGAAGGGTTTTCAGCCGTACGGCGGGAGAAAATGAGTCAAGTTAGAGACTTATGTAGCTTTATTTATTTAATTACTGAGTATTTTATCCATGCATAACTATTTCTTTGCGCCATTAATATTACAATATTTATTTCATACTTATTACAGACGCTGAAATCAAAGAATAAAATTTGAATATGGTCTCCATTATGACTAGGGAACTATCTCGCTCAAACCACCTTTAATGCGCCCCTCATCCCGTCTCGTCCCACGCAGTCGTCAGCGAATGTGGGGGGAGAAGATGTGTGAGATGCTGCGCGGGGGAAGGTTGGTTGGTAGGGAGACGAGAGATCGCGCACCTGGCCGGGTGCGAGAGCCAGCCATAAAGTGGTGCGGAGGGGGTGGGCGGAAGGGGGGAGGGGCTGGAGGGAAAGGGAAGGGGGTTACGAAGGAGAGGGCTTTCCCACGTGCAGTGAGAAAGGGGAAAAGTAACACGCAAGCGCAAGTGAGCGCCAATACTTTTCGACATTGAATGTGATCAAGGGACTGCAGGAAGTTGATAGACATATAAATATGCGGTTAGGAAATGGTCTATGGGTGCTTTCCATTAACTTGGGTTAATCACTTCGCTTAACACAACAGCGCACTCGCCTTCCATTCGTCCACAGACCCTGCGCACTACGTAGCGCACTTCATAACGGATCGGGAGCAAAGTTGATGAGCGCTCAACAACAAAAGAACGTCGATAATGGCATCCGCAATAGTTGTTATGGGGTTGATTTTCCGTAAAGACGTTAAGTATGGATAAACATGTTAAGGTGGTTTGAGCGAGATAGTTCCCTAGTCATAGTGGAGACCATATTCAATTTTTTTTTATTTCAGCGTCTGTAAGAAGTATGAAATAAATATTGTAATATTAATGGCGCAAATATATAGTTATTTATGTCCAAAAATCTCAGTAATTAAATAAATAAAGCTACATAAGTCTCTAACTTGACTCATTTTTCCCCGCAGAACGGCTGAAAACCCTTCAAAACAGCAGGTTTTTTTGCGATTCTGTAAAACCTACTGTGGTGAGAAACATATTATTTTTTATAAATACTTAAGAAAACATTCAATCTATACACCGTTAGTTTTTTGACGAAATATAGGTGTTAAAAGTTCCTAATCTGTTTAATAATCTCCCTCTGGAACGCACAGCCATAATCTATCCCATGTAAAACATCTTATATTTTGAGCCAAGTTGCTCGAAAAGTAGTTCGGCAAGGGGTTGATAATTTGATATCATTGGAAAGGTGAGAGTTGTTTCTTTAAAATGAGGCTAAATTCATTGAACTCTAGGTGAAGTGATTTTTCGCTCAAACTACCTTAAGTTTTTAATTACTATTTAGTTAAAATTACGTTTTTAAATACTTATTTTCAAGGAATTCGACAAATTTACACGAAAAATTCGGTCGTGATCGTTGTACACCCACTAAATGCTGCCTACCGGCAGATTAGGAAACGTTTCGCCAGCGCACACCGTTCCTTTCAACACGTCGTACGTGTGATTCGCTGAAGTGCGCTCATGTGTTGTTCCGATATTCACTAATTTTAGCAACTTGAATTGAAAGCTCACATTATCAACGGCTCTCAATTTTTTTTTGTTTTTCTCACCTTTTAATCACCCCTTTCCGAAATTCATAGCCTTTTTATTAAAACTATGTTCTTTGTGTATATTCTTACGGCTATTTTAACTTCAAATCCGTCTTTTCTAGTTTTTTCGCGTGCATCTAAACCACCAAGCGGATTCCACTTCGGGTATAGTAATCACAGGTTTGGAACCACTGGTGTATATTAGTTGAAGCGAGAGGGACACAAGTGTAAAATTAGCACCAATATGGGATGGCGAATACAAAATGAGACGGAGGGACGTTGATACACAAATAAATGATAGTTTTGCATATGTTTCGGGTAAAAGAAAGAGGCGAAGGGGAGGTCGAGTGGCAGTGATAGCTACAGTACTCTCTTTCCATTCAGAGGGCTTTGGTTCGAATTACAGCGGAGGTGGAGATTTTTCATTTAAATCCCTATCCCTATTACGATCCTAAGTGGAGAGAACTTCAAATAGAGTTCTCCGTCCTTCGGATGGGACGTTAAAAGGTGGTCCCCTTGACGCTATACATTGAGGGCTAATGCCTGCGCCGGGTTTCTCTCCTACCTTCCTCATTTCCCCAAGTTATCCCCCTATCCTCCTATCCTCCAGTCCCCCTATCCTCCTATCATGAACCATGATCCTTCCACGTCAACTACAGAACTGCCATTACCACCTATACGCCGATGATTTTCAAATTTACTCTCACTGCTCAGTTACGGAAATCCATGACCATGTTGCAAGAGTTAATGAAGACATAAAGTCAATCTGTAACTGGGTAAAAAAGAGTTCTTGAGTTATAAATAGTTGAAAAGCAAATTGCATTATCATCGGTAGCAAAAAACTAATCAATAAGATTGACTTTGATCAACTTCCTAAAATAAGGGTATCTGACAGCGAAATTGAATATGCCCAAACAGTAAACAGCCTTGGCCTCTTGATCAATCGCACCTTATCTTGGTCTGATTATATCACGCAATTAAGAGCTAAAATATTTGGCACTCTGGCCCAAGTAAAACGTTGTCGAATCCTTCTCCCAATGTCAATACGTAAAAAGATAGTGACCACTTTGATTTTATCTCAGATTGATTACTGCTCATTTATGTGTATGGTGATTTACCAAAATAACTGGATACAAAACTTCAAAGAGCATTAAATGCCTGTATTAGATTTATTTGTGATTCACGAAAGTACGATCACATCACACCTTGCATAAATACACTACGGTGGCTTACAGTTAAAAATCGAAGAAGACATTTCCTGGGTAGTCTTTTATACGATATTTTCAACAGCAGGGAACCAGTTTATTTATTATCTCGATTTCTTTTCAAGGAGAGTTTGCAAGAACGGGTTACTAGAGGGCGAAACGATAAACTACAAATCCCCATCCACCGGACTTGTGTCATCAAATAGGTCCTTCGTAGTAAATGGTAGCAAATTATGGAATGCCTTATCTAGTGAAATACGTAGATCCAAAAATAGCTGAACATTTAGACAAAGACTCTTTAACTACCTGTTTCTAAAACAAAGTTCACGCTCTGGTCAGGCCTTACCATAATAAATGTAATTTAATGTAATGTTCAAATGGCATATTTGTACAAAATTTTGTTTCTGTATTAGTTTATGCATTGTCTTGTAGAGTTTCCTATATCACTTTATTTTTTCTTGTTTTGTTTGGGTCCGCTAAATACTGGAATATTTGCACGAAACGGACGATTATTCTCTTGTAAATTTATAGAATGCTCATATGAGGCTGAGTAGCCGCCGAGTATTTGTTTCAAATTTTTGTTAAAAAATTCTGTTTTGTGATTACGAAATAAAATATTTTTTCTCTCTATCTCTCTCCTATCCACCTATACTCCAGTCCCCCTAGCCCCCCATCCACCTAACCTCAATGATGCAAGTGACCTCAGCAGTCGGGCGTCTCCCCCAAATAACCAAACGACCAAATTTAGAGGATTTGGAGATGGGTGGGGTACGTTAGAGGGGGTAGGTACGGGGGAGGGTTGTTAAAAGATGGAGGACTCTCCCATTTGGGTTCGAGGACTCGAGGTGGAGGAAGTAGGGTGTACGAGAGCAACGATACTCTTCGATGATGACTGCGAACTGGGACTGCAGGACTTTGATAGACAAATACATATCCAGATAGGTAATGGTCTATATTATTTGGGGCTAGACTCATCAAATAGCCTCTCTTATTTTTGCCTTGCCCGTCACCGCAGTGATATGAGGGTAGGAAAACATCCACACAGCAAGCCGTTTCCTTACTGCGTAGCCACAAGCATGAGAGTTGGTGTTTGGCCTCGGAAACTGAATCTTCGGCAAGAATTTTCTCCGTAGTCGAATAACAATTCACAAAATGATATAAATACACATAACAAAGTATTAACTTATTTACCTGGATATGCAGATATTCTTACAAATCCTCTTATATACCATAAATATTGCATCTCAATAACTTGCTTTTGTAAATATTTTAAAAAGTTAAAGAGCGATCAATAAAATGTCTCGAATAAGGAAACGTTTTTACAAAGGGAGAATTGTCTCAAGCCCTTTCTCATTTTAATAACAGACACGGAGTAATAAAGAATATTAAGAATTTTCCCGTCACCACAGTGATCATGAGGGAAGGAAAACATCCACACAGCAAGCCGTTTCTTTTCTTCGTAGCCACAAGCAGAGGAGTTCGTATATGATATCTCATAACGAGTGATTCGATTATAATCCGAAAGATTTGGAATTGAAGTGATTCAGATTCGTATGAGGAATTAGGTTACTTTCCACCAAAGTTTCCGTTACTTTTTATAAATGACATGACCTAAAAACAGACATACCGGGAGAAAAACGCTCGCACAAGATGGGAGGCGTAAAAAATCTGTTTTATCAACCGATATTGAAGATTATGATAAACCGAGCACATTATTCTGGCCCTAGTCGTAGATAGGGGGGGGGGGGGTGAAGACCTCGCCTGATAATCCCAGGGATAGAGACCCCCACCCCCCCCGAGGGTGGTTTCCTTCAGCACTCAGGCCATTGTTGTGCGGGTTTCGCTAATTGTTAACGACCGCGATTGGGCCTAGGGAAGCTGATTTCGGAGGTTTTGGAAAATAATTGAATTAAAATGTAATTGGATTGAAAATATTTCGCTCCTGTCTACATTTATTTCGACAAAATTGAAGTTCGTTTTTTTTTTAGTACTACCAACTTGATTTTATTCTTACAAGCATTTGATATTTATACAAGCTTAATGATTTTTACTTGAAATTTAAATTTTCCGCTCGGGTTTTCGTAAGGTCTTCACTCCCTTGCGAAGACGAAATGAAAATCAAAGCACAGATGGGATCTCACCAAATCAGGGATCCGATTAGCAAATTGGCCGTAGGACGCATAGAGCCCAGGTTCAAACCCCGACGGTCGAGTCACTTTTCGATTTCTACTTGGAAAAATAATGAGGAGAACACTTGAATTAACGTTTTCGCGCCGTCGGATATGACGTATGCCTAACCCTGGTCCACTTTCCGTCTTTTCTCTTGAATAAGCTAAAGGCCGGTTTCCGATTGGAGTCAACTTCAAACGTTAACAGTTGTGCTGCGCCATAGAAACGAGAGTAAGTAAGTAAGTTTATTGCTTTCAACAAACAAACAAGTGATTACATTAATTTAATTACAAACGGAACAAGAAAGCTGGGTTTTCCTCAAAGGTACAACCTGTGCTGAGGCAACCTTCATGAATGTATATGCATTGCTAACGCTTCAATGTTGTAGTACATGCAAAAGTGAAGGAAATTTCGCTCTGCTCCTGGGATTTGTTGGCGGCGGGGAGTAGAGGAGAAGAGAGAGGAGGAGAGGGGGGAAAGACACGATAGGGCGAAATTAGGAGCGGGGGCACCGGCGCGGGGGAGGGTGGATATTATTATCTATAAGGGACATGAAAGGAAGGGAGATGAGGATGGGGGGGATCGGAAAGATCAGAGGTTCGAGTCGATACGCACGCACCAGTTGTCGTCTGTGTGAGGGGGTAGGGAGGGTGGGAGGGAGGGAGGGTGGGATTAAAAGGAGAGAGGAGAGAAGGAGTTTGATTCCAGAGAGACAGAGCCAACTGCACGTGTGAGCCCGGAGGGAAGAAATGGACGGAGCGCAACAATATAACATGAGTCAGGAGGGTTGAGGGAGGGAGTGGGGGAGGGGAAGGAAGGAAGCGGTGGAGTGGGACATCCGTCCGTCCGTCTGTCTGTCTGTCCATTGGCACCACTCACACACACACACATCATTTGGTTTGGACGTCCGCCTTTGGCCGTGTCGGAGCAGACACTCTGGCGGGGTGGATCCCAAGAGGGAGGAGGAAGGGGCGGGTGCAGCAAGAGTGACGGGGGATTATGGGAGAGGCAATCTCAAATCGATAAATCATGCTCAAGGACGCAATCACCTGGACACATTTCTCAAACCCCTCGTGTGAAAACATGTAAAAAATCTCCCCCATTTGATATCACTAGGCTGCATGATATCAGGGGCCTGATTCTGATGCTTTCCCGATGCTCAACTTTTCCACCAAAACGTCATAAGTTTCCACCAAAACGTCATGACTTTCCGACACTACGTCACATGTTCCACCTTCCACCAGAGAATCGTTCACTACATCGTTCATCGTTCAATGACTGGTGGAAAGTCAAGCTTCCCTTCCACCCGTCATCCACTTGGTGGAACAGCGCTAGTGTCGTGGTGGAAACTTTCCGACGGAAGTAAGCGTGCGGAAGGTAGACATTTTTGTGTTCGCGGTTTCGAGGTAAGTTGGAAATCGGCATAAGTTTGTGATGTTCGGCTCTCCAGAGGGGGTCATTGAGCCGTTCATTTAACGGATCAAGAGTCGTTCAATGAACGAATGGTGGAACTTTCCACCAGTCTTCCACTGGTGGAAGATCAGAATCGGGGCCCAGCAGCTCGATTCTGTAAATGTCATAGGCGTCATAACACGTGAATTATGGCGGATTCGCCTCAGCTGTGACGGATCCGTCAGAGGAGCGATTCTGTAAATGTCATAGCCGTCTTAAGTGCTTTTTTTCCGTCATAACTTAACACGTACGGGAGACCCCGTGTTAGCCGTCATTAGGGCATTGAATAGGGGTATTTTTGTACATTACTTAAGATATTTATATGTTATCACCTTCAATTCTCCATTTATTGTATATAAAAACATCATATTTACTCGGACAAAAGTAAAAGAGGCTAAAACGGTATTCATAATACAAAACTAATTTTAACTATAAGCGGTAAATTTTGCTTAAATAAATGTTTAACTATGTACAATGTTCTAGAAATTCATAACTTTAAACATAAAACATTTACGTAGGCAAAATTTACCGCGTATACTTAAAATTAGTTTCGTATTATTAATACCTTTTTACGGCATCTTTCACTTTTGTCCGAGTAAATAATACCATGAAATATATTAATTAATCATTATAATGATACTATATGCATAAATGTACCTATATATTACAATATTAGTGCCCATCACTGAGTCGCACCATCGGTTGAGTTCATCAGTCGACATTTGGGCTGATTTGGGCTGTGGGCCAACGTAACGGAACTCAATTTCGTTTGTATTTACAGAGAGTGCAGCTTCAATAAATGGAACAATTTACATATCGTATTACTTTCATTATACTCAAATGGAATAAAGGATGATCGTTTGTATTTGCGCTAACTTGCTCGGTGGCATGTTTCCATATGTTCATGCTCGGAGGTATCACCAAATTACGTCGTGTATGCAAATAGTTTTTAAACAATAATTCTGACAGTATTGCTATTATGAAGTGCATACCTATTTCGCTACGATAACTAGTTTGGTAATGATATACGAGGGATTTCTCATTTCGCTGAATATAGAATGGTATTCACTTTATTTCATATCTGTTCCTCGCATATTGGCAATTATATATAAGAGGGATTTCTCACTTCGTTGAAGAGTATGGAATTCACTTTATTTCATCGATGTTCCTAGCATATCGGTAATTATGTGAGGGATTTCTTACTTCGTTGAAGAGTATGGAATTCACTTTATTTCATTTCAGTTCCTCGCATATTGGTAATTTGAGGGATTTCTCACTTCGTTGATTATTGAATTCACTTTATTTCATCGATGTTCCTCGCGTATTGGTGTATGCGGTTCAGTTTCACGTAATACTTAGCACGTCTCACATGGACGATTATTTAAAAAACTTGTGTACGATAACTCAATAGGTATGTAAATGAGCACCGGTTATTACTACTCCCAAGAACTATATTCGTTCTATCACATTATTTGACATTTAACACTTTCAATTAAGGCACTATTTTCAAATAAACAACTTCATGCACAAACACAGTTTACTCGTCTACTTTTGTTCAAAATAGTACCGCAAATATTGACCTACTATTCATCACGAGACCTCTCCGGGATTCTTCAGCGCATATAGATCATGAATGTTGGACAAATTTGCCCTTATTTGTGATATTGCTCAAAATATGGGCACTTTATCATAATTACTGATAAGATAGTATATTATTTTGCATATGTTATAACATAAGATTAAATAAACTCTACGAACTTCGTTTTCATGCTTGAAACACACGCTCGTGTTATTTCCGCAAGTCAATTTTTTGAATTGGGTGAGCGTTTTTCATTGGTTCTTCTCGTTCACGAACGGCTCGCACGGCGTGAACGAGTCCTCCGACTAAAAGCTTATGACGGGGGCTTACAGAATCGCTTTTGATTGATGACACGACGTACCCGTCATAACTTCCCCGCATTAACTAAGACACTTTTGGCGCCTATGACATTTACAGAATCGAGCTGCAGATGATTGAAAGCTAGCAAGTGAAAAAAGCTAGCTTTGATATGCTGATTTCAGAACTGTTCTTAGTTTTCTTCTATCACGTACAGCTTTTTCAGAATTGACTTTCTAAGATTTATTGATAAGATATATGGACATTATATGTGCCAGTGGGTAAATATTGTGAGAGAGATATTTCTCAATGCAAGCTAATGAGCCTTAAGTTAGCCCAAGCTAATGAGTCTTAGGTTGGTACAACTGGTGCTATTGTTGTGTTACCTTGGAAGTATTATTCATCCTTCATTCATTTTTGTTAAAAAAATGTCATTGCGTGAAGTATGACTGTGCTTACTGTAGTTAAAATCTTGAAACCATAATTCTTATTTTGTATAAATACCTGACGTAATAGAAAAAAAAAGTGATGAAGGAGAGGTGGAAGGAGTATGTTGAGGAGCTGTATGTTAAGGAAATAAGGCCCTAAACGTTAGATATAGAAAGAGAAGACAACATCGGCAGAGATGGAATCAGACCAGGTATCCTAGATAGCGACATCGAAAGAGCTCCACGAGACATAAGAAGGAACAAGGCGGTGGGAATAGATGACATACCTGCAGAGTTTTTAAAGAGCATGGGGAAGAACGGAAGGTGAAAACTTTTTGCCCTTATTCGTAGAATTTATGAGGAGGGCGTGTGGCCGGAAGACTTTGCGAAGGCTATACTAATTCCTATACCAAAGAAGAGCAAGGCAAAAACGTGCGAGGACTATATGACAATAAGCTTAATATCCCACGCGGCCAAAGTAGTTCTGAGAATTACAAACAGAAGGCTAGAGAAGAAGGCAAATGAATACCTGGGTGACGACCAGTTTGGGTTTAGGAGAGGGGCGGGAACACGAGACGCTATAGCGGTGATGAGAACGCTAGTAGAAAGAAACTTAGAGTATGGGCAGGATGTTTTTGCATGCTTCATAGATTTCGAGAAGGCGTTTGATAGGGTGGAATGGACGAAATTAATGGGAGTGTTGAAGAAATTAGGGGTCGATTGGAGGGACAGTCGTGTGATTTGGAATTTTTATATGAACCAGACTGCGCAGGTTAGGGTAGCCAATGGAGAATCGGGATGGGTCACGATAGGATGGGGAGTGCGGCAGGGGTGCCCACTATCGCCGTTGCTTTATAACGTGTATTCAGAAGAAATGGTAAGGGAGGCTCGGGGGGAGGAGGAGGTAGGAATAAAGGTAGGAGGGGAGCTGATAAAATCAGTGAGATTTGCAGATAATCAAGCATTGGTTAGTCAGTCTGCCAAGGGGTTACAGCCAATGGTGAATGCATTAGAGGTGCAGTGCGAAAAGTATGGGATGAAGATTAATCACAAGAAAACGAAATTAATGAGATTTTCTAGAAGTAAGAAGGCGGGGCTGATTATAAGGGTGGGAGGGCAGAAGATAGAGCAGGTCAAGCAGTTTACATATCTGGGTAGTATTTTGGAGGAGAATGTGTTTAGTTGTAAGGACATCAGATGCAGAATTGCGATAGCTAAAGAAGCATTTTCGAAGAGAAGGGTATTGAAGAGGGGGGTCTGAGAAGAGACGTAAAGAAGAGGCTGGTGAAAAATTTAATATGAAGTGTGGCGCTAACGGGTAGGAAACTTGGTCATTGCGAAGGGAGGATGTGCGTAGAGTTGAGGCGTTTGAGATATGGGTTTGGAGAAGGATGTAGAAGGTTAGCTGGATGGCGAGAAAGACGTACGAGGAGATATTGGATATGGTCGGAGAGGAGAAGAAGCTTGTGGCAGAGGTTCGGAGAAGGCAGAAGAGATGGATGGAGGAGGTTTAGAGAGGAGAAGGAATGTTGAAGATAGTGATAGAGGGGAGATCACTGGGGTAGCGAGGAAGGAAGAGGATAGGAATTCTGGACGAAATAAGAGGAGGTAGAAGATATGAAGAATTGAAGATAGTTCTAATAACGGGCTATCCTTAGGAGGGAAAGCGAGAAAATGTGTATGAGGTTGGGATGCAGAATGGGGACTGTCCAAGAACCTACCAATCAGCTGGTAGACTACTTGAATTAATTGTGCTTTCTAATGATTTTTTTTTCCTTTCCATCATAATAATAATTTTGGCCAAGTCGCTTATCCATAGGAATCGTCATGCAATGAAAGAAGGCAAAAATATTTTCCATTTGCAAATAATTGTGCAAATGAAAAAGTATTAGCTGCCCCTCCGACAGAACGTAGTGAGTGGACATTGATGGGCAGTCGTATTACTACAATTACCAAAAAAAAGCTTTTATTGGCGAGTCAATACATTTAAATAAATAAGTTCTGCAAAAGTAGCAATTTTTTATTAATTTCAAAAATTTTTAAAATTGCCGATAGTGAAATTTAATGATATCTACAAAATATCTTATATTTGCAGGTACATCTTGGCATCCTTAGATGCAAGAAAATAGGTAGAATATAGGTCCAAAGTTGTTTAATTTCGTCATTATCCTTCTGAACTCCTTCAAATTTTATGGGAGAGGATACTTTTTCAAAATTCAAATTTACCAAAAATCAAAATGATTGATTGCTCAATGTAGCTGGTGGAGGGAGAGGCGGGTGGACTGCGGGGCCAGGGCGGAAGAGGATGGCGCTGCAACACACGGCAGACCGCCGAGGAAAGCGTACAACATCCTCCTCCGTTATCACGATCATAAAAACATACCTCGTAAACTAAATTCTCGTGAAATGACTAAATTCAATGGAGAGAAAGATCATCGCATGTTGCATACGTTAATTTATCTCTGTATCAATCTCCATTACAAAAGCACTGCTACGTTGAGAATGATCTACTTTTTTAAATAAAATTTACTATTTTCTTTGCGGTATGATTTAGTATCAAATGTGCAAGCAAATTATTTCGCCTTTTCTCCTTTTTTTGAGCGAATACAGGTTTTTTTAACTTACTGGCTCGAACCCTAAGCAATGAACACCCAAGCGTTGGTCTGAAAACGCCTTTCCTCTCGCATACCATCCACTCCCCCGAATGCATGAATGGCATTAGCCTTGGCAAGGATTTGTGAATTAGGTAAAGTTATTACATTTATTGGAGTGAAGTTTATCTTTATTTCATTCTGTGAATCCCTCGTATATTGGCGAGACAGGAAGGACCATCAAGAAAAAAAATCAAAGAGCATGAAAGAAGTATTAGCCTTTTCCAACCGGAAAAGTCTGCATTAGCAGAGCATAGCCTTGACCATGGACATCGTGTCGATTTCCCAAATTCCACACTACTTTCCCAGGCGTCCAAATACTGGGAAAGAATAACTAAAGAAGCAATATTGATACAGATGGAGCAAAATAACATCAATAGAGACAACGGCTTCAACTTAAGTAGGACTTGGCGCCCAGTAATTGACGAAATTCAAAGAACTCGTAACGGCTCTCGCAACAATGGGGCATCTGTGGTTATATATAACTGCCAGCATCCTCGCTCAACTCATTAAGGCTGCAACACACCGAATGCTATGCTAAGCGCGCTATCAGCTTTCGCCACGTGTCTTAAGATCCTGTAAAGCGATTTCCCGCTGTCCGTTCACACCGAATGCGAGCCATGCGAACCGAAGCGAACTTCCCTAGCGCTATATCGCAAGGGGTCGCTCGGCCGGCAATTTCCTCTTCTCTTAGCTTTCATGGCGCATGCGCAGTATCTATTGCGGTTAATGAGCGCTTTCGTCCCGCCAGCTCAAATACATTTTTAACCTACTTAAAACAGAGCAATTTCAACTAAATTACATACGTTAGTTCTGCACACTATGCACATTGTATAAAATTATTTGTCATTGCAATGACGTCTATATTAACGGAATAGTCAAGTGTCAAACCTGAGAAGTGCGTTTTACGCTGTCCGCCATCTTGCTACATAGCACGGCATGGTTAGTTTCTGGTGTGTACGCGCACATGGCGGACGTCCGTTGCGAGAACAGTTATCACGCTTTGAATAGCATTCGGTGTGAGGCGGCCTTTAGCCTCAAGACGATGGCTAAGTCAACCATCGAAACGTTTATACATTTCAATAATCTTACCCGGTGTGAACCCGAGAAAAACCTTCACTTAAATTAGAGAGCTTTGCATATTTCTTTCCTAAGTTCGACGGATTGGGAGCATCTATCTCTCTTCCACACTCGAGTTCACTTCATCACACGCGCTTCGATGAAATTAAGGAGCGCGAATCCGCGGAGATGAAAAGGAAGATGGAGAGAGATCTTCCATCGCCATCCCCTTTTCCCGGCAGTTCCCATCTCTTACTCACCGCACAAACACGCGCGCAAACACAAGCGCAAACACGCGCGGACGTCCAACGCATCCGGCGCAAGTCAAAGTCAACTCCTCTTTTGAATTGGAAAAAAGAAATAGAAGGAAAGTCGAGTCATTGGCCACCCACCCCACAAACCACGTCTGCGTTTGAATTTTGAATAAGAGACGGGATATAAAAAAAGACCTCGGTCCACACTCCCTCCTTGGTCCACCCCCGTCTCCTCCCACACCTTTTCGTCGTCCTTTGATTACCAAACTCGCGGGTACACATCCCACGTTCGGACGTCGCGTCGCTGCGAATTTGCTATTTGGGGATCGGGTCGGTGAGGAAGGTTCCCCAACTCAAGGGACCGGGTTCTATTCACAGCAGAGCTATGATTTTTCAGAAGAATTCCGATCTTTGATTGCGTGATACGTGGGGGAGACAGGCCCTTATACTCGACGTTTACCTCAGTGCTGAAAATCTAACCGAATGTACATTATATCCTTAAAATTGTACCGCGTAAACGGTTTTAACGTAGTACCTATCCGATGAAATACTATAATTCGAATCTCAGTACTGAAAAAAGAAATAAGTACGCTACTTATATTCAATCCCATTCATGGATCTAAACAAGGGCAAGCAGACGATTCGAGTGACCCGATATAATACTCTCTAATACTTAAATCCTTTTCTGTTACCTAGTACTAACAGCACGCCGTGCATGTTTTCTACATAAGTCTTGAGTCTCTGTCCATTTGTGTAGTTGCAAAATACATATAAATTAGCATGTTGGTGAATACTCACCCCCTGCCACACACCCCTGAGGTGGCTTGCAGGGCATTTTGTAGATGTAAATGTAGAATACCAATGGTGGAATAAAATAATTTTCAGATGAATTGTGTGAACTGTAATGTACTCTTTGGACTTGCAGATCTGGTTTACTGGGTCTTGTTCAGAGTGTTTTGAAGCAATATAGTGCAAATGCCATAAATACATGGCGCAGTTCATTTAGGTTGCATATTTCAGCAAATGCCTGGACAGCGCCGCTGCGCACTGAAATCAGCATCACGTAAACACAGGCCGCGAGGCATCGAATTCGATTTAAGTCCCGAATTTGGGTTCGAACATTTTGACTATGATTTCAATATTGATTTCAGTACTGACTAAAGTTCGTGTAAAAAACCTTTGCGTCAAATCTATAATACTCCGAACGTCAGAATGGGTCATTAAAATGAGTATACCCCGTGGCCCCTCTTTCACTAGGGGTAGTTAGGTCGATTAATTAGATCCCTAGGGGTATGCCGACGCCTAATTTCTCTCCGCTCTTCCACCATTCACCAAATGTCCTACCCACAACACCATATAAGAACTTCGATGAAGTATGGGATTGGGTTGCCGAGGAAGTACCAGCTTCCCACCTCATGGGACAGGGTTCGAATCCCGGTAGTGGCAGGGAAATCCATATCCCCAGTTGGGTGCCATGATTTCCATGTGTGTAACACTGCGTCCGTCTAATTGGACGTTGCATTCGGGTCCTCACGGCGCCTTCCGCTCAGACACAGTAGGAGGTTCAATGCCGAAGCCGGGTTTCTCAAAACGTTCTCTCCTTTCCCATCATAACTCCACCCTTATGCCTGTTGCTCACGGTAAAAGTTTTGGTAAAACGTTTCATAAAATCGTCTAATTTTATAAAAATGAGCTTGCTAACGATTAAACCGTTTTATAAAACCTTGTTTTATAAAACGTTTTACGGAATAGGACAGGTTCTATTTCCATAAAACCGTTTTATGCAACAACCAATGAGACGTTCCGCTCATCGCGTTGATAATAATCTCGTATTCATGGGAAGCCAAACGAGGAAAACGTAAACAAACATGGCTGGAAGTTCATGGAACGTTGAGGCAGTATCCTTCTTGTTAGAAGAATGCGTTAGAGCCTTAGCACCGTTGAGTGTGATCAGAAAGTAAGTAAATAAACAATAAATATAGTTTTTAACCTGACAGTCATCCAAAAGAGAGTGCATTTATCACTTCACGTGTTCGCAAAGCGTCTCATAGATGGCAGGACATTGCGGTTTTATGAATAGTTTTACCGTGAGCAAGCGAGTACGTTTTTCGCACGATTCATAAAACTTTCAATAAACATTTTTATAAAACTCTTTTATGGAAAATTTTACAGCGAGCAACAGGCATAAGGCACAAAATCCACCCTTACCTATCCTCGATGTCGCAAGTGACCTCAGCTGTCTGTGGGACCAACCTTTGATTACGCTTGCGCGAGTACACATTCCAGGTTTGGACGTTGGTGCGTCTGTTTGTTGTCGTTGCTGTGTTGTGGGAAGGTGGGGATGGAGTGTGGGGGGAGGGTAGGGGGGCGTGGCTTGTTTGTTTTGGAGGTGCGGCGGCTGAGGCGACCAGTATCATCATCATCGTCTTGGTCCCCCCACCCCTTTCTCCTCTTCCATCCCTTCCCTACATCCACCCACGAACTCCTTGATACGTCGCCCACTCCTTCTCTTTGGATAGAAGTGGAGTGGGGACAGCGGCGATGATATCCCCCCTCCCTCCTCGATCCGGTCCCCAAATATTTGCAGCCCCCTCGTCGCCCTCCTCCCCTCCCCCTACACCTCAAGAGACTCCCTCCCCTCCAACGCCCACCTCAAACTCCTCTCCCCACACCCCTCCAACGAAATCCGTCCGTCGAAAAAATCAAACGACTGGTCTCACGGTCTTACTTTAGAGAGAGTAATACATGTTGAAGTGAAGAACCACTTCATTGGAAGCTTTCCAAACGATAAATTTAATTCAATTCAATTCAAAAAGTGCTTTATTCCACATTTGCAAACAATATACAGGAAGTAGAAGAAAGTAACAAAACAAACTAACAAGACAGACATAACAACGCAAATGTGGACCCTGGTGTAGGCTTTCGCCTCTTCAGGGCAGGTATCACCTTTCACTGGAGTTCTTATCACTGGATGGTTGTGCGGGAAAGGCTTGTCCTGGCATTTGCCCTAAGGACGACGGGAAACCCGCAAAAACCGTCGTCAGGTCGTAACAAGTAACGAACAAATTACATATAAAATAAGGATAACAGTTATAGATTCTGGGAAATTAACAATAATGTGTAAAAATATATATATTTGAATGAGATAAATAGTCTCTTATTGTCTTTGGCTATAAATCACTGGAGTATAGATCACTGGGATAACACTGGATAAATAAATTTAATTCCTAATCGCGGTATTTATATATGTACCAGAAAATTATTCCCAAGACACATACACATTATCGCGTTCATTCAATACTCATTGCGACCAAGGAATATAAGATATGTAGATTTCACACTTTTTTATCAAGTCATTCAAATCAAGGGAGAATAAAATAATATAAATTATAATATAATGTAAGTTATAAAGAAACTCAAACCAGTTTGACAATGAAGTACCGGGATGGAATGAAACGTTTGCAGAATGATCCTTTCCGACACTTTACTTACCTGAATACTCTCTCGACGGAGATAGATGGGGGTCTTGTTCGATCGGGTGCGTGACTACGATGCGACCGCGATTTCGAATTGACGCCATCTGAGTTGGTTGGTGACCCGCGGCGACTGGCGGCAATTTTGGGCGTGGCTGAAAGTTTCCGCGCAGTTCATCTCACGACTCCGATGTGCTAGCGCACTGATTTTTGTACCAAGCAAAAGATCTCTTCCAGGCCTGTCTAGTGACGCGAAAAATGGACTTCGTAGATTATTTTATGGCCAAAAATTAAAAAAACAATTCAATTAACATTTTTCGATCGGCCCATTCCCATCTAAAAACCTATAAATAATTCAAGAAATCACGTCATTGACATCTAATTTAATTAAAATTTTCTAATTAGTCATCGAACAGAATAACTCTGTCTGTGAACGAGTTATAAGGCCACAGGAAAGTCAGGAAGTCGAGGCGACGAGGACGGCGCAAGCACTGCAACAGTACATTAATTATTCCCAGCAAAAGCATACGCATTCACGTGAAACCCACACCCATGTCCCTGACAAAGTCAATTCGACATTTTATGGAGTTATGTTCTGTTCCGTAGAACAGCCGACATTCATAGAAGGTTTTCGGTGGTTTGGGCGAGATAGTTCCCTAGTCGTAATGGAGACCATATTAAAATTATTTTTTTATTTCAGCGTCTGTAAGAAGTATGAAATAAATATTGTAATATTAATGGTGCAAATATATATTTATATATGACCAAAATTCTCAGTAATTAAATAAATAAAGCTACACAAGTCCCTAACTTGACTCAATTTTTCCCGCCGTACGGCTGAAAACCCTTCAAAACAGCAGGTTTATATGCGATTCTGTAAAACTTACTGTGGTGAGTAATATATTATTTTTTATAAATAGTTGAGAAAACATGCAATCTACACACCGTTAGTTTTTTGACGAAATTTAGGTGCTAGAAGTTCCTAATATTCTCCCTCTGGAGCGCACTGCCGTAATCTATCCCATGTAAAACAGCTTATATTTTGAGGCAAATTGCTCGAAAAGGAGTTCGGCAAGGGGTTGATATTTTGATATAATTTAAAATAAGATAGTTTTTTTTCTTTAAAATGAGGCCAAATTCATCAAATTCTAGGTGAAGTGATTTATCGCTCAAACTACCTAAACTAAACACCCTGTAGTAATTTTTACAGAATCGCAAAGAAATACCTGCTGTTTGAAGGCTTTTTAGCCGTACGGCATGGAAAAAATGAGTCAAGTTAGAGACTTATGTAGCTTTATTTACTTAATTACTGAGAATTTTGGTCATACATAACTATATTATTGCGCCATTAATACTACAATATTTACTTCATACTTCGGCAAGGGGTTGATATTTTGATATAGTTGGAAGTATGAGAGTTTTTTCTTTAAATTGAAGCCAAAATTCATCAAGTTCTAGGTGAATTGGTTTTTCGCTCAGACCACCTTAACAAAACTAAGACATAGATACGATCATCATCGTCATCGCTCGTATAATTTGGTTCTCTTTATTTAATTTTTTATAACTCTACATCTTTAAACCACTCAGCGATCCAACGCAGGATCATGTGTCGGGCGGCGTTTGGACCCCAGGCATTCAAATAGGAGGGAAATTGGTAAAAAGGAATTGGAAGATAGAAAGGACGAAAAGTAGAATAAATATTGATGGAGGGTCTTAGTGTCTCGCCTTGACGGTAGATAATCTCTCTTGTTTTACTGCTTCTTTCGATTCTAAAATATTCTGCGAGGATATAATGATACCCTCCGTATCCCTCTGGGACTCTGGTGGTACATTGCCCTATCGAGTAGCCTCTAGTTGTCGCTCCCTCTATATCCCTTTCGGCAAAATTGTTGCACTTCTGTTAACTCTTAGCAGTTTTTAGCTAAGCATATTGGTTACCTTTGAATTCTATTTACCTATTTCATTTATTCAGGGTTTGTCTATACCAACATTTAGACGGTTTACCCTGCAATCGCTTTTTTGAGTGAAGGTATCTATACTGCCACAAGATGAGGGTTCTCAGAATGCTGGGGTTTTCATCGTCTCCACCGTTGAAAGCCAGTAGATCAAAATACCAGAAGAATGGGGCAAACGCTTGTTTTTAAAATTGATGGTAGTGGTGAGTGAAAGAAAAAAATTGCAAACTTCGATAAAATTTTAAGCGGAGCAGTACTCGGTTTTGTGGAGTGATACGCAAGCCAACCAATGCTTGCGCCATGCATAACCCCTCATCTTGGACTTCAGTAATTTCTCGAGAATCTAGTTCTTATAGAATTTAAAATTCGCAGAGGATGTTAATCGCCTTCCTCGGATGGTTGCCGTGCATGCAGCGCCGTTATCGCACCACGGCACCGCAGTCTTAACCCCTCCACCACCTCCAATCGCTTTTCTGTGGCATCCTTTTCCAATTCCATTATTTTACATTGGCATTTTCGAAAACACCCACTCCCCATAAGTATGTGAGGAAGGGATCAAAATTTACAAGTTTTGTAAGCGAGCATAAAGGGAAAAAGTAGTTTTATCTCTTGCTGTACGTTGCCGACCCCTTTTGGTTTGAGCGATCAGCATTTTTTGTCTGTTATGCTTAAGGAGGTTCCGCCGCGACTGTGTGAGTCAAAACAAATACTAAATTCCACACTTTTGATATTTTGTCAAAAAAATCCTGCTTTCACTGATGCTATGCGTTACCTATAGAAACCCAAAAGTAAGGTACAAAACATGCAGATTATTCCTCGAATGTATTTTAAAAGAGCTCTTTTTTCCAGCCATAGGAGCCAACTGCAGCGTCATTTCCTACGAATTACCGCATTTTGACTTCAATTAGGGTATTAACTCTTCAAAATCTAGAAAAATAAGGTGGTAAGATGCCTGTATCTTATTTTTATTCAATTTTTCTGGATTATTTCCTTCTTAGAGACAGTTTTCTACGAAAATGGCATTTTTATTTTATGGAAAAATACTATTTTTCCCCGTGTTTCTCTCATTCCCCCATTGAACAACATGTAATTTCAAGTTCAATTATAGAATAAAATAGCGTGGAAAGTTAATATTTTTTTGTTCATATCAGATAAAGGACAACGTTTTCTACAAGTAGACAGAATATGAATAAAATGACATTTAAGTCATTTTACGGTGGAACCACCTTAACAGCACGGAATAGGCCAAAAGTTTTTAGCCTATGTAAACTACCACTCACGTCTCTCATTCGGACTAGTTCGACAATGCCTCATGTTTAAGGGTCTGGAAGAGGGACCATGTATATAAAGTTCAATCCCCTTCTTTACTCCTCAATTAATGGGGAGAATGTTTTGGAATTATCCTCCTTGATGAGCATACAGCGCCGCCACTGCATAAACTTACAAATCAGAATATCAAAATAATCGTATGGATTAATTCATGAGAACATTCCGGTGACATCTGACTCAAAACAAACAACCTACGCTGCTTACTCCAACAGAATCCCACCTTTTGAAAAATACTCCCCATCTTCCAGAGCGGTGTATATTCCATGTTCATAGTTGAATCAGTCACTCACTCTAATTAGTTCTTCGCCCATTTGATGAATAATAATATAATCTCAAGTAACTTCAAATTGGAACTGTGGCTTGAAAAAGCCTTGAACATCCCATAAAACCGTGAGATGACGTTTCCCTTTTTGTCATAAGTTATTAAGACATATTTTTTAAAAATGCACTCTCCAAAGGGTGTAATTGATTTTACTTTGTAAAGTGTAATTCATTTTTCTTAGAGCAATCAATTACTCTGGGAATGGAATTGAAGTGAAAAAATAAGCATTGTTAGATTAATTAGAAAGTGCTCCTTAGCAATCGCATCGTGCAATGTGAGCAAGGAGCAAATAAAAATTCACATCACTCGATTCATCTGACTGTTGCTTTCATAGACAAGAGATCAATTAATAACTGAACCTTTCCCACAATTTTCCGATTTTTTCCTAGTTCTGTGCCAGGTTCACTAATACTAGTCACTAGAAACTGAAGCCACAGGTGCTGTAGGAATAGCAAAGTGGACGCAAAAAATAGACAAAAATGCTATATTCTGGTATTTTCACGCGAGATATATTTATATCCACTTGTAGATGTATATTGTGTATATAAATCACATTTAGCGCTAGTAAACATTTTGTACTTTTCTATTCTGTTTTAGCTCGCTTCTGAAGTGAAATTTTAATTAAGGATTGATTTTAAAAACTATCAATAATTCATCAGTGAAATTATTGCGTAGGTTTTCGCGGGGTTGTACATTAGCGCTCTGCATTTCTATGTTTCTCCATCCGCGTTCTCGTTGACTTTGGTGGACAACGGTTTCGATATCGTCTATCTATCGGCTATCGTCTTCAGGTCGTAGGTGGAATGAAGCTGTTTTGACCACCTTATACATATATGTATAATAGGGCTGGTCGTCTATGCTTTGATTGGTCGTAGCGGATAATCCGGCGACCGTTCGGGCCGAGCGGACCGTTGTCGGCCCAAGTCATCTAACGCGGAAAGGAGAACCCGAAAATGAAGAGCGCTAATTCATCGGTAAACTTTGAACTCATGCGAAATAACGGACAAAAATCAATTTATTGGACCATGCAAACAATCACTAACTAGGCTGACGCTCACCCAAAGTGTCTTGTTAGTGGATTCCCTGTCGTAATTCCAATAATTGCGATTCGATGTCTGGGAAAATATCACCTTTAAACTGCATTGATTACACCAGTCTGCATTTTAAAACTTTATATCAGATGATTAATTAAATATAGATGTTCTTGAATTAATCTTTTATGCTGATTCTAAAAATTACTTCCATATTTTTTTGTTACATCAGGTATTTACACAAAATAAGAATTACGGTTTCAAGATTTTAACTACAGTAAGCACAGTTATATTGACATTATTTCACGCAATGACATTTTTTAACAAAAATGAATGAAGGATGAATAACACTTCCTAGGTAACACAACAATAGCACCAGTTGTACCAACCTAAGACTCATTAGCTTGGGCCAACTTAATGCTCATTAGCTTGTATTGAGAAATATCCCTCGCACAATAATTACCCACTGGCACATATAATGTCCATATATCTTATCAATAAATCTTAGAAAGTCAATTCTGAAATAGGGTCAATTCTGAAAAAGCTGTACGTGATAGAAGAAAACTAAGAACAGTTCTGAAATCAGCATATCAATGAAGTTAGCTATTAACACTTGCTAGTTTTCAGTCATCTGTTATCATACAGACTAGTGTTATCATTTGCACAAAACATTGTAGTATTCGATTCTAAGTCGAACGTTTGGCAAAACCTCTCGTGCTCCAACGACAGGATGAAGTCGTCATCCTTCCTTGGAACACGATTAACGAAATGCAAGGTGTAATAGTTGTTATTTACTTACTCGAGTGCCTCTCGTGGTATCAGTTTTCACTTAAATAAATCGCACATTTCGAGTCCAATCTGGCCCGAAGAAGAGAAAAATTTAAATATCTCTCTCTCTCGAGAAAGAGGGCACCAGGTGGATAGTAGGAATAAAGTTATGGAGGGGATACACCGGACGGGAATGTATTTCGGAGATTAGCGCATTCGGGGTGAGGGGAGGAGGATATGGGAAATTGCAGGCGTATCATCTCGAGGGGTAATTAATGACGTCGGGCGGTGGGGAAGGAAGTGGGCGACGGGAACGGACCGTTTTAAAATATTGAGACCGTGGAAATGGATCGGGACATGACGCAAGTTGAGTTTTACCCGCAGGAGAATTTTCGCGTTCCAAAAGTGAAGGAGGGGATTTGGGGGGATGGGGGGAGGAGGGAGTGGAATGAGGGGGTATTTAAATTTAAAAGCAGATGAAACGTAAGAATCATCGCATCCTTCAAATCTTGAAAGAACTTTCAAGAAATTCGAAAACTCGAATTTCGTGTATTTTCGTTCATTTAAATTTTTTCGAAACCTGCCATAAATTAATAAATAAATCGTTTAAATATTTTTGTTCGTTTGGTAAAAATTTGTCAGTTCTAATTGGAGAAATTAGGCCATTATCAATCGACCATAAGAAAATAATTAAAAGTTTCGATGATGAGCGTCATTTCATAACTTTTGAACGGATCGTTTCTTGAGTAGATACATTTGAAATCTACTTGAGTCCAATCCGTGCTATTTTGCAACAATATACCGATTGATTTATCCCTGTTTCCGTCCGAATCTCGCAAATCTATTCCTAATTAATGAAGGAAACGTTGCATATTCCACAATACCTTTCCTCTTTTTTTAATTCACTTTCCGACCAGAGGTAGCGACTTACGAAGTCATTATCAAGCCATCACAATGACTTCGTCAGTTGATGCCTTGGTCGGCAAGTGAAATTGAAAATAAATATTGCGGGGTATAATAAGTTTACTTAATTTACTAATGAAGCTCTAGAAAGTTACACTTAAAAAGTTAAAGTCTAAATTCAATTCGCAAGCAATAGAATTTAAGTTCCGATTCAGATTAGTAATTTTATAAACCTCCCCGCCCCCTAGAGGCGGCTTTTGAGGTTCTTGAGACACCTCACGGGACACCGCTTCAAGAGGAATACCGTCAAAATATTGTCTAACAGCAAAAAAATTGTTTAAATTTAATGTGAAAATGATTCCTTTATTTACTATAGTAATATTATATTCAAGGAGTAATCAATGATAAATGTGTCAATCATAAGGCCTAATAAAATTATTGACAATAGGAGGACGAAAGGAGGCCGAAGCGTTAAGCAAAAACATTTTCTTGAGCTACTCTTGATTCGGATTATGTTCTTGATTTAATGGCTCTTATTCTTATGTATCTTCGTAGTAAATATAGATTTATGGTTCAAACTTCATTCTAAATTTACTTTTTAGGTCATCAATGTCTTCCTTTGCTTCAATACAAAATCCTCGCTGTTAATTAACAATCATTTTCCTTCCTCCTTTCTCGTCTTAAAAGCTTCGAATGTTATTAACAGTACATTTAAATATCTCCCATCCCGTTAAATTATCACACTTTCGTTTCTCCTATTATCCTTTTAACAAACGTATTTATTTCTTATTCACACATTTCTATCTATCCCTATCCAATATTTTAAACAATTGACAAAATAATAATTTAAGCACTAGACATATAAATATCAATATCAACTCTCAAAAACCCCAAACACTTGACATATATAATTATCAATAGCAACACTCAACACTCAAACACTTGACATATATGTATCACCAATAGAAAGATTAATACCTTTACATACAATTCGGACTCTTGGTTCTGGTTTTATGCCCACGTGTTATTGTTATTATACCAATAAAAAGGATTAGAGAGATTCTATGTTCGGCATATTGAAAGGAATGGAGAGCGTTTTAGGATTTGGATTCTAATTCCAGGAAATATGGAATTCACGCAACTTCAGAGAGTACGATAAGATACGCGAAAGATGCGTTCGAGATTGAAGCACGCACTCACGCACTCGAATGCTTTTGCCCCAAAAAGGAGCGAGGGGTATATTCTGGATGGACTCCAGGGGGGGGGGGGTGCGGGGAAGGGAGAGGAGGGGTATGGCAGGAGGCAGGGGGCGGGAAAGACTTCGGGAAATCCGAGAAGATTGAGAGAGCGGGCGAATGGAAAGAGGGATGGTGAGTTTTCCGTGGACGCTTATTCCTTTCATGCAGGCACACACGTATGTGTATATATATTTTTATATATATATATAATTATATAACCATTCATTCATTCACTCAAACCGCTCGCAGGCATAAATAATAAATAATTTCGTTCAAACAGAGATAGAAAGAAAGAGGATTGGAAACACACAAAATTGTGAAGTCCAATGGTGGTGTGAAGATGGTATGATGGCCGATTCGCAGTGAAAAAAATTCGACTAGACCGGGAAGCTGGAGAAAAAAAGCTTTTTTTCTCCAGCTGACGAAGGGCTTACCTGCCCGAAACGTTCACTGTGAGTCTTCTCTTTGTACTTTTCCCCCACCCCTTGTCCATTGACTTTTTTATTGTTGTGGCCTATTGGCGAAACTTTCCCTGTGTGTGTGTGTGTGTGTGTGTGTATATATATATATATATATATACACACACATATAATGTCCTGGTAGAAAATCGCTCACGGCGACGATGCACATGCATAAATAAAACAGTGATACACTAAACAAACACAGAAACACGCAAAAAGGACACTCAGAGAAGAAAAATGGGACGTCTCGACAGTCAAGCCGGCATCATCGGCCGATTGATTCTTCTACCACCGATGATGACGGCTTGACCGTCGAAACGTCCCAGGATTCTTTTCTAAGTGTCCTTTTTGCGTGTTTATGTTTTTGTTTAGTGTATCACTGTTTTATTTATGCATAAATATATATATATATATATATAAATATATATATAACTTCTTGGAAAATCACTCGGGTGATAAATATATAATATGCCAAGAGGGTGGCCGATAAAAATATAGAAACAGAAAAAAAAGGACACTTACAAATTAAAACTTCCGATATTTCGGTGAAGAGTTACTCCACCTTTCTCTAGGTTAAGAGTAGGAATCATAGAAAGAGAGTTAAGAGTAGTACTTTTATAAATGTATATATATATATTGATTTATTTATTTATTTATAAAAGTATAAATTGGATTTTTGCTTTTTATTTTGGCCGAGGTCCCTCCCCCCCAACTGCCCCAGCACAACCTCTCCTCTATTTTGAGCGCGTGGACACCTCCCCCCCTTACCCCCTTCCGGTTGTAACGTGCGTTTCGCGATCATTCGTCCAAACCCCCCCCTTCGCCCCCCCCCTTTCCCCTTTTCTCCTTCCACACACAGAATGATACGCGCATCGAGCATCGGAACCGTGGCAACGTTTGCTCCGTTTCCACAACGTAATTATGTCCTCGTGGCACATAACACCAACCGCTATATATTCACTTAATAGAGAACACCCTTCAGCCTATAGTATTGAATGGAGTGGTTGGAGAGATTTTTATTCATTTACAGATTTCCGTGAAACTTTGCATGAGTGTACTCAATTGTGATATCCATAGTAGGTCAAAGTGAAAAAAAAATTTCACCAACGCGATTTTGTTCCTTGGCAATTCAATTTTTTTAACACGTAGTCTAATGACACATGACATTTATGTCGTAACAATTTTATTACATATGTGAAGATTTTCTTCTAAACGCAAAATAATACTTTTTTTGATATTATAACCGTTGCCAAAAAATATCAGTGTCACGCCAATTCCAATATTTCAAAAAAATACATATTTCTTTCACTGTATCTATGCTTACAAATGTGCATATAAATTATTATAAACATCTGATTTTAACTTCGTAAATCGTTAGAAGGTAGTATGTACTTTTCCTGCGAATCTGTTGACGCCCCTGATGACGGGGGCCGTGTCGGACATCGAAACGCCAGAATACGTGGAACCTTTCGCCCGTTTGGACACCCCAGAAGATTTAATTCGCAAATCATTATTTTTAGAAAAAATATATTTGCAAATATAATGAGTAAAATTTAAACATAACGAAATAAAAATAAAAACAACGAAAAATTTTCGCAACGACGCAAATGACGCAACACTCCTTGCCGCGGCCGATGGGTTGATGAGATTGATAAATCAGCTGTTTCATCGTTTTTGATGCTATCGTCGGGAGTCGGGAATTTTAAGGTTCATTTTAATGGAGTAGTTTAGTCTGCTATATCCACATTGGTTTCAGGAGGCTGGTAAGGATGAACTTCTACCTTCTACTTCTTCTGCGACCGATAAAGTTTTGTGCCGTCGCTTATTCACGCCAATGGAATCACTCTGCCCGCTCAGATCGGGCATGGTCAATAGCTGTGCGTATGTAGCAAACAATTTAATGAAGTTTCTTGCACCTTACAACCCGAGAATAAGCATTAAAGCATGGCTAAATGTGCGCGCCACGAAGTAGCGTAGCGGCAGCAAGTCACAAAACTAATAGTAGCGGTTTCTCAGCCAACATTGCAATACACGTAACTTATCGTATAATTCATTTAGATTGCGTGTACAATTATTTTTTCAACGAAATTACCGCGAAATGCTTAAAAGTTACATTATATTCCAGGGATTAAAGGAAATATTTTAATAAAGTGCAGTCAAAATCTCTTGAAACAACGTTTACGATTAAGATTTTTTTATTTCTCTGTTTTTGATGAGGTAATTTTCGCAACACTGCTAGTGATATGTAGGTGCTCCCAGATTTCCGGATTCTCGACTGTGTTTTACTTTATTTATGGAGAGACCGTAACCTCGCAAGCTATGTTTTGTATATTGTCAAAATCGAATCAATTAATCGATGTATCGATCAATAAAAACAATTAATTAGGTGCGATTAATCGGCTGCTTGCAATTATTCGATTTACAAAATATCGATTATTTGTCGATAATCGTCCATCCCTAGCCGCCATTATCGCTCTGAAGGAAAATCGCTTTCCTTTCTGATGGCAGTAAATCGCAGGGGGTTGGTTGGGAGGGAAGTGGAGGTCATTCTATGCTCTTGGGGAGGTTGTTGTTCCAAGGAGAATGATTGGAGGGGTGGAGGAGAGAATAAACATACATTATGACAAGGACGAAGGTTATGGCGTAAACTGATCGGGTGACAAACTAAAAGGTTATTGGCATTAACGGTGAATGTTAGTCATATGTAAGATCGTTAATAAGATAAACATTTTTCTTTCCAGCATATACAATCTCATACTTCTTTCTAAAGTCTATTTTTTTACCTCTACCCTGTTTAAATGTAAAATTTCTGGTTCAGAGTTACTTGTATGGTCACACGTCAGTAGATTTTTAGCAAACATGGATCGAACTATATAGTTGGTTGGCAGGAAAGCATAGCTTGATGCAGTTCTGAACCCGAGCAGATTCCACTGATACCATACGTAGAAAAAGCATCAACTATCTGCCTGCCACTCCTCATTAATTCGCCATACATACATACAGCATACTATTGCAGCTAGCGCCCGACCGCCTGTTATCATACAATCCTCTTTGTTCTATAGAATAGAGGCAGTGTTCTGGAATTGGCCCATCTCTCTATTATTCCCAATACTTTGCGGCCTTAGCCTTAGGGCGGCCAGTCATGAAAATGGTGTATTCCATTCGGGAATCAACGTTGTCTCACTCTTTGCTAATGGCTAAAAGTGCACTCCATTACAAGAAAATCAAAATGGATTGGGCCCCGTACTGTTGACAGCATATCTGCAAAATGATTTGTAATCTACTACACCCAGGAGCAACAGCGCTCCCATCATATTGGCATAGCTTGTAAAAAAAACACGGAGGTATTTGCTTGCGAGATAATTGTAGTCACTTCATGAAATTAAATGAGTAAAGAATCAATGTATATTTTAAGTCATAAATATATCCTCCAAGAGTCCATCGATAATATAATTAGTGATAAGTATTGCGCACCCAGTCAGGATTCATGTCGCAAATGCGAACTTTATTTGTTTTTCTTCCATTACTTTGTAAACTCAAAAAGCCAATATTATTGAATCATACAGTAACTAATGGAAGTGATCGTCAGAATAAAGTTTTGCCTCCAACAATTTTTATAATGAGCGATGTTTTCATAAATTATAATTTGTCGTAAACGGGAAAAACGGGGTTTTTGTGTGATCAAAGAGTTGTCGAGAGCGTACCTACATTCCAATCTTCAAGGACGTTGGTCACCCCTGGTCCTCCACTTGATAGAAGCTTATTAATAATTAATCTGGAATTATCTATATCGCGTGATTTTCCAGAAAAGACCCATTTGAACATATAAGTTCATGAGTTGGTGCGATTGGTACATTTAAGAGGGTGTTAAGGAAAACCTCCCGCGAAATGTATAAAGCCTAGCTTTCTGAGGGCGATATGATGATAAAATACAACCACTGCCATCCACTCCAAAAGTTTCTGAATTTGTCAAACATATCCTGGCTTAGCCCCTACTTTTGTTAGCTAGCGAAATATTTACATGAGATATATCCTGTAGAAAATTGAAAAAACTCAACATTTTTACGTATCTGTCAAGTTTTTCCACCAAAGTATCCAAATTGTCACGATTAATGAGCATGAGCATCTTGCTTGAATATGGCGTTCAGTGATACATCCATTCCTTTGAATTATGTACCTACAGTTTATTGGGTTATTAAAATCAGCAAAAATTATTTTCTAGTGATATATAATTAATATTATCCTTAAATTTAGGCTGGAACTATAAAAATTGTGTGTAAATTTTAGATGGCAGTAAACATTTTTTCCTTCAGTTCAAAAGCAAAGGATAGTTTGATACATGTCCTAAAGACCTGAGCTTCCTCTCATACCGATGGCTTCTTGCAGTCTCTTTCGCCGGTGAGATCTCTTGAGCTCCTACCGTCCTACTTTTTTTACATCCCAGAAGCGTAGTGTTCGTCGTCATCAGTACTTATACGATAATTTAATTTCACATAGTACTCTGTAATTAGTTAGTAAAATTTTCTGATTTCGATAAACTCATATTTAGGATTTCCCATTCGTTTATTTTTACTGCGACCCACTGAAAAGTGTTCTAGTACCCAAAATGACCCTCGTTACGAAAAGTTTGGAGTCCCCTGGTCAAGAACCTTATAAGAGGACTTTTATCTCCTACTTCGATCATGTTATCAACGGCCGCGAAAGAAATCAAGTTCCGCTAGAGGGGCTGCAACCGCGTGGGAGGCCAAGAATTTCTAGTCTTAAAATGTTGTGTTAAATGGCTGTTGCGGGGCGAGTTTGAGTGGAAGGAGGGAAGAAATTGTGTAGGAGAGGTGTGCATATGCCAGAGAACCAACTGCTCGATCGCTGCGCCACGTACAGCGGATAAGAGGAAACGGCATTTTTTCACAAGATGGCGGAGAGGAAAATCGCACTTCTCAGGTATGAAAGTTTCCCATTCCTAATATAGTTGATGCATTGTTGTGTTGAAAGTATTTTACAAATGCGCAAGGTTTGCATAATAAGTGAAGTGAATTTGGTTCCGATATCTCTGTTAAAAGTGAGTGAAATTTACGAAAACGCTGGCGGTACGAAAGCTCATATTTACCGAGGCCTCCCTCGCAAAACCAGCGCATTAACTGGCGACCCATAATTTGAGCAAATGACGATCGGAAGCGCACCAAGATTTCCGTCCTCATTGTAAGGTTCTTGCCCCTGGTCTTAAGTATTCAGTCGCTATTTCATAAAAATATTTCCTTCTTCGACATATAGTTTGAATTAAAATCGTTAACTACCTTACATCGCGGGAACAACAGATCGAATAGGTAAAATCATGAAGAAGCATAACATCATTACAAGATTTAACACCACGTCCAAAGTTTATGATCATCTTAGAGGACACAGTTTCAGGCAATACTTTGTGGAAGTCAATCATACTGGGAGTAAAGGATTGAACACTGCAGCTTCCACTTAGATATTTATTAAACACGACCATGGTTTCGTAGCGGTGCTACATCATCAGGTGAACAGAAAGTCTAGCATAAGTGGTATATATAGTACAAAACCGTTGGGAAAAGTGGGGGGGGGGGGTGGAAAGGAAGAGGTTAAAGGAGGAGAGGGGGAGGAGGGGGTGGGGGTGGGGTGTAGTTGTTGGAGGTGAGGTGACTCAGAAAATCCAGCACAACCAAGGGGTCTAATCTGCGTCCCCTCGAGAAGGGAGTAGGGCAGCGGTTGTCTCAGTGGGTGGGTAAAACACATCATCGACGTATCGATACCAATGGAGTATGTTAGTAGTCAACGGATGTTTGGAAGAGAAAAGGTTGTGCTCGAAATTATCCATGTAAATGTCCGCTAGGATGGGAGAGAGAGGGGAACCCATCGCCAGGCCGTCTAACTGTTGGTAATATTTACCAATAAAAAGAAAACTATTTTGAAATACACACATTTTTAGAAGGGCACACAGTTCACTTATCACTGGCATTATTAATGGCATCTTGCCTTACGTTGTTTCGTCCCTGTGATGTGTCCAAACTAATTCAAATGAACGCTAAGTCACCTAGGTTCTATGGGCTTCCAAAAATACATAAAAAAGATAACCCGATTAGGCCCATTGTGTCCAGTGTCTCCGCACCCAATCACTTACTGTCTCACAAGTTAAACGAGTTAATTAAATACCATGCTAAATTTTCCTCCAAACACACCATCAAGAATTCCCTTGAATTTGTGAACCTACTCTCCCAAAAAGTGTTACCTAAAAAGTGCATATTAGTGTCATTTGACGTAGTTAACCTATTTCCCAGTGTTCCCAGAACTGAAGCGATCAACTTAACGGAAGCCACCCTCATCAAATCAGGTACTCCCTACCCAGTGATAAGTGAACTGTGTGCCCTTCTAAAAATGTGTGTATTTCAAAATAGTTTTCTTTTTAATGGTAAATATTACCAACAGTTAGACGGCCTGGCGATGGGTTCCCCTCTCTCTCCCATCCTAGCGGACATTTACATGGATAATTTCGAGCACAACCTTTTCTCTTCCAAACATCCGTTGACTACTAACATACTCCATTGGTATCGATACGTCGATGATGTGTTTTACCCACCCACTGAGACAACCGCTGCCCTACTCCCTTCTCGAGGGGACGCAGATTAGACCCCTTGGTTGTGCTGGATTTTCTGAGTCACCTCACCTCCAACAACTACACCCCACCCCCACCCCCCTCCTCCCCCTCTCCTCCTTTAACCTCTTCCTTTCCACCCCCCCCCCACTTTTCCCAACGGTTTTGTACTATATATACTACTTATGCTAGACTTTCTGTTCACCTGATGATGTAGCACCGCTACGAAACCATGGTCGTGTTTAATAAATATCTAAGTGGAAGCTGCAGTGTTCAATCCTTTACTCCCAGCATCTTAGAGGAGCTAAAGACCCATTATCTCTCACAATGTTCGAAGGCATATACGAAATTATCAGTAGTTGCGGAAAATCATATGTTGGCCAGACAAAGAGAGCCATAGGATGCAGACTGAAGGAACACGAACGGGCTATTCGGAGGAAAGATTGGTATCACTCTGCCGTGGCTGAGCACACACTCTTAGAAGGTCACAGTATTGACATCAAAAGGGCGAAAGATTTATGTAAAGAAATTAGCTACTAACCACGGATAGTCAGGGAAGCCATTGGAATAGAAAAAAGAACCAACCACCTAAACAGAGAAGATGGCTACAAACTTCCTTATACGTGGAAAAGACTTTTGAAAAACTCAATTATTAATTAATCATGCCGTACATAATAACCACTTACGTTTGTTTATTTATTTTTCATTGTTGATTTAGAATGCCTGACGAAGCCGGCAGAATAGCACGGCGAAACTGTTGCTAAAAAAAAGTTTAGATTAATCGCAGAAAACCAAAAGAAACTTACTATAATTAAAATGAACTGCGAAAATCTACGAAAAAAGGAAATTGTTAACTAGTTACAAAACATACGGAGGTGACTTAACAGAATGATATCTACCTGCAGGTCACAGAGGGTTTCGCCTTCGCCCATTGTTCCATCCATGGTGTTCGCTGATGTGTTCCATCCATCTGCGTCTTCAACTTCAGCGCCTCCATTGGGATGTTCCCCGGAACACAATCACGCGCACACTTCTGCGCAGACATCACACATATCATGACATCGAACTGGCGGAAGTCACTCGAGCCGTGCCTTTCCCAACCCAAACATTCCATTTCTCTTCTTCCTCTTTCCTGGCCACCACTTCAAAAAACGCAGCGCAGCTTCAAGTTCATTTGTTTACCTCCCTCTCGACTATCGCCGCCGGAGGCGTCGCGTCGTCCTCAAGTCTAAATATGTCCCCCGTGAGAGAACAAGTGCCTCTTCAACACCTTTTACCATCGGGAGAGCTTGGGATTCCTTGGAGCCGGGGAATGGGTGAGTCGGGGTCGGGAGAGAGTAGAGAATACACGTTTTTTTTAATGGAGGCTTCTTTGACAAAGGAAAGCTGCCTTCGCTGCGGTCTTCGTCACTTTTGAGGGCTATCGATTGGACGACCCTCTGTCGGGAATTGATGGCGTTCATTAGTCGAACCTAGGATCGGTGGACTGCACTTCCTCCAACCTTCCAGGTACTTAACAATGCACACCGCGTCCCCCTTTGCAATCTTAGTCGGGATCTTCTTCTTTTCACTATACTATTTCAATCGCTCACTTTTTAGCAGTCCATTACTCGAATTGAGTATTAAATTGAGGATTTTTCAAGTTCTCCGGAGCAATACTGTATTCATTCTGTCTTATTCATGAAAATTGTGTCTTTTATGTCAACCGTGTCTTCCTGGTGCCTGCTTTTCGTTTTCTTCTTCAGCAAAGCTGCAGGAAATTCTTGTAGTCTGCTGCAGTAATAGACCAACTTTTCCATCAAATATCACCTGCAGGAAATAAAATGCAACCGTTACAAAAATATTTCTACGTCATTATATTATCACAGGTATTATTTAATTCTAAATAGAAAGTGTTTTAGAACACAGGCACAAGTAACTTAATGTCGTCAGTTCTGATTTATTTCCGGGGTCATATTAATTCAGCTCTTTTTCTTAGTTGAAGCGCATGAAAACAAACATATTTAGCATTTGTAATTGCATTTATTTTAAATTAAGACTTATTCATGATATAAAACTCAATTTCTGGCGTTATTCACGGTTCGAAGAACGAATAAAGTAACCTTTAAGAGGATGTTCAGTTGTTGATTCCACCACGGCAAAAAGCAGAAGACTCGCTGCTAACTGCCGCTGAGTGAAAGGTTGCCTGGATCTGGAATCGAAACAACAACCTTTAGTTGCTAATTCAAATGCGAAAACCACTATGCCCCCCAAGGATTCCTTATTCCCCGGGTAATTTATGGAGTTTTCTTAGGAACTAGATGCCACGAGTGGCTTCTTTGAAGTCTAAAGGATGCCAACTTTGATGAACCGTAATGGGTCGCGTGTCGTAGCACTGACTCTTTGAAGACCAAATATGTCTTTCAAGAGTGGTCCTTGATGGACCTGAATTACTATGAATCCACACAAAATAAAGGTCTTGGAAGCAGAGAACTGTTTTTGAAGCGTGGTAGTCTTAACACCCACGGTTTAATTCAGGAATTGATAAATATATTTATGGACAATTTTGGCGTGAAACGCTCCACAATTTGGTATGGATGAGGGTAAGCTATTTCCGGCGGTTTCGCAATAAAATTATGTGTGTGACAAACAAACTCGGAAAGCATGAGAGATACCCGAACGAGCCATGTGCCATTTGAAGGAAAAAAATTGAACAAGTAAAATAAACTACAATTGGAATTGAGGACTTCATTTTTTTAATTTTTAAGTACATACAAAAAGTGTCCATGTTTATAGAACCAGGTGGCACCGGGAGCGTAAAATTGGCGAAGCTCGATGTCAACTCCTGCGAGGATTTCGCGGATGGTTTCATTTTTTTTTAATCACTCAGATCTGGAAAATGGACGAAACCGCGAAAGGGCACTGAATTCAAAGTGGATAAAAAATTGAGAGAGATATATAATTCGTAGAACAAGGAAACATCCCAAAATAAAAAAGGCGGATGACTGAAAAGAGTGATCATAGCGTAAAAGAGTTTTCAGTTTCTGAATCCAAAAGGCCAAGACTTTAATCTGCAGAACGCTCCAGAAAATCCTGAATCGAAAGAAAATGAAAGCGACAGAAGAGTCAGCGCCTTTCAAAAGTTTACAACCAACGGACGCTGACGGCGAAGGTGGCACATCCACAACGCGTGCACATCCACAAACCAATTTTAAAAAAAACCTCCGGTAATGCCGCTTACACAACCAGTTCGCTTTTTTTTCGGCGCATTGCATGATGGGTAAGAAAGATTCTCGCTGAATCCTCTTGAGGGCGGAAGCTGCTTTAAATACACTCGCCCCACCCCCCAACAGTGGTGTCTCACCTGATATTTTATCGGACATTGTGCTTGTATTATGAACATTCTTCTTTTCAATTCTGTCCGTTACAAATATGAGTATTATTGCGTCGTTGATGAATTTCGTTAGTTTTTCATCCAGTAAAATATTTCCGTTGCAGATTTCTTATTAATTTAATGGTTCGCAAGTTGACCACGTAAAGTATTGCAAGGCATCCTTCGATGAATAAACCTTGCAAGTACCACATATCTTCCACAGTCGTCAATATTACGCAGAATATAAATGTTAAAGTGTATTTTTCTTAATAAGAATTGGACAATGCTTATTTTATTTTAAAGGCCTTTTTAGTATGTGTGACAAATATTGAGTGAATTTGCTAAGATGTGACACGCAAGATTGTTATTCGTTTTACGTGGGACCGACCGGTTTTGTTTAAATTTGAGAGAAAGGAAAAGAGAAAACCTAAAATATTTTTACTGGTTGGGACAAAAAGTGAGTTTTTTCATATTCATTTACTTGTTTTTAACCACATGGATGATTTTAATATATTTTTTTACTTGTTTCTTTTTAGGTGCAAACTTGAGCTTTGTGGAAATATTTGAAATTATTATGCCGAGGATTTTGGAATGAAATTGTTTTACTGACCTATTACCAACTTATCACTTACCTCTTCACACAGTCCCTTGTCCCCCTTCCCAGAAACGTTTTCCGTAAGACATTTCGTTCATTGCTTTATCCTCTTCCCCTCAAATGTTTCCTTTTCTTCTTCACCTCTTTTGCCCGTCACCCAAACCCAGCTTCCCTAAATCCTTGTTTTTTGCGTTTGAAATGGCATGGTTATTAATTCACCTCGAGGATTATGTAATCCCTGTAAAAATGATGCAAAAGTGCTGAAACTGATCGGGGTAGCATGCAAGAAAAGGGGAAGGAACTTACTCGCATGTTTTAAGTTTATTCATTTAAGTATTGAAAGTACTTAGTTTAATAGATATCGAGTGAAAATATGAATAATTCCATGACTGAACAGCATGGTTCTCCACATTATCGCTCTAACTTGACCCTTACTGAGGTGGTATGGAGCACATGAGTTAAAAGTGTGTGGATAAGCCTTTATAAGTGAGGACAACATCCGTGGCGACCATAGCCGATTTTACTTTTCAAATTTTGGTGGATCCTGTATTTATTCGGTCCGTCTGAGTCTGGATCGGGATGCTGTCATCTTTTGAGGGATGATTTTGTGCTCTGGCGTTTCTTTGCGCTTAGTTCCATGCAAAGAGAAATACAGGCGAATGAAAGAAAAATTCCCGAGTCTTTCATTTTCGACTGGCTTATTTTGGGTGAAAATAACGGTATATGTTAACTCGCTACGTCAGGCAAGACAGAGAAGAGAGACTGGAGCATTCGCATCAATAAGTGCAGGATATTGGTTACATTTCTTCAAAACTTTTTCCTGTAATTATCGTCATTCTACGTAAACGGAAACTCTCTCGGCCAATAATAAAAGCGGCCTGAAGCGAACGCCAGGACGACACAATCCGCAATGTTGGGAGTATACCCGCCAGGATATTTTGCAGAATTATAGGAGTCGAGCGAAAACTTCCATCGGACAATTTTCCACGCGACTGCTGCTCGTCGCAACCAATTAAGAGAAATCTCTCATTTAAAGGAGATAAGGAAATTTATCAATATTTTACGCCTGTATCTAAAAAAAAACGTAGTTGCATTATTAAAATATTTTTTCCGTTTCGAAACTCCGACAAAGTGGCTATATATTTAAAAGCTTTAATTGTTCGCATAGTTCATAATATTATCGCAATTCGAAACCAGAGCATCTTTTCTGTTTGAAATGAATGTCATATTCACAGGATAGTTCCATCTGAATAATCCGCTTTCCGAGAGGAAAATTTGTCTGTCTGTAGAGTATATTACGCAAAAAGGTTATTTTTTTTACCAGGAGTTTTATAAAAAGTAAAAACCAAAATATATTGAGTTGTATTTTCCTAATATCACCATCAGTTTGTTAGTATTGTATGAACAGTTGTTGAAATTGTAAATTTGGTTCTAGCTAGTCAGTATTACAAATTTTAGGACTCTGTTACATTTCATTGACCAATGTCATTCATAAAAATATGCCGTAGAGAAATTACAGTCGTATTTCTTCAAACTAAATACTGAGTCCAGTCAATAATTACCGTATTTCTCCGAATATAAGCCGCACTCGAATATAAGCCGCACCCCATGTTTTTGGGGTCTCAAGCAGTGAAAAAAGTTAATACGCGAATTTAAGCCGCACCCTTTTTAGTGCATCCCATACCACCTACAGTATTAGGCATTAAAATTTTATATATGTTTTTACATTTTCTATGTGACTGTGATACAATGTTACCTATATTATCCTCAAATATATTAATAAATTGTGCACCAATTTCACCTTTTTCAGCGTTATTTCTTACTTTCCCCGTGGCTTAGGCGAGTTAAGCTGCCGTCCGCGTTAATCCGAATGGCTGGTTTGCTCAAATCGGTCATTTTTACGATTTTTAAAGAAATTTCTCGAATTTAAGCCACACCTCAAATATAAGCCGCACCCCGATTTTGATGCCCCAAAATCGGGAAAAAAAAGTGCGGCTTATATTCGGACAAATACCGGTATGTCGAAATATTTCTACTATTGTGGTTCAATTTTAGAAGACGTTCATTTTTAAGAAAATTTTGGGTGTGCATAATTTTGTAAGTAACTTCTATTTCCTCGAGGCTGCTTTATAGATGCTTTCTGAGTGCACCTAATCTTTAAACTAAAACTCGAGGTGTGAATTTCTGTTGGCATCACTTTAGTGCTCTCTTCCGAGTTTACGGTATTTTGAGGTTACCCAGGAAGCAGTCAGAATTAATAGAAATTGCTCTGGACGCATTACACGGTGAAACATTATTACGACTTGAAGGAAATGAGGGTGCGTGGTATAAAGGCAGCACGAGGACGCTAATGGAGCTCCTTAGGGTCGTTTCTGTCGCCGAAACTGTCGTCCTGGCAACTGGAACCCACGCCGAAGACTTCCCAGAAGACATACATCACCCAAGCCGCTCAGCGGAAACCTTCACAAGGTAGACTCTGTGAAGAGCTGATAAAATTATTGCGGTATGTAAGCACATCGCGATCGTTTTGAGACTCATACTCCACATTCGAAGCATATGACTCACACTGCACCTGGCGCATCTGACTGACGCTTGGTAAACCAACATAGGCAGCGTTAATAAATAGACAGCGTTGCCCGTATTTGCGTTTATTTCCAAAAATACACGAAGAACTTTCACTCATCGGATAGCGTGGGTGTGGTGACTGAAGTAGGCAGTACTGCTCTCCCATCCCAAGGGTTTGAATCCCGACGAGGCAGATATTTTGCAGAGGTATACTAATCCCCGTTCGGGTGCTTTATGAAAAGTAAAGTGAAGTCCCCTCTCCGTGGGATTGGCCGTTAAATTGTGGTCCCATTGGCACATTTCGCTAAGAGTAGACTAACCCAGGCATCGGGTTCCTCTAAACCCATCCTCCATTCCGCATATAATATTCTCCTCACCTCGTTCTCAAAGGCTTCACGCCTCCCCCAATTAACCAATATAGAATTTTACTCAGCCATAACAAAGAATAGAAGCGGATATAGAAGAAGGCAGTATGTTCAACCCCAGACACGAGAGTCTGCTAAGCGAATTAAAAGCTTCGGCTACCACATCAGGTGAGAGGTTACAGCCGGTGTTCATGGTGCAGTAGTAGATACAGCTTGGATGGGGATTTTTTTACCCCAGAAGGGTAGTTGCTAATACACATAATTAGGATCTACCTACTTTGGGGAAAACACTTGGAAAAAGTTATTTCAAAGGCTAATGAAAGAATATATTTCGTTAAGAGGATATTCAGGAAAAGCACCAAATGAGTAAGAAAGTTTGCATACCTGAATAGTTAGACCTATGCTTGAGTACGCCTCGGCTGAAGGCACAACACTTGGGAGAGACACAGGGAAAGAATGGAAATACCCGAATTTATAGGGGAAAAATGAAGAAAATTGGAGGCAAATTCAGTTAAAGACGCCAAAGGATTTATTTAAATTGATTTTTGTATTTTACTTTCAAAAGCTTATTTATAAATGTAGGTGTATATGAATCTAATACTCTGCCGGAAGAATATTTAATTTCTCTCCCTATAAATTTTAAAAAATCTCGAGGAAAGGTGTATGAATATCTTTAAAATGGTGTTAAGGGATTAATTATTCTTTCAATGCTGGCAAATGTGATAATTGCGCAATAAAAATATGCTAAAATGCAATAAACATATAAGCAAATAAATTAATAAAAAGGAAACAAAAAATTAAATTGGTTTTCTAAAATCATGGTTGCTTGTAAAATAAATAGGACAGTAAAACAAAATGTTTGCTGAGTTGGACAACGTTTTGGAATAAGGAGAAGCGGCTGTGAAAAAAGATAAATATCGTCGAAAAAATGAATACTCAATTTCATAAATATTATGGTAATGCATCTTGAAACAAATGGCAAACCAATACATATTAAGTAATTAAAAGTTTGGTATTTAAGTTAAATGATCTTTTTACAAAGAAAAAAAAATTAAGTGTTGTGCGATATGACCAGAAGGAATGACACGGCTTGTAAATTCTCATTGAAGAAAGGAAAAGAAGATGCAATGAACATATTCTGCGTCGGTGGAAAGATGTAAAATGAAATCCAATGAATAAATAAATAACATCTTAATTGAGTGAAATTCGGTATTCGGAGATCATTCTTATATTTCACTCATTTTCCATCAAATTACCACCCATGCCCTTTGTGGTAAAATTTCCACCCAGGCTGGACTCGAAGGCGTGACCTCTGGATTGGCAGGCAACCCATGTCGCCAACCAGACCGACATTTTTGGGATTGTTGGTGTGAAAACGGGAAAGAGGTGGAATAGAAGTAAATGTTGTAGTCGGAATAAAAGAAGAGTAAAAATATATAAACATTTAGAATGAATCAGAATGTAGCGCAAGCATTGGAGATTTGTTTTCATGTTATGAACGATAGCAGGAAAGATCGGCGAGGTTTACAAATAATCCTTTTGATATCCTTATCGGCGTCCCAAGGACGATGCACTGATTATAAATAGAACCACTAAGAGATTGAAGGGACCTTTTAAACTACCCATTAAATTACCAGGTTAGCGTTTTCCATATGAAGTCAAAAACATTTGACAAACTTCACATTACCATGGAAGCCCGCAATGGTGAGCTTAATATCAGAAAGATGCAAAGCAGAAATTAAGGTCCCGATCACCTCACTCGAATTGGGAAATCTTGTTGCGGTAAACGAAAAGCAGCAATCAATGTCATCCCAGAAATCGCCCTCAGTCTTCACAGAGGTGACCGAGTTCTAATCAACCCTACACATGGCATCTTTCTATCATGACAATGATATTAGGAGTGTAAGGAGTACTTATAAGATCTAAAATACGTTAATGCTTCTATGCCTCTATCTTCATTATTGCTACAAGTTCATTGACGGTTATTATTCCCTCAATTTAGTGATGTATTTTATACCTGGAAAGGTATAAGTCCTTGTTCCGCTCTCTTGCGGTAGTTTACGAAGTACTGTGGAAATAAAATCCACGGTATTTGGCGTAGCATAGTGGAATAGCATTTTTGCGAAATGAAAAAACACAGACTTTGTAATATCCACTCTATTTTCCTGATCACTGCATGTGCCTTGTCGTTTAAACCGTACACTGTTCAATAGAACACCTTGAAGTACACCTTATGCTGACGATTTAAGAGTTTAAAAATGTCTCGTGGTAAGAAAAAATGAAGTGAACAATACGTACCTACTGAGGCTATGTTCATGCGGTTCATGTTGTTGAGGAGAGTGTTTTTAAATTCTCAAACTGAGTTCAGCAGATTTTATGGATGGTCAACTGACCTGTCTATATTTGATAGAAGCTCTATGTTGATATTTTGCATGGATAGAAAAACTAACTGGGGGATGGCAAGTATTTATAACCGCATTGAACAGCACGAGAGCAAGAGATTTATTTCCAGACTTGAGATTAAAAAAACATTCCTCACGCGCGAACTTACAATGACTACCACCGTCAGTGGAAGCAGTTTACAAAGCGACTGCTCTCCCGTTCCGGACACATTAAAAGGGAACGCCTTTCAATAACTGCAAAGACTTCCGCATCAATCGCAAACCGTTCGAGAAATGCATGAAATGCTATTTCGGGACCGTGGGGAAAAAAATTCCATTTCGGGTCGATGCCGCTCGGACTTCGCATTTATATTCGGACGCGACAGGCAGACGGTGAGACGAAAGGGGTTTGAGGGGGTTTGGAGGGCGGCGGCGTCGGACGGCAGGAAGGGGTTGATGGCAGGGAGGAAGGATGCGTCGGATGATTTTGGATAAAAGGGTTGCAGGGGTTGGGGGCGGGGAAGTGAGGCGGAAGGAGAGGCTCAGCGGGGAAGGAAGTCTCACCACACACACCATGTACAGTTACTCAATAAAGTACTGCGACCAAGTACACCAGCAGTTCACCCAGGTCGGCGCTCAAAACTCCAAATTTCTACACCTACCACCGCCGTGGGGTGTGTGGCAGGGGTTGTTAGGACCCCGTTCATGAAAAAGTAAGGAAAAAATGGAAAAATGAAATGTGTTTTCATGGATTTTCATGGCTTTTCGTTGTTTTTTGCCACGGTCACTAGTGGCGAATGTAAAGATTGGGTTTTTGTACGCATCAGTTTGCCATCGAATCTCTCTTATATTGTCTCGTACATCAGTTCTAGAACTACAGTGCAGGGTTAGAATAAAACCCTCCTTTTGGCAAGCTAAAAACTCGCATGATCTGACATTTTCAAGCAACCTTAGGGTAGATAAGAGTGTAGCATCCGAATATACCCCGAATACTCTACATCCAGCCCTTCCATCAGCTGTGTAACACACTCTGGGTTTGCTTGTAGAAGTTCTTTAGCGAAATGAGCGGCTTTCCTTTGTACTATGTTTATTTCGCGAGTTAAATCTTTCTGTGCAGTGTCCCAAATGCTCGCGGCGTATTTGAGACGTGGACCAATTAGGAAAAAGTAGCCTTTCTCTCTCTATTTCACTTTTTCATCCGAGGAGCAACCTGTTCTCAGTCATCAATTTGTTGACTGACCTGGATGTCTCTTTAATACTACGTGAATTCTCGGTTGCGACTGCCTACATTCCACTGACATCGTCTCCCTAACAATAAGTACGAGCATTTTCAAGCATTTTTAAAAATATTTATGTCGAATTCTATCGCAAGTGATCAGATAAATTGCTAGGAGTAAGTTAAAGGACGACAATATCCTCCACCATTGCCTCTCGTTTATCCAAGCACTGTCCGTGTACTAATTCGGCCACAAGAGCTTGAAGGCCCCATCTAAATGAAGAGAGACCGTGTCTATAGAATATTCATAAGTGTACCCTCATGATTCTTATAGCCACCAGAGACGGCCTAATGCAGCCAACATACTTCGAGCTTCAAGTGACGACTGGCATTAACCGCTAGTGTAGTTTGTCACTAAGCTTTACATGGTGACTGTATACATGAGTAATAGGATTGATCGTCGCCGTGCAATAGTGAGCTGAAGAGTGAGGCTAGCGGAGCCCTACCGCTGGAAGCAGGGGTGACAAAGTGAAGTAAAAAGGTTATGTGTGTAATGTATGTGGTATTGAAATAAACCCAGTTGGTGGCGCCACTATCCTACCTCTCCTGTCATCACCTGCCCGACCTACCCCAATCTCAGTCATATGCCTTAACCTGCCTGTACTAAGGTCGATCCACCAGCCGTATTCACGGTATTCCCCGTGCACTGAGTACACATTTCAGCATGACATTAGCACGTTCACACGGAGGCATGCCAAGGTGTACTTTATCTTTTCATGCGAGCGGTTTGGATAAACACCGGAAAAATGAAATAAATTCATGAACCTGTAAATTGTTTCACAGTTTATATGTCCAAAAAAAATCGCAGTATCTCCGTGACTCGTTTTTTTTTAACAGACAGCACCCGATCCAGTTGCTAAGGCAAGTCCAAATTCGCCAGTTATGCGTGTCTTAATATTCCCCATTGTCAAGGAAGGAGGCCATCTGTGTCCGAAGTCATCAGACATCAGTTGAGACGCCGATATTGTTATTTATTTTGTGGATTCAGATATATTGTAACTCGTAAATAACGTAACTTGATTCATTTCTTCTTTTTCATTTTTTAGTCCTTATATTGCCGAAGAAATTTTGATATGCGTGCCTTAGGCTGTCAGAGGTTTTTGAGTAGTAAGCATCATATTTTCAAAATATACTATTTTTTCCATCGATATATTTTTAAAATTTTTAAATGAAAGTTATACTTCCAATTAAATAAAACGAAAAAAACTCATTTTCAGCAAACTTTATATCCCTAAAATCCTTGTTAAAAGCCGGCAGTCGTCGAGAAAATGTTGTACCTTCGACGGTTAATGGATTAAGGGTACTTAATTCCAAATGACTGAAAGATTCGTTCTCGGCTTATGAGGGAGAGAGAGGGGGGGAAGGGGGGAAGGGGAAGCAGGAGGTGGTGGTGGTGAAGGAAATGAAAAAATCACCTCACACACACACGCACACAACCCGCGTGCCCTCTTTCGACATCAAATGGAAGTAAGGAAGACGGGTGGCGCGCGAAACACAAGAGCAAAATGAGGATCGCGTCGCGCACATCCGCCGCGACGTCGTCTACTGGTCCACGGCTTCCCTCCCTCTTTTTCCCCTTCGCACAGCATCCTCCTATCCCCCCCTTCCCCTCCCCCAACCCCCCGCCCCACCCCCTCCTCGTCGCCGTCCGCTCCTATTCGCGGTGCGTCGCACCTGTCTCCTCTGCAAAGAGAGGAAGGAAAAAAATGAAGGCGACACAGCGCGCGCAATATCACTTTCTCGCCTTCCTACCCCCCCTCCCCTCATAAATGTGACTCTATTTCCGGAAAGGAATAGTCCACCATCCCCTCCGCATTTAGACCAAACCCTCCACCGACAGGGGGAGGGGGGAAGAGAGGGGGGGGGGTGAGTAGGGGAGTAGGAGCGGAGACAGTGGGAGGACGAAAGACCCCTACACTCGTACTCATACACCACAAGTTAAACCCGTTGTGAGGAATTTATAACACTGAAGCGGGCATTTCCCGGTTTTGAGATACACGAACGCGCGAAATTCACAGGAAAAAAAACCGTTCACCTTGACTGAGATTCGAACCCGGATCCCCCGAGCAGGAAGCAAGATGCTTTGAAAATAATTTGAGGTTAACATCACTGCGTTAAAGAAAATAGTTTAAACATCGTGAACGGTGGTAACATGCGCACGAGATCGGGTACTTGGAGACATCATGTGCACGGCACTATCTCGTCAATGGCCTCCATGAAATTCACTGCGGAGAAGGACCCCCTTGGTTGATGAATTTGCTATGGCACATGGGATGCAAACACGGGGGATCCAGGTTTGAACCCAAATTCAGGTGAATATTTCTTTCGTTTGAATTTCACGCACCCGAGTTATGTAAGTTATGCGCCCTTAATTGAATAGTTCCTACGATTACATTATGCCTTTTGCTCACGGTAAAATTTTCGGTAAAACGTTTTATAAAATCGACTAATTTTACAAAAATGAGCTTGCTAACGATAAAACCGTTTTGTAAAACCTTGTTTTATAAAACGTTTTACGGAATAGGACAGGTTCTATTTCCATAAAACCGTTTTATGCAACGACCAATGAGACGTTCCGCTCATCGCGTTGAAAATAATCTCGTATCCATGGGAAGCCAAACAAGGAAAACGTAAACAAACATGTCTGGAAGTTCATGGAACGTTGAGGCAGTATCGTTCTTGTTAGAAGAATGCGTTAGAGCCTTAGCACCGTAGAGTGTGATCAGAAAGTAAGTAAATAAACAATACATATAGTTTTTAACCTAACAGTCATCCAAAAGAGAGTGCATTTATCACCTCACGTGTTCGCAAAGCACCTCATAGATGGCAGGACATTGCATTTTTATGGTTTTACCGTGAGCAAGCAAGTACGTTTTACGTACGTTTCATAAAACTTTCAATTAAAATTTTTATAAAACTCTTTTATGGAAAATTTTACCGTGAGCAACAGGCATTAGGCTGATGCCAGGAGGAAGGCTTACACTCAAGCTAATTATAGTATGTATTTGAAGTTGGTCTAAAGTTAGGCATGTGTTGTATCGCTTTCGTAAATGTAAAAATATAACCGCATGACACGATGGAAAGGCGGAAAATAAAAAATGGAATTAGAAAAAAATTCGCAACTTCCCTATATTTCTCTATCTCCTTTTAAATTTACTTTTATGATTTAGTTTTACTTGACTGGTAGGTTATTTGGAGAGGCTAACGACAACTGAGGTCATTTGTGTCACATGGCATAGGTGGGTAGGCTTTTCTTAGTGGAATGGAAGAAGGGCGAATGGGAGAAAAACTCGGCGTCTCGGCATTAGCCAGCCCTCAACGAAAGGAGCCAAGGGGACCCTGATTCAGCGTCCTATCCGACGGACGGAGTACATTACCTCAAATACACCTTCAACATAGCTCCTCATGTCGGTGTAGTACAATTCATCGCCGTAGTTGCCGAGATTCGAACCCGGACCCTTCTGAATGTGAAGGCAGTATTCTAGCCATCTCACCAACCTGATTCTCCATGGAGAGGACTCCAGCAGTGTTCGTAGATTTCAAGTATTACCGAGGATCAGTAAAATTTATTTAGTCCCGGTCTTAAAATTAGCGAAGTTTCCGACGGGGCTAAAAGTAGAATTCGGCTTCGCAGTGGCTTGTGAAATGTCAACCTTCACTCGGTTTACCTTAGGTTGAACATTCTAAAGACTAATTTTTTTCCCTGGGAATATCTCCGTTCGGGGATGAAATCGATCAGGAAAACGATATGAACACTGGTGCAATGCAAGAGACGAATGAACTTCTCTTGGACCCGTTCGAAGAAAGACATGAGCACAGCCGCTGAGGTGTAGGCAGACGAAGGATGCTGGCAGTCAGGGGGACGAGGAGCGTGCGACACTGAAACCAAGAGATGGAAAAACAAGGATAATTGCAAGTTTAGGGGTAGACACAACCACTTCGACAATCAATCCCTAGAGGGGGATTTCCTCTTGCCCCGTCTGCATACCCTGGTAGTCAAATATCTTCAGCTAAATTAAATTTGAATATAAATTCAACTGTGCCTTCTACTCGTGGATGTTTAAAGTGACTACAGCGCCTATAAATCCAAATCACGAATAATATTTGATAAGTTCAAGTAGACACTGAGTAAGCATGTTAGGACCTAACCCCGCTCAACCCCCAGAACGCCTAACAACTGTCATTCGCTGGGAAAACACCAGATGTCACTGATGTAAGCATGTTTTCCGCTTGTTTCAGCTTCCCAAACGCTGCTTCCTTACTGCGATATCGGTCATGTAATGATCCAGACTAAAAGAGCACTAATTAGCGGATATTAAGCCCCAGGAATTTTTTTCGCTTTGAGACATTTCTCATAGTTTATTATTATTAAATTTCTTTCAACTCCGGAAAATATTTTCGCATGACTAGACATGCAGACAAAGGTAAATGATTTCAAATGTAAATTTGGTTGGAGGGTGAACTCTGTCAGCCGAAGTTAAAATGATTAAATCATAGGGAGCACCACGTGTCGTAGTTTCCGTAATTCTTCCACGTCTTCTGCCAAATTCACGAGGGAAATCCGTCGTAATATTTAGGTACCTAAATAGAAAGTCCTACTCTTACTTAACACTGGTCTTCCTTAAACTCAGAGTGGCGCTAAACTAGCAGAATTAGCACTAGACTATACAGAAATATATGCTTACCAAAGTATTTATTTCAGTATATTTCAGGTTTTATAATATCAGGGTAACGTTAACCGAAAAATGACGTAGTCTTCATTAACATACTTTTTAATTTATTAAAACCAAGAGTTTGGGTTTTATTCATTACATGAGACTGTTTGTTAGGTGGCGTGGCCAATATCGCTTGGAGAAAGCATTCGCATCGGTTTTCACACCGAACCTAAAGTGTGTGGATGGAGAATGTGAGCATGAAGAGATAAGAGTCTATTAAACTACGGAAAGATAAAGCGGAAGGGGACTTGTTGAATTACAATGAACAGGAATCTGAAAGAGAAGTAAAGGATTGAACTATTATCATATTGGTACTGTAATCACCAAGCAGACGCCGAAAGGCACGGACTAAGGACTCGTGCCTTGGAAAGCTAGCAGGCGAATGTCAATGAGTAAATTCTACGTATCAAAGCGTCATGTCCAAGTGAATTCGGTTCAGTTTCGAAGCACGCACACTACTCGCGCAGTAGAGGGATGACAGCGAGATCAGTTTTACGCCAAGATTCTTCCTCAACTTTAACACCCCAATTTCTTGCGAAAATTGAACAATTAAATTAAAAACGTATTGTAGGCCTAAGAGTTGAATCTTTTCCTGATTAACCCGGGAGTGGTCGCTAAGCTACTTATCACGCGAGCGGTCGCGTGTGAGAATTTTTCTCACACTCAGATGTACCACTGATTATCTATCATAGAGCGTTTATTGGCAATATATTACACTGTATTTAGATTTAATTAATTTCTCTTCATGTTCATCGGAAACAGTGATTTCCACATATACACAATAACTGATGCAATTACGTAATCCTTGCTAATTTTACTGGCGATGATACCATTGGGTATTGATGAAGAAAATTACCATTCTGAAGAAGAAATATTTATTTACGAGGACAAACTTTCTCATGACTCATACATTTGGATTAACGTATCTGCTCTCCACGAAATGAATCAACTTTGCCCGCATGTTGCGAAAGTGTAACGCAAATGAGTGATACAAAAACACTAACGTCAGTGGTCGCGCGATGAGGAAAAGTCTCACACCTTGTAGCCGACGGTATCAGACATATCTACGGACGCTTCATTTATACTTTTTGAGACGGTCGGTCAATAGGAAGAGATAAAAAGTCATCTAGAAGGAAAGTGAACTTATTCTAACTCATGATTACAAAGTGAGCATAAGTTTAAATTTGATATGAAAGAAAATCTCATAGCGCGACCAATGGTGGGTTAATCAAAAATTAAACTCCCAGTACCTTGTGGTAGCCATTCCTATTTTCATAATTTCTTTCAGCCGAAAAAGAATTTTCATACGAGCCACAGGCATTGAAAAAACGCCGGAACTCGCCTCTGCATCTACATCTACATACTACCCCGCAAGCCGCCTCAATAGGCGTGTGGCGGGGGGTGTTAGGACACCAGCCGTTTACATATAAAAAGGAAACGTTCTAATGAAATTTCGCCTAGCATTTATTAAAGTCTCTTATTGTTAGGGGGAAAAACGAATTCCCATACCTATCCGTTCGGCAAAATATCTCTCTTAATTTATCGTTTCTGTCGGGCCTGGAAATATAGTGGGGTTCTAAATTAAGTGGGGTTCTCCGTGTCGCTCTTAAAGATATCTATTCTCAATTGCTCAAGTAATCTAAGCCTAGCGCGCAGCCTCCGAGTCTCTAGCGGCTCCCAGCCTAATTCGTTTAACAAACGAATTCCTTTTCAAAGGAATTTAATTCGTTTAACGCATCTGCATCTTCATAATACTCTCTGGTAAACTCGCATTGAATCTCTTCATTTCTGTACCAATTTATGAGATTACCTAACCGAGTATCTCGTCGTGGAGAATTTTTCTTACTTAACCATATTTCAATCGAGAAAGTAATCATATCTTCAAAGGAGGCAAAAAGCAGGGTAAACTATTATCCCGCGTGGCTTACTTTCCCACGCGAATTAGCATTGCTTGTCAATCGGCGCCATTTATAACAAAAGGAGGCCTCGCTTGAGAGGAATGAAAAGGAAAGACCGTCTTCCATTCGGCGTATTTTGTCCGACTGTTGAAAGACAAAGGAATGGTCTGGGTAACGGTCCACGGAACTGACTCGGTGACATCATTTTTCTTAATCTTCCTCAACCTGAAAACATGAAAATTCGGAACAAAAAGTAAGACTGATTCTTTCTTCAGGGATCATTTAACCTTCGCTTCAGTCACCCATCATCTCGTGTTTATGAAAGACTGATTCCCCGTTTATGTAAACATTTCACCGTAAACTGATGATTCGAAACGACCAAGTGAAGCATGAAAGGAGTGTCGTCCAAAAAAAAAAGTGTCCAACAATATTGCTACACAAAATTCTCTCCAAATGACTAGCGTCTAATTTCATCTGTTTTGGCTCATTGGCTCTTTAGTTCATGGGAACGTATTTCTACATAGCTACTGACCTGTCTCAAACGGTAAATGGAAACTTAAATATCAGGTAAAAGAAAAATGCGTCCTTTTGAGGACGAACTTTAAAAGCGAAAATATCACTGCAGTTTGTTGGTAAGTTGTCATGTCTGTAAGAATTTTACATAGGTTAATTTATGGAGGTTTCGTCGTCTTTTTTAAGAAACTCGACTTCCTTATCTGCCAACGTTTCGCCTTTTTATTAAGGCTTCTTCAGGTCTACAGTACAATGCAAGGAATACAGTTAATAATAATTATAATACTACAAAGATAAAAACATTTTCATAAAATATGTAATATACATTCAAAATTTGAAGTTACGATATATGTAATTGTTAATTTCATGCTTTATACTATTAATTTTAAATATTTTTATTTTAACTTCTTATATTTTTTAAACAAAATTTTAGCTTGGTTTTCCATTTAGGTTTTGATGTTGATTTTGTTACTAAGAGGAAAAGTTTGTTTTTGTGTTACCATTGACGCAGTAAGAAGGTTAATCCTTTGAGGTACTAAATTTATGGTTGTAAACGTTTTTATCTTTGTAGTATTATAATTATTACCAACTGTATTCCTTGCATTGTACTGTAGCCCTGAAGAAGCCTCATTAATAAAAAGGCGAAACTTGGGCGGAAAAAGGAAGTTGACTTTATTAAAAAAGACGACCAGACCTCCATAAATTAACCATTGTATTATTAAAGTGGTCAATAGCCATTCAAAGAAGTTATAAGAATTGTCACATCTCCTGCGTTCTTCTCCTGGAAGTATTCGGGAGAGGTGGAAAACAAAATGTATAATGTTAGCTTCAACCTCTCTTCGCCAAAATACTAAACGGTTAGAGAAATTGTATCAAGGACAAATTTTAATAAATACTATTGGTAGAATTCAACTTTATCAACATCACTTAAGCTTTTATCCGGTTGTAAAGTAGATTATATTATTTGAAGAAAGGTGAAAAACATTTGAGGTCATTCAAGCGATTGGGGTGGGTAGCTGAAGATTTACACAAAGCACGAAGGAAGAGTAGAGAGAACGCGGCATCTGCCTTAGCCTTCTCTTAACGAAAGGCGCCATGGGGTCCACAGCTTTACGTCCCATCCGACGGACGATGTACTAAACATGAACCAAGTTGGAATCAGGTTTCCAATGAAAACATTTCGCCACGCTGGTTTTTGAACTCGGGTCGTCAAGAGTGGAAAACCATCACTTTCGCCCCGCGCCGACCCGATCCTGCTTTCATCCGGGTCTTCCATAATTGTACGATGTTTATTAAAATCTGTTTAGAGGTCGATGCTTGCCTCCTGCCTGCCTACTCATGGTCACCGAAAATAAAAATAGGTTCGCAGACTGCGTCGACATTCCCCGTACGACGCCAAAGTAATTAGCGGAGACCGACGGAGATGAGTGACATTTTTTTTCGGACCAAGGTTGAATCCCTTTTTGCTTTTTTCGTTTTCTGTGCGCGCGAAGGAGTAAAAGGAACTTTTTTTTCCCCCCTGACTCCTCCTCCGCTTCCGAACACCCTCGTGGGCGGCCAGAGTAAGTGTCCCTTCGTCCCAAAATCTCCCTCACTCCCTTCAAGGATCCCTCATTCGACGCCTGACACACCCCACCCACGCATTTTAACACTCGCAAAACTAGCAGCCATTTCCTTCCACGAAGGCGAACAGGGATGGAAATGGGTGGGGTTGGATGAAGTCATTTCTCTCTAAAAAAAACAACATGTCCACAATGAGGTAATTTCGACAATAACCTGGTAGTTACTGTCGTTACTGCATTACACCTAAACAAAAATACAAAGTATACCGTTCCACACATTTTTTTAAACTAAACTTTAAATAGTCATGGTATTCAGGCTTTTGGTTCTGCGATTAAATTATTATTATTATTAGCGTATTCTCCCAATAATGGAAGACGTTAAGCAAACAACTCAATCAAGATTTCTTCGGGTTCTTCTTGTTGCTCCACTAGGCTTCCATTCTTTCCGAGTGGGCTTGTTTTCGTTCTTCCGACCACTTCGGTCTATATTGTTTCTCCTTTGGTTGCTCTGATTCAACTTCCCATTTGTTTACTTTGTGTGTGTTTGTCTCTTTCTAAAATGTCTGTTGCGCATATGTTCGCGTTTTTGAGGTCCTTTCGAAGTTCTTCTAGCCAAGGTGTTGAATTCTTAAGTGAGGTTACATAATCTAGAATCTTTTTTGTCAATCGATTTTCTGGTAGTCTACTGAGATGACCAAAGAATCTCATTCGTCTTTTCTTAATGTCACATTCAATATTTGAAAATTTTTCTGTTGTTTTGATTGATTGTAGCCTGTAACCGTCTTGTGCATATCTTGCTCCTAGGGTTTTTCTGATGATCTTCCTCTCTTGTTTTTTTATTTCTTCCAGTTCTTGTTTTCTGTTAAGTGTCAGTGTTTCGCTTGCGTAAAGGACTGCTGGTTTTACGACAGTGTTGTAATGCCGAATTTTTGTTTGTTTGTCGGCGGTTTAATTATTTAATATTATGCAACAGTTTCGCCGTGCTATGCTGCCGGCTTCGTCGGGATTTTAAATAGTCATGCAGGCCATAATGGCTAGATTGAGTGAAGCATATTGGTTCTCATTCCAGTTAACACAAATGGGGACTTCCCTTTTGGGGAGCCCACTGTAATCCCTTTGGTCCAGAGTCAATTGCACCCACTATGCCGTTACTCATGAAGTCTAACGTAAGATCAAGGGGTGGCCTACATCCCAACACCTTCAGAACGAAGGCATAAGCCAAGCTAGGAGGTTCATCGATGGACCAGCTCCGGTTATGAAAAATATCCCCGACCACTAGAGATAAGCAAACAGAGGAAAATGTAGGGCTTTACCTGGTCATTGCCGAGTGAATTGGTTCACTGTGGGGATTGGAGACGCACCGAGCTGCAGATGGTGCGAAGATGATGAGGAAACCACATCACAACAATTTTGCAATTACGAAGACTCAAAATCGTCACCTGGGTGAACCCTTTCCAGGACAAAAGGATAATATGAATTCCCCCAGTGGAGACATTCCAGCCAAGCCATATGTGTCAAAAATTTGGGAAAAGACAGCTTTTAGCCATGAACTTTACCGGAATCTCGGTCAAATCAAAATTTTTTCAAGGCGAATTTCATCCCTTTTGGTGCATGTCTTCGCATCCGTGCGCGTGAATGCGTGCCATATCACTTGCGCATTCGAAAAGGATGGAAATTGGCTATAAATCTCCATGGGTAAAATCTCAAAAGGGTGAATGGCAAAATGGACCAATGTGCATTGGGATACGGCCCAGGGAACACCACCAACATCTCCAATCTATGTATGCATACGCAACAATGTTGCATTTAGTTCTAAATAAGCGAACTTGCAAGAAAGAACATTTTAACTTGGATGCAAGAAGGTGGCAAGGTATGATTGATCACATAAGAAACCGCGTAGACCATCTCTAGTCTAATTATGTGGCCAACAAATCAATAGAGCAATAATCTATCAAGTACAGAGAGTTTCCTCACCATTGCATTTCAAGGAAAGGCTCATTGAATTGAGCAGACCACAAAAGAAATGGAAAATACTTCACCATATGTATAAACTGAAATTAATTCATGTTGAATGGTTCATTCTAATCTCAAACTTATGGCTTGACTTCGGGTTTACCTCCATCGTCAGTTCTGTCAGATATTTAATGGAAAATTTTGAATCCAAACTATTCAGCTCCAAAAAGCCAATAATAAAGAATGCTTTCTGTATTATTTTATACTATTTGATCGATTTGTTAATCAATGGAGAGACGATAGGATTAAGTTATTTAATGTCCTTTTTTTCTCACGCTCGTCAATAACTTGTGACAATAGGCTTGTGACAGGAACTTCATTTTCATTTTGCTTGTCTTACTGACGGCTTATTATACCAATCGTGTCATTATTTTATTGAATAAGGTGTGATTTTGGAAAAATTGAGCGTAGGAAGTTTAAATGGTTCGGGGGAAATAGGTTCAATTAGTTTTATTTTGTTTTTGTTTTGCAAACGAGGAACACCTGCGTTCAAGGTCCATTTTCAAAAAGGTAAGATCTCAACCGCACGGTAATGAAAATGCTTGGATTATGCATGTTTTACACCTTGCACAACATACACAACAAATTAAACCAAGAGTCCCCGATAAGATTTTTCAGGACTTTCACGCTGAAACTGTGAGCAGAGTTCAAGAGTAAACGGAAAGCACTCTAACATATCATCCGTGTCATTTTCGCAATTTTTTTATGGTTACTGATGGGAGATGTTGGTAAAAGGGATCAAGGGAAATGGAAAAGGCTCGAAGGGGGTCTCCCCCTTTTGGTTAGAAGTCCCGCGGCAACTTATTCGCAAAGAGAGAAGGACGCGACGCAGGGCGCATACCTTCGCGTCCCGAAATGTCGCCCGTGTTCTATTCTCGCCTTCCGATCTTCTTCTTCTCTCTCCTCTCTCATTCCCTCTTTCATTCCCCCTCCCTCTCATTCCTCCTTCCTTCCGGCGACTTCTCCTTCCAGAGGGTGCGGGGAGGGGTGAGAACGCAGTCTTCGAGTCCTGCTCTCCACTCCACTCTCCACACACAGCTGCTCTGCTCTCGATGGATGGATATAAGGAGGACGGGGGGTGGTGGGGGGCGGGAGGGAGGGAAGGAGGGGTAATTAAAGGGGTGGGGTTGTCGCGAATTTTGGCTCTCGGGAGGGGAGGTGTCGGAGAGGAAGGAGGCGACTCCTGGCCGATAGACAGGAGAGAGAAAGAGAGTCTTGACTGCCTTCCTGCTCACTCCCGATGTCAAGAGTCTGTCGCGCAGCACGTAATCCCTGACCACCAAAAATTTGACTTCAATCGCCTGTCAATCAACCATCTACTCGCCCTGCAATCAGCCCTGAAGTTGGTTTGTTGGGCAAGCATGCGCCTTTGCTGTGCTCCGCAAGCCTCCACGACTACGGCAGGCGTACCAAATACACAATAGCCCTCTCTGGTTTATCTTGGTTGAAAATTTGTTCGCTCAGAAATTAAGTACGACCCTGAGTAAAGCATATAGCTATACTAAGGCTAATATGAGTATTAACTCTTAATAAATATAGATCAATTTCTGCTAAGCTCAAATGTGAATGTAAGCGGTGCACTTAGGGCATGACAAGACAAATCCTTTTCCGATTTTTTTATTGAAACTGATTGGCAGAGCCTTGGCAATGGGTCGATAGGTTCCCGGTTCAAATAAAGGTGACCATTCTAAGGACACCCTCCATTCAAATCCAAGCATTCGATTTTATGGCTACCAAAATTTCGTAGAAAATTGCAAGTCATTCAGGGAATGAAGTTGCCTCCCCCTCATCAGAAATTTGATGATTTTACTAACCATGGGGCTCAGTGCTCGGCAAATTCTACACTTCTCTGCCTAGCCAATCATAGGGTAGATCACTGAGATTGATGTCCCATCACATCCACCAGATAAATTACATAGCACGAGCTATAATTTCCCTCAGTATGCACTCAAGGTCAAGCTAAATTCTTTCAAAGGTCGTAATCAGTTAATTCAGTACCAGTGAGTTTCTTCAGCATAAAAAATCACATAGGTATTGACATACTATGCGCAAGCAATTAATTTCCAATTCTCAAATATGGTTTTTATGCTCAATAACATTCCCAATAAATATATAAAATTTTACAAAGACGAGAGAACAAAGTATGTATTAAGTGCGATATTCCACAGAGGAAAAATCATTCGCCTTGACCGGGATTCGACCCCGGATCTCTCGATTTCGCGCCGAGTGCTTTAACCAGTTAAGCTACTGAGGCGTCCTTCTCCCCTGTGGAAAATTTGGTAGCTTTATAGGAGCATGGTGGTCAGAACTGCTAGGCATACGCTGCCATTAGCAGTCCAAATCGTGCGCTAAGCGCCACAGTCCGCGAGGATAAACCTCAATGTGTTCTACGTACGGCTTTATCCTCGCGGACTGTGGCACTTAGCGCACGATTTGGACTGCTAATGGCATCGTATGCCTAGCAGTACTGACCACCATGCTCCTATAAAGCTACCAAATTTTCCACAGGGGAATTTTTTTTTCAAAGGTAACTACCGTGGCTAGTCCCGGTATCCTAAAAAAAAAAAAAAAAAATTATGTATTAGTTATTGTGGAAGCGTTTTAGAACCGAATACCTTTGTAGAACAAATATGTAAAGAGGTATCGAACGGTCTTTCGCATTAATTATTCAAAATAATGGTGTGATAGTCTCATTATTACTGTTGAATGATCGAAAAGTTACCGTATTTTAGACCTGCTATGGGCTGGGGTAGGAAAAATATTTTTTTAAAGGTGAACGCTGAAAGAAATGTCTGGATGAAATGTGGGGTTTCGAATTTAAATTGATTCAGGAGATCCTTCCAATCAATTGAGTAAGGCAGCCGTTTTATTTGGACGACAAATTCGGCCAATGCAATCTTCCGTGCCGTATTTGAACACGCACTCTCTATACCAGCTGATACTTAGCTGTCGATTCAAAATCTTACTCACAGGCCTACTCAAAGCTGTGCGATCGCTTCTATGGAAAGATGAAACTGCAGAAAGCGAGCATTCAACGAAGAGTAGATGAAAATATCAAACGTCTTACGTAAGGCTGAGAGGGAGGGTTGGGGGGGGGGGGGGTGGGTTGGTAAAATCTTACATTTTCTTACGTAGTGGGAGCGGGGGGGGGGGGTCAAAAATGTCATAAATCGTCTTAGGTAATACTTGAATGTCCCCTAACAGCCTCGTGATAAAAGAAATGACTGACGACTACCGATGGTGATAACGATATGATTCAGTAGTAAGCTTCGACCCTTCGAGCAACCTCGAGAGAACCCCTAGCTGCCAACAGGACGCCCGTCGCCGATGATTCTCATTCGTGGCGATTGTTTTGTCGTGCCAACGCGTAAATAAATAATCCGAGGCGTCATAACACGGCGTTTCGTCGCAATACTTTTTTACACCCGGGAAACTTCTTCTTGAGACGTTTTTTCCTCTCTCAAGACCGGGACAAGACCCTGAAGTCCCTTGAGGGTCGCTATTTTTTTTATGCCACAAAGTAGTCCCACGCAAAGTACATACATACTCGCGCACGCTCACTCAGAAGAGCCGTTCAATCACCACTCCTTTTCCTTGATGCGTGCACACGTGCTTATAAATAAAGCAGAGGAGGAAGAGGGGAAGGGAAGGGGGGAAATGGATTTAGAGGTGTGCTGGGTGGAATGGAGGAGGAGGTGTTGTGGAGAGGGGAAGAGGATCGGTGGTTTGAAATATTGAGACAGCGACTGTCGAGGAAGCTGGAAATAAGAACGAGTGCGTGTGTGCTGGATGGAGGGGTGGTTTGTGTTGGCTCCTTGCCCATGAGCATCCTGTGGGGGGGGGGGGGGGGAGCGTGATATCTGGCTGGCTGGCGGGTAGTCGAGGGGAGGGAATCCGTCCACTTGCGTGTCCGTCTGTGGCGCATCTCTCACTCGCTCCGCTAGCCAGCCATCGGCTCAGTTAATGGGGGAGGGGGGGGGAAGAGGAGGCTGTGGTCCAGAGGATCTCACAGATGTTGGTGGGCGAATACAAATTGTGAGCGTCAGGTGCACTACCCCAAACAACGAACCCAACGATGCCACCCGACCCAAAAGGGCTAATTAAAGAGAGCGAGAGATAATTTTCCAGGAAGGACGTGGTGCTATTTCCGTCGAGAAATTGTTGCTGCGAGAAAGTGAGAGCGTTCAACAGGATTACATCAAAGAAACAAGAACGAATGATGTTCTACGTGAATTATTATGTAATGCATAGTGAAAATGGAAGATATGCTGTTTCGCACAAGTTCGATCCCATTAAGAAAATATATCGTATAGTTTGAAAGTCTCGAGGAAAGTTATTACGAGTTATTATTACACACTAAAAAACTTCGAGCGAGCCAATATTGGTTGGTCCATACATCAGTTCTAATCGATGCAACGTCATGGGCCTACCATCCATTTTAAGGTGGTTTGAGCGAAAAATCACTTCACCTAGAATTTGATAAATTTGGCCTAATTTTAAAAAAAACTGTCATCTTTCCAATGATATAAAAATAACAAACCCTTGCCGAACAACTTTTTGAGCAATTTGCCTGAAAATATAAGCTGTTTTACATGGGATAGATTACGGCTGTGCGCTCCAGAGGGAGAATATTAAAGAAATTAGGAAATTCTAGCACCTAGATTTCGTAAAAAAAACTAACGATGTATAGTTTGCATGTTTTCTCAACTATTTATAAAAAAATAATCTACAACTCACCGAAGTAATTTTTACAGGATCGCAAAAAAACTGCTGTTTTGAAGGGTTTTCAGCCGTACGGCGGGAAAAAGTGAGTCAAGTTAGGGACTTATGTAACTTTATATACTTAATTACTGAGAATTTTTGGTCATATATAACTATATATTTGCCCCATTAATACTACAATATTTATTTTATACTTCTTAGAGACGCTGAAATAAAAAAAAATGAATATGGTCTCCATTATGACTAGGGAACTATCTCGCTCAAACTTTAAATGAATGCCTGCTAAGTTGTCTCCCATACACCACTATATTTGTCTTCACAACACTTTCAAAGAGCCGTGGGACATCAGAATTACTTTCTGCAGTTCTACAGTCAGACCTCTGTTCAGTTTACCGCGTAATCCCTTCATAATTTCTTATTCTCACGTCACTCATGGTTTGCTCAGAGCACACCGTCTCCTCCGGAAATATTTCCCATTCACTTCTCCTTCCGTTACAGCTTTTAAGAGGCTATTTATGCTCCAGAGTACGACCATCGTGTCCATCCCCTCTATTTCGGCGACTTTTCGTTTAGCATGTTTTCATCTCATTTTCATGAGATGATAATGTAACGTTAAATTGGACTGGAGATAAAAAAATTCTGCAGGACTAATTGAAGATAAAAATTTGCTTTTTAATACATGTTTACGCTTATATATGACTCGATTCATCCTCAACTATCACGGGACGCATTACAACTAACTATGCGGGGGCATTTCACCCCAGGTGATGTTGAAGGTTTTCCGATCTCTGACCCGAACTCTACATCTCTGCCGATGTTTCGATGTACATACTACGAGTCGTCCATCGTCATCAGGGCATGAAGTTGAGGTCAGCGCACATAGGAACACTTCAGCGCACGCGAACGACGATGATTGGAACTAAGTGCACTCGCCATAAATACGCCGCTTGGTAGAATTCAGTAGGCACGTGAAAAATTCACAGCGGAATTTTTTTTAAAGTTAACCAACCAGTTCAAAATGCATTCTTAATAATTAATTAAATTTTTTAAAAAATAATATACCACGTTTTTAAAACGGACTAAAAGTATAAAATAATTTTCCCTGGGCCCTTCTAAATTTTTCAGGGTGAATTGTTAGTTGCTATGGAGATATTTGTAAGACTTGAAGAGAAAGACGTGGGGCGCAGGCAACCCATGATAATTAAGGAGGAGTAAAAGGGACCAGGTGTCGTTGAGCAAACTCCCACTATTTATACCATTCGCAATGCACTGAAATTGGTTGTGAAGTCATCCGGATTATCTACTTCTTTTATCTACTGCCTGCGCCCCATCTCCATAGCCACTAAAAATTCATCGTCAAAAATTTAGAAGGGCCCAGGGAAAATTATTTTATACTTTTAGTCCGTTTTAAAAACGTGGTGTATTAAAAAGTTGTTTTTATTTTATTAATTATTCTCTAATTTTTAGTCTTATGGCCGGGTGAAAGTTTCCAATCGATTTTATACATATTAATGAGACTCTGACAGGGACACATAGGAAATTCCCGATATATTTCAGATTCTGTTCAGCTGAAAGGGTGTGGAATTGTAATATATGATTAATCGTTAGTTAATTAATTGACTTATATAACATGTAGCTAACATTGCATTGTCATCCACTTCTGAGCTATGGTTAAAATTACAAGCCTCTACTAGCACATCAGGAAATGTGTTAATTAATTATTAATTAATTAATCAATTAATTGTTATAATAGATAGCTAATATTGCATTGTCATTCGCTTCTGAGCTATGGTTAAAATTTCAAGTCTCTAGCTGATCGGGAAGTTAGTTTAAACTCGGTTGCAATATTCCACCCGGACAGACAGACAGACATGACGGAAACCGAACCAATAAAAACGTGTTAAACAGGAAAGATTTTTACCGCACATTAAGTAAAAACTTAAAATTAACCACATTTGTAGTGTTTATGAAAAGCTACTCAAGAGCAACAATCGTGGATGCGATCACCATAGTGATTATCTCCTCGTGAACATGAAGGACGATCCGAAACTGTTTTGAAGTCCTTGTGCGCTGAGTAAGAAAGCGCATTGCGAAAGCAATAATTGCTCTGTTCAATTTGCAAATTCAGTAACGAACTAAAGCGAATGGAAAGCTGGCGATGGCTTGGACCAAATCCGACCAGTTTAAATTAGTTTTCTTTTGCGTTTAAGGTGGTTCCACCGTAAAATGACTTAAATGTCATTTTATTCATATTCTGTCTACTTATAAAAACAAACTTGTCCTCTATCTGATATGAACTGCAAAATAATACCTTTCCAACGCTATTTTATTCTATAATTGAACTTGAAATTACATTGTGTTCAATGGGGGAATGAGAGAAAAACACTGAGAAAAATAGCATTTTTCCATAAAATATAAGTGCCATTTTCACGGAAAACTGTCTCTAAGAAGGAAATAATCCAGAGAAATTTAATAGAAATAAAATGCAGGCATCTTACCACCTTATTTTTCTAGTTATTGAAGAATTAATGCCGTAATTGAAGTCAAAATGCGGTAATTCGTAGTAAATTGCGTTGCAGTGAGCTCCTATGGCTGGAAAAAAGTGCTCATTTAAAATGCATTCGAGGAATAATCTGCATGTTTTGTACCTTACTTTTTGGTTTCTATAGGTCAGCGAAAGCAGGATTTTTTTGACAAAATATCAAAAATGTGGAATTTAGTATTTGTTTTGACTCACACAGTCGTGGCGGAACCTCCTTAATGGTGAACTCTATGCTTCAAAAGTGATCCAGCTATTAAGAAATACCTTTGAGTTGAAATCGCCACCATGAACATAGTTTCCAAGTGATCTCAGCGATAACCTCGGCGTGGCATGGCGACGTTGAAATTGGAGTCAGTTTAGCAGGAAAACGAGCAGAATAATCAGCATGGCGACTTAAATTTATTTTATAAGAATAAAAATCAAATAATTTCTTAAAAAAACCGTCGCGACTAAAGAGTAAAGTGAATCGAAGATGAAAAGTCGTTGAATAAAGTGTATCACGCGTCACGTGATACACTTTACTCAACCTTGCATACTTTTTATGGGGTGGTATGAAATTTAAGTTCCGCATGAGTTTCGAGCTATTAAACGAAAGAGCCACAACAAAGTCATAAAATTCAAAATGAATCTTAATATCAGAGTGAGAAGCACCGAATTTGTGAGGTCATGAAACTTCGATGATGAACTTCAATGAAATTATTATTCTGGTGGTACTCCGAGGCGTCGACCTCGATAGAGACCTGGGGGGGGGGCTATTCAGTATGTTTTCGGAATTTCCGAGCCTCGGAAGTGACGAAATTTTGACATCACAGCCTCTAAAATTTCAAATAAGGGCCATTCAAAAGTTGAGATTTGTCGGGGCTGTGATGTCAAATCCACGGATTTTCCGAGGTTCGACAGCGTCGGGGCCTTGCTGAATAGGCCCCCTGGGGAGTGGGATCTCACGGTCCCTTCTTTCACGTTGTCGAAGTCATTATTCGAAACGCAAAGCGATCAACAATAGCAATACTCGCACTGACTGTCATAAGAACACAACATTTGGCACACGCATTCCTTAGCACGTAGAAAGAATAATAGGTTATATTTTTTTTAACCCAAAGACCCCTGGGGCCCCCTGTGCTTGCCCTTCTTGGGGGGTTATTTTGTAATCTCACTTTGGCGAGAATACGCCATAAAATGTCACTTTTTCGTAGTTCAACTCCGCCACCCAGGCGGCGTGACCATCCTCGGATCTCTAGTGGTTAACTGCCGGTCATGTGCTGGTCTTTTAGACGATTCATCCGCTCTGATCCGTATCTTTCGACTCTTGATCCGTTTCATTATCTCCGCCTGCCATTAGTTCCATCTCACCTGAACGTGAACGTGAAAATAAAGAACGTGACATGGAGCCACCATCGTTTCCACTTGAAGCTTGAGTTGGAAAATAAACAAGGGCGCGAAAGATACAAAAAAATTTAAATCGTATTGTTGTAATTTGCTAAACGTGAAGAACTTCAGCATTTTCAACTCCAATATATTGGGCACTTGAAGGTATGCTTTGTTTGAAATGCTTATGTTATCTATTATTAGCTTGAATTATCTGTGTATATATTTCGTATCAATATTTCCCAAACAATGTTGCTGATCCCTTTGTTTTCGTGTGACTATCCGCCAGTGTATGGAGAATGGAATTCAGTTATTTATACCATAATTTCATAATTTCAACAAATATTGCCTTAAAATCTACGTTCTTGGTAGATATTTCCCGTGCTTGTGAATCGAACACTAATTAGATGCACTTAATTTTTTAAATATTGAGTGATCGCTTACATGTCGCTTGTAGTTTTGACTGTATTTAGATTTTCGTGGTATGTACAGTGTGAGATATCTTCCGTAAGATGTTGAGCAATCTGGGTATTCGCTAGTCTCGGCATCTTTCATTTGATATAGCAAGGTAATTGAAGCTTCAACAATTCACCAATAGTTCGTGAGCCGATTATTAAGAGAGGGAAACGGATCTCCCGCCTTTCCACTAAGAGTCACTAAAAAGGTGAGATTACAAAATCACCCCCCTGAACCAACGTTTACTTCGTATCACTGCAGGCTTTCCCGGCGATTGATGTGAATGAAGACCTCTCTATCTGGTTTCACACCGGACTGGGTTCTTCATGAGTTCCAACGTTTCGACGAGCGACTCTCACGTCGTCTTCGGCAATCCCAATACTCCAATGAGTTCATGCTTCCACAAGAAAAGCACCGGATTATGAGTGAGATGTTTATTGTTTTCCTTTTTTTAATTATTTGCACTCATTATATTCCTATACTTGAAATTTTAAGTATCAGATGACAATAAAATGAAGTTGTTAATTAGCGTCCGCTTTGTTTTTGCCAAAGATTTAAATTTTTTGCTCCAAAAGTGTTAGTACTATTTCAACAATGGAAGGTTATATTTACTAGGCAACCGCAGAATAGACGACTCTAAATGGAAACTTTTGCCAGAGGCAGGCGAATGTCTTAGGTTAAATGATTATGCGAAAATTACGGAGATATTTTAGTTAAGATATTTTTTATTCCAACCGCTTCAAGTGTGGTTAAAGACCACTTCATTGTATAGGTGTAGCAAAAATTATTGGCATTCGTTCGTACAGAAAATGACGTCTGGGAGATGAGAACATACAAGAGAGGAGGGATAAATAGCCTTAGGTTCTCTCCATAAGTCCCCAACTGAGCCCTTTGATAACTTTTCCCGCTCTTCAACGCTTAATTCGTTCTCGGTTACCTCAAACGTTCCACTGGGTGAGAGCCACCAAGTTTCGCTATAACTATATATGAATATTTCACATAAATTCGGGAGAATTCAGTTAAGCCTATGCAACAATTTTACAATTTTCTTGTGCACGTTGAAGTAAAACGGGGACCATCTTATAGTTATACTTACATAAAGGGTACATAGAAAGAGATAATTATAGGTAAGATGGATTTGGCATATTGGTAAACTTCGTCACCCTCACTCGCCGATGGGTGTTGATCCAGGATATGTTGTTTTCCATATATCAGTATCGGCATGCAGGTACAGGTACCACTACATCGGTGAATTTTTCAGTTCAATAAGCAAAATTCTAAACGCTAGTTCAGGTAAACGAACGAAAACGAATTCAAGTAAACATGTTTTTGGGGGGGGAGGGTTTAAACCCTAAAACCCACCCCGTCCGTATGCCACTGTCGGCGGAGATATGTCAGCGGAATCAGGATCTCTACTTGGGAGGGCTATTTGGTGAGTATTCCCTGACGTGGAACGCCGTATGTCGGATGAGACGTTTAAATTGACAATTCCACTCCTTCTCCACAATTCCCCTGGATAATCCCTGTCCCTTATCAACCCACTCACATGACTTAAGGAGGTTCCGCTGCGACTTTGTGAGTCAAAACAAATACTAAATTCCACATTTTTTTATATTTTGTCCAAAAAAATCCTTCTTTCGCTGATGAAATAAATGCATTACCTATAGAAACCCAATAGTAAGGTACAACATATACAGATTATTCCACGAATATATTTGAAATGAGCACTTTTTTCCAGCCATAGGAGCCGACTGCAGCACCATTTCCTACGAATTACCGCATTTTGACTTCAATTACGGCATTAATTCTTCAATAACTAGAACAATAAGGTGGTAATATGTCTGTATTTTATTTTTATTCAATTTCTCTGGATTATTTCCTTCTTATAAATAGTTTTCCGCAAAAATGGCATATATATTTTAAGGAAAAAAAACTATTTTTCCCCGTGTTTCTCTCATTCCTCCATTGAACCTCATGTGATTTCAAGTTCAATTATAGAATAAAACAGCGTGGAAAGGTGTTATTTTGTTGTTCATATCAGATAGAGGACAACGTTTTCTACGAGTAGACAGAATATGAATAAAATTACATTTAAGTCATTTTACGGTGGAACCACCTTAATGGCGCAAACGACCTCAGGCGTCAGTTGCCTCCATAAATAACCAACCCACGACATATCGACGCAAAGGACAGCCCTGGAGCTCACCTGCGACGGCTTATCAAGGGTGTCTGGCGGGTAGCAGCCACCGAGGATAGCCTGCGGCCCGAGGAGTGCGTTAAAAACGAGCCAAACCCCCACGACAAGGATTCCGTGATTTCTGGTTGTAAACCCTGGAAAGAAACTATCCAGAGCAAAAATTTCGATAATGAAATGAATTTAATCCGCATATCTGTGTTTTAGAGTTTACATTCATGTCAAAAATCACTTTACGAGGTCCGTAGCTTAAGCATCCATATGTAAAGGATGATATTCTCCTTAGAGTATTCAGAGAATGATTTCAGTTTACCATGTATCTAAGTTCTAAGATTATGTAAAACATATGCAGCTTATTTGAATTAAATATATTTAATGCTACGCAGAAATTTGGTTACTCAGAAACAGATCGAAAGGAGCAGGTTGCCATGGAGATTTTGCTACGGCAACCTCATTTTTTTATCACACAGACGTGCGAATGACTCACCTCCCTGGAAATCATTGTCATTAAATCCAAGTGCTTTCGAATATGCGCTTAAGCATTTACGTCTTTTTTTTTATCACTTCACAGCTTCACAATTGGAGCTTGGGCAATTACTGCCGACACGCATTAATTGGCGTTCGCACCCTCGTCTGAGGGAGTTAAGCGCCTCTTTTAGGTGAGATTCGAAACTATGATTCCCCGTAATGATGGGAGATTGCTCAGAAGGAAATTTTTATAAATAAAGTTGTCTTGGTAACGCGACGATATCCGTGAAAAAATGGAATTTCGGCGTTGACACCTCTTTAAAATCAATGCAGGGTCTGCCCCCAAAAGTTCCGGTACATTTTTTTCATCATTTATTTCACTTTCACTCTCACTATCAAAAAAATCATTTATTTCACTTTCACTTTACGAAAATCTATCCAGAGACATAATTACCGACTATCTGGGCGTAATATTCCTTCAGTCACCTCTCAGAGAGATTTAGGGGTTAATTTTGACTCTAAGCTGCTCTTCCGTGAACACATAAAATCCATTTCCGCACGTGCTATGTCGTTGGTGGGCATAATGTATCTCTACCGAGAAGTTTCCGATTTAATTACTCTACGCACCTTTTTTTCTTTTCCTGTGTCTCTCCGGTCCTGGAATACTGCAGCCAAATCTGGGCTACCTTCTTCACCTTCTTCTTTTAAAGCTCCTTGAACGCCCGTTAAATTTTTTCCTGTCTGTTGCCCGCTACCACCACAAGCCTTTCCGCAACTTTTCCCTCAATATGATTAGATCCTCCTCTCTTGGTATTGCGACTCTAGCTGATCGCCGTGTCTTCAATGACAGGAGACTCTTCATAAATATTATTAATGGCAAATACAGATCATCTGACCTTCTTTCCCTTTTCCCGCTTCGTGTTCCTTCGCGCACGACGAGGTTGAGTGACCTTTTTCACTGTTTCACCCCCCACGCCTTCTTTCTGTCTCTAAACGTCCTTTTCTATTCAGACTCCCTTCTTCCATTAACTCCTTTTCAAAATGTGTTCCCAATTTTGATCTTTTTTTTCATCCCTCATCTACCTCGCACCATCTCCATCGTAATTTTCCCTCTACTCCTCTCTCAACCCTATGAATACTACCATTTTGTTTGTTATTTGATAATACTGTTGAATATTGTTTTGTTCATTGTTGTCTACATTTTTTTTACTATTTGTTAATTGTTTTCTTTGTCATTATTAGTCCTTTGTAATTAGCCTTGTGCTGTTTTTGGACTGCATTAAATAAATAAATATTGAACATACAATCTTTTTAGAACTTTCCAAAGTAAGCACTCTCCTCCCGACTACATTTTCCATCGCTTCACACCCAGGCCTCGTAGGGCTCCTTCGAAGGCCTCTCAACGGGGTAAACCTCTCGTAGAGTCAGCTTTTGACGTTGCCTTCAGTATTCGTCCTGGAACCCGGAACCTTCCCGGAACTTCTTGTGCCACTCGAAAAGTTCGGGGTACTGAGACATTTGCGGTCCTCCCCGAAGGTTTTCCTAAGCATTTTTAGCGTATCCGCGCTGTTTTTACCAGGGATGTGACCCGAAAAGGCACTTTACGTTTCGTGCCGTACCTGGGAGGCACCCGAACTCGGAGTCCGAGCCTCGGCGTTGAAGGCGACCCAACCCTTCACTGCGAGTGGTTTATAGCACCAACTGACCAGTCACACTATAGTTTATAACTTCTTAAAGTTAAACATAAATCGCAAAGTTATTTTCGCCTTTGTGTTTCACTAGTCACGCTGATGAAAATGGTATTTTTCATCGCAGTCATAGGAGAGGTATTAACCATTTTACGTGCTTTAGTAATTTAATGTACATTAAACTGGCTTGGTTTACTAATGCACGTAAATTGGTTTAAATCTATCGTATGACTGCGATGAAAATACAATTTTCATCAGCGTGAATAGTACAACACAAAGGCGAACATAATTGTGCGATTTATGTTTAACTTTAAGAATTCATAAACTATAGTGTGACTGGTCAGTTGGTGCCATAAAACACCCTCGGTGAAGGGTTGGGTCTCTTTCAACGCCTAGGCTTGGACTCCCGAGTTCGGGTGCCTCCCAGGTACGGCACGAAACGTAAAGTGCCTTTTCGGGTCACATCCCTGATTTTTACCCAGTTTAACGCAAAATTTAATTTCGTAACGCGGCTCCAAATTCTGCGCCATCATTTTTTCGACAAGGGTATGGTGACACACATTTTGCGCTAAGCAAGATCTTTTTCTCAACCACATCTCGCAGGCGACTGCAGAAGACGGTGCCATTCTCTGGCCAACACCTCCACCACTTGTTCAGTACCTTCTGGGATCCTTTTGTTTGTTCTATTTAGAAACAAAGCACCCAAGTATCTGTATGATTTGTTCCTTAGTTGTCCCTCTGTCTCCACAATGTCCACTAGGTCTGATCCTAATCAATTGTATTTTCCAGGGCATCGCACCACAGCATAATTATAATAAATCATTTCTTGTAACAGCTTGTCACATATGGAATAAGATGTCAACTGATATTAAAAATTGCATATCTGTTTTTACATTTTCAATGAAATATCATGATTATTTACTTTCCCGGGAATTACATAAGTTACTCTTATTTTTTTTCAAATTTGTGTTCATGTTATTATGGTTCTTTATTTACTGTATCATTTTGCTATTTGTTGAGTTATGAATACAAGAGTTTTTGTGCTGTATCAAATCCGGCTTGGTGTATAACTGCATTTTTCCTTTTTTTTACGTACATACATTTGTTATGTTATGAAATGGGAAGACATTATATATATACATTTAAAAAATGAAGAAAAGTTTGTCTTTTTTGTAATTTTGATTGTGCCTACTGGCTGTATTATTATTTTTTTTTGTTCTTTTGGATTTTTTTTCCTGAACAATCAATATTTTTCTATCCATCTATCTATCCACCACTTTTTCCGCCGGTAGCCGCGCCACACAAGCCTACGCGGATGTTTGTGGAAATTCATTACCGGAACTTTTTGGGGTAGACCATATAATGACCATTGGTTACCCGCACGGAGATATGTCGATGTAACGTTTGCTGCAGGGTGATTGATTCATTCAGACACCTTAATCTAATGGGTAATTGCACGACCGACATTCACTTGATAATAATAATAATTTATTTAGTCCCAAGAATTTTTGTTGTACAAACTGGTAACAGCATAGGAGCGCGAGCTTTAGGTGGTCTCCAAGGTCATAAGACCAGAATTGAGCCACCAGCAATTTGCAAAAATGTATGCCATAAAAATAAACGCAGTAACTGTTACATAAGTATTGGTACAATTAAAATACCAACAAAATAAATGTTCAATATTTTCTTGAGAAAAAAGCCAGTCCTTGGCAAGTTTTAACATTTTTTTAATGAGAATTATTTTTTTTTTAATTTCAGCGGGCAAGTAAGTTAAATATCTTTGGCCCCATATAGAGAAAGCAACGTTTATATAAAGTTAATCTTGGTATGTTTGTTACATTACTTCGGTCAACTGGGTTCACGGTTATTATAATGAGAGCATGACCTTCAAGTTGGAGGCGTGTTCTCTCTCTCTTCACTTCACTCGAGTAAGGGGTCAGGGTGACCTCCACCACTAGCGGGACTCCGAACTCGATCCCCTAAAGAGATGGAAAGCTGGTAGGCATACTCTAGCCACAAAACCACACCCAAAATCCCATTTACCCATTATATGTCGCCTTTTTTACTCCAGTAAATTCATTTTTATTGGTCATAACCTTCACTCTCCTTCGGTTTTAAATTTGTGCTAATTTATGCACGGGGAAAAATTTCCGGATCATCTCAAATAAAGAAGAGGAACGAACTGAATGATTTTTCACGACGCAGTGGCAATGGTCTTTCACGGGAAGCTCTTGGCCGTAAAATTTATTACGCATCGGCTCCCGCTATCGCTTCAATTGGATTTCACTTCAACGCTGTAACCGACGCCTGAGAAAGGAATACGCAACAGGCAGTAGTAGCAGTAATTACATCACAATAAATCCTTAATCTACATTTACATCATACTGACCAAGACCTGAACTTTTTCAAAGCCTTTGTCTTACTCTTTTACTTCGTGGAATTTAAAGATCCCACTCTTTCCTCTCCAATGAAGAAGATTCTTAGTTTTCTACTGACATGCCATAAAAAATGCCTACTAAACTAACTCATTCCCATATGAATCCAAAATGCTTAAGTTTAAGTCATTCTTTCCCTTCGACAGTACGAGTGATAAACCCAAGTTACTTTCACAAGGATAAGCGTATTTTTTTTATGATTGGTACCTCATAAATTTTTAAGGCTGAGACTGTAAGTATGTATTTCTATTGTCAAGTTTTTGTACGCAACCTTGACTTTTTAAATTCGATCACGTATTTTTTTATTCCCTTAAAACACATATTTGAATAGTGATTTTCATGACTTCCAAATCAAGGTGGTGAAGCTCGTAGAATCTACCTCGAGTAAAATCAACTTGCGGAATGTACCAGGAATGGAACAACAGGCCTTTGGCTTGCACGGCCAATGTACTGATCACCACAATACTCAGGGTTTTATTATTCTCTCGTGGGAATCTTTGAAAGATTCAACGGAGCTCGTTGCAAACTTCCGCCCTTGTGGTCCATCAAGGATGGCAACGCGAGACAAAGAGTGCGAGGCACACGTGAGACTAAATCACGTAACTGCAAGTATGCCGTGATTATCTACGTTTAAGATGATTTTCAATACTGCCGAATGCAGAAGCATTATTCATTTGTTATTTTACGGAGATTTGGTCATGTCTTTTTAAAAAAAACTCAACTTACTTTTTCCTTCCTTCAATTGTCGCAGTAAGAAAGTTAATCCTTTGATCCCTGAAGAAGCCTTAATAAAAAGGCGAAACGTTGGAGGAAAAAGGTTGAGTTTTTTTAAAAGACATGACCAACCCTCCATAAATTAACTTGTATTATTAAAGTGGTCAATAACTATTTTAAAAAGAAACATACTTGAAACATTATTGAATCTTAAACTTAAACATGCAGAAACATTATTGAATCATGGTACTTAAATTAACTAAACGCGATATGTAAGCTAGTGAAGAAAAATTAATAAATGATTTAGTTATAAAAATAAAATATAAACACTTTGTATATTCCACACAATATTCTATTGTGTGGAATATACAAAGTATTTTTATTTTATTTTCATATGAATATGCAGTTCCACAAAGTAACGTCTGAAACTCTGCAGTTTATTAATGATTTAGTTCAAAACTCATGTCAGTTCTAAATATTACGTAGGTGGCATTGGCATAGTCACTTACAGATCTGCTTCATTTATAAAATATCGTCATATTACACGATGATGTTGCTTTGCAACGAACCCATATATTCATGAGTGATAAAATATCTGCTGGAAATTGCAGTTGTATTGTTCACATTTCAGTCCTGAGACGAAATAACTCCACATAGGTACACCTAAGACTATCAAAAAATAAATCAGGTTTTAGGAAATGGTGTAGAGAACATTTTGAAAACTGGACGAAAGGCAGGAGTGAAAAATGAGCTAAATGGGGTGATTCACAAAAACGCAAATGTGTAAGCTAGGAAAGAACTGGGAATTTTTGATCGTATGCCTACAGGGAAGTGGAAAAATAAAAGGAAAGGTCTGTAAAAAAAAAGAATGCAATTGGGCTGAAACGTAGCCTAAGCTCACATGGAGTTGTATATTTTTTGAGCAACTACCAGAACAAGTGTTTAGCATGGTGAACATGTTAAATCGAAAAATTGAAGGGGATATGAAATGGAGGCTTACTACAGGAATACATCGCTTGTCATTTTGTCATCAATTGACCATCAACATCGATTTTCATCGTCAAACAGCTGCATGTGAGCAACAAGTACATCGGGAACAAATTTATCCAAGTCGCTTTCGAATCAAAAACCGATCCGTATTGATTGTAAACCATGAATTAATGAATATTTGTCACTAAGTTAAAGCTATAGTAAGTAAAGTTAGTTAAATTAAAGATCTATTTAAGTAAAATTATCATTCAAAAGTTGATCAAATTGATGTATTTGGTGTTCCAACTCGTATTCGCGCCAACTAAAACAAAATCCTGCGTTAGAACTTTTACTGTTACACAATTAATAAAGTCCTAAATTTCTGCACAGAGCTGACGATTTAAAAATTTTACTCACGGATGTTTCCACGAACCTCGTTAGTGGGGGGATTATTATTCGAATGCTTTTTCCATATTACCGTTGAAATCAAATTATCAAAGGTTTTCATACATATTTACGGAGTTGCTTCGAAACATTAAGGCCAAATAACCAAATTACTAAGCGTAGAAAGCTTCTGTCTCCACAAAACGACCTCTGACGTCATTTCATCAATCGATCAAAGGCCCGTGGTTCGATTCCCGGTGAAGACGGATATTTTTTCAAATTATTTTCTAAATCTTAATATGTACTGTTGTATTTCCGGCATAAGTGAACATCTTCACAAAAGCCTTTTTAAGCCATCTCTTAGAATGTATCGGGAAGAAACCATGGATGAAATGACGTCACGGCCGTTATGGGAAGTTAGCCCGTCCATTCAACTTTAGACTCCTATATTTCTGTCAATTTATGGAATCTTTAAGAGATGATTTGCTAATGATCATTTGTCATGGACCCCTACACGATAAGGTAAAAAGCAAAAATCGTGATTAGCTCCCATTGTTAACGCATTGAGAATGCCATAATAAAGATCCAGTTGAGCTATACAATGAGTAACCTTTAAAGTATGCCTTATCAAAAATTTATGTCCAAATATTTTTATATTGTGTATTTGCACTCTATATTATTTTAACCACGATTTATTCGTACTAAAAATCTTTGATTTATACTTTTTTACTGTGACACTTATGTTAATATTGCATATTTATTAGCCTCCCAAAATACCAGCGTCTAATCTTGTTTAATTTTCACAATGCTACGTAGAAATTGCAACAACGTATGTTCTTGGTTTTGGCGATCCTATCTTGTTTAACTCGGCATGTCATAATAAGATAACCACGTACCAGTCATTAACAGGTGAATTACCCAGCCGTGTCGACAGGTGGAAGTGTATTTCACATTTATAGCATACCATTTTCACTTATATATTTTTAATCCTCTTACCCAAGCAACACTTCTGGGAAAACTTAAAAACCGGAAATTTTTAATTAATTAAAAATGAAGACAAAATTTTTCATGATCATGTGCACTTATTATATCGCTAAATATGGCTTTCAAAAAAAATAACACATGTATTTGCACCTCATGATGGCTCTGTGAGCAGAAACAGGTTTAACACAGCAATAAAATTCTGCATAGAAGTGCATTTTTTCAGATAGGTCTCCATAATGAAGGGTGAATGACTACGTTAATTACTTCTCTTCGTTGTGAAATGGTGCACTTTGCGTCTAATTATCGCAAAGCGGAGTTATGTTAAAGAACTTTAGGTCCTAAGGCGATATTTATCGGCAGCAACAAAGATATCAGCAGAGATTTTTGCGAAACGGCTTCAAACAATCCTCAGAACAAACGCAGCTCATTGCACAGACGTACAATTGCCTATAATTATTATAATATTACATTAAACTTATAAATATATAATATTAATTATCAGGTTAAAATAATTATAGGTATTACGTAGATGTAGATGTCACGAAACCAAATTTTGCCAAAAGTGTTTATTCGGGCAACGGCCTGCCACGATGGAAACACCGGTTCCCGATGGAAACACCGATCAGTCACCGAAGTTAAGCATCGTTGGGCTCGGCACGGGTTTGGAGGGGTGATCCTCCGATTCGTCCGAGTGCTGTTGCCCCTGTCTGCGCGTGGCAGACAGTAAGTGCGAAATGACCTTAGCCGTCGAAGCACGTTAAACAAAAATACTACTACAAGTGTTTATTCAAAGTTTTTTTTTGGCATCTACTTAGTACATACCTCTTAAGGCTCGTTCACTACAACTTAACTTGGCGTAACCTTGAGAATAGCATCTACTAGTTCACAACGGCTTTTAGCAGCGTAACTCGACTTGGCGTAGCCTGGAGTTGAGCTCAGCTCAACTTTCTCTCAATTCCAGCCAATAGCATGGCATGCTCTACTATCGATAGTCGGGCAGTAATCGATTGCTACTCTCGATATCTCCTCGAGCAGCAATATTGAAAACGTGATTTTGTTGTGAAGTCGTATGTGGATACATTTAAGCGAAAATGGATGCGGATGAGTTGATCGAGTCAGTGCGAAATTAACCCTCACATGTTCAACAAACCTTCCATTTTTTATACTTCTATAGTTCAACTCACTATTTACAATTAATACTTCACATATCAACTGAGCTGTTTCGGGGGAGCTTACTACAACTCTCGGAACTCACACTATCGATAGGCCTCATCAATCGATTGTAAGATCGAAATTGGCAGCGGTGGGTTGTGATTGGTTAGAAATTTCGCGCACTGGTTCGCCTTCGACGAGAGAATAAGTCAAGTTGTTGTGAAGGAGCCTTTAATTCTCCTTAAAGGTGTGTGGCAGGGGGGAAAACTCAACTGATCTGTTTTTGCGACACGGAGGATATTATTTAAACTGCACTTAATTTCCAGAACTGACAAAATAAAGTCGATGACCTGCGAAACTGATAGGTAAGAAATTCCTTCTTACCATATGCACCAATTGCGACTGCAAAAGACACAAATTGAGACGCTTATGCATTAAGGCATTTTAGTCATACAATACACTCGACGTTCTTTCCTTCTCCCGGCTATGTATTCCTATGCCCTCCAATGATCACGTTTGGTGCCCTAACACCCCCTGCCACGCATCCCTGCGGCAGTTAGAGGGGTAATTAGTAAATTTCAATCCTCTGATAGCTCATTGTGCGGAATTTCAAAGTCTTCAAAATGACAACACTGCCGTGAGCGCAACAATGCACGAGATGGAAAGCATGTCGTCACCTCCTTCAACGCTAAAGGTAGTTTGAGCGAGATATCATTTAACATAAAATTCAATGAATTAAGCCTCACCATGAAGAAAAATAACTCTTCTTTCCAATGACAACAAAATATCAGCCGCTTAATTCTATACTTTTAGAAATATTTGCCAAAAAATACCTGCCATTTTCCATAGGGAATGGTAGATACGGGTAGACACTCCAGAGAGACTTAATTTAACAATTAAGAATTTCTTACGCATACTTCTCGTCAGAATTTGAACAGTGTGTAGTTTGTATTTATTCTCAGCTATTAAAAAAAAATATATGAATTACTAGACGAAGTAATTTTTTTCAGAATCTCAAAAAATCTTCGGTTGCGAAGGCGTTTTCACCGTGCGACGTGAAAAAAAATGAGTCAAGTTAAAGACTTATGTCTATGTATGAATGTTTAGTAAAATACTGAGAACTTCAGTCATATAGAACAATATTTTGTGCCATTAATATTACAATATTTACTTTATCCTCCTTCCATCTTCTTTTAAAAAAATATTCGAATATGGTCTCTATAATGACTAGGAAAAAATCTCGCTCCAACCACCCCAAGGTCGTTCCACCGTAAAACGACTTAAATGTCATATTATTCATATTCTGTCTACTTATAGAAAAAGTTTCCTTCTATCTGACATGAAAAACAAAATAATATCTTTCCATGCTATTTTGTTCTATAATTGAAATTACACGGTGTTCAATGGGGGAATGAGAGAAACACGTGGAAAAATAGTATTTTCCATAAAATATAAATGCCATTTTGGCGGAAAACTGTTTATAAGAAGGAAATAATCCAGAGAAATTGAATAAAAATAAAATATAGGCCTCTTACCACCTTATTATTTTAGTTATTAGGGAATTACTGCCGTAAATGAAGTCAAAATGCGGTAATTCGTAGGAAATGGCGCTGCTGTCGGCTCCTATGGCTGGAAAAATAGTGCTCATTTTTAATACATTTGTAGAATAATCTGCATTTTTTCTACCTTACTTTTGGTTTTCTGTAGGTAACGCATTTCATCAGTGAAAGCAGGATTTTTTGGACAAAATATCAAAAATGTGGAATTTAGTATTTGTTTTGACTCACACAGTCGCGGCGGTACCACCTTAAATCCCTCTTCAATACCTCACTCTCCGCCCTCCGACACCGCACGAATGGCAGGCACCGTTGGCATGCAGTGCTCTCGGTGTGGTTGGTGAGTTCACCCCTTACAAGTATGTACAGTCGGATTCAAAAGTAATGCAAGAAATTGAGCGGCGCCACTTACGCTCTTCGAGAAAATTGAGTTTCATTTACTGCGTTTGAAGTCCTTGGTTACGCAGCGCAAATTAATCAGTTGTTTGTAAACACGCATTCCAATGTAGGAGTCGAGTAGTTATTAAATTATTGAACTTAATTTTGACAATCTGTGTTCGATTCCATTTGGTTTATGTGATTCGTGCGTGTGTATTTGTTATTTATTAGCCCCGGTTTTCAATGTTGGTTTGTATTTTACGTAAAATTTGCCTTGTATTGCAAGGAACGATTCGTGTTTAAAAATAAAGATTTGTGTTTCAATTTATCAATATGACGATACGTGACATTATTATAAGAGTTTATCATTATTTTTCCGAGGAAATTAGTGCATCAATGCTATGCCTGTATTATAAATCTGAGGTTAGTGTGCAATTAATGTTTACTATTGAAGATTACGTGTTCTTAGCGTTGAAGATACATTTTCTATTGTGCAGAGTTTATGCTTCATCTTGTTGTTTAAGTGGATGTATAGCAGGATAATGGTAGTGATTTCACGATCAAAAATGTGCCGAGCAAAGCACCCAGGTGCATATTACACATTTCAGTGTTGGTAATGGTGTAGCATTCGGATTCATTCATGCTTTTGTTTAGATAGATCTCACAATCAGTACTGAGCTACCTTTATCCCACGAGTTTTGATGATCCATTTTTTCGCGGATTATGTTGATTGCTTCTTAATATTTAAACTGTGTGCTCGTGTTCTAAGAATTATACAATTGTTGATAATTTACTATTTTCTTAATGGGCGAATCGTAATACTGCATGCTATGTGCTTAATTTGTTCACGTTACGGTAGTTGTGTTAATTTTCGTGTTATGTGATACTACGTGCTTGGTATGACACGTCGGCATTAGCTGTATCTGTTCCTTTTCATAAATAAATAGTTCCTTCATCGCAAAAGCACTCTATTTGTTCCATAGTACCTTAACTGTGATTGGATGTTAGTTAAGTTTTATTTATCGCTTTAAGGCATTGAAGATGCTAGATAATTTTTTTATAATAATAATCCTTGAATAAATGCCTACAGCGGTTCTTCTGAATTTTATTAATAGTCATACACTGTTGTTTTTGTTTAGGGTGTACTTAATTTATTAATTTAATTATGCAATGTAAATTATTTTCATGCGTTATACGAAAGTTGTGCCTCGTCCATATAGAGAGTTTCATTTGTCATTCGGTTTCCCAACGCCTTGTTGACTAGTTGAACTTATTTTGTGACTAGTGTGATTAGTTTTTTATCCTTTATATTATATTACGGTCAAGTTTTATTACATACGGATTTCTTTCTGCATTTGTCTTGATTTGGAGTTCGTATTTCTTGTTTCCTGGCTCGCAAATCCATTGTTGCTTGAACCCAACTAATATCTCTTTAAGGGTTCACCGCTAGCCGAAGGCCAAAAAAAGCAACCTGTTGACCTTATGGGCTTTAGTATATACACCATTTTTGACGTCTAAAAATCTCATTATTCATCGTAGACGTACACCCTAATATATATATCAAGAATACTGAATATAATTGTGGACCTTTAGAGAAATTTAACTCCATTTTATTCTACATCTTATCTTTCATGAAGCTACTTAAAATTTTAATCCCTCTATAAATGTTCAATGCGAATACTCTTTACTTTTCTTCTAACCCCCTTATGCTTACGTTAGGACATTATTCCATAATCTCTGCCTCACCATAATATAGTAGATTTGGTAATTCCCTGTTTGCCCCGGGATATTCCTGTTCTCGGATAGGGATTAATTATTAGAGTGATCTGCCCGTTTAGGTTTATTTTTAATAGAAGTGTATAAAAATCCTTGTGATAATGGGCACTATTTACCTACACTAAATCTCATCCTTCTCCTTTCCTTCCCATTCTTTTCCAATATCCTCCACTCTACTACCGCTTTCAAATTCCATTCTCTTACAACGTTTTCCAAACGCCTACTCTGTCTCTTCTTATTCTCCTCCAAAGTCTTTAAATTTATTTCTGATGGCCAAGTATTGCACTATTTGTTTATAGCATCCAGGTTTGTTTTTAACGTATTCATGTCAAACTCATTGCTACCATCCCTGTAGTACTACGTCGTCCGCTAACAGGTGAATTTTGTCCATTATTACGGTAGTGATCTCAATAATATACCAAAGGAATAATAAGGGTTCGATGACTTCTCTGGAGAACACCGGATGTTACTCTAATTGTATCTGAACTAACGCCATCCAAGACTACCCTATACTCGCGGCTGCTAAGGAAATATTTGTTCCAACAAACTACGCCGTGGTGTATTCCATATTATTCAACTAAACAAGCAATTTGGAATGAGGTAATTTATCGACAGGTTTTTTAAAATCTAAAAATAACATGTCTTCCTGAGCGTATATTTCTTCCTAGGCAAGAATGTCGAGAAAATAATGGCTAGCTGTGTTTCGCAAGAGCTACCTTTCCGGAAACCATGATGATTTTATGTTAACAACTCTTGACCATCCAGATACCCCATGATCGTACTGACGACTATATGTTCCAATATTTTGAACGATATAGAAGTGAGGGACATCGGTCAATAGTTAGTTGGCTCTTCTTTATCATCGCTCAAAAATATAGGTGTAGCGTTCGCTATTTTTCAACCGTAAGGAACATAATGTTCTTTTAAGGATTTATGAAATATTATTTTTGGGTAAGGTACTAATTATTACGCTAATTCTTTGTAAATTCGAGCCGGACATTAATCGGGACCAGGTGATTTCTTGGAATTAATGGCTTTTATATGACTATCTATGCATCGACTAAAACATTATTAAACGGTTTTGTTTTTTTATGGAAGAGTTGTGGTGTTATTATGAGTGCATCTAGTAAAGGCGTTTTAAAATAATGATTTGTGGTTGTTTGTTCATATTGATTTGTTTTAAACTCTTTCTCCTTGATCAATTTTCATTGATCATACTGTTAAATTATTACCTTGAACCTCCTTCACGTTAGCCTAATACACCTTTCGGTTACATAAAATACTCCCTATAATTTTACTTTTGAATTCCGTTAATCCTTTCCGAAGACCATTTTTACTGCTGTTCTAGCTTCTTTATATTTTTCGCAAAAAAAATTACGTTCCTCGTTGGAGAGATCCCCATGCGCATTCTTCATTTTTGAGTACCAGATTCTTTGTCTGTTTTTGCTATAGACTGCATATGATTATTTGAAAGTCATTATTATTCCATAAATTATAATACTAGTGCTATATATATGACTTTAATTTATGGTTTTGTAGTCAAAAGGATTCATCTAGAGAAAGTTATGAAGTATTTTTTTACAGGTTTGCTGTGGACACTAGAGGAAAAATTCTATATTTCGTGTCATGAACCTTACATTATCTTGTATTTTTATATGTTTCTAAGTGATATTGGTCCTTACATTTTTTTTTAAATCAGTGGGAAATATTCGTACTATGTTAAATCCTCCAAAATGAATGTTTTTATGGACATTGTTGATCCCTTTTTTTTCATATTTAAAATTGCTGTGAGCAATTTCATGTGCGCCATTCGCTCTACTCGAGAATGATTAGTAGGGGATTTCCCACTCGATGCTTCTTGAGGCTACCAAGGTAGCTTACAGGCGAAGTGGGGAAGTGTTTTGTTCTATTCCTTGAAAAATCTTGCGTCTTGTCATTTCAAGGAGATTTTTGTTTGTGCGTAAGGAGAAGCTTTTAGCAATGCAAGAAATCAATTTAGAAAAGAGGACGTCGCGAACCTCGCGAAATGCCTTCAATTTATCTGAATGAACAATTTTAAACATAATACCAGAAAATCGGCAGATATTATTATATCTAGGTAAAATTTTTCACACCAGTATGGATTAAAAAGATAACTGGAATTAGTGTTCTCATATTTTGGGAAATGATTAGTGTTTGGAAATGTTAATATATTCTTGAGCTAGTATTAAATTAGCTAGTAATAGTTCTTATTCTTTAGTTCACCAAAGTAGATATTTAACTTATAGTTGCCTTCGTATGTATCGGACTAGATCATTACATGGTTATACGGTAAATTAGAATACGTAATTGTCTAATGCTACGTGGTAGAATGTGAATATCTTTTTGCTCAATCACCGTTCATTATATTTTAAAATGTACTCATGGAAATATGGAAATAGAATGGAGATATTTAAGACTCATGGAAATAATTTGCATTTTAAAATAAAATTGCTTGGCGATTTTTAAAATTTTTAAAATATTGATTTACTATTTTCAATTCTGAGTCCTAGTCTTTAAAGTTAAATAAGATGTCTCTGAAGTATTAACGTTGAAAATTTTCACCACCATCTGTAATATATGTTCATCTTAAAATGCAATAGGAAAAGGAATTGGTGCATTGGAGGAAGTAGTGTTTCAGAAATAGACACAATAACATAAAATTGTCATTTATTATTGTATATGCAAAACATGGAGGTTAATGAGAACATAAAATGCTTTCCAACAAATAAACATATGTTATTCTTTATTCAGTATTTAGTGGTGTCTCCATTACTCTGCATTACTGAATGAAGCCTGTTTCCCATTGACCCTATTAAATTTTGAAAAATATTGGGTCGTCGCGATAGTGACTGCCACACCTCTCTTACGTGAGCCTCCAATGCTTCTTCGGTCCTCTCACCCGCATTATCCCATTCACGAACAATAAGACCCCAGATATTTTCAATAGGATTAATATCTGGTGAATTAGAAGGCCATGGTAGCACCTCGATCTGGCGATGATCTTGAAAAAAATTTTTCGTTATAGTTGCTTTATGGATGGGGCAGTTGTCATGTGCAAAAACAACGTCCTCTCCCTCGGGCACGACCTCTAATGTATAAGGCAGCAAATGTGTCCTTAATATATCCACATAATCTTGCGATTTCATTTTTCGAGGTGTCCTTACAAGAGGCCCAGGTCCAGCAGCAGATATTGCCCCCCAAAAGCTTAAACTTATGTGGCCAGGTCTATTTCTTCTTAATATATGCTCTGGCTGAAATCTTTAAAAAAATTGGAAATTAGGTTTCGATTAATGAATTTACAATTCAATCAGAATTATGACATAATTAATCGATATTTTACCTGGTGTTACGTGGCCGCCAAAGCTGAACCTTTCCATTTTGGTCACTTTTGAAGGTTTTTTCATCACTAAAAATGACCAAATCCCAATATGCTTGGTTCATTTCTGAGTAAGTTTGTGCAAATTCAAGCCTGGCGTTACGGTGTTCTTCCTTTAAGGCAGGTTTGATTGCAGGTCTGTAATTATGAATACCTGACTCGTGGAGTCGCCGCCGTATCGTAGAACTGCTACAATTCATTCTAAGTTGCCGTTTGATGACAGCAGCACCACCGGTTAACAAAGGATTACCTAAACAACTTTGGCGCACTTCTTCGTCTTCTTGCCTGCTAGTGCATCTTGGCCGCCCACTTTTTTGTCTTGATTTTAAATCCACATCACCCTCCCTGTATCGCTTTATCCATCTGTAGATAGTGCTAACGTCTACTTCCAATTCCCTAGCAATATTAGTTACAGTTACCCCCGCCTCTACCATCCCTATAACCATCCCTCTGCTAGCCTCGTTTAGTGGCATTCTAACCTGCCTATCTCCAAGCACGGACTGTAATGAACTGAAAGCTTGTCTTGCCTAGACGGATCTTCGAATACAAACAATGGTGTTTAGTATCTTTTTGATGTTGTCATGGCAAATAAATAATGTTGATAAATAAAAGTTTATTGATATAGATTATTACTTGTATTCTTGTTATTTATTTCTACGTTTTTTTTACTTGAATCACATATTAGTGATATAGAGAGAGGAAAGAAGACGCAGGGGGTGTTATTTAATAAAAAATTAGTAGTTCGATGTTTCATAAAGACAACTAGAAATTTAAGTTCCATTGTGCTTTAAATTAAAAAAGATGTTTGTACGTTGTCCGAGGAATAGTTGGGCAAAATTGACGATCAAATATTAATATCGATGAATGGGCTCTCGTTTCTGATTATTTTAAAAAATTTCAACAGGGGTATTTTGGCGAACACGATAATTTACATTTCAGCAAAACATTAACACTGTCCTCAATACTTATCAAGTGTCAATTGCTGGCTTTATAAGAAGTAATGGATTAATTTCCTTCATGATTTTCCAAATGCGAAGGCGATCCCTTCGTATTCATCGTAATTCACAAAATCTGTGCTATTTCCCTCCAAAAATTTGAAGCCTGGCTAGGGTTATGAAAATATTATTATTTTTCACGCATAAATAAGACTCTCAGAATAATACGTGCGCCAAAAATATGCATAAGTCCAAATCAGTACTTCATAGACCACACATAGGTTGGTGATAAAAAGCCCTCCTTAACGCCGCTTAGTTCATCGGATGAGATGGACGATTGAGAAGCGTTCCCGCTTCATGTCATCAGTTCTTAGGTTAGATATTCGTGGGTATTGCGAGTTTTAAAATATATATTGAACGGTGTTTCAGTAAAAGGATTCTACATTCATACATTCTACCACGTAGCATTAGACAATTACCACACACGATTTCTAAATTATCGTATAACCATGTAATGATCTAGTCCGATGCATACGAAGGCAACTATAAGATAAATATCTACTTTGGTGAACTAAAAAAAACTAATTCAATGATTCTAATATTACTAACTAATTTTATACTAGCTCATGAATATGTATACATTTCCAAACACTAATCATTTCCCAAAATTTGAAAACACTTATTCCAGTTTTCTTTTTTATCCATACTGGTGTGAAAAATTTACCTAGATATAATAATATAAACCGATTTTCTGGAATTATGTTTTAAATGTTTATTCAGATAAATCGAAGGCATTTCGCTAGTCTCGCGACGTCCTCTGTTCTAAATTGAGTTCTTGCATTGCTAAAAGCTTCTCTATACGCATAATCAAAAATCTCCTTGGAATGACAAGACGAAAGATTTTTCAAGGAATAGTACAAAACACTTCTCACTTCGCCTGTAAGCTACCGTGGTAGCCTCAAGAAGCATCGAGTAGAAATCCCCTACTAATCATTCTCGAGTAGAGCGAATGGCGCACATGAAATTGCTCACAGTAATTTTAAATATAAAAAAAGGGATTAACAATGTCTATAAAAGCATTCATTTTGGAGGTTTTCACATAGTACGAATATTTCCCACTGATTCTTTAAAAAATGTAAGGACCAATATCACTTAGAATCATATAAAATTACAAGATAATGTAAGGTTCATGACACGAAATAATGAATATTTCCTCTAGTATCAACAGCAAACCTGTAAAAACGCACTTAATAACTTTCCCTAGATGCATCCTTTTGACTACAAAACCATAAATTAGAGTCCTATATATATAGCACTAGTATTAGAATTAATGGAATAATAATGACTACTTGAGTCTTAAAGTGCCAGTTTTAAATCCTTGGCAAGTCGTACACGTATGAGTTCCTTCGAATTTGGCGCATACTTAACTTATTTTCAAAGTTGCCGCCATGCAAAATTCCCATTACAAGCATGCATTGAAAGCCTACAAGTGTCCTCTCAGGTGCTTGACTGCATAATGTTTATTTAAATATTTTTTTACTTTTGTGTTCTATGATAGCTAACATTACTGGAATAACGCTTTAGTATACTTACTCCTGTGAATATGATGAGACTGGTCGAATAGATGCTGCTAACGAATAGGCAACCAGAAATCCGAAAGGCGGGCTGCAGGCCAGATGAGTGAAGGTGGAGACCTTGTGAAGTAGGTAACTGCCCTAGTATAACAAATCAAGTCGCTAAATTTTTACCATCTCTTTTCATGCACGAACGCTACTGTAGTGATAGGAACAGAAAGTTGGTTATCGAATGTAATTTTAAATACCGAGAACTTTCAAATAATCAAATGCAGTCTATAGAAAAAACCGACAAAGAATATGGTACCAAAAAATGAAAAATACACATAGGGATCTCTCCAACGCTTCGCAACGATCTCAACAACAGTAAAAACGGGGTTTTGGGAAGCATTAACGGAATTCAAAAGTAAAATTGTAGTGAGTATTTGAAGGATAACCGAAAGGTGTTTTGGGCTAACGTGAAGGAGGTTCAAGGCAATAACTTAACAGTATCATCAATGAAAATAGATCAAGGAGAAAGAGCTTAAAACAAATCAATATAAACAAACATCCACAGATAATTTTTTTTAAACGACTTTACTACATGCACTCATAATAACACCACAACTCTTCCATAAAAAAACAAAACGAGTTTAATAATGTTTTAGTCGATGCATAGATAGTCATATAAAAGCCATTAATTCAAAGAAATCACCTGGTCCCGATTAATGTCCGGCTCGAATTTACAAAGAATTAGCGTAATAATTAGTACCTTACCCAAAAATAATATTTCATAAATCCTTAAAAGAACATTATGTTCCTTACGGTTGAAAAATAGCGAACGCTACACCTATATTTTTGAGCGGTGATAAAGAAGAGCCAACTAACTATTGACCGATGTCCCCTCACTTCTATATCGTTCAAAATATTGGAACATATAGTCGTCAGTACGATCATGGGGTATCTGGATGGTCAAGAGTTGTTAACATAAAATCATCATGGTTTCCGGAAAGGTAGCTCTTGCGAAACACAGCTAGCCATTATTTTCTCGACATTCTTGCCTAGGAAGAAATATACGCTCAGGAAGACATGTTATTTTTAGATTTTAAAAAACCTGTCGATAAATTACCTCATTCCTAATTGCTCGTTTAGTTAGAAGATAATGGAATACACCACGGTGTAGTTTTTTGGAACAAATATTTCCTAAGCAGCCGCGAGTAGAGGGTAGTCTTGGATGGCGTTAATTCAGATACAGTTAGAGTAACATCCGGTATTCCCCAGAGAAGTCATCGAAACCTTATTAATCATTTGGTATATTATTAAGATCACTACCGTAGTAATGAACAAAATTCACTTGTTAGAGGACGACGTAGTACTACAGGGATGGTAGCAATGAGTTTGACATGAATACGTTAAAAAATATCTGGATGTTATAAACAAATAGTGCAATACTTGGCCATCTGAAATAAATTTAAAGACTTTGGAGGAGAATAAGAAGAGACAGAGTAGGCGGTTGGAAAACGTTGTAAGAGAATGAAATTTGAAAGCGGTAGTAGAGTGGAGGATGTTGGAAAAGAATGGGAAGGGAAGGAGGAGGATGAGATTTAGTGTAGGTAGATAGTGCCCACGCATGTAAAAATCACATGGATTTTTATTCACTTCTATTAAAAATAAACCTAAACGGGTAGATCACTCTAATAATTAATCCCTATCAGAGAACAGGAATATCCCGGGGCACACATGGAAATACCAAATCGGCTATATTATGGTGAAGCAGAGATTATGGAATAATGTCCCAACATAAGCATAAGGGGATTAGAAGAAAAGTAAAGAGTATTCGCATTGAACATTATTAGAGGGATTATATTTTTATAGTATCATGTAGAATAAAATGGAGTTAAAGTTCTCTAAAGGTCCACAATTATATTCAGTATTCTTGATATATATATTAGGGTGTACGCCTACGATGAATAATGAGATTTTTAGACGTCAAAAATGGTGTATATACTGAAGCCCATAAGGTCAACTGGTTGCTTTTTTTTGGCCTTCGGCTAGCGGTGAACCCTTAAAGAGATATTAGTTGGGTTCAAGCAACAATGGATTTGCGAGCCAGGAAATACAAGAAATACGAACTCCAAATCAAGACAAATGCAGAAAGAAATCCGTATGTAATAAAACTTGACCGTAACATTATATAAAGGAAAAAAAACTAATCACACCAGTCACAAAGTAAGTGCAACTATTCTACAAGGCGTTGGGAAACCGAATGACAAATGAAACTCTCTAAATGGACGAGGCACAACTTTCGTGTAACGCATGAAAATAATCACGGATACTATATAGTATCCGTGAAAATAATTTACAATGCATAATTAAATTAATAAATTAAGTACACCCTAAACAAAAACAACAGTGTATGACTATTAATAGAATGCAGAAGAACCGCTGTGGGAATTTATTCAAGGATTATTAGTTTAAAACAAATTATCTATCATCTTCAATGCCTCAAAGCGATAAATAAAACTTAACTAACATCCAATCACAGTTAAGGTACTATGGAACAAATAGAGTGCTTTTGCGATGAAGGAACTATTTATTTATGAAAAGGAACAGATACAGCTAATGCCGACGTGTCATACCAAGCACGTAGTATCACATAACACGAAAATTAACACAACTACCGTAACGTGAACAAATTAAGCACATAGCATGCAGTATTACGATTCGCCCATTAAGAAAATAGTAAATTATCAACAATTGTATAATTCTTAGAACACGAGCACACAGTTTAAATATTAAGAAGCAATCAACATAATCCGCGAAAAAATGGATCATCAAAACTCGTGGGATAAAGGTAGCTCAGTACTGATTGTGAGATCTATCTAAACAAAAGCATGAATGAATCCGAATGCTACACCATTACCAACACTGAAATGTGTAATATGCACCTGGGTGCTTTGCTCGGCACATTTTTGATCGTGAAATCACTACCATTATCCTGCTATACATCCACTTAAACAACAAGATGAAGCATAAACTCTGCACAATAGAAAATGTATCTTCAACGCTAAGAACACGTAATCTTCAATAGTAAACATTAATTGCACACTAACCTCAGATTTATAATACAGGCATAGCATTGATGCACTAATTTCCTCGGAAAAATAATGATAAACTCTTATAATAATGTCACGTATCGTCATATTGATAAATTGAAACACAAATCTTTATTTTTAAACACGAATCGTTCCTTGCAATACAAGGCAAATTTTACGTAAAATACAAACCAACATTGAAAACCGGGGCTAATAAATAACAAATACACACGCACGAATCACATAAACCAAATGGAATCGAACACAGAATAACAAAATTAAGTGCAATAATTTAATAACTACTCGACTCCTACATTGGAATGCGTGTTTACAAACAACTGATTAATTTGCGCTGCGTAACCAAGGACTTCAAACGCAGTAAATGAAACTCAATTTTCTTGAAGAGCGTAAGTGGCGCCGCTCAATTTCTTGCATTACTTTTGAATCCGACTGTACATACGTGTGTGTCAGATCATGAACATGGCATTTAAGGGCGGCACCGCATAGGTACACATGTTTTTTCTTCGAGCGCTGTACACATCCAGCAGCCGCTGCGTGGGGAGGATTGGATTCCACTCAAACGCGACATCAAGTCTTGCATTGCATTGTGGGTCTCCCTAGTCCGCCGGTATGGGCGTCGATCACGTGGGAGAGACAACAATTGGAGGAAAATAAAATCACACGACGATAATAAGTTATACACGGGCGTAAGCAATGTTTGCGATCGTTCTGAAAGCAATACGAAAGGACATGTACGACAATTTCCCCCTCGAATATAAAGAACAGTGAAATAGTAGAACAGTGAAGTGAAAAGTGATATGTTTCGTCAAGTTTTCTTTGTTTCCAACAGATTGGGAAAACTTCACCGACCTTTGTTAATTGATTTACGACGGATTGCGATTCCTAAATATATTTAAGATAAGCAGATATACTCGATTGATACTCAATACGAGCAAGGTTCATATGAGTGTATTACGTATAAGTAGGTAGTGGAATGGAGTTTGCCTTGTATCGCGCGGAGCTGCTATTGTTGCGTCACGCCCATAGCAAGAGCGGGAGGGACCAGAAGACAAAAGGCATCGCGGTTGCTGTTAAAAGGTGACCAACGTTTGTACAATGAAAAGGAGGACAGAAATTATTTTTTTTACGATGAAAAGGAGGACGCAAATAAAAAAATACAAATATCGTAAACAAAAGAAACATTTCATTCATTGCAACAATAATACACTACATATACTATGATAAATGCATAATAAATACATTTGTGACCGTTTATATTGTGATAATGCTTACTATTAACTATTATTCAAATGAGTACTTTTTCATTGAATGGATATTTTTAATCAATGTATTATCTTCTAACAATATACTGTAAATATCTGAGCAAAAATTATCTTTCATATTGAATTTTACGGCAAGAGCTACAGCTAGAGTATCAACATTCAATTTCGATTTTTCACTTGCTAAAAAATCATTAGCAATTGAAAAAAAAACTCTTCCAACCGCTGCATTAGTTCCAGGGCAGCACAACGCAAATTGAACAAGAACAAATAAATGTTCACATGAAATATGATTATGTTTGAAATGACTGAATATTTCCACCCATCTTTGATCAATGTCAACATGTTGATTTTCCCATTCAACCTGTTCATTTCAACATGCTGATGGCGTCTCGCCGCACTGTACCTACCGAGCGTTGACGAATCGTCATATAAAGTAAATATACGTCACATCACGTGTAACGGACCGGCTTGGCATCGATCAAATACAGAGATTTACAGATTAGTCTTCAAATATCGAAAAGGAGGACATGTAGGAGGACACTTTTCGAGGGAGGACAAAACTTACAAAAGAAGGACTGTCCTCCCTAAAGGAGGACGGATGGTCACCTTATTATAATAGATATATTTCCTGAAAAATGTGCTATCTACAACTGTGGACTTATAAGTTTCTATTATCATATTCCGTTTAGAATATAACAATGGTATTCCATGAAGTAACAGTCGCATCCATCAACTACATGCTTATGGTTAGTTATTTTCAAGATGGAACCCAAGTATCGTCGCTATCGTGGCAACTGCATAGGCGTGATGAATAAAATTATTGCTTTGACATTGCTCTGAAATTAATGATTTACGACATCATGTCAATTGGCGAAAACATGCTTGTAATCATATGCCCTATCACCTCCAGGGGTCATGCAGATTTCCTGTGAAACACTCGCTGACCATAGATATATATGCTGCTGGTAGCCTTGGTGCTTTATGGAGTCGTGCAGACCAATGCAGTCTATATTACGGTTCCGTCATCCCAGCAAAACGGCATTTCCCGCTGCCTCCGTTCATATATTTATGCCTCTCGTAACCTTGGGAGCGCTGATGAGGGGAAGTTGGGGAGGGGAGGCAAAGAGATGGACTCTCCCATAGTCTCCCACTGCACCCCTTCTGGCGACAATGTGTTCTGTTGCTCTCCGGGGGGTGGGGGGAGGGGAGGTGGAGGGGGAGGGAGGGGAGAGAGTTGAGTTGACTATGAGAGCCGACGCGACGACGGCACGCAGTCTGTGCCTTTCATTTCTTTCTCTCTCCCACTTCCTCCTCCCCTCCCCGCCGTCCTTAAGTACTCTCCTCCCCTTCCCCCTCCACGCCCTGAGGCTGCTTTTGCTCTCTCGCCTCACTCCAAACCCCTCAATGTGCCTCCCCCCCTTCCTGCCTCCATTCCTTCACCGTACGTCGCACTCCAAACGCCCACACCACACTAGCACCAACCTTTGCCTTCCCTCTCTCTTCCCCCTCCCGTGCCCGGTTAGGACTGCCAACGCAACAAACATTCACACTAGCACACACTACACACTTCGAAACAGAACTATTTCCCAAATAACGAACACTTCGTGTTGAATGTGTTCGTTTTTTACACATTCGTAACCACAAAGTAATTCGTATTTATGAAAAGAATGTTAATCTGCCTAAAAACGCTGTTGTTTTCGTTGCTATTGATTTTTGGAAGTATTGTTGTTAATGAAATGGTGAAAATAAAAGTTGTGTTGTGACGAGTGACAAAGAAAAAGGCTCGGATAATTTATTCTCAAGATTCTCCCGCGGAAAACTACGCTCTGCTAAATCCAAAGTATAACGGTAGAAACGATTGAACAAAATATAGACAATACATTGCAAATGGATAGATTTAAAACGTCATTCAAAGTCACAGCCAATCAGGGCTCATAACAGTATAGATGGGTCTTTTCATGAAAATCTCGCTCTCGCTAATTAAACTATACTTAATACTCGTGTTTAAGAACTTATAATTATTACCAACGCCTTACATCACATGATTAGGCTTTTTTTACGATACAGTGTATCATAATATCCTAGAATTAGTGGTATCTTTATTACTAAAGCATAATAATTATCTTGATCTGTGCACTGCATATTGGTATGTTCACCCACGTAGTACATTCCTATTTAATAGCTTATATGTGCAATGTTCTCCCGACTGCTTTTTGCTCCGTGCCCGGCGGCCAATGGAGCTCGCAGGTTCTGACCTTGAATTGTGACGAGTATTGAATGCCTGGAATGTGTGGAATATTACCCCATGCCACACACCATGGCTTGCTTGGGACTTCGTAGATATAGATACTGCTTGAGTTACCTTCATAACTCCTTGCTGCCCTCTCTCCAGGAATTGCGAAGAACAAGTGAAAATCAAGCGGTTAATTTCAAACGAAATTAGAATTACCGTAACCTTATGAAGTTTGCAAGATTGGGAATGTTCTAAAAGTAAATGGGGATCCCCTTGTTTATTAAACAAAATAACTTTTTATCAATCTCCATTTATTTTGCGTAATTAGATTATCGCGATTCATCTTTCCGATCCCAATCCGCTCCAGATCCGCGATATCATTTAGTCGGAGTTACTCTAACTTTAGGGTATAGTGTAAAGCATTTTGGTGACTACTCACCCCCTGCCGCACACACCCCTGAGGTGGCCTGCAGGGTATTATGTAGATGTAGATCATACGTAGCTCACCGCAGTTAAGGAGGTTCCCCTAGACTGTGTGAGTCAAAACAAATACTAAATTTCACATTTTTTATATTTTGTAAAAAAAATCCTGCTTTCACTGATGAAATGCGTTAATTACAAAAGTAAAGTAGAAAAAATGCAGATTATTCCACGAATGTATTTTAAATGAGCACTTTTTTCTAGCCATAGGAGCCGACTGCAGCGTCATTTCCAACGAATTGCCGCATTTTGACTTCAATTACGGCATTAATTCTTCAATAACTAGAAAAATAAGGCGGTAAGATTCCTGTATTTTATTTTTATTCAATTTCTCTGGATTATTTCCTTCATATAAATAGTTTTCTGCGAAAATGGCATTTATATTTTATGGAAAAATACTATTTTTCCCCGTGTTTCTCTCATTCCCCCATTGAACACCATGTAATTTCAAGTTCAATCATAGAACAAAATAGCGTGGAAATGTATTATTTTGTTGTTCATATCAGATAGAGGACAACTTTTTCTACAAGTAGACAGAATGTGAATAAAATGACATTTTAGTAATTTTTACGGTGCACTGTTAAGTTGGCAGAGCTAGGAACTTAGAATTACGCGCGTTCGAAACGTGAATCCCCACTGCGTATGTATTGAGATCTTTCGTACGCTGGGCTGCGTGCGTTGCAGCTCCGAACGACCCCTGGGGGTTTCCGTTCGTCTTCTCTCTTCCTCCCCACAGCGTCGCAGTCGAACACCCACGCACCCAAGTTCTTCTCTCAACCCCCCCTCATCAAGACGCCATGGACCCATTTCGCACCTTTTTCCCGGGTAAGGCCACGAGATAACCTCCCTTGGCGACGACCACGCCCAAGTCTCCCGCTGTTGCAGCATCCTCAGTCCTAGAGATGGGAAAACCACCGTAATTTGCATCTGAGGTAAATTACCACGGTAGATTACGGTATTTTTCGAAAATTACCGTGATTTTCCTGTAACTTTTAGTTTTTAGAATTAAACAGCAAATGTATGGTTAAATAAGAAAGCCAATATCAATAGGAAGGGAATAAATATGTTTTAACCATACCTAATACAACATTAATCAAAAGAAATTTTTAAAATATTAAAAAGAACTACGGCAGCAACACGCAATCTGGCTTTCTTTTGTCAAAGTATGAGAAATTTTCAAGAAGGATATTCTAAAGCTTTAATGTTATAGTTTTATCATTTGCAAATATTTAGGCAATTTGAGGATAGACAAATTATATAGATATATCATAATCCAGGACAACTACTTTTGTAACACTTATAAAAAAATACGTTCCTTTAAAAATATTGAAATTCTCCGTTTTGTTAGAAATTTTATTGTACCTCTGCAATACACAAGGTATGGTAATAATACATTTAAAGTGGTTGTACCAAAAGAATTTAATCAAATACCATATAGTATAAGTACATTAACTACAAGAAATGAAGTTAAGGTTAAATTAAAAAATTGTTGCTAGAAGATCAAAATGATGGGTAATAGAAACCGTGTAATCATGTATTATATTGTTTACTAAAAGCTTCATAAAGATACTGGATATTTGAATAGATATATAAAAATGTGTTGTGTGTCCATTTGTACTTTACTGAATTTCATTGAGTATTTATGTGTAAATATATATATATATATATATATATATATATATATATATATATATATATATATATATATATATATATATATATATATATATGTTATGTAAACAGGGAAAAATGTATGTATATATAAAGGTGTCGTTGCCATATATTTTTTTATGATGTCGTGGAACCCGCTGACAAGTCCTTGAGACTTAGCGGGGCCTAAAGTGTTTTTGTGAATAATTAAAAAAAAATAAATAAATAAAGAAAAAAAAAGTAAAATATTCCAAAAGTGAGTTGTGCATGCCTTAATTTATAATTAAACACGTAGGAAATGTGTACTTGGCTTAAATGAATATATTGGGAATTTGTCTGTATGAAAAATTATCTCGTACATAGGTGAATCATCTAGAAAATTACGGTAATTTTCAAGGGGCGCGGTAAATTACGAAAAATACGACGGTTATTTACGGAACTTACCGAGGTAATTTTCAGAGTGGTCCATCTCTACTCAGTCCTCAGTGGCAACCGTCGAGCATAAAGGCCGTTTTTTACACGGGGCACGAAATTACACCACTTCAAACTGCATTTTTTTCTCAATCGGGCGTGCATTCATTTACGAATTAGAGCAGGGTCTATTTTGCCATCTCGCGTTCGTGCATTCGCGCATCCGTTCTCGCAATTCACGGCTTCGCACGAAGCAATTTGAGATGCACGTTCGTATGTATGTACATACATCAGATTGTGCAATTACGTGCCCCGTGTAAAACGGGCTTAATAGATGGAACCACGCGGTAAGATGGCTCTGGGTAACACTGAAGACGTTAAAATGCGCAGTCGGCCATGTTTGAATGCAGTTTGAGGAGGATCATTTGCATAAAAAGCAGTCTTGACTTTCGGGCATCGAGGTTCCACCTTTCTACTTTCTTATTTAATCCACGTCTGCAATGGTATGGGTGCAACCGCAATCATCTATGCCGGCGGCGGTTCCCGACTCGTGGTACGCGTACCAAAGGGACACGTGCTCGGAGAATTAAACCACTTATGCCGAACCATTCGGTCGGTTTTCCACCAATTCAAAAAAAAAATACCGGTCGCTGGCAATGCATCACAACGGAACAATTTGTGTCGCAGAAATAAATATAAATACTTAGAATGGAAATTGTGGTACTGGGGGTGAAGCTCACTTTGGCCTTTCCATTTATGGTAATAAATCAATGCACCAAGTGTACAATGGCGTGGTAAAACCCAAAGCGATGTATGAAAGTACAGTTTGGGGGGATAGGGCACTTCTCAGCAGAATGAATAGAAAACTATTGGAAGCCCAGAGATCCTGCTTGATTCCGGTAACCCATTGCTATAACTCTGTACTCAACTCAACCGTAAGTTCAGACGCATTGGCAGTAATAGCACTTGAACCGCCACTAAAATACATAGTGATGGAAAAGAAGGAACGCGTAGAATATCAAACAACCAATGAAACAACTTATTTAGGAATAAAAATCACCACCTAAGAATGCCCGAGGATCAGCATCTTCAAAAAGAAAATACGGGAAATTACGGAATTGAAATGGGATGAAGAGTGGAAAGCTTTGAAATCTTCCCAAGCATTCTGACGTCACAGGCGGCCATATTACCTTGTCCGAAGACTATATCTTTCTTCTGCACTGACGGGAGTAAACAAAAGAAAAAAGTAAATCCGAGGGATGCAATAATTTAACGAAAACACATTGGTTTGAGTAATTTGCAGTTTTATCTGTAGCTTTAAAAAAGAAAGAGAAACACTAAGTGTTTGAAAATTGCATATCTATTGAATGTTGACCTGTGCCACCAATTTTCTACCGTTAAACTATTTAGCAGCATGGTCTAAGCAAATTTTAAGGTAATTCATTGATGTTGCATTTACAAGATTTATAATGTGTCAAACGGGTAGAGGTCAAAGGAGAGGTTTTTTTAGCGATGAAAAAATTCAAAACCCTGCAGCTCTTCTTGCAACGACAAGGGGAATTTTTTTCCTGCAGCGCTTTGTTCAATCTAGCTAAACATGAAGTACGGAAAGATTGTTCGGTCAACTTACAAATTTTCACATCTCTTGAAGGAAAACAAACACCTTGTTTTTTTTAGTAAAATTAGTCTCTAAGATTGATTATCTGTGGAGAATCTTGACACACCATACATTTAACTAATGCAAGCATTTTTTACTACAAAACCTGAAATGTATTCCACAACTATTTCTGAGAACATTGTCAAGGAGGTAACATCATAACAGTAGCCATGATCATCGGGTGATCGAGGCAGCTGAAAAACATCACAGTCACTCTCTTGCATAAATTTACATCTGCGAGCAGAGTTAACACTGCTTAGATATAATATTTTAATAATTTCTTGTATTAAGCAGTTCTCTGAGGCATTATTTTTCAATTCACTTCACATTAATAGCCATTCATATGCTGCTTTAAATTGATTACATTTAGGATCAATATTCCAGCTTCCCCTTTGCCTTATCAAACCAATAGACAGTTCAAAATGACCATGACTTAATTTATAATTATTTATCTCATACGGTTTTTACATACAAGTCGACAAGGCTTTCATCAGTCAAAAGGCAAACCTTCAATCCTAGAAATCATATTTTCCTATCGGAAATTAGAACAGGAATCTGACCATCTTTGTTTAAAGTCAGAGGATTAATGTAAGGAATGGCCTCAGCTATAAAAGATCGCCATACATTTTCGTTGGTTAGCCTAAGAGGAAAATAATTTTTTTCCCAAAAACACTTGTGTTATGAATATTAAAAATAGCATTCATACACCTAATAATACGTACCTACTGTTCCTTGGCATCCCTGAAACTACGGTGAAACACTCACTCACAGTGTTCAATGAAAGCTGAGACCCATTTGTCTCCTGCTACTACTACTTTAAGATTTGGGCGAACATTGGAGAGCAATAATTCTACATGAATAATAAATTGCATTCCACAGGAGAACGATATTTAGAGGCTCGATGTTTGGTTTACTCGTTAAAGTTCAATCTGCAGGAATATACATTTTCCTTCGGCCTGGAGAGATTCCTCCCCTTAAACCATCCAACAACTCGGTCGAAAGATTTAGTATATCGCAACGTTTTTACATTTCTATCTGCTCTCTCTCTCTCTGCTGTTCTCCATCTATGTCTGCGTACATTCCCAGTTCATTAGTGTCCCACACGCCATCGGCGTATTCTGTGAGAGGTCCAACGGGTTTGTTCCCGTACTCATCACGGATATATACTCGGTACGCGTCGAGAGCTACTTTGTTGAAAATATGCTATAGGTAATCTAAGTGGCCCGGCTTTTAACAAGCGATATTCAGCAAAAGATTTGCCATATTAGGGAGCCCATATAATTACGCGCCGGGACAAAATCAGGTTGTGAAAATCCACAAGGTCAAACCGAACCCGTTACCGCGACGGTCTGCTGATCACACCCCGAACCAAAAGATAGTTACTCCATCTATTCCGTCTTTTTATGGCATGGGCTCATTAATATACATTCCTATCAGTGTTATAATTAATCAGTAGGACTAATCTCTGAAATAGATCGAATACAACGGAGAGCAGCAAGATTTGTGAAAAGTTGTTACGATAAACGTAGCAGTGTTACCAAATTGTTGAAGGAATTAGGGTGGGAATCTCTAACTGATCGAAGGAAGAAATGCAGGTTAAATCTTTTGCGCAAATTCGGAGCAGACAGTTTTTTGCCGGAGGTTCAGCATATACTGCTAGAGCCAACGTACTACGGTAGAAGTGAACACAGGAATAAAATAAAGGAAATTGACTGCCGAACCGATAAATTCAAAATGTCATTTTTCCCACGTACATACAATAAGGGATCATAATAGTTGCAATAGATCAATCATATGAAACTCCCACCCTCAACAAGTAGAGCACAATTTTCACTTGATTCTTGTTTTTTGCGATTCCGTTAAAATTACTGTGGTGAGTAATAGATTATTTTTTATAAATAGTTGAGAAAACATGAAATCTATACGCCGTTAGTTTTTTGACGAAATCTAGGTGCTATAAATTCCTATTTCCTTCAATATTCTCCCTCTGGAGCGCATAGCCATAATCCATCACATGTAAAACATCTTATATTTTTAGGAAAATTGCTCGAAAAGTAGTTCGGCAAGGGGTTGATATTTTTATATCATTGGAAAGATGAGTTTTTTTATTCAAAATGAGGCCAAATTCATCAAATTCTAGGTGAAGTGGTTTTTCGCTCAAACTACCTTAATTGTGGAAACGTCACCGATGGTCAGCGTGAAGGAAGGCAGTGCCCAACGAGTCCCAAGCGTCCCAGTGGCGGCGTCAAGGCAGGCTGAGCAATTCCCCCCCGCCCCTGCTTCCGTATCTCTGCGGTTTCCCAAAGAAAGTTCTAGCTCCAAAAAAAGAAACAACGCGACGTAGCCGTGCTCAACCGCAGATTCCACAAGTGGAAATGAACCCAGACTCCGCGGTCAGTAGCTGGATGCTAACCTCGTTTGGCTACATATCAGGGTCTACTACATGAAAAAAAAATATGAAATTAGCGGATCTGGTTATAGTGCGGTGGCTAGTATACAGGCTTTCCATATAAAGGTCCCGGGATCAATTATTATTGTCAGTGTATCTTCTGGCAATAGTCTTTCACCCGCCAAGGAAAGAAGTCAGACCACTGAACTAGGGATTGGAAAATCGATTTCGATTTTAATCGAAAATCGATTATCACACTCCGATGTTCGATTTAATCGAAGTCGACTTTGTGTTTCGAAAAACCGATCAAAATCGATTCTAGCCGATCGATTTTCGATTTTTAGCTTGCTAGCTAAAACTAGCGTTTGAATTTTGTCAATCGAGCTGCGCCAGTTCGTAAACCGCCCTCCAGTCGACCGCAAGTCCAACTCTAATCCACTACAAGCTTGGAAAGAGATTGAGGGAGAATATCCCCACGTATATACAAACCAGCCAGCAGGATTTTATCTATAGTTGCCTCTTCCGTGCCCTGTGAGCGACTATTTTCTCACGCCGGGTTAATTGCAACTCAGGTGCAAAATCGATTATTCGGAGAACATTTAAATATGTTAGTTTTCTTAAGGTCCATCCCTGAGGAACACTGGTTCCACGGCTTTGCAAACAAGAAATAAATAAAATTCTGTTTTTCATTTTGTGGTATGCCCACTTTTCAATATAAAATTCTTATTGCTACTAAACTATATGTAATTTGCTTTAAATATCGATTTCGATTTCGATTTTTCGATTATTTTGGGGGAAAAATCGAATTTTTTAGAAAATCGATTTTAAAAACCAAAATCGAAAGTGGATTAATCAAAACTCGATTCTGGATTTAAATTTCCAATCCCTACACTGAACACCATTAAAATTGGGCAGCAAGGATTAGATTGGGCCAAGGAGGTTGAATACCTTGGAGTGAAAATAGACAAGAATGTAAGCATGAGTAGCCACCTAGACAATGTGATAGGTAAAAGTGCGGGCTTGAGGGCCAAGTTAAGCCCTATTCTCAGGTCGAAAGAAACTCCCCTAACCATTAAAAAACAACTATACCAGAACTACATTCAACCTGTCATTACATATGTGGCACCTGCTTGGGCGGGTATCCTAAACAAAGCACAAATGAAAAGATTGGAAACTCAAGAGAGAAGAATAATAAGATCAGTTTTTAAGATCAGGAAAAGAGAGGGGAACAACAAATTGTACCAAATAAAAGGTATTACTCCAATTATGGAAAAGATAAAGGCTCTCGCAATAAATTATTACGAACAGCTAGATGGCAGTGACAATCCGCTTTTAAAACAATTACTTTTTTTTCGAAGACGTAACCAGGAATTACTACAAAATTCCTGGTAATGTTTACAATTTAAATATTTAAATTATAATTTTTAATTTTAATGCAGTTTTTAAATAACTTATTGACGATAAAAATCTGGACACGAAGTAGATGCTTCAGACAAAGAAATTAGCAACTGTCACCTTGGGGTGACAACCTCTATAAAACACAAAGACACATGATGAATGATATTTGCAGTGGAGAAGATTTTACAGCGAAATGCTGTTCCGTTCTTGGGTGCTGAAAGAAAGGCATTTCAGGCGCAGTACTCCACTTCTAACTGAGACACTAACTAACTAACTAAGACAGATAAGACGCTGAACTGTGGTCCCGTTTCACGAAGTCACGTGTCGACGCCGGGTTTCCCTCCACCCATTTCCTCCTGCATTCTTCTTTCCCTTTCCAACCTTCCCACCTCCTGTCCTCAATCACGGTAACGACTTCTCACAAATAACTACACAACCAAATGATCACATTCCCGTGGTGGTCGAACATTTTTCAACCTAACATTTTTTAGTGCGAAGAACGATGATCAAAAAAATGAGCTTTCACTAAAATTTTAGTTTTCTAAGCTTAAATTGCATGTGTTAAATAAATAGGAAGATAAGGTTGGTGTGTTTGGCTAGAATACTGAAAATCCTGTGCAAATTTCCAGTAAATCACTTTACAGAAGATGTTTTAGAACATGCTGAAAACTCCATGCTAAACATTTTGGGAAATAATGTAAGAGAAACAATTGCACTTTTCCACAAAATGGTTTATTGCGTACAACGCGTTTCGGCTCACAGAGCCATCATCAGGTACAAGACAAGGTCTTGTACCTGATGATGGCTCTGTGAGCCGAAACGCGTTGTACGCAATAAACCTTTTTGTGGAAAAGTGCAATTGTTTCTCTCACATTATGAAGAACTTCCACGATATCTCGCCTGAATCTGTTGAATTTTGGGAAATTTTTCATTTAAAACTGTTAACATGACTGTAACATGCACTAAATTAAAAAAATTAAAAATTGATCGACTTGGAACATTTTTAATCCTATGATTCGATACGTTTGTAGCCCCGATTCATTCTTTGTCACCCCTGTGACCTCTGAGTGACTCTTGAAGGTCAAGGGATGACAAGAGGGATCTGAAGACCTTCGATCTTGGCATATTTTTAAACCTATGATTCGACAGGTTTGCAGCGGCGATTCGCTTTTCGTCACCCCTATGACCTTTACTGTGCCCTTTCAGGGGTCACGGTTGCAATTTCGAACTCGAAAGTTCTTCCATCGTGTTTCTTGTTCCCAAAAACATAAAAATTGAAAGTTTTGCAAAGAAATTCTGCCTTTTTTGTATTTCGAAAAATTTAACATTGAAAGCTCATAAGGCAAAATTTGGATTTTTGGTTGGACCATATTTATGGGATCAAAATTCATATTTATAAAATTTCACTTACACCTGACAAAACTTACGACCTATTTCTACCTAGGTACATACCAAATTTCATTCATGTGGCACGAAAGAAAGTGCCTGAAATTATAGGTTAGAAATGACACACGATCAATGGGACACTCTGTATAGGTACATAATGAAAAATTATCGTGGTTCTCTTCCTTTCGCCGTCCACCCCTTCCTCTCATGTCATTCACTCTACTATAAATGTTTCGTTATTCCACTATCTTCCAATCTCATTCCACTATCTTCCAATCGCATGGCCAAACCAGCGGAGCATACTCCTTCTCACTGAATTTTGCCTACTCTTAAGCTTATATACTGACATAGGTACCCAGGTTTCATTGCCATATAAAATAATTCCGTGAGAAGAACACTTTTGCACGCTACGATTTTCGCTTCACTAGACAAACACTCATTCCTTCACAAACCATCTCATCTCCTCAACCTGCAAGGCAATTTTCTAAACCTAGTTTACTCTATCCTCAGCAATAGAGACCAGCGGTAATACTTTCTGGCTCCCCATCCCACTTGTCACCAGTAACGTCACCGGGGTTTCCCAGGGAAGTGTCCTCGGTCCACATCTTTTTATCTTTTCGTTGAAGATCTAGCCTCCCTTGTTCTATCCTCACAAGCTTATACCCTTTTTAAAACAGCCGACTTCAAAATGTTTTAGCAAATCAACAGTGTCACGGACTGTTGTGACCTTCAGGATGCCTTGAACAAGGTTTTAGAATGGTGCAATACGTGGAAACTTAAATTAAACCCAAGTTAAATCAATACTATATCAATTTCCCAAAAAAATCCCCACAGAACTTCAGCTATAGGGTAAATGCCCTGAAATTCAATCGCGTCTTCTCTGTGAAAAACCTCGGTATATTCATGGATCATAAACTCCACTACTGTGACCATATCCTGGCAGAAATAAAGCTATTACTCTCCAAGGCCTCCTCTACCGCTTCGCTGAAATTGCAAATCCACTAGTACTTCGCTCATATTTTTCAACTATTGTCCTTCCACTCAAAATGTATTTCTCCCCCATGTGGTCCATCTCAGCTCCATATCTATAGCATTCTCAACTCTACCACTGACTGTCCTGCACTGATCTCCAGCATCCGTTTTAGAGTCCCAGGTAGACCCGCTCGCAAGCATTCCTTACTCCACATCATGCCCATTCCCAGATTGTCCTTGATCAAACCCCTTCCCTTCTCCTCAGCCTCTCATCCCTCATATATTCACTTCCAGACACCGTCGATCCGTTTTCGTTTTCTTCCTGCACTTATACCCGCAGCGCTCTTTCAAATCGCACTGGCAATATATTTAATTCCCTTCTTTCCGTTAGTCTTATTGCTATTGCTCTTATTCATTTTTTAATGTATTCTTCTATCTTTTCATGTTTTTAATATTTTGCCGCTGCTAATTGGCAAATATTCAGTTTTTGAATCTAGGGAACGTGAGCTCTACGGCCTCTAAAAGTGACAAGTTATAAAAAAATATAATACACTGTCTCCGGCGTTACTCTGTGGAACTCCTTCATTTTAATAATAAAAAAAGCGCTTGGTTGATATTCCACACTTTATTCTAAGGAAACGACCCGGGTTTCAGCATCCCATGCCATCATCAGGTACAAATAGTTGGGTGGCTTACGCTTATATAGGTATCCGTGGGTGGAGGGGGGGATATGAAAACGGGGGGGAGGAGCATATATACCCACCCCACTCTCCTTCAAAAACAGCCTTGTTCGTTACTTATGCTCCCCCCCCTGTTTTCATATCCCCCCCACCCACTATATTACTGTGTGTATTAAGTGTAAGCCACTCAACTATCTGTACCTGATGATGGCATGGGATGCTGAAACCCGGGTCATTTCCTTAAAATAAAGTGTGGAATAAGAACCAAGTGCTTTTTTATTATTAAAATTATTTTAAAAAAATTTCAATAATTTTTCATTGTGTTTTTGGACGAATTTAAAAATAAATAAATAAAAATAAATAAATTCCAGCATTAGCACGCAAAATGATCTCTTCATCTATCATTCCATATTTTTTTAACATTCAGTCAAGATACACAAAATCAACCTCTCTCCTTCAACTATTTCATCATGTACCCTCATCATATAATCATATACACTGCTCTCTCTCCCCCTCCCTCTCTCCCTCCCTCCCTCTCCCCCTCCCTCTCCACCTACCTCCCCCTCTCCCGCCACCCCTCCCCCTCCCTCTCCTCCCCCCTGGTATTGTCATAATTCTGTTCTCATATCTGTATGAAAAATCAAAACGTGAGCGTGAAAGCCTGCTACTAATAATTATAGTTTTTTTGCAAACAACTGAAATTTTTTTAAATAAATAAATGCAAGTTGGGTAACACTGGGGAACAAATTTTGTATTTTCATATGAAAACCCTGGAAAATATTTTAATGTGGAAAAATTAAAATGAAAATCGTTGAAAATCGAAAAAAAATTGGAACTAAAAGTTGGATCGGAGCCGGAGCGGAGCTGGAGCCGGAGCCAAGAAATAAACTGGAGCCACTCCCAAGAAAGGCCTCGGCTCCAAAGCCAAGCTTAAAAGTATATCTACTTATTTAGTTCAATAGCTAATAATAGTATGACATTGCGTGTTTGACGATAGGAGCATGCCTTGTCTGGAGTCACCCCCCCCCTGCCTTACACCCTTGAGATGGCTCGCAGGGTAGCACGAAGATAAAGATAAATAAAGGATATCCATTCAGAGGGTACGAGTTTCATTCTCCGCAGTATATGCGATTTTTCCGGGAATTCCTAAACCTACGTCACAGTACGTAACCTACGGTCATTCTGTTCACAGTAATTTTCTTAATTCTTCCATTACAGGTAATCGTACTTCCCACAGATAAGAGAACTAAATTAGAACACTCTACGATGGGACGTAGATCTACCGAGCTCTTGAAGCCACTGGTTAACATAATGCTAATAATATACGCCAGGTTTCTCTTTACTGTCATAGAACCAATACCAACCTCCCCCCCCCTAATGAGGAAAGGCTTTACTAAACTTAGTAGCTGATCGATACCCTGAATACCAAAAACAACCAATGAAAAGAGAAGAAATGTAATGTTTATGGTAGCATAAGAAGGGAAGATTTAGGCAACATGGAAAAATGGACGTCTTGGAGAGTAAACGGCTGGGTGATACTTTAAAGGGAAGGAATGATTGGTTGGGCGGTTCGATCGGTATTGGAATGGATGCCAGCTGAGACTAAAAAATATCAAGCGTATCATTTTATGGCTCGGCAATCCGTGGTTTTGATAAAGACGGCCGTAAAGAAGTGAGGAATGCGGGTGTCCAGAAGGACGGAAGCAGTGAGTCGGAAGAGAAATGGGAAGACGGAGGTATTTTAGATAAGGCGACGACGCACGGTGGAGAGGAAAGACAAGTTGGTGTCGATAAATCCGCATACTAAGCGAGACATAAATGAACCGTATTATAAGCGAACGGCCCCTTGAGAGATGCCAAAGAGAACAAGGTAATTCCGCAGAAGAGTGAAGAACATAACCAGCAATGAATGATAAGACCCCTTAAATTACAAGCGCACCAGTTATTTTTTGGACCTTTCGGAGGAATAACTCCCTTTGTGCAACTAATATTTTATTATGACTGTTTCTATTTCGGGATTCATTCCGCGATGTTAAAATTGTAAAAAAAAAACAATATTTCGCTGGTCCTCCTGCCAGCTTCATCAGGTTAACTGAACTGATTAAAATCTGAACTGAACTGAAAAAAAATTAAAGGTTAAATCAGTTCAGTTAAACCCTCAGGTTTGAGCGAAAAATCACTTCACTTAGAATTTGATGAATTTGGCCTCATTAAAAAAAATCATCTTTCCAATGATATCAACATATCAACCCCTTGCCAAACTACTTTTAGACCAATTTGCCTAAAAAGGTAAGCTGTTTTACATGGGATAGATTATGACTGTGCGCTCCAGAGGGAGACTAGGAATTAGGAACAAATTAGGAACTTCTAGCACCTAGATATCGTCAAAAAACTAACGGTGTGTAGATTGCATGTTTTCTCAACTATTTATTTTAAAAAATCTATTACTCACCACAGTAATTTTGACAGAATCGCAAATAAACCTGCTGTTTAGAAGGTTTTTCAGCCGTACGGCGGGAAAAAATGAGTCAAGTTCGACACTTATGCAGCTTTATTTATTTAATTACTGAGAATTTTGGTCATCTATAACTATATATTTGCGCCATTAATATTACAACATTTATTTCACACTTCTTAAAGACGCTGAAGTCAAAAAATAAAATTTGAATATGGTCTCCATTATGGCTTAGGGAACTATCTCGCTGAAACCACCTTAACCTGATGAAGCTGGCAGGAGGACCAGCGAAATATTGTTTTTTTTTACAATTTAACATCGCGGAATGAATCCCGAAAAAAGTAACAGTCAACACTAATTCCGCGTAGGCATACGAGCTAATTTTTTATTATGTTTTTAAAAAATTGTGTTATCGCAATCATCAGTAATTCGATGTTAAGTTTGGTTAACTGCAACCCTCCAATCGTCTTCGCTATCCTTAGCTAACTTCTTTACTATTCCTACTTTTATTTTTTTCCACACAGTGTACATTGAACCATGAATCAGTCACGAAATCGATTCTGCTCACTAACAACTACATAGTGGCGTTCCGCGGATTTAAATATTCTAATAAAGAAATTCTACCCCAAGGCTATAACAAACACTATGACAAATATTATCGTGTTATTCAGGAAAGCACCAAATGGACGTACATACATAAAGTCAATGTTTTCTCGTTAAATAATGCCTTTAAGTTATGTCTATAGCTATTCATGTCTATCAAAAAGGATAGCTATAACATAATTAATAATGTTCTTGAACACCGAATTCAAGGCTTGCCAGATTAAAACAGCTAATTTTTCGTGCAATGTGCATAATTTATGTTTCGCTCCGCTGTTTCCTGATCAAAAGACAAAGAGATTGGAGAGCAGAGGAATAGATCGCTACCCGAAGCAGTAAAAATGTTTTCTCTGCAAATCACGAAACTCCTCACATTCCAGCCCTGCAATTCCTTGTAATTCATTGTTAGATAACATACAACATTTAGCGAGACCATTTTTACGTAAAAAATAAATCAGAGGCGAGTAAGCATCTCTTTATTCATTTCGCACTGCAGTTCTTTATAAAGAGGGGACGGTGAAAGAATGCCATTGCCGTGTTTTATAAAGCTTCCTCAAATTAAAAATCTTAAGTTTCTTTTTAATTTAAGAGGCTTTGAAAACGATAGGTTTACCACCTGTAGGTATGAGAGGTATTTATTGGCAGAACTCAATGAAAATATTTTAAAAGATTTTGCTGCTTGTATTTTAAAGTTCACGTTTGATTTTATAGGCATTACTATATCATACTTGATAATGTATCAATTATTTTCACCGTAGGATGTGGTACATACCTACTTCTTTTTCTCCCATTACATTTCTCCCTTGTGATTTTTAGCATTGTTCGGAAGCGAAATAATTTATCTGCATCAATGTAACATTTCATTCTGAGAGCCACCACTATGGTGATGTGTAATGATATCAGCCATGGACCAAGGACAGAATAGGGAATTCTAAATGAAGGGAGGACTGAAACTTGCATGTCAATATAACAGGATAAAACGTAGGTACCTACCTAATACTGTCCCAGAAATATTTTCATGCCATTCACTAGAGAAAATATCGTTCAAATATCCACAGCTGCGCATCGTGAGCGTCACATTGTTGAGTGAGCATGTGCGCGCGCGGGAAGCGTCAGTTCACATTTGTGCCGCCCAGAGGCCCCCACGGTCGGCCGTTTCCCTTATCGGGAAAAATCACCTTCGTGAAGAGATGGGAGGAAGTTTGAAAATTCTGGAGTTCCCTTTTTTATTATCTTTCCCTCAACTGGGCGTGCGTTTACGTGGGTGCGCCCCTAGGCGACCCTCCGTGAACAATTAAAGAGAACGAGGAGAATGCCCTCGGGGAGTTGGAAGGAGGAAGACAGCAGGAGGGAAAACAAAGGAAGGCGCGAGGGATGGTGGGCGAGCCGAGAGGGGAAGATGGGGCCACTCGACAACGCGGTAGCTATCAGCATCATTTTGAACAACGGCAACAACAAAACCCTTACACTGTCGATCAATCCTATATTCCACAGAAGGCTACAACACAGAACGAAGCATCCTCCTAGGACCCTATCTTCTTCTCCCTTCTTTTAACGACCCTGCATTGTAAAGTGAAATTTTAATGTCAAGCGCAAGAGGTAGTTGCTTTCCTCCCTTTCCTTTCCTTCTACCCTCTCTACCCTCTACCCTACCCTCACGGCCACCGTTTTATGGCGAAACAGGAACAAACACTCGTAGGAGATGTTATGGTCCCCCCACCCTCTTCCGAAGAGATTATTCTTTCCACCTCCTCTTTTTCCCCCGAAACCCCATTCACTCGATCTCGAAAGGGGCCGTAAAGTCGATTGTTTCGACGGTCGGCAAGTCGAGTCGGCGCGCGAGTGAAAGAGTTATCCGGTTATGGAAATGCGGCCTTCCATCGCTACCAAGGCGACGGCGGCGACCGCGTTGGAGATGATGATGATGTATGCAGCGAACAAGCGAGAGCGGTGCTTCCATCTATACACCCTTTCTTTCTTTCTTTTCCCGGGCTGCCCTTATGTTCTGGGTGGAGATAAAAGTGGGTGGGTGTGTTGGGGAGAGAGAGAGAGAGAGAGGAAAAAAAAGAATAACGAAACAAAAACGACTTCAAGAATTAATTCGCCGATCCGAATGATCATCATCAACATTCCGAAATGGGTGGGTGGGTGTGGGATTTACATTCACTGTGGGATGCTTAAGGGGGAAGGGAGGAATGGGAATGCGAATGTAAGGAGAAGAAGGTGAGACTTCTTTTATCGCTATGAGAAAAATTCCGCGTCAAGAAAATCAATCAAAAAATACATTCCCTCATGGTAAATTACAAAAAAAAACAAACATTATACGAACGGTGGTCGCTGAAATCAACATAACTACTCTCTTGGGCAGAGGTGACATATTATAAGTATCTGATTTCATAAAAATACAAATAAAGTGTATTTAACTCAAGTGCCTACTCTCTTAGGCGAATGCAATACATTACAAGCGTTGGGTAACTTATAACAAAAAACGTAATAACCTTTCATTGACACAATATTGCACCCTAAGCAACATCCGGTGAAACCAACAATTAAATTATTATCAGCTAGCATCCATAAGTAGGCTCTGCATGTAAGGCATACCCTATGAATAAATTGAAACGTAATCAGTAATAGCTAATACAATAACTAATAATATACGTATGAGTAAAAATACTACAATTATTAACAGGTATTAAATTTACCCTTGAATCTATACAAATTGTCATTTTCGTAGATTCATCGATTATCTGTAAAATCAGAACGACCTTTCACGTACGTTGAAGAACGCAGTGTATAAAATGAAGGAGAGGGCAAAACATTTGGGTGTTTACTTATTTTTTTAGAAAGTAGTTAGCCTCCAGACTTACCACCATACAAAAATACATCTCTACTTAAATGTGATTAGATGAATGAATAGTTTTTCACTTAGAGCACATCTAACAATTAGTTTAAAACTGCTACCTATGTATCCACTATTATGAGTTTGAGAGGTAAGTTCCACCATGTCAGCTCCATATTCTATCCGTTATTGCGTGACATGACATGAAATACACGCTGAGCTAGGTTCAGTTAAAATAAAATTTGCAATTAACATTCGTACTTAAACTAAATTAAATTGTAAATAGATACATGAATATTAAAATTTTCGATGATAAAGCCATAACAGTAATATCAGTATGATCAATTAATGTACTTACCTATGTTAAAAAATGCAGCAAATGAAAAGTTGTGGAGAAATAAAATAAATAAATTGGTGATCAAAAAATAATGTAGCCGGTGGAGAAGTGGGGGGGGGGGGGAATGGGCGGAAATGGAAGGGCGGGCGACGTGGGCATCTGTAGTACATTCCCGGGGGGTTACAAGAGGGGCATATTTGAATGTAAAGTGGGGGAATGTGAATGTAAGTAGGAGAGTGCAAGGCTTTCGAGTGCGGGGCGGCGGCTTTAGCAGCGGGCGGCGTCGTAAAACGCGGGGGCTTCGCACTCCACAAAAACCAACGCGCCTAAAAAGAAATCCGTGAACGCTCGCGCGCGTGTGTGCAAAAGCGGGAGACGGAGAAGGAGAAGAAGAAAGGCCAGGAAACTCTCCTGAATTAATCATCGGCCTCGCGAACAAAACACACTCTCGAGGATTTCCTCCACGTTTTGTTCAACGCCCCCTCACAATCCTCTTCTCGTGGGTAAAAAGGGTGCCATTCCTTTGTTGCACAGTGCGTCGAGTGGAACCCAAGGGACTCTCCAGAGATGGCGTTCGTAAACGTAGCAACAATGAGGTTAGCAACACACGCATGCGAAAACATGGAACAATGAAGCTTTCCGAACGTGCCCGCTGGCGAAGCGCGCCAGATGGTCGGGATTGTATATTATACCCGCCGTGCAATCACGACTTTTATGAGAAATATTGAAATATCACACCGCTAGGGCGTTTGTGATTTAAATTCGCACACTATGGTGGAACACCTGGTTTATATTGGAGGGGAAATAAAGGAACCACGAAAAGATTTTGAGCTATCCTCCTCCTCCGCGTCGATACACATAAAATATATAAGAATGAATAACGACTGCCGAATGAGCCTATGGCACCCGCCATCTGTACCTCGCCGTGGCGGGATCACGTGACGAACCGAGTGATTGTTGCGCGGCGTCTCGAGCGCTGCGGCGGGAGTTGAGGTTGAATCTTAAGGTAGTTTGAGGGAAAAATCACTTCACCTAGAATTTGATGAATTTGGCCTCATTTTAAAGAATAAACTATCATCTTTCCATTGATATCAACATATCAACCCCTTGCCAAACTACTTTTCGAGCAATTTGCCTAAAAATATAAGCTAATTTGCATGTGACAGATCACGGCTGTGCGCTCCAGAGGGAGAATATTGAAAAAACTAGGAATTTATAAAACCTAGATTTCGTCAAAATCTAACGGTGTGTAGATTGCATGTTTTCTCAACTATTCATAAAAAATAATCTATTACTCACCTCAGAAAATTTTACAGAATCGGAAAAAAACCTGCTGTTTTGAAGGGTTTTCAGTCGTACGGCGGGAAAAAATTAGTCAAGTTAGAGGCTTAATTTACTTAATTACTGATAATTTTGGTCATGTGTAACTATATCTTTGCGCCATTAATGTCACAATATTTATTTCACACTTCTTACAGACGCTGAAATCAATAAATAAAATTATAATACGGTCTCCATTATGATTAGGGACCTATCTCGCTCAAACCACTTTAATAGGCAATCCGACACACACACATGCAGTTGAGTCCGATTTACGACTCGCCGTCAACTTCCAACTTAAACCGTGAATCGGTATCACGTTCACGACATCGGTTTACGATTCGTTGTCAACTGGATGGCAAGTCGCTAATCGTTGGTCTCCCCTTCGTTAATCTTCGGCTGTGTGCATTCGCAGCTCAGATGTTTACATGCGCCTGAGTGCCACCTTCCGTGCATATGTTTGCTATCTACTAAAGAGCTAGAACATGGACTTGGAATGTAATTCCAGTACCAAATGTCAATTATAACGTACGAAGCTTATTATTGGCATTGCGAAAATGACAGCCAGAAGGATCGAGGCAAAGTGCAAGGTCAAATCTGAAACGGTATTCGGAGAACATACTGCGCATGCGCTGGTGTCAACAATCAAACGTTAAAGTTCAGCCTGGCTGAACTTTAACGTTTGACGGTTGGAGTTGACCGTTGACGCTTTCGCGCAATGGTATACGCTTCCATAAGAGCCGGTGTATTCGACTCCAGGTTGAAGTTCACGTTGACGGCAATCGTAAAGCGGCCTTAACGTCGTCACCCTCCGCATGGCGTTGGTTTCGCGTGCCCATCAGTAAGTTTAAAGGTTGGTCATCCATTTTCTGACTGTAGCCTACCCCAAGGAAGATTTCCCTACCCTAAGGATATAATCCCCAAAACCCAATTGAACCTAAAAAAGAAGAAAATACCTAAATTCCCCAGCAATCTCTCCCACCTTCCAACACTCCACCTACCATTCCGCAATTTCCCTGAGCCTAACGCCAAAACATCGCAACAGCCAAGCAAGCAAATCTCCAGCGACGAAGAACCTGCCGCTCCGGAACCAAGAACTTCTCAGCCTCCCACCCAAATCACTCCTTTTCCTCAATTTCCAATTCCCAATTTTCACCCTCCCATAAACCCTCCTCATCCCGGCTGCGGTAGAAGCGGGCAACAGTTAAAAACTTGCTACCCCCTTTCCCGGATTGATAACCATACCAATCAATCCTTCCCTAATATCACAACTCCTACCTTTAAATTTTATCCTTAACCCTACAAAATACTCCAGCCTTAAACAAAACAACCTTTCTTGCCGCGCATTAAAAAAAACCCTGAACAAAACAACCTTTCTAAAAAAAATCCTGAATAAAATAACCTTTCTTGCCCTGAATTTATATTAAAAAGAAAAAAAATCCTACTATGAACAAAACAACCTTATCTGCTTAAAAACAAAAAAAACAAAAGTCCAGCCTCATCGTCATCTTTCTTGAAACATCCAACCACAGCCAGCAAGAGCGATAAGCTCGGAATGGTGTTATAGAATTCTACATATGCTTCGATTTTCTGACTGCGTCAAGAATATTCCGCAAACCCAGAGACTCCTTACGTTCAATTAGATGACGTGCTTTAAGTTTGGGAAATAGGCTTCTGAATAACTGAACTACTGGTCATGTTAAAGATGCCATTTTTATTCGAAATATTAGAGACCATAACAGCTGACAATATTGCATAGCAATTAGGCTATTCGACAGTAATTTTCGCTAATTGGTTAGTTGGCTAAATGATGCATTTGTTATGTGCAACAGATTTCCGACCATTTTTAATTCCTTTGCAGCTAAGAATCCTTCTCTTGATCATTTTTCTACGACCTCCTCCTTGTACAAATATTCTTTTTGGCTTGTGTGATTGTGTGATCTTAGTGACTAGTTGTTTTTTGTAGTCAATATGTTTTATTTATTTGTCTGTTATGTCCGCCGATGTTAAGGCCATAGTGCTATTTTTGGTTCTTTGCAAATAAATAAATGAACTAGTTCTAGCATCAAATTTCACGTCATGGTCGTTAGTCACTCAATCATACCTTCTAATACGTTTCTTAATTGTTTCGTTGTGACTCAAAGTGTCCATCTGGACCTCGTCTTCCTTAAAAAGTGTTCCATGTGGATTTTTACTCTTCCGTTCTCCTGAATGTATGCACCCTCGCTTGTTTCTGATCTTATTCGTCCATTTGATCTTCAGCATCCATCGCGTTTCAAATGACGAATTGTTTTCCTACTTTGGATTCCAAATGCAAACAGTACTTTTGCGATTCCCATGCAGGTTCAATAGAATCACGAAAACGCAACTGTTTAACTCAAAACAAAAACGTTTACAGCTATTCCAAATCACAACACGTCCTTTGAGGAATATTGCCCCTTATGCTCTTTCCGTAATTTATTAAAAATTTCGACACGTTTCAGGTATATTTAAACTATTATCATGCGCATGTCCTACGCGCCATCACTTCTCTTCAATGCGAAGATTGGCTTCCTGGGAGCTTATTCTCTATCTCGAAGCTACCGATGCCGTAGCTTCGAATAAGCTACCAGAATTGGCTTCCAACCGTATTCTCTAACTCGCGGGAGCTTTCTCAAGAACGTAATAGGAAGTGGAGAGAGGTTTGGCGAAAGGCGGGTATGAGAATCTTTTTAAACCAAATCCGCGGAAACTTCATTTCTGGTGACGTCATTTATAGAACCAATGGGAAAGCTCGTCTCAATGTTTTTCCGTGGATAAAACTGGTGAAACCTGTTTTAAGACCGATTTAGGCGGTGAAGATGTATGTACATCGTTTTTAGCGAAAAATTCCACGCATTAAAAATTATGCGAGCGAAATTCTAAAATTTTTTATTTTTGCTAACATAATCTCGTGAACAATGTCGTGAATAGGAACGCACAACGTCCATCTTGGCTGTTTTGATCACTTGAAATAAGATTGTTCGTAAATATATTCGGGAATTAGGGTTCATGTCGATGATATGGTTCAATATCATTCGTGCTATTTGCTTTCGTCGATTACTCGTTGCTTCAAATCATTTAAATAATATACGAAGATGAAACTTTCAAAAGAAATGCGAAGGTGATACTCGCTACCACGGCCCAATAAGTATCCCATTATGGGCTGGAATCACGTAACTCACCGAAGGTAAATATGACTTTCCGTCACTCCAGTTATTATCTTTTTTGTGAAAAATTCCGATAATGGCGAAAATGACGAAGTAACCCAGTGAAAGTGCAAGGAATGCGCATTTAATAAATGTAAGAAACATACCCGTGAGTTGAATAATTATAAATAGATAAGCGTAATAAAATGACCAATATTTAAGCAGGGTATTCGGAGGCCGCGCTTCGTGAGGCTACCGTGGGAGCTTATTGGGGCTACGGAAGTAGCTTCGTGCCATTTACAGAGTACGGGTGGGAGCCTAATAAGCTACCGGTAGCTTCTGCTTGCTCTTTCTCCGGTAGCTTCCATGATAGAGAATACCGATGGGAGCAAGTAGCTTATTGAAGCATCTTTTCGCCAGAAAGCTCCGATGCTTCGAGTTAGAGAATAAGCCCCCTGAAATCCTTCCAGCCATCCATACGTCCAATTTCCCCGGCTCGACATTTGGTTGACTCGGTTCGGACAATTACCGGTTCGATTATGCTCAAAATCAATGGAAGGCTTGGGTGCGCATTCTATTCTCAAGCTAATTATTTTACCGCTTCCCCCCCGCCCCCATCTTATGTAAGGGAGCTTATGTCAAACAACTTACGGAAAACAAATATAAAACTGTGTGAGAAAAAAGTTAGCCGCCATTTCGGAGTTACCCAACCGTATAGTTTTTTTTTCTCCAAAATACACTTCGTTCTCCCAACATTTTATTCCTTTGGATGTCATAACTAAATACGGAACAATAAATATTCCATGTGACCAGGAAAAGGTATTTCTGAAAACGCTCATATGGCACACGGTTACATTTAAAGGTTTTTATTTATAAGCCCAATAGGAAAACTAGTGAAAAATAATTCTTAATGTGCCTTACAACATTTCCAAGGCACTCCCCGTAGCTGTATTTTTCCAAAATACCGTATTTTTGGAGTAGTCAGAGCAAAAAACCTTATACGCAATTTGATTATCCATTGATCATGTTCATAATAGGCCTATGAAGACCATATTGTTCGGTGATATAGCCTTTTCTTGTAAAATAATGACACTAAGGTATTCCCAATGACTTGCCATTAGGTGTGGACTTATTAAACAACACATATGGCCAGCCAAGATTATTTTCTGAGGTCAACGAAAGCGGTATGAGAACTAAACCTCGCCTTCAAACTGTCTTCAGTTTTCACCCATTCCAGCCGAAATGTAACTATGTAGGTGGAAAAGGCTATCGTGATAAAAGGTGAATGTGTGACCGATGTGAAGTCACTATTGTTTCTTCTGACGACAAAGTTCCAAAGCGTCTTTCCTTCCCATTTACCCTCAACGGAATTTGGGAAAACTGGGAACGGAAAATTGATTATTTTGCATTAAGTAAGAAACACATTATTAAGGAAGCCATATCCTCAAAATGATAACTTTTTACCAAATATCTTATTAAATAAGTAGGTCGATAAGCTTACGCTGAAGGGCGTCTCTCCCTCTGGAAGGCCGATAAGCAAGCTTACCCTATTCGTGCTTGGAAATGAGTGTCGACTAAGACGCAAATATTGCCTCAAGCAACATGGACTCCCAACATATGCCCCTAGATATTTCAATAACGTCTTCAAAGTTGAAGTTCAAACGATCAAATTTAGTCGCAAACCACGTAATCGAAAACATTTATAACGGTGATGAACAAACATGTATCTTAAAACTCATGCAAATTCTCACTCAGCTCTGGATGTCACACTCATGGCATCAGTATTTGGTGTCATTGGGCGAGAACTTTAATTTTGGGTCGGAGAGTAAAGCATTTGGAATACCTATCATAACATTATCAATGCTAGAAAATCGCGATTAAAATATTTAGTTGAATCTAATTCTAGTTATCACGGTTAGAATTGTTTGCAATATCAAGGGTTGCTTTATTCATAGCTCATTCACAACTTCATCACGAGACTTTCTCGAGTCTCGTGAGGGTGGTGGTCTCATATCGCCAAATAGCGATACCGTTTCGAGTCTCATCTCGTTTTCAAGACGAGACTCGTGACGAGGCAAGAATGTCTTCGCGGCAACATTATATGGAACCACAGAGTAACCGCTACTCTGTGTTGCAACCCTTGATACCTTTCCTATTTCCCCGGTACTCTCCTGAAAGACACGCTGATGAAATCTGAGATCATTCGCAGATCATCCGAGTCATTGGTGACTCTGACAGAAAAATAAATAAATTAGAAATAAGTCCCGGAAAACCCCTTCCACATTTCTATGTTGAGACGTGTGTGGAAAACATTCTCCAAGGAGACCACACCGACGAGGCTATCTCTTAAGTGGAATTCTAGTTTTCTACAGACCGCGCATTCCTCCACTGCCACTCGCATCAGTCATTCCACAAAATATGGTCGGTTTCTGCAGCTGTTGTCATTACATACAGCTCACAGGGGGCAAATGCATTTCAAAGAAACAATCAGTCTTGAAATATAATGTTGGTGACCTTTGTTTGATTTAAATTTCACTTCACAAGAAAGACCACGAGGAGAGGATAGATAGAGGGCAATCGTAAATATGCTAATTACTCAAAAACTATCAGAAATGGCGGAAAGAGGAATGAGACTCAATTTTTTCCTATGACGACCGTGGTGCCATAGCAACAAAGGGCATTAGTAGCCGTAAGTGGCCCAGATCCATCGGATGATTATTGATCTACAGGCCGTCATGCAGATAGTCAACAAATTATGATGAAATAGCAGAGTTTTTCAAGCTGTGTACCACTGAAATATTTTAGCAACTACGGTAAGATATGCGAAGGCGTACTTTCTAAGCATAGTACACCATGCTATAATGAAAAGATGTACGGAGACATTACATGATGGCCTCAAAATATTTTATGCCGTTTCTGATACCGATTCTTGATTTATAAGCATAAAGGATTCAGGATAATGCATAATATGAAAACATAAACTTGCCAGTTTACTAAGGGCGGTAAAGAAGAAAAGTGAGAGTAATAAGGAGTGTTGAAGTCTTGCTTCATCAGCGCAATACTCGATATTATCGATCTTTCCCTGATCGATTCTTGTGTTCCAACTTCTGCCTCCATCATCAAGACTCACAAGTTGACTATGAGACAAATTAATTATTAGAGTTTACTCCGAAAATACCATGGAAATGATTCTCCAGTATCATAAACTAATGGGTTAGACCACTGACGCAAAGGAATTCAGCCTATTATTTACATCACCTCAATGTCGGTTTTTCTGTCTTTCAGAGAAAGGAACAGCCGTGGAAAAAGCTCTCCAAGATGATCAAAATTTAATGATAACAGACATCATACCGTCCACTTTAATTAACTTAATTAAAATCCATGTTTCAACGTCCAAGAGCCATGAAGATGTACACACCTGGATACTGCGCTTGTTTTATTGTTATTAACTCTGTTTTTCTTATTTGAAGGGTTATGTTCCACAAAATAACGAAAAATAATAATAAGATGGACTTGAAGTTTCCAAACTGCCCAAATAAAATACACAAAAATGTATGTTTATGATTTTAAGAGGCAGTAGTCTCGATAATAAGTGGATAAAATTACCGTCGTTTCTTTCAACCACTATACTTTTATATTCATCATTCATCAATGCGACAGGATTATTTTGTCCGTCTCCAGAGAACTTCAGGTTTAGGACACGGTATCTTAAAATTACCACGGCTGCAATTGGTTAAACATCATGTCATTCCTTTTTCACCTATAAGGTAGATATAATAAGTCGATATAGTTCTCTTTTTAAGACGTAGTAAAGTAATGACTTTTTGGGCCGGAGACCATTCCGAAATATCACATTCAGTTGTATTTGACTTGACGATAAACGCAATTATTCTGTCAGGAAACATCATAATTTATTTCCACTCATTCTTCGAACGAAGAAGAAGAAGAGGTAAATATATCAGTGCATATTTTAACCATCCAAGGTCCAGGGATATCTTCATTTGCATTTTAAAAGAAGGGAATGAAGTAAAAGGGTGTCAAAAGAACATTCTCTTCGTATTTTCAAGTCCCTACCCGAAAAATTGATGCGTTTTTCCCCAATTTCAAAAACTCTCTCCTTTGGGTGTTGTCTCTCCCTCTCCCTGTGTCTCTCGGATTCCTTCCACACGAAAGACTTGCTGGCGTGTGGAGAAGATTTACATTTTTCACCCATCTACTTCGCCTCCCCTCCTTCAACCCCCCCGTGTACCACCCACCTATTAGGTTCCCACCGACCACCTTCCCCTTCGATCACGAAATGATCCGAAATCCTTTACCTTCCACTTCTTCACTCCTTTTGCGGCGAGATATGGGCGGCAGACGACTACCTGCGCCCCACCGACTGGGCTGGTGCACGACAGGGTGCACCACATGCGTGCCTTGTGGCGTGACTCCCACGCTGCACGCACCCGCGCCACAAGGCAGGCGGGTGACAAGCTGGTCGCATAACAACGGAGGTGTCAACTCTCCGTCGGTCACAGAGGAGGAAGAGGATAAACTCAACATCAGACTTTAAGGGAGTTAATTTTAGTAAAAATAAGACTCATTTGTCACCATCATCAGTGTTCAAGGTGGTTTGAGCGAGATAGTTCCCTAGTCATAATGGAGACCATATTAAAATTTTATTTTTTTATTTCAGCGTCTGTAAGTAGTATGAAATAAATATTGTAATATTAATGGCGCAAAGATATAGTTAGATATGACCAACATTCATAGTAGTTAAATAAATAAAGCTACAAAAGTCTCTAACTTGACTCATTTATTCCCGCCGTACGGCTGAAAACTCTTCAAAACAGCAGGTTTACATGCGATTCTGTAAAAGTTACTGTGGTGAGTAATATATTATTTTTTATAAATAGCTGAGAAAACATGCAATCTACACACCGTTAGTTTTTTGACGAAATCTAGGTGCTTAGAAGTTCCTAATTTGTTTAATATTCTCCCTCTGGAGCGCACAGCCATAATCTATCACATGTAAAACAGCTTATATTTTTAGACAAATTGCTCGAAAAGTAGTTCGGCATGAGGTTTATATTTGTATATCATTGGAAAGATGAGAGTTTTTTTAAATAAAATGAGGCCAAATTCATCAAATTCTTGGTGAAGTGATTTTTCGCATAAACTACCTTAATTTCGTAAATTGGTTCTCGGCAACCTTCCACTCTCCTCTCCTTCAAGCAAACCGTTTCACTCCTTCGAAAGTCTCAGTCTAACGTCCCTCAAAAATAATTTTTAGACCTTCGTCTTCCCTGGCTATTCTTCCACTTCATTTTTTCACATTGTTTTAAACAGATAATAGTGTCGTTAAATGCGCCAGATGAGTTTGTTCCTTCTTCTTCTTCAGCGAGTTGTTTATCGTAACTTTATGCACACATACCATTCCTCTCCTCGTAGGAGAGTTTCCCCTTCTTCATTGGTGGTTCTCTCTCCGTCCATTTTATTTCCATTACTCTTCTTCAACGTGATATTCTTCAGGGTTGGCTTCACTTAATCCAACATTGGTCCTCCTCGATAATTCTCCTCGATCATTTCTCCTTCCAGTACCTTCTGTTTTCAAGAGGCTTCTGTGTATCGGAATTCTTCCAATACGTTTGCATATTGGAAACCTTTGAAGTTAAGGAGGAACATAAACAGGTTATGCGGGATATACAAAGCAATTACAAAAGAACGGGCTTGGGAGGAAATAAATCAAAGGCTAGACTCACCCTGTTACTTCGGAAGAAATGACCACAGGTACAAAATTAAATGTAGAAAGCAGGAAACGGATATCTTGAAGCAATCCTTCTTAAATAGAGGTATAAAGGAGTGGAATGAGTTACCTGAAGTAATTTTTGAGATCTTTCCCGCTAACGTAAAAATTTTTAGAAATAAGTGTTCCTCGATTCTGTAATGGTTTATTTGGAAGTGTTTTGAAAATTTCATGTGTATTTTCTTATGCTTATGTTAATGTTACCACCAGGCGATTGCCTACTTGTAACGTTTTTTAATTTTATTAAATATTAAATATTCTACTTCGCAGAGATTTTATTTAAGTTAATACTTTCCCTTTAAATCGTCGCAGGTCTTTCCAATCCACTGGAGGACCCCATCTATTTGATCTTCAATACCACGCGAGTGAAATGGTAATATATACGGGTAGAAGTTACAGTGTCAATGTGGCACCTGTCCGCATGGATTGTGGGAAACATCAACAAACAGCAATTCTCTTTCGCCCGAATAAACAGGGAGCGAGAGCTCTTCTGAGCATTGGAATCGCGATATTTACGGTAGAGCCTCTACGACAAGCACCTTCGATAACATGCCCTGATATTTTCATATATTTCAGAGAAATTATGCCTTAGTCGATCTGTGAAAAAGTAATTGGAGGCAATCGGCCATTTAGCGCTGATAACAGGATTTTTAAATCGTCATTTTCAGCCTCAAATTACATTGCTCTTATGGCGGAATGGTGTCGTCCCTCACTTCAACATTTTATTTCTCGAGATTTTCCTCGACAAGGCTGCCTCAAAAACGACCATATGGTGATTGAATAATCAACGGATACAATGATTTTTTTTCAGGTTACCTTATCGGCCATATAATGCAGATATTTATGTTTGAAAAGCGCTGAAGAGTCTTACTTTCGTTCCCTAGCCGCCATATTGAAACATACTTGGCTACTATGTTCAAGGAGTAGGTAAACAAAAACACTATACTGAAACTATGCAAACAAACAAAGGTGCCGGACCGGAGTGAAACTATGATATGTTGACCAGCTATACAGTGTTGTCGAGTTCAACGTCAGCAATCATATATAATAATTTGTTTTAATTACGTTTACATTAAAAGAGCAAAAGCTCTCACTATTTCTGTTGTTTTAATTCATCCCAAATGTTATAATTATGCAGATTTACTGCAGTTCCAGAGAAAGTTTTAAAATTCCTCTGAGATATGGTGTCAATATAAAAGCCATTCTTCATATGACAGGATTACTTCATTTTGAAGAAAACTCATGTACTGTATAGCCATGTTGATTGCTTGAAAATTATTTTCAATTATTATTAATAACATTTTGATCCATTTATCTTGTTTCTGTCGAGTTTATCTATGTAATGCAAGCAGTACTTCGAAGCGCAGGTTCTACCTTAAGCTGAATATCAAGTATAGAGGCAACGACCTACCACGATGAAAACACCGGTACTGCTCGATCAGCCATCTCATCGTTGTACTGGGCTCGAATTTCGGGGGATCCGAGTGAATCGTCCGAGTAATGTCTGCCTCTGTCTGCGTGGGGCAGACAGACGGTATGTGCGAAATTACCTCAGCCGCCGAAGCACGTTTTACTAAAATAGCAATATCAAATATAGGTAGTATAAAATTTGTGCATTTTTCAATATTGTGTCCCGTGATGGGATCAACATTCTATCCATCACTTCGACGGTGCTTATACAGGGGAATGTTTCCCACAACAGAGCAGATGAACGGTGATTGGTCGAAGCACATTCTCTCCCCCATATTGTTCTTCTGCTCATTATCAATGGAGAGGCTAGAACGGTGCTAAGACAGCGAGGAATGCTCCTGGTTCAAAAATAGTCACAAGGGTAATAAGTAAGGGTAATAAGTAAGGGTAATAATTACCACTATGCACTCTGAAGGAGAAACTCTCCGAATGCCTGCAAAGAGGAAAAATATATACACATAGCTCTGTGCCTGTTCAAAAGTAAAGTGTTACGCGATTATTTATACTAGAAATCCTAAATTTCTCTGGTTAAATGTGAAGGAAATGCAAGGCAATTGGCCAAAAGTAGAACCACCACCTAAAATTTATGACAGAGGGCGTAAGAAAGTCTTATTTAGTGATTACATTTTTCCAAAGCGTCAGACAGTAAGAAAAACCCACTCCAAAGCCATATCTCCACGTTATTAACGACAGGTTAATGAGCAAATTATAGACGTTCTATTAGCAAAAGGTTTATTTTATCAGTTCTGAACAAGAAAAGGAAATGCACCCAGTGGTCCAGATGAAGCACCAGACGAAATACTCGACCTTAACATGATACCTTTTACCTTAAAAATCGTTAGTGAATGAAATATAATGCATTTACTCCGAAGTAGATATATGAGTATTCATTTCGTAAGAAATCCAGACGTTCAGACATAAACGTCATAGTGAAGTCAAGTGAACACTTCACCATAACACGTGAAGAGTTCACTCAGAATTCACAAAGGCAAGCATACTCTGTTGCCTAATATTTATATGACAGATATAATATTTCACTTTGTACAATAGTGAGAGAGCACACTAGATATAATTGACATATGAGTGTATGAAAACATAAATATGAAATTCGTCACAGAAAGTGAAAATTGTAATGTTTTAGCGTAATAAAGAAGGCGATACAGATGCAATTTTGCATAAAAAATTAATGCCATGAAATAGGTAGCTTAGTTTTCTTTCTATCAATATAGAGAAGATACCGCGAGTAAGTTCGATTGGACGTGTTCTACTGACGTTGAACGTCTGCAGTGAGTTATTTTTTAACACGGCTGTGAGCGACTGCTTTTTCAGATCCGCCGGTTGAGAGCCCCACGGTCTATAGAGTCGTCTCGTGAAAGGAGTTCTATTAAATTAATAACCACTTTTTACCATTAACATCTGCGAAGTACATACAAAGTAAGCCTCCTATTGGGGTATGTGGCAGGAGGTGCATTTTAACTTAACTTGCACTACACTATTCATTTCATTGATAAAAGTAATCTACCGGTTAGAGGTAGGTTGTGATGAAAGTCAGAGAATATCCAACGGACTCTTACACGTGCCGTGCCCTTTCTAACTCTAGTATTACTTTCTTCATCTCAGCATAAGTCCTACCTTTCTTCATCCCTTCCATAAAACCTAATACAATCGAAAATTTTATGAATTACGAGTGTTAATGCATTATGCAAGTACATATATGCAAAGAGATAAAACAGTTATACGGCGGTCATCGAGAGGTTTTGACCAGACTAGTTAGGGTTAGCATATTAGTAAAAAAACATTGAAAATCAACAGCACTACTTATCTAATTCCTAACCTTTTGCGACGCATCAGCTATTATGATCTCTAAATGATAGAGGGCAAAAAATTATTGTGAACCTGGCCTGCAGTCTAGTTCCATAATTTTACGCTCATAATCTATTCGTGGAGGGTATTATGCCGGGATTCGCTTAAGATTTTTAATTTCGCCAGAAAATAGATCAGCGTGGAACTTTCCGAAAATATATAATAGTCTAAATGTTAGCGAAATGTCGGAAAAATGAGTTGCTGGGGCTATTGCTAATCGTAACTGTCTTTCACATTTTTTCCGACATTCGCTGCACTAAATAAATGGTTTAGGATATTGTCACTGGTTGTTTCGGCTCTTGTTGGCGCTGTGCCACAGTTGGTCCACCTGATGTAGCAGTTACTGTGGTAGTTGTTTGTATTTTTTCTTTTGAAAAGTAAGGCATTGGGAGGGAGAGTGAGCCAGGGTTTAAGGAGGTTCCGCCGCGACTGTGTGAGCCAAAACAAATACTAAATTCCACATTTTTATATTTTTCCAAAATATCCTGCTTTCACTGATGAAATGCGTTACCCATAGAAACCCAAAAGTAAGGTACAAAATATCCAGATTGTTCCACGAATGTATTTTAAATGAGCACTTTTTTCCAGCCATAGGAGCCGACTGCAGCGCCATTTCCTACGAATTACCGCATTTTGACTTCAATTACGGCAATAATTCCCTAATAACTAGAAAAAAATAAGGTGGTAAGATGCCTATATTACATTTTTATTCAATTTCTCTGGATTATTTCCTTTTTGTAAATAGTTTTCCGCAAAAATGGCATTTGTATTTTATGGAAAAATACTATTTTCCCCGTGTTTCTCTCATTCCCCCATTGAACACAACGTAATTTCAAGTTCAATTATAGAATAAAATAGCGTGGTAAGGTATTATTTTGTTGTTCACATCAGATAGAGGACAACTTTTTCTACAAGTAGACAGAATATGAATAAAATGACATTTAAGTCTTTTCACTGTGGAACCACCTTAAATATGGAGGGAGGGCGGTGAAGGGAAAAAGGAATGAAGAAGGGAAGTTCTGGTGGTGCGTGGGTCTGCATATTATGCACTGCACATGTGTGTTCTCTGGGGGCGGTTGCCATGCAGGGAAGGATTCCCCTCCCTCCCTCCCCTTTTCCCTTTCGGGGAGGTGTTCGGTTGCCTCTGGGAGACAGCGAGGGCCCTTTCCTCCCTCCCTTCCCTTTCTCCCTTTTGAACGGCTTCACGGCCTCTCCTCCTCGGATTCTGCCTCTTTTGCTTTCGCGCTGCCCACCTGTCCTCCGCAGTGCGTCGGTCCGAAGAAGGACCGGGCGAGGGCTGTCGGGGTTGCCACGACGAGGGACCCTCCCGATCACCCTCGCCATTGTTGGCCACTGATGGGGTGTGATGGGAATGATGGCTTGGGGGGGGGGTCCATGGGTTAAGGGGGGAGGACTTCTTTGGTTGAATCCGCAGGTGGCCTTCACTTGTGTGTGGGTATGCGCGGGCCTTCTTCCTTGGCGGGGGCAGCGCCGTCAGAAATATGCCCCCCACAACTCACCAATCCCTTCCTTCTTAAATATTCCTCCTCTTCGTAGCTGCTGGTCTCGTGCATAGAGCGTGGAAGGAATAGGAAGGCGTGCTTGGGACAGGAAGGCCTAGACTACTTACTAGATCTAAACGTTGGAATAGCAATGGTTTCAACGGCAGCTTCTGCAAGCCAATTCCATGTCAATTTTATTTTCCGGAAAATCTATTTTTAACTCTTTCAAATATTTTATATTTATTCTATCACTGCTTGATAATACACAAACCTCCATTGGATATATCTATCCCTGAAATGTTTTGAAACTTTTGTTTACTTCTCAAAATCTTTGACGAAGTGTCCTACAGACAGTAAATTTATGAAATTAAAATTAATGAGTTACACAAAGATTTCATGTTTGGGGTTAACGACTTCTTAAGCCATCGTGTACAAAGGCTAGATTTACATGGCATTGCCCCTAATGACGTTGATATGACATCGGAAGACCCGCAGAGAAGTATCATAGGTCCACTTTTGTTCCAGTAAGTTATATATTAACTACATAAGAGACAGTAAGCTCCCATTACCTGAAGACAGCGCTGTAGTGCATTGGGAAATCCGTGGTTCTTACGATAAGTAAGAGTTGACGAAGGACCTTGAGGTAATCAAAACGTAGCGCGATACATGGTAGCTACATTCAAAGTTGAAAAAATGTGTAGTATTGAATTTCTGGAAAAAATAACAGCTCGCCTCAAAAGAACATACCATAAAATGACTTAACTTTGCCCCAAAAATTTTAACTCCTTATTTTATTTTTTGTTTAAAATACTTGAATTTTTTTCACACTTTCAGATTAGAATTTTGATATTTTAAAGTTACCGAAAATCACTTTTATTTGACCAGTAAAACGTTCTAAATATTTTTTTTTTTTTCGAAGTCGTTGAAGCAAAGTCAAGCGGAAATCAGGTGATTTTTCCCCAACATTTTTTTTCCTATTGTACTACAAAAAATAAAGCGTTTTGGAGAAATGAAACATCATAGGTGTATTTTTAAGAGTATGTATTTCCGTTCTAGCCCTATAGAGCTTTGATTGAGGATTCCAAAACTAATCGCAAATATATCGAAAAATGTTCAAAATTTATGAACTTTCGGTGTAATTTCTGAAAAACTCTTAATATTAATGACATAATGAATTTAAATATCATATTGGTCAAGGGAAACCTCTGAAATATAACAAAATGTGAAGAAACATCGTGAAATCACAATCAACAAGCCGCGTACCGTTGACAAGCTGCCAATCAGACTTAATTAGGTTTGTCGATAGGTAGTGTAGCTAGTCAGTTGGTTTACTCCGCAATACTTGTATGCTTACCTAGTGCTGACAGCACGTCGTGCATGTTTCCGATATAACTCTTGTATCTCAGTCCATTTATGTGGTTACAAAATGCATTAATACAAATAGTTACTCAATGATTGTTGGCGTGCCAATAGTGCAATGCATGTTGGTAAAATGTCACCTCCTTATAAGTATTTTCATGTTTTTTCTGATGATTTTTAGTGGTAGCTTCATTAAATTTATTGTGGTGCACTGTAATACATGGTGGTGATAACTTACTCCCCCCCACATGCCCTCGGGGTGGCTTGCAGGGTATTGTGTAGATTAAGATTTTGTCGAAAAATCCAATAGTACTCATAGTTTCTTAAAATTAGTAGTATTAGTGCAGGACATGTTGATGAAAGTTCATCCCCTGCCACAGGCCTTTGAGGTAGCTTGCAGGGGAATATGTACTTAGATGCAAATGGCACCTAACAACCTAATCGTAAATTGGGATTTGTTAAAAGAGTACTTGGCAAGTGCGACGAGATAAAGTTAGGGAAATCAGCTACTTCTCCCTCGTTAGACCCTACTTGGAATATGCTGCCAGTATCTGGGATCCTTATTAGATAAGCTTGGAAACTGAGTTAGAACGCGTGCAGCGAAGATCTACAAGATACGTTAAAGGCCGTTACGATAATTTCGTTAGTGTTACTGACCTTTTGCAGCAACTGGGATGGGAAACGCTTTCAGACCGTCGATTAAAATTTAGACTCAATCTATTATGTAAGTTCCAAACCGGTCTATTTTCTGACGACGTTGATAATATTTTACGAAATCCGAAATACTACGGTAGATGAGATCATGAGAATAAAATTAGGGAACTAGACTGCAGAACGGACAGATTATTTTTCCCACGAACGATAAGGGACCATAACAGCTGCCAATGAGACTTATTTGTTACCTATACTAACAGTATGCCGTGCATGTTTTCTACGTAAGTCTTGAGTCCCTGTTCATTTGTGTGGTTGCAAAACACATATATATTAACGGTACCTCTCCATTGTAATAATATCTGTAGTGTAGTGCATGCTTGTGAGGCTTCGCCTCGTGACAAGATTAGCGATTTATGCCAATGCATAATTAGTCGTAGTTACACTAACTTTAGGGTATAGTGTAGTGCATGTTGGTGAATACTCACTCCCTGCCACACACCCCTGATGTTGCTTGCAGGGTATTTTATAGATGTAGATGTAGACACTCCTCATTATTCGTTCGTCAAAATAAAACTTCACCAATCTCCACTTCGCTGGCCTCATTTGACTATCGTCCTTCATCTTTTCCGGGTTCCCCACTGCGGCACCCGAGCTTACCATGGCTGTGTTGGCAGCAATAAGAACTACTAGTTTATCCCCATTCAAATGGTCCATAAACGAACCAAATCAAGTTGTTCTCGAACACTCTTTTTTCGTGTGATTCTTCACTCATACCACTCTACCGCAGAATCACTAGATTCACGAATGATCGGGAACATCTTGGTTTGGTTCATTTATGAACCATTTGAACAGAAGACGTGATTCAATTCGTTTGGTTCATGCTAATGAATCGTTCACAATGAAAGAATCACTCATGAACGACACAGCTTTATTAAGTTAGTTTGAGCGAAAAATCACTTCACCTAGAATTTGATGAATTTGACCTCATTTTAAAGAAAAAACTCTCATCTTTCCAATGATATCAAAATATCAACCCCATGCCGAACTACTTTTCGAGCTGAGCTACTTTTCAAAATATAAGCTGTATTACATGGGACAGACTATGGCTGAGCGCTCCAGAGGGAGAATATTGAAGGAAATAGGAATTTATAACACCTAGATTTCGTCAAAAAACTAACGGTGTGTATAATGTATGTTTTCTCAACTATTTATAAAAAATAATCTATTACTCACCATAGTAATTTTTACAGAATCGCAAAAGAACCTGCTGTTTTGAAGGATTTTCTGCCGTACGGCGGGAAAAAATGAGTCAATTTAGAGACTTATGCAGCTTTATTTATTTAATTACTGAGAATTTTTGCCATGCATAACTATATCTTTGCGCCATTAACATTACAATATTTATTTCACACTTCTTACAGTCGATGAAATTAAAAAAAATTAATATGGTCTCCATTATGACTAGGGAACTATCTCGCTCAAACCACCTAAATAACTATTATAGTACGTTGGCTACTAAATAACGCGCGTTCACGCGGAGTTTGACGCACGGTTTTAGAATAGGTTTCATGCAAACGACGGTGCGTTGGCAGTGCGTGTGAATGTGGCACGGCGTGTGAAGGCGACGCACGCTTCGGCTGGGGTCCACCGTGTTTGCCAGGCGAGGGCCATAGGACCTTTCTTCCTTCTGCTGTTGTAGTGCTTTGACTGGGGGGAGGATGGACGTGGGGAAGGAGGGTCTGAAGACGGAGGAGGCGATGGATGAATAGGAACCATGAGATCCGTCTCCTCTCTCCGAGAGAGCAAGACGAAGAACGGACGCGAGCTTGAATAATGCGAAGTAGGAGTCGGTCCCAGAAAATGGTCAGGCACATGCTTTCGACTACGAATACACAAAGCGAGAGGGCCCTTCGGAGTTTTGGCGGGGTTCCTCTTAAAGAATGACGAGGTTCCTTGGGGCCGCTGCGAATAAGAGAGAAACCCCTCCCTTCTCCTCCCATATATCCAACCCTCCCTCATTGTCGTCGTATTACTCTGGTCCATTCACTGCGCATTCACGTGTGCATTACCCTCGCCAGCCGCCCTCGTCCAAAAAATGGGGACAACAAAACACAATCGTCTCCTTGGTGAGACGCGTGGGGGACTTTTTCCGGTAAAACCCTGAAGAAGACGCCGAAAGGTGTTGGAAGGAAGGAGGAATTCCCTAGGATATACCGGTTGGCAGGCATTTGGAAGTCTTTCGCGGGGGGGCGAAGGAAAATAAGTGAAGGATGAAAAGCGCGTTCTCTCTTTCAGTTTTTCGAGCATCAAAAGGACGCCCACGAGCGACCGGAAGTCAGGTGCGCGATTTGCGAAGGTGCGTGAGATATTTATAAATTCCAATCCTCGCTAATGACAGGGGCGGGGCTCAAGACTCGAGGAATGTAAATGGAATTTGCTCACGTGCATTGTCAATAAGCATGAGACGATTTCCTTTAATGAATATGCACGTTTTCAGGCATTGTCGTGAATTATATTGCTTCGCCCCAAGTACTTCAGTCTCTTAAAGCCCATGGTATGGAAGCAAATTGACAGGTGAGGAATTATTTCCTCTCGCTAGAGCTCTCAATCTGCACACCATCCTCCAACCTCCACCCTAATGCCGCCTGACATAAACCCTATTTTTCACTCGCTGGATACAACGAATTTATGGATCCATAGTGCCCTGCAAGCCAATGCCAGGATTTAAGGAAGTATGAAGTAGGTGAACCCATACTAGGCAATAGTGGTCAAGCGTTAAATGGTGCAGGCATACTAGTCCAATCAATATGTATAAACCCAATGTTAATTTTACTCCAATTCTATTGTGGATGAAATGTGCTCAGGGGTGTGGAGGTGGGCATGAAATGTCCCCCGCCATGTGCGTTCGACTCGAGATTATGGGCGGTTGCTATATAATGATTGTTTAAAGGGCGCCGAAATGACTTTTTTGTAATTATTTCAATAAATAATGAATTTAAAAAAATATGTTTTAGACAAAAGTTTTTGGTAATCAAAAACACTTTAATTTGAGTCATCGTACATCGAAATCGATGAATTAGTTTTTGCAAAAAAGCTAAACAACCGGTGAAAATGGGCGTTTTTTGTAAATTAAATATAGATTGCAAAAAAGATCTTTTCACTATTTTTATTGCTTTGAAGGAAAGCGCTTGTGATTTTGAATACAACGATATTTTTATAAGGTGATTGTTGAATTATTTACTGAGATATGGTCTATTGTTTATCCAGAGACAGTTTTTAAAAGTTAATAATTGCTATCTTGTCGCGTAATTATTGAGTCAAATCCAACGGGATTCAACTCTTAAAGACTTATATTATAAGTAGTTTTAAAACCTTAGCGTTCTCATTAACATTCTCCTTACGGAATGGTGCCACGCTACTTAACGTCACGGCTGAAAAGTGACGATCGTAAAGAGAGGATAAGGGTGCGAAAGGGCGTATAGTAGTGAAATGGAACACAGCTTTAAAATAAATCAGCGCTTCGATCCTTACGAAAGCAGTGTTTGGGTGAGCTTGAGAAAGGGAGAAAAAGAATAGGAATGTTTCACAGCGAGAAGGTACAAAAGTTGGAACAGGGTAGGGTATATATTGGAAAAATGTAATGTTTTATGAAGGTAACATTAGAAAATACTCCTAATTCGGAGAAATATTAAACAGGAAGTCCGATGGAGTGAATACATGTAAATGACAGCAGATCTCCTTTCTCCTCCAAAGACAGGTTTAAAAAAAATGAACATAAGATTTGGTATTTTCGGAAGAATAAATATCCAACGCAGACATCAAATAGAAATCTAGAGCACTAAATTATGCCTAATATTAGCTGGAATCCGGGAAAAGTTGATGACGCAAATCATACCTTCTTCTCGTGCGACAAGTGGGCCCAACAGCGGACTTCACTTTGATCGGATTCATTCAAGTATTCTACCAGCTGATTGGTAGGTTCATGGACAGTCCCCATTCTGTATACCAACCTAATAGAGATTTTCTCCCTTTCCCTCCTAAGGATGGCCCGTTATTAGATCCCTCTTCAATTCTTCATATCTTCTACCTCCTCTTATTTCGTCCAGAATTCCTATCCTCTTCCTTCCTCTCCCCCGCTTCCCCAGTGTTCTCCCCTCTATCACTCTCTTCAGCATGCCCTCTCCTCTCAAAACCTCCTCCATCCATCTCTTCTGCCTTCTCCGAACCTCTGCCACAAGCTTCCTCTCCTCTCCGACCATATCCAATACCTCCTCGTTCATCTTTCTCGCCATCCAGCTAACCTTCTCCATCCTTCTCCAAACCCACATCTCAAACGCCTCAAGTCTACGCACATCCTCCCTTCGCAATGACCACGTTTCCGACCCATATAGCGCCACGCTCCATATTAAAGTTTTCACCAGCCTCTTCTTTACGTCTCTTCTCAGACCCCCCCTCATCAATTCCCTTCTCTTCGAAAATGCTTCTTTAGCGAGCGCAATTCTGCATCTGATGTCCTTACCACTAAAACCATTCTCCTCCAAAATACTACCCAGATACGTAAACTGCTCGACCTGCTCTATTTTCTGCCCTCCCACCCTTATATTCAGCCCCGCCTTCTTACTTCTAGAAAAAAATCTCATGATGAAATCTTTGATCGGATATCGGTCTACAAATAACTCCCGAAAAAATCGAGCAAATGATGCTAGAAGGAGAGAAAAACTGGAACCTGATGGCAAGATATGCTCAAAGTATTTTGATAGCAAATAAGGCATACCTCGACCGTCTCGACCAAATGGGTTGATATAGACTAGATAATAGACTAGATAATTCCAGCGGAATAATTAAAAGTGGCCTAGCACGAAGTAATGTGGCAAATGGTTCCGTGCTAGTTCCCGAAGGGAAAGGGGGACAAAGGGAAGGAAATTGTGTTTTAGTCGGTAGTCCAGTAACAGGAGTCCGACGGTCAGTCCGTAAATGGATTTCACCCCTCCACAAAAAAATATTAGCTAGAATGTGTTGCGAGAACCAAGAATCCATTGGAGATGGATTAATTAAGGAATTCTATGGAGTCCATTTAATATATTGTGCATCAAGGGACGTCTGGTCATTGGCCATTTTTGTGTTTTTTGGGAATGAGAAATGTTTTTATACAAGAAGTATTTCTGATATTATTTCGTATATGCACATAATTTTACACGTATGCATGTGTACACATAATTATTTCATTCATACTTATGGGTGCTATGTCGTGTTACTTCATAAAAACCTGTGAATAATCAAAAATAAAATAAGAAAAAAGCGAAGGTAGGCGACATTATAACACTAGCACCCAATAGGGCTACGTCGGGCTCACCCTGGTCAATTTTTGAAAGATTTGCTCCCTGCCATACATCACTGAAGACGGATTTGTATGGCATTTTGAATATATACATGCATTAGATTCTCATAAATTCGCTAAACGAGATGAGCTACCCATAAGCGCATACCCACCGTTCCTATTAACATTATGATATGCTTATTTGGGTCTATGCATGCATTTTCCACGCAAGCTCGCTATTTCCCCAACAGGAAATAATGAACTAGAGGAAGGGAGTGTATAGTTAGGTACATTTTGAAGGTAAATTTTCGTTACAACGAGTTTCACTATAGTGTTTTCGATATTTTTTTTCGATTAAGAGATTTGTTATCATCAATCATTGGCCTATAAGTTTTGGTTTCCTGGAGCTCCCCGCCCTATTCCCTTACCTATACCCGGCCTCTGCATAATTTCACAATTTCCGACGTTTATGTATTCTTATTGTATGCTTTAAGCATTCCAGTCGGCGCCCTCATTCGGCGTTATTTCTATTGATATTCTCCTTTATTGCAGACTTATAGAGGCAATAAATGGTTTTTAATAACATTGTTCCTTATTATCAGCGACATTTTTACCGACTTCTTCCTTCCTATTTACTTAGCATAACTTCCTTGCCTGTGATTCGCAACGTCAAGTCTTAAGTCGCGACTGTTTGAGTCAGAACAAATACTAAATTCCACATTTTTGTGTGAAATTCATTCATTTTTGTGTGACCACCAGCGGGTGACTCCGTTAAAGTTACTGCGCGGCCAGTTCCGCAGTTCTTTGAATTCCACATTTTTGATATTTTGTCAAAAAAATGCTGCTTTCACTCATACAATGTGTTACCTATAGAAAATCATAAGTAAAGTAGAAAAAATGCAGATTATTCCACGAATGTATTTTAAATTAGCACTTTTTTCCAGCCATAGAGCCGACTGCAGCGCCATTTCCTACGAATTACCGCATTTTGACTTCAATTACGGCATTATTTCTTCAATAACTAGAAAAAATAAGGTAGTCAGATGCCTTTATTTTATTTTTATTCAATTTCTCTGGATTATTTCCTTCTTAGAGACAGTTTTCCACGAAAATGGCATTTGTATTTTATGGAAAAATACTATTTTTCCCAGTATTTCTCTCATTGCCCCATTGAACATCGTGTAATTTCAAGTTCAATAATGGAATAAAATAGCGTGGAAAGGTATTATTCTGTTGTTCATATCAGATAGAGGACAAATGTTTCTACAAGTAGACAGAATATGGATAAAATGACATTTAAGTAATTTTACGTTGGAACCACATTAACGATCTCCGGCAAAACCAAATATCACGTCGCTCATTTCTCTTTGCAAATGCTGTGGCTTGCATAATCATTGCCTTAACGAGATAGAACACTTAATCAACAATCACATAGGTATATGTTTCAATGAAATGACTCCATGCTTTCAGCTTTTCTGTGCTGAACATGCTCGGAAATTTCTTCTTCACCCTCTACTATCTTTTAGCAAAACTCTTTACACCTTATCATAGCTATCATTCTCTGGTCTAGTTTATTATGGGAATAAACGCTTCAAGTAAATAATCAATAACCCATCAAAACTGGCACAATTCAAATCATGGTGGACCACAACTTGGCTCGACTTGTAAAAAAAGAATATATCAATAAAAAATAGTATATCAAAGAAAAAAGAGTAGGTCAATAATAGACCTATATCTCCTGAAAGAAGAAAAAAAATTAAAGAGTATTTCGATTAGAAGCGTCGGATCCGTTTAAGTTTCATAATTTTGCTCCAATCGCCAGCTGTTTCAATTTTAAATAATATAAGACGTCCGCTGGAATGATTTCCCCAACTCTTTCCTCTTCTTATCCAATAAATCGATTTTTTATTTCAAGTTACGCATTTTCACAACCAGGCTTTTGAGACATTTAATTTCAGCAGGCTTCCTTTTCAGTGTGAAGGACATATATTTTTCTCTATCGTAATTCGACTGCTTGAGGAGTACTTTTAATCGTGCTAAGATTGCTGTAGCCATATCTATTATCGTGTGAATTGGTCGGGGATAAGTAGATAGTATCAAGTAGAAATTTGGTAGTTCCGAGATGTTTAGACAATCAAGTATTATGAATCCATATATCATGAATTCATGAGAATTGGGAAGAAAGTGTGATTTGATTAATAGATTTTGCAAAATGATAATGCTAATGCCTATTGCACACGGTAAAATTTTCCACAAAAGAGTTTTTAAAAATTTTTATTGAAAGTTTTATGAATCGTACGTAAAACGTATTTGCTTGCTCACGGTAAAACTATTCATAAAACCGCAATGTCCTGCCATCAATGAGACGCTTGCGAACACGTGAAATGATAAATGCACTCTCTTTTGGATGACTGTTAGGTTAAAAACTATATGTATTGTTTATTTACTTACTTTCTGATCACTCTCAACGGTGCTAAGGCTCTAGCACATTCTTCTAGCAAGAAGGATACTGCCTCAACGTTCCATCATCTTCCAGCCATGTTTGTTTACGTTTTCCTTGTTTGGCTTCCCATGGATACGAGATTATTATCAACGCGATGAGCGGAACGTCTCTTTGGTTGTTGCATAAAACTGTTTTATGGAAAAAGAACCAGTCCTATTCCGTAAAACGTTTTATAAAACTTAGTTTTATAAAACGGTTTTATCGTTAGCAAGCTCATTTTTATAAAATTAGTCGATTTTATAAAACGTTTTACCGAAAATTTTACCGTGAGCAACAGGCATAAGAACAGGAGAACGCAATAAATAATCGTTGGCACTATTTCATGAAGATCCTCTTTCCTTTCCCTATCTCAGAACATTAAACACTGCCGCCGGCGAGCAGATGGGTTTCGCAAAGATGGCGCATGTTTATTCAGGATGTAAAACATTTCACGGATCAGCGCGACCGTCGCCAACTTCGTCCGCCATTGATGGGATCGGAGAAAGAGACCGACCGCTCTCGCCCGATATATTTATCGAACCAGAGGTCAAGGAAATGCCCCATTTCTCTCCTTCCGGCCCATTCGACTCGTCCTCCTCCCTTCTCGAACGCGACTCAGGAAATTAATCCGTTCCGGAAGCATTAAGAGGCGGACTGCGTGTGCTCCGCTACAGGATCAAACAGACAGACAGAGAGAGAGAGGCGCAGGAAAGAGGGAAGCCCTTTGATCGAATCGCCTTCCTGATTGATTTGTCCGTTTGTGGGGTTTGAAAGGCGGGAAACGCGTCATTCGCTATTGCGAGGTCTCAGATCGCTCAACAGCACATACCTACTAAAGAACAATTTTACCCACACTCGACCAAATTTAGGTGGTTTGCGCGACATAGTTCCCTAGTCATAATGGAGACCGATTCAAATTTCATTTATTGATTTCAGCGTACATAAGAAGCATTAAATAAATATTGTAATATCAATGGCGCTAAGATATAATTAAATATGATCAAAATTCGCAGTAATTAAATAAATTAAGCTACGTAAGTCTCTAACTTGACTCATTTTTTTCCCGCCGTACGGCTGAAAACCCTTCAAAACAGCAGGTTCTTTTGCGATTCTGTTAAAATTACTGTGGTGAGTAATAGAATATTTTTTATAAATAGTAGAGAAAGCATGCAATCTACACACCGTTAGTTTATTGACGAAATCTAGGTGCTAGAAGTTCCTAATATTCTCCCTCTGGAGCGCACTGCCGTAATCTATCCCATGTAAAACAGCTTATATATTGAGGCAAATTGCTCGAAAAGTAGTTCGGCAAGGGGTTGATATTTTGATATCATTAAAAAGAAGATAGTTTTTTCTTTAAAATGAGGCCAAATTCATCAAATTCTAGGTGAAGTGATTTATCGCTCAAACTAAACACCCTGAAGTAATTTTTACAGAATCGCAAAGAAATACCTGCTGTTTTGAAGGCTTTTTAGCCGTACGGCATGGAAAAAATGAGTCAAGTTAGAGACTTATGTAGCTTTATTTACTTAATTACTGAGAATTTTGGTCATACATGACTATATTATTGCTCCATTAATACTACAATATTTACTTCATACATCGAACAGACGCTGAAATAAAAAAATAAAATTTTAATATGGTCTCCACTATGACTAGGGAAATATCTCGCTCAGACCACATTAAATTGGAAACTTATCCTTGAATAAAACGGTTAGTTGATGGGGGGGAGAAGAGTGGAGAGGTACTGCTAACCAATCAACGGATTAATAACTGCTGATGAAGATGAATGCCGATCAATTTCAAGAAAGCGCTTTGGATGTCTGAAGTTAGTAAACAAAGACGTGGCGCAGCTCCACTCAATTACAACAATCAATAACGATCCAATGGTTGGATTTTGAATAAAATGATATTTTGAATTACTTAGAATGTTAATTATGCCTTAGTCTGGTTTCTGGATGGTAAACAAGGCTTTGGCAATATTAACATCTATTCCCAGTATGAGGCACAGTTTAATATTACCCATTTACTTCTAAATGTTATCAATACTTTGGGCCAAATTCCTCGTACGGCTGTCTTTTTACTAACAAACTTAATTGTTCTAAACCCTACTAATGCAAGACTAGTACTCTATTAATCCATTATTTTTTTGCGGTGCACTTATACGGCCAAAATCAACAGCAAAGACTACAAAAACTGCTCATTTTGGAACTGTTGCTGTGAAAAAAATAAACGTTTAACAATTCGTACTAGATCCATGTACTTTTTAAAAAATTGAATATCGACCCTTCCTCGTTGAAGGCTGAGTGTGCAGAGATTGAAGGGCTGCACTTCCTCAACATTTAAGATTCAAGTCACGATTAAACATTTTCAGGGCAAGCACCGATGATGATTTTTTCTATAATGTTAATTATTCATCTATATTGGGGTATATTAGAAACATTACTTTAACTAAAACATTTTTTGCTGTAATGCATACGAATACACTCGAAATTGAAACTCTCATGGAGTCTTAGAAACTACTAAATGAATGCTGATGATAATTTCAATATGGCGTCACCCTTACCGAAAAATGGCTGACACCCACAAAATACCAAGGTCAAAATATCCAGATGATCATAAACACAAACTACAATCCATTGCGCAGTAATTAAATGTTTATGACCAACTAGGGAACAGACAAAATTAAGCCATTTTTGTGACCAAAACTTCGGCCAACATTAAACGGCCAGGCTGTGTTGGAAAATGGACACACAAGTTTTCCATTAATCACCATATTCTTCATTTCGAACTGGTAGCAAAAATAAATTTTGTAATTAACAGCACCGAGATGAGAAAAATCTTTAATATTAAAGCAGCCATTATGATCTAGGTGTCGGAACATGATATTCAGTCAGCAGCAGTTGCGTGAATTTTATGTTTATGGAATTCTGAGCAAATTTTTAATTTAACTCAAACTAAGTTAACGACCAATAATTGAGATCCTGATTTTTTTCTCGGCTCTCAAATTATCTAATCCCTCCTTAAAATTTCTCTATACTATCAGGGATAAATTGTCTGCTAACCTTTAGAAAAGGATATCATAACAAATATTAGAATTAAAACGCTCTCTTAAATAAACTAAATTCTAGTTTTTGGAGATACTCGAGAGTAAATTCTAAGAAACCGAAACATGCGAGCAAAGATGGAGAATGACTCAAATGCGAGATATTTTCTCCATTCTACTACGTATTGGTTTCGAATTCTATCAACATATTTTCCCTCGATAACTATTACCTCAATTCTCTTAATTTCTGTGGTTGTGCCAGAAAAAAAAACCTCCGATCCTTCGTACATATAAAACTGATGTGATAAACTCACAATGAATTGATGTAGATGCCCTCTATAGGATAAATAAGGTCAACGACAGATGAAGTGAAGTATCTAGGAGTTACGATAACTTCGGACCTATCGTGGGGAGCACATATAAGAAATATTTGTGGCAGAGCTCTGAAGAAGCTAGGATTCGTCAAGCGTATTGTGGGAAGATTTTCGGATGAAAAAGTAAAAGAGAGGTGCTATTTCGCACTCGTCCGGCCACACCTTGAATATGCAGCGAGCATATGGGATCCGGTGCAGAAAGACTTAGTCCGGGAACTTAATAAAATACAAAGGAAAGCTGCGCGATTCGTCAAAAACAGCTACGGGCGTACAGACAGCATTACACAGATGTTAAACGAATTAGGCTGGGAGCCGCTAGAGACTCGGAGGCTGCGCGCTAGGCTTAGATTACTTGAACAATTGAGAATAGATATCTTTCAGAGCGACACGGAGAACATCCTATTAGAACCCCACTATATTTCCAGGTCCGAAAGACACGGTAAATTAAGAGAGATATTTTTCCGACCGGATAGGTATGGGAATTCATTTTTCCCCCGAACAATAAGGGACTATAATAAATGCTAGGCGTAATTTCATTAGAGCGTGTCCATTTTATATGTAAACGGCTGGTGTTCTAACACCCCCCGCCACACGCCTATTGAAGTGGCTTGCGGGGTAATATGTAGATGTAGATGAACTATTACGTCGCCCCTCAAAGCGCGTTCCGAACACGCCTACAGTTACCGGTATTCCAGCCGGAGCACTGTTCCGTTCAACAGACTGTAACTTCTTGTACACTTTAAAACGCACCATCTACACACTTCAGGGACATAAATTATGTAAAAAACATAAAAATTGATTGCTTTTCGGTCTCTACCAGGACCTCCCCTTAAGTCAGCAATCTCCCAGTTTTGCAGTCTGCGCCTGAGAGCAGTGAGGTACTTGGCAAAAATCAGAATCGTAATGAGAAAAATGGATACTGACGCGTTCGATAAGATATACGAGCGTATTTCTTTATGGAACCAATGGACGATTTTTCGATGCAGACCAAGGCCAGAATTGCTGGTCAACCGGGGGTGGGGGGAGGGTAATATCGCCCGACCAACGACCTGAAAAAAATTATAGATGTTCGCGACCCCTCCTCCCACCGTGCCAAGCATTTCTTTCGCCTTTTCCAAAACATGCATCTTATGATGAAGGAACGTCGTTGATGGGCCGGCGCCAAAGCCAAGATGAATATGCGATTCTCCAGACCCCAGGGGTGGAGTGGGAGTGGATTGGCGGGGAATTGATTGGTGGATATGCGAGGGGAGGAGTGGGAGTTGGCAGGTGCGCTAATGCGATCAAGGGAGGGGATGACGTCACATCCGCTCAATTCACGGGCAGTTAGCCCGGGATTTGCGTCTCTGCCGCATTTCGGGTCACCAACTCAACCGAGAGTCGATCCGAGAAGAGTCGTTCACCCGCTCGCCGTGGGTCAAATGGGATACTCCGGGAGATTGTATGGATTCCTCGTGATGGATTGTTTTTTTTATTTAAAAATTGAATTTTTTTGTTAAAAAAAACAACCCATGAGGAGGAATGGGCATATTAATATTTTATGTTGACAACTAAATAAACTGCAGTTATTGCACAAAACATTCACCTGCGATACAAGGTTGTCTTGAATATTTTAACACAAGCTTAGAATTTTTGAACATCGTTCTGTTATTGGAATCTACTGGGAAGACTAGTAGAGTCAACATAAACGAAACTTGGAACTGTGAAAAAAATCACCCTTCCTTAATTATAAGAGAAGACAAAGGGAATTTCAAAGGGAAAAGCCATGATCAGGAGCGCATACTCAAGAGATATAAAATCACTGGGGTCGAAAATTCCATAGTCTGCCTGACTTGGCTTTAAACAAGCCATAGTAACCTTCTTCTTATTAGAGATGGTATATTGATGAGGTAATTGATAAAATAGCAAGCTTTTTCGAGAGGGAACAACTTTTAATTGAAGAAAAAATTAATTCTATACAAACTTGTAGGACCAAATTTATAGCAGGAAGTGTTTTACCTTTTGTGTGAAAGATCTTAATTCGCTGCCGGTGCTGTAAAATGCGACAAATTCACCCTAATCCCTGTTCTAAAACGGTCCCAACGGCATGATGTCATTCGCTCATAAATATTTTAGAAAAATATGAGGAGTCATCACTAGGTGACATAAAAGTATAATGATTTTTACTCGGCCAGATTTGATGTTTTGCGCTTGGGATATGGGATGTACCAAATACATAAGATGAAATAGATTTTTTTATAAAGCTATTTGCTTCACGAAAAGTTCTTCATAAGAGTTACAAACCATTCCAAAAATAATTGAAATACTGGATTAGGAGCCTAAAGAGACCGTGGATAGAGTCACATTCAACTCTTTTCAGAGAAATCAATCGCATATCCAAACTAAAATAATCCAAACCCTTATCACATCCAAGGACTAAAAAATAAATAGTTTAGCTAAGAGAATAGGCTGGCAAAGGGATTATATAATTCAATTTACCTTTGCACAAGGAGTGATTAGAACATGTACCAGAGCTATAGATTGCTTTTTATGAGAAGATTTATCAGACACCGTTGGCAGTGAAGTGCAGCCCGATTCTTAGGGCATAGCATATACTTTTTAGAGCACAACCTCGCAGGTACGATGAAAGCATGCCCTTCAGTTGCCGACAGTAAATGTTGCAGATAACAAATTATCGCCCGGTCACTTGAGGTCGTCCCCGTTGAGGTTGCTCTAGGAGTGCTAAGACCCAAGGGTAAACAAGTCACTACCATGACGCAGTTGATGAAGAAGTAATTATCCATATTTTCATGGCCGCGTTAAACGTTTTCTCTAATTGCAATTGCGAAATATGAGCGGGGAAAACAGGATGTCCAGTAGGGTGGTCAAGAGGTATAAGGGAAATCTTTTCTTCACCGTACTTCCAGGGGATCACCCCCCCTAAAAGTTGCCAATTGGCTAAAAAATGAGATTGGCAAAGTTTCAGCTCAACTTGACAACGTTAACCCGTGCCTCATTGAGGCACTAGCTTGGGAAAAATGCGAATTTTAGCAAAAGAAATGGCTGTTTTGTCTCTATAAAATTAAAACCATTCGCCATAGAAACCTGATTCTTGTGCCATTATATAGGAAATTTTGCTGTCTTGAAGTTTTCTTAAATGCCTTATTTATAAAACTGATGGATATAGCGGTATTTAGCATTTTGTCGCAGCGCTGATTTGCAGCTTAAGGTTTGGGGGAGCACACATGTTGGTTATTGAGAATATGAATTAAAGGCGGCTGTACAGTTGGCATATGGAACTTTATAATGACACAAGAATCAGGTTTCTATGGCGAATGGTTTTAATTTTATGGAGGAAAAACTGCCACGTTTTGCTCAAATTCGCATTTTTCCAAACTTTTGCCTCAATAAGGTACGGGTTAACGTAGTCAAGATGAGCTGAAACTTTGCATATATTTCACTTTTTAGCCAATTGGCAAATTTTAGGGGGGTCTCCCGGGACAAAAATCAAACATTGATTTCTTGTGACCAACCTAATGTAGGGATTGGGAAATCAATTCAGATTTTAATCGAAAATCGATTATCACACTCCGATTTTCGATTTAATCGAAGTCGAATTTTTGTTTTGAAAAAATCGATCAAAATCGATTCTATCCGATCGATTTTCGATTTTTAGCTTGCTAGCTAAAACTAGCGTTTGAATTTTGTCAATCGAGCTGCGCCAGTTCGTAAACCGCCCTCCAGTCGACCGCAAGTCCCACTCTAATCCACTACAAGCTTGGAAAGAGATTGAGGGAGAATATCCCAACGTATATAAACCAGCCAGCAGGATTTTATCAATAGTAGCCTCTACCGTGCCGTGTGAGCGACTATTTTCTCACTTCGGGTTAATTGCAACTCAGGTGCGAAATCGATTATCCGGAAAACATTTAAATATGTTAGTTTTCTTAAGGTCCATCCCTGAGGAACACTGGTTCCACGGCTTTGCAAACAAGCAATAAATAAAATTCTGTTTTTCATTTTGTGGCATCCCCACTTTTCAATATACAATTCTTATTGCTATTAAACTTTTTGTAATTTGCTTGTTATAATACCTAAATGTATATAAGTATCTGGTATGGATTATTACTTTCCTGCATACCTTATTAATATCTTTAAAATATTTTAGCATGGCCACGCTCACTTCGACCAAAACATGGAAATCGCAGTGGGGTTAGCATAATTTTGAACTACTCATTTCTGGGTGAAATATAAGCCGGAACTTGTTTTATGAGTTTAAAAAACGGTCTTATGAGTTTTAATATTCTGTAATTGATTGGTGAGTTTTAAAACTTCACTAGACATTGTGTTATGATGTTAAGGTGGTTGGAGCTGTAATCGTAGGTCATGGAGCGCACATATTAACAATTTTTAAGAGAGTCAAAATGAAATTTTTGGACCACATTTCACTTAAGTATAACTGTTTAAGCATTAGAACTCACCATACAAGCAGTAATGGAAATGATAAAAGAATTACATTTAAAATCTAGAGTTTAGAGAGCGCGGTATTCTACATTCAGACTATATTAAATTGAAATGTGTTTGTTTTGAATAATGGACTCTGAATGACACCTTGATATTTGTTAGCAAGAATTAAAATAATTAGAAATATATTATATCGCGTCTAGAAGAAAACCTGTACATTTGTGATCGAATTATTTCGAAATATATGACATGCCCCATAAGGCTACATGTTAAAATAGCATTGAATTGTCAAACAAAACAAATGGGTATTATGAGATTTTTTTCACTTTTATCTATAGATATCGCTAATAAGACCACGCATGCAATGTTTAACGCAAATCTGTACATAAACAAAAATCTCTCGTACCACCTTAAGCGACGTGGAAAAGTGATGCCGTTCGCGGTTTTTAACAAGATTTTCGGCGAGAATAAAGGTCGATGACGCATGAGGGACTAGGGATTGGAAATTTAAATCCAGAATCGATTTTCGATTAATCGACTTTCGATTTTTGTTTTTAAAATCGATTTTCTAAAAATTCGATTTTTTTGCCCAAAATAATCGAAAAATCGAAATCGATATTGACACATAGGTAAAGTAATTGTCTGCTGAAATACGGATGTGCTGTTGTAACAAAATGCAAAATATGGGTTAATGGGAGCACTAGGGATAAGAACCGAATACAGTTAAATTTATTAATACAATATATTATTTTAAAGATATTAATAAGATATACAGGGAAGTAATAATCCATAACAGATACTTATAAACAAATAGGTAATATAACAAGCAAATTACATATAGTTTAGTAGCAATAAGAATTGTATATTGAAAAGCGGGCATAACACAAAATGAATAACAGAATTTTATTTATTTCTTGTTTGCAAAGCCGTGGAACCAGTGTTCCTCAGGGATGGACCTTAAGAAAACTAACATATTTAAATGTTCTCCGGATAATCGATTTCGCACCTGAGTTGCAATAAACCCGGCGTGAGAAAATGGTCGCTCACACGGCACGGTAGAGGCAACTATGGATAAAATCCTGCTGGCTGGTTTGCATGCGTGGGGATATTCTCCCTTAATTTCCTTTCCAAGCTTGTAGCGGATTAGAGTTGAACTTGCGGTCGACTGGAGGGCGGTTTACGAACTGGCGCAGCTCGATTGGCAAAATTCAAACGCTAGCTTTAGCTAGCAAGCTAAAAATCGAAAATCGATCGGCTAGAATCGATTTTGATCGGTTTTTCAAAACAAAAAATCGACTTCTATTAAATCGAAAATCGGAGTGTGATAATCGATTTTCGATGAAAATCGAAATCGATTTTCCAATCCCTATGAGGGACATCTATTTTCGGAACTTTCGTTTAAATTTCTTTGAGTGGTAGTTATAGCAAATTATTCAATGCCTGTAATTAAGATCGAGAAATGGAACACACTCCAATGAGACTGAATTTGGCAGACCTTGTAGGTGGTTGACCTTAGACCACAAGAATCTCTTTGTTAGCGCCACCAGTATATTTCAACCTCCTGGGTGACGTCGCTTTGTAAATAAAGCAGAAAATACCGTCACAGCTAAAGACGGTTTCCAGAAAAGTGAAACTCTAAATGTACCCTCTTCATGGAGGCTTCGTGCAACAGGAGTAGTTTGGGAAGGACGCATTCATTCATTCATTTATGCGGCAGGCATTGCCGTAACGTCTATATCTTCATAGTATCGTGCGAGCTACCTCAAAGGTGGAGGAGGCAGGTATCCCCACCAACAATGAACAAAATTTCTAAAAACATGAGGATTTAGAACTGAATCGCAATAAACTCGTACCTAGCAATGAGTTGATGAAAACTGAATCTCCATAACATCTATAAATGTCTTTTTTCCCACGAACGATAAGGGACCATAACAGCTGCCAATGAGACTTTTATCTAGGTTTGTCGATAGGTAGTGTAGCTCTTAGAAGTAGAAGTACTCCCTAATACTTGAATCCTTTTCTGTTACCTAGTACTAACAGCACGCCGTGCATGTTTTCTACATAAGTCTTGAGTCTCTGTCCATTTGTGTAGTTGCAAAATACATATATATTAACGGTCCCTCTCCATTGTGATAATATCTGTAGCGTAGTAGTGCATGCTTGTGTGACTTTGGTTCGTGACAAGTATTATCGATTTATGCTTGTGCATAATTAGTCGTAGTTACACTAAATTTAGGGTATAGTGTAATGCATGTTGGTGAATACTCACCCCCTGCCACACACCCCTATGGTGGCTTGCAGGGTATTTTGTAGATATAGATGTAAATCCTGGCTGGAGCAAATTATTTGCGTGGAATAGACATTTAAATGCCTTATTTCTTTCTAATTTCAACACATTTTATGCAGCAGATGATTTTTTTCTTTCACCAAAACTAGAGTTTTTTTCATAGTCATGATAACATAATGTTGACAGCGCATGCTCTCCATCCTTTTCCCGTGCTTCCCTAACCTATTCCATTGCTCCCTTTCCGCTTGAGATCACCCGTTTTCTGAATCACGACGCTATCCTCCAATCATCCCTAGTTTTCGCAGAACAAATAACTTTATATGTTCTTTGCTATACATAGCTAGACTTAATGGATCATCCCTATAAAACTGTTGAAAACCTTAGAGTCTGTGATTTAGGTTATGGACCACCCTAGCTACCCCAAGGGAAAAAGTTGAGGGTATGCATGCATAAAGATCAATGTTCTGGAGACTTCAAGCGATGATAAATTTTTTCCATCAGCAGTCAAGTCGGAAGAATTAAAATAACTTAGTTAACTCCACTTGTATTTATTACCACGACCCGGGTTTCGACACTCTGTGTCATCTTCTGATCAGACTTGAAGATGACACAGTGTCGAAACCCGGGTCGTGGTAATAAATACAAGTGGAATTAACTAAGTTATTTTAATTCTTCCATAAATCATAACTTCCACAAAATCAAGTCTGAAACCGTTTCCTCTGTGACCAGTCAAGTCGATATTCCATCATATTTATGCCAAGTATGTTTCATATTAATCCTACCAATGCCTTCAGTTTCATTGCCTTCATTTTACCTTCAATTCAATCATTGTTCACCCCTTCACATTTCTAACCTACAGAGGGAATGGCTGGCTTGGAAACCCATTCCATATGTCTGGGAATTATTTCCTACCCGCTTCGCCTTTTTCCTACTATTCTCCCTACTATCATAGCATTAGACATCCAGATGGCTATGTTCAATTTTACTCCGACAATTTTTCTGACTTTATTTAATTTTACTCTCAACGACCTTCCTTGCAATAAAATGTACAGAACTTTTTGCTTTATTCTCCTCCCCGCCAGAATTATTTCCTCCAAACTTTTTTATTTTAGACCACAACAAAACAATTCCTTATGCTTCCTCCCCCCTCTCATGTGATAGGCCAGCAAATACCTCTGGGCTAGCAAATAATTTGTTTTCACTGATTTGTATTGAACTTGGACCACTACTGTCTGTTTCAAAAGTATATATACCCGAGTTTGAAGTAGCGTAGTTACATAACGACTCGTCCGATTACAATGTAGTTTACATCAAATTGTAGCTTATTTTAATCTGCGTTGAGCATATGTAATGAATATTTTTTATTCAATTTGTAAAGGTATGTTCCTGAGGTGAGAAGAGAAAAAATACCCGTTTTTCGGCACACTCCGCGCAATCCCTGATTCTACGGGCTTCTAAAACCAAAACCAATAAATATATCAACGTTATATTTTAACTACGGTTAGATCGTACTTCTATAAATTCGATTCCGAAGTTTTAATTCTATAACTTTATTTTAACATGAGTTGTTGTTAGCTATGTTACGTAAAATTTTCTCAGCAACGAAAGATCCGAGAAACGCGCGCGTCGCACTGTCGTCTTTGTCTTGGCGTTGTCTATGTGATCTTGCTGTTCTCTTGATAGTACAGAAAGTAGTTTATTTTATATCGATTTAAGATTATAGTCAATTTTTCACCGGAGCTACTGCCGGCCGTCGAGAGGCGACAGCCTGCCCGGCGTAACTTTCTCTTTTGTCGCGGCGCTCACTGTTGCCGCTTCCTGGCACACATTGAGTCTGGACGTCAATCGCTGAATAGCACGGCTGGATTTGTGCTTGCTCCTCGATGATATTATTACTTTAATTCCCTCGTTGAATGTATAAACATCTTTTTTTTTTCAAAGTCAGACTTCCTTTTCCATTCCCCATCAGCTTTTTTCATGAGGGCTTTGGACCTCCATTAGGCAGCCTTAAAAATGGTTTTCTATTTTTTCTTTTCTATTTTTTTTATTTTTTTATTTTTAATACGTAGTTTATAATGTAGAGATCACTCGAATCCTCAAAATTTGCCTAAACTAGAAGGTGACTACACAGAGAGAGAATCATTTACGAATTTAATCATAATATCATATCATCGCCATCAGATTCCAAATCCAAGTCACTATCACTGGAAGATTCAGAACTCATTACATTTATATGAAGTGGTTGCACTTCACAGATGTCCTCCGTCAAGTGGTCTTTTTCCCAATAATGCCCCTCAATTTTTAGGGCATGTTGGACACATTTCCTCCACAATTCGGGTGTGACTGACCGCAATGCTTCCTTACAGAGATCGCATGTCACATTCCACTATTTCCTTTTTCCGCAGCATTTGCCATGTTCACTTTCGCTATTTTGTTTTTTACGTACGCCCATATTAGCTCTATTGCGTTAAACTCGCAATGGGCCACTGGCAACCAAATCAGCTCAACATCAGGTCGGAGCTCTTCAGTTAGGACATCGAGCTTCCTGAGGTGGGGTGTGAAGTGAGGTCGTCCATGGTTTATAAGGGCTGCCTTAGTTAAACTTTCGTAATTTGGCGAGTCAACTGGGAAGGGAATATTTTTCCTATGTAGCCAAGCTATAATTTCCGCCTTTTTCCAAGCCATTGACGGGTTTTTAGACGAAGGCTCTATCATTGTATGGTATGGTGCTTGGTCGATTACCACTGCTGACTTCTGTGGAAGGAGGTTTAGGACTTTTCTGAACCATTCCTCAAAATGTTGGGCGTTCATTTCTTTGTGATAGTCAGAACTTCCCTTCTGCCCAACAAAACAGAGTTCGGCTCCATCCAAAAACCCGTCTTCACTCCCAATGTGCAAAATGATGACTCTTTTTCCAGCACCAGTAGGAGTTTTGAAGCCACCTCTCCAGCCAAATATCTCCTGCAAGTGCATTCTATATTGATTGTAATTGCTAAAATCATTTTGGAGCGTCTCTACTGTATTTTCTTGCCACCCGTAAGAAGATGTATGGTTTTGGCTACACCACGTCTCATCTGTGTAAAATATTTTATAACCCTTCTCACGCAAATTCCTGATTCTTCTCAAAAAGGCTTGACGAGAAGCAGCAATCGTCACAGACTCCATTAAAACTGGCTTCCTCTGCAGTTTTTTAAAACGGAATCCAATTTTTTTAACTATCCTCCAAAGTGTACTAATAGACATATCTTGAAAGTCACACATGTTACTTTCCAGTTGCGCCTTGAGATTCCTAATTGTAGGGAATAATTTTTTCATGTAGAAGTCATGAATATTCCTACGAATAACACCGCAGGTAAATTCGTCTACTTCAACTTTAGGACGTCCCATCGTTACACACTGTCTCTTGGAAGCTACAGTCGATTCAGACTCCATATTTTCCTTGTTCCCAGCACCTATTTTCTTCACGGAAATATGGGAAACACCCAAACACTCCGACACTTTCTTGTAAACAGGATAGCGCTTATCCCCAATCAATTCACCTTCACGCTTAAAAAAACAAATCGCACTTAATATCATTGCAACTTCAGCATCAGAAAAACGTGACCTGAGAGGCATCTTGAAGCGGAACTGAACTCAACAGCACATAAGGCAGGAATGAAGGAGAAAATATTTCCGGCACAAAATCACTTACACCCCAGGGGGGACTCGAACCACCATTCTTCAGATAAGGCAGCATGATTCACGACGCTGAGTCACTGTCTCTGGGGTAGAAACGGCAACAGTGAGCGCCGCGACAAAAGAGAAAGTTACGCCGGGCAGGCTGTCGCCTCTCGACGGCCGGCAGTAGCTCCGGTGAAAAATTGACTATAATCTTAAATCGATATAAAATAAACTACTTTCTGTACTATCAAGAGAACAGCAAGATCACATAGACAACGCCAAGACAAAGACGACAGTGCGACGCGCGCGTTTCTCGGATCTTTCGTTGCTGAGAAAATTTTACGTAACATAGCTAACAACAACTCATGTTAAAATAAAGTTATAGAATTAAAACTTCGGAATCGAATTTATAGAAGTACAATCTAACCGTAGTTAAAATATAACGTTGATATATTTATTGGTTTTGGTTTTAGAAGCCCGTAGAATCAGGGATTGCGCGGAGTGTGCCGAAAAACGGGTACTTTTTCTCTTCTCACCTCAGGAACATACCTTTACAAATTGAATAAAAAATATTCATTACATATGCTCAACGCAGATTAAAATAAGCTACAATTTGATGTAAACTACATTGTAATCGGACGAGTCGTTATGTAACTACGCTACTTCAAACTCGGGTATATATACTTTTGAAACAGACAGTAGAGGCTGCATGAGCTTCGAGGGCATACTATTCTGGACATAACGTCCCAAGCACACACAATATATTTTCTTCCTATAGAGGTCTGACATATTTTTCTCACCCCGACATACTACAGTCTCCGAACAGTACATACTACAGCGCATTATGTGTATACCATTTCCTCAGCGAATAATCAGTCATTCCTGCTATACCTTCAAAATTCCTAGGCCTCAATGCTCTCAAACGTCTGATGGTATTTCCCAAAGATACTCATATTTCCTACAACATTCATAGTACCTATAACGTAGTTTATGTTTTGGTGGAAGTTCAACCGCTGCTGCACACACATTACTATAGATATAGCTTTCAAATTTGACAAGAGCACTAATAGAAGTTTGAGCAATAAAGTGTTTAAGTTTGACTGCCATCGAATGAACGGTATTGGCGTAGTAATCCCCGAAAGTTGGACATTGCCTGTCGCGGGCCAAAAAATGGGCTCTTTTTTCCTTTTCTCTCAAGAAAAAAACTTTTAATATAGTTTTTAAAACGTTTTCTTGTAATCACTTAACGTAAATTGAAACAAGCTAAAGATTGATGCCAATTTCATTAAAATCGGCTAAGCCGTTTTAGAGAAATGAAGTCTCAAACTCAGGGTCGCATACTTTCTGCGCCGACAGTAGTTGGCTTGCAGGACACTGAGTTGTGGATGCATATTGCATGTATGTACATACATACGTGCGCAACACGGCGAGTAAAAGCAGCAGAAGCGGGACAAGTGCGTAACCTCTTGCATTCCGAGAAATGGTTGAGAATCACTCGTGAGCGGTGATTTCCCGAGCATGCCTTGCATTCGAGGAGTCAAGGCCGTTGCGCAACATGGTGCGGGTGTTGGGAGGAGGAGGAGGAGAAGATGAGGGGGTGCACAAAGAGGGGGTTACAGTTAAAGGGTACGAGGGTGGGGGGAGAGAAAAGAAGGGAGGGGGCGAGGAGGAGGGAAAGAGAAAGGATAATAAGAGGATCCGTTAAACGTGTGTATGAGAACACACGTCTCCCGGAATTCCGGGTTTCTCTCTCGTCTCTAGGCAGTGCAGCTCTCACCCACCTTCAATACAACACAACACCCTCCCTTCCCTTCTTTTAAGTTCGCTCCCCGCTTGTGAGTAAGGCTCGATGCGCTCCGAACAAGTCGCAGATTCTGTCACGCAGTTAAGATGGTTTGAGCGAGATAGTTCCCTAAGTCATAATGGAGACCATATTCAAATTTAATTTATTTGATTTCAGCGTCTGTAAGTAGTATGAAATAAATATTGTAATATTAATGGCGCAAATATATAGTTATATATGACAAAAATTCTCAGTAATTAAATAAATAAAGCTACACAACTCTCTAACTTGACTCATTTTTTCCCGCCGTACGGCTGAAAACCCTTCAAAACAGCTGGTTTATTTGCGATTCTGTCAAAATTACTGTGGTGAGTAATATATTATTTTTTATAAATAGTTGAGCAAACATGCAATCTACACACCGTATGTTTTTTGACGAAATCTAGGTGTTAGAAGTTCCTAATCTGTTTAATATTCTCCCTCTGGAGCACACAGCCATAATCTATCACATGTAAAACTGTTTATATTTTGAGGCAAATAGCTCGAAAAGTAGTTCGGCAAGGGGTTGATATTTTGATTGTAATTGGAAATATATGAAACTACCTTAATTCTCTGAATCTCGAATTTAATCGCGGCACTTGGCGTCACTCAAACAAGTGTTTGTACGTGTACATACATAGGTATAATGAAAAGATAATGACGCAAGGCCATTTCACGCTGGTCATGCAACAAATCGTGAAAGGAAAGAAGCATTTACTGCATATGAACTCTAGACCGGTCTCGTTGTTTTATCATAAACAAGGGTGAAATTGATGATGATACGAGGAAACATGGTAACCTGTTTAGGGTTTATATTGGATAGTTTAATACAAGGATATGCATGGTTTACAGTTTCAAACTGCCCATTAAAATAAAAAATGTGGGAGTGAAAACATAGGCCCACTAGTATATTTTATTGGCCGAGCCACTTGCAAAATATCTTGGAAAGCACCTATATTGGACCAAAACAAGAGTGTCTGGATTTATGACCAGTACCTCCATTAAGGAACTTTTAGATAGTTCAACACCGAGCGATACGAGATCCATTGTTGCCAAGATTCGCACGTTACCGACCTCGGTTCGAGGAGATTGTCATAGATCACTTTACAAACATGGCAATCTTGTATGGAATATCACACGTCAACTATCGTTCGCAGAGTTCCATAATTGCTGCTCAGGACTGAGATCGAATGCAAATTAGGCACGAATTTGGAACGGCATCAACTGATGGTAATAGAAGGTGAATCGGGGTTAGCAGTTAGGTGCAGTGTTGTTCACCATCGCCCATACTCTTCAATGGCCACGTCGAAGAATCTGATCCTGGGTAAAGGAAGTAAATAAATAAATAAAGAGGAAGTTATTAAGTTAGATCAAATGATGATGCAGCGTTGATTCAAAAATCAACCTCGGGTCCGTGTGGAGCGCGTCATGTATCAAAAAAAAGGTTTGAGGTGAACCTAAATCATAAGGATAACATTATAAGGCTGTATATAATTAGAAAGTCTAAGACTTAATTAGGGCATAAAGTTAGTTTGGTGGCTAGAGTAGGTACGTAGTTTCCGTTCGTATTTCTCAGTGGAATCGGGATCCCTACCCTTGTGAAGGGCAGGTGCAATGCCCCGTCATCTATCGGGTGGGGCTGAGGTCCCAAAGAAGCCTGTTATTGAGAGTAGGCTAATACTGACGCCGGGTTTCTCTCCACCCTCACACCCTCTCTCCCCTAATAACCCGTCCCTTTCCAACCCATCCACATCTCCTTGTTAACAAGAGAGACACAAGCTGTTGGTCGCATCACCGAAATAACCGCAGATCCTCACTGAACGATGCAGTGAAGGAGCCATCTTAATAGTGCCCTGCAAGCCAACTTAAAAGAGTATATGGCACGGGGTGAATTTCCAACAAAGACATATTTTGTATTTAATTACCATTGAACTTTAAAGCTACCTCTTGGACAATGAAAGCTGTATCGTATCTCATTTGAGCTAATTCTGCTTTTGTACCTATTTCTTTTTTAATTTTCGTTTCGTTCACTTTTTTATTCTTTCAATGTTGCTCTGGAGTCTATTTATTTGTATCTTAGCAACCAGTGTAATTTTATAATATTTTATTTTATTTTATTTAATCCACCTGAATACAGCCTGGAGGGCCATTTTACATCAGGCGTTGCAACAGTAACAAAGGACAACACACACAACCATGTTCTGGGAGGAGATAAAATCCTCCCCAGGCGGGACTCGAACCCGCGACCTTTGGGTTGGCAGGCGAGGACGTTACCCCGTCGCCATCGAGGCCGACAATTAGCTATTGCGCCGCTTTTTGTTGTTTGAGATGTAAAACAAATGAATAAACTAGCCCTCGGAGTTCTACGGAGTGCTCCGTGGACGTTGTCGACTTGGCTCTGTGGATGAGGAGGCGGTCGGTCCTTGTTGGGAGATGGCGGGCCAGAGAAATAGCCTCTCTTCTCTCAATTTCCCGCCTCGCTTCAACGCAAAGGAAGATTCCTTCATTCCTCCTCTGGGGAGGGGGAGTTGGGGAGACGCACAGCCGGGCATCGGAAATGCCTCCTCGGAGTGAACGTCCAGTGCATGGCCGGTCGAGGGGGAATAGGATTTGGAGGGAGTTATATCAGGGGGGATGTATACATTCAGGCAGAAGAGGGACCGCAGCCCCTCCGCCCCCACCCCTCCTTTGTGCCGTAAAGGAGAGGAGGGAGAGTGGCCAGCTAGCTCTCTCTCCCCGCCCCCCCCCCCCCACCAAGCCACAAATCCCACGAAATCCACAGGTTGCGCCGCCCCCCCGCCGCGGCCGAGGGTTCAAAATACGAGCGCGGCCAAAGAGAGGAGGGTTTAAGGAGTTTGGGCCGGAAAGGGCACACAATGGAAGGCGTCTTCCACCCCTTCACAGCCCCCCAAGGAAACCCCCGCTCGCTCCACAATGGTCGGAGTCGAAGGAAAAAAAGTATGCCCAGGACTTGAAAAAGAAGAAGAATAAATCCGTTTCGGAGGGTGGTGCAGCAGGTGTGAGGGGGGAAGGGGGAAGATTGGAACTGAGGTTGCTAAGAGTCCCGACTCATTCCGTCGTCTTCTTAAGATCACATTGTTGGGTGCCGGAGATGGAGGGGGACGTGTGAATGCGTCGTTATAATATGTATGCACCCACGCCAACGAGGATCCCCCCAACAAGAGGAGCGTTCCCCGATCCTAAAGGGAAAAAAATACCCTAACCACTCCGAGGACCCTGGACCGCTGGATTCCAAGCGAAAGAGATGAGTCCTCCCAAAAAGACGGCGGAGACACAGCGGGGACACCTGAGCAAGGATTTGTCGGGGGGAAGGGGGAACTTTCATGCTTCGAAGGCGAGGTTTACATTTTTGTGGCTTTTGGAGTGTGGTGAAGCTCCAGCCACGTATTATATTCACAGGTGTTCCACGAAATATGGGAATAGGTGCTAGGGACGGTCACCCTTCAAGGCATGGCTCGCATTCGAGGTATTTCACACTTCTTCTCCCTTTCCCGTTCTAAGATGGCATCAATTCCATTTTCATCTCCGCGTGCACAAAATGCCATAAGGGCGGTTTACGATTGGCGTCAACGAGAACTTCAACCACGAGTTGAAAACACGGGTTCTTCTTATAGAGGCGTTTACGCGTGAAAGCGTCAACTGTCAACTTCATACATTAACGTTAAAAGTTCAGCAAGGTTCAACTTTCACGTTCACGTTTGACGATTGACGCCAGCGCATGCGCAGTATGTGTATCGGATACCGTTTATCATTTCATCTGCATCTATAGAATACCCTGCAAGCCACCTCATGGGTGTGTAGCAGGGGGGTGAGTAGTCACCAACATGCATTACACTGTGATATTTTGTGCATGCATCATTACACTATGAAACAATTTGTCCTCCACGTTGCACTGGTTGCTCTTTGCCTCATTGTGTACCTTCCCGCAGTCCTTTTGCTATGCCCGTAATAACCTGCATGCTTAATTATTGGCATTTAATGTAGGAATTTCGTCTAAAGTCTAGTTTACGATTGGCGTCAACTTCAAAAGTTAAACGGGAATTGATTTCACGTTTCACGGCACCGGTTTACGATTGTCGTGAACTGGGATCACGTCGGCAATCTTCGGTCAACAACGTCAATCTTCGTGTTTATGTTCACATGTGGCTCAGCGCCGCCATTGACGATTTTACCGTGAACGCTTATTACAATTATTCGACTTCTCCATGTCAAATTTCTTCCACAGGACGAACGTGGATGAACGACAGCACAACGTGGCCCAAAGAAAAAGGTTATAAATGTAGCCCAAAACTCAAAGCAACAGACAAATGAAACGCGATTCCCGCCAGTCTGTGGTGTATTCATACTGCGCATGCACCGACGTCAACCGTGAACGTCAAAGTTGAGATTGGCTGAACTTTCACGTTTACGGTTGAAGTTCGCGGTTTGCGATTTCACGCAATCGTACACCCGTCCATAAGATCCCGTGTGTTCAACCCGAACTACATTAGACTCCACATGTGCCAGGCGACGCATCCTGTTAGCTCAGCATAGCTAACACAGCAATAATCACTTCACCTAGAATTTGATGAATTTGGTTTCTTTTTAAAGAAAAAACTCTCATCTTTCCCATTATGTCAAAATATCAACCCCTTTCCGAACTACTTTTCGAGCAATTTGCCTAAAAATAGAAGCTGTATTACATGGGATAGATTATGGCTGTGCGCTCCAGAGGGAGAATATTAAACAAAGTAGGAATTTATAACAACTAGATTTCGTCCAAAAACTAACGGTGTGTAGATTGCATGTTTTTTCAACTATTTATAAAAAATAATCTATTACTCACCACAGTAATTTTTACAGAATCGCAAAATAACCTGCGTTTTGAAGGGTTTTCAGCAGTACGGCGGAAAAAAATGAGTCAATTTAGAGACTTATGTAGCTTCATTTATTTAATTACTGAGAATTGTTGCCATGTATAACAATATCTTTGCGCTATTAATATTACAATATTTATTTCATACTACTTACAGACGCTGAAATCAAAAAATTAAATTTGAATATGGTCTCCATTATGACTAGGGAACTATCTCACTCAAACCACCTTTCGAGCTGATGATACTCATACTGCTCGTACTCGTCCACAATCTCGTTCTCTCGTAGATAGTAAACATATTCACGGATGGTGGCACTCGCGCGCATACGAACATCGGCATCCAGCCGAAGATTAACTAAGGTGATACCAACGATTAACCACACACATTCCAGTTGACAGCTAATCGTAAACCGAAGTGAACGTGAAACCAATTCACGGATAATGTTTGAAGTTGACAACAATCGTACACCGGCCTTTAGGCGTTCTATAATAAATAATTACCCTTCAACCCCTTCCACGATCACACTAATGATGCAAGTTTCCTATTCACCCTGATCACCCGGTTCTTATATTCTTTGAAATTCACCTCGTAATAAACATTAGAAACCTTATATCCTTATAACAAACGACATCATCACCATCTACATTTACATCTGTGTTTACGTAAGACCCTGCAAGCTACCACCAGGGTATGTGGCTGGGAGTGACTTCAAACTCCAGGCATTCACTAACCGTCAAATACACTATCATGCAGTTATCAACTATTTTGATGTATAATTTGTTAATATAGATCAATTAACGTTCGTGGAAGAAGATTTTATGTACTTAACGGCTTCTAACTATCATTCTTGTCATGCGGGATGAACGCTACGCATCACGGGGACCATTTGTTAGATTTTAGTCACGCTATTTGCAAAAATTATTACAAAATCACAGACATGATTCACAATAAAATTAGCACCTCCTGCAGAAATAAAAAAACATGATAAGTTAAAAGATGTCCTTTCAAATGTTACTTCGTACGTCATACCGGCAGTGACCACTCCTAGTCTGCCGCAGGACTACAATATTTGTGACCACCTTACTACTTTTTCGTTAATACCAAAAGAAATTATTGATTACATCAGTTTGACGCAAAGGACGCTTTCGGAAGCTTCCCCGGCGTCTAAAAGAACAAATACATCTATGTACCAGGAAACTACTTTTCTTAAGCTTCAAATATAATTTATAAAAATAACAAATTGTATTTTACAAGCTCACTTTTTACTCTCGATGTCCGATAAATGTAATCACTCCTGCGACAGCAGCCAGAGAGTTAAGAGTCAAAAACTGTCTAAGATTTAACCTATGACTCACATTCATATTAATCAGGCCGTCGCGTTTGTACCGTCTCCATCCTCCTTGTTAAAAATCCTTTCAGGCATGAGAAGACACATTGCAGACGTTCTTGTAGACCTCCAGAGCCTCCCAAACTCACGCCGAGATAAACCCAAAGGTTATTAGATGGTGCGGGGCTGGTGCTGTGTGGGATTGACAAATGAACGAGATCATCACCATTAGTCATTCGAACCTAAGGTTGGTCGGTTGACTGCGGCCCTCCCCTTTTGCTATAACTCCTTTTCATGTCTCTGAAGCTCTTCCGTTTCATAATCCGTTTTAGTTGGCCTACGAATTTGTCCCTTGGTCTCCCTATAGTGGAACTGTCCCTTTTCCCTTCCATTATGCACCTTACATCTTCGTTAAATAAGAAAGTCTATCCGATTGGACCATGCCTTTCTGATATAGTTCCCTATATGGTTTTCTCCTCTTCTTTTCTTCCGTACACCACCTCGTGTCTGATCCAATTCGCTCATTTGATCTCCAGCATCCGCCTCCCGGGCCCAGTTACGAAGGCTTCTCTTCTCTTCTGTTAAAGCTTTCCAGCGGTCCATGTCTCTGAATCATATACCTCTCGAACGCTTTCACGTACTGCTTCCTTACATTGGCGGACCCAAGGGGGGGGGGAGCAATGGACCCCCTCCCAAAAACCCGGCGTATTTCTTTGTCATTGACCTTAAATTAAAATTCAAAGAACTGCGGAACTGGCCGCGAAGTAACTTTAACGGAGTCACCCGCTGGTGGTAACGCAATTGTGTGTAATTCACAGTGAAAAAATCATTCGAAAAAATCATAATCCCAGTCCAGGCGAATGATGTTTCCACTGTGAATTTCACACACTTAAATTAAAAACCTAAATTATTTTGTTGCTTTTTTTGTTGCTGAAGTTTTGGTGATTTTCACTTTAAAATCCAGTTAAAATTTATATAAACTAAAAAGGTTTTCAAAAACCAAGCGCGAAATGCGAATTTAACCTCTTCAGGGACAATTTTTTTCATTACTTTTAATTCAAACAATTTTTTTCCTACATTATGTTATACACTTTACAATCCTATTAAATGTGAGTTTTTTGCTAATTTTCATCGGAACATAATGGACACAAACGTTTATTCTTCCCGTTACAGGACCTCATTTTATCCCATAGACTTAACATACAGTAAACGGCCACATATGTGGCAGTATCCCTGAAGAGGTTAAATCAAAATAATTTTGGAATTAGTCGAAACTTGGTGATAATCTAAAAAGGAAATGTGCATTTCGTAAAAACTTGGTCTATAATGTCTTCACCATGGGTATTGCACCAGGTAACAGGCATCATATAGGATATTTATAACGGCCAATTTTGACTCGTGCGGTATTCAGAAGCCCTGATGATGAGGAACAAGTTGTTCGTCGAAACGTTGGCAGATATGATGCCTATTACCTGATGAAATACCCGTGAACAATTTATATTTCAGATTCACCGGGAAAATCATAGATAATTTAAAAACTTGGTCTTAAAAGGCAAACCTTTGCTTCCAAACCACTTATAACGCGCCATTTTGCCCATAGTTTGTTACGAATTTCCGGGAATAGAATACCCCCCTTTTCCTAGGGGGTATTCCATACCCCAAGAGTCGCTGGTGTCCCCCCCTCCCCCCGAACCGCCGCCCTGGAGCCGCCCCTGGAGCCGCCCCTGCTTCCTTATTGTTAATCCTATTTTCATTGAGCACAACAGTTGTTATTTTCAACTTGAATGCTTTCTTCGCATAAGGTATTCTTCCCTTGATGTCCGTTGAAATGTGTCCCTTGTCATGTAGCTTCCAAGGCTAGTGAAGGAATCCAATTGTTCTAGAACCTCGCCTTGTTGCTTACTGTCGGCCTTCAGCTTCTAGCACCAGAGTCAATTCATTTTTTAAGATACAGAACATTTCATTTAATAAGAAGATATGCAGAATGAAGATTAAAAAGTTATTATTTTTAAAAAGAAAAATAATAATAATAAAAATTGAATATATAAATTTTAAAAATTTATATACCATAAAAATAATAGAAAATATAAAAATAAATTTTAAAATATACATATTTTTTTAACAAAGAGCGACATTCAATATACTCCACCTTGTCGTCATTATTATCCTACACCCACCCCCCCTTTCAAAATCTCCCCTGCACTTGTTCCCTCCGCCAATGCTACCTGTCCACTATAATCACCTCTCAAGTTCCACCTCCCTTTGCTCTTCTTCCAAGTAAACCCTCCCCCCTTCATCATGTACTCAATACACATAACCTCACCTTTACCCTCGCCTGCAGGCGAGGTGTAACAGGCCAACTACTTCCCTGGACTGGACTAGTGCACGTTATATGTATACCTAACAGTGAACATTATAGACTCCACCAAGTTAGCGTTCTCATTGAAAGTAAACATCGCTTACACAAAAGTATTTTCAACTAAATTGTTTAAACAGATATAACGATGGAAAATATACTGGATGTTGTAAGAGGTTTCGACGCAGAATGCAAAATGGAAATAAATTTCCAATAAATCTTTTCGTCATTCATAAAATTCAGGCCGAACTTTGCGCGATAGCCTTTATAGGAGGATCACTTTTCGCAGAAGAAAACAGGCTTCGCTTTCGCGCGTCCAAACGCCATTTACTCTCTTTTTCAATCCATTGTGCTGAGCATCCCGAGTAGGCGAGAGCGGGGAAGATATGTAGATGCGGGGAGGGGAGGGAGAAGACGCTCCCGAAACAGGTAAGCGAACGACCCCCCCACCCTCCACTCTTCAATGTCATCTCCGTGGAATTAGGAGGATTGGGGGGGGCAGGAGGGGGGCGTTATTTGGCACCCTGGCGCCGAGCAGACCGGCCCTTCCCCTCCGGACCGCGCTGACCTTGCCCCCCCTCCCCATTCGCCTTTCCAGTTTTCCACCCCCTCCCTGCCCTCCCTCTTCTTCCCCCTCCCCCTCCCCGCCCATTCGTTTAACCCTTCCACACACGAATATATCCACGTTCTCAAATCCCCCCGCCCCCTCCCAGCATCACCGCCACCTCCAACAGACGATGGACCGCACCCGTGGCATCTCTTGCTGCCGACGACACTCACACACCCACTTCAAACAACCACTCATAGCGTCACTTAACTTTAGGTGATCGGGGAGAGAGAGAGAGAGAGTTTCGTTTATTTATAGATTTGCGTTAAACTTTGCTCAAGAGTTCTCATTTGTGATATCCACGGATATAAAAGTGAAAAAAATTGCATCATACAGATTTGTTTTTTAACACGTAGCCTTATGGCACATGACATATATTTCGTAATAATCCAATTACATATGTACAGATTTTCTTCTCAACGCGAAATAATACATTTCTCATCACTATAACTGTTGCTAACAAATATCAAGATGCCACGAAGAGTCCAATATTCTAAAACAGCACATCTCAATACAATTTACTCCATATATCGAATACCGCACCGAAAAACAACACCACAAAATACCCTGCAAGCCACCTCAAGGGTGTATGGCAGGGGGTGAGTCGTCACCAAACATGCAATACACTATACCCTCTTAAAGTTAATGTGACAACGACTATTAATTAGTATAACTACGAAGTAGTCATAACATGCTTTCTGTAAAGGCCGTTTTACACGGTACATTTGTTTGTACAAACTCTTCCGTGAACTCTTGCATGAGGCAAAATGTATCGTGTAAAGCGGCAAATCGTATGAACGCTTGTGCGAATGTCTCAATGCCTGCACGGGAAATAGAACCTGTTCTAATTTCGTTGAGACAAACGTACATTCTCACGTACATTCGTTTGTACAAAATCTTTCATCGTGTAAAGCGGCCTTAAGGAAAATCTAAAAAAATATAATTCTTGCATCATTTCCACTATTGCCTGTATGATCAGCTCCAACACAAAAACAGATGTGCTTGCCTGAAATGTGGTCCTAGGAACGTGTCTTCGATTTACTCAACGAAAAATGTTAATACGTGCACTTTATGACTTAATGATGACTATCGCTCCACACACACATCAAACTGCGCATAAGGTGCAGGATCTCGGAGGGGATCGGATCGGTGTGATAGCTGGATTCCCATCCCGAGGGCCCGGATTCGAATGGTTGAGATTTTTCCGCGAAACCTCGATTCGTGGCGAGGAGTTGAAGAGCAGTTCGTTGTTTGGGACGACGTTAAACCTGGGTTCCCTTAACGAATGCAGTTTAGCGTAAGTGGGCTAACATGTACGCCGGGAATCCCATTACCCTTCCATCACTTCCAAATTAATCCTTCACCTACCAACCTACCTACCGACCGCAAAACACCTCAGTTGTCGGTCGCCTCTCCAATTCACCGGTTAGCCCAAGGGAGGAGGAACCTTTTCCACGTTTCGAATGGGTTGAAATTTAGACCAAATAATAGTTCCAAGTGAAATGAAAGTTCCAAGATTTATTTTCTCACGGCGTCGGAAACGATTTGCGAAGTCCGACACGTTGCGGTTGACTGGAGAATAATAATGAAATTTGGAAGTGAGACACTGGAGGTTTAAAATGTCAGTTTTTAAGAATATTAGAGGTTGTGACGGATGCATGAGAACTATATAAAAAGGTTTAGAAGATATGAAGAATGTGAGTCAATTTGATGCATAATGCTGTTTCTTTATTGATATCACAACCAATACTGTATGTACTGGTACTGTGGTGGACTACACATTAATGTATTGGTACATTCCATTGTCACTCGATTATCCTAATACTTATTTAGCATGAGAATAGTTAATTTCCTGGTGGAAGCAATGAAAATGTGGTGTTATCGAAGAATGTTAAAAGCCAAGAGGAATGAGAGAATCACCAATGAAGAATTCCTGCGAAGAGTTGGAGTAAAAAGATGATTTATGGAAACATGAATATAAGAACACAAATTTTCATCGACGAAAAAACTTTGAAGACATATTCTGAGACGCGAGAGGCTCTTGAAAACGACGCTGGAAGGAGAAATGAACGGGAAGGGTCATACAGAAAGAGTGCAATATATGCAGCCAATTAGAAGAGACTCAGTGAAAACTTGCGAAGGAATAAAACGTTCACGGAATGTGTGAGGTTGAGATTGAAAGTGAGCTGCAGCAAACTAATCTTCGGATTGATGACTACTGATGATGTTCAGGAGGGAATTCACGCCCTGCCCCCCTCCCCCCCCCCCCCCAAATCCCTTAGGTGACTTGTACTTCGCATATGTAGATTCGGCCTTTCCCCCCCCACCCACTCAACCTTTCTCTCTTGACTATACCTCCCCCCCTCGACCCCCGGGCCAAACTCCCCATCAAAGTGTCAAAGGCACTTAAGCAACCTCTTCTTATCCTTCCTCGGAACGCTTCTTAATCTCCTTCGCTTATCTCCACCCCCCCCCCCTTCCCAGACGCCCACACGTGACGCCCCGAAAGAAGAACGCCTTCACATCTCATATCGCTGCTGTCTCCCCCTGGCGATAAGAAAGGAGAAAGATTCAGCGCGGCAAGGTGTTCCAGCATGAAAACGTTTCATTGTTGAAGCGATTTTTATTACTATAGGCATTCCAGCGGTTAAAGTGAGGTTTTTATGGACCATTTTTTAATCTCTTTTTCCTCCTTCAGACGTCTCTTTCCCCAAACTATTTCCCCTTCCACTTCCCAGTTTAGCATATTTCCTTCCACTCTTCATCTTCTCCATCTTTTTCCTCCTCCTTCTCTCCTTCCTCCTCATCTTCCTTAGGTCTGGTTTCATAATGTATAGTTAACGCTGCTAACCGCAAGATGACATAGCGTTTGCGTTAACATGATGTTTACTGAGAGTTCGGATTTTACACCTTAAATGAGACTGTCTGTTTCTTGACGTGAGCGTTATCGAGGGGAGAACACTTACATAAATGCACAATAAGAAAATACTTCACCATATATTACAAATCCGGGCCTTACAGTAGTAGAAGCAACATGGTTGCACGGGCAAAGTTAGCATTTCCTGCAGTGCAATAGTAGCTGACTTCTCTACCTTGGCAATACGGGTAATCTTTTTTTACAGGAAAAATGTTCCCAAGTTCCCCTGGGAAGGGCTGCATGGTTCATGCTCCGCCCTAGGGCCGGGTCACAGCCATCAACATTCTCGCTTCAAGATTTTCAGGCTATGACTACCTTGAAATAAGAAGTAAACTTTATTAAAATTAGAACTCTGAATTAGAATTAAAAATAGGACTCTGGGCCCGGCTCAGCCGATTTTATAATTTCCTAACTGCAAGGATGCTAAAGAGACTGAAACATTACAGCAGGTAGGCTGAAATAATAGCCGTTGCAAAGTGTACATCTGCTAATGGTAAACTTTCCTTTCCAAATCATAAATAATATTGAAGTATTGTATTATCGACCTCTTCATGGAATGTAAGATTTGTATCTCGAGGATAGGTCAAAAATTTATAAATTATAACTCCTTGCCAACGTTTCGGTGTATAATTGATACCATCTTCAGGGCTACAATTGACGGGACAACAACATTATTAATGAAGTAGCAAAAAAATCACAGGTTTCGCCTTACCAATCAAAGTATCATACACGTCATTACAAAATACAAATAAGAATTACCTCGGATTTAGCCAGGAACATCATGTTTCAACAATCGACATCTCCAAATAAAACTGTATAATATTTTTCCGGATAAGGAGCTATCAGAACCATTTTATGGAATGGTACATTACCATAATGATATATGGTCACAATATAGTAATGCACCATTCCATAAAATGGTTCTGATAGCTCCTTATGCGGAAAAATATTATACAGTTTAATTTTGAGATGTGGATTATTGAAACATGATGTTCCTGGCTAAATCCGAGGTATTTCTTATTTGTATATTGTAATGACGTGTATGATACTTTGATTTGTAAGGTGAAACTTGTGATATTTTTTATGTTACTACTTCATTAATAATGTTGTTGTACCGTAAATTGTAGCCCTGAAGATGGTGTCAATTATACACCGAAACGTTGGCAAGGAGTTATATTTTGAAAATTTTTGACATATCCTCGAGATACAAATCTTACATAAATAATATTTGTGTGTATAATGTGTGGTCTATTTCCTGCTACCATCTGTGTGAATATTCCCGCGGGCCCCGGGTGGACAATCACGTAAATTCCGGACGTGGGCCGGGCTGGGCTGGAAGCCTGATGGGCCAGCTCTCAGCGGTGCCGAACACGAGAGACCCTAACGGCCCACCACTACCGAAGCAGTGCTGCTTCGGTTTGACGCAAAGTTCTTTAAAGTACTCCTCTACTAACCTTGGGTTTGACGTGCATCGGCGGCTAAGATCATTTCGCACTTAAGTATTGTCTACCACTTGCAGACAGGGATGACGAATAGGAAGAACTCCCACCGTAGTCCAGCCGAGCCCATCGATACTTAACTTCGGTGATTGAGCGGGGATCTGATAAGGATGAACCTCGACGTTGTTCTTCATTTTGTATAGTTCTATAAAAAACAAAAGACATGCGTATTATACGATAAGTATATTTTGTGAGCATAGTATGGAAAATTAACGGTCATCATTTGTGTTAGATTTTTGGAATGGAGGTTAACCTGAAATTGATATTTCTTTTGTTTATTTTTATTATCATAAAGTAATATTTCTTTTCGTAGCTTTTTAAGATTTCAAATTGAGCTTTGTCTACAAATATTGTATTTACTGAAAGTATAAAAGGCCGAAATAAGTCCGCGACGATAAATGTTTATTGTTATAATATTTTATCACGGTGGTGATGCAGCTCCATATTTTATGTGGGCCTTGAGGAGTTACGCCTCCTAGCTTCGCAAAAGAATACTGCTTGATAATATTCGGGTTGTTGTTAAAACGAGGCTCTTGTGAAATATCGACAGAAACATTAACGGGGGCCGACGTAGGTGAAAGTATGTACATCTGCGACTCGTGAGAATCTCAAACACTCTCAGACCATAAGGTGGCTGGAGCGGTAATCGTGAGTCGTTGAAGGCACGTTCTAATAACTTTTCAAGCAAGTCAAAAAAAATATTCTTGAACCACTTTTCACTTAAGTACACCAGTTTTTACGTTGGAAATCGCCAACCATGCAGTAATGTATATGATGCAAGAGTTGTATTTCAAATTTTCGCCTTAATTAAAGCATTGTTTTGACTTGGATTTTCGGCGCGAAATTCGAAATTTACGAGAAAATCATATCTAAACACGCTTTTCTTACTCGGCATGATACCTAGATATTTGTTAGCAGCTATTATAATAATATGAAACGTATTATTTCGCATTTAGGAGAAAATCTGTACATAAGCAATCGAATTATTTTAAAATATATGCCGTGTGCCATAAGAGTACTAGTTAAAATATCATTGAATTGCCAGGAAACCAAATCGGTAGCATGCAGTTTTTTTTCACTTTTATCGATGGATATTACTAATAAGGACACGTATGCAAAGTTTCACGCAAATCTGTACACATACAAAAATCGCTCCAGCCACCTTAACGATTGCCAGCCGAGATTTTTACGTGGTGTGACGTCATCCGAGTTAAATTTGCTCCCCCAACAGCTGTTCTCTATTAATTGAGTCGACCGATATAATCGTACAAATTTCAAAGACGATATCGACTGGAGAACGGGTCTGGTATCATCCTCAATTAAACGAGGCATCGCCAATGTGACATCGATAAATGGGAAGCTGTCAATGCATCGGAACACCAAAAGAACGGGAGGCTCATTGATCAGAGAAATGGATGATACGTCCAAGAGATAGGAATCCGGCTCAGGCCGGGTCGGCCGCTACTTAGGTGTCTTCTTTCTTCCGCAATTAAGAGAGGATGTGTCAAAGGATGGACGCTAGCAATGACTGATGAAAAATTGTCCAACGATACTAATTTTTTGGCTCTAAAAGAATCACAACAATATTTTGGAAAAAAAATATTTTTCACTCCACATGAACCACGAATATGGATATTATTTTTTCATCAAAAATGTTTTATGTATATAAATTAAATATAAATAGCACTTCCACACACTACCCTGAAGTAATAGAAAATATAGAGATTGAAAGTATCAATATATAGAACTACCTAGGCTTGTCTGTCAGTCTTGTAACACGTCTAGGGGCGCTGCGATCGAGAATTCAGTTTCATTGAAAGAGAAATTAATTTTTATATTTTTTCAATATATATATGTATATACATTTCGAACCATTGATCCAACCACAAATTGGTATCATACTGTATTTATACTTTAAAACCAAATGGTTTGTGTCTGTGGTTGTAAAATATAGATAATAGATGTTCCCCGAGATATGTGATGGATATTTGTCTTGGTTACTATGTTGCTATAAAAAAACCAATTGAAAATTTTGATGAAGAAATGATCTATACATTTATTAGGTGAATGTTCATTTTTCGTTTGAGCATTCTACCAGATAATTGGTAGACTTTAGAACAGTCCTTATAGTAGCATACCAAATTCTGGTACATTGTCTCGCTTTCCCTCCTAAGGATGGCCCGCTTTTAGATCCCTCTTCAATTCTTCATATCTTCTACCTCCTCTCCTTTCTTCCAGAATTCCTATCCTCTTCCTTCATCTCCCACGCTTCCCCAGTGTTCTGCCCTCTATCAACCTCTTCAACATGCCCTTTCCTCTCAAAACCTCCTCTAACCATCTCTTCTGCCTTCTCCGAACCTCCACCACAAACTTCCTCTCCTCTTCAACCATATCCAATACCTCCTCGTTCGTCTTCCTCGCCACCCAGCTCACCCTCTACATCCTTCTCCAAACCCACATCTCAAACGCCTCTAATCTACGCACATCCTCTTTTCGCAATGACCAAGTTTCCGACCCATACAGCACCACGCTCCATATTTAAGTTTTCGCCAGCCTTTTCTTTACGTCTCTTCTCAGATCCCCCCTCATCAGTTCCCTTCTACTTGAAAATGCTTCTTTAGCCACAGCAGTTCTGAATCTGATGTCCCTACAACTAAACCCATTCTCCTCCCAAAATACTACCCAGATATGCAAACTGCTCGACCTTGCTCTATCTTCTGCCCTCCCACCCTTATATTCAGACCCACCTTTTTACTTCTAGAGAATCTCATCACTTTCGTTTTCTTGTGGTTTACCTTCATCCCATACCTTTCGCACTGCACCTCTAACGCATTCACCATTGACTGTAAACTCTTGGCAGACTGACTAACCAATGCTTGATCATCTGCAAATGTTAAATTAAAGTAAAATTGATGTGATCTTCGCCTTAATTTTCATTTAAATATATTGTGGTCCAGTTATTTTATTTACCAGTGAAGAGAAAGTGACACAGAAGAAAGTTGGGTAACATTAATGGCACATGTTGAATTATACCTTAGCCAAAAAACTTCATATCTCGGCAGTGCGAAATGTGAGTAAATCGCTCGTTATATTTTAATTATTTTGAAATATTGGTGCCATAACATTAAGGGAATATGAGACAAGGCTAACGTTCAATTAACTACATACAATGAACAGATGCGGATAGCGAAATTTTATGACACATTCGATTGCACTATTTCCCTCGTGTTTACAACTCAACATTTGAACAAAAAAATGTGGTCAAAATGTGAAAATCATGTCTGTTACTTTGTAAATCCTTTCATGCCACGGTAGAACTGATTATAAATTTACGATTCTGCGAAATAGACGGTAGGGGTTTGAAATATATGTTTCTTGCCTACACAAAAGGGATGGGAAGGGCTGCCATTAACTTTGACTGGGAGGCTGTTACAGTGTTACACTGGAGTACTATATTTGCATCTATGTGAAAAACTTTTTCTTGTTAATCAACTGACACTCCAAATCCTCTGCTCAATATTATGATGGAAATGAAGTACGAATTGTACAATAAAATCGTTGATTAAGACAAATATACGCTCTTTACTCCACTCTTTCATAAATTCTTTAAATCAAAGTTTGTAACCACGCAATGTGGAAAATTTCTAGATAGTAAAGGATCGCCTCCAGCCTTAAGAAGTGCTCATCATTATCAGCAGTCATCAATCGGAGTGGTTTTCTGCAGCTCTCCACTCCAATTTCTTTTCGGTTAACTTGAACTGTTGAACCACCCTCTCTAATTTAATAATTAATAGTGGATAAAAAATCACATGGGTTCTTCTGGGAACACAAGGTATGAGTAGCTTAATTCATCAAAAAGAACCTTTTTCTAGTTAAGAACAAGAAAAACAAAAATAATAAAAATTAGGTATATAAAATGATTTTCATGCATTCTTCTATTGGTGATTTAAATTATTTTTGTTTTTCTTATTCTTAACTAGAAAACGTTCTTTTCTATGAATAAAGCTAGTCGAACCTCGCGTTCCCATAAGGACCCATGTAATTTCATGCCCACTTCCACATCAAATATCCTAAGAAATCTAGGGTAAATAATTTGAAAAAAATTAGGTAGGTTTAGGAAAACATAATTAATGCTTCCAGCAAGTTTCGTCGTATTCCCTTAAGTTGAGTGAAACCACCGAACGTCCTTAAGCTGGTACCCTGCCCTTCAGGATTCTGCTGAAGTCTCTTTGGCTTCAGGATTTGGACCCGTGGCATCGAAGACAGCACCCCAGTCGCCACACCCACTCGATCTCTGTGAGACAAATGGCTTCCAGAAAAGACGTCCACTTTACATCGAACGCCGAAGAGGGAATTTAAGGAGCTCAAACACGACATGGACAAGTTAGGCCTCCGAGATAAGGCGTCATTTACGTAGACCCATACCGTTACGCCTAAATACCTCTTACCTCTCTTCCCATGTACATACGTTTCGCGGTCACAAAAAATGTCGAGGCTAAATGCGGAGAATATTTTCGATCGCCAGAAAGTCTTTTAAATCTCCCTTATCCACTAGGAAGCTTTTCAAGTTCACGGTCGAATCATCGGATCACGATCCGTGTCCTCAAAAGCCTTTACTGCTAACAGAAGAAGGGACTCGTATGGAATTTCGTACAAGACATTTTTTAAAGGTGCTTTGAGCGAAAAACCACTTCACCTAGAATTTGATGAATTTGGCCTCATTTTAAAGAAAAAACTCTCATCTTACCAATGATGTCAAAAGATCAACCCGTTGCCGAACTACTTTTCGAGCTATTTGCCTGAAAATATAAACTGTTTTACATGTGATAGATTATGGTTGTGCGCTCCAGAGGGAGAATATTAAACAAATTAGGAACTTCTAGCACCTAGATTTCGTCAAAAAACATACGGTGTGTAGATTGCATGTTTTCTCAACTATTTATAAAAAATAATCTATTACCACAGTAATTTTGACAGAACCGCAAAAGAACCTGCTGTTTTGAAGGGTTTTCAGCCGTACGGCGGGAAAAATGAGTCAAGTTAGAGACTAATCTAGCTAAATTTATTTAATTACTGCGAATTTTGATCATATTTAACTATATCTTTGCGCCATTAACATTACCAATTTTATTTCATACTTCTTACAGACGCTGAAATAAAAATAAAGAATTTGAATATGTTCTCCATTATGACTAGGGAACTATCTCGCTGAAACCACCTTAAATGGAAGCCCGATCAGCGTGTTAAGCACAAGCCCGCTCTCATCCCTATTCCAATATTAATCTGCTATAGCATAACAGGTATAGGACAGTTGAAAATTATGAGTTGAGGTAAATACAAGGAATTCATCAGCTGCCTTCGACATAATCAGCTAAAATACTTTGAATAATTAGTCAAAATTGCAAAGTTATCCTGTCCAATCACCCGTGATGTTAATATTGTGAAGTGAATGACCAAAAGCCGATATGCATAGGCGAAGTGAAGACGGGGCCGCTGTCAATTTACCCCACCCCACACTTCCGATGTCAGACTTCCATGTAATATGTGTATGCCCTCTTCGCAGCAATAGTTACTCGTAGTAAACAAAATAACTAAAGAATGCGTAGAAAACCGTGGACTGACGTCGTGGCGGGAGCAGTTCACTTCACTAACATCCAGGCCCGGCTAAAGACAACATTTTAACCTGGGCGAGAGATTTTTCCGCCCCCCCCTCCGCGATAAACAAACCTATTACAGATTACAGAAGAATCAAACCAAAATACAGATAAGTTTCAATTTATTTTTAGATTGGACATGTTTGCTAAGCGATTCAGCAATGAGGCATCCACGACTCGGTTGTCTCCTAGTACTGTTTGTGAATTGTCCATTCAAGTGCGTTTGATATAAAAATGTTATGTCTCTTTTTGCTCAAGCAATAAAAAGTAATAAATCATAATTAAATTGTCATAGTAATAATAATAGCAATAATAAAGTGTCATAATTAAATTATATTTTTTCACTTTTCTTAGGCTATTTATGACACTTCTGATGCCCACAATATTCAGTAAACGAATGTAATCACAGCAATGCTCACATCATCCGTCAAATAAGGGCAGAATGATTGACCAGTTCTGGTTTGATGTCACCACACACTCATCAGTAATCACAAATTGGCCATCTATCATTTCCACACATATTTTCGAATTGGTGCGGTATTGTACAAATGATTGTACATTGATATTGTACAAATGAAATGGGACTGCCCTAAACTGCTTTCTGTCTTCAACTTTAGGATACCAGCTCGATCCACCCGTACGCATTCATTACTCCACATGCCTATTCCTAGGATATCACTCACCTAGCGCTCACCTTTATTTCGCCTCTCCTCCCTTCTTAATTCACTCCCTCACACTGTCGATCCTTTTTATTTATCATGTAACCATTTCACCACCCAAGCTATGTCCCACCTGTTCAACAAATTAAATATTTCCCCTTTCCATCTTGGGCTCAGCGTATTTTTAAATAAATAAATAAAATATATTCAGCCTATTTTTTTAAAGAATTTCCAGCCCACTTCCGTTCACATTAAATGTTCGATGTAAAGGCTGACGCTGGCTGTTTTTTTAATGTTTTATAAAATGTGCTAAATTTGAAAGCGAAGATCGTTGATATATGCGCGCGCATTCCTCGAGGATTACACGACGGTCGAATACTCATTCGCTGCACTTTTAACAATAGCGCTCCACGCTCCTGAAAAAAATAGGCATCTGGGTTACGAAAGTAAAACTCGAGGAAAACGGTTCTCCTCCTCCGTGGGAGAAATCGGAAAACAATTGCCGAGCGGCGCACGCACCCTTTTCATTATTTCAGGGAGGCCTCGCTCAACACACAAAAACGTGCGGCGTTGGTTATCGCGGGAGTGGTTTACAGCAGTCATCAGCAAATTGGTCGAGTCATTTCCGAGCGCGCCCGGATCATATTCGGTCATTTTTCCCCTCGACCGCGTCCTCTTTCATTTGTTTCCCCCCCCCCTCCTTTACCCTCTATCTATTACGAGAGGGGAGGGGGCGAGTGGTAAGTATATAAGTGAGCGGCAGGCTTTCCTTGTCCACGGTCATTCGTTTTCCTTCCCTCCCCTCCCCACGACCCCACCTCCCCCCACCCCACCGTCCCATTCATTCCTCTGCTAAAGAGCATAATGACGAAAATTGTCTTTTATTATTACCGTTTTCCCCAGAGAGTGGTGGTGGGGAGGGTGGGAAGCCCCGCCCCCTTCCTTCCCCTACCGGTCGCTTGTTATAGTTGCACGGTCTGCGGAGGACGGAAGGTGGAATGAAGGCGGGTTGGAGATGTGAGTGGTCCAGGAGGAGGAGATGGGTAGCGGCACAGAACAAATAAATTAATCCACAGGGTTCATATCACGCCATCATGCGTTCCTCAAAATGTATAATCAAGGTTTTAAATCACGATGTAAGGAATAACGACTCTTCTATTCTATGTTTTGACTTTGGAGCTCATTGAATGAACGCGCGTGCTTTGAGAGCGGACCAAAGTTGTACTACGGTGAGGAGAGGATTTCGAAAGAAGTGGCATTTTTTTCTGCTCCCACCGCAATAACTTAAACTTGATAAATGTGGCACATATCTCATTTAATCATTAAATGGGGAAAATAACAAGGTAAATGCCGATGCAAGGTTTGGAAAAATTGACGCAGGTGTGTTTATTCTACAAGAATTCATATTCGAGAGCGCATAATTTTAAAAAAAACTGTTTTTTTATCAGCGCATTTGTTCCACGCGTCGGAAGAATGGAATAATACCGTCTGGAGGATTTTTTGAATCGCTCAAATGTGTTTCGTTCTTTTGAATCATGTCTAATCGATGTAACATCATGTTCCCTTTCGCCTTTTTTTGTCTGCTACGTGGATGACATCTTTCATAAATGAGCTAATGCAGCAGGTTTTACTTTTTATTATGCAACTTTCATGCCGATCATTTCTGGGTAATACATCGGATCTACGTCACCGTGTAACGAATAGTCGAAACTGAGCTGTTATGTAACCATATCAACTGAATCTTTTTTCCTTTGTTTGTGTCCGATTTTTTAAAATTATTACCCACTAACAATCAAGTGGATTTTAAAAAATTATAAATCGAAAAGGTACATAGTTACCCTCGTTTGCGTTTATGAAAACATACATTGCAAATGATAATAGTATATCATCTGGGTTTTGCTGAAAAACTTTTTGAGTGTTTGGAAACGCAATGATATGCTTTACTCTTTTTATGAGAACCTCTCACCTTCTCCACCAGGCCCCTCACCCTCCTCCCTCCCCCCCCCAAAAAAACCGATGCACAAGACTATTCAACAAATGACTGACAAAAAGCGCTGTAAAAACGACTAAGGCACAGCGTCCTAAAATTTATTGTACGCTTCTTCAAATCCGACCTGACCCTACGCTAACATTTCCTGCAATCTATCACGAGTTTTACGCTTAGTCTAACCTTAAAATTCACCAGTTTGCAATTAAAAAATGAAAAAAAAAACTATAATTATACTCCGCTCGCAGTTATCAGGTAAATGGAAACGAAATAATATGCTTTCCTCTCTGTTATCCTCAAATGATGCATACACAAGCATTCAACAAATGACTGACAAAAAAGAAAATACGACTGAAGAATATTCTGCAATTATATATCAATGTCACGATTATTCCCCATTTTATTTTCCGTACGTTAACCAGAGATGGGAAAATTGCCGCAATTTTCATCCTGGGTAAATTACCACGGTAAATTGCGGTAATTTTCTAAAATTACCGTAATTTTCCATTATTCTTTTAGTTTAAAGCATTTAACAGAAAATGTATGGTTAAATAGGAAAGCCAATAGCAATAGGAAGGGAATAACTATGTTTAAAGCATACCTAATGCAACATTAATCTATTAGAAATTTTTTAAATTGTAAAAAGAACTACGGCAGCAACACGCAGTTTGGCTTTCTTTTGTCCAAGTATGAGAAATTTTCAAGAAGAATATTCTATTGCATTAATCTTATAATGTTATAATTTAAGTAAAATATTCCAAAAATGAGTTTTACATGCCTCAATTTATTATTAAACACTAAGGAAATGTGAACATGGCTTAAAAGAACATGTTGGGAATTAGTATGTATGAAATATTATCTCAAACAAAGGTGAATTCTCTAGAAAATTACGGTTATTTTCAAGAGGCGTGGTAATTTACGAAAATTACCGAGGTAATTTTCAGAGTGGCCCATCTCTAACCTTAACACGAGTTTCAAATCAACTTTTTTCCACGAACGTCACCATTGCCGGGGAGGAAGTAACTCACGCTGAGCCTAAGGAACGTTAATTTGGCGTTTATTTTCTGTAAACCGGCCTTAGCAATTGCATTTCATGACCAGCAACCCAGTAAGCTTAATATATTAATCGTTATTGAAGATAAGACCAAGCAAAACACTGAACACTGAAACATATGTTAAAACATTTCTATGAGCTGGCCATATCTCTCTCTTGAGTCAACGCTATTTTTTATTTCGAGTTATTTTTCTTCCGTGAACTGGACGCCAAGGAAAGAGAAAAATAAGGCCTACATCTCACCGTTTTCCTCTCCCTAGCGTCCCCCAGCGTGGTGGCTGCAGGGATGTAGAAGGGGGGGGGGAAGGAAGTTGGGCGGTTGGGCGAAGTGGAATGGGAAGAGGTTGCGCTTGGACTTGTTTCTTTTTACCCCGAAATTGGAAGGTGGCGTGGTGTTGGGATGGGCCGAGACAAAGGTCCAGAGAGAGGGTTTGGACGAGGTGGGAACTCAATTAGCCAAATGGCGTCGGCGACTGTAATGAGACACGGCGACCAAGATGGCGATAGGGAGGAGGAGGAGGAAGAAAAAATTAATCGGATCGAGTTTTTCGCCGCGAAAAACGTTTAACTGGTCCATATAACAATTTCCAGGCTACACCCGTCTTTTTAAGCCCTCCTTTTTTATAACTGCGTAAGTAGGCAAGTCTGGCACGATTGGCCTCCTGACCTCTATTTCGTTTATCACTCCTCGCAGGGCGTGGGCGGCCCAAATGTCTTGCTCCTTCTTCCGAGGTGCGTTGTGGTGCGAGGTCAAGAGTCCGTTTGTGCACAGTTAATTGCCGCTGCATGCATCCACACCTTGTACATACTTGCGCTGCACCGCGCGACTCTTCGCATAGGTTAGAGTGAGTGCTAGGACAACAGCCTTGTTCCTTCCTCTTGAGGCAGTGAGAGTGAAATGTTTTTATACTCATAAGAGAGACCGTAATCGAATTTTAACTGAAAAGCTAAGCAGGTGTAAGAAGCATGAAGTCAGTAGAGTAATGTCATTGGCGCGAAACTTTGTTCTACATGACTAAACTCAGAAATTAAATGAATACACATATTTGAAGCTTTAACTTGAAGTATTTATTTCACGCCGTACACTGTAAACATGACCTCACAACCGAAGGTGTTTTTGAAATTTTATGTAAAGAATTACAGTGATGTTTGTTTTAAAAATAATTGAGAAAACGTAATAACTAAACATCGCCTCATTTTTGACGTATTCTGTTCTTCAAAACTTCATTTTTTTTAAATAATATCTCTTTTGAGAGCATTCCAAATCCCATTCCAAATCCCATGGAAACGGCTTCAATATTTTGGCAAATATCTCGAAAAGTAGTGCGATTAGTGGCTGAAGTATTGTCATCATCAGAAATATGAGATCTTTTTCGTTATGATGAGGCAAAATTCATTGAGTTATATGAGGATTGGTATCTCCTTCATACCACCTTAATGTGAATGAAAAGAGTGTTGACAGAGCTATTAAAATAAACGAATCGCCGCTGGGTGCGACACGGATGTAAATGCATTATTTATTCAGGTATTTTGAGCTGTGGAGGATCCACGGGGGATGAAGGAGGAAATTTTACCCCACAAGAGGTCAGGCGAGTACAAGAAAAAGCATCTGGTGTGTGTCGGTCACTTTGTTTCAAACAGCCTGACCCCTGACCCCTTAAAAAAAATAAGGGCTCATTTCCCTTGTGCATAGTTGGCGTGGGTTCACACACGACATTTATTATATTTAGCTCGTAGGCTCCCGCGGATGTAGTGTTGACTGTTTCTTTTTTCGGGATTCATTCCGCGATGTTTAAAATTGCAAAAATTATATCAAAGTAAAACGTAGTTAGCAGATTCACATGCGCGACGAAGACAGGGGACGTACTTCTGGAAGCCAAAGACCCGCTTCCACGGAACCTCTACGGAGGAATATATGAAGTTTTGTGCAGCTGTGGACATCCATATGTAGGCCAGACATGCAGAGCCCTTAAAATACGTCTCCAAGAGCATCAACGGGCAATTAAAAATAATAATTACCGCATTTCTGCAATAGCCGAACACCATCTCAGCGGCCCCACTCATAATTTCAACCTTGAGGAGACAATATTAATGTCAAAGGAGGTATGCTATTACCCAAGATTAATCAGGGAGGCTATAGAAATTGCGAAGAGACCGGAGAACGTCAACCGAGAAAACGGTCACACGTTGAGTAGAAATCTTAAACGAATTTTTCAAATTTAAAAATTCCGGTTACAATGGGAGTCCTCACTCATATATATATAAAGATGAGCAAGACTAAGGAATCAGTTAAGTTAGCCTGATGAAGCTGGCAGGAGGACCAGCGAAATATTGTTTATTTTGCAATTTTAAACATCGCGGAATGAATCCCGAAAAAAAAAACAGTAATTTATTAAATTTGTCGATGACTGGCTTTGAGCGTTTGGGCGCTAAAGTGGTCTCTCATTCGCTCGCCGCCACGCGTAAGTATAATATAAGCGCTCCTTGAATTTCTCACTTTGTTTTGTCCAGTTGACGTCTCCTTAGCCTCATTGACTCGGGTATCAACTTAAACGTGTCTTTTTATTTTACTGCGCGAACAGATTAATCATTTTCGTTTCGTCAACTAAGTAGATTATTGTTTGGGTGGAGTTTACCAGAGTATCAATTTTACTTCAAAATACGATCAAATGCCGGAGCATAGTGATTTATCATGGTGGATTTGATACAGCTCCTCACGGCTGTCGTAGGTATGTTTACTCTTACTACATTCACGGATCTCTGCATTGCTTACCCGATCTGAGATTGGGTAAGAAATGCAACATATTTTATGTTTTTTCAATTATTATAAAAAATAAATGTATACATAACTCACTGTATTACTTTTCATTATATCGCAAATAAACAATCTTCGATTGTGAAGTCGCTTCCGGTGTGAAACAAAATAAGTCATATCAAAACACTAGTCATAAATATTGTTAATGTGTTTATTACTGCCGCGTTCTTCATAAAACGAAATTTGTTTCTTAGTCAAAATTATTCTACTTATCTCATGCTTATTACAACTGCTTAAATTTTTTTGGAATTCGACTCTCGTCTCGTTAATTATGACTCAAAAAGATTTCCATATTTATTTAATCTATACATTGATGACTTAGCCTCCCTAGTTCACACCTCACAAGCCCGCATGCTGCTATACGCTGATGATTGTTAAGTATTTAAAACCATCCACGCCCCAAATGACTGTCACGAACTACAGAATGCTCTAAATATAATCTCCCATTGGTGCTCTACCTGTAAGTTAAACTTAAATGAAAGCCAGTGCAATGCCATGTCTATTCACCTTAAAGAAATCCAACTTAACTTCAATTGCACCATAAATTCGATACCCCTAAGCCATCTGTCGTCAGTAAAGGATCTTGTTGTATTGATAGATAACAAGCTTAATTTCTCAGATCATATTCATACAATTAAATCCCAAGCTATGTCTCTCCTAGGCCTTCTATACCGCTACACAGAAATTAAAGACCCCCAAGCTCTTTAATCCTATTTTACAACGATTGTTCTTCCCGTGATCACATATTGCTCTCCTATTTGGGCGATGTCTGCTTCTTCCAATCTCGCAGCCCTTAAATCTGTTACCTATTTCTTTACAAGTATAGTGAAGTACAGACTCCCCCACATGCGAGACATGTCCACTAACGCCATTCTGTCTTCTCTCTCCATTCACAATCTTCCTTGTCTCCTTCTTAAAAGACACCTGAAATTTGTTCACAACATCCTTAACTCCATCACAGACTGTCCCGATCTCCTCTCTTCTATGAATTTCCGAGTACCCTCCCGGCCTACGCGCACCCACGATCTATTCCATTTACCACTTCCTAGATTATCGCTCGCTTAACGCTCACTTTTTTTCCGCCTCCCCTCCCTTCTTAATTCCCTTCCCGAGAGCGTTGATCCCTTTTTTCTATCCTCATCCAACATCTTTACAAACATGGCTCTCTCTCTCATCATTCAGAAAATAGCTAACAATACTTCTTCATTCAGTTTCTTTCCGATATTTCCTGTTTTTTTATGATATCCGTGATTATGTTATGTTTATTGTATCTGTTTTCTTATGTACGTTTGTTATCGGGCCACTGTAAATTGGCAACAGTGCTGTATGCGGACATTTTTGATTAAATAAATAAATCTCTATAGCTTAGTGCAATCAAATTTTTAATTCTCCAGATCCCCTCCAAATCGAAGTGAATTTAACTTCTCCGACCGCCGTTTTCCCTGTCAAGACTTTTTCTCATTCTCCTGTTATACAAGCACTTCACTGTCACTACGATATTCTAATCTCTGCTCAAAGACTAGTCTTTAAAGCCATTAATCGATACGCTTTGTATCAAAGTTTTATATCAATCTCTCAATTATACTTTTAATAAGGTTCCCCATTGACATTCTTCTTCAATATGCAAAATTTCCATTTTGTCCTCTCAACGCTTATCTCACCGCCCTAGCAACTGTGCTAATATTCAACAGCAACACTGCCGTAATAATACGCTAATTCTTGCATCGGACTTAATTTATCCTTTCTCGCCCTTGAGATCCGTCTCCACCTTGAGATCTTATAGTATCTTGAGATCCCCATTCTATTATCAATGATGAGTAAGAGGCGAGGTATGCAAAGTACCACACTGTGAAAAAAATGCCTTCTTTTGAAGACAATGAACTTATATTATTTTCACAAACCTAACGTGGATGGAAATTTAACGAATTAAGTCACTCACAGGCATTTTAAATTTTACTGCCCGTGTTATATAAGTATTCGATGAGAGATATAAACTGAGGTTTTGAATTAATTATCGTCTCTTACATTAGGTAGCAGAATGGGTTTAATGGTATCCCTGCCCTATCTGTCGGCGAAGAAAAAAGGGAATATACATAAATATCTTCTGCTCTTTTTTCCTTTAGTTCAGTATTCCACTCTGAACAAAGAGTAAATCCAAAGTTTCCCAACAGCCAACTAAAGTATGACTCATCCATATCTTCAGTCAATCATCAATATTCGAGTATCATTTATCTATGCGTATCCATTCTAATACACTTTTTCTGTTTGGAGGTTGAATGCTCATTTTAACGTTTAATAACGTTAACGTAAAATATTAATAAAGGTTGCTGCTTTGCTGAATGTCAAAAATGATCTGAACATGAGTAGGAAGAAATTATCGGAGTTTAAATAATAAAGCTTATAGTCTGGTAATAGAGTTTCAATTCCCATATTGTATTCATTCACCAGTAGAAACGTACATACAAAAATATACGTGGATTTGTTCGACCGGAGCACTTTCCTTGAGGAATTTTTAGTCTGAAAACTTCATAATTGTTGAACGATAAAGAAAATGATGTTTTTTCGAGATTGTATTTTATACCGACGGAGAAACACTTCTTCAGATAAATAGGTATGTACCCAGGGCCGTCTTAGGACATGCCGGGGTCCCTGGGCACACAAAAATTTGGGGCCCCTTGGAAAGTAAAAAAAGGGAATGACGAGAAAAAATATTTTTCTGTTATGATTTTATATTTATTATGCTTATGGAGAAGTTAATCAGTTTCACAAAATAGCCAATAATACGTATTTATTATTGTTAAAATGCTCTTTGTCCACGCTCTGGAAAAAATTGAATATCTGACGGTATTTTTAGTAGGTATCTACTTGAAAACCGAAAAGAAATTGAGCTTTTTTTTGCCTGAGCAAATATATCGGGATTTCGGGGCCCCCGTTATTATATGTACTTACTGTACGTTGAGAATGTTCAAAAAGTGCCAATCTGAAATCATCCCAAAAAGAGCTCCCACCGACCAGACCTCTAAAGAGGCGCGAATACGTTCGGTTTCCTCGACCAATACCTTCTCCCAAAAGGATTCCAAATCATGGGTTATTGACTTGGCAATTAACTGCTAGATAATTAAAAGGGCCGACGGAAGGGACGCCGAATCTGGGCCCCTTGTATCTTGCGTCACTTTCGGTTGGTTGTGTGGCTGACCGCGCCGCACGAAGATCCCAGCGCCGAAAGGTTTTGCAGTGGCGAAGGATGAGGGGAATTGGAAGCTCAAGCAATGTTGGATTCCTCAACGGGAGCCGTGCTAGTCAAAATCTGCGATCCAATCTCACGTCATAACTCTATGCCCTCATTGTACGGAATTCGTGATAGAATCCAAGAATGGATAACAAAATATATGTGGATGACATGTTCAATGTAAACGTTTGAGATCAAATTTAATAAAAATGGGCAATCCCATAAAATTTGCTATTTCCTGCCAATAAAAAAATCGTTCACTCTCATGTAAATCCAAAATATTTTTTTCAGTATCATCCTTGAGAGGATAATTAATTAATATAGAAATTCAGTACTAATGGTAATGTTGATCTAAGTACTAAATCTAAGCATTAATGTTAATATTGGGCGCATTAGGTTTTAAGGGGTCCTAAAGGTCGTTTATAGATTTTTCACGGGACCTAAAAGCCTGCATTCTTCTTTAAAGCCACCGAGTTCCTAAGATAAGAACCAATTACGTACAAATTTAGGGACGGGTTTCGCGCTTGCTATACCCACTGTAATCGCTGGAAAACATTGGCCTAAGGTTCTCGTATTCTTGGACCAGTAACTAAAATACTGCTCTCATTTCATGAACACTTTCTTTCCTCCATGTCTGCATTTCAGGGAAATCTTATAATATGATTTCCAAGAGCCCCTATCCAAGGTACCAGCTACTTTTTCCTTTCGGATGCATACTGTGGGTGAGCTGTACTCCTCCGGGCTTGATAATCGAGAAAAACAAGTTGATTTAACGAAAAGAAACTACCTGAGAACAGTACAAATTGTTTCGATTCAACATTTCAAATTATTCACTTTCGGGGGAGAGACAGTGCCTTTAAATAAAACATGATCTCTGAGAATTTTGGAAACGGCTTTTTACTCGACTCTGCCGTAACAGCAATGCCCTTCGTGCGCTCATATTTCTTCGCCTCCAACTCTGCCATTGTCTCTTCCATTTCGACGGATTTACGATACGTCTGTATTAATAATATCCTCCCTTCTCATTAATAAAGAGTGGCGAGCATTCCTTGACTTCCGGTCTTGTTGCAAACCTTCGCACCCTTTCCTCCTTTCTCTCTTCTTCTTCTTCTCATGCTCTCTCACTTCCCTCTCTTTCCCGGGAAACTTTAATTACAAAAAAATATATTACGCCCCTTTCCCGGAATGCGCTCGCTGCGATGGACAGGCCGAAAATAGGCTCTTCTCTCTCTCTCTCCATCTTTCTCTCTCTTCCTTCCTCACTCCTCAACGATTCTATCCTTCCACCACTCCCATGTCCCATCCATCCAAGAGATTTAAAAAAAATCCCATTTTTAACGCACGACCGTAATATGACGAGCATCGAATATAAAAAAGGCCCTCTCGCTTCCATTTCACCCTGTTTTCTCATCTGTGGAGAGAACTGACCACCGACCGACATGGAGTTGCCCCTTATGTTGGTGCGGGAGTGGTGAGGGAACCCAGTGAAGGGACCACCGATCCCTTTTGGTTTATCTCCTCTTTCGCTTCGGGAGGCGTTGCCCTTTAAGACGGGCCCTTTTTTCCTCCCCCCTCCCTCCTTAGTTTCCCAACTCCATTTCGGTTTTTCCCATTTCCCGTGTCTTTGCTGTATGACGGACGGCCAGGCACAAATCTCTCGTTCTTTTCCTTTCCTTTCTTCCCATACACACCCTCATCCCCCTTCCTTCTCCACCCCCCTTCCACTACCCCCCGCCCTTAGCCCTACTATAGCTCCCTTCATCCTCGTGCACCCCTCGCATATGTGTGAGACGAATCCGGAGAGGAATATCCGGGGGTAGGTCCTTTCCGTGGTGGTATGGGGTGGTAGGGTTTTGGAGAAATTGTGGAAAACTCATTCCCTCTTCCTCCCAGCGAGGGTGAGGGTGGGTGGGTGGGGCACGGAAGGGGCGGGGAGCATTTTCTGGGGGTGAGTTGGAGGCGATAATCGTTGCGGGGGTGGAAGAATGCGAAGAGGCAAAGCAAGAGAAAATAATGCTCCGCCGATCCAATATACGAAGCTGTTAAACAGTTTTACTTTCTTATGCCTGTTGCTCACAATATTTTTTCAAAAAAGAGTTTAATAAAGCTTTTTATTGAAATTTTTATGAATCCTACGTAAAACGTACTTGCTTGCTCACGGTAAAACTATTCATAAAACCGCAATGTCCTGCCATCTATGAGACGCTTGCGAACACGTGAAATGATAAATTCGCTCTCTTTTGGATGACTGTTAGGTTAAAAACTATATGTATTGTTTATTTACTTACTTTCTGATCACACTCAACGGTGCTAAGGCTCTAACGCATTCTTCTAACAAGAAGGATACTGCCTCAACGTTCCATGAACTTCCAGACATGTTTGTTTACGTTTTCCTTGTTTGGCTTCCCATGGATACGAGATTATTATCAACGCGATGAGCGGAACATCTCATTGGTTGTTGCATAAAACGGTTTTATGGAAATAGAACCTGTCCTATTCCGTAAAACGTTTTATAAAACTGGTTTTATAAAACGGTTTTATCGTTAGCAAGCTCATTTTTATAAAATTAGTAGATTTTATAAAACTTTTTACTGAAAATTTTACCGTGAGCAACAGGCATTAGGACGAAACCCACTGAGGAGATACGAATGTGTGAAGTTAAAAAAAAACGAATAAATGATTAAATTGAACAGGGAGTCGAACCCAGGTCTCCCGAATCCTCGCCTAGTGTTCCAGTCCTCTTGTAAAATGTGTTCTCTTAATATCAAAACTAAAAACGGGCCTGCGAATGACGTAACGCATCAATATCTCTTTGGTAAATGTTTTTATATTGAAGCACTGAAAAAAAAACTGTCTTTAATGAGATGTACATGACAGTATACATATACAGTATATATAAATATTTCTATATAGACAGTGTATATGATAGTAATTAACAATCATAGCACTTAATGAAACTACAAACAAACTAAAAATAACTAATAAAGATGAAACACTCCTAGGCCCGGTTTTACCCGGACATTATACAACCGGGTATAAATGTATAGATGTTATCGAAGATATCACATAAATGATTTAATTGTGGTTTTCATCACGTTATACGTTACTACCAATATTCTATCTATTTTATGTCTCTTAAAAACAAAAAACTGCAGCGTTTCCTATTATTTTTCAATTCACGAGTTTTTCTTGGTTTTCATCGACATGCCTAAGGCGATATGCACGAAGTCGATTTGTTGATGCAAAACAAATCCAAAATATGAAGGATATAAAATCTGTCGAGATGAATGGTCAATAATGCACTGAGTAAGGGAATAAACAGCGTTTGAACTTGAGAATCCGAAATAGCCAATTGGACTGCGATTAGGCGATTAGGGAAACCTAAGGAAACTTTGGTTCGATTCCCGGTTTAGGAAACCTCCATTCGTCCAAAAATTTCCTAATATATGTATATAAAATTTTCCCGATCGCAATCTGTTTTAAATATGCTCACGCCTCCTGGCTAGAGGCGGTTTACAAGGCAGTAGGCGTTTGGCCAAAGACCTTCAACTTGAGAAGTGTCGTGAAAAAGGACAAGCAGGAGGTTGAAAGGTCTTCCAATCAAAATTGTGATTGAGAGCGTCGACCAGTCTCCAGCATACACCAACATCTCCTATTTTTTTCCACCAAACAACGCATTTTCTTCGTAACGGTTTTCGAGGAATCTGCCGGGTGCTCACTCAACTAACCAACCTTTCCTCGTGAGACGCCCATCCGAGAAGGACCCGCGAGCCCGATTCGTCTTTTTTTTGGGCGTCTGAATAAGGTGGAGAAAACAGCTTCGCTTCCTTAATCCATTATTTTAATCTTATGTAGTCGGAGAAGCATAGTCCTATCAAATGAGTAAACCCATTAAAATCGGAAAGCGTGGATGTAAGACTTTGGCACATACACATGGTTCTCTTTTTGTTGGTAAAAATAATCGTTCTCGTCGCATAAATCGTTTACTGGAGTTGGCTGCTGATGAATATTAATACCTTAATTCAAATAATGACAAAGCCAACTATGTTTAAATCCACAGAGTATTTTATTGGTACAACTAGTTTCAACGCTACAGCGTCATCATCAGGTACCTGAAGATGAAGCTGTAGCGCTGAAACTAGTTGTTCCAATAAAATACTCTATGGATTTAAACATAGTTGGCCTTGTCATTATTTGAAAATGGACTTCCACAAAGTTACGCCAGAACGAATTGAATTCACCAAAGTTCAATACTTAGCTACTTACTAATGCTTAAACTAATACTTAGGTGTTTAAAATGTTTAGCTTAATTGATAACGAACTGCCACCTTTGTATACATGGAAACAAATATATTTTTTCTCCTTAAAAAAAGTTGCGGAATTTTTCATTGGAGTTTATATATACTGTTAAGGTAATTTTAATTGATATATGCCTTGTTGTTTAGCATATTTTTCAATTTTATTCAGTATCAAAATGAATCTGTTCCTCTTTTACTTTGCAAAGCATCTCAGTCTTTGCAATCATTTTGTGATGGCAGCAACCCTCAGGAATTCATTTGAAGCTTTCAAAAATAATTTGTCGTTATTATTAGCGATCAATTACGTCTAACATCCGCAAACTCTTCGCTAGCCCTCCTCTCAAAGACTTTTCCATGCATTGAATTGTTTTACACTGCTTTTTTTCTGCCATTCTTTCAAACAAAGGGGAATGCCGATAGAATTAGTAATCGATTATAAAATACTGCACTTGTAAGAAATTAATACCTGTAATTATTTTTACTAATGGGCTTTGAAATGTAATATCCAGACATAATAGCTCATAATATTTATCTCACTTGTCTTGAGTTATTCCTTTTTATGACGTGCACAGCCACTTGCGTCAGTTGTAGTTATGAGTGGAGAGAAACATAAAAAAATACTGACCAATACAGTATACTAACAGCCGGTAGTTGAAATAATCGTTGCAAATAAGCATTTATCTCATTTGTCAACGCAATCTGGTGGCGATTCACTTCTGAGGTGTTGAGTAACCCGCGGAAGTCATTCGATTGCTTAATCATTGAGAGAATCTCTGCGCTAATGCTCGCGCCATGAACCAGGTCGAACCGTAGCCACCGGTGGTTACGGTCGAACCTACTACTCTTGGAATTGCGAATACTATTGCGAATTGCCTCCCGGTCCATCCCAGCTATTTACACTCTATTATTCTACTATTATGATATTGTAAATTTCGGTCAAGTCAGTCATTTCATGGGGTGTACGGACAGATCATTCATTCCTGCAAAAGTTATAAAGATCGTTAAAATATGCACTGCCAAATATTATTTACATGCATCATTTGACGGAAAGCACTGAGGCAACGTTTGTGGCGTTGCCATGCATCCAGTGGCAGTAGGTGCTGGATTGAAACGAAATATATTCTTTCTAATTCTAATAATATACATTAACCTTTCAACGGTTAGTGAATTATACAGTGGTGTATTTTATAGAGAGGAGGACATTGAACATTTAGATACCTCACGTAGTATCGCTCATCTCACCAGTTGTAGAGCTGCTACTTTGTCATCAAATGAGAGTTGATTCTGTATAATAAGTATATCTACATCTACGAAGTACCGTGCAAGCCACCACTAGGGTGTGTGGCACTGGGTGATTCCACACCACGCATGCAGCACTCGTCCCAGCACAAACCGGAACCTCGCACGCTCCCCCGGCCGCTAGGCGCAGGCCAAAAAGCAGGCAGGAGAACAGTGCGTAGTCTAACCAGAAACTGGGAGAGTGATACGTAAATGAACATGCAAACATGCAGAACAATGCTATACACACATCTAGTGGTTAATTTTACTAATACTGTTAATTCATGAGTGCTACGAGATGCTACTTCATGCAGAGCACAAAATTTAAAAAATGCCAGACATATCAATCGGTGTGAAGTGTTAGTAATGATGTTACGTTATTAAGCACAAGTGAAAGTTCTACTCTGCCTATTGAGGGTGGGAGTTTCGTATGATTGATATATCGCAACTATTATGATCCCTTATTGTACGTGGGAAAATTACATTTTAAATCTATCGGTTCTGCAGTCAATTTCCTATAGTATCTTATTCCTGTGATCGCTTCTACCGTAGTACGTTGCCTCTAGAAATATATGTTGAACGTCCGGCAAAAAACTGTCTGCTCTGAACTTGCGCAAAAGATTTGACCTGTATTTCTCCCTTCGATCTGTTAGAGATTCCCACCCTAATTCCTTCAACAATTCGGTAACACTGCTAAGTTTATCGTTCCAACCATTCACAAATCTTCCTGCTCTCCGTTGTATTCGATCTATTTCAGAGATTAGTCCTTCTTCGTAAGGGTCCCATATGCTAGCGGCAAACTCCAAGTGAGGTCTCACGAGTGAACAATAACATCGCTCTTTAACCTTCTCGTCACATTTTCCTAATACTCTTTTAATAAATCCCAATTTGCGACTAGCCTGTCCGCAGATTTCCCGAACGTGTTCTGAACTAACGCCATCTAGAACTACCCTCTGTTCGCGGTCGGCTAAGAACTCTCTTATCCAACATATTACGTCGTAGTGTATTCCGTAAGCATTAAATTTAACGAGTAACTTCGAATGAGGGACCTTATCGAAAGCTTTTTGAAATCTAGAAATATTGTGTCTACCTGGACAAGCTTTTCTCCCGAGGAAAGAATGTCGTGAAGGAAGAGTGCCAACTGGGTTTCGCAAGACCTGCCTTTCCGAAATCCGTGCTGATTTTGCGTTTACAAGTTTTGACTATCCAAATACCCCATAATCGAACTGAAAATTATATGCTCCAATATCTTGCACGAGATAGACGTAAGGGAAATCGGTCTATAGCTACTGGGATCTTCCTTACCACCGCTTTTAAATATTGGTGTAACGTTCTCGATTTTCCAATCGTAAGGAACACGATGTTGTGTTAGAGATTTTTCAAATGACGATGTATTTGAAGCCGAGGAGTCACTTACCAGGAACATTTAGCCACATGGTAGATGATTTTTCTAAGCTAAAATATTAGTTTGTATCGTAAGGATAGCGTGTTGCTAATCTGTAATTAGTTATTAAGTTGCATGACCCTGTTGCTATGGTTTGGACATGTACACTTGGGTCAAGACAATCAATGAGAAATCGATTTCATGAGCAGTGATCCGTCAAAGAACAATCTAACTACTAATTAAATTATAATTCAAAATTATCATCGCTTTGCAGATAAGGGGTCGTGCATAATCTAGGGTACTAACATAGTGGTGGAGGGGATCGCCTAAAGACCTACGGTGGGTAACGAGGGGGAGGGGAGGGGGGGGGGGTTCACTCAAAGTAACGTAGCTGTTACAATGCACCTGTTTACGTTTTTTAAATCGTCAACATCGCGTCGAGAATACTAAACAGTTTAACATGAGGAAGGGCGCGCGGAGTGTTTCATACACCCCAATCTTCTACTTTAACTCAATGTAACTGAACCATTGCCTCTACAATGCTGCAAGTCTTCATGCCATCAAATTGCTTACATTTTAACCTTCTTGCGGGTTAAATAGCGACCTCGTGACAACACTTTTCAAGGCAGCAGTCAGAAATGTGGGGAGGGGGAGAACTTAAAAGTAGGTGAGCACAGCACCTTGCGCCGTGATTCATGGCTGATTTTTAGAATTTAAAAATGAATATTGCTTGTCCCATTGGAGATTAGATAGTTCTATTATATCTAGTTCGACTACTTTATTTGTCTTATTTCAACCCATCCCTAAAAATAAACTCACTCGATAATTGAGAAAATATTTTTGAATTGAAAGTTTCATTTGTAGAGACAACGTTACATGACGGGGGGGGGGGGGTTGGGAAAAATATTGCGGTTGTCAACGAAGGGGAGGAGTGGTAAAAAAAATCACCGAAAACGGTAACGTAGTTTATGCACGACCCCTAAGGTATCGGTATTATTGTTACTTGAAGATTGGAAGTAGGTACTATTGAGAATATTTTGGGCCCGATTAAATCGGCATCATCGAAAAGGGGTCTAAGTAATCAAAGCAGAAACTTCAAAATACTATCACCTTGCTCATCATTTTCCTGCGAAGTTTTAGAAGTGCTGTCCACTAGTATTTGTTAGGTATCTTCAACAAAAACAACAATAAATATTAGACCAAATATTTTTCAAGTTATTGGACCTATATCTCCTAAAAGAAGAAATAAATACATTAAAAAAAAAACAATTTGTTACGATAGAGGGTCTTTCCATTCGATATATTTTACTCTATCGATATATCGAAGAAGGAAGATGATCGATACACCGAACTACGTTGTTTACTACAAATCGATGCATACTCTCCCCGGAAATTTTCATTGAAGACCCCGTCAGCAATTTGTTCTCAGCGGGAAATACGTCGGGAAGGGCAGAAGAAGGTGGGTAATAGGTATACGCGGAGAGTATAGTGAGGAGAACATGGAGGAAGGGGGGGGAAAGGGGAATTGGAAAGAAAGGAGAGAGATAGAAGGCGACGCCGGACGAAGGAGCGAGAAGGATGGATGAAAAGGAAGGAAGGGAGGGAGCAGCAAACTGGTTTTTTCTCAAACTGCCTCCTCCCCCTCCTTTAAGGATTATATCCTCTCTCTCTCTACCTGACCTCCCCCACCCCCCCTTAACAGCCGAACACCAACAGAGCCTCCCCTTAGACCCTCTTCACGGCCCTCCTCCCTTTCACACTTTTGACACCCCCCTCCCAACGCCACCCCCGCCCCTTCCTCGAGAAAGAGAAGGGTATGCAAGGGGAGGTGGGGTTGAGGAGCTCCAAGAAGAAGGAAAAAAAACCCTTCGACTCAACAGAAACCCATTTATATACGAAATGTGTGTGAGAGAGTATGTATATACGTGAAAATATATATATACACATACATAACACCAGACAGCCGGGAAGAGAAATATGAGAAAATAAAAAAAAAATGCTTATGAGAGAACGTTTCTTGCCAGTGAGGGTCCTTCCTCGACAATTAAGAGCTAGAGTACTGTGCTTAGGTACTCTATAAGGGGATTTCATCGCGGCTATGTGATTGTCAAAAGTAAACTTCATTCCACTTTTTCGTTGGCATTGACAAAAAATACTGCTTTCAGTGGTGATACGCCTTACCAATGAAAAAATGAAATTAATGTACAAAATATGCACGTTAGGCGGCGAGAATATATTTTAAATGAACAATTATTGGAATAGGAAAATAAAGGAGCTCAATGAAGTTCATTAGTCCTTGATACACAACTTCAGGGTATAGTGTAATGCATGTTGGTGACTACTCACCCCCTGCCACACACCCTTGAGGTGGCTTGCAGGGGATGTAGATGAAGTGGCCGTTATAATAAATTAATGCATTTGTCCCTGATGAGAAAACAACCTTTGTTATTTCAACAAAAATGTGAGTTTTGTGGAAATAACAAAGGTGGTTTTCTCATCATGGATACCCATAATTTCCAAGAGGTCAGGCCTAATATCTTCAGTTTTATTTTTCAGGTATTTTAAGAAGACGAACAAAAACACATTTTTCAAGCTCCGTCATTCCACGAGCAATTAAAACATGAGCGCACAAAAGTTAAGGAATTGAGCCTCTCGAACGGAGTTGTTCGTACATTTTCTTTTTCCGTGAACGTTTCGGGATGGCAATAGCTTCTATAAAGATTATTAATTAACATTCTCGCTCAATTTATAGCTTAGAGAGTTAATTTGCTGTCCCAAGCTTAGTTTTTTTTGGTACGCTAACTATCAGCAGTAACATTTCTCGCCTACTGCATTTACTTTCGGAGTTATTACTTAATATATCTGTATTCACGCACGTATTTGCATAATCTATTATCGCGCGCATTTCCTATAGCTTATGTTTAACTCTTTCACAATATTATCCCTCTCTCATTTCCCTTGCACTCATTGCTTCGTATACACACGGTCTCCAATTTCTCCTAGGGCGTCCTATTATTTTTTATGTTGGTAATGAAAAAGTACTTGGTTGATTTCACAATTTATTTTCACTTTACCTACATCATCAGGAGATGACCTGTAAAGGTTGAAACCAGTAGAGTCAAAATAAATTGTGGAATCAGCCAAGTATTTTTTCATTACTATGTAAAAATTCCACCATGTAAACTTTCTGACCATCGATTTTATTTTCATAGGAATTGTGAAACGTGAGTATTGATGGACCTCGAAAAAACTTTTACTTGCGTACAAATGAAGAAACTATGGATTGAAGTATATTTAAATTGAAAGACCTCTGAGGGAAATTGCTTAATATTTATTTATCATTATAAAACAGTTCCACCATACCAGTCTGCATGTATTGTATCAATTACTCCTTTCCACAAAACCCCTAGTGTTGGCTAGAAGGGTACTGCATGTGTAAATGCAGACGAGTACATATGTGTCGTTTACGTATTCACGTGGCCCGCCTCCTTCGCTCGCATCTTCCCCTCCCAGCCCCCCCCACATCCCGAATCCTCCTTCCAAGGAAACTCTCACACCACACCTTCTCCTTCACCCGAGACGTCGTCTGCCTGCCCCTCCTCCTTTTAACTTGCCCTCCTCCCACCATTGGAAGCCGGCCTGGAGGGTCGGGGAGAGGGGATGAGAAATGGCCCCCCCCAACCCTCCAAGCACAAATCCCCTTTTACTATATACGAAGAAAAGGGAAGGTTGAGGTTTTGGGGTGAGGGGAAAAGCTTAAAAGATGGAGGAGAGAAGAGGGGCGGAAGAAACCCCCCCCCCCCGCACCTCATTCCTCCAAAAATCTCTACCCCTCCCCCCCTCGAAGGGATCGAGGGGGAGGGAGCGTTGCCACACGTACGGAGTCGTGAAAAAGAATAGTATCGCCTCTCCTCTGGAACAAGATTCTTCCGAGACCTTTATCGCGCGACGTCCGATACCACCTTGCTATCGCCGTGGCATTTTAATAACATTTTTCTTTTAAGCGATTCCCCATATCACACACGATAGCTTCTACATCTACGTCCGGGGCACTTCTAATCGTTATTTAAATGCAACATAATAACAAAAGCGTCAAACAAATATTTTTAATACTTATTTTAATAACTTTAAATAAAAGAACTTTTCAACAAAGAAATGGACCCAAGAAACCAAATTAAAATTGCAAATCAAAACAGCACCAAACTTTAAATGTAACAATCTTGAATATGTCTATGTATTTTTATATTCAATGACTGTAAATTAACCATTATGAAATCAAAAAAGAATTGTAAAAAATTTTCAACATCATGTATCATTTGTTTATAGCCCTGAATATGGATCAATAAAGGTCCAAAACGTCCGAAAAAGTTTAAAAATATATATATATTATTTGACCTAAATTCATGATATTTGCACCGGACAATTTATTGTGTAAGAAAACACTGATAACACTAGGTAATTCCTTTTGACGAAGATGTTGCATGAATATCGTCACCGACGTCGATAAGTTAGGGGAAATATATTACATATAGTCGATAAGCCGCATTTTGTGAACTTAATCCTGAAGTGACAACAAGCGTAAGAAAAGCCCGTGATTCTCCGACCCACTACCACAGAGTTGGCAAGCCTGAGAGGGAGCGGAGAAGGGGGAAAGAGGGCGAGCTGTTGTTGTGTTTTGCTGGAGGGGAAGTGAGAATGTTGTGACTCGCTCCTAATCTACACCTACCCCTCGCATGGACAACCTCATGGAGAGACGTTCTCGGTTGGCCAGAGAGCCTAGCCGCTCGGCCCGCTTAGGCGGGGTGGAATGGGGAAAGGAGGGGTGGAAAGGACCGACCATACCCCACCCTTCGTGCCTTCCCACCTCCTCCTCCCCCAACTGGTCCTCTCTCCTCGTATCACGGGAGATCTTTCAGTCGAGTCGCAGTCGTTCCAAGTGCGTACACGATATAGATGGGATTTGCTGTCGTCTCTTGTTGTTGTTGTTGATGCGCGCCGAGGACGCGCTTGGTTGTTGTGTGTTACTTCGACTTGATTTCTCATTGTTGCGCCCTACGACCGTCTACGCGGCTTTTAAGTGTGCCCGCCTGGAATTCACTAAACTCCTCGCTGCCTCCTCTGCGTGTGCGGTTTGGGAGATCTTCGAAGTTTTCTCTGGATGGAACTCTCTTCGTGCTTCTTCTCCTCGCTGGGACGGATTTATACTCGCTCTCTCGAACCGGCGGGACTCCAAGAAGTAGTTCTGCTCGTACATATTCTGCGCGCCGTGAACTGAACGCGGCCTCCGCAGCTCGGCCGCCCCACGATCGAAGGACACGGAGAGCAGTGTCGGAAGAGAGTCGAGATTATCCTTCGCGTGGAGAGGAGAGACGGTTTGTCACCGCTGGGTGCGGGGGCGTGAAGACGAAGCAAGCGAGAGGCCGGAGGCTTCTTCAACCTGAGAAGTGAGCCGCAGTCGTGACTGGGATGAGGAAGGAAGCGCGGACGGCTGAACCCCCGAGGGAAGAAGGAGATACAACGCAGTGTTGATCCGGAAGGGGTCTGCCTGAAAAAAAGTGTTTCCCTCTTTGTGTGTATTCGAGTGTTCGTGCTTGTTTGTACCCTGATTCAAGCTCCTCCGTACACTATATTTCTTGGAAACAGTTCGATACCTCCGCTGCTGTTGTGATGTTGTCATTTGCACATTGAGAGTGGCGGATCTCCGTGTTGGAGAAAATAAAACTTTTCGTCTCGACTGTGATACTGGACTTTCCACCGACTACAGTTGCGTAACCCAAAGAAGCATCTGTGGGCAGTCTCCTTATGAAAAGTTCTTGAGAAGTCAGTTAATGGATGGTTACGTACACTTGCGTAGAATATCCTAGATAGTGGTTTGGCGGAGGATACCATTTCTATGCTCCTCACACCTTTTCCTAGCCTTTAGCTCCATCTCCTTTTCTTCACCATATAAGGAACAAGCGACAAGAGAGTCCTTAGACATTGTCCTATCAGGAAGAGAAGGACGAGGGATAATCTCCAGCCGAAGATCCCCGGAAGTAGAGTGTCACCAACGTCATGAAGAATGAGTACGAATAGGACTGAGTAGGGCACTTATCTATTCCACCCTTAAAAAGATTTAATACCCCTGGGATCTAACTTACGACCTCTACGAGCTGTTATATTCCGGAGTGACATTTTTCATGTAGATTTCACGTCTCTCTGATCCCTTGAAAATTCCCTTCCCCTGCTGTGTTGTGTATTTTCTTAGTGATTGAGTGCCCGTAACACCGCTGCAGCAGTCTCTTGGGGTAGTAAAGAAGACTTCCGAGGGCAGACCTTCAGAGCAGACCGGCGCCGCAAGTCGAAGGGAGGAAGGACCATAAACTGGTAAGCCACGACCGTTGAATGAACGAAAACTCAAGGCGCTTTACCCGTACCGTGGTGTAGTGCCATATACCAACTACCTACGTGCAGGCTCTGCCTAGATACGACTTTGTCACCGACCATTGAGTAACATTAGCTCTCACTTGGAGCCTAGGGTCGGGAAATTCCACTACACCTACCTGGACACACCCCTGCCACGTACCCTGGCGTTGGCTTTTAGGTTCCCAATAATGTTATTCATGCCAACCCAGCTGTTACAGCTCTCATATGGAGTGAAAACACATGACATTTTCCGCTCTTTTGTCTGTCCTGAGTGCCCACGCCTTTGTCTCCTGCCAAATTCAGTCTCGAATTTGCATATTGTGTTCTATCAATACATATGACACGGCTGTTTGTTGGTTTTCAGTACCTCCATCGTATTTATGATTTTATTTCCTAGAACTTACATTGCTATTTCCTTATTCCAGTGTCAGACGGGCATATCATGGCTAAAATCACTCATAATCAAACAATTTTGTACATATGCAAAGTTACATTCAAGTCACCTGAAATGTGTGTGGGATCTGTAGTAACGCTGCCACAAATATCTTCTTCCCCAGGCGAGTAAGGTTATTGATGCGGAAAGCTTTATTCGAACATCCCTATCCTTATAAACGGAGAGAAAACTCCTTCTTTATGTTCTCTTTTCGCCGTTTACATTGGTATCTATGAATTGACAAACAGTATGCTTTGATTTCATGGGAGGAAAATTTAATACTTTTGAGGGGCTTGGCATTTAAAGTTGACATTCAATAGTGTCCTTAGTGAATATTCGATGTAAAGGTCGTCTTCGATGCTTTTACTTCTCTGGTAAATTCCTTTTTGAAGCGTATGATCACATGGTGGAGCACCACTATACGTATATTTAAGAGTCATTTATATTGCATGAGTCAGCAATGGATCTCCCCCGACTATGCGTGATTTATACTAACAACGCTGTTATTGCGCCCAAGATTGTTTAACCGGCATTTTAAGTAGTTGGGGCTAATGCCATTTTGCGAACGGTGAGTTTGATTGGTGGAATTCTCTTCCCATAGTGGTTTCTTCAATGATCTATGTATCAAAATGTAGAGTAAACCCTTTCTTGTGCCATTTTGATTACACATGTACTACTCTGGTATTTGTATGTGTGTACCAACTAATGGTCACACTGAGTGTTTCAACAAGAAGGTTGGTTTTGATGGGTGAGATTAGATCTCACCCCGTACTAAGCCAATGGCGTTTGAAATTCACACATTCAGGGTAAGGGGGCAAGTTCTTTTCGGTGGGGGTGTTCAGCTTCACCCGGATTTGAACCCGGAACCCTCGTTCCTAGCCCACCCACTAGACCACCACGACCCCTTCTATCACTTTCAACTAATGACATGTTGCCTCATTTCCACAATAATACATACTTAGAGTATCTAACGAAATATACTTACACGGACACAAGCCATAGCTGGTGCACAATGACAAGTATCATATTTGAAAAGGTTCTTTTGAGATGCAATGAATCCACCAGCGCTTTAAAGTTCATCAGCTGAAAGAGTTTTCCTATGACTATCACTCATTTTTCAGTCAATTTTCTATTTACAAAGCTTCTCTGTCCCTTTCATAGTAAACCTCAGGACTCATTTGTCTGTTAAGGCAACATTATTTTATTTGACGAAGATCCGAGGCTTTCCAGTTCCAGTTTCCGGAATGAAAAGTTCTTAGGTTTTCCACAGGGCCAGGCATTCACCCCGAAGATGGTGGCACACCAAGCGATCGAAACGTTGGCCATCACCCCGTAGTAAACCCGAGAACTCTTCATCCGAGTTTTTCTTGAGCTGACATAAATATCTTCTACGAGTTCGAATAACTCGACTCTCCATTACTATTTCTAGATGTTAAGTCAGAAGTCGTCACTAATTTCATTATTCACCTCTAGATTGTCATTGTTTTCAGCTCCTAGCAAGTATCCCCAACATTTAGGCATGTATTTTACGAAATATCATGCCTACTCTTTTCCTCATTTCACTTGCCATTCCCCCCCCCCCCCCAAGAAATATTAATGCCCTTCGGAATTTACGCAGGGATGACAATGGAACGACTGTAAAAGAGCCATTTGTTTCCCAGTCGCTCTGCAGAATGTGCCCTTTTGAGAAGGAATTTCGCCGCAGTGTAAATTCCCTGTACTCATCGCCGATTGAGTCAGCCGCAACCGTGCGCAGTCCCTCCCACGCCAACTCAGGTGAAATGCCACCACCGATCGATAAAAACCCAAGCCGCACAATTCCTCACGAAATAAACACTTGAAGTAGGTAGCCATGCAACGCGGCGAAAGAGTTACTTAGAGAGAGGGGGGTGGGTAAGGAATGCTAATCCTTGTGGCCTTTGGCTCCTCAAGATATTGTACCGTGATCATATTCGCCGGTGCGGAGATTTCGCAAGTGTGGAAACTGCATACTTGGCCATCAATCTGTCACTTTTGCCAGTGTCAACGGTCACCGACTCGCCACTCGTTGGTCACTGGCTCGCGACCTTTTAAATACTCCCACTCATATGTCCGCCCCGCGATGAGGCATATGTGTGTATACTTATACTCGCGCCAGAAATATTCTTCTCTTCATCTGAGCTTTATCGGATAAAGTTTAACCATGTCCTGTATTCAAATTCAAGATGTGGCATACTAATTGTAAGACTTCCAAGACCATTTTAGCTTAATTTTTTATGTCGCTGTTTTTTAAAAAAACATTGTTTATTTATTCTACGAGGGTTAATTTTTTCGAAGATCAGGTGTACCTAATTTTGGGAATCGAAATGTGAAAAAAATCAATTAAGATTGTATTTTTGTAGGTAGCTATAATTTACGAATCGGTTTTTTTACGTATAAAAATGCTTGCATATATATGCACTCCCTGGCAGTTAAATGGTTTAAACATCACCATCTCATAAATAAATTTGGGTAGGTTTTCCTTGAAACATGAAGAATGTTAGGAATACTATGCTATTAGTGCTAGACAGAGTTAACTTTCTGCGCCAAGGATATCACGCTACGTCGAGAGAATCAGCCACAACAGGACCAGGGCCAAGAATCCATAATTTTTAATTGCAGATATTTAAACATTTATCGAACATTATTATTTCTAATTAAAATTTTACGGTCGCAATGCATTCGGACTTCTACTGTAGGGAACGAGACTTAATGGTCCAAACAATCCTTACCTCCCTCTCCATGACCATACCTTACTCTCAGCAGAACTCTCAGTAAGTTAAAAAAAATCTTATCTAAAGGCACTTATCCTTCACGAACACTACGTGGTATTTTTCCGGAAGAACTCTCACAGAGTTCAACTTAAACATCATAGATATCCTTTTCAAAAGCTATGCGACATGCGTCCCAACGCCTCCTACCTCACACAACACACACACACCTACTGTCCGTTGCAAAATTCTGTCACCCGAGTTTGAAGACTAATATCTCATAGATGGCTCAATCGATTTTAAAATGAAGTACATCACATTAAAACTTGTTTATTTCTGCATTTATTGATGGTGCACAAAACTATTTACCGTTTATATTTATTTCAGTGTGTGCTTAAAAACAGAATTTTAGCGCATTTTTCCGGGTACCGGAGGGATGCATCGCATTTACGGCTTCGTAATAACAACACAGATAAAGATATCGAAATTTCCGTTTCAAATTTTGTAGCAAAGATCTGTTCAGTTAAGAACAGTTATGCGAAGTTTCATATTATTTAATGCATTATTATTTTAGTTAGTAGTATTAGTATTATTTAGTAGAGCCTCTCAGAGTACATCGTGGGTGTAGATGGTAGTTCACCGCACCTCCGTTCGTCGCAACACGCTCCTCCCGCTGCTCATTGGACGTGAAAATCGAAACGAGGTTGACCTCTACACCCACCTCCGTGCCCTTTCTCCCTGATGGCGTCAACAACTTAATGGCCAATCATTTAATTTTTCTCCATTTTCTTCCGTTTTCCTGCAATCGCCTTGTCTCTCAATTTGTTCGCGCCGTTAGGAAAGCGGCACTTAACAACACCTGTGGTGATGGCTTTTCTTTTTCCTTTTAACGGATGTGACTGGCCTTCCTCGTGAATGACAACACTTGATGAAGTATTTAAGGCTGCTGAAGTGAGGCAAAGGGAATCTCAACTCCTTGCCTAATAATCTATTTATCTTATGTAGAGTTTTTTTTTCGGTGAAGTTTGATTAGCGCTGTCGGATGAGGGCCATCCTTCGGTCCTGCTTCTTTAATTTTGGCTGTTATTGCTGCTGGACGTCTTGAGGGTTCAATCGAGTGGTTTTTGCCATGTGAAGGCTTGCATGCTGTTCTTCCGTCCGGGTGCATTAGCGGGAAATGGGATGTTGTGATTCCAGAGGCATTGTAAACAATGTCAGCTCCGTGGCTGCCGGTTTGGAAAGGCCAACCTATTGATGTGGGAGTACGTGGTTCGAATCCAGATTAATGTGTTGGGACACACTCATTATTTATTTCAAGCAACGGAGTTCAGACAGTAAAACTCACAAACAGTTGTTCAGGGGAAGTAACTACCCCCACAGCAATGGAAACTACCCCTTTCAAGAGTCACTAGGGTCGTTTTAGTTAGTATAAGGGATGTCACGTAAGTCATCTAAACCGAAGAACTCCTCGAGATTACATGTACATTAGTGTCAATCAGGTCTTCCGTCATCTTTCTAACCCGGCTATTTCGGTTATTATGTGTTGTATTGTTATACTTAAAATTTTAAAATAAACGAAACTCCCGAATAGGTTGTACAAGTGGTACTTTCCGCAATGCAATGATTTCCCATCCATTTGTCATTGGTGCTTAATTGTCAGAAATCACTGCCGTAATGGGCCTTACATGTCTGTACCAAGATATTGACGGCCTGGAGAATTGCGTCAATGGCAACAATTTCGAGCCATCTATTTACAAAATGCGCCTAATTATCTCTCGTATATTTTTCAATTTCTAGAGTAAGCAGAGAGCATTTATGATTTGCCTTGAGTGATGCCGTATTCTGCGAAGGTCGTTCTTTGCGGAGCTCACTGTTCCAGTTAAACGCCACTAATTTATTTAAGCATTACGGCTTGCTAATTATTCTTGGTCTTCGTCTGCGTGAGTACATCATGAAGGAGTTCACCGTAGACACCCGTATGTAACAGAGTTAAAAAAGCACCAGGAGAAATAAAACAATTGGCGCGCCTCCGTCAGTGACAGCCATGTTTCCCATAAAATAACGAGTATCGCAGAAATGTTGCCCTTGCCATTTTTTCGGTGCATTTTGTACACCTCTTTTCTATTTTTTGGAACGCTCTGATGGGGATGATGTGCTAAGAACATTTCCACTAGTGTTATACGCATTTTTAATTAGTAGCGCCATCTCATTTTATCTTATCACTGTTTTATTTATGCATGTGTGTATATATATATATATATATATATATATATATATATATATATATATATATATATATATATATATATACTCAATCATTCGAAAACATGACGCTCAAAGGCGCGAATAAATTCATACATTCATAGGAAATGGAAATGGATAGGAACACGTAAAAGGACGAACACAGGGTTTGGTGGGGAAGATGAAAATGAGTGAAATCCAGACAGAAAAAATTTCACCTTAGCCGGGATACGAACGATATATATATATATTGAAAGCTCTATATATATATATATATATATTACTAAATTTATGGTGGGGTCGAAGGGGCTTTGGGTCTCAGCATTTGGGAGTATTCCAAATTGGTAACACCTGCTTTATACTTAAAACCGATAAATGTCAGCATCACGGAAATGTTTGTCTTGCGCTTCAGGCCAATGTGTACATTTCTATGCATTTTAAGATGTGAAACAATGACGAATACGAGTCTTTTTGTTCTCGAAAAATAACCGGAATCTGTATCTGCAAACACTCCTGTAATCTGATTAATAAAATGCTGGTAGGGCCATTTGCTGTGGAAAATCGGAAATGAATTGATTGGAAAGTTTTCAAAATGAATGGGAAATGCTGTGTAACCATACAGTTATCGTTTTTATTTTGCGAAGCTACTGAGATCCTGAGAAAAGTTGTGAAAGCTCAATAACAATTTTGGGTATTTTTTTCATTTCGGATTTATGGCTTTCTTCCCACTAATTGAAAATATGGCAGTTCCCAAGTCCGTCGCATAAGCTCTTTGTTTTTTTTTAATCTAAATACTCGCGATACTGCTCCACGTTTCAGCCTACTCATGCTACAAAAACGCACACCCATTTTGGCAATGTGCCGTCCTATTTGGAGTTTTTTAAATCAATAACTGTCTTCGTTTTGGAATATCCTGGTGTAATTTGGCATCTTCTATCTAAATAGGATATAATGGTGAGCTCATGACCCCGCATTTAACTCAATTGCGTTGTGATCGTTATATCGGCCTGTCGTCTGCTTTTTTCATCACATATCTATTTAGTATTTAGATAATTTATTTAATCATACTTGCCGATGCTTGGGTTTTGTTCCGGATTCTAATTACGAAAATTGATAAGCTAAGATATCAAACACCGTTGACATGGATCTGAAAGTGTAACTTAGCCAGCTGAAGGCCCTGTTTATCGACTATTTAGTCAGCATTATTGGGTATTGTTCGTTCACATATTATGAGATATAACTAACCTTCCAAGGTTATAACTAACCTACTACTGATACCAGGCATGTTTCATTTCAGAAAGTCGTCACTGAGAATCCACGATTGCTAGACTCAAGATTTCTTTCGTTCACTTCGATGGCCTTCATTTCACTCTCATTCATTACATACACAATTTTTATAACATTTTTCAAGCGTTAGTAACATGGAGGCCATTTATCAATGCTGAAAGCAAAATAATCGTGTTTCAAGCACTATTAGCAAATGATTGATAAGTATTCCTCCGTTTCCGTTTGAAGAAAGGAAATGAGAATTTCCCGGTTAGCTGCATTGCTTCGCACTTTTCTTCTCCTGGTGCTACAGTGTGTCTTACCGGGCAGTTTTCATTTCTAGAATTATTTATTATCTTTTTTAGTCCTTTCGCTCGTCTTGCAACGTTATAATATCCCCAGAGGTCACAAATCATCTATCCCAGATACCCAATCTGAGAGGTCAGATCATTTTAATCACATCTTTCAGGAAAAATGCCGACTTAGAATATTGACATCGTTTTGTAAGTTTTGCAACCAATATTTGCTGTCAGCAAACTTCGATGTTTTATAAAATAATAACAAAATTAGTCGTATATGTCCACATTAATGTGAAACTGTACAACTAGTTTCAACGCATTTATGTTCCACAACATCTCGCCTCATACCGTTGAATTCATTGCACGTTTTATTTTAAGAACAGTAGTATATAGAAGTAGTACCATATACAAGGAGTAGTCGTATGACCATTTCCGTAAACACAGATTATATCAGATGTTTTGTAAGGTGTTATTATTGGTATTACCGTAGCTATTGATTGGTTATCAGATTGATCCTACAAGTCAGCAATAGCCTGGCGAGTTATTTTTACAATGATTCACGTTAATTTCCCAGAAATAGTGGCATTGTTGCAGCAATCCCTCGCAGAAAAAACCTCGGAAAAAGTTTTTTTCTAAATAAGAAAGTCAGACATAATGTTTCTGTGATTTATTCTTGTGGATCCTTTCGCAGTTCGTAGGTATCAATGATTAAAATAGATCCAGAACCAGTACGCTCGTAGTTAATGAGTCCAAAAAGAATTTCCACCCCTGCTAGGCCTTCTTAGAGGCTTAAATGTATGATTAGATAGAGCATTTCCACCTGACGAATGCATACGCAGTCTTTACAATGGCAATTATTGCATAAACAAACTTTGAATTGGACTGATATGAATGTAAGGGACGAAAGGTAAACATCACTCTGTGAATTTCATAGCTTATAGCAATATCACTCTTATTGCTATTATTGTATTTCTTAGTGTGAATTTTACTTTCTCACCGAAAGCTTGCATATCTGACTCGTTCTCGTTGAACTTGAGAAAAGAGAATATTGAGAGAGAGAATAGAAATTGAATTACGTGAGAAATGTGTTCTTAATTCCGAGTTAATTTACGCCCAATGAGTTGAGATTGACATTGGGTTGTTGAGCTGTGGTCATGGTGAAGGATTCGCCTCAAAATTTCGCGTGGGAAGCTGTGCACCTGTTTCCTTGCGAAACGGCATCTCTGCCTTGGGGGCGAGAAGGAGGAGGAGGCTGTGTTGGAAGACGTGGGTGCGTTGGTCCGTCGCGAGATGCAGAGTGGGATAGGTGTGTGGAGACTCTTGAGAGGTGGACCCGAAGGGGGAGATGGAGAGGAAGGCAAACGGAGACGACGTGTTAGGTGTGGCGGCGAGAGGGGATTCCGAGAAGACAAGTGGATGGACAAGGGGGAGAGGTGTATCGACGACACCGAATTTGAACTGGCAGCGGAGAAAAAAAAAACAGGAAGTCCGTTTGCCTCTCAATGATGAGTAAATTTTTCATAATTTAAAATTCGGGGAACATTGAAACCGACTTCTTTAACGTAGTTCTAGAGAAACATCACATAAAATTAAATTACCAAGGTTTGAAAAATAAAATAAGAAACTAAAAAAAATACCATACTTCTAATTGTCCAAAATATCATCCCGTAATCCCTCTACTTTTCGATATATTTGTCAAAACTAGAAGCCGTTCTCCTCGGGATATGGCACAACGATGCATTTCAGAGAGTTGATATTAAAACTATGAGTTCATTTATTTTGGCTTTGAGTAATTAGCATTACCATATCTACTTCATTATTTTTACATTTTTTAACATTAAAATTGTTGAATATCTCTATTCTCACTTACGAAAAATATCGCTGAAACTATCATCTGCGGTAGTATATAGGATGTAGAAGGCCCTTCGCCTCCCAATGATTAATAATGTTTTGAAAAGTTACAATTGAAATTTATCTAGCAGTGGGTTCCTTCTCTACGTGGCTCAAATCGTTGGTAATAGGAGGCGACCGACAGCTATCGAATTTCAACTGAATTTGGGAAGCAGTATGTGAAGAATGCCGCTGTGGAAAGCGAATGTATGGTAGTTTTGAGCACGGATTTGGAATATTTGACTGCATGATATGGTGGATGGGGACGGAAGATGGGGATGTTCTGAAAAAAGTGATCCCCGCATGCTTTTTAAGCATTATATGTGATATGCTGGAGGATATTCGGAAGAGGAAGAGTTGGTTGTGGGAACAGTTAATTAGAGGCGAGGGATACTGAAGGTTGAGATTGAGTGGAGGGTGTTTGGTAAGCGGGGAAGGGGATGAAAGGTAGTATGGGATGAAGAGGGGTACGGCGAGCTAAACGATAACGTCCTGTATGAAGTTAGGGCTTGCGGCTGTAAAGTATAGGCATCATTCTTCCACCAAGATAGATGAAAGATACCGGTAGATCACCACTGTATAAATGTATATGTTTACCATTTTATTATTACTGAAGAGCTTGGAAAACATTTTGGTGTTCCGAAAACTTTCTGAGCCTGTTCGCAATGGACTGCTCCGGTATTGTAATTAGAAATTCTGTTGACGCCCTGGAAGAAGTAAGAGTCGATAGACTTTGTCAGGTGCGTCGAGCCACATTATTAGGATTATCCTGTGCCTTGTATCGCTTTCATCGTCCGTCACTTGTTCGGCCATTATTCAGTGCACCCGTTTATGTCGCACTCATCGGCATTATCGAGTGTTTACGATAACGATCAGCTGTCGTTACATCGTTTCTTCGCCGTCATCCACCCAGCCGTCGTTGAATAAAAAACACGGACGTGTTGCCATGGCTGCGTCGTCATATCGCACGCACATAGCGCGCAACACTTCGCTGGCTGCGCTACTGCCGTGGACGGCGGAGAGTGGGAACGCAGCCGTCTTCGCGTCGACCGAGGAGAGGGTCTTCTGAGGATTCCGCGCTGGAGCTTGCCTTCCGCTCCTTCTTCTCTTCCGTCTCGGAGGGGAAGGGCCGCCGCGTTGCCACCACTTGGGAGGGGAGGCCAGCTATCTACCCCTCCACCCCTACACAGCATCCCACCCCTCTTTCAGGGGAAGGAACCGAAGAGAGAAACCGCCAAGAGGTCGGTCATTTCGGAGCGATCCGTTTCTTTTGAACGAATCAACCGTCGCGATGGGATGGAGCGAATCCGGACGTTTAACAAAAACTCCCTGAACAATCGAAGGAACGAGAAGTATTCGAAGGAATGAAATAAAGAAGGAAATGATTCGAGAAATGGAGAGGACTTAACAGAACGAAAGGATGTTGAGGCAATGTGCAAATTCATAGCAATGCACCCAATGGCACATATTATGCAGATGAATGGCGCAAAGTAATGACGAATGACTTCTGTCCCTGGGGTTGCTAAACGTCTTCTTAGGTAGAAGAAAATATTTCATGAAATTCAAGGGTTTAGAGTGTCAAAGGACCGAAAGGAATCGGGTCGACGGAAATATTCAAAGGAATGCAGTGAATGAAATGAGCGAAAGAACTCGAGGGAGGACAGGAAACAGAGAAACGAATGGATAACCGATCTTATTACCTTCAGCAGGCAGATTCAATAGGCGAAATTTTACTGAATGATCCGAGTCACTTGGGGTAGTGGGCGACTTCTAAGGTAAAGGAAAACGCAAGTCTTTCAAGCATTTCCTCCATGCTCAAGTGAAGAAAGTGAATTCAACTCGGATACGTGGTACAACTCGATTCGAAAGGAATCTGAACACTCGTTGAAGAACGAGTTGGAGAAGGGAACGAATCAGCTCATCGCTAAGAACCTCTCTCTTTCTCTTCTTCCACTATCTCCCTTCCTCCTTGAAGGAGGCTCCTTCCCCATTCTCCCTTCCCTCCCTTCATTCCTCGACGCTCGCGCCCAACCCGTTCGCTCATGTGTTTTGCGGTCTGGCGCGGGAGAGTTTGAGATGCGGGAGGGGGGAAGGGAGGGGGGGGAGACGTTTGGGGGAGGATGGGGCTTCCCGGCTGACACCTGGTACCCTCCCGCGTGATTTGAGGGCCCCTGGTGCACGCCAAGGGGCAAATACCTCGACACTTGGGCACTCCTGGCCGTGACACACGCCCGGGCTGCCGCACGTGTCCGACCCGCCTTCAGTTAACGCCACAAACAACCTTTCGCACGCAACGCAAGTCCCTTTCTCGTCTCTTAAATACACACACGTGTGCATGTGTGCGTGATCATATTTATACTGATATTCGGCTCTCGGAGCAATTTGTATGAATCCAACAGTTTTACAGTTAAATGTGAGCGGTTCTCGTAATGATTTAACGAGTGAAAGACGGGAGCCGTAAGATCAACGACTTATACAGAGCCGTAATTACTCTTAAGGCCGTTCTCCCGAAAATTGCTGAGCAATTTTTTATTTATGTTCTCCAAAGTGAGCTCTCGTATCCTTATTACTGTTTATTGTCAGACCACGTGTTTCTCGTGCGAAGACTGTGCGTCGCGCCAGTTGCCAGACTGCCTCTGAAGCTATGGTCATCGCGTTCGTCCGAATTTGCGTCGTTTTGCCACAGCGAAGTGTGTCGCTCAGCGACCCCTTGTCCTCAGCAGCGAATGAAAGTGTACCACGAAGGTAAACCGTGAGGCGTATTCATTCTTCTGAACTATTTGTTTATCGTGGAGTAAATGTGGGAAATGGATGTTTGCGGGAAGTAATGGCGATGGGAAACCCGGGGGTAATTGTTTTAAAAAGCGGACGAAGATGACTGGCCAAAACGTGGATCTCTAATGTTTCATGTACACTTGATGTCATTCAAACGCGGATGGTTATCCTTGATTTGTTCAACAATTTTCTCCTCCATTGGAAATGATTTCAAAGACCAGCTTCCGTCAAAATTCAGTGGTTGGTAAGCAGTCATAAGGGGACGTCCATTAATTGCGTGAGGCGATTTTTCAACCCTCCCCTTTGGTGAGATGTTGCGAGATTTGGCTCGACCCCCTCCCCTCCGCCCTAATCTCACGTGAGATTTTTAAAAATGCGTATTTTTAGTGTAAATACGTTAATCTGTGCTTGATTGCGTTGGATTTATTTTAAAAACATAATTTGCTTAGTTGTTTTTATTTAAGACTAATTAAGACTAGTATTTAAGACTACTAAGAAAGTAATCTAGAATCACAGTGAGAAAATCGAACAATAAATTACTTAAATAGAAACTACGAAAATTCGTAAAAGAATACTCATTCTAATTCGGTCCACGGGGACTCATGTGTGGTCTCAAGAGTCAATACTGGAACCAACATGCCCATGTGATTCGTTTCCACTTGTTTTACTTTATTTCACCCAGTTTTCTCGCAGTTTTACACTGTTTCTTGCGGAAAAAAATACGTGATATTTGCCGAGACCCCCCCACCTCCCTCTCCTCCACGTGAGATTCGGCTCGACCCCCTCACCCCCCCCCCCCACTAAACACCTCACGTAATTAATGGACGCCCCCTAAGATGACTTACAATTCCTCGCAAACGAATAACGTGATCAGCAAAGGACAGGCGGGAAGAGTCTGTTTCTCACTCCCAGTGTGACTAAACTGCGTCGAAAGTTGAAAGACGGACAGCAACTCTGCTTTCGTTGGAGAGCTCTCTTCTGGTTTGCTACGCAACGTGAGGCAGCGTAAAAACGAATTTATGAAAACGGAGCTTAATGGGGACGGATTCGCGCGTGTCCCATCCTCCTCTCTTCCTGCACTCGACTCCCTTGAAGGATTTGCCAACCGGGTTCCGCGCGGAGAACAGGTGTACAGCTGCCCACACGGATTTCAAAGTAGACTCGGCGCTACAAAGTGCCAACTAAATCCATTACGCATACAATTTATTGCCTCAGAAATGGAGGGAAATAATCCAAGACGCTTGACACATGTTGCTAGTTAATATCATATGACCATTAATTATGCCTCGGATTATTTAAAGAAAGTCATTTAAATGGAAATGAAGTCATATGATTATAATTTTTCCCGAGTAGAGGTTGCCAAGGAAATTAAGTTTTTTTTCAGATTATTGGGATCGGGCTTTAATTTTGTCAACTTCTTATGAAATTCAATGGAAGAAATCGCTCCCAAGTATCCAAGGGACTAGAAGGGGTCAGTTGCATTTGATAAGTTGGGGAAGTGCGTGTTTTTCCATCAGCAATTTCGTTATGAGTGGCTACAGGAAGTCGTCACGAGCCTCAAATTTTCGTCCTAGCGTCGCTTAATCTCTTGCTGAAAAAGTGATTTTTAATCTTAGTCTGGCATAGGCGGCAATTCAATTCCTTATCCGTCGGACGAAAATAAGGATGACTGCGTGTGATTGACGGGAGTCCCACGGATGATAACTCTTTAATTATTCCAATCTAGCGCTCATCCCCTTCCCCTGATGGCTTGGGCCCAACCCACGTCTGAGATCACCGCTGTGCACACACTCGACTCAATGGAACCCCGCGCCGCGAGCCCTTTCGGCGGAAGATTGGCAGATGGGCACTGCCCAACACACCCCACGCCTTTACCTCCCATTCCCACCCCGTGGGTGCAGAGGAGGCAGTGAGTGACCTCTCTCTCTCGTAATTGTGCCGGAGGGCAGCAACTCGGATGATGATGACATGTATATTCAAACAGCCCACTGCCAAGTACTCATTCGGCGGAGACGATTCGCGACGTGGGAGCTGGATAGGTGTGGTGGCTGGAGCGCTGGCTTTCCCATTATGAAGTTTGGGGTTCAAATGCTGGCAGCGGAGGGGATATTTTAGCAGAATTACGATACCTGATTGGATCCCACCTTGAAGTGATGTATGTTCCCGGTCCGTCTGATTGGACGTTAAACGGTAGACCTCTCGTTGACTTCTGTTTTTCGTCGAGGCCCCTGTCGGGTTTCTCTTTACCTTTCTCCCATTTCCCGAAGTGATCCGTCCCTTCTCACTAACGCCTGACTGCCCTTCTCCGACAAAATCTCGCTCCCCGAATCAATGAGAGGATTCGTGGTTAGTGTCGCCTACGCGTCAATTTGATGCACGGCTGAGGCAGTTACTAACTTTTTTTTAACATTCTCCTGTACGTTGGAAATTTGCGTATTATTTATATAGGCTATTGGCTAAGATGTTGGAATGCAGGATTCATTCATTCCACTGAACAATAAAATGGGGATCGGGTTATTAACGGCACCTGCTGGCATTCTCCGGGAGTCCCATACTTACATGGCATGTATAGAGCACTTCAAGTCTAGTACTCCGCCCATTAGCACATTGAACGTACTGTACGTTGAACCACGGTCCCATTTCTGTCAGAGTGGGCCGACGCTGACGGGTGGGTTTCCCTCCACCTTTCCTCCATTTCCAAAAAAAATCCTACACTTGCAAATCTGTCCTCAGTGGCGCAAATAACCTCAGATGTCATTCGCCTCCCCCAAATAAACCATCAATACCATCAACCAACAAATAAAATTGGAATACGCTCGACTGATTAGATGTATGTACGTACAGCTGTATTCTGCCTTGCAATCTGATGTCATAGAATACTTCACTGAATGTTGTCAGATAAAACATCGCCGGAGTACTTACTGTCCGATTTTGGCGAAACTTACTTGAAAGGAGTGAATTTCAGTCGTCTGCCATAGGCCACACATTAATGATGCATCTTAACTCCGGAACAAACCGAGAGGCAAAACAACAAAAATCATCCGCGAAAGCCATAAATATATGCACAATGTGTTTCGCCACATTGGAAAGCGCATTTGACATCGCGGCCGGAAACAATGAGTGCATAAATGATTCGGAGCAGAAAAAATGAAGTGTGGCTGTAATTTCCCCGCCGATTCCTCCTCAGCTTCGTGACGAAATCCACGCGACAGCGAAAGATTATGCGCTCTGTAGCTATATTATTCTCGAACTCGATAAGACCACTTCGTTCACCCTGGCGTGTATGGAATCTCACCTTCCGTCAACGCCACTCTGTACCACGGTTAAACGACAGGAAATCTTTGAATTTGTGGCGACGAGATTTTGATTCCCCGGAAATGGAAAACGATCTTTCTCGACGGTTGGCAGTTCTGGCGACGTTGACAGCTTAGCGTTTGTTCTGAGAAAACGGTTGTGTGTAAAATAATCGACTCTACTCGCTTATTTCATGGTCAACATCGCGGAAACAGTCGACCGTCGAGAAAAATGAAGTTCTCGCCTCGTCGTCTTATCTCGACTCGCTGACTTCGATTGTAATATAATACATAATTAGTCGTAGTTACACTACATCTACAAAATACCCTGCAAGCCACCTCAGGGGTGTTCGGCTGGGGATGAGTATTCACCAACATGCATTACACTATACCCTAAAGTTAGTGTAACGACGACTAATTATGCATTAGCATAAATCGCTAATGCTTGTCACGAGGCGAAGCCTCACAAGCATGCACTACTACACTACAAATATTATCACAGTGGAGAGGGACCATTAATATATATGTATTTTGCAACTAAACAAATGGACAGAGACTCAACTATTATGTAGAAAACATGCACGGCGTGCTGTTAGTACCAGGTAACAGATAAGGATTCAAGTATTCACTAACTTTAGGGTGTAGTGTAATGCATGTTGGTGACTACTCACCCCCTGCCACACACCCTTGAGGTGGCTTGCAGGGTATTTTGTAGATGTAGATAGTGGTCGCATGGGGGACAATTAACACTTTCCGACGGTCCAATCAAATAACAGATTTGGCCCCTGCCTCTCCCGATCATGTCCTGCAGAATAGCGATTTTTGTTGACGGGTCGTCAAGAAAGATGGCGAAACGACCGGTGTCGCTGCTTGTGTTTCAGCACGTTCAGATTATATCAGGACTGCGTTCGTGTAGCATCTCATTTCTTGGATGTGTCACGCGGTGCCTTGAGGCTCAACGTATTGTGGGTGGGAGGGGCTGTTTCCATTTCAGCAACACAACTTCTCTGCGGCCCTCGGCAAAGACACGGGAGCGTGCTCTTTCTTGCTGTTGTTTACAAGTCTCGCGCCAGCCGCCCCCGCGGAAGGAGCCCTCGGGAGGAGGGGGGGAAGCGGGAGGATTATTTCGGGAGGTCAGTCCACCCGTGAGAAACGGATTGGCGCGGGAAAAGCGGATGGAAAATATTGAAATCAAGTCAATTTCTGGATTCAGGAATCCGGCGGGGCTGTTTTTGGCGGTGGGGTTAGGAGCGGCTTCCCCGCCCCTTCACCCCACCACCTTATAACCTTCCGATTCCGTGTTTCAAACCGAGAGAAAGTTGCTCCAGCGTAAATAACAAAAATACCCGTAAAAGAGATGCATCGTACGCTTTGTTTACCGTTTTATTGACGCACCTGATGAGAAAAATAGGAGAGCCCTTATTTTCCGTTCACGAGCACGCATCATAGTTTCTCGGATTTATAGGTAGCTAAACTATTTCACGCGATGGGGCGCGTGCCGTTTATTACTACGTCACGAGATCCGGCTGAAACGGGATGTCACTGTAGCCGAGCCTTGCCCGATGACGTAATAAAAATTTAACCCGTGACGTGCTTTCCGCGTCTTCCCATTTTAATTCAATGAAAACCTACTCGGATGATGGCAGAAGATGAAGTTTCTGCGAAAAAATCACATCCGGATCGTCTGAATTCGGCAATACGCGTGCGGTCACGCTTCAGATTGAACCATCCTAATGTGTCATATGTCACACGACCGTGGGTTTTGGGAGTGTTACGTTCCTTTTCCCCTCCAGCGTCCCTCGGCTGAACCGTGGCCACCCCGCACGTCTTGTGAAGCGGTGCTCTGTTATGAGAGCAGACGCGCAACATTTGACCGCAGGGCGACATTCTTTTGTGCACCGTTGAGTAATTGAAGGGAAGAGAGACGAGGAAGAAGTGTCTTGGAATGCTCAGAGGTACGGAATAGTATTGTCTTGGAGGGGGGATGACAGAGCAGTGGTGCTGTTTGCGTTCAGAGGGAGGTGAATGCAGAGTCGCCGTCGAATGATCGGGTCCTCATCACCGCTTCTCCATTGCATTCTTCGGCGTGGGTGAGTGCGTTGTCCTACCACTCCCTGCCATTTCTCCAATACGAGACTACGTTTGAGCAAATCGCTCGTGCGGACGGTTAATGTGGAGAGTTATAATATACTGTTTTTATTTAACGAGGCTCGTTTGTTTCTGCAGCATCACTGAATTAGCCAATCGGTAACCGCTTATTGGTAAAAACCTGGAATATAATGAATCCCTTCACAACTCTGAAAAAAATAAATATATATATATATATAGTAATATTTTCAGTTATTATTACTTCTTTCTCAATTCTGAAGGATTCCGTTGCTTTTTATTTGCTTTTTTTCCCTTCTGCAACAGTAAACAGCTTCGCGCTGCTGGAAAACTGATTTTACATCAGGTATGTAATTGCTCCACGTGTATCTGATCCACGGGCGTTGATGTATGCCCCTATTTGTTATGTTATTTTACTATTTAGGGGTTATTTCATCATTTTCTGTTAATTAATTCATTCAAGGCATCGTAGTGTCCTGCCGCTCAAAGGTTTATTTAGCCTGTTCGAAAATTAGGAAGTTCCATCGAACGAATAGCGTCAGAAATGTGAAGATTCTCGATAATTAAAAAAGTTACTTCCCTCCATGATTCTTTTTATGCAATCCCAATAAACCTTCAGTTTTGTCTGTCTTGTCTGTTTGTGGCCGGAAATACGTAATAAGTGAAACCCTTAAATATATACAGGTATATATTTAAGGGTTACGTGTATAAATTTAGTTAATTGCTGATAAAATTATTCTTGAACACAAAGTTTTCTGTCATAAATATGTATACATAATTAATTATGTCGTATATTTATACGTCGTGCTTCTGACTACTAATTATGTTTTAAAATTAAATTCTAATTATATCTCTGTTGTGACTGGTGAAGAAATGCGAATAGTTCGTCGGAAAGCGCGCGCCCTTCTTGCTTGAGTCGTGGAGGCGCGCAACAGGGCGCTCCGACGGCTCCTTGTTTTGTCTCTCTGCCTCCTCTCCTCTTCCTCCTGCTCTGCCTCCCCCGCCCCCACGTCCCTCCGTGTCGCGTCCGCACTCTGCACGGCCGCCCTCCTGCTCCTTCGCCCTCTCGCTCCTTCGCCCTCCCGCTCCGTCGCCCTCCGCACGCAAACCTCGACTATGCTGCTCCCCTGCCCCTCACGCAACACCCAAAGTGAACAGGGGTGGTGGTTGGCGATGGGTGGGGTTCCACACTCCTCCCCCCCCCTCTTCCCCTCGCGGCGATCAATACGACACACACTAGTCCCCGCTCCACCCTCACCCTACAAACCACTACTACCTCTATACAGCACACTCACTGGCACTGCTTCTCAATCGTGGACCGGGGGTATTGTGGGGCTGCGCGCGGGTTTACACGTTCAGGTAGTTAGAGCAAAAAATCACTACACCTAGAATTTGATGAATTTGGCCTCATTTTAAAGAAAAACTCATCTTTCCAATAATATCAAACTAGGTAACCCGTGCGAAAATTTCGCACTTTCACGCTATCAGGGAATAAGTATGTTAAGGAAACGGTGTAATTGGGTTTTAAATAGAGAAGGTGTATCATGAAGTACTTTCTTTATACTTGTTTTCTTGCAAAAATATACAAAACGTATGAATACAATACAGGCAAGAGAGTTTGGTACCAGTAGGAACAATCATGACGTCTGTTACTGAATAATGGCACGTAATTTACAAAACTTCTTTAAAGACAATATTAGAAGTAACAATGTTGTCGTCTGTAACTTTTTGGTTATGAGTTTCTTTAACACAAACATTAATATCACGGAAAGTGCGAACTCTAGAAAATGCTACATACAACTGCCTTATCGAAAATTTGGTCACGATGGAATCGACATGGAAAAATCGAAACTTTTATGTCAAATTAATGGGTAAATAGTGAAATTTGAGATTGAGATTGTATTTTTCGTCAGAAGCCGGTGATTCAACGTTTAAAACGATACCTCATTTATCACTGTAGGTGCAGTATTAACGGAGCATATACAGAATGACAGAAAAAGACCTTTCTGTAATAATATATATGATAATCGACCCTTTGCCGAACTACTTTTCGAGCAATTTGTCTAAAAATATAAGATGTTTTACATGGGATAGATTATGGCTGTGCGCTCCAGAGGGAGAATATTTAAAACATTTGGAACTTCTAGCACCTAGATTTCGTCAAAAAACAAACGGTGTGCAGATTTCATGTTTTCTCGACTATTTATAAAAAATAATCTATAACTCACCACAGTATGTTTTACAGAATCGCAACAAAAAACCTGCTGTTTTGAAGGGGTTTCAGCTCTACGACGGGAAAAAATGAGTCAAGTTAGAGACATATGCAGCTTTATTTATTTAATTACTGAGAATTTTGGTCATATATAATTATATTTTGCGCCATTAATATTACAATATTTATTTCACACTTCTTAACAGACGCTGAAGTCAAAAAATAAAATTATAATTTGGTCTCCATTATGACTAGGGAACTATCTCGCTCAAACCACCTAAAAGGAATTCCAGCACAAAAAAAATAAACTTCCATCCCCTTCATACTTGGGATAACCATAGAAAATCTTGCCCTCTGCCTCACTACTTCACCAAAATCCTTCTTGCCACTTTTTTTCGCACATTAAGCAATAAAGTTAGAAACGATATTATATTCCATTATTTAACTTACTAAATATTGCTTGAAAATTTCAGGATAGGTGAATTTAATGATGATACTGGGGATATTTTTATTTATTTCTTCCGTCACCATTGAAAAGAGCTCTTATGACCACAAACATCGTTTTTTTTTTATTTTAAGATTATGACAACGGACGAACGCACTATCGTACCCTGAGTGGAGAAAAATGCACATAGTTGGGACTCTTTGGTGACTTTTCGGTTAGTTGGCTAGGACTTGACCCCGAGGCTATCGAGGCGGGCAACACCGCGTTATATCTCAGGAGCTGACGGAAACGACAAAAAATTTTCTCTGCCAAACTCATTCGTAGATAAATAATTGAGGAATAATACAACGTGGTTATTTCAATTTTGATGCAGGTCAAAGTGTTGAATTTCATGCTGCTAGGCCAGGGTCTAGCACGTTCTCTGCTTTACATTATGCGCTTGGAGCAATTAGCTCTCACGCGGTGGTCGATGTAGAGAATCGTAGTTGCGTAAACGGTAAGGCGAACTTTGAGTGTATTTGTAATGGGCTTAATTAACTGCGTGATTAAAATTGATAATTTTCCCTGGATCAAGTTTCGTTTCATTCATCAAAGGATCTAAAATAGTTACTTTAAACCATAATTAAATAAATAAACTATCGAAGTCTTCTAAGCACCGGTTTGAGATAGATGGATACTCAGGGATGGGCATGATTCGTCTTCATGAATCACGTATCATGATTCGCGAATCACAAACTGTGATTTGTGATTCGTGATTCGGATCATTTTTTTAAGATGATTCGTGATCCGTGAGTCGACTCTTTTTTTTAGTTGAGGTGATTAGTGAGCCGAATTTTTGTGATGCAGCTCACGATTCACTGACGAATCACGAATTAATATCACTGATTTCACTGCTAGAAACGTACATAATTCTTTCACCGACAGTTACTGTGTAAGTATAAGTCAGAAGTGCAACAATATGGTTAATGCAAACTTCAATAATATATTTTACACTATATTACGTATATTGTATATGTATATCATAGGTAGCTACATGTTAGTATAAGGACTTGAAGGTAACCCAACTCATAGCATGTTTTTGCATGCTTACTTAGTTATATTTATATTTTTAAATAGTGAGGTTTAGACTATTATATTATTACTAATCCTTTTTCATGCATGATATGTAGTGCATGTTTGGTGAGAATTCTCACCCTGCCACACACCTTTATGGTGGCTTGCAGGGTATTATGTAGGATAATAAGATCTGGTAATTTATTATATTCAGTTATTCCACACTGTATCTACACGTGTTAATTAACAGGAGAAAAAATTGGTATAGGTTCCCAATTATGGGAGCAATGTTTAGAATGTGACCATTACTTAGTGTTATTGTCATTCTGCAATAACAGTATGATTCGGGAACCGCACGAATCATATTTAAAGGAAAAATCACATGTTTCATGATTCGAGATTTGAATCAAATTTCCAGCAATGAATCGTGATTTGTGCTTCGAACCTAATTTCCTTCAAAGATTCGTGACTCGAATCAATATTAGGTGATTCGTGCCCAACCCTATGGATGCTTGAGGCCAATCATACATTTCCTCAATCCGTACCCTCTTAGCGACCGAAGTGTCCAAAGTCGCTGTGGATCCGAACTTGAAGTAAGTGCGCGCGGGCCAGGCTCGTAAACCGTCAACCGGCTCAGTCACCCCGAGTGAATGCTTAGTGAAGCGTTTAACACGTATAGTAACTCCGTAAAAACTCGTTGGGACGAGATGAATGAGGGTTCTTTATTCGGCATTTCCGGACTGCGATGCTCCAAGGGTCGTTTCTTGTCCCCTCTTCCGTTTTATGAAATTCCTCGCCACAAGTATTAAAAATCCCCAGCAACCAAGATAATGATAATGTGTTTACGGATTTGCATGATGAGACTCTCGTGGCGATTATTTAAACCACATGTGTGCATATGGAAAAGGCATGCTTTGTTTCCAACAGTGTCCAGTTTTTTAAACATCTACTTCGGCTCTCTTCATATCTCTTTCTGTTTTTCTTTTTTCTGAGCATATGACTGTTCGTGTTCCCAATATTTCTGTTGTTTTTTTCATTATTCATTCCTATTCTGTCACTCTTGTCTTCCATTGTGCTGAGAATCTCTGTCCATAACAGCGCGCAGTATTCGTAATAGCTTAAATTCATGAATAAACATCACGCCCTTCCCTTTCGGTTATGTAAAACCAAAATAGGTTACTTATTGGGGTTAAGCTTGGGAAAATGGCTCAGTTTTAATAATTTTTTCCGTACTGCAATATCCTCTCTTGCTTCAGCCACATTCATGCTTCGCTTCATACCCTCTCTCTTGTACTTCGTGAGAATCCGAATATGCATTCCTCTTCTTCAGGGAGTCTATTCCATCGCATACACCCGCGACTTTCTCAGTCCACCCCTCTCATTATCTATTGTCGTGAATCTATTTCGTTCATCTCCTCTCATCCACTCTCTCGACGTGGCCAAACCTATCTAAGGAGCATCCATTTTATAGCATCCTTCCCGACACTATCCCGCTCACTTCAGTCGCGCACTGGGTACAAATTAAGGTTGAGCGAAAAATCACTTCACCTAGAATTTGATGATTTTGGCCTCATTTTAAAGAAGCAACTCTCATCTTTCCAATGATATAAAAATATCAACCCCTTGCCGAACTACTTTTCGACCAATTTGCCTGTAAATATGAGCTGTTTTACATGAGATTATGGCTGTGTGCTCTAGAGGGAAAATATTAAACAGAGTAGGAACTTTTAACTCCTAGATTTCGTCAAAAAACTAACGGTGTATAGATTGCATATTTTCTCAACTATTTATAAAAAATAATCTATTACTCACCACAGTAACTTTTACATAATCGCAAAACAACCTGCTGTTTTGAAGGGTTTTCAGCCGTTCGGCGGGAAAAAATGAGTCAAGTTAGAGACTTATGTAGCTTTATTTATTTAATTACTGAGATGTTTGAGCATATATAACTATATCTTTGCACCATTAATATTACAATATTTATTTCGTACTTCTTACAGACTTATTAGCAATGAAGATCTTCATTGCTGAATGAATCTTCATTGCTAATATGGAGCCCTTCCACCAAGTCATAGCTTCCAATTTCGATTTAACTTCTTATAGACGCTGAAATCAAAGAATAAAATTTGAATATGGTCTCCACTATGACTAGGGAATTGTCTTGCTCAAACCACCTTAAAGGCACCCATGCTCACTGCATTTCTGCTGCACTGGCATGGCTGCCAAGTTTCTCCACCACGCAAAGAAGTGGGGATGCGCGCATATTTGTGTGCTGCGATTTTTGCTTCTTATAGACACACAATCCCGCACTCTTCAAATGTGTGCACCCTGTGTGTATCAATGCCGTGGTGAATGGAAGTTATTTCACCAGCCAGGTGAGCCAGTTGGAGTGAGCCTTTCCCGTTGTGATATTGACCCTCCCACTCGTCCACGACCCCTCTCGTCTGCCCCACGTGCATTCTCAGGTGTTGCAGATTGTGCATTTCCTTCTCTCTCCCTACCGCCCACTCACCTTGCGCCATCGTGTACCCCGCTTCGCATTTGTCTTCTCGAGTCAATCCAATGACCACGACGCTTTATTCTAGCGTATTTCTCATCCGGCACAAACCAACTCGCGTTTGCACGGGCTGCGCCAAGCATTTCCGCAAGTATGTCGCGATGATACGCACATTTACACCTATTAATATGCAAGATGAAATCCCTCTCATCTTCGTGGAGATTAATTTGTTTAGTAGCTTTACAATATTTTTTCTGCGTTCCTGCTAAATATTTCCTAATTCCCTTTCAGCTGAAAATTATGATCATGCATAAGAATCATAACGTATTTATATATTTAGCCCCCTCTGACGATCTTCTAATATACTTTTTCTTCAAACATCAACTTTCTGTCTTTTATCTTTGCTAAGGAGAATGGAAATGTTCAGGGGGCATTACCTCGGAAATCAGACATTTAAACTCAACACTTACCGCGATGTAAGTTTTTAAAAATAGAAGTGTACCTTAATTAAACTCCGGGAAATAAGTGTACATAAATGAGTAATTGAAGTGGCATGAATATTTAAGGTAGGTATGTTTTTTTTATTTTTGAAGCAGTAAACTTGTAAAACCCCGTCTCCTTGAGCACTGATTTAAAAATAGATTGAGATTACGTAGTTTTGTTCAATTGGAAGTTCGCAGCTGATTAATTTTGTTAAACTGTGGACCTGAGCACTTGAATCACAGACGTTCAGTGAATCCTTTTAAATCACTTACTTAATGTTTCGAGGTCTTTCTGAAGATGTTTTTACAGCCCCCGTGCAATAAAACAATTTCTCGAAATCTCCTCCCAAAAAACTGCCCAGGGAGAGATCGCAAACGATTCCGCTTCGGGCCGATTCAGTCTCACTCAGTGATTCAACCCGAAGTTTGGTTTAGATAGTTGAGGGTAGAGCTCACTCCGGACTAAGCCACAGGAGTGTGAATTTCACAAGGGTAGTGGGGACAGCTCCTTTCCCTGGGCCACCTCGCACTCCGAGGATTAACCCTAAGTACTTGCGTAGGACACGGTAATTGATCCTTTAAAATAATTAGGCGGACGTGTCAAACGTTATTAGAGTCGGATTCTGAAGTATTCGGGCGCAAAGACTTCGGAATTGCCGCGTGGAATCTCGGAGATTGAAATTTTCACACTCAACCCCGTCGTTCCCGACATTGAGTTGACTGGAGGGGGCGATAGCTTCCCAAGGTGAAGCCAGTCCGTTTTTCTTACTTGCGAATTTAGCCATATTGCTCTACCTAGCTATCGAAGTTTTGCATTGAATTACGTTCTGACAAAATCTCCAGTTTCACCCTTGTCTGTTACTTCTGAAGTGTATTAAAGGTACACAAATACTAAGGATTCATTATGTTGTATGAGATATTATTTTATCTCCCCGAAAGTACTTCTTTTGGCCGTAATAAGAAAAACTTATATTAATATAAAAATTATTATACGAGTCCTAGAGGATTTTTTTCATTTGGTAACACCTTTCTAGCTATAAAAAGTCTGAATTTTCGGTATCAAATAAAATCTTTTCATAACGGTCGCTTATCTTTTATAAGAATTTTATTCCAATTTGATAATTTCTATCTTCTTCTGTAATTTCGTTGCATTTAGTTTAGTGCATAAGGTCCTTAAGGTGTATTTTGCTCCAAAATTGTTTGCGCGTTATGCATATAAATCTTATGTAGTTTCGTAAATAACATTTCGTACGCATATGGGACTCTTTCACTTTAAAAAAGACTATTGCCTGTAGTATTTAGCAAATGTGGCCGTAATATTATGCATTCCACCATCTAATTTGTATTCTCAAACCAAGAATATACAAAATTATGTATATTCGTGCGCAAATATTCCCATCTCACATGTTGCCTTTGAGCAGTATCTTACTTTGTATTTGCCGTTACGGTGGCTAAGTAAATTAAATACACCATTAATGTATTTCCAGGTTTTTAATTTTTATCATGAGTATGCAGAAGAGTGGTCGTTCAAATATTATTAGGGCAAAATAGAAGTGGAGGTAAATAAAATACATGTCAATGCTACACCTAGGTACTGTTATATGGCCGGATGCGCAAAAATGCCCCGCCCCCCTGGCTTCACTTTAGGACGGTAGGAGGTATAGGGGACGCCCCCTCCAGTCAACTCAATGGTTCCCAATTTCGTCCTCCGCCGACCCTGCCTAAAGTCGCGGTCCACGTACACGGCCGTTCCCATATGCTCCCTCGTCCTTCCAATTCCCTTTCCTCCGGCCAGGGAGTCAAATCAATGGCAATGGCGGCGGGGGTACACTTGGCAACGTCGCACGAGAAGAAAACGGCCGTAGCCCCCTCCGCCCACTGCCTCTCTCCACCAACACCCCTCCTCCCCCACTCCTCCTCCCCCTCGCCTCTATCCCTCCCCCCCCTCCGGTGGTGCTGCCCAGCTCCTCTTTCTTCTTCTTCTTGTGACCGACCGGCCAGGTGTGTGCGTCTCCTTGTTCCTCTCTCTCGCACCACAAGTTCCTCAAACGGCGCGACACAAGCGGAGGAGATCTACCTCGAGGCAGCACAGCGTTGGGAAATCACATGGTTGGGGTGCGGTGTTTTGATTCAATCCGAGTACTTAGCAATCGCTTCCAGGTGGCGACTCGGAAAATCGGTGCGAAGTTCCAAACACGGTTAACCGTTTCGCCACTCAACGACGCTCGTTATCTGTGGTACTCTTGGGAGCCTGTCGAAACGACCAATTACGATTTCTTAATGTTTTATTCCCTCCCATGGGCATGCACGTGCATTTATCTTTTCCAACATCTAAACCCGCGCGTCGTTAAATATGTCAAAGTCGCGATGGCATGTGTGTTTGAATGGCGATGCAAATGCGTATTACAAGAAGTGGCAGCTGTACTTGAATGAAAGGATAAGTTCCGATGATATAATATCGTTAAAATTGATTGATGCCGAACCTGCCGAGGGTTACAGATACAGTAGAACCCCGCTAATCCGTCACCAACGCGACCGAGAACATGTTCGGAACACTGAAAAGGTCGGATTATCAGAGGAACACATTTATTTACATAAAAACGTGATAAAACTGTAGTTGAAACAAAATATTTCTATATGTACGGTTTTACAGATGTAATATTACTGTAAACCATAAATATAAGTATACTGCGATAAAAATACTTACAGTAAATGAAGAGAAACATAAATTGTAGAGTCATGAAACACAATAAACACTATGATCGTTTCATTATGATACTCTATGAACGTCATGAAGCACTATGCTGTACATTTAATGTTCTTGCGCTGGTCGAAAAAAGTCTGTAATGTTCTTTTGCGTAGTAGGCGACAATCTCAAACTGGCTGCGATGTCCCGCCATTTTCGTAGCCACACAATGTCCATTGGTGTGGACAACACCGTAAACAAACACCGATAAGTGACGGCACGGTCGGACTAAGCGAGGAGTCGGACCATCCGAGGTCGTATTAGCGGGGTCCACACTGTACATTAGCAATGATAAGGGGCGACCGACAACTGAAGTAATTGAGGACATACTGGTGGGTTGATATAGGTGCGATTATTTCGGGAAGGGTGGAAGGAGACCCAGTTTCCTCAGTAGCCAGATTAAAGCCTATTCTGATCCTCAGATCCCATCTTACGGGCGCTTTATTACATTTGTAAGTGATCTGCTTGTGGCTTTCCCAAATGGGGCTTGGGATTCCGATGAAGAATCACCACCACAACCGCGGGGATTTTAACCCCCTCTACCGCGGCCCTGTTGGAACTTTTACACATTCTTCTTGACACCAAAAACCTAATCGTGGAAGCAAATGTGTATCCATGTATGATTTGGATTCCTACGCCCCAATTTACTCTAATCCAAGTTTTCGCCATTCGAAGGTTTACATTCGGAGTGTAGTTCCAAGTGGGGGAGCAGTGCAAAATGTACCGCTGTAGGTTAATGGTCCCAGTGAACGTTGTTGGCCAACGAACATATCGTTAATGACTACAAGATTCATGAAATGCCGTGGTGATGAATATTTTTATTCTTACATAGTGGATAGCCTACACCTCCCGTGTTTGCCTCTGTGTCTGTAACCTGAAATCAGCTTCATACGTGTTCTATGCCACGCATGAAGGCCACATACACAGAATCGTCGATATTAAAAAGGGGTACTTCTTCATTCATCTCCTTCTATGGTATCCCAAAGAGGTGCTGGGGCAATGCAGGTCGTATTCAATTCAGGGTTCAATGCGTGTATAAAATTAGTAAAGAATGCATGCAAGATTAGATTTTCCCCTCTGTCTACGTGTGTTAATGGTGTTGGCAATAAAATGTAAGTTAGACGGAACGAGGCCATTGGTTAAATACGACAAAATCTTAGGAAAAATCATTAGCAGCCAGAGTAGAAACGCCAACCACAGTTATATTGTGCTGGAAGGTATTATTCTGAAGATGAAGATGTATATTCGCGAAGAAATTCATAGGAGAATTTCATCGTGTCTGCATCAGGCATGGTAGTTGATCGGAAAAAAAACTTCTGTATGTTGGTAGTCAATCAATGTTCCTTTGAATCGACAGACGGTGCGTGAAAAATATTAATATTCCTTTAAGAGCCTTCTTATACTTTGTAAAATAGCAGATTTTGAAGGCCCTTGTGTTTTTTTTTCGAAATTTTGCTGCCTTTACCTAATATCAATTATATTTTATTATAAATAAATAGTACACATACAGCAGTATTTCAAATGTATTAGTAATGTTTACTGTTTTAAGTAGAATTACTGACCATGGAAACATATTTATATCCTACTAGTGATAAGCCCTGCCTTTTCTCATGTGCGAGTCACTTAACGAAAGTATAAGTGTCGTCTGCTCGAGGATACGTGTATGGAGAACTCCTTCGAGGAGTGACTTTATCTAGCGTCAACTCCGTGCCGCGACAGCTCGTCGTAGCGGTGGTCGGTGTGAATAAGGAGGTGCAAGGGGGGGGGGGAGGGACCTGGGGGAGATAAGATGTGGTGGGCAACAGCGAACGCCAAGAGAGTGAGTGCCAAACAACACGGCAGCCGAGCGAATCTGTTGTTGTTCTGGCTCCCGGTGGTGGTGCTGATGACGACGGTGATGTCGGGGACCAGCCGGTGCAGGCAACGCACCCATTCCAATGAGGTCGGGTCTGGTTGGAGGTGAAACAGGTGATTAGGACTGCTGAAGACGACTGAGAAGAAGCACTAGATGGACGGGAAATAAAAAAAAGAAACGAGGACCAGTGAGGAAAGTCAACTGTGCGTAATCCAGTGTCACTTCAGTGAGCATCTATGCGATCAAGTATCGCTGACCTGGCAGCTCCTAGTGTCGAGACGAACTTCGTTGGGTCGAAGTCCCTAAAGCCGTGTTTACACGATGCATTTTCCCGCGCGGGTAGATGCGTGAACACAATCACCAACAAAATTTCACCGTGTAAATACTCAAAATTGCGCAAATGCGTGGACATAAAATAGCCCCTGTTCTAATTTGGTGAATGTGTTCACGCATCTGTCCAGTCACGTACTTGCGCGGGTAAATGCATCGTGTAAACACGGCTTAAGGAACTGAAAAATGCTTAAAATTCGGGAAATCCGTGTTTAACTACATTTCTACGTCTACATCTAAAAATACCCTGCAAGCCACCTCAAAGGTGTGTGGCAGGGGGTGACTATTTATAACATTCCACGTAATATTTTAAGAACATCAATGTATATCGAATTTATTTAGAAATATCGAGATTTCGAGAAGAATTTCTGAGTCTTGGAGGGAAGTCATACTCCGTTTCACAACTCGTTCTCAATTCATTCGCTGTCACGTTCGAACTACTTTGCTACTATTATGTACTAGGTACTACGATGTTGTTCGTCAATTTTCGCGATCAATCATTTAAAAAAAAAGAAATTTTTGCGAGAGGAGAAAGAGGGAAGTGTTCAATCATACGTATGTGAAACTATGTCTGAGGGTGTAGGCAGAATAAGGACAAAGGAGGGATGTAGAGGTACTCAATGCGTTCTAGTGCTATCGAAAGACGCGATGAAGCTCATAGATTTGGCGACCTATCCGACAGACGATGTGCTGTACCTAAAGTGCTCATCAATGAGCATTCGATATAAGGTTTGGAAAACGGTGGAACAGTTCCCCACTGCATCTGTGCCTCGAACCGTGGACTTCAGCGTTGAATAGTGGGCTTAATGGCTAAGGGTGTCGGGCCAATGGCTAGGCACAATAAGACAATGCGTATTTTTTAAGCCCCTATCCAGTAGCCAGGATCGGTGTTCCGGGCTGTACCTTTGCGCCCGTTTCCAGGAATTTTCATGATTTCTCGTTCCAGGATCCCAGTAAAGGTTTATCGGGAAGTGGTGACAATTGCTCCTTGAAACCCGTACCCATATTAAATGTCAGCATTTTGCAAAAACCTCAATTGTAACGGAAACCGAGCCAAGTTGATATTGTTTGCCAAAGTGGAAATCACCCATAAAAACTTCCTGGGCAAGAGATGCAGTCGTGACGTGATCAATGAATATGAAATGGAAAAACATGATTTCGGGGCTTTCTCGGGAATTGCGTGCACCAACTCTCGATATCCGTGTGTTTCAAAATGCCGGGATTCTCGAAACCCTGATCAGGATACGTGGCCATGGATGGTCCGCGGAACCCCTTGCCACCCTGGGAAGGAGGCGTCCAGAAATCGGCCCGCAAATCGACTTTCCCCCGCCTTGACGCCCGCCCCTTGGGTGATTCATTCGTGTGCACGCCCACGCCGCCGGTAGAGGGCGCGTGGTGCTCATGCGGAATGGTTGGCGCACGATCTCGACGGTGTTGCCGCGGGGGCGTTGCGCAACGCGACCACCGTGCACCAATTCGTGTTCGAGTGATGACGATGGCGCGTCGATTGCTATCGGGCTTTGACGATCAATGGATGCCGTGAATTCACGTTCTTTGTCCATTCCTCCGCTGTGGCGTAAGACGTGAATTGGAGGCGGTGTGGATGACGCGAAGAATACATGTGCGAATGGGTGATTTTGTGAATGCACGGCTGGAGACGATTTTGACATCCGGAGATCACAGGCGAGGACTTCTGAAAAAGTATCAACATATAGAATACTCGAGATGATGATGGTCCTTAAGAGGAGGTGCCACTTGTGTTGCCATATTCATCGCTTCTACTGATATTTTTATTTACAAATTTTCATGCATTAATAGAATGTAATGTCCGCAGTCGATTCTGGGTTAAGAGTGTGCCCAGCGCTTGTCAAAAGCAAACTAGATAAATAGAACCATGCCATTCTCATCGCTTGTAAAGATAGGGATGTTACAAGTCAAGGAAATCAGGGGAAATGTCAGGGAAAATCGTCGAGCTGTCAGGGAAAAATTGGATAAGGGCGAAGGTCGATGAATTGGTCAGTGGCCGACGCACCTCAACTATACGTTCGTTCGCTGTTGCCGGATTCGACGTTCCATCTTCTGATTTTGTCCTCGTTTCGTAAATTTGTCAATGAATTTGATGAGTAGAATTAACATTGTTTGTTTTCTCAACTTTCATTTGGACTTGAAATTTTGGAAAATTACAATTTTTATCAGGGAAATGTCAGGGAATTTCTTTTCTCGAATATTGTAACAACCCTGAAAAAGATTTCATATGCGTTTGAATTGTTGACTGGCTCATGAGAAAAATATTTCACTCTCCATAATATATTGGTAGTAAATATTGTAATATTGGAATTGCTTACATGGGACGCTTATCGAGTGTTCGGCACACATTCCGTGGCACCCGTCGTTTATTACATTCAGGATAATTAATGTCACCATCCGATGGAAAATGAAAACGGGCGCTTGAATTGAGGGCTCTGGGGCCAACGGAATTGGGACGCTTGATGAAAAGTTTCGGAAATGATTTCACAGCGTATGATCTCACTTCTGGCGTACATAGTAATAATATTTACCTATTTAGTGTGCTCAGATGTGTCAAGAATGCGAAATTCGCGAAATAACGAAAATCTCGTTTACCCAACCGACTCAAAGAGTTTATTAATAATTCCCCTTTCCATGGCATTCCCTTTTTTAATTCCCTTTCATTAATATCCCTTTTCATGGCACTATTGCCACGAAAAGGGATATTTAAAGTTAAAAATGATTTACTATGCCTGGGCTACAAAAGTATAGGCTATTATTTATTTAACCCGTCCCCACTCTTGATCCAAACATATTTACCAGACGCAGATGGCCGTAATAGATATTTGGAAATGAAAAGTGCATTAATATGACTGGATAAAGAGTAGGTATTGATTCATTCTTGGTCGCCTTTCCCCACTTGTGACCCAATCATAATATCCAATTTGTATTTCCCAGTATCGTAACTTTTGGCACTTTAGTCCGCTGCCTGGCAGGTTAGGTTAACTTCTCCGTTTCGTCCACGTCGTCGTCCCTCGACTCTCCGTTTTGTCCTTCACGCACCCAAATGGGGACACGGAGGCAAACGTAACGTATCCTGAAGCACAGCCATGTTGCCCAGCAACGCCCAAATCTCCTCGCACTTCTCCATCCGCGATCGCCACACCCACGACTCTTTCACGTTCCCCTAGCGCCCCCTGTGGTCCACGAAAACCCCCCACGGGGCGCCGGAATGTCGACATTCCCCTTCCAGCCTCCACCCCCAAGCACTCTCGACCCCCGAGTCTGCAGCGATTGTTCGGTCCGGAACCGATCGTTCCGATGGAGCGAGCTCGGAATTTCGTGCAAATCGTGCGCCTCGCGTTGAAGGTGTAAAATCGAAGGAACGAATGTCCCCCATCCCTCATTCTCAGCGCGGAGAGTTCCTTCTTTTGGATTTATCAGCCGCGGGCCGAAGATGGTCGCGAAGGCGGCGATGAGTATCGACAGGATTATTGCTTTCTTGAGGAGACTCTTCCGATCAGCTCTATAACCTAATGCCGTGCCGTGCAATGCTGGGAGTGTCAGTCTCCCTGCCTTAGGAATCCAAGGTTTTGATAACCTGCGGCTGAGATAATCCATGTAGCCTAAGCCAATGCTGATTAAAAACAATTTTTTTGTGAATTTACTGTCGTATTTGTATGCGCTCAAGTAGCTACTGCGAACTGGTAGGCTATTATTTACCTTAAGACCCGGTTTTATATCGTCTGGATAACTTTAACCCTCAGTCCGCATTTGCGCTGATGTTTTATAAACTGTTAATTTGTGTTTTTTTTAATACATCGGATTGTCGGTTATTTGAAAAGAAGGTTATCGATGGAATTCCGTATCCAAATCCATTATCATGCCGAGGAAAGGTTTAACGAGAGACTATAAGACTGGTACTTATTTAATGAATATATTTTATTAGGTAATGAATAATTGCGTGTTTAGTTCATTACCTACCTCCTCGTAGACCTGCGCACATGTCTTATGGAATTTCCATCGCTCGTCAGTCGTGAAGACCTAGCTGAACGACAGCGTTAGTCTGATTTGTTCTTGAAAGAGTGAAGGTACGAGTCATTTGCAAGTGTTACAGTTAGTTCCGTTTGCATAAAGAGCATGAGAGGATCACAATTAGGAACGGCTCGTCACGATTATTGGCACTCCAGGTTGGTGCGGATCACATCCGTTCATTCATGGTCTGTCTTTGGAGGCGACGACGGTGCAGGAGGCCTCACACGCTCCTCCGGATCACCTTGGACCCTCCCTCCCCTCCCCGCCCCACCCCCCACCTCCCTCCCAACCTCCCTCCCCTCCGCGGCCACGGTCCAACTCCATCTCCCTCGTCAATTAGGACCGCTTGGCCCAACGGACGGTCAATTTCTGGAACTGCATGACGGTTAGCGTCTCGGCAAGTTATTGTGTGCCCCACCAATTTGAGGATCACTTTTTGGCATTGTTTAAAGATGAGATTAGATTCATCTTAAGCCCGTTTCACACGATGGTGGAACCAGCACAAGACCTAGTATGCTAGCTGGTGCTTGATATTGAGAACAAAACCCAGTATGATAGAAAAGGTGATATAAGGTTTCACACGGTCATTGAACTTGTGCTTACGATGATGCGGTACTATAATCCACTGTTGCGAACTTCAAAAAAAAAATGGAAGACTTCCATGAAAGAAGGCGACTTTCGGCTGCTGCAGTAATAGCAGGGATTGTCGAGACGTTCACGTTACATTGACTTCACCACCAAAGAGTGCGTAACACCCGTGAATAAGTGAGGCGCTGATTAAAAAAAGTGAAGATCGCACTGCGACTGTTAAAGCTAACGTGATTGGTCAACGGCTACTGGTCCTACTGGGAGCTAGTAGCAAACTAGTACCGCATCAATTATGAAATCAAGTAGCTCACCCTGTATGATAGCGATTATACTGGCTAGCCAGCATGCTGGTTCTATATCACACGATACTGGAAAGCTATTATACTAGCGAGTATCCTCGAACTTGTGTTGGATGAAGTATCGTGTGAAACGGGCTTAACACCGCTTTATAGCACACAGTGAGTATAGAAGCCGTTCAAATGCGAAATGAGCAATATCGAATGGATCGTGCTTGCAGTGTATACAACTACTCGTCTACATGTTGCCGGAAGAATTTTCTCGAAACGTTACGATTCGTGGGACTTCCGTAGACCGATAGTGTTAACAAAAACAACATTGTGCGAAGTAACCGGACAGAATTGTGAGTTGGCCACGTTGGAGGAATTGCTTCTTTCTACAAATAAACGGGATTCATTTTCTTACGTCGCCAAAGGTGAATCGGGTGGTGTGGTGGTTGGAATCCCTTCTTGAGGACCAGGGTTGGAATCCCGGTGGTGAACGATATTTTTCAGTGAGAATCCCTATATCTACATGGGTGACACATGGATAAGAGAGAAGTGAAGTACTCCGTCCGTCGTATGGGACGTTAAACTGTGCTTCTCTTGCCACCTTTCGTCATGAGCAGGCCAGTGCCGACGCCGGGTTTCTCCCCACCCTTCCTCCATTCCCCAACTAATCCTTCCCTTCGCTAACAACTACTTAAATGTCGCGAATAACCTCAGCTGTAGTCTTCCCAAATCACCAACCAAACAAGACACTATGCTCGCCTTCCAATCCTGAGGTCGCGGGTTCGAGTCCCGCCGGGGTGGGTTTTACCTCACCAAGGGGATGGGTTTTTGAGATTATTTCCTTGTTGATGTTAAACCCCCTTTTTTAAAAGGCTCAATAGTGCTGTTTGCGGGGGAGATGTGAAATAAATAAAAAATCCTTGCATTGTGGTCACACTGCAACGACGTCGACTAAGTGGACTGATAGATAGATATGATGAGTGGCCGTGAATGGAACACTACTTTTGAGACACAGGAAGTGTTGAATGTTTGCTCAAGTCTTCGCCGTCTCAAAAGCACCGTGGTCATCGCGTTGTTATCTACGCCTCGGTTTGGATTGAGGGGAGAGTGGGCGTGACTGTTGATACTCACGAAGGACCCAGAACGAAGACGTCCCTCTGTGGGACCCTCATTGTACACACACTCTTGTCGCCGTCCCTGTCAGTGCCCTATCATCGCCCGACCAGCCACTTTGTGCACTATCTCCGTCGCTCGGCATTTCGCTGATTCACACATCTGCAAGAGTCACTTCCTCCTTGAGTGGCTCGTGGGGATTGGTCTCGTGTCTTCCGATAAGGCTTTTTCGGCGACGTCGGGCGCTTGCTCGAGTGCGATATTACACTATTTGTATCTTGGAGCAGAAATCGCTGAGGCGAGCCGAGCTGAATCCCGGCAGCGTGCAATCGAGCACTCACGATGGGGGCGTGTTAAAAACCATATCATTGATTTAAAACCAGTTATACGATCACTGCCAATAGGTTTTATACTTACCAAATGTGCATCCAAAGAGATAAACATTTTTTCATGGAACCAAACCCGACCGTCAATCAACGCTTATCATGGGGATCATGCAAAACATACATTCATCACATTAGTGTGCATGATAGCAAATTTTCTAGCAATCAAAGGTTGCAATACATAAATATATAATGCGACGACCGCCTGATACATATTTCCAGACCAAACTCAGATTTTCCAATATATAACGGCTTCTGGTTGGACCAGGTGGAAGTTCTCGATGCTCCTGATGAATAAAATATTCAGGCCTGGTTTCTAATGCCTGGTTAACCTCTACCAATCAGTCACGTAGCCTTCAAGTTAATGAAATGTTAACTGAGAGTTAGGCTTTCGTTGATTAAATCAGACTCGTTTAATTGGCGTGATCGATATCTGTGAAAGAGGCTATCATCACTGATTAAAATCTTACCGGAAATTATAAAACCGGGCTTATCCTTCTCCTTATCCTCTCCCAGTAGCAGTAGTACGTCGTTTATTAATAAGGAATCAGCACGTCACATTTTTCGTACCATAATATGAGATTAGGTCATTATTTACAACAACGCAAAATATTTGCACGGTAGTTCCACTAAGAAATTTTGAACTCTCCGTAATCTACTAGAAATATCTCGGCGTCTATGGGTTCAGGAAATGATGACAAAAATTAACTTCCCAATGTGAAAGTCACGTCGTGTGTACCAGAAGTTCACGGGTGTGGTGGCCCAACCCTTTGAATATTTTTTTCGAAACCCGCGACATCGTCTCCGGGCCAAAATGGCTTTATTTCGCCCTTATAAATCTTTCGAGTGTCGGAGAACAGTTGGTTAACACCCGCCGCTCGAACTCGGGCTCTGCGGCTCGCGTGATTTTCTTCGGCGAAGAAGTTTTCTGCCGTCGCGGAGTCGTGCTTCGGGAAAGGGCGTGACCCACGCTCATAATACCAGTCCCCCGAGCCGCGTAGACACGCGAAACCGTTGTGAAATGTTTTTACAGCCGCTCCCCTTTCGCGCTATACGCTTTCAGTCCGCGAAACACGACCCCTTGGCCGGCTTCCTCCATTCCTCCCTCGGGAGCAGTGTTTCCCTTCCCTAGGGAGGAGGATTTGGTCTCCGCACGCTGCAATTAACGTCGATCTTTCAAGTTGCCTCCGATCGGAATCAGCGTCTCGGGAACAAGGAAAAGAGTTTGTGCGAAAGGTGTAGTCTCTAGTAGTAGGTCTCTAGGGTTACGGCGCAGTTACATTCCTTATTCAACGCTTACGCTTGCGTCCTTTTGATGGCCAAAGTTGATGAAGGGTGGAGTTTGCGCTGGAATCATTCGCCGTGAATAATTAATAGAAATCGTGAAATCCATGAGCTCAACAAATAAAACTTGCTCGGTGGTAACTTTGTGGAATTTCATCATATAAGTTTTTATTCAAACTTTTACTTGACGACAGGAATCTGTGGATAAGTTAAAGCTTGAATAAAAATCCGTGTGCTCAATTTGTAACTAGTTAAAAGGCCTACTCCTCGCGCATTAGGAAAAGAAAATTTGCCCATGATTATTGGTTGTGACCTCTGATCCACTTCTATTTCAAAATCTTTAATGTATCTTCCGAATTTCAAACGTGCATTTGAGTTAGAATGTTGCGGTTACATTTATGTTTGGGGTACTACTACGCCTTCCACTTAGAGCTTTGACTACGACGTCATGCCGCGGAAAAATCGTGGAAATATGGAAACAGGAACATGATGGAGGTTTCATTTATTTTTGGGACAAGTGATGTTCGGATGAGAGGAGAGCGTTTGCTCATCTTAGCACTCAATGTCTTCGCACTTCCAGATGCGTCTCCGGATGTGAATCAGTCGAAACCTCAGCTTCCATTTTCTAGTGTCGTCCGTAAAGACATTATACATGAATATTTACCTCTTAAATCTATCCCTTTGCGGAGTCGAGATGATCCTGAGCCTGATTGGTGACTCTTGAGGTGGTGAAACTAAACAGTTGCATCAATATTATTGCCTTCCTTTATTTGATGAAAGGTTTTGTGATAGACGTTGCTTTAATGGCGCAACCATGAACATCATATAGTCTAGAGATCACCATGATGGAATAGTAAAGGGGTTTCAGAGGGAAGTCTTTACTGCAAAATCATATAAAATGTGCGAAACATTCGAATTTTGTGGCAATTGAATATCCTGTACTATTTTGTCTCATCCGAAAACATCAAAGTGGTGAGGAGATAATCCTATTTCAACTTCGCCCGTAAGGGCATCGCGAGGACTGTAGGTCGTTGGTTTGAATCAGTTAGCCCTCTTATCTACGGAAATTTGAAATGAATTGATACTATGGGCGTTTCTTTCGAATCGTCGAATCTCATGCGTTACTCTTTCGACCACCTCACATTCCCCTTACCCTGCACTTGTTAATTCGACTGACGCTCGCCAAATTTCGGTTCGGAACGGTGGATTTGAAAGTGGCAAGTTGAGAGAAAGGTGACCACTGCACTCGAATGATCTACATCTACGAAGTACCGTGCAAGCCACCACTAGGGTGTGTGGCACGGGGTGATTCCACACCACGCATGCAGCACTCGTCCCAGCACAAGTCAGAACCTCGCACGCTCCCCCTGGCGCTAGGCGCAGGCCAAAAGCAGTCAGGAGAACAGTGCGCAGTCCAACCGGAAACTGGGAGAGTGATACGCAAATGAAAATGCAAACATGCAGAACAATGCTATACACACATCTAGTGGTTAATATTACTGATACTGTTAATTTATGAATGCTACGAGATGCTACTTCATGCAGAGAACAAAATAAAATAATGCCGGGCAAATCGACCGGTGTGAAGTGTTAGTAATGATGTTGTGTGAACAAGTGAAGATTCTACTCTACTTGTTGAGGAATGGAGTTTCATATGATTGATCTATCGCAACTATTATGATCCCTTATTGTGCGTGGGAAAAATGACATTTTAAATCTATCGGTTCGGCAGTCAATTTCTTTTATTTTATTCCTGTGATCGCTTCCACCGTAGTACGTTGGCTCTAGCAATATGTGTTGAACATCAGTATATATTGCTGATTGGATACATCGGAAGAGGCCTCTTCTCCCCTCATCCCGCCCGATTCATTCATTTTTCGCCGATTGTGCGATCGGACGACGAAGGGGCGTGAGGGCAAGGAGGCGTCTTGGATGAACAGTTACATCCCAGCCGGCCACACTCTCTCCTTCCATCTCAATCGTTCGCTCCCATTATACCTCGCAGGTGCTCCGCCTTGCGCCGCATATCGTGGGCCTGCCTGCGATTGACTCGGTGCTCTGCGTTCTATTCACATGGCTCCCTTCTTCTTCATGGCCTCATTAAATATGGCCTCTTCTGCGAAGTTTTACGTAAAAATGTATCTGAAAAGCCTTCCAATGCGATCGATTTATGTATCATTTTAAAACTAAATTTGTGCTCATATATTTGCCTCCATTCCTGTGTGTTCCAAGGTTGACTTTTTACAGCAAGTGGACCAATTTCTATCGCTCGCCCCTCTTTCTTCGCTCCCAAGTATTTCCTCTACAGTGATGTATACTGTGAGAATGTTCATCCAAAGTCTTCCCCCGTGTCCTATTTGCATGTGGTCCTTATGGAATATAATTTTGACTTGTGTAAAGGCTTCAATTCCGGAGTTATCTTTGCTTGTAGACTTTTACGTGATTAAGCATAATTGGATTGGGAATATGGGGAAAACAACTGTATTATTTCCTCGCCCTTATGTAGGAATTTCACGGGATGTTGGGAATATTATCGGGTGAAGTCCACCACTTTATCAGTCGACCTCAAGGTAAGACTATATAGTTTTTTGAGTAAGAATAGAACTGCCTAACTGGGAAGCTCAAGGAAAAATAATTCCCCTGGAAATAGTCATGGGAGCTTCATGGTAAACGATTTACCGTTGAAAGGGAAACGAAAAATTCTACTCTTAAGCGAACATCAAGGAAGAAGGAAACCGGAGGAAACAGAGTTTGTGTCGTGATAATTATTATCTTTATCTATTCAATCTAAGATGGATTTGAGTGCAGCCCTCCCTTCTACCCCGTCTCCTGCTAACTCGTGTATATCCTCGTTGCTCTTCCGTTTCTTATCCCGTTTTACTTGGCCTGTGTCCCTCGGTCTTCCACGTGGGGACTTATTTCCTACTTTCCCTTCAATTATGTCCCTGACCCATTCCTTGTGTCTCAAAGTTTGGCATATCCATCGGGGACTTGTCTTACTGATAGTACACTCCTTATTCCATTTCCGTTCTTCTGCAGTGTCAGCTAATTAAAACTGAAGGTGAAATTATTATTTTCTTCTATTCGAGAGAGGATGGATTTACTTCTAATAGGCAGAGAAAACATAAGGTGCGTTAGAATTAAAGGTGTGCCTAATTTCTAAACAAGTGTTGGTCTCGAGTGGAACTCCCGACTTTGATTCTCAAGCGTGCTGTGGCTCACTGTGGCTAAGTGCGTTAAACGCTTTCCTCTGTACTTTCGAGCAGAAATTCCTTAAAAGGGCAGAAGGGATTGGGCGTGTGGGAGGGGGGCTGTGTTGGGTGGGGGGGGAGTTGTCGGTGGGAGCGGAAGGGGTGATGTAAGGGGGCCCGTGGACCACCGCTCCAAGAGCACGCGGAGAGGAGGTCGGGATTATACACACATCCACATTATAACGGGTCCCGCGCTTGTTTTGTTTCTCATCTCCCCGCCGAGAGTCCGGTTTTTGCGCCCCGGTCAAATCAATCCACGGGCGGTCATCACGTGCTTGGCCACCGTGTTCCACCCTCCCAATCACCACCCTCTTCCCACCTCTCCCTCTCTGTGTCCACTCGCTAGGGATCTCCCTCTCTCTCTATATATCCATCCATCCTCGAGCACTTCATATTCCATTCCATTGAGACTGCGAACGTTACGGAACAGAAGCGCTCAACCTGCTTTGAGCGATATAGTTTCCTAGTCATAATGGAGACCATACCCAAATTTTATTTTTTGATTTCAGCGTTTGTAAGAAGTACGAAATAAATATTGTAGTATTAATGGCGCAAATATATAGTTATATATGACCAAAATACTCAGTAATTAAATAAATAAAGCTACATAAGTATCTAACTTGACTCATTTTTTCCCGCCGTGCGGCTGAAAACCCTTCGAAACAGCAGGTTTTTTTGCGATTCTGTAAAACTTACTGTGGTGAGTAATAGATTATTTTATACAAATAGTTGAGAAAACGTGCAATCTACACACCGTTAGTTTTTTTACGAAATCTAGGTGCTAGAAGTTCCTAATTTTTTTAATTATTCTCCCTCTGGAGCGCATAGCCGTAATCTTTCCCATGTAAAACAGCTTGTATTTTCAGGCAAATTTCTCGAAAAGTAGTTCGGCAAGGGGTTGATATTTTTATATCATTGGAAAGATGAGAGTTGTTTCTTCAAAATGAGGCCAAATACATAAAATTCTAGGTGTAGTGATTTTTCGCTCTTTTCGCATGTAAATACGTAGCGCTCCCCCGATTTGACCACTTCTCTTTTTACACGACGAACTGACTAAATTACAAGTTAGCAGGCAACTAAGTGGAAAAATTGTTCTGTATTCCAATTTTCCTTCCCCAGTTAACAGCGAAACATGGTTTTTGATCAATGAATAAGTGTACAGTCGCCGCATAAAGTCTGGCGACATCGGCAACTTCATCCCCTTAATTCACTAGCCCCCAAGACGAGGTTCCGATTCACCACTACTCTGGCCACTTTCTCACCTCCTTCCCACACCCTTCCTCTCTATTTCTCCTCCCCACCCCTCACTTTTGAATCAGTGGAGCCTCACAAAATCGTAGTTTCGCTTATTCGGGGCTTTTGTCGATGTCGCCAGACTTTATGCGGCGACTGTACATACCAAATCAGTCGTTTTATGTCCTGTGTAATTATCATGTTGCTGGTATGTTTTTTTTTCTCTTTTAAGTGAGTGCGATATTCAAGTTGTAGTCGTTGGTCTCATCTCCTCCGTTCCCCCGCCACCATTATTCATCCCACGGCCCGAACCACGCCTCCGCACGCCTCTCGTACGCACCACCGATAAAGTCGCCCTCGTGCACCCCGGTCGCGTCCGAGCCTAAGAATCGTCTCCACGGATTTCGAGTGTTCGACCCTTTCCAACTTCGTTTATGGAAGCCTTCCATTCAAAGGTGTCGAGGTGAGCGCAGATTGGAACACGAGCGATACACCACAATAACGACAATAAATGGAATGATGTGCACTGGCGAACCGTTTCGGTAGCCTGCTGGTAGGTAGCATCCTTCGGCTACTCAACTGTTACGGCCGAATGTTTTGTAAATGGTTTCAGAATTCGTTTCAACTACATTCTTATTAATGTATGATTTTTACCAAACTAAAAAAAAACTACATTATATATGTTTGGTAAGTTATTTTTGGATTTCTGCCATTAAACTAAACATTTTTAGCAACAGTTTCGACGTGTTATTCTGCCGGCTTCGTCAGGCATTCTAAATCAACAATGAAAAATGAACAAACAAACTTAAGCTGTTATTATCATCAGGGAAGCCATTGAGATAGAAAAAAGACCTAACAATCTAAACAGAGAAGATGGCTACAAACTTCCTTATACGTGGAAAAGACGTTTGAAAAACTAAAGTATTAATTAATCATGCTGTACACAATAACCGCTTAAGTTTGTTTATTTATTTTTCATTGTTGATTTATAATGCCTGACGAAGCCGGCAGAATAGCACGGCGAAACTGTTGCTAAAAAAGTTTAGTTTAATCGCAGAAATCCGAAAGAAACTTACCTAAATTAAAATGAACTGCGAAAGTCTACGAAAAAATACATTATCTATGTTTGACACCTTTGCTGAAAATCGCCAAAAGGACGACAACCGCGGATGCGATTGTCGACTCTCTTTCAAATCCTTTTTTTTTTTTCAAATTTATCGTAGCATTCCCTGCCTTCTCTCATGAGATCTGTAGTACATTTTGCTGAAGTTCGTCACTATAAACGACGGCAGTAAATTTGTAACTTCAAAGTATGGAACAGCTTAAGTATGTTAACACGCCTAATTATGCGCTCATTCTATATCAAAGGTTTGCCTCGAGTAAATAATATGGATTATAAGAACGGGATTTGCGCAAAGTTGAATGATTTGAACGTTGTGTAAAGTAAATTTCAATTTTTCTGCGCGTGCAAATAGAAAGAACTGTCGAAAGTGACGTATACAGATCCAAGATGTTAAGAAATCTGTAAATGTCGGTTTTAAAACGTGCTGGAAAGTCCCTCATTGGTATTGATTTGGTTGCCTCTTCAAATTCGCGGACGTTTCATCTGTTCATTGATAAATACCGCGAAGGAATATTCGCTCCCGCAATAATTCATTTGAAAATTACTGGATATCTACAATTTATCTCATCCCATAGTCGTAATTTGAATTTTAAATACCATGGAACCGGAACAGCATTGAAAACTTCGCGCCATAAACACACTCAAAGCTTCCGACACTCATTCAATCAATCCCAATCAACTGGGAATATGCATACATTACCAAGAGCAGCTTGGTGTTTCAACTCAATTACCGAATAAGGGGATTGAAACAGTCGACCTCAGGGCCCGAGCCTCGACCTCTTGAGATCTTCACGCGGAGAGCAACTCCGTCGCACCTCTCTCCCAAATATCACGAGAGGTGAGAAGGGCGATAAATATTCATAGCTCCCCAGATACCGTTCGTGAAAGCCAATCCCCTTTTCGCAGGCTCGCCTTTTCCGAAGAGGCCGCGGTGTAAAGGACCCCTCTCTGCGTGGTGACCGTCTGCTTGCCTCCCCCGCCTCCTCCGCCCCCGCTGCGACACCCCGTGACCTCTCCCCCAACCCACCCGCCAACCAATCCGGAAGGAGGTGATCCCACGGGGGCAGCATGTGAAGGCTAGAAGTCAAGTTTCCAGCCACTCTTTTGCCGCAGCGCCGGGTTTCCTTCGCCATGGCATCGTTTACCGCGATGCTCAGCGAGTTGTCCGGTCAAGGGGCCGTGGCCGTCCGATTTGTCGCCCAGATAAGCGATTTATCGTTCCATATGCGCGTTCCGCGACCGAGTACGCATGTTATGTGCTGCCGCCCCGAGGAGTGCGTCGAGCCTCCTCGCGGTGGGAGGGGGGAGCCCCGTTCCTCATCGGGTGGGGGAGGGAGTGGGAGGGGACCCCCCCCTTCCCTCCCCCTCTGCATCTCCTCCTCCACAGCGAATGCTACGATAGAGCTATAGTTCTCCACTTCTTGCAGCCGGGCGACGGAACTGCAATGCATCGCATGGAAAACATGATCGCTCGTATTTTGCTGCAGCATCCTTCCAGCAGTCATTCATTACATGCGCTGCTGTAGTCTAGACTTGGTTTAATTTTAGGCAGAGTTGTCCTCCAGTTCGTGCAACCGTGCGACAGAACTGCCATGCATCACATGGAAAATAATCGCTTAAGTTTTTTAGCAGTTGCTGAGCAGTAACCTGTCGGTAGAGGCGCTGCTGTAGGCTAGCTTAGAGTTATGTTTTTACTCATACGCTAATGGGACGAGTTTTCGTTCGATCTCGATATTTAGACTTGCCACGAACACGCCTGCCGTCGGGCGCTGATGAAGCGATACGTTCACGAATTGGTCTTGTACGAGAATCTCCGGTTTGGATCGATTTCGCCGCTGTTTGCGGAATTTCAAGCCACTCGTAAGAAATGCTCCTAAGTGCTAGGGCGATTTCAATCCATCACGTATTCGGCTATCAATCCTATGATTGGCTCGTAGCAGCCCTCCGATCTTTCGAGTTCCCTGGCCTATCTTTTTATTTCTTTATACTACAATAACTCCTTGGTCTCTTTTTGCTTGCTTCTCTCGAATTCCTTGCACAATTGTAAGAAATAAGAAACGAAACGAATCATTCAATCGAAAAAGTATCTACTCCAATCCATCACGTTATTCAGTTTTACAAATGTAGTTACCCCAACACAGGCTTTCATGCAGGATTCCCTATTCAATTCTAGTGTTCATCAATATATCATATCTAAAAATGTGTTTGTGAAATCCAAGTGGAATGAAAATTTATTCCAAAGCATTCGTCGATGACTCTATCCTTCGTAAATCCACACCTATACATTTTTTATTTTAATGCAATTCCTCATATTTGAACTCTTTACTTTCCGAATAGATATCGTTGCTCTCCCATTTGTATCAATTCAGCTGCGATTCTCTTCCGTGTGGTAGCGTGTTATGTTGTGCACCTAATGTGGCCCTGTACCATTCTGACTGACTCTTGACAAGCGCCTGTCGTGTGCAGGTATCACGTATTGACGGCACGCTGATAAATGGTAATTACAGTATGTGCCACATATGGTAGAAAGTGATTTACATCTACAAAATACCCTGCAAGCCTCCTCAGGGGTGTGTGGCAAGGGGTGAGTGGTCACCAACATGCATTACACTATACCCTAAATTTAGTGTAACTACGACTTATTATGCATTAGCATAAATCGCTAATGCTTGTCACGAGACGAAGCCTCACAAGCATGCACTACACTACAGATATTATCACAATGGAGAGGGACCTGTATTTTGCAACTACACAAATGGACAGAGACTCAAGACTTATGTAGAAAACATGCACGGCGTGCTGCTAGTACTAGATAACAGATAAGGATTCAAGTATTAGGGAGTACTACTACTACTAAGAGCTACACTACCTATCGACAAACCTAGATAAAAGTCTCATTGGCCGCTGTTATGGTCCCTTATCGTTCGTGGGAAAAATGACATTCTAAATCTGTCCGTTCTGCAGTCTAGTTCCCTTATTTTATTATCATGATCTGATACACCGTAGGAGGTCGGATTTCGTAAAATATTATCAACGTCGTCAGAAAATAGACCGGTTTGGAACTTACATAATAGATTGAGTCTAAATTTTAATGATGCGTTTTTTAATTAATTTTTAGTGATCGCGTCGAACAGACATTATCCATGCGCGCACAACGAAACACTCCTTCATAAATTCAAACATGTATGCACGAGTCGTTTCCGTGGAAAGTGGTTCACTTAAAACCGCACTTACCTCAGTGCGCTGCCGTTTCTGCTTTCAAGATTTTTTCACGACTCGCTGAGTCTTCCGTCCTATTGTGGTAGCTTTTCCCGCTTCCCTTCCCTTCCTTCCCTCGCTCTCCCCATCCCGAATAGGTGTGCTCCGCTATACAGACGGGAACTTGCTCTTTCCCTTGGTTAGAGAGGCATTTCTCTCCTTTCAAGTAAGCCGGTGGAAAATTCATCCCGCCACACGAGAACGCAGTGGATGTCCCGCGCACTTCAAACACGCTGCAAAAAAATAAGAAACGAGGGCATGAGATACTTACGCTAATTCCACTGGGAGGAAGTACATCTCGGATTATCCGTTTCAAGGAGATAAAGAAAAAGTTTCAATTACTTTGGAAGATCTGGTGTTTTCTCGGCGAATCTGTTGAATTAGGGCTTCTCGGGTTTCCAGCCGGGTGAGATGGTCCATAGTCTCCAATGTTTAGAGGTCCGACACGGCCCTCGTCATTGAAACTGTTTCTCCAACGTTTCAGGGGTGCTGAAACGTTGGAGACTATGGACCATCTCAACAGACTGGAAACCCGAGAAGCCCCAATTTCAATTACTTATTTTAGCACATCACGGCTTTGCTATTGAAAACAAGTCGAGAAAATTTTGGAAGAAATAATCGGGGAAATTGACTTCTTCTAAATTTTTTTAACCTATGTAAAGTTCACCTGGAGTGCCCTTAGAGTTTTACGTGTGTGTTTTTGTATTTTCTCATTCGTGGTCTCGCGTTATGCGCAGACTTGACATGAACAAATTAAAAAGAGGAGGAATATGCACTTTATGGTCTCTTGTTCACTAAGTTAGGATTATAACCTTAAAGTCAAACCCTTCGATTTTGTAAATCAGAGGAATTAGTCCTATTTCTAATGCCATGATGATCTGGTAGTCGAGAAGTCGTGTATTCTTTTTTTTGTATTTCTCAGATGAGTTTAAATAACGTGATGCTTGCATGTGTTTAATTCAAATTACTCCTTGATATTGAGGATATGGGGGCGCTGCGTGCCACTTTTCAGATTTATATCTGCACAGATACAGAGGCGACATCTTAATAATTTTTGTGATCTGACCTGAAGATGACATAAACTGTCGAAGCCCGGGTCGTGAATAAAAAACTAAATAGTGAAAATTGCAAAGTTGGTTCTTTTTTCCATCATGGAAAAATTTCACACAGTTACCCCTGACATCGTTCGTTTTGTAAATACTTTTCGTTTGGTTCTCCACGTCTGTGTCGCCGAGAGGGGAGCTCGTAGGGAGAGGAAGTCCTTCTGTCCCAGTTATAGAGGCCCTTGAGTTGTGGTAACACTGACAGGATAATAGTTTTAGGGACTGTTCAATGGTTGCGTCAGTGATACTTATTATAATCGTTCGTCCTTTATAAAATTCCGACCGGGTAAGAGAGCATGCCTTAGGGCGATGCTAAGGAAATGCTCCCGGCTTCTGTTCTCGTTTTTTTTATTCCTCCTCATGGCTTGGGTCTCTCGGGGGGTGATTCAAGTGGCCCATCCCTCCTCCTTTTGTCTTGTTCTCTCGACCCCACCGGAGATGTAAGGGACCCGAGGGAGGGTGGCCAACCCGGCGCCAGCCCCGCCGCCCGCCCGTAATCACACGGGCCTAAAACGCTGCCCTGCGGGACTCCGCCCCCCTTTAACCCAATAATGATAATGATGATGGTGGCCATGGCTGTTGGCTCAAGGGTTGCCCTCGCAAATCACTCCGGCCCACGCCTCCGGGGATGGGGCAAGGGCCCACATCATCCTCTCAGGGCCGGCGTGTTCTGCCGGGATGGGCGTTTCCGTGAGGGCCTCGGTCGTCATTCCACCATTCTTCATCTCGGTGCGTCGTTAATGAGTACTTTTCCGGGGCGGAGGATCTTTATTCAAATCCGCAAGAACGGCTTCCGAACGTCCCATACAAGTTGGGGTTACGTTTGATTATTATGAAAGTGTACCGTCACGCGAGATTGTATGTCGGCTAAGCGGAGCGCATTCCACACTAAACGGTTCTCGGGAATCGCTGCGTAAATTATTTTCTCCGCGTTCATGATTCGAGGAAACCGAAGGTGCACGGAGACCAGCGCCGCGGCAAAGAGAGTGGCAGGCAAGGAAGTTGATCGGTGCACGACGCCTTCGAATAACTGCGACTGAACCATTTCTAGCTTGCCAAGTGCGACTAACTCTTTTTCAGTCAAAAAACATGGCTACGTTGTTACTTAATTTTTACTGTTCCCCTTGTGAGGTGATTCCTAGCCGTTGAGTGAAACATTTATGTAGAGTCAGCTATTACCCCGCGAATATTATGCCCAGATTCAAAAAAGGCAGCTATAAAATTCCAGGATAAATGATGGCTGACTTGTTTGCGTGTTTTAAATTATTTCTCTACATTATAGGATGAGCAGTAAATATTTTCATTCTTATTCATTTCACATCCCCCAGGTCCGATTCTTTCGTTTCTCTCGACTACACAATTTTTTCCAGTTGTATAACAAAACACCTAGTTCTCCATGCTGAATTTTGTTATGGAATTATTTTGAATGGTTGTTCGTCGTAATCGTTTTGTCATTCCGGGATCACTCGAGGATGGACGGAAAAATCAAGGAGGACCCGAAATAAGACTCTTCGACTGAAATAGTCGGAGGAACGACTTCGTGCCCTTCAATACGAATCGTTCGACCGCGAGACCTGCGGGGAGTGACGTCACCCGCCACGGTCGATTTCTTCACGAGAGCCACGCACGGCGGCGGCGAGAATCGATCCCGAGGCGATCGATCGAAAATTAAGAAAACGACCCTCCCACGCTCTTGCACTGCCCCCCGCCGCGAGCGCTGCCATCTCGAGGTTTATTGCATCCGACGGGAAGTTTCTGAGGAATAAGACTTTCAAACCACTCAAGGGATGTCATTTAACGCTCATCTCAAAGTTATCGTCCGTTTTTCGTTCCGGAGAAGAGTTAACTACTGTCCTCCCCATTCGAATTCACTTGCCTACACCCAGATTAGTGTTTCCTTTCTCTACTTACACTTTAAATTGGCCCAAGCATATAACCACTCCTCTTCTCAGCATCCTCAGGCCTTTCATACCGGACTGGTAATATTCCAAAGATCGAGCGTTGCCGAGATTAAAGGATTAGATACAGAATTGCGAATAATACAATGCTGCAAATGCAGTGATTAATTGACATCCTAAATTCGTTTTTTCAAGGCCCTAGGAAGAAAAATAATCTTTTCGTTGAATGTCACTCGGGAAAGCAAAGTCAACTATCACAGACTTACCATGTTTACTGCGGAGGAAAGTCAAAATTAATTGAAACATGGCCACGTGACTTTTTCTGCTCAGCGTCTAAATATGTTCTTATAAAGCGTTCCAGGAAGATCAAGCGGGATTTTTCCCTGGTCGTAATGGAGACCATATTCTAATTTAATTTTTTTTTAATACCAGCAGCTGTAAGAAGCACGAAGTAAATATTGTAGTATCAATGGCGCAAAAATAGTTTTATGCAACATAAATTCGCAGTAATTAACAAAATAACCGATACAAATATTTAACTTCGATTTATTTAAAAACAAAAGTTGATAATTAATACTAACAACACAATTTTAAATTTCTGACGATATCTACGAGTTAGAAATTCCTCATTTTTTAGATAGGAATGCATACCCTTACCCGTTCAGAGGAACTTGAACCCGGCGAGAGTAGTATATAAGGATGACCAGAACGACAATCTACAGCCTTGATGACGATGCGCGAGTCGAGCATCGAAACGTCGGCCACAATGGAGATTTTAACCCGGTTGGAAACCCGAGAAGAATTCATTCATACCCATATCATTTCCCTTTGGAAACGGCTTATATGTTTTGGAAAATATATCTAAACGTAGTGCGGTGTGTGGCTGATATTTTGTTGTCAACGGAAAGATGAGATATTTCTCTTTGGGGTGAGGCAAAATTCATTGGTTTATATGCGAAATGATATCTCTATCAAAGTACATGTGCCATGATATCTTATTTAGTGTTTCAAATTTACCCCCGGAATTATCATCGGTATATTTTGTTCAAAGTGACCTTTTAATTGCAAAAAAATAATATTTTTGCACAACCCTGTTCGCTGTGCCATCTTACGGTGTGCATAGCCGTTTGAGTAAAATTTATTGAGTCGGCGATTTGCAGCCGTGAATCGAGGCGCAGTGTCCGCTGTGTGGAGGCATGCAGAATGTGTATTTGTAGTATGAATTTCATGGAACCCTCTCTTGCGGAAATTATTTCCTTGCCTCTCTTGCTCCCCCCCTGTCAAGTTCATTTTACGCTGCTCTGTCAAACTCAAAGGTTATCTTTTCCATGCTTACCGAGCTGAAAAGTAATGAAATACCTGCGTAAGTGCATCAAGGTGACCTTGATGAAGCAACTCTGATTTCAGTTTAGGCTCACTGGCTTTCAAGGAGATCATAAAGGAAGGCATGGTTATTTTTGGTTCGCTAGTGCCGCTATCAAGTATCCAGTGCAAACGCAGACGTCGATTCGCGGTTGACTGTGCCGGTTTTTTTGATGATTTCGCTCCCTCTGTGTTCGCGTATCCTGCTTTAGACCTGCCCTGCTCCCACAGCTTGATTATGCCGTCCCTGGCTCGAACATTTTGAGGAACATAAGAGAGACCTGATGATGAGCAAAAAGTGCTCAGGGAAGCGAAAAGATCTGCTGAAATGGGGGAATTCAGACTGCCGAAAAACCTACCAATCTACTGGGTAGATTAACTGAATGATGATGAACTGGAGCTGAAGACCCTGACCCAAGTGGGAAGAAATCACATGAGCATTGAAGCAGCTCCTTGATTAGGTACATAACTCTCTCGCTAATCGGCGTGGATTAATTTGTAACATCGTGCAATCGCATTAGTACGTCCTGCCGTCTTATGGTGTTGTCATTTAAAATAACGCATAACGCCCACGCATAACGCGTACTTGAACTGATTAATTCAATCAAAGCTTGACTAAGTTGTCTATTACTCAATGACTCAACGCATCTTCTTATTCTCCCCAAGATACCTCTCGTAATTTTAGGAGCGGGTGGGGTTCGAAATTAAAAATGAGTGGAGGTGCATCGTGAAGAAAGCTGAGAAACACGGTAACAGGTGCATTAGGAGAGCGCGACCAGCCATTTCACTCTCCGAGGAGGGTCTTCCATTCCCCCCCGAAGCACCTGTCCACATTCGGGGCCTCCGCAAGAAACTCCAGCCTCTCACATGAGCCGGCCGGGAGCGAGGACTCGTCTCTCGGGCGACCCAGCCGCCGAACAGGATGGATGCAATTGAGGGCGGGACCACGCGGCCCTCCACCCCCTGACATCGCCCCCGTCCCAAACGTTGGTTCCCACGCCGCGCCTCGCGGGTGCATTGAGTGATATCCCTTTTGCTTCGAAGGGGGAGTCGCAGGAAACCCCTTTATCTTAATCGGCTACACCCGCTAGGGGCGGATATTGCAACTTCCTAATCAGGGACCGGGTCGATTCAGGACCACTTTCCCACGTCCGTGAAGAGGGCTTTCATCTTTTATCGACTATTAGATTTTTTCTTAATGATTCGTGCACTTAACTTTGGATATCAATGATTTTGTATTTGAAAAAGTTTTGAGCTGTTATATACTGGACGCTAGGCTTAGACAGATAAATTAAAATATTCAGATCACGCTAGTTTCAGGGTGACTGGGAAGGTATTATTTTAACCCCGGACTAAGTCTTTACAACTGACAGAAGTGACAAAATTAGAGAGATACACTCCCGAACTGATAGGTACGTACAAAAACTACTTATTCCCACCTATCACTATTGGCTACTACAGAAAAAGAGTGAGACCCTAAGGCACCGCGACAGCAACGTAGAGTTCATTGTCCCCCTCGTCCAAGTCCTTTTCCTACCCCTCCCTCTTTCACGGCTCCCTCCCACCCCGCCCCGTGCCCCTGCGTCTTCGCTTATGCAGATGAATTCAGCCGTAGAAGGTGTATTCGTAGCGATATCATCACTATCGCCGTAGTCGATTTTTCAATCCGCCGCGATGAATTCCTTCCTATTGCTGGCTCTCTCTTTTCTCTATCCAACCGCTCCTTTCGTCACCAAGTCTCATACGCTGAACATCATCTCTCGTCTGTTCTCTGCTCCACGTTTCTGGTCCGTATCGAGTCGAGCTCCGCCGAGTGGCTTCAGGTACCGTTTCCTAGTTCGTATCTAATTGCATCCGATTTGAACACAGGTGCTGCTTCTTCATCTTGAATGTCCCTTCTTAGATTAGGCTACTCTTCCGCGTCAAGAGTCCTTCTGACATCCTCATTAAAAGGAAAAAACTTGGATTTCTCAATATTTAGTCACGCACTATTGACGTCGTCGAATCGACCAAGCCATCAGTTGACGGTCACCTCCTGACGAAATCGACTATTCGACGAAACAGGTCATATGTATTTAACAAAGTTTCATCATTTGATAACAGCATAAGGTGTTGGAACATTAAGCCAAAAACGACCGAATTCTTAAATCTTCCTAGCATGAAAGTTATTATGATATTTGCAATTTGGTCGGCTCTGTGGGCTAAATGTTTTTGGAGTGAAAAAAATCCCAGGGAATGCTGGTGGAGAGACACACTTCAAATCTGCCGCCCGCGCCCCCTTCCCTTCCTCATCCCAACCCTCCCCCTCCACTCCTTTCATTGTTTAAGGCTCTCCTCTCTTCTAAGGGATCGGAAATGGACGTTCGTAATGAGGGGAGGGGGCTGGGTAGTTGGCTTAAAACACTCGACTCGTCACTCGCCCCGCCTATTGTACATACATACAAGGGACATCATATCCACGGGTATATACTTACAACGCGCGAAATATATCATTCGTTCCTCGAGGCAAGGACTCTTTGTCAAGAGGGGAAAGGACTGCGAGGCACACGTGAACTGAAGGACAAACTCATTCAATATTCCCGAGCTCGCCTCTTCAATGAGATGATGTAATGATTGCTGGATTGGATCGGGTTGCATTTGGAACAGTCAGTGACTGAAATTGAAACAGGAGAATCGATAATTTGTTAAAAATATCAAAGGAAATGAACTGATTCAATTTTTTATGACGTTCTGTTATGGAACTGTTTGATAACCAGTGGCAAGAATGCGCTCAACTCCACAAACTGGTTACTCGTTAAATTACTATTTGCATTTTCCACACTCTATTGTGGGGAATACATAGTAGATATTTATTGAGAAACTTATATCAGTTCCACAAAGTTGATTCATAAATCTCCGCTTTTATCCACAAATAGGATGTTATCTTGATTTGAATATGATTAGGTTATGTGGTAGGTTATATGATTGATACTTGTGGCTCTGTCCCGTTATCATTTGTTTCTTCCTTGCAATTTTCACTATGATATGGGGATATTACTGTGCAGTGTGCAGTCAACGTCATAAACCCACGTGCGTACTCACAGGGAATACGAGAAAAACCGAAACGTGCCATTAAGGTCCTTCCGTGTTGTACCAATAGATTACACGTGTTCCTTTGAGGCGGAGGTAATCGTAAGGACGTGGATGCGTGTAGCCATACGTAAGCTGCTCCAACTGTTGCACGAGTTTTCGTGAAATTGAAAATAACACCCCGCGCGGAATTGTAGAGATTTTTATGTTTGCGTTTGTTTGTATCTTGTCGTTCACTTCTATCAGAAAGTTCACTATCACCGATCCCTTTCTGTTTCGTTCGCTGTTTGCTGTCTTGCTACCGACAACACTCATTAGTAATGGATGATAAAAATGATGAACGGCAAGAGACTCTTAGAGAAAGAAATTTCCGGATAGCTGATTGGAGTAATCATAATGACGTCCGGGAATGATCCTATTGGTGTAGCGATTGAGGAACGAGGAATGGCCGTTGATGAAACCGGCCCTCAGACAATCGAATCTTTCCTTCTCGGAAGTGACGTCACCGTCTGCCTCATGTTCTGCACAGTCAATCGATTGGCGTATAAATTCGAAGGCTCGCCCGTTGCCATGGAAATGGTTTTCGCGCCGTCGACGCCCCCCCGCGGTAGGTCCTTACCTCTCCCCCTCCCACGCTGCTTTGCCACCCTTTCCCTTTTCTCTATGTCAGGTGTCCGGGTCCTGTTTGGTCCTACAATCGGACAACATTTGACAACTTTTGAGCCCTTATCTCAGAAGTCTTGTGGCTTTCATTCCAAATTCTCATAAAATGCAGATATTCGTGTATGTAGAGTCAAACGATATCTACGCCGTCTGATCTTGTTTCGAAATCTGCTTCGAATTTTAAAATATCCTTAGGATCAAATTCTTCATAAAATAGTGACATAGTAAAACTACCTAACAACAGCTCCTTGCAGACTATACCTGATGGAGAAATAAATCTGGAGCATTACCGTCGGAGACCAAGAATGAAATGCGCCTGGCTAATCATGAGAAATTATGGAAAGGTTTTCTTTGGAATAGAGCCGTTATCGGAAAGGAGATTGGAGTTGAGGGTACTGCAAACCTAGTCTTCGGATTGATGCTTGTTGATGATGATTTAAAACCTAATACCTCGGGCTTCGCCTCGCGAAGGTTAGAATGAACCAAGATTACTTTCCTGTTTCTATGTACATTTAACTTTACATCCCTATCATGATTATTCGTTAAAATAGCGTCAGTGTTATTCAAGTTTTGTTAGAAAATTCAATGACATTCATTTAATCAGATATCCATTACTGTGAGGTTGTATTTATTAGTCACAGAATGATATGATAATGTAATTGGTATACAGAGTGCGGAATTGATCCACAGTGCCGATAATTCAACGTCCCGAAGTCGTGATAAACACGGCCACGCTAGCGGCCAGCCACAACTGCGACCCTCGTCCAGCCGGGGAATGCGTGCGATATTTTGCAACTCCACGCCTCTCCCGTAGCACGCACGTGTCTCTCGGACCCTCGAGCCACGCAGCTGTTCCACCGCTGACCGTTGCTTTGCGACGCTCGCTGTTGCACTCTGGGGGTGGCGGGGGCGGAGGGCGTGGTGGTGTCGTCATCCTCCCTCTTGCTGTTTATGGAGGGGGTGCGTTTCCCAACCGAATGGACTTACTCGGCCATCCGTCTGGAGCTTGGCGAAGTGCATTGGGCGCTCGCGCTCTGTGCGAGGCTCGGCGGGACACGGAGGCTATTTGTTTTAACACAGCACTTTTTCTTCATTCTCCAAGCAGAAGCGACGAAAGGAGAGACACTGCCGAACCGATAGGAACCAAAATCTCTACTTCCCAAAAACCGTTTTACGATGAAAACAGAACGCGATCTGTCGCACCGAATGTCGAATTAGGAATGGTCCGTAGTAGTTGATCAGATTGGCGTGGTAGCTAATAGTGCTGGCGTCTCATCCCGAAGGACCTTGGGAGCCATTTGAAGATCACTTCGACTACAGTTCTCCGCCCACGAAATGGAATGTTTAACTTTGGTAACTTTGGCACCTTTCAGCAACAGCAGGTCAATGCTGACGCCAGGTTTCTCGCCATGTTTCCTTCGACGCCAAGTGACCTAGCCTTTAAAAAACCAAGGAATTGGTACTTATCCCCCCCGACCAGTGGATTAACTGCGCTCCCTCCGCCCCCCTGACGTAGAAATAGGAGAAGTTGGCAAAATTAGTGCTATTGATACCGTGCTTGGGTGTTCAATTTTTGGTGTTTCCACAGATTTTCTCAATTTATGGTCTAATTCATGGTAATAAATGTATGCAAGACCTTGCCCGAATACACTTTTCCGTGACGTGACCATGTTCCCTCCTTTGAAAAGTATTATTCTAAAGTTTAAAAAAGCTTCGACGATAATGCTGGTTTCATTTTATCTGTGATGCTGGGATAAGTTCCTGTTGAGAAATTTGTCGGGGAAAAGTATCGGGATCTGACAAATTCTGACGTCCACGCATTCTTTCGGTGGATTCTTTAGGATTAGGCGGTGGTGGTATGCTTAACACGGGAGGGTGAGGATGTTTTGGTGGCTCCGACGCAAGAATTCGATTAACTTCCTCGGAGATTAATGCGAGCGAACATGAAGAATGGGACATTGTGGAATTTGGTTGGGAGAGTGCCAAAAAGGATAACAATTTAGAGACACGTGTGGTCAGAATGGCTATCGCCCTAGACGGCGTGGAGCACTCCTGCTCTTTTTTTCCCCAATCGGATCCCGCGGTAGGAAAGTTGGCTATTCCTGAATTCGGATAAATCAGCTTCTCGTCGCATAAATATACGATGTGTGCGCACATCTTTACGCGTGCTGCGGTAGTTGTAGGTAATTCTTTCCTTCCCTGTACTACACCATCTCATTCTGCTCCGTTATATATTCAAATAGAAATAATACGAGTCAACATTGGTGCTACTGTCCGCAGACAGGTTTCAACGGTAGCGTTGTCTCCACAGCATTCTTTCCTGGGCCTCTCTCTTCATCTCTGCATAACTCCTTCTCCCAGTATACTTCTTTCTTCTCCAATCCTCCTTAGCACTTCTTCATTCGTGATCTTATCTTTCCATCCTATCTTCTCCATTCGTCGCCATATCCACATTTCAAAGCTTTCTAAGTACTTTTCTTCTAACTTCTTCAACGTCCACGTTTCGCATCCATACAACACAATGCTCCATATAAAGCATTTTGCAAATCTTTTCCTAATATCCATATTGATGTTCCTTGCTGTCACCAGTTCCTTAATCTTGCTAAATGCTACTTTTCCTTGCCCAATTCAGCTTTTAATTTCTTCAGTACGTTTGCCATTCTGTGTAACTATACTTCCCAGGTACTTGAAAGAGCTTACTAATAATACGAGTATTGGTGAATGTAATGAGTTCTTCCTTTATGATAACCGAATTTCTATCGATTATAAAATTCCAAGTTTCTAACGATGCCTTTTGTCATGGAAAAAATATAAATTCTTATCGGGAAACAAAAGTATTTCACGAAAGTTGTACAGTGTTTGATACTATTTACAATCTTGAAATCGTTATGTAGCTTTTTCAAATTTAACGGGCCGTTATTTTTATGTACTTCAAAGACTATGGATAGAACAGTGCGTCACATTTCAATCAGGTGCAACGGTGGCATTCAGGCCAGGTGTAATTCGTGAATAAGTCCCGTGGAGAAAGTGTTTACTGCTGAAAGCAACAGATACAAAACAGGTGCGGGATGCTGCTGGATGTATGGTTATCTGTGTTACTCAAAACATTTGGACTTGCTGTCGCTGGGGTGGACAAACTACCGGGTTCCAAGAGTTTGCTCTCAATTATTTTGCAAATATCCACCCATAAAGCCGCTTGTTTGCTCTACAGCGTGGCCCTCTTGTGGAGCACGAGTAAACCAACGGACTTGAAACAAGAAAAAGAAGGATTAAATTTCAGATAGAAATGTTATTTAAGACTTATGTGATACTTAAACGATGATCGATGAGGTTTTCAGGGCGCTACGAATCGAATGCTCAGTATGTCCACTCTGATTCTAGTTCCTATTTTGACTTAGCTAATTTTAAATGTTGGCTAAGCCTTCGGCCACAATTTTGATAAACTTTTGTCCATCGGAATACGTCAGTGGCATTCATCCGTGGTTCGTGAACGGCGCTAATAAAAGGCTGTGCTCGGAGGAAGTAATCGCTTGGCGTGGAATTTTCCGAAAGCATGAAATGGTAGGTGTATTTTTAAATTTAAACTTCGGGAGCGCTATTTAATTCGAAGCATTTATCGCTCCGAATAACGGAACTGTGCTTGACAAGAGTATTATTTCTCGGGCAGTGACTTCGAAATTATAGTTGGAGGATGGTTTAATTTTTCGTGTGCCGAACGCGGGATATTAATTTCAGTTTCTTTCGCTTTTCTGCTAGGCCAATTGTGAAGATCGCAACGATTTGCGAGCGCATCTGAGAAACGTGTGATTAATAATGAAGATAAAATCTAACCTAATGGCCCGTAATTCGCCAAAATTATCGGGAAAAGGTAAGAATAGGCTTCGTGCAAATTGATAAAACGAGTAGGATTATGGGGCAGACGATGAATGGAGAATAATCTGGAAGTCAGTGAACAGCACATTAGATACATTATTTAGACTTTATTTTTATTTAGATTATGAAGCAGAAGTTTTTTCTATTTTTTTAGTAGTTGCATAGAGCATCTGAATTGTTAGTGTAGTGTATTATTTTCTCCCTCAGTTATACAATTGGAATGGAACAGGTGTTGATCTAGTGCATCTTTTTTTGGACTCCATGGCATTTCAGAAATTAGTGGTGCTTCGTTATTAAATACTTTGAATTGACTTTAATTTTGATTCGCCAGATGGTATCACCCTTTGATGATGAGTGATAACCTTTTGCCAGATTGCGTTTAGCGAAGCATTACGCTATACACATTCTCGAGGTGACATCAGCCATGTTCACATTAGAGTGCTACACTTAACCGTGCTTCGACGACTAATGACATTTTCGCTATCATGGTCTTCCCGTTCCAGAACGGGGCAGCATCAGCCTGACGAGTTGGAGGATCAGCCCATAATCCGAGCTCGAGGCAAACACAACGATGAGTAACCTCGGCGGAAGCTGGAGCTGGAAGCGACGTCGTTAGGCCGTCGCCATATCAAGTTCGATGCGATTTAGAAACGTGGAACGAGCAGCAATTAATTTATTGGCATTTCGATTTGCTCATCCAGGTAAAAACAATGCTCAATATTTTCCCAAGCTTTCGCGACGCGGGAGAAAGAAGAACAGCCGAACAGTTCTGGAAAACGTCGATGCAAAGTATTCCATCAGCCATGAGAAACCCCAAAAGGCGTGGACTTGTGTGAAAGCGCGAATAATCTCCGATATGACTTTGTAAACTGTATTCCCGTTGTTCTTCTGCCACGTTTGCCCCTCCCCCCAAACTCCCTTCACCCCCTCCCCACACCCCCACCTTCTTCTTCTCTCCTGCCTGTGTGTGAGTGTGTGCGAGCGCAGTATTCCTTAAATGGCATTGGGAGAGAGAGAGTTGGATTATTTATTCGCCTTTCCCTTCCCAGGGGGACTCGGTCACGTGGTTCCGCAAAGAGAAAGGGAAGTACGTCGTGGAGGATAGGAGATAGAGATAGAGAGCAAGTTGCTCCCTCCCTTCCTCTCCCTCTCGTCCCTCTCCTTCCCTTCGGGTGCCAGATGAGATGCACATATGCACCGCGTGGTGCGTGGAATGGGCGGGGCCCACCCCGGCGTACTTAACACAAGCGTACTACTCATACATTCGCGTGTCCGCGACGCACTCTTCCGTGAACGCATGCACATTAATCAAGTTGAACCGAACGAATAGAGGGCGGCTCTCAGGTATTGGAAAGGGCTTGGATGGTTTCCACCAGTGACTCTGGCGCCAAAATTAATTAACTAGGCGAAGTCAAATTGCAAAATTCAAGAAAACAATGGCGCAGTTATATACTCTTACGATTTAGACTGAAGCCAAAAGATAAAGAGGAACTTTCCGAGAGAGATTGGCACAAGACGTACATTTTCTACGCTCCATTCGTGACCACGCCACTAACAGCTAAATATAAATTCTTTCAAACGAATGTTTGAAAGTTCGTGTGAAGAAATCGTTTGCCTTTTTGACTGGGAATCGAACCCGAATTCTACGAATTAGCGCCGGGTGTTTTAGCCAATTAAGTGACCCATGCATCCTGTTCCACTGCGAGTTTCATGGAGGGTTTCATTTCTGATTGCTGTATTGGTTATTGGTCAATTAAATGCATGGTTTAAAACACCCGGCGCGACTTATGGAGCTCTGGGATAGAATCCCAGTCCAGGAAAGTGATTTCTGTCACTGTGTTTAATACATTTTTGTGTCCCCCCGGCGGTCGACTCTCACTCAAGATTGACCGCTAGGCAAGAAAAAGACTCGTGTATTACAAAATTCTTTCCTTTCTCATCCGAATGCCCTCCCTCTTTAATGACTGCTGACCAAATCCCCCCTGCCATACGCTCCTGTGCGCAGATGTGTTAATTTCATTCGCTGTTTGCACACAGTTTGCAAGGAGCGAGGTAACCGCTGGAGGAGGCAAACGACATGCGTCGGGGGGAGTGATCTGGAGCAACTCTGGCGATGGAGTGGAATGATAGGGGGGTGGTTGGGTGGCGTCGAGTGCACCCCAGGGGTCGCTGGTGCTACCACTTGATTTAACCGATTGTTACGAGTCCCTTCCTTGTACCAAGGTATGTTCTTCTGGCATCTAGCATGACGTTGCACTGAGCGGTTAGTACAGGTACACGCAACTCATGAGAGTGCACGCTTGCATGATGCATTCGAAGCCTACTGTTCATTTTATCTCTCTTCATCTGGGGCCTTTCCTGATGCTTCACACACCCCTTCCCCCTTCGTCCTTTCACTAGCCACCATAACCTTGACTGAGGAGGACTTATTGTTAGTGATTAATATAAACATTTGCGTTTACTCAAAGATGTTTGTTTTGTTGGATATTACGAAAAAAAGAGACGCAGTTTTCCTTGCCTTCAATAATAGTAAAAAATAAAAATAAATCCAAAACCTTAAATTCTTTATAGATTATTATTCATGTTTGAGTTAATATAATAATTAATACATTTATCAATACCATGAATGGTAGTAGAACTCGAGGTATGTGGTGTGCGATTGTCGAAATTTGGCAGTTTTCGTAATTGCAGTATTTAATACATATTTACTTCCAAATACTCTCGTCGTTATTTCTTTCGGAAAAGCTTAAAAGTAACGTTTAAGCAGAACGGTGCCGTACAGGTAGCGGTACTCATCAAGATGTTGCTACTCTCGCGACTTCCATGTAAGTGAGCTTCCATGCGTTGAGTGCGTCCTTTTGGCCGAAGAGGGACAAATAGAGAGGGAGGTCCTCGTTGTGACCAAACTCTTTGGGGGGTCCGCCTGCTTCAACCGTTGCTCCGATGATGTCTAAATGATGAACGAGTGCTCGGAACGGAATGGGGGCGACCAAGGGAGCGAGTTTAACACTTTCCTTACCTGGAGCCCTCGAATGAATCAAAATCCGTTTCGCGGACTCCACCCACAACCGCCTCACTTTCTCCTTGTTTTAAAAAGCCGCTCGAACCCATTCTCCTCTCTCCATTATTCTGCTGGGGGGAGCGAATGTGAGAGATTCGTAGTTTACGAATTGATAATAAATCAAAACTTGTTCAATTATCCTCTTTCAATATTGCCTCGATACAGTTGAGAACTTTCACCTTCTCTTCAGTGTCGTTCTTTCGCGGATGACGCACCTTAACTTCTGGAAAACAAAATAAGTAAATTCCTAAATGTGAAGCTTAGTCGAAGAATATATTGCAAATGAACATTATTTGCAGCCGTGCCGCACAGTGCCGAACACTTCGACCTGAAGACGCCTCGGCTGGAATGCGAAAGGCGAAACTGTTGTCTTGAAAACAACGACGCGAAGAAACACCCGAAAGCATGCATCATTCAGCTTTTAAAAGACGTTCCATGGTAATGATAAGTCATTTGCATTAAAAATTTGTATTATTAAAGAGTTAACTTTAGATTTTAAAACCTTGGGTAGCCCGTAAGATGGGTCTACCTTAGGGTTAAGCCATGCGGTGATATTAAATGGAAAATCTTATACAAGTGAACGAAATCTTAGGGACTTACTCTAAATCATAAAATTTATTTTCATCTATAACTTTTCCTTGGCAATAATGAAAAATAAACAATGGAAGAATTAACAAAACGATATTTCTTTTCTATTTAACATTAGTCTTATGGTATGAAAATTTAAAAAATATATTCCATGGTGCATTAACATTTAATTTATAGATCATGAGTCATAATTTATAAATTGTAGGTTATATCAAGAGAAAAACATGCTAGGGAATTAGAAGAAAATTGAAAATTATATCAATAACTTCGAAACAATACGCTTCCGTAAATAATGAACACCAAACTCAAAAATACGTCAGCGTCTAAATATAATAAATAAAATATTCAATAATAATAGAAAAAACTGACCCTCAAAGGTACTTTGTAGGTTCGTCTCTGATATCGAAAACATATGCGCGCGTTGACAATGAAGAACGAGCTATGTGTGAAGACGTAAATGTTATGCGCAAGTGCGAATCCTCACGAGGGCCCCTTCCCCCTCACTTCCCCTCTCGCCCCACCTGACGTCATTAATTGACGGCCGATCCCCTTCTCCGAGAGACCTCCCGCCAGCCAGCGCGGAGACGAGCCAAAAAGGAGAAATAATGACATGTGCGCTCCAAGTAATTGCTCTTTCCCCTCGACGATGCCATCATCTTCATCGCCTCACGGAAAACTACCGAATAACTCAGCCCCCGTTAGATAAATTACTACGCATTTATAACTTCTTTTTTTTTCCTTTTTAATAACCTTGTTACGTTTTTCCGTTCGCCAATGCAGCGGCAAAAAAAATACAAATCATCCGTTAGATGGCGTAGAGATGTAAAAAGGCAAAAAGGAGGGCTTTGGATGCGCGCGACGTTTTCCGAGATAAAACTTGTTTCGGAATCGAGATGACCGTCGCTTTTTTTTTCTCGCCGAATGTGGAAGTTTTTTGTCATTTTATGAAGACGAGACTAACTGACTGACTGAGACACTGTTTCGCGGGCGCCACTGACCTTTCTGCGGCTGACTTCGGCCGGATTGTTAGCTGAACGTTCACCGTTTTAAGAAAGATTAAGTAGGCCGCCGATAATGCCTTGTATTTCGCATTAGCATGATTGACCGAGGAGTTTGACTTTATGGAGGTCAGTTACATTTACCTCGTGGCAAATAATTAACTCCGCCTACAAAACCACTCCCAATTTGTATTTCGACAGATGTCAGAGAATACAGCCCAATTGTTAAATAGAAACCTTGAATTTAAGTTTAAATGTAGCCACATGCGTGGAAATATTTCATTAGATGGCTAAATAAAATTCACAGCCTCAGGCTTCTACGTTTTAGAAACTTTTAATATTCATAATAATAAAGTTTGGTACTTTCCTACACTATTTATTTTTTTAAACACACTACGCGTTTCACCAATTTTATGGCATCGTCACTTTATTTATTTTACATTTCCTTCCCAAAGGTTAAAAAATGGATGCATTAGAACAAATTGAAATTATCAGGCATTTTCCAAATCTATGCAATGAGCAGCTTTTTACACATACCTCCCCACTACTTTCTGGAAAATTTTCGTTAAAAAACGTTGACCTTTCTCATACCACCACCCCTTGATTTCATTGTTTTTGCCAAGCATGGTTTTTTAAAATTTTTGTTGTGATTATTTTCATGTTACTATTTTTTTACCCTCCTTTTCATTTCCTTGCTATAATTTTTTTATGTAAACTTTTTTTTAAATCAAATTTAATGTTCTGTATCTAACAACGACAACAATATAATATATGTAAACAAACTACTACACCTGAGACGATGCCATAAAATTGGCGAAACCCGTAGTGTGTTTTAAAAAATAAAAAGTGTAGATAAGTACCAAACTTTATTATAATGAATCATTAGATGGCGTTGATCAATAAAATATATTTTTGAAGAATGTGTGTTAAAATAATTATCTTAATTCCTTTTTAAATGACGTTCTCGGAATCATTTAAGGAGGTTCCGCCGCGACTGTGTGAGTCAAAACAAATACTAAATTCCACATTTATGATATTTTTCAAAAAAATCCTGCTTTCACTGATGCAATGCGTTACCTATAGAAACCCAAAAGCAAGGTACAATATATACAGATTATTCCACGTATGTGTTTTAAATTAGCACTTTTTTCCAGCCATAGGAGCCGACTGCAGTGCCATTTCCTACGAATTACCGCATTTTGACTTCAATTACGGCAGTAATTCTTCAATAACTAGAAAAATAAGGTGGTAAGATGCCTATATTACATTTTTATTCAATTTCTCTGGATTCATTCCTTCTTAGAGACAGTTTTCCGCGAAAATGGCATTTGTATTTTATGGAAAAATACTATTTTCCCCGTGTTTCTCTCATTCCCCCATTGAACACCATGTAATTTCAATTATAGAATAAAATAGCGTGGAAAGGTATTATTTTGTTTTTCATGTCAGATAGAGGACAACTTTTTCTACAAGTAGACAGAATATGAATAAAATGATATTGAAGGCATTTTACGGTGGAACCACCTGAAGTTCATTCGGTTTAACGTTGCATGCATGTAATAAATGAAGGAATAGATCGGTTTATGGAAATGGAGTGGAGAGATTCCTGAAACCTATCTTCGGATTGATGACTGCTGAAGAAGTGCAACTGTAAGGTGAAGTATTTAATGTGTTCAACGTGGGGAGACATGTTTTCGAAACTAGCAGGAGATAATCGAATCTTTGCGTTTCGCCCGTCCGTGTTTCCTCTAGTGTCTGTCCCTCCTCCCCCGTGCATTGCGAAACGTTTCTACCTGAAACCAAGATAGTGACGTCACGCCTTACGTCACACAAACACACTACGGAGTGGAACCGACCTCCTCCTGCACGCGTAGACCTGCGCCTCTATTCGGAAACACTTGCCGCTCCGTCGGACGCCACATACGCACCTCCCCCCCTCCTACCCCGCAGAAAACCTTTTACTCAACAAATGCGTATTTATCACTCGCCGTGTCCTTTAGACTCGGGTTCGGAAGGAAACTTTGCGCCCGTTGACGGTTTGCAGGGATGAACGCAGTAAAAAAGTCGAGAGAGGTGTCGGATTGTGCAGATGGGGAATAAATATGAAACATATTTAATCTGTGTCACGATAGGTGCTATTTGATGCTAAATGATGTGACGATTAAAAATTGATTTTGTTAGCTATACATGGACCCTGATTAAATCAGAATACAGAAAATTATTTTTTTCCCTCGATAGCATTGAAAATTAAACTACAACTGCTATTTTAAGGTGTTCAATGATTGTTAAAGCAAGGCAGTGACGGAGAGCTTAATCCTACACGCATGTAGGCCGAAGTGATGTGGAATGACGTTCGGCATCAGAGTAGAAATTGGACGCATGTTGTTGTACAAAAATTTTCTCCTTTGGGCTCTGCGTACACCGAAACGCCTGTTCTTTCTCTCGACCACTGTCTGTGTGTCTGTCTCTCTCCTTTCCTCTTCTGTGTTCGACGTTCCAATTCTGCCGGTGGGCGAAGCACTGCCCTGGCGCCATCTCTTGGCCTACTCTACGGGCTACTCCTGGCGGGTGTTTGGTTCATATAAACCCTCCTTCAATTGTTTTTAGACGGCTGGGTAGCATGGTGGTCCGTGCATCCGGCGCAATATGGGAAGGTCCGTGGTTCGATTCCAGGTTTAGTCGAATTCTTTCCTCTTGGAATCGGCCATCGTTCCACCTTTGCACCACCATTGTGTTCGTCAATTATGCATGCAATAGTTCGGCTCATTACGGACTTGAGTGATTCGTGATGCATCGGAGTAATCTGGGAAAATGTAAGTTTTCATGAGCAAATATTCATTTTTCTGTTATTTTAAATACTGTTTGTTGTTCTTTGAGACTGTGTGAGATCACTATGAGTAAATTCCATCGTGTATGCCATTTAAAAAATGAGAATTGAAAATTCTGAATCTATAGAATGAGAATTTAATGGGAATTATCAATTGTAATTTAACTTGTCAAGAGTGTAATTTAAAAATACAGCTTGGCTGGAATTGAGAATCGGAAATACTAGGAGAGCCGCGACCACACGGATAGAGAGAGTGGGGAGCGAGTATTTATGGAATGATTTAAACAAGGAGTGCTCTCTCCACTGCACTGCGGATGCAATATTGCTCCCGGGTGGATCTCCGGTCGCGAGGGGCAGAGAGAGAGAGGAAATGGTCCATCAATCTTCATTGGACGCCCCCGCGCTTTGCCGCCAGCGAAGGACGGGAAGGGGATATACCCTGCCCAGGGATGATGAGTGCGCCGCGCACCACGTCCCCACTCCCATTTCGCCGTGCACCGAAGTGCACTCCACTGCGGTGACCGTCATTGCCGTTCGGACGTAGAAAGAGAGTTCCGCCGGCGACGAACTGCCTATAATAGTGCCGACTCTGAGAGAGCCAACCCCTCTTTGGCTGCTGCAAACGTTCTTTTACAACTCCTAGTACTGTGACGCAGATTCCGATTCGTGGCGTAGAAACGAAAGGGCGTAAAAAAATAATCCCACTGATCTAGTATCCCTTTTGATCATACCCCCAGGACCAGCCCTTCTATTTGATCCTCAGAATTCTTAATGAACACGTCGTGTCCCAGGGTGTGCCCTATCCATCAATTTCGTCTTCAACACTTTGGCTGCGAGGAACGGACTCGTACGTTTTCTCGGGTGACTGCGGGAAATGCACGTACGTTCGTTCGACTCTCGTCATCTTCCCCCTCTTCTAGTCCATCTCCCAAGTTTGGAAGTCCGACCTTTGAATGCTCTCACTCTCCTGTTATCCTGGAGTGGGGTCCTTCATTCCAAAGTTATTACCAAAGGGTGCGCTTTCCTCAGACGATGCATATGAACGCATCGCTTATTTAATTTAACATTAGGTATCATTCGTATTTGCGTACTTTTATGTTTCGAAGGGATCAGAAAACAGCAAGGAAAGTAAATGTGGAGTGCATATGGTATGAAATTTCCATATAAAGTGATGCAATATTTAGCTACTGCATATCTATTATTACCCGACAATTACTCCGTCCCCAAGCCTAAGGAATCCGTATTATAAGGGTCCACTTATACCTGCTACTATTATTACACTTACACTTATACCTACTATTGCATCTCTATTATTACCCGACAACTACTCCGTCCCCTAGCCTAAGGAATCCGTATTATAAGGGTCCACTTATACCTGCTACTCCCCTGCCTGCCCAATGCAAGGGGAGAATATTCACCGCCTACTTTGGTAGTGGAAAAAATAAGAGACAGGAAGGATCCTATTGACTATCTCGGATGTGAAAAGTTTTGCCTCGTACCTATGTTTCGAAAGTTATTAAACATCTTAAGCAATCAATGGACAGCCTATGAGGTAAAGTTAATTAAGGAATACTATCGCAATAATCTCACTGAACGCGATGGTATTCCATTTTATTTAAATTCCAGTACAGGCTCTTAATATTAATCACCGTTCATAACTGGCGCCAGTGACATGGAGCATATCTCCTAGCGATAAATTCGAAATAATTCCGTGATGAAAGTGGGGCAGTCGTTCCTTATTAGGAAGAATATCGATTTCACTTTCTCACAAAATATTCCACCTCAGCTGGACGTGTTGTTGACAAGAACAGTGTTCTCTTTGCGATGGCATGGTGGCCAGAAGTTGCTAATAGATAAATAATTGGTATCTCGTACATTCGTTTTCGACTGCGTAATTTATTTCGTGTCGCTAGAACGAGCAAGCCAACGAGTCTCCCAATTGTCATTTTCAATTAGTTTAGTTAACGTAGGAATGCCTGTAAATGGTCGTGTGTTGGTCAGCTAGGCGACCGAAGTCATTAGTACTATCAAGTACCGGTGGTTCGGATGGAAAGGGAAGAATTATTCGAGGAATATTATTTCTCATCAAACGCAGGGAGCGAAATAACGACCTCAGCCTCTGGATTGAATTCACTCCTTGCTTTCAATACTTCTTCTGCCATATGTTTGTAGTTGTCTGTACGACTTCGCAAGTTTGGGTCGGGCCCAGGGTGCTTTCCATTTGCTTTCAGCGCGCTGCTCACTTCGCCACCCAACTGCGCATGCGCTTTCCATTCGTTCCAGACCCCTGCGCGCTTCAAAAGGGGTTCGGAAGCGTCGTTGTCGATGCGCGCTCGAGAATAAGACGTCGCGATTGCTGCTTTTGTGTGGATTGTCGTTGAATGGGGTGAAACAGGGATAATATTATTTTATTAGTTACTGCGTGGCGGAAGGCTTTACCTGTTTAATTATGGTTTAAAGACGAATTCGTGAACTACCCACAAAATATTCGGCCGTGATCACTGTGTAGCAACAAAATTCTTCCAACCGGCCGGTTAACGACCATTTCGCCTGTGCACACGGTTCGATTAAGTGTGTGCGCTGGGGTGCTCCACACCTCGTAAATGGAAAAAGATCCCTTATATGCGAAATACAGCGTATGTCATGTGCTGGGAATACCCGGCCCTTTATAGTGGTGTCTCTGTGTCTGTCTTCGTCCCATATCGGCCGATGCGATGTCGACACGCCGATCTCTGCGCCTCTCTCGCGGTGACGTCACCGCATCTCCCCCCCTCCCCCTCCCCCCCCAGCGAAGGGTCACTTTGTGCGTCTCCGTCCGCTCGGAGCGATGCAAGGAGACGAGACTGCATGTGCAGCACCAAAAGCTTCACCACCGGGCACGCCGTGTGTCCGCATGTGAACACTCCTGCCTCGCTAGGGACCTTCTTCATCTCCCTCGGCTAAGGTTTTGCTCTCCCGCACGAGAACTCCTTTAGTGCGTTGTGCGAGAGTAACTCTGGGAGTAAATCGCAGCGATCTTCAAGATGGCGTTCTTTTACTACCAGCGCATAGTTGCTTCCATGATCCACTTTAATTGATGTATGTAACTATTAGAAGTCTACATTTAAGACTGATTTATTACTTCTTATTCGGTGTACAATCATTACACAAAAGAAACCGTAGCTCTTCACTAGACTAACCATGAGAACAACTGCTACGCTACGTAGACTCTCACACACAAACAAAACACAATGCTGCCAACCTCTCTTCTATTGGCCGGCACTTTCAACCAAATAATTTTAACACTTCCCCTTGACGGACAATAGGTAAATTAAAGTGTTACACATATGAATGAATTAAAACAACACAAATACTACTCCTAAGTAATCAATTACCAATTAATGAAACACAACCCTATCCAGTTATCAATACATCACATTGATCAATTCATACCAAACAATTTGACAATTTCTTCTGTCTTAGGCCCTGGAAGAGGTTTGGTAAAAATATCAGCAAGGTTATTCTCAGATTCAACATATTGAAACTCTATCATACCTGATTGTACACTGAATAAGAAGTAATAAATCAGTCTTAAAAGTAGACTTCTAATAGTAACTAGCTGTTTCGAACGGAACGGCTGCGGACGTTGCTGCTCAGTAACAAACAATATTTAGTTAAGGCCGTCGTTTACTTTAGTAATTGAAAGAAACTTGTGCAATCGGGCTTAATGCTTGGACAAAATATCACCGATGTCCTTCGTGATAATCGACATATCCTACCGCTGAGGATTGGTCAGTCTCGATGGACCATCTCCACTCAGCATCTCCCAGAAATCATCTTTCTCGCGCTCATTCGTGTCTTGGAAACGCGGACGTATTGCGTGATGACGAGCGAAAGTAACGTCGACGAGAAGTCCGTATAAGTGATGACTAGTTTTCTTATAACATCTCGTAACACTGATCGTGCATCTGTGATATTTGTCGACCCTCGCCCAATGCATAGGCTCGTTCACATTCTTGCTGCTCTCTTTTGATTTCGTAACGTCGTGATCGTGTGTCGCTTTATCGCGCAGTCCTGCTCGGCGTCATTTTGTCTGTGATGCAGTCGGAGCTGGAGCGGGGCCAAGACTCATTCCACCGCTTGGATGCACGTCTCTCGGCCACGGTACGGATGGCAGTCGTGGTTTTCTGGTATCTGCATTTCGGCATATATGCTGTACCATCGTGTGCGTCGATCCTCCATCGGAAAAGACATGGCGATCGTCTCATAACGATTTGCGATCAATGCCGAAGCATTTTTTAGTCGATTTGGACGTGTGGTTTTCGAGGGTACTTCTGGCGAAATACCAATGATAATAAATTTCACTGAATGTGGCTTCATTATCAAGAAAAATGCCTCATCGTTCTAATGTCTAATGATACCAAATTATCAGCCACTTAAGGTAGTTTGAGCGAGATATTACTTACCTAGAATTTGTTGAATTTGACCTCATTTTGAAGGAAAAACTCCTATCTTTCCAATGATATCAAAGTATTAACCCATTGCCGAACTACTTTTTGGGAAATTTGCCTGAAAATATGAGTTGTTTTACATGGGATAGGTTACGGCTGTGCGCTCTAGAGGGGGAACATTCAAAAACTTAGGAATTTCTAGCACCTAAATTTCGTCAAAAAACTAGCGGTGTGTAGTTTTTGTGTTCTCTCAACTATATAAACAAGTAATGAATTACTCAACGCAGTAATATTTACAGAATCGCAAAAAAAACTTCTGTGATGAAGGCATTTTCACCGTTCGTCGTGAAAAAATGAGTCAAGTTAGAGACTTACGTAGTTATATTTATATAATTACTGAGAATTGTTGTCATATATAACTATATTTTGCGCCAATGACATTTCGATATCATTTCACATCTCTTTCACATTTCTGCTATAAAAATGTAAAATTAAAATATGGTCTGCATTATGACTAGGGAATTAATCTCGCTCAAACCTTAGAGCGGTTTTTTCGAGATATTTGCCAAAACACTGGCCACCATGGAATGCGGTACAGCTGGGCCACAATTAGACATTATAGGAAATAAAAATGAGGATGATCCATCGCTCAGATCGTGTTAATAAGAAATAATAAGTGTTTATTTGCATGTTTTATCCGTTATTTAAAAAAAATAAATTCATTACTCACCGCAAAACTTCTTTTAATATCGCAAAAAAAACCTTCGGTATTGAAGGCTTTTTCAGTGTAATGTGAAATTATAAAGATTAATTAAAACCTCATACTCTATGTTTAGTTAATGAATGAGACGTTCAGTCACAAAAAAAACAAAATTAATTTTTACCAAATTTACGTCTTGATCCTTTAAAATTTCCAAAATTTTAAAACAAAGTTGAAACCTGACCTCTCGAGGACTCGAGACGAATCTTGCTCTTAACTACCTCACAGCAGCTGGGTTGTGGAAATGAAACGGCGCGATGAGACCGGACCAGAACGTCAGTTCCGAGGACTTTTTATGAATCCCACGGCGAACACCCACCCTGCGGCTACGGCGAGTGCGGGAGCAATTGTTTCATGACGGTGTTTTGAGCACTCCACACACGTGAGTGTTCGCCCCTCACCACCACTACTTGAGGCCGGATGTGGGATGTGATGAGGCGTTCGGAGGCGGAGGGGGAGTTAGGGGAGCGAGGAAGAGTGAGTGATTGAATGATTGGTCCAGGGAGGGGCGGGAGGAGGATTGCCCGTAATCGCCGGCCCCATCTTCCCACCGCGTCACTCTCCTTCCCTCTCCTCGAATCCACCCGCAATTGACGAATATTATAATTCATGCGCCTCGTCTCATGTTCTTCCCTCGATGGGCGTAGAGAGGGGATTTCGGAGAAGGAGAAGAAGGTCTTAAGGTAGTATGAGCGAAAAACCTCTTCACCTAGAATTTGATGAATTTGGCCTCATTTTAAAGACAAAACTCATCTTACCAATGATATCAAAATATCAACCCGTTGCCGAACTACTTTTCAAGCTGTTTTCTTAAAAATATAAGCTGCTTTACATGGGATAGATTACGGCTGTGCGCTCCAGAGGGAGAATATTGAAGGAAATAGGAATTTATAACACCTAGATTTCGTAAAAAAAACTAACGGTGTGTAGTTTGCATGTTTTCTCAACTATTTATAAAAATAATCTATTACTCACCACAGTAATTTTGACAGAATCGCAAATAAACCTGCTGTTTTGAAGGGTTTTCAGCCGTACGGCGGGAAAAAATGAGTCAAGTAAGAGACTTATGTAGCTTTATTTATTTAATTACTGCGAATTTAGATCATATTTAACTATATCTTTGCGCCATTAATATTACAATATTTATTTCATACTTCTTCCAGACGCTGAAATCAAAAAGTAAAATTTGAATATGGTCTCCATTATGACTAGGGAACTATCTCGCTCAAACCACCCTTAACTCCCTCACTCGTGAGTACCTGCTATACGTGAAGGGAGATGGATAGTGTGCTGGAAAAGCATGCGGTTTCCATCGCTACACTTGCATGATTGTAGACAATAAAATATCCTGTTTTCACATTTCGACACTAAAAGTACGGAGCGATATGTTTCATCTACATCTACAGAATACCTTGCAAGCCACCTTCAGGGTGTGTGGCAGGTGGTGAGCAGTCACCAACATGCATTACACTACATCTAATTATAGTTAATCCACCACGAAACGAAAAGGGTGAATTATTAACTACCAGTTCGGAAAAAGCCTATTTATTAAATTCCTACTTTCAAAGTGTGTTCACCAAGTCATCACAGATTACGTCCGTCGTGGTAAATGATCATTTCCAGCAAAGAATGCCGCCTATCGATAATTGCACCCATGGAATAGAAAACATGTTAAAATCCATAAGTTCAAATAAATCCCCAGGTCCTCAAGAAATTCCTGCTCGCGTGTATAGAGAATTAGCTTGTGAAATATCACCCTACTTGCAGAAAATATTTAATAAATCCAGCAACGAACAAAAAGTACCCATGGATTGGAAAATTGCGAATGTCACTCCCATATTCAAAACCCAATCCGTGTTTGTGTTTGTAAAGCTGATACTAATCACATCGAACAGATTAAATTGCTAACTTCGCTGTTAGTAAACCATTTGTAACGGAGCAGTACTCGGTAATTGTGAATTATACGAACACCAACTAACTTTCAAATAACTTTTCTTAATGCTCATATTTTGAGGGTAAAATCAGAGCTCATTGCGTGTAAATTCTCAAAAATTTACGATTTAATGAAGGAATAAATAAACATAGCTCGGACGACAGAATCCTAGACGGCAGTGAGTGGGTTTTGTCATACGTTTTTGTTGAAGTTTAAATTCATCGTAGCAGTTGAGCCCCAATTCAATTTACAGTCACCCAAGGTTTTAGGCACCTTTGATGGCTACTGGAATGTATCTTAATCTGAATTATTGAAGGGATTCGTATGTCGGAAATGTCCATTCATCAAAAAAAAACTCACTGCCAAACTTAACCTCTCTTAAATGAGTGTACTAAAATTTGTGTTTTGGCTGCATTCGGTTTCGGGTTATTACACAGACGCAGGCTTGATTCGCCGATATGTATTTTCGCCTCTTGGATGCCTGCCCGAGCCCTCATTCTCCTTCGCGGCGATCACATTGGCACGAGTGCAACTTTAGTGAACTGCCCCCTGCCGAGAAGCCGTTCGTCCGCTGTGATTTTTATCTGGCTCAGTTTCGTAGAGTCTAGCCAACCAAAATCACGCGTAAGGTAAATGCTCAATTTTATTTCGTTCGTGTTCTTGGAAATCCTAACGTGCCGTCGTGACTAATGCTTCCGCTGTAGTTGGACGCGTTCGTGTGTAAAACTTTCCATCGAGTGATGTAGAGGGAGGCTGAGAAACTACGATAATGTAACGCGTGGAACCGGCTTCGTCTCCGCCGACATTATTACGCTTCTGGTAAGAGATAAGCTGGTTGACTATTTTGGGGAGGCGAGCGACTGCTGACGTATTTAGCGTCTCTTAAAGATAGGTCGGCAAGGGAGAGTGGAGGGTGGGTGGAGAGAAACCCGGTGATGGCATTGTCCAACGAAAGGCGCGACGGGGCCAAAGTTTAGCAAAACCCTTTGTGATCGGCCGAGCACTTGAAATACCCTCCACGTAGCACCCAATTAAGGGTAGATACTCCGCTGAAAAATGTCTGCCACCGCCGAGATTAGAACCCAGGTTGTCAGTGTTCTAGCTATTCCACTCCGATAGAAGAGCAAGGGACAAGTGCTAGCCGTGGTGTGTAGTTATTGGTGGGTGGAAGAAAGGCGTTGATGGCTGAAAGCTACCGCTGAATACTTTCTCAACCAACAGAAACTCCAAAATGTAAACCCAAGGCACACTAACATATTCTGATTACCAGCTGCCATGAGTTGAGTCAAATGCTGGTTTAACTTAAGAATTTACGTTGCCGAGTAACGCGTACTTGATAAGTTTTCCTTCTCAATACCGTGAAAGGCTTGATATTTCATTTCCAAGATTCTCTCCACCCGGTCGGGAATACCACAAAGTCTCGAGTCCACCTTTCGACCACAACAAGGAACACATTTTTCGATGGACTCGTATACGTTGCTCGCCAATGTTGCGTAAGAGGAAACATTTCCTTGGGGATATTCTCGTGGAAATGATCAGAGGAGACATCCAATACCGTCAATTCTTCATTGTCTGATGCACACAGTGAAACTGTGTGCAACGTAATTATATTAACGGGAAAGATTTTTTAATGTTTCCTGATGGTATGGAAGGTGTGCATTTAGCAAGGCAGGACAGTAATCTATGTATGCTGGGAGAGGGGAAAATCCCATGAAACCTCGACTTTTCGAGACGACGGTACGTTTTGGTCCGTAAAATGAAGAGGAAAAAGCGAAATCCGGGCTTTCCGATAATTGATGCCCACCGTAATTCAAGAAGCCAGCCGTTAATACTTCCTTCGAAGACCGTCCCCCGTTGAATCTGCGGTGGCTGTCATGTTTTCCTCGAGAGTCAACCTGGTACCTGTCAACGTTTTTGACGGGTGTCGCTGCCACTGTATCCGGTGCCTTCTCGATTGTATTCATCTCTCATTCGCACGAACATAGGACTGCAAATTGCCGGCCCGAAGTCACCGAAAATCCCTATAAAGGGCTTAAATTTCAGAAAAAAACCTCGACACGAAAACGAACTCCTGGCTGATTGAAGAAAAAAATATTTACAAAAGGTGTTTCAGGATAAATCGATGTAACTTCTGGAGGTAATACGGGGGTGTGAGTTCTGGCATTTTCTTTGTTCAGTGGACATTTATAGAATCCACTATGTCGCTACTTACGGAGCCCACTATTGTTGCGCATTGATTAGATCCAGCGCATTCCGCAGCTTCCGAAATTACGGTGACCATTACCTAGCTTCTCATGGTGAATAGTGTGTGTATCCTTTTTGTAAAGTTATCACACGTGCTTATGATAGGTAAATAGCTGATTTTCAAGAGGGCAATTTGAAAAAAATCGTCGTTTTCATTGCAACTGCAGCATGTGCTGTATTTAGTTTCCACTGTCACATCTCCGTAAGTATGGAGTTTTGATCCCATGTCCTTCATGAAAAAATTGTTTTAAATCACGTCCCTTACCGCCTCCATAAGTAACGATGATTTTGTTTAAACTGATGATATCAGCCCTGACCTCGTGGAAATTATGGATATGGATAATTATGCAAAGGTGGTTTTCTCATCATGAGGATTTATATTTTTTTTCCACAGATGTCGAAAAACGCTCCTTAAGTCTAAATCGAGGTAATTAATATGTAACGAAGGACGAACGCACGCGACTCTTACCTGTTGGCGGTGATATATGTACACGAGCGGGACCCGCAACCCAAGGGTCGAGGGCAGGTCGCGATAGCTTAAGGTAGTTTGAGCGAAAAATCACTTCACCTAGAATTTGATGAATTTAGCCCCATTTTAAAGAAAAAACTCTCATCTTTCCAATGATATCAAAATATCAACCCCTTTCCAAACTACTTTACGTGCAATTTGCCTAAAAATATAAGCTGTTTTACATGGGATATAGATTATGGCAGTGCGCTCCAGAGAGAGAATATTAAACAAATTAGGAATTTCTAGCACCTAGATTTCGTCAAAAAACTAACGGTGTGTAGTTTTCATGTTTTCTCAACTATTTATAAAAATTAATCTTTTACTCACCGCATTAATTTTTAAAGAATCGCAAAAAAACCTGCTGTTTTGAAGGGTTTTCAGCCGTTCGGCGGGAAAAAATGAGTCAAGTTTGAGACTTATGTATATTTTTTATTGAATTACTGAGACTTTTGGTCATGTATAACTATGTATTTGCGCCAATAATATTACAATATTTATTTCATACTTCTTACAGGCGATGAAATTAAAAATTTAAATTCGAATATGGTCTCCATTATGACTAGGGAACAATCTCGCTCAAACCACCTTAACTCCGCCGACACGTGGACCGGCAAAACCCGTTAAACCCCGCGAAGACGACGGGCATCCGACAGCCCACCGCCCCTGATTCGCATGTTACGTAACCGCTTTATCGCCGCCGCCGCCCGTCTCGAGATGAACGGTTTCCGCGTACGATTTCGGATCCACGGCGCACTCCTCTCGTGAAGTCTGTCCACGCAGGGAATTATTTAGTCATCGCGCTCATCACTCTCTCTCGAAAGTGTTATTGGACCGGTTAGGGCCTCAATTTGCATCGCCATGGCTCATAAGCGCCGCGACACGTAACGCGGGAGATGGGTGCGTGCTTTGCATACGCGATCATTTAAATTATTGTCGTATTAAATAGTATTTGTGTGTGCGTGGGGGCGAAGAATGCGTCGGCCAATAGGGGAGGAGGATTATTACGGCAGGCAGGCCGGCCGAGGCAAAGGCTTCGTTGCGTGCCCGTCCACGTGCACGCTCCCGCACGTTTGTCAATTGAAGGGAATTCTTCCCCCTCCCCTCGAGGCACATCATTTCCCTCTGTTCAATATGCGAGGCGGTGATGGCCGTGAGACCCCTCCCGCCCCCTCCGCCCCTTTCCTGCCTCTCTCTCTCTTCCACGAAGGCACACCCTTGCTTGCACGCCCACACACTATACCCAGCGAGTCTCCGCATTGATGATTTTTCCACGGCTGACTCTCATCACCTTGGTGTACTCCTTTGCAACCGTGCGCGTGACTGCGCACCGAATCATTTGCGTGTTCCTCAATGAGTTTTGGTCGAAAAAGCCAGTCGTTCCCTAGCGTTGGCTTCATCCTCCGCGAACCCCACTATATTTCCAGATCCGACAGAAACGATAAATTAAGAGGGATATTTTGCCGAACAGATAGGTATGGGAATTCGTTTTTCCCCCGAACAATAAGGGACTATAATAAATGCTAGGCGTAATTTCATTAGAGCGTTTCCTTTTTATATGTAAACGGCTGGTGTCCTAACACCCCCCGCCACACGTCTATTGAGGCGGCTTGCGGGGTAGTATGTAGATGAGTGTGGCTTACTTAGCGAGCAAGACGGCGCTTCCTGTGCTACGCCGTGTAGAGATAGAAGACTAGAATTTCCCATGAACCCCCCGGAAATTCGCCTTTTGATGGATTTTGTGGAGTAACTATCTGGCCAACGTACCTCGGGAGGTTATTCTGCAGCTTTTCGAATCCGAATCGAAAAATAGTTTCGGTTGCTAACGGATTAACGTCCAGCGTTGCTAACGACCGGTACGAAAGTTTCAAAAGAACCCCCCCGGACAGGCGGTCGGGAGATCCGGGATCGAATTTTGTAAGTCAACATTTTTTGTTGCAGATTCATCACTTCGGTGCTAATGAGTTGGTACGACACGCAGTCTTTTCTGCTTGGGAGCACGGTCACACATTTCTCCGATATTATCGACGATTCGATATGTTGGAAGCGCAATCGCGAGCAGCAGCTTCGGGGAGGCATCGGCAGAGAGCGCGGGAGTTCCGAGCGGGGCTGACGTGTACCTCCCCCGCCCTCAAAGCAGCTTCCCTCTGTGTGCGTGACTGATTGAGCGGGTAATCTTCTCATCTCCGATGGATGGAGAGTGGCATCATTCCCTCCATCAGAGCATCCATTACACGGCCCCATTATGCTATTGCCGGGGCACACACACATGACAGATACTATATGCGGGACACGTGCATAGGTGGACAGCAGGATGTCGCCGCCGGGAGGGGGAGAAGAGGCTGTGGAAGATGATGATGATGATATACTATATTTCCATTAGTGCGCGGATGTCGGGAGACTTCAAGTGGGCAAGTGAATCACTTGGGTCCCCTCCGGTCTGAGGCCTCGACTCACCAACGAACGTCCGTTCGTCGGGGTCATCCGGGGTGTAATTTGACCTCTTGCGACGTAGATTCGTGTCTTAGCACCCTTCCCAACGAACGACCCCTAGCCGCTTGTGAGGGTTGGCCCTCGCTAAGTTTTCTAGTGCCTCCCGATGATAAGATGATGGCAGTCCACTCCCCTCGAATCCATCCGGCATTGGTCTCTCCGAAGGGATTCGGACTTCTCTTTGACAGAAACTCAACGGGTCTCAGTGTATGTACGAATATGATGACGGGTGAAAGCGTCTGAATATCAGATTCCGAATCATCCGACATTTTTAGCTTTTTTGCTTCAGGAGTATACTTGAGAGATAAAAATTGTTGGGAAAGTCCCGTGAGGATGACGAAGGGACGAAAGACGGGTCCGGGAAAAGACCGCAGAGAAGTGAAGGAACTAGGCCTGAGATAGGGAAGAATACAGGGTTGTAGTTCACCAATTTTTGGATTGACTGAGCTGATTATGATGGTTCAATGGATAGGAAGGAAGAGGATAGTAATTCTGGACGAAATGAGAGGAGGTAGAAGATATGAAGAATTTAAGAGGGATCTAATGGCGGGACATCCTTAGAAGGGAAAGCGAGACAATGTCTCAAAAATTGGGATGCAGGACTGTCCAAGAACCTACCAATCAGCTGGTAGAATCCTTGAATGTATTCCTCATCATTCATTATTTGCTCCATGCATCTCAGCGAAGGTCTTGCTCTGTAATTGTATCTTAAAATATGCCGAATTAGGTTGCCTTTTTTTTCTTTTGAGTTGTTATGAGATTTCAATAATTTTCTACTCTTCGCAATGCCTCTTTGTTAATTGATCGATCAATCCAATTGTAAGTCCAATTGCATATGAGGGAAAATCCTCCTGTCCAAGCATGCACCAGTGGTAGAGCTGCCGATTCGATCGAAGGTTTCCCCTGGTTGCGCAGACTTTGAAATATGATTGAGGATTTAATATCAACAGACATCATAAATGAAGCATTTCTGCATAATCTTCACATATCTGCCATTCATTTTGTACAGAAAAATTGCTTGAAATTCCGTTAAAAACCTACATTAACGATTTATATGGAAACAATGTTTGTGGTGAGTTTATGTAGTCATTAGGTAAACACAACTGCGATGATTGTTATATCATTGGCGTAAATACAGAGGAGATGCTTTTTTTGAAGGATAGGGTTTTGATCTTGTCTTCAAGTTTCGGTCTCAGCTAGACGGAACGAGCAGAAATACATTCCCCTTGAATTGTACTTCCTTCTTCTATAGCCACTACTGCTATCTATTAGTAGGTATTCAGGGGGCCGATCATAAACCTCTAGGGTTAGATTTGGATTTGTTTAGTAAAAGGTTTAAAACCAACCTGTTTTTTATGTATTTCACTATAATGGATATTATCATCACTATATATGGTGTATATGCGTTTGTGTGTTTTTCTCTTATTCTTGCACTTTGTTTAAAATTCCCAATTATTTTAATGAATATTTTCAATGGATATTTTATCCTGGAAAATTGAAAATTTTGGCCTGGAAAACCTGGAAAAGTCCTGGAAAATAAATTATTCTGGTCTTTAGCAACCCTGAGAAACAACATTACGTACTATTTAAAGTATTTGTTAATAGTGTTTATCATTTTTTTCTTTCTGAATTGGGACATTGGGCATTGGTTAATGAGCTGGGATGACTCCAGAGTTGTGTACCAAATGCGGAACACCTTGCCTCTCGTGCACGCTGGCCTTTGCTTGCACCACGACTACTCGGACAGCACGCCGCGTCGCCGTTCAAAAGGAGAGAGAAGTCGTTAGGGACTATTCGAGACAAGAGATCGACCAGAGGCAACATTCGTCGTCCCTTCCGAGTCACTCGCTTCCGAATCGAAAGAGAAACCCCCGCGAATTGCGCCACGAAGCAAGAGTTTTATTTTATTTTAAAGAAAGATAACCACATAGAACAGGGTGCCATTTTATAGTGGTCAGGTAACAACACATACATTTGAGGACATATACAAGCAAATTTAACAAGAAGAAACAAGAATAAAATTTACGAAACAAACAACCAAAAATGACGGGAACATCTAGTAAGGTGACAGATACGAAAGAGAACGGCTTATAAAGGATTTAATTGGAAGTGAAAAGGGATCAATGTGTGGAGGGTCCCTCCCCTCCATAGGGTTCATAGGAGAGGTGGAAGAAAAGAGAACGTTTTGCAGACGAAAGTCTAGGAATGGGCATATGGAGTAAAGGATGAGAACGGGTGGGGCGGGATGGAACTTTGAAATTGATAAAGGAGAGCAATTCGATGGCGGAATTTAGAATATTATAAATAAGTTTTAACTCTGCTGTGAGTCTATGGGTGGTGAGATTAGGGATGGAGAGGGAGGAGAGAATTGCATCGGTGGACATGTTACGAAAATTTGGTAATCTATTTTTAACTATTTTAGCGAAGAAATTGCAGGTACAGTCCAGGGAGGAGAGATTAGTTTGTGGAGAGATAGGCCAGATGGGACAGGAATAGGTAAGAATTGGAAGAATGATAGATGAAAAGAAAGTTCGAAGTGCACGGGGGTTTCGGGGGGGCATTGATTTCGGTGGAAGTTGACGAATGGCAGTCGTACTGAAAGAGGTGACGGAAGGACGAGAAAATAATACGAAAACCGATGCAAATTTACTCGTCGTCTTTACGCTGCGCGTCCAGCCCTCATAATTATGCACGGTCGCCCCCGGGGTCTTAAACTGAGAACTGCGAAACGATGTACGCCGGCACGTCCTGTAGTTTAAAAAAATGAATTAAGGGTAATTAAGACCCTCTCGCCCAGACTTTATTCGCTCACTTCGTTATCGTTAGCTCCGCGCACCGTTCATAGCACACCGTGCGGTGCATCGCGACGACGATTACCGATAACTGGACGAGGAAGGAAACAAGGTCCAGGCAGCATTTGTTTCAAGTACATACACGCGTGGTTTGGATCAGGTATAATTCCGATACGTTCTCCTATTCATGATGGAGGAAGAACTTTCTACTGCCGCCCATATGTATTTCACACTATGAGAGCGTAAGGGAAGTATAAATAAAGGAATCCAAAGGAAGTGTACTAAGACCCAGCTTAATTATGTCTGGTTAAACCCCTTCTCGTTATAATATCCGATGTGATGGACACGCTCTGCCAATAATGAAACTCAAGGGAACTACCCGTTCGCCTATCACATGTTTATACTTCGCCTTAAAAGAACTCGCAGTTGACATAGCATTAACGTAAAAGCATACATATACTTACATATACATAAAAGTATAAGTATAAGGTTAGCTAGACATTATGAAACGGTTAAACATGATTAAAACACATCACATTGCACGATTCTAACAATATACAGTTCTCATTGACCCGATCTACATCTACAAAATACCCTGCAAGTCACCTCAAGGGTGTTTGGCAGGGGGTGAGTAGTTACCAGCATGCATTACAAAAGTTAGTAAAACTAAGACTATTGATGCATTAGCATAAGTCACTAATGCTTGTTAGGAGTCGAAGACTCATAAGCGTGCACTACACTATAGGTATGCTACCAATGTAAGAAGGACCGTTAGTATGTATGTATTTTGAAACTACTTGATTGATCGATTTTGACGACAAAAACGTCATTATCAATGCCATTGCAATTGGCGCTCAAGTCACCTTTACCTGTGTCCCTTACACCTTGATTCTGATGATGTCGCCGAAATCGATCGGGACAATGAAAAACTAATGGAGAATGAGAAAGTATTTTTGTAGTTGCAAAATACATATATATTAACGGTCCCTCTCCATTGCGATCACATGCATAGTGATCATTGCGATAGTGTAGTGCATGCTTTTGAGGCTTCACCTCGTGAAAAGCATTAGCGATTTATGCTAATGCATAATTAGTTGTAGTTACACTAACTTTAGGGTATAGTGTAATGCATGTTGGTGAAAACTCACCCCCTGCTACACACCCCTGAGGTGGCTTGCAGGGTATTTTGTAGATATAGATATTTCCCTCCCTCACGCTTAACGTTGTGAAATTCCACCAAGTATCGCCCGATGACATCAATTCACAATTGTGTGAAATTCACAGTGAAAAAAATCATTCCCCTGGACTGGGATTCGAATCCAGAACCCCCGATTTCGCGCCGAGTAACTGGTAGAGCACTCGGCGCGAAATCGGGGGGTTTGGGTTCGAATCCCAGTCCAGGGGAATGATTTTTTCACTGTGAATTTTACACAATTGTGTGACCACTAGCGGGTGACTCCGTTAAAGTTACTGCGCGGCCAGTTCCGCAGTTCTTTGAACATAAATTCACTGAGGAAAACGGGCCTATTGTGTTTCACATTGATCATGAATGCCGACAATTTCCATGAGATCCAACAGTCAAGTCACATTCGTACGCTATTTCCCGATCTTCGTGGCTCCGACTGGAGCGACGACGGGCGATGGAGGTTCCCTCTCGCGCCTGGAACGCGGAACTGCCCGTCCCGCCGCCATTCAAGTTCAATAAGCCCCCGGGCACTTTTGTAATAATATGAAATGCGAGTGGCCTTGGGGGGGAGGGGGCGGGGGGTTTCCCGGCGGCGACCTCAGCTGTGAGCGCGCGAATTATCGCCTGGGTGGGTGGGTGGTCGACTGGTTGGTCGAGTTCTCAGGATATGGTGAACAATGCGGGGAAGAGCGGTGGTCGCTCTGTCGGGTAGGATGCAAGGATGGGGTCTGGCAGGGGATTAGGGGTGGTGCTCGGCATCGGGAAGGTCACGCTTACTAATCCGAAAAACTGAAATTGCAATGTGTTTCATGGTGACTTGTGCTTCCGGGTGAATTATATAAATCAGAACTTGCAAGTGAATCTTAAGGCGGCTTTACACATGGAAGTTGGCTTCTATGGAAGTAGCGAGTGCTGCGAAGTATCGATTTTATCGCTACTTGCAGGGCATAGCTCTGCTTACACTTTACTCCCGGCTTATCCACAAATAAATGAAGAGCGGAACTAAGGAGGTGAAATCAAACCATCAATGAATCATTAAATCAAAACTCTGCAGGCACTACGATCTTAATTCTATACGGAAATGTTAACATGTTATTGTAAATCAGTATCATTATACACATTTCTATAGTTTACTTTGGGTTAAATATTTGTTTATTATATCATTTAGTACTTCATGATATACTAATCAATTATAATAAATATTTTGTTTTCATCTACAGGAATAATTATCTATTGATGTAAACTAATCAAATCAACTCATGGGTTTATGTAAACAAACTTTCCCTCCTTGACAACTCTATTGTTTTTAACATATTAATTTATATTAACATTTTGATTACTAATTTAGTACTTCAACATTATCAAATTTAAATCTTAAGAAAATTCTTTTATAATATAACTGTGGTTTTTCAACCGAGATGAACCTCGCAGAATAATTTCATTAGAGCGTTTCCTTTTTATATGTAAACGGCTGGTGTCCTAACACCCCCCGCCACACGCCTATTGAGGCGGCTTGCGGGGTGGTATGTAGATGTAGATGAATATTTCACCGGATGTTTTGCAATACAATCGCTGAATCGAAATGCTACTTGCAGGCAAAATAGAAGCCAGTCTATTTTCCTTGCAAATGCGAACCGCGGCCGATTAGTTCCGCTATCAACGCCTACTTATATGTAAGTACGTGCTTACACATCGAAGTACCACTTACAAGCGACTTGCGAGGCTACTGTCATGGAAGTAACTTCAAAGTGTAAAGCCGCCTTTAGAAAAAGCTGTGGATAGTTATTTCAAGTGATGCTTAGTATAAACGGAGTCTTAGTCTTCTTCTCTGGTGCAATACAACATGGAAAACCGATGTCGCTCACGTTTCATGAAATAGTTTTTCGAAGTGGCGAAGGAAAAGTTGCTAAAATATGTATGTAAATGTTCTGATTTTAGTGCATTATGGTCGGAGAAAGAAAGCCCGCTTCGATGTGACAATAGTCCACAAACCAAGATGGCGGACTGTAGACCGCGCCCAAAGCTCCTGTAGTGCATTTTAAATCACCTTGGAGGGAATGCACTTCGATGGTGCTGCCCCTCGGCCTCTCCCGGCCGAGCTGGAGAAATAAAAAATAAGCATCTAATTGCGAATATCGTTGCGTCGCAGCCGGGTGGGTGATTCAAGGAAAGGAACTGCACAGGTGTATTATATGCTTCTTCTCTTGTGCATGCAGGGATTTGCCCCGAGCGACCTTTCATTTCTCAAGGGAGTCGCTCAGCTAATTAACTCCAGAGCGCCCGATTGTCACTGAAATAAACGTTGCTACTGGATCAAGGTTCGTTAGAACAGAATTAGTGAGTGCCTAAGTCATCACGTGATGTTTACTCGAGCATTGAAAAAGAAGATATATTATGTTCTTGTGAGAGAAATTCCATTTTAGCTCACATTCTGTTTGCTTTCCGTCTTGCAGTCTGTCCCCCTTTGAATGCGAAACGGCTACAGACCAGAAAGCAAATACGTACTTAGTTCCTCTTATATGCATGCGTCGCATCTGATCTCGTAATGTGTAAGTAACCGTACGTTTCCTTCGAAAATTATTAAAAAGCCTTTTATAAATATAATAAGCCTCTTATAAATAAAAAGCCTTTTTGTCATAACTGCACTATGAATTCCCGCGTATTTACGCCTGTAACCATTGGAAATCGAGCCTGTTCGAGATCAGTATGTATCAGTCGAATCTCGGCCAGTTTTTCACAACTTTACTGGTAGGTATATGTTTTATTTTCTTCTTCGAACGACGCTGTTGACGTTTTTGCGGTGAGTCATCGCTTTACGTATCAGTAGGACATAATTTATTGCCTCATCTAGCCACGAAATAATGGGCTTCGGTTACAAATAATCCTGGTGAATCCTTAGGAAGAAAATAAGAGCCGCTTTCCCAGCCCCGAAACAGATAATTAGGCTTCAACCGTACCGATTAGAAAAGGGGTCGGTGTGTGCATTTTTTCACTCCCCGGTGAAAGGCTATGTTGACGTGGTTCTGTCGCTCGCGATTTGCGCGTGGATGAACATTTACGTTCAAAAGTGACGAATATGCCTTATCCAACCCCTAGATCATCAGAGCACGTGATAGCTACAATTCAGAAGGTATCCCATATGCCGTGCGGAACCTTTAAATAGGTTCAGGCCCGAAATTATCCCGAGTGTATAAGGTTTCAAAGGGTCGCTATCGACATATCGGCGGACGGTCACGTTCAATCAACACGCCCTACGTTTCCCCAAGACCTCTCCCCTCCCCCACCGAAACTGGATTATTTGTGTGTTTTCTCAAAGGGGGTGGAAGGGTTGCCTTTGATCGGCTGCCTCTGCGCAAGGCGCTAACTCCTTCCCCCTTCATCCTCTGTTGGGGGTTGGGGAGGCGGGAGGAGGAACTGGGGCGGGCCGTCGCGACGGCGCAGAATTATTATGAACCGGAGGTAGATGACTCATAAGCAAATACCCTTTGACTCGCTGACCAATCACCATATCTCTAGATTCATTGAACGTTTTGCGAAAATATTTGCCGCACAGCTCCGTCTTTAGGCCCTGTGTTCACTGAGAAATCTTTTATGAAAATAACAATTCTAGCGGGACTTAGTTTTAATAGAACGTGTATTTGGGGTGTTGCAGAGGAAAAATTACCGAGGCAAAAATATTAGCTCGAATATATCATTTTTTTGTGTTTCCTACAGGGTTTTAAGAGTAATATTGTGCTAAAAATGTCTATTTTCTAAAGGAAAAGCACTGGAGAAATTTTCATTTGCAAAAAAGTGACAACTACAATTCACCCAGCTTACTTTTCACCCAGATGTGCGGTGACGCGAATGACTCAATTGATTGAACCGGTTTCTATCGATCAACTGTCTCTTGGTGGGTTTTTTTTAAGCGTGATATATTATATAATGTTTAAATTATCTCCGTAACGTAACTATTTGGCTTGAATGAGTTATCCCGTGATCCATTACGAAAAGTGGGATGGTAGTGAATATCTACACATTTTCAAGTTTTCATTAGAAAAAGAGCCACTGTTTGACTTTTTAAGGGAAGATACGGTCATTATTAAGAGTTTGAAAAGATCGAGTGAGCTAAACGCAAAGTTGACTAACAGCATGCGTGCAGCATCTTTCAAATCGGAGCACGAACGACGCGGAGATTGGTCTTCATATGAACTTCCGCCGTGCGCAAGTTCTTCCACGTCACTCGTCTCGAAACAGTCCCCGCGCGAACAGTTGTGTGTACTTCCCCACGTCTTTCGCTCGCTTCTCGGCGGATATCCGACTTGGAGGAGGGCGCTGCTGTTATAGAGGGTTGGTTATTTATAGAGAGGTCTTTCCCCGCCTCCTCCCTTTTCTCTTCCACCCCCTCCCTCCCCCAGCACCGTCAAAGGGACCCCACCGTGCACCTGGGAAGCAAAGGCCGCGGAGTGGACCAAAAGTCTCGCACAAGACCAATCGAGAGCGATATATCGGTTACTGTCGCCGAAACGACCGATACGTGCGCAGGTTCTGTGTACTTCGCGGAATTCTTACCATCATTTAGATGACGATGAGTGATGTTAAGATTTGATTTTTTAAATTTCGAATTCTTGATGGCAACAACTGTGAAAATGCATTTTGCTTCTTGTTTATTTCTGAATACATAGGAATCAAATCCTTTAATAAATTTGTGAAAGTTTTACTATAAATACTGTTTCATATCGGCTGGAACTGTCGATATATGGAGTCAAAAATATCGAGTAATGAAACAATTCGATAGATCTCGCCCACCTCTACTCGCGCGGTGTGCGTTGCCGGCGAGCGCCAACTGCTGCGACGACTCATCTTCCAAATTCCCCTCCCTCCCCTTCCCCTACCTCCCCTTCCCTGCCCTCCCCTTTTCCCCTCCCTCCCCTTCTCGAAAGGAAAGGGGGACTCCACACCACCTCATCCCAAACGACGTCTTCTCCAAGATTGGAGACACCAAGAATATCACGGCCTCAGAGCGTCTGCGTCTAATCATAAAGCGAAATGGTTGGCCCTAACCACCGCCCCTGTGTGTTGGCGCGCCACGGGAGTGCCCTTCACAGTCAGCCTCTCTTCCTGCCCCCCCTGCCTGCCCCCCTGCCTGCCCCCCCCCGCCCCCTGACCCACTTGCACTACTTGATCATTTATCCCTCCCCTTCATCAGGGCCGGGCGACTCCAACTTTCTTCCTTTTCCCAAATAATCCAACCCTTAAGCCTGAATCACACAATCATTTTTCAGGGATAACTCCAATGAAAGCTCAAGGGATAGCTCCAATGATAGCTCCAATGATAGCTCAAGGGATAGCTCAAATAATAGCTCGAGCTGTCATTTTTCCGGTCACACGATCATTTTTTCTGTAGGTGCTCGCATCATTGCCGGGAAATCTTTTACGTTTACCGAGCTCGTTCGACCAGAAGTCACTTGCGGCGACACAATCGCGATTTGCTTCCCTTCGCTCTGATTGGCTGAACTTCAGATTCTTGTACGTGTTCAGGGACGGAAAAAGGGACAGGACCAAATGATGGAAAAAATGATGGCAATCCCTATCATTGCCGCTATCCCTGAAAAATGATGACGTCAGAGCTGTAGGGAAAGCTATCCCTTGAGATATCATTGGAGCTATCCTTTAAAAATGATGGAAAAAATTGATCGTGTGATTCAGGCTTTACCGACTCGCCCACAATGGCGACCTCCGTTGTCCCTCACCTCCAAATGCACCACCGCTACAATGAACAAGCTAAGATCTGATCGAGACGGTGCACGACCGTCTATTGCTAGCAAAAATATATTTTCCCCGTGCTTCTCTCATTTTCATCCGCAGCCGAATTGGTCGTGAACATCCGACTTTCGATCTCCTCTCAAACAAAGATCGGAGTTGTGATCGGATGCAGTCCTCGGGAGGGAAAGTCTCTCAAACAAGCGAGCAGCGAATTGTTTACGATTACATTCATTTCGTCCTTCTCCTCCCCCTTCGCCTCCGGTCGTGGTGTCGCGCGCGCCCCTCGCGGACGGGACGGGGACCAAGTCGCAACATTGGCGCGCCAGATGCGAAGAGAGTATTTTCGGTCCATTCCCCCCGTCCCCCCCCCACCCACCCACCCATGCGATGGCGATGAAAGAAGAATAATAAGAAGTGATTGGTTGGGCGGGCATCGAGTGTGGGGGATGGGGCAATTCCCTTCTGAATGGGCAATCATCGATCCACTGGCTTTGCCCCTCGTGTGTCGCACGTGCGAACTGAAACATTCATTCGGAGTGCCGTGTGTATGTCTTTCGGACGCCGCGCCGCCCACATATCTCTGTACGGCCCATCCGTGTCTTTAATAATAAAACGTTTTCAGCGCCATACCTCTAGCCGATGGTGTAGGCCAGGATTTCCGTGGGTGATTCTACGGATTTTTATTTATTTTTTCGTCGAAATATTGCTGTTAATGATTATCTATTCATCTTATCGTACAGTTGTATATATTGTACAACTATATATTGGTTATGTAATTATTGTGTAAGTATTTAATATATTGTAACCATTGCATAAGTATAAGTAACTGTTGTAGTCTATACATTGCAAATTGCATAGTTGTATACTGTATATTGCAAAATTGTTATATTTGTCAATTCCACCCTGAACTCATATGCTTGCTTACAATCCATTGTAAGTAATATTTTTTTTAGATATATTTACAGTTTATTTTGAAAATTATGTTATACCTGATTTCCTTTGTCATTTAAACTATATTGTATTGTATTCATTTTTTCTGCTCAAAAGGAGGGCTACTCCTAGAGCAATAAAGATTATTATTATTATCGTATGTCATACAAAAACATGGGCCAAGAACTTAAAAAGACTCCTCATCACCCTCTTCTCGTTCTTTGTCTCTTCCGCTATCTTCACGCCTGACTTTCCATGTCTCTTTCCATTCCTTTCGCGCGATACGACCCTGCTTCGTAAATCTGTTTCTTTATTTGACACTTATCCATACTCTCGGCATGGCCAAACCGACGAGTCATGCTCCTTTCGTTTATGTCATTTTCCGGACCATTCATCCCACATTCTTACGAGACCCTTTCATTTTTCCTAACCCCATCCTTCCGACTACTACTGCAAATAACTATCAGACAGACACAGACCCCCCCACCCACTGCATTCTGCCGACGTTTATGCTTACCCTGGCGCAGGCAAGTTTTACTACAGTACAATGAAGTGGAGAGGACTCCTTTGTGCACTGGGATGTTCGCTTCCTTGGACCAACTATGTTCTCTTGTACTTCAATCGTTTTCCGTGCGGCCTTACGCACGTCCGTTGTCTCATTACTCTCTGCAATGTTTCATCATTGAATCCATTGGTGGGCCACGAGATAATTAACTTATCAACGCGATGATTTTGAGCGGATGTGGAGTTCCTCACCACATGTTTCCTGTTTTGCAAATTTTTGCTAAGCGACCCATAATTTTCCACCTCGTCACAACCGAACGAAGAAGCAACGATCTGGAGCGAATTACTATGAAGATTTGATTACAATGACGTTCCTAATTATACGCAACGTTAATTATAACTTAATCGAATCCCACGCCAGTTTTACCCTCAGCTTGGTTGGAACTTGAGTATCAATAATGAAAATAATTGAAGCATCATCGTTGTTTTTGTAGCGCGTTAGTTCATTTAACTTGGGTCGTTTAATTTTTTTACGCAGGCCTATCTTTGCGTTTCTCTGGGACAAATTTGTCTCTGCTTTGTACTGTATATCACCCTTAACGTGTCAAATATTATGGCAATTTTCAACATGTGTGGCCCTTTAAACTCTTAATTTTCGCGTGAATCCAAAGTATGAAACGTAAAGGAGTGCCTCCACGGGCCTCCAAAGCGTTTGCCCCCCCCCAATGATTACGTCACACCGTTAGGGGATATTCTTTCTTCTCTGATGCCTAAACATTCTTACTTTATTGCAAAATACTGGGGAGTTACGGTAGAATTTCGTCGAAGAGTTTACAGTATGAGACGTTCACAGAGTCCTGATGTAACAGGCTGGTAATTACTCATTCTCTAATTAGTTTTGCCACTGATGGTAATTTTGGGTATTTATAAGGTGGGTTAGAATGTTTCCTATGGACTTAAAGTGATGGCAGTTTTCTCCGTATGGCCCCTTATTAATGTTTAAATACATGTTTGTTGCGTAGCAGTCTTTTCGTCGCGGTCGAGCCTCCTGAAACGTAAACAAGAATGCTCTCCCCGCTTTTGCCCTCGAGTGCGTTCTTTAGAAGTCGAAGGGAAATAGTCCAATGCGCCAATTTACATGAATATAATTCGATCAGTTTCATATGTGATAGGTTTGTGAATCGATAAACGCGGCTTAATGCGCGGAAGTACTCAAAAAACACCTACGCAAATGGCGAATGAATACTCTTCAAAATTTGAAAGGGTTATTAATGACTCAAATGATTAATCGAATATAAAAATTTCAAACAATTAGTCTGTTCCTTCTCCACGTAAAACCAATAAGATGGAACAAAACTACGCAATGATATAATTGGCTTAGGTAATAATTATTCTTGCGCGACAGAGAGATAAAAGTTTATCCTAGCGTTTGGAGTGGATCCCCCGTCAATGGGGGAGCGCGGCACTTGAAGGCGATGCAAGTAAGGGAGAGGAGGCTCCTCACATCCGCCTCCAGCCCCCCCCTCTTCTCATTGGGGGCGGGGAAAGGGGGAGGCTGAAAACCCCTCCCACGCGTCTTTGACCCCTCTGCCGCCGCCGCCTCGCAGCCCGCGCCGTCACCGGAAGTAGTGCGTGCAAGTCACGTGACTCGAGATGAAAGAAAAGGAATATGGGGAGGGGGTGGGGGGGGGCGTGGACGGGAGGAGGCTGGGGCGTCGCCAAGGTGACGGAGGGGGAGTAATTTCCATCGCCCACGCGTACTCTCCCTCCCCTCCGCTGCTCGCGAGCGCCTTCGGAAGACTGTTGGGTTCCTCCATACGGGCGAGGGGGAGGGGGGTGCGGTGTTTTGGAAGTTGATGTTTTGGGGGTGAGGAGAGGGGTTGTTTGCGATTGAGGGGGGGTTGAGGAAGCCGCAGTAAAGCGGGGCAGGGGTTGGGTCAGCACTTGTGTCTCTGTGTGTGATATCCCGATTATCCCCTTGGTGGATCGGTGCTCGAGTGTTTAAAGTGTTTCCTGCTTCGTGCGATTAATACACACGCTGCGGATTGCAGTGGTCCTAGGGATTGGAAATTTAAATCCAGAATCAATTTTCGATTAATCGACTTTCGATTTTTGTTTTAAAAATCGATTTTCTAAAAATTCGATTTTTTGTCCAAAATAATCGAAAAATCGAAATCGATATTTTAAAATAGTAAAGTATTTGTCTGCTGAAATACGGATGTGCTGTTGTAACAAAATTCATAATATGGGTTAGTGGAAGCACTAGGAATAAGAACTGAATATGGTTAAATTTATTAATACAATATATTATTTTAAAGATATTAATAAGGTATGCAGGGAAGTAATAATCCATACCAGATAATTACATATAGTTTAGTAGCAATAAGAATTGTACCAATATTGAAAAGTGGGCATACCTACCACAAAATGAAAAACAGAATTTTATTTATTTCTTGTTTGCAAAGCCGTGGAACCAGTGTTCCTCAGGGATGGACCTTAAAAAAACTAACTTATTTATATGTTTTCCGGGTTTTCCCAATTGTTTTCTTTAATCATGAAATAGTGTTATGATGTTGTATGATCTGGTGCTTTCCCGGCGTGGCTGATGAATGAATTCTTCTTTCCAACCGGGTTAGAATCTCCATTATAGCCGACCTTATATTGTTATGTTGCTTTACTGCGACTCTTGTTTTGAAAAAGACACTCTTCATTTAGTTTAAGACATATTTATGCTTACCATTGTACTTTTGAACCAACCAAAACAGCAAAACAATAATTTCGGCTTTTGGTTTTAGGTCTATCAAAAAAATACGCCAGGTTTTGGGGCGGAAATTGCCCCTTCCCCTCCCACTTGGGGCCGCCAATGGTGCGTGCACATTGTTGTCCGAGTCGCGAATTTGCATTGCCGCTCAAACGGCGCATGCGCAGTCCGTCGCGACGTCACGTCACGCCTCGCCCCGAGGGCACCCATTCGCCGGAATTTCAACCAGGTGTGTGCGCCCTCGGTGCTCGCGTGGGTGAGGAGGCTGGTGACTTGGCTGGAGGCCTTGGTGCGGCTCGCGGCGCTGCGGTCTGAGATGTGGCAACGGAGGGGGCCCCGTGATTTTCTTCACCATTCGTAGAATTGAATTTACATTGTCAGCATGAAACATCCACTCGTAGTCTATCCAAGAGAAATACCACCGACAAACAGCCTGATCGGTCAAGAGTTGCGAATTCCTGGAAATCAGAATATATTATGGGTTAAAAAACGACGGCTAATTAGGATGCCTTTCCGTTTAATACCTGAACGTGCACCATGTATTTTTTTTACTTTTTGGTGTACAGATTTCCTGGTTGAGGTTTCTGATTTTTAGGTGCTCCGAATCCTATGGTCATATCGCACCGCACAATCCTCAAACCCCGTTCGTAAGGCCTTGATGTACCAAGGTGCGAACATACGTCCGTGTTGTAGGCTGGTTTCAATCCCACGAAATTCGGGTTGAGAGGCCAGCGGGTTACCACCTACCTACCCCTGCCTAACCACCAATCTATCCAACTGGTGCGACCTTCCAATTTAACCAGTGATACAGATAGGTTTCAAGTTATAAAGCAAAGAATTCTGGTTCCCGGTTCGATTCCCGGGCGGATGTTTGGAATTTCTATGAAGGAAGGGGATACACGGACGGAACTCTTCTGTGGAACTTTTAGCTTACTGAGAATGGGAAGATACCTCAGTCTACCCACCGATTATATTATGCCTGTAAAAACGTAGTTAATTCAAAAAAGATATGGTACTTTTTTTCACAGATTTTTATTTAAAGTCGACCGGTTTCGTCGCATAGGCGACATCATCAGGTGATGATGTCGCCTATGCGACGAAACCGGTCGACTTTAAATAAAAATCTGTGAAAAAAGTACCATATCTTTTTTGAATTCATTAGAATGGATTTTCACAAAGTGAAGCCTGAAACCATCGTGTTTATAAAAACGTAGTTGGCAATTCTGACTGCATACTCAAAGCAGTAAAACCTACCAAACTACAGCAATCCGACGACAGCTTCATGCGTCGCTGGAAATTACTCCTGGTCCCTGAGTATTTTCAACCTTCACGGCGCATGCCGAAGATTCCGCGTCAACGTCAGTTCTCCCGATGCTTTCACGGGGATTCTGTTTCATTCGACGGAATTTTAATTTGCAGTCATGGTGAGGATGTGTTTTGCAACGAAGTTCACTGGACGAGATAGATAGGGACGTCGAGGATGGGTACATATGTCGAAACACTTCTATTTTGACGTCACGGGCTCACTAAGTGGCTGACCTGAGCAAGATCATTGAGTGTAGACCAATACGGTGAACAGGAAGGAGAGTTCTAGAGAAGCACAAAGGCGCCGCGTGTTGTTGCATAATTGTTACCGATTCGGTTTTGTCTTCGGACATAATTACAGTCAACAAACAGCCATGGAGTGGGACTGGGAAAAGTTAAAAGGAATTGGAAGATTGTAAGGGCAAAATGTGAAACATCAGGTTTCTGTCCCGTTTTTCTTGTTGTAGTTATTAACTCTGCATATAGGAATAATTAGTTTTTGTAACTGGGCTGATTATACCTCTTATGTTGCCACGTTCATCAGTTATGGCGATATAGTGCGAGATTAAAATAATATCCTCCGCGTCACCCTTACATCTTTCAGTGATAATTAATTCCAGGGGCAGCTTCTAGGTGGTGTTCGCATTGAGTAGTCTCAGGGTACGTAAACTCGTCGCTCGGATGAGAAGCGCATAAAGGGATCGCCCCCTCACGTATACGCTGTCCGGCCGATAATACCGAGGCGATCAATTAAACGAGTGGACGGTTAATCAATTGAGTACTTAGGTCCCGCGTGCGCTAGCTATCGGCTAATTGATTGGCAGAGCGACCGCTACTGCGCCATCGCTCGTACGCCATGCGGCGGCTCTCTGGGAATAAACGCGTTTCAAATCGAGAAAACCGAAAATTAAACTGGTATTCACATGTATCACATTTTACATTAAACATTGCTATGTACGCACATTAACATAATATATTCTCTTAAATAAATAAAGTTCACTAATTGCAAGAATTTTGTATTAAGTAATTACATTTCTGAGATAAATATTAAATATGCTTTTTTAAAGTGAATATAAAGTTAATGTTCTTTTTAAATATTATAAATTACGTATAATAGTTGTACACCCATGCTAGTAGTTGAGGTGGGTGGTTGAAAAACCATGATGGCGAACTATTGACCGTGTCAAAATCTCCCAGGATTTTTCGACCTCCTTGGATGCACCTGATTTGCGAACGCAGTCTTCCGATCTTCACCCTCCCTCCGGATTCGCTCCTTCTCAGGGACGAGGGGCCTTATTCAGTAAGGACTCGACACGTTCGAACCTCGGAAAGTCCGTGGATTTGACGTCACAGCCTCGGAAAAATTTCAACTTTTGAATGGCCCTATTTGAAATTTTAGAGGCTGTGACGTCAAAATTGAGTCACTTCCGAGGCTCGGAATTTCCGAGAACATACAGAATAGCCCCCGAGGAGGGGAACCGTTGCCCCTGGCCACCACCACCGCTACTGCCCTCCGAGGCCTCACTCCCAGGGGCAACAGAGAATCAGCGGACGTTCCCCTGGCGAAGACGGAGCAATTATTAAAAGGGAGCTTCCGCAGAGGGAACAAGAACATTTATTCCCTCGTTCAGATTTACCCTCAGAGAGTTTAGCATTTCTGAAGAAGGATATAGTAAAGAGTTGAGAGATTGAGCCACGGATAATATCTCCTGCCGGTAATGGTGTAAATAAAATTTTGACGCATGCGAGTTTAATAGGCACCAATAGTTTTTTTAAACTGCTTTGAATATTTGCTTACTTCTTTTGAAACATAACGGTGGATGATTTTGGGAGCTTTTCACTCCATGTATTGACATTAAGCACGGATTGGAACACTTGAAGACACTTCAGCGCTCTTGGGCTACTATGCTTTTGTAATTAACTGCGAAAACATATGGACATGAGGTTTCTGGCGCGATCGAATCGTCAGAACTTTCTCGTATTATTATTATATTTCTATTTATCTCTCCCTGGAGGGCACAACTGTACCAAATCCCATGGAAAACGAGTTCTACGTTTTAACGAATACATATATCAAACAGTGGTGGGATGAATGGCTGATATTTTGGTATCAAAATGAAGATATGATCTTTTTCTTTAAAGCATTTTTATAGGATGTTATGGGAGGTGACATACTGCTCAACCTACGTTAAAATTTAGCTTTCGCATAATTCATTTGAATGTAAACATTGTCATTGAAATGCTGTTTGATTTTTGAACGAGTCCGCCTAATTTCGCCCCCTTTTGTTTCCTTTGCAGACTTCCCGCGGCGCGATCGGCCCGATGGGGCTGCCACCTGCCCCCGAGTGTCGGAATTAGAGAGCGGAGGGGGTCGGATGTGGCGGAGGGCCGGGTAGGGACCCTTGTGATGGATCGGGGGCCGGGCCCCGGGACCCCGCCACCACCGAAGCACCCAAGAAGAAGGACACGCTCCCAAGACGCTGCAGACGGCCGGCAAAGGACGCCCTCGTACCTGTCGGCGACGGCCTCTCTGCGCCTCGCCGCCATATTGATCCTGATGACCGCCCGAGGTGAGATCCTTTATAGAGTGTGCTCTGCACTCCTCCCGCTTGAACCGCACCCAAGTGCCGCCGGTTCGAATCCCGGCGGCAGGGGCGAGATTTTGCGGTGGAATTCCTTATCTCCAGCTGGGTGTCAATGAGGAGAGCGCATTAAGGATACCGATCACACGCTTTTCCCTCTCGGGATAGGCACTGTCAGAGAGCTTAAGTAGTTCATGCTGTTAGGCATAGAAAACTGGCTGCCCTTTTATAATTTCTTTCTTTCATAACTCTTTCGCTTCAAATATATTCACGCATAGCTTCATACTTGCTCTCCTGTTCTTCCAAATGTTCATCCTCTTCCACCACATTCTCCGATGACTTGCTGTGTCCCTTCCTCTTACACCATTTACTCCTCTTATCATCAATCTGAAACACTTCAACTCTCTTCAATTCTCTCAATGTGGTCAAACCAAAGAACCACACTCCTGTCCTAATTATATGCCCATCACTGGAGCATCCAATTTGCATTCTTTCATCAGTCAACCATTCCAAACCCTAGCTACCCTAAAACCTAATTTTACCGCAGACACCTCTCAGGTACCCCATTCAGTATGCAGATACCCTTCGTTTATGCTTATCTTGACATGCTCATATTTCACTGCTTCGTATGTGATAAAATAAGGATAACAACATTTTTGTAAAGAATGATGTGATGCTTACCCAGCCTTTGCTATTTGTGAAGTCTGTTTGGGGTTCTCAACTGGGTCAAAACTCTGCATTTCTGCCGACGTTTCAATATCCAGCAGTCATCCATTGGCATCATGGCAGGGCGTCGTCGTCAGGGCATCACGCGTTGATGACGATGGACAAATCGTGCATTGAAACGTCAGCAGAAATGCAGAGTTTGACCCAGTGCAGAACCCGAACTGACTTCATTAACATTTTTATAATCTCTGATCAAAATTTCCTAAGTCGGAAAACCGAAGTTAATATTTGCTCCCATTGATGATATGAGTCTAGTGTAATGTAAAAGACCTGAGCTCTCTGTCTACATCAAATAAATGAAAAGACTACTTTACCTTGTGGTTAACATGAACCAGACATTATGAAATGGGCCTAAGTGCAGTGTTCAATCAGTGAGGTGAGATGGGTTGAACTATCTACACACAGGCGACACTTGTAAGGAGATACACATATGCCATTACTGGACTTCTCTCCTCCCTTCCTCCATTTCCCTTATAACCTTACTCCCACCAAGCTACCCACTTGTCCTCAGTTGTGGAAACATCTTTTATTGGGTGGGATGTTCAAATTTGGATACTGTTACCATTCGTTAAGAGAAAGAGCTGGTAAGTGAAATTTCCTTCTAAAACTTCTTAGTAAAGTTTCAGAGAAAAAGTATTTTACTGCTGTGTTTAATGAAGCCTATTCCTAAGAAGTTGGATTGACATTGATGAGCTAGGTAATTCATATTTATCTAAGAAAGATTTTCACTTTACAAGCAAATATGTATGTAGAAAGAGAGATGCAGGAAAAGTGGGGATCAGGATAAAAGTTTTACTATTTCTGAATTACCTATTGTATTGCTGCTAGTTTTGTGTTTAAAAATGCAAGAGGTTAGGATAAAATATAAGTCATAAGGCAGTATTATAAAAGTTATTCTAAGTAAAAAAAAAGGATTGATTATGTATGTATCAAATCATTAGAGTAAATTCAACAGATTCAGGCAAGATATCGTGTAAGTTCTTCACAATATAAGAGAAACAATTGCACTTTTCCAGAAATTGCTTTAATGCGAGACATCAGGTACAAGACATGATGATGTACCTGATGATGGCTCTGTGAGCCGAAATGCGTTGTACGCATTAAAGCAATTTGTGTAAAAGTGCAATTGTTTCTCATATATTATAAATCATTAGAGCACAAATATGAGGCACTGGTTGTACAATTCATATGATTGAACTGTATTTTATGGATATCATTGGGCATTGCAGCAAGGACATTGTGAGCAACATTTTGCCAGCAGTATACTATTTACAAAGAAGACAAACATATGGAAATGAATGGTGAAGGTGGGGTGAAGAACTTGAGGTTATACGTATGTATGACTACACCATAACTAAATCTGCTCTGAGCATTGTCGAATTTGTTGAAGTACTCTGATGAGACACAAAGGAGTTAGCGTGGGGCAATAATGATTGGAGGGCTGTAGTATGCCAAGATGACGAACCCTTATTTAAAAATAAACCTTGCAAGTAGCTTCCATGAAGAAGCATATACTGCACAGATATAATATATCTTTCATAATTATTTTCCAATGTACAATGAGAAATATCTCATTTACATTTATGGCATAATTTGCTTTCATGGAGAAAATGTACCTATTATCATAAACACAGTTCAATCCTGCATATTAACTCCTGAATGAGGATACTGGAAAAGCAAAATACACTGCTGTAAATTTATTATATCTTGAGAAATTTTCTGTGATGTTGGTGACACTTCCCCATTCATAACAAAATATTTAATGTTGATTTGACATCAGCAATCAATTCATTAGCTCCATTGAAGGAAATATTTTCTCATTCTTTGATAAAATTTTTCTGACTGCTCAATTAAATTTGGAAGAATACAGGGCTAATTCATCTGCTGTTTGGGACATAGGGGAGAACCATCATCTACAAACACACCTTCTTTTGCCCTAACCCTCGTTTCATCCCTTAGTAATCATTTCACATCTCTTACCTCCCTCTCTTTTTCGTCTCAATCAAATTCACTCCATTAATTGCCTTTCCTCTCTTGCCATATCTAATATTTCTTTCAACACCTTCGTCTCCACTGAACTCCCTTTCCACCATCCCCACAACCCAAAAGCCTCCAATGTTGACTTATAGTCTATCGTCAGAGATCAGGTTTCAGAGCAATAGAAGCTAGTGGCCCATTGTATGGTTTTCAATAGTCATCTTGAGTTATGTCCTTGGAGTGTTTACTGTGTCACTAGACTCATGACGTGAAAAAATGTATTGTTATATTGCTGGTTTAAAAAAGAGGAGAAAGAAAGATAGTTTAGAAGTGTGCTTGGATTAAATGCAACAAAACTGAAGGATTACCTGGGAGCTATGTGATTAAATAATTTGAAAATGTTAATGAATGGGATCATTGAAAGATTGGTCTAGAAATCTGAAAAAATGATAAGTGCTTCTCTCAGAACAGTTTACATTTCTTAGTATGATTAATCAAATATGCCATTGTAATTTAAAATTTCAGGCATTTGTTCTTTGTGGCTTCCTTTGTTTAATTTCTCCGTATCTGAACATAATATTCACAAGGCAGAGGTCAAGTTTTTACATTCTTCTGTTTTCCAGAAATGAATTAAGTTGAATAGCAGCCTTTGGTGTTCTCAATTATGTCTTCGTTTTATTATTAGGGTTTTCCTATTCAGTGTGTGTATTCGTCCAGACTGTTTCTGTTCTCTACCAGTTTCCACTTACTGGAATCAATATTTTCAAGCCACGTCCGTCATTGAATGAATATCCTGACAAATAAAATGAAATATACCGGTGCGTTAGAATTGACACTATTTGAACTTGGTTGGAGGGCAAATCTGTTGCTTTGTGGTGGTGAATGGAGTGGTCTGAACTACATTCCATTCTTGAAAATTTAAGCGCAGTGCCTAAACTACTTTCATTCACGAAATTAGATTGTGTCGTTGAGTGGATGCCACTGATACCACGAGGGAACTTCCGCGAACATAATAGAGATATTGAGCCATGGAGTCATCTCGGGGATGTTGCTGTGGAAACCACTCTTCCTGTTTTGCGAAGCATCTTGCATTCAGAATCCCCGGCGTACAAACATTCCCAATCTTTGCAGACAACGAACCGCTTCCTATGATGACTCGAGGAATCGCTGTCTTTTACCTCATTAAGAGATGTGACGCAACCTCTACTTGAATTGAAACTACAAAGTATTAGCGATGTCAACGATGCACACATGTTGAACAAGCGTATAAGCATATGATTTCTTAGATGTAAAAAAATAACCCCTAGAATCTCCACTCTTGACGGTTCACCGAGCATAAACAAACTATTTTTGGTCCCATGAATATTCCTGAATCAACTGTGCAAAACTGAATCATTTTAGTTCTTACGACGCCAACGCGTTGGCGTTTTCTAGTAAACCACCTCAAGAACCTATTAATGGTAAAAAGTGTTTTTTATTTATCTTTTACAACTTTACTGCCCAACAGGCACTGGGTTAATTTCAATAACTAGTCTTGATTGTTGAACATTAGATACTAAAACGCAGCAGATGACATGGTTGCATTCCATGTCCAAGTACCAATAAGCCGAAAAGTTAATAAGAAATGCTACTCACCAAGACCTCCTCGAGGGAAGAATACTTTCGAACACCACGCTTACGGGAAAATAAAACGATCATCAGCCCCGATGCCGATGGCTGATTTTGCCGTCGAAACGTTGGCAGCAGCCGCGATGCGGTTGAGGAGGAGACCTGAAAGTAACGGTTGCCAAGGCAACATGAATCAATTCTGTTGGTGCGGAAGAATACCATGACGAGAAATTGTAACGTGGGTAATCTTAATTAATATACTTAAGGGATGATATTGTAAATTACAACTGACCACGTTAATTCCGTCAATGAATAAGTATTTTTGTACCCTACTGTGTAAAAATTAAGTGAAGTAAAATTACATCGCAGTTAATTTTTTCTATATTTTTTCCCATAAATACCTGATTAAGTTACGGATGTCATTCACAAATTTCAGATGACTGAATATAAGGCATAATGAGTCGATCAGAACGTTGATATACTTGTTGAAAACATAAGTGGGGTCTCTTTCGCTTGGTCGTAAGATATTAACCAAGATATTAACACTGGTCATTACACACCAAAACAAATGACTAACTGTAATCGTAGAGGACAGTTTTGTAGTTTAATGAGGTAATCGTTTATCCTAGAATCACGACTGTAATTAACCCTTCCGGATGAGAAGAAACCTTCCTGTGCATAAATTTGGAGTTATAGGGAATTTACTTATGCTGAAATAAAAATTCAAAATTAACTTATTTCCGCCAATCGAAAGTTCGATGGGAAGTCATGCGAGGCGCGGGTGTTCAAATGTAATTCCCGTTCATCGTCAGTCATCAATCCCAAAGAATGCGTTGCGTCACCAAACCGCAACGTTCCACAATTCCTTAGTTTAACACCCCTCATAATTTTCCATGCATATTTGATAAATCCTTGATCTTCCTCGATAATTATTCCCGCTAATTTTTCCTTCATGTACCGTTTCCGGGAGGTTTTCATGCTCAGGTCTTCATTACTTACAGTCAGTGTTTTAAATTGTTATTTTCTAACTATTAGATGCTCATTTAGCCCCATCCTTGATCCTCCTCAGCCATTATTCCTTCCTGCATTGTTATGAGGAGGATGTTTTGTCTCGGAACATGAACAACTTGCACTGCGGGACCACAGCTTTGGGCCTTTGGGTTGGGTTTTGAAGACACCAAATATGAAAAAGGTACTGGAAGAGGGAGATAACGAAAGGTGAAATAAATGTTAGAGTAGTGTTTTGCTGTCCCGCTCTGTTAGTGTTATGGTCACCAATGGTGCATGGGAAGGAGAAATGTTACTACTTATCTGCTCGGCATTGTATGTATCCTTCACATTTTGTTACTTTTGTTTAGTATTTTGGTACTGGATAAGTAATGCGTAGTCATAATAATGTCTCCGGTGCCACCTTCAAATACACGTGATCTTCAATTTAAAAAAACACGTGCAATAACTAATACTTGTTACAATAGAGTTGTGAACCAGTTATTACAATCGAAGCCGACTTGGCGGCCAACTTTTCTTCAGCACAGAGTCAAAATTGTCCTTCAACAGTGTTTTGTTTATAGCTTAACGTTTTAAACATTTCCTCTGATCATCATCAGTATGGATTTCATTTTCGATGTGAAATTTCATCTATAAAATTTTTAAAAAGTGTGCAAAATTCTACATGCGTGTAAGATTGTTATTTTACGATGTTTTGAGGCTCAGTTCGATGTGGACAGTGATCGGCCGTTGTTTTTTTTGGCGCTGTGTAACGCTTTCCTCCTCTCTCTCTCTCTCGCAATCAGCCTGCCTCGCTTGCAAGGTGGATCACTGCACCCGGGAGTACCAGATCCAGATGGGGGAGCAGGGGGTGTCGGGCCCCGGGCCCACGCCCGCCTTCTGCCTCGTGCTGCGCAAGTACGGCGACTGCATCCGGGCGACCGCCCGCTCCTGCCGCGGCAACCTCAAGTACCACTCCACCTACTCCACCGTCAGCAACTGGATCTCAGAGTACAACTGCTCGTCCCACGCGACGACGGCCGCTGGAATGAGACCCCCCGCCGCTACAGAGCAGCAGCACCAACACCTGCCGTGCACCTACCGGTGGTCCGCCGCCACGCACGGCTCGGCCAGTCCCGTGCGGAGGTACCGCCACTGCAGCCTCTCGGGCGACCCGCACCTCAAGAGCTTCCAGAACGAGTACATGACGTGTAGGATCAAGGGGGCGTGGCCCCTGGTGGACAACGCTTACCTGGCCGTGCAGGTGACCAATGAACCAGTGGCAGAGGGGTCGTCGGCCACCGCCACCACCAAGGTGAGTTATTACCTCCAACAAACATTAGCAAATGGTTTGTTTGCTGAATTTATTGGCTTCAAGCTGAAATTCAGCGTTATATTCTGTTACGCTTAATTTAAAACGCATGAAAAATATTTTACTCCAGAGAGATAAGTTGCAGAACATGCCAGATATTTCCCGCCCACAAAGAGCTGCATAGTTTCTTTGTTGTCGTTTCCTTTTTTTACTTCGGAGCGACGATATTTACTCCAAAGTGATGATCAAAGCCAACGTGAACGCGGGTTTTTCAACATCAAAATGAAAATAATGCTTTTTATAGCTAAAGTAATGTCATATATGTCACCACTGATTATCATCAGTACTTCTTTTTCAACATGAACTCTCGCTTGAAAAAATAATTTTAAAATAGTCCACATCCCTATTTTACATTGTAGAATGTTCTGCATAATATCAGAGCATGTTAGGCATTTGATGCCCTCATTAAAAATTGATTGTTACTGATTAACTTTGAATACAGATTTCGATGGTAGTATTGCTTCAATCGGGTGGGCCTCTTACCTGCCCCCCCCATATAATCTAACTAACAACCCAGAAAGTTATAAGATTAATCTAGTCGATTCCACCATTTCGTTTGCCACTGACCCAAATCTTTTTCATTTGCCGCAGGTGACGGTGATAATCAAGGGACGCGGAAACACGGGCTGCACGTCGGAGAAGACCTACGAGGCGACCGGAGAGGCTCCGCTGCCAACCGCGTTCATCGACGGCTCCAGACGCTCGGGGCCCAACGACTCCGTCTCCCTGGCGGTCGCCGACGGCGGGTCGCGCGTCGAGATCCGACTCCGCCACGTGGACGCCACGATAGTCATCCGGCGATTGGGGCGCTACCTGGCGTTCGCCGCCCGCATGCCCGAGGAGGTGGCCGTCGGCTCCCAGCCCCAGCGACTGCACAACAGCATAGAGAACCACCACCACCACCCGGCCATGGACGAGGAGGACGACGTGGGTCTGCAGCTCTGCGTTACGGGTTGCCCAATGTCCGAGCGGCTGGAGACCGTCCCGCCGGGCACGACGCCGCTGCTGCCCCAGGAGGCCGCCGAGAAGCGGTGTCGGCTGTGGAACCTCACCGACCACTACTTGGACTGGTGCGTGTTCGATTCCCTGTCGGCCAGCAGCCACCGGGACGTCGACCTGGCCGCCGCGGCGGCGTACGCTGCGCTGGCGGACGTCAACCGCCTGGACCCGGAGGGCGCGGCCCTCACGCTCAAGAACAGGACGGCGGCCAGGAGGATGACGACGGACGTCGCCTCGACCCCGGGACAGTCGCTCAAGTCATCGGCGAACGCAGACGTGTCCTCCGGAGCTACCTCCCTCGCGGTCCCTTCGTTGCACCAGCTCCTAGGGTGCCTCCTGGTGCTTCTCCTCCTGTCGAGGACTAACCGACAATACCTTGCCACCACCTTTGTCTCCTCGTGTGGTCACCAAACCTCCCCCCTCTCCGATCTCGAGGGAAGGACAGCCGGTTGGTCTGAGGCCCAACTCGTTTCGTAAGGGAACTCGAAAGGTGTCAGTGCTCGTTAAAGTGTACGTCGTTATTTTTTCAGGGTGCATTTGAAGGAATTTGGGACCTTCCTATATGTTCTCCCTCCACAAACATTTAAGCCACATCGTGTGGCTGGGTGGTGTACAGTGTATGTGTGGTTTGTTAAGTGATTTTTGAATCAAAAATCATTGCCATGGAACATCTTTAAGTTGGTACTCACCAGAGGCCGAACATTTCCATTACTAGGTTGCAATGTGGCCCCCAAGTTTGCATAACAACATCTGAATGTATGATGGCATCACAATGTCTTTGGTGTTTACGTAATGTACATATTTGCATTGATATTTTGGATTCAGTTGCCACATTCTTATACATATAAACTATCACTGTGGCTAGAATCTCAGTCAGTAGTCCTTTGGTACAAAAACAAGGTAGTGATGGTATTTTCAGGGATGAAAACACATTTGTGATGTTTTGTTAGCTTCAGCTACTGATGTTGGCCGCATACCAAATCTGTCTAAAGACGTGTGATTGCATGGAATATGTTAAAATGCGATCATGAAATCTGACGAATGCTGCCTGTTAATCCTTTTCTTAATTTTTCTGCAGCAAAATTATGAAGTTAGACTTTTTAGGGGATTTTATAACTCTCTTTAAAGGTATGGTAGCCATTGACTTAATCACATCGTGTTACTGAGTTAAAGTGGATGAGAGTGAGGTGCCATGACAACTCAAATAATCTTTGTATTCCTGATAGCATAAAATACTTTGTACTTTTGTACAGTATTTTACTTTATCATGAATACAAACACCACTGTCAAGTTTATTCAAATTATCTTGTTTCATCTCTTGCTTTAATCCTGTGTGGCCACATTCTGTCCAAATGTTGTCAGTCCTCAATCATGTGAATTGACCCTCATTTCAACACCATTGTACTAATGTAAGTGGTGAAAAGTGGCACTGAGCTAAATTACCCCAGTGGCGCCACCCAGGGGACAATGTGTAGGAAAAAGAATGTTTGCCTGGCACATTCTTTGTGTAAAAAAGTATTCATATTTAATATGATAAACAGTTATCGAGTCCCATCATTGATGGAACAGATTTATTATTTAATGTAAAAAGATGCAAACGTGACTGGATAGCAATTGTTTCCAGTTAGTGCTGTTAGGGGAGTAATTCCAGTGAGAAGTAAAAATGAATTTGCTTTTAATACAGAACACCCAGAGCCTTTGGGAAAATACAAATTTGTAAATAATGTGGACTTGTGTAAATATTGGCATTCAATCTTGTAAATATGGTTCTCATTCTGTGTATGTACCTCAGTGAGAAAAGCTAGGAGGATTGGGCTCACGCTTGTGCATTGAGGTCCCTTCATCGTGTGGTAGGACAGACCCTTTTCCCAGAAAATGGCATTGTGCTGCAGATTCTGTGAAACTGCATGTGATGTCTGAAACATCAACTGGGCATTAAGCGACCTTTTGCTCCACACATTGGCTTGATTGCTGTTTTTACCAGTGCTTTCTTGATTTTCCTTTGTGATGCTGTTCACTGGCTTTTATTCTGCACACCTTTTGAATTAGAATACGAAACTGATGCCATAGCCTCATGCTATCTCATATATATATATAAATAGATACACCTCTATAACATGTACCTGAGAAGGAAAGAGTGGACTGACCTGCTTCCCTAGCAGTTAATCTATTTCATCCTTCATTAAAATCACAGTATTCCAGTGCACAAGTAAATGGCTGTCTAGTATAATGTTTTGAATTTTTCATATCATTTACTGTGATGCATACATTCAATGCACTCACAGAACTTCAGGCCTCCAAAATTAGCATTTCTGAGATGCAAAACGAAGGGTGGAACAATTACACCATGGGGCCCTGGAATAATTTACATGTCTACAGTGATATATTTTGTGCCATTTTAACATTCATTCACAGTAGATAAGTACAAATGACTGCACTTAGGAAAATCTTTGTTTACTCCTGTACTCGGAGACTTGGCAAGCAAAAAAGTAGGAATATTGCAAAACTTCCACCCAATCCCCAAACCAATCCATGGAAACCTTGTGCACTTTAGCGAAGCAAATGGGTTCTGCAATAAAGTTGAGAATGAGCTTAGATTTTGAGTTGATTTTTGTTCAGTTTTCTGCATGGATGGTTATGCTCCGGTGATAGCTCTTAAGCCATAAGGCATCGACTAATATCGAGAGTGTGTGAATGATAGCTTTACAACTAATGGTTTAAGGAGTATTGGCTGAATGCTTCAACATTATAATTAATTGAACATTCAAATTATAACACTGGATTTAGTACAATGCCTGCACTTTTATAAAGAAGTTCTGTTATTGCTGAGAGTTCAATTCTCATTTAAGTGGCATCTGCTCTCAGCATTCCATGTTGATAACCCATTCAATGAGGCCGTAATTTGAAAACCAACAAGCAACTTTCTATTTGTTTTACCTGAAATTCTTTTGGACAGTGGTCATAAACTGCAGAATAAAACCATGGCAATTCTTAGTGTCTCAGCTCAGCCTAAATTTTTTGTCTGGTTAGACCACAAATGGCTACCATTGATGGCCCTTGGCATATCTGTCTTCTCAGTTGGGAGTGTGTACAAGGGTGTGTGAGTGTGTGTGTGTGCTACATTTACGGAAGTTTCCAACTGTGTATTCTGTTGCTGAGCACAGAAATACTTGAGTGAGTAGAGTGGTCAATACATTCCCATAAGGTATGAATGGAATTCCTTCTCAAAGATGGGCCATTAGTCATCACAAATTGAAGCTAATTTGCAGAGATCACCATGGTTCTGAAGCAAGGTGTTAATATCTGGTTAACCGCAATTTCCTTTCTCCCCCCTCTGTCATTGTTTCATTTTGTAAATGAACTCTAAAACATTATCCTAAACCTTTTCCATGGTCACTGTTTATGATATATATATATGTGTGTGGATTCACTCATGCTCTACTTTTTCGTGCCATTTTGTTGCCAGTCGTCTTGAAGATCATCGCATATTTATAGGGAGATAACAAGATAGTAAAAATCCTCCTCCTTTCGCATTATAACAAAGACTTACAAAATATGGGAATTTCACATCACTGTGTATTATTTATATTGCTTCCCTCGCATTAGTAGAAGAGGACTCACAGCTATGTCTCTCACATAGAATGAAGAAAGTCTATTAATCACGACAATAGTTTTCAATTGGCATACCTAAACTGAGCGCCGAATACAAATTGTGTGATTTTGTAATTAGTTGTAAATTGTAAGTTATTATGGAGTCATGTTATATAGAAAGCCTTGCAGCTAATGAAAAATAAAAATTATCAATAAATCTTTCATGTTTTATTTTCTTAACAAGCCATGCCCCCCACAATGTTTGCCAACAATGAATTACCAACCAACATCCTGGTAGCGTTGTTTGTTCTTGAGCACAGAATATACAAGAAATTCTCCAATCAGTGGATGTAAACTATAATGTAATTAAGTAATTGCTTGATAAGCACGGGCCTCGAAGCTAGTCACTGCCTTCTTTTTTGGTTGGTTTATTCATCATTATGGAAAGGAACAAACTTTGCGAATATCAATAAGCTTTTTTATACATGACCTGGGCTTCAACAGCAAAGGTCATCTTCAGGATCTGTTGAAACCCAGGTCATGAATAAAAAAAACAGTGAAATTCACGAAGTTTGTTCCTTTCCATCATGGAGAAATTTCACTGAGTCACCCCTGACGTACGATTTGTCATCCATCATTAGTCGCCGAAAAATTCTCCAACAAATTATCTCCTAAGTACTCTTTCAACCATTTTCTTGCTACCCAGGCTCTGGGTTGAAGGAAACATGCACATATACACATACAGAAATAACCATGTGTGTTTTACATTGATACGAAGGTTAACATTTATTGTCATTGCGATGAATTATTTTGTTAGTTTGAATCATTTAATGTAACTTTGTACAGTCCAAATAATGATAAGCATAATCACATACTTGCTACACATACACACATATATGCTTAATATTTGTACAGCACACCGTTATGCAAAATGATTCTAACGAGCAAGGATTAACAGTGCATACACATCTACATATTACACTCATCTAAATTATGCAAGCAGTGCAATTTCTATTGATGTGAAGTAAATAACCTTCAATGCATTAAGTTTATATCCACCTTTCTGTGTCATAATCTAATTGTCTCCTGGCAATGATGCCAAATGACTGAATTCACTTGAAAAGTGGACTTGGATATAAAAAAAATTTAGTATGATGGTAATATCATTGAATGTTCTTAGGCCTGAAAAGGTGAAACATATAATGATGATTATCAATGCATGATATGAAAAAAGGAAGAAACATTTTATCAGGAAAGGAAGAAACAGATATTTTATCAGGAATTACAGAAGGAAGTTGAGAAGTTATAAACAACAGAGATCGTATAATACTTGCTGGTGACCTAAATGCCAGAATCAGGAAAGACTCGATCCCAAAATTTATAGGCAGACATGGAGAATACCATCGGAACCAGAATGGAACTAAACTAAGGGAATTAATAACGTTTTATGAATTAAAAGTGACACACGTTTTTCAATAAGAAAGACATTTATAAATTCACATGGTGAGGTCATCTATCCCTCACGATTGATTACATAATTGTGAATCAGAAACTAGCTACAAGGATAACAGATATGTATTTAGAGGAGCAGATATTTATACAGATCATTTCCTTCTTAATACAACTACATATGGGCAAAATGGAAAAACCAAAACCTAGGAAAGAGGCAGATAAGAGAAGAAAACTTCTTCAAAGAAGAAAGTCTTCAAAACATATTTCCTGAATGAAGGCAGTATTCCAAAATTGTTTCAGCACAGGCTAACACAACTGCTCAAACAAATGAAACAAGACCATAACATCAACAAAGAATGGGAAAATCTTAAGAACGCTATCATAGAGTAAGTAATATGTTCGGACTAAAAAGCGTGGGTCATGAACAGAATGATGTAGAGAAACCAGAATGACATGCACCATGGACATACATAATGAAAAATGCCTGTTGCTTGGTAACATAACGTGTTGTTTATAAAACAATAACCATGGATTATGTAAGTGACTGATGAAGTTAGTTCACTTTACAATTAAATAAATAAATAAAAAATATTAGAAAAATAGAAAAAATGAACAAGAGCCTGATGAAACAAAATTCAAAACAATTACTAAATCAGTTTTAACCATGTTTTATCTTTTTTCTTCAAAATCTTGATCAGATTATATAATTGATGAGCTGTAAATTATTGTACTTAAATTACATATGTCACTTCTCCTATTGCATGAATTTGGGTTTCTGGAAATTTCTACCATTTCTTTAAAAAGTTTCTTTAATACAGGCTCCGATTCAATAATTTTGGCTTCATTGAAGTTGAAACAATGATAAAAAGAAATGGCATGCTCAGCTAATGCACAGGTGTTCTTGAATGTTTTTATCAAATATTATGTATTAGTATGATTTGTGCTGATTTAGCCTATCTTTGAAATATTGTGCAGTTTGACCAATATAAACACTGTTGCAATCTTTACATGGAACTGAATAAACAATATTGCTCCTGAGTTCATACACATGGGATACTCAGTATTTTGAGCGTTGAAAAAAAACTTGGAAAATTAGACAGCAATTAAGCTTGCTTAGGTGCGGAGATAGTTATGTTTTTTCTATGTATGCTATAAAATCTCTAGTTTTTCTTTACATGTGGTAAATGTATTAAAAGCGTTCATTTTTAGATGAGTTATGGCTAATTTATTTTCACCTAGGTATGAGGTTGAAATATTTTTGGTAAAGGCAGAGAATTGTGTTGTTTTTAGACTTTTTTCCCTTAAATGTAGAATAAGAAGACATTTTGCATTAAGCACTTAATGTTACTCGAATTAGCTGCATTTTTTAAATATGCCTGAGGTTCCAGATGCCTGGTTAACCGCTGTTCCCCATTTTTTCACTTTTATGCGTCAACATTTCATTTGACTGAAAATTAACTCGATATATATGAAAATGGATGCTATATTTAGAACTTGACATTCACGGAAATAAGGCCGTCTTACAGTGGGCTCAAAACGAAAATCGCCGGACAAAAGTCCACAATTGCTTTTTTATATAACGTCTTGAAACTTGGCACATATACACATAAATATTGGTGATTATGAAATGGTAAGTCATTTTTCATCGCTCTTGCCCGTTACTTATTGTTAGATACAGAGGCTTAAACACTACCAAATTTCCAGAAAAGCGCTTGAATTGCTTACCTTAAAAAAGAGATACTGTTAAGAAAATAAACAATAGCGCTGTTACCACAGGGCAAGGTCCCTATATATATTTTATAGGGACCTTGCCACAGGGAACTGGAAATATGTCAGCATTTCACGAGCCAAATAACCAGATATTATGGGTTTTCAAAACTCACGAGAGCACAGGCACAACACTACTTCACCAAAACCAAGCTACAACTGCCTGTCAATAAGTATTTCTTAAAGGAAGGCCAGTGTCATAAAACGTTCCTTTTCGCGCTACCTTCCTCGGGGAGTAAAGGAAGTGTAGTTGGGAGTGGGGGTGGGGGAGGAGAGGGTGAACGGAAAGTAGGTGATCCTATTGTTGCCTTTTTATGTCAACTTGCATGGTACCCCGAGAACCCGCATTCTTTTTCAAGAGTTGAAAGACGTTCACAATTTGCAGCATGATTCCGAAAATTATTCAAAGAAAAACAAATTTACCGCAGTTACGCGTGCACTGATCCATTCTCTCGTATCAATTTCCTCGTAAAATGTTCAGTATAGAATCTTTGAAATCAGTGACAACATGCATAGACTGAAAAAGTTGAATTCGAGGAGTTAATGTCCACACAACTTAAACAATCCAACGGAGTCACGGTATTTCCCGGTTCCGCTGCGCGTAGCCGGGCCGCGACGCGCGATCGAAAAATCTAGTTTATTATCGGCGTCGCAAACTTTTTCCAAATATTTTTACGGAATGATTTAGAAATATCTTCAATGTATACTCTGATGAAATATCCCAGGGACCGTTTCCCGACTAAGGATTATATTGTCTACTTTATGTAAATTTTGTCTAAAAAAGGGTCCGAAAATTTTGTGAGGTAATAACACTCCCCTGAGGAAAAAACCGAGTTAAAACGAGGTAAATCCAGTTACATTTGAACTCGGATCAACTCGTAGGTACGAGTTGTCACCTCGTTTTACGTGATTTTAACTCTCAAGCCCCGCAAACACATACAACACGCATGACACGCAGTCCCGGTGAAAATCGAAATACCTAGTTTCAACTCGTTCGATGTGGAATACGTTTCAAGTGGTTTCAACTTCTACAAGTAACTTGTCTAAACTCGGTTCACCTCGTTCGAGGTGGATCTCGCGTCCACTGGTTTTACCTCGTATCCCACGCTGCTCGTTTTTACTTGATTCACCTCGTCCGATCTGGATCTCGTATCAACTGGTTTTACCTCGTATCCCACGCATCTCGGTTTTACTTTATTCGCCTCGTCCGATGTGGATCTCGTATCAACTGGTTTTACCTAGTGTCCAAAGCCTCTCGTATTAACTTGATTCACCTCGTCCGATGTGGATCTAGTATCAACTGGATTTACCTCGTATCCCACTCTTCTCGTATTAACTTGATTCACCTCGTCCGATCTGGATCTCGTATCAACTGGTTTTACCTCGTATCCCACGCATCTCGGTTTTACTTTATTCGCCTCGTCCGATGTGGATCTCGTATCAACTGGTTTTACCTAGTGTCCCAAGCCTCTCGTATTAACTCGATTCACCTCGTCCGATGTGGATCTAGTATCAACTGGATTTACCTCGTATCCCACGCATCTCGGTTTTACTTTATTCGCCTCGTCCGATGTGGATCTCGTATCAACTGGTTTTACCTAGTGTCCCAAGCCTCTCGTATTAACTTGATTCACCTCGTCCGATGTGGATCTAGTATCAACTGGATTTACCTCGTATCCCACTCTTCTCGTATTAACTTGATTCACCTCGTCGGATGTGGATCTCGTATCATGTTGTTGTATCTAGTACCCCACGCTTCACGTATTAACTTGATTCACCTCTTCCGATGTGGATCTCATATCAACTTGTTTTACTTCGTATCTCACGCTCTCAAAAGGCTAAATTTTGGTTTGTAACAGGAAGGTCTGGATTTCAAAGAGGAGAAGGAAAATAGTATGTAACTGATCTGGTAACTGGAAAATATTCTTGACAGTGGCAGGCTTCACTTCGTAGAAGTTAATTGTATCTCATTAACTCATGAGTAAGCTCATGAGGACATTGCCTAAAATGCCTATTTTTTCTTTTACTCAGGAAACCAATTTTATGAAGTTATAAGTTCATTTAGGATCATTTATGGCGAAATTAAGGCATTTTGTTACTGCCTAAAAATGCCTATTTTACCTGTTTATGCCTTTTCCTGCTAATATCGCCTATTTAAGGGCCTAAAAAAGCAATATTCTTTTCAACGTCGCCAAACTTCTCTTTAGTGCAGAGCTTGTCTGTTATTTCAGTTCCTTTTTTTTTATCCATCAAGGTTGAAATAATGTCATTAAACATACAAAAAGAAAAATCATCCAAAGTATTAATATATAAAGAGTAGAAAAACAACTATGGTAATTTTACGTGATGCGTACATGCGATGGTTTCAATTGCCAGAAACTGAAGGTACACTCAGTATTGCAGAGTGTAAAGGCAGATCAACTTCAGGCAGTATGCCTGAAGTTGATCTGCCTTCACAGCCAGTATTGATATTATGGGGAACATGGCTAAATACTGCATTATACTCTGCAGATAAAATTATTGAAATACGTGAGGTATATGACAGGAATAAAAAGGTACACTATGGGGTCATTCCATGCCAAGTGGTCTGGTGGTCCCCGCTCGACCATCAGGGATTTCAATGAAATTTTGAATGCACATTCACACATATCCCCAATAAACATTTGTAAAGTTTTACGTTTTCCGATGGTATACTTGCTGATACATAGTAATTTGTTTGACCCCGTGCCACAGCCTTCTTCAGTATGATTATGAGATTTCGGTAACTTTGAGGACTTCGGTACCCTCATGAGATATTTTGATAAGAGAAACAAAAATTAGCTATCTTGTACAAAGTAGTGAGCTCTGTTAAACAACATAATAAAAATAACTGTAAAAGCGACCTCCTTGTAGAATTCAGGGCGAAACTGGCCCGAAAAATTGCGGATCGAAAAAAAATTAAAATTTTGGATTTTTATATTTCAGGAAGTAAAGGTATATTCAACGTGAAACTTTGAGCATGATAACATATACATGGTTTATAAATATAATATTTCATCTTCCTGGTGATTTCCATTATTTTAAAAATCGAGTCAAAATGTGACACTTTTTGTAAAACGCCAAAAATAGGGTATTTTCACCCCGCTTTTACAAGAAAAGACCCTCTGGAATTTCTTTTGGATCATTTTCATTATAAAGAGAATGATTTCAACCCTCTAAAAAGTATATCTGGTTTTTCATCGCGGGCATATACGGCCCTAAAAATAGAGACAAAAGCTTTGTTCGCGTCGCTGCGACTTCTGCACTTTTTTGCGCCTTCTTGCCCCTTTCCGTTCGCGTCGCGGAAGGTGCAAGTGACGAACGCTGTTCGCGTCGCGGGTACGGGTTCAAAGGTTGCAACTTCTGCCTGCCCCTTTTGCACCCTCGTCGATGGTGGGGCAAAAGTGGCACGGAGGGCAGCAGAGAGAATTATGGGAAGAAGCAGACGAACTGAACTGAAGAAGCAGACGATCTCAACATTTTCTTCTGCTGTTACAGCGTATCGAAGACGAATATAATATGAATTCTACCACAGAATGTAACTCTGACTGGACTTAATTATCCGAGGGAATAAAATATCACTGAATTATATATGGCATTTCAATATCTATCGCTGTATGATTATAATTGCTTCTTAAAATTAGAGGAATTTTGACTGTCGCACTACCAACAGCATTAACGAGGAATGCCTTCTGCTTTAAACCTATCGCCCTCAAATGTTTAAAAGAAATATATTCATAGGATTATTTCTAGAATACGCGATGGGGTGGGACCGAACGTCAATAAACTCCTACCTTCGTTCGATTTATTAAGTCCAAACTGTCGCCTCGGCCAAAAATGTATTATCAACCAAAGTAAAATTTTGGTGTTGATCCTGGCTACTCAGATGCATTCTTATTAAGTTGCTTAGATGTACTTCATAAAGAATTAAAAGTACTAAAGATCGTTAAATTAAACTGACAGGTAGTTTTTATAATTAGCACAGGATGTAAATTATATTAGTAGATTAAGGATTAATAAAATAATATAGCTCATCTTTGAACAACTCCCAAATGTTTGTGGTCAGATGAATATATTCACGGGACTGATGCCAGACAGAAAAAAATCGCATTATGGTTATTTTTTTATTCGAGGAAATAAAAGACACTCGTTGTGACGGAATATTTGCAACTATATATATATAGTTGCAAATTGCAGAAGTTAGCTCAATTATCTAATTTACTTCACATTGCCAGTAAATTATTATAATTTCCTGGATCTAGCGTTCATTATTTATCACCATATATTTCCACTTATTAGATGGTTCCTCCGTTATAAAGATATTGGCCACGGAAATTGACCATAGTCAGGAGTTTTTGATGGCTGATATTGGCAATAACCAAAAGGTTAAACTGGTTCTCCCACACAAACCGGCTCCTCCTGCAGTTCCCAATATCCCACCCCAAGAGGACACCGTCAACCAGCAGCAGTTTGCCTGGGATGATTCTTCCACAAAACTTTTTTTTGATGCCTATTTTAATTATAAGCAAAAATGTGGGAAGATACTGATCCAAAAAAGACTGTACGAGGCAATAGCATCAGAAATGCAGAAGCATGGGTATGCCATTTCTGCAGTGCAGGTATGCTACAAATATAAGTCCCTGGAGAGGGCATTTAAGTTACATGTGGCATCTAATAAAACAGGTAGAGGTCGCAAGATCTTAAATTATGAAACGTAAGTTTATTTTTTATAGTTTTAAACTATCCCTTACTGTCATAGCTTAATTACTCCTATAATAATGTTTCCTCCTAATAATAATATTTCACTTTTATATCTGGCCATAGGGAAATGATAGAAATATTTGGGAAAAAACACAAAATTGTTCCCAAGGTGGTGTCTGGCCGACATGGATTGACCATAGGAAGCACCAGTGGTGCCTTGCCAAAGTCAGTATTTTGGATGTACAAATCATTTCAATGCTTTGCATGCTACAGTTAGGGGAGGGGCGAAATCATAGCTCACTCTCACAAAAGTGGGAATTGAGATATGTATGCTATAAATAAAGGCTGGACAAATGAATCTCTTTACAGTGTTGAAACTCCTGAAAGTGGAAGTGTCCACTCTGGGCCATCCACATCGTCAACAGTGCTAGAGGAAGTATCTCTCCCAGAAGGTCGATCCTCTGATAGCCAGAAAGAGCCTCTGGCTAAAACAAAAATCACGAAACGGGATGGGAAAACGGCAATGGTCCTTGAAGCTGTGAAAGAGGAAGTCGCTAGGCAGTCATGCCTCATTGAAAAGCAAATGGAGCAGGATAAGGCTATTTTAGAAGAGATGAAAAGTGCCAATGCAATCAATGCAATAAGTAATGCCCTGAAAGAGGAGGCTAATGCTCAAAGAGCAAGAAGGAATGAAATTCTTAGTGAGCAAGTGGCTTTGTTAAAGGAGCTCCTTAATAGGGATGAATAAATTATAGTAACACAATTTATTTTGCCTTCATCATTTAGTTATATTTAGAAATGAAACAGAGAGTAATGTTTTAAATGAATGTAATGGTATGTAAAGTATATAAAAATCAGTGAAACCTGGAATAGGGGATAACCCTCTACAAATTGGCCCCTCTCATTGCCAGTTGCCTACAAATTTCATCCCTGAGAATTTTCCCCCCATCGGCATCAACAGGGTCTCCCAGGTTATCAATGATTCCCTCAGCACCATGAATCACTTCAGCCTCCCTGTCAGGGTGATCCTCAGGCAGGGGTTCCTCAAACCCCTCCAAATCATCTAGGTCTGCAATATTGTGTAAAACACAACAGGCATGGATAATCCTCACAATCTCAATTACATCTCTAGTTTTGAGGTGGTATAGCTGACGGAACCTTTGTTTTAACCACTCAAATGTGTGCTCCACAGTGATACGGCAGCTACTGTGCACGAAATTAAAATTTCTCTGTGCTCTTGTAAGGTGCCCATTATCCCTGAATGGGGTTATTAGGTATGGAGAGCAAGGGTATGCACTATCCCCTAGTAAGTAACCCTGACCTGTAAAAGTGTAAGGAAGAATATTTTATTTGATTATATAAATATAATATGAATGAAATTATCTTATAAATGAAAATAGAAAAAGCAAACTACACAATCGTAAAGTTGTAAAATCGGGTGACATTTGAAATTTCCCAATTAGATCTTGCACTATGCCGGGTTTTAATCAGAAATGCCTCACAAACTCACTGTCACTATACAGAGGTATTATATTATCTACGTAGCCTGGGACGGCATTCCTCTCCTGGCATTCAATAACATCGATGGCAGCGTAAAGATGCTGTAAATTACCTGAGAAAATACAGGGAATATAATGGAGATAAGCTATCGTGAAAATGACATCACGAATGTAAGAAGACAAATAGAAGGTTACGAATAAATTAGTCATTCATGGAAAAATAGGAACGTGTTAGGCACAATGACAAGTAATTTATTGAGAATTTCATGCATATTAAAAAAAATCGAAGCTTAAAGAGATAACGTATGCCATATCTGAACTGCATAAATGTGAACTGTAAGAAAACACAAAAGAAAACATATAGTCCGGATGAAATTGATAAATGGGCGCCAGTGAACGTCACCACTTTCAGATTTATAAATAAACAGTTTTGGATTTTAAATCATAGGGACCATGATCACCAAGCTTCACCTAGATGTTTACTGATAGTCTACATACAAAAAGCAAAGTGATCGCACCGAATTACAATTAAATCTTTCTTTATCACTGTGTGTTTGGCCAGATCACGCACCCATCTGAATCAACAAGGCCAAATCGCAATATTCAATGGATTGACACATAATTTTACTACCTCTCTCCTGTGGCTGAACTAATGCTGATAATACATAATGAATATCATCTTCATCTGAAGAATCCTGAAGCCCTTGGAGCAGATTTCTTAAAATTATATTGCGCGCCATCTTTTCCGCAAAAGCGTTCGCGTCGCAGGAGTTGAACCTTTCTGCCCTCTTCTTTTCCCTCTTGCCCTCTCGGGTGCACAAGTCGCAGATGGGGCAAGTGACGCGAACAAAGCTAACGTTGAGAACGTTGCTATAGTGGCGCCAAATGAATTCTGTTGTTTGTCGTCCTGTTTTTTTTATGTAGACACGAGCGGAAGATACCCGTTGAAATTCAACGGGTGTGAAAAACATTAAACTTATTTTTTATAATAAAACTGCAAAGCCCGAAGAAAAACCGTATGCGTGGTCATTTGAGGAGTAGGCGTGGTAACCTATCTTGTATGTTGTGTTCGATGTAGTAGACACACTGACATTTTTCCATGTGCACGGAGAGATGAGTTTGGTTCACTTTCATGCACGGGAAACTCAAAAATCGGCCTTGCAGACTCATTAATACTTAAATAGCAAAGGTTGATAGATGGTCACCTCGTCCCTCCGGTTCTCTTGAGCTGTCTTCTGAGTGATTAACAGCTCTATCGCTTCCCTTCTGTACATACATATATTTGCATTCCATGACTTAATTCAGTTGCACTATTCAACGTTGATATGTGCGTTGATTATCTTAATCAGGATTGGACAGAAGGGTACAATCAAGCGGTTGACAACGTCAAGAGGAGTAATGGCAGCAGAAGCCAGGTTTATTTGACCTATGAATCCTCCATCAATGGGACTGCGCCTTCGGAATAGCACCAATCATTGGTTTCCGTTGCTAAATGAAAAAAATCTATGGTGATTCTTAGTGCACTTGTCGATTTTCATGCACGGATGTCGTTGATTGCGCAGAATTTCCGTTCTTCTTTCGGGTAAGAAACATGTAGTGACGTCATTATAATTTCCGCCATCTTAACGCAGACTGAATGTTCGAAACAGATGCGTCTATATTTGAACCAGATTTATAGTTGGTTACCCGTCTGTAGGTTGGGTATGGATGAAATTTGTGCGGATCTTAGCGTAACCCGAGAAACACCATGAGGAGAATCTCATGAGATCGCTGGTGGGCATGTCTTTGACCATCCAAGTCTAACCTTTGTCGTTTTTCTTTCAAGGGCTCATTTTCTCGCAAATGAAACATTCATTTTGCTTTAGAAGATTTTTTCGAGAGGTTACTCTTTTTCCTATTAGGCATGTTGATGGATATATTTTTGAGTCCAAGAAACGGAAACACAGCGGCAAGTGAGAGTCTAGAATAGGCAACTCGATGATTGAGTGAATGTACCTAAGTTAACTGCACTTCAACACTTTTAAACATATAAATAATTTGTGACATTTATGATGTGGGAATTGGTCTAAAAAAAAATTCGCAATCGCAATGAGAGGCCGACGGTTTCACTACGTGTAATACTTCTGAGTATTAAATGATAATAAACAACGCCATGTTTGTTGTAGCAACAGAGGCATTATTACCATTGATATTCGCTCCACGTAAATATTCTTGCACATTTAATTAAGTGTGTATTCTATTAATTCCTTTATGTGTAAATTTTAATAGGTAATTATTCTCTCATATACATGCAGTGCCCCTTTGAGAGCTACTTTGAGAATAGACGTTGAAAAGTATACTTGTTAATATGCATTGACTTTATCGAGTACCCCCCCCAAGCAATTTATCATGGGGCCCTTGGGACTCTGGGTCCTTCTTATACGGATTTTTTTTCTACGTACTATCATGGGCCTGCAGGAAGGCGTGATATTTAAATGCTTGAGGCGTGTATATCCTTTGAAAATCAAATATATGGTTGTCAAGGAAATATGTTATTGTTGATTTCAGGGAAAATGTGAGATTTTTCAACTGAAAACATGAATTTCAGACAAATACGGAGCGTAGAAGAAAATCGATTGATAAAATTAGAAACGTCATTTATTCAGCCATCCGATAAAAAAATCCCAGCCCTATATCTTGAGTGAAAGTAATTTTAAAAACAAATAAACGAAACCACTGCACCGAACCCAATGCTTAGCATGAACTACCAGGGGGGACCTTCAGGGGGCCTTTGGGAGCCCTTAGGGATTTTTAATATAGCATATGTTACAACCACATATGTTTTCTATCTGTATGCCAAATTTCAGCTCAATCGGTTCAGTAGTTTTTGCGTGATGGAGCAACAGACAGACTGACACCATTACATTTGTATACATATTAGTAAGGATCACACCCTTAACCCTGAAAAAATAGGGATTCGGTTAATTGAACCCTACAGTGTTTGTTGTCTATCAGTGACAAACTCGTGTTCCAAATTTCATCAAAATCGGTCCTGTGTTTTAGGAGGAGATGTGGAACATACATACATACATACATACATTGACTTTTATATATATAAAGATAAAGATTTTTAGTATACTGCGTTGATCCATGGTGACATTGTCACTACCAGTTCAGGCATTTGAACCCGTAACCCCATCGCCGTAGGGGTCGCGCCCAATTGCCGTGCAATACCAGCCACGGGTGGGTTTCTTGGTTGAGGATCCCAAGCCTGCAATTTGGTTTCTTCGACAAGGTTCCAAATCCTTGTGTGGGTATCTGTCTGATTCCAAAGCCAAAGGTTAGGCAGCTTATCCTAGGATCCCAAGCCTAAAGTTTCCAAGCCGATGCTCGTATGGTTTTTATTTAGACTTGGGTAAGGAGACTATACTAGAGACTTGGGTTAAGTCGTGGCCGTGTGGCCGTTCTGCATTGAGTGACTTCGAGTTTTTAAAATTGTGAGTGATGTCATGTATTTATTTCCTGGATCCTTCAAATTTCATCTTAATGAATCCGTTATTTCACTAGAGGTGCTTCCAGAATACTGACAGCTGTTACTGGTGTCGACCCACTCTTTGGGACCAAAGTTAATAATTGAACTTTCGTCGATTTATCGGTTTCTTTAATTTTTGTTTTCATATCTTCGATTAAATAATATTTAAGCGCCTATTTTAAGTGCCTATTTTGAAATTTTGAGTGCCTATTTAGGCTGCCTATTTCTTCATTTTTAGTTCCTAAATGTCTTCAGCTTACTCATGAGTAAGCTGAAGACATTGCCTAAAATGCCTGTTTTTTCTTTTACTCAGGAAACCAATTATATGAAGTTATACGTTCATTTAGGATCATTTATGGCAAAATTAAGGCATTTTGTTACTCCCTAAAAATGCTTATTTTACCTGTTTTTGCCTTTTCCTGCAAATATCGCCTATTTAAGGTCCTAAAAAAGCAATATTCTTCTCAACGTCACCACACATCTCCTTAGTGCAGAGCTAGTCTGTTATTTCAGTTTCTTTTTTAATCTATCAAGGCTGAAATAATGTCATTAAACATGCATAAAAAACAATCATCCAAGGTATTATTATATAAAGAGTAGAAAAACAACTATGGTCATTTTACATGATGCGTACATGCGATGGTTTCAATTGCCAAAAACTTGTTTGTGAATGTACCACTCAGTATTGCTAAGTTTAAAGAGATACTGCCCGAAATTGCTCTGCCTTCACAGCCAGTATTGATATTATGGGGAACATGGCTAAATATCGCATTATACTCTGCAGATAAAATTATTGAAATACGTTAGGTATGTGACAGGAATAATGTGCACCTCTGATACATCAGTTCGAACGTCTTTTTCACCCGCTTAAAGGTACACTATGGTAACCGATTTCGCTCATCTTTTATACTACATGTCAATTCTGTCTATAAGAAAATAAAGCCATCATGGCACATGAGTAGGTTTTTTATAGGCAACAGAATATCTGGATGATGAAGAAGCAAACTGCATTCTCGAATCCAAAGCTGCAGAGTTGAATCTCGATGTCGACGCAGATCCTACGTTTATCAGATGCAAGTTTGGTTAACTACCATCAATCATGTTATCGCTGGAGGAAAAAGAACTACTCCTTGTGGCAGCTGTGGAAAAAATTCGAAAGGTGGAAAGTGAACTTATTAATATACCAACTGATGTGGGAGAAGCCTTGATTTGAAAATTCAAGAAAGTTATGCAAAGGAACCCTGGTTGGGAAGATGTCCATAAAATTGCAGACATTTTATCAGGGACTTTGGTTGCTCTAAGACCAAAGATGACAGCAGAAGAACTTGCGCCATTTTTGTATTGCCCTATCACCTCGTGTGAGGTTGAGAGGTAATACATTGTTGTAAAATGTAATGCAACTTGAAATAAGTAAACCTTTTGTATTTTATGTTTCTTCAATTTATACGCTAATTTTATTTGGAGTTCTATCATCTTTCCACTCCATCAGTTTTACCGAAAAGTAAACGTGTATTTCAGCCCAAGCTTTAAATTAAAATTAAAAAAGGCCACGGTGGTGGCAGGGTAAAGTCTTCGCCTGCTAATCTTGGGATTACGGGTTCGAGTCCCGCCTGAGCGGGTATTTTAACACCCAAGGCGTAGATGTATGTCAAGCTCTGTTTGTCTGGTCCCTGGAAAACCTGATCACAGGCTTAGCCTTTTGGGATTCCAGGACAGACAGAATTTTCCGAAATGCAAAATATATTTTAAGCGCCTATTTTGAAATTTTTAGTGCCTATTTAGGCGGCCTATTTCTTCATTTTTAGTGCCTAAATGTCCTCAGCTTACTCATGAGTAAAGATCATACTTAGTACTATTCTACAAAAATGTTTATTGTACGAGGTGTTTCACCGATTTACGGCATCGTCAGGTAAAGACGTTTGTGAGAAGTACACAAACTTCTGTACATGACGATGCCGTAAATCCGCGAAACGTGTCGTACATTAAATTTTTTTAAATAAAAGTACTAAGTATTATCTTTAATCATGAGTACTAATGGAAAAAATTAGATGGTCTGCACCTGGTCTGGATTCTATTCTGTAACTGTGCTGCAATATTTGATGGTTTTTAACTGGTCTGCATTCAGATATGACACACTCATATGAGAGCTCTAATATTTTATTCGATGATCTGCAATTGCTCCTAAATGTTATTATCAACTGTTCAATGATTAGAATATATTTTAGGCACTACCACTTAACGGAATTAGGAATCCCATGCTCTGAATTAATCACCTTGACATCCATTGTTTTTTTTAACTTTACAGGGAAATAAAATCACCCTTCGAAACTACCAGACTACCACTTGTTAGTATAAAGGAAATTATTCTCTATTTGTGGTTCATAGCCAAGCTCCGTTATTAACTGCCAACGAATTTGAAGGAGCATATTGCCGGTATGTTTAGCCCGTGGTTCATCCTTCGGCCGAAATATTGGCAAAAATGGGAAGCTTGCAAACGATTCGGAGAGACTTTAGTTCAGCCAGTAATCACTTCTCCGAGCTAAGGGGCTGATTAAGGGGATTTATTTCACCAGCTCAATACACAATGTTTAAAGACATTTGGAAAATATCTAAAAGCCACTTGTTTAAACAGACACAGTATCCTCGATGTTCGGAATTGCACTTTTGTAGGCCTTTGATGAACAGTGTTGTGAAAGCTTTGGTGCCGTAACGGAATAGTTATAAGATATTATACTATGTATTGCAGACCTATATACACCTATTTACTATGTATACAGAGAACAGAGCAGCGAGTTTGGGCAGTTGAGCCGTAGTGCGTCTGCGAGAGGGGAATACAGTTTCCACGCCCTCCTTCAGCATTGCCTACTATGCGACACCCTCCGCTCTCGTGCTCGTCGCGACATGTCAGTTGCCCGGCTCTAGCGAGTGTATTGTTTCAGTTGTAGTGAGTGACAAGTTCAAGAGTTCTTCACATGTTTAGGACCCTGCGTCCTTTTTCCTTTATTCTGTGATATATTACGTGACATGCAGATCAACCTTTCAGCCAGAGATGGTAAGTTCAATCGATAAATTACAACGACATAACTTATTTGCGCTTTCTCGCGCTCGCCATTAGAGTCAGACGGCCGGCTCGGGCTCACATTAGCCTCCATTGCTATTTATTTGCTTTATGATCAAGGAATTGAACACCCAGCTATTTACTGGAATTGAATTTTCATTGTGTTTCATAGAAATGCTGTAAGAGGTCCAACCACCGTAGCTTTGTCCCCTCTCCTTTTGATAGCAGTAAAATTGAGGACTCTCTAAGCAAAATAACTTTCAAGTATTACGCTATAGGGTGAGAAAAAGATATGCTTATAATGTTTTTTTCAACTCGTCGCAGAAGGAATAGCTAAGGTTTACTTTTCCTTACAGGCGTCTTCTTCTAGTAGGCCTGGTACAAAACGGAAAACTAATAGTGCCTCTGCGGACCTTCGAAGCTTTTTCTCTTGCGTCCAAAAACAAAAGACGCCAGAAGCAGCAGGAGGAAATACACAATTTGTTAACACCATGCCTTCATGCTGCACAACCGAGAATGAGACTCAAGCTGAGTCCATGGTCATGTGACCATCCCCTCCACGTAGCCACGAAACATCGGCTGAAGCTTCAATTTCTTCACTTCCTTTGGCTGAAAATTTCAACTGTGACGTAGGTCTCTTCATTGTACCAGGAAAGGAAAGGCCTGAAGATAGGAAAATAGCAGAACTTTTGGAAAGCCCTTGGTCATCCACAAACGACCACAAGTATCCCTTTTCAACTCATATGAAGGGAACCGCGGAAGAGCGTCGTTTCGTGAGGATAGAACATCTAGAAAAGTATCCTTGGCTTGTGGTTTCTCCCTCAATGAATGAACTTTTTTGTAGGCATTACCCTTTTTTCCCAATCAACGGCAGCTTGCGGTACAAATTTGCAATTAAAATTCCTCGTTACAGAGCCGATAAACAAGTTTTCAAAACTGCTAGGGAAACTAGATGATCTGGAAAACCACCAACACACAGTCTATCACAAAGGTGCAGTGCCCAGTTGGCCCTGAATTTCCTGGAAAAAAACAAAAAACCTGAAAATCAAAACACAAGCCAACTGGACGGCTACAGAAGGGGGAAAATCAAGGAAAATAGAGAAAATCTTAAGCTGATATTTAAAAATGTGATTTTTCTTGGCCGTCAGAACATACCATTCAGAGGTCATCGGGACGACGCGACGGTGCATTATCCTTGGAAGAGCCATTGACGAATGACGGTAACTTCCGAGCATTACTGCGTTTTCGTAGCTAGGTATTATAAAAAATTATAAAAATATTAAAGGAAAATAGTATTTTCTAAATATGTACTTATAATTTTATTTCATTCCAACCAATTTTCATTTTGTACGGCATCAAAGAAGATTTCTTTCAAAGAGTTCGAAATCCTTGTGTAGGCTGCTGCGGGTTGATGAATGGAAAGATGCAGGTCTTCCGCGTTTTGCACCGCGTTGGTCTATGTTTCCTTGGACGACAGTTTCGTAGGCGTTGTAGTCGGTTTCTTCTGGTCGGTGAAGTGAAGGTGCAGCCATTCGTCGTCTTATATATCTCAAGCGTTAGACCTGACTCCAACGGGTGAAGTATATAATACGACAACGGCTGCTGTATGGTGGCTGCACCTTCACTTCACCGACCTGAAGAAGGCGACTGAAACGCCGCCGAAACTGTTGTCCGAGGAAACATGGACCAACGCGGAGTAAAACCCGGAAGACACTTCACTTCTTCACAAGAATGGCATTCTTTACATCGTTTTTTTACGTTTTTCAAATGCGATTAGACTGATTTACTCAATAATTTATCACACATCTTATATCTAATATAGCCACACCAAAGCTAAGTTCCATGCGCTTCATTTCTTTTAATTTTCCGAGGGAAGTCCACCCGGAACTCCATTTAGTTGAGATGTATTGCATACCCCCCAGGCGCCGCGGGAAGTAGTGAACCCCCCCAAAACAACGACCTTAATCCGCCCCTGTTCGAGCTTTGCGTAATTAATTTCCGTTATACATTATATTATTTCTATGTGTTTATTGGTACATTCAGCAATTTTCTCCTTTCAACATTTTCACAAATTAGTTACGTATTTTTAGAAAATTCCGACTCAATCGATTCGCTTGCTAGATTTTTGCTGAATTAATACACAACTTTATTTGATTTTTTCTGTAATCATTCAAAACAGCCTCAAGGCCCCGCAAGTGTTTTGACGCAATAACCTCAATGGAAACGGTTTTTTCCTGTAATAAATGCAATTATCGTTTTAATACTTCTAAGAAGATGATCCCATAAGACCAATAAACAAATAATTTCGAAATTAATCATTTGTGAATTGATTTTATCTGAAGATACAGAATCAGCTGTATATGTCTTCCTTTCATCAGTTCTTTCTGCAATGTTATGTAATGTTTTCATTATTTGCGGTAATTGAGTATACAATGCGTGAATTGAATTTTATTTTTATGACCATATCTCGTATCAGAATGACCCTTCAAAGCAAATTTTAAATTTCATAAAGCTTGCCAACGTTCAATCGAAACGGAAAAATAATTAAAAATATTTTACACTTTGCCAAACAAGTATTTTATGTGAGTTAGCATCATGTTTTAATTTTGTGTTCCTGTGCCCCAGCTGGCATTGCAGGCTGTGAATCTGCAAATTTCGCCCCCTGAAGGTTGCGCCCCTGGCAGCCGCCCGCCTGGCCAGCCCCGAGCTACGACGCTGAAGCTAACGTGCGGGAATTGGAAAAATCTTGTTTATTCACAGTAATATTGCATTTATATTCAAACTATGTGGCAATATAGGTTAACAGTAGTTTGGAATGAATTAAAGCTAAACAATTGTAATCGAGATGTTATGGTATTTCCTCAGACTATCACGGAATTATCATTTAATAATTATAGTTCTCGAAGTCACATTTTTCCACGTAAGTGACTACATATACACGACTTTCTCTACGCCGCGCCGATACTTTTAAAATTGGTGCGAGAATAGGTGCGTAGAGTCGTAGGGTTGCTAATAATGCGATATAGGTATATATTATTACGCTGGGTAGACGGGTGCCCGTATAACACGGGGCACGTAATTGCACAATCTGATGTACGTACGAACGTGCATTTCAAATTGCATCGTGTAAAGTCGTGAATTGCAAGAACACATGCGCAAATGCACGAACGCGAGATGGCAAAATAGCCCTTGCTCTAATTCGTAAATGAATGCACGCCCGATTGAGAAAAACATGCAGTTTGAAGTTGTGCAATTTCGTGACCGGTGTAAAACGGACTAAATATAACGTACTATAGCATGCCATCGCACAATAGCACATTCAAAATGAATAATAGCAAATTATAACTTTTTATTTTGAGAGAGCAGTGAAGTCAGTGGGTAATACGATATGAATCGAGGTAGCCTGTTCCAGATAAACCAGGCTAATGCTAGGTAATACGAGTTGATTTTTGCACATTTGAAACGAGTTATACAATGTGAAACTAGGTAGCGTGATACTAGCTGAAACCAGTTGAAACAGGTTAATGCTAGATCGAACGAGTTGGTTCTCGTACAGGTCAAACGAGGTACCTAATACCATATGAATCGAAGTAGACTGTTCCAGATAAACCAGGCTAATGCTAGGTAATACGAGTTGATTCTTGGACTTTTGAAACTAGTTAATACAATGTGAAACGAGGTAGCGTGTTACTAGCTGAAACCAGTTGAAACAGGTTAATGCTAGATCAAACGAGTTGGTTCTCGTACAGGTCATACGAGGTACCTAATACCATATGAATCGAGGTAGCCTATTCCAGATAAACCAGACTAATGCTAGGTAATACGAGTTGATTCTTGGACATTTGAAACGAGTTAATACAATGTGAAACGAGGTAGCGTGTTACTAGCTGAAACTATGCAATTCGAGATGAAACAACCTATTACTCTCTAGGTATAACAAGGTGATTGAAGTAGAATCAAGCTGCCCAGGAACGACAGATTACTGGTTGATACGACATAAATCGAGGTAATACTAGTCAATGTGCCAGTTAAAGAAAGCAAAAAGCGGCCATAACCGACTTGAAACGAGTAGAAAGAACGAGTTAAACTGAGTTGGAAACAGGTAAAAACATGCGAGTTAAATCCAACTCGTTGTAACTCGTTTTTACCGCAGGGTAAAAATTTCTGAAACTTATACATAATGTAGGAAAAGTACCTTGTTCACACATGGTAATGTTTTTTATTTCATAAATATCCTTCCATAACTCCTTTATCTGCTCAACGTTTAAGATTTTCGAAGAGAAATGAGAGCAGGCGCTATTTTTGGAAATTTTGTCGTGTTTGAGCCTATGTATCTAAGAAATGGGCAATAGCTATGAAAAATGACTTACCATTTCATAATCACCAATCATTTATGTGTGTATGTGGCAAGTTTCAAGACGTTATATGAAAATAAGCAATTTTGAACTTTTGTCCGGCGATTTTCGATTTGAGCCCGCTGTGCGTCGGTTCGAGCCCAGGTGATGGCACAAAATACAACACGTTTTCAATTTATTTTTCCCATTTTAAACGACTTATGGACTGTAGTGTTGTATGGGGCAGATATTTGGACTTTGTAAGCTAATAGATTTTTAAGCTACCATTTTACATACCTACATAAATTAATAACCAATAAAAATGACATTTTCAACTTTTATCTATAAACTGAACAAAAAATCAATTAAGTTGATAAAATTGCTTTAAACAATTCTTATAGTATTTAATCTTGCCAAATTGGGCCAAAATATAGTAACAAGTGTGACTGTAAAGTTTTATTTGTGTGCTTATTTTCAAACAATTTGCTTATTAAGGCAAAGCACTAGCAAGCACGTTCATTTTGTAAAGAGAGATTTTAAGGCAAACTTTTAATTGTCCATAAAAACAATATTTTTTCAACAATAAAGAAGTGTCTAATTCATTCTTCTGTAATAAAATGCAATTAATTTAAGATATTTACTGTTTTCCAATAAATAAACTCAGGTTAAGGAAACATTAAATTTTACTATGCATCATTATTTGCGCTTTCAATGTTTATAAGGAAAAACTACTTTTCTCGATCTTGAAAACAGTTACAGTTCAAGTGTGAGTGAGTTCCAGAGTGACTGAAACGATCATTTTAATTTGTGGGTACCTTAACTAATTACACTGACAGTAAATGCATTACTCTGAATCTAAAACAGGTATTTCTTTGATATTTCGGAAAAGGTAGAATAATTAAATATGGAATTTCAAGTTTAGAATTTACAACCAATAAGCTATTTTCTATAACAGCTGTGATATCATGCTGAATGGAAAGAAATAAGAGTTAAATTTCAATTTGAACAGAGTTGCGCATCAGGAAACCCTACATGAATCACATCCAACTTAATTTTTTGTAGAACTGATAATATTTAAGCACCAATCATGTAAATTCTCAATCAAATCAATGTCTTTCGAATATTATTGAAGCATGGCAGTAAGTATTACATTACAAGCAATAATGTGCTGATGGGGAAAAATTAACTGAATGACTTACTTAAGTACTGTTGACTGGTTTCCCAATAGACTAACCGAAACTTTGGTAAGTTCTTGTAAGTTGCTACAAATGCATGTGACAGGAAGAGAAGTGATGCAAAAAAAAGTTAAAATAATTCGCTTTATGCTGGGTGATTTTTCTTGTGGATAAATTGTGGCTAAAATGTTTCGTTCTTACCCTGTCGCAAACGGAGAGGAACTTCCAAAGCACTGCTGTCTTCTCAGAAGCGGCCACTGAAGTCAGCAAGAACACCCAGCAGTTACTGGAGAAAAAAAATGGATCAAGAGTGAACAATAGCCTGTAGAGGAATATATCACAATATTTGCTTTGAAAAAAATCAATTCATCATGATTAGAAATATTTTAAATGATTTCATTGAAAATTAAGATTACAAACAACAGTTAAAATTTTGAAAAATGTGTTTTTATAGCTCTAATGGGGAGGCAACTGGCAAAAAAGTTAATTTGTGCCATGAAGAATACGAGAGCAAGATGGTTAAATATATTTTGAGGAAATGGAGGAAGGACTGAGAGAAACCAGGATTCGGCATTAGCCTACTCTTAACAAAAGGTAGCAAGGGACAAACAGCATAACGTACCATCCGACGGACAAATTACTACATCCAATTGCTCTTCCCTTGGCACCAACATAAGTACCACGTTTCCCCTAAAAAATCTTCACCTCTGCTGGGTTTCCAACCCGGGCAGCGGGGTGGAATTTCAGTACCAACCACAGACACCAACCACACTTTGAAAACTCCATGCTATACAAACAGATTAAAACATGACTTCTGGAAAGCAATTTTTTGAATAAATTAAAATCCTTTTTCTTAAAGGAAATATGAGGTGTGATAAAAAAATAATGGGAATTTTTAAATTTCGCAGGCTATATATGTAATTCCGATTTTCAATAATTCATATGGTCATACGGTCAATAAGGAATACAAACTGGAAGTTTGCATGATGCAATCCAAAGAAAAGGCCCAGCAAAAATGGCAAAACAAGTCGTGGAAATTGCACCACGATAAAGCTCACACCTCACTGCTTATTCGTAATTTTTTGGTAAAAAAACAAAGTTATTTTGCCTCAGCCACTGTATTCGCCAGACATGACCCCCGGTGACTTCTTTCTATTCCCGAGGCTGAAGAGAACCATGAAAGGACAACGTTTTGCCACCATTGATGAGATAAATACAACTCGCTGAAGGAGCTGAACTCTATACCGAAAAGTGAGTTCCTGAAGTGCTTCCAAGATTGGAAAAACCACTGGCACAAGTGTATTATATCTAAGGTGGATTACTTTGAAGAGGACAAAATTGATATTGATTAATAAATAAATATACAAAAAGAAAAACGAAAACTACTGTTATTTTTTATCACACCTCATACTGCCAATATTAAATGGATATCGTGGAGGGTAGACTGGTCGGACACCTAGGTCTCACGCAATCCCAAGCCAAGCTATTAAATAGGATACCTACTATGTTTTATTTGCATAATAATGTTGTAATTAAATTTCAATGCTTATTAAGCCTCTTGTTTACTGTACATGTGCAAAATTGCGGTGTTCCCCACGTGCATAAATTATCTTGTATTTACGAATCCAAGCGAAGTGTCAAACACCTTGCGGCATAGAATCAAAGCGTTAGAAAGGAGATCAGGGTGATTGTGTGACCAATAATTTCATCAGTTTGTTCTATCGTGTTTGTTAGAGGTGACCGATTGAAATAATTGACTTTGGTACAGGATAAGTCTGCCTCAAATAAATTCTGTAGTGTACCACAGCGCAGCAACCAACATCCGGCTCCATATCCATACAGGCATTTCCATAAGACAGTGGTCAGAAGAAGCGACATGCATGAAGAATGGGAAGCATATCACCAAGGATATGTATGTTTGTAGCCTCCATTTTAAAGAAGAGGACTTTTAATTCAAAATGTGAGTACATATGAAGCACAAAATTATTCTATGTTAAATACTGTAGTAGAAATTTCACTTTTAATTCACCATTAACCAGGATCCCTCGACTATATAATTCCCTTATTGGCAACATTGATATTTTTAGCGATAAACATTCCATATTTAAGAAGAAGTGTATTTTATCATTGTCGAACTCTGTCTGACCTCATGTTATTTGAGCAATATCTTTTGTTATAATATAATTCATATTCTAGTGGTCCTTTTCTCATGTAATACTTATTATTTTAAGAATATTTTATAAATTATTAAGAGTTATATTGAAAGAAATGTACATGTCTATTCTAAATTGGGTATATGCCTGTAATAAACATTATTATTATATGCCTTTGTGGAGACTCATTTTAGTACATATTACCCAGCTCTGTATCGAATTTACTTATGTAATTGTTTTGGGGGCATCGTCCAATATGTAATTTTTGGTGTTAATGGTGGTCACTCGGTGAAAATGCTTCATAATGAAGTTGTTCTCTTGGTTTTCCACGTAAAATTTAATTATATTTTCAAATAAACCCGGAGATGCAGAAAGGCGACAAAACCCATGTTGTAAATAAAATAAATTTGCTCCATACCAATGGAACTAATATTACATAAAATGTGTGTTAGAAATGTCATAGCATGTACACCAGTCACAAGATGGAAACGTGCATAAGTAACAAAATCCATGGTTGGCCGGTGAAGTTATACGAACCCCTAGAATCTCCAGGGAACGTGAGATTACTCCACATTGCTTCATTTCTGATGCAAATATATAATATTTTCCCACCCAAGTCTAAAACCTTAAATAGAATACAAGGTGAGTAATTATTGTTCCACCAAGGTAATTAAGAGACAGTTCATCTGATATCCCATGGCACATGTGCCCTCAAGTCAAAGATTTTCCACAAATTTCTTCTTGTGTCAGCATACATCAGCTATGTGTAATATTTTTTTCCAAATATTGTCCAAAACTACCGCTGTATTTCAAAGAATGATATTGGTTGCTAATTGCACTCCTCCTATATCAACAGTAGTTGCATTTAATCATTGTTTTCTTGCAAATTGATAGCATTTTTTCACTTTGATGTCAAATTATGGATAGTTTTTTCCCCTTTAATGTTAAATCGAGATTTCAATAGTTCATATAGCAATCACATATCTTTCGATGAAATGTTATGCGGTAATAGAACTTTTTATATTTACTTCCAGCTTTAACTGGATTTTAAACAAACCTGGCGATGCATCTAATGCATTATATATTTGTCTGAGGAAAAATTCATGAGGGTGTGTGCATGAAAACATTGATTACAACTAATCAATACAAATATTACATGGTGCAGTCTGTAGTTTAAAGTGGAAAGTTTACTGAGAGCACCAAATTCCTTATCCCAGGATGGGGATATAGCAGTGAATTGGAAACGTTGGAGAGCACATTTTCTCATCTATCTGGGTGCTTTGGCTCAGGAGGGTATACTCTCAGAAGAGATGAATATTAATATACTGTCAATTGCAGTGGGGGAAGAAGCATGTGAAATTTACGAGACTTTTACATTTGATAACACTAGTCTGCATGATATCAGTTGACTGAAAACTAGTTTGTGACAATAGCTAACTTTGATCTGCTGTTTTCAGAACTGTTCTTAGTTTTCTTCTATCACATACAGTTTTTCAAAATGGACCCAATTTAACTTCTAAGATTTATTGATAAGTCATGGCCACCTTTAATACAGGCCGGAACATGCAATTTGTCAACAGCGCTTTACATGACATCAGGGGTCCTACTGCATCGCCTGGGGTCTGGTTGTTTTTCTGCCAGCTGTCATCGTTGCGAGTAGGAAATTCCTAGGAATAAAAAAATAGGAATGGGACTAATGTGACTACCACGACCGATATCAGTTATGCTAATGTATAACATAGGGTTGCATCATTTGAGTAGTTCTATTACCTATTTCGTATTTTAATATGATTTTGTTGTAGGCATATGTGAGAATTGGTAATGGCAAGTGAGACGAGTGATGAACTGAGGCTATTAAATCTCACAGCATTTTCGATTAAAATGTGTTCTGCAGTCCAAAAAGGAATTTTAGGTTAGCTAAGTAACTAGTTATGGAATTGAATGGCTGTCCAGGAGCACATCCTTGAGCGAGTGTTTATTAACTTAGAAATATATAGTCGCGACAGCTTATAGCGCTTCTCTAAGATACGTCGTTGAAATATGGATTAGGCTTTAACTTCAAAGGGGAACCTTGGCTTAAATATTGCTATCATCTCAAAGATATCTTATTAAACGGCTGTGAAAAGACAAGACCATGTTACACCTCCCTGAATGCACATTTGTCCCAGATAGTGAGAAATCTAGCAAAATATTTTTAAGGTCTTTGGTTATCTTCTTGCAGCTATCACTAGGATTATTTCAGGGAAGAAACAATTCAATGTTTCAAAACTTACAAAATTTATTTCAAAGGACAATGGCATATTATACATTATTTCAAGCAATCATTCCATCTTGAGTAAATAAACTTACAAGCAACTTTGTAGGTCAAATAACATCACACTGAAATTTCACAATGCAAACGACCAACAAAAGCATAAATTAAACTTCTGAATATGGAATAAATAAAAGCTGCTGTATGCAATTCACTTGAATTCCAGTCAGAAACAGTCACTGCAGTACATGTACATCCTTGAGTATTAAAATTCACTGATGAATGATTTTCAGAGATAGCTTTCAACGAGTTTTGCAAGACTACCAAAGGCAAAAATATCTGTGGTGTAGCGTTCACTTTTTTTTAAACAAATCAAAAGTGAAAGGAGCCATTCCATGTCAAATCAAAACACTTTAAATTAAAATTTAACCTCACAATTTTAGATTTTACTAAAATATGGTATACACATAGTGGGTGCTGAGAATAAGCAAAATACTAAATTTCAATTTTATATCTCAAACAGTTTATGAAATATGGCTATGAAATTTTTTCAAAAACTGGCCAAAAAAGCGTGTACAGATTGTTTTTTAATCGCTCAAGGAGCTGTCCTAATGGAGCTAGAAAGGTGACATTTTGCAGCATTTGTTATGCGCTTTCCAGTGATACACAACACAGCATAGGTTCTAATTAAATTTTTTTTTTCAAAATCTAAATAAGTTATGAAAAAGTGATGCTTGGACCAGAACTATTATTTACAAAAAAATAAATACATGATGTTTGTTTTTTAATAATACGTGTCTATATACATTAGGGTGTATCACGAAAAACTTTTTTTTGAAATTCAAAATTGCAAGTCGATAAAAAGTTGTCACTGTGCTCACATATGCACCAAAAAAAATTTGAGTCAAATTGAAAAATGTTTAGGTCTCCCGGAACGGTCCTAAAGTTTGATTTTTTTTGTCAAAAACGTAATTTTCAATTTTTTTAAAATCGTAAATAAAAATCAAATTTTTGTTATCAAGTTCAAAAAGATAAAGTTTCGAATGTTATTTAACAGTAGAAAAAAATTAATATCTGTCATGTAACATCTACGTCTCCGGAATCTACATGAAAATGTACATTTTTTACCAAACACACCTATTTTTCAATTGTAAACCCATCCTTCAGATTAATTTCAATTATTGTTTATATTGTAGGTATTTTTTACAGCATTTTGAAGTAGCGATAATATTATTATGAAATGGTGAATGCTACACTCAGGTGTGGTTTCACTGGTGCGTCTCAGGGCTGCGTCCTAACGCTGCGGCAAGTCGCTGTGGTGGGGTGCTATTTCGATGGTCGAAAAGATGAAACAATAAGTAAAGAAATTGTTAGTGGTAAATGTGTCCGGATAACTATACAAGAAGCATATATATCTTTGTTTGAAGAACCAAATTCAACATATTTTGGGTACGTTACTCCAGCCAGTGGCTCTGGGAAAGACATAGTATCATCCATACTGAAATTCATGAAAGAAAACTGCATTGATGAGAAAACTATTAAAGCTCTTGGCTGTGATGGTACTGCATCTAATACTTGAGTCTATAATAGATCAATTTCATTGTTCTAAAGGCTGTAAAACGCCTAGTACTAGCGGTGGTTTGTTTGCTTCACTTGAACGAATTGCCGCTTAGGAAAGTTATGGTTGCCCTTGATGGTCCAACTTCTGGGCCCAATTCTTTTAGAAGCCCAATTGGAAAAAGTTTAGCATGTTGTCAAGATTTACCAGTTGTTGAGTACAATAAAATAGATAGCGTTTTTCCAGAGGTTGATTTTAAGGACTTGAGCACTGACCAGAAATATCTCTGGCATATATTTCAAGCTGTGTTAGCAGGCGAATGCTCCAAAGAGTTGGCAAGCAGAAACCCAGGAAACATCTCCCATGCAAGATTGCTGACAATGGCAAACCGAATTTTACGCTTATATATATATATTACGCTTATATACAACCCTTCAGTTGAAAAACCTGGCTGAGTTTTTCATAAAAGTTTATGCTCCCTCATGGTTTACAATTAAATGTCATCAAAGGATTATGCTTCACAAAACCTTTTTAAGATTGCATAACGCATAAATTACTTAGAAGGTGAGCTGAAGGCTGTTGTTCAATCAACGCTACAGAGATATGCTTTTATGGTACACCCAGAACATCTTCTTTTGGGAATTTTGTTTGATTCACGAAAAAAATATTAGGTGTCTGGCAAGCAAAAGAATACAAATAGCTCTACAAACAGATTTAAAAGCAAAGAGGGTTTTCAAACCACCACAAGTTAATTTTGATGCAGAGGACTATGTAGATCTTATTGATTGGCAGCCTACAACAGTAGCGAAACCAACTCTCCTAACTAACTTAAGCAAGCAAGAGCTAGAGTTGATCGTTGAAACAGGAACTAGCGATAGAAAGTATGTAGTTTAAAACTCCTTCACACACACAAGCAGTGGAAAGAATTGTGAATGAGTTACAGAAGCTTCTAAGCACGTTTTTTGCTACAAAGAGAGAGATGGTTTCATTAGATCAAGATAAGATCTATTGCTGGACAGAAAATATGTTCCAAAGTTTGAAACGAAACATCACTTCACATCTGCAATAGCCCAGGAATAAACATCAAGTAAGACTTTATTTTCTATAAAAATAAAATATCTACTTCTTTGGAAACAATCAACTCTATATAATATTTTTGGTTTTTTGTAAGCATATAGATGAGTTGCTAGATATTGTTCTTTAAAATCAGCCTAACTAAAAACTTTGGTTAAAGGTGGCGAGAGCTGCTGATAACTGAGATGTCTCATACCTATTAAAATAAACCTATTCCCCACGGACAACTAAAAATTCTGAAATTTGCATCAATTATATCATTTATCTATATATTATGCAATCAAGATTAATTTTGAATTACTTATTCAAGCTTAACGTTTTAATATTTGTAATTTTTTCCTTTTGAAATGAAAATCCTTTTTTTCATTTCTCTTACTCTAAAAATAGGCTTATTTAAAAAAATAAAGGATAATTTCGGCCTAGTAAACACACATTAGATTGTAATACTTTTTATTTGTATAGTTAAAAGAAATATATAAATAAAATAAGTTGAATATAAGTAAATGAATCTGTCAAAAACTGACCTTAATATATTGCACAAATGACCTTTTTACACCTTATCTGGGAGACATAAATGTTACGCGACCGGTGTAATTTTTTTTCTACTGTTAACTAACGTTTTAAACTTTATATTTTTGTACTTGAAAACAAAATTTTTTTTTTGTGTTTACGTTTTTAAAAAAATTGAAAATTACGTTTTTTGACAAAAAAATCAAACTTTAGGCCCGTTCCGGGAGACCTAAACATTTTACGATTTGACTCAAATTTTTTTTGGTGCATATGTGAGCACAGTGACAACTTTTTATCCACTTGCAATTTTGAATTTCAAAAAAAAGTTTTTCGTGATACACCCTAATATACATAGACCTAAATGAACATAAAAGGTACTAGCGATAATTTTTAAACAGCTATTCATAAAGTATAAATCAACACTAACTAACCTGAGGAAAAATTGAGTTTTGAGTTGAAAACAGCTTCCCAAAAATGTTTATACCATATAATATGAAGGAATCAGCTATGCAGCGTTCACAGGTTTGAAAATAATGTAAGTAATACAAGAAAACCAGAACGTGGAATTTTATGTATTGTTGCAAATAACTACAAGGATATTACATGCAGGCCAATGAAATTTCTCAGTCCAGTGGGCGATGCAGTGTCACGCGTTTGTGGCCTATTAACAGTTGAAATTCACTGTGGGTGGGAGAGTTGTAAAAAGGTAATTTTTTGGAAAATGATAAACAACTAAAAACACGAAACTTTCGCATTGAGGGTGTGCATTTGAGGATATAGTAGTAATCGCATGGATATTCAGTTGTGAAAATGCTGTAAGCTGAAGAGGATTATTAGCTGTATCGGTGTTCTTTGTAATGTCTGTGAGGTTGGACAATTAAAAATACACAATGGAACTATTGTACCCATTCACTGTCATTCACTATCACCGCCTCAGAAGCAACTCACTATTTGCATTGAATAAGCACTTCGACACTTCACAAAACAAAGAACGTAGCACTTCACTTAATTATATTTCACTTCATTTTCACAAACATGGGATATGGGGCTGTGTACCGTGTGAGGTAAACACAGAGTAGTAACACTGAACACAGAGCAGTACCTGAGACAACTTTACGTGATCTAACTGATAGGTTTGTAGTTCACCACTCTTATCGGTGTCAGTAGTACTTCGGAGGATATCCTGATCAGCAAAATCCTTAAAGCAAACTGCTGCGCTTGAAGAAAGACTCCAGTCCTTCCTAAGAATATTCTTCAGTCACTGTTGTATACTGCATTCATTTAGGGGAAAATAGAACACAGAGACGCATCTCCCATCCTTGGTGGAAAGGTAGTTAGCTTTTGCAACCTGGCACATAACAACGCTCGGGCATCTTAAATTTAAAAAAGAAAAGTTGTTTTGCTAGTCACAGCAAAATGTAGGATGACACAATGATTATTTTGAAAACAATTGACTGATAGCAATAAAACAGAATTACATAAAAAATTCCTAAGAAATAATAGGTATTCATTACATTTTTGTACTATCAATTTCTCTCCGTTAATAGCCGCTAATAGTTGCAATGCTTTAGAAGACAAAAATAAATAATCTTGATACTCCACCTTCAACATACTAAGTAGTATCTTAAAGTTATTGTACTTATCTTAAGCCACTCAAGATCCTAAAATTAAGCAGAGTTCTGACTTTAAAACCAGTGAAATTATGCATTTTTAATCACACAGATTGACTTCACACACGTCACCATGCTTTCAAAACAAGACGATCGGACCCCTGCTCAGTGCTGCCAAATTTCCATGTTCCAGCCTGTATAATAATAATATTTATTCAATTTGTTCTAGGAACTAGTCCTGTGGAACATACATCATTTTATTATACAATTTATTCAATGGACAAGCACAAAAAACCATGCTCTGGGAAGTGAAAAATCCTCCCCAGGCGTGATTCGAACCCGCGACATTTGGGACAGCAGGCGAGGATGTTACCCCGCCACCACCGAGGCCGGCGTATTAGAGGGGGCCATGGATTGCATTATATGTGCCAGTGGGTAATCATTGTGAGGGGGATATTTCTCAATACAAGCTAATGAGCCTTAAGTTGGCCTAAGCTAATGAGTGTTATGTTGATACAACTGCTGCTATTGTTGTTTGACCTGGGAAGTGTTATTCTTCATTCATTTTTGTTACAAAAATTGACATTGCTTGAAGTAATTTTCCCTAGTATACTGTGCATGCAGCAGTTAAAATCTTGAAACCATAACTCTTATTTTGTGTAAAAACCTGACGTGATAGAAAAAAATGTAAGTAATTTTTAGAATGAGAGAAAAAGAGCGAACTGATTCCAAAACCAAATGTCATCAAATTTTTAGAATGAGCATAAAAAATTGATTCAAGAACACTTATTTTTAATAAATCTTCAGACAAAAAGTTTCAAAATGCAGACTAGTGTAATGAGCTATCTAAAAGTGCTACACAAATTTAAATTGCTACTCAACTTTAAATCAAGTGCTATACAAATTTGATGTTTATTTTATGCCCCAGGCCAATATTGAATATGAAAGATATATTTCCTTTGACACTAACCAAAAAGAAGGTGAAAGCATTGACAGTTTCAAAACAGAATTAAAGAAGTCAATTGCTGTGAATTTAGGGATTTAAAAGAGGAACAATAGTAACAGTATTCAAGACTCAGCTGTTTCTCAGGACCAGAAATCTGACTCTTCAAATGCCAGTTGAGATTTGCAGATCTGACTAGCAGAGGGGACAGTAAGAGAAAATCGAACAGGAAACTGCCAACTCATGTCTTACAGGGAGTCCTGAGAAACTTCGTTATCTTCTTCACAATGAAAACCTCCAGTGTCCTGAGAAGTAGTCCTTAATGACACACACCTTTTAGGCCTGCTTAAGCCTAGCTTAGCGGCAACGCCGTTTGTTTGTTTGCGTAGAAAAATTTATGCCCTGGTAAAACGTCGTTCGTAGCAAAAGGGTTAAGCAATGTAAAATTTGTGAGAAATGTTCCTTCATTTCCTACAAATGAAGAGATTTTATCCTGTGGGCAACTAGAATTCAAATATTTCAACACAGAATGGGTGTATCAGCAGAGGATCATGTGGGACACTTCATTTTGAGATGATTCTGACACGAGTTTTGTCATCACTAATAAAAACATTAAAGGACTCTTAAATCAGACCCAAGAGCTACTGGATATGGACCTGATGTTAAAACAATAAATCAAAGCTGAATTTCTACAAAAAACAGGTTCCACTGTTCAACCAATTTAGCACAAAAAATATCCCAAAAGCAGCTTCTAATGATACACCTATTTCGCTATCAAGTCATTGAAATTTCTAAGTTTGCACATGCAAAATACTGGAAGCTGGATAATCCAAGTTTCCAAATTGTGCTCCATTCTTAATTCTGTTCTATATCAAATATTATTTCTTTACAACACTATCAAAAGATGTTTTAAAATCTATTTATTTTTCATAAGAGATTCCTATGGAATAGTCCACAACGGGATCATCCTCTTGTCTGCTCCAAAAAAATTTCTTGGTGCAGAAAAAAATCATTAAGATGCATGATGGGTGTTCCTCGACAGAAGTCATACAAACCACTAATGAATAAACCTGTTAACCATTGCATCCACGTGTATCTATTTTGTAGCCATTTCAGTTTTAGAAAATATTCAGCAATTTCATTTTAACTCTCTCATGCTACAAAATATTCAAATGATATCCATGTAACTCATCACAAAAAACAAATTTTCTCAAATAATCCAATGGTTATTGGTGAAAAAAATTTAAGACTCACTGCCAGAGAAAATCAAATATTATTCAGTAAGTTAACTTTTTTGTGATGATAAACATTGTTAAATGCAATTCATAAAAAGAGGTAAAATGAATATTTTTAAACATAATGACTGATTCATATCTTTATGAACATGTTTATTTTTGATTAAATACATCTTTACATTACATTAAATGCATCTTCTAATTGACGAATCCTATACCTAAACATGTACGTAAAGTTTTTGGAGAATTATTACTAATAATATATGATAGCACCCATCAAATAAATTTTCATTTCTTCCAGATATTGAGATACATGAAGTAACAGCTGTTTTGGCCCCCCGAGGAAGAAAGTGAGTACTATGGAGTTATAAACCTACGTTGTAAATGTAGCCCATTGTTGTTCATTCATTTATGAAATTATTAGAACTTAGAAGTAGCAATTTTCCACAGATATTTTAATTCGACCCAGGTTTCGATGCACTGCATCATCATCAGGTTTTATGAACTTAACATTTACTCAAATAGCCTTGAAATTTGACAACTGTATTCTTACATATGATTACAAGTGACTTTGGTTTTCAGGTATACAACAGAAATATATAGTTAACTAGCGGACCCAACAGACATTGTCCTGCCCGAACGTTGGCTCGCCTCCTATTAGCGGGTTCAGCAAACATTTTTTCGATATTTGAATTTTCGATAAACTACCGTATAAACGCGTGTAAGAGGCGCACCCCTCTTTTTATGCGTCGAAGTTGAAGAAAAAATTTTGAGTTTTTTTTTCTTCTATTGCGAAGTTTTGTGGGCCTAACTGCGAACTTTCGGCCATTTTAAAAGCCTACCGCTTGCGATATTCTCTTATAATATACGCGGCATTTTTCATAGGCAGATATAGTATTATATATATATATAGTAGGAGGTAAGTATTCACTTGGATCTGAATTTCCGCGGCGTTTATCCATATTGGTAACGGCTTTCGGGCGTTCCTCTACAAGACAACGCGGAGGAACGCCCGCGTGCCTGAACACCGCGTCACCCTTTATGCCACTATTTACCGAGTCCAAATGACTCATGCACAGAGAAAAGACAACTGGTTTTCCCCCGCAGGTAATGCTTGTAGTAGACTCCCTCGCGCGCCTTACGGATAGCCCTCTGACTGGGCAACAGCGCGCGCCTCTCCCTTTCTCTTCCGTGCATGCTCCTGGCAGTTGAATGCACTCTTTTTCCAAAATAAATGTTAATCGATATTGATTAACCAACGAATTCCTTTAAGATTTTATAAGTGGATGATGATGATGAACTCGAGAGCTTGGAGAAGGTCTAAACGGCGGTTTTCAGGGATGCGCGGAACGGAAAATAACGGATCCGTGCATTTGCATCTATAACTAAAATACTAATGCATTAAATAATATGAAACTTCGTATAGCTGTTAGGAAAGATCTTTGCTACAATATTTGTAAAGGAAATTTCGATATCTTGATCCGTGTTGTTATTACGAAGCCGTAAATGCGATGCATCCGTCCGGTACCCGGGAAAATGCGCTAACATTCTGTTTTTAAACACACACTGAAATCGATATAAACGGTAAAATGTTTTGTACACCATCAATAAACGCAGAAATAAACAAGCTTTAATTTGAAGTACTTCATTTTAAAATCTATTGAGCCATCTATGAGATATTAGCCTTCAAACTCGGGTGTCGGAATTTTGCAACGGACAGATTCGTGTAAGAGGCGCACCCTCATTTTCGGCTGCGATTTCTGGGAAAAAAGCACCTCTTACACGAGTTTATACGGTATATACTAAGTGACAAAGGACATTGAGTTTTACATTACAATCTTTTCGTTTTGTCATTGTGGAGTGCACATTCTCCTTACAGACGATATTTGATGCTTGTCATCGGCACATTTGCCGAAAGAGGCGGTACTTTTTCATGAGATTGGTAGTAAGTATAATAATGTGATTGCAAAAAGATATTGCTGTTTTTGTAAAACAAAATTTCGTCAAAAACAATTCCTACAACCAGACTGCAGCACCACCTACCAGGTCTAATTGTGAATCTAAACCATCCAGGGACTAACTCACACAAAAGATTTCATCAAAATCACCCCAGCCGTCTAAGAGAGATCAGTGACACACACACATACAGAAGAATTACATACATTGCAATGGTTTGCCCCATTACACCTCACATTCCCTCACTTAATTTTTAACATCCCAACCTTCCTCGGCCAGACCATATCCTTAACCCCACCCCCTCTAAAACTTGTCCCGTGGAGAAGGGTGTGAGGGTATGTGTGAGGATGAGTGGGGGTGTACGGTGTGCGGCTGTCAAAGTCAATGGAGTGAGTGAGAGAAATAACAAACGAGTGAGGTGGGACATTGGGGTTTAACCAATGACGTAAAAAACCTCCCCTCCCATAGTGTATTTTCCCCCACCATGAAACCCCCACCCCGTCAGTTAGAGGGGTATAAAAGCGAGCGGCAGCAACGCAAAAGGAACTACTCCGTGACTAAACACGTTATCAGACACGCACGCGTGCTACTAGCATTGCTTGGTCATTGATTTGCCACACACAGTCCATGACAAGGGACCCCCCCCCCCCCGAAGGAACCACGGCCAAAAGGAGAATCGAGGGCATCGTGAACCAGAAGCCGCTTCGACCCTGATGTGGAGGAGCCTGCAGTCACAAGAGCCAATATCTCCAGGTCGAGGCTACCGTCGCTGTGGTCACGTAAGGTCGTCGCCGCCCGACGAATACTTCCAAAACCCCCCTTCTTCTAGATACAGCACATGCATTCAGTTAAAAATACCTCCTGTCCCCTGTGAATGTGCGAACTAAGTCATTGAAATCACTAGTGTGAACAAAGTGCAAAAGAAAAAAATAGGAAGGATTAATAATTACCTCCTCCTGATTCGTAAAGGAATCTAAGTTGTTGTCGCTTGCCCGCTGCTGATGACGGTGCTCCCTATTTTTTGTATCATTGTTTTGCCATCTTTTGTCATTATTTTGCAATTAATGCATCAAATTCATTTAATTTGTTCATCCTTCACTACTTTAAAGAGGGTTATTATATTTTGTAAAATATGCCAGTTTCTAAAATAATAATGTGTGGTTAACTGAATGGGAATGTGAGTTTCATCCGTATCCACAGGTTGAGAGACAAGATTCCCTATCACACCTAGCCACATCCCTTTTACCCTCAATATGCCCTGCCAAGGCGTTAAAGCCAGGGAATACAGGAAATTGAACAAAGGTCGGGAAACCACCTGCTTATCCTCTCTTAAAGAGGTCTTTCGTCTAAGGTGATACAGGTTTGCCCCGTGGATCTCATGCGGGAGGGATTCGCAAGGGTTTAGAGTGTACACATTTATCATGGTCCAAAATTTAATCCAGGCGGGCCGGGGGACCATTACATCTGGTGCCCGAACTGGGACCTGATTGTCTTTCATCTTTGTACATTTTTCATGAATGGGGTAATTTGTCACGAGAATCGTATGATTGAGGGTTATTACGGAAGCAAATATTGGCGTAATATTCATTGGGATTGGGGTTTGCAATACAATGGATTCTAAAAAGAATGAAATGAAGTATATGGAGGGACGGAGGATCGATGAGACAATTTTCGGAGAACAGCGAGGAGGGTGAGGCGAGTGAGGTGGGGGCAATTGGAGTCGAATCAGCTGTTTGGTCGACTACTAACATCCAGTCCGTACCGGCCTCACCGGATTCAAATGATCCAATGTCAGAATTCAAAAAATACATATTTGCTGAGAGGAAGGAGAAGCGAAGAGAGGAGGCGAAGGGAGGAGGAGAGTCGTAGAGAGGGAAAGGCGAAGGAGGAAAGGAGACAGGGAGGAGGGGGAAGAGAGAATAATAGTGGATGAAGAAAAAAGGGTTAGTTCAGGGAAATGATTCAAATGATGAACGGTAAAATAGAAGATGAAAAAGTAGAATGAAGGGAATTGGATTGTATCCATGAGGACTTAACGCAAATCATAGAGGTAAAGGAACAAGAAGCCATAACGAGGGAAAGGGGTTTAAAGGCTCAAATAAAGCAAGTAACCAATGAAAAGTGGCAGAAAAGGTAGAAGCAGCCTGACGCGAAGAAAATTAATGACAGAGGTTAAACCGGCTAAATGACAGGGAGGGGCGCACAGAACAAATAGGCAGCGGGTCGGCTATAACCACCATGGTAGCTCTGCCAAATATTGGCCTGAATAAACCAATAATTAAAGGTAAGGTGGATCAAAACCCCCAAATATTTGTGAATGAAGCAGAGGAGTATTTAAAATTGCCCGCTATCCCACCTGTTAAATGGCCATATCTTTTCCTAAATATGATGGAGGGAAATATTTGTGGAGAAATACCTCATTTACATTACCTGAAACGTATGAAGAACTTAAACACAGGTTTTTACAGAGATATTGGGGTGAGAATGCGCAGTATGAATAACGAGCTAGAGTAATGACGGGATACTGTTTGCGTGCGAGGGACAGAAAAATGAGTAAGCATGCAATGAAAAAAATTGCTCCAGCTAGATCTTGTGATCCCCAATTTGTGATGAGGAACTTAAATTTTTTCTCAAACGCCAATTCCCTCCCTGTGTGCGAAAGCTTTTAAGAAGTTTGGAGCCGATGGACTTAGAGAAGCTAGTCAGTCTGCTAAAATATTATGACGAAACCGTAGAGGAGGGGCAGAATAAGAGGCCACCTCCAAGGGAGTTGCCGTGTGTAAACACAAAACAGTGGTCAGAAGGGGTAAGTGCCAGTCGTAGGGAATGGCAGAGGAACAGTCGATGGGGAGGTGCAAACAGGTCAAAACCAAATACCGTGACGGAGCCCAGAAGAGAGCAAGTAGGCGATTCACATTCCCCAGGCACGAGCACTGAAACAACTGACCCCCAAGAAAGGAGTCAAATACAAAGTACAAGAATGACGCCGACGGAACTTAACTTTGGTCGGAAACCTAGGCGCGAAGACGAGATTGTTAATTGTCAATCCAGCAACAAGACTCAAATGATGAAATTCAGCAGCTCGGGAGGGTTCATCTAGAATTAGCAGGTCAAAAAAGATAGGAACAGCAAAGGGCCAAGGGACATCAATTCAATATGCATAGTAAATTCCGTTTGGGATTCCTGGATATGATGCTCCTTGTGCCTGGAGTTCTAAAATAGAAGTGATGTCAGTTTTTGGTGGCCTGTAGAATGCACACAAAAATATTTTTAATTTAGGGAATCTAAATTGAGCACCATACAGATTCTAGGCTGGTCTCTGGAATGATTTCCGCTTGCCTGACGATTGTTATTATTTTCAGCTATAAATACTCCACCTCCGGTTCGGCCCGACATATCTTTCCTATAAGTGTTGTAAGAGTTGTGATTTTGGAAGAGTTGCACTACCAGAAAAATCATTCGCTAGGCAACTTCCTGTGCGGATAATGACATTACACTCCGTGCGATGAATAATTGTTAAATTCTGGAACCTATACTCAATTCTATTTTCCCGCTGCTATCGGTAAAATAGCACGTATAGTTTAATGGAAATTTATACAAGAAATTAATCCATAAGAGTATGTGCCATGTGGAGGCACCCTATAGCAACAAGGGTCTAAAATTTAGTTCTGTATGACTACACTGAGGTGAATCAGCTACGAGATCAGTTAACCTAAAAGTTATTTACACTAACAAACGATCATGTACTCGGTACCCAGTGACTATCTGTATATGAATCTAGGTCCTCCCCAACATTGCCAAAATTAACCCAAACAGATGTCTAAATTTCAGAACAGGCTTTGTGCACAGTGTAATCCACAATTGGAAGTGTTGATAAGAGGTAAGCTGTAGAAAAGATGTTGTTACTAAGATAAATGTTGCATGTAACCCAAGATTAAATAGGACGCCACCTTAGGAAACAACTTGCAGTGCACAACGATAACGATCCTGATCACTCCTCCATTACTGCCACCATCCCAACCACGTGTGTTGTCATGTCCTGCAAACAAAACAAAGAAAAATCAACTGATGCTCAAGAACACAACTTCACATTAAGCCACGAGCATTGTACCTCATAACAGTATGTGTCTTTTCACCAGGATTCAAATAATGTAGGTAAGTAATTTTAAAATCATTGGATCTTGATATATGTATACTCATACAAACACTATCTACAGATACTAACCTGATTTCTTAAGCAGCAACCATCTTGCATTGAAGTTACAGCATAGAGCGTTCTTGCTCATTACAGATCCTTTGTGAATCACATCACAGAAGCTGCCAAACAATGACAAAGGTGAAATGGTCCTGTAAGAGCATTTGAATTGCTATCAAAACAAGCACACGTGCATACACAACAATCAAGCTTAAAATGTTAAGTTCTCCTCATAGTAAATAATTTTCATTTGAACTCAAATAATGTAGGTAAGTTATTTTTGAATCATTGGCCCCCGAGCTACACTCATGGACATACTGCCTAAAAATACTAACCTAATGCCTTCCACAGCCGCAACCTAGCACTGTGATCGCACTATACGGCTTCCTTGCTTATCGTCTTCTATCACATCACAGACACTGCCAAACAATTGGTCCTGCAAGAACATTAAATTACCATCAGAACAGGCAAAAATATATAAATTAGGCTTCAAATATTTAATTCACCTCATAGTAAATTATTTTCAGATTATAGTCAAATAATGTAGGTAAGTAATGTTTAAAATCATTGGCTATCACAAAAACCCATGTGCACTGCCAATAAATACTGACCTGCTACTACTACTCCTTGTTTAGAAGGCACACCTTACTCCAACAGGACACTCATCACAAAAGAATGGCCAAGACCAACAATAGACCTGCAAGAGCATTCATAGTTTACGATATTAAAACACTCCCATGAAAATATCAACCAATAAAGTGAAACACACCTCATAGCAGATTCTTTTCAGATTATTGTCAAATAATGTAGGTAAGTAATGTTTAAAATCATAGGACAAACCATAAATCTATAAACAATGAAAATGAATACTGACCGAAAGTAACTCCAAGCACTTCAGCCACAAAAAAGATCACATGGCATGGATTAAAACATTAGAAGTGGCAACAAGCAATCCTCAAGGAGCATGGGCCTGAAAGAAGAATGCAGTTAGATGCTTAAGTCCCCAACACAACACACAAAGTTCGGAGCCATTCACACATGTCCTACAGGCTACCATCAATTAATGCAGCTAATGCAAAGTTGCTAATGAAAAAATTCACCAACTATGTACCAACCTGGAATTTTCAATGGTACAGCCCCTCCATATACCTACCAACTTAGCAGAAAACTCACTGTAGCTGTCTCTCGGAAGGAAATGATTTCACAAGGACAACAAACACAAAGACCACTATCTTAAAACTTCACATCCTAACTAGACTTAATTGGATATGCTGGTCTTTTGAAAGTTGAATGGAAAAATATAGTCTCCCCTCAGTTAGGCCCAAGGAAATTAATTCTAAAACCCAATCCCCATCAATAGATCAAGTCACATCATTGAAATAAATTCCTAGCAGGTGATTTAACCAGGCCACCCGGGCCAGATGGTATTTCTCCACAGAGTTGTCAGCCTTCATGGGAGCTTCTAATCCTGTTAATGAAACCAACATCCTTTCTTGGCAATAGCAGCTCAGACAGCTGGCACTGATTGGAACCAGTAAGCAACTTCCTCCTTCACCACAAGGATATGCCAGTACCAACATAGTTCAAATTTCATGTCTGATTGTAAAATGTGTTTACCAGCACCTGAGCAGAATAGTGCGGAATGACCTCAGCAGAGATGTGATATCTATGCCACAGAAGGATGTTCAAAGATGAACAAGGATAATGAAACAGTCATCAATGTGAAACGATGTTTATTTGTCACTCAACTTACAAACCCAAATTTCAATTGTAACCATAAGATCGAATTACGTTAGTGTAAGGCTCAACCCTTGGGGCCACCTTATCCGTTGCCAATTTTGTGATTTTCTGGAAAAAGGAAAAAAATGAGTTAGTTTCAAAGTACAGAACTAATCCTCCAATAATAAAAACTAAACACTTGATGGGGTTTCCTTAGCTTACACCCAAAAGAATTTTAACGGACTAGATTAATATTACACCTGTCATTGCACATCACACACCCACTCACACAAGTAAAAACTTGAAAGGTATCTATTCCCCATAACAGATATTCCGTAATAAATCAAACAAGATAGCTATCACAATAATTCATGGCATGGCCCAAGCAAGGGTAACTAGCACCGATTGCTAAACTACACCATTCCACAACATAAACTAAGTATTTTATTTATCTTACAACATCATCAATCATTTAAGGGCCAGCTTATGGCCAGAATCTCACACATGCACCTCCTACTCTTGACAGTTTTTAAGTACAGTTTTGTTTAAAAAAATCGTACTGTCAAAAATTCCACCTCTCGGCAAAGGAGTTCGGAAGGTTGTTCCGCTCGGAGAGTTGATTGCTCCCCCCACAGATCTCCCTTTTCTTCTTACTCACACATCACAAGAAAAGAAACCCTACTACGCCTGAGCTTTGTTGTCAATATCATGTTAAGCTTCTCCATAACGGATAATTTTTCATAGATGAGTCCTACTTGGTATTTTTGGCTTTATGAATTGAGAATGTTACGTTTTAGAGAAAAGTTTTCATCTCTAAGCCATAGTAGCGTATTTCCTTTTTGATTCATCTCTCTCCCCTCGGAAATAATCCTTTTCGCAGGTCGAAATTTTCCTTCCGTGGGTGGTTCAACTCCCCCAGCTACGGGGAAGGAGGGCTCTCATTACCCTTGGAAAGGTTGTTGCTCCCCATCTCAGGGGGGCGTGGTTTGGCCAAGTTGCCAAATCGTCAAAAACTCAGGACTTCAAAATTTTCGGTGTTACGATTTGTTTAAACAGAACTGTACCTTAACCATACTTTAAAGATGAACAATTATTAACTGTATACTATTTTCACACATGCTAAGGTTTCCAGGTTTTCTAATTTTTGCATTAACCTTTTCCAGTCAGAGGTTGAGTGACACTCAACACAGCCTTGCTCACAACCAACTCTCGTGTTGAATGTCACAAAACAAACCAGGACTTCAGGTCAGAGAATGTTTTAGAAAATATCATTGCTTGTAAAAATTTATGTGGCTTAGTACTCAATCTAAAAATAAAATTTGTCAAATAAATGCTTAGATATTAAATTTGGAGTGCGCTGCTGGAATCGAGGCTGAATAAATCTGAGGGCTAAGGGATAAAATACCAAAGCTGGTTGGATATGAATGTTTAGTTATTTCATCACCAGTGAAGATTTTCTGTTGAGACATTGTGAAGAAAGGAGACATTGCTTGACTGATGTTCGGGATCCAAATGACGCAATTATTTTCTGAAACTACAGAGAGAATGTGGGAAAAGTGTCACAGCTTTCTACTATTTGGGCCAGAGTTCGAGAGAAAAATACAACTAAAGTAATTCACCCCATACAAATCCTTTGCAATGCGATCGCCTACCAACAGAAGCCGTGGCCGAGCGGTTAGAGGTGCTGGACCTATACTCCCCGTAATGTGGAGCGGGTTCGAATCCCAGTCCTGTCAATTTTTGTTCTTTTATAATATTTTATGGAGTCGCTGTACATTGCCTAATCCCATACATTTTTGGCAGTAACAACAATATTATTTAATTTTCAGCCTATTTTATGGATTTTCAATCAACCCCCTTGGGAGACTTTTGAAGCAAATTTCGGGATTCAAAAAGGTTTCACATGCCGACAGTTCTAATATGTTTAGATTTTGAAAATACAAGGATACTTCCGTGAATAGGGTGGGCTCTTTCTCAAGGCGGTAAACAATTAACAGGTTAATACTTTTTAATATACAGAGATGCATGCACTTCAAAATTCCCAGGAAATGCATTCGAATGACTTTTGTGACTCAATTTTTCGTTCAATAGTGAACATGATATAAGTAGAAAAGAGATCGTAACTGTTTCAGAGGTTATGTAAATAATAGTTGCTATGACCTTCCTGCGAAGCAACATATTATATAGAAGGGAAGCCTGTATCGTGGGAGAGACATAAGATTCTAGCACAAAAAATATCACCACAAGAATAATTGCTTCTCCAATCTTCTCCTTCCTAACTCTTAAGTGATACCTAGGATTGACTTCAATCTCACAGTCCTGGTTAGTAATTCAAAACTTCTACTACAGATCAAAAGTCACCACATACAAAACAAAATGCTATCTCAGCAAAAGGCAGTGAAATTTATGTACCCACACGTTTTTCCTTCAATGACCATGGATGTCATTCAAGTTCTGACGAGGGGTGTTTGTGTACTCCATTTACTGACCAATGAATCTGTTCACGATGCATCGGTGGAGAATGGAGACTTCATGAACCAAAATGTTCAAATATTTAAACTGCCAAAATGTTTCCACCACTTCAACTGCAGTTCGCAAGAATTTAAAACCCTTGGATGATCAAACTACTCCAGCAGTGAAAAGACAGGAAGGAATGCCATAAATTAACTCAATCAATCAAAGAAAATGGCAATGAAAAAAGTAAAAAATATGGGAGATCAATACGACGAGTAAATCATCAACAGGGTAAAACCCCAAGTAAATCGAACAAAACTCAGTTCCTAAGGAAACAAAACTAGATCCTGACCAATTGGCTATCCTAAATGTTTGTGGCAGAATTTCATGGGTGACAACGTCTTCAGTGAAGCCAAATTCATGGTTTAATAGTTGAATATTACCATTTTCATAGTTCTGTAGGAGTTAAATGCGGCATTGTTCTAAGTCACAATTTTCAATCCTAATTTCGTGGAAATATGCTGCAGGTAAATGATGTAAATCACAAAAAGGCACCATAATATTTATCAAGGGTGAAAAGTTCTGTTTTTACTACTAGTCTACTCGATCGATTATCCATCATTGGAAAAACTGCATGCTTTGAAGAATGAACCATAGATTTGACTTCATAGAACTTTCTATTAAGATAGCACAACACACATGACACAAAAGTTGCTCTATCTATGTTATCCCTAAAAACTAAATACACCAAAAAGTTATCATATACTTTTCAAAGACTTGGACAAAGAACTATCAACTACAGAGTTAGCCTTTATTACTCATGCAAAAATAGATTATTTATTTTAAGACTAAAATCACAAATAATCAAGGGCCCACCTTCAATCAGAGTAAATGAAATAAATCTAAACATTCGTTCCAAGGACTCCATACACCACATCACATTCCACTTACATTAAGGATTCTCCTTCTGCGGACGTCCAGCATGCTCTTCACCTTCCTCTTGGCCTCCAGTGTCCTCACAACGTGCTGGTACTTCCAGCCCACCTCATGAGATAGACGACCCAGGTGGCAGTACTGCAACACAAAAGGAAAGAAGACATACATTTAGAGTAGAGGTACCTGTTGTCACCATACAGAAATGGTCGAGTTTTCTTAGAAAATGACAGAAAACACTAATTCCACAAGATTCAATGGGTCAACTACAGTTTAAACGCATGAGCATCATTATCAAGTTGTCTTGAGACCACGGCAGACCTATTAAATAATGCGGAAATACTTAGTTTTTTCTTCATTTTTAATGAATCTCCAAGAAGCACCTGCAACCTTTGATGACAGGTATCTTCAAATTAGTATTTTAGTTCCACAATTTTTCTATTTTCTCCAACCTAGGTTTTGTTAGCAGTTGCTAACAATCTGGGTCTGACAAGGGGAGTGTCCGATAACCGGGTCGCAGATCTTGATGAAATTTCGTATGCATATAGAACTCCGAATGCTTTTCACGAATCACCCCACCTATGGGCGTATAAATCATATAGTGAAAACAATAAAGGCGTTTAAAGATTTATGTATGTTATAAAATCCCTATTTTTCACCACAAGGCGTCAAGGGTGCTGTGGTCTAGTGGTCGGCGTACGGGGCTCCGGTGCGGAGGGACCGTGTTCGATTCCCGTCGTCGACAAATTTTTTTATGCTTATTTTCTTTGTTTTTCCTTTGTGGAATTCTATCTTAAAATCTAATTTTAACTTTTCTATTCGAAGGTTTTTTTTGATGAGTGGAAATATTTTATTTGGCGAATACCATAGGGCTTATTTTTTTTCTTTCGCGCGAAGTCAACGTAATTTCTTTGTTTCCCCATTCTTTCACCACGCAAACTTGATTTGTTCCTTCATTTGCAAGACGACCTGTTGATATCATAAATATACAATAGTCTAAATGAATGTTACACCTTTATTTATAAGACCCACGGTCAAAGATCCCCATTTTCTTGTTTTGCCGTGCATTGAAAAAGGACTGGAAAATGTGATCAGCTTATCTACTAATTTCTGTAATCGAATACCATTTCTCGATCTGAAGACATACAAATAAATACATTGTAATAAGGCTCGTCGAGAAAGGCTCGTGTTATAAATGGCAAGAGAAAATTTCCATGGCAGCACAGGAAGGAACCCCTTTCCCAGCGCATCCGTTCGACCATCTAACGGTTGTTTTCGAAGGCATTATTGAGCCTTCGACCCTTCCTCCAAAAACTCTCGCCAGGGTTAGAAAGAGGGTTAAATTTCGTTGCATGTTTAGTTCACCGTCAACATTTGAACACCAAGGAGGTGTGATTCTCAAGCAGTTGTGCGTCTGCAATTTTTCTTGTCGGAGTCGTGAGTCTTCAGTTGCCTAGAGGATATTTGGTTTCATAAAATCCTGAATTCAGGTATGCTATTTAAGTTTTAATTTGCAATACATATATCTCAAATTTAAATTATTTTATGATAATTTAAATTAATGAAGAAATTTCTTTGGTATGCATCTGTATGACAAAGTATAATGTAAATTACAGGCTCCTCCAATTTAAGGATTCGGTACCTGGAACATCTTCCAAAAGAAATAGTGTGTGAACCAGTTAAAGAAAATGACTCATTCATACACAGCACAATACAGTGTGATATGTTCTGGTGAACTGTTACCAAAAGTTTTTATTTGTTTGCAAGAGGTAACAGGAAAGTTTGGACCAGGAGTCACACTAGAGGTTAGAAGGTGCAATGGACCGATACAAAAACTTATTTGTGACTTGTTCCAAATCTGGAAAACTTTTGAAACCACGTATGAATTGTTTTTGGACAAGGTATTGGCGTCATACGCGAAAAAAGAAGTTTCTTCTTTTCACCGATTCCTGGGTGGGACAAGCGAATCAGGCACTGTACGACGAACGGTTTGTGGACGACTCCAATGAACCTACCTGCACAATTAAGGTTATTCCGCCAAAATTTACTCACAGTTGCCAACCCTGTGACGTTTATTTCTATAGCCAAGTAAAAATATTTATTTCATGAATCGAAAACACGACCACTCTTCTGCGAGAGAACCGTGATTTAACAAGCCGCTTGGACATTATAAAAATTCATGCACTCATTCACAAACAGTTGTCCGCGCTAGTGTTTCGACCAATGCTTATGTATTCATGATTTGCTTCCAGACTCTCTAGCGAGCGACAGGTTTTCTTTAATGTAAAACAAGTTTTGATTCCAGAAGATATTTTTAAATCCAAATGTGATTATGGTGAACAAAGTTTCGCAAGGTGTTCTTGGTGTTCTAAATTTTTGTGTTTTAAATGCTTATTTGATGACTACCATCCGGAGAGATGCCAACAATGACAGAAAAAGATAGAATGGTGATTGATTTATTTACCTTGTAGATTTATTATTATTTATTATATTAATTAAAATTTTAAGACAGAATTCAATTGAATTCCGTGCTTAATATCATTTGTTTCATTGATAAACCAATTTGGTTCCCAATCCTCGTGATGTGGTTACTCCCTTTAGAAATGCTGACGAAAAAAAGGATTTGAGGAAGGCTCGATAATGCCTTCGAAAAACAACCGTTAGATGGTCGAACAGATGTGCTGGGAAAGGGGTTCCTTCCTGCGCTGCCATGAAAATTTTCTCTCGCCATTTATAACACAAACCTTTCTCGACGAGCCTTATTACAATGTATTTATTTGTATGTCTTCAGATCGAGAAAGAAAATAAGCATGAAAAATAGGGATTTTATAACATACATAAATCTTTAAACGCCTTTATTGTTTTCACTATATGATTTATACGCCCATATGTGGGGTGATTCGTGAAAAGCATTCGGAGTTCTATATGCATACGAATTTTCATCAAGATCTGCGACCCGGTTATTGGACACTCCCCTTGTGAGTAAAACTAGGAATGGAATTTTATTGAGTATTTTCTTCATGATGATCACTATCACGAACTAAGGAGCAAGGGAATGTCTTCATTTACGCCTTACTCATAGAGGTTACTTATCACCACACACACCAAATGACATACATGAGAGAACTTAAGGAAAAATTCCCAGAAAGAGGGAAATGGACAGACAGCAAAACAAACAACATAACACAAACCTTGCGTCCAGGTTTCAAGCAGAGCACTCGCATGGCCCCAGGAACGACCAACTTCTTGCGCCTGTCGTAGGGAGGGGGGCAGCCATCATATGCCTTCACCTTCCTCAATGCATCCTTGCCTCGCTGTGTCTTATGTGGAAGCATGCCTGCCAACAAGAATACATAATGTAACACACTAAGGGCATCACACTTTTCATTGCAAATTATGAATTCAATGTCATCTGACCAAATTTCAGTGTCTTTAGTGCCAAATATCTGAAGACCACAGAAGGTGTATACCAAGTGAAGATACCTTTATGTCTACTAGAGTTGATGGGACAAAGCCAACATACAGAATAATTACAAAAAGGACATAGTTTAACTACTGTTATAATTTTCCATTTATTCCTGGATAAGTATATATACATTAGGGGCAGTGCAATTGTTACTAAAAGAGGCACAGGTTCCACACAATAAATTTAAATTTTCAATATGCTTTCAAGTACAGCCCTGTTCAAATAATCTTACCACCTTTAAGCCGAGAAATTTTTAAGTACATAGTCGACAGCAATGTGACAATGCAGCTGAACCTTGCCCCCACACATGAAAAGCTGGAATGGCAAATGACCCTTCTCTCGATCTCACTTACTGAGAGGGAACCAGAGAGAGAAGTGAGAGGGAGTAAGATGGAACACTCCTTGTAGAGCTGAAGTTTTGAGCTGCGAAAGGATTTGTTCTGAGGGATTGGGCTAGGGGGAACTAATTTATGTATTGAGAAAAGTGTTTATTTTTCAGCGAACAGAATTCTACCTTTTGTCACTCTTTCCTCAGAAACTCCTACATATATTAAAAATATTTATCTCATCATGATATTACTGAGAAATACATCTAACACGAACTTTTACAAATATGAAAGTGTTAATAGTTCTGCAAAAGTTACAAGTTGGAGCAATAAAATGAATGATAAGAACACCGCATATTTTTATTCCTTGAAGTTGTCACATTAAACCCCGTACATATTTACAATTAGTTTTCCATATAATGATTCAGTCATCGTTACATATCCACACATGGCTCACTCAATTTTATAGTGTGGCAGGAATCACATCTTGGTATATGTATCATAGTGTCCAGTCTGGGAGAAAATTAATTTCACCTGCTTCCCGGTCATTTTATACCACCTATTTCACTTATATTGCCACGCTACATCTGCGCATTGGTACTAACCTTTCATTTTCTTCATAAAACCTTTTTATTTCGTAAAGTATTCACTTAAACCTGTGATGTGAATCTCTTCATCGACGCCATATTGGAAAAACTGCCCTTTTCCTCCAGACGGCGTAGCGGTCGAGCAGTTTCTTCATTTTCTATACCCACCACCCATGAGTATACCATTGAACCTAAACTAGCCGCGCTTTACGACGCGTTACAACTTTGAAGAGACTAAAACTATAACCCCCTCCAATCATCTACCCTCGGGGATATTTTTCTTTAGAAAAATACGCTACAACTTTGAAGAGACTACAAATACACCCCCCTCCAATCATCTACCCTCTCGGGGGATATTTTTCTTTAGAAAAATACGCTAGAACTTTGACACCCCCCTCCAATCGTCTACCCTCTCGGGGGATATTTTTCTTTAGAAAAAATACGCTACAACTTTGAAGAGACTACAACTACGCCCCCCTCCAATATCTACCCTCTCAGGGGACATTTTTCTTTAGAAAAATACGCTACAACTTTGAAGAGACAACTACACCCCCCTCCAATATTCTACCCTCTCGGGGGATATTTTTCTTTAGAAAAATACGCTACAACTTTGGCCCGCAACCTTGTCGGGGGGGTGGGTAAAGGCCATATTGTAGACATGAAATTACTCTCTATCCCTCTAGCGGGACTTCCCAACATCTCGGAATATGGCGTCGAAATATCACGAAAATTACATGATTTTCGTCGTCTTCAAACTTTATTTTCTCAAAAACTACGAATCTCACGCCTTTTTTCCTTACATTTTATAACTGCGCAGTCCTTTCACTTTCCTTTCCCATTCATCAAATACCCCTTACTTTTCTACGATTCTCACACAAAAATTTCTCGCAGACTGGACCCTATGATATCTTTACCCACATCTTTGCCAGCATGTGTTGTAAGGTTCATTGGGTAGGGTGTAGGTATGTATCAATTATAGCAGTTGTTTTGAGTACATCTCTCAGGAATAAAACCAATTATTTGATGTCTAAAGAGCTATACTGAGCACAATCAATTTCAATAGCCCAATAGTAGAGCTGAATTTTCACCAGAGGCAGTGTTCCACATTTTCATGCAAGTTATGATAGCTATAAGATTTATCGCTAGTGTTCCTTGAGAACACAATTGAAACACCCACAATAATATTTATACACTCCAGCCTCACCCTTGCAATGTACAACCAATTTTAAAATTATTGGTAAAGAAGAGTTAGGGTCCAGTCTGGGAGAAAATTTTTTGTGAGAAACATAGAAAAGTGAAGGGTATCAGAGAAATGTGAAAGGAAAGTGAAAGGATTGCGCATTTCATAAATGTAAGAAAGAAAGTCGTGAGATTCTTAGTTTTTGAGAAAATAAATGTTGAAAATGACCAAATTCGCGTATTTTTGGTGATATTTTGACGCCATATTGCGAGATTTTCTGAAGTCCCGGTAGAGGGATACGGACTAATTTCACGTCTGAAAGAATACATACCTAATAACGTTGCGGGTCTGAGGAGTGGAACAGGGGTACCAGGGTGGGACGGTACGCGACCTCAAAAAGGCCATTTCCGAACGGAAAGATAGGTTATTTGGCGGATAGTTACGTTTTATTTTCACGAATACCCTTTTAAACCAACGGGGCGGCCCGCAGGGCCGACCCGTTGGTGATTATACAACCCACCCCAATGGTGATTGCTTTGCGTAAAATTATGGCGAGAGGAGAGTTGGTGATGAATTTTCCGTATGGAGGAAGTGGAATGAGGTACCTTCAAAGATTATAGGGTAGCTCCGAGAGGATACCCGTCCCTCTTGAGTGTGATAAAGCCATCGAAAAGCGGGAATAGTTTTAAGTTGAAGGCGGGAAAAATCATGGGTGGTGAATATAGAAAATGAAGAAACTGCTCGACCGCTGCGTCGTCTGGGGGAACTAGGAGGAAAACGTCAGTATTTCCAACATGGCGTCGAGAAATTGATTCACATCACAGGTTTAAGTAAATAGTTTACGAAAGAAAAAGGATTTATAAAGCAAATGAAAGGTTAGTATAAATGCGCATATGTAGCGTAGCAATATAAGTGAAATAGGTGGTATAAGGTGATCGGGAAGCAGGTGAAATTAATTTTCTCCCAGACTGGACGCTAACTCACCTTTACCAAATTATTTAATCGCAATATACATAATGTAAAATTTGGATTTGTTAAAAGTACTTATACCTAGTTTACCCCACTTGGAATACACTGAGTTTTAGAGATCCTTATGGGGTAATGAATACAACATAGATGGAAAAGACAAAATGTTATGATAACCTCGTTAGTGTTGCTGAAATTTTACTACAACTCGGATGGTAATCTCTTTTAGACCATCGATTAAAATTTATACTTAAAATTCTATATAGGTTCCAAACAAATTTTTTTCTGAAGGCATTATCAACATTTTATAACACCTGACATACTACAGTAATTCAGACCATGGAAATAAACTGCAGAACATAAAGGTTTAAAATGCCATATGATATATATTATATAGATGATTTGATACCCTAACAGCTGCCAATGATACAACTAGGTTTTCCTACAGGTAGTACAGCTAATTAGTTAATTTTACTGACAAGTACTTGCAGGGTTTTGCAAATGCACCTATAATCCTAGCTCCATGAACTTAAATGATGGAGCAGTACAGCTCCCTTTAGGTGGCTTGAAGGGAACTATGTACATTTATTACACGCCGGCTTAAAGTTAACCCCGACACATTAAAATTACGTAAACCTTGAGCATGAATGCGTACCGAAAACTGAATCATTCGATGAAAAAACGGATTATTAGAATGAGTATATGCTAATGGGACAGCCGCAATAAACTATTCCAACTTACCTCTCACGGTACGCCAGAAGATTTTCGCAGGGGCTCTGAAGTGGAAGGGACCTCGTGCTGGGTTGACGTTGCATCTTTTCCTCAAAAATGCTAAATATTTCAGCTTTGTCCTGTATTAACGATTATAAAAATAATTATTTCACGAGAAAAGGAAAATTACAATGGTTTCATAAAGAAACGCAAATAAAGTGAGGGCGACGATCTTTATGCTATTTACTGCAACCTCACATCGTATGCAAATTTAGCAACAATATATATCCACCTGCACGCTATAACATTACCTGAAAAAATTACCAGATATGTTGATCTGTTCACATCTTAGAATTATAACACTATTTCCCTGAAGGGCTGTTTTCGCCACTATTGCCGCCAGACGTCCAAGAAGGTGGCCTTTCCCATCGATAACGATGGGCTGCAAAGGAAGGTAATAAATTAAAATTAGTAAAATGACTGCCCTCCACGGTAAAACTTACATTTTAAAGCCGAAACTTCTTCAACAACTACTTGAAATACACCATGCCAAGGTCCACGTGTACAACATATACTCAAATAATATAGTATCGAAATGAAATTAAAATCAAATTTTACAGAGAGACAAACTCATATCCCAGATTTAGTGATTAAAACCTGAGGACAATAAATTATCTACATTAGGATATTTCGAAAATATTTTCTCAGCTAACCTTGTCACTCATTCCCACCATGGTTGAAAGAGGGTTCACACGGGCGATCGGAAGGACTTCCAAGGGGCAAACGAAATTGCTACATTTGAACAATACAACAGCGAAATGCAAACCGAGGTTCTTCGTTGCCCGCTAGGTGGGATGCACAGTCCCACAAGCCAGATCAAGCGCTTTACACAAGCAAAACGTAAGAATTTCTCCACACTTGAAATAGTTTGTATAACAGCACAAGGTGGCAGCACTTCCGTTGGTACCTATTCCAATGTAAACTACTGAGCCGTCATCTGCTGGCATAATAATGAACTACTTGCAGCCTTGCACATCTTATCTCGTTTTAATGATATAAGCCCACCCAGTGATATTTTGTTTTGTGGGTTCGTGTTGTTTGTGGAAGCCGGTCGATTGATTTTCGTTTGGTTAATAATTGAAGTAAAAATATGTTGTAGCCAATGTTATCCTTTAGAAGAAGATATGGATTACGAATTCAAAGTAAAAACATCTAACGAGAGGACAAAAGTTGAGGATCTGTTTGACTATGAGGGGTGCAAAGTAGGAAGGGGAACATACGGTCATGTTTATAAAGCTCGCAGGAAAGACGGGTAAGGATTTTCATTGTTTTGCGTGCTGCATATTTAAAAGTTCTATGTAATCAGAATATTGTGTTCGTTACAGTTCGGATACGAGAGATTATGCCTTAAAACAAATAGAAGGAACGGGGTTATCCATGTCTGCATGTAGAGAAATAGCAGTAGGTCTCAAGGAGTTGTGTATTTTATATCTTTAATATCCTCCTGATGGATATTTTTTTAATATTCTTTACTGTTTACCGCAGCTCCTCCGTGAATTGAAGCATCCAAATGTAATTAACCTAATTCGAGTATTTCTTTCTCACAACGACCGGAAAGTATGGCTTCTATTTGATTATGCTGAGCATGATCTTTGGGTGAGTGTAGATGTTACCTATGCAATTATGAAAGCCATTTAAGCCCTCTAATTGCAGCTCTTTACATATTGTGCCCATTGTATGTGTATTTATGTATGTACATCCCATGTATTGTGGCTTTGCCTTTAATGTTTAATGAATATTAATATTATACCCCCCTAGCACATAATTAAATTCCATCGAGCAGCCAAGGCGAACAAGAAGCCAGTAATGGTTCCTAAAGGAATGGTGAAGTCGCTTCTCTATCAAATATTAGATGGAATTCACTATTTGCATTCTAACTGGGTTCTCCATCGAGACTTGGTAAGTATTTGCTGTAATTATTGGGAATATTTGGACAATCTTAAAGTCTGGTAACCCGTTTCTAAGTGATCTATCGAATGTATTTCTTAAACTTTCCGTTAGAAACCGGCCAATATTTTGGTAATGGGAGAAGGTCCGGAAAGGGGAAGAGTGAAGATAGCGGACATGGGCTTTGCTCGACTCTTCAATGCTCCTCTAAAACCTTTGGCAGACTTGGATCCTGTGGTTGTGACCTTTTGGTATAGAGCTCCGGAATTGCTCCTGGGAGCGAGGCATTACACTAAAGCAATAGGTATGGCAGGGTGCAAATACTATTTGAATTGGTTCTCTACTTTTTTTATTCATTTGGCAAGGTTTTTTAATTATTTCGTTATTAAGTGCTCATGACCTTAATTTAAAGAGATATTTAATTCATTTTCCTTAATAGCTATACCAATCTATTTTTCACTTTCTAGATATCTGGGCAATTGGCTGCATTTTTGCAGAACTCCTTACCTCTGAACCAATATTTCACTGTAGACAAGAAGATATAAAAACGAGTAACCCCTACCATCATGATCAATTAGACAGGTAAACTTGAGTTATTTAATTATTCTGCTCATTCAATCTTACATAAGTGTATCTGATTAATTCAATTTACTCTGTAGGATATTTAATGTAATGGGTTTCCCATTGGAAAAGGATTGGGAGGACATAAGGAAAATGCCTGAACATCCCACTTTATCGAAGGATTTCAAGAGGTCTAAGTGAGTACTCCATTTCTATTGGAATTTTCTGAAACATGAGTACAAATGTGGTAATGCATGTGCAAATGACTAAATGTTTTTGCTAATTGATTATAAATTCACTCTATTACAGTTATGCCAATTGTTCATTGGTGAAATATATGGATCGACATAAGATTAAGCCAGATAGCAAAGCTTTTCATTTGGTAAGCACCAAAATTATTTTCTTGTGGAGTTCATCACAATAAAATTAGTTGCAATTGGAGGACTTTCATTGGTAATGTACCAGTAACTCGATCATGCATGTTTTATTATTGTTTGCCTCCTGCTAGGATTCCTCATTTGTGATTGTCTTTCTAGGATACCAAAATCCTTGCTTCATGTAGCTCTTGTAATCAGTTACACATCATTTTCAAATTTGAAAATCGGGGTTTTTATCCGTCTACTTCCCAATCTTCTCCAACATGATTTTATATCTGGTACATTGTTCTGAATTATTCATTGCCGCAAGGCTTAGAAATGGCATATTGAGATATGTGTTTCCATTAAACCATCAAGGTCATGTGGAGTTAGTTTATTTATTTATTTCAGTCTCCGAAAACGGCACAAAGGCTTCTTACATTGGTAAACAAGCAAACAAATAAATAGAAATTGTAACAAAATATACCTTAAAAATGTAAAACATGACAGAAAAATACATAGGAGAGAAAGATTGGTATTGGGATTTATGGACAAGGAGATGGGATAGATGGAGTCAACTCGGCAATATTTTTTCTGAGGATAGATTTGAAAACGGAGGGTGTGGAGAAGAGGTCAAGGGAGTTGAAAGTTTTTGGGATGCGGTAGAATAGGGAGCGTTGGGATATTGAGAGTCTGAATGTGGGAACGTCAAGAAGGGAGTTATTGCGTAGGGAACGAGGAGGAACATGAAGAGGAAAGAGAGGAAGAAGGCAGTTGGTGCGGAGAGAGCCACTCCAAATGCTATGTAGGAACTTCATGTCGCATAGTACAGTCCTGTTCATTAAAAAATTACCACCGCGGAGCTCTGTTCAAAAAAAAGTTACCACCTCGGAGCCGAAAAAGTTCTAAGTCCGCACTCTAGGGAAATGTTTCAACACTGCGCTCCCCCCCTCCCCTCAGTGAGGGGGGGGGCGAGAACGAGAACCCCTCCTCCCCTTAGTCGGGCAAGTAGAAAGGCCGACGGAAGGAAGATTTTGGCCCGCGAAAGGATATTTTGTGAGGGTCCGGGCTTCCGTTTGCTTTATGACTGGGCGAGAATGAAAGGGCAATGGCTTGGTTCGGTCGCTCAAAGATCGCTACATGAGGGAAATCCTAACACGGCCCAGCAAGCCACGGCTCGTTTCGTTTTTTAAAATACTTTTTTCTTACGCGAAATTATTAGCGTAAAAAATGATTGAAGTGTTGACGTATTTTCGTTATATGTATTTCATTGTGGTGCCTACATTCCTATTATGATTATTATTTGTTGAGTTTGTTTAACATTTTAGATAGTGCATTTAAGTGCTTCTTCAATCTCGCCTGGTGCATGGATATACGCGGCATGAGTGGAATTTGATGACGCAATTTACTTCACGAATATGTCAAATTTCTAATGAGAATAATCAATTGTCTGGACTAGGATTCGAAACCAGATCCCTTGATTCTGCAGTACTGTAGCTGACGATGTCAGGCTCGAATTGTAATACATCCCATTCTCGCGAAAATTACGGGCAAAATGTTTCTAGCGGCGATGTATAAATGCGCTAGGAATATCCTCTTAATGGTTTCAATAAAAAGCAATGAATTTTTCTTTCATATCCAGTTCTTATTCCTTTGTCGCGTTTGGAATAATGCGACTACGCGTCTTCGATATTTAATTAGATATTTTTCCCTGCGAATAGTAATGAAACTTTCACTTAGGAGATTTATTTACTTCAAATAATGATTAAAATAGCTTAATGCTTTGGACACCAATTTCGAACAACTCAATCATTGAATTATGCCTGCGCTCAGTTTTTGTATTGAGGTAGAAATTACTGGGGAATAAATTTACTGGTTGCCGGACAGACACATCTTATTGCCATGCAATGTCGAAACTCGGCACCACTACGTCTCACCGGCTTTTATTACACTGCGACCTAATGACCGAATGCTCCATAATTCCTAATAATCTTGTATCGAGAGGCAGAGACTTATCAAAATGATTACCCAGGACACCCATCAATTATCAACCCTTGCGCTTTTCACAGTCGGACTATGTGTTGCTTACATCGCATTTGAAAAACGTGGCATTAGCTACTGGAGTTTGCATCGCATGTTTTCTTTCGTTTTTGTTTTTTTAACTTGAATCTGCAAGTGACTCTTATGAATTCACCTTAAAGTCTCTAATGCTTCTTCAGTCCTCTCAATAAGTGAGTTCAGCTTTCACTCAATTATCCAGGATCTTTGCAAAGAGACAAGACCCTGACGACCCCATCCATTCTTTTCTATCCATCCATCCATCCGGCGGGCAATAAATATTCCAAACGAAACAACCCTCCCCTCCATCCTGGCTTGAGGAAAGGCTGTTCCCCTCTAAAAAGTGACCTGAAATGGGCTGCGGTTTCTTTTTCGGCTGGAGGCCGAAGGAAGGAAGAAGTGGTGTTTATGCTGATCGCCCCTTCCATTCGATCTGGTCGTTTTAGGCTTCCGTTTGCTTATGAGTGAGGAAGAAAGAGGGAAATATCTGCGAATTTCAGTGGGGTAAATATCCCTCGTTCACAACAGCTTGGCACCACTACGTCTCACCGGCGTATATTACACTGCAACCTAATTCTCCATAATTTTATTGAACTTGTGTCGAGAGGCAGAGACTATTTTATCAAAATGATTTCCCAGGACACCCTTCAAATATCAACTCTTGCGCTTTTCACAGTCGGACTATGTGTTGTTTACATCGCATTTGAAAAACGTAGCAAATAGTCGTTATTGTTTTTTTACAATGTCTATACAAGTGACTCTTATTAATTAACCGCAATGAAACAAAAGCGCATTCAAACACGCCGAATCATCGCAGCGGAACCATTATGAATACGGTCAATTGCATTTCATATAATACATACTTTCTCTGTAAATAAAAAAATGAAACTATCACGAAACGTATTATAGAAATACTATGTTTCCAAAGGTTTGAAATAGTTCAGAATGGTAAGGAAATAAACCTGGCGTAGTATAGTTTGGAAACGTAAAGAATTAAAAAAAGGTGAAACGAGGGAAAGGTAGGGAAAAGGTATAAGGGAATAGGTCATTCTAGGAAGATGTGATTAAAGCAAGGTAAAATTATACGCAATTTTCTTATTCTTTGGATTTACTTCACCAATCATACTTTGATAACGCCACCAAAAGAACTTCTTTATCCTGTGACCATCATTCCTAAATTAAAATGCACTACTATCGGCAAGTATGCTTGACGAATATAAGGTGGCCAACGTGGGATAATAATATGTCCAGCTTCAAAAATGGGTTCAATTCCATTATTTTGACTTCATATTAATAAAAAGAGTGAAGCATAGGAGACCGACGTCAGCCTCATATTTTAAGAGAACATTCCTCTTCCAACGAATTATCATGGGAAAATATTTCGTAACGAAGATTGATTAAGAGACAAACGCTCACTAGTTACCGGTTTTAAATAAACTAGAATTAATGTTTCCATTTTATTGCGTTTCCAATGACAGTAAGGGGTTTCTTGTTGTTTACCTGTGATTTAAATGGTGTAACAAAGACGCATCGATTTATTTCAATCGGAAAGGATTAATCTTGACCTAATGAACTACAATGAAATTTACCTTTGGATAGAAATAACTCCATGTCTTTTATCAGACTATTTGAGTGTCTTAAATGCTCCTTCAATCCTCTCAATTATTGTGTTTAGCCTTCACCCTATTATCCAGGATCTTTGCATAGAGGCAAAACCCTGACGACTCCATCCATTTTTTTCTGGGCGGGCAATAAACTGTACAGCTGTTGAGGATGGTTGAGTTAAATCAGTCTAAGCAAGTATAAGCGAGAGAGAGGAAATATAATTCTAAGTATAAGCAAGAGGGAGGAAAATTTAGGTTGTCGTTACACTCACATATGTATGAAATATCAATTCGAAGTAGAATGTTTTCTTTGGAAAACGATGAAGGCACGACAGTCTTTATGCAACGAAAATGGTATTATGAATACCACAGAAGACTATTTAAGGAAGTGGAATAGCATATTTTCCCTTCTTTAATCAGGTAGACCGAGGAGTAAACTGTGGGATGTGGGGTTCCCCCCGCCCTCACGAAACTCGGGTGAAAAGACCTACCGACCACGGGTTCTCTCCTTCTCTCCCACTCCCAGCAGTATACAATGTCGCCGCCTCATTCCATCCAAATTCCTTCGCAGGTCTCGCTGGGAAGTCCACCCTTTCCGACAAGCTAAGGAGGTGGAAGGGGCTTTCTTTCACTTCTGAGCATTTATTGCCCACCCAGTGTTTAAGTTGGCGAGTGTGCGAATCCAGCACAGCCAGTTGTTAGTCCACGATAGATTTACGCTCGAAATTGAGCAAAACAAGCATTGAAAAACAAATTGGTCGATTTAACCAAACGCATAGGAAGAGTACGAAAATGCATTTTTAAATCCGCACGTCCCTCCTCTTCCTTGCTTTTATATGAAAAGATTCGCAAAATAAATGTGGAAGTCCAACGACCTACCCGCGAAACTGGGACACGTATCATTTCGTGTCTGCCGCAGCTCTTCCCATTGCGGAGTTGGAGGAACGATGATAATTCCACATGCCATTTTGCCATCACTTGGTATTGACATATCGAGTTACAGGGGTCATAATGAACTTAGTGAGGCTAGGTAGTAACATAGTGACAAATGTGAATTCGCTATGCTGCTTTTCCGTTTTCTTACAAAACATTTACTCCTGTGCAACAAAAAATATACCACCAAAATGATTTTCATTGGCGTATTATTCCGTTTATATTTTTAAAATATCTCATACGTTGAGACATTCCGCACAAGCTAAAATAAATAATCGAAAGAAGCAGAACTGCTTCGCATCTGATGAACTCTTGATCATTTCAAAATAATAGAATCACTATTCTTTATTTGACAAGGAATTGTTACCATCAAAACCGTAAATACAATAGTTTAATTTATGCATTCGATTCGATACGATTCTGAGCGACGATAATTTGTGATAATTGTCTTTACGTGATATAAAAAAGTGGACGATATATCACTTTCAGCGGGTGTTTCCCGTTCTGTGATGCAGACCTGCGATGGATACTTGTGTCCTGCCTTTTAATGCAATGCAATGGAAAAAGCAAGTAATGAAGTTTCACCAAGCAAATTTTAGGTACTGCATTTATGTTCTTCTTTAGCCTCGCTTGGTGGATAGATAAACCCGGGATGAGTGGAATTTGATGACGGAATTTACTACACGAATATACCAAATTCCCAACGAGAAATACCATTCACCTGGATTAGGGTTAAAATCCAGATCCCTCGATTCTGCATTATTGTAGCAGACAATGTCAGACTCCACAATTCTTACTTGTATCGAGAGGCAGGAACTCTATCAAAATGATTTTCCTGGTCAACCTTCAAACATCAACCCATACGCTTTTCAGAGTCGGACTAAGTGTTATTTACATCGCATTTGGGAAACGTTGTATTAGCTGCTGGGGTTCGCATTGCACGTTCTTTGCCTTCATCGCTTGTAAACCGGAAAAATCCATTTATCTACAAGTGACTACTATAGAGTAACCGCAATTAAGCAAATGCGTATCAAAACAACCATCTCAGTTGAACCGTAATGAATACGAGTGTTCGTTTTTCTTCTAATATTTGCTCTTTCTGAAAGTAAATTATGAAATAAAGCTAAGAAACTTATTCAGCGAGATTACTTCCAAATAGCATGGTGTCTATATCATGATACAATTATCATGATATAGACAATAATTAATTGAATAGGACCAAAAAAGAACAATCAATGAGGTAGAATTAGAAGGTAACAGATGCATTTAAGAATGTGTATTATCATTTCTGGAGAGTTCGCACCGAGAGGCAAGAAAAGAACTTGCGCCAAAACATATAGTCAATGGGGAAGGAAAAGAAAGTATAAGGGTTTTCCACCTTTTCCCTGCACCTTCACCATCAACGCGTGTGCAAGAAAAGGGTAGTGGTAAGGGCTTAATGGTAGACGGGGCCCCACGGATCACCGGGACGACAAGCAATAAAACTTTCGGGGAAACCCTCTTGAGGACGAGGAAAGAAATTCTGTCTCCAAAAGCACCTCGTTATTAGGGGAAAAGGTGACAACGAGGCTTGGAAAAACCAGAAGATATTGCAATTGTTCCCGTGCCTCTCCTTTTCACTCATGATCCCTTTCGGTGGCAAGAAGCTGTTGTTCTCAAGGAGTTGTATCGTGAATATTCATTGGCTGCGGAGTTTGAAGGGGTTTCATTGGTTACCTATTTTCATGATATTATCAAGTAATAGCCGCCAGGGTTTTAAGGCCTAATCAGTTGCTATTCTGCCCTCAGACCTTGCGTTTTTGCTTTGCTCTCTTCCGATTTAACCTAAAAACTCTTCAATCTCGACTTGCGCTTCTGGACTTCTCTCTCCTGGAACCGACCCTGCACCGTTTTGACATTTATCTACTCTCTTGGACCCGACCTGACACTGATTGGACAACGATTTTGGATTTTTACTGCTCTGTGTGCTACGAAAGCGCGAAGGAGAAAGCAGCGATGCCTCAGCTAACTCCAAGGAGGCGGAACCAAATTGTGGGGATGCTGGAGGGTAATTTGTCGTTGAGGGAAATCGCGAGAGAGATGAATGTTTCGCATGTGACTGTTCTAAAGATCAAAAGGAGGTGGACGACAGAACTAAGTGTCGATAGAAAAGAAGGGTCTGGCCGACCACGGATTACATCCCCGGAGGACGATAACCGCCTTGTTACGTATGTGAGGGAACATCCCTTCACAACAGCAAATGAGGCGCGTTCAAACTCTGACTTTCGGGCGTCTCCATTGACAGCTCGTCGGCGACTGTTCGAGGCGGGGTTGTATGCAAGACGAGCGGCAGTGAAAGAAATTTTAACGGATGCGCACCGGGCGGCTCGACTTCAGTTTGCCCACAATTACCGGCGGGAGAACGAAGATTTTTGGAGGAAGGTTATTTTCAGTGACGAGAAAACCTTCTCATCAACTTCCAGTGGCCCTGTGATCGTTTATCGCCCAAAAAGTACGCGCTTTGATCCACAATACGTGAAAGAACGGGGGAGGAGTGGACGTTTCTCCGTCCACGCTTGGGGGTGGATTTGTGCAGATGGTCCGGGAATGTGCTGGAAAATTGAGGGCACATTGAACGGGGAGCAATATGTCCACATTCTGGATAATGTGATGCTTCCTTCAGCAACAATGACGTTTCCGGAAGGATTTATTTTTCAACAGGTATGTAATAAGAAAAATTTAATTGAAAGCCAGTGAACGTTTTTATTTTTTCTGTTTATCATGCTACTTTTGACAATTTATCGCAATTCACTTCATTTCTTGGGCAAAAAAACATTTATGACAAACATTTTCAAATCGCTTTTGATGAAAAAATTTCACACGAGTCACAATTTTATCTAAGAACAAAATATTAATAAAAAAGCTACACTTATATATGAGATTTGACTGCCAGTTGAATATTTTTCAATGTATCTAATTATTTAAAACGTTTCTATTAGGACAATTCAAGGATCCACACTTGCAGGAGGGCTAAGCAGTGGTTCACTGATAATGGGATAGAGCAGTTGTCGTGGCCCGCAAGGAGTCCTGACCTGAATCCCATTGAGAATGCGTGGAGCGTGATGGCTCGCGACCTGAGCAGCAGAGATGTGCGACCACGCAATGCAGCTGAGCTGTGGGAGGCTGTTGAAGGCGCGTGGGAGGAAATAGGGCCAACGCTATGCCAAACTTTAATTCAGTCCATCCCCAGGAGACTGGAGTGTGTAATAAGAAACAATGGGGGATGGACTGATTACTAATGCAATGGACTTATTTATGGACTAATTTTAGTGATAAGGAAGTTCTTTCAGTGACGTTGTTAAATTATGAGAGGTGAAGTAAATCCAAAGAATAAGAAAATTGCGTATAATTTTACCTTGCTTTAATCACATCTTCCTAGAATGACCTATTCCCTTATACCTTTTCCCTACCTTTCCCTCGTTTCACCTTTTTTTAATTCTTTACGTTTCCAAACTATACTACGCCAGGTTTATTTCCTTACCATTCTGAACTATTTCAAACCTTTGGAAACATAGTATTTCTATAATACGTTTCGTGATAGTTTCATTTTTTTATTTACAGAGAAAGTATGCATTATATGAAATGCAATTGACCGTATTCATAATGGTTCCGCTGCGATGATTCGGCGTGTTTGAATGCGCTTTTGTTTCATTGCGGTTAATTAATAAGAGTCACTTGTATAGACATTGTAAAAAAACAATAACGACTATTTGCTACGTTTTTCAAATGCGATGTAAACAACACATAGTCCGACTGTGAAAAGCGCAAGAGTTGATATTTGAAGCGTGTCCTGGGAAATCATTTTGATAAAAGAGTCTCTGCCTCTCGACACAAGTTCAATAAAAATTATGGAGCATTCGGTCATTAGGTCGCAGTGTAATAAAAGCCGGTGAGACGTAGTGGTGCCGAGTTTCGACATTGCATGGCAATAAGATGTGTCTGTCCGGCAACCAGTAAATTTATTCCCCAGTAATTTCTACCTCAATACAAAAACTGAGCGCAGGCATAATTCAATGATTGAGTTGTTCGAAATTGGTGTCCAAAGCATTAAGCTATTTTAATCATTATTTGAAGTAAATAAATCTCCTAAGTGAAAGTTTCATTACTATTCGCAGGGAAAAATATCTAATTAAATATCGAAGACGCGTAGTCGCATTATTCCAAACGCGACAAAGGAATAAGAACTGGATATGAAAGAAAAATTCATTGCTTTTTATTGAAACCATTAAGAGGATATTCCTAGCGCATTTATACATCGCCGCTAGAAACATTTTGCCCGTAATTTTCGCGAGAATGGGATGTATTACAATTCGAGCCTGACATCGTCAGCTACAGTACTGCAGAATCAAGGGATCTGGTTTCGAATCCTAGTCCAGACAATTGATTATTCTCATTAGAAATTTGACATATTCGTGAAGTAAATTGCGTCATCAAATTCCACTCATGCCGCGTATATCCATGCACCAGGCGAGATTGAAGAAGCACTTAAATGCACTATCTAAAATGTTAAACAAACTCAACAAATAATAATCATAATAGGAATGTAGGCACCACAATGAAATACATATAACGAAAATACGTCAACACTTCAATCATTTTTTACGCTAATAATTTCGCGTAAGAAAAAAGTATTTAAAAAAACGAAACGAGCCGTGGCTTGCTGGGCCGTGTTAGGATTTCCCTCATGTAGCGATCTTTGAGCGACCGAACCAAGCCATTGCCCTTTCATTCTCGCCCAGTCATAAAGCAAACGGAAGCCCGGACCCTCACAAAATATCCTTTCGCGGGCCAAAATCTTCCTTCCGTCGGCCTTTCTACTTGCCCGACTAAGGGGAGGAGGGGTTCTCGTTCTCGCCCCCCCCCCTCACTGAGGGGAGGGGGGGAGCGCAGTGTTGAAACATTTCCCTAGAGTGCGGACTTAGAACTTTTTCGGCTCCGAGGTGGTAACTTTTTTTTGAACAGAGCTCCGAGGTGGTAATTTTTTAATGAACAGGACTGTACATATGTACATGATGGCGAGAGAGATTTGGGATTGAAAGGGAAGAAAGGATGTATTATTTTGATAAGTTTCTGAGGGAAGGGATTCAATGGCGAGAAAGAAGTTAACAGTGCGATTGAGCGTACAAGGCTGTGGGGCAAGCGGTCGACCAAATTGGAGCACAGTATTCTAAAATAGGAAGGACAGTTTAGTACCAGTCACCTGTTTTGTCTCTTTGTGCGTGTTTCCCTTAGAAAAGTCAATTGATATTGCCCTTCACAATGACTTCTGTGGGAGATATTGGGAACCATGAATACTGTGGAAGGAACATATGAGATCGAATATATTCATAATAACTGATGTTTATCTTAACCCTGTCCAAGGCTGTGTGGAGCCAAGAGTGGGGACTCGAACTTAATCTGAGCAAATGCACGGCGGTACATTACTTGCGGAGGTCGTCCAACTATTCCCATGTATATGCTGTGGATGGTGTTAACATAAAGGCGACAGATGAAGTGAAGTATCTGGGAGTTACGATAACCTCGAAACTATCATGGGGAACACATATAAGAAATATTTGTGGCAGAGCTCTGAAGAAGCTAGGATTAGTCAAGCGTATTGTGGCAAGATTTTCAGATGAAAAAGTAAAAGAGAGGTGCTATTTCGCACTCGTCCGGCCACAGCTTGAATATGCAGCGAGCATATGGGATCCGGTGCAGAAAGACTTAATCCGGGAACTTAATAAAATACAAAGGAAAGCTGCGCGATTCATCAAAAACTGCTACGGGCGTACAGACGGCGTTACACAGATGTTAAACGAATTAGTTTGGGAGCCGCTAGAGACTCGGAGGCTGCGCGCTAGGCTTAGATTACTTGAGCAATTAAGAATAGATATCTTTAAGAGCGACACGGAGAACATCATGTTAGAACCCCACTACATTTCCAGGTCCGACAGAAACGATAAATTACGAGAGATATTTTGCCGAACGGATGGATATGGGAATTCGTTTTTCCCCCGAACAATAAGGGACTTTAATAAATGCTAGGCGTAATTTCATTAGAGCGTTTCCTTTTTATATGTAAACGGCTGGTGTCCTAACACGCCACACGCCTATGGAGGTGGCTTGCGGGGTAGTATGTAGATGAAGGCTGTTATTTTTACTATCATTTTGCTTTTAGCTTTGAGTAATAGGCACTTGCTGACTTAAGTGCTCATTCCTGTATTAGTTATTCCTATTACATTGAAGGCTGCATTCTTTCGGGTGTTTCACCGCGTCGTTGTTTTTGTGACAACAGTTTCGCCTGTGTTCCAGCAGGCGTCTTCAGGTCGAAGTGATGATGCCGGTAATTGACGACGCTATATAGGCCCGTTGTTCAGTCTTGTTTGGTTGATTCATTCTTTCTGTTGGCACCAATATTTCCCCATTGTCTGTGATTGGCCGTGTCGACAGTTTCCACACAGAAAAGTCTCTTCCAAGTGTTGTGGGGGTGAAACAAAACACCCGAAGAATTTCAACCGGATAGACAGGTATCACCTCCACAACACTTGGAAGAGACTTTTCCGTGTGGAAACTGTCGACATGGCCAATCACCGACAACGGGGAAATATTGGTGCCAACAGGAAGAATGACTCAACCAATCAGGACTGAACAATGGGCCTATATAACGTTGTCAATTACCGGCATCATCACTTAGGCCTGGAAACTGTTGTCACAAAAACAACGACGTGGTGAAGCACACGAAAAAATGCAGCCTTAAACTTCTACGCACCGCGGAAGCCTTCATACCAAAATCCTATCACATATTCAAAAGGCTTAGGATGTCGTGCCCTCCAAATTTCACCTTTGTCAGCCTGGGTTTTGAGACATTACCATCATCAACATATATCTAGGTTGGTGTTTCAAGTAATTAAATGTTGATATTTCCGTCACTCTTCTTTTGTAGTTGCAAAAACTGCTGCTCATGGATCCCACCCGGAGGATAACTTCAGAAATGGCGATGCAGGATGCTTACTTCCAGGAAGACCCTCTGCCCACTCAAGAGTAAGTTACTGCTGCTTTTTACTCCCTTTATATTAGCTCACGCTGTCTGTCTGCTTATCTGTGTATGTACAAACCCATTGGAGCGAAGGTGTGGTGTTTGATTCCCTGCTGGGGAAATTATTTTTCTTCTTTTTTTCATAGCCGTTTTTACTTTCGTCTTTAGAAATTTTGTTTTCATCATCGCATTACCCTCTAACCTTTTTTTTTTAAATATTTTACTCGCTAATTATTCATAAATGACGGCGATCAAAACTAGCACTTAGCCCTTGGACGTTGTGGGAGTTGAACCGTGGTGATCCAACAACTTTGATTATCGCTATTGAATGTTCAACGATGAATATAAATGTCATATTGAATTACTAATGTTCCTAATGGTTGTCGAATGTCTGAATAATTTGACATCAGTGAAGATAGAATGATTTCCTTTCACAAATTAAATTTATTAGCAATGTGATGATACAATATTTAATGGCAAAGATACCATAAAACAATGAAAAATATATAATAAAATGCACTGAGAATATGAGACATTAAAATGTGACGTAATGCATATGAAAATAAAGGGAGTATTAAAAAAATGTTATGAGGGTATATTATTTCTGCATATAAACCTTTCATTACAGAAAAGTAAAAGTACTCTGCTATTGCACTTCTATTGCCTTTATTATATTTTCTAGGGTTTTATTATCTTGGGTTTCAAACTGTCTGCTTATGGAAATAAGGACGTTTTAGTTATAAAATACAGAGTTTTGCAGACATATATCTGTGATACATCATGAACTGTACACTGCCTTCTGATTTTTTACTATTTGTGTTTCGACGTTCCTTAGGGCGTCATCATCAGGTCTACAGACAGGTCTACGCAAATTTACATTAAAATTTAAGTGGACAGTACAATTACTGTAGTTTTATTTAAGTGCTTGGAACTGCTTTTGACGGTGGGGTGGTGATTTTTTCTAAAGCTGATGAGTGGCCCAGAGGGTTATTGAAATTTATGAATTAATTAATTGCATCACATATAGTCATCAAACCAAAAGGTCAAGCCATTAGGTAGTTTGCTGCAGCTCCCCACTCCACTCTTGTATCTGCTGTTTTATTCCTTCTTGTGTGTTCAGCTTAACATCCCTCAAAAGGTGGCCAACGTATACCATCCTTGGTCTTCTTCAATAATTTTTCCTGTCTATGTCTTCCATTATTGTTTTCAAGAGGCTCTTGTCATGCAAAATGTCTCCAGTATTAAATTGTAGCTACCCTGAATAATTATTTTCTCTGCAATGATTCATAATTGATATTTTAACTTTAGCATTTATATCTATCCTGCTCTTTGCAGTGTGTTTGCCGGGTGTCCTATCCCATATCCCAAGCGAGAGTTCTTGACTGACGATGACCAGGAGGACAAGTCCGAGTCGGCCGTGAAGGCGAGACAGCAGCAGCAACAGCAAGCAGCTGCTGCAGCGGCCGCAGCCGCAGCTGCAGCGAACGTAAGCCATGGGGGTGGAGGGGGGAACTGGTGGACCCCCATACTGCCCTCCACCCGCAAATAAAAACCATCAGCGTCGCTTGCTTGTGATTGAAAAGAAAGAAATGTCCCTCCACTCTAAAAGGACTCTTCTTTTGTCGTCTGTCCCTCATTCACACGAGTTCCATCAGAGTATGGACATATTTTTTGTTTCCTTACTAATCAGAATTGAAAACATTAGTTCTTAAGTCTTTTGATAATGTTTATTTTGTATATAAAGTCTTTTGATAAACCCAAGCAAGCGTACGCTTTCGTAACCTTGTTATGTAAGTGCTGTGTTTGCTGGAGGCAAGTGATGGGATGCATGGGTTGCATCTAGAGAGGATTAGTTTCCCAATGAGTTCCTGTTGTTTGCAAAAAGAAATGGAGTAATTATTCCTCCCACGCTCATGTAATAGTGCACGGGTGCAAGGAGCGCCAAATATGTAGCGATTGGCAAATGAGGCTGGCTCCTCTGGCCACTGGGGATGTGAGTGGTGTGTGTGTCTGTGTGCAGTGCTGCAGAAGTAAAAAATATATAGGAATTTATTTTCACTGGCTGTGGTGATGTTACAGTGCTGAGAATTTAATTGACAAGTGAACATGGCTGGGATGTGGCCTTGCAGGACATGTCATATTTTTTGAAGTTATAATAAATAAAGTGAAGCCCATAACTGTTTCAAATTATTGCTGAAGAGTGAAAAAAGTTGATTGCTTTTCAAAAGTGCAAACCTCAAGTCTTCCTTCCCTGTCCCTACATTAAGTGGTTCATTTAGTCTTGGTACTTCAGGTTTCAAGTCTTTATGCTCTCGATGATTCCTCATCCATTAATTAATGTTATGGTTTCCTGGATGATTCCCAAGTTGATCATTCATTGCTATCTATGAATCCACTCGAATATTTTCTCTTCCTAGGTATTTAGGCTGTCAATTAGGTCTCCCAAAAGCTAGCTTTTCAGTCAATACATCCCTATAAATATGCAAATTCTTCTGCTGGGCATCCAAAGCTTAGCGTAAATTCTTCTCAGGATTTCAACCAGGCTAAATTTGCCATAAGTACCAAAATTTCAACAGAGGACTCGTCCATCGTCTTCATTCTTATTATCCAGAAGACGATAGATGAGTCCTCTGTTGAATCAGTACTTTTTGCCAATTTAACCTAGTGGAAGTCCCGATAAGAATAGGCGCTCACCGGGGAAGCATTCTTTATTTAAAGACTACTTCTCCAAGATCTTGATTGCACTGGTCAGAAGATCAAGTGTGACCTTCTGACCAGTGAGCACTCTTTATGTTCACAAGATCAAATTTACAATTTGCGACATTCTATTTTCTCTTAACCCTTTCGCGACGGGGAAAATTTCTTTGCTTTGCCAGTACGGAGCTTTCACTACGCTAGGATCTTCACCGGTACCTATTTCCCTAACTTGGGTTGTGGGCCATAGGGGTGTCGAACCTTTGTCTCGGCCACCGGGCAGAGATAATCTCCTCCCTTTTCCGCTTGGGGTGCCCATTATGGCATGCGGTTGCGGTCAACTATTATTTTATGCGATGGTATTGCTAAAAACGTTGTTGCTACAGCCTCTATATTTATTTCTACAGAAATGAATTATTTTGGTTTTACAATGCCTTGACAGCTTTTAAACGAAATTCTACATTTAATATTAAGCTCTCTAGCAACAAAAATCGTATCAATGGTTAAATAAATAATTTCGTCATTGTATTTCACACTCGGAAATGATTTTGATGAGTATTAACGTAAAAAAGTAAATTTAAGATGTCCTTATTCAGGATATTGGCATCATCAGTGCGTGAATCAAAGAATCGGTACTTAGAAATTTTCACCGTGTTAATTCATGAGATGTACGGTCTACGGAACTCTTGTTTTTGGAAATTTATGCACTGATCACATTCATCACGTACGAATATGTTGATTATGTAAAAATTTCCCAGACTTCTTTTTTTATTATTCTTATTCATACTTTTCTATTCCTAAAATCATCCGATTTTAGGAGTATGAAATTCTTCGAAGCGAATGTTATAACTTAAAAATTTGTGTGCCTCGGGATTCAAAACACTCAGGAATCACTGTAATCTTAAGGCGGAAACCATTAACCAACGAAAACAGGACTCAAATAATCAGCTGTCAAGATCAAATAAGTATGAGTAATTACAGGGAAAAATAAACATTTAAACTTACTAAAAATATGGTTGTCAACTCATATAAAAGAATAATATTCAGTTGGTTACCTAAAAACATAATAACTCCCTAATTAACTTATTAAATCATAGAAAAAATCACTCCCTAACCAGCTAAATAACTAACAAAAAATTAGTTCTGAGATTCCTTTACACTCAAACTATGTTGAAAATAACGGCAGAACTTTGTTTAAAATTAGTAGTTGTCGAGGTAAACGTAAGGAATGTCCTTATAACCCTCAAATATTTGCAAATCACACGAAAACTTCTTTATTTGTTGTTCCACTGCACCAATAAGCAACTGACCGCGGACACCTGCTGTGAGTGGGGCTCGCACTGCGAGGAAGGGTCGAGGTAATCCCCTCCCACGGACCGAGAAAGGGTACCTATGGTGTCCCGAGAAGAAGTCCTTAATGACACACACCTTTTAGGCCTGCTTAAGGCTAGCTTAACGGCAATGCCGTTTTAAAATGCCGTTCGTTCGTTTGTGTAGAAAAATTTACACCGTGGTAAAACGTCGTTCGTAGCGAAAGGGTTAACACATTCAGAAATGATGTTACAAATTAATTATAGTTTGACTAAGGCCTTATTTTACGATGTGTGGTTGATGCTAACCACAGATGAATTAGCTCTTTCTTTAACTTTATGTTAGGTGAGAGATTGAGACTCTTACTAAAGAAAGCCAGATTGCGTGTTGCTGCCGTAGTTCTTTTTACAATTTAAAAAATTTCTAATACATAGATGTAGTATAAGTTATGGTTTAAACATGTATATTCCCTTCCTATTGCTATTGGCTTTCTTATTTAACCATACATTTGCTGTCTAATACTTAAAACTAAAAAATAGATGAAAATTACCATAATTTACCGTGGTAATTTACCTCAGATGAAAATTGCGGAAATTTTCCCATCTTAAGACATGAGTATTATCAATGGGAGAAATTATTAAATTCCAATTACTGAGAAAATATTTATCCAGAGATTATGAAACACACTAAGATGTAAGAAAAACAGATAAGAAATTAAGACTTGAAACAAAACTATGCTCTATTAAGCTTTGCATCAAAAAGCACCCACATAAGATAATGGTATGAATGACTTTTTAGTGTTAATCTTTACTCCCATATGTCTTCCTTTTTACATAATAGAAAATTGTAATTTCCAACAGTGAGAAATTAACTTTAAAGGTCTATAAAATTGCATGGCCTGTCACTGTCATTTTCTATGCTTTACTTGTTGACTTTTCGTGATGACTTATTATCTAACTAGTGCGGTGCTGAATAAGAAACTTCTTTACAATAGCAATGTAATTTTCTTTTCCTGTTAAAAATATGAGTTATGAATGTTTTATTTAAGTGTATTTGCTTGTTTTTTAAGCCATATGATAATTGCTTGGTTGATAAACATTATGAGATGAGTTCTTTGAAGATAAAGTCGTCATTAGGTAAACTACAAATACAAAGATTATTGAAGATGCAGTGGTGCTTGTATATTAATTTGCCACTTTCAGAAGTGACTATAATCCTAGTTTGTTTCTCACAGTGTGTTCACCTTCCCCTACCGTACATGCACATTTAGGCCTGCATTTCTTCACAATTATTATCTTAATTGGTCTAGGATCATTATTTCATTGACATTTTTTATGACATTTTCTATCCTAAGATTTTCAAACCCTGGCTAGTAGCAGTAGTCTTTATTAGCAAATGGCCATTCTCCGTGCAAAAAAATTGCTGCATTTAACGAGGGATCCCTCAGGATCTGCATGTGGATTTACTTGTCACTGTTCCTTTAAGATCTATTTCTAGTTTACCTGAGCATAATAATTACTAATTTTCAGGCAAGGATCTGGACTCTGTAATTTATGTATTTTCGTATTGTTTATCTGCAACTAAGACTAACTTTTTGTCTTATGTGTTCAAGATGGATAAATACTGCTGACATACTTTTACATGTCAACATTATGGGCCATAGCGTTACAGGTAGTCATGTCACGTTTGTATACAGTAAGTAAAGAAATTAACTGAGAAAACTTGTATCATCACAATAATAGGTTTGATAACTTTTGAAGTAACATTTACAGCAGTCAGCTATCACTAAAACTTAAAATTGAAGTTATTGTGAACATTACTTTAGAATTTTTTGTTTTGGTGTTTAATCCTCTTAGTGCAGTCCAATTTCACGGGAGCCTTTGAGAAATACCATGTACAATGTGAGAACAAAATGTTACCTTCAGAAAATTACAACATTAGGTTGTAATCTTTTCATATCTCAAGCTGCAGTTTACTCTGCCTTATATGCAAGGCATACGGAGCTTCAATGTCCAAGGTCATTTGGCCCTCAATGCCTGCCACTTGCAGACAGGGGCTACAGCACTCGGACAAACTGGGGGATCACCTCTCTGAATTCGAGCCCAGCTATGCGTAACTTTGGCGACTGAGCAGGAACCAGTGTTTCAGGCCGTTTTACATTTTAGCATTTGTTAATAATTCATAATCTTAATTTTCTATTGCAGAAACGACAAAAAGACAGGTTAATTAGTAATAATTATTGTGTTAAGTTCATTGTGTTGGCCCATGGCAGTAAGAAGGTGAAAACGTGGGTTCTCCAAGCTCTTACTCGTAATGCCAGGGCTGAATTTATCATACCCTCTCCTAAAGTAACGTGGACATCTGTAATGTATGTACATGGATGCAACCATAGTGTGTTGCCTGTGCTAGCTTCCTAATCACAAGTTATTCTCCAATTTTCAATTCATGTTGCGTTGCACATATTCTATGAAAGGATTCAATGTACATATTTTCATGTGCTGTACACACGTTATGCAATGACAATGTTGCTTGAAGCCTGGAAAACCAGGAAATGTCATGGAAATTGAAAATGGGCTCGGAAAAAAGTCGAGGGAAGTGAGCCTGGGAATTTGCTTTCACAAGTCAAAATCTGATAGTTTTCACTAGATCAGGAGTACTATTTTAGGAAATTTTCAGGGGTGTGGACTGAGTGGGTTTTTATTTCTGTGCGTGTAAGAGGCAAGTGGAGCTCTTTTTCTGTGTTTAGCAATTAATTATGCTCCTAACATAAACTTTCTGGCCCTATTCTCTACACTCACGCTGAAGAAGATGGAACAATTGTTTCTCATCAGATTGCACGCCAGTAATTGGAGTCCCTCGTTGCGACCGAGACCTAAGAATACATGCCATCGGAAAGGAAGCCAATTTTCCCCAGGGCAATAAGCATTGTGCCGTAAGATAGTGGCTGCGCTCCGTTTGTTGTGAAACTTATTCCTCCATAGAAAGTGCGTTGATGTGTGCAGCTCCTCTTCTAACAACTTCTTTAAAATTCAATGAAATCATGATAGAACTGAAAAATGAAAATTTTGGCCAAAATAAGTCCTTGAATTTCAATAATCTCTGCTCTGTAGAGTCCGTACAAGATAATCGCACAGTTGAGCAAACCTACGGCCAATAAGGTACCAGCAAAGGTCTTTCGGTGAGGCAAACATGATGTATAGGCATAGCAAAACTTGGTGGCACTCGCTTATGAAGAGCATGACTCTAAAGAGAAGAAAACATACAAGAGATATGGTATAAAGGAGCAAATCGTCCCTCCAGAAGTCCTTCAGTACATTTTCTCAGTCATTAAGGCTTGATTCACCCTCTGTGATCTCTAATTATCTGCTGGTGAGTGCCACCAAGTTTCACTATACCTATACTCATGACGCCATCATGGCTGAGTAGAAAGTGATGCGATTTTTAATGAATGTTCTCCATGCTAAATGTCAATTATTTCACAATTGAACATTTAGAAAGTATCTTAACTAGCTTATGAAAACTTATACGGAAATTAGTCGAGAAAAGTTAAATCCCAGTTTCACCATTTTGCACTGTACACCAAAACATTAAAGCAGCACCATATCATACCGGCAAAACTATGCCCAGTTACTTACGACGACACTAAACAGTATCTAAAATATCACAGTTTGATGAAATATACTGATTTGGCGTAGATGGTAATGAAAAATAAAGTATATATTTCACGATCATATGACGTAAACGAAGGCCTCCATGTCGGGATTCTTCGGTCACGTGATTCACTTCCCCAGACGGCTTTGAACATGTACACTGATTGGCTGTATTTGTAACAGTCAAACACGCTATTCTCTAGGACAGGGTCTAGCAACCCTGATCAAGCATGAACCTAGTCATGCATTTGTTTCGTCAGTTTGCCTAGCACCAGAGGTAGTTAGCATTATTCTACTCTTGGTCGCCTACTTCTTTGACTATCCAATGTCAACATAATATGTATTTGAGCTAAATGAAATAACCCACCTTGCTAGAATAAACAAAGCTTTCCTACCGTGACAAGCAATTTATTGTCAATTTCAGTTATAACCTGTTTGGTGTATATGATGGTTAGCCCTTGCAAAGTTCAATGTCATCAATAAAATTAGGGTGGTAGAAAATTTGTTCCATTTCAGTTTGCAAACTTGTCTGTAAGCACCTTGTGAATATTTATGTCACATGGCTTGGACTCAAAACCATTGGAGTAGAATATTTTCAGAGAAACTGACAAACACTTGTTCACTCCTAATCACGATTATATTTGCCATAGCAATGAAAAGATCACCCATTAGGAAAAGCAATATGTAAAATTGATAGGGTGCAAGGCAGCAAAGCAGGCTCATCCTGAAGACGTTAAGACAAAGAACTGCAGCGGTCATTTACACACTGAAACATACACTAGGAGTTGAAACTGGATGGTAAATAGAGGGAGGACATTTAGGGTTATAGAAATCATTTCCATAGTTAACCTACCCAAAATGAGAGAACTGCATATTTTGAGTCGTTTCTTTCAGATGAATTATAACTTTGAATTGCATTCGCAATGTAATGAAGAACCTCTGCAAGGGAAGACAGTTAACTAGTCGATACATCCAACTATTTTACGGCTAATGTAATAACCTAAAAGAGGCTTGCATCATCACTCGGATAGCATTTCAGCATAAAATATCCATTAACTTAAGTAAATTCATCTTGAAGTTTATGGGTCCAAGAAGTTACCAAATGCTGGAATGAGTCACCTGCATGTACTAAAGGGGAAAGGGATATGCTAAAACTAAGATATGTATGAGACTCATTAAGCTGGTACGAAACATTTTTTAAATATAGGATTCATAAGTGCATATTTTGTGCAGGTCAAAACTCAAGATAACCAGTATTCATACCGATGTTGGGTCATATTTGACATACATGATTACTCTGTTAGAGCCACAAACATACAGCTTGTCTTGTGTACTTAACAGCTAATCAGGAGGATATGGGCTGACCAGACATGCTCAGTTAATCAGGCAATGTAATCCATGCCCTTAAAAATGTATTCAAAATTTGAGTTACTCTTGAAATTTTCCTAAGCTTAAATTAATGAACTTGAGAAAACTAGAAAAACATTTTGTTAAGAGATGCAACCAATGCTTATACTCTGAATTGCAGACTTCATTAAAGAGCTTGATGCCAACTTGTACTCAGGGCTGTTATGTATTTTGTATTAGAAATACTTCCATAAAGTATTTAGTATTTCGTGTACATATTTGAGGCATTTTAAAAGACCCAAAATACTTCTGAGAAATGTACACTAGAGCCCAAATTCTACTTTTCCTACTAAATTTCCACCTAGTGCTGCTCAGTTGAACCAAAGTGACTTGATATTAATTTTTGAATTATGGCATAACATCATTATAGTCAATTTGCATAAAAAAGAAACTTGATACACAAATGGGCAGAAACAGCCCTCCTCCAAATTGCTGCAGCCTGTTCTGGGGCAGAACTCAAGGTGAAGAACAGTACAACCCTCCTGAATTGATGCAAGCATCTCCAACAAGAGCCCCTTTGATGTTCTACATTGTGTCCGTTGAGTCAATGCCTCAAGCTAATAGAATTGCGAATGTAAGTTCTGTGATAATCGTTATGCAGAATCGCCAGCGTCACTGAATACTGAAGGATTAGGTACTTGCGGAATCTCTTACCTACACTAAGAGGGAAATTCAGACGACTCTTAACGAAAGGCATGAACAAGGTTGTCATATTTTGTCTTAACTTCTGCATTAGGGTTACCATAACATGATACGATATAGTTGCCCCTCCTAGCACAGAACTAGAAGTCGTTGTTTCTTGAGAAATCGTACTATTCATAAAAGCATGTGAAACTGAGAATAACTATCTGTGCACGAATACCACACTCTAAGATTTAATTCCACCTCATAGTATTCTGAAATGCAATTTATGTAAACTCCTAATAATTTGTGGGCTGATTGTGCTTTTAGCGAATTGTACATATGTACATGGTTTTCATTCCATTCCGAAAAAAATATTTTAAAAGGAGATGGGGACGAGTCATTGATCGAGAGGGGTTGCACACCAATGATCCCTCTCATGTTCGTGATAGCGCTAGTCACCAAATATATTCCGTTGACATTAAAAAATTGCAAATAAATATTTTTTAACTGGGAAGATATATATTGCCTGATTCACCTTCTTAAGTGCTTGGAGCATAATTTTACGAGCTTCAGGGGTAGGCAGATGTCGAGGCAGCCATTAACATTGATCACACATGGAAGCAGCGGGGAAATCATGACTGGAGAGAAAGTCTTGAGTGGGAAAGGGTTTTCAGCATGAGAGTAAGTTGTGTGTGGTTTTTGAACTTAAGGGAAATCTAACATTTTGTGAGAGGGAATATGAGAATGAATATTTATGTTGCTGGGTTACTGCTGATATTTTAAGTTTAGCCTATACTGGTGGTAATTTTTTTGTATCTGCCTAAACGTACTGAGTGAACTTTCATTGTTATGACACTTTTTATTTTTTACTTAAGCTTCATTCTAATTTGTCACCAATACGGCTTTAAACTCAAAAAGGGCTTAATCCCAAAGTTCTCGAATTAGTTCCTATGAAGATGTTACAGGATATTCTACCCTAGTAGAAGGATTCCATTATCATTTTGAATTGTGTGCATTATATATATATGTGCTTACTGTTTATTTAAAATGATATATTTTAGATAGAGATGGCTCCATAAGCACAACTCTTATTTAACTCATGGACCTGTTTTTTATATAAAATATATATTGTAGTGTTCTTATTTCAATTGTTTTCACTGTAAACTTTAAAGATTTTTATTCTGATTCAAATGCATTTTAGTATTTTGAGTATTTTAAAATACATTAATTTGAAATACAGCCTGAAGAAGGCCATACTTAGTATTTCAAATACTATTTTTGAATATTTTGTATTTCAAATACAATTTTCAGAGTATTTTTCCCAGCCCTGCTTGTACTCAACAAGCCCGCTGGTGAGAACATCAGTCTACAGACGCAGGAATACATTGTCAACAAAGCCACTTCAGTTTTTGAGTGTTTTCTTACATGTTGCTAAAATAACCACATACATATACTAATTCAGAAAATAGACACAAAATGCATCAAATTGCATAATTATGTGATAGATTCTTAGAGAGACATTTTTATCCATTGCAGTCAACAAATTAGGTAGTAATTTTTGATCTTTTGAGGAATGGTAAGAGAATCGTGCTTTCATGAACTAATCCAATTAACTCCACTTGCATTATTACATCAGTCCTTTAATATTTATCAAATGCTCACAAATACAGGGATTTAAATTTCTCTGCACACTCAAGTGTATGACATAACTTAACCTTTATCCACCGGATTTAAATCTAGGTGTTTTCGCCTAGATGTCGGATTTAAATGGACACATTCCCCGGAGCGAGAATGTTTTGGGCACTCAAGCCATGCAACAAAAACATTTAAAAAGCCACCTTTTATCCCCATGATGCTGACTTTTAGTGACACCATTTCCATCTGAGAACAAAGTGCTAAGGTGAAATAAAAATTTTTAGCTCTAGTTTTTTTTACCAATTGTCACAAATCCCAGCAACTTTGTTAGTCCAAAAAAGTGTAAGAGCTTACATGGATCATTGCAGTAACATAAGATCTATTTGTGACTTAGAAATTAATTTAGTGCAGTCAGGAAGGTTTCAGGTGCTTTAAAAATCCAGGCACTACTTCACATTTACCAGTCAATTAAATTACCATAAATATAAGTGAATTAGCACTGGAAATTTTCGGTGTTGTTCTGAAGGTATATCAGGGATCTTTCGGGGCTTGCACCGGGTAGTTAGGTCCATGGCGGCCAACGTTTCGATGCTCGAGTCGAGCATCGTCCTCAGGGCAGAGGTGAGTGCCTTGACTGGAAGTGGTCATCAATATATACCCTATGGGTAGGTAAGGTCCGAAATTTTGGCGGGAAAATTATGTATCATCCGGTGGTCTTGACTCTCCCATAATCTTGATGATAGGTTTCCACGTGTGACTCAGGTTGTAACCGGCGTCACGGTTAAAGTTTCGATGAGAGGAGAGTCAAGACCACCGGATGATACATAATTTTCCCGCCAAAATTTCGGACCTTACCTACCCATAGGGTATATATTGATGACCACTTCCAGTCAAGGCACTCACCTCTGCCCTGAGGACGATGCTCGACTCGAGCATCGAAACGTTGGCCGCCATGGACCTAACTACCCGGTGCAAACCCCGAAAGATCCCTGATATAAATCTTCGCCGGGAAAGCCTGAAATCATTTATTGTTCTGAAGGGTTTAAAGATGGATGCTCTGCAAGAGAATGAAATCACAAGAACTTCATTGGATACATGCGCAGACGTATGCAATCAACAAGCCTTTCCCCACCCCTTCCCATTGGTAGCTATCTTACTGAACAACTATTTGTACACCCCTACTTCATGGAATGTTTAGCGTAGATACAGAGTATTTACGAGCATTTTTTGTCAAACTGACAAGGTGTCGCAATTCCTTACTTACTTATTCTAACATTTTGTCCAGCAAATTTTGCAGATACCATAAAATTGAAAATTTTTGATTAATCGGGTGCCATCTTGAAGAAAGCTACCACAAGTACGAGTAACAGCATTGAAAAAAGGATACATATCTTACACACCACAGCGACAAGTTTCAGATCTCTTTGATTAGTATAGGTCAGTTTTTCAGTGTTTTCGTGGCAGCTATAGAATGTGCTGGATGAAATCTTTGAGTAGCCTTAATTCTGAAAGTAAAGAGTTGCAACCTAATATCCCTCAGACAATAAATGCTTTAAATCACACCCACCGTCACCTCCATAAGTTGCGCTAATTCCTCCCGAAAACCCTGTGCATGTGACCTTATGCATAAAATTTCAGTAGAAAAGTACATGGCCTTCACTGATACATAAATTGTGCACACTCGCCCTTGCCCTTGATGGTCATAGTCAATGCACTCATCTTTGTCATCTTCTGCTCGATTGAAAAGCAGGGCAGCGGGAACCAGGGGAATGACGGGAGCAACCAGGCCAAGAGGGTTCGCCTCGGTCCACCCCCTCCCCCACAGCAGCAAGGGGGAGGCAACAATGGGGGAGGCGGCGGAGGCAACAATGGCAGCTCCAGCACCGGGGGACAGCCAAGTGCGGGCAGTGTGCAGCAGCAAGAGTTCCACCACGTCCAGTCACAGCAGCAGCAGGCACAAGCACAGGGGATGATGTTCAGCTCTGCGCAGACGGGAGGGGGCGGGGGACAGCAGCAAGGGAGCGGCTCTTACGGACAGAGGTTCTAATGTGCAATGTGGAGAAGTAGAGTTGGGCAATAAATGAATAATAATTATTTTAAACTGGGTCGTCGCCACCTGAGGCTGGGTGAGATTTGCCCGCCATTTAATTCCCGTTGCTGGTCACTTTTTCAAAGGGAATGTGTACACTGGGGTTACTGGGCATATCCCTTTTGGAAAAGTGACCGTCAATGGACACCGAATGTCAGGCAAATCTCAATGAGTCATAAGTAGCGATGAGCTGATTATTGTTCATGTTTCAACATGAGCCTCTAAAACTTCAATGAAGAAGAGTCAGCCAATCTCGTGGTTGCTGGAACGAGTGGGAGTGATTTTCTTTTTTGCACTCAGCTCTCATGCCAGTGGTATGCTCGAAGACATATTCTGTGCTTGTAGAAAACTGTGTTTAACTATTGCAAATACGTTGATCGTTGGACGTAGCAAAAATCAGGAACAGAGGCAAACTCAAATGACTGCTTCAAGAATGGAAATAATTGTTGCATACTTAAATGCAGTTATTACTGCATTTCGTGTTTGTTTCTTTGGATGGGAATCCTTGTGGTAGGAATTGGTGTTTAAGGTTAGTTGGAACTTGTGCCTCCTTATTTATTTCCCAACTATGCATTGGATTCATTCATGTGACCAAGGGCACGCTAAAAAAAGAACTTTTCCCATATTTACATGCTCCCCAGTCACATAGGGAGATATCAGTACTCTTGAAACTCAGACAACTGTAATAATTCAAAAGCATAAGACGAAATTGGTTTATGCATTTATGAATTGTTTTTGGAATAAGTCACGTGCACAGTCAAGAAAGGGGTGGGTTACAGAGAAAGGTTATGAGGAGAGGCAAAGGATCTTCAGCATCAGAAAACTTCGCCGAGCTTAAAAGTAAGAAAGTTTTAAAATGTTTTTTATGAGAAGGTATCTGTTGAGATCTCTACAAGGTTACTCCATATCGTACGATATTTCAACAGCCGACTGGTCCATTAAGACATGGGAAGAATTGGAATTCCTGACCCGGAGGAGATCCTGTGAAGACTTAATTTAGTGCGTACACCAAATCTTCATTCTGTCATCTCTGATGCTTTCTTTCTCCGGGAAGAGATATTTCATCCCAGAGAATATGATAGTGACAAGAAATGTAAATGATACCATTATGATGACTCTGTCTATATGACTATTACCTCAGTGAATTCAATAATTTTGATCATTTTCATGTTTGGCCCTGGATGGGGACTGTATTTAATCAGGCATTACACAGCCTGTGCATTTAATGCCAATGCAGGAATTAAGCAATTGTGATGTTTATGTATAATTAATTTACCTACATCGTTGTGCATGTAGAAATTCCTTTAAATAAGTATTGTAAATAAAGAATTTTACACTTTTACTGCTGTCCTCAGTTTTGATAGTAAACACTTTACATCACTATACTGTCCCTCCAAATATGTGTCCAAATCTTCTTTCCAGCTGAAAATATAGACAACACCAGTGATGGAAATGACAAATATTAAATTCCACGTTGATACTTTGATAACGAGCTAGGTTTCGTCGCTGAGCAACATCGTCAGGGGAAGTAAAGTTGGTTAATGCACAATTGATATGCTCGGAGACATTGGGGGTGGAAAGGGTGGCAAGGAGGAGGGATAGGGTCAGACTGGGGGTGGGTGGGGAGTAAGAAGAGGAATGCAAGGTGGGGAGGGGTATAAGGTGACTTCGGGTGACGGGAAGTTCAGCAGAGGGGAATGGGATTGGAAAAAGAACATCATTAATTATAATACCTTTGTCATCTTTAACATATCTTCATAATTTCAACTTGCTAGAGAGCGTTCGATGGAACACGACCATTTTTGAACCCAAAATCCTCCATGTGGAAAAGAAGGGCCCTGAGCTGGATGCTCTTTAGCGAGATGAAATTTTAAGTAGAACGTAGCAAAGGTATTGTTCTTAATGGCGTTATTTTTCAATCCCATTCCCCTCCACTGTTCCTCCCAACACCTGAAGTCACCATCCACCCTTCGAACCCCCTCCCACCCTGCAACACTTCTCGCGTTAATATGAACGGGTTGTACGTATTTTTGCCACTGATAAAATGTAGGAGCTTGGTGTGAGAACTCTGTTATCATTAACGCTGAATTTCAATTAAAAATTGCAAATGTTTAGAAAAACACAAGGAATCTATTTCCAAATTTAACTTTTTTGGATTGTACTGTGAATATTAAAAAAAAAGCAATGCAAATACAAATAGTCGAGCATAGATTTATGTCATGAGGGGGACTGCTAATGAGTCGGAGGGTCGAGCTCAGTTACCAAGGAATTGGCCTGGACTCCCGCTAAGCTGAATCTCGAGTGATAATACCTGGGTTTATCGTATTGGCAACAGTCACTTCCCTTCACCCCGCAAGGGCTACAGCAGACTGTTATTTTTTTGCATATCAAAATCAGAGTCAGCTACAGCAGGCATTTGTTCTTTTGCGTAGAAAATCTACGTCGGATATGGCCGACATTTGGTGCAAAAGGGTTAAATAACATTGTATTTGAAATTTTCCCCAAAGTATGGTGTAAACAAACTCTTGTGATTTGCCTAACGTCTTATCCGGGAAAATTTCACAACAGAAGTGCACGCTTGCTTCCTTAGATGTGTGAAATTTGTTCACAAGTGTCCTGAAGCAGAAGAAGCCGTGAATCTCATAGAAATCTCACTCATCAAGTCTGGTGCTCCTGTCCAAGTGATAAGTGAGTTATATTCATTGACCAATATGTGGAAATTATTTTAATGGTAAAGTTTACAAAACAATCCGACCTTGTAATGGACTCCCTGTCGTTCACACTTCTGGCAGACACACATTCTGACGTACGCTTCCGTGGGCCTCGAATGGAAGATATTTCCTGTCTTCTGCAGGTCGGTTGCCCTTTAGAAGCCTGCAGGATAGCGAGATGAAATATCGTCCAGGATAAATGGAACCACATGGCAGAAAACCCCGGAAACATCTTCCACACATAGGAACAATTTTGAGAGTTTTGTCATCCCCCGACCAAGAACTTGTGAAACAGGAGTTTAGCTCGCACATATTTGTAGATGACGTTATTTACCTGGGGAGCACCATGAGACGACAACAGATGTTCAATAATATGCTCAATAGTGTTGATAAATGCCTGATATTCACAAAGGAGACCAAGATCAATGGTACATTAAACGTTCTCGATTTCTCCAATCCATAAAGCCAACTGAAAACTTGAATTTTCAATTTTTAGGAAGCATACACAGACACTCCTGACCCAGGCACCATTTTCATGAGCTGCTTTCCATCCACTTTGGCACAGATTGCTAAACATTCCCATGTCAGAGGTCAACTAAACAAAAGAACTCAACATCATACAACTACAGATTTTTTTCTTTACGGCCACAAACAATGGGTATTCTCATAATCATTGGAACTCTTTACAAAAAGGGAATGCCAAAAGTTAGGTATGATAATCATCTTTCCCACTCTCCTCACAGAAGACGAATCTATCAAATGGCATAGAATCTTGGGAGATATTTCCTCCAAAATCATTAGGTTAGTACCCGAAGAAAAGTTTTAACGGGTCTTTTAGAACGAGAACATTTAAAAAAAACTTAATTTGCCTCAGTAAAGTCAAGGTAGGCCCTTACATAAGAGTGGAGTATGTAAACTTACGTTTGATGTTTGTATGAAAATATACATCGGGCAGACCGGCAAAAAATTCAAAATAAGAATTAAAAAGCACAATGTATGTTTTAGGATCAATAATAATAGCTCGCTGTTCGCCAAGCATTTGATGGAACACAACCACCACAGTAGTTTTGAACCCGAAATCCTCCATGCAGATGCTCTTGTTGTTGTTGGACGCTCTTGAGCAAGTTGATATTTGAAGATATGTAAAACTTGACAAAGGTATCATAGGATGTAGTATAGATAGTATGGATGGGACAAATGAATCCTTGAAATATTGGAAAAAATTTGAAATCTTTGAGCATTTCTCGAGATTCGAATCCTTACCTAAATATCATTGCACATATTTACTCAAAACTTGGAATCGGCGCTCTGCCGCCATGTCAACGCCAACCGGAGCCTGCAATTTGGCCGACTTCTTCGCCTTCACCGCGTAGCATGCTCTCCCCTTCCACCCCTGCTGACACCGGATACTTTTTCGGGTTTGCGTCGCGTATTTGATGATGCTTAATCATCCCGTGATGAGTAGAGGCAGACAGTTTCTTCCCCCTCTCCCATCTTGTATTTTGGTCTGGATGATCCCGTAACACCATCAGGGATCATCCGAGGGCTGCTACTACCATTAGAGCTGAGAAAGTGCTTCCCAATCAGCTAACATATTCGCTCCCTTGGAACAACATCATGTGATAAGTGCCGTAATGTCGCTTTCAGATTACAATACATGGAATACTTTCAGTCATTACATACATAGAAATTTTACAAACAGCATATTTCTGTGCACATACAGAATCGTATTGATACTTATGTCTAATGCGAATTACAGCCTTTGTTTTGACGATTGAGGCATTGTTTTAGTTCAATTTAACAATGTAATCAAGTTTGAATTCGTAATTGCAAGGAACCAGTTCACTGGTTAGTTAACTATTGTTACACCACGCATCAACGATGTGTAGGTTGCGTCCTGGGATTTTTTTTCTTAGGGTGTGAAAATAAGAATAGATATTTTTGACTAGGTGGAAAAAAAGTCTAATATTCAGGCCAATACAGTATTATTGACGTCCAAACGAAGCATTAATTTAAAAGAATGCGATTGATTTTTTCGAATTTCAGCAGTCCCCAGATCACAAATATCCTGTACATGGTCTACGTGACAACTACCACCACTTCATGTATTAGTGGGTCGAGTCGTTGCCTCTAAAATATAATGGTCTGAATGCCAGAATTTCAATCGCCTTCAGTTTGTAAATAGCAGTATTCTTTACATATATTAAATGTGAAATTAAAATTAAATGCCATACATTAAATGTTCAATTCCCTTACAGAGCTAAGGGGAAATAATCTGAGCAGAAGGTTAGGATAGCATGTAAGAGTAGGTTAGTCCCGTAAATTTTCTTTTTATAAATGATATAAGCTATGTTATATCTCCTATTTCACATTTAATGTATGCTGATGACATTAAAGTATTTAATATAGTTCGTAACTCAACTGACTGCCAGGAACTTAATGATTGCCTACTGAAAATATCTGATTGGAGTGTACAATATTTAATGTCCTTTAATATAAAAAATGCAATGTCATCTCTTTCCATCACAAAAAATCTCCCGTCCTCTTCAACTACTCCCTCAATAGTGTAATCATACCTAGAACATATGTAGTCAAGGACTTGGGAGTTCTTATTGATGAAACTTTGCCTTTTAGTAACCATATTTTATCCGTTGTTTCTAAGTCTTTTCGCATGTTAGGTTTAATTACTAGAATCACTAAAGAATTTAAAGATATTCAGATATTAAGAAATCTATATTTGTCATTAGTTCGTCCCATTTTGGAATATAATTCCATTGTCTGGAATCCCCAATATAATACTCATGTCAATAGTATTGAAAGGTTGCAAACATTTTTTTAAAGAATTGTAAATTATTTTGCTGGTTTTCCTACATATGATGTACCATACACTGAAACAATGCAAATATTAAATTTACATCCACTTTATGTTAGACGTCATCTTGCCGAGTTGATATTTTTGCACAATTTATGCAATAACTTAATTAATTGTCCACCTTCATTTGAATTGATTTCTTTTAACACTACTTTTCCCTCCATCAGAAGTACTAAACTATTCTACATAAAATACTGCAAAAGAAATTTTTCGTTCAATTCCTCAATAAATAGAATATTTCGCCTGTATAACTCTTTAATTACCAACGTTGACATACACGGAAATAGCCTACCCATTTCTAAGAATAAGTGCGCAGAACTATTGAAAAACTATAAATTGATCCAATTTTTTTATGGAATTACATAATTTGCGTGCAATTTTAATTTTTTAAAAATGTACCTATGTTATTTTAAATTTTTCATTGCAAACAAATCAATCCAATTTGTTTTATGGTAGTCATAATTATTGTGCAATTTATATAGTAAATGTATGTTATTTTATATTGGGAATATGCCCGTTAATAAACATTATTATTATAATGAATCGTCAATGAGAGCTGCAGAAATTCTGAATGTGCTATTATAACATTATAAGGATATGATAACTTAGGGTGCATATTCCAGGTTGAAATTTTTTTTAAGACTTATCTGGATCACATGCCGCTAAAATAAATAGCACATGCGTTTCATGAAAGTGACAGTCGGTTGTGTTGTGGAGGAAATCGCTTAAAGATGTGTATATTGGCCGAATTGACAAATAGGTAGCAATTTACTCGTACCGTTTTAAACCCAGAACTTCTACTTCCTCTGAAATCACATGACACTGAGAAGTCAATACAAGTCTTCATCGTCTCTTTAATTTCTTTGTGTCAAATTGTACTTTTGTTGCATCGAAACTGGTGTCAGAACGTGTTTATCAATCAAGAAAGTGATGGAATTGCAGTTAAAGATGGGCCACTCTGAAAATTACCTCGGTAATTTCTGTAAATTTTGAGCTTTCTATAAGTTTGAGGGTTTTCAAGAGTGAATCTAGTCTGCTAAGAGTACATACTTTAAATAAGATAGATATTGCAGATATTCCATATTTGTAACCTTGATTCAACCCAGGAAATCTTATTTCTCTGCACTTGGAGGAAAAAATACCCCCGTGAAAAGAATTAGGGTGCAGTGAAACATACTTATAGGTCGGCATAATTTGATTGGCGGCATCAGCTGCAACAAACAAAAATTAGATTTGTTATTACTGTTTTCTCCTGGATTCATGCTACTCTAGCTTTCATTTCCTTTGTCCTTTCATCTGGTGGCCTTTGCTGTTTGGATGACATTGTTCTGTAATTAGGTCATTCCAGGAAAAAGTATTGGCTAGGCATCTTTCACAAGCCCTGGTCTTTCCCTGGGAATCTGCATTTGCTTCCCAACTATAACAGTAGCCTTGCTCCTGAGAATGTGGCATTCTAAAAAATGTTGTATACAAACAACTACCTTCCTATAGCCTCCAGGATTGAAGCTGTTCGGAGAAAATGCCTATAGCCACTGCTGCCTTCTTGCAGGTGATACCGGCAGGCCAAAAACAGCGGCAGGGCCATTCATTTTTATAATGGAATTATAATTACCTTAGGGACACACAACCTATAAGGTATTAATAAAATTCAATGCATAACTTCTGAGAGTGATTTATCGACCTTTTGAATGGAATTCAATTTATGGAATCACTTGCAGATTTGTTGGGCAAAATAACATGTATTTATCTATTCTACGTAAACGTTTACACCAAGGGATGCATGCGTTTTACCCACAGCCTACCTGGCATTTCTTTATATTACTCCTTCCCAGTCAAAGACTTTTACAAAATGAAGTCAAGTAATACAGCACTCTTAACTGAATACAACTCTGCCACTTAGAAGTAATCCAGGAATTTTGCAAGCATACATGTGTTTTAAAATTCGCCAACCAAAATAGCCGGGACAATGACATCAATTGTCATGCACTTAATCGATATCGCAGCTGAATAAAAATTAGTATCAACAATATTTCCATTTTTGAATCATAATTTCCTGAAAAGTTCAGCTAAAATAATGCTAACACTTTCCCTAAATGCATGAATATTTTCAATACAGGCGGTCCTCAACTTTCGTACGATCCAAATTGATACCTTTTACTTGACTTTTGGACACCAAATTCGGACTTTCGGACATTTGTTGAACAATATTTTTAAATTTCCCACAGTGGTGCATGGCGCATCCCGGCATTCAACTATTTCATCTGGCGTTCTCGATCTCTAGTATACGCGACTGTGGGCAGCGTTAACTTAGAGCAAGGTATAACTTGTTTATTTACTGAATTTAATTAATGTCGTACGATGAGAATGAGTGGAAAACGTAAATATGATGTGACTGAGGCCAACGAAAATATGCGTAGGTCGCATAAACTTAATACAGTCGAGCAAAAGCTGGGAATTACTAGACGGTCTGAACTGGGAGGATCTTTAGCAGCAATCGGACGATCAATGAACTTAAGCCGTTCAACTGTGTGTTCAATAGTAAAGGGGAAAGATAAAATTATAGACCATGTATGAAATGCTGGGAAGTGCAATGCGAAATTCTCGAAGTTGTGTATGGCATGTTCCTAGGAAACGTCATTGTATTTTCGCTTGTCTTTTGCCCAGTTTAGGAATGCAAAATTTTGTTGCTTCTTTAATTGTAACAAATTAAATGACATCGAGTTAAAGGTTCCAAAAATTAAATGTCGCGATGCTTTTTGTTTTGTGTCTTCATAGTGATAGTGGACGTTATCAGTGAAATGTTAATTTCTACTCTGGAAAAATTAGAAATGCATACGTATATATTGCATCTAGGTGTTACTCAGTACACAACGGTATTCTTTTAGATCCGTTTATCAAGACTACGTAGTTTTAAAAGTAATTACGTATGTTTGAAATATAATTAATGTATTTTTAAACCTTTGTATTAAAAATAAAATTTCCTTACCATTGATATTAGGTTTTAGTATGTATATTTAACTCTCCGGGCATGTAACCCCCATTTAGTATGGGACTCTATTGTTCGACTTTCATACATTCGACTTTCGTACACGTCTTCAGAAATGCATTGCGTACCAAAGTCGAGGGCTGCCTATACAGGTAAAACGGCTCTTATAGTGTGACATACGTCAGGAAATAACTGTCTAACTTTGTCAAACTTGGCTATTAGAATATCACATCAAGTGCATTACCCAAGCTTTTCGTGGGACAACTGGAGGAAAGTGTTAAAGCCTGTACATCTCAGAGACTGTGGTGTCAAAGATTCCACTTGGTCTGCAAAGGTATCAAGGTAACATGCACGGCAGAGAACTAAGCATTAGGGAACTTGGAAAAGGCCTGAGGATGACACAACGGTTTTGCGCTGTTGCCATGCAGCATTTTGTGAAATCTATCTCATGCGCATTGACATGGCAACTGTGCGTCTAGTCGTCTATCACTCAGCATGGTGTGAAAACTTCCTGGGTGGAGGGGAAGGCTTGCCATTGTCTCCTTCCCTCCACACAAAATAATAACAATGCAGAAGGTACGCTAAATAAATGTGGCCGACTGGATAGGCACTGACTGGAGTAACTCTACCGGTCCACAGGAAAGCTATCTCCACCCTCAGAAGAGGAAAATAAATCATGTACCATGTCCTCTTTAAGTCTTGGACCCCCAGAGTATCAATTTTGCATTGTGAAGATTTGGCCAATAAAAGTCAAATTAACCCTTTCAGTGAGGAGTTATTTTCCCAAGGTAGTTTCTGTACGTGGAATAACTCAAAAAGAGCATTGTTTACCAGGTGCAGATGAATCACACCGTTAAAATCCTAACTTCCTTTCAAACTAAAATATTCATTAAATAATAAAAATTAAAGACATAACTATTATATTATTAGCCTGAACTAAGTGATCTTCTGATTCGGGTTGAGCTTCATCACAGAGATTCTAACCATACTTCATATTGTATCTCCCTCACAATCAAAAATACACATATAGGCATGAATAATGGAATTACAGCCCAAGAAAATCGATTTGTCACGCTGTAAAAGGAACATTCCTGAGAAGGCATATGAGTAATCATGACGATAAATCACTCACTGATGTAAGCACCCTCTAAACTCATATTAATTTTAATGGAAAGTTTTCATTGCAATTAATATTTTATAACGAGTTTTATTTACACGACTAACAAATCAAAACTTTACAACAAGCTTGACACTGATAATTTCTTACTGATAAATAATTTAATAATTAGATAAATTTAAACTTTCTCTCCCTGTAGGCTACTTCTCCATTCCTCAGCCTCTTCTCATATGAATCCTGAAAATGGAAATGGCAACAAGGATAGATACAGTCACCTCCTCTATAGATATGAGTTCTTCGCCTAAAGCAAATAAATTAATGTAAAATATGCATACCCTTTGCCATTTCATCAGCCAAGAGTAAAGAATGATAGGTGCGATCACCAGTCCAAAGGCATAAGCACCAGAGCGTGGTGTGGGTTTGAAATGGTCAAAGCCAGTTGCCTTCAAGGACATGAAACGCTGGACCCCTGGTTCAAACTGGAATTAAGAAGAGAAACAGCTCAAATTAGTGTTGATCTCACACGCTTGTGTACTGTACAGTAATTATTCATATATTAAGGTGGCTGGAGCAATTTTTGTTTATGCACAGATTTGAGTGAAACTTTGCATACGTGTCATTATTAGTAATATCTATCGATAAAAGTTAAAAAAAAAACTGCATGCTACCGATTTGGTTTCCTGGCAATTCAATGATATTTTAACAAGTACTCTTATGGCACACGGTAAAAAGTTTGAAACAATTCGATTACGTATATACAGATTATCTCCTAAATGCGAAATATTAAGTTTCATATTATAATTATAGCTACTGACAAATATCAAGGTATCATGCCGAGTAGCGTAGCGTATTTAGCCGAAAAGCATATTTAGATATGATTTTCTCGTAAATTTCGAATTTCGCGCCGAAAATCCAAGTCAAAACAATACTTTAATTAAAACAAAATTTTTAAATATAACACTTGCATCATATTCACTACTGCATATATGGTTATTTCCAACGTATAAACTTGTACTTGAGTGCAATGTGGTCCAAGAATTTTATTTTTGGACTTACTTGAAAAATTATTAGAATGTGCCTTCAACTTTTCACGATTACCGCTTCAGCCACCTTAATAGACACTATTTCAATCACCATAGCTCACTTTTTTTAACACATTAAGCGCCGACATGAATTTTTATCAAATATTTTTCACTGCCAAAAAGCTTTTTTACAAATGTTTTATTACTGAGTATATCTATTACAAATATTATTACTTAATCCTTTAAAAAATTTCGATTAGCCATTGTTCCTAAAAACATTTTTTTAAATTTTATTTGTTAAAAGTTTTTAAGTAGCGGTCCCAAGGGACCACTGTAGAAATCACAATAACCATTGGTTTTCTGTTGCTGCGGTGGTCCCATTAGTAGTCCATGAGAAGGATTGATTCTACTGCTAGCAGGGTACATTAAGTTTACTTCAAGGACAGAATTTCTCTCATGAAAATGAATACAGAAAGATAAAAGGTAGTAAATTGCCTTCAGAAAATATCCTTGTCAGTATCTTTCTCCTGCAAACTCACTCTTCCTCTATGCTGATAAACAGAATATGATCTGAATTTTGCACATGTATAATAATAACAAAGAGCAAACAAAAATAAAGATGTGAAGGGATCTTTATTCTCAAGCCACTGCTATTTGGAAAAATGGGCCCAATGATAGGAAATCAGCCAAAATTTTGAAATACATATATCTATTACTATTTGAGAAAGAGAAATATTTCTTAACTATGCAACATACAACCCTGTAAAAACTCTTTAGTGGTAATTTAGTTAACAGCTGTTCAAGAATGATACTTCCATTAGTTGCACTTTAAAACCCAGGCAAATACTTCACCAAGTAAACATTTTCCTATGGCCACAGCTGTATCACCCAATTGCACATTCAACTATGTTGGAATAACATAACCTCACAAAAAAAAGTTTTTATTATTCTCCCTTTATTTTCATATGCATTACGTCACATTTAAATGTCTCATATTCTTAGTGCATTTTATTATATTTTTTTTCATTGTTTTATGGTATCTTTGCCATTAAATATTGTATTATCACAATTGTTGGCTCACCATGGTCCATCTCCCACTACGTCTAAGGGCTAAGTGCTTTGATCGCCGTCATTAATGAATAATTAGAGAGAAAAATATTGCAAAAAAAGTTCCTGCTGGCGTCTTCAGGTCCAAAATAGCGATGTCCGTTTTTTGTCCGTCTTATATACCTCTTTTAAATATCCTCTACCTGGAAGAGAACATTAAAAAAAGGAAAAACCCACCAAAAAGACCAGGGTATATAAGACTGACATCGCTATTTCAGACCTGAAGACGCCAGCAGGATGGCTGGAGAAACTGTTGTCAACCATGGACATCTAGGGGAGGAATGCCTGAAAGCTGCTCAAATAGAAGAAAAATAATTTCCGCAGCAGGGAATCAAACACCCCACCTTCTGCTCCAATGGGTTTGAACGTATACAGACAAGCAGACAGACAGTGTGGGCTAATAGAAAGGGAGTAAAAACAAAGATGAGCACCGACCATGGGAGCCTTGTTGGTAATGCACCACATGAAATGAAGGGAGTGTACAGGAAGTGCTCATAAAATTCTCACTTATTCAGTGAATTGCTCTGCATGCTTCATGAAGCACATAGAGTACTCTAATGAGCTGTACGGTTTATGAATGCTTCAAGTAGAGGTTATCTATCTAGGGAGGTGACTGACATTGGGGTCATTGAGCGCTGGTGAGTTGGCTGGGAAGGATGAATACAAATCCAGCTTTGTCATACTTAGTCCTCTGCCCTTTCTCCCAACTGATGGCTCCTGACCTTGAATGCACTGGTATACCTTTCACTTTTCAGCCAATTACAGGAGAGTGGCATGGAATGCATTGGGACTCAGTCTCTTTCTGACTGCCATGAGGTTCACTTTGGTCTTGTATTGTCTGTGTTGCCAAATTTCCTGTGTATCGTCTGTGTTGCCAAATTTCCTGCCTGTGAGTTAGACTGTGTTGATTAAGGCTCAAAATCAGTGGTTAATACAACTCCACCCAACGTGCATTTCTTCGCAAGAACTGACAGCGCTGTTTGGCTGCTGGGAGCCAGATATTGTGGTGGAAGGGTAAACGCTTTCCATCGGATATGTACTCCCTCTGTGACGTCCAATCACCACGAGTTGGCAAAAAGGGTATAAAAAAAGGCACCTTGGTGTGTTGTCCCATCTGACAAATGCTAAGTGCTCTCCACAGGGGATCCAAGTATGGATTGGAATACCAATGAAAAATCTCTGTCCCCACAGTGATTTGAACCTGGGTCCCCAGGATGGGAGTCCAGAAGTCTAGCCACCTCACCAACCTGATCCCCTACTTAATGTGCTCCGCATACTTCCTCTTATGTACTACAAATGACATGCTTCCCCTTATGGAAATTTCTGATCAGGTCTATTCTGAACCTGATCAGGTCCGATCTGAGCCAGATCAGGTCTGATCTGAACCACATCTGGTCTGATATGAGGATCATTCAGATAGCAGAAATTTCTGATGTATCTTGATCAGGTCTGATCAGAATCAAATTGAGTCTGATCTGAACTAGTTCCAGTCTGATCTGAACCAGATAAGGAGATCAGGTCTGAACTGAACCAGATAGTCTGAGATGCTGCTGCATATATATGATCTGATCAGAATCAGAATATGTTTGATATATTTCCCAAGTTATGTTTGATCAAAATCAGCATGTAAAATAAAGGAAATGAGGTCTGATCTGATCCAATGACACCTGATCTGATAAGACTGCAAATCTGGTCATGAGATGGTGCTGACCACCATGGTTGTTGCTGATGGGCTTTTGAGTGCTGCCGTGCCAACTGCAGACACAAGTGGATATGGTTTTACCTGGCTTAGTTGATTGCAGGGTATTTGTATCATAGCGTCCAGTCTGGGAGAAAATTAATTTCACCTGCTTCCCAGTCATTTTATACCACCTATTTCACTTATATTGCTACGCTACATCTGCGCATTGGTACTAACCTTTCATTTTCTTCATAAAACCTTTTTATTTCGTAAAGTATTCACTTAAGCCTGTGATGTGAATCTCTTCATCGACGCCATATTGGAAAAACTGCCCTTTTCCTCGTATTTCCTCCAGATGGCACAGCAGTCGAGCAGTTTCTTCATTTTCTATACCCACCACCCATGAGTATTCCCGCCTTGAACTTAAACTAGCCACGCTTTACGACGCATTAAAACTTTGAAGAGACTACAAATACACCTCCCTCCAATCATCTACCCTCTCGGGGGATATTTTTCTTTAGAAAAATACGCTACAACATTAAGGAGACTACAACTACACCCCCCTCCAATCATCTACCCTCTCGGGGGATATTTTTCTCTAGAAAAATACGCTAAAACTTTGAAGAGACTACAACTACACCTCCCTCCAATATTCTACCCTCTCGGGGGATATTTTTCTTTAAAAAATACCCTACAACTTTGAAGAGACTACAACTACACCCCCTCCAATTATCTACCCTCTCAGGGGAAATGTTTCGTGAATACCCATGTATCTTCACTTCCTTTACCTCTTTTTCTCACTTTCCCCATTTTCCACCACTGAATCTATTCCTCCGTTTTCTAAAAATTGCATTTTTCCTCTTTTTTCAGCTATAAATGCCTTTTTACCGTTCGTAAATCGCCATTTCCACCCCGCGTTACGTCCCACCCTAGCACCCCTGTTTCACTCCATAGGCCTGCAACCTTGTTGGGGGGGGGGGGGGGGGGGTTAAAGGCCATATTGTAGACGTGAAATTACTCTCTATCCCTCTAGCGGGACTTCCCAACATCTCGGAATATGGCATCGAAATATTACGAAAATTACACGATTTTCGTCATATTCAAACTTTATTTTCTCAAAAACTACGAATCTCACGCCTTTTTTTCTTACATTTTATAAATACGCAGTCCTTTCACTTTCCTTTCCCATTCATCAAATACCCCTTACTTTTCTATGACTCTCACTCAAAAATTTCTCCCAGACTGGAGATGATACCTTTCTCCTATGATACCTTTACCTAAAACGTTTCTTTATCATTGTTGTGCTCTTGGGGTTTTCCAGATGAGACCTAATCTGAAATTTCCATAATGGTCCTGACCATTAAGTTATGAAAAAAAATTTTTAAGAGAAATATCTAATCAATTATTTTTCCAAAAATGCACGTAAGTAAATTACAACATTCACTCTGAAAAACATCTACATTTTCCTTTAAGGTGCATCACTAACAAGTTTTAAAAACAAACAATTATCTGCTGAATATTCTAATGTACAGAAGCAATTGAAGCTGAAAATGCACCGAGATATTATATTCCAACTTAGGCTGATAGTACATCACCTATATATGTGTTTTTTCACATTCAACTAACAATAAGATGATTTCTATCTAATCCTCAAAATTTGTCAACGTGAACTCTACCAAAAACTACTATATTCCTCAGAAAGTCATATAAGGGTCAAACAAATATATTAAATACTTCACATACAGTTCGATGTGAGATATTATCAAGTATTATTTAGTTGCTATGCTTTTATATAATATTTAGATTATTATGACTAGAACCATAGGCATGAAGAGGTTTCATGCCACAGGCTCAAGGACATACAGAGGGTTTTTATTACAAACTTTTAAATTAATTTCCTTGCTGTCATTTTAGATTTATTGAAAAAAATACCACAATTTCCTCAGGCATGGACGTTGCTCACCTTAGAATTTATGGTGCAATGCTAGCAGCTGAAGCAACTTCCTCTATCTAATATCTATAATGACCGTAAAGGTGATTTTGCAGGACGACAGACTATTTCTCATTAATAAAAACCACATTAGTACTATTTCAAACATTAATTTCGGACCGATTAGGCAAATTAAAGAGAAATGGAGATACATTAAAAAGGTTCATACTCCTGTTTTATATCCTGCACACCAAAAGTCTCCTTCTGGTCGACAAGAATTCAAACGCTGTTTCCATGCGTAAGTGATTCAGCTCTCTTTTTCAAGACTAGCTTCAGAAACCAGGTGAAATTGAGGAATTCGCAGACTGGACGCTTCAATGCAAATACGAAAGAATTTACTAAAATAACGACTAAAAGGGGAAAGATTAAACCCTATTTTAAAAATAACATCACCCTGTACTGACGATTCAGCAGCCAAACCCAAATGCAAGACTAAGGTGGACATTGACAGACCTATGTAAATAGGAGTAATAAATAGTATCAGTTCGATGACAACATCATTTATATAGCTTTTTCGGGAAATGTGTCAGGAGAAACTAATTCGTGAGTGGAGCGTTAAATAAAATGATAGGAATCACATCAAAATGCTTTATATTGATTGGATGGAACGATTTCAAGAAGTCACTGCAATGATTTTGAGTAAGTTACTTGTAAAAATGTATATGGTGGGGTTAACATAGAAGTAATATCTAAGGTACTTCATGTTCCTATACATATTTATAGCACCCATTGAAGTTATGTTGATTCTTCTAATTTGAACTAGCATTAATGAGAAATAAATACTCACAACAGAACCACCTTCTCCCGTGGCATGTCTGTGAGGATTAGTTAGTTGCTTAAAATATTCTTGTTTAAGAATTGCACGTCTTTGGGCTTTATCTTGCACATCCCTTACAACTTGCGGGTCGACGTCGTACTGCTTTCCAGCCATCTTTGACAAAAGACAATCATTCGATCTTAGCATTCGATTGCTTCCAAGCTCGATTGGTTCGACTCAATTCTATCGATATGTTCAAGAATCGATTACAGGCTGTGGGGTGGGTTAATTAATTTGTTCAATAGAATAAATAATGGGCTAATGCAATAAATGATAGGAATTTCGGAGTCATTGAAACATTTTACGATTGCGTGCTTTCTGAAGGCCTGTGTTCTCAGACGAAAAGAAAATAATCACCCTGTGACTCACATCCCTGACAGACCCAGCTCACAACTTTGACGTCATTGATTGTTGTTGAAGTCAGGGTCACGAGGCATTGCGAGTGATAAGGAACAAATGGAAAGTTGCGACGACGCGTAGTTTTGTTGTCAAGTTAGTAGAGCTTTGTCATTCGTCTGAGAAGCACGCGGTGAGCCTGAGAGAGATCGTGGACAGTGAAAATTGGATCACCGTGTACATCGAGAAAGCTATCTTTTTAACTTGTAGTCTTCAACATGAAGCTGTTACCCATAATTTTCGCTCTCTTTGCGGGATGCCAGGCTGTGTCGTTCTTTAACCTTGTTGCCCAAGAATGGGATTCATTTAAGGTTTGTGTATTTGTGAATATTTTCATGGCTGATCGTTTCGCACCGTCGCCCAAATTAGTAACATGTTTTTACGTTCACAGCTGGAGCACAAGAAAGCATATCCCAACGAAATTGAGGAGAAATTTCGGATGAAGATTTTTATGGAGAATAAGCGGAAAATTGCAAAGCACAACGCTAATTATGAGAAGGGTTTGGTGACGTACAAATTGGCGTTGAATCAGTTCGGTGATCTGGTTGGTATTTTGAGTTATTCCCAATAATCGATCTATTAGTTTATATACTATATGTAATTGGAAGCTTGTTAATGTAATGCTTGTATTATTTCATGTAGCTTTCGCATGAATTCCGGGGATTAGTAAATGGGTTTAATAGAACCAAACTTGGAGGTCATCTGAAACGAAAACTTCTTAGAGGATCTACGTTTATCCACCCAGCACATGTTGAGATGCCTGCTAGTGTGGACTGGAGAGAACATGGTGCTGTGACGCCCGTTAAAGACCAAGGCCACTGTGGCTCGTGCTGGTCTTTTAGTGCCGTAAGTTCGCTAATGTTCATGGTGATATAATTATTTTCCTTGTTAGAAATAAAAATTTGCCCCCAAGCTTGCTCATTTGTATCAAAAGTTTCTGATGCAGAAACAGACGATATGCAAGCGAACAACTTTGCTTATGTTTTTCTTCCATCAAATAATTTCACGTTTCATTTTTTCTCTCGTAGACTGGTGCTCTCGAGGGTCAACATTTTAGAAAAACGGGAAAGCTTATTTCTCTCAGTGAACAGAACTTAATTGATTGCTCTACGAAGTACGGCAATAATGGCTGCAATGGAGGTTTAATGGACCAGGCATTCCAGTACGTGAAAGACAATGGAGGAATTGACACTGAGAAATCATATCCCTATGAAGCAGAGGTTGGAATTTCCATTTGTTCTTGATGTTATTAAGTTGCCTTGCCTGCTCTTTTTCATTACATTTAATGTCTTTACAATTCTATTAAGTCTTTATAATACCTGAAGTTGTTATTTCAAGTGCTTTAAGTAATGCAATCCATGTGTTATCATTTTAGGACGATAAATGTCGTTACCTGGCTGAGGACTCCGGTGCCACTGACTCTGGCTTCTTCGACGTTCCAGAGGGCAGTGAGAAGGACCTGAAGGCAGCGATTGCCACTGCTGGTCCTGTGTCGGTGGCCATAGATGCCAGTCACGAGTCCTTCCAGTTCTATTCTGAAGGTTAGTTCTATTCATTAGCATGATAAGTCTGGCACAATTTTTATTTAATTTACAATAGGGTGTTTTCGTGTGAATGCGAATCATTTTACTAAGGGTAGTAGGCACCCTATATCTATATTTTGCAACTTTAAATTTACTGTGGAGGTTAACATTTAAAATGTGCATGAGTCTCGTAAACCATTCCCTTGACAAAAAAGTATTTTATGTGTCATTTGAGTTCACTTGACTGTACAAGACAGGGTATTTGCTTGTAATTACATTTGGTGTGCAGACTTGGATGAGAATGGAGGTAACAGCATAGCGTTACTGTTTTGGTAGCATCAGTTCTCCACAGGTTGAAGTCTTAATGAAGCCCTGCTTATAAACATTAAAATGCCTTTAGGAATACAGGGTACATTCATGTTTTAAAAACAAAAAGTGAGGAACCAGGTGAGATTTTGTGGAATATGAACATAATAAGCACTAAGACGATGCAATTTTCCACAGATAAAAAAATGTAATCGACCCGGGTTTCGATGCACTGCATCATCATCCATTAATGATGATGATAATGCTGTGCATCAAAACCCAGGTGAATTAAAAATATTTATCTGTGGAAAATTGCTTTCTTCATTGCATTAGTTCTTATTATGTCATGTTTTAAATTTAAGCCTTTAAGAAATAGAAATTTTCCTCTGTTTTCTAGATGTAACCTACGTTTGTGTTGATAGAGTATTAACATATTTTGTGAGGCTTATTTTTATTACTGAAATGTAATTAAATTTGCCTCAACTATGAGACGTAAGTTGAGGCTTGGCCTGGGCCCTTTTCCATTTAATTGACTCAAGAATTTGCTTGATCATTTTTGCTCTGAACGAGGAATCAAATTCAATAATCCTGCATTCAAAGTAAAATTTGGCTAGCCTATCGATTGTTTTAAGATACTATCAGTTACCATGGATTATCCGTTGTCCTTGAGCTATAATTGCCATGTAATTAATTTTGTTGGTCTTGTATGTGGAGGTAGGTTTGAACGATGTGGGTGGAGCTTGCCCTAGCATAAAGTCCAATGACTTATGTGTGTAACCCACACATCTTTGTGGGGACTCCTTTCAATGTGCAATCCTTTTTAAAAATAATCTGCTGCCCAGAAAATCACTTCAGTTGGATGTACCTTGAGGCCTCGATTAAATTAGAAGTCTCTTTCTCCGGTCAGGCACGCAACATTATGTATATCAACTGGACTACCTTGTCATCCTATTATTTCAGCCATGGGAAACATTTGGTAGGATTCATGTTGGTTGTTTTTAAATATACTTTGATGCAGTCTTTCCTTGCAGAGGGTAAGAATTATTATCGATAATTAACCTCATGAAATCTGATACCCTTATTTTGTTGATTGCACAAAGGTGTCAATTAGTAAAACCTTGGTTCCCATTTTACAATTGAAGAAAATGAATGGTTGAGGACTGTATTGATGGTAATAAATACAATTTTATTGAAATAAAATCTTCTGTCAGTTGCAAGTTTGATTCATGCCTATCTAAGAATGTGTGTGTTTAGAAAGTTAGAGAGGGTGAAATAGATTTTTTATCAAATTTTCTTCTTTGTTGCCATTCATAAGTTTGTCTTCATTTTTGTAATGTTTTTAAAAATGATTTTCTATAGGTGTGTATTATGACAAGGAGTGCAGTTCCACTGAATTGGACCACGGTGTGCTTGCTGTTGGTTATGGCACAGAAGTGGATCCCGATGACCCTGAGGCAGAAAAGCAAGACTACTGGCTGATCAAGAACTCATGGGGTGTTAAGTGGGGACTCGATGGCTACGTGAAGATTGCTAGGAATAGGAACAACCATTGTGGGGTCGCTACACAAGCAAGTTATCCACTCGTGTGAAGTTCCAGGGTTTGGATCCATGACAGAAGTGTTGTGAGGAACAGCCAGATCTTTCCACTCAGTGTTTAGTGTGCGTGTGTATGTTTGTAGATAAGGGGACAAAGTGCCAAAGTATTAATGGACGTTTTTCAAGCATGCTGGTCAACTGAAATGCAATCACTGCTGTTTGAACATTGTTTCCCCTTTGACTTGACCATTTTTGGGCTGATTATAAACAATCCTAACCTTAATCACCATGCCATTTCAGACAAAGACATTTATTATCATAAATGAAGGAGAAATGTACACTTACACAGAATATATTCATGCATAAATAATAAAAACATTCTACTATCTTCTAATTGAATGTTGCTTCATCTAAATCAGATTCTAATACTGGAGCATTTTTTCACAGTTAATTAAAAAAATTAGCTTAGACTCTTGGACACACATGTGAACATCCAACACTGGCATACAAAACATTTTTATAAACATGTTAGAAAAATTGACCAGCAGCAGCTCTTCTCATCTCATCTCCTTCTCCTCACAAGTTGACTGGCTTACTCCTCCGACTCTAGTGTGACCATTGTGATAATACTTGATCTGCAAAGAAAAATGGAAGTGCTGTAAGATGGGGGTAATTGTGAAACAGATTATTCTTTGTGCTATCAACAATGATGTGCTAAGAGCAAAGCAGCTCGTGAATAGGTGTACTTAAGAGCAGAAAAGATCATTCTGCATCAACAATATATAAATAGGAAAATGACATTTTGTGCACCTGTTGTATACTAATTGCTTAATTTAAATAAAACTAACTTTTTTCTTACTTCAAAGTTGTATTTCATCTTAGTAAAGTTATATTTCAGGCTATAACTATAAATGAATGATTCTCTTCCTGAAAGTGTCCATCCTTTGGTGTGTATTTTAAAGCTGGTGCAAAATCAGGAGCTCAACACATCCATGGATGTAGTACGGGGGGAATCAAGTTTCCCAACACAAGGAGTACTGCCACTATTGCTCAGCAGGGGGATTAGGAATATTCCATCTTCCTCAGTAGGAGTGTAAAACATGAGCTCCAAATACCCACACTGTTACTCCTGACTAATTGAAAGCAATCAGATTTGGGATATTCCAAAGAGGAGAAATCAATCGGCTTGACTGGGATTCTATCCCGGTCCAGGCGGATGATTTTTCATCTTTTGGCATATCACACTTGGGTGCACTTGCGGGTGACTCCATAAAAAGTAAATACTATTGCTAGTTCCAATATCCTCAAAATTGGTCAGTCAAATTTGGGCTCAGAAAAATGAAGTTCTCAGTTCACATGACTTTCCCAGGCCGATTTTGTTTCCAGGATATCCCATCCAGTAGCAACCCTGTAGCACAGATAGTTATAATTTATTCACAAACGATTGAAGGTATTCCCCCTAATAAAGTGACCTCTTTACCAAGCATTCAGATAGCTATTGCTAGTGTCTGCAAGTTCTTACTAAGTGAACAGAAAACATATCAAAAAGCCCAGTATTTCCTATTTAAAAGTTTGCTGCTCTCTCCCAAACTTCTCCATAATATGAGTACATGTTGCTTCAAGGTACATGGCTTACTTTTGTCCAGTCTTATACCAAAACCATTTAAAAATGACTAACCAGAAGAAATGAAGAGCTAAAACTACATTGTTCGAGAGTGATTTTGTGAAGAATTTGACATTTTAAACTTCAATCGATTTATTTCCAGGTAGGTACCAAGGATCATGGAAGTGTAATTAAAAGTGAAGAAAACCAAACTTTTCATGAATAGCCATGAAGAAAACACACACACGAATAGCCATGAAGAACACATGATTCCCATTCACCACCAAAATGGCATCAAGTTTTTGCACCCACTGCCAATGCTCTTGAGTACCCCTTCCACGTACCTATCAATGGCATTCTGTCTCTGACCTGAAATTTTCTCCCTATTGACCTTTTCTCTCAATATGTTTTGCCTCAGGATGCAATAAAATACAAAATATAAATAATAAACAGAAATAATGTTTGACCTGCTTAGTGATGTAAGGTGACAGTTGGAATCATTCGTAAGATGGGCTCTTGCATCCAAGACAATTAATGATTCCTATTGAAAATCAAAGATCAACAACCCACAAAAATCAACCTCTAATTCGGTGAACAACTCACTCCCAAGAGTAAATCCCAAGGAATGTATACGTGCCTCTCAGAAAGTGTCATTTACCAACACTGCTAAACGCAAAAACTTCCAGCATTAATTACCACGGTTCGTTATTAATACAATTTTACATAAAACAAGCAGTACTTTGGTGAAATACGAATAAATTGCCAAGAGTAAAAAAAACGGGAATGGAACCACGGACCTTTGAATAGCCATTTCGCATTGTTCCGGCTAGCCGAAAGACCGCAGTTCGATTTCCGATCTTGACAGATTTTTTTCTCGATGTAATTAATAGGTACTTAATCGCCGACATTTGCGACAGAGGTCAACTTCCATCTCAAAGCCCATCCCCGTATCAGGGATGGTGCACATGGGATTTATCCTCGTGGGCAGAGGCTTCTTAGAACGCTGCCATCCACGAAGGGCCGCTGAAATTACCACGAAAATTAAGAAGCGGGGCGCGGATTGAATCGGCAAACCTTACGGCCCGTGATTCGACTCCCGGCCCACGCAGATCCGTCCTCGAGGCTGTTCCTCATTCGAGTCTCATCGCAGTAATTTTCGAAAGAAGTAAACAAGTTCAATTCATAGGTAATTTCATGGATCTACTATGCAACCCTTTGCCAAAATATTATCATTTAACGGTTACGCTGTGCCTAATGAAATTGTGAGGACAAGGAGCAGGTTCCACTATGAAAAATGTAGTTCATAAAATTCTACATATGTATAGGCACGTACAGAAGTTTAATTATTTTTGACACTTGCAGATATTAAAAAAAAAACATTCAAAGAACTGCGCCGCATAACATTAAATAACATATATCATGAACAGGATTACAAAAATCTGACTGAGGGAGCAACTTGATAAAAGAAGAGGAAATTGGAACCACAAGGGTCGATATCGGAGCCATGAAAGTGCGCAATCGGACATATTCAATGGATCAATTGTGTAGTTAATACTCCTAAAAAACAAGAACTGGTAGCGGAATTGTAGAACTACCGTAATGTTTTTCAAGAAAAATGCATAATGACAATAATTCGCAAAAAGCACGGCATTACTCATAAACATTATTCGAGAAATCGCGCGCTATGGCCACGATAGGTGGATCATTTTTCGCAAAAACAAATAGTTTCGTATTTACGCGACAAGACGCCATTCACCATTTTCATCAATCTATGGGGGGCAATGTATCCTTCTAACCTGGGAAGGGTGGCAATCTTACCGCCATGTTTCAATGCAATAGTTAACCCCCAGACCCCTCGATAATTCCACCAATGCTCACCATAGTTGATAGAAAATGTCTGTACATTGCTGCCCCGCACCTTAAAATCTGCGTAGAATATACGAGAACTAACTATTCGGTACTGGCACCATTAGCAGTCATCAAGCTGAAGATTGCTTAGCTGCAGCGCCCAACTCCACCTTGCCCACAGCTAACCGCTTTATTCCTATAGAAGTCTTCACTTCGACGTCCTTCATAATAGTCCTGATGCCCTACATAGGTATGTACTACAGCATATTTGGTCTCCCTCAGCATCAGCGCCCCTGAGGGTGGACAACAGGGACTTTGCCCGGGGGCCCTAGCTGGTGGGAGCGGTCCTCGCGGGGCTTTGTTATATTCGTCTTTGAAGAGAACACAAGACTTCTTTATTGAAAACTATTTACACAATAATAAACGTTGTACTTACTACACTTTTGTGTTAAAATGTCCTTAAAATGTTATCTATTCAGTTTTTTTGTATTTTACTGGGGCTCTGCTCAGTATTTGGGCCGCGGCCTAAAAACCCAAGGGGTTTACCCTGATTATTCCGATAATTTTCTTTTTTCCAACAAAAGGAGACCCACAACTTTGCCACTTCTTCTCGGATTTTTTATTTAATCTATTTTCTCACTAACTTTTCGTGTGACCTATTCATTCCGTACTAATGAGAGGAATGATAGAAAGCTGTCTAGATAATGACTTCATTCAAACAAGAACTTTTTTTATGCGAACTATTGCTGCGCGGCTTGCGGCGATTCTCTATAGTCACTTTCCGGCTCTCTTTGGCCACAGCTATTTCGGAGATGGCATCCCACTCTGGACCACTTACTCAGTACTTATTCACAAGTAGTATGTATGTACTAGCACATGCTGTCTGCGACTTCCCAAGTCACACAAAAAAGTCACCATTACCTCACGATGACATCATAAGTAACTCACGGACCCCAAGGTCAAAATTAGCTTTTTTTGTCAAATTTTAGACCAAAATGGTGACGTGATTTTGACGTCATAGTGACATCACCATGACCTGACAACCATCTGCACTCCTAGTCACAGTGCAGTCATATGATTTTGTCCAATTCGAGACTAAAAAGGATCACAATGATGTGCAAGTGAGTTTTTTATGTTGATGGGGCTGGGCCTCCCCACTTCCCTCTCACACCCAGCTGACACTGCAAGTACTAGTACAAGGAGGAAAGTAATGAAAATTAAAGGCTTGAGAACAACGCTGACACACTTAGTCACGTAGTGACCAACATTAAGTCATGGTGATGTCATCGTGAGGTAATGGTGACTATTTTGTGTTACTGGGGTTGCAGGCAGGAGCAACAGCCCTCAGACGAATAGGAGGATCACGCCTTCGAATTCAAGCCGAGCCCAACGATGCTTAACTTCGGTGACTGAACGGGAACAGGTGTTTCCATCGTGGCAAGCAGCTTATTCACATGAACACCGTTTATCTACTCACTATTAAATTCACGGATGACGTGAGCGCATGGGCAAGTCGTGACGCATAAAAGGTGAAAGGCACGTGTCACGATAAAATGAAATAATACCTTCTGTTTCACAGCAAAATGAACAATAATGAACGGATGGTTCTGGGATCTTTTCATTCAAGTTGTTGGAGTTAGCAAAGGGCAGAACACATCGGCAAGCACGAACTAAGAGAAATATTCGTAGCGCAGTGCGCAGTGAAACCCTCGGTAACTTAACCAGTCGGTCGGTACCATTCCTCACGTGCAACAATACTCACAGCCGACATTTTTGCGAATTCGTTCGAACTACATGCTAAAATAACGTAAGTTGTTCAATACAATGATTTGAGAACTTTACATGAACTATGTTTCACGCATTTAATCAAAATCCACACAAAAACAACAATCATGGATGCGATTATCGAAGTTCATTTCTGCTCGAGCGCAATCAAGACATGTCAACTTTGCTCCCTACCGTCCGTTTAGAAGACCCCAGCGGTTAGCAGTGCGCACCCTGGGTCTGAAACAAATGCAAAGCAACTGCGTCGTTGAGTTTCAAAGTGAGCAGCAAGGAGGACCGTGGTGAGTAGCGCACTACAGCACACGGAAAGAACCCTCTGGCATGAATATGAATCCGCTCCACACAATCGTCCCTGAACTGTCGCTGATTATATAAACGTGCATTTCCTGGTCGACAATGCACCCCTCGATTTATGAACCTTGACGAGAGCCAGACCAAATGTTAGAGGCGTATAAACAATAAAGAATATGTAGCGATCACATTTCTTAATACCCGTTGTTACGGCTCAACATTTACCAGCTCTCTTTTTGGGCATAATTTTTTTTAACACAAGTTCCAGATTCTCATTCGTTTGCCGCAGCACAATAGGAAAAGGGCACTGTTAAATTTCCACAGTCATTTAGGAAAATTTACCGACCACGTTTTCAGCACTAAAAAGCGATTTCACGGCTCTCAAGAGATACGTATGTATGTCCCTTCAAAATGGCAAAGCAGGTATGCGATGAAGAAACGATTGGGTTTTTTATTGGGCAAACGAGTATCGAAATTTATAGAGTACACTCTTCCCCGCATGGACGCTAAGTATTTCCACTGATTCAAGCCTAAAACTCTCTCGTCGTGAGAAAATCATTTGACTCCATCGTATCATGTGTAACACCCCAAGGACATCGTAATTATGAACACGGTTGGTTGGTTATCCGGTCATATTGGAAGGGGACCGACAACTCAAGAATATTTGCGCTATTGAGGTAGGCGGGTGAGTCGGTAAAGGAAGGATTTCTTGGAGAATGGAGGAACGGTTGCGGGAAACCAAACATCAACAAAAATTATCCTCCTCTGTGTCTCAGGAGCGTATCCGACAGACGGAGACATTGGTGGACTTTACGTGCTCTCCAGATAGCACACATGCAGGAATAGGGATTCCACTGTAATATCTCCATCACGTCGGGATTCGAACAAGAGTCCTCGGGATGGGAAGCCAATAATCCATCCACCACACCAACCCACAATAACTAGCCAACACACCTGACCCACATTTGGGAGATCCGGGAACGAATTCCAGTAAAGTCAGATGATTCATTTGATGGTGTATTTCAATTCACTAATGCTGGATAACTACTTACACTCTTTATTGTGTAGTTGCAAAATACCTATATATACTAACGGTCCCTCTCCATTGGCAGCATATCTATAGTGCTGTGCCTTGTGAGGCTTCGCCTCGTGACAAGCATTAGCGATTAATGCTAATGCATCAATAGTCGTAATTACACTTACTTTAGGGTTTAGTGAAATGCATGTAGGTGACTACTCACCCCCTGCCTCACACCCTTGAGGTGGCTTGCAGGGTATTTTGTAGATGTAGATTATGTGTACCCCAGCGGTTCAGTTATTGCCCTATAACTTCCGGGCGGACGCACACACTGCCATTCTTCCTCATATTACCGGACATGTCCTGTTTTACAAGTGGGCAACGGCCTGCCACGATGGAAACACCTGTTCCCGATCAGTCATCGAGCTTTAAACAAAAGTACTACCACAATTTGTTTACAAATCATTCTTCACTGCTCGGTAAGACTTAACGTAAGTCCGGAATTCAGGCCCTCGAAATTTGAAACTTCCTTATCCTTGTCCTTATTATTAATTCAGAAGGCCGCACTGGCCGCTGCACATATATAGGTGGAAACAAGGTCGCTATACCTATTGGGTGGAAAATGGCGAGGACATGCTAATTAATGTAAGCCAGCTTATAAAGCAAAACGTCGTGGGTTCGAAACTCGCTTTGGGAGTGTATTTTTTTCACTTCGCAATAATAATCGCTTCTTTATTATAAAGAGTACGATGTAACCAAAATATGTAGTTGGAATAGCTGAAGAGCCGAAATCTAAAATTGTATGGGGAACCATACACCCATAAGCAAAAAATGATAACGTTGTGTGAAGACTTAAGGAATTTTCAGGAAATACGGAAACATCGTTCTCAAATGTTCTCACTTTTTTAGTCAAATTCCCTAATACCCAGAGAAATAAGAGTTTTCAACCCTATAAAAAAATAATTCACCAATGGAGCGATGCCCGGAAGAAAATACTCGTATCCCACCCTAAAGAAAAAAGGAGGTGTGACGCGATCCCTGGCTCATACGGACCGGCCAACGAACCCTCTTCAGCTCCATTTCCAAAAATCTCGAAGAAAATAAGGAGAGTATAGACCCTCCCTCTTCTAGGACTTCCGGAAACGCTTTCCGCAAGAGCAAATTCCGACCATTAAGGTGGCTGGTTCGAAATTTTGAAGTGTATAGATTTTCTTCATAATTACAGTATTTGTTCCTTTAATGATGGTTCAAAATTCTACGGAAAAAATTTGGGGGTTTTCGATGTAGTTTTTGAGATATTTAAGGTTTTTTTTAAAATGTGGCCTTATGGCGCACCCCGCTTCGTAAGGGTCAATAACGTAGGTATTATTTATGTTTCTACCATGCAGATTTTCACCAAAAACTGGAATGATGTGGATATTGGTGTACGATTTTCATTCTGAGAAAAACAACCAGTGTTATCGACTTATTTCCTCCGTATATACGTAAGAAATAAAACGTTCCTTAAAATTTCAACTATTGCGCGCGAAGTTTTGAGGTGCATTTGGCAACGTCGAATCGGACGAAGAGAATTATGGGAATTCAGGATTCCGCTGCAGACAGCCCATCATAATTAAGCGAATCATGTGTACATAGTATAAAAAGTAAAGAATATTTGTTATTTTCATAGGGTAATTCAGAATGGCATTCAAACAGGTCACGTATTAATACTAATATAAAATATAGAATATATGTTCGCGAGTAAATTCGCATAAAATACTACGCTATGACCGACAATTGGGTATTTTCCACGTATTTCAAACTATCGATATTCTCATTTAGTTACTTGAACTTATTGCATTGGCTAAAAATTTTCTTATCGAATTGTATGAATTTCGGTTTTAAAAGCTAAAGAAAGTAGAAGGTTACGAATACTCCCGAGCACACTCCGAAAACAACCGAATGGCCTGTGACGTCATTTTCGCTGTTTACATTCAGACCTAGGCGTTTCCTTATGCTTGCGGTGGAAACAAGTGCGGCGAAATTAGTTTCTGACGTTTTCGCGTTTCTAGATATGCCTTTAAATGGCATATCAGTAAGGGATATAGATGGTGTTTTGTGCCACAATGTACAAATACATCGGTTGAAACACCGAACAAGAAATTTATTCACGCAATCACGACATTGAATGATTGAAATTTCTTCCTTGGATTCCTCAATGTCCACCCGTAAAAATGGATGCTTTACTCCGCACTGTGTGTTCTGGACATATTTTTGCAATGACTGTGCACAGTGGTCCATCTCTCTTTACTTGGACGTATCCTATAGCATTATCACCATAACTCTCACGAGAAGCTTTATAATATAACAACACTTAAATTTAACTTTGAATAGACATTTAGGAGATGAGAATCTATTTTTAGGCATTTCTATAGCAGATAAGCCACTTCTAGAAACCTCCTCTACAAACAATCACTAATTAGCAAATAAAAAATTAACGTTTTAGGTGTGTCGAGTATTGGCAGCACAAACATTTGGCAAGTACTGTGTTATGTTTATATGTTACTAAGATACTGTTTGTTTACTGTTGCATGGACATATGGACTTCGATAAAGAAAGAAGTATCATAATGATTATGAGAGTATTGGAAAAACAGTTAATAAAGTTCATACACCAAATACATAATTATATGTATCAAAAATTATATGAAACAGTAATGACGATTTTAAAAGAAAACTTTAGGCTTACATTTTTTGGACTTAAGCTCAACGAATTTCCGCAGCATTAAATCGCTCGTCCTTCTTCATTAAAACGCCTACCATAAACATATCCACTTTGGGTAAATTATCTTATGTGGTTTTAATAAAACCATTGCACGCCATAGTCTTTGTTTTCAATGAAAACTCTGTAAATATAAGGTAGATATTCTACAGTTACTCACTTTCTCCCTCACATCCGTCTATCGCTCAGCGAAAATGACGTCAAGCCAATCAGATTTCGTTTCGCAGCGGCGTAAAATAATTTGAAATTTCGACTATTTTAATCTTAAATATCTCAATTAATATTGAATCAATTTTAAAACTACTTCCACTCCGCAAGCTTATTCGAGTTTAAGTAACATATAAAGATCCGTAAACTTAAATTTAAAATTTTGGAAAATACCCAATTTTGGTTAGTCAAAAAAAGGTTACCCAAAAGGCAGTAAAATTATCTAGAAGCGACTTCAATTTATAAAATATATCAAGGGTAAGAAGTCAAAACTCTTGGATTAAAACTTTACTTTTCCGTAGCTAATCAAATTAATCCATCTAAGTGATTTAATGTATTCCTCCAAGTCAAATTAAACAAAATTTATTTCTAGAAGAACGCAGACATGTAGATCCCATATTGATAATGAAATTTCCAACCTTGAATGTGTTGTGGAAAAAAACTACGGTGCTTTAAAGCAGCATGTTTGATCACCTCCCTTTATCATCACGGATTAGAATTGACTCGCATATTGGAGAAATAAAGTTATTATCTTTACTTACGCCAAACCAAACTGGTATTCAAAAACATGCCTGAGTCCAAAAATTGATCACGCATGCACCAAACAAATTATTTAGAAAAAAACTTCCAGGATAATTCTGAGCTTTCCTTAAATGTTGCATTTACTCCAACAAAAAAATGAAATCAAATAATAAACCATGTGGCAAAGATGAAATATGCTTCTTTATTAATTTTATCAGAACTTTCTCTAACAGTTACATACTCCAGTATAGGAGTAGTGGCAACTTTGGCATTTATATCAAACACGTTGTGTCCGTTTATTTCCGATTTACGGCTGGTAGATACCTTCTTTATCACGGGACATGATCGAAACCGAACAGAGAAAGTAGTCGTCAATCCAAACTTTCTTTCACCAACAAAGTCCTTGAAGGACAAGGCTGCATTAAAAATCTTGCAATCCATTTCCCCGCCAATTAGCGCGATATCAACTATTCGGCGACCTTCTACATTAAACAAGTCAACTAGAGTCGTCGTCCGCATCTTCATTTTTAGCGCCAAACTTCTTCATGAAAAGGGATTCCTTAGCCCTCCTTTAAAACTCCTTCTTCGAAACAAACTTCCCTTTGCTCCTAAAAACCGAAGACATGTTGAAATGTTTTCAAGACAGAGCTTCGAAAGGACCAAAGCAAATCTTCACCAAATTTCACACCAAATCACCAAGAGCAACCCAACAAAATCGTGGATAAACGAACGTACGAGAAACCACAACAAATCACACCACCATGAACAGAGCACAGAAACAATTCCATGATGAGAAAACCACCTTCGTTAATTCCACAAACTTTCTTACGCTGGCACGACGCGCGTTTCACCACACTGTGGCATACTCATGTGCCCATGAGTATGCCACAGTGTGGTGAAACGCGTGTCGTGCCAGCGTAAGAAAGATTGTGGAAGGTGGTTTTCTCATCATGGATATCCATAATTTCCACGAGGTCAGGACTGAGATCATCAGTTTTTTACAGAAACAATTGTCTACACAACAGCAGTGCCGAATTTCAGGATGTCCGCTGTTGCCGAGTAAAAGAGAGAGATTAATTAAATGGTTTAAACAAATGTGAAAGATGTTTAAACGTTTAATCACAATTATTTCGTCTCTGCAAAATATACGAATAACCGTAGCACAAACTTATATACTTTTTCAATCCAAATATAAAAACCAACATCTCCAAGGTCTGAGGATTTGTAAACAGTGACAACGTTCAGGTTGCCTAGAAACGGAGTCAAGTCAAGTTTTATGTTGTTTCATGTCAATATTTAAATTCAACAGATCAATTTTTCATTATGACTTGAGAGTTTAAGGCATTCATTCAGTTAACATATTGTGTAATTTAATCATGTTCAAGTAATTTTTAGTTCCATTGAAACTATATGAGCAATAATTCTCAATGACTCACGATTACCGAACCAGCCACCTAAAGTCGAAGTCATCCTCCGCTGTCACACTAATACTGTTCACCTAATCCCGAAGAGACGCGATTCAATCATGCGAAGATGGCACGTGGCAACGCTGGACCAGGCTCGTCATTAGCGTCTTCTAATCAGCTTTAAGGGTTAAGTGAAAGAATAAGACTTCCTAAGTGCTGAAAATTCGAATGGATAATTTTATTTTCTGGGGATCTTTTTTTACTTGACGATCACTGCGCAGACGTAATTATAGCGAAATTGATGTTTTATACGCGTAGGAATGCAAAACGTTAAGCAACAAATTTGTGGAACGTTATTCTCTCTAAACGAGATACATCATTACGCAAGAGAATTGGAAGGGTTTCAATACATGATCAGTTTACAAACATCGCGTCTCTTGTCGATTATTCTCACTGTATTGGTTTTCCAGTTGTATTATCCATTTTACATCTTCTGTTGTACTTCAGATAACTTCATCAAACAAATAATATGTTTGCTTCTAGGGCTCTAGTTTCCAAGCAGTGCCCCAGAGGGTTTTTTTTATTTTCTCCAAAGAAAAACAACCTCGATTATCTGTACAGCCTGTCTATTTCATTTTTCTATCGGTCGTTTACTGAAGAATCAAGCACGAGAAATGATACATCTTCGCCAATGTTGCCAGATCGATCGCGAACGAGCCCGAAGGTGGGTTTACGCATGGAAGTTGTTTTCCACATGGAAATGGCGAGTCTAGTGATGTCTCTCGACATACATCATCACTTCGTGCATTGCTTAACTGCCGGCTTTCCGCAAAAATGAATGATGGAATAAGCAATGAATATGACAATATCGAATACTGCCGAAATAAAGAAATAAATGCGTTTGTGCATACATTGCACAACTCGAGTTAAAGAAACCTAGGTTGTAAGTGCGAAATTCCACACAGGAAAAATCATTCGTCTTGACCATGACTCAACCTAGGTCTTCAAAAGAATATAACACTCTTGGATGCAGTCAGCGACTTATCATTTTCGTTTCAAGCCAGAATGCTTCTTAATCTTCTCTAATGTTTTGGAAAAAGTGAATTTATATGCAAGCCAAAAAAGATGATCAATATTGATATAAACTAGACAGTGACGAATGCATTGATAGGTATCTATCACCGACATTCACGACGGATAACATAGAATTCCGCTGTTAAAATGTTAAATTTCTATTTACATTACATGTAAATATGACCCTACATATTATCGATGCCGAAATCCGATGCAGGGTCCCCTAATTGAATGCAGAAGTACATGACGAAGCGTTGGATGTGTGTGTGTGGCCACACTGATCTTCGCTGAGCTGCTCCGCTCGGCCACGTTTCGTAAGCTCGCGGTCTGTTGTTATCTTTTTCGCTTCCCTCCGATTATCAGAATTCACGTTGCAATGCACACGCTGCACAGTACGCTATGAGATCGGTCGCTTCACTTCCCATCCGAATGAGAAACGCAAATGTTTGCCGAGGACATGGGCACCACGACGTGGTGTCGCCGTCCGTGAGTCACCAGAACCTGCGGAAGAGACTCCCCCCCAAAGGGCTGATGAGGGGCAGATCGAGGCAGATGCCAATGACTCAATATTTACCGGAGCCCCCATCAAACATCGGCTTATATAAGAAACTGTTTTGGGTCTAACTTTGTGCAAGCCTTTCATAGAAGGAAAGTCAGATGAATTTTCAGCACAGCTTTTTCCACACGTAGTTTTATTTATCACGAGAATGTTACAGATTAACATCTACAGGTTCTGAACACATTACTATGTCACGAAACCATCGTCGTGAATAATAAAAACTACATGTGGAAAAAGTTGTGCTGAAAATTCATCTGACTTTCCTACAAACATCAGAGTAAACACGGACCACTTGCGCTGATTGGGGGCTTTAAGAGGGAAACAATATACGATATTTATAATAGACTAGCAGACCTGCTGCCTGATTTGCAGGCAGTCTCTGTCGAGTTGCTCTTGAAGTGAACTTGGTGTTTTTCCTTTTTTTTGCACTACTCAAGTGGAAGCAGTGGGGAATGTGGCTAAATGAGTTTATATGTTTATTTCTGAGAGCTTAATTTAGCATATAATATGCTAACCTATTGAAATGAACCCGGGAGTCACGATAAAGATAGACTCGCTCTGAAAAAGTGAACCCGGGAGTCCCGAAAAATTTTAGTCCCCGGAATCTAACTAAATTTAAACTCTCAAAAACCACGGTTTTTTGCATTTTTCCTTTGCAACACCAACTGCTAAAAATCCAAAGCTACTACCAAATCACACAGACAGAGAATCCACATTTAATGCACCAAACCTCATTTCTCCAGCTCAAAACTTGAGAGAGAAATAAACAAAATGGGTACAGAATGACTGACCAACACGCTACAAAATTAATATATATATATATCTACTCATCCATTCGAAAATCAGACGCTCAAAGGCGCGAATAAATTCATACAATCATAGGAAATTGAAAGGGATAGGAACACATAAAAGGACGAACACAGGGTTTGGTGGGGAAGATGAAAATGTGTCGAATCCAGACAGAAAAAAATTCACCTTAATATATATAGATATTTGCAAGAGAGGATTAATGTTGAGGCATGAAGACGAGACAGAGTGACGATTGTGCGCTTGTTTTCAATAATTTACTCATATTACCATCTCCTGATCACGCTTGAACCGTCTCGCAAGATATAGTTTTCTGTATGAATTGCTATCTTGCCTGGTGTGGAATCACCCCGTGCCACACACCCTAGTGGTGGCTCGCACGGTACTTCGTTTATGTAGAAAATTAACAATTCAGTTATCAATCATTCAGGTTTGGCTCTCCTTGTCCTCGCTTATGTCGGCCTAAAGGGTGCGAGGCGAGGAACTGGAGAGACGAGCACTGCATGCCTGTGGTATATGTGTGGATGCGGCTTGCACGGAACTTGGTGGATGTTAACATAACAGCTCTGAGCGTTCACACAACTCGAATTCCGTAAGCAGAATTTTCGAAAATTCGAAAGCAATCAAACTGTTGTTTTTTGCGTTGTATGTACGTACTGTGCAGAACTGACAGATTTAAAACGATAAGGAATCATAACAACTGCCAATGAGACTTTGAGCTGGGTTTGTCGATAGGTAGTGTAGCTCTTAGTAGAAATCCCTAGTACTTGTATCCTTATCTGATACCTAGTACTAACAGCACGACGTGCATGTTTTCGGCATGACTCTTTTGTATCTGTCCATTTGTGTAGTTGCAAAATACATATATATTAATGCTCCCTCTCCATTGTGATAATATCTGTAGTGAAGTGCATGCTTGTGAGGCTTCGCCTCGTGACAAGCATTAGCGATTTATGCTAATGCATATTTAGCCGTAGTTACACTAACTTTAGGGTATAGTGTAATGCATGTTGGTGTCTACTCACCCCCTGCCACACACCCCTGAGGTGACTTGCAGGGTATTTTGTAGATTTAGATGTACGTGAGTAACTTTCCTGGGACTCAAAATGTCTACAAATGAACACATTTCTCAGTTTGGAAGTACTGTTCCAAAACCGGATCTCGACGAGAATTAGCCTCAGATATTTCCATAACTTAACATAATATATACTAACCATCGAGCTCGAAGAGATTTTCCGTCGGATTATATTCGCATTAAAGCAGCGAGAACCACTAGATCACTTCTATCAACCATCTCGAAAGAGCATGATTGTAACTAATTCAACCAATGAGCTAAGGACATGCCGCACTTATTCTGGGTTTGTGTTTTTTTTTTTAACGAGATGCCTCCACAATTTGAAATGCGAAGTGCGCTATTTGCGCCACAACAGTGTTGACTAGTGAGAGTGAAACGGCTCGCAACCTTTGACCCTAAGACCTTAGATAAACAAGCTCTTTCAAAAATGGTCCCATTTTCCAAGGCGAGCGCCCCTCCAGCTTCCTTTTTGAGCATTTCGCCAGGGCGCAAAGGGTAGCGTCAAATTTCTTTATTTACTTTCACAATCGAAAGTTCATGTTCAAAAACATACTACTGATACCCACAATCAATATTTAAAGGGCTGAGTAAGCTATAAAACAGTGTGGAATGACATGTACTTTGAAGTTGCGGCGCTGAAAAAAGCACGCGACCCCGTTGGCTTCGACTGTGCAGTAAACATCGATAGTTAGTCGTAAAACATGTAAACGAAGACATAAGATTCGACACAACTCAGAGATTTGAAATTACTCCTTAATCGAGTAAATAAACGCTTAATTTCAATTCACAGACTAAATCTTAAGCAAACTACAGTAATTGTACTGTCCACTTAAATTTTAATGTAAAAAATACACAACACGTGTTTCAACGTTCCTTAGGACGTCATCATCAGACCTGATGATGACGTCCTAAGGAACGTTGAAACACGTGTTGTGTATTTTTTACATTAAAATTTAAGTGGACAGTACAATTACTGTACATCTACGATGTACCGTGCAAGCCACCACTAGGGTGTGTGACACGGGGTGATTCCACACCAGGCATGCAGAACTCGTCCCAGAACAAATCAGAACCTCGCACGCTCCCCCTGGCGCAAGGCGCAGATCAAAAGCAGTCAGGAGAACAGTGCGCAGTCCAACCGGAAACTGGGAGAGTGACTGTAGTTTTATTTAAAATGCTGTTCCACCATATATCGCCCGACACTGTCGAATTTATTAAATCTTAAGCAACTTGATAACTTTTCACAACCATACTGAGTAAGAGGCTAAAGCCGATACCCCGCGGTCAACACTTTTGTCAAAAATGTTTGACAACACCACCAAACGGTTTCAAGTATCGTGTGACGAGCCGAATATGACGAAAATGTAAGCGGATCCCAAAAATTCGATTTATTGATTGGTGCCTTATAATTGAACTACATTTTGTTAACATTACGCCAATCACACGATACTGAAACCCATTGGCTCAATTTTTGTCAAACATTTTGACCGTGGGGCGTCGGCTAAAATATAACTTAAATGGCTAATAGACGCCATTATAAATATTGCGCTTTTTTTGCCACAATTTCTGTCTCATCACCAAACGTCTCATCAAATGTACACGGGATCTCAAGGCATGCAAAAATCTCGTGGATGGCTCTTCATGTGTGTTTCAACCGCCTAGAATTAAGCATATGCTTGAAAAGGAACATGATTTTCCAAAATCAAGGAAAGGCATTCAACGTGAGGGCACAAGTTTGAGGGCACAAGCTAGAGACTCGGAGGCTGCCCGCTAGGCTTAGATGGCTTGAGCAATTGAGAATAGATATCTTTCAGAGCGACACGGAGAACATCATATTAGAACCCCACTATATTTCCAGGTCCGACAGAAACGATAAATTGAGAGAGATATTTTGCCGAACGGATAGGTATGGGAATTCGTTTTTCCCCCGAACAATAAGGGACTTTAATACATGCTAGGAGAAATTTCATTAGAGCGTTTTCTTTTTATATGCAAACGGCTGGTGTCCTAACACCCCCCGCCACACACCTATTGAGGCGGCTTGCGGGGTAGTATGTAGATGTAGATGAAGTTGCGAAAGGCGCCGACGACAAAAGAGCAGCGCCAGGCGATCTGCTAATTCCGCGAGCGCGGCGATCTTCCCCACGCTCCTATACCTCCCCATGACGGGAGGTCCCTCATCAGAGTCCCTCTGCCTCCCTCCCTTACCCCCTCCTCCACCTCCCCCCTTATCGCCATGGCCTCCGTGCAACACTTCCGCAAACACTAGGGCGGCCAACAAACAACAACAGACCGATCGAGACTGTCGTTGTGGAGGGAGGAGACCGATCGCCCCCTCCTCTCAAACACACGTGCGTCGCAGATCCGTCTTCTTATCTCGTTCCCTCTCCTCCGAAAACACATACAGAAGCTGTTCGCTCGCGTCGGAGACGATGAACTCCCACAAGCGCACGTATCGCTAATTTCGTAGATCTCCGCAATTTTCTCAGCGAATCACAAGAGTGCGAATAACTCGAGAAATTCGATGGGAAGGCCCTCTCACACGATCCAATCTCAGACGTGGTAAAAACTAGCGTAATGTGTAGAAAAGCTATGCAACTTGAGGAGGTACTTTGTATCAAATCAATAAAATTAAACGTTTCTCTGACGGTGTTAGATAGGGCATTGCATGAATGAGTAACTGCTGCCTTCGGATGCCCAAAGGCAAAGCATATTTGGAAAAGACTGATGATGCCGTAAAAGAAATTGCGACAAAATATTAGTAACCAACATGATCAAAGGCTTTAAATAGAGGACAGGAGAGCGCAAGGTTAATGATCTCGTAAACTACCCAGTCACGCTCTCGGAGGGAGTAGCATCTACAAACGCTTCACATTGAAATGTATAAAGAGGGGGGGGGAGTAAAATGCGTCAACTCTGAAGATTAAATTGTTAGCCGGCAATGTTGGGTAATCAACCCTACGGTTGCATAAAATCAATGGTCTGCGAGTTCACTTCGTGGAATGAATACATCTTGGTCACCCTACGGTTGGCCGACGTCTAATAAAAAAGATGACGAATTATGGAAATAATACAAAAAATGAGATGAAAATTTGGAATAAGAACAGTTATCTCATAACGATATAAAAAATAAGAAGAAACTGCTATGTTTCACTGCATGGAGCAGAATACGGTGGAGTACGATAATAATAGCACCGCCGTCTGGCTGATTTGCTCCACTATAAGTGCCATTCGAGTCTCACAAAATAAAATTGATCATCTCCTTAGTTCTCCACCAAATATCTTAGGGGGTGAAAATTTGATGCAAAGTCACTCCTCTCTGCAGGGGATGATTTGCGTCACTATGGAAATAAACGAAGCGTGAGACCAGAACAACTTCTTCCAGGCCGGTTTCCTGTAGCGTTATTCTCTACCTCGACAAGATAGGTAGGTTAGCGACATCTGTACGTTCTGTATCCTCTTTAACGACTTGTTAGTAAAAATACATTTTCTAAAAATAATATCAAACAGTTTGATTGGTGGAAAACCATAGCCTCCATGCGAGATTCTTTAAACACATTGGTTGCTTGGAACAAAATTTCGATGAAATAAATGTAGAGATTGAGTTAATCCGTGGTACGCGTTGTCGGTGGGAGAGAGATTCGTTACTTTCAACTAATTCGTTTACTTCTTACTTATTCGTTATATATGACTTTCGGTATCGAAGGCCTAACGATGAGTTCCTCACAGAGGCAATATTGGTTACCGCAGTCTGCTTGTTGCATTCAGGGAGATAGCAATTAGAGGGAGTTGAGCAAACTGCGTAAATTCACAGAGCAAGTAAAGAATATTCTCGTGCGAAATGCTAATAAAAGGAATCATGCATATTAGGAAACACGAGCACGTGAGGCACTGCGAAAGCTATAGCTACGGCTCACTGATTGCGTGAAAAATCTTTTTAAAAATTTCATGGCTATGATAGCAATTTTACAATTTGATTTTCGTGGTTCGATCATCAATTATTAGTGAACATACCAAGTATTTTCACTTCAGATGTGAAACTACCCGCCAGCAACGTATTTTTTCATCAATATCACGTATTATATTACACCTCATGAATACTGTATACGTAAATACCAGGGAGTCAGGATCAGAAAGCAGCAGAAAGATAGGAGCTTGCGTAATTTCCATTCCTCCGGCATCGGATGAAAATTACATATTACACAGGGCTGGTTAAATCCCTTCCGATAAAGCGGTCGACCGCCGAGCAAACTAAATGGATCGATGGGCTGGAATCCAATCCTTTATTTAAATAAGTATACTTTAACGCCTGGAGAAAAAAAAATTATCGGACCTCCGAAATACGAGAAAATGTTAGTCTAACGATAAGGACAACAGATTCGATAGTAAGTAATTCTCGGGGGCTTTCCATTCGAGGTGCTAAAGCTAGCGCACTTCGCAACAACACTCCTGCCCTCAATAGGTAGAGGAGAATTTTCACTTGTGCTTAATAACACAACATCATTACTAACACTTCACACCGGTCGATTTGTCCGGCATTATTTTATTTTGTTCTCTGCATGAAGTAGCATCTCGTAGCATTCATAAATTAACGGTATTAGTAATATTAACCACTAGATGTGTCTATAGCATTGTTCTGCATGTTCATTTACGGATCACTCTCCCAGTTTCCGGTTGGACTACGCACTGTTCTCCTGATAGCTTTTTGGCCTGCGCCTAGCGGCCGGGTGAGCGTGCGAGGTCCCGATTTGTGCTGGGACGAGTGCTGCATGCCTGGTGTGGAATCACCCCGTGCCACACACCATAGTGCACGGTACTTCGTTGATGTAGATCGGCGTACAAGAACGACGTGTTGAATGGAACGATGTGCGCCGGAGAAATGTTTCGTAATCTGCCGGTAGGTGGCATTCTTATAGATGAACAACAGTCACCGCCGAATGTTTTTGCGTGATGTTGCTGAATTCGTTCAAAATAAGAATATTTGAAGACACCTGCTTTTTGTCATAGAATAATTAAAACCTCACAATATGCATTTTTGACGCCTTTACTGAAAATCAACAAATTCTACAACAACCACGGATGCCATTATCGACGTTCTTTTGTTGTTTAGCGCACATCAACTTTGCTCCCGACCTGGGGGTTATCTTGTAATCTCACCTTTTTAACGACTCTTTGCGGGAAGTCGGGAGATCCGTTTCGCTCTCATCTTCATTATACAGGTTTCTCTGTGATGCTACTTCAGTGTCATGAAAGCTCCAGAGGTCATCTGAGGGGGTTATTTTGTTATCTCACCTTTTTAATGACTCTTTGCGGGAAGACGGGAGATCCGTTTTGCTCTCTTAATGATCGGCTCACGATCGGCCAAGGTCCGATGGTGGCTCCATTTCACGTTCCTAACGACAGGTGAGATGGAACTAATTAAATGCGGAGCCAAATGAAACGGATCATGAGTGGAAAGATACGGATCAAGAGTCGAAAGAGCGGATGAATCAAATAAATAGACCAGCAGTTCACCACTTGAGAGCCGAAGATGGTCACGCCGCCTGGGTGGCGGAGTTGAACTACGAAAAATGACGTAATTTTCCGTATTTTATGACGTATTCTCACTTAAGTGAGATTGCAAAACAACCGAGCGCTGTCCAGTAGTGCGCAGGGTCTGAATCACGACTGGAAGGCAAGTGCGCTGTTGTGTTATGCGAAGTGATTAGCACACTATAGTAAATGGAAAGCACCCACAATTTAAAATTTTGAGGAATGGTGAAGGAAACTTTAATGTTGAGGTATTCAAGTATTTGATACAAGTTAAATGAACGGTTAACCATTTCCAAAAGTTGCACCAAGGCTAACAGAAACAAATAATCGGTCAATTTTCTACTCCCATTACAATAAAACAAACTAGATAAAATGTATACACTATTAAATGGGCGAAAACAAGGTAAATGAAATGCAAACAGCGTAAAAATTGGTTCTGCGTCTTAATTCTAGAAGAGTTAAAATTCGAGTGCACTGAATAAAATAGACTGATGAGGTCCCACAGAGTTCCACTACTGAACCTTGAATCTCGAGTCCTCCACTCGTTTAAGGATTCGATGCACACATTGCGAACCTGTTACAATGCCAATGGTCTCTCGAGGCTTGAGCATTGCCTCTGAAAGTGAGACTGCGAAGGGAGGACACGTGATACACTCTTCCGGGAGAAACAGACAGTCCGGGAGCAGAATGAACAAAGGGACAAGCGACGGAAGCAGAAGAATATTGTACTCAACAAGCCGACGCACATTATACAAGAGCAGAGGCGTAGCCAGGGTTCCTAGTATTCCGTTAAATCTCATAGTGGACGGGACAGCTGTTGTTGTTGTTTTACATTTCGATTAAGGTGGTTCCACCGTGAAATGACTTAAATGTCATTTTATTCATATTCTGTCTACTGTCTGTAAAAGTTGTCCTCTATCTGATATGAACAACAAAATAATACCTGTCCACGCTATATTACTCTCTAATTGAACTTGAAATTACATGATGTTCAATGGGGGAATGAGAGAAACACGGGGAAAATAGTATTTTTCCATAATATAAATGCCTTTTTTTGCAGAAAACTATTTATAAGAAGGAAATAATCCAAATAAATTGAATAGAAATGTAATATAGGCATCTTACCACCTTATTTTTCTAGTTATTGAAGAATTAATGCCGTAATTGAAGTCAAAATGCGGTAATTCGTAGGAAATGGCGCTGCAGTCGGCTCCTATGGCTGGAAAAAAGTGCTCATTTAAAATACATTCGTGGATTAATCTGCAATTTTTTTTCCTTACTTTTGGGTTTCTATAGGTAACGCATTTCATCAGTTAAAGCAGGATTTTTGGGACAAAATATCAAAAATGTGGAATTTAGTATTTGTTTTGACTCACACAGTAGCGGCGGAACACCCTTAATATTTCGAGAACCTGAATGGGGTGGCGTTATGATGATTGTGCATGTATTTAAAATGAGATTTAATGAATTGTGGCCACTGTTCCCTAGTAATTAATGCCAATTACATGACGTATTGTTGAGTTCCTATAGGATAACTTCTTCCAAATATCGTCCTGAAGCTTAGCTCACAAGTAGTCTTCCTGACTAATACCGTGTAGCACAGGATGATCCAGAAGATAAACGCGCTAACCAGAGGTCTTCTCACAAGAGGACTGACCGAGGACGCGGAGAAATTCGCTCCAACTAATCAGGCTACAACTGCCTCGGCCAGCGAGACATCTCTGCCTATACTGTCATTCTCTTCTGCTTTGCGCCGTTCAGTTTACGGCAACGTATCACAAAATCGAACAGAACTTGACACAATTTAATGCTCACAATTCACTATTACAGTTTTGCCAATGCAGTGAAAATTTTCAACTTTTATTAGTAATATGAGGGTCCTTAAAAATAACTAAAAAATAGATATTTTTTCTGGTTTATCTTGCGTCTAAGTGTTAGTGCGCATCGTGTTAAAAGATTATATTCCGGAAGAGTTTTGTTTTCTACACACTCAAAATGCCCGTGATCCTCGGTGGTTCGGGACCTACCGCAGAGATACACATAATTTAGTTTTTAGCTTTATAATTTAATTCTCATCCCAGTAGTATTTAAACATTTAATTGGCGGAATTGTTTAAGCCGGGACGGTTGTATATTTGCCTTAATCGATATACACCACCGCAACGAAAGTCCCTGGCTGCCGCGCTGGGTACCCGTATCGTCGGCACGTCTACGGTCGGCAATCGTCGTAAAAGCCGAGGGCACGTATTTTCATAATATAGTATTTGCGTAAGTGAGCTATTTTGTTGAAATTTATTGTAGCGAGTAGTGTTTGGTTTCGAAATGCCACGTACGAAATACCAAGGTATAATTCCTACTAATTAATTTAATAAATAGCTTTTAATATGCATTGTTTTAGCATCGAAATTTCCAAGGTCTAAACGTAGTGTGACGTCATCTCCCATATTAGCAGAAGCGAAATAGCCTAGCTGTGCGTTGAGAGTGAAATAGTATTTGCCTTTTCGAAGTTATTTCGATATTTGAAATAAAACGTTGGTGCTCCGAGCTCCTAAGCTTCTTTCGCAATGAAGCGTTACATGGCACGTTGACGAATACTTTATCTGGAGTTGATATCCGCGTACTTTTGCATTATGGCACGAAACAATACTCTTTGTAGCTCTTCTTTTTCGCAGTAATTTTTTATTGATATCATCAGGCATCTTCATGGTAATTTTTGGAACTATTTAGCCTGTAAAAAAGGATATTTACCACACAAGGCAGTAAATACAACACAGAACGAATGTAAACAAACCCGGCAGCGATTGTGGAGTAAGGGCGTTTACGTCACAGCAGATTCAATATGGCCGCGGTCCGTTTGTGCGCAAGGTTCGAAATATGATTTTAAATCGCTTATTGTTTAAAAAGTAGGAAAGTTACGACAGTAAAATTTTGGATTTATGGTTTTTACGCACCAAAGTAAAATTTAACATAGTTTCCAAAAATTGTGCAAATACTCTATTATCGGCGACCGCCGGTATCTCTGGCTTTTGATGACTACAAGACAGTTCTTACTGCGATCAGAGGCAGCGACAGGAATTTTCACACTGACGACAACGACATCTAGCAATTTTTCTCCAGTTCTATCGTGGTGCCGACGATGAACTCATGCCTTTTTAGTGAATATCATTCTCACGGATTATCTGAAAAAAGAAAAACGGATTCAAAAAGGTTAATACAACATGCGGTCAATTGAATTACGCCAATGAAGTCCACAAAGAGACCATTTTTGAGAACTATCCTTCGCAGTGGTTCGCTTGGAGCATATGAAAGAAAACGACCGCGTAAGAATAAACAGCATCTGGAATAATATAACGTCCCACTGCGTCCGCAGCTACGCATCGGTTCAAAATAACATGTTGGTATTAAACCGACCTTGAACAGAAGAACAAATTCAAAATTTGGTATAGGTCATACATTATTAAAACAATAAGCGCCAAGCGAACGGTACCCTAAAACAAAAAAAATACAATTTGAGAAAAATTACTAACTTTCAGTATTTCAATAATTTAATTAACACTAATGTTTATAAATACAGTGGAAAGAAAATACATTTCCTCGAGGAATTACTGAATTAAGAGTTAAAAGCATATGCTGATCTTCAATTTGCTTTTCCTAGGTAGCTAGATTTACAATAGAATGATTGGCTACAGCGAGAAAATAATTTTTGAAAGTAGTAAAGTAGGCCTACTTTAATAGTCATATCACGCTCATATATTTAGTGGCGAAATAAAAGAACGAATTCGAGATTAACGAAAGAGTTTGAGTCGGAATAACGAAAAATGGCTCAGGATTAAAAACAAATGTTTAAACAAGTCGCTAAGTTATCGGCATCGGAGGTCTGCAAGGATATGATGCAACAATCAAATTCAAATAACGAATACTCTCGTTTCGATTGTGAACGTTTGACGGCACGCAAGCAGACTAGGATGGTTGATAAATGGGATTAAAAGACAAGACTGATTCTCGAACAATAATTACAAATAGACCTTCTAATCACATTGCAATGCAATTGATAAGAAAAATCAACAAAATCCGAATCACATACTTCTTCGTTGAATTTGAATCAGGCTAATAGAAAATAAAAAACACGAAAGGTGGATGAAATTATTTTTTAATTTCAATAGTCACGTCTCTGGCAACACAAGAAGTTGGGGAATCGATTAAAGCTTTGGTCTTAAACGTAGTGGCAGTTCAGTTACAATTCACTATTCATACGCAATGTTCTATGCCCTTAGTCGCCGAAACATAAAAAAAATATATTAACTCTAACAATATTACTCACAAAATAAATACCAATTCAAAAGATTCGGTAGTCATTTGCGGAAAACGTACAAGTGATTATATACCTGTCTTTTTGCACATGTGTATAAAAATACACAACATTACAACGATTTGTAATCCCAAACATTAATCATTATGAAAATTTTCCCAGTTTCGGGTACTAACAACTTAATTCACTCCTTCGGCCACGCCAACTGTTCGGCTCGACATTGAAAATAAACATTCAGGAAGGCCGTTTAAAAGGAAGATAAAATTCCGGTTGCCATCCGCCCGGGCCCGGGTGTTGTTCTCTTTCGTGAAGACCTTCGCTTCCGCAACATTGACACAAGGTCAGCTCAGCGACCAAAGAGTGTTCACCCGCCACTATTAAGGGCCGAGCGTGGGATGCGGCTCACTCGGGGACTAAAAATGTATTTGCCTCCGTGCTCAACCACCTACCTCTCTCCTACGGAACCGCGAGTCCTTCGAGGCGACACCATTTCGATCCCGGACCCGTAAGGATTCGAATCACCATCGACGAGAACAAATTATTGACGTCACAACCCCGACGTCAACTAAGTGCGACAATTTCGAATTAAACCCGTTTTTAGTCCCCAAGCACCGACAAGGGGAGCGTAATGTTTATTTATTTTTTAGACTAGTAGATAATTATAAAATTTTCGCCTATAAATAATAATAAAACACGACAGTTCCCGCCAATCAAGAAAACTAAAGGTATATTTAGACGAGAACACAAAGAAGGATTCAAAACCGCGACCTTCCTAGAGGCAGAAGAGGACAAGGCGAGATTTAACCCCGCCACCAAACCGAAGCCAGCCATTATCAACCAGCGATTATAATTATCCGCGTAAATGACTGGCGACCTTTCTGAGGTTAATCCGCGAAGTACATACTTTCGTAATATTCAAGTGAAAACATAGTTAAAGTACGCAACAATTTGCACTAAGTTCCCTCAAATCATCCACTTATGCAAGAGTACTGTGCGGTGTATGGAAATACAGAATACAGTGAGACCAAAAACGTTTTTTTCATCCAGTCTAGAAGGCATGCACTGGACGTAAGCACACCAAAATTGCACTCCAACGTGGGCACCAACCACTAAACCATCTCATCTTGCCTACACTTCATTTCCCAATTTTTTTTTCCCCGCGGAGAAGGAAAGCTTTCTCCGCGGGGAAACCATGTCACTGTCGCCGCGGACTAAGGCCGTCTGGAATTCGATGTTCACAATCGAAATTTATTATCTCCGGTTAGATGTTTCCTCGGAACGAGTTTAAACGTTCTCCAATCGATAACGCTCACGTCAACTTAGGGATGCGCCAATTTTACCCACTGGTACTCCACTGGTATCGTGGAGTAAACATATTCGAGAAATTACCGGTCGAGCTAATCGTAAATTGGGATTTGTTAACAGAGTACTTGGCAAGTGCGACGATAAAGTTAAGGAAATCAGCTACTTCTCCCTCGTTATATATTCTCTGACGACGTTGACAATATTTTACGAAATCCGACATACTACGGTAGATCAGATCATGAGAGTAAAATTAGGGAACTAGACTGCAGAACGGATAGATTTAAGATGTCATTTTTCCCACGAACGATAAGGGACCATAATAGCTGCCATGAGACTTTTATCTAGGTTTGTCGTTAGGTAGTGTAGCTCTTAGTAGTAGTAGTACTCCTAATACTTGAATCCTTATCTGTTACCTAGCACATACTAACAGCACGCCTAGCATGTTTTCTACATGGGTCTTGAGTCCCTGTCCATATGTGTAGTTGTAGAATGCATGTATATTGAGGTCACTCTCCATTTTGATGACATCTGTAGTGTAGTGGTGCATGCTTGTGAGGCTTCGCCTCGTGACAAGCATTAGCGATTTATGCTAATGCATAACTAGTCGTAGTTACACTAACTTAGGGTATAGTGTAATGCATGTTGGTGATTACTCACCCCCTGCCACACACCCCTGAGGTGGCTTGCAGGGTATTTTGTAGATGTAGATGTAAATAGAGGAGGTGCATGCCTGTTGAGGATTCCCCACTTGAGGTGGCTTGCAGGGTTCTGCGTAGATTTTGATGTAGATATAATTTCGAAATAAAATATAGTGGAAACCAGGCGAGTAGGTAGACGGATATATTACACCGAGACAAGAAAATTAATCATATAAAAGGCATTGTCTCCGGCGTAACTCTGTGGAACTCCTTCATTTTAATAATAAAAGCACTTGGTTGTTATTCCACACTTTATTTTATGATGGCATGAGATGCTGAAACCCGGGTCGTTTCCTTAAAATAAAGTGTGGAATAACAACCAAGTGCTTTTTTATTATTAAAATTAATCAGTTGAATGTCTAAAACCAGGAGCATACAAGTATTCCACGATCGTATTTTCAGCACGGTCTTGTTAAAGCTGCTTCCTCAAGGCTGCCTCGTGCATACAAACATGCGATGTAGAGAAATTCCAACATGCTGCTCCGGGACATCCACGGAGTACACCCAGCGAGAGGCTGTCAACGCGTGTGACGAACGGAGAAAGAAGAAATTCTTAAACCCATCTGTCCGGTAGTGAATTTCTTTTGATTTTCTCGCTCGTGTCTTTCCAAGCAATGTAGCATGAAGGGTAAACAATATTCACCGAGTATACTCGTGGAATAATTAACGTGATTCGTATTCCCGACAGATCTACAACTACTTAGTACCAACCTCACACCTCAATGGTGTGTGGCAGGAGGTAGGCTTCTTAAACCAACATCCACTACAACTGTAGGTAGTGTAGCTCTTAGTAGAAGTAGTACTCCCTAATACTTGAATCCTTATCTGTCACCTAGTACTAACAGCACGACGTGCATGTTTTCTACATAAGTCTTGAGTCTCTGTACATTTGTGTAGTTGCAAAATACATATATACTAACGGTCCCTCTCCATTGAGAACATATCTGTAGTGTAGTGCATGCTTGTGATTCTTCGCCTCGTGACAAGAATTAGCGATGTATGCTAATGCATAATTAGTCGTAGTTACACTAACTTTAGGGTATAGTGTAATGCATGTTGGTGAATACTCACCCCCTGCCACACACCCCTGAGGTGGCTTGCAGGGGATTTTGTAGATGTAGATGTATCCTACAAATGCTATTGAAATTACGGGAGTTGGTGCACTAACAAAAACCTGAAAATTCATGTCGGAGTGAAGTTTCACCAACATGCAATGGACTACATGCTACAATGTCATAGCAAAAACGAACACTAATTTAGTTTGCGACTACATAAAGTGATTCGTCGTCTCGGGCGTAACTGGGAGGAATCTACTGATACTTGAAATGAAACACTGAAAACCCTGATGATTCCACGAGTTTCATTTGAAACCACGACCCAGGTTTTGATTTCGGGCGTCATATTTAGCTGTTAGGTTACAATGCATGATGTTAGACCCGACATGAGAATTCATATCTGGAACTGGCTACAGCTTAGAGACTCGAGAAAAACAAAAAAACACACTCGCATAGAGAAAAAACGAGTACGGTTACAGATCGGATGGTATGAGTCTGCTGCATGACAATGAGTCACGGACCGTGAAGGGCGGAAGGATGTTCTGGAGCAGGAAGAGGAAAAGGTGACTTCTTGACAGAGAAACCACGTTAGTCCGCGGACGATCACGAGAAATTCATTCATTCACGTTCGGAAACTTCCACGAACCACAGAGATAAAAAATGCACGACCCAGGTTGCGTCATAATCAGATGCATTTACCACTTAAAATAACTATAACAATTCTATGATATAATTTTCAGTTAGGGGAGAGGAGGGGTAAGAGAGAGAGAAAGAAAGAATAAATAAGGATTGGGGAAATATGCTCATTAAGAAACTGCTACGAGGTGTCACGAATTCTTTTTTAAATTCAAAGCTGTTCAATTAATATCTTTTTTGGATGTCCATTTCCCTGTTAAACAATTGGCATGCCTTCTTCACTGACAGAAAATATACTCACTCCGATCACGTTATACCAACCGATTCGAGAGACATACTTTAAGTAAAAGAAAAACTAACTGGTAGTGTCCGCGACAATGCCGAAGGATTTATAGTGTGAAATGTCTTCCAGTGCTCTGGGAATAAGCATGAGTTGAAAAGAGAAAAAAAAAGTGCCAAGGTCGACGGAGGCTTCCAACAGCCGAACCCTCCTCCTTCCCACCCCCTGTTCATATTCGACCCTCGTCGTCTCAATTGTGGGGCTATCCCCGATATTTTGCCATGTTCCTTAAAAATCCCGCGGGTCGCGCAGTGTAGCCTATCAACCGTCACCACCCTACGGTTCCATATGGCTTCCTTCTCCCAATTCTTCTTAAGACATTCATTCCTGAACATGTCAGAAAACTTGCTAATAATAAACCCGTACATAGCTTTGCATTTATTGAATGACGTACAACTTTAACATTTTGAGTGATATGCCACGGCGCATTCTGCCGATAACGGTCAAAATTAACACCAGCATGACATGGTGGGGGGCTGTTCAACATTTGATCTATTAAAGCGTTTCAGAGCTAACTTGACGTTTTAAATATCACTACAGAATATCATCAGAACTCCTTTTTCGAAATTAATTTTTGTAAAAACAAAAATGCTCACCACCCTATTATGAGTAGCCAGCGGCGTAACAACGTTGCAGATTTAGCGGTGGCCTGCTTTTTGGCGCCACCCCCCCTCTACCCAATACCCCAAAAAACAAACTCTATCAATCTTTAAAACCATCCTAAAGTCCTAAAATTAGTTATTTTTAAACTCAAAATTGTGGTTTTCCGTAAAAGCTTTACGCTTTCACCAGAATCGTTGTAGTGTGTTCTTTGTGAAAAACACACTGACGTTTGAAGTACACGCCTTCGGCGCCCTCCGTAGTACTTTGTGGGGGAGGGCAAAGTACTCTTGCCCCCACCCCCCTCGTTGTAACGTCGCTGTAAGTAGCGGGCAAAACCCCGTGGGGTGCGCGCCTTGCGTAAAGCATGAGGGTTTGAGCGATCGAGTACTAAACCACGTCACCCTCAATTGCCCCTGGTTCGCCCGGAAGCTCCCCTACCCTCCCCCCCTCATCTCTTCCTTCGAACAATCAACTGCCTCCTCTTCGAGTCTGATTGTACAACCATTCATGCGGCCTCCTACATGCGCCTGACCTCAAAACGAACAGGCAAGACCTTCCGAGCATTCGTGTATCTCTCTCCTCTTCGACCGACCTCTCTCTCTCCGGAGCAAGGGACCCGTCACAATCACGAGCACCACCGCACACAACACGAAGAGATATCACAATGCGTCTCATCTCTTCCTGACGACGACAATGGATAGACACAGCAACGAGCATGATTCATCACAACTGCGTGCCCTTCATTTGGGATTTCAAGAATTAAACCGATCGCGATAATCTCCACCAGTTGACTAAGGAGATACATTAGTCTGTCCCCATTATCCACTCAATAATTCTCGTTGCTTTTATGTGATATCAATTCCAGGATGGCATTTCCCAAGGTAATTTTGAGAAGTTAAGAAATTACCGACTTGTAATAGCTGACGTGGGGTAAACACCAATAGCGAAGACAGCACGATAGTAAAGCGAGCGATTTCAACAGTAAACTCTCGAATCGTAGAAGGTTTACAATATTGCTGTATTGATCGGTTATAAGAGTACAAATACTTAGTCGGAATCGATAAAGATGAAAGGCAAGTATGTACCAATGACTCATTGACTGATTACGATACATCTGGAACAGCAAAACGTATGATAATGAAATTTGCCACGCAGCTGCTTCCTTGACCCAATGTGTTCAATCAGAAATCTTTTTTAAAAAGTAACAACTATAACAGGACTAGCTATATGGAAGAAAGCAAGGGTGTCTGCCGTGACAAATAAAACTCCCCATAAATTATTAGAACAATAAAGGAGTGGGCTTGAAACGACTCATGGTCAACTCCTGGAGGTGTTATCTGTTAAAGCTAAAACATCTACGATGTACCGTACAAGCCACCACTAGGGTGTGTGGCACGGGGTGATTCCACACCAGGCATGCAGCACTCGTCCCAGCACAAGTCAGAACCTCGCACGCTCCCCCTGGCCGCTAGGCGCAGGCCAAAATCAGTCAGGAGAACAGTGCGCAGTCCAACCGGAAACTGGGAGAGTGATACGTAAATGAACATACAAACATGCAGAACAATGCTATACACACATCTAGTGGTCAATATTACTGATACTGTTAATTTATGAATACTACGAGATGCTACTTCATGCAAAGAACAAAATAAAATAAAATAAGCTAAGAACCATCTACATATTAAAGCAATGCTACGATACCCTGCACAGAGTGAAAGGGGCAGGTATTGCAATAAAATATGGTAACGAAGTGGTTTAAAATGATAACAGGAAGAATTTAAGGCGAGCAGAGCCGCGGTTAACTCCCAGTTATCAAATATATAAGTCAAGTGGTTTAGATAAACCTAAATCTTACATTAACCATGTAATATTACTTATTTTTATAACACGAAGGCATTCTCCATTAAGATAAACATGTTTAAGGGTCCAAGCATGAAGGAAACCTATGAGAGGAAGCGGATTGCATATCTTACAAAACAATGCAATTGAATTTATTCATTCTTAAAACATGAATGTATCTACATTTATTTATTTCCCATGAAGGTAAAAAAAAAAGATTCTCTTTTACCTCAAACAAGTGGTAGAGGAATGTTCTAGGAATTACGTTAGTTGAGACGCGGGACTGAGAAAGAATAGTGAACATAATGAAAAGTAAAGAAAACTTTGTAATTCCACATAAATATTTAATGTACGACCTAGATTTCGACGTTCCACGTCATCATCTGGTACAATTGCATAGAAGGTAGAGAATAAATAGTATTTATTCTCTACCTTCTATGCAATTGTACCAGATGATGACGTGGCACGTCGAAATCTAGGTCGTACATTAAATATTTATGCGGAATTACAAAGTTTTCTTTACTTTTCATTATGTTAAGTCGATTCCATGAAGTCACGCCCGAGACAACGAAGAATAGTGAAAGAAAAAAGCCGTCTATCCTCAAGAAACATACGATACCAATTATTACAAAAGAGAGCCAGGAATATTCTACAATGACTGGGCTGTAAGGAATCCTCTCTTAGCAATGAGAAGAAAGGGCACTGAAACCAGTTATTTTTTTTAATCCAATTATTTCGCTTACCGATAATTTTCCATTTTCACCTTTGCATATTATACTATCCTACTTCTAGCAGTCAGAGTTGGAATGAATCTTCGACAGAGTACGATAAGACTGAAGAATACCGTCAATACGTCCAGAAAAAAAGTGAAGGAATCGAATATGTCAATGGGGTATCTATGAAAATTAAAAATAAGAAAATACCCTGAACTATTAGAAGGGCCTCTTAACGCCATTATCATCAACAGCAGTCATCCATCCGAAGATCTCCTCCGAAGATCCGTCGTACTACATCTGGTAGTCCATCCTTGGTCCAAACGTAGTCGTCCGAAAAACATAGAAATCCGGATGGCCAATGCACCGATCAAATGCGAATAATGCTGACGAAATGCAATAATGCATCCATTCTGCTCAAAAGTACAACCTGAGAGTTTTGAGTTAAATTTAGCCTTCACCCTTCCGAAGGCGAAACAAATGTCCCGCGCTAACCTTACTAAATGAAGAAAACATACACGCAAAGCTTGACTCATTTCCGCAATAAAGAGACCCATGATGACTTATCGACGGCATCTCATATTACTCATACCTCGAATATACCACCCTTGGTGGTGGCTTGCACGGTACTTCGTACATGTGGATGCATGCCATGTAGAAACACTGGTATTCTGCTGCGAACGAAACTGCTCTACTAAATTCCCTGCAAGCCACCTCACGGGTGTGTGGCAGGGGGTGAGTATTCACCAACATGCATTACACAATACCCAAAAGTTAGTGTCACTACGACTAATTATGTATTAGCATAAAGCGCTAATGCTTGTCACGAGGCAAAGCCTCACAAGCATGCACTACTACACTACAGATATGCTCACAATGGAGAGGGACCGTAGGTATATATGTATTTTGCAACTACACAAATGGACAGATACTCAATATTTATTATGAAAACATCTACTGACATCAACAAGTTTGCCCAGCATTCTCTGTTACTTTCCTAGATGGATTATCCGTTGAAGCCACAAATTACTATCTTATCTCAAATGCTTCGAACCGCACTTTCCTTTCCTTGAAATGTATCACCACCCTGTACTGCCGGACTGGATTTTTCCCAGGGTTCTAGTTCCGAAATTCAGTCATCACGTTCTTCCGTTTCTTTTTTCCCTCCACCTTCCAAGCGTCCTCTAATTATTTATATTCTTCTTTAGAAATCCCATGGTTTCCATCTACTTTCAAGGCTTTTCCTCTTTATTTGTCAAGGCTCTTAATTGCTGTTTATCTATCCCAGTCATTCTTCCAATGAAAGGATCCAAATCTAAACTCTCGTCACATTTCAACAATCAGTAAGAGATGTGTCCCACTACATTTTATAAAATACGCAACCACTTCTGGGATAATGAAAAGTAAAGAAAACTTAGTAATTCCACGTAAATATTTAATGTACGACCTAGGTTTCGACGTGGCACGTCATCATCACCAGATGTGACGTCATCATCACCAGATGTGACGTCATCATCACCAGATGACGACGTGCCACGTCGAAACCTAGGTCGTACATTAAATATTTACGTGGAATTACTAAGTTTTCTTTACTTTTCATTATGTTAAGTCGATTCCATGAAGTCACGCCCGAGACAACGAATTACACTTCTGGGATACTTCGGAAATTACAGGCACAATATGTCCATGGTATAACCCAACCGGCTTCTCCCTGCATCTGATGGTATGTTCCTTAAGTAAACACGTGGCGTGCCACAAAATATAATACCCTATCATAAACCATTCCGAAGAAAAACAATTGTTTCCTCAGGGCAGACACCACTCGTCTTTAAGCTCCAACCCATAAATTGACTCCTATCCAACAATCAGTCCGAAACTATTTCCAATAGAATCTTCACCACTTTCCCAGACGAGGTTCAACTTATGTTAAAACAGTTGTAAAAGAGGTGGAGAAAGAGTACATGAATTAACCTAATATTTATCTAGCATAACCGCTAAGACAATCACAGAGAGCTGCGTCGAAATAATCCAAGGACTTAATACCATTGTGGATGATCAACTACTTGCCGTCAAAGTATCTCTTTATTCTTGAGATGGAAATAGCGATGCAGATGGCGCCACGAACGAAGCACTTAAATGAAAACAACACGACTGAATGCGAATAACGTTTTGAGTGTCGCACACACACAATTTGACGGTAGAAAACATCGCCGTAACCTCTTCAGACCCGAGATAAGAAAGCTGTTCGGTCGTTTGAGAACTCAAAGCCATAGGGTCTCAGGTCAAAGGCTGTTACACTCCTCGTATGCACGGAAAGCTAGCACTAACGAGGTCAGTCGCTATTCACCAATGAATTCTAACAAATGTGTGGCGAATGACTAAATTAAGTTTAAAATCTATAAAGTTTCCGCGACCTGAAAACCAATAATTGCCACATCATGCCTTCGGACAAAATTATAGCCCGGAATCAATTCTTTACACCTTTTAAAATCAATAGTTTTGCATTAATTTGGAGTTCCGGAGAGGAAATTTCGGAAGCAATTGATGAGGCATGCAGGAAGAAAGGAAATATAGCAATCGAACCGTAAACACTTTTAGGACATGGGTGGGATGAAAAATTGCTCTTGAGGAATTTTCAGTCTGCAGCAACGGGAAGCGAAAAATCTGTAACCACATTTCGCCAGAGCGTTGTTTAGCAAGCTAAGAGGTTCCGGGTTACAGCAAGGGTTGAAACCACGGCCTACAAACTGAAATTCTCTTTCGACGCTCGAGTATTTCCGAAACCTCAAACTTGAAATTATTTCGGGACGTTTTGAAACCAGTATAGGTACTGGTTCATTTTGGGTCAGGGCTTCGAATGGGTGTCGAAAAATAGTAATGAAGATTCTCATCTCTGCCGGAAATACGGCGATGAAATACACAGAAGTTGCCAGGAGAAAAAATATGTCAAAAAAAACGCTCTCATGAGCGCAAACGAAAAATAAGCTGTTATGGAGAACCGTCGCATACATTGGAAAGAGCTGTTTAGGCCGCTACTTCGCAGATATATCGAGAACGTTATAAGCAACGCTCACGTTAGTAACGTGAACCGGATTTCGGAAAAATTGTACAGGCACATTGGGGCTCAATAAATACACGGAAATAAATCTTTCTTTTTTGAAAATAGTAAAAAAATTGTTACTTAATGTAGAAAATCTAGACGTATTTTTTTGTTACTACTACGGTTAATATTCAGTGTAAACTGCATGCACGAAAGGTTGACATTAAACAACAAATTGTTATATTTTCATGCATTTATTTATGTTTCGTATCTGGTCTCAGTTTACTTATTTTTTTCAATTATTCGTATTGTAATTTGTAGGTATCCCGATATAGGCAATGCCTATCAGTGATTCCTAATTTATCCAAATTTACTTGAAATGTAAAATTTGATTGTAATGTTGATTCAACGGATAAATAAATTTATTATTATTTAACAAAATACGTTAGAAGTGTCATTGACAAAAAATACTTTTTTTTAACCAACTCAATTTTCAAATTGTCGGCTACGTTATTTTATGACCAGGTATTGTATAAAATTCATCCATTAGAGTAATCTACCGGTTAGAGGTAGGTTACGATGAAAGTCAGAGAATATCCAACGAACTCTCACACGTGCCGTGCCCTATCTATCTCTAGTATTTCTTTCTTCATCTCAGCATAAGTCCTACCTTTCTTTATCCCGTCCATAAAACCTAATCTCTTTCTTCCCCTTCCCCGCTTACCCAACATACTACCTCTATCACGGCCTTCAGCAAACCATCGTCCCTCATTACCGCTTCCAGCCACCTACCCTGCCTTACCCTAATCTCATCTATAAGTTTCCTCTCCTCGCCCACCATGTCAAGCACTTCCTCATTTGTCTTCCTTTCCGTCCAACGCACCTTCTCCATCCTCCTCCACACCCACATCTCAAAAGCCTTCAGCCTATTTTCGTCTTCCTTTCTCAAGGTCCACGTTTCTGCCCTATACAACGCCACACTCCATATCAAGCTCTTCACCAGCCTCTTTTTTATATCCTTACTTAGGGTTCCCGTCATCAGCTCCCTTCTATTATTGAACGCTTCCTTCGCTAGCGCTATTCTCCTCCTAATGTCATTGTTACTATGTCCTGTTTCTTCTAACATCTAAATTGTTCTACTTGCTCCAGTTTGTGACTTCCCACTCTTCTCACCAGCCTCGCTTTCTTTGTCCTAGAGAATCTCATTACTTATGTTTTCTTATTATTAATCTTCATCCCGTATTTCTCGCACTGCATTTCCAATGCATCTACTGAAGTTTGCAATCCTTTCGATGACCGACTGACCAAAGCTTGGTCGTCTGCGAATCTAACCGACTTTCCGCTGGCCTCCTACTTTCATTCCCACATCTAGCTCATCCCATGCCTCTTTTACCATTTCCTCAGCATAGATGTTAAAATCAATGGCGACAACGGGCACCCTTGCCGCACCCCGCGACCTATAACTGCCCACCCTGATTCACCCTCAGCTACCCTCACCTGAGCCATATGACCCATATATAAGCTTCGGATGAGTCTCCTATCACACCAATCTACTCCTATTTCTCTCAATATCTGCATTAGTTTCTCCCAGTTTACTCTGTCAAACGCCTTTTCGAAATCTACAAAGCAAGCGAAAACATCCTGATTATACTCTAAGTTTCTTTCTAAAAGTGTCCTCATTACCGCAATCGCGTCCCTGGTGGCCCTCCCCTTCCTGAGCCCAAATTGGTCATCACCTAAATAGTAGTTTGCTCTGCTCTCCAACCTTCAATTTATTATTCTCAATACAACTTTTGCCGCGTGCGAAATTAAACTGATTGTTCCATACTCCTCGCATTCTGACGCTTTCTTCTTCTTCGGGATAGGTATTAATACTGTTTTCACAAAAATCCTCCGGCCATACTCCTTCCTCATAGATCCTGCGAATAAGTTCGAAAATCGATTTTCTCCCCTTACCACCTAGATTATTCAGTAGCTCCGAAGGTAGGCTATCGGTTCCCACGGCTTTTCTACCCTTCATCTCTCTTAATTCCCTCTCTATTTCTCTGTCAAGTAACTCTGGTCCGAGGTTATCCTTATCTATTGATCCTTCACCCTCTAGATCTAGGCTAAAGGGTCTATTCTCGCTGTCATATAGCTCCTCTACGTATTCTCTCCATCTTTCTTGGATATCTTCCCGTGCGACTAATATCTTCCCTGTTTTGCCCTTAACCTTTGGTATCGTTTGACCTCTCTTACCACCCGATAACATTTTCACCTTGGCGTACAAAGCGCCCACTTCCCCCTCCTCCTGCAGCTTTTCCATTTCCTCGCATTGTCCCTTCCACCAGTTTTCTTTTGCCCGATTGGTCACTCGCCGGAGTTTACTATTCAATTCCTTGTACTTCCTCTTGCCTACGTCGGTGTTGACGTTTTTCCATATCCTTCTCTCCTAGAATTTCTTTATTATTTCTTCCATAACCCACTGCTTCTTAACCCTCTTCTTTTCCACCGTTCCTATTGTTTTCTTTGCCGCTTCTGTGATGCCTGTTTTTATAATCTCCCATCTTCTCTCTATTGTTCCCATCCGCTTTACTTCGCCTATGTTCTTTTCTACCAGATCTTGGTATTCCCTCCTTTTCAACCATTTTAACGCTTCAAGGTTCCACCTCCTTATCTTACTACCTTTACAAAGCCTTTTGAATCTAACTTCACACTTCATCATCACCAAGTTATGATCTGAGTCCGCATCCGCCCGTGGATAGCTACGCGAGGTTTTTACTGTTCCTAAATCCCTGCCTTCCATTATATAATCAATTTGGTATCTCCCAGTATCATCCGGCATTTTCCATGTGTACCTACGCCTGGGGTGATGTATAAACCAAGGGCTAAAGGTAGTTTCGTGGGGCCCACCAAAACCTCAGGTATACGAGACCCAAGGAAGGTGTAATTAGTGGGGTCCTCGCTCGAAGAAGACCCCTTTCCGAACCCTTCCTCGAGCTCCGAGAGATAATCCGGGTCGTCGGACACAGCGTGAGGTTACCCCGGCAGACATGACCATCCGTAGTACATTTTTTACTTTAATATTTCGAATGCTTAGAGATTAATAAATAAAGTAATGTTACTCCTGACGGCGGAGCGATTAAGTACGTCTTTTGATCGAGGTTCTACGATGAGAAATAACGATTTTACGAAAGTTGATGTGATTTTAACCGATTGCCTCCAGAAAATTGGCAACGCCGAAGCTATGGGAGGGGAGGGGGGAAAGCAAGAGGCGCTTTTTTCTCCCCCGACTCCTATTTTAAGCTAACCCACGTGGGATGTCCTGCAAGGGTGTTTGGAGGAGGGTGTGTTTTCACCTACTTTCACTATTTTATCTATTCCTGTATTTGCAGAGTATTGTATAAACGTTAAAAGAAAGGCAAGAGGTGCATTTTTCTCCTCCCACTCCGCTTTTAAGCTTACAGTATTTTATCTAATCCTCTAATAGCAGAGTGATGGATAAAAGTAACCGAGCTAATCGTAGATCAACCATACGCAGTGAGTTGTTCGGCTTAAAAAGTAGTTAGTCGAATTTTGAACATAATAGAATTACAGAAAAAAAAACAAAACAAGAGTACCGGATATAATTTTCAGGGACGATCAAATCTCCTTAGTAAAGAACACTAATACATTAGTAGTACTAGTCAATTAGCGTAACGTAAGGAATTAAATCGCATGTTTACATAATCTTGTTGGCATTACAGGAGCAGGTGCCATAACTGGAACACAATACTGGCTCACCGACGTTATCTACATCTACATGTTACCCTGCGAGCCACCTCTAGGTTGTTTGGCAGGGGGTGACAAGTCACCAAAATTCAGCATGCAAGCGGACCGCCACATGCACACCGCACGGTCATGAATATAAAGGATACTAACCAATTCCATCATGAACTAAAAACCATCATGCAGCATGCAAGAGAATCCCCACATGCACGCCACACATATACGATGACACATAATATTCTACATGCTACTTAAGAGGGCAATCTGCCTATGAAGCTAGAACATGCAAAACATGCTGTTAGAAACACCATAAAACTCCGTAAACATGCTTTAAGAAATACATAAGTTAGTAAGCTACACTACCAGTCAACTAATCTATTTCTAAGTCCTTACACAGCCGTTATAGTCTCTTATCGCTCGCGGAAAAAACGACATTTTAAAACTATCTGTTCTACATTCTATCTCTCTTATTTTATTTGTATGATCTAATCTACCATAGTACGTTGGCGGTCGTAAAATATGATCAACTTCGTCGTAAAATATACTACTCTTGAATTTACATAATAGATGTAGTCTTGTTTTCAATCTACGGTCTGACAGTGATTCCCATCCAAGTTGTTCTAAGAGGTCAGTAACACTAACAAGATTATCGTAACGGCTTTTCACGTACCTGGCTGCTCTTCTCTGTACACGTTCTAACTCTGTTTTTAAGCCTTTTTCATGAGGATCCCAAACACTGGAAGCATATTCTAAATGGGGTCTAACGAGAGAGAAGTAGCTTATTTCTCTCACTTTGTCGTCGCACTTGCCTACAATTCTTTTAACAAATCCCAATTTACGATTAGCTTGACCTGTTATTTCCCGAATATGTTTCTTCCACGATAGATCATTATTGAGCCTAACTCCGAGATATTTTACGGATTCTACCGTCTGTAATTGGGTATCCTGAATGAAATAGCTCTGTTGTGGAGAGTTATTTTTCCCCAGAATTTCATTACTAAGCATTTTTTCAAATTTAACTCTAGCTGCCACGCATCGCACCATGCTTGGACTGCAGTAAGGTCGTTCGTTAGTTTATCCTTATCTTCACTGCTACGGATTTCCCTGTATACTACAGCGTCGTCTGCAAATAATCGAAGTTTACTATCTATTATTTCACCAATATCGTTGATATAGAGTAGGAAGAGGAGTGGGCCTATGACACTATCCTGAGGGACGCCGGAAGTGACTCTAACTTCGTTGGAGGCTACGCCGTCTAATACTACTATTTGCACGCGATCGCTCAAAAGTTCTCTGATCCAGGAAATTACATCATCGTCTAGGCCGTTTGATTTTAGTTTTACTAATAACTTTCCGTGGGGCACTTTATCAAATGCTTTTTTGAAATCAAGAAAAATCGCGTCCATTGGAATGTTGTCCTCTCCGGAGACTAAAATATCGTGGGCAAACAGCGCTGAGTTTCGCATGATCTACCTTTCCTGAATCCGTGTTGAGTTCTCATTAACAAGTTATGCGTGTCTAGGTGTTTCATTACTGAGCTGACAACAATGTGTTCAAGGGTTTTGCATGAAATGGACGTTAAAGATATCGGTCTGTAATTACATGGCTGTTCCTTGTCTCCACTTTTGAATATGGGCGTTAGATTGGCAATTTTCCAGTCATTTGGTACTCCGTGTTGCTTTATGGATTTTGTGAATATTAGCTGCAAGTAGGGGGCAATTTCTGACGCTAGTTCTTTATACACGCGAGAAGGGATTTTGTCTGGACCAGGTGACTTATTTGGACTGAGCAATTTCAATAAAATTTCTATTCCGTGAGCACTAATATCAAGGGGAGGCATCTTTCGTATGCAGTGATTATCAACCGCCACGGATGAATTCTCAGATGACTCAGTGAACACGCTCTTGAAGTAGGAATTTAATAAATTGGCTTTATCGGAACTGTTTGTTAACACATCTCCATAATCGTTTCTTAGCGAACAAATGGTAGATCTTTTACCTTGAACTTCCCTAACATAAGACCAAAATGCTTTTGGGTCATCCCGTAACTGCTCTACAAGTGTTTTCCTTTTAAAATTCGTCAATGCATTCCTGAACGCTTCCTTTGTAGCGGCTTTAGACAACTTATATTTATTAATTATTAACTCTCGATCACTAGGAGATACATCATGAATGATTTTTTCATCTTAGCATGGCACGCTCTCTGTCGCCTTAACGATTTTCTGACTTCCGCGTCATACCATCTCGGTTCGCTACCTTCTTTTTTTATTTTACTAGGGATATATCTTTTGATTCCTGAATTTATGAGCGAAAGAAAAATTTTCCAAGTCCCTTCTACATTTAACTCCATTACTGATTTTTGAAACACGGGAAAAGCATTTTTCAGATTACTCTTGAACCCATCAAAATCAGCTCTTTTAAATATGAAAACTTTTCGTTCTCGTTTAAAACTTTTTGCGATATTTAAAGAAAACTCAGCTGTTACTGCCTTATGATCACTGATTCCCTCGACGGTGCTCACATTTATTACCTGATGTGGTATATTTGTCGCTAACAAATCAAGAATATTTTCTCCTCTGTTAGGAGCGGAAGCTATTTGAAGCAATGCGTTTGATGAAAAAGCGTGCAGTAACGCCTCGCAAATGACTCTATCTCTCCCACCGGGTATGAAGCTATAGGTCTTCCAATCTATAGAGGGTAAGTTGAAATCTCCGCCTAATATCAGATTTCTATCAGGATATTTGGATACTATGCTGTTTATTTGGGTTTCAAAATCTAAAATTGATGTTATATCTGTGTTTGGTGGTCTATAGTACGAGCATACAAATATAGTTTTCGATTTAGGACATTTAATTGAACACCACACAGATTCAACGCTGGTCTCCGGTAAGGTTTCCGCTCGGCTGACTATGGTTTTCTTTACAGCTATAAATACTCCGCCTCCAGTTCGGTTGGACCTATCTTTTCTGTAAACTTTGAATGATTTAGGAAAAATTTCACTATCAGAAATATCGTCCGTCAGCCAACTTTCTGTGCCAATAATGACGTTACACTCCGTGCTATGAATAAGGCCGTGAAATTCTGGAATCTTATTTTTTAAACTATGGCAGTTAACAACTGCAACGACTAATGCTTCATGATTATTGTTTATGCGATTCGGGGAAATTTCAACATTGCTGTCTTCAATTAAGCTATTCTTGGACCCTATATTCGGAGTACTCTTAGCTAAATTACTAACTGGCAACACATAATTATTGACCCCACTAATTGACCTGCCCTGTAGCCTACCGTCTATGTTAAACTCGAGGAGAGTGCTCAAGTATCCTGCGCGCTACATCCTGCGATGCCTCGTATGTATAGTGGACACCCGAGCGATTTATAGACACCCGACACAAATTGGTTAAAACCAAGTTCTGAATCACGAATCATAGATAATTCACACAAAAGTAAATATACACTTTAGATTCGTGGACCGTGATTCGTAATGGCGAATCGTGCCCAACTATGCTTGTCAGTACTTAATATAATCATTTGACTTCCTACTATTTTGTGAGATCATCTTCTCTCAGCCATCATTAATTTGGTATTGGATTTATTCCTGAAACTTTCGCAAACACAGTTTGTTGGCAAGGCCTTAATTTTGTTTGTATTATAGGGCTTTCAGTACTCCGGCTAATGGTGTGCCTAAAGGAAGTTGTATATTCAATGTCGAGTATCTATTTAGCGTCATGAGGAATTTTGAAAGGCACGACCCACTAGACTGTTCTATTTCGGATATGGAATTAATCAAAGAAACAAGAAAGGGATTTTTCAGTGAATTCCACCTGAAGTGCAAGATGTGTGGAATTGAGAAGAGCATTTGTAATGAAGACCCACACGACATAAAGATGGACATAAATAAAGCTATAGTTAGTCAGTAGGTTTATAAATCGTATTTGTCTTTGATTACTAAATATGTGTTCAAAAACTTGGCATTCCGTATAGGTGCCGCTTAAGGCGGAAGGATCTCTAAAATATATACATTAACTTTTCTATAGGTCACAGGAATGTTATGCATTGGACAAGGATACTCACAGATGAATGAGATGTGTTCCTTATTGGATATACCTTCCATGGCAATTATACTTTTGTGCGTCATCAGGAGAAAGTAGCATCTACCATCCACGATGTTGCATGGGAGCAAATAAAATCTGCATCAAAGGAGGAAGCAGATATAGCCATTGAAAAGGGAGAAATAGACAAAGATGGAATTCCTATGATAACTTTTGTCTGCGATGGATCATGGGCAAAGAGATCTTATCGAACAAATTACAATTCCCTGTCTGGAGTGGTGCATATTAAACACTGTCGCTTTAACATATATTTGAAATTGTGTTTAAATGACGAAATTAAACGCCATAATTTAACACAATGACTCTTGCGCTCTACGCAGGCGTGCATTGTCGGCTATCGCTCCAAAAAAGTACTCTTCATTGGAGTGCGAAACAAATACTGCTGTATATGTGCGCATGAGCGTTCGAAGGATGGTACTGCTGAAATTAAGGATCACGTCTGTTATAAGAATTGGAGCGGATCTTCAACGGGCATAGAATGGCCAGGCGGAGTTCTAGAAGATGGCAAAGGCATAATCGATGTTCAATGTCCAATTAGCTGCAGGAATTTGTCTCCATCGGAGACGGCAGGACAGAAAAAACTAAGGTCTAGTGACTATCCTTAAGAGGATGGGCTAATGGGCTAATGATGGTTTTTAGTTCATGATGGAATCGGTTAGTATCCTTTATATTCATGACCGTGCGGTGTGCATGTGGCGGTCCGCTTGCATGCTGCATTTTGGTGACTTGTCACCCCCTGCCAAACAACCTAGAGGTGGCTCGCAGGGTAACATGTAGATGTAGATATCGTCGGTGAGCCAGTATTGTGTTCCAGTTATGGCACCTGCTCCTGTAATATCAACAAGATGATGTAAACATGCGATTTAATTCCTTACGTTACGCTAATTGACTAGTACTACTAATGCATTAGTGTTCTTTACTAAGGAGATTTGATCGTCCCTGAAAATTATATCCGGTACTCTTGTTTTGTTTTTTTTTCTGTAATTCTATTATGTTCAAAATTCGACTAACTACTTTTTAAGCCGAACAACTCACTGCGTATGGTTGATCTACGATTAGCTCGGTTACTTTTATCCCTCCCTCTGCTATTAGAGGATTAGATAAAATACTGTAAGCTTAAAAGCGGAGTGGGAGGAGAAAAATGCACCTCTTGCCTTTCTTTTAACGTTCATACAATACTCTGCAAATACAGGAATAGATAAAATAGTGAAAGTAGGTGAAAACACACCCTCCTCCAAACACCCTTGCAGGACATCCCACGTGGGTTAGCTTAAAATAGGAGTCGGGGGAGAAAAAAGCGCCTCTTGCTTTCCCCCCTCCCCTCCCATAGCTTCGGCGTTGCCAATTTTCTGGAGGCAATCGGTTAAAATCACATCAACTTTCGTAAAATCGTTATTTCTCATCGTAGAACCTCGATCAAAAGACGTACTTAATCGCTCCGCCGTCAGGAGTAACATTACTTTATTTATTAATCTCTAAGCATCCGAATTATTAAAGTAAAAAATTTACTACGGATGGTCATGTCTGCCGGGGTAACCTCACGCTGTGTCCGACGCCCGGATTATCTCTCGGAGCTCGAGGAAGGGTTCAGGAAGGGGTCTTCTTCGAGTGAGGACCGCACTAATTACACCTTCCTTGGGTCTCGTATACCTGAGGTCTTGGGGGGCCCCACGAAACTACCTTTAGCCAAACCAAGTGTTTGTCACTACTAATTTATTTCCTCTACAAAACTCAACTGCCTTTTCACCGCGATCATTTCTTATTCCTAGCCCAAACCCTCCCACTTCTAATCCGTCCCTCCCTTCCCCCACCACTGCATTCCAGTCACCCATCACTATCAGGTTTTTCTTTCCCGGCACTTATCTAATTATTTCTTCTACTTGTTCGTACACTTCATTCTCCCTATGGTTGCTCGTAGGCATTATATAAAATAGCTAGTAAAAATTTAGGCAGAATGGTTGAATTGCTAGAAAATGTATGCACGTATACACAAACCTCACGCACCAGGAGAGATAGGGACATGTGCGGTCTTCCGCATTTCGAAGAAAAGCAATAAGCGCCACTTATAACGAAACATCCGCACACACACACCGCCGCTACTAATGTAAACTTCTTTAAAGGCATGGCGAATTAAAACGTAAAATTGAATTCAAAAGAGGAATTAACATTTTCCCACTGTATACTTTTTACTGTACCCCTTTTCTCACAAAACAATACGTATGTATTGCAGGTTAATGTTTAGAGCAGGGGTTCTCAAAGGGTGTGTCTCGACACACTACTGTGCCGCGAAAAAAAAGTATTGGGGAAGTATGAACGAATAATAACAGGCTTGCGTGTGTGCCACGAACGCCACTATAGTGTTCCGAGAACGAAAACAGTTTGATAACCTCAGGTTTAGACGAACATTTCGGAATACAACCGACTGATGCTGATCATAAGAGAAAGTTAATTTACATTTTAAACAGGCTCACTTAGACAATCTCACCGCAGTAACATACACTTATTATTTAAACATGAATAAATAATAATATCCCAAAATGTAGCAGCCGAAGGCAATTACAAGCTATTTGATACAGAGACGAACATACACAACCATGCACTGGGAGGTGAAAATCCTACCCAGGCGGGAATCGAACCATTGACCGGAGGCCTGTGCCCTCATGACCTACTTGTAAATTATCAACTTACTTCAGAGGAGATACAACACTTTCATTTCATTACTCACCATTTGATTGTTGGCAATCCTAAAGATTTTAATTCATATTTCCCAGGGGACAGGATGAGTATTAAATTGAAAAAAGTTTCACTTAAATATAAAATCGCCCACAGCAGCCCATGAAGAAACATGACGATCCACACGACTTTTCATTTTCATATTTCTCGTGAATTTATTCGGAAACCATACCACTCTTTTAATATAACTATATTCTTCACTGTGCTGATAAAATCTCGGGAAAAAACTCAACTATGAATGGAATGGGAGGTGAATAAAAAGGGGAGACTCATGGCATGAGTGAGGTGGTGAGGCAACGAGAGGAAACTTGGCCAGCTTCTCGCAAGTCTCAACTTCCTGAAGCAACGCTCTGGCACCGATTCAAGATGTCACATTCAATGGGAAAAAATACTTCACTGACGTACGTTTCGCGTTTCATACGAGCCTGTAGAGTTGAGAAGTTACCCGATATTATGGATGTAAAAGCATGGGCGTTTGATCGTATAGAATTTTGGACACGACAATATCCTCGATGATTTCTGCTTCTCGGTGCTTTTGAAAGATATTTCTCGGCAGAACATTTACCACCCACATATCGAATTGAACATCACGCGATCCAGGATTCTATGTGCAAGCATCGTGACCAGATGAAGGTTAAGATGATTGCGCACTGTAACCTGAAGTATCCACATAGTGCCTTGTCTCGAGCGCGGACAGGTTGCTGAGCAACGGGCCTCTGCGTCACCCATGAGCCAACGCGAACTTGTTTTCGGGTGCAAACAAAGGTGCTTCGCGCTCTGATTGAACGGGCCTGCCTCAACCCTTTTTACACATTCACTCAACACAGTGTGTGGGATGGACACAATGGATTTTGGTTGGGGGTTGGGGGGGGGGGCTTAATCTGAATCCCGGGGGGTCCTCTCTTGGCCCTATTTTATTCGTTATTGCAGTTTATTTATGGCTTTTTTTTTATAGAAAACTGCTTTGTCCTTACCTTTTCTCCCTCTCGAACCCATGTATTTTTTCATCCAATATTATGCATGGTAACAATAAACTAACAATATGATTTGAAATTTTAGGGGGGGCTGAAGCCCCTCAACCCCCCCCCCCAGGCTACGAGCCTGACTCAACATGACAGTGCTCATAATAGGATGCTAGCGTTAGAGCTGATAAATAATTGAGTGAATAAATTGGTGAGATATTGTAGCGTTTTTGGTGGATTTTTTTTAACTTGGCAAAAAAAATTTTTTTTTAGTTCTGCAGCGTAGAAATCTTCTGCTTCGAGTAATCTCTAAACTGTTGGGCCCGAAAAATGTTTGAAATTTTCTAAATCGCCGAACATCCATGCATCACGTCGTTTTGATGCTAATTTCTCCGTATGTATCCATTGCAGGGTAATTATTTAGGTCTTGTATTGAATCACGTCATAACAGAAAGTAAAGGTATCTCGCAATAACTTACGGCTCACCTTGCGTTGCTTTAGAATCAAAGACGCCACGAGGAGGCGAACATCGGGGGAGGCGGCTTGACGACGACACTAACACATCGAAACTATGGTCGCGTGATTTTTTTATCTTCCGTGTTTGTAAAAGCCCTATCGACAAATATTGCATTAGAACAATCCAAAGTTAAAGAGGGGCAAATTTATAAGGTAAATAAGAACCCAATAGGAGAACTTCGGAAGATAACTCGAGCGACAGATTGATAATCAAAACAACGTCCAACGAAAACGTTAAACATGTCCCCGAGAAGCGCAATATTTACGCTTTTAGCGATTCATTTTGATCCTCCTCTAAGTGGAGTCGTCTCTCCTCTTCCGCAGCCCAAGGCCATTTCAACAGATGTCGGAAGTGCGTAAAACACGAAGAGGCGAGCGAAATCGGTGCGCGAAGATCTTTTAGAGTCACCGACGATGACCACTGGCGACACTGGTGCAACGGGGCCGCAACAATTTCTCATTTCCTCGAAAGAGAGAGAGGCCCAAGTTCCCCCCCACCCCACCCCATATTGCAAGATGTTGGCTCTAATGAGCCACGCTCTTCCTAAGCGATGAGCAGAAACTTGGAACCTCATCACGGAGTCCTTTCGCAGAACAATTCTAAAGACGTAAAAATTCGCCTTCTTCGACAACAACGATTGGAATCTCAAACACACCGTCACCTTTTAGATTTACACCTTATCTTTCAAGCTGATATATTTTCTGGCGTCAAATGCATTTAGAAAACCCCGACATAATTTGATCGTCTACATCATAAGCATAACATAAAAGGAATAGGAATGCCAAACGGGACTCGTTCAATGCAATGTTTTCCGTGAACGATGAGGCCAAAACATCCACCAAGAAGACTTGACATAAAATTTGTTCGTTAGGCAGCCTATTTCGTTCATTTCAGTTCGTTTATTCGGTTAGTTAATCATCTCCACAAAGCTCTTATTATCAATATGCTGATCAGTCTTCACAGCACGTCCCACATGCTAAATATACTTCCGAAATGTTTACTCAGCTATGCACGCGTGCATTAGCACCATCCATTTAAGCCCACAGTTCCTGAATATTATACAGCATTATATATCTTACGAGGCGGAATATTAGGAATTCTTCGTCAAAAGACTACTTGGCAAGTGCGACGATAAGGTTAGGGAAGTCAGCTACTTCTCCCTTGTAGGACCCCACTTGGAAGACGCTGCCAGTATTTGGGATCTTTACGAGGAAGGCTTAAAAACTGAGTTAGAACGCGTGCAGCGAAGATCGGCGAGATACGGCCGTAATGATTATCTCGTTAGTGTTACTGACATTTTGCAGCGACTGGGATGGGAAACGCTTTCAGACCGTCGATTAAAATTTAGACGCAATCTATTACGTAAGTTCCAAATCGACTGATTTTCTTACCATAGATCAGATGGTGATAATGAAAGTAGGGGAATAAACTGCAGAACGGACAGTTTAAAAATGCCATTTTGCCCGCGAACGATAAGAAACAATAACAAATACCAATGAGACTTTGAACTAAGTTTTTCGATAGGTAGTTCACTTTTTTTTACTCCTTAGTACTTGTATCCTTACCTGATACCTAGTACTAACAGCACGCCGTTTATGTTTGCAGTATAACTCTTGCATCTCTGTCCATTAATGCAGTTGCAAAATACATAAATACTAACGGTCCCTCAAACATTGGTAGCATGCCTCTAGTGCAGTGCATGCTTGTGAGGCATTTATGACACGTATTAGCGATATATGCTAGTACATCAATAGTCGTAGTCACATTATCTTTCATAGGGTATCGTGTAATGCATGTTGGTGACTACTCACCCCCTGCCACACACCCTTTAGGTGGCTTTCAGGGTATTTTGTAGACGTAGATAATAATAATAATAATACTTTATTCGCACCATAGGGATTACAAAATCCATGGGTGTCGTCCATGTGAGTACTTAACATTGGCAATCCATATACACATACAAAGGAGGAAGTGAAAAACATTAATGACAGCAACGAGCACTATATCATTACAAATCCTAGTTGTCCAACATTTCACACCAATGCCTTACGAAGAGGGAGAAGAATCTATAAGAAATTCTTTGACAGTACAATAACTTTTGCCTATAAGCAGTGTTTTTAGTCTCCTTTTAAAAACTGCAATTGAGGGAACTAAGCGAATATGATCCGGAATCTTATTATATACTGCAGCTATTGACTGGTAGGGGCCTTTTAGGCATAAATCTGCATAGAGCAATGCATGAATGTGGCAGAGGGTAATGCCGTTTAGAAGAATTTATTTCAATAGAGTTAGTTTCCTGGTCCAAACACAATAAATATGCTCTTTTGACAGTGCCTAACCCTAACGGGAACAACGTGATGGATATGCATGTATGTAAAACATGGTACAACACTGATGATGATAATAGGATGGCGCATGTTTTGAAGAAAATGTACCCCAGCCACGCCCCCGAGGGGTTCAAGCCGATACCCTCCATGCTTCGGCAATATTTTTACCACTGACACTCGCAGTCATAATGATATACAATCTTAAAAACAAACGGCCATGAAGCAATCCTTAAGTTGTGAGAGACCTTGCAGTCGAAATTTATATTGAAAAAATGTGTAGTGACAAGTTTTCGAAAAAGAAATACTACTCCAAAACTTTTTACAAAAAGCGGATATCAATAGAAAACATAGAATCCATCAAATATCTTGGAATAAAACCGGCACGCGATCCATCTATCCTGCGGCCCTGCACATCCAGGGGATAACTAGGCCGACCAAGTCCAAGATTAGGATTCACTGAAATTTTATTGCGAAACTGCGATGCCACCGCACAGGAACTTTAGCTACTTCTTCCTAGTCACGCTTCATTTAGATTACGCCCAAAACATCGTCGCGAGTAAAGCTCGAATGCCGAATTAGAACGTAAAAATTGGCAATATCTGTACAAGGAAACCATAGTGATTTTTCTCAGTGAAAAAAGCCTATTAAAAAAAATTGCCACGTGCAAATCAAAGTCAAACTGTGGGTTAGAATGGAGACTACATTTTCCATTTGCAATCTCCGACATTATGCGAGTATACCATAAACACAGGAGTAGGGAATTAGTAGTTGTCTTTCTTTTTCTACAAACGAATAAGGGATCAAAATAGCTGTCATTGACATACAGATTACAGAGATAGCCTAGTTCGACAGTTAGCGAAGTTAGCTCCATCTATTTAAAATACCCATTCCTCATGCAGACTAACAGCCAGTCCCGCACGCCTGATTTCCTTTGCGTCATTCGGATATCCATACCTACATGAATAACCCGTAAAAACATTACAGCTACAATAATTTTCGTAGCGCGTAACTAAAGGAATGTTTCGCGAAGTCACCCACCGCCAGACACCTTTGAGAGCTCTAATAGGTTAATCTGTAGATGTCTCTTCTGGAAATGCTTGATCACAACGCCCTTGTCGCATAAAGTTCTAATTAGTTTCAGGACATTTTCTCATTGTAACGACCATTATATTTTGCAGTTGAGTATTTTTGTTTTTGTTATTTTTCACTTTGTAGTAATTTCATTTTTCTTCTAGTATTTACCTATTTTTATAACATTAAACCAATGTAATTAGCCTTTGATCAAAATTTGGTTGTTTAAGAAAATAAAATAAATTACCTCTTTAGTAACTTAGGCAACGTATGCAAAAACCAAATCGGTTTCCTTGACGTGGGGTAGAAGGGCCTATTTCGATCATTTTACCGTTATTGCGTCATGGACAGAGTTTAAACTATTTGAAGAACTATTGGTTTGCGCCTACTTTTACCTTAGATATTGCTCAAAATAGTTCGACGAAAAAAATTTATAAAGTTAAAGTATCCCCCCTTCCCACAACCTCCTGCCCTCGTAGTCACCAACAATCGTCCTTCACCCTGTTGTTCTCACTCCTCCACAAAAAGAACCCCAGATTGACTCATTCCTCCCGCTTCTTTCTTTCTTTCCAATTTCCCAGGATTACCCTAACCCCCTCCCCTAGGCTTGTGCGATGACCGATTTTGGTCATCGAATTTCGATGAAAAAATTGATCAAAATCGTATAGAATGTACACGATGATAGATTAATATCGATGATCGATGAATGTTGATGATCGATGAATTACGATGATCGATGACTCTCGATGAACTGTGCAGTAGTGATGAGCGATATATCGCTGTGATTGAATCACCGATACTGAAAAGTAGCAATCACAGCCTGTGACTAAATAATCGAAATCACTGTGACTGTGAATTCGGTGAATTTAGCCGATTTAGCTCAGGCTGCTACCGCTGCTACCAACTGCACCAGTGCAACCAACGAATACAATGCTACCACTGCTACTGCGTATTAACTGTGATTGAACGTGATCGCTACTTCTGTATCGTCTACCACAAACTTGAGGAAAAACATGAATTCCAAACATCCCACTGTGGCCCTGCCATCGTCCTCAAGGCGCAATAGCTGGGGTGCTTATACTTATACATTTAAGATCTAAGGCGTTCAAATGAATGGAACAAAAGAAGAAAAATTAGTGATATTTGGATATCGATCATCCTCATCGACATCAATGATTCGCATCGACTCATCGGAATCGATGATTCTTATCGACTCATCAACATCGATGGTCGATGACATTCATCGTCATCGATTACAGTCATCGCACCGCGATGACTAAAATCATCGTCGATGACTTCGATTAATCGACTCATCGCACAAGCCTACCGTCCCCCCCTCCAACTCCCGGCCTTGCACCTCCATCCTCCCACTCCTTTTACCTCCCTCCCCCTCCACCCTATAAGGTATATATACTCTGTCACCACACGATCAGATACCTTGAAAATGGTACTGAGTTGCTGAAACCTGGGTCGGTTTTTTTTCGTAAATAAAGTGTGGAATTTTACCAAGTGATTTTTCAACATGCATATTAAACATTTCCACAGAGTTACGCCGGAAACTTTTTCCCATAGCCAAACCTTATTTCAGTAGGGTAGAAAGTTACATGCACATCTGAGAATAAATTGTGCACCTACTTTAACTGATTCAGAGGAATATTTCACTGTTAATACCGCTGATGTCTGCTGCACGATTTGGCTACTACTTACTAAGGAATGAGATCGGCAATTGAGATTGGAAAAGGGGAAGGGATAGAACCGGGTAGAGTACTTCAAGGATCAGGTGAAGGAACCGTCCAAATAAAACATTAGCTGTTCTGGTCGGATTTTTACAATTAACTGATGATGTGTAACCTACAGATAAGTACAATTCTTCCCGTTTAACCTGTTCACTCTTACGACTAACTTTGACTGCAACACTTGCAGCAGCGCCGGATTTATGCAGCGGGAGTTTTTCTTAATTTTATCGAAATAGCCCCGGTCTACCAACATATAAATGTTTGGATCTATCTTCCACACCTAAACACACGCTTTATACATATCGCTATCGCATATTGAGTTATCCATTGCCGCGGCCCAGACTGTGTAAAGAAGCACTTGATGCCATTGAAAAGTTATCTTTTGGCACGACAGCCATGTTAGAAAGCGCTGAACACGGCAAAATTGGTCGAAAACGTCGAATCTGTAAAATAACCTTCAAGAAGAAGTGAATTTCCAGGGGAAAGAATGAGCAAACGGTGATTTGCATACTCATGTCTGCTGTAGACAGCTGCACGAAACATCCTAGGAGAGTGACACACCTTCGGGGGAAATAGCCGCAGAAGAAACATTCCTTCTCAATCGGAATGAGCGACGCTTGACTCGAAAGGTGGAACCTAATAAGGCACGGCCTGTGATTCGACCGGAGAGAGAAATTACAAAGATTCTTGCGTATCTCGTTGAGTTCCTTATTCTCTGAATTAACCGTACTCCACTAGTTTCAGGTGCACTCATGAAGGGCATCGGCACTGACTTACTAACGAGATTTCACAACCTAATTGGAAACATGTACCACATGGTAAAACAGACAGACCGAATTTCCGAAGAAGAGTATGGAGTAGGCACAACAGTTAGTTATAAACTTATAAAAAAAAACTATCGATAGATTACGATACTAGTGGTGTTAGTATTTCAGTGGAACGTGCTTCGACAGCCAGGGACGCTCCGCAACATGGTCTGCCCCTGGCACAGCAGGGGTAACATCACTCTGAACGAATAGGAAGATCGACCTTCCGTATTCCAGCCGATCCAAATGATGCAGTACTTCGGTGAGTGTGCGGGAACCAGAGTTTCCATCACGGCAGGACGCTGCCCTAATTACGAAGCATGAATTAAGTACAAACAAACATTTCGCCACACAATGGAACAATGGAATCGGCAATTGAGATTGGAAAAGGGGAAGGGATAGAACCGGGTAGAGTACTTCAAGGATCAGGTGAAGGAACCGTCCAAATAAAACATTAGCCGTTCTGGTCGGATTTTTACTAATTAACTGATGATGTGTAACCTACAGATAAGTACAATTCTTCCCGTTTAACCTGTTCATTTAGATTTTTGGCGACTTTATAATGAAATTCAATTCGGTCACACATTAATATATATTATATCTCCATGTTTTTCGGGCAAAGCCTTGCCCGATAAACATGGGGATACCAGCACAACAGCGCTGAGAAAGCCTCAAACAGAAATATACGTTATATATTTTCGGTAAAAAAATGGAACGCATTCAGTTAAGGGACGAATAGTAAGTACTTATATTTAACTAATTCGGAAAACTGCTCATCTCGTTCACCGAGGTCGTGTATGCCCAGCTGTTACACTGGAGTAAACACATTTACAATGACGTGATTGGCAGAAAATTTAAGTCTTTCAAATAAAAACGGGAAATGCCAATGTGTGGGGAGGAGCCTCAACCGGTTCGCCACAAGGATACCACCGTCGTAAATTGTTTCACCACCCGAGGCAACGTTGAGAAAAATGAAACACATGCATTGAGATTAAACACGCAGTTGCAGCACCAGAAAGCTTCGTCCACACCACGCGAGTTCAAGACGAAACAAAATTAAGGGGAAATCAGGCAACGTAATTTAGGATCTAAGCACGGGGTTCTCAGGATGAACAAGCCCTCCGGAGCTCATACCAGCTGGACAATTATGCACATAAGATAAAATGGACTGGCATATGTATGTATATGTCTTATTAATGGGTAATCTACGTATCGCAGTTTTCTTCTTATGAGGAGATATGACGTTAACATCCTATCCGAAGACGGCATCAGGCAATAAACAAACACCATTCTCTTCAATGATCCGATAAGAAAAGTTGTGACATGATATTAACCACAAACGATTCCTAATGGGATAATTCGTAGTTTTCAAAAATGCAATTGTTCACATTAGGTCTAGGCAATCAAACGAGGAGAAAAAAGAGACAATGCGATAGGTGTCGTAAAGTAGGGATAGGCAGCGGAAGTTATTTATTGGGGGTCGAGCGCGATGGCTCTCCACAATGACGCTACATTTGCGAGGCCATTGCCAATTCGTTAAGAATCGTTTAACTTCCTCCCCCATCTTGCTTCCTCCGTGGCTTAGTTAGACTACCAATGGAGGCGCGATAGAAGTTATCAGCGCACACATACATCGGCGCACACAAGCGATGAGGAATAATGGAACGATGTGCGCAGTCGTGCGCGTTCAAAATCCTGTCGGTAGGTAGCATTCTTTAACTACACCAGAGACACGACCGAATGTTTTCAGTAGAGAACGCATACGTTAACGCTAAGTACTTAAATAAAAAATAACCTCACAAAAAAACCAAGTTTTTTTTTAATACTCCCTTTATTTTCATATGCATTACGTCACGTTTTAATGTCTCATATTCTCAGTGCATTTTGTTATATATTTTTTCATTGTTTTACAGTACCTTTGCCATTAAATATTGTATCATCACATTGCTAATAAATTTAATTTGTGAAAGGAAATAATTCTATCTTCACTGATATATAAAATTATTCAGACATTCGACAACCATTAGGAACATTCGATATGACATTTATATTCATTGTTGAACATTCAGTAGCGATAATCACAGTTGTTGGCTCACCACGGTCCATCTCCCACAACGTCCAAGGGCTAAGAGCTAGCTTTGATCGCCGTCATTTATGAATAATTAGCGAGTATAATATTGCAAAAAAGTTTAGAGGGTAATGCGATGACGAAAACAAAATTTCTAAAGACATAAGTGAAAACGAATATGAAAAATAAAATTAGTGCGAAGTTTTCGGTGGGGTTTGGTTTATTGAGCAGTTTTCGGGCGTTCCTCCGCGCGATGTCCATGGATGACAACAGTTTCCCCAGCCATCCTGCTGGCGTCTTCAGCTCTGAAGTAGCGATGTCCGTCTTATATACCCTGGTCTTTTTGGCGGGAATTTTGTTCATTGGCTCGCTGCTGGTTTCCTTTTCTAAATATCCTCTTCCAGGTAAGTATCCTCTACCTGGAAGAGGATATTTAAAGACCTGAACCTGAAGACGTCAGCAGGATGGCTGTGGAAACTGTTGTCAACCATGGACATCACACGGAGGAACACCTGAATGCTGCTCAAATAGAATAAAAATAATTTCCGCAGCAGGGAATCGAACACCACACCTTCCGCTCCAATGGGTTTGTACGTACACAGACGAGCAGACAGACAGTGTGGGCTAATACAAAGGGAGTAAAAATAAAGTTCTAGCTTTGATGGCCGTCATTAATGAATAATTAGCGAGAAAAATATTGCAAAAAAAAGTTTAGAGGGTAATGCGATGATGAAAACAAAATTTCTGAAGACGTAAGTGCAAACGGCTATGAAAAAAAGAAGAAAAATAATTTCCCCAGCAGGGAATGGAACACCACACCTTCCGCTTCAATGGGTTTGTACACACACAGATAAGAAGACAGACAGCGTGAGCTAATATAAATGGAGTAAAAAGGTAGGCTTTTCATCACACAGAATTAAAAACTTTACATCATCCATGTTTGGCGCTTTTACTGGAGATAAATACAAACACCACAGTGGCGATTATTATCGACGTCCTCGTCAGGCGCACTTCCAGCTCCGCTAATCAACTCCGCTCACGATATTTTTTGAAGTGCGATACCCATAACTGTCGGCGCAGAGTCTTAATCATCATCACAGTATTACAATCCTAGGATTGGTATACTGCAGCCATCCATTTCACCCTATCCCATGCCAGTTCCTACACTTCCCTATGATTCTTCTTCCCCGTATCCCTCTTGACTTTCCCCAAGTACTTGTCTCTTGGTCTTCCTCTGGGGACATTCCCTACAATTTTTCCCTCCATTATGCTTCTTATGCAATCGTTGTGTCTCATAACATGGCCAACCCACCGTGTTCTTCTTTGGCGTATGGTGCTCCACAGTGTCCTTTCTTCTCCAATTCTTCTGTATACCTCCTCGTTTCTCACCCCATCCGTACATTTGATCTTTAGTATCCTCTCTCAGCACCATGTTTCGAAGGCTTCTATTCTTTTCTGGTCAGTTTTTCCAATGGTCCATGCTTCTGATCCGTAGAGTGCCACTGCCCACACGAATGTTTTCACGCACTGTTTCCTTGTCTCCAGTCTTATGCTCTTCGAGCAGAGTAGCGGCCTTATGGCCATGAATGCCGTCTTCGCTTGGGCTATTCGACGCTTGATGTCTGTCGTGCTTCTTCCATCCCAGGTAATGGTGTTCCCGAGGTAGGTGAATGATTCCACTTGCTCCAATCTTTCTCCTTTGAGGCGGACGTCGGCCACTACTTTCTCTCTTCCGCACACGAGTATCTTGGTTTTCTTCTTATTGACTTTCATGTTGTATTCTTGGAACACTTTTTCGATTGTGTTCAGTGAGTTCTGTAGGTCTTCCTCGTTTTCTGCTACGATCGCGATATCATCAGCGAAGCGTAGCATGTTGATTTCTTCTCCATTCACTTTGATTCCTTGTTTTCCTTTTACTGCTTCCTCCGTGTACATATTGAAGAGTGTTGGGGACAGGTTACATCCTTGTCGGACCCCTTTGTTAATTTTTGTCTCCATATTTCTTCCATCTTGCGTGCGTATTGTGGCCACCTGGTTCTTGTTGAGCTGGTAGGTGATTCTTCTGTAATTGTAGTCCAAGCCAAGTTTTTCCATAGTATTGAACATCTTATTCCATTCGACATTATCGAATGACTTCTCCAAGTCCACGAAGACTATATACAATGGCTTGCTCACGTGGATCATTTTATCTACCAGTAGTCTCAGGCACAGTATTGCCTCCCTAGTCCCCCAATTCTCCCTAAATCCAACTTGGTTTTCTGACAGGTTTTCTTCAATTTTTCCTGCAGTCTTAAAAGAACCGTGTATTACGGCAAAGCGTGTCTCGGGGCCGTAAAATTCAAATCTTAGGATTGGGTGTCGGTTAACAACCGTCAAAATTCCGTAAAGACGGAAGCAAACAGTCCGCTTGAACTCACGGTACTCTCATGGCCCTGATGGCGATTCCGGTGTGGGAAACTCCTACCTCCCGCAAATTCCAACGAATTCTTTGTCGCGCATCGCAGCAGATGATAACCTACGACGGAAGAAGACTCGGTGGAAAAATCAAGAGAGATTCAACCAAATGATTCGCAGGGAAAGCACCAAATCATTTAAAAAGCCTTTACCTCAGGTGAAGTTACGACTGTTAAATAAGTAGGAACTGAGAAAAATTTTCCCCGGGGGAAAATAGGGGGTCCAACCTGGTAACGTGGTGGTCTGCCTATTGGTCCAGCAAGCCAAAGGTAAATTCAATAGAAATGAAGCAGCAGCCGGCTTTCATGGCATAAGAAAATGTTCATATTATCGTCGACTAATCTGCATATTTTGAAACTTGATTTTCTTTTCGATTGGCTGTGGGATGCCATCAGGGAAAGCAGAGCTTAAGAAAAGGAAAAGGTGAAATTCAGTTCTTGCTCACAATCACTCAGCCGATATGGAACCTCCTCACAAAATTCGACCGAAAATGTTAACATCGAGGTGGTACCTCCCGGGGACCAGAGTCCGTTTGGGCACTCATCTCTTTAACTGTGCGATAAAATCTAATTATCAGGAGAATGAAGTCATGGCGCCTTCCCAAAGTGTTCTCTCCTCTTCACCCTTCCATGATCTCAGGCACATTTCATAAACCATGTCGATAAGGTTTTCTTTAGCGGTTGGGATAAGACGGCTAGGCAATCTTAATTACTTCGTCGTCAGCACTATCCCATTTCATTAACGGCTTCCGCAGGCACCAGAGGGTCCGGCATGTTCACGGGGCAGGACTGATAAGGTGACGCCAATTCACGAAACAATGCCCCCGAAGACACAGTGTCTGCACATGGGGAGCGGGGATTGGGGTGGTGTAGTGGGCCATCACTGGTGGCTAGAGTTCTCATCCTGCAGGACCGGGTTCGAATCCCACCAGATAGGGAGAGATTTGACAGTGGAATCCCGAACCCCACTCGAGTGCTCTGTGGAGAGCAGAACAAGTGAAGTACCTACTCAAGTCACTCTGATCGGAAGAAAGACCGCACTCCTAGAGATGGGAAAATTACCGCAATTTTCATCTGAGGTAAATTACCACGGTAAATTACGGTAACTTTCGAAAATTACCGCAATTTTCATCTGAGGTAAATTACCACGGTAAATTACGGTAACTTTCGAAAATTACCGTAATTTTCCAGTATTTTTCTGTTTGAAGCATTTGACAGCTAACGTGTGGTTAAATAAGAAAGCCAATAGCAATAGGAAGGGGATATCGACGTTTTTAAACCATACCTATTACAACATAAATTTATTTGAAATTTTTAAAATTGTAAAAAGAACTACGGCATCAACACGCAATCTGGCTTTCTTTTGTCAAAGTATGACAAACTTTCAAGAAGAATATTCTAATACGTTATTCTATAATGTTATAATGTAAGTAAAACATTCCAAAAATGAGTTGCATGTGCCTCAATTTATAGTTAAACACGTAGGAAATGTGAACTTGGCTTAAAAGAACATGTTGGGAATTTATCTGTATGAAACATTATCTCAAACATAGGTGAATTATCTAGAAAATTACGGTAATTTTCAAAGGGTGCAGTAAATTACGAAAAATACCACGGTAACTTACGAAAATTACCGAGGCAATTTTCAAAGTGGCCCATCCCTACGCACATCAGGTTAAGCTTTCCATAGCCGACAATACGAGGAGCCACTCGTTCATCTTTCTCAGGGCAAAACTGATTGCGAGTGAGTGTTTACTCTGAGGAGGAAGATAGGCGAGTGGCTCATCGAAACATCTATGGAAAGCCTAACCCAGCGCCACACCAGAGAAGAATTCATCCACTGCAGGTAAAATATCGCCATATCATAAAAAAACGTGCAGGTGGGCGAAATAAGAAGACAAAGTCATTCCTTAACACATTCAACGCGAGTGTGATATGGTAAGAATTGCTTCCCACATGGAACCAGTTAAAAACTATCCATTTGAATAAACTGTGTACGAACATGTAAAAGGTGAATGCAGAGAAAAAAGATGTTTATTCTTATGATGAGCATGACCCACTGATAGGTCATGATGCCCAGAGGGCTAGGAATCCCATGACCCACTGGTGGGTAATACCACCCAGGGGGATAGGCAATCCATGACCCACCGGCAGGTCACCGCGAACAAGTTATAGCTTAAAGCCTCTAACAGAGCCAGAACAAGAAGAGGGTTGAGTGGAGTGTATTTCACAGACAATGAAGTCCATGGGTGAACAGTCAGACTGTAGAGGAATTGATAAAAGACTAACACTTTAGCATGATTGGTACCAACATTCGTATAAGGCCTTTTTAGATATCCACCTTGGAGAAGCTGGGAGGGAATAAAGACAGAATCCCCACACCTGTCTTACCATACTGACTGACTGACACAAGGCTTCAGACGCAGACGGTGTAAGGGTCACAACCCTCAACAAGCAGAACAAGGGGATAATAAGCAGTAACAGAGACATTTTTCCACCTCACCTCCCAGTCTACTTTCACATTGGGTCATTACTCAGCAAAGGTAAGGAGTACTTTACTTTTTATTGTTTTATTTTTATTATTTTTGTTATAAGTTCATGTATGATTTTTTTATTATCCAGTATTGGCACTTGAAATTTTGTACACATTACTTATCGGAAACTAGAATGGATATATTAAATTCAAATTTTTAATTAAGGGGAAATTGAACTTGAAAGTCGATACATAAAACCAGGAGTCAAACTGCATCTTGGGAGGGATTGTATTTGACTTATAGGTTCCACTATGTTGAATACATATGACAAATGCCTTTGACAATAGAAAGTCTACAGGTGTCACTTTCACTTCCCCGTCCAGAAAAATAGCAGTTATTTTCTTCATTAGCCTCGCCATTTTCCCTCATAACTTTTGCTTGATTTTCCTATTATATATTGCATAATAATTTAATTATTTTCTTCATTAGCCTAGCCATTTTCCCTCATAACTTTTGCTTGATTTTCCTATTATATATTGCATAATAATTTAAGACCCTTAGGTTTACAAAGTTCGAAATTATTTACAAATGTATATAGAATGCCTGAGAAGCATCCCATCAAATTCTTCACACAAATACATAGGTTTAATGAAGGTGATTGTTACTTCTGATTAATCCCTTGAGAATGAGTGACGAGTCGTCTCTCGAAACATCGACAATTATGAATAGTTTAAACCGGAGGAGAGCCCGAGAAGAGTTTACTCATTAAATATTATATGCACGGGATAATAGTTACTCATATTATTCGACGGGAAAGTGTTAATCCTTTTTATAAACAACTTTATTTTCAATCTTAACACAGGCACCACAGTTTTCGCCATATCTGCGCCATCTGTTGAATAAAACCGGTCGCAAATATATATTTTATTTTGTGGAACAGCAAAGTCTTTTTCTTACCCTTTGTGCGAATAAAACTGGATCGAAATTGTATGATTGTCTGAATGGAATTAGAACAGGTTCTATTTTCCGTGAAGTCATTCATACATTCGCACAATTTGCTGCTTTACACGGTACAATTTCCTGATAAATGCGTTCACACGATAGATAGTACAAAAAATGCACCGTGTAAAACGGCCTTTACACATGTCGTACAGGACTCTCTATTCAATGAACATATCAGCCTGCGGGCACCATGCCACGTCATTCTCACAACTTTCCCTTCCTCCTCAAATACCATCCAAGATCGTCTCCCATGCAGCGACCACCAAGGCTGGCCATGAATAAGAGGAACACAGTGCCGAAAAGGGGGAAGAGTCGGGAGGGGAGGCAAAGGTTCGTTGGGAGGCGGACAATAAGCTGGACATTCAATGACTTAAGCTCTTCTTTACTTAGATCATAGAGATGAACGTTCATTGAAATCAATCAGCCGATTGCTCACCATTCGAAGAAATCATTTTGCATATATTTTGAGTGACAATACAGTTAGCCCTAATCAAAAATTAATTGATTAGCATTAATCTAGAAAAACGTTTCTGACATCATGATAAACAAAACTGCTGTTACATAAAATTGTATAACTGTTTTTCAAATTGAAATATGTAAAAAATATGTTTGCCAGAATAAATCTGCCTCCATTATTCCGCATATGTACGTACATACTTCGCTTCTTAACAAAAATACTGAGTTGGAATTGCAGTTTAGTCTGTTCTTCTTAATTTACAGAGATCGCCTTCACCGGCTGGTAATATGTCTGATACATACCATTGAAAACAAACACACATCTCCAAGAGTAACTTGAAGTATGACCGAATAGCCATTTCATTAGAAAAAACATTTATTTCAGAGGTTATAATTTTTTAGGGAGTCAAAACTATGTCCCACAGGCACTCTAGGGTCTTCCTAGGATTAAATCAAGGTGCCAAGCATTTCCATAGAAAATGGACAACAGAATTAAATAAACTTTAGATGACTCACAGAGAGGATTGCTACAAAATATTCCAACACCTGCAAAGATAAAGAAGTTTGTTTACCTTACAATATTCACTGCTTTCAGTCTTTCTTTTTGGGCTTCTTAGGGTTCCTGCTTCGGGATTTGGCCTTACACAGTGGGCAGATGGGTGCATTTCGATGGATCTGCTGGTGGCACGAGAGACACGACTTCATGGGCGGTGGCTGCTGCCTGCTCAATTGGAAGGATAAAGATTAGAGCAAAGATCCAATCAGGCCCTTGGCTCACAATTAACAACATCCGAGGGATATCCGGAAAGTAAAGATATAAGTTTGATATAGGTAGTGGCAATGAAAGTTATTTATTAGGCATATGTTATATATGTAGTAATTTTAACCATTGGTAGCACTGTTGTGTCCCTTAGAGTATGCATGACATAAACAATATTTACCAACTGGTAGAGTCAGGCATAACTTGGTGGAACTTATTCATTGTATAAATGAAAAACTTTAACTTTGTGGTTCCACAATTATATTTTTACTAGCACGACCCAGGTTTCAACGTACTATAATGTCATCTTCAGGTGCTGACATCATCTGGGTACCTTAAGATGATGTTATAATACGTCGAAACCCGGGTCGTGCAAGTAAAAAGAAAATTGTGGAACCACTAAATTAAAGTTTTTCATTTATACAATATTTTCCAAATATTTCTTGGGACAACATTGCCTTCTTTTTGAATTTGAAATGGCTGAGTCAATTCCAAATATGTACTGCCAAATATGAGGTTTGTGCTGTGATTTGTTTTTTGCACGCAAAAGGAGATACTGCTGCTGAAATTCATCGGTAACTCATCTATGACTATGGCAAAGGTATAATAAACAGGCAAAATGGTGTCCTGAATCTCAGTAAGGAAGATGAAGGAAGAATTGGAAAGCTATGTCCATCAGCGAAGAAATTCTCCTTAAGATTGAAGAAAATATTCGAAAAGACAGGTTTGTTTAATCACTGATGAGCTTCATTAGCACTGTCCATAAGTGCCAAGAACACATCTTCATGAAATCAAAACAGAAATATTGGGCTTTCTGAAACTGTAAGATGTTAGGTGTTCAACGGAATTAGTGATCACAGAGCAGTAAACGCTAAATTCCATATTAGTACTGACAAAAAGGCACCCATAAATAGGAGGGTATACTTATTTCACAAGGTGGATTTCAAAGGTTTAAAACTGGAACTATTGACCTCTTATAAAAAATTTAGTGATATTAGTGAAAACCATTGTACTGACTATAAATGGAATACTTTTCGTAGCATCACACGACTAGCCATAACTAGCGCAATACCAAGTAAACTTAGAAAGGTCAATACTGAACCTAGGTGGTATAATGAGGACGTCCGGAAATCTCTCAAGCCACAACAAATCTGGCACACAAAAATGAAGAACGAACATCAGGGTCTCCCTGAAGAGGAGTATATAAGAAGTCATGCGAAAAATACAAAAAAGCGAAAACAGCAGCCAAGGCGGCCTTTCAAAAAGCATTAACGGAATTCAAAAATAAAATATTGGGCAAATATTTAGAGGATAACCCAAAGGCATTTTGGTCGTACGTGAGGGAGGTTCAAGGCTGCAAGTCAACAGTAACGTCACTAAAGAACAATCTAGGAGAAAGAGCGAAAAACAAATTAAATAAAGAAAATATCCTTAACACTTTTTTTCAAACCGTCTATACAACATGCTCTCCAAATAACACCACTACAATGCCTAGACTATACAAGCACCCAATGCAGTCTATTAATATCACTAGTCGTGGCAGGGAAAGTCATCAGTGTAAATTTCTTTGCTAAATATTGTGTTATATAATTTATTTTTTATAGAACCCAACGTAAAGGCCTTAGTTGCTGTCATATACCCGGTGTTACATGAAATAAATAAATAAATAAATCTGAAATCCATAAGTTCCAAGAAATCACCCTGTCCCGATCAAATTCCCCCCCAAGTTTATTAAGTATTAGCAACAGAAATAGCACTGTACCTGAAAATAATATTTTAAAAATCTCTAGCACAACATCGTGTTCCTTACGACTGGAAAATCACGAATGTTACACCAATATTTAAGAGAGGCGATAAGGAAGAGCCCAGTAACTATAGACTGATTTCCCTAACGTCTATCTCGTGCAAGATATTGGAACATATAATTGTCAGTTCGATTATGGGGTACTTGGATAGTCAAAACTTGTTAATGCAAAATCAGCACAGATTCCGGAAAGGCAGATTTTACGAAACCCAGTTGGCCCTCTTTCATCACGACATTCTTTCCTCGGGAGAAAAACTTGTCCAGGTAGATGCAATATTTCTAGATTTCAAAAAAGCTTTCGATAAAGTCCCTCATTTGAAGTTACTCGTTAAGTTGGAAGCTTACGGAATACACCACGACATAATATGTTGGATAAGAGAGTTCTTAGCTGACCGCGAACAGAGGTAGTTCTAGATGGCATTAGTTCAGATGTAGTGAAAGTAACATCAGGTGTACCTCAGGGAGGTGTCATCGGTCCCTTATTATTCCTTTTGTACAATTAATGACATCACTACCATTGTTACGAGCAAAATTCACCTCTTCGCAGATGACGCAATGTTGTACAGGGATCTAAGCAATAAGTCTGACAGGAATGCATTGCATTGCATTACAAAAAGACCTAGATGCTACAAATGAATGGTGCAATACTTGGCAGTTAGAATTGAATTTTCAAAAGGTCGTTGTTATGAATTTTTGGAAAAAAAATAACTCGGTCAACAAAACGTACACAATTAATCAAACCAACTTATCAAATGTAGAGTCAGTTAAATACTTAGGTTTGACCCTTACTCAGGACCTGTCTTGGGGGAAACACGTCTGGGAAATCTGCAGACAGGCTAGTTGCAAATTGGGATTTACTAAAAGAATATTAGGAAAATGCGACAAAAAGGTTTTAGAACGATGTTATTTTTCTCTAGTGAAACCTCACATGGAGTTTGCCGCTAGCATATGGGACCCTTATGAAGTAGGACTAATCTCAGAGATAGATTGAATACAACGGAGAGCAGCAAGATTTTCGAAATTTGTTATGATAAACTTAGCAGTGTTACTGAATTGTTGAAGGGATTGGGGTGAGAATCTCTAACTGATCGAAGGGAGAAATACAGGTTAAATCTTTTGCGCAAGTTCGGAGCAGACAGTTTTTTGCCGGACGTTCAACATATACTGCTAGAGCCAACATACTACAGTAGAAGCGATCACAGGAATAAGATAAAGGAAATTGGCTGCAGAACCGATAGATTTAGAATGTCAATTTTTCCACATGCAATAAGGGATCATAATAGTTGTGTTAGATCAACCATATGAAACTCCCACCCTCAATAGGTAGAGTAGAATTTTCACTTGTGTTTAATAACATAGCATCATTACTAACACTTCACACTGCTTGATTTGCCCGGCATTATTTTATTTTGTTCTCTGCCTGCAGTAGTATATCATGGTATTCATAAATTAATAGTATTAGTAATACACACCACTAGATGTGCCTTTAGCATTGTAATGCATGTTTGGATGTTCATTTACATAGCACTCTCCCAGTTTCTAGTTTGACTTCGCAATGTTCTCCTGACTGCTTTTTGGTGTCTGCGCCTAGTGGCTGGGGGAACGTGCGAGGTCCCGAATTGTGCTGGGACAAGTGCTGCATGCCTGGTGTGGAATCACCCTGTGCCACACACACTAGTGGTGGCTTGCACGGTACTTTGTAGATGTAGGTGCCGAAAATAGTGACCGAGGATGACAAAAAAAATCAAATTGCTGCAGTGCAGACCGGAGACTTCTACAAAGTGGGGTTAAAAAAAGTCATTGGATGGCTCACTAAATGCATTAACATGGAAAGTGATTATGTTGGAAAAGTAATTATAAATTCATTCTAAAGCAACTATAAGTAAAACTGATGATTGGGTGCATTCAAAATACTCTGTTCTTGGTATCTTTACTTTCTGGGATATCACTCTTAAATTCTACAAAATAAACCCAACAATCCTCAATAGGTCGAGCATACTTTCATTTCAAACGCCAGGAGAAAAAGCACTCACTAAGGGACAGAGAATCTCAAAATTAATGTTCAATTTTCTACAGTTAAAATTAGAAAAAATACCAATTAAAATTATCTGATACATATGAAGATTTCATAATCTCAAATTCATAAATATTGTTCACTATGGGATGACCACTATATACATCATCAAAGATATTTCCAGAAGAATCTTGAGTGGGTAACAAAGACAATATGAAGATTTAATATAGGTTTTTAAACATTTAAAACTGATTAGGCATGGGTTAAAATGAAGAAATATATGCAGTGCCTTAGACAATACATACAATGAACAAATCTTATGATTTAGATAATGAGGATTATTTCGCTGGTTTCTTCATGTCAGGAACTATCTGTTTCATCAAATTGGAAACTCTGCTATAGACTAGAGCAGATTTTCCCAATCTATGTTCCGCAACACAAGTGTTCTGCGGAAAGCTAGTGGGTGTTCTGGGAAACCTAGAATGGTTTTACATGCTACCACCTAAACGCAATGGTTTAATATTTGCAAAGTAAACAAGGTGTTCCGTTAAAATTTCAGGATTTATGAAGTGTTCCACAGCAGGAAAAGTTTAAGAAACCCTGGAGAGAATAGAAAACGATGGGGCCAGTAGTTAGCAATTAAGATGGATGAAATAGGTACCTAAATAGATGAAGATGTCACCTAAAGACAATGAAAATGTTGGTAATAATACATCCGTGGAGAAATAACTTGGAACACACATCAAATGTTTAGGAAGACTATATTTAAAAAGGCAAGTTTTAAGCAAAACCTAGAGCTGATAGGCCAGAAAAGTATAAGAAATATATTCAATCACTCAACATCAAAATCTTCTTCGAAAGCATGTGATTGTTTCAAGAAAAGTAGAAATGTAAAAAGAAAATAGAAATGGATGGCAAAGGGTTCGAAAAATCCTGCTTGTCTCTCACCTGGTTTAAGCAGGTGTTTATCAGGACAAAACACAATTTACTGGAAGAAGGGTGGTTAGAAATAGCACTACATATTACTGTTTTTCCTTCTTCAATACTGAAGGGTGAGGTAAGTGAAAGGACTACACTGTTAGCTGTCCTAAAATTAATATTTTTACAATACCATGCCCAATATGAGGTAAAACCAATTTTTATCACCTGACAAACCAACCTTTTGCCTGCTGACCTAGTGTTTAGAAAACATGGCCTGCAGTTAATTTTTAACAGTTGAGTACAACAAACAAAGGGTTAAGATTGGTATGGTATCTAGCATACTTGCTTTCCATACGAAAGGCCGCAACGTATTCAAGCTGAGGAGGAGATGAATTTTTCATTGGCATTCAATTTTACAAATGGGAACCTTGCATATAGTTCCACAATAACAATATGTAGTACTTACAACAGAATATTAAAACATTGGATCCTGTGTCTACATCAGCAAGTATCTTTCTGTGAACTGGTTATTCACGTAACCCCAGATGTTAGTCTTAAAAACTTACTCTATGGATGTGCTCCTTCCATGTTTAGGTGTACTAGCCGTAGTTAAATTTTCCCAAATTCAGGAAGTAATGTCACAATCTCACCCTTTCCACCAACTCCACCACCACAAAAGGGCTAGTACATATAAGAAGGGTATTCTTGCTGGCCTTAATTTCTCAGAAAATTTTGTGAAACTTCTTCATTCAGTAGGATATTAAGATAAAGAATGCAAAAAATGGTGCACATTAAGATATGTTGGTAATGTAGCTATTAGAATCGTAAAAAAATTTCTTGATGATGATGATAGAGGCTTGTGGAGAAAGTGATGTGTGCATGTGGGACAGACTTCTCAAAGTTTTTAAATCAGGACAAAAGGAATACTCGAGTGCTTTCAAAAACAATAACCTAGCTTGGACTCTTCCTCCATGGTATTCTAAAATCAGGCAAAGCGAACAAGCAAGTCGATGCGTTATTCATAATTTCAAGAAAGTGCATTTGACAAGCACAAAAAACTATGTAATATTAAAATTAAGTAGTTATTGATGGCGTTCGTTCCAACAAGGTTTGATAGGGTAGCCGCTCATTCAAGATCCCCTTGCCCTTAGAACAGTATTTTTCGGTTGTCCTCTCCCAATCTTAGAATACTGCACACCAATTTGGTCAACTGCTTGCCCATCCACTCTGAAAATTCTAAATCGTCCCATCAATTTTTTCCTAGCCATTGCCCCTCATATCGCATGCCCTCCCTCAAGAATTCAACCCGTGAATCCATTTCGTCCTTCGTAGGAATTCCTCTCCTCTCTCACAGTCGTGTACCATCTGACCTGAAATTCTTACACAGTATAATGAATGGACAGTTTCGTTCCTGCAACCTTCCCTCTCTCTCTGACAACGCCCTTAATTAATTAAAACCCTTAATCGTTCAACACCATCAGTGCTTCATGATATCATTGTTCAAATTTTGCGCAACAAAAAAAAATGAATAACGAATAGGACTTTGGCGCGTCTGATGCATAATTTCCATTTGGAGGAAAAGTTTGGCGTTAACTCCCCATAGCGTGTGTAAAAGGTTCACCTGAGTGAATAATTATTGCATTATTTGTTTCATAACTGTTATATTTGCTTATTATTTACTACGCTGTTATTGGGGGGCAATGCATCGGGTGATATAAAACTCAAACCAATGTTAGTGTACCATTTTGAATGGCATGGTATTAATAATACCATGTCTGAATGGTAGATGCAGGGGCAGATATCTACAGAAAAAAATACCAGAAAATCCCATGCTGCCATAAGGTAGAATTGGTGGTAGAAAAAGTTGATTCACTGCTGTTTGAGGTGAATCGAAAATGTGGTTTTCGTGTTGAATTAGTGTGTAAGAGGAAGTTTTCTAAACCCTCCATGATGCAGTAAATCGTCAAGGGTGATACTGCTCCTAAAACATTGCTATGAAATAACAAAAATTTTGTACACAGCACCGAACTTCCCTACTTCACTCACTATTTTAATTGATTTCCTACGTCTTCGCGATCGCAGCGAGCGAAATTTTGGCCCTTCACTGCATTCGTATGTGCACGCTCCCTCAGTGAAGGAACAAAATTTCTATTTACTCAGAGGGAAACCGGTGATAACAGCACTAAATATCAGAAATATATGAGGGAAACCTGGTGCTTATTGTTTTAAAAATGCCTTTTTAGTTTGTTTCATCTAAGATATGAAGCTCTCTGACTAGTGGTGCCATCTGTTCGACTGCCGGCGTAATTAAAATACGCTGTAAATCGGCAGAGGATGATGCGAAGTGGTCCAAAAAAACACAAATTTTTAAGGAAATTGGCAATTTTTGTCCATTAATCCATTGATAACGCCTTTCAACCAGGTCCCCTGTATTTTTAAATATCAACAGTAAGTTCCTATCACCTGTTGTTTTAGTGCGTGGAAATCATTATTGTTATTAAATGAAGAATTGTTAAGTTTTGAACCGATTTTAATTTTTTACATTGTTTCTTGTGGAAAATACTGCATCGTTTAACGTTGTTTCGCTTAACTTCTACTTTTTCAGGAACGAATTAACAACGTTAAACGAGGACACACTATACTACTACAAAGGGTCAGAATAGAAAACAGTCAAATTTTGAAAAATTGCACAAAAAAACTGCCAATGTATGTTATCTATGCAATAGAAGTGTTTGTGGAAACTGTGCTGAAAATAATAACTATATGTGTAAGTTGTGCAAAAAAGTGATCGTACATCTTTCCAAATATATGTACATGTATTTGTGGATTTGTGTATGGATTTGATTTTTATAAATATTTTTTATCTGAAAAAGGTTTTGTAAAATTAATATTTGTAAAATAAAAGGATATTTATCTAAATATGCACAATTTTCAGTTGGTGTCATAATTTTCAAACTATTATACTTAATAATAGCCTAAGATGAGCACTTCTGAAGAGGATCAACTGAAATAATTTTAAATACTATTAACAATTAATTAGTAAAAATAATTTGTATTGCTAATAATGAGTAGATAAAGCCTTCCTAATGTCATTTCTGGAAAAAAGTTAAATACTGGGAGAAAAGGTAGCAATTTGATGCTGGAAAACTTTGTGGGTCAAAATGACCCCTGCCCATTCTTCTCGGTAGTGCAAAACTCCCATCATCCTAGGGTTAAGTTCTTGTAAACAGTCCACTCTCTTGGAGAGAAATGGCTGGGTGAGGCAGAGCATTATTCGTCAAGGAGATAATGGCATGTGTGCATCCTAGCTGAATGAATGACAAAATGAAGATGAACTTTAATACACAGGCTTTTTTAGGGTAGCTTTGCAACGTGAAGTTATGATTTAACTCCTTGGTCCTCAAGTTGTGGAAAAATGCTGACTTTAAAAACCCCTGCTAAAAAATCCTTTAAAAATAATAAATAGCCCTGCTGATTTTAAAAGCCCTGCTGACAAAAGTAATGAGATTCTCTAGGACAAAGAAATCGAGGCTGGTGATAAGAGTGGGAAGTCACAAACTGGAGCAAGTAGAACAATTTAGACTTTAGAAGAAACAGGACATAGTAGCAAAGACATTAGGAGGAGAATAGCGCTAGCGAAGGAAGCGTTCAATAACAGAAGGGAGCTGATGACGGGGACAAGAAAGGATGTCAAAAAGAGACTGGTGAAGAGTGATATGGAGTGTGGCGCTGTATGGGGCAGAAATGTGGACCTTGAGAAAGGAAGACGAAAATAGGCTGAAGGCTTTCGAGACGTTGGACAGAAAGGAAGACAAAAAGGACGGAAGGCGTTGGATGGAAAGGAAGACAAATGAGGAAGTGCTTCACATGGTGGACGAGAAGAGGAAACTTATAGATGAGATTAGGGGAAGACATGGTAGGTGGCTGGAAAGGGTAATGAGGGACGATGGTTTGCTGAAGGCCGTGATAGAGGGTAGGATGTTGGGTAAGCGGGGAAGGGGAAGGAAGAGAATCGGTTTTATGGACGGGATGAAGAAAGGTAGGACTTATGCTGAGATGAAGAAAGAAATACTAGAGGTAGAAAGGGCACGGCACGTGTAAGAGTTCGTTGGATATTCTCTGACTTTCATCACAACCTACCTCTAACCGGTAGACTACTGCAATGAATGAATGACACAATGTTCCTCTCCCCCTTCTCTCCTTCGAATCCCCCTACCACCCCGACGGTCTCACAGATAAGGCATCTGACCTTGCACTTTAAATGGCTCCAATTTCCTCTAGTCCCTCTTTCCTAACCTCCCAGCCACTCACCTCCCCCCCCCCCCTCCCTCAAAAACAAATTCTGTGACCGTTAGAATACTAAACCTCCCCCCCTCTCCATCCCCTTTCCCGCCCCCCCCACCCCTGGTTGTTAAGGTATATAAGGCAAACGTGAACCTATTTCTGCACCTGAAGATGACACAAGTTTGTCGAAACCATGGTCGTATCGTAATAAAAAGTGTGGAAAAGAACGAAGTATTTTATTATGTGTGACTGTTATAGCCATGTTGTGGCCTGGGTTCAAGTTCCAGTCAGGTCAATTTTTTTTCTTTCGCATATTTAACGGAATCACTGTAAATTGCCCAACCCCATACATTTACGGCAGTAACAACAATATTTTTTTTTATTTTCAGCCTATTTCCTGGTTTTCCAATCAACTTGCTTGGGAGACTTTCGAAGCCTATTTCAAGGTTCTTGTTCGACCGAAAAGAGATTTCACATGCTGACAAGCCTGATATGTTTAGATATTGAAAATACAAGTCCATACTTCCGTGAATAGGATGGGCTTCGATTGGTCGTGGCTCTTTCTCTAAGGCGGTAAACAATGAACGGATTATTACTTTATAATATACAACGTTCGATGCACTTAAAATTCAGGGTAGGAGGAAGCATTTTTCGGGCTGGGAAGGGGTTAGCCCTCATGATAGATTTCAACTTTAAAAAATATCATGTACAGATAACACAGTATTTCTTTTTCTACACATGTTTATATTATTGATGAAATGTAGTGTTTCAATTTTGGTGTTGAATGGCATACTTTTTGATTATATGCATCGTAAAAACATTTAAAACAAAGAATAATTCTATACCAAGCATTTTTTTTTAAAGCACCCACCTGAGCAATTACATTTGCGTGAACGCAGATCTTGTGGGAAACACATTTCCTGCCTGTAAAAATATACATCGCAGGGTTGGCATAATGGGCTGCACCTGGGTGTTATTATTTCTAACGTCCAAGTAGCTTCACGGGTTTAATTTGTGAATAGTTGGTCATACACTGCACCACTTGTTTGTCCTCCCCACGAATCCACCAACCCTGTGATGTATTTTTTACAGGCAGGTTAAACAATTCATTGCGAGGCTGCAAAATAGCAGTTATTTGTTGAAATAAAAAAGACAAATTACATCCCGGGAGGATGGGATTAAAATACATTCATTGCTGCACCATCAGCAATCTTCACCTGCATTCAGTGCCCTGATGAGATATGCGTGGTGTGCATGTCGTGGTGTGCGTGCACTCAGTGTTATACAATATGCATTCAGATATTTAAAACTTTGAGCTCAAAAATTCTTTATAGAATAAAATATTTTGGAGCAAAAAAACTTTAATACATTTTTTCTGAATATGTACTTCAACCTTAGTTTCAGATTTAAGCTCAGATGGTAGATGGTTATAAATCGTTAAGCCCATGGACATTGGTCCATGCATGGCAGTGGTGGTCCTTACAAAATTTTGATGGAGGTCCATGTGCCTTCTGGTATTGTGACCATGAATACTATTATTAGTTATATAGTTTGATAAGTTGATCTTGGCAGACACACAAACACCATACATATAAACACAAGGAATTGGCAGTAAATCGAGCTTCTTAAACAAAGGAAGACAGTGTGCATCAGCCGTAGCATTATATATTAGCCTTACCACACGTTTCTGAAGTTTAAAGATAATGCTAGCATGGGGGGAGGAACCCCAGAACAGAATGCTAAAAACCAGATGTGAATAAAACTCACCATAATAGATGGCTAACAGCACGTCAACACTTACTGATCTCCTTATGCTTTTAATAAGAAAGCATGTAGAGCTTAGCTTACTTCGGAGTTTGCAGATGTGTTCATCCCATGAAATGGTATGGGTCAGCGATATTCCGAGGAATTGTGTGCTGGAGATTTGCGGGATACATGTACCATCAACGCTCACAGAAATTGGGGCAGGGGCTTTATTTTTGATGGCGAAGTACTTGAGACCAGACTTGTTGGTGTTCAGTTTTAGAAGATTGTGGAGGCACCAATCTGACAGTATGTTTGTGCCACTTTGAGCCCTGTGAGATAAAATATTAACTGAAGGGGGAGAGACAATAATGTTGGTGTCATCTGCATATAATACAGGCTCTACACCAGGCACAGCTTTCACGATTCCAGGTAAGTCATTGATATAAATTAAAAACAAAATAGGGCCTAAAATGGAAACCTGCGGTACACCAATAGTGACTGCTTTTCCAGGAGAGACAAATTGTGAACCTTTTGTGGACAGTATAACGTGTTGGCGGCGTTTCACTCAAGTAGGATTTAATCCACAAGTAAGGGATGCCTCTGGGGCAAGGGCCTAGCCACGTTGAAACACCGGTTCCCATCAGAACACCGAAGCTAAGCAACGTTGGGCCCGGACGGTGGTTGGATGGGTGACCCTCCTCCATACCTCAACCAGGCATGGATGGAGAGATGATACTCCCTCCATACCTATACCGGCAGGCCGGAGGGGCCAGGCCAAACCGGGCCGGTTGGAGGGAGGACATCCTCTATACCTGGTACTGGGGTGAGGCAGGGGGAGGCCAATCCTCCATACCTCTACCGAGGTGCTCTTGTCCCCTGTCTGCAAGTGGCAGACAGGCATGGGGTTGGCACAATGGACCAAGAAAGATCTAAGTGCCCGGGCTCCTGACGAAGGCCCCCCCAACAAAAATCTAACTATCTAAGGGATGCCTCTTATCCCATATCTTCTCAGTTTTATTAATAGTATCTGGTGGTTAACAAGGTCAAATGCCTTTGAGAAATCAAAAAATAAGCCTAATGTTTCAGTTCTTTTTTCTAGGTTTGATAGAATTTGGTTCACCATGTAATAAGTGGCCGTGGATCTTGATTTTCTGAACCCATTTTGGGAGGTATTCAGCAGGTTGTTTGCTTCAAGATATGAGGTCAACTGGATATAGAAAACTTTTTCAAATAACTTCCCGATTTGGTTCAGTAGAGAGATAGGCCGGTAGGAATTCATGTCCTGCTTGGAACCTTTGCCTTTGTAGATAGGTATGACTTAGGCAGTTTTAAGTGCAGCAGGGAAAACCCCCAAGTCTTAGTAACTCATTAATAAGAAATAACAAATGATCATTAATAGTAAGGATTGAATTCTTTATACCTGTTGCGGGAATACCATCTAGACCTGAAGTGTTTTTGTTTGGTACATTATTGATAATGCTAGGAGACGCTAATGCCAAAGTAGGCAAAGAAGATATTTGGAGCAAAGTAGCAGGAAGAGAGAGCCTGCACGAAGAATCTAACGACAATGGCACTAGGCTACTCAGCTTTGCTTGCTCATCAAATTTGTTTGTTGCAAGTACAAAGTTTCCAAGGAAAAACATATATAAGCAGATGTGGACATCTCCTCACGGTCGTACCACAAACCAGATCGACCACATCCTGATAGACAATAGACATGTAAGCTCCGTGACTCAAGTAAGAAGCCTTAGAGGAGCAGAATGCGGTACCAATCATTACTTGGTGTTGATGAAAATAAGACAAAGATTAAGAATAGAGAAAAGAAACAAAAATAAAGTCGAGGACAGAATAACTTTTGAGAAAAGCAATATTAATGAATATAAAATTGAATTTAGAAATAGCTTCTCAGTCTTAGCAGAAGAGAGTGAGGAAGAGGACTTGACAGTAAGGCAGGAAGAAGTGGAAGAGATGTGGAAAAGTTTTAAAACTAATATTAAAGAATCAGCAAAAGAAGTGTTTAACATGAAAAAAAACTCCCAGAAATCCTTGGTTTAATGAGAATTGTAGGAAGTTAGTAGAAGAGAAAAAGTGCCAAAAATTTAAGCACTTGCTGAAAAAACACAAGCTACCAAGGAAATATATAGACAGGTCAACAGGGAAGTGAGCAATGCACTCAGGGCAGAAAAAAGAAAGTACATAAACAGTACACTTTCAAGGGCAGAGGAAGACTGCACACAATATAACACAAGGGATTTTTATAGAAAAGTGAGGTTTTTTCAGAAAGGTTTTAAACCTAATGTAATGGGAGTGAAAGACAAAAGTGGAGTGATAACGATTGAACCAGCAGGAGTCCTGAGAGTCTGGAAAGAATACTTCTCTGACCTTTTAAATGGGGATACAATCGAGGGAAATGAAAATGAAGTGGTACAACAAGAAGAGCTAAGTTATAGAACAGGTGAAAACGTTTTATGTATGGAACCAACAATAGAAGAAATAAAATCTGCATTGAAGACCTTTAAAAATGGCAAAGCGCCAGGTGAGGATGGAATACCGATAGAGTTAATAGCAAATGGAGGCGAGGAAGTAATCTCGTTCTTATACAGATGAACAATAAAAGTGTGGAGAACTGAAAAAATGCCCAGAGAATGGTGTAGGGTGACCAATTCTCCCGTATTTGACCCTATTTGTTCACAATCTCCCGGCTCCTGTATTTTCGGTCTCTTTGGGTGAATTTCTCCAGTATTTTTTCGTCAAGTAAAATCATTCAGTTTCAATATTTTAATTTTTGCGCACACGGTCAAAATTCGTTATAACGTTCGTGAGCAGACGCCATTGATTCTTTATCTAGTTTTTTCTATCGATTATCTAATTTAGAAATGACCAACCAATAGTTTAAATCTCCTTATCTGTTAAACCAATGAACGCGTACTTACTTACTACCTTTCGTTCTTTTTGTTGCTCAGCTGGTGGTGCTTTGGCGTGATTTGGTTTCAGTGGTTTTACTCTACATCACCTGTGAGCCGTATAGGGTCAAGAGTTTATAATAGATACAATAATGGGCAGTGATGACGAAGCTAAAACGCCACAAAAAAAATGAAGTATATGTGTACAATGTACACATATACTTCATTTTTCGCAACTTTTCCGCACTATTACGATTCGATTCGGACACTTTCGTGTTTTTCGGTCCACCCTAGTGTACATATCTTGCGAAATGGGAGCAATATAACTTCTGAAAACTTGAGAAAGTTGGTAGGCTATGTTATGAGCACACAAGGTAGTAATTCTCATACAGAGAGAGTATTTTCTCTTATGAATAACAAGTGGACAGATGTTAGGAATAGGAGCAGTACAAAGCTAATGAAATCGGAACTACAAGTTGCCATGAACTTCACGCATTCTTGGACTGAATTTTTAGAATTTGCAAAAAGTGATTGCAAACTATTGTCTGAAGCAAAATCTGTTGCAAAATATATTTAGGTCCTCTTAAAGTATAAAATAAAGTTATTTTTAATTTTTTATACAAACACTGCATTGTTTTTCCTTTTTTGTGAAATTCTGCCGTGTTTTAAATCTCTCTTATTTTTGGTCTAGAATATAGAAATCTCCATTATTTTCCACAAAAATAGTTGGTCACCCATGGTGAATGGTCAATTAGAATGGTGTGAAGCAGTTATTGTGCCATTGCATAAGAAAGGAGATAAGTTAGATTGTAAAAACTACAGAGGCATATCATTAATCAATACAACATATAAAATACTTTCTAAGGTCGTGCGCACACTTGGCCACTTGTGGTCGCGACTAGTGGCGGCCACAAGTGGCCACCATCAGCTCCTAGACGCGGCCACTAGTGGCTGCCACCAGACGCTCAACCCGTCCACCTGTCGCCGCCACTTTTTTCACTGACTGATTCCATTCCGTAGCCAAATTTCAATAGAGACGAGTCTACTGTCTGAGAATATGGAGCCCCACTCGATTGCCTGAATGCTTTTTTCAGAAAAATTAGGAATGAATTTCAGGCAAAGTTCATTCCAGGCCTCGGTTTTCGTCACACGATCACTGTACCAGTCCGATTTCAGGTCCCAAATGGCAGGAAGTGTTTCAATTTCGGATATAAAGACATCCACATCGAAAGTCTCCATGTCGAGCAATACACACGCACGCTCCACGGAGTACTGGAACAGACTTGAGAAACGCAGAGTGGCTGGCGGCGACAGTGGCCAAGTGTGCGCCTGAAGTCGGCGACTAGTGGCCGCCACAAGTAGCGAGACCAGGCCACAGCCCTAGCCTGTGGCCAGACGCGGCGACACCAATCGCCGAGTGTGCGGAGGTGTGATGTAAATGTACGCAAAGCGTCGGCCGCAGCTTGTCGCGGCCACTAGTGACTGATCTGTGGCTGGCGCGAGTGGCCAAGTGTGCAAGGGGCCTAAACTGGTGCTAAACAGACTTAGGGAACAAGCAGAGGAGATGATAGGATACCATCAGGCGGGATTCAGGAAAGAGAGATCATGGACAGACCAAATGTTTATTCTGAAAGAGCTGGCCTCAAAATATTGGGAATATAATAAGGATCTGTTCCTTATGTTTATAGACTTCAGCAAAGCCTATGACTCGATAAATAGAGAATAACTTTGGACAATAATGAAGAAATGTGGATTTCCTGAAAAAGTTATTGGATTGACAAAAATGTGTGTGAGTGATTCTTAAGGAAAAGTCAAGGTTGGAAAAGAGTACACTGATACATTTGAAATAAGCACATGAGTGAGACTTGGCTGAGATGGCTTGGAGATGGCTTGTCACCCCTCCTCTTTAACATAGCATTGGAAGAGGTGCTAAAGAGGACCAGAAATGGTCCAGGAGGAGCCAGAATTCCAGAAAAAATTAATCTGTTGGCCTTTGCAAACGATGTAGTGATTGTGGTCAAAAATAAAGAAGAGCTTAAAGAACTAACTATAATAATTTTAATGGAAGCCAAGAAAGTGGGCCTACAAGTAAATGAAGGCAAAACCAACTACATGAAAATAAGCAGATATGAAGAGGAAGGGGTTATTTAGAAATACTCAATTATAAGTTCAAAAAAACAAATCAGTTCAAGTACTTAGGGGTAACAATAACAAGTAACAACAAAGAGGAGACCGAAATTCTCACCCGACTTGCAGCAGCTGAGAGAACCTTCTGGAGCCTAGTAAAACTTTTGAAGAGCAAACTCCTATCACGAAACACAAAAATTCGTATCTATAAAACAATTGTCCAACGAGTACCACTGTATGGTTCCGAAATATGGTCGATTGCAAAAAGATCACAAAAAAAACTGATAACGTTTGAAAATAAAGTGTTGAGACGAATATTCGGCCCCATTAAAGAGGGAGAGACATGGAGAATAAGTAAAAACAAAGAGTTGAGGGAACTGTACAAATAACCAGATATTGTGGGTATCATCAGAAGCAGACAACTTTGATGACTAGGCCATGTCCACAGAAGAAGTGACAACACAATGGTAAAAATGATATGGAAAGGAAAACCGGAAGGCACCAGACCACCAGGGAGACCAAGAATGCGCTGGACCGACGAAGTGAAGAAGGACCTGAAAAAAATGGGAGCTCAACTCGACACAGCAGAAGACAGAAGGGCATGGAGGCGAGTGGTTGGAGAGGCCAAGGACCATTTAGGTTTTCAATGGCCACAGGAGTAAGTAAGTAAGAGTAAATTATTGATAATTGTAGTCAATTCCATTTCAGTACAAGGAGTGAGATATAAATAATTGCAGGAAATGGGGATTTGCGAGTAAAAGTCAGGATTCACAGGATTAGTGGTTATCTGATGAGATAAATAGAAATTGTTTAGAGTTGAGGAAATTTCAGAATAGTCTGAAATAATGTTGCCACAAGAGTCCAAGAGCTGAAGGTCGCAATGTTGAATACTTGGGCTCCTAGATTCTATAACTATCTTCCAAATTTCTTTGGATTTATTACAAGCGTTAGTAATTCTACCGTTGTTAAAGGATTTTTTGTGGATTGTGGTATATTTCGGTAGTTTTTCTTTAGTGCGGCATATTCTGCCTGGTTTACCTAATCTCTTTTGTGTTTGTAGTACGCAGCTGCTGCCTTCATGTTTCTTGAAAGGCATTGAATTTCATCAGTGACCCAATGATTTATTTCTGTAGTCACAGAAAGTTTGGTTTTTTTGGGAACCAGGGGAAAGCGGATGTCAAAAGCAGTGCTGGAAGACAGAGTAGAAGTAGTTGAAGCCATTATCAAAAGATTCCTGGTTTTACATTTCAGACCAGTTCTGTGTACGCAGCATATCACGAAAATCGTGTGTATTCTGATCGGAGAAATGTTTTTAAAAATGTTTTGTGCACTGATGCGGAGAGTGAACCGTGATTGAGCATTACAAAGGGTAATGATCTGATATATGAGATTTGAGTACATCCAATTTGACATTCCCCAGGTCAATGTTCGTCAAAATGTTGTCTAAAACAGTTGAGGAATTACCGTAAACTCTGGTCAGTTCGATGTTAGTAGCACTGATGTTGAACGATGATAGCAAATCCATAAATTCTTGTTTGTTTTTAGAGTTCACCAGTAAATTACAGTTGAAATTGCCAGTAATAAGTAAGTTGGGATTTGTAAATTACCTATTAATTATTTCCAGTAGTTTAGCGAGTTTTACGAGAAAGGTATCAAAATCACTCGAGGGAGACCGGTACACAGACACAACTAAATACACGATATTGTCAAGGTTGAGACCAACAACACTGGATTCAAATGTTTGCTCCTTGTTGAGAAAATTGTACGCAAAATGTATCGGAAGAAGACACGCGATCAGACACTAGAATCATGACCTCCGCATTTGCTGACTGAACGACAGAAAACGTTGGCGATGAGATAGTCGGGCAGGTTAAATGCACAAAGTTCACTGGACTTCAGCCAGTGCTCTTGCACACAAACAACATTAGGTTTATAAGCATCCACTAAAACCTCTAGATTCAGAACCTTGTTGAGTATGCACTGTATATTTACCTGCATGACTTTAAGGTAAGACGTTATCCTTCCTGGGTGTCCAGGAGAAATTTCCGAAAAGAATAATTGCTCACTTTCACAAATTTGGGCCAGAATGAAGAATTAATTAGAGTAGCACGATACATGCTATTCACTGAGATACTGAAAGAGGAATGAGTACGTTGAGCTTTTCAATTTCGATGTCCTGCGCTGGATCGAGGTTAGGAACTTCAGATTCGACAAACTCCATTATGGAATTGGAGGACATGTCATGCTTAAAATTCCAAACATGTTGGTGGGAACGATTAGGGATCCCCACGAGAGCACACTTTTTCTCAGATTTTCCGACAGCCAGTAGATTGCGGCGTTTGCTGTAGAACAGTATACAGAAATGTTTGAGAAATGTGTTTCCCACAAGATCTGCATTCACGCAAGTCGCAAATATAATTGCTCAGATGGGAGCTTTAAAAAAAGTGCTTGGTATAGAATTATTCTTTGTTTTAAATGTTTTTACGATGCATATAATCCAAAAGTATGCCATTACACCAAAACTGAAACGCTACATTTCATCAATAACATAAACATGATGTAGAAAAAGAAATACTGTGTTATCTGTACGTGATATTTTTTAAATTTGAAACAGTCTATCATAAGGGCTTAACCCCTTCCCAGCCCGAAAAATGCTTCCTCCTACTCTGAATTTTAAGTGCATCGAACGTTGCATATTAAATAGTAATAATCCTTCATTGTTTACCGCCTTGAGAAAGAGCCACGACCAATCGACGCCCATCCTATTCACGGAAGTATCCTTGCATTTTCAAAATCTAAACATATCAGGCTTGTCGGCATGGGAAGTCTCTTTTCGGTCAAACAAGAATCTCGAAATTAGCTTCGAAAGTCTCCCAAGCGAGTTGATTGAAAAACTAGGAAATAGGCTGAAAATAAAAAAAAAATATTGTTTTTACTGCCGTAAATGTATGGGGTTGGGCAATTTACAGTGATTCCGTAAAATATGCGAAAGAAAAAAATTTGACCTGAATGGGATTTGAACCCATGCCACAACATGGCTAATACAGGCCCAGCACATCTAAACACTTGGCCACGGACTCTGTTGATAGCCCAGACAACAGCAAAGGATTTATACGGAGATAAATTCTTTAGTTGTGTTTTTCTCATGAACCCGGGTCTAAATGGAAGAAAGCCATGACACTTTTCCTGCATTCCCTCAAAAGTTTCAGAAAATAATTGCCTCATTTGGATCCCGAACATCAGTCACACAATGTCTCCTTGTGAGTGGTGTAAATGGCATTTCTGTGACGAGGGAAAGGTGAAAATATGAATTTTAGGTTAATAAGGTCATGAATATAGCAATATTTTAGTGATGACAGACGTTGGAAAAAGTGAATCTTAATGTGAAATTGTGAAGCACGACCTTTCCTAAGGAATTAAATGCGTGGAGTTGATTAATGAATAGAGGGGGTGGGGGGCCTAGCTGTAGCGTATATTTTTTTAAGGAATGAAATCCCTGGAGTTGATTGGTGATTGGTGTAGCATTGCTGTAGCATATTTTTTAAGGAATGAAATCCCTCTAGTTGATTGGTGATTGGGGGATAGCTGTATCATATTGCATAAGGAATGAAATCCCTGGTAAGGAAAGGGCATGCAAATGTAGTGGGAGAGGGGTTGTATGGTGTGGGAGCAGGGAAGTAATTGGTCTGAGGGTTGTGAAGGGGAAGGATCTCGGAGGAGGGGCGATAGGGGAGTAGTGGTGAAGGAGGGGGTTGTGTTGGGGCGAAAGGGTCGTAATTGGCGTAGATTTAAATGCTTCCAGTAATCCGTCAGTTGCACCCCAATGACGGCAGTGAACCCCCTCCGCAGGAGGAGGGTCAGTGACGTAGGTACAGGAGTGGGTACAGAGTAGGTGGGGGGATATTGGTTAGTAAGGTGGGAAAATAAATGTTGTGATTCACCATATTTAAAGGGATGCAAAGTCACGGGTCATTGAATGTCCAATGAGGGGGATGTGGTGTGATGGTGCTAGTGGTGGGGAAGTAGGCGCGCTTCAGTTATCCTCTAGCATGTGTAGTTGGTGGTCACCATGGCTTGCACAAGGTGTACTTACACGGAAATCACTGCAATGCAATGTTTTCTTTTGTCATAGTCTTGGTTGCTCTTCCTGGAAAGACACGGGTGCTTATTGCCCAAAAATGGGCAGTTTTGCCCTCGATATGGGAAACATTTAGTGTATCCGGAGGGAAGGCACAGACGTAGGTGATAAGGTTGGAGGAGGGGGTGAAGGGGATGTTATTCTATGGAGTGGAAGTGTTGGAAAGGTAGAAATGGCATAAGAATGGGAAGGGATGAAAGGGAAATTGTGTCAGAATAATGCATCGGAAGAGGATATTCCAGGGTGGAAGTGCGTTGAGAGAAAGTGTTTAAACGGCAGAGGAGAAGGGACGTGCAAATTGGCGGAACGAGTGAAGAGGCGGAGGAAAAGGTAAGGTAAATTTAAGAAATTGGTGGAAGTGCATGGATATTCAAAGTAGGAGGTGGGATGTGTGTGTAGCAAAGAAGAGCAAGTGGTCGATGGCTGTGCCATCTCGGGGATTTAACAGGAAACCGAAATCTTTTTCAATATGGCAAAGCAGCAAGAGGCCAAATCTTGCATTTAAGTGATAGGCATATGTGAGAAATGAAGGAAATGAAGTGGAAATAACAAGGTATAAATGTGCAACATGTGCACGATAAATGAGGTGAATTTGGTGAGAATCCATGAAGGTAAAGTGATGGAGACAGCTATTTTGCCAGACGAGATGCAAATTCATATTTACCAGATTGTGTATAGTTTCATGCCTGGAAAATGGAAAACATGAGTGCTAACAGCTTACCGGAATGTTGGTGCAGGGCCAGGTGCGGGTGGCAGGGGCCTTTGGTCAGCCTTGGAACCCCCGGGTGGTCCTAGCTGGAGGGGTTGTGGCTGAGGGGGTGCCAGGAAGGCGGACGACGGCGGGTGGTGCGCGTGGGGATGGTGGTGCGAGTGGTGCGGGTGAGGGTGAGCCAGGGCACCCAAGCCGGGAATGGAGCCAACTTGATCCTCGATCCGATCCAGACCCCACTCAGGCTTCGAGTGGCGATCAAAGTAGCTGCAAGAGAGAAATCGCACGGGCATGAGTACTAGTGGACAGGAATCCAGCAATTGTTGCAATGATCCCCATGAATTAGATGGCGACGGCGTCATAACTTGGTACTCACTCCGGTGTTATTAGGTCTGCTTCTTCTTCGTGCAGCTCAGGTAATCGTTCGAGCCCCAAATATTCCCTTCTCATTCGATCAATGTCGTGCTTCAGGGGCCGATATTCATCGTGCAATCTTTTAGCAGTTTCCAGGGCTCTATTTCGGGACTCTTCGGCCTGCTTTATGACGTTCTCCATCTGGAAAATATATAATATATAACTAACTGAATAAATATACACCAACCTTAAGTTTTTTTCAGATACGAACGGCATTTATGTCAGCGTGAATTTGACGGAGTTCTTCAACATGAGCCATCTTCTCCTGCATTAATAGATCCATTTCTTGTTTGTACTCGGATAAACATTTTTCTTCTTGCTCCTTAGCCTCCACTTCATGCATTATATTATTTTTCATTTTCTCTAACTGTAGAGTTTTAATCCTGCAAATTCAACCGTGCGCAACATCAAAACACAGCGATGGTGGAAGATCAATAAACCCTGTTAAAATACTGAAGCGCAAAAAATATTCACATACCTTATATCTTTAATTGCTTCAAGCTTCGCAAAAATCGTCCTTTCGTCTAAATTCATTTTAACACCAGGTAAGCGATCTTTAAGCCCCGAAAACTATACTCCTAATCGTTCCTCTCCACAACGAAAGCCTGAAATTCCTACCAAAATCTCGAGTCGAAATGTATGGGCGTTGTTGATATCGCTAACGCTTCACAGGTGCATAACACCACTACTAGCAGACAGAAGATTACTAAAAAGCAAGCATTGGGCAGAGGCTCAGAGAACCGTCGTATCTGCTAATCATTATCAGAAAAGTTAAATAATCACGTCAAGGTTTTCACAAGAGGCATTTATTGCTCAGGAATGACTCAAGTACTAATTCACCTGAAAATAAAACCATAACTCAACTACTTCGCCGGCTCAAGTCTGGTGGGTTTTTTTTACCACATGAACAGTCATCTGAGCATTCGTTGACAAACAAATTTTTCTGACGGATTAACTTTTCCAAAAAATTGATTATTTTTAAAGGCAGGTAATATTAGTATAACTGTGGAGCAAAGTTGAGAATATCAGCGGGAGCACGGCAAGTACGTGACGTTTAGCATTCATTCTATCCTCCAAAAGAATACCATTTACATATAATTTTTCTGATAGTCTCCTTCGGAAGTAGCTCGCAATGACAGCACGAAAACTTAATCAAATAAACAAACCAAAACAAACATCCATATGAATGCAGATGACGGTGCTCAGACGCTGTGAAAAACACAACTCGATTACGTCGATTTTCGATAGCGTCACTTCAATCGATAGATTGCAGCGCCTTCACGCTGACGGTGGAGAAAACAGCATTTGTCCAAAACAATTTGGAAGTTAACAGTGGCCGCAGTCGGTCTCGGAAAGCCAAAGAGGAAGGAACTACACTAAATCTGGGAGCACTGAATATGTTTGAACATCCATTCTTATGGACGTAAAAATTGGGCTTATAAAGGATACTTTTAAGGTAACGTCATTGACTGTACAACGACCCAGCATTCCAGTGGTGAATATGCAACGTAAGAAAGGCGACGAGCAACCATTTTGCCTTTATTTCTTGAGAAATCGGTTACCAGCAGAATACGTTCATGATAATATTAGTTTAAAAAACTGACTGGATGACCTTAAGTTAACTTATTGGAAAGATAATTTTCAATATGAGTTTTCAATTGGTTGCATTTTTATGTTTGGTTCCATTTCTGTTGGAAAAATAAATACTATGTCATGTTAATCAGCTCGTTGTATCGTTGTAGGCTTATTTCCTATGCTTTTATTAACTCTATCTAGCATTTAGTCGATGAGTATGTTAATTAGCTTCCCTGAAGCTATAAATAGCTTTTAAGATAAATGAGATTGCTAAAAAAATTACCTACATTATGTTTCTTGTGCTAGTATTATGAGAGTAATCAACAGTCAATGAGAGAAATTCGATAATTTTGACACCCCAAGAGTCTTTGTTGTATGCATGAGTGAACAGTCAATACAGATCATGTTGTATGTGCATTTATCTCAAATTCAGATGTATTTTCCAGCCCAAGATGACATCCAACTTGACAGGAAATCTTGGACAGACTCACAACGTTTCTCCCTTAGTTGGGGGTGGGAGCCAGTCGACGCCCTTACACCTCCACCACCCAATCAACGTGGGAACATCAAGCACAGGGCAGGTCCCTCACGTGAAGTTGCCACAGTCCTCTCCTGCTGCCTCTGCCGCAGTGTCTTCCTCTACTAACACAGGAAATGAAACGCAGGTTAAATTCCCAGCATTTTATTTGCACTTCAAGATAACTTTCAGGGGGTTAATGATTGATGTAGTAGTTCTAGTGTAATATCAGACGTATTTTCATGAGAAATATTTGAATATCTAGTGTCAACTTTTACTTTTAGGCTTCAAATATTTAAAGTAACTGATGGCAATTGAAAGGTGGGTTTTTTTGAATGGGGCTTTCACTTGTTGCATGACTTATTGTTTGGAATCGTGGCTTCTTTTGATCAAATAGGAGCATGCATCACATCCTTAGTGGATATGGTAATTCGTTAGCAATGAATAACTTGAGGGGTTTTGATTCTTGTGGGGCACACTTTGTCCTGATTTCATTTCTATAGTACCACAGTGGTTTGTTTGATAATCATGGTGATTGGGATTCTTTGGGTACTCTCACAGTGAACATAAATAGTCTGTGATTAATAAATAATCTTGGGCTTGTGGAAAAATGTCTAATTTCTTCTCCATCAGAGATGACATGGGATCTCACGAGTCGCATAACAGTGGGCAGATTTTTTAAGAAATCTGGAAAGTTAAATTGCTGTGGAAGTAGAAATCTAGAAAGTAACGGGCAATAAATTTGATATTGAATTGGTCGGATTAGAGTTAGCATTTGTTAGTAAGGCTGTTATTTCAACTATGGTTAAATTTAGGACTTAAATTGCTTGTATCTAGGATCTGAAAAATACCATTTCTGGTTTCTATAATGGAAAGCTAACAGTTGGCAAACTGACACATTAATGTGATGCAGAGCAAGAGATTATGTAACTTTTGTATTATGAAATATTCTCAAGTGACAGACTAGTTTAGGTTAAGTAACCTCCTAGGTAAGGTTGTCTTCTGATTAATTCTGTTGTTGGAAAGCTAATCAATTCAAAATTTGACAAGATGGGCGAATGAAGAGTATTTTTAGGCAATAGGAGTTAAGGCCTATGGTCTCGTAAGAGTAATGTGGGGAGGAATATGAGCATGTGTTAGCATTTGATGACAATCATAAACATCTGTAACTTGTTGACATCTGACTCCATGTTATCCCTTAGTGGTATCATAGACTTATTTTCTTTTTATCTTGACATTACAGTGTATCCTTCCCTAGTGACTAATTTGAGTCCAGGGAGAGAGAAATGAGCCAATTTAATTTTTTGTTAATTTTTCACGTAGCAGTTCATATCGATGGTTTTAGAAACTGTTCTGTTATTTTATTTTATGGCTCTAAGGATGCATCGGCGTATTTGCTCTAAATATGCACCCTAGTTTTGGTCATACATTTTGGAAAAAAATAAATAGCACTCCGTTGTTTTTATGGTGAAATTGAGAATGATCAGTTTTGGAAAAATAATACATCATGCTCTCACTTATCCAGAACTGCTTAATCTGGATAGGAATTTAGTACGGGTGATTTAATAAGGGGTCGTGAGAAGGCATCACTAAAGAGTCATTCAAAATTATTTCATAACCATTTATTTGTTTTTAATATGGCTGATCTGTCAATAAAATTGTATGCGTAGAGATTTATTTCCCAATTTTTTTATTAGATTAAAAGTTGAAGAACTCGCGAAGGTGAGGGTCGCGAATTTCGTGTGCGAGAGCAAAATTGGCACAGAATGTTGGTGGGAGTACTAATTCCAAAAGCAACGTACATCCAGAGATAAGTCGCAGTAGTAGCTAGAAGAGATATTTATTCTTAAGGAAAAGTGTAGTTCAAGCTGATAAATGAAGGCCAGCAACTCTTTTCACATAAACTGGCAGATGTTACAAGGGAAAATATTGTTTGCGACTTCAACATTCAAATATTGCATGACATGTTTTACATTACTTTTTGTTCTCCATGCCATTAGCAAAGGATGTAGTTCAGCCACATTAAATTTCTGAGTGGCCTGACATTAATTCGCTACTGCTCTAAGCTCGGCCGAGGGGGTTTTGCTTTGTCTTGTGAGCTCCAATAGCACACCGTTTAATTGTGCTCGCCTGAATTTTGACCCCATGCACGTTAGGCTGAAATTGATAAAGCTAGAAAAAGAGGAGAGCTTTCTTAGGGTGGGAATGTAAACTCTGTAAGTTCAGTCTGGATTGATGGTTTCACGAGACACTGCATGCCATTTTCAATAGTCATAAAAAGGGGAGGAATCAGGCGAGATGTTGTGGAATATGAGCATAATAAGAACTAAGATATTACAATTTTCCACAGATAAAGTTTTAATCGACCTGGGTTTCGATGCACTGCATCTTCATCAGGTGCAGTTCTTATTCAATAGTCCTCACTCATGAACAAATAGAAATGGCTGAAACTTGAATAAATGCCATGGAAGGCGTCTGCTTGTGTTTTTCTCTTAACTCTCTCGGATTGTCTCTCATGTATCTCTGTGATTGAAGTATCTCAAAGAGGTCACCTAAGGAAAAAAAAATATTTATGTAAAACAATTCATTGACTTAACGTTAACATAATTCATGTACACTTATTAGTATTTCTGATATTTGCATTTGTTGTATAACTGTTTTTATTGCAAAAATTTATTTAAAAAATCGTAATGCTTTAAAAAATCAACTTTTTTTCTTAATGCAGTAAAAAACTCAATTAATAGAATGATATGAGAGAAGATATTCATGTCACAAGACTCTTCAAAGACTCTTTTACTCCTGTCCATTTTTTAATTTTTGTGTCATGACGATTTAATCAAATTTTCTGTGGAAAAGTATAAATTATAATTACACCACTTATACCCTCTAACAGGGGTCACAAATGCACAGAGCATTTTAATTACACCACTTTGTACATGAATGATGATGCTCTTATCCACGCTTCATTTATTTCTGTAACTGGTTTTGTCTACATAAAGCTTCTTCTGGCCAGAGGATGCAATAGTAAGGTAAAACTGGTTGCAGAAATAATTTAACTGTGAAAAAGTTGAGTTTTTTTAAATGGATATCAATTAGTTGCACGACGTTACACCCATGCCTGAAACTATCTAATTTAACCATGTATCGGGTGTAAGTCAAAGTCTTCTTTTTTGGAAAAAATAGAGACTAACATTTGTGACTTCAGTTAAAGTCAAAATGAAAATGTCTGAAATCTCCTACTTTCGTAAATAATAGAGTGATCCACAACCGGTGCAATTATTCATGCAGAAACAATGCAAAAAGCATAAAAAATGGACAAATTTACCCGTTAAATTGGTTGAATAGCCTTTTAGCTACTGCCTAATTGGCCAGGTGGATGTCTTCAGTATTTCTTGCTGTGATTGCTTGCTTTGTTGCATGATGAGACAGTAACGTCATAGTTGTCGTCATGATGGAAGATGTCATTATACAGTCAAACCTCTTTAGAACAAACCTCTATAGAAGACAAGTTCTCTATACAACGAAAAAAAGTTACGGTCCCGATTTTATTCCCATAAGTTATGTGTATTTTCATCCTCTGTACAACGAACCTCTGTACAGCGAAAATTCTCTCTATAACGAAATAAATTTTTGGCGCCGAGTCAATTTTTTACCTCTTTAGAACGAAATAATGAAGTTTGTGATTTCCTATCCTCCATTTCATTGATATCATTTGTGCTCGAAATAGATGCTTTCAATTTTTTTAAAAGGGAGTACAGTAGAACCTCAGATATACGGCCCTCTTATATACGACGACCTCATTTATACACCAGTTTTTTTTGGTCCGGTAAATAACCCCATAAGACCCCATATATTTCCAACCTCCCTTATGAAACTTTTCATTTATACGACGAACTCCGTTATAAACCGTTTTTTTCCGGTCCGATGGTAGGAAATTCCTCACTTATACGACTTATCGTTCGAGTTCATGCGAGTTAACTCACCTACGGAGCTTCATAAATTCCGACTGAGTGACTGTTGTGAGTTTATCGTGAGAGTAAGGAAAATGCAAAAGGTATCTATCTTTAGGCAATTATAATGGTAGCAAAAGGAATTCATCAGAATGGAAAAATAACAGACCGTTTGGAAGCAACGGACGGAAAACCAGAGTCCTGCGCAACCACTGGACGAAAAATCGGCAATTTTTAATTTTTTAGGTGGTTTTTGAAAAATAAATCGTGTTTTTGCGACGGAAAACCACAGGCCTGCGCCGGCGCCGGACGAAAAATCCACCTTTTTAAATATTTTTCGGTGGTTTTAGGATAAGAAGTCCGGGTTTTCGATATTTATTCCTGAAGTGCATGTCATTGCGCATACGTGTGTCAACTTTTAATGTCATATCTCCATTAGTAGAGATGAATGAGTACTGTTTCATTCCATGAAGGAATGAAACAGTTGAGAATCTTACGAAAGGAGCCATTTTGCCAGATAACTGAGGGTTAGAAAAAAACGGAAAGCAAAAGTTGTAGACCTCATGAAGGGATGAAAATCTCTGCTAGTCAAAATTGAGGTCGAACTTGTAGTTTAGGAGCTAGAGTCGAAAAACCACAAAAAACGGGAAATTTCGAGTTTGAGGCCCTCTGGTGAGGAAACTATGAGGCATAGAAAGACCAAAAGGTGGATTTTTTGTCCGGCGCAGGCCTGTGGTTTTCCGTCCGTTGCTTTCGAACGGTCTGTTCTTTTTCCATTCTGACAAATTCCTTTTGCTACCATTAAAGGCTGGTGGGTGGCATCTTGTAGGAAATTCAATTATCTGCTCTGAATGTTTTGTCAGATTCCAGATCGGACGCATCGTTAAAAAATTACGGCACGGGAACCCGAGGTCGCTTTTTCGAAAGGTCGAAAAGTCAAAAACCCACAATTTAAAATCATTTTTTGGGGGTTTGCACTCTTTAGATGACGAAATATCAGAGTAAATTTATTATTTATAATTTCAAAATAGCTGAATGAATACGATATGTATATAACTTCTAATACCAATTGCTTTCTGATATTTAATAGAATCTCTAAACTATTTTCAGTTAGATCTGTTCATGTCTAGTGATATTCTATTTTAGAAGAAAACTGTTTGGTAAAGGAAAAAATTACCTATTAATCACACGAGATGTTTTAGTAAGCAATACTCCTGCATTAGTTGGTGCTTGTTTGTAGAACATGAACAGGCAATAAACATCGATACAAAATGTGCCAAGCATTAATTGAAACTAATTGTAAGCCCTGCTGGTAAAGTGCCAAGAATGCTGACTATTAGACCAAGAAATTTAACTTTGGTAATATATCTTACCAAATTTCAGGAATGCAAATGCACATTGTTTCTTTTTTGGTAACATGAACATGCTTACATTTGTAGAGTTATTTGTAAGTATGATAAATTATTAGGTTTCATTTGCCTGTATCCAAACATGTAATTGCAACCATAAAACAAAGCAGACCAAATTAGACAGTTGAAAAGGGTTTCTTGTTCCCTAACTATGAAACCTCTGCCATATCAAAATTTTACATTTTTAAAGTAAATTTGACAAAATTTACCATATTTATGTGGGTAACATATCTTATTAAAGTGAATTCATAAATAGATATCAGTCCTTTATTTGCTAAAGAGCTTTTTAGTGCATTAAAATGGGTCTTAACTTCTGTACAAGGGTATAACAAACTCTAACTCTGTATAACAAAAACCTCTATACAACAAAAAATTTTCTTGGTCCCTAGCATTTCGTTCTAAAGAGGTTTGACTGTATTCCACAGCAACTGAAGCTTTTGCTAATTCACCATAGTTTTGACAGTGTGACAATTGGCAGAACTGGAGGCTTTGCGATTGGTCGATGACTAGAAGTTCCAAGCTGTATGCAAGTGGCGTAATTTGGTGCAGTGACCTATAGTATTAACAACGACGTGTGCTTGAGAAATCAGTCAATATCCTTACATGTGATGAGAATAAAGGCGAAGTTTGTTGAGTGTATGGGTGATTCTTCAGATTATTCACAAAATGAACCCCGATTAGTTGACTCTGTTAACGTTCTTCAAGATCCACAATCAGTGAAATACTGTTCTTATGGTTGTGGCAATGCGATTTGCTGTGGGGAGAGAAGATTAAATCCAATCTGCCCTTCATGGGAAAAATCGCAGATGTATAATGGCATTCATCAAGCTAGTAAGCGAGTCTTAAGTCATGCAAGCGGCACTTATAATATACTTAGCAAGTCTTATACTTAGTAGAAGGCTGTACGTTGCTTCCCAATACACGACGAGAGTTTCTAGTGTATTGTGAAGCTTGGAAGACACACTATTATAGGTTTCGTGACAAAAGTCAAAATGTTTTCGTCCTGTCTCATTATAGTTCATCATTCAGTAATAGCATTGAATTAAAGATTATTTTCTCCTAAAGCTTGTGAAAAATAGGCTACATATCAGCATTTACTTGTAGATTTAGCCTCTCTGAAAGCCACTAGATGAATCATCATATTTTTGGCTTTGTGGAACCCTGTGGAACAAATGAATATATCGCTAACCCGATTTACGTAGTGGATTGGCTGTTATAGGTCACGATGCGAAAACATGGGGCTAAGATTACACCGATTTCTTTATGAATATTCTCAGTGCCTAACACATAAGAGAGAAGAAATAAATTGTAGAAAAGTGATTTATTTCAATTGTATACTAATTGTGAGAACTCTGGAGTGAAGCCTAAAACAGCAAAGTTCATGCATAAAGTACAAATACATAATTCTATCCACCCAGAAATGTCCCTTTTTCAATGCCTGAACAAAAAATGCAATGTAGATTTTCATCTAAAAAAAGAAAAATTTCTAGACTTATACTCGAAGGTGTACCATATATATTTTAGCCATAGATTGTAACCACTGGTAAATGTTTAAACAACATTTTCAGAAATCTGGGGTAAATTGGTGTGGATTTCAACAGATACCCGAGTTCAGTTAGCCAGCACTGCATAACTAAAAGCTCATTGCCATTAGTCTTTTGGCCAAATCTGACCTCAAAATTGACCTTGGGGACACAGGGTGAACTTCTATTGAATTTAATTTGGAAAAATAGGTGTCTTAAATGCCAGAAAATATGGTAAAGAGGAATATTCAGATGCAGGAAACTTACCTGAGAGCACCAATGCACCCCACAGGTTGAAGATAGGTTAATATAGTTGTAAAGATGAAAAACTCTGTTCCAGATGCTGACGCGATCAAGGCTGCAGGACTTGGTGCGGGAGGTTGACCCCTCAGAGCAGCTGGATGAGGAAGTTGAAGAAGTTCTCCTCCAGCTGGCTGATGACTTTGTTGAATCGGCTGTGGGTGCCGCATGCCTTCTTGCCAAGCACAGACGTGCCACAACCGTTGATGTTCGAGATGTCCAGCTCCATCTTGGTGAGTAAGATGTGTAATCATTTTGAGGAACTGTGAGCAGTTGGTGACTTTCCATGAAAACATCAGAGTGCATGTCATCTTTGAAATGATTCTTAGGGCCCCACTATAGTCAAATCAAGCGGTAATTAACGGCAAGACAGAATGAGCTATTTTCTTCTACTTCTATCGAATAACCCATTTGAGGGTGCGATAAATCACTTCTGGATATGCCTTTTTTGATTCAATTTTCTTTGTCCATATTTCCTTCATCCTTTGATAGTGCCTTTCCTTTTGTTCTTGCGTCCATTTTCTTCCATCCCTCGATTTTTTTCTTTCCGGAAATTTTGCTGTGTGAATTACTTCTCTAAAAAGAGTTCGGTCATCTATTGTGTCAATCTTTATTACCAAGTTTTCCATATCTTTTTGAGTTTCAATGAACCAAGTAGGTTTGGATTTGTAGCTGTTTAGTAGGTTGAAGATCTTCTTGGTTAGTCTGGAGTTACTCATTCGAAATATGTGACCATAAAACTGCAATCGTTTTTTTCTCATTACATCGACTAATTTTTCTAGCTCTCTGTTTGGTCTTAGTTTGTATTCTGCATTACTGTTACTTTTAGGTCCGAATATTTTCCTCAAAATCCTTCTTTCATCCTTTTCTGATTTTTCGAGATCCCCCATTCTTGTTATTTTAAGTGTTTCTGCTGCGTAAAGCGTTTCAGGTCTAACCACTCTCTTTTGTGAAGATAGCCAAATCATGTCTGAATATCGAAGCTCATCGCTCAAGTATCTAGCGTCAGCCAAAGCACAGAGCGTGGCACATACTGCACAGGTGTTGAATGTACTTGAATGTCATTCTCTATATTAGGAGTTCTCAAATCTGCAAAATTGCTGGACTGTGCTGTGAGAAGTTTTGGGACAGTACAAACACATAGAAACAGTCTTGTGTGTTAAATATTTTAGTTGTGTTAATTATATATATGTTAGAGAACTGAAAATACAAGCAATACAATCGATGTGTTCCTGCATGGGTAGGATTTTTCATCCCCCAGGGCATGGCTGTTTGTGCTTGTCTGTTGTTAATTGTTTATACCCCGATATAAAGGCCATATAAAAGCTGTTTTCTGTGGTTTTTTGTTAAATTAAAAAAGAAATAAAAATAATAACGCATAAGTAATTAGTTCTAATTCTTATGGCATTAATGAAAATTTTGCTGATAAGTTTAATTTTACTTCTACCAATTGAAGGAAATTAGAATCAAACTGCATTTATATTAATTATGAACACACTAACTACTCTTACAAAATATTGAAAATATAATGCCTGCATTTACTTATCAGAAATATCATTTAATATATTTTATGTATAATTGTCATATTGAAGCCATCAATTTCAATCAGGAGACCTTCCTATCAAAGGGAAAGTGATCAGAATTTGTTGATGGCATAGGGTGCTCAAAAAAATCTCAATAAGTGTTCCTTTTGGGTCCTTGGATAATCTGGACGACCCCTTTATGCCATTCATTCCGAATCAGCGAGGGCCTTACATATTTTTCCACCCATTAGTACTACATATTTAGATAATGATAAAAAATAACTACCATTGAGGGCCACGTTACAGATGGCATGAAAAAGGATACCATGGCTGGTGAATCTGATGTGGTTGTAATCCCGAGGGGAGTGACAAGCCTGCTTCGGCCTTCTTGATTTATAAATGAATAAGCCCTTCAAGGCAATCTTTAAGGCAATATTGATTTTCTGATTGGATGCTGGTTATTCCAGTTATTTGGAAAGATCTGGTCTTTCCAGTTCTGTACCGGGAACGTCCAATTTTTGGGACAATAGTTTTGCTGGCATTGCAGTCGGCGTCTTCAGGTCAATGACCCATAGACGAACCCAAAAGACCAGATATTTCCAAAGAAATACTCCGCGGAAGCCTTAACAAGGATTCTAGTCATTTGTTCGAGCATTCAATAATTGAGCTTTGACGGTAGTGAGTTTGTGTTTCCCATACACATATGAACTTGGCCCTCAATCAGCAGCAATAGCTGGTGCAACGCGAAATGGTGCTTTAGTCTAAAAAATGGGAGCATCTTAATCGAAACCTTGTTTATTCACCAAATATTATTTAGTTCACCAGGAATGAAAATCACCTAAATATGATGAAAAGTAAAGCCTTGAAATGTGAAAACCTCGTTAGAAATTAAAATAAATGTTATCTTATATTGAATAAATATACGTATAAGCTAATTGCATGAAAGAACAAAAGTTTGGAAAAATAGTGAAATTGACTATATTAGTGAAATCATTTAATTTCTACTTTAAAATTATCTCGCCAAAATTCCTCACGGCATCTTTTATGAATGATCACCTAATATTCTAAGAAAAAATTCTTTGTAACAATATTTCGAAAGCCTGGTTTTTTTGTTACCAACTGAACAGGTCACGCAGCATTTCCTTTTATTAAACACTGAATGCGATGGACTTCTTCATGTTTTGAAGTATTTTTATACTTCTTAAATCATATTTGTAAAGGTGTAGGCATCCATCATGCTTTTTTTAAATGTAAACTTTTTAATTGTTTTTTAACAATGAATACAAATAAAGAGGCAATTTATGGTTCACATACTTACCTTACAGTGCAATATCATGTACTAAAACAAAATAACATGAAAGCAGAAAAGTCACACTGAGAGGCGCATTGTATCTGTGATATAAAACTTGGTGAAAAAGAGGCAAGCGTGCATTCGATCAAAGTTGAATCGAGGCTGACGAAACTATTTGAGACTGGAAGCTACTTAATTAAGAGACACGTCGCCTGCCTCACAACTGATAAATCAGTAATGTTGCAACCTCCAGGATCCCTCAGATAAATTTCACCTGACTGAGGGTTAATATAATGCGTGGCTTGCTTGAAAATATATAAAAGCTAATGCTATAAATTAAGTTTTTCCAAAAATGAAAAGGAGAGAGGGTTGTATTCAGAGGGGAGCTAAATTAGGACCCATACAGGAAATGATACTTCATCATCTTCACCATATTAAATTACTATAATATGGGAGAATGAAGGAACTGCCTCACATGATAGAAAACCATTGTCATGCCGGAGGAAAAAAGGAATGAGTGTTCTCAGAGAGCTTAAACCTGAACCTGAAGGCATATTTATATTGGACTGGGAAAGAACTAATTTTATTGTTCCTCCTCAGTTACGACTTTATATTTGGCTATTTGTATTGCTTTTTTTAAGCAGCTTATGAAATAGTTGAGTTATTTTCTTCATCACATTTTAATCACCAGAGAAGGAATATACATTAATAATAATACCTTTATTATCCAAAGATCATGTGTACAAATAAATTACAATGATATACGACTCGTCAGACAAGACAAGTTTATGCTTTTGACTATCATGTACTTTGAGAGAGTTATTATTAGTTTCATCATGCCTTTTTAAAGTGATCTAGTGTGCCATGAGCGTTAGAAGGTGACAAAAAAAACTAAATTCAGCTTAAGATGAAGAAAATAATTTAAGAATGGTCAGCTCTAGTAACAGTTATTTAGGAGTAGTACTTGTAGTCCCTCTCTGGGAAGCATTTTATACCTATCTGGCTCCTTATATGCATAAGTATTAAATTATATACATACATGGTAATACGCTGCATCAAATTATATATACAGTTGAGGACCTCAAATTCGTAACCCCAAAATTCGGAAAACCCAAAATCCGCAAGATTTGAAGCTAAATTTTCAAACTCTCTCCACATGTTTTTTCGTTCTACCGCCATGCAGCGCCACTATCGCTTCCAGTCGTGGAACTATTGGAGACGATTCATGTTAGATTTACGTGATCTTACTGACGTAAATTTGCTTGTCAGGTGTTATACCTCAATTTAGACCTTTTAAGATGAATGAAATGCCTTAATCTTAATGAGGGCCCAAAATACAGAAAACTCCAAAATCCAGAAATGACTCAGTCCCATGCTTTCCAGATTTGAGGTCCTGTACTGTACTAAGAGCAAAGCAGCATTTTTTTATGGGAATGCCACAGCTATTTATTATCAGATTTGATCAAGTAAGGAATACATAAAACATTCATGGAGCATGACAACCAATTAGATTTCATATGAGATATTCCTGTATTTGGGACCCATTATGTGGGAGTATATATTTTTTAACATTAAGCACAGGCTTTTTCATTGGTGTGTACGGTTGCTTTCTTAGTTTTGAAGAAAGTACAAATGTTTTAACTGCTAATTTGTTGCATTTTGTTTAGTCTGCCATCCTAATTGTCATGAAGTACATACATATATGCATTTACCTCTTCTTCCTTGACCAAGGATCATAAGGAAAATTATAAGTATGTAACAATTTATACTTTTTTTAAACATGTTATGAACGGCTAAATAGATATGTAGTGATTGAGACAACAAACTTTTTTCTTGACAAAGGTGACGTTAAGTATTTTTATATTTATAATTTGGAAGTTATCATACCAACGTACGTATGTTTAATTGGCTGACTTATTTCATTTCTAGCTGTGTAAACCCATTCCTTGAATTATTTTGTGCTCTGCTTCTCATGACCTCCCTTCATTCTCTCAACAGAACGAAATTGGAACATGTGGATCCCAGGGTTTGGCACGGATGAGCTTCGACCCTACAAGCGTGCTGTGGTAACAGAGGCTCACAAGCAACGCCTTGCTCTAATACGCAAAGCACTCAAGAAGTACTGAACAAGGGGTGTACATGGACGTGAATGCAAAATGTTGCTCTTATGGTGACTCCAAGACACTGTCGGTCCTACCTCTATTAAATTCTCTGCTTTGCACAATGCTCACTGGAGGGTGCAAATGCCAGTAACAACTGCCTCGTTCTGCAAGTGCTATGTGGGGCATCAGGTTGGTGGGGGTACAGGTGCAGGATTGGTCGAGAATGGATTCTTCCTTTTGTGCAGGCCTGGTGTGGGATTTAATTTTTGGCCAATGTGCTCCCTGATGAACTTTTATAAAAGATATTTATAGAGAGCCGAAAATCATGCTTGTTGTGAGTTATTCTCGAGCCAGCTGAAGTTATCCACACATCAACATTGTTTTGAATTGTTGATATTGTTTATTCTGTTTTCATAATAAATTTATTTCTAAAGCTATATTGCAGCAATGTCAAGTGTGAATTCTCAAGCATAGGTTATCGCAGTCTAAAGCATGAATGTTTTTTGCAGATTTCTAAATAAAGCTCTAGTATTTATATTGTATTGTGGTTCAGTAATTATTGGTAAATGTTACTTTTCATGTTTTTGGCTCTAGATAATCAGTATCCCACGTGAGATCTCACATAAAAAATATCTTGAGGGAAATTATACCCTTTGAAAAAAACAATGAAGCCCAGTTGAACACTAATAGGCCAAAGTGCCCTGGTTTAGCATGCTCTATCTTTTGTTTGTTGACAGAGTGGCATCCCATCTATGTCGCCTAGGTTGCAGGGAGGGAGCGGAGGTGGGTGATTAGCATTCCCATCAAAAGGAAAGTCATCTCAGAATTAGGCATTAAGTTTTTGTTTCTTCTTCATTCCACAGGATTAGTTGTCTTTTTCCCACTCAGTTTTTGTTTATACGTTTTCAACTTGGTATTGAATGTTGAATTTTAGAAATAGTTGTTTTGTTAAGTGTAACAGTCGTCAAATGAAAACTATTTGGATAAATTAGCCTGAGCACTGTCCGGAGGCCCACTTCCTCTGATTTGGGTTTCAAGGGAGACTTGTGTGAAGCTGCTTCTGGGCTGAAGAATAAAATATTTTCAAGCAGGACGCCACTTAATGCAGGATTTAAGTGATGCATGAACACATGCCTGTCAAATCTGACATTCCTCCTTTGAATTACCCCAATCATTTTCATAAGAGCAGAATAAAGAGGACAACCTCATCTGCTATTTTGACATATGCCTTGAATGAAATTCTATTTTAACTCACTTTTTCTATCGAGGATTCAGTTAACTTACTGCTAAAAACAATCCATTATATGGCCATAAACAGCACTAACTAACTAACAAGTTAGAGAATCTATGAAGAAAATATTTATTTACAATGAAATTACGTGACTAATAGGGTGAAGACGTTCCTTTTTTCTTGCATTTTGTAGTACCAAAATTGCTAAAGGAATTGTTTAGGTAATTGGGTTATTTTATCCCCCAAATGACAATTGAGAAGCAAAATTCTTGAGTTCATCGATGAATGATCCCATTATTTACTATTCCCTTGTCTGGCAATCCCAGGTGTGTTCAAAACCTGACCCTAACATTTCCCTCCCTGGCATCCGAGAACACATTTTTCTTTCCAAATGTTGCCAATATAGGGTTTGACTCTGAAATTTGCCCAAGGCTTGTGTATGGGAGAGAGAAGGAAATAGTGGAGTGGAAACAGATTCCCTGTCAAGTTGGCCGTCAACTCCGTGATGTATGTTGTGTTCTTGAGGTATTTAGAGAGTTCATCATCATTTGGTGTAAATAATAACACCAAATACCCAAGCAACACACTTGCCAGCAAATACCATGTATGAATGCACCTCCACCCCAAAATGAAACTAAATGAAAATGCCTTAGTGCCATATCAGTGATCTGTGTTAATGACGACACGATAAATTTCTCAAACACTTATCGTGCTTCATATTTAACCCTGAATGAGTTATTTTTTGTAAATAAAATTGTTATGCCTTACATGTGACACAAAAATAAATAATTTGCCAATCAATCTGACTATTCCAAGTTTTTATTATCCATTCCAATCACTCACTTTTTACAGAGAGAAAACGAGCAACAGAAAACTCAGCAAATAGATTGCTACACAAGTTATTGTCCATTTATAGAATTTCACATAGGAATGTCACACACCTATCATTCCCCAGAGCCAAAGTCCTTATCACCAGCAAAGTTTGCCCCCACAGCACTGGACAAGAGAGCACTGACACTTCGTTCCTCTCCACTTCCAAATATATATCCATTGGCAGTGTCAACAGCAGCCCTAACCTTCCCCAACATCTCCTTGTTATTGACACACAAGGGGAGAAAAGAAACTAGACTATAGCCTTCAATCAACTCCACCATAGCCTTGTTCAATTTTGTTCCCCTTTTTGAAGCAAAGGGATCATCATTGAGGGCATCCAACAAGTACTCCAGATCAAGAACGTCTGTGTAGTATGACGGGTGGAACATGAGTTTCCCATATCGCTCAGTTAAATCGGTCTTGGACAAGATGTTGACATGGGGTAATCCCATGTTCAGCATTGTTGTCAAGGACATCAACAGTGCTGATATGAATTTACCTGAAGAGGAAGAAGATTAACTGCAGCAAGCATTTAACACACATTTAGAAGTCAGCAATGAGCCTCAGTGGAATAAATCAATGTACCTGGATTGCTGCAGTAGTGAGAATCAACTACATTGATAGCACAGAGATGCAAACCAAACTTGACCAACTTCTCCGTAACATTTTTCACTGAATTGTGGTGAGTATATAACTCCACCTGTAAGCAAAACCGAAAACCTATGAGGGGGACTTCAAAGGAAACTATAATGAATGGAAAAAAAACTTCAGTCACTATATTAAGACTAAAGTTGTAACGTGAGGGTAGACTGCCATAGCAGCCTCAACCAAGAATGCAAGGAAATGTAAAATGTCTCACTTGGCCAGGACAATCAAAAATGAAATAGTGCCCCTTGAAGCGACCGATTTGCTCAAACAGCCAGTCCATATTTTTCTCCAGAAATTCCATGCAGTACATTAGCCCTCCATTGGGTCCCAGATGATAAGTGTCCATCACATCTTCCAGGGTTACCAGATTGGATATGTCAATTGAAGGCTCATAGGACATCCCATCATTAGCAGGATCTGTGATTAATCAAAATATGCTCATTAACACTAATCGATAGTTACAGAGGACAGTGACACCCACTAGGAATTTGAGTAGTTTAAGGCTAGTGATACATAAACACACAAAATTGCCGGCCTCGGTGGCAGTGGGGTAAAGTCCTCGCCTGCCAATGCTGAGGCCGTGGGTTCGAGTCTCACCTGCCTGGGTTTTCCCCATGTTGAGAATGGATGTTTGCATAGGTTGAAATGAGTTAATTGCAAGGAAGGACTTAATAGTCCTAAAATTCACTCAAATAAAGACAAAGAAATTAAGAAAGATGATGTCAGCTTTGCATGCAGAAAGCTGAACTGCCTATGGTGTCTCATTAGCAACAGACTAATATTAAGATGAACCAAACATTGGGGACAGAAATATGTATTATGACAATGAAGCACTAGGCTGTAGAAACTTTACAATATATGAGGGTAGTTCATAAAGTAAATTTCGTTTGGTAAAGAAAAAACAAGTTAACACCAATACTAAACAGACTTTATAGTACATACATATATGCATCTTAAATTTAAAACTAAGCTATTTTTCACCACAATTTCCTGCAAGATTTCCTGCAATGTCTTCTGACAAAAAAGGGAGGTCAGAAATTCGGACGAAGAAAGCAAAAGTTCTTCTCACGGCACTATCAGCATCCACTGCGAGCCTGGCTGATGGAGGTAAATCCAAGTGTTCTGGAAGTTACTGCGGCTGATGACAATAAAATTTATACGGAGAGTACGGGAACCGTGCAGATGAAACTTTCCAGCAGTGGTGTCAGCGAAACAGCTGAAATAAGGAATGTCCTTTATGTACCCAATCTCGGTGCTAACCTCCTTTCAGTGAGTAGATTGGTAGAAAGAGGCATGGTTGTTGCTTTTTCCCAGGAAGGGTGCAAGATCTACCATAAAGAAGACTGTAAGATTGAAGGAGATGCACAGTTTAGTGGGACGAATGAAGGAGGTGTGTATAAATTAGATCTCTTTGAAGAAAGGGTAAATTCAGTGTTGGAACTGAAAAACAATAAGAGATTGGGGCATATGTATATGCCGTAGGTCCATGAGTCTTTTGGCAAATGGTTTAGCCAGTGGAGTGCACTTGACGGGAAATGACGATGAAACTTGCGTTTCATGTATTAAAGGGAAACATCCGAGGGCAGGGTTTCAACCAAGAGAGAGTGAGGCATCCCGCAAGCTGGAGCTTGTCCACTCTGATGTTTGTGGACCTATGACAGAAGAGAGCTGGGGAGGGGCAAAATATATGCTCACGCTGACCGATGATTTCACGAGAAAGACCTTTGTCTACTTTCTGCGTCGAAAAAGTGAAGTGACAGAAAAATTTTGTGTGTTTAAGGTGCTTGTGGAAAAGCAGATAGGCGAGCAGATCAAAGTGCTTCGCACTGACAATGGGGGCGAATACATTAACTGAGAAATGCAAAATTTCCTGAAAGAAAATGGAATTATACATCAGAGGACAGTGCCACACACACCTGAACAGAATGGTCTTGCAGAAAGAGTTAATAGGACCATTGTGGAAAAGGCCAGATGCATGTTAGAGGATGCTGGATTAGGCAAGAGGTACTCGGCGGAAGCTGTGAACACAGCAGTATACTTAAAAAATCGTACACCAACAAAAGCATTTAAAGGCATACTCCCTGAAGAAGCCTGGAGTGGCAAAAAGGTGGATTTGGCCCATCTAAGAGTTTTTGGGTGTAAAAGTTTTGTTCGTGTGCCCGATGAGAAAAGAACTAAATGGGATTCTAAGAGCAGAGAATGCATCTTCACAGGGTATTGTGATACATCAAAGAACTATCGACTAGTGGACCCTAAAAATCCCTCTAGTGTGGTGATTGCCCGAGATGTTGTGTTTCTCGAGGGTGTGATAGATGAAAATGACTGTAGAAGATAGGAATACAGATGTTCCCATTCATACGCTGTCAGATGCTAATGGTGATGACATAGGGCAAGAGGAGGATATCCTGTGGCTGAGGATAACAATGTGTCTACTTTAGCATCAGATGAAGGAGATCAAGTTGTTAGTGAGTGCCAGGACTTGCGGAGGTACCCGTTGAGAGAAAGGGTGGCCAAAAAGTGGCCTGATGATATTGTACTTTATCAAGCTATGTGCAGTGATTTGCGTGATCCTACTTCAGTGCAAGAGGCATTGGATGGGGCTGAGAGGGATCAGTGGAAAAGTGCAATGAATGAGGAATACAGATCACTGATAGATAATGCTACATGGACTCTTATTGATAAGCCTAAGGACAAAAGTGTTGTCAAAAATAAATGGGTATTCAAGGTGAAGTCTGGAGCTGATGGTGAAAGAAGCAGACACAGGGCCAGACTAGTGGCGATGGGCTTTACCCAGAGATATGGAGTTGATTATGAGGAAACATTAGCTCCTGTAGTCAGAGGGTCATCAATAAGACTGCTGTTTGCTCTAGCTGCAGAGAAAGACTTGGACATCGATCACCTTGATGTAAAAACAGCCTTTCTGCAAGGGGACCTAGAAGATGAGGTATACATGGAGCAGCCTGAATGCTTCAAAAAGGGGTCAGAGGATAAGGTATGTCTGTTAAAAAAGGCAATCTATAGCCTCAAGCAAGCATCGAGGCAGTGGAATAAGAAACTTCATACACCACTTATGGAGGAGGGGTTGACACAGTCCAAGTGTGAACCATGTATTTATTACAGAGTTGAAGGTGATTGCATACTCATTGTGGCTATTTATGTAAATGATCTTGTTTTATTTTTTAATCAAAAGCCATTAAAGGAGGAGCTCAAAAGAAACCTTTTAAGGAGGTTCAAAATGAGGGACCTCAGGGAGGTGAGGAGCTGCCTTGGATTGCGAGTTCAGAGGGACAGAGAGAAGAGGACGATTGCTATTGGCCAACAGAAGCATGTGGAAGACCTGCTGAAGAGGTTTGGAATGGAAGCAGCCAAACCAGTAGCGACCCCTATGGATCCGAGCCTGAAGCTGCAGAAAGCAGAGCCAGGAGGAGACACAGGACAATCGCTTCCATACCGACAACTCGTAGGTTCCCTTATGTATCTTGCGGTAAACAGCAGACCTGATATAGCGCATGGTTGCAGCCAGCTGAGTCAGTTCAATAATGACTTTGATGAAAGCCATTGGTAGGCTGCCAAACGTGTGGTGAGATATCTAAAAGGTACAAGTGATTTCTGTTTGACTTTTGGGAGTGCTAAGGAAGACCTGATTGGGTATGTAGACTCATATTGGGGTAATGATGAAGGGGACAGGAGATCATATACTGGGTTTATTTTCAAGCTAAATGGTGGTGCGATATCATGGGAGTCAAGAAAACAAAGGACAGTTGCACTCTCAAGTACTGAGGCAGACTATATGGCTCTAACAGAAGGGTGTAAAGAGGCCATGCATTTGAAGGGACTCATTTGTGATTTATTTGGTTCATGTGAAAGCATAGTTTTGTGTAATGACAATCAGGGTGCACAAAGTCTTGCTTCTAATCCAGTGGTGAATCGATATTCATTACCATTTTGTGAGGGAGAAGGTGGAAAATAAAGATGTTTGTATTTCTCATGTGTCCACTGATGAAATGGTGGCAGATGTATTCACGAAGGGACTGCATGGACCAAAATTTAAGAAATTTGTTTGTGAACTTGGACTAAAGACGCTTGATTAAGGAGTGTTGGTGTTTGTTTTTGATGACAGTAATAATCAGTGCGTCTATGGGCATTTCTTTGTTTTGTAATTGCATGCATTATGGTTTTGCATTTTTTTTTGGTGCGCTTTCACAGTCTACTTCTGGTGATCTTTATGTAAACGTGTTCTCTTGCTAATGTGGTAGTTAATGAGTTATCGCAAATCCTTGCTGATCTTTCATTAAGTGCAACGATAAATGTACCCGACCTCGATCTAACAGAAACTACCAAGTTTGTTCTTCTAATACTGATAATGAATAAACAGATGAAATTACAGGAATTTGGCCACTGATGAAAATCAAACAAACATAGTCCATCTTACCTCCATACCTCTTTTGGAAAGCTAAAAAAAATAGGTGAAAAAGAGGAAAGCTAAAAAATGAGACTGATGAATCCAATCTCAAACGTATTCATCTATTACAACACAACGCGACACAATAATTCCTCTTGTTCTTCTGGGAATAATGCTAATATCACCAATACCACTTTTAAAACACTCAACCACCCAGACACAAAACTTCATACCTTCTCTCAACGTAAACAATGAGTGAACAACAGAGGAACGAAATATGTGTGCCGTTATCTCCCAAACCCACTTGGAGTGCTCTGATTGATGATACTCACTGCCACCAGGGCTGGGCGGCATTTAATGCATGTATTTGAAATACATTTTTTGAATTATTTTTATTTCAAATGTATATTTGAGGTATGAGGACTCTACTATGGAGAATTTTATTCTCATATAGCCTATAGCATCATTTTCAGGGGTTCATCCTCTAAGGCCTTAGTCATTTTCAGGATTCAGAAAAGAGCCATTCGGCTCATGACTTTTTCTAAACACAACGCACCATGCCGTCCCATTCAAAAAATTGGATATACATATTACCAGTGCCATGAGTATATATTTTTCATGTACTTGTAAATACAAAAAGAAATCTTTCTCAGTATGTTAAGAACTGTGATATTCACCATTATTCTACGAGACAGATTGATCAGCTGCACGTCTTATATGTACGCACTCGGAATGCAGGTGCTGGTCCAAATTGTATGGGCCTTCGACTCTACAATAAACTGCCAGCTGAGCTTAAGGCTCAAAAAAGTGTAGCTGCATTTAAGACTAATCTACTAAGGTATCTGAAATCAAAAATGTTTTATTCCATTGATGAATTTTTTAACAATGTTTGACATGTGTCCTGTATCCACTGTATGTATTTAGTTTCTTTAACCTGACGTGTCCTATATCAGTGTAACCTTTGTAACGACTTGATCTCTGGACAAATAAAACATTATTATTATTATCATTTTAAAATACTCTAAATACTTCTGAGAAATGTACAAACATATTGCCGAGTTGACTCCTTCTATCCCATCTCCTTGTCCATAAATCCCAATACCAATATTTCACTCCAATGCATTTCTCTGTTATCTTTTACATTTTTAAGGGTATATTTTGTTAAAATTTTTATTTATTTGTTTGAATGTCGACCAATGTAATAAGCCTTTGTGACGTTTTGGGGACTTTTTTTTAAATAAATAAATAATTTCTGTCAAAAACATTGATCGGTTGTCACGAAGATTACCCACTCAGCTTGTGCATCTTCCTCCCTCTATAACTAATGCATCACAGCATGAGGACTCAAGACTCCAGGAAATCGACCGGTCATTGTTCACAACATGGAGATAGGTTCACGAGAATGTCTTCGGTTCAGGCTGCAAGTGAAGTTCAAAAAATAAAACTTAAGAGAAAATCTCTATCCATCGCAGTGAAGATGAAAATCTCTAATGATGTGGACAATCATCCTAAAATTTCAAAAAAGGAAATGTCAAAAAATATGACATCCCATCTTCTACCCTCTCCACTGTTTTAGCTTTAAGAGGTGCCATTGAAAAAGCTACAACTGAGGCCAACATAAAAAGAAACGAAAAACAGCAAAGAATGAGGAATTAGAGGATGTGCTTGTGGAATGGTTTTATGTATCAAGCTAGAGACGACGACGTACATCTCAGCGGTCAGCACCTCAAAGAAAAAGCTGAGAAAATAGCTAGTTGTTTTCATATTCAAGGGTTTGCAGCTACCAGTGGATGGTTGGATTGGTTTAGCAGGAGGAAAACAGTTGTGTATTGGCAAATAAGTTGTGAATTCCAGGCTATTAATTGACACGTGGGTTAATGTAAATCTTCCCACGAAACACACGATGTGCACCCAGAGACAATCAATGCAGAAGAATCGGGGCTTTTTTTTAAATCTGCTTTCTGATACAGGCATGAGTGCAGAAGCAAAGAATGAGGAATTAGAGGATGTGCTTGTGGAATGGTTTTATGTATCAAGCTAGAGACGACGACGTACATCTCAGCGGTCAGCACCTCAAAGAAAAAGCTGAGAAAATAGCTAGTTGTTTTCATATTCAAGGGTTTGCAGCTACCAGTGGATGGTTGGTTTGGTTTAGCAGGAGGAAAACAGTTGTGTATTGGCAAATAAGTTGTGAATTCCAGGCTATTAATTGACATGTGGGTTAATGTAAATCTTCCCACGAAACACACGATGTGCACCCAGAGACAATCAATGCAGAAGAATCGGGGCTTTTTTTAAAATCTGCTTTCTGATACAGGCATGGCGTTCCATACACAGTCGGGCCACAGGGTTAAATACAGCAAAGATCAAGTTACTGTTCTTCTATGCTGCAATATGTATACATCAGAGAAACTACGGCCCCTTGTCATTGGGAAATCCACCAAACCTAGGTGATTTGAGAATATAAAATCATTTCCATGCACCAAAATAACGAATATAAGGAACAAAATAAGGCATGGATGTCTGGAACCCTGTTCACCGAGTGGATGAAGAAACTTGACAGGCAGATGGAGGCCGAACATCACAGCATTATTTTATTCATTGATTGCTGCCCTTTTACACCCAACAGATTTAGGTTTCCTTAAAAATGTTCGCGTTGAATTCTTACCACCCAATGGCACACCAAAGCTCCAACCTCTCGATATGGGAGTCATCAGGGTGATGGAGCATTGCTACAGGAAAATGATCGTTAGGCACCAAATAAGTTTGGCCGACCGGAAGGCAGAGAAGGACATGAAAATCAACATTTATCAGGCCATGCATTTTGCCGTGGTAAGCACCTGTATTTATTTCCACCATTATTATCACTATTTTATAAACACAATACGAGTGCAGGAAAAAATATGGCTTTAGATGCTCACTTGTATTCCCTTCCTTTGCGATAGTAGGTATAGAATCAAGTAACACCACAAACGGTGCAGTACTGCTTCCGAAAAGCTAGCTTTAAGGATCTCACTGATGAAGAGGATTACTTTGCTGACTCATAATTTCCAGTAGAAGAAGCTGACCCAAGTTTCATGGATGGATTGGAGACGGTTAAATTACTTTTTGAGTCGTCTGAAAATTTCAACGAGTTCGAGTCATTGGACAACTCTACATCGATTACAGCTTGTCCAACCGTCATACAGACAATTGAAGAGGTATGTACTCCACTCCTGTAGCCACCTTGACAAAGATGAAGATTCCACCATGAGAGACAGCAAACATTTTTGTGATGAGAAACGTCAGCCAGTGACTCTAGCGGAGGGGATTGAGTGCCGGAGACGTTTCGACAAAACATGTGCCACATGAATGTGGGTGAGGAAGTGTTCAGGATGATTTACTGCCTTGAAAATGCTGTCTATGCAACATCAGACACTGTGAAATGCCTACCAACAATTGACTTTTCTGGCTCCAGTTTGAATTAAATGAAAAATGCAGATGGAGATGCTCAACAAGTTACATATTTAACAGTGCAGAATTTTGTAGTGTTGGTTGATTAAATTTTAGTGTGCTTTTTACAGTGTTTTTGCATTAATTTTAGTCAATTTTGTGAAAACATAATACCAGTAGGTGTATTTTAAAATTAATAAAAAAATGTAATGGACCATTAAGGAATTCTCAAATTTTCCTTTGCATCAAACAACTGAAGGCCAGGATTTGCCGAACAGCAGCAGTGCTGCACGTAGTCGCTCTGAGGGAGGCTTAAGTGATGGCCATGCATGAGAACAAATTACGATGCGGTAAGGGGCAGTTAGGTGACAGAGATGGGAAGAATTTCATTATGAAAGAGGTAATAATTGGCCGAGGGACAATAGAATAGTTCACTATATCAGGGACTTCGTATCATCCGTACCCCTTATATGTATCTGCGATCATTAGGAAGTCCAAGGGACCGAGAACCCACTTCGTTATAGGCAGTACTGGCATGATCATTATAAATGAGTTTTACTATATTTGTATTTTGTATTTGAAATACACCCTGCAAGAGTATTTCGTATTTGGGAAAATGAGAACGGTTGACAGTCTTACCCATATTGACTCACAGAGTACAGAAATAAGAACACCAAGATTATATTTGAAAAAAAAAAAAAGAAATCACCTCATTTTATACTCAATTTCCATGTGCCTCCCACAAAGTTTTGTCAAATAGATACTGTTACTGAAAGCATAACAGGAATATTATGTTAGCAGTAAGTTCATTGCACTACAGATAAACTCCTTTCATAAATATATAGCTAGCCTTCCTCATACATATGAAAATAAGAAATCCAAGGAAAACTTGAATCCAAAATCAACTTTATCGGTGAGGGCAGTGTTCTTTCAATTTGCTAGGCACAAAGGTATGTGAAAGTCACATTTCAAGTTGGCAGTGGGAGGAGGTCAACTTCCCTCATTGCATCCCCTGCGGTTTACCACAAATACATTTTCCCCTGAGAGTCATTGCAGCCACACGAGGCATAGGGTATTAGGGCACCAGCAATGAAAATGTAAGGAATTGGAAGAGAGTGAGGATGAATACAGAAATTGTGGCACAATACACGAAAGATGGAATATGTATATGCAAATGGAAGGACAAAAGAGAAGTCTTAATGATTTCCTCAAAACATAACGGAGATATGAAAGAAGTATCCAACGGAAGAGGAGCAATTTCAAAAAAACTTACGATGGCTGCTAAATATAACAAATTTATGGGACTGTTAATCAATGTTAAATCACTGTCCTTACATGTGTGTTTTTCAATCTTTCATATTGTCATCATTCTCCTGATGGACAGTAGGTACATATTGTGTGCAAGTGACAAGTGTGGTTTATTTAGTTAACAGTAGTTTATATTACCATTAGGCCATAAACTGTAGATAATTTTGTTGGTTAAGGAGAAGAATTAGTTTTTACTTGTTTGTGTTAAGTTTTAGTCGGACACTGTAGTAACGGTGATTTTTTAAAAATGTGTGTAATATATATTTTCTGTTAGAGGTAATTAGACCTTTCCTCTTTAAGAGGGTGGTCACAGCAGTTTTTAAAGCGCTTGGTCCCCAAATCCTCCTACACCATGCACCTCTTCTCACACCTTCCACCCCCCCCCCTTGCAATTCCCCCTTACACCCCTAAAAACCCCCTCTAAACACTCCACCCCGCCCCTTCCCCCCAGCCATCGGAGTTGCCTAGCAGTCTTCCGAGAAACCCACAGCCTCTTTGGTACTCATTTTTAAACTTAACGGAAATTCTCTCCCCTCCCCCTTCCCCACCCACCCCCTCTCCTTTCCTCAGAATAAGCCCAGGCTATATATTCCCATCCAACCTACTGCTAAATGCACATGAGTATGCCGCTGTGTGGTGAAACGTGCGTCGTGCCAGCGTAATAAACTTTTGTGGAAAAAACAAAGGTGGTTTTCTCATCATGATTAGTCTTTATGTTGCTGTCTTAGAGGAACTTACACCACTACTCTTTGCCTTGGATCATGTGAACTATTCAAGATGGATGCCTGTCCACATCAGGGATATGAAGTCATTACCTGACTCTAACAAGGATCAGTTTGAGCGGTGTTCTAACTTGGTCATATCAAAAACACGCAACACATTTTCTACAATACCATTCGATCAGGCTCACGAACAAGAGAACAAGAATGTGAAAGGTTTGGGTGATGTTGTAGGGATCACAGTAAACCCTGTTGCTTTCCGACGATGGATGCTCTCAGGGCCTGAGATAGCCATAATGATGAAACAGTTTGAAGAAGAATACATTCCGAATTAGGATGACACAGATGGTCCCTAGAATTTCCAACATCATGAGCAGGGACTTTCATTGAACTTTAAGTTACTTTGTAAGTGCAAGAGTAATTTACTGAACCTTCTTCCCATACCATGTATATATATATATATTTGACTATTATGCATGTGAAGAACAACATTGGTAATTTTGATGAGAATAGTGTTTTCCACCATCACGACACAAGGACAAAAAATGACATCCACATCAATTATGTACGAACAAAAGTAGCCAAAATGTGGCCCAATGAAATGGGCACTAAGTTGTTCAATAAATTGCCACTGTGTGTAAAAGAAATAAAGAACATCAATGCTTTCAAATCTGTATTGAAAATATATTTACAAAATCATTTGTTCTATTCCATTGAGGAATACCTCAATGATGATGTGTGTTCAAACATTAAAGTGTGTATAATATATGTAAAAATGTATGTATCAAAATAACGTTCCCTATATATTGTTCATATTTATGACCAGATCTCCAGGAAAATAAAGACAAATTAAAAATTAAAAAAAACTAAAGTACATCGAGTTCGGTCGGAATCTGAAGTCCACTGAGTTCACCTGGAGCACCTGCGTTGTCATATTTAACTTTCATAAGTTTCAATCATCAATGAAGCTCATCACACACACATACACGCCTGAGCCTGCACTGCGTTGTTATTCCCAAATTATTTTCACGCTCCTGCTTATGCCTAATGGGTGGCAAACGTGCCACACACAGCACAAAAATTCCCAAAATCGTGAAAATTTGACATTTTGTTGTTGTTTTCAGCCTATATGTATTGAAATAACCAAGGTTTGCATTAGACTTACCTTCAGGCTCATCCCAGCCTACGGCACCATGGGAGCTCCGAGAGGGGCCTGGAAGAGTGTGAATACGGTACGCAACCAGCCAAACAGTACTCATTTCCTGGACTTTAACTTTCAAGCCTTGGTAACCCGGTAAAATATTTTTTGATCGGAAAATGTTTTTTATTTCCGTAATCTGGGCCTCAAAAGGCACTTTTTCCCAATGGGCACAGTTCCAAAAAAAAATTATCCCGAAATTCACTACACCCTAATGGACCATTGTGCCGGCCACCTTGATGAGTTTACTCTTGGAGCCCTGTGGCCTAGCCAAATGCCAGGATGTTCCCAATGATCAAATCCCACAAATTTCCACAAAGGGAGTGCCCAGGTACAGATTTCTAGTCCTACCAATGGCTAGGCATTCGCACAATAGAAGGAATGAGTTCCTTAATCCTCTTCAAACCATCTGCACTCTCTGTGTATCTTCACTTCCCATTTTTCCAACCACTGCGATTGCACAAATTATGTGGGGTATGCAGTCACGAGCACGAGTGCAAAGATATGCACCAAAGATGGAAAAATTTTGACTTGATCGGGATTTGAACCCGGATCTCCCAATTGCTGGTCAGGTGTGTTTAGCCAGTTACACCACCAAGTCTGTGTGTCTGTCACGACCGTGGCAAATTATGCACGACAATGTCTCCTGTGCTACAATGTAGACTGGGGACGAGATCATCTTGTTCATATAATAAACCCCCGCTGAAGTTCGCCTTGAATTAAGATGGCTCGGTGGTGTAACTGGATAACACACCTGACAGGAAATAGGGCTGGGTTCAAATCTCGGTCAAGTCAAATGATTTTTTCGTAGTGAATATCACCGTCTCTGGTGCATATATTCAATTCCCACGTTGTGAAGGTGCTCCTTCACTCAATAGTGGCCGGTTTACAGTCCTATAATTGCTCCCAACTTACTTCTGTCTAATGATAGAAGCTTTCCTGCATAACTAGAATTTGGTCCTTCTATGGACCCTCTAGCTTGCCTCAAGCCTTTCGTTGCTTTCCACATCTCAAGATGTTGGGCTGTGGCCCACCCCTTGATCTCAGACTTCATTACAGCAAGTGTGATACCCAAGGAAGGTTAGTAGTATCATATAGAGTTAAGAGTGATCATTATCAATCTTCACTCTGTGGTAGTATGTATATTGAATGAAACCTGTAACACTCACCAATGTTTACAACGGCCACTTTCCTCCCAATTTGCTGCAAAAACTTGCTCATCTCATGGCAATATGTTGTTTTCCCACTCCCTGGAGGACCGACCACTACTTGTCCAAAAATGCTAGTCATTCTGGACCAACCTGCACAGTGAATGGACAATAGTATTCAAAGCAAGGACTTCAAATTCTTGGCCATGGGAGCACAAAGCATCCTTCATTCTCAAAGCAATAGCAACTTACCACAACTTGTTCTGCAGGAGAATTTCCTTCAAAAGAACCAGAGTTTTCAGGCTGTAACTTTTAAGGGAGATCCCAAAGACAGCTGGTTTGTTAATACCAAGGTGTTCAAATAGGTATCGGGCTGATACATGAATTTCATCACTGTCACTCCCTAAGAGAGATCTGGAAAGAGTAAAAAAATACATTAACTTCCTCAAAGTGGCAAACGTGAGAGAACAGTTGCATTAAACTAAACAATATGTACTTTTGATTGCCGTTTGGCACTGTTGCACTTAATTTAAAAAAAACATCCTGAACCATTGCAGATGCAATTATTGAAGTTCTTTTATCGTCTAGCACTCATCAAATCTACTCCTGATCTGTTTTTAAGGGCACTGCCTCGTGTGCAGGGGTGGAAATGAATGGAACGCAAGTGGTGTTGTGAAGTGAGCAGTGTATTGGAGCAAATGGGAATGCATATGCAATGTGTTGTATTACAAGGGATTGCAATTACAGCAGACCTCCGCATTACGACGGTAATCCGTTCCATAGGACCGCTCTCAATGTAAATCAGTATATTACCGGACGAGGGATCGGTTGAACACTAGAAGGACCAGACCCGTCATTTTGACGGGTAACCTCTACTTACTTAATTATATTGCCTACAGTATTTTTTTGTCGTCTTAATTTTCTCTGACTTTTATTTATTTTGTATGGTACGTATTCTGTTAAAATATAATTTATTTTTTTCAATTAGAAATTGAGTTATACCACCTGTCTACCTTAAAAGACCAACACCCGTCAAAATGACGGTTTACACGTTTCTATTTTATTTGTAACGGTAACGCGTGTTTTATCCAGGAAATCACTACACTGTATTACGTCTGGCCATTTTGATGTTTTAGTTAGCATATTTATGCATTTAACATTACTTATTACATTTTGAATGGAAATAAGCAGCATATCTGCCATACCAAGTGGTGTGTGGTAAGTCAAGGCAGGGGAAGCAGGAGCGACGTCATCGGAGAACATAATCGCTACCATGAGAAAAAGGACATCTTTTATTAGGGAAAACCATAAATGAGTAAACTCTGTAATCCCTTACAGTTGGGGGATCCCTAGTCTCCCTTGGGCGGAAGGGATAAAAGGGTTATGGAAGGAGCGGGGCGCAGGAGTTCGGTGCCCTAGTCCAGCCCAGGGTACCGTTAACACCTGGAGAAGAAGAATCCCCATTTGGAAAAACCCAAAGAGTGGGACATGTGGACAATCCCTTGTACTACAGCGATTCCTTCTGTCGTGTGAGCGGAAGGGATGAAAGGGTTAGGGAAAGAAAATGCCGAGAAGGGATATGTCGTGCGTGGGTGGCCTTACAGCGCATATATGAGTATGGCTTCAGTAGCTTTCGCAAGGCTTATGGGAGCAGTGCTTCTTCCTCGAAATTATTTGCAAAAAATTACTCAGTTGTATTGATAAATAAAGAAAAAGGTTATATTTAATGAAGTTATCAATTAATTTGAACATAAACGAAGAAATATTTAAAATAATTACTACCCGTCAAAATGACGGGTAATGGTCCTCCTAGGTAGCAATACAACCTCGGTCCAACAAGAAACACTGGAATCGGCGGGGGGTTTATATGAATCAAACACCCCCAAGATTAGTCCGTAAAAGTCGCCGAGAGATGGCGCTGGACATTTTCACTCACCGGCAGAGAAGACGTACACAGAAGAGGAAAGCAAAGTTTGAATCAGGCACACAGACAGTGGTAAAGATATAGAACAGGCGTTTCGGGGCACGCAGAGCCCAAGAAGTAGAAATGAGCCATTCCAGCCATACAACCATTCATTCATTCACTCAAACCGCTCACTGGCGTAAATAATAAATATTTCGTTCAAACAGGTGGTGAAAGAAAGAGGATAGGAAAATGTCCAGCGCCATCTCTCGGCGACTTTTACGGACTAATCTTGGGGGTGTTTGATTCATATAAACCCCCCGCCGATTCCAGTGTTTCTTTAGTAGTCTAGATAGCTTAGTGGTCAGAGCATCCGGCGCGAAATCGGAAGGTCCGTGGTTCAATTCCCGGTCTAGACGAATTTTTTTCACTTGGAATCGGACATCATTCCATCTTCACATCACCATTGTGTTGTACAATTTTATATGTTTCCTATCCTCTTTCTTTCACCACCTGTTTGAACGAAATATTTATTATATATATATATATATTAGATCCAGAACGATTTTACAGTATACAAATTTTTTTACCATCCTTTTCTTTGGTCTATTGAAACCAAGTATCCTTTGCAGAAACATTAAAATTCACACACCAAGGAGTTGTAAATTACTCTGTATAATTTATTTTTTATCACAGAAATATTGGAAAAACTATTTTTTAGCAATAAAAAAAGTCTTTCCCAGACAAATTTGCGGAAAATTTACTGCACCTGCTACAATTGTCTATTTTCAAATCCTTATAAACACATTCTGACCAAAAATAAATGTATAATTATAAATTACAAATAAGTAAGATACTTGTTACAAAGAACAATATGTACAAAATAGTATTACATTCTTTCATTTATAGCCATGGAATCGTGCAAAACAACGTTCAAGACATAATCCTAGTTTGCCTGGATCGCAGTAATAGCTCGACTCTACACGCATATTTGAATTTCTACAAATAATGCATCTCTTTCTTATTTTTCTATTTTTTTCATTTTTTGGAACTTCTTTCGGAATGCGGGTGTTTTTTGACTTGGGATTTTCTACCCATGATTGTAGAGGTGGACGATGTTGATATATTAGTGATTGAATCACACTATCCCGAAATTGCAAGAGAGTCAATTTTTCATTATTGCTGAAGTTTTTATACAATAGAAAGGCATTGTTAAGTATAACTTGGAATATATGAACGTCTACTTTGGAATACCAACGGAGAGTTTTTCTTTCGCAGTGGTAGTATGCTAATAATTGGTCACATCTGTCGACCCCTCCCATCAACTCCTTATACTTTAGGACAGCCTTAGGTTTATGATTACCAGATTTGTGCTCAGACAAACGGGCGCCAAACCCTGAGGACACTTCTAGAACGTTATGTTTGTCTCGCCATTTTAGAACACAGATGCCATCATTGGTATATGTTGCTTCGACATGACCGAGTTTCAAATTTTTGTGCACTATGTCTGACCTTTTTTTATGCCTGACATGAGGTTACCTTTCCGGTTTGCGGTTTGCCTTAAAAGTTCCTGTTACGTATGTTACACGATCTAGACAGTAATCCGTTAGACCAACCCCAGAAAAATAATTATCCATGCATATTGCATGACCTACAGTAAAGCGATCTTTCATAAGGCGTTTATGACATTTTCAACATGGCCAGATCCACATACTACCTTGTCAGTATAGAATATATTATACATTTCAATAAGAGACCGTTTGGCTGTGTCAGCATATATTTATTTATTTATTTATTTATTTATTTATCTCACACAACCAAAAACGGCACAATGGCTAATTACATTGGTCGATGCAACAAAATAAATAAACATAGAACAACAATAATGAAAAACACGAAGAATGAAATACAAAATAAAAACATCAACACAAAAACAAAATTAAATCATATTTTGGGGCTCCATACCCAGGTGCCGTTTGATGAATGATTTGAATATGTTGGGCGAGGAGAAAAGGTCAAGGGACGGATGCGCTGAGGACAATATGTTAAATTTGGAGGGTATTCGGTAAAACAGGGACCGCTGTGATAGGGAAAGCCGGAATTTCGGGATGTGTAGGAGATTGAAGTTTCGCGTGGGGCGAGGAGGGACACGAATTGGAATGAGACAGAGAAGGTGGCAGGAACGAAGCTGTCCATTCATTATACTGTGCAAGAATTTCAGGTCAGATAGTGAACGGCGATGGGAGAGCAGAGGAATTCCTAGGAAGGACGAAATGGATTCACGGGTTGAATTCTTGAGGGAGGGAATGCGATGACGGGCAATGGCTAAGAAAAAATTGACGGGACGATTTAGAAGTTTCAGAGTGGATGGGCCAAATTGGTGAGCAGTATTCTAAGATTGGGAGGACACAACCAAAGAATACTGTTCTGAGGGCAAGGGGGTCATGAATGTCTGTGTGACGGTACAGTAGGCCAACCACCGCCATCGCCTTGCCCACAACCCTTTTTATGTGGTCTTGGAAATGTAGCCTATCGTCAAATATGACACCCAGGTCACCATGGGATCTCACTGCTGGAATAAGGGTATTTTGGAACGTGTAAGAATGATTGGCGGGTTTACGTCTCAAGGAAAAGGTCATGACAGCTGACTTAGTAGGGTTAATGCGCAACTGCCACTGAGCACTCCACGAGTTCAATAGGTCCAGTGCAGATTGAAGGGCTAGGTGGTCGGAAGGACCGTCAACTTGTTTGAAGATTTTACAGTCGTCTGCGTATAGTAATATGTTGCATCCTTTGGAGATGATAGAGTCGACAATGTCATCTACATATAGAGAGAAGAGTAGGGGGCCGAGAACGCTGCCCTGTGGTACCCCAGAAGACACAGGTAGGAGTTTAGAGGAAATGCCGTCAATTAATACCCGCTGATTACGTGAAGTAAGGAAGTTCTCAATGATGGAAAGGAAATTGCCATGGATGCTATAGTGAGATTTTAGCTTGTGAACCAGAAGAGAGTGGTTGACAGAATCAAAAGCTTTGGAAAAGTCAATATAACAGACAGCGAGCTGAGAATTCAATTCAAAAGATTTTATTATATGATGGTGTAGGACGGCAAGATTGGAGAGACATGAGCCACCAGGGAGAAATCCATGCTGGTGGGGGGAGATATACGGTAGAGTAAACTTTAGGAGTCTGTCATGAATAATGCGCTCGAAAATAATGGAAAGGACCGGCAATATGGATATGGGTCGGTAATTCTCGACTTTAGTTTTTAAGCCCTATTTTAGGATGGGAGTAATGTTTGACTTTTTCCATACGCATGGAAATGAGCCAGTTAAAAAGAATCTGTTGTACAAAATTGAAATTGGTATGTGTAGGGAGTTAGCCGTGCGGTTGAGGAAGAGGGAGCCAATGTTGTCGGAACCCGTGGATTTATAGCAAGGCAGCAAGGTTAGGTAATTTAAAATTTCAAACGGGTCGGTTGAGATACTGGAGAGGGAATGAGGGCATACAGGTTGTAGGTCAGGAAAAGGCGAGGAGGGCACTGCATGATTAAAATTAGAGGAGAAGAAGTCATTAAATGCTGAGGGACGGGAATCACCTTCGATGTTAACATCGTTCAACTTTACTGAAAGTGGGATACGGTTGGACTTCCTTCTAGCATTAATTAACGACCAAAACCTTTTTGAGTTGTCCCGAAGGCCATTGGTAATTTCCGTTATATAATTCTTGTAGTCCCGCCAAAGAAGAAAGCAAGAATGTCGCCTTATGGTCACAAAAGATGCTCGGGTGTGAACGTTGGGTTGGCTTTTCCACAGTTTCCAGGCCCTTTGTTTGTTTTTTAGGGCAAGGGTAGTTTCATGGGAGTACCAAATAGGTCTATTCTTCAACACGCGATGTGCAGGGACGAAGTCCTCAATGACACTGTGGAGGAGGTCGTAGAAGAGATCCAGGGCCTCTTCGGGGGTACCGCACTCAAGTAAGCCCCAGGGAAGAAGAGAAAGGACACGGTTTATTGCCGGCCAGTCGGCTCTCATCCAGGCCCTCAGGGTCCTGGGTGGTTGAGAAGAATGGGATATTGGGGGGAGGGCAAGAGAGCACTCGAGCGACTCGTAGTCAGAGGAGAAAATGTTCTTACCCACCTCCAGCGAAGTAAGCGGAAGGGATGACAAAACCAAATCAAGAGTTGCCGAATTTCTTGCTGGAAATGGATTGCACTGGTTAAGACCAATCCCGTTGATGAAGTGATCCATGAAGTATTCGTCATCAGGGGTGACCACATGACCTTCCATGAGAGAAGTCCACTGGATGGAAAGGTTGAAGTCCCCAAAGATTATCACGTCACCCAAGGAACGAACGTGGAGAACAGAATTGAAGCACGCTTCGAGCACGGAATAGTTACTATTAGGCGGACGATAGAAGCAACCAATGAAAATCTTTCTCGCACTGTTGTCCCGAAACTGAACTTTTACCTCAGTCCACAGAATCTCACAGTCGGATTCATGGTCAGCCCGTCGGGTTGCGGGAATATTCTCTTTGATAGCTATGAGAACGCCACCTCCCCGAGAGCTACGATCGCGGCGGAAGATTTGATGAGTCGATGAAAAATCCATCTCGGAGTCAGACACTATATCATTGAGCCAAGTCTCTGTCAGGGCAATCACTTGAAAAGACATGAGCTCAGAAATGTGAGAACCAACTACCGAGAGCTTGTTGCGAATGCTCCTCACGTTCTGATAGTAGCAATTAAAAGCCGGACCGGGATTCATATTCACATCACCAGAAAGCGAAATGATTAAAGCGAAGAACTTCCAAGTCGAGATGGGATGCCAAGGGGACAGGGAAGTAGAGCGGGGGGTTTGCCGGAAGGAATGGGGCAAGTCAAGGGTAGGGACGGGCGCCGAGTTCCCCTGAGAGTGCACATGGAATCGCCGCAAGAGGGAGTGGACGGGTGACGGAGCACATTGCGGGGGACAAGGGAGCACAAAACACCTTCTAGAGCACCATAAAACATTTGAATGAAGATCACAGCACAAGGTAAGGGATTGGGAGCACTCAGCAGCACAGGGAATACGAAAACATGCGGAAAAGTGCAGTTGCACCAACAAAAAACACAATAAAACTAGCGAGGCAAACGCACGTGTGACCGTAACGGCGGCCATCTTGAAGATATAGTTTGACGCCAAATATTTCTACCTCTTATCCTGGATATATTGCCTGAAGAAAAGGCGCCCGCGCTATAACAACATTGAATCATCTATACTTAACTCTTTAGAGGGGTAATATATGTATAGCATCGTTTGATGAAATATTTCTACCAAGGGGTTAATTTTGAAAAATGGGTCTGACGGTTTTGGCTCACCTTGCTAAGGATTTTTCGTGAATTGAAGAGTTCTAAGGATAAGTAAAAACTTGTCACGCCCCATGGCATTTCGGAAGAGGGGGAAGTTATATACTGAATTGTTCATTCAATAATGTGCAAAACTGGGTACATGAATATGACCATAAAGATAAAGCAAATCCAAAAGCACCTCAAAATCAGCACGGTTGATATCTTTCCATCCTTTTATGCGAGCTTGTGGTGCAAAATTCTGAGACGATAGGTTATGTGCCTGAAAATTTATCTTCTACAATATTAATTAATTATTTTATTGGAAAATAGCAAGTAAAAAAATCTATAGGTTTATTTCCTTGAGGAATTATTTTCAACCCAGAATTTCCAAACCGAGATTTTGAATCAGAATTGAGAACTTCCTCTAAGTCGAAATTCTGAAGCGCACCTCGTCTGACCACTGCTTTTGGACCAGCCCAGGGGAGATGTTTTTCTTAGGCGAAGGTGGCCCGGACAACAGGCTTTTTGATGAGGGTCCAGGCGACGTAAATTCAGATACAGTGCCAGGAACAACAGGAGAAAGTTCGTCAAAAATTCAACAAATTTGTTAAATTTGTTCAAAGAATTAGATAAATTCCGTTTGACGCCATTCTTTTGGTTTTTTCATGTCTGAAATAACTATTTGAAAAAAAATCAAATCTAATAAATCCTTAATTCAATGAGAAGAAATATATAAATTAATATTTTAATCTTACTCGCTACAAAAAGAGTTACCTTACCGTTGAAAAAGTGGACTGAGCAGGTAAAAAAAACAAAGTGACGTCCGTCAGCAATATCCTTCGGTCTTAACGGGGATGAGCACACAATGAACTATTTCTACGAGGCTAAAAAAATTCGGGTTTTGAAAGTGGAGAACACTACATTGAAACATTTTTGATCGTTGTCTGAAAAACACCTGCACCAAAAAAATTGTAATCGCTTGGTACAAAGTCATTAAAAATACGAAAATATTACACGGTACTGGCAAAAAAGATGAATTTGAATACAAATTAATACCTACCAGGTGAATTACCTGTGAAAAAACTGAATGAGGTAATAAAATCCGACAAAAAAATTCAGGAGTAAGAGAACACTCCTTACAAAAAGAGTACACGTGGCCGGCAACAAAAACCCAAAACTCACAGCGGAAACCGTCGGTACTATCTGTCGACCTTTCTGAAGGCTGAACATACATTGAAAAGAAATTCCCTCCGAGCGAAACAAAAATCGGGCACTATAAAAGAAAGGCAGTCAAGAGCGACACACTGTCGCCGCCCGCCGGACGAAACACACTTGTCGCGCGACACTGTGTCGTAGGCCGCAGTGAACGTGTTAATTTAGTACTTTTTTGCATTGCTCAATTTTGAATAGCAAGACAAGTTTTTTTGTTTATCATGCAAGTCTAGATTTTTGGATCAAGTCATCTCTACCTAATTGCATCCATAGGATAGTAAAATTTGCAACATTATGAGACAAAACTATGCTATATTTCTTAAAAATTAGAAAACCCATATCGCTAATTCTCTTGAAAAGAACAAGCAAAGAAAATACAGTCACAAAAATGGAGCAGTCAGCGTTACCTTCTGGTAAAAAAAGGACTCTTGAATATTCCTGCAAATAATTCAAAATTTTACACTTTTCTATTTCACTGAAATATGTATGTACCATTAAATGGTTAAATGACTGATTTCTGAGAATGGAATAACCTCCCCATTCAACTGCGGTAATTCAGACATTCTCCCTTTCTTCTCTTCGTCATTACCTGTTCCCAATTCATCACGTATCCCTTCTCCCCGTAACAGTGGCATAGAGCCAACATAAATTTTTAGTTCACTGCATGGCCACGATTGGCATGACTGAGCTTGCCCACAGATATCTACTAATGCCAGTGTAAATGGAAATTGTAATTCAAACTTTAAATGAAATCTTGAACAAGGCAATCGGCAATTGTGATTCATGGCTTATCCTAATATTTATTATTACTCATTTGAAACATACACAATGGCAGTAAATACCATTAATAATGGCTAACATAATTTCTCAACAATCAAACAATTTCTCAATTTCCCTGTATACCAATCATCAAAATTCAAAACACTCTCGCTGACTCAACTAAAACAACGAAAAAATATTTATTTACCTGGTGTGGTAAACAGACCCAGAATTACTGTGCTGAACTTCATCCTTGTGTACCAGGACCAATGCTCCGATTTTCTTGAACTGTGATATAATAATCAGGACTTTGTCCCTGAAACAAAAAACAAGCACGGTAAAACTCAACTCTCAATGCGCTCTCATGAAACTAAAAACAATTGGCAGGGAGACCATGTAGATGCATTTCCCTTAATTTCTAAATATTAATAATTAATTAATAAATTATCATAAAGTTAGTTAATAAATTATGATTTCTACTTTTTCCCATCCTCTCGGACCTACTGTTCATATTTGGTTCCAAGCATGTACCCTCTAAAACACACCCTTGCCTTCACTGGCAGGGTAACATGTAGATTAGGAGTACATAGTAAGTTAATATTTCATCTTCCTCAAGAATTAATCAGAAGAACATTTTCAGATGCCACATATTATTCAGTTGCAATCCATTCTATTAGAATTCATCCCAGATTTTTCTCATGACAGCCTAATGAATGTAAGGAACATATTAATAAACACAGAATGTCGTCATAGATATGAACAAGTTAAATCTCCAGAGCTACCAACTCTTTGCCTCATAAAATATATCTTGCACGGGAAATCACTCATCAATTGGTATTGTAGCCAATAACAGTAGGGTTAAATTGATATACATACTTCAAGCATTTAATATCATTGAAATGCAGCCCTATGGAAGTAGCGGCTACAAGCTGAAAAAGTAATAATTTCATTCAGCTTAATGATAATGAAATTATTTCTTTCAGTAAAATATTAGAACACTACTATAAATACGTGGATTTGCAATGACAGGAAAAAATACAAAACATAACTAGCATTTTTTATAAGGTACATATAATAGATATTCTTTGTAATTATTGCTCCCTAAAACTCAGGACTTCAAAAATTTCCATGGATCTTTCCATTAAAAATGTAGGATATCATTTCTTGGCAAGAATAAATCAATTTTGACAAGTAATGTAGACTTTAATGTTTATACTTATTTTGTGTTTAACCTTTCAATAGAATACTAAACGGCCTACAAATAAGACAAATTATTTTAAGTGTCTTAAATAGTGCACCACTACCATAAACAGCATGGCCATCCCATTACATCTACATCTACAAAATACCCTGCAAGCCACCTCAGGGGTGTGTGGCAGGGGGTGAGTAATCACCAACATGCATTACACTATACCCTAAAGTTAGTGTAACTACGACTAATTATGCATTAGCATAAATCGCTAATGCTTGTCATGAGGCGAAGCCTCACAAGCATTCAACACTACACTACAGATGTTATCAAAATGGAGAGTGACCTCAATATACATGCATTCTACAACTACACAGATGGACAGGGACTCAAGACCCACGTAGAAAACATGCTAGGCGTGCTGTTAGTATGTACTAGGTAACAGATAAGGATTCAAGTATTAGGAGTACTACCACTACTAAGACCTACACTACCTAACGACAAACCTAGATTAAAGTCTCATGGCAGCTATTATGGTCCCTTATCGTTCGTGGGAAAAATGACATCTTAAATCTATCCGTTCTGCAGTCTAGTTCCCTAATTTTACTCTCATTACAAGTTTAATCACATCCTGATGACATTATGTATGTCACATCCCTGGTAATAAAATTATTTTCAGTATGTTATGCACTCAAATGTGCTAATGGTGATTTTGCACTACAGAACAACTATTGTTTAAACATATAGGTATAGTAAGGTAGAGAACATATGAGGTGGGACTTATATCTGCAGCAAAATATGCAATTCTCTGATTTTTGTTCTCTTATCTTTATACTTACGTATTAAAGTTCTGCAAAAAATGTCAAAAGTAAAACAAATACATAGTTTACCAAGGAGCTTCAATTATTGAGATAGAGAGAGAGAGTAGTATATGTATTTACATGCTAAATCAATAGAAACAAAAGATCAGAGGATTGAATTGCAGCATAAAGATTTAAAAAGGGAATACAAAAACAGAATCATTGAAGAAATAAGGAAAGTAAATGCATTTTATAGTACAAACTCTGGAAATAAATTCAAAGCAGCCTTGAAAGTCATCAAGGAAACAACCACCAACAAAGATCGAAGTGAAACTTCAATCATTTGAAGCTGAAGTGAGCAAAACTGAAATCAAATTCAGAATGACTTACTATCCGAAAGAAATAGAAACCGCAGCTCAGGTACACCAAAAACGAGTGCCATTAATGACATAAAATGCTCGATAGACAGGACTTGTAAGTCGTATCCCAGGGATTCCATTTCCATTGTAGTCGTTCATTGTCGTAGTATAAAAAACAAAGTCGCTGATTTTCACCATCTCATTGAGAGCATGGACACTGATGTTGTAATTAGAGATGGGAAAATGACCCTAATTTTCATCTGAGGTAAATTACCACAGTAAATTACGGTAATTTAAAAAAAAAAACCGTAATTTTCCAGTATTTTACAGTTTTAAGCATTTTACAGCAAATGTATCGTGAAATAAGAAAGCCAATGGCAATAGAAAGGGAATAACGATGTTTAAACCATACCTAATACAACATTTATCTATTAGAATCTTTTAAAATTGTAAAAAGAACTACGGCAGCAACACACAATCGGGCTTTCTTTTGTCAAAGTATGAGAAATTTTCAAGAAGAATAATTTTAATGCATTACTCTTATTATGTTATAATTTAAGTAAAATATTCCAAAAATGAGTTGCACGTGCCTCAATTTATAGTTAAACACGTAGGAAATGTGAACTTGGCTTAAAAGAACATGTTGAGAATTTATCTGTATGAAAAATTATCTCAAACATAGGTGAATTATCGAGAAAATTATGGTAATTTTCAAGGGGTGTGGTAAATTACGAAAAATACCTTGGTAATTTGCGAAAATTACCGGGGTATTTTTAAGTGTGTCCCATCTCTTGTAGTAGTAGGAACAGAAAGTTGGGTATTGAATGAAATTGCGGAAAACGAGATCTTCCCAAAATCATATGCAATATTCAGAAAATACCGAATATCGAGAACAGGAGGAGGAGTATTGTAGTCAAAGATGAGCTCGTCAGCAGAGCCGAAATATATCCAGATAATGACTTAGGAAGTGTGGTATTCCATTTAATGCTCAACAAAAAGAATTTTTATTCGCTCATATTCTTGACTTAAATTCAGTTTTAGAGTTGGACAGACAGATGAAACGTCTCACACGTCAAAATATCGAAAATAACATTATTATCGATGGTGATTTCAACGTTCCCTCGATTGACTGGCAGACATAAGAGTTTCAAAAATGGCGGCAAAGATAAGGAGTTGTGCGACACTCAACACATTCACTTCTAATTCCTTACATCAATTACTCACAACACCAACCAGAGGAAACAACGTTCTAGATCTTTTGGCGACTAACATACCTGAAAGCATCCTTAGCGTAGTAACAGCGAACGGAATTAGTGATCACAGAGCAGAAAACGCTTAATTTCATATTAGTACTGACAAAAAGGCACCCATAAAAAGGAGGGTATACTTATTTCATAAGGATGATTTCAAAGGTTTAAAATGGGAACTATTGACATCTTATAAAAAATTTAGTGATATCAGTGAAAACGGCTGTACTGACTATACGTGGAATACTTTTCGTAGCATCTCACGACTAGCCATAACTAGCACAATACCAAGTAAACTTAAAAAGGTCAACACTGAACCTAGGTGGTACTAATGCAGACATCTGGAAATCTCTTAAGCGACAACTAATCTGGAATGCAAAAATGAAGAACCCACATCAGGGTCTCCCCAAAGAGGAGTATAAGAAGTTATGCCAAAAATACAAGAAAGTGAAAACAACAGCCATGATGGCCTTTCAAAAAGCATTAACAGAATTCAAAAATAAAATATTGGGCGAATATTTAGAGGATAACCCAAAGGCATTTTGGTCGTACGAGAGGGAGGTTCAAGGCTGCAAGTCAACAGTAACGTCACTAAAGAACAATCTAGGAGAAAGAGCAAACAACAAAGTAACTATAGACCGATTTCCCTTATGTTTATCTCGTGCAAGATATTGGAACATATAATTGTCAGTTCGATCATGGGGTATTCTGATAGTCAAAACTTGTTAACACAAAATCAGCAAGGCAGATCTTACAAAACCCAGTTGGCCCTCTTTCATCACGACATTCTTTTCTCGGGAGAAAAACTTGTCCAGGTAGACGCAATATTTCTAGCTTTTAAAAAAGCTTTCGATAAAGTCTCTCATTTGAAGTTACTCGTTAAGTTGGAAGCTTACCGAATACACCACGACATAATATGTTGGATAAGAGAGTTCTTAGCTGACCGCGAACAGAGGGTAGTTCTAGATGGCGTTAGTTCAGATGTAGTGAAAGTAACATCAGGTATACCCCAGGGAAGTGTCATCGGTCCCTTATTATTCCTTTTATAAATTAATGACATCACTACCATTGTTACGAGCAAAATTTGCCTCTTCGCAGATGACGCAGTGTTGTACAGGGATCAAGGCAAAGAGTCGGACAAGATTGCGTTACAAAAAGACCTAGATGCTATAAATGAATGGTGCAATACTTGGCAGTTAGAATTGAATTTTCAAAAGTGCGTTGTTATGAATTTTTGGGAAAAAAATAACTCTCAATGAAACGTACACAATCAATCAAACCAACTTATCAAATGTCTAGTCAGTTAAATACTTAGGTGTGACCCTTACTCAGGACCTGTCTTGGGGGAAACACGTCCGGGAAATCAGCAGACAGGCTAGTCGCAAATTGGTATTTACTAAAAGAATATTAGGAAAATGCAACGAAAAGGTTCAAGAGCGATGTAATTTTTCTCTAATGAGACCTCACTTGGAGTTTGTCACTAGCATATGGGACCCTTACGAAGTAGGACTAATCTCCGAAATAGATAGAATACAGCAGAGAGCAGCAAGATTTGTGAAAGGTAGTTACGATAAACTTAGCAGTGTTACCGAATTATTGAAGGAATTAGGGTGGGAATCTCTAACTGATCGAAGGGAGAAATAAAGGTTGAATCTTTTACGCAAGTTCAGAGCAGACATTTTTTGGCCGGACGTTCAACATATATTGCTAGAGCCAACGTACTACGGTAGAAGCGATCACAGGAATAAGATAAAGGAAATTGACTGCAGAACCGATAGATTTAGAATGTCTTTTTTTCTCATATGCAATAAGGGATCATAATAGTTGCGATAGATCAATCATGTGAAACTCCCACCCTCACTAGGTAGAGTAGAATTTTTACTTGTGTTTAATAACATAGCACCATTACCTACACTTCACATCGCTTGATATATCTGGCATTGTTTTATTTGTCAACTGGAACAAACTTGTTGATTTTCACCAATTACCATATTGAAGGCTTAGGGAATAGTTGCCAAATTGATACAATTTATACTAATTTCTCAAAAGCTTTTGAAAAAAGTGAATCATTCTATCTTGTTACATAAAATAAATTCGCTTAGTATTAATGGAATGATGTTGTGATGGCTACAAAGCTACTTGATGGGTCGTAAACAATTAGTCAAACTTAAATCTGCTACCTCATGAGTATTTTATGTGTGTTCAGGTGTACCACAAGGATCTCACCTTGGGCCAATCCTTTTCTTGATTTTTATAATTGATATATGCTATGTTATACCTCCTATTTCACATTTAATGTATGCCAATGACATTAAAGTATTTAATAAGTGCGTAACTCAGCTGACTGGCAGGAACTTAATGATTGCCTACTGAAAATATCTGATTGGTGTGTACAAAATTTTATGACCTTTAATATAAAAAAATGCAATGTTATCTCTTTCCATCACAAAAAATCTCCCATCCTCTTCAACTACTCCCTCAATTGTGTAATCATACCTAGAACATAGGTAGTCAAGGACTTAGGAGTTCTTATTCATGAAACTTTGTCTTTTAGTAACCATATTTTATCTGTTGTTTCTAAGTCTTTTCGCATGTTAGGTTTTATTACTAGAATCACTGAAGAATTTAAAGATACTCAGATGTTAAGAAATCTATATTTATCATTAGTTCATCCCATTTTGGAATATATATCCATTGTCTGGCATTCTCATTATGATATTCATGTCAATAGTATTGAAAGGGTGCAAAAAATTTTGAAGAATTGTCAATTATTTTGCTGGTTTTCCTAACTGTGATGTACCATACACTGAAACAATGCAAATATTAAATTTACATCCACTTCATGTTAGACGTCATCTTGCAGAGTTGATATTTTTGCACAATTTACGCAATAAATTAATTAATTGTCCACCTTCATTTGAATTGATTTCTTTTAACACTACTTTTCCCTCCTCCAGAAGTACAAAACTATTCTACATAAAATACTGCAAAAGAAATTTTACGTTCAATTCCCCAATAACTAGAATCCTTAGCCTGTATAATTCTTGAATTACCAATGTTGACATACACGGAAATAGCCTACCCATTTTTAAGAAGAAGTGCACGGAACTATTGACAAACTGTATAAATTGATACAATTGTTATACGGAAATACGTAATTTGTGTGCAATTTTAATTTTAAACAAATGTACCTATGTTATTTAAATTGTTTCATTGTAAATAAATCAATCCAATGTGTTTTATGGTATTCATAATTATTGTGCAATTTTTATTGTACATGTATGTTATTTTACATTGGGTATATGCCCGTTAATAAACATTATTATTATTATTATTTTGCTTTGTTCTCTGAATCAAGTAGTATCTCGTGGCATTTGTGAATTGGTAGCGTTAGTAGTGTTAACTTCTAGATGTGTCTTTAGCATATTAATGCATATTCATTTACGTAGCACTCTCTCAGTTTCTGGTTTGACTGCGCACTGTTCTCCTGACTGCTTTTTGGTGTCTGCGCCTAGCGGTGGGGGAACGTGCGAGGTCCTGATTTGTGCTGGGACTAAAGCTGCATGCCTGGTGTGGAATCACCCCGTGACACACACCCTAGTGGTGGCTTGCACGGTACTTCGTAGATATAGATGAAACATATTCCACCTGAAATATTCAATAATTACTTTCTCCACTGCACGGATAATATCCTATCGAATATCAAATCATCTGACATTCTTCCTGAAGATTTGGTTAGCAATTACATTATAAGGGAAAGTAAATTACAGAGGAAGAAGGTCTGTTCAAGTGATATTGTCAGAATTGTTGCTAACTCAAAGTATCAAATAGTAGGGATATCTATGGTTTTTCCAACAACCTCATTAAAATATTATTGCTCACCCATTGTCTGGTATTATTAACCTTTTCACTGCTAAGCCTCATCCCAGAGAGCGCTCACCATAGCACGCAACACTGCTAGGCATTTAAGTACTCCCAGCGTGCATAGTTTTGCAGGTATTTAAACTTGTTTGCACATAAAACACATATGTGTGCATGCGTAGCACTGATGGCACCGCTCTGACCAAATGCATATGCAGCGCTGGCAGCACTGCTCCGATCAAACGCATATATGCATGCATAGCAGTGAAAGAGTTAATGAATGTCTAACATGATACTTTCCCAGACTTTCTCAAATACAGCAAAGTATGTAATACCAGTACACAAAAATTGAGATAAAAATACTCCTAGCTATCGACCAATCTCACTGGTGCCAATTTTATCTGAGGTCTTTGAGTCAGTAAGGGGCTGTCCATAAATGACGTCCACATGATTGGGGGTGGGTCACCACCTTGTGACAATGTGTGACAGGGGGGATGCTTCATGTGGCATCCACACTTCCACTGCATATAATGTCTTAGTTTTACTCAGACTGTGGGGTAGGGTAGAAATTAATTTTTTTATTTTTGTGACATCATTAACGGGGGGGGGGGCAGCCAAATCGGTCGCCGGATTTAGGCAACAACAAGTCCTTCCTAAATCTGCCACCATTTTGAATTTCCCATAATTCCAAGTGGTAAAAGCGTGAAAAGTAGTGGAACGAGTGGAATTGTAGTAAATATGGCAGGGAGGTAATTTGTTTTGAATGGAAGGGCGTGAGTTATTATGAAAATATTAAATGAATGATAAATGTTAGATTGATTTATGTTATAAATTTCATCTTCGGAAGCAACAAACAGACAGAGACCTTCATATCAAGGAGTGAGATAGAATATACAGGTGTCATAGTGAGGAAGTATTTTGAGTGTTTACAAATCAGATTTTTTACATTGTATTGCGCATGTTAGCTATTTTTTTAATTAAAATTTCGTTTTTGGGAGTAAGGAATCAATCAACCGAACAATTAATTATAGCTATAAAGGAGAATGCGGATAAACTAAACATATAAACTAACGTAAAACTACCCCTACGCGTCTAAATAAAGTACCATGTTGCAAGTTTTTAACGAAACTAAAAAGTAATTACAACACGCAAAAAACGGCAAGCTATAATAGTTCTTTCCCACAATAGTTAGTCTTCAAACCCCATTTACCTACAACAAAAGCCTTAAATTATAGTAAGCAAAAGATAGTTTTATGACTGTATACGAAGCTCCTGTGCCATTGGGAAATTGTACATAGAAGTTATTAATAATATTATTTAAGATTTATTTTACATCATTTCCATTTGACATCATTTCGTGGCCTCCATATGGATGTCACTGCATCCAATGAACATCCAAAGGATGCCCAATAGATACTTAATTAATTAACATCATGCGGTGGCTGGATATCACCGTAAACAGACTTATTAATAATGCACGCAAAAGGAAAGAACCATGAACATGTATATGCATGTTCGTGGAAAGAACAGTGCAGGGATAATAGAAAATTCAAATTGAAGCTACTACCTACACGATCACAAACGCAATTAACTGTTCAGTCTAACACGAATCTTTATCTGCCATAGCGGCGAAAGTTAATATCTATAAGCACAATGAACAAATACTAAAAATACGTGCTTTATACTGCTAAAAGACACGGATAAATACACAATCACAAATTTACTAAACTGCTCAGTCCAACACGAATCGCTATCTACCAAAAGGAAACATTGACACAAACCACGAACTTAAAAAGATACAAACACATTGATCAAAAGTTATAAGTACGTGCTATACTGTACTCTGTAAATCACGGAATCTAACTATATAAATCTCAATGTTACGAATTAACCACATAATATTACGAAACTACGAAAATAATGAGAAAATGTATTATAATCGCAATCAAATTTCAAACAGCACTAGTCATGAGGGTCATATGTTCAAAACCTTGATCTGCTAAAATCATACCTTTATAATAGGAAACAATGTGTATGCACTGAAGGGAAGCAATCAGAAATGTGTGATGTTACCAAAGGTGTACCTCAAGGGTCAGTATTGGGCCTTTTTTATTTCTAGTAATGATAAACGATCATCCCAGCAATCTTACCTGCAAAGTGGTGTGTTTGCAGATGATACTACCTTTATTATAATGAGTAAAGATAATATCTTACTACAGGAAACATCAAATGACTTCTATACCTTAGCTGATCAATGGTTCTCAGCAAATAACTTTTTGTAAAACAAAGACAACACTCAATACTTATTATGTAGTCTGCAAATTACCAATGTTGATAAATCAGCACAATTACTCGGTTTTGTAATAGACCAACGACCGAGTTTGGATGATCACATTTCTGTTGTATGCAATATATTGTCAAGGTCTTTATACTTATTACAGAAATTAAAAACACTTATACTATGTGAATTTGTACGCAATGCATACTATGTCTTCCTTCTACAAAAAAAGCAATAAGAATAATTAATAATGCAACAAATAGAGCACTGTAGACCTCTCTTTGTATCCAGTCATATTATGACAGTCTAAAGTCAATATATATATATGTTAACCTCATTGAAATTAAAGAAAATCTGGGTAACTTAACTTTTAGGACAGATGTGCATTGCTAAAATACAAGGAACGAAACGCAACTTGTGACTGCATTTTGCAGGTTCTCTAAAACACAACATGTACACAAATATATGGGCGTAAAATTATTTAATAGACAACCAGTGACTGTGAGGACTATTGATAATTTGAAGTTCAAATGTGAAATACAAAAGTGGTTGGTTGCCAAACCTTTTTATTCAGTGCAAGAATATTTTTAGTCAGACCTCAATGAACTGCCTTCTTTGCTTTAATGTTGTTCTTTTTCTTCATTGCACGTAACTGGATGATGTGTATTGTGGTTGTATCCATTCACTGACAAATAAATACTCTATTCTATCGTAACAAATTTAAAAAAATATACACCAATAAATGATTATAAAATGTTCCTCACCTATGTAGTTGGATTTTAAAATGACTAAAACATAAAATTAGCTTTATAAGTCGGGGATGTTTAACCACTTAACGACCAGTTACGTAATATTAAGTGTGTTCGTCACCATGTCTGAAAGACCACCTCCGTAATATTACGTTCTCGTTCTTATTTTTTATATTAACAGCACTAATGAAGTGATTCTTGCATTGTGTTTTTGTCCTATTACTTTTTTGCCTTTATCTTTTCAACTATGTTTATTTTGTACAAATTTAGTGGTAAATCTTTTACATAATTTAGAAACCTAAGCCCTATCTCGCCGTGGATGTCACTTCGCTACAGTGTGCCTGAACTTCTTTCAATATATGGAACCTCAATGAATGAAACAATACGAATAGCCATATCATATACAAATTGAATCAGTGTATTTCGTATATTTCTCTAGCTCGTTGGTATTCGATGTTTCATTTCATTCGGTGGACTTTGTATACCTAGCCACAAAGTATGCCTTTATATAAACCAACTCTCCTGCTTTACGTCTGAGACCTACCCAAACATTCTCGTACAAGTGACAGTCTTGCACACGTATACCTCTAAATTGGGAACTCTCTACTGCCTTTGTGATTGCCAGTGACATTTTTCTCTTTATTATTTATATTTATTTACAACTTATCGTGGAGTATCTGCCGTGTGATATATCGAGTTCTGCTGAATTTTTGACCTACTTTGGCAATTGGTAAGTATTATTCCTTACTGTCATCTATCATTTATTATCACAAATTTTTCGCAAGGATGTATGGTTACAAATCAAATATCCCTTTCATAGGAAAAGAATGAGAAGTTCAGATTCAGACAGTGACTACAAGTTCAAGACTAGTGATTCTGATTCATCAACCAGTGACACCAGCTTAGAAGATGATTCTAAAAGTGAGAACTTGGACGATGAACTTACTGATGTGAGACAATGGTTTCCTGTAAGTGACTTTTGTCCTTCAGTTGCTCCTCCTAGGTTTTCTTTCACCGGTTCTCCACCAGTGAATTCTTTTAGAAGATAGGTCTAATATTTTGAGTTACATCAAGTTGTTCCTGGACGATAACCTTTTCCAAGTTATTGTAGATGAAACTAACAAGCAGGCAGAAAAATGTAAGCATCCTGAGAACCATCATGCATTGATGAAATTTTCTTGTGTATTGGACTAAATACATTGATGGGAATTGTAAAGAAACCAGTCATTTCTCAGTATTGGTCCAACAGAAAAATAACAGAAGCACCATTTTTTGGCAAAACCATGAAAAGAAGCAAATTTTTGTTATTGAAAAAATGTATTCATTTCTCTGATCACTCAGACTTTGATCATCATTCACACCCTAATCCGAAACTGCGTAAAATATGGCCAATACTTGATTTGCTAAACAAAAATTTCCAAGAGTTGTATGTTCCAGATGGCAATGTAACAATTGATGAAAGCCTAATGATTTTCAAAGGTCGATTAGGATGGAAAGAATATATTCCCCAAAAACGGGAAGGTTTGGAATAAAATTCTTTCTCCTATGTGAATCTAAATCAGGTTACATATGTTCTTTTATTATTTACACAGAAAAAGGAACTAATTTCCATCCAGGGTTCAAAGACTCTTCTATGTCTACATAAATAAAGATGACAAAGATGTATCCTTACTTGGGGAAAGGGTATTGTGTCACTACATATAACTTTTATAACAGCCAACAGCTTGCCGACATTCTTGTGAAAAATAAAATGGACACATATGAGACAGTAAAAGCTAGAAGATAAAAAATACCACAAGAATTAGCAAAGAAAAAACTAAAGAAAGGGGATATACTTGCTTATCAGTGGGGGAAGGTACTTGCACTAAGATGGAAGGATAAAAAAGATGTTTATCTTCTTTCTACTGAACGTACATTCCACATATACGAATCCACGAGTAAAGCGATGGGCATTAGAAAATGAAGAAACGATGAGTATGCCGACTAGTAAAAGCTTACAATTTCACGATGGGTGGGGTGGATCAACATTTTTCTGATTATCCTATCATTAGAAAACGTGGTAAAAGATACGAAAACAAAATGTTTTTTCATCTAATTGATTATTCCCTGTGGAATTCATATATTCTTTATTAGAAATGTGGGGGAAGTTTATCACATTTAGACTTCCGAATGCAAATGGTAGAATACATTTTTTAAGTGCATGACCACAAAGTTTCCACAACTAAAGGCCGCAGATCAGCACCCGGCCCTTCTCGCACATATAAAAGACACTTTCCACAATATGTTTCTGTTACAGCAAAGAAGAGTAATCCAGCTAAAGTTTGTGTTATGTGCTCAAAGTAAAGAGATTCGAAAGTCAAAAAAGTAATAAGAGAATCACGATATCAATGTACAGAATGTGACGTTGGTTTGTGTGTTGCAACCTGCTTCCGGATTTATCATACCCAAAATGAATATTGATTTTTGCTCATATTTATGTGATTAGTGAGCTAATTACTTTTTTTCTGTGTTTTTTGTACACTCTTATGTATGAATTTAACTATGCTCTGTTCTTTTTCAAATAAACGAATTGTAAGATATGCTAAAAGTCATTTCCAAAAAGTTATTCACCATCACCGTACTATTACGTAGCTGGTAAAGTGCTGTTTTTCAGCATTAATTTTTTCGCAAAATATAAAGAATTTTAGCAAAATAAATATTGCGATGTAAAAAATAAAGGCACATTGATACATGCCAGAAAAAAATTCGGTATTTTTGGTACGATATTTTATTTTGAATTGGGTCCTTAAGTGGTTAAGAAATGTAATAATTAGGCTAAGGCAATCAGAGTCATTGATCAGAACATGTTCTAGATTTCAGCAGAATCCCTAGTGAGTCAAGAACTCCCCCCCCCCCCCCAGTACTTGTCACACTCCATTAGGAGATGGCTCTCGGTGAGTCACATTCAGTGCAGCGAGGAGGAATCTTCTCTGAAGAGAAAAGAGAATTTTAGGGCTCTGTTTCCTGCTCCTAAGTGTGCCACAATGACTCCATCTCTACGACAGCTTCTAATGGATGCAGGTCATTCTGACAGAAGTAGTATTAAAATTTAACCTGCTTTTATGGGCAAGGTCATTTTGTACATAGGTACATACTGTCTGCTAAGTTTGCAGACAGGGGCAAAATCACTCAGAAGATTAAGAGGATCACCCTTTACTAATTTGAGCCCAGCTCAATGATGCTTCACTTTGGTGAATGATCGTGAACCAAAATTCCCATCGTGGCCGGCCGTTGCCCCCAAGCTGATGTTAACTTCACTAGTTTACCCATAGCCCACAAGTGTTCCACAAAGGCCATGTGGTACAGTGAAGGCCTAAGGTCAGCTCCGAATGAGGTAGTCACATTAAAAGATAAATAGATTGCAACGAACTTCAGACCTTCATTCTGTTGCACAATTAGCTAAAAATGACTGCTCATTGAATCTTTTATCAATAAATATTTATTTTAACAATTAATAAAACCTTAAGAGGATTTTTTCAAACAACCTGTACACAAGAGAAAGGGGAATGAGGCCTAAGACTTTTTATTCAAACAAGAGAGGAGTGACATCTTACCTGTAGTTGCTAATGAAAATATCACAGTGAACACCGTCAATGATTGTACCCAATGCTTTGTATGCAATGGGGCTGGCAGTCCTCTGCTTATTCACCAATCCAGGCTGACAAGATGTGTCCAGGAGTGCTGATTCCATAGCATTACCATTCCAAGAGACCTTTAACAGGTGAGCCAAAGTCATGTACTGTTTTACTACGATATTGCATTCATCCAGTTTAAGAATATGATAGGGCAAACAAAGCAATGAAAAGAATGATTTGACAATAACCCGCAAAAAGGTCTGATAACATAACTAAGACAATATGGAACCTTAACTTAACTTATGGAAAAACTTAACAGTGAAACGGCCTAACATTCTTTCAAGTCGCAATGTAAATTCAATCTCCTAAAACAAATACAACTGAATGATCAATTGAGAGACAAAATTTTACCAGACTTCAACCCACATCCCTACACTTACAATTCCTTTCCCTGAATACATTAGATACTGGACTAGTACAGGCAACAACACTCTAATTGAAACTCAACAGATGTGATGTATACCTGCTCTATGCTAATATATAAATACCTAGGTTCATTTCCTCCAGAACTCTTATCACCCGTTAATGCCAACACATTATTTTCTTCATAAAATAATAATGACAAAATTGGAAAAATACATCCCAAATAAAAAAGGACCTCTTAATTTTATTATTAATAATAATGCACAAGAAGTAAGTATCCCATTGTGGCGCATTATACTGAACTTTGTCATTGAGGGAGGCTATAAAATTGAGCTTATGGATCCTAAAAATTCATGATATCTAATACACTATTATGGTAGAAGAAGCTTTCAGCTCACATTCATAGCTTTGATGTTAAACTCAGGTCCAAGAGATTTTACTTAATCCTGGTATGAGGATTCAAATAAGACTTAAGTTGATATTCAGCCTTGCCACAAGTGTCAGCATTGAAAGCTAACCCTGGATCACATAGCTACAAACAATGCTAAGAATACTGGCATAATGTGTATAACCAACAGGCTAAATTACTTTGACCAAACAAAATTAGAAATTTTTAGGATACCGGGACTAGCCACGGTAGTTACCTTTACGGAGTCACCCGAAAGTGCACATAAGTGCGATATTCCACAGAGGAAAAATCATTCGCCTTGACCGGGATTCAAACCCGGATCCCTTGATTTCATGCTGAGTGCTGTAACCAGTTAAGCTACCGAGGCATCCTTCTCCCCTGTGGATTATTTGGTGGCTTTATAGGAGCATGGTGGTCAGGACTGCTAAACATATGATGTCATTAGCAGTCCAAGTCATGCGCTAAGTGCCACAGTCCCCGAGGATAAAGCCATACATAGAACACATTGAGGTGTTCGCTCTTTGACTAATTTTTAGGATACCGGGACTAGCCAGGGTAGTTACCTTTACGGAGTCACCCACAAGTGCACATAAGTGCGATATTCCACAGAGGAAAAAATCATTCGCCTTGACCGGGATTCGAACCTGGATCCCTCGATTTCACGCAGAGTGCTTTAACCAGTTAAGCTACCTACTAATCCACAGGGGAGAAGGACTGGTAGCTTAACTGGTTACAGCAATCGGCGTGAAATCGAGGGATCCAGGTTCGAATCCCAGTTAAGGCGAATGATTTTTCCTCTGTGGAATATCGCAAAATTAGAAATGTTAGATTTTTAGCGCACATTGCATTTAGAACTCTCGTTTCTCCAGTGGAACAAGATTTTCACTTCTAGCTAAAATCTTATTTTTCACTTTTAAGCAATGGATGTGTGATTGTTTAAAAATGATCGAGGGATTATCATTAAACTTCCATCTGCTTATTCAAATGGCTAGCTCTTCCTAAACTAACAAAAGTTTAGCATTCGAAAACCCACACAAAATATCCCACACATGAAATGAACCAACTGCTTCTACATTACATTTAACAAATGAGAGTGATGTCAAGAAACTTTGATCCACTGCTACAACCCTATGGACAATGGCAAACCAAATTCTGCACAATTCAGAAAAAACTCACGCAATTGTGAACACACTTAGACACCCACTCGTGAGGATGTCTAATTGTTTGAGCACTGTGATCTAAACAATATAAATATGGGCACCTGCTGGAGAACGACTCAGCAGTGAGGACATGCCAAACTCTTTTCTTATCATCTTCATAATCAGCGTTAAACAATCCTTATGCATTGCTGACAAGAGCTATTACCACAATTTGAATGCTGACATTTTTAGGAATTAATGTGATTTGAAGTCATATTTTTAATATGTGCATGAATAACTTACATAAAATCACTCTCATAAAATTCAGTAATAAGTAATTATGTTATGGCAATAAAAAATATTCTATATAAATACCAGCCACTGCACAAGTGATTATAAATTTATCTGGGCAAAGTATTGTGTGTAATGCACGAAGTCTCACTTCGTAATCCATTATCGGTTTCCATGAGAGACTTCAAGTAAGATGAGAGTAATTACCCTAGCCATCTTTAGCAGGAACTTAGGTTCATTGATAGTGGCAGTCAACCCACACTGATGATGCCCATCAAAATATGTTTCTAGTCCCTACTGATTTTTCTTAAACTACACTTCATTCACCATCCATTTCAGTAATTTCTCGACACAACAGTCTGGAAGAGGCAAGCACTGGAGAGATATAGGCAATTTAAAATAGAAGCATATTAAAATGTCCGAAATTTATTTCTCTCAATGGTACACTGATAGCATTAAAAGCTTCCCCATCATATGTTCAAAAATATTTTCGTGTTTTAACAATGAATATGGTGGATTAAATAAGGGAGAAGCAATACATTAGTCTGAACGTATATGACTGAAGCCTGATGAATCTGTACACAATCCCAAACTTAACACCGAACGTTTTTGAATTTCGACGAAGGTACTGGTAATTCATGTCCAGTCTCTGAGTATACTCAGACCTAGAAGGCTAAAAAATTCGTAGGCATGAATTAAAGAAAATACAAAGAATCAACTCTCTGATTCACTTTTCACAACAGTTTCCAGCTTGTTCTCAATCTCGGAAATCATTCTTCGATAGTAAAAGTCTTTGTACTCAGCAGGAAGTGAACTTAGCAACTTTGTGGCATTCTGAAGGGTTTGAAGAGCCTATAAGAAAAATGGAACATGAATAATCCAACCTATTTGAATTAAGTTGAGACGTCAACTTTAAATTAATGTTACCATCCACGACTCTGAAAATGCAAGCAAATACGCCTATTTTAACACAAGGCTCACCCGAGCTGCAGGAATGACGTCTTTGTTTCCGTATATGTCCTTTTTGTCATAAAATTCAGCATCTAAATTTTTCCAGAAAACATTGACGGCAACACTAAAATCCAATGGTCGCACATTATGCAGCCAGAGGGCTGGAATGAAGAGAATGTCTCCGGGATTAAGCTGGCATTCATACCTAGTGGCCTCTTTGAATCGGGGAAATTCGGGGTTCTCTACATCATCAACATCGATAATTCGTGACTTGTCTCCAATTAGATACAGATTGAGAGAATCATTTGGGTTAAACAGAATAGCAGTCTTCCTCCCACGAACTTGGACTAAAATATTGTCCATCACATCGTAGTGCGTCCACAATGATAGCCTAGCAGAGCTCACACGGAGTACACTGGAGAAATATCTACTTCCCTCAAAAATATCTGGCAATCTTAAGTCATCGGAGAGGGTAGGATAATGTCTAGAAAAATGAGCAATGTCAGTGCCCCTGGGCTCAGTTCCAAGAGATCTGAGGTAGTATAATTCCTGGGGATGAATAAAGTAGCACTCCTGCTCCTCTCTCGAAGCTCTTGATACTAACTCATCGAATGGAAGCGTTTTGTACACAAAGTTCTTCCTCACAAAGTCCATTTTTGGACTTGGGCTGACGTGAATTTTAACAGGAAGTTTTCCAACTTTTCGTGCGAGATATTCCGGAGACCAATTTTCTACACATTCCCCAATGTAAGCTCCCCTCAATATAGCAGGATTTCTCTGAGAACTCACGTGATCCTTAAACCCTTGCTCCGAATGAGATTCGTAAATCGGGACAATAGCTTTGCAAGCCATTTTGCAAGGATATAACCACTCACTGATTAATTATCAAATCACTCGCTCATTTCTCTTAAGATCAAAGAGAATTCCTACTCTCTTTAATGCAATAACTCTAATCACAAGTCAGAAGATTAAGCATAGAAATTATTTTTACAGTAACACTTCAGTTATTGCGCTCCAATCCAAAATGAAATATAGTAATACACGTATTCAAGTACCTACTCTGCCAAGGTGACTTGCAAAACACCAGCTTTGATTAAAGGTTCTATAATCGCACTTCACTCAAATTCACCACTTCAATTGAATTGCCTGCGCTGAGATCCGCGTGTTTTGTTTATCGATATTGAAACTCGGGCATCAATCGAAATGCGAGTCAACAGATTCGGGCGGCAATTTGTATTTAACATCCTAATCCTATTGTCTTTTATGTTCACTTAATATTTTCTCGAAGTCTTGAACTTTCCGACATCACCAATTTCTGTATTTCAATTATATATGTATTTGGTTTCATTTATTGGCAACCTCTATTTTACCTGCCAAACTGCTTGTAAATACTGTGCTGTAAAATTTTGACGAAACTCATGGATGTTATATCCCAATAATGTTAATAAATTATATGAACCTCCGGTGAAGCCACTCTTGAATTACATGCTTCCACTTCTTGCTCCAACCTCCCACCTTAATGGTTACAGTTTTAATTATTTTTCAAGTTCATCTGATACATTTAGTCAACATTAGTATTAGAATCCTACATCACACATGTTTCACTGAAGTAATAATACTGCTGATGAAGAATAATAAACATTCACCAACATTAACATATTCAACTAAACTTCCACTCAGACCTCAACATTCACAGATAAAAAAATGAGTGATTTATGCAGAAAATATAACTTCATAAAGCTTATGATGTTCAAAATGCAAAAATTTCCTCCAGATTATCTCAAGACATCAAAGGAACAAAAGCTAAGTTTTTCCCGGTGAATTACTTGAATGAATTCCTCTCGGCTTTCCAACCGGGTTAAGGTCTGCATGATGTACGCCAACGTTTCGTTTTGAGACTTTCCCAACATCAGCACCCCTGAATATGTTGGGAAAGTCTCCCAACAAAATGTCGGCGTACATCATGCAGACCTTAACCCGGTTGGAAACCAGAGAGGAATTCATTCATTAAAAGAACAGCCAAAGACATTAACTCCACGTACCCAAAGAAACTAGGATAGCATATATAATGACTGGGTTCTATCCATCGCTGTTATGCTAGAAAGGCACTTGCACAACCTCTAAATAAGGGGTTCCCAACCTTATTTACTCGTGACCCCAAAGTTATAGGTGATGAGTAAGCTGAGGACATTAAGGTGCTAAAAATGAAGAAATAGGCAGCCTATATAGGCACTAAAAATGTCAAAATAGGCACTTAAAATATTTTTGGCATTTCGGACGATTCTGTCGGTCCAGGAATCCCAAAAGGCTAAGCCTATAATCAAGTTTTACAGGGACCATACAAACAAAACTTGACATACATCTAAGCCTTGGGTGGTGAAATATCCACCCAGCCGGGACTTGAACCCGTAATCCCAAGATTAGCAGGCGAAGACTTTACCCCGCCACCGCCGTGGCCTACAATAAAAATAATGCGGCTTATTTCCACAAAGAAGCATCTGAAATTTAAAGCTTGGGCTGAAATACACGATTACTTTTCGGTGATGGAGAGGAGAGAGGATTAAACTCCAAATAAAATTAGCTTATAAATTGAAGAAACATAAAATTCAAAAGGTTTACTGATTTCAAGTTACATTATAATTTACAATAACATATTTCTCTAAATGTTCTCCTGTAAACTGATGCCGAGAGTCAGTCACGATATTTCTATAGCATGAAAATGACCTCTCAACCTCACGCGAGGTGATGGGGCAATACTTAAATGATGCAAGCTCTTCTGCGGTCATATTTGGTCCTGGAGCAATCGAAGTGCCTGATAAAATGCCTGCAATTTTATGGACACCTTCCCAACCAGGGTTCCTTTACATAACTTTTTTGAATTTCCAATCAAGGTTTCTCCCACATCAGTTGGTGTATTAATAAGTTCACTTTCCACCTTTCAAATTTTTTCCACAGCTGCCGCTAGGAGTAGTTCTCTTTCCTCCAGCGATTGAATTGTGGATAGTAATTTACCAAAATAGCATGTTATAAATGCTAGATCTTTGTTGTTCTGGCAGAACTCTCAGCGACAACTAGGCGGTGTGAACACCAGAGGGATACAACACGCGACACTGTAACTACTTGATGGAGGTTGCGCGGCACTATATTTGCCCCTGCGACATTCAAGTGCACATTGTAGTGATACGACGCGCGATACGTCAAGTGGTAAAATATAAGACTGTGACGTTTTTCCATCTCTCAGTCGTAATCGCGGAGGAGGATATTGTTGTAGCTTACCGTTATTTGGAAACGAGGCACTAGTGACTGAAATTTGTGTTGTACCGGGTAGTGCGAATGCGGGGTAGGTACAAGAATGGGATGAGGCCCACAGTGAAATTGAAGAGCCCGGCGCTTACACCTCAGCTTCATTTAACTGTTCATTTAGAAGTAAAAAAAATACATTTGAGAGCTCTTTTGCACCGGTCAGAAAGAAAAACGGGCAACAATGCGATGAATTAGCAAATTAAAATAACTTATGTAGATGCGAAAATAAAAATTCGGGACGATAAGCGATTCTTGCAATTCAAGACATTCACATCGGCAATATAAGCATAAAAAGGCACAAAGCGATTAAATTGGCATTTGAATGCAGTAACAACTTGATTTTTTTCATTATAATAAGCCCTGAATGGATTTCTAGCTTCGTTAAAATGTATTTCCCTAATAAGAAAAATTAAACTTTTGGTAATATATCTCAGCAACAATGATAGTTCTTATGGACTCTTCTTTAGTATTAGAGCCATATAATTTCTTCATAAATGTCTTCAACCTTATAAATGTATTCCCATCCAGGGTTTCTCCGTATAACGTCTTATATTCTTGAGCAATGGATTTTCCTCACATCACTTGGTAAATCAAAAATGTCACCCTCCACAGTTCAGATTTTCTCTGTAGTCGTTGCAAGGAGTAGTTCTCTTGCCTCCAGCGATGACATGATTGATGGTAGTTAACCAAAATTACATCTGATAAACGTACGATCTGTGTCGACATCAAGATTCAGCTCTGCTGCTTTGGATTCGAGAATGCAGTTTGCTTCTTCTTCATCCAGATATTCTGTTGCCTACAGAAAACCTACTCATGCGCCATGATGGCTTAATTTTCTAATTGACAGAATTGACACATAGTATAAAAGATGAGCGAAATCGGTTACAATAGTGTATCTTTAAGTGGGTGAAAAAGACGTTCCAACTGATGTATCGGAGGCGCACATTATTCCGGTCACATACCTCACGTATTTCAATAACTTTATCTGCAGATATAATGCAGTATTTAGCCATGTTCCCCATAATATCAATACTGGCCTTGAAGGCAGAGCAACTTCGGGCGTTATCTCTTTAAAGTCAGCAATGCTGAGTGGTGCCTTCAAAAGCCAGTTTTTGGCAATTGAAACCATGGCATGTACGCATCACGTAAAATTACCATAATGTTTTTCTACTCTTTGTATATTTACACTCTGGATGATTTTTTTAAATGCATGTTTAATGACATTATTTCAACCTTGATAGATTAAAAAAGAAACTGAAATAACAGACTAGCTCCGCACTAAAGAGAATTTTGGTGACGGAAAAATTTTGCTTTTTAGGTCCTTAAAATATAGGCGATATCAGCAGAAAAAGGCATAAACAGGAAAAATAGGCATTTTTAGGCAGTAACAAATTGCCTTAATTTCTCCATAAATGATCCTAAATGAACTTATTACTTCATAAAATTGCTTTCCTGAGTAAAAGAAAAAATAGGCATTTTAGGCAATGTCCTCAGCTTAGTGATGAGCACTCACGACCCCATATGCATCATAGAAACTACTATATGAAGGTATAAATTTCACTTCCTTGCTACCCCTCAAGCCTCTTCCACGACCCCAAATGGGGTCAGGACTCATGAGTTGGGAACCCCTGCTCTAAATGATGAGGTCCAAGGAAAATAGATCAGTAAAAACACAGCTTCATATGGAATGGTGCCTCACTTATGGGTCACTTCTAATGGGCCTAAAGGCAGTTTACAAAATCTAATTAGTCAAATACTTATAATAAAATGACATAAGTACGGAGGCAACCACACTTCTGAAAAGTCAAAGCATAATAAGAGAACCTCTAGCATGTATGTAGATAATTGAAATTCCAGATTTCAACTTTTCCATATGAATGCATGTATAGGAAAAAGCTAAGTAGAGTACAGTTTCTCCTGCAGCTGGTTTATTTGCAGTCCCACTGCTTCCCAATTACACTCCCCGAAGGGTACTCAGTGCCTGACTGAATGTTATCGTGACAGTGACTCAGGAGTTCAAGGCATGGGCACTAGCATCGCATTCAGAAAGTACAGTATGTACAACTAGTGCCAACCATCCACAACCGGATAGACGTGCAAGTTAATTCAAAACAACGCATTTCCCCTAGTAGCATGAGGATGGTGATACATAATTCATAAAACTAAAAACAGCAGATACATTTATTTACACAAATGCTTACAAATGATAATCATGCCAGAAATTTGTATGTAAAAGAAAACAGGTTATGTCTAGAGGTTTAATAAACTTTGTTTTCACTCCGACTTCAGGTTTTCCTCAAGTTGTCCAGGGATACTTTTCAACAACCTTATTTTGGTCCTCAACTGTTTCCATGTTTCCTGATAATAATTGTGATCATCCCTGGCCATTGCCTGGAATGTTAGGAGATACATTTAGAGAATATTAAGGACACCATAAGATACATCATACACAACCCAGTGAATTATCCTGACACCAGGGGAAAGGCCATTATGGCTATATATCCGCCAAACAGCCAATATTCTTGAGTGGCTTTGCCACCACAAGTCTAAGTTCATTCATTCTGGCCATCAAAAGGAAAAAATGTCAATTGCCCAATACTTTCAATTTTTAAGAGAGTAACTAATGGTCCACGAATCATAAAATGACAGGTTTCTCAACAAAAATGAAGTAAAAAGAATGCACATTACACTTCCAGGGAAATATACATGATCACTCTAATTAGGTTAGACAGCACTAAGTGTGACCCTGTGTAGTTAGTGATTTTTATTTTTTTGACTAGGTACTCAAATGGGGTAGAAATATAAATTTATGGCAAGTTATTCAGAAATATGTATAAGTGAATTTAAAAAGTCATATCTTCAAATATATTACAAAAGTGTGAAGGGCAAGCTCTCAAGGTGTATGCATTTCACAATTGAAGAAAATAAACAAAATGTCAATTTCAAAGAATACATGATTGTTTTTCAAAAATGTACCATTACCTTGTAATCTTCCCCATATTTGTGAATTAGATATGCAAGCCATTTGGCCTGTCCATTGGGTAGCCTCAACAGCCTCTCCCTTGGCATATTTGCATCTTCCTCCAATTTTTCAGCTACATGCTGTTTCCTTGGTCGTCTTCTGATAGCAGTCTCCTTGTTGGATGAAGATGCTGACTCTTCTCCTTTTAAAATTTCCTGGAAGGGTATATAACAGTAACTAACTAAATAAGTATTTCTGTAAATTTTTACAAGAGCCTAATGTTGTAAATTATTATCATAGTCCAGAATTACTAAGATAAGCCCATAATGGTGTTATAGGTTAAAGTATCAATCAGTAGTTTTTTTCACAATCACTGTGTGACGTTCATGCTTTCGTGGGGGTGTGTGTGCCTGCTGATTTTTTCTTGGACCCACACTTGGCCGAAGAGTTCGCTGTTGGGTGGAGAGGAAGTCTCCAAGCGGAGGGGCGAGGGAGTCAGCTGAGAGAAGGCACTCTGGTGAGAGGAAGCAAGCAGCGTTGTTTGGCTGGTTTAGTGTAGTTTTGGGTTTTGGCTGCCGTGCGTAGGGCAGTTAGGTCTCGCCCTTCCCTGTAGAAGGGATACGTTTGTTAGCGATTTCAATTCCTTTCCCTACCTTTCCTTTCATTGTTTCCTCATCTCCTCTTCCTAATTCTCTATCCTTCCTTTTGTTTCCCAGTGATGTGAAATGGGGCCTGTAAGATCGAATGATCATAATGCGTGCCGATCTGAGGGAATTACTAATTCCAAAAGGGGATTCCTATCCTTAATTTTTCCTCTACCACCCTTCCTTTCTCCCTTACCGTTTACGGCGGGAATTTCCCTCCTCGTCTTTTCCCGTGCTGGCGCCCAACCTTGTTTGACCCAAGACCCAGAGCTAAACCTTCGGCACGACTGTCACAACTGACAAAAAACCGTTCATGATTAATCATCAACAGAGTCATACAGCATCATCTTAGGCAATCTAACCCACATTAGCCAAGCCTGCACTGACAGCATGGTACAACAGTCTTGTTCTTAACCAGCAGGGGTCAGGGTGGAGAAAGAGTTAAGGTTTAATAGGAGATCAGCAACCAAAACTCTAATTTGAGGATCGATGGTCTTCACTCAAGGCCTCTAGGAAAGCTTCTTGCCTATTTCAAACCCTTAAGGAATCGCATTAATTGCTTTGAAACGTATCAGCAAAATTATAATTTTTTATCAGCATCAATTAATGAATTACTTTCATTTTATTGGGAAAAATCTCATGTGAAACCTGGTAACCTTCAAGTTATAGCAATACTATCACTGGAGATTGAAGGAATTTTGGTCACCAAAACTTCAATCTCCAGATGTCAAGCGTTTAAAGTTAGGCTCCAACAAACTTTCCTCAGATGACAAAAGAATCAACAGAGGTTGAAGTTGGTAACTGATACTTAAAGCAATCATGGACTAGGCAACGTAGCTTTATGATTAAAGAGACCCCATCACAGATTTTCAAAACGTGCACAAAATCTGTAAATATATTTAGCTATGAATGGCATTATAAAAACGGCATTACTGTTCTCAAACCTCCTTCCAATGGTGATTCTGACATTCAATAGTGTATTATAATCACTATTATGAATTGTGCACAACAAGGGAAGTTAAGGACTGCTATATTGGTAATGCTTTGTAAACACATGCAACAGCACCTCAGGCTTAAAATCTACTCACTTTTTCTGAAAACTTAGAGAGCATTGGTTCTTCTTTTTACAAAGCAATAAAAATTGCAAAATGCGCAAAGAAATTAAACAGGGAAGCCAGTTACCAATAGAGTATTTGCACGTTTTTGGGAAGCGATCTTAAAAAAAAATTTATACCTCAGTTAGGCTAAATCCCGAGTCTGAGAATAGTGAGGTACTTTTTAAGTGAGATATTAATTATTAAAATTTGCAAAATTAATGTTGTGCTGAAACACCAGACAGCCATATTCTCAGAGCTGTGACGTCATTTCGTACTGTGTGCTTTCGGGCATAGCATTCATTGGGGTTAGCCCTTCTACAGCGTATACTGAGTTTGGAAAGAAGGCATGGAATGACTGGTGGACTAGATTCAACGTGTTCACATGCCATCATCTACATCTACAAAATATCCTGCAAGTCACCTCAGGGGTGTGTGGCAGGGATCCCATCAATGCCATGCCATATTTTCGATCATTTATTTCTCAGTTACGCTGATGACAAGAACTCTGTTTCGAATGCTCTCTCTTCGGTTCTCGCTTTTGTGTTCGTTTGCGGATTTATTATTCCGCGATTTTTATTCAGGTGTTTCATTTAAGAAGAGGAAGTTAAATATCAACAGCAAGATTATTATCTGTCGGACCTGTCTCCGGTTGCAGTCTCCATCCGCTGCATTGCGAGGGTCGAAGAAGGTAAGTATTGTGCTACATTGTTTTCTGTTACTTAAATGTGCACGGTAATGATTTATTGATGTCTGTAGTAAAGTTGATTGACGTTACAAACCTCTTGGACCATACTTCATGAAATAGTTGCACGTTGCGTGAAAGTTTTCTCGCCTTAATTCCAAGTAACGTGACTTAAATTTGTTTTTAATTATCGTTTGAGGATACAATATTGTGGAGAAAGTTAACGTTGCTCTTTATCTACTACCTTACATTTCATTCTATTTTAATTATAACGTGGTCATACTTTCATCGGTTATTCATTTACTAATAAGTGCCTCTTTTCTCTCCTGTGTTTCAGTATAGTCATGGGTTTAACCTCTTCGGCATGGAGAAACAAACGCGGGACGAGGGAATACCTACCAAGAAGCCTTACAAATACTTCGTTCCCAAGTGCACGAATACTAGCATATCAACGCAGACAAGACGTTCGTGAGTGTGCCAAACGACCCAGTATTAAGGAGGAAATGGCTACTTGCAGCAAGGCGAGACCTGATTAAGATGCCATTATCCTTATCCTCCCATTTTCGATGCTGTGAGGATCATTTCAACGTAAGTCTCAATCTGGATATAGGGTATTGACATGTTTTCCTAAATTATGTAAAAATCATGAATCACTGTCTTGGTTGTATTCATGCACTGAGATTTCATTTATGTTGTTATCGCCTGGAGTACTATGGGGTTATCACAATGTTTAGTCGTCACTAGGATCGGTTTCAAGCTTGAACTAATGGCCACAGTATACATTTCATTTTTGGGGTTGGAGTGCGAGAGACAATGAATCGAATAATGCCTAGTTAACCGTTCATGATACTATTTTAACGATTCTTATGTTATTGGTTGCACTGTCTAAGTATTGGATATGATAGTTTGTTGGAATGAGATGGATATATAGCTTTCATCTTGCTTTTGTCTGCAATGTATCATCTGGTAGTAGTGTCAATGTAAATGATGAAATAGTTTGTGGAAGCCCCAAAGTTTATTTGTTGAAAGTTCATCGCCTTATCCTTCTACAGAATTATGCCCGAAACCATCAATGTCAGGAAATGGGTTGTTTGTCACTGAAGTATTCATTAAGATTTTCTGATGAAGGATTTCATGGCATTGTAGTAAATCATTGGGTGGGTATTCAGGTTTTGTCCAAGTGTTTTGGACAAAAAAATTGTGTCAAATTTTGACCCTCGCTCTTAACTCCGTGGACTGAACAGAAATGGTCGGCAGAGAAAAAGACTAGTGAGGGTAGTGGAAGGGTTGCACTCCGCTTCCCTTACCCTCCACAGAGTGTAGGATGAGAATAGGCAAATAAGCGAAGGCATTCCCAGCAAAGGGTAGAGGGTGGGAGGGTACAGGATGGAATGACTCCCAAGGAAGGAAGTGGCCCCCATACCCTGAATGTGTGAAATTCACATGCCTATGGCTAAGTTTAGGGTGAGCTCTACCTTCACCTATCACAACCACCCTTCAGGTTGAAGTACTGAGTGAGTGAGTGCTATAAAAAAATTTTTTGCTAACCTTCTTTATAGTGAATTCTCAAATGTGTCATGCATGCCATTAGCAGTGTTATATAATGTGGATGTTACGATTATTATTCTAAGAATTCTGTGCTCAGCCATATTTTCTACAGTCTTATATTTCATTTTTTTCCTTCATTAGGACTACTAAATGCAAGGGAGTAAGTCCTATTTATCAGCTTCATTATCTAATCTCTATCAGTGGTACAATTTTTTATTTCATTACTCCTCATAGGAAATGTTCCTACGGGAGTACTTCAGTTTTTTTACTAGTAACATTTTGTGACTGCCCACTGATGCAATCTTACCTTTTATTTCATTGACATTTTTATTTTAATGGGCTAATCCTGGTCCCATATCCTCTTGGGTTACTTTTGAATATATTTTCACTTTTTATTATTAATATACCAGATATCTCCTTGCTCTAGCTATTGTTTGTTATCTGCAGTTGAAGTTATTATAAAAATGGTCGTCGTGGTTTATGATATACAATTAATAAGAGCATAATTTCCTGGTTACGATAATATGTTAACACCGCTAACTGAGCCACCTGTTTGCGATAGCCTTATTTTTAAATATCAGTGGGGAATAATCAATAGTAGTGTAGATGTTGTTGAGACTGAAATATCATGAGAGTTAAAATGTGTATTGTTTCCTAATAACTTATCTCTTACTTTGCAGTTGGAAGATGATACTGAAAGTTTTATGCGGTGGAAATTGATGGGTTGCAACCTTCGCATGAGGAAAGGTGTTTTGCCTCACATTTTCGATTGTCAAGATAGGCCTTCTATCCAGCCCGTAAGCAAGAGAGATGCTGTGCAGAAGCGGAGACAGAAGGAAATAGTGGCGGCTATCGAGGAAATAGATGACACCCAGGAATCTGAGGATCTACCGGATTTCCCTCCTGTTGATCCTTCAGATCAGTGGGAAGAAAGGGAAGAGCCTCCTTGCCACCCGCCCATGGCTGCACTTAAAGTTGACCGGGACATTCATGCTCGCATTACGAAACAGGTGGCAAACCTAAGGATACACGTTGAGCGAGTAATTGGGCGCATTAGGGACTTCACCATGGGGGTGAAAGAGGAATAGGCCGATGACGTAGGGTGTTTTGTGATCGTAGTACCTTGTGAAACCGGGTGAACGGGGTTTGGCGCTACTGTAGATTCCTTCTCATTGTGACCAACATAATCCATCGAGTTTAAATAACATTTAATTGAAAAAATAAAGAACAGAACAATGGAAAAATGATTTAAAAATGTTATATTATTATCTGCATATATATATGGACGGTATTTTAATCGGATTAATACATATTGCGCCAAAATAACCTACGCAATTGTATTATGTGAACATTGTGCAGTTGCTTCACTGGTTACTTCAAGAGTCTGAATTCGGAGATCGTGCAAATTGTCCCGCTTAAAAGTTCAGTATTTTAATCCGTGACTAAGGTTGAAGATTTCAAGCAATTGTGAATATGGATGTGCAATATTTGAGGAGTTGGTGTGCGGCCCTTGGGTACACCTCAGTATCCCGTGAGAATAAATTCTTCCGATTTCCAAAGGACCCGGTCAGGTAAGTAAACCACATGTCAACACCATTCTTGTGTATTGCAATAATTCATGTAATAGATATATGAATACCTATATATCATCTACAATTTCTCTTTGCTGAAAACCTTTTACAACTAGTTTTGCTTTGTATTCTTTATCTTTTTTTTGTCTAAACCCACTTGACATCTAAAATTTGTTTACTCTTAGGCTATTCAACTAATTTCCAGGTTTTCTTGTTCTTCAAACTTTCTATTTCTGCATTCATAGCTTGTTTCCAATATTCAGACTTATTAGTATTCACCGCCTCTTCAAAACTATTTGGACTATCAACGCAACAATAACTTACATCAATATAGAACTTAATTGTATACATAACTATTGTCAAATCTACTCGGTACATGTTTTCCTCTTGTTTATCTTCTCAACTCTAGTTTTTTATGTAGTTAAATCGCATTATAGACATTCATTTTTAATAGTTTTGGACTTTTGTTCATTTACCTAACATTCATCTCTAATATTTACATCCTGTGTACCAGAATCTGTGAAATATTCACTTTTTGAGTCCTCCTCCTTTTCATTCTCATTTAGGTGAAAACCAATGCCTTTAATATCTCCCTCCACATTACCAACATGCCTAGCCACTATTATTTTTTTTATTCAGTAATACTCTGTCCAACATCATCATAACCTAATTAAATTCCTAACTCTGCTTTTCTATCCCATTTTGAATTTCTCTTATGTTCTGGTTAACGTACAAAATCTACTTCCATACAAACGTAGGTATTTAACGCTAGGTTTCTTTCCAAATAATATTTCATAGGGTGTTTCCTTTTCTTTAGTGTTTGCTAATGTTCTATTTTTAAGGTATGCAGCTGTACGCTACATACCTTAGGCTGTTCAATTCATGTGAAAGTTGTGGACATGCATTTATAATAATTCCTTTCTCTCTGGTTAAGCAATAAATATTGCCATTCAGGTACTCCTTTCCATTACAACATCTCAATTTCTTAATAGTTTTACGAGTCAGATGTTCAATTTCTCTCTCACTTTTTAGAAGCAATGTACAGATAATGCATGTAATTAAATGTTGCCAGAAATAAATCCAACTAATAGTGATAACAAAATTATCAAACCAGTGCCTCGAAAGTTGTAGATTTCAGTTACACTAAGAAGCAGGCACGTAGCCAGAAATTTGCTTCTGGGGCTATGTCTACTGTTGCATAACTTGAAACAAATCAGTTTTGCCCGTTCGGTGCCGACATGTTACCCTTCCCTTATTCCCTAAATCTCTTCCCTTAATTTTCAGTGCTTTGTATTTACTTTCACAGTGTCCATTCCAATCTTTTCTCACTGGTAAATTTTACTGTTTACTCTGTTATGAAGCAGTTAATTCGACCAGCCCAAGAACATAGTTCAACCCATACATACATATTAGATTGAAAAGAGCAACTACATATTAACCACACACATGCATTAAACTAGTGATCAGATTTCAAGACACTTATCACTTGAATTATACACACTGTAATCCGGATCACCACAGCAACTTGAAATTAGAACAACAAAATTATTGGGGAAAAAATTCATTATTTTTCCATTTTCATTGGAACCTTCTGTTTACATAATGGAAAATAACAAATAATATGTTGTACATTCCATATGTAACCAAACAAAATTATATATTTTTTTGGTGGCTTTCTTCAATGACTGTGATATTTGGTACAGTTGTTCAAACCATATTAAGGAACAAATGTGTTTTTTTTATTTTTGGGATGACTGGATATGGATTTCTGAGGGGGTCAAAATTAGACCTTTCGTTGGCCTTTTCGCACAATCTGGGTGGTTATACTTCTCTTTCAGCTGGGTCATCAATAGTTTGGTAGTCATTTGACACGTTGTTGCACACATTGCTTTCATCAGATGAAGATGATAAATCTTGAATTACCAATTCTCCAAGAGTCCGGGAACTTAATAAAATACAAAGGAAAGCTGCGCGATTCGTCAAAAACTGCTACGGGCGTACTGACAGCGTTACACAGATGTTAAACGAATTAGGCTGGGAACCGCTAGAGACTCGGAGGCTACGCGCTAGGCTTAGATTGCTTGAACAATTGAGAATAGATATCTTTCAGAGCGACACGGAGAACATCATATTAGAACCCCACTATATTTCCAGGTCCGACAGAAACGATAAATTAAGAGAGATATTTTGCCGAACGGATAGGTATGGGAATTCGTTTTTCCCCCGAACAATAAGGGACTATAATAAATGCTAGGCGTAATTTCATTAGAGCGTTTCCTTTTTATCTTTAAACGGCTGGTGTCCTAACACCCCCCGCCACACGCCTATTGAGGCGGCTTGCGGGGTAATATGTAGATGTAGATGAATCTTAATTTTTTAAAATTATGTTGCTCTTCATTTTGTGTTTCTTCCTTTTTGGGAAAATTTAAATTTAAACTTTTTCCCCACAACATGTTACAGAAGATGGGAGATTCAGCTAGTAAAAACAGCAATTTGTCCAAGGTTTCGGTAAATGATGGGAGCAAGTGGTCATGTGGGTCTTTGGACTGAACATCATTAGGCCAGATATAAAAACAGAAAATGAAATCAATTTTATTTCTGTTCCATAATCCATTCCTTACTGAGGGGTCATATAACATAGCATGTTCCAATAGAGCTAGTTTATCTGAGAAATAATTAGCCTAAAAATTTACATATCTAAAAACTAACATAAAAGCCATCTCCAAATTGTGTGAGCTTGTACCTACACATATGTAGATTGTTAATACCAAGTTTTATAAAAATCGAACATGGTGTCTTTGACCAAAACTAGATGTAGGTCCATGCTGTGATGCCATTTGAAATGACGAGTATTTGAAAGTCAATCCTTTTCAATGAGCCCAACCCCAACTCTGTAGCTCTGATAGGAGCAGACTTATTGCCAGTAAACTAATGTGCGAAAAGGCCACCGAAAGGTCAAATTTTGACCCCCTCATAAATCCCTATCCGATCATCTCGAAAATACCAAGAAAATCACATTTCTTACTTACTATGGTATGAACAACTGTACCAAATTTCATGTGGATTGATTTCATGAGGAATGACCTATGTCCAACTTCAGTTGCTTTCAAAATGTTACAATAACAATTATTCCTTTTTGTCTTTTAAACAAGAACTTTAATCTTTAATCCCAACAGTATCCATAGGGATTGAATTTTTCACCCAAGTACAACGTTAAACATTGATTTTTGGTGATGGAACCTTTGAACTGGCAAATAGCGTGAATATCGAAATATGTCCTTTGAATTGTAATATGTCGAGAAGTGGGGATTGGAGGTGATCTGTTTGGTGGAATTGGTAATGTACCCTAGTATTTACATCTGATTCTCTACTACATCCTTAATACTGGGTGTCACATTCATGTTCACATTTTTTTTATCCCAACAGTATCCATAGAGATTGAATTTTTCACCCGAGTACAACGTGGAATTTTATTCATGTGTCTGATGTTAGTGTAATCTCAGACTAAAGTTGATACTGATAATGCATTTATAATTTTCTGCTTTAGGAAACCAATTTATTTGTGCTCAATACCTCGTGACAGCTGAGATGAAATTTACAGAAGTGGTATTGCAGCCTCGGAGGCAGTTTTTACTATCTTGAGTACAAAATCTGCATGAATTGCTGTGTTGATTCTTGAAATGGGTGACATTACTGTGCAACGTTACTGTTTTATGGCCAAATTTCAATAATTTGTAATCAGTGTCTATTTCTATTTTCTGTTGTAGTTTTCTTTGATAGCCTTTATTTTAGCATTTAGCCTCATATTTTTTTAATATTTCTTTACATGATGGAAATAGTCTCTAGTACGACACGGAAATGCACAGAAAATTAATATGAAAGCAATGTTATAAAAGATTTCATATGAAACCTTTTAAAAATCTTAAAATTAAAAATGTGGAAGTGTCTCAGCATATTAATTTTTCCTGGAATAATGGGCATGGGAATGTAAGTATTACTCTCTTTCTAATTTCAAACTTCAATTAATCAATATGTGAAAATGAAATTTGTGAGATATAATTGTGCTTATCTTCTTCATCAACAGGACATCTTATGATCAACGTTTTTATGTAATTGGTGTAACCCTTTGGAATCAAAATGACGCATAACGAAACTGGGAAGTGACCATATGATTGCGATATTACAATTTTTCAAAAATATTGTTATTAATTATTTTTTTTGTAAACAATATGTATTTCAGTACCATGCAAAGCATAGAATATAATTCAGCATTTAAGGGTTTTGTTTAATTATTAATGTTGTTGTGCAGTTTGTCAGCTTTTTCTGTTTTGCTTTTGTTGTTTGATATGATCTCAAGTTTTTGTATCATTTTATTGTCCAGTGTCAAATGATACTGCAATGTAATCACAATGTAATATTTGCAATAAATTTAAATAATTATGCCATGAATGTAAATCTATTCTTTTTTTTATTTTGTTAATCCTAAATGAATTCTGTGTTTTTGCGTTAGTGAACCTTTTGAAAATTGCAATTTTTCAGCTATGTTAACTCATGCACCTGGATCATGTAGGTAAATTGTGCATTTATCTTGAATTTGTTTCTGCAGGGAAGCATTAATTAATGTTAAGGGCCTTTGGCCTGGATAGTGAAATTAGTAATCACGGGATGTATTAGGGTGTCAAATTTGAATTTCCCGCATTGGGACTCACGAAGTTACTCCTTTGGCCGTCGTGAAACGGCAAAGGCGTCACTGCAGGCGGCCAGAACTTAGTACACCATTTTTAACACATAGATGGCCATCTTTCCTGTGTATTATAATCTTTGGACTTCACTATGTTGAAACCCTCAACAGTCATGGATCATAATCTGGTTAAGATGGCTGATTATATGCTCATCATTGCATGCGCTCTAATAAATTTAGAGAGGCAAATTGTTTGCACTTGATTTAATTCCTGAAAAATGCATTTGTAAATAGCCTGCTATTTATATTGAGCCATGAAATATCGTTACTGCATTTGTGTAACTAAATATGCTAATAGTACAAACCTGTTCGGTACATTTATTTATATTATTCTGCTATGCTTTCTGGGTAATTTTTTAAAATTTTTCTAATCCCATGAAAAATTGTAATTTAAAGTGATTCATTGCTCTTATATTTTAATAGAAATAAATGAATACATTTTACTTTAATTTGTCTAGAATTGTGCCTTTCTTAATAGCCTTAGTGTGGTCTTTGGTCTACCTTGGTCTTTGCCCAGCTTTCTACCTTTAGGTATTGTAATCCTACGCGCAGTAAATAAATAAATAATGCAAGAATGCGTAGTTATGGCGTAAGTAAAGAAAAACAAGGCAACAGAGGGATGGTAACTAGTGACGCGAGAGTGAGGGAGGAGAGCGAGATGGTAGAAGCAGAAAAGGCGTTCGGTTTGTCAAAAGGCGAAAAGAAGAAGGAATAAAGGGAATAAAAGTGTGGGAAAAAGGGCCGGTTTGTCAAAAAGTGACGGGAAGTGTTCTAGGGGCAGGTATAAGGAAGGAAAGCTGAAAGAAGCTGAGAGGAAGTACGAAAAGGAAGGAATTGCGGCGATAGCGAAAGGCTCACGACGGACCGGAGAAAGGGATCTACGAGAGACAGCGATACTTGGAGGAGAATAAAGGATCACGATAAGTGCCATTCCAAACATTTTGTCGTCTTGATGGTTTAATTTACAAGATTGAAACAAAAGGACTTTAATTAATTATATAAATTGGAAATTTTGAACACTTGTAAATTGGGCCCAATTAATTATTACATAATTAAAAGTATAAATATTAAGCAGCCATAAATGTTTTATTGCATGTTGTTTATGTAATAACTATAATAATAATATCCAAGGTAACATTAAAGGAGACGAAGGTGTGGGTTACAGTATGACTACATGTGGCAGCATCTGGAGCTGCAGCAGTAACCTTAAACTAATAATCGAAAAAGACGTAATCCATTCATGATCATTTTTCCAGTAGATTTGAACTTTGTTTCAGTGACATTCTTCCTCTGGGTCTTCTGCACCCACACCAGTGTAATACTGAAGGTTTTTAGGGGTAAGAGGGAAGGAAAGGGAGAGTTGGGGAGGGATTAGGGGGACTGACTAAGGCAACTGGCAGATCCAGCAAACAGTTAATGAGATAACTAGAGTTGGACTGGTGAGAGTCACTTACTGGTAAGTACTCCCAGTAAGGTCACCTATACCAGATAATTTGGAAGGTAGCCAGGCAGAGGTAGTCCACATGACTGTTTGAAAACAGTGAAACACAAAGTAGATGTGGTATATGAGCAGCAAGGTAGAAAAAAGTTGGTATGGGGGACTAGAACTTGGCAGTAAGGGAAGAGAGGGATGGAAATGAAATGGGAGAGTATGGACTAAGAATGAGAAAGGACCAGGGGAAAAGGTAGAGTTTTGCAGGAGGAACAATGTAATGTGGGGACTATGTCTATCAGCCTAATATCACATACAGTAGAAGTGGTACTGAGGATTATAAATAGTCGAAAGGAGGCGAGGGGAAACAAATCCTTGTGTCATGATCAGTTTGGGTTCAGAAATGGAAAGTCATCCCATGATGAGATCACGGTAATTAGAGAATTAGTGTCTGTTAAAGAATTGAGTACCTAATCTTAATGGTAAGTACATTATAGTAATGAGGACCTTAGTAGAGAGAAACCTAGAATACAACCAGGACATTCTCACCTGCTTTGTATAATTTAGAAGAAAAAGCTTTTTACTGGGTGAAGCTAAGGTGAGGGGGACGGGGAATCAGGGTGGGTTGAATTGAAAAGGCATTGCAATACTTTCCAGTGCATTTCATTCATTTACAGGATGCGTTTCACGGTGTTACATTTTCAAGTTGTAACTCAACGAAATGTGCTGTGTAAAGAAATAATCGGCATGGCCACTAAGAAAATGGCCAATTATTAAAGCATCCACCGTCGGGAGATTATTTTAAGAAGCCTTCACGAAACCTGATTCCATGATATGCACTTAAGGAGGTTCGGTGGTTGCACTCAACTTAAGAGAATTCGACGAAACTTGCTGGAAGCATTGCTTATGTTGTCTTAAATCTATCTGATTTTTTCAAAATTATTTACCGCAGATTACTTAAGATATTTGATCGAGAAGTGGACAAAAATTACATGGGTTCTTATGGGAACACAAGGTACGAGTAGCTAAATGCATCAAAAAGTACCTTTTTCTAGTTAAGAATAAGAAAAACAAAAATAATAAAAATAAAGTATATCAAATGATTTTCATATATTATTCAATTGATGATTTAAATTATTTTTGTTTTTCTTATTCTTAACTAGAAAACGTTATTTTCGATGAATAAAGCTAGTCGTGCCTCGCGTTCCCATATGAACCCATGTAATTTCATGCCCACTTCCACATCAAATATCATAAGAAATCTGCGGTAAATAATTTAGAAACAATTCTGGTAGCTTTAGGAAAACATAAGCAATGCTACCAGCAAGTTTCGTCGAATTCCCTTGAGTTGAGTGAAACCACCAAATGCAACTTAAACGTATTTTTTTGTAGATTATCGCAGCTCATATTTATGGTATTCAGGCTTTTGGTTCTGCGATTAAATTATCAAATAGCGATCATAATATTAAATAATTTAATCGCAGAACCAAAAGCCTGAATACCGTCCTTAAACGTATTTTCCTTTACTCCGATCCACCGTTTTCAAAATGCATACGCAGGCACCTTGCACGCTGATGAGATATGTAGTACGAAATGACGTCACAAACCGAGGAACCAATGGCTGAGCGTTTTCGTCTGCACAATATTGATGCGAAAACAATGCATATTAATTATTACGCAAACCAAGCAACAATTAATGCTACTAATCGAAAGTAATGTTATTTATGATACACTTTATCGAATCAACTGCATTTCAATCGTAATCCTCCCGGGTGCAAATACTCTATTATCAAATGAATGGAAAAACCCTCAGAACCATTCAGAACTACTTACTACCCACACACAACAAACCTTTGTGGTTGGTATCCTGAAAGCAGCTTTCACATCATATACTAATCCCATCTCCTCCATATTCTGCCTTGCTGACTTGCTTCCACTCCATGCTTCTTTAATTTCTGGACTGAAAGAGAAAAGCCAGCATTCAGAGTAACAAATTCCATCAATGGTTACTTTATTGTGTCATTACAACTAAAAATCAGATTAGGTGACCATCACCAACTGTCCCCCATGTCACATATCTGCGTCAGTTATCGGAGTTTTCCATTTTGTGTTTGGTGAACCTTGTATTTTTTATTTCATTATTCTCTTGTTATGAGTCGTAATGAATGTTAAGTACGGTCACTGAGATATGAAAGAGAGCTTTTTATTTCCCGAAGCTGTGTTTTATGGTTCTAACTGGCATCCACTTCTCACCAAGTGACAAGTTATGGGCCCAGGAATTAGCTGGACATCAGAAAATTTGAGAGGGAGAGTAAAACATCGAGATACAGGGTTAATCAGAGATGCAGTGTGCAATAGGCAGTTATTTTTATTGCATCCCGATGAAATGGCTGTTTCAAGAGATAAATATTCAATTCCACGATTAGCAGAGGATAATTATTTCTAATGGTCAGTTAGAGCCAAGGCAGCACTAATACACTCAATGTGAGGAAGCCATCAAACTGGGTTATGGAGACAAGGAACTTATGCCTAAAGAATTATTCTAAACAGAGAAAAACATTTCCATGGGCATGAAACAGTGTATTGGCAAGATTCAAAACCTTCACCAGATGGTCATGTCTGGAGGAGTAAGCCTGAATGATAAAACATTAGTGATGTTCGTACTTATGGGTCTACATTTGGATGAACACGTAGGCTTGGTCAGGCGCTTAGAGAAGAAAGAAGATGGATTTAGTGTAAGTGCAGTCAATGCACTTAGACTTCTTTTTAGAAGAAAAGAGAATAAAAAGCTGAGAGGATCAAGGTTCAACGAAAGTTTTAGGGGTTGACAAACAGAGACGCTACCCTAGTCAGCATCAGAGGCAATGAGAAATTAGGGACGAACGGAGACATGAACAGAATAGACAGTACAATTCAAGAAGCTTCCAAAGGGGTGACAAAAACTTGAAACTGTGGGGGACGGTATCATATTGCCAGATATTGCCTCAAACCTAGAAGAGAGAATTCAAGTAGATATGTGCATGGACAATGTAGTTCTTTAGAACAAGAAGAGAAAATTGAGAGTAAAGAGAAAATAAAAGGTAATGCAGCACTATTCAAGGAGGTTAGAATTTAGTGAGTGAAGAGAGGTAGTGGCAGAGCAAAAAAAATATTTTTGGGTTCTTGACTCAGGTGCCACTATTCACATGTGTCCCTATGTAGAGCTGTTTGATAATTTTGTCACAGTGAGACAGTCAAGGGATCTGGAACAATAATCATGCAGCTGAGACATGAGTATGGAGGTGCCACTGTTATACTGAGTGATGTCATGTATATACCAGACTTTCAGCACAAATTTAACTTCAATAAGAGCAATGGATGACCATAGATTTTGGGATCATTTTCAACAGAGGTCAGGTGATTGTATCAGACAACAAAGGAGAGGCATGTAGAGCCCTGAAGGTCAATGGCATGTACTAACTAGAATCTCATAATTTTCAAGGAAATCCCGATGCAGCATTTATGGCAGAAGGACCAAATGTTGGATGGCACAACTGTTTAGGGCATGCTCACAAGATTTCAGCTTTTCTGAAGGACAATGAGATGAAAGAATGTAACATTTCTATTCCATGAAAGTTAAAAAATTACAATTATCCAGAAAAATCTGATGAGAAGAGGACAAAGAAAGTATCAGAGCTGTATCGATGTAAGTATCGAGCTGACAGAAAGTATCGATGTGGTTGGCAAAATAAAGCCACAATTAAAAAAAAACAAAAAAAATGGGTGGGAATGAGTATTTGTGACTTTCATCGATGATTTCCCCAAGTATGTTTCCAATTCCTCATTGAAGAGGAAGAACGATGTTCTCCATCAACTCAAGATGTTTCAAAAGAAGGCCCAGGTGTTGCAAGAAAGCAATTTGAAAACAATAGACAGATAATGATGGAAAGTATGTGAGTAAGGAATTTAAGACTCACTTAGAAGATGGTAGTATTTTTCACAGTAAAACCATTTCTCATACCCCATAACAGAATCGGGCAGCAGAACATTTTAAACAGACATTGTTGGCCAAGACAAGACGTATGCTCTTAGAATCCGGACTGCCACATAGTTTTTGGGGTGAAGTACTTTCCACAGCATGCATTGTAAAGAATAAATGTCTTACCACTGCGAATGATGGAAAAATTCCCCTTGAACATTGGAGTGTAAAGGAGTTGAAGAAAAAAGACTACTTACACATGAAGTCTTTTGGATGTGAAGCATGGGCAAGTACTGTTGAGAAATCAAAACTTGATCCAAGAGCTATAAAATGTGTTTTTATACACTATCCTGAGGCCATAAAAGGGTGCATACAAGTTGTGGAACCCTGAAAGCAGGGAAGTCTTTTGTGCCAGAAATACTTTACTTTTGGGAAGATATTTCCCTTTATAAGGATAAGGGACCAGAACTACCTTTAGGAGAACACTGTGTTAAGCTCTAGGTTACTGATGAGCTAGATGAAAAGGACCAGAAGTAAAAGTAGAGCAGATATAAAATCAGGATATACAGTAACATCCAGTAGAGATAATCGAAAAACCAAGAATTATAGACGGCCCTCGTAATTCAGGAAGAGTTCCTAAAGCTGCAAAATGTAACCTACCACGTTGCAGAGTTTGCAGATCTTTTGTGAATAATGACGAGCCAGAAACATTTCAAAAAGCTATATCATGCAAGTATGCTGAAAATTGGTGAAATGATATGAAAGAATAAAGTGAAGGCATAGGGGAAAATGATACATGGGACATAGAAAACCTGATGTTGACTCAAAATGGATCTCTAAGTAAAGGATTAAGAAAAATGAAGATGGAAAAATTAAAGATTTTAAGGCAAGATTGGTATTCAGAGATGTTTTACACAGGTTAAGGGTGAGGATTAGAGTAGCACATTCAGTCCAGTAGTTAGTTGAGAAATGGTGATATAGGTAATGGCGACAGCTGTTAGGAAGAACTGGGATAAGGATCACATTGATGTTAAGTATGTTCCCTTTCACAGCCCTATCAAAGATGAGGTTTACCTCTAACTACCCCCAGGATTTGAAGATTAGAGAAAGAGAATCATTTGTATGCAGACTGAAAAAAAGCCTACATGGGTTACATCAGGCAGCCAAGGGTAGGTTTGATTATCTTAATAGTACCCTCAAGGGTTTTGGACTGCTGCAGTGCATCAGTGAGCCCTGTGTATACTACTAAGTCATGATCTTGCCATGACAGTCTACGTGGATGATATTGGACTATCGACTCAACGAAGAGCAAATTGTTCGCAAACATTAAGATGAGACTTAGAAAAAGAGAAGTATCAGGTGTGATATGGTAGAATTTCAACATAATGAAATTTTCAACTGAATAAGGATTTAATGTGACTTAGGTTTCAATGTACCCAACATCATGATCAGCCCCTGATGATGAAGTAGAACATCAATACCTATGCTGCAATAAATCTTTATCCAATGGAAAATTGCAGTGTCAATCTTATTTCTGTGAATGACTTAGGCCCAAATTCCCATTTCTTATCCTTTAGAGTTTCCACGCCAAGCTGAGATGTGATTGCAGTTGAGCAGGAAGTATTTTCCAGAGCGCTGCTTCAACAGTTCCAGATGGAGGATTGTAAGGGTTTCTCAGCACCTATTGAAGGTGCAAGGGAAGCATGAAGACAAACCAGAAGACAGTTGGAAGTCTCTACTTGTCTACCTGTACCCAGCTACACCTTGCTTTTGCTGCTTGAGTCCGTTAAATGATTGTTCCACAACTAAGAACTGGGGTGAAGTGACCAATCAGGGTACCTCGGATGGGTCTAAACACATTGACATCATATATCACTTCTAAGAGAAGAGGTGGCAAAGGGTAATGTGAGTTTTGAGTATGTAAAATGAAGTGATAACTTAGCAGACTGTTATACAAAAGTATTATCAGTTTTTTTGCATAAAGGACATGTTTAATCAATTGGGATTGTTTCCACATAGTGTGATGAGTAAGTGACTACAATTAATCAGGGAGCTTTGTTTTTAAGTGAGATAGTGATTCCTAAGAAGCTGATAATTTTTGTTTTAGTCAAATAAGTGAGACATAAATCATCACGGTGTATTTCTAATTTGTATGAAATAAATGAGTTTATATGGATTCGTGAGGTTTTTATGTTTGTCAGCCATTAGCATTACTTGATGTTCCATGAAGGTGGCAGCTACTATAAGTTGGGTTAAGTGTAATTTGGAATTTTGTTTTTCTTTTGGAAACGATGCATGACGAGGGGGAGTGTTATAAATCTGTGTTGGTTGTCAGAGTGTTCCGTTATGTATTTGGTGCACTTAGAAGTCATTATTTATTTCATTATTCTTTATTTTTGAGACATAATGATTGTTATGGTTATCATGAACGGTTTACATACGGTAATTGTGATATAAAATAGTACTTTTTCCTTCCCAAAGTTGTTTTTATGGTTGTAACTGGCATCCACTTCTCACCAAACGATACTCCAAAAGATATGACATGATTATAATATTCCATGATGAATTCTGGGGATTTAACCGAAACGAAACTCCAAACAAAAATAAACGCTGTTTCGCGCATCTGCTCACTATGGGAGGCCGGAGGGAGGACATCCTCTATACCCTGGTACTGGGGTGAGGCAGGGGGAGGCCAATCCTCCATTCCTCGACCGAGGTGCTCTTGTCCCCTGTCTGCAAGTGGCAGACAGGTAAGGGGTTGGCACAATGGACCAAGAAAGGTCTAAGTGCCCGGGCTCCTGACGAAGGCCCCCCCAACAACAATCTAATCTAATTCCCAGGCTTTTATTGGCTTACACTAGGGAGTAGTAGTGAACAAAGGTCTGCCATTACAAGGAAGCATAATGTATGCGCATAAAACCTGTTCTTAATTACTGGAGTTCCATAGGAAGTCTTATCAAAATAATAAATGTTGACGCTGTAATGACCCTATACGCTGCCAAAGCCCAAAATTAAGACTACAAACGCAGGATTACAACCAATCATTGGCACAAGTTAGCTCATAAAAAAATTGATGTTGGTTTTAAATGAATGTTAATACCAAAAGGAAAAATCCACACAGAAACCGTTCGCATACGATTTAATAGCGACAAAATCACGATGACTATAATAAGGACTGTGACAGATCAAGACAGAACATATTCACCATTTGATGCGAGGTAATTTCCGCATTCTCTGATTTATTCGTCGTCGGCTGGACGTATGCCTGTATGTCTTCTTCCTCTTCTGCTTCCTGATTTTTGTCATTATTGTTAACTTAAGACACGAAAGTAACTACTTAGTGACTCCACTCTACAAAAATAAATCACGTAATGCGACACAATATTCTCTGAAAAACTAGAAAATCATATATGCGTATATGCCGTCACCACGTGATTTCACGCAAACAAAAACAAATTGTCGACTCCTCAGGCACCGATGAATCGAAATAATGGTATATCGATGATATCGATTCAAAGAGTCAACATATCGTTACTGCATCGACTCCAGCGGATGTTTACGGCGATGTTTGAAACACAGGAAAACGAGGACGAGTATGATTAGAGTTACTACATGTCCTGAAAAAAACAGTATTATCCTACATTTTGACGTATAAAAATGTTCAGGCTGAATTTAAAAACTCATGAGTTTTTAAAGTAAGCTATTCGTAAAATTTGAAATATTTAATTTTACATTATTTTATATCCCCTTATTTCCAGTTGGGCAATAATACATTGGTGGTACATTTGCGCCGCTGGAAAACTGAAATCCTAATGATTCAGTAGATTCAGAGTAGTTTGAAAGACATTTCATGTCTGCAGAAAAATGATTATACTCTGAAAAAGATAGCGTTCTAAAATATATTTAAGAATACAATATGTTACTCAAAATTTTTTTTGTAGAATAAGTTTGCTAAGTCTGTATTCCTTTTTATTAGACTAAACAAATTATTTGTGCCTATATAAAAACATATTTGCGTCATTATTTTGATATGACGATATGCTGATATCCTGATTTTTTTCTCTCCCCAATGGCCACCATGAAATATTTTTATATATAGTTATTATTATTCATGATCATTTCTAACATAGAGAGTGATTGAACTTGAATTCATCTGTGATGATTTATTTTTATTCTTTAGCTCTTCCCAAATTGTCTTCATGTGTTTACAATTTTGTTGCTTTTGCTCTTTTTTCCATTTAAATTCTACATTCATTTTTTGTCATGGTTTCAAATCTGTGCTTAACCCTTCCAGCCGGTCAACGCATTTAAACAGCCAGGCCCTACTCGCGGTATTTAAATTTTAAAAAATCTCATTTTCTGCACCTTGGCAAACAATTATTTATATCTGTGTTAGTTTTCATTGTATCATGGAAAAAATTTAATATGATATGCTAAAATGATGTGTTAATGTAATAAAAATTTTACTTACATTTTTATTTATAATTTAGCTTGTGCAATCACTTCAAGTTGGAAAACTTGAGTCCTAAAAGTTAACTTTGGTGTGATAAAGTTTGAAGCACTCCTCTAAACATAGGCCAGCATGGCAGTCAGGGCACCAGTACACTGTTTCCCTCCTTTTGCCTCTAGCGGAGCACACTTGGCATCTTCTCTGAGGCCGGGACTTCTTCCTGGCGGGCGGTATTTTTTCAATGAAATGTCTCTCGACTAAACGGCGTGGTGACGGATTTGTGGGAGGCCTCCTAGTGGTCGATGTATTTGAGCTAGCTCTGTATTTTTCAAAGAGCTGATGAATTAGCTGAAGACGAAAGTTTAGATGATCTACCTTTTTTTGACCACTATTGAATATTACTAATGCATTGTGAACGGAAACATTCAATAGCCTTCTAAATAGTTTTATATACCATTTCTTAGTCTTTTTTCGTTCTAATAAATACGGCTGAAGCTTTTGGTCTTTTAGGTCAACTCCACCCATTGCGGAGTTGTATTCTAAAACACACACTGGTTTTGTTTTTCCATCTTTTTCACGAAAATTATTGCAATGGAAGCTTGAAATAAGTGAAACTGGCTTTTTGTCTTTCCACTTCATTATCATTATTCCATCGCAAACTTTCGCTATATGTTCTCCTTTTTTCAACTTTGCTGTTTTCACCTCTTTTGGGACGTTTTTTCGAGATAATCGTAAAGTTCCAACAACATTTGTACCGTGATCCAATAAAAACTTTGCCAAAGCAGGTGAATTATAATAATTATCTAACCATAACGAATAGCCTTTCTCAAATAAGGGTTGTACTAACTTTATCACTATTGCTGATGTCTTGAGTCCATCAGGAGTTTCTGTGATTGAAATAGTTGAATCAGCTCCTGAGTAAACAATAAAACTCCGTAAGTAGCCAGTATCAGATTCGCAAAGCTCAAAGGTTTTTATGCCAAATTTAGATGACTTCAAAGGAATATATTGCCTGAATGATAGACGCCCCTTCCATAGAGTAAGAGATTCATCAACAGCAATATTTTCTTTTGGTACATACATTTTATCAAATTTACTCTTCAAGTAATCTGTGATAGGTTGAATTTTGAAAAGTTTTTTGTTACCACTATAGTGACGGATATCATCATTATCAACAAAATGTAAAAACTTTGAGATACATTCGAATCTGTCCTGGGAAAATTTCTGTTTCCAGAAGTGGGTTTCGTGAAAAGTATGAACGAATAGTCGGTTTTTGTATAATTCCCATCAACATTATCAACCCAAAATACACATAAACCTCTCCAGCATCAACAGGTTTCCAATTGTTCAATCGTGACCGAGAGGATAGTGGATTATTTTCTAAATAATTATCTGCGTATCTATTCGCCTCGAAAACGATTTTTTCCATTATTTCTCTATCAAAAATATTTGTGAAAGACTCAACAATATTATCAACAACTACTGTTGGACCACATTTCCCAGTGAAAGGAATTTTTTTTGGAATGTTGCATTCATCAAAATCATCCCAGACCCACGAGGAAGAAAGATCATGTGCCCTACTTGGTGTATCACCGTCAGTTTCGTCTCCGCTATCACAAATTTGGGGAAGGGTATTCACTGAGTAATCACCTTCTTCTTCACTTGAACACTCACTACCTGAATCAAGAAGCACTTCATCTTCTCTCCCACATTTTCAACTATATCTTGTATTTCTTCTTCGCTCAAAAATAACTTATTCCTTTTGGACTCCATTTCTAAATTTGTATTGTGCTTCCTGGACTTCTCCACACGAAAGGGATCTACACACTGAGAGAGTTTGGAAGTGAGGCGACGTGGTCACTACTCAGTGGGTAAAAAAAGGATGAACGAAGCATGTGAATGGTCCAAGAGAAGTGATTACGAAGGTCCCCTAATATGAGAGACAGAATCCAGATGCCAGACATAAACAAAAGGCAAGCAGAATAAGAGAGCTCTTTGTGATGAGGAAGGAGGTCAACGCAGACCTTGCAATGGTGATGAGCTCAGATATTCTTCTATCTTTATTGCCTATGAAGTGCTTTTTCATGTTGCAAAAGACTATGATAACGATGAGGCACCTTCTCAGAGGCCAGCGATAACATTCACCCTTCAAAAAGTGCTGAGATGAAGAGAAAAAAAAATCTTAACCGAGGGAGTATCAGCCGCCGTACCACATATGGCAAACCGCTAGTGGGACCAGACTACCGATGACGTACGCCATACGGCAAACCACGCGGAAGGGTTAACGATGGCATTCCTCAATTTTTCCCAATCTTCTATATAGTCTATTGTCTCGTCTAATTGTAGGAGGTCTTCTTTGATGTCTTTCATCCACTTCATTTTTCCCTGCATGAGTTGACGACTGCGAGAATCTGCCTCAAGATTCTGTTCTGGTTCATCTTGTGTATGTGTCAGTAAACTTTCATTCTTCTATTCTTGAACGTGTGATCTTATCTGAGTATTTGTAGATTTCTGATGCTGGTCTCTTCATCCACATCTCTTCTCTAGTTATCAGCCCAAAAATTTTTCTTAGGATTTTCCGTACCTGTTTTTCTATTTCTTTCATTTTTTTGTCTCCCATTTTGTGTTGTTTCAACTGCATATAGTGCTTCCAGAAGTACAATTATATTCTGTACTAGGTCTTAACTTTGCATTCATGTGTATCATTTTCTTGATGTAATGCTTCCATGTTAGCTTTGATGCTTATTGTAGTTTTCTATTCTTTCCAGATTGGCCTCTATAGGGTTAACCCCTGATGGTAGGATGATTTGTCCAAGTACTTGAAATAAGGTACTCTTGCTATTTTCTCATAGATTGTTTCTATAGGGAGTTTGTCCTTTGGTAATCTCTCCATACATAGTGATTTTTCATATAAAATTTGCAGGCCAGTTTTTATGCGATTTCATGCACATAGTTCTTCTAAGGCATGTTTGGTGTCTTTTCTGTTGTTTGTGAGGGTTGGAAGGTCATCCGCAAAAGCCAGACATTTGACTTTGTATCTGTTCTCTTTTTCATGCCACTCTGGATTCTTTTGACTCCTTTTTCCAATGCCGTGAAAATTTTTCACCAATTGAATTTGATGAATATTAAAAAAAAATGGTGAGAGCCCTTCACTCATCTGTCACACTCTGGTTTTGATCTCAAATGGTTCTGATATTTCCTCCATGAATTTCACTTTGGAGGTAGAGGAGAATTTTTTAATTTTAATAATAATTTTCGCATAATTGTAATAAAATTTGGCTTCTTGATGTAACCTTTGACCCCGAAATAATAAGAGATTTTAAAAATTCTACTACGGATATAAAATACTTATTAAATTTCTAAATATAATATTCCATAGCATTCATTCTTTAATGGTGTTTGCCAATCCATGGAGACTAAGTAGGATAATTCAGCTGTAAGGAAAAGTACACCGTTGAAGGAATCAATCTGAATTTCTGTTCGATAGAGGAATGTTTCATATGCACATATTTTTTAACAAATGAAGTTAACACCCCAGGTAGACATAACTTTCCCAATGAATTAAAATGTTGCTGTGGTGGAAGTATTTTAACTTTAGTGGGTAGTTCCTTCAGAGAAAATCAATTTTGGTATCCACCAACTCATTAGAAGTACCAAGCTGCTGTACTGTTCATACTTGATTTTAACCCTTTCTATCACAAGTTGTTTTTCTTGGTTTTTGAAGCATCTTCAAAATTATTTTTGCCACCTGATGTAGTATCCTTGACTTGTAAAACAGCTAGGTGATTTAAAATGAGCCAATACTTGCCATTTAAGTCAAGACACCCCTAGAAGTTAAACTTAAAGAAATTTGTTCCCACATAGCACAGAATATCTACAAGATATCCACACAAGATCTTCAATGTCTTCGATATTTAAAAAATGTTTACTAAATATTTTGATAATCGAAATCAACTATATAGAAACAGCCATGTAGAAATATACATCTGCAAATATTGCTTTAAACACGTTTTGTGGCCTCCTGAATCGAATGAACATTAGTCTGCATCAATTATTTTTTGGTCTCTATAAGACCTTCATTGGACTTAAAAAAATTACGTGCCGTGCCTAGGAAAACCGAAGTCCCGTGGGATGCCTAGTAAGAAAATGCGACTGCAAATATTGTTTTAAACGCGTTACAAAACCATAATATTGACATTGCGTAAGCAAGGTGGTTGTATCTTCGCACTCCGTTTACAATGGTGAAATCTTTTCACTGCTTAAAATCTACACTGTAGATATCTAGAAGACATTTCACAATGTCTACAAAATATCTAAGGATGATGACTAGAGGACATTAAAAAAGTGTCCAGAAAATGTTTACAAGATTTTTATGGACATTTTCAAGATATCAGGTGTAGACATGGAAGTGATTTTGTAGATATCTTGTATATATTCTGTGCTATGTGGGTTGAGTGACTCTCAATGTGGGACCTAGTGAACAGATGTGAATAGACAATAATATCCATATTAATTCAACTTTTTCCTGGAAATGGTCAAAGCTCATTACCTATGTCATTTTTAATCAAAGGACTTAGATGATTTGTTGAAACAGGGTGGCCATGGGATTCTGATTGTTAGAATCAGGAAGTTTATCATGATTAAACTCACATTTTTCAAGGACGTTGATTTACATTGTGGGGCTGGTTCATAGTTGGGAAAGTTACAACAAAAAATTAACTGATTAAAGTTAATCTCTGTAAAAAGTAACTAGTTAAAGTTAAAAGTTACTTTTCTGAAAAAATAACTGATTAAAGTTAAAGTTTAAAAAAATTAACTTTTACGTTGAAAGTTACTTTTCAGTCACTTTAAAGAAACTTTTAAAAAGTAATTTTTAAAAGCTATTTTTCGCAATTGGGATAAAACTTCAAATTCAAGAAAAATTTATTTAACTTTTACTTAAAAAGTCTTTAGTAACTTTAGTAACATTCTCATTTAAAAATTTGTGTCAGACATACTTGTCCCGGTTGACAGATTTTTGCGGTCACTCCACTCAACCCCATGGACGACAAGATGTCGCTGCGAAAGTTATGCGTAAACTGGCGCATTGTAATAGATATGTTACTTTGAATGAACCCGTCCCCCTCCTTACCCGTCATAGGTTTTTTGGTGACCCCCTTTCTCGAGTTCAACTATGTAATATTGATGACATGACGTTGCCGAGTAAGGCATTCGTGCCCTTGCGGACATGGTCTTCGAGTGGTCTCATGTTTTCTCGCCTGAGGGTGCATTCCTAAACTTTGGCGGTCACTCCAATCAACCCCCCTTTTGTTTGGATGTATTTGTCTGGGCCTATTCATTGCATTCTTGCACAACTACCCAGCTATATTGCATTCTTAGATGCCGTTTTATTTTCCCATTGGTCTGTTAGGCAAGCTTTGCACTAAAATTAAAACAGGTCGACATTCGCCAAAAATTAAAGAAAAAAATTTACTGAAGTGAGCTTTGTATCAGTTAATGTATAATTTTAACGATTAAAAGTTAACTCTTCTCAAAAGTAACAGTTAAGTTAAATAGTTAACTACATTTTTAACGATTAATTTTAATCGTTAATTTTAAAAAACGTTAATCCCAACTATGGACTGGTTATATATATACATGTCTACACCATGAAACATTTAAAGCATAGTGTTCCTTTCACATTCAACTGGCTAACGATTAGAGAAACTTGAAAAAAAGAAAAGAAGTACAGTTTAAATCCCCACTTCAGAAAATTAAAAGCAAATTTCATTGTCAATTTGACTTGGCATCTACATATATATTCATGTAGTAGTTGGTTGGCAAGAGGCCTGAATTTTATGTGGCTCAACTAACGCTAAGCAACACTCTTCAAAATAGAGTAATGAAAACACTGCCACCTATCCAAGAGGTTGAGTGTTTCTGGAAGGATATCTATTGAACCTCTAAGCCATTCAATGGAGACACTCTTTAAAACATTCTGAGACCGCCACCTACAAGATGTGGATGGACCTCTTTCAGTCATAGAAAGTGATGTGAAGAAGGATTTCTCTGGCAAGAAGAACTCCTTGGCCCCAGGAATGGATGCCGTGAACAACTTCTGGTGGAAGAAATTCACTTACACCCACCAACACCTCGCCAGAATCTTCACGCCCTTCCTGAAAGGAATAGAACCAATTCCACCTTGGCTGACTGAGGGACGCACTGTTCTCATATCTAAGAAGGGAGACTTGTCCGATCCAAAGAACTACCAACCTATAACCTGCCTCAATACTGTATGCAAGGCGTTCACCTTGATCTTGAGTGACCTTATCCTCCATCAGGTCCAGCCTGTGTGGGAGGAGGTGTGCAAGCAGTGGGGCTCAAAACAGGGAATTGTGGGATGCAAGGACAACCTGCTCATTCATAGGTGGATATACCAGGATGCCATCCAGCATAAGCAAAACCTATCACTGGCCTGGGTGGACTATAAGAAGGCATTTGACATCACTTCGCACTGAGCTTTTCATCGCCATGCTGAAGTTGATATAAGTCCACCAAAAGGTTGTGTCCTGCATCCAAAACCTGTTACCACTCTGGAAAACTCACTTCGTCCTGACCACAGACAAGCAGTCAGATTTGACAGAGTTGATAACATATCACCATGGCATTTTTCAAGGTGGCAGCTTGAACCACTCACTGCTCTGTATTTCCCTCCTACCTTTATCCCTAAGGCTGCGACGAGGTAGAGGATATATGTGCAGTATTCCAGGTGGCAGGAAGCATAAGGTCACCCATTTATTTTATATGGATGACCTGAAGGTATACGCTTCAAATGTGAAAGACCTTCAAAATGCCCTGGACAACATACTGAAATACAGTGAGGCTATAGAAATGGAGTTCGGATTGGCCAAGTGCACATCCATCCACCTGGCGGGAGGAAGATTTTTGGAGAACAAGGAAGACATGCAACTCATTGATGGTTTGTCACCTCAAGAAAGATGACAGCTATGAATACATCAGTGTCCCCAAACGTCGAATGCAGGAGGTTGCAGCAGTGAAGGAAAGGCTCACCGGAAAGTACAGACAGACTCTCAGGAACATCTGGAGTTCTGAGCCATCTGACAAGAACAAACATCTTGACACAAATATTTTCGCAGTTCTTACACTGTTGTACACTTTGAGATGCATGAAATAAAAAATGTCAACAAGTTGCAGAACATCAATGGGGGTTAAGCATCCTTTGCCTGAGCCTTTGCCTGAAATTTAATATAAGAGATATTCCTATTGGAGTCACAATATTTTAAAGATTTTCTTGAAATAATATGCTATCAACTATCAGGAGAAAGTTTATGCCAAATTAGAAATTCAAATAAAATCTCGGTCATTGCAGTGAAAAAACTGGTTAAGAACAACAAGAACAATAATTTCATAAAAGTATATTTCAGGATTGAAAATTCTGAGATATTATGTATACAAATATGAAATGGAGATGGACAAAATCATTTTATATTTGTTAGCTGAAAAAGGACACCATTCAAACAAGAGAAAATAAGTGTATCTCTTTCTTAGTTCCACATTCAACTGGTTGAATATATCAATACAACAATTTTAACAGTATTTACACAAGTTTACAAATAAAGGTATGGGGATGTGAGACTTTATGACAAAAATAAAGTGTATTATGGATATTAGATCTATGACACCACGTATTATTCAAGAAATAAATTCAAAGGTGGAGTCAACACTGAATTGTACATCACAATGACAGGATATTGATGGCCTGCGCAGAGACAGACAGATAGTGAAGGTGTGCTGATGGTGAAGCCTTTTTTGGATTCCTCATCGTGGCCTGTGCACAGGATGCCTCAAAACTAATGCACTTTCAGCAGATATTATTGGAAGTTCATTTTCACAGTGGTAGTTTATAAGATGGCTCACACTTTCAAACATTCGGTCCTTAGTTCTCACCTGAAATAAGAACAGTTTTGCAAATTTCATCTCACAACTTCATCCCAAAGAATGAAATACAAATGTTCTATAATTTTACAATATTTCCATGTTTTTTATTATGTCTTTCAGGAGCTCACAACTGTAGGTACGAAATCCCATGGAAAAAGGCTTCTAATTTTTGCCATATTTCTCAAAAAGTAGTGTGCTCTTGTTGATTTTTTGTGAAAAGTAGAAAGATGAGATATCTTTCTTTATAAAGAGGATTTTTGATATTCATTGAATTTCATGCATAGTAATATCTTGTTCAAACTAAATAAAAAGCAAATGCCAATATTTTTGTAAAGGTTTTTAAAAAATGACAACAGATACCCAGGACTTTTTGGAGGGGTGACATACAACATTCGCCAGCTAATAGGACGTCCTTATTTCCCTGAATACATCCACAGAAAAACATCTTGCCAATGTCAAGGCCAGATCTGGCCTGAACACCACCAGCAATGAGTTTGCAGAGTTATGATTGAGGTTCACTGTTATCTGTAAACTAGCCACTGAAATTCATCCCAATTTCAACAACGATTTGCCAATTGAAATATCATTTCAACAATTATTTGTGGTTAAAATCTTTGGCAACAATTGAATTCAGTTTTTGATTTTCCTAGAATATTTGTTGCATTCTGTGATATAGATACTAATCTTGTAATTAAATGTAATTAAAACATGTTTCTATCCTGGATCATGCAATCTCGTCAAGGATTGTTCTCATCAGTTGGTAAAGAATCACTTCCCAGTTAATGGGCAGCTCACTGTATTAGCTCAGAGCCAATAGTACGAATTACACTCACTGCAATTAAGTGTGGGTCAAGTAGTGGGTCACAGCTTTGAATCTTTAGATCTGGTACAAGCTAGAAGGTTCATCAATGGACCAAACCCTAGCTATGCCAAAAAGCTTCTATCATCATATAGAGGTGAATTGGGAACAATGGTAGGGCTGTTAACCAACCACTGCCAAGTGAAGATTCACCTTCATAACATTGGAATTGAAGATAAACTGAATTGAAAATTATGAGAAAAGGATGAGGAAACCACATCCCATCCACTGAGCGAATGCCTAACAATCGCTAGGAAGCTGAATACTCCCTTTCTGCAACACAGGGACATAAAGGATTTACTCTCACTGGGGACAAGGCAAAGTTTTGATGAGTACCCTATAGTTAGGCTATATGGCTTCAGGGATAAACACCCATCAAGATGGATAGCAAAATGGAAAAACATGTTTACGTGCCTTAGAACCCTGATTAGGGAACTCTATCGCAACCTCAACCAATCAATCACCGGAAACAATTTCAAATGTTAACAGATTGATTTTTCCCAGAATACATGGTCAAAACTTGGGTGGTTTGCACGTGCCTGCAAGTCTTCTTAGCCAGAAAATAGAGAAACTGACTGGGGACGGAATGATGATTGGCTCTAAGAGTGGGTGGTGGTCCGAGGCAGGCATGGGATCATTTGCAGATGAGATTGAGGACAGGAGGTGACTTACCACTCCCTCAGGATCTACGAGTAAGAGGTGCTTCTTCACTCCTGACTGCATCCCTGTAAGGACATACTGCCCTGGAGAACCCTGTGACTCTCTCACAAGGAAGTCTCCATCCTATAACACGAACAGAAAAAAATATAACCATGATAAGTGATATGAAAAAAGTAGCTATCAAACAACACCTGACAAAAGCACCTCAAACAGAAATCAACGGTGTCAGGCGAGATGAGGTGGAACATCGTATCAATAAAGAAAGTAATCGATGTAGTACGTCCACTTTATTTAAAAATTCACTACACGTGTTTTGGCTTTTCACTAAGCCATCTTACCTGAAGATGGCTTAGTGAAAAGCCGAAACACGTGTAGTGAATTTTTAAATAAAGTGGACGTACTACATCGATTACTTTCTTTACCTCAAACAGAGATTTCCATAAGGGAGGAATCAAGGAAAGGCAGAAATGCATGGGACTTCTTTCAATAATCATTTCCTAAGCCTTTTTCTCGGTCACATTTTCCATTGCTAAACAGTTAAACTTAGCTAACAACCGAATTCACTGACCAAATTTTAAAACCTTGCCACAGCAAAGGCAATGCCAGCTAATGTTAAACACAGTAATATTTTCAGTCACTTGAAATTTAAGCCTTTAAAACTACCAGTTTTTTGTAGGCAAATTATTATTGACACATAGCATTAATAAAAACCAGTAGCTAGTGACAACATTTAAATTGGTGTCTCATCTAAATATGTACATATAAAATATATAAGACATATAGAATATATAAAACACCCACACAAAAATACTGTGAACACATCACAATAATAATAATAAGTTTATTTCATCTACAAGGTTTCTACAAGCAAACATAGGATAAGTCACACATAAAGGCCACAGCAAAAAACATTATGCATCACAATCAAGTCAAAAACAATACTAAAATTCTAAAAATTCACCTACTGAGTAAAACACATTAGCAAGCAGAAACTTCTTTAGCTTCCTTTTAAAAATGGGGGTATGGCTAGTTGATTTAACATTATTTGGAAAATTGTTATAAAATAAACAGCAAACCTAAGATGGACTTTTGTAAAACATTTCTAAATTGTGGGGGTAAGCCAATAGTTTTTATTCATTCTAGTGTCGTGATGGTGATCATCCTCAATCGTAATTAAGTCCAGAGTCTGCTCTTTTATATACAAGATTGCATAAAAAATGTAAGTGCTGGCAAGAGTAAGAATGTTAAAATCTTTGAAAAATTGCCTGCAGCTTGTGTACTTGCTGACACTAGCCAGAACCCAGACTGTCCATTTTTGTAGTCTGAAGAGCCTTTCCGTGAAGTGTGAGTGTCCCCAAGCGACTATACTACATGAACTCGATATTCTCAGGCGTTACTTCGTAAAATTCCATTTTGACAAAATCAAAACAAACTTTGTAAATTTTACAATGGATTTTATTCAATAAGACCGGTTTCATCGCATAAGCAACATCTTCAGGTAAATTTTCAAGTCAAGCACAGAGTATATATTCATGAACTGGGAGGGTATGGGGGGGGGGGGAGGGAGAGAAGGGAAGGAAGGCAGTGACAGGAGGGGGAAAGGAAAGGCAGTGGGAGGGGGGGGGGGGAAATGAAGGCTTATGTAGGAGGAAAGGGGGGGGGGGTGGAGTGTATGTTTTGGAGTGCTTCCAATGCTTCTGCAACTGCAAGTGCTTCCAATTGGGCTACGATGCTGACGAGGTTTCATGATCCCTCTCCGACAGCGTGACTTTCGGCATCTCATAGGATGGTTCCACTTATCCTCTTCTTGTTTATATCTCTAATAAGGATTAAGCTACAAAACCCTTATTTAATTCTCAATCAATCTGCAGGAACGCAGCTGAGCTCTCGTTTAGAATGTTTTTTCGAACACTGGGTTGAAGCGAAAGGGGAGAAAGGTACCTACACCATTTTCCGATACAAATATGTATGGGTGCTTGAGCATTTTTTCCCTTTGATTATGCATGCGCCCAGCGCTAGTCATAATTTAGAATTAATGTGTGTAAAAGTAATTGGTCGTACGAACCAAGCGAACTCATTTTTCTCTGGTTTTCTTGGCTGTTGGCGACGAAAGAAGGGAAGGGCAATGCCTTGCTCAAAGTCTACATCAAAACGCTCAATTAGGGCGGGAAATTAAACCTGAATCTTTCGATGATAGCTATTGCCAGTCGGAATAATTATACCTTGGAGCAAGGTTGAGTGTAATCAGTCTGAAATAGTGCGAAAAAAAGCTTCTTTGGGTTATATTTACGACTGAATCTACCGCTCGAACAATACAGCACCATCTCCGATACATGTCATAGTTTTTGAGCACACATGCGCAGCAAACAAATGCTGTACCAGGAATATTCAGCATGGATTAATGCTTGCAAAAATCGGTAGCAAAAAATGCCAGGGATCATGAGAGGAAAATGCTGGTAGTAACAATTAGTCTCTCGCGGGCGAGTATATCCGTACACGACTAATTTACATTTTTTACTCGTTGGCAACTCTGCGGACTCGTGGTAACAAAGCCGAAAGCACTTTTAGTCTGATTGGTTCCATATTTTATGTGCTACGATTCAAAGTCATTCTTAAGGTCTGGTTTCACTGGGGCGTCCAGCAGCCACGTCCAACCGCCGCGTCTGGACGTCACGGCTGGACGACGCAGCCGGGTGGTTTCATTCAGGCAACTACATCCCAATCCCGCGGCTGGGCGATGTGGGAGAATGTGGATTTAGTTTAATTACGAATTTGTTATTGCTTTGTGTTTCCTGAGAGTGAGTTGATTTGAAGCTAAAATGGATGGTGAAGATTTAGTTTTGTTGGAAGACTAAGAAAAGGGCGACCAATGTTGCAAGTAGTTTTACAAAAAAGAGCTGGAAAGGACACGTAATATAAAATGCGGAGAGAGGAGAGCAGAAAAATCACAGAAAATTGGGACTGCTCGAATAGGCATCCGCGTCTCGACGCCCGAGACGTATCAGTGAAACCGAACCCATTTGATATGGATTGGATGAGTATGTCAGTGACTTCCGGCTGCTGGACGGGGACGCCGCACGCGGCCGCGGGATGCCCCAGTGAAACCATACCTTTACTATTGTAGCATTGAAAAATGAGATATCGTTCAGGTAATACATTCAGTGCATAATGTATTCGGCGACGATGATTAATTAGATGTTTAACTCTAACAAGCAGAGCCGGAAAACGTTACTGTGATCCATCACTATTCGTATGAACGAGTAACTTTTTCACGTCAGGACCAAGATCCGAGGTTCGTAATTTTAAAACTTCGTTATTTCGTAATATCGCGTACTGTTACATACACTAAGATACCCTTTTGGTCGGGACTGAAGATTTTGCTTCGTAAAATCAAAATTTCGTAATTTCGAAGTTCATATTTTCGAGTTTCTACTGTAATACGAAAGAAATTCGTCATTTTGTTAACTATTATAATTTGGCTCTGTAATAACATCATTATACAATTTGCAAAACAATTGTAATTTGGCTCTGTAATACAACCATAATAAAATTGGAATAGTGGACATTTGACACTATATAATGATTGTAATACAATTGGAATGCAAATACCCTTGTTTTGTCATACGATTGTAAAATGACTGTAATACAGGAATATTTCCAAATTTGAGCTGTCTGGGATGTAGAATAGTAGAGTATTAATGGTAGAATAGAGAAATTTAGGATACATGGAGATGATATCATCAACAACAAGTTAGATCAGAGTTTGTGAATGAATAGAAAAAGATATACAAATTAAATATAACATATAAGATATGTTCCATTGCCAAAATGATTGCAAAGAGTACATGTGACATTGCCAGAGGAAAAGAGTTTTCTGGGCCAGGAATTGAACCACCAAAGATTAGCTCGATCCATTGGCCATCGACCAGGCCAATGAGCAGATCGCTATGTCATATGCACTAGAATTCAAATGCCTTTATGCCAGTCTTCACTTGCTGGGGGCAGAGAGGTCCTTACGGTGGAGGGGGCTTCAAGTGGAGGTCGCAAAGTGTACTCTGCCCAGATAGATAGAGAGAGAGAGAGAAAGGGAGTGACTTTTGGCAACACACACACAGGCGCACTAAGTGTACACGACTGAGGCTCAAAGGCAACCAATATTCCCTGAGGTTATGCTCTGCCCTCTCAAATCTCATTGATCATTCTGTAGTCGTGTGCCGTGGAGCTTACGCTCTCCTTTTACTCCAAAACGCAAAGATATTTGAATTCTAGTAAATAGCTTGAATGAAAACTTATGGCCCATGCACAGAAACAGGTTTTTGAGATAAGAGTCCATTGCGGAGGGGTGTGCCCACATGCAGTTTCATTAGGTATGTGGCGGCCATGCGAATGCCACTGGGCGACTGTTGGCAGTTCTCCAGCCCAGCCAACAGCGGGCGCACGCGAAGTGGCGAGCAGCACAAAGCGGGTTTCGCAAGGGTGGATACAGGACCGTCTTGGAGAGCACTTCGCTCGCCATCGAGATAACTGATTATTGTGCATCACGCTCACTGGTGCCTAATGTGCCGTAATAACCTCACGAACAATAAATCGTGCTCTAGTATTATTTAGTAGCCCCATTGACCTACAGGTACTTCAGTGACACCATTGGCTAACAACCACACTGTTTTTGCTGTTTCCATGGAATTTATTTTACTTCTGCAACTCAATGAAAGACCACCTAAAATCATTCCTCATGCTGTTGGCTGCCCTGCCTAATCTCCCTTACCTTTACTTTTGGCACAAGGGAATGATCTTGTGCTTCCCCTACAAACCTCCTTCCTCAGAGCACCTCCTACCATACGTTCACCTCCATTCTGATGCATTTATGGGCCATAAGCTTTTGTAAATGCTCTCACCAGGATTCTTAATACCATAGAAACTTTTTGAGGATTTATAGGAAATGGCTGTAGAGTGTCAATATGGTTCATCACGGATGCCACTTTTGAAGTAAAGATGCTCTTCAAAGTACTCACTGTCCACGGTGTTTAACTCATTACCCTGGTGAAAATAAACAGTAACAGACAGTGTACCAGAAGTGTGAACACAGAGTGCATAGAATGTGACAAGAGCGTGATTACAGTGTGACCACAGTGTGCCAAAAGCATAAATTGGGACTCAAAAGCATGCAGAAAGCATGGTAGAGAGTGTGACGGTACATTTTGCACACAGTGTTCGTACACTGTGTGCAGAGTGGGAGGACACCATATACACAGTGTAAGGACACTGTGCGCACAGTGTGCATACACTCTGACTAATACACTCGTACAGTGTGCAGCACATTCACACTGTCCATCACGCTTTAAAGGGAGAACAGTGTGCATACATGGTGACTAATAAACTTGCACAGTGTGCAGCACAATGTTGTCACACTGTCTGTCACAGTTTATTTTCACCAGGGTAGCTGCCTCAATGCATGAAAAATGGATTTTCCTCTGCCACTATGAAATATGGAAGTGTAATGATTATGGTGATAGATATTGCATCACCAAAAGTAAAAGTTAACAATTAATGTTCATATAAGACACTGTCTCCGGCGTTACTTTGTGGAACTCCTTCATTTTTAATAATAATAAACACTTGGTTGTTATTCCACACTTTATTGGAAACAAAACGACCCGGGTTTCAGCATGTCATGCCATCATCAGGTACAAACAGTTGGGTGGCTTACACTTATATAGGTATCCGTAGGTGGAGGGGGGGGATTTGAAAACAGGGGAGGAGGGTGGGGAGCACTGTTAACGGACAAGGCTGTTTTTTGAGGAGGGTGGGGTGGGGGTGGCCTTGGGATTGCTTGCATAAGAAAACAACAAAGGAAGGAAGGGGGGGGGGAGGGAAGGGATGAAGAAATGGATTCCCAAAAAGGTTTAAAAGCATGAGCAAATTAAGGTTGAGAGTTGTGGAGGGATGGTAGTGTGACGTAAAGCAAAGGTGACTGGGAGGGGAACATATGGTCATTACAAAGTTTAGTGGGGCAATTCACAATTTCAAACTGTTCTAAGAAGTCCATTTTACGTCCCTTGTCAATACAATGTAAAATCCGAGGTTCAAAATTACACCAATGGTTTTCGTCACATAAATGTTTGGCTATTCCAGAGGATTCGTCATTATTTAAAAAACATCGTCTATGTTCTTTTATTCTAATGTTAAAATTTCTCCCAGTTTGTCCAATATATTTAATATTACAGTTATCACATTTCAACTGATAAACACCACTTTTTTGTAAATTGTCATACTTGCCCTTTGTATTTGGCTGTGAAATTGAATAGTCTGTTGAGAAATTATTCTTCTTTACAATTGAAATTCAACATTAAGAACGCAGTGGATTTGGTGACAAACATATCTACAGTGAAACCCCCTCCCAATTCCAAGCTCATTTCATTTGATGTGACTAACCTGTTTACGTCAGTTCCAGCCAAGGAAGCCACAAACTAATATGTCCGTTAACAGTGCTCCCCACCCTCCTCCCCTGTTTTCAAATCCCCCCCCTCCACCTACGGATACCTATATAAGTGTAAGCCACCCAACTGTTTGTACCTGATGATGGCATGACATGCTGAAACCCGGGTCGTTTTGTTTCCAATAAAGTGTGGAATAACAACCAAGTGTTTATTATTATTAAAAATTAATGTTCAATTGTTCACAAGTCTATTGAACCTGACTAGCTAAAAGAACCTCAAGATGCTCAGCAACTCAGCTGCTATGTGAGGAAATACCTTGAGGAGTATGGCTTCCGCTTCCTTCCGACTAATGGGCCCATGGAACCAAGATTCGCCATGAAGTTGGGCCTTCTGGCTGGCTGGATTCAGTGGCATACCACTCCTGGCACCACCTTCCATCCTACCTTGTGTTGCCAGCGTCAGAGATGTGCCAAATGGCTCTGTTGGAAGCAAATGAACATCTTAACCACTACTGAACCTAAGGTACAATTACTTAAGACTTTAGAAATTGAGCAGCAGTAATTAGCTCTTCATCAACTAACTGGAACTTGACATTGCTCAAGAAACAAACTGATAGGCTATATACACTCAAACTTGCAGAAGGTAAGATCATAAGGCGACATGCTTAATTTCTGGCATTAGAAGATAACCCCACTTAAGCAGGTTGCAACTATAGGTATGGATTGATTTTGCATGTAGGTATGTTAATAGATTTTAGTTTATTTTTCTTAGCACAAATGAAATAAAAGGAGCACATAAATTTTGGATAATGATTAGCAAATTAAAAATACATATGTAATCACACAGTGATAGGGCAAGGTTCAATTTAGTTATGCCATTGGCACATAAGGCCACCACAAATGAGGCTGCCTTGTGAGGCCACCTAGCAAAGTTGGTCTCATGAAAAGGATACTTTTCTGTGTAACATTCTGTGGTAGCCTTAAGTGGGTGTCCAGCAGCCAGGCCTGCCTTAAGGCTCGGGCGACATGGGCGACTTGCCCGGGGCACCGTGATTGTGAAAACATATTTTTACTACAACGTTTAACTGGTGAATGGGTCTGATAAGCGGGGGTTGGAGGCGCCGGAGTACTCTCTCGCCCAGGTGAAAATTTTGTCTTAAGCCGGCCCTGCCAGCAGCCTCACCAGGGGAGCCAACTCGACTCAGGCTGGGCAATGCATAGCGAAAGAGGTTAGTGCAACTCTCTAAAGAGAGACATGCAGAGGAAAAGAGGAATTGAAGGGGTAAAATCAGTAAGACAGATTGGGAGTGTTCAAAGGAAGAATGGGAATGCTCACGCATGTCGAAGACATCCCGTGTCGTTGCCGCACTGCCCGTCGTATCAGTTCTGGGCCTGGCTGGGAGGGTGGCACCACTGCTACTGTTTCCCGAGTGGGGCCAGCCCCACCCCACCACAAGGTCATTCTCATAGTCGTGCTCAGGAGGGGGTACGGGAACTTCACAGTGAAAATCTATCAAGTTGTTTGTACTGCCAGAAATTTCTTGCCCTGAAAAGACAATTGAAATCAGTTAAAAAAATTGTTTTTGTTTCTCATGATGTTTGTTAGTATAATGTACAGGTATTTTAAAAAGCAGGCGAGTAGAAACTCTACAACATAACTATAGAGAAATTGCCTAAGGAGAAGATGCTGAAAAAATATACTATTGGCTATTTCTTCTTCCAAAGTACAACAATTAAAAAGGCTTTGGATAGACCATGAAAGACATCATTAAGCCTTGTATTTAAATTATTTTCATGGCATGAGACCCACCATTTCATTTTATGATTCAACACAATCTCTACCTTCAATCAGGCCACTTAATCTCATTTAAAGCTAAAAAAAACAATGGATTTTGACATTGAAAAAAACAAAGAGAGGATGTTAAAAGACACTGCAAATACTGCCCTAAAATACAATTTTTTCAGTTTCAAATTAATTTTTTCAGGATAATTAATAATGGGATTTGTTCCTTCTACAAAAAAATTTAAAATAGAAAAAGCTCAGTTTGGAAGGAATGCATGCCTGTGATAACTTTTCCTCCTATAGTGCACACCACGATCTCTTTTCTTCGGGGTGTCTAATAGTTCAGCCTCCATAGATAACTCACATTTTTGGGATAAGCTCATGACAATGTGCTCAGCCATTAATGTAATAGTTGCAGGAAAAATAATGATGTGGATATTGGAGTGATTTTTTTGTGGAGAATCACACATTTCATAAGCCACTAAGCAATACAATAATCTTAACAACCACAGTATCAAGAGAACTGGGTATATTTAGCGAATTGAAAATGTCAATAATAATTTTGTCACTGTCCCAATTTCCACAAAATATGATAACAGACGCACCAACCAAAAATTAAAGTTCATCATGCACATGATAAAACTCTTGGGAGAAATAACTTATACGAAATTCAACGTCATTCTTTATTTTATTTAAGAGGGATTTTAGGTCTACCTAGACCTTAGCAATTAACTTGTTAATACCACTCATTAACACCCATGCCCTGGGTGGAGAAACACCCATGCAGACTCGAAACTGAGACCTTCGGGTTAACAGGCAAGGACGTTACCCCGCCACCAACCTTAGTGGGGGTTACGAAAATTTAACGAGCCATATGTACATATTAGGGATGCCAACTTTTCACTCAGTAAGCGATTACCTGTAATTGATTGTAAGCAGAAGTTCATTGATTAGACCGATAAGTTGGAGGATTAATAATCGATTAACACTCTATTTACGTCGTGAGTTTGTCAAGCTTTCTGACACACTGTCACAATTTAATTTTAATATATAAATGAAAATGACTGGCAATTTTCCACAAGAATATATTTAAAAAACGACCGGTTTCAGTGTACAACACCATCATCAGGTGAAATCATATCTTTTACATCCGTATATATACCAAATTGCATGAGGGGAGGAAAGGGATGAGAGGGGGTGGGGTTGGGAAGAATAAGGATTGGGAGTTGAGAGGAGGGTGAGAGGAGGGTGGACATACCCCCACCTCTCACCCTCCTCTCAACTCCCAATCCTTATTCTTCCCAACCCCACCCCCTCTCATCCCTTTCCTCCCCTCATGCAATTTGGTATATATACGGATGTAAAAGATATGATTTCACCTGATGATGGTGTTGTACACTGAAACCGGTCATTTTTTAAATATATTCTTGTGGAAAATTGCCAGTCATTTTCATTTATGATGTTATTCCATAAAATTAAGCCTGAAACTACAACTTTTATTAATTTTAATACTCTTGAAGGTTATCAGGGTTATTTTCCTGTGGTAACTCTTCATACTCTCCACCTTGCCCATGGACAGTGTATCTTACACATGTGTCAGATAACCAAATAGAAGTAGAAAAAATTTAACTGAACAGCGTCTCTGTAAGTCAATTCTTTCCTTTCCTAAAACTTTCTTTCCAAAATATTCAATCAAGATTGCTAACATTTCCATTGATACAATATATTTTGTACCTGACTATATGCACAGGAAACATTTCAGAAATGGATTACAGTGGTTATCAGCTACTCACATTAAGAGCGTAACAAATTACACACGTAACAAGTTAGTTATGTGAACAAGACTTAAAGTTTATACAGTCAATTAAAGAAAAGTCTCTAAAATATTAATTATAGAGTATTATGATTTTTATTTAGAAAGTACCTAATCCTTTATGAATAGCAACTCAATCACTTGAAAATCGTTTTCATATTTCTTAAAAGATGCCAACCCGTGAAAAGCTGGTAATAACCAGTGTCAAATAATCAATTACTGATTATAATCGGACCTTCCATCAGTGATTAGTTTTGATTGAGTCATCTCCTGATTAACTAAAAATGAGCTGGTTTCTGTTCCAGCAGACGAGTATAACGATAGTAATTCTTGTGTATCAAAGTCCAAAACAAATTCAAGTAGTTCCTTCAACTGCTGCTAAAAATTACGAATGTTTTACCTGGAATCTGCATCACTTGGAAAATATAAATCTCCATCTGGATTACTGGAACCGCTTGGTAGAGTATCGAAGGTATAAGATGCAGGATTTGAATCTTCCTTTTTATCTTGTTGCACTAATATTCGGGCTTTCGCTACTTATCGGGCAGTTAATGAATTTCATCTTTATGTGCTTCTACAATGCACCAGTGACTTTGGAAGCACAACCGTGGGATATAGCATAGCCACAAAAATCACAAATCGTGAATTTATCATCAGAATTTTTTTATTGATAAGAAATATCATACTTCACTGTGTTGCAACATTTTACAGTATAATTGTCACCTTCGAGACTTCCCTATCGACACTATCGCCTATTCTGGGTGCTTTCGATTTGCAGCTATAGCCGGCGATAGACGGTGATCGCCATGCTGCGGTGCTTTCGATTTAGCAGAATTGCCGTCTACCGCCGGCTGCTGGTGGCTCTCTGCTCCGGGGTGAGTTGGCGATTGACGGCAACTGCATCCGATAAACGGCTGCCATCGTACTCAAATGAAAAGCACTGAGTACAATGACGAATATAGAGATATATATAGCCATGAGTACAATTGACGTCTACAAGTCTTCTGTCATATCATACAATTTTATAGTGGAATGCTAGCAGATAAAAACTTTGGTTTTCACAACTCAATTAAGTAAAAACTGGGCTACTTCGGTAGTAACTTTACAATTGAAGCCATCATAAAATGCATGAACCATATCGTACGTCTTCATCAGAGATCTGCTGCGATGGCAGAACCAACCAACCTGAGCCTCCAATTCAGCCGAGTTGTGCGTCTTCACCTCTTAGCTCGTTCTTCCCCCACCCCGGGCGACACCACGGATACTTTTTTCGGGTACCCTTTTCAGAGACGGAGGTAAATCACTCAGAGATGAGCACAGGCTGACATCTTCTTCCCTTTCTTGGCTTGGGTGATTTCTTGACACCACCCAGCATCATCCGGGGGTCCTGTCCAGCTACTCCGAGGCTCGCTCTTTAAAAGGCATTAACAGTTAGTTCTGCCACCAGTTCCATTTATGGGAGAAACAGGTCCCTCCATCGAGCCTAATTTATGGGCCAAAACCTTTTTTGCCCCAAGACTCCTGTCGCTCAAGATAATTTGTTGCCTCTTATTCCAGAATATGAAGAAATTCATCTGCTACGGTCTCATCCCACGAGAAAGAGATTGGAGTAATCCGAGAAGATCACTCCTTCGTCTCATCATTGTTTGTCTACCCTCATTCCGGTTCACTTTGACCCGGGTGGCTTCCATTAGTTGGGGTTGGGGGTGTTTCTTCGGGGGTTGGGCCTCCAGAGCCAATACCAGGTTGATGTGGCCGATGCTCGAACGAATCGAGGGCAGTCGTTATTTTGGTTGATTTAAATCGTTGCCTTAACCCTTAAATAAGCAGATCGCTAACACAAATTTATTAATATGAGCAGAGCACAGAATCATACGTTAACTATCGAGTAGCTTGTTATTCAGCATTATTTTTCACATAACTCTTCTCACCAAATGTCTTATAACAAAGTAGAGACATTCTTCTACAAGTGAGCAAAAACGTGTTGCATAGGACGTCTCAAATAGGGGCATATACGAAGAATAAAGAATGTTCCAATGTAAAATGTCACTGGAAATATGTAAAAAAAAAGTTATTTTTTAAATACATGTCGTAGTGAATTTCTGCGCAGATTATCAGTTGAAAGGATTTGATTGAATCCTCAAATCCTGACCACATCACTAATTATTATTAAAAATTCAATTTATATAAAATTGTTAAAAACCCCATATCGATATCTTAAACAATAACTTCATTATGTTATTTTTCCAAGACAATACATTTTACTAAAATACCCCCCGCATTTCTCACTACCTAGTACCGCTGGTGGAAGTTAGCACTGAAAGGGTTAAAATATACACAGAGAAATTAAAGTGGATGTGGACAATGTAATTGACCTACTGGCTAAGGAAAAACCCAGACGGCTTGATATTGTTTTGTAGTTAAGGGCGTAATATCTGGATAACACATTTACTTATACTGTATAACAACGTATATGCAACACATAATAAACTTGTATTTAGGTAAAAATTGCATTTGAATCTGTTTAAACATAGCACCACAGCCAACCTGGAGGGTCTCATTGCATTTGCATAAAATTATTAAATTATTATGATTTGTATAAATTATAAGTACTGTTCATGATAAGAAAACCATAGCATAGGCCTAAAAGTTTGACTATTTTTGTCTGTAGATCTGATATGGCTCTAAATAGGATGCATACATGTAATAAATAATATGGCCTACTTAAAATTCAAAATATACTGATTAGAATAACAATTTTGGTTACACTTCTTTGCAAAAGATCGAACAGATGGCGGGCCCCCCACATTAAAAATTTCTGGGTGCGCCACTGGTGCACTCAAATGATGCTTGAAGTTGTTAGTGAAAAATTACCGTATGAATCAGAGGAGAGTTGTGGTAGAACAATAAGAATACAACAGTTTCATGGCAACTAACTCGCAATTAAAACATTTCCACCACAAAACAGTTGTGTGAAACAGCTTGCTGCAAACAACAGCTACAGGCACACCAAACAATGGGCGATCGAAAGGCAGTTTTCCGTTATACTGCCAAGTATTAATGAGGCAAGCACACTAAATCTGTAAGACATATGCATTCAGTGCATAAATAAAACCCAGGGACACAAATCATTTCAGCCAGGAACATAGTATGTACTAAAACATAGACTTTCTGAACTTTTCATGTCAGACAATGCAAACCTCAGAGTTACTGAGGAGACAACTCTCTCTTACTGAAGGCATATCTAGCCTTATATGATCAAACATCCCAGCAACACTGGTATACATGGTCGCCGTAATAATTAGGCATGCATTCTAAAATAATGGATCTCCCTCTCTGGAGCGTACGCACAACACGTGAGACAGAAGAGCATCGACCCCTTTGAAGGGCGTCACTCACCCTTGCCGTGGCCATCACTAGTCACTATTGTTGTCGCTCTCGCATCGGCCGGTGCAAAGGGGGGAGGGTGGGGTGGGGGCTGGGAGTCCACATCACGGGTTGACGGGTGGGGGCCAGCCCCTCCCGAACCGTGGTAGTGGGGTAGTGGGGGGACGGGTGGTGGGCCAATGTCTGGCGGCACTTTCCCCGGGAGGTCATTGTAGTATTCTGGATCGTAACTGCTTGCTTCCCACGCACCACCCCCAGTGCTCGGAGAAGCACCACCTCCACCCGCTCTGCTCAGCAAGGACATTGGCACCGACGACGGTTCTCCACTACCATGAGATTCAGGCCTAACGGAAAGAAAAAGTAATTCTGTGTTTAATTATTGCCATTAATGGGGAGTGGTCATAAAATTTATACTGAGTACCCACAGTACATGACAGCTATGTAATTATCTAACAACCTAAAATATACAATCCATGTGAATACATGTACATATGTCAACCACATAACTACCTTCAAAAAGTGAACACAAATTTGACAAAGTCAGCTGATCCAAAACAGAATCTCAAAGAATACAGTCACTGCACAGGTGCCACTTCTAAGCTCTACATGCATTTCAAAGGCAAAGATGAAATCATGCAAGATCGTTGCATCCCACAAATGAAATAAAACAATTATTTTCATCCAATTTGAATTAACTAGGTCAACTGAGCATGTAAATGCATCATATTACACAAAGGGATACCATTTTGTGAAGCAGTCTACCAGAATCTCAATGACGTAGCATTTTTGACACCACCAAGGAAGCATATTTTTAAGCAAGAAATATCTACATAACACGACATTGCTTAATGGCTGAATTGTTGTCCATTACATGTTGGAATATGAACTTCACATTTGAAAAATTTGTAGTTTTAAAAGTGATGTACATTCCCCATTATGGTCAATGAATTGAGACATTGACTTTCAAAAGTATCTGGAATTAAAACAGTATGGTAGAACTTTCTATACTTCTGATGGCTTTCATAATTTTATATCTTCACACCTAGTTTAGCTCAAAAACATGCATAAAAAGTAATACTGTAGCCTACCAATAGTTTGATATACATACAGCAAAAGGTCTTGAAGTGCACAACATATGCTACCAAGTCATTACCATATCTCTGAATTATTAGGAATCACGTAATGCTATATTTTTAGCCAGTTGCTTATTAATATGTTATAGCCAGGTACATAATTTTATTACTAGCTTTATTCTGTCAAGTGTGCTATTGAGTGAATACAATGCTTCATACACATAACATTCTAGCAGGATAATCATCTTCCACAATGGTAATATGTACTGGTTTCCCAGAGTCACCTAAGTCAAGAATTGTTGGGCTTGGCTCGAATTTGGAGGGCCACTACCCCTGTTTGTCTGAGTTCTCTTGTCCCAGCCTGAAAGTGGCCACTAACATTCTATTGACAGGTGGGGAAAATGATTGAGAAGGAGAGATAGTGGGGTAGGGACACCACGCACTGGCAGCAGAAAAGGAGAGTCCATTTCATACTCAATACTGAGATAAACTGAATAGGATGTGATTCATATAAAATGATATGTGTACTATCTTTTTCTTCCACAGATTTCTGATAGGGCAGAAGATCAAATAAGAGCTATGACAAGCAAATTGGAAGCCTTACCTTCAGTTTTTTTTCTATTCCAGCAGAGATCAAGAAAAAAATCCTTCAAATACATGAGCATTTTCCGTGCTCATGACATAACATCTACGTCACGGCAGTCCCTTGTGAGTGACTGACGACGTAAGGGCTACATCATGGCAGTCCCTCTAACAGTATACTTGGTTCTGAGCACTAGCAATCGGCATCAGGGGAAGGAAAAGGGTCAGTCACCAGTCTGAGCCTGGCTGATGAGTGAAGAGCTTCGGAAAATTGTTTTTCCCTTTTTTTACCGTGTTTTTCTTTTTCACTGTACTTTGCCGAGAAAGGACACTTTCAGAGGTGAGTACATAATTATTATCTCTTTCAAAAGAACTTTTATCTTATTTTTCAGAAAACAGCAAATGCCACTGTCTATTGTATTTTGTAACATTTTTTCATATAAATTATTTTGCAGATCTTGAGCATGATATTTCAAAGAAGATATTCGAGGTTCAGGAGGAATATCAAAATTATGTATTTTAAACAAAGGTATCTAACTTTTCTTTATACCATTTTGCTTTTAGTGTATTTTGTGTTTATTTGATTCTGATAATGATCTTTTTCAGAGTGCGACAGAGGGTCGCTCCGAGGAGGACGACCAGGTAATGGCAAAACTCTTGTGGGACCCACAGCTGCACTCTGTACACCCCTTTCCTCTACCCCTTTGACTCCAGAACAATTGAAGTTTTTTAGTAACTAAACAGCAAATGGTAAGAACAATTAAGTAATAAACTCAGCATACCCAAAATTCCATTCACTCTAACTCCTGGCCTCAGTATTCTGAAATCTTCCTCTTCCCTCCCTTTAGATTATTTCTGACTGCTACTGACTGACGAGACCGTCAAACTAATAGTTACCCAAACTAACCGTCTTGCTTAGTCGATCATGCTGAGCAATGTGTCTCCTGAAGCAAGAATCATAGAATCACTAGATGGAAAGACATCAAAAAAGAAGAATTTTGCTGTTTTTTAGGCCTCATTTTTCATACAGGAACAGTCAAAATTGCCCGTATTTCGGATTATAGGAAAACTCACCATCTTTATGATTTACATTGCTTCAGGAGACACATGTCTTGTGATCGATTGATGTCGATACTCAAAGCCCTTCACTTCAACACAAATCCGGATGCCTCAGATTCCCCTCCTACGGACAGACTATACAAATTTAGACCCCTTACTGACTCTTTCAATGAGACGACGGAAAAAGTAGTGACTCCCTCACGTGACTTGAGTTTGGATGAGTCCATGGTTCTATGGCGAGGTAGGTTGGTATTTCGTCAATATTTGAAATGAAAGCACCACAAGTACGGGATGAAGCTATATTTGCTGACTGAAACTAAAGGTTTAGTGCTGCAGGTCCTTGTATACCAAGGGTCTTCCGACTCAGAAGTGTCTGGAAAAGGCCATGCAGAAAAGGTTGTGACAAAGTTAATGCAAAGATATTTTTATCATGGTCATTCCATTTATTTTGATAATTATTATAATAGTGTAGCCATTTCCAGATTCCTCCTGGTGGGAAGACATTTTATAGGGACACTGGGGCGAGACAGGAAGGGTATTCCTGAAATGGTGCTTTCCAAGAAATTACTTAAAGGTGAGGAGGTGGAGGCCTTCACTGAGGATGGAATCTGTGCCCTCAAGTGAAAGAATAAGAGGGAATTGCTCATGATCAGTACTGAGTTCAGTCGGGGGAATATTACACGGAAGCCAGATGCAGTGGTGGAATATACATAACAAGAAAATGAGTGGCATCGATCATTTGGATCAAATGATGTCCTACTACCCCATTGAAAGAAAGACCATCAAATGGTACAAAAAATTGGACATCCCCCTACTGAACCTATTTTTACTAAATAGTTACTTTTTGTCCTCTGAAAACGTTAGGAAAATTTCACTGATTGATTTTCGGCAACAAATAATAGAATCTCTATTGGCCTTTTCTAAAACTTCGACCCCTTTGGAAAGACAATCGATATCCCAACCCACCTCATCTAGAACCAAAGGCTTATCTGACCATTTCCCCCGACTTTATGACAAAGATGAAAGAAAGAAAAGAAGAAAGCAGAAGCGGTGTAGGGAGTGCTTCCGCATTTATTTAGGCAAGGATACCTCGTACTACTGCCTGCCTGCCTGCCCAGATGAGCCTGGACTATGCTTGAAGGGATGTTTACGGGCATTTTACAGTGAAATGTATTGTTAATAATAATAATAAAAATTTTTAAGTGTAAATTGTTTTGACACTATTGTACATGAGTATAGTTGTATAAAGAAAATGTAAATGCGCTGTAAATACAAATTTTATGTATCATAAATTTAAAATATTTTCTATGTAAGGCATTATTTATATTTGTACGTAATTTTTTTCCGATAATCTGCTATATTATATTGTCCTAAGTTCTAAAATATTTTTATTAAAATACCTATATTGAAATTTTTTTACTTTTAATTCTATGACATCAACCAAATACCTCCTAAGTGATATTCTTGTCCGAGGTATTTGGTTGATGACTCGCATATGAGGTAAATAATCAGCCAAAATTGTGAACAATATTTTCATTGAAACAATAGGTAACATTTGCATTGGCATAGTAAAACTAATTATCAAATTGATACATTAGCATTTTCAGGGTAACAGAAACAGTTATGGTGTACCTTGATATTCCGTTAGGTTTTTGGAATATTTCTGCCTCATATAGGCTTTTTCTCCTCAGTACTCATGATAGGAGAGAAATCGCGAAAAAAATTACGTGTGTTGGGGGAAGTATCATCTATATAGCAGGATTCTTGTAAAAATCAAACAACTGTTTAAAAATAAAAGAGGTGTTATTTTATGAAATAAAATAAAAAAATATGATCCTAATATAAAACTACATGTAAGAATTGGTTTAAATAGAAATAAAAAAATTTTAAATTTTGATAAAAAATTACCCAAATTTCAGTCACGCTAAAATACGGTCAGCACGAAATGTGTTAGAAGAGATGATAGCACTTACTTGCCAGATATGCACATCACTTTTTGGGATCTCTTCACGAACTCCTTAAAACGCAGCTCAAAAGCCTGTCCCACAGTGGCGATCACATCCTGCGCCAGACCGCCTCCACACTCTAGGACGAAGCAAGCACGCCCATGCCTCATGTCTTTTGCAACATAAGCAATGAAGTCAAGGGTGTCCTGGAAAGAGGTGCACACAAATCAATCAACACACGCATTGTCTAAAGGCACAAAAAATGAATCACTAATTGCACATGCCTAAATATCTAAACAAATACTGGAATAGTCAAAGCCAACGTCCAAGATATTCATTATACTTTTCTTAGGAGCTAAAAAATCCGACATTTTGATGCACAGAGGTACACATTTTTGGTCATTTAATTGCCATCCACTGAGGCTATTTTGTCATGATCATTGCCCTCACTGAAAATATATATATATATGTATATTCTTAGTTATCCATGGAATATACTATTCCACCTGTTAGGAAGGACACACTCGCCAAATTTGCTCGAAATTCTGACTTTCTCCACCCATTCAGCAAAAATATTTTGTCTCATTTCATTAGATGTCCTCATCTTGTATCAGAACCAGACACCCACTTATCCATTTTTTATGCAGCTGATCATTTAAACAGTCATGAATCAGAAGCTAAACTGATGTAATTCCCCAGAGTATGATGCATGAATATAATAATATTTTTGATAACCTCAGGAAAGTGAGAAAGGTTCATAGATATTCTGAGTCAACAATAATTGTTATTGCAAAATTTCTACAGGGATCATTATGAAGAAATGGTGCAAGCACAGTTGGGTCCATATCCCATCCTTTAATATTATGCATTATGCACAGCACACAATGTTTTTTGGAAATTTTTTTCCAGAAAAACTAGGAAACTAGCATTTATGCATTTCATCAGCTGTCAGCATGGAGAGAAGGCCAGTTGTTGAAGGTCCTACAGCTGTGCTGCTTCGACATCAATGTTATTTTTCCAATTCAGCAATCCTTGAATTGCAAGCACTTGCACATGTGTCTAATAGATCCAAACAGAAGATAATATGGTCAAATGCGGAGGACTTGTCGATCACATCCCTGCAGCACATATTGAATAATCTGGGTAACTCACTGATGAAAAGGTTTCCACTCACCCTAAAGGCAGTTCCACAATTACCCTTGAAGTTAAACACTACTTCTCTATCTCACAATGGTTGGTTTCTTTCGTGAGTTATGCTCAAGTCCATTGGACCTCACTTAATGGGTACACTCAGCTGGTAGAGAGACAGGAGGGGTGCAGAAAAACCACAGTCTACATCGAGAAACATGCGACAAGAAGAACCATGTACATACATACATGCATGCACTGAGTATGAAGTGAATACAACCCCAAAAATTTCACACCTACCCTTACTTATTGTTAGTGGTAATAAGCAAAGCTCACCACTGACATTTCTACAGAAGTGAACATTTCCATGAACTCAGTGTAAACGTAACTTCTACTGATAGCGTTAGCCACCGTTCAATTTACCACCGTTAGCCACCGGTCCTGCCCTAAAATGGATCATGTCCTACTTAAGTGACAGACAACAAGTTGTGTGTTATCCATATAGATCTTCAACTATAAAATCTGGTCCCATGAAATTGACCAGAGGTGTACCTCAAGGATCTCTCCTTGGTCCACTGCTTTTTTTACTTTTTATTAATGATCTCCCAAATCACTTGTCCCATTGTAGAACTATTCTTTATGCTGATGACACCTCCACCATTGTCACAGCCAAGAGTGCTCAAGATTTGATTGACCTCACAAATTTGACCATTAAGGAAATGCATCAGTGGTGTAAAAACAACAACCTCATTGTTAATGAAGAGAAAACTTTCTTCCTACAATTCCTCCTTAAAAACTCTAACAAGAGAGATCTTCTCCCTCATATTAACAATATAAATCACTCCACTAATTTGACAACAACAAAGTTCCTAGGGCTCGTAATCTCAGATGGCTTGGATTGGTCTCCTCATATTCAGGTCTTAATCAATAAAGTTTCTGTGGGTACTTACATGATCAGGAAATTGTCTCGAATTGTGTCTTTTGAAACCCTAAAAATGGTTTATTAAGCCAAAATACATTCACATTTTTCCTATGGCATTGTGTTTTGGGGAAATTCAACTGCTGCCAAAAGGGCCTTCTACGCCCAGAAAAAAGCAATTAAGACTATGCATCAAGTTCCTATCCGCACCCCAGGCAAACCCCTTTTTGCTGCATCAAAGATTCTTACACTCCCTTCTCTCTATATCCTGACATGTGCCAGCTTTGTTAAAGCAAACCTTGATAAATTTCTTTCAAATGCCACCTTCCACCATCACCACACCCGTTCAAGTAATAACATACATTCCAAATAATACTCCAGCTCTCTCTGTTTAAAGGGTCCGAGACACTCTGCCTCGGTGATATTCAACAAAATACCTGAAGAAATAAAAGATAGCACCTCAATTTATGTATTTAAGAGTAAGCTGAAACATCTTCTATCTAAAAAGTGTTATTACAGCATTGCTGAATATATGGAAGATACTTTGTGAATCAGATAACCTCCATGATGCTACTTGTGTCATTTCCTTTTTTAGCATTGCCCATAGTATTGTACCTATTTTCACATTTAATCCTTTTATGTATTTATTATTATTGTTATTAGCCGTTTCTTTGCTGATGTAATTTCGATGTAATTTTGATGACACTTCATCATGGTATTTTTTCTTATATACATTGTTTATTATCTATGACGTAGCCATGCAATTGTACTCTTGCTAATTGGTGAAATAAAATATTATTATTATTAATTATTACTTATTTCCAGCCTAATTTTTATATTAATATTAAGTTTTATTGGTCAAAAGTAGGTATTCAGAAAATACACAGACCTCATCAGGAAAAGTTTCAAGTGTACATAAGTATTCACGAGAAAGTACACATAATTACAGTTTATCAGACATGTCAGAATACAATATTACAACTGTTATGCATGAAAAACTCGCCAACAGAATACAATGCACGTGAGGCTAGCCATGCATGAATCACGCTCTTGAATTTAGTCAAGCTAGCCATTCTGGCTGAAATTGGTAGATGATTAAAAAGTCTGATACCTAAATTAGGCAGAGAATATTGAGTTTTCATTAACCTGCATTGGTTTAGGGATAAGAGATTATTATTTCTTGTGCTGTAATTGTGAGTTGCACATCTTGTAGGGAAGAGATCGAGATTTTCTTTCACATAAATCAAAACTTTGTACACATACATACTGTAAACAGTTAAAATTTTCAATTTTATGAACAGTGGGCGACTGTGTTCCCGAGATGGGGATTTAGTTAGTATTCTAAGAGCCTTTTTTTGCAAAATAAATACAGATTTATGTCAGGGGCATTCCCCCATAGTTCCAAGCCATAGTCCAAGTGGCTGTTAAAAAAAGCGTATATGTATACCATATGTATTTCACTTCCCAATCAAATGACAAATTCTTACCATATGTTTCACAAACACACACATCTTTCGAGAGTGAGGCACATATTTTTCAGTTCATCCCCAATGGAGTAAACGTTGTCCAACAATGGCTTCTTTTGAGCACGAGGGCATTATTGTTGGAAAAAATTCCACAGAGGAAATATCATCTGCCTTGAACAGGACTCTGGCCCAGATCTCTATATATTGAGCAGAGTGCTTTTTCCAGTTAAGCTAATGAGGCATTCTTCTCCCAAATTGCATTCATTTTTGTCGGCTTAAAAGGATCGAGATGTCCAATAAAATGTTGTCAGCTTAGAGAAAAAAGGCTAATGTGCTAGCCTTAAAACTTCTACCTACATTGTATCCTCCAACTACAAAGTTTTTACAAGTAAATTCACTCATGTATGATACTTTTCTCCTCAAAACATTTTTTTAATATAAAAAAATCCATTTTTTAAAAAGGCAATTAAGGTTGACTTCAACTTCAATTTCAACAAAAAAGGGGTAAAACAAAGGCAAGCAAAAAAGCATGTATGGAAATGTTTTTCATTTTGAGTCAAATACCTAGCACGGTTTCATTCTCAATCTTCTATCACCATTACTTCTTGAGATAATTAGATAAAGTAAAATTAGACTTCTAGCTAACTATGTGTCAAATATTGGAAAAATGGCTGACACAAGATAATGAGAAGGATAAAATTTTCAAAGTGGTGTCATTCAACTGTTGATTAAAGTGGGCATGTGTGAAAACATTGATCGTAAAAAATAATCACATTACTACCATTGGGTCATATGGAATCATCCTATAAACTTAATAAGAATTATTCATTTACATATAACTTTTAATTGAATTTATATGAAGACTTTCATAGAACAATATGAATCCCAAAACAAACAAAGAAGTGATTAACGAAAAGTAAAATAAATACAGCCATCAACTGTGTACATAACATGCACGTAAGAGAATCATACTTGTCACCCATTACATGACAAGAAGAGATATGCAGGGAATCCGAAAAATCAGTGCATAATTATACTAGCTTTTGATATGAAGTCCTTCCTATTTTATTAAAAGCCTCATTGAAACACTGATGATGATACAAAAATTCTCAAAAACTCATCCAATTTTTGCAGTGCAAGAATTAATAGCTTTTCTTTTTTAAGGTTTTCATAAATTAAGACTTATGTAACTCTCACATGATCAGTAAGTTTTTTTTGGCAAACTTTCAGCAACATTTAAAACGTCAAATTGTTGTCTGAAATATTAGACTTTCTAGACAGCAAGTTTTTTGTGGAGTTTTGATACAGTTATTCTACATTTTAACAATGGTTGCTACAAGCAAATATAAACTTCCTCAGCAAAAAACTAAATAAAATACTGTTTGCTATGAGAATCATAATGCACACTTGCTCCAGAGCTGCAGCACTATCACTCTATCATGGCCTGATAAATAGTACCTACCTGAAACTATGGAATCATCTTTTGGGGCCAAGCACCCAGTCTACACTGAAATCGGGCGTTTAGAACACATAAGACAGCAATCAGATTCTTAAATAACTTAGTATCCAGTGATTCACACAGAATGCTTTTCATTAATAATGGGATATAAACTTTACCATGCCTGTACATCCTGAATACATATACAAACTTATCTTTGTTAAACTAAAATACTATTACTTCTGTGTCCACTCAATCAAACATTGTTACAATACAAGACAAATAAATAATCTTAATGTTATTTTCCCTAAAACAAGTCATTCTATGAAAATAGTGCCCTAAAACTAGGAATTAAATTCTTTAATTAACTTCCAGAATGATTGAAGTATATTAAGTGAACACGGTTAAATTCTACAATTGCATTGAAAAACCCCAATTAAAATGGGATTTCTTTCACGTCTGAATTTGTGCAAGACTCAAATTTATTTTAACATTTGGAAGTAAACCATGTCCTTGTTTGGTATGCATGTACATATGTATTAATGTGCATGCTATGTATCTTGCATGTAAATTTTGATTTTTGACCTACCTTGTATTAATTGAAGGCAAATAAAAATGATTATGATGAATGGAAGTAAAGAGAATCTAAAGGTACTGACAATGTACGGTACTGAAACAAGGTAAGATGGCAAGACACATGCAACTCTGTTCTTGAATACTCACAGGGTCGCCTCCAGAAGCAAATGATATGGTCGGCATTTCATGGTCAGCAATAACTTTCCCAGACTCAAGCAACGTTAATTTTAGGCAAGTACTTGTAATCAGGAGGTTAACATTCGAGCCTGCATTTTCCATAATCGGCTTGTCCCCAATTATTCGCTGGATCTTTCGGTCCACCTACGAACACCCACAAAGACAAGTAATAAGCTCATAGTGGTATTCTTCATTTCACCATAAATATAAAAAAGGAAGTCATTTTGAGATAATCACCTTTCTCTTCTTGTCTGCAGTTTTAAGACCAGCCTCTTCACATACCCTGTTTATACATTCCCTATAAAAGTGAAAGCATCCACATTAGAATCCAAATAACTGCAACCTTATAATGAGCCACGAAAAAATCCATTTACATTAATTGGTAAATTCAGTTAATAACGAACCACTGGGAATGAGTAAAATCTTACTTAAACATTCTGAAAAATACTACAAGGTCTATTTGCCAACCATTATCTAAATGCCAACACACACACACAGACACCAATCAGCCAAATAATCAACGGTTTCCTGCAGTAAAAACTCCCAAAATAACCACTATGTTTTTACCATTCGTCCTAAGCACCCACACTCCCATATTCATAATATGAGCAGTAGGTACATTTACGTACTATTTTAAATAGAGTAATATGCTACAGTAAACTCTCAATTATCGAGATGCCAATGAATACAAGATGAAGCTGGGATAATCGAAAAACAAAGATAACCGAAAAACACGTAAAATGTGGCGGCGATATAATGGATGATGCCATTCAATTCATGTGAAATAAAATACTTTAAATAACAATAAAAAAACAAATGAATGAATTACTTCTCAATGAATGTTGTAGATGCTTCAGAGTGTAGCTGCATTGGGAACATATTTGGCTTAACATTAAGTTGCAGCGAGCGTCTGTGAGAGCATCTGAGTGATCAGGAGCTGTGAAAGCCTACACTCAAAGTATCTCAATAAATGGATTGCTCATAAACTGAGAACACACATAGTAGTACATCAACATATACTAAGCCCTATGGCATGTAAAATTTACTCATTTGGATCACTGTGGGGGCACACAAGGATTTACTTTTAGCATTTCACTACCATACTCTCCTCTATAATATGGCAGTCAGACTATCACCACACCAATGGAAATGCCATATGGCAATTGGAGCGGTAGTACAGCTTACTTTTACAGCTCTATTTGATTTCATGGAATGCACATACATTTAGTTGAGTTCACTGTACAAAAAACTTTAGAGAAGAGATAATCCACCAACTAGCTAACATGAGATAGGGATCACGTGTTTAAAAAATTTGGACCAACAAGGTTGCCATTTGTGGAATGCTCTGATGAATGAGAGGGCGAAAGACAATAGCAGACAAATTCTAGTTAACCAGTTACATATATGATGTATCTTACAGGTTCAAAAGGATTAGATAAACACTAGGTATGGAGTGGCTTTCAGAAATCATCAAAAGAAAGTGGTTGCACTGGTTTAGACACATTATGAGACAGGAGAGATGCAGAATGCCCAAAATGACACCGATGACAGTAGAAATAGGGAAAAGACCTGAATGCAGGGATAGAACTAGGGGCTCTTAGACGAGGATTAGAGCAGTGGAGATTGAAATGGACGGAAGAGCATGAGTTACTCTGCAGAGGAGGAAACATCAAATAATGATAACTATTGTCTTTAAAGAATTGGTAATCCTAGGATATATGAATGCTAGGACAGGGAAAAAACAGGGAAATCAGGTAATCGGTAGGAATATATGGAGAGGTAACAGTGAATGATAATGGAGAACTTCTGATAGAGTTATGTGAGGCAAATTCTCTCCGTATAACGAATGGATTTTTCCAACACCGGGAAAATCATAAATACACCTGGATACAACCAACGAAAAAACTGAAACCCATTATAGATTACCTGATACAAAGACAAAATACCAACTTGAAAACAGGAGATGTAAGAGTATACAGAGGGGCAGAAATAGGAAGCGACTATTTCTTACTTAGAGCTAAAATATATGTAAAATACAGAAAAACAGTACCAATTGGAATAACCATGAAAACAATAGAACAAAGAAAAGAAAAGGTAAGACAATACAATATTGAATCATTAAAGGAAGAATCTATAAAAGGTCTATACAAGCAAAGACTGGTAAATAAACTCGGACAAAACATAGACAACAATTTAGAAGGAAATGCCGAGGGCATGTACCACTTCTTGACAACATCCATTCATGAAGCAGCTTTTGAATCACTTGGCAAAAAATAAGCTGTGACCAGAAAGTCTCTGAACTATTGGTGGACAGATGACCTAGCAAAACTGGTGGAATGAAAGAAAGATTTATATAATAAATGGTTATCAACCAATGATCCTGAAGACTGTAAAGAATATGCAAGAAAAAGATACGAAGTAAAAAAAGAAATAAGTAAAGTAAAAAATAAAGCATAGGAAAACAAATGCATAGAAATCAAACGATTTATAGGCGGGACAACGACCAAGATAGCCTGGAAAACCATAAGCGAATTAAAAAAGTAAAACAAAACAAAAATTAATATTGATATGATTAAAATGGATGAATGGATAAAATATTAACAAAATAGGTTCATAGAGGACAGAACAGAATTTATGGATAAACAAACTGAAACTATTTTAGGAAACGTAGAAATACCGGAAATAAAGATACAAGAAGTTAAAGAATCCCTTTAAAAACATGAAAAACCGTAAATCCCCAGGTCCGGGAGGTATTCCAGTAGAGTTGTTAAAAAATTCTCCTGAAATAGTATTAGAAATATTGATGACAATCTTCAACAGATGTTTAATTCATGGAGAGGACCCACCAAATGAGTGGAAGTTGGCTTACTTGACATCAATACATAAAAAAGGTACAAAAAAAAGGAATGTAAAAATTATAGGGGCATTAGTGTGACGGCCACTAGTGGAAGACTGGATGGATGAATTATTAAAGAGAGGTTAGAACGTGAAATAACTGTCGGGGAAGAGCAAAGTGGATTCACAGCAGGACGATCCTCTGTAGATAACATATTTACATTAAAACAACTAACAGAAAAAATAAGAAACAGAGAAACGCATCTGGTACTCATAGATTTAGAAAAGGCCTATGACACAGTTCCTATCAAAAATCTTTACCGCATTCTGGATGGAAGTAATATAAACGGAAAATACATTATAGCAATAAAAAATCTGTATAAAAACCTGGAAACAAAAGTAAAAATAGGAGGTAAACTATCCCCGTCAATTAAACCCAATAAAGGACTAAGACAAGGGTGTTGCCTATCACCCACTCTTTTTAAAATCTATATTAACGAAGCTCTAAAAGATTGAAAGAACAAATGTGCTGAAATGGGAATAAAAATAAACGGAGACTCAATATATACATTACTTTTTGCTGACGATCAAATAGTAATGACAGGAGATAAGTACAATGTGGAATATATGATGAGGAAATTGATAGAAACATACAATAAGGCGGGCCTGAAAGTAAATTTCAAGAAAACAAAATATATGGTAATAAATGTGAAGGCAACGAATCTGGAAATAGAAGGAAATGCAATCGGAGTCTGCAGTGAGTGTAAATACTTAGGTTTAACTATTGCAAAAGAAGAAAGCAGTAAAAGAGAGATAAAAAACAGACTACATCAGTCAAAACTAGCAATAAATCAAATGAATAGTATATTATGGTCAAAAGACATAGGGGTCATTCCATTTGAACTGGTCCAAAAAAAATAAGTTGGCTGCTTGACCAATTTGAAAAAATTTAAACATTCCTAGTCGTTTCCCTCATGTCTTAAGACATTAAAACTATTTTTTTTACATTTTTATCTCAAGCGGTTTACCTTGGGCGGCCATTTTTACAATGTTGCACAAGCCCATTTTTGCATTTGTAAAGGTTTACGTATAAGTCTATAACTATAAGAGTATTTATCCTATAAGGATGAAACAAAAAGTATTTTGTTTGCAATTTCTCAAGGTAAAAAATAAGTCAAGTAGTTTGTTTAACTATCTCTATCCTTTCTGAGGTAAAACTACAAGCGAAGTTTAAAAAAGTTACAATTGAAATTTCAATATTTGATTTTTTTTTCTAATAGTAGGAATGGATTATACAGTTTGAATTATTTTTTTAGATGTAGACACATGCTAGTAGGTATATTATACAAAATATCAATAGTGATATACTTACCCTTGAATTGCTATAAATTTAAAAAAAGTAACTTTTTTCAAATTTTCAAAGTTTGGCTTTGAATAACTCTGATGGAGTTAGAGATAAAAATCTCAAATTAGCATAACTTACAATCTTTGTGTACGTGTATATGATGTATAAAAAATTATGCTGTGTATTTTACTAATGAAAAAGTTAAAACCTCTCAAAAATGACAAAACTTTGTTAAAGCAAAACCTGTTGGCACACTGAGTAAGGCTTGGTGAGGCCAAGGTAAACCGCTTGAGATAAAAATTTTGAAAAAATTGCTTTAATGTCTTAAGACATATGAGAAATAACTAGGAAAGTTTCAATTTTTCCAAATTGGTCAAGCAATACCCTTGGACCACTCTAATGGATTGACCCATAAGTAGGAAAACAAAGTTGCAAATATATACAACAATTATTCAGAGTATACTCCTTTACAGAGCAGAGACATGGGAAATGACCAAATGGTATAAGCAGAGACTAGAGGTCGTAGAAATGGATTTTTTAAGGAGGAGCTACTAAACATCTAAACTACAAAAAATAAGAAATGAAAATATAAGAAAAAGGATGCAGGTAGAAGAAAACATCATACAAGAAATAGAGAAAATACAGCTTAAATGGTATGGGCATGTAAAAAGAATGGAGGAGAAATGTTGGCCACAGAAAATATTAAATTGACAACCACCAGGGAGGAGGAAGAGAGGAAGACCACCAGAAGACTGGACTAAGCAAGTCTTCTAAGACATGGGAAAGAGGTAATTACAGAATGAAGACTGGAGAGACAAGGAGGCTTAGAGAAGAGGATGCCAGAGACGACCAATGGCTGCATAACACTTGCTTATATTATATATATATTGTCTTTACACCAAAGGGATGACAACATTCACCTAGGAATTCATTTGAATCAACCAAGATTCAAACTCAGATCTCCCAATTGCCAATCAGGTGAGCTAGCCAATCATATCACCAATTCATCTTAATATTCCCGGTGAATTTCAGGGATAAGGTTTTCTCGTCTCAAATCCACACACTCTAGCACAGGTCGTGCTTGATGAGCCACTGTCACGGACACGTTTCCCCATGGTTAATCCCATCCATTTGGTGCATATCTTTGCACCAGAGTGCATGAATGCGTACCTTGTCATTTGTGCAACCGCAACACTTTGGAAATAATTATTTTTCTTTCTTCCTACGTACAATTTAAGCATATAATGTGCTAGTCACTTCAAATTATATTCTTTGCTACCCAAGAAGATTAATGGCAACAGTGTGCTCAAAAACTATTTTTTAGTCCACAGAGGTAATTTCCACTGAATAACGTACAGCAGACAAACTCAGCATTGTATAGAGATCTCAATTTACCCTCCCAAGTGATATTTGGTTTTTGCTGCAGGAAACAAAACGCGTTCTCCAATAAACGATGACAATATTTCATTTTAGTCCACATGCTGTCTACACTCAAGTATAAAAGTCAAATGAACAAAGCACTCACTTGGCTATTTGTGAACGTGTATCAAAATCAAGAATCTTCATTGATGTATTCACTTCTAAACAGCCAATGTACTGAGGAAAAAATAAGAAAATCATTAGCTGAGAGAAAATTGAAGCACAATAACATGAAAGATATGGATGTGGATATCTTAAATAATATAAATAGAATGGATGAGGTTCATGTACCTTCACAAAGAACAATTTTGAATAATTTTGTAGAGACCACTGTACTTCCTATCTACCACAATTTTTACACAACATTGAACAAACTCAATAATAACAAAACGGGAAAAAAAAAAAAATTATAGCACATTATATCAAGATCATGGGGGGGAAAATAACGAGCCTTATTCCATTAGATTTAGGCTATGTTTAGCATGTAAACTAGACATCATAAAATATTTCGTTTATAAGTGGCATTAATTAAAAAATGTAAATGTGATCTTGACCAATTTCCCATAGTGGTAAAGGACATTGTTGACTGACTAATACCTTTCACTCGTTCACAAGGAATTGTTTCAAATTATTTTGATCAATACTTTATTTGTGGAATTAAAGCATTCTGTTCAAATAAAGACCACCATTTCCTTGTGCACTTTGAAAGAGGACCATTAAAGTACATATGTAGTTATTTCGTGTCCCCACTATGCATCAATGAATTAAGAAGAGATTTTAGAAAAGCTAAAAGTAGTATAGGAAATCCAATTTTTGAAAATCGGTTGTCACTATCTTAGAAGTTTTTAAATTTTACCTCTTGGAAAAATGGCATCAAAATAGCATGTTACTTTAAAAATATAGTAAATTATTCATTCACATTACTACCCAAATCTTCCAATTATCTAAATACTTGAATTGATACTATATGTATGCACTTATGTATTAGCAAGTGTAGCAATTGAATTTACATAACGTATATACTACTCCAATGTTATGTAAAGCTCTGTTATTTAATTTCATCACATTATATGATGTAAAATTAGATAATGACTCCATTGAGGGCACTGATTTTATTAATGAAAAACAGAGTAAGTGTGTGAGGTGAGATTAAATAAGAAAATATGTTGGGAAGAAAATGTACTACAATATTCAGAATCAAAACTGCAGGGGTGGAAGTGGCTTATCTCCAGGAAATTATTGCATTTGTTGACCAAAATCTATAAAAATATGGACCTAATATTTACCAGAGTCACAAATTTCAGGACCAACTATGTATTGACTTCAAAGTGACCGGAAAATAGGGAGCTAAAGTGTTTTAAACACGAAAAAGGGCTTTAATCATTACAATTCTTATTAAAATATTTAAACATTTCAAAATAAACACATACATAGTTGGTGAAGCTTTCTCGGGTTTCCAACCGGGTGATGGTCTCCATGTAGGCCGACGTTTCGATGTCTGACTCAGTCATCGTCATCAGGGCTGATCCTTTCATCAGCCCTGATGACGATGACTGAGTCAGACATCGAAACGTCGGCCTACATGGAGACCATCACCCGGTTGGAAACCCGAGAAAGCTTCACCAAGTTAATACGCCGGGAAAGCACTAAATCTTACTACATACATAGTTCTCTAAATACTTAGTTTTTCATTGCCTATCAGCTCACAATAAGGACTAGAAAAAATTATGTTCACCAAACAGTGAAAGAAAAAATAAACTTCTAAAAAGAAAAGTGTGTGTTCTTTCTGTCAAAATTAATAGCTTACACAAAAAGACTATAAAAATAGTAACAAAAGGGACAAGTTACAAGAAATAATCAGATATAATCTTTCATATCTTCTTCTATACAGAATGCTACATGGTATCTGCCACTTTTTTCTTCCTTGACGCATCTTTCCTCACCCGGTTGACATCCTCTAGAATTCCTTGTGCCAAGCTGACTTCAGATAAATCCTTTTGTGGTAGATTCTTCTTTATGCACTTATTCACCCCATCGAAGAGTGTATCTTCTGCTTTTCTGCTTCTTCCCTCCTAACTTTTTAAATCTTTCCTTCTGTGCTTAGAATATGGATTCTCTCCTTGTTTACATTTTCATATTCTTCTCCTCCTCTGACATTTTTCTTCCTTCTTCCTCCTGCTAGGATCTTACATGAGGATGTCTCCCCATATCAAGCAGGTCCTTTGTCATAGGCACCAACTGTGGCTTAATTGTATCTTCCTCTAACTGGAGAAGGTGCCACTTTTTTATCACCATTCTATCAACTGAAATTGGTAGAGCCTCTGCGAGTTCAACAACATCTGTCACACTGCGAGATGGCTTTTGTTCATAAGGTTGAAGACATCAGCAGTGCCGCAGCACCTTATTGTTCAATGAAGATTTAGTGAGTACATATACGCATGATGCAACTGCGTGGTTCTGTGCCAGCACAAAAATTCCATGCAATCCCTTTCATTGCACTAGAAGAATAATGAATGAAAATCAAAATCATCTAAATCGTATGTAAATACATCAAGGGCACATCACAGTAAAGTTGATCATCCAGTTGATCTTTAAGCATATTGCTTCCTGCATTACCTTCTACGCTGAAATTTACACCTATTGTTTACATTTTCCAAGACAGTAACTGAAATTGTCAAACTTTTTCATCTTCAATTAATTATTTTTTAGAAAAACTTTTTCATTTTGAGATAAAGAAAAAACATATTGAAAACACAAAAATTAAAAAAAATTTATTTCATCTCCATAATTGGTAAAACTATTTTCATACCATAATTTTTAGTGAAGTATTGCACCTTCACCAACCTAAGCTTACGCACTTTGGAAAGAATAACCAACCACTGAAACCCCAATGGAGGTATTTTTGTGAACCTAATGAAGTACACAATCAAGCGGCAATAAAGAACTCAAGCGGAGATTATCTCCATGGATTAATTCTCTATCACTGGTGCTGAGATTTCTTGTTTAACCCTAAAAAAGCCAGTGTCGCTATACACGATGCTCGAAAACTCTCTCAAAAGTGCCAGCGTCGCCTATAGCGATGCTAAGTTTAGAGTTTTTTTACTCATCGTGAACAGTATTCCTCGCCGTAATTTTTTTTTCATATTTAAGCTTTGTAAGTTCTACGAATACAGTGGTCTCATGTTTAATGGCACTTTCACCACCCACTTATTTGCTTGGTGTTTGTCTTTGGATTTTTTAAATTGGAAAATTCTCATATAATTCACGCATGTTTCGTGCCAATATCTTTTTCTCTCTGTATTATCTTCTACAAGACTCTCCACAGCATTATTTTACGGGAAACTGGGAAAAAATAAATAGGAAATCAGTTCTGGATACGTAGTGTTTTTTAGATGAATGCTTTCTTCCCGGGCGTGCATTCCCCACCTTTGAATTACTGAGATGATGCCACTCTGAATCTTTTGCAACGCAAAAGATTCAGTGATGCACTGCAGGCGTAAACAAAGTTGCCACTGGCCTGACCCAGAGAGATTAGGCCAGCGGCTACTTTGTTTAAGACTCGGAGGGTCTTAGTCATGCCTTTTGGTCGACAATCACATAGGTAGTGATTTAGGTGATGGGAAAAGTGGAGGCTTTTGTAGAAAACAGTTGCATTTGAGAGACTTATTTATGACTTGGAGTGTCTGAGTACGACCATCTGGTCTGAGCCATGCGTTTGGGTTGACAATTACAATGAAAGTACTTTCGGTGACGGTAAAAGTGGAGGATGCCGTAGAAAACAGTTGCATTTGGGAGAGAGCAAGAGACGCATGCCAACTAGGTTTTTCCTACCTCCATTTGCGTGTGATGCGAACGAAAGTTTTTTTCTATGGTGAGTATAGTGTGGAAAAGAAAGAAAATTATCGACAAATATTGGTAAAGGTGAGCTTTCGTCTCACCGGTGAAAATGTGATTTTCACCCACTTTCAACAGATCTATCGACACCAAAATCACCTCGCTTATAATGCAAACCTCTTAAATTTTACAAATGTGCATTCTTTCCTCTACCTTTAGGTATCATAGTCAATTTACCCATTTACGTAGGTTTTTCACAAAAAAATTTTGTTGGAGAGACGAAAACTCACTTTTAGATTAGATCGTTTGTAGGGTGGGCCTTGGACAGGAGCCCGGACACTTGGAACTTCTTGGTCCATTGTGTCAACCCCATACCTATCTGCCTCATGCAGACAGGGGACAAGAGGTGAAGTTATGTATGGTCACCCATCCAACCTCTGTCCGGAACCAACATTTCTTAACTTTGGTGACCTTACGGGAACCAGTGTAGTGTCAATGTGGCTGGGCCCTTACCCTCCAAGGTACCACGCATGCCTGTGCAACTTTTTCGAATGTCGATTGGTTGTTTATGTTGGAGAGACAACAGGCAACTGAGGTCATTTGCGTCAGAGGTGAGTAGGCTGATGTGTGAAGGATTACATTGGAAATGGCCCTTGGCCAAAAAAAAACTCACCTTTACCATTCCTTATTTCCTACCTTTGTTTGCTTGTGATACGAACGAAAGTTTTTTAAAAATTTACAATGAAAGTTTTTTTTTCTCTATATGATGATTGAAGTGCGGAAAAGAAAGAAAAATATCGACGATTTTAACAGTGAAATATCAGTGTCAGTGATTACCAAAGAAGTTAATCTGATTGTAGTGAATCAGTGGAGGAAGAGACACTAGTGATGCTGAAACTTTGGCATCGGAAACCGACGAGATTGAAGACGACTGGAGTGAAAGAGAAGTAGATACGAAAGACCGTGCTAGACTTTGGAAGCAGGTGACTGTGGCAAGAAATTAAAGCATTTCTTGCTTGCATTCTGAAATGGGGATAATTACTGCTGTGGTTGTCACTTGTTAATTGTATTAAGCAGCCATCTATGGGAGTTCAATAAAGGGAGTCAAGCTTAAATACAACATGGTGTCAGAAGTGCGTATTTAAAGCACCTTGAAATTATATCCGAAATAAGCAAAAAATGGATAAACTGGAACCACCGAGGCTGTTGCAATTTGATGGAAATGTGTCGAAAAACTGGGTATCTTTTAAACAAGTGTTTAATATCTACTTAGCGGCAACAAAAAATCACAAAGAAGACGATGCAGTCAAAACATCGTTATTTCTACATGTGGCCGGTGAGGAGCCTCTCTCGAAGTATAACACGTTTGCATTTGCTACAGAAGTGGATAAAATGACGCTGTCAGTGGTTATGTGCAAGTGCGAGCAATATTGCTCACCCCGCAAAAATTTAACCGTTGAGAGACACGATTTTTTCACACGCAATCAATTGCCCGGGGAATCGGTTGACCATTGGGTCACTGATTTAACACTGAAGAGTGATTCATGTGAATTTGGTGCTTTAAAAGACAGCCTGATTAAAGATAAGATTGTCTGTGGTATTCTGGATAAAAGAGTTAAAGCTAGACTTTTGGAAGAATTGTACTTGACACTAGAAAGAGCCATTACCATCTGTCAAAGTGCGGAACGGTCTGAGGTCGAAATTAAAGCTTTGGACACAGAAAGCAGAGTACCTGTCGTTGATCCTACGGTCAATGAACTCCAGAGAGCTCGAGGACGACAATGGGATGAGAGGACGGCCCAAAAAGGACTACGGAAGTATGTACACATATAAAGGGACAGGTCATGCAGTACAAGTGGAACATTCCAACTTTATTTGTGGAAGGTGTGGTTTACATCATCCACCAAAAAAGTGTACAGCAATTGGACGGAGGTGTTCTAGTTGTTTTATAAAAGGTCATTTCAGCAAGTGCTGTCAAACCAAATCAGGTGGGCAATATATTAAGCCTAATTTAAATGTGCATGCATGCGATGCTCTAGAAGACGACGCAAGTTCTCAGAGCAGTGATTCTGTTGTTGCGGGGCATTTGCCAATTGATGAGCTGGGAACTTATACCGAGTGGATTGAAAAATTTTATGTTAATGGTCATTGTGTATCACTGAAAATTGACACAGGGGCTCAAGCCAATGTGATGTCATTGTCAACTTTTAAATAGTTGAAATTGAATCAGAGCAATATTATCAAATCAAAGGTTAAACTTAAGACATACACCGGTGAATAAATTATTGTAATGGGAAATGTGTTGTGTCTTGTGGATTCAAAAACCAGTGTGTTGATTTGCCATTTCTGATTGTTGATAAACAAGTAGCCTCTGCTGTTTGGCTTCAGGCCTGTAAGGAACTAAGTTTGGTAAAAAATTGATGGAATAAATAGAGAGTTAAAGACGTATCATGACATAATGTCCGAGTATGAGGATCTATTTACTGGCCTTGGATGTTTAGAGGGTGAGTTTCATATTAATTTGAAGGAAAATGCAACTCCTGTGATCTATGCTCCTAGGAAAGTCCCCATAATGCTACGAGACAAGTTAAAAAATGCATTGTTGCAGATGGAAAGAATGGAGGTAATTGAGAGAGTAACAGAGCCCACAAATTGGGTCAATCCCATAGTGTTGGTAGGCAAAAAGGATGGTTCTTCACACATTTGCCTAAATCCTCGCGAACTAAATAAGGTAATTAAGAGATCACATTATCATCTACCAACAATTGAGGAGGTCTCAACCAAACTCCATGATGCACAGTATTTCACAGTGCTGGATGCTAATTCTGGGTTTTGGGCTATTAAACTAGATGCAGAAAGCAGTAGGTTGCGTACATTTAATACCCCTCATCGAAGGTTTGCATTTAAAAGATTACCTTATGGCATCAGTTGTGCACCTGAAGTATTCCATTGTGCAGTTAAAGAAATTTTTGAAGGCATGGAAGGAGTTGAGGTGTTTATGTTGATGACATCATTGTCTGGGGTAACACACAGGAGGAGCATGATGAAAGATTGAGAAGTTTGGTCAGTCAAATTCGTAAGAAAGGACTCAAGTTAAACAGGTCTAAGTGCAACGTATCCTTACAGAGTGTACCCTATCTAGGTCACAAAATTACCAGCCAAGGGTTAAAAATTGATGAATCAAAAGTTAGGGCTATAAAAGAGACGCCTAGCCCAACATGTAAACGGGATCTGGAATGATTTATTGGAATGACTAACTACTTAGCTAAATTTTTAAATGAGTACTCAAACATTATCACCCCATTGCGTCAATTACTTAAGAAAGATGCAGAGTGGGTATGGGATCAAGGGTGTGAAAAAATATTTAAACAAGTGAAAAGTCTTATAATAAGTGCGGCTGTTCTGAGGTATTTTGATGTGAACTTACCAACGACCCTTTCCATGGATAGTTCTCAATCTGGAGTAGGTGCTGTACTTTTGTAAGAACAGGGAGAAGGTAGGATTTTCATCTCGGGCATTGAATGAAACTCGAAAAAGATATCCCCAAATTCAAAAGGAGCTTTATGCAATTGTATATGGTTGTGAGCGTTTTCATCAATATGTATATGGGAAAACAGTAATGGTTGAGACTGATCATAAGCCCCTTGAAATATTGTTCAAAAAACCATTGTCAGAGGTATGTACCTTTACGACTACAAAGGATGATGCTTAGAATTCAAAAGTATGACCTGGTTGTGGGATATAAACCTGGAAAAACAATGCATGTAGCTGATGCCTTATCTAGAGCTTGTTTGACTGATCCCGTGGAAGATGACAGCCTTGAAAAAGATGTTGAGTATCATGTGCATTCACTATTCCTGAGCAACATTGCAGTATCACCTGAAAGGTCATCAGGAATTCAGAAAGAAACACAGAGAGATATTACATTGTCCAAGCTAAAAGAGATATATCAAATAGGTTGACCTGAGTCAATAGCACAGGTGGAAAATAGTTTAAAACCTTTCTGGAATTATAGAGAATGGATTGTAGAGGAACAAGGAATTCTATTTAAAAATGATCGCATTATCATTCCACCTTCATTACAGAAGGAAATTTTGCACTACATTCATGATGGTCATTTGGGTGTGGAGCGTAGCAAACCAAGAGGAAGAGAGGCTGTGTTTCGGCCAGGAATGGTTACAGACAAAGAAAATTACATTAAAAGTTGTTCCACATGTCAAAGTTTTAGAAATCATAATGCAAAGCAGCCTTTATTGTCTCATAAGGTGCCTGAAGGTCCCTGGCAAAAGGTTGCATCTGATTTGTTTGAGTTCGAAAATAAAAAATATTTAGTAGTTCTTGACTATTTTTCAAATTATATTGAGAGAGCACTGTAGCAAGATACCAGAAGTGTCACAGTAATTCATAATATGAAAGCTATATTTGCCCTTCATGGTATACCTTTAACAGTGATGAGTGAAAATGGTCCTCTATATTCCTGCTTGGAATATAAAAATTTTGCTACTGAGTGGGGTTTTCAACATGTTACTAGCTCTCCTATGTATCCAAAGTCTAACGGCCTAGCTGAAAGAGCTGTTCAGACTGTTTAGAGGATTTTAAAGAAATCTGTGAATGATGGTACTGATCCATATTTAGGCTAGCTTTAGTCATACAACCATTCTCAAACTCCAGCTGTCTGGCAAGATCCCTCCGTGAAAGATGTTGAAGATGCAGCATATGAAATGGATGGATAATTTATACTTTTGACAGTGAAATCCTGAGACACACGCTTATCCTTCTTGAACTTGCTGTAGGACTACACCACGACTACGGCGCGATTCCCTATTGCTCACTCAGCTCCAGCGGACCAAATGCTCATAAGAGATGCCAGTGAAGGCAAATGAGCCTGTGTCACAATGGTTTTGAAAAACCAAAAAAACACTTATGAACTCGGAAATCTCTGCGCCGGAAATGATGATAGGTTCTTAGCAACATCATGTCAAACGCAAACCTACATATCTAAATAGTATCTTCATATTTAGCACTAGTAAACTCATGAGTCATTGTGAAGGTCTCGCCAGAACGCAAAAAAATGCCATGAAACTGTCCAATCTAGCCCCCATTTTCCCTCTCATTGCTTTGGAAATAAATCCAAGAATTAATCATGCAATTGATTAAGCATCCTTAGTACAATTTACTAGTTCAATTGGCTTCTTAAACAAGGAATCTCAGCGCCAGTGATTGAGAATTAATCCATGGAGATAATCCCCATTTGAGATCTTTGTTGCCGCTTGATTGTGTACTTTATTTGGTTCACAAAAATATGTTCCTTCATTGGGGTTTCAGTTGGTTATTCTTTTCAAAGTACGTAAGCTTAGATTGGTGAAGGTAATTGTCTTTTTCGGTAAATCAATACCAGTTCCATGCATGAAAGAGAGCCATCGAAAAATGTGCTCGTGTAAAAGTACCGTTTAAGATGCCATACTTCACTAAAAATTACGATATGAAAATAATTTTACCAATTATGGAGATGAAAGAAAAATTTTTAATGTTTGTGTTTTCGATACATTTTTCCTGTATCTCAAAATAAAAAGTTTTTCTAAAATATAATTTTTTGAAGAAGAAAAATGTTGACAATTTCAGTTACCGTCTTGGAAAATGTAAGCAATAGGCATATATTTTGGCAGAAAAATACAAACTTTAAGTACACTTTAGACCAGTTTTTCTTTGCAAGTGTTGCTGGATGCCACTATGGTAACTCCAGAATGCTTGAGACAAAATGTTTGCGTTGCAATAGCCTGGTAACTAATGAGTTGGGACCCCATGTTCATAGGACAAAAAATGCTTAAAATAACTTGCCCAACCTCCTCCATAAGTTTTGCACTTTCCTCCTGAAACTCAGCCTATTAACTCAGCCTACGCATTTTTCCCTTGCTCTTCCTCTTGACGCTCTCCCTCATATGATGTTCTTTATGGATTGGTCGAGTCTCAAAATGTGGGCTATCCATCTGGACCTTGTCTTCCTGATATTGCTCCACATGGCTTTCTCCTCTACTTTCTTTTCTCCTTATCTATCCACTGTACTTTCTCGTTTCTGATCCAATAAGTCCATTTGATCTTCAGAAGCTGCAACGAGCATCAAGTTTTGAAAGCCTTGATGAAAGGATTCAAGAAAGGATCACTTCAGGTCTTCTAGCTCCTCTACTGTGACAGGGATGTTATTGGAAAAACAAAGCATGTTGATCTCTTCTACACTCATTTCAAGTTCCCTGAGTTCTTTTTCTTGTGTTACCTCGACTGCTTCTTCCAGGTTTACGTTGAAAAGTGTCTGTGATGCATCCTAGTCCAACTACTTTGTTCATTTTAGCTTCTATTTTCTTCCATCCTTCATTCTCGTGGAGGTGACTAGGTTCTTAAAGAGTTAGTTGATTCTTCTTCTGAGCCTGCAATAATTCCTATTCTTTCAAGCATTTTGAACTTATTATTCCATAATACATTGCCAAAGACTTGCTTCAAGTCAACTGGTGACACAGTGGTTTGGTGGCATGTATAATCATTTCCGTGACAAAGTGAAAAGACTTATGTCACAAATTTTCTGGCTGAAAACAAAGTGATAATGGAAATTGGTTAATCATTGATGAAAGATTTTATAACGTGTAAATTAACCACCAACAAAAACTCATTATGCACAAGGTCACATTCTTATGCTCAAGATTTCACACTTAACACTCACCGACTGGAATTTGGCACTATACATGTGAACTCAAACTGGGGGGGTTTCAACACAAACGTTTTTGGCAATGCACCACACTATGTAACCCAGAAACGGGTACCATCACACACTGAACACACTGACACCATTCACTTTCCAGGGCTCCCACAAGCACAGCAGGGAAAAGGGAGGGGCACTTACCCTGACTGCATAGCAGACCCCCTCCTTGGCAATAGTCCTGTCGGGATGGAGCCAGCCCCTGGCCGGTTTGTTCACGAAGCAACCCCCGCCTCCGGAGGCGGTGGTGGTGGCGGCGGCAGGGGGCTGCTGGGGAGGCCCTCCGGCCCCCGCCTGGGGGGCCGCCGAACCGGACCCATCCGCGTACCGGGGCATGCCGGCGTAAACCACGGCGCCCGAGCAGGACACGACGACGTGCAGGGGGTCGCAGTTCGTCACCGAGAGGGGGCAGGCGTCGCAGTGCGGGAAGGCGTGGTGCGGCAGAGACGGCGCCCGGACCGGCGCCACCCTCCTCAGCGCTTCCTCGCTGCACTCCGACGGCCGCACCCGGAACTTATGGTTGCGCTCGAGGGAACGCCAGCCGCTCCCGCCGCCGCTGTTGTTGGTATTGTTGGCGAGGGGTGGCGCGCAGGGCGAGGACACCAGCACCGTGGCGGCCCCTCCGGGAGTGGCCGGGTAGACCCGGAAGTTGCTGGCCCTCTCCAGGGAGCGGGAACGACGCGCGAACCGCTTGCGGAAGGCCTCGGCGTCTTCGGCCGCGTCGGAGAGCTGCAGTTGGAGGTGCTGGGGGCGCTGCTGTTGCTGGGGGAGCAGGAGGAGGGACGGGCGGCCGACGGGCAGGAAGATGTGGTCCTCGGAGCCGTTCTTGAAGAGCCTCTGCAGCGGGTGGCCCGCTTTGGTTGCGGCGGGGGGGTTGACGGCGAGGCGCTGGAGGCTGTTGTCCGACTTGGACCGGCCGCCGAGCCTCTTCGCCCGGGCCGCCTCGCTCCGCACGCGGTAGCGCCGAAGACACTTGGGGACCAGCAGACCCGACGAAGACTTGCTCCCTCCTAGAATGGAAGAGACGGACGTGCGTTAAGGTGAAAAAAGACGCTCCCCTCTGACCGTTTATCGCGTCGATCAGAAACCACGAAGATCAAAAAAGGAAGAACAATTTGAACAAGAGTCGCGTGACTAAACACCACGACCTTGCGCGAAATTTGACGTACGGGGTCTCACTGTCAGTTACACAGTTTACTCGGGTGTTCCCAGACTGTCCACGAAGTTTAAACTGTCCACGAAGAACGATCGCATCTGAATCACAGCGAGGATCTGTTTTTATGAGTTGTGCGCCAGTGGTAGCAGCAGCAACTGCGATTGGAACAGAGATGTATGCTAAACAGATGATACTGTGCAGCGTAGTGCATGATTGTAAATCATCCATTATCTTAAGACTTATAAAATATTGGAAAGAAACGACGTTCGATTAACCGCTGTCACGCAAATATTTTTTTAAAGTTGTTATTTCAGTACATTTCGCTGGTACACACATACAGTTGAACAAATATAGGAAATGGACAAACAGGCAAAAATAAACTGATAATTTTGTAGCGATTTTTAATATTTTCGAAAAATAATGAAGCTCCCTTGATAACATAACGACACGTACATCTCCCAGCTGTACTGTGCGTTTTTGCGGTGCCAATACATTAATTCAGATTTGCTTTTGAAAACTCTTATTTAGGTGATTAAATATTTAGGTGATAAAATACTTCCAACCACGTACCTTAGGTTATGCTAGGTAAACTAAAGGTTAACATTTAAACGCACATAAGCAAGCGTATCTCCATTTTAGCCCACAGCAAATCAGGATACCCAGAATTCCATCATCTGGTATTAAATTAGAACTTTTCCAGCCTTCTTCCATTCCTATTTAACGGCTTCCCGAGCAGCAGCCCAAAGACACATGACGTGTCCCTTTCTTTTGTTGACCTCGCTCTCGCCACGGAGAAAAGGAGACGCTAGATGGACAAGATGGAGGAGAGATGAAAAGATATCTTCGTCATACGTACTAAGTGAAGGGTGAGATCCTCGAACCGCTCTACATTAGATTCTAGTCGCTCGTCACATAATATTCTGGCTTGCACAATTTCTGACCGAACATCAAACAGGCTAAGCGCGATTACTGCTGATAACGTGGATATACGATGCGAATGCATAGTAAGAGTAAGATCGATTCAAGTTTACTTTCGAGCGAGAATCTTCGTAATGCCAAGATTAACTCCTGATAGCACAACTCCGACAGCAGTATAAAAATTACGATCACCGATCGAGGAATTGATACCACGGATAACGTTATCACTTCTAATGCTCGATATTACTGGTACCCTATTTTAAGGAAGGCCTCCTCATTGTCAAGCATCGACAATGATGGGATTTGGACGCAACTGCTTCGAAAATTTCACATTGTGCCATTTAAAATGCTGAGTTTTGTCGAGCCCGTGACGTCAAGTCCACGTATTGTCGTGGCCATCCTGAATTACGCCTCAGAGCAAGCATAATGGTGACTTTATCGAAGGTTTGATTCTCAGGGCCGATTCGACGATTAATGTATTTTTTTGGGCAGGCGCGACCGACAAATTGGGTGATAAATGGGCGCCATTAGGATAGGAGTGTATAACGGTAAAGAGAATGGAAGAAAGGGTGGAGAGAAACCAAGCGTCGGCATTAGACTACTCTTGAAGAAAAGCGCCAAGGGGACCACACTTCAACGTCACATACGACGGACGGAGTACTAGATCTTGAAGTACTCTCGCACCTAGCACAAATAAGGATCAGGATTCCGCTGAAAAACCTACGCTTCTATCAGGATTCGACCCCAGACCCTCGAGATGGGAAGACAGCATTACAGCCACCACACCGGCTCGATCCCCAACATTTGACCGAGGAGAGTGTAAGATTTTGTCGTGGGTATAGTATACGCCTTGGTTAAAATGTACGCACGACGTGTAGGTTCTCCAGGTGTTGAAGTTGGATCGCTCCGTCTAACATGAAGAGTTCAATCCGCATAACGCAACCAAGTCAACACACATGCCCACGACGGGATTCAAACCCGAAACCTTTGGGTTGTCACGCTAGGGTACAGACAAGGGCTAGAAAACTGGCTGTTCACGTGAAAGAATCACGATTTGCTGTGCCAGCTATCAGGTCAAAAAAGGACTTCCAAGTACACGTCTTCCCAACCAAACCTTTAAAGTAAAGTAGAGTAAACTAGAGTTCACATTAACAATGTACTGCTTTTATCTATGCGGCAATGAATATTTTCCCTTGCAGAATGTCTTCGTGATCCCCCACGTCTCCACGCGCCTCCATGTGCAAGAGGAACGACTGGCTATCACCCTAAAACCCTATACTTCAGCAAAAAAACCCATTATTTTCATCAAAAATTATTGTAGTTATATGGAAAAATAAAGCAAATAAAGGGTGATGAAAGGGTTAGACCCCTTAAATATTAATATTTTTCAAATCAATATTTTTTGGTGTATCTGCGGCTAGAATCGCACCTTATTCCAAAATTTCTAATCGAAATTTATAAAAACAAGACACTTTCGATGCAGCCTACTGACACGCCGCTGCGCTACCGACGTGTTTACCGCGGACAAGCTTGATTCAAGTCATTTCGACACTTTGATCCTCGGTAAGAAGAAGCAGTATAGACTGATATATGCATCCATTGGAGGGTAACATGAAGATATAATTTCAAGAATCAGGAAAATCCTTAACGCCCGTGAATTCTCCATTCGTTTTCCACTGGGTCACGAGATCGGCTGCCGACGTTTGAGAAAACACCTAATCCATCATCCATTACGTTCAATGAATCTTCCGATTGAAAATGGAATTAATACTGTCCACTAAAACACTCATCACGTTTCAACGCTTAAGCGTCATCTTTTGGTGCATACAAACACACTGAATGCAACGTATGTACAAGCACGAGTTGTGTGTATTACTAACAGTGCGTAGAATTTATTTCATTTTATTACTAAACACGAATGCGTTCAAACTTGGCTCAAAGCGAGTGGCCTCTGAAACCATTCGCACGAAAGCGAATACCGTGTGCTCTTTCAATTCACCGAGATAAAACCTAGTTCCTTTAGAGCAGCGGTTCCCATATCTATTTCAAGCTGCGACTCCTCGGTAACACATATCCCCTTGGAGAGTATCCCAATCAGTTGGAACCCTCGCAGTAAGGGAATATGCTTGAGACACACTTTTGCAATTATTCAGCCACCACACACGTTAGGAACCGCTATTTTACATCGTCAGTGGAATTCACAACCGAATAGACCACGTGATTGGCTGAATTCCCCAGGACGCGAAAACTGAGGATTTGGATTCATATCTAAGTCCAAGCGAATTATTTTTTTCGTCATCAAATTCACACACCTGTGTAAAGGTGTAAGCTCTAACCTATGACTTGCCATTTCGATAAATTGATTCCAACTGAACCGAGTCCCGTCCATACGCGTGGAGTTCAAGCAAGTGTGCACCTTCCACTCGCGACTCACATCGCCTGACAATGCTGTGGAGGGACTTGGACGTTTCCCAGCTCGCTCTCGGATATGGACCAGTCAGGGCACGTAATGCCATTCACCTTGAGAATGGCATTACGTGCCGAAACCTTGGTCGGTGTTGTATTTTGTGGTTGATAATATACTGTTACCAACTTTGTTTTATTTAAAATGGACATAAAGTATTTCCACAAATTTAAGACTGATACGCTTTTATACGCTCTGCTCCTGCTGCCAATGTTGCGTGGGCAGAAATAATTCCTGTTCCTTCGTTTGTCAGGCAGTGTATCTTCATTGGGCGACATGATGTATTGCGCATTACGAGAACTAATATGATAACTCTAACATAACGTAAACCTTAAATAGAATAGTGAAAGGAAAAAAGGTAATTATCGTGGGACAACTGTGCAGATGAATTCTGTACTGTGTTTACAGGACTAACTCACAGCTCGACTTCCCTGGCTTTTTATTTTGACAGCAAAACTTTATATTCCTCGACCTATGGACCTCTCCATCTTTGCATACAAACAAACCGCCATTCATACGCGAATTTGTGTCGCTGCCAACGCATGACAAATGATGGTCGAGAGTGAACTTGCTCATCCCTCTGCCCGCTAATTCTGTGCCATGCAATATTTCTTGTCATCCCAAGACCTCTCACTTCAAAATACATCACCATGTGTATTCTACGGATAGAAAGGTCGGCCCTGCGAGTAAAATGCTCGACTACGGGGGTCATACTCTAACATTTCCTTCGCATTTTTTTATTATTCTCCTTCCCCACTTAGCAAATGTCATTCCCTCTATCGCCCTTTTAAACTTATCGCAACACCTCAGCAACATAAATTTAATTTTAAAAAATTAATTTTCTGTTAAAAAAATGATTTTCGAATCGAATTTCACACATTAAGGGAAGGGGGGGGGGGGCGGTTCCTTCCCCGCAGGGCGTACAAAGGCTTCTCCCGGTTTTGAACGCGGGACTTTCCGATCATTAACCAAGCGCTCTACCCACTAGACCACCACGCTCCCTTTATCATTGTATATATCATATCTTTTCATGCTTACACAGCAATGCATGCGAAATTTGATCTGAAGGTACCCTAAAAACAGGCCTATTGCCTAGTACGGTACTAAACTTCCTATATGTAAAAATTATGTAGTAATGTATTTGTTAATGAAAGAATAAATTATATTATTATACGAAGTCTGTTAAAAAATACGCGGACTGTTAGAATTGCGCAGCTCCAGTTGGTTCCAGGGGAATCCACTTGGTGTCACTAGATTTGTACACATCAGCTGATGATAACGCTGTTTCTCGAGACCGAGACCAAAATGTTCGCGCATCCAAAGAATCGGGAAAATCTTGAGTCCTTCAAACGGGGAAAATTATTCGACAAAGAAGACGAAATAATAAAAACATTCACTTTAAATTTAAAGACTTTTTTGATTCGTAATTATTTGGGTCGTAAACACTGTCTCAAGGTAAGTGCCATAATATTGGCAGAATTGCCTAGCATGCGCTGTTCTCTCCACTCCGCTACTTACCATAGCAGGTATATGTTCTGAGAAGTCTCTCCACGCGGGTGCAACTCTTTCTTTATTGCTGTCGTCTATAGGTCTCCTCATTCCCCATTCGTCTCGGGCTTTGACTTTATTGATAATTTAAATAACTAAATGCATAACTACGGTACCAAACTACTACTTGGCGATTTCAATGCAGATCAGTTGTCTGAGTCAGAGGATGCTATGTGGTCGCGCAATCATATAGAGATAAACTCGTTACATTTTGTTCCATACGAGGCTACTCACCACACTGTAGTCTCTGATACCTGGTTGGACCTGCGTTTGATTGATAATGAGTATACTCTTGTCAACTACTGGAAAACAGACTTGGATGACAGAAATCAGACAACTTGGGCAACTGGGAATCTCCCGTCAGATCAGGAGTTGGGTAGTATCGTATCTCGTGTCGCGCTCACAAGCTTTCCGTCTCCCTAATGGCACAATATCAGATTCTCCTACACTCAACAAAGGTGTTCCTCAGGGCTCCGTCCTGGGGCTACTTCTCTTCGCCCTCCACATGGACTACGTGGCACGCGAGATTTCGGTGCTGGCGTTCGTCATTTGATTTACGCGGATGATCTCCAAATATACCTACGCTCAGTGCATTCATGATGATCTTAATGTGACGGTATTGAGACCGAACGCATTGTTACGTGGACTAATGCGGATTATTAAGCCCTTAATACCAAGACAATTGCTCTTGGCACTCAGAATTTTATCAATAAAATCTCTATCAAATTGTCATATATGGTTCCATGATCCCCCTCAAATCCTCTGTTCGCAGTTCGGGAGTGATACTTGACTCCAAACTGAATTGGAAGGAGCATGTGCGATCGGTCTGCATAAAGGCAAATTCGCTTATGAACCGACTGTTTTAATTTTTCTTAAAAAAAAGCACCACTCAAGCACTGAGAAAGCACCAACACTTCTTTTCCCCCTCGTTGGCTGCAGCTTTTACGTTTATTATGGTATTTCGGCAGAACAGGAGCATTAGGCTCCTGCAAGTCGTCAAGAATCTATTGTACGAGGTGGGAGGAGCAAATCTCGCCCTGCAGGCGGGAGCTGGGCTGGCTCACAGTGGCGGTTCACAGGAAATATTTCTTAGCTTGATTTTTAAATAAACTTTTTAAATACAACAGGACCACCTACACAGGGTCTGTACCAAAAGTAGTACGACTGATTTTTCCCTGACAGATGGGACGGACGGGTGGCGGTTTCTCTGGCTGGGTTCAAGGGAGGGGAGTCTCAGGAAAGGAGGCTGGAGGTCGGAGGCAGTTGGCTCCCAGTCTTTGCGAAGTGAGGATCGTGCGTTTGCGAAACCTCTGTAACGTGACCACGTTACGCTCCGTCATGAGCCGGTTATTGGAACAGCGCTACGCCATCAAATTTTGCTTGAAACTGGGAAAACCGGGAAATAGACTCATGACATGCTCAAGGCAGCTCAATGGTGATAACGTCAAAGGGTAGATCGGGTGTTTTTGAGTGGCACAAGTTATTTCGGCAGGGTACAGAAGATGTTGAAGACGCCGAACGTTCAGGACGCCCTTTGACCTCAAAAAGTAATGAAAATCTCGCACGAGTGAAGGATTTGTTGGACAGGGATCGAAGTTTAAGTGTTCGCATGGTTTCTGATGAACTTGGCATCCCTAATTGTGATGTGCATCGACTTGTGAGCGAAAACAGGGGGAATGAGAAAGGTGTGTGCGAAGTTGGAGCCACGAGTGATCTCAAGACGCCAAAAGGAAACTCGTATGCGGCTTTGCCAAGAGCTTCTCGACAGATGTGAGTGAGGACCCAAAAAATTCAATGAGCCATATCCTCTACAATCCTCTGACGTTCCGCCCCACCAGACTCCTTCCTCTTCCCCCGCCGTGCAGAAAGGACATCACCACGGCTCGGTGGAAGCGTTACAACAGGCCCTGACGAGGTAGCTTAGTATAAAGCTCTGTATAGGAGCTTTACACTAAGCTACCTCGAAAGGACGTCACCACGGCTCAGTGGAAGCGTTACAACAGGCCCTGACGAGGTAGCTTAGTATAAAGCTCTGTATAGGAGCTTTATACTAATGCTTTATGCTTTATCCTATACAGAGCTTTAGCTTATGTTAGCAGCATTCCGGGCGCCACCTTGTAGAAGGCGTACGAGGCGTGGAAAACCCGCTGGGAGCGGTGTGTTGACGCACAAGGGTGCTACTTCGAAGATTTTTGAGTGAATGTATCAATTCTGGAAATAAATCTTTTTAAATTGACTCAGTCCTACTACTTTTGGGACACACCCCGTATATCTTGAGTTTTTTTAGAGTCAGTATCAGCTAGTGCCCTCGACGGGCGGGTGTGCAAGAGCCGTTAGTTGTCCCCAATTTCAGTTCGCAAGCCCTTCGCCGCTCATTTCACGTCAACTCGTCCCACTTACGGAATGGAACGAGCTGCCCCCATTGACATTCGCGCAATCTCATCAATCACCACATCCACGCGCCTCATATTCAATTGTTTATTTGAGAGTTGCACACCCCTTCATGACGTCACGCTTCGCGCAGACGACTGCCGCCGAGTTTTGCTATAAATGCAAATAAATGATGAAATATTACAGATCTCAAGTTTAGACACGCCAGGCAAAACACGGGGTCGCTGAGCACACACCTTAGCAAAAATCTTTCCCTGACACCTGTTGTCGAAACCTCAGCGCCCACTACCGATTCTAGCAGAAATTCATTACATGAACTTTTATTAATGAAAATCATTTTTTATGTCCATGATCTTTTGCGATTGCGAAACCATGGTCGTTTGGTTTAAAATCGCATGTACTGTCGTTCCAAGATCTCCTTGGCAGTAGTATACAGAATCCGAATAAAGTTTTTTTTTCGAAAAATGCTGAGGCAGAATCAAAATCAGCCTCCTTTTACACTATCGGCGGTATTTATTCATCGTCAAAAGTAATTACAATTCAGGTACATAGAGAGTCAAATTTAAGCTTTTTTAGGGAACCGGTAAAATAGTTTTTCGTGGGGGAGACATTGCTGGCAGTATGATTTGACTCGCAGCTCCGAAAATCTCCGTTTCCCCCGATTACCGCAAACCTCCGTAGTAACGGAGGCATCCGGTAGAAAGCGCTGTAATCGTATTATCCGATTCAATCTGCGGAGAACTGTATTCGGTTCAAAACAATAATTCGGAGCCGGGCTAGACAGCTACGCATATCGTCCAGTAAGTCCTAATGCAGCGACATACTAAGGTAGATCAGATCATGAGAATAAAATTAAGGAACTAGACTGCAGAACGGACAGATTTAAAATGTAATTTTTCCCACGAACTATAAGGGACCATAACAGCGGCCAATGAGACTTTTATCTAGGTTTGTCGATAGGTAGTGTAGCTCTTAGTAGTAGTAGTACTCCCTAATACTTGAATCCATATCTGTTACCTAGTACTAGAATCACGCCGTGCATGTTTTCCACATAAGTCTTGAGTCTCTGTCCATTTGTGTATTTGCAAAATACATATATATTAACGGTCCCTCTCCATTGTGATAATATCTGTAGTGTAGTACATGCTTGTGAGGCTTCGTCTCGTGACAAGCATTAGCGATTTATGCTAATGCATAATTAGTCGTAGTTACACTAACTTTAGGGTATAGTGTAATGCATGTTGGTGAATACTCACCCCCTGCCAAACACCCCTGAGGTGGCTTGCAGGGTATTTTGTAGATGTAGATGTATATCAAGGCCGAATTTACTGGCACGTCACGCTCTGACAGCCTCGACATTTTTTTCTTCATCATACCTAGAACCACCCTAGAACGCACGTCTTTCTGAGCTGTTTAATAATTATCTGTTCACAAAAGAGGGATTCATGCGACTTTCACATGCTTCAGCTCTTATCTGGCGTGTGTCCATTGCACGGACTTAGATTTTAGGTCCATTGACACGAAGCTTGAATTTCCCCAATGCACACACTGACAAAAAGGACAACCACAGCGTTTTCAACATGCCGATCTCAAGAAATCAATCTTTTAACTCACTTGTTTTCGCTTAAAATTTTCTGAGCGCTTTTCATCTTTTGCATCATTAACCAAGGTCGGAAGCAATTGAAATGGGGGAGCAATCGGAGAATGACGAAGCTCAATAGGAAGGAGAGAATCAACAATAAAGAAGACTAACATTCTCAGTAACGATCCCCTCCTGAAAAGGAAACTGAAAGGAGACACGAACGGGAGGAATGGCTGAGGAAGACGAAACGGATGAGAAAAACGGCGAAGGGCGTAAAAATGAAGAGTCAGGAAGGATCAAAGCGTGTGTGGCTGATATGCACAGACAGAGAGAGAGAGAGAGCTACGGCCCAACCAATCTTCGGATTGATGACTGTTGACGATGGATATTAATTAATATGCTTCCACCGTGAAATGATTTTAACGTCATTTAATTCATGTCTGCCCACTTATAGAAAGACGTGCCCTTTGCTATACGACCGTCATTTTTGTTTGATGCAAGAGATGCAATTACTACGGTAATGTGTCGTGTTTTTTCCTGAATACACCCTAGTTCTGTCCGATGCTCTTGGTGTGACATTTTTCTCTGTTTCTACTACTTTATTACGATTATCACTCCAAAGGCTGCACTCCGCTTCCTGCTAGAGCAGGAAATAAATGAGTAAATGTTGACTTTTGTCGATGATATTGTTTTATAATTTTGTGCATAAATATATTAGTACGGAGGTTTTTGGAAGGATTAAACCAAGTCCCGCACGGTTCGTCTGTTACTTACTAAGCCTTTACTTCGTTTCTATCGCAGTTTATTTATTCCAAGATTATTTAAGGTAGTGTCCCATTCGTACCTCGCCAATTCTAACTCCGAATGTCATTGTTCGCGGCTTTCATCTCTTCAGAATCATGAAAAGGTAGGTAAAAGAAGCAGCTGGTATTCATTGTAATAAACTTTGGTACTTCTCTACACTTTTTATTTTTTAAAACACACTACGCGTTTTACCAATTTTATGGCATCGTCAGGTGTAGTAGTTTGTTTACATATATTATATTGTTGTCGTTGCTAGATACAGTACATTAAATTTGATTGAAAGAAAAGTTTACATTAAAAAATTACAAAAAGGAAATTAAACAAAAATGAAAAGGAGGGTTAAAATACTATTAACATGAAATTAATAACAAAAATATTTACGTACAATGCTTGGCAAAAACAATGAAATCAAGGGGTGTTGGTGGTATGAGAAAGGTCAACGTTTTTTAACGAAAATTTTCCAGAAAGTAGTAGGGAGGTATGTGTAAAAAGCTGCTCATTGCATAGATTGGGAGAATGCCTGATAATTTCAATTTGTTCTAATGTAAAATAGTAAATGTAATGTGCGTAGTGTGTTTAAAAAAAAGTGTAGAAAAGTACAAAACTTTATTATAATGAATATTAAAAGTTTCTACAAAGTAGAGCCTGAAGCTGAGAATTTTGAAGCAGCTGGTGTTGGTGTGTGTTAGATTGGAGAGTTTATGCAGGATTTACAGACTATGAAACGTGTATATAACCTTTGCTATGAAATAAGCGGCCCATCACCTTTCAAGTGAAGCTATCTACCGTCCAGTTTTCCAAACTGGAGTAAGGCACGGAGGCAAGTGAAATGAAAAAAAAAGTGTGCTGAAATTCTAGTACGAATTTACATAATTCGATGGGAAAACCTCTCGTGACCCCATCAAAATGAAAGAAGGCAAAAATTCTATAGCCCGAGAGACTCAAACAAAGTACCTTCGACTCCTAATTTCCGTACGTTACCCACTAGACCAACTCTTTGTCATTGAAAATCATATTCACTTGGGTTTTCATACTCAGCATTCAAAATGGCTGGTCAACGTACGTAGTCTTCGCTTGTCTGACAATAAAACGTTATTATGTCGTATCTATGAAAGATAAACACGGCACAACATGATGTCTTGGCATGCAAGCATTATGAATAGGTAACGTTCATTTCGAGTACATGTTTCACTTCCTGCGATGGAGTAAACGACTTTTACTTATGATTTTATAGTTTTGCAGATGATTCGTCTTCCTTTGGGATATTTTAAGGTAAACCGTCGACCAAAAATACAGTTTATCTTGTATTCACGCATTTATAGACACCGAGCAACTGACTCATGGTTATAGAAGATGGATGGAGAAACTCACGAAATATATTGAAAGCTTAAAATAAAAGCTAAATTAGGACTGGATGACGCCTGCCTTTTTACTTTTAAAATCTTTATTACCTGTGGAGAATTCACAAGTCCTCCGTTCTCTTTTGAGAAACACTGTAAGATTCTGACTTATAACATGCAGACTTGTAGCTTGTGGACTTGTAACTTTGAGAAACTTGGAGTTGGTATCAAACTGATTACCTAATTGTTGGGCTGATTGCGGAGGCAGCCTTCTGGGAGAGCCCGGTGATCGTCAGAGATGTCGTCATGGACGGGGAGTTGGGAGTTATTCAGTATCTTGTTTAATACCTTCATCAGGGCATCTCTTCTTTGGATAAGACGTAGTTAGGACACTATGTGGAGTGTTGGAAGCCAGTATAATGAGGTTTTAATGCATTCGCTAAAATACGGCATTGCTCTATTAACCTGTGTGTCTACCTTTTTAACATGGGGGCTGCTTAGTCACACATACGCACAGCACTCTAACTAAACTGTATCTGAGCTTACATTACTGATCTGAACCTCAAAATACCCTTACCTTTACCTTGTGAACCTATGCACTTGCATAATTTTTATTGTGTTGCTATATTGTGAAATGTTTGGTTGAAACTCTAATGTTTGTCTATTATCCATTTTTTTGGAGCCATATGCTAAATAATACGCATATACAAAATAGTCGAGGCCGTATGATTTCTGTATGATGTTAACGTATTTGTCCAAGCTACACACTAAAAAAAAGGTATGATTTTCACCACGCAGTAAATAAAAACTTTGAGTAATCCGTTTGAATAATTGTGATGCGATTACGGAAGTTCTTTTCTTCTCAAGCGCGCATCAACTCAGCTTTCAATCTGTTTTGAAGCGCAGGGTCTGAAGCGAATGAAAAGCAAAAGTGTCACTGTGTTACGAAGGGAGCAAAGAAAATGGAAAGACCCGGCCATAATTTAAAAACTCTGGGACCTCATTCACGGGTGACGCAGAACTTTCGAGCCTCAACAATGACAGAATTTCGACGTCAAAACCTCGAAACGTATAAATTGTTGCATTGAAACAGTTGACTTTAATCGAGGATGTGACGCCACGACCTCGACATTGTCTAGATTCGATAATTATGACCCCTTTATGAAGAAGGTCGCAAAACTCGCATCAGGAACCTATGTACAGCTCTCGCGAAAGCTTATGGCGCAGAAGAAGACGTCGTGGAGGGGTAAAGTTTGGTGGAAGGGGTAGAAAAAAGGGACGTAGGGGAAACCGAAGACATGGCATTTGTGCCATGCATGAGTGCATTTCAAAAAGTGGAATTTGTGTGACGCGGACAACACAAACGCCGCGAATCCGAACGCCACAAGCTTCCGCGAGAGCCGTATCCACTACACCGCCGACTACACCGTTGTATTCCGCCAGAGTAAAACAATAAGTGAACCGCCACCGAGTGACAAATGCCATCGGCGGGAGTCAGATGGAGTTTGTTTTTTAAATAAGTTGAATGGAGTTCCATGAGCGGCGTCGAGCGGAAGGATAGCTATTCGATCATCAATTGTTGTGTTCGTACGCCTGAGAGACGTCTAATCGCAAAGGATTATTCGATGCCTGTTCATGAACTCTACTAGCGACATCGCTACAGCAGACGTCCCGCATTGGCAGGGGGAACATGTGATAATGCAGTTCCGCTATCGTCTGCTGCATACTTACATTCATGGTAAGTTTTAGTAAAGTCTGTTAGGGTTCTCCACCAGGTCAAACTCTGCATCTCTGCCACAGAGGCAGAAATGCAGATAGTGACCCGTAGGAGAACCCGAACGGACTTATCTAACAGCATACCTACGCCGGGAAAGCACCTGATCATTCCTGACATAATAAGTTTCTCAAAATGGCTGTGTGTTCGCTCTATCTTCATTGAGCACCCTCTTTCGCCCACCGGCACTCACCGCCCTTGCAGGCGCTGGGGGCCTCGGCGGGAGGCGATGGGTATGAAGCCCCGCCGCCCCTGGCGTAGGTGCGCGTCAGGGCCGTGGGGTGTACGTGCGGGGAATCCGATCCTCCTCCGCCCGCGGAAGGGCGCCGGATGCAGCAGTTGCAGCACGCGGCGGCGTTGTGGCGGGCGTGGCGGTCCCTGCACCCGGGGCACCCCTCGCTCTCCCCCGGCTTCCTCTCCAGGCACCGAGTGGCCGCGTTCTTCAGCCGCAGTCCCAGCGCACTCCGGAAGCTGTGGAAGCCTCCTCCGCCGCCGGACGACGAAGAGGAGCAGCTTCCAGAGGTCGGGGTCAAGAGCGCGGGTGCGGCGCAGCAGCCGTTGAGCGGCGGCACGCCCAGCAGCGCGGCGCCGTTCTTCTGCGGACTGCCGAGCGTCGAAGGCGGCTCGGAGTTGCTCTTCCGCCGGCCCTGGGCGGCCGCCTCCTCGTGGCCCTGCAGCGGCTCTGTCGGAGGAAACAAGGGACGATGCATTGCGGGCGCTTCCAATCCAACGGCACATATTCACACCTTGTCAACCTTTTCAGTCGCGGGAAACGTACGGGGCCTACTTCTCAACAACACTGTAAGTCTCGATAAAAACCTACGCTACCTTTTTCGTAACTCAACACGGGTAACAATCATACACCGATTTTTATTTGTTAGCCGCCACATTTCCAACAAAGCACAATAAATTAATGTTAAATCATCGATAGCGCCGATAAGGCGTTGATTTTTACTTAAAATCGCCCTTAACCCTTAAGCTGCGGGAGACGTACTTCTAAATTTTCTCGGGCGGCTGCGGGAAAAACGAACACGTACGTTCCACCGGCATCCTTTTCTTTCTTCTACTCTTTTACTCCAAGTTTTGTGTCTCGACCTTCCCTAGAAAACCTCCACTAGTAGTGTTCAGACAATGACCGTGTCCCCCCAGCCCGCTAAGAAAGGCCGGCCCGGATCGTGAGAGGGTCCACATTACTCTTGCTATTCTCCCGCACAAAGTGGTACAACAGTAAAAACAAGGTTGCCGCAGCTGTGTGGTTGTTTAAACGACCATGACTTTCCAAAAACATCACTTTATGTCACCCTTCCAATTGCGATAGCTACTAGGTTCCGACATTCCCCTCGCATGTCACCTAAAAGTATTTTCATTCATATTTTTCTTCAATTGACTAATACCTAGAGTCAATCGAAATAAATTCTCAACCTTTTTAGTATCTACCTTTCGAACTCATTTTATTCACTTCTTTATTTCACACAACCACCCAAAACAGCTCCTAAGACATTAAGCTTAATGAGAGAGTAATAGAGGACGAATACACTAATGAGTGAGTGGGGAAAAATCCATCCAGCCGGGACTCGAACCCGCAACCGTAGGATTAGCAGACGGCTTCACCCCGCCGCCAAAGGGGTCACAACAAATTTGCGAGTTTTCGATGGCGAAATTTCTTCGGTCGGCATTTATATTTTCCTCTCTCTCGGACTAAGTACGTAAGCTATAGGTATATTAATGCATTTACATACACCAGTCCCTTTCGGAGTAGAAACAGTAGCCTAGAAGAACTCTTTTATTGCTGCATAGGCCTAGGAAACTTGCTCTCTTTAATAATACCCTCCAAACTGCCCTATACTTTTCTATGTCTTTTGATTCTATTACAGTCATGCATTGCTTCATAAGGCCGTTTTACACGGTGAAAGATTTTGTACAAACGTATGTTCGTGAGATTGTACGTTTGTCTCAACGAAATAAGAACAGGTTCTATTTCCCGTGCAGACATTGAGACATTCGCACAAGCTTTCATACAATTAGCTGCTTTACACGATACATTTCGCCTCATGCAAGAGTTCACGGAAGAGTTTGTACAAACAAATGTACCGTGTGAAATGGCCTTTATAGTCTATCATGCCACACAAAACGTTTTATCCAATCTCCAGTAAAATATTATGGAAAGCCTATAGCTTAGGTAAACACCTTCACTTGATGAGGCGGGAACCCTGGACCGCCTATGTCACAGAACGACAGATGAGCATGCGAAACGAAACAATCTCAAGCGAATACGGCCGCTCACATCAAAATGCCCCCTGGTCGTCCTAATGTGCTCAAGCAAAAGCTAAACGCAATATAATATAATATTCTGCGCGAAAACTTCATTTTAAGTTTATTCCGTGAAGGGACGGACCATTGTGAGAACGAGGAACACAAGGGAGAAATAGAGGACACGAATCCTCCGATTTTCGATACTGCTAACGCACGACAGGAATTAAGATGACAATCGGAAAACAGGGGCTCATGCTACAAGCGACGCAGTTGTATTTATATAAGTTATTTCCATTTCCATCCTAAGGTGAATGATAACGGCATTATATTCCAAAGTCAAGGCCGGCACCTAAATACGAAGTGAAGTAATTTACTGCTGTTTTCCTCGCAACATGGATGACAAGTATATTTCTACCAAGTTACACCGCCAGGCACTCACTTCCTAATTCGGGGGAAAAGAAAGGGGGGGAAGGGATAGGAAATACATCGACTGCAACGAAATTCTCACAGGTTTATCAGAAATGTACAACAAAATCAATATGTACACTACTGATGGCACTTCAAAACATAAATTCCAAGATACAGAAACAAGTGAAAAAACACAACCGCAAGAAAAAATGGAAGAAAATGGCAAAATGAATGGCAGCAAATTGGACGGAATGATAGGAGAAGTGGGAGGATGAAGAGATACAGTGGCGAGCTGCGTATAAGACAGTGCAAGTGGGCAGCGACACAAGCTTGGGATATAAAGAAACACTCCATCAGAACATGCGGATTGAGCTTGCACGTGTATGGCAGCGAAGCTTGGACTATTAAAGCCGTGTACAGCAAAAGAGATTATAGGTAAGCAATTGAAATGTGGTGTGATCGAAGATCAAATCAACGGATAGAATTATTAAGGAAGAAATCCAACGATGAGTTGGAGAGAAAATAAGTACAGTGAAAACTCTGCTAAGTATCATCATCATAATTGGTGCTACTGTCCGCAGACAGGTTTCAACGGTAGCGTTGTCTCCACAGCATTCTGTCCTGGGCCTCTCTCTTCATCTCCGCATAACTCCTTCTCCCAGTATACTTCTTTCTTCTCCAATCCTCCTTAGCACTTCTTCATCCGTGATCTTATCTCCATTCGTCGCCATAACCACATTTCAAACCTTTCTAAGTACTTTTCTTCTCTCTTCTTCAACGTCCATGTTTCGCATCCATACAACACAATGCTCCATATAAAGCGTTTTGCAAATCTTTTCCTAATATCCATCTTGATGTTCCTTGCTGTCACCAGTTCCTTAATCTTGCTAAATGCTACTTTTCCTTGTCCAATTCTGGTTTTAATTTCTTCAGTATAGTTGCCATTCTGTGTAACTATACTTCCCAGGTGCTTGAAAGAGCTTACTTGTTTTAATTTTTCTTCCTCCAGCCATATATTTAAGGGCCTTTCTGTCTTCGCCATTCTCATTACCTAAGTATTAGCTAAGTATATTATTATTCGCTAAGTGTAGGAGCAAGCAAAATTCTTGGTCACATTCTGCGACACACAACCTCTTGAAAGCAGTGCCGAAAGGAGAAATAATTGGAAAGAATTACTTTTGAAAGACTAGGGATGGAATACATCGAGAAAATTATGAGGGAGGTCAAATTGAAGACTAAATCAGGAATAAAACGGTTAGCTGATAGCACAGTGGAGTGGAGGCTTGCAGGAAAACCAATCTTCAAATTGATGACTGCTGATGATTACCAATAAATAAACGCGGGTTGGAGAAGAAAAGACGCCCGCGATGCTACTTTTATTAATTTTGACCCAAAACCCAAAAATGCTTATGAATAAAGATGGAAGACGTAGGCACTCCTTTCACGATGACTAAGAAAGACATTCAGACGCGACCAAAATCGCGAGAATAAGTCCCAATCTCACTTCACCTTTGTCTTCAGGGTTGTCAGATCCAAGACCTCGCAAGGCCCCCTTTCACAAGTTAAGCCCTCCCTCGAATACAAGCACGAGTTGTCGTCGTTCGATTCTTATGCATCACCATTTAAATACACAATACGAGCTAAGAACGCAGTTTTCTCGAAGAACTTGGTTGATATCTTCGGGAAAAATATTTTTCACATAAAATAATACCAAACATTTGGGCCTTAACAACAAATACGATCCACAACTTTATCATAAAGCTGTGGATTTTCATAAGCTGAAGCCTTCTCTTTCCATTTACATGTACTGTATTTCTTGTATGTAGTGCTTCTAGGGCCCGAGAATCACTCATTACTATGACTCTAGCTGCTTACTAGCTTTCAGTATTTTCCTCATTCACATTATTCTGGTGTTTGTCAACGTATGACCTACAATACTGTGCATATAACCTCCTCGTCAATACATTTTCGGTGACAATTTCGTGATGGAATACGCGTAATTTTAAAGGCATGCAGCACAGCCTGGGTTGAAAAGGTTTCAAGGATGAGACTCATTAAACTGCCGGAGGGAGATTAGGGATGGAGTGATCCACTGACGGACGTTACGAGGAAGAGAACGAACAGAACTACGATATGATGAGTAATCGAGGGAGGGTGAGGTCCACGCGATAATATGCACGTGACGAGAGGCAATGGAGATTATGGCTTGGTTGGTGGGTTATTCCACGGAGGCGGCGGCGAACAACTTCGGGCATTCCCTTACCAAACAAAAAGTAACCCAAAAAAAAGTATACCCTTACCCAAACCAAATTTGACGATATTTAAAAGATGTTTTTTGTATGTAGAACCAAAGGTATACAATCTATTATCTCATTCATGCATTGATTCTTAGTCTGTGAAAACTTTTTCGGAAAATGTACATTCTTGGCTTCTCACAGGAAATATTGTTGTAAATATTATTGTAAATGTGTTATAAATAACTCCAAAAGTCTTCGTTAGTAGCTTCTTAATGTACGCACTTAAATTGTTAAGTAATTGTCTTAGTCTCACAACATGAGCTTTATGTAAGTTTAAAGTGAAAACATAACATGTTATTATTTGATGGTAGCCTTAAACAGGTTCTCCTATTGATAATGTAATGTAATATGCGTAAAAATATTATAAAAAAATATACAGTCTTGGCTTAGAGTCAAAGAGAATGAGGAGGAAATGTTGAAGTAAATGTTTTATAAATAACTCCACAAATTGTTAGTAAGTAGCTTCTTAAGGTACGCACTCACATTGTAAAGTAATTGTCTAGGCCTCACTACATGAGCTATATGTATTTTTAAGTGTAAGCAAAACCTGCTATTATTTAATGGTAGCCTTAAAACAGGTTCTCCTTCAAGGCTACCTAAAGTTACTCAAAATTTGCTATTGAAATGTATTTTGTGTATGGAGTAATAAACTTAATTATTATTTATTTTTATTACATTCGCGCCATGGATAACAGGACGGTGAGGAAATGGGGGTCGTAAGGGAATGGAGGCAGGTCGGAGAGAAACCCGGCGTCTACATTAGCCTACACTTTGCGAAAGGCGACACGCAATTTCATGCCCCCTTCCGACGGGGGGAGTACTCTGAACTGAGAAGTGCTCTCCACGCAGCACCAAAATAAGTTTCGGGATTCCAAGGAAACATTTCCTCCATGTCCGAGTACCGAACCAGACTCGAGGAATTAGAAGCCGCAGGACTGTAGCCTAGACACAACCCCAGCAATCATTGTAGCATTCAATCTTATCAGGGGCGGATTCAGCATCAAATTTGGGGGGGGGGGTCATGACCTGGGTCCGGGGAGTATGGAACACCCCCCAGGAGAGAGGGGCTTTCTCCCGGGGGGTATTCCATACTCAAACGTCTCTCACGTTTGGGACTTGTAGCCATGCATTTGCATATGCACTCCCTTTACTCCTTTAAAAGGATAAATAAACTATTAAACTAATAAAAATTAAAAATTTTTGATAAAATTTGGGGGGGGGGGCAAAATCATGACCCCTGTGACCCCCCCTAAATCCGCCACTGAATCTTATGCAAGAGACTCCCTGGGATTCATTTGATTTCAAGCACATTACGAAGGACATTCAGAGTATCAGGAGCTGATGATGCGTTAGAATCAATCGAATATTATCCATGATCCAATTCAAGCTTTCTATTAGGACAACCGTCCACTATTTAAACGAATGTTTGTAAATAGTTATAGCTACAAGAATGAATGAAGTTCCAGAAACGTCATGATGTGTAAAATAGCTGCCCTACCTTCTATTTAAAAAAAAACACAATTTTTTAAAATTTAATATTTGCAATTCTGAAAGTAATAATAAACTCATTTTAACAACGGCTTTTTGGTGTTATCGGAAAAAAGGAGGAAGCCCAAAACAAATCATGGGTTTTTAAACCACGACTTGGTAGGAATTCAATTAAACATTTTCCCTTCTAAGACTTAAAAGTTCACCATTACATTTACCAAGCATTGTTTCCATACATTATTACCGTATCTGTGTCACAATGAAAACTTCCCCAACATATAACTTAGATAATCATATTATTCTACGCATTCCAGTTTGTATCCTTCCCCTTTCGCTTTCTTTGTCCTAGAAAGTCTCTTTAATCTTTATTGGGTCGGTTAATAACTTTGAATACAAAACTTCAAAGTCAAAATTCAGTCAGCATACCGCACCTACCAATTCGCGACTGATTATATCATCGACGCGTGGCGTAGAGTGGCGCCGCGCCGGCCGTATTTGAAGAAGAAGACGTGAATCGACGAAGTGCCGAATGCAGAGCCGGAGCAGCGCGCGCACAGTGCACCAACCCCACCCACATCGACCCCCCTCCCCCTCATGTGCGCGATGCAAGCATATACTAAGTAATTGGCTAATTGCTCAATTTCCACCGCCTCCGGGAACATTCCTGACCCATTTAGGACGTCGGAGCCATTTTTGTTTATGTACAGATTTGCGTGAAACTTCGCATTATCGATATCTAAAGATAAAAGTGAAAAAATTGCGCCATACCGATTTGTTTTTGTTTTGGCAATTTAATGCTATGTTAACACGTAGCCTTATGGAAAATACAGTATTTTTCGTAATAATTACAGATAACATATGTACAGATTTTCTTCTAAATGCGAAATAATACATTTATTGTTATTATTATAATTGTTGATAACAAATATCAAGGTATCACGCAGGTTCAATATTCGAAAACAGTATTCTTCTTCTTCCACAGCACTACATCCCGGTGTGGGCCTAGGCTTCTTCAGTCATATGCCCCCATTCGGCTCTCCTTGCTTTCTCTCTCCATCTTCCAATCCCCATTGTCTTCAGGTCCTCTTCAACATCTTGCAGCCATCTTTTGCGTGGTCTTCCTCTCCTCCTACTCCCTTCCATCTTGCTATTTATTAACAATTTGGGTATTCTATACTCTTCCATCCTTTCAACATGGCCCAACCATGACAGTCGCAATGACTTTGAGAACCTAACTATATATTTCTCTTCCAATATTTCATTTATTTCATAGTTCATTCTTATTCTCCACGTTTCTCCTTCTTTTACTGGACCATAGATTCTCCTTATTATTTTCCTTTCAAATCTTCTCAATGTTTCTTCATCTTGCTTGGAAAGGACCCATGTCTCAGCTCCATATGTAATTACTGGTCTTATCAATGTTTTATAAATTTTCAATTTAGTTTTCCTGGACAGAAGAGTTGATTTGAGGAGGGGTAAATTTGCAAAATAGGCCTTGTTACCTTGCATTACCCTTTAATTAAGTAATTCCCAATAATTATGCTTTGTAGCTCTCGTTTGTTCTGTGAAGAATACATTTTCAAGTATTTGGTCTTATCTTCATTTACATTGAGGCCCATTCTTTTCCCAATATCTTCAATGATAGCAAACATTTCTTTAAGATCCTTCACACTTCTTGCTATCAGAGCTATATCATCAACATATGCAAAACCTTGTTTGGATTTATAAACAATAGTTCCCTTAATTTCAATTCTTTCATTGCCTTGTGCAAAACCAAGTTAAATAGCACAGCTGAGAGAGCATCTCCTTGTCTTACCCCCGAGGTCAATTCAAAAGCGCTGCTTGCTCTACCCAAAACAAAGGCTTTACATTGAGATTCCTTCAGTGTTATCTCAACCAAATTAACCAGCTTTTGTGGAATACCTTACAGAGCATGGATACATAACCTTTTTGAGCATGGATAATTTAACTTCTATTAACACAGTCAAAAGCTTGACGAAAGGCAATGAAGAGTAAATGCAACTCAACGTTGCATTCGTAGCACTTCTCCATTGTTTGTCTCACTGCGAATATCTGATCAATGGTGCTTCTTCTACATCGAACGCCACACTGATATTCTTCTAGAATGTCTTTGGCATAGATACTTTTTCGTTTCATGAGAATACTAGAGAAGATTTTATATGCTACATTCAGTAACATAATGCCTCTATAGCAATTTAACTTATCACCTTTCTTAAATATTGGGAAAATAAATCCAGTTCTCCACTCTTCTGGAAGCTCCTCTGATTTCCAAATACTACAGACCAGTTGGTGTAGTGCTTCTATAAGTTCTGGGCCTCCATTTTTATCAATTCTGCTGATATACCATCTTCTCCTGGTGCCATGTCATTTCTTTGCCTTTTCACACTTTCAGTTACCTCCTCTATAGATGGGATGGGTACATCCTGCTGTGCACTATGAACTGGTGGGTGCTCTTCGATCTCTGAGAATACTTCCTTATTAAGCAGTTCGTTGAAGTATTCTGCCCATCTTTCTATTATCTGATACTCCTTCCCTATTACTTCGCCATTTTTGTTCTTACATGAGTTTAGTTTTGGGTGATATCCTTTGTTCATGTGTTCTACTGCTTGATAGAACTTCTTGCTTTCATTTTCATTTCTGAGCTGCTATATAGTTTCTACCATATTTTTCAAATGCTCCTTTTCCTTTCTTTTCAGTATTTTATCAGCTTTTTTCCTGCTCTCTCGATATTTTTCTCTCGTTAATCTAGTCTCCCTTTGAAGCATAATTTTTCTGTTTTTATTTTCATCGTCTATTGCAGCTTTACATTCACCATCGAACCACTCTGCATTCCTTTCTAGTTTAACTTTGCCAATTTTATCATTTGCTGCTGATAAGAAGCTTTTTAAATTCTTATCCATTGCTTTTTAACAGGATATTCCTCTCTCTATCTCTGCCTCCACATTCCCAGCTAACTTTATACTTAAATCTTCTTTGTATTTAGCGGCTTGCACAGGATCCCTTAAAAATTTAGAAGTTCCATTCCTGTCTTCTAGGGCCATTGGCATTCTCCAAGGCAGTCAGTCGTTATCAAAAATTTACTTTCACTAAGTAGTGATCAGAGTCACACGAAGACAGTATATTTCCACATAATTTCGTCTAAATTTCGAATAACATGCTTTAATAAAGGAAAAATTTTAAAATTTAATTCCTCTTTCATTTCTATTGCTGCCTGTGTGGTGAGTTCCAACGTATAAACAGATGCACTTAATAGAAATGTGGTCCAAGAAATATTTTGCTCAACTAGCTTAAAAATTAATTAAAAATGTGCACACAATGACTCACGATCGCCGCTCCAGCCACCTTAAACCACAATTTGTTAAAGGTGGTTTAAGCGAGATCAGTCATAGTGGAGACTATATTCAAATTTTATTTTTTTATTTCAGCGTCTGTAAGAAGTATGAAATAAATATTGTAATATTAATGGCGCAACGATATATTTATATATGACCAAAATTCTCATTAATTAAATAAATAAAACTACATAAGTCTCTAACTTGACTCATTTTTTCCTGCCGTACGGCTGAAAACCCTTCAAAACAGACAGTTCTTTGGCGATTTGTAAAAAATACTATGGTGAGTTATAGATAATTTGCTATAAATAGTTGAGAAAACATGTAATCTACACAGTTTTTTGACGAAATATAGGTGCTAGAAGTTCCTAATTTTGTAATTATTCTCCATCTGGAGCACATAGCAGTAATCTATCCCATGTAAAACAGCTTATATTTTGAGGCAAATTGCTCGAAAAGTAGTTCGGCAAGGGGTTGATATTTTGATATCATTGGAAAGGTGAGAGCTTTTTCTTTAAAATGAGGCCAAATTCATCAAATTCTAGGTGAAGTGATTTTTCGCTCAAACTACTTTAAAGGTAGCTTCTCCATGTAAATCATACCATGCGGGCGGCGGCTGAGGGGGTGTGTGGCACGGGGTGTTACACGCAAGGGAGTAGAGAAAAGGACTAGTATGAGAGGACGATTGTATGTTAACTACTCTGTTTATCTTGTTGTCATTCATGGAGCGCGGAAGGTACGTACGATATCGATGCTTTTGCACATATCGGCTCTCATATGCAGATCTCTTATTTGGCCAGCATACGTCTCTTATTTTTCCGCCGCTGTCAGCTCTAGACACCGTGGTCAAAATAATATCCTCCGTGCCATCACGCAAACTCGCAAGATCTGAATGTTTTAACTAATCCAGGGGGGTTGTGTTTGAATCGCTCGTAATAATCTCACCAACTCGAGCGGTCCATCGCGAGTGGTCACCAACTCGAAGGGCAATTGGTGTGTAAGAAACTTTTCATCTCGAAGACGACTTGGAGCATTCGTGATGAGATGGAACACGAGTGGTAGGTCTGGCAACGTTGTAATTTCCTTCATTTGTCTACGATTTCCTCAGTAGTGCGGCATAAATTAAAGTAAACAAAGGCGTAAGCATGAAGGTCACCGCTGAGCAGAAATATATGCTGCTGCAGTTCATTGAAGGTATACTATACAAAATGAAACGTAAATAAAATGATCAGGTTTATTTTGCCATACACCATTATCCACTTATATATAGCAGGAAATGAAAATATAGCAAAAAATAACCTCACGAACAACTTCACTGCCAAAGATGCGATGAAGGAAATTAGTGATAAATTAAACGCCTGCCTTGGTCCTGTTAAGACTTGGAAGGCGTGGCGAAAAGTAATAATTTAAGCTGAATATTTTCGATACATTAACCACTAATTCTTCCATATCTGGTCTATCTTTTTCGATAAATAAATGTTTGCTAAAAAAGTAATTAATTTTTACAGAATGCATAGCTTAAATGAAACGTAAAAATAACTACTACTGGCGTAGCGTGTAACCTCAGTGTCTCTATCCGCTCCCAACATAGTCCCCTCCCATCGGCTTGGCCGCCGCACTCATAGCGCACAGTTTTTTAAAGAAGCGTATAGCTTTCCTTTTATGTTGACAAAAGAGCACGAATCCTCATCTGACCCAGCGAGGAGAATCCCGATGTATGATGAGAAAAAATCAAGTAGTATCAAGGCTAGACGAAACTCTTTAAGAAATTGTGTTGCCCAGGGAACGTGTTAACGACATAATGGACATCACAAATGGACAGCAGAAAGCATGAGTTAAAATTGTAACTTATCATTTCCCTCATCCCTTTCCGGTCACTGTCATCCAAGGAATTAATTACAAACTATTTAATGTAATTTTTTAAATGAATACGAAAGAATTAAACAAGCGGACAGGCTAAAAGCGAAAAAAACAACTGCATTTCACGATGTGAAATTTAATATCATGGTTTCCTATTTTATTGGACGTCATTATTCTGGGAAAGTACAGCGTCGCATCAGCAGCATTCAAATTTCATTACAAATTTAAAAGATAAAGCATACAAAATTGAAAAAAACTCTTAGCTTAGCCAATTTAATACAAGAATATATCACAATGGCATTTCTTAGCAGTGTTTGAAGTCATTGGAGTGTTTTCTGTAGTATTACGAAGTGGCTCACGTATTATCTCGAAATTTGAAGACATTATTACAAAGCATGAAAGGTATCCAAGTTCGACATGAAGTCTTTAAAGAGATTTTCCAGAGATGTTAAGAACGATTTCGTGTAATGAGGTTAGTTCCCAATTTAGTAAGAGTAGAGTATAATTACTAGGTAGGTACGCAATAAAAATATTAACTAGGGACCAAAGGCTTACTTTCCACAAGCGTCTCTTGCAGATAACGAAAGAAGAATGCGAAGGGCAGAAAGAGTTCGGGTGCAGGGACGGAAGGGAAGAGACGAGAGAAAGAGAGCCAGAGGGAATGCGGCGAAGAGGAAATGCCAGAGAGCGTCGAGGAAGCGCCGCACGAGCATAATCTTTTCCTCTCGTACAAATTAAGGTGGTTTGAACGAGATACATCCCTAGTCATAGTGGAGACCATATTAAAAATTTTATTTTTTTATTTCAGCGTCTGTAAGAAGTACGAAATAAATATTGTAATATTAATGGCGCAAATATATAGTTATATATGGCAAAAATCTCGGTAATTAAATAAATAAAGCTACATAAGCCTCTAACTTGACTAATTTTTTTCCCGCCGAAAGGCTGAAAACCCTTCAAACCGGCAAGTTTTTTTTGCGATCCTGTAAAAGTTACTGTGGTGAGCAATAGATTACTTTTTATAAACAGTTGAGAAAACATGCAATCTATACACCGTTAGTTTTTGACGAAATCTAGGAGTTATAAATTCCTTTTTCCTTCAATATTCTCCCTCTGGAGCGCACAGCCATATACTATCCCATGTAAAACAGCTTATATTTACAGGCAAATTACTCGAAAAGTAGTTCGGCAAGGGGTTGATATTTTTATATCATTGGAAATATGAGAGTTGTATCTTTAAAATGAGGCCAAATTCATCACATTCTAGGTGAAGTGATTTTTCGTTCAAACTACCTTAACGAGGTTTCCGACCTCTCCAAGAAGTATTTGCCATCCGAAATCAAAATGTTTGTGAAGATTATGTGCAGGTGTTAACACCAAAGATATCCAAATAAAATATTCCTCAAAAAGAATAGTATAAATCTGAAATTCGGTGAACTGCTTAATCCATACGGAGGTAATCGTTTTGTAGATTGGATCGTAAAATGAAAGTACACACTTCATGTTATTTGTTCAAGGTGGCGGAGTATTTGGAAAAAACTGACCCCTCCTCACGTCAACAGAAGTTTTTCTTTTCGTTTTATCAATGACATTAAATTAGGTCAAATAATTATCAAAATATTCTGACAAAAATATGCTCAACAGATTATGGCAGATATTAAGTTGAAATGAGTTTAATAATCAAAACAAGGCAATTAAACAGGTAAAAAAATTAAGTAAAATATTTTAGTAAGGTGGGAAATTTTCCAGGGATAATTGGCAAAACGTTTTCAAAGAAAAATGGTAAAAATAACGCAAGACTCACAGAAGTACGGACTTAGCGAAATTTCCATGCTAAACGCTCCTTTGGCGTTAGGTATTTTCCAATTGTAAATGGTTACGGCTGTTACGACAAAACTTTCTTGCCACACTATTGTATTTCTCTATCCATTATTATCACAAAATACGCCATATCGTCACACAAAAGTTAAAGTAGTAAATCTGCCAAGTGGTAACTTCACTTTTCAAGCAGAGTAAAAGACCACTTAGCACTGACTCAACAATTTAGTCTGTCGTTATTAAATGCGAAAGTTACAGACTGGACATTTTATCGGGGCTGGAAACCGTCGCAATAGTCATGATTATTTAATATAGACTTGTAATTTTTGCACATGCGAAAATTCAACTTTTTCACGCACAAAAAAATACAAAAATTGCGTTGTAAAAAAAGTGCATATCTCGAGTACATTGGCCCAAAAGTTTGCGAAATATGGAAGGATATATTTATTTATTTTTTTATTACAACTACCCCGAAAAGAGCTCGCAATGACCTCTTACATCGGATGATGTAAAATTGACAGCTGACGAACACAAACACCCATGTCCTGGGAGGTGAAAAATCCACCCAGGCGGGACTCGAACCCACGACCCTCGAATTGGCAGGCGAGGACGTTACCCCGTGGGCACCGGGGCCGACAGTATGAAATAAAGAGGCAAGCAGATTCTGGAAGGAAAGTCGCTGGTAGTATGGGCAGCGTATAAAATAATGAATATTTGTCAACGGAAGCCATAAGTCGCGGCATACAGAAGTGCACCCCTTCCCACTTCACTGTGCGGCAGTGAAACTAGGGTACGCCAGGGTAAACATCGATGAAGACTCAATCAGTGGTTGTGGTGCATTCGAGAAATGCTTGCGGTAAAAGCGGAAGAGATGAGGTAAAAGGCATGAGCGGGTCATCAAAAAATGTGGGATGGGTGAAAATAATAAAATTAACGACGTTCGATGTTCATTGGCAGAACCACTGCATAATTTAAGAAAAATACGCAGTACACTTTGGTTAGTTCCACTATTCGACAATTTATCGAAACTGTAAAACCGGTTTTGTCGACAATGGCAACCCCAGGTTCGTTTATACGATGTACTGCAAAGATATAGTTATATATATTACCAAAATTCCCAGTAATGAAATAAATAAAGCTACATAAGTCTCTAACTTGGCTCATTTTTTCCCGCCGTACGCCTGAAAACCCTTCAAAACAGCAGGTTCATTTGCGATCCTATAAAACGTACTTCGGTGAGTAATAGATTTATTTTTATAAATAGTTGGGAAAACATGCATTCTACACACCGTTAGTTTTTTTTACGAAATCTAGGTGCTATACGTTCCTAATTTGTTTAATATTCTCCATCTGGAGCGCACAACCATAATCTATCCCATGTAAAACATCTTATATTTTGAGGCAAATTGCTCGAAAAGTAGTTTGGCAAGGGGTTGATATTTTGATATCATTGGAAAGATGAGAGCGTTTTCTTTAAAATGGGGCCAAATTCATCAAATTCTAGGTGAAGAGATTTTTCGCTCAAACTACCTTAAGAGGAGAAAGTTTGAGGAACAAGAGAGAGCGTGTGAAGCGATGCATGACTGAGGCAGAAGCGAAGGAAGTATGCAAGGGGGTGGAGAGGGGCAATCCGAAGGAAAATGCTACAGTAGAGCCAGTTTTCTAGGCCTCAAGCCGTGAATTATGCTCTTTTCACAGTGGCTATCCCATATGGGAACGGAGCGATGGTTATACATCCATGCGTGTATGGACATTCCGTTTTCGCGACGATGTGCCCGACTATATATATCTATCTGGAGCTCCACACACACATCTTTTCACCGGTCCCTCATTGCCTTCTTCCACAGTGCACACAAGACTCCTTTCATCTTCTTCTCTGCACCCTTTGTCGTTCTCCCCCCACCCCTCCTCATAATCATCGCAACCTTGGAGACCTCTCTCTCTCTCCCGCTCCGCCCTTCACAGGACACACGCTACTTCGATTTTCGCTCACGTTCACACTCCTCCCATACATCTTCCTCTACACACTCTACCCAGCAAAGGGCCACACGGGCGTGTGGCAGGGGCTGTTAGGAGGATAAGTCGTGGAAAAGGAGAGCAATAGGATGAGGAATCGGATGAGGAAAAGATGTGTTAACAGAGTGCCACAGTGCATCGACCTGTTTTCGTTGAAACACCAATGGTACGTGGGAAGAAGGGATATCTGCACCCATCAGTTCTACAGATCAAGTTCTACACCCTGAAAGTTTCGTGATTGAGTATTTCAAGATATCTCAGCCTAGCGTGTAGCCTCTGAGCCTCTAACGTCTCCCAACCCCCAATCTCTCCCTGTTCGCTCGCAAAAGAATATCGAACATCTCTCCGTCTATATTCCTTTCCGAAAAGCTAACCTTCTCCATTCATTTCAATTTATAGTTCAACTTAGAATTCAATACAAGCTCATCCTCTGGGCCCATGTTCGAAACCATCAACCGAATGAAAAATACCCACACTGCTCTTTTTACTTACCTCTTGACACCAGTTGATTAGTTAGCAACAAGTTTGAACACAAATTCAAAACAACTCATTCAAAAGTGCCAAAGGTTTAATTCATTGACGAGTCTCTCAGAGAAAATAAAACCCCTACACACCCTAACAACGAGGTGTTTTTTTCTTAGGGTGTCGACACACCCTAACAAAGAAACCAGTCCCTCACACGGTCCAACAAATGAAAATCCCATATGAATACACACACACACACACATATATATATATATATATATATATATATATATATATATATATAATCTAATGGTTATGCAGAGAACTAGATTCTGGTGAGATTTCTTAAATCTTTTCTCGGCGTGAAGGTAGAAGAGTAATTAGACACGATAGTACATTGATATATCTGATTTTCAACCATTGCAATTGCAGACTATCACTCCTGAACAGCGTAGGACAGAAAAGACATGGGCCATTTCATGGATACGCACTAATTCAAATGTATTGATAAATAAATATAGATAAAAATTGTGTTATTGCTTAAGGTAGTTTGAGCGAAAAATCACTTCACCTAGAATTTGACGAATTTGGCCTCATTTTAAATAAAAAACTATCATCTTTCCAATGATATAAAAATATCAACCCCTTGCAAAACTACTTTTCGAGCAATTTGTCTAAAAATATAAGATGTTTTATATGGGATTGATTATGGCTGAGCGCTCCAGAGGGAGAATATTAAACAAATTAGGTACTTCTAGCACCTAGATTTCGTCAAAAAACTAACGGTGTGTAGATTGCATGTTTTCTCACCTATTTATAAAAATAATCTATAACTCACCCAGTACTTTTTACAGAATCGCAAAAAAACCTGCTGTTTTGAAGGATTTTCAGCCGTACGGCGGGAAAAAATTAGTCAAGTTAGAAACTTATGTAGCTTTATTTATTTCATTACTGGGAATTTTGGTAGTATATATAACTATATCTTTGCGCCATTAATGTTACAAGATTTATTTCATACTTTTTACAGACGCTGAAATAAAAAAAATAAAAAATGAATATGGTCACCATTATGACTAGGGTTGCTCGTATTATGACTTATATGTCGCTCAAACCACCTTAACTTAAACAACGAATAATAAAGTATCTAAACTCTTAAGGGTTAAACTTGCAATAAAAAATACACGACACACAACAAACATACAAACTACACAAGCGGCATTGTCTTCAATGATACGGCAAATAAGAAGGGTAGAAAGTTGCAAAGGTGACTTATTTCTTGAGAAAGATCAGTCTGCTACCTCAGAAGCTCACGTGTCTCGGAATTTACTTAGTAAGTATAGGCAGGCTAAACTCTGCGACAGGAACAATACAATTCAAGAGGTTTTCCGTCGCTTTATTCCGGGAGGAAACTCCAAATTACTTCTTCAAGATAGGGATGTACAGGTTCCGTAAAAATCCGCGTCTTTCACACTACCCGATCCCCCGAGCTAACTGGAATACAAATTCCTCCTAAATCACACTCTTCAAACTATGGAACACGTTGCCTCAAAACTAAAGAGAACAAGGGTTGTATACAAAGATTTAGAGATGTTTTACATTACTCTCCTCAGTACAAAGTTGTAGCCATTCCTCACTACAATAACGCTACCACAATATGTACTGCCAATAAGCATAACTTAGCGTCTATGTTTGCACTTTATAGTCACGTTCTATTTGCATTTAATTATATTGCTTAGCCAACATTTACCTAACACTTATATTTACTCCACGGGTGACAATATTCCTTCATAAGTCTTCACTCACAATTTGCTTCATATACTTATTCCACCCTTGGTCTTCCTCGACAATCCTCCTCATTCATTTCTCCTCCCTGTACTGCTTTCAAGAGGCTGCAGCACCTTAGAATGTGTGCTATAATGTTTTGCCAATATTTTTTCATTGGACATCTTTTCTCCCTAGCTCAACGCAGACTTCTATATTAATTATTCTCTCAGTCCATTTGGTATCCATCGTTTAATACGCTTCCATTGCTTCCAACTTCCTCCTCTACAGTGACTGTAATATCAATAACACTCAAACAGTGATTTCGGTCTCACAGACCGCTAAGCCCTATCAATCGTTATTGTTTTCCCCTTTCGCGAGCAGCCTTCTACCCCTCAGTACCTTCTTAATTATTTAAAAGGAGCGTTCCTCCGAAGTGGCAACATTCTTTTGCTCTCAGACATATTTTTTCTTCGAATTTATCTCAATGGATTCCCGGACGATTTCCTCCCAGAGCGTGGGAACGCTGGGTTAGAGTTATCGCGCGTGAAATCGTGGTTCATATATACTGTTATTTCTTCCGTGGGACAAGGCCTTCGCGAAGTGGGCAAGGATGTTCGCTATCTCCATCGTCTTCCTCCCTCGAGAGGTCGATATGGTAACCGTATTGTATCGATAGAGCAAAAATATCGATGTCGAACGACCCTGCAAAGTGGGTTACCCAGCGCGCGCCGCCACCACCACCGTGGAGAAAGAGTGGATAAAGTTCCCTTCTCCTTCCTGCCCCGCCCCTCCGCCCCCCCGGCCTCGACCTTCCTCCGACCCCTTCCGCCCCCGGCTCTCCACTCTCGCCATGAATGGGGGGCCTCCGCACAATACACCACCACCAACCCCCTTTCATATACACGCACATACATACATAGGTACTCCCCTTATCGATCGCCGTGGCCTCCCGCCCGCCCACAGGGGATGTGCCGCCCCTGGCCGCCACCATCGCACATCAGGGGCAGAGAGAGAGAGGTAGGGGCCTCCGCGCATGCGCCTCAGCCCCGTGACCTCCTCCTCCTCCACCCCCACTCGCATTTAATCCACCGCCTCCCCCGTTCAAAGGGAGGAAGGGTGGGAATCTTCCGACGAGCATACGCGCGGACTAGAGACGGACGGCGGACTACGTTGCCTCCAAGATGCAAGTCACAGGAGCGTGACGTCACACACGGAGAGAGACAGGTGATATACAGCCCCGTAAGTTTATGCGAGCGGACTAATCCGCCATACCGAATCTACAACGTAAAAGAAGTGAGCAGTGAAGTGATATATTTCCTCTTCGCCTAAGGCTTTGTAAAAATTCACTTGCCTCTGTCAATTGATTTAAAAGTACTGAACTTGTGACATTAAACGGTTACAGTGATTGACAAGTATATTCAGTAAAAGCATAATATATCACAGATATAAAATACAGCTTCAGGTGTGACGTGGTGAAACCGTTCGATAACGACAGAAATAAAATACTTGCAGTTTTCCGTTAATACGTTATTATTAATCAAGTGTATTGTTTCTGTCATTACATTAGAAAGACTCACTACCAACAAGGTACACTACATACATGTTTAGAAAATCAATGTAATAATATAACTTAGTACTTTTCCACGTTTTACTATTTATTTCTGAGACCAGTTCCATCTTCTTAACGTACCATCAGGGAGAAACAAGTCGCAAAAATAAATAAACTGCACAAAAGTACAAAGTTAGTTTATCACAATGGAAAAGGTACGCAATCACAAGAGGTCACGCCAGGAACCAATAAAATTATACATTTCGAAAGACATGAATTCGTCATTCCAGCAACATTCATTCCACCTAAACAAGTTTCAGCGGTTATATCTTCGAAATGGTCATCAGCTATATTGCAAACAGGAAATTCCCGCCTTCTTTTGGGATCCAAAATGGCGGACCGCGCCGCTTGTTAGCAACCACGGCACCACAGGGCACTAATCCACAACTACCCCTAAGCGCGTTATGCGTCGCATACGGAAAGACGGCCGATATAGTCACAGAAGTCTACAGAAGAGTCATCTTAATGGCTAAAATTGTATGCATCCCATGGATTATCATGCAACAGATTATGAAAGCTCGAAATAAGAAAAAAAAATGCTCCATGTACTTATGCATACCTCATAATAACGTGCCATTTCAACAACATACCATCTTTTCCACTTGCAGTTTGTTATTAAATGCTGCACAGTAAAGCGGAGCTTCAAACTGCTTCAACGCTGAACAACATTCCTGAACCCCGAGTGTTGCTGCTTTTTAAGGAATTTGGGAGAGGTAATCTGGCTCCACCATGTAAATGTGACTGACCTGACCGCGTCTGACGTCACAACAATCGGCTTGCCCTGGCCCCACGAGTAATGAACTGCGCCCTCTCTATAGGGTATACATGCTTGAGGCTGGAAATGGTAGGGGGGGAAGAGATGGAGGAAGAGGTTGAAGAAACCACCTTTCCCTCCCCCTCCCTCCCTCCCCTCAAAGGAAAAGAGCGAAAGCAAAAGCAGAGAGCGCTAAAACCCTTCCTCACGGACTCCTCTCTCCATTTCTCCATCGCTGCCAACTTGAGCGCACGAAAAAGCGGAGCCCTGTTCGCCAAAAAAAAGTGCTCTCTCTCCACCTCCCAAGAGGTCGCGGGAGGAGAAGAGGGGGGGGGAGGGGGAGGAATCGAAGGCAAGAATCGATTCCAAAAGACGAGAAACGATTCTCTCTCGCGCAAAACAGTCCTGCGGAACTTACACGAGTACACGCCTTGGCTGCCCGCGCTATTATTCAGCAGAATAGTGACCAGAGTCGCAGTTTCGAAGATAATGGCGATAAACAACTCGATATCCTGATTGCCGAAATGCTAACCGAAAGTCACCATTATATTTGCTGAGAGTCCTGATGCGAAAAATTCCAAGCAGTATTAACTTGAGCGGGAGTCGCCCGCTGAAGGATCTGATCCCTCGCACCTCATTCGTATAAGGACAAATGCACGGCCGTCTACAACGAACACACTTTAGGTGTCACAATTCAACAAACTCGGGTCATTGATATTTGATATGGAAATTTTTCGAGTGTGTGCCGTCACAGCCTAGAAAAAGTAGATGTTTAAAGATATTTGAACTTACATTGAATTATTGAACTTACTCCCAATAAAGCATTTATTTTTGTTAAGAACACTGATAATGTTTTATATCCGATCTGGTGATAGGCCACTATTGTTTGGAACTTATAACAAAAAAACTGTGTACAACACCAGAGAAAATAATTTTATAAGGTATGCCAAACCTAACATCTCATTGTACAAAAGATCATTTGTGTATTTAGGGCCCAAAATGTATAACATGTTGCCATGCTATATAACTCATGCTAATAGCTCTCATGCATTTCTTAAATTGATAACGAAATGGCTGTTGCAAAAAGAGGAAGTTTTTGGATTATCTTTAAAAAAAAAGTTTTTCGCTTTTGTCTTATGTTGCTGGGTAAAAGTGCCTTGTTTTGTTTAAAACTAAAATTGTTTTTTTTAAAGTTCACATGTGCCAAAGTTGAAAGGGTGTCATATACAGGTCTCCCTTTTTGACACCCTATTACATCTCCATATATAAAATGTATATATATATATATATATACATACATACATACATAAATATGTTATTGTATTGTAAACAAATACTACTGGATAAATAAATTTCATTTCATATCCAGTTTTTACTGAATAATTTTCTTCATTAGAAAGATCGAAATACAAATTCTCCAAAATGGCTCCTTCTGCATTGAGGAATTAATTGACGCGAAAGAAACCCTAGGGAACGATCCCCTCGAAGAATATTTCATCCGATATCGAAAAATAAACGACTGATCGTAACAAGAAAACATTGGTTAACGGAAGTACTCAATCCTTCCACCTCTGGCAACGACAAATAAGAGACAAGTTTAATTCCCAAGTCCCACTACCTCTCTGGAGATGCTATTTCATCATCGCTACCTTAAAAAAAAGAGATGGCAATAAATATGTATAGAGAGCGATCACACTCCTACAATAAGACCACATTCTAGCGACGGCGTGAGAAACCGCCTAAAACGGATAGAAAGTGAACGGCAAATGCACTGATTCCGGTGGTTCTTTCTGTAGGGAAGCGATGTTACAGAGGCGAACGAGCCACGCCGGACTCTTTAAGACATGGTTTCGATTCATTAAAAAAATGATACCTAGTCTCGAAGTAGATACGGAAATGCTGGTTAACGGTGCTTAGTATGAATGATAATAATACGCAATAAACACAGCTCATCGAAAACTTTTAACAAGACATATTACGCTTAAGCACTAATCCGTTTGCGAAAACTCATTAACATTTTTAGCAAAATTACTCACAGGAACGGAAATAGAAGCTCCAACGTTAGCCTACGAGACCAAACGAGCGTAAATTTTGTTTATAAGCAGTGAAAATTCCGGTTAATCTAATTCTGGAAAACGTAGCTTTTACTGATTTATAAAATTAAAGGGGGAATAAAGGGAAGGGGAACTTGGGAAAAAATCATGTTTTTTTCTATTATTAGAGTTGCTGATAAGGAATTAGAATATTCAGAAGTGAGAAACTAGGTTCACGAAGACAACTCTACCGGAGGTCATTAGGGAACAAGCATTTTGGCAACTGTCAGTTACACGGGCAAAGGCAAAATTTTCGTTCATCAGAGGGAATGACGCCACAAAGAGGAGACGAGATTTTATCGAATGGTTTACGTCATACGTGGAAGCCCCAGAATTCTGAGCCAGATACAACATAAAAGGCTACGTCGAAGCTACGTAAGAATTGATGACAGATATAATCCTTGGGTGACGTCATGAGATATGGTCCCACATGAAGAAGTGTGGAAATTCACCTGTTCGTAGAGCTTTTTATTTAGAAAAGAATATGACACACATTAATTAGTTACAAATGTTTAGATTGAACTAGACACGACAAGACATAACTGAGTCGATAAAAGCACATACGAACTTGTACGCAATCACACGCAGGGGTGAAAGATATAACAACAAGTGAGTTATGAACCATGAAAAAATCGTTAGCTTTCACCTAGATACAAACTTGGATCACGATATTGTGGGTAAGGTGTGCTGGCCAATTAAACTTGGGAGATTTCTCCCATTTAACAGACACCCATAACCGGCAATAGATCCGGGATCGATTCCCAGTCCAATTACATGATTTTTCCATGTAGTATTTCCACACTGTGGAGTTTTATCGGATCAAATGATAAAATGCGATCACATCAACACAACAACCAAATCAACAGCAGTCAATGTTATGCATCGATTTCAAAAATTCAAATCAAATCGCTCAAATATGACAAATATAAAAATCCATACCAAGTTGTCTAATACTGGTAGCTTGACACAATTTAGAAAAAATATATATTTTGAGTATTTGTAGCCTTATATCTTGACAGTTAAAAACCAGATTTATTTAGTTATATTTTTCCTTGTTACAATTTGTCGGCTATTTTCTACTCTCGGTGCAGAGAATGTTCTGCACTAGCAAGCATTGGTGTTAACTTCTTTTTCTCGGCTGCGGTTTGTTCCATAGAACAATGAGGCAAAAACTATTGTGTAGTGTATTCAAGAGGCTACGATTGCATGCATCTAACAACCTGGAATGTACCTATGGTTCATTATACATTTTATGGCCATATTTGAGAGTTGAAAGCGCTATAATTGCCAGTTTAAGGAACTTTTTTTTTAGGGAAGGAGACAAAATGCAAAACTCTTAAAATTGTTTAACAAAGAACCCATGAACTAATATTTCAGGACAACAAAATCTTAAGTCAGGAACTTGCGCATATTTATTTTTACAGGGTTGTAAAAAGTAATATTTCACAATTTTGTTAGTTTAGAGGTCAAATATCTCTGTCATGCAGTTGTTAAAAAATATGAAATTTATAGGAAGTAATTAAATCCAAGATAAGTATCAACAGTATAAGTGTGTGTTTGGGAATCATACGGTTACAAAGGTACAGTCACGTAAGTACAGTCGCCGCATCAAGTCTGGCGACATCGGCAACTTAATCCCCTTAATTCACTAGCCCCCAAGATGAGGTTCCGATTCAAGACTACCCTGGCCACTTTCTTACCTCCCTCCCATCCTCTCTATCTCCCCTCTCCTCCCCTCACTTTTGAACCAGTGGACCCACACAAAATCGTAGTTTCACTTATTCGGCGCTTTTGTCGATGTCGCCAGACTTTACGCGGCGATTGTACCTACATAATGTAAAAATTCAACATGTTCGTAAAAAAGCATATTCATAATAATGCAAATTTTAATTGATCATGGTGCGTGAAAAGCTATTGTATCTCATTTAAAGCATTTAAAAGCAATAATATACTATTATATATGTTTATGAACTATCTGGCTAGATAATGAGGAATGTGAAAATCATAGTAAGCGCGACGGATAAGGGCCTTCCGCACTATGTTGAGCCAGCGCATAACCGCCAACGCAATATTCCTAAAATAAATTGCATTCAGATCACTGTTTGAGCCATAACTTTCAATTATTTTTATTTTCGTTCATCATTGAAATGAGATTCACATCACACAACTGTGTTTGCCTCATTGAAGTAGAACTAACCAGAGCAGAGAAAAATAAATTAACACCAATGCTTGCAAGTGCAGAAAATGCTCTGCACGAAGAGTGAAAAATGGTTGCCAAATTGTAACCAGAAAAAAAATAAATGATTGGTTTTGAACTGTCAAGATTCTGGCTATAAAGGATTTAAGGGTTTCCCGGCGAATAGTAAAAGTGAAGGTTTCTCGGGTTTCACACCGGGTAAGATTATTTAAATGGATCAACGTTTCGATGGTTGACTCTCATTATCCTGATGACGATGGCTGAGTCTACCATCGAAACGTTGATCCATTTAAATATTCTTACCCGGTGTGAAACACGAGAAACCATCACTTATAAGATTCTGGCGATCAACGCTCAAAAAGAATTTTTTTTCTAAAATAGTCAAGCTACGCATATATTGTTTTTTATCACTAGATATGGATTGGCCCTAAAATTAAAAATACTACGAGAAAAATACTACGTAAGATCATCATAGACCTACTGTTATGCTGCAATCATACAGTAAGTTTTATATTACATTACGCACATCCACCCTAGCACAGAAGTATAAAAGGCCATGAACAAATATTAAATAAGATTCAATAATCCTTCTGCTTATTATTTATCGAAAAGGAAATCTAGACTGATTCAGCTTAAAATGCTGAACGAAATATTCATCCCACGAACAAAATAAAGTAATCAGAATAAACAGGAATGGATGGTTTCGAAAAATAGGAATCTTGGCGTTAAGCTATGCGACACCGAAATTGTTATACGAAACTTGAATGAAATTAATAGTATTCAGCGAGATATGGAGTAAGGAAGTCATGCTCAATGTGCATAGAGTCGGACCTTACCACAAAACGGATTTAGTTTAACGTACAAAAGTTTTCGGCCTTTTACGCCATCATCAGATACAGGTCAGGTGAAAACCAGATGTTGGATCATTAAGCCAAAACGCGTTTCAGGTTAAATAAACAAGTATGATGGAAAATGTTCATTTGCGTGCAGTGAGGACGAAACATTGCATTGGGGCCCCCCGAGAGACCCTCAGGGGCCCTCAATATACTTCGAAGGTGTACTGAACCTCATGCATGTAAGTACCGCCGCGCCGAGGGTTCAAAGCGAAGGAAACAGGGTTCCGTGCTTCGCCCTTTCCTTTTAGAACTGAGCCGCGGGGGGGGGGGGGGGGTTAGGGGAAGGGAAAAAGAGGAAAGATCGGCCCCCCCTGCTGAGGGGCAACACCGCCCCCGCGTCCGTTAATCGCCCCCTGCTTATCAATCACCCACCTTCCCCTTGCCCCACCACCGGGTTCATTCAGCCAGCACGTTCCCTTCCTCCAGCTCCCCCCCCACCCACCCCTGCGACTTCCCCTTTCGTGACACGGAAGTCAAAAGGCCTCTTCTTCCACAAACTACGGAGTAGATGGGCAGGGGGAAGGAAAAACATTTGATTCGGATCGGCAGTGGCTCCCTCTTATCACCCGCAAAACGAAGCACGACTTCTCGATGCGACGAAAATCCAACTTCCAGTCCATCGTCAACGAAAACGAGCGCATCATCCAATCAAGAAAGATAGTTGGTACCCCTACTGATAAATATTTTTTGCCGCTGTCATTTCTTCGATGAATTTCCTTACAGGGTTTCAAGAGTTTTATTACACTCTGCATGTCTGCCATCAAAGGAAAAGGCAATGAAGAAATTTTCATTTACAAAATGAGGAAGACGCGAATGTTCACCCAGCTTTGCGGCAACGGCAAGTACCGTTAAGTCAAATGAAGTAGTATTGCACCCAGGATTTCGGACAATTAGGACAACGAAGATTTGGAACCATGGTTGCCATATTTTCAACGATTCGAAACACGAGATCAAATGTATTTTAAGCAATGTGAATAAAATTTATTAAAACAGTTAACAGATGAAATTATTTTCTTACACCTTTTAAAACCTTTTAACGTGAGACGAATGAAGATATTTTTATATTGTACATTTTATATCATATAAAACAATTGGAAAATAACTATTAAATAAAATATAGCTCTTTCTTAGCGAACATGGATATAAAATATTGGGTGGTAAAAAGTTCAAAAGTAAACACATAATTAAAACTGTTAAAAATATTTGCTTGTTTAAACGCCAATCTACTCGCACCTAATGGGAAATAATTCACTCTTACTTACATTCAAGATTTCATACACAAGTTCTACATTCGAATTCCGACTCATAACAGTCGTATATCTTCAATTTTGTTTTAAGAGCTAACGATAAAACGGTTTCTATGCCATCAGAGAATCTTTTAATATGATCACCACAAAAATGCGTGTGGGGAACTAGACTTCCCCATTTTTTTTAGGTAGTTTGAGAGAGATATCACTACTCATAAAATTCAATGGATTTGACCTCATAATAGAGAAAATGTTCTCATCTTTGTGATGGTTTTGAAATATCAGCCACCAATAGCACAACTTTTCGAGACATTTTCCAAAGCATGCATGCCGTTTTCCAAAGGGGTATGGTACGGCTGTGTGCTTCCGAGAGACATTCTATTAAAAAAATGAAGAGATTCAGACGCAAACATACCGTCAGATATTTAATGGTACGTAATTTGTATGTTTTCTGAAATATTTTATCAAAAACATTTACTTTACCGTAATATTATCACAAAATATCTTCGGTTGTGAAGGCGTTTTCCGCGCACGGCGTGAAATAAAAAAATCATGTTAAAGACTCAAAAATATTTAGTTAATGGTTGAGAAATGCAATCGTAAAAGCCAAGTTTCTGCGTCATTAATATTACTACATTTACTTCATGCTTCTTACAACTTTTACGTCTTCTTACAACAACTACTTAACTTTTAAAAATAAAATCGGAATTACTATGCCTCTATTATTATCTACTGGAGAAGAATATCGCTCAGCTTACTTATAGCTTAAGGCGGCTGGAAAGCGGTATTCGTAAGTAAATGAGTGCACATTTTAATAACTTTTCAAGTAAGTCGAAACTAATTCTTGGACTTATAACTTACGTTAAGTACATCTATTTTGTACGGTGGAAATGACCATACATTCAGTAATGTAAATTACGCTAGAATTATTTTGTAAAATATTCGCCTTAATTAAAGCATTTTTATGACTTGTGCTTGCGGCGCGGGATTCGAAATTTAAGGGAAAATCATATCTAAATATGCTTTTCTTAATCGGCATGATACCTTGATATTTGTTAGCAGCCATTATAATAATATGAAATGTATTATTTCGCGTTTAGGAGAGAATCTGTCATATGTAATCGAATCATAACAAAATATGTCATTTGCGATGGAGCTGCGCGTTAAAATAACATTAAATTGCCAAAAAAGTAAATAGGTAACATGCCGTTTTTTACACTTTTATCAACATTTTATTACTACTAAGGACACGTAAACTAAGTTTCACGCAAATCTGTACATCTGGACAAAAATAGCTCCAACCCCATCGTAAGGCATTGATGCTTCCGAAGGCACTACGAGCCCCTTTTGTAAGTATTGCCCACTGAGGCAACAGGATTTCGATTCAGCAACACGTGGAGAACAATTTGAAGCGGCGAAGGTTCCCCTCCACCAGCTCCCTCCCTCCAGCTATCAATCTTCCCTCCATGCCTTTCTCTCCCGGGCCGATGCCTCGTGTGCAGGCAAACATGCGATACACCGCCCATTCGGAAAATTCTGACCGCCAAAGGTCACGAGACGTCGGGGGAATGGGGGAGCGGGCGACAAACTCGCATCAAATTGAATGCGTACGCACTTACCTTTAGCATTTAGCGCGAAAGAGGTCACACTCTATCTTTTTACGCTTCGTGTCACGAGTAATGGCCGCCGATTAAGGTGGATTGAGCGAAACATCACTTCACCTAGAATTTGATAAATTTGGCCTCATTTTAAAGACAAAACTCTCATCTTTCCAATTATATCAAAATATCAACCCCTTTTTGACCAATTTGCCTAAAAATATAAGCTGTTTTACATGGGATAGATTACGGCTGTGCGATCCAGAGGGAGAATATTAAACAAATTAGGAATTTATAGCACCTAGATTTCGTCAAAAAACTAACGGTGTGTAGATTGCATGTTTTCTCACCTATTTATAAAAAATAATCTATAACTCACCCAGTACTTTTTACAGAATCGCAAAAAAACCTGCTGTTTTGAAGGATTTTCAGCCGTAAGGCGGGAAAAAATGAGTCAAGTTAGAAACTTATGTAGCTTTATTTATTTCATTACTGGGAATTTTGGTAATATATATAACTATATCTTTGCGCCATTAATGTTACAATATTTATTTTTTACTTCTTACAAACGCTGAAGTCAAAGAATAAACTTTGAATATGGTCTCCATTATGACTATCTCGCTCAAACCACCTAAAGAGAATCAGCTCGGAGTAAAGGAATATTCAGTGAGCAGAGCAGCGCGAGCAAAGAAGTCACCCATTCAGCCAGAGGAAACGTAATAACTAATCGCAGGCAACACGAGTACGGAAGCAATTCATCGAAACCTATGCACGGAGCATGATATAACATGGAAGTGAAGCTTGGACAGAGGAAAGGAGACTGAAGGAAATGGAAATGTATTTAAGGGTATTGATGAAGTTAAAATGAAGAGAGAGGGGGTGAGACAGAATCACCAATGAAGAAGTCCTACGACGAGTTCCGGAGGAAATATGCTGCGCATGAACTCTCTCTCTCTCTCTCCTCTATAGGAGAGATATTTTATCGCTGAACGACTTTGCCATTTTTGTCTCTTCCCCTTCCTGTTTTTGTTGCCTGTTCATCTCATTCCATTCAAGCTTCCACAGCCGACGCAGGCAGCGCCATCTGAGAGTAACTATTTCTATCAGTGTGCAGCCACGGGCGTCAATTATCATACGAATGCTTTTTCGATATTACCGTTGAAATCAAATTTGCAAAGGTTTTCATATGGATTTACGCAGTTGCTTCAAAAACATTAACGCCTAATAACCAAATAACTAAATGAAGACAGGTGCATTTTATTCTGTTCCCGCGATACGACCTCTGACGTCATTCCATCCATCGATCGAGCCCGTGGCTCAATTCCCTGTGAAGACGGATATTATTTCAAAGTATTTTCTAAATCTTTATACTCTTGTACTTCCAGCAGAAGTGGAAATCTCCACAAAAGCCTTTTTTAGACATAGTTTAGAATGTATCGGGAAGAAGCGATGGATGGAATGACGTCACGGCCGTTACGGGAAGGTTGTACCTTCCATTCAACTTAAGACTCCTATATCTCTGGCAATTTTTGGAATCTTTAAGAGATGATCTGCAAATGATCTTTTTTCATAGTCCCCTGCACGATAAATTAAAAAGCAAAAATCGTGATACACCCCCATTGCCGCAACATTTGCACCACAAACGACGACCTCGAGTTGAATTCGCCGATGGGCGAAATGTGACAACATGTGGACCTCCAGGGGTGAGAATTATTAGCACTGGTGATGCTCCAGACTCTGCGAAAGCGTGTTAAACATTGGCGAAAGTAATAGAAAGCATTGAAAGCACCCGAAAGCACTTTGCCAATAAAAGAACTCGCATCTCTGATAAATCCAAGTTTCCAATTACACCATGGGCAATTCTTCACAATATATTATGTGCCACCCAATTTGCGTAAGGAGATGATTACAAACGGAAATTCATAAACAATTATTCATGCTTCTTCGCTAAATAAACGAGTTTCGTGCAATTGTCTAGAGATGTCAGAATTCTTTGAAATTGAATCGACTCAAATCAAGCGTGATTTGATTCGACAACGAATCCGCTGATGCGAAACTGAAATATATTCCGAGTGACTCCAATCTGTGATATTCACCTTGGAATGGTTAATACCAGAAATACATGACAATGTCGGCCATGGAAGACAGAAGATGGACTCAAAACGTTACATTTGGGCAGTACAACTTTGAAAATGTAAAATACTTCAGTTACCTCGGTACTAATTTAAACTGTAAGAACTCAATGACAGAAGAGATCAACAAGAGGATATTGGTTGGAAATAGGGCGTACTATGCTAATATTAAGCTCCTGAAGTCAACTCTGCTATATAAGGAGATGAAAGTCAAGATCTATAAGACACTTATCAGACCGGTCGTGACATACGGAGCAGAAACGTGGACCATCTCCGCTGGAAATGAGCAAGCTCTGTGGATATTTGAACGTAAGGTTTTCCAAAGGATATATAGCCCCGTGACAGACGGGGTAACATGGGGGATGATAAGAACAAACAGGGAAATAGAAAATATTATCATAGGCGAAGACAGTGAGATTTGTGAAGACCCAACGGTTAGCTTGGCTAGGTCATGTAGAAAGAATGAGTGAAGAAAGGATGCCTAAGAAGCTGCTACATGGAAATATGGATGGAAAGAAAAAAAGAGGAAGACCAAGGAAAGATGAATGCAGGATGTGGAAGAAGACATAAAGGCTATTAGGATTGTCAGATGGTGGGAGAAAGTGCAGAACAGAAGAGAATGGACAGGCGTCTTCAGGGAGGCCAAAGCCCATACCGGGCTGTAGTGCCGAGGAAGTAAGTAAGTAAGTGATCGTTATACCAGGGTGTTTCAACGAAAACATTTGATCCATAACTTGAACCCAAAACACTTTTGTACCATCTCTACAGATTTTGAATTGAAAAATATCAACAAACAGTAATGGTAGGTGGCGATGCAACAAAACTGCGCATTCCAAAAATGTATTTATGACTAGGACGGTATAAGATGTAGAGTATCCCACAGAACCATTTTTCATTCGGAAGAGTAAAATAAACGGTAATCTCGGAATTGATGACGTCATCAAACAAAAAAGATGGTTTTTCATTTAAGGGTATAAAATCACATGTCACCGTCACCGTGAAATCGGCGCAGTTCGACGTAGAACCGTTCAGAAAGCTAGCGAGTTGGTTCATTCGAAGGCGATTAGGTTGTTCTATAAGACATCACGAAACAAACTGAATCCATAAAGGCAAAAAATATGTATGAGAGATTTAATTTGTGAAATAGGTATTGAAACATTTGTCTATTTCAATAAAATGTCAAAATATCTTCAAAATAAGAAAGACAATGCCTACAAAACGGTTTATAGGATGAAAGGCCATTTAATTCTGAATCTTACAAACCCAGAATGTCTTCCACGGAACATTCCATAAAATTTCGTCCTCAATGGGGGATTATCATTCGAATACTTTTTAGATGTAACCGTTTAAATCAAATTTGCAAAGATTCTTCATACAGATTTACGGAGTTCCTTCGAAGTCTTTTTAAAGGCATCTTCTAGAACAGGGTTGTCCAACTGGCGGCCCGCGGTGCCATTAATTGCGGCCCGTTAAAGGTTATTAGACAAAAGTTCAGAAATTTATTTTTATTCTTATACCTTACGTTGTTTCTTATTGTCACTTAAAAAAATAATAATGTATTACTACATGGCCCGCAACCATATTAAAGGTGAACTTGTGGCCTTGCAAGTGGGACAACCCTGTTCTAGAATGTATCGGGAAGAAGAGGAAAGAAGCGATGGATGAAATGACGTCACGGCCGTTATGGGAAGGTTTGCCCGTCGATTCAAATTTAAGACTCCTATATATCTTGCAATTTTTGGAATCTTAAAGAAATGATCTGCAAATGATCACTTGTCATGGTCCCCTGCACGATAAAGTAAAAAAAGCAAAAATCGTGATAAACCCCCATTCACGAGAAAATGTTTCACGCGATGAAAGCCTGAAGTTGTGTCACAGACACAATCTGTTAGTTTTTTTTATCACAACACCTCAGTATATGCTTAAATATTTATTTTGTCTATGATGATGAATCTCATCGATGCGATTTTCTCCGAAACAAATGATATTTTAATATTCATTCGATTCTCTTTGGGGTAATCGATTCGATGCGAAAATTCCAGTCTCTCGCATATGTTGCCAAGACGCGTCGTCGGCGGCTGCGAGCACAAGGAGAGTTGGTCCATTGGGTGGTCCCCTCTCGCGTGGTCCATCATCGATCGCCTTGAACACACACACACGGGATGATTTCCTCCTCTCTTGTCATCCTCTCGGAGAAGCAACGAGACGTATTCGAACGCTCCGTTTCTTCCGCCCCCTATGCGCCTTCCCCTTCGGGAGGAACTCAATCTTCCTTGGACCAATTTTAATTTGTGGGGTGAAGTCTAATCCGAAGCCGAAGTCGAATCCCTCTAAGCCGAAGGTCACGGGTTGGAGTCTCTCTCGGGTGGGTTTTTCATTACCCATGGCATGGGTGTTTTTTAGGCTACTTCCTTGGCACTAAAATAAAACTGCAGTAATTGTACTTAACTTAAATTATAATGTAAATATTACACTACACGTGTTTCGACGTTTCTTAGGGCGCATTCATCAGGTCTACACAACTTGTAGACCTGATGATGACGCCCTAAGAAACGTCGAAACACGTGTAGTGTAATATTTACATTATAATTTAAGTGGACAGTACAATTACTGCAGTTTTATTTAAGTACTAAAATACTAATATAAGAGAAACAATTGCACTTTTCCACAAATTGCTTTAATGTGTAATATTTACATTATAATTTAAGTGGACAGTACAATTACTGCAGTTTTATTTAAGTACTAAAATACTAATATAAGAGAAACAATTGCACTTTTCCACAAATTGCTTTAATGCGTGCAACGCGTTTCGGCTCACAGAGCCATCATCAGGTACAAGACAAAGTTGTACGAGTGTACATCACGTACATATCTTTTCAAAGGAGGGGTGAAACTAGAGGGGGGGTGGGGGAGGACGCATTAAAGGAATTTCGTGGAAAAGTGCAATTGTTTCTCTTATATTATGAAGAACTTCCACGATATCTCGCCTGAATCTGTTGAATTTACTAAAATGCTGTTCCACCATATAACGCCAGAGACTGTGGAATTTACTGCCTTGGCGGTTGACATTCCAGATACTAACGGCTTTTAGTGATGTTTTCAGCGGGTCGAGAAAATAAATAAATAAGGGCGAGAGATACAGGAATGTGAAGGCTCAAGAGTAGAGGTTCCCACATTGTTCTCCTTCATGCCTCCTTCCAAAATATGGAAAATTAAATAAGGAAAAAAAGACATGGGAAAAATACTTATTTCGCGAAGGATGAAGGTTGTACGAAGGGTTTCAATGATGGATGGCTATTAGGGGGAAGGAGGGCAAACGGCTAAGATCATTAGAGCCATTAAGAAAAGGGAAAAAGGGACGGGAAGGGTTATTTCGGCAAAGGAGGAAGGGCGGGTAGAAACCCAGCGACGATATTAGCCTGATGTTCGTGAACTTTTAGACTGCTGTTTTATGTCTTCAAACAAACCTTGTCAATAACTGAAGTAGTCAACAAGTTTCTTTGAAGTCTGGGTATTTTATATTTATTTATTTATTGGAAGTCTGGGTACAAAATCACTCAATCATTTAATTAATTAATATGTTTGGCGATGGTCGATCGGATGTGCGTATATTCAATGCATAGGGTAGAGTGCCTAAATCCAAATCTGCACCAACGTAATGAAAGAAAATCGGTAGGTACGCAAATGATGAGAATTTAAGAAGGATCAAATTCTCTAAAGGCAGAGGAAATACTTAGGTACGAGAACGATTCTTCGATGCGCTTCCTTGAAGATCAGCACAGAAGAGCAATTTACTTATCATCGTTACGGATCAGGTGTGCAGTAACTTGGATCACACGTTTGTCGTTTTATAAAAATCAGAAATAAAGGAAACTTGGGCGCGTGGCACGAGAAGCACACCGAGATGGATTTTGCTGAAAAGAAGGCTTCCGCGGAGTGGTGTGGATGAGGTACACGTCTTCCAAGACATGCTTCGCAAGTCTGAGAAATACGTCGCTAGCCAGGAGAGGATCAAACGCCGAAAAAAACTCGGAACACCTGCCTCATCCAATATGTAGGTTTGCTGCGGATAGCACGAAATCACAGACTCAAACTATTATCTGAATGAAATACAACAAAGTAATCGAATAAGTATTCATTCGAAACATTCTAATTTTGCTGACATTCTCGGAAACAGATAATGGCGTATCAGTCAAGAGGATTAAGCCTCAGGTTCACATATCAACGTTTCTTTAAAATTTCCAAATATATTTTCAGAGAGTGACACTGAGTTATATAACACACTGAATTCACACTGAGTTATATATTACTTATAACCCACAAGATATGCAATGCGAGAAATCGATTATCGGTTGACTCTGTGAATGAAATCAAATTGCATTGATTAGTTGTTTCACCAATGCACATAACACGCCGGTCTCTTATTGTGAAGTCTGTTCGGATTCTCCACTCTGTGAAGAATCCGAACTTCATTCTGTGAAGTCTGTGATTGGCTAGATGCATCTCCGCGTTCCGCATTCCACACCCGTTCCGGATCCATGTGGAACCCGCTTAAATATAGTAAAATAATTTCTATGCATTTGTGGAGTTCTCTGTAGCACGAACTTGAGTGTAACTCCTAATAAGACCGTATAAATGTTTTTATGTTTGCACGGTGATATGTAGACGCAGATGTAATCACGCTAACTTGGTCGGAGGCGGGAAAAAATCCGTAAATGCTAAACAACTTTTGGAGATCCATATTTTTCACGAAAAGGAAATACCCCGTGGTCTTCATTTTGTTAATTCAATCAATTGAGGTCTCTAATTACAGAGGGGGAGGGAAAAGGAGAAGCCTCAGCTGTCACGAAGGGTTCATGACAGAGAGAATGACCCAGGATGCTTACGGGGATGTGGTCATCTCACCATGGGAAGCCCCCGGGGAAGTCCCGGTCCAGCCGGGCGGAGACGAGAGGTGCTCACGGTTGGCCGAGGGTGAGAGAGAGAGAGAGGCACGAGTAGGGCACTTCGGGGCGGAGCCGCGATACGTCGATCGCAATGCAAGACAAACTTTCGTCATCGCCATATAATTAGCAGTTTATCAATCCGAAGATATTGTTTTGCAACAGCTCTCCAGTCCATTCTCCTATGACCTTAAACGTTTCATTTCATCGTATTCACTAAACGTGCCTCGCAATTCGCATAATGTATTCCATTCTTCCATCATTATTGTCACTGCCTCTTAGGCAGTGATAAAAATTTGTAGCTACAGTTGTATATATTGTATAAGTATATATTGCTTAAGTAATTATTGTGTAAGTATTTAATACATTGTAACCATTGCATAAGTATATTATAAGTAACTATTGTATTCTATACATTGCAAATTGCATAGTTATATACTGTACATTGCAAAATTGTTATTTTGTGAATACCACCCTGAACTCATATGCTTGCTTACAATCCATTTTAAGTAATATTTTTTTTAGATGTATTTACAGTTCATTTTGCAAATTGTGTTATACCTGATTTCCCTTGTCATTTAATTTATATGGTATCGTATTAATTTTTTCTGCTCAAAAGGAGAGCAACTCCTAGAGCAATAAAGATTATTATTATTATCCTTGATCTTCACCGATAGTTCTTTCCACTCTTTTCTCGTTGCGGTACTGCTCACTAGAGGCTGTTGTCTCTCGGGCGAATTCTATCTCTTCCTTTTACCAGTTTTTACCAAACATATATTCTATCTCCAACTCTTCGCAGGAATCCTTAATCGGGCATTCTCTCATTTGGCCTTCGAAATTCTTCATTAGCACATTTCCATTTCTTGAAACTTTCTCTCTTCTGCGGCAGTTATTGTCCAAGATTCACTGCCACTGAAGAACATGCTTCAAGTAATTTTTTTACTAGTTTAACATCTTCGCTTATCATTAATTTTCAAGAATTCGAAACCCTGCATACAATTGAAGAAAAAGGGGATGTTTGAGGTCTTTAGGGAAAATTTTGAAATTAGAAGAAAAACTTTGTAATTCCACATAAATTTATCAAACACACGACCTAAGTTTCCACATCTCCCGTCATATTCCACTGATTTCGAAAATATTCACGCCAAGCATTGAGACATTATTTTAGATTGAAATTCTGAAATGAATTCCTAAGGGTTATCATATAGATAACAGATCAAATGAATTCTAACATGCATCCCGAAATCACTCAAACGATATGTAATCCAGCTTACGATACTACCTTATGTTTGTATTATGACACCGGATATGAATATAAAAAGATAAGCTTAAGATATTATACATGGAGATGGATGACCAAAATACATTGGAGTCTTGAGTTCACCCACGAAGTATATTCCCTAAGATTATCTTTTCCATTCTCTATATTCCACCATATCATTGTTAGTTTCGGATGGAACTTACGAAAGTTGAAAACAGTTTGATGGGCAGGAAAATAAATGTATAATAATAATGAACCAATTAGCTAAGAAAACCTAAAAATCCACATAAAATTCTTTCATATTCCTACCATTGTTCCAACGCACATACTGCAGTCGGCCGGTTTGGAGAGGCGATCGACAACTGATTGCACCGCTTTTTTGTCACCGCGCATTAGACACATATGGCGTTTAAGGGGTCGAGGGGTTAACTAGATGAGTGGGGGAGAGAAACCCGGCGTCGGCATTAGCCAACTCTCAACGAAAGACGCCAAGGGGACCACAGCTCCATTCGACGGAACGAGTAATGCATTCAAAATACTCTCCACATGACATCCAAGTAGAGAAAAAAATTAAAATGCAAAATCTCCGCAACCGCCAGGATTCGAACCCTGGCCCTCAGGACGGGAAGCTAGTGCTCCGGCCTCCTCACCAACCCTATCACCCTTGGTAGGGTTGGAGGGCTTATATCAGTAAGAAAGGTAATTTACGATAGGTCATACGCATCTCCCTACTACCTATTTACTCCAGTGGGCGTGAATAAATTGGCATGCCAAGGCAATACTCGTCGGAAAGAAATGGCATTAATGGCGGGTGAGGCAAAGAGTGCCCCTGGGAGTCAGGCTGCACGCAAACACACGTGCGTCAACCTGGTGGCATAACCTTCGTGTCGCCAGTCTCAGAAAGGCGTTGGGCCTTCTATCCCCCCCCTAGGCGGATTAAAAACACGACGGATCGGCCATGCGCGCTCCCCACGGCTCAACATCATTCGAAGGGTAGGACTTCATGATTTCTATTTTCAAAAACAAAAATTAAAAAAAAAATGCTCTCCGTTCTGCGTAAGGAAAATAGTGTTCTATAAGAAGGGTGCAATGCTCAGCGAATTCTCTCGTTGGAACGTCTGAACTACATATTCTCTTATTTATTTATTCTATTATTATATTTATTCTATTATTTATTCTATTTATTTTATCTTATTTATTTATCAGTAAACTATGATTTTTTGTTAATAGAAATATTGTACATGAACTAAAGATCTGCAAGAGACAAATTGTATAACGGGTTAATTGTTAATGAGATAAATAATAAAATTGTGTGATTACATAAAAACTGGATATGTGAACCAGGTTGATTGTAAGGAAATGCCCGGGTGGGTGGTGGTGGGTATGATGGTGGCAGTTGAAGAGGGGTGTAGGTTTATGTTGCCCCGGCCTATCCACCACCCCAAGGGTATATACCAGACCTGATCTGTATTATGGGAGAGTGTACCATGCATTGTATCATTTCTAGAACCTAGAGTCCTTTGGACTAGGTTCTAATAAATCCATTATTCTATTCTATTTAAATGTTTCCCAGAAACATTCAGAGCGTGGAGTTCAACTCCAATTCATCTGAATGTCGACAGGATGTTAAAACAGAGAAAAAAAAGCTTTGCAAATCTGATTTCTCAAATCTCATCTCAGAAAAGCTAAGGAGTTTTTAGAAAACCGTTAACTTGACAACCATGCAAGTAGACGTGATAGTGAAATAAGATTTCTCATTTCGTCTTTAATAATCATTCAATTACATTAAACTTGAAGAATTACAGTTTACAAAAAAACCCTCCCCTCAGACATTCTAATGCCAAGATGATAGAGTTCATAGTATCCAAATCTCGGAAGTTGTTTCCTAACTTATCCGACCCGAAAGGAAAAGTAGTTTTTTTTTTGCTTAAAGATTGGATGTCCAGAATTCTGGCGGATACAAAGGAAAATGTATCGAAAGGACTTTAAAAAATAGCCTGTTCAATTTCGCTCGACTACGATGTATATTTCGATTTTTTTACCGTAGTAACGATCTGTATTAAAGTTACAAAATAATCTACCTCAACAGGGTAGTGCCCGATGCACAATCGAGTTATCATTATCTATAAACAAGGAGGGAGTCAAGTCTTGAATAATTACGACGAAATGCTTCACTGTGCACGTATATTAGAAAGTCAAGACTAAAAAGAATGACGAACGAATGCGATGGCCACAAGAGGGCGAAACCAAGAGGTCAAAGGGGTCAAGGTCATAACACAAATTCCACGGCGATCGCTCGAACACAGACATCTTCAGAAGACGAGTAGTTCATGGAAGCGATGTATGTAAAACATTTGAGGAGCACCGCAGTCGGAGCCAGTGCATTGTTAGTGAAGCGCCAAGGCACGAGGTGAAGAGGGACGGAGAGAAAAGAAAGAGGAAAGGAGTCCATGCAGCTCAAGAAAAAACATAATTTGAAAAATAAAACGAAGCAGTTTAGTTTTAGAGGCAGAAACTTAAAAAAATACGGGTAGCAACGATTGAAATAAATAAGATTACGATAGCAATCTTTGAAAAACATTCGTGTTATCGACATATTCAATTATTTCATATTTAATTCACTTTAGTTAAAAGTAAGTTTTTAATTTCTTTAAGTGCCAACTAGTGAAAACATATACAAACGATACTGTTGTGTATAAAAACTACGTACGCAGTGAACCCCCGATAATCCAGAAACACCTGAGTTACCATGGTAATGCACCATGGACATAGACATAGAGGAGTATAATAAGCCCAATCCAACTAGACTAATACCTACATGTATCTCTACGTCGCCATAATGCTTCCATTTCGATCAAAAAAAGACAGAGGAAGTCTACATCGAAATCCTGCCCAGAGAATAGAACGTCGAGCTGTCGACAATCAAAGAGAGGAAACTAGAGGAAAAAGAAATGGATGATTACAAATGTAACATCGCTTTAACCATCTTAATCCACACACACTACCCTATGATCCATCGCAGGGGCGTGAGGTATGGGGTGTCGAGACACCAGCGATTAAAACGAAGGGGAAAAGGAACTGGAGGAGTAATAGAAAGATGAATATTGAAAGATGATAAAATTCACAGATTCAGGGTCTACTTTGTAGAAACTTTTAATATTCATTACAATAAAGTTTTGTACTTTTCTACACTTTTTAATTTTTCAAACATACTACGCGTTTCACCAATTTTATGGCATCGTTAGGTGTAGTAGTTTGTTTACATATATTATATTGTTGTCGTTGTTAGATACAGAACATTCAATTTGATTTTAAAGAAAACTTGACATTAAAAAATTACAAAAAGGAAATTATACAAAAATGAAGAGAGTAAAAAAATATTAACATGAAAATAATAATTGAAATTATCAGGCATTCTCCAAATCTATGCAATGAGCAGCTTTTTACATATACCTTCCCACTACTTTCTGGAAAATTATCGTTAAAAAACGTTGACCTTTCTCATACCACCACCCCTTGATTTCATTGTTTTTGCCAAGCATTGTATGAAAATTTTTGTTGCTATTATTTTCAAGTTAATAGTATTTTTTACTCTCCTTTTCATTTTTGTTTCATTTCCTTTTTGTAATTTTTTAATGAAAACTTTTCTTTGAAATCAAATTTAATGTTCTGTATCTAACAACAACAACAATATGATATGTATAAACAAACCTGACGATGCCATAAAATTGGTGAAACGCGTAGTGTGTTTAAAAAAATAAAAAGTGTAGGAAAGTATCAAACTTTATTATAATGAATTTTGAAAGATGATGTTTAACATTAAAGAGTATCGCTCTGCGTTCGTCGCTTCGTCTCCAATGCAGGTGCGTGGAGAGGGGTTTTTTAGCACGGATCGAGTGTGGCCGTATATCTCATTTCGTCACTTCCGTCAGTTCTAAAGGCCGACAGTTCCGCAATAGAAAGCTCATTGATGGCATGCTTTGCTATGTGTATTCCAAGGTGCATGTATAGCCTGAAACTCGAAATCTATTCAACTCGAAACGTTTTTCGGTGCCAGAGATATTTTAATTTATCGAAGCTCGACTGTAATTTTAAAGAATAGTTGCAGGCAAAAAAAAACTCCCAGACCGACATTTGGCAACGCTTGCTGCGCGTATTTGCACGCAATCCTCAGCGTCATCACGGCAAAAAACCTTCGTCCGCTCTCAACATATAAGCCGTGGTGGAAGCATGCTTAGCGTAAACATTTCGTGCACAACGCGGCGATGACGAGGAGGATGGGACCCAAGCCAGGTCATCTGAGCGCCCTGCTATGTGGTCCAGCAGAGAGAGGCTGGGTGCTTCCCAGCTAGCGGCTTCGATGTTCGGATAACCTTCGGCCGTCTTCGGAAAAGAGAAAGTTCGCTCAAGGTCACGAGCGCGCGCGGCCGAAGAATAACTTCGTCTACGCGAATCAGCCATTCGGCCAAGGTTTACGGTACTACATAAAACGACGCTATAAGCATAACGGCATGGGCAATTTGGAATTCCCAAATATGGGGCCGCGATCACGGTTTCCCATAACGCGTTCGCTCGCGTTATCGTCATATTTCAATAGCACTCTCCACAGCGAAAACGTCATCGCCATTCTTCAAATTTTGCCAGGTGCTCAGGGGCCTGATTCTGATGCTTTCCAGATGTTCAACTTTTCCACCAAAACGTCATTAGTTTCCACCAAAACGTCATGACTTTCCGACACTACGTCACATGTTCCACCTTCCACCAGAGAATCGTTCACTACATCGTTCATCGTTCAATGACTGGTGGAAAGTCAAGCTTCCCTTCCACCCGTCATCCACTTGGTGGAACAGCGCTAGTGTCGTGGTGGAAACTTTCCGACGGAAGTAAGCGTGCGGAAGGTAGACATTGTTTTGTTCGCGGTTTCGACGTAAGTTGGAAATCGGCATAAGTTTGTGATGTTCAGCTCTCCAGAGGGGGTCATTGAGCCGTTCATTTAACGGATCAAGAGTCGTTCAATGAACGAATGGTGGAACTTTCCACCAGTCTTCCACTAGTGGAAGATCAGAATCGGGCCCCAGAATCACTAGTTTTAATTGATGGAGTGCTTCCTTAGGACGTTTCCCTTTCACAGTGGTTTGCGTTTCAGATTACGATATAACGACAAAAGGCGAAAGAAGGAACCGTGGCCACACGTCTGGTTACGAGAATATTGACTCCTCATTGCACTACGGTTCTTCTGGCGCTGAAAAAAATCGCATTGATTACCTATATCTTAGAAAAAAAACGCACGGTTTCCTAACGAGAACACTCTCCGAACTTCTCGGAAAGGAACGTCGCTTTGTGCGATACGTTTACGCGTGAAATCTATTTCTGCAGCAGAACGAGTATCACTTTGGCGAGTAGGCATTCCGAATTCGAGGGGCAGTTGAGGTTGCTAAGGTGGTTCCACCGCAAAATGACTCAAATGCCATTTTATTAATATTCTGTCTACTTGTAGAAAAAAAGTTGTCCTCTATCTGATATGAACAACAAAATAATACCTTTCCACGCTATATTACTCTCTAATTGAACTTGAAATTACATGGTGTTCAATGGGAGTATGAGAGAAACACGGGGAAAAATAGTATTATTACATAAAATATAAATGCCTTTTATGCGTAAGAAGGAAATAATCCAGAGAAATTGAATAAAAATAAAATATAGACATCTTAACACCTTATTTTGTTTTAGTTATTAGGGAATTACTGCCGTAATTGAAGTCAAAAAGCTGTAATTCGTAGGAAATGGCGTTGCTGCCGGCTCCTATGGCTGGAAAAAAGTGCTCATTTTTAATACATTCGTGGAATAATCTGCATATTTTGTACCTTACTTTTGGGTTTCTATAGGTAACGCATTGCATCAGTGAAAGAAGGATTTTATGGACAAAATATCAAAAATGTGGAATTTAGTATTTGTTTTGACTCACACAGTCGCGGCGGAACCTCCTTAAGTAGTGGGAACACTGTCAACAATGGTTTGAACATCCACACAAATAAGCGGCCTTCTGTTTTGCTTGCATGAGGCATTTCGGTATTATCGTATGACATCAGGGAAAATTCTTATCACGTATCGGCGAGCAGGGATTAAAAATGACTGAACAGCAAGTTATTTAGCTGGAGGAGGAATTATTGTCAGAAAACTATTGTTGTTTTCGTCGTTACATTGCTTAAAATAAAGACTTGTAATTGTTCAGCTCTTAAATATTAAGAAGTGAAATAATTCTACAGTAAAATATGCTTAAAAGATACATACATTTTATTCATATACATAAATTAACAATTATACGAATGCATAAGGAACTCGATGTATGGGAGATACAAACGCATCAATTGTCTAAATACCATAAATTGGCATAATCATTGAGTTTTTTCCTTATGCCGAGATCGTGCGGTCAAAATTTATTAAAAAGAATTTGAAAGATTATGTCGTGTAACACACATAATTTCAACAATTGTAATTTTATTGGAAAATTTTTTAACGGGTTCAAAGTTAACTTTCTTTTAATTTTGCCTCTCACACGATTTGAAATTTGAAATTTGGTATGTAGATAGCCTCTACACAGATAAAGATAAATACTAAATTTCATTAAATTATATCTACTAGTTTTTAAAATATGGCGATGTAAATTTTACAAAAATCGCATGACCGTCAACATTAAAAATATTATTTTCTCTTCTCCTAATTAAGGCAGAAAGATGAAAAATGTGTCAATTTGTAGTTATCTTTATTTCCTTTCTTACTATATGTATCACACTATTGGTTGTAAGGAATTTGTTTTTTCAAATTTCAAAATAACATTTTAATTTTAAATTGTGAAAAAAACGCCGCTCCAATTTTTTTATATTAATCTAGGAATTAGGTTGTACCATCATTGAATGAAATTTCATTAACATCTGAGATGGTGAGGTTAAATAGGTGTGTTGATCTGACATGGAATGACCCTGTAGTCAATTCTTTTCATCAGCCATAAATACTCATAATGGGACACGAGGGCTCCACTTTAGTCTCTTTTTGAGGAAAAGATGGAGGTACCAAACACGTAAGCATATCGATGTCTCGCAAGTCGAGATAATACTTCACTCGAGACTTCCATGGAACATTCACATTGAAGTTGACTTCCACGGAAGTGGAGTGTCCCTCGATGTATATCGATTAACTACAGCAGGACATCGTTCTGTTTACTCGTTCCTTCCGGTTTAAAATAAATGAATGACGGAGGCAGACAATGATTTACGAAAATAGCTATTTTGAAAAAAGCTTAATTTCGGCAATCAATGCACCTAAGCATCTCACTCTTCGAGTTCCAAAGACATTTTAAGATTTTATAAAGCGCATAAATTATATTACCAATACATGTGTATCTATAAAGGGCATTAAGAAAGAGAAGAATTTTATTTCTTATCATTCATTATCACAAAAACAGTCACAAGTCATACCTTTGAGCCCTCAGAGAAAACATTACCAGGTAAAAATAAATATTTACATACAAAACAATAAGTCCTTCTACGCCAAATGAATTTTTTGTTAGCATTGTTGTTTTTATTATCCAATCTAAGTCATGTTAACAGGACTTAACCGGTAGCGACTTTATCGCCGAATCGAAATGCTACGAGCAAGCGAAATAGAAGCGAGTCTATTTTCCGAACGACTGCTGACCGTAGACGATAATATCGAAGCATAACGATCACTACCACTATTACGCCCCTAACTGCCATAAAAGTCAGTGATTACATATAGAAGTAGGAGCTACTCGCAAGCGACTTAGAAGGCAGCTCTGCTATCAGCGACGTAACTTCCCTTGTTGCGTAAATCTACCTTCACGCAGTGGCGAACGGCCAACCAACGTCTCGGCCTCGAAGGAGGGGAGAGGTGGGGGGGGGGGGCTGGCGGGGGAGGAAGTCGCGCCCCATTCACCCCCTCTCGAGACGGAGCCCTTCCCCGCCCCATTCAACACGACGAGCGTGTGTCGCCCCATTCATTCGATCGATAGATCATTATATTCACGAGCAGGGGCGCCCTTTCCCCCACTATCTCTCTGTCTCTCTCTCTAACTCACACAAAAACGTACTGTTTCGCGCGGCGAGGGCAGAGGTCGCGTTGCGTGCTCGTGAGAGGCCTCTGGTGGTCATTCTCTTCTCAACTACGGTCATCTTGACCTCTGGCGGTACTTTTTTCCCGATTCTCGGAAGACTCCCGGATTAGACAATAATGTTTAAAATCCTCCACCTCCGGCATTAAGGCGTGCATTTTTAAGTCTTTCTACTTTAATTGTTATCATGAAGATTGGTAAGTGCACTAAGACTGATCACCATAGATTTTTAATTTTGTAACCAATGATTATGATTTAGGAAACAATGAATATAGCCACCTTTTATGCCAAAGGCATAGTCCGGGTATTGAAGGATTCATAGGACAAATAAACATCGCTGCTATTGAGAATGCTCCTTTTGACGTTGTCAATCGCTGGATTATACTCTACTCTTCTATCCTGATTAAGATACTCAACGCACATATCAACGTTGAATGGCGGAACTCAATTAAGTCATTGAATGCAAATATAATTATGTACACAAGGGAAGTGAACAAGCTGTTATTCAGTCAGAAGACGGCTCAAGAGAACTTGAGGGACGAGGTCACCATCTATCAACCTAGGTGCTATTTATTAAGTAGTAATGAGTCTTCGGGGCCCATTATTGGGTTTCCCGAGCATTAAGGTGGCTGGAGCGATTTTTGTTTATAAACAGATTTGCGTGAAACTTTGCATACTTCTCCTTATTAGTAATATCTATCGATAAAAGTGAATAAAACTTCATGTTACCGATTTGGTTTCCTGGCAATTCAATGATATTTTAACGAGTACTCTTATGGCTCACGGCATATATTTGAAACCATTCGATTACTTATGTACAGATTTTCTCCTAAATGCGAAATAATAAGTTTTATATTATTATAATAGCTGCTAACAAATATCAAGGTATCATGCCGAGTAAGAAAAGCGTATTTAGATATGATTTTCTCGTAAATTTCGAATTTCGCGCCGAAAATCCAAGTCAAAACAATGTTTTAATTAAGGCGAAAATTTGAAATATAACTCATGCATCATATAAATTACGGCATGTATGGTGATTTCCAACGTATAAACAGGTGTGCTTGAGTGAAATGTGGTCCAAGAATATTCTTTTCGACTTACTTGAAAAGTTATTAGAATGTGCCTTCAACGACTCACGATTACCGCTCCAGCCACCTTAAAGAGGACAAAAAAATCACTCAACTCTCCGTGCACGAAATGGAAAACGAACGAATTACAACGATCACAACAAACAAGATAGGATACGAACACCTCAAATGATCAAGCTTACAGTATTCTTCAGGTTTTGTGGTTTTATTATAAAATAAGTTCAATGTTTTTCACATCCGTTGAAGTTCAACGGGTACCTTCAGCTAGTCATATACTAATATATAAAAATTGAATGGTGTCTGTCTGTTGCTCAATCACGCAAAAACTAATGAACCGATTGAGCTGAAATTTTGCATGTAGAGATAAAATGTATATGGGTTGAACATAGGCTATATTAAAAAGGCCTCAGGGCCCCCCTGGTGGTCCATGCTAAGCATTGGGTTCGGTGCAGTTGTTTCTTTTTTTTTGCTTTTTAAAAGTATTTACACTTACGATAGAGGGCTGGGATTTTTGTTATCGGATGGATGAATAAATAAAGTTTCTAATTCTTTCAATCGATTTTCTTTTACGCTTCGTAATTCTCTGAAAATCATGTTTATAGCTGAAAAATCTCACATTTTTCTTTGAAATCAACAATAGCATATTTCCTTGACAACCAGAGATTTAAATTTCAAAGGATATTCACGCATCTGGCATTTAAGTTTTCCTGCCGGTCCATGATAGCACATAGAAAGAAAAGTTTTATAATAAGGGCCCAGAGTCCCAAGGGCCCCATGATAGATTGCTTCGGGGGAAATCAATAAATTCAATGCATATTTACAAGTATACTCTTCAATGACTATTCTCAAAGTAGCTCTCATAGGGGAACTGCATACGAGAGAACACTTATGCAGTAAACGATAAACATAAAGGAATTAAACGTGGAAGAATATTTACGTGCAGCGAATAATAATGTTAATAATGCCTCTGTTGTTACAACAAACACGGCGTCGTTTATTACACTTTAAAACTCAGTTGTATTACACGTAGTGGAACCGTCTGCCTCTCATTACGATTGCGAACTGTTTTTTAGACCAATTCCCACATAACTTTACGAGTTATTTATGTATACTTAAACGTGTTAAAATGCAGTTAACTTAAAATCACTCAATGATCGAGTTGACTATTCGAGTCTCTCAGTTGCCACTGTATTCCCCGTCTTTGGACTTAAAAATATAGCCATCAATATCCCTAATAGAAAAAAGAGTAACCTTTCGAATAAATCTTCTTAAGGAAGAGGAATATCTTCTTTGCAAGAAAATGAGTTCTTGCATGAAAATCGACAAAGGTTAGACTTGGATGCTCAAAGACATGTCCACCAGCTATCCAATGAGCGTATCCCCGTGGTGTTTCTCGGGTTACGCTAAGAACCGCACAAATATCATCGGGGTAGCAACCTTTAAATCTGGTTAAAATATAGATCCATCTGTTTCGAAACTTCAATCTGTTTTATGATGGTGGAAATTATAATGATGTCACTCCATACTTCTTATCCGAAAGATGAACGGATATTCTGCGCAATGAATGACATCGGTGCGTGAAAATTGGCAAGTGCACTAAGACTGATCACAATAGATATTTAATTTTGTAACCAATGGTTATGATTTAGGAACCAATGAATATAGCTACCCTTTATGCCGAAGTCATAGTCCGGGTATTGAAGGATTCATAGGACAAATAAACATGGCTGCTATTGAAAATGCTCCTTTTGACGTTGTTAACCGCTGGATTATACTCTACTCTCCTATTCTGATTAAGATACTCAACGCACATATCAACGTTGAATTGCGAAACTTAATTAAGTCATTGAATGCAAATATATTTATGTACACAAGGGAAGTGATCAAGCTGTTAATCTCTCAAAAGACGGCTGAATAGAACCGGAGGGACGAGGTGACCATCTATTAACCTGGGTGCTATTTAAGTAGAAATGAGTCTGCGTGACCCATTTTTGGATTTCCCGTCCATTAAAGAGGGCAAACAGTCACTCAACTCTCCGTGCACCTGGAAAACGAACGAATTACAACGATCACAACATACAAGATAGGTTACGAACTCCTCAAATGATCATGCTAACAGTGTTCATCAGGCTTTGTGGTCTTTTTATAAAATACGGTCAATGTTTTTTCACACCCATTGGATTTCAACGGGTACCTTCAGCTAGTAATGAATAAAATAATAAAAAAATTGTCGTATATATCCACTTTAATGTTTAGCTCTGCAACTAGTTTCGACGCATAATTGTAGAGCTAAACATTAAAGTGGACATATACGACAACTTTTGTTATTATTTTATTCGTTTCCTTAGACAGACAAACATTCATTCCTTGAGAATCGAGTCAATCGTCCCACAAAGGCGGTGAGAAACAGAACACCATGATCAGGAAGTTCCAGGGATACACTAATTGATGAAAAAAGTCGGGTGTGGGTGTGTCAGGGACACATACGTACGTACGTTTTACGTACGTACGTTTTACGTCAATTAGTCTGCGTTACCGGATAATAGCATATTGCAATACTGACCGGCGGCTAATTAGGCACCCTTTCCGATGACAAGCGTTGCTTGTATTCGTCTCTGGGCCTTTCGTTTAAGTATCGGCCGACACGTGAAATTTCACTTAAAATTCCTTTAGCTCGATTCTTTCACTAACAAATACCACACAAAGTCCAGTTTTTTTATTAAATAGACTGATCTGGACGAGATATTTCGCTTGGCACCAAAGTCAGCACGCTGGAACATACTTAGGAGTCATGAGATGTACAGCGTGGATATTGAAACCCACGCCCATAATGGCCGCAAATAGCCGCTGGCTACAACTCGCTATTCGCAACTCGATAATAAGGATTTCACAGCGCCAAAAAAATGCCATGCTAACATCGCATACGTGTATCCGAATGAAAAGAGTAAACATATTTATCGGAATCGTGTGCTATTCACGGAGTTATAAGTGTCGGAATGGATCAACATGCGAACGTTAGGTCGACGCTTATGCCCTGGTATGCCATAATCAGACTGATTTCAAATACGTTTCAACGTTAAAAAGAAAATAGTTAGCATATATATATATATATATCAACATCAGACCCACCAATGAGTTACAACCTCCTCTTGAAAAATCGTGATTTTTGCCCTAGAAACGTGGATTGTACCTTGATTTTGGAATTGGATTTATTCAGTGGCCACTCTTTATAGTGTGTGTACCGAAAAAGTTATATAAGTGGAGTGGAGCGGTCGTAAGAGCGGAGGCTTCGCGAGACGACAGTACCTACTCGGGCAAGGCGCCAAGGCAGGGCGAATCCGCTGGGGAGGTCAGGAAAGGGCACAGGCGATGAGGGCAACGCTCCACTTCCTCGTCCTTTTGGATGGTTGTCAGGACACGTAAATTGGCTCGCTCCTTTTTAAACGACCGGTCGCCTACAAGCTTTCGCAACACAGCTACCGTCTTCATTCTTATAACTACTAGCCACAGTATACTGGATGACATTTTTTTATTTAAGGATGAGAGTAGATACCTTACGACCACTGCCTGCACATGTTGAGACCATTCCATACCCACTTCCCCGCTTGGGTATATTTGGCTCGTGGCTACTAGACGTGGAGTAATATCTGATAATTTTACTTTTGCTGGCTAGGACATTTAGTTCGAACAATTGATGTTAGCACGTATTTTTTCCTACGATTTGGACCATTCAAGGCATGAGGATGTGTAAGTAGTTTTCCCCTAAATAGTACACCTTTATCTCATGGAATACTGAGGACAGCGTTCTCATAATTCCTCAATGTTTTTTTTTATAATTATGGCTTTCGTCTTCGTGCAATTTAGAATAAGAGTATAGTACAAGGCCCATTTATTAATTTCTCTGACATCATTGTTCAGTAGAGCGATACTATCAGCAATTTCATCACATCGGGAGTGAATGCAGATTTGAAGGTCATCTGCATATAACATGAACTTGCAGTTATAAATCGCGCAAGAAATATCACTTATAAATATATAAAGTAGTAAAGGGCCCAAAAGGGATCCCTGGGGGACCCCACAGGAAAATGGAGCCCATATGAATAAGCTATTATCAGCACATAAGACTGCCTGAGTTCTACCTTTCAAATAGGAGCAAAACCAGTTGAGAGCTGAACAAGAAAGTTTGGTCATTTTATGAATGAGAAAATTATGGCCCACTCAATCAAACGCTTTCCTAAAGTCGAAAAGCACTAACATACGAATAATATTTATTGTAATGTACCTTATAAATAAAATATTATTTTACCTGGTGTAACGAGTAATTAAATATATCAAGGATAGACGGCAATAGAGCATATTTTCAGAATTGAATAATCTTTATGGGAATGTCATCAACTAGATTTAGGAAGTGAAAAATATTTTATCTAAGTCTCAAGAGTTACCTGTTTAAAAACTTGTTAGCGTCAAAAGGAAAAATGCGATCTACTGCATAATTAGTGGGGGTAAGATTGATCTGTTGACTATTCGCACCTGATATGCACAGTATATGAGACAAGTTCAGCCGAATAACAAAAATATTTGGAGGTAAGGAGGCGTCCCGTCGGCGATCCAGACAAAGGTTTCGAAGTTCACGCCAGATCAACTTCGGGTCTTTCAATGCCGTTAGCTTCGAAGTGTAAAACAAATATTTACGATATCGGATATGGGAATATATTGATAAAATTCCTCTCAAAGAAATGTTAACGAAAAATTGTCTCTATTCAGTAAAATCACTAAAGGAAACAGGAAGTGATAACTCGTGGAAAACCCTTCAAGAGACTATGATGATACAATATTCAAAGAGACGTTTAATTTCGTGACTGAACGAGAGACTTCGTAGCTCGCTTAAAACAATTAGAGTATTATTTTCCTTCATTTTCCTCCGTCTTATTCTAAATGAACTTAACACATGCGACATACCTATCTGTCAGCAGCTGTACCTCTGGCCATGAAAGTGAGGAATTTTAACTATGGCAAAACTTCGAATGTTAAAAAAATGCTTTAGTGAGGCCTTATGTATCCAATAGAATATTTATCGAGTATAGGCTCGATATTGCAGAACTTGGTGGCACGCACAACCGGAGAATTATAGGTCACAGAGGGTGAATCAAGCGCCGATAAGCGGGAAAATGTACCATAGGGTCATAGTGAAGTGACCATCTTTTACACTTTCCTTCATGATCTCATGTACCATGCTCTTCACAAACAAATGCCATCAAGTTTCGCTATCCCAATACATCGTAACATTCAACGACTGAAACATTGAAGATTATTAAAAATTAATGGATATCAGTAAAACCAATAATCATAGCGAAACACATAATTTTAAACTCGGCCACAGGCAAGCGTGCAGAGCTTGTATAATCCAAAGTAGGTAGTGAAATTCGCCATGAAATAAATCTTTTTACTTTGTCTGGGATTGGAACTCGATCTACCAACTGCCGATCAGGTTTATTACTTACTTTGGCTTAGTGGTATTACAGGTATAACACCTGACAAGGCCATTGGGAGACCCGGGTTCGAGTCAAATGATTTCCTCCCCGCCAATGATATCACTTTCGTGTCAGATTGCACTAAAATCGACCACGTTCTAAATAGTTAATAGAATATGTACCGGGAGGTGATCCAGCGCTATTTATGTAGGTGAATGTTGCATGTTTTCCTTTATTTCTCTATCCCCCGGCAGAGAATCGTACCAGAGATACATTTTACATTAACAGGTAACATATACATTAATGGTCCCTCTAAAATTAGTAGCATATCTGTAGTGTAGTGCATGCTTGTGAGGCTTCGCCTCATGACCAGCATAGGCGACTTATGCTAATGCATAATCAGCCGTAGTTGCACCAACTTCAGGGTATAGTGTAATGCATGTTGGTGACTACTCACCCCCTGCCACACACCCTTGAGGTGGCTTCCAGGGTATTTTTTAGATGTAGATGTTAACATCTCCATCTTCGAAGTATCGAGCAAGCCAACTCCAGGGTGTGACTGCATGCCCTGGGTGATTCCAGGCATGCAATACTCGTCCCAGGTCAAGGTCGAACTCCGAACGCTTCCCTAGCTTAAAAGAGCGGGTCAAAAAGCAGTCATGCTATGACACAACTTCCGTTCATTCCACTAATTAGATGGGATGAATTATATTATTTAAATTCTGTGATTATTTAAAATTTCGGGATGAGTTATCTAAGGGCACAAGTTTTCCATTACACAGTTTATATCTCTAGAATGTTTTTCTGTTTAATATAGTCAAAAGGCCGTTTTATTCGAGGCTATTAATTGCGCAGTTTGATACACATAAATTGTGATAACGCGGGCACGGAATTAAAGCTAGGGCTATTTTCATCCATCCATGCGTCAGACTTTGCAGTGAAGTGCCGAGTGTAAAACTGCCTTGAGGGATACATAATTGAAAACTCCGCCATAAATCTTCCAAGTTCATTATTTTCTCAACACCGAGCTGTGCTTCATCACTACCACCAGTATAGTCATCAAGATTAGTTTCCAGCAGCTATCCATTCCATTTTCCTATCAGTGTCATTCCTTAACGTCTTCATCTCAACGTCCTTCATAATTCGCCTGATGTATCCCATACTTGGTTTACCTCGATAATGCTTCCCAATAATTATTCCTTCCATTACTGTTTTCAATGGACTCTTTGAAGGCAAAATGTGCCCTGTCAATTTGCCTCTTCTTTAGGTATCTCCGAGTTTTCACTATGGGTCTTCTTTCTCAAACTCTCCGTAGGATTCTATTGTTGATTCCATCCTCGACTATTCGATCCTCCTCATCTGCGTGGGATCCGTCGCATCCTCGATTTCAATAAAGATGCGGGCCATATTTAAATGTAACTTAACAATATACTCTTAAAATTAAGAACCAAAGCATTTGCATGTTATTTTATAAGAATTTGTTCCTCCATTAATAAATTATACAAATTTGATTTGAACCGATGAGGGGTGGAGGTATATTTTTTAGATTTCAAGGTAGGGAATTCCAGAAGGAAGCAGCCGATACCAAAAATGAATTGTGGTAGGTAGTCGATCTATGCCCAGGATAGTATAGATAATTGGGGTCACCTCTGGAACAAACATCAAGATTATTTGGTTTCGTTACAAACATATCTGTGAGGTGTTTGGGCTCATTTGCTTGAAAAAGGCTGTACAGAAAAGTCACTAGAAAATATTTTCTTCGTGATTCTGTTTCAAGCCATCCCAACTCCCTGTAATAAGGAGAAATGTGCTCATCTCTACGGAGATCAAAGATAAATCTAATGCAGGAATTTAAGGCCCGTTGAAGTTTAAGGTTAAGTCCATTATTCAAGTCGTAAAAGACCAGGCAGCAATAGTCGAGGATTGGAAAAACCAAGGTTGATATGTGCATTTTTCTCGTATTACAAAGTAGAATATTTCGATGGAATTTTAGTTGCTGTAGTACAGTATTAATCCTATGACTCATAGTAAGAACATGATCGGTCCATGAAAGGTTATTACTAATTGTAATAGGAGGGGTACCATCAAGGGATAGAGTTGCTTTTAGACGGGAAATTCCAAAAATTAATTCTTTTGTTTTGCCTGAGTTGATAGTAAAACTATTATTTTCAGCCCACTGGCAAATGGCTCTGATATCAGCATTTATGTTGTTAATTGTGTTGTCAAGGTCGAAGGGAAGGCAGCTGCAATATATTTGTAAGTCATCTGCGTATAGCATATATTTGGCATGTTTGAGACAGTGAGGCAGGTAAAGCAAATAGATAGAGAAGAGTAAAGGCCCAAGAACAGAACCTTGAGGAACTCCAGACGAGATAGATGCCCAGCAAGACTGATCTCCGTTAAGAGTCCTTGACAGCTAGGCGACGTTCCAGCAGATATGATAGAAACCAGTTCAGGACAGAGCTAGAAAAGTTTTGATTCCTCATTTTATCCAATAAAGTAGCGCGGTTCACACGATCAAATGCCTTACTAAGATCAAATAAAATGAGAAATGTCAAAAGTTTTTCTCCATGGCTAACCTTATGTCATCGGTTAGTTTAATCAAAGCAGTTTAGGTAGAAAATATTTGACGGAAACCGGATTGATATGGGTCGAGGTTTCCACCAAGAGAAAGGTACTTGTAGAGATATACTAGAGAAAGAGGGCTTGGAGCTCTCAAGGAGATCTCATGGAGAACGCTTACAATCTGACTAAGACACTGACGCGTTGCATAATAAAATTTCCAGAGGACAAAACTTAGTTTCATTTAATTTAAATTGCAAAATGCTGTTCCACCAGATCTCGCCCTACATCCAAAGAGACGCGGGCGCCTTCTGGGGGTCTGATTGCGAGATAACGGGGGGGGGAAGTGGGGGGGGGGGGGGGTTGTGAGTAGTTGAGGGGAAGGATTGATGGTCCCGTGTTGGGTTGGCTGGCGTGCCAGGGTGGGGGGGGCGGGGGCGGGGGGATGGGGGGTGGGTGGGGGGGGCTGAACGGAATGGGCAAGGAGTGGGCTTGGAGCTCTCAAGGAGATCTCATGGAGGACGCTGACGTCAAAGGAAGTGAAGTCGGTGGGAGGATGATGTCTTGACAGCCCGAACTTCCGGAATTGGTTTACGCGTGTATTCCTTCTGCTGGATGTTACCTCTCGGAAGCAGATTCATGCACCACCAACCCATGTCAAGCATCTATTCTAACGCACGCCGAACATGTACTCTAATGTATGCAGGCATACATACATATTCTATCATGGACTTCACAAGAGGTTAAGATCTCAAACCCTTGGTACATACATACATACGTTTGCATCACGCGGTTCCTTTATGGGTAAGACAGTCAAAAGACCTTAATCATTAGTGTTAGACGCAGGAAACTATGTTTCCATAATTTCCTCCAAATTTCCCTACTGTTACGCAACTTCCTCGCTTCAGCCTTATTCATGAATTGCTTCAAAGACGCTCTCTTGATCTTAAGATTCCTAATATTCCTCCTCTTAAGAATATCTTTCCACCACATTCACCCGTGACTTCCTCCGTCTACTGACCTTTCCCCTCACACTCCTCTTTCGCAAATCTCCTGTTTCTCGCTTTTCGAAATGTATTCCCTCAACGTGGTAAAACAAACGAAGCGTGCTCCTTTCATATTAACGTAAACTAGCGGAGCTTTCCACATTATTTCATGACCCAGTCATCCTTCACTCCTATTTTTACCTCAAACACTAATAAGACACCTCATATGCTCAGTACTTTGCCCGCACTTAAGTAGATAGGAGTACACGTTCATAAACTGAAATTTTAAATCATATCATCAGGTCATATATGAAAACTTACAATTGCAACTTTTAAGGCCCTTCTATTAATATTGTAGTGATTATTTCTACTTTTGACAACAGCTAATAAAAATATCCCAAGCACAGTCTCTGTACAGTATCAACGGACTGGCATCTATGGTTTTTAATTTATCGTTATTCTTTAATAGTTAATGGAAACATGCATATGTATACATGAACTATCCGTATAAAGATACAAAAAATTCCATTTCTATCTGTAAAATTAAGTTGTACTGAAGAATACAAATTGATTTGTTGTTGAAAGAAGTGTCTTTATCGGATATCAAAGCATGTGCCATAAAGTCCTAGCTATGGGGAAAAGTTCGCACCTCCTAGGATTTCTGATTTCAATGCAATCCTTAGTGAAGTTGTTGCAACAATGTATAATTAAACATTGCTAACATTACCAGCTGGCATGTTAACGTTTGTATGCACCGTGTGTCTGTCATGGCGAGATCTACGTCGTACGAGCAAGCAGGAGGTCTAAATTCAATTTCTGTTTCATGAACTCCTTTGCATAGTCGCAACATTTATATAAATGTGCCATTTCATTGCGATATTTTCATAGTTTCCGTAGTTCTTTTTGCCCAATTTCTATGTAGTTAATATTGTCTTTTTTATATTCGTCGATGGGTGGTTTATGTGGCGCCGTTAGTCTAGCTATGGGGTAATTAATTGTGTCAATGTTTTCTTTTACGAGGAAAATTTCACTTTTTCCTTTTCCGCCGTTCTTAGACCTACTTCATCAATTAATTCCTTTGATAATATTCAAGCTGCATGTTCCATACTTCCCTGTTATTCCAATGGAAACTTCTGAGGGAAGTGACAAAGATCCTGCAAAAAAAACAGGATTTCCAGGATCAAAACGAGGGGCAATTTTAGACTCGTTTTTCGTTTTAAATGGGTGAACTAATACTTGTAATTGAAATTTCTCCAATTTTTTGACCGAATGCCTTGTGCCGCTAAAATCTTTTAAAGAAATGTTTCGAAAATATTTTTACGGCGATATTTTTAGAGAAATTCTGCCTAGCGCTGAGTTATTCATAGTATCACATGCATCACATAAATCAACTTGCGAGGACGAAAAATGCCCTAAAAAGAGAATTATTGAGGCGAATGTAATTCCAACATAGGTCTGATAATGACAAAGAAGGTTAAGAAGCGTTCTCACAAACCGCTACCACTACGTTGTTACAGTCTTCATTTATTTGTTAAGACTTTATTTTCCCTTGTCAACTTAACTCCCTGGACTAGGTAAAGTTTTTAAGGGCGGGGGTTGTGTGCGTGTATTATTTTGAACATTATCTATTTGCGTGTATTGAATTACTATTGGTTTCCTTTTTCTTTTTTAATTTATTTATTTCTTTTTATTTTATATATTTATATTTTTTGTTTTTACATCATGCTAGGGATTTATTTTATTTATTTATTTTTTATGCATGAAATAACTTATTTATTTTTTTAGTTATTTTTATTATTATTTTTGAATAATTATTATATAAATATATTTTTTATATTATTATTATTTTTAAAAATATATATGTCTCTATTCATATATATTTATCCCTCTTTTCTCTTTTTTTTCTCTTTCTTCTCAAAACAAGACTATTATTCATAAGGCTAACTAACAAGATGGACTAGACTAACAAGTTAGATTGAATTGGATTGAAGAAAGATTGAATTAACGAGGCTGTAACAAATTCCACTTCCACTCTGTGTTACAGTCTTATTTTGTTAAGACTTTAGTTTCCCTTTTAAACATTTTTACTCCCTGTACAGGAAAGTTTTTAAGTGCGGGGGTTGTAACAAATAATTTCATACAGCACCACTGAGCAGTTTACCGTACCGTAGTGGGGCAAAAAAATATCGTATCGCAATTTGTACCACAATTTAGTAGCTCTATGTCTAATAGAAAAATCTTTGTCTGAAAGGAAGGAAAGAATAATTAGGAAAACTATCTTTTTAAATGCAAATATTGGCCGATCGAGATAAATAGTGATACACGGCACGTCATTTTTTGCAACACTAATGCTTTGTATGGTGGAGAGTCGTCCACGGCTTTCTGGTTGAAATGATAAAAAAAGGGTTGGAAAAAAGTAGGAAAAATAATCGTGATTTGGAACCGTATGGAGACCAATAAAGAGATTTCGTACCGCACTGCATATCCTACAGAGTTACCCTTGTCGCCGCGGCTTCAACTCCCCTTATGCAACTGAGTGAGTGAGTGATGGTAAAGGCCGAAACTTTAAGGAATTCCATTGTGAAATATGAAAACTTCAAATTCAAAACTCTGTGATTCCATAGTTATATTTTTTATTTCTTCAAATATTTTTGCTAAACTGACGCATCTAAACGAATTAACCCCAAGCTAAAATATATTCCGTCGAATCGCAAAGTTTTTACTCGGAAGTTTTCTTAATTCCTCAAACCTGCCACGAAAGGTGACCTTTGAAATGCCATTTGCTTAGTGTGTAACGCGGAGAAATCAAAGCTGAATCATCTGATTCCCTTTAAGTTTCTCGGAAAATTCGTCTCCAGCTGAGATGCATTAGAGATAGCATTCCGTGGAGTAGAATATCCTTTTGAACATTCGATTGATTTATGCATTTCGAATCTCCGTCCGGCTCAATGTTTTTTATGCCGGTATTACTAACGTTATTGTTTATGCTTTTTAGGCATTCCTCGTACACCACAATGAGTCACTTTAAGAATAAATGTGGTACAGTGAAACGTGTCTTATGCGATGCCTAAGCTAAACGGAAACCAGTCTTATCCGGAAAATGTTTTTTTTTCCTTCCGGCAGGGATTATATAGTTTGCATGCATTATTATCTTGAGTCCAAACTGAAACAGTAAAATACGGAAACAGAATCGAATTCCGTACAAAGGAACCTCAGTGTAATGGAATTTCATCAGTTCCCATGGAGAATTTTCATTTCAACATCGGAATGCAAAATACCATATCGTGAAATATAGGAAATTTTAAAAGACTTGTCTAATTAATAGTATTAAAATTGATTTAACTCATCAAATGAAGCTAATGGCGATGTAGAAACTTGCATTACACGGAAGAGAAAGAAATACCAGCTGAAAAAGCTGAAATACTTGTGGATTTTAAAAGGTGTACCGTTATGCTGAAATAAAAACCTTTATGCACAACACGCATCACTGCTCTTTCGTAATTTCACATGAATCCCATCAATCAATAGACATTCAGCCGAACAACGTAGACATCACATTTTAAGGTGGGTCTATACTTCCAAGCCGACTCTAATTAACGGTCGCCGCCTGTAGTTGCCTACTGGTGTGGTAGAAGCCCAACGGGAAACAGTGAAGGCGGCGCTGACAAAAATGGAGAAAGGAACGATAATCCTTGGGTGGGGATGGAAAAGGTCTACTCCGTTGTCGATTGAACTTCACTACTTGAACTAATTTAACTACTTGAACGTTTAACATTACTATAGCCTTAATACGAAAACAGCATCAATGGTTGTTGATTTTTTGCGTAGGTATATAAAAGATGATTCTTTGATTTAAGTGGGCTGAAATCCTCATTTCGGAATCGAGCCATCGTAACGTGCCCCGGAATATAACAAAAAAATTCGTAAAACCAAAGTTTTGCTATTTTTTATAAAAAAAACAACCACTTCATGATAAAGTTACTCCACTTAAATCAACAAAAGATTCTTCATCTACAGAAGACAAAAATTGCAAGTATCCAGCTGTCAAGGCAAAGCCGTTACTGTGTTAGAGGAAAACGTCTGAAACAAGCTTCTTAGCCTCGGTATAGAGCCGCCTTAAGAACGTAGCAAAATAGACCTTTTATTGTTTTGTCTTTTACTTTCCCGCCCATGAATTCAGCGGAATACTGCATTATCCGTATTATAAATATCATGGTCGCAATGAATTCCGCTACAGACAACTTTCACAGTGTCTCATCTTCCACGCTCATTGATTCAATGGCCAAAATGCAACAAGAGTATGTTCTTCATAAGGTTTTGTGTTAGAATTTATTTTTTCCGCTTTCGTATACTTTATTGACGCTGGTTTGGTCCTTAAATTAATTCACTGGTCATTTGGAAATCAATGAACCCGTTACTTTAGTCAGTGCTGATTAGCCCTCGACACCTTGTCATGAAATTGCCCTTCCGAAATTTGTAGAAGGGTGGTTTCCCATTTTTTCCCCGTATTTTAGCAATAAACAAATAAGGAAATAATTCATGATAAAGTACGTCTCTTTTGACTCCATAGGAATTGAGTTCGAACCCCGTTCTCCCTCTCAGGTGTCTTTAAGCATTCACACTACAGCGACATCAATCAAGCAATCAGAAACGTGATTCAAGGTGGGCTCGGAGATGGTTGTTAATGTAATTTGGGTATCCTTGCATTCAGTCTAATTGTAGAATAAGTGGGGCTTAGGGTATATTCAACTCATTCAATTCAGTGAATTAGTTCTTATTATGAAGAAAAACATATCTATTTAATTGCTTTCTTTAAGTTTTAATAAATTTCTAGATGCCTGCCAAGAAATAGAGGTCGCTTTTCATGTTGCAAAAGGCTATGCGCCTCAGGGAGAAATTTTAGAGAAAAATGAAGAAGTTCAGAGCCACAGAACGCGTCCGAAATGTAAGTAGAGCACCTCGTATGCTTTCTCAGTTATTTTTAAAGTAAATTTATTGCACACCGTAATACTTTGTACGAAAACGTAAAAGAAACCTTCGGTTGCTTTCAGCGCACGGCGTGAAACAATTAAGTCTCTATAGTTGAATTCTCAAATGTGTGAATACATATTATGTTTTATTGCTGAAAAAGTCGAGGGGATAAGAAAACAAAGCTTTTGTGTCATTGATATCACTACATTTACTTCATTCTTCTTTAAACTGCTCAAATTTTCAAATAAAATTCGAATATGGTCTCTATTACGGCCAGAGAAAAACCTCACTCAATTGACCTGAGGCCGTGCCAGATGAGCCACAGTGGCACGAGTGTGAACTCGTCGTCGCCCTAAGGACGACCAACTTTTTAAACCACATCCATCGTGAAAATGACTCAAATGAAAGTATTATGTGCCCTTTCACAAGTAGGACGAAGGTAACAGGGATGGGAATCATTGGAAGAGGAAAAGGACTAAAAATTATATCTATTTTGACGAATTTCCTTTGTTTCGGTCCTGTTCTTGACGACGCAATCATCACTGGTACGCGGGAATAACAAAAACCCTTAAATGTATTATTAGTTTGACAGTGAATTTCTCTTAATTTTTCGCTTTTTTTCCGTTCTGCAGTAGTTTTTAAGGGTCCATTAATATCCTTTGTATCGGCATGAAACTTTTGAGGTGCGTCTCATTCCAGTAATCATAGCCTGGTGTGTAACCTTCCCCGTCTCCTCTATAGCAGCTCCCAATCCAATACTTTTTAAGTTTTGCCACTCGCACTGCTCACTCGTCGCAATTTTTCACACAAAGCACGCCGTATTGGGGAAATTCACGATCATAAAACAATTGCCTCGACCAGGTTGCGACCGGGTTCATTTTATTTCAACAGCGTATTTTTGAATTCGCGCAGTTGGACGCAAAATCCACCAGCCGGGCTCCTCGAGGCTGTGCATGGTGACGTCAGATTGAGAAGGCTACCTAGGGCCTGATTCTGATGCTTTCCCGATGTTCAACTTTTCCACCAAAACGTCATTAGTTTCCACCAAAACGTCATGACTTTCCGACACTACGTCATCATGTTCCACCTTCCACCATAGAATCGTTCACTACATCGTTCATCGTTCAATGACTGGTGGAAAGTCAAGCTTGCCTTCCACCCGTCATCCACTTGGTGGAACAGCGCTAGTGTCATGGTGGAAACTTTCCGACGGAAGTAAGCGTGCGGAAGGAAGACATTGTTTTGTTCGCGTTTTCGAGGTAAGTTGGACATCGGCATAAGTTTGTGACGTTCGGCTCTCCAGAGGGGGTCATTGATCCGTTCATTTAACGTATCAAGAGTTGTTCAATGAACGAATGGTGGAACTTTCCCCCAGTCATTGACTGGTGGAAGATCAGAATCGGGCCCCAAGGGACCGCTAGCCTACGTCTCGCGAGCCTCCGTCAGCCGCGACCCCTTCACCAATAGCAAATATATCAATCATAATCATAAGTGCACAAACCTTTTGATTCCACCCAATATCACTAAAATCACTTCTTTGAGAACCAAATATGAGCGAAAAGTGTCGATGACATCGATTTCGCCAAGTGCGATTTAATTGTATACACTATTCAGTAGACGGTGAGTAAATAGACATTAAATACATAACGTGAATGAACAATGGAAAGTTTTGAATAATTCATAAATACAGTGCAGTCTCCATTATCCGAGGTGCTTTGGACCAAGGACCACCTCGGATAATCATTATTTCGGATGACACGGAAGAAGAGTTATTCGCAAGCATAAAATTAGACAAAAATAATATATTTCCATGGCTTACCGCGTTTCAGTCTGACTTCGTAAGGATATGATTGAGCTGTGAATCCCAAGGCGAATGAAAAACGAATCCACAGCCGAATTCTGGAGTTCGTTTGCATATGAGCTAAAGTGGACTGGAGCAGTCAAAAGATAAGTATCGATCCCTCGGATAAAACTAAACATCGTTTCATAGGGACTCGGATGGACGAGACTGAGAAGTCCTTGCTTTGTATCGACATACCTCACTAGTTCAGAATCGCCTATTCCAATATTCCATGGCAGACAAGCAGAGAAAAGTATCGAAAGGCATGAAATATTCCTATCAATTAGTTGGCGGGCCGCAAAGAATTTCCCAAGGGTCTTGATAGGCCCGCGGACGGAGTAAGTGCACCACCCACTGATAAAAACGTACGGCAAAAGATCCTGCCGCCATCGGATATTCGACCCGTCATTCCGGCACCGCAGCAGCTGACTATCACGCCGGGGCTCCCGCTGGTCCCAAAAAAGAAAAGAAGACGCAAGACCGCGACCCCGGCAGTGTATCCCCTATTCCCCTACCCTAGACCAATGATTTCCCCAGTGCAACACCCAGTGAAGTGATTTTACCAAAAAGACTAGCCAAAGACTATTTAACCAATTTTATATATATATATATATAAACTTTGCCACATTATCTTTGCCACAAACTTTAAATTATCGTGTGTGTGATTTTCCACGAACTCGTATATATATATATATATATATATATATATATATATATATATATATATATATATAATATCTTCTGAGAAACCGCACTCGGCGAATAAAAACACAAATATAAATATACTTTTAAAACACAGGCACACGAAAATTAGAAGGACACTCACAGAATAATTTGCGGACGTTTCGACGGTCAAGCCGCCATCGTCAACGACAAGAGACTAACTAGTGGTCTGTTACCTCGGGTGGGGGGTATATATATATATATATATAATATCTTCTGAGAAACCGCACTCGGCGAATAAAAACACAAATATAAAAATACTTTTAAAACACAGGCACACGAAAATTAAAAGGACACTCACAGAATAATTTGCGGGTGAGTGTCCTTTTAATTTTCGTGTGCCTGTGTTTTAAAAGTATTTTTATATTTGTATATATATATATATATATATATATATATATATATACCATTGTTAATTTTCAAAGTATATATCTGTTATTATTTATTCATATATTATTTCTTTTATTGTTATTGCTACCTTCTTTTGTTACAACCTGACGACGGTTTTCGCGGATTTCCCGTCGTTCTCGGGCATATGCCGGGTCAAGCCTTCCCCGCAAAACATTCCAGTGACAAATAATCCAGTGAAAGGTGTTACCTGCCCTGAAGAGGCGAAAGCCTACACCAGGGTCCACATTTGCGTTGTTATCTCTGTCTTTGTTATTTTGTTTTGTTGTTTCTTCTATATCCTGTAACTTGTTGGCAAATGTTGGAAATAAACATTTTTGAATTGAATTGAAAGACGGTATATCGCTCGGGCAGGCATCTATCATATCGGGGGCCTACGCCGACCAATAACCGTTTAAGGGATCAAGAAAACCAGAAAAAGATGGCATTTCACCAGAAGGAGAATGCACGAACAGCCGGTAACACAAGTTTGGAATTAAGGCCGCACTTCATTAAAACACAAATTTGCAGCGTGCTCTAAAAGGTGATGCTTGAAGTGTGGGCGATAACGAAAGCGGAACAAATGAGATTGTAAGCAATGGAAATGCGTTATTATAGAAGGATAATGAATCTCCAAAGGAAGGAGAGAAGCACCAATGAAGAAATCCCACGCAGAATTAGAGAGGAAATATATTCGATGAAAACTCTTGAGGAGAAGAAGAGGACAAACTTATTGAACACATTCTGCACAATACACTTTGTACAAGGAATGGGAAGAATTGCCGATGAAGGCGAAGGGTGGAATACTTCAGACAAATTATTAAGGACGTTAAAATGAAGACTAGAGCAGAAATGAGACGGTTAGCTGAGCAGGAGAACAGCACTCAAGCAATCTTCAGATTGATGCCCCACCATGATGATGGTGATCCGATCGCAGTTGCCTCTTTGCCATGACGACGCCACGGGAAACGCGTCGTGCGGCTCCTCCTCTGTCTTCGAGAGCTAGCGAGGGTCATTGCAGTGTTACGCAAGACTTTTTGGGATTGAGGGGAAGGGGGGGGGGGTTGAGCTCTCCTCATATTTTTATACTAAGGGGTTTTTGAAGCCTTCAATACTTTGCACTAAAAATCTCATTGGAAGCCGAATATACGCAAAACATCTTTTATGGATTGCCACCATAATTTTACGAAATCGAAATCTTACGTAAGATTGTTAGGAGGAGGGGATTTCATGAAACCTAAACTTTTCTCTCCTTACTTGTGTTCAAGATCGCCTTACGTAGGAAGTGGTTACTTGAATGGCAGATAAGGTCTTCTTTGCCTACCGAGGCGACATCACCGCGACGGCGCCAGAAACGACCGCAGAGGGTCCAGGCGGCGGCGGCGCTATACTCTGCACTCAATGGCGACACCTCTCGCGGTTCCGATACATACGACATGTCGGAAGGAAGGAAGAGGGTCAAGGAGGGGGAGGGGGGAGGATGCTGCTGCTGGAGGGGAGGCTCTTAAAGGCACAAACAGGTGCCAGTGAATGAATGTGTCGTCACGTGTATTCATCTGTATATTATACAATATCACAAATGGGAATTCGTTTTTCCCCCGAACAATAAGGGACTTTAATAAATGATAGGCGTAATTTCATTAGAGCGTTTCCTTTTTATATGTAAACGACTGGAGTCCTATTGGGGGCCACACGCCTATTGAGGCGGCTTGCGGGGTAGTATGTAGATGTAGATGAAATGTCTGTCCCTCAGTCACGACTGTCTCAGTGACTTCAAGGTGACCTAGGAAGTCGAAATTTCGCAGGAATACACGTCGCGACCAGCTGACTTACCACGTTCAGCTGGCCCACGTTCAAGTCTCGGTGGAAAATTTTTCAGAGGCGATTCGACCCCTACTTAGATGCTAGGGTGCCGATCCTTACTTAAGTAAAGAGCTCCGTCTGTGGGGTGGGACGTCCAACCGGGGTCCACATGCCGTATATTGGTAGAGAGCGGGCAAATGCTGGCGGCAGGCTTCGCACATCACTCATATCACTATATATGCCACCCATCTGAAGCACCGATTGGTGCGGAACTGACTTGTCTTGCATTGATGGTGGTGTAGCGTGGACCAGTGAAGAGGTAGGTAAGTGATGGTGGAAAATTTTGCAGAAGCTATATTTTCCCCACTCGGGTGATTTGATTCCGATCCCTGCGTGGGTGCTTTAGAGTCAAGTGCACATCTCCGTCCGTCGGATGGGACGTTGACCGTGGTCCCCAAGCCGTCGATTCGTTAAGAGAGGGCTAATGCCCGGCTTCCCTCCCCCCTTACACCCTACTCCTCCAACTGTACTGTATTACTCGAACGGTCACCGGCCTGACGCGACACCGCCTGAACACAAAAGTTGAGCATCGCTGGGCTCGGCTCGAATTCGAAGAGACCCCCCAATTCGTCCCTGTAGCCCCTGTCTGGAATTGGCAGGGAGTTAATGGGAAATGACTTACGCCGTCGAAGCACGTTATACTAATGCGCTGCTACTAACATTTTATTACCTATACTCTCGGTCTGAATCTCCAATTGGCGCGAAACAGACTTAAATTGCAATTAGGATGGTGTGTGTGAAGAGGAAGGCGAGTTGTAATATATAAAACCGGGGGTTATTGGAGGCGTGTGGCTTGTGGATGAAGGGACGAATGATTTCTCTTCAACCGTGCGTTCCCATTCTAATGATACCTATACTTTCCGCTCGAAGCGACATTTCGCGTAGGACGGATTTGAACTGCATTATTCAATAAGCATAGACTTGTGCATCCCACGGTTGCAGTATTCAACAAGATACCGACCGGTTTTGGTTTATAAGCTACCATCAGGTATAATCTTGCCTCGTACAGATTGTACCGGTCTGGGGCCTGTTTCTCAAAGCTATAAGTCTACAAGTTACAAGTCTATTCACTTGTAACTTGTGAAATTCTGTTTCTCAAACGTACAAGTCTACTAATTACAAGTTCATAAGTTACAAGTCCATTTCACAAGTTACAAGTGTTTACTCACACGTGTTTTCATGGTTACGACACATTCTGATTCTCAAACAGACTTGTAAATTACAAGTCCTTGTAACTTGTAAGAAAATTTCTACTAGTCCTCTGAGGTGAGTAAATCGCAGTAAATTGGAAAGAATAACTGGGAAAACAAATTAAAAGCGACTTGCGATCTCTTTTTCTCAACTGATACGGAGGCGATAGCGACGAACAAAGTATCAGCAGATAGGATTTTTACCGACTTTTGACATAACATGCTCAGTTTACGTTAAAACACATTGTTTGCTTATCATTTAAAGTTAAAAGAAAAGTCACGATTCACGACATCCACAATGTATTTACCAGCAATACCGTCTCAAATCCGATACCCATTCCCGAACAACTCGATCCCGCCTCCTTGGACTACAGGTCTCCCTCCATCGCACCACCGCCTACTATAATTTCTTGTCACATCAACCCTTGCTTGGAATTCCCTGCCATTACAACATCACAAAGTGTGTTCGAAACCGCACTATTCACTGCCATTTTTAAGGTAAGGTACGGTTGCAAGATCTCTAGAACGCGCAAGCCTTATCATGTTCAGCGTTAATTCTGTCACTTGTATATTGTCATTTGTATTCAATTATTTGAGCTTTGTGGCATATTTCATTTATTTTCTTCCTCATTTCGCACGAAATTGTATTGCATTACATTGAGTTCCTTCATTGACCTAGTTATTTACGTTATATGTATTTGGAATCATGTCCCTGGGATATGTTTTCTTCTCCTTTCTCTCATTAGTGTTAATAATTTATTTGTTTTTACGTTCTGTATTGAACCTGGAGTTTATAGCAATTATTTATTATATTTTTTGCAACGCCTCTATTTTTAATTTTTCTATTTTGCATTATGTTGTATTATTATTTTACATTTTTAATTCGTAATTTTTTAAAAATTTCCTATATATTGTTCTCATATGTTCATAAAGGCCGCTTGCGCCTACTGGAATAAACGTAATGCTATGTATATATATATATATATATATAAATAAATTCATACAATCATAGGAAATGGAAAGGGATAGGAACACATAAAAGGACGAACATAGGGTTTGGTGGGGAAGATGAAAATGTGTCGAATCCAGACAGAAAAAATTTCACCTTATCCTGGGTAAAGTGAAATTTTTTCTGTCTGGATTCGACACATTTTCATCTTCCCCACCAAACCCTATGTTCGTCCTTTTATGTGTTCCTATCCCTTTCCATTTCCTATGATTGTATGAATTTATTCGCGCCTATGAGCGTCTGATTTTCGAATGGATGAGTTAATATATATATAATATATGCAAAGAGGGTGGCCGATAAAAATGTAGATACAAGCGAAATACACTTACAAATTAAAACTTCCGATATTTCGGTGGAAGTTGTATCCACCTTTCTCAAGATAAAGAGTAAGATTCTTACTCTTTACCCTGAGAAAGGTGGATACAACGCAACTATACAACTTGTATCCACCTTTCTCAAGGTAAAGAGTAAGAATCTTACTCTTTATCTTGAGAAAGGTGGATACAACTCTCCACCGAAATATCGGAAGTTTTAATTTGTAAGTGTATTTCGCTTGTATCTATATTTTTATCGGCCACCCTCTTGGCATATTTTATATTTCACCCGAGTGATTCTCCTAGAAGTTATATATATATATATAGGCAAAATGCAGCCTTTGACCGATTGGAAGACTCGAGAAGAAGACTTTCTGCAAATAATAAGCCGGGTAAGCACGAGATCTATAGTAGGCGTGAACTCTTCTTGGGCTTCCAAAAGGGCTATGTTCTAAATACTGGCTTTACAATACGATAAGGGACTTCCCATCATCCTCAGGGATTTGACGAGAAACCTTCCACCCCCCCCCCCCCCTCTAAAACAACAACTTGCGATGAGAGGAGTCTCCTTTTCGATCCGAACGTCTTCCAGTGCGATGAGCATAGCCCAGTGGAAAGCCTGAGAAGAAAGAGTTCACACAAGAAATTCGCCGGGAAAACATGAAATCCTTCACCGGATTTCGCCATGAATGACGAGGTAGGCGAAGAGGCGTAGGGTTGGGAGTCAATTGGAATAGGGATGGGTGCGACACACACTCTGGACGTGGCTTTCCAGTTTGTAAGTGGGAGGGTGAACTACTTTTATCATTTTCATCATCGTTATCATATTTTGCGGCTTGCAGGGCCGGCTCGAGAACACTCACTGTTGTTCGCGTTGCCGGGTGCCTGTTGGGTCTGTGCCAGGGGCGTGTAGTTGTCCTCTTGCAGCGAGCGGTAGGCCCTCGTCGTCAGGCACTTCAGCATCTTCCCCAGCTCCGAGGTCATGGCTCGCCGTGCCCTCCTGCCCTGCCCCCCCACCCTTGCGAGCAGTAACGACGCCTAGGGCGATCTCTTCGCCCCCCACCTGCCCCAGACACTCGGTCGCCGCTAGGGATGGGCGATCAAACCAAAATTATCGATACAGACGTATCAATATATCACACGACTGTCAATGCTATAACGTTATAAGTATAATCAGAACAAAAATTATCGATACAGCCATGCATCGATTCGAATGATTGCAATCATTAGAAAGCGCTGATTTAAAAATGAAAACTTCATCTCTTCAGTCTTTGATTTAAGCGTCACTTCAATCGATTACCTCCTCTTCATAAATGCTGCATTGACCTGTGAATGCATTCACTTGACGTCTCCATCACAATACCCACATAATCTACTCCCACGATATATACATATATATGTATGTATATATATTCAATATTCCACGGGTTTCAGTCCATTCCCTATCTCCTAATAACTACTATACTTTTTCTAATGACTAATATGCACTCGTGTTGAGTGTCAAAAGATTTCGCGAAAGATTGGATCAAACTTTCGTATCAAATCAAATATCGACGCAAATTTTTATCTATATACTCGAAGATCTGGAACCGTACGATACGATTGAATGATTATCGAATGAGGCACATCGATACAGGCTCATATCGAACACCTATCGCCCATCCCTAGCCGCCTTCTTGCGGGGGTGGCGAATATCATTCACTCTCTCTCCCTCCGTCCGCCCGTGGGGGGCAGGGGTGGTGGGGGCAGGAAAAGAGAATGTGAAGTCAGTCAGCAGAGCGGGGGCGGAGGCGGAGGACGGGAGGAGGCGTCGTAGTAGTGGAGGATCGGGAAGCCGCGGCGAAGGAGGAAGAAGGGGTCCCGGGCGGCCCCGGGCCGCTTGAGCCGGCGGCCTACCCCGGGGCACCCGGGAGGAGCCATGTACGGGGGCGAGGGGAGGACACGGCCCCAAAAGCCGCCCCCGCAACCACCACCACTCGCTGCTTCACGACACACACAAACACGCCGAAACACACACACACACAATCCAAGGCTTGTTATGTACTGGCACGAAAGACAAGGCCCCGAAACAAGGGGATGGATGATTCCCCCTCAAAAAAAAACAAGGCTCCGCAGCAGCAGTGTTGTTGTTTCGTTATTTCTCTCCAAACGTTGCATTTGTTTCTTTTCGATGCGGAACCAACACCTTGACACTGATATCGCGGAACAACACGACCGACTCGCTGAAGACGACGTATCACGAGAGGGAAGTGCGCGCGGGAGGAAAATCCTGTTTAACGGTAGAGGGGTGGAGGGGGGGTGTGGAGGAGGGGGAGGGGTGGAGGAGCACAAGGGAGGAGGAGGGAGGGAGTGATATAGAGGGGAGGGATAGGGGGAGGAGGAGAAGATTCGTTCACAAAACCCTTTCTCCCGTCCTTCAGTAACAGGCGCGCGTAGGGTTCCCTTTGTGTCACGCACCAGACACCTCTCTGCAGCGACACACTCACTCTACCATTCGCAGAACCGGCGAGATTTCGTCCGGGCACCGTTCTCTCTCATCGGGCCCAACACGGCTCACTCCGGGCGATCCAGCGGCGAAGAGCACTTACATCGACTCGAAAACTCTCTCTCAATTCTCACTCTTTCAATTCTGTTTCTCCTTGGGAGAGACGGACGACAAGACTGCGGTGTGAGGCCTGCCTTGCCAGGGCCGGCCCTCGGCTCGCACTGACTGGGGAGTGAGCGCCCTCTGTGCTTCCCCTCATCTCGGGGAGCCACCCCTTGCCCCTCTCCTCCCACGCACTTGGGGCGTCGAGGGGGGAAAGGGGGCCGCGTATCGACGAGGGGGGTGGGAAGGAAGGAAGGAGGAGGAGGGGGGCAAAACGAACCCCCCCCCCCATAGTGGGGGGGAAGGAGGCCAAAGGAACGGAAGGGAGAGATGGGATGGAGAGGGGAGAGGCATTAATTGTACAGTCTAACGCGTGTGCATACGTCATTTGCTTCGGGGCGCGCAAGGTCAACTGCTAAAGGTCATTATACTCTCTCCGTTAAGGAGGTGGTCCACCGCGACTGAGCGATTAAAAAACAAATGATATCTTCTAAATTCACCCCTCGACGTACCGAGAAATGCACTTTTCCTCAAAACTCATTTATTAAACGCACAGGCAGCCATCATCAGAAGTACAGGATGATGTCAGCAGCTGATGATGGCTTATTACGGTAGTTTGAGCGAGATATCATAGCACACAAAACACCATGAATTTGACCCGAGTAAATGAAAAAGATCTCCTCTTTCGAATGGTTTAAAATATCAGCCTCCTCTAGCACTATTTATCAAGGTATTTTTTTTATAAAATAGAAGCCGTTTTCCTTGGAAAATGACATGCCTGTGCGCTGCGAGACATTACTGAAAAAAATGAGGGACTTACGACGCACATATCGTGTGAGAAGTATAACGGAGTGCACTTAGTATGTTTTTTAATTAAAAAAAAAATTAATTCATTACTCACAGTAATACTTTAGTAATTCCATTTCATTGTTCGTATTGTGAAAAATAATATTGCTTCCACTGATGGCATACCTAAGCTATTAATTAAAAATAACAAATCAAGGTACAAAATACGCATCTACACCCACCAATTTCCTCGCTTTGCTAGACTTAACGTTGAAGACGATGGCTGAGTTTGTATGGCGTTTAAATCTCGGCTCCTGAGAGCATGACTCCCAGTGTGAAACTTCAAAAATCTACGTGGCATCAACTCGCCGGGAAAGTATAACTTCATTCATTAGAAAATATGCTGTATAATAAAAAATATAAGTCGTCGGATGTATTTTTGATGATCACTTTTTACAGCGATAGCAGCCGCGACTGCAGCTGTTTCCATTGAAAAATACGCATTTACACTTCAATTATTGCATTAGTTTGCTTGTATTCCAAACAATACGCGGAAAGTTGGGAACATTTTGTTACCATTCAATTCCCTAGAAAAATTCGATTTTTATAAAACAAAAATATTATTGGAGGCAGGCGATACTTGGTGGAATTTAGTTGCACTGAAAATTAAAAAAAAGTACTTTATACATCACCTTGTATACCTTGACAATGACGCTCAGACGTTGAAATCGATCGGTAAAATAAATCATATTGTGGAATTGTACTAAGTTTTTCTTTGAAAATGTTCAGTTTACAAAGCAAGTTTTCTCGGCAATGGACAGTTATGTTCGATAGAAAAATATTACATTACCACACGTTTCACTCATTCTCGAATTTAAAACCAAGTAAGTTTGAAAATTCATTTGAAATTTAAAAAAATAGCATGGAAGGGTTGGTTGTTCGAATCAAATGAGAGGAGAGGCTGTTCATGGATATTTGACGGAGGAGACCGACAGTAATAGACGCCTTTTTTGTTCCATTGAGGAGGAGGAGACGTTGACAAAGGAAGGCCGCGACGCGTGGGGATTGGAGGATCTCAGAGAAAGGCATAACCGACGCACGGGCGAATAAAAGTGCACTCGGGAGTGCTCTCCACAGGAAGGGAACGGGAATTCCACTCAAGAACCTCCAACTATGCCGGGATTTGAACCCGGACCACCGGTATGGGAAGCCATAACTCTGAAAACGTTTTTCATTAAGTAGCTAGAATACGTTTATTTGCTGACGACGCTGTCATCTATCACGAAATTAGTGATCACTCTGACTTTGAAATTCTATACATATTATATATTCTATATATATTCCAAGCTTTCGACACGGTACCTCACAACAAACTTTTATACAAATTACAGTCATGCGGCCTAAACGAAACAGTAGTAAACTGGATACGCGACTTTCGGAGTGATCGTAAACAAAAAGTAGTTCTTGACGGAATTAGCTCTGATGTAGTTACAGTGACATCAGGTGTCCCACAAGGAAGCGTAATCGGTCCCCTTTTGTTCATTATATACATAAATGACCTATGCTCTCGAATTAGCAGTAAAATACGTTTATTTGGTGACGACGCTGTCATCTATCGCGAAATTAGTGATAACTCTGACTTTGAAATTCTATCATCGGATTTAAACAACGTTCATGTGTGGAGCCAAAATTGGGGACTCTAACTTAATCTGAGCAAATGCACGGCGGTACATTTCTTGCGGAAGTCGTCCAACTATCCCCATGTATATGCTGTGGATGGTGTTAACATAAAGGCGACAGATGAAGTGAAGTATTTGGGAGTTACGATAACCTCGAACCTATCGTGGGGAACACATACAAGAAATATTTGTGGCAGAGCTCTGAAGAAGCTAGGATTCGTCAAGCGTATTGTGGGAAGATTTTCGGATGAAAAACTAAAAGAGAGGTGCTATTTCGCACTCGTCCGGCCACACCTTGAATATGCAGCGAGGATATGGGATCCGGTGCAGAAAGACTTAATCCGGGAACATAATAAAATACAAAGGAAAGCTGCGCGATTCGTCACAAACTGCTACGGGCGTACAGACAACGTTACACAGATGTTAAACGAATTAGGCTGGGAGCCGCTAGAGACTCGGAGGCTGCGCGCTAGGCTTAGATTGTTTGAGCAATTGAGAATAGATATCTTTAAGAGCGACACGGAGAACATCATATTAGAACCCCACTATATTTCAAGATCCGACAGATACGATAAATTAAGATAGATATTTGCCGAACGGATAGGTATGGGCATTCGTTTTTCCCCCGAACAATAAGGGACTTTAATAAATGCTAGGCGTAATTTCATTAGAGCGTTTCCTTTTTTATATGTAAACGGCTGGTGTCCTAACACCCCCCGCCACACGCCTATTGAGGCGGCTTGCGGGGTAGTATGTAGATGTCGATGAATATGAATCAAATTATATACACGCCATTTTACATTGGAACCACCGTACGGGCGGCCGGAAGGTTCACTCTCCTCCCCCTCTCATACACATTCACTTACTTATCCATGCAATCATTCTCGTTAGAGAGAGATGAGTGAGAGGCCCAGAATAAAAAAAGAAGTGTCACCCTGACAACATTCCATGCCCCCAGATCTTCTAAGGTTTTTTTTCCCTCCTCCTCCTCCCCCTGTGCACACCACTTCCGTTCAGGACCAAGTGTTCCGACGATGCTGGCGGTGGCAGCAGAGGCGACCACTTGAGAAACTTCCTCATAAGAGAGGGACATGCATCCCTCTTAATTGCTCCCACTTGTCTCCATCTCGGCCGCGTCCAGCAGCGCGGGGCTGCGACGGCCGGCACACCGAGAACACATGGGTGTGGAGGGGGGCAGGGGGCCACCGCCTATCATCTACACCACCCAGCGTCATCCTCACACGCGCGGACAAAAACGACCACGGCGATCGCTGCTCTCTTTTTTTTGTCCTTCTCTAAAACGACGCAAAAGGGGGCGATGTGCATGGAGCGCCCCCTTCAAGTCGCGGCGTGAAGTCGATTCGTGATTCGACCATGCTTCCACGATCGGGTAGCAAGGAGCACGTCGAAATATTAAGCCAATCAAAGAGGCTCTTGAGCGAGCGAAATTATCCAGGCGAGCCTTAGGGGACGCGATTTAAGTTCCACTGAATCGAGAGAGTTGTGCTTTTCATCACGGCAATCTTTGCTCGAAGCAACGATCATTCTGTGCTCGAATCGAAGGGAGGAGCCTCGGAGTCCGTGACAGAAAATCCACCGAGTTCATGCTATTTAAATATTCTAGCAGCCTCAGTAAGAAACTTGTTCATGCCTCACTTTGTGGGACCAAGTCACAATAAAATCAATAGCTTATTACTTATCCAAAAGAATAATTCATAATCGAAAATGGTTTCAGGAAGTCCTTGGAAATGGCAACGATTTCCTGAAACCATGCTCAGTAATAAATTATAAAAGTGGATAAGTAATGAGCTATTGGTTTCATTTTTTATAGTCCTCATTGTTTTTCAGAACCCATACTCCAAATGGGTAAAAGAAACTCTCCATAAGGTTAAACAAGAAGTTCATCTGATATTCAGTGGACTAATTTCGGATCCGGATCAGTTAACTAAGCTTCAGGTATGTTGATGTCATTGATAGATCTTTTATCTTTTCCTCCTGGGTCCGAAAGGGAAACTCAATGACGGCGTACTGACCACTAAGGAGTGAAAATAGCCTTAATCGTCCGTCGCGAGTGAAGTATGGGGCCGAATTCCTTAACGGTTGTGCACATCACTGGAATTCAAAAGCATTAAACTTCAACGTGCCTCACCAGCTATTGAGACACGCGAGTGTGTGAAATATATCGTGAAAAAAATCGTACGCCCGGACTGGAATGTTTTTTTCGCAGTGAAACTTAAACAGTCGTTTATCTCCATTTCGCCCGTTGAAGTCCAATGCTTTAAAGTTCGTTAAACGTCCATTCGTGTTTAGATGGGCCATAACCTCGTGGTCTGTGACGCCACGCGCATGAGCACGGGTATTTCGTCACATATATATGCACGGCACCTCGTCAACAAATCTCATTTCTTTAAGGTCTCAACAAAACTCACAGCGGAAGAGGACACAATATATTAGTACATGCATGCAACATTAAACCGAATGAACTTAAGGTGGTTCCAACGTAAAATGACTTAAATGTCATTTTATTCATTTTCTGTCCACTTGTAGAAAATGTTGTCCTCTATCTGATATGAACAACAAAATAATACCTTTCCACGCTATTTTATTCTATAATTGAACTTGAAATTACATGGTGTTCAATGGGGGAATGAGAGAAACACGGGGGAAAATAGTATTTTTCCAAAAAATATAAATGCTTTTTTCGTGGAAAACTGTCTCTAAGAAGGAAATTATCCAGAGAAATTGGATACAAATAAAATATAGGCATCCTACCACTTTATTTTTCTAGTTATTGAAGAATTAATGCCGTAATTGAAGTCAAAATGCGGTAATTCGTACGAAATGGCGCTGCAGTCGGCTACTATGTCTGGAGAAAAGTGCTCATTTAAAATACATTCGTGGAATAATCTTCACTTTTTGTACCTTACTTTTGGGTTTCTATAGGTAACGCATTGCAACAGTAGGATTCTTTTGATAAAATATCAAAAATGTGGAATTAAGTATTTTTTTTGACTCACGCAGTCGCGGTGGAACCTCATTAAATTAGCTGGTGGCGCGACCCCAGGCGGACTATGTTTTCACCACGAATTTTACACATCCGCACACCTATGCAATTCGAAGACCGCGCACCATTCATATACACATTTAAGAGTTTCGAAAGCTTACTCAAACGAAGACAATCGTGGTAAAAACTAACTCTTGATGTAGATAACGCTTCGGTAAATCTGCACTTCTCCGAAATCAATTCAGGAAACTAGATCAAAGTATTTAGAGGGCAATGGATCATATTGCTATAGAAATAGATGTTTTCTGGATTGTACCCGGATCAAAGTTGGGGATAGGCATTCCAAGATGAAAACACCGGCTTTTGCTCATCCACAGAAGCTAATCATCGTTGGGCACGGATCAATTTTGGTTGGACGATATTCCCATTCGTCCCGAGTGCTACACTCCCGCCAGCACGAGGCAGACAGTCAGTGCTAAATGGCCTTAGACGTCGACGGACGCTAAACTAATAAGAGAAGTACATACTACTGAGAGATAGACGACCAAAGGGTATACGAATCAAAAATATGAGGGAAGCGCAGGTATGGAAGTGTGTCAGACAAGACAACGCATTAAACGCTTCGCTTTCATCACCTCTCGGAATAATAACGATCGGTCGCATCTCAGGTCACTTACCTTCGTCGATTATTTCATTCCCAACACTCTTCGCCAATGAAGGAAAGAAGAGCGCGAAGCCGTTATTTGGAGAGTGCAGTCAGCCTCATACTTGAGAATAATGCCAGTGAGGTATACCACCCTGAAAGTAAAAAGAAACACGTCGTAAAAAGCTCGTAAAAGTCTGTAACTCACAACACTTGAAATGAGGTGCTATCATTGAAATCATTACAACTTTTGTCCAACAATATGTCTTTCAGAAGATTATGAAAGCGATAGGAAAAACAAACAAATGATTAATGATCGAGTTAGATCTTAATGAACAAGTAATAATAATAATATAATAATAATTTATTGCTTCCCTTTAGAACAGTATTTTTTTCAAGCATTTTAAACAATAGATGGAAGCTAGGTTACCCCAAAGATAAATACTTGTGTGGGGGTAACCAAAAGTTACCGTGCAAAATATAAAATTAATAAAAATTAAATGTACCAGGTTTACATCATTGCTACACTACATAATACACATACATAATACATAACAATACACATTCAAGCTGTTTATGGTTAAAGAACAATTTCATGAGATCCTTTGAAAGTTTTTTCAATATCATCCAATTTGAGGAGCAATATTTTGACTTGTCTTAAAAACAACGTAATCTTTTTTTTCCATTTTAACATTCTGTGGAAGAAGGTTAAAGATTTTTGGAGCTAAATAAACAAACCTTCTCTGGAATGTGGTAATATATACGGCCTCGGGGGTAAAACATTGGATTGAATACAAAAGTTCCATTTGTTTTGTCTTGCTAAGCAAATTACCACTCCGAATGTAAAAATTTTTCAATACTTAATACAAATAAATAGCGTAAAGGCAAAGTTTTCTGCTCGCGAAAAAGTGGAAGAGTGTGATTGAAGCGATTTTTACAAGTAATTGTTCTTATTATTCTTTTCTGCAATACCATAACAGGTTTGATAGTGCACTTATTCGCACCTCCCCAGCAAACGATTCCATAGCTTAATTTTGAATTAACAAGTGCGTAATATATTTGTCTTAGAAAGGGTGTTGGACATTTGCTACGTAAAAAATATAGATTGCTCAGACATCGTCTCAAAACTGAAGCTACACCATCTATTTGCTCATTCCACTTTAGCGCTTGGTCCAGAAGAACCCCAAGGTACTTGAAATGAGTTACACGTTCAATAACAACACACTTTTCACAGTTAACAACAGTACACTCTGCTGTGTGATAAACTAACTCCCAATTTAACTTATATCTGTTACATAAATCATATATTAGATATTTGGTTTTCTCACTCAAGGACAACCTATTGAAGGCAAACCACTTACTAAGGAATCTTAAGTCCTCATCTAATTTTCTTTTTACATTTTTCCATGAAAAGTGCTCATAGCTCAGAGGTTTCGAGTTTCAGAGGAAGTAGAGGTTTATCAGAGTGGCACCACGTAAAATAAATGATAGGTCGACATAAAATTTTAAAATATTGCTATAAACACCGCTCATCACACCCGATGTAGCTGCGGTCTCTTTAAGCACCAATATTAAAATAAAAATGAACCGATATCCCAGTAGGCGCCATTACACATGCAAATGGCCCCAGATCCACCCCACTCGATGATGACACGTGTCTGTGATCGTAATAAATGGTGCTCTGGTGCTCATGATTAGGTTACAACTGTGGAGTAAGGGATGTCATATAAACGCCGACGACGTGGAGAGGGTTTGATCCTGATATCGGCAAAGTTTTCGGAAAGAAATACCGAGTAAGATGAGCTCTGTTATTTCATTCACTGACACATAAAATAACTGAACTAAATGCGCGGGACGGAATAACATGAGGATAGAAGTAAACACTCTTAGATTCATTTATTTAAGTTCATTTTCATCAGTTTTGTCACTGATAGTGGTAGCAATAGAAAAAGGTATCTTCAACACAGTAAAATTCGTATGCATTTTAGCAACTGCGACGAGCTCAGAATTATTAATTGGCTATTGCAAATCATATTGGGGTTATAATGTTCTGTGGGTTTTCAATAATATTTATCATTTACGCTTGACAAATAGATGAGGGAAAAATTATCATAATCATCACTCATCAATCTGCACGTCTTCTTCTCAGTTATAACAGTTTTATTCCTTTATAATTCTTAATTTCCATGTCCTTAATTATTTGCGTTATGTATACGGCCCTTGGGCTCTCCCTTATTTTCCCATCCATTTCTCCTTCCAGCAATGTTTTCAAGAGTATGTTGGATCGCAAAATTCGTCCATCAGTTTGTCTCTTCTTCTTCAAAGTTTTCATTAAGTTTCTTTTCTTCCCAACTCTTTTTTGGAACTTCTTTCTGGATGATTCTCTCCGTCCATTTGATCTTGAACGCTCACGTCGAACAACACCACGTCCCCATTGCTTCCAACATTCTTTCTTCGACTGAAATAACCGTCCAACCTTCACTGCCGCGTAAGAGGATGCTCCAAATGTATGTTTGAATGAAGTGTTTCCTTACTTGCATGCCTGTATTGCTGGCTGATATTCTGCTCTTCATCGGATTAGGAAGCATCTTTTGCTTGGAATGCTCTGCTCACTTAATCTTCCCTAGTTATTCCGTCACGAGGGATACTATAGGTATAGCGAAACTAGGTGGCACTCACCAGCAGATGATTAGAGGACACTGACCGTAAACCAAGCGTTGATGAGCGGGCTAAGTTATCGAAGGATTCCCGTAGAGTCCTAAGGAAAAAAGCTCGGCCGCTTCAACCCACATATCTTGTATACTTTCCTCTCTTTTGCGTCATGATCTTCTCAAGCGAGTGCCACCAAGTTTCGCTACGCATATACTTCCAAGAACATGAATTTCTTCAACTTGTCCCAATTTATGAAGACCAAGTCTCATAGTGACCTTGTCTTCTTGATTTCTTCCACAACCCATTATTTTGGCGTTCTTTTTATCAATCTTCAAGCTGTCTTTCTTCATAGATTTTTCCAGAGTTCAGTAATCACGTGAGATTTTGTTTCTTCTGGTCTAGAATTGTCATATCATCGGCGTCAACGTCATAGCATGCACGTGTATTCGTTTTTAACTTTCGTAAGATATAAGGCAGTGGAGTATTCATGACGTTAAGTATTGAAGATCGTGGGTGATAAAGCACACCCTTGACGTACTCCTTTACAGCAGAAGGAGTACGGCACGGTACCGCCGACGAATGAACTACGGTTAACTGACCAGTCTTTTCAATGTTTTTTTAACTATATGCTCGTCATTAATGTGGCAGCGTGCCCAACTATAATTTTTGTTACGTGGCAAACCGCCATGCCGGTAGATGACTTGTGCGTGTCGTTGAGCCGGGCGCATATGGGTTGCATGGCCTTTGACAGTCTCGACAGTAGTAGTAGCGCTTCCGGTGGTGGCGCAGCGACCTCAATTGCGCAAAATCGCGTGTCGTCACTTCCGCGTGCGTTCCTTCTTCCCCTCCCGCGACCGTGGGGGGGAGGGGGAAAGGGGGGATAAGGGGCACCACGGGGGGGGGGGGGCGGGGAAAGTCGGATTCTATCGTGCGAAAGAGAGGCCGGCGATCGACCGCCTCCCCCACGTGACCCGTCTCACGCACGCACACACACACAGACAAACGTGCAATCCACTCAAATGTTTATATTGCTTCGCCTGTACCCGTCCGTGCTCGACATCAACAACGGTTGCCACGACCAGTCTTTATCATCACGACGACGACGAGGAATCCGCGAATTTACAACAACCAAAACAAAAATTAGCGATAGTTAAAGAGAGAATGTAAGGACACATTTACAATACACACATTAATAATTACACAATTACACCATATCAAATTTCAATGTACATTATATGAAAAAAAAAACAATGAGACGAATGTTTGACGAGTACACGGAAATGAAGTGTTCGCTGAACATTGTGTACTAATCTCAAACTTCACCGGGCCTTAAACTCCAGCCTTAGGTTCATTTTTGACCTTCGCAGGGACGTCCACATCACGCCATATTATAAACAACTAAGATGGCTCAACGTCAAATCCCGTAGAGAGTACCTTCTGGGATCCTTTTTGTTTGTTCTATTTAAAAACAAAGCACCCAAGTATTTGTATGATTTGTTACTTAGTTGTCCCTCTGTCTCCACAACGTCCACTAGGTCTGATGCTAACCAATTGTATTTTCCAGGGCATCGCACCACAGCATATAATAAATCATTTCTTGTAACAGCTTGTCACATATGGAATAAGATGCCAACTGATATCAAAAATTGCATATCTGTTAAAACATTTAAAATGAAATATCATGATTATTTACATTCCCGGGAATAACATAAGTTACTCTTATTTTTTTACAAATTTGTGTTCATGTTGTTATGGTTCCTTATTTACTGTATCATTTTGCTAATTGTCAAGTCATGAATGCATGAGTTTTTTGTGCTGTATCAAATCCGGCTTGGTGTATAACTGCATTTGTCTTTTTTTTTACGTACATACATTTGTCATGTTATGAAATGAGAAGACATTATATAATGACATTTAAAAAATGATGAAATGTTTGTCTTTTTTGTAATTTTGATTGTGCCTGTAAACTGTAATAATATTATTATTTTTGTTCTTTTAGATTTTTTCCTGAACAATAAATATTTTTCTATCTATCTATCTACTAGGTGATTGTATATTTACGCAAATTGAGCAAAATATCGTTAAGTGCTCATGAGTCGCTACGTTGCACTCTGAGAGTGCATTACTTAAAAAGAGTCCTTTTAAATCATTGAAGCGTAGGAAAATGGAGTGGGATGTCGTCAACCGCTTGAACGCCGCCAGAAAAACGACAGGAAGCGAATGAGGGAGCAAGAGGCAGGAGGAGGAGGAGGAATTGAGACTTCCGAGTCATCCGTCTCAATTAGTTACAGAGAGCGGTCGCACGCGCACCCCCTTCTTCAATCGAGAGGAGGCGGCGATAGGGAGTATTTAAATGTGGGTCCTTATTTTAAAAGACCGGCGGCAAGGCGATTCGAGTCGCCGACACGGACAGCCGTCATCTCCCACCAATGCAGCTGGAATGGCGTCTCCCATCGACCCCCTATGCTTCCGTCTCACACACGCCGAGAAAGATCTTCCACAAATGAGTGACCTCAGATGTCGGTTGCCTTTCGGAAAAAAACGTCTAAAAATCCGACAAGCATCTCGAAAAGTTCGTATGCCGAGCGGTTCACAAGTCGACGTTCCCCTGTACCTCTCGGAGTTATGTCATACAATATCATTGTTCGGCAGTGATAAGTCGTGCAGGAAACAGAAAGCCTGTCTTATTCCGAGGTTGAAACAGACCAACAAGGACAAAATAAATTTAATAATTACCGATTGATGGCGTTGGTCGCATACGTGCGAGTAGAGATGGGACACACTGAAAATTACCTTGGTAATTTCCGTAAATAACCGTGGTATTTTTCGTAATTTACCAAGCCCCTTGAAAATAACCGTAATTTTCCAGATGATTCACCTATGTATGAGATAATTTTTCATACAGATAAATGTCCAATAATTTCTTTTAAGCCAAGTTGACATTTCCTACGTGTTTAATTATTAATTGAGGCATGTACAACTCATTTTTGGAATACTTAAATTAAATTATAACATTATAGAATAATGTATTAGAATATTATTCTTGAAAATTTCTCATACTTTGACAAAAGAAAGCCAGATTGCGTTCTTTTTATAATTTTAAAAATTATTAATAGATTAATGTTGTATTAGGTATAGTTTAAACATAGTTATTCCCTTCCTATTGCTATTAGCTTTCTTATTTAATCATACATTTGCTTTAAAATGCTTAAAACTAAAAAATACTGGAAAATTACGGTAATTTTAGAAAATTACCGTAATTTACCTCAGATGAAAATTACGGAAATTTTCCCATCTCTACGGGCTTAAGACAAAATTTTCACCCGGGCGAGAGAGTATTCCGGCCCCCTCCCCGCTTATCAAACCCATTCACCAGTTAAACGTTGTAGTAAAAAATATTTTTTCACCATCACGGCGCCCCGGGCAGTCGCCCGTGTCACCCGGGGCTTAAGGTGGCTGGAGCGGTAATCGTGAGTCGTTGAAGGCACATTCTAATAACTTTTCAAGCAAGTCGAAAAAAATATTCTTGGACCACATTTCACTCAAGTGCACCAGTTTATACGTTGGAAATCGCCAACCATGCAGTAATGTATATGATGTATGAGTTGTATTTCAAATTTTCTCCTTAATTAAAGCATTGTTTTGACTTGGATGATTTTCGGCGCGAAATTCGAAATTTACGAGAAAATCATATCTAAATACGCTTTTCTTACTCGGCATGATACCTTGATATTTGTTAGCAGCTATTATAATAATATGAAACGTATTATTTCGCATTTAGGAGAAAATCTGTACATAAGCAATCGAATTATTTCAAAATATATGCCGTGTACCATAAGAGTACTAGTTAAAATATCATTGAATTGCCAGGAAACCAAATCGGTAGCATGCAGTTTTTTTCACTTTTATCGATAGATCTTACTAATAAGGATACGTATGCAAAGTTTCACGCAAATCTGTACACATACAAAAATCGCTCCAGCCACCTTAAGCCGGGCCTGCATACGTGAAACGTCTGCATGTGGGTCCTGGTAATCATACGAAGTCTGATCTCGACGAGTAGTTCGATAATAAAACCTCCAAACGGCTAACAGCTTTTACGTCGAAATAAGGAGTTCTTGATTCATTCTTCACAGTATGATTCGAGTTTTTCTAAACGAGAGTCGTATCAGCGTTCAGCCGGCACAAGGGCTTGTGGCATAAGATGTCATCACTTTGTGCATTTGTGAATGTAAAAAAGGGTTTGAAGAATGTGTGAAACGCTATTCATATTTGAATTTCCGGGTGTCTTTCGTCAGTTCTGCTGCGGTAACCAATTGTGTCATCAAAATAGGAGTACTGAACCAAGGGCATTCAACGAAAACAAGCAAGCAATTGAATCCTAACAGCACGCAGGTGTTTGAAGTTAGCAATGAAGCACATGAGTGATTCTGAGATTAATCCGCTGCATATTATTATGCAGAAGACATTATGAAGTCGTATTTTATAAATCATTGTTTAAGGAATGTGATATCTTCCTGGTAGTGAGAATCATTCCAGTTATGACGATTATCCTCGAAGTTTTTCAATCAACCGTAAAATCAAGAGACAAAAGGAAGTGAAGTATTTTAAATCCGTAAGTGATGAGGAAAAATATCAACGTTCACTCAATAGTCTTTGAATGATACCTTTGATAGCCCAAATCACAGCGATCTTCGGTTGAAACTGAATATTACAGAATGAACTGTAGAAATTCTCGGAGATTACCTATACTGATTGATAGGATTAGGTGGGTTGAAACCCTTATCAAGGAAGTAGGAATTTTTCACTCAATATGAATGAAATAACGAGGATCTTGACTTAAAACAAGTAGTATTTTAGCATACTATAAATAATTTAAATTTTATCGTTTATATTTATGTATTTTACACATTTGGACTCTTGTTTTAACAGAGGCGTGGATAAATTTACAATACTAGAATTATTCATGGCATTTTGCAAGGAGCAAAAGACCGCGGCTGTCGACGCAGCTAAAAAAACGCCACACCTAGCATTACTATTACAATTTTCGGTGACTCTTTGACGTTAACCGCAAGATAATATAGCCTTTTCGTTAACTTGATGCTGAGAGTTTGAGTTTTGTATGCTAAATCAGACTGTCGGCTAATTGACGTCCGCGATATCGATGGGAGAACGTACCCGCTTCGGTTTTCATACAGCGAAAATATTCAACCGGAAATTATTTACGTCTTAAAAGCATTCCCTTATAGGTATTTAATCTGAGAGGCCTAATCTGTAGAGTGGTCACGAAACCTAATAGTATCGTTAGTATCAGAAATAAACTCTGGTCCCCAATACCTTTCTAGAATTATTAATGTTGCTCACTAATATAACGAAGTGCACAGACCCAAGAGATGCATCGAGAACGGACGAACGACGCAATATGGAGTCACGCGAAGCCTGTCGACCACGCAAGGTTTTCCAGTGAATCCCGTGAGATACGGCGCTAGTTTCACGACCAACTACGACGCAGATGGACAGGATTTATTATGCGTGGTCGTTATTATTTAGTTTGATCGTTGGATAATTTGGTAATCGTCATACATTATCCTAAGTGAACGGGATATTATCAACGCCGTGCATAAATCGCACAACGGCGTCATACGGAGAAGGATAAGTCTACTAGCAGTCAGCGACTCAAGCTTAGAAGTACGGAAGCACATAATTAAAACATACGAATGGAGAATGCACCTATATGTAGGAGTTAAGCACGGGCGATATCCATGATGAGAAAAACACCTTTGTTATTTCCACGGACTTCATTACGCTGGCACGACGTGCGTTTCACCACACTGTGGCATACTCATGTAGGGCTGGGCAAAATTTCAATATATTGAGTATAACTCAATATTTTTTAAATATTGAGTCTCAATAAATATGATATTGATGTGGGTCAACATTCTGTTCCTCAATATCTCAATATTAAATATTGAGGTTGTGTAACTCAATATTCTTTATTGAGTTTAGAGCTCAATATTCTTTATTGAGGTTTGAGCTCAATGTTCTTTATTGGGGTTTCATTATATTATATTGAATTTTGAGTTCGTTTTTATATTGACGTTTTCCATCTTTCCGTGGGTGCCAATCGAACAGTTAACGAGCGCGGCGTTCCCTCCCTTCTCTCGTCCAAACCAAGCCTCGGCCACCACCAAAACAGTTCATAAGTTCCTCACTATACGCTACTCCACGCCCCCGCAGAGGATAACAATGGCAGTCGCATTGGGTGTTGGAGTGGTAGGGAGCGTTCAGCAGTGTTCGGGAGTTGGCTCGTGAAACGGCCCGAGACCTGAACACGAATTGAATTCACTCTGTTTTTCATTTGTATTTTAGTGATACATTTAAATCGCGACATCTCGACATGCACAAATGCTGTTTTTTTCGCTTTTTCAATGTCAATATACAGTTATTGACCTCAATAACTCAATATTGATATTGCGATATTGACCTCAATATCTCAATATTGATATTGAGATACCGACCTCAATATTTATATTGAGATATTGAAGTATTGATTGCTCAATACCTCAACATCAACATCAATAATTGACGACTCAATTACCAATATTGACATTGAGGTCAATCTCAATACTTTTGAGTATTGAGTATTGATATTGAGTATGGTTTAACAGCCCAGGCCTATACTCATGTGCCACACTGAGGCACATGAGTATGCCACAGTGTGGTGAAACGCGGGTCGTGCCAGCGTAATAAAGTCCGTGGAAATAACAAAGGTGGCTTTCTCATCATGGATATCCATAATTTCCACGAGGTCAGGCCTGAGATCATCAGTTTTACGGACGATAACATTTACGAAGCAAGGAAGGTTGGAAGAGATGGAAAATTGGTGTAATCGGAAGAATGATTAAGACCACATGGACGGAGAGAATCACCAATGAGGGAGTTCCACTAAGTATAGGAAAGATAAAAATGCTTTATGAAAACTCTCCGAAGTAAAGGAGACACATTCTGAGATATATCAGTCTCTTGAAAACAGTACTAGAAAAGGATAAAAATGGGGAAGAGTTGACGAGGAAGACCAAGGATGGAATGAATAGAGTAAATTATGAGGGACGTTAAAATGAAGAATATTGGAGTAAAGAGGTTGAAGTGGAGAGGGGAGAGTGGTCAGCAAACCAATCATCTGATTGATGACTACTGACGATGATGACGGGAAAAGCATCCATCCCATGGCCCTAAAAGGCCTTGAGCAACAGGATGATTGGACATAGCAGAGCGTGAGTTGAGGGAACGGACCACGACCGACTGACCTGCCCTTCGGTTGGAAAGAGCAACAAACCTTAAGCTCATAACTCCCAGTAGCGACTAGTAGTACCACGAACGGAGGACGGGGAACCTCTCGAAACCGCCAAACGGCCAACGACATAAAAGACGCCTGCTCGGCCACGTTCCTCCCACAAAATATATTCCAGAAAAATCAGGAGTGAACACTCGAAGTTCTGATCGACAACAAAATAGGAGAATAACGACAGCTGATTACGAAAAAAACAACAAAACCGAGCGCGTTAGCATGGATTAACTTATCCTTAATATAGTTAGCTTTAGCTTTGCCCCATTAGGATAATTGGCGAGTAAAACAATATAAAACTCATTAAACTCATAAATAACGAAAAATCTATTTTTACATCAGACCGTTAGCTGGTGAGAAAATTGAAAGTTTTTTTCAGTTAATACACAAAAAAAACATTTGATACAAATATATTTGCAATCAAACACTTCTATCTGCAGCGAGTGGGCCACGAAACAGTACCTACTCCAGCTAATGGCTTGTTGCGTTAATTGTGGCACCCACTCATTGTAAGTTATCATAAAGGTATGTACCTACGCGGTTAAGACGAGCGGAGTTGAGTTACGCCGTTTATACTGATACAACATAAAGCGACACTGGTGACAGAGGCCACACCATGAAAGTGGAGTTCGTCGCTAAGGATTAAGACGGATATGTACGATAAATAAGGGTTAGCCGGAGTACACGCCATTTCTATTACAAGTCACTTTCCAACCACCTCTTTCCCTTAACGTCTTCCTGGAATACTTCCAATCGCCGGTATATTCTTCATACTCTGTATAACGACGTACAGTCGTTGGGGTCCTCAGTGTTGACGCGAATAACTATATTTTTGTGCTCTCACAGAAACAACTACGCGGTGGTATCCCGAATAGACCTGTGCGCCGCCGACGGATTACATGCGGTGCGCCCCCGATAGCACCGCCGCCGGTCCTCAAGGTCGGCGGCGCGGCGCCGTTCTGGGTAGCAATCTACAAGCCATTGCTTTTAGTGCGTGAATACTGTATTTGTTTACACTTATCATTGCGCACTCCTCATCATTGTAATTTCATAATATTGTCTAACACCACTCATCACAGTAACATCCGTGCATCAATAGAAATTTTCATAGACAATCTCTCACTCAGTGATTCAACCCGAAGATTGGTTTGGATAGTATAGAGCTCACCCCGGACTAAGCCACAGGCGTGTGATTTTCACACATTCAGCGAGTGGTAGTGGGTAGGTAGAGGGGCCAGTTCCTTTCTCTGGACCACCTCGAACTCAGAGATTTTTTTTTGTTCGGGAGCGTCCAAAGGCTTCACCCGGATTTGAACCCGGGACCCTTCGATCAGTAGCCAAGCACTCTACCCACTTATAGACAATAGAATAGACATTATCTCTGATTAGCGGCAGTTAACATTACATTAACGGATTTGAGGGATCTTCAAAGACTTCGAATCAGCCTTTCAAACTCGTAGACGAGTTGCATGCTCATGCCCTATCCACAGTATTTTAATAATAAAAATTCGCATTATATCTCAATTTTATTCCCCCCAATTAGAGATAACGAAAACCGATTTTTTTTGCAAATATCGTTTTTCATTCTCTCTAATTGAAATTGTAATAACGGCGAAAAATTGGAAAGGTTTTCCCCCAGCCCCCCTCCCATGCCTTTTAACCCTAATGGATGAATTTTCATTACGAGGGGAAAACATTTTTCTTTTCATTACCTACAACTGAGCAGCCATAACAATATTGTTACAAGGTCACAATTCAAAACTTATGCCAATAGGCGATTTTGGCACTGGAGATGACGTGCCTAAGAGATTCTTAAGTCGAAATGAGGGCATAATGTATGTACAGCGATACCATTGTAAGCGACTTCGTAACTGAGATAGAAAATGAGCAGAAAAAAATTGCTTTCTCACTAGATGAGGTAGACCAGGATGTAGAAGCCAATGCAAACCACCCACTGCCTGATGCAGATAAGGACAGTCAAAAGCGAGTCGTCAACAAGATGGCATAGCACTTTGGAAATGTTGGGAGTCTCTTGGAGGCATTAATAACAGAAATCCAATAAATTCTATTTTAAGCCGCATTGAAAAAGATGAACTACGACTGAAACCTGTTGAATGGCTTTAATGCAAGAATTAGCGAAATTCTTTCAAAATTTTAGGAGTGTGATTAAGCTCTTTTCCGCGCAAAGGTATTGCAATTTATCAATCTCTGAGTCTCTACTAGATCCGCGATTCCCAAATCTAAGTTAAGTAAAAGCATATTTCACCACCCGAAGAGAATATTTTTGTACCGCCAGGTAATTACCCATGTAGGTCACGTAGAAGTCGAAATATATATACAGTATTTCACCGCTAATTCAGCCATTATAACCATTATCAACGTCTCGCCGGATGGACTTATCACGGAAATACTCCGTGGACGAACTATACAGTGAAGAAGGAAAGTTGAGGAGTGCCGGATATTTTTTGATATGTCCACTATGTTTGCAATGGTCGCAGAGGGAGATATTTTGGAATTGTGGGGGATATCAAATCCCAATTTCCGTGTATCACTCATCTAGCTCGAAAAAGTCTATCCATTCCGGCCACAAGCACGCCTAGTTTACTTGTTTTTTCATCGATGGGTTGACGATACACGCCAAACGATCATCGCTAAGTCCATCAACCGTGGATAAAATAGTTTTTATTCACGATTACTACAGATATTGTAAGGGAAATAATGAAAATATATGAGTAAAATTTGATAATTTTTTATAGTTTCAAGGTTTATATATGAATATTTTTTTTCAATTTTCAATGAAAATCTTTAAAAAGGAAATCCTTTTCTATGAAATCCTCTCTAAACAAAACTTAAAAAAATATACCCGCAAAAGTGATGAATGCAGCAGGTGATAAATTTACAAACGAGATCATTTCAGAAGAATTTTCTGTACTACGTTGGTAAACATTTGATAAAATAAGTTTTTACTTGTTTATGTAAACTAATAAATGGTTATATTTATTAATGGTTATAATGAATCATTTACATTATAATATCCTAATGTGCTACAGTACTTGTGAATATATTATGGTCGATTAACTACGCCGCCGCCGACCCATTTCCAGCCGGCGCGACTGTTTGTCCATCGGCGCACAGCTCTAACCCCGAACATGTGAAGATCATTGCATCACGACGTTTAACTCACGGGATAGCATCGGATTTCCTTCCATTAGTACAGTTTAAACATGGCATGAGAAGAGCATAATGGCTGTAGATCCAGTAATCGCTGTAATGCGTAATGTAATGCGTAGGCTGTAAGTAACGTGAATTCAGAAATGCTCGGCCGAGAAAATACGACGAAAATATACAAAAGAATACGTTCACACTCTCCTGATAAACAAAACCCTCACAGATGTGCTGATGACTATTTTGCCACATCTTTCGGCAAAAGCCACAACTATTGCGAACAATATTTGTTCACCCGAGAGACCATTTCAGCCGGCTCTGATGCATACTTAATGCTTGATAGATTATATCAAACTAGTGTCAAGGAATTAGTTTTATGTATAACATTCTCTAGCCAAAGAAGAATAAAATAGCCAAAGACTAGGTCTAGCCGTCTGGCTCATTTCAGAAGTAATCTAAGATTTTAAAAATTTTACTTGGAAATGCAACATTGTCCAAACATGATAAGGTTGAAGAGTTAAAAGAAATTTTACACAAATAAAAGTAAAAATAAAAGACTTTAATACGACCTAGATTTCGATGTTTTACACATCATCTTCAGGTAAAAAAGTGGCCTCAAGTGCGCGCTCATACACAGATTTTTTTCAAGGAAGGGGAGAAGGACAGGATGGGGGGATTTCAAGGGCTTGAAAAAAGTCTGTATAGGTATAAGCGCGTACTGGAGGCCACTTTTTACCTGATGATAATGTTTAAAACATCGAAACCTAGGTCGTAATTAAGTCTTTTTTTGTTTTTATTCGTTTAAAATTGCTTTTAACTCTTCAACCTTATCATGTTGAAATTCCACGCCGTCCAATAACCAGTAAAGGGTGTATTACTACTGCGGCGCGGTTTGGACTTGTACTGCCACGTCATTTTCCAATTTGGAGGATGACTTTTGAAATTAAAAAAACAAAAAACTTTTTGAGCCGAAATTAATACCTCGGCTCTCATGGATTTCGAGGAATGGCAGAGGCACCCTGAGAACTACTGCCAGAACTAGGTTGCGAGTTTTAGGAGATATTTTCTCAAGTCGGGAATAAGGAAATAGGGATTAAATCGAAATTAGGAGCTATGACGTGGTGGAAGGGCTCCATATTAGCAATGAAGAGACTTCGTGACTTCCACAGTTTATATTAAAACTGTGGAAGTCACAAAGTCTCTTCATTGCTAATAAGGAAATAGGGGGTGGGATACAAGTGGCGTCGAATCGTCAGTTGCATTAGTTTGGAGAATGAATTAGGAAAGGGCGATGATGTAAGTAGACGTGTTCGCCGCTGAAGGAGGAATCCTCTGTGGGTGTGGGGGAAGGAGAACTTCGTGGGAAGACGGTTGGGAGGGCGTAAGGCGATGGGCGGGCGACCCGGGCGAAGGAGGGTCGGTTCGGTGGCAGGAGTACTGAGTTCCCATCCCATGGGCATCCCATCGAGTCTCATCTGGGCAGGGGCGGAGATATTTCAGTGGAATCCGTATGTGGATCGCCCTTAGTACACGGTAGCACTTGAAGTAGAAACTCTATAACAAACACCCTCGATAATATGTCCAGATTTTTATCTATCTGTACAATAAACATTCCTCCGTTAATTCGTGATAAATAATATGGGATTAGCGCCGAAAACATGATTTGAAAATCGACAATTTAAGCCTCAAATCACTTTTCCCTCATGATGACTTTAGCTTAAATATTTTCTTTCGAGACAATTTCTCCAGCAAGGCAATCTCATAGTCATATGTTGTCACTTAATTATCAAAGTATAAAACGTATATTTTTTCAGGGCGCCGTAACGATCATTTAAGTCATATTTCAAGATTGAAAAGCGACAAACAGATTTACTTCCGTTTTCTAGCCGTCATTTTCAAACAAGTTTGGATAAACAATCTGGTCCAGTACTTACGTAATCCACGAATGACGTTGAGAGTTGAATGATTCATGCTGCTTTGTACATACATTATTGGCTAATAAACATAACATTTCTATTCTTAAAGAGCTGTCTAAATCATAATTTACAAAAATGTCTTATAAAAACAATTGAGTTTCTATGAAAAGAGGAAAAGCTTATATTTCGCCGTGTAACACAATTTATTTCTAATTGTACTATTATGGTATTTTACGATAATTACGAAGATGAAAATTCCTAAGTTTCTCTGTCACAAGGCTTCAATGTAAAATCCCGTCGTCAAGCCACTGAATCACTTTCTTTTCAAGAAAACTCCACCATACATTCATGTTGAATTATGGGAAATTAGTTTTAATAAATATCACCATCATTTTGAGACGTAATCCAGTTCTTGACGGAAGGAGTACTTCAAAGGGCAAGGTCTGCTTTAAACTGTGCCCAAAAAAAGCAGACCTCTTAGCGACTCGACCGACGAAACCTGGAAGTAATTTCGTAGTTTTTCATATTAATTTACTGAGCTGGATCGGACTGCACTCAAGACACTGGCTCTTATAATTTCGCGCTTGTAAAGCAGTGAGAGCTAGCATTTCCGACAGTATTGTGTCACGGATTTATAATATTCTATTTCACTAAATTGTTAGTTCATAATTGAGTTCTGATATTCATATCACACGGCATCACCAGGCATTCGAGGGTTAAGAATAGGCCGTCATCAAGACGCGACCGAGTTAGGTGTCTTACCCAACTCCCCCTTACTGATACTGTATATAAAGTATACCCTTATCATCCAAATACACCTATATCCTTAATCGTTTGCTGCTGATCGCCTCCCGTATACGCTGCAGCAATGGGGTCGTTAAAGAACTACATGAGGCGTTTTAGGGAGGACTCTTCTCGATTTGTCTTACGTCATGGAATTTGGAGTCCCGAGATCATCTTACCTAAGAAGTTAGTGTTACTCTCGTGAGATTATGCTTGAATTCCATTGGGAGTTACCGTCGGACGTAAAATCTTATCTTTAATCACCAAAGACACCGCGTATCTTTCATCCTCGACATCTCCATGACCAATCACCACTCTTACAGTCATCGCCTCCAAAAGGAAGATCTTTAAGGTGGGTCTTCACTTCCAAGCCAACTCAAGTTAACGGTCGCCGCCTGTAGTTGCCCACTGGGGTGGTAGAAGCCCAACGGGAAACTGTGAAGGTGGCGCTGACAAAAATGGAGTGGGGAACGATTATCCTTGGGTGGGGATGGAAAAGGTCTACTCCGTTGTCAATGTAGGCTTAAACGCTTAACATTGCTACAGCCTTAATACAAAACAGCATCAATGGTTGTTGATTTTTTTGCGTACATGAAAGATGATTCTTTGATTTAAGTGGGCTGAAAATTCTCATTTCGGAATCTAGCCTTCGCAACGTGCCCCGGAATATTACCAAAATATTTCGTAAAAACAAAAGTTTTGCTCTTTTTTATAAAAAAACACAATCACTTCATGATAAAGTTACTCCACTTGAATCAACAAATGACTCTTCATTTACAGAAGACAAAAATTGCAAGTCTTCAGCTATCACGGCAAAGCCGTTACTGGGTTAGAAGGGAAACGTCTACGATCATATTAGTACCGGAGAGCCACCTTAAGACAACATCGCTCGCAAGATGCTCACGGGCGGGCAATATTGCGCAACATATGACTACTGGAAAAGTTTATCAATGAGCAAGCTGCAAAAAATGTATTAAAATAACGTAAGAGAACTAGGGGCGTTTCTTGAAATTTCACGATGTCATCCACGGAGGGTTGTTAATAAATTAAGTCTTATGTAATACTTTAATGGCACCAAAGACCCCTGTGAGGCGTGATTATGTCGCGCGAGGTCCAAAAACTATGTTCATCAGTAATCATAATTTTACGCCAATTTGCGAGATATTTATGCCACCATCATCAGCAGTCATCAATCCGAAGATCACACAGCAGCTCTCCTCTCAGATAAATATTTCCGCTCCACAAAGGTCTTCATTTTAGCGTGCCTCATAATTTACCCGAGTACATTTCATCATTGGTACTGTAATTCTTCTCACTCATTTCAACCTTAATTATTGTTTTCAAGAGGGGGCCTGGGCCGCAAAATGTTTCCCAAAATTTCGGTTCTTCTCCTGAGAGTTTTCATAGCTCATCCATAATATTCATCAAATATTGCATTCTAATTACAAGACACGAACTCCAGAGATTGACGGAGTGCATTAAGAATGCACATAATTATGGGTGATGGCAAGGCGGTCCCCTCAACGGCCCATTCCACTCACTTTTGCACCCTTACAGAGAAGAAGTATCTGTAATTCATATTTTACAATTATTTTACATTAAATCCACCATTATGGTTCAACCTTTTCCGTGTACCCCTTGTCCTCGAAACACGTACCTTCTCCGGGCAGGGAAATGCTGCGTTTGGGAGCAGAAAGACTGTCCGATCTATATATATATATATATATTTATACATATATATATATATATATATATAACTATGCCACAGGTAGGGCGAAATTAAATATAGAAACACAAAAAAGAACACTCACACTATACGTTCTGATATTTCGCCAGCCGAAAAGCTGCCTTTCTCACAGAAGGAAACATCTTTCCTTCTGTGAGAAAGGCAGCTTTTCGGCTGTCGAAATATCAGAACGTATAGTGTGAGTGTTCTTTTTTGTGTTTCTATATTTAAATCCGCCCCACCTGTGGCATAGTTTATTTAAATTATCGCGTGTGTGATTTTCCACGAACTCGTGTGTGTGTGTGTGTGTGTATATATATATATATATATATATATATATATATATATATATAAACACCAGCCATTTCCCAAGGAAATGGTGCGGATATGCACTACAGAGACTTTATTTAAAAAAAGAATAATTTTTAACGCATGGATCGCGTTAGAAATTCAACAGTTAGTATTTTGTATACTCCTTCAAATTTTTAAAAAATATATCCATTACTAACTGCAGTAATGTTAACAGAATCGCAAAATAATCTTCGGGTTGTCAAGGTGTTTTCAGCCTTTGAAAGAAATGAGTGAAGCCTAAACATTATATTTAGTTAATTACTGAGAAATTCAGTAGCTTAGAACTAAGTTTTTGCTTCATTAATGTTACAGTATTTATTTCAAGCAACTCATTTCATGCATCACAGTCACGTTTAAAAATATTGTGACAAGGGAGAACTCTCGCTCAAACTGAAAACACTTCACCTAGAATTTGTAAATTTGGTCTCATTTTAAAGAAAAAACTCTCATCTTTCCAATGATATCAAAATATCAACCCCTTGCCGAACTACTTTTCGAGCAATTCGCATAAAAATATAAGCTGTTTTACATGGGATAGATTATGGCTGTGCGCTCCAGAGGGAGAATATTGAAATAAATAGGAATTTATAACACGTAGATTTCGTAAAAAAAACTAACGGTGTGTAGATTGCACGTTTTCTCAACTATTTATAAAAATAAACTATTACTCACCATAGTAATGTTTACAGAATCACAAAAACCTGCTATTTTGCAGGGTTTTTAGCAGTACGGCGGGAAAAAAGGAGTCAAGTTAGAGATTTAAGTAGATATATTTATTTAATTACTGAGAATTTAAGTCATATATACGATAACTACATTATTGCGCCATTAATATTACACTACTTATTCCATACTTCTTACAGACGCTGAAATAAAAAAATAAAATTGGAATATGGTCTCCATTATGACTAGGGAGAAATCTCGTTCAAACTACCTTAAGACGGGGAAGGAGCAGGGTTACGTCAACTGCAGGGAGGGCAGGGGTGGGAATGGGAGGGCAGGGGGTGGGGGGAGGTGTGGGGGGAGGTGTGGGGGGAGGGCAGGGGGGAGGGATGGGAGGGCGCCAACAGCGGTGTTTGCTGTTACGGGTGGTGGGTGGGGCGGAAGGTTGGGAGGTATACGATGCGTGAAAAGTACACCTTCATATCCTTATTCCTCCTCCCCCGCCCGCCTCTTATGGGCTTTCGAAAGAAGAGTGCAAGAGTTGTGGGTGGATGGAAGCCTCTTCTCCCTCTGGCGGGGGAAGGCGTGGGTGTTGCTGGGTGTGGGCCGACAGGGGGGGGGGGGGGCAAAGGAAGAGGGGGGGGGTGAGGGGTCGAGGAAAGCATCGATCAACATCCGCCCCAGTTGCAACACGCTCGAAGCTACAAAACTTGAAACCACCTTTCCGCGAATAAACGACCGTTTTACGTTGGTTCCAATGCATAAGGACTTATACGTCACTTAATTTATATATATTCCGGATACTCACGGAAATATGTCAACTGTGTTTGATATGAATGAAAAAAATTAAACCACTCCACACTATTTCTTAGCTAATTAAACTTGGAAATGTATGGTTTTTAATACGATAAAATAGTATTGTTATTTCTAATATAAATTCCATGTCCGCAAGAAACTATTTACGAGAAGCGGATTCTCCCAGGGAATCTCAGCAGGTGATCAAATGTAGGCATCTGCCCATCGTAAAATGAAAAGGAGATAATGATTAATGCCCTGATAAGAAGTTATAAATTTGGGGTATGTATTAAACATAACTAAGTACAATTAATTTTATAGAATTGTGATGAGTTTTACGTAGTGATGAGAATGTACAGGTTATTTAATGCATGAAATCGTTGGGGTTTGCGAAGAAAGCACCTCACGCTTTTATTTTTGTAGAAATACTGTACGCATATATGTACTGAGATCGCTTGTAGTACAGAGGCTGTTAAAAAAAATTAAATTCTCCTTTTTAGAGCGTTATTTGTAAAAGTGTGTTTTTATTTTTTATATAATATTATTTTCTATTTTTTAGTCATTGCTACATATCGTAGTCAATTCTAACCTCACTTAGGTGAAATTTAAGAAAAACTGAATTAAAACGCATTTTATTTTCAATTTAAAAAAGTATATTTACAATCTTATATATAAGAGGCTTGGGGTGCCATTCTTTCTGTCTGTTACACTATTTTTATGTTGCAATAGCAACACATCATGTTTGCCGGAAACCATTGCAATCTATAGACATGCGCTGAAAACATTAGGTACCTATAAATAGTTTGCACCGATGTTTAACTGGTTTAAATGACATTTCATAACATTAAGATTATAAAATTTAAAATTTGTCTGTCACACCATATTTGTTATATTTGCATAAAAACTTGCTATAGCAGCAATACATATCTGTAAAGCATATATAAATCTAAGCTAAAATGTTCTTAACGCTATTAAATTTGTTATTGGTATTTATAGCAACAGTTATTCTTCATTAGTTCAAACCATTGCCCTCGAAAGAAATTCATTGAAAATTTGAAACGTTGGAATTTTATTTATTTACAGACGAATGATTTTCGTAAAAATGATAACTGATTATTGTATTGCCATCCGAAATACGTCTCTCTGGCAAATTTCACAGCGATTACAGGTCAGGAAGTGGGTCGAAATTTGATTACAAGTTTTGTCCCTGACCCACAGACAGACAAACAAGTAAAAGGTACAGCGTGTCAAAATCGCCGCTACTCTGGGATTCGAAATTGGGCAGATGGTACTCCAGCGAGAAGGATATTTTCTTGAAAAAGTGACTAGCAAAGGGCAAGAAACGTCGGGCTTACTCAACGCGCCTTACTAGGCGATAACTCGATTACTACTCATTTATTAGATCATATCAATGCTATGTATAGATACCTAAAGAAGAAAAACTTGCATTTCGTTGATACTAACAGCACATAGGATTTCATTTCAGTCTACCGGCTATAATTTTAGTCACGTGAGCATTCGCAAAATCTACGATGGGCCAAACCAGGCCCTGAGTCGGTCTGCAACCTGGGAATGAGAAGTTTTCGGGCCTTGGACCGGCCTGCATACACCGAAGCTCACGGGCCAAATCAATCCCGCGCAGCCTCCTAAATACACCCTTAAAAACATTCCACAATGGCCTTCGAAACGGACGTCTACCAAAGCGAGCCAACGCGGAACGAACCTGACAATCTAGGAGTCAGAGGATGCCTTCGCAGCAACATACTTAAAGTGTTCATTTTACCAAAAGAATCTATATACACTCCAGTTCCATTGTTGGCCGAGGAAGGGTAGTCCGGGTCAATAAATCATAACACAATGATCCTATAGCTAACCCTCGTAGTCATAGGTCACCACTAGCATCATTGCTATTGAAATGTATTGTGATACAGTATTGTATTCTTTTTACATAAAAGCATGGCTTTTTCCGTATACATATACTGATGGATTATTTTTAACCTTTGTACGTCCATGCAACGATCAATACTTAACTTATAATCTTAATACCTAACTTAGAATCAATACTTAACCTTATACTACGATAGCCAAAGAAAATATTTTACTGTGAATGACGCCAAGTTTATTAGAAATGCGAGAGTATGGTTTGCAGGAACTTTTCTCGTGTTCCCCACCGGGTTGGCTAATGGCTCCCATGACGTTTCGATGCGAGCGTCGTCATCAGGGCGGATGAGTGTCAAGGTGGATGTTGGCTCGCTTCATATACCAACTTTTGTGGTACGAGAGCATGGTTGTTTCCAAACAATTAAGTTGAAATATTAAAAAAAATTGTTTAAGGGACAACAAAAAGCATTTTATTTGAGTTTTCTGCATCGTAAAGTGGATCTTATACATTTTTAATTCATCGTTTTGTGTTGCTTCAATCATTGTAGGTATAATTATCAGTTTTATCTGAAAGGAAACATTTCATTTCACCAAATGTATGAACACAATTCCTCCGTAGTAAAAAATAATTAATTTCACTACATGATTCCTCACATATGTGCGTTTTTCCGAACTACAAATGCTAAGTTCCTGGAATGGCAACCGAATATATAATGATTTTTTCTCTTGAGGCGCCTATTATAACCCCTTTAAATGTAATTGTGATAGCGAGTTTGTTAATAGATGGTGAAATAAATATTTATTGCTATAGCAATACCATTATTATCTTGGAGGAGACGGTGTCAGCGGGTGCTCTCAAATGCGAGGTCAGAATGGCTTTTCCGTTGGGAAGGGAATTTTCCTCATTCCCACGCCAATGTGGCAGAGACCGTTACGCGGGGCGACCGACCGAAAATACTGCAAAACCGTGGAAGGCGTAGAGTTAAGAATGCCAACAGCTTATAGCGGAAACACAAATATGCACCTTACCGTTATAAATTCCTATTATTCCCATTAGCGACGCAGCAAATTATTATTACAATATCAACACGTAAAAACCATGGCGATTTTTAGTTGTACGAGATCTGCACGTCCGTGCAGACGCTTACTTATCGCTAAAATCGCATTGAGGGGATAGAGACTCGAAAAAAATCAATAAGAGAAGTTAATCTCTCCTTCTGGAAGTAATTTTAAGGGCCAAGCTGAAATATACTAAAAATCACTGAAAACATTACGAAAGCTTCCGGCAAGAGTAAAGACTTAGCACTGTACGACAGTGTAAACAAAAGCACATTTAGGATGAAATTCGCGAGAAACCCAAAAAAGAGAATATGTCGGAACATTGCTTGATAGTATCGCACATTAAAAATAATATCAAAGAGTCGCTTCCCCGGTAATTAAATATAAGTCATGAGCGATTTGATGCTTTCTAGCAAACGACTCTCCCTTAATGCATATATAGCTTTAAATAAAGCAATCATACAAACGGCAACGGGATCTGCACTATGTTTATTACTCGAAAATAAAACTATAAGCAAGTGGGGCAAGTTTGCATGAAATGTTATCGGGCAAGAATAAACGCAGTCCTTTCAGGCTTCAGTCAAATAGCCAACAATCTCCAAAGCACAAGATTTAGGACAGTTTTACTGTATTAACCAGAGGAATTTAAATTGAATAATTCATCACTCATCTCGTACCTTGCGGTACAGGCTTAACTATTACAGGAAACAGGCATCAGAAAAATGAAGCTCGATTGCTGAAACTCGAGGTGCAGCCGACGAAGCAACAACGTAACAATGCTAAACCACCACGAGCACATAAATGCAAAACAAGGCGGCACCCAGTCAATTTGCAACGAGATCGTAGAGACGGTTAAGGTGGATCCACCGTAAAATGACTTACATATCATTTTATTCATATTGTCTACCTGTAGAAAATTTTGTCCTCTGTATGATATGAACAACAAAATAATACCTTTCCACGCTATTTTATTCTATAATTGAACTTGAAATTACATGGCGTTCAATGGGGGAATGAGAGATACACGCGGGAAATTAGTATTTTTCCATCAAATACAAAAGCCATTTTCGTGGAAAACTGTCTCTAAGAAGGAAATAATCCAGAGAAATTGAATAAAAATAAAATACAGGCATCTTACCACCTTATTTTTCTTGTTATTGAAGAATTAATGCCGTAATTGAAGTCAAAATGCGGTAATTCGTAGGAAATGGCGCTGCAGTCGGCTCCTATGGCTGGAAAAAGTGCTCATTTAAAATACATTCGTGGAATAATCTGCATATTTTGTACCTTACTTTTGGGTTTCTATAGGTAACGCATAGCATCAGTGAAAGCAGGATTTTTTTGACAATATTTCAAAAATGTGGAATTTAGTATTTGTTTTGACTCACACAGTCGCGGCGGAACCTCCTTAATGCTTCAGTGCCTACACTAGCTCCGGGGGATAGACTAAGAAATAGATGGCGGAATTAAGGAATCGGTGGCGGCTTCAAGAAAACAGGACTCTGGGAGTCAAGAGCGTCAATTCGCCCAAAGCTCACTCGACGACTTACCAACCTGCGCAGCAGTTTACACAGCCTCGAAAAAAGTTTAAACCATCCTCGCATTCCGTTGTAAGTGCTCACCGCTCACGACGATTACATTCTCCGTTACGGACTTAAGGGGGGCGGGTCACGAGCAGAGACGGGCGCCCGACTTTCTCTCCCGAGACCACGATGAGCAGGTCACGGATGGCAGTCGCGTGCGACGACGCCCACATTCCAAGTCAACGGTCCAATGTAAAGATGCTAAGCGCTTCCCGTTCGCTCAGGTGCGCCGCTCACCCGGCAGCAAAACAGATCTGGAGGAGGAGGAGGCGGAGTTGGGTGTGCGCTCGAGATGATAATATCGTCGTTTATGCTTCGACTGTCAATACACGGGCATCAAACTTGGAAAGTGCCAATTTTGTAATAACTGAGTGGTAACTAGCAAGGCATTTTACGCAGGAAAGTAACTTGAGCTGATTCGTTAACTGCTTACAAAACATTCGGCCGTGGCTACAATGTAGGTATGAACCTAAGAAATATTACCTAACGGTAGGTTACGGAACGTCTCGCCAGCGGACAACGTTTCATTCATATCGTCGTTCGCGTATATTAAAGTTCTCTCTCGTGTGTTCCAATATACATATACGCGCTCCTGAATGGAAAGCTACCAAAGTCACCCGCAGCGATGAATGGCAAAGGAATCTCGGTGAGCTCTGCTGTTTCTTGTTCAACATTGAGAAAATTCATAGTCAATAAATAAAATAGCGATGCATACTTTCCTACAATTAATTAAATATACGACGACTTTCGTCGCAACATGCGGCAATTCATTACGACGGCTATAAGCATTTTGTACGTATACTACGCAGTATACACTGTGTCTCCCTTGGAGTCGCAGCATTGTGTTTGCTGTGCATGGCCCGAAAACTTAAAGGCCCGTGGTTCGATTACAGATCATTTATAATATGCCACTTTTCGATTCCGAATCGAGAATTCACTCTGATCCTAACCACGAAAGGATTACGAAAATTCGAGTGAAAACCGAGATAAAATTATCGGCACAAAATTTCATAGGTACACAATGGAAAATTCGAAAAATCCGTCGACGTAGACAAGATTGCACGACGTAGATTTCGATTTATAATTCAGCAACGATTGGTATGATTGTCAATAGGTAACCCATCCCCCAATATACCCATTTTCCTAGGGCAATATCCAAAGGCCAACCTAACGGTTATCACACATCCAAAGAATCGCGTACTTTTCTATGTCTTTCCTGTACTTATATTCTCTTCACAGTACACCAATTTATTCGTTCGTGAGTACTTACTTTAAAATTCCCCAAAATTTCGTCGATGTATTCCATCCTTTGTCGCCCTTCCCATTCATTTCTTCCCCGGTTATTTTTTCACGACGCAACCAACAACAGAGGTCGTTTGCGCCATTGAGGATGCAAGGGTAGGTAGGCTGGTAGGGAAAGGATTATAGGGGAAATAAAAAAGGGTGGTGAGAGACCCTGCGTCGGTGCTACCCTTCTCTCAACGAAAGGCGGAAATGGCCCCCCCCCCACCGTTTTACGCGCAATCCGACGGAAATGAGCACTACTCTCAAGTGTTCTCCACCCAGTGCCCAAGTAGGGATCGGAATTTCCACTGAAACATCTCATCCGCGTTAGATTAGAACCCAGCCTTTCCGGATGGAAAACCAGTACTCTTGCCACACCACCAAACCGGAGTTCTATTCAGGATGGCATGGGAAATTTTTGGGACTCTACAACGATGACATTTCGAAGTCATAGCGACGAAAAGTCACGACGATTATACAATTTAAAAAGTTGAGATTTGACTGTGACGTCATGATCACGACACAGTCGCGGTTCAGCAATGACGGGTCCTCCCTGAATAGGCCCAAAGGGCCTTGATCAGGTAGACATTTGATAATAGTCGAACCTCAACAATATCGAGGGCGCGAAGTCAGAACCTCGATGGCAATGTCGAGATTTTAAAGATCTACATCTACATACTACCCCGCAAGCCGCCTCAATAGGCGTGTGGCGGGGGGTGTTAGGACACCAGCCGTTTACATATAAAAATGAAACGCTCTAATGAAATTACGCCTATCATTTATTAAAGTCCCTTATTGTTCGGGGGAAAAACGAATTCCCACACCTATCCGTTCGGCAAAATATCTCTCTTAATTTATCGTTTCTGTCGGACCTGGAAATATAGTGGGGTTCTAATATGATGTTTTTCCGTGTCGCTGTTAATGATATCTATTCTCAATTGCTCATAGATAGGTAATATCAAATTTTTCGTGATTGTGATATTCGATGGACGGGAATGGCGAGAGGCGTTCTTGAATAAGACCTCAAGTTCATTCATTCGCCGAAGTTGGTGAAGGCCGAGAGAGTGTCGAGAGACGGATGACCCTGTCCCAAGGACGCGCGGGACGGCATCACTTTCGATTGAACGGAAGAGGCGTGACTTTTCCCCCACGGCCGCTCCTTTTAATCCTTACGAAATGCAACCCCCCACCCCTACCCTAAACCCCTTTTTTCATAACTCACATTCCACACCCCTCTTCTCTTCCAAGCGCGCTCACACACACACATCACACTTCCTCTGCCGTCGTCCTCCCCCTCCCCTTACCTCCCGCCCCACGTCAATATCACTCACGTCCTCTTCCCACCCCCACCGCCACTTCCTGTACCTCTCCCACCCCCCCGCCCCCACATCCCCCGGAGTAAGGGCTGCCAACTGCCGTCTTCCGCTACGACATTTGGGTCAAAAAATGATCACTCTTTCTTATCCCTGAGGCATTACTGGGAGCAATCCTTGGCGAAATTTGAGCGGTATATTTCTCCGGTCATCAGTATGACTATGTTCAAATTTTATTTTAATGATCACTCTTTCTTATCCCTGAGGCACTACTGGGAGCAATCCTTGGCGAAATTTGAGCGGTATATTTCTCCGGTCATCAGTATGACTATGTTCAAATTTTATTTTAAAATTTAAGCTTTCGCTAGACGCATGACACAAATATGGCAATGTTATAGACGAAAAATCTAGCGGCGGCTAGCGGTGTTTTACGAATTATTACGAGTAGATAAATATGGACCCAGGTGTTCTCTTTCCATAGCCGGGCAATTGTTTGTGCATGGCAGCTAAATCGTACCGCACATCGTAGGCGGCATGACATGCAATAATATATTATTTCGGCAACGCATTTTATTTTATGTTCTTCAAAGTTGATATCGTAATAAAATTTAAGTTAACACAAGCCGAAAAAAAATAAAATTTAAGTAGTTGCATGTAAGTAAATATGGCTAAGTAAGCATGAAGTAAATATTAATGGCTGACTTAGGAGGAAGTTAGAGTTACGTAATATGAATTTGTACATACATTTGAGAATAAATCTAATAAGCACGAGGTAGTAGGTGTAGAAATATCAATGAAGCAAATCTTTTAATTAACGTGACTGGAATTCTCAGTAACTAACTAACCACACACATTCGAGGCTTACACTAGAATTACTTGTAGGGCGCTGTGCGTCGAAAACGAATTATCTGCGGAATATATTTTTTACGATGTAACTATCAGTATTTCAGTTGGTACAATTATTTTTAAACAAAATTGAGAACATGTACGAACTACTAACCGTTAAATTTCCGGCGTGATTTGTGCGTCAATCACCTTTTTCAATTATGACGTATCTGTCTCGAGAGAGAGAGAGCGCACAGTCGAGTCATATCCCACTGAACACAGCTTCTCTTTTTTGTCAATCGAAGAGCAGAGCGACAAGTGGTTTATACTTCTTGGTATGATTATGGAGATGAGATTTTCTTCTTCATAACGATGCCTAAATTTTACGGGTAGTGGTACGTCGATCAAACTTTCTTAATCTGCCGAGTTAAAAAAAAAATGTTTGGAGTACAAGTTTCATTACGTTCGGAGATTTTTTAAGGTGCTCTTACTACTTCAGGGGGCTTATTCTCTAACTCGAAGCATCGGAGCTTTCTGGCGAACAGATGCTTCAATAAGCTACTTGCTCCCATCGGTATTCTCTATCATGGAGATAGAGAATACCGATGCAAGCAGAAGCTACCGGTAGCTTATTAGGCTCCCAAAAAACATTGATACGAGCATTCCCATTGGTTCTAAGAATGACGTCACCAGAAATGAAGTTTCCGCGGATTTGGTTTAAAAAGATTCTCATACCCGCGTTTCGCCAAACCACTCTCCACTTCCTATTTCGTTCTTGAGAAAGCTCCCGCGAGTTAGAGAATACGGTTGGAAGCCAATTCTGGTGGCTTATTCGATGCTACGGCATCGGTAGCTTCGAGATAGAGAATAGACCCCCTGAGGTAACACAGCACCGTCAAACCAAAGATGTTAAACCAAAGAAAGACGTGACAGCGGTGCTCGAGTCGAAACTCGAACAGCGACCTTTGCAGGGGTAGTAGTACCTTCCCATCACAAGATTCGCCTTCGAGGTCAATTCCGTCACCGCTTTCCAATTTACCCGTTAAAGAGTGTCACGCAACGAAATGCTTCTTCGGAGTGGCAACGACGGTTAGTCGACGTGCTTTCTCAGACCGGCTTTTAAAAAAGAATTTAACATTTTACAAATAATAAAATACCTAAAAACATAATTTTTCCTTAATTGGAAACATATTCCTACAAAAAAAAAGAATTATCAAAAGCGAAGGTTTCCGGCTTGACTTTGAAGAAATCATATAAGTCACTCAATAAATACGCACTTTTGTGCTTTCCACACTTTCAATACCGACTGTGGTTTCGACATTTGAGGCCATCATCAAAGTGCATCGAGTATCGGTTGCTTCGATAACCGTTCATGTCACTGATCTGTCATAGTAGTTCCTTGATAACCGGATTCATGTCTGATATCGAAAAATCATAACTCAATTATGAAAAATATACAGTCTTGGTTGTTTACAAGACAAAGTATGGAGGATATATTCCTTTGATGTAATACCATGTAATATATTTATGTACTGTAAATTCAAATGCTGTGTCTAAAAATGTTTCTATGTGCGCATGACCTTTTAGTAAATGATGGTAGCCATAAAACAGGTTCTCCTTAATGGCTACCTAAAGTTACTCCAGTATGTATGTAATCGAGTTCCTACACTGTACAATTTTGTTGGAGAAATAAAACAATTTATTATTATTATTATAATAACTACATTGAATGTCAAAACCTATGTCAGGAATGAAAGAATGTGGTCTACATAAATCACGGATGCACTGAGTGAAGAATAAAAAAATATAAAAAATAACTACACGTCAATTGAACCAAAAGTCAAATTAAAAGAAAAAAAAATGCTTTCAAAAATTAGATAAGACTTCAAGCCACTGCAAGGGTGCACGCGACCCTAGAATTTCCGTGGCCATGAAATGGTGGGAACGAGAGATGTTTTGAAATTTTGAAAGAGCCTAAATTCCGGACATGCGTAAATTCTTCCCCGGACGGTTCATGTTGAATGAGGGCGCATGTTCCGGGAAAGGAGGGGTGGGGTTGGCAGGACTTGGTCCGCGGGGGGGAGGGGAAGGGAAGCACGGAAGAGAAGAGAGAGAGAGAGTCAAAGCCACCCTCTCTCTCTCTCAGGAAGTGCACCCCCGCGTCTCTGCCCCCCGCCCCGCCCCCACCGCCCCCGCACCCACGAACCCGGCGGAGTATGAATGAAGCAGGAGCCTCGGGGGCGAGGGGGGTCGCGGAGGGGGCGGGGCGGCTGGGTTGAATGGGGGCGAAGAGAGAGAGACGGAGGAGGGATTGCGGGGGCGCGCGCCCCCCTTCCCCTGCCCCCGGGGGCCGGCCTCCGCGCCTGCGCACTCACGACGGGGGTGGTGGCCTTGCGCCGCTTCGAGCACCGACGCCACCCGATAGAGGGTGCGCCAACCGCGCACAGTGAGTGCTTCAGGCGCGGGAGGGGAGGAGATAAGCGAGCCTTTAAACGTCGTGACGTCAGAGGCGGTCACATTTGCGGCGTTCACCTCCTGCATTGTCCGTTTCAATGCAGCATATTCGACTGCGAATTGAAAGGGAAGCGGTTTTTCCTTTCACTGCCACATATTATTATGACTACGCCCCGGCACACACGACGCGAATTTTGACGCGACACCTCTCATAAATCGGAACTTACGGCTGGCGGCGAAGTAAATTCTTTGCCCATTCCAAACAATTCATTTTAGCTCGGTAACTACGAGAGATATTAAAAAGTGACGTGTTTCCTTCGAAAGAAGAGGGGTGTTTATTGTGAAGTATAAAATATATCATAAAAATTAAAAACATAAAAATAAAATGACCGCCGACGCTGGGTATAAGATCACGAGTGGCCGACAGCGTAAAATACGTTCAGTTTCATATTATGTAGTTACATTTAGTTGAGAAAATCATGCGAGGAGTTCGCGATGGAATTCACTCGAAATTTCTTAGATCGTTCTAAGGGATTAAACCACGAAACAAACTGAATTCACGACGGTTAGCACATTTCAGATATTCAATTTTGTGAAATACTGAAAAAACAACATTTCTAGGGAATCTGTAAATACCTCCAAAATAAGAAGTTTAATGCACAGCACTCTACAGATGGAGGACACAGGGTGAAAGAACATCAAATTCTGAATTTATGAAGACCAGTAAGTCATCCAATGGATGTTCAAGCGACATAAACTCAAAGCGACAGACGTAACATGCCATAAACACCGCTCACACGACTCTAATTGTTTTATCCTTTTTTCCCACATCCGTACTCAGTTGCACACAACTAAAGCAGGGCGAAAATCGTGTAGATGGATGGCAATTCAAACTTGGGGCTTTCCGAATCACAACGGCAGAGTTACCGCACGTGACGTCACGCGCATCGGATTTGCACTTGGGGACGAGATTCTGCGCCGAACGGCGCCTCTAGCCCGTTTCCGACGCATGGCGGCGCTAGGGTTGAGTCCGTGTGGGTGAATGGGGGCCAAAACAGGGGCGGCGGGGCGAGCAACGTGCGCCCCACTCGCTGGGGGGGCGGGCGCCCGGGTCTAAATCGATCCGACGACCGAATGGGAGGTTGAGGAAGGGACCTCCCCCCGCCCCCCTCTCCCTCTTCATCCCCCACCCACCCCCCTCTATAGTCCGTGGGAGGCGACGGCGGGCAGGGTTGAAACAGCGGGAGGGTTGGCACACCTGGGACTCTGCTCTACTCTCTCAACGAGCACACACACACAAACAATGCAAAAGTCCACTTCCGGCGGCAAGCCACAATGGGGCTGCTGCGAGGCGAGTTATTAATTTTGGAACGAAAAGTGAACTTAAAACACGGCACTCTTGCACTTATGTTGTTTTGTTTTTTACAACCATAGCTTCTTGACAAAGCAGCATCATCCATCGGCTGACTATAAAACAATGAACAATAAAATAGATAAGTGGAAAATAACACTATTTACACCTTTAGAGTCCATCCGAGGTAATAGCGCAGTTGGCAGTTAGAAATTCAGCACCGATCAGTAACACACGTCCTATATGATGTTTGGGGAAGGGGATCACGTGACCGAATAATCCCAAGATCGTGGTGACCTTTGTTTAAAATCATACGATAGTGAAAACATTTTCGTTTCTTTCTAAATCCACCACGACAGTATCTTTCAACTGTGCTTTCGTCTTGGACGGACTCTAGTTCTAAGGAGGAAATATCTCCACAAGGTAACGCCAGAGACTGTCAACTGGTCATTTCATTTGCTCGGGATCAAGACCGCGAATTGTAATTTATCGATTAATTACTCAAATAAGGGCAATTAAAAATTTTTATTTACATTCCGTGAGGCCGAAACAATTGCAAAACTATTTCTTAAAATTGTACGCCCGAAATAAAAGTTGTTAGTTAGCTATACGGTATAGGGTGAATGTGCCCCTTTACATTTTTAACGATTGAGCTACATTGTTCACTTCTAAGGGACATAATAATAGATTCCCACGTGACCGCGAGCTTTTCTCATCCCACTGTCAAAATATGTTCCCCTAGTGTTTTATGGCCACAATGACGTTCAAATATTGAACTATTGTATTATCGACCTCTTCATGGAATGTAAGATTTGTATCTCGAGGATAGGTAAAAAATTTACAAAGTATAACTCCTTGCCAACGTTTCGGTGTATAATTGACAATTGTAGCCCTGAAGATGGTGTCAATTATACACCGAAACGTTGGCAAGGAGTTATAGTTTGTAAATTTTTTACCTATCCTCGAGATACAAATCTTACGTTTCAAATATTACCAGTGATCGCCATCGACATTTCCTTTTCGACATGAAATTTCGAATGCAAAAACAATATAAAGAATCTAGAGCACAACCTTATTGGCCAACAATCCCTTTCTCGCGTCAATCCACCACGGGGAGAAAAGAACGATCATTAAGAAAACCCCGAAGACGACGTAGGTAGGCTGGAGGGAAGGAGGGGGTGGCGGACCAAGGTCGCGGACGCAATGCAACGATGCGGTGGCGGAAATCCTGAATCAAATGAGTGGGAACGTGCAATGCAGATGAGAGACGCAAGAAAAGGGGCGACCCAGCACTATTTTGCCACGGGAAAAAGCAGAGCCATTTTAAGGTAGTTTGAGCGAAAAATCACTTCACCTAGAATTGAATGAATTTGGCCTCATTTTAAAGAAAAAACTCTCATCTTTCCAATTATATCAAAATATCAACCTCTTGCCGAACTACTTTTCGAGCAATTTTCCTACAAATATAAGCTGTTTTACATGGGATAGATTACGGCTATGCGCTCCAGAGGGAGAATAATTTCAAAAATTAGGAACTTCTAGCACCTATATTTCGTCAAAAAACTAAAGGTGTGTAGATTTAATGTTATATCAACTATTTATAAAAAATAATCGATTACTCACCACAGTAATATTTACGGAATTGCAAAAACCCTGCCGTTTTGAAGGGTTTTAAGTAGTACGGCGGTAAAAAATGAGTCAAGTTATAAACTTATGTAGCTTTATTTATTTAATTACTGATTATTTTGGGCATATATAACTACATCTTTGCGCCATTAATATTACAATATTTATTTCACACTTCTTACAGACGCTGAAATCAAAAAATAAAATTTGAATATGTTCTCCATTATGACTAGGGAACTATCTCGCTCAAACCACCTTCAATGGAAATTGGAAAATGAATGAACGAAAGGCCTGAAAGCACTCGCGCGGAGGGCAGGGGTTACTTGTTCAGAGACAAGGACAGTAGGACACCTGAAACAGAAGGCAACAGAAACGTGGTGCTGGATATAAGTAGATGCTGAATAACAAATGAAGGGTGAGGAACGAGGAAGGGTATGGATGAACAGTCGAGGAGGACAACATATCGAACACTATGTCATGAGAACAAGGTCCAGATGTTGCACAGGGCATACCATGAGACACCACGGAGTCCTATGAAACATAATAGAAGGGAAAAACTCAAAAGTGGAAGACCGAGGGACAAAAACATAGGCCAGCTGAAACGCGACATGACCCAGAAGAGTTACAAGGACATCAAGGAGTTAGCAGAAGGTGACAAAAGGTATAACGGAGGGCTGCAGTCAACCAATCATAGGATTAAATGACTAATTACTTCACACGTGAAGAACGCCGACCGCTTGAGGTTGCACTCAGTGGTAAGTGGTGATGGTAAAAAAATTGCTTTGATTAATCCACACGAATGTATATTTCACTAGCATTGATGAGTGGCTTCATACCGCCTCTTCGGTTGGTGCGGTATGTACATAAGTCAACACACCCATGTCTCTTTTCTCTTGAAAATGACGCTAGTGCACTGAAATCGGTCGAATAAATGATAGATTTGTGCGCAACAGAGTAAAGCCATTTCTTTTGCCAAGAGAGGAACGCTCCAGATGATAGCTAAAAAATGAACTTCATATTTCTAGGCGCCACGTATTGCTGGTGAAACTTCCCACAACACAAGGTACACGGCACCTGGCACCACGCACAATAGCTCGTGGTGCCAGGAGTGGGGGTTTGAACGAAAACTTAGTAAATGCACTGCAGTACACTTCTTGCGGAAGTCAATACACCAACGCCATGCCTTCTACACTGTGGGTGGAGTAAACATAAAGTCGTCAGATGAAGTAAAATATCTGAGAATTAACTTCACTTCAAACCTATCGCGGAGAACACACATATTAAACAAATGCGGCACAGCCTTAAAGAAACTAGGATTTATCAAGCGTATAGTAGGAAGGTCCTCGGATGAAAAAGTGAAAGAGAGGTGCTACTTCGCTATCGTTAGGCCACACCTCGAGTACGCCGCGAGCATTTGGGATGCTGGACAGAAATATTTACTTCGAAAAATAAATAAAATACAAAGGAAAGCTGGGCGCTTCGTTAAAAACACGAGCGAACAAGGAGTGCTTCACTGCTTTTAGAGGGATTAGGTTGGAAACTGCTAGAGACTCGGAGTCTATACCCCAGGCTTAGATTGCTTGTGAAATTCAGAACAGGTGTGTTTCAGTGTGACACGGAGAATACCATTTTGACGCCGCACTACATCTCTAAGTCCAACAGGAAAGATAAAATAAGAGAGATACATTGCCGAATAGATAGGTACAAAAATTAGTTCATCCAACGCACAATAAGTGACCATCATGAACACTATCCACTCAAAATACTCCCGGAATACACATCACCTTTTCACCTCCCTATTATAGCATTCTCCTTTTACACGGCTTCTGATGTTCTAACACTCCCTGCCACACGCCCATGTGGCGGCTCGCAGGGTATATAGTATGTAGATACAATAAAATTTCTTATTCTCCGTACGTAAAAATTATTTTCAGATGAATTATATCGGTTACTCAGACATTTTAAGGACCCTGAAAATCACAGTAACAGCTGACATCCGGGCGGATTTAAGCGTAGCAGGAACTACACGAAGCATATAATTTTCTCTACAGCTGACGAAACAAAACCATTGATTAGGGAAACTTTTCTCACGTTAAATCTATAAAGAAATATGGGTGACTTCACGCCTTCCTAAAAATATGAAATGCGTCAACAAACTATTTAAACAAATAAAATACATAAAAATCTTTTCCCACTGGCATTCATTCTAAGTTCTTGTTTTTTTAGTGAGGCTATCGGTCCCTAAGCACTTGATCATTTCTTGGAGCTCCCAAGCACTTAATTTAATTAATATTGTAAGACCTTAGCTGGGAAGAGAACGACAATTTGCTCCCTTCTGATTTATGACTTTCAATGAAGGAAGAAACTCAAGAGGTGCAACCATCCAATGATAGGAGGTCATAAGGAATGCAAGAAGAAAAATATGATGGAGACCAAAATAACTATTATATTTTACCGTAAGTTCGAGATTTCTTAACGAGGTTGAAAGGTTGGAGGAAATAAATTGAACATGCAGTGAAAATTAAATTGAGATTCTGCGTACCTAGGTCCAATGAATGCGAAAGACGGTACCAGCGGAGGAGTCCAATCAATAGGTATTTTTACATACTCCAATTCTATAGTGGATGAAATCTGCTCAGGGGCGTGGAGGTGGGCATGATATGACCCCCCCCCCATGTGCGTTCGACTCGAGATTATGGGAGGTTGCTAAATAGTGATTGCTTATAGGGCGCCGAAATGACTTTTTTGTTATTATTTCAATAACTAATGAGCTTACGAAATCATGTTTCAAACAAAAGTTGTGAGTAATCAAATATCCTTCAATTTGAGTCGTCGTACATCGAAATCGGTGAATTAGTTATTGAAAAAAAAAGCAAAAAAAAAAAAACGTTTGAAAATGGGCGTCTTTTGTAAATTGAATATCTATTGCAAAAATATTCTTTTCACTACTTTCTTTGTTTTAAAAGGAAGCGCATGTGATTCTAAATACAACGATATTTTTTATAAGGTTGAATTATTTGCTGAGATATGGCCCATTGTGTATCCGGAGACAGTTTTTTTTTAAATTAATGATTGCTATCTTGTCGCGGAATTATTGATTCAAATCCAACGGGATTCTACTCCCAAAGACTTATATTACATGTAGTATTAAAACCAATTCAACGAATCATTAAAAAATCATATAAATAAACGTTTAAAAAGCATACCTTTTCAGACTAGCGTTTTTTTTATAAATAAAGAGAGCTACGGCGTCGGCCGTTGGTCGCACCAGTTTCTAACTTGAATATTCTGTAGGCTGGTTTGATTGTGCAGATTCATGAAAAACAAAAAGCCCTTGCGACCAATAGGAGTCGAGATAGGATTATTTTTTCTTTAAATCGCAGAGGCTTTATTTATAAAATTTAAGAAACCATTTCAACGGCGTTACACAAACAAAGGCTTATATTTGATGATTGCAATTACTTTTTTTATAAAACTTATCTTTTATTATAAAATTGCGTGCACAAAGTGGAGCGTATTCACGGCGGACGCGGCACCAAACAATGGGACGCGTGGAGGGGGTAGAGAGCGGCGGTGAATCACGGAGCTGCCACGCGCTTGAAAAACTGAATTGGAAACATCAAACGGAGGAGCGCGTACAAATTCACTATATCTCCTCTATTTATGGACCAATCTCGACGTTTATTTTTTTTAATTTGGGGTACCTTGGAAAATAATTAACAACAACGGTATCAGCTAAAAGATATAATTGTAGATTCAATTGTTATTATTCATTTTTATTATTATTGTGACTCACTGCACAGTTACTGTAATTACTTACTAATAGCTATTTAATATAAGCTTATGTTTATTAAAATGGAAGAAACATATATTATACACATTTTTTCATTTCATTTAAACAATTTATTTATGTAGAGACATGTACGTATGAAGATTATACATATCATACTATACACTGAAAACAAAATAGTCTTTCTTTTGTCAAACACATACGTCTATCTTACTATCAGGACATGCTAAAACTACGAGCGGTAGTTGTCTCGGCAGTTTATGATCAATTTGCAAATCAAGGCTACTTCACAATTAGTCGAAGTGAAAAATTTCGGTTCGGTGTGCGGTCCGACAATGCGATTGAGCAAGAGGTCATGCGTTCCATGAAATGTGTTGGTGGTTTGACCTGCGGACGTGGCATAAATGAGAGCAGAGTAGCTAAATGGATTGCTTGTACAATAATTTTATTAGAGATATGCAATGAGATGGAGAAGTTTTGTTTTTGCACTTATGATAGTAGAGAACAACACGTGGACAGCCGTGTTAGTGGGATTAAGAGAGATGCGTCTGATTTGCAACTATTATTTTATTTTTATGAGGAGCATGATCCCTTTCCAATTACTTCCAAAGTTCATTCCATTTATTCTGTCCTTATCGGAAATTCTACCATCAATTGCCATAATTTTTATGAAGTTGGTTTAACTTTATTACAAAATAATTATGGAAAAACAATTAGTGATATAAAGTTCAAAAGGAAAAGTAAAGTCTTGCTTTTTGTATGTTTAATAATATAAAAATTAATGCAAAACCGTCACAGTTCAGCCATTGCTAATATTTCAGCGCATCTCGCTTACTGTTACAGAAAAGAACGATATGAAGTATTTTTTGCGCTATGAATTGACTCCATATCCTATTTCTCTGCTTGACGAGGCTGGTATGAGGAAAACAGATAAAAGTGCGTTTGATGACAAGTTTCACCATGTTGCCGAATGTCCTGTGCGGGCACCCATTGTTCATGTTGTCGATGGTGGCTTTTTACTACACCAAATTTCGTGGCAAACAAATGAGTCAATGGAGAATATTTTAAAGTTATATACTGATTATGTAAAGAAACATTTTGTTAAGAATAGCGTTATAGTGTTCGATGGGTATGAAAAAGAGGGAACAAAAAAGTTGAGCGTCTCCGTCGGCATAGTGATGGTTTCGGACGCGAGCTGAACTTTACTGAAAATACGAAAATCGCTCTAAAATCTGATGAATTTTTAACAAACAGTAAAAATAAACAGCAACTGATTGAATTGTTAATTAAAAAACTGAAATCGGCAGGTTTTTTAATTAAGCAAGCCGATTAAGATGCGGATGTTTTAATTGTGCGAACTGCCATGGACATTGCAAAATATGAAGAGAACATTATAATTCTTGGTAACGATACCGATTTATTGGTAATTTTATCACAATTGACTGAAGACAACCCAAAAATAATTTATCATAAAATTACAGCAGGAAAAAAACCCAAACAATATTTCAACAGTAACGGTTTTAAATACCAAGAATTGAAAACAATTATTGCTTTCTTATACGTTTTCACATGTTGTGACACAACCTCAACTTTCTACAATGTAGGTAAAAATAAAATTTTAAATGGCTTAGATCATCGAATTTTAATAGATATCTATTCCTGTTTCAATTATCTTTCTGCCGATCGTGAAAAAATTATTGACAGTGGTAACAAAATCATTAAAGCGTTGTATTTAACAAAATCCGATATATCTTTAGAGAAAAAAGCGAAAACGGAGTTTTCATTAAATGATCTACGATACTTACATTTTGAAAGGTCAACAATTAAATCCTCGTTTAAGCTTGAAAATTTGCCACCAACTGAAAGTGTAGCTGCCGAGCACAGTTTAAGATGATATTTACAAATCAAAGCATGGTTCGGAAATCAATTGAACCCACTCCAGTACGGTTGACAAATGGGTCAAGATGGCATAGAAGCAGTTTATTCAAAAGATCCAATGATACCCTGTGAGATTTCCGAAATCATTTCATGTCGCTGTGATACCGGGTGTGGTAATTTGTGTGGCTGTCGTAAACATGGCTTAAAATTTACTCGGTTATATCTAAATTGTAATGGTGAAAGCTAAACAAATGTTCCTTATATTGAACATGAAGAGATCGAAGAGAGTAATGAGAATGATATTTTAAACAATATATTCATTGACAATAGTGAATGCCCTTCAATCATACCTCATGTTCAATATGAGGAAAATCTAAAAATATATGATGAATGTACTGAAAATGTCTAGGAGAGTAACGACATATGTCAATCTTATAAAAAAAAGTGTCAACATAAATAAATTGTTTTAATGAAATGAAAAAATGTTTCTTCCATTTTAATAAACATAAGCTTATATTAAATAGCTATTAGTAAGTAATTACAGTAACTGTGCAGTGAGTCACAATAATAATAAAAATGAATAATAACAATTGAATCTACAATTATATCTTTTAGCTGATAGCGTAGTTTTTAATTATTTTCCAAGGTACCCCAAATTAAAAAAATAAACGTCGAGATTGGTCCATAAATAGAGGAGATATAGTGAATTTGTCCGCGCTCCTCCGTTCGAAGTTTCCAATTCAGTTTTTCAAGCGCGCAAAAAAACGCTCATTTACACCGTGTTTTTTTGCTTTTTTTCAATAACTAATTCACCGATTTCGATGTACGGCGACTCAAATTGAAGGTGATTTGAGAACCCACAACTTTTGTTTACAAAATGTTTTCGTTAGTTCATTAGTTATTGAAATAATAACAAAAAAGTCATCTCGGCGCCCTATAAACAATCATTATACAGCAACCGCCCATAATCTCGAGTCGAACGCACATGGGGGGGTCATTTCATGCCCACCTCCCACACTCCTGAGCAGATTTCATCCACTCTAGAATTGGAGTAAAATTAACATTGGGTTTATACCTATTGATTGGACTTTCCGTAGGCATTTACTATCTAATTCCAGATATATTTAGATGTTTTCCCTGCAGTGAGGATATATTTCCATATTTAAAAACTTAAATCTCTCAACTTTTAACGCCTTTTAAATTCAGTTTATTTCGTGATTTTAACAGAATAATAGCGTTTTAAAATGAACCCTAGTGGCCACTCAGTTGCAGTAATAAACTTACCCGGTACTTTACCACTGTTTCGCGATCATTTCACAACCAGTTTGGGCCAATGTCAATCTGTTCAAATGGGGAAAAGAGACATTTGCTAATAAACGAGTATTCGCCGCGTTATTAGCAGATAGCAGATGTACTTCGTACGACGCACTTAGTTTTTATTAAATTAATTCTTTCGCACATAAAATGTACCTTTATCTGGACGCCAATGTATAAACTTTTAACTCGAAAACTCTGAAGCAAGTTTCTGATAATTGTCTTTTATTGGTTTTCAAGTGTCTAGATACAATAAATCGACGCCGAAATCATAAAATTACAACGATCTTGGCGTGTACATGCACGAAAAAACCGATATAGGTACCTATTCCGATCATCATTTTAACATTTTATCGAAAACTTCATCGGCATGTCACTATCGTTTCCGACGAGTGAAATTTCGTCGCCGGTGAGCTACGGAAGCTACATTTGGCATGACAGTATTACTAAGCGGGTGATTTAGAATTACGAAAAATTGAAGAGCCAAGGACAATTGTACTGCTTACAAACGGGCAAACTTTTCCGATATATTGTTAAGGGAGAGGAGTGTTGCCGTGAACCAAAATTTCATTTAGTACATTGCAACGCAAGCCACTGAAACTTGATGTCGCGAGCGAATTGACTGCGATGGGTGGGCGGAAACGAGAGAAAAATGACAACAACCTTAGCCAGTTTGATTAACTTCAAGTAACAGCATTTATATAAACACAATTATTACAACAGAAAACAAGCCCGTCATCTAAATACCGTTAACTTGTTCTATACAAGACGAACACAAGTCACATCTGGAACCAAGCAGATACGTCCTCCTCCAGCCGTGGTCAGGTTCAAAGAGGGCTAGTCTGTTCACGGTACACTTTGTCAGCGCCGGAGGGGAATCAGCTGACCAGTGGAGGAGTGGGGAGAGTAGGGGAGGTGCTATCACACTTTGGATTGGTGGGAATGTTCACAGGTCGACTTGAAAGTGGAAAAATATGTCAGAACCAGCGCGGACCGAATAAAAGCAGGGTGCTTGCAGGAATCGCGATGACCTGAGCGTACGCGCTGACCAGAGCCAGGTCGCGGCACTCTCCTGCGGTTTCTGAATCTCCGAGGATTTTCGAGTCTCGAGGTTTCGAGGAGGAAAAATTGGCACAACATCATGGCATAAATGTGCTGCATCACACGAGTCAAACGATAACTAACTACTATTCTACGAGTAAAACATGGAGGATTCTCATTTTTTTAGGGCTTAGGACACAAGGTGCTACTTTTCGTCCATATGCCTCGATGTTAGTCATTGTGTTCGCAGGCGAAGGGTTGAAGGTGGACGGGGGATAGGAAGGTGTCCTCCGGTGACGAAATCGCACTCGGCGATTGTAACACTTCTACAATAAACTTCGGAGTTATAGGAGGATCCGGAAGATTTTAAAACGGAAACTCTCAGGTGCATCTTTGAAGCATTTTAAATGACCATCTTTGGAATTTAATTCTTATATTATAAGGAAAAGGTTCTGCAAACTGTATAAATACAACAACTTAGAGCTGATTTCATTATTGTTTCGATTAGCATGGTTATAGTAATGCAAATACAGAAATATGTTAGCTATTATGTTTTATTGCCCTTGTATATTGTTAGCTAATCCTAAAAATCAGTAATTATGAAATGAAAATGAGCCTCACAGAATTCTACACGCTTTTAATCACAGCCTCAATCGCGGTTTCAATGTCTTAGGGTCATTGTCAAGACTAAAACTATTCTCTACCTGTAACTGTAGCCTACCATCTTAATTTTACCCATGGAAAATATGCCAAGGCGTTGAATTCGCGGTTAGAGTCGTAATAAAACGTTTGTGGAATATCGCAATTCTAGATCTAATTCCACAATTCTTTGTTTGTCCCAGCAAGTGAATTTTCGATGAGTTCTCGGGATGCATGGGAGGCAGAGCTGTTTCGTTCACCGCATTCTTAAAATATCACGCAGCTGAAGGGTCTGTTGCATTTCAACGGTGGGAACGGACGAAATAGAATATATTTGCAATGCATTTATCACATATTTTTCTTTCCGGATGTTTCTGGAGGTCCGGATGCCTACGCGACCCCGATAACCCACTCATGTCATCACGTTTCCCAGACACCGATCCAACAGAACCTGACAGAAACTCCCATGCTCTGGGGAAATAAGCAAGACGAGACTTGAACACGCGACCCCAAGATTAGCAAACGAGAAAATTACCTCGCAGAAAATGGGGCCGGAGAAGTTTAGTCCACGATTTGGTTAGTCTTAAAGATAGTCTAAGCAATTGGCGGTCGTACGGCTTGATTTCAACCAAACAGAACCTAGAATTCATTGACACAAAAACGCGGTACAAAATTCCACTAATTATTTTATTACTGTCGACCGGTTTCGACGACTAAAGCGTCATTTACAAGACGCTTTACAAAACAGTAAATTACGCTTTAGTCGTCTGTTTTGACAGCTGTTTTGTTTGTTCTGTTTTGACAGCTGTTCTATTTTGACAGCTGTTTGTCGTCATCGACAGCTGTTTTGTCTTGTAAATGACGCTTTATTTGTCGAAACCGGTCGACAGCAATAAAATAATTACTGGAATTTTGTACCGTGTTATTGTGACAATTAATTATATTTTCAATTTCCACAAAGTATCGCCACAATCGATTAATTTGAAACAGAATGTTCGTTCGTTCAATTATTTTTGTCACAAGTTCATGTTCATGACTGCAGAAGGTTTTAACTGAAATTTAAGGATTATATCGAAGTTTCCACACATTAATTGCAAACTAGAACACTAGAAAATACTAGCATGATTGCTTCGATTTCTTTAAAGCTTACGGAGTCATCATTTATTCCGGAAACTCAAGGAAATTCCCAGTTTTCCTTGATTTTTTTCCGGTATTTCCTAATTGCCGATTTTTTCGACTTCCCCGTTTTCCTGGGTAAGCGGCACCCTTTGAGACTACTCACGAACCCCACGTATGGGTTTACGTCAAATAGGTCATTTCACGCCAGCGCGCTCTGAGGGTATAAAATCGCGTATACCCATACTAGACGGTCCTTGGATACCCATACTTGGGGGGGGGGGGGGGGGGGGAGGGGGTCACCTCAAATGTGTGATTAGCAACATCAATTCCAAGAAGACAATTTATTTAGATATTTACACCTTCCTTTTTCAAATGGCACACGGACCGTTCGGCTATCTCTTTTACTTTCCGAGACATTAAAAAAAATATTTAGCATACATGAGTTCGCTTGCATCGCCGCCAGCCACAGGTATCCCGCCCCCATCCGCAGCGAAGCATAGCACAAACGTCACCTCAATTTGAGAACTCGAAACACAAATTAAGAGCATCCCATCCAGGAACGCCGAAAGAAATTTAATCATACATGGAGATTTCAATACCCCCTCTATAAATTGGAGGACATACAGTTTCATATTAGGGGGAAGAGACAAAGACATCTGCGAGTCCCATCATGAGTATACGTTCTCATCAAATGCCCAACATCAGATAGCTACGACGCCTAACAGAGGGGACAATATTCCTGATTTATTGGCAACAAGTATACCGCAACAAGTAATTAAGGTTAACACTGCTGAGGGCATTGGTGACCATAGAGTAGTTACCGCGAAGTTCTCTTTGAATATGATTAAAAGCTATAAATACAGAAAAAAGTTTTACATTAAAAAAAGCCGATTTCAATGAGTTCAAGAGTCATCTGAAAAATTCTCTTCCCGACTTCCAAGAATCATGTGTAAAGTTCGACACGGAGGGTAGTTTGAAAGCTTTTCTTTCGATCGTACATTCGGGGATCGAAAAATATATACCAGGTAAAAAAAAGAGGGAAGCGAACCAAGATGGTACAATGCAGAAGTGAGAAAATCGTTAAGACGACTGAGAGTATGCCACGCCAAGATGAAAAACTTCACCAAGTCATCACAGATTACATCTGTCACGGTAAATGATCATTTCCAGCAAAGATGCCGCCTTTCGGTATTTGCACTCACGGAATAGAAAACTTGTTAAAATCCTTAAGTTCAAATCCCCAGGTCCCGAAAAAATTCCTGCCCGCGTGTATAGAGAATTAGCTTGTGAAACAGCACCCTACTTGCAGAAAATATTTTGTAAATCCATCAGCGAACACAAAGTACCCATGGACTGGAAAATTGCAAATGCCACTACCATATTCAAAAGCGGTGACTAGGAACAGCCATCGAAGTACCGACCGATATCGCTTACGTCTATCTCTTGTAAATTCCTTGAACAGATAATTTTAAGTTTAGTTATGAGACACCTCGATATGTAGAACTTGTTACCTAATAAAAACGCAACACGGATTCAGAAGATCTTACGAAACTTAATCAGCACTTTTTGCCCACGATATTTCAGTCTCAGGTGAACATAACGTTCCAGTTGACGCAATTTTTCTTGACTTTAAAAAGGCATTTGACAAAGGTTCCCATAGGAAGTCAATCATGAAATTAAAATCCTACGGGTTAGACGACGACGTAATTTCCAGGATTAGAGAATTCTTAAGCAATCGCGTGAAAAGGGTTGTATTAGACGACGCCATCGCTAATGAAGTAAAAGTCACATCAGGTTTCCCACAGGGGTGTGTCATAAGCCCACTTCTGTTCATTTTTTACATTAACGATATCGGTGAAGTAGTTAAAAGTAAGCTTCGGTTATTTGGAGACGACGCAGTGGTGTGTAGGAAAATCCGTAGCCTTACTGATAAGCAAGTGCTAACGAAGGACCTCGAGGCAATACAGGAGTGGTGCGATACGTGGCAGCTAGAATTAAACTTGAAAAAATGCATCACTATGAATTTTTGGAAACGGAAAAACTCTCCTTATAACAGCTATTGTATACACAACAGCAAATTAGAAACCGTAGAATCGGGTAAATACCTCGGAATTAAGCTGACTAATGATCTCTCGTGGAGTAACCATATTCGGGAAATCACCAGCTAAGCTAATCGTAAGTTAGGATTTGTTAAAAGAGTACTTGGCAAGTGCGACGATAAAGTTAGGGAAATCAGCTACTTCTCCCTTGTTAGAACCACTTGGAATACGCTGCCAGTATCTGGAATCCTTATGAGGCAGGCTTGGAAACTGAGTTAGATCGCGTGCAGCGAAGATCGGCAAGATACATTAAAGGCCGTTATGATAATCTCGTTAGTGTTACTGACCTTTTGCAGCAACTGGGATGGGAAACGCTTTCAGACCTACGATAAAAATTTAGACTCAATCTATTGTGTAGGTTCCAGACCGATTTATTCTCTGATGACGTTAATACTATTTTACGAAATCCGACACACTACGGTAGATCAGATAATGAGAATAAAATTAGGAAACTAAACTGCAGAACGGACAGATTTAAAATGTAATTATTCCAGCCGACGATAAGAGGCCATAACAGCTGCCAATGACACTTTTTACTAGGTTTTCCGATAGGTAGTGTAGCTTTTAGTAGTAGTTCTCCCTCACACTCGTATCCTTGTCCTACGTAGTACTAACATCACGCCGTGTATTTTTCATTGAGTCTTGCATCTCTGTCCATTTATGTAATAGCAAAATACATAAATACAAACGGTCCCTCTAACATTGGTAGCATATCTATAGTGTAGTGCATGCTTGTGAGGTTTCGCCTCCAGACAAGCATTAGCGATTTATGCTAGTGCGTCAATAGTCGTAGTTACACTACCATTAGGGAAAGGGCCCAGCCACATTGACACACCGTTTCCCGTAAGATCACTGAAGTTCAGCAATGTAGGGCCCGGACGGAGGTTGGATGGGTGACCATGTCCCCTGTCTGTATGTGGCAGATAGGCATTGGGTTGGCACAATGGACCAAGAAGTTCTAAGTGCCCGGGCTCCTGTCGAAGGCCCCCCCACAAACAATCTAAACATGCACACTACCTTTAGGGTATAGTGTACGTAATGCATGTTGGTGACTACTCACCCCTTGCCACACACCGTAGAGGTGGCTTGCAGGGTATTTAGTAAATGTAGATCAGACGTTTCCCTTCAAAAATTCTAGTAGGCGTAACCTCTTGAAGCTAAAGCCTTTTCCTTTGTAGAACCTTTCAGTCGTTGTATTTCCTGGCCGCCTTAATTTCCCCAGCACCTACACACACTCTTTTTTCCTCCCTCCCACCCCGTCCACTCCAACACAGTTCCGCAGTCCCCGACATACCCCTACACCGCCCCCCATCCGCACCACGCAGGCACCTCCGCATCTCGCCGCACCCGACCGCTGCGCCGCCACTTCATTTGTTTTCATTTCCGCTCGACTCAATTTCTCCATCCCCTCCTACTCACCCCCTTACCACACCCTCTATTTCGCTTCCTGCCCATCTCACATCCTTTCCGATGAGCCCTCGTTTCCGGGACCTACGACGCTCTTCACCACAAGCACCAAAAACAACGTTTATTTTTCAATCCGACGGCTGCACCTCTGCCTCCCTCTACTGCCAGTCAGAAGACCAATTGTCAACCAACGCGACAATGCGATCTAAATTATTGACACGAAATCGAAAAGACAAGTGGACGCATTATTTCTAGATTTTAAGAAAGCTTTCGACACGGTAGCTCACAACAAACTTTTATACAAATTACAGTCATGCGGGCTAAACGAAACAGTAGTAAACTGGATACGCGACTTTCGGAGTGATCGTAAGCAAAAAGTAGTTCTTGACGGAATTAGCTCTGATGTAGTTAAAGTAACATCAGGTGTCCCACAAGGAAGCGTAATCGGCCCCCTTTTGTTCATTATATACACAAATGACCTATGCTCTCAAATTAGCAGTAAAATACGTTTATTTGCTGACGACGCTGTCATCTATCGCGAAATTTGTGATCACTCTGACTTTGAAATTCTGTCATCGGATTTAAACAACGTTCATGAGTGGAGCCAAGAGTGGGGACTCGAACTTAATCTGAGCAAATGCACGGCAGTACATTTCTTGCGGAGGTCGTCCAACTATCCCCATGTATATGCTGTGGATGGTGTTAACATAAAGGTAACAGATGAAGTGAAGTGTCTAGGAGTTACGAAAACCTCGAACCTATCGTGGGGAACACATATAAAAAATATTTGTGGCAGAGCTCTGAAGAAGCTAGGATTCGTCAAGCGTATTGTGGGAAGATTTTCGGATGAAAAACTAAAAGAGAGGTGCTATTTCGCACTCGCCCGGCCACACCTTGAATATGCAGCGAGGATATGGGATCCGGTGCAGAAAGACTTAATCCGGGAACATAATAAAATACAAAGGAAAGCTGCACGATTAGTCACAAACTGCTACGGGCGTACAGACAGCGTTACACAGATGTTAAACGAATTAGGCTGTGAGCCGCTAGAGACTCCGAGGCTGCCCTCTAGGCTTAGATTACTTGAGCAATTAAGAATAGATATCTTTAAGAGCGACACGGAGAACATCATATTAGAACCCCACTATATTTCCAGGTCCGACAGAAACGATAAATTAAGAGAGATATTTTTCCGAACGGATAGGCATGGGAATTCGTTTTTCTCCCGAACAATGAGGGACTTTAATAAATGTTAAGCGTTATTTCATTAGAGCGTTTCCTTTTTATATGCAAACGGCTGGTGTCCTAACACCCCCCGCCACACGCCTATTGAGGCGGCTTGCGGGGTAGTAAGTAGATGTAGATGAAATTAGTCTCTTTTAATTTTTTACAATTTCACGCCCGAATTTCGCGCGTCGCAAACGAACAAATCCTAAAGCGGCCCACGGTAAAATTCCCACGGTTAGTTTGTCGAAGAACGATAAAGGTCAGGTGGGCGGAGAAGATCACCAATGAAGAAGTCATACGAAGAGCTGGAGAGGAAAGTTGTGGAATGAACTCTATGAGCAGATGAGACAGACTTCTTGTAAACATTTTGCGACACAACAGTCTATTGAAAACCATAATAAAAAGGAGAAATGAATCCAATGTGCAACCGAAAAAAGACCAAGGATGGCATGCAGGAAGCAAAACATCAGGAAAGTCAAAGTGAAAACTTATATAGAAATGAAACGTTTTAAAGTTAAAGTTTTCAAGTTATTAGCGTTCAAAGAGGAGCTACCGGTTTTTAGACTACGAAAACGGTGTACTTTTTCAATCGAAGCCCCATAAAAATATTACACCATTACTGAAACAATGTCCACACTAATCACGGAAAGTAAAAATGAATTATCTTCAACAAAGAGTCTATTTCATTTAATTTCGAAAATGTAATTGGTTTTCGAGATATGGTAACGTCTCAAACCCGAGAATTTCCACTCATTGCATGAGTAGTAGATATGGAAATCCTCGGAGTTGAGGGAGTTTTCTATTCTCTCCTGAGCAATGCTCACTTCACTCACCCAACATCGCAACTTGCGCTCTTCGTTCATTCCAGACCCTTCGCACTTCCAAATGGCACACTTCAAAAAAGTTGGGGACCATTGTCGATTTGCGTTCGAAAAGAAAAGCACTTCCGATAGTTGCCTCCCATAATGCAATCTGCTTTTGCGTCGATTTTCATAGGTGGACTCAAATATGGATGATCACAAATTTGTAATTACCGAGTGGTCTTTAAAATGCTTCCCCTTTATAAGTATTCGGTTGGAACAAAACCGTTAACTATTTACAAAATATTCGGACCTGACAATTGTGCACCTGCAGAATGCTATTGTGCTACCTGCAGTTTTCTGAACGTTTATCCAGCACACATCGTTCCATTCATCGTCTTTCGTGTGCACCGATATGTATCGATATGTGCTGGCTCGAATGGAAATCTCCTAAAAATCAAGAATGCTTTAGGTTGGATGAATTCAATTCACGGGTACTAAGTTTCCCCAATCCTGGCCTCAAATAAAACCTGATCTGCCCTTTAAAACAATATAAATGTTACCGTGTCAGAATAAAATTCACAGCTTCAGGCTCCACTTTGTAGAAACATTTAATATTTATTATAATAAAGTTTGATACTTTTCTACACCTTTGAAAAGTGTCTCTACTGCGCAGTGTCTCTACTCTCTACTGCGCAGGATAGTGCATGGATGAATTCGCAGTGAAAATTGCGTCGTGTAAAGCGGTGTACTGCGCGAACGCCTGCGCGAATGTATGAATGACTGCGAGGAAAATAGCCCCTGCTCTAATTTGGTGCCCACGTTCTCGCAGTCATTGAAGCACCTCGTATGTTATACTGTTATTCAATAAAAAAATACTTTTTTGTTGCTACAAATACACATGTAACCATGCTCTTTCGTCATTGTGCGTTAAGTTGAAAGAGATATTTGTAGGCTGTTAGTTGCATAGTATGGCAGAATTTAATAATTAAATATTTCTACCGATGAAGGGGAGATCGCTTACCGTCACATCGCATTTTCTAAATAACTATCAATAGGGTATTTAGGCGTACAATGATGATTTATCCATTCTAGTAAATTACTGAAATCATGCATGACATTTATTAAGCGGTAATTGCTCGCACAATAAACATTTTATTTACAAAATCACCTACATTCTCCACGCGTGAACGTAAATAGCTCCGTATTTAGCTTTAGCATACTCGATCACCGGAATATTTTTCATAATAATTGCTCTTAAGTGGATGATTCTCGTTTAAAATTTACAATTATAATCAAATTTCGTTTATGCAGTCACTTACTTAACTAGATTACATACTAAAGTAGCTTATGGTTTCAGAAAATAGGCGAATTCGCACATTTGTGAGCATTGTATTTTGGTTGTTAGCCCCTGATTTTGGGCCAGGGTAACGAAAGTTCGTACAGTAGTTCGTTGGTTCGTATTTTTGCTGATGTTTGTTTGCTTTTGGCCTCTATTTTCGTAGTTGAGCAGATATATTTTCAGAATATTTTACATTGAACTGTCAATTGTTACTCTATCCTAATAAAATTCGGATTAATCGTCAGATAATGCTAAAACAATCTGTTGGACAACACCAAGTAGGCATACGTACAATAACCAAGAGTGCTAATAGCAAATTTACGTATTTCTCCACTCAATTTAAATTTCTTTCACCATATGTATTTATTTGTCACTCATTACATTCATTTCACATTCAACCAGGGACTTGATGATATAGAATAGGTAGTCGCTAACGCAGGAGATTAGTATCATGAAGTGCACCGGGTCAAACCTCTCTAGATTTGTTATGTATTGATTTATAATTGTACGTACAATTTTTAATCACAAAGATTAGAAATATTTTAAAAGAGAAGTGTCTACGAAAAAAACTATATCTATCCCTAATTACCAACTTTAAAGTAAAGATTTTCTTGGCGATGCGTTAATAACCTTGCATTCTCTATATCCATGCCTTCCCTTGCAAATTGAACATAAAGCAAACCCAGGGAATAGAATTATATTCCCTGGCAAACCAACGTAAACAATAATGCGCACAAACCCTTTTCACTGTCAAAACAAAACACTCGTCAAATGCGAACGTTATTTACGTAGGAATTTCACGAAGACTTGCGGAGACGCATGTGTCGTGTAAAGCTGTCATATTGCGTGAAAAGCTCTCGTTCTCGCAGTATACTTTGGCGCCTTCTATTGCGAAAGCTGAAGCTGCTTCAGATTGCGCAGTAAAGAGCCCCCGTGTAAAACGGCCTTTAGAGTTAAAAGGATATGACCTTTCTCTTCTTTTTCAATTGTATTTTATTTTACTCCCTTCGATTTATAATTATGAGGAATTTCCGCCAAATAAGCCACCACTTATTGCGATCAATGAGCTATGATTTCTTTCGCTCAGAAAAATGGCCGACCGCTCTCCCGCACCATTCAGCCGACAGAGAGAGCGGCTCTGGGCCACCTCCCTTCTCTTATGCACCCAGTGATCAGGAGATTTTTCGTTTAAAAAACTAAATTTCCAGATCATAAAAATAAAACATTTCGAAATTCCCATTCCGGGAAGTCGGAAAGACTGAGGAAATATCCAGGACACTTATCATGACTTCGTACGGACGAGTGTGTCACAAGTTAAAAGCCAATGATTCTCCGGCACCTCTGGTCCAACAATCATTAGACACCAGCTTTTGTCAATGGGGAAAGATTCATCTCCAGATAGTAGCAATGCATATTACCGCAAGTTTGTCTAATCGAGTCCCGATCCGCTATCACGCGATAAACACGGGCAGAGCTCAAACACACGGGAACCCGAGTAAAACTCTGAAGTTAGGGCACACGGAAAAATATAAAAATCTGGTGCACTCAATTACGGTTCGAAAACATCCCGTTGGACGAGTTTCATAGGCGAGGTAGCGAGGTAGTACCGGGCCAGGCCCTTGAGTCGCGGGTTGGACTTCATTTCACCACTCGAGTCACAGAGCACGTTCATCGACTCATATCTACTTACGTTTGTTACTCATGCCAGGGCATGTGGTTAGGGCATGTCACATGCCATGAAACAAAACGGTGAAGGGAGTGGAGTTGGAAGAGGGAATTGTTGTTGAAAAATTAAGTGATTCTCTCTCTTTTTGTTGTAATCATTAATTCAAATGGTCATTAGTCATTTATGGCGTGCGGTTGAAAGAATTCTCATTCATATGTCAGGAACCCGTTGGGAATTCGAGACCCTGGTATGAATTTGTTACCCTGGTACTCCGTGTTACGAGTTCTACCCTGGAGAACTCGTAACACGGAGTACCAGGGTAACAAATTCATACCAGGGTCTCGAATTCCCAACGGGTTCCCGGCTACTCGTCGTCATGCCAACCCCAAGAGATACTAACCGGTACAGAAAGGACAGTACTCACAAAGGCAGCGAAACTTGGTGGCAATGGCCAGCGCAAAGCGTGGAGGGGAAGGTGTGCGTAAGGATAGTGTAGGCAAAGGAGCTGAGGGGAGTGGACAGCAGGTGGTGGGGGCAATGTAAGTGCACTTTCAACTCGAGAGGGCGGGAAATGATCGGCAGCTCGTTACACGGCAATGTCCAAAGATCCAAATAAAGCAGCATCAAAAGACAAGACGGGTAGTGTTCGCGACTCTTCGGAGAAGCTAATCGAAAAATTGGATTGAGCGATACAGAGTTTTCAGTTAATAAGGAATAACAGAGAGAGAATGGGCTTATGAACAAATTTTTAGAAAGTACATGGAAAAATTCTCTACGTCATTTTATACGTGGTAACTAGCTTTTTCCTCGAATGGAACAGTATTTGTGGCGAAAAAATAATGAAAAAAGTAGAAAGCGAAAACAACGGAAGAAATTTTAACAACAGAAGAAACAGGAGACAATTTAGTTCAAACCCCCATTAAAGTTAGAAACAAGTAAAAAAAAACTTGGGAACCGTGATATTCAAACGCGGATACTGCTTTACTCTGTCACGAACTCAATAAAATACTAACGAAGACTGCGCGTGTTGTTCAAGATTGCTATGAGCGAGCAGAAAGCGTTTCACAACTATTAGGGGTTGATAGGCATCCTAGAGACTCGACGGTTATACGCTAGGCCATGGAAATTAAACAAATTCTTATCCCATAAGCATAAGGTAGCATTGGGGGATGCTTCTTTATCCCCTCACTACTTTGTAGGAAAGATAAAGGCGAAAAAATCCAGTTTTAAGGTGGTTTAAGCGAGATGGGTCCATAGTCAAAAAAGCGCCCATATTCAAATTTTATTTTTTTATTTCAGCGTCTGTAATAAGTATGAAATAAATATTGTAATATTAATGAGGCAAAGATATAGTTATATATGTCCAACATTCTCAGTAATTAAATAAATAAAGCTACATAAGTCTCTAACTTGTCTCATTTTTTCCCGCCGTACGGCTGAAAACCCTTCAAAACGGCAGGTCTTTTTGCGATTCTGTAAAAATTACTATGGTGGGTAATAGATTATTTTTTATAAATAGTTGAGATGACATTAAATCTACACACCGTTAGTTTTTTGACGAAATCTAGGTGCTAGAAGTTCCTAGTTTTATTTTAATATTCTCCCTCTGGAGCGTACAGCCATAATCTATCCCATGTAAAACAGCTTATATATTTTCAGGCAAATTGCTTGAAAAGTAGATCGGCAAGGGGTTAGTATTTTGATATCATTGGAAAGATGAGAGTGTTTCCTGTAAAATGAGGCCAAATTCATTCAATTCTAGGTGAAGTGATCTTTCGCTCAAACTACCTTAATCAGATATGAATGAGAATTCTTTCAATCGCACGCCATAAATGACTAATGACCATTTGAATTAATGATTACAACAAAAAGAGAGAGAATCACTTAATTTTTCAACAACAATTCCCTCATCCAACTCCGCTCCCTTCACCGTTTTGATTTACGGCAGGTGACATGCCCTAACCACATGCCCTGGCATGAGTAACAAACGTTAGTAGATATGAGTCGATGAACGTGCTCTGTGACTCGAGTGGTGAAATGAAGTCCAACCCGCGACTCAAGGGCCTGGCCCCAGGGGCGGATCCAGGATTTTTCTTTGGGGGGGGGGGGGGGGCACAAGGGTCTGATGGGCTAACGGTCTTCTCATATTTGGGATTAAAAAACAACATACAACAATTGATGTACGAAATATATTTTTTATTTTAATATAGAGATCACTAATATGAAAATATTAATTAGTTACATATATAATAACGGCAGTTTTCTAATATGTTTCCTGCTGAAGAGTTCCAGTCCTGTCCATTATTTAAGCGTCTGGGGGGAGCACGTGCCCCCGTGCCCCCCCCCCTAAATCCGCCTATGCCTGGCCCGGTACTAGTCCTTTGCACCCGCAAAACACAAAAATAAGAAAAGAAGGCGCCGAGTGAAACTAAGATGTCGCAAGGAATATAAATTCCAACACCCTCATTCGTTCTCCCACCATAACAGGAAAAAAATTAACACTGCAATTTGTATGGGCTGTTATTAAACGAATTACTCGATGACCTCATTAAAAGAGAAATCTACGAAACGTACGAACCTCCGAATGATCTTTTTAAATTAAAAATTGGGCAATGACACACATCTTACTTTATGGAAGTATTTTCGGAATGCAGTATTAATTCTCTGGCCAATTAATAGATACATCATCATCGAAGATTAATCAACTACTAAAAATAGATCAAGGATATTTCAAAATCAGAAATTAATGAAAAAATGGAAAATGGCAGGGAAAGCAACTGGAAAATAAAACCCAAAACACACCTCTTTGATTCCTAAAGCAATTTCTAGGAACGTATCCCATTTCCAAACCTAAGCAGAGGCCGCCTTTCGTCAATGCATAACCACACAACAGGGGACTCTCGAGATCTTTTTAAGGGACGCTTCGCGTAACTATATTCACAGGGATACATGTCAATCAGTAAGCCTTACTCACAGGGTCAAACAGCGATGCCTCGTCTTTCGCAAAAAAAATGTCTGGAAGAGGCCAGTCCAAGATATCCAATTTCTCAATTATCCCTTGTTAAAAAGGAAGTTTATTTCGCGTGGACTGCTGGACATGTTGGCATAAACAAGAATGGAAGGGCAGACATTGCGGTCAAAGATGCCCTGACGAACACAGCTATATATGTCATCACCTCGGGTACCCGTGTATAACTCGAGGGCTACGTAAGCGGAAGCATTTGTGGACGAGTTTAGACGTTAACAAACTCCGTACGATTAGCCCGTATTAACTGTGAGGCCCACTTCAGTAAGAAATAGTCGCGCTGACCGCAGTCACCCAGTTGATGATAGGAAATTGCGACCTGAAGCACTTCCTACTTACAATTAGGATAAAATCCCCATTCCTTGTGAGGATTGTGACTCTTCCCTCACCTTGAAACACATTCTGACAGTGTGTGATAAGTATCGAGCGGTACGCGATATTATTAATATTCCTAGAAGTCTAAATCAAATCGATAATTTAATAAAATCTTTACCTTTTTCTGAACTGTTAAAAAAATTATGATCTTATTTTGCTAGGCCAGTGTGCCAAAATGCCAGTGTTTTTGAAATTTATTCGAAAAAAATGAACGTCACTGAATAGTGTGAGGTGCAAAACGACATTTGTCGTCAAAGCCCCCAATTCACTCAATCGGAATCCAAAATAGGCACTTGCAATATTTACAGCTTTGGTCTCCTTCCTCGTTTACGCCGATTATTCAATGCCACGCCAAATTTCCAATGATAAATACATGTAATATGGTGCACCAAGTACGATCAGGTCCGGCAATTCATCACTAATTTTGATTATTTAAAGGTTCTTTACAAGGAATTTCCCATTTCATAGTCAATATTTGCGAATTTCCCTGCAAACAAGGGCTTTCCTGAAATTTTAAATTATTAGAAGCTCCTAATTCAATAATGAGAGAAAAACATTGCTGACACAATCAACAAGATCAACTGGACGATGGTTCAAGTTGCCGAAACCAGGATTGGTGGGTCTTAAATATATTGGGTAAGTATTACATCTTGATGTTTTCCGTTATTATATCGATACAAAACTTCCACGAGGTGACTCCAAAGGTTATTTCCAAATTCCCCGCTTCCGTACGCACTCCGTTGGAGGCAACGTATTATCCTCCGGGTCACGTGACCTATCACCATGGCGCTAGAATTTAAGCAGCGACTATTATTTTGTACCGAAGACAGAGAATTTCTAAAAAATAACCAACCTTCGAGAACCTACGGCTTCAATTGGCATTACGGCTATTCATATTGCTGGGTGTTCTCATTCACAACTACTTAACAAGTGAGGCGTAGCTGTTCAAACCTTGACAAAAGCAGCTTGCTAAAAACTGTCTGGCAGGAGCTATATTCAAGCATCATGACCTTGCTCCCGGGATTCCACCAACAACAATCCATTGCAAGCGGCTGTAGAGAGTGATGTATTGCCGTAACAAGGTATGCAATAACTTACCTCACCTGGCAAGCTACAAATCGGAAAAAAGCTATGAAAAACATTTAAGGTTGACTTTAGGAGCATCAATCTCAGACAATCAACCAAGCAATTCCCATACTAACCAAGATTAGCCAACCAGTTCCCTTACGTCAATCAATCGACTTCTAAACACATCTAAAACGATCCCGTCACTCCAAATATTAGTTCTAATACTAAAAGAGGGTTCAAATCTCGGCATTACCGGAGATTTATGGCGGCATCCTGATCCCTACATGAAGGCCTACGTGGAGAGCACAACTCAAAATATAAGTACTCCGCCCGTCTTTGAGGTATGGAAATATAAACATAGGGCGCCTTTCGTTTAGAGCGGGCGCCAATGCCCCTGGGTTTCTCTTTGCCCTTCACCCATTCCCCAAATAGTAATCCTTCCCTCAACGGCGCAAATGACATCAGCTGCCGGTCGCCTTCCCCAAACAACCAACCGAGAATGCGGACAATGCAGGGGGAAGGAGCAGCTTCCGGGGGTTGGTGAGAGGGGGGGGGGTGCAGGAGAGGTGCCACGAGGAAGTGGAGGTCGCAGGAGCTCAACTTTACGGATGACCCCCGCCACCGCAACGCGCAGGGAGGAGAGGGGAGTGGCGGGGTTACCCCCCAAACAGCGCTACGCGAACGGACGAGACCGTGCGAAACGGTACGTATGTACTATCGTTTCCAAAAGTCTGAGTGCATCCACTTTGTCCCATTCTACGGTTCGTAGAATGGGGCATTGACGTAAAAATTTTGAAATTTGGCACTACCTGCGGACTGCGTCTTTTGCTGGGCTAGCTTCACTTGTCGTGAGACGACGGTGCGGTATGAGTTACCGACGAAAGGATCGGCGGGGACGGAGTAAAACATGAGAGAGGAAAACCCCATCGGAATGCACCGAAGGTTATTCGCGCTCATGCGGTTGCGACGCGACGATGGAAGCCTCTGACTTGTGTGATTTTCGCTCTCAAAATTCACATTTGTGCTCACGAGTGACCCACTCTGTATAAGCCGCGGGTTAAGACTGCCTCGAAAGGCGAATATGAAACATTCCTGGGTTCGATGCTCAATGGTTGTCTTTTTTTGCACTGAAGTAATTTCAATATGACTGTGAAAATGAACCCCGAGGACAGTCTCTTTGCATCAACGCACCCGGTACTGTTTATTATATTACAGGAATTCAATAATGATGCAGGACAATCTAATACGAAAGATGACTCCTTGAATCCTTATTTCTCCTTAAGATAATCTATTCACAATAAATAAATACTTACACATCTCACTAGCTGAATATTTTTGGTTTAACATTGAGAATGGCAAAATCTCCCGAGAGGTAAAATCCCTATGCTCGAAACCAATCACATGTTTTACCACCAATGTATCAAGTCGCATTCTAGGTATGATATTTTTGGTGATCCGCGAGTGATACATATCATCTAAATGTCTTAGATAGGCCTCTTATTCAAACTCCTAGTGCTCAAAGAAATAATATGCTGTGATAAACGGCATTGATGCCATAGAAAGAGGGTTTCTCAGCAAGTGGGTGTACGAGCGAAAGTAAAGCGTACGGCTCGGGCCGAAAAGAGTATCCAGTTATTTATTTACCGTAGTCTTCGGACGATTATTGTGTTCTGGACATATATTCAGAAGCGTAGGCAGGGGGGCAGGGGGGGGGGGAATTCCCCCCGCCCCCTATGTTCTGGCTTCCCTAAGTCTGTGAATGTTTCCGCTCTAAAGTCCCAAATACGTGCGTGAATCAATTTCATAACTTAATTATCAACAATAAATTCTACAAGGTCTACAAGTTTGGATAGTATATTACGAGAAAAATAATACAGTAAAAGTATTTAACAGTATGTTTAGTATTCTGGTGAATTTATGAGTCGGCCCCCCCTAAAAATCCCCCCCCCCCCGGTGCCCCCTAGACCCGAAACCCTGCAAATTGCAAACCCTGCAGGCTGCAATGCCACTGGATATATTATGTTATTATATCATTGGATGTCGCATAGTTTTTCGAAAACCGGAGTCACCTTTCTCTGATAACCCCTTCTCGGGTAATTTCTGGGAGGTACGCATTTCTGGGCGGGGAAATGATAAGAGAAGTTAAAAAGGGAATTGTTAATCCTTGCTTCTTTCTTGTCGTTGACACTATTTATTCAATAGACAGACCACCAGATTAACTTCCATAGTTCAATTTTTCTTCGTTTCTTCGGAAATGAGTGGATGTTATTAGTGAAATGAACATGATCTGCAAAATATGATGGCGAGAATATTTACGCTGTCATAATACTGTAACTATCGAGTTTCTACCCTATGTTTAATAAACTAAATCCTTAAATTCATAATCCATTTCATCTCCAAAAAATACGTAGATTCCTCCTGGTACAATCGGTTGCTTTATATATTTTATTTCCAAAATAAGGAATACTGAGGGTTATTTGATGGTCTTGCGTCGAGTCCGTCCCATTAAATAGGATATCGGTAAACCATAGAATATTCCTGAATATGTTCGAAGAACGCAAAGCCAGGCGCTTTCAGACAGTCGCAATGGAACGTGATTATTCTGCTAAGCTCTCTGTCGCTAGCAGAGGCAAGGTTGTTTGAATGGTGGCCGCCGGGATGCAAATCTCCGAGATTGCCAGAAGAATGGGTGTTCATCGGAACACCGTACGGAGGTGGGCGCACCGCTCTGAAGGCGGAGACGACGTATTGAAAAGTAGGCCCCGATTGGGGAGGCCTCGATGCACGTCACCTGCAGTTGATGATGAAATTGCTTAGTTCACCCTGGATAACCCTCTGTCGATTAAATGAGCAGAAGGCACTCGTGTCAATTTGGGCCTGCAGTGCAGTTACTCAACTGTCAGGCGATGCCTCCACGAAGCAGGACTCAGGCACCGTGAACCTGCACGTAAACCAACGTTGACTGAAGACCATAAAATTGCAAGGCTGCATTTTGCTAATGCTTACATGAATTTGCCTCAAGCTTTTTGGGACCTCGCCATATTTTCTGACGAGAAAACATTCAGGAGTGATTGCAGCGGCCGAATACACTTATGGCGTCCGCGAAATACAGGGTAAGTTTTCCGTTTGCGTATGCTTAATCTTGAATTGATTCAGGCCCTAATCTGATTTACCTTAATCAACGCCTTCCTCTGTTTCTGTAGATATTTTCCTCATAATAACAAAGTGCTTAAGTGTTAGACAAATAAAGTTAGTTATTATTGATAAGTGCATAGATCATTAGCACTTAGATGTGCGTCCGTAAAATGCCACGAAGAGAGGTCAAATTGTGGTCAATATTTAAAGCAAATCATTGATGTTGAAAATTATCCGATCTCATTTAGATTAATGTTATGCAGCAGAAGACAGTAGCTTAGTTTAAAACTGCCAAATTAAAGAAAAGAATTATATTTTACACACATTTAAAATGTAAAATATGTTTTTTAATGTATCTTCAATGAATTTTGTCTTTATAGATACGAATCCAGCAACATTTTGAGGACAAAAAAATCTGGGTGTGTTACCGCAAGCTTTTGGGGGCAATGACCGTATCTGGTCCTGGACCATTAGTGAGGACGTCGACTCGAATGAACGCGCTAGAGTACGTTAACGTATTAGAAGAAAATATTATACCGTTCTCAAAAGAGGTTGCTCCGGACGGGGAAACGGACTTTGTACAGGACAACTGCCCTATACATACGGCCAGAACTGTGGAAGATTTTTTTTCCGAAATCAGAAATTAGTGGGCACACCTTGGACGGCATGTTCACCAGATTTAAATCCCATCGAAAACCTGTGGGGAATTATGGTTCAGGAGTGGAAATTGGTTGAAACAAAATCTGTGGAGGCATTAGAAGCCCATGTCCGGGAGTTATGGGATTCCTTCTGCAGACGGCCTCAAATATGCGAAAACCTAGTCGCATCAATGAATTGCCGGTTACAGGAAGTGGTGGATTCTGGGGGTGACGAAACAAAATATTAAAAAATCGAAAGTATTACATGTACTTATTTTTTCACCCCTTTCCTTGCGGCTGCATAGAGAGAAAACGAATCACAATCCGTTGCGGCTAATAAACAATTGGTAGAATTATGACAGCGTAAATATTTTTGTCATCATATTTTGCAGATCATGTTCATTTCACTAATAACATCCACTCATTTCCGAAGAAACGAAGAAAATTTGAACTATGGAAGTTAATCTGGTGGTCTTTCTATTGAATAAATAGTGTCAACGACAGGAAAGAAGCAAGGATTAGCAATTCCCTTTTTAAATTTCCTTATCCTTTCCCCGCCAAGAAATGCGAAATGAAATAAAGTATGTAACAGTATGTTTAGTAAACTGGTGAATTTGCGAGTCGGCGCCACCTAAAAATCCCCCTCCCCCGGTGCCCCCTAGACCCGAAACCCTGCTACGCAACTGGATATTATCGGAGAAGGGGTTAATAGAGAAAGGTGTCTTCGGTTTTCGAAAAGCTATGCGGCATCCATTGATATTTTAAAATAATATATCCAGTGGCGCAATAAAATGTCACATTACTGCCCAGAATTCAGTAAATTTTTCAAAATTTTCACTTACACAATCCACAGCACTACTAAAACTATAAACAGTAGGTGCTAAGACTACTTGGGCATGCTTTTGTACGCATCGATAAGCCAATGCTTCATTTTCCATTCTTTAGGAATAAATATCCAGGAAAGGATAATATAATATTTAAAAAGTGAACTTCTTGGGAGAATAAAAATTTGACCCAACTATAATGGTATACAGACAACAATACGGTGCTGAAAGCAGGCGTCACTCATTCTCACTTGAGAGGCTTCCTAGGAAAGAGTGGCGAGTCAACTCAAGTTATACTACTCAAAGGAAAGTTAAAAAAAGTTCGTAAGTAAACTAGAATGCATTCCACTTAGGGTTGACAAGTCTCCCTGACCCACCGGATAACTTCCGGAATTGGACAAGGATTTTATAAATCTACCGCCTCCAAGATTTCCGCATTTTCCTCCCGCTTTTAAGTTCAGATAATAATTAATAAAATATTCACCCCACCATTTATTGAACACAATACGTAAAAGCACCTCAATGTTTCTTCATGTTCACCATCGTAAGTATAGATATCATAGAGTGATGAAATATCATGGCGTTATTCATCATTTAATTCAAATTTATGAATTTGAGTTACCTTGCATGTGTTCCTTTGTGCTTTTAGACTAACATAAAATTACAATTCATGTTCGCTTGTATATAAAAGTATACATTTGTTATGACACATAGGCGTAATATATATTTTCTTTAAAGGTGACAAAACTGTTCTTGAAGTGAATAACTATAAATTTTATTTTAAATCTTCAAGCTTATGCTACACTATAAGAGAAAACCATATATCGAAAGTGAATTGTTGTATAATAGGTATGTATTTCATTTTGTGTTGGCTGTTGACATTGACAATTAATAAACGTTTGCACATTTACGCTGTCAATTACTGCGAAATACAAGTTCTACGGCGTAGTTGTAAATGTTTCCATCAATTTAATCGTCTGGAACTAACAACTGTAATTAACTCTTCATGAGTTGCCGATTCCAAGTGCGTTGGAACGGAGAAATCAACTCGAGGAGGATAAATGAATCATGAGTGGTTTGAGTGACTCACAAGCCAATCATCCCTTCAATTTCACAAGGCCCATTCCGGTACATACATGTGAAAGGAAACTGTATTCATGGTGAGGCATGCGACAGCTGCGCGGTGAGTCACACCAACCGTAGCCTCCGAATAACGACTTTCCCATAAAGAGGCGATGCGGGAGCACAGCCTCCACAGAGACAATTTCAATGACATTGTTCAGCCTCGCCACAGTCGTCACTTTCATCGACCCAAGTTGAAACGGTTAACAACGTCACGCGCATCTAGCGTGTGGCAGCTAGAATTAAACCTGAAAAAATGCGTTGTTATGAATTTTTGGAAACGGAAAAACGCTCCTAGTAACAGCTATTGCATAAACAACAGCACATTAGAGAAAGTGCTGTTGTTTATGCAACAGAATCTATGTTCAACACAATCTAATCAAATGCTATGTAGAATCGGTTAAATACCTCGGAGTTAAACTGACTAATGATCTCTCGTGGAGTAAACATATTCGAGAAATTACCGGTCAAGCAAATCGTAAATTGGGATTTGTTAAAAGAGTACTTGGCAAGTGCGACGATAAAGTTAGGGAAATCAGCTACTTCTCCCTTGTTAGAACCACTTGGAATACGCTACCAGTATCTGGAATCCTTATGAGGCAGGCTTAAAAACCGGGTTAGTACGCGTGCAGAGAAGATCGACAATATACGTTAAAGGCCGTTATGATAATCTCGTCGGTGTTGCTGACCTTATGCAGCAACTGGGATGGGAAACGCTTTCAGACCGTCGCACAGTGGGGCAAAACCCCACTTAAGGCGGACAAAAGTCCAAAAATGAAAGTTTGAATTAGGGTTTCTGAAATAGTAGGTTAGGTAACCTGATGTTTGAACTGCGTAACGGTGTATTTCACAGGTTGGTAAGTATGCACCTGCGCGTAGAAATGAGTGCCAAAGTGAGAGAATAGCGGAGCACTGGTCCCACGGGCGCAGACGCCGGATTGGACGGTCGATTTGAAACTATTAGTACAGCATACTGGTGTCCTCTATTTCATTTTTTTAAACTTTCAATCGATTGAAATAAGCAAGTGAAGTGTGAATATGATTTTAAAATTTATTTTTTTAAGAAAATACGCCTGTAGTAATTAATTATCACGAATGAAAATTTATTGATTTTTCACAATGAAAAGTTTTATTTATTTAGAGAAAAGTTATATAATCGAACGGAATCGTATCGTAATTTTGAGATATATTATTCATTTAAGTATGAGCTAGAGATTGTAAATGAAATCAACTGCCATTGAGTTGCAAAAAGACTGTCACGATATAAAAGTTATTATGCACGAGAGGCGGATAGGAAATTCATCCGGCCGCTATGGCCGCATGGCAACGGGTAAACTATAATGTAAACAATTTCAATCATGGAAAGCAAAAGCAAGTACCGTAAATAATATCTGTATATGAAGTTATTACTAGGTTGTAATAAGTCAAATTTGGATGCTATATGCATTATGTCCACACTTAGGTAGAAGTGGTGATGTTTGTTACACCTGGGTTGAGATTTTTGAAATCTCAGCTCTGTGCAACTTCTGTGCAAATCGTATCATTTTTTTCTATGAAATATGTAAATATTTTGCAAAGGAGATTACAAAAATAATGTTGTAATTTTATAGCAAATTCATTTTAGACGACCATCTCAATTCACGTGAACATTTTTAATTTGATTCGTTCAGATTATTCTACTGTAAAATAATTTTATTGTCAAATATTGTAAAAATAATAAAATTTGCAAAAAAATCATAAAATACAATAAATATTGAAAATTTGATATCAGATTTCATATAAGCAATCTCAAAAACATACACATGCCTATTTTGGAGTTTATTGTAAAATATATGGGCTTTTGTCCGTCTAAAGTGGGGTTTGGCCCCACTGTGCGTCGATTAAAATTTAGACTCAATCTATTATGGAAGTTCCAAACAGGTCTATTTTCTGACGTCGTCGATAATATTTTTCGAAATCCGACGTTCTACGGTAGATCAGACCATGAGAATAAAATTAGGGAACTAGACTGCAGAACGGACAGATTTAAAATGTCATTTTTCCCACGAACTATAAGCAACAGTTATATAAGTTACTATAACAGCGGCCAATGAGACTTTTATCTAGGTTTGTCGATAGGTAGTGTAGCTCTTAGTAGTAGTACTCCCTAATACTTGAATCCTTATCTGTTACCTAGTACTAGCAGCACGCCGTGCATGTTTTCTACATAAGTCTTGAGTCTCTGTCCATTTGTGTAGTTGCAAAATACATATATATATTAACGGCCCCTCTCTATTTTGATAATATTTGTAGTGTAGTGCATGCTTGTGAGGCCTCGTCTCGTGACAAGCATTAGCGATTTATGCTAATGCATAATTAGTCGTAGTTACACTAACTTTAGGGTATAGTGTAATGCATGTTGGTGAATACTCACCCCCTGCCACACACCACTGAGATGGCTTGCAGGGTATTTTGTAGATGTAGCGGTTAGAGGCGCGATGAAGTCCTCAAATGTCAGCGACCGCCTACATCTCTAAATGGGCAAACCAACTATCACCTCAGTCTGTGACTACTAACACATAGTTTTCAACTCTCATTTTCACTCATTCCATAGGATGATGATTTTTTCAGAGAAATTTAATAAACATTTTGTACTATCTTCCGACAAGGCTCACATTCTCATGTTTTGATTTCCATAAAAGTCGCAACCGCAAGCAGCTGCCGTCAAGCTAATACAAATATGTGAAAGTAACACTAAAAAATAAATGAAGATATTTAACCCGGCGGTGGTCGCGCGCGGTGTCCCAGACACCCCAACCTTGAATTCGCGCTTTTTTCGTGCAGTTCTGATTTAAGCAGTGGCGCACCCACGGGGGGAGCCAAAGGGGAGCCCTGACCCCCCCTACAAAACCCTAATTTATCTTTAATTGACAAGTCACAGTCACATGGTAGCAGCAATTGGAAAAATAGGAAAAACGTATTGACAGTACTGAAAATAGAGAAATTTTACGATCAATAATTGAAACAGTAATTTTGTGTGGCAGAAAAAATCTACCCTTACGTGGCCATAGGGACCACAGTGAATCTGATCTTTTGTCCAAGCCTTCTGACAATGAAGGAAATTTTTAAGCACTGCTAACAATAAGATTCAAAGTTCAGTCAGAAGATCATGTTGTACAGAATCATTTGAATTCTTGTGCAAAAAATGCTACTTATACAAGCTGGAATGTTCCAAATCTAATTCTTCAAACCTGTCAGGAAATTATTCTAAAGCAAGTAGTTAGTGAGGTTAATGAAGCGAAGTGTTTTTCAATATTGGCAAATGAGATGGCCGATGTGTCTAATGTGGAACAACGTACACTCTGTGTTAGATATTTAAAGGAAATAGAGGGAGATGGTTATAAAATATATGAAGTTTCTGCAGTTTATGCCCTTACAAGCAACAAAAGGAAAGGCTATAGGCGAAGCAATCCTACAGGGACTTGCAACATAAACATGGATTATTTATGTGGCCAAGGATATGACGGTGATGGCACTATGAGTGGACCATACAGAGGTGCACAGTCTTATATCATAAGTCTACATCCAAAATCATTGTACGTCCACTGTGCGTCACACAATCTAAATATTGCGATTTCCAATTCTTTTGATACCCAGGCTATGAGGCACTGTTTTGCCGCATTTCAAAAAATTTACTGCTTTTTAACACGCCCAAAAGACAAATTGTATTGACAAAACACATTGATGAACCCAACTTGAATTCAAATAAAAAGGATAAAACTTTGTCCAGCTCGTTGGGTTGAACGACAATGCCATTTTTGCCATGGTTTTTTTGAACCTGTATTCGAGTCCCTTATGGAAATACAGGAATGGAAAGATTCTAAGACGTCATCAAATGCTAAAATGCTGCTTCATGCAATTTTACAGTCGGATTTCATCATTGCTCTACTGTCAGCGGAAAAGGCACTTTGTTACATCCTACCTTTTCGCAAGAAGCTTCAAAAGGAAACAATGGACCTACCGTCGGCCATCGAGTTTGTCAACAACATAAATACTGTAGTGGAAAATACAAGGCAGAATGCAAAAGAAGAATTTGACAAGATTTTTCAGAAGGGTGTTAATGTTTTGAAAAATATGTAGAAGTGGTAAAAATTCCTCCAATAAGAAATAGTCAAACTCACATGTCTAATTTTACCTCAGGATCAGACATGACTGCCAATGGCTAGTACAGAATTTCAATATTCATACCTTGGATTGACTCGTTCCTAAGCTCTTTGCGGAAGAGATTCTTAAAGCATAAGGATATTATGAAAAGTTTCAACTGTCTACTGCCAAATAAACCTAATGAAGACGATAAAGAAGACGCCATGACTCTTTTTGCGCACTATTTAGAGAGTGCCCTGAGTAAATCTTGTTTGTCAGAATTAGAACTATGCTCACTGGTATTCAAAAAAGGGTTCTATTTGCAAAAATGCTCTTGAGGGCATATTGGTGAGTAATAAAGATTTGTTCCCTAATATCCACAAAATCCTTTAAGTTTTTGCAACACTTCCAGTGTCCACTAATACTGCAGAAAGGTCGTTCTCTACACTTAAAATAATTAAAATCTACCTCAGAAACACGATGGAGGAAAACAGGATCAATGGTGTAGCAGATTTAAATATACACAGAGTAATTAAAGTGGGTGTGGACGATTTAATTGATCTAATGGCTAAGGAAAAATCCAGACGGCTTGATTTTGTTTTGTAGTTAAGGGCGTAATATCTGGATATTACGTATATGCGTAACGTATGTGCTATAACACATAATTAACTTGTACTTAGGTACACATGGCATTTGAATATGTTTAAACCTAGCCCCACGGCCAACCTCGAGGGTCTTATTGCATTTGCATAAAAGTACGAAATTATTATGATTTTTATAAATTATAAGTACTGTTCATGATAAGAACACCATTGCATGGGTCCAAATGATTATGACTATTTTTGTCTGTAAATCTAATATGGCTACTTAAAAAATGCATACATGTAATAACTAATATGGCCTACAATAACATTCAAAATATACTGATTAAAATAACATTTTTGGTTACACTTCTTTGCAAAAGATCGAGTAGATGGCGGCCCCCCCCCCATAAAAAATTCTGGTTGCGCCACTGGATTTAAGCGGCCTATAACTTTCTCTATCTGAGTTTATAAGCTTGCGAAAAGATCCTATTTAAAATTATAATCAATTCACCGCAAGCTTTTATGGAAAATCACTTTCGTTGAAGCTCTGTAGCGTGGGGTGCGCTAGACACTCCACGCACCTTTCACGTTACTGGTTATCTCCAAAGATTTTCAGTGCCCGTACATGTTTTCCAGCCATTTTCTTTGATTTGATTGTTGCTCTTAGTAAAATGCTCAATAGAATTTGTTTTAAATATATACATCCATAAATATTTACATACGGGTAGACATTTATATGTCTACAGTTGTATAAATAAATAGAAAGTTCGTCATTTTCAGTAGCTGAATGTATTCTTTGTAGACACTTTTTGTAAATTGTGGGTCCAGTTTAACAATAATTTAATTTTCAGCTTCGAAGACCTTTGCATAGATATTTCAGCTTACCAGAATTTAAAATTGTTGGAATGTCTTTCACGCGATTGCACTATAAGTAAATGACATCGATTATTCTCTTGTAATTTGACGGAGACTAACGAGAAAGACCACTTGTGGATTAATGCGCAATGTTGTGTTAACGCCGGATGGGCAGAGCTATTGGCAGACTCAATACTTAGTAAATGATACAGATCCTTCTCTTGTAATTTGACCTACTCTTGAAGAGAAATACCACTGGTGGACGATTTTGAAATGTAGTATCAGAACCGCAGGAGATCAGATCTGGCAGTCTCAATACTTAGTCACAAGCAGACTTCTGTAGAGAACAATACCTTCTATGAGAATTGAGTTCAGTTTGATTTGTCTCGTTGATTAAACGACTTGTGAAGAGCGAGGCGAGATATTCAGAGTTGTGATAACTTTCACCGTGGATTCTTCTTTGAAGAAATGTCTTCTGAGCAAAACACGACTTCTGATTAAAAGTGATTTTTTGAAAACTACCCTCGAAAAGGCAAGCGCAGTAATTACTAACGTAAATCATAGTTTACGTTTTCCCGTTTATTTAATGTGAACGATAGGTCTTGTAATACTTACATCAAGTGTTTTCAATCTATAATAGACGTCAGCAGTCTCTTGTGACAAAGAAAGAGCCGAGATGCTTCGTCTCTTGAATGAGTCTTCGGAGGAGGAAATAATTGATTCTGACGATAACTCTGATGAGGAAGAAGATGAGTGTTCTATATCCGAGCATGATAGCGATAGTGAATAAGAGTGCAGTGATGCTGAACTTTTGGAAAAGGGGGATGGGACATATTGGGAAGGATGGAATTACAAAGTGGAATGCGGAGGGGCCAAGACCAAATGTCAGAACATGAAAAAGTAACATCGTGACTCAGAAGAGTGGACTTACTGGCTGCAAAAACGAGTTTAGAGCACTAATAGATTGTTATCTTGCGATGTTTGATGAGCGAGTGATCGAAAAAATTGTAAACTGCAGTAATATTCAGATGGAGAAAGTCGCTGAGAATTATTACGGTAAAAGAGATGCTAACCAAACAGACAGGGAAGAAATAGAATGCCTGATTGGCATTTTACTTTACGCGGGGGCAAATAAATCTGGGCGACAGAATTTATTAGATTTATGGGATCTTAGTGGATTAGGAGTAGAAATATGTTATGCTTCCATGAGCCATCATAGATTCCTTCGATGCCTTCGTTTTGACAACGAATAATAGAAAGAGAATAAAGAGAGACAAGTTAGCACCAATATGGGACATTAGGGTGGCCCAAAAAAATACTTTTTTTTTGAAAGTTTGTGGGGCGACTGCATTTTATGGTGCAATTTCATGTATAAACGACCCACAAAAAAATTCGGCTCGATTGCACAATATTTGACCCTGCCGAAACGCGTTTAAACATTTTCGGCTCGGATGTAGGAAATGTTGCCTACTTTACAGGGGCATTTTCAGTTTTCTCCGGTATTCTACTGCAGAAATTGTTGTTAAAAAGAATAAATACAATCCTTGTTGATACAAATTAGAATTTCAAATGATTTATTCTATTATTAATTTGTTAAAAATGGTTTACATAAAATTTACATGTACCTAGACCTTTTCTTTTCCATACTTATCAATCATTCTTCTATGCTTCTGCACCACTAGTAGCAAATGCTGTCTCTCACGTTCATTACAGGTAAGATTTTTCTTTAACAGATAATGTTTGATAAGGGACACACCCCTTTCGGCGGTGTCATTGACGACTTTAATATGTTTTACAACATTAAAGCCTTTCAGGTACCTTTCATCGCAAAGCCAATCTTCAGGGTCTCTTGACAAAAAGCCTTCTACGGCATGATAGATTTCGCTTATTCTCGTTATAATTGGATAAAAAGGTAATCAAGAAAGCGTTCAAAGCGGCACGGTTATCGTTTGGCGGCAAAAGTAAATTCAGTCAATGCTTCATTAGAACAATGTTGCAAGACGGTATCATTGTTCTACAACGATGCAAGACAGCAACGGCACTTCATGATCACGGCTATATTGTTGCGCGACTCTCCCGCCCCTGAAGACTCCAGTGACAAGGCAAGCGGTAGCATTCGTGAAAGCAGTTCATGTTTTCAGAGGTGAAACCGTGCGTCTCTGAGTTATTTTTCTAGGAGTTTGTGTGATTTTACTTCGAAATGGCTGAGAAGAGTTATAGGCGTATCACTAGGAGGAATACCAATGTTTGGCTCGTTGGTGACTGTTTCGATGAAAACTTGCCGAGAAATGGGAAAATTCCCATTTTGCGAGAAGTTTTGAAGAGTTTCTTTGCTAGACTGCACTCCACGCCGGGCACTGCTAAATCCAAAGACGTCGCCAGACACACGGTGAGCGCATTGCTGGAGTTTTGGGCAGAAGCAAACATCCCAACTCAAAACGCACGTGATGTTATTAAGAAACTATTAAACGTGTATAGGGAATATAGGAGGTTAGGAAAAGATAAGGGCCTCAAATACAAGAAGAGTGATATGATGAGACAATTATTTACATCCAAGCTGGACAGGTTGTTCGACATTGGCCATAAGAAAGCTATGGAGCTCATTAAAATAGATGAAGACCGCCAATTTTACGTGTACATGCAAAGTCACCGCATTGGGTATATGGGCGGCATCGATAAGGAATGGTGCGCCATGCAGGAAAACAATTGTAAAAGGAATCATCAGAAGGAACTTGTATGTATGAATTATCAAGCTAAAATTTATGAATAATTTTATTTATGTATGTCACATAATTTTTGTTGCACTACACATTTTACAGAGTTTATAAGGAGCAAGCCTAAGAAGCGCAAGATTCACATTGTAAATGACTCGATGGTATCTGCTGCGTTAGATCGAACTCTGACGTCTTCCGGTGGGGGATCCATGCTAATAAAAGCGGTTGCTCAGGCCACAGCGAAATCTTTGGGTTTTGCTGAGAAGGAGGTGCAGATAGTTGCTTCCCGCTCACAATTACAGCGAAAAAGGTCGGAATGTAGAGAGGAAATGGCCATTATGATAAAACTAGAGTTCACTCCGGATGTTCCTTTGGTCGTCCATTGGGATGGAAAGCTACTGCCCAGCAGTGAAGGTATTTATCGTAATTTATTTGTCCTTTCCATTATTTATTTTCAATATCTTGCATAGTCTGTAGGCACATCAGACCATTTATTGCAGTTTCGTTCCTTCTTTTAGATGCAGAAGACAATGCTGATCGGTTGCCAATTTTGGTATCTGGAGAAGGGGTTGAGCAGCTTCTTGGCGTTCCGGAATTGAAAAGGGGCACTGGTATTCAGGAAGCTACTGCAGTGGTTGAATATTTGACAAGTTGGGAACTTCAGGAGCGAGTGATAGGCCTCGTCTTCGACACCACAACCGTGAATAGTGGACGAGTAAATGGAGCCTGTGTTCATATTCAGCAAAAGCTGGGGAAAGAGCTGCTGGAGCTTGCTTGCAGACACCATATACTTGAACTAGTCCTCGCTGCTGTATTTGATTCATTGATAAGTGTTTCGAAGAAGGCAACTTTACCATTTGTTGATTGTCTAAAGGATAATTGGAAAAACATCGACAAAGGTATTTTGAAACGCTTGCTAATATATTTCCACGTATGCAGGGACATTAACTAAACTTGAATTTTTACTATGCTTACAGCGCGGTACCGCACTGCAGCGACAACACGGGGTAGTTTGCGGAAGATCAACGACAAAAAAGAAATCATTATATTTTGCTGCAACCAACTTAAGGTAAGAAACTATCTCACATTTTATACACCCACATCTATTTCCACCTTAAATGATCATTACTTCCTCATTTCCAGGTATTTCAGCCACGTGACGACTACCGGGAACTTCTGGAGTTGGTTATTATTTTCTTGGGTGGTTCAGTTCCAGGAACCACAGCCTATCAGTTTAAGAAGCCTGGCTCCATCAGCAAGTCGCGGTGGATGGCAAAGGCAATCTATTCATTCAAAGTATGGATGTTTGGAAAGCAATTGATCCTGTCAACCGAAGAGAGTGACAACGTGTTTCAAATATGTTGTTTTGTAGCTTCCGTATACATTAAGTCCTGGTGCACATGTCCAGTGGCATTTAGTGCACCAGCACGTGATCTCGAACTTCTGAAAACGTTGGCCAGTAGCAAAGAGAAACACTACCAAGCAGCACTCAAAATATTTTGCAACCATTTGTGGTATTTATCAGAAACATTAGTTTGCTTATCTTTGTTTGATCCTAATGTTTCATTGTCTTGTACGAGGGCGATGGTCAGCTCTTTTTTAAAGGAAGTGCTGGATGTTTGCAGCCCTCGAGCGCGACTTCCTCCCAATCGTGGCATTAAGGATTTGGAATTGAGCGATTTCGTTTCCTCTAATTCTCGACGTCTCTTCGACATTACGGGCATTGATCAAGGCTTTTTGTCAAGAGACCCTGAAGATTGGCTTTGCGATGAAAGGTACCTGAAAGGCTTTAATGTTGTAAAACATATTAAAGTCGTCAATGACACCGCCGAAAGGGGTGTGTCCCTTATCAAACATTATCTGTTAAAGAAAAATCTTACCTGTAATGAACGTGAGAGACAGCATTTGCTACTAGTGGTGCAGAAGCATAGAAGAATGATTGATAAGTATGGAAAAGAAAAGGTCTAGGTACATGTAAATTTTATGTAAACCATTTTTAACAAATTAATAATAAAATAAATCATTTGAAATTCTAATTTGTACCAACAAGGATTGTATTTATTCTTTTTAACAACAATTTCTGCAGTAGAATACCGGAGAAAACTGAAAATGCCCCTGTAAAGTAGGCAACATTTCCTACATCCGAGCCGAAAATGTTTAAACGCGTTTCGGCAGGGTCAAATATTGTGCAATCGAGCCGAATTTTTTTGTGGGTCGTTTATACATGAAATTGCACCATAAAATGCAGTCGCCCCACAAACTTTCAAAAAAAAGTATTTATTGGGCCACCCTAATGGGACATATTCCAGATCTTTGTCGATAATATACAACGACACTATATGATTGGTTCATGAGCAACAGTAGATGAGCAATTGATTCCTTTTCGGGGAAGATTTTCGTTCACACAATATTTACCATCGAAGAGCGCCAAGTATGGCATCAAAATTTTTGCCCTTGTAGATTCAAGTGTATTTATACTTTCAACTATAGATCTACGCAGGACGACAACCAGTGGGTCCATATGCAGTAGATATAAGTCCAAAAGAGGTGGTAAAACGGATGGTTGCTTCTATAATCGGAAGCAGGAGGAACATCACTGTGGACAACTGGTTCACCAGTATTCCACTAGCAGATGAAATGTTAAGCCATAATTTGACCCGCAAACAGGGAACGACGGGAACAGTGCGCAAAAATAAAAGGAAAATACCACCGGAAATAGTAAACGTTAGAGGAAGAGAAGATTAGAGCAACTTATTCTCCTTTTTGAAAGAATACGGCTCTGGTTTCCTACGTCCCAAAAATAAGTGAAGAATGTCATCTTCTAATCAAAAATGCACAGAATAATTTCTATCGATGAATCCACAGGAAACAAAAGAAAACCTGATATAATGACATTTTACAACTCTACAAAATGAAGTGTAGATACTGTAGATGAAATGAGTAGCACCTAAAGTACAAACAGAAATCCCGGAGATAGCCTATGAACATATTTTTTCATTTACTGGACACTTCCGGTATCAATGCATTCGTTATGCATAGGGATGATATCCAGAGTCAAAATTGCGAAAGAGAAATTTTCTTCGTGAAATAGCACTATCCTTAACTTTGCAGTATATTAAAAGGAGATCAACAATGAAAATGATCCCCAAAGGCCTGAAAATGAAAGCAGAGGAATATGCCCAAGATGAAACTGAGGAAAAGGATGAGAGGATAAAAGACAAAAGAGTTGGGAGATGCGTTGTTAGCCCAAGAAGTACAGATATAAAGATAAAAAAGTATTGTGAATCGAGTAAAAAATTAATATGTGGTAAACATTTATTGAAAATGTGCAATGGTTGTCTTAGAAGTAAATGATTTACATGATATATTTCATCCAATCATTCATTTCACTAAAAATTGTTATATTTATAGCAAAACATTGGAATGGTATTGATTTATGCAGAATATATTAATTTACACTTCTAATGTTGTCTATTATTTATAAAAAGAAATAATTCCACAGTTACAAGCAAGTTATGTTCTGTCGTAAAATTCTTCTCCAGAATATATTTCGGAAAATCGATATATTATTGGCAACGAACTACTACGAAGAATCATTTACCGATTAAAAATACAGGATGGTATCGAAGATTTGTTAACAAACTAATAGTGATCATAAATGATGAGATACGGCGATTGATGTTTATGAAAATATATACCGTGTATATTTCAACTAGATTCTATGATTAACGAAGAAAAAAATACATTTTGGTAATGTGTACGGAGGAACTCGAAAATTCACTACCTACTGAAAATCAGGGCGTTTAAAAAGGTTTTTCTAAAAAATTAAAATTTAGTAAAAATATCTAAATTGAGTACTACAATGCTGTATTAAAAAGAACATAAGTAGAAATGCAAAATTTAAAAAAAATCATTATTTACGTAGAAATAGAGGAGAAACTGGTGGGGTGTCAGGGACACCCCACGCGACCGTTCACGTAAAAAAATCCGCGCGACTACCGCCGTGTTAATGTTAAAAACACCCTAAACTGGCCTCAGTCAAATAAAAGTTAGCCTTTTTATGCTTTATAGGCCAAACCGCAATGTAAATAACATTGTGACCCATGCAGGAGGTAGTTTTCACACCAAAATAAACAGAAAGCATGATTTTATATTCTCTTTTGAGTCCCTTGAGACACATGTCAACTCACCCAAGAAAGATAAACGTAGGCGACTTGAAATGGAATAGATCGTCTCTAATGGTGCTTTCAGAATTCCAAAAAAGGGTTACACACCATTTTCATTGAGACAGAATGAAAAGGAACTCAAGAGATGAGAGAATTGAGTTTCTTAAGGAATCCATCGAACAAAAATTCTAACATTCCTCTTAAAAAGTTTCTCTCTTTTAAACCACTGAGACAATGGATTGTTGAGAAATCTTGGTAAGTACTTATGCTTCAATATTGCTTAATAAAGTTAAATCCTAACCGTTAACCTCCCTGTAAACAAACACAACCACCCCTCTTACTCCCGTTTCGCAATTTCTTTCCTCTCCTTCCCCACTTCAGTCGCCCCTCCTCCTATCCACGAAGTATCCATCTCATACCTATATATATATAGCTCGCTTACTTGTTACTTCGCCTTAATAATGGCAATGTTTTCCGAAACCTAGGTCGGTAGAATAAAAACTGGTGGGGAAATTTTACAAAGTGTTTCTGTTATAATGCAGTCTGTGACACATTTCCACAAGCTTTCGCCGGATACTTTAAATCCTGTTAATAAAATTGGCTTGAATTTATCAAAATTTAACAAGTCACGAAATATCTATTTCCGTTAAATTTTATTATAATACCTTTGCAATGAATTGAAAATGGGTTTTTTTACAGCAATCTCATTAATACTAATTAGAGGCCAAACATTTCAATGCGTGCTTTTAAGCTAAGCAGGCTGACATTGCTAACGCAGAATTAAAAAGACATTCATAAAGTACAGAAACAGGTGTGATGTGGTGGAACCGCTCCATAATGACAGAAGCAATTCTGCAATTTTCCACTGATAACTTTATACTACAACTTATAAGTGGAAAAGTACAAGTGTTTTGCTTCTGTCATCACATTCATAAAGCTTCAGATGAGATGGATTCTTTTCAATTTCACAACTTAACCAACAAGTGCAAGGAGCAAGAGGAGATGAATTGAAATTGAGAAATTTACTCCTCTTGAAAGACAAAGGAAATATTCCAAACTTTTATTACAACTGAGCATAGTTTTCATTCATAGCAATTTCAATATCAACATTTTCTCATTCATGCTCACCTGAATTTTCAGCATTGATTTTCTATGTATGTACATACTCAGATTTCTAAGAAGAAACAATAGTTTGAACAGTAGCATGCCAAGTTAATACTCTTGATTATTCACCCTCAAATGTCAACAAAAAGTTCACCAGAGGCATCTTTGCCACAAACCTTAAGTTCAAAGAAGGAAAGAAAACAACGAAGATAGCAGCTCAGTTCACCACAAAGAGACTCAGTTCAAATTATTCTGTAGACCTACCATTTGGCAATGGACACATTTTCTGGCAATTTACTCACTACAAAAGAAATAATGGCCCTAAAAAGACATAGAATTTTAAAAAATCTCCAAGCACAGGAAAAAATTTCATAACTAAGTTTTAAAAAATTTCTGAAAGCCTGATATGACTCATTAAAGATCTGAGATTCTTTTAATCAACAGGGAAAAAACGTGATCTCCGAGGAAACAGGAAAGTGACCCAACAGTGCAAACACATCTAGTCTGACGTAGGAGTACAATTTGAGAAAACGGCCATTTAAACAACTCAGTAAATAAGTTGGTGGTTTCCGGCGTAACTTTGTGGAATTTGCTATACATTTTGAATAAAACGGTAAAACTTTGTTATTTCCACATAAATTTAATAGAGTACGACCATGGTTTCCACTTTACATCATCGTTGTATCGTCATATCTTCGAAGTTGATGTTAAGAGGAAACCATGGCCGCACTCTGTTAAATATAAAAATGTCAGCAAAAAAGAATTGAGATGTTGTCCAGTATCCTACAGGGAACTGGACTTTAACCTGAAATAATCTGATCATTTAGTCAAGGCCTTGGAAGAAGTATTACTATCCACCCAAAGGCTTAGCAAAGACTGCACATGCCACGACCATAAAATACTGGCACATCTATTAGCACAGCATTTTCTGAGTATACATGTTTCAATTGAATAAAGGCAATTCATGAGTCACTGTTCATTTTGCCCAATGATAGAACATCACAAGGTAACCTTATGTACAGCACTTTTATTCTTTTCCATACACTTCTAAACTACACTTCATTAGTACGAAATATTCAAACAAAAGCAGGAAATGGTGCACAGGATTTATTTAATACATTCATTCATGTACATAAACACTCAAGAGATTGACTGCCCAAATCTGTCGCACCAAAAAGCTTCAGCCGTAGAGAGGGAGAAGCAGGGATTGTCCACATTTATTCGCCTTATAAGCCATACAGAGAGCAAATGAACAAGATCATGGTCCCTCGCTGAGATAACTGTTTACCAGGAGCATCTCACAGTTACCATGACAGGGTTCTCCAACAGATTCATGCATTGTTATCTTCAATGCATTCTTCATTACTTTTGGACGGTGAGGATGTTCTCAAAGTCTCAAAAAGGATGAAATAAGGAATTGGTAAAAAAAATTGAATTCCAGATGAATGGTTACAGAGAGAGAATGTCATCGTCAGGAGATATCAAGCTGTGTAGATTCTCTGATAGCATATTTTACTAAGATTGAGTAAAAGACATTAAAAAACTTAGGTGTTCATCACATCCTTTATTGCCAATCACATATAATAATTACAATTTCAATGGAAGAGGATAACAATGATGACTGCAATACAGTAAAATCTTCAAGTCTATCCACATCAAGAGTTTGACAGCACTAGAAGCAGCAGATGTGCAAGCACACAATATATAGTAGAGAACAAGCAGTTGTTAAGGGGAGACCATTGAGAAGATTAAAAGATAAGCAAAGCAAATGAATACTGACCAACAAGCAGAGAGACACACATCAATACAATCCACACTAATGCGAGTGTGTAGCTTACGCCACTTGAAAAAGCAAAAGAGAAAACAAAAACATCCATTCTACAGGAAAAAAAAATACATCGAAGGAAAAGATCACAAGCAAGCCACAGAGGTAAGGAATGAATGATAATAAATCAACGGCAGAATTATTTTCTTTGGGCAAACACAAAAATGTTCAATGCTTCTCCAGAAGCAGGGCCAGACAGGTTGCACCACGGACAATGACAAAAGAGCAGATAAATTAATGTGAAGTCACCGAGGATGTGAAGGTGCAGGGAGAAGGCAATTTGGTTCTCCTGTGCATTGAAAGAGAGTGCAACGAGTGGAAGGAGTAGCTTACGCCACTTGAAAAAGCAAAAGAGAAAACAAAAACATCCATTCTACAGGAAAAAAAATACATCGAAGGAAAAGAATACAAGCAAGCCACAGAGGTAAGGAATAAATGATAATAAATCAATGGCAGAATTATTTTCTTTGGGCAAACACAAAAATGTTCAAGGCTTCTCCAGAAGCAGGGCCAGACAGGTTCCACCACGGACAATGACAAAAGAGCAGATAAATTAATGTGAAGTCACCGAGGATGTGAAGGTGCAGGGAGAAGGCAATTTGGCTCTCCTGTGCATTGAAAAAGAGTGCAACGAGTGGAAGAAGTGACTAGGAGCAGGGCATGACAAGAGGCAGACACTGGGTCTGAGTATATGGCAAAACACGAAAAATCTCAGAAGCTATTCCTTGCAAAGATAATTGACCTTATTCTTAGTTCTCTGCAGTGATTCAAATTTTGCAAGAAGCACAAACAGAAGGAAAAGCCATCACGAAATTATATGTACCCAATCATAGCCAACATCACAGACATAGCAGATCTAGTAGGTAGTTTAAAAAAATTAAGATTTCGCTGATTTTCAGAAAGTATCTTTCTTAAAAACTCCCTTAATTCTGAGATCCTTAATGTACATACAATCATTTTTTAAGCCATGCACACACAAATGGTGTTGATCTATATCCAAACAGGCCATGAAATTTCTATCAGTTTCTCTATCCATCTGTCTGCAAATTCCCATAAGGAAAATATCGAGTTCATTTTATTCACTTGCAGTCTTTTTTTTTCTTTTGCACAATTGAATAATTCAATGGCAAAGAGCCAAAACCTGATACGTCCAAAGTATGCATATTGTAGGTGTTGATTGATATGTATGTTTAATGTTATATTTTTTAATGGTCAAAAGATGAAATGCTACCATACATGATGCCACTCACTTAGTCTCTCTAATGCACTTTTAAAAAACATGAAATTTCATAATAAGATAATCCAACCAAAACTTAAAGTGTTCACCTGGAAAATTGTGATTTAGGACATATCAGCTTTTGGCTCTTTGCCCCAGAATTATAAATACTGGAGACACGCCAATACAAACACCAAACGAAAGAAAATATAATAAAGATTCTTATTTTATTATGCGAATTTTTTTTACTAATAAAACTGATGATCTCAGGCCTGACCTCGTGGAAATTATGGATATCCATGATGAGAAAACCACCTTTGTAAATTCCACAAACTTTCTTACGCTGGCACGACGCGCGTTTCACCACACTGTGGCATACTCATGTGCATTTAGTGGAAGGTTGCGTGGGAATATATAGCCTGGGCTTGTGTTGAGGACAGGAGAGGGGGTGGGTTGGGATGGGGGAGGGGAGAGGATTTCCGTTAAGTTTAAAAATGAGTACCAAAGATGCTATGGGTTTTTTTTTACTGTTTGAAATAGTGGAAACTTGGATAAAATATTGATAAAATTGCTAAAAAGGATGTGTTTTTGACAACCGATAGCATTGTTGAAGCCAAGTCTCATAAGCCAATATAGGGAATTAAGGCCCATAACGGAACAACTGTGAATGATGAATAGCTTTTGCCATAAGGAAAGCTTATCCTTAATTAATTTAAGAAGCTTCCAGCAGAGACAAGAGACATCGAACGTGGTGAATGAATGATAATCATGCAGGCAATTAAGCCGTAGTGTTATGTCCATAGTATCCAATTTTTTTATTAAAAATGACTTGAAATTGTAATTTTTACACCTGGAATAATGTACAAATCGATTTACTGCTGAGGCAGAAAATTAGGGTTTTGAACATCTGTACGAAAGATGGAAATTTTGATTTGAAGGGAATTGTCAAAATTGAAGATTTTAATATAATTGACTTTGAAGTAATAAAGGCAGTTTGTTCATTTGAAGGAATATAAGTTGGGACTTTGTAAACATGATGTATAATTTAGACAGAGTTCAATTTTAATAAAGTTTCGACATGCTTGATGGAATTTTTACCAGTAAGTACTAAAATAGGTACATGCAATTGGTGAAGATTAGGGTAGTACCTCACCATTACTTAAGAAGAGTAGTTGGGTCACTCCATAGAATGCCTGGATTTTAGATGATTTTTCAAAACTTTCGCTGCTTTCCTTAGTTTATAATAAAAATCCTGAAATGTCAGTTTTACTGCCACCATGAATGAATTAGGGGCTTGTTGGTGTGGTGGCAAGAGTACTGGATTTCCATCCCTAGGACCCAGGTTCAACTCCCAGCGGTGGGAGAGATTTTTCAGCGGGAATGTAATCCCTACCTGGGAGCATTGTGGAGAGCACTGCAAGAGCGTATGGTGTGTTAAATTGTGGTCCCCTGTGCAAATTTCCGCAAGAGCAGACTAATGCCAACACCAGGGTTTCTCCCACTCCTACTGAACTATCCTCAACGGCAAATATGACCATAGCAGTTGGTAGCCTCCTCAAATAACCACCAACTTGCATTCATCCTATGGCATTATCAAGCCATATCAGAAGACTACAGACCATTTCCGATGCCAAAGCTTCACAAGAAGAGTGATTTCAAAGGTCACCCTGTTGCCCTGTAAACCATTTGCATGCATGATATGTACCATTAATTCATATAGTTTTGTTCCTCCACGTTCAAAAATATTTAGCAGGAACAGCATTTTTCCTAGCTGCAGCAGATTTTAAAGGGGAATCCAAATCCCTAACTGGGTGCTACGTGGAGGACACTTCCAGCGTAGCAGTCTGTCTATCAGATGGGATGTTAAAATGTGGTTTTGACGAGGCCATATGTTAAAAGTAGGAAAATGCCAAAGTCAGGTCTCTTTCCTGCCTTCCTCAATATGTATGTATGTATGTACACTTCCGATATTCTCCTTTCCTTACCCACCTATCCATTATGGAACAAATTACCTCAATTGTCGGTTGGCTCCCCAAGTGGCCAATCAAGAAGACAACATGGTTGAGGGTGACTAGGTGATGAGCCAAGGATGAATATAGAAGTATTAATACATATAAATATTCACTAAAGAGGAGGATATTTTTAGCACAAGATCTGTAAGACTGCAGTTATGGCCATTAAGGCAAAATGTCAGTGTACCAACGATTCATGAGAGAGTGAAGGATGATAACAAGAGCAGAGCTGGCACTCATTCTCATTTCTCTGGACATGCCTCATTCAACATGGATTGCCCGAGAGGATTTTACACATTTGTGTCCAGAATTTTGGCTCTTAAAATGTTAATGGTGTATGTGATAATGGAGTTGGTCCTGATACACATGGTAATTGTGATTGGAACCTACTGATCTGGCATTCCTATGGACACTGTTTCAAATCCTGCCTCGGGCATGACTGTTGCATTTTTCTAAGAACTAAGTTTCTATGTGTTGCTGAAGTAGTCATCAGGGCACCTAAAAAGCAAAATCTATATCTATTTGGAAACCTATCCAACACGCAATAAAAACAAAAGGCAGTAGAGATGACTCATGATATACTAGGGATAATGTCCTAAAAAGTCCTCATTATTATTTTTTAATATTAACAACAACCAATGAAAACAGCTCTTACATGGCCATTACATCGGGTATTAACAATTAACAATGGAAAAGCACATACAACCATGCCCTGGGAGGAGAAAAATCCTCCCCAGGTGCGACTCGAACCAGCGACCTTTGGGTTAGCAGGCGAGGACGTTACCCCCCCTGCCACTAACCGGCATTTTGATCCAAATGCTCTCATTTACGGTGGAATTTGACATTTGGCAACCCTAAAAAAGAGTAGTAACCACAGGGAGTGTATTATCAGAAGCGGAGCAGTGTGCGTGATTGATGATGGAGTAGGTAATAAACGAAACTGTGGATTGGGGTGGAAAAGCGGTATTCAGACTCTTAACCCACAGACGGCAAACACCTAAACACAATAATTAATCATTTAAGAAGATTAAATTATTACTTTATGAAGACGACGGGTATACTAAATCACTTAGAATCATTGAATTGGCAAGTTTTTCCAACAAGACATTACCACCTGATATGCGAATGATTAGCCACCATACTCTCACAGAAATACATCCTCACTTTTGCTGAAATTTATAACCATCATCAGGAATTGAATAAACCAGTACTGTAGAAAAAAATAATGGCGAGACACAATTTTCCACCCCAAGAAGAAGGCTTTGATGTTTATTTGCTGAAAATTCCTTTCATTATACCTATTTTACCATAGCCTATAGACCTTAGAAATAAGGAAATTTCTGACTGAGAACTATTTCCTAATATTTACCCACGATCATTTAACAAAAGAAAAATATGTTGAACAGTGAAAAATTCATTGAATTCGTGCATAAAATAACCATGCAATGTGGGAATGTACCAATCTCCTGGTGTTGTACAAATATAGGTAGGAAAAAAAACAAATTCAGGCAAACATGCTTCTGTGTGTGACCTATAAAAAATTGGATAGTCTTACCATATAATTTCTTCTAATGATACAAATCCTGGGATGTTTCACAGACAAGCTAATACATTTTCATTCATCCTCGGTAAATGAGCAAACCAAACAGGCTCGCTTAGGATCTCAAATCTGTCCAGTAACAATGAATTCACAATATTTACATGCAGTCATCACCTTCACCCTTATTCAAGATAAAATTAAACAATATTTTACTCACATTAACACTGCTTGAAAATGGCAAGTCTTATGCTTCAGTGAGCCCCATCAGCTTTCTCCACCTGTTTTCATTGCAAAATAATTAGAAAATTTATAGATAGTCCCACAACAGTGCATTGTACTGTATTCCACCAAATATTCACTATTACATGCAATCAACAACAATTTCATCAATAGAACTTGAGAATATGTGGTGAAATGGTACAAAACATATTCACTGTAAAGAGATATTTACCAACTTAAATAATAATATTAATAAAAGAGATATTTACTAAAATCATAAAACCCCAGTGATGATTGAACTTTTTCACTGAGTTCTGTTTTAGTCAGAAAAATTACCTCGCTTCAACTTTAAAAATAATCAGACAGCCTACCACAGGCCTTGGAAAACGAAATAATTCTGTAGGGATAAGAGTGATTGTAGATAAGCTGTTGAAAATCCAGACATTTTATGAAAATACCAAAACATTTATAAATGAATATTCAATTCACTTTGCTCCGAGAGAATTCAGTACTCTGTGGGATGTAAAGATAACTGACAGCGTAAGCAATCGATGCACCCACTGTTTGTTCGGCAAAACATATACAGAGTAAAATTTGCATAAATAGAAGTGTAGGTAAACATGAGTTTTCGTCACACCAGCGAAAAGGCAATTTTCACCCACTTCCAACACACGCATCGTCACCAAATTCACGTCACTTATCACACAAGCTTTACGCATTTTTGCAACATTATTAATACACCAATACAACAAAGTTTCTTGAGTCGAAATATACATAGTGGTTACGACAGAGAAATCTAAGATAAAACTTGAAGATTTTCACTTCTACAGAAATAATTGTCTCGAAGAAAGACCACTCAACAACACATTTTATAATAGATTAATTATCCCACGCAAGGAGGAAGTATTACTACCACTTTAAATGTGATTACCATTAATCAATATTTGCGAACTAGTATAGATGGGGTTTTTCACAAAAATAAATTCGCTGGCGTGACGGAAACTCGCCTTCATCGAAAATTGATCTTATTTACCTATATTAAAACAAAATAGAAGTATAAATGCGGATAGATCCTACAAAAAAGAGACGGAAGTGCTGTCACTCGAGGAGCTCAAGATAAGAATTCCAACCAAATTCCGGGTTCCGTTACCCCGGAATGAGCAATTATGATCATATACATCTCAGTGATAAAAAAATATAAAAACTAAACATGGCACCAATAAAAGAAGGTAACTTACGCTGTTTGTTGTCTTCTTAAAGCTCCTAAACTTTTCCGTAACTTCACACCACCATACAACCTCACGAACGTCACGGCCAGTCACGGCGGGTCATGAGTTCCACATATTTCCTTACAGAGGGCAATAGCAGTAATCAAAGGAATGTTAAGAATGGAGGCCTAAACCCGGGAAGGTTTGATTTTTGTTAAAATTCGGTCGTATCAGTAGTAGTAGTACTTTACTTGTTTTTAGTTCTTTGGAACTAATATTCCAATACAATAAAAGATAAAGAGTACAAAAAAATAAGCATGTATTAAAATCACTCACTTAATAACAAACTTAGACATAGGAAAAATGTCAACATTTTCAATAAATGAAATCAGGAAAAACATTTTGAGGGCTCTTACTAGGGGGTTACTTACTTACTTAGAGGGCTCTTACTTACTCTTTGAGGGGCTAGTCAGCCCCTTAATACTTTGCTTACAGACCTTTGGTTTAAGGTACATATTTGGTATGCCATTTTAAATATTAAAAGCTATTTACATCAGTGGGTATAATCCGACAAAAAAGAGACGGAAGTGCTGTCACTCGAGGAGCTCAATATAAGCCCTATAAGCAGCTCAATTTGTTTTCAGCATATGGTTAGAACATTTTCAACATATGTGTGATGTGTTAAACATATTTTGAGCATATGTAAATGTCCAGGAGGGCATATACTCAACATATGTGGGAAAAATATGCTTCTTAATATAGTCAAACAGTTTTTTTCTACATTCATTCTTATTTAAATTACATTTCTCATCCATTAGGTATCTTATTATACAATTTAAGACCATTTACAAACAAGGATTTCTGTCTACTTTAATTACATGTATTTCCAGGTAAAAATTATTTCTATATCTGGTTTTATACATATGTATACTTTTCACAGTACATTACAAGGAAATTCTTAAAAAACTTACATGCGTATCTGTTTTTGAGTGTGACATCATCATGCATAAACAGAAAGATTCTATATATTATAATAATAATGAATGTCGAACATAGGATAATTATCCTATGTTCGACAGTTATGAAAACACCATATCATTTCTATGTGCCCTTTTATTATAGCCAAGAATACATACTCCTCATTCCTCTTGATTGTAACTACTGTTTAGTATTTTTTCGATTTTCTTAGCAATTGTAAAAAAAAGGATAGTGGAGCAGTAATCAAAATGAGGAGCTATTACTGTTTTGTATATCACGAGCCTTATCTACATGGATAAAAATTTACTTACTCTAGATAACATGGCTATTTTTAAACACTTATTTTACAGATGTGATTAACGTGATCTTCAAATTTTAAGTTTGTATCAACTATCACCCCAAGTATTTTACTTGACTTTGTCTATATAGTATTGTATTTTCTATTTCTACCCTTTTCTAGTGCTTTTCTAACAACTGCTTTTGCATTCCTCTTGAATTTGGGATTAGTATTGCAAAAAAATGTTTAACATTCAATTTTAGTTTATTTCTTTCGAACCATTTTGCTAGACTCATACTCCATTATTGTGTCACCCATGATTGTGTACTCTTTACCAGCTACATACACCATAAAAGGATTTATTTCAATTGAAATAGTTTAAAGCACCCAAAGTAAGTATCATCGAGTATCATATATGATATAATCTATATAGTTTATCACGCATATCTTATCTTGCAACAGCATTGTAGCCCTATGGGTAGAGCACTGGGCGATTACCCAGAGGGCCCAAAGTCAAATCCGGAAATCTAGGTATCGCAGACAAATATAACTACCCCAAATCGCAGGTACGCTCAGCTATACCCGAGCTCTGATTTTCTGGGTACCAAATCTTTCTCTAACTCCAAGTGGTACAGAAAAAAGTTCAATGAAAAATTGATGAAAAATTTTCTTAAGTTTTAAAGTCTGGAAATACAGCTTTTTGCATGTTTTATCGGGAAAAATTGGAAATTTTGAGGAAAATACTCTTCCATAGTTATAATAATAGTCCTATTTGAATACAAATTAGCAAAAATAACTCCTGAAATTTGGAGTAATAAACATATATATATATTCCTTGGAAATCAATTCCCAACAACACATTAATTATCATTAAATTTCATCAACTATAACCAATTGGAGTAGCATTTAAATTAAAAATAAAAATGTAAAAAAGTAAATTGACTGCACAGTAACTGACTAAATTTTTATAGAGTATGAATTTTAAAATTTTTCTCAGAGAATGTCTAAATGAATTTTTTTTGTCTATCACAAATTGCCACTAATTAATTTCCTTTACGCCGGGTTTCAAATTGGCATGGAGGGTAGAGAGTATTGACCTGATGAAAATTTAACTTGCATACACTACCTAAGAAGTGCACCAAAATGTGTGTGCTATTAGTCTCACACTTTTTGATTTTGCAGTCTGTCCACATACCCTTCTTGCATATTTTTCATTAACAGTTCTTGCACACAATACGTAGTCACTCATGGATTTTTACATGGATGGATATACACATTTACTTCAACGTTTTCAATCACACATACTCTCAATTTCAGCACAGGATTGTCATCCGTAATTTGTGCACATTTACTTGCATGGTACTTTCACACTTTACATCACAGCTGATTGTACCAATCTTATACTAATTGTAACCCAAACTTTTCATCCACCCAGTCAGTATAGTTTTCACTATGCTTTGCAGGTATATAAAAAGGGGATATTGTTTGCCTCTCCCCGATATTCCAGTTTATTTGGAAACTTAAGAGAAAGTCTAACCCTTTAGTAAAACATAAAACACTTTATGTAGACTTGACGACTATGATTTTTTTTGTTGAAAAGTGACTTTCAGTACGCTTTCTGTTCCAAATATAAACTTAATTATTTAACAAATTTACTGTACCAAATCATACTTTAGTTTTTACTTTTAGCACATATTATTCACACTTTTTGCACTTTTATATGCAAATTATTCGCATGCTTTTAGCACACTTTATTCAAAATTAAGGTGTTCCAAAATACATTTTTTCTCACACTCTTTATGCACTTCTTGCTTATATTCTCCATACTATGGAGACTTTGTTTACACTTAATTCTCTTAGCTGCACTTTTTTCTTTGCACTTTCAATATGCTACATGCACATTTTATTTTCACCAGGGTAGCCATTAATACTGCATGAGATCTTGAGAAATAAGTATGGGAACTCAGGAAATTGCCTGATTTTGAAGCAGCTTCCACTGTTTGATGGTCAGTTTCATTCAATACTTTATTAAGTGGGGAAGAGAAATACCCACATCAGTACCTCCATTAACACAAAGAATCTGAAGAGCTATTATCATTTCCACATATGTATTAGCACTCACAGAACCCCATGCACTATTCTCATTTGAAAGATCTATCATTTTCATTCCTGAATTTGAAGAAATTCAAGATTCTATACATGATAATATAAATTGAAGTGATTCATGTCCATATATGTATATTTATGTTGACCCACCCATGGAACTGCAAGCTGACTCCTAATTTTCAAAGAATAGAGGATAAATAGGATAGTGGATGAGAATAGAGACAGAGAAGGTGATGCAGAGGCAAACTGGTTTACAGTCATGATAGTAAATGACTGATTCACTTCCTGGCATACTATATGCACCATGAAAGGTGACTGTATGTCTGTCTGTCAACAAGTTGTGATCGGTCTGTATTACAGAGCTTTATCGGGAAGAGGAGAGATGGAAACATCAAGAAAAAACACAATTGGCATTTCTAGTCACAAGAAATCGAACGATGGGTGTGAACTTCAGGTAGCTCCAAGGCACAAAAATAAAAAGGAAAAGAACGGGAATTAAGATCTCCTGCACATTTATGCAAAGTGCGGTGCACAGGAGTTGTGTAGGCAGCATACACTCGCAGGATTTAGGCAGCATCCAAATTAGGAACCCAAATTCTGGACATTTTCTATAAATGTCTCCCAGACAATCAAGATTGGTTTGTGAACAATGAGGAAATATCTGGGAAAATGTGGACAGCTGGCATCCCTTAACGTGGTCACGTGAAAGCTAAGGTTTCATTAAGCAGACGTCAACATGAGGCACTTTTGAGGGATATAGGTTTCCCATAGATACATGAGGGGAAAAAGCTGAGATCCTTTGGCTTTAAAGAAAAGACATAATCTGCAAAATTTCATAGACAATGGATATACTAATAAAAAGATGGGACATCATGAGGAAATGGCAGCAAAAATAAATTTATTAATTTATATTTATTAATTTATTTATTTACCTTAAGGTAGGGCTGCCAACTGTCTCCAGCTGAAAAAAAAGGTGGTTCCACTGTTAAATGACTTAAATATCATTTTATTCATATTCTGTCTACTTGTAGAAAAAGTTGTCCGCTATCTGATGTGAACAACAAAATAACACATTTCCATGCTATTTTATTCTATAATTGAACTTGAAATTACATAATAAGAAGTTAGATGATGCAATTTTCCACAGATAAAAATTTTTAATCAACCCGGGTTTCGATGCACTGCATCATCATCTCCTGATGATGATGCAGTGCATCGAAACCTGGGTCGATTAAAAATTTTTATCAGTGGAAAATTGCATCGTCTTAGTTCTTATTATGTTCATATTCCACAAAATCTCGCCTGGTTCCTCCCTTTTTGTTGAAATTACATTGTGTTTAATGGGGGAATGAGAGAAACACGCGGAAAAAAAGTATTTTTCCATAAAATATAAATACCATTTTTTGCGGAAAACTTTATATGAAGGAAATAATCCAGAGAAAGTTGAATAAAAATTTGATATAGGCATCTTACGACCTTATTTTTTTATTTATTAGGGAATTACTGCCGTAATTGAAGTCAAAATCCGGTAATTCGTAGGAAATGGTGCTGCAGTCGGCACCAATGGCTGGAAAAAGTGCTAATTTGAAATACATTCGTGGAATAATCTGAATTTTTTCTACTTTACTTTTGGTTTTCTGTAGGTAATGCATTTCATAAGCGAAAGCAGGATTTTTTGGACAAAATATAAAAAATGTGGAATTTAGTATTTGTTTTGACTCACACAGTCGCATTGGAACCTCCCTTTGGCATTTTGGTCAAAAAATGAAGTTTTGAAGAAAACTAACCTAATTACACGAAGAATGGTCTTTATACTGCCTTGTGTTATTTAACTGTTAGGCACGTAGGATGCCAAACAACAGTATAATTATTTAAGTCCTCAGACTGCTGCTAAGGTTACTCAGGACTGTCTAACTGAAGACCTTAATCCTACGAAAAATGCAACAGCCATGCCTGAAGCGAGACTTAAAAGCATGGCCTTTAGGCTGCCAAAATGGTGCATTCCCATCATGACTACCAAGCATGTCATGGCCAATTCCATTACCATGGTTTCCCAATTCAAACTAAGGTTTAAATCATGAAATCCAAATTTAAGGATGTTTAAATTCCTCCCTGACAGTCCACTTTTAATTAAGACCAGGCACTTAGAAAAAATATGAATGTTTAACAAAAAAAAGATACTTTTTTAAAGATTGATGCTCTCGAAACTGCCTCCTTCCCATCATCTCCTCTGGTCCACATTATTCCAATTGATAGCTAACAGCATGAAAAACATCAAGAATTTTTAAGTTCATTGCTCATATTGGATGTTGCCCCATAGGATAGCTGAATAGATGCAAACCCATCTAACTCAGCAGTTTGTAAAATGAACTTTCACTCAATTGAACACTAATTCTTAACTAATGATAGTGCTGGGTTGTTGGTCTACTTCATGATCTCCCTCCTTCCTATCAAAGATTTCATGACATCCTTCCCCTCCAAGTCTCAAGGAAGATATGTTACATTTTTTAATGCATGAGCATATAAATTGAGTTAGCATTTACTTGAGGGCTCACCTTATAACAAAAAAATGCTATGGCATTTTTAATTCCCACAAAACCGCTACATGGCTCAGGAGCAAGACGAATCACACCAACTCCCCCTCAGTCCCCGAGCCTTAATGCCTCTCCTTCCCCTCTCGCCATGCCCTCCTCACTGTTGCCCCAACAAGTCGAAGCAGCTTGGGTATTCCCTCCTGCCTCTCCTCTCTTCAGCAAAGACAAGTGTGGTGGATAATATGGTTTTATCTGCGATATTTTCAAAAGAAATTTGTCCTCCACATCTATGCAGTTCGTTTGGTGCACCAGGAAGATGCATATCCAAGAATATAAAATTCACATACCAATTAATGCTCCCAAGATGTCCGGCAGATTTAAAAAATAAAGTCTCAAACAGTAGGTGCCAAAACTATTTAGATTAGTTTCAGCTAGTTTATTGGTAACCTTTAAAGCAAATAACTTTGAAAAAATGCATGCATATATTTTTTATTTATTATCTCAATTCATTATACGTTACTCTTTAATTTGTTCATATTTTGGTATATATTTTTCATTTTCATTAATGCAAGACACACTATGGTTTTTTCACAGACATACATGACTTCTCACGAGTGAAGGATTTTTATTCTTTCATTCCATTCTTTCTCTCTCACCTTTTCCTGGTATCTTAATTTCTTACCTTGGAGTCATATTTTCAATTGAGCTACCAGGTATGAATAATATTGCTTACTCTAAGGCAGCGGTTCCCAAACTGGGGGTCGCGACCCCCAGGGGGGTCGCGGGCCGTTCGGAAAGGGGTCGCGAGATGAGGATTGCAATTAATTTAAAAACAATATCATTTGAATGTACACATTGTTTGTTATTTTTAGGGGGTCGCGGCTAAAACGTATGGGCTAAAATGGGTCGCGGAAAGAAAAAGTTTGGGAACCGCTGCTCTAAGGTAATGATGACTTTTTGATAAATTCATCTTTTGCACAATTCTTGACACCCATAGGAGACATTGGGGAACATTGAACACAAGCTATTGAAGTGGGATCTGGTGCTTTCCCGGCGTATGGGCTCCTCAAAATTCTCTTGGGTTTCCAACCGGGTCAGGAGGTCCATGATGGCTGGAATTTCAACACTCGACTCGAGCATCGTCCTCAGTTTCTGGCAAAATTTCAAGAATATAAGCCAGGCATAACATTGAATCCGTCCAAAAAACCCACTTCAAATTAAAAGAACTTCTCGTGAGGGCTAATTGGACCCTGTTGGCTTGAAGACAACATGAGTGTACCAGGTTCCTCGTGTACGTAGGGAGGTTTATGTTGGAGAGACAGGCCGAACAATTGACACCAAAATCAAAGAGCACTAGCACCATTTACACCTTGGTCAGCCAGAGAAATCGGTATGATTTCTCTGGCTGACATGATGATGGCATCAGAGCATGTCATCGTTACGGACCACACCATCCAATTTCTCAACACCCAATTGATTGCTCGCTACTTAGGATATTGTGATCAAAGTAATTAAGGAAGCCGTTGAAATTAAGCTGGAGATGAATAATGTCAATGGAGACTCAGGGTACAACCTGAGCAACACCTGGAAACCCCTGCTCAAAAAATTAAAAGGCATAAGGCCATCGGATAACTATTCCAACATCTACCTGACCTCGCATCTCACTTTCCTCTTTCATATAATTGGGTGCCCAATTTCCAGTCACGGCACTCACCTCTGCCCTGAGGTCATTGCTCGAGTCGAGAGTTGAAATGTCGGCCATCGTGGACCTTCCAACTCGGGTGGAAACACAAGAGAATTTTGAGAAACAAGGTATTGAAGATTTCTGCAAGATCTGTGCATTGATGAAACAAACATTTGCTAGCTGATGATATGAAACTGAAAAGACTGCCATGCTGTTTGACGCACTACTAACTTGCGGTTTTATACCCCATGATAATTTAGTTAGTATCAAAATATAATCTCAGGAATGATTAAAATTGCACATTTAAGATGACCTCAAACCATTTTGATGTTTTGACTGATGGTCAACTGAAGACATATCTTCAAACTATGCACAAGCTTACAAAGCCGAAATGAATAAAAAACACAGCATAAACCCATTCATAATATAAAAAAGTCTAATACCATTTTTAAAAACTAACCTGGCTCACAAGTCATAAAGTGCCATTCTTCAATACACTTTATTATATTTAAATAAAATGGGCAATATAAAAAAAGACTATCATTGATTTCATTAGGTGAATAATGATCATAGATGTAAAAATGATCAAAATAATAACAATGTACATATTTTTGAAAATCTCAACCCCACATCTCGTGTAATTTGAGAAAAATATAAATAATAAAAAATACATTCTTTCAAAGTATATTATAGAAAATGAAACATTAGAAGGAAGCCCATGAGGGAAACAATTCAGATACAACAAATGTATAATAAATAAGAGAGCTCCAACAATGGATACCCTTGAAAACAATTTTCCAGCCAGAGAGTATTGTAAGGTATACTGAAATTGCATTACATTGAATGTATGTTTGAAATTATTGCCTAGACAAATGACAGACTGACTTCAGAGATTTATTAAAAGCAAATGACAAGGCATCAAACTCAGTATGGAAGACAAAAAACCTGGCCGTATACAGGGAGATGCCAGCCAAAAACTCTTTATGTATCACAGAGTAATAAGTAGGTACAGTGAATTATATCAACACTGTAATTAAATTATGCATTGCCATTTACATGCTGAAATAAATTTTACTATGAATTCATAGCTATATGAAATAATGCAGCACACACATTATTTACTCACAACATATAAAAAAATAACCTGGTGCATTTTACCTAAAATGCTTCATAAATACACACAATCTCTCCAATACGGCAATGAAAAGAGATTTAAACTAATGCAAAATACATATACAGAACAGGACAGGTACATAGGTATTTTTTAAAAAGTGATATCAGCACTGGATACCTATCGGTCGATGAAGAAACTCAGGGGCATATATTAATTGCCTCATTCTTATGAAGTGAACATAGAACTTCCATCAAACTTATATTGCACAAAGCTTTAACATACATCAAAGAAGGTTCTTCTTGCTTCATTCCATGGTCTGGCAAGTAAAATGTAACTTTGTATGAACCTATTATGAGCTTCCATACCATTGCACAGAATTTAATTCCTGAGAAGACATTCAATATAAGTACTGATATTATCATGCTGTCACAGCAATGTAAAAAAATGGGATGGCAAAAAACAACATCTGATTGCTTTACTCTATAATTACAAAGAATACCATCTAAACACCAAACACTGCCAAAATTGATCATGAACACCATAAAATTTTAGTTATTTATAAATACAGTCATAAATATTCAGAAATAGTCACACTAGCTGTCAATGCTACATTTCATTTACTATATTACATAATACCTGAACGCATGATTTTAATGTGAACAGTAGAGAGACACTTTGCATTACACGCAAACATATTTTTATCACTGAAGAGCGACATCTTCTTTAAGATCCTACAAAAGCACCACAGCAGCAAGCTTGTTTAAGATTCCATTGGAGATCACTCAAAATACTTTTCTGCTAATTTTCTATGCATGAAACAATTTCTTTGAGTTATAAATTGCACCTTTATCAATATAAATGTATATATTTGTTTGGCATATGGTTTTCACTCAGGATAGAGGTGAGAAGTGTGCACCAGAAGGGTTTCAAAGACATAGGAATTGTTAATACCTACCACTCCTTCTATGAAAAATTTGTCTTCCAGTTTGTGAACACTGTTAAGCAGGATTTTAAATACATGTGCATAATGGAAAATGCCTGCAACACTCCTTTCTTCTACACATCTACACAGCCAATCTCTCATATGGAATATGTATACTGATTGCACCTTAAAGGTAATGGTGATGCAAGTCTTGTTTTTACATCTCTGCAATTGCATTACTATTCGCACTGCTCCAATTATTATACTTGTCTTCACTGCACAGCTTACATCACTCCATGCCTGGAACTGAAAACAAGTAACCACTGTAACTAAGATGCCATTACTGACATTACATACATCCATTCAGAAAAAGATACACAAAGTGAAACTTAAAGACCTAAGAATTTCTTAAAGTAAAGACCTTTCAGAGTACTACAAGACTAGGGGCAAGGGCCTAGCCATGTTGAAACACCGGTTCCCATCAGAACACCGAAGTTAAGCAACGTTGGGCCCAGACAGTGGTTGGATGGGTGACCCTCCTCCATACCTGCACCAGGCGTGGATGGAGAGGAAACTACTCCCTCCAGACCACCGGGAGGCCGGTGGGAGATATACCCAGACCGGGAGAGTTAGAGAGAGTACACCCTCCATCCCTGGTACTGGGGTGAGGCAGGGGGAGGCCAATCCTCCATACCTCTACCGTGGTGTTCTTGTCCCCTGTCTGCAAGTGGCGGACAGGCATGGGGTTGGCACAATGGACCAAGAAAGGTCTAAGTGCCCGGGCTCCTGACGAAGGCCCCCCCAATAACAATCTAATCTAACTACAAGACTATTTCCCAGACAGCACAGCCGCTGGTATACAAATAGTAAAACTCTTGTACAACTATGAATTGTATAATTTTTTGAGAAAATATCATAATACAATTGTATTTCAGCATCTTTCACACAAAGCAGTGGTAAAACTATTGTAATACAACATCAAAATACCAGGAATACACAATTTGTACACCAATTGTATTACAATTGTAAGGCCGAAAAGAATACAAGGCTTCGTGCACATTTGGTGTTTATGTGCTTCTTTTGTCCAGCATGTTGCGATGACGCTATATATATGTAGATATATTAATCTTTGTTATGTATAATCTTTGCTGTAGACGCTTTATCACAAGCTACACTATCCTACTATCGCCAAATCAAGATATTTTGCCATTAATTGCCATTCAACTGCTAAAATTAATTCATCGCATACTATAGCCTGTGGTTCATCCTTCGACCAAAATTTTGGCATAAATGGGAAGCTTGCAAGTCAATTGGAGAGACTTGGGTTCTACCAGTAAACACTACATTGATATCTTTGCGTAATTAATTTCCGTTGTACATTATATTATTGTTATGCCTTTATTGGTATATAGTCATCATATTTCTCCTTTCCACATTCGTAACTATGAATATACGTATATTCAGGTTCGTAACATTTCCGCAAGTCAAAGCTAATGAATTTCTTTCGTACTTCCTTGGTGGTAATACGAAAGAGATCCGGTTAGTAAAATTATCGTAAATTGCCTCGGTAATACCACCACAGTACAATTTGTAAAACGATTGTAATTTGGCTCAGTAATACCACCATAATACAATTTGTAAAACGATGGTAATTTGGCTCCGTAATACAAAGGCATTAGCAGAAAGTTGGTGTATTTACGATTGTAATACAATTGGATAAGTTACGTCTTCGCATTGAAATGCAATCAAACGTATGTTTAATGGAAAAAATCTTGTTTATTCTCATTAATATTGACTTTGTAGTCATCCTATCTGGCAATATAGGTTTCAATTAATAATGCCTGGTAACTGTTATCGTATAATTGGATGATATTTCCTCGAACTATAATGGCATTGACATTTAATAATTAGTTCTCGCAGTCACTTTGATGCACAGAAATGGCCACATATATAAGACTTTCTAGGAGTGCAACTTTCAATGGCGAGTAAATATCAATAGGTGTTATATAAGTCGTAATATGCGGTTAGCTAGGCACTAGGTAGTAGGTTAAATTAATGTACATCATATATTGTACATCACCTAGGGGACAATTAAATTAATGTTAAATTAATGTACATCACCTAGGGGACATGAGATCCCAGGCCCCTTCACTGGTGCACAAAGTAATACATTTCATATAAATCTTTGTAATACTAGAGGGAACATCGGATAGAAAAACCAGCGAGCACCTAATGGTTTCCGATTTGGATTTCGGCTTGATACTGGCATACAGAGAGTTAAAGGAAAACATAAGTTCAGCAATAACATTAAAAATATTTTGATGCATGTGATGGACTAGGTGCAAAAAACAGCCCAGTTGTATTTATAAGGCTGTTTCTATCACTAATTTTACGAAGTTGTGGGTACATATACAATATACATCCAAATACGAAAATCTAGTTAGCGAAATCCAGCCAATATCATTTATTCATACTTGATGCAGAAGTATACGAACATCTTCAGCCGAGTAAGGCCTGAAGAAGCTCAGAAATCCTGTAAAAATATTTTAACAGGTTTTGTTAAGATTTTTGCGCAATTTTCACCTGAACTTCTCCATGACTCTGCAATAGTTTATCGTTTGGTGTTTCAATAGTTGAGCCTCGACTTGTGATGTGAATTCAATTGATTTATAGAGCAGTCTTTTACACATCTTTGTGGCTCGCGTTCTATCTGAATTAGAAAGCGACACAGGCTGATGCAAATAGACAGTTTATTTCTTTTCTGAGCACAATCACAGCACAGTGTCTTAAAACTAGATTAGTACTACGAATCCCATCACTCACTGTTGTCAATAACATTAATTGTAAAAGCTACACCTGTTAAAAACCTCTGGAAGCTTACTCCACTTAAAAGAAAGGGAAAATTTGAGGAGGACCGCTGCGTTGTTGCCATATTTCCCGCTGTTCATGACCACGTTTTTAGCAATGTTCGCAAAATTGTTAATTTTCATCGTAGAATGATGATTAAAAGACGTACTTTCTCATACAATTATCGGGAGTATGATGAAAATATTAATTTGTTGTTATATGACATAGTTGTTAAAGTTTAAATTGTAGTGAGCACGGTTGGTTTTGGTGAGGGAGCCTCCCGCTGTGTAGGTCGAGGAGAGAGGCCGGCGTTGGGTCTCCGAGCTGGGGAAAGGGTTGCAGATTAGGACCCTCGCGAGCTTGGGCCCCACCCATCTTGTGACTACCTGAACTCGGCCCCAGATAATCAAGTTTAAACACTAGTATCTTAGGAAAACAGTGCTCAAAGAACAACATAAAATTTTCAAAAGAAATTGTCATTACCATTATGATGTGTGAGTAGGGAGAACCAGACTACATTAGACAGTAAGGATTTTAGATTATCAACTCCAATAGGAGTTATTAACTGACTGAAAGTAGGACAAGTATTAACATTGGACTTGCTTTTTGATTTACGATTGCAAAGAAAAACTCCAGGGCAAGATGATCAGCAATGCCAAGATTGATAGCATTGACAGAAAAAGAGTTGGTAGGTAAACTGGTAATGATACTATCTAGACAAGAACTAGCTCTTGTAGGCTCTTTGTTCACACAAAATAGGTTAAAGGATAGAAGTAGAGAGGTAAGAGCAATGGTCTCCTTAGTAGCAAAGTGAACATCTACATTTAGGTCACCAAAAACAATTATATTCAAGCCAAAGTTGTACAGGTTAACGAGAATGAGCTGCAGCTGTTCACAAAACATTTTGAAATCTCCATTAGGAGATTGGTACACACAGACTATAACGGCATTGTAGTCTTTCACACAAACAGCACTTGCCTCACAATGCAGTTCTCTACATGACCTACTGAGGTCAATTTCTTTTACAGTTAAGTGACGAGCGGCATAAATGGCAGTACCTCCATGTTTAGCCTGGGATCTTGCATAGGAGGCCACTAAAAAGTACTGATCAAAATTATAAAAGCTGATTTCCTCTTTATGGAGCCAGTGTTCGGTAAAGCACAAAAATTCATAAGGGAGCTCCCTCACTGTCTCTTCTAGAGCACTAAGCTTATTGCGAAGGCATTGAACATTTAAACACAAAAGGGAGGAGCTGCGTTTAAATCCTCCTAGGTCACCACCCGCTGAATAGTTTAAACTCAAACTATCTGAATCAGGGTCATTGGAGCTTAGTCATAAAGTTTTGGTTTTATGAATCCCGGATTTGCTTCTTGTTTCCATGCCTTTAGGGGGTTGGGGCTGCGACAACACAGGTGGATCCTCCAAAGGTAGTTCAATTGGGTGTTTCTTTGCACAATCGGCGTTTCCCGTCAATTCATTTACCTTATCAATATGGATGGAGGGCTTGCAAAAAATAAATCGCTTTATATATGCACCATCGGGCCATAGTTCACCTTTGAGCAGTTCGTCGTGTATAGTTAAGTCAGCTCAAATTATACATGAAACACTCTTTTCACTTCTTTTCACTTCTTCACACACGAACTCACTGTCCGCAAAATTGTGTCGCAGAAAGCCCAATATTTCGCTGGTAGTAGTTTTCACATTAACGCACCCGAGAAATATCCAGGCTCATCTTGGGATCGCTAGTAAGGTTTTCTCTACCGTATTTGACCCATAAACACAATAATTACGATTCTTTTTGAGTTTGCAGCTCACGGAAGAGCTAGTTAACACCTGTTTCGTAGCGTGCGTACAGTTTTTAACAAGTATGTTACTCCCTACTAGCTACTAGGAGTAAGAGACTCAGAGGCGCTGAATACAAAAAATGAACAAAACTGAAACTTCAAGAACAAGAACGTGTTCTGAAACAAGCAAAAAAACTAGATTTGTTTTTTTAAACTATATAGTTTGCCAGTGGAAGAAAAGAATGATAAAGAAGATAAAGGGGAACCTGAAAGTGCTCATACTGTTTGCGATGGTTCTGTCGGGGACGACAATGCTTTCTCTGGAACGAGTTGATTCAACACAGCCAGGTTGTTGATAAGTTGTTCTCGGGTTTCCCACCGGGTTAGGCTTTCCATGATTGCCGACGTTCTGGACCACCATTCTGGGCAGAACCAGAGGATACTGGGATAGAATTACTAAAGAGGCCATTGAGATCCGGCTCACGACCAACAATCTCAACTGGGATCAGGGTTTTCGTCTCAGCTGTACCTGGAACCCTATCTTGAAAAAGGCGGGAAACCCTAACATTAGCGGGAACGGATTGCAAACGAACGGAGACCACGGTGGGAGGAACAGAGTATAAAGACTGGAACACCAAGACCGTCCGCATCCACAGCCTTGAAAATGGCAGGAAAGTCTCCTACCGAATCGTCGGCAATCATGGAAAGTGCATTTTGCTGTACCCTAGTATTCATTGGATAGAGTTACACATTTTGTCCATTCAGCCAAGCTGAGCTACTAGAGAATCCTGCTATTTAGCTCTTTCACAAAATCATCAGCGCTTACTGCTCTGCTTGAGGGTTGAAAAAAGTGACAGAATAAGATAGATTTTCCATCAAACAGATAGGTTTATGAACTCTTCCTTCTCAACCACCATTCACAACCACTGCAAGAGCAGATCGAGACACTAATTCCATTGGAATTCCACTGAAAGCAACCATTGATTGTTGCTCCTGAGCTTTCCATTGTCACTTCCAAGACTGTAAATGCTCCATTCTTGTTGTGCCTTTGGTTATTCACTGCTGGTTCTTAATTCAAGAATTATTACATTCCTCCCCCTCACTAATAAGAGTTCTAATAGTGGCTAGCAGAAAAAACTAACATTTTTAGAATTTATTTCATTATCCTTGTTAGATTCTGCACTTTTTTAATTTTATCTTTAATGTATTATTTTTATGTTTGAAATCCTGCCCATGTAAACTCATTGCCCCTGGTTTAAGGATTCCGATTATTTATTTCAATGACCATTTCAGTTCTTTTAACAGATTAATGAATCAAGAACACACATTTGGACTGCATGCTCAAAAATTTCCAATTTCTTTCTTATTTTCAACACATTGTGTATTATTGTGCATAAAACCATAACTTAACTGCTTAGGAATAACTGATATGGTTCAATATATTACTTCACATACAAATCACATACACACGTCAATTAGACGGTTTCTTATGGCTTTGATATATTCACTCAACAAGAATTCGTTTAGCAAGACAGTGTTTTGGACTGCCTCTCCCATGCTAAGCAGGGTATACCTGTAATGCCGGCCGGCCTTGGTGGTGGCGGGGTAACGTCCTCGCCTGGTAACCCAGAGGTCACGGGTTCGAATCCTGCCTGGGGAGGATTTTTCACTCCCCAGGGCATGGTTGTGTGTACTCGTCCATTGTTAATACCCCGATATAAAGGCCAATGAGTGCTGTTTTCGGTGGTTATTGAAAATAAATAAATACAGAGCACTCACCTTGCTAGTTCCCTCGTTATTGCTTCCACTGCTAGTTGTTCAGACAACGTCCCCACCGACGGCTGAGTGGGACGTACTGGCTGATGGGCTTTCACCTCGAGTTGTCCTCGAATCTGTGTAAACAGGAGAGTTCGTGTCCGGGTCATGGTGTCTCCTGAGCATGAGGTCAGTGGGCATGGGGATTGATAAAGGATGCGGAAGGTGTCCAAGAAGCCCATGAGATGGGTCACCGGGGCCCAACCTGTCCCCACTGCTGACCACCATCAACGGGTTGGCGGGTATGACCATGGAGACAGCGGGCTGGTGTGGCGAGACAAGGGAGATGGGGGACGAACTGCCCTCCCTCGTCCCCTCCCCCACCCTCGTCAACTGATGGCTGAACGACCGAGATTTCACCCGAAGTGACCCCCCACGTGTCGTAGATGCACCAAAGTGTAGAAGCTCGAGATGTCGTCGGAGGTTCCTCGACTGCCTGATGGTTGCACCACAGAGGGGACAAATAGCTGGCTGGTCACTGACACCACTCTTTTTGGCTGAAATTAATTACATAATATAAATAGCGTATAATATGTGACCTTCATACATTTAATTAAAAATGCATTCAATTCACTACAACAGATATTCGGAGCATGCTATTATACTTCCATGACACTTGAGCAATAACGGCTGCAGAGCTAAGAAGATTGAAAGCAGTGGATGTGGCATTATCAAAGAATTAGGAAAATCAAATGGACAAAGAGAATCAACAATGAAAAAGTCCCACGAAGAGTTGGGGAGAAATAGCATTTGATGAAAACTCTTAGAAGAAGAAGAAGAGAAAAACTGATTGGGCACTTTGCATCACAAAAGCCTCTTGAAAAAATTAATGGAAGGAGAAATGAAAGGGAAGAATAACTGATGGTGACCTAGGATGAAATACATTGGTAAAATTTGAAGGACATCAAAGTGAAGACTTGATAGAAATGGAACAGCAGAGAGGAGAGTGGAGAGCTTCAGCAAAGCAATCTTCGGATTTATGACTGCTGATGTTGATCAGCCCTTACAGCATGGCAACACCTATCAATTTATAAGAATGGGACATACGCAATACAAAATTTTCACGTCAATTTTTTGTACATCACACAAATAGATTTTTAAAAAGATGGTAGAAATAGATTTTAAAATTATTGGAGACTCTGACTACTGAAATAAAAAATTACATATCACGTATATGGAATATATCCGCTTATATTAAAAGTAAAAAATGTAACCAGGTTAGGGGATGGTTTTATCAATTTTTAGCAAAGAAAATCAAGCCATCAATCACAGAACAATTGAATAAAATTATATCCATTACTGCCAACCATATTGCTTTAAAAGTAACAGAGCCAAGTTCTCTAAAAAAAGTGATTTTTCCTTCCAAATCAAACCTAAGATTAACACTCCTGCTAATTGTATAAAAAACCATAAAAATGAAATGACATTAACCCTTTTAGTGCTAACATCCGCCAGTGGTACTAGTGAGAAATTCGGGGGGTATTTCAGTAAAATGTAGGTATCACCTAAGGAAAAATAACATTATGAAGTTATTGTTTTAGATATCGACATGCGGTTTTTAATAATTTTATACAAATTGAATTTTTAATAACAATACTATTCTTTGACACCATCTGAAAAATATATGCATTTATTTCAAAGTCATAAAGTTTAACAATATTTTTTTGGCAACAATATTTAGATTTTCAGACACAATAGTAAAATAATTTTTTTCACATTTTATAATGAAACTGATATTTTTACATCAAAGAAATAACCAAAAAGACATGTAGAAAAAATTATTTATATATAAAGAAAAACTAGTGAATGGCATACTTTTTTGTCAGCCTCTGTATGGTCCCACTTCGTGGAAAAGTCTGATCCTACAATTTACCACTGTGTTATATTAGGGCTTATCTCATTATCGTTGTGCCGTTCACCTAGCACCTATGGTGAACCAAACAAATGCTGTGCACACCTTTCTGACACTGTATGCATACTGTACAGGACCTTTTTCTCTTCTGGCCATGTTTTCCAGAACAAACAACACAATTTTTTCTTTTCTCCCTGGAAGTTGCTGCAGTCCAGCTTTTGACCCATGTGCACGAGGAGATACGTCACTCTCGGTCTTTGCAACCCATTCCGACTCAAGAGACTATAATGCTTGATGTGTATTGAAGTCTTTTCATTATTTTCATCGGATTATTTTCTTTATATATAATTTAAGAATTGAGCACCATACGAACAATTACACGAAAAACAACTTTCTTTCCAAACTTTACTGTACTACGCCTTTCATCCAAGTAAGAATATACCATCATGTCAGATGTACAATTCCTCCCATGTAGCTTTTATATAACTTTATTATTTGTGGTCTAACTATTTCTTTGACTTTACCATGTATCTTTTTACTTACAATTAGCTGAATGCTTTGTGCTGTTGCCTTTATGGAAAGCAGCAGTACAGGATTTTTTTTTCTTTTGCCACTAGAAAAAGAATTTCACCACTTCAGTAATATTTCCTTTCCTACGCTAAACTTTTCTTTCAGTTCTTTAGGAATGTTCTTTCATTCCTTCCCAATGTCCCTGTCAAATACGTCTGCTTTTTGTATATTTCACGTGCCAGGTCAACGCTAGATAAAAAGTTGTCCACAACAACATGATACCCTTTCATAAAATAATTAACTATGGTCAAAAGCTTATTCACAACCACAGAACTTAGTCCATGTTCCTGCAAGTCTTTCTTATCTTCTCTATTTTTCGCACCACGGTAGCAGGACGCGGAAAAGATAGTAGGCCTTTTAGTTACACCCATTTCCAGTAAAATAGCAATGAACCCTTTCATCTCGTTCACTGTCACTTCCCGCCACTGCCTCACTCTTGATCTAGGAGATACTGTTTCATGGGCGGCAGGGAACTGTGCAGCATACCTGTTGGTTTCCTGAGTAAAGAGATTCCATAGTACAGGGGTGAAAAACATTTTGAAGTATGCTATGGGTTCTGCAGTCGGCGATGGCACATGCTTGGGACCTGGTATTTCTGCATAGCTGAAGGCGTTAGCACTCCAAGTGTCATGGCCTTCAGAGATTACGTTGAACTCCAGTGGCAGAATTACATCGGTCTCATCACTGCTTGTATCATCTTCGTCACTTCCCACTATAACTCTAGGCTTTTTCCTCTGCGTCACAATGTCAGAGTCGTCTGAATCCGAATTCACATCGCCACACAGATGCTCGCTCTCGTCATATTCCTCAGAGCAATCGTCATCACTTAGCGATAACAAGTAATTCACCAATTCTTCATCCACTATACCTTTTAAAGTCTTTTTAGTTGCCATTTCAGGTAACCAAAACGAACACAAAAATAAAAACGTACTTATTTGCGTCTAATCGCACTTGATTCAACCGCACACTCGCAAGGGTAAGACCGCATGCTCACAAGGGAAAAACCACACTGAGCTTCAAAGCCAAAAGAGAACCCACTGCATTCCTTGAATACTATCTACAATCTAGTTACTATCTCAAGGCAGAATAAGAAAAAAGCCCTATCAAAAAGAGGAATGCTGACAATGTAATCCCATTACAAAGGGCCCAAATGATTACCTGGGATGGAAGGAAAGAGAAACCAACATGATAACAAAGTATGTAATGGTTTCATTAGCGTCGTATCGCCCAAGTCTTAGTTAGCAGTTTTTATCAAAACAGATTCATCATAACGCATTCATGAGGTTGCAGATTAGCCTTTCAATTGGCTCTCATAGTGGAAAGTCCACTCAGCGAAAAAAATGAGCATACAATGAGGCTGTGCTTCCCCACACATAAACAGTTCAACATCAAAATTGCAGTAATATTCATACATTATGAAAAGTATTAAAATTAAAAAATAAAAAAAATGTCATGTAAATCAGAGAATTCATATGTTTGATAATAGAAACAACAAACAACATGCAATTAAAATTATATAAATTATAGCAATTTAAACAAAATCCTACATTTGAGCCGATATATCGGCCCGCCGCCCTTTTCGCCAGAGATGCAAAAGCCAATATATTGGCCTGCTGCACTAAGAGGGTTAACCGTCACGAAGCACAAAATTCAGATTTGACAAATAACTCCCAATGACTTGGGAAATTGACGAACACCATTGAAGCTGTTTCCAACCCATTACCTGAGTCCTCTCCGTTGGTGCCTGTTGGCGCTTCACCATCGGACGCTGCCCTCTGCTGGCCACCTCCAACCTTCACGTCATCCCCATCATCTCCCCCTCCATCTGACCCACCCACAATTCCATCATCACGGTCGCTGTGGGCCCACTTGCCCCCCGCATCACTCCCACCCCCCTCATGGCTGCTACCGCCCGCTGCCAAATGAAAAACACAACCACAGGTGAACATATTAGTACTATTAGAATTATTGATAATAATCTACATTCCTTGTATTACCTACATGTATACATAACCTGTGCTAGAAACAATACATCACAGCACACCAACAATGCTATCACTGTTATTACACCGGAATTAGCAATAACCTTCATCAAAAGTATGAGAGAACCTCAAATTCCTCTCGGAGACCCAAGGCCATGGGATGTGTTGTTGAATAAACTTCCAACTAATGTTAGATCAATGCCATGCATTCCAATTAGAACTAAAAAGCTCAACAATTATCTTTATGAGAAATCTTTTCTATCTGTTGATGAATCTCTCAACAAGAGTGATTATGTATTACCATATTTTCCCATCGATAAGGCGCACATTAAATATACAAAAATGTCCATTCAACGAAAAAATCTGCAAGGTACTCAAGGAAAAAAATTGCGATCTGCCGAATTTTTATAGTGGTAAATTGTTACTAATCATGCATCTTTTACATCAGTCATTACATTTTACACTTATACTGTGTAACGTATAACCATTGGAGTAAGGGGAGTGTCAAGTCATTGATGAGTGGTACATATTTGCTGGATGCACGTTATCTACACATTTTCAAGACCATTATAAAATATAAGGTGCGCCGTATACATAAGGTGCGTGTTATCGATGGGAAAATACAGTAATAATAATTGTATATGTATTTTAATACTTTTAGGAGTCTTTATATGACTATGACATTTTTTATAATCTTGTATTCTGCTTACCCTTGTACTTTATACTGAATGTCTCCCACATTTGTTGTATTCCTACTCATCTCTGGACAAATAAACATCCACCATCTATCTACTAATCTATGTCCTACCCAGTGAATTGCCTCGACAGGGGCTTTAGGGAATCAGAGCAGGAGGAGGAAAGAGATTATTAACGAGGGAATTAATTCCAGTGGAATTAGTGTCTCGATCTGCACTTGCAGTAGGTGTGAATGGTGGTCGGGAAGAAAGAGTTCATAGCCTATCTGTTGGATGGAAAATCTCTCTTATTCCGTCACTTTTTTCCACCCTTAAGATGTAGTTGTAGGATAAAAGAATATCACCATGTCGAACAGACACTCACATATTATGAATTTTTATAGTAAGCTTATTGCAGCATGTTACCTTTGAGTCTCTAGTGCCTTCCAACCCTTTCCTTCACAGAGACCTATTTACTTATGGCTGTTTTTAATTAAATGCATGGCTTTTCTATGTATTTTATTAAGCTAATGGTTTAAGTCTTTCTGTCCTGGGTCCCAGATGCTTGTGACTCACTCTGGCCTAAAGAATCTGAGGTATATAACACCTCTCCTATACCTTTCGTACAAGGTCCTTCGTTTGATGAATCACTTAGATGCAACGCCGCAAATGTTCAGAACATGTTTCCTGACTATAGGTCTAAAGACAAGGTGATCCTCTACATTTATTTCTACTCCCCCACTTTATAGATGAGAAATCTTTAGATGTGATATCTTTTCTAACAAGCGTATTACAGAACATTTTCTAAGGTTAGGTTTGAGCCCCCACTTATGAACCATAATAAAAAGGATCATCATGCAGCCCAAACCTTTTCCATTTTAGTACATTGCTTTCATTATATATGGCATTCTAAAATTACAACATTTTCAGGAAATTGTTATTGATGCATTTTAGCACAACAAATAGCGTGCAGTGAATTACATATCAGTTGAAATCTAATAATTTCACCACAATAAATCATGATTTCCACAAAACATTTACATGAGCACTTGTCTAGCGAAGGATATATATTGTGCTTTAATAAGAAATTTGACCAAATAGTGTGTTTTTAGCACAAATTTTCCACCACACTTAAAATAACATATTTTTGCATCTTTATACTATTTATTACTTTGATATAAATATTAACCAAAAAGGGATAAGGCACAGCATCATAACTTTTAAAATGTCTTCACTATTGACCATGGAAATGAAGTACATAAAATGATTGTGAAAACCACAAGGACTTTCATCTTGCTTGTCGGAATAAAGTATACATGTATATTCATCTGAATAATAAAATGTGTAACCTGATTTGCAATGAGCAATTCTTTTGATATCTTCAATTACATAAGATACCCACTTTAGGATGTGAATGCAGCTAGATGGATTTATCTAACTATGTACTTATATAATTGGTTAAGATCATCTTAAAATAGGCAGCTTAAAATGCAATATCTTGTGCCCCTATGAAGGCTGTGTGCTACTAGTTAAGAATATGACTTCGACCCAGGGTATAACAGAGTTGAAATACATGTATTATGTATATGGATTACTAATATTACCAATTTTTCAGGTGAAAACTAAAAAAAGAAGAATCTATGAAAAATGGGTTTTTAAACTCTGGTAACAAATATAAATTTTTATGTACTTGTTATAAATTATAATAATTTTAGTTTATAGCATTTATTTTAAATGCATATGTGACATAGCCATCAAAACCACTGTTATACAGGCAGATGGCCAAAACAATTTCTTGCAAAGAGCCATTTGGGCAACATCAGGGTGCAGTAATATTTGCTTACTGCAGAACTGAAACCCTCATCCTATTTTCCATTCGATTTAAAGAGGCATTTTTGTTTTGGTAGGTTATTTAATGAACGTCCTATTGCATTTATTTCAAGCATGTTAAGTATTTTAAAAATAAAATAATAACTTTTAAAAATTAAGTGATGTTAATTATTCTGCGGACTTGAAGATTCTGCTGAATCATTTCTCGCTATGTTACTGTAATTATTTAAGTGGAAGGATGACAGGAGTGTTCAGTTTTTGTGCTCGACCTAGAAAATCAAATCAAACTTCTGGATATTGTTAACTGCTTTGGACAATATTCGATCCCGGTTCAGGTCTGAAAAACTCCCATTATCCCTGTCCAAAGGCAGAAGGTGGAAATGTTCACATTTTATTTTCTCCTTCTCTCTCTTTGGTTTTAGAAAAAAATTAGATGTGAGATTTTTGAGACAACAATTACATAATAGGGAAAGTGCGCCACTGATACATAACTGTATCTACTGCTGCCACCCTTTGGCGATAAGGTAGGGAATAAGTGACAGTTTTGCTCTGCATATGGCCCTGAGACTGACAGCAGGTATTTTTGTAGTGCACATCATTCACAATAGCCAGGAGAAAAATGTCTCATGAAATGCTGAAATTATGATTTTTTAAATAGAAAATGAGAAGCATGCAAGTTAATATCATGCATAGAATTAATTTTCACAGGATTTTCTTTAATGCATTAACTCATTTAATATCATGCATTATGCAGACCTAAAAGCTTAAAACCAACACAAATTAGAGTTTTCGAAAAGGTGTTAAACCTTTTTTCATTTTAACTTTAAAGTGTGCACTTATTTTATAAGAGTTAATTTTGTATTATATCTTGAAATGGAAAGCTTTTTCCTCCATTAAAATGGGCAACCCCTATTATTTTCTTAAGGAAATACCCAGGCCACTCATTCAAATATCTCTCTATAATAAGTCTGCAAGTAATTTACCTTTTCTCCATGTCTGAAATTTACACCCAAGAGTATATGATTCCAGTTACCATGACTGCATAGAAAGCAGAGAGCTTTTGTGAAATAAGATATGGAGAGAATAAACTAAACAGTGGTAGGCTTCAAGTTCATAATGTTAGTACTCGTGATTCGTTAAAATATGTATTTACAAGGAGACATCGCTTGAATGATGTTAGAGATCCAAATGACGCAATTATTTTCTGAAACTAGAAAGAGAACGCAGGAAAAGTGTCACGGCTTTCTTCCATTTGGACCCGAGTTCGAGAAAAAAATGCAACGAAAGAATTTCCCTACGTATAAATCCTTTGAAATGCGAGTGTTAGTCAACAGAAGCCGTGGCCGGGCGGTTAGTAGCGTTGGACCAACAATCCCCATACTGTGGCGAGGGTTCTAATCTCAGTACGGTCAATTTTTTCTTTCGAATATTTTACGGAGTCACTGTACATTACCCATTCCCATACATTTATGGCAGTAACAACAATATTTTTTAATTTTCAGCCTATTTTCTGGATTTTCAATCAGCCCCCTTGGGAGACTTTCGATGCTAATTTCGGGATTCTTGTTTGGCCGAAAAGAGGTTTCACATGCCGAGAGATAACTTGAACTCTGCTTCTTCTTCACTTCACAGATCAAAAGTTGGGTCTGAACTGGCGAAAAAGACACTAAAATGCAGCAGGCATTCATTGTTGTATGTAAGGCAAACCACTTTTTCGTCCGAAAAGTGCTTCCTCCTACCCTGAAATTGGTTCCATCTTTCCGCAGGGTTTTCCCTGCATTGCCTCCTCTCCCCAACCCACCCACTGAATTTCCAACAAATTTTTCCACTTTCTTCTTTCCGACAAAATTTCCACCCCTTCCTCTTGTCCCTTTCATCACATGCCTTCTTCCACACTCTAATAAAATCCACCGCAAACAAACCCATACCCTTCCTCCACTGCTGAACCTCGCTAATCCTTCGCTAATCCTTCAATGGGAGACCAATACCCAACCAGGTAAGAACCGGAGCGAACGCTAGACAAAGAGGTCTTTGAGAACCCCTTGAAAAAACCATTGAAATGTAGGGTCGTTGGTCTTGGCAACCCCTAAAGAGAGAGAGGGAAACTAGTTTGGGTTAATAAGATCATAAAGATGTGTAGGGGCTGAGGGAGCAGATATGAAGAGCGGCTCAAGCGTAGAAGGACACATTTCCAGGAGTTGCACGTGTTCTTGTGTTTCTCCCGCAGTAAAAGAATTAAGGCTCGCTTTAAAATCCGAGAAAATATGAGAAAGTATAAATAAATGGTCAGGAGTTTGTAGAACGGATATACCTCCGAGCAGATGCAAATGTTCTGGCCACAGAAAACAAATTGGCTTGGTGCAGAAATATTCTTTGCTTTATATGTTTTTACGATGAATATCATCCGAAAGTAAGCAATTCCACGCCATGAATAAAAAGTTGAATTCATTCAATTGAAATAAACATGAGATGGGAAAAGAAATAGTGTTATCATTGCGTGATATTATTTGAGCTGGAATCTTATATCTTCCTCTCCCCCACGATACTGGCTTCCCTTCAATATAATATGTTGCTCTGCAGAAAGGTCATAGCAAATATTTTTTACATAACCTCGGACCCAGATACGATCTCTTTTCTACTTATATCATGTTCACTATTGAATGAAAAATTGAGTCACAAAAGTCATTCGAACGCATTTCCTGGGAATTTGGAAGTACATGCATCTCTGTATATTAAAAAGTAATAATCTGTTCATTGTTTACTGCCTTGAGAAAGAGCCACGACCAATCGACGCCCATCCTATTCACGGAAGCATCCTTGTATTTTCAAAATCTAAACATATTAGGCCTGTCGGCATGTGAAACCTCTTTTCGGCAAAACAAGAATCCCAAAATTAGCTTCGAAACTCTCCCAAGGGGGTTGATTGAAAATCCAGAAAATAGGCTGAAAATTAAAAAAATATTGTTGTTACTGCCATAAATGTATGGGATTGGGCAATGTACAGTGACTCCGTAAAATATAAGAAAGAAAAAAAATTGACCATACTGGGATTCAAACCCACGCCACAGTCCGGGGATTGTTGGTCCAACGCCTCTAACCGCTTGGCCACGGCTTCTGTTGACTAACACTTGCATTTCAAAGGATTTATACGTAGGGAAATTCTTTAGTTGCGTTTTTCTCTCGAACTCGGGTCCAAATGGAAGAAAGCTGTGACACTTTTCCCACATTCTCTCTCTAGTTTCAGAAAATAATTGCGTCATTTGGATCTCTAACATCATTCACGCGATGTCTCCTTGTTAGTATTTTTCTATTTATTGTATGACACGTTGCACCAATTTACGGCATTGTCAGGTACAGAAAGTTAGTTTTTATGTAAGGTTACCATACATCCTCATTTATGTGGACATGTCCATATTTTCGACTTCTAATGTAGGTTCCGCGTACATTTTTACGACTTCTGCTAATGTCCGCATTTTTCAATTTTGGGAAGTAAGATCTTTTGATTTTTGGTTTCATCTTGTATCACCAAATAGTTATATGCATATATTTTTATATTGATTATTGAATTAATCAGTTAGCGATCTGTTAGGGTGCTTTTGATTTAGGGCTATAGCCGACGATAGACGGTGGTGGTTGGGGGTTGGGCGAGGGGTGGCGGGAGAGGGGTGCACCGTGGAATATAGCTATTTGACAGTATATAATTGAACGAATAATGTTTCATTTGGCAGTACTATGTATGCATTTGGCAGTTGATCAATTCCTTTGAGGGTGTCCGCATTTTGGGGTTTCAGAATATGGTAACCCTAGTTTTGCGCATTAATTGTTGTTGTAGTTACGGGTAGGAGGGAAAAAACAAATATTGGGCAGGGTTGAGAAAAACAAGTTCAAGTTAATTTTATCGAAAGGAGTGGGGAGGGATGCGGAAATAATAATTCATTACAAAGGGGTTATTGGATTGTCTGATAATTTATATCCATTTTCAGGTCTTTGGTTCAAGTGCATCCATTTTCAGGTCTTTGGGAAGAACGTGTAAAATTTCAGGTATAAAATTGCTCGTATGATTGTTTTTTCAAGAAGGTGAGACGTGGTTTTCGAGAAGCAAAAGGTGAGGAGGAATCCATATACATATTTCTGTAACTTCCGGCATATTCTTTGATACGTGAGATAAAACTTCTACCAGTCTGGCCAATGAATGCCTCATTGCAGCTTTTGCATTTAATTTAGTAAATCCCTGAGTTTTGGAGTCTATCCTGCCTGCAAAGGTAAGGAATGGGGTTTCTACGCCAGCTTTTCTTGAGGCTTTATTAGTTACTCCTGATAAGGAGAATCTACTATAGGAGAAGAAATTTCTTTAAAAAATCAGACTGATAAATAAACTGAATAATGCATTTTTGAATCATTGAAGTAAGAATGAATACTAAAGGGAATTTGGGTCAGATTTTTCACCAGTCATAACAGGGACCATATTCAAATTTTGCTTTTAAATTGAAGCTGGTGTAAGAAGCATGAAGTAATAAGTTTTTTGCGACTAAAAAAAAGTATTACTGAGAATGTTAATTTTTTTAATGATTGAGAAAAAATACAACCTACACACTGCTACACTTATGACTTACGCTGTGCGTCAGAATTTCTTTATTTTTTTAAATAATGTCTCTCCGGAATGCACAGTCAAACCACATCCTATGGTAAACGCCTTGTTTTTTGCAAATATTTTAAAAATTAACGAGTTAAGTGCCTGACATTTAAGTATCATTTGAAAGATGAGATATATTTCTTTGTAATGAGGCCTAATTATTTGAGTCTTATGAGCAGCGATATTTTGCTTTAACTACCTAAAACAAATAATGCACAAGCTTTTATGCAGTAAACTTACACTTATGTCGGTTGCGTTTTCGTTTCCTTGTGGGCAGGAACGAATTGATGACATTCCTCGTTAGATTCTGCTGGACAGTTGATCCCATGTTTAGCTCCTCCAGTTTCGAAAGAAAATAAAAACATGACCTTTTATATACCATAAGAATCAACAGCCAACCATGCAGAGTACAAATACACCAGTAGTTAACAAACTGTACAGACAATACACAAAACAGTATTCAAAATTATTATCATGTACTAAGCTAAAATGACCAAAAATTTAACAGTAAAGCAGCAGGTGCCTGTGAAGCTAAAAGGCTACTCTGAGACATGTATACATTAAAGCCCCTGCACCTTATGTTTTCATGGTTTCAGCTATCCTCAGTTCACTCTGCTTAGAAATTAGCAGTGAAAACGTAATGAAATAATCAAATCTAAGATCGAATGTGCACCAGTCAAGTGTAACCTCATCCCTTTGTGCACGACTGATTTCAATCTGTCCTCAGCTACCATCAAAACCCACAATATGTATAAGCACCAGAAGGCCTTGAGCATTCTCACATTGAGTATCAGTATTCGTTGCCCAGTCACTTGTCGTTGTGATAGCCGCTGTATATTTTTTAACATGGCTCCCTCATGTAAATATAGTAATGGGAGTTAAAAAAAAATGTAAAGAAAAGGGGTGAAGTGCTCCCCTACCGAGAAAAAGATGATGAATTCTTGATTTAATTTTGAAATTAACAAAAAAAATACTTGAAGTTGGTAAAATTTACGACAAGAATGAATTTTCCACTGGTGAGTATGTGAGGAAAGGAAAAATATATTCACTAGCATTGCACAGAATCTTATGCATCTATGAGATCATATATATATATATATATATATATATATATATATGAGCTCTCTCTCTCTCTCTCTCTCTCTCTCTATATATATATATATACATATATATATATAAATAAACTATGCCACAGGTGGGGCGGAATTAAATATAAACACATAAAAAAGAACACTCACACTATAAGTTGATATTTCGGTTGCTCTAGAACCTTTCTCAAAGATAGATGGATACAAAATGATGGACAGGCAGGGAACAAGAGGTGGGGTGAGATGGGAGGAGAGAGGGGTAGGGAGGGAGAAGAGGGGAGGGGCGGGAGGGGGTCAGAGGAAGAGGGAAGGGCAAGGAGGGGAAGAGGTGGGAGGGGGTCAGAGGAGGAGAAAGGGATGTGGAAAAAGTTTTCTTTTGTGAGTGTCCTTTTTATATATATATATATATATATATGCTTATGCATCATGTGAGCCAGAATATACCACACAAAATAAACGTATTGAAATCTAGGATTCAGAGGAGCACAATTATTTTAAGCCTACCTCTGCTGCAACGGCTGCGGGGGCAAGTCCCTGAATGTTAAGGTAGTGGGCCGCCTGGAGTAGGGAGGGCAGCTGGTTTGGGTCCACGGACACCTCCCCACGGTACACAAACTCGAGCAGTGCCTCCAAGTCATCGGCTGCCACCCCGGCCAGCAACAGCACGGGATGCTTGCAAGGTGTGCTCTGGAGTATACAACAGGAATGCCATTTTCATGGATTTCCCTGCCTTACCCAAGCCAAAATCTGAAACTTTCCATGTGAAAAAAATCAACTCATCAGAGTGGACTTGGTAGCTCACAATTTAAATAAATTGAAATCCTCAGGGCTGGGACAGCCAAAGAATGATTTCAAGGTGGTAGTCTCTGATGCCTGTCATGACTACATTCAGCTGTAAAAATATCAATGCAAGGATTCATTTTCCTCAGACAAATGCACTTGGCCACAATTTTTGTCACCATTTTCTGCATCATCAGGTACGCAAAAAAAATTCAAGATCAGTCAAATAGACAAAATCTGAAGGCCAACAGTATTGCTATGATGAAACACCAATGGTAAAATACTGGCTGTGGAAACTCAACAATGGGCAGGGAATACAGCATAGGCACAGCGAGCAAAGGAATCGTCAGAGAGGACTAACATCTTTTGTCTCCCCTGTGGCCTTTATCAAAATTAGCAAGTCTTAAAATCTTTTTCGACAGTCAACAGCTGTGGCAAGGTTTACGAGTAAGTGCTTGATCTGGGTGAGTAGTTGTAGGTATGTAATATAAGCAACCAAAAGTGCTAAACCCCTTGAGTATTACTGTTCCAAGGTAGTGCTACGGCAACAAAATTCATGTTTTTTATATCTCTAATAAAGCTCGTAATGAATTCTGATTTTTTGTTGTGCTTTAGCTTTTGCGCCTGCTTTTTTTTCCTGCTCGTCAATGCGATGATTTGTAAGTCTCCTGTAGTCTGAATATAACTGCAATAAAGTGAAGTCATACCAGAAAGAGTTCCCTTAGTTGACCCTTCCATTTATCACACGAAGCATAACAATTACAAATTATCATTTGCATCTTCGTGCTTCCCAGTCACCCAGTGTACAATAGTGCATGTGCGTATTTAAACATTGAGCTGGAGCAGTGGAAGCATTGATGCATGCCTTTCAAAGCTTGCCCTTTCAAAGCATTGTACCATGTGTTGCCATCTTTCCTTGAGGAATGTGAGCCGTATTAGCTTTGTGGAGCTTCTGTGAAAACTTGAAAGAAACCCACTACTCAAAGGGCTAAATAACAGTCAATTTAGCCAAAAATGACGAGTATCGAGAAAGATGAGATTTTAGCCTCGCCAAAGTCGATTATGGCCGCAGAGGTGACAATTAACATTTGTTGATGGAAAACAGAAATCACAGACTTTACCCCTCCTGTGAGAATTGAAGTTATAGTTTGTTTAGCTTACATGAGCATCTCATCCTGAGTACAGTGAATATATATTTTTCATTTTCATGCTCCACAATACACTAAACATGAATACAATTACTGTTTGAAATAAGAATTAGAGAAGTTCTAGACATTTAGCTGAATCACAATATCAAGAGAGGTGTTCAGTGATGGGAGAGATCTGAAGAGAGGAGGCCTGGGCAAAGATATGGGAAAGTTGAATGAAAAGTTTGACAATACACAGGGTCGTGTCCAAGTGAAGCCTTCAGAGGAAACAAGGGGAGCATTAATTGGAAGCACTTGAGACACAATGTGCAGAGAAGAATGGCCAAAGTTAGTTGGATTAAAAGAAAGGATCAAAGACAGCTGTTGAGAGGAGATTAAACGGAGGCAAAGCAGGAGGGCAAAACAAGTTTAATTATAACAAGATTAAAATTTGATGAGAAGTTGGAGACGATAATGGAGGGCAGAAAGCTACAATGATGGGAAAACGGTGAAGAGGGAAGAAAAGGATAGAAAGTGACGGATGAGATGAAGAGATATTGAAAGCATGCATGCTGAGCTGTAGAAAAAAATCAGTTCGGGAAGAAATGCTTTAAGATGGAAAAGGAGAGTAGGAATGATATATGTATCAACAACCTACCCTAACAGGTAGAAAACAGTTATATGATAATAAAAAAATATTGATTCACTCAAAATGTACATTTTTGTTTCCTTCTGCAGTAAAACATCAAGTATGAAAATTTCATGGCGTGGATCAATTTAAGTCAAAGTCAAAACTTTGGCAATTCAAAGCAAGCAAAATATTTTACTATGGATATACAGTGTCATCTTAATGAGGCTCGAAATGAGAGTCATACCAATAATAATAGACGACAATACCAGAGACAAATTTCCAAGTTCACAGTTAATGATGACTTCACAGTTCTACTTCAGCATCCAAATATGAAAGACGTTAGCCGCCGCCAAAATGGTTCCTTTAAGGAGACAAAACATGCATTAGCAAGGTGACCTTTAGCAAACTTTCTCTTTACCGAAGCGGCCCAAAGCCTGTCCGAATATCGAATCTGGTAGCCCAAAGCATCTAGCCTCAGCCAAAACACGTAGCAAGATACTCAGCAGACTTGCTGAGCTGGCTTAGGTGAAGCACGTAAGCCCCGCATTATATTCAAACATGCTGATGCCAAGCAGGCTTGGAGATTCGACCATGGCAATTAACAGGTGGAACAATCTTGGCTCTAGGAAATCCTTTCCTACCACCAATGGACCCCAGCTTCAATCAAGGAGGAAGGAATTTTGTAGTACTAAGTAACTTCTACGTTTAGTTTGCCCAGTTTGAAAATAAAAGCAATATTCAAAATGTGAAGCTTGCGAAAAAAAAAAACCAACACCTTACCAGGGATGACAGGTGTGATTCCCACCAAAAGGGGTTTTGAACCCTCACCCCAACTCCAATGAGTGAATTTCACGCACCAATGGACTTAGCAATAGGGGAGCTATACTCTCATTTATCAAATGACCAACAGGTTAAAGAATGTCGTGAACTGACTTGTCAATTACACTCCCCTCCCAAGTTACGATAATTAGGGCATACAGCTTTTTGCAGCCACTGATAAAACAAGGACTAATAGACTGACTATGGCCCCTTTGCTACCTCACCCTAAATAATTCTTCTTTTAACCTCAAGGAACAATGATAAACTATAGCCCACCACATCACTTACTACTATAGACCATGGGGAGCCATCACTGCATAAGACATTCCAACTTTTTCTTTAATTTTTTAAATGTTATTTTATTACTTATCAGAAAAACATATATGCAAATGGGATAAATTGTATCAAAAGCAAAGCTTCCCATTTTATTATTTCAGTGATGACTTATATAAAAAGCAAGCTTCCCATGGTAAAGCAACAGTGTCAAATCACTATTCTCTTTGGACTTTTCATTGCAGAGGATGAAACTTTTTTTTGCATAGGTTTACATAAAATTATTACCTTTTTAAATGACACCACATTTGCATTTGTGTGATTGGCCACAAAATAAGATGTGATATCTAATGTTCTCACCTTGATTAAATGAAGCAGAAATGGACTAGCAGCAGATAAAACAATTTTGTGGGCAGGGAAACTCCTGCCTCCAGCAGCCAACGTGACGTCAACCAGATCACCATGGCAGCGAAGAAGCTGAACGGTAGAGACAAGTGACGTTCCAAACTCCCCCCAAGCAAGGCTGTAGAGCTGACTACTACCCATGACGCCAAACTGAAAGTTTTTGAAAAGATAGAATGGAGATTTTCATGAGATTTTGGGTCATGGATGCGAATGAGTTATAGAAAAATTAAGATACACGGTAGGATCAAGTGAACAATAGAGCTGTTGAGTTAATTTTATGGGATGGAAAAGGCCAATACATTCTTCACAAATAACAGCAATGAATTGATGACATGAGTAATGAAGTGATTATCATGAAATGTCATGTGAGCTAACTTGATTTGTAAGATAGTGCTCATGGTATTAAACAGAGAGGCATAACTTAAGTGTGGAATGTGCAGTGGGGTGGAATCTGAAAGTTTCTGAGGAGGAGGATGAGAATAGTAGCAAGACAGACGACAGATGCAACGGTGCGAATAAGCGCCACGATAGGGTGGGCAAAAGTGAAAAGAGAGGCAGGAAATACGCTCTATAAACATTATTACAAGTAGAGACATTATATCACAGAATGATGGATATTTGTAATAGTCCCAGATAAGACTAAGGATTGGGCTGGAAAAAGAATGGGAATTAAATAGGAATAGTCATGAATTCAGAATTTAAAAAAGGGAAAGTTTAAAAAATGAAATATAAGCAGTATAATGCAGTACGATGAATTTTGACTTTCCAGGTTGTCAGAGATCTAACATCCCCTGATAAAGAAGTAGCAATCCGGATTATCAAAGAGGAGAGGGACACGAATTAGTGGTAGAGTCAGGTGCATAGATAGGCAGCAATGGGTAGACAATGCCACCTCAACTATCTCAATCTTTTCTTTTATCAGCGAGGGCGACATTCATTCCATGCAATTTGGGACAGCAGTAAACGGCAATGAAGAACGCAACATTTACAAAACCTATGCTAATCTATAACTATCAAGGAGAACATCATTTCTGTTAACACAAAAACTTGAAAATAATTTTACCAATGTTCCAACAGGATAGCGGGGCAACGTCAACTTGTCCCCAAAAGAATTCTATCCCCAAATGCGCATTTTGAGGTGTCATTGTTTCCGCGTAGGTGAAGGCGTTGCGTCGTCGCATGGCGTAAGGAATACCACACGAAAAGTAGGAATTATTATTAATTATTGATTTTTTACTACTTAACGTTAAAAAGTGTAGAATTTTATGTATGGTAATGAAAGAAGAAGCATTAAAGTATAAGAAAGCATAGGTGAGAGAAATTCCAAGGCATGATTTCTATATTCGGGAGACTAATTTAAGATGCACTGCATAGTTAACCGTTTTGGGAAACGCATATCATACGTAAAACATTATTTTTAAAGTATTTATCGACGAGAGCTGAAGTATTTTGTCTATTGAAATGAAAAATCATACCATAAACAATAGCTAAGCATACGTAAAACTAATTCCAGGACAGGTTTTCTAAATTCGGGAAACTAATTTATGATGCACTTCACTCGGAACCATTTGGGGATACGCATTTTTCTACAACTCATCGGACAAAACTAAACTTTTTTCTTTAATAAAATGAAAGTTCATACAATGAACAGTAATTCAGTATAGGTTAGACCAATTCCACGGACCGTTTTCTAAATTCGGGAAACAAATTTAGGATGCCCTTCACTACCAGCCATTTTGGGATACGCCTATAACATATGTAAACGTATTTTTCTACAACTCGTTGGCGGAAATTGAACTTTTTTCTTTGTTTAAATGAAAAAACATGCTTTAAACAATATTTTACCATAGGTGAGACCAATTCCACGGACCGATTTCTAAATTCGGGAAACTAATTTATGATGCACTGCACTCGGAGCCATTTGGGGATACGCATTTTTCCATACTCATTGGCCAAAACTAAACTTTTTTCTTTAATAAAATGAAAGTTTATACAATGAACAGTAATTCAGTATAGGTCAGACCAATTCCACGGACCGTTTTCTAAATTCGGGAAACAAATTTAGGATGCCCTTCACTACCAGCCATTTTGGGATACGCATATCATATGTAAACCTATTTTTCTACAAGTCATCGGAGGATACTGAACATTTTTCTTTGTTTAAATGAAAAAACATGCTTTAAGCAATATTTTGCCATAGGTGAGACCAATTCCACGGACCGATTTCTGAATTCGGGAAACTAATTTATGATGCACTGCACTACCAGCCATTTTGGGATACGCCTATAACATATGTAAACGTATTTTTCTACAACTCGTTGGCGGAAATTGAACTTTTTTCTTTGTTTAAATGAATAAACATGCTTTAAACAATATTTTACCATAGGTGAGACCAATTCCACGGACCGATTTCTAAATTCGGGAAACTAATTTATGATGCATTGCACTCGGAGCCATTTGGGGATACGCATTTTTCTACAACTCATTGGCCAAAACTAAACTTTTTTCTTTAATAAAATAAAAGTTAATACAATGAACAGTAATTCAGTATAGGTCAGACCAATTCCACGGACCGTTTTCTAAATTCGGGAAACAAATTTAGGATGCCCTTCACTACCAGCCATTTTGGGATACGCATATCATATGTAAACCTATTTTTCTACAACTCATCGGATGATACTGAACATTTTTCTTTGTTTAAATGAAAAAACATGCTTTAAACAATATTTTGCCATAGGTGAGACCAATTCCACGGACCGATTTCTGAATTCGGGAAACTAATTTATGATGCACTGCACTACCAGCCATTTTGGGATACGCCTATAACATATGTAAACGTAGTTTTCTACAACTCGTTGGCGGAAATTGAACTTTTTTCTTTAATAAAATAAAAGTTAATACAATGAGCAGTAATTCAGTATAGGTCAGACCAATTCCACGGACCGTTTTCTAAATTCGGGAAACAAATTTAGGATGCCCTTCACTACCAGCCATTTTGGGATACGCATATCATATGTAAACCTATTTTTCTAAAACTCATCGGATGATACTGAACATTTTTCTTTGTTTAAATGAAAAAACATGCTTTAAACAATATTTTGCCATAGGTGAGACCAATTCCACGGACCGATTTCTGAATTCGGGAAACTAATTTATGATGCACTGCACTACCAGCCATTTTGGGATACGCCTATAACATATGTAAACGTATTTTTCTACAACTCGTTGGCGGAAATTGAACTTTTTTCTTTGTTTAAATAAAAAAACATGCTTTAAACAATATTTTACCATAGGTGAGACCAATTCCACGGACCGATTTCTAAATTCGGGAAACTAATTTATGATGCACTGCACTTGGAGCCATTTGGGGATACGCTTTTTTCTACAACTCATCGGCCAAAACTAAACTTTTTTCTTTCATTTAATGAAAGTTCATACATCAAGCAGTAATTCAGTATAGGTGAGACTAATTCCACGGACCGTTTTCTAAATTCGGGAAACAAATTTAGGATGCCCTTCACTACCAGCCATTTTGGGATACGCATATCATATGTAAACCTATTTTTCTACAACTCATCGGAGGATACTGAACATTTTTCTTTGTTTAAATGAAAAAACATGCTTTAAACAATATTTTGCCATAGGTGAGACCAATTCCACGGACCGATTTCTGAATTCGGGAAACTAATTTATGATGTACTGCACTACCAGCCATTTTGGGATACGCCTATAACATATGTAAACGTATTTTTCTACAACTCGTTGGCGGAAATTGAACTTTTTTCTTTGTTTAAATGAAAAAACATGCTTTAAACAATATTTTACCATTGGTGAGACCAATTCCACGGACCGATTTCTAAATTCGGGAAACTAATTTATGATGCATTGCACTCGGAGCCATTTGGGGATACGCATTTTTCTACAACTCATTGGCCAAAACTAAACTTTTTTCTTTAATAAAATAAAAGTTAATACAATGAACAGTAATTCAGTATAGGTCAGACCAATTCCACGGACCGTTTTCTAAATTCGGGAAACAAATTTAGGATGCCCTTCACTACCAGCCATTTTGGGATACGCATATCATATGTAAACCTATTTTTCTACAACTCATCGGATGATACTGAACATTTTTCTTTGTTTAAATGAAAAAACATGCTTTAATCAATATTTTACTATAGGTGAGACCAATTCCACGGACCGATTTCTGAATTCGGGAAACTAATTTATGATGCACTGCACTACCAGCCATTTTGGGATACGCCTATAACATATGTAAACGTATTTTTCTACAACTCGTTGGCGGAAATTTAACTTTTTTCTTTGTTTAAATGAAAAAACATGCTTTAAACAATATTTTACCATAGGTGAGACCAATTCCACGGACCGATTTCTAAATTCGGGAAACTAATTTATGATGCATTGCACTCGGAGCCATTTGGGGATACGCATTTTTCTACAACTCATTGGCCAAAACTAAACTTTTTTCTTTAATAAAATAAAAGTTAATACAATGAACAGTAATTCAGTATAGGTCAGACCAATTCCACGGACCGTTTTCTAAATTCGGGAAACAAATTTAGGATGCCCTTCACTACCAGCCATTTTGGGATACGCATATCATATGTAAACCTATTTTTCTACAACTCATCGGATGATACTGAACATTTTTCTTTGTTTAAATGAAAAAACATGCTTTAATCAATATTTTACCATAGGTGAGACCAATTCCACGGACCGATTTCTGAATTCGGGAAACTAATTTATGATGCACTGCACTACCAGCCATGTCGCATTTATATGTGCCGTCCCACAGGTAGCAATGGGACATATTGGTCCTGTACTAATGGTATATTTGTGTCCCATTGGTACTTACGGGTTACAGGTTAACAATCGTTTACGCCTTCTGAGAATAAATGGAGGTAATATCTGCATTACTTTGGAAAATATTGAGTAAATAGTTATACTAACTCTTCGACGGCCATCGGGATAACTATGTCGCATTTATATGTGCCGTCCCACAGGTAGCAATGGGACATATTGGTCCTGTACTAATGGTATATTTGTGTCCCATTGGTACTTACTCACCCCCTGCCACACACCCCTGAGGTGACTTGCAGGGTATTTCATAGATGTAGATGTAAGTTTACCTACACATTTCTCCACCGTTAAAAATTAGTAACTCATGTGTAACATCCGTAATATCATGAACGTTATCATTATGATTTAAGATTAATATGGAAAACAAGAGACATATCCTTAAGTAGGGTGAAGACTTATCTGCACACTTTATTCCTCCACCGCCACGGTTGGCCACCAGGGTCGCAGAAACCAGTTTCGTGCATCATCATTATTCCGCGGTAGAGCTTCCGCGCCGTCGTTGGTTGGAAGGTGTTCGAAGAGGGTGGGGAAAAAGAAAAGAGAAGGGGATCGTCATGAGGGAAGGGGAAGGTCTTTTCGTCACTTTATCTCAGGTCACAGACTGCGACGGTCGAGGGAGTTTCTTCCAGCCTTTCAACGATTTGAGACAATGGATCACCCGTCCATCTTCGGACACATCCTTTTGGGGGATTCCCATTTCGTGCGCCTGGCCGTCCTACTCCGTTACCACTTGGAAAGAGGTGCGTACATCTCTCAAACCCTTGACGCGGCGGCCCGCGAACTCCTTGAATACTCCATCCAGGCGGTTTATTCCTGGAACCTGCAGCTCGCGGTGGTGGAGAGAGTGACAACCGCCTAGACATCAGGCTAAGGACTTAATTATAATTTGACAATGCCCTTCAGGCAATAACAAAAAAAGCTAAAATATGCAGTTGTAAATAAACTATATGATATATCTAAAATATATTGATATTACACATTAATAGTTACTACATGACAAGAGCTAGCATAGTTATCGACTTAGACATAGTTATCACATAGTTATAGACCTTGGGCTTAAAATTTAAATATTTTGTATGATAATCCTATCAAATTTAGTAAAACATGATTAGCATTGTAATGTAATATAATATGTAAACATGTATAGTAATCCCGCTTTATTCTACAGAAACAGCAGAACATCAGCACAGAACTTCCTAGCAGGTGGGAAGCGGGAATCAACACATACGGTTTCACATAGGCTTACAGGGGATCTCTTTTCCGTAAGGGTAATTCCCTAAAAAAAGAGAAACGCGTCTTGCTGATTACCTCCTTGGTGACGTGGAAAAATCAGCGGCACATTCCCGGACTGTAAAAAGAATAAGTCTTCATCTCCTAATTTTGAAAAAAAGTATGTACCATAACTACGTGTTACAAATACCTCATTCCTTAACCAAGGCAACACATTAGAATATTTGCTCCTCGCCTAAAACATATTCCATGTAATGCATTGAACGGTGTAAAATGAATACTTCGTTATTAACATTTCTTTCAGTCGTGATTTTCTGAAATACCCAGCTTAATTTGATGTTCTCCTCTACAGGAAATATTAAGATTTTGAACTCCACTGGAGGAGTATTACAGTGTCACCACAAAATTCCAACATCCACGTTGTCTTTCCATTTCTGAAATGCAACAAAGACGAAAATAAACCAAAATCGGGAGCAGCGCCTAGAAGGAATGAAACTGCAACACACATAACAGAAATGTCCAGAGCATCGCATAAACTCTAGGGTAACAAGATATGCGTGACTACAAAGACAAAGTATTATGGCTATTACAAGCAGTAAGTACTTTTTATAAATATATTACACACCTTGAATAATATGAGAGTGAGTTGAAGAAAAATAGATTTACATATGAATTGCGCGTATCCCAAAATGGACCCGAGAGCAGTGCTTAATAAATTAGTTTCCCGAATTTAAAAAACATTCCGTGGAAATGGTCTCACCTATGCTTAGTTATTGTTTTATGTATGGTCTTTAATTTAAACAAAGAAAAATGTTCACATTCCGCCGATGAGTTGAAGAAAAATAGGTTCACATATGATATGCGTATCCCAAAATGGCTCCGAGTGCAGTGCATCATAAATTAGTTTCCCGAATTTAGAAAACATTCCGTGGAATTGGTCTAACCAATGCTTTGTTATTGTTTTATGTGTGGTCTTTCATTTAAACAAAGAAAAAGGTTCAGTATCCTCCGATGAGTTGTAGAAAAATAGGTTTACATATGATATGCGTATCCCAAAATGGCTGGTAGTGAAGGGCATCCTAAATTTGTTTCCCGAATTTAGAAAACGGTCCGTGGAATTGGTCATACCTATACTGAATTACTGTTCATTGTATAAACTTTCATTTTATTAAAGAAAAAAGTTTAGTTTTGGCCAATGAGTATAGAAAAATGCGTATCCCCAAATGGCTCCGAGTGCAGTGCATCATAAATTCGTTTCCCGAATTTAGAAATCGGTCCGTGGAATTGGTCTCACCTATGGTAAAATATTGTTTAAAGCATGTTTTTTCATTTAAACAAAGAAAAAAGTTCAATTTCCGCCAACATGTTGTAGAAAAATACGTTTACATATGTTATAGGCGTATCCCAAAATGGCTGGTAGTGCAGTGCATCATAAATTAGTTTCCCGAATTCAGAAATCGGTCCGTGGAATTGGTCTCACCTATGGCAAAATATTGTTTAAAGCATGTTTTTTCATTTAAACAAAGAAAAATGTTCAGTATCATCCGATGAGTTGTAGAAAAATAGGTTTACATATGATATGCGTATCCCAAAATGGCTGGTAGTGAAGGGCATCCTAAATTTGTTTCCCGAATTTAGAAAACGGTCCGTGGAATTGGTCTGACCTATACTGAATTACTGTTCATTGTATTAACTTTTATTTTATTAAAGAAAAAAGTTTAGTTTTGGCCAATGAGTTGTAGAAAAATGCGTTTACATATGTTATAGGCCTATCCCCAAATGGCTCCGAGTTCATTGCATCCTAAATTAGTTTCCCGAATTTAAAAAACGGTCCGTGGAATTAGTCTCACCTATGCTTAGTTATTGTTTTATGTATGGTCTTTAATTTAAACAAAGAAAAATGTTCACATTCCGCCGATGAGATGTAGAAAATAGGTTTACATATGATATGCGTATCCCAAAATGGCTGGTAGTGAAGGGCATCCTAAATTTGGTTCCCGAATTTAGAAAACGGTCCGTTGAATTGGTCTTACCTGTACTGAATTACTATTTATTGTATGATCTTTCATTTTATTAAAGAAAAAAGTTTAGTTTCGGCCGATGAGTTGTAGAAAAATGCGTATCCCCAAATGGCTCCGAGTGCAGTGCATCATAATTTAGTTTCCCGAATTCAGAAATCGGTCCGTGGAATTGGTCTCACCTATGGCAAAATATTGTTTAAAGCATGTTTTTTCATTTAAACAAAGAAAAATGTTCAGTATCCTCCGATGAGTTGTAGAAAAATAGGTTTACATATGATATGCGTATCCCAAAATGGCTGGTAGTGAAGGGCATCCTAAATTTGTTTCCCGAATTTAGAAAACGGTCCGTGGAATTGGTCTGACCTATACTGAATTACTGTTCATTGTATAAACTTTCGTTTTATTAAAGAAAAAAGTTTAGTTTTGGCCAATGAGTATAGAAAAATTCGTATCCCCAAATGGCTCCGAGTGCAGTGCATCATAAATTAGTTTCCCGAATTTAGAAATCGGTCCGTGGAATTGGTCTCACCTATGGTAAAATATTGTTTAAAGCATGTTTTTTCATTTAAACAAAGAAAAAAGTTCAATTTCCGCCAACGAGTTGTAGAAAAATACGTTTACATATGTTATAGGCGTATCCCAAAATGGCTGGTAGTGCAGTGCATCATAAATTAGTTTCCCGAATTCAGAAATCGGTCCGTGGAATTGGTCTCACCTATGGCAAAATATTGCTTAAAGCATGTTTTTTCATTTAAACAAAGAAAAATGTTCAGTATCATCCGATGAGTTGTAGAAAAATAGGTTTACATATGATATGCGTATCCCAAAATTGCTGGTAGTGAAGGGCATCCTAAATTTGTTTCCCGAATTTAGAAAACGGTCCGTGGAATTGGTCTCACCTATACTGAATTACTGCTTGATGTATGAACTTTCATTAAATGAAAGAAAAAAGTTTAGTTTTGGCCGATGAGTTGTAGAAAAAAGCGTATCCCCAAATGGCTCCAAGTGCAGTGCATCATAAATTAGTTTCCCGAATTTAGAAATCGGTCCGTGGAATTGGTCTCACCTATGTTAAAATATTCCTTAAAGCATAAAATTTTATTTAAACAAAGAAAAAAGTTCAATTTCCGCCGACGAGTTGTAGAAAAATACGTTTACATATGTTGTAGGCGTATCCCAAAATGGCTGGTAGTGCAGTGCATCATAAATTAGATTCCCGAATTTAGAAAACATTCCGTGGAATTGGTCTCACCTATGGTAAAATATTGTTTAAAGCATTTTTTTTCATTTAAACAAAGAAAAATGTTCAGATTCCTCCGATGAGTATTAGAAAAATAGGTTTACATATGATATGCGTATCCCAAAATGGCTGGTAGTGAAGGGCATCCTAAATTTGTTTCCCGAATTTAGAAAACGGTCCGTGGAATTGGTCTGACCTATACTGAATTACTGTTCATTGTATGAACTTTCATTTTATTAAAGAAAAAAGTTTAGTTTTGGCCGATGAGGTGTAGAAAATTGCGTATCCCCAAATGGCTCCGAGTGTAGTGCATCATAAATTAGTTTCCCGAATTTAGAAATCGGTCCGTGGAATTGGTCTCACCTATGCTCAAATATTGTTGAATGTATAGTATTTTATTTAAACAAAGAAAGAAATTCAATTTCCGCCGACGAGTTGTAGAAAAATACGTTTACATATGTTGTAGGCGTATCCCAAAATGGCTCCGAGTGCAGTGCATCATAAATTAGTTTCCCGAATTTAGAAAACATTCCTTGGAATTGGTCTCACCTGTGCTTTGTTATTGTTTATTGTATGGTATTTAATTTAAACAAAGAAAAATGTTCAGATTCCTCCGATGAGTTGTAGGAAAATAGGTTTACATATGATATGCGTATCCCAAAATGGCTGATAGTGCAGTGCATCCTAAATTAGTTTTCCGAATTTAGAAATCGGTCCGTGGAATTGGTCTCACCTATGGTAAAATATTATTTAAAGCATGTTTTTTCATTTAAACAAAGAAAAAAGTTCAATTTCCGCCGACGAGTTGTAGAAAAATACGTTTACATATGTTATAGGCCTATCCCCAAATGGCTCCGAGTTCATTGCATCCTAAATTAGTTTCCCGAATTTAAAAAACGGTCCGTGGAATTGGTCTCACCTATGCTAAAATATTGTTTACAGCATAGTAATTTATTTAAACAAAGAAAAAAGTTCAATTTCCGCCGACGAGTTGTAGAAAAATACGTTTACATATGTTGTAGGCGTATCCCAAAATGGCTCCGAGTGCAGTGCATCATAAATTAGTTTCCCGAATTTAGAAAACATTCCGTGGAATTGGTCTCACCAATGCTTTGTTATTGTATTATGTGTGGTCTTTCATTTAAACAAAGAAAAATGTTCAGATACCTCCGATGAGTTGTAGGAAAATAGGTTTACATATGATATGCGTATCCCAAAATGGCTGGTAGTACAGTGCATCCTAAATTAGTTTCCCGAATTTATAAAACGGTCCGTGGAGTTGGTCTCACCTATACTGAAATACTGTTTATTGTATGAACTTTCATTTTATGAAAGAAAAAAGTTTAGTTTTGGCCGATGAGTTGTAGAAAAATGCGTATCCCCAAATGGCTCCGAGTGCAGTGCATCCTAAATTAGTTTCCCGAATTTAAAAAACGGTCCGTGGAATTGGTCTCACCTACGCTTAAATATTGTTTAAAGCGTAGTTTTTCATTTTAACAAAGAAAAATGTTCAGATTTTCCCGATGAGTTGTAGAAAAATACGTTTACATATGTTATACGCGTATCCCAAAATGGCTAGGAGTGCAGTGCATCATAAATTAGTATCCCGAATGTAGAAAACATTCCGTGGAATTGGTCTCACCTATGCTTAGTTTATTTTTTATGTGTGGTTTTTCATTTGAACAAAGAAAAATGTTCAGATTCCGCCGATGAGTTGTAGAAAAATACGTTTACATATGATATGCGTATCCCAAAATGGCTCGGAATGCAGTGCATCAATAATTAGTTTCCCGAATTTAGAAAACGGTCCATGGAATTGGTCTCACCTTTGCTAAGTTATTGTTTATGGTTTTGTTTTTCTTTTAAATAAAGAAAATAGTTCAGTTTTGTCCGTTGAGTTGTAGAAAATAGGTTTACATATGATATGCGTATCCCAAAATGACTCCGAGTGCAACGCATCTTAAATTAGTTTCCCTAATTTAGAAAACGGTCCGTGGAATTGGTCTCACATTTGCTAAGATATTTTTTATGGTATTGTTTTTCATTTAAATAAAGAAAATAGTTTAGTTTTGTCCGTTGAATAGTAGAAAAATAGGTTTACAAATGATATGCGTATCCCAAAATGACTCAGAGTGCAACGCATCTTAAATATGTTTCCCGAATTAAGAAATCATTCTGTGTTATTAGTGTTTCTTATGTTTTTTTGTTGTTTATTGTGTGGTTTATAATTTTTTAATAGAAAATAGCAATTTTTTTCATTATAAATGGTTTAAATACAGGTTTTAATGTACTGTGTGTATTACGTTGGCCCCCCTGCTTTTATATAGTTTGCGCCTTGTTATGGAGCAACGCAAGCAGTAACGCCGTGCCGCAGAAATGTTGCGTTGCGTATTACGAAATTTGGGGATGGGGATAAGTTGATGTCCGTGGATAGCGGCCTTTACTGTGGATATTTGATAACGATACACAATTTTCACGTCTGTCTTTCAATGCAACTCATACCACAGTAACGGACCACATCAAAGGTAAATAAAGATGTTGATGTGGCCAAGATTTGGGATCACAAAATAGCGGTCACAATCACAAAGGCCCGTCGATGAATCCAAATAATTTGAACTATGACAACAACGAAATGATCTCTCACCGACTTTAAAACATAAAGGATTTCAGACGAGGCAATTCATATGCACCGATTTAAATTCCTGATAAAAGAGAGAAGCTGCACGCCGGTATGAATCCACTTTCATTTATTTGTAAACAAATCACCCCACACATCCGCGCACAGAAAGTACGTCGAAGAGTGAGCCCAATGCGTAAAATGGGAACAGGATTTTTTACGCTTGGGGAATCTACGTCGCAGGATACGCGTGCTCGGCAAAACCGAAACATCAATATATCGTAGATGTCTAGTGGACCTATGCTGTTCGCATGGGAAAGTGCAATGGCCATTTTATCTTCAAGTTCATTTTATAGCGTGAGTCATAGGAATTTGAGACTTAGATTTATGTTTCTGAACATTATGACATATCCCTTATAATTTTGTTAGGTATCACTCTCACTCAGTGAGCTCACACTCAGGGTAGGTGTTCCTTTCCCTGGACCACCTCGCACTCACAATCGGAGGATTTTTTTGTTCGGGGGCGTCCAAAGGCTTCACCCGGGTTTGAACCCGGGACCCTCCGATCGGTAGCCAAGCGCGCTCTACCGTGGCTCTACCCACAAGGGCACCACGCTCCCCCTATAAGTAGGGCTAGGCTATTGTTAGGCATAGGAAGAGATTATCTGTGTATTTATGAGACGAAAGCAAACCGCGACATTTATTTCGAATGGATTTGAGTCAATAAAAAAGAGCCGATATTCCAGAAGCCCAGGGATTATGCAGTGCCAAAATTGTGGATTTTTTAAAATGGATGACAATTAAACCATGTAGACCCAAACATTTTTCACGTCCGTGCAGCGCACATCATGGTTAATTTTCACTATTGCTGTGGAAATTAATTGAAAGGCGATGTTAGATTGGCGAGCTGGCGGGATTTGAATTTCCAACATGAAATATAATTCTACAAGCTCGCTGTAGCCATAAAGAAGTCCTTTTCTTCTTTTAAATTTGTAAGGGTGACATATCTGACTACTTTTGGGTTTTATAAAAAAATAAAACACACAATTTATTTCTTTTCTCACTTTGCGGAAAAAATTATTTTAAGTGCAACTTAAGGTTTCTAATCCTGTGTCGGGGAATGAGGACATTGGGGTTCAGAAATGAGGACTTTGAAGGACATAGTTCCCTAAAAGACATAGTTCATATCATACGTCGTTCCTGATAGATACATCATATTTTTTTACATTTTGGGGCACAGATTTCCAGGTAGTTGCAGATTTTGTTTTTTTTTGGTGCCACAAATCTTATGGACATATTGTTTCATATATACTTACGCCTTAAAATTTATTTATGCAACCTCCATTCCCGAGGTGGAATTAAAACACGCAAAATTCATGTCGGTACACCCGCTATCTAACGCGGCCTTTCGATCTCACCACTTATGCATAAACCCTTGAAGGTCAAGGGATGACAGGAGGGATCTGAATACCTTACCATCGATCTTGGCACATTTTTAAACCTATGATTCGATACGTTTGTAGCCCTGATTCCCTTTTGGTCACTACTGTGACCTGAGAACCTCTGAGAAACCCTTGAAGGTCTAGGGATGACAAGAGGGATCTGAAGACCTTACAATCGACCTTGGCACCTTTATAAACCTATGATTCGATACGTTTGTAGCCTCAATTCGCTATTCGTCACCACTAGTGACCCTTGACCCCTGATAAACCCTTGAAGGTCAAGGGATGACAGGAGGGATCTGAATACCTTACCATCGATCTTGGAACATTTTTAAACCTATGATTCGATAGGTTTGTAGCGGCGATTCACGATTTGTCACCACTGTGACCTTGATTGTGCCCTTTCAGGGGTCACGGTTGTATTTTCGATCTCGAAAGTTCTTTCATTGTGTTTCGTGCCCAAAAACGTAATCATTGAAAGTTTCGCAAAGAAATTCTGCTTTTTTGGATTTCGAAAAATTTAACATTGAAAGCCCAAAAATAAGGCAAAATTTGGATTTTTGGTTGGACCCTATTTACGGGATCAAAAGGTCATATTTATAAAATTTCGCTTGCACTCAACAAAACTTACGACCTTTTTCTACCTAGATACCAAATTTTATCCATGTGGCATGAAAAAAGTGTCTGAAATTATAGGTTAGAAATGACACACGATCAATGGGATACTCTGTGTATGTGCCGTGGCCTGCCTACCTGAACCAATGATTAGAATAGCGTGCCTTTCAATGTTTTTCATTTAAAAGGCCGAAATTCCGGAAATTCATAAATTCTTGCCGGACAGTCAAGAGAGAAATGAAGACATATCTCCATGAGCGCAATGAGGACGGACGGCGGGGCACACGACAGTAGACCAATTTAAATGACCCGGCAGACCCCTGAAATAATAGAGTATTTGCGTAAGTGAGGTATTTTGTTGAAATTTATTATAGCGAGTAGTGTTTTGTTTCGAAATGCCACGTACGAAATACCAAGGTGTACTTCCAACTAATTAATTTAATAAAAACTTTTAATATGCATTGTTTTAGCATCAAAATTGCCTAGGTCTAAACGCCCAACCATTTCTTCCCATTCTTCGTAGTGTGACGTCATCTCCCATATTAGCCGAAGCGAAAAAGCCTAGCTGTGCGTTGAGAGTGAAATAGTATTTGCCTTTTCGAAGTTATTTCGATATTTGCTAATTAATAGCTAAAGTTTCATCCGCACGCTAAGACTACACAGTCACACAATCTCCAAATCAACAAATGGTCGACTATGGGAGATGACGTCAGAGCCTACAAAACATGGCGGACCAGTGTTTCGGCGCAATAATAATTTATTAGATTTTATTAGCTAATAAAAAATTAACGAAAAGCCTCTCGAGAGTCAGAATGAAAATTCAGTGTCTGAAGTATCGATAGATTTTTCAGATGTCACTTCCCAAAAGTTTGCAAATACTCTATTCACACGATGGGATTTCTTTTTTTTTTAAGTTCCCAGCGAGAAATCTATCTCAAAGCCCCGGACACTCCGTTTCTAGATTTGAGAAATATAGCAATTTCATCTGTAAGTGAACACTTAAGGCCGCGAAAATGGAAATATGGGGAGTCTAGTGTAGAATGTAAAGGGTGGGCTTCTCATAGGGGGGGGGGGCTGCACGGGTCGGGATATCAAAAACGCAAAGAGATACCTACGTAAAAACCGGCTCAGAGTTGGGTTTTATGGATTCCACAGTTACATTTCTGAGTACCTAGCCCTCAACGAGAAGAGGTTGGTAACTACCAGCATTCATCAATGCTAACTGAACGTGGCGAATGATACGATTCCATGCGCAGGGAAATGAATAGATATAAGAGGGATTGCCATACACCCAATGGTTTTCGCGTACCGGCTGATCACTTACCATTGCCTCCACCAGTTCAGCTCATCTGGGGTCATTGGAACGCGTAAGCCCTTCCACCGGGTCAAGGTTGTAGTCTAAGGGATGGGAAATAATGTACGTGATCATGAGTTATGAATAACTGCAAAGTGCTCTTCATAACGGCTTCGCATCGCGGGACAGCCTCGTAGTTGCCAAATGTAATTTTCCCCTGTTCTCACAGGAAGGGGTAGCGACCAATACCGAAGTAGGCATTGGAAGAATTAAGGTTTCTTAAATTTAAAATTTATTGTCTAAAAACATTGTAAAATAATTCCCTTGCATAGCATCTATAAAATTTATGAAAAGCCTCGAGAGAAGAATATTTTTTATCCAAAATTTTAAGGCTTTCTCATTTTCTAGCAAAAAATTATAATAATATAAACAGAAGAATAAAATTGTAAATATTTGCAACTGAAAATTTTCAGTACTTAGTAAATACCTGTAAAATTGTAACGAAGGCATATTTTCAGCCACTAGATGAATTAATAAAACATATAATAGATATCGTGTCGATGTATTAGATTGATACTTCTTGCTTTTTCCATTAATCATTTTCCAACAATAAAGGAGTTGGAAAAAAATAAACAATCAGGTAATGTTCAGGTATTGTTCTCGAGCTATGCACCCCTTGGTAATTGGCTTCATATTGGCCGACGTTTCGGAAAACGACTTGTTTTCCATTCTCAAGACGTGTTACTCTCTATATGTAGGATTTTACACTGAACTGAATTGACCGTTTGACGAGTCCAACAATTAAGCTCAGGTGTCGTCTGATTGGCTGATGTTCCTTTGAAATCTCTTCTGTTCTCTCCTTATGTTTTTCATGCAATTTATTATAGGTGCCCAAGTATTTCTCAGATGAAAGCCAGTATCCCGATTGAATTTTTATTTGGATTTAGGCGGATTTCGATGGCTTCCTTGATTGGTGGTGCCAGTAGCGTTGTGAGCGGCAAAGAATTTTTGCATCTCCCCATCGAATGGCATGATCTTGATTGATGCTATGCTCCGCCACTGCCGACTTCTCTGGTTGCGCTAATCTAAAATGCCTTCGGTCCTCTTTCAGCCTCGTCTCAATTGTTCTACCTGTCTCCCCCACATATATTTTGCTCGCACTCGCATGGAATCTGGTAAACCCTTGGTGTCTTCAGGCCGATAGGATCCTTCGCCTTCACCAGTCGGTGCCTTAATTTAGGTGGTGGTAGGTGGATAGTTTGGATGTTATACCGTCGTAGAATGCGGTAGATCTTGCCAGATATGGTTGAAACATAAGGGATTAAATCTTTGGCCAATAGTTTTTCAGGCGGCTCCCCCGGACAACTCTCCTGTTTCGTATTGGAATTACTTAGGGCCTTAAAAAATCTGTTGTCTGCCGTAGCCGTTCTGTGAAAATGTTCTTTTTAGGTGGTCCAACTCGGCTGGAATTCTCACTTTATCCGATATTAACTTGGCTCTATGAACCAATGTAGATAATACGGCGGCTTTTTGCGATGAATGGTGGTGGCTTTATCCGTTGAGGTACAGGTTAGTATGAGTTGGCTTCCGATAAACGCTATGCCCTAGGCTTCCATCTCCTTTCCTGGGGATGAAGATATCAAGGAAGGGAAGTTATTTTGGGAAGCCATTTTCTTCTTTCTCCATGGTAGGTGGATAGTTTAGGTAGTAGGTGGATAATTTATGTGGTGGTAGGTAATGTTGCGTATCGCAATTTAAATGAGTAGCAGAACAAAAATATTCTTCAACGATTCACATGCGATTTGTGACACGCTGTCCTTGACCAGTGATTTCAAGGCCAGACTTCGGTCGTTCCCCAAATTTTTAAAAATTAATTTGGCACGGTGAGCCGAATTGCGGTATGAACTTCAAAATTATCGGTTTTTAAGCTTAAAGTGCACGGGGGTGAAAAGATTTCCCTGGGCCGCCCTTATGATGACCGTCTTGAGTAAAAAAAACCACTCTCTTCCTCTCCCTTATACCCCCCCTTGCCTCTCCTATCGCTCGCGGTATAGGATTGGAACGCAAAATGAAGATTAAACAGAAATCACTTCTGAAGAGACAAATAGAAAATGATATTTTAGTTTATATATTCGTTGTTAAGGCTTTCGTCCGTTGCCCGTGGGACTAAAAAAAATTCTCATTCACTTATAAACAACGAAAATAGCAGAGTTTCAAATAATTATCAAAATCAGATGTTATCTTTGCTGAAAGTTCATTCTGTTTCAGCGTATACATTTATAATGGATAGTTCTTGACTTGCTTTAAAGCTCATGCAACTATGGTGCGTAATTTTCACAGCATAACAGTTCAAAGTGGTACTAAAGGTTTTCAGGCGGCGAAATATGTGAGCTTAAAACAAAAAAAGACTCATTAAAATTATAACACGATTTAATTTTTTTCTATACCAATTGAAAGAACGTTAACATGCATTTAATTTTGTTTGCATATTATTTAATCACAAATGATTTCTTTTTTGTTAAAATTTGACATCTCATACTCGTGCAAGTACATATCTCGATTTTTTCCATAAACAGCAGTGCCTACTTATGTACCTCAAGCACCTTTTTGGCACGCGGTGGTGAGAATAAGTTGTGGAGGGAATAGGCGAGAGGTCACTGCAAGTCCATGGATTCATATTAAAATTAAGGTGGTTACACCGTAAATTGACTTAAATGTCATTTAATTCATATTCTATGTACTTGTAAAAACACTTGTCCTCTACCTGATATGAACAACAAAATAATACCTTTCCACGCTATTTTATTCTATAATTGAACTTGAAACTACATGGTGTTCAATGGGGGAATGAGAGAAACACGAGGAAAAATAGTATTTTTCCAAAAAATATAAATGCCATTTTCGTGGAAAACTGTCTCTAAGAAGCATTGCGTAAAAAGCATATCGTTTCAAGTGATTTGGTTAAACTTGTGCGTACCCTTTTTACAAAACATTCGCCCGCGACGATTACGTACCTACGCACGATGCAACCTACCTGCTGGTTACCTAAAGTTACCCCTTCACACATCGTTCCATATTCGTCGTTAACGAGCGCTGATATGTCACCACCGACTCCAAAGTCCCTTCTACTATTCTGCCACTATCGATTTATTAACGTATTTACTAAAATGATAAACCCTTAAGGTGGTTCCACCGTAAAATGACTTAAATGTCATTTTATTCATATTTTGTCTACTTGTAGAAAACGTTGTCCTCTATCTGACATGAACAACAAAATAATACCTTTCCACGCTATTTTATTCTATAATTGAACTTGAAATTACATGGTGTTCAATGGGGGAATGAGAGAAACACTGAGAAAAATAGTATTTTTCCATAAAATACAAATGCCATTTTCGTGGAAAACTGTCTCTAAGAAGGAAATAATCCAGAGAAATTGAATAAAAATAAAATATAGGCATCTTACCACCTTATTTTTCTAGTTATTGAAATATTACTGCCGTAATTGAAGTCAGAATGCGGTAATTCGTAGGAAATGGTGCTGCAGTCGGCTCCAATGGCTGGATCAAAGTGCTCATTTAAAATACTTTCGTGGAATAATCTGCATTTTTACTACTTTACTTTTGGTTTTCTGTAGGTAATGCATTCCATCAGCGAAAGCAGGATTTTTTTGTGAAAATATAAAAATGTGGAATTTAGTACCTATTTGTTTTGACCGGATAGGCCGTTAGGATTTGAAGATCGTACTCTAGGAGGGGTCGTCAGATACCTGGATAATTCGAAATGCCCATGAAAAGAGGGAAAAGTTCTAAATACCTACGAAAACTGTTAGCAACCCAAGCTTTGTATGAAATATTTTGAATATTGAAAATAAAGCCTTCCTGCAATGATCGCAGAAAATAGAAGCAATGGAAATGTATTCATCTACATCTACAAAATACCCTGCAAGCCACCTCAGGGGTGTGTGGCAGGGGGTGAGTATCCACCAACATGCATTACACTATACCCTAAAGTTGGTGTAACTACGACTAATTATGCATTAGCATAAATCGCTAATCCTTGTCACGAGGCGAAGCCTCACTAGCATGCACTACACTACAGATATTATCACAATGGAGAGGGACCGTTAATATATATGTATTTTGCAACTACACAAATGGACAGAGACTCAAGGCTTATGTAGAAAACATGCACGACGTGCTGCTAGTACTTAGTACAGATAAGGATTCAAGTATTAGGGAGTACTACTACTACTAAGAGCTACACTACCTATCGACAAACCTAGATAAAAGTCTCATTGGCCGCTGTTATGGTTATGCTAGTATTATCGAAGATAGATGAAGATAAAATAGACGGAGAGTTCATCACATCTCAAATATCACTTATGAAGAAGTCTTAATTTAAACTAGGGCGGAAATATACCTGTCTGATGAAAAATCTGCGAAGTAGAAGATAAAACTTATTGGATACATTTTACGGCCCAATTGTTGATCGAAAACAAATATAAAAGGAGAAATGAATGGGAAGAATTATAGAGAAATACCAAGAATTGAATACATCAGGCAATTATGAAGGACGTCAAAATGAAGCATTGTGTAGGAACGAAACGGTTGGCTGAGAGGAGTGGAAAGCCGCTGCAAACCAATCTTCGGATTGATGACTGCTGCTGCTGATGATGGTGAAGACAATCCAGTGATGTTCTATGAACTAAACCAGGCGTTATCAACCTTTTTCTGCTTTCATAATAATAATAATATATTTATTAAACAGGTTGATATAAAACCCTTTATAAAGTTATACTTTGAGTACAAGTATTAAGGCAACAAGGAATAACAGCTTTAAAGTAAATAAAGGCACATCAAGGATATGAAGGTAAGCTTCAAAATAAAGATAACAGAGTAAGAGAAAAAAATAGATATGACTTGATCTGACAAGAACATCAGGCATTCACAACTGAGTAAGGCAATTCTAAATAAGAATATAGATATGGCATAATAAAAGAAGGCAAACAGTCAAGAAACTTTGCTTCTCACATATCTTTTGAAGGTGCTTGAAGAAGGAATAAAAAAAGTCAATGTCCCTTGAGATTTCATTAGCATCTCTCATTTCACGGTACAGTGGTATGTAGAATGAATAATTATTTGGCAGGTAGGGAACATTAAACAAATTGCTCAGTCTTGTGTTTACCGAATGTACCCTTAGAGAGAGAAATGACAATAGAGTTGAGCATTTTATGTAATTGTTCAAAACATAATATGAGAATATAACACCAAATTGTTTTCTTCTACATCGAAGAATAGTCAGGTTTAAGTAATTCATTACGCTGACATATTCTCCTTTCTTTCTGGGAATAGAAAATTTGATTGAAGCAAACCTTGAAAATTTCTGTTGGACCCTCTCCACGGATGATTCATATTTCCCATGAAATGGATTCCATTCCATATGTTTTACTTACTTGATTAACTTTTATACGCTACTTGTATAAGTTATATACGTAAGTTTTACCACCCCTTGGCATCCTATCAGTAGGACCAACACCTGGTAGGACCCCCTCGTAGTAAAGGATTATGATTGCCGTACTTCCGCCATTACTCAGCTTTTCTCGCGTGCCCCAAACTACGCGCTACCTACTTAAGGGGGGGTGGGGGCACAGGTTAGGATCCATGACTGAGCTAAGAAATTAAATTATCCAACCAATAGTGATGCCTTTCTAATCCACGGGATTCGCTATGAAGTGAACCAATCCAACGTCTCGATACTTCCGCCCTCGTCTCGGTCCGAGAATTATTTCGTCTCGCCTTGACCGTTTTTTCGTCCAGTCTCGACATTTTTCCTTCTCTCAATCTGTCTCCTATTTCCGTTCCACTTCGATGATGATTTCCTTATAGGGTTTTCATCACGTTTCACTCGGATGCTTCGTCCAAGTATTTCATAAAATCTCGTCAGTTTCTCTCTTTCCCTTACGGTTCAGAAATCTCACGAACGTAGAAAGAGCGATAGAAAGTGGCGATGGTCCATCAAAACCTATTTAGATACACTTTGACATGAAGAATTCTAAATAAGTGCCGAAAATTTCGCCCCGTTCCAAATGTTTTATTTTGCTCCCAGAAGTTTTTATTCCCGTGATTACCAACAAACCCTTCACCTTTGGAAAGCTTTTTTCGTCTCGCCTAACAAGTCACTCAAGTCTAGATAAACTAAATTCATTGCAGTGAAGGAGCGGATGTTGTCACACATAAGCCTTCCATTGTTATAACGTACGAGTACAACTTTCGGCAGTCATCAGTTGGGTTGTGAACCAGATACTAATTTTCTGGAAATTAAGGCTGTAGATTGAAATTATAATTACTCCAATAAGTGCAATTTAGAATGCATGAAACATTTCGCACACCAGGAAAAATAGCAGACCTTTCAAAAAATATTCATGCTCGAAGAAAACGGATAAACAATGGAGCTGCGATGTTTACTTCAAAGTGACGTCAAATTCAAAGCCAAAGTGGTCGTGTGGTTTTTTTCATCTCAGTGTCAAAATGTCATCCTATAACGTGTATCATATAACTTGCCGGCTCCGTTTCGAAAAATGTATTCGGGTGATGACGGATAGGAAATCGGAAATTCGGGTGGAAACTATGGAAATTTTGTTTACATAACGGCTCGGTCCAAACTTTCTGCTCGACTTTGACGTACACCTTGACTTTAAACTAGAAACTAGCGGTATGTAAGATACATAATTACCCCCTGCCTCGATGGAAGCGTAAAGTTATAAGATTCTAATATGCAAAAAATTAGATAAAAAGTTAACGACCAATGTAATTAGCCATTGTGCCGTTTTTGGTTGTGTGAGATAAATAAATAAATAAACGTGAAACAAGGAAAGTAAAAACTGAAACCATGGGGCAGAATTTTACTCTCTAAGGTATCACCAGAGATGAAAGAAGCAAGAAAGGTATTGGGAGCAGGGTAGCCCAGGCAAGAGGATATTCAAGGAGATCAAAAGGGGAGCCTGCTAACGCCTCTACCTTTGAAGTATAAGGATTACATCTTGTGTGGAGCATGCTCTGTCGAGCATGCTCCACACAATATGTAATCCTTATACTTCAAAGGCTGTAATTTTACGGCGAAGCGTGCAGAGGACAACTGCAGAGGGCTTCAGAAGGCAAGACACGATGGAAATTTCGCTAGGGTTCACCTTCATGGACCAAACTTTTAACTATCGAGAAAGGATTTTTTAATCATTAAAATTATCTTAAGGATGTAACAGGAACAGCATTAACAATCAAATGTATATAGTATTTTCTTAAATTGTTTATAAATTTTGTTTGCACTGAATTCGACACAATGGGATCTGTAAAATGAACTAAGATGACTCTAGAGCAGGGGTTCTCAAAGGGGGCGATATATCACTTCTATTAGGGGTGATTTCACTCCCATCCCTACCTGCAGGCCATCAGGCACAAGATTTCCATCGAATGATGGTGGTGAACATAAAGTACTTCTTGTTTAAAATCTAATGGGGACGAATGGGAAAAGTTTTGTGTAAAAATCCTTTAAGTGGGGATGGCTAAAGAAGAGTTTGAGGATTCTGCTCATATTAATTAAAGTAAAAAGATGTTTCATGAAAACAGATTATTTTTCTATCCTGTAGTATCATGTGCTTCATTATTTTAATCTATTTCAATCCTCACCAGATGATTATTCCAACTACACACTTCGTCAATTAATGAAAATGACCGAAGTATGCATTTTTTCATGGCTCACTTCTACACAATTCTGTATCTCTTATGTTTAACACTCGAATATTATAGGAAACCCACAAAAATAACATTAATTTGCCCAAAATATTCCATTTAATCGTGAAATGACAAAACAATAAAAAATTTGTAATAATTTTTTCGTAGTTTTATTGACATGCGAATGGTGTTGCCGTGAAGGCGACATCAACATGGAAAAGTTTCGGTGTTATTACTTAGGGATACGGTAAAAATGAATTCTAAGCGGATAAATGAGGAAAGTCCTTTAATTTATTGTTTCATAAAGACTTAAACTTCGACATAACTGCCTCTTGAAAGAGGATATGAATGAAAAGAGTTATGATGGAAGGCCAAGGTTGAAATATATCTGGCTAATCATGAGGTACTACTTACGTCAAAATGAATACATACGAAGGAATTAAACGATTAGATGAGAGGAGAGTGGAGAGATGTAGTGAACAAATCTTTGGGTTGGTGACCTCTGATGATGATGCGTCAAATTCGAAAATAAAGACGATTGCTTTCATTTCAATTGAAGAATTCTCATATTTTTATTTTCTAGTATATACTAGTCAGTCATAATTTTATTATTACTAGTCAGTTCCCATTCCATCGGCTGAGGTATGCTGCCGATAAGTGTAGGCATTTTAAAAAGGGTGAAAGTTAAAAAAAAAAAGTATTTCGCCATATAGCCAGGTAATACCCTAGCCCCAAATCAAACATTAAAATCAACATGAAAATAAAGTTATGTTTAACATCAGATTTTACGCTTTTTATAGTTTACTGTAATATTTGGAACACGGCTTCGAAAAATACGCCGATAACCGCAGAACGCCTTGGACCTTCGAGGCCGAAAAGGCACAAAATAATACTCCACGATGTTTCTTCTTAAATTCTTCACAACACCAAAACCGGGCATTATTTTATCTCCTCGACCTCAAACGCCTAATATTTTATTCCAGCTATTGTCTTCGATATCCTATAATTTCCAAACTGAAAAAAGGTCGGGTGAGGCATCCAAATTTCATTGAACAAGAAAAAGTTGGTTCGAAGACCAGCTCTAATTTATACAACATATAAGGTGCTTTGGTTTACCATCAAATTAAATAGGCATTCGCTAAATTGTCTTCCACATCACAGCATTGGTATTTACGACATGCGCCACGAGTCTAAGGATATCTAGTTGGATCAGACACCCAACTCTTTTGGTAGCCGGAAATCATTTAAGTAAGACGTCGGTCAGCGGATGACCCTAGCAAGAGGCTTAGAATTGTTACAGCACAGTAGTAAATATTTTAAATATTTTAAGTAGTACAATTTTTCAAAATATAAAAAAATCAAAATATAAAAAAAAACTAGGAAAAAAATGATAAAAATGTCGTGAAAATGGAGCGATTTTCGGCAGAGTTATTAATAACACTCGAGGTAACCCTGAACTACACTAATGTCATTTCAACTCATTGTTTCAACTCACGGGAGCAAAAAAATAAATGAACTGGATAGACGGGCGAAAGTAAACTGATGCGTTTGTTACAATATTACATACTTTTTGCCAAAATAAAATAAGCTTCATTGATAACACAATGACAAGTACATACTCGGAGCTTTCCGGAGCGATTTTATGGTGCCAATACATTTACCAAATGAAAATAATGTTACTTCTTATTTTTGGGCTAAGAAGTCGCATTTTCTAAAATATGTAGTAGTTTTTATGTAGGATTTACAGCTACGGCTCTGAAGATTTCAGGACCGCAGGTCGAAGCGGGAAACTTTTTTCAAATATTACTCTCATAAGTTTCTATAATTTGTTCGAAATACCATCCTCTTTAGTTGCATGTAGCATCTGACTAAAATGCCTAAAACACCCAAATTGTTAAATGGCTCCTCAGAACTTATTAAAGTTGGTTACTACAACCAATTATTGAGTTTTATCATCCAAACAATTCTTTCAATTGCATGTATATCCCTCGTCCATGCACTCTCCCCTTCTCAATTTTCCTTAAAAAAAACTTATTCTCTCTCTTTCTTATTAATTTTCTCTCTCTCTTCCTCCTACACTTGATCAGCAACACAGCATCTAGCCCAATGTAAACGCTTTCTCATCATGTAAGTTGACGATTCGTGGAACAAGAAAATACCGCGGGTTGGAGGATCCTTCATCTGGGAAATAAATGCTTCCGCAAGGACGTGTGGCAGGGGGTGTTGAGCCAAGAGACATAAAAAGGTCATTAGAGAAAGGAACTTGAAGGAAGGAGGAAATTGATGATTATTGAAGAGTGATCCAGTGTAATTAGTCCCCATCTGCTCTTGCTGTAGTGGCGAGTGGTGCGTAGGAAGAAAGCATTCATGAACCAATCTGTTCCGCAGGAAATTATCTCATTTTGTCGCTTTTGACTTTCCTACTGATGTAACTACTATTAATATAAGTTTACTACCGGTTAGGATAGGCTAAGATGGAATAACAAATACATACCTATGCTGGTCTTTTGATGCCACATGACTTTGTCTCCTCATACGATATCATTGTTCAGCTCGGCACTCTCCTTCATCCCGTCCATGAAGCCTATTTTCTTTCTTCCCCGCTTACTCAACATCCTCCCCTCCATCACGGCCTTAAGTAACCCTTTGCCCTTCATTACCCGTTCCAACAACCTACTTTGCCTCCTTCTAATATCCTCCTGCGGTTTCTTCTACCCACCCACCATTCCAAGCACTTCCTCTTTCACATTCATTTACGTCCATCCCCACTTTCTCCATCCTCCCCCACGTCTCGAACGCCTTCAGCATATTCTTGTCCTCCTTCATCAAGAGTCCATGTTACTGCCATGCCATACTCTACGTCAGATTCATTGTCTGATTAGATTCATTGTCAGCAAGATACTCGAACATATCGTCGTTAGCAATATAATGACGTTCATGGACAGTCGTAACGTCCTCCATGGCTCTCAGCACGGCTTCCGGAAAGGTAGATCATGTGAAACACAACTCGCGCTCTTTCTTCATGACGTTCTCAAATCTGGTGAATCGAAAAGACAAGTGGACGCATTATTTCTAGATTTTAAGAAAGCTTTCGACACGGTACCTCACAACAAACATTTATTAAAATTACAGTCATGCGGGCTAAACGAAACTGTCGTAAACTGGATACGCGACTTTCTGAGTGATCGTAAGCAAAAAGTAGTTCTTGACGGAATTAGCTCTGATGTAGTTAAAGTGACATCAGGTGTCCCACAAGGAAGCGTAATCGGCCCCCTTTTGTTCATTATATACACAAATGACCTATGCTCTCGAATTAGCAGTAAAATACGTTTATTTGCTGACGACGCTGTCATCTATCGCGAAATTAGTGATCACTCTGACTTTGAAATTCTATCATCGGATTTAAACAACGTTCATGTGTGGAGCCAAGAGTGGGGACTCGAACTTAATCTGGGCAAATGCACGGCGGTACATTTCTTGCGGAAGTCATCCAACTATCCCCATGTGTATGCTGTGGATGGTGTTAACATAAAGGCGACAGATGAAGTGAAGTATCTGAGAGTTACGATAACCTCGAACCTATCGTGGGGAACACATATAAGAAATATTTGTGGCAGAGCTCTGAAGAAGCTAGGATTCGTCAAGCGTATTGTGGGAAGATTTTCGGATGAAAAAGTAAAAGAGAGGTGCTATTTCGCACTCGTCCGGCCACACCTTGAATATGCAGCGAGGATATGGGATCCGGTGCAGAAAGACTTAATCCGGGAACTTAATAAAATACAAAGGAAAGCTGCGCGATTCGTCAGAAACTGCTACGGGCGTACAGATAGCGTTACACAGATGTTAAACGAATTAGGCTGTGAGCCGCTAGAGACTCGGAGGCTGCGCGCTAGGCTTAGATTCCTTGAGCAATTGAGAATAGATACCTTTAAGAGTGATACGGAGAACATCATATTAGAACCCCACTATATCTCCAGGTCCGACAGAAACGATAAATTAAGATAGATATTTTGCCGAACGGATAGGTATGGGAATTCGTTTTTCCCCCGAACAATAAGGAGCCTTATCAATAAATGCAAGGCGTAATTTCATTAGAGCGTTTCCTTTTTATATGTAAACGGCTGGTGTCCTAACACCCCCCGCCACACGCCTATTGAGGTGGCCTGCGGGGTAGTATGTAGATGTAGATGTAGATGTCAGTCTTATATTTACACACTCTTGCACAAGGCTCCTGTCATCGGCCCTGTTCTATTGGTGGGCGTCTCTTTCTCTAACCCATTGCTCCCTCTAATGTCCTCTCACAGCAGACGTAGTGTAGGGGTGAAATAATACCCGCTGTGTTGACCTGAAACATGCAGATATAAGCATCCTCCAATAGATATAAATCTTACCTCTGTGCCTCTTTGGCATTTCTCCTCCAAAACTGCCCAATTAGCTACGTCCTCCGCTTCCTTCTTTCCTTTCCAGACACGAAGAAAAAGACACTTTTAAAGCGTCTTTCAATGGCACGAAGCAACCATTGTGTCAACTCCAATTTAAAACGCTCGCAAAATGTGGTGTCATTGAGTGACAAAACGCAAAAAAAAACGCACAACCTCCATCGTAAATATTGTCCCAGCATCAGTGGATTTTGAGACCAAGTTGCAGCGAAGACTTGTGACCTTAACACTAGTACGCTGTGAAAATCTACCTGAAGACACATGACTGCCAAATGAACTTGCAATAACTTAAAATAAATGCATAGGTAATACCAAATTTATAAATCAAATCCGAAGAATTTGGTCATTTTCCAAAAGACAACGTAGAAAACATTTTACTAATGCATGGGATACCTTTCAACATTCAAATACCCTAGAGCAACTGTTTCCAAACTCTTTTGAATTGCGTACCCCTCCACCCATGCCAATTCATCGCTCTCTAATATTATTTCACAAAGAGGTTTATTTTTTTAATATATTTTTTCTGCCTTTGAAACGTAAAATTCGCCATTATACAAGTTTTTTCAAGTCATCCCTATCTGCCAAGGGTGTACCCCTAAGGGTATGAGTGTCACAAGTTGGGAGTAACTGCTCAAATCTTGTAAAAATCTACCCTTCCCATTGCTATTTATATGTTTTTAACATTTTATCAGCAAGTAAAGCAGCGCATATATGGTTTGGTTTACGCCATACTAAAACATTCTAACAGTGGTGCGCGGCTTACCTAGCCAATTTAGAAGAACATGGTGTGAAAATTGTCGTTCTTGCAGGAATACGGCCATGATATGCGTAGAATTTTCCACAAAAAAGTATCCACCTAAGACCAGAATCGAACCATGGAAACTTGGACCATGGACCAATGCGCAGCCAGACCCCCACACACTGATTCTCGTGGAGGATTCAAATGATATAGGTGTTAACTCTCCTAATTGCCGCGAGAATCAGGAATTGTGGGTAGCGTCGTGATCTGCGAATTCATACAAGAGATTGGTAATATCGTGGCTTAAGGCGGTTTGAGCGAGATAGTTCCCTTTGAGTCATAATGGAGACCATATCCAAATTTTATTTTTTTATTTCAGCGTCTGCAAGAAGTATGAAATAAATATTGTAGTATTAATGGCGCAAATATATAGTTATATATGACCAAAAGACTCAGTAATTAAATAAATAAAGCTACATAAGTCTCTAACTTGACTCATTTTTTCCCGCCTTCACCCTTCAAAACAGCAGGTTTTTTTGCGATTCTGTAAAAATTACTGTGGTAAGTAATAGATTATTTTTTATAAATAGTTGAGAAAACATGCAATCTACACACCGTTAGTTTTTTGACGAAACCTAGGTTCTAGAAGTTCCTAATTTTTTAATAATTCTCCCTCTGGAGCGCATAGCCGTAATCTATCCCATGTAAAACATCTTACCTTTTCAGGAAAATTGCTTGATAAGTAGTTCGGCAAGAGGTTCATATTTTGATATAATTGGAAATATGAGAGTTTTTATCCTTTAAAGAGAGGACAAATTCACCAAATTCTAGGTGAAGTGATTTTTCGCTCAAACTAACTTAAACGTCGCTTATATTTTTTTCTGCCTTTTTTTCACACCAAAGGAGCCACTTGAACATGCAGTGAACGTCTAAAGATCCTTAGTCCTCTTGAATTTCGTTCTTGGTGCCCGTATTTTATGGAAAGGTTAATATCTCTTCGAGACCATCGAAATTGACGGTTGACTCGTGGTATATAGTAAATTTCGCCAACTGTGTGACAAATTACGCCAACTGTGTGGTATGTTTTCGTTGTCAAGGAAGCCCATTCTGCGGGTTGTCGTCGATATACTTCCCATAATTCACGACCTTCCGCCATTTTTTTCAGAGAGTACCCCTCACGGCCCCCGTAGGTAGTACGGTTTCCGCGGTGTTTCTCTCGCCCTTGGCAGCGGACCAAGGACTTCCCCCTCCCTCCCTCCGGTCAGAACCGGTGCTGTCGGGGAGGGGGGACCACCACCGGAGGAGGGGAAGGTGCTGTGGGAAGGTGGGCGGAGAACAGTCTGGATGCCCTTCCCGAAAACCCGAAATCTCTTCCTCAAATGGTCCCAAAGCCATACGCGACACAACCGTGGGTTTTTTTCTGTCTCGAAATGCTTTCTTGTGTATCGGTGATTCGCACGAGTGAAAAAAGGTCTTGATGAAATGAAATAAATAAATAAATGAGGAGACTCACTAGCGCTGTTAAATCACGCGCTAACTTGGCTATCACTCTTGAGTTTCCGTCGCTTCCGACATTTCATTTTATGTTCCAAATATTATATTCTGTCATTCTTATATTCAGAATTCAATGCTCTTTCATCCTAAAACCTCATTTTTGTTTACAGACATTCACTTCTTTTTTAGGAAATAATTTGACATTTTCCCTAAAATACCAAAACTTTTAGGAAATTATGAATAATTAAATTATTTAATTATTTAAAAAAATTACGAATTCAGTTTGTTTCAAGGTTTTAACCCTCACAACTATGTAAACGCTTATAACTGAACCCACTTGCCAACTCTTCGCAACGATTTTACGTTGAGCTACAATAATTTTACAGAGGCGGTGATGCAATTTTTTTATGCCCATGCTTGGTGACCATCTGCTTTTGCAATACTTTTGAATGATGTCCTCATTAATTCCAAGATGACCTTTAATTTTACTTTTTCAACCTTCCTCTTTTGAATGGCCCATGATCCGTTGGGACATCTCTTATAATGTCGAAGCCAGTTTGTTGCGAACAATTTATTGCATCGCCGCCAGCCATTGGTACCCACACCAGCCACGATTTATAAGACGTTTCACGTCACAAGTCAAGTTTATAAGATTCCTCAGAAGTAGGAACGCTACGATATAAGTATATAAAGATAGGCGAGCCATAAATAGAGTAGTTAGAGCTTTCTTCACCTCTAAGAATAATAGTAATTTTTTATAAGATTTGGTTACGTAGCGAAGACAAATGGATGGATGTACTTGGCGAGCGATTTATTAAAATAAGGAAGAACCTAGTTAAGGAGGTTCCGCCGCGACTGTGTGAGTCAAAACAGATACTAAATTCCACATTTTTTATATTTTTTCCAAAAAATCCTGCTTTCGCTGATGAAATGCGCTACCTACAGAAAACCAAAATTGAAGTAGAAAAAATGCAGATTATTCCACGAATATATTTCAAATTTGCACTTTTTCCAGCCATAGGAGCCGACTGCAGCTCCATTTCATACGAATTACCGCATTTTGACTTCAATTACGGCAGTAATTCCCTAATAACTAAAAAAATAAGGTGGTAAGAGGCCTATATTTTATTTTTATTCGATTCTCTGGATTATTTTCTTCATATAAATAATTTTCTGCGAAAATGGTATTTATATTTTATGGAAAAATACGATTTTTCCCAGTGTTTCTCTCATTCCCCATTGAACACAATGTAATTTCAAGTTCAGTTATAGATTAAAATAGCGTAGAAAGGTAATATTTTGTTGTTCATATCAGATAGAGTACAAGTGTTTTTCACAAGTAGACAGAGTATGAATAAAATGACATTTAAGTCATTTAACGGTGGAACCATCTTAAGAAAAGAAGGGGATATATGTTTGGAAATTTGAACAAAGACAATGAGAAAATGATTATTAAAACCCAATATAGGGGGAAGCGTTTAATCGTTCATACACGTCGTCGAAACGGAGGCAAGACGGCTTAAGACTTCGAAGCTTTTGGAGAGGTGGTGGTGGATGTAAGATGGAAAGAATGCTCTGACAGCAGAGTAAAACAAAAATGAGGGTCGTGGTAGCGAAGGAAAGGAGGTCGATGAGATGAATTCAACGAAGGAAGTGGGAGGCAAATGTGGAACAGGTAACAAAAAAGGCATATAAAATGTTACATTGGGTGATGAGAAACCTTAAGGAAAGCGGTCGAACTACAAAGGAAAAGGCGTATAAGACCCTAATCAGACCGATTTTAGAATACGCGTGACTAGGGTGGGACCCGTATGAAAAGGGACAAACAAAATCCATTGAGAAGGTACAAAGAAAGGCAGCAAGGTATGTAATGGGGAAGCATAAAAAGACCGAGAGTGTCACTAAAATGCTGCAAGTATTGGGATGGGACTCACTAGCACGGAGAAGAAAAATAAATAGGCTTTGCGCACTCTTCCGCACACTTGAGGGGGAAAAAGCATGGGGGGAACTGCGACATAAGATAGAAAACCCCAACTATATTGGTAGGAATGGTGAGGAATGATTTTCTCACCATTACAAGATGAAATGTCGGTCACAAAGGACCAACGTAAAAAAGTTTTCTTATCTTAACATGACGATTGATGATTGGAATAAACTCCCTACAGAACTTTTTCAGCCCTTTCCTAGCAACTTAAAGAATTTTAAGAATACGTGTAAAAAATTTATTTTGGAAAACTAATTTCAAGGTTAATTTTAAATTTACGATTTGACTGATTTAGTTTTTACTTTGGTGATATAATTTCATTCTTTAACTGTTACCACCTGGCAAATAGCCAACTTGTAACGATTTGTATAATAATAATAAAAGTAAGTGGATAGTGGCGGGGAGATTAGAATATACTTGACATTTAGGCGCGACGACGTTCTGAAGAGAGGAGTGAGTCGAGAAAGTGAGGAATTGAAAGGAGGAATCTTGGGAGGAGGGCCTGCAAGAAGGAAAAGGTTTCTTAGTGTTGAAAAGGCATTATAAAATTGATATTTCAGCGAAATAAACTCTAGAGAAAACTCCACGATCCAGGACTCCACTGACCATAGACTGAACTGGTTGGAATTGGCTGGATAGTTCTTTGTCAGGAGGTGACTCTCAAATGAGGTCACTTGCGCCATTAATAATAACAGGTCGGGAGGTGATAATAACATAAGGATTACTCGGGAAATTGAGGAAGGTATATACATGCGAAAGATTCCTTTGCGTGGGCTTCAGTCTACACTTAAAGACCAATGAATAACCCCTGCTCAAAGTAAATATGCATTTTCTATAAGTAATCTAAAGGAAAACTTACAAAGAACAGGTAGTCCCGCAATATTAATTAAAGTACTGATTATATAAACAACGGATGATACCTAATCGTCTTACGCCATCTGGGAAACGAAAACTTGTGATTTCCGTGAAGCTTATATGAACCCACAACACACACATCTAATAAAATGTAATAAAGTTGCTCAAAAAGATTTATGTAAACTCATTTGTCACGATTTTTTAAAGTTAATTTATTTGCAAATAAATTATATGTATGAATTGTATGTATATTATGCCGCAGCTTGAAAAAGGGTGATTTTAGTATTCGTTTAGTTACTATTACTCCCCGGTGTTTTATTTTTAGAGAGACTATTTTTCATCCAGTTAAGATAATTTATGCAAGGAGAATACCGGGGAATACCATAATACATTTTTTTATGGAGTAACTCATGTCGCAAAGGAGGTAAGTAGAAGAAAATGGGAGCAGAAACCTCTTTCTATCAGTCGAATGATGATATTTCATTTCGACCAAGAAGGTATTAAATAATGAAAGGCAATCAAACAAATATTCAAGTTCATAGGTCATCTTAGTATTTCGTATTAGCAATTGTACCGTGGAACTATTTACACCCCATCTCTTGAGATTTGAATTATAAATTAAATATTATATTCCTAGTCCGAATTGAGCAAAGATTCTTATGATCAAACTTAAGGTTAATCCAAATTGTTCGGATGATTTTGAATGGCGATAGGATTAAATTTCTAAGAACCTTCAAACTATGTAGGAGTTGATTTCAAATCCTATTTAGTTAGTCTGACGTTCGCTAGTTCAAGCCTCGCTTCGGAAGATTCGATGACATCCGATTTCTCGTGGGCGTGCTGAATTGGACATTCAGAATAGAAAATATGACCCAAACAGCTTTTGTTGTAGAATTTCGCAGCTCATTGTTTATTGTATGGCTTTTGGTTCTGCGATTAATTATTTAGTACTAGGCAACAGTTTCGCCGTGCTATGCTGCCGGCTTCGTCGGGTTTTTAAGAACAACAATGGTCTTTAAAAAAAATGAATATACAATTCCAGCAGTTGATGATTTTGAGAAGTAAAAACTTAATTTCGAAGAAGTCTCTTCCAGGTATAAGGGAGTTTATAACTATCCTCTCTATTGGTATTATTTGGTCTTTTTTCTATTTCAATCGCCTCCCTTATGAGCAGCGGAAATTAACTGCTTTCTATGTGTAGTACTCTTGCCATCTCGATGTCAATGGCGTGACCCTCCTCTAACGTAGTGTGCTCAGCCACGGCAGAGTGATACCAGTCTTTCTTCCGTATTGCACGTTCATGTTCTTTTAATCGGCATCTAATTGCTCTCTTGGTCTGCCCCACATATGATCTTCCGCAACTACAGAGAAGTTCGTATACACCCTCAAACATTGTGGGTGGTAATGGATCTTTAGTCCCTCGTAGATGATCTCGTACTCTGGAGGTAGTGTTATATCGTGTGATTATGTTATACTTTTTCATTATTCTATCTATGCGATCGGTCGTACTCGCAATGTAAGGCAGCATAACATATCCCAGAGGTTTATGAGTCTAATTCTCTTTAGGTTTTTTTGATGTCACTCTTTCAATTAATTTGTTACTAAATCCATTATTATTTAATGCTTTTCTCAAATGATTTTACTTCTCAAAATCATCAACTGCTGGAATTGTTTATTTATTTAAAAAAATATCATTGTTGTTCTTAAAATCCCGACGAAGCCGGCATCATAGCACGGCGAAACTGTTGACTAATACTAAATAATTAATCGCAGAACCAAAAGCCATACCCAAACAGCTTATTAAAAGGGGATTCATCATTATGGCATCCATTTACCCAATATATATATATATATATATACCTTGGCGTCAGCAACGGACGTGATCACCGGTTTTAAGGCCTCACAATTCTTCTTTCAAGATATGAAGCTTTCACTGCCAATTAAAGTATAAACGAACATAAATTTGGACTGGACTGACTGCACCCGAAAATTGGTCGTTCTTGTTTTATAACCGGGAGGTGCTTCCGGACTTACGAGTTACCAAATTATGCACGAGTGTATTCACAAGCGGTAGCGTTTACGGGGAATCTGCACTTGTTCGAGAAGTCCATTGTTAAAGAAGGAATACTCCATTTTTTCTCAGTTGATATTTCTAAGGTAAAGACTTCGTACTCTCTGATGGCGAAAAAATAGCCCATTTCGATCAAATACATGAGATAAGATCAAAGTAGGGAATTTTTATTGGATCATTGCTTAATAGTATCACACATGAAAAGTGAGGTCACAGAGTCATTTCCCTGGTAATTAAAGGGAAGCCATGATCAATTAGTTGGGTCAAAGCAAACGACTATTCTCATAGGAGTAAAAAATATGAAGCTATAAAATAATTTTCAAGGGTAGCTTGGATCTGGAATGATTTTTATTACTCGAAAAAAACTAGAAGTAAGTGTGGAAACCTCATGTGCATTTTTTCATACAAAAATTAACGGAATTGTTTCAAGCGTCCATAAAGGCCGTTTTACACGGGGCACGTAATTGCACAATCTGATGTATGTTCGAACGTGCATTTCAAATTGCGTCGTGTAAAGCGGTGAAATGCTAGAACGCATGCGCAAATGCATGAACGCGAGATGGCAAAATAGCCCCTGTTCTAATTCCGAGCTCGCATTCTCGCAATTTCAACAAATTTTTTTCCGATAGATGTCGCAGTAGTAGGGACCGGAAGAAGCTGAGTGACGATAAGCGTTTGTTGTATTCATTGTTGTATTGGTGGATTGCATTGTGTGCAGTTGTTGTTGCTTGTTGTCCTTTGCGGAATAAGTTGAGCTGGCCACACAAGGACGTGTGACAACATGTCAACAACGATGCGCACAGAATTTCGTTTCTTCTTTGTTCTAACAAGTGGCTCGCTACTCGCGCACTCAACAGACGACGAAATTTCGTGAATGAATGCTTGCTTACGAGCATCGTGTAAAGCGGTAACGCATTCGTCTGCGCAATAATTATTGCACGCAAGATTGAGAAATGAATGCAGTGCTAACCTGCGCAATGACGTGCCCCGTGTAAAACGGCCTTAAAAAAGCCAAAATTATCCGAAGAAGATAGATTTAGTGCTGTTATATTATTGAATCGATAAAAGAAAGTAAAATTTTGTCAGGATAATTTATTACTGTTTTTATATCTCCCGGTACAGCCGTATACGGCACAGGACACAGGAACAAAAATATTCCGCTTGATTGCTGAGACACAGTCGAAGAGAAACAGTTGACGCAACAGTGAGGCAATTCCAATCCAAGAGAAAATTGCAATACAGGAACATCTACACGTCAATTTGTATCGTGGTCGTGGCTAGTCGCAGCACGGGTGAACCCTTGGGTTTAACTTAAAACCCACAGTATCTCCATGTTTCAATTGGAATAGGCTTAAATTAAGGTCACGAAATTGTTTTCTGGTTGAACGAATTTCCGCTGTATACCTTCTCAAACGGATGCAAATCATTCTTGCCACGCTATAGTTCCAATAAATATCCCGAAAGGCTATTTTCACGAACTTTTGGGCTTTTTTCAACTACAAGAGTACCTACTTAGCGTAGTTTTCCGTCTAGGTAGTCGATTGAGGAAATAGAGATTTTCATTCTGCAATTTACTGACAAATCGCAAGATAAGTTATGAAATGATTTTACATTTCTAAATCGAGTACTATCAAACTTAAAAATTTCTCATCGTCGGACATTAAAAAAATTGAAAACTCACAGGATTGCCTCGTGTTATTCAAAACAAAAAGCCGAACGGAATTTAACTTGTCCTCTTCCCCATAGGGGCTCCACATTTCTTCTGCAGTCCCATGGTCCTGATTCAGGAAGAATTCAAAAAATTTCAGCCTCGACAGCGACAAAATCCTAGCGTCTAAGCCTCGAAAAATCCAAGAAATGAGGCGCAAATGAGGCTTCTGCTAAATATTACTGTGCGAGGCGCTACAAGGTGGTGTTGAGACCACAGCCACGAAAAAGAAAAGTGAAATGTGCTTAGACAGGATACACCAGCCAAACCCAGTTTTTAGTTCTAAATGCTGCTAGGGAGGAAGAGATCGTTTTAACGGATGACTAGGAGTATCTACCTCATTTTGTCGCTTGGTGTTGCTACTAAAACAGCATCCTTCTGTCTACCTGAATTATTCGTGACGTGAATATTTCGTAGTCTATCGCGTATACTTCAGAGTCTCTGGAGGCTCCAAACCTACTCCCCCTCCATCAGCTCTGTTGCACATATCTCGTAGCAGTTCTTTTTTAGCCAAATATAGTGCTTACCTTTGTGCTTCGCTCAGCTCGTGAATTCATCCTATACTGGCCCCAATTCGTGCTCGAGGTGTTCCCAAGATAGGGTTATACTAGAGCGAATTTAAATTTATTTCCCATTCCGAAGAACTTCTCGCCTAAGAATACTACTCGCTTAAGGTAGTTTGAGCGAAAAATCACTTCACCTAGAATTTGATGAATTTTTCCTCATTTTAAAGAAAAAACTCATCTTACTCAAAATATCAACTTCTTGCCGAACTACTTTTCGAGCAATTTGCCTGAAAAGGTTAACTGTTTTACATGGGATAGTTTACCGCTATGCGCTCCATATGGAGAATAATTAAAAAATTAGTAACTTCTAGCACCTAGATTTCGTCGAAAAACTAACGGTGTGTAGATTGGATGTCTTCTCAACTATTTATGGAAAATAATCTATAATAAGATAGATTTATATATGACCACAGTAATTTTTACAGAATCGCAAAAAAACCTGCTGTTTTGAAGGGTTTTCAGCCGTACGGCGGGAAAAAAGGAGTCAAGTTAGGAATTTATGTAGCTTTATTTATTTAATTACTGAGTATTGTGGTCATATATAAATCTATCTTTGCACCATTAGTATTACAATATTTATTTCATACTTCTTACAGACGCTGAAATAAAAAAGTAAAATTTAGATATGGTCCCCATTATGACTAGGGAACTATCTCGCTCAAACCAACTTTAACATGGAATGACCCACCAAGATTTTTTAAACCACGGACGAGTTGCCCTCAATATCTCAGATTTTCACTAATTTTTTAGTATGATATCCTTATAAAGCCATTAGTTTGTGCATACAATTTTTATGAAAAATGTTGAGTTTTTGTGGAGATACGCGGGTATGAAAAATTCGGCATTTGTAAAAATAAGTCCCAGAGTTTTCCCATTTTCTTGACAGAAAGAAATTTTACTATTTAATATGATCCATGAATGTATTTAGTATGAAATGATTCCTACCGGAACTACTTTCTAGCTTTCTTAGATCAGAAGAAAATGGAAAATTTCTGGGTAAGCCTTATAAGAATATCACACAAAAACGTTCGTGCAAATCTGAGATAGCAGAGGGTAATTTTTGCATTTTCGTCGGTGCTTAGGCATGGATTGACCCCAGTCTATTTGACGCGGTTTTACCGCAAACGTTTTGACTGTTTTCCCATAGAAACTGTTTGTCGATGCATTGACGTCACCCAATCCTCGAAATAAGCGATGATCGATAACTGCGAGTCCTTCCTGAACGAGTCCCGCGAGAAATTTAATTGCCTTCATTTTTTTTTTTACTCTGGAGATGCTTTGAGGGGAAGTTGTGGGGCAAGGCTACCTTTCGCCAGAGGAATTCGCTTCAGCAAAAAGAAAACGTAAGTGAAACACTTAAGGAGATTCTCAGAAAATATATTTTTTTATTTCAGCGTCACCAAGGACGCCAGGATTTACATACTTTTTCGTAAAAAAAACACAAACTTGTATATAAAAAAGTCACACACATATATTCTCACTCATGCATAGCCGGGTGGGGCGGAAGCATAAACGGGTGGGGTGGTGTTCAGACACGTCCTTGGAGTCGACTGACTCCCCAGCCTCCCTCCCTTCGAGAGACACCTTAAAAGACCTTTTCCTTCTTCTCCGACCACACTCGACACACACGCTCTCATAAGAGAGGACGAGGAGATCTGAGTCAAGTTCGCGTACCGCCTCGAAGCCTTGACCCACAAAAACCAGAGGCGCTGTCGTTCTCACTCTCTCCTTCCCAACCATATATTCATTCCACTTTGGACGCTGTTAACTCACGCTCTCCAGGAAACGAGAGCGGCGAGTGAAGAATGAATGCGTTTTTGAACTTGCTCGCTTTCAATTCATCGCGGCGCGGCCGTCCATTCACAACCTCACCCACCTTCAAGCGTGCACAGGATACAGACGCCCTCGAAGGAGTGAAGTTGTCTCAACGGCTACTCTTCGGGGCGCGTGACATCATACACGGGAAGGCTACTGCTACAGACCGAAGCCTAGAGCATGTCTAGCCTAGTAGTATTTGTATCAAATGGAGAGCTCGCGCGCCATCCGAACGATGAATTTCTTGTGGGGCTACAGCAAGCCGATTGCTGAGACGTTAGACACGGTCAGATTTGTGGCGTTCACATCGTGAAGCTCGATTACCTCGTAGATCATCCTAAAAAAAATAACCGCGCTCGTGACTTCAGAATGAATATGACGAATCTAAAAAGTGCCATTTTTATTTTAATTTCTGCTTTACTGTTAAGCATTGAATTGCTAAACCAAAAGGAAAAATGCGGTTTTCCGCTTCACCGTATTCGTATTAATGAGGCGTCCATACGAAGATGGCGCCAGTTTTTTTCTTCTTTCAGACTACGGTACCTACTCTGTAGCATCAAAATTCCGGGAACAGAAGTCATTTTGGAATGAAATATGAAACTTAAAGCGGAGTCTCCACGGACTATATCGGGTGACTTTCCCTATCTGACATCACGCGTCCAAGGAATTGCTTAGGTAACAACTTTCTCTGCTGAGGGCGTATCTTTCCATGAATGATCTAAGGGAGTAGAAGGGAAAAAAAACAAATGAAACTCAACCCCCGCACACCCTCTATCTCCTCTTCACCCCTTTCGCAACTCCCTCTACACGTCTCCTATTCTGCAAGTGATATTTGAATCCAAAACTCTCTTCTCAATACAAGTTACAGATTCACTCACGAGACCGCCATGAAACTGGGCCCCCAATGGGTTTTTTTTGTTGGAAATGAATCCATCGTCAATTTAGCGATATTAAAAAGGGATAATAAAAAAATCTTGCATCGAGAGGAAGGAACTATGCCGTAAATTAAATACTGATTAAAAGAAGAAAAATAATCACCCGGAAAGACGTTACTATGAGCTGAACCATACGGATAGTCCTCCCAATATATACACCCGTATACATCATCATGACTTGTGTCAATCAATAGTCTTACGCAATTGAAAGTGAAATTCTAGGGTATTCCATGAAGTAATAAGTTGACTGGAACGGCCACAAGCGTCAAGTGCGTAGTACTATTGGCAACTGAAAAACGATCAAAATTGTGTATAATAAACCGAGGTGCTTGAATCATCAAGCGAGGCGCTTGAATTTGAATTCCTGAATGTGCATTACACCAGCGTCTCTGGTTTCACAGAGACTGCCCTGCCGAGTCATCCTCGCCCACCGTGACCCACCTGATACTCTCTCACATCACTTCCAAAAATATCACGGTCACGCACCGACTTGTAATATCACCTTCCTCCTTCGTCGACAAGGAAGGAAGCAAGATGGGCAGGGGGAGACCGAACCGTCAAGTCCACACGTCCTTCGGGCCCCCCTCCTGCTTCCACGAGCGAAGGCATCAGTCGAAAACAGACAAGAGAGACAACAAAACGTAACAATAAAATTATTAAAATTAGATCGTCGTTACGACGACGCACTCGTCACGCAACAATTAGCAGCAAATAAATTAAAAGGCTGATCGCCATTTTTAAATTCGTCCCTTCACATTTCCTATTCTCTCTATGAAAAAAAGAGAGCGTCTCGTGGAAGTCTTTTGTTTGTGTGTTCGATGCCTGAGATCGCCGTCGGTGACTGCGGCATTCCGACTCTGGGTGGAAACCAATGAGAGCCCCGACCTCGGGACCTCTGGAGGACGACGATCGAGGGGTTTGATCGCGTACCAGAACAGCCCAGACCAATCCGTGGGCCAATTCCTCTCTCTCCATACCCCGGAAGTGGTGATCGACCGCTCCTCCGGACGCGGCGGCTACCTTCCGACGCTTCCCATCCCGGCGTCGCCCGCCGCGACTTTGTCCGAGAAGGGCGGGGGCAGGTCGCCCACGTCGAGCGCGAGCAGGGGGGGCAGGGGCGGCGGGGAGTCCCTGAAGACCTCCTCGGCAAGCTGGGCCTTGTCACCGCTGGCCATCCTGAGCTGCTCGAGGGCCTCCTCGTAGCTGGGAAGGCCCGAGACGACCGTGTAGCTGGGCAGCGACTCCACTTCGGAGCGGCCGCTCGCGTGACTTCCGCTCGACTCCCTCCGCGCAGACGCGTCCCCCGCCGACGGCGCCGGACCGAACACTGCGGAGAAGAGTTACGATAGCGGCATAAAACAAATGCATATCACTTCGCGTTTAATTCAATCAAATTCAACCCATCACAATAATAAAAGATCTTTAGGCTTTCCCGGCGAATAATATTCGTAAAACCTTCTCGGGTTTAAATCTTTATAATAGTTGGAAAAGATCATCCACATATCGCGCTACTTTCCAAACATTTGAAGCCGTTTTCTACTGGATACGTAACAGCTGTTTGGTCCAGAGTGACATTGTTGAAAAAAAACAACCGAGGAAGTTCTGATGCACAGATGTGCGGCAGATGACGCGTCATAAATGTAACAATGTGTAGTTGGTGCGTTTTCTCAATTAATTTTACGGATGAATGCATTGCTATCCGTGTAATACTTAAAATGAAAGTGGCAGCAAACTTACGGTGGTGAAGACATTTTAAGCGCAAGGCGTGAAACAAATAAGTCGAGGAGTTTAATCATAAAAAGAAGTTTTTGAGAAACTAATATTACTGCTATTAATTCATGCTTCTAAGAACGACAAATTGTAAAAAAATTCAAATATGGTGCATACTAGCTTCTTTGAATATTTATTGACCACTTTAATAATTTTATAATTAAAACAAATCCCGGGACCTGTGCTTTGGCTAACCATGCTCTAGAAAATAATCACAATTTTAACTTAAAAGAAGCTAAACCTATAGATTTTGAATCGAACCTTCAGAAGAGGCTTTTAAAAGAAATGGTCCGCATCATAAAAACTCCTTCAGTTTGTAACCATAGATCGGGTATACATAATTTAAGCAAAATCTATCATAATTTAATATCCTATAACTAAAGTTCTTTTTCTATGTATTATGCAATGTTCTCCAGAATTTCAATATGAATACGTTTTTTATATTCGTAAAATATGTAGTATACATTCGAAACTTGAATTTACGACATCTGTAATTGTTAATTTCATGCTAAATACTATTCATTTTAAATATTTTAATTTTCACTTAACATATTTTTTAAAACAAAATTTTAGCTTGGTTTTCCGTTTTGGTTTTGTTTTTGATGTTGATTTTGTTGCTAAGAGGAAGAGTTTGTTTTTGTGTTAGCATCGTCGCAGTAAGAAAGTTAATCCTTTGAGGTACTAAATTTATGATTGAAAACATTTTTATCTTTGTAGTATTATAATTATTACCAACTGTATTCCTTGCATTGTACTGTAACCCTGAAGAAGCCTTAATAAAAAGGTGAAACGTCAAGGAAGTTGAGTTTTTTAAAAAAGACATGACCAATACCTCCATAAATTAACCAATGTTCCATACTAGTATCATGACTAATGATTCTTTCATAGAATAATATCGCTTAAAATTCCTTACAATGTACGAGGAGCCAATGTAGTGGACCGGGTGAATTTCCTACAGATGCGCATTCCGCTGTTCTGTCGAAAGATTAAATTCTCTAAACTAACGTCGACGACGTCGACAATATTTGGACGTGGAAAATTTGCATGATGAAACGCACAGAATAGATACAAAGCTATTGCAATCTGAGACAATGCAGTCTTGAACCATAATTACAAGATAAAACATTTAGCTAAGCCTTCCGTTTACTTCAATGCCAATTTGTTGTTCACAACGACCGTTGCGGTGACGTGGCCAAGGGCGTTAACTGCGCGGGAAAATCTTTAGCGCCCACGACCTTCAATTGTTAAATGACAAAGTAATAACTCTCTACAGAACTCAGAAATAACGAAAGAAGGAAATGGAAGTGGTGGTATGGCCAGTCATTTGGGGAATCATTCAATTTTAGGATACATATATAATATACAGGTGGATATAAATAAGCTGCAGTAGAAATATAAAATATATATTCTGGAATAAGAATTTGCGACATAAATGGAAGCATATGAGGGAAAGGGCACTCTGAAATCCTAACAGCTTTATTTCCATCCAACCCACTCGCTAAGACACCTAGACATCAGTCTTCAAGGATACTCCTAGGAGCTTTACACATTTCCGAGTCATAAATTAAGGATAGAGTGACGGATTTGAATCGATTGAAACACGCTAAGTAAAAATCGGAAAATTTACTGAAAAATGCGTCACCACATATGTAGTACGGGGCTTCGGGAAACTACTTGGGAGAAAAGATTATAAGAGGACACGAAGAGAGGGAAGTGTCAATTATGACAGCAACAGCTTCGCATCTAGGTCACTGTGCTGGTCACATAAATTAGTCGTCGCACAAGGAAATCCGTCTTATCAGCTTATGCAAACGAGACGTAAATTTATACTAGTACTTCCTTATGACAGATCAATTCCTTTGACTCAAAAGGTCATAGATAATAACAGGTTCACTGACAATGAGTTAAGCCGTTATCAAGTTGTTAAGACATAAGGAAATCCTTATCCCCCACTGTACTTTAGGTAAATCCGGCAAAGATAACCAATTGGGAAGTTGATTGGATTAGTTATGTCCATATAAATGAATTTTTACTTGATACTGAACTGGGGGCGGGGAGCGTGGTGGCCTAGTGGGTAGAGCGCTTGGCTACTGATCGAAGGGACCCAGGTTCTAATCCGGGTGAAGCTTTTGAACGCCCCCGAACAAAAAAATCCTCTGAGTGCGAGGTGGCCCAGGAAAAGGAACGACCCTGAATGTGTGAAATTCACGTGTGAAACTGAAGATGAAAAGAGTGAAAAAATTACCCGTTTTCCGGCTGGCATATCTTGCCTTCGTACATTTTGATGAGAAATATTCCGGTTTGAAATGGTCCGGATGAGGGAGTGCTTCTGCCTTGCGGCAATTCAACAAAATTGTGCATACCAAATGTTTCTTAATGGCTCGGAAATTATAAGATGATGTAACCAAACGGACTACATATACGAAAGAGGATGTTTTACAGAATCAAGTAATGAGCAATCTTGGATATCCATGTTGAGAAAAACCAACTTTGTCATTTCCACAAAACTTTATTCCGCTTTTATTTAACTTTTATACTCAGTATGCCACAGTGTGGTGAAACGCGCGTCGTGCCAGCGGAATAAAGATTTGTGGAAATAACAAAGGTGGTTTTCTCAACATGGATATCCAAGATTGCTCATTACTTGATTCTGTAAAACATCCTCTTTCGTGTATGTAGTCCGTTTGGTAATATCATCTTATACTTTCCGTGTCATTAAGAAACATTTGGTATGCACAATTTTGTTGAATTTCCGCAAGGCAGAAGCACTCCCTCATCCGGACCATTTCAAACCGGAATATTTCTCATCAAAATGTACGAAGGCAAGGTATGCCAGCCGGAAAAAGGTAGTTTTTTCACTCTTTTCTTCTTCAGTTTCATCGTCGTCTACGATTATCAATCTACAAGGTGAAATACGAAACAATGGCAGGTGAAAAAAAAATTAGTCTGATTCCGACGGATGACAAACGCACCGTTGTGAAAGGTGGAGCGGCTAGGTGTCCGAAGGGTGAAAGCGATTATAATTTTTTTTAAACCCAACTCCCCCACCCCTCCCCATCCCACCCCTCTCCATCCCAAGCCAAGGCCCTTCCTCCCACTCAACCCCCTCCCCTACCCGTGCACTTGAGACGTCTAAATCCCCGACGCGGTCCCTGAGCAGACCAGCAGAGCAGAGAGTTAAAAGTCGTCGCATTCAATCACCAAAGCGGAAAATGGGGAACGCCCATGATTAAAAAAAAAAAGTGTTTGTATATAATTAAACGTAGTTAATACTCTCTCAGAAATATACCGGAAATAATTCTGTCAAATTAACGCTTTTTTATGAAAATATTCATTGTTGAGAATTACGCTGACTTGGCGTCACGTAGCCAACACGCTATACGTAGTTGAGAACATTGTGGATGACGTCACCGAACTGTTTTCGATATTCGCTTCCAGCATATATGACACATTTTCAGATTAAATTGAGCTGGTTTTTCTTCGAATTGGACGAAAATAATCGGTTTGTTTCCTTGATGGGAGAAAGTGAACCAGTATGACTAGTTTCCTTCTCATTAAATAAATGTAAGAGTAGAAGCAGAGAAGCGATACATTCCGCGCCGTGACGTCAAGTATTCGATATGCCGTTTTGGGTCACGTTACACCTTTCCGAATTATTACGCACTACTATATTATATTAATGCCAATAGGAGGGTCTAACGGTTGACGCATACATATGTGGACAATATTTTAGAGGACAACAAAAAATTTGCTGTCCTGCGCACAGCACAAATATGAGGAATAAACTCGATGCATGTTCCCTATTGTAATATTACCCACTGTCCGGTCCAAAACGGTCACCCGAATAAAATAGAGTTTATATCTTTAAAATGGCTGCAGAGATTTTGATTTAAAACTAAGCTGCCAACATTAAAATATAATTTATTCTGAGTTGTTCCGTATGAAAAATCATGTTTTTCAATGGTTGGTATACTTGTTGCGAACCGTGAATGCTGGGGAATAATTTTGACTTCCAAGCTAAATAAAAACGAAAGGAGATCTCCTGGATTCCTTCCAGCACAATGTGAAATTGACATTTGTATTTCTATGAAATGAGTTTAAAACGGTTATCTTGATAGGCGTTTAATTTACAACAAAATTTGTGCACGTGCACTATTTCCGCGAGAAAACGTCGTCGGATGACATTACTCCCGATTTGTTTCCACCAAGGTAATTAATTGGTTTTGAAAAATAATACGAGAGAATTTCCGTTACATTTTTAAGATATGTAAGATTTGTATCTCGAGGATAGGTCAAAAATTTAAAAACTATGACTCCTTGCCAAAGTTTCGGAGTATAATTGACACAATCTTTAGGGCTACAATTTACGGCACAACAACATTATTAATGAAGTGACATAAAAAATATCTCAAGTTTCACCTTACAAACCAAAGTATCATACACGTCATTACAATATACAAATAAGAATTACCTCGGATTTAGCCAGGAACAACACGTTTCAACAATCCGCATCTCCAATAAAACTGTATAATATTTTTCCGGATAAGGAGCTATCAGGACCATTTTATGGAATGGTACATTACTATATTGTGACCATATATCATTATGGTCACTATATATATATATATATATATATATATATATATATATATATATATATATATATATATATATATATATATATATATATATTCAAATATAAATATACTTTTAAAACACAGGCACACGAAAATTAAAAGGACACTCACAGAATAATTAGCGGGACGTTTCGACGGGCAAGCCGCCATCGTCAGCGACAAGAGACTAACTAACTCTGAGTTAGTCTCTTGTCGCTGACGATGGCGGCTTGCCCGTCGAAACGTCCCGCAAATTATTCTGTGAGTGTCCTTTTAATTTTCGTGTGCCTGTGTTTTAAAAGTATATTTATGTTTTTATTCGCCGAGTGCGTTTTCTCAGAAGATATTATATATATATATATATATATATATATATATATATATATATATATATATGACCATATTCTCGAGGATATATGGTCATATACCGTATATCCTCGAGATACAAATCTTAAATTCCATGAAAAGGTCGATAATACAATACTTCAATTTTTAAGATAGATAGTTTAAGATCATTTTGTGGTATGTGTAATAAGTATTTTGGAAAACGAACTTCGATATAGTAGTAGTTATGAAGGGAGACTATCGACTACCCAGAGGTAATTTTCTCTATTAGTGGTGGATTTTGATAGAAGGCAAGGTTATTCGGGGAAAGGGATGGAAAAGAAAGAACCCCAACGTGCGATTAGCCGGGCTTACGCCTCGTGCGACGGAACAGCAATTGAAATGCCATACACGCCTAGTAGAGATCGGGATTCTATTGATAAATCTCTTCATCTACCGGGATTCGTACCAGAGACGATTGATTTGGAAACCAGGACACTAAATGGCTGTATTACGCATACGCTAACATATTATTTTTTACTGCACACTCATGGAACGCATTGTGAGGTTCTTCATGTACTTAGAAAACAAGATACAAAGTAAAAATTATCGACTGCAGTTGGATATTTTTCTAGCATTTTTGGGCGTTTGACACATTCCATTAAGTACCTATAGGAGAAAGTATTTATCACACGGATCTGACGAATCATAATGGAAGACTTTTATTGAAACAACTTTTAGGAGGCAGCAAACCAGGACAACATCTATCGTTAAGATGTTAGCGGATTGATTTTTTTAGAAGACGAGGGCTAAAATTTTATCTCGCCTTGTATTTGGGTAGCATTCAACTAGAAAATTAATCTGACATATTAGTCAACACGGGTCACTTTTTTGGGCTGATATGGGAACATCATTGTGTTCACCTATTGCGAGCGAAGCACTAAAACTATTCTTCTTCTTGCGTATTTAAGGTGGTTCCACCGTGAAATGACTTAAATGTCTTTTTATTCATATTCAGTCTACTTGTAGAAAACGTTGTCCTCTATCTGATATGAACGACAAAATAATTCCTTTCCACGCTATTTTATTCTATAATTGAACTTGAAATTACATGGTGTTCAATGGGGGAATGAGAGAAACACGGGGGAAAATAGTATTTTTCCATAAAATATAAATGCCATTTTCACGGAAAACTATTTATAAGAAGGAAATAATCCAGAGAAATTGAATAAAAATAAAGTGCAGGCATCTTACAACCTTATTATTTTAGTTATTAGGGAATTAATGCCGTAATTGAAGTCAAAATGCGGTAATTCGTAGGAAATGGCGCTGCAGTCGGCGACTATGGCTGTATAAAAGTGCTCATTTAAAATACATTCGTGGAATAATCTGCATATTTTGCACCTTACTTTTGGGTTTCTATAGGTAACGCATTTCGTCAGCAAAAGCAGGATATTTTAGACAAATTATCAAAAATGTGGAATTTATTATTTGTTTTGACTCTCACAGTCGCGGCGGAACCTCCTTAATTAGCTTGTTAATATGGTTCGTTTTCATATCACAGAGCGACGGTGAACGGGTAGTAAAAAAAAATAGGAAGTCTGCCGCCGCCGGTTGACGGTGCGATTGTGAGCACGGCAAGTGCGAGTACTTGAGGCGGTCCAAGGACAGTCCCCTCCCTCCTCCACTGATCGAATGATTCGACCAATTCGCGGTCAAGGCGTATCCACTTGCAGCGGCAGCAGAGGGGCAAACCGCGCGCCTCCAAGGCCGTCTCCAATCTGAACACACTCGCTCGACTCAATCATACGGAAAACGATTCGAACGTAATTCAACGCATATTATGGCTACGTATAGAAAAAAAATGTCCTCATATTGATACAAGAAACAAAATCCAACCTTTCCGCGACATTTTTTTTTTTTAGCAAATTGAACTTGAAATTACATTGTTTTTTTTTAAAGTGAAAATGTACGGAACATGGGGAAATTCGTGACTTATACCTGATGTATAACCATTTTTAGACTGAAGAATTTAAGTATTTGGGAGTTACCATTAACAGCCAAAATAAAATAGAAGCAAAGATACAAATGAGGTTAAATACAGCTAATAGATGATACTGGAGCCTATCAAAACTATTGAAGAGTAAACTTCTCTCAAGAAATACAAAAATTAAAATATACACAGTTATAATACAGCCAGTTCTCTTGTATGGAGTGGAGGTATGGACGCTAACAAAACAGACCCAGAAGAAGTTAATAACATTTGAAAATAAAATATTGAAAAAGATATATGGGCCAACATTTGAAGAAGTGGCATGGAGAATACTGAAAAACAGAGAGCTCAGGAACCTGTACAGAAGACCAGATATTGTGGCTGTGATAAGAAGTAGGAGAATTAGGTGGCTCGTTCATGTAAGAAGAAGGGAGGAGGATGCAATGATAAGAAGAGTGTGGCAGAGGTCAACCAGAAGGAAGGCGCCCACTGGGAAGACTAAGATGGAATGACCAAGTGGCTGAAGACATGAGAAGACTTGGGGGAGAGGTTGACATGGCGGAGGACAGAAGAGTCTGGAGACAACTTGTCGGCGAGGCCGAAAATCGACTTGGATTTGAGTGGCCACAGGAGAGATATATACCATTTTCGCGAAAAACATTTAAACACATTCCATTTTATCTTTTGAGTTATTGCTAAATCAAGTCTATTACTCAAGTCATAACGCGTTACTGCGATAGATATGCCAATTAAATCGGTTCCTATCGGAAAAAGTGTTAATCAAAAATATATTCTTCGACTAGACTGCATATTTTGTACTTATGTTTATTTTATGACTTAGATACAGCATACTATCAGCGAAAGCAGCAATGGGGACCTCAGTATAATGTTTGACTCTCACATTTGCGTTCGAACCATCTCATATAGTTTCCGCCGCAAAATGATGAAAAAACCCCAAAATTCTAGACAAGTCAAATTCTTCATAATTGGGACACCTGTCAGAAATTGCGTTCTCCACTACACTACGTCAACAAAATTGTGCAACACCACATTATTTTAGAGTAATATGGGCTTATAGGAATTTGGTAGAGGAAGCCGCGGGAGAAAGAATATTTTTCCTACCATATGCAAATCACATTTTGCGACAAACTAATAAAGTAGCGGTTATTTTCAGGATTTTTTCGCGGCTATTTTATGAAGGCTACAATCATCTTAGTTTTTGATTTAGTACCAACTTAACGGGGCAAATGAAATAAAAATGCTTTAGTTTAACAGAAATGGAGCTAAGGTCGGCTCCATCCGCTGGAAATATTATTTATTAAATCATACTTTCATCAATAAATGTGAAACTTCATGGTCCGCCTTTTACTATTAAATGCATAAGGTAGATCAGCCTAAGCAGTTAACCAAAGTAGTGTATATTATCTGGCATTGATGATAATGGGAGATTTCTCGTTGGTTTTGACTCAAGCAGTCGCGATGGAACCTCCTCAAGAGATAAAGAGATTGGGGCGATCGTGAGCCAACTGACATTTGACTCCTCTTAAAACAGTTGACGCGCGCAACCCCTCACGAAAGAGAAACCTCTTGCCCCCAAGGCCTGAAATGGACCTTAAAAATAGTTGCCAACGCGGATGTCAACTCAAAGAGTCAAGTAGTTTATTTCCAACACCGCTTCCGCAATCGCAATGCCGCAATATTTCCGTTATGGTTTAAATAAAATGGCATAAATCACTCCGAAATGTTCCCTGGTAATATCAATCTATCGCAATTTTATCAACTCTGCGCCAAAGTCAACGGTAAAAACTCACATTCGCGAAATGCATAAAAGACAATGGAAAGCCGGAATCTTCGTTGAAAACTGCTAAGAGTGAACAGATATTGAAAAACAGTTGATAGGAGAACTAGGTTGAGAGCTGCAAAAGACTAGAGACAAGACGCTAGGCTTAGATCACTTGAATACATAATTCTAATCAGATGAGTTTCAGGAAGACACGGTGGTACATCTGTAGATCTGATAGAAACGACACAATTTGAGAGGTACGCTAATAAGAGAGACACGAGAACATAAATTCTTTCTTTTCAAACACAATTAGTAACCTACTGCAAAAATAAAACAAAAACAGCACGAGAAACTAATAAACTCCGTTCACCTACACTTAACTTCCGGCCATTCCCTCTTCCAATTCGTTGTTCCTATTCCCACACTTCTGCATGACTGGTGTTTCAACACACCCTTGCTAACTCGATGGATACGCAGGGTGGTATGTAGATGTAAAAAAATATACAAATTAATGTGGATGTTAAATTTATGGGAATGATTCAGGTGTGAATCGTTCAGTAAGGTCATAAGAGGGCGCGAAAAGAATATACGAAAAAAAGGAGTTAGACAGTAATGTAGGCTTTGATGCTTTCTAGGTTTGAAATTGAAGTGAAATTATCTCTGCCTTCCGACCTGGTCACTTTCTCCATCTCCGTACCGACGTTTTAATGGAAGAATTTTCCATCGAGTCCTAAGAGGGCTGTTGATGTCGACGATGGAAAAGTCTTCCATCGAAACGTCCCGTCGGCGGAGATGAAGAAGCTGACCCTGTCGGAAGCCCAAGAGAATTTCACTGGAGGAGTTGTACAAGTTTTATTTTGCCGTTCGGATGAGGCCAAGCGAAATCCTTTTCATGTCAGGTTTAATTTACTTTTGAAAAGGACGAGTTGAAAAATTTTAAAATTAAAACTGAGGAGCCCGTGAATGATACCGAAAAACAGAGAGCATGTTTTCGAAAGATTTTTTCCGTTCCTACAGCATCCCCCGAGTCGAACAATTTAATATTGGCGGCATAAAAATTGAAATGCTTTCCTTTACCCTAGCCGTGGCATTTATCTATGAACAGTTAATAAGTAAATTTTACGGATCCTTTCTTCACCTGTAACGTCCAATTTGATCCATTCTTAGGATCATCATCAACAATCCGTTTCCGCAGCTCTCAGTTCTCTGTTAGCAAACCTATTCACTACACGTTTTTTTTCATTTTGACTTCCCTAGTAATTTGCGTGATGTATTTAATCGTCGGGATTAATCGATAATTCTTCTCAACTTTTTTTTCCTCCAGTACTGTTTTTAAGGGGCTTTTGTGTAGCGTAATGAGTGTAATTAGTTCGCTTCCCCTGTTTTTCATAATTTTCGTTAAACTTTATTCCTCTCATACAGTTCAAAGGACTTCCTCATTGGTGATTTTCTCCATCCATTTAATCAATCATCCGATTAAATCGCACTTCCATTGCTTCAAATCGACGTTTTAATGCTGCAACTATAATCCAATTTTGACTGCTGTTTACGAGCACGCTGAAAATGTGTGTCGAAATGAAGTGCATCCTCACTTTCATGCTTGCGTTGCTGGCTGTTAGAAGACATTTCTTCTGGTTGAATGTTTCTTGGCTTGCGCGATTCTGCTCACTATATGTACATATGTATAGACTATCTCACTCCCTATATGCGAAGTTCTTTCACTCACTGTAATTTTTGTTGCCCAAGTATTATGGTGACTTCGTCTCCTGAATATATTCTACAAGCCATTATTTTGGCTTTGAAGTTTTATTTCTTCATAGTTTTTTTCAATGTAGTCGAGTCTTTTTTCTTCTCCACCAGAAGTGCTTAGGATGTTGTATTTACTAAAAATCTTATGCACCAACAAAAGGGAAGTTATAATTCATCAACCACAGGAATAATTGCTATTTTGATCAAATTACAGCTTCCTACCTCGTTAAAAGTTCAAGCGCACACCTTAATAGGCGCTCACTTTTATGTGAATGCATTTGATAGCATGAAATAGGAGGAGGTAATGGTGGCTATGCTCACATATCGTACAAGGACAGCTATCCCATTATATGCATTAATGATGGGGAGATCACGCATAAAATGTATGATATATTAAGGGTGTTCACAAACTACGCGAAGTATTTCACTTTAGACAAGTAGGAATAATATCGATGTTCACAAACGGCCTGATACAGGAAGGGCTAGATATACAAGATGGTTGAAGGATTGACTTTGTGGAATTTCGACATGATGTAATAATTTAAACTTTGTAATATTCCACACTGTTTTATTATTAGTATAAGCCCGACCGGTTTCAATGTAAACACTGCATCATCAGATGCCAAAATTGCAGCGTACAGAGGTGATGGCTTGATACGATCTTGATATGATAGGATACTTCCTTCCTCGGGTACCTAGTATATATATCAAGCCCCCACCTCTGTACGCTGCAATTTTGGCCTCTGATGATGATGTGTTTACATTGAAACCGGTAGGGCTTATACTAATAATAAAAGTGTGGAATATTACAAAGTTTTAATTATTACATCACGGCTAGATAGTTTAGAAACTTGAAAATTACACAATTTTGACATCACAGACTCAGAAAATCATGATTTTTGCGTCGAAAATTGTGGATCGCCGATGCTGCAACGCAAACGACGTCGACATTATTGAGGCTCGGGTGTTCTAATATAGGAAAGAACAATCATGTTTCCAGAAACTGTAAAGCGGTTGCTTCCAGTTGCATGGGGACCGCTTCGTTGGGCCCTCATTCATTCGGCACGGAGGCCAAGCGGTTTCTCGATCCTCGGGAGTTACGCGATAATTGACGTCGGCCGACATGAAAAAACTTCCAACTCACACACACTCTCGCCGGAGGCACGTGATTAATTTTCGCGGCCTCAACGGTCACGCTCCTCCTCACCTCCCCTCCCCCTCCCAACCCTTTCCGTTTTCTTTGCGTTATGCGCGGTAGCACCAGTCGCAAGTGGTGCCCTCCTTGGGTTCCAGGAAAATCTCCACCACCTCCTCGCTCCCAATTCCGCCCGAGGTGAGCCGAACGACGACGGAGCACTCACTAATCTCCCCAAGCACGAGTACCTATCCCGATTCGAGAGATCTGGACGAAAGCTGACTCAAAAGAGGATTCGTAATTCTCCGACCTCCGAACGGTAACATGACGTCAGACACTAGAAGGATGCGAATTTTCGAAAGTCACCGCCGAGAACATTCGAGAATCCGGCGTCTTAAAGTTCGTCACTGTTGAGTCTCATCAGCGTTAATCTCCCCTCGGCCAGGTTTAAAAAAAAAAAAAAAAAAAAACGATAAAATTAAAACACGAAAAAATGAGAAACTTAGTATTGAAAATACAGATATAATATAATATAGCTTTAGCAAAAATTCGGCATTACAACACTGTCATAAAACCAGCAGTCCTTTACGCAACAGAAAACAAGAACAGGAGAAATCAAAAAACATGAGAGGAAGATCATCAGAAAAATCCTAGGAGCAAGATATACACAAGACGGTTACAGGCTACAATCAATCAAAACAACAGAAAAATTTTCAAACATTGAATGTGACATTAAGAAAAGACGAATGAGATTCTTTGGTCATCTCAGTAGACTACCAGAAAATCGATTGACAAAAAAGATTCTAGATTATGTAACCTCACTTAAGAATTCAACACCTTGGCTAGAAGAACTTCGAAAGGACCTCAAAAACGCGAACATATGTGCAACAGACATTTTAGAAAGAGACACCGTCACACACAAAGTAAACAAATGGGAAGTTAAATCAGAGCAACCAAAGGAGAAACAATATAGACCGAAGTGGTCGGAAGAACGAAAACAAGCCCACTCGGAAAGAATGAAAGCCTATTGGAGCAACAAGAACAACCCGAAGAAATCTTGATTGAGTTGTTTGCTTAACGTCTTCCATTATTGGGAGAATACGCTAATAATAATACTAATATAGCTTTAGCTTTACTTCACTTTTCTCTCTTTCCTAATTTTGGGAGTTTTTCATTACATACCAACAATCCGTTGCATGAGACCAATGATTTCTCCGTCCCTCCCAACAATGTAACTCTCCCTCTCTGATACGGGTATTCATGACTAGAGCCCTGCAAAACGGCCTCCAATCACTCGGTTGCACTCGGCTGAATCGAATGCACACACTCTTGAGTGTAGAGTCAACCGAGTCTGGACTTACTCTCGGCCGATCACTCGCCCCGAGTCTACGAACAACCGACAGAGTATAAAGACACTCGACGGCAGCTTGGATCAAGGAGGTTAAAATGAAATGGAGTAGGCATGACCGTGAACGCTCATGGGCGAAAGTGAAGCAAGAATAGGGGTGCTTGGGAAGGGTTTTGTGCCGAGTAGGTGTTGCCAAACCAGTCACAAAACATCGCCTGGTCTGTGGTTTTTAACTTAAGATTTGACGAAAATCAAAAGCGACCGCCGGACACGTAAGCCAGAGGAAGGTCTAAACTGTGCCGACTACAATGGCGGAATTGGCTTCAAGAATCAAGTGGTATGTTGCCTCCATTTCTTTTCTAACCTCCTTGGCTTGGATTTCCGCCAAAGGCCAGAAGCCGGAGCGACTCGGATTCGTAGTTCTATGTCCGTCATATGACCTCCTGCGTGACAAAAAATACTCAACATCTGGCGCAATATATCGAGTTCATCATTTAAAAATCATATCGCCCTTCGTATTCATCCACTAAAAAACTTCATCGTCTCTAAGAATTCCATAGTTCACCGATTTGGAATAATATTTCGTCCTGTAAGAAATTCTGAACTTAGTAATAGGCTCTAAATGTTTGGGTACGTTCCATCGATTCATCTGCCTGTGGGAAAAATAAAATTTTCGAAATAGAAGAATATGGAAAAAGGACAAGTATTTTGATGATATAGTTCTGGAACCCTTCGCTGGGAAGAATATACATTCCGATAAATATTGTCAGCAACTCCCTGATGTAGCCGCAAAAGTCTCTGCTGAGTCCTCTGATAACGTGACTATAATCTGGAAGGTGTTTTGTATATATATGAAAATATTGCTTGGAAAGTTAGGCAGTAGTAAAAATCATGCGTATAGGCAACTTGGCTACTACTTGACCCTGCTTATGATTTTGGCACACATCTTCCGTCGGCTATTTTATCATTATTATCTTTTTTGCATATTGCACACATGCCGGAGTACCCATGTCTGCGAATGTCACCGGCGCGAGCCGAGTCAGAATCTAATACTTTGAGCGACTTCCCGGTTTCGAAGGCGAGGAGAGCGATTGCTAGCGGCGGCCGGACGAATATGAATGCTCTCGGCGACATCGAGTATAGCCATACTGGGCTCAGATTTCCAAATATTCCGCCAGGGTGCGGGCTCCCCGCCTGTTTCTCCGTCAAAAACGTAGATGAGGCGGTGACTCATTAACAGCCGACCGATTACAGCCCGAGTACGGAGGTCATTTTGCAGGGTTTTTAATTCCGATGTGTCGCTGAAATTGAGCGAAATGTAGTATTTTCACAAATCTTTCAAATACTCATGTTTCCAAAAATCTATGACATCTTACGTCAAATTGGGACGGGAGGAGGGTTCACTAAATATTTCCTTGTCTTACATGGGGGAGGAGGGTTAAAAAGTGTCCCCATGGATATTTAAACAGCCTCAAAGGTACCAACCTTCATGCATAACATACTTACGCTTAAGACGCCAGTGGAAAAAGTACCTACTGGAAATTTGTTGCTCTTACTTTTGAATAAACTCATGTCCATATTTTTGGTTTGGTTATGAACATTTTTATTATGCATGATAATGCTTGAATAATTACGAATTGACTTGGTACCTTTTACTACTTAGAAGGTTTTTCGGTATGAAAAAATCGCTCCATTCAATAAGGAGAATTACTGTATATTTTGAAAAAAAATAAAATAAGCACATGGCCCCTCGTTGACTGGGATTCTGGTTCTCACACTTGAAAAGTCACTGAAATGCCGTTGCTTTCCTTATATGTGGATATATTTATTTGAGTGGTATAGAATTTCTTTTAGATTGGCCGACCACTTTTTTTTCGCAAGTATCCCATTAGACAACGTTTCGTTAGACATAATCAGTCTATTACCCCCACCCCTCCCTTCTCCCCTCCCCCCACCCTTTCAGCCACTTTCTCATGGGAGGAAAATTAATTTCCCCACCGGCTACTCCAATTTAATTATTTAGATAATGGACGTGAAATTTAAATGAGAAAAACATTTTCTATGTCATTGACCTAAAAATTTCAAGAATAAAAGTAAACCGAGTGTAGTAATTTAACAGAAAGCTTTATTACAACACCCTAGGGAAGTGCACCTCTCAGATAATGGATACTTTAAGCGCACCGTCTTCTACATTTTTAGCTTTTAAAATTTACGAGCCATCGCTCGGCTAACTAGTGGACTTCATGAACCGGATTACCCACACGACGAAACTGCCGGTGATAGGCAGCTTGCATTCGTCTAATTAGTTGATCTTAAGTATATAACTCTCAAGTTATTCTACTCATTGTATTCCTGAATAAATAAACATTTGAACCTTTGTTTCCATCATTTTATAATTTCAATTTTTCTCTCACTGAGTTACTCAACCATGCTTTCAAGGTCCTGAGAGTTATATAGATCTTAAAGTATGGGAACTGTAAACAACCAGCTCCATTTAGCTAGCTGCAAATTAAATTGGCGAATTTTTGCCAGCCGTTTACGACTTACGATGAAAAAATTATATGGGGAGGCCCTCAATTAACTAAATAATTATTGACCTTGCATCTCTTTTAGCAATTAGTTAAAATATTTTCCATTTGGAGTCCAAGAAGAGAAGCCTACATGCGAGATGTTACGCACATCATCTTCAATTCGAGTTAAACTTAAGTTACCTCTTGTAGGTTTTAATAATGATTTAACGACTATTAATGTTTCAGAAAATTAATTTAAGTTAGAATTTAATTTTAATTACCCCAGCTATGCACTGTATTTAGCTGTTTAATGTTACCTAACGTTGTGTTTGCCTTTCATAATGATTTCAAATTAAAACAAATTATTGGATTGTTGTATTAAAATTCTCGAGAAAGTTTTTCGATAAACTGGCAAAATTGCTAATGCACAAAATCATTTTTATATTACACCAAAAGCCGTTCAAGAAATTGCTAGAAGGCAATCTATCATTAGATAAATCTATTATTGATCAATCGTCATTCTGATAACTGGACGAATATATGTAGCACATTCAATTTACCTGAGTAAAACCTTACAAAGGTCAATCAACAGAGTATGCATTAATTTTACAACTTCACACGCAAATGTTATGTTTCGTACAGCAATAAGTGCACGATATTGTTTTCATCTTCGACGCGTAGAAATATGTCGGATAAAGATCTCAACTACGAACTGATGGAATACATGTTAAATTTTATCGGCACAAACAGCTCACTTTTTAATCTCAACTTTTATGAAAGACAAGGTCAACACTGAAACCTTAAAAAAGTTTGTTCATTCACACAATCTAACTTTCCTGCAGAGATCGATAAAATTTTCAGTCAATATTCAGTCATTCCTTTATTAATACATTTCACATAAGCTATTTCCCAGGTATTACAAAGCAGGCAGAAGAGTGACACACGCATGAGTAATACATTTTGCAATAGTTATAACTCTACCTGTTACATACTTTTGCTCTCTGGGTTCAGAGTTGAAGGTCTCCTTACTGCAGTTCACATTTATTGGTACTTATACAAATAGGAGCTCTACATAAGCAACAACAGCTACGCTATTCTAAGAACAGGACTATCAGAAATTCCTTAGTGGTTTTATGTTTCTCTAGGCGGTAACAAAACTTGAATTTCTCACACCAAATTCACCAATCTTACGCATAAGATTCACATTACGTCCAGCGTTGTTCTAATAAACCATTAAATGCATTTTTTTTATTAATTGTCCGAGAAAGCAGTATTTTTATTACCAAAGTACTGTGCAATTAATTTCAACGAATAATTCAAGTCATCTTTGGAAGGTTAATTACCACGTGCGTAGAGAGCCCCCTGCTAACTAGTGAAACGTGTTGAAATTTTCGATCTTAATTGCACGAGTTCATACGAACAAAATCAACTTAATAATACGTTAAAAGTGACAGGTTAACGGTTACTGCATTCTTGCGGTCACAATATTTGCAATTTGGTTTTGTAGGAATCAATTTATAATTTTAAAATTCTAAGGCCATATCGAAAGGTACTTGATTATCTACCTAAATATGTATCCCTTCAATCGCATAAAAATGCACTGTACCAAAGGTCACAATCCGAATAACAAAAGCGAATTCCCCTCTTAATTCGTGTATTCTCTCGACTTACGACAGCAGATGGAATTTTCGTAAGATATACAGGCATGTTAACTTGAGTAGGTACTTATCTACTTTACGCACAATGTTTTTTTGTAATGTAAGAGAAACAATTGCACTTTTCCACAAAATGGTTTATTGCGTACAACGCGTTTCGGCTCACAGAGCCATCATCAGGTACAAGAATTTTTTTGTACTAATAAGTGGTGGTCATTATTCTTATATGTTTGCCTAGTATGGTGACTTGATGCAAGCATACCAAGTAGCGATTCTCACATCATGTTTTTGATTCTTTTTTGTTTAACTTTCATCTTTTATAAAAGATTAAATTTAATGTCATTTTATTATAGTAATGTTCATTATAAAGTATTATGCCAAGTTTTAAGTACACGGAATGTCTAAAAGGCCTGTAGGTCTGCGACAATAAACGTTTATTATTATTATTACAACAGCGGAAATGCAGCATGTGACCCTCAGCTTCGGAAACACTCGGAAATCGACACCTTTTGAGTGGGAAGAATTGCCCGACCGACCGGAGAGGCGCTCAACTCGCCAACAGGTAGCGGTTGAAAAGACTCAGTGGAATAATACGGAGACGCAGGGCGGCGTGTTTGTTGGCGAGCATGACCGATCTGAAGAGAAACGACAAAAACGACAAAATGACCCCTTCCCCCTCCTCGTGACCCTACCAGGAACCATCGCATGCGATGGGGAGTGTAACCCTGACCACGGCCGCAACCCGCAAGGGCAGTCGAGCGCTGCGGGTGGCCCACCCTCCAGGGTCGCCGCCAGGGGTCGACAGGGTCTCACAAACTATCAGTTCACTTCATCATCGCTTGAATACCATCTCGGAGGGCAGTTTACCTCCTGCTCGCAGTGCATTTAGCTCTCACGCATGGAACCTACCACCGCTTTAACCCTTTCACTGACTTGCGTTTATCTGATACGGGAAATTAAGCAGGTACTGCCATTACACGCCCATATCAGATACGGGCAAATAAAATGTAAAATGACCTGACAATTTATTATCGTATTTTTAAAAAAAATATTACACTTTTTTCGTAGATTTTCGCAGTTCATTTTATTTTTGGTTTCTTTTGGTTTTCTGTGATTAAATTAAACTTTTTTAATAACAGTTTCGCCGTGCTATTCTTCCGGTTTTATGTAAAGAAATTAGCCACTATCCACAGATCATCAGGAAAGCCATTAAAATAGAAAAAAGACCTAACAACCTAAACAGAGAAGATGGCTACAAACTTCCTTATACGTGGAAAAGACTTATGAAAAACTAAAGTATTAATTAATCATGCTGAAAATAATAACCGCTTAAGTTTGTTTATTTATTTTTCATTGTTGATTTAGAAAGCATGACGAAGCCGGCAGGGAAACTGTTGCTAAAAAAGTTTGATTTAATCGCAGAAAACAAAAAAAAACTGTTAGACTGTTAAACCAAACTAAAATATTAGACTGTTAAAGGGGTTAATTCGTAGCGTCTGCTGGTGGATAAATTAAAGATTAATCCAAATTGTCAATTGACGCAAAGGAAATAGACTCCTGTGTGATTGTGAGCCTTGGACTTTTAGCCTCGGGCAACACACGTGTTCACGAGATTAAAAAACTTCTCCCATTAGATGGTCATCTGGATTACCGAAGTGCATGCATAGGAGGAGTCTATTTCCTTTTCCTCCTATATTGACAATTTGCATTGATCTTTAATTTGATTCACTAGTCAGTTGCTATCCTCTTTAATTAAATTGATGGTGGATATTTCGGTTTCCCATGACCGATCCATGCTGGAAAGAAAGCTGATCGGCAGCTTCTGAAAGCTTCCCGTCAAATTCCCGTGAGTTGTGCGCAGAGCGTGCTGAATAGAATGTAGGAATGCTTTCCATTCACTCAAGTGCGCGCAGCTAAATCCACAACACCTCAGCGCATATGATTTCCAATCGCCCTTTCAGACCCTGCGCACGCCTCTCTTGAAATCACTTCCATCCTCCTTCATTCTTCCTCCGACGATTTCCTTTTGCTCAATTTTTTATTGTCTTTCCCCCCTCCTTCCTTTGGTGTTAACATTCCACGAGGGTGTTCGTTCACATGAGTAATTACCATCTTATTCTGTAAATAATAGGAGTAATTATAATTTTATTTCCAACCATGAACACATAATACATGTATTCCATAACTACAAATTATTAGGTACATATTAAAAAATATGTATCCGCACCAGACACCTGCCTCAATTAATGATACCTAATTCAATAGATGGTAACAGCAAAACAGCATCTCCTTTGGAGAGCCTATCCCTATTATTTATGTAATGAAATAATGTCTCGTATGTTTGTACATTTTAAAGGAGTAATAAAAATTGTCTTTTTTATTTCACTTGATGATGGTCATAAAATTAAACTTTTGACACCAGTGTTATTAACATTAGTCTTAATTAAGTCTGTAGCACAGCTATAACCAGGGCTACATACAAAATTAGTGAACGAATACAGAAGTGAAAAATTTACTAGATAATATTAATGCATATAAACAATTGGGTATTTTCCAAAATTTTAAATTTAAGTTTACGGATCTTTATATGTTACTTAAACTCGAACAAGCTTGCGGAGTGAAAGTAGTTTTAAAATTGATTCAATATTAATTGAGATATTTAAGATTAAAATAGTCGAAATTTCAAATTTTTTTACGCCGCTGCGAAACGAAATCTGATTGGCTTGACGTCATTTTCGCTGAGCGATAGACTGATGTGAGGGAGAAAGTGAGTAACTGTAGAAGATCTACCGTATATTTAAAGAGTTCATTGAAAACAAAGACTATGGCGTGCAATGGTTTTATTAAAACCACATAAGATAATTTACCCAAAGTTGATATGTTTATGGTAGGCGTTTTAATGAAGGACGAGCGATTTAATGCTGCGGAAATTCGTTGAGCTTAAGTCCAAAAAATGTAAGCCTAAGGTTTGCTTTTAAAACCGTCATTACTGTTTTATATCATTTTTGATACATATAATTATGTATTTGGTGTATGAACTTTATTAACTGTTTTTCCAATACAATCATAATCATTATGATACTTCTTTCTTTATCGAAGTCCATATCAGTCCATGCAACAGTAAAAAAAACAGTATCTTAGTAACATATCAACATAACACAGTACTCGCCAAATGTTTGTGCTGCCAATACTCGACACACCTAAAACGTTAATTTTTTATTTGATAATTAGTGATTGTTTGTAAAGGAGGTATCTAGAAGTGGCTTATCTGCTGTAGAAATGCCTAAAAATAGATTCTCATCTCCTAAATGTCTATTCAAAGTTTAATTTAAGTGTTTTTATATTATAAAGCTTCTCGTGAGAGTTATGGTGATAATGCTATAGGATGCGTCCAAGTAAAGAGAGATGGACCACTGCGCACAGTCATTGCAAGAATATGTCCAGAACGCAAAGTGCGGAGTAAAGTATACATTTTTACGGGTGGACATTGAGGAATCTAAGTAAGAAATTTCAATCATTCAATGTCGTGATGGCGTGAATAAATTTCTTGTTCGGTGTTTCAACCGATGTATTTGTACATTGTGGCACAAAACACCATCTATATCCCTTACTTAGATGCCATTTAAAGACATCTAGAAACGCGAACACGTCAGACACTAATTTCGCCGCATTTGTTTCCACTGTAAGCATAAGGAAACGCCTGGGTCTAAATGTAAACAGCGAAAATGACGTCACAGGCCATTCGGTTGTTTTCGGAGTGTGCTCGGGAGTTTTCGTAACCTTCTACTTTCTTTAGCTTTTAAAACCGAAATTCATACAATTTGATAAGAAAATTTTTAGCCAATGCAATAAGTTCAAGTAACTGAATAAGAATATCGATAGTTTGAAATACGTGGAAAATACCCAATTGCCTTAGGGTGAAATGTTATCAATCGCCGAGAGAAAAAAGCAAAAATTATCAAATTAAAGACGGCAAAGATGTAAGCCAACAGAATAATAATTTGTTTCCTTGAGCATACTCAGAAAGAGTTGAAAGATTGCAAACCTATCATAGAGACAAACAATAAAATAGAAGGAACCAAAAGGACAGTTGCAATAATGGAAATACTGCTGAGTTAGTGAAATAATATTTGCCATTAACCATAAATGATAGTACATTACATCCTGCTCAAATAATCCGTATCCTTGCTTCTTAAAATCTTATGCGTAGCCCTGATTATACCTGGGAATGGATATAATGGGAAACAGGCGACACGTCGATATTTTTGACAAGTTGTACTGTATGAACATCATCACGCAGACTCAAGGAAATAATTGGAAAAATGGATATCATCGAGCACTTTCTACGAAAGCCGCTGTTACATTTTATCCTCTCGTCACCCGTAATTAGTCTCCTTATCCATTCACCTCTTATTGCTTCGCCCTTGCTACGCACCCACACCTATTTAACTCCACTCCAATCTACTCCTCACGGACAACCTCGGCATATCGAGATGATTTTCTCGCAGGTGCACGTGACTCAGTCACGTGATCCGGTCGACGCGATCACATAAGAGGGGATCGGTTCCGACGGTCGAATCGACGCTCGAGGCGAGCGACGCCAATGCCACCGCATCCGTCTTCTCAACCTACCCGGGCGCGACCGGATCACCTTGGGCCGCACACCGGACACTCGTCCCTCTAGAGATCGCCCCAGTTTCCACGGAGAAGGGCCCTCCACGAACACAATGGAGATATATATGGACAAACTACACGCGTTGGGCCCAGAGGGGTGTTTGACTTAAACTCGTAGGAGTGGCTCAACCGCCAGTGCGTAAAAGTTGGCGCAGATTAGAAGACACCGGAGCATTTCAGCGCTCACGAAAAACGACGAATGGAACGGCTAATCGTCCATGGCAAAGGCAAAACTCAGATCATACACGAGTGTTGGGGTGACACGCGGTATATTATTGCGACCCCTCGCTGATTTTCTGGAACTTATATGTATAAGTGAAAAAGAGCGATGCACTGCTTAAGTGATGCCCAAAATCCTTCTTCACACAATAATCCTTCTTCGTCAGTGACAATAACAAAAACAGTGAGACTCCAAGACACTCCGTAAAGGTGCAATTTCACTTTCATTCTTCCCCGCTTCCAATTGCCCTCTCCCTGATCCCTTTCATTGTCATGGTAGATGTACTAACTGTTAAGGTTACTTCTTGCATCCATGCAATAGTGACATTAAATGAAAAAAAGAATCTGATAGTCTTTAGTGGATTTTTGTGGTGCTTAGCAACCAAAACTATTTATGTTGTTATGTTGAGAGTTTTAATAACAAGAGGAAAAATATACATTTTAAGTGTTCAGTAATAATGTTTAATTTGTGACTATGGACATTTAATTAGTTGGTTAATTGTGCAGAAAACTGTTGTGTATAATGTGGTGACTACTATTATTTAAGAAGAATAAATAAGGAGACCAGTCCTGGCAGATTAGACTTGCTTACTTCTTATTCCACTGTTAAGCACTCATCACACTAACGGCCACACGCGTCCATCAGTGTCTCACAGTGTGATGACGCATTGCTAGGTTCACGTCCGAATATACATCGTGCACGCCATTCTCTTTCGGAGAGTATGTCACATGAAAGGGCTCTTTGAATTGTTGGGCAATCAACCCCACTGATAATATGTATATAATTCAAATGGTATTTATTCTCGACCTCTTTTTATATATGTTGCAAATGTCATGAGTTTAGGTCAAATAATATTTATTTAAACTTTAGCCGACGTTTCGGATTTTTATTTATCCATCTTCATAACTATAAACAAATGATACATGATCTTAAATGTTTGACAATCCTTTTTTGATTACATAATGGTTAATTTACAGTCATTAAATATAAAAATACATAGAAATTCAAGATTGTTACCTTTAAGGTTTGGTGCTGTTTTTATTTATTTACAATTTTAATTTGGTTGCTTGGATACATTTCTCTTTTGAAAAGTAATGTGTCATTCATTAAATTATGATAAATTTTGCTTAGATAAGTAATGTCTGTTCTTTTATTGCAACTTTTTTATTTCTGGATATATGGTACATTTCTTTGAATACTAATCTTTTTGATAATTTTGGTTCCGAGTCTAAATTTTTGGCTTCTTCGAAATTAAATGAGTGGCCATTGGACGATTTTACAAATGACGTCACGCAACGCTTGCGCGCGTAAGAAGTTGGTACTATCGGGACAAACAAATCATATCCAACCATTGAAGGGGGCTTTCCAATTGTGCATCTGCGCTGATCTGTTGCAAACTGTTTCGGTTTTGGGGCTTTCCAATTGTCGCTGTGACGTCATTAGCGCAGCGCAGATGGAAACACATCGGGACCTCTGTTGCATATGCGCTAGCAGACGAAACTTGTGATGGCGGGGAAATGAATGTTGCAGTGGAAACAGGACTGTCTTAAGATACCATGATTATATGTTCTGCCAGCCATTTATACATTGTTTACACGTTTTCATTCATCAGTAATGCCTCTCATTTCATCTATTTGTAATTTTAAGCCCACTTACTATAATCAATTCAAATATACCGTGATTGTTCCGCCATCTTGGAAACATTTCAGCGCAGATGCGTTCCAATTGTCCGTTTCAACGTGCGCTCGTGTGTTCCCATCTGTTGCGATGTGCGCTAATCTGCGCAAGGCAATTGGAAAGCCCCCGAAGTCTTGAGGGAATCAAGTTAAATAATAGTGAATTTCTCTTTTGATTAATTTTGGTTTCAGTTAAACCTGGAGCCTTTGAACTAATCTTTTAATCGTTCAAAACCAGTGAAGGTGGCTCATAATTTAACTCCAAACATAAACTCCACTCCCTCCATATAGGGCTTATTCCTATATCTCGTGTCGCTTTTGTACAACCCACAAGCACACCTTTTCACCATTTTAACGCAACTAACAAATCAGCGAGATGACTTTTCCCAATTGTAAACATACAAAAACACGATTTGTTTGTCCCGATAGTTACAGCTACTCCCGACGGCGCTACTATCGACCTTCAAGTGTGAAATCGTCCAATTATTTGCTAATGCACAAAGTTTAACTTAAATCTTAATTGATATTTTATGTTGCGAGATTCTATTTTTTAAACATTGGGATGTTTGTTTATAGCCCTGAAGATGGTTAAATAAAAATCCGAAACGTCAACAAAAGTTTAAAAAAATATAATTTGACATAAACTCATGAAATTTGCACCAAATATGTATATTGTTGCCTGCACTATCTGAGATCAACGTGCTCATTTTTCTTTTGCATTTTGTAATACAAATGTTTTTTAGCGATCGTAATATACTACTAACAACGAAAATCCTATCCGTATCTTACAATGGTATGGGGAAGTTTCATAACCATTATTGAAGGTCGGAAGCATTGAGGAAAACAAGTAATTACCGACAAATGCAAATATCATTGCTCGAACAGTGTTCTCACAATCTCATAGTTCTATTTTATGCCGAAGGTGTCAGAAAACCCACAGGAATAACAAGGGTTCCTGGATGACATACGTGATGCAACAGAAAGTATTGAATTAATGATATATTAAAGACCGAAGAAGTAAATGAATTCTTCACGGGATTCCCACCAGGTGAGATGTTCAGCCAGAGCCCTGAACTCAAACGCCCTGAGGACGATGGCAGAGTTAGCCATTGAAACTTCGGCTCTGGCTGAACATCTCACCTGGTGGAAATCCCGTGAAGAATTCATTCACATCGTGCGCCAGGAAAGCACCAAGTCTTAAGGCCGTTTTACACGGGGCACGCCATTGCGCAGGTTAGCACTGCATTCATTTCTCAATCTTGCGTGCAATAATTATTGCGCAGACGAATGCGTTACCGCTTTACACGGTGTTCGTAAGCAAGCATTCATTCACGAAATTTCGTCGTCTGTTGAGTGCGCGAGTAGCGAGTTACTTGTTAGAACAAAGAAGAAACGAAATTCTGTGCGCATCGTTGTTGACATGCTGTTACACGTCCTTGTGTGACCAGCTCATACTTATTCCGCAAAGGACAACAAGCAACAACAACTGCACACAATGCAATACAACAAACACTTATCGTCACTCAGCTTCTTCCGGTCCCTACTACTGCGACATCCATCGGAAATAAATTTGTTGAAATTGCGAGAATGCGAGCTAGGAATTAGAACAGGGGCTATTTTGCCATCTCGCGTTCACGCATTTGCGCATGCGTTCTAGCATTTCACCGCTTTACACGACGCAATTTGAAATACACGTTCGAACATACATCAGATTGTGCAATTACGTGCCCCGTGTAAAACGGCCTTTACATCACCGAAGAAGTAGTTTTTGACATCGATCAACAATGATAGAGATGATTTGGTTGTAAAAGGATGTAAAATGTGTGTTCTGATTACGGACGTGTGTATTTGAAAGAGGCGTGCTTCTTTGATGTTTCCATGCTAAGAGGATGGATTGAAGTCAATTAACAGAACAGATTTATGATGAAGTGAATGGTGTGATGATACTAAGGGGTAGATGGAGAGATTAATGAGTGAGTCAGATGGAAGAAACTCTGAAGAGGAGAAATATTAGAAATCTTAAGAAGAAGGGAGTGTGTACGAAGCATGTATGTAACGGAATCGAAAGAGGTCAGCAAGGATGGAGGCATTGATGACATTTCGAAAACAGAGACAATTTTCAAGTCTGAATAACAATGATTAAGCTTTTTTGACTGAGTCTACCACGATAGAGAACTGCACGACGGGGAGGTATGAACATTTGAAATAATTCATTTATTCTGTACTCATTGTACGCACACCACCAAAACTTTGAGTTACAACACATTCTATATAAAAATTCTAACCTTCACAATGCTTATTGATAACTTGGCTAAAATTTGCGGATAATTGCATATTTCCGTCGCTTGCTGTATCGGCTTAAATCCAGCTACATGAAAGTTACGCTGTAAATTGTTAAGTTCCATTTTTTATCTGCTGATTAGGTTAGTTAACAACGTTTTGCATTGGGTTTTATCGGTCAAAATCATGTAAATCGTAGTACAAGTTTCGCGTTTGTCGAAGATCAATTCGGCGGATCTAGTTTCAAATTCTAGTCCTGGGTATATGTTTTTTATTTATAGAATTACGCACAGTCGTATTATAACTCCCAGCGGGGAACCCCGCCCGAGAATGCCATCATGGCTAGTCCCGCGGTGATTTAATTTTAACGTCTAGCTCTAAATCTACTTCTAGAGCAGTGCCGTGCGAGCCTCCACAAGAACATGTGGCAGAGGGGCACTCAGGCCGCCACACACCGAATGCTATGCTAAGCGCTCTATCAGCTTTCGCCACGTGTCTTAAGATCCCGTAAAGCGATTTCCCGCTGTTCGTTCACACCAAATGCGAGCCATGCGAACCGATGCGAACTTCCCTAGCGCTATATCCTTAGGGATCGCTCGGCCGGCAATTTCCTCTTCGCTTACCTTTCATGGCGCATGCGCAGTATCTATTGTGGTTAATGAGCGCTTTCGTCCCGCCAGCTCAAATACATTTTTAACCTACTTACAACAGAGGAATTTCAACTAAATTACGTACTTTAGTTCCGCACACTATGCGAATTGTATAAAATCATTCATAATTGCAATGACGTCAATATTAACGGAATAGTCGCGAGAAGTGCGTTTTACGCTGTCCACCATCTTGCTACATAGCACGGCATGGTTAGTTTCTGGTGTGTGCGCGCACATAGCGGACGTCCGTTGCGAGAACAGTTCTCACGCTTAGCATAGCATTCTGTGTGCGGCGGCCTTTAGAGAGGGAGAGAATAGGGACGAGAGACGAACAGGAAGAAGAAAAGGGCGAATAGTAAGATGTGCGTTGATAGATTGGTACCTCGCCCCATTTCTGTTGCAATCATTATTATTGCGTGGGGAAACATACCAATCTACTATAGGCACCGAGACGTCGCACGGACGTGTGGTGGGAAGTGCTAAGACCCTATCCATGAACAAGAAAGGGAATAGGGAAAAGGAATTGGAGAGGACGAAAAGTCAAGTGTGTACAACCAGAGTGACTTTAGGGTCTTGCTCTGCTTCTGTCGCAGTCAATAATAACGCGTGCGAAGGACTCTTGTACCAGTTTGGAAGTGCATCTCTATTATTTTTTAAAGATATCTCAGAAGATATAGAGCAGGAATTTAAATAATATCATCCATGTCATAATGAAACTCGCGTGATCTGAATGTTTTAAGTAATCTTAGCCAATCGTGTCCGAGCCTCCGAGTCTCCAGCGGCTCCCAAAATATAGTCAATTTCTATCAGTTGTGTGTCACAGGTCACTGTTCCCTTGCGGCCGTGCTTTTTAATGAGGCGTGCATTTTTAGGCGGGAATGGCTCTGGAGATTGCGAAATTTTCATAATGTTTCATCGATCAGCATCAAAAGATTTCGAATGATGACTTAATCGTTGAGATGGCGACTGAAATCGAGATAATAAGACTATATACTAAGAGATAATGTCCGATGAGGAATATACCGGTATTCGTTAGTCTCCACAGTAAACATTGGCATGAATTGGCTGGGTAGGAATGGAGGAGTGCATAGTCTTAGGAAGCCAGGTTTTAAAATGAGAAAAGGGAGTCTAAAGAAAGACGCCGTGAAAGAAACGAAATAACTAATTCCCTGGAAATATTAAATTTAAGATTGATTTCGAGCGCAATATAAAACTGTGGCTCATTGAAAGAAATGGTGAAAACCAAGAGTTGGTAACAAATTCAAATAGATTCAGGGGACCCATCCAATTCATTGGGCGAGGCAGCCCAGTTTAGTAAGATCGCCAGTTTAGATTTAAGTGAACGTTGCCAATGCCGGCAAGCCACAGAAAACTCACGCTAACTCCACGTTTACATCAATTACGCCTCGGATCTTTTTCAATGGAACGGCCTTAAAAGTGGGCGAGAGCAGGCCCGGCCTGCGGTAGTCGTGGTCCGGGAGGTCCTCGGGGAGGGTGGGAACCATGGCACGGCCTCGCTCCACCTACCAGCGCGGCGGGAGGGGCGTGTCCGACTTGACATCAATGTGGCGCCTTTCACATTCTCTTCCAATATCCGCGGTATGTCTCCCATAGAGACGCGCCGGCCGTTGGCAGGGGGGTCCCGGATGCAAATGCCTCTTAAGTGACTTTTTTCAACTCGCCTTCCATGGGCGAGGAAGAAAAACCTCCCTCGTTCGCTGTTCTGCTCATTAATGAGTGTTGCGACAACAAACGAGGATCGAGTTGGTGTGATGGATGTCGCGCGGAATGCCACCACACAATTCGTACTTGGCCATGTCCTCTGTCCTGCAGCTCAAGTATCTCTTGAGATTTTCTCCGAAAAGACACGCCCCTTTTAAAAAAAATGTATCATATGACATAGGGATCGCACGATTTCTGGCACACTACTGTCTGCAATTCCGACTTAATGATCGACTCAATTTTCATTAAGAGTATTTATGCATGCAATTACCAATCACAAGTAATGCCTGTTGCTCACGATAAAATTTTCGGTAAAACGTTTTATAAAATTTACTAATTTTATAAAAATGTGCTTGCTAACGATAAACCGTTATATAAAACCTAGTTTTATAAAACGCTTTACGGAATAGTACAGGTTCTATATCCATAAACCGTTTTATACAACAACCAATGAGATGTTTCGCTCATCGCGTTGATAATAATCTCGTATCCATGGGACGCCAAACAAGGAAAACGTAAACAAACATGGCTGGAAGTTCACGGAACGTTGAAGCAATGTCCTTCTTGTTAGAAGAATGCGTTAGAGCCTTATTACCGTTGAGTGTGATCAGAAAGTAAGTAAATAAACAATACATATAGTTTTGAACCTAACATTCATCCAAAAGGGAGTGCATTTATCACTTCACGTGTTCGAAAAGCGTCTCATACGTGGCAGGACATTGCGGTTTTATGAATTGTTTTACCGTGAGCGAGAAAGTACGTCTTACGTACGATTCATAAAACTTTCAATAAAAATGTTTATAAAACTCTTTCATGGAAAATTTTACCTTACTCTATGCCCATACTGATCAATACCTCAATGCACGTTCCCACCACCACCCACAGCAAAAGGCATCATTTATCAAGACCCTATTTGATCGCGCTCGCAGAGATTCGGATGCTGATTCCATCTCTGAAGAAATGAAACATTTAAGGGAGACACTGAAGGATAATGGTTATAGCTATTAATTATTTTAAAGTGTTAGAAATCAGAAGCCTAAGTAGAAAGAGACATCTAAGACTTTGGGATATATTATGCTACCTTACATCGCGGAAAAAACAGATCGCATAGGTAAAATCATGAAGAAGCATAACATCATTACAAGATTTAACACCACCTCCAAAGTTTATGATCATCTTAGAGGAGCTAAAGATCCATATCTCCCACAATGTTCGAAGGCATATACGAAATTTTCTGTTGTTGCGGAAAATCATATGTTGGCCAGACAAAGAGAGCCGTAGGATGCAGACTGAAGGAACACGAACGGGCTATTCGGAAGAAAGATTGGTATCACTCTGCCGTGGCTGAGCACACACTTTTAGAAGGTCCAAGTATTGACATCAAAGGGGCGAAAGTTTTATGTAAAGAAATTATCTACTATCCACGGATCATCAGGGAAGCCATTGAAATAGAAAAAAAGACCTTACAACCTAAACAGAGAAGATGGCTACAAACTTCCCTATAGGTGGAAAAGTCTTTTGAAAATCTCTAGTATTAATTAATCATAATATGTAATAACCGCTTAAGTTAGTTTGTTTATTTTTCATTGTTGATTTAGAAAGCCTGACGAAGCAGGCAGAATAGCACGACGAAAACTATTGCTAAAAAGTATAGTTTAATCGAAGAAATCCAAAAGAAACTTACCAAAATTAAAATGAACCTCGAAAATCTACGAAAAAGGTTCGTCCTCATTAATTCACAGCTAATATTGACAGAGGAGCTTCCGAGAAATAGTACAGGGAAGAGCTGATAAATATAAAGGAAGTTGTCCGTCAACCAAGGAAACAGCTGAAGATGAGAACGGCATTCTTTACGCCGTGAGAAAACAGAGAGAAAATAAACTCGAGCGCACCCGACTTTGATGTAACGATGTGACAAAAAACTTACCTGCCCACTTAGATAACGCAGTGGAAGCGATAAGAACAAGGACAAATAGTGGATAACGATTATTGAGTCCCTCTGCCTTTCGCCACGGTCACGACACCTCGAGTTACGCTAGGTTCGAAATCAATCAGCTTTCAAAAGGACACCGCCGCAACTGGGGAATAAAGTAAACCTCACCATCTACATATTAACCTCCAAGACATTACAAGGGTTTGACGCGGGGGTGAATATATACGCCTAGCATGCACTACATTGCACGTTATGAACGTTTGATTTTATTTGAACACGTTAGGAACTAAATTATAGTTAAAGAGATACACCGTCAATGAGTTCATTAGAACTATTTAATAGGGATGGGCGATTACGATACCGATTAATCGAATAATCGATTATTTTTGTAAATTAATCGAAATTTTGGAATCGATTAATGCAACAGCCGATATCGATGATATCGATTATGTATACCCGATTAATTTGACCGATTACCGATTATTACGCAATCTTGTGAACTTTGATGGATAGACCGGTTCACATTCGTCTTCAGTTCGAAAATTAGACTGTGGCTGAACTCAGCGCGATGACGGCGCGCCGTAGAGGTATTAAAATAGAATGCGCATGGGGTTATCACGTAACTCTACGCGGCACCACATTTTGCCGGCCACTCACGTGTCATGTGTCAGATGTCGCTTTGCCTGGCATAGCCTTGTCTTATGTTCGCTTGTTATTTTGATAATAAAATTGGTTAAATGAGGATTTATTTATTTTTATCGGTTAGAATGTGTTTATTGGTATCCTCTCCATGCAATCAAAATTCTTTTACAAAGGTCGCTACAAAGAAATATTTTTTCCACACTGTTGGTGGCTTCTCACAAAACGTTACTTTGTACTGCGTACTGATCTTAACGATCAGCCCAAATGGTGGAAAACCGCCCAATCTTGTCACACAGGGCATGGCGAGCACAGCGGCCCTACCCTTCTCCCCGGCCCACGGACTTAGTGGGAAGTGAACTGTATCACCATGTCGTTTACTAGTCCGGTGTGAAAGCATTTCATGAGGCTGAGCAATAAAGAGGCCAAATAAAAGAAATGCTTTAGAAAGATTGCCATGTGTGGTATTACAACTAATTTCGGGAGCCACCTCAAGAGGCGTGGCATCTTCAGCCGCGGCAAGCGAAACAAGCAGCGGCAGCAACAACAGACCTGTAGAGAGTGAGCGATCAGGAGTAGATCCAGATTATCCAGGCGGTCTGAGGGGTGAGTTTTTCATTCTCCTTTCACATTTGGCATTCTGTTTTGAATTTAGTTGAAATCCATGCTCCGTGTCTTTTCTTCCGATTCTAAATGTTTTTCTGTTTTTCTGATCAGCACTCAAAGTCTTTTGAACCTATTCGTGCTTTTAATTGCGTTGAACGCAGCAATGCATAGTCCTGCTTTTTCGTTAATACTTGTTTGCTATAGGGCAAATCTGTAACTTTTGTTTCTTATTTTTGTCGATGAATTACACGACTGTTTTTGTCAATGTTTGCGAATCGGTAACTGCCGGTCGTCAGAATTGTCGATTGACCGGAAACGTCGACTATTAGAATTTTCGGGATTAAGAATTAGAATTAAGAGTATTAGAATTTTCGGGACAACTGGTGATAATAATCCAGAGTACGCGATCATTGATTACTCTCTTGATATACTATGTTATTTGATTTATCTGACGTTTACTTTGGTATTCAATTTCAGAGCATCAATCTGATACATCTTCCGAAAGGAGACAGGCTAGCGGAATTGGTGAAGAAGTACGTTCTCTCGGAGCTGGTCCGTCGGTTCGATCCTATTGAGTCCAGAAGGCATTATGCAATCGCCACGATACTAGACCCACGGTTCACAAAATTTAACGTTAAGAGCCCGATAGCTGTAGCCAATTCAATGAGCACCGTCATCGCTGTGATGGCTGAGATGTTTTTTGAGGAGGATCAGGTGAACGTCCTGCAGATGTTTTCACCCGCTGAGCGTGATGCAGCACCATCAGATGACCTCTGAAGCTTTCATGACACTGAAGCAGCATCACAGAAAACCCTGTATAATGAAGATGTCGCCGGTGGGACACCATTTGAGTTACGGCAATTTCTCAACCGACCCGTCGTTGACCGCCATTTGAATCCTTTTTCAGTGTGGGAATCAATGAAAACTGAATACCCTCACTTATATCAGGTAGCCAGGAAGTACCTGCCAGGAGTAGCAACATCAGTTCTGTCAGAGAGACTTTTCCAAGATGAGTCTAATACAACCTGATCTGAGAAGCCGCCTTACCAGTACCACTTATCAAAATTGCAATTTATCGCTTCAGTTCCTATAAACATTTGGCAATCGTCCAAAATTTAAATTGAATTAAGAAATTTTTCACAACTCTGTTCCCTGACACGCCGCCGCCTAGAAATTCACCTACATTTTAGAATTTGTACTTATGATAACATAAACCTTATAAAATGTAAATGAAACTATTTTACTTTATTTATGGAGGGACCATAACCTTGCAAGGTATGTTTTGGATGTTGTCATAATCTAATCGATGTATCGATTAGTAAAAGCAATTAATCGGGCTCGATTAATCGGCTACTTGCGATTAATCAATTTAAAAAGTATCGATTATTTTTTAATAATCGCCCATCCCTACTATTTAACGGTGCATCGAATGAGAGTGAAAGTGTTCAAATATCCCCTAAGTGTAATTGTGAATATATAAATATTCACATATATCAATATATATTGTGTAATTTTAAATCTCCCAGAATATGACACATTCACAGAGTTCCCCCTCTGTAATTTAATCAGTATTTACTTCCTGAAGAGATACTCATTCATTAACCCGATTAATCATAAACATAACCCTTAGTACTCGCTCTGTGGCCAGTTTAAACTGCCGCCAATAGTTTTACAAATGTCCGTTTGTTTACAGCACTGCCATCGCCTCAGTCGCGGTAGCCTAGCCTGCGTAATTTTTGACAACAGATCCCATTGATTCCCATCCAGTATTATATATTCAAGCTGTTGCGTTTTAAATGGTGGTGGCACTAAAAGAACACAACAGTTTCGCAACCGACACAGATTCAATGCAAAACAGTTCCGCGAAACACCCAGTTGCGGACAACAGCTAGAGGGACACCAAAAACAACAAGCGATCGATCGGCGCTGTTAGAACATGGCTGGTAGTTCTGTGTTCTCAGTAATAAGAAATCTTTCACCTAAATAAAATAATTTTATTTGGATTGATTAAAGGTACTTCACAGTTCTAATTCTATCTGTCACGACGGGTGGACATGTGTTGGCTGAATAAACCAGCAACCGCCTGCAACAGACTCAAGCCCAACAAATTGTAGTTTATAACAGCAACGCAGCCACACGTGCAGTGCAACTGGAACGGAATAGAAGACGAAACAGCTTCAGCTACAGCTTCTTCGGTTGCCATTGCACAGCAAAGAGTGCAACGGCGCTGGCTGAGGCACGATCGCGAAACTATCCATTGTGATTCGAAACAGTTGTCTGACAGAAACAGTTGCGGTTGCAGACGACAACGCTTTATTCCGCCACTAGTTTTAAACGGGTGGAGCGGGTTTTCCGCCCGAAAAACGTCTATTTATTTTATAAGTATTTTGGGTTCTTGGGGAACTGGTTCCCTATATAATTAAAGAGTGACGACACTTTTAAGACGTGAATTTAAACTCCGAAATGATCATTTTAAGAGGTGGAAAAGATTACTTTTCTCAAACTGAAAAATAAGTGCCACCCTAATGTCCATACACACGTCGATATGTTGTTATTTCGAAAGGTTAAATATGCTGATGAACAGTTAAAAAAAATGGTTCAATGGATAAGAAGCGCAACCGTAAGTGCATACACAACTTAAATCAAAATAATCGCCTTGAAACCTTTTTCTTTTTCCGTGCACAGGTGTTTTTATTCAGGAAATCGAAATCGTTGAACCTTAATAATATAGGTGTACTGACACCATTACGTCAACAAACAACTATTTACAATGCAGCAACTATGATTATATGAGAATGTTAGGTCAAATTTTCGGCATGCTCCGAAACTTCCGAGTCCTTCCTGAACAAATGCTGCAAGGAATCAGTCTTTTCTTTGCATGTTGAGCATCGGCTATTGCATCCCGCTAAAATGGCGTTCACAAACTTGAGCACTGCCTAAAAATAGATCCGAGTCCCTATATTCAGTGAGCAATGATGCTGCATATCCCACTTCCCCTTCCAATAGCCGATTATACAAACCTGATGTTCGAACGTAATCGAAGGACATTTTTGAGTCCATTGCAGTCACATTTACAGTCACTCGGCGATAAAAATTTCATTTTCAAAGGTGGATTGGTGCGAAATTTGGTAGCCTAGGTGGAATTTATGGCAGTTTGAGCGAAAAATCACTTCACCTAGAATTTGAAGAATTTGGCCTCATTTTATAGAAAAAAACTCATCTTTCCAATGATATCAAGTTATCAACACGTTGACGAACTACTTTTCGAGCTATTTGCCTGAAAATATAAGCTGTTTTACATGGGATAGATTACGGCTATGCGCTCCAGAGGGAGAATAATTTTAAAAAATTAGGAACTACTCGCACCTAGATTTCGTCAAAAAACTAACGATGTGTAGATTGCATGTTTTCTCAACTATTTATAAAAAATAATATATTACTCACCACAGTAATTTTGACAGAATCGCAAAAAAAACCTGCTGTTTTGAAGTGTTTTCAGCCGTACGGCGGGAAAAATGAGTCAACATAGAGACTTATGTAGCCATATTTATCTAATTACTGAGAATTTGGTCATATATAACTATATCTTTGCGCCATTAATACTACAATATTTATTTCATACTTATTACAGATGCTGAAAGTAAAAAATAAACTTTGAATATGGTCTCCATCATGACTAGAGAACTATCTCGCTCAAACCATCTTAAATCCAATGGAACAGCTCTAAAAGTTATGGGACTACGATATAATGTAATCTGAGATATAAAAGACGAGCATTTTTTTCAATGGCACGCAAAATCAACTGAACGAACGGGGTCACAAAAACGAGCGTAGGTTTCAGAACATGCTGAGGAGATGGTAGAACCAAATGATACTCTTGCGTAAAAAAAAGTTCACCTCTCGGCGGAAAAGAAGGGTGTAAATCTTAAGGCTAAACTTGTGTTGATTTTTTTTCTTACAGCCGTCTTGACGTTGAATTAACGAGGTATGACTTATTAGTAGATCATTTAGCACGAAGCCTCACTCCGTTATGAATCCGGAATGCTTTTAAAATGATAGGGTAATGATTTAATAAAATCCATATCGAGAGTTTAATTCAATTTAAGGAGGTACCGCCGCGACTGTGTGAGTCAAAACAAATACTAAATTCCACTTTTTTGATATTTTGCCAAAAAAAATCCTGATTTCACTGATGCAATGCGTAACCTATAGAAACCCAAAAGGAAAGTAGAAAAAATGCAGATTATTCCACGAATGTATTTTAAATGAGGTTTTTTTCCAGCTATAGGAGCCGACTGCAGCGCCATTTTTAACGATTTACCGCATTTTGACTACAATTACGGCATTAATTATTCAATAACTAGACAAATAAGGTGTTAAGAAGCCTATATTTTATTTCTATTAAATTTCTCTGGATTATTTCCTTCTTAGAGACAGTTTTCCTCGAAAATGGCATTTGTATTTTATGGAAAAATACTATTTTTCCCCGTGTTTCTCTCATTCCCCCATTGAACACCATGTAATTTCAAGTTCAATTATAGAATAAAATAGCGTGGAAAGGTATTATTATGTTGTTTATATCAGATAGAGGACAACTTTTCTACAAGTAGACAGAATATGAATAAAATGACATTTCAGTCATTTTACGGTGGAACCACCTTAACAGACGAAAATAAATGCATAAAACGTAACACCACAATGTTTTTGACAGAGAGACTTAACATCATATACTGAAGCAGGTAATACCCATGAATTTTGTGTGACTTAAAGAGGAAAAATCTGCAAGGAGGAAACAATATAACGATTTTTCCTGCATGGTTTGCCGATGATGCAACTCTTATTGAGTGTTTATTCGCTTCTTCGGTTCGACGACGCAATCGAAGACAACAGTTAAACACCTCCACTCTCGTCTCGCAACCACGCCACGCTTGAGCGGCGGGCTCTTCAAAGTTCAGTCAGCCACTGCCGATGACGTCAGCAGCGACAGTTAACCAGTGCAGGCATTGCGCATTTAGTTTTCAAATGTTTGATCCTTTTCGACGCAAAAACATTACTGAGGAAGAGAACTGGCCTCAGTTTGGCCGGGCAGCGCAAGGGGCAAATGAACATTGCAACCACCAAGTAAACACAGGAATAGTATTCAATTAGCATCACGAATTAGGTTTCAAGTTCCCCGGTGCTAATTACACTCGTCGTTCGCATGCTCAACCGTGAGTCGCGTGAAAAGGACCTCAAGGCTAACCGATATAGAAAGAAGTCAGAAGGCACGTTTATCCTTCGTCTTCCCTATACTCCTATGCACACATGCTTCCTACCATCCCACCCACGTATCAATTTGAAAGTAAGTTTTTTTGTTTGTTACCTAATTACGGAGGAACAGGTGAATTAATTGGTTAACTTGAAAAGTTTCACTTTTGTGGGTAAAAGTACTTGAAAGGGCATGTGATGTATATGAATGGTCTAATGGTCTCACAGGTGGGCCCTAAGTTGTGTATGTAGAATGTCGCGGAGTTTTGCTCATCGTTAGTGCTTTGTACATAAAGCCTTTGATTGGGTATGGAAGGACGAAAGCACATTTATGTATAGCATGGGCGTAGCTAGGGAGGTCCCAGGGGGGCCCGGCCCCCCCCCCCAGAAGGCTCGTGGCCCCCCCAGGAAAATTTGACAAATCGAAATTGTAGCGGCCACGCTTCACACAGCGCTGGCAACCGCGCGCCTGCTGACGAGCACGGTGGCGCGTTCCTTTTGGCCCCGTTCACATATTTACGGGGAAAAAACAACCCCTCTTGAAGTGGGGGTACCCCCCAGACCCTCCGGAGGGTGGGAGGTCCCATGCCCCCCCCCAGCCAAATTCCCTGGCTACGCCCATGATGTATAGGGGTGCATTTCTAAATTTGAAGTGGCAATAGTTATTGAAATAAGACGGTCACGGGGATTGATGATCCAAACCTTCCGTTCCTAGGCGAGGAGCGGCGACTTGAGTTTTTGCCCCCTCAGTTGAACTTTAAGAGGGACTGTACTGAACTAAGAATGGGATGTAAGAGGATTTCAGAATTCAAACAGAATGGTTTCTCGTGATGTAGTAACCTTCAGGTCAACATTTAACTTAGTAAATGTAAAATTTAAACCGTAATCAGGTTCATATCCCTATAAATAGGCACAAATAATTCAAAGTTTTCCGTGCAAAGGCTCGTATGAACCGTCAAAAACAACTGCCTGACATCGAGATTACTTAACTAATAATGTCTGACGAACACCAAGCCCTAAGGAAAAAACGATAGTCGCACCCTGAGCTTCAGGATTGATAGGCGAAGACTGTACTCCACCTTTATCACCAAGAGCAGCAGTAATTAAATACTAATTAGTAATTAAATGTTTCATACAATGGTTAATTTATGGAGGTTTGTTCATGTCTTTTAGTAATTTTATCTCCTACAACTAAAGTTTTTTTTCCTATGCAGTGTTCTCCAGAATTTCAACACGAATATGTTTTTTATATTCGTAAAATATGTAATATACATTCGAAATTTGAAGTTACGATATCTGTAATTGTTAATTTCATGCTTTATACTATTCATTTTACATATTTTAATTTTCACTTATTACATTTTTTAAACAAAATTTTAGCTGGGTTTTCCGTTTTGGTTTTGTTTTTTATGTTGATTTTGTTACTAAGAGGAAGAGTTTGTTTTTGTGTTACCATTGTCGCAGTAAGAAAGTTAGTCCTTTGAGGTACTAAATTTATGATAGAAAACTTATATATCTTTGTAGTATTATAATTATAATACCAATTGTATTCCTTGCATTGTACTGTATCCCTGAAGAAGCCTCAATAAAAAGGCGAAACGTCGGCGGAAAAAGGTAGTTGAATTTCTTAAAAAAAGGCATGACCAATACCTCCATAAATTAACCAATTTATTATTAAAGTGGTCAATAACTATTCAAAGAAATTAAATGTTTCGCGTGGCTGATGCGCACTTGTCATCCGTTCTCCTCCTCACCCGGACCGCGTCGTCGACTCTCGTTGAGGCGAACGGCGCTAGAGAGAGCGCGCGCCGCGGCCCACTTCAACTTGATTATCGCCCTGCAATCATCGTCTCATTAATTTCAACCAAATTGCTCACGCCCGGCCGGAGTTCGTGCCTCACGACAAAACCACCGCCTTTTCCAACGCTATCTCTCGCCTATCCTCATAATCCCTAAGCCTAAACACGCAGCCAGGTCCGAATTTCACAGGTGTCTTTCTGTTCTTTTGTTTTCAAAACTCGTGCGACATGGGTATGACTAGTGTGATTGTTTGTGGGTATGCATATATTCCGTCATAGATTCCTGCATTAGGTCTTGAATGAGACATTTTTTAGATTGGAAACTATTGAGGTTGTGTTGAGTTCCGTAAACTTTCATAACAACATACAAAAAAGAGGTCTTCTATGACTTCGCATGTGGGAGACCTCTTGCAATCATTTTCAATCTCCGAAGTTGGATTACGCATTTTATGTAGCTGATGAAAAGAGTATACGTGGTACAGAAAAGTAACATTCTTCAAGGCATAAGATATATTAAAACCAAGCTCCACTGCCACATACCCTTGAGGTGGCTGGCAGGATATTTTGTAGACGTAGACATGCATTAAAAGTTAACTTCCTCAAATTTCTTCGGGATGAGTCACTCCAATTAATGTGCGCAAATAATTCAAGGAAACAGTTTTGAGCCTATATAGCTTTCGGTAGTTTGAGCGAAAAATCGCTTCACCTAGAATTTGATGAATTTGGCCTCATTTAAAAGAAACGACTCATCTTTCCAATGGTATCAAAATATCAACCTCTTGCCGAATTACTTTTCGAGCAATTAGCCTAAACATTTAAGCTGTTTTACATGGGAAAGATTGTGGCTGCACGCTCCAGAGGTAGACTATTAAAAAATGTAGGAACTTCTAGCACCTAGATTTCGTCAAAAAACTAACGGTGTGTAGATTGCATGTTTTCTCAACTATTTATGAAAAAATAATCTATTACTTACCACAGTAAGTTTTAAAGAATCGCAAAAACACCTGCCGTTTTGAAGGGTTTTCAGCCGTACGGCGGGAAAAAATGAGTCAAGTTAGAGACTTATGTAGCTTTATTTATTTAATTACTGAGAATTTTGGTCATATATAATTATATCTTTGCGCCATTAATATTACAATATTTATTTCATACTTCTTACGTACGCGTAAATAAAAAAATAAAATTTGATGGTCTCCATTATGACTAGGGAACTATCTCGCTCAAACCACTTTAAAAATATACATGCATTCATTTTTTATTTATATTATGTTAAAAAATTTCACGTGCTTACCTCTGTGTTTGTAATATATGTGTATTTAGTTGATATGCTGACGCGTACAAATCCAGCCGGAAGTGCTATCGCGCGTATTGGTTATAATCGCCCGTCTATCTATCAGGGGAGGGAAGGAGGGAGTGAGGGGGTGGGGGGGAACGGAGGAGGCGGAGTGACTGTGTTTGAGGATCTAATTGCCTTCTCGGGCTACAGGTCGTGATTCACGCTTTCATCCCGACTATCTTTACTTATTCTATCTATTCATTCCTCCCTCCCTCGTGGTCCGCCAACATCTCCTTCGCGCTGAATATTAAAGCAATGTGAAAAGATGTTTTTAATGGTTTTTAGTTTAATAGTAAAATGTTTTTATGTTTAATAGTAAAAAAAACTGAATGACATAAAAAATGAACGTTGCGCGTTGAAGGTAAAATCTCCGAAAACGATGGGTCATTTATTTGGCGACCGACAACTAAGATCATTTTTCATCTTTAAGGGCAGGACGGTAGGCTGGCATGGTAAGCATTATTTGGGGAGAAAAATAATTATTTGGGAAGAAAAAGCATTATTTGGGGAGAAAAAGCATTATTTGAGGAGAAAAAGCATTATTTGGAGAGAAAAATCATTATTTGGGGAGAAAAAGCAGTATTAGAGTGGAGAGAAACCCGGGTTTCAAATCAGCCTACTCTAAACGAAAGGTGCAAATGGGGACTACAGTTTAACGTCCCATCCGACGGCCGGAGTACTGCACTCTTTAGTACTCTCCGCACAAAAGAAAGTTTCCGCTGAAAAAGATCAGCCATGGCTGGGATTGAAGCCAAAAGGAATGGTGTGTGCACCTTTCGCATCAATCATTTCTAGGTTATAGGACATTCACGTCAACATCGAGTAGAATGTACACAAACCGTGATATTTCGTTAATTTATGCCACTAAATTATCCTTTGATTCCGCCAGAATTTTCGGAATCATTTCCGTTAGCAACCAATAAATTTTCCTCTTGGGATGGGAAAATTGACGAAGAAAACTCCTCCATTTCCTTCGCGGTGTAAAAGCAAGTTCTCTAACAAACATATCCCTCAAATCTCCGAAGTTCGATTAGAAATATTTACCCGGATATCGGAGGAAATGATAAAAGAGCCATTCTAAAGCTTTATACCATACTTTGGTATCTATAAATTAGGTTTTTACGAGTGTGAGGATGGCACAGAGTAATTCCATCCCCTCACTTCACAGCTTTCTTTGCCAGACAGCATCATTAGACAAAATTAAAATTAGGTATTCTAAGAGTGTTACTCTATTCAGCTGGAAAGTTCAAGAATTTGTCACCTCCACATATCTTTCACGGCGAAGAACTTATACTGCTTTTGTTGAGCGCAATTGTATGATATGTATATCAAGACGTATTTCCCTTATTTAATCTTCTCTTGTCAAATACCATTATACTTCTAACCCTTGTTCATTACTGATGACATTCTCCTGGGGTCTTTTGCTTGGATACGCGTAGATTTAGGAAGGGCAGAATGTAATGTTTTTAAAAAGAGGAATTTTAGGCATTAATCCTCAACTCAAGAGCTGAAATTTCATTTAGGAAAGAATTATTGTTGGATGAAACTAAATTTAAAAGTATTTCCACCTAATAAAAATCGAATAGTGACATCTTCTGTACTGATATATATGGATATATCCTACTATTCTAAATGCAACGGTTTACCTTTGCAGCTCAATGAGGAACGGACGTGGAAAAGCCAGATCAGCCCCGAGAAAAATGTACAATGACGACTTTGGCCGTTTTCTAATTCATTCATTCATTCACTGGTCGTTCAATCCTAAGATTGGTTGGCCGCAGTCCTCAATCCTTCCCTCTCTAACGCTTATATCCCTCACTCCCATTGTAGTCGTTATACTTTCCTCTTCAATTGGGCCGTATCCTAATAATAATTATTAATTACAGAAGACAACCTAGCTAGATATACACATGGAAATTGAAAGATAATTTGGTGAACTCCACATTAAGAATTCATTGAAACTGAACCCGGGTTCCTACACTCAGTGTCATCTTCACGTCTTCAGATGACACCTGAAGACGACACAAACTTTCAACACGCGGTTCATTTCAATAAATTCTTATAATGGAGTTAAAGTTATTTTTCATTTTCTCCGTGATGGATAACATCCGAAAAATAGATTCTGAAACAGTTTCTTCTATTAAAAATAAACAGCCCCGACGTACTTTGGCCCGAAAAGTATTTACCGATCAATTCCGTCAGCGGTCAAAGTTAAGGCTGATTTGAGGTAGGATTTTTGTCGTCCTGTAAAGATGGAATACGTACGCAATACAAAGTATCATTCTTCCTGTTCTCCGCTCCGTCCATTACTGTTTTAACGAGGCTGCTCCGTCTTAGAATATGGCCAGTAAGTTTGTTTCTTCTTCTCATTAGTTTTGAAGAATCTTCTCTTCCCAGGTATCCGAGGACTTCTTCGTTGAAGACTTTCCCCGGGAGTTTGATCAGTAACACTCTTCGAGATCATCAAATGTCCACCACTTCCAAATATTCTTTGTTCTTTAGCTGCTACTGCCCAAACATCACTGCATATGGGAGCATTCTTCAAAAATATTTTTTAATAAGCTGCTTTCTCCTTTCCAGGCTTGTATCGCTAACTGTTAGCAGACTCCTCTTCAGGGAGAATGCCTTTACTTGGGCGAATCTTGCTTCGCTTGTTTCCTTCACAATCACTTACTCCGTTATCATTCGTAATTTGCATAATGTACTACATCATTCGTCTTCCTCGGCAATCCTTCCCATTTGCTTCTCCTTGCATTACTGTTTTCAAGGAGTTCGTACGTCTCAAAGGGTGCAAACAGGACAATTGAGCCAGACCCTTCGTCATGGCCAGCGTCCTATGAAGTCCTAGAAAATTTCATCGCATAAGTATGGCGTCGAAAGAGACTTTACACTGCTTTAAACCCGGAAATGGACGTTCTCACTGCCGATCGCTCAATCAACTCCGTTACTTCAATTCCAGTCGGTCAAAAAACAACGACACAGCAAGAAAGATAAGTCTTTCGAGCAAATATGGTCAATAAATCGTTTTTTTTTCTTCATACCATGATTAATGACGGCGACGCAAACAGCTAGAAACGGTAATGTACCCAAAAGCACCTAAAAACACTGGAATTGGGGCGCGGAACTTACAGACAGATTTAAAGAAACGGTAGACGGAAAACATCAAACAAGAAATGGAGGAAAGAAGTTTCAACACGTAAACCGATGAGTGCAGTGCGATGTAAAAGATATCTAGGACAAAATAAGTAACTAGGTTAACTAATTCAAAAAAGGAGACAGCGGTGAGTACCCCACTTTTTCTTCTCCTACTACGGTGAAAAACTTGGAAACATTTAGGTAAGACAGCACTTAATAATTAGAAGAATATGGAACTCGTGGGGTCGGGGATTGCTTAAGATATAACAAGAAAGATTTTTCTTAAGCCATAATGAATACCATGTTCCAATTTTTTGTTAAAACCTCAGCACTTTTGAGAATCATGAAGTGTCAATAGTAGATAATATTAATGGATTCTCAGAAATTCACTGAACACACATAATTGAGGCTTCAGCTTGACTTATTTGTATCGTGCCGTACTATGAAAACACCTTCACAAGCTTAGGCGTTTTTGCAATTTTATTAAAATTACTACGAAGATGAATGAATTTACTTAAAAGATAATCAAGAAAGCATCTGGAGTATACGCAGTTACATTTCTGACGCGATCTGTGCGTCAGGACTGCGTTTTTATAAGAATGTCTCTCTGGAATACACAGTCGTATCACGTTCAATAGAAAACGGCTTATTTTTTTGCAAATGACCTTAGAAGGCAATACGTACCTGATATTTTAGCATTTGAAAGATGAGATCTTTTTGTTTGTAATGTTTGTTTTCAATAAACCCTTGAATTCTGCATGAGGGCATGTTTATTAATGACTAATGTATGACTAAACGCTATCATAAACGCAAAAATAGATTAAAACTTTCGAAATATACATAGAGGTAGCAATTACGCTGACCTTTGTACAGCTAGACTTAGCTTACGGAACGGCGTCATCAATATGCACATATTCCACTGGAAAAATGTATGACACTTAACGGTTACGAAGGTTACTGTTGACTCAAAGACCACTTGAATGATGGAATGCGCGAATGTAGTCACGACGCTTGGACCTTAAGGAAATAACACTGAGAATGGCATTATTAGATTCTAGGGGATTTTTCCTCTAATACTTACGAGGAAAAATGCACAGGAAACTGAAATAATAGTAAAAACATCGGTAATTCGAAAGAAACCTTGAGACGTAAGAAGGAAGCATAATGCTATGACGACAATTCAGATCTTTTCAAGAGTACAAATTACGTAGGATGGTGATAGAGCCGCCAAGGATTTAAAAAGAAAAAAAATGGTATAAACAAGACGATACCGAAGCAAGGGAACTTAGATATGAAGAAAGAATGAGACGTAGATAAAACAGTTCGAAAAAAATATATCTAAGAGCAAGATTAAAAGATGATGCATAATGAATATCCAGAGTAGGAGTGGGCAATATCTAGGAAAAATGAAATCGGGTTAGTGATTTTTTTATGACTTTGGCATAGCTGACGACGATCTAGTAGCCCAGTGAGTAGGGTGCCGGAGAACTGAACGGTAGTCTCAGGGAATTGAACCCGGGAGAAGTCTCAGAGAACGTCAAGCTGAGTTGAAGGTGTGTGATTTCATAGATAGATACTAGATATTTCGAGGAAGCCATATGCAGGGAAGAGACATGATTCCTTGATGCTTGACATTCAGACGAAGTTGGGCTCAATACTTGATGAGCTCTAGTCTCAACCGATCAAATCCTTCTTCGGGCGAATGACTACGATTACCACAATTCATACAAAATAAGTACAAGGGGCTGGAAAAATAATCATGAAATACGCAACTTTTTGACGCGAGACTAAATGTGAAGCCACAGGTGTAGGAGTTGAAAAATATGAACACAAAAAAAGTAATGAATTCCCGAATGTTCTGACCATTCGCAGGCCGGTCTGTCTCTAGCGTATTTCCTCTACAAATAGATCATTATTACATATATATTCTGTAGTAGAAAATATAACTATTTTAACTGCGGTAGAGAGATAAGAGGAGAATTACTCCGGGTGCTTTCTATTCACATACGTGCTCTGTTCACTTCGCACACCACAACACCATTCGTTTTAGAACTCGCACGCTAGGCCTTGAACTTCAAATTGGATCGGGAGCTAGGTTGGTGAACGCTGCAGTTCCCTTGAGAAGATAAGAACCTCGATGAGATGCGATCGTTTCTGTAGAGTTGATTTTCCGAAAAGGCGTCAAATATGGATAACGCAACTATTATTGCGTAAAAAGCTTATCGTTTCAAGTGATTTGGTTAAACCTGTGCGTACCCTTTTTACAAAACAATCGCCCGCGACGATTACGTACCTACGCACGATGCAACCTACCTGCTGGTTACCTAAAGTTACCCCTTCACACATCGTTCCATATTCGTCGTTAACGAGCGCTGATATGTCACCACCGACTCCAAAGTCCCTTCTACTATTCTGCCACTATCGATTTATTAACGTATTTGCGAAAACTATTAACCCTTAAGGTGGTTCCACCGTAAAATGACTTAAATGTCATTTTATTCATATTCTGTCTACTTGTAGAAACGTTGTCCTCTATCTGACATGAACAACAAAATATTACCTTTCCACGCTATTTTATTCTATTATTGAACTTGAAATTACATGGTGTTCAATGGGGGAATGAGAGAAACACGAGGAAAAATAGTATTTTTCCATAAAATACAAATGCCATTTTCGTGGAAAACTGTCTCTAAGAAGGAAATAATCCAGAGAAATTTAATAGAAATAAAATATAGGCATCTTACCACCTTATTTTTCTAGTTATTGAAGAATTAATGCCGTAATTGTAGTCAAAATGCGGTGATTCGTAGGAATTGGCACTGCAGTCGGCTCCTATGGCTGGAAAAAAGTGCTAGTTTTTAAAATACATTCGTGAAATAATCTGCATATTTTGTACCTTACTTTTGGGTTTCTATAGGTTACGCATTGCATCAGTGAAATCAGGATTTTTTTGACAAAATATAAAAAATGTGGAATTTAGTATTTGTTTTGACTCACACAGTCGCGGCGGAGTAAGTATACCCGAACTTTAGGAAGAAGTAGCGAGAATGCATGTCGGCAGGCTACGTTGGTGCGCGTGTGAATTCGATAGTAGTCCCAACCGGGCATTTCTCTCTTCCGCGAGCCGCCGCGCCGCCAAGGATGAAGCGGGCCACTCGACCCTGAATATCGCGGACAGATAAATCCCCCCCGCCGCGAAGAGGAACAAAACGAGTTCCAGGAAGCGGAAAGGTACAAGGTCAAGCGGCAAGAAGGACAAGTATCTTCGGGTAAACACCGAGGACTTGTTTTTCTCCTCCTTCCTCGTTGTCCAAAATCGAATAAAGGTTGGTTTATTTGGGGAAGGCGCGTTCGACAACTGAGAGGCCATTTTCGCAATTTAAGGATACGTGGGTGGATTGGTAAGAGAAGGGAGGAATAGGGGGTGGTTGGGGGGGGGGAACCCGGCGTCGCCATGGGCCCAACAAAAGGAGCCAATGGGGACCACAGTTTGACGTCACATCTGATGCGCACGGCGCTTCAAGTGTTATCCACATGACACACAAGTAAGGATCGAATTTCCACTAGAAAAAATACTGAGTTTCGAACACAAGGCCCTCGAGATGTGTAACTAATGCTGCAGCCGCCACACAAACCCCATGATAAAACTATTTCTCTGCCTCATTTTTACGCTGAAAAGCGCAACGAAATGAAAGTAAAAATTTAGTACATTTCAACTGTTAATATTTAAATTACGAAATGTTTCGACGTGTTAAAAACATCATCAGGTATAAATGAAAAAGGAAAACTTTGTTTTATTCCACCAATTTATTTTCCGGTACTACTAGTTTCGACGCAGCAGCGTCATCTTTAGGTACCTCAGGTATTTACATCATCAGGTAATTGGTATCGCGGTACTTATTGGTATTACCTGATAATTATGTTTTAATACATCGAAACGCGTCGTAATTCCGATAAAATCTCCGGAAAAGTACCAACTTCTTACTTAAATTCCAGTATGAACTTCCACAAATTATGCCCGAATCCGTGAATCACAAGACTAAGAAGGGCAAGAATAACTCCAATGAAACAAACGTATTAGTCAAGATTGAATACATTTTTGAATTATTTACAGAGTCCGTGTTCGGCACAATTTATCTAAAAAGGGAATAGCAAGACAAAAAAGAAGCGATAGCGCAGGGGACTTAAATTTTAAATGGCCATATTGAATGGACCACTCGGTTGAAACAGTAGAGGCATTTGTTGAATTGTCGCTTGTACCCGTGATAATCGATCTCTCACAGTTCTGCAAAGAATCGAGGGAAAAAATGAAAAATATGGGGAGGAGAGTAAAAAAGTAGCGTAGCGGAATGCGCGGAAGATGACGGGACATTCCAGATTAAGAACTGCGACTAAACAAGTCGAAACAAACACTAAATTCTACATTTTCATCTGAATTGTTTAAAAAATACTTCTCTCGCTCGTGACATTACAGTAGCTAACGGAAAACAATGTTAGGTACGAAACATGCAAATTATTCGAGGAGTATATTGCATTGATGAACACTTATTTTAGCCATATGAGTCAACTGCAAGCTCCTTTCTATTGTATTAATACATTTTGGCTTCAACTATTGCAAATATTTACATATAACCCAAAACGTGAGATAGAGAAGTGAAATTCATGGAATAGGCTTCAATTATTTGAATGCTCACCTTGAATGACAATATACAAGTAAGTATAATTTTCCCTGAAATCTATATTATGAGACCGCTTACAACGCATAGTTGCCATTCCTCGTGTGAGGACGACGTCTATGTGTTGAACTGGTAGTAGCCAATACAAATTTTGTGAAAATTATTCATTGCTGTATATTATCACTCAGAGAGGTGCCTAAATTTTAACACCATTTCCTGGTAAGATTCTCTTCCTTTTGGTAGCTTTTCGCGAAAATGATACTTATATTAGACAAAAACTTGAAATTATTATCCATTATTGTATCCATTCTCCCGAATGATTAAACCGTTTTTACATTTAAAACCACGAATTTCAAGTCCAACGAGGGAAAAAGAGCGCAAATAGGTATTATTTTGTTGTTTAAGTTACACAAAGGACAAGTTTTTCTATAATCATTCGGAATATGAATAAAATTGCATTTAAAAGTTATTTTACGGTAGAACTACCCGAGGATACCTCTACAGTGTGATGGTGAAATAGTGGAAGCAGAAAGCCCTGCCTGTTTATTTGGGAACCCTAAGACCCAAACATCTGGAAACCTTTTCATCTACATGTAAAGCAATGCGGATATCTGCTTTGATCATTTCCCTTTCCATCCCGGAAACGGTGACAAGCATTTACAATCCACGGAGTGATTCAATCATAGGTTCTGAAAAGACGAGCCTGCTTACTAAAAGGTATTTGGAGCGAGATTTTTCTCTAGTCATAAAAGAGACCATATTTGAATCCTCTTTTTAATTTAAGCAGCTGTTATAAGCTTGAAGTAAACATAAAGATACTAGTGACGCAAAAAGTTTGTTTTAAAGGCTGAACTTCTCTTTAATTGAATAATAATTATTATTAATATTTTAACATCACTCAGTGATTCAACCCGAAGGTTGGATTGGATAGCTGAGGGTAGAGCTCATCCCGTACTAAGCCACAGGCGTGTGAATTTCACACATTCAGGGTGGGGGGGCCAGTTGCTTTCCCTGGGCCACCTCGCACTACGAGTGTTTTTTAGCTCGAGGGAGTCCAAAGGCTTCACCCAGATTTGAACCTGAGACCCTTCGATCAGTACCCACTAGACCACCACATTCCCCCGTTTTTTATCATATATAAAGCAATATGGTGAGAAGTATAATTATTTTTTAAATGATCGAAAAAACAAAATAATTAAAATTATCAATTATCAAAGTAAATAAATTGAAAAAACTGATAGTAGTACGATTGGTGGCTGATATTTTGGTATCCTTAGATGAAGGAGAGATTTTTCGTTATAGTTAGTTGGCCAAATTCGTCGAATTTAGTGGTTAGTGATATCTCATTCAAACTACCTAAAAAAAATGGGGAAAATGCATGAAATTTGCCAGTAGTATATGAGTAGTTTAACAACTTTAACTTCCATGTAAATGTTCATGACAGCTCATTAAAATTTCTTACGACCTTATATATGTAATCCATAAGTATAGTATCAACCACTGTCACGTTTAATTGCTTTTTTAAAAGTGCCTCCAAATTCGAAAAATTCATGTGATGGATACCAAACGGCATCACAATGGTTTGACGTCACCTCACGGTATCCCTACTCAGGACTAAATGTATTTCAACGGGAAGGATCGAATCATACAGGTTCTTTGTCTTCTGTGAATTAAATAAAATCGTGGAAGGTTTTTCGGGATTTCCACCGGGTCAGGTTCTCCATTACGGCCGACTTAATCCGTAAAATCCATTACTTTCGTCAAATTAGGACACTCAAGCTCAATTAAGAAGGACAGTGCCTCGTATTATCGGAAGCGATACCGTTTCATTACGTAATCCACCAGATTCTCAATGACGCAGCGTTTAACTTTGAACCAGAAACGTTTTCATAAAATAACGTTGTTTGTAGACCAAACTTTTGTCTCGCATATTTAAGATTATGAAGTTCACAAATAGGTAATTATTATTATTTTTTTGAATATGCCCCAGTTAGTTGCCCAAACTCTGATTTGGGTAACAAGAATTTTCCCGAGGCTCGTTTCTATATGACACCCGCGACTTATAAAATTCACTTACGAAACGCATACCTACTACGAGTGCGTCGCTTTACACACGTAAGCTTTCTTAAGTTTCGCTTCAGTTGCATCACCAAGCATTCGTGAAATTCTGTACGCTAACAGGAAGGGCAGTCGTCATGCACGTCGCTAAGGAAGAATTTGTTCCCATGTCAAGCAAACATTCCTTGAGTCTTTAAAGTTTAAGTCAAACTAAAAATAAATTGCGTAGCCACAGATAAGTGCATACAGATACGCACCAAGGTGTAAGTACGATTCGTGTGCACAGACAGACAGGACCATTTTTGACTTCAAGTGGGTATCTGTATTTGTCGAGCGCATATGACAATGAACAGTTGTAACTCCAACGCGTTTGCGGGTTCATATTTGAGAGGGATAGAAGATTACAGAAAAGAAATTCACGATACCCAAGAAATTAAAATTAGCATTTCAAAAACCCGCTTCGAAATTCAACAAATACCAATGGTGCAAGAATATTACATAAATTGCACGTGAGATCCTTTCGAATGGAATTTTTTTTTGTTTCTAACTAGTTGTGGTACTCAAATCTAACCCGTTGCGCGGAAGTCAATCCCACCGACTGCAAGAATATGACGCAACTGCGGTTAGGATCGCGAAAGTCATCACTTCAGCCAACCTTCAGCCCATCATCCCGCTTCTTCATTCCTCCCTTGCTCAATGGAAATCTGTTTTGGAACAGCTGGCATTAACACAGTAGCATAACGAGGGTAGTTTAATCCACTCGAAATCTTCACCGAGTCGAAATCTCCATCGCCGACGACGTTTCGACGGTCGAGTCGTACATTGTCGTCGAGTCTTCAGGGATGAATCTTTTCCAGGGCTTAAGGTCAAGGGCAATGAACAACTTGACCATTGAAACGTCAGCAGCGGTCAGGTAGATATCTCGAGAGTAGAATCACAACCAGTGTAAGCCGGGAGAGTATCAGTACTCGCTTCATTAAGAGGGCGCCAGCAAAAACATTCAATGATGATCAGTAGCAGAACTCTTAAGGGCAAATAATACCCAACGAAGAATTCCAATGGAAAACACAATCAAGCGACTAAGTATTTTGGGAAAGAGCAAGCCAATTTTCTGCACTATACATAAAACAGACTTTCCATGTGTGGTACACAAATCTAAAAAAAATGAGGATTTTTTTGTTTGCATCGATACTTTTGAACTAGCAACAGAAAGTCTTTTAAGGTTTTAATTTTTCGTTCATTCAAAAAAAAATTTTACATCTATAAAATAATAATGATATAATATCATAATTATTTTTATTATTATAACAAAAAAGACGATCGCTACTCGACTTATTCCGCGTAAGGATACGGAATTAAAAGTATTGGGAAGACGAATCAGACGCCACAGTAAATATTAATACGCATATCTTTTCCTTCGTGGGCCCCTTGACTTTTGTTTAAGGACGTTCGTTGGTTTCACTCAACTTCGACGAAACTTGCTGGAAGCATTAATTATGTTTATCTAAAGCTACCTGAATTTTTTAAAAATTATTTACCGCAGATTTCTTAGGATATTTGATGTGGCAGTGGGCATGAAATTACATGGGTTCTTATGGGATCGCGAGGTGCGACAAGCTTTATTCATCGAAAAGAACGTTTTCTAGTTAAGAATAAGAAAAACAAAAATAATTTAAATCATCAATAGAACAATGTATGAAAATCATTTGATATACTTTATTTTTATTATTTTTGTTTCTCTTATTCTTAACTAGATGACTAACTAACTTTTTGATGAATTAAGCTACTTTCCCATAAGAACCTGTGTAATTTTTTGTCCACTTCTCGATCTTAAGTAATCTGCGGTAAATAATTCTGAAAAAAAATCAGGTAGATTTAAGAAAACATAAGTAATGCTTCCAGCAAGTTTCGTCGAATTCTCTTAAGTTGAGTGAAACCACTGAATCTCCTTAAACTAAACAAATACAATTCCACAAGAAATCCCCGCAATGGTGGTGGATTTAGGCGACGGCTTATATAGAAAAAGAAACATTCATTCTTGTTTTACGGTCTTTGGATGAAGGTCGCTTTCTAGTCGATTCCTCAGAAATGCTTTCGCTTCGAGATCGAGATGTCTCATCCTTGAAGCATAAGACGTGTGTGGCAAGTCCCAACACCCAGTGGTTTCCTATCGCAGCACGATCTCCTGCCTAGGGCGACGCAAAATATAAACTATAAATGAATGGGAGGAGAAAATAAGACAAAGGAGAGAGGAAAGGCTGTTTTCGCTTTCCAAAAAACACTCCCTCTAAACAAGAGTGTTATGTCAAGTACAACTACAGTGACCTCGGAGTTTTTCCAAGGTATTCTGCAATCCAAGGATATATGGAACTAGCATTGCCTCCCACCACAGGTGGCGTAACCTAAGAATAATTACATACGAAGTTAAATGAAAAGCACTCGTACCAATGATGAATAGATGAGATAGATATATTATCTCACAGTCTATTGGCCACATCTCTTGTGTGCCGTAGCCATTTTAGAAACTTTCAATCCGCGATATAAACAAAATACACAGGACGCTTTGTCAAACACTGCTTCAAGCAAACAGATAGTATATCTCAGATGATGGAAGGACAAGGTTGGGAACAACTAGAGAGACTGAGGCCACAGACTAGACACTCTGAGGCCGCACGCCCGGCTGATAAGTACTACTTGGAAACTCAGATAACAAGAGCTTCGACGTGACACCCAGAATATTATTTCAACGCCAAAATATACCTCCAGAGCTAACAGAATCGACAAAACAAGAGCGATTACACTTTCCTCCAGATAGGTACAAAATTCCTTCTCCCAACGAAACATTGCTGACTTCATCAAAAACAAGAGCGAACCGCTGAGACATCCCGCCAGCATACATTCCTCAACGATCGCCCTTTTGACTTTTCCAATTTCTTTATTCCTATCACCTCCGTTTCTAAGGTTCAAACACCTCCTGCCACTCGGCCCCTCGGCGGCTACCCGGGTAGAAGGTAGAAGTAGATATGGCTGTGCATATTTATTTCTAGGGGACATCAACAGCAATACTCAAAGCTTTTTTTATAATAATTTATTTACAAACCTTAAACTAGCAAGTTTATTCAAAGAGGGAATTCAAGTGACATAATTTTCTTAAATGTCGATTTCCTTACTTGAAAGAGATCCTTACACTTGGGTATTGCTCCTTAGGGATTACTGTAGGTGGCCTTGATACGTCACTCTCCACGCTTCGCACGAGACGGGTCCGTGGCAATTACCCGTGCCCCAATGCCGTGTCCCCCGAGGTGGGTATCGACCCCATTCCAACTATGGCAGGGGATGCGAATCCGCGAGTCTACTTTTTGGAAAAAGGTGGTTTGGCCGAAATAGTTTGAGCGAGCGAAAGCCCTAGTCATAATGGAGACCATATTCAAATTTTATTTTTTTATTTCAGCGTCCGTTAGAAGTATGAAATAAATATTGTAATATTAATGGCGTAAAGGTATAGTTATATATGTCGAAAGTTCTCAGTAATTAAAAAAATAAAGCTACATAAGTCTCTAACTTGACTCAGTTTATCCCGCCGTGCGGCTGAAAACCCTTCAAACCGGCAGGATTTTTTTTAGCGATTCTGTAAAAATTACTGAGTTGAATACATAATAGATATTTTTTATAAATAGTTGAGAAAACATGCAAACTACACACCGTTAGTTTTTTGACGAAATCTAGTTGCTTAAAGCTCCTAATTTTTTAATATTCTCCCTCTGGAGCGCACAGCTGTAATCTATCCCATGTAATACAGCTAACATTTTCAGGCAAATTGCTTGAAAAGTAGTTCGGCAAGGGGTTAATATTTTGATATAATTGGAGAGATGAGAGTTTTATCTTTAAAATGAAGTCAAATTCATCAAATTCTAGGTGAAGTGATTTTTCGCTCAAACTACCTTAAGCGACTACCTACCTTTCGAGTATTCTACCGCGAACGTCCATATTTTTGGGACAACAGCTTCGCGGGCCTTGCATTGGGCGTCTTCAGGTCAATTGAGAATTATATATAAGACGGGTCCCGCATTTTAAATTTTACAATTGACCTTAAGACGCCGAATGTACGCCGGCAAAACTGTAGTCTCAAGAATATGGACGTTTATTTATTTATTATTCACTTCCAATAACAGCTCAAGGCCAACTACAATGGACAAATAACAGCATTATAATCCAAAACAAATAAACAAAGAACCATGTGACAAATAATAGTATCAAATAAATTAATAACAAAGTAGCATTTCACACTGAACAACTTGGAACCAAACAGACAGGGAGCGAAAGACGAGAGCAGATCTAGGATGAGAGAGGAGTGCGACAGATACGGAATGAATGGAATGGATCGGATTCAGGGACACTTTTCAACTTAGAATTGAACGTAAGATGGGAGTCTGCAGACAAATGACCGTTTGGAGACAGAGACACGTGGTGTGGTGCAATTAAATAGCTCATTCAGTCTTGTAGTTCGTGAAGGAACACGTAAGGAGAAAAGATAAAGAAGTTCCGATGACCAATAATTTCCACTGACTATTTTCATGAGAAATTTGCGTCGAGAAGGGCACGGCGGAGGTCAGTCAGGGAGGGAGGTTCGTGGTAGAAGGTCCAAAAGACCACAGACCATCTTTCCGATGAGGTACTCCGTGGAAGCCTTCACATGGATTTTGTTGAAAATTATCTTTAAAAAAAATCGCAAATGCAATTAACCGAGTTCTTTGAACGTCCAGTGAGCATCAAATGAGCTCACTACCTATTTTGAAGTGCGCTGCCAAATATAGAGAGTCAGCTCCAAGAAATCAAATCATTAAAAAGACTAATTTCACCTAATAAATTTAAAGTAGGAGGAGCAGCTATATTGGCTGAACAAAGAAGAAATCATCATTCGGTTATACTAGGCATCAGATTAATTAATCCCTTATTTAATAATAATCTACGACTACCAACACACTGATAATAAATATTAGCTAAACAAAATATTCCAGATGAACAAAGACCATGAGCAATTATTACAGTACAACTACCATTTATTCCCCAACAAGATATAGTTATTATCCCCCCAAGCACAATGCCTATGTGGGCAACAGAAGAATTAGCAATTACTGATTTAAAATCTACCTGACGCAGACAAATAAATCTAACCAAAACTCCTCCAAATAAGCTAATTCCAATAATTAAGAAATTAAAATGTATACCCAAAAAATAAATTAAAGAAAAAACTCGCAATAAACCATAGCCCCCCAGCTTAAGTAAAACACCAGCTAAAATCATAGAACCAGCTAGAGGTGCTTCAACATGAGCTTTTGGTAATCGCAAATGAAAAATAAACATTGGAATTTTAATGAAAAAAGCAAAAACTAAAGAAATATAGATGTAAATACCAAAATTAAGTTCATAAAAAGAAAAAAATATATAAATATTCAAAGTACTAAGTGTACAATAAAGCGCAGGGTCTTAAAGTACGCGCGCTGTTGAGTCGCGAATTCAGCAGCTAAACTACATCTAATGGAAAGCTCTGGTTAGTTGACGACTAAATAAGCACTTTTATACAAAAAGAGAAATATCAGGCGTGATATTGTGGAATTTCAGCACAATGAACCACAGAAATGGCCATTTTCCACCAAATGGAAAATTGCTATTTCTGTGCTCAATTATTTTTGTCAGTTTGAATTATACCCATGGGAGGTTCTGGTTATCCTTCCTTATTTCTGATTGGTAGTTGAAGAAAGCTCATATTAAAAAAAATATAGCCGATCCAAGAATCGGAAACGCAGACTGATTTGTACGAGAAATCGTGCCATCCACTAATCATACGATAAAATAATTATTGAGGCCTTCACGCGAGACCAACTCTTGCGAGAATCTTGTGCTGTGAGATAAGGGCTTAAGGTAGTTTGAGCGAAAAATCACTTCACCTAGAATTTGATGAACTTGGCCTCATTTTAAAGAAAAAAACTCATCTTTCTAATGATATCAAAATATCAACCCCTTGCCGAACTACTTTTCGAGCAATTTGCCTAAAACACAAGCTGTTTTACATGGGAGCTGTACGCTCCAGAGGGAGAATATTAAACAAATTAGGAACTTCTAGCACCTAGATTTCGTCAAAAGACTAACGGTGTGTAGATTGAATGTTTTCTCAATTATTTATAAAAAATAATCTATTACTCACCACAGTAAGTTTTACAGAATTGCAAAAAATCCTGCTGTTTTGAAGGGTTTTCAGCCGTACGGCGGGAAAAAATGAGTCAAGTTAGATACTTAAGTAGATATATTTATTTAATAACTTAGAATTTTGGTCATATATATAACTATATATGTGCGCAATTAATATTACAATATTTATTTCATACTTCTTACAGACGCTGAAATCAAAGAATAAAATATGAATATGGTGTCCATTATGACTAGGGAACTATCTCGCTCAAATCACCTTAAGTTACAACACATTCTGGCCACTACGGAAACTTTAAAGCGTCCTAGCTCTATTTAAAATCGGGTCAAATTATGGAGACGAACAACGTGGGTTACGGGTTATGAGTAGAAAGAACATGCAAACGGCTTGGGAGGCGCCACGCGTTAGTCACTTATTTCTCCACCTCGTCTTCCCCGGATATCATGTTGTTTGGCGTGAATCACGGAAGCTGAAAAAGGTAAACGATGGAAGAATAGAGGTTCGCCCCCCGCGACTCATTTCGAAGAATTTTAAGGCAGCTCATCTCTTTCATTCAATTACGATGAAAATTACTCGGGCATTCGTGACGCTTCAAATGGTTCAACTGTAAAATAACTTAAACGCCATTTGATTAATATTTTGGCTATTTATGGAAAAAACGCGTCCTCTTTTGGAAATGAAAACGAAAACCATACCATTCCAAGCTATTTTCTGCGTAAATTAAACTTAAAATTACATTTTTTGTTAAATGCGAGAATAGGTGAAAAATGTATAATAATAATATATCTCCATCTAATATAAATTGTAGTTTCGCGAAAAATAATGTATTGCGAAGCAGGTAATCCCATAAATTGGATGATAATGAAGGCGCAAGCAAAATTGAGTTAAATTGCTAAATCATTTCAGGAACTAAAGTCAAAATGCTCTATTTCAATAAAAATGGCGCTGCATTCGGCTCACATTGCCAAAAAAAAGGGCTCATTAGAAATATAATCGTCAAAATGTCCATATTTTGTTGTTTTATCTTGTTTCCTGATAGCTAAGGTTTTTCATCGGTGGAAGCAATATTTTATGCCAGTACAAGCGAACAATTCCATTTTGTTCGAACAATCGCAGTCGTACCTCGCATAACAGAAAATAAACAGCATCAAATGAAAATAAAATGGTGGCGGCGTTCCTATGGTTGCAATTTGCCGTCAAACACGCAACGAGGGACATTTGTCCTCCTGCAGTGTATCACCAAGTGAAATGAAATATAAATCCACTGCGACATTAGGATTCGTAGCGGAGACTCTCATGAGTGATATTGAAAATTCACCTTCAAGACGTGCTGAGGGTGATGTTTCTGAAAAAAAACAAGCCATTCTGTGAATTATTTCTCTTTTAAACGATATTACGATCCCACAGCTAAATGACAGTTCCGGCGATTCCTAGCGTTTGCATTCTGCTGTTTCTTCAAGGCCAGTTCCGGCTCTTGTTTTTTTTTCTAAAGCGAGCCTTCGCCTTATTCCAGGCAGTTATGAAAAGTGTTGTGCGTCACAGGATGCCATCGCATAGAAGGTGGAATCAAAAACTCCAAAATTAAGGATCGATTAAGGGTGGGTCCCTCGCGAAAATCTGCAGCAGCTGCCAGAGTTCGACTCCCCGGTGAGATACAATTCACTGGAGAAGAATGATTTCCAGTCCTCACAATAAACGTGACCAGTGGCATGCTACTTCTTTCGAATGGGATTATGACACCCTCAGGCGCCTGTCTGATGTGCTCAATGATAGTGCCAATGCCTCAGGGTCATTTATCTACGCCCTTCTCATTCAAGCTCAGTTAACCGCAAGTGATTACTATTTTCAGCGCAGCTACGATCCGAGCGATCAAAGTTACAGTAATTTGTTAAAACACGAACAAAGATGTCTTAAGAGGAGGCAAGTATACGTCTTGTAAATGACGAAACGTTTACAGCGGGGTATGGTGGAATGTAAAGGCCGTTCTACACAAGGCAATTCATTGAGCTATTTTGCTGCACGGAAATTGAAACGCCAGCACAGAACTAGATCAGGAGCTATTTTAACATCTCTCCTTCACGCATTTTCGGATGGCTTAAAGCAATTCTCCACTTTACACGTCTCACTTCACATCCAACCACACACCGGACTGTACGCAGGTAAGTGCTTTGTGTAGAAGAGGCCATAAGAGGCACTCTTTAAGACCTATCTTTGTGCAACCAAATAATGATGATAAAACCATTAGCTTTAGTACTTATCCAAACTTATAATTGGCAATAGTGGTCAAAGCAACTGATTGCAAATATTAAGCTCCTCTTGATAATGCCAATGATTTACTTAAACCATGGTCGGTAGTAAATTTCAAGTGCGGGTACGTACAAAGGTACCGATTTTATCATACGGCGGAATATCTAAGAATGCTCCTCGGTACTGTCAAAAATGTTTTCAACAGATATTTATTCTCGACCTCTTCCAATACACGGCGCAAACATCACGAGTTTAGGTCAACTGATATATATATACTCAGGAAAAAATATCTCTTATGCAATTCATTTGAAACTGGTTTGAAACTCTTTTAAACACAATAAACTCTTCTTCGACTGATTTGGAACTGATTTTCACAGGTTTGCATCCCAATTTTTAGTGTCATGCTCATTTGGAACCCATTTTCACTCTATTTTGCAACACATTTTCAAACTATTTTTCAACTGATTTTCTGCTGAACTGTTATGTAACTGATTTTTATTATTTTAATTCTTATGCAACTGATTTTCACTCAATTTTGCAACACATTATCAAACTATTTTTCAACTGATTTTCTGCTAAACTGTTACGCAACTGATTTTTATCTTTTTAATTCTTATGCAACTGATTTTCACTCAATTTTGCTACCGATTTTCAAAACTATTTTACAACTCATATTAAATAAAACTGTGATGCAACTGCTTTTTACTTAAAAACTATTTTTCAACTGATTTTCAATCTGTTTTTCAACTCATCTTACTTGGACTGGTTTGCAACTGATTTTCAAGTTAATTATCGTCTCATTATTGAATTTGGCGGTGAAGGCGGTTGCAATTCGATGTTCAGTTTTATATAGTCGTTCGTGCACGTTGGTGTGATTTCTTCCGTTTGTTTACTTGCTTAACTTGTGATATTTACAACTAATTAGTAATTGCAAAGCTGTATATTACGTAAATTTTTTTGCATACTGTCTGCAAGAAGAATGAATGGAAGGAAAGAAATTCACAGGTATGATTTAACGATCGTAGTTCACTTAGAATATAAGTCTTGAAACATCCTTTGTACCGTATTAAATGTTTCATATCCCTGTAAACACAAAATGCTGCTGAAGCGCGGCAGCAGCGCAATGTCGCAGCGCTGCAGCCGATGCGGACGCGCTGCTGCAGCGTGACCGATACCTTCAAATTTCCGATATTCCCGTGTCAGCAGCGCTTCAGCAGCGCTATTGAAGCGCATGAACAGCGCTTCAGTAACGCTTCCACCACGCTGCGGCAACGCTTTCGTTATAATTTTTAATAAATTTCAAATGCCTTATTATTTATGAACTCTAGGCGAACCTCCCATTACCTCTAACCTGACGAGCCACAGCCTCAAAAACATTATACTCGACCGGCTCGCCCTCTTCTTCAAAGTATAAAAGGAACCTAAAATTAAAAATGCCCCAAAGGAAATAACAATCATAACAGCACGTAGAATTATCCGTTAACTCGTTACTAAAATCACTTAAGTGTTCATTTCTAAATATGATACACTCAAAAGAAGACCAACTCGGTCCGGCATAATTTCACGAGATACACACAGTACTGTATCCCATGGATTTCATTGAGTCCCCCACGGCTGCGTATGTCGAGAGCCAAAGATATGTACTTTTCAATGGCTTATCATGAAAGCTACGATGACATATATTGTGCCTTGTGATAAAGCTGAAGTTTTTAAAATAATTACGTGATGAAAAACTGTTCACTAAAAGATGCACTTTACGCAGCAACAATCTACAGTTCATCTGAGATATCAACGGTAGTCAGCGCCACCTCTTACTCAATTGTACAACCCATTCCATTCAAACTAGGCGCGAAATGTATCTTGGCTGTCTGCATCTGATGTAGCTTCTAATGCGAGCGCGTGCCCTATGAATAATGTTTTTATCCGACAAATTTAGAAATTGGAACTGATACCGATAAATACGGGAGGGGCATAAAACTGCGTGTTCCATTCTGAGAACTTCATTTCGTACTCTACATCAATAGTTATCTTTTCAACTTATTTTAAATTATCTCGATACATATGATAAAACAGGTGCCTGAAAATCACTAACAATTCAACCTTCTCATTGCTTCGTGTTAAGGGAGGAGTAAAAGAGCCTATGTTCTTTCAGCGGTGGCTTCATGCTTCACGAACATGCATCGGTAGCGCTACAGCAGCGTGTTGCTGGCGTGCATCACCCATGCGCTGTTGATGCGCTGCAGCTATACCCTTTGGCAGCGCGCTCCGAAATACCGCTGCGGAGACGCTGCGGCAGCGCTTCCTTAAGTGCGAGTTGCGCGTGCAACCTTGAAACCCTTGTGCAGCGCTGCTGCAGCTTTTTGTGTTTATAGGGATCTCCTGTCTGTCCATGAACTTTGTGATACTCCATGGAAATTTTGGAATACTTTTAGGAGCCGAAGGTCATTGTTTGTCCATCGTACGATGAGCTATTTCAATCGGAAATTTCGTGGGAAGCCAACCGTGTAATCAGTGGAACAAGGGTGAATCCTTGCGTACGTAACCTACGAAAAGTGTGAGAGAATTCTAGAAAGACCGACGTCGCCGATTTCTGGTAAGATAAAGCATCAATCCTCTCCTCTTTTAAGTGGTGATAATTGAACCTGTAAGCATTTTTTTGGTATAGAAAATTGATGCTGGAAAGTGTATGAAATCGTAGCATCTTCATCACTCCTACTTTTCAGAAGTGCGGAAGCGAGGCTCATGACTATGAGGATGGAATCGCAGTAGGAACCCTTTTTAAAACTTGGGAGACGAAAATAGAGAACTCACATTACCATACCTATTATAACTTCATTTCAAGAGGTAATGGTGTAGACAAATTACCCTATGAAATCAGCAAAATTAACTATTCTCATGGTTTGTACTCCTATATTTCTGGCATTAGGACTTTGGTGATGCTGTCTAATGATCCTAACTTCTTTCCAGCAAAAAAGCTAATACTGGAAAATCAAGAAAAGGCATGGTAGTTGGGGCAGTTACTCATATGTTGACTGACAGCATTTTAAGGAGGCATTATATGAGTCAAATGTTTTTAACTTTTTAAGTATTTTGAATTTGTGATTTTTATGTATGCTATTATATCGTTACGAGCAATAAAATTTGTAAATTTTGAATTAAGTTTTACAGTTCTTTTAAGTTCACCAATACAGTCTACATTCTCAAGGATAGCTAGCCATTTCCTCAGCAACATAACCGATTCTGCTTTTTGACACTTTGGAAAATATGGTGGCCAACGAAACGATAACTAAGATGCCAAGTTTGGAAACTTTTAGTAATAGCGGAGTTTCATTTCAACTTGTGCTGATGCTAGTGATATCAAATTTTGCTGATGTTAGTGAAATCTGTGCTTCAATTAAACATTATTTGGCCTAAGTATTTGCTTTTACAGCACTTTTGGAAGTCATTTTCAACGTTTTTAAACCAATTTTCAACTCCTTTGAATCTCATTTGCAACTCTTTTGAATCTCATTTTCAACAGTTTCAGGAACTCATTTTTAACTGATTTGTCCCGTGTTTCAATTTGCAAAGGAATTACAAATGAATTGCAAATGAGTGGAGAAAATGAGTTGAAAATCAGATTTAAAGCAGTTGAAAATGAGATATTTTTACCTGAGTATATACACACACCATCAAACTTTTGCCGATGTTTCGGACCTTTATTGATCCATTTTCAGGGCTATAAACAAATGATAAATGATGTTGAAAATGTTTGACAATTCTTTTTTGATTACATAATGGTTAATTTACAGTCATTAAATATAAAAATACATAGACATATTTAAGATTGTTACCTCTAAAGTTTGGTGCTGTTTTTATTTACAAATTTAATTTGGTTGCTTGGATCCATTTCTTTGTTGAAAAGTTATATTGAGTTGTACGTCATTTATTACATTATGATAAATTTTGCTTAGATAAGTAATGCCTGTTCTTTTATTGCAATTTTTTTTAATTTCTGGATATGTGGTACATTTCTTTGAATAATCAATTTGTTTATAGCCCTGAATATGGATAAATAAAAGTCCGAAACGTCGGCAAAAAAATGTTTTCGTGCTCGGTAAAACGCACATCATCTTCAAAAAATACATTCCAAAGCATTGCAATGACTGGCATAATTTTCAATTGGTTTAAAAACAATGGAGTTTCTCAATATGAACAATTTTTATAATAATTGAAAAATTAACGCCCCGACTGGATGCAAACTCTTGTATTTTTAGTCGGTGGGCAATGACTGAGTGGCAGCCCACAAGACCTACTCACATATTCCTCAAAATTATGCAGAATTTTGATAGGGGGAAGACTTTAAGAAGAAGATTCATCACCATAAACAATCAACTATTCACAACATGTATCTTATCTAGCATCTATTACGATCTTGAAATACTGAAGATTTCAACTAGTCAACAAACATCAAGAGTTGTGGAATGAATTCAATGAATCTAAGATAATAGAGCAATACATTATGATTATTAACCAAGTGGTTGATGAGTGATTGACTCTCGGGAGTAGATCAAGGGAGAGAAAGAAGAGATCCGGGCATTTTAGCTTTCAGTTGTAGTTAATAAGACTCCAAAGCGTGGCCATTGAACGTCTGAGGATCTAGAGCAGTTGCAGTGGGTCACCTAAGAGTTTCGCTCCCGCTGCTACAGCGATTTAAAGCGGCTTTACGCATGGAAGTTACTCCCTTTGCAGCAGTCTTATACGTCGCTTACAAGTAGTGGGTACTTGGATGTTTAAGTACGGGAGCAGTGGTGGTCGATAGGGACAGCAATAGGCACAAGATAAAACCCCAATAGCTCATGCACGGATTATATAGACCTCCCCCTATTTTGCCCGCACGTAGCACTTCGATTCTGCGATAAAATCTGCATTAGGTGAAATCCTGATCACGTGCCTGTGAACGGGGATTTGAAATGTAAACGACAAAATTGATTTGTCGGGGGAGGACTGGTAGTGCTAGAATTATAAATATTTACGCCAAATGAGAAAAGTATGTTGTTGTTGTTAGAAATTACGTAAGTATAAGAAAGTTTTAATAAAAAAAGCACTTGGTTATTATTCCACACTTTATTTTAAAGACCACGACCCGGGTTTCAGCATCACGCCTAATGATGGCATGAGATGCTGAAGCCCGGGTCTTGTCCTTTAAAATAAAGTGTGGAATAATAACCAAGTGCTTTTTTTATTAAAATGAAGGAGTTCCACGGAGTAACGCCGGAGACAGTGTCTTATAGTATAAGAAAGACTTGCGACAGATCTTGTCTTAAATGTCTTGTCACATGCATTTTTCATATCATATATACTATTTCTCAAGGGCTTTTTTTTGTCGGTACGCCATAAATTCCTTAATACTTCATCAATTTTCATAAATGAGGCATCATTTTAAAGCTTTTCTTAACTGCTACACCGGAAAAATATACAAATTACTCACATTTCAGTTGTTTTTCGAAAAATTACAATTGAAAAAAAAAACTGTTTTTTGAAATCCAGCCCTCGACCTATCGATCCACTATCGAGAACATCGAGATATATCGAAATGAAACCGATTTCAATTTCATGCATCTATTATCTCAATCCGCATTTAATTTCGACTTAAAATATTGATTGAAGGCATTCGATCTGCTGATCTAGGTATTTATAAAATGAACTAAATTAATCAAAACTTGAATTTATATTTACTTCCCCAAACTGCTCGCAGTCATTTGTTTTTACTTAGTCCATGACGACCAACTTACTTCGTCCCTGCTCTCTACGATAAACAAACCCGGCGATCAAATCAAATTATTCACTTTAAAGAAATCTACAAGTTCAACTCAAAAGTAAGTACCGTATGGATTCTGACGCACTAACTACACGGTACTAACTATACGGTGTGCACTGTGGGATTTGAGGAGGATACAGTGCGAATGCTTCGCACGGGTCGATTAGTATGATTTAATTACATTTATGTACGCATTTATAAATTTCACGAATGCCAGTGAAACTTGGAACAGTGCACACCATTACAAACCCATTGATTACCAAAATTAGCAGTGATTCGAAATTGCCACACATTCCAATGATTTGTTTCCGCCATTCAATTTTTTCAACCGGGTGTTCTACGTGTGCAGAACGATGCTTTGCCAAGCAGTGACACTCATTAAGAGACATTGGTTCTCTCAATACTTCCATATATAAGTCAACTTCCATGCGTAACGCCGCCTACAGAGTGAACACACGAAGAGGATATCAACGGAAAATCGGCGAAGAGGTCTCGTTTGAGATAAAGAAGCGTCCGTTGGCGAATGGAGTATTAAGATTCGACCGTCACTCACGATGATGAAGGCCATCGAATCCAGGACACGCTTTGGTAATGGATTTTATTAAGGAGGGTCCACTGCGACTTTGTAAACTCAAAACGTCAAAAAAATACCGAATTCAACCTTTTCGTTTTTATTGTTTAAAAAATGCTGCTTTCACAACTTAATCACTTGGTTTTCCAATTAAATTTATGAGCATATGTAATTAATGTGGGGAAAACTAAGTGATTGAGTATTTCATTATGAAGCAATTATATCAAGTAAACGACGATACCATCTATTTTATGTAGCTTTCACTTATGACAAGACAATTAGAAATACAATTAAGTTACAGAATATGCCGATTACTCAATCACTATATTTTCAATTGACACTTTTTTCAGCCAAAGAAATCGACTGAAGCGCTATTGCTACACTGGGTTATATCGCACTTTGATATAGGTATCTATCAGTAGTCATTTGCCATTAACCAAAATGGACGAGAGCCTTAACTTTATCACCGCTCGATTCTTTAAGAGATTCGCTTTTCATAAAATAATTCGTGAAAATTTCACCAACAATAGATGGAAAGATATTGTTTTTCCCCAAGTTTCAACCAATCACGAATCGAACAGCAGATGATTTCACGCTCAAGTTGCGAAAAAATAGAGAGTAAATGTAGGATTTTGTTTTTTCACATCAAACAGGGCACAGATTCTTCTGTAGGTGGCCATAATGCAAACTAAAACAAATGTTGAAATCCCGCCCTCGACCTATCGATCCTCTATCGAGAACATCGAGATATATCGAAATGAAACCGATTTCAATTTCATGCATCTATTATCTCAATCCGCATTTAATTTCGACTTAAAATATTGATTTAAGGCATTCGATCTGCTGATCTAGGTATTTATAAAATGAACTAAATTAATCAAAACTTGAATTTATATTTACTTCCCCAATATGGTCATTTTACGGTGGAACCAACCATAAAACAGGAATGCTAATATGAACAGTGGCCATGTACTCGCAGTGGCTATCGGCACGAGCATTGAAAAAGATGAGCGTGAAGACAAAGCGGTACAAGGGCGACGTTTGGCGAGGATAACAGAAATAAAAAGGTAAAGGGAGAATGCAACACATAAGACGAAAAAAATGTTAACTTTCACGGCAAACAGCGGAAATCATCAGGTTACGATGTCCACCGTTGGATGAAGCCGGCCGTTCCATTGAAAAGTTTTAAATATTACCAGGTTTTTCTCTAACTAAATTAAAAATTTATAAAACATTGATAAGACCAGTAATTACATATGGAGCTGAGACATGGGTCTTATCCAAACAAGATGAAGAAACATTGAGAAGATTTGAAAGGAAAATAATAAGGAGAATCTATGGTCCAGTAAAAGAAGGAGAAACGTGGGGAATAAGAATGAACTATGAAATAAATGAAATATTGGGAGAGAAGGATATAGTTAGGTTCTCGAAGTCATTGCGGCTGTCATGCTTGGGCCATGTTGAAAGGATGGAAGAGTATAGAATGCCCAAATTGTTAATAAATAGCAAGATGGAAGGGAGTAGGAGGAGAGGAAGACCACGCAAAAGATGGCTGCAAGATGTTGAAGTGGATCTGAAGACAATGGGGATTGGAAGATGGAGAGAGAAAGCAAAAAGGAGAGCCGAATGGGGGCATATAACTCAGGAAGCCAAGGCCCACACCGGGCTGCAGAGCTGAGGAAGAAGGTTTTTCTCTACCATACAACGATGAGATTTCTCAAAGTTGAGCCTGACAATCGACTTCAGTCTGGATGCTAATACGAGCCGAACGATTAGCTCAGAAAAGAACGACAACGTGGGCCAGAGATGCTCTTAATGTGATTTATTGAAGGTATGGCTTGGGCCTTCGAAGGTGTCATCTCCCAACAGCGTCGAGATAAGAAGTATTTCACCCAGCGAGGAGTTCCTCCTGATAGTCGCACATTCGGCCGATTTGTGGCGCTCGTGTCGTGAAGAGATGAGATGGCAGACGCCATTAATATAGCACTCACGACGTAGCCGTGATATTCCCTCAAATGAGATTCAGCACGAGTCTTGAAAGCGTGTTCTACGAGGAAGTTGTTAAGCCAGAAGATTACATATAGATTAGTTATCTTAATATCCTTCCAGCAGTTTCCTCTCCTCAGCCACCATGCAGAGCACTTGCTCGTTTGTATTTATTTACTCCTATCGCACATTATCCCTTCTCTCTACCAAACCCAACATCTCAAATGCCTGCAGCCTATTCTCATCCCAAGAGTCCACATTTGAGCACCACATAACAATATACTCAACAATATAAATATCTTATCATTGATATTATTTTATTTACGTTCTCATACAAGGTCCTTATCGTTTGAGCCCTCCTATTATTGCACGCATCTTTTGCTAATATAAATCCCCCAACACTCTTACGCCAAATCAAGGTAGATGAGCTCTACGGCCTCTATAGATTAAACAGATAAACCCTCGTTCCCTGTTTGTTGTTTTTCTATTTGACAGCGCTCTTTTTGAGCTGTTCTCCATGAAATCTGGGGCCCTGCTGTGTGTGTGTGAGTGAATGTTTTGTGTGATTGCGTGTGTGGTTGTGTTAATAACTTGGCAGCCTTAGTAGAGTCACTACAGCTCTCCGAAGGATCCCAGGTTATAACCCAGGAATCCTTAGCTAGGTCTCATTAGCCTACAAAGGATTCCAATTGGGTTGTGTGTGTGTGTCTGTGGTAGTCCCTGGCGAGGAAATTATTTTCCCGTAAACTACCACAGGAGGGTATTCTGGTGGAGAGGCTGTGGTTGGTCCCTGTTGTGGAACCTCATTCCCGCAAACCAACACAGTAAGTATTTAATTTTTTCGACGAGTGGTGCATATATTTTACGGCCATTGGAGAAATATTTTATCTGTTTACTCTTACGCCAATTTTGTCCAATGTACGTTACTAAATGATTCTACCGCCTCCAGTTTGTGGTCTCACATCTTTATGACAAGCCTAGCTTTCTTTGCTCGAGGAAACCTGTTAACGACTTTAGTTGTCTAATGATAGACCTTCATTCCGTATTTCCCGCCCTGAATTTGAAACGCATCTACAAGAGCCTGCAATCCTTTGGGTGACCAAATAATTAACGCCTGGTCGTTATAGCCAATTGAACAGACATTTTTAGCTGCCCTCCTACTTAGATTCCCACAACTAGCTCTTCCCATGCCTATCCTAACATTTACTCGGCATAAATATTCAAAAGCAAAGGCGACAACGAACATCCTTGACTAACTTTTAGCTGCTCATTTGGAGAAGTAGAATGCGAAAGAGTAGAAACAAACGATAGACGCCCGATAAATTAAAAAACACACGGCGAACAATGGAACGTTGACTTCACACTCAGAGCCACGGCAACTGCCTTCCATTGAATGGACCGGTACACCTATCTCAGCACATTCCTCAAGACAGAAGTCTTTACCTTCGCTAAAGTGCAGGGTTCGCAAAGTTTAGCTGCACAATGAGCTGACTCCTTCCTTTACCACGTCCATCCTCCTTAATAAAGACTCGAAGGAAACGAATAATATTGAATTTTACGCCTAACATTTATACAAAAACCACCGAATTATTTTCACGCCTTTCCGAACTTATTAAACAAGTAAATTATCCGAATTCACAACTATTTCCTTCTTTCCACTTGGAAAACAATGCGGTTGATGAATTTCATTTTTATACCGTGAGCGAAATTTTATCTAGCCACAGGGCAATGCCGTTACTATTGTTGGCTGTTAAAGACTCTGATCGCGTAAGTTTTTTAAATCTAAGGTATCCGATCAAGTTTAGATTAATAGGGAGCTTAAAAAACAATAAGAATAAATTTGAAGGCTATTTTCCTAAATTTTACCGTTAAATAAAAAGAGGGATAAACAATTTCGAATTAATTTACACAGCATGAGACATGGTCAAATGTATATTTGGGTGCACGTGCCCTCATAACAGACCTGACTAGCCTGTTGACTGCTAAGCTGTCAATTAACTGGCTGTTGAACGAAAATTGCCCCGGATAAAAACACTCTAGTTTATTCACATTGACTGGACGGCGCTCGCAGTCCACGACTCATTAAGAGACACAAACTAAGAATGAATCACTAATGTGCTCGTAAATAACTGATTGGCTAAGAAATTCCACTTCTTTAGTCCATTTCTCCTTCGCATTGTCAAACCTCGTGGGGCAATCGAATTTCGGAACTGACTAGACAAAATTACGCTCAAGGGCCAATGCTCAACTTCAGAAAAATACCAGGACAGGACATGGATTGTTGGCATCCACTTTTGTGGTCCGCAACCAGATTCCCGGAACCGAATCATTTGACTCCACGGTTGCGCATGCTTCAAAGTGACTCATACCGACATCGTCTTCAGGGCTTGTACTTATTGTCAAATTTCCATCTGCGCTTTTCGGTCTCTATTGTTGAAACAGTTAGAGATGATCCCCCGCGGCAATGCATGTCGAAAATTTTACAATTTTACAAAATTTTACAAATAACAAAATCCCACCTATTCGTTTGCATTAAAAAAACTGCTTTCACTGATGTATTTACTATAAAAAAATCAAGGTACAAAAATGCAGATCAGTCGACAAATATATTTTAATGAACTATTTTCCAGCCATAGGAAGCAACTGCAGCGTCATTTTCATTCGCTCAAAGAGTATTTTGACTATAATTATATCAGCAATTAGCTAATAACACGAAAAATACGATGGGCAGATTCATGCATGTTATTCTTTTCCATTCTATTCACCATTCTATTCCACGGGAGAATATGCTCCCTTTAAACAGTTTTTTTCTCAAAAATGGCTTATACGAGGGGGGACCCAAAAATAACGGGAATTGCGTCATAACTTTTTTACTTCAATATTTTTACACCAAATTTTGATCACCTTCAAAGTAAACCCTATTGACTGTAACACATTTATCTAATAGTTTCTTCCATTATTCAAAACAGTTTTTAAATTCGCTTATTGTAATGTTCTTTAGGCCTTCCAGCGATTTTTGTTTCACCTCTTCTACAGTCCCAAAACGTTTTCCTTTTATGTCCCTTTTGAGTCTAGGAAATGAAAAGAAGTCGCAGGGCGCAAGGTCCGGTGAATAGGGGGGGGGGACAATTGGCGTCATGGCTTTTTTGGTCAGAAACTGCTTCACAGACAGCGCGGTGTGGGCAGGTGCGTTGTCGTGGTGGATGAACCAATCACCTGTGCGCCAAATATCCGCCCTTTTCTTCCGGATATTCTCCCTTAACCTCCTCAAAACCTCTAGATAGAATTGCTGGTTGACCGTCTGGCCCGGAGGAACAAATTCCTCGTGCACAACACCTCTGCAATCGAAGAAACAAATGACCATTGTCTTGATGTTGCAACATTGTTGTCCGTTCTTGAAGTTGACGGTCACCCAGAACGAGGTTGGTCTTCAATCGACATCTCTCCATTCTTGAAACGCAAAAACCCAGTCGTAGACATGTGTTTTACTTAGGGCACTATCCCCATAAGCTGTTTTAAGCATCACAAGAGTTTCTGCGGGAGTTTTCCCCAACAGAAAACAAAACTTCACAGCGGCGCGTTGCTCCCGGCAGTCAGCCATTACACGTTTTCGCTACAACAAAAAGAGTTGGTTTACTGAAAAAAATCCCACAGAAGAACGGATGCACTCAGAGCGACCAGGCTTCACACACTGACTCAGGGAAAGTCATTTCTTAGAACCCACTACTGGAAAACCCGATCCCTCACTCTGCCGCCCCCCCACCGCGCTATTCCCGTTACTTTTGGGTCCCCCCTCGTATATTTGATAAACAAATACTATTTTCCCCACGTATACCCTATTCTCGTATTTCACACCATGTAACTTAAAAGTTCAATTTGCGAAAAAATACCGCGGAAAGATAGAATTTTCTTCTTAACATAGAACAAGAGGACACGTTTTTCTGTACGGTGCCAGACCGTTGTTACTAGTTGAAACACGAAGTGTTTCTCGAGCTGTTTCGGGGATTGAGGAAAGAAATAAAATTAATACATACGTGTATTCAATGCAACACAACCGCAAAAAATGACAAACGGTTTTCGTTTCCCGAGCCGATTTTGGGGTTGATAAGTAGTCAAGTGTTTCCATTTTCAAGGAAGGGATTTGCGTTAAAGCCCGTTTCACACGACGCTTGATCCAGCACAAGACCTAGTATGCTAGCTGGTACTTGATACTGAGGACGGAACCCAGTATGGCAGAAACCGTGATATAAGGTTTCACACGAGCATTGAACTTGTGCTTGCGATGATGCGGTACTGTCGCTTACTGTTCACCGCACATTTCCACGTTGACATTTTCACCGCCAAAGAGTGCGTAACACCCGCGCCACGCCACGCCAATATATCTCTTTGTCAATAAAAAGTGAGGCGCCGATTTAAATAACGTGAAGATCGCACTGCGACTGCAAAAGCTAACGTGATTGGTCGACGGCTACTAGGCCCTACTGGGAGCTAGTAGCTAACTAGTACCGCATCAATAATAATAATAGTTTATTAACATCATCGGGACATAACATCCATGAGTTTCGTCAAAATATTACAGCACAGTATTTACAAGTAGTTTGGCAGGTATACAGAGGTTGCCAATAAATAAATAAATGAAACCAAATACATATATATATGAGATTATGGAAGAGTGAGAACAAATATACATACATTAATGAAAATTATCTGATAAATACTCGCTTAAGCTATAATAACTTTTATGAAAAAACACTTTTTTTAATTTGGACTTGAAGCATGATAATGAGGAAATGGAGCGAATTTCAATTGGAATCTTGTTGTAAACTGTGGAAATGGAGTGATATGGGCCTTTCAGACATAGACTGTAGGAATATTGTTGGCTATGTATGTCATTTCTAGAGCGAGTGTAGTGATTATGGAAGCTGGAGTTAACAGGGAAAAAATGGGGATAGTTTCTTACAAACATGGCACAGGTAAGTATATAAATAGAGGGGAGTGTTAAAATACCAAGAGATACAAATAGCGGTCTACCTGGGGTGCGAATAGGGACTTTACTGATAGCTTTAATAGCTTGTTTCTGGAGTGAGAAAGCTTTCATGGAAAGAGATGAATTTCCCCAAAATATAATGCCGTAAGACACATGAGAGTGTACCTTTGCATAGTAAAGCGTTGTGAGTGTGTTGGTAGACACCACAGGGGCAAGCTTTCTGATCATGAAAAGACCAACAGAAAGCTTAGGAATCAAGTAGCCCAGCGGGTATAATAGCTATCATGCTTGTAAGCCAGCATGCTGGTTCTATATATCACACGGTACTGGAAAGCTATCATGCTAGCGAGTATCCTCGATCTTGAGCTGGATCAAGTACCGTGTGAAACGGGCTTAAGATAACGGGGTGTAACAGATTGGGTACGACTTCTGACCGAAAGGGCCGGGTTCAAATCCAGGAGAAGATTTCGGCTGAACCAATCCTCGGTCATATACTGAGTGGCCCAACTTCCGCGAGGGGACAACTCAAGGTGGCACATAGAACAAAGCACTTCGCTCACCATGATGCGTTGATTTCACACGTCATTCTAGTTAGCGCTTGATAGGCTCTCCCCTCCCAACGATTTGAACCCACCGCCGTCCAGTAGAAGACCACTCAATGCATGACATGTTCCGCGTACGTGCATATCAAATAGAGCGATTTTTGAGAGCACATAATTCATTTGAGGTCGACAGTGGAATGTAGTTTAACTAACGAACGACCTTACTGCAATCCAAGCATGGTGCGATGCGTGGCAGCTAGAGTTAAATTTGAAAAAATGCGTAGTAATGAAATTCTGGGGGAAAAATAACTCCCCACAACAGAGCTATTTCATTCAGGATACCCAATTAGAGACGGTAGAATCCGTAAAATATCTCGGAGTTAGGCTCAATAATGATCTATCGTGGAATAAACATATTCGGGAAATAACAGGTCAAGCTAATCGTAAATTGGGATTTGTTAAAAGAATTCTAGGCAAGTGCGACGACAAAGTGAGAGAAATAAGCTACTTCTCCCTCGTTAGACCCCATTTAGAATATGCTTCCAGTGTTTGGGATCCTCATGAAACAGGCTTAAAAACAGAGTTAGAACGTGTACAGAGAAGAGCAGCCAGGTTACGTGAAAAGCCGTTACGATAATCTTGTTAGTGTTACTGACCTCTTAGAACAACTCGGATGGGAATCACTGTCAGACCGTAGATTGAAAACAAGACTAAATCTATTATGTAAATTCAAGAGTAGTTTATTTTCCGACGAAGTTGATCATATTTTACGACCGCCAACGTACTATGGTAGATTAGATCATAAAAATAAAATAAGAGAGATAGACTGTAGAACAGATAGATTTAAAATGTCGTTTTTTCCGCGAGCGATAAGAGACTATAACGGCTGTGTAAGGACTTAGAAATAGATTAGTTGACTGGTAGTGTAGCTTACTAACTTATGTATTTCTTAAAGCATGTTTACGGAGTTTTATGGTGTTTCTAACAGCATGTTTTGCATGTTCTAGCTTCATAGGCAGATTGCCCTCTTAAGTAGCATGTAGAATATTATGTGTCATCGTACATGTGTGGCGTGCATGTGGGGATTCTCTTGCATGCTGCATGATGGTTTTTAGTTAATGATGGAATTGGTTAGTATCCTTAATATTCATGACCGTGCGGTGTGCATGTGGCGGTCCGCTTGCATGCTGCATTTTGGTGACTTGTCACCCCCTGCCATACACCCTAGAGGTGGCTCGCAGGGTAACATGTAGATGTAGTCATGAAGGACACTCAGATTCGCATTCTCAGAGCAAATATTTACTCGGGCGTTTTTATTTTTTACACAACAGGTCTTGGGATCCCTTGCATGATGAGATCACTCAACAATCCGTATTTTCCTGTTAATCGCCGTAACACTTTTCAATAGTTCAATGTATCTCGTGGAAATCTTCCATCGATGTAATGTACTTCCTGCCAACACACGACTCTGCCTCGTGGAAATAATTTCCTTGATTATCTCCATCGTCTCAGGCTCAACCTTGTGGAAGTTCATTTTATCGTAAATGAAAAGGAAAACTTTGTTATATTCTACCAATTTATTCTCAGGTACAACTAGTTTCGACGCAGCGGCGTCATCTTCAAGTACAAAGATGATGCCGCTGCGTCGAAACTAGTTGTACCTGAGAATAAATTGGTGGAATATAACAAAGTTTTCCTTTTCATTTACAATTTCCTTGATCTTTGCCAATCGACAGAACTGAAAACTTGACGCTGTTTCCACCGCTAATTCCATTTGAAAGTCCATGAGAATGAAATCAAATCATAGAGAGATTGATTTATGTAGAGGGCTTAATTTCTCGTCAAAACGGAGTATCGTGTGAACTATCAGTACGTATCCTTTATGGAGTTCCCGAAAAACTCCGACAGGATACCGCCGATAGTTGGTTTGAGTGTGTTCTGTGATAGTCCCTGACGCGGATTCCTATTCCCGTAAACGATGCCCGAGGGTGTGTTTTGTTTTATATTTATTAAAGAATATTGGCAAGATTCCACAATATAAACTTTAATGCGACCGATTTCGATGCACTGAATCATCATCAGGTAACAAATATGACTCAAAGTCCTATATACAGAATTGCGAGTAAGGGGAGGGTCGGAGGAAGGAGAGGGGCGGGGGAAGAGGAGGGGATTAGAAGGGAAGAGTGGGAAAGGGTGGGAGTTAAACATGGGTGACTATGCATGCGGGGGAAAGAGAAGGGGGTGAATGTATCTGGGTGCAAATTTGTCACGTGATGATGATGCAGTGCATCGAAACCGATCGCATGAAAGTTTATATTGTGGAAAATTGCCAATATTCTTAAATTATGATAATCCGCCAGATCAAGCCTGAAACGACTCTTTTTATGGCGTGTTTGGTGATCTACATCTACAAAATACCCTGTAAGCCAACTCATGGGTGTGTGGCAAGGGGTGAGTATTCACCAACATGCATTACACTATACCCTAAAGTTAGTGTAACTACGACTAATTATGCATTAGCATAAATCGCTAATGCTTGTCACGAGGCGAAACCTCACAAGTATGCACTACTACACCACAGATATTATCACAATGGAGAGGGACCATTAACATATATGTTTTTTGCAACTACACAATGATAATCCCTGCATCCTAAACTGGGACCCCCAAGGCTCCTAATTGTTGGGTTCAGTGAGCGTGTCCTGGTCACTGGCGAGTGTTAAGTTTTCCCGTAAACCCCCACGGATAGGTTTATCGAGAATAATTTTAGTTCCTGGCGTGTGCCAGCTTACCTGACGAGCTAAAACTTTACACGGCCATTGGAGAGATATATCCGGTTTTTTTTAAAGCGGCAGACACATCAGACGGAAGGAATTCTCTAGCCAAAGAAGCATTCTAGAAGAGAAGGGAATCAATCGAAGGGGGCTCTCTATACATTCCATTGACAAAGGGCTGAAACTTGACTTTGTAGAACAATTTGAAATAATAAATATGCCCTGCTGATTTTAAACTATGTAATGACACTATGTTCCTCTCCCCTTCTCCTCTCCTTCGAATCCGCCTACCACCCCGACAGTCTCACAGATAAGGCAACTGACCTTGCACTTTAAATGGCTCCAATTCCCTCTTTACTAACCTCACAGCCACTCACCCCTCCCTCAAAAACAAATTCTGTGACCGTTAGAATTTACTAAGGTATATAAGGCAAACGTGAACCTATTTCTGTTCCTGAAGATGACACAAGAAACCATGGTCGTATCGTAATAAAAAGTGTGGAAAAGAACGAAGTATTGTATTATGTGTGACGTCAAGAAAATATTGGTGAAAACTCTGATATGGAGTGTGTGTGTGTATGTGGCTCTGTGTGTGTGAGTCGAACTGTTGATCGCCGAGCAAAGATGTGCATGGGCCGGAGACAATTGAGATGTGGGCTTGGGAGAAGAATGGAGAATTGAGGGGGGAAAATGTGTTGAAAACTGGGGGAAAAGGAAGTTGTAGGCGGCGAAGGCAATTGGACGGAGGAGGGAAAACGGGATGACAGAGCGGGATCGATATGTGTGACTTGATTGAGAAACTGACGCGAGACGCATATTTCTTCAAGGAAAGCAATCGAAGGCACAGATCTAACTTGGCACTCAAGTTATCAGAAAATCACTGCAATCACTGCAGCGCATTAAGTGATAAAAAGGTGGAAATATCTCTGCGGTTGGTTCCTCGTGTTTACACGGGGAGTACCCATTAAATGAGTCAAGCCGAAAACAAGCCGATCACCCAAGGAATTCGGTTCGGCTGCGCGCTCCAAAGAGAGATATTATTTTTTTGAAATACCACAGATCGCGTCATATATGTAGCGGTGTGTTATTTCGTATTTTTTTCGATTGTTTTTAAAAATAAATTCATTCATAACATTAATACTTTTCATAAAATCATTAGAAAAATATCTTTCGATTGTGAAGGAGTAATCAGCGTAGGACGTGAGACTGGTAAGTCCAGTTTAAGCCTTAAATATTTGCATATTCAGCTGATTAGTGATAAGCTCAGTCATAATAACAAAGTTTTTGCATCATAAAAATATCTCTATATTTACTTCATTCTTCTCACAACGGATTAACTTTTAAAATGAAATCCGAATACGGTCTCTATTACGACTAGAGAATAATTTCGCTCCAACTCTCTCAACCCCAGAGCATTAGTAGCAGTGGCGGATACATATGGGGGGCGCGCTCCCCCCCCCCCCCCCTTGCGCCCGCCAGTCAGCCCGCACGCATTTCGTTTGTCTTTCGTCAGTCGACTCTGAGTCGAGTTATCGAGTAGTTGTACTTTCTTATGTAGCACACGCGCGCGTCCGCGTCATCGTGTTTTATACGTTTCTGTCTGGCACATAGATAGCTAACCTACGAGAAAAGTTGCGGCCATTCTAGTGATCTCGTTACTTTATTCTGTCTGGCATTTGTTCGAGAAAAATCGCGAATAGTGTACTGTTTGTATTTGTTCACACTCCTTAAAAGTCTGGAAGCGAACATTCTGGCACCGAATGTTCTCGAAACAACCGAGCTACATAAATAAGGGAAGTAGAGTCGCTGCCAGGCAGTCAGTTTGAAAGCTACAATCGTCGCGATAACTTGCGCCCCCCCCTTGAGTTTTCTCTGTATCCGCCACTGATTAGTAGGTACACCAAAACATTTCCGTTTTCTCTCAATCTTTTCGTTAGTTATTTCCCTCACATTCGATGGCCGGAGACATTAAGACGCCTCGCAAGCCCTCATTGCGGCAGCAACCTGCAAGGTGACGCTCATATGGAAGTCACCCCGTCATCCGAAAATGCTGTTTTCCCCCAAGGACGTCACCTTACGGCTTCTCGGAGAATTCCAACCCCAGTGTAGACAGAAGAGACGACCGTCGAGCGATAAACAGTGAGAGTCAAAGAGGTTGAAACTAAATGCAGGAACTATCCAGGAGGTTCCATGGCTCCAGGCTCAACCATGTGGAAGTTAAATTTCACCAATTTTCATTCACACAGACACGAAAAACCAGCATAACGTTCGTCTCTAATTTAGAGAATGCCAATAAGTCGTGGAATGTCTTTACCGTGATAATTCTTTCACTGATACCTCATTTTTCGTCGAAGTGACGAGAAAACTAATCGTTTCATTAAGATCGATTGCGGATTTAAGTGGTTTCAATATTCCCTGGTGCTGTCTTAAGCCGGGAGTGGTCGCTAAGCTACCTATCACGCGAGCGGTAGCGTGTGAAACTTGTTCTCACACTCAGATTATCTATCATAGAGCGTTTATTGGCAATATAATATACTATAATTAGATTTAATTTATATCTCTAAATGTTCATTTGACACAATGATTTCCACAGATAAACAATTACTGATTCAATTACGTAATCATTGCTAATTTACTGGCGATGTTATCATTGGGTATAAATGAAGAAAATTACCATTTTCTTGAAAAAATATTTATTTATGAGGAAATACATTCTTATTACTCATAAATTTATATTGAAATATCTGCTCTCCACGAAATGAATTAACTTTTCCCGCATACTGCAAGAGTGTAACGCAACTGAGTGATACTAAAACATTAACGTCAGTGGTCGCGCGATGAGATAAAGTCTCACACTTCGTAGCCGACGGTATCAGACATCATTATACAGCTGCGGACGCTTCATTTATACTTTTTGAGACGGTCGGTCAATAGGAAGAGATAAAAAGTCAGCAAGAAGGAAAGGAAACTTATTCTAACTCATGATTACAAAGTGAGCACAAGTTTAAATTTGGAGTGAGAGAAAATCTCATTGCGTGACCAATGGAGGGTTAAGCCGTTGTTACGCGGTCATTTTTTTGCCAAAAATTGATTGTGAAACATTGGATCTTGGCCGCAACATTGGAGCAATAGGATAAGGATAACCGTGTGGCAGGCAGGATTAGAAGATAATGATATTTGACAAAATTTCAACCAAATATTGAGCAATTATGCGATCAAACTGGATAGACGGACAACATTTTTCGATCAATGGACCAATCACAGAGGATATGAGTTCAAAATGACATTCGCCATCCTGAATATTAAACATTGCGTTCCATACATTCCACTCCGACTGCCGTGAGGTTCAATTCGGTCTCGTAAAATCTGTGTTGCCAAATTTACTGCGTGCTAGTTGGACTAAAGTGTGTTAAAGGCTCAAAATCAGTGGTTAATGCGACTCTAGCCCAACGTGCTTTCATTCGCAAGAACTGACAGCGCTGTACGGCCGCAGGGAGCCAGAAACTGTGGTGGTAGGGGAAACACCTTTCACCGGATACTCTGCTCTGTGACGTCCAACCGCCATGAGTAGGGAAATTGGGAATAATGTTTTCAAGTAATGCAGATTTACATAGTATATCCAATTATCCATCCTAACAACAATACCTCATAATGTTACCATTGAACTCCAACAATATAACATTAGGTTTCCCGACAAGCTTCAAAGAGGCTTTGAGTTAGGTAGGTAGGCAGGTTTAGTTTAAGGTGCATCGACAGCTTAGGTCATACCGCACCTTCGCATACTTATACATGAATATTACTCATAACAAAACTATTCATACATTTGCTATTATAGGTCTATCTATACACAATATATCATGCGTGGTACGTATTAAATGGGGAAATCTGGTCATATTTTTGCGATGAGATTGGTCTCGCGGAGGAACATCAGAACTTTGTCAATTTCCTTTGGGTTATCACCCAAAATAGTTTTTAGTTCTCCGGAAATTTTGAGCCGGTTCCGGATATCTTGGTACTTCGTGCAGTCTCTCAGTATATGTTTTATCGTAAAATTGGAATCGCAGCCCGTGCACGTTGGGGGTTCCTTCTCCATAGTGAGAAGGTAAGAGTGAGTCAAGCCTGTATGTCCGATTCTGAGCCTTGTGACTATTACCTCCTCCCGTCTGCTGTTCCGGATCGAAGACTTCCAGGGACGTGTTATTTTTTATGAGGCGCAATTTGTTCGATATTGTGTTGCGCTATGTCGTGTCCAACTGGCGAGCAATATATTCTTTAAATGTAGTTTTAGCTCCTGATACGGGATAGTCGCTGAATTAATTTCTTCCCTATTGAGGGCTTCTTTTGCCAATGCGTCCGCTGCTTCGTTCCCGTGAACACCAACATGGCCTGGGATGGCTTTGAGTTATTTCCGAGTTATTGCGCATGGGGACATTTAGCATGCCATAGAAAGAGTCTTGATTAGAGAACAACTAGGTACTTATACCATAAGTTAAAAAGAAAATGAGTCATCATAAGACATAAAATAATAGCATAAAATTAAGTGATGTCAAGAAAATAAAAAAATCTATACATTAGCATTTTCGCTGGCAAATAAACGCTGAGTCATTACCTCCACTTATTCCACATTCCGCTTCCTATAAAACATTTCCTCTGCATTGACTCTGCAAGTAATAGCAATTCCACTGGAATTTTTAAGTTTTAGTGTCCCCAATTTTACCCCACTAACCGATTGGCATCCTCACTCTTCTTGTGCATCGAATAACAAAAGAAATGATTTTGAAAACTTTCAGCCCAAGGTTCCAACTAACGCATTATGTAATCACCGTTATTCAAACTGAATATCTTTCTACTTGCATTTACATTAACACGCGAGTCACGGCAGTCATATGAGAGACAATTCAATGGTGGGCGAAATAATTATGCACTATACGAACGAAATGAAACGCGGAGAAGAAGACTGTACGACGTATACATAACTATGAAAGTGACATTGGCAAGGAAGGACTGTTCTGGACTTTTTAAAGGCTGTATCTTTCGAACGGTTCGAAGTATCTCGTTTTCGACGACATTTTTATCATGAAAATCGAATTTACTCAAAATGCAACCGACCCCGTCGTTCTACGCATCTTAGTTCACGAGTTATCGAACTTTTTTTAAATTCTCGAATTTTGATTTTTATGTGAATTATGATTGATATGATTCAAATTACTTTTTGATAAAAGGTTATAGTGCGCGATATTGAGTCCAATGTCAAAAGAGCTTATCCTTATATATTGTATTTCTATACAAAACAATACTAGAATACCTACATTTCAGATCGAGTTTTGGATTATTGTTGATTTTTGCTTTAAAATATTGGAGATCTGTACAGCTCATTACTTAACATTGATTTTATTCGATTGATCTATGTATAATTATGTTCGCTTGTGCTCAATACTCATCACTTACGTTGCATAGTTCGACATATTTTTGAACGCTTATGCTCGCATCAATTTTGTATGTTTATGATATTGTACACTATCTGAATTTTTTTGTAGATTTTCGCAGCTCATGTTTATGGTATTAAGGTTTCTGGTTCTGCGATTAAATTATTTAATATTAAAGCCCGACGAAGCCGGCAGCATAGCACGGCGAAACTGTCGCATAATATTAAATAATTTAATCGCAGAACCAGAAACCTTAATACCACTATCTGAATTTGTTTCTTGTTTTTTACATGACTAACATTTACAGCTTTGTCTTGCGTCAATCGGTATCAGTGGATCTTAAATATTTTCCAATCATCGTTTTCTATTAATTGATAAAGGGCATTTTCCTGAATGAAATTTAAATTAAAATAAAGCTTTAGACAGGATGGAGACTCAACCAAGGTTCGGTCACCACATTGACTGAAGTTTCGATAGGTGAACCAAAACTCTTGCACACTATTTAAGTACTTCCAAAGACCTTTTGCTTGAGATACGCCTTTCGAAGAAACGGGGCATATTAATTTTTTCATTCTGCGCCATGCAATCACGATCAAATATCCCACATATCACGACAATTTCGATTTCGTACTTGCGTTCTCCACCAGACGAGTTTCAATCTTAGTTAGTCAACTTCAAGGTCATTCTGTGTGTGGGGAAAGAATTTGACCCAATTCCATGAGTTGGAAAGTCAGATCACCTTTTGACATCGTCTACTTACCTGCTGCACTATCAAACCCTTACCCTATGAAATTCGTTTCCCACAGCGCAATTTTATCCTCTGGCCTGAGAGTGAAACGAGATTCACCGACAGTTGCCGCTTGCTGCGAGAACGAGCGCTTTCTCGACGATTAGGTACCGCACGAGTGCCTACTTAGCGCGCCAAGGTCTTACAAGGTTTATACGTTGCGGCGGACCTCACGGTGTTTCCACCGTGAAATGACTAAATGTCATTTTATTCATATTCTGTCTACTTGTAGAAAAAGTTGTCCTCTATCTGATATGAACAACAAAGTAATACCTTTCCACGCTATTGTATTCTATAATTGAACTTGAAACTACAATGGGGGAATGAGAGAAATACTGGGAAAAATAGTATTTTTCCATAAAATATAAATGCCATTTTCACGGAAAACTATTTATAAGAAGGAAATAATCCAGAGAAATTGAATAAAAGTAAAGTGCAGGCATCTTACCACCTCATGTTTTTAGTTATTAGGGAATTACTGCCGTAATTGAAGTCGAAATGCGGTAATTCGTAGGAAATGGCGCTGCAGTCGGCTCCTATGGCTGGAAAAGTGCTCATTTAAAATACATTCGTGGAATAATCTGCATATTTTGTACCTTACTTTTGGGTTTCTATAGTTAAATCATTTCATCAGAGAAAGCAGGATTTATTTTGGACAAAATATAAAAAATGTGGAATTTAGTATTTGTTTTGACTCACACAGTCGCGGCGGAACCTCCTTAACGGATTTCTATTCATCTATACTAAGGTCTACCTGTAACCTTGCCGCCGAATAGATATTTCATGCACTTACTCAATGAAAATGACAATGAACAAAAATTAATTACTTACTATTCCCAGTGGTTGCAAAGCATTGACATTAATAGAAGTAAATATCAGAAAAAATCTAGGGCTTTCCCGGCGTATGGCGATGTCGGTGGTCGTTCATCGAAACGTCAGCAGAAATGGAGAGTTTGACCGGGTCGCAAACCCGAAAAACCACCAACTTCAGAAAAAAAAACTTTCGGATTGTACTGTATGAATAAAAAGACACGCACGGTACGTCAGAAATACATACATATATCCAACTCGAGTATTTAAAATGTCTCTTGAATTAAAGAGGGCCACACGTGACGAAAACTTGTTTCGAGATCGCTAGGCACTCTGGGCCTAAATTCACTATACTTCAAGACATATAAGGTGGTTTGAGCGAGATAGTTCCCTAGTCATAATGGAGACCATATTCAAATTTAATTTTTTTATTTCAACGACACTAAGAAGTATGGAATAAATATTATAATATTAATGGCGCAAATATATAGTTACATAAGTCAAAAATTCTCAGTAATTAAAAAAATAAAGCTACATAAGTCTCTAATTTGACTCATCTTTTACCGCCGTATGGCTGAAAACCCTTCGAAACAGCAGGTTTTTTTGCGATTCTGTAAAAATTACAGTGGTGAGTTACAGATTTTTTTATAAATAGTTAATAAAACATGCAATATACAGTTTTTTGACATCTAGGTGCTAAAAGTTCCTCATTTATTTAATATTCTCCCTCTGGAGCGCTCAGCCATAATCTATCCAATGTAAAACAGCTTATATATTCAGGCAAATTGCTCGAAAAGTAGTCCGGCAAGGGGTTGATATTTTGATATCATTGGAAAGATGAGAGTTTTCTTTAGAATGAGGTAAAACTGATAAAATTCTAGGTGAAGTGATTTTACGCTCAAACTACCTTAAAAGACAACTACAAAAGCGGTAGATAGATTGAAATAAAATCCTATGCAAAGCGTACACCTACTAATGGTTATTTTTGTTTTTCAATTCATTTTGATGTGATCATTTAAGGTGGTAAACCGTATCGAACTCGTTGATTGTGATTCAGTGCACCAAAATTCATGAAAAATGATTTTAGGCTCTCCCGGCGAATGATACTGATATGAGTTGTTCTCGGGTTTCTCACCGGGTTAGGCTTTCCATCACTGCAGACGTTTCGGCAGGAGACTTTCCTGCCATTTTCAAGGCTCTGGATGCGGACGGTCTTGGCGGGAACGGATAGCCAATGAACGGAGACCACGGTGGGAGGAACAGAGTATAAAGACTGGAACACCAAGACCGTCCGCATCCAGAGCCTTGAAAATGGTAGGAAAGTCTCCTGACGAAACGTCGGCATTTATGGAAAGCCTAACCCGGTGGGAAACCCGGGAACAACTCATCAGCATTCATGAAAAAAATCATTTTTCATTTTAATTACATAATTAGAGGCATTATTTCCTCTGATGTGTGAATGAAGTAATATTGCGAACTTAAGCCGCATATGACTAGCAAAACATTCATTGTAAGGCAAGCGAATGAGCACCTAATTATATTTCCGATTATATTAGCCTCCCCGGTACAAGGGGCAATCACAGGAGACCCACGCGCCAAAACTGCATGTATTTTCGCATGCAGCGGAATTTTGATTGTGACATAGTCGCGCATCAAAGATTTATCCCATAAATATTTATTACGCTGCTATAAATTTCCTAATACTTTGTCACTAAAGAACTTGACAGAATCAATACAAACTTATTAAATTTTACAATGGATTTTATTCAATACAACCGGTTTCATCGCATAAGCGACATCTTCAGAGTACATCGCTTATGCGATGAAACCGGTTGTCTTGAATAAAATCCATTTTATAATTTACAAAGTCTGTATTGATTCCGTCAATATGGAATTTTAAAAAGTAACCCCTGAGAATCTCGAGTTCAACTAAAGAACTTACCCTCAAATGTCAATGCCTCGTACAAAGGTTTCCATATCTAGGATTTTTCACACAATAGCATTTCCATCCATTCCAATGGGGTATACGAATGAACGACAATAAAATTAAAATTTTAGCGCTGAATTTTAATATCTTCTGCTGTAAAACAAAAAGGTTATTCAACAAAGACGATGACGCACTTCAAATAAATTAGCCATTCAATTACTTTTTCCACGCCCATTAGCATTAAACCACGATTTCGTGAACGCATTCAAGTATTTCCGAATCTCTCGAAGCGAAGCAGATCCAAAATCGAATAAGTACAGGCTATTTCGGTATAGCGCCATGATAATTAATGAATTGCTAGCGATTTTTCACTTGACTAATTTTAATCTCCAGACTATTTTCGACGGCTGTGCGTCATTTTCAAGGAGGTTTTTATGCTTGAAAATGATGCGCAAACTCCGAAACTAGCCGTAGCAATAAAAATCAATTAATTAGAAAACTTCTTGCTATCCATTCATCACTTTCGGCGCGCCTTAAAGTGTAGGTACAAAATCCAAATAAATAAAGGGTCACAACACTTCAATTGCTGGGGGGGGGGGGGGGGGCTCGCCCTGAGCGCATTAGTCTCCGAATTCGGTTTGCCGAAGAGCTGAGTGGTATCAATTCTGGTGAAAGCAGTGTGGTAATATTCTCAGTTAACAGTGGCTCGATGGTTTAAAGTCGCGCTTGAGGTGACAGGAGCTGTAATCGTGGGTCATGGAGTGCATTTTAATAATTTTAAGCAAGTCGAAAAAACATTCTTGGACCACATTTTACTTAAGGTAGTTTGAGCGAAAAACCACTTCACCTTGAATTTGATGAATTTGGCCTCATTTTAAAGAAAAAACTCATATTTCCAAAGATATCAAAATATCAATTCCTTGCCAAACTAATTTTCGAGCAATTTCCCTGAAAATACAAGCTGCATTACATGGGATAGATTATGGCTGTGTGCTCCAGAGGGAGAATATTAAACAAATTAGGAACTTGTAGCACCTAGATCTCGTCAAAAAACTAAGTGTGTAGATTGCACGTTTTGTTAACTATTTATAAAAAATAATCTATTACTCACCACAGTAATTTTGACAGAATCGCAAATAAACCTGCTATTTTGAAGGGTTTTCAGCCGTACGGCGGGAAAAAATAAGTCAAGTTAGAGACTTATGTAGCTTAATTTATTTAATTACTGGGAATTATGATCATATATCACTATATCTTTGCGCTATTAATATTACAATATTTATTTCATACTACTTACAGACGCTGAATTAAAAAAATTAAATTTGAATATGGTCTCCATTATGACTAGGGAACTATCTCGCTCAAACCACCACACATGCAGTAATGGACATGAAGTGAGAATTATATTTTTAAAGAAGAATTAAAATAGTTACCTTAGTTAACTCACCTTGTATGACATATTGTCGAAACCCCGGTCGTGACCACAAATCATACAAGTGGAATTAACTATTAAGGTATTTTAATTCTTCCGTAATGGATAACTTCCATAAAGTTAAGCATACAACAGTTTCCTTTGATTTTTAAGAGTTTTTTTTGCTTTAGTAAAGAATGTTATCACTAGTTTTCGGCGCGGTATGCGAAATGTACTGGAAGTTACATTGAAATATGTTGTTTTCGAATATTGGACTCGGGGTTACACTTTGACACTAGTAAGCAACAACTATAACAAAAAGAAATGTATAATTTCACGTTTAGAATAAAATCTGTGCATACGCAATCGAATTATTAAGAAATATACGTCATGTGCCATATTGCTACGTGTTAAAAAAAACATTGAATTGCTAAAAAAATTGGTATGATGCAATTTTCTCACTTTTAACTATATATATCACTAATGAGAACACGTATACAAAGTTTGACGAAAATCTGTTCATGAACAAAAGTCGGTCCAACCACCTGTCACTTGCAGGCATAGGAAACGTCACTCGGGGCGAATTGGAGGATCACTCGTCCAAACCTGAGCCAAAATGACACTCAATTCCGATTATCGAGTGGAAACCAGTGTTTCCTGCACGTGGGGAACGCCGCGCCGGTAAGCCGAAGTACTTTTCGATGACTTTCATTCGGCAGAAAAGTGTACCACACAATGGGACTCTTTCGTCTTAATCGTGTAACGCACCCAACGGAGGCTCTCTGAATCTCGAAGTTGCCCCATCATTCATCGACACTCGTTGACTTGCATTCCGGGGTGAGCAGACGTCGGAGGGGAACTAACTGGATGTGCGTACGTAGGCGGGAAGTGGCGGGAAGCGCGCCGCCGAGAACAGCTGACGGGCGGGAGGCGCAGTAGACCTCGAGCGAGGAAACGTGTCTATCGTTCCAGGAAGTGCCGCGCGGGGGGGCCAGAGTGCTGACTCAAAGGGACGACGCGGAGAGGGATTTCCCTTCGCCGCCGGTCTTCCACATTACGCGCCAAGGAGCTCTCCCGTCGCATAGTACTAATACAATACATGTGTTAGTACCATGTCCCGTCGGACACACGAATCACCAGGAAGCGGAGATCGAAGCCGAGCACTTCCCAGAAACGGAGGAGCTCCGAGAACGTGATCATTGCCCCCAATCGATATCAAAACACTATGGATACCGATCGACTTCGAAGGGAGAAATTCACCGAGGAAAATTCTCGGACAAGAAAAAAAATGATTCGACAAAGCGAAGATTTCCGCAGCACCACATAATAAAGCGGAAGAGATGACGCTGATTAAGTTTCCGTCAGCAAATATTTTCATCTTGTTCCAGAAATGTTTTTTTAATGCAAAACTGGAAAATGCTTTATTGGTTGGAGGCCACTTCAACGTAACGCTGTTGTTTTATGCTATGAAATGACGCAATGTTTTACTGAAATTGGTTGATTGAGTTCCTTACGTTGACTGCGAAGATTATTGCTACAGCAAAGCCTAATCCTAGCCTAAATACAGCAAAGCCTAGCCTTGCCTATCAGTGACAAATTGTTTTCGACAATAACCGACGGTAAAAATACCTAAAGCGGACACTAAGGCGATTTTGTTTGAGGCGTTAGGTACATATATATAGATGTAGTCGGACATACAAATGTCGCCAACGATAAGATTCAAATAAATACCGGGGGAACAATAACAATATTAAACTAACAGCATATTTTGGGTTTTTCTGTCGTCGGTTTCGAAACACTGTCATCATTAAAAAGTAGAAAAAGACAACTTTCAGTATAAACTAAATTAGAAAAACGCACGAAAATTCTCATATGCAGAAATAATTTCTTTTAATACTATCCACTTTTGTCTTATTCAAAAGCCTATCGGATAACCTATAACGATGCGAAAACAAGGTGCAGAGACCACCAGAAATACAATTTCCCCGCTACGGGCGTGATGACGTAACCGTAGGAATCTGTGCCCTACCTGCGATAGCTGTGCACACACGTCTGTCGAGATAAAGACATTTGGTAAGAAAAGAAAGCAATTCAAAAAGTGAACTTATAAATTTAAAAATAAAAGTAAAATAAACCCTCAACTTCTAACTACCCCAATGTCGGTCGAAAACCGTATTCGCTAAGAATGAACGATAAGAGTAAAATGCGGTAGTGTTAAAATAGCTAGGTATCGGAGAGTATTCAACACTACTAGGGGCTCTCGGCACTGATAGTCGTTGAGAGCATACCATAGCGGAAGGGTCAACAAGTCTCCGTCAAATTGGGAATCACAGACTGGTAACCGATTGGTATCGCCGGTATTCAACATGGTAATATCGTTTCGTTCCACTTGAAGCTCACGAGGAGGTTGAACGTACGAAATGGAGGCGTAATCGGAGATTTGCGCGTGGCTTTACGTCCGCCACCACACTAGTTAGTCAATAGCACGGTCGTAGAGAAGTAATAGTTTATTTTTTTTGATATGTTTGCCTCATTGAAGTGGACTTTCTTCCTCCCAGCATAATCAAAACAATGAAAGAGTTCACTCAAATTTTAGCGAGAAATCCGAAAAGTGTATCTTTTCATACGCTGGCACGCCAAAAAGATTTTAAACCATCAAGCGACAATGGTTTTGCTGTCATTCTGCATCAAGCACAATACTATGGAGTTTCGCCGATTACAAAAAAAATGGCAGAGTAAAAAGTTGGCATTTTTTACACACTGAATGTGTCAGCAAATAATTTACCCCGACACGAGCAGTTAAATCTTTCTTCAAACCCGTTACGACTTCAACGCTTTGGTCAAAGTTCGCCTGGCCTTCCTATCTCAGAAGTAGGTATATACACATACACCCTATTAAAAAGCCCGCTCCATGCATTGGGACCAGCAGCGCCATCAAGTTCCGACCTCCTCGGAAACTCACCCACCACAGCACGAATTAATTACAGTCGAAATGTCCCCGGGGCGTAACTACGGTTGTAATCCTTGCGATGTTCGAATTTCTCCCGTGGCCGCTGCAGCCTCCATATAACCAGACGACCTCCACCCCAACCTTTTGAATCGACCTTCGGGTTTATAAGGAAGAGCAGCGGCAAAGCACGTAGGCGATATCCCGCCATGAGACGAATCATTCATTATCTCGCCAGCACTGAGCGCTCTCATTCTGCAAATTCGACTCTTTCCACCGACCGACCGCTCGTGGAAAATTAATTACGCAGAAAAAAACAAGCAGGCTTCACGTTAAACGCATCTTCTGAGAAGGTCCGCCGGGAATAAAATTCATGATACATATACACTGTACCCGTGGCTTGTAACTAGACATTTTATGCACACGGGGAAACTTAAATTATGCCCCTAGCGTATAGGGTTCCTTACAAAATCATTACCGACATCAGAAACAGATCGGGCGCAGAGGATCATGCGTTTGAAAAAAGTTGTGATAGCATCGACAGAGCGCTCGAATAGTTCTGCGAATTACCGCGAGAAGCTCTCGTACATTGAGGGGCAAAATATAAGACAAATCTTTTGACCATGTTCGAAGCAGAGAATTATTCTGTTGACGTTTAGCATATTTAACTAACTCCAACTACTACGGGAGAATATATCACCATTACGAGATAAAGAAAATAGCAAAAAGGAGAGAACTTGAAATACCTTTACCAGCGAAAAATAACGGCCCGAATTACTTGCGATAAATTAAGTCTGCACAATTAATACTCTCACTAGCTAAAATATATTCCGCATTTATGACTTCTCACATCTTATTATTAAAACCTAACCCTGGGAAAGAAACAAGTGTCCCAGACGAATCGATATCAGTCAACATTGAGAATTAGTATATTCACATGCAAATACGATACCAAACCTAGTACTTTCCTTTTATTATAATTTTCATAATATAATTATGAAAATACAAATAAAAGGGGATAATTTTCATGACCACCGGATCCCCGCGATAAGATACGTACAAATCGTCTAGATGAGCAGTTCCCATGAATCCACCACAATTTCCTCGAGAATTAAGAAGTTTGATTAGTTGAGCGGAGTGCGCATTGGGGATTTTTTTTGCTAGTGGCCATTTCTACTCTCCCAGTTTGTGGTCTGCCCTAGATGCCCTACTATCTAGCGTTCTCTGTTCTCACGACCTATATTTTATTCCTAACTAATCTGGTATGTACTAAACGAGACGAGCAATATCTGAAATGATAATTCGTACACGCAGGCATGAAAATGGGCGGCGCATATCCAAGTTAAGAGTTCGGCTACTGATCGGAGAGGATTTCGTGTTCACATCCGGGATGTCATTTGACTTCCCTAGCCTCAATCCAAACTGCAGTCGAGTTATTCGTCTTCTACAGCCTTCTTGGGAACGGCAGGAATCTTATTGAAAGGGCCAAACCCACAGAATTAGAATGCGTGGATTTCAGTCCGAAGGGCTTACTGGTGCAAGGTGAACTCCGCCCTTACCGATCAGGAAACAACCTTCGCATGCGATATGCAAATGCTTTCGGTTCTCAAACAGCGAAAGCTAAGGTTACCATTCCCGTAACTATTAAAGATAATTTCCAAATTCCAAAATTATGGTATGAAATAGCGTTCACATCTTATAATCCACGTTAACTTCTTAGGAAACGACTGATTTAGAGTGTTCTTGAAATCTCAGTTTCCTAGGACTAAGCCAAGTTTTCTCGTCGAATAAAAGAACTTCAGCTCTCGGGATTGAAAGATAAAAAGCGGGTTATTGCCATTTCGTCAGAAATCATTAAGGTTCATTAATGCTTAAAAGTAAATTGATGCGTATTATTCAAAGACGTAAGAAGCTTCTTCCCCGAAATGACCAACCCCTCCTCAAAAATAAATTCCTAAAAACTTTCATTAAGCATTCGTTGTATCTCTGGATCTTCGCAGAAAATTCAGACGTATCGCATAAGCTTGGAGAACGATGACATTAAACACGTTATCTATCACACTAAAAGTCCCTTGATGGTGATGTTAAAAACCCGGGTCGACCTCAAGTCTCCTGTTATCGAGTGGTATGGACACTTTCAAGGCACGCGAAACTTGGCGAGCTGATGCGCAAACAGATGGTCCAAAGTAAGGAGAGCCTTACTGGCTTCTAAGCCACAGAATAGCATCGTGTATAACACACGCAAACTCAACGCGAATGCACCAACGTCCAGAAAATAGCCGCCCGTTCTAAATCCGATCATACTCGCGCCTCGCATAAACAGCCCGTGGTAGTCTCATCTGACGAGAGGAAAGTGCTCTCGTGCCCCATTCAGGAAGTTCTCGGAATTCTCAAGCCCAAGAAAAATGAAGGAATTTTTACGTCACAACCTAGAAAAATTCAAATAGTCACTTAAAAGCGGAGACTTGTCGAGGCTGTGACGGGACGTCCAAAACATTGCCGAGTTCCTTCCTGAATTATACCTGTGATCACTTGACCGAAGTAGGAATTCCACAGGAAAACTTCCGCCGTAATGCTGCAATCCAGGTCCGAAAGGTTGGCTGGAGAGAAACCCGGCGCTGAGCCGATATCAGCCTCCGCTCTCAACTAAAGGCGACAAGGGGTTCGCAGTATCAGAGTACTCTTATTTTAAGTTCTCTCCACATGGTGCCCTTAATAGGAATTCCCCTGAAAAATCCCCGTCACTCCCAGGATTCAAACCCGGGCACTCGGGGTGGCACGTAGAGATGGACCACTTTGAAAATTACCTCGGTAATTTTCGTAAATTACCGAGATAATTTTTCATGCAGATAAATTCCCAACATGTTCTTTTAAAACAAGTTCACATTTCCTACGTGTTTAATAATAAATTGAGGCATGTACAACTCATTTTTGGAATATTTTACTTAAATTATAACATTATAGAATAATGTATTAGAATATTCTTCTTGAAAATTTCTCATACTTTAACAAAAGAAAGTCAGATTGAGTATTGCTGCCGTCGTTCTTTTTACAGTTTTAAAAATTTCAAATAGATTTGTTGTATTAGGTATGGTTTAAACATCGACATTCCCTTCCTATTGTTATTGGCTTTCTTATTTAACCATACGTTTGATGTCAAATGCTAAAAACTAAAAAAATACTGGAAAATTACGGTAATTTTGGTAAATTACCGTAATTTACCGTGGTAATTTATTTCAGATGAAAATTACGGTAATTTTCCCACCTCTAGTGGCACGTCAGTGCCCACCTAAGCAATCCGATCCCCCCTCTACATTTAGATCACGGTAAAAGCATTTGGAACCCTTACAAGGAATGATTGAGTGACGAACAAGAAAGAGATAATAAGAAAATCGGCTAAATTCGTTACAATACCGCAACTCTTGTTGCAAAAGCCTATTGCAATATTTGGATGAGGACCACCATCAGACCGCAACCCTTCCGATGCTAAAATATTCACAATCTCTTACGTTCCATTTTTCCCGACGACGAGAAAAACACTTCGCGATAACAGACACAATACGGTCGAGTATATATAAACACAATTTGGGAACGTCCAACCAACGGACAAATTTGAAATATTTCTATCCTAGGGCAATATGGAATCGAATAAGGCGAAATGATAATAAGCAGATATATAGAAATAGGAAGCTTAAGAAATGCTATGCGAATATCGGCGTAAGTGTTTGGCACACCTGTAAGACCCACCCGGCGGCATACTGCCCCGGAAGTGCTCTCCACATTGCACCCCCTATGAATAAAGGTGGAAATTCCTCAGGACGAATATCCGCCACTGCCGAGGATAGAACCCGGCCCCATATTGAAGGAAGCCAGTCATCATGGTCATCTAGCATCATGGCTAGCCAACGCATCGACCCGATCACTTGAGTTTGAAAGGTAAGCCGGTGCACCTGCAGTTTCACACACCGGATTCCTCAAAATGACATACAAAAACCAGGAGCATTGGCGGCCCCAATGAGGGGCAGTTGCCCCCCCCCCCAAAAACCGGCGTTTTTCATTGTCATAGGCTTTAAATTAAAAGCCTAAATTATTTTGTAATTGAAGTTTTGGTTATTTTACTTCAAAGTCCAGATAAATTTTATAAAAACTAACACTTTATAAAACAACAAGCTAAATGCGAATGTAAATCAAAATAATTTTGGAATTAGTGGCAATCTAAAAGGAAATATGCATTTAGTAAAAACTTGCTCTTTTAAAAAGGGTAACTTTTACTTCCAAACCACTTATAACGCGCCATTTTGCACAGTTTGTTACGAATTTCCGGGACGAGACTCACGAACCCCCCTTATCCTGGGGGGTATTTCATACCCCAAGAGCCGCTGGTGCCCCCCCCCACCCCCCAGAACCTCTGGTCTGGAGCCACCCCTGACCATGAGGATCCGTTCCATAACTGTTCCACGCGCCAAACGACCTCCCAGGAATTGATTCTATCGGCTTAAAAAAAAATTAAATCACACGTTATTCCATTACCTTTCCTCTTCCACTCGAGTAGTCTGTGGTACAGGAGACACGAGCAGATGCAGCAGAGACAGCTGAGGACCATCAAGGTGAGAACGATGCCGACCCACACGTCGGCTACGAACTGCTCGTATCCCTTCTCCAGCGTCTGCAGGCTCGTCTTGTTATCCTCAGCATCGTCCACGTATTTCCACGGGTACATCGACAGGGAGGAACCGTTGACCACCGGGAACACGTACAACTTGGGAGAGTGACCACCACCCCGGCTGAACTCATCCCTCGCGAGGCTCAGCTGCTCCATGGCTCCCGAAAATGACAAAACACCGTCTGCTGGTCCGTAAAACACTCCCTCCTTCGGGTTAACAAACGAACGAAGCGTTCGCGCGCGAGTATTGTTTTACAAACACTGTAGCGCACGGTGCGTGGAAACATACGCGATCCAACTTCCGAAAACTAACTCGTTGCCGGCTTCAGCAATGAACGGCGCCGGGAAAATCTAATCGCCGCTCATCGGCCCGACAAAAACAGCTCCGTGCGTTTATTGTAACGACGGGAACTCGACTGGCGACACGGGTGGCTGATCTCACTCGCACGAACCAGACAGACTCCTCGTGGTTCGCGCGCCTTCAAAACGTTTCTCCCCTCTCCTCCCCATTCCACCTCTCCCTCCCAGAGGATTTCCCTCTCTCCAAGTCACGCGTCCGAGAGAGGAGAAATTGGACGGAAGGAAGACCGCGAGCGCCACCTCGCGGCCGGAGATGGTACTCCTTGTCGGAACGACTCGCCAAAGTACGAACGAGAAACAATATATTGTTACGAAGCGATTACGGCGGATGATTTCCATTTGCTTCAGACCCTGAGCCAGTGGCGTAGCCGGGTTTTGAGTCGGTGGGGGGCAGTAAATACTTTAGGGGGCGCCGACTCGTAAATTAACCAGTTTACTAAACTTTACAAAGTTTGGTGATGCAATAGGCGGATGGGTTTGTACAAAATATAACAATTGCCAACTTATTATGCACATTTATTTACCTTTCCCTCACGGTTTAATCCTTTCCCCCCTTTTCCTCCCTCGGTTTTTCCTTATTTCTCCCAGGTTTTTTCCGTCACTACCTCCTCCTTCCCCCCCTCCTCTGAAAAGATATATGTGATGTACACTCTTACAACTTTGTCTTGTACCTGATGATGGCTCTGTGAGCCGAAACGCATTGTACACATTAAAGCAATTTGTGGAAAAGTGTAATTGTTTCTCTTATATTACATTTATTTACACATATTTGGGACTTAAAGAGAGGAAACATTGACAGACTTAGGGGCACCAGAAAATGGTGTGGGGGGCATTCGCCCCCCCCCCCCCTGATCCCTCACTAGCTACGCTACTGCCATAAGCACTTGGATCATATGATAAAAGATCGGTAGCGGAGTGTGTGCGTTTTGAAGAAAACATAGTTTGTCTCATCCGCGATTTGCTTGTGTGTTGACTTCTGTACAGGCATACAATGTGGATTTTAGATAGATTGTTGTTGGGGGGGCCTTCGTCAGGAGCCCGGGCACTTAGACCTTTCTTAGTCCATTGTGCCAACCTCTTTCCTGTCTGCCACTTGCAAACAGGGGACAAGAGCAACTCAGTTGAGGTATGGAGGATTGGCCTCACCCCAGTACCAGGTATAGAGGATGTCCTCTCTCTAACCGGCCCGGTCTGGGTCTCCCTCCGGACTCCCGGTATAGGTATGGAGGAGGATCACCCATCCAACCACCATCCGGGCCCAACGTTGCTTAACTTTGGTGTTCTGATGGGAACCGGTGTTTCAACGTGGCTAGGCCCTTGCCCTGGATATGTTAAGTTTTAATACAAATTGATTTTTTTAAGAAAACTAAAATAAAATTCGTGGGAGAAATCTAGATTTCAAATGCAACAGTAAGACTTGGATAACAAAAACTGCGACAAGAGGACAAATTTTGCTATTTGGGATGTATGACCAATAGTGATGACAGTAGCGAAAATAATTTAGCAAGCAGATAAGAGCATGCCATGCTCACATTCCACGAAGAGAATTTATCAACAGCAAAAAAAACAAGCTTTTAAATAAGGAAACAACAAAAATTTAATGTAAAGCATGCTCTTACATGGCAACGAAGCTTGGGAGGATACTTGCAGTAGAATGAAGGTTAGAAGGATGTGGTGTTATTGAATGATGATGAAGATCACTACGACAGAGAGAATCACCGACGACAGAATCTTATGAATGTTTTTAATAAAAATACAGAGAAGCAAACTTATTGGACAAAGTCTGCCACACTAGTCTTATTATATATAGTACTGCAAAGGGTAATAAATTGAAAGAGTTTTTGCGAGCAACCCAGACTAAAATACATTAGGCAAATTATGAGGGATGATAAGATGAAAACTCACAAAAGAATGAAATGCTAATCTTAGATAAGAATGAAGTGGAGAGCTGCAGCTCGATCGCTCGATGATGATGAAATTTTAATTATAAATTACAGGAAGGACACGTTAACACAGGTGGAGGAATTTCACTGATTAAAATCAGTATATCTGGAATGCAAGAGGGGAAACCATCACAAAAGGTGCAAGTTAAGGAGAATATCAGAAGAAACTAAAGGTATTATTCAGCACTAGCCAAGGCATAGCACTGCTTACTTTACTGCAAAAGTCAACTAAAACATAAGATATATCGATATTCCTCTCTTTAGGTTTAAAAAATGGAAGGGTAAAGGTTGTGCGAGATTAGAGATTTGAAGTTAAAAGTGAAATATATAAAATATATTGGTTAACTGCTTGGGTGACTAAGAAATTCTTGAGGGAAAGATGAAGATTAAGCATGAACTATACACCTAACTATACGATGAAATTTGACACGAAAAAAAATCATTTGACTTGACTGAGATTCCATCCCAGATCACCTAATTGCCCGTCGGGTACGTAAAGCAGGTGCATCCCAGTGTAAGGTGTACATTGGGATGGTTTATGTGACTAACATCACATTGATGCATTTCTTTGTTCCAGTGCACTTAAGTGAATAACAAACTACTTGAGTGTTTTGCAATGAATAGTTTTAAGCATCAAATATCAACATGGACTACCTACAAAGGGAAACTATATGAACATTCTGATGCATAACAATTCATAGACAACCATGCCAGAAAAACATCAATGGAAATAATGCTTGAGAAGTATTTCCCACCAAATATTGCGCCAACCCAGAGAACTATGAAAAAGTTTGAGTTTCCAAGGGTAACCCATAAATTTGTGTGCTAATGATTAGCCTGAGAGGTTCCAAAAAATGATAAATATGATTAATCATGCTTGAAAGTAATCAATGATCAACCATTCGCACATTACCATTTCACTTCCCGAAAAAATCTGAACTTAAAAGATTTGTCACCATACAAAGCCAAATTACCACTTAATTGTGATATTTTTCAGGCTAGGTAATATCCATGGCATTAGCAGTTTTAGTTTAAAGTAATTTCAGCCACGAATAGTTCTTTTATTCAGCCAAATGTGACAATGCTTGCCCTTCTTAGGCGAAAAAGATTTGGACATGGAACTCTAAGAAGGCCTAAGTTACCAAGTTCACTCCTTTCCAATATGAAAACCACCACTGACAGGCTTCCATTGCATATAAAGTCCAGAATAAATTTCTCCACACAAATTCCTATCACGAGGATCAGGTGCTGCCTTTCCAAAAGCTAAGAGGGTAGTTTCACAAACCGATGACTCCCATAGTAATTAACCTAACAGGAAAACACACCCATCACACCACACCATCTACATAAAACAGCAAAGCTTGTGGCTTTATTCGCCATTCAAGCTTAGATGTAAAAATTGTTCCCGTTAAAATACTGATTTTGAGTTATCACTGTCCCTTGTAAGCAAGTACTAATGCAGTAATTGTTATGTTCCCCAATGGGAGTATTTTCTTGGCTTCAAAACATCATAGAAGTTATTGAATAACTATCTAAAAAAGGAAAATGCCCATAACTTATTTTAATATTTTTACTAATATTATAATATAGTTGGTTCAAACTCAGTCCACATTAAAATATTTACACAACCAACTCGACATCTCCTTAGGTTTCAAGTACACAAAACTAATTTCATTAACCATTGTGACTGACATAAACCTACTTAATAAACTAACCCTCCATGTACATAATTATAAATACACATTTTTTATAACGGCTCACCTAAAAATTAACAAACTGGAGTATCACAAAATACTTGTGGAAAAACATCTGTATTATCAATACCTTAGGGGTAAATAAATAGGGATGTTGACAAATCAACGTAATCCGGTGAAATAAAATGCACACAGACACACAAACATATGTGATGGGCAGTCTTCACAGATGGCCCCAAGTGAGTGCTCATACGAATCACGCTAATAGACAACCAGGACACATCAAAGCCACACCATACAATTAACACAGCATCTGAAGGAAGTCAATCCTTTTATCTCCAGAGAGAGGGAAAGGGAAGAGTATAGAATGTACAATGCCTAAGACTTCCTGAGGAACAACAGTGAAGAGTGCTGTTCCCGGCATTAAGCTACTACAAATATGTTATCTTTCTGAACACAGCAAACACGGAACGACTAATTTGTTCCGCATCATGACACATTTCTTCCACTATGAGATTAATTGGCCCATAAGTGCCACCTATTGCCAACCAACGGTACTATGCTGGTCGGCATATTCAAATTGACAGATAGGTGGAAAAAATGCATTATACATCTTACATCCAGTGCTACCACAAATTATCTGAACCATGTAAGTTCTCCGAGATATGACCTCTTTACACATAAGTCATACGTGGGAAACAAATATATACATGCCTAAATTTGAAAAAATATTAATTTATAATTGTGTTTTCATTGTATCTCGTGTGTATATTTTGTTTAGAGGTTTTCACGCTTACTATAACTCAGACTGATAAGTACTACCCATAGACTCAAGAGTGGGCACAAGCACACAATTGAATCCACAATACGAGAACCAGGCACCAGTACATGTGACCATGCACACTAATACGGCACTGGTGGATACATCATGAGATTAGGAATGTTGGTGTGTTTAGAAAGGGCAATGGAATGCAGACGTGGCATGGTGGCAAATGGAAACTTAGCCATCCATACTGGAAAATGAGCAGACCTCACTCGTTCAAATTTACTTACCGTGAAATTGGAAACAGAAAAATAGGAAATGAGAAGGACTTTGGCGTCTTCAGCACACTCACACACATGAAATGTGAACAAAATATAAATACAAAAATTTAGTATTGCATTAAGAAAAAAAAATCCAATTCGATGCTACTATGAGCTGTCCTATGACAAAAACCAAGAGAGGACTGAGGCAAAAACAATAATGCAAGGACCCAGGTGTGAAACAGGTCTGACACGTTCACTTTAGCAAACCAACTCATATCCCACTCAAGACTGGATGATAAAACCCTAAACCAGAAGGAAAACACCTATGCCATACAAGGAGCAGCTAGCATATTCATCTTCAAGGAACACAGAGGGTGGGAAATATGGAGGAATAAATAAGAGAAGACATAGGGGAGGCAGAAACTTGCCCAAGTGACAGTATTTTGAAGCACCACAAAGTGGGCATTGGAAAGTTAAGTGAGACAATTTAGAGATAATCGCTTACAGCCTGACATGTTTGAGCAGGAAGATCAAGGGATCACACTAAGAACTGCGAAGCCCTTGAAGACAGTGCGGCCACATCTTTGATATTTCCAAAATCAAGGAGAACTCAAGGTTTTTTTCGTGAGGAGCATCACTTCTTCACGGAGATTGTAATGCACTGCTCAGTCAGTTGTTCACAAGTCTAAACTATTTTCTTGTTCAATTAACTACCTTCCCCAAAAAAAGCAGGGAATGGTATTCCACTGGAATTCAAGAGAGCATGGACTGGAGATATTTAAACAAGAGAAAATGAGAACAATATGAAACTCCACTATGCATGTCATTGTTACATGGCGGCCTGCATCTAAGTGGGAAACTTGGCATACAAATTTTATCTGACAAAATTAGCCGAGATGTTACGATGCTATGGTGAGCAAAGGAGAAGTTAGTTTTTATTGACCTTAAGTAGTTATTATACAATTTGATTCAAACTGTTTGATGCTCTCAAAATAACTTCTTGTGGGACCCAGTTGGTGATTCTGCAAAATCAACCTCCAACATATCGTACAATAATGAAACCCAGAAAATCAGGAAAAATTATGTCAAAATCAAGGGGAATTCATGAAGTTTTCAAGTAGATGAAGATTTCAAATTTAAACAGTTTTGAAGGACGGGTGGCCACCATGTAAATTGATGAAATTTAGACTTGACAGAAACCAAGAGCAGAGCAGACAAGTCCTCACAATTAATGCTCAAGTTACCCTGAGGTGATAAGATTTTTGCTGGCAAGAAAAGCCATGATAAGTTACCTCTGCTTCATCCTTTCCTTCCACAGTGAACCCAGGAGAGAGCAGAGATATTGAGAGGAGAGAATTTGAGTGGGAACGGAAAGAAGAGGAGGGGTATGGCTGATAGATGAGGGTGATATAGCTAGCGGAGAACTCTTACACATGAAGTGAGGACTGTAGAGGGGCTGAAGGTGATATGCAAGTCGCAGATTAAAAGGAGGGTTTGTGCACTCGTTTGTGGAGAAGATGCAAGTATGGACTTTGAGCAAGGGATTAGGATTGCGAGCTCTCACTATCCTGGATTAAATTAATACACCACAGAGTAAAGTTAAGATGCACCTTAAAAGGCAAGGTGACACGGAAGTAAAGAATATCCTGCTGAATTAGGAAACAAGAGTGGCCCAGAGTAGCAGAAGGCGAAAATGGGGGACGTGGAGGAGGAAAAGTAACAAGCGGTTCAGAGCCACGTGTACGCACACATGAAGGATTACACACAAAGATGTTTCATTGTAAGTTAAAGGAGAAAGTACGCCATTTAATTTAGGATGCATTATATCACACCCCACCCTAAGGATGCATAACTTTCTGCAGCACCAATCTCTGATAGAAGTTCAACTCTTGCAATCTCAACCATTTCACTTCAATTCCATGCAATTTACAGAAACAAACATAAATTACCTGCCCACTACAATTCATAAGGAAATCACTGACATTTGTCCAAAGACTAGTTCGCAAGTGGCTTTCTTGAGCACTCCTCATACATAAATGATAATACACACTGCCATTCATTCTGTACACATATTTACTTCCTGCAAAACAGAAAAATCAGAAAACTATCAACTGACTTGATCAGTCTGCCTTGCACCCATGCGGTGAAACATAAATATGCTATCCTTACATTACCATGACAGAACTCTCGGAAAAAATCATTACCCAAGAACACATATGCACATTTAACTCACAACTCATACCACATACATACTGATTTAAGTCTCATGGTTTAAATTACATGTATAACATTAAGCCAATACAAAATTGACTCGAAAAGCAATATTTACATTAATGGAAACATACTAAGAGCAAGGCTCAGTCAACCATCTTGATTTGACGTAACATTTAAATAACAGTAACAATTCCAAAATATTGAAAAAAAAAAAACCTTCATCGAAACCAAGACTAATGGTTATGGAGTTAAATGATCTCTTCCATAAATAAAATGGTGAATTAGGCTTTGGAAAAGCAATGGCTCAGTAAGTCAAGCAGTAAAAAAGAAAAACACATTAACACTCAATTCCAATCAGGCCAGACATAAAGGTCAGCTGCATTCTCGCTCATGGAAAGGAGGCTGAGGGAGGGGATGTGGAATGATGGGAAGGGAAAGTCAACATTAACGGTCGCAGTGCAATCCATGGATGAAGGAGAGTTTTGCCCATATGCCTGAGGAGGAAGAGCAGCAACGTCAGCAGCAGACTGCAAAACTGGTGGATCGTTTCACTCGTGTCAGACACCCGCGTCGTAGGGGAACTTCTGGGTGGGTGGGATGGTCACGTCAACCGGCTGGACGTGGTCCACCAGTGTCAACTTTGTCGACTGGAAGGATGACGACGATTGGGTGTACGGCTCCTGGGAAGATGATGGCATCGATCCATCCTGTCCCAGCTGGCTGGCTGCGTTGCTCCTCATTTCTATGGCATCGGCCCTGTGTGGCACGCACAATAGTGATTGTGCAGGGAGTAGACAAAAATTCTTTCTGTATAAACATGAACAAGGTATAAGAATTTTGAACGGATGTGATTTCCCCAAAAATAAAATAAAAACCTCCAGAAGCTGGAACGACAAAGAGCCAATAATGGGACAACCTGAGTCAAAATAATATAAATATCAAAATTTCAAACTTGGGTCTTATATAGTCTAACATGAAACGACAGGGTTCATATTTCCTAGTATGATAATTCTGACATATGAATTTGAGATTATGAAGCAATGTTTGACAAAAAACAGATAAAAGCTTGATTTGCCTACCTGAAGCAAAGGGAGATATGTATTTTGTTTCACCAACAAAATTTAATTAGATAATTTTTGATATTCCAAGAAAATTATGTATGCATAGGCTAAAAATGATTGCCAGAATTCTAGAAAAGGCAGCCACTCTGTTAAGAGCTCAGCTCTGTACAAGTCAGCCAAGAAATTGCAATGACAATACACTTGATTTCAGTTGAAAATTAATTTAATAATTTAACTAAGATTCTAATACTGATTTTCATTTCATCCAAGCAATCATTCTCTCCATTGCTTAATTAAACAAAAACCCAGATGAAAAATCACCAAGGTATCATTCGTTTAAACAGGGGTTTGCAAAAAGTGGATGACCTACCACCAGAAGAATGTAAAAAAATATTGAGATTGCTGGATTAAAAGAGTCCAGGGAATCAAATGAAATTAAGTTACATTTGGCATTCAAATGCAGAATAATTTTCGGATATCACAACTTTGAAGTAAAAAATGTATACAAACCTGTACTCTCAGAAGGCATGAAATTAAGACAGATCAAGTAACACACTATCATATTCCAAACATGAAATTAACATGCATATATTTTATCAGATGATAACAATAACCTAAAAAGTATTATAGACGTTTGAAAATGGATCTCATGACAAGTACACTTAACATGCTCAACACTACTTGGTGAAGAGATGGAGACTTAAGGACAACATGTTCCCTATAGTCTCAAAAAACTATCATAAAGCTAGTTACATATAATGCAAAAGATATCATAGCAATAGAGAATTTTGGGTAATAACCACAAAACGAAAGCGATGAGATTTTCTTGAAGCACGAAGGCGGGGTTGAATATAAGGGTGGGAGGGCAGAAGATAGATCAGGTCGAGCAGTGTACGTACCTGGTAGTATTTTGGAGGAGAATGGGTTTAGTGGTAGGGACATCAGATGCAGAATTGCGCTCGCAAAAGAAGCATTTTCGAAGAGAAGGGAATTGATGAGGGGGGGTCTGAGAAGAGACGTAAAGAAAAGGTTGGTGAAAACTTTAATCTGGAGCGTGGCACTGTATGGGTCAGAAACTTGGCCATTGCAAAGGGAGAATGTATGTAGACTTGAGGTGCTTGAGATGTGGGCTTGGAGAAGGATGGAGAGGATGAGCTGGGTGGTGAGGACAAACAAGGAGGTTTTGGATATGGTTGGAGAGGAGAGGAAGCTTGTTGTGGAGGTTCGGAGAAGGCAGAGGAGATGGATGGAGGAGGTATTGAGAGAAGAGGGCATGTTGAAGAGGTTGATAGAGGGGAGAACACTGGGGAAGCATGGAAGAGGAAGAAAGAGGATAGGAATTCTGGACGAAATAAGAGGAGGTAGAAGATATGAAGAATTGAAGAGGAATCTAATAACGGGACATTCTTAGGAGGGAAAGCGAGACAATGTCTCTGAAATTTGGATGCAGAATGGGGACTGTCCAAGAACCTATTAATCAGCTGGTAGAATACTTTCATGATCAATACATTTAGCATGCATTTATTTATTGAAATAGTCACTCCAAAGCCATTAATACTAACTTGTTTTAATTATTTCTGATAGAGAAAATATGATGCCCAGACTACATTCAAAGTGTCGGAAAAGTGATATCTGTACCGATCCACATGCAATAGGTAATCTTTTAGTAATAAACTGGCTGAAATTCTGTATTCTACATTGAAGGTGAGACCATCTAAAAAAAATAGGAAAGGTTGTATTAATTTGAACAGTGTCACGTATGAACAACAGGCTGGAAGGGAAGGAATAATAAGAAAATATCAGAATCTCTACAACCAATACATTGCATACATCCTATGCTTTTCACACTCCACTTATCATTCTCATATGAAAAATTTATCCATCAAAATTAAGAAAGCAAGAAGTAGTTACATATAGTGAAGAGTATTCCTAACATCCCGCATAAAACATGTACATTAAAATGCAAAACACATGCAAGTACCTACTAGCACAAGAGGAAATACTGGTGTCAAATATTGATTCACATTCCCAGAAACAAATACATTTGTATAAAACTTCTGGCTCACAGAACTTCAATGCTAAAACAAAAATACATAGTCTCTGTAACTAATAGAAAGGGACATTAACCAAACATTGAACAAAACAGCATTCTAGGCTTTAAAAAAGCTGAAATTCTTACAAGCAAATAAATACTAAGGAGAATTATAGCCTCCATACCTATCTACAATAGAGCACATATTACATGAATGTAGCAAACATGATAACACCAATATTTGAATTACAACTATACCACAGAAGATTTCCACAACAGCAACTTAAATCTGCTGCACAGAAGCGTTAAATGATTCATGGGAAGAAACTACTTCACTTTTGTAATACATCATTAGAGTTCACTGCATTTAATCGTACAGCAAAACAGAGGAACTAACTCAAATGACAAAATTTATTATGAGTACGCATGTTTTCACATTTTACACTCCAAAAAAATCCATTAACTATCCTTGAGTGAGTCATTCTTACTACGCAAATTATTTCAAGATAAATGCAGCATATGAATACTTTTAAAATAATAACATCAAAATTATTATGGGATTCCTCATTCACATTCGGAATAGATTTAATAATGTACAGTGAGCATCTTTATCGTTAATGGAACCACAGCCTTTCTGGCTGCACCTATTCCACAAAAGCATGACCATTTAAGGAAGGGAATTATACACGAAGATATCCAAGAATAACTTCTCATTAAAACATACAAGGTGCAGAGTGATTGATGGGTGCAGGCCTTTGGCATTACATTCAGTGTCTAATACGTATGTCCCAGGATGCACTTTTGCTGAGATAAGTACATAATGTCAAATCTATGATGAGGTACAGTTTTGGTCGAAGCTTTCAAAATACATTTAAAACAAAAAGCTGAAGTACTCTCACACCTTGTGGTTGGGTGTATTTATACTCTTTGAGATTAGAATGACATTAATTCATTATTTAAGTTCATTAGAATCAATTGCATTAGAAACTGGAGACTTATGTTCAGCTGATGATTTAACTTGAAAGCAAGAATCGTACATTATTTGTTGAGACATCATTCATCATATTTAGTTCCCGACTCATGCTGTCTCAGAATCTCACCATGATTCTTACAGTCGCAGACAACTGAGGCATGCTAAAACATGTTTGTGCCAGAGTTAGCTATTTTGAGATTGATGGGGAAGAGATTTACTAGGCATTCCTAGGCAATGATAGAGCTTAACACTTTTGCTGCCAGCTAATTCCAGGTAGGGCATGCAAAGCCGGCCAAGACCATTTTCGTGCTGTTGTTCATGTTTTAGATTTTGTTTTTTAAACCTATATAATTATTTATTCTGTTTATGTTAATTAGTTACTTTTTCTAAGACTAGGTACAAATTTTGGAATATAATACAGAAAAATAATGTATTTAGATTGCACTTTGAAAGTAATTAGAAATTAACAAATAAATATTTCTGTGTGTTTTAAATAGCCAGCGTAAGTATCAGCTGGTGGCAGCTTTCACACATTCAGCGACCACTCATAGATCAGTGCTTTGGCAGCAAAAGGGTTAAAAAGAGCTCAAAATACATGTTTCCAACAAAAATGCAAATTTGAAAATACATCCAAACTTAGGACTTACATACCAATTGAAGGTACTTAAAATAAAGACAGAGAGCAAATGATGACAGTGAGATCAACCATAAATGGGTGCATGTCTACGTTCCATCATTCAAACGAGGCTACGAGATCACAAACAAGCAAGCGAGCCAGCGACATCTCCTGCACACCTCTCACTCTTGGCTCCTTATGTTGGTCTCCACACGTCAGGGTCTTCCATGAGGGTCGAATGCTGCATGTCCCCACCCCCCACCATCCCTCCTCCCTGCTGATAGGCCTGAGCACCACCGGCCGGCGGCATCTGGCTCGTAGGGGACATGGCGCCACCCGGCCCAGCGGCCGCGCTTGCCATCTCCTCACGAGATCCCCTTTTGCGTGCAAAGGAGAACGAGCGAGGCAATCAAGACACGGGTGGGACAACCACCAAACGACTCTTTCTAAGCCATTCCTGCTCGCTGCATGCTCGGCTGGATTCCCAGTGGGGATCTTCCACTTGGCAGACAACATCAAGCCAACCAATTATGGACGTTTTTGCTACTCTTCTAATACTCTCTGCCACAACGAATAGTAAGTATAGACTTATATGCATCATCCAACTAAAAATCTCCAAGACCACAAATAAACGATGGTGAAAATTTAAATCATGATATCAGACTTGTCCACTATAGAGCTAATTAAATGCATTTTTTTCTTCAATGCAGCAGATAGTTGCCTTCCATTAGGAGATTTCTAATTTAAATCATTTACCTTAATACAAAAACTAATTATGAAGAGACGATAAGATAAACTTCTAAATAGAATCCTTCCTAGAATCTGAAAATTCTTATTCCACAGGCAGCAATAATATACATGGTATCACAACATCCACATAAACAATTTAGTAAACAATTTAAAAAATACAATTTATGGAATTGGCTCATTAACCAATTGGCCAATGGATACACCACTCTTGCTCCATCACATATATTGTACCACTTACTAACAACATATTTCACCAAAAGAATATTGCATCAACATATCGGTGCTCTTGAATAAAACTTATCATGAAAATTTATTCCATTGTTTGTATTCATTTTAGACAATTTGAGATCATGACTCTTCTTGGCATGTTTAAAACCTAATTGGCCATAGTCCACTAATTCGTTCCATGCATCATTTTTTTTCCATTTTCTTCAAGAATGAACTCACATTCTTCACATATCCCTATTCACCTTCTCTTGAAGCTAGCTTACAGCTATTTGGTGTTTCCTCTGGGTTTTGGATGTCAAATTGAATGCTCTATGAAGCATAAGTTAGGTGTGAAATCAGCAAGTTTACTTGCCAAACATGCAGTCACGGACAAATTTCAATGGTGTCTAGAGGTTAAAGATGGCCATCCTTGAGTGAACTGCTCAAAAATTCGTTTAAAAAAACGTGATATACTGTGACTCAACAAATAAGATATGCATGGAAAATGCCGGGAGTCAGGATAAGAATCCACATTGATTATAATTCAGTGAAACAGTGAAGTCTCTGAAGTAGAAGACTGAGAACTGAAAGAGCTACCCTGGAGCAGATGTGGAAGGAGGTCACAATTCTGTGATGATGGACCAATTTGGTTTCAGGACAAGCAGGGGAAGAGAGTAAATGTATCTATTTTAGCCCCGATACTTCCCAAGAGAATTCAAAAAGACCAGCAAGCACACATGAGCTTCATTCACCTAGAAACACATTCGATAAGGTGCATTGTAAATGAATGCTGACTACCCTGAAGAGTATAGGAGCAGGAGCAAAACCGGTGGGGGGGGGAGGGATAAAGGGGGATACATCCCTCCCCTGCCAATTTTGGGTTTTATGAAACAATTTTAGGAATTTTTAATTTAAATGGTAGTGTCTCCCTCCGAAGTAAATTCCTGGGTTCGCCCCTGCATAGGAGTCATTTAATGCCAGAAGAATAATATTCAGGCAGCATGAAAAACAGGAGGTGATAAAATGCAGTAGCAAAATTGAGGAAAAATATTGAAGTCAAGATTTAATGCCAGAAGAATAATATTCAGGCAGCATGAAAAACAGGAGGTGCAGCATGAAAAAAATGCAGTAGCAAAATTGAGAAGAAATATTGAAGGAAGATGTTCGGCAAGGATGCTCTTTGTCAACAATGGTTTTCAAAATTAAAATAAAAAAGTGATAAATAAAGGAAATATTTGAAAAAAATAGACTACGGGTGCATGGAGAGACAATTAGCATGCTACACTCTGCAGATTGCATTAGAAATTCTTATAATAATAATAAAATATTATTATTATATTATGTGTTTTCTTGACCTCTTTTATTTTATTAACACCATTACGGCACAGAAAAAAGAATATCAGAAGAGTAAAAGAATTAGCATGGAAAACAATACCGCCAAATGAAACCTGAAGATTAATGTTTTGAGAAAAATGGCATCTTGAAGAAATTCACAAGACATCATAAGAAAAAATGCAGCAAGTGGAAGAATTAGCAATCAGGGAAGTTGAATTACCAGTGATGGTATAAGCATGATGCATCGTGAGCAGAATAGTCCACGCAAAGACGGCATACCTACCACAAGAAGATACATTTTAATGAAGGAAACTGTTTTAGGCTTGACCTCATGGAATTGATTCATTACGGAATAATTATAATAACTTTGTTACCTCTACTGATTATTTATTAACAAGATCCGGGTTTCAACACTTGGTGTCATCTTCAGACCAGAAGATCTTCAGACCTGAAGATAACACCTAGTGTAAAGAAATAATCAGTGGAGGTAGCTAAGTTATTATAATTATTCGGTAATACATTTTAATCCCCAAAAACTCAGGATTGGAAGGAAACATAGCAAAAAAGCAAGCTTTATATGGCAGATTTGAATCAATGGACGCTTGGTATGTATTATCAAAGAATGATGATGATCAACTGGATGGAGGGGATCAGCAATGAATGAGTTCTTGGCAGAGTTGGTGGGAAAAGTTAAATGAAAACTCGGCACTGTAGAAGAAGCAAAACTTATGGGGCATACTCCGAGACACAACAGCCTTTAGGGAAGAGTACAGGAATGAGAAATGAATGGGAAGAATTGCCAAGGGAGGCCAAGGATGAATTACTTGAGGCAAATAATGAAGGATGACGAAGTTGAAGACCTATGTGGCAATGAAAAGGTTAGCTGCTACGTGAATACAGTGGAGAGCTGCAGTAAATCAATATTTGAATTTATGAGTGCTGATGATAAAACTACATTAGTACCTTTCATTAAAATACTTGAGTTTTGGTCTTTCAATAGAATACTTAAATTTAGAGGGAATTGATCAGTTTTGGTTCATAATATTAGCAGCAACTTGGCATATCTTACTATTGTATTACCAGAAAGCTTTTTCAAGGGTAATTTGCTCTCTTCTTCTGCATGATATGCCATCTGTAGCAACAGAGAGGTTGCCTTGCACCTCTTAGCACAGATTTTTCATCCATTCTTCCCTGGCCTTTCTTGCATTATGAGTTATTTTTCTAATAATTATGTGAAGCTCCTGTCCATTGCCTGTGCTTGAAGTTTTTTATTTTCTTCATTCTTCCATTAGATCCAGTACCTCCTGTGTGATGCATGGTTCCTTTTATCTTTTACTTTTCTTCCCACTTCTATTCAGCTGCTTTACATTATATTCTATTAATAAATGAGTTACAGTGGGCAATAGATGTAAAAATTGACAGTTTACCAAACAAGCTGATCCAAGAGAGGAACCTATCCTTAAGGCTCTTGAAGTGAGCTCCATTACAACATGAAACATAAAAGAATGTAAATAATGTAAAAAAGTTTCAAAATTTTGAGATGCAAACACAAACAACATGAATATTTGAATGTTTTTTAATCATTTGCCTTCTTTCTAGTATTATGCTAAACTTTAAAGGTCGAATTTACTCAAGCTAGTTTCCTTGAAGACAGGAGAGCCAATGCTTTAGCACTTTTCTGAAATGCATAAGCAATCAAGAGAATCATATAAAAAACGAATCAAAGAATTGTAATTGGATTCATCTCATGAAATACACAACTTGGGTTATTTAATTCGTTAAAAACAATGAGCAAATTCCAAGTTCTGGGTGCAACTCAGGGGGGTCTGGGTTCATCTAATTGTCCACACGAATACTTCATACCTAGGCAATTTAGGATAATAAAACCACCTTTAACCCATACTTCACAACCTTTAGTTTCCCTCTAGTGTAAAAGCATCAGTTTTATATACATCAAAATAACATTGATTCATACTAAATGTTGATGCTCAAACCTTAAAGCACAGTATGCCAGCCTAAATAAAGGTATCGATCTAATCTCCTAAATATATGTAAAATTTTAGTTTAAGATAAAACGCAAATCATATACCCTCTACCACTGTCCTTCGTGACAACCAAAATAACGCCCATCAAAATACTGGAAATGTGTGATAAAATAATGCTAAGAAGTACTTTGTAAGTTATAAGATACTTAAAGAGCAAGTACTTGATGGTTAAAAGGAATGGACACGTTAGTAGTTAAATTACCAATAAAACCATATTACACAACATGCAAATCCAAACAAATGAGCACAAAATTAAAAGATAACATGAAGAGCACACAATTAATAGGATTTATAACATGTGAAGCGAGGATGTTTACATCACTCGCAACTGACGTCATGTACTGTTGACAGCACACTTCAGCCACTTCATTATACACCAAGGTAGAAAAAATAGAGAAAAAGTTATTTTTCTTACTTTTTGCCAAGGGCCATCATTCCATAAATCACACCAGTTCCAAATATTAGCCCACTGCCAAATATACTTCCAAGTCCCGGACACATGATAATCGCTGGCAATGATATACTGAAAGTAAACAAAAAAATTAATTCATCTCATTCTCTATTCAAAAAACAAGCTCCACATAAGCAGTACTTTAGACTTAACTCACCCAACATACGCAGCACCACGATAAAAGTACGGTTTTCTATCCACCCAATCACTGATGTTTTGCACAAAATCAATGAACATGCAACAGCAAGGTGCTTCCACCACGATGACTAGAAATCCGGCCAACCTGCAACATTAAAAAATTCATTCGAGGCAAGATATTGACAGGACTAAAAGTAAATGTTATACATAATTATATTTAACAAGGTAAAGTATGGCAACTTACATCTGCCATATTCCACCGAGGAGACACCATACGTTGGCAAGAACTATACTAAAACAGTTCCAAAGACCAAGTCCAATGGCAACTGGGGGAATGAAAAGAAGATTATAGGAAATTTGACAAAACAAATTACCCAATTCTTTAGAAAACAAGTAAATAAATTCCATACTTATACCACCAACTGTTCCTAGTCCTCTACCGGCATATTTCATCCACCAAGGGACATCATCTTTCGGGACAGCATCTTGTCCAGGCCTTTGCATCATGGCGCCTATTTTCTCCATGAACGACTTGAAAATGTATAAAAGTTGGGTTTTCTCACGGCACGATACGTTTTCCACAATCCATGTTTCACTATATACCACTTCAGCATCCGAAATACACAAGCACATACATAATAAAGAAAGTACTCACCATTTTGTACGTTGACACTTAACAGCTGACTCTAGCCCAAATCCGACGTAAGACGAGTACCCGGAAATAGTGGGGGAAACAAAATCATGATCACGTGCGAGCGTTGCGGACAAGAATTTCATTTGTTTCCAGCGCAAATTTTAAAAATCAATTTAAAGAAGGGTGAAGTATTTGAAACATATTTTGCGTTCATATTGATTTTATCACTAGTTGTTCGTTTCATCACAAATTTTGTAGTTAATTTTTGTATTTTCCTTGATTCTTTAGACCATACTTCAGGCACTAGCTGAATATTTGTTAAAAACTTCCGAATCACCAACTTTTTGAAGTGCACAAAAGGAAAAGGGAGAAAACACCGATGGGAAAGGAAAAATATGGATCAGAGCGAGTTAAAAATACAGGAGGACCTGTGTCAACATTTCTACCTTGACTATTAAGAGCCTGCTTATTGACAATACTCTTGATCAGGTCTTGAACTAGAGCAACTATTGAGTGACTTCTCCTCATTGACTCTATGCAAATATCCCAGTTCATTTCCAGCTGGAGATGTTCATTTAAATTCCCTCTCAACATTACTCTATTCCTTCTTACTAATCTATTTTTGGAATTCTGTACCCAGTATGACCTTAGTGTTTCAGCTGTACCTGTCATTAATGCAGGTTCCCAAACTCTACCATTTTGTAACAGAACACTGTCACCCTTGTGTAATGGTTTCACCTTTCTAGCCTTACTGTCATACCATGACTTTGAATTTATCTGTCTTTCTTGCAATCTGGTATTAAGTGATGCATGAACTTCCTCCGGTTGCAATAAATTTGTAATGCTGGCAATGGGACTTTAAAGGTAAGCACTGTTGACATCTAGATGATTAATAATCCATTCATTTTCCATGGCTAATGCAATAAGTATTCTCACTGACTTCTTCTTTAATGCAGGAATATATGTATCGTTGAAGTCCACGCCTGGTATCTGAGAAAACCCTTTGGCAACAATTCTAGCTTTAAATTTGACTACCTTACCATTTTCATCATATTTAAGCTGAAACACCCGTCGCGTTCCTATCCCATTCACTTTTGCTGGCCTGCGTACAACATCCCATCCCTCATTTTCCACCATATTTTGCATTTCCTACTCCATAGCTTCTTTCCATTCTTTTGCATATGGTCCGCACAGGGCTTCTTGAAGAGTCTTTGGAACTATCACGTCATCTTCTTGATCCTGTTTTAAATTGCAACTAGGAAAGGGAACTTTATCCTTCCTCATTCTTCAAGATCTTCTTGGTTCTGTGGAGATTACTTCATCTGCCCTAATAATCGTTTCTTACACCAGTGGATTTTCCTGAAATGTTTTATCTCATTTTCCCTCCTAATGTTAAGATCTTCATCCTTTATTTGGACTTCTGAATTATACTCTCCTTCACTATTATCTTCTTCGCTGTCCTCCACATTTAGTGTCATCATCTCTTGGAACTTTGATTTCACTGTTCTGTTTTTTGATACATGGAAGTATATTTTCATTGAAAATCACATCTTGGCTCACCATCTTCCATGTTTTGCCCTTTATAGCCTTTGGTATCATTTGCCTTCTCTTACCACCCGATAGCATTTTCACTTTAGTGTATAACGAACCCTTTTCTCCCTTATTCTGAAGCTTTTCCATTTCTTTGCATTGTCATTTCCACCAGTTTACCTCCACCTGATAGGTTACTGGCAAAAGTTTAATACTTAATTCTGTATACTTTCTCTCACCTGGACCAGTCGACATTTTCCACATCATTCTCTCCTCTATTTTCCCAATAATTTCTTCTGTGACCCATTGCTTCTCTACCATTCTCCTTTCCATTGCTCCTCTCTTGTTTTCTCTCCCGCACTTACTATTCCTTTTTTATACTCGCCCATTTTTCTTCAACTGTTCCCGTTTACTTTGTGTCATATAGTTTCCTTTCCACAAGCTCCTGGTATTTCCTCATTTTCATCCCTTTTGATGCTTCCGAATTCCACCTCTTCATTCTCTTACTTTTACAAAGCCATTTGAACCTAACATCACATATCATAACTAAATTATGATCTGAGTCCGCATCCGCACCCAGATAGCTGTGCAAGCTTTTGACAGAGTTCCTAAACATCTGTCTTGCCATTATGTAAACAATTTGTTTATCCCTGTATCCCCTGGCATTTTCCACGTGTAGATACCTATGCCTTGGGTGACGTTTAAACCAAGTGTTTATTACTACTAATTTATTTCTTATACAAAACTCAACTACTTTTTTACCGTGGTTATTTCTATTACCTAATCCATAACTTTCTTCGCCAAATGCGTCCCTCCCTTTCCCCACCACTTCATTCCAGTTGCCCATAGGTTTTCCTTTCCTGGGACTTCTCTAATTATCTCTTCTAGTTGCTCGTACACCTCATCCACCTCTTCCTCCCTATGGTTGCTTGTAGGCATGCACTCTTGGACCAATACTAAATTTGCCAGGCAGGCCTTTATTTCAACCAATAATATCCTGTTGCTCACCTGTTTAATATTTACTACCCTCATCCCCAGTTTTGCATTCAATACTATAGGTAACCCACATTGACTACCATCTCCCCCACTATAGATAACCACTGCAATAGTCCCTCCTATCCCACCATCTCACCTCACATAGCTCCAAAGCATCTATGTTTCCTTTCCTGTTTAATATTTTCTAGCTTCTCAGCCCTCATGATTGTCCTAACGTTCCAAGTTCCCATTTTTTCACATACTTTCCCCCCCCCTCTTCTTCTTTTCCTCTCTTGTCATCCTTGAATACTCTAATGACGTTGTTGCACAAGGATTTCATGTGATGACGACCTCCAAGGCCTTGCCTCCTCCGCCACCGGCCACAACACCCACACACTAATGGCCGGCACCCCATTGTTGCCAGGATTCAATTCTATTTCACTTACTTCTATCATTAGGTAGGTAATGATAGTTGGGAGGGCTTCCTCATCACATCCCTAATTTGTAATATGACACCATCAAGGGAACTAACTTTCGTCTGGCTCCTACCCTTCGACCTATCTGGCATGGGTAGCCCTACCAAGAGTGATTGTGATTGCACTCGTCAGTATGGCTCTAGGGGTCATTGGAACACGAAAGCACTTCCACTGTATCAAGGTTAAAGTCTTTTAAGCCCCATAAAATGTTCCTATAGGTCCTATTGCCAAAATATAATAAACTTTCCATAAGAAAAAGCAATAGGATATGTATTTTGTGATAGGATTGTCACTTATTTTTTTCATAATAATAATATATGGTGCACTTTTCAGGAGATTTTTGGAGAAATAGTATTTTTTTTCATCTCCTGATAATTGCACCATATAGTATAAGAGGTTGAGACATAAATACCATTTGAATAATAATATAAAGTCAACTCTTTGGATGTGTAAGTTACCAAAAAGCCTTAATCCATATTTGAGCCATACTCTCTAACCACAGGAATACCATGCTGTTCTAACACAAATTACCCAGTAAACACACAATAAGTTGCAGAAATGCTCCAAGAAGGTAACACGAGGTTGCTGAGGTTGCAAGTTGTTTTGCAACGTTTCCGAAACTTCGTAATTACGTCGCCGTGAAACTTGTTAGGTCAGAAAAATTAAAGTAGAGAATAGTTGAGATGAGGATGTATGGAGTAAATATCGTTTCTTTGTCTTCTGAAAACAATGTTAATAGTTGTGAGCGGGATGTTCACAAAGTGTTGCAAAAAGGTTGCTGAATGTTACAGGTTGCAGAGCAACATTCTTGCAACGTTATTGGCTATAGCACACTTAGAAAACTATTTAAGTAGGAAATAGGCAAAATATGGGGGTTTTAATTTTTAAATGTTTTCAATATTTTCAATTTAAATTTTAAAAATTAATAAATATTTTCATCTACTGCAGTGATTTAGATCTTGCCAGCGAAATAGTGTTTTGGCTGAAAGAAACTTCTTCGAACTTACGCACAATTGTACTGTTCCCTTTCCTATACGCAATGTATCTACATTATGATCGGCTTATGGCATATTTAAATAAAATTCAATAATTGTGAAAAATTAAAATTATTGGTTTTTATAACAAATATATGTAGACAATGAATCATACATTAAGATTGTACGGTATCCAGACAGCCTATTCCCCACCCGGATTTCAACATGCGATGGGTTGTAAGATTTACCTCCGAATGGAAAGATTGTTTTTTACCCCTTGCACCACCACGACACATTAGTGAGTGCACCGTTATAGTCTGACTAGTGGAGTCGGCACCAACGGCACGAATTCGATTGATTGATTGTCATCTCAGAACTTCAGCATGCATCGATATATTGAACAATCTTGCACATCCATGTGATCCATGTTCATCTAGACCTTACTCAGAAGCATTGGTAACAAATCATCTGGGTCTTAATGCTTGTCATGCTTATCCAAGTAAATGATAGTCAGTGGATACACTATTTTTTTGTAACTGTGAACATTTAATATTTTTTCCAGACAAAGGAGTTGGTTAGATAAGGAAGAAACAATGTGATGAAGGGTGTGTTTGGAATGATGTACTATATCTTCTCAAACAGTGTCTGGATGCAGTTTTCCTTCCTGGGGAACTCAAGAACAGGCGTAAAAAAAGGCAGTTTAGTGCCACACAAACTTGTGCCTGTGTTATTGGTGAGATACATTAATTTTTTCATGTGCATTTGGTACCATTATGGGGTGAGCTCTCGCATCTCGGATTATACAGACCTCCAGGATAACCATAATGGCTGCAATGAATTTGTTTTTCATTAATATTTGCATCCTTTCCGTATCACACTGAGGTAAGCTGTACACACCAGTAAAAAATTGGCTTATGGAAAAAATTTCTTCAATTTTTTTCTCTTCCTCATTAAAGGAATAAAATATTTTTGATCATTTTTATTAACTTTTCTGATAGTTAGGATTATTCTCTCCCTTCATCATCCATTAATTGCTTCTCCTAATTGGCCCTTTATAAAATTAAAAGCACACAAAGTGGAAGAAAATGGGTTACAAATATGATATCATCACGAATTAAAACAAAAGAAATTATAGTTTACGAAGACAATCACAATGTTGTAGGTAATATTTACTGAGTGTATGAATTTGTATTCACTCACTCAGTCCTTTCAACCCAAAAGTTGGTTTGATGAATGAAGGAATTTGTATGGAAAGACCAAATATATCATAGTGTTCAACATAAACGACAGCCAAAGAAAGGATTGGGAGGGCTGTCCTGAAGGAAAACATGGGTATGCAACCAGTGACCACACATTTCACGACGGAGTCGCAATACAGTGGCTACGGACGTTCATTGACGTCAAAATTTAAAATTTCCATTTTGCATTTAATATTTTTCTTCCGATTGTTCTTCACAATTATTGAATATGGCAATGAATAAATTTATAACAAAAAAATAAGTCATGAGTCACCGGCAAAAATTCAAAATTTTATCGCCGCATTGAAAGTGTAAATTACATATATACACATAGGTATGTATTAAATACTTGATTATTTTAGTTTGCAAAATGTAATTACCTGATGAAAAATGTTACTCTGTTTACAGTATCCTATTCTTCCTTTTTTTAAATGTAGATAATTTGTTTTTGAAATTATTTCTATGATTCATTTTTTCTGGTATGACCTGATAAATTCAAACATAATTTTGCTAGAAAAATATCTGTTGTAACAAACTTTAAGTAAGAGACAGTTATTTTTGTAATTCATAATTTCCTGTTTCATCTATATTTAACAAGCTATGTAAAGTTGACATTATATTATTATTCATATGACATTTATTTCTCGAGCTCTTATACTATATGGTGCAATTATCAGGAGATGAAAAAAAATACTATTTCTCCAAAAATCTCCTGAGAAGTGCACCATATATTATTATTATGAAAAAAATAAGTGACAATCCTATCACAAAATACATATCCTATTGCTTTTTCCTATGGAAAGTTAATTATATTTTGGCAATAGGACCTATAGGAACATTTTATGGGGCTTAAAAGACTTTAACCTTGATACAGTGGAAGTGCTTTCGTGTTCCAATGACCCCTAGAGCCATACTGACAAGTGCAATCACAATCACTCTTGGTAGGGCTACCAATGCCAGATAGGTCGAAGGGTAGGAGCCAGACGAAAGTTAGTTCCCTTGATGGTGTCATATTACAAATTAGGGATGTGATGAGGAAGCCCTCCCAACTATCATTACCTACCTAATGATAGAAGTAAGTGAAAGAGAATTGAATCCTGGCAACAATGGGGTGCCGGCCATTAGTGTGTGGGTGTTGTGGCCGGTGGCGTAGGAGGCAAGGCCTTGGAGGTTGTCATCACATGAAATCCTTGTGCAACAACGTCATTAGAGTATTCAAGGATGACAAGAGAGGAAAAGAAGAAGAGGGGGGGGGGGGAAAGTATGTGAAAAAATGGGAACTTAGAACGTTAGGACAATCATGAGGGCTGAGAAGCTAGAAATATTAAACAGGAAAGGAAACATAGATGCTTTGGAGCTATGTGAGGTGAGATGGTGGGATAGGATGGACAATTGCAGTGGTAATCTATAGTGGGGGAGATGGTAGTCAATGTGGGTTACCTATAGTATTGAATGAAAAACTGGGGATGAGGGTAGTAAATATTAAACAGGTGAGCAACAGGATATTATTGGTTGAAATAAAGGCCTGCCTGACAAATTTTGTATTGGTCCAAGAGTCCATGCCTACAAGCAACCATAGGGAGGAAGAGGTGGATGAGGTGTACGAGCAACTAGAAGAGATAATTAGAGAAGTCCCAGGAAAGGAAAACCTATGGGCAACTGGAATGAAGTGGTGGGGAAAGGGAGGGATGCGTTTGACAAGGAAAGTTATGGATTAGGTAATAGAAATAACCACGGTAAAAAAGTAGTAGAGTTTTGTATAAGAAATAAATTAGTAGTAATAAACACTTGGTTTAAACGTCACTCAAGGCATAGGTATCTACACGTGGAAAATTCCAGGGGATACAGGGATAAACAAATTGTTTACATCATGGCAAGACAGATGTTTAGGAACTCTGTCAAAAGCTTGCACATCTATCTGGGGGCGGATGCGGACTCAGATCATAATTTAGTCATGATGAAATGTGACGTTAGGTTCAAATGGCTTTGTAAAAGTAAGAGAATGAAGAAGTGGAATTCGGAAGCATCAAAAGGGATGAAAATGAGAAAATACCAGGAGCTTGTGGAAAGGAAACTATATGACACAAAGTAAACGGGAACAGTTGAAGAAAAATGGGTGAGTATAAAAAAGGAATAGTAAGTGCGGGAGAGAAAACAAGAGAGGAGCAATGGAAAGGAGAATGGTAGAGAAGCAATGGGTCACAGAAGAAATTATTGGGAAAATAGAGGAGAGAATGATGTGGAAAAATGTTGACATCGGTCTAGGTGAGAGAAAGTATAAGGAATTTAGTAATAAACTTTGTCAAGTAACCTATCAGGTGGATGTAAACTGGTTGAAAGGTCAATGCAAAGTAATGGAAAAGCTTCAGAATGAGGGAGAAAAGGGTTCGCTTTACACTAAAGTGAAAATGCAATCGGGTGGTAAGAGAAGGCATACGATACCAAAGGCTAAGGGCAAAACGGGGAAGATATAATCGAACAGGAAGATATCCAGGATACATAGAAAGCATACGTGGAAGAGCTCTATGACAGTGGCAATAGACCTGGGAACCTAAACATAGAGACTAATAGAACAGTATATAATGATAACCTAGGACGGGAGATACTCGTCAGAAAAATAGGGGGATGGCAATACAAGATATGATTGCAAGGAAAGCTGTGGGAGTAGATAACATACCTTTGGAGCAGCTAAAAAATGTAGGTACTGTGGTAAGATGCTATTATTTTTTTACGTTATGTCTAGGACCTATGAGGAAGAAGTTTGAGAAGAGGACTTCATAAAAACACTACTGATACCTATCTCGAAGATGAAGAAAGTGTTAGGATGTGAAGAGTATGGAACAAGTAGCTTGATATTACTCACAGCATGAAATTTGCTTAGAATAATTATTAGAAGGTTGGAGAGTAGGGCAAATAACTACTTGGGCGATGTCCAGTTTGGATTCCGGACAGGGATGGCAGCTCAAGATGCGACTTTGGTGATGAGAAGTAGTAGTAGTACTTTGGTTTAACGAGATTCGACAGATAAGTTCATTTCGCTCATGCTCTCTGCCACTCACAGACAGGGGCAACAGCACTCGACTGACTCGGAGGATCACCTCTCGAAACTTTAGCCGAGCTCAGCAATGCTTAACTTTGGAGACTGATCGGGATCTGGTGTTTCCATTGTGGCAGGCCATTGTGCCTGAGCACACTCATAGAAAGAAACATAGAGTATAATCAGGATTTTTTTGCTTGCTTTTTGGATTTCTAAAAGGAATGCAAATAGGAATAGACTGGTGGGATAAGAGATTAATCCGAAACTTATACATGACACAGGGTGCACAGGTTAGGGTGGCTGATGGTGAATCAGGGTTGGCAGTTATAGGTCGCGGGGTGCAGCTAGGGTGCCCGTTGTCGCCTTTGCTTTTTAACATCTATGCGGAGGAAATAGTAAGAGAGGCATAAGGCATTGCTTAGTCAATCATGGAATGGATTGTTAACTTTATTGGATGCATTAGAAATTCAGTGCAGGAAATACACAGTGAAGATAAATCACAAGAAAACAAAAGTAATGGGATTCTCTAGAACGAAGAAAGTGAGGCTGATCATAAAAGTAGGAGCAGATAGAGCAATTTAATATTTGTTATTACACTAGAAGGAAGTGGGTGGGTATATATAATGACAAAGACATTAGGAAGAGAATAGTGCTAGTGAAGGAAGAGGTCAGTATTAGAAGGGTAGACAAGATAGATAATATTTTTATTACTGTGGTTACATTCAATAACATAGTAATCGTCATCTGAATAGACAGACAACAATCAAGTACAATTATAATAGAAAAACAAAGAACACAATATAAACAAATTGAGGAGAGAAGGAAATTTAATTACCTAGGCCTCCTCACAGCAGATGCATTGACTGTTAAAGAAATCATAGACACTGTAAAATGCTCTGCTTAAGAGGTACTTTTTAAGTTGTAATTTAAACTTAGGCATAGAGCATATAGCCTTTAAGTTTTAAGGTAAATTATTAAAAATTATAGATGCTGCATGATGAGGTCCTTTTAGGGTCAGTGAGAGATGATGGCTATAAATATGGATATCATGTGTACTGCGAGTATGGTAAGAGTGGAAACTACGATTATCAGGAAAGAGATGTGGATTTTGTTTAATGAAAATAGCACAATGTAGGATAAATAGTGAAGGTAGGGTTAAGATGTTGTACTTCTGAAAAAGGAGACGACCGGGGGTGTGATGTGATAGCTGTAGCATTGCCTTCAAAGCTTGCTTTTGAAGGGAGAAGACAGTTTTACTAAAGCTGTCATGACCCCAGAATATTATTCCGTAACTCAGGAAGGATTGAATTTTTGCATGGAGTAGCAACATCAAGATATTAAGAGAAATAATGGGAGCCAGTCTTCTAATCATGAAGATCCCTATTGTTAGATTAGATTAGATTGGTTGTAGGTGGAGTTCCTCCAAGGAAGACCTGAGGCACCTAGACCTAATGGTCCATTGTGCCAACCACCATGTCTGTAATCACTCATAGAGTCCAGTCGCCCTGCTAAAGGCTAGGATGTCCTCTACGGGGATACCCCTGACTTCATCTAGTTCCAAAAATGGTGATCCCAGATGCCTGATTCTGGTCCTCATCAAAGTGGGACACTTGCAGAGTACGTGCGATGTTGTTTCGTCTTCTTCCAGGCACCATCTACATTTTGCCGAGTCTGTAATTCTCAGGAGATGGAGATGCCTCATGACTTGATAGTGTCCGGTGAGCAGTCCTACTATCTTCCAAAGTTGTCTTCTGTTAACCCATTCAATGCTGACCTGTTGACATGACATTTGTTCCCACGCTGAAGGGTTTCTTTCGTTTATTAATACAAAAGGAAAACACATCCAGCAAAGAACGAAACTCATCCACGTGTGCCTAGAGCAACACTAAGACGCTGAAGGAAGTTGCAAGTGTCAGCGCCGACGCTTGGGAACTAAAGAAAACCGAGAAAAGTAATGGGACCGATGCCTTGAATGGGTTAAGTAAAAGAATCTTTCTTGCCAGCCCCGGTCTGGGTCCTCCTATCAGGAGCTTGGCTTGCCTGAGCCCCTGTGCCAGATCTTAGAGTGTTGAGCTAGGATCCACTCTTTGATCTTTGAAATTCCTGAAGAGGATTGGGATGAAAGGCTCTGGTCCAATTGGGTTCCCTCTCGAGCCTTCCTTTGCCAATTCATCCCCTATCTCATTTCTGGTTATGCCTGTGTGGCCAGGGACCCAGAAAAGTTCTACGTTGCTCTGTCTGCTGAGGGAATCGAGTGCTTCCCGGCACTCCAGCAGCAGTCTTGATTTGCACCATGGAGATATGAGAGCTTTTAAAGCTGCTTGGCTGTCGGTTCATATGTAAATTGATCTGCCTCTATGGCATAATTCCTTGGCAACATGGGCACAAGTCAGCAAAGCGTAGCTCTGCCTGGAAGACTGTAGCATGCTCCCCCAAGGGGATTGAGAGCCTTTTGTCAGGTCGGCAGCAGTGAATCCCTGCTCCTGCTCTTCCTTCTTTCCTGGAGCCATCGGTGAACCAGACATATGCTCTATTGTCTTTACCTCCTTCCTTGACCCACCATTCCCTCATTGGAAAGTTGGTTTTGAAGAGAGGCGGTGTTTTGTTGAATGCGGCTGTCATGACATCTGTACCCATTTCACAAATGGGGTTCGACTCCCTGAGCTCCGTCCATAGTTGTCTATGACCGGAGAGGCTTCCCCTGTCACTCCATTGTCCCTGTCTCTTGAGACCATAGGCTGCCATCCTAGCTTGAGTTTCGACTTCCACATTAAGTGGAGCAAGACTCAGTAGGGTTTCAAGGGCCAGCGTGGGGGTCGTCCTCATGGCTCCTGTGATACCCATACAGGCCATTCTTTGCAGGTGGTTGAGTTTATTCCTTGCAGTAATCTGCCTGGTCTTCTTCCACGAGACAATTGAGCAGTGTAGAAAGCCGGGCTTTACCACTGAAGTATAAATCCATTTGATTGCCTTTGGCTGGAGTCCCCAGGTTTTACCGAGGGCCCTCCTGCAGATCTATAGGGAGGCATATGCTTTCTTGATTTTCACCTCAAGATGCTCTCCCCAGTTGAGTTTGGTGCCCAAAAGGATTCCAAGGTACTTGATCGTCCGGGATGGCTGTAAAATCCTTCCTTGCAGTGAAGGGGGGTCCAAACCATCTCTCTTCCTCTTATTGGTAAACAATATGAGCTTAGTCTTATCGGGGTTCACCGTTAACCCTGTTTCGTTGCACCAGACCATCGTCCTGTCTAGGGCTTTTTGCATCAGTCCAGAGACGGTGTCAATGTATTTGCCAGTGATGAGGATCGCCACATCATTTGCATACCCTTGAGTGTAGGCTTGTTTAGCCTTGTGATTAGCTCATTGATGACCAGGTTCCACAAGAGTGGAGATAGTACCCCTCCCTGTGGGTATCCTCTGGTCATGGCCACCTCCATCGTGCTGTCGCTCAGGACAACCTTGACAGTTCTTTCTTCCAACATGTGTCTGATCCAACTCACAATATGTGAGTGAACCCCATGTCTCCTGGCTGCAAGGCAGATTTGGTCTAGAATTTTCTTTTTCTGCTCACAGCCTGTAGTCTAATTTGTTTTTTATGAAAAGAGGCATTGAAGTGCATCAAGAAAGTGTTGATGAAAGTATTAAATTTTCCATCTGGGCCATTAGCTGTATGCACATCGTCCCAGGTTTCCTGGGTAAGTGAATGAATTAAAGAAAGAATATATTCACTGTTAAAACTTCTCCTTAAATTTCTATAGGATTTATAACACTCTTTTAGGAATTTTTCAGTCTTTTGGACCTACAAGACTCATTTAGGAAACTCATTGAAAATTCTATAGCACTCCTTAAGAAATATTAATATGTATTTGTGACTATATATTTGAAGATTATTGAATAATAGTCTAATAGTTATTTCATGTGGACTATCCGAATATTACAATTGTTAAATATATAGCTGGACCACAACTGGTAATTCTGAATATTTTCCGGATTACTGAACTACCAAGTCCTTCCGTATTGCACTCAATGCTCCCAATCAAAGCTCTTCCCTTGTATCATGCATTCCACATTAAGGGCAGAAAGTGGAGAGAGGGAGAAGGGTCTCCCCCCCTCCCTGCACATCCCTCCGTCTGTTGCCCATTCATAATCCCACCCAAGGTTTCCTCTGGTGTCCTTCTCTTTTGAGCACCTCACTTCACGCCCCTCTTTTGAACCTTGTGTTTTGGAAGGTCTTTGCCTACTTTCCTTACCCTTAACTCACAAATGTTTGGGTGGGGGTTTTTAACCACTCTTCCCTTGCACTCCCCCTTTAAAAATTAGAAAAGATTGTATCTTGGTAACCTTCTACTCCTCCAACTGTCCACCCTGATTCCCTTTCCTTCCTTCCCTTTCCTTTGCCATTCCCCCCCATCCTGTACCTAAGGCTTGTGTCTGAGTACTTCTGATCTTCACCAAACATACTTTTTTTTGTACAATAGTTCACAACCCTGCTATGTGTTTAAAAAGTGCTCTTTCACCCTCACTTTTCCCCCTCTCTGCCCTTTCTGCCCTGCGATCCCCTCCCCCATCTCAAACTAACACCCTCATTTTCGAACAAATTTTTCATTGTGCATAGTATTATATATAAAATGGTTGAAGTTTCAGAATGTGCCAGAAGATGCCTTATCAAGGTTGAAACCAGTCGCAGTTTTAAATGAAATGTGGAAAAGTATAAAGTTTTATTATTCAAAATGGATACCCTAGATCTGATGACTTGAGCTAGGGTATTTCCTGTCAGTGGTGCACATTCCCCCCAAAGCTCAATGAATCATGCCCCTATATAGAAATTTTTGTATGCCCCCTCCCCAAAGTTTACTGAAATCCCAGGTCTCCCCCCTCCCCCAACCCCCAAAATTAATTTTTTTGATGAACTTTGCATCATGACCCCCCCTTGTGTGACCAACACTGATTCCTGTAACTTCTGATAAAATGGTCACCTGATCCAGTCGCATCCTGTCTGGCCACAATGTAAATCATTATGATGGCTAAAAACTTTTTTAAAAATAATTACTGTCTTCCATTGCTACAAGCAGATTTATTGGCAGGGATACTTGCATTATTGGCTAAGTAGCAGATGATCTCGCTTAATGTGCTTCAATATGTTACACAAAACAGCAAATTAAACTATACCTACCTCCTTCTTCCTACCTGCTTCTACTAATTCGAGTTGTGTATGTGCCCATGCCAGGGTAAATTTAATTCCAATGATGACAATACAATATTTTTTATTTTTACAGTTGTAACACTCCCCCCCGGCTAGCATCAGGTTTCATTGCCGTCATGATGACCGGAGACTCGAGAGGGGTTGGGCAGTGATCGCAGCCACGTCCGACGCCCATCGGATGAGTGGCTACGCTACTGTCAGGTATTGCGTACGCAGTTGACGGAGTGACCCCAGGATGACGGCCTTCGGCATGCGTACTACTAGTGATCCCGCCTGTGCCACCAGAAGGAGTAATTCCACCAGATCGTGCATTTATCGTTCTCCACGACGGACTCAATATATCCAGGGGCATAGGGCAGTACAGGCGTTTCGTCAATGTAATAATGGTGTCGAAGGTGAAAGTATAACACCCGCAGGGCAGCGTTGTGCCGAGCTAAATACGCTGATCTGGCGTAATAACTACAGGCGGAGAGAAGTCTCCGGCTGGGCTCGGCACTCCCTGCATCTCGTGCCCGTGACCACTGCCTCTCACCGTCCGCGACCACACAGGGGGCGGGGGAGTTGCAGCCGTGGGACACCAGCTGTGGGTTGGTGGCATCGAAGATACAATAATCCTGTGTGGTATGCACGCTGTCTCCGTTAAATGTGTACGTATTCGTCAGTAGGCGATGTCAAGTTGCTAAAAAGAGAAACGCCCGCGGTGCACCTGAAGAAAGCAGTCTTTCAGTACCTCCTAAACCTTTACCCCATGTGACAAAATATGTAATTTTTTCCGCGATTTCTCCAAAATATAATACAAGAAGGCTCTTTTCAATGTTTGTATCTCGAAAATCTCCGTAACGGAGTGGATGTGGCTGCAATCCATTCCACACACTTGCCACGCCACCTTACTCCCCGTTTCAGGCGGGTTGGACCAGACTCGACCGCGCGATCGAAAAACTGATGTGAAATTCGGCGTCGCAAACGGTCGCAGCATAAATCATCGGATTCGCACTGTGGAAGCTTTGTAGAGTTTCCCCATTTAAGTTACTTCGTGTAGCTCGGCGATGCAACTAATTATTTATCTACATATATTTAAAAAAAATGACCAAAAATGAGGGTCCGCCTTTTTGTTTAATATCTTTGGTAAATAATGACAAAAAATAAGTAAACTACATTAAAATAAAGATGAACAACTGTTTTAACTAACTGTATCACTTTTTATTCCAATTCATTACCCATAAAGGTTTAGCAAGGGCTTGATTTTGAAGATTTCGTGAGAAAGTTGAGTGTAGACCATTTTTGCGAAACTTGTGCAAATTTGACCTCATGGAAATTGTTTAATGTAGAGTACTAAGGGAAATGCCTTGCATTATCACATGTATAGGTCTTTTGAGAATATTTATGCAGATTTTCAGCTTCCTGGCTTGAAAAAATCACTTTTTGAATTTTGGCTAAGTGTTTTCGATTTCAGCCCACTGTGCGGCGGAGCGCAGGAAGGCAAACGTCAGCTCCTTCGATAACCCATGCTTCTCGATGTTTCAATAGAAACATCCATGTATGGGCTTATCGGTATGCAGCTTAAGCAAGGCCTTCTGCTCGGCTTTTTTATTTCGAGCTTGAGGACGTCTGCCTTCAATGACGAGATGGTCGTGTCATTGTCGCTTCCGTCGGATGACGGGTCGAAGTCGAGACCAGTTTCGCCCGCTGCCCTCTTTGCCGCCTGGAAGAGAAACGCCCCTGATCCCGCACTCTTGTGCTCTCTCACGAAGTTGAGCAGGGGGTCCCAGCTTTTCAACACTCGGCAAGCTGTACCGAGGACAACTCTGTTGTGGAGACACTCCAGACTCAATACCTAGTCCTCTACCACCTACATTGCGAGGGAGATACAACCTGGCGACGGAAGATTTCGGATGAAGAATTCTGTAGATGGTCATCATCTTCCTCGTTCCCCTATCGAGGGGAACGAGGAAGATGATGACTATCCCCCCCTAGCAGTCTTGCAAGAACAAGGTTCTTGTCAGACAGCTCAGATCTCCAGATGTTCCTGAGAGTCTGTCTGTATATGGCGGTGAGCCATTCCTTCACTGATGCAACCTTCGGCGCTAGGGGACGCCGAGAAATTCATAGCTATCATCGTCCTCGAGGTGACGAATGACGCTCCCTTCAACAAGTTGCACGTCTTCCTTGATCTCCGAAAATCTTCCTCTCGCCAAGTGGATGGATGTACACTTGTCCAATCCGAACGCCATCCATATAGCCTCACTGTATTCCTATACGGTGTCCAGGGCAGTGCGAAGGTCTTTTGCATTAAAAGCATAGAGCTTCAGGTCATCCATGTAGAACAAATGGGTGACCTTATGCTTCCTGTCACCTGGAACACCGCAGATGTATCCTCTACCTCGTCGCAGCCTAAGGGACAAGGGCAGGAAGGAAATACAAAACAGTAATGGGCTCAAGCTGTCACCTTGAAAAACGCCACGGTGGTATGTTACCAACTCTGTGGAAACTGACCGCTTGCCTGAGGTCAGAACGAAGCGCGTTTTCCAGAGTGGTAACTGGCGTTGGATGCAGGACACTACCTCTGGGTGGACTTTCATCAACTTCAGCATGGCGATCAAAAGCTCATGCGAAGTGGTGTCAAACGCTTTCTTGTGGTACACCCAGGCCATTGATAGGTTTCGCTTATGCCGGATGGCATCCTGGCATATGCACCTTGAGCAGGTTGTCCTTGTATCCCGCGATTCCCCGCTTTGAGCCCCTCAGCTCGTACACCTCCTCCCACACAGGCTGGACGTGGAGGAGGATAAGGTCGCCCAAGATCGAGATGAACGCCTTGTATACGGTGTTGAGGCAGGTTATAGGGCGGTAGCTCTTTGGATCGGACAAGTCTCCCTTCCTAGATATTGGAACCGCGCGTCCCTCAGTCAGCCAAGCTGGAATTGGATCTTTACCCATAAGAAGTAACGTGAAGGTTCTGGCGAGATGTTGGTGGATGGAAGTAAATTTATTCCACCAGAAGTTATTCACGGCATCCATTCCTGGAGCCGAGAAAATTTTCTTGCCAGAGAAGGCCTTCTTCACGTCGCTTTCTGTGACAGAAAGAGGTCTATCCACATCTTGTAGGTGGTGGTCACATAACTCTTTAAAGAGGCCTAGGGCCGGAGTGTCTCCGTTGAATGGCTTCGACGTTTCATAGATATCCTTCGAGAAACGTTCAACCTCTTGGACGGGTGGCGGAGATTTAACGACAGGCGGAGGTAGTCGAAAGAGACGGGACGGGTGTAGGAGAAAGGTAGAGTTCTCTCTCACGGCCCTGCTCCTCTTGAGGAGTTTTTTCCGGGCTGTGGAGATCGCCCGTATTCTATCGACCGCGTGCTGCTTAGTGGTGAGCAGCACGCATTTATTCAGTGTTTGATGGTTGTATCTAAGGCTGCGCGCGATGCGCCAAACTTAAGAAGTGAAAGTTCGCCCAGATGCGATGTATTTCATTACACACTGAATTCTCGATGCCTGTCGTCTCGCCTGCGTGATCTTGGCCTCCAACTGTTCCAGCCTTTCTGCTGCTTTGCCCTCCCAAGAGGTGTTCTTTAGGGAGTGAGCCATGATTTTGGCAGCAGCGTAGACCACGTAATTAACCTTCTAAAGGTTCGACGCGTCGCGACGTCTCCGTCAGGATTTCGTCGATAAGGCCATTCAACTGGAGCAGGTGGTTACCCCGGGGAGAGATCTTTTGCTGGATGTCTTTCGGCCTAGTGTGTCCTGCATCATAGTTTACTGTGCCCAACAACCGCGATCTTAGTTCAGAGACGGCCTCTCCACCTTCCTCCCCATTGGGAAGAGACTCTGACACGAATGCCATTCTCGCCTCAGGCGGTGGAGAGGCTGCCTGTGTCTGGGAGGGTGGTCTGGCCAGTGGTGTTCTCCTCAGAACTGGCGGTTGGTGGGGAGTCTCCTTTTTGCGCAGGTGGTCGGCATAATCGCGCAGATTCTGCTGCGATAGATAGTGGTGTTCCGGATGCATCTCACACCACAAAGAGTGCATCCTTGCCATATAAACCCTGCGATCGGGCTCGCTGGCAGCATGGCATGCAAGAAGGTCACCCCTTAGGGCTTCCGTCCACTGCATACGAGCTCCCGTAACGGTGGTATTGCTATTGCCACACCCAACTCTACTAGGACCCCCATGAGAGAGGGGCCGGTTGTGGGGGGCTTTCCTGGTCATCTTTTTGGGATACAGTTAAAACTGCGTGTGGGGTGGTTAGCCCCCCACCCAGGCGTCCACCATTAGCCGGCAAAAGTCGTTACCAGGTACGCCACGGGGAGGCTGGTGGTCCGGCTTTCGTACTCTCAATACCCTTCATACAATATATTAATATAAATATTATTGTAGTTAATAACCCATTACCTGTTTTTTGTAATAATACTACACACTGCATACAACGATTGGCAGAGGTGTCATCTGCATTCCGAGATTCTAAGTTATTGAGCTTTAGTTGTAAAATGTAGTGGGGCACAAAATCAAAGGTTTTAGTAACATCAAAGAATATTCTCACTATATGTAATTTCCTATCAAGACTTGTGATAATAATGTGTATCAGCTCAAATGTTGCTGAGGATGTAGATATGCCCTTCATGAGGTCATTTTGATTTTTATGTAGAAGCTTAAAAGAGTTTATGGTAGTATGCTATATGATTGCAAAAGAACTTTTAGTAGCTTAGAGAAGACAGATAATGCTGATAATTATCTGAATTTTTATTCAAGCCTTTCTTATGATCTGGAGTAATGTGAGACTTCTTCAGGATCGCTGGGAAGCATCCACTTGAGAAGGAGGAATTAATCATTCAGGTAGCGTCAATGCAAATAAGTGAGCAGCAACCTTGAGGACAGGCATTGGGAGATCGCCAATACCACGGGAAACTTCGTAAGGGAGAGAATTGATGATATTAGTTATCTCAGTTGGGATTGTGAAGAGAAGGAACATGTGTGAATGTGGTGAGTGACAGTGATGACAGTAGTAATGAATGGAATTACTGTTCGTGTGAACACCACAGAACTGTTGATTAAACATATCAACAACTACAAGCAGATCAGATACTTCGACCCCATTAACAATGATGGAAGATAAGTTATCTTGGCAAACTGAGGTGTTAGTGTTCTGCTTCATGACATTCCAGCTAAATTTGCTAATGTTATTGGAACTATAATTTATGTAGTTTTCCAGTGCCATTCTTCTAGCATTATGTACAAGGATTGTAAACTCACTATGGGTTTTCTTGCAAGGTGCAATGCAGGAATTGATTGACTTAAAATTTGTAGTTCACGAATACTTTTGGTCATAGATATCAGTTCAGGTGAGTATATTTTACATTTGTTACCAAGCTGTTCTGGCCTGCGTTGTTTTGGCTTTTAAACGGACACGGCTGGCGTAGTGGCATCCGGAGGGTGGAGGTACCTAATGGTTCAGAGGCGACTGACTGTGAGGTCGTGAGATGGACGGATGCTTGTGTGGTTGGTTGCAAGGCTGTAAGAGGGAACACCACCATATAAGAGGGATTCAGTGATTTGAGCTGTAGACAAATTCTAATTTTATTTTAGCTAAATACAGTCAACTTGGTTTCCAAGTCTTTATTTAATTGTGGCCTGGTTTTTCTCGGTGATGACAGAGCACTGGTGTCTCCAAAGGCGGAGTTCAGTTGACATTAAAAGAGAAAATTGGTATCATGAAGATGCATAAAAGCGGTCAAACGATATCGAACATCTCGCATGCTATTGGAATGACGGTGCCAACTATAAGCACCATGGTGAAAGACAAGGAGCGAATGAAAGTGCATGAGAAAGGTCCTGGTTGCATGAAGTCTACAATCAATGCAGTCAATCAATCAAATCAAAATCATCGTAATCGTCTTCTGGCTGAAATGGAATTTTTTTGACATCGTCTGGAGTGGGAAAAACTTGATAAAATGGATTCAGAGATTGACATGTTCGCGAAGATCAGCCTTGTATGTCAGATATATTGTGAAAAAAAGGCTTCTGTACAAATTTCTCCGCATGACTTATTTACGAAAGTTGAATACTCAGCCCCTTCAATCTCATCAGCTGATGACAGCAAGGGGGACGTCACTGTGCAGAGTTCTATACCCCAGGGAGATAATGAAAATGTCTGCGTACGTGCAAGCTTACACGTGTACACGTATGACTGTAAGCTTTAGTATGGATATGACAGTGATCTACAAGTATTTTTATGAGTGATTTGCTCGTAATATATCGTACCTTACTCTCTCATGGATAAATTTTACCAGTGACGCCACCACTTCCATCTTTGATTCCAATTTCACATAACCCATAATTCCCGAGGAGCGAAGAAAATCGTCTTTCACAGTGGGGCCAAATCCCGAAAAGCTGGCCAAAATATGAAATCCTTATTTGATCGATTTCAAATTTGGTACACAGGGGTTTTTTAGGCCGCTGATTACGAATCTGAAATCAGAATAAATAAAAAAAGCAAAATGGCGGATTCAAAATGGCGGCCCAAGGGATAAGAAAGTAGTAGCTTGGTTATTTAAAAAAACAGTCCATTTCTGGGGCATGATATGGCCTTTTATTATGATTCATACCCCAAATGTATGTAAACAGAATATTGAATCCAATATGGTGGACATACCAATAAGTAAGTTGTATAATGTAAAAAAATTTAGCCCTGGAGAAGTTGCTAATAACGGAAATTAAATGGATTTAATCCTCATTTGATCCGATTTTAAATTTGGTACACAGGGGTTTTTTAGGCCGCTGATTACATATCTGAAATCAGAACAAGTAAAAAAAGCAAAATGGCGGATTCAAAATGGCGGCCCAAGGGATAAGAAAGTAGTGGCTAGGTTATTTAAAAAAACAGTTAATTTCTGGGGCATGATATGGCCTTTTATTATAATTCATACCCCAAATGTATGTAAACAGAATATTGAATCCAATATGGTGGACATAACAATAAGTAATTTGTATAATTTAAAACATTTTTATCCCTGGAGAAGTTGCTAATAACGAAAATTAAATGGATTCAATTTGGATCTGGTGAAAGAAATGAGCCAATGATGAAATCGTACAGTTTAATGAAACTTATTAATTGTAAGCTTCCGAGGTTTTTATTTACAAAGAATAATTGAATCACCTTGATAACCATCTGAATAGTGGGGCTTTTTTTTAACATGGCTACACTCTAAAAACTGCTAATTATACAAATTAATTGATGTATTTTGCCCTTCCTGAAGTCACTCGTCCTCCTGAAATCAAAACAATCCTAATAATAGTACGTCGATATAGGATCAAACTTGAACTGTTAATGTAGTGGGCACGAAAAAAACAGCCTAAGATTGAATACTAAAATTAGAACTTAAATCGCAGGAAATTTCCTGAGAGTCGGAATTGGAGCATTCATCATCGTTCGTTGTGGTCTCCACATCTAAGTCATCAGATATTGATGAGTTATCCGTTTCAGAGGCCTTTAGCATAGCAGTGACTTCAGCGAGGAAAGATTTTTTTAGCAGTTTCGGAAGCTCCCTAACGCTTGATATAACAGGATCTGAAGACACGAGAAGGTTGTTAAAAACATCTTTTAAATTACTTTCTCTGGAACATTTTCTTGAAAAGTGTTCTCGTTAAGGTTTGATCTCTTAGTTGCGTGTTTCTTGTGCCTCCTCTTAAAGCATTCGAATCGGTAATGCTGCCGAAGAAATTCCAGAAGAAACTTGAATCAATATTTTATGTACTGTGGTGGGCATGTTGCAGCAAGGATACTTCTTCACAAATCATTTGGCAAAGCTCAATGCATAGGCATCAAATCTTTCAACATCAACTTCATATTCACTCGACAGGGTCAAAGTTATCATCCTAAATCGCGTGAAAAGGCCTTCATCTATGCCCGTTATGTTATGTAAACAACCTGCGTTTTTAAAAAATCTGCGGGCAGTATTCCCATCATTTGTGCTGCCGTAGCCGGGTTTTGGGCGGTCAACTAGTCACCCCATTTGAATCCGAAACCGCTCTTGTATTCGCAACTTATTTTCCCTCACTCTTTTTCAGAGATACTTCGTGCTTGCCATTTTTTAATATTTAACTGATAGGAAATGTGCTGCAAACATTCGAAAAATTTAAGCAGAGTTTACGTTCATATTCATTGTAGCTGAAGTTGGCATCAGACTATTGATTTCACATTGTAGGTACTCGATTTGCTTCCTCGACAGTCACGTCAAAAGTCTCACGCTGGAATGATACGTGAATGGGCCGACAAAACCGAGGAGAAAAAGGCCGACGAGTTTGCTACAAGACAATTTTGTTGGATGAGGCGGTATTACAACTAATTCAATGAAGTGGTACAAAAGACGACAAAAAATACTGGAATCTTGAATGAAACCGCTCTAAGATTTTTGTTTACATTGTCTTTGCCCAGAACACCGTCTCATCCCCATTTCGATTTCAATTGTAATATTTTTAAGTTTACGGGACCGTTTACAGTTTACGGGACCGTTTTTAAGTTTACGATTTCAATTGTAATATTTTTAAGTTTAATCTCTACTGTATCTTTTTGAACCTATCAGAGAGTTTCTTTGAATAGAACAAGGTCATGATATCAAATAGGTTCTGCCTTTTCAAAGAAATGGAAATGTGTCCTTTACGTGACCCTGTAAGAAAATTGATGTTGAAATGCGATTAGCGGAAAATTGTCCAACCTCGTCACAAAGCCTGTGGCGCGTGGTGATACAAACTAACTTTTTTCCAAAATGTGGTAATATGTGGTAAAAGTTATTACGGAATCTAGTAGTCAACATACGGAACTATAAGGCTCTGTAAATCACTCTGCCCGATCAAACCCGATAGTTAACTAAATATCCCATTGAAATCGTGGATGAGGTAAATTTGCAGGAATAGTTATTTGCATTGTTAATTAACGTCAAAACAATAATCAATAATGCAAAGAAAGAAAATTTAAGAATGAATAACAATTTGACATACCTTCATCTATTGAATCCATTTCAACTCAGTTTTTCAAGGTGATTGTTGCACTCGCAAAACAACTTAAGTCAAAGAAGAGAAAAATAGTTGAAAATTTTCCCTTAAAACTGACTCGCATAACACCCAACTTTGAACTGACATAAATCCGAAATGGTTAAAGTTGGGACTCGGAAAATAGAAGTATTGAAAGCGTAATTTGTATCTTCTAAAGACTACATTGTCACCAAAGCGATTTTTACTACTTTGTAATTCGCATTTTGGCCAGGTTTTTCGGAAAAAGCCCCACTGTGCGCTATCCATCCCAGACGGAGAACCAGAAAAGTATCCGATTAACTTTTTAAACCCATTAAAGTATATTGACTCACCGATGAATCTTAAAAAAAATATCTTCATAACATTCTTTAATGCTTGCCGAGTATTTTCTCAGAATTTAAACGCCAGTTGTCGCGTTCCTTATCCAGAAAATTTTTAGTAAGCCATTCTTTCACAAGAGCAATATAATTTGCCTCGAAAAACTGGCTTCTTTGGAACGATAATCTTCATTACATTCCCAGAAACATCACCACCATTACTGTATTACGATGGAGGACAGTTGAAGCTTCTAGTACTTGGGGTGTCTGAGCAAGGGCGTATCCAGCTGTAAGCTGATGGAGGGATTCTGAATTCGACCTCATGGGGGAGGGGTGACATGTAATAATATCCAAATAACAGGAGAACAGTGAATTCCATATTTATTTTAAGAAATATATTAATTCTTGAACAATAGTTTTTAACATCTGTGGAGGGGCCCCATATGCAATAATTCACAGTAACATAAGGAAGAACACAGTTCATTGCGCTCTTGCGCTTCAGTACCGATGAGCGCTCAATATTGCTTGTTGTGCAGGGCAGTAAAAGTAAATTGAGAATCGCTTTTCTAATAGTCGAGAAAAACAATTCGCTCTTTTTTAAAACTTCAATGATATCTGTCGCTTCCTGTACCTCATTCCAAATTTTAAACAACAATTCCCTTGTCCTTCGATGCCTTCCAAATTAAAAAAAAAGTACAAGATGAAATAACTTATTTCCAATTACTCAAAGAAAAATCTCTCATGTTGCTTGGATGAAAATGTGTCAATGAAAATGCAGGCAATTAATCTGAAGAAATACTGACTCCTAAAGATAATATGATGGAATCCAAGTAAGGAATTATTAGTGAACTTCACCACAATTCAGATGGATATCCGGCTGGGGAGTTGCTTCTATGCTTTTGTCGGCCAGCAACGCGAGTGGCGGTTGCATCAACATTCAAATTCGTAATTAGTTTCTTTCAAAATGTTTAAATACTAACAAACAACCTGTCAATCTATTTTTCAGAAATCTATTGTTTATATTTATTGCTATCTTATTTTTAAATTTTTGAAGTGAAAACTTCTTATGCCGCGTTGTGCACTTTTGTAGATGGGTTAAAGACATTGGACTCGCGTCACCGTCACTACATATATGTATAATTATGTATATTATGTATATACACAGTAGTATACTCGCTATATACACAGTACGTGTGGATGGGTGCAAACCATTGGACTCGCATCACCGTCATCGTCACCATCACCGCTACTAAATATATGTGTAATTGTATATTCTGTATATACACTTTTGTGGATGGGTAAAAGCCATTAGACTCGCGTCACCGTCACCGTCACTGCTGCTAAATATATGTATAATTGTGTATTCTGTATATACACAGTATACTCGCTATATACACAGTACTTGTGGATGGGTAAAAACCATTGGACTCGCGTCACCGTCACCGTCAAATAAACTATATTATAATTTTATTCATATTACATTATATATATCTAATATACGGTTTAGTTCATTCAATTTGGGTTGCTACAAATATTGTGCCGGATAATATAATAGTCCATACTCGTGCAGGAGAGTGTACTCGATACAAGAATAGTGAAGGTTAGTACAATATTACTCAATTTATTTTAATACGTTCAATTTGAGTAGCTTATTCATATAAACATAAACATAAACTTTGCAGACTATAAAAAAACTACCATTGATTGAATTTTATAAATAGTGAGTTTGGTTTAACGATGTCTAATGATCGCAATCTTGGCACAACGAAATATAAAACTACTATTGATGCAGTATTTACAAGACATTTAAGCAAATTCGAATCAAAATTATTCGTTTCTTACTTTAGTTACCATAAGCCTATTGTATCACTTTTAGATATTGCCGATGATGATGGCGGTGATGATGAAAGAGTTGTTGAAATAATGGATGAAAGTTGATTATTCTGAAGTGTACAATTTTTATGTAAAATAATTGTGTACAATAGCGCAATAAATGAATATTTAATTTATTATATACATGAAACTACTTTCTACTGATTAATAAAACACTTCATTAGAAATTATTCCCTACATTCAAAAATGCTCACGTTATTTCAAGTTTTCACTTCTGTCGGCACTCCCGGAGTGCCTCTTTCTTTTTTTTCCTAGTTGGAAGGGGGTGCAGCTGCTCCCAGCCTGGACACGCCATTGTGTCTGAGGTGGATGAGGTTTCCTTACGAGTCGTGTTACATGACTACCACGCCATTCCGGCACGTTGTGTCGTTGGTTTCCTATCATCCTCTTTCATATCATTCCGTCGATACCCACCTTTCTTCTAGTCGGGATTATTAGACTAAGAGACAGGGATTGTTAAATTAAATTCAATAAAATGCTCAGCGTCAGAGTAAAGATATTTATTGTCATTTGCTATTTGAACTTGCCTTTATTCTACTTCATCAGTCACTTGCGTCTAATTTTGTGCGTGACCGACGCTTTAAAACATCAAAAAACATTTGAGCTACAATATTGACTACATGCTCCCTTCATCGGGAATGCTGTATACAGCCAAAGTATAAACATTAAAACATTTATTGTCATGGATTTTTTTAAGTTCGTAAATCTACTTGCATTATTGTAGAGGTGACTAAGTCACCGATCATACGAGCAGTTTTCTTCCTAAAATACACTATGCAAAATTACATAGATCAGCCTTATGCTTAATTTAAATTGGTATGTTTGTATAATTGAGTTGGATTATAGAATTCCATCGATTAAACATTCTTCAATAAATACATGACAGTTCAAAATGCATATTTTAAATAGAAATGTTAAAGTTTTCTACATCTTGACTGCAGCATTTGTCACTTTTGTATATAATTCTATCTTTGCATTTCAGTTGAACTCTTGATGCTCACCTCAGTCCATTGGATCTTCACCGATGTCGAAAAACGTAGCTCCATCCAAACATCCCCTTATGCTCCCGTGCAAATGCAAACGAACCCATACATTCTATGAAACGTATATAATTGAGAAAATACATGACTGTTATTTGTTTTACAATATACTTATTGTCTCGAGTTTAATCATTGGAAGAACAGGGTCCTGTTATTTGTCTACTTATTGTCTCGTCGGTAACATTGATTGTTTAATACATGGAAAATTCTTAAGATACTATATTAATAATGTATATATATATTAAAAAGATATACATGAATTCATTTGTCAATTTAATGATACTCGTGGCTCGTCTTCATATTGTCGCCTGCTCGGCCGGTCTCAGGAGACCGTCTTGATGCCGCAAGTATTTCTCAAAGATAAGCGGAGGCGAGCCACCTATGTGATACCGATTACTACAGCTCTTCCCATTGCGGGATTGGGATATGGAAAGACATAGATATGCATAGACGCAGACTAATTTCAACCATTCACTACGATGTCGGCTAAAGCTGCTTCCTCCTCCTCCTTGGGTGCGGAGGGCAGCACTACGTGTCCCCCAGGGGCCCGGAGGCGGCGAGGAGGGAGGCGCCCCCTCCTCCCGGAGAAAGCCCCTCTCTTCTTCAGCCCTCCGCCGCCCCCCACGGCCGCCCCCGGGGGCAGCCCGCCGCCGCCGCCGCCCGCCGTTAGCCGCGGTACCGCTGGTTCCTCCGCGGTGCGAACGCCGAGAGGGTCGAAGTCCCCGCCGTCCTCGCGGGCGGCTCCTCCAGCAACAGCGGCAGGTCGTACCGGACCGCCTGCGACACGTCGGGATCCTGCGGTCGAGGAGGAGAAAGGAGTTCACCACGGCGCACTCGAACGCCCAACCATGCGAGCGATTCGATCGGTGAAAAGAATAGTGCCGTGGCCACCGTGTTACTGGACGATGAATAAAAAATCACGTCTCATTAGGGTGATTTGAGCGAGATAGTTCCCTAGTCATAATGGAGACCATATCGAAATTTTATTTTTTTATTTCAGCGTCTGTAAGAATTATGAAATAAATATTGTAATATTAATGGCGCAAAGATATATATTACTGAAATTCTCAGTAATTAAATAAATATTGCTACATAAGTCTCTAACTTGACTCATTTTATCCCACCGTACGGCTGAAAACCCTTCAAAACAGTAGGTTTTTTTTGCGATTCTGTAAAAATTACAGAGGTGAGTAATAAATTATTTTTTATAAATAGTTGAGAAAACATGCAATCAACACACCGTTAGTTTTTTGACGAAATCTAGGTGCTAGAAGTTCCTAATTTGATTAATTATCTCCCTCTGGAGCGCACAGCCGTAATCTATCCCATATAAAACAGCTTATATTTGTAGGCAAATTGCTCGAAAAGTAGTTCGGCAAGGGGTTGATATCTTTATATCATTGGAAAGATGAGAGTTTTTTCTTTAAAATTAGGCCAAATTCATCAAATTCTAGTTGAAGTGGTTTTTCCCTCAAACTACCTTAAGTTACTTCGGAGTTCTAGGATTTTGGCTGAGTTATCGGAGTATTTTCGAAAAGAAAGGGCGTTCCGCCGCATGCATTTCGTCTTTTGAGAGTGAATGAAAATTACCGTCACGAAGAATAGTCAAGAAATCGTTTCGAAATTCCGAGAGGGAATAGGGGAAGGGGGGGGGGGGAGGGAAGAAGAGGGCGAATAGCGTTCTCAGCGCCTACCCCTCTCACGGATAGCACTTTGGAGGGGATAAAAAAAAACAAAGGCCGAATATGTCGGAAAAAATATTCGATCACTATGAGATGCCACTCTGTGAACTTCACCTCCATAGCTAAGCAAATATCATACACACTTGACTGTTTATTTTTTCGGGATTCATTCCGCGATGTTTAAAATTGCAATAAAACAATATTTCGCTGGTCCTCTTGCCAGCTTCATCAGGTTGACTGAACTGATTCCTTAGTCTCGCTCGTCTTTATATATATGAGTGAGGACTCCGATTGTTGCCGGAATTTTTAAATATGAAAAAATCGTTTAAGATTTCTACTCAACGTGTAACCGTCTTCTCGGTTGACGTTCTCCGGTCTCTTCGCAATTTCTATAGCCTCCCTGATTAATCTTGGGTAATAGTGTACCTCCTTTGAAATTGTGAAGAGACCGGAGAAGACGGTTACACGTTGAGTAGAAATCTTAAACGAATTTTTCAAATTTAAAAATTCCGGCAACAATGGGAGTCCTCACTCATATATATAAAGACGAGCGAGACTAAGGAATCAGCACACGCCGACGAGGAAGCCCAGCGGTGAAGCACCTAGTGTGGAACATCGCTGCCATCCCCATTAAGATCGAGGAAAGAGCATCACCAACCGAAATCAGTTCAGTTAACCTGATGAAGCTGGCAGGAGGACCAGTGAAATATTGTTTTTTTTGCAATTTTAAACCTCGCGGAATGAATCCCGAAAAAAGAAAGTCAACACTACATCCGCGGAAGCCTACGAGCTAATCATACACACTTACTGCTACTCCGTTGACAGAGCAAAATCTTATTAAAAAATACGAAGTAAAATTAATTACATAGGTATTTAGATGACGGTATCTTCAATTGTTGTTGATAACTATGCCAAAATTAACATCATTTCCACTAAATCTTTTTCTTATTGTTCTGCTAAGTCATGCCAAAATCTATTTTTAAAACTCACTGCGTCAGCGGCGTTCTTTGTAACAAGTAGAGAAGTTTCACTTTTATCGTGGATACCGAGACACACGCTTTTAAAAAACTACTTGCGTTGAGAAATGAAAGTACTAGTCACGCAAATAGCACAGTAGCGTCTGCCAGCTCTCAGCCTCCGTAAGTACCGAAGTCCAGCAATATGGGGGCCACTAGCTTTTCTTTTCACTGCCTCGTTGCTTGGTCACGCTCGATCAAGTTACTTATGCATATTGATGAGCAATTTTACAGGGCGAGATCGAAGTCCTGTCACCTTGCGGGGGCCGAGGGATTTGATTACCCAAAGGTAATAGTATAATGCATTTATACAGCGAGTACGAATGGAATATTTCTCCTTGAGGATGACAAGACTAAGAGCTCACCCTGGATGGATAGAGAATATATTACATTATGCCCTGAATTTAGAATTGAGAGCAATTATTTTTAATTCAGCTGATTAAAAAGAAAATCAGTTTTATCAAGACAAATGAATTCAACAACGTTAAGCAGTTAAATTAATTTTGTTAAAATGTTAAGCAATTTTTATTTACTTCAGCGAATGAAATTTTAAAATTAGCTGACGTAAAGTAAATTTTAGACTGTATGAAGTTAATTATTGGAGCATTCATAGCTCTTACATTTAAAATCAATCTAAAAATGAAAATAAACTCACCATGGATCCATTAACTGCTAAGCTATGCTAGAAAGAGATTTACATACAAGGAAAAAGAACCATTTCTGAGGTTATAACCCTTGTTGGAAGCGTCGTTTGAGACGCACCACATAATGTGTGGCTTGAATATACCATTTGGCTGCTTTTTTAACCCTAAGACATCCCATGCTCGTCTGCCTTGATGTCAACATCAAGTTACCGGGGGTCACCGCTAGGAGGTGAGCATTGGGACGATTTTCGGAAGGAGAGGGTGTGTGAGGCCCGTCACTTCCGTTCAACCCCCATATCTTCATATCTACATAGTACCGTGCAAACCACCACTAGGGTGTGTGGCACGGGGTGATTCCACACCAGGCATGCAGCACTCGTCCCAGAACAAATCAGAACCTCGCACGCTCCCCCTGGCGCTAGGCGCAGGCCAAAAGCAGCCAGGAGAACAGTGCGCAGTCCAACCGGAAACTGGGAGAGTGATACGTAAATGAACATGCAAACATGCAGAGCAATGCTATAGACACATCTAGTGGTTAACATTACTGATACTGTCGTAAATGAAAAGGAAAACTTTGTTATATTCCACCAATTTATTTTCAGGTACAGCTAGTTTCGACGCAGCGGCGTCATCTTCACGTACCTGAAGATGAACTAGTTGTACCTGAAAATAAATTGGTGGAATATAACAAAGTTTTCCTTTTCATTTACGATAAAATGAACTTCCACAAGGTTGAGCCTGAGATGCTGGAAATAATTACTGATATTGTTAATTTATGAATACTACGAGATACTACTTCATGCAAAGAACAAAATAAAATAATGCCGGAAATATCGACCGGTGTGAAGAGTTAGTTATGATATTGTGTTATTAAGCACAAGTGAAGATTCTACTCTACCTATTGAGGGCTGGAGTTTCATATGATTGATCTATCGCAACTATCATGATCCCTTACTGTACGTGGGAAAAATGACATTTTGAATTTATCGGTTCGGCAGTCAATTTCCTTTATTTTATTCCTGTGATCGCTTCTATCGTAGTACGTTGGCTCAACGAGAAAAAGTGATACGCTCTCGCGTGCAATGCTCGCTTGCCGAGTTCTTCACCCACGCACTGCACCGCAAGAGTTGCCGCAAAGGTGTGGGGGGTGTTTGGACACCAGCCATGAAAAGGAACGGTACAGGGAAGAAAATTGATGGAAGGCGAAAAGTGATTCGATGAATATTTTTTCAACAAATTGATGAAAAGTTGCCAAAAGGACACTTAAGCAGCGCGTTCTCATTCGTCTATTTGCTTAAAAATCACCGCTTCAAAATCTTCCTGGCAGAAAGCAAGAAATATACGTCATAAAAACAATTCGATTAAACAATGTAAATGTAGGAAGTGGCAACCGGAACAGCTTTATTGTGAGCGAGATCTATCGCCGAATATGATCTTTTGAGTTTAAATAATGCATTAACTTGACAGTGGAAGGCTTCACTTCGTAGAAGTTTTTAATGTTTATATTCACGATTAATTAAAATACACTAAAGGTACTTTTATTTTTAAAAATGTAGAAAATTACTAACTAAGCAATTTAACCACATATTAAATGAATACAAGCTTAAATAATGTATTTTAAAAATCTAAATCGATGGCATTACAACGAGCGTCAATAAATTGACCAAAAACAATAATAGACGATGAGTTTCAAACATTTAGCAAAAGGCTAAAAACGACCAAGTAGCTTCACTTACCTTTTCAGACTTTTCTGGATATTGTAATGTCCTCTTCCCAGCGACCAGAGACCTACAGTTGCGGCATAGCAGTATCTTTGTGCCATGATGAAAAATATTGAAGATTTATATTATTATATTTGAAGAGAAAAATATTACGAATTCTAATAATTCTCTATAATCCTCAGATTTTGAAATAAGTTCTAGGCTTTTTTTCGACAGTAATTGTGTGAGATAATGTTCGTAGTTGGCATTGCTGACTGAGCTCGCCCCAAAGTTCGACAATGGCGTGTCTAAATTACAGAATTACTTTAAATGAGCAATTTTAGGATTTAATTTAAGTGCGAGATGCTCTTTCCATAGTCCCTCCACTAACAAGCATTAAATTGACTGCAACAATGAAACAAGTCAACTGACAACAATGAAACTAAACAACTGAGGAATTATCTGACGAGCTAAAGAGTAGTCTTGAAAGCACTTAGGTACGACTGTGTACTGCAATTAATGTGTAGAAATACATATAGTCTCCGTTTCCCGTGGATTAATCATACGTAAATATATAAATCGAATTCTTTATCGGAAGGTATGATTTAAAAAAGGGGGTTATAGTTTTCGCTTACTAACATATTTAAAGAAAAGTCGAGGCTTTGTGAACATTCGAAAATGATACATTAGAATCTCATTAATTCTTCCGTACCTTGAGACAACGTGGTCCGTCAGGATTTCGTGATGTTATTTGAAGGTTGGGTCGGTGTGGTAGTAATCAATCACGCATAATTTTCTATATCTTCATGTGAATTAGTTTAACCTGGGTATACAATTACATTTTGTACGGAAATTGTAAAATGCAGTTTATAAATGGTGATAGGAAAAAATGACTGATAATTCAGTTTTGATATGAGTATTTATTCGTAATGGAAGGTGGTTATCGTAGAATTAATACGCCAATTAGAAACGGAAATTCATATCTCTGTAGCCAATGTAGGAGAAAAGACACATGATCGTTTGGTTATATTGTGCGAAATACATCGCCAACACAATTTGACTTTTATGTATTTCTTTAAAAAGAGGTGTACTTGTAAATCATCACGAATGACGGGATTCGAGAAATAAAAATGTTCTCTCTCCAGAAATTCGTTAGCTATTTGATATTCAGGTTTAAGTTACTGAAATCATAAGGCTTCTAAATAAAATATTTTGACTGCCGAAGAGTTTTCCAAAAGAGAAAATTCACAGAAACGGAAAACATCGAAAACATAACATACGATGAATACCAGGATTGGATAATTAGTTTTCTCCAATTAACTGTGTCAAGAGATCCGCATATTACATTACATACTTATTTTTCATGCATCAGCGAAGTTGAAAATTCATTATTTTAATTTTACAACAAGCATGTAGTTGTTGTTTTCAAGCATATAGTTGTTATCAAATGTAGATAAATTGCACTTAGCGACATTTTCCAAGGGAAAAGTTGACTATGCATACCTATTAATTATTATAGGGGCTATTGATCACTTTAAGGTCGTTTAATGATTATTATTACGCATAACATTCAATGAATTCAACCTTACTATAAATAAACAGATCTCATCTTTGAAATGATACCGAAATATCAGCCACTAACCGGACCGTTATTTAGAGATATTTGCCAAAAAATACCGTGTGTTCCATATCTCACGTTACCAGTCCAAGAGCATGTAAAATTACGACTAATTATTCAATCCAGTTAACATCCCCACATAACTATACGGAGCAGGAACTTGGGCACCTAGATCAAGATACTTCAAAAACAGATTGAAACGTCATAATTAAAATTACTTAGATCTGTGAAAGCCTATACACGTCTGGGCCATATAAAAAAATGAAGACAAAAGGCAAGAATTAGAAGTTTAATCAGTGGCAGAAGTAGCAACAAATTATAAAGAAAGATGGAAAGAACATGTTGAGCGCATTGCTCCAGAAATGATTCCCAGAAAGGTTTTAGAGTATAAGCCTTCAGGGAGAAGAAGTATTGGGAGACCGAGATTACCATGGTGAAGCCGGAAAGGGCAAATTGCCTGAATCAGGAAAACAAGAAGAAGGCTGCCTTTAAGCAAAATCGATATCTCCGTTATATCCACTTGCTTTTAAAACGAAATGTAGTAAAATCGAGTTAACTCGATAACAAATGGGTACTTTGTCACCATCTATCATTTGCATCAAATAAATGAATGACACTACTGCTAAGATACTAACTCTTAAGAATTCGGACGGAGATTCAATGTCTTTTACCATAGAATCACCATTTAATTTAAATCCTACCCTCTCACGGAGCGCTTTAAAGTTAAAATGGTTTATTTTAACGACATATAAAAGCATTTCGTGCAAAATATTATAAGCTTTTGTATGTCATTCCACCAAAAAATATTGAATAATAAATAATTTTTCCGTATTTTAATTGCTGCCATTTATCAATTGCAGAGTAACTATTGTTTTCTGGCGCATTATGGCTGGAGTTAAAACGCATCTGTCTTTGTTTCTCTAAAAACAAGGGTGATTTGCAAAAACAACATTTTTGCCATATTTATAATACTTGGTGAATTTTGTTTGTCCATGATTATCTGTTACTGATACCACTTTTATTTAAATAGAGCGACCCGAGTTTCAGTGAATAATCACCATCATCAGGCATTAATTGAGATCTGTTTATCCTATTGTTTCCGTAGTTACGTAACGGAAGGGGAGAAGAAGTTTTAAATAGTTCTTCTCCCCTTTCGCTGGTGATTATTCACTGAAACACGGGTCACTAAATTGAAATAAAAGTGGTATTAGTAACAGATATTCATCGACAAACATAATGGAATGCCACAAAGCACAAAGTTAATTATGAAAAAGTGAATTTTGGCGAATTTCATTCCGGCTTTGAAACTAGAAAAGAGGTTCTTCACACCATAACGCTAAACTCTGACATGTAAGCATCACTAGAGTCCGTCCAAGATGATAGCGCAGTTGAAATATATTGATTTGGCTCAGACAGAAATGAAAAGTAAACAATATTTTCACGATCGAATGATTTGAACAAAGGCCACCACAATCATGGACTATTCGGTCACGTGATGCCCTTCCCCGAACGCCATTGGACGTGTTTACTAATTGGCAGCATTTCTGTCAACTGCGCTATTATCTTGGGTACACTATAAATTGCCTAATTTTCGCTAATGCGATGTTAGTTTTTCGGAGGACGTCGGCCTGTCACCTTGCAGTCAGATAGCCGGTGAAACATCACCCCAGCGTGACTCACCGGGCACGAGAGATGCATGAGTTCCATGAGCCATGAGAAAACTGAGTTGGAAATAAGACCACCATGGAGGTCATATTTTAACCTGGACAAATGCGCTCTTGAGGTCGTGTCTCGAGTACAAGTGGAATGACTAAGTGCTGGGAAGATGTCGAGCAGAAATTAGCACACGCTGTATGACAAGTTGAATGAAGGGGATTTATGTGGGAGTGTATTTAGTATAAAGGCACTCTGGCGCGCCAATAGAGCAGCAGGGTATAGATTGATTGATGTGCCATGCATTCGTGTTCCAGCGGAGAGGCGTCGGAGCAATAAGGTTGAAATGCGCACTGGAGGCGCTATCGCGGTGTTCTCCATCGCAAGGTCAAAGTTTCATCATCTTAGTTTGTCAACCTATCTCCCTCGTCAAAGTGGGCTTTCCTTGTCGTTGCTAGGGTTTGAAATTGCCTAGAGTTAAATAGTCGTTCTTCGTAACAACATTGGGTTTAGCGTCCGCGAGAGAGGCTCAGTAAGCTCGACCACCTCTCCTCCGCTGCAACGTGGACTTGAGACGAAGATACCTAGTTCACATAAGCCCCCTCTTTAAGTTTTAAGATGGATTGGTGGTGTACAAAGTCCTCGCGAAAGCTTATGGCGTTGCGCAGTAGACGATTTTGGGACTGGAAGGGTCTATTTTCTAAAAAAGCGGTTGCCGTGGGTGGGAGGGTAGCACCGGTGGGCTAATGTTTACGATTTTCGTTGCCAACTTAGATATTTGTCATGTGGATTCAATGAATTTGAATGCCCCCAGCTATTCGCCACAGAGGGTTTTGGAGTGGGCGTCGTCCATTTGTACCTGAGCACGTGCCTGGGGGTCACGATCTGGGGATCTCAGGCCGATGACTCGGAAGTGGACTTAAAGTTGCAACAAGTAATAACCTTTTTCTAAAATATTATACAAAAACAAATATCACATTCGTATTACTTTTGATTTTGTTTTTTTTAAATAAATTACATAAATTATCCAATTTATTTTTGCATAAAAGGTATATGTTCCCTCTGTCTCTCTAGAATATATATTCTTGTATTTCCACTCTTTTGTGATCTCAATGTCCCATTTATTCATCGAATATTCATGTGCATAGTGCCAATTTATTAAATTAACTCTTCAATGACTTTTTACTTTCTTATTTCAGTGACTGAAAATATAGTTTAGTGGCATTCAAAGTCCGATTCCATTCATTACATTAGCTAAGTAAAAGAAGAATATAGAATGCACTGTTATTTCGTAATTTTATGGTGTATGTCTCAAATCTTGATTATAGAATTTCTCGCGGCTGAAAATTTTAGCAACGTTACTGAAAATCAACGGAATTGCGCGAAGTTTAGTGTCTACTTATTCAGTGTTTCAGTGGAATCACGACTATATTAGTTATTTTTTATTAATGTTGAATAAATTTTAATGCATTTAAAGTAATTGAAATACCAAGCTGTGAGTCATCGCGTAAGAACCCCTCCCCCACACATTCCACCCCCTTTGTTCTGCGCATCTAAAGGCCGTAAGCTTTCGCGAGAACTGGCTAACTGGCTGGCTAACACACTTCACCGGCATTTGCGACATTCGGGTTCAAATCCCGGTCAAGTTAAATTACTTTTGCGTGGAAAATTTCAAGAGCAAAGCGCTAGTATCAACACCACATTAAATGTACGTAAATATTATTAATAACTTATTGATACGTTAAGTTTCACTGCACCATATCAGTAAATTCGAGCAAATAATCCACATATATAGGTGGTCGAAAGCCGGGGAGAAAACATCTTCATACGTCCTGAATTTTTAAATAAATTTAAACTCTGTGTTAAATAATGCAGGAAATGTATCGACTGAAAGATAAATCATCAATCGAGGTTAGCCCATTGACGAAGGAGATTAACATAGGCGTGAATACACATTTATCTTAATTTTTTTCTTTTCAAATAAATGGAGATTGATATTTCAAAATGAGGAAAAGCTTAATAATTAAAAATTCACTCTTTATGCTTATATTGCAGAATATGCTAATATAATGTTCACACAAAATTATAATTCACTTTTTCTTAAAACGGGAAATACTAAGACAGGCTGAATTAAGTAAGTTACTATAGTGAAATGCAGAAGATATGGTTAACTGCATGCAATAGTAGTGAACGAAAGTCGACGTTAGTTGATTGAGTTTAAAACGAACATTATAAAAAATAAATACACACTTTGGTGTAAAAGATAACCAGTATAGTTTACAGCCGCGCTTCAAAATAAAATCCTCCAAACGGTTTGCCTTAAAGTGGTACGATGTAAACATAGCATGGTGTTAATTAATTCAACCATTGCATAACGATATAAAATCTCTTGGAAAAAACGCACTTGGTGATGATGCACATACGTAGAGGTAATAAAGATACGCTTGAAAAACATAGAAACACCTACTAAAGAAAACTTGTTAAAAAAAATGACGGCCATACCGTCATCGTCATGATTATCCTACCGCCGACGATGACGGCTTGGCTTTCCCAAGGTCTAACATATTGGTAGACAATTCTGGAGAACTATTACATGACCATATCCCTCTTTACTGCTCGTTCAAAACGATCCGCGTTCCGAAAAGATTAGGTATTCCCCGATAATCAATGCGAAAACCAATGGGATGAATTTGGATCGAGTCTCGATTGACCCAGTTGCCATTTTATACGTAATCATCCCCAATTTTAGGTCAGTAAAGGCGTAAAAATAAATGTATTTCCACTTTAGAATCCGGAACACGCTTATAAACACAAGTTTAAGCTGTCCACATATTGGGAAATGCGTCATAAAGCAACGAGCCAAGGGGAGGGCGTTCTGGCTGAGCAGATATCGTTCAACGCTCTCGATAAATCGTAAGTAGGGAAAATATTGATAACTCAAATATGCCAATAGGAAAGCACATATTACCACATAGAAAAGGGTTTTAGATCAATTCTTCATTCCTCTGCAAGCACTGATCGATTGCAACCTGCTTGTGTCGAAGGGAGTTCGCGGTCGGATGGACCCGGGAGTGCCTCGAGAAAGATCGATCTCATCGATCACTCGGTCCTAATTTCGACTGCCCATCGAGAGAGATTGCAAGAGGAGGCATCTACATCTACAAAATACCCTGCAAACCACCTCAGGGGTGTGTGGCAGGGGGTGAGTATTCACCAACATGCATTACACTATACCCTAAATTTAGTGTAACTACGAATAATTATGCATTAGCATAAATCGATAATGCTTGTCACGAGTCGAAGCCTCACAAGCATGCACTACTACACTACAGATATTATTACAATGGAGAGGGACCATTAATATATATGGGTCATTCCACCTCAATTCAACAAAGGTTTGTCCCTTAGGGTCTCAGATTTTGATAAAAATTGGTGTATGGGAACAATATCAACTCAAACGGAATACCCTCAAACCGTATTGTGAAATAAAATTTTTTGAGCGAATTATGCATACTTTAATTTTTTCGCATTTTAGCAAAAATCCGAGCCTTAAATCATATTATCACTTATATCTCCGCTTGTAATTGTCATAAAACAATGATTAATAGCTCTTATTAAAGCTAAATCTTTATTAAATGCAAATATATCAATTAAAAAATGATTTTCTTCTATACCCTATTGTTGTAAATTATTAATGTTTAAAACATTGTTAATAAACTTTTCTCAAATACTCCATCTCAGAATCGGCCGAAACTTTATTTCCGTAATATAAACATATTCAGCTAAATATTCCAAAAATTAAATTTAGTGGCAATTCATAAATTTGTTTTTTATAAATATTTAAACATTTACAATTTTCTCTCGCGCTCCCCCATTTGGAAAACATGTAGCAGACACGCGATGCAAGCATAAAAATTTCCTAATTGCTCAAGGTCGTGGCTATATGAGATAAAAATATATTATCAACTATGAATGTTAACAACAATTGTTATTTGTTCTGTTAAATGGATGTTTGCAGAGAAATTTACCCTAGAGCCCCACTTTCTCTGCGCGAAAAAAGTTTCTAACTACTCCGACACAATCGATTGAAAACTGTTTCTCGGCGTTAATGAAAATGGAAAACGGACAAATAAACAGAAGACTAATTTTAGGAAATTTGAAAGAGATATTTTGTAATTTTAAGGAAAAATATCCCGAAGATACTGTTTCATTTTCAAAATTGGCAGATCTAAGACCCAAGGAGTGCGTTCTTGTGGGAGCATCAGGAACTCATACCGTATGCGTGTGTCTGGTGCATCAAAATGTTAAATTAATGATTTTAGGTGCAAGGTTGTCACCGCTAAATCTAGGGGATAACACCGAGCCGCTGTTGTCTTATAAAAAAATATTTGTCAGCAATAATGTGTTTCCCTGCGACCGATGCATGCTATTTTAACGAATGTAAACACTGCCCTTGGCCGAGCAATATTCGGAAATCAATAGAAGAACACTTTGATGGAAATTTAAACTGATTGCATTACTTAACACCAATTGGTGCAAGTTGACTGTTGCTCCCTAGAAATGTTTACAAAATCTACCGATAACTTTCTTGAAACTTTTATTGAAAAGTTACAGAAACTTCGGCCACATGACTACATTGCTAAAATCAATCTGAATTTCTTAGAAATGTTATGCATAACATCCAAGTGGGGCAGGTTCTCGTCATTGCAGATTTTTCAGAAAATTACACTTTCGTTTTACAGGACAGCGTGCAAGGTATGCACTGGAATAACGACCAAGCAACAGTTCACCCCTTTGCTTGCTATTACCGCCCTAAAGTCCAGGATAATGTAATCCCATTGAACTACGTAATCATATCAGACAGCCTGAAGCATATAACATCAACTGTACATTTTTTTCAAAAACTTATCCTTAAACTATTGAAATTGAAAGTTCCGAAGCTTCAAAAAGTAATATATTATTCAGATGGAGCAGCTGCTCATTATAAAAACAAGTATAACATTCAGAACTTATCTCTTCACAGGAAAGATTTCACAGTATCTGCAGAATGGTATTTCTTTGCTACATCTTATGGTAAAGGGCCAAGAGACGGACTTGGAGGAACTTTGAGAAGACTAGCAGCAAGAGCAAGTCTTCAGCTTCCATACGAAAAACAAATACGTACACCTATAGAACTCTTTAAACGGGCAAAAGATCATATTTTAGGAGTGGATTTTGGCTACGCAAAGAAAGAAGAAATTGGAAAACATTCCGATGTACTTGCGAAAAGATTTCGTCAGGCAGTTAGTATACCAGGCATTAGGGAGTTTCATGCAGCAATACCCGAATCAAATGAAGTGGTTTGAATGAAGAAACTCTCTTCGTCCAGCGAGGGACGATGATTCAGCTGTAGTTGCAGGCAGGAGTAACAGGAACCTCAAATAAAATATTTCCGAGAGGACCCCTTCCTACAAGGTAGGACATCATATTTTTACGGAAAGCATGCTAACATAGAAATTTTACATTTGTTTAAAATACATGAATTTTGCTTTCTCGTTAGTTTCCAATCGATTGCGTCGGATTAGTTAGAAACTTTTTTCGCGCAGAGAAAGTGGGGCTCTATGGTAAATTTCTCTGCAAACATCCATTTAACAGAACAAATAACAATTGTTGTTAACATTCATAGTTTATAATATATTTTTATCTCATATAGCCACGACCTTGAGCAATTAGGAAATTTTTAGGCTTGCATCGCGTGTCTGCTGCATGCATTCCAAATGGGGGAGCGCGAGAGAAAATTGTAAATGTTTAAATATTTATAAAAAACGAATTTATGAATTGCCACTAAATTTTATTTTTGGAACAGTTAGCTGGGTATGTTTAGATTACGGAAATAAAGTTTCGGCCGATTCTGAGATGGAGTATTTGAGAAAAGTTTATTAAAAATGTTTTAAAAATTAATAATTTACAACAATAGGGAATAGAAGAAAATAATTTTTTGGCCTGTAATTTCTCGGCTTGACCGGTAATTTCTCGAATATGTTCACTCCACGAGAGATCATTAGTCAGTTTAACTCCGAGGTATTTAACCGATTCTATGGTCTCTAATTTTATGTTGTTTATGCAATAGTTGTTACAAGGAGCGATTTTCCGTTTCCAAAAATTCACAACAACGCATTTTTTCAGGTTCGTGCTAACTAGGGAGTCACGTGGTACAATAACGATCAGTTCTAGATTTGAAGTATTTGATATACTCTTAAAAATCTCACGCAGACTTCCAGATCGAGTTTACATCACCGGAATATTGTTGATAGAGTTAAAAATCCTGAATAGAGATCCTGCAATAATAAATATGTCAGACGCTTAAGTTATCCACCCGACGAAGGGTTCAAGCGCACCAAAATGTCGGACCATTCGTCGTTGCATCACGTGACTCCTTAGCTACGTGATTAAAATTATCTCGAGTGGTTAAAAACAAAATCCCCCCAAGGGAAGCTGAGAACGCAACTATATTCAATTGTTGGTTGAAGTTGTCAATTTTTATGCCGGCTAGCTGTCCAGATTGGCAACCGTTGTAAAGAATTCAAATCATGGAAACCGGTTGGGTGAAATGCTGTAATATAGTCTGGAAAATTACAAATTTTTTTTTCATCCTAGCGATGAGCAACTTCCACAAAGTTACGTCCCCTATTATTGATTCTATTCTGAGAAGGGGAAATGTTTAAAACTTGACGTAAGATACGAAAATCTATCGGAGGAAGAATCATCCACCTTAACTGGAAAACCCGAAACCGGGTCCCTCGACATCGCGACGATTGCATTAACCAGAAAGCTCCTTTTCTTCAGTCTTCTGGATTTTTGTGGGCTATAAGGTGTAAGTAGGCTTGTGCGATGAGTCGATTAATCGAAGTCATCGACGATGATTTTAGTCATCGCGGTGCGATGACTGTAATCGATGACGATGAATGTCATCGACCATCGATGTCGATGAGTCGATGAATTGATACGAATCATTGATGTTGATGAGAACCATCGATGAGGATGATCGATATCCTTATATCACTAATTTTTCTTCTTTTTTCCATTCATTAGAACGCCTTAGATCTAAAATGTATGTATAAAGTATAAGCACTCCAGCTATTGCGCCTTGAGGACGATGGCAGGGCCACAGTGGGATGTTTGGAATTCATGTTTTTCCTCAAGTTTGTGGTAGACGATGCAGAAGTAGCGATCACGTTCAATCACAGTTAATACGCAGTAGCAGTGGTAGCATTGTATTCGTTGGTTGCACTGGTGCAGTTGGTAGCAGCGGTAGCAGCCTGAGCTAAATCGGCTAAATTCACCGAATTCACAGTCACAGTGATTTCGATTATTTAGTCACAGGCTTTGATTGCTACTTTTCACTATCGGTGATTCAATCACAGCGATATATCGCTTATCACTACAGCACAGTTCATCGAGAGTCATCGATCATCGTAATTCATCGATCATCGGCATTCATCGATCATCGACATTCATCGATCATCGATATTCATCGATAGTCATCGATCATCGTGTACACTCTATACGATGATCGTTGACAGCCATCGTCATCGAAACATTTCGATGAAATTTTTTCATCGAAAATCGATGACCAAAATCGGTCATCGCACAAGCCTAGGTGTAAGTACATATGTTGCCACCACACAGCAGTCACACCGCACCATCGCCCACGAGGTTTAAGCCAAACTTTAAATATTATGAAAGACGTTTGCTAACGACGAATTCTGGAGGAACCACGAAAGATTCACGGGATTCCCTTTAAGAAGGCACCCGGAATTACACAGGAGTCCGAGTATCCCAGTAACCATCCGCCTTGAAAGGGTTCCTGAGTCGTAGAATGAGTCTCGGTTGAGACGAATCATTTTTCCTCCGTGGAATTCTGCACTTCTAAGCACCATGCTGTTTACTCCGTATGAGGCAATACTGCGGATAGCTCGTGGCGCTTTCAAAATGAAGCAAAACACCTTGCCTTCTATCTATATAAACGGTAAAAAGTTTTGTACACCGTCAATAAACGCAGAAATAAACAAGATTTAATGTGATGTACTTCATTTTAAAATCGATTGAGCAATCTGTGAGATATTAGTCTTCAAACTCGGGTGACAGAATTTTGCAACGGACAGTAGAGACCGAAGATATTTCTTTCCGTGTGGCGTTAGAGAGCTTTGAAAAAATGCTTAAAATGAACGCCAACTCCAACGAAGAACGTCGCCCAAAACTTACACTGGAGTTACCAGGGGGGCTATTCTGTATGTTCTCGGAATTTTCGAGCATCGAAAGTGACGAAATTTTGACGTCACAGCCTCTAAAATTTCAAAAAGGGCCATTCAAAAGTTGAGCTTTTTCGTGGAAAGTGACGTCACAATCACGGATTTTCCGAGGTTCGGCCATGTCGATTCCTTACTGAATAAGGCCCCAGGTATGAGAAGACGCTTTCACCGGGTTTCTTCGGATCACACAAATAAAGTAGACCATTGGATATAATTAGAAAAGTAAGTATGTTTGTACCTTTGGTGAATAAATGATAACTTAAACGCGAAGAGTGGCCTTAGCCCTACTTTATCCCCAATCGAATGATAGCAAACAAGACTGTCTTAATTTTAATGTTGGCTAATTTTCGCTCGCACTCGTTACGCAATCTTTTTTCAGAAATATCAAATTCTGGTGGCTAGGGATGGATATGTTGCGTCACTCATTTCTGTTGCTTTGATCAGTTCCTCATCACCATATAGTTCTTCTAATTTTATCCATCGCCATGATGCCATGATTTATGACTATGTGGTTAACATTCAATGACGCAGCGATGCGTCTGCCACGTATTCCTCTCGCTGATTCATAATATACATCGGAGAGCCCATACTTCCGAAAGCAGGGGGCTTATTACGGAACTGCGAGTTACCGCGTTATAAGTTCGAAGTCATTATTATTTTTACCCCAAGTGCTCATAGCTACTAGAGCGATTATGGAGCTCAAAAGGCCGGCGTTATGAAGTGAAGAGTCGAAATAATGCTGACCCATAATAACGCCAGCTGAAGAGGGGGCCTAATTAAAATAACGACCAATAACAACGAACATGGCGCGACTGCGCAGGGGTTTATCCCTCTGCGAACTCGCGAGCAATATACACTACATTTACCAATCGATCTCAGATCGGTCTGAGTTCAGACCGATCTGAAAGTTCAGCAGGGAGCTGACTTAGATCGCCTGGTTTACCAACACGGTCTGAAAATATCGATATTGAACTATCGATTTCAGTAGTTTGAATTATTTTGAGATTTCTTGCATATTTCAGCCGCACACTTCTCTCCTTTCCCTTCTTGCAACAAGTCACGCCGTAAATGATATCGATTATATTTTGTTTACCATCGGCAACCAAAAGAAGAACGATGAGCGCCACGCTCCGGCCTCTTCGGATCAATCTGAGATCTCAGACCGGTTATGGTAAGCGGGCTGACTCGGCTCGCTTCTCAGATCGATCTGGCCAGCGCGCTCCGTTTACCATACCGAGCTGAGCCAGTCAGATCGATCTGAGATCGATTGGTAAACGTAGTGATAGTAATAAAAAGAGGTTATGTAGACAAGAATTAAGCGTTCATCCTTAGGAAATGTTTTTAAAATATTTCCGAGTGTCAAATCAGGTGTACAAATTATGTAGAAAGGAACAATTAGCCGATAGAAGAGTGGAGAGATATAAAGGCTGACACTCGGGAGTAATTCTGAAGAGGCTGCGCGCGGCAGAGTATTTCCCCAGACAAGCCAGCGTTGTATATTTGATTGATACTAGTACAGGGTGACACACGGGAGACGGACGGTTTTCAACTGTGTAGTACTGAGAGTGCGGTGGTGGGATGTGGTCGTGGTGGGGATAGTTCTGCTCTACACAAGACGCCATTTCATTTACTCAGTCACTATGGAGCAGTGGGACTTGCAACGTCGATTGTTTGTGTATGACAGTTTCGTGACAAGTGGTGAGTCTATTACAGCTACGCAGCGATTGTTTCTCGCGCGGTTTAATGTCGGTCGACATGGAGCTGTTCCGAGCCGTAACACAATCCTCAGATGGGTGAAAAACTTCAGATCGACTAGAAACATACTGGATAAGAAGCATCCTGGCCTGAGACGCAGTGTAACGACGCCAGAAAATGTTGAAAGGATAAGGGAAGTGGTAGTCAGAAGCCCAGGACGGTCAGCTAGACGTCATGCTAGTGAGCTACGAATCAATCGTGAATCGATTAGACGAATGTTGCATAAAGAATTAAAATTCCATCCCTACAAAATGCTCATTGTCCAACAACTTAAAGCAACTGATTTTGCTGTGCGCGAAGACTTTGCTTACAGAATGCAAGTGATTTTGGGATTGAATGAAAATGCAATTTTAGTGATGAGCGATGAAGCTAATTTCCATTTAAACGGGACCGTGAATATGCAAAACCTACGTCACTGGGCTCCAGAGCATCCACACCTTATCCACCAGCGTCCTCTACACTCAGAAAAAGTAACAGTCTGGTGTGTTCTTGGCTCTGTTGGCATTATTGGACCTTATTTTTTCGAAGAGAACGGGACCACAGTTACTGTTAATTCGGCTCGATACATTCGTATGCTTGAAACGTTCTTGAAACCAGAACTAAGAAGACGACGAATCTCCTTAAAACGTGTTTGGTTCCAGCAGGATGGGGCGACATCACACACCGCGAACACTGCAATGACAGTTCTTAGACGCATGTTTCCTGGACAGATTATCTCACGTTTTGGCAATGTTCCTTGGTCTCCCAGGTCTCTCGACTTATCAGTGTGTGACTTTTTTCTGTGAGGGTACCTTAAGAGCTGTGTCTATAACCACAAAATTTGGACGAGTTGAAGAATGCAATCAATCAAGAAATTGCTGCCATCCCTGCAGAGATGTTAGTCCGTGTGATGGAGGAGTTTGAGAAGAGACTTGAGTCCTGCATTCGAAATGATGCACATCACCTTGACGACATTATTTTTCACAAATAACTGAAATGGCAGGTAATGAGCTTTGTTTACTAAAATGGCAAATAATGAGCTTTGATTTCGAGTAAATAAACATGCATTAATTTTAAAATTTGCTGAGTATTATTTCATTAAAAACCGTCCATCTCCCGTGTGTCACCCTGTATTTAAAATATTAGAAGCTTATACGGTGTGGCAGAAACAGACTTAACATACATTTCTCGTCTTCCATCATGTAATTCACATTAAAGGTCTCCTTTAACCCTGAAAAAATATGCTTATTAAGGTGGCTTGAGCGAGGTAGTGCCCTAGTCATAATGGAGGCCATATTAAAATTTTATTTTTTTATTTCAGCGTCTGTAAGAAGTATTCAATAAATATTGTAATATTAATGGTGAAAAAATATAGTTATACATGACCAAAATTCTCAGTAATTAAATAAATAAAGCTACATAAGTCTCTAACTTGACTCATTTTTTCCCGCCGTACGGTCGAAAACCCTTCAAAACAGCAGGTTTTTTTAACGATTTTGTAAACATTACTGTGGTGTGTAATAGATTATTTTTTATAAATATATGAGAAAACATGCACTCTACACACCGTTAGTTTTTTGACAAAATCTAGGTGCTAGAAGTTCCTAATGTGTTTAATATTCTCCCTCTGGAGCGCTCAGCCATTATCTATCCCATGTAAAACAGCTCATATTTGTAGGCAATTTGCTCGAAAAGTAGTTCGGCAAGGGGTTGATATCTTGATATCAATGGAAAGATGAGTTTTTTCTTTAAAATGAGGCCAAATACATCTAATTCTAGGTGAAGTGATTTTTTGCTCAAACTACCTTTAATGTTCCTCATTTCAAATACGCGTCACTTTCAGACCCACATTCGACAAGTGTAAAATCTCCATGGAGAGAATGAAACGTGTGTCATGACGTACAATAAATACACAAACTGTGAGCGCTTAACTTCCTGAACACTTGATGTGCGCTCTTTGATCATTTCTGTACGGTGACAATCAAAAGATACTTTCCAACACTGTTTGTATGAACATATTTTAAGCACCTAAAAATTTTGTTCATTTCCGTGATCGATTCTCAGTAGAATACACATTTGTAGCCGGCTTATGTACACTAGGTACATTTTTAAAGAGAAACCAAGTGCACAGTGAAAGTGATCATACCTTCGGCGCAATAGTGTGCAGAATTATCTCACTCCCCGATCGCTTTGAGCATATTTCCCCGGAACGCTTTCCTCACACTTTACTTCTACCAGCGTAACACAAAAATAGCATAGGTGTACAAAATAATGGATATGATTCAATACTTTTAAAATATAATTATTGAAACACATACTCGGCGTACATTATCAGATAAAAATCAGAAGATTTATTTCTCTTAGCGACTATGACCATTGGCTAAATAAGACTCATTTGCTGTGGCTTGCTTGTTTTTCGTTATTATAGATAGCCACGTTTGATGCTTCGGGAATTCCATTAGTCGATGCAAATTCCAAGAGAAAGGTACGGCTTTGAACGATAAATTCGTTATACTTCGTCTTTTTCCCCATAAGGATGGCCCTTATTATTTCTACTCCGATTTCTGTAATCATTATGCTGGAAATTTTCCACCACGGACAGTCGTTATTTAACGCTCCGGGTTCCGAAATATGCCCCCAGAGTGCATCTGGATTAAAGCAGAATCATCTACATGCCACCACAACAACACTGTCAAGTAATTTTTGTTGCGACATGTCTAAGGGCCGAATTTATAGTCATTACCCAGCAGTCCCACAGCTCCTAGCAGGCCCCTTCGTCAAAAACTGTATTTATAGTTAAATGTCCACCCCCAGCAGCCCCCTTAGCCTCTCCTAATTCTGGCAGGAGATGCATGCTCCACCAGGGTCCCCCTTATTGAAAAAATAACACAACAGATATAACTAAACTGACTCTAATGAACTTGCATAGCCTTAAATTAATAATTTCGAAGATTTGGTGTTAATAAAACAACGGTGAGATTTGCTCTTAATCGATAAATAACTGATGTGACGCCAGACTCATTCCAAGGATGTTCATATACACTCGCAGCATATTTTTTCCCACTATTTCTTCTTCTTGTGGCAGGAAACTGTGTCCGTTTTCTTACTTTCCACTATATCTTTATGCTTCCACACCAGGTCACACAAAATCTTCTTCTCCACACCGTTGAAGCTATTTGCACGTCGAGCGGCCATCTTAACAGTTTTCATGCTGAGTCTGGCTCTTTATTTATCCGTATCCATGATGTTCACGAGCGTCACCACTGAAACATTTGAGCTGCGAATTCCATTTTCCGCCGTTTGTAGTCCTTAGTAACGAGATCTAACCCCCAACCATCCCCTACCTAGCAGCTCCCTTAATTTTGGCTATAGGACGCACAATTCAAGGGGCCTGCTGGGTAGGGGATGGATAAGGGGACTGCAAGGTAACGACTATAAATACGGCCCTAAGATGACTCAGGGTTAAAGGTGCTACACTACAACAGCCTTGTATTACACGTCAATGAAGCTAAGTGGTTCTGATAATGACTCTTGGTTTCATTTGTTTTTCGATATCGTTAACATGTACGTTCATGTTTATCAAAAAGTTTAACTTAAAAACTAGTATTCTATGTATTTATGGCCTTGGTGGCGGCGAGACATTAACACGCTTGCTAATCTGAAGTTCAATTTTGCAAAACGATAGGCTTTTCTCCATCTTTTGCTTGTGTGTCTGTTTAAATTGTTATTCATGTTTGTATTTAATATAATTGCGTAATCGGGTGTATAACCTGTGTGCACTAAATATAATTATTATCGTCATCATAATTTTGTTTGAACTCAGGTGTAATGTGCTTCCTCTGCTGGAGCCATTGTGTTCGACGCGTAAATTTCCCTTAGTTGTCCAAAAATAATTTGAAATCGGGAAGCATACGAACGTGTGGAAAAATGTGCCATGCCCTCTGTACTTATTCGGGAAAAACGCGCTACTTCACGCTATCACGGTCTCATCTGGCCACACCGCTCTGGATTCAGAACAATCCAGCCATTTCTCCCGGAGCACCTCTACGGAAATTATACTTGACTTATGCCTCATCGCCGCATTTTGATTCTACGTTGATTTGTCACATCATCCGGTGAAATCCTAATCCCATAACAGCGAGCTGGGATAGAAAATCTAAACAACGGATTAATTTTTCGGAGGGGAACTTGGTACCTAATACATATTAACCTTTATTTTTACTTTCAGATGATTGCTTCTGTCATACAATACTTAAGAGAAAGATGATTTGTGACTTTCCTCGTCTTGGAAATGTGGAAATTAAATAACTCTACTTCATACGTTTAATAGAGGCATATTTGTAATTTGAAGAGAATGGTCTTTCGGGTTTCCATCCGCGTTTATCCATTTTTGGTGGACAATATTTCGCCAGCGTTCCAGCTAGCTTCCTCAGGTCCGTTGAATTGCAGAGTGTGGTCCGTCCTTTTATGTTATACCGGTTTCGCGCCTTCCGGTGGAGGTGTGTCGTGATTGGTCGGTACTATTGAAGAGCCGTTTCCAAGCGGTGGCGAGTGTGTAGCCGTCCTCTCGGTTGAAATTTTGCGGTGTTTTTGCTATCTCTATTGACTCCCGTATGATTCTAGGGAAATAGCGGGCTTCTTTTTTCAACAATACTGTGGTGTCGAAATTTATGTCATGCGTTGGCTCACTCCACTGATGTTCCGCGACCCGCAAAATTTCAACCGAGAGGACGGCTACACACTCGCCACCGCTTGGAAACGGCTCTTCAATAGTACCGACCAATCACGACACACCTCCACCGGAAGGCGCGAAACCGGTATAACATAAAAGGACGGACCACACTCTGCAATTCAACGGACCTGAGGAAGCTAGCTGGAACGCTGGCGAAATATTGTCCACCAAAAATGGATAAACGCGGATGGAAACCCGAAAGACCATTCTCTTCATCAACGAAACTCCGCGGAAGCCTTCACGAAAAAATATTTGTAATTTATTGTATTTATAGGAAGTTACAAATTACAAGGATGCCTGCAGGACTCTAGAAGTGTGGCGCGAAAACGCATTAGTTGCAGCAATTCGGCAATATTCTACATATGCATAGTTATTGTTTAATTCCGTAGTTCTTTTTTTTTGCTAATAAGGTGGAAGTATTGTGCACATGAATATACATATGGATCCTAAACTTACCCCCAGTGGGTGTTGCCAAACACTCCGCATGCACCGAAAAATCAGTACCAAGCAGATTGTAGCGCTGCCACTCTGGAGAAGGTGGTTCTAATAAGGAAAGGCTGTGATTCAAATGGAGATACTCGAAATAAAGGTACCGGAATTGGCCTCCCAATTAAACTGGCCATTTTAGACACACTCAAGCGAACCATGCCGAAGGAAAGGCCGTGATTCAAATGGAGATACTAGAAATAAAGCTACCGGAATTGGATTCCCAATTAAACCGGCCATTTTTGACACACAGAAGCGGAACCATGCCGATTGCAGCGCGACCTATCTTTTGCGGAAAGCTAGGCAACACCTTTGCCCGTACAGTGGTGCCTAAGATTTAGATCCATATGAATATTCATGATTGTGCGAGAAGTACGATGCCCTTGCCAGTGGCGAAACACCGCGAGACATCGCCAATCTAGCCACCACTTCCATAGAATTCAACTTCCACGTGCATAGTCGTCCTTGCGCTATCATTACCTATACTCGCGTATATTGTGTGCTCAGTTTCATTGGATAGAGTGCCGCGATGGGGGCAGGCTACTTTGTCATGAGCCTTCTAAAAAGAAAGGCGCTCGTTTTGTTCTCTTCTATACGGCGACAGAATGCCACGACGGCGTAGAATTCAATGCAGAGTTCGGAGCCGTTCGAAGACCCAGCGCCCATTCTGAAACCAGGACCTATTCTCGGAATACACACTCGTTAAAAGTTTTCGGTAAAATGCGTCAAAAACTCGGAACAATTATCAATCACGAAAACTACCGCTAGCATATGAAAGAGAAAAAAATGGAATCCCATCATCCCATGTTATTTAGAAGTTCCAAAAAAAGTGTGTCGAAGTCTGAAGACCTGAATGTGTACCCCGAGCTGATTTCGGTCTAAAAATACAATAAACGCACGTAAATAAGTTTTTAGAAGCACGCTACCGTTACTATAGTGACCACACCATTGTGACATAAGGCTAGTAAACTTGGACACAAGAACTTGTTGGAAATTTAAAATTACACAAAGTATTTCATTGCCATTAGGTAGAAAAATGACATATATTTATCTATAAGGTCCATCGCGAATTATAGAGTGCCAACATTACATTCGAATGTCAAACTCTCAAATGTGAATTCTGAGGAGATGAAAGTGGGTACGCAAAGAGACGTAATGTTATTCAGACGTTCGAGGGTAACTCTGTTGCGCACATTCCAAGGGCAACAACCCTTCGTGTTATTTATGGGCTGAATGGGAGAAATACCAAAGGGAGAAGGGGAAGTGAGTGTGAACTCGCGAAAAATGAGAACCGGAAGAGACACCTGTGGCTGCTTCCGTCAAAACAAACTAGAACTGAATTTTCCTATGATAAGGTTGTGCACTATTTTTTTAAATTTACGTAATGGGAAGTTCATACCGTAAAAGTAATACGTCATGTATAATCAATGTCATCGATTATATTTAAAACGTTAAATTAGAACTTTATAAGGACATATTGTTAATTCGCACTGAAAATAGTCGCGGCTACATTGGCTTTGATTTTGACGTCACTTTGCGGTAAACGTAGCTCCCTTGACACAAATGTAAACGAAATTCCTGCTGACGTAACACTTTTCTTTGTGGCCATGACGAGTCGTTAAGTTCTGCTATTCTTTGGCACACGAACTGTTTCGTGCCTTTTAAATTAACCTTGATTGAATACTTAAAGACATTCGGTGGTTGCCCTCAACTTAAGGGATTTCAACGAAACTTGCAAGAAGCATTAATTATGTTTTCCTAAAGCTACCTGAATTTTTTCAAAATTATTTACCGCAGATTTCTTAGGATATTTGATGTGGAAGTGGGCATGAAATTACATGGGTTCTTATGGGAACGCGAGGTGCGACTAGCTTTATTCATCGAAAAGAACGTTTTCTAGTTAAGAATTAGAAAAATCAAAAATATTTTAAATTATCAGTAGAATAATGTATAAAAATCATTTGACATACTTTATTTTTATTATTTTTGTTTTTTTTTATTCCTAACTAGAAAAAGGTTCTTTTTGATGAATTCACACGTACCTTGTGTTCCCATAAGAACCCATGTAATTTTTTGTCCACTTCTCGATCAAATATCTTAAGTAATCTGAGGTAAATAATTCTGAAATTAGTTACTAGTTTTTTATTCTATTTTTGAGGGATATAATCGGAAGGATAGCTGGATGGGATGGACGACAAAGGGAGATGAAATAAATAGAAGTAACCTCCATATCTTTAGATGTCGCTGTTTCTATACTCTAGTTCTACTCCCGGTGAAAAACCTGAGAAAATGTCTTCGATTTATAAAACCAGATTTGTTGTCCTGAAATGTAGTGATGGAAAGCGTGAACTTAACTCTGAATATTGCTTGCCTTCTCTTAATGTTGCTCTCCTGGGACTTCGCCTTGAATATCGCTCACCTGATCATTGCAGGAATTTGGTATTTACTTGCTCTCTGTAATGTATTTAAAACTGTATATGCGACGCATTGAGAATTTATTGATTTATTCATGAATTTACTGTTCTCAGGATCATTAAGGGTATGATGGTGAGGGAATCTACTAAATGGTACATATGCTAAATTGTACTAATGCAACTCTTATCAAGTGAATAGTCCTCTTGTGATTTTGAACCACTGCAATATGTATTCCTATTGACGCGTTAGAGTAACCTTTCAAAGTTTTGGGAAGCTGTAACACTCTTAAAGCGTGAGAAATTTCTTTCCTCCAAAAGTCTTAGGATTGATGGGATCTTAGGACTCCTAACGGGAAACACTCGGTGGTGTGGAAGATACTGAGTGACGAGTAAAACATCATCATCGACGGCATGAAATTCCAATTAAAATTATCTGTATGAAATATAGTGCATAATTAATGGAACAAATGAATTAATGGCATTAACGGTTGCAGGCAAGGCATGTTTAAATCGATTCATAATAAATAGTTAATATTCTGCATTGATTTACCTCCTAGTTTATTTAAATACCAAGCGTTTCGACGTAACTACGCTATCATCGGGTACAGACGTGGACCAGATCAGGATCAGGATTGTCTGCACGTGATAATGACGTAGTTACGTCGAAAAGTATTAACCAGGTGGAATATAAGTACCGACTCAATTATTTATTAAATCGAAGGCAGTTGTGAGATTTCGATTATAGCCGGGGAATGATTTCATCCCTTTGGCAAAATCCTCTACTTCTCCGAAAGTGTTACACCAAAGAGTAAAATAAAAAAATAACTCATCGTATGACGATAAATGATATTTTTCTCAAATGCCCTCCGCTTTTTGAAAAAATTCGTGTCCAGGGTAACAGAGTTGGCCCTCGGTAGAGCCTCAGCCAGGGGCCCCCAGATGTCTCTTATGTGACATTAGTTCTACTGGAGAGGCAGAGGAGATACTTTATGCTATAGTTAGAGCCCATTTCTCAAGATACTTGATCCAGTACAAATTCGACGATACCCGCTACAATACTGATTGCTTTTATGTATCGTACGATACAGTACCAACATGCTGGATACAATCATGACCGCTATCATGCTGGCTGAGCTGCATGATTTCATAATTGATGTGGTACTAGATTGCTACTAGCTGCCAGTAGAACCAAGCAACCGCCGACGTTAGCTTTTACAGCCGCTGCGCGATCCTCGATTTATGAAACCAGCGCCATCTATATTTAGCTATATCATATTCGGCTATCAGTAATTTTAAAGCTACGAAATGAACCGTAAATAAGTATGTCCCAAATATGTTTTTGGTGGCCAGCGGCCGTAGATATAATATTGTAGAAGACATGCGCTAAGTCATGAATGGAAATACTACTTATCCGGCAATAAAAGTTCAATGGTCGTACGAAACTTTCTAAGGGCGGCACCAATCATACTGGATTCCGCCATCAATATCAAATACCGGCTAGTTTACTAGATCTTGTGCAAGATCATGCATCGTGCGAAACGGGCTTAGGACTATTACAACCGATAAGAGGTTGGCTCGGACGAAATTAAAACTATTATTAAACATTCTTTATCTCCCGCTAGTACCAATGTCATAATACATTCCATATCCTTTGTCTTCCTTGATAATTAGTCCCGTTCGTTCCTCCTTCCAATGTGTAGTTTAAATATGCTGTCATGTCTCAGATGTATCCAACAATTTCACCAAGAACCATATGAAATTGTTCTAATGTTCCTTCGGAAACTCAATTGCCACATGATGGCATCTTAACCAATAAGAATGCCAATATAATACATAAGGACATGGTCGAACCTGCAATAGTGACTCGTGAATCGAAATACTTCAAGGCAAGAAGTATCGAATCATATCATCTTTATCTTCTCACTAAGCCGAATCGATGACCGTGTGAGATCACTTTTATCTCTAAAAATGTATCTTCTTTTCCACAGATATAATAGTGCAGAGCATAAATTAGTGCTGAAACCTATCGGGAAATGCATTTATTTATCATTGTACATGTTGTAAGTGCGTAGAAGAGTCTTCATCCGAGTCTATATTGAAGAACTCAATAGTCATATCGTTTTCATGAGTATGAGTAGTGTCTCACACGGAACCAAGCATCATATCGTATTACATCACTGTTGTGCGTACCATGTGATAACGGACAGATTAGTGAACCATTAATCCGCCAGTACTCTTCAAGAGCGTATCAGAATTTCATAGGATTTAAAATATGAAATGAAAAAGCTGGTAACTTATGTGTCACGTTTCATAGTTTAAAATATTTGTAAAATAATTAAGCATATAGAAATAGAAATGAAATTTAGTGCCAAAACTTACTATTTTCGTTCACTCCACGAATGCAGCAATACTTTTCCGGTGGCTATTTAAGAAACCCTATACCGATCAAGAAAGAACTGCAGCAGAACTTATATTATCTCACAACTGGATAATTTCCCCTTCAAATGAAGCTTAAGGACGTTCTGTGGTTTCACTCAACTCAAGGGAATTCGACGAAACTTGCTGGAAGCACTAATTATGTTTTCCTAAAGCTACCTGAATTTTTTCAAAATTATTTACCGCAGATTTCTTAGGATATTTGATGTGGGCGTGGGCATGAAATTACATAGGTTCTTATGGGAATGCGAGGAGTGACTAGCTTTATTCATCGAAAAGAACGTTTTCTAGTTAAGAATTAGAAAATAAAAAATAATTTAAATTATCAATTGAATAATGTATGAAAATCATTTGACATACTATATTTTTATTGTTTTTGTTTTTTTTTAATTATTAACTAGAAAAAGGTTCTTTTTGATGAATTAAGCTACTCGTACCTTGTTTTCCCATACGAACCCATGTAATTTTTTGTCCACTTCTCGATCAAATATTTTAGTAATCTGCAGTAAATAATTCTGAAAAAAATCAGGTAGATTAAAGATAGCATAAGTAATGCTTCCAGCAAGTTTCGTCGAATTCTCTTAAGTTGAGTGAAACCAACGAACCTCCTTAAGCAGTAGGTACATCAGCTGGTGAAAGTTTCATTTCCTCAGAAGGCCTGCGTGTTCAAAAGAGTTCATTACATTGATTAAACAAGGGAGTTAATCTTCACCGCTTAATCAAGCGAGTTTGTTAACTTAATATTCTGGAAAATATGCCGTTCGGAGCTACATCCAAGAACTCGTCCTGGTGGTGTCAGGTTTGGTGTCAGGCCGTTTCAATTTGGCTGGAGTGAGTTAATGCGAAAACATGGAGACAGTAGTTCCGAGATTACGCCTCCTTTGATTAAGTCAGTTGTCTCTCGGTGATGCAACTGGTGTCAAGCGACGTCGGTAAATCTCTCGTCAAGAGAGAACAGTGGATCTCTCTCTCTCTCAGCCTTCAATGATCGCGTCAAGTACATTCTGGAGGTGCAAGAATTAGACTATAGGTTTAATACTTTAATTAAGACTATAGGTAATATACTTTTTTATTGCCCAAGGTTTTTATTTCTTCGAAGAAACCATTGTTTTTTTATATCTAGGACATTTCATATCATTGAATTAACAGTTTGTTTGGTTGGCACTCACCATTTAAGAAGTAAATGAATAATATCTGGGGACATAACCTAGATTTTAGGGGACAAGCAACACAATGTGCAAAGAACACGTTTTCTTTGCACCACTTAAAATTTAAGACAGTTAGACTAAAAAACATTAAAGTGAGAGTGAAAAAGGTGATGCCTCTGAATCGTCGTTCACAAAAAGGTGCCCTCAGGAGAAGGAAATTAGTATTTTGGTTAGCACTGGAGTGCAAAAGTATGTAACATCATGTTTTTAGTTACAATCTTCTGTTATATTAGTTTATATTTCTCATGTATTGTTCATTTGAAACTTGAGGACATGAGATCCTAGGTTATTAATAAAATTTATCATTATTTTTTTAATAACCACTGCCCTCTCTCCTCGTAGCGTGGGATTCCCTAAAAAAGTCATTGCCTTGGGTTATGAGAGTCGTCGAAGGCTACAAAAAATTGCCAGGTGTCGTATGCGACTGAGTGCAACCCATTACAGGCTATGGAACTTTTTCCGCGTGGTGCCTCTACGTTGCCTTGGTGAAGGACCACCTTTAGGACCATGATATAATAGCGCCCAGGAGGTTAAAGGGAACATCTTGAAAGCAATGATGACAGCAAACGATTAGGGGAGCACGACGTTGCCGGGGCAGCGAATTGGATTTGACGCGCCGCTCGATTGTCTTTCGACCACAGATTCCGCCATCCGGAGAGTTAAAACTCGTTTCTGCATTTAAAATCAGCATTCAGCGAAACAAAAAGCTTGCATCCAAATCTATAATACCGTGAATATGTTTATCTTTTGACTACTAACCGTAACGTAGAAACTATGCGAGTAGATTGCATTCACATTTTGGCTGAAGGGAAAAACCCATCAGAAAATAATCATTCTGAAAGATCCTCCTTCCGATTGGCATTCTTCATGATATAATTGAGTAAAGGTTTAAAAGCTAAGAAGAAGAAGAAGGGACGATACAATTCGACACATTTATCCACACCAGAACCTCTTGAAAGAAATATGGGAAGGAGAAAGATATGGGAGTAATTACCGAAGAGGACCAAAGATTGAATACATCAGGGAAATTATTGCAAGTCGAAGTGAAGAGCAATGAGGGAATGAAAGGTTAGCTGATAGATGAGGAGAGCTGCGACGTTCGTGTCTTATAGCTGATGACTGCCAATAGTGATGAAGAACGAGATGGAAACTGGCTGAATAAAATAAGAAAATGGGAGGATGAAATCGATCCCAGAAAGATCTTCCTCTCGATTGATATTTTAACGATGAGAATTTTAACGATAATCTCCTGAGATACGTATTTTTCCTTATGAAATCCCATTATAAATAAATAAGCGAAGCATAGAGCATTCTTTATCGGCAGCCTTTTTTTTTCAGTTTCGATATATTTATTAGTTTCCGCACGGGGGAATATATACTCTAGAAAATGCAAGGAAATACCTACCGCGGTTCGAAGAGAGCGAGACATGACTGCTCTTAAACTGAGTCTACTAAATTTTGAACATTCTGATTCCCAAAGCGAACGAATGAGAGCTGGGACCGTGGAAAGCTTTCTGGAGGGAATGTTGACCATCAGAAACACTCTTGTAGGGAACAGATCTCTGTCTTTAACACCCTTCCTGTCCTCCTTCTCTTGAAGCTAGGATGTGTGAACGAAACGAGAGCAAGAAATCACCCAAGCAAATGCAAGCAAAATGACGGAGGCATGGGTGGGGAGGCTAAGTGAGGTGACAATTATTCAGGGGGGAGGGATATACTAGGACCAGGAGGGGGTGGCTGAGCTCCCCCAGCCCAGAACGGGTATCTCTCGTGGAGAGGACGTGCTGGAACACAAATTAGAGGAAGGCTTGACGAGGGAAGGATGTGATTGATGGCCTAGGGGACCTCTCGTTGTTTGTCCCGTCGGATTCGGGGTGCCTGGAGAAAGAGATGGAAGAGAAGCTGAGGGGAGGGGTGGGACGTGGGGGCATAAATCTTTATCGCAGCGCTGATGACAGTGGACGGGTAGGACGTTTGTTCATCAACGTCATTTGGTAGACCGTGGTACTTTAGGCCTGAAGTCGGACTGAATGAAAGAAAGTCCCCGATGGAGACCATACGCTTGCCCAGAAGACACTTTTGGAAGCCATTGATATAAGTTCTGTTGTTTTTGCCCAGAAGAATAAAGTTCTCGGACCGTGGATTACGGATATTTGCATCTTCTTTTGGATAATATATGAAAGAGAAGGACGTAAAAAATTTAAGGGCTATGGTATTGAAAGAAAATGTATTCACATACATAATTAAATATTATTTAAGCGTAATGTTTTGTTAACTTTTGTATAAATATCGTCATTAATTTTGTGTGCCCCAGTATCCCCCGCAGTATCCCCCGCAGTGGGTAGCTTTGAATCACATTTTATTGGGTTTTATGAAGTGCTGATTGGTTAAATAGCTCTACCAAAGCGGAAAAGGTGAGCGAGTTAGATAAAAAGCACGCTCAGTAAGTCAAAAGAAGAAGAAAAGCTTTTTTTCATGTTTATTTCTGGTGCACCTGGGATTATTTCAGTGATGATATCATTTGATCGAACTATTTCGCTCTTTCACCTCATCCCTAGATCGTTAATTTCAACGCTATACTCGCGCCGCGGAGGGATATGCGTGGATTGAGCGACGCTCTACTTTGAGCACGTTTTCATGGAAATACGCTGTAATTACTGAGTAAATAAAGGTCAGAACTGAACATAAATGTTGACATGAAATTTACCCTTATAGTGCAGAATTGGATAGGACAGGTACCATTAGTGAAAAAGAGAATTGAATGAAAGTAGGGCACTCTAATAGAAATGAATAAATCAAGAGTAAGGCTAATTACTTATGTGAGGCTAATTAACATGAACATCGCTTCGATTTCGAAAGGAATACATTATTACAATCTTGCTTAATTATTACAATTGAATCTTCTCTCACCACGGCCGCATATATCACGGTGCACTTGGAAGCAAAATATGAATGAGTAGGCAAGTATGAACTGGGCAACAGTTCGGGGAATTTGATCCAAATCTGTGCTAATACTTAGTCTCTTCTTGTAACTTATTGAGGTTTGGTCAATGAAAATTCCTTTATTATGAATCAAATTTACACAAAAGACTTTTAAAAGAAACGGTCCATATCATGAAACACCCATATACATGCAATTTGAGAACGGATATAGATAAATAAAGTAGAATTTACATAAGTCTTATACAATAAATCTAAAGGTATTATTAATAATTTAATATACGCTTTTTAATAGTTTTACATGTTCAAAATGTGTTAATAATTTGTTTTTTTTTTAAATTGATGTTATTGTTATCTTTGTATTTATATAAAGCAATTTTCATGATTTTTCTAAATTAATGTTTGGTGTAATCTGGGTGTTCTATTGTTGCCAAGAAACTGTTTATATTTACCCTGCAAATTGGAATGGTTGATATCATGTTAGTGTAATTAAAATTTCACAGGTTTTTTTATATTTGTAAAATTAGTGTACCCGATAAAAAAATGTACAGTGTAGTTATCACCAAAATTGTTATAACAATTGTTATTTTGCTGTTTCTACCTGTTTATGTTGTTAATTTTGTTTTATGGTTTTCAATTAGCCCCTGAGGGTGGCAATAGATTTGCCGAATCGTTGGTAGTAAAATGAAGGAATTTTAATTCACCGTGCCTCAATAAATTAAAAGAAGATGTTATTTATACGCGGTCAATAAATACATTAACTAATACTTAGTGATAGATTTGAAAAGTAATCATTACACTCAAATGTATTTTTTAAATTCTGGGAGGAAAAGAGGTTTATGAAAACTTCGGAGCCAACTAGTCGGCGCAACTACTGTACGTGAAATATTAATGACGCAGTACGGAGTACTTGACTTAGAAATTTACGTAAGTAACTAGTAGTGGAAATTAAATGCCTTAAGGCTGTAAAACAACTGAAATCAGGAAAAGTAATCATGAGAGCGCAGATGGCGATCGGGACTTGATTTCTCAAGACTGGTCGATATGCGCGTGGGATGACTGCACGTCTTCCATGAATCTGTTTAAAAATTCGCCAGAACAAGAACTTCTTATTTCTTTTTCTGATGATGCCCTTGGCGTCAGGCCCTCGATGAGTACCGTCTTTCAACCATTCCTCTTAAATGTCCCACGCTCCATTTTAAACTCCCTTATTCCATTGCTCTCCGGACTGTCAGTACACATTTCTCGAATTTTTGATTTCCCTTGAATCGGGGGAATCGTAGGCATCAACAGTGCTCAGGTATTCGCTCAGCGATTGCATTGCTTTGCTCTTTGCCTAACACATGGACGTTGAGTTTTTGTTTTCGTACGATAGAAATAGCCTTCATGTATATAATTTTACATGATTGAATATTTAAAATAAGCAACGCAATGATAGGAGAAAGAGAAATAGAAAAAAACGTGGTCTGCGTCGGACCAGACGGTGGAAGTTATTGAAATTTTCTTTGGCCGGTCGCACACACCCGCTCACACACACAGGCAGACAGGATATATAATTTACATATTAAACACATGGCGTAGTACTTGAATTCATAATTTCAAAATCCAAGAGATAATGCATCATAGAACATTATCATTTTACATGGTTTTGACTTGTAGAATGGAGTTTCGAGGTACATTTCAGAAAGTAGGTGCAAGGGTTAATGTTTCCTGGAAAAACAGAGAGAGGGAAACCCGGAATAAGGTGTAAAGAGTGTTTCAGAAGCAAAATGGAGGAATCTGGAGCGATCCCAACGGATTTCGTAGGCATGAGCAAATGGAGGATTGTCAAAGCTACGAAACAGTTTATGTATATAATTATAAAACATTGTAAAAAGTATATTTCTAAGGCATAATATCGTTAAAAGCGATTGAAATATGCACGGAGAATGTTATATTCCTTTAAGTTTAATCTTTATAGCACGCGTATAAGGTACTGGAAGTCTCGGGAACAATGAAAAAATTGCTTAGCAACGAAAATGAAAAAAGATCGAAATTTGCATTAATTTTGCGTTTAAACTTCAAATATTTCAATTTATCGATCGATAGAGAAACATCGGTTGCAAGAAGTAAATGCATTGATCTTTTGGCCTCATTTCAGTCAAAGAATGAAACTTGTATCTAAATTATTTCATATTTTAATGAATGAATGAAAATTACTCTACACGTAAATTATTCGTTTTTCCCATTTAAACCCATTAAAAAACAAAATCCTATCTGGACTCGAAACCAATGAAATATATTGGGATTTTCGATTTTTTCCTGACTTGAAACCAAATTTGAACCCTTCCCTGAAAATTTCATCCCTTTAGCTTGATTATAAATACCCAGGAATTCGTATCAATGAGTACAATTGTGGATTTTTCTCACCCAAAAAAGGGCGTGACGCGGAAAAGAGCGTGACGCGGTTTCTCGACCAACATCCCATCCCAAAAGTCTCCAACGGGCGCAAAGAAGTATAACTTCAAAAATAGAAATATATAAAACAATTTGTGTAACAAGTGTATAAAACAAACCTATTCAAACTTTTGGCTCTGAAAGCTGGCTTCTAATATCAAAATAACGGCATTATAAATTAAAATCTTGAGAGGAGAAAGAAAAAAAAAGACAGATCCTCAAAGCCACCCAAAAAAACCCGAAGAAAACCCCTGAAGAGTAGAAAAAGAGATATCAACTGGGTAGGTATGGATATTTCAATGGAATGGACCAAAATAGAATTCCCAGGGAAGCGTTGGAAGCAAATGGAGAAAATTTTGCCGGCCCCCGTGGCGCAGTCTTGCCTGCTAACCCAGGGTCGCAGGTTCGAGTCCCGCCTGGGTGGATACTTCACCACTCAGGACATGGATGTGAGTCCATCGTTATATTGTACACTTCTCGATGTAAAAGGCCTATTGTACTGTTTTCGAAGTCATTGAAAATAAATTTAAAAACATTCTAATGGGAGTTGGGATATCGCGTAAGAGAGAGAGGTGGGTGGTGGGGATAACAATAGACAAGTACGGAAAGAGAAGAGTGGAGAGAGAGATAAAGAAAATGGCGGAAAGAGTTCATATCAATACAACTAAGACGAATAAGGGGAAGAGGCAAAGAAGGAACATTGGCAGGTGAGTAGGGCGTTGTATTATTGCTTTTCTCCTCCAACTTCGCGCGATGGCGAATACAATCTGCAGTAAGAGTGAACGAGGGTCCACGCAAAGGGGGCTTCGCGATCATTACAAGTGAAAGTTATTTATTTCTTTGAATAGTTATTGACCACTTTAATAACACATTGGTTAATATATGGAGGTTCGGTCATGTCTTTTTTAAGATACTCAACTTCCCTTTTCCGCCGACGTTTCGCCTTTTTATTAATGAGGCTTATTCAAGGCTACAGCACAATGCAAGGAATACAGTTGGTAATAATTATAATACTACAAAGATAAAATAGTTTTCAAACATAAATTTAGTACCTCAAAGGATTAACATTCTTACTGCGACAATGGTGGCACAAAAACAAACTCTTCCTCTTAGTAACGAAATCAACATAAAAAACAAAACCAAAATGGAAACTTTTTTATCTTTGTAGTATTATCATATATATTATTTCTCAAGGGCTTTTTTTTGTCGGTACGCCATAACTTCCTTATTACTTCATCAATTTTCATAAATGAGGCATCATTTTAAAGCTTTTCTTAACCGCTACACCGGAAAAATATACAAATTACTCACATTTCAGTTGTTTTTCGAAAAATTACAATTGAAAAAAAAACGGTATTTTGAAATCCCGCCCTCGACCTAGCGATCCTCTATCGAGAACGTCGATATACATCGAAATGAAACCGATTTCAATTTCATGCATCTATTATCTCAATTCGCATTTAATTTCGACTTAAAATATTGATTTAAGGTATTCGATCTGCTGATCTAGGTGTTTATATAATTAACTAAATTAATCAAAACTTGAATTTATATTTACTTCCCCAAACCGCTCGCAGTCATTTGTTATTACTTAGTCCAACCACGATAGTCCAACGACGACCAACTTACTTCGTCTCTGCTCTCTACGATAAACAAACCCGGCGATCAAATCAGATTATTCACTTTAAAGAAATCTACACAAGTTCAACTCAAAAGTAAGTACCGTATGGATTCTGACGCACTAACTACACGCTACTAACTATACGGTGTGCACTTCAATTAAGTGGGATTTGAGGAGGATACAGTGCGAATGCTTCGCACGGGTCGACTAGTAATTCTTAATTACTGTATTCCTTATATTGTACTGTAGCCCTGCAGAAGCCTCAATAAAAAGGTGAAACTTTGGCGGAAAAAGGAAGTTGAGTTCCTTAAAAAAGACATTACCAAACATCCATAAATTAACCAATGTAAAGTTATTTATGCCCGCAGTGAGTATTTTTTTATTCGGGGCGCGAGTTAGGCGAGGGTTTCGATTGGGAGTCGGACGTGAAACTCCCTCGAAACTTAAGGGCGCGAGCAATAAATATGATACACATTAGCGGTTCGATAAAACTTGGATTTTGCTATTATTTATTTTCTGTTTCCGAGCGTTACATTCTGACGGCTACAAGTGGGAAATAAAAATGAAAAATGGTTTTTCCGTGTGGGGGCGTGGGAATTAAATGAGGAAGAGTATTTCTCAACCGTCAGAGTTCCTCGCTCCCTCTTCTTTAATTTATTTAAAAAAATAAACTGCTATAGGTGTCATGAAGTTCTTTCGTAAATAAGTTATGTCTAACATAAAATACTCGTAAATTTTACTTATGCCTTCTTCGAAGATTATGGCTTCTTACAGAAATGGTAATAAAAGTTGTAGTGATGTCTACAGCTGAGATCATTTTCCTTTGATCACTTTTTTATGGCGAAATTGATTGTCCTGGAGTATCTTTATTAGCTCCCTTTAAAATATTAGGGGCATACTAAGCCATTACTTTGAGTAATTATGAGTAGAATTTCAACATAATGACTGAATAAAGGTGTGCAATTTTTCAAAAATTAAACTTCAATTACCACCAAAGTTTCGATGTCATCTTCAGGTGTAAAGCGAGTAAAGTGACCTCCTTCCTTCCTAAAGTACCAAGGGTTTGGGGGGTCGGGAGGGGTTTACGGAGGAATAGAGTGCTTAGGGGGGGGGGAGGAGTTTAGGAATGGGAGGGGAAGGAAGAGATGAGGGGGAGGTGGAAAAAGCGGTGGTAAGGAGGTTTATTTTTGCAAGATGACAAGGTCATACAATGAAATTAACTGCACTAGATAAAAACTATTTGTGTTTTGGAGGGGAAGGGGGAAAAACCCCTAAACTACCATACACTTGGTATGTAAGGAATTTGTTTTACTCAAATTTTCACCAGGAGGTGATGTACTAGTATCGAAACCTAGGAAGTAATTGAAATTTTATTAACTTAACTTTGGAAAATTTCAAATCTCTATTCAATAATAGTCCCAATGTTCTCATTAACGGTGGAAGCCAGCGTATGAGCTGTACGTTCCTTGAAAATGGGTATTCAATTTCCAGGCTTATTTTCCTTATCTCTTCTCTTGGACTACAACCTAGTCGTGGTGGAAGGGCTTGCGTGCTCCGATGACCCCTAGAGCTGAACTGGCGGGAGCAATGCTCCTGGTAGGGTCACCCATGCCAGATTGGTCGAAGGTTAGGAGACAGACGAATGATAGTCCGCGCAGCGTCTGTACCTCAGTGATGCGGCTGCAAAAGGCGTCTGAACTCAGTGGGGCGGCCTCTGAAGTGATGGTGTCACGTAAAAAACACTATTGAGTAACGCCACGGAATACTATCTCAAATAAAACAAAAACCTTGAAATTATGGGCAGTTCTCAAATGATAATGAATCCTGGCAACTACGAGACTCGTCCCAGAGGGCCGGGGGTCGTGCCCGGCAGCGGTGGGAGCAAGGCCCCTGCGGTCGTCATCACACGAAATCCTTGCTCAGACGTAGTAGCAGCAGAGGAAAAGAAGACAGAGAAGTGGAACGAAACTATCAGAATAGGCACGTGGAATGTTAGGACTATGCTGAGGGTGGGGAAGCCAGAGAATATAAAGCAAGAAATGGAGAGGGTGGGTGTAGACATCATGGGTCTGGATGAAGTAAGATGGAAGGATGACGGGGACTACTGGAGCGTTGACTATAGAGTAATTTATAGTGGAGGGAATGAAAGTCAGCGCGGGATTGCATTCATAATGAATAGGAAACTTGGTAGAAAAGTAGTGTATGCAGAACAGGTGAGTGATAGGATAATAGTTGTGGAACTAAAGACAGATCCAACAAATTTAGTTATAATCCAGGTTTATATGCCTACCTCTAATCATAAAGAGGAGGAGGTAGATGGGGTGTACGATCAGCTAAAGGAAATAATTGGTAGGATACCTGGGAGTAAGTACTTGGTAGTAATGGGAGATTGGAACGCGGTGGTGGGCGAAGGAAGAGATGGGAGTGAGGTGGACGATTACGGGCTAGGAAGGAGAGACGACCGGGGCGAGAAAGCTGTGCGAGTTTTGCCGTAGAAATAACCTAGTAATTACAAATACATGGTTCAGACATCATCCTCGACGTAGGTACACTTGGAAGAAGCCAGGAGACACAGATAGGTTACAGATATATTATATAATGGTTCGTCACGGATAAAGGAATAGTGTTAAAAAGTCGCATACTTATCCAGGAGGTGATGCAGACACAGGCCACAACTTATTAGTCATGAAATGTCGGGTAAAACTGAAAAAGATAAGAATGGGAAGGAGAGTACGAAAGTGGAATACGGAGGCATTAACTAGGGCAATGAAGAAGAAGTATCGAGAGAAGCTGGATGAGATAATGGGTGAGGATCATGGAGTTAGATCAGTGGAAGATGAATGGGGAAGTTTGAAAAATGGAATTATAGAAGCGGTGAAATCAACGGTAGGCGTAGTGAGTGAAACTAAAATTTAAAAACCGTGGATCACGAAGGAGATCTTAAGGGAGATGGAGGAGAGAAGGAAATGGAAGAGCGTAAACTCAAGCTAGGTAAGAGAATATACCGATAATTAAATAAGAGGCTTAGAAGAGAAACAACGAAAGCAAGAGAGGAATGGTGGAGAGAACAGATCGAGTCTTTAGAGAAATACCAAAAAGTGGGAAGATCAAATGCATTATATAGGAAAGTGAAGGAACTTACGGGTGGTAATAAGAGAAGGGGAATTGCAACGATAACAGACAAGACGGGAAAGGTGATCGTAGAACGGAAAGAGAACCAGGAGAGGTGGAAGGAGTATGTTGAAGAGCTGTATGGTAAAGAAATAAGGCCCAATATGTTAAATATAGATAGGGAAGACGACATCGACAGAGATGGCATCGAACCAGGTATCCTAGATAGCGAAATCGAAAGAGCTCTACGAGACATGAATAGGAATAAGGTGGTGGGAATAGATGACATACCTGCAGAGTTTATAAAGACCATGGGGAAGAACGGAATGGAAAACATTTTGCGCTTATTCGTAGGATTTATGAGGAGGGCGTGTGGCCAGAAGACTTCGCGAAGACTGTACTAATGCCTGTACCAAAGAAGAGTAAGGTAAAAACGTGCGAAGACTATAGGACAATAAGCTTATATCCTACGCGGCCAAAGTAGTACTGAGAATTTTAAACAGAAGGCTAGAGAAGAAGGCTAATGAATACCTGGGTGACGACCAGTTCGGGTTTAGGAGAGGGACGGGAACGCGAGACGCTATAGCTGTGATGAGGACGCTAGTAGAAAGAAGCCTAGAGTATGAGCAGGATGTTTTTGCATGCTTCGTAGATTTCGAGAAGTCATTTGATCGGGTGGAATGGGCGAAATTAATGGGAGTGTTGAAGAATTTAGGGGTCTATTGGAGGAACAGGCGTCTGATTCGGAATTTGTATATAAACCAGACGACGTAGGTGAGGGTAGCCAATGGAGAATCGGGATGGGCAACGATAGGACGGGGAGTGGGGCAGGGGTGCCCACTGTCGCCGTTGCTTTTTAAAGTGTATTCAGAAGAAATGGTAAGGGAGGCATGGGGGGAGGAGGAGGTAGAAATAAAGGTAGTAGGAGAGCTGATAAAATCCTTGAGATTTGCAGATGATCAAGCATTGGTTGGTCAGTCTCTCAAGGGGTTACAGTCAATCGTGAATGCAGAGTTGCGCTCGCTAAAGAAGCATTTTCTAAGAGGAGGGAATTGATGAGGGGGGGGTCTGAGAAGAGACGTAAAGAAGAGGTTGGTGAAAACTTTAATTTGGAGCGTGGCGCTATATGGGTCGGAAACTTGGTCATTGCGAAGGAAGGATGTGGGTAGACTTGAGGCGTTTCAGATGTGGGTTTGGAGGAGGATGGACAAGGTGAGCTGGGTGGCGAGGAAGACGAACGAGGAGGTATTGGATATGATCGGAGAGGAGAGGAAGCTTGTGGTAGAGATTCGGAGAAGGCAGAAGAGATGGATAGAGGAGGTTTTGAGAGGAGAGGGCATGTTGAAGAGAGTGATAGAGGGGAGAACACTAGGGAAGCGTGGAAGATGAAGGAAGAGGATAGGAATTCTGGACGAAATAAGAGGAGGTAGAAGATATGAAGAATTGAAGAGGGATCTAATAGCGGCCATCCTTAGGAGGGAAAACAAGACAATGTCTATTAGGTTGGTATGCAGAATAGGGACTACCCAAGAACCTACCAATCAGCTGGTAGAATACTTGAATGAATTTTCCTTATGCATATCATATATTGGCTAGTGGTATCTTATATTGGCTAGTGGCCTCAGTGTTGAAATTTGTCCATATATCGACTGTGAGGCGCGAGGTGACAGGCACGGAAAACTAAAAGTCAGCCGATTTACACCGAAAAGTCTCCGCTCAATTGGTATTATTCATCACCAAAATGATTTCCATCCCTGGGATTTTTCAGCTACTGAGTCTGAATGCCTTATGGAAGAAAAAAATTGATTCAACTTCTATTCGCACGCCTCGTTCATGCCTGGCAGGGAAACGGAAAACAGCCCATCTTCCCTTTTCTGTTTGAAATTAAATGCTGTACAGATTTATCTTGTTTCCACGGCTAATAAGCCATCAATAATCTACTCATATCGTTATGGCATTAATCAAATCTGCGTTATTATGTCCACCAATGTTTGCAGTATGCACATTTATCACTATCCGAAAAATGGGTATCGCTTAATGCGCCTGAGGGATGAAATATTCCATGAAAAAATTATTTTCTTTGTCCGGGGGATTTGAGCCCCGATTCCACAATTGGGTATTTTCCACGTATTTCAAACTATCGATATTCTAATTCAGTTACTTGAACTTATTGCATTGGCTAAAAATTTTCTTATCAAATTGTATGAATTGCGGTTTTAAAAGCTAAAGAAAGTAGAAGGTTACGAATGCTCCCGAGCACACTCCGGAAACAACCGAATGGCCTGTGACGTCATTTTAGCTGTTTACATTTAGACCCAGGCGTTTCCTTATGCGTACGGTGGAAACAAATGCGGCGAAATTAGTTTATGACGTGTTTGCGTTTCTAGATATGCCTTTAAATGGCATCTAAGTAAGGGATATAGATGGTGTTTTGTGCCACAATGTACAAATACATCGGTTGAAACACCGAACAAGAAATTTATTCACGCAATCACGACATTGAATGATTGAAATTTCTTCCTTGGATTCCTCAATGTCCACCCGTAAAAATGTATGCTTTACTCCGCACTTTGTGTTCTGGACATATTCTTGCAATGACTGTGCACAGTGGTCCATCTCTCTTTACTTGGACGTATCCTATAGCATTATCACCATAACTCTCACGAGAAGCTTTATAATATAACAACACTTAAATTAAACTTTGAATAGACATTTAGGAGATGAGAATCTATTTTTAGGCATTTCTACAGCAGATAAGCCACTTCTAGAAACCTCTACAAACAATCACTAATTAGCAAATTAAAAATTAACGTTTTAGGTGTGTCGAGTATTGGTAGCACAACATTAAATCGCCTACCATAAACATATCCACTTTGGGTAAATTATCTTATGTGGTTTTAATAAAACCATTGCACGCCATAGTCTTTGTTTTCAATGAAAACTCTGTAAATATACGGTAGATCTTCTACAGTTACTCACTTTCTCCCTCACATCCGTCTATCGCTCAGCGAAAATGACGTCAAGCCAATCAGATTTCGTTTCGCAGCGGCGTAAAAAAATTTGAAATTTCGACTATTTTAATCTTAAATATCTCAATTAATATTGAATCAATTTTAAAACTACTTTCACTCCGCAAGCTTGTTCGAGTTTAAGTAACGTATGAAGATCCGTAAACTTAAATTTAAAATTTTTGGAAAATACCCAATTAGGTACTGCTTTGGTGTGTTGTCCTCTTACACGACTAAGTCGTCTTGGTTCAGGGCGAATTTCAGTGGGGGTCAAGTGATTTTGTCATGGCGAATTTCTTCCCTTCGGTAAGCATCGTTTGTCGATCCCGGTTGCGACGGTGTAAAGTCCTCGCCTGCTAATCCGATGGTTCGCGAGTTCGAGTCCCGCTTGGGTGGGATGTCTCACCACTCAGGAAATGGCTGATTGCGTTCGTCAGTTGTTCATGCGCCCGATGTAAAAGGCCAACGGTGCTGTTTTCGGGATTGTGGAAAAAAATAATAAAATATCTTTGCACCCGTGCACGTTATTGCGTAACATATCATTCGTGCATTCGCAGTGAACTGGATATTGTATCGTCTAACATTCTAACATTCTCAGCGGTGTATGTTTAACGGAAGGGTCTGCGGCTGAAGATGAACCACGATTGCCAACGCTCAAGTTCCAGTTGACAGACGATCGTTAACTGATATCGTGAAACGTGGTATATCACGTAAACGTGAATGGTGGTAAACGTGGTATATATCACGATAAACGTTTCAAGCCGACGCCGATTGTAAACTAGGCTATAAAGCTTTCATCGAAAGTTAGTATTCATCATTAAAATAAAAGCACTTTTTACATTTGCACAGTTTTAAAACTGTTAAAAAGTACATAGTATTTTATTTTATTATAATAATAAATGATAAAACTGCTACGAAGAAAAACAAATGACACACGATTTTATTTTTTCGTCACAACTTTGGATAGATACAGTCAATGTGTTCTCACTACTTTTGCTGCAGGAGAGGAGGCTGCGTTGCTTTGATTTCTGTCTGTGATTTTGCTCGTTCTTCATCTCCGTATCACGATTCTCATTTTGCTCTTTGATCTCTGCTTGAAAATGTGAAAGCTTGTCGCCTATATTTACCTCATCATCTCCATCACGTTGTCATCAATCCAAATATGGGTTTCCTGAAGCCCTCCTCTCCATCCTCCTTTTGGAAATTCGTTTTATAGCTTCATAAATTCACATCGTAACTTTCCTCATTATTTTCTCTGTGTATTCCACTCCAGGAATTCCTCCCATTCATTTCTCCTTCCAAAATGGTTTGTAAGGAGGCTGTCATGTCTCAGGATGTGTCTAATAATATATCTGCTATTGAAGAAACTTGAGGATACATCACCCTCCTTTTGTCCTCCTGTTTTCTCTTCCAGCTAGTCCCGGCAAGATTAAGCGATTGCAAAATCGGAGAAATCCCTCGCCACGGTTCAGTTTTTGTGGAAATTCTGCTTCGAACGAAGGAGAAGCTCAAACGGATAGACGCGTCTTCCTTCAATGGAAGGTGATGAAGGAGGAAGTTGGGTTCTCGAGGAAACAAAAGAGGAGGCCGTTGCGAGGGAAAGAGAGGAGGAGGAGGAGGAAGCGGATTTATTGTTAAGAGCGCCCGCCCTCTTGCGATGATGAGGGGAACCTTTATCGCGCGGAGGCGTATCTTGTCTTGGGTGTTGGGGGGTGGGGGAGGGGGTGGGGCGTTGGGAAGGGGGAGAGGGGCAGGGGAATTCAGGGGAGGTAAGGAGAGAGCAGAATTTTCAGGGATGTGGATTGTATGCGCTACGCAAGAAAAGCCGTTTTCATCTCCACAGTTGCATGTTAAATAAAAAATAATCTTGATTTCATCATTCGGTGCTTAAAAGAGGAGTGGAGCAATGGGGAAAATGTTTGTTTTTTAAGTTGATAGTGATTGTAAGCGGGGGAACGTGGTGGCCTAGTGGTTAGATCGCTTGGCTACTGATCGAAGGGTCCCGGGTTCAAATCCAGGTGAAGCCTTTGGACGCCCCTGAACAAAAAAATCCTCGGAGTGCGAGGTGGCCCAGGGAAAGGAACTGGCCCCTGAATGTGTGAAATTCACACGCCTGTGGCTTAGTCAGGGGTGAGCTCCACCCTCAACTATCCAAACCAACCTTCGGGTTGAATCACTGAGTGAGTAATGATAACGAAAAGAAAAAATCGCGAAATTTTCTACAAATACAACATTTTCAGCGGAGTAATATTCACTCGGTGACAGGGACTGATACAAACATCAACTATACGATATGACGCGCGCGCTCTCACCCGGAAAATTAGCATTAGATAATATGAGGTGTGCGTCTTACACGAGAGGGAATGCGTGTATGTGACACTCGTTGCTCGGATCCCAAAAAGGGCGCCCAGAAAATGCGTTCAATGTACTTCTTCGTGTGCAGAAAGAAACAGACATGTTCACTTTTATACCTACACAAGTCAATGCCTTGTTCCTTCGTGTCCCTTTTCCTAAACCACCGATCGGAAACCTATGGTACGCGTGCAACCAGATGATACGCGAAAGGTTTGTTGGTAGCGCACCAAGAAAAGACGAGGATGTTAATTTTCCGATACTATATATATCCTTCTTACTCATAAAATCTTTTTAAAAGGTGGTTTGAGCGAGATAGTTCCCTAGTCATAATGGAGACCAAATTCAAATTTTAATTTTTAATTTCAGCGCCTGTAAGAAGTATGAAATAAATGTTGTAATATTAACGGCGCAACGATATAGTTATATATGACCAAAATTCTCAGTAATTAAATAAAAAAAGCTTCATGAGTCTCTAACTTGACTCATTTTTTCCCGACGTACGGCTGAAAGCCCTTCAAAACAGCAGGTTTTTTTTGCGACTCTGCAAACATTACTGTGGGGAGTAATAGATTATTTTTTATAAATAGTTGATAAAACATGCAAATTAACCACCGTTAGTTTTTAGACGAAATCTAGGTGCTAGAAGTTCCTAATTTGTTTAATATTCTCTCTCTGGAGTGCACAGGCATAATCTATCCCATGTAAGGCAGCTTATATATTTTGGCAAATTGCTCGAAAAGTAGTCTGGCAAGGGGTTGATATTTTGATATTATTGGAAATATGAGAATTCTTTCTTTAAAATGAGGCTGAATTCATCAAATTCTAGGTGAAGTGATCTTTCGCTCAAACTACCTTAATAAGTAAAAAAAGTTATATGTTTGTTGTTTCAATGCAATTAATAACATCTGTAAATATTTACTTTGTTTATCCAAAAAAAGGTAATTTTCATTAGTCTTAACAATCTTAATATTGCAGTCTTAATGCTTATCTTATAATTGCATTCCCTTATTACTTTCTTTAAGTAAGGTGAAACCTTACTAGTTGGGGTGGCTTGTAATTATATTTCATGTAAAATGTATCGCGGGTACTCGCAAGTGTAGCCAAGCGCTGTCCTAAACAATCACAATGCCTGACAGAAATCTTTTTGCCATTCACTTGATGAAAATCACGGATTCTTACCTCGAGGGAGCGTTGCATACGCACAAATATGGCACACATCAATATCACGTAATATGCGATAGTAAGGCTTTTTTTACGCGTGGAAGTTAACTTTTATGAAAATCTCAAGCGAGGCGATGTCTATACGTCCATCACCACTTGTAGAAAATTGCCCTGCTTTGCTAAACACGTTAATGGTGGCTTTTCCGCAAAAAAAGAATGGCACAAGTAAAAGGAGTGAGCGATGAATGTGGCAATTTATTGAATAGCCAAATCTCGCCAAACATGAAAACCCACAATAGGAGTCATTAGGGTGCTTTATAAACTTATGTTAGTTAAATTATATAAATGTATGCGTATCTTATAGTTAATTCAGTTTTAAAATTATTTTATTCTTACTATTCAAGACAAGAAGAGGTTCAAGTATTTCTTTAAATTTTTCTCTACCAAAGACAAACATCGCTGAGTTAACGTAAACATTTATTTTCTGAGAGTAAATTCTCCTTCAGCAAATTAATTTGTTGCATGGATTCGTAATTTCAAATCTTAGTCATGCTGACGGCATTTAACTGGGTGTAAAGCGGTATTATCACAGAATGCAAAGGCCTCTTCCTAGCAAAACAGAAGGCGGTTTATGGAGAAATACGAGCCATGATTGACGATGTTCCGATTACTACCCTTATCATCCCCACTACCGTATAAATCTGCACTCAGACATATAAGCGATACTTGCAAGCGACTTCAAGGCTACTACTAAAGAAGTCAACATCCTTGTGTTAAGTAAAGGTGGGTTTGTGGACTGCCATTCGATACTACATTCGATTCGATATGTGATGTCACGCAATATGCGACGAATCGTATCTTCAGCTATTCTGAGATCTTAAGCCCCTGAGGGTTGAGGGGGTAGGAGGTGTTATCATCGATTGGCGTTCTAGAGGTGGAGGGCGAACTGGCCGAGGGAGGAGAAGGGCTTGGATTGGGAGAGCGAGAGAGAGAGAGAACGGCGTTGAAGGGTTTTTAAGAGGATGATGTGACGGGAGATGACTCATCGACTATTTTCCAACGTCATAAAAGGTTTTGTAATAAATCGAACATTTTAATAAACTATGACCCATAGTTGTTTGTATTTACATTTTCATAACCACATAGGAATGAATTTATGTTGCTTTACACGTGAAAGGTGACTTCTATAGCAAGCAATAGCCTATAAATCGCTTACACTTAGCTATTCGATGACATCAGAGGCCCATGGGGCACTAATCGGTTAACCATCGGCAACGGTTTGATCTTGTAAGAAGGTTTAACTTGCTTCTATTTGCTTGGAAGTGGCAAGCAATTCGTGATCATGATAAAGTGGCTGCCATCGAGGATTTCAAATCGAAACTGAAAATCAATTTGACGGAGGAGGACTTACTGATAGATATTTATGTTTACTCACTGATGTTTGTGTTTGTTGGAGATTACTTCAAATAAGGGATGGTGTTGTTGTCTTGATTAATGAGAAAAAAATAATTTTAATACATAATACGTTTTTAAGATGCTTGAAAATTCCACGGATGCCTGTGAAACTCAAAGGAGTGCGGGGTGCAAACGCTCCGATTGCCGAAAAGCAGCACTTATGGAAATGTCAAATAACGGTGACATGTACCGATTGAAGATATCTTAAACTTGCCCCGGTGGGTGCATAAATTATGTGCCGTACTTTTAAGAGACTTAAGCTCTTGTTGTCACCCATGCTTATGGTAGCTTTCTTTTCAAGATATCACCCGGATACTCGTACAAACATTTCCTTGCCATCTCCTCAGCGAAATGTGCAGGATATAATGTTTTCGTTGCCATAGTTCCTTAAGTAAGGAGTTGAAACCCCATGTCCACTGGACAAAGTGCTTGAAATCACATTCCCTATCACCTCCTCAAGCCACACAGACTCTTTCTGTAATCCCGTGCGCTAAGCAGCGCCATTCATTTGTCGGAGTCTAGAGCAGTTTCGACACGGTGCCAGACGGAAGTTGAGGGTAGAGGAGAAGGAATTAATTTGTCCGTGGAGGTTAAGAGAGGATGCTTCCGCCGGTGGATACAGCTAGTGAATAGAAGCGATGGGATGATGAAGACCATTGACATATACTGCCGGAGAGTGTGAATAGGGAGTGTGGCAGGGGGTATTAGGACAATAGCCAAGAAAATGGGATGGAAATGGACTTGAAACAAGCAAAAAATGAATTGTTAAATGTATGTTGACGGAGTGTCTTGAGTGCTACGCTCTGTTTTTTTGCTATAGTCATTAACGGTATGAACCGATATGAAGAAAAATATCTTGTACCAAGACATTTTTCTTCATATCGGTTCGGCAGTGTATCCCTCTTATTTTGTCTCATCTGCCTGATGTAGAGATATAGTACGCGGTCAATATAATTCCTTCCCTGTCATCCTGGAACTCACCTGTTGTGAAAATTTAAAGTAATCTTCGTTTATTGTGTGGCCCCCGATTCTCTGGTGACTCCCAAAATAGTTAGTTCATTAGTTGATTCACTCTGTTCGTTCTTAGCAGTTTTTAAGGTGGTTCCACCGTGAAATGACTTAAATGTCATTTTATTAATATTCTGTCTACTTGTAGAAAAAGTTCTTCTCTATCTGATATGAACAGCATAATAATGCCTTTCCACGCTATATGACTCTCTAATTGAACTTGAAATTACATGGCGTTCAATGAGGGAACGAGAGAAACACGGGGAAAAATAATATTTTTCCATAAAATATAAATGCCATTTTTGCAGAAAACTATTTATAAGAAGAAAATAATCCAGAGAAATTGAATAAAAATGTAATATAGGCATCTTACCACCTTATTTTTCTAGTTATTGATGATTTAATCCCGTAATTGAAGTCAAAATGCGGCAATTCGTAGGAAATGGCGCTGCAGTCGGCTCCTATGGCTGGAAAAAAGTGCTCGTTTAAAATAAATTCGTGGAATAATCTGCATATTTTGTACCTTACTTTTGGGTTTCTATAGGTAACGCATTTCATCAGTGAAAGCAGGATTTTTGTTTGGCAAAATATAAAAAATGTGGAATTTAGTATTAGTTTTGACTCACACAGTCGCGGCGGAACCTCCTTAACGAAGCGCGCTTCGCTGCTTTTATCTGTATTTTGTTTATTCCGCGGATTGAATCCATTAGTGCAGGGTACCAAATGCTCCTGGCGTAATCGAGATCTGGTCTAAAGTGACCGAAGTAGTATCTCTCTTTCAGATTTTCGTCCGAAGACAATCCTGCTAATCGCACGAGAAACCCTTGTCTCCGGAGGGTGTAACTTTAGGCAAAGGGAAAGAGACATTTAGAAGCACGAAGATAGGTTTTAAGCATCATCGACAGAATTGATAAATGCAGTGAGCAAAGAGTCGTTTGGCATTAGGAAAAATAGAGCAGAATTAGTCCGTAAGAGTATTGATACGATATAATAAGTAACCCATAGCCACGAAGACAATGTTCAAGGGAATCGGACTGATACGGTGGATGGAGTACTGACATTACATCCCGAGAGCCTGAGTTCGAATATTGTTATAGACAGAGATTTTTCGGAGAAAACCCTGGCCCTACTTGATTGCCATGTGAGGAGCTTTACATGTGCAGTGCTGCGTCTATCGTCCATCTTGGCTCCTTTTGTACAAAGTGAGATAATGCCGACGACAGGTTTCTCTCCATCCATCCCCTCAACTTTCGAATAATCATTCCCTGGTGCAGTGCAGACCAACCTCTCTTCAAAGGCACAAATGACCCACTTTGCCGGTCAATTACCCAAGTAAACAATCCAAAACCGACGATGTCCAAACATTCTCTGTGATACGAGTCACATGTGAATGAAATGGATTCCTGATCTCTGAGCTAATTAATGTTGCTCGTTTAGATGCATCAAATGTAGCGTGTTTACGACGCGAGATGCTTCACGTTAGCACACATTCTAAGACAGCAAAACTTACGTAGATAATCTGGAAGGCCAAGGTTTTCATCCTTCCAGACGAAGTTCATACCATCTCTGTACATCCCCCTACTCACAAATAAATATTGAAGAGCAAAAATTGAAATATTTCCATTAAAACGTCATATTGAAAAGTATTTAGGCGTGAAGAAGACAGTAATTCTCTGATAACTTGCTTATGTGAGCATGAGGCTTTATCAGCTCTGTTATTTTCAGTAAATGTTTGGGTTCTGAAACGCTGAAAAACTAGTCCAAATAATAATGACAATAGAGTTTAAATTAGGCATTCAAATGTATCAATCATCTATTAATACTATTTAGAATGCAGTTTTAAGGCGTTGTTAGAAGATATACTAGTTTTTTGTAAAGTTACTTTGATATTTCTTATCTTCCAAAGTTGTGAAACTTACTAACCTCAAAAGTGATAATACTACATCAAGGTATTTAGACTTGCCCTCGGAGGGCGATAAGCGTAGCTCCGGGATTTAAGCCTCCCACCGCGGTGAGGTGAACTTACCTCTCTGAAATTTATCTTGGCAGTCTAAACTTCGGCCATCATAGTACAAGTTGATGACCTAACTTGATGCGATAAAGTTTAAGTTTGACTTTTGCCCAAAACTTGGGAAGTGTGGACAAAGGAGACTGGGAAATGATGGAGGTGACATTGCACCTGATTCTTGAAGCCAATAGGGGTGTAAATCAGTGATTACTTTCTTGGAAATCAAAATTCTAGATTGAAATTTTGCGTCTAGAGATTCATTTAAGCCTAATTTTAAATGCGTGAAACATTATTTCATCAGAAGAGAGAGCGTGATTTTACGAAAACACCACATCTATAAATTGATACCGCATTGATTCAAGCCTTTACACGCTAAATATCTTCTCGCTATTAGTAAAAGAAGGTGCAAAGAACTTAAGTTTGCTCTAAAGACGGATTAGGTGCTATTCCAAAACAGAAGAGCTCGTGCAATGAAACACCATCCACGAAATAGAGGCAAACATTGTGTGCGTTCAAAATATTCTATCCTTGCAAATTTAAAAATTTCTTAGGAATTTTTTGATATGAGCATTTTTTTAAATATTTTAGGCAACCAACTTTTCTACTTCATGATATATTCTGATAAAAACGGGCTCTGCGGTTAATATATGTAAAAACCCTGAAACAAATCAGCATTATCGTTAGCATCCGTACTCCTCCGCATTTAATTAATATTAAATCATCCTCTCCAAGGTTGGGGCAAATTTGAAACTAACATTTACCTAATTTATTCTCTCCTTTCGTCATTTAACAAATGCTCATTGTTTAACACAGTATAATTAACCAAGCCAAGAAACCTTTTTGTGCATGGTTGCTGTCGCACTGCACAACGCAGTGCATCACGGTCTTGTAGTCATTTTATTAGGTAACATGAAGGTTGGACAGTGTTTTAGGTGTATACACCTATGAATAATATACACCTCGCTAGTTTACCTATGAATAAGACATGCAATTAATTAAATATCCTTAGAAGATCTTATAAGTTGAAAAAGCTTCTTAAACAATGAATCTCAGCGCCAGTGATCGACAATTAATTCATGGAAATAATCTCCACTTGAGATCTTTGTTGCCGCTTGATTGTTTACTTCATTTGGTTCACAAAAACGCCTAAATTTTGGTTTCATTGGTTGGTTATTCTTTTCACAACGTTTAAAAATAAGTACTCAAGCTTAGATTGGTGAAGGTAACTGTCTCTATCGGTAACTCAATATCAGTTCCATGCATGGAAGAGAGCCGTCGAAAAATGTGCTCATGTAACGGTACCGTTTAAAATGCCATATCTTCGCTAAAAATTAAGATATGAAAATTCTTTTACCAGTTATGGAAATGAAATTAAATTTTACAATTTTTATGACTCTATTAACCTTTTCGTATATCTAAAAAAAAAGTTATTCTAAAAAATAACTTTTTGAAGAAAAAAAAATATTGACAATTTCAGTTACCACTTCAGAATATGTGAGCAATATGCGTAAATTTTGGCAGAAAAAGAAAGATACAAACTTAAGGGACAATTTAGACCAGTTTTTATTTCTAAGTATTGCTGGATGCCAGTGATTTTGTGGGTTTTCATGGCAAATACAGAATGCTTCTGACAAAAAGTTTGCGTTGCCATAGCTCGGTAACTAAGGAGTTGCGACCCCATGTTTATTGGACAAAAAATGCTTAAAATCACGTCCCCAACCTCCTCCAGAAGTATTGTGCTTTCCTCCTGAAACACCCTGTATATAGAGGCAATTATAGTTTTTACAAATCTTTACATTAATAAAAACGTGTCACGGAAAATGAACTTGATTTAAATAAATCTCACTTGCATTAATCCACCTTTAACGAGCTAAGATATTCTAAAATAAATATTAATTATAACTGAGATAGAATAAAATCTTCTCTTAATTTGGAGGGCAGACTGAATGTCTCGTCCTCACTTCACTCGACCCTCAACTATTGTTTGGTGTAAGTAAGATGGGTAAGCGAAGAAACAGATTTATTTTTTAATTAAAAAGCATGGTATTAACAACTCTCCCTTTCGGATGGAAGATGGCATTAGCTCGTTCCCATTGTTCCTATATTCTCTAACATTGATGAAAACATGCTACCGGTTTCTAACTTTCAATGTTCATTTGCCTTGGTAATGCTTTTAATGAAAAGAAATGAGAATGATGCAGTTTAAAATTCCACTAACGCATCGCCTATAAATTTCCACCTTTGACAGCAGTGGTTAACACCCTGAGGACGATAGACGCAGACTACGCCGCCGAAACGTCAATGCAACACACCAACATCACCCGGTTGGAAACCCGAGAAATATACATCACAACGATTAACAGTTCGAATTATCGAATTCAACGCTTTTAACCAGGAAAAGTTGCCCGGCCGTGTGATATTAGCTAACAATACAATTATGAAACTAAAAACGTACCTACGGATCAATTAGAATTTTTTTCAACTAACCATTCACCCAGAAAATTTAACAACCCACGGAACTAGAAAGCTTCGATATTAAACTGTTTTTTTTTTAATTAAAAATGGCATTCGTATGATTTTTTCACGATTGAAAAATGCCACCGGAAAAGCGTAAAAAATTGATCCGTTCCAGGCTTATCGATAGTTATAGGTATTCCTTTTGTTGGTGCTCTGATGAAGGGAGTAAGAATGGAACAATCAATATTAGTTATCAGAGACAGAGAGAGAGAGAGAGTAAACTATATAGTTTTTCATCCATTCGATGGAAACAAAAGAATTCATTTCTCACCGTCCCCTTTCCACCACTTTGACAAGATATGCCTGAGGCGTCACGGATGACACGTGTGAGGATCTAATAGCGGGGTCTTTTCTTGAGACGTGGCGAGGCGGATGGCGAGGGGGGGGGTATAGAGAGGGGTACCAGCGAGATGTGTCGTTTCAATTAGACAGTGGATCAAAGAGACGAAGATTAGGAGGAGAAAAGACGAATCATTCTTGTGCTGAAACCGGACGAGTATGAGAGCGAATGCTCGCAGAGTTTTGGCTCGCTGCCGACGACTTACGCCAAGGGTTGTTAACTCTTCAAGAGCTGATTCCATGAGACGCCCGTTCCAAGAGTTAGTTGTTAATTCCCGAAGATTGAGTCAAAAGCATGATAATTATAACTACTATGGAATATGGATTCCTTTTTACTGAATAGAATTAATGTTGATCACAATTTGATTAATAATTTGAACACAATTGAATTGAATTCAATATTCTTAGGTTTAAATTGGCGAAAACTCAATCGAGTCAATAAAATAACTTTGTGATTTTCTCAGCATATTTACTTGTTGACGGCCGGTCTAGTCGCTATGGTGACATGACCAGGTGTTGATGATGTCGCATTTACGATGTAACCAGTCATATACAGATAAACCTATAGTGAAGCTTACAAAGTTATTACACTGATTCAGTCAATATTGAATATGGTCGACCTCTCGATGACGGACATAATGATGGGCCGGAGTTATGAAGAGCTGAAATCATAGGATCCACCAAAGAAGAAGTGATATGACTTCGGATGATTTAGAACGATATCTTAAACAGAATCTTGCAGATTAGCTGACTCAGGTATTAAATAAAAAGTTGAGTTAATGTTTCATAACCTCTGTGTATCCGTCCCATGTTTTTTACAAGATTAACTCTTTAAAGATTAACGGTGAAATATACAAACCGGGAGATGATCACTGATGTATGCTGGCCTCGGTGGCGGCGGGGTAAAGTTCTCGCTTGCAAACCTTAAGGTCGCTGGTTCGAGTCCCACCTGGGTTGATGTATCACTATTCAGGGCAAGGGTGTTGTGTACAAATTTAGTTGTGCACCACAAAAACCCTGGTGTAAGAGCTTTTAGTGCTTTCCTCAGTGGTAGATGAAAATAAGTAAGTATACGAAATTTCCACCGCGTGGCTCCATTTGTTGGACGATATTTTGTGTGCTATGCCGCAGGCTTTCTCAGGTCCTGCTGACCTGAAGGTGGAGACATAGTCACGGTCTAAGTGACTAGCGAAGAATAGAAAACGAGTCTTTGCTGGTCAATTATTTGTTTTTGATCGTGTGTCTAACATGCTCATGTTTCACATGCTTACGACAATAACGCCAGGCTGGACATTCTGAAAAATTTCGAAATTATGATTTGCGCCACGATTTGTATTTCGAAGTTAAGTTGGCCTCAAGTCCGATGTTTTATCTTCTTCCTTTTAAATATTCTTCTATCTTCCCTTACTTTGTTCTTCACCCCAACCATGACTTCCTTAAACACCTTATCCTTATTTATATACATAAGAAAAGAATGTTTAATTTAGAATCTTCCACTTCAAAACTTTAGGCTTCTTTAAAATTACGAGAAGGCATTGCAATCGGTCAGGGGTGCTGTGTAGTGAAGCAGCGTGGAATTTATCAAGTTAAGACAAAATTTGGCGATTTGGAAAATAAATGATAAGATCTTTTTGGTAGAGCCCCTTCGTTTGTGATCGAATTCTTGGACTAAAGGCCGTTTCTAACCTCGCTCATTTCAATCCTGAAAATCGAACTCAATTCAGCAGACTCGAAAGTGCAGGACACTGCAAGTCTCGGATGGAAGTCTCGTGCGATACGATTCTCCTTTTCGATTCATGAGCCGGCTCATGCGTACAAGATATTTTTTTGTTTACATTGTTCATCTAAACGTAATCAAAGCTTTTTGTATCACTCAAAAACTCCCAACTTTTATACACCACAATCAATCATAAGGTAGCTTCCCTGCACCAGGAGCACATTTTACTAATACTGGAAAAATCACACACGGCACCACTTCCTGGCAAAAACAATGCTAAGTTGTAATGCTAAGATACAATGGAGAATTGGTCAATATTTAAGAAAACAACTAAAGAAGACATTGCCAACATTGCGTCCAATTTTCGTCTTCTTCAGGGATAAAAAAATTTATAATGTAAGATTTGTATCTCGGGGATAGGTCAAACATTTACAAACTATAACTCCTTGCCAACGTTTCGGTGTATAATTGACAATTGTAGCCCTGAAGATGGTGTGTCAATTATACACCGAAACGTTGGCAAGGAGTTATAGTTTGTAAATTTTTGACCTATCCTCGAGATGCAAATCTTACATTCCATAAAGAGGTCGTTAATACAATACTTTAAAAAAATATAACAATTAATAAAACTAGGATATCATAACTAATGTGGATTATTATTGTAGAATGAAGAACAACGAAAAACTTGATTACCTCTGACTTATTCTGAGGTTGCATAGCTGTCTTAAATTTACAAAGAGGCATACATCAGCACAAACTCAGAATAAGTCAAAAATAATCAAATAATAATTCGTTGTTGATTATTTACATGAACCAAAATTAGGTAGTTATTAATAATATTCTTGTTTTGTTTATTGTTATATTTTATCCCTGAGGAAGACAAAAAAAATTGACGATATGTTGGCAATGTCTTCTTTAGTTGTTTTCTTAAATGTTGACCAATACTCCTCAATACCTTAATTTCAATAATTCGTGGTAAACAAGAAGAGGTTCTCATATAATGCGAAGGTGTTTTTAGCGCCGCCTCCTCTTTCCTGAAGACACTCAACTCGCCTGGTGATTCATGAGAAATCACTTTGATACTCGCATGAGAAATTTCACTGAAAAATAAGTACAGCACTCATTTCTGTACTCAGCGATGAAAATTCCACTCGACGCATTTATCGACTATTATTAAGTCTTTTACACGATAGGATTTTGAGTCCGCTGAATTCAGTTCGATGTTTAGCGCTGAAATAAATGACGTGCAAACGGCGTTCATGCTGTTTATTTCTTGAGAATACTCATCCAACGATAATAATGGGAGCCTTCCATTCAAGGTGCTGAAGCTAGCGCACATCGGAACTAGAGGAACTGTATTACCATATATTCCCTATATGCAGTGCGTTGAAATTGGGAATATTGCTATTCATAATAACATCTTGAGTATTCAATTACTCAGGACTGTCATGTAACACATACTTTCCAAAGTGTATGAAGCAGAAATAAAATATTTGTAAGTAGCTTCATATATGCATGTCTTTTTGGAGTAATGTGGGTCACATGCTGAAATTAATTTGCATACTTTTTTGTGTTTAACAACTGATATTTTGCTAACATGTTTACAACACATTTGACGTGTAGTTCACAAATATACTTAAACATCAGGGGGTATATGTAGCTACAACTGGAAATATTGAAACAAAGGTACAATAACTGGTCAATATGTAATGTGGGTCACAGTGGAATAACCCATAGGACCTCTAATCGGAACGGCACATCAACGCACACCAACGACGTGTTGAATGGAACGATACATGCTATAGCGAAGCGTTTGGTAACCTACCGGTAGAGGTAGTATTTTGTGGCTGAACAACAGTCACGGCCCAATAACTTGTGAATAGTTTTTCATTCAAAAAGGTGTTAAAAAACGTAACCTTTTTACCAAGGAGTAACTAAAAACTTTACAATATCCATGTTTGACGTCTTTAAGGAAAATAAACACAAAAACATCAATCGCGGAAGCCATTATCGACGTTCTTTTGTTGTTCAGCGCATATCAACTTTGCTCCCGATCTGTTCAAAATGTGCACTGCCCAGAAGTGCAATGGGTCTGTTAAACAAATGGACGGCAATTGCGCTGTCACGTTGCGAAGTGATTAGCGCACTAGAGCGAATGCGGAAGGCACCCAATAATTACGTTCATTAACTGATTCTCCCGTTATTACTATCTCTCGGGGACGGGACTTGTCCTGGAATCGACTCTCCCTCTCTCTCCCTTGTCGACCCTTCCTCCTCGTGTGTTTGGGCACCGGGAGGGGAGGGAGGGAGGGGGGCAGTAAGGGGAAGGGGAGGAATGGGATGAGGTCCCACGGGAGGCGCCGCCGTCGGAGACAATGGGAACCCTCTCTCTCGCGAACGGAAAACCTTTGTCGTGAGTTCTCCCACATATCCGCTACTCCCTGCTGCCGTGAGGTTACTGCCTCCCGCAGAAGGAAAAACATTCTCCACCGTGAACGAACCGCGTGCAGTACATATGTTTCGGGTATTACATATGTACTATACATATATGCCAACTTGTGAAAATAATTGTACATGTGAAAATACACGCCCATCGGAGTGGGCAGAGATTATTTGTCGGGGCTATGCATAAAAACTTGCTCTGTTTCAATGAATTCTTCCGTACCATCAAATTCTTGCATACCTACTATTCTTGCACTCTATTATGGGAATATTATTTATTGCTTCATGCACGCCCTCCTGTTATTAAGAGTCATAACACTCATTCCTCCTTTTCGGAGTACCATCCACCACACCCACTTGTGACTTAATTCGTGGTCTAACCCTTCCCATCATAAATTTTCCTTCGTTATCAATCATATCGACGTGGCCATACCAACGAAGCACGATCTGCCTTCTTATGTGTGTCCATCACTACACCATCCAACCCACGCATTATTTCAACACCCATTAATTCTTAAACCTATCCCACCTCCATTTACCGCTTACACTTCTCTGGCACTTCCCGATTATCGCTGCATATAGACTTAATTTAAATGAATGCACTTGGGAATGCATATTTATATGCCAATGCAGATGCAAAAACTTTGCACTCTATAAGTGTCTAGTGGGGAAGCCGTTCAACGCGGAAAGAAGAGTTTTTCGCGAAAATTGTGGATCTTACCCAATGCAATTATTCCTTCGAATGTAATAATCAACCCGACGTACGAGTATTTTAAGCTGGATCCAGAAATATTTGGAGGTGGTGCAAAAAACCCAAAATAGGCCGAGTTCGTTAAAAAATTTCAGCTTTTCTCTAACAATAAGCATCTTATATATATTGGACTTCACGACAATTTCGTTGTGATGAGCAAATGTAATGGTGCAAACATAATTTAACTTATTAATTAATGGTATGGAGGCTCGTTGGTACAAATATAATAAAAAAGTTGTACTATTTTATGGGCACGGTTGCACTAGCGACACAGCACGGAAAAAAATATTTTCGTTATTCGAGCAAAAACCCATTTGTTGGCTGAATATTTGCCATAAGAACAGAAGTAATTGCCACTGATACAAATGATTCGTTATTCTGATAAAATGACGTTGGCTCCTGGAGCAAACGGTATCGGTAGGCCAGCATTTGTAACCACAACAAATACTTTAGTGAAGCGAGCAATCGTCTTGCCATTGTTACAAAATTATTTATTATAACTAGGGACGCCAAACATAAATCAATATTTACATCGGTGAGTTCAGGATGACGCAAAAACAATAAACGGGAAACAATAAGTAACGGGAGACACCTAGAAGATTAACAGTGGACAGCCACAAGAGATAAGTGGAGGAGTTAAGATCTAAAGGAACGCAAAGGAGGAAAAAGGCCGACCAAGTCGGAGAATAAAAACGGCAGGGAGCGGATACAAGGCGGCGTAAAGGTGACGAAAGAGGAACCAGGAATTTATAGAGAGGCCAGGAAGTAATCGGGCAGGAGACCCAAGATAAAAACCGTACGGCCTAGAACTCTGGAAATAAGGAAGGAGGAAGACCGTGAAACCATATCTGCAGCCGCATAAGAGAGAGACGAAAAATCCCCAGCGTCTGATAAGTGTAGCTTTAAGGAAAATAAAACCAAGAAATACAATAACCTCCATAATTACAAATATTGCTGTCTGAAAATAACGTAAATGTATAAATATTGTAAAAGATAAATGACCTCGCGCTTGAATTGATTGTGATATTTTGCAATGTTATTCTTCGATCATGAATTTCTCCAATTGTTTATAGGAAGAAATGTTGTTTTTAGTATGTGTTTTTAACAAGGCATCTGTACCTAATTACAACACTTATCTCAATGTATACTAACATAAAATATTTGTGAAGTTTTACGATGACTTGATATGCATTGCCTGATGCTGATACCAATAAAAGTTACATTTCAATATAAAACAGCATTGTTATTATTTATACCAAAATTCCCATGATGCACTCAGCGGACATGTTGTAATCGGTACCAATGAAATACCGTATACCGATGCTGCTAATAGTTTTGTAAAGGCTGCAAAATCACTTAGTTGGACTAACAGCTGAATGCTGAAATAACAATGGCCTTAGCTACCGCTACAAATCGGACCTCTGGCGAAGCAAATCGCGTTTGTTGGCCGAGCAAATGTAGGCGTGCCATGAGCAAATGTATTTTGCTCGCTCAACGGAGCAAAGGTAGCAAACGCCAATTGCTCGGGCGACAGTGAGTTCTGCTGTCACTATGTTGACAAACGAATTTTGCTGCAACAGCATAGCGAATGTAACTTCAACAAAGTTTTTTTCTCCGTGAGTCACTTGTCAGTATTGACACGTCGTAAAGTGTGAGGCCTGGCTGTCCGTTATTATTTATTGCGTTTGCCTCTGCGCTTGAACGTATAGAGGCACGCGCGAAGGAAGTGTTTCTCGTGAGTGTTTCATTGTTGAGGGGAGTTTTCAAGGGAGAGTGATTTCCAGTGGGCTGTTCCAAGTTGCGACGGAAAGGAGTTGAGAGGGGTGGAGTCTGAGTGGGGGGAGTGAACAGCCCCGTAACAGCCTCCCATTCCCCCCAAATGCCGCGAGAGGATGATGATGTAGAGGCTCCATATCCTACCCCACAAAGTAGGAGCGACGGAGAACCCCAGGCCGTCTCTCCTTAGAGAAATCCACGAGGAAATCCCGTCCTTAAGGTAGTTGGGGCGAAAAATCACTTCACCTAGAATTTGATGAATTTGGCCTCATTTTAAAGAAAAAACTGTCATCTTTCCAATGATACCAAAATATAAACCCCTTTTCGAACTACTTTTCGAGCGATTTGCCTAAAAATATAACCCGTTTTACATGGGATACATTATGGATTTGCTCTCCAGAGGGAGAATATTAAACAAATTAGGATCTTCTATCACCTAGATTTCGTCAAAAAACTAACGGTGTGTAGTTTGTATGTTTTCTCAACTATTTATAAAAATAATTTATTACTCACCACAGTAACTTTTACAGAATCGCAAAAAACCTGCCGTTTTGAAGACTTTTCAGCCGTACGGCGGGAAAAAATGAGTCAAGTTAGAGACTTATGTAGCTTTATTTAATTAATTACTGAGAATTTTGGTCATACATGACTTTATCTTTGAGCCATTAATATTATCATATTTATTCCATACTTCTTTCTGACGCTGAAATAAAAAAAAATGAATAAGATCTCCATTATGACTAGGGAACTATTCGCTTAAATCACCTTAAAGGAGTCGCGCTGCTCAAGGCCTGCGCTTCTAACGACTATGCTTGTTGAAGAAGTGAAGTTGGCCGGAATTAGTTTGCTCATCTAAAACCTCACTGAATAAATTAGTACTTCGCATTCTCCATTCTTTTGTTCCGGACAGCGTTTCCGGCAGTAATTGTCTTCGCAATGACAGTTATTGTTGAAACAATGGTTGGAAATAAAGGAGCGCGTAAAATGATAATTAAGAATTTAGTCTCAAATTATGTAAAAAACCATGATGGCCACCCAATGGGGCGTGGAGCAGGTGGTGTAAAGAGACCAGACACGAAAAATTGAGGGAAAATGAATGGGTTGGGCGAAAGGACGAAAATTATTAACTGTAGATATGTGAACGGAATGTCGAAAGGGTCTCGCGCTATTTTTATGTTTTAGTCATAAGTGATACGTGGTATGAAGATTTTGAACCTAACAGTTCGGAGTTGTGTAAACATATATTTTATTTTTTCACTTCGCCTCGTCAGTTCTAGAGGTATTGTGCGGGGTTTAAATGATAACGTCCCCATCATATTGAAACTAGCGTGATGTGAATTTTTCAAGAAATTTAAGCTGCTTACTTTGAAAGAAATCTATGCTTGAGAATAATTAGAATTAAGTTAATTGAAATGTGAACTTTTAAATATATATATTTATAATTGTATATATATGTATGTGTGTGTGTATATATACACATACATAACTAACTTGGAAGCTTTCACGAGCGTGAACACAAAAATATATATACTTTGTCACTAGGGTAACTAAAAAGAAGAAACACATAGTATGACACACGGGTTTTGGTAATTTTCGGTGGATCGCCGCCACCTTCTTCAGCGAGAGGTAAAGGAAGAAGGTCTCCCTAAATGTCTTCCTTTACCTCTCGCTGAAGAAGGTGGCGGTGATCCACCGAAAATTTCCAAAACCCGTGTGAGTGTCATACTATATGTTTCTTCTGTTTAGTCACCCTAGTGACTGTGAAATGATGATCTTAGTGTTGACTTAATTTAATCTCCTGATCAAATGAAATACTATTCACTTTCTAATTAGATAGTTACGTCGTAATTCAAGGAGAAATAATCACTTAGGTCAATGTTATTTTGAAATGTGAAGACATAAATCGATCAGAGACATGTTGCCGTTAGTGAAAGCATGATGATACGGGATATTGCATATTTACGTAATTGACGGGTTGACTAAAGCCATTCTGAGTAAGCGAGGTTTTCGAGAATCACTCGACGCCGCCGAATCATCCATCCCCCTCGTGCGACATGCATTTCATGCGTCTCTAATCATCCAGCGGAGGCCATTAGTTCAACGACTTACATTAAATGGGCACAATGGGCGAAACGAATAAGTCAGTGCTTCCCAATCAACGCGACGTACCGCGGCACGCTGGTGTTCTGACTAGAATGTCTTAGGAATCCTCTGATCTAGAGAATTTGTGAACTCAAGAAATTTACCGTACAGGTTGATAAAATCAACATATTTTAGCCATTTATGCGAGGTAATTTCAATTGCTTGAATTTGCGAGAAGTGCTTGAAAGAGCATTATTTATTCTGTGTCGGGGTTAAGTCCTCACCTACTAAGTCAAAGGTCACGGTGAGTAAGTTCTTAGCGGGTTCCCAAGCGGGTCAGAAGCCAACGTTTCCATGACTAACCCTGCCATCGTTGTCAAGGTGGCTGATATCATCTTGACCTTGACATCAATCACCTTGGCAACGATGGCAGACTTAGTCATCGAAACGTCGGCACCTGGGAGCCTATTCTGTTTGCTCTCGGAATTTCCGAGCCTCGAAAGTGACGAAATTTTGACGTAACAGCCTCTAAAATTTAAAAAAAGGGCCATTCAAAAATTGAGATTCGTCCGAGGCTGTGACGCCAAATCCACGGATTTTCCGAGGTTCGACCGTGTCGAGTCTTTACTGAATAAGGCCCATGAGCTCCTTACCCGCTTGGAGACCCGAGAAGAATTTACTCATTAAATTCGCCAGGAAAGCGCCCGATCCTTCACCAAAGGTTGCGGGTTCGAATCCAGACTGGGTGAATTTTTCACCACTCAAGGCATGATCGTGTGTTTCTCCGTTGCACAATGTTAAATACGCCGGTGAAAAGGCTGGTGTGAAGGCAGAGCAGCTTTCGGCGGTAATGGAAAATAAAAAAATAGAAAAAAAGAACTTCATAAACAAAGGCTGAACAGGAAATATTTAAAGTGATAAATTAATATTTAATGAAAACAATATTACATGGATAATTTGCGTAAATTTATACAGTGACGGCGCGGCATCAATGAGAAGCTCCCATTATTCGAAGGAAAGCTCTCGTGATAAATGGGTTTCCTTCAGAGTTTAAGTCCACACTCATTGGAATCATCAAAATGGACGAATCAAGGTAAAGTATTAACCACTGCAATCACGTTTTTCTTCAACGTTGAGTCAAAAGATAGGATCAGAGCATCATTCTTCGATGTTCCATACTGACGTTCGTTGGTAATAGGGAGGGGAAGTGGGTACTGCCCAGAGTCCATGAGCTGGCAGAGGAATTAAAAAATATTTTTGCAAATAGCATTGATTATTCAGCTTCATTGGTAGAGCACTTATAGGTTGCATTTTTTTAAACACATGAATGAATTCAGTCGAAAAATACAAGGACCGCATGGGAATAATGTATTGTCTTGAACTGAAAAAGTGAAGGGATTCAAAAACAGCTTTTACCTTTGAAATGATTGGTGAAAAATGATTCCCTTGAAATGTTTTGTGAATGTTGAGGGTTGAATCCTAAAAAGGGACTATGTATTACAACTTGTGAATCAACGCCTACGAAGGGTTGAAGGAAAGCTTCATCGCTACCACGAACAATCGCAAATATAGGAAATAGATTGGGCTGTAAATCTCATTAGATAACGTATGATGAAAATTGACTATGAAGGAAAAGAAAGGCCTATCAGATCAGATGAAAATATCTCAGTATTCATTATAGTGCCCTTGTAGTTGAGTTTAAGGGTTTTCCACTCTCTTATTTTTGGTTAGCTGAAAAAAAGGAATTCCCAACCATTGGCAAAAAAGCTATAAACATTTTTTTACGGTTTGCATAAACCTGCATGCGTGAAAAAAGTTTATTTTAGATGCTCACAATCAAGAGTTAAAATAAATCATCATCAAAAGGTCCTGATCATGAATTATGTGGAGCTCTCTCGACCTTGGTATTAAAACTTCTGTAGGTTATAGTGGATGTGATTTCAGTTTTTTTTATATCATGGAGATGGGGTCGCAACTCCATACTTACTGATCTATAACCAGGCAAATATTTTTCCGAGCACATTTTGCAGTTGCCATGAAAACGTCGAATAAAAGTGGCCAATACCCATTGATGGCCAATACCCAATGTATACAACCTAAGATCTACAAAAATGTATGTTTTGCCCAAACCAAATCTGACCGTGTTCAAACGCTCATTTGTCTATGTAGGGCCAACATTATTTTCTAGATTGTCAGATAGTATAAGAGGTTCAAAAAGTTTAACATCTTTTTTGAAAGGAGTAAAGAAATGGTTACTTAATGTAGAAAATCCAGATGTATTTTTTTGTTAATAGTAAGGTTAATACTCACTATATTTTGTATGCACGACAGGTTGTAACTAAAAAACAAATTGTTATCTTTTCATGCATTTATTTATGTCTCGTAACTGGTCTCAGTTTACTTTTTTTTTTTTAATTACTCATATTGTAATTTCTCTTGAGGTATCCCAATACAGGCAATGCCTAAAGGGATTCCTAATTAATTTATCCTTATTTAATTGAAATGTAAAATATGCTTGTAATGTTGATTCTAAGGGATAAATAAATATTATATTATTAAAAAAAATCCGAAACTTGTCTAAGTGGTGCACAAAATATGTATCGCACTAACATTGTCGTCAATCTTGCTAATCGTAGCTTATTTCCATGGTAGCCCCCGGATATTCAAAAAGATTTCACCCTTTGAAGACATCGTTGACAACACATTGGTTAATTTATGGAGGTTTGGTAATGTCTTTTTTAAGAAACTCAACTTACTTTTTCCGCCGACGTTTCGCCTTTTTATTAATGAGGCTTCTTCAGGGCTACAGTACAATGCAAGGAATACAGTTGGTAATAATTATAATACTACAAAGATAAAAAATTTTTCAAACATAAATTAGGTACCTCAAAGGATTAACTTTCTTACTGCGACGATGGTAACACAAAAACAAACTCTTCCTCTTAGTAACATGAAAATCAACATCAAAAACAAAATGGAAAACCAAGCTAAAATTTTGTTTAAAAAATATATCAAGTGAAAATAAAAATATTTAAAATGAATAGTATAAAGCATGAAATTAACAATTACAGATATCGTAAGTTCAAATTTCGAATGTATATTACATATTTTACGAAAAAAATAAACATATTCGTATTCAAATTCTGGAGAACACTACATAATACATTGAAAAAAAAACCTTAGTTAAATTAACCAATGTATTACTAAAGTGGTCAATGACTATAATTCAAAGAAGAAATCGTTGAGAACTGCAACCTGCTCTGTATCGAATACTTGCGACGTTATTGCTCCGTGAAAGTAAAGAGTAGCGACCCCATGACCGTTGAAGAAAAAAGTATAATTTAAATCACATCCCCCATCGCAGATTCCTCCTAAAATACACTAAGTACGCAGCTTAATGAATATTCCTGTCGCGCATCGCATTTTGCAAGAAGTATTCCTCACTTTGTCTTACGCGATCGAAAAAAGCTGAATCACTCACTTGACGTGACCACATGGCGAACTCGTGCCCCGCCAGATGCATTCGTCGTGGCATTTGGGTCGATCTCTTGGTTTGGTCGTTTGCAGTCGGTCAGTCTGCCGGTCACTGCCAGTCTGTCGGCATTCGTGCTGCATTGAGGACTGATCGGCAGTTGGTGGTCGGTTGGATGCGCTCGCCAGTGGTGATGCGGGATTCCTGAAACTTGTTCAGACCTAGAAAGGGAGAAAAACATACGAAGTCACTCAATAATAATTTTATATAGTAAGGGAAATAAATGTAAACGTGTTGAGTGTCTGATGATGTTCTGTGAATGAACACTAATGAACTTAAACTGACTAATGATCTCTCGTGGAGTAAACATATTCGAGAAATTACCGGTCAAGCTAATCGTAAATTGTTAAAAGAGTAGGTACTTGGCAAGTGCGATGATAAAGTTAGGGAAATCAGCTACTTATCCCTCGTTAGACCCCACTTGGAAAATGCTGCCAGTATTTGGACTTTTATGTAGGTTTGTCGTTAGGTAGTGTAGCTCTTAGTAGTAGTAGTACTCCGTAATACTTGAATCCTTTTCTGTTACCTAGTACTAACAGCACACCGTGCATGTTTTTCTACATAAGTCTTGAGTCTCTGTCCATTGTGTAGTTGCAAAATACATATATATTAACGGTCCCTCTCCATTGTGATAATATCTGTAGTGTAGTAGTGCATGCTTGTGAGGCTTCGCCTCGTGACAAGCTTTAGCGATTTATGCTAATGCATAATTAGTCGTAGTTACACTAACTTTAAGGTATAGTGTAATGCATATTGGTGAATACTCACCCCCTGCCACATACCCCTGTGGTGGCTTGCAGGGTATTTTGTAGATGTAGATGTAATGATGACACAGCAAAGCGGTGGAAAAACGTATCTCGGGAAGACAACCCCAACCCTCAAATGCTCGTGTAGAGCGAAGATGCTCGCGCCTTCAAGAGTAAGTATTGCGTGTTTTGTGCGAGAAATATAGCAGGAACTACACCGATCTACCAACCAGGTGTGACGGTTAACCCTAGCCGCAACGAAAAGTTAACCTTGACGCACCGGAAGACCCCTCATTTCTGTAAGAAGTACATTCTTGCCAGAGAAATTCATGTTATTTTGAGGATTGAGCTCCTAGGTTTTTTAACCATTTTATGTCGTGGAATGCCGTGAAATGCTCAACTCCCCTTTTTAAAAAACGTATCGGATGAAGTAAAATACTCGGGAATCACCGTAAATTCAGACCTGAAACACATGCGTAACATTTAGAAAGCAGCATTAAAGAAACTAGGAATTATGAAGAGAAAATATTAGGAAGGTCGACGGATGAAAATGTAAAAGAGAGACACTTGTCCAAACACAACTCCGCGATATTTTGGGAGCCTGCACAGAAGGATTTCACACCCGACACAAGTAAAATACAATGGGAAAGCAGCAAGATTAGTTCAAAACTGCTCCGAACGAACAGAGATGTTAGCTCAGATGATAGAAGTCACTCGAGACACACGCTATGCTTTGATTGCTTGGTCAATCCAGATCAGGCGATTTTCTAGGATGAAACGGAGGATATTTTTTTAAACCGTATCTCTAGCGTGGCTACACGTGGATAAATAAGAGAGAGACCTTGCCAAAGTGGTAGGTACGATAATTTCTTCATTCCGCGCACCTTTTTGAGACAAAAATAAAACGAAGCACTAAGACATTCCTATGATTTACATGTTCATATTCTCCCTTCTTCCCGTTCCCTTTTCGCGGCTCTAGCACCCACTGCCACACGTCCATTCAGCGGCTCGCGAATGAAAATTCGCCACACCCGCGTCCCGCCCGCACCACCATATGGGACGCACCCCAAGCGCCTGCGAATCCCCCAATCCGGCAGAACCCTCGCCCGGCACACGGCAGCCGAGTGCGACCCCGCTCGGGACACCCTCACCACACAACCGGACGTGTCTTCTAGTCCGTTTCCATTTTTCCGCGGACTCCCCTCGATGTCAAGATTGGTAGTTCTCCCGAAAAATTTCTCACCGGCAAGTTATTTTGTTCACTCTTCAGATCCGGAACGTAAAATAGATTCGGTTTACAACGGATTGGATTTTTTTAAACTCAAGCTTAAACAGCGTAAAAAAATATCGGATGGATGTTACAGAATAACGCTGTTCGGATATTCTGATCTCCTGTGACGTAGATTTCTGTGTATATACCATGTAAACGATCGTTGTGAAAGTTAGAAAATTACCTCCCTGCTCTGACAGATGGACTTCATTTCCAAAAACCGCATGAATGCGATAAAAATTGATAACATTTCGCTCGACTGCGTTCGCACGCACAAGGGTGGACGTTCCCATTGCATGAGCTGAAATGTGAACGGTCCGATCCTTTCCCGTCACCGAAGATGTGATGGCGTGGACGAATTTCTGTCCGATAACGATTCGCGAGACGGCATCGTCCTCTCGACGTTCAATCTGCTCCATGCGGTTGTCCGTCCGAGATGAGGCGACGTGTTGGCCGGTGAGTTCACACTCTGGACCGTGGACCGAGGAATTGAGAAATCCATGTGGCATCGAGCCATTTTGGCGATTTAATGCAGCATGGATGGAATGGTAGCGAACCAGATTTGTTATAAATTAAGGCTTTAAATTGAAATTTAAAGATTGATCTTCCAATAAATCGTAATTTAAGATACACGCAACGTTTTTTAGGCCAGGAAAAAATTAGAGAACTTTGAAAAAACATCCCGCCCGTGACTAAAACAGGTGTTGCGTCTCTAGATAGTCTCTCGTCTGTGTTCGTTTACATTTTTTTTACCGACGGCACTTCATAGTTTACCGCAAGATGACGTCACAGTGTAAACCAACGTGGCCCCGTCTCTATTTCAACGCAGCGTCAAAATATGCCCTTGTCAAGTGTTTGGTTTGATTGTCAAGTGTTTGTATCCGACTTAAAGTTTCAAATATAACATCTGACAATTATCGGTATTTTTCTTATGACATGAACTCTCGATTTAAAAAAAACACGTAAATAACACAGCCCTATCGAGGTCATGAATGATGATTTGTCTCCTCACATATTTATGGATAGTTAACACATCCATTTGGGAACGAAATTTTAGATCTGCCGCATGATGAGTGCCCAACTGTCGAGAATAAGATATCAGAGATGGCAAACCAACGGTCTCCCGCTTTAACGATAACACGACTAATTGACGTCAGACTCGTCGTAAAAGTTGTTTATTTGTTTCCTGCCTCTGTTTACTGAATGAATACCAACTTCAAACGTGATAGCAGCAACACAGTGCTAGGTAAGAAACCAAGTGTTTGAACGTAGCGCTGGCTATTTCAGCTTTTTCTGTTTAGACGAGATGCATTGTTTCTGTTGTATTAGTACCCTATTCAGTAAATATCTGAACGCGTCCATAGAAGACACGCTTTCGTTGCAGCGGTTTTTCTACCCTACGGCTGCGATCGTTGGATTCGATTCTCAACAAACCCGAAGGACCACAATTTTAAGTTTCATGTGGACTGAGGCAACGATGGATAGCCAGAAACTCAGAAAATACGGAAGGCTTACATGCGAAAAAAAATACGGCAATAACAAGATGTCCTCAAGCTTTGTCGTAATTCAGTCTATGACTTCATAAGGGTTAAATTTTTCAGCGAGTCTCCAAGTGAGTGAAGATCGAATCTAATACCGAACCCTGACGTACGTTGGCACGAGTTGACTTTGTTTGGCACAACCAAAACAAAAGTTTATGTGCCTCGAATTATACGAAATCTCGGTAAATCAGGACTCAGATTCTGTAAACTGTACACACCGATTTAATGAATCAACAGTTAATTATTGGAAGTCATGAACAAAATTAACACATGGTGATACAAGATCAGCCCAGTGTTCTTTCCTTCTCTGGGACTTGCGCTCTCTTGGTGCGATCGGCGAGTCGCGCGATTTGATTTGTGAATGACCGAGAGTTCCGTGTGACCCTTGGATATAAGAGGAGCAGCAGTTTCGCGACCCCGCCCGGACCGCCGGAGCCGGAAGAAGAGCCGGAAGGGCACTGCAAAATGGCCGCTTCATTCCGCACGACCCGTGCTCGCCCCCCCCACAATCCCCCCAACCCCCCTAGGGAGAGGGTTAGTCCCCGAGGAGAGTCCCCACTTTTTGATTTTTTCGTACCCTTTGACCGCATGCCCCGGATTCTTCAAGTGCGGGGAGTACACGTATGTGTATCAGATACAGTCATATCCTGGGAATCATTATAACTTCAGACCCAATGTTGGGATAACACAGCATTTGAGGCGGTGCATTGAAGAGTCTGGATAGGTCCTCAGATATAAAGGGTGAAAGAGAAATGTTTACTTCGCTCCCGTTAGCTCAAATCTGGAATATGAGGCGAGCATTTAGGACTACGAGCCCGAATACGTCGTGCTGGAAATAAATCAAATAAACCAGAAGACCCAACTGACTCGTAAAGAAAACTTGTACGAGCGAACAGGAACATATCCGATTGGAAGTAGAGACTCGGAGGATACGAGCTAATATTAATTGAACATTTCAAATCACACGATGTATCGACGACGCACTGTATCTCTGGAAACGAAATAACTGATAAACTTGGAGAGAGATATACGCTGCCGAACTGACAGGTCTCTCTTCACTCCTCGCACCGACTACAACCAAAACAGAGCGTGTGTCGCTCCGCAAGTCAATCCGTCGGGTAAAATCGTTCACTCTCGCCGTCGTCTTCCTGCTCGTCCCTCCCGGCGGCCCTTATGCCGGAGCCCTAGCAACACACGGCCCTGCGGCTGCTCGCTGGGAAGTTCGCAGATGCACGACCGCATGCCCTGATTCCCCGTCTCTCTCCCGCACTCCCGGGGGTTCCGTCGTGTACACTGGGGGGCAAGGGGGGTGAGGGGGGGGGGGGTTAGGAGGGCAGAGGGTGCACACCATGGTAACGGGGAGTGTGGGAGGGAGGGGGTCTCATACTCACGGCGCGGCCGAGATGAATAAGGAGCCTCAGGTGGTTGAGCGTGGGGGCGTTGGGGGATGGTGCGGGGGTGGTGGTGCGGGAGGAGGGAGGGAGGGGTGCGGGAGGGAACAGAGCAGAAGAGCAGGAGGACTCGGCAGCGGGTGCAAGGCAGCGGCGGCGGCGGCGGTAGACGGCGGGGCTCCACAGTGGGGCGTCCTCGGCGTGGCGAAACGGCGCCTGGCGTCGTCGTGGAGAGAGTGGCGCCAGCGACGCCGACTGCGAGGAAGTGAATGGGAACGGAGCCGTGGAGGGGGCGGGAGGGGAGGGGAGGGAGGGGGGAAAGAGGGGAATGAGGGTGGAGAAGCGAGTAAGGGGAGGAGGGGGGATAGGGTTTGGGGTCTGGGATTGGGGGTACGAGAGGGAGTAAGGAGGTGCAGGGAGGGGAAGGGGACTGTGGCGGGATAGGGGTGTGGGGGAGAGAATGTATTGGGAAGTGGATTGGGGAAGGAATGGGGGGAGGAGTGGGGGCGGCACGAGAGGGTGGGGATTGGATGGGGGAAGGGGAGTAGGTTTGTTGTGGGTGGGGAGGTTGATGGTTTGGGGGGCGGGGTGGGGCGATCGAGGGGTTGGGGTGATGGGTGTTTGGGAGGGGGTGCGACGAAGGGGTGGGGTGGGGTGGTGTTTTTGTGTGAGAGTGTGTGTGTGCAGAGCGAGGGGTTGGGGAATGGAGGGGTTAAAAGGGGTCTCTCAGGGTGCGGGGGTAGTTCCGGCGGAAAGGCATTCCCCCGAACGAAACCGCTTCCGCTTAAATGGGGGTTGGGTGGGGGGAGGAGGGGGAAGCACCATCGCAATTACGGTCCCCCTCTCCACCCCGCCCACCCTTTTACAACGACGCCGCCCTCGTCACGTCCAAACCCTTCGAAATTAATTTTCCCTCTCGCGGAAAGAAGATGGAGGAGAGCGGTAGTTGACTGCGACGACGAAGAGTTGCCCGGCGGCGGCGGCGTGCGTCAGAGAGTTTAATGGATAAAAAAACGTTCGTCGAGTGGAATCACAAATCAGCTGACTCGGCTCGGATGCGAACCCTTGTAATCTCTCCCGATTATCGGCCAGGTGTGCTCAATTGGGATAAGTCCGTACGTCATTGTAACTTCAACTCTAGGTATTCGGGCTCTTCATTATTGGAATGTTACTTCTTTGCGGGCGTTTCGCCACTGGATTTCGCGCGCCTGGGATTAAAATTAAAAATAACGTGACCAAAAATCCTCACGAAAGGGTGGGGAGAAGTGCCATCGGTAAGAAACTGAGACGGAATCGAGATGGAGTTTAAAAACGAGTGACTCTCTTCCCAACCTTTTCGTGACATTTTTTCATGGCGAAACACGTGGCTGAATCGTAAAAGTGCTTCTTAACTCTTCTCCCCATCACGTGACGCTTCTCTCAACGAAATAAAGAAGGGGTAGAGAGGTTGCTGGGTAATTTGAGTGGAAAGCGAGGAATGTTCGCCTGCTCTCATCCCCCCCTGTAGTGCTTTTCTGTAACTAGTTAAGGCATGGTAACGACATTTGTCGATTTGTTATCTCCCTTGACGATTTTTAAAGCGAAAATCGGTATTCTGTAACTCATTACTAACGACTTTCGTCGATAAAATCGTCGGTAGGTGGCAAAAATCTTCGATGACCCGTCGCTTCTAAGCGAGGGGTCAAGATACCCCTAATAAGGCCTAGAAAAAATTGTTAGAAAACGGTAAACGTCGGAACACTTTTTTGCCTTTGGATCGAAGAGCGACAAAAAGTTAGGTTGGTAGTGGTTTAAGAAGGGGTTCATTGGAAATGGGTAAATATTACAAATTTATTAGTATTTATGCAGTACGTGATGTTGGTTTAAAAACAATGAAATGCCTTGAAACATAAACTGGGACAAACTTGCTGAGCTGAGATAACATGGCATTTTTCTATTAAATAAAACCTAGTTGATTTTTAATAAAATCATATATTCGTACTTTTAGATATAAATCGTTTCACTCTCATATAATCATACGCATCGGCATTTGGCACAAATATAGTTAGACAAAAGATAGCGTGGGATCTGCTGTTCAGCGAAGAACGTGTAAGTACTCAAACGTTTGGAGAGACGACTTTTAAGAGATGGCTACCTCAACGCGAATTTACAACTTTACTACCCAATAATTTACGCAGCAACGTTTTATAGTTTGATCAAGCCTCGATTAACTTAGTTACCATTAGGTATACACGAAATTATTCACAATTTTGGATCAGTTAAGTCATCAACATTTTAGTATTTCCGCTATATCACCAGGAACACGCTTATTAAAGCAAGCCTCAGCAGAGATAATATACGCGGATAATGGACGTGCTGGCTGAATAAATACAGTTGCCAAAACAATGTTCATTAATCGTACTGTTAAACTAAATAGGCAAAATTAGGTACTAATAACGCAGATATAATATTATATAAAAGCAATTTACCATATAGAATATATTTTGAGTCAAGCCCCCATTCATGAATACACTATTATCCCCGCCTATACCAAAGAGATTGGCGATTGTGAAGAAATGGCTTAATAGTTCAACCACAAATTAAATTTTAGCCTCAATTGTGTTGGTACAACACTTATAGCTTTGAAAACATCAGGAAATACACGGAATTGCAATAAATAATTATGTGTAGGTAATGCAAAAAAATGGCGGCAATTATTATGGTTAATACGAGGGATATTATTTAATCCAATACACTTTGCAGCCCCAAGCAAATTGACTTTTTTATATTGGGAAATTCTTAAAAGAAATGCGTGGGGAATTATTAGGACTCGCACCATTAGCGAGTAAAATTATAATATCCCGGCCATAATAATTTTGTAAGAGTAAGGTCGTAACAGGCTTAATGCCTACCGAGACCTCTGTATGGCGTTCTTAGTACTATTCCCTCACCTAATAGTTTTAAAATGACAAACCAGAGGAATGCGTAGGTTTTAGCTTAATCTGATTGGTGAAAAATCGTAGCTACCATGCGATGTGCTTAAAAAATATTGTTATTCTCCCGTGAGTAACGAAATTTCGCTACAGAAAATGTAACGATTGCTTGTCGTTTAGCCGTGTTACAGAATAGCGTTGTCGGTAGGAAACATCCGTTACATCCGAGGATTTTCGGTACAGATGAGCTAACGAAGGTTCTTTTTTAACGACTTACAGAATAGCACTACTGGATACACAAGTTGATATCATTTCGTAGAAAAAATAGAGTTTTTGGACAATAACAGCTGTTGGAGAGTCGACCACTAAGAGCCACGCTTCTTAAGAGTACCTGTAGTGCCACACCGGTAAACGTATCCTTTACACCAAATGTTGCTTGGTCGATGTTGGGAAATGTTAACCGCAAAATAGTGAATTTATTTACTAGTAGCAAATGCGTGGACGACGATTACTTTTAACAATTCCTCCAAGGGTCAACTAATGCCAACGATACTTTATTCTTAATGTTCTGCTAAGTATTTACTCGCAAACATCTTGGAACCTGAAGAGAAGTTTTATTTCTCTTCATGTTCCAAGATGTTTACACTTTTCTTGTGGAATCACTCATTTTTGTGCGGAGGGCGTAATTAAACGTCCAAATAGACTTTCTGAAATCTGCCGAAAACATAATTTTTCGGTATTCTATTTCTAACTCCCAATGTGATATATCTGTTGATGCCTCTTGCCCCTTGTATATATTTTTTTACTGTTGCAATTCAAGTCGAAAAAATATTCGATTGTGAACGGATTGGGATTCAGAAAATTCATAAACATACATACCGATCTTTATGGTGGCAGAGATAGTAAAAGAAGCTTGATTCTCGGTGTGGTAATCCGTTAAACTCTATCATTGCATATTTCTTTTGATTCACTCAGGTCCTATGAAAATCGATGCTAATGCGTCCCTTCATTGATAGCGTTCATATCAGACGACAGTTTGATTACGAGACCGAGACCCGAATTCTCAGTTTGCATCAAGTTACGGTAAATACTACGACAGCTTGTGGTTAACGTTCACCAGGAATTATTAAACCACTCTCTCAGATGCATCCCATTTTACACCAACGCAGCCATTTATGTCGCCTAGTACAATCAATCTCTCTCCAGGGTCACATATAATCAGTAGTACCTCTTTCAGTTTTCCCTAAAGCACATCTTGCCATTCACAGGTGCTTAACTTGCCACAATAACAACTCTCCGAATACCTACTTTCATACGACCCCAGTGCAATGTGGGGGATACTAACTCGTATTTCCTTATCCTTTCATCTTAACTCTCTCATTGAACTACAACTTTACTGCCATGCATATTATCTTCAACTACTGACCACTATGCTAACCCACCGTCATAAGTTGAAACAACGTCCTCCCACTCGCGCTTGGTTTCACAAACAGATACAAAACATCTATTAGTCTCATTTTCATTTCATTCATCACCTCTTTCTCTTTTCCAAACACACCTCTCACATCCCAAGAACAAATTCTCCAGTTTGTTTTGCCATGTGCATCTCTTGACGAGCCACCCTTATAACAGCTTCCACCACCCATCATGGCTTCGGCTGTCCGACGCTTATCTTTGACTGCTAGCTGTAGGTTTGGATAGAGTAAGCAAGGTTACCAGCCAATGCAGTACCCGTGCCATGTGCAGCTTTCCCTGCTTACTGTTACAGTGGTCTTCTTACTGGTCTGCTTACTGTTACAGTGCTTCTGTTACACTACTGGTCAGTTTTGCCACATTTTTCACCAGTATGCCACAAGAGAAACCAAGGTCTAGTAATACCCTAGGCCAACTTTCACTTTTCTGCTCGAGCTAGGATTTATTCTATAAGGAGAGCAAGCATACCGTTGCCCACGAACCACCACTAGGAAGGAGGTTTATGCGGTGGAATGTCACGCGAGGACGCTCCGAGAAGTATTTACGATGAAAGCATTGGGGATAGGGTTTGGAAAGAAAGAATGTGGAATTAAAGCTCCGGTAATATAGCCTTCATAAGGCCAAAGAGGTTTGGCATTGACCATACCCATTCCGCAGGGCGGTCGTCTTAAGGCACCCCTGTTCCTGTGAAAGGCTTTTTTCATTGGCCCTGAATTAGAGAAATAAAGATGTCAGCACAGCCCAACGTTGGAGGATGAATGGTCATGGTCATGGTGGCTCCCACCGTTCAAATACGGGTCTGTGTGAGTGTGCTTTCGGCAGACACTGAGGCTCAGTCTGCCATCACTCTCCCCTTTGATTAGAATGTCAATTAAAGGAAGTTAGCGGTTGTTTTCAACCTCCATGGTGCAGGCAACGTGGGGATGTTGTCCATTAATGGGCTGCCGAAACTGGTCGAGGGTTTCCCTAACGTGGGGCCAGACTACGAAGGTATCGTTAACATAACGAAAGAAATACTTCGGTTGCAGTGTGGCTGAGATGAGAATTTAAAAAAAATCTACAATCATTAATTCTAATCATTTCCTAAGTTTGCGATGGTGGGGGATTAGGGGGACCCCATAGCAACTCCGTCTGCCTGCTCGAAGTAGTTCCCTCCACAACTCCAAGGCTCACTAGAATATCCATTTCCTCTAAGTGAATCTCTCATAGCGTCTTAACAAATTCGGCTGAGTTTCTTATCTAATGCTCTCTGGATCTCACGTACGGTGCTAGGATGCCAGTGAGGTGTTTTGTCAGGTCAATGGTGGGAGAGGTGATGACACTCAGGATAGGTCTTAGGGGTGTGTCGTCTTTATGAATCTTGGGCAAACCATAGAGTATAGGAGGTGCTATTGCTTGTAGTGTCCGCTCCTTGGCGATTTCGGGTGGCAGCCTGGATCTCTTGATAAGGTCGATAAGTCTTCCTCGTGATGGCGTCGGCGGACTTACATAGGAGGATTTCAAAAATCTTTCGGCGGTATTCCTCTTGACACATCTACACCGTGGCGTTGCCCTTGCCGGAGGGCAAGATAATGACGGCCTAATTTCTGCGGAGGCATGGAGTATGTCACGCTCCTCCTTCGTAAGTTTGGATTTCGGCTTCGTAAGGCCCTTTTCAGGACCATTGAAACCTCGTTTCTCACTTACTCTGCTGCACCCGATGAATGTTTTTGCACAGCCTGATCTATGCCACCGATAAATTCTGAGTAAGGCATGGATTTTGGAGCCGCGGCTAAGTTCAGACCTAGCACCTGCTGAAGTGCAAACAGCTGATCAGTACACATGCCCACCCAGGCATAATCTCACGTTACACACCCCAGATTTTGTCAACTGTATTCTCTCCACTCGTTTGGTTAGTATTTTACCAAATGTTTTTCCCGAAATACTCAACATGCAAACTGCTCTGTAAATTTTACACTTGGCCTTCCTGCCATTTCATTTGTACGACGGCACTATTCTCGCATTCTTCTAATCATTTCCTGCAGCTCAAGGATAATTTCAACAATCCACTTATACGATAATAAATAGTTCACAATCAAATTTCAGCATTTTACTGGATATCCCATCTATGCTTGCAGCCTTCCCATTTTTAAACATTCCCATTGCCCTCACAGCCTAATTCTCACTTATCTCTACTTCTCTATTGATATTTTACATCTACATCTACGAAGTACCGTGCAAGCCACCACTAGGGTGTGTGGCACGGGGTGATTCCACACCAGGCATGTAGCACTTGTCCCAGCACAAGTCAGAACCTCGCACGCTACCCCTGGCGCTAGGCGCAGGCCAAAACAGTCAGGAGATCATTTTATAAATAATTTAGCATCCAAATTCACATATCTCTTCTTCAATCATCTGAATTACTCTTGTATGAATCTTCAAATACTCCCTCCACACTCCCTGACTTGAGTTACCTTGCTCGATCTCACCGCTTTTGTTCCATATTGCATTCATTCCCCTACCTCCCCCCTTGCTTTGCCCATTCTCAAAAGAGCCTTTTATTCCCTTCAAAGTCACTCTGCATTTTCTCAGCCTCATGTGCAAGCATTCTCTTCTTAATATCTTTCTCAGCATTTTTGCATTCATTATTCTATTCTCTGTAAACACCACATACCTCCTTTTGCTTTTTTTCTGCAACAGTCAACCTCTTGCACGCATTCTTCTTTTCACTCGCTGCAATTTACTTTCCGCCAGTACACCAAGCATCGCCCTTCAATCTCCCTGCACCACTCTTGTCCCTCACATGCTTTCAGGACGCACGAGCGCGGTTGCGGGCCTCAGTCGACTGGTTTCGGTGGAAAGTCTGGTGGCGCGTCTGGTTGCCACGGATAATAGGACTCATTTGATTCTATGCCCACGACTGACAAGTTCCACCGGTGGAACGTCCGGTGGCGTGTCTGGTTGCCTCGGCTAATAGGCCTCTTAGAGAGAGAATACAGTTCACCCAGGAGCGAATATAACAAAACCCTGTGCGTGGCGCCCACGACTAGCCACGCACGCACGCACTTTTGTTCCGGAGTCACTGAATATCGTGACGTACGCGCGCCCTAAGACTTGCCAAGACAAATTTTGAGAATACTGGGACTAATGTTTGTCGATGAATATTTGTTACTAATACCACTTTTAATTTAAATTAAGCGACCCGGGTTTCAGTGAATAATCACTATCATCAGGCATTAATTGAGATCTGTTTATCCCATTGTTTCCGTAGTTACGTAACGGAAGGGGAGAAGACGTTTGAAGAAGTTCATGCCTGATGATGGTGATTATTCAACTGAAACCCGGGTCGCTTAATTTAAATAAAAGTGGTATTAGTAACAGATATTCATCGACAAACATTATAATGGAATAAAATTCACAGCTTCAGGCTCTCTTTATAGAAACTTTTAATATTCATTATAATAAAGTTTGGTACTTATCTACACTTTTTATTTTTTAAAACACACTACGAGTTTTACCATTTTTATGGCATCGTCTGGTGTAGTAGTTTGTTTTTATTTTTTTAAACAAACAATAAACAATTAAAAAACAAACTACTACACCTGACGATGCCATAAAATTGGTGAAAGGCGTAGTGTTTAAAAAAAATAAAAAGTTTAGAAAAGTACCAAACTTAAGTATAATTATTTTTTTATGGAATACCACAAAGTTAATTATGAACTAGTGAATTTAATACCGGGCATTTACCTTGTACGGAGTCACCCAAGAGTACGAAATTCCACTGAGGACAAATCATTCGCCTTGACCGGGATTTGAATCCGGGATTTTTCGCCTCTGTGGACTTGCGCGAATCGTGTGAACTTGCGGGTGACTCCGTAGAAGGTTATAACAGTGGCTAGTGGTCCCGGTATCCTCAAAATTTGTCAACAAGAGAGAACACCTTATCGCGATAAAAAGTTTCGCTTTAACCTCGCGGACTGTGCAGTCTTGAACAAACTTGTTCCTACAAACCCCACACACAAAGGGGATGAGGACATCTCGGTAGCTTAAATGGTCAAAGCACTCGGCTTAATATCGAAATATCCGGGTTCGAGTCCCGGTCAAGGCGAATGATTTTCCTCTGTGGAGATTTCTCAATCTTGCTAAGGTTCGTCGTGAAAGAAAGAATGATTTCAGAGAGAGAGAGAGGAGGAGTTGATTAAAGCCCATCAAATGTTTTCGCGCAAATGTCTCCCCTGAGCGCGAGTGGTGTGCTCGATTCCGCCTCTGGGCCATATTACCGCCCGCCTGCGTCACCGGCGGCGGAGGCGTGGGTGCGGAGAACAGCAAAACGGCTTAGCGCTGGGAGCAGGGAATGAATGTGGACAAAAGGCTTTGCGGGAACCGTTGCCGATGGCGCTGAAGTGGTGTTCCGGGGGCGGATTTCCATTTTAAGCTCTTTCCTCCGAAGGGTGCCAACTGGAACTAAGTAAGTCTCCGGGGAACTAGCGGGAGGAGTGAATAGGCACGCCGACTAAGTAAGGAAGAGTCTCAGGACTACGTTGATGAAACGTAGCTCTGAGTAAGTGGTAGGACTACGTAGCCCCTGAGTAAGTGGTAGGACAGTAGCGTCACAACCGGGCGCGCGACAGGGACCCCAGGCTGTCGAGGGCACGCAACGGGTTTTTTTACATTTGATGTTGGATGTAATTTAAACTTCATTCACGAAAACTGCCGATTTAAGAATGAATGCTATAATTGTACCTTTCTTGTATTAAAAATTTTCTTGACATTTTATTTGCTCATTACATTTTTTTATTTCCTGGGGCCACTGCGAAAGGCGTCCCTCAAGGATCCGTCCTTGGCCCCCTGTTATTCGAAATTTACATCTTAGATCTCCCTAGAGACATAAAAAATTGTAAATGTATGTTACATGCAGACGACGTACAAATCTATTATCATTTTTATCAGAATGACCTCAACGAAGGTCTTGCAAAAATATACAGTGACGTTGATGCGGAGGCGAACTGGGCGAAACTGAACTTTCTAACGCTAAATAGTGAGAAAACCAAAATTATTGACATACGGAGGTTGATAAATAAAATAAATCTTGACAACATTTTCCATATCAAGAATGATAATGTCGTAAAACACTGTTCGGAATTTAGGCATCTTAATGAACAGGAATCTCACTTGGAATGACCATATACTAGATAATGGCCTAGTCCCTTTGCCACTTAATGGAGACCATATTCAAATTTTATTTTTTTATTTCAGCGTCCGTAAGAAGTATGAAATAAATATTATAATATTAATGGCGCAAAGATATAGTTATATATGACGAAAATTCTCAGTAATTAAATGAATAAAGCTACATAAGTCTTTAACTTGACTCATTTTTTCCCGCCGTACGGCCGAAAACCCTTCAAAACAGTAGGTTTTTTTGCTATTCTGTAAAAATTACTGTAGTGAGTAATATATTATTTTTTTATAAATAGTTGAGAAAACATGCAAAATACACACCGTTAATTTTTTGACGAAATCCAGGTGCTAAAAGTTCCTATTTTTTTATAAATATTCTCCCTCTGGAGCACACAGCCGTAATCTATCCCATGTAAAACAGTTTACATTTGCAGACAAATTGCTTGAAAAGTAGTTCGGAAAGGGGTTAATATTTTCATATAATGGGAAAGATGGAAGTTTTATCTCTAAAATGAAGTCAAATTCATCAAATTCTAGGTTAAGTGATTTTTCGCTCAAACTACCTTAAGGTGGTTCCACCGTAAAATGACTTAAATGTCATTTTATTAATATTCTATCTAGTTGTAGAAAACGTTGTCCTCTATCTGACATGAACAACAAAATAATGCCTTACCACGCTATATTACTATCTAATTGAACTTGAAATTACATGGTGTTCAATGGGAGTATGAGAGAAATACTGGGAAAAATAGTATTTTTCCATAAAATATAAATGCCATTTTCACGGAAAACTATTTATAAGAAGGAAATAATCCAGAGAAATTGAATAAAAATAAAGAGCAGGCATCTTACCACCTTATATTTTTGTTATTAGGGAATTAATGCCGTAATTGAAGTCAAAATGCGGTAATTCGTAGGAAATGGCACTACAGTCGGCTCCTATGGCTGGAAAAAAGTGCTCATTTTAACTACATTCGTGGAATAATCTGCATATTTTCTACTTTACTTTTGGGTTTCTATAGTTAACGCATTTTATCAGAGGAAGCAGGATTTTTTGGACAAAACATAAAAAATGTGGAATTTAGTATTTGTTTTGACTCACACAGTCGCGGCGGAACCTCCTTAACATGAAAAGTAACGGCTACCGAAAGGCATTCACATCGGTCAACCACGGGCGAATCAATTATCCCGTATACGTTTAGGGGTTTTACTCTCTCGGTGTTGAGGTAGCGGGTCGCGCGTCGCAGGGAAAAATAAATTTTACCAAGCTTCGAGAAGATTGGCTCCAATAAGAAGAGACATGAGTGTATATAAAAATGGTCACCATTTCATTAGAACATCAATTTTTATGTGCAGTTGGTAAGCATTTATTCAAATTAGATAATTTTAAAAGTACCATTTCCCTTGATATAAGAAAAAAAACAAAAATACTAACTATTTTATACTCACTAATTACAAAGCAATTACACTGAACACGTATCAGGATTTGATGCACGTACAGGATGAAGCAATAGAAGGAAAAAGTTATAAATCGACATTTACCTTTTATCAACAAATCCCTTATCGATTGTCTCAATGGCAAGGGTATGTCTGGTTACGTTGAGGCAGAACTTTAAACGTCGCACAGTTCGGTAATTGGCCTCGGCTTGTACATTTGTCTAATGTCCTTTTTGGCCTTCCCCCATTGCTCGCTCAACTCTGTCTGGCTCAGGTTCTGCAGACCATCAATTTCTACCCTAGAATTACCATTCAACAAATTGAAATATTGTATTATCATTACATATTACCTTTACAAATGATAGTTCAAATTCACACCAGTGATTAATCTTCAACATAAACAACTGTATTTTATAAATAAACTCTCCACCCATACCATGCCTTGTTGAAGTGATGTTTCGTTTTCAATTCCAGAAGGTACATCTACATCTACATTTACAAAATACCCTGCAAGCCACCTCAGGGGTGTGTGGCAGGGGGTGAGTAATCACCAACATGCATTACACTATACCCTAAAGTTAGTGTAACTACGACTAATTATGCATTAGCATAAATCGCTAATGCTTGTCATGAGGCGAAGCCTAGTACTAGGTAACAGATAGGGATTCAAGTATTAGGAGTACTACTACTACTAAGAGCTACACTACCTAACGACAAACCTAGATAAAAGTCTCATGGCAGCTATTATGGTCCATTATCGTTCGTGGGAAAAATGACATCTTAAATCTATCCGTTCTGCAGTCTAGTTCCCTAATTTTACTCTCATGATCTGATCTACCGTAGTATGTCGGATTAAATTAGACACGAAGGGCAATTGGTAACCTATCCTTTCCATCGTCCATCCAGGGATGAGAAACATAAGTAAAGTACATTAAAAGAAGAAGGCAGTGAACCAAGATGGTACTTTGCAGGAGTGGCAATATCTTTAAGACGAAAGAGAGTAGGCAACGCCAAGATTTCGTAGAGAATGTCCACTGGTGATCAAAATTTAATAATTAAAATTTACAACTTATCTGAAGCCAGTACCAAGGACGCGTATCGGGATGCATTCTATCTATCTATCTACATATTACCCTGCGAGCCACCTCTAGGGTGTTTGGCAGGGGGTGACAAGTCACCAAAATGCAGCATGCAAGCGGACCGCCACATGCACACCGCACGGTCATGAATATTAAGGATACTAACCAATTCCATCATTAACTAAAAACCATCATGCAGCATGCAAGAGAATCCCCACATGTACGCCACACATGTACGATGATACATAATATTCTACATGCTACTTAAGAGGGCAATCTGCCTATGAAGCTAGAACATGCAAAACATGCGGTATAATGAACATCAAGGTATAATGAACGTAGGATTTTAAGTGACGTTGCGAACTGATGCCCACGTAGCACACTAGCTGGAAAATGCGCCTTAAATGCGCCTAAAATGGGCACCTGACTACTTCATGCGCCTTAAAGGCGCCCACTACAGGCACCTACCCAAGTAACCATGAATGCCGGCTGAATATTGGCCCAATATCGGCTTCAGATTGGCACATCGGCCCCTCATTGCCATCGTTTTGCCGATGTTGGCCCGATATGGGCAGCCTACATTGGACCGACATCATCTGCTGATGTTATTGTGGGTGCGAGATTAGGTGCGTTGAGTCGTAGGTTAGATAAACATTCGATACAGGTAGGCATTAGGTAGATACGAGGTATCATAATAAGACGTATTATATCATGCCATTGCACAATAGAACAGTGAAATTGATTAATGGTAATGTATTTTTTTTTTATTGCGAGAGCAGCGAAGTCAGTGGAGAGATAATACGATATTCCGGCTCGTGAACGTTTTCATCCTCTAGGTTTCCGGCTCACATTTTCTATTGAATATTTTAGGAGCCATGGGATTGGTAAGGAATATTAATGCTTGTCACCCTTTTTAAAAAAGCCTTACTAGTGCCTAAAATGTGCCTCAAAGTGGTGCCTTTTTAAGGCGCCTTGTGCCTTTTTAGCTTCGTGAAAAAGGCGCCTAAAAGGTGCCTTCAATGTGCCTATTACAGGTGCCTTCTCTGCCTTTTTTTATATGCCTCCGAGGCGCCTTCAAGGCACATTTTCGTGGCAGTGTGCTACGTGGGTGCTGGACATCGCGATTTATTCAATCAACTACATAAATCTTAGAGAAACAACAATAAAAGTTATTTTCACTAATATACGTAGGAATGAAATATTCGTGAAAACTGATATCCTGAAACACACTATATATTGCATTGGAATTACTATGTAATGTAAATGCACGACAGAAAGATAACAACATTAACAAGCATGATTCGAAAAGGAAGAGTTGATTAAAAAAACGTTTCAATATTTCAAATCCTTTAATGGTATTACCGCCTAATCACAGGGAAAGTTACAGGATGGCACTTCACTTAAAGTAATTTTACTTTGTATGCTCCAGTTTTAGTACTGACCATGATTTCAACAGCTGAAACTATGGTCGGAAATGAAACAGTATGAAATATAGAAAGTGCAATTACTTTAAATGAACCGCCTAGTCGTTCCTAGTCCTAGGTGTTATACCTTCGAAATAAAAAAAACAAAGAGTATGGTGGTGGCCTTTGTTATGCAAAAGATATTCATAGCACACTGGAAAGCTTTGAACTTTGAAATTCCGCAAACTTGAACAACCTAGGTTATTCAAGTTTGCGGACATTATAGCGCAACACAGGTAGCAATTGATATAAAAAAGACCATCAAGCAAGTTCCCCGTAAAAGCTGTACGATGTCGCCTTCGTTCTGACTTAACATTATTCACAGCATATTTTGAAAGCACCGAGATTCACTTACTTGTTCATGTGAAGGAGTACTGCAACGATATGCTTGCACTTCCCTGAGCCCGCCTTGTAAGTGCAGACTGCAGACAATATGGTGTTATGTCCGCCATCCACTCCAAAAAACACTGAAGCTTTAACTTCGTGCGGTTTCCCATTCAAGTGACTTGTTTGGAGCACTAACCCCACCACATCGAGTCCCATGGCCGACCTTTCACTAACACCACACTTTACCAAATGATTTGCGTTGAGCACTTTTGTGCCCTCAATTAAAGGCCTCTGCCCCCCATTAATACAATTAATGAGCTCAAAAACCTCGATTATTCCTCGATTATTCAAAAACCATCGTCGAAATACAACTCAAGAAACACTCTAGCAGTTACAACTTATGGCTGCTCATGCACGATCACCTTTCCGAAATCAAAACAAAGACGACGGTGCTGCCACCAGTGGCCATTGGATTCGCGAATCCGTTAGGCAGGCCCATGGTACTAATACATTTCGTAACGGTATCAACACTACTGCTTTCATCAAAGTTTTAGGCTAAAAACTATGGGAGATACTACCAAATGCAGAAACGCAGAACAGATCTTAGGGCAATGATCTCTCTTTGGACCTGTTTATTGAAATAATCATACTTGCATTCACAGTATATCATTCATTCCTCACCGCCGACTGAATATATTACGTAGCTATATATTTGTACAAATACTCGATCATAAACAAGGTATGATGGACGAGTGGGTAGCGTGTCCGACTCCCGATGATGTGAGTGAGTGGTGACAGCCGTTACTAATCTGCGGAGTGGTGAGTATTTTTTGATCGTTTTCCTACGTTCCTTTGCAAACATTATTTAACATATCGTAATAAATTCATAATCCAAAGAACTGTGTTTTTTTCAAAACGTTTAAAAACTTAAAACATTTCGTCCAGATCATAATCAGACCTGTTGCAAGCACCACATATCATTTTTCATAGCAATTATTTCATTTTCATGTCACCGTGATATTAATATCGGGTGACCATCTTCGTTGTTTTGACAGTGAGTTCTTCAATTCGCAGAATTAAACCCTAATTATAAAATATTGATGGAAACTATAGCAATATTTCATTGCAAATGATTAAAAGAAAACTGTAGGCAGTACGCAATGCATAAAGTCGTCCTTTCGTCGGAATGCTCGAACCCACTTAATTTTCATAGTTTAAAGTTTCTTGAGGGAAACAAAAAAATTTCAATTTACCCTCGCTATTTCTGCGGCTGTTGTTGCAGCCAAATACAGCGCAGGAAAACATCTTCACGGGAGATACTTTTCCTCAGGGAATAGGAATTACTCCAAAGAGCTGATCACAAAGCAAAATCCACAATGATCCACAATGCTCAAACCACGGAATTCTCTAGCTCTGTCCTCCACGCTACGTCACAGTCGATACTATCGCAGCACAGAGGTATCGATAGATGACCGAGATGCGCAACGGCCTACCTATGTGTTAGTACCATGGGCAGGCCGAGCAAGGCAAGAGACCCTTCCGCGCGGCTTGCGGTCACGTGCAAGGGTCTGACGGAATTGCGATATCTCGTATGGGTTACTACAAGCGCCAATTGTTTCAGGTGCAAATGGAAAAATACGCATGCGTGAAAAAGATAAAGATTGTATTCTTTTGCCATAAATCTTTTATTTTTTGTGAAAAAATGCAGTAATTATTCCTCTTGTTGTAAGACGTTTATCAGCGTCCATTTAAAATACGCCTTTGGCCACACGAGACACCGCCATCGCAACCGTAAGTAAACAAAGAAGATGGCCAAGAAAGTACACTGGGAAAACCCCAAGAGAAGGACTGGACGGCATTATTGCGCTGCAATCTGATTCCAGTATTTTTCAGGATGCATAATTGATTGAACAGTTACCTTTTTAAGTTTCCCCTGAGAAATAAATAGGAAATTTCCAACTTAAATCTGCCAAATATTCAATTAAAGTGTATACCTGTCGCGCTGATAGTTAGAGCCTGACCGCTAGAGTGCTCTGGGTGAAATGTTTAACCATTGGAGTAAGGTGAGTGTCAGACCCTTGGTCACGTGAGTCGCACGAAAACCCTCGCCGGTATACGGCCCAAACTTCCAACATTTTGTGAAGGACTCGATATTCTTGGAGAGGCTGACAAATATTTCGGGAGAGGACCAAGAGATCATCCGTTATAAAATTAAATTTTACATGGGAGAGGCTTTAAACTACATAAAATATAAGCTCAAATGAAAGGATATAACAATTTAAAAGTGGACCACAGTTACGAAAATGGAAAGTCAATTAAAAGTTCTGTAAAGTAATAAATTATTAATAATGAAATGGTGATTGGTGTGCTTTGGCCATTAGTGTAGACGAACCGTCGAAAATGAACGCCGCCGCACGAACGGAAGGGGAAACTCTCGCGGTCTCTCTCATCGCGGTTCATCTTTCAATCCGACCCGCGATCCGGAAATTCGCCGGCCAAAAATTCTCTTCTTCGAAGTGAGGATAAATTAGGAGCTTATCAGAAATTTAGTTAATCTAATTCAATTGTTTTTATGTATCCCTTCTCATTCGTTTCCCTATGGCTTCCTCATTTGGATCCGCAGAGCTGGAAGCCGCCGTCAACTCACTCAACGGTCGACCACCTCTCGTCGACTCACTCAAAGGATTCACCATTGGATGAAAAATTATTCCCTTTAGATACCCATTTTCAAAGGAGAATTGGAATTTTGTCTATTTATTCCATTACATCAAATATGGATCGGAGATGTCGTATGATTCACCACCAATTATTACACATTCTAAAATCTGACCAAATAGGGGTCTGCTGTTAGTCAAGCAAGGGAGTCTTAGTGGAATTAACATTAAACAAGCAATTAACCAGCGCTACTAATCTTCCATGAAATGAGAAATTGATCTTGAAAAATAAATTTAGCAAGTAAAATAATATTTAATTTTGTTAAATTTATTTTGGTTTTCTGCGATTAAACTGCACTTTTTTTTAGCAACAGTTTCGCCGTGCTATTATGCCGGCTTCGTCAGGCTTTCTAAATCAACAATGAAAAATAAATAAACAAAATTGAGCGGTTATTATGTACAGCATGATTAATTAATAATTGAGTTTTTCAAAAGTCTTTTCCACGCATAAGGAAGTTTGTAGCCATCTTCTCTGTTTAGGTTGTTAGGCTTTTTTTCTATTTCAATGGCTTCCCTGATGATCCGTGGATAGAAAGAAGAGAGACCTAACAACCTAAACAGAGAAGATGGCTACAAACTTCCTTATACGTGGAAAAGACTTTTGAGAAACTAAAGTATTAATTAATCATGCTGTACATAATAACCGCTTAAGTTTGTTTATTTATTTTTCATTGTTGATTTAGAATGCCTGACGAAGCCGGCAGAATAGCACGGCGAAACTGTTGCTAAAAACGTTTAGTTTAATCGCAGAAAACCAAAAGAAACTTACCAAAATTAAAATCAACTGCAAAAATCTACGAAAAAAGTTAAAATAATGTTTACTTTACCAGTAGAAGAAAACATTACGAAATTTTTTAATATCTACTTAAAATTAGATTTTTAAAAATCGGTAAACGCTTTCTGTATTCTTTAGCGAATTCAAAGCATTCAAAGAATTTATTGATTAAGATTTGGCAAAGGGGCTCTTTTGGTGACTGAGGGACAAGTGTATCGGAGATAAAAGGGCTTTTAACCAAGGAGTTTCAACTGAAATAACGGGTACACCTATGAAATCCGGAGATTTTGGCGAATTTGAGTGTAATTCATGCATGATAATATAAAAGCCGTTGAAATTTTCCACAATATTAGAAGATAATGTATCGAAATTGAAACACGGGTTGATAGTAAATTTTATATTGTGGAAAATTGCACGATTTTTATTTCATCTTAATTAAGTTACACTTAATTGAAAAGAAAATTCATTCCTTTTCCCCCTTTTCACGATTCAATTTATTTATAGGATGTGGGAAATATTATGTAAAATGATATAATTATCATGTAGAGCGCTTTAAAATGAGTTATTCAACTGATGTACGATTTCACTAATTCCAATTGGAAACTCAGAAGTTTTTAAGCGCCCTCGTTCCTGCTCATGGACCCTCGGAAGTCCACTTATTTTATCCCCAGGCGAAAAAAATGATAAGTTTCGGTTCTATGAACATTCAATACCTCCACGAAATTATGTAAGATAACGATTTTTCCCTGTATTAGTCGAACACCGAAGCCTAAAAAAAGGTATCTAAATCATTCCGGAAAAAGCATTGTCGCTGTTGACTAATAAAGTGTATTCTTGCGCTTCAAACATGAATGGGTAAGAAGATAAGCTTACCTTTAACGTTACTCCATCATTTAAGAAGACTGCCCCACAAGACTGCCTTATTGCTTCCGGCTAATTGGAGTATAGACGCTGACGGGATTATCTGTCATCTGGTTCCCACCTTTCAACCAATCGATGGCATCAATGAGAGCAACCAAGTCAAAGTGTTGCTCGTTGAGAATGTTTGATGTTTTAGTATTTCATGAGACGATCCGTCATCCACTATTACACATGTTCACCATTTTATCTGCTATGTTAGTTCTGTATTTTACCTTCATCACCTTCCGTCAGCACCATGTCTGGCAAGTTTTTTTTCTTTTGTTGTGATCCATCCCAATCCTGATGTGTGTTTCTGATTTGTGGAGTTCCGCAACCAATACGTATTTCATCTCGTTCCATTTCATTAATTGTCACCACACTTACATCCAACATAACCATTGCCTAAACAGAAAATTCATTTTGGCTCGTTTGCAATTATATTGCTGCAGTAAAAGGTCTTACACCGCACAGACATTGAAACAGCATAGAAATAAAGTGTTGACTGAGGAATACGAAAAAAGTAGGAAATGAAATGTAGCTGTTTGTGAGATACTTAAATAATCAATTTGAATGTTTGGTTACTCTGTTTAATTAAATATAAGTAGTATACTGGCACTCAAAGGAAAAATTTAGGCTGATAATGCGACATATAAAATCCTCCAGAATAAATGTGCTTCAGTATGTAACATCAGCTCACGGTTGTTCATTCTGGTCATTCTGTGCCGCAAAAGGTAGTTCGCCCACGAGTTAGAATCGAAGTCAACGACCGATCTGTGAGAGGCAGCCGTTGGATATTGAAAAGGGAATAGAAAACGCAGCGAAAGGGAAAATTCAGTTTGCGGCGTGCGTGGAACTTCGAGGAATTCCATTTCCGACCCGGAAAATGGCCAAAGCGGCCAAAAGCGTAGGTAGACCTTTGGCGCCTCTGTCTACAAATTTTAGATCGCAAAGCAGAGCGTAGCGCTCATCCTTTAGGAGAAGATATTTCGATTAGGGTTCATTTTTCGGGCGAATTGAATCAAGATCGACCTATTTCCTTCACGAATACGTCTGAGTGATAAGGTTTGGCAAATATCCTTTCCTACACTCTTTCGTCGTTATATATGAAGCGAGCTACCCCATGAAGTGGAATCTTTGCGGGTAGCAGCCAACTTCAAATGGTGAACCTGTATTATTATCGATATTCAGGATCCATCGTAGTACTTCATTGTAATGCTGTTTGCTGCATTTGATAGCGTACAGTTTTCTTCCGTTCTTTGAACAGAATGATTTCTCTTGGAGGGTATTATGAGGAATTTGAAAATTACTGAGTGGCATAGATGGTTTTCTTCACTCATGACCAACTTTCTAACCTTATGGAGCCACACTTTTTACAAGTCACAAGTGCGGTACAGTTAATCGCAGTTAAAAGAAAGTAATTAAACTTGCGAAATTAATTTCAAATTTCTTATTTTGATTTTGAAGCATTGCTTTTCCATTTATTTTGATTTCCCAATCATTCCAATTTTTTTTGCCGTGGTATGATCTGAAATTTCTTTCTCTATAAGTCTTAATTTATTTTTCACTGTGATAAACATGTGCATTTATAGCGCGTACTACCTACTCTCTCTTGTTTTTAAAAGCTTTTTGCGCTCATGAGCACTACCGTCAAAATTGGAATGAAATACGTACATTGAAAAGTTGCAGTTCTTTTGTTCTCGAGCAGCAAAAACCTTGATAAAGCATTCGTGGCAATGAGGCAATTAGCATAAAGTTGCTTTATTTTTAGTTTTATTATAACATTTTAAGTTATATGCATGTCTACTAGTATCAATTACTTTTCTTTAAAAAAGCAATAGAATCAATTTTTCCAATGCATCAACAAAATAACGTTGATCAGGCCATTTTCATAGTGTTATATTTACTGATTTAGGTTCCGTTTAATTATAAGGAAAAGATGTTCCAACGTCAGTTACCTACCAGATTACTGTTTTTCTTAAATAGTTTTTAAATATTAAATAAATTTAACTAGCTTATTTTCGATATTTTTGATTATGAATGCGTGCGGTACAAGAGCTGCAGTTGTATTCATTGAGTCATAATGAGACCAGGAATATGAGTAGGAGTGCATGAGGTGAATTGTCGTATTCCTTTTATATATTGTGAGATTTTACTTCAATATAATGAGAATTAGTGAAAGAAAAATCACAGGGACATGGAATATGAAATCTTTTATTACAGATATCCATTAAAACTAGTCCCTAATAGACATTTTGTTTTTAAAGATTTAATCACTGTTTTAAATTTGAATAGTACGTATCGTGAATTAGCACGGTCATATTTCTTTCCTTTTCTATTTCATTTTAAGTCCTTTAGAGTTCCTATTTTCACTCCCTCTCTATTTATGCTTGTCTGTGTACGTACAAACCCATTTCTCCCCTCATTCAAATCGATCTGAAATTTGGTCCATAGACTCCTTGTGACGAACGATTAGTTTTAACAAACCCACACACGCACACACATAAATACACACTGACTTAATTATATTAAAATGTATTTGCACGAAAATGAAAGAGCATTTAATACCCGTTATCTTCTTGGTAGTCCAGGGGTAATGCAGAGCGGAACGTGTGGTGTTCGATCCCCTGCTGGGGAACTTATTTTTCTTCTTTTTTTCATAGCCGTTTTCACTTACGTCTTTAGAAATTTTGTTTTCATCATCGCATTACCCTCTATTAACCTTTTTTAGCAATATTTTGCTCGCTAATTATTCATTAATGACGGCGATCAAAGCTAGCACTTAGCCCTCGGACATTGTGGGAGATGGACCGTGGTGAGCGAACAACTTTGATTATCGCTATTGAATGTTCAAAAATGAATACAAATGTCTTATCTAATTACTAATGCTCCTAGTGGTTGTCGAATGTCTGAATAATTTGACATATCAGTGAAGATAGAATGATTTCCTGTCACAAATTATATTTATTAGCAATGCAACAATATTTAATGGCAAAGATACAATATAATAATGAAAAAAATATATGATAAAATGCACTGAGAATATGAAACATTAAAACGTGAAGTAATGCATATGAAAATAAAGGGAGTATAATAAAAACTTGGTTTTTATGAGGTTATTTTATCCATGAAGTTCAAGGCTTTCGCCCGTAGTGGACCCTAAGAGGTATTGATCCTTCCCCTTCCGTACCTTTGGCTACCACAACAACGATGAGTAAAATCCTGGACTCATCCCATGGTCACTTGTATTTTGGTTGCCCAAGGAATTCAGGATGTAGCGGCCCTCCGTCGGCTTCTCCATCGCAGGCCCGTAAATACTTTTCAGCCGGCCCTGAAGGGTGTTTGCCATTCCGTCGGGAAGGAGGTTGAGGTGACAAGGGAGGAGGAGCTCAGAGCGCCCACGCGCTCTTGGGGACACCAGTTGGCTGGAACATCGGGGAGGCTGGCAAGGGTAGCGGAAGCCTTGTCAGAGAGAGATGTGTGGGAGTGTTGCTGCTGCTACGAGATTCAAACACACCTTGCTTCCCATCCGTCGGATGTGACGTCTTTTGTGTGGACCCCGAGAGGGCATTCTTTATTATTATGACGTAATATATGGCTTCGCTCGCCTCTTATTTCTTCCTCTCCTTCCACTCACCCTCTTGCCCCTCCTTGCAGAAGATCATGGAATTGTAAATTGAAGCCAAACATTTTCATTCCGGAGATAATTTAATTTTATGCCACAGATCTGGCAAAAAAACATCCCGTGAGACCAATAGAAAACAGTGGAATCAATTGGGTCACCGCAACGTCGGGTAGGAAATAAGATGGGTGAATTCTTGTTTTCATTTTTTTGTACGAGGAAAAATTCCCTCAGTGATTTCTCCTGTGATAAAAAAATATTTTTAGAATACTAATTTTCTTAAAATCCTGAAAGTCACATGAAAATATGTAAAATACTAAAGATAATAGTTACACTCTTGCAGTTTTTCCTACGTAGTACCCGCAATATATTTTCAGTAAAAAAATCCTCTATGTTTAGTTATTTTCTAAAAATATTTCTTAGTGCGCATAATGTAGAGCAGTGAGGAAAATGTTATTCCAACGCGTTCAGTTGTTTCAGTGATATCGTGATCAGTCATTGAATTGGTCAACGCCGATGCTTTTGCCTTTTAAGAGCATAGATTCTACATCAGGGTTCTCAAACCTAAATATCTACGAATTAACCCGTCTTTCGTAAACTTTTTCCTTAAAAATAGATACGTCCGATCAAAGAAGTGATATTCAGGCTGTGACAAGTAACCAAGGCATAGCTCGAATCGTAATCAGACTGAGTGTCTAATCTCCGTGTTTTTCGACGCATTCTGGTGTTGCTTATGAATGAATTTTAGGACTTGATTTTTCTGAATTATTTTATTATTACTTTGTAGTAAATAGGTTTCTTAATTAGTCTCCATAGTTTTTTTACAGAAACTTTTCTTAATGATTTTCAAACAGAGATATGGCATAAATACAATATGAGTCCTCCTGAGCCCCTGGCTCGTCAGGAGGTGCTTCCGAATACAAAATATATTACAGAGCATTGGTGGAGATATCATAAATTATACACTTTACACTTTTACATGTATTGTGGAGAAAGATATTCCATTTGTTCATTGGTTTTCCAACAATAAATTCTTACAGTCTCTTTTCAGTTGTGAGGTAGTACTTATATTTGGTATTTTAATATTTACATAATTAAGAAGTTTAGGTATAATTACACTTAACATTCTATCACCATAGTTTTTGTATGATTTTTGAATATCACATAATTTCTTGTATCTTAATTGTATTGTATCTTTTAAGTCTTTTTTTATCCTATATTTATTACTGTAATAATTTTCAGTTTTGAGTACATATTCAAATAGCTTATCTACGGGCAGTACACATATGTCTTTATAGACCTTATTAACATCAGATAATCCTACATCACTTCCTAAATTATATTTAATTATATTTTAATATTTTCAATGATAAATTTCGCCAGTATTGAGAGGCAAAACATTTTCAAATGCGGGAAAATGCCGAAGAAAGTGTCAGGGCATCACCAATATAGTGCGTATATATCCCTTCATCATTTATTTTACCATTTGACAAATGTCGAGATAGTGTTTGTAGAAGAAACTCTTTTTGCCCCAAATGTGCGGAATGCAGAACAAAACTCTTATTGTCTCGGACTGGGATATAAACCCAGATCCAGAGTTCCAAGTGCTTCAACCGATTGAGGCCCTATCTTCTCCGCTGTTTATTACATCAACATACTATCCCGCAAGTCACCTCAATAGGCGTGTGGCGGAGGATGTAAGGACACCAGCCGTTTACATATAAAAGGGAAACGCTCTAGTGAAATTACGCATAGAATTTATTAAAGTCCCTTATTGTTCGGGGGAAAAACGAATTCCCATACCTATCCGTTCGGCAAAATATCTCTCTTAATTTATCGTTTCTGTCGGACCTGGAAATATAGTGGGGTTCTAATATGATGTTCTCCGTGTCGCCCTTAAAGATATCTATTCTCAATTGCTCAAGCAATGTAAGCCTAGCGAGCAGCCCCCGAGTCTCTAGCGGCTCCCAGCCTAACTCGTTTAACATCTGTGTGACGCTGTCTGTACGCCCGTAGCAGTTTTTGACGAATCGCGCAGCTTTCTTTTGTATTTCATTAAGTTCCCGGATTAAGTCTTTCTACACCGGATCCCATATGCTCGCTGCGTATTCAAGCTGTGGCCGGACGAGTTACTCCCCATACTGGTAAATAATGTTTGCATTTGTGAATTTGGTACAGTCGTGGATATTCGCAGTGGGTAATTATCACTCAATATACAGTTGCGGTTAGTCCAACAGTCTTTTTTTCCTGTCCCAAAGGCGAAAAAATGCTGAAAAGAAGGCCTCTATTTATTTCTCTTTTCAACAATTTGTTTCGTTTAAAATAAAAAACTCCTGGAGCCAGTTTCCGAGTTGTGGTTGTAACCATCGCATGGGAAAATGACAGATTTCTGTATATGAGTTTGTTTAAGTTCGGCATAATGCGCACCCACCCGATGTTATCCTTACAGTGATCATCACTTGTGTGTAGGATGTGACAACTAAAGAATACAAAAGTGATGGAACCGTAGATAATGTTTCTATACCATCCGACAATGATTAAGAGGGTGTTTTGTGAATTCCTCTCCATATTAACAATGCAATGACTATTGCAAATGGAGAGGATTTGGTTAAAGAAAGGAAGGAATCAGGCGAGATGTTGCGGAATATGAACATAATAAGAACTAAGACGATGCAATTTTCCACTGATAACATTTTTAAATCGACCCGGGTTTCGATGCACTGCATCTTTTTTTGGTACATCAGGTACATAAATTTGTAAATCAAGGTATACATACAAGAGAAGGTGGGTGAGGGAGGTTAGGAAAGTGGAGGGAGGGAACGGGGAAGGGGAAAAATTTCAAGTGGGGAGGGAGTTTTATTTACACAAGAATATCGTTAATATTTGAAATTTGAAAAAAACCATAAGTTCGTTGAGGTGATGTCCCGCGGCGCGTCAAGGGGGAAGGGGGGGGGAAAGGTTTTGGTTTTTTTTCAAATTTCAAATGTTAACGATCTTCTTGTGTAAATAAAAATCCCTCCCCCCCTTGAAATTTTTCCCTTTCCCCACTCCCTCCCTCCACTTTCCTAACCTCCCTCACCCACCTTCTCTTGTATGTATACCTTGATTTCCAAATGTATGTACTTGACGATGATGCAGTGCATCGAAACCCGGGTCGATTTAAAAATGTTATCTGTGGAAAATTGCACCGTCTTAGTTCTTATTAGGATTTGGCTAATTAAGAGTACTTGTTGGAATATGGCGTTTTTAATATGTTTGTCATTAAATTGACACCTCGCGCTGTGTACCAATTGAAAAGGGTTCGGTTGTTACAACAAGTATTACAGCACTGAACCTGAGAGGACGTTCTACTCTGATTTGATTCTCCTAACACAAGAATTAATGAGAAAGGTTTACTAAACTAAGAGTACTAAATTGGCAAAGGCATGTGTTATTGCACATGAAGCATTGTTAATGCCCCGCATGCTGATCGTACCATGTACTTACTATAGGGTCACGGATCTAATTCCCGCCTCGGTGGGTTTTCGACTACTATGGGGTTGTGTGTGTTCGTCATATTTTACTTGTTAATTACTCCGATATTAAAGTTATAATGAGCATAATTACAATAAATTTTGGTAATTTTCTACACTTTTTATTTTTTTAAACACAATACACGTTTCGCCAATTTTATGGCATCGTCTCAGGTGTAGTAGTTTGTTTACATATATTATATTGTTGTCATTGTTAGATACAGATTTAGAAATTTGATTTTAAAGGAAATTTTACATTAAAAAATTACAAAAAGGAAATGAAAAAAATGAAAAGGAGGATAAAAATAATATTTAAATTAAAATAATAACAACAAAATTTTTACATACAATGCTTGGCAAAAACAATGAAATCAAGGGATGGTGGTATGAGAAAGGTCAACGTTTTTTAACGAAAATTTTCCTGAAAGTAGTGGGGAGGTATTTATTATAATGAATATTAAAAGTTTCTACAAAGTAGAGCCTGAAGCCGTGAATTTTATTTATAATGAGCCGTTTTTGGTGGAATTGGAAAATAGAGAGTAAGCTATTATTTTCAAACACAATAATTACCGAAGCGTGTCGAAAATCAACCCGATGATGTTTCTTTGTTTTCAACGAGGCGAAATTCGAATGCGCTTTGCTTCCATGAAACACTTTCACCTCTTCCACGACTCATCTCTCAAGAGCGGCAAACTCTCCAATTTCAGTGAATTGCGTCTTTTTTTTTTGCAGCGGCCTTCCCTCGCCGCGTCGCAAAAAGTGGACACCGTTCTTGCTTCGCCCAGCACAAGCGTAAGTATGCCTGTGCGAGTATCGAAAATAATCGATATCGATCAATTATAAGAATAATTGAAAAGGTGGTCAATCAATTGACATCAAAATGGTGGATCATGCTTTTTAAAGGCTTTCCTTTGGCAATGAGAAGAATGAAAGAATTAATTTGAAAAACAGCAAAATAATTCAATAAGTTACCTTTTATTGTTTAATTAAAGGAATAGATCGCTATTTGAAGACAGGCAGATGAGATCCTCAGCGTGTTCATCCGATAGACACTGGCGTGTGTCGATGACAATGTTCCCACCGAGACTGAACAACCTCTCGGACGCTGTGCTAGTTATAGCCGGGATATAGTTAGCTAACTTCTGGAGGGAGGGAGGGGTAGATGATGGCCGTCACCACCGTCAATACAATCGTCAGTCAATCGATTACCGGACAATAATGATGAATTGAATAACAATTGAACAATAATTAACACTTGAAAAAAAAATGACAATTGAATCGATTACCGTAATCGACATCGATGTGCTGAAATAATCGATCAATTGTAAAAATAATTGAATCGAAGATTCAATTAATCGAATAATCGCACAGGCCTAGGCGTAAGGGAGGAACCCTCCCCCCCCCCCACAAGGGGGATAAATGGGGGGGGTCGCCTTCCCTCCCCCCCACCCACCCAATCCTCTCTTTGGCCTTCCCCCTCTCCCCCGTTTCCGGTTATGTCTCGCGTATCCGTCATCAGTTTGGAGAGCTAAGCGGAGTGACGACTAAACCGCTCTCTCCTCCTGTTTTCCGACCCCTCCCCCCTAAAGGGACATTCACGGAACTTAATTGGCCGTAACGGGAGGGGCGATGAAGAGAGAGGGTATATAATGCGCTACTCGTGTGTGTCGCCTCCAGAGAAAGCGATTTAATCATCGCCATAAACGCCCCCAAAACAGTGTGTAAATGGCGAAAGAGATTACTTTGGTGGGAAGTATACATCGTGGAGGACAATGCCTCTCCTCCTCCTCATCCGTGTTTACACCCGTGGACCCGGAAATTTTAAGACAGGTCCTTCGTTTTTATTTTTACGATGCGGACTCCCTTTCTCTCTGCCACCGGAGCTTCATATCAGAAGCAGTTCTTGGTTTTATTCGTCTCCGGTTCTGCATTCGATGCCTTTTTCTGCCCTCTCCGAGGTGCCTAAAGTTTTGATATTTGCGCATCTTATTCGGAAATTCAGCAAGATTGTAAACAGACTGTAAATTTAAAATTTCGAATCTTTGCAATATTCCTTTTGCTTGAAGCTATGAAACATTTAAGCATTCATTCGATTATTTAGCAGCTAAAATACATGTTCAATTACCGAACACTTTCTTTGTTTGAACTCAAAACAATACATTCATTTCAATAATTTTTTGCTCTTTTCTGAAGTTTTTTTTAATTTTTAAAAAACACAACACGTTTCACAAATTTTAGGCATCGTCAGATGTAGTAGAATGACATTAGTGTTCCACGAATCTAACGAGTTTTTGAAACTCGTTGGATCTTTCCGGTGTACCACCGTACAAATTTTCGCTCAAAATTGGCGCACCAATAATTCGCTTGCGCAACATTAATGCACCACGTTTGTACAATAGAACCAGGCTCACTGTCAAACAACTGATGCCAAACGTCATCGAAGCGACAATTCTGAATGGCAAGTCAAAAAGAGATGTGGTTATTCCACGTATTCCCATAATTCCCACCGACATGCCATTTGATTTCAAACGGCTACAGTTCCCCGTTCGCCTTGCATTCTCAAAGACAATCAACAAGGCACGAGGTCAATCGCTCCAAGTGTGTGGATTTAATCTGGAAAATCCATGCTCTTCACACGGTCAATTAAATGTTGCATGCTCACGAGCGGGACATCCGAAAAATGTATCTGTTTTTGCAGTGGGCGGTAGGACCAAATATTTTGTATATCACTGAGCACTTGAATACTTGCCTACCTAGAAAGAAAAAGAGGCATTGCAACGCATGCCGGGGACAGCTAGTAGGATATAAAGCTGAACTGGATACTATAATTTTTATAACCATCAACAATGGCTTTACCCCAGATTTTGTCTACAAATTACTTAGTAAAAAACGAAAAATATTGGCTCTAAAACAGACTTCTTCCGCAGAGCCAATTAAACCGACAAATTTGAAGTGGTGCTCTCTTCATTTCTTGGGAGACATTTCACATAAAATTTCGAACCACCTACCAAGCTCTCTGAAAGCCCCTTTTCACACACCCCTAACCCTATCCAAAATTCTAGTGAAAGGATAAGACAAACAGGATAAACTTCTTAAGTCGGGTATATATAAAATAAAATGCAACAGCTGCAATATATTGGTAAAACCGGTCGAAATTTTAAAACACGCATAAATGAACATGTCCGTAGTTTAAATAATAGAGATTCTGTCTCTCTTTTTGCTAAACACCTTATAGAGTGCAATCATGTCAGTAACTTTACCCCTGAAATTTAACATTTCTTTCCCAAAGGTTTAAAAATGGATGAAAGAGAACAAATTTAAATTATCAGGCATTCTCCAAATCTATGCAATGAGCAGCTTTTTACACATGTCTCCCCACTACTTTCTGAAAAATTATCTTTAAAAAACGTTGACATTTCTCATACCACCACCCCTTGATTTGATTGTTTTTGCCAAGTATTGTATGTAAATTTTTCTTGTTATTATTTTCGTGTTTTTACTTTTTTTTACCATCCTTTTCTTTTTTTCTTTTTGTTTCATTTCCTTTTTGTCATTTTTTTAATGTAAACATTTATTTAAAATCAAATTTAATGTACTTTATCTAACAACGACAACAATAACTAATAAAAAAACTGCTACAGCTGACGAGGTCGAAAATTGGTCAAACGTTTTTGGTTTGGTTTTAAAAAATAAAAAAGCTGTCTAAAAGTACAACATATTATTGAAATGAATATAAATAGATTCTAAAAAGTAGAGCCTGAAGCAGTGGATTTTGTTAAAAAAAATACAATGATAACCTTGAGCCTGACCATTTCCATTGAGAGCTTTTGAAATGTTAATTTTTTTTAACTCTGTTGCTCCGCTCTCCCCTCAATTAAGGTTTTATTGCCCTGCTGTTTCTATTGTAAATCAGTTGTTTTCAATGATATTTTTTTCAATGATTTAATGATATATATTGCATTGCACTATTTATTCTCTGTCAACCATTGTTTCTATGATATATCAAGTGCATTTAGAATTGGCGAACACTCTTGGAGCTAATAAACTTGCCTAGAAATGTAGCATTTATATCTATGCATAAGAGATACCGAATATTTACTTAATGATAAAAGTATTGCAACCCCTGTGAAAGATTTTGATTCTGCAGATTGCCGAGTTTAACTCTTTTTTAAAAATCACAATTCACTCGAGAGAGTTAAAAAATTGCCATTATTACCATAAAACATTTGGATTTGATAAGTTAGATTTTCGGCAAAAATCAGTAACTTTCCCAACTTGCCATTTTTGAGCTACTTTGACCTGTAGTTATTTTACTGCTTATTACCAACATTTAATAGTTTCAAGATCCTTTATGGGAAACTCAATGGCCAAAAAAAGGAAGAAAAAGTTCCTAAAAACTATGCAAATCACGACATAAATAATTAAAAACTCAAAAACACTGGAAGCGAAAAAAGGAGACATATTAATAATAATAAATATAAATTTATAGTTCTAGGACGTTTGTCCTATACCAGCGTAAGAGATATTGAAAGAAGCTTTAAAAATGTGAATTATAGATGAAGTGAGTAAAATCTTCAGAACTTCCACTTTAAACTCTCATTCTCTATAAACTTAACTCTGTACTTACTTTTAAAATATTTCACAGACAATTTGACGAAACCGGTATTTCCAAATAAAAATTCTGTGGAGCTTTTTAAAGTAAGTTGTGAGTAAAGTTTAAAGAAAATAAGAGTGTAAAGAAGAAATTCTTGATTGTGTTTACTTACGTTATCTATAATTCAAATTTTAAAAGCCTCTTTAATTATCTGTTACCCTGATATGGTTCCTTCATTTCCTCTTCAAGTGTTGGAGTTGACTTTTTTAATTTTTTCCGCTTTGAGTGAGACCGTTATTTCTTAGAATTTCTTAGAATGTTATTGAGTGCTATTGTTATTGAATGCTATTCATTGGTATTGTGGTAGAATATCAATTTTGAATCGAGAGTTAATTTGCCGAATTTTCTTCCTTGCTTGACCAACATGTTAACTACATTTATGTTATGAGGCGTTGTTCGTAAGGGATTCACAAATAGCTGAATGATCTTTTTACACACTACAGCGTATTTTTGCTGCGAGAGAATTTTGGTGTATCGGGAGGGATAATTTTATTTGGAATTTATGGTTGTATTTTTTCAAAGAGAGGGAAGCCAAAACTTTGTAGTAGTTGGTTTTAACTGCTCAAACTTTCAAGATCATATCACTGCATGTAATCTACTACATAAATTGCCTTCAACAAAATCCATGCTTGTACACTCTAGCAGGGAAAATAAATAATTGCTGACCATTAAATGTATTTATACCTTTGAGGCGTTCATAATTAATGCAAAGTCCTTCGTATGTATGTATAAAAAATAACTCTTCTTTGATTTATTAACTTTAGCAAAATAAAAAAAATTGCCAGTGTATTTTATATTTCGCGAAAATTCACTTTGCTATACAAGTTATTCTTACATTTTTATGGCTTCCCTAAGTCATGAGGTCGTCTACCGTCAGAGTTTAGGGAGGGTTTAAATATTTGCCCTTTTTTATTACATGGTCAAGCGTGAAAGCATTGAATCATTCCCCTTTATTGGAATCTAAATTTACCTTGTAGCAATTTTCCCCTGAAAATTGAAGCCGTATAAAAGAGGAAATTTTGGGCTCGGAGAGTGAACATTTACGTCGCGATAAATTCAGTTCCATCATTGAATAGTATTCTGTGTGAGGATTAGTGGTTTTATTGCAGAGAGGTCACGTTGTCGACCGTGGTACCTCACGTCGCACACCCATATTTACTAGTGACTATATCCCTCTGTACTGCACCCATTTTAAGAACCTATTCTCTATTTAGAACAAGAATTCCTCTGTGTACCATTAAGAAACGTATCACACCCCCAGTACCCAGTGATTTTTATTTAAATAATACTACTAATTAGTATGTTGAATCTAAGGTAATTACCGACACATAAAAAATACATGATACTTCGCCTCATTCAGCTGCTATATCCAATTTTCTGGTCTCATAATAACATAATGGGTGAAATTGTTGATCTTGTGACAAAAGCACTTATTATTGATTGCATGGAAGGTGAAACACAGCAATTTCCACTCATTACTTTATTATTCACTCCATATTTCTTTTATTATACAGTAAAATACAGTATAGATATTGCAGTGTTAGTGTTTCACTTTTCAACCCAACCATTAAAGATTTCCAAATCGTTTAGCTCTAGACAGAGATCACTCTTTATCAACAACATACAAAAAAATGATATGAACCTGGAGGACGGTGTGGTGCCTCTGGCATGAGACACCCTTTTCCCTCTGGCTGATACGATGTCTATTGCGCCGCCCTTCGATACCAGCGTTTAATATAAGTCAAGGTTAACTCCTAGCGAGTAAAGCCCGTTTCACATGAGACTTGATAAAGCGCAAGTTCGAGGATACTCAGTATTATGATAGCTTTCCAGCATCGTGTGATACAGTACCAGCATGATGACTAACAAGCATAATCGCCAACATACTTGCTGAGCTAATTAAGGTAGTTTGAGTGAAAAATCACTTCACCTAGATTTTGATAAATTTGGCCTCACTTTAAAGAAAAAAACACATCTTTCCAATGATATCAAAATATCAACCTCTTGCCGAACTATTTTTCGTGCAATTTGCCTGAAAAAGTAAGCTGTTTTATATGGGATAGATACGGCTATGCGCTCCCTCTGGAGAATAATTAAAAAATTAGCAACTTCTAGCACCTAGATTTTGTGAAAAAACTAACGGTGTGTAGATTGCATCTTTCCTCAACTATTTATGAAAAAATAATCTATTACTTACCACAGTAAGTTTTACAGAATCGCAAAAAACCTGATTTTTTGAAGGGTTTTCAGCCGTACGGCGGGAAAAAATGTGTCAAGTTAGAGACTTATGTAGCTTTATTTATTTAATTACTGAGTATTTTGGTCATACATAACTATATATTTGCGCCATTAATACTACAATATTTATTTCATACTTCTTACAGACGCTGAAATAAAAAAATAAAATTTGGATATGGTCTCCATTATGACTAGGGAACTATCTCGCTCAAATGGTTGATATGGCATTAGTTGGCTTCTCGTTCCCAGCCCTCGACCAAGCACGTGAAATTTAACACTATCTCTGCAATCTTCGCTTGCTGAAATCAACGCCATCTATACATTCTGTGGCTAATATTCATTATTGGCCGTGAAATTACCAATCAATAATAATATTCCGGCTTATTCCTTTCGTCAAGATAAACAATGGCAATTAGAATGGTTTCTTAAATACAAAATTTCTGATTGTATACACATACACTAATAATATCGTGAATTGCAGTCGTATTACCAGATTATTTCAGTTAATTGCCAACTTTACTAGTTTTGTCCTAAGTGAGATATTCCACAGAGGAAAAAATCATTCGCCTTGACCGGGATTCGAACCCGGATCCCTCGATTTCGCGCCGAATGTTTCAGCCAGTTAAGCTACCGAGGCGTCCTCCTCCCCTGTGGATTTTTCAGGGTTTTATAAGAGCAAGTTGCTCTGGACTGCCGGACATGTGATGTATATAACTGAAGCAGTCTTAAGCGTGCGCTTAGCGTCATAGTCCACGTGGATAAAGCCAAACATGGAACACAGTGAGGTGTTCGCTCTTTATGACCAATTTTGAGGATACCGGGACTATACTAGCCACGGTATTGACCTTCCACGGAGTCACCCGCAAGAGCACATGAGTGCGGTATTCCACTCGCCTTCACCGGGATTCAAACCCGGATCCCTCGATTCCCGGTCCAGGTGAAGGCGAATGATTTCTCCTCTGTGGAATATCGCACTTGCGGGTGACTCCGTGGAAGGTTAAGGAGGTTCCGCCACGACTGTGTGAGTCAAAACAAATACTAACTTCCACATTTTTTATATTTTGTCCAAAAAAATCCTGCCTTCACTGATGAAATGCGTTACCTATAGAAACCCAAAAGTAAAGTAGAAAAAATGCAGATTATTCCACGAATGTATTTTAAATGAGCACTTTTTTCCAGCCATAGGAGCCGACTGCACCACCATTTACTACGAATTACCGCATTTTGACTTCAATTACGGCATTAATTCTTCAATAACTAAAAACAGAAGGTGGTAAGATACCTCTATTTTATTTTTATTCAATTTCTCTGGATTATTTCCTTCTTAGAGACAGTTTTCCACGAAAATGGCATTTGTATTTTATGGAAAAATACTATTTTTTTCTCCGTGTTTCTCTAATTCCCCCATTGAACACCATGTAATTTCAAGTTCAATTATGGAATAAAATAGCGTGGAAAGGTGTTATTTTGTTGTTCATATCAGATAGAGGACAAGTTTTTCTACAAGTAGACAGAATATGAATAAAATGACATTTAAGTCATTTTACGGTGGAACCACCTTAATACCGTGCCTAGTAGTCCAGGTATCCTCAAAATATTTTTGTCTCGATTTAAATTTGCATTCATAGCGGCCGAGATGTCCGAGGTGCGAGAGGACGGCGTCCACGAGGAATGGAAATGCACTGCCACCACACCCCATTTATGTTTGCGCAGTGCGGTGTCATGCCATGTCTCCCCACACGACTACGAGACTACGAGAAATAATCGTGGGGGCGCCCGCCGAGTGCGGCACGGGAAGGAGTCCGTGGCACTTCTTGATTAAAGTCGGTGTGCCAGACGGGAGCGTGGGTAGGTGGTCGGGAAAAGACTTCTTCCCCTAAACATTCCGCTCTCCGTGGCCTCCTCCCCTATTCGCGTTGCTTTTAACGACGGAATCCTTTGGGAATGCGACGCCGGCCCATCTCTCCGAATTCATCCGCTGCTGCCATGACACTCACTATGTTTATCACCCATTAACGTCTCCATTAAACGAACATGTTTTTTGTGCATGATGCATTCCAGGGATGCTTAGGTACCAACTTATGAATAATACGGTTATATTCCTCCACGATCTCGGAACAAGCGCTATGAAGGCGAGACTATTAAGCGTTCTTGGCATTTTGAAAGTTTTTTTTGGTTCCGCTGATATATATATATATATATACCCGGGAGGAATTTTCTAATTCGGCCGAGGCTTCGCGAATATTCTCAGCTCGCAAGAAATTCTCATCACCGCGCTGTGACCGTTTGTTTCACAATTTAAAAGGTTACGCATGCAATTGAAGTCTCAAGTGTGAAGATGTGTTCATTTATCAAGAAGAGACTCATATTTGTTTAGGTTTTTACTTAGCGTTTGACTGTCCGTAAAATGTGGAATTAAGGGTTAATGAATGTGGACAATCACCTATGCGTAAAAATAAGTTTTAGTGAATTAATAATTGATATTAACAGTGAAATTATAACTTAAAAAGAGCGAATTTAAAATAAGTTTCCACTAAATCACCAGTGTGAAATGCACCTAACGGAATAAAAATCTGGGATTCAGTGGATGTCAATTGGCGAAGAGTGAGCTCTATCGTGTCCGCCATTTAAAATTTGCTTTACATACGAGACGGCAGGTTAGAGGACACCGCCTAAAATAATGATCGTTACATGACCGGTGTTTTTTAAACTCTTTTTATACATTTGTGTTGAACTCTGCACTTTTTAGATGTGAATACGTCCTTCAAATAGTTTTCGACGATGGTTGTCCAGGAAGGGTACGGCGATGTTACGTTTCCATAGTGATCCTTTTCAACACTATAAAAATACGACATGGAAACGTAATTTCCAGGACAATTTCCTTAGAATGGCTGATACATAAATGCCCCACTTCAAGTACTACTTGTAAATCTCGCTCACATCCCACTTCCGCCATGCTTTTCGTGATGAAGTCCACTAGCAAGGGAGTTAAAACGAGACAATTGGACTTTTGCAAATTTGATGCACGTCCGACCACTGCAAAGTAATTCATGCGCGGGTCCTTTTCGATTGAAATTAAGTGGCACTGTTTAATGGACTCGATCCACAGCTTAATCTTCACCAAGAGCTCAGGAATTTGGAGACGACGGTCGCTGGTCTCTATTTATCTCCGCATTGGTTGTTAATTTGGGGTGGCGAACGACAACTGAGGCCGCCATTTCCGCCATTAAGTGCAGGAAAAAGGGCAAGGGCCTAGCCACGTTGAAACACCGGTTCCCATCAGAACACCGAAGTTAAGCAACGTTGGGCCCGGACGGTGGTTGGATGGGTGACCCTCCACCATACCTCAACCAGGCATGGATGGAGAGATGATACTCCCTCCATACCTATACCGGCAGGTCTGAGAGGCCAGGCCAAACCGGGCCGGTTGGAGGGAGGACATCCTCTATACCTGGTACTGGAGTGAGGCAGGGGGAGGCCAATCCTCCATACCTCTACCGTGGTGCTCTTGTCCCCTGTCTGCAAGTGGCAGACAGGCATGGGGTTGGCACAATGGACCAAGAAAGGTCTAAGTGCCCGGGCTCCTGACGAAGGCCCCCCCAACAACAATCTATATCTAAGTGCAGGCAAATAGGTTGGCAGGTCAAATGTTATCTCATAGATGTATGAGGACTGGATTCAACTGAAGTGGATATGCGTTGCAGCAAGTCACGAGTGACCAAGTCCCTTTCCCTCACTGCCGGGATACGAACCTGGATCCTCGAAATTCAAGCCAGTGCAAGCCACCGCTGCAACAACCCCGTCCATCATCTATTTATTATATGATAATGAAACAGTTAATGTTGCCGTAGACGGTGACTTCCGAATCTATTTTATTAGACCAACTTCATCCTTTCGACCTATGTTATCGTTTATTTCAGCTTCTAATTTTTCTGTAGTGTATTATATATCTAGAAATGCGCCCAAATAACTTTTTTCATGCTTGAGTCCCCTTGGACGAACCCTTTTCTTAACTTTTACTGGGACGTCCACTTCGGTAGAACACTTATTGGTGGACAAAATCCCTCTCGCTTGAACAAATCCAATTTTTAAATCCATACTGACGAAATTTCTCACGTCGGAATCGCTCGCTTCATTATATAATCGCTTGGTTCCTAAAACGCCGTTTTCGTCCGGTGCCCGCCTTCTCTGCTTTTCCGCTTCGGAAGGGATGGGAGTCTGAATTTCCATCGACGTATTTATATGGCCTTCACTCATGCCACTCGGGACTGTTGTTTTTGAATGGATATGAGGATACGCGGCTAGGGGCGTCATTTAGGGAGCGTTATATTAGTCACTATCTATCATTGAAGATATTGAGAAAAGAATGGGCCTCAATGTAAATGAAGATAAGACTAAATACTTGGAAATGTCTTCTTCACAGGACAGACGAGAGCTAAAAAACCTAATTATTGGGAATTACGATGTTAAGGGTGTCAGAAAATTTACCTACCTTGGAGTAATAGTGGATAGTGAAAATAAGATCTCTGAGGAGATAAATCAAAGAGTAATGCAAGGTAACAAGGCCTAATTTGCAAATTTATCCCCCCCCAAATCAACTCTTCTGTCCAGGAAAACTAAATTGAAAATTTATAAAACATTGATAAGACCAGTAATTACATATGGAGCTGAGACATGGGTCCTATCCAAACAAGATGAAGAAACATTTAGAAGATTTTAAAGGAAAATAATAAGGAGAATCTATGGTCCAGTAAAAGAAGGAGAAACGTGGAGAATAAGAATGAACTTTGAAATAAATGAAATATTGGAAGAGAAGGATATAGTTAGGTGCTCAAAGTCATTGCGACTGTCATGGTTGGCCCATGTTGAAAGGATGGAAGAGTATAGAATGCCCAAATTGTTAATAAATAGCAAAATGGAAGGGAGTAGGAGGAGAGGAAGACCACGCAAAAGATGGCTGCAAAATGTTGAAGAGGACCTGAAGACAATGGGGATTGGAAGATGGAGGGAGAAATCAAGAAGGAGAGCCGAATGGGGGCATATAACTGAGGAAGCCAAGGCCCACACGGGGCTGTAGAGCTGAGGATGATGATGATGATGATATTAGTCACTAATGGCGAAAGCGGCGGGAGATGGGCGCAGACGAAACATTCGGTAATCAGCTGGTAGGTAGCATTTTGCAGGTAAAGGTCGTGGTCAAATCCCAATTGAACAGTACGGAAATTTCTTGAAAATGCATTCTTAAAAAGGTAAGATTTTCATCACATTGTAAATAAAAACCATCCCTGTTCGATTTACTAATAATCAGTACAGAAGCAGCAATGAATGATGCAATTATTACTTTCTCAAACACAAAAAAGTTTGATCCCGAACCTTTTTGAAGTGCTCGGCTTTTTGAGCAAGGTCAGAAACAAATTTAAAGCGACTGTGCTATTGCGTTGGGAAGAAAGCAGCGCAATAAAGCACCCAATTATAGAGAAATCGGAAGTGAGGGATCAATTCCGTTTTGGTGACTAACTCACGCTCAAATATAATTTTCTGAATAGCTTACCTCGACAAAAATGTACCACGAAGGAAGCCTACTTCATAAACGATTTCATTTACAAACATACAGTTTCAGGAGTTCATTCATAAAGTCAATGAAAGGTTTCAGACTGTTTAAGTTCAAACGAAAAACTAATTTCACCCATTTTGCAAAAAAGGGTATAGAGGGACGAAGGAGGAAGGCGAAATTCTGAAAGGAAGTCAAACAAGAAAGGCTTTGGAGTGTTATGAAAGGAAAGAATGGTGGTGGAGAAAATTAGCCTCAGGCAGAGTGGGAGAATGGAACGACTATTTATTGGTATTCTTTAAGTCGTTGGTTGAAGGCACGAAGGAACGTAGGAACGCAGAGCTGAAGTTTCATCTCTCATGAAACGGATTCATCTACAACAAATATTGCAATGTATCAGTTTCTTGGCCCAAACATATCTTGACAAGATCTGTCGTGCAGTATCAGAATCATTGCCCCATCACATCGGCGGAGTCGCGAGATGCATTGCGAGGAAATTATCTCGGGCCAGAGGCCGCCAGTCACCGCCGGGCCCAGCGCCTCGCGAATGCGTCAAAACAAGGTCATGCTCGTATTGTATTCTTGTGCCCCATCGAATGAGACCGCATTTATTTCAATCGTGTCATAAGTCACGAAACTAGGGAGTGGTAATGGATCACCTTGCAAGCGTTACGTCACCGTTTCCGCCGTATTGCCATATTGTCGCACTGATATTAAGGATGCTCCACTGCTACTGCGTGGGTCAAAATAAATAATTAATTCCATCTTTTTATAGTATTCAGGTTTCTGGTTCTGTGATTAAATTATTTAATATTATGCGACAGTTTCGCCGTACTATGCTGCCGGCTTCGTCGGGTTTTTAAGAACAACAATGGTCTTTAAAAAAAATGAATATACAATTCCAGCAGTTGATGATTTTGAGGAGTAAAAACTTAATTTCGAAGAAGTCTCTTCCAGGTATAAGGGAGTTTATAACTATCCTCTCTATTGGTATTATTTGGTCTTTTTTCTATTTCAATCGCCTCCCTTATGAGCCGCGGAAAGTAACTGCTTTCTTTGTGTAGTACTCTTGCCGTCTCGATGTCAATGGCGTGACCTTCCTCTAACGTAGTGTGCTCAGCCACGGCAGAGTGACAACAGTGTTTCTTCCGTATTGCACGTACATGTTCCTTTAATTGGCATCCAATAGCTCTCTTGGTTTGCCCCACATACGATCTACCGCAACTGCAGAGAAGTTCGTACACACCCTCATACATTGTGGGTGGTAATGGATCTTTAGTCCCTCGTAGATGATCTCGTACTCTGGAGGTAGTGTTGTATCTTGTGATAATGTTATACTTTTTCATTATTCTACCTATGCGATCGGTCGCATAATATTAAATAATTTAATCGCAGAACCAGAAACCTGAATACTATAAACACGAGCTGCAAAAATCTACTAAAAAGTTAATTCCATATTTTTGTTTATTTGATTTAAAAACCCTGCTTTCGGTGATGTATGTGTAACAGTTATCACATGTATGTATAACAGATGTAGATATAACAGTTATCATCTTTTTCTCAGCCATAGGAGACGACTGCAAAGCCATTTCTATAGAATTACCGCATTTTGACTCCAAACCATCTGTCAGTAATTCTCGCAAAAAAACTAAAAGAAAATTAGAGGCTAAAAACTCGCAATAAAAGGTGGAAAAATGTCTATATTTTATTTTAAATCACTCTCTCGGGATTTTTCACTTCTTGTTAACAGTTTTTTTTTTGCAAAAATGACATTTATTTTTAATTTAAAAATACTATTTTCCCCGCGATTCTCGCGTTCTCCCATTGAACACCAAGTAGTTTTAAGTTCTTTTCGCGAAAATAGTAATAGCTTGGGAAGGTAACATTTCTGGTTCATATCAGATAAAGGAAAGGATTGTTCTACAAGAAGACAGAATATGAATGATTCGAAATTTAAGTTTTTTTTTTCGGTGGAACCTCCTTCAAGACAATAACCCAATGGAATGCTAACAATTACCGAAAGGGTGTTGTTTATAAATGAGCGTTTTTGCTCCAGTCATCGTATAAATATATGAATGCAGGGAATTTCGTTGTCCTTAATGTATCCGAAAATAAAATTTTAAAGTCTCGATGCAAGCATCTGTTAATTAAAAAAAATATGCGGGGCTCAGAGCTTTTTTCAAACAGCTGGCAGACGAAAAAACAGTGCATAGAATTTCGCTCATTCGATAAATATCATTGTCGTATGGCACCCTGGAACTGGTACTATGATTTTCAAATTACGAGATTCGCTTCCTCAATGAACCATTTTGAAAAGTTGGTAAAAGTCGTGAATGAAGAGTCGTGGATCTTTGAACTTCGCTCGCATTCAGACCAAACTTAAGAGGAGACGATCGTGTTTAAAGAAGCCGGTTGCTATAGGGAACGGGGAACTTCGGATCCATTGTCTCTTCCTTCCGTAGGTTCATTCCCTCGGATGCCCCGCGCGACGTTAGGGGTCTTTCTCGGTGATGCACGGCCGGGATGGCCGGGGGAGGGGAGGCGGGAAAAGCCACGCCCCCCGCCCCCCTCCGCATTTTGCCCCCACTGCACGAGACGACTTGGGAAATTAAGCGGCGAGAGCACGAATGGAAGGAGAAGGGGGAGGGGTGAAGAGAGAAAGGTCTCGGGGGCAATTAGCCCCGCCCCCCTCCTTCTTTTGCCAACCCTCCCCGCCCCATTTCCCACCTGACGCGCAGAAATGCTCTCCTCCGTGATTAAGACGGACTCCTTGCCCTCAGCGTAATTAGGAAAATGATTCCGGGGGAGAGCCTGCTTGTTTTTTTTTCCTTTTGTCTCCTTCGTGTTTACCTCGAGATGCGAGCGGGGGAGGGCTGCTCTTTGCGAAACGAGCCGCGTGCGAAGTTTGAGCGAAGTCCTCTGCTCTTGAGGTCCTTTTCTTTAACCCTGCACCGCAATTCCTCTCTCTCTCTCTCTGTTAATCCTCTTCTCTTCTTTCTCCTTCATTTCGCCCTCGTTTCAACCCCCATCCCTATCGATTTTTCACGTTTGGTTGGGATTATTTGAGGAAGGGGACCCGAGACCCTTTTTTATAGTAAAACAAACTTTGTCATTTCCACAATTTACTATAGATGCACGACTGGTTTCGGCCATTACGCCACCTTCAGCTACATCTGATGTCCTTTCGTTCTCTTAAGGGTAGGTGGGTCGGCTGGTTAGGGAAGGATTGCGTGGAGAATGGAGAAAGTGTGAAGAGAAACCAGGAGTCGACAACAAGGCATTCTCTTAGAAAAAGGCATCCACAGTTAGTTTCGTGTCCTATCCGGGAGAGCGGACGTTTGTACTTGAAGTGCTCTCCACATAGCATCCAAATGGGTTTCAAAATTCCTATATAAAAATCATCATCGCAACCACCAGGATTCAAAGCCGAGCCCCTAGGATGGGAAGCCATCACTCAGATAAAGCAACCGGGGCTCGTAGCTCTCTCAGTTGGTTATAATGGGCGTGTGTAAAGGTTCCCGTGTAGTACATGCTTGGTGTATCTCGCGACTCCAATGTGCTAGTCCGCTGATGTTCGTGCCAAACAAAAGAGCTTTCCAATATCTTTTGTATGAAATGACCTTTTTATAGCATTTTTTTGAAGATAAAATAAAAAAATTAGCAATTAATGATTGAAAATTTTTAGATGCCAGCTCATAGAGCCCAGAGGAAATACAAGCGAGGCACCCCAAAGATAATTCATTTAAAACCCTTCGCCTTGTCCCCGAAACATCCACGCATGAGCTCCATTTTGAAATATTTCCTTTTCTCTTTGATAATACTCTTCTTCTCTCTCTCCGCCATTTCCTTTCATTTACATTCGCCCTTTCAACCCCTTGCTTCTTTCTTGCCCGTTCTTCGTTTGCTCCGCCTCGTATGGTTTCAAGGTGGAGGGGCTGCGTGTGATCTCCGCACCATTTAGACCACTCCTCATCTCTTAATTTATGTTCTTTTTCTCTTCTTTAATTTATGGCCGAGAGGTAAATGGTGTGAGAGGAATTGGTAGACCAAGTGAGTCATGGATGAAAGAGGTGGAGAAGACTCTTAAGCGGAGCAATGTTAGGAGACTTAAGACTATGAGAGGGGATAGAAAACAAAGCATGAGTGTCACAAAAGCTAACGAGGTGTGCATGAATAGATCAATATTAAAGAAATTATTTCAACAGAGCCATTTTATCATAGGTCTAACACCAATATTTAATTAATGTATTTATTGACCACGTATAAATAATCTCTTCTTTTAATATATTGAGGTTTGGTCAGTTGAAATTCCTTTATTTCACTACCAACGTTTCGGAAAATTTAAGCCAATATTTAAGCTCTATCATTTATTATTCCGTGCCTAACCTGTAAGGGAACAGCCAGGAACGGCGTGATTGTTACGTATGATGTGTTATGTATCTCTTCTTGTCTTCGTCTCTCTCTCTCTCTTTCTCTCCTGCATTTCACTTTAATTTTTACCCTCTATCCACAAATCTTCCTCGTTTTCCTCTTTCATCCACTCTTCACTTGTTTTTCACTTTACCACGTGTAGCTTTTAATTGTGGGGAGCCGCGAATTTGACGCCATTTTTCTCACATTGAGCCGTCTCTTTCTTTTACCCCCTCCTGCTCTCTCCCCCTCCTCCCCTCCAACACCTCTCTCTCTCTTACATTTCGCCAATTCACATTCGCCACCTCCCATCAATCCTTCCCTCATTGCCTGCTCTATATTTGATTTGCCGATGGCGTGGTCCAACCGTGGTTTTTCTCTCCATTTAAGGTAGTTAGAATTTTGCCTCATTTTAAATAAACAAATCTCATATTTCCAATGATATAAAAATATCAACCTCTTGCCGAACTATTTTTCGAGCAATTTGCATGTAAATATAAGCTGTTTTACATGGATAGATTATGGCTGAGCGCTCCAGAGGGAGAATATTAAACAAATTAGGAACTTCTAGCACCTAGATTTCGTCAAAAAACTAACTGTGTGTAGTTTGCATGTTTTGTCAACTATTTATAAAAAATAATCTATCACTCCCCACAGTAATTTTTGCAGAATCGCAAAAAAACCTGATGTTTTGAAGGGTTTTCAGCCGTACGGCGGGAAAAAATGAGTCGAGTTAGAGACTTATGTAGCTTTATTTATTTAATAACTGAGTATTTTGGTCGTACGTAACTATATCTTTGCGCCATTAATACAACAATATTTATTGAATACTTCTTACAGACGCTGAAATAAAAAAATAAAATTTGAATATGGTCTCCACTATGACTAGGGATCTATATCGCTCAAACCACCTTAATTCATCATCTTCTCCTTCTCTTCTTCCCCAATCTCTTTCTCCGCTTTCTGTTTCGCTTTGTCGTGCGTAGAGCCGATGAGAAATCTACTCATCGTTTCATCCCCAACGTAATTCTTTAAACTTCTGGTCTCTTCTTCCCGTTCTTTCTCTTCCATTTCGTCATCGCATTCTTCCCAGTTCTCAATCTTCCACTCTCCTTCCCGCTCTTCATTCGTTCAGCCGACTTGCCGCGTGTGACGTTGTTAAGGAGGCACTACTCACAGATTGTCCTCTCTCCTCCTCTTCCTCCACTTTATCTCTCCCTCTCTCCTTATACACACTGTTATTCTCTCTTTCATATGAGTCCACATCTCCCCATCTCGTCTTCGTCCACTCTGTCACTTCGCCGTGCATTCTCCGCACACTTGTCTTCTCGCCTTCCTTTCCCTAAATTTTCCCTATCTCCTTCTTCTTCTGCTTACCTCTCTCTCTCTCTCTCTTTCTTTCCCCTTTACACCTTACGCCTTAATTGTTGCGCACCATCCCCCAATTCTTCTGCACTCTCGTTCTCACGTCGACCGCTCCGCCGTGCGTGAAACTGAAGCTCCATAACCTCACAATCTTCCTCTTCTGCACTTCTCTGAACCTTTGCTCTCCATCTCTCTCCATTTCACCTCGATATATGTCCCTTTATTCGACATCCTTTCCCTTCCCTGCCATCTTTGTCTGCTCTGCCGCTTGTTGACCCGAAGCGTGACTTCGCAGTTTCATTCCATTCGATACCGATAAACTTTTCCTCCGTTTCACTTTCACATTAGACTCTCTCCATTTTCTTGCTTCTTGCCTTCTCTTCTCATTGGCTCCATTCATTGGTGGCGTTGGGAGTGCGGGGAGGCCGTGAACTACGTCGGCTGCTATGGGGGGGAGTGGCCGGGAGAGAAAGGCCGCTCGCAATAATTCTCATACTCCACTAGTCGCCTTCATTCTCTATCTCTATCTCTCTCACTCATTTTGGAAACATTCCAAGTCCTATCTCATTCTCTCTCTCTCTCTCTCCTTCTCTCTTCCATTCACTCCCACGCGAACGGCCGACCCCACCACCGTCACTTTCATGACAACCCCCCCCCCCCCACCTACTCCCACCCCCGCGTCTGAAAACTCACCCTCTTATCCACCACCTACGTAAAAAAAGAAGAACCTTTCCATTTTTATCCGCGTAATTCCCTTCCACGTCACGTGACTGGTATCGGATAAACACAAAGATTATAAACGACCGTGTGATTTTTTTCTACCCTCCTGCGGAGGATTTTTTCCCCCAATGTTTTATTTTTTGTTTGTGTTTTATTACATTTTTTCAATTCGGTCGCCTTTTGTTTTACGTCGCATGGGAGAGAAAAAACAAACGGAGAAAAGAAAAGGATGGCGGCACATTGTTATTCTTTTTCTCATCCTCGGCATATTTTTTTATCCCTTCCTGCCTCTCCGAATCCTGCGTGTCTGTGTTGTGTTGACGACGAGGACGACTGTGCGCAGTGCTGCCCTCCATTGCGGTGGCTGATGTTGAATACACGCGGCCGCGAGCTGCAGGTCGGCTCCATTCCGATATCCTCGGCGCTCGGCTCTTTTCTTTTGTTTCGGTCGACCCGGGCGCATCCTTTTTCCGCGGTGCCAACGTTTCTCGATGTCATTCCAATTGTGCTTACTCGACCCCCGGCATTGTGTCGATCTCCTGTTCCTCCGTCGACTGAAAAGTTGCCGATATACCTCACTCTGCCATCCACAAAACGCAACCGCCATCCAATTGCTCCAACCCGCGGGTCGACCAACTTTTTTTTATACGGGAAGCCAAACCTTTCCCTCTCAACAATTTAAAAATATTTGAAGGCGATTTGTATATTTTAACAAATAAGGAAAATATAGGGTGATATTAATATTCTAATGAATATATCTTAAACGAATGAAGGAAAAATCACCACGGTGTGAGTAAGATCCCTTAAAAATTATATAAATGAAACGATTTTGAAATTTAATAAATGATTCTCAATTACATTTTCGATTCTCAATTATATTTCACATGCACCCGAACAAATAATCCAATGTTAGGAATTTAACCTAATATTTTAGTAGATCATCGCATGAATCAGCCATTAGATTATTGTTTTTTACCAGGTAATCAATGTTTTCATCGTATATTTTTGAAAAAGGGAAATAATAAGCAATAAAATTTAACAGTCAAATTTTTTCCAACATTTAACAAGCAAACGTGATTCTACTAGCCTCAATCAATGTTTTTCATACGGAGTGTTTTACTGCCAGGAAAATGGAATGGTTGGAAAAGTATTGAATTACATTGCATCGTACTAAGTAAATACTCTGTTTTTAGTAAATACTACGAATACTTTTGTGGAGCAGTGAAATTTGTTGGTTAAAAGAAACTACTAATTATGCTTGATAATGGAAATGAGAAACATTTTAAAAAATCCATATGAAATGGAAAAATGCCACCATAATTTGAATATTTAGATCACCCAATTTGAATAATTGAGATGGACGATGACATTTTCCAGCTGTGCACAATTAACAGAATTAAATGACATGGTTATTTATTGGCAATGATGCATTTTTTACGGAGAAATGGCATGGTCATTTGTTAGATACATTTCATCAGCAAGAAATTCTAGTCTAGATTGCAAAATTGCAACGCTACATGCAACCCAGGAGGAGTGTAAAAAAGAATAATGGTTGTGATTTTTTTTTAAAAAGGAAAGGTGCCTGAGATTACCTGAATGAATGGGTACGGTAACCAATAAGACTTCTCGACTCTAGGCGAAGACATAAATTCTGAAAGAAAGGCAAGGAGAGATAAAGTCGTAGACCCGCCCTGAGCGCAGCAAATCTTCGAGGAAAATAAACAACAGCGGGCAGGGTGGATTTGCCCTCTCGGGGAAATCACTAAGGAGGAGGCACTGCGAGGCGGATGACGGAATGGGCGCAGGGCAGATACGAGCTCGTGGCGAAAAATCCACAGCTCACCCACGGTAATACTTTTGCAGTGTAAATCTTAAAATACACAGCTCTAGCATGGGATCCACGTGAGGAAGGGAAAATTACGACTCTAGAGAAAGTAGAGAGAACGGCGGACAGATATGTGTTCCGGAGACATCGGAGAACAGGGAACGTACCCGAATATGCTTAGCAAATAGTGAGATGGGAATATTTACATCTATGAAAGATCAGGAGCAGCCCTTGTGGAATGTGTAGACTTCTTAAGAAATAGTGGTATTAATGAACTGCGGAGAAATTGAATGTCCGCTACACAACTCAGGAATACCGTGTTAATTTATACACCAACTTGTTTAGAATTTTTATCCCTCTAAAGGTGGCCTCATGGCCTTAAACGTCTATGCACCTACCCTGACAGTAATAGTTCCAAGTTCATTAAGAATGACAGAGGAAAAAAAATATTATCAACCAATTTAGCGATACTTCTGGATACCCAAATTCAAGAATCACATGTTCGTTTGAATTCCTTCCGGAAATAATGCGTATCAACTTAAGCCAAACAATAAAATAAGGGCAGGGGTCGGAATAAGGTGTCCACTATCATTTTGTTTGTTTTCATGCTCTTTAAATATTATTGGAAGAATTTCAGTTTTCAGAGTACGCTTTATTTTTAATTTAGAACAGTAATTAACATTTTGGACGAAGTAAAGTTTTTTATATGTTCGCGGATTCCCTAAAAGTCTATATGAATAAGTAAATGAAAATATAAACGGACTAAATTAGAAAGCATCTCAAAACTCTTTTAAATGTTGTCTGTGGCTATCTTTAACCGACTGCTTCAAGCGAAGTGAGTCAAATAGTGATTCGGCCCAATTATGTGCGAGAAGAGAATTCATGACAACGCTGGGACGTGTTCTTCTCTAAAGGACTCTCTCCTCTCAGTGCCCGAGTGCTGTAAATTATTATCAGTGCTCTATTCCTATTCCAGTGTTCGACTCCCCTGGATTCCTCTCCTTCCTAAAAGGCACGTGGGTGTCGGCACTGGAGAGAGGCACCCGCTGGAGACAATCCTCCCTCGCTACATGTGCATGGTGGGGGGGTAGAGGCGGGGGTGGGTTTGAGGCGAGGGTGGGTGAGGCGAGGGGGATGAGGCGAGAGAGAGGTGGTTTCGCTGATGAGGCTGGAGCGACTACGGATCCCGCGAGGCGGCGGGGTGATTTCCAGGGAGAGGGACGCTTTTGGGAGAGGCGGTTGGGGTTGGAGGTGGGGGGCGGGGGAGGGGGGGGGATGAAAAGGAGGCGCGTGGGAGGCGGACCCGGGGGCGCGTGGGTGCAGAATTGAATGCCCCTCCGCCCCCGCTCTCCACCCCTCGACGGTATTTCTTACGTGCATACCTATGTAGACCAAAAAAATGGAGGTGAACATGTTTCACCTTTCATCCCCTACCCCTGACCCTTCCTTTCCGTTGCCCGGTACCGAGGCGTGCGGATTCCGCAAGTTAACAAGGGATCAGCGGCTAGAGCCCTCGGATTCCCATCTCGTGGACCACGGTTCGAATACCTGCATTGGTGGAGATATTTCAGTGTGCTCCCCAACTCCACTTGGGAGTGAAATTCTCTCGGGCTTCCGACCAGCTCAGGCCGACGTTTCGATGGAACGCTTTCTTCCATCGTCTCCAGGGCTGTTGTTGATCTTTCTTCAACAGCCCTGAAAATGATGAAAAAGTCTTGCATCGAAACGTCGGCGCGGAGATGGAGAACCTGACCGGGTCGGAAGCCCAAGAGAATATCACTGTAATTTCAAACCGGGAAAGCATCAAATCCTACATCTATCTACTTGGAAGCTTCGTGGAGAGCATTTCAGCCGTAGAACTCGGCCCGTTGCATGAAGCATTTAACTTCGAATCCCTCGCCACATTTATTCAAGAGCAGAGCGAAGCCAACGCCGGGTTTCCCTCCACCCATCGCTCAAACAATCCTTCCCTAAGACCTACCGATCCCCAGTGTCACAAATAACCAAGTCATGTGACCTCTTCACGTGACCATACCGGTTACTGCTCGATCACTGAATTCAATCATCATCGCCTAGTGGCTCGAATTCGTGTCTCTGAGAGCTGTTGCCCGTCTGAAGTTGACCGGCAGATTAGTGCAAAATGAAATTGTCCGTCGGGATACTTAAAACATGAATACCACCCAAGTAAAGAACCAACATTGTGAAATTATGTGGGCCCCATGAGTTGCGGGGAGATGTTTGGCAAGTTGGCTTTCATTTTCTTTCGCTCCATTACCCAAAAAATCCTTCCCTATAATTCCCATCCATGTCCGTAGTGACTCACATCGGTTGTCGGTCAACTTTCCTATTACATAGAAAAAACGAGCCAGAACTATAGGACGGGAGGTTTATAGCGAAACTACCCAACCGATAAGTCACGGCTTGCTCGTGATCAACAGCTTGTGTTGGAAGTGTGCCGTCAATAAATCATAATTAATTTTATTATTGTGAAAATATGCATATTTTGAGAGCTATTGTGTGTCATTATAGAATGAACTTCAATGGAGATTCATTTTATACAATCCTTGTTGAGTAATTTAAATCAAACCAATATATATAATAGAAAAATGTATTTAATCGAGCCTTTTTAATCACCAATCATACATCCAAATTTTGGTTTGCTGCAGCTCTCATCACCATCCCCGCCTCTCTCGTTCGAAAATCTAAAACTCACCGCAGATTATAGAATATTCAGATCACGCGAGTTCCAGGATGGCATGGATACTGTTACTTCAGTATTTTTTAAATAAGAGAGATAACCTGTGGAACAGGTGGATACAAAAGCTCCTTCTCCCTAAGCACCGTTAGTAACCAACAAAAACAGAGCAAGACACTCCATTCACTTTCGTCCTATCCCCCTCTCCCTCCCTCTTCTTTCCCTCCTCTCTCAATGCCCTAACAAACCCTGACACAAACACACATTTGCGGCAGGGTATAGCGCGTAGGTGCAGGAATATATATCACAAATATTAAGGATAAAATTTGGTAGATAATATTTATTTTTCAAAATGAGCCCTAAAAATGTGTGACTGCGCCGAGACTTGAAAAAGGTTCGGGAGCACTGCCGTAAGGGACGGAAGAAGACAGGGTTAGGGATATGGGGTGGGCGGAGGGTAGGATATAAGAGGGGTATTCGCCCCATTGATGCCACCTCGGAGGAGGGTTTACCCTGCACCCCCCACACCCCCACCCCAACCTCTGCAACCTACTCGCAGAGCGGGGCGCCTGCGCTCCCTACGGCCAGGTGGCAGCAGTGGCACACTCGCGGGGGGACCTCTCTGCCTCCCCCCCCCCGTGTTGGCCGTTGGGGGCAAATCGATCCAGATCCCTCTCTCTTCAACGCTATCTTTCTTTCTCTCTCTCTCTCATACCCTTACCCCCCAAACCCTTATCCCCTCCCTCAACTCTCTCATTTCACCTGTTCGCCGATCCTTTCCCCAATCGAACCCTGGCCGCGGGAGACGCGAATCCCTACAAGCTCCGGAAGACCCCGAAGCTGTGGTCATTATAATATATAATCTATCCCGTGTTTACCTTCTTGCGTTTCGGGGTCCGCTCAAAACATCTGTAGATACATATATATATATATATATATATATATATATATATATATATATATATATATATATATATATATATATATATATATATATATATATATATAAAACTTCTAGGAGAATCACTCGGGTGATAAATATACAATATGCCAAGAGGGTGGCCGATAAAAATATAGAAACGGAAAAAAAGAACACTCACAAATTAAAACTTCCGATATTTCGGTGGAAAGTAGCTTCCACCTTTCTCTAGGTAGAGAGTAAGAATGAGGAAAGGTATATATATATATAATGCACTGGACAGGGGGTGGGGAAAGAAAAGTAAAAAGAGAAGCCTAACAGGGAACGTTTTCGGCATGTAAGAATTTTTGACTTTTTTGACTTTTTTGACTCATGGACTTTTTCTCCAGCTGACGAAGGGCTTACATGCCCGAAACGTTCCCTGTAAGTCTTCTCTTTTTACTTTTCTTTCCCCACCCCCTGTCCAGTGTATGTTTTATTGTTGTGGCCTATTGGCGAAACTTTCCCTGTGTGTGTGTATATATAATACAGATATAATAATCAATGCCTGGTATATTTTCAACGAAAGTCGTAAAAAATATCGCTTCTTTTAAGTTAGTTATTTTTCATGGGAATGAATTGATCGCGAAGTGTTGGGAGATACCCGGCCAAGGGTTTGGGGATCCATAATAATACCTCCTTAAAGAAACTGGATGATTAGGATTTGGTTTGGATGAAGACATCAACTGGCTTCTTCTTTCCTAATGTGTTTTACAATTTTTTAGTTCTCTGCTGTGAATTATGATCGCATTTACATTCTTGCGTTGCGAACTCCAGTGGATGTGCTATCAGATGCATATGAATCAGAAAGTCTTCCACGTCTCTTGATGAATGGCATAAAAATATCGTTTGGTTTCAGCAAGATAGTTTTTTTACCGGAATAAGTTGATCACGAAGTATCACGAGCAGCCTGAGCTGTTGAATCCGTGAAACCTTATTTTTCCTCATGAGGAACCGTGATATTTTGATTTTAACGTAAGAATCCTACTGCGCTGATTCTTATTTCAAAATTCCCCTTTTAATTTTTTTAAATTTCCTGTTGAAATTTATGGTGACCTTATCTTTTGCATTACGAATTCCGTCGGGCATGTAAGGAAAATGACTGCTTGGTATGTCTCCAATGAAAAACGAACACATTTCGCTGTTTCTTAGCCAGTATTTTGTAATGCTTGTCTTGGCGGAAATAAAACAATCATCAAGTATCGTAAGCCATCTGAGATATCTCCCATGAGCCCAAATGATGCCCTCAGAATGCTCTATTTGGTACCTAAGTACGTGTACTTGTATTTGATTATAAGTATGGTATTAACTTGCTTCTTTCTAAAATACTCGCTCTATATATTTTTTAAATTTTGTGTTGAATATTCCTATTATTGACACTATTTTATTATCACGCATAAAGAGTTGATTGTATGCTGAATTTTGTTTGCTGGTTCTGTACACATGTTAAAAAATCACAGGTTCTAAAATATTTTTTTTATATATTTACAAGATTTTATTAGAAAGCTTTTACTCTCTGTATAATTAATATAAATAATGTTAAATCTAATATTGCATAATTTATTCATTCATCCAAAATACAATCTTATGAGCTATTTTATTTTAAGAAAATTTTCGGTTTCAGGGAGAATTATGTGAAATTTTTCCATGTTAGGAATGATAAAAAATAATGCGAATTTCACAAAAGTAAAGTTCACTTTTGAGAAATTCGCATAATTTTTTATCATTCCTAACTATTTTATTTTATCCCCAAAAAAGCTTTTAAGGTGATAAATATCGGATTCGTGGAATATAAATTAGGTCACGGTTGGATTATCCGATGAGCAGGCACGCTCGTTTTATGTCACGCAAGTAGGCGAATAAGGGTTTGAAAAACTACCAAAATTTAAAATTAATTAGTTATGATTCATAACATTTTAAGAACTTATTTCGCTCAAATACTCTAGTAACATATAATTTTTAAGAATTCGTATCATTTGTACTACAAGATCAATTAATTTGACCTTAAAAGTCATCATAATAGCAAATTTCCGCAGTTTTTCGTATAATTTCGTGGAGTTCTAATAACTTGCCTGCATATATGTACATGTAAAAACATATTTTTCTCGTAAAAAAAGCTTCTGGATATATTGAATGAGAACATTTTTTAAAATTTTGGTCACATTAATTATAATTAGAAAATAATAGCACACATGGACACCTTTGACAGAAAATGCAACTTTTGTGGGCGAGCTAATCACTGTGAATCCATGACTTCAAAATTGTTAGTAAAATTGAAATTAATTAGTTCTTAAAAATATTTTTATTCGTCAAGGGCGAATACCAAGTTAATTGAAGGTACTGAATGTATCAAAAATGTTTGTCGAACAGTTAAAAAATTAGAAGCAATGATAAATGCGTCTGACAGACCCCCGTGTGCCTCCTTAAGGGTTAAAAACTTAATAAAATCGTGTAGTTTATAAATAGAGCTTAAATGGTCACGGAGAGGATATATGTACATGCGACTGAGAACCCGGAATGTAGAACACTAAATTAGAAACGAGCTCCTTGCAGGAAACGGGATCCTAAAATGCTCATAGTTTTTCTTATCATAGTTTCACATCTCAATTTTTTTACTTATTCAAGGAATATCTGCGTCATATACTGAGATATTTTGGATAGAAGAGAGTGCATACATAAAGCTTCATGATGAAGATTTGAAGCGGAGAAAACATTTTATGCAAAAATTTAATTTCAACTGTGTGTGGCTATTCCACGCGTTATAATTATGTTACGCGTGAGTAAACAAAGAGTTGAAAATGCAATATTATGAGCGCATGAGTTATTTATTCCCAGCTGGGCAGCTTTTACTCAGTCATATTTCTGACCAAATTGATTTGTGATCGTTTTGCAAATTACCTCTTAAGATGGTTCCACCGTAACATGACTCAAATGTTATTTTATTCATATTCTGTCTACTTGTAAAAAATAGTTGTCCTCTATCTGATATAAACAACAAAATAATACCTTTCCACGCTATTTTATTATATAATTGAACTTGAAATTACATGGTGTACAATGGGGGAATTAGAGAAACACGGGGAAAATAGTATTTTTCCATGTAATACAAATGCCATTTTCGTGGAAAACTGTCTCTAAGAAGGGAAAATCCAGAGAAATTGAATAAAAACAAAATACAGGCATCTTACCACCTTATTTTTCTAGTTATTGAAGAATTAATGCCGTAATTGAAGTCAAAATGCGGTAATTCGTAGTAAATGGCGCTGCAGTCGGCTCCTATGGTTGGAAAAAAGTGCTCATTTAAAATTCATTCGTGGAATAATCTGCATATTTTGTACCTTACATTTGGGTTTCCATAGGTAACGCAGTGAAAGCAGGATTTTTTTGACAAAATATAAAAAAATGTGGAATTTAGTATTTGTTTTGAGTCACACAGTCGCGGTGGAACCTCCTTAACTCCTATGGGTTTCAATGTTAATTATTTTAGTTCTCACGTTGAAACTTTAATGTGCTGTGCAAATATATGAATAATGATTTTACCATTTGGCTGGAAGGCTAACTTTAACGCCATTGGTTAACGGTGGTTACAAATGAGAACCCTTTAAAAACTATTTGCGTTATTTTCTATCCTCAAACTGACTCTCCAGTAATTTAATTTCCATGCCTATAGAAGAACCACACAATCCAATCAAATGTAGCTTTTGATATCATGAAACGAAAGCAGCTGTTGCGTTGCGGTCATGTCACCACTGGAATTCAATAAAACTAAATCTTACATTATATATAATCCAAAATTTAGTAGAGTGTAGATCGGGCATTAGAGACATTATTTGCCATGACATACAGCCACAGGGCACATTTTTTTCAAAAGATTTGTAAATTTTGGCAGATTTTATATTTTTCATGTAAAAATTATTTATGGAAATTAGGTCCTTAATTTAGTCCTTGTAGTTTCATTCAAGTGAATAACACGTTAAGGACAATGTATGTTGAAAATCACATGTATCAAATGGTACTATTAAACAACTTCTTTCTAAATATAAGAAAAACATCAAAATTTTCAAGTTCTTACTTTTTCGAGTTCTCATCCGTGTGGTTTCAATCGTTATTTCATGGTTCCAATCTTTCTTTTTTAAGCCACAAGCAATAATTGCATTCGCGCAAAAAAATATCATTTATTCACATTGACACTCTGATAATGCATTTAATTATATCTGTACATCTTTAAATAGGAGAGTACTTTTTGAAGAGGAGAAATATACATAATAAGTTGTAGATTCTCAAAGTTATCAAAAGTTTTTTACGAGAACATTTAAGTGACGTAAGATTGCATTAGCTAACGTACTTAGGTAATCAAGCAAAAGGTGAACGGCGGCAAAAGACGAATTTTCATTCCGCGAAGAGTGCTTTTAAAATGTTTCAAGGGACTGGGAAGTCCATCTGGCTCTGCAGAGAAAGGGCGTACTCCCGAAATCGCGCACGCGGCCAAATCCCATTCAAGTCTAAATGACTATATTCCTTTTTTGTCGAGATACGACACTCGTATCATGAAGGTTGGGGGCGGTGGAAGGGTCTCTCTGCGGTGTCCGACGGCGCGCAATGGGCAAAAAATGAAGTCCCCTTTCGAGGAGGACATCTACAAACGAGCAGTTCTCTCTCGAGGAGGAAGGAAGGAAGGAAGGACTTGAAATCCAGGAGTAAAAAACGGCAGAGGAGGCCGCTTGCTTGCCCCCTCCTGCCCCCCTGCCCCCCCGCCCCCACGTGGGGCATCCATCACGGCGCAGGGAATGGAGAGAAAGATAGAAAGCCCTACGTTCCGCCCTCCTCTTCAAATAGACGTCGCTCTGAAACGGAAAGCCACGCCCTACGGAGACCTCGGCCGAGACGACGGAACTTTAAAAAGATGGCTATCCCTCCCTCTCCCTCAATTAGCTCCACCGTCGCCGTCGCAGCATCCGGGAAAGATGAACGGGCCTTCGTCTGATGCCCGTCTCCTTTTCCTCCTTGACATTCTGCATGCGTAGCTCATTTTCATCTGGACTGCGCTCTACTCAATGTAGCCCATTGCAATTTAATGTTCTACTAAAAGCAAAGTGTCTTCCATTACTGTAAACATCTATCTTGTTTTCCTTAATTAAAAAGTTGCTAAAAAGCTTTTATGGCTTAAAAAAACACTGCGATATTTATGCTCATGAATAGCATAATGAAAATATTGTATCTTCTAAAATCGATTATGATCAATTGCTGAATATAATCGACTGCAATAAAGTCAAGAAGCCAGAGCCAATAAACGACTTTCTGTAATAAGTAATCACAATAGATTCTATCAACCCTAGACAGAATATAACAACGCAAAAATACGAAATCCAGGAAACCATTCTATAATTTGTAGCTGTATCACTCGATCATTATCAAGTTGTTTCGATAATTCCAATCTATGTTTGCATAGCGATAAATATCGAATGTGGGCAGAAATTGACAGCTAAAGAAAATAAAATTGACAATACCATACGACAACCCGTTATTGGATGATATCCGTTCTTTTTAGTGGGCTTTTGTCCACACAACGGCGCAGCTGCTAATATGTTCCGGACCCCTGTGCACTTTAGGATTAAAAAGGACCGGGGGTAGAGTCAATGTGTAGTAATGGAGTGCGTTTGAAAAGAAAAGAAAGCCGAAAAATGAGTCTTCGATTGTTGTTTCCGTGTTGATTATCACTAAACGCGTCAAACATAAACATCAAACAACCTGAATTTCTGCAGGGATTTGTGTATACCATGGATACCTGGTACTACGGGCTCTACAAAGTCACTCCATCATTTTCACTCATCGTCATTCGTGAGCGTCAACGTGTTCCAATCTGCACCAACTTCGGCACCTTCAAAGTAGAATAAGTGGTTTGAAGAAAAATAAATTATATCAATCAACACGATATCTGCCACAAGAGCTGCTTCAAGTCATAGACCCTGTTATACAACGGAATGATTACTTTGCCCATCCCGAAAATTTGCTTTTGGCGATGGTTATTGATGATAGAAACCACATTCGAGAGATTGTACAGAAGAATCTTGGAGGCAAGGCAAAAAAACTTCTGAAGGTGATCCTTTTTAGACGATTTACGCCACCAAGTCTAAATTTTTAAAGCTACAGACTACACCGAAATTATAAAATGGGACACTTGTAATCTTACTATATCACCTTTGTTACGAGCACTGACTAATGACGAAGTAAAACAATATGTAAACAGAGGCTTTAAGCCTGTAATGGATTTAGAAAAATTTCCATGTCATAAGAGCAAGCTGACGAAAGGTGCGTGAAGCTTGCGACAGAAGCTTCCAGTGAAGTATGTGGACACAGTGATGCAGATGGTTTCATCTGAGTTAGATTATTGTCAAGATTAGCCATGCCTACCTTTTCGCACAAATCGGAACATAAATTTGTAGTGATGGACAAAAATGAGTAACGTTTTAAACCATGGAGAAAAAGTGCAGAAAAAAACCATGTAACCATTGTAAAAACCATTGTATATGTTTTAAACTTGCAATTATTGTAAATAACATACCCCAATCATTGGATGGGAGGTTGGTAAGGGTGTGGGTGGAACCAAGAGTGTGGAATGTGGATGCAGCCATCTCCTAGTGATGAGTTCTGGGTCTTTTTGTAAAGAAAAATGAGCGAAGAGCTGCACACACAATGTAATTTGAAAAATACCTCCACATTTATGATTGGAACTATATTTCATTCAGCTGCGCGACCAAAAAGAACTAAAATAATAGTGCTACTGAAGCAGGTTTATATTCATAGGACTTTCAAAAATATTTACTCAAATATACTACTTTTATCTTATTTATTTTAAAATCATTTAGAAAAGTCACTTTTTAACGAGACCGGTTAATATTAAAATATGAAGATTATTTTACTGTACTTTTTTCTAATCACCACAATGTAACTATAGCGTCTCAACTAGGTTTGTTATAAAATCGTTATAAAATGCAAAACTTTGAAATTTTACTAAAATCCCAAATTTACCACATATTTCATAGTGATGCGCGACCAAAAGATATCATATAAATATAATTTTAAGTCATTTTTAAATACTTGTAAAATCATTTAAGCGATATAGGACAGTATCCATACTACTCTTACATACTTACAAAAAATATTGAAAGTTTATGGTTTTTAACGATTTTTATCGAACTTCAACGCCAATGCGCGACCGAAAGATACATAAATAAAAATATTTTTAATATTATTATTTCTTGTCTATGCCAATGGCAACTTTTTCGCGCTATAGCATTCCGAAATAAAATAATTAATTTTTTTCGAACCACCCTAACTCTCTAACCCTCCAGCAGTCTCCCCTCGCAACCACTCCACCGCAATTTATGTTCTCCTCTTCACGATTCTCCCTTAAAACCCCTTTTTCCCGATTTAAGGTTTTTACGCTCTTCCTCCGCGATGACCTTTGACGACAGTTTCGCTAGCTTCTTCAGGCCCGAAGAGTCGATGCAATTATTTTTGTCCGCCTCTCTCCACTTTAATAGGCAGCCTAAAATACGCGAACTGAAAGAAATGAAAATGTATTAGTCGTATAATGATAACAACGTAAGAGGTATTTTTTCTGAGCATTAATTAACCCTCCAGCGGGCGCGCTGTGGCACAAAGTGCAACATTGTTTCGTTTTGTTGTCATGTTAACAATAGTGGAATTATTCCAAATTATTACCAATTATTCCTTCTTTGTAATAGTATAAAGATTTCTGCTGGAAATTGTAGCGCAAGGCTTCCCGCATTTCTTAATAAAACGTATTAGTACCTGATGTGGTCGTCTTTGTTGCACTCTGTGCAACGCGCGCCTGGTGATGAAATTCGATCCAATAGTGGCGCTAATTGATCAACATTGTTACTTTCTCTACGATGAAGTGTGATGTGAGTAGGTAGGAATATAAGAATTTTCACCATTTTCACCTCCTCTGATATATGGTTGAGCTAACATCTAAACATATAGTGATTAGAAGCAGCTGTATGCGGAGAGAAAAATCTTAGGAAATTGAGGTGTGGTATTGTTATCTCCAACGCGAGTTCTATAATGTGAGTATAATTTTAGGAATAATTTCCATTGCATATTTTTTGTGCTTTTATTTTATGGCTTTATCTCTACCAGCTAATACTAAAATATTCTTGATAAGTTATCGAAATGAAGAGATGCAAATTGAAGAAGTGAGCGAGAAAGCAAGTAAGAAACGCGGAAAGTGCGTATTGTGTGGCCGTGGAAAGAACATATCAACGAAAATCAAATGTGGGAAGTGCAATGACTTTCATTACCAAAAGCACTGTGAAACAGTAACTACGTGCAAACAGTGTACATAAATGACGTAACAAAGCCTTAAGAGATACAACCTTTCTATTATTCTAATTGAGTTTTAGGCATTGCGTAAAAATAAAAAAAATATAGCAGATGTTTTAAATGGTAAAAGTGTTTGCAAAAATATGTATTGTATGCGTTAACTAGGTAAAACATTATAAATAAAACAAGGAAAGGAATGTACCCTTCTTAATTCCAGTTTTTGTTACTAATATCAGCAGAAAACAAAGTGTGGCGCTGAGTGCCACGCGCGCCCAGTAGTGTCAGAGAATATGGCGCGCACGCTGGAGGGTTAAATTCATGCTAGACATGGAAAAAATGCAAGATACCTTATTCAATTTAATTTAATATAATTCCACTTATTCTTTATTGTTGCTTCTTCACATCCGATCCTCTGAGGTTTATCGGAACAAATTTGCTCCCAATGCTAAGCTGTGAAAACACTATATTCTTGAGCAGCTTTGTTCTTATGCTTCTCTACTTTGAGGAAAGTTTTTAAAATTACTTGAAATCTCACCGCATTAAGACATCATTTGCAAAAACAGTTTTTTGTAGGAAAAAATGTTGCCATCAAGTTCAATTTTGAACAGTAAAGAAAAAATAACAAAAGAATGAAAAAAAAATAAAAATTTATAAACATATGTTTATAACAAAATGGTTTCAGTATCTCTTCTCTGCAATAATCTTTGAATTTTATAATGGTCATGCAAATAATTTACATTTCATTCGATCATTTGACATGGAATGACCCAGACTCCTTTGAAGCTTGATGAGTACTTTCAACCCTATTTACTTCAAATACTAACGCCTTCTGGAAAAGTATTTTCCGGGTTAAGGCCGCGTTGGTCCATTTGGGCGGACGACAGTTTCGGGCGCATTCCAGCTCCCGTCTTCAGGTCCAACTGATCTGCAGAGCATCATTTTCTTCTATATATATATCTAGTCAGGTGCGCGCTGATACGTTCGGTTTGAATCCCATTGTTGGAAAAGCCGTTTGAAAGATGCAGGGAGAGGATAACCGTCTTCCCTGTTGAAGTTCTTTTCGTGGTTCACTATTTCTATTGCCTCCCTTATCAGCCGAGGGAAATATTGGACCTGAAGACGGGAGCTGGAATGCGCCCGAAACTGTCGTCCGCCCAAATGGACCAACGCGGCCTTAACCCGGAAAATACTTTTCCAATTAATCACCGCGGAAGCCTCCGTACCACTAACGCCTTCTGTTGTTTCATAAATTGTTTATCATTTAGCATTACTTAAAATTCATTTAAGTGGCATATATTGAGGACTAAGATTATTGTTTGCTTCATATCTTGAATGCCCTGCATTGTATCGTGAAAAGCCAGTTTGTTCTCAGGTACCAATCTTGCCGTTTCTTCATGCAACTTCTGGCATTAATGATTTTTGTAATCACAAAGCAGAAAACATCATAAAATGCACTAAATGAAATACTGCTCCATCGTTACCGCGTAAAAAAATTTACGACAGCCCATGCATTTTATATTAAGGTTTTCACGTATGTTCAAGCATGTCTTGAAATTAGCCAATCGCTTTAATTTAAAAGTAAACCAATATATTTCCTGCATTACCTTTTTTTACTTGTATTTTGTAATTAAATTAACAACCTCCTTCGCAAATAAATTACGAATAAAGAGTATGAAAAGTATTTGAATTACTGTAATCAGTTTTGAAAAGTTCCCCTTCAGAGCCAGAAAATGCCCCTTCAATCAGTGATTGGCCTCATTTAAATATTTATTAAATATTTTGAAAAAGACAAAACATTACATTGCAAAGCAGAATCAAAACTATGTACGCTCGCTAGTTGAAAACTCCACTTGTTATAAAGTGTGTATTAGCACTTTTCCCTTACTCGGACAGTATTTTTCCTCTTAAGCTTGAATCCACGATTTGATTTCTGAGAACATAAGTTTCTTCTCCCACGTAATTGTGGTCGCCGAGTGGTTATTTTATTCCGTCATAACTGGTTAGACTAAAATGAAATAGATATTCAAACGGTAGACGTGACACAGATAGGTGCTATGGGCTCACTATTGAGGGTCAACGGACAGAATGTTGGAAGAAAATACCTCGACCAAGAATCAAAATATTTTTCCGTGGCATCTCCCTTACAATTATGAGTGCATTTATCAAATGTTTTAGGGATTAAGCGTAAATATTGAGCGTTAGTACTTGTCGATGGAGCTAGTAATGGCGAATATTTTCAGAATACCAACAGCAAAACCAACGACGTTCTTGAAAGAGTTTTCTGAGAAATTTCATAAAGATGAAATATGTTATCTTTAGATGAAATTTTTGGCAGAAGCTGTTAAGTATAAGTTTCATCAACCAAGAATTTATACACATCGCATGTCATACGGACGTATTTATATTTCTCGGAATAAGGGTGCTTTCTGAGAAAGGCAGCGCGAAATAAGATCCAATACCTGACTTCATATTTTCGCTCCCGAAAAGTAATGACTTGCCTGACTGACTCCTTTGCCAGTCCAAGGCTGGAGAGCGCTGCGTTTGACAGCGCTGGGAAAGGAATTTGAAATATCTGCGGGTCCAAAGAACTTGGCCTTAGCCGGGGCATGTTACGGTCAGGTGCATTCTATAACGATCCTACGTTGCCACAAACGTAGGAGAGGAATGTCACGGTGAGTTTATATTATTTTCAGAAAAATCGATACTCAATTGTGTTAGTGAAGGATTTGGCCATCAAAAATGGTGAAATTTATCTCCTTTGTAATAGCTTTAATATAGGTCATGAATTTCCTATCAGGTCTTAAAACAGTTTTCGGAAATTTATGAAACTCTCACACTAAATTCAACTTGTATAACATGTGACGTTCAGCTGAAATTAAGTGTATGATTTGAAATGTAGGGGTGATATTAATGTCACAGCCAATCGATGATGCATCCAAAATTGCTCGGAAATTCTTGCATGAATTGGCGACAAAATACAAATATGTGGTTCATACCGAAGATGATTATTTGTATTAATCCTGAGTAAAGAAATAAAGCTCTTAACCACTTCGTGAATGAACGTAGAAAGCAGTCATTCTTTCTGGAGCAGTACACGTGAACTATTTCATAATTTTCACATGAATAAATCCGGCGATGCCGGCAAAGAGAATTCAGTTAAGAATGATGATATAGAGTGCGCGTATTTTTATCACGGAGAGGCAACCTCTTTTTTGACGTAAATTTTTGTTGCTCTAATATTCTAATTTATAACTTTAATCTTTGGATCTAATATTATCTGATACTATGCAAAGTTAAAATTTACTAAAGTCAAATGAGCATAAAACCGTCGAGCGATTATGAAATTTGACCTAAACATTAATGAAAACATATTAAAGAAGATATTTAGGAGTCAATTTCACATTTGGGGCCAGTATACCGAGTTATTATACGATAACATAATACTTAGTTGACAACAATAGCGTGAAAATTGCCAGAGAAGCTTGAATATTTGTTGAAAACTAGGTGGACTGGAATTTTTTTCTACCCAAAGGTTGATTGGGGATCATTTGGGTCCTAACGTTTAATTAACATTTGTGCAGTATCTGACGTGGGTTTTTAACGGGCTTTGACAGCTAAGGGTGTATCCCATCGATTAAAAGACCCGATCCTAAGACTGGCATCTCATTAATTCTCCCAGGTGGGATTCGAACCCGGGATAATTAGGCCAGGGGTGGTGAGATTGGAAGGTTGCCACCATGGCTACTGCAGTCGCATTATAATTCGAGGGACTATTACTCTTCCCCAGGACATCTACTTGATGGTAAATATTTTCTATTTGTTGATACGTTAAACACGTTTTATTTCTCACCATTAGCGTTTTTACATTTGATGCTGCCCCACGGCAATTTTGACTCTCTTGCTTTGACGAGGGTCACACATAATTCCCACCAATTCTTCTGCTTAGCTTGGAATTCATTTCTCTCTGCTTAACGTGCTTTTTGTGTTTTCTGTGAAGAACATCCCCGCTCTATAAGTCATTTGTTGTTCGAAAATCCGACTGATTGAATAAGACTTGAAAGGGGTATATTATTTTCAATGAACACGAAGAATATTTTCTGCACATGCCACTCATTATCTCCACTATAACTTTATTTTCCTCACAAAGAAGGCTGTTTCTATGTCAGTTTTATTTTATGTACTTGATATAATGATCTTTTTAATTAAGAAAGAGAGTAATTGACAATTGAATCAAATTAAAGTTTTATCCAATTTGGCAATAGAAGCAGAGGAAATTAAATACAAGTCTAATTTCCTCTGCTTCATTTCCTCTGATAATGAATTTAAGTCCATCATCCTTAGTGGAAGCACATATTTGTATTTTTCCTTGATGATAAATAAGGAAGTGACCGCGTTTGTTCCAATTCATTTCAGAGTCGTAGATTTCAGAGTTTACACGAACGGAAGGAGATATTGTTTTGCCCGTATTTCCATAGTTCCAAGAAGAGGAATGATGTTCTTCTTTAATATTTCTAGTTGATGAATAACTTAGAATTAAATGCTGCAAGTGGCATTGTCTGAAATCTTGTAATACTCAATAAAATGCAATAAATCGTATTCCTCCAGTGTCTAGTTTGATCGATCATCTTCATGTATTACTGGACAAGGAAATATATTCAGGCCAAATTTTGTTTGGACTTTGTCCAAAACCAAGAAATCTCACCAGCCCTGGTCATCGTAGATTTTAGAATCGTATGACAGTCTATATGCAAACAGATAGTTGAAAAGCGTATTTTCTAATCGTAAAAACATTAGCGTCGCACCTGATGCCAAATAGGGACAGGCAAAGCGCCCCCTTTTCTTGAGAACTCATTCATGGGGGTTGATGGGAGGAAAGGATTGTTATATCTACCCATCTTCTGTCTCCAAAGGAGAGATTTTCCATTGCATATATAAAGAGGATAGGACATTTAGTTGAAGGTATATTTGAGCTCACGTCCAGTGCAGCATCCTGAAGGCAGATGACATAAGGATGAGGCTGGACACCCTGGCTACAAAAATGGTTAGTTAAAAAAATGATATTTGATGAGAGTAAAGCTCATTCATTGCATTATTAACACAGCGCTGCCCCTTGTGACTTATTTTTATAGGAATGCAATTAATAGTGGACGAACTGCACGTATCTAGATGTCAACGCATGGAACATATTACTTCACATATTTTTGCAATTATTTGGAAAGTTGCTTAGTATTGTTATTTTCCAATCGTTTTCAAGTAATTCACGGCATGTAACGCGGTAGTAATCAAATATACGTTGTTTTCATTTTTCGGTAACTGTGCCAGGGCTCAATTATGAGACACATGACTATACATTTATTGATATGCAAACCAAGATTTAAAAATTCGCTAATCGTCATATAAATGAATGATGATTCGTATAAATTAATGCAACTCGATAATATAATGCCTAAAAGAGAGAGAATGCTCAAGAAAAGTCAACAATTATGCATAGTGTAAAGGGGACTTTCCTAGGTATAACTTATTGTAAAAAGTGTTGCAATAAATATAACGTAGTTACATTCATTAAAATATAAGTAATAATGAGCAGTTAGAAAATTTCAAAGGTATCGATTGAGAAATAATAACTAAAATATTCGCTCGAATTCCAAAAAAGGGTCAAATGACCCCACCCGTCCTTCTTGTGTTAAACATATTTTTGCAAGGTCAGCCAAATTTATTCGATTCTATTATGTCCATGAAACTATTTTTGAATGAATCATGTCCATCCATTGATTATGCAGTGTTTTTACAGAGTGGTCACTGTCAATTCAATCTCAGTTTGCGAGGACTATGCCTGACTAATTCTTCATATATCAATAATTTCAAAAATAATTGTCGAAAGATTTTGATAGAGATTCTCATATTCACACAAGAGTTCCAAAAGAGACAGGAATTGACAATCGTTCGACTACGAGTGAACTGGTTGGCCTACATATTCCGAATAAATTCCCGGGTAAGTTAGCCCCGTGAAGTATCTGCAACACGCACAACAAATACGTAATTATTTAGCATGCATTCCAGGGGTCAAAATACAGTTACTTTTTTTAGAGCAAACATTCTAATGCCACAATCTTTTAAATATTTCTATACATTTGAAATGGAATTGGTACGAATAATGAATGGCTCAAAATATATCAGTATGAGCCATAATATAGAGTAGTGTCTGGCATGGAAGAGAATTTGAGACCAAACTACTGAGTGAACGCGGAAACTTTATCTCAGAGTCACATCCGATCCTCGGATGTGTATCGGAACAAATTTACTCCCAATGCTGAGCTACGGTTACTTTATATTCTAGAGCAGCTTTCTCATCATGCTTCTCTCCTTTAACGAAAATTTTAAAAATTGAGCAGCTTTGTTATCATGCTTCTCTCTTTTAACGAAAATTTTAAAAATTACTTGAAGTTTCACCGCATTAACACGTTGAACGCTGACTGACGACAATTGTCGTCCGCCGGGTGCTATCCGGTGACTGCGGACGACAATTGTCGTCCAAGCTCGCTTTGCCTTTTTAAAGGCTATTTAAATTTCAGTCACCGGCAAAACTCGAAAAAAATGCCACCGCGTTGAAAGTGTTAAAGTTTAAGGTTGACTTGTAGCTTATTTGAAGCGGTGATTTAGAGCATGAATCACTGGTATGACGCTGGTTTCTCGAATGAATTTTGGGGATGAAGAGAGCCAATCTATATTAACTTTTTTGCAACCCTTTAGCTGCAGCTAATGTACTTCATTGCCTTCTCCCGCTACCGCGAAGTCTCTTTCTTCCCTATGCTAGTTACTCTACTTTTGCTTATGGCCCCTCCTACCCAAGGAAGGTTCGCGTTCTCACACTTTCTTATTGCTCCGGAATGTGATTTTCCATCCCAGGGTAATTAGGCATCGGCGCGTGTTTCTCTCGCGAGTTTGATGATCCCGTTGACTACTTCAACCTTGGGTGTTATATGTAAACATCAAGGTATTAACACATCAAATTTATGAAAAAATATCAATAAAAGTGAATGTGTAGTATGTATTCAATTAAAGTTCCCCATAAATGAATCGACTCTTTGCTATTTCACCTCCACTCTTGCTCGACAATGAATGCGTCCACCGTCCAGCGGAAATAGGCAGACTTAGGATACAAGGGTGCACAATATTTGCTACTCCCTTGCCTGCGCTATGCAAGGGGAGAATATTCTCAGAACACAGTGGTTGTGAAAAATAAGGCAGCTGCAGTTGAAGAGTAATTATAACACTATACGCTTGGGCATTCATCAATCAGTTCCCTCACACAATATTTCCAGTAAAAGTTTTCATGTTGACCGTAGTATTCCCCCGGAGGTTCGCTTTGATCGATGTGAACTGAGACCACCAAGTAATAATCCCGACGGCGTGTGACGTTCACGTATTGATTGAGGGATGGCCAGCTCATTTCACTGTGATGCTTGTTAATAATGGGTGTGAATAGAAGTTGATGGCACTCGTCTGCTGATACCGTGACGCCAGTGAGAAGAAAGCAGGAGTCGGCGGTGGAACAAAGGGGTCTCACCCTCTCACGTGAAACAGAAACATCCGCAAGCTCGTATCCACTTCCCTCACTCTCACGCGACGAGGCGGACTCAGGGTGGAAAGGGTTATTGAGAGTGGATACCTACTTATCGAAAATATTAATTTAATTTCGCCTAAATGAAGAATAATTTCGCAAAGAAGCCATGGATGTAGAGAAGGGGTAGGCATTGCGGGTGGACTGCGGGGTTTTGGGGCACCCTGACATCATATTTCAGATTCAGGATAACAGAAATTCTATCAAACCTAAATTCTCGAAAAATTACTGAATTCAATGGATTATTGCACGATGCTTGCGTTAGTTGGTTTTCGTGTCACTCACCATCACCGAAAGGCTGCTTGGTTGTAAGACATCTATTTTAACAGGAGTTTTCGATTTTAATAACCAATACTACCGTCATCAACTTCACAAACATTCATTTTTTTAAGCGCCAGATAATGAAAAATAAGGATTTGTTTTCCTTTTACCGCGGCGATAAAAAACAACACAGCGGTGTTAAAAAGCGTTTTCTTGCATCCAACCCGATGAAATTCTATTTACTTTCTCTACGTGTTCATGGTGGGTATGCTGCGAATATGCCGTTGTCTTAAAGGTTCATCCATCGCAGCAGGATTTGGCGCCCCGAGAAATGATTTGAACCTGGGCTAGCGGCCAAGAGAGTTCGGTTTACTAAACATCCCTGTAGCTTCTTTGTGGGAGGAAGAATGGTAGAGAAAGAGAGAGAGAGTTGATTCTTCCTGTTCCCTTTGCCGTCCAATTGAGCGCCCTCACCCGCTCCGGCCCTTGGAAGTGGTCCAATTCCTGTCTCTCTCCTTCCGCCCGTAAATAAAAAAGGAAAGAGGTTCGAGGAGGCAAAGAAGGGGGAATACCCGGAATAAATAAACAGCCGGTGGAATCACCGCCTTTCGCCTCACGGGCCGCCAGAAATATGGAATCCAATTTTCCCGACTCGGATCGCGTTCGTGAACTTCCCTTGACCTGCCGCCCCTCGATTCGCTCGCGAGGAAATTTGCAAAGCGCGCGCCTTCCTGCTTGGGGAAAGTAACACGAACGTGCTCAGAACGACTCTTTCCGATTGCCTTACGGAACCGACCTTCCCACCTCAGCTCTTCCTTGGTTTTTTTTTTCGAAAATTGTTTAAAACTTTCTAAAATATTTTTGTCATTAATTTTAGATATCTCGAAGCTACAAATAAAAGAATAGTGTGACAATTTTAGAATGCACCTCGTTGAATGCTTTTTCAAAAATGTGTTAGATTTTTGTTCCAGGGTAAAAGGTTTTTCATGATTAAAATAGGTATATTTCCACTTTCTTTTACTAATTAAAAACATTTGTATCTTTGCTACTAAAATAACAAAATGAATTCTTTAGGTCTGCCTATATTCAAGTAACTAAACGCTTGGTTTAAAAATTATACCGCATCATTTTTTTCTGGAACTTTCTCTATATTTTTTTTAAATTATGCAATATAGAAATCACGTCACTTATTTCCTTTGCGATAGTCGACAGACTTAATTAGCGGAAAATTGCCATGGAGATCGGAGTTAATTGAGAAATGGCATTTCTAAGGGAGAGTTTTGATAGACTTATTATGTGAGTTCAAAGAAAGTGCACTTAAAAATTAAGACGGACAAATATGGCGAAAATGCCACAAGAATAAAAGCGTTATAGTTTGATGGGGAAGAAAAGAACGTAGCAGATTAGTTACCGGTTCCTTTTATAAGGACTCAATATTATAATTGTGCTATGATTAGTATAGCGTGCCATTATAGCACGTGTAAAGGTACAAACAAATATAGTTCCAAGCGTAGAATGTACAGGTAGACACAACATTTTGGTAGAAAGGAAATTCACGGGACATATAAGTTAGCATGAGTAAAATATGGCCATAGTGTGCCGGCGTCCGTAATCACTGTCGGAAAACGCAGTATGCTGCATGAACTTTATGTTCACCATAAATATAACCCTGTGTGAAACACGTAACTGCATATCCCGGCTTTTGACGTAACATTGAAGAATGTAGTGCTCAACTGGCTATGCGTAAGAACAGAGCCAGGTGAATAAACTCCGACTCTACGCTTATTCTTCGAAATCGTTACTGTCATTTAATTCAGCGGACGAGGAATACTCTACTCTCTCACATACAATCGTGGTTTAAAATGGGAGTGTAGTGGCACAGATTCGGGACGTACAGCATTTATACCGAATTAACAAAAATTATTTTACGAAATCCGACATACTACGGTAGATTAAATGAGAATAAAATTAGGCCAATGAGAATAAAATTAGGGAACTAGACTGCAGAACGGACAGATTTCAAATGTCATTTTTCCCACGAACTATAAGGGACCATAACAGCGGCCAATGAGAATTTTATCTAGGTTTGCCGATAGGTAGTGTAGCTCTTAGTAATAGTAGTACTCCCTAATACTTGAATCCTTATCTGTTACCTAGTACTGACAGCATGCCGTGCATGTTTTCTACATAAGTCTTGAGTCTCTGTCCATTTGTGTAGTTGTAAAATACATATATATTAACGGTCCCTCTCCATTCTGATAATATATGTAGTGTAGTCGTGCATGCTTGTGAGGCTTCGCCTCGTGACAAGCATTAGCGATTTATGCTAATGCATAATTATTCGTATTTACACTAACTTCAGGGTATAGTGTAATGCATATTGGTGAATACTCACCCCCTGCCACACACCCCTGAGGTGGCTTTCAGGGTATTTTGTAGATGTAGATGAAACAGTGACATACCGCGGTTGATAATTATTGGTCACATCGACGACCTGAAGATAGAAACCTGAGAGACAAAAATCTGGCAGGATCAAGTTTTTTAGGGCTATTTTTGTGGATGGATACATCACTGATGTACCCTGTAGCAACATTTTTACATCGAACATGGATAGACATGGATGAAGTAGTGCCAGAAAAAAACGGAAAAAAGGAAACACCCGTCCAAATATTTGACCCAACAACCAATGTGAAGGTATCACAGATTCCTGGCTGTCCCCAGAAATTCAATATACGAGAACCAGATACTTTTTTCGCCAGCGAAGGATAACCAGCTGTGAGTGAGTCTTGTACTATTTTATATTCTCTTGCTTTACGAGAAATGTTTTCGTTCTCTTGGTCTGAGCACATGTCCGATACTACTGCCCTTTTATTTTCACATTTATTGCCCGATATAAGAGTAGAGAGGGAGGGAGAGAGAGAGAGCAGTTTCCTGCTGGCTATCTCTTGCGGTAACATTTTCCTCTTTATGGAAAAAGGTTCATGGAGACCATCTCCTGACCACCTCTCCCGCATACATTTTGAAGCGCTCGCCGTCAGATTGACCGTTCCTCCCAAAGCGATTTAGCCGGACTACAACCGCAACCTTTCGTTTTTTTCGATCGTAACGGGGAATATCGACTGTGCTTATCTTGCATAATGCGGAATATCGACGGAGCGAGACGAGCCCGGTGGTTTTCCGGCTGGGGAGACAGGTGCATGTTCTATGAGCATCCAAACTTCCACGAGCACGAAAGGCGACTTCCTCGAAAAAAAAACGCTGTTTTGTGGAATGAACTAAAGTTTTATCAAATATTCGGGCCATGGATAAAACTAGTACCTAACATGCAAGATGGAAAGTTTCACCATTTAATAGACTTCTTCATGGGAAATATTTATCGTTGAATACACCAGGACTAGAACTTGGATTTATCTAAATGTGCAAATCTAAGTATAAAATTTATTAACCTTTTATTACATTTCAATTTTTATGAATAGAAGTTGAATTGATTTCAAGTGAGAAGCATGCTGGCAAAAAATAAAGGTAAAAACTACATACGTTTCACCAATGCTGTTTTCTTTTTCCACTCCCCACAATGTGATAATATGGCGGATTTTTGAGAAATTCAACACTGAAATGAAATGAAATTTTTGAAAAATCTAATAAAACTTTTTCTTCATAAAGTTGTCAGAAATAACATTCAAATGGTATTTATTTTCGACCTCTTTTTCTATATGGTGCAAATGTCATGAGTTTAGTTCAATTAATATATTTTTTTTTAACTTTTGCCGACGTTCCGGATTTTTATTCATCCATCTAAGCAAAATTTATCATAATTTAATAAATGACATATAACTTTTCAACAAAGAAATTTTGGATCCAAGCAACCAAATTAAAATTGTAAAAAAATATAAACAGCACCAGACTTTAAAGGTAACAATCTTGAATGTCTATGTATTTTTATATTTAATGACTGTAAACTTACCATTATGTAATCAAAACAGATCTGTCAAACATTTTACATTATGCATCATTGTTTATAGCGCTGAAGATGAATGAATAAAAATCCGAAAGGTCGGCAAAAGTTATAAAAAAAATATTAATTGGCCTAAACTCATAACATTTGCACCATATAGAAATAACATTGTGCTCTTTCTGCAATTCTAAAGGGAAATATGAGTTCATACCCATTGGAATTTGGCAGCATATTGCCATTCAAGGTTTCATCCGAGTCACCCGATAGTGTTTTGATTCATTTGTTGCTTGTTAGTCAAGCGCAATAAAAAAAACCGTAACGTATATTGGGCGGTGTAACACGGTTTCCAAGCGTGTTTGGACATTGTTTGGGCTAGATTTTTTTGGGCGAGAAGTACATGTTTTAGTAGAAATTCCAGCGAAGTTTTGAAACAGATATATGAGGCCTCCTCTTACGGCACCACTTTGAGCCACGTCGTTGAAATTTATCACTCTCTGTGCCTTGTGCCACTCTGGCAAGCGCGAATAAATTAAACTCCTCCCACGCACAGTCCTGGGGTCTCCGTGTTCAAGATAATTACTGACATTAATTGACTCTGAGTCACATTTTCCACTAATCTCTTTCCAATACTTGGTGCCCTGGTTCCGTATTTCTGCGAGTTCCTCCCCACATTTACTGCTTCTATTCTTCGAATGTAATTTGAGAATGAGGTAAATAAAATTATTTCAATATTTTTTCAAAAATTACATTAAATATCATCAATAGTTATAGCGTTTGCGTCACAAAAATATGTGAAACACATGGCCCATTACAACTGATTCCGATATTGTTTATTTTCCGGTACTGATATCTTTTCCCTTTAAATGGTGTGCCCCCCAAGGCATGTTAGTATTATTTGCAATGGCGTTATTTGCGTGGTCTTAAATACCCTATTTTTCCATATTAATGAACGAGCTAAATACAAAAAATGCAATCTATAGTTTTACTACGATTAAATTGAAATAAATCCAAAAACATGTAAATTATTACACAGACTTACAGATGCGTAAAGTCGCATCCATTTTTACGTGATCTTTACATCAGGATCATTATGTGATAACTATTGATTCGATACATCACTGTTATTACCGTTTATATAGCGATTGTATACCGTTTCATTTATTTTAGTCAGACAATGTTAAAAGAAACACATGAAAAATGCAAAATATTACCTAGCTCAATATTGCGAAGGAAAAGCGCGGCGCTACAGTTACGAAAGAAATAAAATGAGTATGTATTCGTGACTTGATATATGATATCGTCGTCGTTCAGGCAAAATTCACTAAGTCAAAAATCTCACTTCTGTGTTATAGAGGTTTTAATGTTTCAAACAACTCCTAAAATCAGTTTTGCATAATTATTTAATATTAACATGTTTGTAGCAATAACACGAAAAACATGTTAATATTAAATAATAATGCAAAACTGATTTTAGAAGTTGTTTGAAACATTAAAACCGCTATAACTCAGAAGTAAGATTTTTGACTTAGTGAATTCTGCCTGAACGACGACGATATAATCTGAAAAAAAACATGAATACACTCTTGGACTACAATAAATTTCCCTTCTTTGATTATGCGGTTTTTAGTGTTGAAACTTGAGTACATTGAAAGTATTTAGTGGTTGAGATCCTATAAATATACGTGTAATTTTAATACAATCAGCCATTATTACGTCTATGAATCATTAATATCCATTGAAAAGTAATATTGTCTGGTATTATTACAATTTCTTGGAATCTTTATCCTTCCATACGTAATTCCCTGAAATGACCGCGATAATTTATGCTATGAAACCCTGGAATTGGCGAAGTGTAGGGGCTTTTTAGCGTGAAAAAATGTAGAAAATCATCACAAAAATCATAAGTTTTATAGACTAGGACTTCGCATTCAACCTGAGATATCTTTAGTCTCATATAAACGACGATTTCTTCGTTTAATTGAAGTAGCAATATTGAATTGGGAATGATGGGACTTTTTCTTCACCCTTTCAACACCATCCAAGGTAGTTTGAGCGAGATATCATTTCACATAAATTTTAATGAATTAAGCGTCAATATAAAAAAGATCCCAAAATGCCTGCTAATGATACAAGCTGTTTTCCTTGGGAAATGGTAAGGCTATGCGCTAAAGAAGGATTTTAATTATAAAATGAGAAAATTGTAACGCATAGATTGCATCAGAAATTTCGCAGATATGGTTCGTATACTTTCTCAACAGTTAAAAAATTAATTTTATTACTTGCCATGCTTTTTAAAAAATCGCAAAAAAAACCTATGGTTTTGAGGGCGTTCTCATCGCGCGGCGTGAAAAAATGAGTCAGGTCAAAAACTTAAGAATGCATATTTAGTTAATTTGTACGAATTTCAGTCGTTAAAACAATATGTTTTTGCAAATAATATTACAATACTAACTTTCTGCGTCTTATGGCTGCAGAAATTGAAAAATAAAGTTCTAAAATGGTCTCTATTATGCTTGGAGAAAATTTTCGCTCAGACCACACTACCGTGGTGGTTCAATCCCAAAATTATTCAGATTTAATTCTATTCATATTCAGACTGATTATAGTAAAACGAGTTCATTGGTTGATCTGAACAACGAAATCTTACTTCTCCAAGCTTAGTTCTTCTCTCATTGAACTGGAAGCGACTATTAAATATTAAAAAAGTACACGAGTCCAATAATCTGCATATATTGAACCTAATGAATAAAAACACTTGTTAATCTTCCACAGATTTATTTCTATGGCACGAAGTGTTTCATCACTCTGTGGCATAATCATGTGCCACAGAGCACATGTGTCACATGTTAGGTTAAAGCACCCGGCGCGAAATCGAGGGATCCGGGTTCGAATCCCGGTCAAGGTGAATGATTTTTCCTCTGTGGAATATCGCACTTCTGTGCACTTGCGGGTGACTCCGTAAAGGTTACTACCGTGGCTAGTCCCGGTTTCCTCAAATTCTGTGGAAGATTACCAAGTGTTTTTTAAAAATTATTATGAATTAAAATATAAATATAACTGTTTCAGGCTGGACCACCAGGTCCAGCCTGAAACAGTAATATTTATTGCACCTAAATTTAGTTTTATAATAGCTAAGGAACAACAACTGTGAGAGCACTCTTTTCTCGAATCAATACAAGCAAAATGGTGAAATTCAGTAGTGGTTAATTTTCCTCACAGACGTGCGCCATGGCAGCTCCTCAACCGATGTCTGCAATTCACAGTTCCAATCCACCGAGGAATTTGGAGAGAAGCTGCGTCACAATGTTCGATAAAAAAATCTCGTATCTCATGGTCGTGAATCATTTACCTTAAAAATTGATATAGCCGGCGCGATAATCGATCGTGTTTTTTTTTCTTTGCCAGAGTGGAAGGGGGGATTATTCACCCTCCATCACCGCCGGCAAAATTGGTTTTGGCGTCCGGCCGCGATGATTATTATCGATCGATTTCGAACACTTTTGATGAGTGGGAGCGGAGCGGCGACTCTTTGGCGAATGAATACGTTATCCACGGCCGTGTGAACGAATCTCCCTCTCAGGTCAAACTCAGCGGTTTTAGCCCCCCGCCTCCAACCCAATCTCTTTCTTATTGCATCTCTTGACCCCCCCCTTTCAGATCCCGTCCCAGATTCAGGTATCCCAACCTTAAAATGTGCCATCGTCGGGTCAGTCACTCCGCACCTCACCCGCCGGCCGCTTCGATCTCTTTTCCCGTCCAAGGACGAATATCCCAGCTCATGGCACTCAATCACCAGAGCATCAACCTTCGGTCACTGTGCACCTGGCGCTCCTTTCCACTTCCATGGTGTCGCAGTTTCATGTTAGTTGGTTGATTACAAGTGACTGACGGAATTGCGATATCTCGTATGGATTACTACTAGCGCCAATTGTTTCAGGCGCAAATGGGAAAATAAGTGTGCGTGAAAAACATAAAGATTGTATGTTTTTGCCATAAATCTTTTATTTTTTGTGAAACATTGCAGTAATTATTCCTTTGGTTGTAAGAAGTTTATCAGCGTCCATTTAAAATACGCCTGGGACCGCACGTGACATCGCCATCGCAACCGTAAGTAAGCAAATAAGATGGCCGAGAAAGTTCACTGCGAAAACGCCAAGAGAAGGACTGGACGGCATTATTATAGCTGCAATCTGAATCCAGAATTTTTCAGGATTAATAATTGATTAGGGTAAGTCCGGGAGAGATGGCCCCACTTTTTTTTAAGTGTTCATATTTTTGTTAATGATGGTATAATCGGTTCAATCTTTTGTTGTCCTATAATATCGTAAATAACGTTATTAGTATTTCATAAGAAATAAGTGAAATTTAAATGGGAAATACCTTTAAAAAATCAGTAAATTTTTTTCTCATTGGTCCATCTCACCCAAATGCTATGGGTGAGATGGACCAAGGATATAGGGAGAGATGGACCATAGCTTAAAGGCATTAAAGAAATTTGAAAAAAAAAATTCTCTGTACAAAAGAATATTTTAATAACACTCTGTGGTTACTAACAATGTTACCAAACTATAAATTTGCAAAATTAGAACATATAAGACTAGAATCTAACCAAAGGGATTAAATGGCCCAAAAAAAATTACAATGTAATGAAAAGGCCAAATTTTAATATTGGAATTACTACTAACTACAATTTCCTAAATTATTGGTTCGACTATATTTGTTTTTTAACATTTCAGCCCTTTGATAAAGCAAATCTAAATTGTCACCTTTTACTTATAGTGTAAAAAGTGTGGTCCATCTATCCCAACTCGAACTGGTCCATCTCTCCCGATTGTATGGGAGAGATGGACCAGGCCATTTTTCTGCTTTTCTCAATGCCAGGGCCCGGGCGCCACAGTGGAGTAGAGTGAACCGTTACATATTGTACTCATCAAGTATAGACATGAAACTCAATGATATGGACAATTAAATACACTACAACTAAAAAACGTAAACTGTGGAAATATATTTTGCTCACCTGATATCTTTTTCTTTGAATAACTATCAAACAAGCAGTTCAAAGCGGCTATAAACAACAATACGAGTCTAAGTAGTCAGTCTTGACACCAGCATGAGAACAGTGGTGCACTAGAGCGGCTACATTCCGAACTATGTAATCAGTCCATCTCTCCCGAGGGGCCATCTCTCCCGGACTTACCCTAAACAATTACCATTTTAAGTTTCCCCTGAGAAATAAATAGGAAATTTCCCACTTAAATCTGCAAGATATTCAATTAAAGCGTATTCCTGTCGCGCTGTTCGCTGATAGTTAGCGCCTGACCGCTAGAGTGCTCTGGGTGAAAAATATAACCATTGGAGTAATGTGAGTGTCAGACTCTTGGTTGATTACTCTTAGACATTTCCGGGTTAACTGCTGCGTGGAGAAAAATGTTTGGCTCAACGTTTCATTCCTCATGCTGGAAAAGTCGTCAGGAGACTGAAGAAGTTAGATCTGTGGCTCCGTTTCGGCCGTTGGATAACTGACCATTGTTTTCCGGATTTAAAAAATAAATAAAAACAAAACATTTAAAGACAAAAAATTAAAATTAAAGTACGAAAAATCTTTAGCGGTTGGTTATCACACCCATATTTTTAGATATCATATTAGAAAGATATATTTTCCACACATTACTTACATGATAATTATCGTCCCTATTAAAATTAAAAGGACGTTTAGCTATTTCCACTGCCTCTCGAATCAGTCATGGATAATAAGAAGCTGTTTTAGCTATTACTTTGGTTTCATTCAGGAGGATTTTGTGCCCTGATCCCGACATAAAATTATCAGCGACAGCCGAGGTCTGCCACTGTCTTGCTATTTAAGCGCCCTTTTATGCTCTTTAAGCCTTGTTTCAATTTTCCGTTTTATTTTTCCAACACAACTAGAACCACATGAGCATGGAATTTCATATATCCCTTCTGTTTGGAAAGAAGGAACATCATCTATGGGAAGGAAGCCTTTAATTTTCTTCATTGTGCCAAACTTGGTCTCAATATTGCCTTTTCTCAAGATGCGAGCAATGCGGTCAGTTGTTTCGGATGTATAAGGAAGAATTTCAAAAGCGTATGGCTTGGTCTTATCTTTTGGGGCCTTGACTTCTTTCTTTTAAAGATCTCCTTATGAAAGAAGTAGCGTGTCCATTTCCTTTTAAAATTGAAAATAGATGTTCAATTTCATTTTTTATGCTAACTTCATCAGAAACGGCTAGGGCTCTTATGTTTCAAAGTCTTGATTACGCTGGACTTCTGACGCGGGTGATGATGTGAAGCCGCATTCAAATACCCGTGTGTCTGTGTGGGTCTTTTTCCTTAATACTGAATGCCCCAAGCTACTGTATTGTCTTCTCCTTACTAAAACGTCCAGGAATGGTAAGGAACCGTCTTCTTCGATTTCTTTGGTGAACTTGATGTTTTAGTGAATGTTGTTCAGGTGATCATGGAACTTTTAAAGGGAATATTTTTCGTGTGGCCAAATGACACATGTGTCGTCAACGTACCTGAGCCAACATAAAGGTTTCAATTCGCTGGACATCAGAGCATCTGTTTCAACTTTCTCCATATGTAAAGATTTGCTACGACCGGAGAAAGACGAGATCCCTTGGCCGCTCCCTCGATTTGAGAATATATTTCCTCGTTGTAGCTGAGAAAGCTGTTCTTGACGCACAGTTCTGCTAATTCGGGTACGTATTTTGGTAGCCCTTTTTGGATGAGTTCCCTCAGAAGCAGCACTGAATCATTTACAGGAACTTTAGTAAAAAGGTTCACAACGTCAAAACTGACAAGAACATCATTTTCTGATGTTTTTAAATCCTTTAGTACCACGATGAAATGACTTTAGTTTTTCACGTAGGATTCGGTGTTGCCAATGAAGGACTGAACGTCCCTAGATATCGTATATAGCGTGCTAAATTATACGTTGGTGAGTCGATCGTGTTCACTATCGGTCGAAAAGGTAATCCGTCTTTATGGATTTTCGGAAGACCATATATTCTTTGAGTTTTTGAAGCATAAGGAATAACTTTCTAATGATCTTCTTTTGGAATACAGGATAGCTGGATTTCTTTTTTCACTCGATTTTCCAATATAGCTGTTTGATCCTTCTTTTATTTCACATATGTCTTTTCGTCCAAGAGGGAACGGATTTTACGATCATAGTCATGCTCGTACATTATTACTGTTGCATTTCCTTTATCGGCTGGTAATATAAAACAATTTTTTTGTACCTTGAGTTCTTTGATAGCTTGCCTTTCAGACGTAGGTAAGTTTGGTGAAGGTGGTTTGCCTCTCCGAATGGTTTGCACAACTTCATGGCGAATATTCTCAACTTTTCCAAAGGGAAGAACGCGTATTGCTGATTCCACACCTGTTATTAACTCTTCTACTGGTATCGTTTTAGGTGTAACTGCAAATTTAAGTCCTCTGGATAACACTGACATGGTTTCTTTGCTCAAAACTTCATCGGTAAGGTTTCGTACTGCTGTAGGAAGGGAAGACTCGTGTAGAGGCTTCTTATTTTAAAGAGCTTCGAATTTCTTCTTCTGTCTGAGTTGCGTGTTATAGAAGGTATTTGATGCCGACACAGTTGTGATGCGATCTATGAGATTCCAGTCATCTAACGAGAGAACACTCGATAATTCTAAATGTAGTTCGTAAAATTCCTTAGAGTAATTCAGGAGAGAGAATCGTTTAAAACGAACCCTTTCTCTCAGCAGAGCTCGGCTAGCATTCTTCAAAATATTCTTGTCTTTTGGAGTTTGGATGTGGCATTATATCTTCACACAACCGGGAAGAGTATCCGAGTCTCGGCATATCGTTTGTAGATGACTGACTTTCTTCTTCTTCTCTGAGAGGCGCTTTCCAGCTTCCTTTATTTCCTTGTAAATATCCTCCCCGCAGGAGTTACTAATTTTTGTTTTAAGGTTTTCGCAGCGATAAAATATACCTACTACTCTTATACATTTCCGGGTTAACTGCTGCGTGGAGAACTTTATTGCTAAACGTTTCATTCCTCATATTGGGAACGTCGTCAGAAGACTGAAGAAGTTACGATCTGTGGCTCCGTTTCGGCCGTTGGATGACTGACCATTGTTGTTCGGATTTAAAAAATAAATAAAAACCAAATATTTAAAAACGAAAATAAAATAAAAAATTAAAATACGAAAAATCTTTAACGGTTGGTTCGGTACCAGGATATTACTCTTTGATTGATGGAAAAAAACGCTTCCAAAGCTTGGTGTGACTATTGAGAAAGTCTTGCCATACCTTGATAATCGCACACACCTATTTGAAATCAAAGTCGGTTCGTATAAATAAGCATGACAAGTACGAATAACATCCTCTTTTAAGATAAAATGAAATGTTGCCACAAAGTCTTGTCTTCGAATCTTGTACTCTGTGAAGCTCCTAGTGAGAAAGAGATTTCGTGCATGTGTGGGGAGAGAGAAAGTCACAAGTAACACAAGTACACATTTATTATTAAAGAAGTACCTTAAAATTCCGTGAAAGATATCCATTGACTTCATTATTATGACAGTTTCCTCCTTTCGTCCCACGCAAAAAAGGCCCGTTTTGAATGGCGGTTATTGAAGAGAAGCTAGGTCAACTTACGTGGGTGGAAAATCTAATCAGATTGAACCCCAGGGATGAACTTGACATCCTACAAGACCGCGGAGGACAGCTTAAAAGAAAGACTGTGGGGGTAAGTTTGAGAAGTGTCGCAAAGTTTTGATGGAAAAGGTAAAGTAATTTAACTTTCTGAAATAACTTCCTCTAGCTTTTACTTAGCATGTTAAGGTTGTGATACAACCTACTCACGTTTTTTATTATACCCGTACTTCGATACACCCTTTATTTAATACATACCATTTTATTTATATCTTTGCCTGGCTAACTCAGCGAAATAAAGCATGAGACTTATTTTAAACATTAATTATCCTTTACTGTATTAAACGAATCGCACAATATTATATATTATTATATTAAGACATTATATATATGCTGTAGCGGTTTTCTACCAATACATTATATATATATATATATATAATAAAAAATACACTGGACAGGGGGGGGGAAAGAAAAGTAAAAAGAGACGACTTACTGGGAACGTTTCGAGCCTGCAAGCTCTTCGTCAGCTGGAGAAAAAGCTATATGTGTGTATATATATATATATATATATATATATATATATATATATATATATATATATATATATATATATATCTAATGTATTGGTAGAAAACCGCTCTTGGCGACGATGCACATGCATATATAAATCAGCGATACACTAAATAAACACAGAAACACGCAAAAAGGACACTTACAAAAGGAAACTTGGACGTTTCGACGGTCAAGCCGTCATCATCGGCGCTATCTTTACCTTGAAAAAGATGGATCAACTCTCCATTGGAATATAGAAGTCTTCACTTGCTTAGTAAACAGAAAATGACTAGAGGGTGGCCGATAAAAATACAAGAGTACACGAAAGTCTGGCGTTGGGGTACTTTTAAGGTGGGGTTAACACTGGATGTTCTAGAGACGATAAGACCTTCGCCGAGATTGTACGAGCGAATTCATACTCGTCATTGATGGGATATGCCAATTGTATTTGTTGGTAGGCATACTAATATAAGTTGGTTTTATTAAGACTTAGCGCATCAAAGATGTTCTTTCTGTTGATGTTCGCACACGAAAACAAGTTTATGAATCATTAGAGTCGCTGTTTATTGAGTCATGAAAACTAAGAGACGTGAAATATGAAACCAACTTGGCTGCGTGCTTTTCTCACAGTCCAAATTTGTCCTTATTAGTAATTGAATAGTATTATAAAAAATATCACTATTCATCGTCAAGAGTATTTCTTCTTCGACATAAACTTTTGATTGCAAATTAAGTTTTTTAAATTATTGCATAACCTTCTCTAGCAAGCTATTGCTCCTGCACAGAAGATATATTTCGTAAGCCTATTTATCGAATTTCTGCCGTAAAATGTCTGCAGAAGCGCTATCGCTACATGTTACAGTCCGTTCCTCCGCGATTGTCACACCATTATCCTTCACATGATGTGTGAGATGTTGAGAATGACGTTAGCTTATAAAGGAATTCTAAAAGAGAGCCGCACGTGGACATTTTTGGCGGCGAGATAATCCATTTCACGCCTCTCGAAAAGATTCATGGGTATTATCCATCACGGCGAGGATTGACGCAATGAGTACACCATTAATTCCCTTCCAGCGGTTTTCAATGATAATAAATCAAAAGAAGGCTCTGAAAAAACGAACGCAGTCTATTTTTAATTATGAGCAAACGCTAGACCATCACTTATTGAATGTCATAGAGCATCTACTTTATGAGAGCAGCTTCACGAAATCCTCGGTTTTGAAACCGGCTGTACCGTTTATTGAATCACGGTAAGATTAATAAGTAGTTTATGTTATTGCTGAGAGATTCAAAATGTCCTAAACAAAAAAAGCCTGGGATATCGTTCACGGACGCTCCTGGGAGCGTTATGATTAAGCTGAGGACATTGGCTAAAATGCCTATTTTTCTTTTACTCAGGAAATCAAATTTATTAAGTTACAAGTTCATTTAGTATCATTAATGGCGAAATTACGGGAATTTGTTAATTCCTTAAAATGCTTATTTTACTTGTTTATGCCTTTTTCTGCCGATATCGCCTATTTAAGGGCCTAAAAATCAATATTCTTCTGAACATCACCAAACTTCTCTTTAGCGCGGAACTAGTCTGCTATTTCAGTTTATTTTTTAATCTATCAAGTTTGAAATAATGACATTAAACATGCATAAAGAAAAATCATCCAAGGTATTATTATATAAAGAGTAGAAAAACAACTATGGTAATTTTACGCGATGCGTACATGCGATGGTTTCAATTGCCTCAAAACTTGTTTTTGAAGAGACCACTCAGTATTGCTGAGTTTAAAGAGATACTGCCCGAAGTTGCTCTACCTTCACAGTCAGTAGTGATATTATCGGGAACATGGCTAAATACTGGATTTACTCTGCAGATAAAATTATTGAAATACTTGAGGTATGTGACAGAAGCGCCTCCGATATATCAGTTCGTACGTCTTTTTCACACACTTAAAGGTACACTATTGTAACCGATTTCGCTCATCTTTTATTCTACGTGTCAATTCTGTCTATAAGAAAATTCAGTTATCATGGCGCATGAGTAGGTTTTGTATAGGCAACAGAATATCTGGATGAAGAAGAATCAAACTGCATTCTTGAATCCAAAGCTGCAGAGTTGAACCTCGATGTCGACGCAGATCCTACGTTTATCAGATGCAATTTTGGTAAACTACCATCAATCATGTCGTCGCTGGCGGCAAGATAACTACTACTTGTAACGGCTAGTTGCCACTGAGAGTTCTGCCAGATCGTGTTGAGCTTTGTCGAAAGGAAGCTGTAGTTAGAAGTTTGTTTGTGCAAGCCTGTCATAAGTTTCTTTTTCGAACTATAAAAGTTTTAAAAAACTGCGTAACATGCCTAAAGAAAAATCATCGAAGGCATCACTATATGAGCATTGGATAAGGAATGATGCTAATTTTACGAGAAATGGCGATGTGATATTCTGCCAGGCGTGTAGTAAAGAGTTAAGTGCTTGTTGATAGTTTGTACAGTACACTTGGCCCTTATAGTTCACTGAATGCTATGAGATGGCGATGGTGTACATGCGTTTTTGAGAGACACGATATCCCTCTTTCAGGTGAAATATGAGAAGAAGTGCCATTTAGAGCAGCATCGAAATACAAGCTCTCATAAACAGAAATGTAGCGGCAATACGAAAACTTCAGAGTAGCCGTTATTTCCCAATGTTGATTCTTCAGATAATAGAGTTTCCAGCAGATTTATGCAGGCTCTAGTTGCTGCAAATATTCCATGTAGGAAGCTTGAAAACCCAACATTCAGGGATTTTTTAAAGAAATACACAAAACGCTCAATCCCGGATCAGTCTACACTGAGGAAGTACTAAATGGATCCTCTCTATAATTCAGTAAGTTCATGAAAAATACAATGTTGTTTGTATGTAACTTTATTTACAGCATTTCATTTTTTAATGAATGACTCTTCCAGATAATCAAGCGCATAATAGAAGAAATTGCCGATTCTTTCTTCTGGTTGTCCGTAGACGAGACCATAGATAGCCATGGTAGAATAATCGAAAATGTGGTGGTGTGTAAGATGTGTCCAGATGAAGTGATGCCACCTCATTCAGTATTGTCCAGGGAAATTGAAAACACCAACCATAGCACGATTGCTAGAATGGTGAGAGAAGCTTTGAGTAAGTATTGACCTCCCAGATTTTTATGTATATTTGTACAATAGAGCACCGATTTTCGGTTCTCTACAGTTTACTGTATTACGAATACTTTTTATATTCTTTAACTATTTTGGATTTTCCTTTCTTTAGTATTCCTGTGGCCAACAGAAAATAATGATAAGAAGTCTCTGGTGCTAATAACGGACAGTGCATCGTATATGCTAAAACCTTGGCAGGGATTGAAAGTCTTTTACCTCAAGAGTGCTGTATGTCAAAATGCCACATGCGTCGCACATGCTTTACACAGAGTTGCAGAGGATATAAAATCCAAGTTTCCCTATGTGAATTCGGTGATTTCAAGCGTAAAAAAAGTATTTTTGGAAGGCACCATCCCTCATTGCTGTTTTTAAAGAGATACTCCCTGACTTTGCCTCCTCAGCCTGTTTTAACAAGATGGGGCATATGGATAAATGCTGCATTGTTACTATGCAGACAACATCGTTAAAATACGTGAGGTGTGTAAGGAAACTACTATATTTCACCTACTAAAAGAGAAAACTATTATAGCTATTATTACTGTTACTTTTACAACACATCCCCCCATGTCTCTGGATTTTGCGCCTATCATTCTCCTAGGGAGCGTCTTGTAAACAGCAATATGAATAGTCCTCTTGACCTCTATTTAAAAAAATACACTTTCTCATGGAGTTTAGTTAAATAATGAAAACTTAATTTTTTGTGGCCAACTATATATCAAGGGAAATAAAAGAAATTAAAATAAAGTAATACAGATATCGTAGTGAAATCAGCATTTACCCGAAAAAGATAAATTAGCAACGTTTATATGCCCATACGGTTTGTTGCTGATTGTAATTCAATGAGTACTGTTTGTTTACTTTACCGTTGCTATTTTATACCACGGTTTTTTGCATTTTTCTTTGCAGCACCTACTGCTATAAATCCAAAACTACTACCAAATCATGCAGACAGAGAATTCCCATTTAATGTACCAAACCTCATTTCTCTAGCTCAAAACTTGAGAGAGAAATAAACAAAATGGATACAGAATGACTGACTGACTGACACGCTACAAAATTAATATTTATATCGATGAGGACATTTCTCACATGATTTCAGACGTAACACCAGTCATATTGAATCATACAGAAACCCTTGTGAAATTCCACACATATTCGCGCATTCACACGTCTTATTCATCGTACAGACATAAAAATAGAGAGAGAAGTATTTGCTGTTATATTGGCTTAACATTTCGTACCTGGTAAGATTAGAAAACAGAGGAGTAACTTGAGACACATGTATAGAATAGGTTTCTCTAATATTTAAAATATCAAAATCTACGTTGGTGTACCAATAACTCCAATTAATTGGCGAGAGTTGAAGAACAATCTATCCGTATGCATTTAATGTGATCAGTGATCAAGTCTTTACAATGAGAACTTATGCCTGTTGCTCACGGTAAAATTTTCCTTAAAAGAGTTAAATAAAAATGTTTATAAAAACTTATGAATCGTACGTAAAACGTACTTGCTTGCTCACGGTAAAAATATTCATAAAACCGCGATGTCCTGCCATCTATGAGACGCTTTGCGAACACGTGAAGTGATGTATATCTGTGGAAGTGATAAATGCACTCTCTTTTGGATGACTGTTAGGTTAAAAACTATATGTATTGTTTATTCCTTTGTGAAAGTGGTGATTTCACTACATAGAGGCACTCGTGTTTTCGGTACTCTTCAATTAAGAAGGAAACTGCCTCAACGTTCCATGAACCTCCAGCCATGTTTGTTTACGTTTTCCTTGTTTGGCTTCCCATGGATACGAGATTATTATCAACGCGATGAGCGGAACATCTCATTGGTTGTTGCATAAAACGGTTTTATGGAAATAGAACCAGTCCTATTCCTTAAAACGTTTTATAAAACCAGGTTTTATAAAACGGTTTTATCGTTAGCAAGTTCATTTTTATAAAACTAGCCGATTTTATAAAACGTTTTACCGAAAATTTTACCATGAGCAACAGGCATTAGTATTTAGGCATCAGTATAATGCATACCAAAGGCGAGTTTTTTTGTCGATAATAATCCGCCCGTGGATATTATGCGATTATGGATCAGCCGTAAACATGAGTGCACCTTGCCCTCGATTTAATCTCCAATATTTTCGGAATCAAGATGTTTGTGTCACAAATCCAAAATTTGCGTGATTCAGCGATTTATATAAACATTTCTGGCACTGTAATAGGTAAGGCATGTTTTTTTGTCATCACTGTGCCTTAAACGTAATTGGATTACGGGCACGAAAGGAGTATCAGTGAAATGTAATAGGATCGGCGTTTCCTTCGGATGCGGCAAATCCTCTTAATGCGACGGGGGTGAAATGAAAGAGGAGGGTGGCGAATGGGTGGGAATGGGGAAGAAAGTGAGAGGGAGGAAGGCCAGGGGGGCGGCCCTGAGTGAGTGGACCCTGGTCGGGGGGCGGAAGGGAGAGAGAGTACTTTAAGAACCCTTTATCCCCGAGTGAGGAGATCTCTGCCCGGATTTAATTCTCAGCGTGAGCACCAAATCCTCACCTGCCGGATTGCTATTTCCCTCGGGGCGAACACTCTGAAGCAAAACCACATTCCCTCGTGTTAAAGTCGAACATTTTCCCAAAAAAGGATCCGTTTCTTTTTCACCAAAGATTTAGCCGTAATTTGTTCGCTTGCGCCTCTCTGAGCCACAACGACGATGCTGCTCTTTCGAGCAATCATAGTATTCGAGGTTTTTGCATAAAGTAGAAGGATTTAGGAGCTCCTATTCGATGCGTCGACAACTGCTGTCAATTGCACAATATATGAAAACTTTTTAAAGAAAATACTTTGAAAAATAGATTTATAAATATTTAACTAAACTTCACCACTGATACTCCGCATTCATATAAATGGAAAAATTACTGCTTCCTTGATAAAATATGTTTCGTGCGATGGGAAGAATATAGACTTGCCTACCCAATGGCCAAGGTTCACATCCTATCAGTGACGGAGATTTTGCAGAGGTATCCCGACACCAACGAAGATATATTTGATGGCTTTGGGTATAACTTCGTGGAACTGACGGATATCCAATGTAGTTACAATTCTTAGTACTTCTCCGCACTTGATTTTTTTCTATGACCGGTTTTACCTTGATGAAGCATAATCTGGCTTATTCTAACACATCAGCCCGTGCATATACGGACATGGCCCACATCGACTAGAACTTTCATGTTATACACTAAGATAGACAGGAATTTGTAAGCAAGGGTGTTTTATGGTGGGGTAAGAGAACAGAAGGATTAAGAAAATCGTGGGGAGAGTTTAAGATACATCAAGGGAGCAGTGAATCGGAAGAAAAATAGCATATTTCAAAGAAACAGTAGGAATTTGGGGGGTAGAGAGGCTTGAAGAGGTTGGATCACGATCAGAAGTGAACCGGCCCCTGCCTTTCATGCAGTAGGTACGGCAGAAGAGAAGGAGAAGTGAAGGAAGGAGGAGTAATTGAGGATGGACAGTAAGGAGAGTGGTAGGTCACAAAGATTTTTCTTAGTAAAATCTTCTCGGGTTTGCCACCGGGTAAGGCTTTTAAAGGCCAACGTTTCCAAGGCCAAGATCCTGGAAAGTAAATTTGACGAGATGACTGTTAGACTGTTCCGACATGTCCTTAAGTCAACTTATTTCCTTTATGATGGGAAATACTATGAGCAAACGGACGGGGTTCTTATGGGTTCTCCTCTTTCTCCGGCTATTGCAAACCTCTTCATGGAGGATTTTGAAGAAAAAGCTATAAATTCGGCTACACTACGGCCGAGGCATTTTTTCCGGTATGTGGACGATACTTTCGTCATTTGGCAACATGGACGGAATACACTAGGTGATTTTTTGAGTCACATGAATCAGCAGCATCCCAACATCAAATTTACTATGGAAGAGGAAACTAAAAATTTCCTACCTTTTTTGGATATCCTAATTGAAAGAAAGCCTGATGGTACTCTTGGACGACGTGTGCATAGAAAACCAACTCACACTAACCTCTACTTAAATGGGAGAAGTCACCACCACCCCTCCCATAAGCAGGGCATCCTGACCACCTTGATACATTGCGCAAACATTGTTGCATATGCAGAAAGTCTTCCCTCTGAATTGGAACAACAGAAAACTACGTTCAAACGCAATAGATATAATGACAGAGATTTTCACTTGGCCTTGAAAAGAACCGTTGGAATAAGTATGCGGCCGAAAGAAGATCATGAAAAGCCGTTAGGAAGAGCCTGCATACCCTATACCTCCACTATCTCGGGAAAAATAGGAAGAATTTTACAAAAATATAACATCCAGACGATCCATTGACCTCCAGGGAAAATTCGAGATCGGCTCGTAAGAGTAAAAGACAACCTCGGCCTCAGAGTGCCTGGAGTATATAGTATCCCTTGTGAGTGTGGCCTCGCCTACATTGGAGAGACTGCACGCACGGTGGAAACTAGAATCAAGGAACACAAGAGGCATATAAGACTATTTCAACCCGGAAAATCGGCCCTGGCAGAGCATAGTCTAGATAATGCGCACTCCATCAATTTTAACGGCACCAAAATCCTTTGCCATTCAAATGGATATTGGGATCGTTTGATGAAAGAGGCGATCGAAATACGTTTGGAGGAGAAGAAGTTAAGTCGTGACTCTGGGCAGTACATCAGCCAAATATGGAGACCGCTACTGAATAAAATCAAACGGTCGCGGTTAAAATTTAAATTCAAACCGCCTTGAACGAACCGGTCAACAATGGGTTTGTCAACCGCCATTGGCCACCTATAAAAACCCCGGCATGGACCAACTCGGCAATCAGTCTCAGCCCTGATTACGATGAGGGAGTCACTCGTCGAAACGTTGGCCTTTAAAAGCCTTACCCGGTGGCAAACCCGAGAAGATTTTACTAATATTATTTGCCGGGAAAGCCTAAGATGTTTTAAGATTTTTCTTATTTAAGACGGTACTGGGGAGGAGTTGTTTAAAAAAAACGTCGCCAGAGCGTCTGTGGCGTAACATGAGTTTCTGGGTGAGAAAAATTGACCCCTTTGCCATTCCAATCATTATACTGAATTCTCTGTATGCGTAGTTGAATGAATCTACTCGAAGATGCCATCATTCCACACTTATCGTATTCAAGATGATAGAAATCGATTAATTTCAATTCTAAAGCGATAGCCGTAATGAATTAATCGATTGTTACTTTTTCCTTGAATTGGATTTGGCCTCGAGTTTTCTGTCTTGAAAGCTAACATAAAATAAAATTTTCTCAATTTTCATAACTTCTTCAGGGATCAGCTTGCATACATATATTTATATTATGATTAGAAGAAGTTACTATGTAACTGAAGTGTTTCATTTGCGCCATAATTGATCCATGGGTTCTCTAACGAACCACAGACTTGAATTAGAAAGAGAGTTTAATGAATGATGGCAAGGTGCCAGTTAATATGGCCACATGGTGGATATAGCGATGTTCTAAAATCAGAGTGCGGGTGCCAGCTCTATTCCTTAACCACCGATGTTTTCCCAGAAATTTCTCGCGCCCTCTCTTACTTTGAAAAATTACACGGGAGAAAAACCTTCCGCCCGTACAGGGACTCAAACCTGGATTCTCCGATATCGCACCGATCACATTAGGCAGTTAAGCTATCGAGTAAAGTATTCCCCTTTCCGTGGATTTTCGTTGCCTTTAGAGGAGCTAAATATCACCAGCTTTAGAGCACCTGGTGAAACGGTCCCCGCGCGTCATCTCTTTTTCGCTCAAGTTGGACAAGGGGTGTGACATAAAACCCCGTTGAATTCAGCAGTTAATTGAGTAACATGGCTGATGTAACTGGTAGCATACCTGACCGGAAATCTGGAGATCCGGGTTTGAATCCCGGGTCAGGTGAAATTTTTGCTGTCTGGATTCGACACATTTTCATCTTCCCTACCAAACCCTGTGTTCATCCTTTTATGTGTTCCTATCCCTTTCCATGTGTGTGTGTGTAAAACTTCTTGAAGGATCACTCGAGCGATAAATATAAAATATGCCACTATTGATATCACTTCCCTACACTCTTCATTATGAAGGAATTTCCGCCATTTCATTAATCAACATTCCAGACCATTTCCGTTCCAACCGCTACAGACATTCCCAGCACTGATTTCCTCCTTGATCTTTCTAATTTCATCCTTAACCACAAAGCTTTCTCTTTCAACAATAAATTCTATCTTCAAATAAAAGGATGTGCCATGGGTAGTCGTTTCAGTCCTTCCTACGCCAACCATTTCCTTGCACTTTTCGAACAATCTTTTCTTTCTTCATGCTCTTTAAAACCTCTTCTCTTGCTTCATTATATTGACGCAATCTTATTTCTGTGGCCAGATATCGGTATGGATGAGGCGCGTAATTGATGTGTAAAAGGGATATGGTTACTAACTCAAGACTAGACAAGATACAGGAATTTAATAAATAGACGAAAAGTGAAAGAAAAAAATCTAATTCAATGCATTTCATTTCATAACACGTAGGCGACATAAAAAAAATGTTATTTAATAAGGGTCCTGCTGGCCTATGTCTCCACGTTTGTAGCAATAATTTTAAAATATTCCACCCTTTGATCCCAAAACTTTAAGGTAAAATGTGCCCTCAGGAAATTCCAAGAAAATACTTTCCATAAGAGAACTATCACGTCCATCTCTGTCTCCACACTAAAAAATGAAACAGCAACCCTGACTGGTGAAGGCGATTGTGAAAAAAGGAACTGGTTTAAAAATCAGAGGTTAGGGAGAAATACGCTAAGACAAAAATAAACAGAGAGATGTATTTAAAGTAGCAATTCAGGAGGATAGAGGATAGGTTCAAGCCTTTAGGACTGTTTATCTTCATTTCGCGGCTCGTTGCTCAAAACACTAGACTATATGCAAACCACGAACATGAACTGGGAAAGACGAATAGATCAACCAAGGAAAGCTGTCTTACGTGAGCCAAAACACTGAACACCAGCACTGGGCTACACGGCTGACATTTAATACATTTTTTCCAACCTTAGTTTGCACGGGGTTGTCTTTGTTTGTCAACCGAGGGCCACCGGTTCGAATCCTGCCGGTGTTCACCACTTAGGGAATTACAGTAGATATGTATTTTTTCTTTTTAATTTGTTATCTATCCGATATGAAAGGCCTTAAATATTGTTTTCTTGGTTGATGAATATATATATTATACTATATAAGAATCAGAAATAATAGAGATGAGAAAAAACAATTTTTTCAGCTATTAAGGAGGTACCGCCGCGACTGTGTGAGTCAAAACAAAAACTTAATTCCACATTTTTGATATTTTGCCAAAAAAATCCTTTTTTTACTGATGAAATGCGTTACCTTCAAAAAACCAAAAGTAAAGTAGAAAAAATGCAGACTATTCCGCGAATGTATTTTAAATTAGCACTTTTTTCCAGCCGTAGGAGCCGACTGCAGCGCTATTTCCTACGAATTACCGCATTTTGACTTCAAGTACGGCATTAATTCCTCAATAACTAGAAATATAAGGTGGTAAGATGCCTGTATTTTATTTTTATTCAATTTCTCTGGATTATTTCCTTCTTAGAGACAATTTTCCTCGAAAATGGCATTTGTATTTTATGGAAAAATACAATTTTTCCTCGTGTTTCTCTCATTCCCCAATTGAACACCATGTAATTTCAAGTTCAATTATAGAATAAAATAGCGTGAAAAGGTATTATTTTGTTGTTCATATCAGAGAGAGGACAAATTTTTCTTCAAGTAGACAGAATATGAATAAAATGGCATTTAAGTCGTTTTACGGTGGAACCACCTGAAGAGAAATTGTATCAAAATGACCCTTCCTCCCTTTTGTTGGAAACAAAGGCACTAGACGAAATCATCTCATATGCGCCGGATCTCCTGCTTCTATTTAATAATCGTCATCTAACCGGTGGTGTTGAAAAATAAATTAACGAGCTCTCCCGTGATCAACAGCCGTGCCAAGTCAAGAATAGCGAGCAAACAAAGCTCAATGGAAAAAATTGCGGCGAACGATCCGAACCCACTGTAAGGGTTTTGGAAAGAGAGACGGAAAAGATAAGACAATCCGTTTGGGAAATTGAAACTTTTGGGCCCGCTCTCACGTTTACAGAGTTTAATAAAGCAAATGGCAATAAGGGAAGAAAATATCCACGAAGAAATGAAATTTTTGAAGAGCGACGTGTGATTAATAAAAAAATTGAGGGATGATAAATTGCTTACGGCGAAATAATTCTGGAGAGGGCCTGGCATCGTATTTCGCTCAGGTGGGTTAGTCAGGGGGAAATGTTAAGTGGGTGGGTGGGAGGGATTTTGAGGGGTGGGTGGCAAGAGGAGGGGGCGAAGATTGGTGGGTGAGGGTTGAAGGGGGGGTGCGTGGCGGCTGGCGATGAGGAGTGGGGGGTGGAGAGCATCGGGAAGTTACGATAGCCGAGAAAAGATGCAGCGCTCCCAGGGTTAGGTACGCAGGAGCATTATTAGCGGCGCAAAGGACACGCGGAGAAAAAATAAAACACAGCCGTACAAAAAGAGGGAATTGTTTCCAGCGATCCAATACGATTCGCCTCCTACTCAATGCACGTCCAAGGAATTCGATGAGAAACGTATTCAGGGAGGCAATGCCGACATTTTGGTCCCTCTGATTTAACTGATTGCCTCAATCTAGTGTGGAGCTCACTTCACGGCATATCCACACACTTGCTTCCCATTCCTTACAGAGCACTGGTCAGCGCTCTTCAAAACAGATCGAGAGTACACTCTAGAGGAAGACAACTTCGCATCGCATTCCCGATTGTTGTTCCTGTGTTTATTTTCAGTGAAGGCGTCAAATATAGATAATGTAAAGCTTTGAGTATGTTGTATGAACGAATTCCTTGACTATTCACAAATTATTGATCTTTGACAATGTTTTACATGAATATACATATGGATCTAAATCTTAGGCACCGCTGTACGGGCAAAAGTGTTGCCTAGCTTTCCGCAAAAGATAGTTCGGGCTGCAGTCAGCATGGTTCCGCTTCTGTGTGTCACAAATGACCGGTGTTAATTGGGAGGCCAATTCCGGGACCTTTATTTCCAGTATCTCCATTCAAATTACGGCCTTTCCTTCGGCATGGTTTGCTTGTGTGTGTGTCAAAAATGGCCGGTGTTAATAGGGAGGCCAATTGCATGCCTTTTATTTCCAGTATCTCCATTTGAATCATGGTCTCTCCTTATTAGAACCACCTTCTCTAGAGTGGTGGCGCTACAATCTGCTTGGTCCTGATTTCTCGATGCATGCGAAATGTTTGGCAACACCCACTGGGGTCAAGTTTATGATCCATATGTATATTCATGATGTTTTACTAAAATCTGCTAGCTAGTAACAGATGACAAACGCTACGCCTGCGCGTTAGATTCAACGATCGCTTGCGTGCGCTGATATATTCCGATCTGCGCTTAAGTTCCATATGTCACGTAAGGTCTGTCTAGACTGTGAGGTCACGTCCGCTTGATTGTCGAGATTGAGCACTTCCTGATTAAGGTTCCACTTTTTAATCCGTGTTTGATAATTCTATACAAGCACTTTAAGATTAATCTGGAGCTCCTTAGTCCATTCAGAGCGGCCCGGATTTTGGAAAACTTCCCCCGGGCACATTTTGTTCTGTTGCTGTCTTTGTGTCGTAGACAGTGGGGGACCATATATTTTGGATTTTAATAAAATAATATGAAAAATATTTCTCCCTGACTTGAATACAAGGCATCAGCGTGTGGATAGTTTGCATGATTATGTAACCTCACAATGCAGGCTTTGCTTAATCTTTATTTACGAATTTCAGACAGCTAAGATAAAATAAAATTAAAACTATTCCTAATTTTACTATAGTAGAACCAATTTTGTCCAAAACCGGGGAAAATGTTGCCATATTTACTTCGTCGTTAAATTTTCAAATAGTTCTAAAGCACAAACAAAGCACTACCACAGGTGCCGCCTTGTACCACAGAGGGACGTTGGGCAAGGTGACAAGGCAATCCGCAGACGCAGCTGCATATGAGGCCGAAGAATAAAACGGGACCAATGCCTTGGCCCTAAGGCATCAATCCACCTCGCTGGCGCAGCATTCCTTGAATTCAAGACATCAGCTTCGAGTTTTTATTTCAATTTGAGTCACTATTAAAACTATGAGAGCAGTGCGGGATTATATTATTTATTGTATAAGACATGCAAAAGGATTAATTTATGCTTCATATCTCGTTGTTGTGACAGGATTAATGAACATAAAATTTTGAGGAGGTTGTTATCTACGCCCATTCTTTTAAACTTACGTAGAAGTAGGTTTCCCATTTCAGTGGTTTAACTTACTCGCTTTCAATAACAATTAAGGGAAAATCCACGTTGTTTTTGTGAAATATATCAGTAAGTGCTCGAGTGCTTTAGTCTCGATGGTAGAATGTTGAAATTAATCATTTACTGCGAATGGAAAGGGTCCTTTTTTAAAAAAAAACGCAGTTCAGTGAATACTAATTGGGATTGCCTTAAATTTAATGAGCGGGTAACTGTCGATTTTTATGGTGAGCTAATGTTTGGTCTTTTTATGACCAACCCCATCCTCTGGATTCTGAGGGCCGTCGTCTTCGTCACATATGGTGCTGATTTTCATTCAGTCATACAACCAAAGGCACTAAGGACATTCGTGGACTATCGATAAAAATGCCTTCAATAACGTACACTTTAGTAATTTTAGCGCACTTACTAATTACACGCGCAGTGATGGAAAATAAAAATCACACACTTAGAGACAAAAACGATTCTTGGAGGATTCTCAGGAGGAGGAGAATGGTATTCAAAGTATTGACTGTAAATTAAGTAAATCACGGACTGGTCTGGACCTGATCTGAGCTGATCTTCATGTCAGTTTGCATCATTTTTCGTGGTCGTGAACTTGGGTTATAGCCCTTTCAACTGCTGTTTCGATTGCACCACCTTACTTTAAACCTGATTCACGCGGTCATTTTTCTCGCATAAGTTCAGGGATAGCGTCGATGATAGATAGCACGGATGATGCCTTTGCGGCGCAATCATTTTCAGAGATAACGGAAACACGATAGGGATCCTTTTTTTCCATCATTCGAGCCCGTCCATTTTTCCGCCCCTGAACACGCACATGACTATTAGCTGCAGCCAAATCAGAGCGCACGGCAGCAAATATAGGCATGAATGTGAGTTTTAATCAAATGAGGATTGTAAACCGAAACGAGAATGATTCTCACTGTACTAAAAATGACGTGTGATAGGGAATAGATTGGGGTTTAAGCCCTTTCATTTTTTCTATCGTTGAAAATCTGTAGCTCAAATTGTCCCTTGTCTTGTACATGACAAACGACCATGTGAAACAGCCTTTAGGCTCTAATCCTGATACAGTCGCTAAACCCATGTTCGAAGCGTGATCACGGCCGCGAACTTTAGTCTTAACAACCGGCGAGTTGCGTACCTGGCCACCGCTATCGATTCCTCTTCTGCGTTACAGAAAAATGCTATAGCCTTAAAATAGAGCATCGGGTGCATGTCGTGTGACGTGGCCAATCAGATTTATACTCATGACACGTGATGTCTTTGACATTTCCCCCCTCCAAGCACCAAGCGCACGTGATTCAGTTACGGGTTCTCGGAGTTTCGTGGTCTCCGGGTCCACGGCAGCGAGAGAAGCCATCTCTCGCGGGGGGGCGGGGGGAAGAGAGGGATGCTGGGAAGACGGAGGTCGCGTCTCATTCACCCGAACGACGTGTCTGACGACGTTACTCTCCTTCATTTTTATTCTTTTGAACGGCCCTTTCACACACGCTTCCACGACCGCTGGTTTTATCGATGGTCGACGATCGTAAAGCAGCAGCTACCCACATTCCGACCCCTCCCCCGCCTTCCCTCTACGCAACCCTCGCCTCAAATTCTGTCCCCAGGGGTACGGGAAAAATGACGCGGGGAATGCACGCTTCCCTGAACCCCTCTCGGCTTCGGAGAATAAAACAGTCGCGCGTCGAAGTCATATAATAAAAAGAGTCCGCCGTGGAAATGAGGTTCTGAGGCTAAAGTTCTAATCACACGGATCGCGTGTCACTCGTTTCGTTGACGCGCGTTGAGCTTCTGCGGAAGAGTCACGTCGACCACTGAGGTCGGAGTCGGAAAATAAAATGACGAAGACAGACGCGATGAATAGTGAGGTGGAAGAAAGGACAGATTCCGCGAGAGAAAATCATCCAAGGAGGAAGAGTGGGCAGTGTTGGGTAAATTACCCCAAAAATGTAATCCTAACCGATTACAATTATTTCAGAAAAACAGCTATAAATTACAAGTAAAACCTGCTTTAAATAAAAGGAATCAATAACAATTACAGGTAAATTACAATCACTTTACACGTAATTGCAAAGTCTGGGACTACAACAACACTGAAATCGAAGAGCGTTAGACTTAAAAAAAGAAACACAGCGTTGCGGTACAATGTTGCATGAAAAATGTTTCTCGTGGAGGCTCGGCTTGAGAGCACGCTGATGATCGAAATAAATAGTCGAAATAAAGGGTTGTGAACAACTGATCTGTCGCTGTAAACAATCATGAACTGGAGTAATAGACATTATATTTTACAGAGAACTCGCCGATTACAAATCCCGAGAGTAACGATTACACTAATATAACGATTACTTTGGGAGTAGATTACAAGTAAAATTACTATTTGTAAAAAGTAGCGAATACAATTAAAAGTCAAATGTAACCGTTACCTGCAATCGGATTGCTTGCAAACAATTACTTCCCATCCCTGGAAGTGGGAACATCTTTAAAGATATTTACAACTTAGTTTTGTGCTATTTTCAGTTTTACAATTTATTACCACGGTATACAAATTTCAAGAAAATTAAAAGATTTCGCGTGACAGCTGAAACATTATTTTAAGAATGTTTGAAAAATGTGATCCATCTAAGCCTGATGGTTTTCAGAAATTCCCTGTAGCATTGCTTCTTAAAAAATTGCTTGAAAACTTAAATCAGTAGATTTGAAACATGTTGGCGATAATGAACAATATTGAGTCAAAATACTTGCGCTACCTATGTTTGTGAAGGAATTTTTGGCCAACTCGATTTTCATAATTAATTATTAGGGGCAGCTATTTCCCGATGACAACCCTCAGTGAAAAGTGTTTCTAACTGTACTTCGAGTTATTTTTGTCTTTTAGGTTCTGCAACATTCATTAGAGTATTTGCCTTTTCCAATAAATACGTCTCTGTGGAGATTTATCGCCTCACTTTTATGGCCATAATTCTCAGAATGAAATTGACGCAAGCTTGCGTTTTCGCGATTTTTCAACAGTACATTTTTTCTAAAGTGTCTCTAAAGACATTTTATTTTTCTGCTTTCGATAAAAAATTCACATTTCATAGAATATGGGACTGATATCGTGATTGATTTTTGACGAAATTTCTGGGAGAAAAGAGATCAGATTTCGCGGAAAGGCAGTTTGCGTCAAATCCTGCGTGATAAAATTAAACCAACTTTATGGTAGGTTTATTTTAACAGGAGCCAGACTGACTAATATCAAATCAAATAAAAATAAGTATATTCTTGCACCAAGAGCGCACAGTATGTTACATACATAGACGGTGACATGAAAAACTTTCTATTAAGTGGATGGAGTGAGAAAAAAGAAAAATAGTTTGTAAAACAAACTATAAAAACCTATAGTAATGTAAAATGTTGGTGTAAAAAGCTTAAATGCAAACCTTTCCATGGTAATGTAAAAAAATTGATCTTTCGTATTCTCAATGGCATACAATATTTGTATATTTAATCACATTTAAACTTGCCCGAACGATAAGATGTTCCAGGGTCAGATCCTCCTTTGGTAGTTTTTACATTTCGATCTACATCTTCATATTATCGTGCGAGCCGTCGCAGAGGCGTGTGGTAGAAGGGGGTGTTAGGACACCAGCCATGGGGAGGGAGGGGAGGGAGAAGAGGGAAGAGGAGTGGGGGGGGGGCAGCGAACGATTTTCTCCATGTAAGTAACATGATGTTTTCGTAATAATCACTAATGGAGCGAGGTAAGAAGGAATTCTTGTACCTATCAGCTCGGCAGTGCACCTATCTCCCTTATTGTGTCACTTCTATTAACTTAGAGATATAGTGCGATGACAGAATAATATCCTCCGTGTCTTTGTAATTAAACTCGCCTGATCTGAAATTTTCAAATAAACTAAGCTTAACGCGTAGCCTCCGAGTCTTTTAGCGGTTCCCAGCCTAGTCCCTACATCAGCTGTGTGACACTTGCTGTTCGCTCATGGAAGAGTTTTACGAATCGTGCGGTTTTCCTTTGTATTTTATTTACTTCGTGAATTGAATCTGTATGTGCAGGGTCCCAAGTGTTTCGCAGGGGTATTCAAGATGCAGTTTAAACAGAGCAAAGTAGAACCTACTTCCCTCTCACTTTTCAATCAGAGAACCTCCCTTCTATTCGCTTCCTAATATAGTTTCTTTGATGCAATGCCGCAAATGTTCGTGAGCGTATCGATATCAAGGGCTTGCACATCAAGGTATGAGGATAAAGGTTTCCGTAAGGAGAAACTCCTAACTCTGGTTGCATTTATGTGTCATCGTTGTAATAACAGAAGAAATGAAACCAGATAAATTATTGTGTGAAATTCACAGTGAAAAAATCATTCGCCTGGACTGGGATACGAACCCAGACCCCCCGATTTAGGGCCGAGTGCTCTACCAGTTAAGCTACCCAGGCTTTAACTGGTAGAGCACTCGGCGCGAAATCGGGGGGTCTGGGTTCGTATCCCAGTCCAGGCGAATGATTTTTTCACTGTGAATTTCACACAATTGTGTGACCACTAGCGGGTGACTCCGTTAAAGTTACTGCGCGGCCAGTTCCGCATTTCTTTGAACAGATAAATTATGTGGGAAAGACATGAGTATCATTTTAAATTGGAGTAAAAACTAGAAAAATGGCTTCAGACACGGGTCCAAACCTGGGAAGTGAAGAAATACTCCGAAAAAAAGAGTGAGAAAGTTTTTTAGTGGATGACTTATGCAAAGATATGTAAAATTAGGTTGTTACGTTGACAGTGTACATTTTAAACATCAATAATATTGAAAACATCACGAGTTGCTCAAATCTTTCGCCCCCAAAACGTTACTTATAGAGGTTCTTGATATTCCAAGTCCCGGGAGCTCTTGTAACTAGAATTTTCTCGATGATGAACGTAACCTGTAATGTTTATGCTCTCTGTATATCCTGAGACTATAAATTTCTGAGGAAAACGCAACCATGAAGTAAGGGCAACATTCTCCGAGTTGCCATTGTATCCAATTACTTTGTGGCCAGAAATTATTCCAAGACGATCATTCACCGGAGAGGATATGTCGAGGGGATATGGTGGAGCCGTGACTTAGGAGAGTGACGTTTTAGCGGTCCCGGATGTCATGTATGTGCGCAGTTGCGTTGGGAGAATATGGTTCCTTGGAAGGGGATAACTGCCGCTTGCAAAATAGGATAGAGAAGAAAAGATGATTGGTGAAGGAAAAGGGAATATGCTTATATCCTTATATTATTTCGCTAGTGTCCGTCCACGTTGGGCGTAAGCAATGGATGCTACCACAGGCCGCTCTCCTATAAGTAAGTAAGTTGTTTATTCTTCCATCAAATAATGTACACAACTACATTAACATCGAGTATGAAAGATTTAGGTAGTCTTTAAGGTTATTCCTGAGGTAAGACTACCTTCAAAAACAAAGACATGCGTTACCCAGACAAAAAAATTGAACAAAACGCTATGCGTACATGACATTATATAATACAGTCTCTAATGGACAGCAACATAAGACAAAAATACCGCTATGCGTATAACAGATTATATATAATAGTCTCTAATAAACAGAAGCAGTCAATTTTTAATTCTTAGAATAGAGTATCAATGTTTTTTTGTGTAAACAGCCAAGTTTTAACTAAACAAAGAAACTTTGTGAAAACATTTTCTCTTTTTATAATTTCAGGCAGTGCATTGAAAACCTTTGCACCCATGTACAGAAAAGACCTTTTATGCAATGTTAAATTAGGTTTACTGACATACACATTACATTCTCTTCTCAAATGGTAAGAATACCTTTCGGAAATAAAGGGCGGTGAATAACCACTTCGAACATAAAAGGATCACTTCACATAGATACAAATATCCAGCGGGCAACAGTCTTAATTCAACAAAAAAGGGGAATTTATACGATAGCGAGGATTCCGTTCCCCGACCAGGGTCATGATCAAATGCTTATCTCTTCAATGTGACCACTTGTTGTGGAATAGTAGTCGGTTCATTCGGTGTATTCTTTGTTTCTACCGAAAATGAATTATGACACTACCATTTAATAACTCCTATTTCCTTTATTCAAGATAAGCGTAGGAGTTTGTGTGCACAGTAGACATTTTCCCGCTAATTGAACACAGTGCATGGCAATTACAGTCACAAGAACAAACGCTTAGTAACATCGGAGTGTAATTGCCGAGTTAATGGCGATGGTGCTTGCTTAAAGGGTATGGACGTGACGGTAACTCAAGAAAACTTACCGAATTTCATGTGCTGTGCATTTCCTACCCTACCTATTCAATATGTTCAGTTAATCTGTGTCATGTCACAATTTGCGTTCAAAATATTGGTTTTGTTTGAAGTAACAATAATACCAAACTACACATTTCTGTATTTGGACAATTGCAATATTGAGCAACATACCTCACATAAATCACTGTTCAGCCTCTCTTGCTATAACATGTCATTTTATCTCCCTTATCATCATTTCATTAACAGTTTTATTCTTGCGAATGTTTTGCTTGCTCGATTTCCTCATGTATGCGCCATATTTTAATCATTGATTCATAAGAAAAACGAGGTTCTTTTTCACTCTATAAATTATTTCTTTCTCTATTCCTCAGTATTTTATTAGTGATCATGGTTTTTTTTCGTTTCGTCTTCATTTTTGGCTTGATATAGATAGTCACTTTAGAAGTCATGGTCCGGAATGAAAGATTTTGGTAAACACTAAGTACTAATTGATTGAGTGATGAGTATAAGTTTCACGAAGCTAGGCTGGAAACATTCGCGGTTATTCGATTAACTACAGGTTGCCCACAACCCAAAAAGGCGCTCTTTTTTGCGATAAAGAATATCGGAGGGACATAACCGCGAGCTATCTGCGGAATCCTTGGACCCATATCCTTTCCCTTTGTCGGAACTCTCTGCCTTATCGCGAAAAATCTCGGACTGCGGCGATTCCACTCTTCCCTAGAGGGCGTGGTGGTGTGTACCGCCCCTGTAAGGGCCCCCGCCAAAAAACCCCCTGCCCCCACCCCTCTCCCATTCGGTGGCATCTCCTCGTATGGAGATGCCGACCGTTCTCAGCGTGGGTTGGAGGTGGAAGGGGGGGTGGTTGGGTTGGGGGAGAGAAAGGGCTTCCATTGATGACGACGACGCCTCCGTTCCCATGGAACCGCACGGCGAATGCGCAGAAGAACTCGAGGCGGCCGGTCCAGAGGTTTGCTTCAGAGCCCGCGTGTGGGTTATCTGTGTGGGGGAGCATACGTGAACTAGAGACGCCCTCAGCGGAGTAAGCTGTCTCCACAGCAAGTGCTTGGCGCGTGACGTCAGGCACGGATAAAGAGCTGATATTGCGCGGATATCATGCATTCAACTCACGCATTTCTTGCTAAAATGATTTCCGACTCCGGTTAATATGGGTGGATAGAATTAAGGCGTCGGAAGGATATAAAAATTGCTGTCTTCATATTTACGTCTCAATAATACCCGTTAAGCCATCGTCCTCATTTCTTTTTTGCACTTAAATGCTGAAAACTAAAGTAGAACTTTATGATAGCTTCACTACCATAATTCTTGAACCCTGGCAGTAGTTCATTGTCGTTTACTACCCGAGATTACCGGACTTTTCAGAGTTAATGCTGAGATTCTGACCGTGTCTGACGTCACGGCCGTCGGCCTGCATTGGACCCGACAGCGATACCCTAAAGGGATAGCGCGCGCGCATCCTCTCTAGGGTTCGGGAAGGGGGGGGCAAGGGTAAGGGGCGGCAGCAAGGGTGAATTCGGCCACCGGCGGGTGAGGGTAATCGATAGAGGCCCCCGCTGCTGCCAGGGCCGCCCACGCAGTTCCCGGAAGGGATTAGGCCATATGTCAGCGCTCTCTCCCTACCTAGGCCTCTCTTGCCCAACCCTCTGGAACACACACAGACGGACATACTATGGAGGCCTTTTTTTAAAAAAAGGACCCCCCCCCCCCTCTGCCTTGCCGTATTTCGATTCTCAGTGTGTGTGTCTGTGTGTATATATATATAAATGTGCTCGTGAGAGAGTGGGCGTTCCCGGCCCTGCCCACCACCCGACGGGCCCAAACCCCTCCCACCCCCACCACCACCACCCCCGCTTCCCCCAGCCATACTATCTCTCCTCCATCTCTGGCGAGAAGAATGCTTCCGCAGAATCACTTTCTGGTCCAGCCCCAGCTTCCTCTCCCCACCTTCACTCCACAAATCCTTTTTCTCTCTCTCATTCTCTCTGACTTGTCGGCACGGCGAGTTCACGCGATATTTATGCTCACCAGAGGGAGACAGAGAGGAGAGCCATGGAAAGAGTGGTGGGCAACAGGCAGCGGGGAGAATGAGCGTTCCACTCGACTCCCGTGCCGCAGTCGCCCCCCGCCCGCTGCTGCTCGCTTGTTTCGCGCTCCGCGGCGATTACACGGGCTCGACTGCGATCGTGTTTTGTCTCGTCGAGTCCCCCACCCGAATACGCTCGGCCATCATCGCTAGACATTCCCGTCCCAAGATTAGTTGACTGCAGCCTTCCATTCCACCCTGTCACCGGCCAATTCCTCTATGCTCTTCTGTATTTTTTACCCCGTTTTACGTGGCCAATGTACTTGTACCTCGGCCTTCCTCGTTGAGTTTTTCCTTGTGTTGTGGTCTTAAAAAAATCATTGTGCAACAAAGTCTGGCCTCTATCCCTCTGGACCTTGTCTTCCTGATTAGTGCCCCGTATGGTTATCTCATCTTCCGTACCTCCATACTCTTCCTCGTTTCTGACTTCATTCATCCATTTCATCTTCAGCATTCACATCCAGCGCCAAATTTCGAAACCCTCTCTTAACTACCAATCCAGCTTTCCAATGGTTCATATCTCAGAGCCATAAAGCGCAACATCCGACAAAAATGTTGTCAGGTTCGGCTTTCATATTGGTAAGAGTGTTTTGTGCTCACAGCAATGGGGAATTTTCACATTTTTTGTAAATACTTTAAAAATGTAGAAGACCACTAGAAAATAATATCTACCAAGGGAAATTTCAATACAAGTAGTAGCTTTTGAGATAATAAAGGTCAAAGTGGAGGAGTGGGGGGTGCGAGCGAAAGTAGTAAGTTCAAGAGGTGTGACGTCATTTTTCCCCAAGCGAACTTGCCAGCTTGCGAGCGTTCGAGGTTTGCTACGTCCGTGTAAGACGGGCGGGACAGGATTGTGTAGAGTTCTGTGTAAGATGTCGGACTATAAATATTGTGCGGTGCCTCTGTGTACAAATACTTCAAGAAATTCAAATAAAATATTCATAGGGATTCGAAACAATGAAGAGAGAAGAAATAAATGATTTAAAGCGATGAAGAGGAAGAACGACCTATCGACGAAAACAACGGGATTTGTTAGAGAAGATCATTTTAACGTGAGTAATGAATGACAACAGCCATAAATTTATAGTCAATATATGAATATTTACGTTATTTTTGCTGTGATTCACCTCAGTATTCACTCGGGTAACATTCTTAGAGATCATTATCCTCTTGACGTTAATATGACATTTAATATTTTAGCCCAGGAATTCAACATCTCACCCTCAACAGTGGCACGACATTTTTCAGGCTCCATTATTCCGGTGGCTAGTAACTTGAAGGAGCTAGTTTTTTGGGTTGATAAAAAGAAAGAGTTACTCAATCTTCCAATTCCCTTTCGCATTCGTTATTCTCATGTAGTGTGAGTAATCGACTGCTTAGAAATTGAAATTGAGAAACCAAGTAACCCAATATGGCAAAGTTTAACCTGGTCAGAGTACAAAAAAACAAACACAATAAAATATTTAATTTCATCCACCCCAGATGGTTATGTAAATTTCATGTCAAGGGGTTATGGAGGCAGTGCAACAGATAGTGTCATTCTCAAGGACTCTGGATCTCTTGAACAAATTCCCGATGGGTGTGGGGTAATGGCAGATCGAGGGTTCAAGCAAACTGCTCACTTATTTAGTGGAAAAAATTTTGAATTGATAATGCCACCAAGTGTTTCTAAGAATGTAAAGAGCTTAAAAGAGGAAGTCAAATTAGCAAATAGCAAGCATAAGGATCCACATTGAGAGAGTAATAAGAAGGGTCAGAGAATATCAATTGATTGTCCCTCATTCCTGTATTGACAACCAATTGGTGAAAAAAATTGATTTTGGTATGAAAATTGTATGTGGACTAATTAACTTGCAGAGCAAATTAATTAAATAATCTATTTCTAATTAAATGAATGCTAGGATGAAGAAAATTTAATTCTTTCTTGATGTGCCAAAGGTTTATAGTGAATTATGTGTTGTTTACCAAGTTGATGGTGAAATTTCAAAACATGATTTTATTAATTTTCAAGAGCCTTCCTAGCAGAGATGTTTGATTAAATTTCCTTGAACTGATACCACCTTTCATTCATTCTCATTACGATACTTGCTGAAAAGTATTTTTCTCAAAACATTTTCACTTTAACCTCCTTTTCATGAACAGTTATCACCATAAACGGTTATAAGACCACTAGGGTTTTATAACAAAGGTAAACAAGGCTGCAGGCATCATTTTTGAAGTGAATAAGACATTTACTTTGACTCGGTTAAATTTGAGGAAAAGATGTTTTCAGTTCTTTACTAATATATAAGGTGAATGCAATAATCTTGGTTTCAGCAGTCACCTTGACTATGGGTAGAAAATATGAGGGGATGCCTTAGTCATGAAATCTGTTTTTGGTCTACGAATACTGATTTTATGGATGCTAAACAAAAATTTAATCTATGGAAAACTAGATCACTATGTCCATGGCTGAATATATTTACTGCCTCTAGTAAATATGTTCATACACCTATGATTAATGAAAGAATGTCTACCTACTCCGTAAAATATGAGCCCTTTACAACTATGGCCAATAATAATGTCTTCAAGGCTAAAGCTAAAGCTTTTTTCCCACGATTAATACAAAGATTTCATGCTGCACTTTCACTGATAATATGAGGGGATGCCTTAGTCATGAAATCTGTTTTTGGTCTACGAAAATCTTTGAATGTACAGCGTGAAATCTTCCTCAGTTAATCCTAAGCCAGGATACCACTGGGGATTTATATCGATACTCAATGTGGTTACAGGCACCATTTTTTAAACGAATAAGCCACTATCCTAGACTGCTAAATCTAATGAAGTGATGTTTTCAGTTCTTTACTAACATATGAGGTAAATGCAGTATTCTTGGTTTCAACAGTCAGCTTGACTATGTGTAGAAAATATGAGGGGATGCCTTAGACATGAAATCTGTATTTGGTCCACGAATACTGATTATGTGGATACTAAACAAAAACTTCATCTAGGGAAGACTAGATCACCATTTCCAAGGCTGAATATTTTAACTGCCTCTAATAAATATGTTCATACATCTATGATTAATAAGAAGGAATATCCCACCTACTCCCTATAGGATGAGCACTTTTCAACTTTGGTCAATAATAATGTACCTATTCAATGTTAAAGAGTTTGTATTAAACGTGGAAAATAGCTTATTGGTGAATGTACAGCGTGAAATCTTAAAAAAATACAGTATTAAAATATTAGGTACCTGATGATGACACCGCTGTGTCGAAACATGTTGTACCAGGAAAATAAATCCGTGGAAGGAAACAAAGTTACTTTTTCATTGGTGAAATTCAACTTCCACATAATTGAGCTTGAAACCATGGAACGTGAAATCTTCCTTTCTTAATCTTAAGCCAGGAAACCAGTGTGGATTTATGCTATGGGGATGCTAAACTAGGCTGCTGGTTACAATGTTTTATTGTAAATAAGCCACTATCATAGACTCTGTTAAATCTAGGGAAGAAATTTACCTGTTCTTTACCAATACAAATCTCTATTTAGTCCATGAATCCTGGTTACATGGAATCTATTCAAAACCTCATCTGATAAAATTTTTACACATGACATAAAATTTTCTTTTCACTTGCTCAGCATAAGGTATATGAAGTATATGTACCTACGTTTACATACTTGATGTGATCTTTTTCCTCAATACTTCTGACCAGTAAACTATTGTTATTTTAATCATAATTCAGTCTTCAAGGATATCATCAGTGCTACCACAGAATAATAATAATGCCAATGTAGTTATTATGTACAGGTCAATAGTAATGGAAGCTAACATTTCTCTTTGATATAATTATTAAATAAAGTTACTAACTATAAAGGGTTAAAAATAATGTGCACAGTAGGAAATATTCTCTTCATAAATGTTCCATGATATCCTTTTTTGTATAGGAAAGGTTAGAGTAGTCAATTTTCTGGCTTATAAGACACCAATTAGTTTGAACTTAACCTTAATTCACATTTGCAAGGCAAATAGGCATTTCTATGTTCTCAAACGCTAGTCCACCAATAAATAAATATTTATACTAGAAAAACTTACCGTGAAGTTACTTTTAAAGTATTACGCCATCATGATGGAATCCACTTTAGGAAGATTGTCACTACAGCCTTTCACGAAGCCTTCATCCATTTCAAAAATTCGATATATTAATAGTCTACGAATACGGAGAGAGGTTGAAAAATGAATGAATTCATTAAAAAAATAAAAATTTAATAGGAAAATCAAGGAAAATACTGCACAAAATTCGTAAACATAGACCCAACGCCTTCAAGCTTCTGCTGCCGTGCCGTGCATGCCGAGGAGAAAAATGACGTCACGACCAATCAGAGCGAACTTCACGTCAGCAGACAGATTTCATCATTTTAAGTGATTTTTTATGCAAAAAGCGATGTTTAACGCGAAAATTGGATGGCATAAGTGGATTTCTGGTCAAAATTCCTATAAGAATCATTCATTTCTTCGATGAAAAAATTTTCATGCAACTTCCCCATTGTGTTTTCGTCATGAATGCTATCTTGAATTGAGCGACATTTTCTTGACGTCAGTTGAACTACTTCCATTCCACGTCATATACAGCTTCCGAAGTAAGTGAACGATTTCACTTGTTCTAGTACCTCTAACTGTGGCGTGATGTCTGCCTTCAGTTTCTCTCTTTCACATGCAAGGAATTTCGTTTTTTTTCAGTTAATCATCATGTTGTATTCCAGTAGTACCGTATTCTTTGTGCTCATGGATTCTTGCAGTTCTTTTGGCTTCTCTACTATGACTGCTATGACTCTGGTATCAGCGAAACTAATCATGTTGATTTCTTCCTCATTCGCCTTGGTTATTCATTCCTTTATATAATTCCTTCTTGAAATTAGCTCTATTAAAGTGGATGGATTACTCTACAGTCATCGTAATCACTTCGTGTAATTTCAAGCACTTTGCACGCCTTATTCCATTCTACTTTGTCTATATCGTAATGTAGCCGATTAAAACGATCCCTTCAACTCCCTTCAAGCCACGCCTCCCCGCGCCTCTCTCTGTTTCTTTTTGTCACCGGAATGATGTCAACACCACAGTTAACCAATACACCATCACCAGACGTGGTAGGGGCCCATAACATTCCACGTTCTGGGGGAGTTTTGGAAGTTTTTAAAAGGGCGATTAAGGTCCGTTTACTGCATCGTATAAGCTAAGCTATCAACTCAAAATGTTGTTGTGATAGCCTTGAGTTTCCACTTCCACTATGACTTCCGTAAAGTATAGCGATATTTACGAGTCAGAAAACAATTGAAGGTCAGTGTCCGGACATGCATTTCCATATTCCCTTGGACAAGCGTACAGTGTGTCTTGAAGATGAGAAATTAAACCACTCAGGGTACGAAGGAGGAACAGGGACGGCCAGTTCCCTCACTTGTGACACACCTTTGACTTATTAAGAAGATATTATGCCCAGGAAATCACGACTCTTGGCTTTCTTTATCGGGGTGTGACCTGAGACTTGGAACTTGGGACTCACCGACGAGAGATCGACCGCTCTACGCATTTCGATATCAAACCTTCTATTTTCCATTGCGGCTGAGGTGAACTATTATGACGCGAATCAACTGTATTCATTTGAAAGAGATTTGTAAGGCATATTTCACAGTTCGTATTTCATATTATTTTCTTCAAGAAAATATTTACTTTAAAGGTTAAAAAATTGTTTCCATTATAACGTTTGAACAGTTTTCAGTTCATTTGTTTGACTCCTCATCTATTTATTATTTAGATTTACGATATGGGAATCGAGAAGCTATTACTTTTATTATGAAAACCTAAAATTTGATGCTTAAAATTATCAGAAGCATAAAATATGCCTGAAAATGTCACGAGGTTACCACCGGTGATCAGGTTCTCCATTTTCTGAAACGTTCGATTTGCTCCTCAGCCACCGTATTCAGGGGCCCTGGAATTCAAACTGAAAACCCAAGAGATTTACACCCGAAAGATACCCCGGTAAAATCATACAGTATACAATTTAATTGAATTATGTCCGTTGATGACATGGTCCGTTTCTCTTAGCACGGGACCTCCACGATAAATAATGAAAATTGTTTTGGGAATGACCCTTAGGAGAAACTCAGGTTTGGGGTTACCGACTCGTTCTTACAAAAACAAAAATAATATGACTTTGTGTTGTCACATAATTAACATGGCCATTGTCATTTTTCTGGTATAGTTCATTCTTTGAAACAAAACAAATAAATATAAATAAATGAACTTAGCAAAATTTTCATATCGATAAAAATTATACAAAATAAACATAATATTTTTTTAAATAAATTTTATATACCCTCGGTAGCGAATAAATTTTTTTTTACAATTCTATATTACATATTTACATTAATTTCTTGTGTTAACGATCAATTCAGGTAATGAACAATATATTTTAGGGCCTAGGAATAAGTAACTCTGCCTAAATATTTAGGTTTTAGTTCTAGGTATGGCTAAATTATGAAAAATACGCAGCTCATGCACTCTTTGTGTTTTCCCTTCACTGCCACGATTATAAATATCTAATCATGAGCCGCAAAGGTCAAACTTTCTTTTTTTTAAAGAGAAGGAATGCGTTGAATTTGGTGCCCGTAGCATATAACCCTCATTACTTTTGTCTGGGCCACCAGAAGAGGCTGCATATTAGTTATATAAGCTCCCCCCCCCTCCCAGCTCGCAATTCCGTATTCAAATCTTGAATTAACTAAAGCATAGTATACTTCTCTGGTATTCGTATATAGGGGAGCGCATGAAGTTAATTGGGTTGCATATGCGTAAGGATGTTTCTATTGTAGCCGCATGTTGCATATATACCTAAAGTAAACGTTAAAAAATTCATTTATTCATACGCTACAAAATAATCCTGAGAGACTGTTACCCGGCTAACCGGCTTTATAACGACGAAAAAGATGGAATTTGACAACGTAACTTGGAAAAATAAAAAATGCTACTGTTGAGCAAAAGTTGATATTTGTCGTGGCTGAGACGCCACGTCAACATGTTCGTGGTCGAGTCCCTTCTGAATAGAGCCCCAGGGTCGGTGAGCGAAATTTTATGGCAAGCTCTAACAGTTCCATGCCGTTTACTATTGCTCCAATCTGGTTTTCATTGCTCAGTGTTGATCGAAATGCTTTAGATGCCTCGTTATCAGCATATTGGGTTGATTGCAAAAATTAATATATTCACTTAAATATTATAATAAATAATAAAGAATAGCAGCAATAGGTGCTTGGAGAGGAAACAAACTAAGGATAGGTCTGTGGGCTGGTTGAGGAGAGACCGTTAAGGACATGGAAGAATGGTGCAAAGAAACCAATTTTCGGCATTAGCCTACTTTGATCAAAAAGCGCTACAAAGGACTGCTGCGTTGCGTCTCACCCGAAGAGTACTCTTGGCTGCTCAAGGAATTCAAATTGGGATCGACAGTCTATGGAAAACATTTTTCCTACTGCCTGGATTGGAGCTCTGCCCTTGGAACGGGAAACCAGTACACAGTATAATCCACACTGAAAATCCCATGAAGAAATCAGGAATCCTCATGATCTGTCAAACCTCGACCAAACTGCCGAGACTCGACAAGATCAATGGTTTGATGTAATGCCTCAACATACCCCGAGTTTCTAAAAATAAAAAAATCAAGGTTACTCAGGGTTGTGACATCAATAGTTCGGCATCTACGAGGCTCGGAAATGTCTAGTTCTTCCTGAATAGGGCTCCCGGATCTCATTGAAGTTTGTTTTGCCATAAAAACCGCCTCGAATCTGGGACCTTCAAATGTGAACACAGGGCTATAACCTACACACTAACCCGATCGCTATTGTAAAAATGAAGTTATTGCATTATTCACGTCAATTTTGTCACTTGATTTTGAATTGAAGGCAAGAGCCTACTTCTGATGCGTCATTGATTGGTTAGATGTCTGCCACATCTCGCAATATCCATTCATCTTGACCTATAAGCCTCACAAATAGGGAAGGAGGGAAATAACCCCAGGAGGAGGGAAATAACCCCAGGAGGAGGGAAATAACCCCTTACTCCTCCCAGCCAGGGTAAGACCCTGTCCACCGCTAATGCCCTTCGACCTCCATCTTCCCCAACAATGGGGACACCTGCCCCGCACCACATCCCTTTGATATACGACCGCCATCGTTGCCACGCCGTGATAACTCTCATTTTCCTCGAAATCCCTTTTCTCTTCCCACACCCCCTTTTTCAAACCCTTGCCATTTGTCCTCACCAACCCTTCATTCACCCCCTCCCACTCCGTGCTCCAACCCTTTTCGGTCAAGCGACCGACGGCCGCCGAGCCATGGGGGATATCCATTTGTCTATCTCCGGGGGTGTTTCTGAGAACTGGTAATCTCTTGCGGCGAAGGAAAGGGTTTTGTTCTGGACCGCGATGGGATTGGATTGTTACCCCGGAAACAAAACTCCACCGAGTGTTAACTCAGAGCCGAGGAGCGGAATTATCTCAAATTTAAAAACGTTCCACTGTTCGCATTGTTCGTGTTTGAAAGAAATCGCTCGAGGTCCCTCAGCAACAGAAATTGGTCATTATTCTCAGCGACGAATACATTTGACGTGCCTGCGTTGAATGATGGTGGACCAAAGAAGTGTATAACCTTTTATAGCACCATGAACGTACCATGGACTCTTTGAGAGCAAAATGATTCACCAAATTTATTTTCATCGACTGATTTTGATCTGTGCATTATGGTGGACCAAAGAAGTGTATAACCATTTATAGGACCATGAAAATCAGTTCTCTTTGAGAGCAAAATGATTCGCCAAAGTTATTTTCATCGAATGCTTTTGATCTGTGCCGCAAATTCATTGAAACATTGGCCTTATATGGCAGTAAAATCTACTTCAAAACAAATGAAGTTGATTTTTTTGATTCATTTCTTTAGCAAGAAATGATGATCAAATGGACGGAGATAACCACCAATGAATAAGTCTTACGAAGAGTTTGAGAGAAAAGAAGGTTAATGAATGATTCTAAGTATAAGGAGGAAAACGTTTTGGTCACATTTTGTGACAACAGCCAATTGCAAACAATAACTGGAGGGTAAATGGGTGTAAATAATTATCGAGGAAGGCCAAGGGCGGAATATATCAAGCAATGGAGGAATATATCGAGCAATGGAGGAATATATCGAGCAAGGGAGGAATCAGTGATGAGATCGAATTGAAAAGTTAGTAAGAATGAAACGGTTACGTTGCAGGAGGTGGGGGTAAAGAGCTGCAGCAAGCCAATATTCAGATTAAGGGTTACAGACTGAATACACTAGACATCACTATTCAGTCTCATATTCCAATTATTCTGTATAAATTTCCACTAAAATCTATTTTGAATGTGAACGAATTAAAAATACAAAATCATACTGCATTAAGTATTTATATTTCCATGCGCTGAAAATTTACCCACGGCCCTCACTATTTTTTATTTGATTTCTTATCAAACAGTGAACATTTCGACTGTCAACAGCAGACACTTTTCAGAGTATTCCAGTTAATATTATTTTCCAGGAAAAAATATTCGTATCTTTTGACGAGGAGTAAATGAATAGCTTATAAAATGATTTCAGCTATCCTCCACTGGGCCAGTTGTTGATTTTGACAGATGAACAGAAAATACTAATGCAGTGAAGGTTGCAAAACATTTAGGACCAATAGTGGTAAACTTAAGGGAAGGCTTATCTTTGAAATAATATGTGTATTCCAAATTTTAAAAGGTATCCTATGGATGTTGAGTGCAAAAATGAAACTACAATTACTCCAGGAATACGCCATTTTAATTGTTTTCATCATCGTCTGGATTTTAGCATGTACACTCAAAAACACCTTTTTAATTTTTTTTTTCTAAAACCCAGAGATTTTTTATAGCGCAAAGAAGAACAAGAAAAACAATTTTATCCGCCCACAGATCACTTCGTCACCGATTTTAGGTTTCATGGATCCTAAATTAAAGGCTAATCAAATTAAATGTAGGAGTTAATAAGGTAATCAATCGATGACTAAGGTGATTTGAATTAATAAGGACTGATGGTAAGGTTGGTAAGAAAAGGACTCTTTGGGAAAATTTTAAAAAGCATAGGAAAACCCAGCCTTGGTATTTTTCTACCGTCGAATGAAAGAAGGCTTGGTTTCCGTATTTCAGCATCCCATCTGACGGACGGGATACTGCACTTAAGGGCTCTCCCACATGGCAACCAAGTAAGGATATGGATCCATAGTTGAGTGCCAAACATCTGGCAAAATAGGCTCGGGTTTTAATCCTGGCAATCGCAGAGATCAGCGGAATCCCAATCTTAACTTGGATGTTAAGTTGAGAACATTTCAAGGTTTAGTGCTTCGCGTTCGTGGGATGGGACATTAAATTGTGGTTCCCTCGGCGCCTTTCATTAATAGCACGCTAAATACCTACTCTTCTTCTATCCCTCAGTTCTCTCTCCACTCTTCTTCACATTCCGCAGAAAATCATTCCCTTCCAACACCCACCAAACTTAAAATGGCCCAAATTACGTCAGTTGTTGGTCGTCTTCTCAAACAATCATCCAACCAATAAATCCACCACCGCAAGAAGAGTTATAGCCACCAAAAGAAGAGTTTTTGGTTTTAGTCACCCCAGTTAACCGCTTTAATTACAGAGCCAACCCAAAAACACCCAACGTGGCGGTTATGTCGGAAATCGCGGAGCCTATTACAGAAAACACTCCTGCGCCACTGTGTTTTTATTATGAAAGTGGACGACCACTCGTAATACGTTCGTGGATCCGTCTCCAACATTTTCGGCTTTACGGCTGCGTAATTAATGGTTTCCGGACGTCCCTTTTTCATTCCCTTCATCATCGAGAGTTCTTTGTCGTCACCATTTCTCTTTCGACCGCTCATTCGAAACTTGGGCGCGAGAGCAATCAGCCGATCTCCCCTGTTGGCCACAGTGGCGGCACACCTGTTTCACGGCAGACCGACTCACCCTCCCTCCCTCCCTCCTAACCCCCTCCCCTACCGCCAGGCCTTTCACCTCCCGTCAATAACTCCTGGCGATGCCCCGGCAACAACCAGCGACGAATAAATCAATCAATGCGACGTGTCTCCATATATACATACGCCGATGGAGGACGAACGGGGAAGACGCCATATGGTTTCGTTAATAGCGCCGTCGAGCTCAGAATCTGAGCTCCATCGGTAATAAATCGTTCGCGCCCGCCGTTAAGACCATCTCTCGCGATGCTGTGCTTCCAAGTGATGGACCCAAGGAACGGGCATCTTCACCGGAGACGTGATCGAGAATTCCCGGTAAAAACACGAGGTGCTGATGAGCAATGGGTCTGATCATGTTGGTGTTGTGGTTGAAGTTCTGACCCTCCATCCCAAAGGTTCCGGGCTCGATAACCAGCAGAGACGGAGGTTGTTTTTCGTATCTCGGGGCTCTCAGACTAAATTAGCCATGAAAACACACCAGTGGCAACTTTTTACTTAGGGTAGTCGTGAGGAAAAGGTTGATTCATCTAATTACGATAATTGAATCAAGCAATAATACCGTTTGGAAAAAGGCAACCACTGATTTCACTTAATTACAACCAAAATCTTTAAATTTACTATTCACTCCTCATTAACACCTATTAAAAGGAAATTAAAAGTACTGGTCACCAGTACTTTTGTCACTTAAATCCCGGTATCTAAATACGGCTGCGACGAAGATTTTCAGTGGAATCCAAGCGTAGGATCACGGTTTCTTCTTTCGCATCGTCGCTAGGTATCGTCATCCCAAATGCTGAAAGCTCTAACAGCAATGCTCAAAGTTTATGTGTCAAGATAACACTACATCAATTAAAACTAGTGATTTAAAGCACTTGACAAAATGTGAAGAATGACAATAAAGTTTTCGCTCTCAGGAGCGAGACAGTTGAATAGTAATGATATAATGCGAACAAACACGTTATGAAGAGCCCCATGTGTTACGATGCCAAGTGGAGAGCAGTTATAGAGCAGTTCGATTTCTTTCGGATGAAGGGTGCCCCTCGTTAAGAGACCTCAGACGACGGGCTTCCCTCCACCCTTCCTCTTTGAAGGTCAATCCAATAAAACTGCAAATTAAGGAAAAGAAATGCATATATGCAATTCGTTCATCCAGGTGACCGCCAACAGAGAGATAGTTAAAATTTTCGTGAACACGCCGCACGAGCCGTGGCCATCTGGGGGGGTTATTTTGTGATCTCACTCTAGTGAGAATACTTCATAAAATTTCACTTTTTCGTAGTTCAACTCCGCCACCCAGGCGGGCGGCGTGACCATCTTCGGATCTCAAGCGGTGAACTGCCGGTCATGTGCTGGTCTTTTAGACGATTCATCCGCTCTGATCCGTATCTTTCGACTCTTGATCCGTTTCATTATCTCCGCCTGCCATAAGTTCCATCTCACCTGTCGTAAAGAACGTGACATGGAGCCACCATCGTTTCCACTTGAAGCTTGAGTAGGAAAATAAACAAGGGCGCGAAAGATACAAACGATTTTAAATCGTATTGTTGTAATTTGCAAAACGTGAAGAACTTCAGCATTTTCAACTCCAATATATTGGGCACTTAAAGGTATGCTTTGTTTGAAATGCTTATGTTATTATTAGCTTGAATTATCTGTGTATATATTTCGTATCAATATTTCCCAAACAATGTTGCTGATACCTTTGTTTTCGTGTGCCTATCCGCCAGTGTATGGAGAATTGAATTCAGTTATTTATACCATAATTTCCTAATTTTAACAAATATTGCCTTAAAAATCTACGTTCTTGGTAAATATTTCCCGTGCTTGTGAATCGAACACTAATTAGATGCACTTAATTTTTTTTAAATATTGAGTGATCGCTTACATGTCGCTTGTAGTTTTGATTGTATTTAGATTTTCGTGGTATGTACAGTGTAAGATATATTCCGTAAGATTTTGAGCAATCTGGGTATTCGCTAGTCTCGGCATCTTTTATTTGATATAAGGTAATTGAAGCTTCGACAATTCACTAACCGTTCGTGAGCCGATCATTAAAAGAGGGAAACGGATCTCCCGCCTTTCCACTAAGAGTCACTAAAAAGGTGAGATTACAAAATAACCCCCCTGGATGACCAAAATGCATGCATAAGGACTACAATCCAAATTGTCAAAGAAAGCAAAAAGGAATTTGATCTTTAACTTAAATTCACTTTTCAATTGCACTCTTGAACTACTCTCTTCCTCCATATCCCACCGAATCTTTAATCGTCGAATTACCCAACTGTCCTCTTCTATGCTCTCCCACCCGCCGCGCCGGTCACCTCCCCCAAAACAACCAACCAACTACAGCGCACTTTCATCCAAATCACTCGAATTCCAACGGAGCGATCGCTTCCAAAATTATATATAAAATTCAAAACAGTTTACTCACTCGTATAAATCTCTTTCGTGGGAGAATATATTGCAAGTTGAGTGAAAAGTGGAAACCTATTTTCTGTTTGAGAAATTTCCTTAACGTGGTAGTAGTGTACGAATATAATGATTGGGAAATATTTTTCAATGGTTTTTCATTGGACTTCTACATAATTCGGTATGTGTACTAAACAATAATATTACTCACAATTCTAAAATTATTTAATGTTGTTTATGGCTGATTTTCAGAACATTATTTTTATTTAGTAGTTCAAGCAATTTTAACTGTGCTGCAACGTTTAGGTACCTATTTCAATTCTTCAACGTTGATAGCGTTCTACATGTGCTGGCTCCGATTTTGTGAAGTGAAGCCCTCACGAGACGTAAATTCTGCTTTTAACACAGTGAAAGGAATTTCATATGTACTATTCCAATTTCTACACAAGGGCTTCTTATGGAATAGTTCACTGGGGATCCTCATCTAGCTTACTCAAAAAAATCTTCCTGGTGCAGAAAAAGATAGTTAGATGTATGATGGGTGTTCCTCAAAAGAATTCGTGCCGACCACTGATGAAGCAGTTGAATCTATTAACGATTCCAGCGATCTACATTTACTGTGTAGCTGTTCTGGTTAAAAATAATAGTCAGCAATATAATTTAAACAGAGAGATTCATTCTCATGCCACTAGAAATGCAAACCTTATTCATGCAACTTATTACAAAAAACGAATTTCATCAAATAACCCAATGGTTTATGGGTGCAAAAATATTTAATTCGTTACCGAACAATGTGAGGAATGCTGGGTCAGTGGAAGTATTTGAAAAAACGTTGAAAACATTTCTCTTGACCAGGTGTTAATACTCTTTTCAGGAATTTTTAAGTGACAATAAATTGTAAACAGTATATTTCAGGAAAGGGAACTTTATATGTTAAAAAAATGTATTCAGCATTATCTGTATTTTTATATGTGCAAACACTATGTTTGTGTTTTTTATATGTAAACTGACGAATCCTATACCAACAAATCTTTGTATGGTCCTTGGAAAATGAAATTAACAATTGGAGACGCTTTTTCTTATTTAAGAGTAGTTTTAGCACATTTCAACCATCGGTTTTGCATAAATATTTTCATTGCTTTAATTTTCGTAGGACAAATTTGTGCGTTTTTTATTTGTATTCAATTTTGTTTCGGCAACCCAATGAAATAATGAAAACTAAACAACGGAATTCCAGGAATCCTGGCTCTCTAAGACCTCGTCCGGTTCCTTCACATCAGAGCATTCACAATGAATACTTCTGAGGAAGTGCTTACAGCGCACGATGTCTTAATCAGCCGGAAGGTTCTCCTCGAACCACTCTATTTTTATTTGATGTAGTACAGCGAGAAAAGAATTGGGAAAAGAATGAGCCTCAATGTAAATAAAAATAAGACCAAATACTTGAAAATGTCTTCTTCACAGGACAAACGAGATCTAAAAAACCTAATTATTGGGAATTACGATTTTGAGGGCGTCAGAAAATTTACCTACCTTGGAGTAATAATAAATTATGAAAATAAGATCTCTGAGGAGATAAATCAAAGGGTAATGCTACGTAACAAGGCTTATTTTGCAAATTTACCCCTCCTCAAATCAACCTTCTGTCCAGGAAAACTAAATTGAAAATTTATAAAACATTGATAAGACCAGTAATTACATGTGGAGCTGAGACATGGGTCCTATCCAAACAAGGTGAAAAAACATTAAGAAGATTTGAAAGGAAAATAATGAGGAGAATTTATGGTCCAGTAAAAGAAGGAGAAACGTGGAGAATAAGAATGAACTTTGAAATAAATGAAATATTGGAAGAGTTGCGACTGTCATGGTTGGGCCATGTTGAAAGGATGGAAGAGTATAGAATGCCCAAATTGTTAATGAATATCAAGGTGGAAGGGAGTAGGAGGAGAGGAAGACTACGCAAAAGATGGCTGCAAAATGTTGAAGAGGATCTGAAGACAATGGGGATTGGAAGATGGAGAGAGAAAGCAAGAAGGAGAGCCCAATTGGGGCATATGACTGAGGAAGACAAGGCCCACACCGGGCTGTAGAGCTGGGGAGGATGATAGTGAGAAAAGCCATATTATTGCATGGAGAGTTATGAAAATCTAAAGGATTCCCAGGGTCAGCACCAAAAAAACTAACTGGAAAAAACGGTAAAAATATAAGAACAGAACGTTTGCACGCAAATATTTCCTCAAGAAAAAATCTACCTGTGCCGGGAATCAAAGCATTTGCGTTGTCTTGAACTGCAAAGGGCATCTAGCATATCTAGCCTCTCCCTTGAACCCTCCGTAATTGGAAAGGTTGGGTATCGTGGCGGTTTGTGGCATTAGCCCGACAAGGCAAAGGCCCGTGATCAGGTTGATTTTCCCCGAGGCCTCTTTTTACGTATTTCATCCATCCATATTTTCGGTAGGAATATAAATTCCCCTGATAGGAACTTCATAGACTGAATTTCCAATTCCTTGTGAACTATTTAATTTCTCACCGAGTGCTCAGTTCCGTGGTACCAATCCATCGGTATTTGTGAAAATATTTGATAATGAGGGAATTGCTTTGACATGTGATTCTGACTTATAACGCATACGCGAAGCTAAGGAAGTCATTTCCCACGAAGTAGTTTAAAAATTAAAATTGTTTAACATAATTATATCCGAAGGTATAGATGTCTCAAAACGAATAGTTAGAACTGCAAATTAAATTTAACTATAAAAAGTAGTTAAAACTATTTACCCGCAATTAGTTAAGCAACTTACGGAGATATTTATCCTAAACTATTCTGTTCTAGGAACCTTCCTAGAACAGAATAGTTTAGGATAAGGTGGTGGCAATGCAAAATAAAACGGGCAATACATGAGTGCATACCTTAATAATCAATTGTCTTATCAATGAGGTCGTTGTTGCCAGGATGGCTATAAATAAGCGATTACTGCGCAAAGAAGATTATGTGATCAAGTGGGAAACCCATGGATACGCGGTTGAAGAGAGAGAAGTTGGAGCAAGTCGTCTTTGAGAACAGCGGATGCTTCTTCCTCCATAAATGGCTTCCTCGAATGAGCTTCCCTACGCTCAATATCCACCTCTGCCTCTTTCATCTGATGCTGCTTCCCAGGTAGTCGAGCGATTTTCGCCCATCCTACCACCTTTTGGCACCATTCTTTCTTCTTTATACTCTGGCTTTAGTTTTCCTCGTATATATCATCATATTATTGTCTTGGAGCACTCTGCCTTTTGCATTAAAAGAGGCCATTCATTCTTTAGTATTTCCTGCCTGGTTTTCAATCTTCCTGTGAAATGGTCTACCATGCTCCTTACAAGGATATTAATTAGTTAGCAAAGGAAAGAATAGAATGAAAGGCTGAAGTAAATGCCACTTAGGATTTCAATGCCAGGACTGAATAATAACGATGCAATACTGTTATTGAAACACACCGTTGAAAATAGCATCATTCTTTACTTTCTTAGCTTATTGGAGTTAATGAATAAAGAGCGATTTACACAAGTATGACATTTTTTAGCACGACCGGTTTCGCTTTTCACAGCATCTTCGGGCACCTGAAGATGCTGTAAAAATGATGTCATACTTGTGGAAATTACTCTTTATTCATTAACTGCAGTTATGTTCCTGTTTCACACCATCACGCCTGAAACCTCAGATTTTGTTAGCTTTTTGGCTTAGTATATATACGTCATCTGCTCGACAAAGCAAAGTGTAATCGGATGAAGAACCAGAAATTAGAAATGCTGTATCCAAAATGTCCGTAAAATCAAAATCCGTGTTTTGCAGTCAATCAATATTCGGCAAATTCAGCTACTTCTGATCTTCAATGCTTGTTTTACCAAGCTCAAAATACTCTAAACAAGTAGTTTCGTACAAATTTAGTGTAGCTGAAAACGGACCAGAGTAGTTGATGTGAAAATGTCTTTTCATAGGTTGAAAAATAAGGCATGAAGAACATCTTTGAGAAATGTCACCAATAAAATTGAAGGTAATCACGTGAAACGGTGCACATTGATAAGTAAATGCGCCGAAAATCAGGTAGGCATGATCTTTGCACCAGAATTGAATCCCACACACGCATCAAAACCAATGCGATTACGTGACTACGTCTCTGAAACCTGCCTGATAATATGTGATTGAGTGAAGGAAGGATATCTACCTCATTGTGTTTTTAACTACGCAATCTTGGGCGGGTTTCAGTGGACCGAGTTCTTCGAGGAGGAGCAGCAGCAATCCACGCTGGACGAAAACAACGACACAACGAGTAAGTCGTGACAGCATATGAAGGCTCGCCGACTAATACAACCTTGTCCTGTCACGTGGCACTTGGCACGTTGGCACTTCCGCCTTGTTGGCACTTCCCGTTTGGTCGCGCAGTACATTTACATACTACCCCGCAAGCCGCATCAATAGGCGAGTGGCGGCGGGTGTGTTGAGACACCAGCCGTTTACATATAAAAAAGGAAACGCTCTAATGAAATTACGCCTAGAATTTATTAAAGTCCCTTATTTTTCGGGGGGAAAAACGAATTCCCATACCTATCCGTTCGGCAACATATCTATCTTAATTTATCGTTTCTGTCGGACCTGGAAATATAGTTGGGTTCTAATATGATGTTCTCCGTGTCGCTCTTAAAGATATCTATTCTCCATTGCTCAAGCAATTGCTAGCGGCTCCCAGCCTAATTCGTTGAACATCTGTGTAACGCTGTCTGTACGCCCGTAGTAGTTTTTGACGAATCGCGCAGCTTTCCTTTGTATTTTATTAAGTTCCCGGATTAAGTCTTTCTGCACCGGATCCCATATGCTCGCTGCATATTCAAAGTGTGGCCGGACGAGTGCGAAATATCACCTCTCTTTTACTTTTTCATCCAAAAATCTTCCCACAATACGCTTGACGAATCTTGTGCCTCCCCAGCATAGGGTCACGAGTAGATAACTTCCTTTTGGTTTTCGCTGTTATTGGTCTTCTCTTATGGTCGTCACTGACCCTCTCGCGGTCAGCAAACTCCGCCTGCGCCGTCCGAAGGCATCTTTGACCCCGTCATCCTTGATCTCCGTTTATTTAAGTGCCTTCAAATCAAAGTGCCTCTCCTAGCTTTCAAATGTGTCGCGACCAAACTTTTTCTCCTTTAGCGAAACAGTGAGCGGAGGAATATTGCATTCTTATAACGAAAAATAAGGTACAAGTGAATTCCAAAGATTCAGACGATGTGGCGTATTTCAACATAGTAACGCTGAAGGTTAAAAGCAATTTTCCACGGATAAAAATTTTTAAAAATATTTTATTACGACCAATGTTTTCACATTTTACAAAACATCATCATATCCTGAAGGTGATGGGCAAAACATTGAAACCTAGGTCATACTAAAGTATTTAACAAAACCTTTTATCGGTTGAAAATTGCTTTAAATGTTTCAATATTATTAAATTACAAGTGTTTTAATTTCAATGGTGAAATCATATTTAATTTATTTAAAGAACATTTAATATAAAATTACTACCGTGGAATAAACCAATATTATTTGAAGAATAAGAAAATTAAATCCTGGAAAATTAATCTATTTACCGACGAAAACTTCATCGAGATATATCCATGAATAAGATATTCAAGTGTATTTTATTGAAACCAGGTCTTTATTACATGGACTATTTTGATATCTATTTACAAATTATTTTCACAAGTTCTTTTTTATCTCAAAACATTAATTCCCTCTATTAATTAGCTTTTGATTCACGATCATCCCTAGTTCATAGCTGTTCTTTTTTATGTCAGGCTTTTTTTACAAGGCTTTACAACTGAAAAACAGGTTTTTCCTCATACTACCACACATTTAACGTGTTTATTAAATGAATATTGTTGAATAATACAACTGAGGAGCAGAAACTGTGTTATTACATTAAAGGGAAGTATACCATGTGAAACATATGCGTGCGGAAAATTCATTTCAAATCAGAAATTGATTTTCGGATATTATTTCCATTCCACAACAAATTCATTTCTAGAACAGCTCAAAGCCTGACGGATGACTTGAGAGAAAAAGGTAAAGGCCTGCGATTTTGCATCTGGAAATATAAAATTCAAAACAGGAGATACAGCTCCTCCATCTGTATCCTCCTTTCTTACTTCGACAGAAATAGCTTTTTTAGATGCGCTATGTCACCCAGAAATAAGCTTTCACAGAAATTAATCATAAGACACCATGAAAATATGGTCGCAAAACTATCCAATGAGCAGCCAAAAGCAATTGCAACCCTTGAGAATTGCAACCCATTTTAAGTTAAAAGACCTTCATGAGATAAATAACGGTGATCGTTTAGCATAAGTCGACTTCCGCATTGCATCAAATGTTAATTTGTCGATGAGTTGCAAAATAATAAGCCTCCTAGTGACTGAAGCTCTGCTTTAAGCTGACCTCCTGGAGCTTTCATAATTTAAAATCTATGCCAATTTTTCCGCATCACAGTTTTTATTAAATTCAACGGATATTTTCTGCAGTTGACGGTATTAAGGGATTCTTTTCAAGGAATTGTTAACCATTTAGGGAGTTCCTCAATATATCGGGCTTATATAAACAATTTATGTATATTAGTTGGTGGAGTGTGATTAGATTTTCATTCAGCAAAGGCATCATCCTTAACAAATAACTTTTAGGAGGCCAAATTTAGATGAAATTATAGTAATTCACACGCAATTGTTTCTTAAACGGTGCTCATATAGGTATTTGATTCAGTTTTAACACAGCTACGGACAAGATTAGAGCCCTGGTCCTTGGCGTTGCAAAGCTGTACAATAGTTGACTCAGTCACCTTTGTATTGCGTTCAGTCTGATGCGGTATAATTACGCACCAGTGAGGCTTCTAAAAATGGAGTTTTAAAAGTAGGCAGCATTTGGGAAATTTTCAACGCTGCCTTTCATCCTATTGGAGGGAATCCGGAACCACAGCCACTTCCATTTGGCACCAGAGGAAAGATGGAAATTTAATAAAGAGGATCGATTGCCCAGCGACAAAATTCTGAATTGGAGATAGATTTCAGTCTTTTGGAAGCAGTAAGAATATTTTAGTCCAGTTTGATGAATACATCTACGAACAAATATCTTTGATGGAAATCGTTAGCAAAAAGACATTTAACTACTTAAAAGTATGCAAAAAAGGAAAATATACAAATGCAATAAAAATAAAACTCTGGGAAATGATAGAGAATCCTTGTTTAGCGGGCCTTATTCATATGCATTTCGCTCACAGAGCACCAAAATTTAAGCATGTACCTGACAAGAATTTTTGCATTTGACATGCATAGAATTTAGGATCTAACTAGAAGCTCTGATTTCAACGGTGTGAAACCTCGAAGTGGTGGAAAAATAACTTCTTTGCGAGTCCTTAGAGAAGCCAAGCGATTTTAAAACGAAAGATAGCGATTCGAAACGTATACCACTAAAACCATACCTACTTTAAAACATGGACTCAATTGGGTATTTTCCACGTATTTCAAACTATCGATATTCTGATTCAGTTACTTGAACTTATTGCATTGGCTAAAAAATTTCTTATCAAATTGTATGAATTTCGGTTTTAAAAGCTAAAGAAAGTAGAAGGTTACGAAAGCTCCCGAGCACACTCCGAAAACAACCGAATGGCCTGTGACGTCATTTTCGCTGTTTACATTTAGACCCAGGCGTTTCCTAATGCTTACAGTGGTAACAAATGCGGCGAAATTAGTTTCTGACGTGTTCGCGTTTCTAGATATGCCTTTAAATGGCATCTAAGTAAGGGATATAGATGGTGTTTTGTGCCACAATAAATACGAATACATGGGTTAAAACACCGAACAAGAAATTTATTCACGTAATCACGACATTGAATGATTGAAATTTCTTCCTTGGATTCCTCAATGTCCATCCGTAAAAATGTATACTTTACTCCGCACTTTGTGTTCTGGACATATTCTTGCAATGACTGTGCACAGTGGTCCATCTCTCTTTACTTGGATGTATCCTATAGCATTATCACCATAACTCTCACGAGAAGCTTTATAATATAACAACACTTAAATTAAACTTTGAATAGGCATTTAGGAGATGAGAATCTATTTTTAGGCATTTCTACAGCAGATAAGCCACTTCTAGAAACCTCCTCTACAAACAATCAATAATTAGCAAATAAAAAATTAACGTTTTAAGTGTGTCGAGTATTGGCAGCACAAACATTTGGCGAGTACTGTGTTATGTTGATATGTTACTAAGATACTGTTTGTTTACTGTTGCATGGACTGATATGGACTTCGATAAAGAAAGAAGTATCATAATGATTATGAGTGTATTGGAAAAACAGTTAATAAAGTTCATACACCAAATACGTAATTATATGTATCAAAAATGATATAAAACAGTAATGACGATTTTAAAAGCAAACTTTAGGCTTACATTTTTTGGACTTAAGCTCAACGAATTTCCGCAGCATTAAATCGCTCGTACTTCTTCATTAAAACGCCTACCATAAACATATCCACTTTGGGTAAATTATCTTATGTGGTTTTAATAAAACCATTGCACGCCATAGTCTTTGTTTTCAATGAAAAATCTTTAAATATACGGTAGATCTTCTACAGTTACTCACTTTCTCCCTCACATCCGTCCATCGCTCAGCGAAAATGACGTCAAGCCAATCAGATTTCGTTTCGCAGCGGCGTAAAAAAAATTGAAATTTCGACTATTTTAATCTTAAATATCTCAATTAATATTGAATCAATTTTAAAACTACTTTCACTCCGCAAGCTTGTTCGAGTTTAAGTAACATATAAAGATCCGTAAACTTAAATTTAAAATTTTGGAAAATACCCAATTCGTGTATTTCCTGGGTCATTGGAAATTAATTAAATTTTGTTTCCTTTACCACATTCATCCCACTTATCATGCTTTATTAAGCTTTGAATTCAAGACACCGACTCGGTTACTGGCTCCAGAAAAATAATCCAGAATATTTTTCAATGGACAGTATTCTCATGGAGTTGGAAAAGACGATTTTTCTCTGGAATTAACTGAATGAAGAAAAATTCTCAAATTAGGTTCTTGAAGAATCAAATTAAAACCAAAAGCAATTTTCGGAAAGTGGAACTTGAGCGGAATTGCAACGCTGTACGAGCAGCACTTTCACCGTCTCATAAAAAGGTATTTGAAAAAAATAATAATCGGCTTCAATGGTTACTGCGCCATTGAATAGCAGCCGTCTCGGAGTTTAAACGGCCGGGCGATTCTGTTTTAATGTCAGCCTCATCATTAATTTTTAATAGCGATACGCGGCGCTTCAATCAACTGCTATATTTCGAGATGCTCCGTCGAGAGACACTGTGCTAACTAAATTTACTGCTTATGAAGTAATAAAGACTGCTGAACTGTATGGGCTAAGCTATGAAAAAACACTTTAATTGAACATTAATGTTAATTAAATCAAGATTGTCGTTTGTGGAAGAAATCCAGACTACAATGTCGCCTTGAGGCTTGGCCAGAAAAAAACTGGGACTAGTTGTAGAATTTTGCTATACCGGGATAAGGATCACCTGCGATGGAAGAAGCAAAAAAGATATAGTAGGTAGAATATCCCAATCATATAAAGTCATTCTATCAGGAACAATGCATAAAAACATTGAATGGAGCATGCTATTGTATTGCATTTAAGCTTGGGCGTTAGCGACTGCAGAACAAAAAAGGTTGGAAGCAATGGAAATGTAGTGTAAGAAGAGGGGTGAAGGAAAATCAAGTGGACGAAGATAATAGCCGATTAAGATTGGAGAGTGTTGGGTGGAAAAGATTTTAAATTCAAACCCCGAGAAGTAGAGGATAAAAATTTAGAGGACATCTTGTGACACATCAGCCTTTTAAAAAAATAACGGTAAGTATAATAGAAATGACTGGGAAGAATTACTGAGGGAAATCACAGATTAAATACAACAGGGGTATCATGAGGCACGTCAAGATGAAGAATTATGAAGGAATAAAACGGTTAGTATTCCGCGGGAGAATCTTGAGTATAAATTATCCGAACCTTTTTCTTTATCACTCGTCACAACACAACTTTTATCCTCACCATTTCATTAACAACAATACTTCCAAAATCAATAGCAACGAAAATAACAGCGTTGTTAGGCAGAATAATATTCTTTTCATAAATACGTATTACTTTATGGAACACATTCAACAGTTAGCCAAGAGTAGAGCGGAGTAGAGAGCTGCAGCGAACCAACATCTACTCTCTACAGCACTCTATTCGCATTGAATACTGCTGCAGCTGCAGATAATGGTGAAGAAATGAGACGGTGGTTCAGTTTTCTGTTTTATGATCACAGATTCGGTTGAAGCAAAGTGAGAGCAACACGGCCAATAAATGTTTATAGAGAGGAAGTCATGTGGAAATAAAACGCACCTTAGGGTAGCATGGGGTGCGGGGAGTGGAGCGGTTGGTTCGGGGAGGCGTAGAGGAGGGTAGGATAAGAAGGAGAGCTTTCTGGGAAGTTGGTGGGGGGTAGAGGGCTGACGACCCGCGTTTCCTTGACGAGGGTCCAACGTAGGACATGCGGTTCTCGCGTGTCAGCTGAAATTATTCGAAATTACACAAATTGTTCCCTCTATCATAGACGCGATAAACGCGCCATCTACGTGTGGCGAAAAGCGCTATCTCAGACAGGTCCTCCTCCTTTCTCTGAAAACATTTGCTTCAACTTAAATTAGTCGCAACACGACCATCAAAATTATTATTTCTCTGCTTAAATTCTTTACATATTTTGTAAGGTTTCGCATTGGAGTACACAACGACTACTGTTTAAACTCATAGAAATCATCGTGATCATCATTGGGCAACTGTTCGAATATTGGTTTTCTGTATTTCTCATCTCCATTCTCTTCTCGGCGAACAGTTTCATTTTTTTATGGTCTCTCATTTAAACACTAATTTTTTCGTGGAATTTCATTATCTGTCGTGATCGGTGATTTACCAATACATTCCTACTTCCAATTATGTTTCTAGGAGGCTGTTTTATCTCGGTTTATGTCCTATAAGTTTGTCCCTTTTACTTTAAAGCCTCTTCATGCAACTACCTTATTCTTCGACTCTTAGTTTGACTTCTGCTCCTTGATTCTCTCCATCCATTTGATATTCATCAATTTTGTCTAACCTCACGCAACCTCCATGTCACTGCTATCTTACTGTGATCGTTCTTGAGCATTATGGCATTGTCGTAGAACCCAATAGTGCCATACAAAAATATTTTTTCAAATAAGTTCTTCTTTCACATCAAGCTTGTTGGGGATAGGGCTGATGTTATGGCTATAGAGTACTGGGCTCCACTCCCCAGGATCTTGGCTTGAATCCTGGCAGAAGCGGTATTTTTAAATGGCTTCCCGATCTCTGATAGGGATCTATGTGGAAAGAACTTCAAATGTAGTACTTCGTTCGTCGGATGATACGTTAAACTGTGGTTTCATATGCGCCTTTCATTAAGATAAGGCTAATGCTGACGAAGGATTTCTCTCCACCCTTCCTCAATACCCCGTGCAGGTAATCCTTCCCTTACCAACCTGTCCTCAGTGATGCACATGACCTCAGCTATTAGTCCCTTCCTCCGAGTAATTTACTAACCAACCAAGCTAACTGTTGTTTGACTTCCTCTTACAAGAGTGTCGTCTGTCTTTTACTTGATGAATCATTTGCCGGTTTAAGACTAAGATTTGTCAGTACCCCACGGAATACTCTTCCTTAGGCTTATTCCTGGAATATTCGATCAAATACTTACCTATCCAATTGGGAATTCTCTAACTTTCCAGAGGCATGGAAAACAGTGAATGGTTCTACACTCTCTTCTTCACTGCGTAACTCTTGAGGCATAATTTTCGACCGTCGTTTGCCATAGTTCACGCCCTGCTTTTTTACGTATTGAGCCATCTCTCTTTCAATTTAAAATTATAGAAACATATCTCATTTGTTACAATCATTCAAGCACTTTGACTAAGATCCTCATTCTCTTTTATTAAATTCTGAGAAGGCTGAAAATACGTATCAGGATTGTATTAATTCGCTGTCCGCGCTCTATTTCATCCTCCTCTAGATTATTGTCGGTGAAATTGACGTGAAGACTTCTCCAGCCAGTTATTCTAATTTTTTATTTTTGTACACTCTGTGACTCGAAAACAGTAACAGAATTGGAATGCGTGAAATTTGGTGGGATTGTCGGTAATTTGAGGAAACGACCGACAACCGAGGACATGTGCGGCATTTAGGAAAGGCAGGTAGGTTGGTAAGGGTAGGGTCGTATAGGGAAATTGAAGGAGGCGTGGAGAGAGACCCGGCATCGACGTTAGTCCATCCCTTAACGAGAGGCACCAAAGAGGAAGAGCCCTGCTTTAATACAGTACAGTACAGCCCTCGTCTACAGTTGGAGTACAACACTCAACAATGATGACACCAATATAGAAATCGCCATTACGGGGATGGAAAACCAGTACTTGTAGCGTCAGACGATGTTTACAAATTATTAACACCTATTTTCTGCTTTCTTCATTCTTTAATTCATCTCACACGTGCAGAGCAGCTGTCAGTCCTGCTCTCTCTCCCCCTTAACAACCCATCTCTCCCCCAAAACAAAACCTTCGCAACCAAACATTTTAACAATCAACACAAAAATAAATTAAAACATTTAAACAAAAACTATACCAAATTAAACAAATTAAAAACAATTACTGCGGTACAGTTCAAACGCTACATACTCCAACCAACGAACCATCCCGATTCCTCTGTGCGAGAATAACAGTGGATAATACTGATTCATTGGATGCCCGTACCACTCCTTTAATCAAATACAAGAGTTAGCCAGAGCCAAATTTAATCGTGATAAATCTTCCATTTGAGATATTTTATTGCGACGAGCCAAAGTTTACCGAGTTACACAATACCTCTCAAATGTAAAAGATGGAGAAAGTGCCATCCATATATATATATGAAATTACCTTAGGAGACGAAATGGGAAATAACGGAAACATCTTGAAGATATTCTGTGTCCTTAAGGGTAGAAAAACAAAGGTTGATCCGTTCTTTAGGGAGGCAACTGACTGCTGAGGTTACTTGAATACTCAGGATAGGAGGGCAATGAAAGGATGGCATGGAGAATTGAGGAAGGCGTGGAGGGTCACCATTAGCTTAATTTTAATGGAACGGTGCCAAGGGGTCCACAGTTTAATGGCGGGTGGGGAACCATGCTCTATTGCTCTCAGCACCCTTCATCAGACACCCTGATGAGGGATCCACCGGTAAATCTCCGACAATACTGAGATTCGAACTCGGCTCCTAGGGACGGAAAGACAGTACTCTTATTTCCCTCATCCCCATAACAACACCGTTCTGAAGAGTATTTTCAATTGTGATGAACTTCATGTGATCAGATTGAATTAGGTTGATTTTGGTTGCGGGGAAACATTCAAATGGACGCCTAGTATTTAATAAGGGAGTAGGCTATGGCGACATATGCCTGTTGTGGCTTCTCAGCGCTCAGCTTGGAGGATCCTGGCAAACCAGTCTGAATTCCCTCGATTCAGTTCGATTTTCCGATTCCTTCTCCACTCTCACAGTCACAATACGCCGCCCCAATATTCCACGGCCGCCGCATTTTTTCCCCTCCCGCCAAACTCCAACTCCGCCCCCTTCCAACGAACCACCCAATCTGATATTGCCAATACTCCTCCATTGTCCACGAATTAGTTCAAATAAATATATATCTACATTCACATATGTACTACCCTGCTAGCCACCTCAGGTGTCTTTGGCTGGGATGTCAAGGATCTAGCCGTGAGAAAGGGAAGGGAATATGGCATCAGAAGAAGGAGGGGGGTAATAAGTGAAAGTGAATTGAATTTGAAGTCTTGTGCGTTTTTCTAGTGATCTTTAAGAAGGAGTTTTAGAACCATCTCTGTTAAGCGGTGCATCTCTTATTTTTCGCTTTTTTTCAGTTCTAGAAATATGGTGTGGGGAAAAAATAAGTTCCTCCGTGTCACTCTGCAACCAGCGTGATCTGACATTTTCAAGTAATTCTACACGCTAGGTAGCCTCCGAGCTTCTAGCGCTTAGGCATTGCTAAGAGCTAGTACGCGCTGGGGGCTCCCGATCAAGACCTGTTTCCTCCCTTTGACATATTCCCTCGTTACTCTCTCCGTTCGCTTTTCAACGAAGCGTGCGGCATTTCTTTGTATTATATTTATATCATGAATTTCATGCTTATATCCGTAAATACTCGCAACGTACGCAAAGGTGGACCCTAACTAGAGTGGAGCATCAACACTCTTTCACTTTGTCATCCAACTATTCGCTTGATTAATCCTCATCTCTTTTATGCCGCAAATGATTTTGTTTCCTCCAAGTTGCGTCTGGAGAAAAGATGATTATCAACTATTTAACGTCATCTTATACCTTCATGCTTACTCTCCCCACTGTATAGACATGGAATTGGTGTGATTTCATTCGTAATAAAAGTACTGCACAGCATTTACTAAGATTTAGTTCAAGCCCCCACTGAAAATTCGACGATTTCGCGTTGATAAGATCTTCCGGTGATGAAATATAGGTCGACACTTTGGCGAGACAGAGGCATGCCTTTGAGAATTAAATCACGGTGGGTGGATCACCTCGGATAGAGGTTCGTGGAGAGTATAGAAATCTATCCACCAGGAGGCGATTCATACTTCCGGAAAAATCTCATTAAAGACATATCGTTCCAGCTCAGAGACGAAAGATTGCACGTCATAATTTTAAATCTAATACGACTTCTGTCGAGGGAAATACCAACATAACTAGAGATTAATCAAAGAGAATGATGATGAGGAGATAATTGCATGTGGTAGAAAGAAGAGGGGAATGTGTACAACCAGAAAACCTTCGATGAAGGAGAGCACAATTGCCCACTTGGTTGATTTCTAGTTGCTTTGCCTTCCAAAAGGTGCTAATAGATCTTATGGCATGTTTATTGTACTGTAATGAAGAGGGCTTGATATTTATCTATTTTTCACTAGTATAGGCCCATCATTGGATATAATGAGGGAGGTATACCTGGAGAATATCTCTTAATCTACATGCATTGATTAATTTCGAAAATATTCCTTCTTATGCCCAAAAGTTCCCTCCCTAAATGACAATCACTTGCAACAATAAATCTTTAAGTCTCATGATTTAATGAGTCTGTCTCAAAATAAAAATTCTTGAAATAAACTGCTAATTATAACTTCAAATGGACCTTGTAGAAAATATGGTTGGTCATGCCGTCCGATATTTTGGTATTTAGAAGAGCGCAAATTTGAAATGACTTTAATGTAATGCCTCAGTTCAAAAACACATAAGTCATATAAATTTAATAGTAACAACCTCGTGCAGAGTGCAAAAAACAGTAAAAAAGAGAAAGAAACGGCCGCCGTTAAATAAATAATAAATGCTTCAATATTCTTTACTGTGTTTCACCATTTATTTATGTAGATAGTTATGAGATTCCAATCAACTAATATTTGTGTTCCTAGTCCAGTGCACATATCAGCACACTGATCATTACTGTATGAATTTTCGTAATCCTGTCAACTTTCATTTTTTCCATCAGGTCTCACCAACATTTCATCTAATATTTAACAAGAGTATGGCAGCGGTTAACGTCCTTGCTTTCGGGAACACTTGACTGCATCTTAATAAATCTCGAGCTTTTGCCGACCCTCCTACCGGCTTCGTCAGGCAGAGGGTTTTTATGCTTTGATCACGGTTTCTATTATATGAAAATTTCTTATACTCCATAATCTGTTTTTATCACGTTGTATTATTTTCGTTTTGATCCATTGGATCCGGATTTTCTACGGAGTTTTTCTTCTACCAGATCCAGTTCTCTCTTCATCTGCGAAGAGTGTGACCCTGATTTTAAGTAGAATGTGGCACATCTGCAGTTCTCTGCTTATTTATACCAAAGAGCCATTAAGTAATTTGCCAATTGCGTAACAGGCTTTGTTCTCATCATAATATTCTTTTAACTCTTTTTTATTAATGTATCACTATATTTTATTTTAGCATTGACTATTAACTATAACTGCCTTTAAAAAACATTTTCGTGATGATGGTGGTTTTGAACAAGGGAGACGGTAATATTGGTCATCGTAATTATGTACATCTTTTTGTGACGACGTAAAGGTAATACCGCGGCTATATCGCGGTATTCTCAAAGTTTAAAAAAAATGTGTTTCCAAATTGAAAATCTACAAGTTTCGCCTGTGTTTAAACGTGAAATCGACCACAAATACATTGTTTTCATTTTCTTTCTATATGTACCTAATTTTCTTATTTTCTTTACTAGGTTAATGCACACTACGAATTGTTTCTCTGTGTTCTTGCAAAAGTCACTCTATGCAATGCATAGACGTAAGCTCTTTGAAAACTCTGTCTAAATGATTAATCTTATGAACTGCGAGATGCGAAGGAAGATGGGTGATAGAATATTCATCGCCATATCTGACGTCCATTCTGTTGTGTCCTGTCGCCTGCGCACCCATATATTCCACTATGTTCCTCCTTACCTTGACATCTGACCTTGCAGGGCTTCAACTTCTCCCAGTTTATCGTCATCATCGGCTGTCTCCACTATTTTTCTTGGCTGAGGAAATGCTTGAACATTTCAAGTGCCGAATTTTAACTACTAATTCATGGTCTTCCAAGGCGGTTGTATTATGTTTTGTATGGCGGCAGTATTAACATATGTTAAAAATAATCGCTTCCAAGGCTTACTGTCGGGCTTATTTGTACAACAATTTATTTTTATAGGCTGAAGACTATACTTTACGCCTAACCTGAAGGGCCTGGAACTCTTCGTCTACCGCCAGCCCTTTGACCTGCGTGACTTCAGTGACCCGACTGAGACCTTAAGCTTTTGCCAGAATAAGTCTCAGTACCATAGTAGTATGTACTCCTCCCTACTGCGATAAGGCGGTGAACCTAGGGTAGGATAAATGGTTTTAAGTTGATGGGAAAAAACTGCTGATAGAAATAGATAAGGTGGATTAATGTAGTTTAGCAGAAAATATTTAGTGTGTTGGCTTGTAAGTTGGATATGAATAAAATTCAACTCCAAAAAGCATAAAATATCCAAGGTATTCACGAAAAGTGTGACATCAGAATAGCTTACGCCTTGGCAGCCTTAGTTTCGGGGTGCAAAGCATAATGATTATAAAATTTGAATCTCATTGTATGATTCTCCCGTGACTGAGGGCACAAGTTCATACAGCTATTTTACAGTCTTTCCAATCTTCCGTTTTGCAGATAGAATATTACGTTTCCACACAATTGCACTTCCCTCAGTTCTGACGCTTAATACTCATTTCAGTACACTTGTGCTCTTATGTTCGCATTTTCTCCATTGTTTGTGCCAATTAGAGAACCAGGAGGATATCTTGCCTTACTCCTAGTTTTGACGCTTCCACTGTGAATAGTTCTATTTTTGGTTAGAAGTTATCATGAGAATTTAAGAATTTACATAGAGAGACTATAAGCATTGCCATGCATTGACCGTTGTCTAGAGGTCTAATTTTAGTTAGGGATAAACCTCGGGAAGAACAATTTTTTACGGGAATCTTTTACATTTTTCATGAACTTCATCAAAGTTTCACTCTTCAAGCGCAACCAATGTACATGATATAAATCTCCACTTACGAAAAACCTCGCGAGAAAAAAATTCACTGCAGGCATTCTTTGAAGACGGCCCCTGAAGTCGAAAGCACAAATCAAAGCTAAAAATCTACTTTTCTTCCTTTGAGGATTTGGTTGGGGAAAAATGAATCGTCATTTAGCACCCTTAATGGCTTTTCCTTGATCCACTTATTCTGAGGGAAATCGAATTTTTAGCAGATAGTGGGATCTCCTACGATACTCGATTTATTTTGATGTTACGATATATTTGCAAGGAATGGAAACTGTAAAAGTTACATATCTTCAGCGCTGGGTCAAAGTTCTTGGTTGACATGACACTTTGATTCAATGTGGAGGTCACTGACTGCGGTGCGGTTTTTGTGCATCACGTTAAAGCGAAGACGAATTGAAATTTACACCGGCGAGGAAAAGTTACAAAGGAACTTGAATAGGCGTTATTCAACTGAGCCTTAACGATAGGATATATCCTCTAGGACTATATAGTTGGCCATAACCAATTTAATCTCGACGAAATATTAGGGCTGCTGGTAAACACCTGTAAAACAAGAATAGAAATGAATGGAAAGAATTACCGAGGATGAGAAAGAATGGAGCACATTCAGAAAATCATGTAAAATGTCAAAGTGAAGGAATAAAGCGGTTCGCCGAAGAGATTGAAGACATTTTCATGAGTGAGTGAAGCGGAGAGCTGCAGCAAATAATTCTTCGGATTGACGACTGCAGATGACGATGCCAATAAAAAAAAACCTGTTGGAGCCTTTGGCGAATGCAAAAAAACATCTGACATCATGTCTCCATTTACGCAGAGGGAGTGTGACGACGGAGGAGGATGAGCTTCGACCCATTCACGGACCGAGAGCTCTTCGGGAGTTTTATTAGTTTCGGAATGTGAAGCTTTTGCGAGTGTGATGGAGTCGATTTGGATTACTCATCGATCAGAGAGGTGTGGAGAGAAGAGCAGAGAGGGAAACCTCACCCTCTAAACACCAAGGCACCATCCCTCATCTCTACAAAGTGCACTCCCGCACTCTCTTTGGTGCACTCTGTCACTTGGTTGGCTATCTGGGGAGCCATCAAACGGTAATAGTTTCCCACTTGTGCCACTACTTGTAGCCTACATGAAAGATATCGATCCAAAGTTAGTAAATTGTAATGAATATGTTTATAGCTTTCCAAGAAATCGCTCTACAAGTGGGTAGGAAGAATTTGTATCTTCACTTGTGGGTGGCTGGTCTTTTAGGGGATAGATATGCTGGGGATAGATCTTTAGATAGGCTGGTCTTTTAGGGGAGGCGACAGGTAACTAAGGCCATTTAAGTCCTTCACTAAGACCTTAATGAGTACATTGATGAGGGAAGGCTCATTTTGGATATGGAGGAAGGGCGGAGAGAAACCAAGCGTTAGCATTAGCGTTACTTACTCTTAACGACAGGAAGCATGAGGACCGCCATTTAATATCTCATTTGAAATACGGAGTACAACTCTTCAAATGCTCTCCAAAAAGCACTTAAGTGATGATCTGGATTCCTCTGAAAAATTTGTCACGGTCGGGAGTCAATCCTGGGCCCTTCAGGAAAAAGAAGCGAGTATTGTAGCCAATATATCAATCCAATCTCCTCCGTGATTTAAACCAGGGTTCCCGGGATGGGAAGACATTACCCTAGACACTGCACTGACGGCTGTAACAGTGTACTACGAGTGCTCTCCAATCATCAACCTAGTAGAGGGACTGGATTTCTCTGAAAAATCTACAGGTATTCGAGCGCGGATCCATTGAGAGGAGTGGCCAGTATTCGACCCACCTCACCAACTCGATCCTCTACGGGATTCAAACCCGGTTTCTCGTGATGGTAAGACAGTGCTCTGCTCACTGAAACGATGAATGGTGTAGTTACTGAAGTGTACTCAACATTAGAGTGTATCCATGTTCACTTTTAATCGAACTGCCGGATTCCCAAGGGTGTATAAGTTGCTTTTTGAGGTGTTATTTAACTAAGGAATAATAAAATAATGCTTTAACCTTCCTTCTTGCGAATTTATGTAGAAACGTTACCAAAATTCAGGCAACATCCGAAACTCTCTCCCCTACAGTTCGTAATTTTCAGGAAAGATTACACCAGGTAGGAAATATATAACTAATTTTAATTGTCACTCTTTGAAAATATTAAGTTTCTGAGCAAACACCCCCGCTTCTCCGGAGCTTCCGAAATTTTAACATACAATTCCGACAAGTAGGCACAACAAGGCAGGGCAACAATCGCGTGTCCGTGTGAAATTTAGAAGGTCGCGTTTTCGGGGTTCCCACTGCCTACGTGAATAGGAACCCAAAAATCTACCAACCGCCGAACTCTAGTCGTCGCGAAAACATTCGCACCCACTGCATAGAAATTGATTAAAATTACAACGTGAATAATTTTAAGATAGCAATCCTACTGTTTCTTTACGCCAAAGGTTCATTTCTGGAATAAAAACGTTTTATTTTGGCCATTCCCATCCATGAATTGTCTCCACGCATTCAGATTGGAGGATGGAGGGGGACGGGTGGGTGAGGGGGTGGCACCCTGCAATGTACTCTGCATTGCACAAGCCCCCTCTTCCCTCCCTGCCCCTCCCAAACCCACCCCTTTCATCCCTGCCCCGCGTGTAATGGATTCGCCCGCCGCTCCCGGAGGAGGGAGGGGTCCGTTGAGGTAGAGGGCGCTCATTCCTGGTACCCGAACCTGCCACGCGGGCGTGGTTCGTCCGCCATGTTGGTAGCTCCCGTTCCGCCTTGCAGTATGTATAAACGGACAAATATCTCGATCTTTCAATATAATTATTGTTTTACGTGCGTATCATCTTCAATCAATTTATACGAAGGCATCGGAAAACTGCAAAAGAACTGACCTCTTTTTATTTGTTTGATTTTAGTTTATATCGGAGAATGGTACACAAGAGCTAAGAAAATGAATAGGTGAGATATTATTTCCTCGCAAATGGAAGGTTTTTTATTCCACCTCTGTGATTGCTGCGACCAAAAGCGGATTAAAACAACATCAGTAAACAAGTTACTATGGAATCGTATTTTTAAATATGGAGTACCTATATGAGCTGAAATAGATGTATTATTTGCTATAAAACAAGTTGTTCCGTTGATATTATTAAAAATGGAGTACCTATAAGAGCTTAAAGTGATGTAGTATTTGCTATAAAACAAGTTGTTCCATTGATATTTTTAAATATTGAGTACCTATAAGAGCTGAAAGTGATGTATTATTTGCTATAAAAACAAGTTGTTCCGTTGGTATTTTTAAATATGGAGTACCTATAAGAGCTGAAAGTGATGTAGTATTTGCTAAAAAAAACAAGTTGTTCCATTGATTTAACGACAAAAATATAGCAACATGACGAAAAGGCTCACTTTGCATTCATTAAGACAGCTAAGAAGAAGTTATTCCTGCAAAGTGTCTTTTTCTAACAGTTTTTGAGTTAAGTCATAGGGAGCGGAGACGACCAATATGGCGGAGGGAATTTAGATGCTTGTGACGTCATACCCAACTCTATCTACCTCAGAGGAGTGTCCTCCCCCTCCCACCCCTCCTCCTCCTCCGGCCATCTGGAAAACACTCCCTCCCCCCCGCCCTCTCCACTCCGCCACTCCTTCCCCACCACACCCAAACAAACGAGAGCTGCACTTGTTTTTTTTTGCGTGGGGGAAGCGGCAATTTCCCAGAGCGGGGGTTGGGGTGGGGTGGTCGAGGGTGGGGCGGTGGCCGTAAAAGGGGACACAGACGCCCGCGATGGGGAAACGAAATTTTAATAACTCGATTAGCAGAGACTGGGAGGAGGAGGCGGAGGAATATATATATGTTCTTCGTCATTCTCAGCCCGACCAAAGAGAGGCGCAACTACGTGCAGCTAGAGTTAGGGAGACTGCGGAAAAGAGATGGGGTTTGTGAAGAGAGGGCGAAGAAGAGGAGTTTGAAGAGCTGAGGTGGGCGGGACGGCTGTTGAGAGGGATGGAGAAGGAGAGAGAGATAGAAGAAGAGCGAAGGAAAATATTCAGAGGAGAAAGGAATAGAGTTGGAGAGAGGGATGCTGCTTTTCTTTCTTTCAGGAAGAAAAAAGTTGGCGATTTTGTTGGACTTGGCGATATTGCGTTGGACTGAAATATTCAACGGATATCGCAATTTCCGATAAATCGTTATTTAATTCGATACATATAACTGCGATATTACGAATGCAATGCGATCTTTTGTTTCTATATATTCATTGCATTTAATTTCATCGGAATACGATATTTGATGCATTACGATTCGATATTACTAATTATGTGATGTTATTTTTTGCGATGTGAACTTTCTCGATAAGCTTACGCATTGTTGGGATCTCGTAGTGAGAAATAAAAAGAATGAGTAGTCTAAGGACGTTTATTTCCACTGTATTCTCATTTGGTACTGCTGGTTTCGACCCATGATCGCATTCCTCTGTGCAGATTTTGCGAAACAGTTTTAAGAATTTAAGGGTAGAGACGCCCTTAGCGAATAAAGTTAAAAAAGTTATTGTCTACACAGATTCCACCATTCGCGAGACATCAGACACGGAATAACAATCAAAAGAGCTATGAAAGCCTGTCTTTCTGGCTAAAATAACTTTCCTCCATAATATCAATGGAGGTAGGCGATACTTGGTGGAATTTAGTTGCACTGAACATGTTAAAGAAAAACTTTGTACAATTCCACAATATGATTTATTTTACCGATCGATTTCAACATGTTCAGTTGCCTCCATAAGTGTTTTGAAGAAACATGGTACGGGTGTCTTAAAGAATAAAAATGACCAAACAGCTTATGCACGTCTAAGTGATGCGCGACAGAGAAACGACTGGCTGCTTTGTTCCTATTCGTTTTGTAATTAGATGTTGCATGGTAAAAATACAAAAAAGCGGTAAAATCGCAACACCATTACGATTCCTTGTCTTTGAAAGTGTTCTATTTTAAGAATATTTCAAGAGAAAAGCAATCTCCTTGTAAACACGGGAAAACTGACCGTGTCTGACGTCACAGCATCTCTGCACAGCGTCTCTGTTTTCCGTGGCTACAGCTAGAGATCGATTACAAAAGTACGGAAAACATTAGTCCTCGACCGATGCCGACAACCGAGGCAATTGAAGGAAAGATACGAGGCATTGTATGAACATTGTAGTATTATTTAAAACATCACCATTGATGGAATCATATGGGTCCAACTCGCTTAAGGTGGTTTGAGCAAGATAGTTACCTAGTCATAATAGAGACCATATTATAATTTTATTTTTTGACTTCAGCGTCTGTCAGAAGAGTGAAATAAATATTGCAATATTAATGGCCCAAATATATAATTATTGATGATTAAAATTCTCAGTAATTAAATAAATAAAGCTGCATAAGTCTCTAACTTGAATCATTTTTTCCCGCCGTACGGCTGAAAACCCTTCAAAACAGGCCTCGGTGGCGGCGGGGTAGCGTCCTCGCCTGCTAACCCAAAGGACACGGGTTCGAATCTCACCTGGGGAGGATTTTTCACTTCCCAGGACATGGTTGCTTGTGCTTGTCCGTTGTTGATTGTTAAAAATACCCCGATGTAAAGGCCATCATTCGCTGTTTTCGGTGGTAATGAAATAAATAAAAAGGTTTTTTTGCGATTCTGTAAAAAATACTGTGGTGAGTTATAGATTAATTTTTATAAATAGTTGAGAAAACATGCAATCTACACATCGTTAGTTTTTTGACGAAATCTAGGTGCTAGAAGTTCCTAATTTGTTTAATATTCTCCCTCTGGAGCGCACAGCCATAATCTATCCCATGTAAAACAGTTTATATTATCAGGCAAATTGCTCGAAAAGTAGTTCGGCAAGGGGTTGATATTTTGATATCATTGGAAAGGTTGTATCTTTAAAATGAGGCCAAATTCATCAAATTCTAGGTGACGTGATTTTTCGCTCAAACTACCTTAAATGCTTGGCAATAATATTTTTTTCCTGTAAAAACGTGCTTGCTCACTATCTTCCCCATATCCTGGATTGGTCTGTTTTGATCGCATTGCCCGTACTTTGCCAATCTAGAGCTCAAGCAGTGGCCACCCAAGGAATAGGTTTTGCACCATCTCTGAAGTACTTACCTATGCTTACAAGCTCGGAGAGGAAAGGTATTGAAATTTGAATGCCGTCCAATTACGTCTAAGGGAGTGGGATGGTGGTATTATGGGCTGCGTGGGAATGGTATGCGCTTGATTGGGGCGTTGTGACGACGGGTGTGTGGGAGTTTGATATCGGGGGTAGGTGGGATGGGGTCGGTGGGGGGGGGGGGTTTGTGGGGAAGGGTTTTTGAGAGGAGGAGGGGATGTAGGGTGTGGGGGGGAGTAGGCAGAAAAAAAAAGAAAAGAGAGTGGGGTGGGGGGCAGGGGATGTCGGCATCTGTTGCTTCACTCCTCCGGTCCCTCTTCTGCTCCCGCCGCAGCGGCGGGCGGGGTGCGGGAGTGCGGCCCGGAGGAGCGGCCCCCGCGGCGAGGGTCCGGGGGAGGGGTCGGGCGATTCATTGATACGGTGGGAGCCGAGCACTGCGCATGCGCCTTCAAACTACCCCCCACCCACACTGCACCCTGGCGTCCGATTATGGAAGCGAGCCGAGATCGATAGGCTGTTGAATGTGGCAGGGTGTGTGCGTTGGTGCTGGTGTGTGTTGGTGCGGGGGGAAGGGCGGGGGAGTGAAAAGGGTGCGAAAATGTATCGAGGAGGCTGGAAGGGAAGCGGAGGCGAACGGGATGGGAGCGGACATCGAGGCGAAAGATAGCTAGAGCCATGAAAGCATTCGCGACGAAAAAACAACTATAGTGAGGAAAATAGGATTACCGATTACGAAGCATTACTCTCCCGCCCTCCATTAGGGGAATTATTTGGACCGCTACCACGTTTGGTGCGTTGATCTACGGTGGTGTAGGCATCGTTCTCGAGTAAAATTCACAGAAATAGTGCGCAGAGGGGTGGATGAACGGAAGGGAGTTCGGAGGGAGAATTTCAATCGGATAGTTGCGAAAAACAACGGAAATCAGTGCACCTTTGGAATAAAGAAGCTGGAGGCAGACACAACGGTATGCTTACAGCGTAGATTGAAATGCAGTTCTAAAATTGCTTGAAAGAATATAGGATTATTAAATTGCTTGAAAGAACAAGAATAGATTATAATGGCACAAGAATAATCCATCAATTCTTGAAAAACCAAGTCACCACAATTAGAATAAAAGACGAAAAAAAAACTAAAACAAACAAAGGAGTTTGACGAATAGGAATGCAACCTTTCACCACCAATTTTTTATACTTACCTAGAAGAAGCAATAGGGCTTATCGAGCTTTGTTGAAGGTGCCAAAGACAGAGAACCTCAGTCGGAACTTGAAAACGAAGGTTTATCGAACAGTGATTAGACCTGTGGTTATGTATGGTTCAGAAACATGGACCATGACTACTGCAGAAGAAGAGCTACTAAAACGATGGGAAAGGAAAGTGCTAAGAAAGATTTTTGGTGCAGTGAAGGCAGACGAACAGTGGAGAATACGGAGGAATAGAGAACTGGAGGAACTCTACAATCATCCTAACATAGTGGCAGAAATTAAGAGTAACAGGATAAGGTGGTTAGGGTATGTTGAGAGAATGCCTGAGGATAGGATGGTGAAAAAGATATACCTTGGACATCCTAGTGGGAGAAGATTGAGAGCAAGACCTCGGAAAAGATGGTTGGATGATGTAGAAGATGATCTAAGAAAGATGATAATAAGAAGATGGAGAACTCATGCAGGATATCGTGACGTCTCGGCTAACATTGTCGGAGAGGCCAAGGCCCTACAAGCGCCGAGGAGTAAGTAAGTAAGTAGAAGAAGCAAAAAAAATCCATGGGAATCAAAGTCTTAAAAGGTAATTGGAGAATAAATAAACATGTTTCTATTCGCAGATGGCATTGAAGCCATAGCAGTGAGTCCAGAAGACCTCCTTGAACTAAATGGATAGATTACTGCGAGGATACAATATGAAGACTAACAGGAAGTGGACGAAATTCCTAGTAATCGGCAAAAATAAGTTTAAGGCAGAAATTACGCTACAATGAAAGGAGCTAGAGAAATCCTTCACCTGCCTTGGAAGCCGCATAACATGGGATGGAAGAAGTTCAGCCAACAACAAGAGGAAAAAGCATTCGTGACGAGATCACAACTTTTGTACTCTAAGAAAATAGGATCAACAATTATGAATCAGTGACATGATATGCGTCAACAAACCACCCTATGATGTATTCTTTTACTCGGAAAAGGCTTTTGGCAACGATGAATCCAATAGAAGTTCAAATTGCTTGAGAAAATACAAATTTATTTCAATGATAGAGAAATAATCCTCCAATTAAACGCTAATTTGGAAATATTTGGTATTTTTATGGCGTATGAAATGTTTCACGCATTTTAAACTTAGCTCAACAAAGTAATTTACTACGTCTTGAGTAATTCGATGCCTAGTTTCAATTTTCAGTCTTAAAATCCAGAAATTATATTAGTGTTTCACAACATTATCCTGCATCCACCAAACATATTTCATTCCCAGTCCACTCGAACGGTGTAGAACCCAAAATAGTAAGATAAAACTCACTAGTTACATAAATAAAATAAGTAAAACCGGATATCTTTTAAACTGCTAGGACTGGGTTGAAATCCACTAGGAACACAAAGGATGCCCTTAAGGCTATAGTTACTTGGAAATATCATTTCTCACGAGTTGAAGTTCAAATTGGTGGTTGTTATTTTGTTACCAGATATGTAGAAGAAGGAAAATCGGTGAAATAAGAGATATTCCCTGATGAACAGATTAGCTTCGAGAATTCTTTATTTCCCTGCAATAAGAGCAGATCAAGACACGGAAATTCGCCTCACGAAAATACACCTCGCTAATGAATCATTTCTTCCCCGAAATGCTTCCTTCGCTCCTCCTTCTTATTAGGTAGTGTTCTGACACCCACTGTCACGTGTCACCTCACGCTGCTCACAGGCTAATACTTAAGATGCACATGCGTAATCATTTCCCGGCGCTCAGTCGCATGCAATACTGCGTCGCACGTCGAGTTGTATTTCCCAAACACCCCGAGAGAATATATTCATAACGGGGCCTTTGTGGACGTGGGCAAGCTCACCGGAAATAATTTCCCGTCCGCCGGAGCCCAATGAATGTATAATCTATTCTGCGCATCGCGCGCGCACTGGTGCTCCTCTTTGCGATCGTCAACAGCGGTGGAGTTTATAAAGCGCTCCACTCTTCCCCCTCCCCCTGCCCAACGGCAAATCTTCTCATTCATCCGTTGCTCCATGCATTCCGTATCTTCCATTTTCTGCTCCACGAGTTCCATTCTTGGTCTTTTTACGACTCTCTCTCTCTTCACCTCCCATTTAACTTTCGTGTCTTTGTTTCCCGAGGAATGGATATTGAGCAGAATAGGGGTCTTCTGTTCATCCACTCACGTGCTGGAGACGATACAAGTGCTCTCAAAAGAATTTTAGTCGACCTCAATCATTCAGTTACCTTGTTTCCGGGGCATTCGCTTAAAATCACAAAATTCTTTGGAAAATAATCAATTTTGAGGCATAATTGAGGCATTTATTGTAAATAAAACTTTTCATAAATCGGTAAGTAGGATCAGGTACCTATGGCTGTCGATGGTTGAGCAAAATTGTGTATGCCAAGTATTTTTTTTATAACTCGAAATATATAGGAGATATCCGAGCAGATAAAGTGTCATTAGGAAAAGGAGGAACAGAAACATGCAGATCGCCGACTCAACAGAAAACATTTCACGCAGTGAACGCCTATTGTTATTGCACCTGCATGTCACATTTAAATATTGAGGGCTAAGGATTGAATTCTATGATTGAGTATAATCCAGAGTTGAGACGATGAAATCCTCCCTTGCCGTTAGGGACTCCCGCGAGCCAGAAGGGAAGCGGGAATTTTGGTTTCGGTGAAACCAACCCCATAAAAATCCTACCTGGACCGTTAGTTGGCCAGTTACACACAAAAAAGGAATTTTGCATAATTACTAAAGAAGCAGTCTTAACGTTGTCTTATACCCTGAGTTGGTGAAAAGTAGAAGATTTAGCGATTATTCATAGAATTTAAGTACTGCGACAAGCTATTACACCACAGGTTGCTATGCGCATATGGATTTCATAGCGCAACATAGATTCCATCGCTAATTTCTCACTAGAACCGCGGACATTTTTACCGCCCTATAGCGGAAATGGGACACTAATGAGCTATCTTTTTCATTCGCCATCATTGGTCCATGACAACTTAGTCAGCTGCATTGGATATTTGTGTAAGTAGATGGGATAATTTGACTAATTTGGAGATAAACAAGTGCATAATATATCTGTCCGCTCTATTGGTTATCATCCGGAAAATAGTAGGACTTAAATGGCTAATGGATATTCCCAAAACCTTTGGATATGGAAGTGGTATAAAATGATGTCGTGTCTGTGTAACGGCGCCTCGGGCTCCCAACTAGCTCTGGGCGGGGTCAGGTGTTGTGGGGGACAAAGTACGTAATGGATAGGGTAAAACAAAGGAAAAGGGGTGGGCACCAGCACAGGTAGAGGAAAGGGAAACGTCCGCCTGTACTCGGACGAGGAAGGTCAGGTCAAAAAGGGCAGGAATTTTCTTGTCGTAATTCTCTCAGCGACTTACACTCACACCAATTGTCGCGAGTCACGTATCATCATCGAGAACCACGAAAAGGAAGGGAAAGGCAGGAAAGGGGGAAGTTAGGGAGATGGATAAAAAGGAAAAGGAACACCCAAGCAACGGAAAGAAACGCCGACAACTAAAAAGAATCTACGACGAGTCCAACGAAAAACGCCGCGAACTCCGCGACCTCCCACAGGCAACGGCTCCTAACCCTTCGACCTCCAAACCGAAAAATTGCCCTTTAGGAGCCGACGAATAAATACCTTACTCGACTCCAGCGCAACCGCACGGCCGGCACGGCAAATACAAAAAGAACAGCAATGAAAACGCATGCTAGAACCTGGCGCCAGCAATCAAACTGCATAAGCAAATGTTACATCTGGATTTTGTTTTCTACTGGCTTCAATTTGCATACACGCAATGAATATTTTCACTAATATGGTTGGTTGCATCGTGTCATACATACCACGGAACAACGTTAATGAGAGAGGGTAGTGGGGCAAAGAAAGTGACCGCGGTTGGTAGACGGTTTCTCTGTCCACTAATCCAGCGTTATGCCATATCAACTCCACCACATAAGTTACAGAAAGATATATAAGCCACGCAGGAAATATTAATGAAGTATAGACAATAAAACATGAAAATGAACGAATTATTATTGCAGAAACTCTCTGAACTACCCTGACTTTCAGCCAAAACTGTCCCAATCGCCATTTTACGAGTTTGGATATTTTTTTTATGAAAATTAATCCTTAGAACATTCAAATTACGCCTTATAAACGTCATATTATCTTTTAAGCAGTAAATCAGCATTTTGATAGTTTTAATAGTCCCTTTTTTGCAATTCCATACTTGAAGTAACTTGGGAATGGCGTCCTTTATCCAGCAAGTGTAAAATATATCGAGAATTGAGTGACGACACGATCTGACAGAATGAATATCCGTTTATGAATTAGATAGGCAGCATGATGTGGCCACCCACGCCACCTGCTTGAGAAAAGGTTAAAATAAGAAAATAAAATCCGGAAATGAAGCGATGGCGTTCGGATCGATGAGCTGTCGGTGAGTGACACAGCGCTGGCCTTTTGGGATCTCCATAAATCAAAGTAAACCCATTGCGTTCTCATTCCCAATTCTGATCATTTGCAGCATCTGGTTCAATGTCAGTCCATGGACTCCCCGGGATCATTTTTCACGTCGAACCGCGTTGTCAGCGGATTTATGAAAGTGGCGCTTTATTTGTGTTAGTGTTGTAATTATTTTGAGTGAGTAAGCTTAAATGGTTGTACCACTAACACCACTGGGAATCATTGTCCCTTTCACCCGATTAGGGAGCGTTCAGGTTTGTTTTTACACCGCATATACCTTCTAATGATGGGTCAACAGTAAGCTCAATCTCAAGACGGTCCTTTCAGAAGGAACCCTAGCTCGAGTAGAATAGTGAAACTGGACATATATCATTACTAGGCTTAGGTTTCTCTTGTGGTACATCGACATTAATGTGCCAAAACTAACAGATAAAGCGGCGCAACCGTTAGTAGGGAAAACTGCACGTGTCGCGGGTACTTCAAGGGATGGTAATTTTGCATGTTGTACTTAAAATCATTGCGAAAAGTCAAAAAAGCAGCCTCGCATGGCCAATGATCAGGATCATCGGCATCGGAGCCTTCCAGTCACGCAAACCATCCGTCAGATAAAGAATACCCTCAACTGTGGTGATTTGATATTTTCGAGGGCAGGCAAAGGGAACAGTGTGGTTTTTTTATCTATAAGTGATTATGTATTCTAAAAAAATGCAATCAAATTCTCAAGCGACGATCAGTTTGTGACAATACCTAAGGATCCGACCGTATGCTTTCAAAAGAAGTTAAAAGATAAGCTTTTCTTGTAGATTTTCGCAGCTCATTGTTTATGGTATTCAGGCTTTTGGTTCTGCGAGTAATTATTTAGTATTAAGTAATAGTTTCGCCGTGCTTTGCTGCCGGCTTTGTTGGGCTTTTAAGAACAACAATGGTCTTTAGGTATTTATCTCGGGCTCTGCACCAGGTAATTGGCTTCATATTGGCCGACGTTTCGGAAAACGACTTGTTTTCCATTTTCAAGGCGTGTTGCTTAATTGTTGAACTCGTCAAACGGTAAATTCAGTTCAGTGTAAAATCCTACATAGAGAGAGTAACACGCCTTGAGAATGGAAAACAAGTCGTTTTCCGAAACGTCGGCCAATATGAAGCCAATTACCTGGTGCAGAGCCCGAGATAAATACCTAAATATTATTCACCGGGAAAAACTTGTATAACAATGGTCTTTTTTCAAAAAATAAACAAACAATTCCAGCAGTTGAACCGTTGCTTAAGGTGGCTTGTCGGGTAATCGTTAGTCATTGAGAAATTTAGTTACTTAAATTTTTATGCTTGTTTAAAATTTGAATAATAGGTCGTAGTTATACTATATTCAGTAGGAATGACTTATGTCTTAGGTACATTCTGAAATATTGTCCTTTAAATTTACACATTGCCATAAAAATTTGCTTAAATGCAGACTTGATTCATTTCTTAAGTCATTCTTGCGAAATTTATTTTCCGAAAACAGTTCACACCCGTGGCCATAGAATTCAAAATAAGTATTTTAATGAAGATGTATTGTCACTCGAATGCGAACTAGTATTAAAATATGTTTCCATAAATTATTTAATCATTCGTTTTTAATCCGGCAACAGCGTCCATTCTGCCCATGTTAGATCTGTTCGTCATGTCTACGTGACCGTTAGCATGTCCCGTACTTTCGTGTGCCACGTTGCCAACTTTACACCACATAGCCGCACGCGACATTTGAAATTCCCGCATGCATATTTTTTAATCGTATTTACGAAAACTTTCAGTCGATAGTGTTAAATGATTTTTTCAGAATAGATTTTAATTTATTAGAGCTACATTATATCAGTTTTTGGTTAAAATCTGTTCAGTAGGAATGGAGAAAGTGCGTAGTTTATCCTATTGGAGTGGAGAGCGCCATAAGGCTCCATGTTAAAAGAATCTAAAATATCACAAAAAGTATTTCGAAGATCTCCCGTTTTTTCTTCGATATTCCATAGAATATCCAAAAAGGAACATATTGGGTAATTTTTAAGAAAATCTGTTCATATCGGAATGAAAAAAAAACTTTGTAAATTTCACATGAGTAAGTTTAATACGACCAGTTTCATCGCTTGAGCGACATCTTCAGACCAACCACCTTAATACTAAATAATTAATCGCAGAACCATAAGCTTGAATACCATAAGTTAAAAGATATTTTATCTGAATGTTCTTCCGTTGTTTTTCCATGGAAAAAGTGGAAATTTGTTAATATAAACCCGTTGCCCCCTAGACTCTTAAGGACTACCAAAAACCTATAAAGAGGGGGTACCCATTAGACCCAATTTTTTTCACTTCTCTGCACCCTCACATGAAATGGCTTTTAATTAAATTCTCTTCTTTCTTGAAAGGAAATAGCGCGATACGTATGAATGAATGTACAGGTGAGGGAAGTCTGCTGCTGAAGCACATATATGCTGCAAAATGACAAAATATTTCATCAGAATCAACTACGCGCAGAATACCTTCGATCTCCACTATTCGAGAAAAGTAATATTTACTCCATTACGCTACTAAATATTTGAGTCCACTAAGTTAAAATGCAACGTTGTTCGCTGGAATGGTACAATTCCTGTTCATTTAAACTCTAATACTGCACTAAATTTAACTATGTTGGGCTCGAATTATGCCCAAACAACGTTGATGCTGTGAAACAAAGAATCCATGCTAGCACATTTTAACTAATACGACATTAAATGCTATGTTTTACAAATATGCTCAACAGTATTCCGATCATTACCAATAACTCCATTGTCTCGAGACCTTAAATTTACCGGTATTGGAATCGACAGCTGTGTTTCGGGAAACCGAGAAAGGATAGGGTTATGATCATAGTTGATGTGTCCATTTATATGTGTAAATTCAATTATTCTCTTCCACATCGGATAGTTTTTATCGTATGCTGATGTGGGTGACAATGGAGGCAGATATTTTTGCAAAAAGCCATTATTCGCCGGTTCGAACTACACTACGAAGAAAACGTATAAAATCCGGCAAAATCCTGATATTCCCCACAAAAGGCATGAATAGCCTCCGGAAGTTAAGAGTACGGAGCAACTATTTATCATTAACTATACCGTAGAAAATATTTATAATTAGCTACTTAATCCTATTAGAGTCATTATCAACACGTTCTATTTCAAAGCACATGTTAAAAAGCACTATTTATTGAATGGTGTGTAGTGAGCTTTGCAATATGTCCCTCATATACTAAACATGTTTTGTTGTTAAGGAGGTTCCACCGCGACTGTGTGAGTCAAAACAAATACGTAATTCCACATTTTTTGTATTTTTTCAAAAAAATCCTGCTTTCACTGATGCAATGCGTTGCCTATAGAAACCCAAAAGTAAGGTACAAAATATGCAGATTATTCCACGAATGTATTTTAAATTAGCACTTTTTTCCAGCCATAGGAGCCGACTGCAGCGCCATTTCCTACGAATTACCGCATTTTGACTTCAATTACGGAATTAATTCATCAATAATAGGAAAATAAGGTGGTAAGATACCTATCTTATATTTTTATTCAATTTCTCTGGATTACTTCCTTCATAGAGACAGTTTTCCACGAAAATGGCATTTGTATTTTATGGAAAAATACTATTTTTCCCCGTGTTTCTCTCATTCCTCCATTGAACACAATGTAATTTCAAGTTCAATTATAGCATAAAATAGCGTGGAAAGATATTATTTTTTGTTCATATCAGATAGAGGACAGCTGTTTCTACAAGTAGACAGAATACGAATAAATTGACATTTAAATCATTTGACGGTGTAGGCACCTTAATATTCTTTATTGCTTATAAATGTATATCTTGGAGAAGAACGAGGATGCTAAAAGATTTATTGCTATTGTATTGAAAGAATGCGTGCCAGAAAACAGGCCGGAAGTAATAAAAGCGACGATACATGGTCTCAGGGTTGACTAAAATGCACTAAGGGGCGGATTGAACTCCCAGCTAAGGAGGAAAAATAGCGCGATAGGAAGCGAATGACTTTCCTCGCTGCAAAATGCAACGGAGGCGGCTTCCGGAAGTGACATGTGTTCCCCTGGCAACGCGTTCCGAGACTGATGGAATTCCCGTGTCCGGGCGACGCGACGGCCCCCATCTATTCCCATTGGTTGGCGCACCTGGGTCAACAGCCACTGGACAACCAGCCGTTTTTCAAACGCCTCATCTGCCGCCAGCACCGACCGCATCCCTCAACCGAATCGCCCTCACACGCATCATCTGAGGCAGCTTGGACACCAGGGGTGCTCCAGTCCTAAATGGGGCCCTCGTGCCCTTTATATTTAGTTCCAAACTGAAAATCGTTGGACTTCAGAGAAAAGAGAGACATCAAGACAATCGCATTCCAGGCTTTGTTGTATTATTCACTACTACATCTACATCTAAAAAATACCCTGCAAGCCACCACAAGGGTGTGTGGCAGGGGGTGAGTATTCACCAACATGCATTACACTATACCCTAAAGTTTCTGTAACTACGACTAATTATGCATTAGAATAAATCGCTAATGCTTGTCACGAGGCTAAGCCTCACAAGCATGCACTACTACACTACAGATATTATCACAATGGAGAGGGACCGTTAATATATATGTATTTTACAACTACACAAATGGACAGAGACTCAAGACTTATGTAGAAAACATGCACGGCGTGCTGTTAGTACAAGGTAACAGAAAAGGATTCAAGTATTACGGAGTACTACTACTACTAACAGCTACACTACCTAACGACAAACCTAGATAAAAGTCCAAATACTGGCAGGATATTCCAAGTGGGGTCTAACGAGGGAGAAGTAGCTGATTTCCTTCCCTATCGTGGCTGTTGCCCTATACTAACTAGAAACAAACTTTCAATAAAGTAACTTTCTAGTGAAGAAATGCATCAGATGTTTAAACATATTCGAGGATATAGCATAAATAATATTATCTTGTTTTCATCATGTTGTACAGAGATACCAATATTCTACTAAGTTTTTGGCTTTCAAAAATGAAAGAACTGCTCCGTTTCGCTTAATAGTTGTAAATTTACCCACGTGTTTCTTTATCTTCATGGACATACTCTTCAAATTTGGTGGTTTCCGACGTAACATTGTGGAATTTGCTATTCAAAAAGAAATACTCTTCGTCGCTCTTCGATTAAACCACATTTACACTGTTAAACAAATGCATAGTGACGTATTTTCCAGCGCTCAGAAGGCTATTCTCTTTTTTGTTTTCGCTCCTACCGCTTTCACAGCGGAAAACGTCGCCGTGGCCAAGGGCGTGAAGGACGAGTTCAGAGTACGGCAGGTCACACGACCCTCGACCTCTGACCCACCCCCTGGGGAACTCGCTTGGAAGCAGGGTGCGAGGCTTATCCCCCGGATATCCCCCCCCCCCCCTGTAGCCGGTCGAACCCTCTTTTTACGTCCTCCTCGATTGGCACGATGCTCACGAACTTCGGGAATGAAATTAGCACACTTTTGAGTTCTGCTCGGAAAACTTGATGAGTGCGTGCGGATTTCGTTTCTCGAACGTGTGAAACAAGAGGCACGACATGACTGACTCTGAATCGACTGAATGAAGTCGCAATAGTGGACTGTGAGATCTCATAACGAATGAGAAATCTCATTTATTTTCCCAATTCCGTTTGAAAACTATTTGTTTCGCCGAAAAATATGCGCAATGCATTGAAGGTAGAAAAAAGGTACATACTAATGATGCTGATAAACATACAGGTTTACATATGGTGCAAATGTCATGAGTTTAGGTCAAATAATAGATATATATGTATACATATATTTATATATTTTTTAACTTTTGCCGACGTTTCGGATTTTTATTCATCCATCTCCCATTTGAATACAAATTTACTCTTCTTTGGTACTTTCGAATGCTGCACTACCCAAGCCACGGATTATGCCGACATCATTCGACGTAATTTTCTATTTAAAAATTGTTTTTCCTTCATTTTAATATCAATCAATTGCTTAGTAAATTACGCACCATATGACAGTTTCTTTTTAAATTTATAGGTATAGTCAAAGTTGGACCACCCAAAACCCATTTCTCCTACTACTATCAGTTATCAAATACTTTCTGCCCATAGATTAAATAAAATAATAATAATTAATCATTAAAAACCTTAATCTGCAATATTTTAATGGATTGGTTATGCAGTTAATTCACTAAAATCAGGGGTATTAGAGATTTTATTGTCATGGTGCCGTGAAGATTCATCTGAGCGATTGTGAACCAATAATGATATTAAAAAAACAAAAAAATTACAAAGAAACTGGGCAAATTTTGCAAGTTAGATAGTTGTGTCCTTGTTTGTAAATAATTTACAGGATTCACTTTTTTGTGTCAAGCCATCGTGTGTTGCCTTCTTTAAATCAATAAGTGGCTCCACCAACAATATGCGTGAAATTGAAAAGAATCCCCACGGTATATAGCGCAAAATGTTTTTAAATAAACTCTGAGGTTTTTTACTAATACGTCTGAGGTACAATAATAGAATCATGGAAAATGTTAAATCCTCATCATCACCAGCCATTGATCCGATGATTGGTTTTCTGCACCACTTCACATTCTCTTTTCAGATAAATGCGCATTGCGTTCATCATTCCATTCATAGCACTTGCGACGAAGGGCATTCGATGTGTGTATTTTGAGTATTTTCATCTCCATCATCAATTATCAATCCAAAGAATGGTTTGCTGCAGCTTTCCGCTTCATTTTCTTGTCATAAAAACGCTCAATACCTTCTTGATTCCTCTTTTTTATGTTCTTCATGGATGTCAAAGAATAAGATGATTATCAATGACAACGCACACAAAATATGTTCTATGGTTGAGTTGAATCCTCTAGCTACAAAAGGATTTTCCGTCTACGTAACACCTTTGGGTTATTCTTGATTTTAGAGAAAAATAATCTGAATGATAATCTTACGTAGAGAGGATAGAATATTTTGAACTTGAGATTGAATTTTAGTTGAGTGTGTACAACCTTCAGCATTTATTCATAAGTTTTGATACGAAAATAAGGTTAAGGTGTTGGTTTTAACTTGAGAAGACGAACATTGCCTAGAACAGGGATTTGTTTTTAAGGGTGTACTCCCCATATTGCCCCTTATTGAAGAAATATTTTTCTAATATTTTGCGGAAGAATGGTGGGTTTTTCACACCTCTTCTCAATTAATTATAGTTCTAGAATGCCCATTATTGAAGTGAAAACTTCTTATGTCGCGTTGAGCACTTTTGTAGATGGGTAAAAGACATAGGACTCGCGTCACCGTCACCGCTACTACATATATGTATAATTATGTATATTCTGTATATACACAGTATACTCGCTATATACTCAGTACTTGTGGATGGGTAAAAACCATTGGACTCGCGTCACCGTCACCGTCAAATGAACTATATTATAATTTTATTCATATTACATTATATATATCTAATATACGGTTTAGTTCATTCAATTTGGGTTGCTACAAATATTGTGTCGGATAATATAATAGTCCATACTCGTGCAGGAGAGTGTACTCGATACAAGAATAGTGAAGGTTAGTACAATATTACTCAATTTCTTTTAATACGTTCAATTTGAGTAGCTTATTCATATATACATAAACATAAACTTTGCAGACGATAAAAATCTACCATTGATTGAATTTTTAAATAGTGAGTTTGGTTTAACGATGTCTAATGATCGCAATCTTGGCACAACGAAATATAAAAACTACTATTGATGCAGTATTTACAAGACATTTAAGCAAATTCGAATCAAAATTATTCGTTTCTTACTTTAGTTACCATAAGCCTATTGTATCAGTTTTAGATATTGCCGATGATGATGGCGGTGATGATGAATGAGTTGTTGAAATAATGGATGAAAGTTGATTATTCTGAAGTGTACAATTTTTATGTAAAATAATTGTGTACAATAGCGCAATAAATGAATATTTAATTTATTATATACATGAAACTACTTTCTACTGATTAATAAAACACTTCATTAGAAATTATTCCCTACATTCAAAAATGCTCACGTTATTTCAAGTTTTCACTTCTGTCGGCACTCCCGGAGTGCCTCTTTCTTTTTTTTGCTCTCTCGAACGGTTAAAGATTAAAGTCAACTGATTCTGAAATAATGGATACGCATGCCTTTGATGTCAGTATAACCTTACAGGGAAATGGATTTCCTTTTGAGCTCATAATTGCGTGATATTTGTAATTTTCTTTATTATTTTGAGGGCATATACAATTTTGCTTACCCCTCTTCATTGTCCTTTTTTGAAGGTTTTCATTTTACACACATAAATTTGTAGAATTTTAAATTGGGTACGGTTTTGTGTAGGTTGTTTTTACACTTGTTTCATATTTCAAAATAATCACAATTAGGAATTCGGAAATGAGTAAAAGCACATTTTTACATTTAGAAAGTCATTATCTTTCATTTCATATTTGCATATATGTAGTTTTAAAATTTATCATACATCATAGTTTTTTTACACGTTTCGTATATCAAAAGTATCACAATTTAGAATTTGGAAATAAGTTATAGAAACTCATTATCTTATTAATAAGTTATTGTTCGTATTATTACTACAGTTATCTACCATTTTCATATTTGCAGATACTTTTAAAAGTTTCAGTATTTTCATAAATTCACTGATAATTGAGCTTGAAATCATGGGTCAATTTTACATCTTATGGCGAAGTGTGATATATTATCACATAAAATTTTTATTATAGACACACCGGCCAGATTTTGATAACACTGACTCCAACCATCCAATCAGATCACCCATATTCCCAGTCAGATAAGTAATATTGGTCAAAATTAAACTTTAATGTGAACTTTGAGTGTAACAAAACTATTTCCCTTTATTCCTCTCCTCTACCTAATACCACGGTTCATTCATGTACATATTTAATTAATTCTCCGACAAGTATTGAGCTCGAATGTGGAGAGGAGTAATGGGATATGCGACGAGGGGTGGTGTTGAGCATTTGGCGTGTTGCGCAGTTCAGGCGTGGGGGTGGGTGAGGGTTGGATGGGGGGGAGGGGGGGTAGGAGGAAGGGGGCGGGGTGTGGAACAGACACGAGGCTCGGTGCGAGCGGTCGCGGGGAAAGTAAAGAAAATGAATTCGATTGGAACGGGTCCAGAAGAGTTTTGGCGTTCTCGACCGCTGCGCCAGCGAAATGGAAGGGAATTGATAAGCGGAACTTCAGGAGGGACATATGCGAGCGATCATCCTCATTGCCTAAATAAAAGGGATTGCTTTGGCTTTTCATTCCAAGACCACTGAGTGAAGCATTGAAATAGCACCACCACATCACGAACATCCTTGAGAAAATTCATTTCGTGCCATGCTGCGCGCTCCAAATAAATATGATACTCGTATTCTCTGGGTTCCCACGATTGACGGTAGTGATAACTAGAAGGAATCAGAAATCCAGATGGTTGTCGTCAACCTTTTTTTCATTTAGAACCCACTGATTGAAAATTTCTATTCCCGAAGAGGAAGAAGGGTGCCACTCCCTTGCTCTCTTCATCATTTTTCGCACGAGCCTCGGCGAAACTCTTTCATTTGCTTTTTGAGATTATTTTTTGCTTCCTAACTTCTGCGTGGCCACGGCTCATATATGACGCTGATTAGTTGCACTCACGTTCTTCACCTGCTATCCAACCACCACCGTGGTTGGTGTAGGTATATCGGTATATCACCTAAAAGGTACTGCTTTATTGGAAATTTTAATCAGAATAACGCAAATGAACAGGAGTATAAGGGAATGGTAGCATAGTTTCTAGTGAGGTTAGTTAATATCTGCAAAGAAACTATTGTAATATTTTCATAAAATAATAAATATTTTTAAGGGAGACATAACGCAACTAGCAGAGGTTCTTGAAGAAGTGGACCCCTCTCCTACCTTGGAAGTCATAGAGCATTCGTATGTGTCACGTATTTTGAACTTAGCTTAATTTGTGTAGTTAGGTATGTAAGTTTCTGCCATCTTCTGTACAACTTAGCTCCATCATGTCTCATTTGATCACGCCACATGGACTCTCAGTAATATGGAATGGACAGCTGATAGCAGAATATTTTATTAATTACAAAACTGTTTTGTATGGAACTTATGTACCTGAATTGCAACAGTAGAAAGCGAATGAAATAAGTAGAAAGACATTTACTCACTTTGCTTCTCACTATTTGACTCAAGAAGTATTGACGTTCCTCTCTATGTTCTGTTAATTCCTTAATGTTGCCTATATACTCAGTCCTTTTCTTCAATTTGCCTTTAATGTATTGATTTTAAAATTAATTTTTAGGGAAGCCGTCCCGCCAAAGCCATCCCGGCCCCATTCTTCCAACAATCCCCCTTTTTCTTTTTCAACAACCGATTAACGGAGCTGGAAACAAAACAAAATTAAATTTAAACAGAAAATTGAACTTAGTTAGAGAATAAAAGTAACATGAATTAGAATTCAAGCGTAGGAATAAATGTTCACATAGATTAGGCGTTACAAAACAAAATTGATTGTGCTTTAAACTAGAGTAATTGCTTGCTTATCCCTTCATTAGAGACAAAACCGATCGAACTTGGCTCACACCTCACATGTTCGATCAAGTTTGCCACTGTCTCTCTCAATTCTAGACAACTAAGTTCTTTGAGGCTGCATTTGCTTCGAATTCCACTTATGCGAGAGCAAAACCTTGCATACGCCTTGATCTTCAAGTGAGCTTCGTTGAAATACATCCTTCGTTTGTCTCGAGCGAGCGAAGCGTGAACTTTCACTTGAGTGATTCCTTTTGCCGTTCCCTCGCGCATTCAGAAGAAGAAAGCCATCCGGGGAAGAGAGTGAGATTCTATCATACATGGGGAAATAGAGACCCCTCCTTCTTCCTTCCCCCCTCCCCCCCCCTGGGCCGAGAAAAAGCGCGGCGGCCCCTGCCGTCATCTGCTTTAGCAGATGCCACGTGCTCTAAATGGCCCCTAATGCACCCCTTCGTCCCCCCTCCCTCCCACCCTGACCCTCCCCCATCGCCCTAGGAGTTTCCTTCGCTGAGGAGTGCACCCCTGACGGCGTCTCGAGCATTTAAAAGAGATCTATAAAGCGCATCTCCGCTCCATTCGCACAAATTTCGCATTTGAACAATTCTTACGATGAGTGAAAATCTGCGAAAAAGAAAAGAACTATTTCCGTGTTGAGTGGTTAAAGCCTTCGATGGAAACCTCTTAAAAGGAAAATAATATTTCATTAAATTAATTTTTCAATTTTTCAGCTAGGTTTTACAATCCAACTGAATGTGAATACATATTAATATAACCCTTTATGGAACAAAGTTTAGACTATTATTGAGAAAGAATGTTTTCCTCCTGAACATTAAATGATGGGAGGTTACAAAAAAGAACGTTAATTTATGTTTCAAGTATTTTTAATTTGTTTATAATATTTGTTTCTACCGAATGCGGCACCTTGGGCATTGGTTAATGAACCTGTAAAAAGACTGGAAAAGTGTGCCGAATATGGAGTACCTGACAATATAGGGCTAAAATTAAAACTAATTAGCGCAGCGGGAATGACCTTTGGTCTTCAATTATGGTTTCAATGAAATTCAATGGAATATAATGTGGATACATACTTATTTATAAATCATAAGGTGGCCAAAAATATGATTAAAATGATATGTCCGAGTATATTCGTAAGGTACTAGATGGTACAGACAAAGAAAGTATTTTTTGTGGGTAACTGAGGGCTTGAATAGAAAATGATAGTTCCATACAGGCAGAATACCATTGCATATACGCGTAAAGAAGTTTTCTTCTCCAACTTGGACTATTATCGACCTCTAATTTTCTGTAGTTCATTTTTTTTAGTAGTAGATTTTGTAATTATCAGCTTTGATTTTTGTTTTTCAATATTCTTCATTTAAGTAACATTTTATTTAATCCCGTGTTGCAAATATTTATTAACCGCTTTACTCTTTCCAGACAGACACTTTACTCCAATATGTTTAGCGACGCGATACAAAACATATTGAGTTATAACGTTTTTAATGTGGACGTTAGCATGCGTGCTCATCTTCAATTTTGAAATGCTGAATGCTAGTCTCACCGAATAATTTTTTAAATGCCGAGAATATTTCTTTTGGATAATATTTCAAGATTCGTCATATGGTCGAAGCCATTAGAGGTAGATTAATCAACATTTGGAAGATAAATTATCGTTAAATAGTCGAATACCCTCACTTTTTCTCATAAAACGCAAAACGAAACTAATGAATTACAATATGCTGCTCTTTTGCACGTAAATAAAACACGGGTCAGGTTTTCGAAGAGGCCTCCAGTAGAAGTTTTGCGCACTGCGATAAGACTTCAAACATGGCAAGACAGTATAGTCTAGCCATAGAGATCTATTTGCCAAAAAGGCCAGTGCTTCGCATCGTAAGGAGGTGAGCAGGGGGTCACAAAATCCATTCAAGTGCTGCACGGAGAATTACCGAAATATTTCTTGTGAACACAAAAATATTAACATACATCAGCGAATGCTTGGTGTCGCAGTCGAAAATGCGACGCATTTCCAGAGATCATTTCCATCTAAGAATTAAACGAAGCGTTCACCAGTCACGATTTCAATGGAATAACTTGTACATAGTGGTATTGGTTGGTGGTTTAATTACATTCATAAATTAACATTCATGTCAACTTGCTATTCATGTGAGAAGGGTCGAGACTCATTAATGCCTTCAATACAGCCCACAGTTCAACACAGCCGGCCAGCATTAATGTCTTCAATATGTGCGCTTTGAAAGCAATCATAAGCAATTTTGATAGCCTGCATCAATTAAGCGCGTTCCCTGGATAAATCAAGTGATAACTGCCAAGGAAGAGGAACAATATGCTAAGCACGAGATCACTGATAAAAGGGAAAGAAAAATGTAATTCAAAATTACATTGCATGATCTGACGTTACATGTATACCCTCATTTAATGTTGATTGTTTTATACCTCACATTGTTAATGCGTTTCCCCAAAGTAAAGTAGTGAGAGTTTGTAATTTTGGCAGACGTTTCATTGATTGATGTGTAATTAGACTGAGCAAATGTGTCTTAAAAGGAAAGGACATATTTAATATACCTACTACATGGAACTTAGTTTAAGATGTAGTGTAATTATTTTGCACATACTATGAAGTGCTTTCTTGTTAAATGTGACCAGGGTTGGAGATCTTCAGCACAATTACGAAATAAGAAGGCTGTTAAGGGGAGATCTTCGAACTGCTTTAGGAAGCATAGTGGATTTGAACATAATCCTAGCTTAGGGGAAATCATCTTTTTATTTTAAACTGTGTCACGGTCCATAGTTTCTTATTCCATAGTTGGAAATGTGCTCGTGGAATTCTGCCCGATGACCACCATATGCCCTGTAGCTTGCAAATCGTTTGCGATGGAGTGCATTTGTGTGAGATGAAAGGGTGATAACCGCTGTGAAAATGCTGGGAAAAAATGTTGTAGCTAATGGATTATGCTAAAACTGTTTACTTCAAATTACTGTCATGATTGAATAATAATATGAAAAAAATTTAAAATCCGAATTACAAATGCTTAAAAAAATAAATTGTACAACCGTAGCAGTTTCATGCCGAAACAAAATTCCATTGTTTATTCATAAAATTATCAGTAAATACAACTCGCTTTAATATTAGTAATAAAATAAAACCTAAATTTGATTTATTACGGAAGTTATTTTCTCAAGATATGAACTGTCATCGTCGCGTGATCTGAAAAATAAAGAGAACACTGTTGCTTTAATTAGTAACTGCTACTCCATTAGACACTCTTTTGCTAATGACGAGTCCACACCTTGAACTCATCAAACAGCATATGCAATAACTTCAGTCTGGCTAACTAATGAATAACTGGCAATTGAAGTTGGGCTGCCTCCTATCCCGAGGGCTAGGGGTGCGAATCCCGGCGGGTGGAGATTTTTTTCAGAAGGAAGCCCGATCCCTACTTGGGTGGGTTATTAAGAGCACTTCAAATCTAGCACATACTCTGTCCGTCGGATGGGACGCTAAACTTCAGACTCCAAGGTGCCTTTAGCTAACAGTGGGCTTAACTACGGGTTTCTCTCTCCCTCACAGTCTGAAGTCCACCAATCCTAATGGTGCCAATGACCTCGGTTACTCCCCAAATTACCCACTGACCTTGAGGGATTATTCCCTCGGTGATGTTTATGAAATGATTCCACGTGAAATACGAAGTGCACAGTTCCCTGTGTACTTCGCACCTCGGAGAGGTATGCATTCTGCTCTTCTCATTGGAAATAGTTTTAATGTTCATCGATAACAACATTGTAGAGGATGCTCAATGTGAGTGAACACCTTTTAAGTGCCAATTGGGTAATTCCATCTCAAATGATAAAATAAATTAAATTGGTTTCACGATCATTTAAAAAAAGTATTAGTAATGATATGGTTGACAAACCCATAATGATGGTTGCCAGGGGACTCAAATCGTTAAGGGAACAGTAAAAAACGGGTGTGAAACCATTTAATTTTTTATTTATTTCCCGCTGGTATACAACTGCCTTAAATTTCTTACGAGAAAAATCTCAACCTCTATGTTGTATTGTTGCATATCTCTACATTTTATACGCCGCATCTTGTTAATAGTTCCCCCTACGGAGAAAATGAAATGGCCGATTTTGAGCGCTTATCCCTTTTTGTTTTATGCTAGAAGAAGAAGGGCTTTAGCCACACGTATAATACTTTTTAGGATTATTCTTCCACTTTTTTACTTTAAGTAAGATAACTCTCAAATCTGAGATTTTCCTTCTTTGTACAGTTTTCTCAAATTGAAAACCAGTTTTTTTGTAGGGAAAAATACTGACTTCAAGTTCAATTTAAACCATAAAGAAATTTTAAATAAAAGGAAATAGTTTCCGTTGTATTTAAAAAGTTGGCTTCACTGTCTCATATTTGTTGTTATTAGTTATTGAGATATTTAGGGTTGAGTAAACATCAAAATTCTCAACATTCGCATGCTCCATGTTGGAAAAATGGCTGCCTCGAGAAAAAAGGAGGGTTAAAATTTTTAAAATCGTGGCATTCAACTGCCAATGTTCATTTATTAAAAAACGGCCATGAAACCATCATTGTATGATTTGACATGGAATGGCTAATTTACTATTTATTTAACATCTTAAACATAAATATGAATTAGGTTTAAGATTATATATGAAGAATTAGTGGAAAGAAGTCTTGGGAAGCTCGGAAGAGGGTAGGAATTTTGAATGAGGGAACGGAGCAGTAGAATTTATGAGGAAATCATTATAGGCATGATAGCCAGCTAGCAATCTGCAGAAATAGGAAAGTTAGGGTAGTGATTGTAGAAATACGTACCAATCTCCTGATAGAATACCCATTGATGATGAAACATGAATTGCAGAACTTATTACAATCTATTACTTCTGTAAATAATTATAATTGCCGCTTTTTTATCACGCAGTATTTTTCTTTTACCTAATTTTTTGCACTAATATATGCCAACAGGTTTAATGTAATTTTTTATTAGCGTTAGCATTCAGATTAAACTAAGCGCTAATAATGTCCTAAGTCAATCAAATTAGCTTAATATTTGCGTAATGTCTTGGAAACGATCAAAATAGACTAAGTTTACCATTCGTTTTGTGCAAGTCGAAAGCCGACGATGAATGGAATCCCAAGAGGAAATTATCAAGGCCGTCACGAATAAGCTTCTGAGGTTTTTTAAACTATCTTTCATCTTAATTAAATTTCTCTCACAGCAAAAACAATTACAAACTGTCAGAGGAGCCCCCAGAATTTATTAAACAGTCTTGGCACGTTCGTAAGTTGTTTTTATAATGATATTTTTCCCGTGCCTTGATTCAATGAGGTGGTCAGATCCACTCCTTCCTGGAATTCATTTCCCTCCGGTCCCGCAAATGAATCTCGTCTTTTTTTATTCGCTCCCGTGTCCAGCCGAAAGGAGAAGACCCGTGGCAAGGAGGAGCCGTTTCTAATTTTAATTTGGACTTTCTCCTTCTCCCCTCCCCCATCCACCGGCGAGGGTGTCGGAAAAAATCAATGCCGAGAGAGGGAACAAGGGTTTCGCTCGGAGAAGAAATTTCAACCGCTCCCTCTGCACCCACGCCGCGCCTCTCTGCACGGCCTCCGCACCACCCCGGCAGCGCCTTGAGCCACAGCCTGGTCGCCGCAGCCGAGGTAGGGGCGGCCAAATGGTGCAAGAAGGAAAAGGGAGCGGCAAAACACACTGAGAACTGCTCCCAATGCGAGAGCCAGGTGTGCTCATTTTACGCTCCTCGAAGTGTCCTTCGCGTCACAAAATATCACAATCTGAGAAATCATTGAGCATGTAAGAGACATATTTCAGAGAGCTCTGGACCAATGGAGCAGAACTCTGGAGACATTCTACAAACATGAAAGAAAGACCTGAGCGTGAACAGTGTTCCCATCTGATTCGCGTTACGAGCGGCCCTCATCATCATCATTGGGGAACAAACAAGAGGGTGACAACATTTTAAGAATTGTTATTTTATGTTTGTCGATGAATATCTGTTACTAATACCACTTTTATTTAAATTAAGCGACCAGGGTTTCAGTGAATAATCACCATCATCAGGCATTAATTAAGATCTGTTTATCCTATTGTTTCCGTAGTTACGCAACGGAAGAGGAGAAGAAGTTTGAAACGGAGGCCAGAATAGGGAAATAGGAAGGGTAAAGGTATTCGTTAATGAGGGTGTTGTCTTGGTTATTCAAAATTTTTAAAATTTCCAAATGCTCTCTTGAATCTAATTCGCGGCGGTCGTTGCATAATTTTAGGATAGTAATTGTAAAATCACTCCTGAGGGTGCTACATATTAAGTGTTTAGCAAAACTACTTTTATTCTCTTTGAATTTTTTATAAGCACTTAAATATTCTTTCCTCCTGCCACAGAAGCTTCTCCCTGTCTGCCCCACGTGGACACCATTTCAATCACAGTATTTCCATGAATATTCTCCACATCGGTCTAATTGCTCTAGTACATTTTAACTAGTGAAACTAGTGAATGTTATTTTATGTCTCGAAGGAAGTATGAAGAAATGAACGTATCTAGGAAGGGGAATGCTGGGAAGATGAAAATGAGTAGTCCTATCCAAGCTGCATCACATTGGAGTTCACAAAGAAAGTATTTTTAGCATAATTTTATTGCGCGCAAATGGTTGGAACATGATTAAAATAATTCCAGCTTATTCCAATATTCAGAAGGATAGGCTGCCTCCTCTTTGTATCGTGCATCAAAGCGCATTAACTATGGCAGAAGTGTGACACAGATTTGACATTGATTGCCTCCTGCAAACAGGGAGTTACATCAATTAAGTGCTTTCTAATGCCAAGGCCATGGATGCGAGGCCATTTTATTCATCAGAGGAAACAATCCTCACTTGACAACTGGAGATCAAATACTAGACACCTGGGAGGTCTTAGGCCAAGTTAGTCAGCTCACTAAGAGCTGAGAGAGAATTTGAAGGGGTAATTGCCGTTGAGCTGTAGCCAGAGGAAGACTTTCAGCCTATCCTTTCTGACAGGAAAAGGGAATTTTTTCTCGCATACGCAGTAAACAAAAGTTTTGCAGACATTCCCTAGTTGCAACTTTACATGGCCTTCAAGGGACTCGTAAAAATGATATCAACTATGAGGAATGCCATAAAAAGCAATATTTCCGATCATCAACGATAAATATCGTCAAGAAAGTAAGCGAAGAATTTCGCTTACTTTTCCGTAAAAGTTTGAAGGATGACATGCAGGCTATATGCTCTTATCATGTCGGTTAATAAGGTCAATGTTATATCTCAGTGTTTGGACGAAAGTGCTGTGACTCTCAAGGAGAACATAGTAAGCGGCTGAAATCGGGACTCCTACAGGTAGCAATGGCTTTTAGCGAAAGTGCCAATTATTTAGTGATATCTGGCATGTCCTTATGGGGGAAATGTAGGAAATATAATTTCACGATCCGGCTCCATAGGCCCAGTTTGACAGTTGAATCAATATATCACACGTGATTGATGACTTCGAAAATCCAGAGGTGATTAAAAGTAACATTAATGAGGCTTTATTAACCCATGGAGTTTCACCTTTGCAAATCAATATCAAGGGAGTCGAGTCAAATCTTCATATCAAAGGAGGAGTGTGGGAAAATGGGAAATAGAAAGCAAAATAATTTAATAAAAGCGAAAACCATGTCTTCTTTCGGAGTACACATAGTAACTCAGGAAGTTCAAATATTATAATTTGTGTGACGCATTCGTGGAATTGAGAGATGAATTGAAAGTAAGAATTTTGAGTATCTAAACTGAATATGAAATGACTTATGTCTCAAGTTTAGTTCCCACTTCATGGTCGAGATGGAAGGTCAGTGAAGAGTCAAGTGAGTGAGAACTTTGTGCTGGTCACTGGTGAGTAGATGAGGGAGTAGGAGTGATTCTACCGGTAGGGAAGAAGTCCTCAGGAGAAACAAACAAATTAGACGCGAGTGTGGTAGCAAAGCCAAAAGACATTAACGGAAATGGACAAATGTCAAGAACTCTCCTGGCATTAATGACTGACTTATTGTACGGAGTGCAGAAGACGAAGAAAGGATGGTGCAGAAACAAGCGTCTAATGTTAAGATATTGAAAGAACTCTACAAACAACTAATAAAATAAGCATCTTTATCTTAAAATAAGATTCAGCAAAGTTACACATTTGTGATCAAAATAATGGTGTCTTTCTAGTGGGTGCTCCAGGAACCTACACTGAGTGCGTTTCTCACCAGAATATTAAATTCATGGCCAGTGCAAGTCAAGCAATAAGAAGTTACAATATTTACCATAAGGCCGTTGAGTGCGGGGTAGAAAACGAGGACTGCATGTTCTCAAAATGTGGGAATTCCTCAGCTATGTATGTGCAAAACAGTTGTTAAATTAAAAAAAAGCATGCACCTCTATCGTTTATTACAAGCAGTGGGTGATAGGGAAGAGATACTTGTTACAGAATGATAATTCAGAACGTAAAGTCTTATATATGAGACATTCATTGGAAAAATAATATTTCTACGAGAATATGATTACGTTAAAAATCATAAGCGGGCAATTTTCGCTTCTGGATGAAAACTTTAGCCTATGAAGGATGATCAAAGACTGTAATTTTTCCGAAAATCATTCTTCCATTGTGCATGGTGAAGTATAGTCCTTTCATTGCAATAATAGTAAAGCCAATGTACAACCATTCGTCGTCTTCTTCCGTAAGAAATATGATGAATTATAGGCCACAGCGTGGACCAGAGCATAGTGTGCTCTTAGTGATCGCATGGTTCACGCCACGGACAAATACTCAGCATCCCAAGACAGAGTATTGGGCTGTATTAAAGAAGAAGACGTAGCAATTAAAAAAGATAGCACATCCATTTGATGATATGAAGGGCAATATAAAAATAAGAAAGGTGTCGTGAATTTGTGTGAACTCGAGAACCATTGCGACTTAGATAACGAATACATTCTTTTCGCCACATTCCACGGTGAAAGTCCACGTGACGGAGTGAGAGGAGCTTTGAAGCATGTAGTTGTGTTGCACATGAACTTCAAAAGCGTAAGGTCATAGAATCATATTCTAAACGTTAATCATATTTATTGTAAATATTTTCATAACTTACCCAAAGGGAAATTTTTTAATGCACAAAGTTTCCTTATCGATAATACAGTGATAGGATATGAATTTTGGAACCTTTGCTGCAGCTTTCTTGCAATAAATCCATTGATATTACCAACCATTGCTACTCCCCCATCGGTGGTTATCGCAGATAGCTTGTGTAAAGACATACTTATCGGCATTACGCATGTTTGAAGGGATTATAGTTATTAGTTATCTGCATCCGTTGTTCGTCCAAACATGAATCAGCAGATCTTCATTTACAGTAAAGTTACAAAATAACATTCCCACCACAACTGATAACTGTGCTGTGTCTGCTACATCTGTTGTTCCGTCAAATTGTAAAGAGAACCAGTCCCATATTTATAAGTCATTGTTTTACTGAGTTTGTATGTCCGTTGCAATTTCATGTATTGTTCTTACAAAAATGTTTCCATTAACAACTCACCATCCTTGAATTGCTTTTTTTTACTGTAAGTGGAAACGTTAAGGTTATTTAAATTTTAAATCGCCTAGGGCACGGATGTAGCTATTCAAAACTTTTGGAAATAGATACCTACAGCATCGTGTATGGAGAAACTTAACACTGTCAGTGAGGGCGAAATTCCTCTACCGACCAGCATACATGTCAGTATTCCTACAGTTTTATCCTGTGACAATATAGACCGTACCAGCACCCTGCAACTTCCCAAAAAAAACTGGGCCTCTTAATGTCCGTTTAGTTCCAGTATTGGCCGTCGAGGGCCAGGGGTACCTTCATCCCAACAAGGTCGCTCTAACCCAGGTCGTGACACGCTCTTGAAATCCGCCATCTTGGATCCATGTCGCTGCGGGAATTCAAATTCTCCATGCAAATGAATGGCTGACATAGGTTAAAAGAACCACTGATATCTCACTTAATACGCAAGATGAACGACCTGAGTTAGAGCGATCTTACATCCCAAGGCCATGGATAGAATGGATAAGATTCTATCCATGGTGTAGGCACACGTGGTCAGTTAGACCGTGACGTGCGACAAACGCAACAAAAAAAAGGTTCAATAAAATAAAAGGGATAGAGAGAGAAAGTTGTATAAGTGGGAGAAGGGGAAAAATAATCAAGAGGATTGGCGCTTACCAGAGGCTGAGTAGTACGGCAGATCCTTCCAAAATGTAGGAGACGAAAATCTCTCGACTTGCCTTCCCTCGAAGGCCGAAGCACTCGCTCTTCTCTTGACGAGCACTGAAAACCGACTGAATACGCCGGGTTTTTCTCCCCCTCCTCCTCCTCCTCACGAACTTACCTCACTAGCGCGACAAGGGAAGGTAAGGGGAATTGGGAAGGAAATACAAACAAATAAAACACCTAATGCGCTTACGCGCGAACACATGGCCTTGCTTCGTTCTACCAAGGTCGCTATACCCCGGACTTTGGTAGAAGGACCTTGCATCCTACTCCTCGCAAGGGACCTTATGGAAACGTCGAGAAACTTTTAAGTGTGATTTGTGGTTAAATTCCTGCTCGCATCGAAGAAAAACCATAATTTCTGAAGCAAGCACCTGAATATTTACCGAATTTAGGAATCTTTTGTACTCTCCGTGCTACTTACCAACATAGCTTTACACAAATCAGTTTCAACTTCTTTCCATCACAACTGTTAAATACGACCTGGCTCTATTCCACAACTGTAAAAGTGTGGAATGTAATAAAGTTCTTAATTCAAAATGCATAAAGACATACTGTTTTCGTAGATTTTCGCAGTTCATTTTAATTTTGGTAAGTTTATTTTGGATTTCTGCGATTAAACTAAACTTTTTTAGCAACAGTTTCGCCGTGCTATTCTGCGGGCTTCGTCAGGCATTCTAAATCAACAATGAAAAATAAATAAACAAACTTAAGCGGTTATTATATACAGCATGATTAATTAATAGTTGAGTTTTTCAAAAGTCTTTTCCACGTATAAGGAAGTTTGTAGCCATCTTCTCTGTTTAGGTTGTTAGGTCTTTTTTCTATTTCAATGTTCCTTGTTCCTTGATCCTTCAATCCTTGATGTTTCGTGGATAGTAGCTAATTTCTTTACATAAACTTTCACCCTTTTGATGTCAATACTGTGACCTTCTAAAAGTGTGTGCTCAGCCACGGAAGAGTGATACCAATCTTTCTTCCGAATAGCCCGTTCGTGTTCCTTCAGTGTGCGTCCTATGGCTCTCTTTGTCTGGCCAACATATGATTTTCCGCAATGCAAGCGATAAAAATATTTAGCCATATTTAAAATGGGATTTTAATCATTAAATGGAGGCATTTACTGTACGATAACATTTCACGAAAATTTATAAGAAAATTTACCTTTTCACACGCATGGAAGAGGAAGAATGTTATTCCTCCTCATAAAGTTGTAGCCGTTCGGAGACCGCAAATGGATTAGCATGCACTCATGCAATACAGTATCCAGTTCTCTGAATACCTGCGACCTTTGCTATTTCTCGATTGGGAATGAGTCAGGATTTCTTCCAACGCCGTGCATTGATTTGTTGGTAGTTTTGTCTGAGCCACTCTTTCCTGCAGGCTCTTTGCTGAAATGTTTGCCATATCAGCCCGGCGCTTTACAAGACTTTCCTTGCATTTCTTTAGCTGCCTTTTGCCCGTGCTCTTTTCTTGACGGCTGCCCTATAACGTTTCCTGAGTATCCCCAGTTTTATTTTATTGGCATTACTGCAGTTGTCGGATTCTGGTTATATTTTTTTTAAATGGAGCTTCCTCCTGTTCATACTTTGAACTGCACGGGAGCATTACTGACACACTCTAGCACTGCCTACCAATAGAGGACATTGATTATGTCGTCGACGACCTGAGGGGTCAAAATATATGCACTTTAGTCTGTTGGCTGCATATTTACGGGAATGATGCAACCCTTGCATACGTGCAACTACGAGCATCAGTTCCAGTACTTTCGTGATATCTGAAGCCTCATTTATAGTTTCAAGCCTCCAACCAAAAGCCTCCGACTTCCCTGGTCGATTTAAAACCATGCAGTTATTTTTTGAAAGTTCGTCCAAGGTAATTTGCTTAATACAACAAAGGAAAACATTTCCCTTTTTAATACTTTTGAAATGAACAAATGCTATTAATTTATCTGATTCTCCACAGCTAGGTATGTTAATTATCCCCCAACTTGGGGCGCAGAAAATACATATATTCTTGGGAAAATATGCTGTCGAATGTATCTTCAAAATCCACAGTGGTAATTTCAGCAGAGCACTCAACATCTCCTTCCACGATGGAATGACTCTCCGTTTCCAGATCACGATGCACTTTCTTTCGGGCAGAAGTAGGTGTCCTATCATTTGGTGGATTTCTTTTCTTGGGCGATGGCTGGCTTGAGTATTTTGGACAGTCTCGGTACCACCCCCTCTTTCAGTTTCGGCTTCTTATATAATCCCTGAAAGTATACACATATTACTATTGAAACTAATGAACAAAACTACTATTTTAATATTTACTGTTTACATTCCTCTGCATACAAAATACTTCATCAGGACGTGAAAACGGGTAAAGGACTTAATTATAGCATGATATGATCATAATTAGCATTCACTCAGAAGTATAAGGCAATTTTTAGGATATTACATCAAATAGATAAAAGGCCTAGAAGAAAGAGAAATTCGACGAGCGGTGAATTAAAATATTTCTTACCTCGCCAACAGTATTTCCATCTTTGTCGGTGAATATCTTCTTCCTCATGATATCAGACTCCAAAAAGTGCTTCTCGCAGACCTTGCTGAGGATATTTAATGATAAAATTATCCCGAGGAATATGTTTCTGCCATTCTGGGAGCCAGAAAACAATGGTTCTTTTCTGGGTTTGAGTCATAACCTGATTTGCATCCCGGCACAATGCACCTCTTTCCAACCACACTGCCTCATGCGCCGTATTTTGAATTCAGGAAGCTAACCACAGGCCTTAAGATTCAACCCATATTTCAGTAACGAATATAACCACGGCTTTTCAATAGCCGAGTACCACATTGAATCACAAGCAAAGGAAGGCTTTGAGGCCGAAATAAAGTAGGCTGGTCGACTACACACTGTGAAATTAACTGCTTTGTCTTTGTATAAGAAAACCAGGTAGTTCATGTACACAAACAAACTCAATCGGGCGTAGATGTGATGGGTCAATTGTGGTGACTGTATACGGTCGAGAGAAGGACAAACCGGTGGCCGCTATCCTTTTATTACATTGCAGAGAATGCAGCACTTGCTGCCAATACAATCAACTCGGAAAATAACAAAATGTTTAGACGACTAAGTAATCGACCTTAGCGTCAATAGGGCAAATAAATTTGCTGACAGGAATAAACGAGCGATCCCAAAATCCTCAGCCGATGAAACACTTCACTATAAGGTCGTGTGTAGAACGCATTACGAGAACCCCGCAGATCGTCGTAAGCTATTTTGCTGCTTCCCTTCCCGCTCCACCCCATAGAATAAGAGGGAAGAGGTAGGGAAGACGTTTTTTTGGTTCAAGCGTGATAAGCTGGTGCTCTTAAAAATAGATGAAAGATCAGGAAACTCTTCTTCTACTTCTGTCGAAGATCTGTAAACGACAAACAAATTCGTACGCGTTCACGAAATACTTCTCATTCTCCACGAAGTAAAATTTGTATCAATAAAAATCTTTAGGCATTCAGTTAAATCACTGAATGGATAGTGAAAGGCTTTTAACTTTTTTCAAATAGTAATTTCATGTTATTGTTCATAGAAAACTCGATTAAAGTGATTGCACTTTCACTTCTCCAATATAAATGCATTTTGGGTAGCTGAGTACCTGGTGAGCAATAGCGCGCATAAATCCATTAAAACTCACTTTAAAAAATAAATTTAATTATGCTGCAATGCACAGAAGACCGACACGAAAGAGCAGAAGCATTGAAATCCCGAAATAATGGAAAATATAGAGGGAAGAAGCCAAAATAATCACTCGCGTTTTGTTTTTGGAGGCACGCGGGTACATGGTTATTGACATTAAGGATTGCAACAATGGTATTGAAATTGCAAGCTTTTCACAATAAAAGTGGCAAACCCCTCATGAAACACTGACAAAACTCATGTATCACCAAATGGCTGTATTGAACAATGATGAGACACGGACGAGATGTAAGTGGCGCCAGACGGCAAGCGTGTGAACTAAACGGACATTAAGCGGCCAAATATTTCCTATTGACAGCATAAGAAGATTTAGGGGGCTGGACAGTACTGAAGAAACACTAAGCGGAGCTGGCACTTCTCATCGAGTCAATGGTGTAATCGTTCAACTAACTTCGTCTACGTGCTTACCTCTGGAAATACAGTAATCAAGGGAAAGCAACGGAGTATCTTGATGACGATCCCTTGTGTACAAGATTACATTGTCGGTGAAAGGAAAAACCCTCCTGCAGTAACTACTGTTGAACTTCTACATGAATACATTGAAAATGTTAAGTAAGCACAACGAAAGAACATACTTCGGATATTTAGTAGACTGCGCAATGAACAATGTCAGACTGCATGTTCATGGACAGGATTTAATATATTAATACGAAAATATGTTGCAATCAAAGCTGATACTGTTGCATATTTACTTACTTACTTACTTACTCTTAATCCCATGGCCCTTTATACCCTTGATGGTATTTGGCCTCGCCAACTGTCTGCCTCCATTTCTTCCGATCTTTTGCATCCACCTCGCTGACTTTCATTTTTCTCATATCAATGGTCACCTCATCCTTCCATCTTTTTTTCGGTCTTCCCGGAGGTCGCCTTCCATCAGTGTTTTCTGTCCAGACTTGTTTTAATATGGTATCTTGTTCTCGTCTCATGACGTGCCCTGCCCATCGCAATCTCCGGCTCTTGGCCTCAGCTACAACGTCCGGCGAGTTAAAAAGATCCCTGATTTCCTTATTGTGTTTTATTCTCCAAGTTCCATTTTCTCTTGTCGGTCCAAAAACTTTCCTCAACACCTTATTTTCGAAGGTGATTAACTTCTTTTCCGTTCTTTTGTCGATAACCCATGATTCAGCTCCATAGAGAAGAATTGGTCTTATTGGTTTTATAAATTTCAAGTTTGGTTCTGATGGATAAAATTTTGGATGTTAGCAGTTTATTTAGGGCAAACATGCTTCTATTGGCTGAATTTATTCTGCTTTGGATTTCCTGTGATTCACTATTGTTTGCATATTTACCGTGTATAAACAAGCCTGCAACAAACATGTCAACTGTTCATGAAATTTTAAGACAATGTACACAGATCAAGTCACAACTTCAGATAGGAAAAGTTACATTGGTCTAGGATGTCCACTGACGAATAATCTTTCCGTGTGATTTAACTCCTTGGAGGTAGCCACATGTCAATTTATAAAACACAGGCATTTATCTGATTCCTCAAAAATTGGCAAAAGTTTCAACAAGAATCAACAACTGGTCACATTGAGAAGAGAGGGGAAAAACTCGGCTATTCCACAAAAAAAAACATTTTCATTTGACGACCAAGGTTTTGCTGTCGTGCAGCATCTCCAGGCAGGCACACGAAGATGGTGCACAGCAGCGAAGACTAGTTCGTGAAATAGAAATGTTTTTTTTTGTGGAATAGCCGAGTTTTTCCCCTCTCTTCTCAAGGTGGAAAGATTTCACAAAGTGAAGCCTGAGACTGTCTCCTTCAATTAGTCTTTATAAATTTCATTGGTTTTTCTAAATATCTTCAGTCTTCTTAAGCTGGGGATGCACAATATGGTGAGCCGAAAAACACGGAAGTGTCCGAATCAAATCGCAAAAGTTGCTACTCGTCACCCTGATCACGAAGAAATAAATATTTTTGCAATCAGACCATATATTCCGGTTGCGCATCTTATTCTAAGTTTCGAAAAATCGTAAAACATGACTTTTTTCGGGATTTTTAAAATGAGTTACACTGATTAGATTGCGTTCAAAATCGGTATGTGGCTTCTTCTTAAGGTCCTTTGTGTTTAAAAAAAAGATATAATTCCCGTTCCCCCTTTCTTTTATGGGGGAGGGGAGGGGCATGTATCGTAAAAATGAGTGACCTTATGCGGTCGTTGTTATCCTCGTGTGAAGTGTACAGCTCTTCGCCCGCTCCTATAAACTTTAGGTCTAAGGGAGCGACTCAGAACTCACCACTTGAAGGTGGCTGCACCGCGAATTCCACCCACGCCCTACCCAACCAACCAACCATTACTTGGGCGCGGTACTTAGGTACATTTATCTAATGTTATTGTTGCATTCAACAGCAGGTGCATTTTGCATCTGCAGGAACATTTGTCAAATATAGTTTTTGTACTGTCAGAAATGTAGTGTGTGTACTCCTTTTGTTTTTCCTCATATTTTTTGTCCCCATAAAACCTTTTACGTATGTAGTAATACTTATCGTGAAGAGTTTGATACGTTTTATAATTCGAGGTCGAGAGACCTAGAAAGATGCCTTAATGAAAATGGTCTCTATATCATCAGCAACTACATTAGCTACTGCAGAAAAGCTGACATCCTGTTTTGGACTGGCAGAAGCCAGTGCAAAAGAATATCTAACATGCTGGCAATGCAGTAAAACATGAGCATGCGATGGAAGAATCTGGTAGCTCAGACTTTGAGGCGGTCCAAATAAAGGACAATGAAATTTCTCACCAAACGTCCTCAACGTCACTGCCCAGCTCTCTTCAACTCGAAGATACGACCGTGCTCCAACTCTAAGCAGCAGTTGAATGCGACTCGTCTCCCCTAGACAAAACAGCCTTGCTCGCAGTCGGAGTGACTTGACTTCTCTGGCGCGTTGCGCGCAGAGGCACAACGAATGCCTTGCACCGGCTGCCGCCTGCTTGGCTGGCGGCTAGGCCCACCCTCGCTGAGGCTTCCCTCCCATTTATACGTTAATTACATTCACGTAAGAATTATCTAAGTAGGATATATTGTAACGCTTTGAACGCCTTAGCCTACCCAACGGCACTCCTCACACGAGGAAAGCAACGACCGGAAACAATGTGAATGTATTGTCGGTTTGTAGAAAAACATTTAATCCTTTCTGTCAGCATTTGCAAAGTAGAGAAATAAAACGTGGAACTCGCGGTGCAGCCGAAAGTACCCATATAACTAAAGTTTCTAGGGCGAAGAGCTGCACACTTCACACAAGGAAAACAACGACCGTATAAGGTCACTCATTTTTATGATACATGCCCCTCCCCATAAAAGAAAGGGGAACGGGAATTATATCTTTTTTTAAGACAAAGGACCTTTAGAAGAGGCCACACACCGATTTTGAACGCAATCTAATCACTGTAACTCATTATAAAAGTCCCGAAAAAAGTCATATTTTTTTACGATTTTTCGAAACTTCGAACGAGATGTGCGACCGGAAGATATGATCCGATTTCAAAACTTTTTCTTTCTTTGTGATCAGGGTGACGAGTAACAACTTTTCCGCACTATTTTAGTTCCATTCGGACACTTTCGTGTTGTTCGGCCCACCCTAAATTGCACAAGAGTTATCTCTTAACAAAAGTGTTTCTGATTCCCCCATTATATTTTTTTGCCATGCAAGAGTTTTTTCCTAAATGATGCAGTGCGAGGTAATAGTTTGTCACTGTATGTAAGAAATACGTATTGCTTTATCTCTCAGTAAACCTTGCCTAGTTCAATGTAGAAACAATACCTGGCTGGCTTTTTCTTGAATGAATTTGCAATTTTATAAAAATAATTTTTTGTTAAATTTTTTGTAAGTCTGAATAAATGAAACCAATCTGTTTTGAAGCCTCTTATACTTATATTTATTATTATTTTTACTGCCTATTATACTTATATTTATACTGCCTATTTATTTAATTGTTACAGTTGTAACACTTCCCTCCGAGTCCCCGGCAAGCATCAGGTTTCATTGCCGTCATAATGGCCGGAGACTCGAGAGGGGTTGGGCAGTAATCGCAGCCACGTACGACGCCCATCGGATGAGTGGCTACGCTACTGTCAGGTATTGCGTACGCAGTAGACGGAGTGACTCCAGGATGACGGCCTTCTGCATGCGTGCCACTAGCGATTCCGCCTGTGCCACGCAGGACGGAATGCACTTGATGTTATTTATCAGTGAGCCCTTGACTCCACCGAGCACACCTATGATCTACATCTACATACTACCCCGCAAGCCGCCTCAATAGGCGTGTGGCGGGGGGTGTTAGGACACCAGCCGTTTACACATAAAAAGGACACGCTCTAATGAAATTACGCCTAGCATTTATTATAGTCCCTTATTGTTCGGGGGAAAAACGAATTCCCATACCTATCCGTTCGGCAAAATATCTCTCTTAATTTATCGTTTCTGTCGGACCTGGAAATTTAGTGGGGTTCTAATATGATGTTCTCCGTGTTGCTCTGAAAAATATCTATTCTCAATTGTTCAAGCAATCTAAGCATAGCGCGCAGCCTCCGAGTCTCTAGCGGCTCCCAGCCTAATTCGTTTAACATCTGTGTAACGCTGTCTGTACGCCCGTAGCAGTTTTTGACGAATCGCGCAGCTTTCCTTTGTATTTTATTAAGTTCCCGGACTAAGTCTTTCTGCACCGGAACCCATATGCTCGCTGCATATTCAAGGTGTGGCTGGACGAGTACAAAATTACACCTCTCCTTTACTTTTTCATCCGAAAATCTTCCAACAATACGCTTGACGAATCCTAGCTTCTTCAGAGCTCTGCCACAAATATTTCTTATATGTGCTCCCCACGATAGGTCCGAAGTTATCGTAACTCCTAGATACTTCACTTCATCTGTCGCCTTTATGTTAACACCATCCACAGCATATACACGGGGATAGTTGGACGACCTCCGCAAGAAATGTACCGCCGTGCATTTGCTCAGATTAAGTTCGAGTCCCCACTCTTGGCTCCAAACATGAACGTTGTTTAAATCCGATGATAGAGTTTCAAAGTCAGAGTGATCACTAATTTCACGATAGATGACAGCGTCGTCGGCAAATAAACGTATTTTACTGCTAATTCGAGAGCATAGATCATTTATGTATATAATGAACAAAAGGGGTCCGATCACGCTTCCTTGTGGGATACCTGATGTCACTTTAACTACATCAGAGCTAATTCCGTCAAGAACTACATTTTGCTTGCGATCACTCAGAAATTCGCGTATCCAGTTTACTACTGTTTCGTTTAGGCCGCATGACTGTAATTTGTATAAAAGTATGTTATGAGGTGCCGTGTCGAAAGCTTTCTTAAAATCTAGGAATAATGCGTCAACTTGTCTTTTCGATTCACCAGATTTGAGAACGTCATGAAGAAAGAGCGCGAGTAGTGTTTCACATGATCTACCTTTCCGGAAGCCGTGCTGAGAGCCATGGAGGACGTTACGACTGTCCAGGAACGTCATGATATTGCTAACGATGATATGTTCGAGTATCTTGCCTATAATGGACGTTAATGAAATTGGTCGATAGTTCCCTGGGTTGTGTCTGTTTCCCTTTTTGAATATCGGTGTAACGTTTGCAATTTTCCAGTCTAATGGTATCTTTCCTTCAGACTATGACTTCTTGAAAATTATGTCTAAGAACTAGTTTCACAGAGTGTCCGGGGTACATTCTACTACCTATTATACTTATATTTATTATTATATTTTACTGCCTATTATACTAATATTTATACTTGATATATACTTACATATATTAAAATACTTAAAGAATGTAAAGCATCTATTATTTATGGTTGCGAAGGGTAAAGGGCACTAATGGCAAGCATACTACGTCTCCATTCCCCTTCCAGAATTACGGACTGGGGCCATTGATGCGACGCCGCGGGATCCGCATTAAATAAACTCCTTAAACGTGTTCCTTGTGTCTTAGGGCGTGGCCAATCCGTTTGCATTTCCTCCCTCATGATTTACACGTGGAAGTAATTCGCTTTGCAAGTAGCACGTCGATGTGTTAGCATGGACTTCTATGGCAATGCCAGAGGTCGTCAGGGGCAGCAATCGCCGTACTATCGACCACAGTTCCAGCTTCTACGGGAAACAGACGCTTTTATTTTGGTTAGGAGTAGCATTTCGATTCTACAACAAAATCGCAGACTTCTGTTCTGTAACGCCTCCTTTTTTCTTGAACAATCCTGCTCACAATATCTTTCTTGCTTCTTCCATCGCTGATTGCTTCCCAGAGAGCAAAATTCATCCACTGGCGCAAATTTTTGCAATCCAAGTTTGACAGTGATTCTATCTTCTTGATTTCTTCCACAAACCATAATCTTGGTTTTCTCTTAACATTAATCCTTAACCTTTATTTCTTCATAGTTTTTTTCCATACAGTTCAACATTCTTGCAAGATCTTTCTGCTCTGCCAGAATTACTATATCATCAGCAAAGCGCAGCATGCTGATTTTTTCTCCATGCATTTTTATTCCTGTATTTGGTTTTCCTTTATTTCATTTATTAATTTTTCAATGTAAAAATTGAAGATCACGGGCGACAAAGCACATCCTTGCTGTACACCCTTCCTCACTTCTGCTTGCTCCACATCACCGCCACATTCAATCACTGCTCTTCCCATATATAGCCTACACGGTCCACACGAGGGCCGGCACGACGGTAGGTGGACGACGGAGAAAAATGAGTCAAGTTAGAGACTTATGTAGCTTTATTTATTTAATTACTGTGAATTTTGGTCATATATAACTATAACTTTGCGCCATTAATATTACAATATTTATTTCATATTTCTTACAGGCGCTGAAATTAAAAATTAAAATTCGAATATGGTCTCCATTATGACTAGGGAACTATCTCGCTCAAACCACCTTAAGATGATCCTGGTCAGAATTTTCGATGCATTTGTAGCAAGGTTAATAATTCTGAAATCTTTGAATCTCTCGTCTCTTTTCTCCTTCGGGATATGGATGATTACATTCTATTGTACCACGCTTATTTTAACTTCAATTGTTTGTTTTTTGGTTTGTCTGGATAGAATATTGTAATCGAAATCTAACCCACTTTCCAATGTTCAATCAAGCTGTAATTTGGCAAACTTACTTAATCACGATGACAATACATGTTTAAATGTTACGTCAGTCATTGAATCTACTAACTAGCAAGTTAATCTACTAAAACTAAATGGTTTACATTTTATATTTATGTATCCTAACATGGTTGCGACCCGCATCACATTGTCCACTCGCCGTCAGCGCTGTTGCAATTCATTGCAACCATCATTTTAGCATGTATAGTGAGAACGAATGCTAATAATTTAAATTTCATAGAACCGTTGTATAATTAATATAAAGACGAGCGATACTCAGTAATAGTGAGCCGACACTTTATGACCCGAATCAACGCTCTAATGAGATTCAATCTAAGCGTGGTTTTTAAAAAAAATGTATTATTTTATATATTAAATTATTAGGTCCATTGACAAGGGTTCAATTGATTATTTTTCACAAATAAACAGTATTACTCATCCAGGGCCCTCATTTCTGCATACTCCGAGGGAATTTCATCAACTCCTGCAGCCTTCCTCTCTTTCTCTCTAAAATCCTTCAAGCAGAGTTTAAAAAGAAAGCGGATGGGAAGCGTTTAGAGTCCATACCACTTGAGCATTCTAGCCGCAACGCGATATTTCCAGGTCCCGATTTGCGGAGCCAGACCGCGACGTGCGATCAAAACATTAAATATATATTTAAGGCGTCACAGACGGTGTTAAATGTTCTCTTCAGAAAAACTTTTTTAAGTCTTTATATGGTGCTCTCATATTAGTCACTTCACGTAAAATTTCGTGTAAAAACAGCGTTCGCAATTTTGCGACGTCATAGCACGCAAAAGTCAAAAATAATCTTTGAAACTAAGGCATAGTAAAGAAAAATAAGCGTGGAAAAATACCTTGTTAACAGATTATATTGTTTCGTATTTCATAAAAATCCTCCCTCAACTTCACCATCAACTTGACTAGGAATATATGTTCGGAGAAAACTGAAGACAGGATTTTTCTTAATCTGATAATATTTGAGCCTCTGTCTCCAAGCAACGGGAGGGAACCATGAAAAATGAGGTCCTATTCCAGATGTACCAACTATTGTAGAATTTATACGAATGTTCAAGCTACATCTTGAAGAAAGCAATTTTGAACTTTTGGACAGATTCCTCCGATTTCCAGCCACTCTGCGTTGCCATTATTTCACACTTAATTTGACGCTACTTGGCAACGTCACGCACCGTCGACGATTTGCGGGTCGGTAAGATGTGCCAGGACGTATTACGGAAACCATTGGGCTGATGCGAAAGCATCAACTCTCGGCTGGGGATGAAATTTTCAAGTTGAATGCCTACTCGCTCCGAGCATCCTTCTATCCAAATTCGTCCTCTTTTCCTCCCAGTTGAGATAAATCGGAGCAATGCATTTAACACCCTTGGCATGCATGATTCCCTCAAAGTTGAGGCACATCTTGAGCGAGCAGCATTCCTCTCCATATCTTCCATCCCTTTCCCTCAGAATTAAACTTACGCGATACCCTCCATTTGGGCAGTATTTCATGGGTAGTATTTTTGTTTAATGTGCTTCGACGGCTAAGGTCATTTCACACTTACTGTCCTCCACGTGCAGACAGGGGCAACAGCACTCAGACGAATCGGAGGATCACCATCCCAAAATCGAGCCGAGCCCAACGATGATTAACTTCGGTGACTGATCGGGATCCGGGGTTTCCATCGTGGCAGGCCGTTGCCACTTACATGGAATTTGACATAATATAATAGAATTTTTTTGAGAATTTTTTATTTAAATCTATTATTACAAAAACAGTAATTGGGTAACCCCTAAGGAATACACCTGTATTGGGGCTAATATCATTTTATCCATGCAAAAATTCTAAAAAAATATACATGAGTAGAATTGTACACAAACAAATATTTATAGAATCCTGTGAGAATTATAAAAATAATAGGGGAATTGACACAACGATAAAACACCGATAACAGTGGTTATGAGTTAGATAGATACATACATGATTAGCTGTTGTAGAACATTAACAAAAACAATAACAAAATCATTTCAAAAGCTTTCATTTTTTACAATTAATACAGTATTTATTACATGAATATTACAGAAAAAGACCTCTATATTTTATATAAGAAGTAGCCAGGATTTTATTTCATAAAGAAACTTTCCGATGTTTTTTTCTTCCTTGATGTATGTCGGAAGGACATTAAATATTTTTCTTGAGATTTTTAAAAAACATCTTTGGTACAACGTCAGATTGGCTTTTGGTAAAGAAACATCATTTCTTTGACGCAAACTGATGATGTGTGACTTAGGTAACAAATTTGCTTCGTCACCACTCCTTATATAAAAAGTTTTATACGTCTACATAAAAGTAATATACGTCTACTATCGGATAGTACGTAAAAATTTAAGACAAATATTCCTTATAAATTTCTGCGAGGGTACTTAAGGGCTTTTCTGCCAATGAGATTTTTAACTTAGAAGAAAAAAAAACAAATCGGTGGGCTTCTACGGAGGTGATGCGGCATCTGCAACGGCTGTGCAACTGCTGAGGCGAGGAAGTGGGCGCCCAGGTCGTCAGCCTCAACTAACTCCCCCTTATGGCAAGCAGTTCAGCATTGGAACTGTCACAGCGGTTCCCGCAATAGCTCTGTAGTCGCTCGCTGATTGGTACTTATTTTCCAAATTTAAAAGCTCGATTGATGAAAAACTATCGCACCTTTGCAAAATATTTTAAGGAATATTTGTCTTAGATTTTCATGCTCTACCCAATGGTATTTTTAATTTAAATTATTTCATGCCTTTTTTATTTAGGGCGAAATAAGGGCTAAGCAGCCCTCTCTTACATTTAACCCTAGACATAACATTACACCCATGTCCTTGGTGAAGAGAAAATTCCACCCTGGCGGGACTCGGATTGGCATGGTGAGGACGTTACCCCGTCGCCACCTGGGCCGACATATTTTGGCTGGTATACATATGTTCCTTCTTTCAAGCCTCTAAAGAGGTACCTTGGGTTGGAAGAATAAAATTGGGGGGACGGTAGTTTTAGAAAACTTTTCAAAAACCCGATATCTTTCCACAGAATCTCTCCCCTGTTACCTCACACACCATGGCGCAAACGTCACCACCTTTGTCGTTAAAAGAAAAGTGTTTTTCATTCACCGACACCGTGAAAGTGACAAAATTCCACAATGCTACCTGTCTGAACCTGTCGTGTTTATGCATAATCCAGGTTCCTTTCCATGCTTCGATGAGCAAGCAACACATTCCTCAGAACGACCCACATCTCGTGCGAGATGAGGGAACTGACGCGGTTTTCGGGTGCTTGGCGGAGAGAGAGAGAGAAGAGAGTACTTGATGGGTCGACCGACGCCCTCCTATCACGGTGCCGCTTTGCACCCTCCCCCCCTCTCTATTTGTCTCTCTCTCTGTCTCACTCTCTCCATTGCGTGTCTGTATTTGTGTGTGTGTGGGGGCGGGGGAGGAAATGGAAGGGGTTTGAAAAGTGGGGCGGGGTTCGTGAAGGGGATATGGAGACGTATGAATGGGATGGAGTTGGCCTTCATCCGTGTGTGCCCTGCGGGGGCGGAGGGGGGGGGGGGGTTGGAGGGGTTGGAGGGGGTTGGGGGTGGAAGGGCGGGGAAGGGGGCAGGAGGGAGGGTAGGCCAAGAGTTCCCGTACGGAGAACGGCAAAGAGAGATTGGAGGGAGTTGTGGGGTTTGCGAAGTGGAGCGATATAACTGTTGCTTCTCGCATCCATTCCCTTTCCTCCTCCCTGTCCCCCCTGCCCCTAGCCCCCCCGCCTGCCCCTTCTCGCCCCTCCATACCCCATCTTCAAACTCATACTTGCAAACAAAACAGGAGGAAAAAAAAATTATACTCCATTTTTGACCTGAAGAGTCTTATAAATCGTTACAGATGGGGTTGTTGGATACAAAGGCTGGCGACGATGCAACAATATTGCGTTTACCAAATATTTCTTCATAACTTTGGAGAGTAATTTAAGCATTGCTTTATAACTCGGAGAGTATTATTAAGGAGGTTCCGCTGCGACTGTGCGAGTCAAAACAAATACTAAATTCAACATTTTTGATATTTTGTCATAAAAATCCTGCTTTCACTGATGCAATGCGTTACCTATAGAAACCCAAAAGTAAAGTAGAAAAAATGCCGATTATCCCACGAATGTATTTTAAACTAGCACTTTTTTCCAGCCATAGGAGCCGACTGCAGCGCCATTTCCTACGAATTACCGCATTTTGACTTCAATTACGGCATTAATTCTTCAATAACTAGAAAAATAAGGTGGTAAGATGCCTATATTTTATTTTTATTCAATTTCTCTGGATTATTTCCTTCTTAGAGACAGTTTTCCACGAAAATGGCAGTTGTATTTTATGGAAAAATACAATTTTTCCCCGTGTTTCTCTCATTCCTACATTAAACACCATGTAATTTCAAGTTCAGTTATGAATAAAATAGCGTGGAAAGGTATTATTTTGTTATTCATATCAGATAGAGGACAACTTTTTCTACAAGTAGACAGAATATGGCTAAAATGACATTTAAGTCATTTTACGGCGGAACCACCTTAATAATATCTTTATGACTCGGAGTGATATTCGAAAGAGGAAGGCCTAGAAGAGGGACACGGCCAACCATGATGGAAAAACCGGTTCCCGCTCAATCACCGCAGTGAATCGTCGTTGGGCTCAGCTCAATTTTAAATGGATATCCTCCTGTTTCCTATTCTCTATTTTATGGATGTTCAAGAGCTGAATCTCATGTCTACAAGTGGCGGAAAGTAAGTGCGAAACCGTCGAAGCACGTTCAATTAAATTAATGCTACAAGGTTGCAAGAATACAATTAACGGCCATCTTGGAAATGATGACGACCTCGTGCAAAATAAGACGGCCGCCAATGTGAAATCGCCACGTGTCGCCGCAAGCGTACAAATACTGTAATTCGACACAAAATCTAGCGAGGAGTTCGCGCGTGGGTTCTTTTGAAAGCGTTTAAGCCATTCTGCATGAGGCTAAAAACACAAAAGAAACTTAGTTCATGAAGATTAATACTCTTACTTTGACAGACAGACTTAAATGGAGCGAGTCAGTGATCGCTGGTCGGACGACTCGAAGGGTCGCAGTGAAAAAAGGGTAATGGGGCCACAAAAGACACGTCGCTCACCCCGTCATGGAAAACAGGATAAATAAAATCGGGAGGTCGATCTCTCAATCACTCGTAGTCCTGAGTTCGTTTCACCATTCAATTTCAGGGACTAATCAGAATTATCAGATCGTGATGATTATGATCGTGGGTTTACCATTACAAAAAACACACACACACACAATACTTCCCCCGTTTACATGATTGTGGGGAGAGATGTAGTTTCGCTCTGGCAACGACACACCTCTTGAATAAGCCGCGAGCATTTAGGGACCATCCGCAGAAAGATTTAATTCGCCAAAGAAACAAAATGCAAAAAAACGCCACATGCTTCGTCTATAAAACACCTTCGAGTGAACGGATGGAAGGACTGCCATAGGTGGGGAGCCGCTATAGACTCGGGAGGCCACTCGCTAGTCGAAGATTACTTGGAGAATTCATATCAGGCGAGTGCCCAGGCTAAACGGAGGACATAAATTTAACCCCAGGTTATATCACTAGAACTGATAGACGCGGTCAAATAAGAGAGATACTTACATTGCGAAACTGATAGGTACAAAAAGGTCCCCGACATTCTAACACACCACAAGTGACTTCAACGAAAACAGAGAGCGACACATTAACGTGCTTTTCGTTTTCGCCCTCCTCCAAACTCCGTCTTTCCCTTTTTCATGGCTGGTCTTCCCCGCCACGCTTTCTTGCGGCGGCTCGCACGACACATAAATACGTAGACGGATAAACGTCTTTATTAGGGCGAGATTGAGGCTTTTAAAGTCCCTTCCTCCTCTTCCCTAAGGTAGTAGATACACGCACCTACATCTACATCTACAAAATACCTTGCAAGCCACCTCAGGGGTGTGTGGCAGGGGGTGAGTATTCACCAACATGAATTACACTATACCCTAAAGTTTGTGTAACTACTACTTATTATGCATTAGCATAAATCGCTAATGCTTGTCACGAGGCGAAGCCTCACAAGCATGCACTACTACACTACAGATATTATCACAATGGAGAGGGACCGTTAATATATATGTATTTTGCAACTACACAAATGGACAGAGACTCAAGACTTATGTAGAAAACATGCACGGCGTGCTGTTAGTACTAGGTAACAGATAAGGATTCAAGTATTAGGGAGTGCTACTACTAAGAGCTACACTACCTATCGACAAACCTAGATAAAAGTTTCATTAGCCGCTGTTATGGTCACTTATAGTCCGTGGGAAAGATGACATTTTAAATCTGTCCGTTCTGCAGTCTAGTTCCCTTATTTTATTCTCATGATCTGATACACCGTAGGAGGTCGGATTTCGTAAAATATTATCAACATCATCAGAGAATAGACCGGTTTGGAACTGACATAATAGATTGAGTCTAAATTTTAATCGACGGTCTGAAAGCGTTTCCCATCCCAATTGCTGCAAAAGGTCAGCAACACCGACGAGATTATCATAACGGCCTTTAACGTATCTTGCCGAACTTCGCTGCACACGTTCTAACTCAGTTTCCAAGCCTATATCTCATAAGGGTCCCAAATACTGGCAGCATATTCCAAGTGGGGTCTAACGAGGGAGAAGTAGCTGATTTCCCTAACTTTATCGTCACACTTGCCAAGTACTCTTTTAACCAATCCCAATTTACGATTAGCTTGACCGGTAATTTCTCGAATATGTTTACTCTACGAGAGATTAGTCAGTTTAACTCCGAGGTATTTAACCGATTCTACAGTATCTAGTTTTCTGTTTTTTATGCAATATTACATGTATTTATAAATGACACACCACAATACCCCTGGAACATCGTCATCAAACACCAATCAACTGATGTAATTTGCATGGATACAATATAGCTTCAGAAATTTGTTTTCATTTAGAGATGTTTCTGTAATGCGTGACCTGAATCAATTCTTCATTTATTTCTTCTACCTTTGCTTTACTTCACCAACTTGGAGTTTTCGTGATATTTGCAACGCTCGATTAATACAGATTAAAAAAAATTGTTATTCAACAAATTTCATGAAAATTACTCTAATACAACAAAACTAATAGCATTAAAATTTCGAATTTACCTAGAAATATTGTTAATTATCCATCAAATAAAGCTACAATATACTGAAATTTTATACGTAAATAAAAGTTGAGGTTTTTAATCTTTATAAAAATACGAACTCTTATTTAAATATTATACTGAGTGTAATATACCCGTATTATTATTCATAAAAATACTAAATTATGTCATTTATCCGACTCTGGTATCAACGCTCCTACCGTTAAACATGTTCGCACATAAATCTGGTACTAGAGGCGTAGAAGTACTAGGGTAGCAGAAAGTAATTTCGAAAGTTTCATGAGCGCTGCACGGGGTTTCGTTTTAGAGAAATGTGAAAAAGGGAAATAATGCAATGAAGAGTTGTTTTTTAGTTTAGAATTTAGTTTAGAGTGCCAACCCGTATGGCTTGCCAGCTGAACTGTTGTGAATGCTGCATTCCTTTCAGCCGGACTTTCAATGTCGGAATTTTAAATATCAGATAAAATGGCATGATTCATGAGAACGTGCTTGCAACATTAGGTACTCATTCCCGAAAATGACACCTTGCTCCAAAGATTTGATATTTCCTTGAACTGCACTTATCAATTAAAGGCGATCGGGTAAATGCCTACAGTAGCGCCAAGAGAGTGAAATCTCTGTTCTATCACCTCTAGCTCTGATACATTAACGGACGTTTATGTCTTTTGTTTTGTTTGTTTTTTTTATTTTATTGATCCCGGGACATGCATTTACATGTATAGGACAAGTCAGACAACAAAAGAGAATACATATATACATATGTATATATATATACACACACATCTTGTACATCAAAATCCTGATTTTTTTTAAACAAGGACAAAATATATGTCACATAAAATCTAAATAGCTGAACCAAATAAAAGAGTTTACAGTCATTTAAAAACAAAATATTTAGATTGTACATCTGTAGATGCAGTTATGGAAATACAAGGAATTCTTCCACGGAATAGAAGGCACTATCAGTCAGGTATATTTTTAGTTGGGTTTTGAAAAATGGAAGAGAATTTATACATTTGATTGCATGAGGTAAAGAGTTGTAAAATAATACTCCAGCATGTGGGCGAAAGGTTGGAGTAGAAGCCCAGATGGGGCAACTTAAACCGTGGGGCTGGGCGACGATCAATGATGCATCACTTGATAGAATGTCGACGATCACGATAAAGTATAATAATGTTTTTTTACGTTATCACTTCCAGCCTTGGAATTGCGTATCTGATTCCAGACAAAGGATTGAATTACTCAATCACAGTATCACATCACACCTTCTAGCCCTTCCGAGTTTAGGGCGCGGTTCTCGCCCTCGCCGCCCTCTTCAGTGAGTGTCGTTAAAACGAAGCCCCTATTTTGGCGCCTGCAGGCAATCTGCGGCACGGAGATAAGCAAGGGCAGGAGGAGGAAGAGAGAGGGTGTGCTCGCCTTGAGTGTCTTCTTCCCGCAGACGCTCAATTATTTCCGGCGAAGGCGAGGGTGGGAAGTAGGTGGCGGTGTGGGAGGGGCGGTGTGGGGGCGGCAAAGAGAGAGCTGACGTCGGACGGAAGGAAGGCATGCTGAAGGCACAACGGAGGCAAGAGGAGCGCGGCCTTCCCAACGGAATACCACAGCTGCAGTTCGCACGGCATCACTTATATAGAGGAGTACTGCTTAGCCATGTCACCCTTCAAATTTGCGTCCAAATAACGTCACAAAATAAAACCAAAACGATAACACAAGAGAAAAAATGTGCGAGAGAAAGCGCACTTATGTTTTTTTTACGATATAACAGATTATTTCCAACATGAACCTGAAAATAAATAGGTACGGATGGGTATGGCGTCAAAGTTAATAAAGTGATTTACATTACACAAATGCTTTGCAAGAAAAAAAGTTTCCTCGTTATTAATAAAACTTTAGTCTCTGTTCTTTTACATTACCTTTCAACTTTCGGCCAGCTTGACAGAAGTAACGCATCCCTCAATCGTCACATTCCAATTGATACACTCCGCTCTAGTCCATAAGACCATATAGGTCTTTAGCATTTCTGTCGCGCTTTTACGACATTATATCGACAAAAGGACTCAGTTGCATTCCTTAAAGCAATTTCAAATGTTGAATAGCCCCATAATCTTTGAAATTATATTGCTTTTTCCCCTATCTTTAACTTTACTCTCCCTCCTGTCTTGCGAAACTCAAGGTCAGGAGAGCTGATCTTCACTTCTATTTGACCCTTATTTCCTTCTTCCTTTCACCTAAGCCCCCCCCCCTTGCCATTTAAACAATCAGCTGCACTGTACCTATAACAACCCCCGCCCCCTCCTCGTCTGCCCGTTTCCAAACCCCTACTACTTTGGAGTGTGTGTGTATATATACATGTATTTGTCACTTTGGCACCCTGTATTGATACCATGGTCTCAGTTGATTAAATACAGCGTAGACACTACTAGTTACTTTTCTCTTACAAACATGTAGTTCAAGCATTTCCGGCGAGTTACGACTGAAACTCTCTTCTACGAAAAGTCAATAATTTTACATTCGATTTAATGTCAACAATGGCACAAAGTTTTCGCTAGGGTTGCATTAGGCGCCATTTATGCAATCGCATGATCGCAGCCCACAGCAGGAAGTGATGCAGTAAGATAGACATCCGAATAAAATGGCTGCCCTACTCGACTAATTAAAATGCTGTCCTGATTTTATTTAGTCCTATAAAATAACGACATCGATACCGAATAAGCGATTTTTTTCTAATCATCGTTAATCCCTAGGTGATACTCGATATTAGATCCCTATAACATCTTTTAAAATCCCGAATGTCTCCCCACAGCCCCTCAGTAAAATCAAAGAGTCCCCATTTCAATACTTCCATATACATTAGGGCGGGTCGATTTTTTTTACTTTCTTTTACCGAAAACGAGGAGGGTTAAAATGTTGTGTTTTGGTTAGCGATTCACAATTATATTAACAAGAACTGGCAATTACATTGGTTTGCTTGGTAAATAGCTACTTCAAATTCGTGATATTTTCACGTTTAATGTAAAATTCGCAGCAAACTGTCTTCTCACAAGAATTTCCTTCTTATCATTATTTCTCTCTGTACTTCTGCCCTAAGATTAAGAATATACGTATATTATTCTATAACATCTGGATAAAAATTTTATGCCACTCTTTAATTTTTTTAAACTAGCCATACTCATATGAAGCTGAGTGTCTTTTTATTAATTTTTAATTTCTTTATTTCATTTTTATTAATATCATACAAGTAGTGGTATTTTCTTGTTTTTCTTTTTCCAGGAACGAATAGTTTCTTCCCTTTGAAAAGTCTGAAAATTGGGAACCATGGCTAGTAAAAGGAAGACAAGACAGGCAACTTCCACTCACATGAGTAACTTCATTGGAACTGGTCGACAAATGCTGCCTTCTGAACTCCCAACTCCGCGTGATGTTCTAAGATATGGGCTTCTACTAAGAGAGCAGAGTGGAGAGAATGCCAGAAAGTATCCAGCAGCCACTCTTGCGAAGGATATTTATCCAAAAGTGCTTGAAAAGTGGGAGCTAGCAAACAGCTGTTTTGTGGTGCCAATTTTAAATTCGAGAGTCACAGTCCTGAACAAGATAGAATAAAACTGAGAAATGGCTAAAAACATATCACTTGGCAGAAGAAAACTGGAAGTGAAAGAGGCTTCAATAGCAACGTTAGACAAGCTCTTTGACATCCTCAATTGCAAGAGTGAGATTAAGCTATGTTCAGAATTTGAGGGTCCATGTCCAGGTGGTCTGACTGTAAAAATCAAGTGCACATCTCCTGCTCTTGTTCTAAGGATATGAAGATCCCTGTCAAAGAACTAGTGTTTATTTAGAGTGAAAGAGAGAAGGTTGGATCTGTTCGACAGCATCAAATTGGATTGCCAGATCTACCTGAGCACAGAAGACAAATTAAAAAGCCGAAGAGGAAAGAAGATGATTTAAGAAGAATTTCTGAATATAAACAGAAAAGGAATGAAGAGTTAACATTACAACCAAATGAAGTTTTTTCCTCTGACGAAGATGAAGAGCCAACTGATGTTTGGGTTGAAGAATCTGAAGATCCTTTGCAGATTCCATGTGATGATTCTGATGTACCTTATACGTCAAGTACAAGTCATTATAATACATTACAATTGCGCAATGTTGCATTGCAAAGTATTATATATGGTGTCGATCTACGTGCTACAGCAGCCATTACAATAGCTGCATTTTTGGATGCTGGATTAATTACTGAAGGAGACAGGAGACTTGTGGTTGATCACAATTAAGTAAAAAGGGCACAAGAAAAAGTCGAGAAATCACTTGATGACGAATTTCATTCTCGATGCGGGATAGACAATATTGAATGTATCTTCTTTGATGGACGCAAAGATTCCACAAAATTTCTGTTACAAGCAGATACCTCAAGTCATCATTTTTCAAGTATTGTGAAAGAAGAGTATTACACTGTGTGCAGTGAGCCAGGTGGATTGCCATTTTACTTCAGAGAAAGACTTAACGAAAAGGAAACCTGCTGTAGTTATTGCTAACCATCTTGTGGGTTTCCGAAAGAAAAACAGCATTGATAATAGTTTGCAGGCTATTGATGGTGACTCAACGAATGTTATCACTGGTTGGGAAGGAATTGTCATTTATTGAGTTGAGGCAAAGCCGAATCGTAAACTCATATGGTTGGTTTGTGCTCTTCATACTAATGAGCTACATTTGCGGCACTTGGTCACAGATTTAGATGAAAAAACTTTGTCTAACAACAAGTGGAGTGGTACGATTGGCAATATGCTTGATACAGCAACATAACTTCGACGTTCAAACTGCTTGTGGAATTCATTGTTGGCGTTTACTATCCCTGCTAGTTTAAAATCAAATCGACATTCTCTTGGGTGGAGGGACCTCGCCACATTCATTATCAATTGAAGCTCCTCAATTCTCAGAAGAAGGCAGTATCAGATATTGTTTTGCCAATAATCCAACGTTCATCGTGTTTCGCATTTCGTGAAATGGTGCTTCAGACACTTTTATGCCTGGAAAACCAAGAAGAAAGGAAAGCAGGGGTCCAGAAGATAATTGAATTAAGGAATGTAGATGATGATACACCAGGAGACCAATCTGTTAGGCCTAGGATAACACCTGCAGTAAATCCAAACGCAAAATCCCTTTTGGAACTGATAGACCGGTCAGAAAAAGTATATGAACCTCCACTTACTTGCAAACTCAAAATATCATAAATAAGAAAGTTTGTTGAAGAGTCAATGCTAGTTCCAAAATGGCCATGTCATGGACAGTCCATAGAGAGGCGTGTGAAACAAGTAACAGAGGCTTCTGGCAAAGTGTATACTCATCAGAAACGAGACGGATTCATTAGAGGCCAGGAAGCAAGCAGAAGAATGACGTCTAGGAATGAATCGAAGCAAGATTTGATGAATATTGTTGGTTGGAACTTTTTACATTTTTTTCAACGTGTTTTCAAGTTTGATAATAGAGGAAAAACATACATAAAATTGTTTAAGATCATTAAACCACATTTGAGCAAATTTTGTTGGAGTTATTATTAAACTATCCCCTTTTTTTCGGAAATTTCAATATAAATTATAATCAAGCGCAAATTTACCAAGGTAAATTTTTATGAATTAAGAAAAATCTTTTAAATTCTGATAATATCCGTACATGAAATGGCAAATTTTTGGACCCCCTCATTCACAAAAATCACGAATTTTTTTCCCCCTCCAAATTGACACGCCCTAATGTCCATGCTGTTACATTTTAAGTACCCCACATCTTCCTCTAACATAATACCACGAGAGAAAATTTGTCTTTTTAATTTGTCAGTTGGGAGATTCCCCTCGCCGAAAAATATGCCATGCCTTCAATCCAGCTACCTTACTTTTTATGTGACTTATCCTACGCTGTTTTTTCTCCGTTATGTGATATCCATATTCTCATGTAGCACTTGAGTTATTTGGATTCTAAGGCTACCACCACATCTACGTATTCCCTACTGTCTCCTCATCCCAGCTATTTATTGTTCGGGACCTCATATTAAATATCAAGTTTTATGGGGTTTGACCTCATTTTTCAACTTAAATCTCTCCGCGTATTCTTGTCTTGTTCTCAGAATATCTTTTGGAAACGTAAATAAATGTCTTTTCGTATCTCATGCACATGGGTTGAAACGTTTCCTTCGAAAAATCCTTTCATTTCCTTATTTATAGCACGCCTGCTGGATCTTACCTCCATGATATCTCCGACTTCTTTTATTCCAATTTCCACGAAATTCCCCTTTCCTTTCACGTGCAACTTTCCCGACTTTATTGCACACAGCGCTCTCAAGAAAATTCTTTCCACCTCTCCCAATCTTTCTCTTTTTTTTCCATTCCCTTGTCCGTTATTGCATCGTTTTGGTCATCAATCATTTTCCTCGACGCTTATCATTTTTCGGTGCTTAACTATAGATCTGGCACTCAGTCATCCGATTCTTGCTAACGGCAGCAGATAATTCTGTATTTAAAATACAATTAATAATCGTATACCATTAAAATTGGACCAAAGCCTAATTATATGAACTACTTCCGTACCTTATCTACTTTAAAAGTAATTATATAGGGTAATTAAAAAGATACTTAGATTTATACAGCGTATCCGAGATTTCTTTTTCATCTTTTTGGTCTCATTTGAATAATAAACTACCATTTTCTGGTTTGTAAATAAATTCACAGTTTTTAAAACATTCGCACAAAAAATTTGCACAAAGTGCTCAATGTCGAGGGCGTTTTCACCAGTTAATTACCAGCTAATTATTTAACGTTTCCCAGCGTTTTTTTCTTTACTTTAAAGAGAATGTGCTCATACAGCTAACGGGCCATTTTCGAAGGGATTAAATAAAAACCTTTGCGGAGAAGTATGTAAAAAAAAAGATCCATCCACACCCGGCAGAGTGAGCAGCATGCAACGCCATTGCGGTAAAAAATTAATTAATTATGATTTCATGCTCTTGACACAAACAACCTCAATTCCTGAATTAAGTCCTCAGACAGTCTTCATTTATTCCACAAATTACCTCGGACGGTCATTACGACGGGCTGGTGGTTCCGGTTTGTTTCCATTAAACAGTCATAAATGCGATTTCCTACAATGTTCTGCCCTGTGGACACGACCTTTTTTTTATCCTCGAGGAATGGGTGGATATTTTTATTCTCCCCACTGCCGCGCCAGATTGAAAAGGGTTCCAGTTGCGACCGCCAGCAGGGATCAGATTCGCCGGGGAATAAAAAATCTCCCAATAGGAGAGAATAAAAAAAATGTACATGCTGGTATATTGAAATAAAACGGTATGATCAGAGTGCGAATGATGAGAAGGGTGGCGAATAAGGAAGGAAGGGGATGTTCCCCTGGGCAGGGGGTGTGGGGGCGGAAGGAAGTGATGTGGGTGGGTGGCGGAAGGAAGTGGATCTGGGGAGGAGGGCCAATGGAGTCGATAATAAATTCTGGAGAGACGAAGAGGAGAAGGGGATGATGTGTGGGTGATGGGGACGTGCGTCGTATGTAAGGCGCGGAGAAAGGCGAGGTGGGAGAAGAGTAAGACGAAGGACAGCAGGGAAGGTACCGGGTGCGCTCTTTTATCGCCAGGAAAGCCGTAAAAAGTGGAAACAAAATTATTTCCATCATCTTCTCATATGGATGCCGATGGCCTTCATCCCCCCTCACGTGTCCCCCCGTGAATCTTTTTATTTGAATGTCTAAGTCTTAGATATAAGTGTGGCGACCAAATATGGCGCCATCATTTTTTTCGATCATTTTTTATTGTTGCCAAGGAGGTTGTTTATGTACATGACCGTACATGACAACATGTTATGTATCTAGCAAGAAGTTAACAAAGGGAGTCTGTAGAAGCAAGGACCTTCAAGTGAAATAATTTGTATTGCGTGGAGTTCTTTCTTATATTAACAAACTCTACATTAATTACCTCTCCCCTCATATCACAGTTTGCGATTCTGTACCCGGGTGGTGAAATATTCTCACCCGGTGATGAGCAAAATAAGCTTCAAAAAATATCACCCGGTGATGACCACAAACCGCTTAGTGATAAATATTTTCGGCACGTTGCGCAGGACTTCTCATTGGCTGAGACCAACCAAGAGCACACGTGAGAAGACGATTGAGAACAGTTGAAGAACGCATGCTCAACTTTTAAACAATCATAAACATGGAAACCCACAAGTAAGTACGTATAATGTGTAATTAACAGGAACTTTATGATTAATAATTTATCTAACCGACTAAGTGAGTTAAATATAAACGTAATACACACTATTGTCTAACTATATTACCCTTTGTACTCTTATTTAAAAAAATAAACCTTTTAATTGTACAGAATTACTAATAGTTCTTAAACGTTATTTTCCTATTGTAAAAAAATATACTTTCGTCGACTCTGATAGACGTCGATACGCTAAAATAAACAGTAGGCACCCTTACCAAAATACAGTACTCAGAGTCAAGTACTTGGTGCATGGACGTCAGTACTACGTTCTGAAATCTCAGTACTATAGTATTCAGATTCCACGGTCAGTACTTTAATATGAGTACTTAGTACAAAGATTCCTCAAGGTAGTACTCAGTGAGCCAGTGCTGGCAATTCTAGCACTTAGTACCAGCCTGTGATACCAATACTTCAATTATGTTGACAAATTCATGAGAAGTACTGGCAGCACTTGCAATGTGTGCTAACCTGGTTCTTAAGTACTTGAAGAGTGAGCATGTCTAAAAGTTGGAATCCTATTGCTTTTAACCTTGCCAACCCTCTATCAATCAAGAAATCATTTTGGAACCTCATTCCACAAGTATATATGGGGTGGCTACGAATTTCCATTCCCTTTAAATATTTATTCCCTGACTCAATTATGACTTTCTATTACTAAAAATACCTAAGCCAGATAATAATAATAATTTATTAACATCATCGGGATATAACATCCATGAGTTTCGTCAAAATATTACAGCACAGTATTTACAAGTAGTTTGGCAAATATACAGAGGTTGCCACTAAATAAATAAATGAAACCAAACATAAATGAGTGTGAGAACAAAAATACATACATTAATGAAAATCATCAGATAGATACTCCCTTAAGCTATAATAACTTTTATGAATTAACAATTTTTAAAATTTGGATCTGAAGCATGATGTTGAGGAAATGGAGCGAATTTCAATTGGAATCTTGTTGTAAACTGTGGAAATGGAGTGATATGGGCCTTTCAGACATAGACTGTAGGAATATTGTTGGCTATGTATGCCATTTCTAGAGCGAGTGTAGTGATTATGGAAGCTGGAGTTAACAGGGAAAAAATGGGGATAGTTTCTTACAAACATGGCACAGGTAAGTATATAAATAGAGGGGAGTGTTAAAATACCAAGAGATACAAATAGCGGTCTACCTAGGGTGCGAATAAGGACTTTACTGATAGCTTTAATAGCTTGTTTCTGGAGTGAGAAAGCTTTCATGGAAAGAGATGAATTTCCCCAAAATATAATGCCGTAAGACACATGAGAGTGTACCTTTGCATAGTAAAGCGTTGTGAGTGTGTTGGTAGACACAATAGGGGCAAGCTTTCTGATCATGAAAAGACCAACAGAAAGCTTCTTGTTCAGTGCTAAAACATGAGAAGACCAGTCAAGAGTATCTGAAATGTGAATACCAAGACATTTCATTGATGAAGACAAGTTGAGCAATGGATCAGGGGGTAATCCTGGGACTTGTTGGGGACTTTTAATGTGAAAACGAATGTAAGAGATTTTGGCTTCATTTAAGGCAATATTATTCAAATGACACCATTGCAACATCTCTTGAGTTGTTTTCTTAGCACCTTCAATTAAATTGGAGGTATTGCTGGCAGTTAACAGATTAGTTGTGTCATCTGCGTACATAATGGTGTGACTCATGGTGAACTGATGGGGGGAGATCGTTAATGAAAAGGAGAAACAATAGTGGACCAAGTATTGACCCTTGTGGAACACCGGCTTCAACTTTTAAAGGACTTGATATGTTTTGTACCATCCCAGCAGTAGAGTGATGCGAGTAACACACTACTTGGGATCTACTATCAAGAAAGGAGATAATCCAGTTTAGAGAATTACCAGTAATCCCCAAGCTTTCAAGCTTGCACTTAAGGATTTTATGATCAACACTATTAAATGCATTTTTGAGATCATAAGAGACTCCTATGACATGCTGTTTCAGGTTTAGGCCATGAAGTAACCTAGTCAGATACTGAAACATTGCAGTATTGGTTGACCTACCAACGCGGAAGCCATGTTGGGAGTCTGTAATCAGGTTAAATGAGTGTAGGTACATACTTAATCGTTGATGGAATAACTTCTCAAGAATTTTGGAAAAGACTGACAAAACAGCAATGGGTCTATAATTACATGATTCTGTAGTAGAGCCCTTTTTTGGAATAGGTATTACTCTGGCTTGCTTTAGTGCAGAGGGAAAAACACCAGAAGAGAAAGATAGATTAATGATGTCAGCAAGTGGTAATGCTATCACTTGTGAGGAGGTCTTGACAACAGATAAGGGAATGCCATCTGGCCCTTTTGAGGAGGAATTGCGAAGGGATTTAATAATGCTCACAACTTCGGAAGGAACTGTGGGCGATAAAAAGAACGAATTGGGATATGCCCTGTATTGAGCATGAAAAGAGGACTTACTGGTCGGGGATGGGATATAACAAAACAGTGAGTTGAAGTGATCAGCAATTTTTTGAGGGTCATCCACAGGGTTACCATTGAAATTAATGCTAGAATTGGGAGTACTAACAGAGGATTTTGTTAACTGATGAATTACCTGCCATGTATCTCTGATAATGTTGTTAGAATTCCCAAGGTATTTATCGATTGCTGCCTTTTTTTCTAAGGCCACATAGTTCTTAAAATCCTTGAGTGCTTTAGAATAGTGACTGCGGAGGGATGTATCTGTGAATTTGCTTAAGTAGTGAAGATGACGAAGATTCTCAGACATGGAGTGCAGTTTTGGGGAATGAAGTTTAAAATTTTCATGGAAATTTCTAACCTTAATCCTTTTAAGGGGAAAACATGCTTCAAAACATACCATGAAGGTGGTCATAAATGCTTTGAATTTTACATCAACGTCTTCAGCAACATAAACATCATCCCAAGTTTCAAGCGTTAGATAATGGGTAAACCAATCCATACCATCCAATGAAAATTTGCGCTTGTAAACATATACAGGCAATGATTTCACACCTCCAGCATCAAATGAAAATTTCACTTGAAGACCAAAATGGTCAGAAAAGCCTGCACACACGGTTTTGCAGGAGAGAAATGAGGGAGAAATGTCGGAAATGAAGTAGTCAATGAGCGTACTCGAGTTAGAAGTAACTCTGGTGGGTTGGTTATTAACTACATGCAAACCAAAAGAAGATAACAAGGTGAGAAGCTCATTTTTAACATGCGAGTCACTCAGGAAGTTAATATTTAGATCACCAAATAGCAGTATGCCCTTAATATTTCTGCTACACACATATTGGAGAGTGTCAGTAAGTGCATTAAAGAAGTCAGCAATTAAACCATTGGGGGAGAAATACACTACAAGGACTGCATACACTGATGAGTTCAACTTAAGCAAAGAAACAGCACATTCAAACGTTTTTTCGTGGCAATTATTTAGGTGCATACTCTTAATATCAATGCCCGTCTTGGCACAAATTGAAACACCACCACATTTGAAAACATCACGACAGTAAAAAGAGATGAGATTGTACCCATTAATTTGGTGAACACTAATTTCGTCATTAGACAGCCAATGTTCACAAAGGACAAGAATATCAACCCCGAGTTCATGAGATAATTGTTCAAGTAGTAATCCATTGCTCGTCAGGGATCGTATATTAATATAAAAAAAGTCATAGCTGAGGCAACTTCATTAGTCGCACAATTAACTGAAGTTGAGCTGTTTGTTGGTCCTAGTCATATCTTATCTTTAGATTTCAAGACTCCAGATTGGAGCCGGGTGAGAGGCCTGGCTGAAGTAGGAGGGCGGGCAAGAGAGCTGTCACAAATACGACTAGCGCTGGAAGGGTCTGACTTAGCACTTGAGAGGGGTTGGGAACATGTTGGCTGTGGCAGAGAGAGAGATACACTGTGAGACCGACTAATCTCACCGTCACTCGAGCTAATTCCATCCCTAGCGTCAGAGTAGTCATCACCATCGTTGAAGGCACCAGAGTTGTGAAAATGGGCACTAGCACCCGTGTTTGCACTTTTAACTCTCGGGGGAAAGAATTTCCCAACGACGACGTTATCGGGCCATGTAGCCTTACTAAATAAGTCCTCACGTAAGATTGCGGGGGCACTGACTATGTATGAACAGAACTTCTTGCCTGAACGAAAGTTTTCACAATTGAAATCACCATTGGGGAATCTTTTGCGCAGATATTTCAGAATATCACTTGGGGTAGTATCACGATTTACACGACCAATGTAGAGTTGCAAATCACGCTGGACGCCAGAAAAATTAATACCATTTACTGGAGATGAGTTATTTCCTACAACCACAACATTCTGCTTCCTTCGTTTCTTCTTTCCTTTCGCCTGCTGATAACCGTCATTTACGTCCTCGGCAACGGCCGTGCCATCGTTAGAAAGGTTCTCAGGTGGAGCAGAGGAAGAAGTAGTTGTTTTCACGGCATGGCCTGGGTCCCGTTCGGTAAAACTGCAAGAGTCCTGGGAGCCGGTCGTGAAGTCAATCAAGTCGTCGGACACAGAACGACTTTGCGTGTTATTTCCGATGGGCACAGGGATCGAAACAGGCTTTATGTGTTGAGTTACTGGTTCAGCACGAAAGCAAGCCATATCCTTAATTTCCAGTAGTTGTGCTTTAATATCCGAAATAGAATTCGCCATCTTGGTAATTTGGCGACTGTCATTAATGCGACAATAAAAACAAAGCCAGATAAATCCCGGGGACTCTCGGACTATATTAAAACTTTTCTCCGTGACCAGGGAACATTTAAAATGAAAAAATTTACGGCAATAGCCACAGGAAATGAAGTTTTCCTCGTAATTAAAGCCCTTATTACAGGACCCACAACTAGTCACGATAGACCCGTCCGTCATCTTGAAAACATATGGATGTGTCCAGAAAGTGATTTAATTAGCCAACATACTTCTATGAAGTTCACACCCCAGCTGTTAGGTAGTTCAACGATGGAATTCGAATCCAGGAGAGTTCCTCAGACAAGATGTACATGATTAAAGTCAGAGCACATTTTTCTCTAAACATTTTTAATTTAACCTAGCCGAGTGGGTACAGCGTTGGACTGATAACCGCTGGGCCAAGGTTCAATTCCGGGAGAAGTCTCTGCACACGTCCAGCTAAACCCAAACTGCGTGATTTCTTGGGCCTTTCTGGGAAATCAAAGGTGGCAGAGGCAAGGGAACTGGCCCTCCTACCCTGATGAGTGAATCTGACAAGGGTTAGTACTTAATGAGCTCCACCCTCTCCAATCAAACAGACCTTCGGGTTATATACTAAGGATCTATTGTCCTATAATTCCTCTGTGCCAAAATTCCCCCCCCTCGAAACCTCGAGACTCGAAAATCCTCGGAGACTCTATAAACCGCAGGAGACTTCGCGTCTCGCAAAGTGCCCGAGGGAAGAGCTAAGTGCGTCGATCTGCCCCGGTCAGCGCGATCGCTCCGGTCATCGCGGTTTCACCAGCAACACTCTTTTTATACTGTCCGCGCTGGTGCTGACATCTTTTTCCACGTTCGAGTCGACCTGCGGATATTCCCACCAATCCAACGTGTGATAACATTTCCCCTCTTCTCCCCACTCCTCCACTGGCCAGCTGTTTCCCCTCCTGCGCTGACAAAGTGTACCGCCATCATAGCAGCTCTCTTTGCAACTGACCGCGCCGATGAAAGGACGTGTCGGCTGGGTTCCACTTGTGATCGTCTTGCAAAGACAAAGCTAACGGTATTTAGCCTTCGGGCTTGTGTTATACTGTAATAATTGGAAATATATAAATACTGTCATTGAAGTTATTTCAAACTAGCTAAGGTTGTTTTCATTGTTTTTTCTCTCGTTACGCCCACCAAATTCAGTCAATTCGTTCGCGACGTCAAGTTTCACGGGCTTGCGTTGCACCTCCAATTCATCTATATCTATCTTACTAATATAGAAATGTGAAAATATATTTGTTTGTACAATTATAACTTGATAACAAAAATTAAAATACTCAAATTGTTTTTTATTTGTAGAGAAAACATAACGGAGAAACATACGCTATAAATAATTGCAAAAAAAAGTCTCAGGGCCACAAAAGGGTCCCTATAAGAAAATATAACTCCCATAAGAAAATGTAATCAGTGAAGAATTATTTTTGCTTTTTTAAATTACTTGCAATCAAGATACAAGATAGACATTTTTACTATCGGGTGACTGAAAAAATGAATTATTTAATTTTGGCAAATTATTTCGTTTTACGCTTAGTTTTTAGTTAAAAATTATGTTTTCAATTCCTAAATTATCAATTCTTCTCCAATGTTTATGATAGCATATTTCCTTGACAGCCTAAATAACGGTTATGAACGGATAATTTTGCCCGGGCAATTTATGGCTTAGATTAAATTAAATGATCAATATTAGCAAATTTAAGTGAGATTCCAGGTGGGGTATTTGGTACCCCAATCTCTTCATGCGTGCTAACCGACATTTACATAGAAACTGCAATCTGTCTTATTTACTTTGTTAGTAATACTAATGCATCTAAAATAGGTATAATAAGTTGACTTCTTTTAACTACTTTGTTCCTTAGTGATTTAAAAATTGATGCTTTGAAAGGCTTATAAGAATGCATTTCCAGAAATGGAAATTGTGGAAAAATGTGTTCTCATCACTGATGTCTCTTACTGCGAAAAATATTTCTCAGGCAGCGTTCTCTATGATTGAATGACATGCATTACCGGTAGTTTGCCTTCCCTGAACATGGATATAATTAGGCCCAAAAATTAAATTTTGCTTATGCATGTAATCTGCATTTTGAGCGACACAATGATTCTTATAATTAGGGTAAATCGGTATGCGTAGTATATCGCTTACTACATACAATTTTGCACAATGCTCGAGACCTACGTATTCCACCTAATGAACCTTTAATACATCCTCAGAGGGATGCTTAGGGTTCCAATGGGCTCGAAGTCCCGAAATCACTGCTTTCTGTTTCGCCTCGGAATGAATGAAGTAATGAGTCTTTATAAAAAAGATGTAATCCATTTTAAATTTGAAGGCCAAGGGCCGCAAGGACTAAAGAGTGGGCCCTCCAAGATTGCTGACAAAATAAAATTCAATAGGGTACTTTTACCCGAGATGTCTTATCCTCTACTTCCAATAGAAGCGAAATGGAATCAGTGCGTATGATAAGATTAACGAGACGATGACTGGCTTATGGGAGGCTTGGATGTCGTATTGGATAATTGAAATTTCAGACAAACGCTACCGGTCTTAGCTAAAGGAGCTCCACCGGAGTAAATTAATGATTTCCTTTAAGAGTAATATTTGTGAGAAAGTATGATAAAATTGAAAATCACTATTAATATGAGAGAAAAGCGTTTTGACGATGTGAAATTCAGGATATTTTGCTGCTTAACTTCAAACGGCGACGATCGCTTTTCACGAATATTATCACAGCTTTTGGTGCATGCTCTTTTTCCTTAGGCTTAACTCTCTCTTTCATATAAGTATCTACAGACAAAAAAACAGTAGAAACCAATGATCCAAGTATTTCTTAGGCATTATGCCAGAGAAGAATACAATTGAATAATGCAAAAGAAAATGCTTCCACCCAGAAGCCTTGAATTTCCTCCTTTCTGTTTTCAGACACCGAGGTGTTCTCGTATGGTGGCTTAATATCAAGTTGTTTTCTATCAATGCCATCAATTTCTTTCCTCAAACACCATATTTAGTTGGCATTTTATTGGTACAAAATGTATTCGAAAATTGTCTCACAGCCAGTCCTGCCATCAATATGTGGAGGTAATCTGTGTAATAGGATGTGATGGTGACTGCGTAATAAAGCAGCATTAGGCCTGTGGGTCCTTTTACACACTCCTCACGCTTTTGCCCCCACTTCCCATACTCTGTCAATTAATGTATTGCTGTTGATCATGTCACGGAGCATACAGATCCCCACAGCATACCCGAGCAAAGCCTTCACCTAGAGGCAACCTTGAGCCAGGATGAAGGCAAAATGAACGTCCATATTCACCATCATATTGAGGGATGTTTTGCGGCAGTAGCCGAGCAAGAACACTGTGCACTTTAATATGGATAACATTATTGTCCTGAGAAATACATTGCAGAGCATTCTTATAAAGAGAAAGAAATATCATTGGAAAATGGCTTTAAAAAAGTATTAATCAAAGGTTTTAAGACCTTATGCCAAAGTCCACACCGTGAGATGTTTTCATTTGTCAATTTGTAGGGTAATCTCATAAATAACGACTTGAATGGGCCAAAACTGCACCCTGCTTGGGTTAAACCCCTCCATGCAATCTGTATTCCTAATTTACGTGATGGGATAAGTCTTATATATTGTACCAGATATTACATAATCTTCACTTGTTTCCTTCCGCATATTACTAAGTACATCACTGCTAACTATGGATAACAATTGGTCACTCAGTCGGATTTTAATAAAATAATTCACATTCACATACATTGTTGCCAAACATTTTCTTTTCAAAATGCTCACTGCAATTCTCACAACACTTTCCAAGTCTTTCATCATTACATGTTAGTAATTCATTGCAACTTGGACAATAAAAATGGATTCTGATTTCAGAAACAGGGATTTTAAAAAAAATATACTTTAAGGGATATTGTTGGGTTATAGGAGGGTGGCAGTTTATTACACCCAATAAACCTTCCAACGCTGCATCTGAAAGATTAAGCCGCATGGCGAAGGACATAATAAGAAGTTCTCCTTCTTCCAAAGTAAGATTTCAGTTAGGGAATGTAGAAGTTCTCTCAGGGATATCGCGGCCAAAATTTTAATCCTGCCTTACATCATGTGGCACTTCACCTACCTCCCTTTCCTCGAACACGTAATAAAAAACTCGATAAACATTCATGGACTTTTCATGAGACCGGTTTATCCTCATCATCAGTAGAGTCGGTTTCTCTATCAAAACTTGGTTCATCCGGTAATTCGCATGAGCCACCCATTTATGTCCCATCGCTAGAACTCCAATGACTCATAATGTCACTCGCATCATCACCACTCAATCTCCGTCCGTCTTCGCGTGCATCAACCACTCCATCAGGAAATGTAACATTCGATGAATTATTTCCATGCCTTTCCACTTCCTTTCATCTTCTTCCGAGATTTCCTAATGCAACAATGGACTTGGCTTAATATAATATTCCATAGACAAGATAGTTTTATGCTGTTCAGTTTTCATTGTGTACAATTGACACTTAAAACATTCAAGAACTCAACCTCTAAACGAACTTTACTGTCTTTAGTAGAACAAAGCTAAAAATGCAGGGGGTGTGGATTAACGGGTAGTTTAGGGGAGAGAGAGGAGTTTGGGGAGGGAGGTGGATGGGCCAGACTGTCATTTGGCGTGATTAATCTCGAGTCTCAACCAAAACGATAGGAGAATTTCACAGCGCAACGATGGAATTAGAACAAGATATAATTAATTTTGCCATCACCCCCCCCCCCCCCCGTACTTCCTGTCAAAATAGGAAAAATGGTAATCATAAGGTATTACATACCCTCCTAAACTCCGGAAAGTAACATGCTTATTATTGTGTTCTAACAGATTTTCAGACTTTTCATATCGTCTTCGCCAATTGTTCTTCTGTTCGCACTCCTTTTCACAAGCGCAATTATTCAAACTATTGTTTACGTTCAAGGGGTTCGAAACATACTAAACGACTTTCAACGGGCTTACGATTGTAACGATAGTCACCTAGGTGGCGCTTATTTCGTCATAATTTGCGCAAGCTGAAATATGGAAAGGCTCATTATAATTGTAGTTATATTGGGCTTCATCTCGTGCTAACATCTCCATATAAGTAGTTAACCATAGATAGTTCGCGAAAAGATATATTAAAACTGGACGAAACGAAATGTATGGTAGTTGAGTTTATTAACGAGAGGATCGGCGAAGGGAAGATACTTCCGGCCGTGGGATATCAGAATTGGTTAAAGCAGTGGTAAAAAGAAGATCTGGAATTCGCTCTAAGGGAAGAACAATCCATGCGCATCGTTTGGCCCAATTGCGATGTAAAGCCTGCGAGTGAAGTGAATCAGGTGTCAAAGGCAATATCTTGGGTGAATACTACCGCCAAAGTATTGGCGTGCGGGGGTGACTACATATATGCGAATACTTTGTCATTTTATCATGAGTTCACGAGACTTAAGGTACAGTTTTCATAATAGGTCAGGCGTAGGGCAAGAGTTTATGACACCCGAAAACATTATTATTTTCATTATAGGTTGGGTCGAAATATTCAGTCTGAGAAAATCAATTGGAAAACGTGGATTGTCCCTACGAAGGAGGAGGATAGAATAGGATGGTGGCAAAGAAAATTGAGTCATTGGCCAGTGAAGACGAGGAGTTGAAGACCTAAGCATCAGCATTATCTCAACGGACTGTTACTGCTAGTACGAGTATGCAATGTAAGATTTCACGCTTTCCCTTCGAATTGCAGTGATGAACTCTTCTCGGGCTCTACACCGGGTGAGTGATTGAAATGTTTGAGACATTTTCGACTCGGACAACCGGAGAAATCAGCGTTGGTTGAACATAGCCTCAGTCTGGACCATCGCATTAAATGGGACGATACGAGAGTTCTCTGGCGCTCAGAAAAATTTTGGGATCGCTTGACAAAGGAAGCGATATAAATTAAAATGGAAAGGAGGAACGTAAACCGGGATTCGGGCTATACCATCAGCAGCTCGTGGAATAGGGTCCTAAAAATAATACAGGTTGACAGAGCAAGGCCAACGGTCAACGGCCAAATTTCAACGGTCAACGGTTCTCCAGCTCAACAATCGGGGATCGACCAATCCCCCACCGCCACCGTCCGTATAAAACCAACGGACAGTTTCGTTACGTGGCATTTGCCTTGAAGATGGGTAACGAGTCGCTACCCGAAACGTCGGCAACATTTCAATCACTCACCCGGTGTAGAGCCCGAGAAGAGTTCATCACAGTATACAATGTGTTTTGAGGATTGATATCCTTTTGGAAGGTATATTTGGGAAATAGCGGGATGGCGCAGAATCGCAGCTAGGTTAATAGGTTAATCAATATCTTTACATTTATTTTAGGTTAAGAGAAAATATGTGATTATTGACAAACATAGACCACCATTGATAAAAATATTACAGGTTGACAATAAAAATAATGATTTAACTAATGGAATAATGGTAAAGTAGTGTAATGGGTTAAATGCTCTAGACACATTCAAACAGCCACTCCTTGATTATCCGTCCAGTTGAGTGGTTTCTCGACTAATCCCCTATTAAACATTTATTAACTCAGGAAGGAAATGGACGTATCTAAACATCGTGTATACGCGGATACAAATATGTAATCTTCATTTTTTCCACACCTGCTCGTTGAATTGATAATTAATTCATTTGCATGTTATGAAAACAAATTTCAGGATTTTTATGAGGCAAAAAGGGTCCATCATGGGCCAGGTCTTGAGATAATTCTTATGGCTTACCTAGACCATGCCCCACATCGTGATAATATCGTAAATATATGATATTGATTCCAAACCTCAGAGTGGGAATCCAAATTGTGAATGATTACATCCGGGGGACGCAGGTGCATTGGCTCGTCGTGTTTTTTTTTAACTAAAAGAAGTTGGGCAATTGAAAATTCAGAGTTCGTAGGTAAAAATTGCCTATGGCAGAAGAGGCGGTCATTAGACTCAAAGGCATCCAGATCGACTCCAGTAAAATCGAAAATTAAAAATCCCAAAACCTAATGAAGTCATTGGTGTGTTGAAACCGTTTTTTCTTCAATTAGGTACTTAAGAACCGGTAGCGAAAATGTTAGCGTTTTCAGGAACAAGAGTCGTAAATTCAATAGCTTGTAATAATTTCCAATGCCCTTTTTTGCAAACATGTTATTTGTTATAACCATTTACGTAGTTATTAAAAACATTACATATGGAGGGTATAAACAACAGCAACTGGAGTAATTTATTTTTAAAGGTTGCATTTAGGATAAAGTTGGTTTTAGCAGCAAACATATTGGAAGATTGCTCTAGCATTAGATGCATACCCAGCTGTGCAGATGGATAAATTACAATGGTAACAAAACTAAGTAATGAATAACTTAATAAGATGGGAGATACACGAGAGATACTCTCAGGTGCATTATAAAAATCACTCGCCCCTGAAAAAATCAGGATAATCGAGATGGATAAAAATAATTTCGAGCTTCATGGGTAAATTGTAAAACATGCAGGTAGAGGATTTAAAAAGGAATGATCGAGTTCTTGTTTTATAAAAAGTATGTGTAGTACTATGCCTTCAGCTTACAATTTAATACGTCTCTTGTTTTTCGTTGGCTATGAACAATAATTTCAGAAAACTAACTCCGAGTCTGAGTCAGAAGACGTTGAAGGGGGGACATATTTGTCCATTCAAGCTTCGATCCTCTTGGCTACTGCTTAACTTGATGTAGATAAGAAAGTGTCAGGTGATGCATATTATAATTAGTCTTAAAATCCAGTTGATATACGCTGAGTGACTTTGGTATTGCAATCACATCAGCATTAAGTGGAATTTATACAATGTGAAACACTTGTTTGTAGTTTATAATACATTTTTTTACATTGGAGACCTTAATAAAATGTTGAATGTGAGCCGGAGTGTTAACAGAAGTTTATCAACGATAGAGGAAGTAGTAGTAGAGCATAACCAAGAGGCCTCAATAAGGAATCTATGCAACAGAAAGGAGCACGTAGCAAAGGAAAAGTTGCAAATGGTATGCGAATGCTTTTTTCTTTTAATCCACAAGTATACATGTAATAAATTGCTCTATGGCGTATTGCAAGACAGTAAGCCCTTTATTTGGATGTTCGGCATTCCTTCTGAGTAGTAGGTTCAGATAGGGGAAAGGGTTTGGTGCAACTAAATATCCTGAACTGCATTTTATATTCTCATTCACACTGATTCAACTATTTATTATGTTTCAAATTGGTAATCATTCTTTTCAAAATAAAGTTTTTGATGGACAACCACCAGAAGTAGAAACTTCAAAGTTGGTGTTGTGAAATGCGATTGAAAAAGGTTACTTCTTTACTAACAATCTTTATACTGGTGATTACTTTGACTCAATTCAATGGATATAATCTTTGCTCATGTAACTTGTGACGCAGCATTCCTTTTTTTTATTTAAGCTCTGTAGTGAACGGTGAGATAATTTGAATTATTTTCCATCACATTGGGATAAATGGTGTTGAAGAACAGAAGAGGATCACTATTGAAATGAGATGTTAACCTTTCTCCTCAGAAAACAAAATCACCCAAAATCTCTCCGTGCGAACTCCAGTTCGCTCTCGCCCCCACGGCTACGTTTGCCGAAGATTGCTATGCAGGCGCCACCAAGTACCATGTATGGGAAACATGGAGTGGTAGGATACGACATAAATCTTAATTCAAGATATTTCAACCGAGTTAACCACCGGTAAATACTTCTTGGAGCAAAATACAGGTCTCTACAGAGTTAGAATTTGGTAAATTTAGTCTCCACGTGATATCTCATTCATCAACGTACTTCGTAAGCGAACACTGCACCTCCAATGTTTGAATCAGATTTCCACGCCGTTACATGTCATTCGATGGCGTTTATTGCGAAAAGAAGGCTAAGTGAATGAGGAGAAGATATCAATAAAGACATATCAGTTAATTTTACGGTATACGAATTTGTATCGCAAAGCTCCGATTTTATATATATTTTTTGCCATTGTTACATATAGGAAATGCAATAGGAAATACAAACTCGTTGAATCGTTTACATAGCTCCTGATTATGATCCTTTTTTATTAAAATACCGTCGCCGACATTCGTTGACTAGAATGTACGTTTTCTGAAAACAGGAGAAATACGAGATACTTTGATAAGCATCGATGATATCTTCAAAATTTTGGAAGTTGTCATTTATCCAGCTAATAAATGAATTTAAAGTGCTTCAAAAAATGGAACAGTAGCTTCGTTAAAAGTTACTGATTAGTAGTCGACATCACCAAACTGTCAACCATCGATGCAGATGAATTTTATGATCTCAGTCGTCAATGTTGAATCGGTCACAGGGGAAGCAATTATGTTTGCTAACACTAGAATGCCCGAGGGCTCATTTTTGACCCATTTTGCTTTTTCAACTTGGTTGTTTCCAGCAATTTTTTTCCAGTGACTGGTGCCCGTTCATTGCCACAAAGATCTCTCTGTCTTTGAAATATGGCTTTCCTCTCTTTCAGAAAGCTTTGTCCCGGGACCGCTTTGAAGAAATTCTGAGGTTCTTACGATTTGACGACAGGTCCACCAGACCCAACCGCTTGCAGAATGATAAGTTTGCTCTCATAATAATAATAATAATTGCGTCTTTATTTAATCAATCGTATTTTGTGCGATATTCCACAGGAGAAAAATCATTCGCCTTGACCGGGATTCGAACCCGGATCCCTCGATTTCGCGCCGAATGCTTTAACCAGTTAAGCTACGGTCGAAATATATTTATTTTCCAAGTATTCTCAAATACAGTTTTTTTATGTTTACATGTGAAGTTATATAATGAAGAAGAGAAAGAAAAGAAAACAAAAAAAAAACAAATAGTCCAAAAAGTTTCTCTCCACCTCGGGCTCGAAGCGGCTCCACTCGCTGCTGGCGCGAGCCGAGCCCGCGAGATGCTCCTCAGTTGAACTCCTCTTCCAACTCCTCCGACAACGGCGCCTCGCGTCGCTGCTCGGCGTCCACCACCCGCCCAAACAGCATGCACAGCCACGGATGCATGGTAGGAGGTGCGCCATGGAATGGGGCCTCCTGGACGAATCGCAGTAGACCCCTGCCCAATGCCTTGTGGTTTATTTTAAGCTCAACAAATTTTGCTATTGTGGCCGAAAGGATTTTATTTTTAAAATTTGGAAACAGTCGAAAATTTAGATTTAATAGTTTTTCATTGCTTACGAGACCACCACCGAAGATGTCCCAAGTCTTATATATTTTTTTGATCGCTTCCCATGCCATAATCTTGTCCTCACATCCCAATATGTGATGTGTGATATCGCCCAGTCGTTTACATGTTGGGCACCGAGGAGAGTCCTCTAGCCCCATCTTGTGCCTAATTTCTCGTGTGGGAAGGAGGCCCGCAATAACGTCAAAAATGGCACTTACAGTCCTAGCGTCCCCCTTCCCACAAGAAGCCCAATTCCTCCAACTGTTATTGATGGATGCAGTGGGAGTTCTGCTTCCCGCATTCATTCTTTCGTATATTTTTTTAACTATAAATGATTCTCCTTGCCTAAGATTTTCTACGACCTCCCTGGTGCCTTTAATTCCCCTCGTGAAGGTTGTCGATGACGCACTCGCCTTGTCCCACGCCGAGCGAAGCAGCGCCCTTCTCTCAACGTCCGCGCCCCCCAACACTTTGGCATTTAACTTTGCAAATACAATTTTTGTTTTTAATTCAATGTTGGTGAGGTTTAATCCTCCCTGCTCCGGCGGGCCATGCAGTTGTTTGCGCGCGACCTTCCTTATATATCCGTGCCAGAGCATGGAATTAGTGGTGTTTATTATTTGCGCGTTGACCTGCGCTGTAATGGGCCAAACATGAGCTAGATAAAATATTCTGGGAAGTACTACTTGTGAGAGGAGTCGAACGCGGGCGGTGAGGGGGAGAGAAGGCAAAGTGTACCGCCCCGAACTCCAACGCACGGCCCGGTCCACCTCGTTCCAATTTCTCTCTATTGTTTCGTCTACCGATTTGTCCCACCAGAACCCAAGAATTTTAAATGGGGGCGATGCTTCCCTCCAGCAAGTATTCTCCAAGGCTGTTTTTTCCCCTTTAATTATTAGTGCCTTCGATTTCTGTGTGTTTATTTCGATTCCCGCAGGGGAGTATAATTTAATAATGTCCTCGGCCTGTTTTAATTGCCGGGAGTTGCCGATAAAGAGGGTTATGTCATCGGCATAAACGACACCCGTGTATTTGGATCCGCATCTTTGTACCCCCAGTCCGGCAATCTGCAGGGAGCGGATAACGGGGTCCATTGCGAACGCAAACAATATCATAGATAAAGGACATCCCTGCCTAACCGAATTTTTAATGGCAAAAGGAGGGGAGATGTCCCTATTAATTTTCAGGTGTGCTCTGGCATCAGTGTACAATAGTTCAATGGAATAAATAAAGGATTCAGGGAAAGCCATCTTTCTTAAAATAAATAAAATATATTCAATCCTGATAAAATCGAAAGCTTTACTCAGATCTACGGCTAGAATTGCATAAAAATCTTCATATGAGGGGGGCACGGATAAAAAAAGGTCGCGTATCGAAACTGTCGCGTCTAATATATTTCTTTTATTCGACACTGCGTGTTGGGATGGGTGTAAAACAGATTCGGCAACGGCCGAGAGACGCGTCTTTAGAACGCGAGTAAAAATTTTATGATCAGAATTTAAAAGCGCAATCGGCCGAAAGTCACTACAGGATTTTGGCAGACGTCGCTTTGGTATCAAAGTTATGATCGCAGTGCGCTGACTTAGAGTAAGCGCGCCGGAGGGACTTGTAATGGCATTAAAAACCTTAGTTAAAACTGGTGTTAGAACATCCCAACACGCAGCATAAAACTCATATGGGAGGCCGTCTGAGCCGGGGGCCTTTCCTTTGGGGAGGTAGCGGATAACACTTTGCACTTCCTCCCCCGTAATCTCGCCCGCAAGCGAGTCGCTCTCCTCCTTGGATAGGGTGGGCAGGGGGGACGGAAGGGGAGGGGCGTCACCCTCCCGCCAGGGCTTGTACCGGTCAAATACGCTCGCGAAGTGCCGAGTGGCTTCCTCCAAGAGACCACCGCCCGGACACCCCGCCGATGGCGAAGCGGGTGTTGCATCCCCGCGGAGTCGAATAACCCTCCGCAGTTCAGAGAGGGTGAGCGGGCCCCAGGTATCTGGGTCCACCTCTCTCTGCCACCGGCTGGGAGCGTGCCGCTTCATTTCGTGCACGAGGATTGTGTCTTTTAAAGAAGACACTTGCACGTAAAAGTTCGGAGGACGAGGGTCTGAGTTTAATAGCTCGCTCAAGACGGACCGGTAAAAGTGAATGGTACAATTTCGCTCCCTCCTCCACTCTGTGGTTTGACGTTTCAAGAATGATTTAATTTTTCGTTTAAAAACACTCTCCCACCAATTTAAAATATCTACGTCCGGACGGAGAGCAGAGACGAGGTCTCCAACCTGCGCCCGAACGGCCTCGCGAAAACCCTCATCCTCAAGCGGCCGCGTGTCCAAACGCCACATTCGGGCGGGACTCGGTCTCTGGGGGGAGGGGGAAGTCAAAGGAACTTTAAGGTCGAGGAATAGGGCGCAATGATCCGAAAAAGAAACGGGGATGGTGTTGGTGGCGTACGGTAGGGTCTTTAGGTTGTGGGAAAGTAGGAGGAGGTCGATTCGCGTGCGAGAGTTGTGGCCAACACGCGAAAAAGGTGCGGGGCCCGCGGAGCTGGCTAAGACCGCGTCAGTTAAACAGGTGGAATCGATTAGATTTTTAAGGGCCCGGCTCGGTCGGTTTAAGATTTTGACGCGATTGGACTCAGAGTCCTCCCGCCTATAAATAGAATTGAAATCACCCGTTAAGATGGCTTTCCCCATGAAGGGATTCAGGTAAGGGACTAAAGTTTCGTTGAGAAACTTTTCTCTCTCAAGTCTCTTCGTTTCCCCTGACGGGGCATAGATGTTGACGAAAGTCATGCCTTGTGTTTGGAGGGAGGTTATCCTCCCCGATGCATGGAAGCGTACCGTATTGACGGCAAGGCAGTTTTTCACTAGGGTGGTGGTCCCGCAGCGTGAGCCACTACAATTCACAAAAGGCCGGTATTGTGGGTCAGGCCAAGTGACCCCCTCGACCGTCTCTTGGAGCATTATAATGTCCGGATCAAGGGATTTTGCAAAGGCCGAAATTAGGTTTAACTTGAGGGCGCTAGTCGCCCCCGCAATGTTTAAAGTTAGGACTCTCATGTTAATAGGCATTGGGAAGGGTCTAATTTTTAGCTTTACCATTTTCATCGGAGTTTTTGTTTCTCCGTCGCGTGTTGCGTCGCTTTCCGGGGCGTTGCTTTTTCCCGGAAGAGTCGGTGTCCGACTCATTCTCTCTTGCGACGTCTTCCACCAGGTATCGGAATGGGTTGGGGGTGAGGAAGGAAAGGGGCGGGGTCTCAGGGGGTGGGTCAGGGAGGGAGGGGGGAGGATCACCAATCTCCTGGGTGGGGGATATGTGTGAAGGGGAGGAGGGGGAGGTTGGACTTTCAACCGTGTTTTCTTCTTCATCCGATGCGTAAGTTGCCTGGGATGAGTCGTCACACACACCACCCCTCGCGCCACCCCCCGCCGAGCTCCTCGTCCCCGTCATATCGCCACCTGTCGCCCCCGACCCGCCGCTCATAAGCGTTGTGGGCCCTCCCCCCCCGAGCTCCCCCCCTCTATCCCTCCCCATCGGCCCCTCCGGCATCTCCTCGCTCGCCACGCCGGACTCGGCGCAAGTGGTGAGAGCGGCGGTGTTGTCGTTGTCTATGCATGGCGTCTGTAGAATGTCTGGCTCCTGGTGGGCGGGGAGGGAGGGCTGGCGGCGTTGTTCCTGTAGGAGTGGGACATGGGTCTCCGCCTCCACTCGGTCGGGGACGGAAGTGGCCGGAGGCGGGGACTTAGTCCTCAGGCGCTTCATGGTGTCTTCCTCTCTAGCTTCCCCAATGCTGGAGGGGGAAGGGCTCCGTTTGACGGCCCCCTCCTCCACCCTCGTCGAGATAGCAGCGGCCCCAGACGACCCCGGGTCCACCTCCATCCTTGTTAAATCCCTCGCCCGCTGCTCCATTGTCTCCTCGTCGTCAACTGCCGCCCCCTCCGAGGGTGTCGCCATGACGTCCGCATAACGCCTGCCCACGTCATTTCGGGGGCAATTTCTGCGCTCGTGGCCCTCCTCATTGCACCGGGCACACGTCCGCCTCTGGCCATCATAAATAATCAGTCCGCGGTTTCCCCCTATGGTGACATAAAGAGGGAATGTTGCGGTCGACCACCATTCGTACATGCCGCGTACCGGTGCAAGAGTTTACAAGGCCATTTCCCTCCCATCTAGCGTCCCAACTCCTAATAACTTTCCCGAATCGACCGAGCTCCGTTTCGATGTCTTCCCTCGTTGTTTCAACGGGAAGGCAAAGCACCCTCACATTGACTGGGCTGCCGGTCGTGTGGTCTATAGTGCATTCCATGAACTTCTTGGCCTCCGTAGGAAACGGGAGCCTTTGGGTTTTCGTTGAAAAAATTCTATTTAATATCTCTTGGCTGGCCATCTTCACGAAGATGTGTCGCCTGTTGTATCCGAATTGGATCGCAATAACTTCTGCATCCGCGAGGCCCAAAGTCTCCCTGACGAAGATGTGGACCTCCAGCGGTGTCGGAATTCTCTCTTTATCGTCCGTGTGGACTAATAGCGTGTTCACCCGGAGAACCACCATGGTGAACAAACAAGGGGATAATGAGGAAAAAAAAAGAAAAAAGTAGGGGGACACAAATCACTCCACTGAGGGTACAGAGCACTCCACTGAGGGCACTCCCCTCACCTGACACGACCTGTGACAGGCTGAGGGGGTTTCAAAACTAACTAAAGAGAAACTGAAAACCACTCGGTGTGTAACACAATAACTAAAGAAAAAGAAAAAAAGAGGCACCACTTGTGTCGAAGATCTGTCACAATGAAAAAAAAACAAGAAATAGCAGCCGCTCACATAACAAATGAGAAAAACTGTCGGGAGTTAACACACTCGGTCAACCGGGGTGGGCGAGAGACCGTCCGGTCTCGCGCCCGTTCGGCGGCAAGGGAGGCTTCCCTTGCCGCGAGGATTTACGTCAGCTCTCGCACTCGGGAGCGATAAACAAACACGTCCGACCTCCACGAGCTACCGAGGCGTCCTTCTCCCCTGTGGATTATTAAAGCACTCGGTGCGAAATCGAGGGATCCGGGTTCGAATCCCGGTCAAGGCGAATGATTTTTCTCCTGTGGAATATCGCACTTATGTGCACTTGCGGGTGACTCCGTAAAGGTTACTACCGTGGCTAGTCCCGGTTTCCTCAAAATCGTATTTTGGACCATTGGGTCCTCTCTTACAATAAACTTGAACAATCACAAATATCCATGTTCTTGGCGGTGAAACCTACCCAGGTGGGATTCGAACCCGCGAATTACGGATTGGCAGGCGATGACTTTACCCCGCCGCCGCCACCGAGGCTGGCACATGTCCGAGGTTTGAAACAAATTTATAGAAAATTGTCAAACCTGCTACATCTGAGGGCCTTACATAAGTGTTGATGAGCAATTATACCCTTCAAAACCCGGAGCAGGTTCCTCCACTTCATGCCCGTAAAACCTGACAAATATGGGTAAACGTTTTGGTTGGCTGTCGACAAAGACTCTAAGTACATGGTGAATGCGTTCCCTTACTTTGGCAAAGATGACATGCGTGTAGACGACCAGCGTCTCGGTGATGATGTTATTGCGAAGTTGATGTCCCTGTATGTCAAGAAGGGGCGTGACCTGCGACAACTCCTTCACGTCAATCACATTGGTGAATAGCATGAAGGCCAAAGGCACGAGTCTTGTTGGAACGTTGAATCCCATTAGGCGTGAAGTTCCAGCTGAAGTGAAAAAGGCAAAACTGCCTCTGCATAACACTAAAATTTTGACGCATGATGACCAGACAGTCACACTTTATCAAGGGAAAACCAAGAAAAAGGTACTTCTTTTGAGCTCACTCCACCCAGATGTTCAGACTGGTACAGATGAAAAGAATAAACCTGAAAAATTTGTTTTTTATAACGAGACCAAGTATGGCGTTGATGTTGTTGATTAGATGGCTCGAAAATACTCAGTAAACCATCCTGCAGACGCTGGCCCGTGCATAACTTTTCGAACATTCTTGATCTTGCTGGAATCAACGCCCATGTAATGTACAAGAAACTCAACCATTCTAGAATTTCCAGAAGAGAATTTTTGCTAAAACTTGTTCAAGACAATGCTGATTCGCGAGAGGCTGGGTCTCTCACTGCATCTGACGATTCGGACGGTGCTAATCGATTACTAACTTTAGGGTATAGTGTGTTGCATGTTGGTGACTACTCACCCCCTGCCACACACCCTTGAGGTGGCTTGCTGTGTATTTTGTAGATTTAGATGAATCCTGAAACAGCAAAAATTCGCTGGAAATGTTAGGAAAAAATTACAATGTAAGACAGGTATAAAGGGTAGTAAGTCATGCAAGTATTGCAAAACATCTGTCTGTAAGCAGTGAATTGGCAAAGAAACTTACGTGGTCCACTGCCTAATTGCATCTCACCTTGAAAATTATAATGTTGCTCCTGAAAATTTAAATGGAAAGGGTATCTTTATATAAAACAAACAACAAATGCCACACTGTTATAACTCTAATTTACTTACCTGCAAAGACAGGCAGAATTATTTGTAACTTTGAAAATAAATAGTTTTCTTCATATTTTTTACTGTGTCTAACCCTAACCTAACCCTTTCCGAAAATTTTCATCATCATCCGTTAAAATATCAAAAGACATAAAAATACTACATAATAAACTAAAAAACGACAGATTCGATGAGCAATACCATGAGCAAACAGTGCGGGTCATAAATGACCCCTTATACATCCAAGGGTGAGCGCAACCTTCAGGCATTCTAGTGTTAAAGGGCGAAAAAAGTGACAGAATTGCGCCCTTGGAGACGCTTATAAAATAATATCGCTTCTGGAGCTGCTTCAACTCATAAAAATGTCATTGGAATCGGTTTATTAGGACGCCCAAGGGGAAAGAGTATTTCGAATAGGCGACGCGACGGTGCAAATTAGGACGTGTGGCGAGTGATTACCTTTGTGGGAGCTGATTCTAGGACATTTCGAATAGTACCTCGTAAATATCACGACTTCATGATGTTGCCTACACATATACTGCTGCACCAGCGCTTTAGTTTTTTTCCATTCACTCGCTACGACGTCAGTTGGCGTCGTGGTCCGCCCACGGTCCATGGGATCCGAGCCGAAGGAAGGGTCTGAAACCCCTAGAGGGATCAGAACCCTCGCACGGAGCGGAAGCCTTATTCCCTCGCTCGGGAATATCGCAGGGGGTCTGATCCTTCGGACCCGTCGCATCGTCTTCCACCGCCCCCAACCCCCCCTCCTGCCCCCTTCCGCCCCCCGGCACTCCGCCCCAAAGGGGAACTGAGTCCACGGGATGACGCCGAGTCCACTGATCCTCCCTGAAGTGCTGAAGCGTAGCCGTCACCCCGATATCTACCGAAAAAAGAACTGATTAAGACGGCTAAAACTTTTGCCAGTACGAGATGGATACGGATCTTTCCATTCGCTCTGGTGCGCCGCCCACTTCGCGAGGCAGCAACGTCATTGCTTTCCATTCGTGTCAGGCGCAGCAGTGGCAGCGCGATTCAAAACAGATCCGGGGGGTTATTTTGTATTCAGTGAGAATTCGTCATAAAATACGGAAAATTACGTCATTTTTCGTAGTCACACACTCCGCCACCCAGGCGGCGTGACCATCTCCGGCTCTCGAGAGCTGATCTGCAGGCCATTTATTCGACTCACCCGCTCTTTCGACTCTTGATCCGTATCTTTCGACTCTTGATCTGCAGATTCGTGCCGACTACTGTGGAAGAAGTTACGATTATCAAGGAATTTCAAGATATAACTATCAATTAGGCGCTCAAGAATCTTGCATAATAACGATGTTAACGTTATGGACTGGTAGTTTTCTGGGTCGTGTTAGATTTATTTTTACTAACATGGGAGTGACATTGACTGTTTTACAGTCTTGGGGTAAATGACCTCTCGTTAAATTTGGTTTCTTGAAGTGGTCTGGGGCTAACTTCTTTGGGGCACGCGTGCGAGTATCTCTTCTGGACCTGGGGACTTGTTACATTTAATCGGTTCACAAATGACATGGATGTCTGCGTCAGGCATGGCGACCTCTTTTAAGAATACGCTTTCAAATAAGTAGTTCAATGTGCTGTTTATGCCGATACTGTTTGTGACTACTTTGCCATTTTTGTTCGTCAAATACTCTACGGTTGGACATTTACCCTGAAGCTCTCTTGCATAAGACCAAAATTATTATTTAGGATTCTCATTTGGTAATTCACCTATAACTGTTTCCATGATGTTGCACAGAGCAATACGCACTCTTTTCTTTGTTTTTGGGCATTGGGTGATACAGTCTTCTCTAGCAATTTTTCGAATGTTTCGTCTGCACACAACGCTGATTTCATTGTCACTATATTCAATCATACGCCTACGTTATCGTGTTCCTATCTGTGCCAACTTCAGTACTTTGAATGGATAGTCCTTAGAGTCGATTTCACCACATCCATCAATTATTTATACCAATTTCATGCCAATCGCGCCATGATGTGTCAAGGTAGGCACTGTCAAAGACCATAATTATTGGTGTTAGGACTAGGAATCTGACTCCCTTCCAACAATTTCCTCCATACTGCGCTATTATGGCATACCTCTTTTGCTTCAGTCAAATTCATGCATTGCTTTATACGCGATCTCGTGTTCTTAAGATTCCTAGCATTCCTCTTCTGAAATTCCCCTTCCACCACAATCAACAATGACTTTCTAACCTCTTCCTCTCTCACCCTTACCCCACTATATCATAAATCCGTTCCTCTATTCCACCTTCATCCATTTTAGCCATCTCACGGATACGAAAAGGGTACTAAGTATTCCAAGCATAATAAATATACAATGTAAAAGAAAGCGAAAGAATATGCCTTTGTGAAGCTTTTTTCAATTATCGTCATTTTTTAATATATTTACTCATAAAGGTGGAGTAAAAAAAATTTTGTTCAAAACTTCGAATGGTATGAGTTTTAACAATATTGGATTTGCATGAGATTTTTTATTTCACAATGGTCCTCATGAGTTTAGGTCAGTTACGGATGACGTGAAAGCAAGAACGTTAGATAAGAATTCTAATTTTTCATTCAAAACAAAACTCACGTAGGTATTTGAGTCTACTGCGTCGAGTCGGTACGAATTCTTTGAAGAGAGTGCTCGTTATAATCGGTTATGTATCGTAAGGTATCGTGCTTATTAACATAGTAATCGTATTTGTAGCGATAGTTATTGTGTTTATCGAAACCTCAATGCTGAAACAATTATCGCATGACCAATAATACCGCTAATGCTTTATATTCTCGATAACTATTGTCCCTTCGATATATAATTGCCGCTGTATCGACGGGAGGGTCGATTTTGTTATTGTATTGCGAGGCCTAAATATCTATCTTGCACAAAGTCTGCATCATGCGCTTCAAGCCGGCACAAAGAGGTCAATAAATTGGTTGCTTTAGCCACCTCCCTTCTCAGTGGTCGCCCCAATTTGCGCTTTAGGGAGGGAACAAAGGTTTAAATGATACATGACCGAAAGTATGAGCGGATATATATATATATATATATATATTTATCTTAGTTCAATGCAAAAGATTTCACCCTCATACAGTCACAAAATTTATTTAAGTACTCCCCATCATTCATTAAACCAATCTCCATTATACCAATCATAAATTTGAACTTAATATTCCCATACCAAATTTTATCTCAGGAAGGGTCTTCCATAACTGGGTAGTTAACTTGATGAATGGAGAGAAACGGAACAGCCTAATCTTATTGAAATGGAATTACTGATGAGCTCTAGAAGATATATTATCTTAATAAGTTGACTTAATTGATAGCCTTTAGCACATGAAGTGAGATTAAATGAGAGAAGTAAATAAATAGGGAAGGTTGAACACCAAAAGAAGACGCGCCCGCAATGGCCGAAGGAAAAAAGTCCCGTTGAGTGTGAGAGTGCGGCCCTTGTCGCCTCGCAGGAGATCTATCGCTTCTCTAGGTCACGCATAGACAGATAAATAGATCTTTTACTTGTCGAGGCGAGGTTGATACTCTAGTCTCTTCTCTTCCACCTAACCCCTTGTCACAACTATGTGACCACCTGTAACAACTAAAACTAATAAATAGAGTATGCAATATGATATCCTTTTCCGGTTAACTGTCAAATAAAAAATAATACAATATGTCAATAAAAACATATGCACGAATTTATAAATTTTTTAAATGAATGTAATACTGTATGATCCTCTGTCCAAGTGAATGATCATTGTTATCAGACTAATGTATAAAAATTGAATGGTGTCTGTCTGTCTCTCTGTCTGTTGCTCAATCACGCAAAAACTACTGAACCGATTGAGTTGAAATTTAGCATGTAGAGATAAAATGTATATGAAATGAACATAGGCTATATTAAAATGCCCTCAGGGCCCCCAAAGGCCCCCCTGGTGGTCCATGATAAGCATTGGGTTCGGTGCAGTGGTTTCAGTTTTTTATTTTTATAAGTACATCACTCAAGATAGAGGGCTGGGATTTTTTTATCGGATGGTTGAATAAATGAAGTTTCTAATTCTTTCAATCAATTTTCTTTAATACTTAGTGACTGCCAGAAAATAATGCTTTAGCTGAAAAATCTCACGTTTTTCTCTGAAATCAACAATAGTATATTTCCTTGACAACCAGAGATTTGATTTTCAATTTTATTGCGCAGGAATGTTCAAACCGCCTGAGATTGAATCACGAGTAAAAGTAGAAAAATTAGAGAAGTTCTTTTTAAATTTTCTCTCTTCAACTTTCTCTTTATTCATTCCCGTTGGTTCAACTTCCGATCCCCGAAAAGTACCTGTCAATCGCTAAAAAATTAGACAACTTTCATGAAGTCTCTTTAATTTTTCTTGGATCACGGTTAATTACAAAACGATGGAAAGTTACTCGTTATAATTGTGGGAAAATGAGCTATTCGCAAAAAAATTTGAAGTCTCCTCAATTTTATCAACTTTTGGTTCTCCCCGGTTGAGTTAATTGCTGCGCTGCGGTTCGTGGCTGTTTTCCTAAGCACCCAGCCAAGCGTGTGCCCGCGTGTGCGGGGAATGCCGGGAGCGGCGCAACAGCCGATTGAGTTTCAGCGCTCCGCTGGGTGGCGCACTTAATGGCGTGTCTCTCTGCGAGCACCACGGTGCTATATCTCCTCGGCGGGATGGACGCCGATTGAGGCCGAACCGCGCGCGCCCTTTGCATAACCCCTCGCCTGGATATGGGAATGGATCGCTTGCCTCCAAAGAGACGCTCGGCGCGCCATTGCCTGCGCCTTGCTCATCCATCTCAACCCGGAACACTACAGCTATCGCGGAATACTGCTCTGCACAGCCTGCACCCCATGATTTATTCCCAACCTTATGATCCCGTGCTTATGACCTTATGACCCTTTTTGTCGCCATCGCTTGCAGCTTGTCGTGTCCAAAACTTTCCTTCTCTTAGCCCTCCAATTAAGGAATCTGATTTTAGGTTGCATTCAATTGTGGCTTTCAATATTTTATGTCTCATACCTTACGAGAATGCTTAATTGTATGATAACTAACTTTCAAGCAATACCAGTTTAAGATTAGTGTAAATAAAACGAGAATACTGTTTTGTGAAATAAATACAGAAGACAAAGCATAGGACTCGGACATCAAAAACTGTAGCATGCGGAAATATTTCTTCATGGTAAGCGTGAGTACCAGTGATGGGATAAGCTAGAAATAAATTGAAACTAATATAGTGGGGAAGTAAAGAGGCCAATCTACCATAAAACCCGTTTCACACACGATGATTGATCCACCACAAGACTAGTATGCTAGCTGGTACTTGATATTGAGGACGGAATCTAGCATGCTTGGAACCCTACTAGGAGGTTTCACACGATCATCGACCTTGTGCTTGCTATTAAGCAGTTATTCCATATGATTCGATACTAATTTAAAAAAGAGAAGATCGCACAGCGTCTGTAACGTGAACGTGATTGGTAGATGGCCACTGGGTCCTACTGGGTCTAGTAGCAAACTAGTACCGCATCAAGTACGAAATCCAGTAGCTCAGCGAGTATACTAGCTAACATGCTTGCTAGCCAGTATACTGGTTCTGTGCACATGATACTGGAAAGCTAGCATACTAGCGAGTATACTAGACCTTGTGTTGGATCAAGTGTCGTGTGAAATGGGATTTAGATGAGCCTATTAACAGCCAGTAACTCGAGCTCGGAAGTGATGAAACAGTTCATAAGTCATGGGCATCGAGCATGCCTTTAAAAGGCAGAAAAGTTTGGACGATAACAGCTCTTTTGCAAATAATATGTGGAAGCGAGCTAAAAACAAAGGTGTTGTGGAAGAATGATTATAATAAATGGACAGAGAGAATCGCCAATGAGGAAGTCATGCGATAAGTCGGAGAGGAAATGTGAAAACTAGTGAACAGTCTCAGAGCAAGAAGAGGCGAAATTATTTGCCGAAACAACAGCCTCTTCAGAGCATTAGAAGAAACGAAAGTGAATGGAAGAATCACAGAGGATAAAGCTCGTGAAGCAAGTTATCTACATCTACGAAGTACCGTGCAAGCCACCACTAGGATGTGTGGCACGGGGTGATTCCACACCAAGCATGCAGCACTCGTCCCAGCACAAGTCAGAACCTTGCACGCTCCCCCGGCCGCTAAGCGCAGACACCAAAAAGCAAAAGGTAGGAAGCAGTCGCTCACTAACTGTCGTATCATACGATATAGGTCCATAGTAATTGGTCGTAAGTAAAGTAAACTGCCCAAAGTAATTGGTTTTGTCGTCAAAGAACAATGTGAGACAAAAAAATCAATCTTAATTCTAATGAAATTTAAAATATGCTGCGTATGAAATTTGGATAAAACTATACTTTTATTTTTGGTGAAAGAATTGTAACTTTATCTTGATTACAAAGGGAGTTATGTAGATAGATTGAAAATACGCAGTCCCGTGTGTGCGAAGTGTATTTACTATAACGAGGTATTGGTCAGATGACAAGAATGTGGTCACCGAACGTGAAGAATCTCATGTCCGCGAAGAAACTGCCAATATGCAGATGCAGATGTTATGAGAGACGTCAAAGTAAAGGCTTAATCAGAGGGGTGATGAAACGGTTGGCGGTGAGAGGTATGAGGGCGAAGTGTGAGGGCGTGGAGAGCTTCAGCAAACCAATCTTCGGATTGATGACTAATCTCGTCTCTGCGCTAAATCATCGCAGAATACCGGGCCGTAACACGTATTCAAATTAACACTTGGAGACCAAGATAACGATTTTACAGCAAAAATGAACATATGATATGTCCTAATGATAAAAATGGAAAGATACGGTACAACTTTCATCTTATATATCCATTTATATCGTAGTATAAAACGAATTTCATGTAACCCGATTGGAGCTCCTGAGTGCTGTTCGAGTCATCTGCGTGTTGTAAATTTGAAGGACTTTTGAGACTTCATGAGGGCAGGCACTTTTTTTCAGGGTCATAATATCTTATAAGGTTGCTAGCTCAAGTTGGCATCAAATTTTAATAAGTTATTTTTACCTTAAAAGTACAAGTTCAGATAATGCCTTATTGTCCTTAATGGCGCTAATGACCTCATTGGTTTATCGTCTCGCCTAAATTACCAATCGAAAAAAAATAACTTTAAATATCCGCGACACTTCCTTTGGTGTTCATCTCATGATACGTGAGTCTTGAATGTGCGTGAGTTGAATGGAATCAACGACATGAAACATATACCCTATTTATTCGTTTTTTTCGTGGTTTTTCCCCTTCGAACGATCCAATCTATTTCAAATAAACCCACCCGCGAACTCACATTACGATTTTACGTCAAGCTACACACTGGCAGCGCCGACAAGTGATTTTATATTAATATTTTTCGGCCATTTTATTTTATCATTGGGCACCATAAATTCAATGAAGAGCATAGTTTTCCCTCCTTCGGATGGCGTATTTCGTCCATTCGTATTATAATCTCTCATACTGTCCGAGTTTAAATAGAAATATTTGCTGTGCAAAATTTTGTCGCATCGCCGCCCATCATATAGGTTTCTCCCATCAGTACAGTTTTCAAAGACGTTAAAATCCATCCAACCTTCCGAACGTATACCGTACCCCAAGGTTTTTTTTCTTTAGATTTCCTCTTATAGCGCCCTCCCCCTTTTGGGCGGTAGATGGAGAGTTATTAGTTTCTCCACGCCTGTTGCGTCCGGATTCCCCTAATAATGTCTCTCCCCTTCATACGGGGAGCACCTTACCACGGGAAATCCTTTCTAAATCCGTCCCTGCGAGGGAAAGACGCCCTTTCTCTCGCCCCTGACAACGGGATCGACAGTCTCAATTGACAAGACCAATTCGAACGAAGGGCGGTGGAAAGAACGGTGGTGGTGTTGACTCGAGTTGGATTCTCCGCTTCGAAGTACTATTTTCATTGGACTGAAAGAAGATTTACCACACTAAGAGTAGCATGTACTAAGTGGCTCAACATAATGACTACGTATATTAATAAAAACGTATTTTCCATTATTCAACATAAAATAGAAGAGTTTCCTTCAAATTAAGGAATTTAATTTAGTGTTATAAAAATTGAATTTCATCCCATCTCTGAAGAACCGAAGTATTCTTTGGAATTATTATAAAAATGCGCAATAATAAAATAAGCAATAAAATAAAATGACAGCACCAAAAATAGGCATGCAATGCCCTTTCCAGCAAGTCAATGGTTAATTTAAGCGCCACCAAGGTGTCGTGTACGCAGTCCGGGCAGTCAAGCGTTGTCAGTGTCGTAAGCGTGGCAGCACTGGAACGCTGTCAGCCCCTCGTAATATAGCCCCTTGTTGCGTCGTTGAATAAGCCACACATTCCACGCAGTGTTTTTCTCCCAGGCACCGCGACCTGTTCCAGGGCTTTCGCTTCCTTCCAAGGAATTATAATTTCACCCAAGGTGAGTTCATACCCTGACGAAGAGAAGAAGACTGAGTATGCAGTGGCTGGAATGAAGGACAGCGGAGGTGAAGACAGGGAAATATTTCAGGGGAAGAGGAAAGAATGATGGAGTGAATTTCAACTTGACAGAAAATTGGAAAAAAGAATAAATTTTCCTCAGTTTCATATGAACAACAGCATTTTTACTTTCCCCCTCAACTTATCAGTACATTGAACTTGAAATGCTTAAAATGCGAGAATTGGTGAAAGATGAGGGAAATAGTGTTTGACAAATATAAATACCATACACGCATGGATAAACACATTATAAGAAGTGAATTCTCCCGGTGGATCAAGTGGAATTGATATTTAGGCCACCTCTCATCTTATTTTTTTTTAATTTTTAGTAATTTCTGGACTAATTTAAGTCAAGGTCGTTGTACGTCACGCTCGTAAGCATATGCTCGCTGAAAAACATATACGCCATATAATCTGAATATTTCGTATACTTTTTATTTCTATTAACTGACAGTATGTTAATACTAAAACCATAATTCATGAAACAATGGAGACAAAAAGGAATTAAGTGGAATTCACTGTTCGTTCTCACTCATGCAGTTGCCGTTGAAACTTCCTTAAAATAGCAGACTCCACCACTTTCCCATATAGTCCCGCCTCTTCCAAACTAGGAGTATACATCATCCATGGTATAACTTCATCTAAATGGTAGGTCTTTTCCTGACAGTTCCCGTAGTTTTCCCCCCCAACCTCCAAAATCGTTGGTTGGCTATTTAAGGGAAGCGACCGACTACTGATATCATTTTGTGCAATCAATACATATGGGTAGGATGGTAAGGGAAGAATCAATCAGGAAACAGGTGGAAAATATTGATTAACCCGACGTCGGCGTTACATAGCCCTAACGGAAGGCTATAAGTGGAGCACAGTCCCATCCGACGGTCGGAACATTCCAATCAAAGTTCTCTTCATATAGCATCCGATGTTCGAATTCCACCCAAAAATCTCCACAGAATCAGACGGAATTCGAGCCCGGACCATCAAGTGGACAGCTGGCAAAATTGCCACCACTCGACCCCAATCGCGATATTTCACAACAGGAGATGTAATTAATTCACGATGACTTGTGCACGACACCACCTATTCGTAGATTAAAAGGAAATTATTAGCATGCCACCACAATGATGGCATGCGGTGGCAAGAAAATAAAAAAAAACCGTGCACCAAGTGATATCACGAAGTCCAAGCGATTAATCGTCTGGGACAGTCATGGGAAGTTTTAGTTAATCCTTGATAAGAAGCTATGGCATCTTCTGGTCTTCATTATTTGCGTTTATCTACTTATTTAGAGCTTGTCCTATTGGCATCATATTTGCTTTGTCCCATTTATATCAGTGCGATATTCCACAGAGGAGAAATGATTCGCCTTAACGGGGATTCGAACCCGGATCCCTCGATTACGCGACGAGTGCTTTAACCAGTTAAGCTACGGTTAATATATATTTATTCTTGATCGATTTTACATATTAATTTTCATCGTACAATTTGATACATTGTAAAACAAGGTAACAGTCATCCGTGAGGTATGCCTCCGCTAAACAGCTGATGGCGAGGACAGGGTGGCGGCGCTCGATGTGATTGCGCTGGGGGGTGCTGCATCCGGCGTTCTTGTGTGCGCTGGCAGCCGTCTGATCAGAGGAGAGGAAGTTCCAGGGTAGGGTGTTGACTCCAGGAACTGTTCAAGTAACCAGGGGCGCATGGTGGGTGGCGCCCCCGCGAGGTGAGCAGACCTCAGATAAGAGATCAGTCCCTGCTCGACATTTCCCCCATGAAGCCTTGTCTCTACATATCGCGCAATGATCCTAGATAAGGTAATCGATTTAACAAAAGGAAAGAGCCGGAAATTCATGGATACTAACTTGGTGTCGGGGATGAGGCCACTCCCGAAGGAATCACAAGTGTCGAAGATCAGACGTATTGCATACCATGCCGCCTGACCCTCGTTGCAACCAATGAGATGATGAGTGAGTGTGTCAACCCTCCGGCAAAGAGGGCACCGATCAGAAGGGACGAGTCCGTAAAGCTTTTTGAGTCTCAAGGGTGGGAATAAGGTCATTTATGACGGAAAACATGAGTGATTCCTGGAGGGAATTAAAATTTGTTACACACCAATTTTTATCGAGTCAGGTGCGGCCGGAACGGAAGTTCGTTTAGGATTAATTTATCGTAAACTCTTTTTGCCACGAGCGACTAACCGGGGGCTAGCACTTCAACGATCCTTCGGATTGATCGCTCCGCGAAACGAAACGCTGGGTTCGAGGAGGCCCCGGCGAGGGCGGCCTTGACGAAATCCCTCCACTCGGGCCTGTCATCGGAGAGTGCGCGGACGTGGAGTTTGAAGAAGAGAATGTCACATTTTAGTTTGATATTTGTTGAAGAAAGTCGAGTTCACACGGAAAGATAGTGGCCATACGCGTGCTACGTTTCATATCCTGGGCATAATCATTTGTTCCAAGAGACGAACGCGTGCCAGGAGGGGGAGTGACGGGAGAGCATATCTCGCAGACACCACCCGCACCTGTCGCACCATCTCCCCCCAATTCCGATCGAGGGTCCGGTCGAGACTGGTGTCCCACCAAAAGCCCAGGATCTTAATGGAAGATTTAGCAGTGATCCAGCTGCATACCGACTCCGACGGCAAAAGTCCCTCCCCCGTAAGAGGAAAGCACCTGGACTTAGCACGATTCACGAAGAGACCGCCGGTCTCAAAAAACCGTAGAATCCCGTCCGCGACCGCCAACTGGTCGAAGCGGCCAGCAAAGAGCGTCAGGTCGTCGGCATAAAATACACCCGTGTAAACTTTGCCAAAGAGTGAAGCCCCAACACCACCCTCCGCCATCTCGCGGATCACAGGGTCCATCGCGAAAGCGAAAAGAAGCATTGACAGCGGACATCCCTGGCGAACTGAATTCAGTATGACAAACGTTGGGGTAAACGTCATGATTTAATTTAATTTTTGGCGAAATGTCGGTATAAAAAATTTTGATCGTGCGAATGAAAGCTTCCGGGAAAGCCATTCGACGAAGTACTGTTATAATATAATCGATACGTACATAATCGAAAGCTTTAGCCAAGTCCACGGCCAATATTGCAGAAATATTACAGTTCGCGGATTGATTTTCGGATAAAAGCACATTGCGGATTAGGAAGGAGGCGTCTAGAATAGTACGCTCCTTCGCGATCGCGTATTTGTATGGCGATAAAACAAGGTGTGATACGCCATGAAGTCGACGTTAAAAAACATGAGATAAAATTTTGAAATCGCAATTTAATAGCGCGATCGGCCGAAGATCGTCAAACGTCCTCGGACGACGTTTCTTTGGCAATAGTGTAATCAAGACGAGTCAGTATGCCGCGGCCTATGATCGAGTTCAATACGTGAGCCATGAATGGGCCTAGAACATCCCAATACGCGAGGTAAAACTCGTACGGCAGGCCGTCCGGACCAGGCGCTTTTCCGCGGGGGAGTGACCTGGCATTAGCGTCCAACTCACCCCCCCCCCCTCCGACATCGCATGTCAACCTATCATGGGATTCGGGGGATAGAGTGGGCAGAGAATCGTGAAGCGGAGGCGCTTACTTCTACTTCCAGGGCCCATTTCGCTGAAACCTCGACTTATAGTGTGCCATAGTGTCCTTTAAGATGTCACTCCGAGGGTCCTATCTATCCGACGGCGGTGTAGCATCATCACTCATCCGTAGTGTGCGTCTGAGTTCAGCTAGCGTGAGTGGACCCCAAATTTCGGGATCCAACTCCTTTTTCCATCGTTTCGGGTGGTACCTGTCTAGTTCCAAATCCAAGATTCTTTTCTTAAGGGCTGCGACTTCCTAAAAATATGTGGCCGATCGTAAGGGAGATGCGAGTAGTTCCCTAAGAGCGAAGCGGAGGAACCCGATGCTCTCATCGAGCTCTCGTTTCCACTCGCTAGTACATCTCCTTAAAAGTGAAGCGATGCGTCTTTTAAAGACGCCGTCCCACTAGGAGCCGATATCTAAATCCGAGCGAACTTTACCGATCAAATCGATCACGGGGGCACGAATCTCGCCACGGAAGAATTCGTCGTCCAACAATATACAATCTAAACGCCAAAGAGACGGGTAAAACGGACTCTTAGCGGGAGGGGGCGCGTCCCGGGGGTGACTCAGACAGACGAGGATCGCACAATGGTCGGACAAGGAAACGGGAAGGGTATCGCAGGAAAGGAGAGAGGGCGCAAGAAGAGGGGAAAGGAATATGTAGCCAATCCTCGTGCGGGAGCCGTGCCCGACACGCGAGTATGAGGTCGAATTTGCCGGTGAAAGATGAAGTGCGGTATCTATGCAGCGAATGGAGTCAAGTAGCAGACCAAACGCTCGACTTGGACGATAGTTCATACGATCGTGGTTAGATTCGGAATCCTCCCGACGGTAAATAGCATTGAAGTCACCTCCGAGTATGGCCTTCCCGTAAAAACAACCCAAATACGGGACTAACGCAGAGTCGAAAAGAGGCTCGCGCTCTACTCGATACTTTTCGCCAGAAGGCGCGTAGACATTGATGAGATGAACACTACTTTCAACGAGGGTCAAAGTGAGGCCAGAAAGATGGCATCGCAATCCGGTCACGCACATACTCCGTCGCACCAAGGTTGTGACGCCTCCCCGATTACAGAAGGAGAAATTGTCGAAGGATTGAAGGAGGATGTCTTGCCAAAAAACTCTGCTGACACCAATGCTGTTTGCTGATTGACTCGTCTCCTCAGCCGATTCCAGGTCGCATGATCGGCTTAACATATTATACCTGTTTATGGCCAAAAGAGTGGGACTGCGAGAAGAACGTGAAAGGGTACGGGGTGGGGTATGAAGGTGAGGGCCAAGGTCATCTTCCGGTAGCTCTAGGAAAAACCTAGTGGTGGACGAAGACTCGAGCAAGCCCTCGCTGTCCACGTTCGCCGTATGGGACCCGTGGGACCCGAATAATTAGTTTAAGCACGAAAAACTAGCACTTTTAGCTTATCGTTCAACTGTCTTCACTCAAGGTGGGTATGACCGCCCAAAATCCGCCGGCAGGGCAGGCTTGCACTCGCCGGGAGAGCCAAAGGCCACGTCCGTGAAACCGAGCAGTCGGAGCGCAGCCGAGACACGTCTAATCACTTCGAACTACCGAGGCGTCCTTCTCCCCTGTGGATTATTCGGTGGCTTTAGCTATAGGAGCAAGGTGGTCAGGACTGCTAGACATATTTAGATGCTTTGCATCATTTGGCTGGGGTGTTTAAAGTTTTATCAAAAGTTTCAAAAAAAGGTGGTTTGGAAGAGGGGGTTTATGGAGAAATTCAAGCGAGGCTGAGGGTCAACAAGTATAAAACTGAATTGGGTACAGGACCCTTTTCACGATTTGAAAATCTTGTCTTAATGCCTCTGTGTTGAAAGACTCATCCGCGTAATTATTCTTTAGTAACTTTAAATTGTCAATATTAAATTTGTGTCCAGTTTCTAAATTGTATATTGTTACGCTATATTTTTAACGACCATTTTTAAGTCTGACGAAATGTTCCTTTTGAAGTGGAGTTGGATTGGTTCATGATTTGACCTATTCACATTTACGTTCACATTTGCACTTCATTTAATATTTCACGCCTGATTTTATCCTGACTGGATTTTTGCCTTTAAAATTGCCTAATATATATTATAATTTATTCTGATTTATAATGACTGACATCAAATCAAAAAAAAACCTTAACTGGATTCCTATTTCTATGCCGTGGATGGTGAAAAATCCATCTCGGCGGAAGTTAAACTCGTAACCCCCGAGTTTGGCTCATGCATAAACATTTTTCCTCATATTCGAGTAGTTTACAAGATAGAAATTCGGCATCGCGACGGCTTGGCGTCACTACATGGTTTTTCTCCTCTGCTCAACACGTATGTTAACTGCTATGGCCAATTGATACTAGTTCATCGTCTTCCAAAAAGAAGATAAAAACGATTATATTTAAGAAATTCGGATTAACTGCCTTAATAAAACATGAAAATGCCACATAATACTGAAAACGATATCGTACCGTGACGTCATCCGCCGGATTTTTAATGGCGTAGCGTTTTGACGTCACCAAGAGCGCGTGATTTTGAACGAGAATATTTTCCATGAAACAACGTTGTTTTCCATCCAAATTTAACACTACTACTTTTTAAAAGTGATTTTTACATATAAATAATATTTTTCTATTATGCACGTTCTCCATAATCAGACGAGGACTTTATTCTAACGCTATCAAGCTCTAAAGGATTATATTTCCATTTTCAACCTTCCGTAAAATCCATGTCTCCCCCAACATATTAACTTCTATTCTTTCGTTCTCCTCAATCTCCTCCACTCGTCGTCTACAATCTCTTTCGTCAAAGACGATCACAGTTCATAAAGAGTATTTACAAAGTATATGTGCATAATGTGGATGTGCATTTACGAATCTTTTATAACCAATTTAAAAGTTATTTATGTTTTTTGTTCAATAACATTAATAAATTACGGCATTGATTGGCTTATTTTATGTCATCTCTGCAAACATCTCAATCTGCAAGGTTCTTGACATATCGTTGCGCGTATGTACACATCTGAGAACAGCATATACCTGTGCTCATATACTTTACACTGGGCAATAATTCAACGCTGATTAAAACAAAGCAGGGCTATCCAAAATATGCCACCTAAAATTCCTACTATTTCACCAAAAAAGATACATCCACGCAAAATATGTACCTTTTATGTGATGAAGTAATTAGTTCAGCGTTAAAAAATCTTTTGGCATCATACCACGACACTCTCTATATTAATGTCGTCAATAGTCGTTTATTCTCCATTTCCCAGAATCCCATGCCATCAAGTATAATAAACTTAGTAGTGTGCTTCTTAGACAATAAATATTCTTTTCCTTGCGTTCTTGTTTCAAAAACTTGGTCACCTCCAACACGCAGCCCAGTCACGAAAATTGCTCCACCAGCAGAAATGTATTCCCTCTAACGTTATTAACTCTATTAGAGTATTTGCACACTTTTGGGAAGTGACATCTAAAAAATCTATCGATACTTCAGACACTAAATTTTCATTCTGACGCTCGAGAGGCTTTTCGTTAATTTTTTATTAGCTAATCAAATCTAATAAATTATTATTGCGCCGAAACACTGGTCCGCCATGTTTTGTAGGCTCTGACGTCATCTCCCATAATCGACCATTTGTTGATTTGGAGATTGTGTGACTGTGTAGTCTTAGCGTGCGGACGAAACTTTAGCTATTAATTAGGAAAAATATCGAAATAACTTCGAAAAGGCAAATACTATTTCACTCTCAACGCACAGCTAGGCTATTTCGCTTCTGCTAACATGAGAGATGACGTCACACTACGAAGAACCAATGGTTGGGCGTTTAGACCTAGGCAATTTCGATGCTAAAACAATGCATATTAAAAGCTATTTATTAAATTAATTAGTTGGAATTATACCTTGGTATTTCGTACGTGGCATTTCGAAACCAAACACTACTCGCTATAATAAATTTCAACAAAATACCTCACGCAAATACTCTAACCTACTCATCCCATGATAATTTCATTATTTTTTGTTACCCAGAGGTTAATCTTCATCTATATTCATTCTCATTTTCCAAGAACATGTTTGAAGTCTAACGTATAAACTCTCTTGAGGTTTCTGATGAATATGCTAAGATAATTTTATCGATCCGCCTCTAAATCCTTGCATCTAAATCCGTATGCGCATCTAAATCGCAATACCATCCATACCAATCGTGCTATACTTTGCAAATTCAGTGTATTTGATGGAATACATCCCTTTGGTGAGCGGCTAATGCGTTTATTTTATGCCTGCTTTAAATGTGCATCTAAGGCCATCGATATAATCCCTTACTTTCAAAAAGTCAGGTCATATACAAAGTAAACGTGTTATTTCACTCCTTACGAGCATACGGCAATGAAATGATAGAAAATTATTTCTTAGAATGGTCCAACGTTTCGCCTTTTTATTAAGGCTTCTTCACTGATGTTATCCCATTTTGATGTAACTAAATTTTCAACTAAATCTAAAGGAATATTGGTGAACAGGGATTTAACATCTAGAGATATAAGATAAGCAACATTATTTATTCCATTTCTTGCCTTGAATGTGGCAAAATATACATAGGACAAACTTCACAGTATCTTCAAAATAGAATTAGCAATCATAAATCTTCAATTAAAACAAATTCCGGGACCAGTGCTTTGGCTAACCATGCTCTAGAAAATAATCAAAATTTCAACTTTAAGGAAGCTAAACCTATAGATTTTGAATCTAACCTTCAGAAAACGCTATTCAACGAAATTGTCCACATCATAAAAACTCCTTCAGTTTGTAACCATAGATCGGATATACAGAATTTAAGCAAAATCTATCATAATTTGATCTCCTATAACTAAATGGACACCTCATATCGAGGCCATCATGAACCGGGTTAGCACTGGTATTTTTATGCTCAGAAGGCTGGCATCTTTTCTATCTCCTGCTACCCTCAAACTTATTTACCATGCTAATGTTCATGCTCACATATTTTATGGCATTATGTTCTGGGGAATCTCAAACCATGCTAAAAAACTATTTTCTCTACAGAAGCAGGCAATCAAAGCTATGGTTCAAGTCCCAATAAGGACTCCTGGTAAACCTATTTTTTTGGCCCTAAAAATATTAACACTTCCTTCCATATTTATCTTGAACTGTACCACTTTTGTTAAACTGCATCCTCAGCATTTTCCAAGGAATGAAGAATGGCACGACCATTACACTCGCACAAAAGGTGATGTTCACCTCAAAAGTCACCATATATCTCTAGCTCTCAAGGGACCTCATCATACTCCAGCCATTATTTTCAATAAACTACCGGTTGTGTTAAAAAATTGTCCCCCTTCCTTATTCATGGTCAAATTACGAAACTTTTTGGCATGTAAAGCCTATTATGATATTAGTGAATATTTAAATGAATGTATGTAAACCAATTTTACAGTACTTTATTTTATGACTTGTTGTTTATTTTCATGTGATCCTTGACGAAACCATGCAACGTACATTGCCAATTCGGTGTGAAATTGAAAACGATTGAAATTGAATATTTAGAGGATTCACTGACTGTTCTAAACTGATACTCATATTGTGATATAATTACGTGTTTATTTATTTTTTCTTCGGAATTACTTTTCGTAGTACTGTACTGTACTATGTATTGTCTATGATGTAGCCTATGCATGCATTTGCCAATGGTGAACATAAAATAAATAAATAAATAAAAATAAATAAAAGTTTTTTTCTATGTATTATATAGTGTTCTCCATAATTTCAATACGAATATGTTTTTTTATATTCGTAAAATATGTAATATACATTCGAAATTTGAAGTTACGATATATGCAATTGTTAATTTCATGCTTTATACTATTCATTTAAAATATTTTTATTTTCACTTATTATATTTTTTAAACAAAATTTTAGCTTGTTTTTCCATTTTGGTTTTGTTTTTTATGTTGATTTTGTTACTAAGAGGAAGAGTTTGTTTTTGTGTTACCATTGTCGCAGTAATGTCGCAGTAAAGTCGCAGTATGAAAGTTAATCCTTTGAGGTACTAAATTTATGGTTGAAAACTTTTTTATCTTTGTAGTATTATAATTATTATTAAATGTATTCCTTGCATTGTACTGTAGCCCTGAAGAAGCCTTAATAAAAAGGCGAAACGTTGGCAGAAAAAGGAAGTTGAATTTCTTAAAAAAGGCATGACGAAACCTCCATAAATTAACCTATGTATAGAAAATTATGCGAATAAATATACCGGAACCGGGAATCCAGCCTTTGGTTTGACGGGAAATCTCCTCTACTAAATGGACGTAAAGTAGGAATCCGGAGAACCTAGGTAGCGTGGTGATGTGCGCATATGTAACGGCACTATATGAGGAGGTTACGTCTATGACCTCTCCTCCCTCGGGGAACCTTGCGCACGTGATTCAGCCACGGGTTCCAGGAGATATTTTCAGTTTCCCGGCAGCAGCTAGAGGTCATTCAGCCGACGCATGTGAGCAGAATACGTGAAGAGCGGAAGTTCTACCGGGACTCGCGATACCAGCGATTAAACGGCGTTAACGTCACGAGATCGGGTGCGGAAAAGAAGATGCATTTATTCAGTGAGAATTCCGAACTAATAATGGCGTGATTATTATTATATAAAGGTGTCGGATGAATTCAAACACCTGGGGATCACCGTTGAATTCAGAGCTAGCGTAGGCGGAACACACACGAAACATATGCGAGGCTGAATCGAAGAAACTAAGACTCATCAGATATCAGAGAAGTCGTTGGATGAAAGATGGATACTATTTCTCTCTGGTTAGATCACATCTCGAATACGATGCGAGAAATTTGGACCTGGCGCATAAAGATTTAATTCGCGAACTAAACAAAATTCTAAGAAAAGCCGCAAACTCCACCGACAACTTCTTCGAGCTAATACAGTATATCAGTGTAAGGACCAGGATGGAAGACTCGAGAAGCAACACACGCCAGGCTTAGATTGATTGAAAAATGGGTGATACGGGGATATTATTTCTACCTCGCAAACTACGGCTCTACAACCGATAGAAGCGGCAAAATAAGAGGTGAACTGATAGGCACACCAACCCCTTACCACGCTCCATTAGTGACTACAGCAAGGGCAGAGAGAGGCATTAAGACGTTCACGTTCACCGCTAGTAAGCAGTCCGTCCTCTTTACCTCTTCGAATTCCTTTCACCCTCTTGCCTCTAGTGGCTTGGAGTCCACTGAAACTCGCCCCTGCTCGCAGGTTAGTGCGAAGACGCGTGTTCAACTGAGAGGCGTGAACAGAATAGTGCAAAATCGAACTAACTTGAGACTAACTACATCTATCGTGCATGAGACTTGTGGGACACTCGTAGCTTAAAGGCAGTTTGATCGAGATATCACTCCACATAAAGTGAAACAGGAAAAAATCGGTCTGAACCGGGCATCGAACCACGGACCTTCGGCTTTCCGTGAAAATTTAATGTGACCTGTACGTTGTATACGAATGCTATTCCAACTGTTACGCTAACCACACGTAAATTGAATTTTGATTTGATTGTCTTATCTGATCCTGACATTAGGTTTGCGTAAAACGTCACGTAAATGGTTATGTCATACGTGAAAATGATAGTTATGCGCACTATTTCGATGTCATTACGTCCTATCATTTACTCTGCGTACGTGCTAATCACATTGCGAGAGCAAAACTCAAATTTCATTTTTCCCCAGTCAAACATAGTTTCTATCCATTCTACAAACATAGTGCCAAAAAGTTTAAATGCAGTGAAATACATTTTCTAAAATATTTTTATTTGAATATTAATGTTTACAAGATTATTTTTGCGAGATGAAATGATGATTTCGTTTCTTTTTCGCAGATTTTCGCAGTTCATTTTAATTTTGATAGATTTCTTTTGGAAATATCGCAGAAATCCAAAAGAAACTTATCAAAATTAATGATTTCGTTGATTACTGATTGCTAGCGCTGTTAACGCAGTAAAGTAAATTACGATATCGGTGATATGCTGTCATGAATTGCCTTCCTAAACATGATAATACCTATTCTGTCACTGTTTTCCTTTTTGATTGAAATTACTCCTGCCTATTTCCATTGCACCGCCGCGCCGAGGGCTAAATTAATACCTGCCCATGTAATTCATTTAATATTGTTTCTTACCTAATATATAACTACAAAATCTAATAGCGTAGCACTCATTTAAACAGCGCCATTTGAAAATACCAACGAAATTGTGGAAATGAGCAAATATAGATAGCAAAGCTATTAGATTTCAATGTTCAAGCAATAGTTACCGCAACCACTGCCATTAACTCTTCCGGAAACTCATACCGCTCCTGTAAGTAAGTTCCTAAAATAGCAGATCTCTAAATGAAAAGGAAACATTTACGCACAAAATAAATAGAATTAACAGTAGTTAGGTATTACTGGAAATATGTGCAATAACGTCAAAACAGAACGCCATTCCAAAAAACTTGCGGCAAAAATACTGTGCTAGGTGATTGCTACACGCCCTTACGTCGGAAGGAATGGGAGAATATTCAGACGGAAGCAAAACCAAAGGACATTCAATGCAGAACTGGAAGTCTGTTCCTCCGCAAGGCTTCGGAGGATTCAAGTGTGGCGCTCTTCAAGGACAGTTTCTTGTAAATGACGCTTGGCTTCGTCCTCTTCTGGAGGGCGAATTCATTGACGGACCACTCCACGAGAAAGAGGTTCCAGCCGTTCCCGCGGGTCGCAGCGTCAGAGGAGGAGCTGCGATTCGAATTTGAAACAGTTTACACTTTGGTCGGCAGATGGCAAGCCCCTCTTTATCGGTCCTCTTTCAGGCTATTTAAGGCCACTGCGCGCCCCGTGTGGAATGTAATATTTTATAATGCCTACTATTTTTTTTAAATAAAGCTTTTTTAAATCCTCAACACCTCGCTCCTCGGCAATACCATCAGCATTATTTTTACGATTTCAACTAGAGTTATAACCGTTATAACGTACTCTCTATTGACATAGGGAATCACGCGGGAATTTAAGAGCTGAACTTGGCAGTAATATTGAGAAAATGACAGCGATGGTTTTTATAAAGGATGACCGCATCTCATGTGCAGAGTAAAATTCCTACAGATTCGACAGTGCATTCGCCATCTTTAGTGCCATTCAGAATTTCACGTCATGCTCCCTTGACGGATGGGGCCAACCCCTTCACCTCATAATGTACTCATTCACGTCACTCATAGACGCAATTGTTTGTTTATTCTATCGCGTCAATTCTCTCAGCATGGTTAAATTCCAGTTGCATAGGTCAATCATAGGAGTACCTGATTCACTTTCTTCTCCTACACATTCATTCCCCGTCCTTTCCATTTTAAACACAATTTATATTAAGTTCTCCATACCGACAACTTCTACCATGATTTGTACCAATCATTTTATATCAGTGTTCCTCTTTTACACGATTTGTGGGAAAATTAAAGCCTTGAGTGCTAGGAGAGGAGGAATACTGCCACTTAACATCCATTCTACAAGCTACCAATTTGACACCCACCTTGGAGCTACCCGACACATTTAGCGGACCCTATCAAAAGCATGTCATTTCATTCGCGCTCAATCTGCTCCTGGGATGAAATGAGACCAACAAGTAGTGGATATGTACAGTTGAACTTTGTCACCTAGCCAGTGCATCACCCTTAGCAGCAGTGCAATCTGAAGACTGGTTTCCTTGTGCTCTCCACTCCACTCTCGTATCAGCTCACCGTTTGATTCCTCATCAAGTATCAGTCTTCGCATTGACGTCCTTCTTAATATTCCTGGTGTGTTCCAGTAATTGTCTCCCTGTGTAGTTCTTCCATTGTTTTTTTCAATAGGCAACTGTGTTTCAAAATATATCAAATAAGTTATCTCCTCTTTCTCTCAAAATTTTAATTACACGCCTTTCATCTTCAACTATTTGGAGAGCTTCTTCATTGGTATATTAGATCTAAATAATTTTTCAACAACACCACATGTAAGATGCAATAGCAATAAACCAATTTCCGAAGGACCATGAAAATAACGAGAACGTGACCATTTGTTTAATAAGGAATAACAAGCAACAACACGTAGAAAAGATTAGGCAAAATGATAATTTTAATATTCTTCACATAAAATGAATAAACGAAACAACAGCGCTTTGCCCTTGTTGAGAGGCATCGAAAAACCCACTCAGTCGAATGAAAGTTGAATTCAAGAGGAATAAATGATGCTGCCTATTTTATGCTAGCTAGGAGTGGTAGTTCCTTCAAGAATTCATTCCATTTCGTAGCGATTTCTGAGGGTAACAGGGCATCCCAAGTTAATCCCAGATTCCAAAGTAAATGTATTTGATATTTTTCCCAAAAGACAACAAGGGCTATCCACCCACAAGGGTCGTATATTTTAGCGATGGTTGACAGAACTGATCTCTTCGTTGGCTGAGGTTCTGCGATGTTTATTCATTAAGAGAAGAATTCTGATAATGGGTTTCACTGTAATCGTAATAGTCCACATCATATTGTCCACATAATTCACATAATCGGTTTTCATCTGACTGAAAGGGATTCGGAAATTGAACTTGAGGAAAAATAGATTCTAATTGACCGCTGTATGAGGAAATCTCTCTTCTTCATTTAGGGCTAACTGGAGTAAAGTTGTGAATACCAGAAATGGTGAACTCGTCATGCCGTAGGTCGCAGTTGTTAGTTCATATAGACAAAGAGGTTCAGAACGCTGTGATCTCCAATAAATAAGTAATGCTGATCGTTTTGACGCAGAATTACGCTGCGAAACATTTGCCCGATGTCGCCTGAAAAGACGATAGCATACTGTCTAAAATGAAAAAGCAATACATCAAAGATTTATTCTACAACTTGGGTCGTTGAAGTAGGATATCATTCAGGGGAATTATATTAGAAGTACAAGTACTAGCATCAAAGACAATTCGTAATTTCTTGATAGAGCCTTGCTTAAACACCCAATGGTGAGGAAGAAAGTAATGTAGTGTACCAATTGATTTGGAAGAGCATGGTGTCGTGCAGGGGCGGATTAAGGTCGTTGTTTTGGGGAGGGGGCGGATCACTACTTTCCGCGGCGCCTAGGGGGTATGCAATGCCTCTCAACGAATCGGGGGTCCGGGCGGATCTCCCTCGGAAAGTTAAAAGAAATGAAGTGCTTGGAACGTAGTTTTGGTGTGGCTATATTATAAAGTAGATGTGATAAATTATTGAGTAAAGCTCTCTAATCACAGTTGAAAAACGTTTACAAACGATGTAAAGAATGCCATTCTTGTGAAGATGCAGGTCTCCCGTGTTTTACACCACATTCCAATTATATTTAAACATTGTATATTGAGCTAGTGAAATAAAAATATCCATTGGAGAACCACCTTAATGATTACCATATTTTCTATTTTCCCGGGAATTACGGGGGGGGCGCCCCCCCCCCCCCCCCCCCCGCCCTCCCCCTTAATCCGCCCATGGAGTCGTGTGTCCTGAATCAAAAATAGTCTTGCAAGTAATCAGCGAATAGGGTTTTACCTCTGGCTGCGACGAGAACATTTTCTTAAGAGAGAAAAAACGTCTTTTTGCCGTATCAAATGAATCCCCAAGAGGGAGGTTAGTTTTTTAAAGGAAGTCGGACGACGTATCTTCCTGAAGATTTATATTAAAAAGTTGACATCAAGTTCTCTTCCGCATATCTTTCTTCTGGAGAGCAAAAAGAGTAAAGCGGTTCTTCCAGTTGTCAGAAGTGCTGCATGAGTGAATGAGGATTCAGATCACTGACAGTCAATTATACCACGAGTTCATTTAGATCGCAGATGCGAGGTGATCTTCTGAGGATAATCTGAAAAATTAATCACAGCTATACAAGTCGTGATCGGAGCTACCACAATGTTGGCATGTTCCTTTGTCAAATGAGAGAAGCGTGCCCTTGGAGCTACGTGAAGATGTACTATCTTGTGAAGACTATGCGCAAATACGTCCAACAGATGCATCCTCTATGAGAAAAAAAATCAATTAAATCCACTAATCTTCTATTAACCCTCTCTTTCTCTAAAAAATCAATAAAACCCTTGATTGGAGGTATTTCACTATCCGTGTTTCTTCAAAACTCCTAGTCTCCAAATTAAGCTCCCTTAGTATTAGAGTTAGCAAAAGCAGACTCTCACTATCGCAATATACCAAAACGATTAAGGCGAAGTACGATTGCCCTAAAAACTGCTTTACTTTCTGTAGTGATTTATGAGGAATTGAGAAAAAACTATAAATATTTCAATATATGGATTGAATTACTACTAAAATTTTTTACTTGGCTTTAAATTGGAAAATAATCTTATATAAGACCTATAAATGGTTAATATTGGCTGAATTTGTAGTTTTTCACAAAAAATAAAACCAGGCGGACGTATTGTATTGCTTGGAAAAAAATTCAATTTTCAAAATTATGTTACACTGACTACTGAACAAGTTATTAGAAAAAAAATTGAATAATAATTGAATAGAGAGAGTCTGAGATAGACTCTGGCGGCGAAATCGGGGAAGTACATTTATGAAGGGGTTCAGGGAGCTGCTGGGGTATTTGCAGGGGTGGTGATGGTTGGCCGTTTAAGGGGAAGGAGGGGAAGGGTTACACTCCCCTTCCTCGTGCAGAGGGCATAGAATTAGAGGGACATCATTAGAGTGATCAACTCAACGGTGAACGACAGAGGGACGTGATAAATACGAAAAAAATGTTTTTATTTCCGCTGGGAAGACAACGCGCATCGGCTTTGCCTTGTTGGGCCAGATCTCCAGTTATTACGAGTTAACTCTGATGCAGCGCGCCTTCATCGACGCGTCAGGATGTAATGAAAATTTATTCCTGCTTGACCTGATTCTTAGGTGACAAAGGAGTACAGCTCGTCCGGTCTATATGGCATCTGTGGATGTTGCCAAGGCCTTTGACTCAGTGTCCCATAGGGCGATTGGTCAGGTTCTCATGGCCAAGGGACCGCCTGACCCGATGGTACGCTATCTTGAAGATGTCTATCGAAGAAGCCTGACCCGTATTGAACACTCTGGATGGAAATCGGATTTCTTCCATCCTGGTCGCGGGGTGAAGTAAGGGGATCCACTCTCCCCCACCATATTTAACTCTATCGTTAATGAACTTCTGAAAGAAGTCCCCGATGATCTTGGTGTCAGCTTTGGAGATAAAAAGATTAGTGTGCTTGCCTTTGCAAACGACTTAATCCTAGTCTGCCAATCCAAAATGGGCCTGCAGACCCTTCTTGATGCCACTGCGGATTTCTTGGCCAAGTGTGGACTCCAGATTAACACTGAGAAAAGCCACACCGTCGCGATAACAACTCTTCACAAAAGGAAACAAACGGCGGTCGACCCTGGAGTAGTGTTTAGCATTGGGGGGAAAATTCTTCCGGCGTTTAAAAGATCTAACAACTGGAATTACTTGGGAATTCCTTTCTCCCCCGAAGGGAAAGCCACTTTCCCCTACCGGGAGATTCTGGCAAAGAACTGTGGGTTGCTAACCAAAGCTCCATTAAAACCTCAGCAAAGGATGTGGGTTCTTCGAACACTCACTTTTCCTTCGCTGCAATATGCTCTCACCTCAGACTGTATTAAGCTCGGGTTGTTAAGATCCCTCGATTAAGATACCCGAGTATTTATTAGGAAATGGCTAACTTTTCCCCATGACATACCGGTAGCGTATTTTCATGCAAACTGCAAGGATGGGTGGCCTCGGTATTCCATCCTTTCATGCAAATATCCAAAGCCTGCAGCAATCAGAATACGTAACGCAACTAGCAAACGGCGAATATCTCCTCAAGGAACTAATTACGGAAAGGAGAAGACTGCAAGTGCAAGGAGGGGTCGAACTGAAGACTTCGGAAGACATCAGGCGGTACTTACTGATGGGAGCTGGGATGCTGCGGAGAGCCAGGCCGGATCATAGGTGTCAAAAATAGGTGCCGGATCAAAGGTGTGTAAAATTTCTGCGAATTTAAATAGTCTTTACAGGGAAAATTGTAAATTTACGTTCATATAACTCTATAAACCCATTTGGAATAATTATTTAAAAAAATGAGTTAGTTAGTGCACACCGGCAACAGTTAAGGAATATTTACATTCAGATGTTTGTAGTTTTAGTGATGATTGTTTTTGTAGTGGTGCTGGTGGTTGACTTCTATTCGTCAAATAAAGCGTGAGTCGCCTTAAACATAATTAATTACTTATAATCAATATAGCATTATTACGATATTTAAGTATTCTACCAGCTGATTGGTAGGTTCTTGGACAGTCCCCATCCTGCATCTCAATGTCATGGACATTGTCTCGCTTTCCCTCCTAAGGATGTCCCGCCATTAGATCCCTCCTTAATTCCTCATATCTTACACCTCCTCTTATTTCGTCCTGAATTCCTATCCTCTTACTTCCTCTTCCACGTTTCCCCAGTGTTCTCCCTTCAGTCATCATCTTCAACATGCCCTACCCTCTCAATAACTCCACCATCCGTCTCCTCTACCTTCTCCAAACATCCGCCTCAAGCTTCCTCTCCTCTCCAACCAAAGAATTATAAATTCAAAGAATTTAGGCAAATTTCAGGTCTCTGACAGAATTTCATGTCTTTGACGGGTGTAACCAAATTACTAACGTTATAGGTCCTGCGTGAAAGATGTTCGGATTTACAGGTACCAAGCCAATTAAGGGAAGGTCCTTGTGCAGGAAAGGAACACAGAGATGTCATCTAACTCTCGTTATGTCGCATCTTGAATATGACTTAAACATTTTGGATGTGACCCAGAATGATTCTTCCGTGAGTGCTATGAAATATAGATTAATGTAAGGTAGAAACTGTTACGGGTGACCAGGGAGTGAAAAAACTGTTATAATTATTGTTGGTTGGTTATTATAATTATTCAGGTTGGACCTGAAGACGGGAGCTGGAATGCGCCCGAAACTGTCGTCCGCCCAAATGGACCAACCCGGAAAATACTATTCCGACAATTTCTACTTTTTGCCAGGCTCCTCCAGCCAGGTATGCCATCATGAACAGGGAGCAGCAGCTGATAAAGTCGCTCCTGAGTGATGGGTGAGAGATGAAAAAACATTTAAGGGTGACCAGGTAATCCTTCCACAACCTCCTACGGCTGATTATGGCACCACAGAGGAGCGGCTGGGATCAGCAGTTGAAACTTGCCGTGTTCTTATTCTGGTTGTCAAGTGGAGCATCATTCAGGGTTGTCAGCTCATCATTTCATGTACCAAAATCCACCATCCATCAGATGGTACAAGAGATGATGAGGAAAGTTGTTAGCCTCCGGAAAAGGGTGATTCGTTTACCTTTGAGTGACGAATTGGAAGAAATCGGACAAGGTGTTTGGCCCTTTCACGTACGGAGGAATTCCGAAACATCGTGGGAGCAATTGATGGGTGCCATGTGGATATTGTTTCAGGTATTTTGCCTCTGTGTGCAGGGGCGCAACAATCCCACGAATCGTGGGAGGGGGGGGGGGGTAAACTCCTTGATAAATCTGTATAAGCTAGCTAAGCGGGGGGGAAGAGATTTTGCAAATCGGGCAGTGTCCATTAAAAAATAGGGTGGGGGGACTAGCCCCCCCACCCACAATCGTGCTTGGGGGAGTCAATGCCCCCCCCTGGCCCCCCTCCCCCCCGTTTTTGCACCCCTGTCTGTGTGTGTGCCTACTTCTTTTAACATTGTAACTGAGCAATTTTTCAAACAGTTTGCGACTATCCTTTTCACTGTACAGGTATCCTTTAGAATTAGTAGCAAAGTAATTCAGGATTGGTTCTCTGAGCCAGTTTTCTGTTTTTTGCCAGTTTTAAAGTTGAAAATCTTTTCATTGGCAGTGATCATAATTCTCTCAATTCCACTTATCTATAACTGCAATGCTTACTCCCTGCAGGAGGGCCTCATCAAGCTGATTACTTCAGTAGGAAGTTGAGATACAGCATACAATTTCAAGCTGTTTGCGACCACCCTGGGTGCTTCATCCATATATTTGGGGGCTATCCTGGATCGGTTCACAATGCCAGGGTACTGCGAGAGAGCAGCCTGATAGCAGAAAGTTATCCACCCCAGGGTTATGCCATTCTGGGGGACAGTGGGTATCCCTGTATAAAGGAGCCAATTTCCATTAAGACTCCGCTATAGGGAACCAGTGGAGGAAAATATTCAGGCCAGATACAATTACCACCATCGGCGTGGGAGAAATGTAATAGAAAGGGCATATGGGATGCTTAAAACGAGATGGAGATGCATTTTCATGCAGCGTGTCACAGTGCAACATACCAAAGTTGCTAATGTCATTGGGGCATGCTGCATTATGCATAATATATGCATCAGAAATGGGGATATAGCCAAAGTGGAGCAGGCAGATGCTGTGGCACACAGGATTTACATCAAGCCTTTGGCTTTCGTATGAGAGATGGCATTGCTGTAGCCATTTCACGGCCACTGCAGTTACCTCCACAACTTCACAGAAATGATTATTTTTAAACATTTGCATTGAATAAAATAGTGAATGAAAGATTTGAGCTTTTTCTTTACTTGCCTCCAAACTTAACTCAATTTATCATAGTCTTGGGTAATTCATTGGTGATATGGACATTGCTGTTTCGGAAAATTGAGGTTGAACCTTTAGTCTTTTCATAGTTGGCACCCACAATGCCTAATTAATATCTGCACGATAGTTTAAGACTTAAGCTGTCTGTAAATGGATATGGCTTCCAGATCAAGCCATTAAATATTGTTTTGCTGGAATTCTAAATAGAAACAATTCATTCTGGTTATGTTTTACACTCAATATGTTTTAGCCTACTATTTTCTTTAAAGTCATTATTATTAAGTTGTTTAGCAAGCTAAACAGCTATTTTGATTCAATAAAAGCCTCATTATTTATTATTTTGAAATGTCCCCAAGAATGGCACAAAAGCTTATTACATTGGTCGACAAGCAAACAAATAAATAGGAATTTTAACGAAATACACCCTAAAAATGTAAAACATAACAGATAAATACGTATAAAAGAAAGCATGGTGTCAATAGACAAGGAGATGGAATAGGAGTCAACTTGGCGATATGTTTTCTGAGAACTGATTTTAAAGTTTTCAGGCTACAGTAGAATAGGGAGTGCTGGGATATTGAATCTGAATTTGGGAATGTCAAGAAGGGAGTTATTGCGTAGGGAATGAGGAGAAGCAAGAAGAGGAAAGAGAGGAAGAAGGCAGTTGGTGCGGAGAGAGCCACTCCAAATACTATGGAGGAACTTCCATGTTGCATAGTACATAATGGAGGGAGAGGTTTGGGATTGAAAGTAAAGAAAGTATGTATCCTTTTGATAAGTTTCTGAGGGAAGGGATTCGATGGTGGGCAATGGTGAGAAAGAAGTTAACAGTTAATATCATTAGAACTTAAATTACAACATCAACGTGACCTACAAGTACAAAACTTCTCATTTATTGAAAATAATATCCATTTTTGGATTAAAGCTTTATTGACTGTAGAAATGTAATTAAACACTAGTAAAAGATCTGTTCAAACGGTTCTGAGAATTTTAACTACACAGAGCAATAAAATGATATGGTAACAGAAAATTTAAAAACCCACTTGGGAAGTGATAAAAGGTAATAATCAGCTAACAATTAATAAAAAATGTATTAAAAGAAAATGAATACAACGGGTCCAAAAATGACCCAAGTGAAATTGCTGAACATTTTAGCTCATATTTTGTAAACCATATTAAAACCTTGGAAAGAAACTATGGCACTGCAATCAGGGCATTTCATCACCAACTGCTATATTCTTGGATGAAATTATCGAGAATAAAGTACTTAACGCTATAAAACCTTTTATATAGCTTTCACATACATGGTATTACTTCCAGATTCATTTAAGTAGTTGCAAAAATTCTAAAAAAAACCTCTTAACTCACATAATCAATTAATTTTACAGAGGTGGCTCTTTGCCAGAAAAGTTCAAAATTAGTAAAATAATATCAATTAACAAAAAAGGCAACATGATAAACAAGTAACTATTGGCCAAACTCAATGCTTCATATGTATTCCAAAATCATGCAAAAATTCATTGGTTATGGATTCGTAACTTTTCTGGTGAAATATTTTTAATATCTAAGGATTAGCATGGTGTAAGAAAATAATATATCAACGCAAACAAACATTAAAAAAGCCTAACCAAGAGTATATGAACGACTGAATAATGACAAAAGAACATTTAGTTGATTTATAGACCTTGCAAGACCATGGTAATGTCTTTGATTGTTAATCACATTCTTCAATAAAATAAGATGGAGCATCTAGGTAATAATTATTATATATTAATTATATTATATTATTAACTATTCCCTTAAGGGAATTAATGATAATAATTTCAATATATCTAAGAGCAAGTGCCAAATACTAGATATTAATTATTAAATGGACGAACACACACAACCATGGCCTGGGATGTATAAATATCCTACCCAGGCAGGATTCAAACCCGCAACCTTCGGTTTGGCTGGCGGGGACTTTACCCCGCTGCCACCAATGCTGGGATACTACTTATAAATTAATAACACTTCCAAAATTTATATCCTAATTATATTTATATCTGAAAAAAGTGTATCTACATGTAAGTGTGTGTGTATGTATATATGTTCACCTCCTTTGCTAGGTATATTGCCTACCAAAGAAGGTTGGTAGGCAGGTGAGTAATGTCAACTTATAAAATGGGCCTCACTTAGGCCTTAATGTATATGTATATTGATTTTGGTAAAGCCACATGTAAACCCTCCCCAACATATTTAACTAAAAGACATTTTCACATTGACTCACGGATTGAATTCTCAACCTACCTGGCACAGGAATCCTGTGATGATGTCTATACTGCTCCTGATGGTGATAGTAAATTCAATGCTTTCTATAATGTTTTTGTAATGCACTTCAATTTTGCATTTCCACCCAGAAAGATAAAGCAAAGGAAAACAGCTTGTACAATAAAAATTTACTCTCCAGAGATCATAGCTATGTCCAATCATGTCCGTACACTGCATTCTCAAATATCTAAAATCAAAAAAGGAATTCAAGGCCCTACTCTTTGCTACCAGAAAATCTCTCATTGATAATTACATAAAGAACTCTACTAATGTAATAAAATCAACGTGGGACGTCATTGGTAATCTGACAAGAGCCTCCTCTCAGGAAGTTCACCCAACCTCTATGAAGTCCAATGGATTCAATGTTACAAAGCCTAAGAATATCGCTGACATGTTCAATTCTTATTTTTGCAATACTGCTTCTCAGCTTACGGCTAATACACCCTTACCCAGCACTAGCCAAAGTCATTCACTCCATGCAATGTTTCTCTTTCCAACCGATTCCTCCGAGATTATAAAGATAATAAATTCTTTCGACAATAAATTCTCTGCTGGGCTTGATGAAATCCCTATGCCTGTATTAAAAACCACTTCCAATTTTATTGCTACACCCTTGGCCGATATAGTCAACTCATCTCTGGCCAGTTCCCATCAGCCCTAAAGTATTCTCGTGTGCTCCCTGTTCATAAAAAAGGCTCCCATAGTGAAGCTGATAACTATAGGCCAATATCCATTTTATCAGTTTTCTCCAAGTTATTTGAAAAATTATTTTATAAACGATTGCTGGGCTATCTACTATCTCGCAACTTACTCTATGACAATCAGCATGGTTTTACACCTGGCAAGTCCACTATTTCTGCATCCTTTGAGCTAGTTGATAACATCTTACTTGGTCTAAATGAAAAACTCCTTACTGTAGGAATTTTCTTTGACTTAACTAAGGCCTTTGACCTAATTGATCATATTATCCTATAAAACAAGCTAATTACTCTCGGAATCACCGGTCCTGCCCTAAAATGGATCATGTCCTACTTAAGTGACAGACAACAAGTTGTGTGTTATCCATATAGATCTTCATTTATAAAATCTGGTCCCATGAAATTGACCATGCATATGTGAGGAAAGGTTCTATTAATTGATCAGACCATGTTTTTTGACAGATAATGTATCAAAAAGAATTATCAAGTGTGCGTATATACACAAGCCACTTCAAGGATGATGGGGTGATAAGGTGAGTATCCCAACAATCCGACTAGGCAAAGAAGTTGTCGAGTGTATCGCGGGTTGCATAACCTATAATAACACATTAGTTCTGGTAAGGTGTTTCATTCAGTTTTCATGAAAACCATCCATTTCATTCAAAATTATTTGCTGATTATATACAACCATAACGTTTTTTTTTGCTGTATAGTTTATATTGCTGATTTTTCAACTCCTGACAGGCATATTTGGACTGCAACTAAGTAGTAGTCGTGCTAAGATATATCGACGCGGAGGAAATCCCAGAAAATTAGCCACGCCTATTCCACCACTCCATGGAAGCCTTCATCAATACTTATCATCCATTGGACATAATTTCAATACTTCAGCACACTCTCCACAAAGCACCCAAGTAATGATTTGTTTTTATTTATTGGATACTATTTAGAAATTATCTGTGTGGAAAGTACGTTTCCAAAGCGTGAAACCTTCTTCATTTCAACTTATCATGATTGATATTTACCCTCTTAAAAGAACTTCCAAATGACCAAGCATGGTATAGTGAACATTTTATGTGAAACCCTAACATATCTTTGCAGTTTCAATTTCCTGCATATGTAATGTTCTTCACTTCTTATGTATTCAAAAGAGGCAGTGGCATGGATTGAGAGACTCCACAGAGCCTCACTCCAAGGTCTTTTTAAGGATTAATTTGATCAAATGACTTAGGAAGATGAGAGTCAGTACTGGAGATCCTTAGGTTCCATGGAAAAAGGCATAGCGCATAGTTAATGATTCAGTTTCCTCAGTAGTACTTAATCCATGTTGCATCATGAAGGTAATCACCATCTTCATCATAAGTAATGAAACCATAAGATTGGTTGAGCTCTGGCATCCTCTCTTCTCTGCTCTCCGCCATCATGTAGAGCAGTGCGGCTCCAAACCTTTTTCAACTTTCATTTAAGGCTGCTAACAGTCTTCATTTTCCCAGACATCTCACCATTTATTACAAAGGATTCTTGACTGTGTGAGAGGAATTAGTGAACGACCAGAATTTAGGCCCTCAAACGTCGGTTCCACCTTATCCTTATCATTGTTAAATTCGAAAGCTGCACTGACCTTTATGGATAGATAGCTGGTAAGATGGTAATGTTGCAGTAGATAGATAGATGGCAGGTAATGCAGGTTGCATAAGGTAGGTATTCTTCCCACCACTATTCAGCTTTCCTTACACACCCCTAGACCACCAAGCTTGTACCTTTTATGGATCCGCATGCCACAGGTTGGGAACTGCTGATATAGAGGTACCTACATATTTCAGTACGTGGGAAGTAGAAGTTGGGATATGGGTCTCATTTGAGATTATGTATATTGAACATTCAATTTTAGATGTTCATTCAATGACATGGAATTCTGCACTTTCAACCAAACCATATGGATCATAAGCCAAACCACATTCTAACATTCACATAAGCATACCTATGTGAATCTCATTATGTGTGATAATACATATGTACATAATTTATCCATGTACATTTCATATTTAAGCTTTAGTACAAACACCGTAAAATTGTGCATACATGCTCCGTGCTGTGTAAAATAAATAAACACCAGGAGTTACATGTATGCACTAATGATGGCAGTTAGAAATTCAGGTAATCAGTGATGAGCAAGTTCAATGGTGTTCAGGGAAGGGAATCACGTGACCGAATAGCCACAAGATGGTGTTGGTCTTTGTTTAAGGTGGTTCCACCGTAAAATGACTTAAATGTCATTTTATTCATATTCTGTCTACTTATAGAAAAAGTTGTCTTCTATCTGATATGAACAACAAAATAACACCTTTCCACGCTATTTTATTCTATAATTGAACTTGAAATTACATGGTGTTCAATGGGGGAATGAGAGAAACACGGGGAAAATAGTATTTTTCTATAAAATGTAAATGCCATTTTTGCGGAAAACTATTTATAAGAACGAAATAATCCAGAGAAATTGAATAAAAATAAAATATAGCCATCTTACCACCTTATTTTTCTAGTTATTGAAGGATTAATGCCGTAATTGAAGTCAAAATGCGGTAATTCGTAGGAAATGGCGCTGCAGTCGGCTCCTATGGCTGGAAAAAAGTGCTCATTTAAAATACATTCGTGGAATAATCTGCATTTTTTCTACTTTACTTTTGGGTTTCTGTAGGTAACGCATTTCATCAGCGAAAGCAGGATTTTTTTGGACAAAATATCAAAAATGTGGAATTTAGTATTTGTTTTGACTCACGCAGTCGCGGCGGAACCTCCTTAAATCATACGGCCATTAAAAAAATTGTTTCATATTCATTTCTTTCCAAGCCAAATCAGTACATTTCGACTGTGCTATTATATTGGATGGACTCTAGGTATGCATATAATTTGTGGATTTCTTGCAGAGGGTCAACCTAACGCAATTCATCAAGTATCTCAGCACTGTCATTTTCACTCGCAAAATAGATACACGTTCTCAAGATCGAAATTAAAAAAGCGAAGCAGAAAGTCTTGCTTAAAGCATATACCGATTGGCCCATTAATGGTTGTTTCTAATAAAACATGGAAATGCATGGGCTATTGAAGGAGCTAACGTTTGCCTTCCTCCGCTCCGCAGGTCTGAAGTCCGAGACCGAGGGTTTCATCCTTGCGTGGCAGGATAGTGTTACAAACACCCTCGTATACTGCCACCTTCTCTCTGGATGCAGTTATTGTGCCAGGTCATCCTATTTAGCTCAGCACAATGCGGCCCTGAGAGTGCTATACTTTCACCTTCGACACCATTATGGCATTGAGGAAACACCTGTGCTGCCCTATGCCCCTGTAGATAGATCATAGGTACATTTTCCCACTTGGATTCCAAATCGATCCATCTTTAAAATTTATTTTTAATGGTAAATTTCATAAGCCAGTCTCTCATTAAGGACTCAAATATTATAGGCAAGTTGGCCAAAAGCAACTGGTCTGCAATATCGCCCCCATTCCCTTTTTTAAGAATAAGTTTTATCTTTGCCATTTTTAGATAGTCCAGAAACTCTCAATTTGTGAAAGACTCATTTACTATTAATGTTAAGGGTTTACTTATTGCCTTGGAGCATTTTTTATAACCATATTATGGTGTGCCTCCCGCAACAGCCTAAATGTGTGCAAACCACAGGAGACCATCGCGGAACGTGAAATCCCCTTCATTATTGACCAGAGGATGGATAGGAGAATGTTCATCGGTGGTGTTGAGGTGACTGCTACGAAGGACCTTCAGAAGGAGCACGCGAGGGCATGGAGAGGAAGACAGCTGAGAAAGTGCAAGCACAGGAAAAATCAACTGCAACAAGCTTTTTCAAAATGATAGGGAAAAATCTCCAAGCACTGTGCACCAAGACGGTTTTGAAGAAAGAGCTAGCAGATGTAGACGCCGATGATGAGTGGAGGCCACCGTGGAGACCTTCAAAACCATCGTTGTCGTCTTCACGCAACCTTATGCAGCTGCCGGAGGTGTGCAAAATAGCCGAGCACCTAAATCTCACGAGAGGCAGCGCGGTTACGTTTGCGACCGCTGTCCTCGTCGACGCCGGCCTTGTGACCCCCGGTGACCCCTCCTTGTTGGTGGACCGCAACAAGTTTAGCCGCCAGAGGAGAAAGCGTCGTGGTGAGCACACCGAGGCAGAGCTGCAGCGGCTTAGGGGCAGGTCGGTCATATGTCTATTTCGACAGCCACTGAGACCCCACCAAGGTGAAGGAGGAGTGCGGCGACGGCAAGGTGAAGATCATCACTGTCGAGGAGGAGCACGTCGTCGTCCTCGCGTAGCCTGGCGATGTGTATCTCGGGCACATCATGCCGGCATCATTGGACGCAGAGTGCCTCGGGAATGCCGTCCTCAACTTCCTGGAGGAGGACCTTGAAGTGGACACCGAGACATTGAGGGCATTCGGGTGCAATGGCTGTAAGGTCAGCACAGGGTGCAACGGTGGAGCGATCCGCATGATGGAAAATCGCACAGGACATGCCCTCCAGTGGAACATCTGTCAGCTCCACGGCAATGAGGTGCACCTGCGCCACCTCATGGAGCAGTTCAACGGTGTCACGACAGGCCCCAATGGTTTGAGTGGCTCGATCGGCCGCCAGCTGAGCACCTGTACCGATCTGTCCGTGAAAAAGTTCCAGAAGATCAAGTTGGAGCTTCCGGACCCCAACTTTGACTCCGCCATCCTCAGCACGGATCAGCAGTACAGCTTGGGTATGGTGTGTGACATCGACAAAGGGGAATGCCCGAAGGAGCTTGCTGAGCCTGATCCTGGGAACATGTCGCACAGTAGGTGGCTGACAACGGGCAACAGGATCATGCACCTCTACGTCGGGATGAAGCCCTCTGCAGTCCTCAAGATGTCGACCAGGATCGTCGTGCAGCTCTACATCCCGACTTGGTTCGACATCAATAGGAGATGGCACTGCATCGAGGGGCCGAAGCATATCTTCGAGTCGGTGCAGCGTTCCCCAATAAGTACCACGATGTTGTCGACGCATATACCCAGAACAATGTAATTTATGCCCAACCAGAGAACTTGCTGCTCTCCATGGTGGCCGACGATAGGGCAAAAGTTTGCCGTGTCACCGTGGACAGGATACTGCAAGCAAGGAAGCAATATGAGAAGAAAGATAAACTTAGAAATTTCAACATTCCCCCTTTGAACTTCCAGGCAGAAGACTACACTGAACTTGTGAACTGGGAGAAAATTCTAAAAGACATGTCCTCAGAGGAGCTCCAGGCCATGCTGGCGACCGAAGGCGGCCCTCCTAAGATGGACGTACGTGCCTTTCCCTGCCACACCCTGGCAGTTGAGAGGCATGTCAAAATGGTAACTGAGGCAGCGGTTACGGCTTGCACGCTACATGACAGAGAAGGAAATATCCGGCAGAAAATCGTCTCCAGGAAATAGATGCAGGAATTTAAATATAAAAAGGATGATGCTCCCTCCACGTGGCGAGCCATGCGGATCTCTCTAGGTGCAACAACACCTAAAGAGTGAGCTAAGAGCCACAAACCATTTTGAGATAACAAACTATTCTAGCATCCAGCCCAGCTGCTACCGAAAACGAAGTTTTCTTCAACAAGCATGGGAGTGGGGAAAGTGGGAAGGTGAGGGAGGAGGGGTGAACTAATTGGACGAAGGAACTGTCCCACATACCCAAGTAATTACGATTTTACGTCACTTACAATGCATTTTTGAATAAATTGACTAATTTCTTACCTTTTCTACAGCACTGATGGCGTACCACGTTACTCGCTGACCTGTTGGGCCTACCTCAGCATCTAACTGAGCCATATCAGTCATAACGACCCGAAGAAATCGTACCAGAGTCTCTGAAATGGCTTAAAAGGGGGCAAACCAGAGCGGGTGTTGCGGGTTGCCTACTCTCAGTATAAACGGCCCCGGCGGCACCCCTAGAAATTGTCCGAAAAAAAAATTTTCTTCCGTTGTTCATCTGGTAGGACGGGCTACATTTTCCCGTATGTCGAACATCGAATTTCGATATCGACCTCCTCACGATCGGGCCTAATGGATACAATGAACATTAAAATACCATCATACAAGAAAATTTAAATTGCGGCTTTGGGGAAATGCCAGGCATTTTGGAATAATTGTTCCAAGTCCCCAAAAGCATGCGACTTATTCTTGGGAATTACTGGAAAATCAGTATCATCGCCATATGCTACTAGATGGAATTCGTATTACAATGCTGTTATGGATATTCTTGCAGTACAGAAAGAAATAAACGATGCCATGAAAGCTCTGAAACTCGCTACATATCTTCAACGATGCAGACTGAAGACTTTCTAAAAGAATATACAATATGCCTAAAACCTTTTGCAGATGTCATTCAAAGTCTACAGGGACGAAAACAAAGATATTATGGGGAACTCCCTGAACTGTAAAAAATTTATAAAATTTAAATTTCGTTAAGATTAGAAAACCTAGTATACTGTAGACCCCTTTGTGAAAAATTGGAGAAAAGCTTAACAAAATTATTTCAAAGGTTTTTTAATTCTAGATTCCAGTGCAAATTATGCAATTTGCGCTAGTGTCGCATCCTTTTTTTCTTAAATTAAGAGGATACCTAAAGAACAGAAGGACAAAGTCCATTCAGTATTTTTTACCGCAAATTAGGAAATTAAAAGAAAGTAACAAAAAATCTAATGTAAAGCTACAAAGTGGAAATAATAGTTATGCACAAGACGAATCTTATTTTTTATTCCAGGATAATGAAGATTCATCTGATTCCTCCACAGCCACAGAAGGAACTCCGGATTTAGAAGCCTAATACCTAGAGATATATATATAATGTCTTGGTAGAAAATCGCTCTCGGCGACGATGCACATGCATAAATAAAACAGTGATACACTAAACAAACACAGAAACACGCAAAAAGGACACTCACAAAAGAAAACTTGTACGTTTCGACGTCAGGACGCCATCGTCAGCGGTAGAAGAATTTGATTTCCGAGAATTTATTATATATATATATTATATATAATTATTATATATATAAATATTTATTATATATATATATATATATAATAAATAATATCGTTCAAACAGAGGGTGAAAGAAAGAGGATAGGAAACACACAAAATTGTGAAGTCCAATGGTGGTGTGAAGATGGTATGATGGCCGATTCACAGTGAAAAAAATTCGTCTAGACCGGGAATTGAACCACGGACCTTCCGATTTCGCGCCGGATGCTCTATATATATATATATATATATATATATATATATATATATATATATATATATATATATATATATCAGACTCCAAAGCATATGCACATTATCGTAGATTCCACGGCATTAACATTCACCTCAGCTCATAAATCAAGACCAGGAAGAATCATTCGCCTGGACTAGACACAAACCCACGTTCCCCGGAATCGCGCCCAACCAATTTAAGCTCTACCTTTAAGGTCTTCTTCCTCCGAGGTTTCCGTAGAAGCGAGATTCTGTGACGAGGTTCATACCACCCAATCCCAGACCAATGGAAATGATTTTCCCCCGTGAATTCCTCGCATTTGTTTGCCATTGCGATTGTTATTTCAGACGACTTTTGGATTAAACCTGCTGAGGAACTGACCCCAGGCACGCGTCTTGTCACCACGTGAAGGCAAGTCAGGCAGGTCGTCGTTAAGTCTTGCCCATCCTCATCCCCTCCCCTTCTGACTCAACTTTTACTTCTCCCTTGACACCTCCCCTTTCAGTCAGTTGCCTCCGTTGTTCCACCTTCTCTCTCCTTATTACCCACAACCACCCTCTTTAACCCTCCCTCCCTCTCCTCCCTTCCTTCCTTCCCCCCGTCGAAATAGAACCGGAGACTCGCGCGGATAAATATAGCGCCTTCATCGCGCTAGTGTCGGCGGCCGCGCTCTCCGTGGACCACACCTACTCCTTGCTGCTCTCTGCTTCTTGCCACTCCCTCTCTCTCTCCCTCCCTCCCCCCCCTCTATCCGTCGCGGCGGCGTTGCCGTGGCCGGACGGCAACCTCACGACCGACGGCTACCACCCGTCACATATATCTCTTCATTATCTCTTCCCGATCCACGATCAGATGATGGAAGTGAAGGCAGCGGCGTTCGCGGGAACACAGATTGCCGCCGCTTAAATACGGCGACTGTTGCGACGCGGAGCGACAAGGGAAGAGTGAGTGAGCGTGTATGTGTGGAGAATTAATGTCTCCCTGTTCCGTAAATCGTTTAGACATCCGGTGTCTTCTGTGTCGTATATCGACTAAAATCAATAAATCGTCATTTTTTTAAGCTTTTTTATTGCTTTGATCTTAAGTGAATGTCTTAAGAAACGCTTCCAATGACAACAACTTAACCGCATTTGGAATTCGTTTAATATATCATACAGCATGGCGATATCCAGTCGTTTGGAATGATAAAGAAACGATTTATGTCCCTTGTGGCTCCTATTGAACTACAGAATAGCATTAATAAAGAGTCAACGATGGAACAATATCTTTTTCCTTTATCTCCGTTCGATATACGTAAGGTCCTTCAATGCCACATTACCTGGCGAAAGGTGCCTTGCATTTCCATACAAAACGGCAAGTTTCATTCGTTTATTAGTATTTGTGCATACATAACACGATAAATAAATTAGTTTTTCTTTTTTTTAATATTTCCATATCTTTCAATTGATTTAATTGCTTAGGCATATTACTTGAACTATATGGTACAGTAAATTTCGATAAATTTTTACCATAAAAATTACAGTAGTCATGAGTTTTTCATCGAAAAGAATTTCTCACATGCATACCATGTGTATTGAAGTTGAAAACACGGGTACAGTTATTGAGAAAGAAAGAGTCAACAATATGACCAAAAGGAGAGATTTGTTCAAAAACTACTAAAAAGGGATAAAAATGTAAACAGATAGGGAAGACTCACGGAAAATAGCATAATTCGGGATTATTTGAATAATTTATTTACTATACTCTCTTTTGCCGTCTTTTCGTTTTACATGAGAGTTCTATCAATGATCTGTTGCATGTCAGATTCGCACCGTGTACACTAATTTGTCCACCTAGTCCTTTTAAAGTAGCTTGCGCGAGATTTTTCCGTATTCTTCATAGAAGCCGTATTCAAAATTCATTTTAAACTTTAGTTAGTTGTAAGAAGCATTATGAAGCAGAAACAGTCATTAGGACAGAACTTCTCAGTGATCAACTAAATGTACTTACATATTCGAGGCTCCAAATTGACTTTTTTGTTTTTTCGCCGCATGCTGAGAACTCCTTCACATGAATGAAGGTTTTTGCGATTCTATAAAAAAAAATTTGACTGTGAACAACAAATAAAATTTTTTTGATAACTAAGGAAACACATGAACAACACTTCGTTGCGTATCCGACGCGATCCCTGCTGCAGAAATTCCCCCTTTATTTTTCAAAGAACGTCTTTTTGGAGCGCACAGCCGCACCAAATCCCATGAAGGACGGCTTCTATTTTTCGGAAGCAATCTCGAAAATCAGCGGGATAACTGGTTAATATTTTAGTATGATTTAGAAAGATGAGATATTTTTATTTAAAATGGCTTTTTTTAATTTTATGCGTAGCGATGTCTCGCATGATGTGCCTCAAGTTTCCTCCATTCAACACAAACACACGGCAGTAACAAAAAAATAAGCGAATGCGCTCATCAGTTGCGCTCATCGTTAAATTTGTGTAGTTCCAAAATACATATATATTAATGGCCCCTCTCCATTGTGATAAAATCTGTAGTGTAGTAGTGCATGCTTGTGACAAGCATTAGCGATTTATGCTAATGCATAATTAGTCGTCGTTACACTAACTTTAGGGTATAGGGTAATGTATTTTGATGAATACTCACCCCTGCCACACACCCCTGAGGTGGTTTGCAGGGTATTTTGAAGATGTAGATCAGCGTCTTGAATTGAACTAGTGTGGGGGAAGCGTTGCAGGCGATGTAACACGGCATCGACGCGTGCAGTAACGACAGGTGTTCCGAGTGGGTGGGTACTGCTCAGTTCTCCCATATGCGTCGTCCAAGGGTGGCTGGAAGAGGAAATTTATAACCATCTCTCCGCGCTTATCTTCCGTTTTTTTCTCATTGAGATAACTAGCGATGGACAAGTACTGTGACGGATATATTCGCTGATTTATTATTTATCCTGGAATATTCGTGTGTGCTCGCTTGAAGAAATAGAGAGAGAGAGATTTCGTTCAGTGCGGTTGAAGAAGTGCCAGTCGACGTTCGTTTGTCTTTCCTCCAGAAAATCTTGCGCTCCCAAAACCCAACTTCCCTCGATGCAACCACGAAAAAAAACTTCACCCTTGCTTATTTTTTTAGTCGTCAGCGTTGTTTTTTAAAAAACTATTCTCGAGCCGCACACCCGAAGACTTGTGGGAACAGTAATTACAGGTTAAAATCCTTATTTCAATTCAAAAACATTTTTAAATCACTAGGATAGGGTGCTCGTTGAAAAAATGCAAAGAGAAGAATAAAAAATTAAAATTGCGGCAGAGGATTACAAGAATCCTTCCAATGTGACGGACAAAGTATATATGTCACGTAGGAGTCATTTACTACCCACGAAGCCGTTGGATTGAAATTTATCCTGGCGAAAATCTCTCCGCAGTTCTCATATTGATCCCTTAAACCTAAGCCATAAAGGCTTCAGGCATAAGTCCCCGCTTCGGTTTTCAAAACATTTATTATTATTTTTGCTGAAATGGCGAAAAAATTGACGATATCAGATCCAAAAACGTATTTTCTTAACCAAAAACGAAGAACATAGCAATATCGAATGGAGGAATTATAAACTTTACACTGTAATCCATCTAGGAATGGGAATTTCAATCTTCTATATTGGGTACAAGTAATTTAAAGAAATAAAAAATAAACCCCTGCACACTGAATTCAATGCTTTTAGTAGTAAAATTTAGAAAATAAGGGGTAAACAACCCTTTACATTTTTGTTCACAGTTTTACAGTACTTCCGGTCGGTTTTTGGTCAAAAACTGTATTTCTACCAAATTTCAACTCCCCAGCTTGTGTGGTAGTCCTGTAGTCAGGCGTCAATGAAATATAGACAGATATTAGTGAGTTATTATTGAGTTATTAGCGCATTTCCGAGTATTATGTTAATTTAACAGCTATGTAAGGTTTTTTCTATCATGGAAGAACACAAGCGGCAGGGGGTAAAATATTTAGGCGATAGAAAAATAAGAAAAAACAATGACGAGCATGTTTGATAGGAAATGCTTATTTAAGGGATTGAATGCACATGTGCACGAACATGATTGATTCTCATCTTGGTCAAATTACGGGCAAGGATTATGTAGAAATTGCCGCGAGAAAAAATCTACCAGATTCCCGGCCCAGGAGGTTTTTTTTCTTGTAACAATGTCTGTGCACAGGTACCCACACATGATAAAAACAACCGGTATGCTGTGGTAATAAAGGAAATAATCTCTCTCCTTATATTTGAGTCATAATTTCTTGAATTATAAGCGCAGCATCTCAGCGGTTGGAGGGATAGGATAGGCTCCACTATGCAGTTGAGTAAAGTTACCTTTCCCGCTCGTCTCAATTACCATCTCATACACTTCCGAGGAAACGCAAGGGAGTCTAAGAACGGCCGTTAGATTAGAACTGCAAAATGGGCTGATAAAATCTATCTGACATTCAGTAAAAAAAATGCCATCGCGATTATCATTGAATTTAGAGAGACAATTTAAATTGAGATGTATCCCATGGAAACGGAAGAATTGAATTTTTCTCCTGATGGATGGCTGAGGTTAAAATTTAAACCATTGAATGTAAACTAAAGAATGCAGATTATATGGTAGCAGCGTTTGATAGGTATACGGGACACTACCTAAAAGTGTATAGAGGTGAGTTCATGATCTTTATTCTTTGCATGCCTGCCGAGACATTTTATCAAACTTGCCGTTTCTGCATTACATCGAAAAACTCAGGACAACAAATAATTTCGCGTTTTGCAAAAATTTTCAGAGAACGTCGGTCGTTAGCATTCGGTGGTTTACAGAACTAGGTCGCAATACACTCCGTAATTACGACTTCGGCAATCAAAGCGTCGCGTCGTCTGCATGGAGTTTACTGGCGCCAAAGAAGAGACCCGGAAGTCATGGTGAAATTGGGAGATCTTTGATATTGATTATGAATAAATGAATAATCAGTCATTCGACTGCATAATGATACTGAGTTCCAATCAATTCTCTCAAATCAGGCCCCATCCTTCCATTTCTGTCAAGTCAGATAACCAAGGCCAAGATTACTCTGAAATCCGGAGTCTCATCTTTTCACTTGAGTTGCGAGAGATGCTGCACGATCGGTTGTTAATCCTAATTGCAATATTCAAGCGTAAAGTATCAGCCTCTGGTAGACATCGCAGCTTGAATTTATTTTCTTCTATGAATAGAAATTGAAGTCGGAAAGTTCCACGCATTCAGAAACAATGCAATTGCTGGTTGGTTATTATATGCAAGCGACCGACAACTTTGGTCATTTGCACCAATAGGATGGGGGGGAGGATTGGGGAGTGGGAGGAAGGGTGGAGAGAAACCCGGCGTCGGTGCTAGAATACTCTAAATGAAAGGCGCCAAGGGATCCATACAGTAAAATGTCCCATTCAACGTACGGAGCACTGCACCATATAAGTGTCCTCCACAAAGTACTCAAGTAGGGATCGGCTTTCCAACATGCCACTTACTCCTGCAAAAGAATATACAAATCCGCAAACTGCCATATATTCAAATATTTCGAGGAACATCTAGGGACCCTAGAATAGCTAGGGCACTAGGCATAAATATAACTCAGTAAAACAATGATATTAAAGGTGGTAATGTAGTGATAAATAATTGCATCCTTGAACGCATTATCCAAATATTTTGGCCGCTTTATAATAATAGCACCCGGCGTTCAGTCAGGTGCGTTTCGAAAGTCATTTCCCGCTTTTGATCAAGACCCGCTTCCAAGTTTTGGATAGCATGTAGCCATCTTACCTGTTGACATTACCCGGAAAATCACTATTTCCTTTACCAGGAAAATCGTTATTTTCCAGAATTTGAAGCCGTTGCGCGACCCCTAAACGTTGTCCGATCGAGTCCAAATTTTTCCCCATTTCTTTTTTACCGGATTGGAACCAAGAACCGATTAAGCCGGTCAACATTTCGAACATTGCCAATTTTGTAATCACCCTAGAGTATCACCATATCTTCTTTCTATTAATATTTATAAAAGAAGGTGACCTGACTGACTGACTGATCCATCAACGCACAGCCCAAATTACTGGTGATAGAACCGTGAAATCTTGAGGATATATTCGTACCGTGGAGTATAGGCGCACTAAGAAAGGATTTTTGAAATAAACAATTTTTTGGGGTTGATTTTACCCCTTTAATGTTAACTTTTACTCCCATAAAAAAAGCATTGACTTCGGTCTATGTGTTTCTTTATTTGCTTTTTTAAATTACTTGCACTCAAGATATTGGATGGAGATTTACATCTTAGAACGCATAAAAGATTGCAGTACTTAATTCTTTGATTCAAATTTCTTATACGCTTCGTTTTTGTCCAAGTCTTGCGTTTTTAGCTCTAAATTCATTAATTTTTCTTCCTTTTCAACAATAGAAATTTCTTTCGCAACCAGGCGTGAATATCCATTTAATAGCGATACCCTGGATGGCTAATCACTCCTGAAGCATTTAAAGGCCAGGTTCCTTTCCTTCTCAATGACCATCAACAAGGCACAAGGTCAAAGGCTTCAAGTGTGTGGATAAAATCTGGAAAATCGATGCTTTCAATATGGTCATTTAAATGTTGCATGCTCAAGAGTGGGACAGCCGACAAATTTATTTGTTTTTGCAGAGGGTGGTAAGACCAAAAATATTGTATATCCCAAAGCACTTGAATACATGTTTTCAACTATTATTTAATACACAAAAAATCATTGTCTTTCATTTATTTTGTACATGTAAATGTGTCTGGTTTGTATATGTATGCTTGCTTAGAAAGAAGAAGAGACATTGCAAAGCATGTCGGGCATTTTGAGGGCGTGTGCAATTTGGGTAGATTTTCATAAGTGAAAATCACGAAAGCGCAGGCCTACGCCTACCTGAGCGGCGCCACTGGACGGGCAGACACTGGAGCGAGTGCGAGAAAATAATGTCCTACCCAACCCAGATCTGACTCGAGCAGGGCCGCATAACTCTTGTTTTTTTAATTCTGGTGGGGGTCCGGGGGCAAAGCCGCCGGCATAGGGGGGTCCAGGTGCCCCACTGGCTAGCTGCTGCGATGAGCGAAGCGAGCCGTCAGCGGCTAGTAGATGTATATGGGTTATCTGTCAACTTAATTAAACATCTTGTCTAAATAATTGATGAACTCCTTGCATTAATCGTGAACTCTTGCATCCAATCAGGACATCTTCCCTAAAGCATTGAAAATATCGAAAGCCATACCTATTCACGAAAAGGTTAGAAGAATCTTACCCTCCAATTACAGGCCAATCTCTATACTTCCTGTCTTCGGTAAAAGTTTTGAAAAGGCAATAAAGGATTAATAATAAGAACATTTTAAAGCTAATAATTTTTTTTTCTCTTCCCAATTTGGTCTCCGAAAAGACCATTCCACTACTTCAGCTGTAAAGTCTGTTGTTTGACTTACACTAAATACTTTTCAAGAAAAATCATCTATTTCTATAACTGCCTGCGACCCCTCGAAAGCATTCGATTGTGTTGCACATACAATTCTTCTTCAAAATCTTCACTCCTATGACATCAATAACCTTGAATTACTACTCTTTGACTCTTGCCTTACAGATCGGTCACAGTGTGTATTAATCAATAATTACCTTTCGTCATCCCTAAGAATAAATTATGTTGTCCCCCAAGGCTCAGTTCTTAGTCCTCTTTTATTCCTTATTATGATTCATGACCTACCATTTAATATTTCTTGTAAAGGCTTACTCTATGCCAATGATACTGCCTTCATTCATAATACTAATTGCCTGAATAACAACAGCGGTATATCCAATCTGAAGCTTCAAAATTGTTTTCTGCCTTTGGAATGGTTTTTAATAATGACAGAACCCAGTCACTGGCCTTCTTATTAAGTACCATGGCAAGTTCAACTAACATGACCACAAATTAAATTGGAAACCACACTTATTCGGCACTCTTGGAAAACTTTCTAAGGCAGTGTGTGTGCTACGTAAACTCAAATTATTGATCCCGGAAGAATACCTTACTCCCGTTCATACATAAATGATTATGTATAATTTTCTTTATTTCACTGTCATGTCAATTGTGGAATTGAACTATTGGGCCATTCCTCCTCCACCATTAGTTTATTTGGGATGCAAAAAAGGCTGCTAGAGTTAGTTAATTTTCTCACCCGATTAACCACTGTAAGCCTCTGTTCACCGAGCTGGGTATATTGACCCGATACACTCCTTAGATTAATAAATTCCTTTGTAATGTAAAGGAAAACCTTAGTTCACTTGAGACTTGAGGGAACGTACATTCCCATGACACAAGAAACAGGGACACTCTTGATGTGCCACACCGTCGTGTATCCAAAACCAATAACTCGTTTAACATTGTAAAATTACGTCTTTTCAATCGATTGCCTCCTCAGGCAAGATATGGGACCTAACAGCTGCCAATGAGACTTTAATCTCGGTTTGTCGATAGGTAGTGTAGCTCTTAGTAGTAGTAGTAGTACTCCCTAATACTTGTATCATTATCTGCTACATAGCACTTACAGCACGCCGTGCATGTTTTCTACATAAGTCTTGAGTCTCTGTCATTTGTGTAGTTGCAAAATACATATATATTCTCTCCCTCTCCATTGTGATAATATCTGTAGTGCATTAGTGCATGCTTGTGAGGCTTCGTCTCGTGACAAGCATTAGCGATTTATGCTAATGCTTAATTAGTCGCAGTTACACTAACTTTAGGGTATAGTGTAGTGCATGTTGTTGAATAATCACCCCCTGCCACACACCCCTGAGGTGGCTTGCAGGGTATTTTGTAGATGTAGATGTGAGTTTATCTAAATTTAAAAATGCCATCCGTGCATGGCTTCTGGTTAAAGCCTTTTACTCGATTCATGCATTCTTTGATTGTGACAAAATTTACATGACGAGGGCCGTCTCGGACCCCGAAACGTCGGAAATGGGTTGAATCTCTCACCCTTTAACATACTTTAAAACTGACTAAGGTGTGCTGGCTTGATTTGACTAGGACTCGGGCTGTAAAAACCTATTGTAACTGTTTTTTTCTTTGTAGTCTATCTTTTACCTACTCTGGTATTGGGCAAGGAGTATTGCACTACTGTGTTCATTATTCAATAAAAGATATTATTAGTAAAATATTCTCGGGTTTGCCACCGGGTAAGGCTTTTAAAGACCAACGTTTCGACGAGTGACTCCCTCATCGTCATCAGGACTGAGACTGATTGCCGAGTTGGTCCATGCCGGAGTTTTATAGCTGGCCAAGGGCGGTTGAAAACCAATAGTTGACCGGCTCGTTCAAGGCGGTTTGAATTTGAATTGTAACCGCGACCGTTTAATTTTATTGAGCAGCGGTCAATTTAATTTTATTGGTATTTATTATGGACCAACTCGGCAATCAGTCTCAGCCCTGATAACTATGAGTGAGTCACTCGTCGAAACGTTGGCCTTTAAAAGCCTTACCCGATTGCAAACCCGAGAAGATTTTACTAATAGTATTCGCCGGGAAAGCCTAAGACCTTTTAAAAGATATTATGATTATTATTATATAATTTTTACTCGATTTCCCACAAGTTTACAACGGCCATAAATCTCTTAAAGAGTAGAATCTCAAACTTCACAAGTCATACTATTGCATATAATGATATTCTTTATGCCACATATATTTAATAGCTCCCCCAACGAAGAAAATGAAGTCCAAAAATGGCTGATTTTTGAGCGCGAATCCATTTTTGTTCTCTTCCAGAAGAAAAAGAGTTACCTAGTACCACACGTGCCGCTATATGATTATTCTTCTACTTTATTACTTTTAGAAAAATAATTCTCAAATCTGAGTCTTTCCACTTTCATGCAGTTTTCTCGAGTCGAAAACCAGTTTTCTTTTGTAGGAAAAAATGTTGGCTTCAAGGTTAATTTCAGCACTGAAGGGATGTGAAAGAGAAAAAGGAAAGTTAAAAGAAAATGTTTTCCATTGCGTTTAAAATAGTATGGTTTTATTATATCTCCTCTGCCATAATTATGTAGTTCTTGAGTTATTAAGGATGGAGTAAGCATGAAAATTCTCGAAAATTCACATGCCCCATACTGGAGAAATGGCTGCCGCGAGAACACGAGGAGGGCTTAATTTTTTTGTTAATCGTCGTATTAAACAGCCAAAGAGCACGTGGGTATTTGATTTTCGAAAGTGGATTGATTCAAAAAATGGATCTCCGAAAAAATGGTCATTGAAACCATCGTTGGATCAGTTGGCATGGAACGACAATATCGTTCGGACGTTGTTTCTGGTCATCTGTTGTTTTCTTGCGCATTTTGCTTCGCCACAAGTGTCACCGATGCTGTAGCCGGCATTTTCCTGATTTCCCAGTGATTATAGAGTGTATGCTGAAAGCGTAGCAGGCCTTAGTTATATATGGATTGAATGTTTTCCCCTTTTAATCATATCCAATATTTTTTTTACAAGTGATGCAGTCTTTATAAATATCGTACAGTTCCACCTACGTCTCCTTATAACCGTCGCAGGGGCGCGTGGCAGGGGGGTGTTAGCCACGAAACCCCCTTGCCACGAAAGAGGGAGGGAAAAGGGGATTGGAAGGACGAAAGTGAACATTGTCCTAGTGCAGCGTCCTAGTTTCTCGCCCTACCGTTGTTGTAGTCGATAAGGATGCACGGTGAGAGGGATTTAGATCTGAGCATTTTGTCGATCATGTCATCTCCAGAGATATAGCGCGGGATAGGGGTAGATCCTGCAAACAGCTGCAAATACAAGCGTGGAAGTGATGAAACATTTCATTAGAACATACATCTGGAGCATTCTACTATATGGCAGCGAAGCATGGACAATAACAGCAGCAGTGAAGTCCAGGCTGGAATCATTTGAAATGTGGTGCTATCGAAGAATGATGAAGATAAAATGGATCGACCGAGTGACAAATGAAGACGTCTTAAGAAGAGTGGGAGGAAAGATATGTCTACTGAAAACCTTAAAAAGGAGGTGGAACAACTTAGTAGGCCACATCTTAAGATACGACGGCCTGATGAAGACAATCGTCGAGGGAAAAGTGAACGGGAAGAACGGAAAATGCAGGCCTCGCATGAGATATATATGGAGCAAGTTGTGAAGGATGTAAATGAGAGGAGCTACGTCAATATGAAGAGGTTGGCAGATAGAAGAATTGAGTGGAGGGCTGCGTCAAACCAATCCTAGGATTGTTGACCGATGATGATGATGATGACATGCTTTCACGAGCAACGGTAGTGAACGGACGTATCTTGTGCTCTCTGCCTCACACCGTAGCCTTGACTTACCGTAGAAGTTTTTGTCGAGTGTAGCGTCGATGCCTAACAACTGTGTTGAGTGCTCCTTGGCCACTAAACGTGGTCAGAAAACAGTGGTTTGCGGTACTTGTCAGGATGTATATCATCTGTCCTGTACCGTTCTCAGCGAGGCTGACTTACAGCATCTGGAGGACCTCAACCATACATGGAACTGTGCCCCCTGCATTAAAAGGAGCCGTTCTAATCGTGGAGAAGAAACTCCAGTCAAATCCTCGGGTGTCGACTCTCTGATTGACATCACTTCCACTGAAGCTTCTTCGTTAATGTTGAAGGAATTGTTGGATCGGGTGAAGGTGATTCAGGACCAGCAAAGTGAGTTTAATATCTCATTGAAAAATGAGATGAGTGAATTGAGAAAAGTTATATCGTCTGTGCAGTGTTTAATTAACGACCATGAAAAAACTATCGCCCTAATTAACGATTCAATAGCTAGCATTCTTGCTAGATTTGACAATCTTGTAGACGAAAATGAAAATCTACTTAAGAAAATTGATAATCTTGAAGTCCAATTGAATTTCGTGGAGCAGGAATCTCTCAGGAATGTACTGGAGATACACGGTATACCACTGAAAACTGGGGAAATTTTGGGAGCCCTAGTGTGTCAAGTGGGAATTTCCCTCGGGGTAAAATTTGACATTACGGACGTTGACTACTCATATAGAGTAAACGGGCGATTCAACAGCAACAAGCCTCCTGCCATTAGAGTGCGCTTTACGAGGTCCAACCTCGCTCGAGAGATACTTGCCCGTAAAGCAAAAAGAAATTTTTCCACTGCAGATATTGGCTGGACTGATCTCCATAATTAGTCTATATATGTTAATGAATCACTTAGTGCTCACAATCGTAAACTGTATTCTAAAGCCAGAGATCTAAAGAAATCTGGCAAACTAAAACTAAAATATTTATGGGTCAGGGGCGGTAAAATATTTGGCAGGAAGGAAGATGGAAGTGAACGATTCGTCCTGCGCACAGAAGATGATCTCATCAATCTTCAATAGCACAGGCCAAATTGTTCAACTGGAGTGGGACCCGTAAATAGTGCTTTGATTGCTTCAAGTGATGCTAAAGGTATCTTACTGCAAAGTGATTCTCAATGTTCTAAATTAAAATCCTGTTCAACATATTTTATTAATAATAGATCTTACGATCATGTAAAACTATGTCTTGTGAACTGTCAGTCCTTAACTCACCATATTGATGAATTTCGTTTTCATTTCCTTGGAGAGACATTTGACATTATATGCATGACTGAAACGTGGCTGAAACCTGCAATCCCAGATGATATGGTGTACTTGGCCGATTACAACCTAGTGCGTCAAGACAGGATCGGGAAAAAAGGTGGTGGTGTAGGGGCCTTCATTCACCATAAACTGAACTATTGTGTATTGAGTACTTCCCCCTCAGAGTATTGTTCTAAGCCTGAATTTATAATTCTAGAAGTCTTTGGAATAAACACTGCGAAACTTCTACTTGCTATAGTTTATCGCCCACCAAAAACTGGTCTCATAAATGAATTTGTGAATTCATTCTTAAGTTATTATCCTACATACAAAAATACAATAATTGTTGGTGATTTTAATGCTGATATGCTCTCTGTGAGTTCAAATAGCAATCATCTGAGAGATTTTATACATCGTAATAACCTACATTTGGTCTCAAACCAAGCCACTCACCACACTTTAAATAGTCATACCTGCCTCGACCTCTGCATTGTGGATGACTCAGACAAAGCAATCTCCTTTTCACAAACTCCTGTCCCATTTTTATCTGCCCATGACCAAATATCCGTTTCTTATAAATTCGTATTCCGGTCACCAAAACGTCCTCCCTTTACTTTCCGCGACTTTAAAAAATTGAACGAAGAAAGATTCCTTGATGACCTCTCGTCCGCTGACTGGACGAAAATGTGTCAGTCAAACGACATCGACTTCAAACTAAAAATATTCAACGAAAATATCCTAAATTGCTTTAACCTCCATGTTCCTGTGATTACATGTCAACCTAAGCGCCCAACCACTCCCTGGCTGACCAAGGACATCTCTGAAAAAATGAGGGAACGACATCGTATTCGACGTGCTTTCATTCGTAACAAAAACCCAAATTTGTATGCTCAATTTAACAAGTTAAGGAATCAGACGAAACGCTTGATCAATGACTCTAAACGAAAATACTTTGCAAGCGCTCTCTCGGGTATTAAAGATTCTAAGCGTGCATGGAAGGAACTAAGGAATTTAGGTATTGTGCGTCATCGACAAAATTCTCTAGCACAAAATATTACCGTCAACCAAATCAATCTTTACTTCTCTAGTGTCTCCCAAGCAGGTCCAAGCAGTACCTCTTTTCTTCCTACTTCAGTCACCACATCTAATACTGTCGTTCCTTTTAGCGACTCAAATTTCTATTTCGAAATTATCAATACCGATACCCTCAATAAATTTATTTTCCGTTCTAAATCTAACTCCACCGGGATAGACGAAATATCATACAGAATGCTAAGAACATCCTATCCTGTTACAATGCCTATAATCCTTGATTTGTTTAATTTTTCACTACAATCTTCTAAATTCCCTACCCTCTGGAAATCATCACTTATAACACCAATAAAAAAGGTTAAAAATCCAGTGAACCCGTCAGATTACAGACCGATATCCATCTTATGCAATATCTCCAAAGCATTAGAACGTATTGTTCATTCCCAAGTTATTTATTTTCTCTCTCAAAACAAAAAATTTGACCCATTTCAATCTGGATTTCGTCGCGGATTTTCCACTCAGTCTGCGCTTCTGAAAATCACCGATGGCATTCGAAGTGCGTTTGACAAGAGAATGGTGACGATACTCGTGCTATTCGACTTCAGCAAGGCCTTCGATCGGGTAGACCATGCTTTTTTACTTGAGAAAATGAGGAAGTTGAATTTCTCCTGTTCGGTCCTCAACTGGTTTCATTCTTATCTATCTGACCGTCGACAAGCCGTGAGGGACACCTGCGGGAATCTTTCCAGCTGGGCCACAGTCAGCTGTGGAGTGCCGCAGGGTTCTGTACTTGGCCCCCTGCTCTTTTCTATTTTCGTTAATGACCTTCCACATAACTTAAAACACACGAAATACATGCTTTACGCAGACGATCTGCAGATATATCGTCACTTTTTCCCCAGTGAAATTGCCGACGCTGTCAACAAAATTAATGAGGATATAAAAGCCATATCTGCTTGGTCCCTGCAAAATAACTTTGTTCTAAACACAAATAAGACCAAAGCAATAATTATTGGCAGCCCCAAGATCAAAAATCGCTTCCATCATGGAAATATATCTCAAGTCTGTGTTGATGGCACCTTCATTCCCTACCCTGACTCGGTTAGAAATCTTGAGATAACTATCAGCTCAAGTCTGTCTTGGAGTAATCACGTTAATAATATTTCTCGTAAAATCAACACCATCCTATACCAACTTAAAGTGCATTCTAAATTTCTTCCTCAAGACACTAGGAAAATGCTCATTTCATCGTTGGTTTTCCCCGTTATTGATTACTGTTGTCTAGTTTACAACGACTTAAATGAAGAAGATAACACCACACTACACCGTGCACTAAATTCATGCATTAGGTTTATTTTTAAACTTCGCAGAGATGTCCACATGACCCCCTACTACAATAAACTTAGATGGCTCGATGTTAAAACCCGAAGGAAATATTTCCTCGGGTTCTACTTGTATTGTTTATTTCAAGAAAAATCCCCTGAATATTTATTCGACATGTTTTCCGTAAAACCTTCCACTAGGGATATGTGCACTAGATGTGATCCTGAGTATCTTTACTTTCCTAGTCATCGCACAACGAAGTACCAAAATTCTTTCTTGGTCACTGCGTGTCATCTCTGGAACACCCTGCCCAAAAACATTAAAAATTGTTCTTCTGTTGCTAGTTTTAAGATGAAATATTATAATATGTAACTTTATGACCACTAAATGTTATTATTTTTCATATTGTTGTAATTGCTTGTAGTAGTTGTTTTTGCGTATTTAATAATATTATTTAGGTGCTGTATTTCTGTTGTTAACTTTAAAAATGTATGCAGATGAATTTGTTATACGGCATGATTTCCATAATACTTTGCTTTCAGCATTGTTAAAATTGTATTAATTTATATTAAATTTTTTCATTATGTTACTGTCCAAATTGTTGATTTTTATCTTCATGTTGCTCAAAAAATGTAAACCTTAATTGCTTATGTTCTTAAGGGGTATATCCCCAGGACAATAATAAATATTCATTCAATTATTCATTCATTCATTCATGATTAGGGGTTAATGAAACACTCCAATTCCACAAGAGTGTTCTTTGACACTCGACCATGTGCATGCTGCACATCATTATCATCACCAAATTAAGCCTTATGCCTGTTGCTCACGGTAAAATTTTCCATAAAAGAGTTTTATAAAAAAATGTATTGAAAGTTTTATGAATTGTACGTAAAACGTACTTGATTGCTCACGGTAAAACTATTCATAAAACCGCAATGTCCTGCCATCTACGAGCCGCTTTGCGAACACCTGGAGTGATAAATGCACTCTCTTTTGGATGACTGTTAGGTTAAAAAACTAAATGTATTGTTTATTTACTTACTTTCTGATCACACTCAACGGTGCTATGGCTCTAACGGATTCTTCTAACAAGAAGGACACTACCTCAACGTTGCATGAACTTCCAGCCATGTTTGTTTACGTTTTCCTTGTTTGGCTTCCCTTGGATACGAGATTATTATCAACGCGATGAGCGGAACGTCTCATTGGTTGTTGCATAAAACGATTTTATGGAAATAGAACCTGTCCTATTCCGTAAAACGTTTTATAAAACTAGGTTTTATAAAAACGGTTTTGTCGTTAGCAAGCTCATTTTTATAAAACTAGTCGATTTTATAAAACGTTTTACTGAAAATTTTACCGTGAGCAACAGGCATTAGACCTTTTAAAAACCACGGTGGTCTAAATAATATCCTCCGTGTATAGGATAGAAATAGAAGCTGCCGAAAACTCTATTTATGTCAACTATAGAATAGCAACGAGAGCAGAAACTATTTCTCCCTTCAAGCTCTCACAAAAAAGCCTAAAGCAAGCCCTTTGTGGATCGGTCGCAGCTGAGAGAAGCAGCGTACCTACGGGAGGATGCTGACCGTGCACGCGTGTGTCGTCGTCCCCGCCCGCCCGGAGACCGCTTTCCGGTGCCTCACGAGTGATTTCACGTCTCGTTGCTTCGAGCCCCGCCCCCTCGTCTTTCAATGAACTTCACGCTGGCGGCGGCGGCGGTCGCAAACCCACAGCAGGGCGGATAGCTTCACCACCGCACGCTGTGCCGCGAGTTCAAGAGATTCCGTGTTGAAATATGCATCTCCCAATCGGTCATATCAAACCGGTAGAAGACAAGCGATCTAAAGAGTGGCACTTAAACATCAAAAGGCAACCCGCGTGTCCTATGGTTGGCATTAGAACTTATGCCTATTGCTCACGGTAAAATTTTCCATAAAAGAGTTTTTTTTTATTTTAGTGAAAGTTTTATGAATTGTACGTCAAACGTACTTGCTTGCTCACGGTAAAACTATTCATAAAACCGCAACGTCCTGCCATCTATGAGATGCTTAGCGAACACGTGAAGTGATAAATGCACTCTCTTTTGGATGACTGTTAGGTTAAAAACTATATGTTTTGTTTACTTAATTACTTTCTGATCACACTCAACGGTGATAAGGCTCTAGCACATTCTTCTAACAAGAAGGATACTGCCTCAACGTTCCATGAACTTCCAGCCGTGTTTGTTTACGTTTTCCTTGTTTGGCTTCCCATGGATACGAGATTATTATCAACGCGATAAGCGGAACATTTCATTGGTTGTTGCATAAAACGGTTTTATGGAAATAGATCCTGTCCTATTCCGTAAATCGTTATATAAAACTAGGTTTTAAAAAAACAGTTTTATCGTTAGCCATCTCATTTTTATAAAATTAGTTGATTTTATAAAACGTTTACCGAAAATTTTACTGTGAGCAACAGGCATTACAATTCCGCACGGCACACTGGAACCTTGAGTAAGATAAAAGCAAATATAAGGTTATACGTTGAAGATTATTTCAATGATAACGTGTTTTTTTAGGGCTGGTTCCTTAGCGCCTGGTCTTAACCGCAAGATTACGTAGCCTTTTCGTTAAATAGATGTTCAATGAGAGTTCGGGCAAATATCATATCAGACCCTCGGTTAGTTGACAAAAATTTATCGACGGGAGAACGTATTAACTTCGGTTTACTTAGCGAGAAAATATTTAACCAGAGAGAACACCGGGTATTTGTGTATGCTTGCATTTGTATGTGCTTACACAGAGTGGCCTCATAACCTTTTTTAACTGCGTGCGCGCGAGTATAAAGTAAACCACTTCTATTCTGACCCCACTACGAAAAGATTCGTGACGCTGGTACATGCAAACCTATGGGTTTTAGAGTACCGCGACATTTGGACATGAATACAAGGGTACTATACACTCAATAGTGTTTGGATATTCTGAATTGCGATGGGTGTTCCTCGCGCGAAATGTTCAAAGAAGAGAAATCATATCAGGGAAAGAGGAGACCCTTTTATCAAAGGCCAATTGGTGAGTAGTCCGTCGCAATTGAATTCTTTCCCTTTAAGGAGGTTCCGCCGCGACTGTGTGAGTCAAAACAAATACTAAATTCCATATTTTGTCCAAAAAAATCCTGCTCTCTCTCTGATAAAATGCGTTAACTACAGAAACCCAAAAGTAAGTTACAAAATATGCAGATTATTCCACGAACGTATTTTAAATGAGCACTCTTTTCCAGCCATAGGAGCCGACTGCACCGCCATTTCCTACGAATTACCTCATTTTACCTTCAATTACGGCATTAATTCTTCAATAACTAGACAAATAAGGTGTTAAGATGCCTATATTTTATTTTTATTCAATTTCTCTGGATTATTTCCTTCTCAGAGACAGTTTTCCACGAAAATGGCATTTATATTTTATGGAAAAATACTATTTTTCCCCGTGTTTCTCTCATTCCCCCATTGAAGATCATGTAAGTTCAAGTTCAGTTATAGAATAAAATAGCGTGGAAAGGTATTATTTTGTTGTTCATATCAGATAGAGGACAAGTTTTTTTTACAAGTAGACAGAATATGAATAAAATGACATTTAAGTCATTTCACGGTGGAAGCACCTTAAGTAAAATTTCTTGACGAAAACTCTCGAGAAGGAAAAACAACAAACTTATTGGACGTATTTCTCACAGCAACAGCCTCTTGAAAGCAGGAACGGAGGAAGAAATGAATGGGAAGAATTACTGAGGAAGACCAAGGATTTGATGCGTCGAACAAGTTAAGAAGGACGACAGGGTTAAGACTATAAGCGTAGTACAATAAAACTGTTATCCGAGAGGAGAATGGAGTGGAGGACTGCAGAAAACCTATATTCAGGTCGATCACAGCAGATGATGATGATGATTATGATGCCCTTAAATAAACTAACCGGGGATCTAGCACCGAACTCAACTGTTTGTTGAAGAATTTACCTCATTTGAACCAAAACTTATATTTGCTCTGTGAAAAATTTAATGAAATATTTCACAGATCTGCGTATTTTCTACTTCACGTAGTTCAATAACAGTAGTTTTATAACTTCTTTGAATAGTTATTGACCACTTTAATAATACATAGGTTAATTCATGGAGGTTTGGTCATGTTTTTTAAAAAAAAACTCAACTTCCTTTTTCCGCCGACGTTTCGCCTATTTATTAAGGCTTCTTCAGGGCTCAAAGGATTAACTTTCTTACTGCGACAATGGTAACACAGTAATGTTAGTGTTACCATTGTCGTAGTAAGGAAATTAATCCTTTGAGTCCTGAAGAACCCTTAATAAAAAGGCGAAACGTCGGCGGAAAAAGGAAGTTGGGTTTTTTAAAAAGGACATGACCATGACAATAACAGTACTGTGTTACCATTGTCGCAGTAAGGAAATTAATCCTTTGAGCCCTGAAGAAGCCTTAATAAAAAGGCGAAACGTCGGCGGAAAAAGGAAGTTGGGTTTTTTAAAAAGGACATGACCATGACAATAACATTACTGTGTTACCATTGTCGCAGAAAGAAAGTTAATCATTTGAGCCCTGAAGAAGCCTCATTAATAAAAAGGCGAAACGTCGGCGGAAAAAGGAAGTTGAGTTTAAAAAAAAAACATGGCCAAACCTCCATAAATTAACCAATGTAGTTTTATAATAATTTGATTTAACATGAGTAATTCAATTCATAATTATCTTCTTATTGACTTATTTCTTGATGTTGACTTGCGCACCTTCATTCTGTGTCACATTTATATTATTATGTTACTCCTTTTTTTTAACTCACACAACATTCTCCCACCTTACTCTGCTTTCAACTTCCTTTAATTGCTCTCATCAAACCGTTCCGATTCCCGTCCTTTTTGAATGAGCTACGGAAACATATTTGTAATCATGCGCACGAATCGATCAAATCTGCGAGCCGCCGCAAGAGCGTGTGGCACGGGGGTGTAGGGACGCCACAGCCATTGAAGAAGGGAGGGAGTAGGGAGGGGTGGGAGAGAGAGAGAGGGGGGGACGGGCGACAAGTGTCGTGTGTTTTGACGCATTAGTCAAAATACACATCACTTGACATAAAAGAACATTTAAATACAAAGTTATAATCTAAAACAAACCAGGCGCTTCAAATAATTTTATAAATTTATTTAGTTCTTTCCTTAACTTTTTTAAAGTCTTTCTATTCATTGTATTGTTGATTCTGGCCTCTGCTATATCTATAAGTATTTGCTCTGTCCCATTGGTATTGATTGGAGGCTCTAAAATATAGTCTTCAAATCCTTCATCTCCCAGATATGAACTCCTGTATTTTTTATAGCATCGATTTACAGAAATCCCAGTTAATTTAGATTCTTCTTTCTTCTTCTATCGAATAACCCATTTGAGGGTGCGATAAATCACTTCTGGATATGCCTTTTTTCATTCAATTTTCTTTCCGTCCATATTTCCTTCATCCTTTGAGAGTGCCTTTCCTTTTTTCTTGCGTCCATTTTCTTCCATCCCTCGATTTTTTTCTTTCTGGAAATTTTTATGTGTGAATTACTTCTCTAAAAAGAGTTCGGTCATCTATTGTGTCAATCTTTATTCCCAAAGTTTTCCATATCTTTTTGAGTTTCAATGAACCAAGTAGGTTTGGATTTGTAGCTGTTTAGTAGGTTGAAGATCTTCTTGGTTAGTCTGGAGTTACTCATTCGAAATATGTGACCATAAAACTGCATTCGTTTTTTCTCATTACATCGACTAATTTTTCAACTTTTAGATATAGCTCTCTGTTTGGTCTTAGTTTGTATTCTGCATTACTGTAGCTTTTAGGTCCCAATATCTTCCTCAAAATTCTTCTTTCAACCTTTTCTAATTTTTCGAGATCCCCCATTCTTGTTAGTTTAAGTGTTTCTGCTGCATAAAGCGTTTCAGGTCTAATTTAGTTAATTTAGATATTGTATTATATTGAGAGGGATATTTTTTACATATTTCTAAGAATTGAATATTAACCATGTCTATACTATTTGATAAATAATTTATATATCTTTCTCTGTCTTCGTTTCAATCAATTAATGGCACGTGGGGATAATAAATTCTTCGCTTCAAGAATAATTAAAAATGGTTCGGTCGGGTGGTGTCTCCATCTCTCACTTTTTCGCTTCTATTTTTTCTATGGGTTAAGTGCGTTTAGGGAAAACATTACATCCTCAGTATCACCCATCGATGTCGGTTGCGATGTTGAAATTATTTCCTCCGTGTCTCACTGAAACTCAGGTGATCCGAATGTTACAAGAAATCATAACCAACTTTGTCGATCAAATAAATTGATAACAACAATATTAATTGAATAACTAATATTTGATTTAAACTCTTATCAAATATTTTGTCATTCGTCCAGACAAATTATTACAGTCATTGCTTCACAGGACCGTTTTAAGAAGGGAATGGAAGAAAAGGGAAACGCAGGGAAACATTAAAAGTAAATTCTCCAGAAGTAGGAAGGATAGGCTAAACGCCATGAAAGAACATGACTTGGAGTTGGTGGAGCAGTTTAATTATCTAAATATATTTTTTTTATAATGTAAACGACTGAGTTAGAGAAAAAAAGAGCAAAATATTTGTACAGGCAAAAGAACCTTTAAGAGAGGTAAATGAATGGATCACAGCGACAAGTTAGAAAGTCACGTGAAGAGGTGTATGTAAGTTGGCGTTGTGGCTCGAGCACTGGCTTCTCATACTACTGGAATAATTTCATCAGAATAGATTTAATTGCTTCAAATTGGTTACAAATTGAGGGACGTGTGTGTGTTGATAAAGCATTACGCAGCTCCTTAAAGGGAAGACCTTTTGTGGGGTTAAATAATTTATCTCTTGGCTGATTTACTGACTAGTATATGTACGTGCACTAGTTAATGTACTATTACAGTTCTTCTCGGTCCATGACCAGCATCCCGCGAGGACATCCGCTCATCTAGGAATAGATTATTTTCTGAGTCAACCAAACTCAGTCCATGAGTGCATTTTGTCGGAATGCAGTCGTCGAGCAGAGTCCTCGTCCCGAGAGTGGTTCTAATTGAATAGTTAAGGCTAGTTTGGGCCCAACATCACTTGAGGGGGAGAGATAGCGCAGTTGGTTCCCCCTCAATATCTCCACAAGGGGTTCGCTCAGAGCATCCCCCTCAACCTCAATCGACTGTCGCGTTGGCAGCACTGCCCCGAATCCGATCTCCCCCCCTCCTTCTCCCTTCCCCTCTTTTGATTCCAGCGGCTCCCGCGCGCCCCAGTTGGCGCCACGTGCGCCTCCACACACACACAGAAGCAATCGTCACCGCACGGAGTGTACGGCACTCGGTTAGCCCGGAGCGTGTGTGATATAGAGTGCGAAGGGAAGAGGGACAATGCAAGCGCAGGATCCGCCCCCGTCGCCCGGGGCAGGCAGGCCCGGGGCCGCCTTCAACCCTCGGGGTTTCTTCCAGGAGTACCTGTCTCGTCTCCGGACGTCGCTGTCGCCGCAGCAGTGGGACGAGTTCTGCGGCCTCCGAACGTCCAAGGACAGGGTCGCCTTCGTCGGGAGACTGCCGGGGTCAGCGGACCCCCAGTGGCCCGTCGACCTCTCCAGGGTGAGTGTGACGACGTCACGTGCGGAGGAGACACACGGAAGGAGGAGGAGGCGAAAATGACGAGGGAGAAAGACGCGTGTTTTAATCGTCCCGTCATTCACTCGTGAGATTGTTGGACTGCCCTCCTGCTGACTCCATTCGTTGCTCTTCTCATTCATATATCCCATTTCACCTGGTCCATGTCGTCCCCCAGGCTTTCTTCGTGGGACTCTCACCTACCATAATATTCCTCAAAAATCGTTGTTTCTCAAAGTGTGCCCCTTTCATGAGGACCTTTTCTTCCTAATAGTGCATCACGTGGTTTTATCCTCTTCTATTATTCTGTACTCTCCCTCGTGTACGAGTTTATCGCTGCAAGGCCTCTGTGAACTCTGGTACAGAGTGGGTGCCGAGGAAATGTACGAAGAAGGTCGGATTGCCGACCTCTTCCCCCCAAACAACAAACCCTCCCGGTGTTGAAAACCACAACCCATGGATCGCGGATATCTGCGGAGTGACTTTAAAAGGGCTGGGGCGCACACAGAAATAGATTTATATATACGTTAGCCCCGCTTCCACATGTGCCTCGTAGCACAGATGTTGGGATCGTATTGGAGGTGTAGAATGACTAGGATTTCGACGAGTGCCTAATAATGAGTTCTGTGGAAGGCACTTTAATGCGCACTGCTCGGTTAAATGTTTCATTGTTGTCGAGTCGTCTGATTAAACAGCACCACTATGAGGATCCAAAACGGATATGAATTTGCTTATTTTAATCACCACGACGAGTAGAGTAATCCGTGTGATTATCTGGCGCATTTGAGAAATGATCTCCGAGAGCAGAGATCTCCGAGCAGGTATCCAAACTGGGGTACGCGTAGTACATGAAGGAGTCGGCGCTCGACGGTTTAATGGCACGCAGGAAAATCTGAGAAATGGCGGAAGTGTGTGCGGAAACTACTTCCTAACTACGAGAGGTCAAACAGATTGGAATAACAAAGGGCGCGCCAGTTGAAAAACGTTGTCCAATAGGATCGGGTTTCTTTCTCGTGTATTGCTTCCAATTCCGAGGAGCTGGATTCCGGAAAATGGCGGAGTGGTTTTTAAGTAAGAACGCTTTTTCATTGGATGATGGGGCGAGTAAGAATATGGGCCCCTTTTGGTAGTTTGAGCGAAAAATCACTTCACCTAGAATTTGATGAATTTGGCCTCATTTCAAAGAAACAACTCTCATCTTTCCAATGATATAAAAATATCAAACTCTTGCCGAACTAATTTTAGAGCAATTTGCCTAAAACTGTATGCTGTTTTACATGGGATAGATTATGGCTGAGCGCTCCAGAGGGAGAATATTGAAGGAAATAGGAATTTATAACACCTAGATTTCGTCAAAAAACTAACGGTGTATAGATTGCATGTTTTCTCAAATATTTATAAAAAATAATCTATTACTCACCACAGTAACTTTTACAGAATCGCAAAATAAAAACCTGCTGTTTTGAAGGGTTTTCAGCCGTTCGGCGGGGAAAAAATGAGTCAAGTTAGAGACTTATGTAGCTTTATTTATTTAATTACTGAGAATTTTTGTTATATATAACTATTATATTTTTGCGCCATTAATATCACAATATTTATTTCGTACTTCTTACAGACGTTGAAATCAAAGAATAACATTTGAATATGGTCTTCACTATGACTAGGGGACTATCTCGCTCAAACCACCTTAAACAATCAAGGTAGATGAGCTCTACGGCCTCTATAGATTAACCAGATAAGATATTTCTCCAATGGCCGTAAAATATATGCACCACTCGCCAAAAAAATCGAACACTTACTGTGTTGGTTTGCGGGAATGGGGACTCCGCAACAGGGACCAACCACAGCCTCTCCACCAGAATACCCTCCTGTAGTGGTTTACGGGAAAGTTATTTCCTCGCCAGGAACCACCACAGACACACACACACAACCCAATTGGAATCCTTTGTAGGCTAATGAGACCCAGCTAAGGATTCTTGGGTTATAACCTGGGATCCTTCGGAGAGCTGTAGTGACTCTACTACGGCTGCCAAGTTATTAACACAACCACACACGCAATCACACAAAACACTCACTCACACACACAGCAGGGCCCCAGATTTCATGGAGAACAGCTCAAAAAGAGCGTGGTCAAATAGAACAAAAACAACAAACAGGGAACGAGGGTGAAATTCGTATACGCGTATTTCGACCACAAAGTGGTCCTCTTCAGCGAGCTGAAGGAAAAAACACTAGCAACACGAGGTTGAAAGGTCAACACGAGGTTGACACCAACACCTAAAACAATCTTCAGGGGAGATAGACTGCGTGGACACTGGGGATCTTCTCCACTCTTTGGCCACTCCCCAAGTAATCTCTCTGTCCCACCAACATGCCCACATTTCAATGGTGGCGTAAATAATAATAATTGTTAGCCGCCTCCCCGGATAACCACTGCAACTGTCATGGAGTATGTAGCCCACACTTGATTTCAGCCGTGTGTTGCTTCCATACGCCAACCAGTATCGGTTGCAGGTGACATAAGAAATGGAAGCTTATCATAAAATCGCCATGATTTTTGGACGAGCCCTTCTAAGAATAGCATCCGGAAAGAGAAAAACTCATCCAGCTGGCCTCTGCTAACTTTCCAAAAAGACTTGTGTTTCCATTCCCAATTGCATTTTTGTGCACACTTTTTTTAAGACAGGATGTATATTTCCGTCATTTGCAGATTTCGCCTTTAGAGTATATGTAGAAAAATTCATATATGCACTGCAATATTTTCAGAATATAAGATTTGCATCTCGAGGATAGGTCAAAAATTTACATACTATAACTCCTTGCCAACGTTTCGGTTTATAATTGACACCATCTTCAGGACTACAATTTCAGGCACAACAACATTATTAATGAAGTTACATAAAAATATCACAAGTTTCACCTTACAAATCAAAGTATCACACACGTAATTACAATATACAAGTCAACAATATATATGTATGTATGTTGTATGACGTGTATATGTTGTACACAATATTCAACATACACGTCATCACATATTTGTATATTGTAATGACGTGTATGATACTTTGATTTGTAACGTGAAACTTGTGATATTTTTTATGTTACTTCATTAATAATGTTGTTGTGCCTGAAATTGTGGCCCTGAAGATGGTATCAATTATACACCGAAACGTTGGCAAGGAGTTATAGTTTGTAAATTTTTGACCTATCCTCGAGATACAAATCGTACATTCTATGAAGAGGTCGATAATACAATACTTCAGTTTTCAGAATAGCCAATTACCAGAAGTCTATAATGCTATTTGATGACAAAATGATGAGCCATCTATGGCAATGAATACGAACTACGCAATGCGCTGAGTAATTTGCAAAAAGTGTCTTTCTAGCAAGCTTCAGCCACCGCAGGAATAATATCATTAATACTATTTACGAAACTCTCTTCGTCAGTATATTTTTATAAATATTTATTTTATTCTCTTTAAATATTTACGATACCTTTTGAGGTCATTTTGTCTACTATACGTGAAGGGGCCCGCTACTAGAAATATCACTAAAATATCCATTGAAAGAGATACGAATAAATGCTATCTTGAACTAATTCCGACGGGATTTCAAGAAATTACTTCCGAAGGACCTGGCGTTGTCGCCTGAATCTTTCATAAATATCCTCGAATGGCGTTTATAAAAAAAATACCCAAATAATGAGAGCTTTCCATTCGTTCTAATGCGCTAATCACTTCGTAACGCAACAGCGCACTTGCTTTTCATTTGTTTAACAGACCCTGCGCACTAGGAAGCGCACTTCAAAACAGATCGGGAGCAAAGTTGATGTGCGGTAAACAACAAAAGAACGTCGATATAACGGCATCCGTGGTTGTTGTTAAGTTTGTTTATTTTCAGTGAAGGCGTCAAAAATGCATATTGTAAAGTTTTTAATTACTCTGTGATAATAAAGCAGACGTTTTTAAATACTATCTTTTAACGAATTCAACAAATTCACACCAAATATGTGGCCGTGACTGTTGTTCATCTATAAGAATGCGACCTACCGGCAGGTTACTAAACATTTCTCCGTAGCGCACATCGTTCCATTCAATGTCGTTCGTGTGCGAAGTAAAGTGCGCTGGTGTGTTGTTCCGATATTCGCTATTAATTCAACACCCTCAATGGAAAGCTCCCAACGATACTTTCATACGTGTTGAATTAAGTACGACCGTTTGTTAATACATGGTAGTTTTATGATTCATAACATTGTTTGTGCCCCTAACAATCATAATGCATTTTTTCATATTTGAGGAGCAAAAACACTGCTTAAGGCAGTTTTTAGCGAAATAGTTCCGCCACTTTAACACTTTGAATGGAGAGCTCCCATTGATAAATGTCCCCGAGAATGAGTGATTTGGAAATAATTTTCTCCAATCATTAATTTATAACTTTTCAACGGGCCCTGTGATTGCGCCGTCTCATGCCAGCGCATGCCTTCATTGAGCACATCTGCTGGTTTATCCTCCCAGCCTGATCCGGCAAATACAGATCAACTTATCACATTAGATTGAAGGCTTCCGCGGAGTTCATTGCTATTGAATCTCTTTATTTCCCGGGTGATCTCCAGCTCCTGTCGTTCTTTGGCGACTACAGTATCGCTAGCAACCGCGTCCGCGTCTTCAGATCGAAGACCTGGGGCCTCAGTCAGTAAGGACTCGACACGGACAAACCTCGGAAAATCCGTGGATTTGACGTCACAGCCCCCGACAAATCTTAACTATTGAATGGCCCTATTTAAAATTGTAGGGGCTGTGACGTCACAATTTCGTCACTTCCGAGGCTCGGGAATTTCGAGAACATACAGAATAGCCCCCCTGAAGATCAAACAACGACTGACAAGGGGAGAACATCCGGAAAATGAAGAGATTGAAAAATGATATCTGTATCTACAAATAAGGATGAGCATGCATGAATGAAAAGGCTGGCCCAACATGAAGAACATAGACGGCGTTTCTTTCGCCGTAGCATTATGTGTTTGAGGCCCTTTTCAGAGGCACCCTTGGATGGCACGACCTCGAGCGAGAAACATTGTCTCTCTCACAGGTCAACAGGGAATCTCCCGAATTTCTCATCCACACACACACACACAGTGACATTAGTCTATTTCGCATGAATTAGCGTTTCGTGTGACAGGATGGCAAGGCAGGGGAGGGGAAGGGAAGAGAGAATCACGCTGGCGACATTGGCCCGTGCTCCTTCGGAAGAGACGCCAAGGGGGCCAGATGGATGGATGTCCCGTTGGAAGGATGGAGTGCCGACGGGACTACATAGAAGTGTCTACATCATGGCAGCCGCGTTCGAATCGATATATATATATATATATATATATATATATATATATATATATATATATATATATATATATATATATATATATGACCATCGCTGGGAGTTGGTGCGAACCACTTAGAATTGGAATACAACCGATCGAATTGAGCGAGACCGTTAATTATTTAGGAGTAAAACTTGACGAAACATTAACAATGGAAGCTCACATCCAATCTATTAAATGTAAATTTATGTCTTCAAAAACTGGATTCGCTCCAATTTTGAAAAATAATTGCACCCCAATAGAAATAAAAGGCAGAATATATTTATAACTTTATATTTATAACTTTATATTTATAACTTACGTTAGACCTGTTGTGACTTCTGCTGCGCCAGCATGGGCAGGCTTATTGAGCAAGGGGCGAATTTAAAAAAATCTAAGTTATGGAAAGAAAATGTCTCAGATCGATTTTTAATATACGACTAGGCACAACTAATGATAATCTGTTTACATATGTTAAATTAACGCCAATTATGGAGGTGATGAAAACTTTGAGGGAGGAATACAAGCCAAAAGACTAGTCAAAATGAATCCGAAACTATTAATTAAATCGTCAGAGAAAACGAAATAGGTAAATACAGGACGCCAGATAGCGAAACAGGCTCTGTCGTCCGAAATATAAATGTTAACAATTCCTAATTCTCCGATTGTCTGGCTAGTAAAATAGTGGCACAGGGCAAAAGTTAATACTCAAGTTAACGCACCCTGAAATAAATGTCCCAACTTAGGGGCGTTTGACACGGCATTGAAGCTGGTACTTTAATCCATCTTCAGACCTTCATCATCATTTATTCTGTTTGTGAAGTATATTTATAACACGACAAGAGCATTGGCTTTGAAAAGAAAATTCAGAATAGGTACATTTTAGCACCAAGCTGGATTAAAAACGATTGATCCTTGGTACCGATTACCGTGAAGGAGAGTATTTCATCTTCATTATTCCCTATGAATTCATTGATATGCACTAACAAATTGGACCGTTCATTTGACATAGCACGCAGCTAAGAGCAGTCCGTTTCATCGACGTTAATATAACTTGAGAAGTCAACCGTTTCCGTTTGCTGTGCGATCTTCACGCTCCCTATAAGTAACGCCCGGCTGTGCACGGTAACGAACGAACCCTTGACGCATCACAAAAAGTCTTCTTCTTCCTGCTCGAATTCTTTCTCGTCGCAACCACCCCAAAGCACTCCCTTCGACGATCCTAAATCGGGACTATTTTGAATTGGTCCCGATCGTTTATAGGACAGCTAAACAGGGTTGCCACCTCCCTCCCTCCGTTTCCAAAAATAAGGGACGCAGTAAAGGCTAGCGCGAACAATTTTTAATGCTAGTTTAGCTCAACATTAGAGAATAGACTCTCATCGCGATTTTTTATGACTATGATTGGGTAATTCAATGTCTAAAAACGGCCAAAAATGACCGAAAATGCCCTTGATCACTCCGATTTCGACCAAATTCACTGGACGTATTCCCTTTTACTAAATTGTTGGCCTTGTCCTGTTGTTTTGCAAAATATGCATCCGTTTCCTAGTTACGAGAGTATGAAAAATTTAGCTCCTCGTAAATTTGTGTTTGATTTTTCTTCGATATTTCCGGACATATAATCCACGTGCCAAAGAACAAATGCTCGTTGGAAAGAGGAAGCAACGACACATAGAACTATGACGTCAGTAATGAAATCTTTTGCAATTTAGTCCTTAGATTTTTATTTTGAAAATTTTATATACGGTTTTCTCAAAACACGTGCCCCTTCAATTTTGCTCATTTTTTAATATTTTGTAGCTAGATGTTGCAGGTATATTGGCTTTGCAGCATTAAAGGTTTTTCATGGTACTTTTTCTTTTAAGGGAAAAATTTATTTTTTAGTGTCGTCATGCTCGCTTTTCACGTCGAAGTTTCACGGCATTCTAGGCTGGTGGCTCTATCATCAAAATCATTCGCCTTAACCGGGACTTGGACCCGGATCCCTCTTTGTCGCGTCGAGTGCTTTAGCCGGTTGAACTGCCGAGGCGTACTTAACCCCCCTGGATTTTTGTGAGCTGTTCACCGCGAGCACTTGAAAGCCCACAAAAATCCTCAGGGCAAAATTGTGCCTCGCCTTCACCGGCTAAAGCATTTGGCGCAATTTTGAAGGACCAGGGTTCGAGTCTCAGCCTTGGCGGATGATTTATCCTCCGTGGAATTTTGTCCTGAGTCACTGATACTAAAAATATCTTTGAAATTATGTTTCAGAATAATATTGTTGACACCCTTGACTGCTTTACCAATTAAATTCTGTCTTTGGTCCATTGCAGCTGAAATAAGAAAAACATTCACTCTTTAAATAAACATTGCGCGGCAGGACTGCAAAAAAGAACTCTGCCACTTTTGGAAGCTCTGAACATACATATTTGGACGCACAATGCCAAAGTCGCTCAATAACATTAGGTACATCATTACTAACATTTCACCTCGCTTGAAATGTCCGCCTTTATTTTGTTGTCTGCATGAAGTAGTATCTGGTAGCATTCTTAAATTAAAAGTATTAGTAATATAAACCAGTAGTAGTCTCTTTCCCAGTATCCATAATGTGGACGGTGTGACCATACATTCTGTTCAAACAATAGGGATGGATGGGGCTGGGTCAGGCGGAGGAATGAACGTGTTAAAATCGTTGTAATCTCTTATCCAGGTTTTAAGAAATACCGTTCAGCAACGTCGGATGGCGCCACTAGTATGTTGACATAATTGACAGATTGAAGGCATTAATATGACGTTATGTTTAGAGTTCAGTAGCTAGCATGGGCAGCAAGAGTAAAAACTTAGTATGTCAAAGAAGAAATCCCAGGAGACAGTGAAGTCATTACATATGAAATTTTAAAATAGTCCAATAATGTGGTAGGTCCTGTATACAAACTAAACTCAACATAACAAGCATGACAGTGGAGAATAAAAAATTATCACAAAATACTTTAAACTATGTACAAATTAATGAAAATTATGAGTAAACAAAGTATAGATATTTAGTATTTTTAATTGAGAAATACTTAATAACTGCCATCGCCATCCAATGCTGCTGAATGGTACTTCTTCGACCGTGTGGAAGAGGCTACCAGGATCTCCCACTACACATTCCATCGCCTGGGCTGGGCCACATGGATCGGAAGAACCGCAGAGAACGTTTAACTTGTAATCACTGAAACCCGGACGCCCAACCAACAGCGGTTCAAAAACCAGCATACGACCATGGGAAACCCGGACCCCTGATAACCGTAGCTTTATTACCTGGTAGGTGAAACAAAAAAGAGTGTAGATGGTCAGCTCCAGATTCAATATTTTTAGTCGACATTTCGAAAGATATACAATTCGTGAAGATTCAAGTCTTCTTTCTTTGACCATATAATGTTCATAAAACGGGGAAATATCAGCATATTCACTTTACTGATCTAAAGAAGCCAACTGCATCGCTGTCGAAACTGTCGTCCCAGAATAATGAACAAACACAGAAAAAATCTTCACATTCATCACGCCGCGGATGTGTAGGATTCCATGCTATGCGTGTTCGTATTTAAAACCAATAGATACGTATTACTGGTGACGTTTTGCATTAAACTCAACTTCATTGCTCTTCTCTAAAATTGAACTACTGGTATAGTATTGTCATTTACTCATTACCGGGATGCTTTAACTTTATCTAGCCTGAAAAAAACACCAGTGAAAGTATTCTGCCCTTACTTAGTCGTGGAAGTGAAAATAGCAGATGCCCGCAATCTGTACACAAACAGAGGATAATTTTATACAAACGTTTTAGTAATCTAAAATGAACTGCTGTTTGGTCATTTCATATTTTATCCTAAGTAGTTAGTCTTGCGTCTGCATTACTTCGCCGTAGTATAACACAAGAGGTTTGGAGGACGCTTTGTGAGAAACTCAGTGCCCACCGCCAAAGAGTTATCACCCGGAACGACTTTTTTTCAATGGGATATCAAAACAATTGCGGCGTCTTTCTGGTCGGCACGGAGATACGCCCTTTTACGATGACGCCACTATAGGTGCGACGGAAATTCGGAAGTCCTCGTACATACACTTCTCGCAAGCTACAACCTGCGGTCTCTTTTTTCACACGGTGAACCGTAAAAGTGCCTGGTGGGCTGAGTATACGCTCTGGAGTTCAGTACTGCTGCCCCCGGAGGCCTCCTTGGCAAGGTGTTGTCCTCCCTCTTTCCTCTTCCTCACCTCCAAGGGCATGCAAGAGTAGCACATTGGACATGAGGCGCATGAGCTCACCCAAGAAAATCAGGAGGAAACTCATGAATTGAAAAATAAAACGATACGTTGCAGTTATTTCGTTTTGGAAATACGAAAACTCATAAGGAGGAATACTGGTGATATTGGTAGCAATGTATAACACTAAATAAACTACGTGAATATTCTTTTTATAACATCCGCGATAATATCAACTTATTTAAAGCATTTTATCTTCATTAATTTGCTTTATTCAGAGTTCGTTGATTATTTCTTCAGGCTCTATGTATGTTCATTAGTATCATCAAATTCTTGTAAAAATGTATAGTGCCATTTCTTTTTTCAATGCTTCGTTTAAAATCACTTACTGAATAATTTTTATGTTATTAATAATATTTATTATACATTTTCTTCGTTTTGATGCGAGTAGGGAGGATTGTAATGGGAGTTACTGTAATATGAGTTATCAATCAGCTTGTATTGTTTCTAAAATATTTTTACTGAATGACTTTAATTTCTATGATCATCAATTCTGATAATTATAAATTTATGTCTCACCAGTAGCAGTTGTATCAAGTCTGTAATAATGAGATCAGAAAATCGTATATTGGTCTTGTATGAGGTCCTTCATGCCCTGTCCTTAAAATGTGTCGTGAGCTATCTAGGATTGAACATCAAAATTAGTAGTATCAATGAAGTAAAAATTACAAGGAAATTGAAGTGTGATATGTTTCTAACAGATTCACATTGCGGCCTGCTCTAAATAGACATTTTGCTTTTTAACTGGAGGCGATACGAGGATTTCGTGAGTTGTAAATATGAATGAATGACGTGATAGACATGAGGCAAGACACGAGGCATAAGGATTGTATCCAGAACTTTGCTCAACTCTCCCTATTTATCTGGAAACACATTTCACCCGACCTCTCTGAGGATTGTCAAATATGTTGGTACAACCAGGCTAGTAACATACGTAGGTAGACACTTCCCGGTAGATCATGTCATGAGAATAAAATTAGTGAACTAGACTGCAGAACGGACCGATTTACAATGTCATTTTTCCCACGAACGATAAGGGGCCATAACAGCTACTAATGAGAATTTCATCTAGGTTTGTCGTTAGGTAGTGTAGCTCTTAGTAGTAGTAGTACTCCCTAATACTTGAATCCTTATCAGTTACCTAGTACTAACAGCACGCCGTGCATGTTTTCTACATAATTCTTGAGCCTCTGTCCATTTGTGTAGTTGCAAAATACGTATATATTAACGGTCCCTCTCCATTGTGATAATATCTGTATTGTAGTAGTGCATGCATGTGAGGCTTCGTCTCGTGACAAGCATTAGCGATTTATGCTAATGCATAATTATTCGTAGTTACACTAACTTTAGGCTATTGTGTAATTCATGTTGGTGAATACTCACCCCCTGCCACACACCCCTGAGGTGGCTTGCAGGGTATTTTGTAGATGTAGATGTCCTGATAGAAAACCATCACAAATTCTTTAAATCAGCTCAAATAGTAAAGCTATGTCTGCATCCCATTACATTGCCCACCTTTCCCTTGGAAAATTATGGGTTACGTATATCACCACCAGAGGTCATCAATCTGATGACTGATTTTATGCTCTACTCTCCACTGCAGTCTTTTTTAAACTTAAGTTTTATTTTCTTCACAACTTTACCTTTTGACTTCCATCACAAGCTGCCCGATGCAATCATATCTTAATCTTTCTCGGTTACTCTACCCGTTCATTTTCCCGTCTATTATTATTTTCAAGAGACTGCTGGATCCCAAAACACGTACAATAAGTCTGCGTCTTCAACGTCGTAGTTTTATCACTAAACATACATTACTTGATCATTCTCTATTTATTTTGTGATAACAGAAGTGGTGCGTAGGCAGACTCGGAAGCATTGCGAGTATTACTGGTGCCACGAACCTGTTGGACGAGCCGAAGTTGGCCCACGAAGTGCGAAAACATTTCCTGGCCTCCCGACCAACGATTGGTCGGCCTCGACCGTCGCTAAGGCGAAGACACCATGTCTTGTGGTGAATTATTGTTCTGAAGACAAGTGAATCATCTTTGCGGAGTACGTTTTACTTTTGCTCACTTGGTATCTGGGCCATCCATATCAATTTCCCTCTCCACAGACGACGACGTGTCACGTGACTTGGATAATCGCATGGCGTGTTTGATCGGCGTACCTACCCTCTCGTAATTTATCCTCCTTCGAGTACTTTCCGCTGATTGCGGCACATGAATAAAAAACAAGAGAGTTGCGCAAGAAGCGATAGTCCTTAACCGCGACATCAACTTGCAGATCGAGCGCGCTTGCGATTCGCAGACCGAAAGCAAATAGACGATATGGACATCACTCCACGTGCTGCCCTCTATCGCTTATCCTCGCCACGGGCTCTTGACCCTTCTTTGAAGAGATCCTCACCTCGTTTACAACCTCGTGCCCTTAATTGTCGCGCGCTGTGGTCGTTTGAGTGAATTTTTCCCTTAGTCATAAAGGAGGCCTTATTCGAAGTTGATTTTCAACTTTAGATAGTTGTATGAAGCAAGATGGAGTAAATATAGTAATATTAATGACGCCAAAACTTACTGAGCCTCTTAGTAATGAACTAAATATACATGATATAAATGAAAAGGAACTATTCTTTGAAGGAAAAATTAAGGGGAACTATTGTTTATAAATCCAAACAAGGTTTTGCATACGCTGATGACAAAGCTCTGATAGCAAGAAGTGTGAAGGATCTTAAAGAAATGTTTGTTATCATTGAAGATATTGGGAAAAGAATGGGCCTCAATGTAAATGAAGATAAGACCAAATACTTGTTCTTCACAGGACAAACGTGAACTACAAAACCTAATATTGGGATTTACGGTTTTGAGGGCATCAGAAAATTTACCTACGTTGGAGTAATAGTAAATAATGAAAATAAGATCTCTGAGGAGATAAACCAAAGGGTAATGCAAGGTTAACAAGGCTTATTTTGCAAATTTACCCCTCCTCAAATCAAATCTTCTGTCCAAGAAAACTAAATTGAAAATTTATAAAACATTGATAAGACCAGTAATTACATATGAAGCTGAGACATGGGTCCTATCCAAACAAGATGGGGAAACATTGAGAAGAGTTGACAGGAAAATAATAAGGAGAATCTATGCCCCAGTAAAAGAAGGAGAAACGTGGAAAATAAGAATGTATCATGAAATAAATGAAATATTGGAAGAGAAGGATACAGTTAGGTTCTCAAAGTCATTGCGACTGTCATGGTTGGGCCATGTTGAAAGGATGGAAGAGTATAGAATGCCCAAATTGTTAATAAATAGCAATATGGGAGTAGGAGGAGAGGAAGACCACGCAAAAGATGGCTGGAAGATGTTGAAGAGGATCTGAAGACAATGGGGATTGGAAGATGGAGTTAAAAAGCAAAAAAGAGAGCCGAATGGGGGCATATGACTGAAGAAGCCAAGGCCCACACCGGGCTGTAGAGCTGAGGGTGAATGAATGAATGAAATGAAAAGGAAAACTTTGTCTAATTCCACCAATTGATTTTATGGTATTACTAGTTTCGACGAAACGGCGCATCTTGTACCTGAAGATGACGCCGCTGCGTCGAAACTAGTAGTGCCATAAAATAAATTGGTGGAAAAAAAGAAAGGTTTCCTCTTCATTTATAAAATGAACTTCCACAAAGTTGAGCCTGAGACGATTGAGATAAACATACATGTTTTTAGGCTTTAACTTGACATATGTTTCACGCCGTACGCTGAAACTGCCTTTACTGCAGATTTATTTGCGATTTCAGAAAGTATTACGGTGAGTGATAAATTTGTTTTTCAAATATGTAATTGAAAAAAAAAAACAAACTATGCTCTATTTCATTAATGACCCGAGCTGTGCATTAGAATTTCCTCTTTTTTCTAAACATGTCTCCCAGGAGCGCGCAGCCGTACCATACCACAAGGAAAAAGTCTTCTATATTTTGGTTCAAGTCTCGAAAAGAAGTGAAATAAATCGAGGTTATTTTGGCAACATTTTAAAGGTTAATTTTTTCCATAAAGAGGCCAAATTTATAGAATTGTATTCAAGTTGCATCGCACTTAAACCACCTTATGTTAATGAAGGCGAGTTAGGCACTGGTGGCGGATGGATGAATTAAATGCCACGGTGGATGCTAATTGAAACGTTTGCAGCGAGATGTTGGGCGTCAGAGGATCTGGGGGAGGAGGGGGGGAGGGGGTGGCGCCTCTGACCTCTTTATCGGATGTCAATGAAATCGAATCCCAATGAAATGCATTTGGAGCTGTCCACTCGAGGTGCCCAAGTTGGCGCAGATCGGAACACATGGGAACCCTGAAGCACGCACGAACGATGATGATCGAAACGATGTGATAGGGGGCGAAACGTTTGGTAGCCTGACCGTTGGTCGCTTTCCTTAGGCACTCGATAGTTAAAGAGCACTGACACTTTTTCAACTCTCTGTCACATAGTTTCTAGCAATTCCATTATCAGTCGAGGGTACCTCTATGAGAGCGCAACATTCGCGATACTCGGGCACCCAAGAGGTGTGACTATGTTGCTTTTAGAATCCGAATTGAAAAACAGATTCGGTTATTTAAGGATTCAAAAAATTAGGGCGGGAACAATTGAAAACTTTTCGGAAAAAATTACAAAAAATAGTAGGTTTCGGTGAATCCTTTCTAATGTTACGTAGATATTGATCTTTATCCCAGAAACGATCAGTACGAAAGTTACACCCCTAAGAACGATAGGAAAATTGACGGCAAATTAATCGAGAGAAAACTGTGTACTTTAATTTCCCATGAAAGACTCGAGACAAAGAAAACGGTTGTAGGTTTCATCTTGCGGAATGTATTCATCACGGAAGAATTTAAAAACTTTGTTAACTCCACATATAATTGTTAGTGGAGTTAACAAAGTTATTAAATTCTTCCGTAAAGACTAGATAATTGGGCCATTGTTGTTCTGAGGGACAGTGTTCGAAAAATCTTCGCGGAGGAACGCCGCTGATGATCGCAGCCAAGCAGGAAAGATGAGTCGGCCCAAAAAGACGACTTCCCAGGGAATCGCTCCAGCGCTCAATGGATATGGCAGTCGGTCAAGTATTGAGTGAGACACTCGCGCTGCGTTCCACTCGAGTCAGTCAGTCCTTGCAACCAAATCGCACATTCATCGCTTCCCGTCTCCACACGTTTAAATCTTCAACCGCTCAAAAACATTAACCTCCTAAAAAAATCAACAAACTCGAGACAAAAAGGAACTGCCGTACACCAACGTGCATCTCCCTTTTCGAGATATTATTTAATAAAAGGAAGTAGTACTCTAATCATCGTTTTGGAATAAAATGTATTCAAAGTATTAGATCAGTATTACCAAAGTACATATGATTATTTGCTAATTTTTTTGTTAAAATATCGTCATAAATTATATTAATTTAGATGCATTGTGTCCCCTGCAGCGTTCAACTTAGTATCAAAGTTTCATTCCCCATGTTACCAATGAGGAACATTAGGTGATGCGAGTATGATAGTCGATGTACCTCCACAGTTTCATTCGGTGGGACTCATAGTGTAGTTTAGTGGAGCTATCTATAGCCATATAGTGCCGCAATTCTTATAACATGCACCATTCTGCTCCTGTATTGAAACAAAGCACATTCTTTAGCATGCGATTCCGTGTCTGAGCTACATTGGGCAATAAATCGTCTTTTTCATGCGATTCAAAATATCCCCTCGAGATGCAAATTGCCCTCATCTTAAGGCACCTCAACTGCTTGTTTATAACCTCTTGTGATTCGGAGCTCACCAAATTTAGTTAGGGGCTGTAATTACCGCATTCCATTAAAATTTGTTTTCTCATTTGAAATTCTAGCCACAAGTTGCTGAAGATTTAAATAGAGGTAAATGAAAACGGTCTGGTGCTTCCCCGGCGTATAATGCTGGTGAAGTCTTTGCGGGTTCTCCACCGGGTCACACTCTGCATTAATTCTACCGACGTTTCGATGTACGCGTCGTCCATCGTCATCAGGGCATCATGACGACTCGTGCATGGAAACAGAAATACACAGCGTGAGCCGGTGGAAAACCCGAAGAGGTAAAATATAGGTATAGCAAAACTTGGTGGCCCTCTCTCGTACAGAAGGTTACGTCAGGGAGAGGAGATCATGCAAGAGAGGGGGATAAAGATCCTTAAGTTCTCTCTACAAGTCCCCAACTGAGCCCTTCGATAACTTTGCCCGCTCATAAACACTTAATTTGTCTCAGTGACTTTAAACGTTCCGCTGGAGAGTGCCACCAATTTTTGCCATACCTATACTACCACAATTCGATATCAATTTGAAGAAGAGTGGAGCAACAGCTAGTAGCACAACCTTGGGAGTCAGAAACTCATCATTAACGCACATGTATGGAGCATCCTCTTACCAACATCTACATACTACTCTGCGAGCCACCGCAGATGCTTGTGGCAGGAGGTGCAGAGTGTATCCGAATTGAAAACAGATTCGGTTCTTTAAGGATTTAAAAAATTAGGGCGGGAACAATTGAAAACTTATCGGAAAAAATTACAAAATAGCAAGTATCGGTGAATCCTTTCGAATGTGACGTAGATATTGAAACATCTCTTGTTTTGTCGCTTCTGTCAGTTATAGAGATATAGCGCGGGGTCAAAATAATATCCTCCGCGCCGTACTTAAAATTCCCTGATATGAAGCCTCTTATATTGCAGTTAAGGTCGGCCAATAGCTGCGACAGAACTATGGAGATATTAAGCTATGGAAATGTGATGTCATCGAGGAATTACGAAGATCTAATGGGCGGAGAAAATTGCCAATTGAAAAGTCCTTTGAAGAATTGGGGAAGAAAGAAGTAGGTACATTGAAAACTCTTGAGAAATACAAAAGATTAATTTAGTGGATACATTTAGAGACACAATAGCCAATAGAAAACACAATTAGAACGAGAAGTAAATGGGAAGAATTATCTAAGGAGGTCCAGAATGGAATACATTAAGCTAATTATGAAGGAAATTACAACGAAACGCAATGATGAAATTGAATTGTTATTGGAGAGGAGAGTGGAGAGATGAGGTGCAGCAGGACCTATCTTGAGATTGATGGCTGCTGATGATCATGCACTGACATGGCGACTGCGATGACATGACATCTAAAAACGTAGACAACACATACAGAGTTTTTATTTGCGTGAAACATAAATAATTGGAAATTTACCATGTAAATCTGATTCTCCAAAAGATTAAGACGATCAATGCGAGGCATTTTCGGAACTTAAATATCAGTAATAACATCTCCCGACCGACGAATAACTTTATCTCCCCGACCTCCTTTTCGGTAGAATTTAAATTGCAACGATTGGTACGCTCCATTCATCCCTCGAGTCATGACATCTATCTACAATGCCTGTCCAAACATTTTCCGTAATATAATCATGAGGCAACGGTAAACTTTGTACAAATATATGAATCAAGAGGCTGAGGAACGCATATTGATTTAAGCGGTGCCGCACAGTTTCATTTTCAGCAAGCATTCTTACGTGCTAAATGGAGTTAAGTGCATTAGTACTTATTTTATCTGTGGCATGTTTTCACTCTCAATTCCTCTCTTCTCATGCGTCAACGATTATCTCAAGAGTGTGCGACAAGAGGAAAATATTCGCTTCGTGTTAAGTTTCTTGGCGCATGTAGTTTCTTGGCCGGACAGCGAGACATGGTGTCTTCGCCTTTCCTATCTCGTTATAGCGGCGATCTTAATTGATGATATCTCGCGAGCCACTTGTCAACGATTTCCACGGGAGAGCGAGACGGTCGAGGCCAACCAATCGTTGGTCGGGCGGCCAGGAAATATTTTCGCTCTGGGCATTCGTGGGCCAACTTCGGCTCGTCCAACGGGTTCAATTTTGATCAAATCAAAAGTGATCAAATTTGATGAATTGCTGAATTTATTATCTTAACTTTTTCAAAATGTCTACATCTCTATCACAATTCACTCTTGCATCGTTCATGTAACACTTACAAGTTTTAGCCGTGATATATCTTGTCTTCTCTTCCTTGAACTACGACCTTGACGTGGTGGAAGGGCTTGTGCGTTCCAATGACCCCTAGAGCTGGACTGGCAGGAGCAATTACTATTGCTCCTGGTTGGGCCACCCATGCCAGTTCGTTGGATATTCTCTGACTTTCATCACAACCTACCTCTAACCGGTAGATTACTGTAATGATGATATCTTGTCTTACGCGTCCTTCCGTAATAGCCTGCACTTGAGGACCCTGTTCCGGAACACTGGTGAAAGAATGTGAGAGAATTTGAATCTTTCAAGTGGAGTTCAATCCTCAAAGCATGGAAAATGAATAGAAGAGGGATGATTGTGACGGTAGAAAAGTACATGTAAGTACGAGATAACGTACCTATTAGTGCGTTTCCCGCGGATAAAGGGTTCGTTGTAGAGACTTTCTCACGATGCGCGCGACGAGCTAAAGCGTTTCTTAAAGGCGAGACTCGTATTTCCTGGTTCCCCTCCCCTCTCCCGACATAGATCGAGAGAGAGTAACGACCTCCCCTCCTCCTCCTCCCCTGGCTTTATTTTCGAACGCCGACACTCTCCTGGCCCCCTCGGCGTGCGACATGTCAAACGATCACGACTCCTCCTCCCAACCACTTCTACATGCGCGGAATACTTCCGGACCGCTCGCGGAGTTGCAAACGCACACGCCAGAGCAGCGGTTCTCTCAACCTGTGGTACGCGAACCCCTAACAAGGGGTGATGCGGCTGATGAAGGATGGCTCGCTGGTCTAACGATACGCGGGAAAACCTCAATAATTGTGGAGTTGCGGCTGTTTGTTGAATTAAAATTGAAGCATATTTCCTTCATGCAAGGGATTCAACTGATTGGGATACACGGAGAACACTAAAGGCTCGTTAACAACAACTTAAGAAGGTTCCGCCGCGACTGTGTCAGTCAAAACAAACACTAAATTCCACATTTTTTATATTTTGTCAAAAAAATCCTGCTTTCACTGATGAAATGCGTTACCTACAGAAACCCAAAAGTAAGGAACAAAATTTGCAGATTATTCCTCGAATGTATTTTAAATGAGCACTTTTTTCCAGCCATAGGAGCCGACTGCAGCACCATTTCCTTCGAACTACCGCATTTTGACTCCAATTACGGCATTAATTCTTCAATAACTAGAAAAATAAGGTGGTAAGATGCCTATATTTTATTTTTATTCAATTTCTCTGGATTATTTCCTTCTTGGAGATAGTTTTCCACGAAAATGGCATTTATATTTTATAAAAAAATACTTTTTTTCCCCGTTTTTCTCTCATTCCCCCATTAAACACCATGTAATTTCAAGTTCAATTATGGAATAAAATAGCGTGGAAACGTATTATTTTGTTGTTCATATCAGATAGAGGACAGCTTTTTCTACAAGTAGACAGAATATGAGTAAAATGACATTTAAGTCATTTTACGGTGGAACCACCTTAACTCGGCGTAACTTGGCTTGACTCGGCGCAACGCCAGAGATGAGACCTTGAGAATAGCGTCTAATAGTTCACAACGACTTTAAGCAGCGTAACTCGACTTGGCGTAGCCTGGAAGTTAGCTCAGCTCAACTTTCTCTTATTTCCAGCTAATAGCATGGCATGCTCTACTATCGATAGTCGGGCAGCAATCGATTGCTACTCTCGATATCTCCTCGAGCAGCAATATTGAAAACCTGATTTTGTTGTGAAGTCGTATATGGATACGTTTAAGCGAAAATGGATGCGGATGAGTTGATCGAGTCAGTGCAAAATAACCCTCACATGTTCAACAAACCTTCCATTTTAATACTTCTATAGTTCATCTCACTATTTACAATTAATATTTCACGTATCAACTGAGCTGTTTCGGGGGAGCTGATAACAATTCTCGAAACTCACACCATCAATAGGCCTCATCAATCGATTGTAAGATCGAATTTGGCAGTGGTGGGTTGTGATTGGTTAGAAATTTCGCGCACTGGTTCGCCTTCGACAAGAGAATAAGTCAAGTTACGCCATGTTAAGTTGTTGTGAACGAGTCTTAAGGGGGAAAAGGTTGGGAGCCACTCCGCTAGAGGATTCACCGGCGCTAGCGTCTGCTTAAAATGGGCACTTGGTAAAGATACATAGATTGAATATCTACGTCTTCCACTGCTCTACGGAAGGAGTAAAAACTTCGAACTGCCAGAGGAGTCATTTCCGTGGTAAGAAAAGAAAGGTCATGAGCAATTAGTTGCGTCAGAAAACGACTCTCCTCTTCGGCGAAAAAAATTAAATGAAGTTATTGAATAATCGACGCAAGTATGTGCCTTAGCTCTCGAATGACAAAAACTACGAGCACGTTGGAAAACCTCTCGCGCACTCACTTCGTTTCAAACAAGAATGAACTGAATTATTTCAGGCCTTCGATTAATAGGTAACGTTATTTATAACACAATATTTAGTGCAGTTATATTAGAAGTTGAATATTAATAGAGTAACTTGTATTTCTAAAATTCTAATAAACTTATATTCCGCCTTTCGGTTAAGCTGTGAACAGCACAGGAGCGAGGCGCTGCAAAAATGCCGCTTCCGTTTGAATGGCGAAAACTCGAAGAAAAACAGCAGACACAAGAACGTGAAAATGTCATACCTCGACCTAATTTCCAAAAAGTAAAATGTCGCTGAATTTGTAACGTGATCGCAACGCCAGCGAACCCTTTAGCGCGGCGATTTCTTAACATTTTGCACTCGCGCACCTCTTCGTAGCCCATTTCCCTTTTGGCGTGAAACCCTTAGTATTGTACATGCATACAGCAGATGGTGTCGCACACAATGCCTACTTGTTTTGTCAAGGAGGGAACTGAACACCAATTATGTACATTTCACCCAATTTAGTGGAATCTCCACGGTTGGTAGACACATGCTTCCCTAATGGAACTAGACTGCAGAACGGACAGATTTAAAATGTCATTTTTCCCACGAACTATAAGGGACCATAACAGCGGTCAATGAGACTTGTATCTAGGTTTGTCGTAAGGTAGTGTAGCTCTTAGTAGAAGTAGTAGTACTCCCTAATACTTGAATCCTTATCTGTCACCTAGTACTAACAGAACGCCGTGCATGTTTTCTACAAACGTCTTGAGTCTCTGTCCATTTGTTTAGTTGCAAAATACATATATATTAATGGTCCCTCTCCATTGTGATAATATCTGTAGTGTAGTAGTGCATGCTTGTGAGGCTTCGTCTCGTGACAAGCATTAGCGATATATGCTAATGCATAATTAGTCGTAGTTACACTAACTTTAGGGTATTGTGTAATGCATGCTGGTGAATACTCACCCCCTGCCACACACCCCTGAGGTGGCTTGCAGGGTATTTTGTAGATGTAGATGAATGGATATATTACTCATCGTTAAGCCTGATACCGTTTATTTCGTAAAGTTTTTTTATTTCCTCATTCATGGTCTCCCGCAGCGTCGTTCATTTCTTTTTGCCGACACTCCCAGCATATATATATATACCTTAAATTATTGGATGCTAGCGCGGTTGCAGCGCCGAAGTTCAACCCGGAAGTAATGAGAGCTGCGTGACATCGACGAAGTTGACGTCACGGGACCAGAATGCATTTTCCGTCGCGTTTTCCTGCCGTTGAATATGTTCACACCCTCGTTCATTCCAAAATCGTCCATTGCGCCGCATTAAAATGAATCAGATTGAAACATGTTCCTCGGGCTATAATATGCTTATCCAACATGCGTTCTTCTTTCTGCTCGCTTCTTCGAGACTTCTTTTTCCCTAAAATACGCTAATACACGTTTCATCGAAAATTGATGGACATATTTTAAAAATTATTAAAATAAAACTTGAGGCACTTATGGCACATGCTATCCGGTCTTTCAACCAAAACAATACAAACATAAAAGTGAACCACTCCATTGTAATTACAAGTTCAAAAAGTATATTTTATCTTTCAACTTCGAAAACTCTCTGCTTATCACGTCCGAAGGGGAGGGTTTTATATCACTATCCTGTATCAAACACTGTATTTTCAGCATGCTATGGCATTGCAAAGAACCTTGGACAATAACATTTGAAGAAAGAAAGAGATTGAAAGCAATGATAACGCAGTGTTATCGAAGGATGGTGCAGATGAAATGGATGGAGAGAAGTATCATCAATGAAGACGTCCCACGAAGTAAGTGTGGCACATGCATGATGAAAACTCCGTTGAGGCAATCTGACCGGGAACATTTTGCGTCCCCCCTGCGGGTAGGGGGATTGAGAATACTCCCGCAGTATCCCTGCTTGTCGTAAGAGGCGACTAAAAGGGCGGGGAGAAAACCCCGAAAACAAACCCAGAGCCAGCAAGGGTTGAGCCCGGACAGTCTTGTGGGTCAACTGTCTGTGTGCGGCCATACCACCTGGCCTGCGATCCACCCGCATGTTTGCCGTGTGCGGAGACCCGTAAGGAGGAGAAGGGGATCCTGGAGGGTGAGGTCCGTGGTTCCCAGCCGGGTGTCGGATGCCCGGTATGGACCTGGCGCCAATACCCCTCTTTGGCCCCGGATTCTGTGTAAACGGGCGGATGGGAGCTAGCCACTCCCGGTCAATCGGCTTCCGTGGCGTTCAGTTCAACGGTGGCGAGTGCCAGGGAGGTGGGGGTCTGCGTAGGGCGGTCGGAGATGTACGGGTTTGGTGGGCTCGTGCATCGAAGATCCAACCCGAAACAGGCAACCACCTCTAGGGTGCTATATCCCCTCGGGTAGCCCTGGCGACCGCACCGATTTGCGGTGCGGCGTCCCGAATGTGTGGCTCCGTGGTGGGTGGGGAGCCCGGGGGACGAATTTCTTTTTGGTATGGCGGATAAATTCCTTCCACCAAACAAAAGATCCCGTCCAGATTTGGGCGGGGGAGTATCGTGTGAAAGCTGCAGAAGATATTTAGTCATGAAATGTCGAAAGGAAGGCGAGACGCTGCAAAAAGTGTCTCCCTTTGTCATACGCCGAGTGTTGTCAAGTACGATTCCAGGAGACCTAAAATCGGCAAAAAAATTAAGAGACGGCACCCTACTAATTGAGACAATGAATGATAAGCAAAGTGAGAGAATCCTTGAAATGAAGAAACTAAATGGAATAGAAATTGAAGTACAGCTCCACCAATCTTTAAACAGCAGTAAAGGTGCGATCAGCTTCTATGACCTACTTTACATCGAGGAGGACAAAATAAAAAGAGAGATGGCCTCCCAGGGGGTAATAGATTGTCGCCGTATCACCATTAAACGTAATGGAGAACGAGTGAATACAACATCCATTATCCTGACGTTTAATCGCGATACGCTTCCCGAAAAGGTCTATGTGGGATACACCTTAGTACCAGTTCGACCATACATCCCAAATCCCATGCGGTGCTTTACCTGCCAGCGATTTGGACACATCTCCGCTCGATGTAAGGGCAAATCTACCTGCCCGCGCTGTGCAATGGACAGGCATGACGATGAGGAATGTAGGTCTGATCCCAAATGTGTCAACTGCGAAGAAGCACACCCAGTATATTCCCGAGACTGTCAAGTACTTAAGGACGAAAAGAAAATAATGGAAATAAAAACCGTAGAAAAGATCCCTTACTTAGAAGCTCGGAGAAAGTATAAGACGCTAATCGCACCCACCTTTTCAAGGTCATTTGCAGCCATTGCCACCGTTAAGAAGTGTACTGTTTCGACTCAGACATATAATGAAATTAACGAGGAAAAAAAAGAACCTGGAAAAGAAACAACAAAACCAGACAGGTCAAAGACTCAGTGAAACCAAAAATAGACACCGCGGGTTCTCCTAAGAAGAATCCGCAAAAAACATTTTCAGGGTGCTCGAACATCGTTCGTGAAAAAAGTCCCTCTCCCGGCCCAAGTGGCCGTAAAAAAACAGCATCCCTGGAATCAATGGAAGAGGATTTCTGTGTGTCAGATACCGAAATCCTCGCACTTAGGGGGAAAAAGAAAAACAGATTCAAACGGTGAATCGCAGTCGTTAATACCACCTACCCCTAGCTTTCAACCTCAATTCATCTTGAATGAATTTTTTATTGCAATGGAATTGCAACGGATTTTATCGACATCGTGAAGAACTGATGCCTTTAATTCGGGATTTCAACCCGAAATGCATTTGTCTACAGGAGACTCATTTTAAACCTACTGACAAGGGTTATTTTAAAGGTTTTAATGTTTTTAGACATGATGATATCTCTGGCCAACGAGCCCAAGGTGGAGTGGCGGTTGCTACTCGGGAAGCCCTTTACACCTCCCGAGTGCAGCTAAACACGCCATTCCAGGCGGTGGCGGTGATTGTGCACGCCCCCGAGGCGGTTACGTTGTGTAACGTATATCTCCCGGAGGGTGCACCGGTCACCCGCCGTAACTTGGAAGCCCTTGTACACCAGTTGCCTAGACCCTTCATTCTGCTGGGTGATTTTAATGCCCATGACCCTCTATGGGGAAGTACGCGGGCCCAGAGCAACCGAAGGGGTCGCATTTTAGCGAGTTTTATAAATGATTTTAATCTATTCTTATTGAACGACGGGGAAAAAACCCGCTTTAATTGCCATAACGGTGACTGCTCCTCCATCGATTTGTGTATGGCTTCAAGCAGTCTCATGACCAAATTAAAACTGTCAGTTCACGATGACCTGTGTGGTAGTGACCATTTTCCTCTTTTTGTCGCTAAAGAAAATGCTTTTAACCCCGATTTTATTCGACAAGGCAATTGGATTGTCCGCAAGGCCGATTGGTCAAACTATAAAAAATGTTTTAATTTTAAATTTGACGAGCATAACGATGGTGTTAGCAACGTAGAGCGGTTGACAACAGGGATTCTCGAGGCTGCTGGAAGCAGCGTCCCTCGTTCCCAAGGAGTCAAACCTCGACCAGCAGTTCCTTGGTGGAATGCTGAGTGCGCCAAGGCCATTCAAGTAAGGAAGAAAGCCCTGCGGATTTTTAATAAATACCCAACGGAAAGGAATCTCGTATCTTTTCGACGTCTACGGGCCAAGGCACGACAAGTAATTAAGAACGCCAAGAAGACCTCATGGATGGAGTACGTCTCGACCATAAATAACAGAACACCTATATCACAGGTATGGCGTAAAGTCCGCTGCATCTCTGGAAGCCGTCAAGATCATGGAATATATAGCCTAAATGTTGACGGAAATATAGTATCTAAGCTTCCCGAAATATGCGAGGTTTTTGGCTGCTTACTCGAAGAAACATGCAGTGATGACAACTATGACCGAGGTTTCCTTCATATTAAACAGCGAACTGAGACAGTGAAGTTATCTTTTAAAGAGAGCGGCGGAACGCAACTGTACAATACTCCTTTCCAGTTATGGGAACTTACTTCCGCTATCGCTGAATCCCGTGACAGCTCCCCTGGAGCAGATGGCATCCTCAATGCCTTCTTCCGGAATCTTCCGGAACTGGCACTGGTGGATGTCCTCAAGGCCTTTAATCGTGTTTGGACTGAGGGTACCTTCCCGCAATCATGGCGGGAATCCGTGATTGTACCTATTCCCAAGCAAGGGAAGGAAAAGAGTGACCCCAACAATTATCGACCAATTTCTCTTACCAGTTGCGTTTGTAAACTTATGGAAAGAATGGTCAATCGCCGACTTGTTTGGTGGCTTGAGTCCGAAGACTTACTTTCAAACGCGCAGTGTGGGTTCCGTCGTGGCAGATCAACCTTAGACCATTTGGTGCGAGCGGAAAACTTCATACAAGAAGCCTTTCTCCTACGGCAACACGTTATCGCCGTTTTCTTTGACATGGAAAAGGCTTATGACAGAGTCTGGCGTCATAAAATCCTAATGACGTTGCATAATTGGGGTCTCAGGGGAAACCTACCGATTTTCATCCGAAACTTTTTGATCGGTCGGAGTTTTAAGGTCAGAATAGGTAAATTCCTATCTCGTGCCCACTCTCAGGCTAACGGAGTACCACAGGGCTCCGTATTAAGCGTGACGCTGTTCGCCGTGGCCATCAACAACGTAATGGAGTGCATTAAATCCCCTGTAATGGGCTGCCTTTTCGTAGATGACCTGGCAATTTTCTGCCGTTCATCGAAAATAGACAGTTCAGCTAGATTAGTTCAACTCACTGTGAACAAGCTCTCTAAATGGTCCCACGAAAACGGCTTTAGATTTTCCGCCGACAAAACGAAATGTGTGCATTTTCATAGGCTGAGAGGATATCATGCACCGCCTGCGCTGCATCTGAATGGAAGAATACTTCCGTACGTAGACTCAATCCGATTCTTGGGGATGACTCTAGACCATCGCTTAAATTGGCGAGAAAACGTATATTTATTGAGGGACAAGTGTTTTAAAATTTTAAATATTTTAAAGTTTTTAAGCAATTCATCATGGGGTGCAGACCGCACCTCGTTGCTAATGTTATACCGGTCATTAATCCGTAGTCGACTCGACTACGGATCAATAATCTATGCGTCAGGACGGGAGTCATATTTAAGACCGCTTACTTCGGTACACAATTCTGGACTACGGCTGGCAACTGGCGCTTTCAGAACATCTCAGATTTCGAGCCTTTACTCTGACGCCGGCGAACCGCCTTTGGTGACCCGCCGTGAAATTTTGATGTGCAACTATTTTGCCAAGATTTTATCAATGAAGACTCACCCATGTTTTAAGGTGATCACTAACCACCGATTTTTAGACGTTTTTAATCGAAGGAGAAGGGCTACAATGCCACTTAACATACGTGTTAATAATTTTATGACCCACAGAGGTTTTAATCTTCCTGACGTGTACCCATCTGGGTACCTGAAACTCCCGCCATGGTCAATCCCAAGACCAAATTTTATTAACACTCTTTTACTCTGCCGCAAATCCTCCACCACATCTTTGGAGTACCAGTGCCTTTTCCGGGAAGTCCTAGAAAAGTTCCGCGACTTCACCCCCGTCTACACAGATGGATCAAAGTCGGAGAATTCTTGTGGGTGCTCTGTGGTTTCTGCATACCATGGAGTCGTTAGAGCCAAACTGGAACCGTCCTGTTCGGTATTCACAGCAGAACTGTATGCCATTAAGATGGCTGTTACCGAAATAAAATGCAGCCGGGGTGCATTCCTGATATGCTCGGACTCCTGTAGCGCACTCCATGCAATTTCTCGTTTCTCCCCTAGCAATCCTCTTGCCCAGGAAATACAAACGGCCCTTTTCTCCCTTAACACCAAGGGAATAAGAATATCATTCATATGGGTTCCTGGACACGTTGGCATTATGGGAAATGAAAAGGCCGATTCAGCAGCTAAGGATGCTTTGAAGAAAGCAAATATCACAACTCCTTTGGTAACCGTGGAAGACCTCAAGGTAAAACTCCGAAATGTAGCCCTAAAAACATGGGAAAATACCTGGACAGAGCTATCAAATAATAAACTCCGGGCTGTCAAACCTACGACATCAGCGTGGGCCACTTCTGTCAGAAGTAATCGGAAAGAAGAGGTCGCCATCACCCGCCTGAGGATAGGCCACTGCGCCTTGACGCACTCATATCTCTTTACTGAAGAGAAAATCCCACCGAGGTGTGATGACTGCGACTCTCCTCTTAGTGTCCATCACATTCTAACGGAATGTGTTAAATATCGGGTTGCACGCGAAAAACTAGGCATTCCTAGTACAATGCAGCAGGTTCTTGGTAACAGCCCAGCGAATGTAAACAAGTTAATACAATTTTTACGCCAAACCACCCTTTTAGATAAACTTTAGAACATTTTAGATATAATAATATAATACATAGGTTAAAAATGCTCACTATGTAAAAACTAATACGATTAATACAGGATTGTGTGTGGTGTGACATGACCACAGCTGTCGACGCACCCATTAATCAAATCCTACCTACCTACATTTTGCGTCGCAAGTGCCTCTCCTAAAGCAATAACGGAAGGAGAAACGAACGAGAGGAATCATCAGGGAAGACCGACGTGAATGGAGAGAATCAAGACTTCATGAAGGACGTCTAAGAGAAGACTTGTTTGCGAATAGATCGAGAACCTTTAGGAGGACAGGAGCGGACAGCCGCAGCAAACCAATGTTTGACTGCTTACCCTAAACATCAACCACACTGTTCTCCTATTATACACCGGTCGATTTGTCCGGCATTATTTTATTTTATTCTATGCATGAAGTAGCATCTCGTAGCATTCATAAATTAACAGTATCAGTAATATTGACCACTAGATGTGTGTATAGCATTGTTCTGCATGGTTGCATGTTCATTTACGTATCACTCTCCCAGTTTCCGGTTGGACTGCGCACTGTTCTCCTGACTGCTTTGGCCTGCGCCTAGCGCCAGGGGGAGCGTGCGAGGTTCTGACTTGTGCTGGGATGAGTGCTGCATGCCTGGTGTGGAATCACCCCGTGCCACACACCCTAGGGGTGGCTTGCACGGTACTTCGTAGATGTATACTATTCTCGATTTATTTTCACAGCTAAAAACTATTTTTGATGTGACCGCATTTAAAAAAAAAAAGCATCAACCATGAAATATTTATGTGTTTAACCGTAAAAAATGTACCCACGTTCTTTATAGTTTTATTTGTTGCTAAGCGATAAAATTGTGGATTATTAACAGTAATGACGGTAAACTAAAGGAATGGACTTGATTTACAATGAAAATATCTTCCTAATATTTAAAGGTATCCATTGGCTCTATGGCTTCAAAGATGAAATCGTAATTACCTCCAATGATTCTAGACGATTTCAATAATTATACATGGGAATGAAATGGTTAGTTTGGGAGGGATGCTTATGGAGTGAAGAGAACACCAATTTCCGGATCGGTGATTCTCGATGGCCGTTTTCCTAGGTGACTCTTTGACTGGGAGCCCAACTATTTGTTTCTCGAATATTCCGCCGTATTCCACTCTTACCTTCTCGGACGCAAGGCCAGAATTAGAACCATCCTTTTCACGGCTCGGGCGTTGGCGTATACTGGGAAGTATGTAAACACAATGCAGAAGCGTGTGTGAATGACGATGAATCTCACCGGCTGGGCGAGTTCAGCCGTTACTAAATCCCCATGCCATAACGGCTCGGAGAGTTTTCTGTTAAATTATGGCCTTCGCCAAAGCGTGTGATTTGTAAGCATTGCGTGACGCGGGAATCGCACGATTTCTCGCAAGGAATTTTCAGCCGTTACTCCGATGTTATAGAATTGGCCCAATTCATTGGTGACAGTCATGATGCAGCTATCAATGATGAGAATTAAAGAGGCCCAGCACCCCCAGTGGCAAGGAATTGAACTAAAAATAACGGCATACCTATTCTGTTCGCGACTAATAAGCGATTTTTCATCCGTTTCCCAAATATTCCTCGTGACTCAGCTCTTGTGCGGCTAAGTTCCCAGTTTACGTGCTCTAGGGATATACTTTGCGGTTACGGCTGCGGTAACTGTATTCATTGTGGAAAAATGGAAGCAGCTACGCCCTTTTTGCTGCTGGTCGTCAACAAACGCCATGTTGAAGATCGCCACGATTTCCTTCCCGAGTCCCTCGCTTCATTCCAAGTGACACGCCACACGTTTCTCTGCAACTATGTATCACACGCAATGTTTCTCACTATAAATCTTAGCACGTGTGTTCCCAAGATGCGAGGAACTCGAGGATGAAAATCCGGGATGAAACTGGGACTAACCCCAAAATATTTCCCCCCAGCGCAGTAGCGTACCTATAGGGGGGGTAGGGTGGGGGCGAATCCCCCCCCCGCCTCGTGTTCTAGCGCCCTAAGTCTGTGAATGTTTCCATTATTTTAAGTCCCAAATACGTATGAATAAATGTGTATCATACGTTGTCAATTGTCATTTTTTGTACAAACCCACCCGCCTAATTTGTAGAGTTTAGTAAACTGGTTAATTTATCAGTCGGCGCCCCCTGAAACCCCCACCCTCAATACGTAGAGTAGAATCTTCAACTGTCCTTAATAACACAGCATCACTACTAACACTTCACACCGGTCGATTTGTCCGGCATTATTTTATTTTGTTCTCTGCATGAAGTAGTATCTCGTAGTATTAATAAATTAACAGTATCAGTAATATTAACCACTAGATGTGTCTATAGCATTGCTCTGCATGTTTGCATGTTCATTTACGTATCACTCTCCCAGTTTCCGGTTGGACTGCGCACTGTTCTCCTGACTGCTTTGGCCTGCGCCTAGCGCCAGGGGGAGCGTGCGAGGTTCTGACTTGTGCTGGGACGAGTGCTGCATGCCTGGTGTGGAATCACCCCGTGCCACACACCCTAGTGTTGGCTTGCACGGTATTTCGTAGATGTAGATGAAAATTTTCTGCCCCCCCTAAACCCAAAACCTGGCTACGCCACTTTCTCAGCACGTACACAAGACAACTAGCTGCTAAAAAACTGATTCACATTTACATTCTATACCCTGCGAGCCGCCACATGGGCGTGTGGCAGGGGGTGTTAGGACACCAGAAGCCGTGTAAAAAGAGAATGATATAATAGGTGGTTGAAAAGGTGAAGTGTATTTCGGGAGTTTTTCAGTGTATCTCGGGATTTATTACGGTCACTAATTGTGCGTGGGAAGAACGAATTTTTGCACCTATCTTTTCGGCAATGTATCTCTCTTAACTTATCTTTCCTGTCGAACCTAGAGATGTAAGTGCGGCGCCAAAATGATGTTCTCTGTGTCACGCTGAAACACGCCTTTATCCATCTAAGTCAAGCGTGTAACAATTTTCATCTCTAGCGGTTCCCAACCTAATCCCTCTAAAAGCTGTGAAACTCTTTGTTCGCTCGTAGCAGTTTTTAACGAAGCGCAGAGCTGTCCTTTGTATTTTATTTATTTTTCGAATTAAATATTTCTGTCCAGGATCCCAAATGCTCGCGGCGTACTCGAGGAGTGGCCTAACAAGAGCGAAGTAGCACCTCTCTTTCACTTTTTTATCCGAGGACCTTCCTACTATACAAGTACGCTTGATAAATCCTAGTTTCTTTAAGGCTGTGCCGTATATCTTTAGTGTGTGTGTTCTTCACAATAGGTTTGAAGTTAAGTTGATTCTCAGATATGTTACTTCATCTGACGACTTTATGTTTACTCCACCTACAGTGTAGAAGGCATGGCGTTGGTGTATTGACTTCCGCAAGAAGTGTACTGCAGTGTATTTACTAAGATTTAGTTGAAGCTCCCACTTCTTGCACCACGAGCTAACGTTGTTTTGATCCGATGATATAACTTCTAAGTCCGCATCTTCGCCGATTTCGCGGTAGATGACTGCATCGTCTGCAAATAATAAACGAAGAAAGCTTGTGCAATGGATGAAATAAGCGATTGTTTTTGTAATTAAGTAATAAAATAAGCTTGTATAACATTGTTATAAATTCGACTCCTTCCCGCGGTTGGCGCTGGGTTTCCTTGATTATCGGAGTCCTTTGCATATCGACAACTTAACTTCAAAATTATATTAGTACTTTCAAAGTTCATGATTAGTACCTACTTAATAGTTAACTATTGCTTAGTAGTTTAGTAGTCGCTATGTAGAGGGCTCTGTTCATTATTTTCATGTGGTACTTCCATAACTACTCTTGCGGAAAAATAGAGAGAATTCTAAAATCGGACTGGCAGAAGAGTACAAACTCGCGCGATTCCTATAATTCACGGGAAAATATACAATTATGGCCGTCTAATAAGAGTAACTCCCCGAGAAACTTGTGCCCTGGGTCATGGGCTACCGTGGGTAAGAGTTATCGTGCGAGAAATTGTGTGCGATACACTGTTGCGGACAATATTTGAAAAGGACTTGTGCCGTCGGACATGGCCTTAGTGGCTTCGAGACGATTCTCATTTGTCTCCTCCCTCATCCACCCCATCCCCTCTTAATTAGTTGACGAGATCGCCTCGTGCGTCGGTTGGCGCTTTCCGAGTCTTCGCGGTCACATTCCCATCGTTCCAAAACTCTCGACTGCTTCGTTTAACGAGCGGAGCTCCCGAGAGCTCGAGTCCATCGAGCTCATGTCCAAGTTTATTAACGGCCAAAATAAATACGGCGTGACCAGAGCCGAACCAACCGACCCCTCGCTAAATTTAAAAAGAAGGGATCATCCAGTTGAAGGGGATGAAGATGAGATGAGCACAGTTCTACGGAGTGAGAGAGAGAGCCTTTTAAATTGACGAACGTCCGTTCATCTGCGCAGTAATCGTTCCGCTTTTCTGTGCCCGGAAATTTCCATTCATTGTATGATGCTCGATGGGAAGTCCATAAAAAAGTCCATGGGACTAGGTAAACCTTGCAACTACTAAAACAACATGCCGAGATTGTCAAAGTAGCACAGTAATATATCAGGGATCTTTCGGGGTTTGCACCGGGTAGTTAGGTCCATGGCGGCCAACGTTTCGATGCTCGAGTCGAGCATCGTCCTCAGGGCAGAGGTGAGTGCCTTGACTGGAAGTGGTCATCAATATATACCCTATGGGTAGGTGAGGTCCGAAATTTTGGCGGGAAAATTATGTATCATCCGGTGGTCTTGACTCTCCCATAATCTTGATGATAGGTTTCCACGTGTGACTCAGGTTGTAACCGGCGTCACGGTTAAAGTTTCGTCTTTCTCTCCGGATCTCGATGGCCTCCTTGATGAGCCGGTCCCAATAGCCAGATGAGCGGGCAATTATTTTTGTCTTCTCAAATAATTGCCCGCTCATCTGGCTATTGGGACCGGCTCATCAAGGAGGCCATCGAGATCCGGAGAGAAAGACGAAACTTTAACCGTGACGCCGGTTACAACCTGAGTCACACGTGGAAACCTATCATCAAGATTATGGGAGAGTCAAGACCACCGGATGATACATTATTTTCCCGCCAAAATTTCGGACCTCACCTACCCATAGGGTATATATTGATGACCACTTCCAGTCAAGGCACTCACCTATACCGCAGCCAGGTAACTTGGCTCAAAGTGAAAATCACACCTTCACCCTAAACTGGCCGGAAATTATCAAGGCCACAACTGCCTCACTTGCAGCGGTAATGACTGCGCCCCCTGATCAGAGAATTAATGCTTTTCTAAACTCCTACGCTAACCTCTGTAACTCCTTTTTGAACAATGGCCAATAGAAACCATAGATCTGACTTAACTTCACAACTTACAGTCCTCTCCTGGAATTCAAATGGTATTCACTCTAAGATTGTCGACCTACACTTACTCATCTCCACTCACAACCCAGACATCATTACACTATCAGAAACACACCTCACTCCAAACAAACATCTTTTTGCTCCAGGCTACCACACATACAGACTCGATAGACACAACTCCAATCCCCAAAGTACCAATCCTGGCGGTGGCGTCGCTATTCTGGTTAAACATTCTTTTAAACATGAGCAACTCCCACACAAACACTCGAAAATAGAGCACTCTGGCATCTCCCTCACCACGGCCATCGGCCGAGTTAATATTTACAGTGCCTACCATCCACCTAAGCCAATTCAATCAGAATGGCTTGAGAAGCTTTTTTGCTATAAATCCCCAACCATTGTTTTTGGTGACATAAACTGCAAACATACTAACTGGGGATGCCGGACTTCCAACAGAAATGGATTCATACTCAACCAATACTGCGATGACAATGACCTCCAACTTCATGCTCCCTCAGAATACACACACATCAGCTCCCGACCTGACACTGACACATCTGACATCCTTGACATTGCCCTCTCTAACCACTATCCCTATGATATCCCTTCCAAAGTCATACATCACTATTCCTCCGACCACCTTCCAGTACTTTTTTATGTGGAATTATCCCCAGTTATCAAAATCCCCGACAGAGTAACCCACAACTGGAATAAATTCTCCGAAATCCTAAACACTTCCTCCCCGTCTTTCCCTCCTGTTTCTCCCGATCCCATGTCAATTGACTCCGCTATCAAATCCTTCACTACTAACATTCAACAATGCCTTCAGCAATCTCAACGCAACCCACCAGTCATCCCTCTCATCACTTCCTCCCTCCCCCATCACATCCTTCAATTGATCAAAGACAAAAACAGAACACGACACTTATACCAACACACACATAACACCATCCACAAGTCAAAATTCAACGCTATTAATAAACTGCTCAAACATGAATTACACAAATTCCGCTCCTCCACTTGGAACGACAAAATTAAATCCCTCTCTACAAATGACAATACACTATGGAAATTCACACGCACACTACAAAACACCACCAAAACCACGCCCCCACTCATTGTAAATAACAAGGTACTCAACACGGACGCCGGGAGAGGAGAAGCTTTTGCTACTCGCATGCTCTCGGCTTTCTCCCGGCTGCCCGATGACTCCGAAAATGATACTGAATGTGCGATATCTTCTGATATATTATCCCTCGCACTTACTCCGACCTCTGAACCATTCTCCTGCACCTTTCACGACGTCAAGTTGATTATTAATAGTCTCCCCAACAAATGCTCCTCAGGCACTGACCATATTTCCCCGAAAGCAACAAAACTCCTTACTCCTCAACATATTGAATACCTCACCAAAATCCTAAACGCATGCTTATATGCTGCAATATTCCCCGATGCTTGGAAGACATCAATTATTGTAATGATCCCGAAACCAAAGAAAATACTGCCTGACGTCTCCAACTATAGACCCATCTCCCTGACATGCACTTTCGCTAAAATCTACGAAAGGCTGATTCTTAGGCAACTACAGAGACTTCCCTTTCCTCTCTTCAGAGAGGAGCAGTTCGGCTTCGCTGCTCGGACTTCCACAGTACACCAAATAAATAGGCTGAGTACGTCACCTCCGGGTTCAACTCAAAGATGGTCACATCTGCAGTCTTTCTCGATATTAGCCAGGCCTTCGACAAGGTCTGGCACGATGGCCTTATCTCAAAACTCTACAACTTGAACATCCCAAACCACATCATCAAATTAATTCAATCCTTCCTCACCGGCCGATTCTTTCAAATTCAGCATAACAAATTCCTCTCAGACGTACACCCTATCCACACAGGCGTTCCGCAGGGCGCCGTTCTCAGCCCTACACTCTTCAATATGTACATCAACGACTTCCCCACTTCTGACGGCACCAAACTCTTCCTATATGCTGACGATGCCACCATCGCGACTCGAAGTTGGTGGCCTGAGAAAAATGCAGACATCCTGCAGTCACATCTAGACCTCATTGAAGAGTGGCTTGATGTCTGGAAACTACAAATGAATCCGTCTAAATGTGTCAAAGTGTGCTTCACCTTTAAGTCAACTAAGAGAGAAAACTTTCCATTAACCCTCTACAGTAAATTCATTCCACAAAAGCTAGAAGCCACTTTTCTTGGAGTTACGTTGGACGAAAAACTATCCTTCGCCGCACACACTGAAAAAATTCTTGCCTCTGTACAAAACGCCAAAAAAGCCCTTCATCCATTGCTTCATTACAATAGCCCCACTTCTATAAACAACAAACTCAGAATTTTCTTCAACATCCTTCTCCCAAAAATACTGTACGCCTGCCCTGTCTGGATTACATTAAACAAAACGTGCAAAAAAAACCTCCAAAAGTTTCTTGACCAAACTGCAAGGCAACTTTCCGGCTCCCCCTGGTTCATATCCTACGCCCAAATCCGCTCGGAGCTCGGCATACCACAGCTTCAAGACCTCTTAGTTTACTATTCCAGAAACTACACCCTCACGGTCAAGTACTCCACGAATTCCCTGATATCTTCCCTCTGGTCTCCCAGCCTACCCCAAGGAAGATTCCCTTACCCTAAGGATATAATCCCAAAGACTCCCTCGGACTTCAAAAAGTTGAAAATACCTAAATTCCCCAGCAATCTCTCTCACCTTCCAACTCTCCACCAACCTTTCCGCAATTTCCCTGTGCCTAATGCCAAAACATCAAGTAAGCCAAGTAACTCAATCTCCAGCGACGAAGAACCTGCCGATCCTAGAATTTCTCAGCCTCCCACCCAACTCTTTCCCTTTCCTCAGATTCCAAATCCCGATCTTCACCTTCCCGCTGACACTCCTAATCATAGCTGCGGTAGAAGTGGGGCAACAGTCAAAAACCTGCAACCCCCTTTCCCCGATTGATAAGCACTGAAGTCAATCCTTCCCTAATACTTAAACTCCTACCCTAAAATCTTACCCTTAAACCATACATAAATCTCCTACCTTGAACAAAAAAACCCTTCTTAAAAAAAAAAAAAAAAAATCCTAAACGAAATAACCTTTCTGTCCTTGAATCCTTAAAATAAAAAAAATAATAAAAATAAAAAAAAATATATTTAAAAAAAAAATCCTGAACGAAATAACCTTTCTCTCCTTGAATCCTTAAAAAAAAAAAAACAAAAAAAATCCTAAACGAAATAACCTTTCTCCTTGAATTCTAAAAAAAAAATCCTAAACGAAATAACCTTTCCCTCCTTTGAACAACCTTATCTGCTTAAAAAAAAAAAAAAAAAAAGAAAGTCCAGCCAGCATTTCCATCTTTCATGCATTATCCAACCTCAGCCAGCAAGAGCGATAAGCTCGGGATGGTGTTACAGAATTCTACACAAGCTTCGATGCAAGGCACTCACCTCTGCCCTGAGGACGATGCTCGACTCGAGCATCGAAACGTTGGCCGCCATGGACCTAACTACCCGGTGCAAACCCCGAAAGATCCCTGATATAAATCTTCGCCGGGAAAGCCTGAAATCATTTAGCACAGTAATAAATATTCCTTGTGAGCTAAATTTTACTTTAAGTATTCAATTTACTCCAACTACTTCAATCGGTTGGTTGGTTATTTGAGGAGGCGACTAACAACTAAGTAAGGTCATTCCCGCCGTTTAGGATAGGTGGGTTCGTAGGAATGGATTATTTGAGAGTTTGAAGGAATGATGGAGAGAAACCCAGCGGCATCGGCAATCAGCCTCTGTCCTTTACGACAGGCCCCAAAACGTACATAGTCCTTTCGGAAGTTAGTCTTTAGTTTAACACACAGTGCAAGTGTAAATATTGATGAAGGCTTCCGCGGGGTGGTGGGAGAGGGCGTGGCTAATTTTCTGGGGTGTCCTCCGCGTTGATACATCTTCGTACGACAGTTTCGACGGCGTTTCAGTAGGCGTCTTCAGGCATAAAGTGACTTGACTTCACACCTGAAGACGCCTGCTGAAACGCCGGCAAAACTGTCGTCTGAAGATGTATCAACGCTGAGGAATCCCCGGAAAATTAGCCACGCAGACAGTGCAAGTGCTTTCCATACATCTTTCCATACACCAAGTAGGGATGCGGTGAAATTTTTATTGATATAAATTGTGATCCTTGAGACAATTTTATTGACACAAATTTTCCTCGTTGACCTCCAATCAAAACTTTCATCATTCTTTTTCCTTTGACCAACGTCAATTTTTGACCGAAGTATCTGACGTGAAATAACGGACGTCACATCCCACTCGTATGTTTTTGTTTATTCGTCCTCAATTATCTTTATCCACTAATCCAATTGATCAGGCGATCATTGGGAAATGGATATCAGAGCCAAAAAGTATCACTATAACTAACACAAGGCAAGTCGTTAACAAATAATTCAGTTAATCTCTCCTCTACCCCTCCTTTTCCCTCCCCTTTCATGGCTGGTGTCCTGACATCCCCTTCTGCCACATGCCTCTGCGGCGGCTCAAAAGTGTAGCTTGTAGATAGATAGATAGGAAGAAGTCCTGGGTGTTAGTGAATGACGCGGATATCATTTGTTAGGGTTTGCTACTTATCACTTCCATTGAATCCCGACGTTAGGTACTGCTGCTGAATTAGGTATACTGCTAGACCCAACGTACTACGGTAGAAGCGATCACAGGAATAAAATAAAGGAAATTGACTGCCGAACCGATAGATTCAAAATGTCATTTTTCCCACGTACAATAAGGGATCATAATAGTTGCGATAGATCAATCATATGAAACTCCCACCCTCAATAGGTAGAGTAGAATGTTCACTTGTGCTTAATAATAACACATCATTACTAACACTTCACACCGGTCGATTTTTCCGGCATTATTTTATGTTGTTCTTTGCATGAAGTAGCATCTCGTAGTATTAATAAATTAACAGTATCAGTAATATTAACCACTAGATGTGTCTATAGCATTGCTCTGCATGTTTGCATGTTCATTTACGTATCACTCTCCCAGTTTCCGGTTGGACTGCGCACTGTTCTCCTGACTCCTTTTTGGCCTCCGCTTAGCGCCAGGGGGAGCGTGCGAGGTTCTGATTTGTTCTGGGACGAGTGATGCATGCCTGGTGTGGAAACACCCCGTGCCACACACCCTAGTGGTGGCTTGCACGGTACTTCGTAGATGTAGATATTTGGAGTTAAAAGCAATTGAAATGCCCTCTGCCCTGACGACGTAATTCTAGTCAACCATTTGGACTCCACGACTCGGTGTTTTTGTTTTTTTGAGTGGTTTGACAAGATGTCCTTCCAAATAGTCTAGTACTAATTTTCGCTCACGTCTTCCCTCACGGTGTAATACCATCGATAGACGTCCATTAGGTTTTGCCAAATATCGTAAAGTTTATCCGCGTGTTATCATGAGCGATAAGAAATGGATGCCGTTTTGCCCCTATCTGTCTGCACAGTAAACAAGATATCCCCGTTCATACTGCTGCAAACTCGCGAAGATATTCTCAAAACGCTTGAAGCCCGGATAATACTCACAACTTCACATCCTCGACAATGCCTCTTGGGGATCAACAAGGCATTTAGAAACGAAGGTGAGATCCTGCTGCGGAAATCCTTCGGCCTGTGTCACTAAAGAAAAACTGGTGAAGCTTCTTCTAGTAAATGCCTCCTTCAAAACTTTTTAGGATTTTACGCAACAATTAATTTAATTTGGAAACAATAACGGGAGGAGAAATAGATGGGAATAATTACAGATGAAGACCAAGAATGGAATTTAAACCTATTCTAACCTAACCTAAAATAAAAATCTTGTGCTAATAAACTGATCAAAGCAGGTAGTCAGGGTTATTATTTAGTCTGAGAAAATCAGTTTGAAATTTATTCCTTTATTACTTTACATAAGTTTTTCATAGCATTACTGAGCGGCTATTTTAGGAGATGGAGATATTTTTGACCAAAAGATCAAGGGAATTGAATTTGAAACTGAGGGAGAGGAAATGAGACATAATTCATTAGAAGTTCATCCATTGCTTTTAGCTATTCCGTGATTATTTTTGGTAACATTACTGATCCAAAAAGAAACCGAATTTAGTTCAAATGGATGCGGTGAAAATAGCGCTGCAAAATACCATAGGTTTACGGATTGAATTAGATTTTCGATTTATTGTCGCGGTAGCTGAGATCAACTTGTTAATGGAAAGCGTCATTTGACAAATAATGAATTCCGGGAAATTTCGGTGCCGCATCATTTTTATATTGCATTAACTTAACGAAAATATCAGAATATTTCAACATTTACTGATTTATTATATGCTGACTGCAAGCCTCCTCAGATAACAAGTATGTTTCCCGCACCTTTAGGGCAAATCAATTATTATCTAAACATAAACACGAGCCCGTATTGCCCGGCTCCTAAGGAATCGCTACATTTGCTGCTCGATGAATATTGCAGAGGCTCACTCGAGGACACCTCTAAGTTGATACTGGTATTCGAGAGAGGTAAAGGAGCGTATGAAACTCGTTTAATAACGAATGTAAAACTTTGAGCGATATCAGGAGACGTAAGAGTTTCAACTAAGGGAAAGAAATTATATTTAATAGCCGGAGAATCAGCTGAATAAATCAATGAAGAACTCGAGAGAAAAGGCTTGAGTTCGAACCCTGAAAATAATTCGGCCTCAATCCTAAAGGAAAAGTAAACACGGAAAGTTCTCGGGGATTACATATACATTATACCGGCATGGAAAACGGATCGGACAGTCATTCATGAGACTTGGAGAGCAATACGCCCTAAAGGCGGATTTATTTTCTCCTTATTATCTTCTATTATCATGAATCTTTCACCTACATACTCAAAAGATAGCAACGGAAAGTTGATTTTTTTCATCGAATTTTTCATTTTTTCCATTGCAATCGATCAGAATGCACATTATTGATATGCCCGCCCAAATGATTCAACTTCCTCCTTCTTATCATAGTTTATCGTATCTCAATTGAAAATACGCATGATGCTCATAAAATGACGATATTTATATCAACGATGCACTCATTCTTTCAATCTGGGTCACAGCGAGCAATTCTCTAATTCTCTCTCATACCAACACATCGCGTTTCAACAGATAATGAATGCACATCCTCCGACGAATCCTTGGAGTCGGTCACTTCCATCCATCGCGACTGAGTGAGTCAAAACAAATGAGGAATTGCACCTTTTTTTACTTGCCGAATAAAAATACGTCTTAGGCTGCACTGAGTACGTCACACATGGCAGACACTTAAGGCGTAGATTGGTAGGCGAATATAATTTATTTGGTACTTTTTCCGGCCCAATGAGGTTACTTTAGTACCGTATCTGTTGTAATAACGCTTTTTTATTCGAGTACTATATCGTTTTTTTGCAAAAGAGATAACAAAGAGGAACAGAGTTGGTGTCCTAATTTTATTACCAATGAATATTTTAGAAATATGAGCTAAATAACATAAGTTTTTCTAAAAAATTACATTTTTATAGGGTTGAAGAATATTACTTTTCCCTGTATTGGAGATATTATTTTTCTCTGCGAGTTAAGGTGCCCGCGCCGATTAGCACCGATATTCTGGCTAATTGTAGGGAATAGTGAGCTCTTGTAAAACTTTCAAAAGTTAGAAAGAAAATTATTTGTTATTTCTTCATGAAAGAGAGATTGTTTACTGACAAGTAGAACTTCCTCAGAGGACACTTTGTGGTAGTGCATGATAAAACTTTTGCACAAACCACAGAATCGGCCCACACCCTGGCACTACTAATCACGAAACATCCCGTTTTAAAATCTAAAATTAGTAGTGATGCATAAAAAATTAGTAGTGATGAATCTCCAGAAGGGCAGCCAAGTTCTCAGGCAAAATAAAATACGAATTATCATCTCTTCTCAAAACATGTGTGGCCAAAAACTACTTCAAGTTCAATGATACAATTTATAAAGAGTGCCCTAGCCATGGCATCACCCCTTTTTCCCATGCAGGCGGATATTTTTATTGATAATTTACAAACACACATTTTAGTTCAGGTTACAAACTGTTAAATTCTGCAGTGTACTGGTAGAGGTGCGTAGACAATATTATTGTGTTATGGAATGGAACAGTTCGGTAATTAAACAATTTCAACACATTTTTTAATAATATTCACGCCAAAATTTCGTTTAACTGTGAAAGAGATTCCAATCGTTTCCTAAATTGCCCGGATCTTTCAATTAAGCTCGAAAAAGATCGACACTCCTTTTTGGTTTATAGAAAACACTGTTACACCGACCATGTTATTCCAATAAGTTCAAGAAATCGTTTATCTTATAAGCTTATGGAATTTCATTCCATGATTCGTCGTCTGATCAATGTCCCCCTTTTGAAAGAAGGAGTTCAGTATAGTTAAGCATATTGCTTCCGTCAATGGACACTCTCCTAGTTTAACTTACAACCTAATTTAAAAATAAAACAGAATCCACCACGCTTATCCAGCTGAACAACCAGAGAGTGACGAGAAACAATGGTGCTCTAACGCATCTGGAGAGAGCGTCTAAAAAATTGCTAAAAAACCACAAAAAGACAAATTCCAGACGCTCTCTTCCCCTCCTATTCTCCGCTGACGTCATATACCACCTAATATATATTTACGAGAGTTTCCCAGAACCAAGCTGCTGATGCTGATGCGCGATCATTCATTGAAACCCGGGTCGTGTGAGAAAGTAAAAAAATCTGTGATTTGTTTAATAGTTTTAATAAAAATTTTAGTTAGATTATTTACTAACTAAAACGCTTTCTTTCACTGCAGTTTAGGTATTTTGAGCGATAAATCAATTCACCTTGAATTTGACCTCATTTTAAAGATAAAACTCCCATCTTTTCAATTATATCGAAATATTAACCCCTTACCGAGCTACTTTTCGACCAATTTTCCTGGAAATGCAAGCTTATTTACGCGGGATAGATTACGGCTGTGCGCTCCAGAGGGAGAATAATCAAAAAAATAGGAATTTATAACACCTAATTTCGTCAAAAAACTGATTGTAGTTTGTATGCTTTATCAACTATTTATAAAAATTAATCAATTACTCACCGCAGTACTTTTTACAGAATCGCAAAAAAAACATATTGTGAAGGCGTTTTCACCGTACGGCGTGAAAACATGAGTCAAGTTAGAGACTTATGTGGTTATATTAATTTAGTGTCCGATAATATTTGTCATACATAACTATATTTTTGCACCATTAATATTACAATGTTTGCTTCATACTTCTTTCAGACGCTTAAATTAAAAAATAAAATTCGAATGTGGCCTCCATTAACTCTAGGGAACTATTTCGCTAAAACTGCCCTAAGTTTTGGCACCTCATATATGAAAAAATGCATTATGATTTTTAGGGGCACAAACAATGTTATGAATCATAAAACTACCATATATTAACAAACGGTCGTACTTAATTCAACACGTATGAAAGTATCGTTGGGAGCTTTCCATTGAGGGTGTTGAAGTTGTTGCGAATATCGGAACAACACACCAGCGCACTTTACTTCGCACACGAACGACATCGAATGGAACGATATGCGCTGGCGAAATGTCTTGTAATCTGCCGGTAGGTGGCATTTTTATAGATGAGCAACAGTCACGACCACATATTTTGTGTGAATTTGTTGAATTCGTTAAAAGAAAGTATTTAAAAAACGTCCGCTTTATTATTACAGAGTAATTAAAAACTTTACAAAGAGCTTGTTTGACGCCTTTACTAAAAATCAACAAAATTGACAACAACCACGGATGCCATTATCGACGTACTTTTGTTGTTTAGCGCACATCAACTTTGCTCCCCATCTGTTTTGAAGTGCTCAGGGTGTGTTGAACGAATGAAAAGCAAGTGCGCTGATGTGTTGAGAGAAGCGATTAGATCACTAGAGCGAATGGACGCCATTAATTAAGCTAGAATCCTAGGGTGAAACGTGTTTTTTTGTCACCTTTTCCTAATACCCTCCCATCTAAATGTTTTGGCTGCCACCCTTCCGTGGACACCGGAAGCATCCACATGTTCCTCACGATTCAGATCTTGCAGTCCTGAAATGTTTCCGAATAAACTCGATAGATGACAAATACATGGAGCCAGCAAAATGAAGTCAGTTGCACCACAGCAACGAGTGAATGCACAAAGTAAGACACGAAGCTCTCCTGGCATTCCGAAATTTTAGCTGTCAAAAAAATTTACGCAAAACGTTTTGGTGTCTGAATGCGACGTGCGTGGGAACTGATTGAAATCGTTCTCCATCCGTCAACTCGACAACACTGAGAAAGCGAGCTGAAACACCGGGGCGTGTATTTAAACTTCATAAGAATGAAGTTGGATTTTACTCATCGCAAATATAGGGATACCTACTTAAGGACGTTTTGCAAAAGGCACTTAATTGCACAATTTGATGCATGCATGGATGTGCATTGAATATTGCGTCGTGTAAAGCGGTGAATTGCTAGAAAGCATGCGGGAATGCATAAACGACAGACGGGAAAATATCCTCTGCTATTCCGTGCCTGCGTTCTCGCGATTTCTGTAAATTAAATTTTATCAATTAGGTGCCTCGTGTAAAACAGACTTTACAAATTCCACATTCGCCAGATTGTTTTTGAGTTATGACCGTGATTGCATCTTCCTTCACCTCGCAGTAAATGTAGCTTGTACAATACATGTTACTCGCCGTATTTTTTTAGCGCAGTGAGCCCTTTTAAATACTTTTCTCTATTGAAACTTAACAAACAATACGATAAACCAATGTTTCCTCACTCTTTCAGATTAGTAGTAGTATTAAGGTGATTAGGGTGCTTCGACGACTAAGGTCATTCGCACCACGTCAACCTATCATCAACATGTCAAGTTATTTAAAATAAATAATTAATTAAGTAGACAAATAAAAGCAACACAACTCACATTAAAATGGGCGTGAGATAAAACACCAAATAATGGTTGGTCACAAACAGTTAAAAAGTCCAGACTCTTTTAAAAATAACATTATCCGACAGACACAATCAGGATCGTCTCCTAGGTCTCCCCTGATATTCAGCCGGATGCGCAGAGCACGGTACTTATCACACACCGTCAGAAGGTGTCTCACAGTAATGGGAGAGTCGCAATCCTCACAGTAGGGCGGGCTTTCAGTGTTTCAACCCGAAGGTTGGTTTTTGATAGGTGAGAGTAGCGCTCACCCCGTACTAAGCAAGTAAACGTCACACATCCAGGGTAAGGGGGCCAGTTCTTTAATAGTTAATTTTTCCTAGTGACACTAATTACTTCTTTGCTCGGGATTTTATCAGCCTGAAAGATTTTTTTTTCGCGTGTGGAAAATAGTTTTGGATGAATGTCGTTAAAATACACCCCAACCTACCATCATCGAGGTACTTTTATCGTACGGAGGAGGAATATCAAATTTTAAAATTAACATTTTACATACATGACGAAAAAATAATATTTGACTTACGACTTACAACGAACTTGGAGGGCAGAATTCTTTAAAAATATTGGTAACACCTAAATGCTCTACTTAAGTTCCGGGGCTGGGGCAGTCGAGAGAAGACATATCAAGCATTTAAATATCTCAGTTCATGTGCACGCACATGTGAATTTCTGAGTAGTATTTTACAAAGTCACAACATTCCTTTTATTGGATGAAAAAATCTCCTTTAGTCAAAGCTGCGAAGGAATTACTCGAATCTACTCTTTCGGCGAGAAGAAACAACATCTTGTGTCCATTTCAAATGAAACAATATTGGTAAATTCCCACACAGTATTTTATAAAAACACCACAGACCAAGGTTTCGGCACGTGATTCCATTATCAAGGTTACGTGCCAAGCATTACGTGCCGAAACCTTGGACGGTGTGTGTGATTTTAACTGTGTTTTTATAAAATACTGTGTGGGAATTTGCCAAAATTGTTTTATTTTAAATGGACATAAAGTATTTCCACAAATTTAAGCATGATACGCTTTTATACGAACATCTTGTGTTCCTTTACTTCTTCTGCGTGTTGGCCCAGAGGGAAGATCAGTGATGTGATCCTGAAGGGTACCTACACATGTTTTCTTTAACTCGCACTGTGTACTGTTGACCAGCAAGTTCGTGAGAGGAATACTGCTTTTATCTATTCTTATGCGGTGGATTGTGACGCGGGCGCAGAAGAACGGCGGTTCCGGAAGCCCATATGATTGAGAGTTGGGGGCACGTCCAGTCATAATCGGCCGATTGCCCACAGCGCGCGGTGGTGCTGGGGGTGGTGCTGGTGGGTGGTGGTGCTGGGGGTGGTTAGGGGCGGAAGCAGCGATGACGGGGAGTGGTGTCCCGGCGGAGAAGGCGTTCATGGGAGTGTCGGTGGAGGGGCCGATGTATTTATGGAGCGATTGGTCGAGGCGTGATGTCACGGGCTGAGAAAAACCATCCCCCCCCCACCTATGCTAAATTCGTATGCGAGTTGCCGTGCTCCGTCGCGGGGCGTGCTTATGCTTGGACGTTTGACGGAATGAACTGGAAGTAGGGCTGCCAACCACCCTCGTGTTTCCCCGGACATCTCAACACGGACTGTCCGAGAGGAATTCACGCACGTCCGGCATTTTGAGACCTCCTCACTTTTATTGGGTTATCGCCGTAGGTAATGGAATTGGACGCGAGAGGCGCGGTAATCGTGAGCATGAGAGCGCGCTGTGCGTCCTGGGGACTTGTTCAGGATAGACTCATTATTCAAGAAAGACCCTTTGAAAACATTACTGGGCGGCGAAATAAACTGCAAGAACAGTCGAGAAAGACCAAGGATGGAATATACGTAGATTACAACAAATTATGAGGGACGTCATAACGAATGTTCACGAAGAACGTCGAAGCGTCCAAAGATGCATTATAGGGGTCCATAGAAGGATGGTGGGTGAGCCGAAATCTCACCCTAAGAAGATACAAACGATAAAAGGTTTGTACTTCACCTACTCCAGGCACTGTACCCTGCAAGCCATGCCAAAGGTGCATGGCAAGGGGCCGAATTGTCATAGATGCTACGGATTAACTTAAGATCTAATCGACTCTTGTGACCAAAAGTTCCAGTGTGCAGCTATCTGAGCCAGGGCATCACATATACCGACCCTTAAAAATATCAGAGATGATTGGACATGATCCCCTGGAGTCTCAGACATCGAATAACCCTGATTGATCATGGAGTCAGGGTAGCAAGAGTAGATATAACTGTTTCAGGCTGGATATGGCGGAAGTTCTCGATATTCATCATGAATAAAATCACTTGGTAATCTTCCACAGATTTACTGTCTGTCTGAAATCTGTGGAAGATTACGAAGTGTTTTTATTCATTATGACTAGTAAGAGTAGCCTTACCGGTGTAACTTGTCATTTTCCGTGCACATTTGGGTGAATTAACCCTTTCTGATCTGAATGTTTCTGAAGGCTTGCGTTGAGTTTAGACAGTGAAGAATTTGAATTTCCGGGTATACTGCCAATATTATGCATTACGTTGGACGATATATCTCCGGCGTTACAATCGGCTTCGCCTGGTCAACTGCTGATGCATTTTTTGCCTCTCATACAGGCTGATAAGGGAGGTGATGTTAATTGCAAAAATACCTCATAAAATCTACCGGGAAGACGACTATACGCCTGCAAACACTTGATCACTGATTTTTTTATACTTGAAAATACAGAGAAAATCATAGTGGGGCTACACTAATAGGCTAAATTAGGCGAGAAAAAACATTTTCGACGCTTCGGTCTAAAAATGCCAAGTGTAAGCCGACGAAATATCGTCCAAAAACTGGGCGATATCGGTAATAAAACTGGAAGATCAAACTCGTCACGGGTAAACCAAATATTTTCAGAAAAAATATTCCATGTCACGCTACTATGTGCGATGACAATTGAAATCATTCGTCAGGTAACATAAGCTATGGTATCCGAGAAATGTAACCATTTTAATCTGAATCGCGTGGGCAGAAAAGTTTAATCGCTTTCCCCTCCATCTCGTCCACAGGGTATGAAGGATGCGGCTACGGCAAAGGCCTGCAAGGACCGCGGGAACCAGGCGTTCCTCAAGGGAGACTTCAAGGCCGCCTTAGACCTCTACACCAAGTGCGTCCTCCTCACTCCATATGGCGACGGTGAGTGACCACCGCGTGCCCTCCCTAAGGGGGCGTGGCATGTATCAGTCCAAGTAGGTCGGCTGTCTTTGCTTTGGTGCATTGATCGCTTCTGCGCCTGGAATAAAGGGGACAATACAGTGGCCCACGGGGAGTAGAATCAATTGACTTTCGCGTCAGAGTGTGTAACAATTCCCAATGGCCGTATTTAACTGAGATCACTTCTCTGATTACTTTTTCTTTGTCACACTTTAAGTCTCGGCTTGAAATTACAAATATTCAGTCTTTACTCTTGCCGAGCAGGCGGAAAGCAAATGAGTATTCAATGTGTAACTCAAACCAATACCGATTTCACGTAGACACTGGCGCCGGTCAATTCTCTACTAAAACAGATCCAGATTGATAATAAGATCCATAAAGTTGTAGTAGAAGATGACTCCACGGCCGCAACGCCCGAGGGGATTTGCCAGCATTGGTATGAATAGGTAGGTAGGATTTAGTTTATTGGATGCGTCTACAGCTACGGTCATGTCGCACCACGCACGATCCTATTTTTCAAGCGTTTCATAAAACAAGCGATATGAAGCTATATGGTATTATCTTTTTATCTTATTTAAAACATTTAGAGTTTCATCAATACATTGTTCTGTCGTAAAAATTGCATTAAAGTACTGATACTAGATGGGCTGTCACGAAGAACATTTTCCAAGTTACCTCGGATCCCTAATTTCTCACGGGCATCTCGGTATTTTACACATTCCGTGAGAATGTGAAGCGCACTACTGAGGGGAGAGTCGCATTCATCACACTTCGGTGGGATTTTCTCGTCAGTAAAGAGATACGAGTGGGTCAGAGCACCATGTCCTATCCTCAAGCGAGTGATGGCCACCTCTTCCCTCCGATTATTTCTGATAGAAGAAGTCCACGCTGAAGTCGTTGGTTTTACAGCCCGGAGTTTATTATTTATTAATTCTGCCCAAATTTCCTTCCACTTCTTTAGCGCTACGTTTCGCAACGTAGCCCTGAGATCATCCACGGTCACCAATGGAGATACAATATCTGCTTTCTTCAAAGCATTTCTTGCGGCTTGGTATGAATAGGCATATTTTTTAAAACGAACCGAAAGCCATCAACTGTGATACAACTTCCTTTTGTATTTGCCTAATTTCGTCCTAAAACATTGCCATTTTCATGTTGCAATCTCTGTTTTTGCGAGAGGTTGCGGTTCTTCATACCTATCACCTCCTTGAGTTGGCACTGAAAATTCGAATTCCCACCGCAATGGATACTCAAGAAGGCCGATAAAAAGGGCATGTCCTTTGCGATCCTTGGCGGAGGCAACACACTTTCACGCAAGTAGAATCCACTGCGTTCAAATTGAACTTTACTCAATCTCCATGATGGCTGGTTATTTTGGGAGGCGACATACTACTGACCAGTAGATCATTGACGCCAGTGTTCCCCAAACGTTTTCCTGCCCGCCCCCTTAGTTCCACAAACCGATACAAATCGAAATTGAAACGCGTATTTATCCAAAATCAAAATACTAGAAAATAACTCTTAATAGAGAAACAGTGTCAACGACAAATCGACTGAGACTAATCTCCTTGAAAATTATCCTTTGTGCGAGAAAAGCCTAAAAATACGAACGGCATACTTTGTGTCCCTAATTTACAATGAAAAGCAACAAGTGTGGAGAACAACGTCAAGTTTACATTGTTTTCCACACCTGAAAACCGTTAAAAGCAGCGTTTCTATTTACCTGCTTGAACGGAGGTAGTGGAAGGTTACCAAAGAACAGCGCCTATGGTCAAAGCTCGGTCAGGACCTTGCCTACAGCCCTCAGCCCCGGCACCGCACCCACTTTGGGAATCACTGATTGACGTGGCTAAAATGGTAGGATTAGGATTATTTGGAGGATCAAGGAAGTGTTGAGAAAAGGTAGGTAGGATTTGATTAATGGGTGCGTCGACAGCTGTGGTCATGTCGCACCACGCGCAATCCTGTATTAATCGTATTAGTTTTATATAGTGAGCATTTTGAATCTAAAAGCGGCGAGCATTTTGAACCTATGTATTAAATTATTATATCTAAAATGTTCTAAAGTTTATCGAAAAGGGTGGTTTGGCGTAAAAATTGTATTAGCTTGTTTACATTCGCCGGGCTGTTACCAAGAACCTGCTGCATTGTACTAGGAATCCCTAGTTTCTCGCGTGCAACCCGGTATTTAACACATTCCGTTAGAATGTGATGTACACTGAGAGGAGAGTCGCAGTCATCACACCTCGGTGGGATTTTCTCTTCAGTAAAGAGATATGAGTGCGTCAAGGCGCAGTGGCCTATCCTCAGGCGGGTGATGGCGACCTCCTCTTTCCGATTACTTCTGACAGAAGTGGCCCACGCTGATGTTGTAGGTTTAACAGCCCGGAGTTTATTATTTAATAGCTCTGCCCAGGTATTTTCCCATGTTTTTAGGGCTACATTTCAGAGTTTTACCGGAGGTCTTCCACGGTTACCAAAGGAGTTGTGATAATTGCTTTCTTCAAAGCATCCTTTGCTGCTGAATCGGCCGTGTTGAGAAAAACTCGGCGTCATAATACGAAGTGGGCCACTCTTATTTATTATTTTTATAAATGATCTGCGAGCTCTCCTACCTCAAAGTAAAGTGATCCTATACGCTGATAACACCTCCTTTGGTAATAATGCAGGGGAGTCAAACGAATCTTCACGTTCGACAGTTACAGACATGAGTAACTGCTGTGAGAGAAACAATTTGAAGTTGAATGCAAAAAAACCTGTTTTTAAATTTCCACCATAAAATAAGTCCACCAACATCAGGCCTCTGCTTCAAATTGACATAAAAACATCTATCCAACAGTCTAGCTCCACCCAATTCTTACTGTTGAAATTAAATGAAAATCTTGATTGGCGATCTAATATTGAGGATCTAGTTCATAGAATGGCAATAGGAATATATGTGATACGTAAACTAGCACCAACTATCTCATTCGAGGACATAAAACTGAGATATTATGCCTAAATTCATTCATATTTGACATATGGTGTTGTATTGTGGGGAGAAACAGCTGTGGCTGCTATGGCTTTTTCAATGCAAAATCATAAGATCATTGAAAGCCATTGCAAACGTGTCCACCAGGCCTGGAAGGCCACTATTTTTCAAATTTATAGGCTTTAATGACATTACCGAGCATATGTATTTTTCACTGTGCATTACTTGTGAAAAACAGCCCCAATCTATTTCCGCCAAACTCCTCTGTTCTTGGGTACTTAACTCGTAGTAGAGATAATGTACACTTAATAAAGCGATCAGGTGCTAAGCGAGGTCCACATCATTTGGCTTCACTTATTTTTAACAAATTTCCAAAGAGAATAAAAAACAAATCCAATGTTAATTTTTCTAAAGCATAACTTAAGAATCTGCTACTGCTAAAGGGATATTTTAGTGTGGATTAATTAATGTGTGAAAATTTGTAACAAATTTAGTAACGCTTTTTATGCCAGGGCTAAGCAGATTTTCTTTGTAATTTCAGAATGTGTTATTATTCTTTCCATGACCATGTTTTATGTCACATGCCTGACCTACAAAACAATAAAGATATTATTATTATTACTATAGATACGAGATCTGAAGTGAATTTGTCAATGAAAATAAATATATATATTACCATAACACTCATATTCACTGAGAAACTCTGTGGATTAAGTGACATTTTTAACCTCGCCAAACTATACAGCCAAGAAAATAAAAATAAGGAGCCACATAAAAAAGTCACAACTTTAAATGAGCACAAAATATACATCAGCGGTCAACTTTATGGATCAAATATTAATAAACATTTACTTATAAATTAACAATATTGTGCAATATAATTTATCACAAAGATATTATGGTACGAATATTTATGTATCATTTTCAGTTGAACTATTAGGCAAAATGCATCAACCAATCGCACAAAAACCAAAAAAATGATCACATCATTGCATTGAAGTGAAAAAAAGACAAAGAAAATTAATATTTTCATCCGTAAGTACCATAAAATTATTCATGCAATTATGAGAACATATTAAATTTAAAGTCGTTCAGATTGTTGGAGTTCATTAACCGTGGTGTGGTCTCGAATATCTTTTCATGCCCTTATGGTAAGAATTGAGTGTCGATAATTGAGACACCGTTGGTGTACATTAGTTTATGCCCGAGGTGGAAATTCCTTGTCTGATATTGGACGGCATTAATCGCATTACACGCCCAAAATCCATCTTATTTCACCAGCCTAATGCATTATTGGCACTTATCCAAATATGATTAGGCTGAAGAGTCGCCCTAAAAAATACCTAGATTGGGTAACCTTGAGGGAAGGCACTTCAAGTGAGCCAATAATAGTACTGAAGTAAAACCAAGTGAAGTAGTATTGCCTCTCTTAAATGCCTCTTGCTACCGACGCAGAAATACACTCCAAGGATAATTTAATTATTTTGGATTTTTGGCACATGAATGAATAATATGAGAGAGCTATGAGGACCCTCTTTGAGTGTTATGAATAGCTTCTTAAGGAAAGAATACGCCAAATATATTAAATAATATGGCTCTTCTTCCTAATTTACAGAGGAATGCTAGAAAATAAACAGCTTTAATTTCACCTATGATTGATAGTTGAGGAGTTTTTCCTCAGTGAAAACTCACAAGCCCTCCGATTTGACCGTCTGTGGGCTCAAATATAAATCCGGAAAAAAGTTATTAACTTAGAAATATTGTAGCTTTTGGCTCCAGTTACGGTTGATGTGGAATTTTTACGTCCTGGAGTATTATATACGGACAACTGGCTCTTTCCAGACGTTGACAATAACAACCATACAACCGGTGGCAATGGCTGTAGTAGTAAATATCGTACACCACTACGGATTTTGTGAAATGAAATTATTTGGCCGTATTGATAATTTTTGAGTTGTCCCAGGTTAAGGAGTAAGGCTCCTATAGTGCAGGACACACACATTGAACTGAAAGTTAGTTGATACTCGGATCCGCAACGAGTGTAAGAGGTAAGCCAGCCCAGAGTGATTGCCATGTATTTCATTTTCTCCGGACAAAATCATCCGGGGCTAGTACCATGTATCGATAAAATGGCGTTAATAACTAATTTAATAGAAGCGACGGGCTAGCTTCCTTACACCTGATGTAAAAAAGTATTTTTATTGCCGTGAGTTTGATGAAGTCTCCTTAATTATCTGGCATGCTCTCGACTGTTCCTCCTCCTACGAGAATACTCTTCTTGTTCTCTTCTAACAGATATGCCAATTATGCAATCTTCCTTTTGAGCACCTTTTTTAGATCTTCCTTGTTGATACCCTTTTGTGAAACTTGGGAAACGAGGTTCTCATTTGCCATCCTCTCTGCCTTCAGGTGTCCCTAAAAACATAGCAATATGAATCATTTGAGAAGATGGATCTCCATCGCTTAAGGCTCTCAAAATATCGTGGAACAACTTTTTAATCTGTTTAAGTTTTAGTGTGAATAAATATTTCATGAACTTGTTAAAATACTCATTGAATATCAACAGCGTATCTGCTTAACTAGAGTAAGTGTAAAACTCAGCATTCAGCCTCTGAAGAGTATATAATCCATATCCTTTGCTCGATGCTTTGCAGATCTGGGCACAGCGGAGATTGCCGTGGCCACCGCCAACCGGTCTGCGGCACTCTATCGCCTCGGCAAGTACAGGAAGGCCCTGGAAGACATCGACTGCGCACTCTCCATGGACTTCCCCAAGGGACTGAAGCACAAAGTCCTGGACAGGAAGGCGCGGTGCATGTTGGCGCTGTCCGACCGACGGAAGCAGAACCCGGAGGCCAGCCGGAAGTACGTAACGTCTCGGCGCCCCCTCGAGGGTTTTTTTTCGGGACATCTCACGCAGCCCAGCGCTTGCATTCAGAAATAATGTCTGACCGATATGCCTGCAGATCGTGCTTGAAACTGTAGTATGTACAACATTCAATTATCAATGTCGGCCTCGGTGGCGGCTGGGTAACGTCCTCGCCTGCCAACCCAAAAGGTCGTGGGTTCTAGTCCCGCCTGGGGAGGATTATTCTCCTCCCAGGACATGGTTGTGTGTGTTGTCCTTTGCTACTGTCACAACGCCTGATGTAAAGTGGTCCTCGAGGTTGTATTCAGGTTGATGAAATAAATAAAGTAAAATAAAAATAAAATTATGCACTAGGGGCAAAAGTGATGCATTCACGAACAAGGGTCTCATTAAGGGAGAGCACTGTATTATCGGTTGTGACATCACATCCTCTACTTAACTCAACTTTTGTTATGTAACTATGTAATCGAGATTTTGCGAAACTGTGACGTTAAAATTCCGTCACAATCGAGGCTCGAAAATTCCGATTCCTTCTTGAATAATGCTCCAGTTCAACAGAAACGCGAGTTTTCAATTTCTCAATTCCTATCTGTCCTCCTGCAGGGCGAGGGACGGCGCAATGGCGGCCCTGAGGGAGACCCTGACGGCCCTGGACGAGGCCACGGACCTGGACGCCGAGCGCAGGGGCGTGAGGGAGACCGACGTCCGCATGATGCTGTGCGTTCTTACGAAAGCCGCCGAGGAAGCCGCCAACGCCGGTGAGTTGCAGCACCCACTGTGCGTTAGGGTGCGGCGGTTGTATTAATTAGCACGGCAGTCAACAGTTCCACGTTTGCCAGGTACAAGAGATATCTCTGAAATCTGGGATGTGAACCAATTTTTAATTTGCTGCAAGTTAAGGCAGTGAATTTAATCTTTTATAAAAAAAATATTTTTAAATAAACCAAATTGTCAATAGAAGCAAAGGAAAAATACTAGTACTATGCATGCATTTTGGTCGTCCAGGTGACCATGGAGAAGATTTTAATCATTCACACACGTGTTCATGAGATATAAAAAACTTATAGTAGTAGGATTGGATTAATAGGGTGCATCGACTGCAAAGGTCATTTTGCATCTCATACTATTCAATTTTTGTTAAAGGTAATTATTTCAGACTTACCAATTATTATTATAATCCATGACGAAATTTTAAATTTAAAATATATGTGTATAAAACAGAGATATTAATAACAACGTCAAAGTTTTCTAAAAAGTACAGAAAAGTGTAAATATTATATTAAAATATCGATGTGCTCTGGGTTATCATCAAGTATTTGATTAATATCCTCTGAAATATTAAAGATATTGCGTACCGCCCGATAGTCATCACAGTCAGTCAGGATGTGTTTCACGCTGAGGGTAGAATCGCAATTTTCACAACGAGGGGGGATTTTTTCCTCGGTAAAGAGGTAGGAGTGCGTTAAGGCACAGTGCCCTATCCTTAACCGGGTAATTGTGACCTCCTCCGCCCGGTTTTTTCTGGCTGACGTGGGCCACACTGACACTACGGGTTTGATTGTACGCCGTTTATTGTTAGTTACCTTGGTACACTGATCTTTCCACTTATTTAAGGTTAAAATCCACAGCTCAGCCCTAAGAACATACGCAGGCACCAAAGATGATGGTGTGTCGGCGTTAGTCACGGCATCTTTGGCAGCCAAGTCTGCCCTTTCATTCCCACTAAAAAAAAACTTCTCCCAGTTGTTGGTCACCTGGATGACCAAAATGCATGCATAGTACTAGTCTGTTTCCTTCGCTTCTAATGACACTTTGGGTTAATCTTTAATGTAATTTACTTGTCAATTTCTCTCCTCTTAAATTATATTATATAATTATTCAGTAAAACGCTATTTCAAATGTGTAAAGAAATTTGTAAGCCAGACTTACTTAACCAGAACTTCCCAAAACTTTCACTTCCGAAAAAGCTGCTTTCCTCGTTTGGTGTTACCTGGACACTATAACGTCTTACGTGGTTTATTCACATTTAAAAAAAAATAAAACTTCCGAGACTCGCGCACACTCGCAAAAAGAAACAATTTTCGAAGGACTATTAGGTATTGGCTTCCAGAAATGTGAGTTGTGGGTGGGTAAAGGTTATTTTTAATGTTCTCCCAAAATTAAATTCATAGAAACAAAGTTTCTAAAAACAAGGCGAAAGATTGAACTTCACCGATATTTTAGGAGTGATGGCAAATTGAAAAGTAATGAATGGTTATTTTTTGTTGTTTCGCATGTACAATATGCAGATGTTCAATATTTTAATAATACGCTATGATGTTTACTGCTAAGTGACGTCCAAATCTAAGGCAACATGACGGCGTGCCATGTCTAAGCAACGTCAACATATATCCTTCTAACGTATTTTAATAACTATCTTGACAATTTGTATGTTACCAACAATCTTTTTTTCGACATGAATTTTCTATTGGAAAAGAAAAGAACTCAACCTAATTCCATACCCTGAGAAGTAACTGCTCGAAGGAAATTCCGGGAGATGAGTTGCAAGCATATTTACAAATGTCGTTGAATGTGTACGTTCCAAGATGAGCAATTTTATGCGGTTTAATTTTATGCAATTTTATGCTTTTAATTATGCGGTACCAATTATTTAAATTTCGAAAGGTTGCTAAATACATTTAAATATTATGTGATAACTATTGGTAGCAACTTATATGCGAACACAAATTGTAAATAACAGAAAACGATAACACTGGGAAGAATATTTCCCGAATTCTTAAACCCAAAACGGGTAGCAAATGAATACAAGCAGTAACTTGAGGCGTCACTTTGCAAAAATGTCTCACATTCATTATGAGCAGTTATTAACGTTGTACTTAATTTCACCCTTATGTTATTTAACGACCAAAGTTTCAACCAACCGACCCCATGCTAATGTCACAAGTGTTGAAACTTCTGTTGCTAAATGAAATAAGTGTCCGTAGAAGTACACAGTTAATAATTGCTAATCATTTAGGAAGGAGAATGTGCCAATTCGGAAGGCGGGAGATTTTGAAGATCCGATTCCGGATTAAGTACCCCGGAAAATCCGGGAGAGTGGGCGGTGACCTGGCGGGGGACCTGCCGAGCGTCGCAGGCGTCTTAACCCTCTCTTTATGTCGCAGGGAGAGCGGCAAAGGGCCCTCGGCAGCCACAGCAGAGGCCGCAGCAGCAAACGGTGCCCATAGACCTGGAGGAGGAAGACGACGAGGAAGCGGGCTGTGGAGGCCACGCCGGCCAGCTTCCGGGTCCCGCGGGGGGGCGGCACCCCTTGTACCCGGGGGCCAGCCAGCTGCTCGGCTTCGCGCGGCGGGGGGCGGTGGGGCGGCAAGCGGAGGCCAAGGCCCCCGTGGCCCCCGGAGACATCCTCGTCTCCGAGAAGCCGTCCGTCTCCGTGCTGCTGCGGGAGAAGGCCTCCACGCACTGCTACCAGTGCTTCAAGCCGTGAGTGCCCACCCCACTCACCTTTGACCTCGACCTCTGACCATAACTCTGTGGAGACACACACTCACACACCGCTAGATAGAGCGGTCAATACGTCGGGTTTAGCAACATACGGCCGGCCGTGGGTTTTTTTTTCGTGAACACATCTGCGGTAACGGATAACCACTGACACTACCTGCAGTGGCCGTCGAAGGGATTCTTCTTCGTATGTGGCGCGCGTCGCGTGGACTTTCCAATGTTTCAGAAGCCGTCTCACTCCTTTCCCCACTACACGGACACACTCATTATAAGATAATTTGACGCCCTTTCCCAAGAGATGTGCTCTCTAGGCATTCTCTCTGAGATTTTCGGTGAGTGACGGCCGACATATGAAATGTCACTATTTTTTTTCATTTTCCACCTAAATATATTACAAAAAATCAAGGCTTTTTTTGGTTAAGCCAGACAGATATTGATAAGATCTTCCTTCCTTTTTGCATCAAAATCAGCGCGCTAGCACATCGCGCTAGCACGTGAAGCGCGGAAATTGTCGCCCGCGCCCAAAGTGTTCGCCAGTCTTGGCGCACACCCACACCTCTTCCTCCCGAATCCACAGCGCCAGTTAAAAAGGGCGCCATAGACGTATTCCCAGTCGAAGGAGACCACATTTATTTCAGCCGTGCCATTATTCACAAAATCATAGTGACGGAATGGATTAACTCGTAGACGTAGTAGTAGTCACACATAATAAAATACTTCCTTCTTTTCCACATTTTTTATTACGATACGACCATGGTTTCGACAAACTTGTGTCATCTTCAGGTACAGAAATAGGTTCACGTTTACCTTATATACCTTAGTATTCTAACGGTCACAGAATTTGTTTTTGAGGGAGGGGGGTAAGTGACTGGGAGGTTAGGAAAGAGGGAATTGGAGCCATTTAAAGTGCAAGGTCAGATGCCTTATCTGTGAGACAGTCGGGGTGGTAGGCGGATTCGAAGGAGAGGAGAAGGGGAGAGGAACATAGTTTAAAATCAGCAGGGCTATTTATTATTTCAAATTGCTCCACAAAGTCAAGATTCTAAACCTCCCCCCCCCCCCTCCAACCCATTTCCCGCCCCCCCCTCCACCTCTGGTTGTTAAGGTATGTAAGGCAAACGTGAACCTATATCTGTACCTGAAGATGACACAAGTTTGTCGAAACCATGGTCGTATCGTAATAAAAAGTGTGGAAAAGAACGAACTATTTTATTATGTGTGACATAAGGAATTTCCACCAGGTGAAGCCGGAGACTTTGTCTTATTGTAGTAGTAGTAGTAGCATAGGGTTTAAAAGGCACCTTATGATACTACATTTTGCCATTAAGTTACTACGTTAACTTTATAATTCCTCACTTTACAGCTAGACAATCTGGTCAATATTTGAAAATTTAAATCTCAAGTTACTTGTGTGCACTTAGTGTGCTGCTCTGCTTCTGGGCGAAACAATCAGAGCGATAGAACTTTCCTTTAGAAGAGAACATAATTTTTTTACGTAAACTAATAATAAATCAGATGGAACACGTTCTTCGGTAAATTTGTGGTATTTCATCGCTAAAATTATTTCAGGTAGAAACTTTTACAACACCAAAGGAAAAATTCAAACATACGCGACCCGGGTTTAAATGCTTAAGCATAATCTTCAGGTGATTAAAATACATAAAACAACTCCTCATATACGCTAACACAATAGGTGGAAGGGGGTAGCGGCTGGGGGGTGGGGAGGGGAAGAGCATTGTGGAGTGGGGGACTTGTTATTGTGCAACAGCCGATAGGATACGGGGGAATTGGAGGGAAACAAACATTCATTCAGGAGGTTAACTCTAAAGGCACGAATTCTTTTTAAAATGTCGAGCTGCTCTAAAAGCGTTGAGCTCACATCGATAGTTAGTTGAATGCAACACTTTGAGACATTAAAATCGCTATATATATGGATGTCACTGTTTAAAAGGTGTTTTGAGAAGTTGCTCTTCTCTTCATCATTGTTTTTTAAAGCATTATAACGTACACTTGTACTGATTTCGAAACATTTTGAAGTCTATCCCACATATACACCCTCACAGTCACCACATACTAGTTCATAAATTCAAGGTTAATTCAATGAAGGAAAGTGGAATTTATGAACTAGTTGTTGCTGAAAGGGGAGTTCATGTACTGTTTTAAATGCTAAGGTGTGAACACCCGCAGAATTTATGGACTTCATTTAAGCCTAAAAGCTCGTAAAACAATGTCAATGTTGAGCTTACGAGTTTTTCGCCATTTACGGTAAGGATTACCGGGGAATGCCAATACGGCGAACAAGCCACGTGTACTGAGTTTCCTGCCGTGAAATAGTGGGTGGGTGATACTAGAAATAAGCAATTGGAACAGGGAGGAGACGAAATTCGAGAAGTTATTCGGTGGATTAATGCTTAACTCTTGTTTTAGTTTTGGTCATTATTATCGTTGTAGTCGTCTACTGTCGCGTAGAGGGTACAGCGAGGCGAAGGCACAGCATTCATGCTGTTTATTCCATAGTAGTCTATGTTGAGCCCTAATGTGGATGATGCTCGAGAGTGTTTTCATCTTGTCTATAGTCTCCTGGCGCCGCTGCCCTGCCCGACGTGCAGCACCGTGGCTTTCTGCAGCTCGGCGTGCCGGGACGCGGCCGTCACCTCGCACCACTCCACCGAGTGCCCGGCTCTCGCCCTCATCTGGGACTCCGGCGTCTCGCTCACCTGCCACCTGGCACTCCGACTCATCTCGCAGCGAGACATCCAGTTCCTCCGGGATCTCCGGCCGCACATAGAAGCCGCTAAGCAGGGTGAGCACACACACTCGCACGTGCTAAAATCATGTTGACTCGAGTTTGGACTCTAATTAGAAAAGTAAATAGGTAGTAAACCCACGAGAAAGTGAGTAACGTCTTACTTTAGCTCCTTAAATTCTGCATTTAAGTATTCATTCTTTATTAGTTCCAAGACATTTGGTTGACATATATAGATCAAGTTAATAAAAACAAAAAAACATACACGACGAGAAGTAACAGATCAGGTAGCTCGAAGCAACGATATGAAGTCATCCACGGGATAACAGGAACTGCTTACCAGACATTGGCAGAGTTGATCTTTAAACATAGAGAAAGAACATATTTCCCTTCATTTTTTGTAAGAAATTAAAAAAGTTTCACACACGCATAGACTGTGTTATTGTTGAACAGGGTGAGATTATTGAAACAACCTTAAATCTTTGGAAGCTCTGGTGTTATATTTATGTTCATCACCATTAATTTCAATATCGAACATACTTTTCTGTGGACATATGAAGGCAATAGAGGAAAATAAAAGCAAGCGGGGTAAGGTAAGAATTCCAAGGGATTTATAAGAAGAATATATAATTTATAAGAAACTAATTCTCCCAGAGAAATGAATATAAAACAAAAAGGCACCTTCTCATCGCTTCTATGAATTATTTACAAATTAAGGCAATAATTACGATCACAATGCGCGTTCATAATTAAGTGGAAGCGTTGATGGCTACTGTGGCTGAAAAAGTGCCAACTGAAAACCGTCAACAAATCTGCGTATTCTGTACCTAAAGTTCATTTTTAATAGCTAATGAGTGTCATCAGCGAAAGCAGTATATTTTTAAGCAATGACTACAAGGCGGACTTAAGTATTCGTTTTGATTGTGAAAACAGTCACTGAAGGAGCCTCTTTTAATAGGAATTTTTTCTCCCTCCCTTCTTTGTTTGTATTCTGTTTTTCCAGCGGTGGCGAGTGCGGAGGGCAAGAGCTTCCCGGGCGAAGGCGGCAGTCCGGCGGAGGAGAAGCTGTTCTGGGCGAGCGAGCTGGGTGCGGCGCAGCGCGAGTACTTGTCCATGCTGCGCCTGGTCACCCACGAGGCGGGGCGTAGCGCCGAGGACCACTTCCAGCGCGCCGTCATGGCGACCTTCCTCGTCAAGTGCCTCCGGGAGTGGACCGAATTCTTCGAGGAGGAGCAGCAGCAATCCACGCTGGACGAAGAGAACGACACAACGAGTAAGTCGTGACAGCATATGAAGGCTCGCCGACTAATACAACCTTGTCCTGTCACGTGGGCGGGGCACTTCCGCCTTGTTGGCACTTCCCGTTTGGTAGCGCAGTACATCTACATACTACCCCGCAAGCCGCCTCAATAGGCGTGTGGCGGGGGGTGTTAGGACACCAGCCGTTTACATATAAAAAAGGAAACGCTCTAATGAAATTACGTCTAGCATTTATTATAGTCCCTTATTGTTCGGGGGAAAAACGAATTCCCATACCTATCCGTTCGGCAACATATCTCTCTTAATTTATCGTTTCTGTCGGACCTGGAAATATAGTGGGGTTCTAATATGATGTTATCCGTGTCGCTCTTAAAGATATCTATTTTCAATTGCTCAGGTAATCTAAGCCTAGCGCGCAGCCTCCGAGTCTCTAGCGGCTCCCAGCCTAATTCGTTTAACATCTGTGTAACGCTGCCTGTACGCCCGTAGCAGTTTTTACGAATCGCGCAGCTTTCCTTTGTATTATATTAAGTTCCCGGATTAAGTCTTTCTGCACCGGATCCCATATGCTTGCTGCATATTCAAGGTGTGGCCGGACGAGTGCGAAATAGCAACTCTCTTTTACTTTTTCATCCGATAATCTTCCCACAATACGCTTGACGAATCCTAGATGTACATATGTACGGGGGAAATCTCGTTCATTCATTGCTATAACGTTGTTTGTTGTGTCATGCCCCTCGGATTTGACGGCTACGCATAATTTAGAAGGCGTGAGTGGCTTGACATAGAACAACGGTATAAACATTTACAGAGAGGTATTCAGCTAATGAAACATGACATGAAAGCCTCCCAGTCAATGTTAATTTTTTTAAATAATTACAAGGCCAACTATGTTTAAATCCACTGAGTATTTTATTTGTACAACCAGTTTCAACGCTAAAGCGTCATCACCAGGTACCTGATGATGACGCCGTAGCGTTGAAACTAGTTGTACCGATAAAATACTCTGTGGATTTAAACATAGTTGGCCTTGTCATTATTTGAAAATGGACTTCCACAAAGTTACGCCAGAAAGGATTGAATTAGTTTATCTTTTGGTTTAATACAGGGAAAGGCACGGGGCAGGCACACAAATAAGTCTTCCTCAACGGTTGAGCTGCATACACTGGAGTCACCGTCCGAGAGATTTTTGTGTGTCTCTCCACCTTTCACCCTGCAAGCCACCTCCAGCGTGTGTGGGGGATCTTGGTTTGTCGAATTTTGTCTCAGTATTATGGACTTCTCCTGTTTGAGCATAGTTTATTAAACGTTTAATTATATACAATGCCGACTACTTTTCCTGTGCAAGAATGTAAAGATAAGACTTGCAAAGAGTCCAATACGGAGTAAGATGAGTTCTATACTTTCTGGCTTAATTTTGTGGATCCTCATGATGTGATGGCAAAGGGGATAAATGGGCGCTTTCCCATTCTCTCTTAGTGTGTGCTACACAACACCTCGCAACACACACACATCAGCGCAGTTGCTTTCCATTCGTGTTTCAGGCCCTGCGCAAGTAGGCAGCGCACTTCAAATCGGTTCAAGAACAGAGTTTATGTGCGATGGAGTGTCTTCTTCGATCATTTATTAGTCTCCGGCCGCCTAGCGAATTGATATTCTTTTATTTTGCCACTTTTTCCGCATTTAATATAAAATTCATATTTTTAATTTGCACAAATAATAGATTCTGGTTTTGTACATGGTTTCAACCGCAAACGTTTTTACATGATTCCGGAGAACTACCATTATTATGATTCCCATTTCCTTGAATATTTTCATGACATTTCTCATGTCGCGCGAATCTCTCCGCGCGGATACTCCTTTACCTAATTTATTTTTAATGTTTATCTGTAGGCTATTTCGACTCCTGTAAATATAACACTATGCGCATATATGTACGATCAAAGAGTGTGATTTGAAAGAAAATAACTTCAGTAGTCGCATCTGCGATTGTTATTTACGCGTTGACTTACAGTAAAGGCGTCTAACGAGGGTAATGTATATTTTATAATTACATTGTGATTAAAAACTTTACTTCTGAAAAACGTACTTTGAATGAATTCGACAACTGCTAACAAAACATTCGGTGGTGACCATTGTGTAGCCACAGAATGATATCTATCTGCTGATCACCGAACGTTTGGCTTTTCCATTTATCGCGGAGGAACATCAGAACTTTGTCAATTTCCTTTGGGTTATCACCCAAAATAGTTTTTAGTTCTCCAGAAATTTTGAGCCGGTTCCGGATATCTTGGTACTTCGTGCAGTCTCTCAGTGTTGTATTGTCAAATTGGAATCACAGTCTGTGCACGTTAGGGGTTCCTTCTCCATAGTGAGAAGGAAAGAGTGAGTCAAGCCTTCATGTCCGATTCTGAGCCTTGCGACTATTACCTCCTCCCGTCTGGAATGGGAATGGGAACAATAGGATAAACAGACCTCAATTAATGCCTGATGATGGTGATTATTCACTGAAACTGAAACCCGGATCGCTTAATTTAAATAAAGGTGGTATTAGTAAAAGATATTCATCGACGAACATTTTTCCTCTCTCTTGCAGACGGAGACGCCCTCAACGATGACGACATTCTCGTGGGCGACCTGTTGATGCAACACCTGCAGATGATGCAGTTCAACGCGCACGAAGTGTTCGAGGTGGAGATGGGCGGGCAGGCGCCGTCGGGGGTCGTTGGCGCCAGGGGGGACTCGGCGGAAGACGCGGCCATGATCGCCGACGAGGAGGACGTGGGCGCCTGGCGCTCCATCGCCCTCGGGGGCGCCCTCTACCCCACCCTCGCCCTCTTCAACCACTCGTGCGAGCCTGGAGTCGTCAGGTAACCTCCGTCTCCACAAGGCCCAAGGCCTCAAAGCTTACCTTTCGATTGCCGCCGACTTGAAACGATAACCGCGTATTGTACTCACGATTCCGACTCAGCTTCACCTGTCAACCGGAACTCGTGTCGGCAATATCGTCGTCCGTCTCAGTGAGTTTTCGGCCTCAAAGCCTCATGTCCGTCGCTGTGAATGTATGAGATTGAAAACAATGCAGCTTTGTTCGTGGGATGCAATATACGGCAATACAGCATAATAGACGAAAATGAGTACGCTGTTTTTATCAGTATTTTTTAATGACATAAGTTGTCACGGACGTTCTTAGCCGTGGACACGCAAGAAATACAAGAAGAGAGGACTGAAAAATTAAAATTAAAAAACTAGGCACGTCCTGCGCAAGCACTGCCCTCAACCATACACGTCAAATTAGAGATTGGTTGAACTTTGAATTTGACGGCTGAGGTTCACAGTGGGCGCTTTGGGACGACCATATATGTATACTTGCGTAAAGGCCTGTGCATTTCACTTTTAAGTTCACGTTGACGACAGTCATAAACTGGCATCAACATCCTTTTCACCTGGCTAGTGTCCCACTTTCACGTGTTTTCTTAACCAATTTTAGAGTGTGATTTTCGTAAAAAGTGGTCTAGCGGTTAAGGTAAGTTTGGTTGGAGACGAGATCGTCTCTAGTACCCACGTCATTCCTGAAATAACCGCAGTAACCCAGCTCCTTTCATTCATTTTTTTCATCCACTCGCAGAATACGTTCAGAAAATCTTTTATACATCTATAGAGAACATTCCATTTCTTCCTCTTTGGGAGAGCCCATTATCATTAAGGATAAAACGTAGGAACATATTTCCGTCGGAACCGCGGGCTATCATTCTACAAACTTTCATATTTATGCGTTTGTTTCTGAGCGCTCGACAAAAATGTCCTATAAATGCCGAAGTTATTGAATGATTTACGGAGGAAAATTTTCAATTTACTTTATACCTTCATGTATATAAGATATCATGACATACATGACCCACGCACTTAGGAAGGCAAAGATTGAACTTTTGTTCCAATTTTAATCAAAGAAACCGCAACCGCTTCTATCTATAATATGGTGGGAGCGTAGATCGGAAAACAAAATGCGTCTGCATCGCCTTCGCTGGCCGCACTACGGAGCCCCCTTGAACATAATATTTCATTCCCAGTGCAACAAAAAGCTCTTATAAATGGTAGGTACAGCATAGATAACTCAAAAAATATCCAAGTCACTAACTAATTTTGAGGATACCGGGACTAGCCACGGTAGTTGCCTTTACGGATAAATCCACAAGAGTCCACAGGGGAGAAGGACGCCTCGGTAACTTAACTGTTTAAAGCACTCGGCGCGAAATCGAGGGATCCGGTTTCGAATCCCGGTCAAGGCGAATAATTTTTCCTCTGTGGAATATCGCACCAAGTCACTGAATCAAAAGCGACATTTCTGCAACATTCACAGATCGAGGCATATTGTAATCATAGTGTTACCTCCAAAGAAACTCGCTTCAAACTAATGCTAGTCTTTTCCTTTCAGATACTTCAAGGGGAATTCCGTGGTCGTCAGAGCTATTCGTGGAGCCAATGTGGGAGACGTTGTAGCGGAGAATTATGGGCCAATCTATACGCGGCAACCTCGTGATAGGAGGCAGGTAAGCACATAAAGAGGAGATACATTGTGCTCTCAATAGCATTACATATAACGTCAAGCTTTTCGAATAGATTTTAAATGTATATTTTGAATTCAGATCTGTTCACGCTGTAATTGGAAATAAGCCGATGGAACTGAGTAGTCCATGTGCCTTTGACTAGCGTAGTAACCAGGCCATACAGTGACATCTTTGAAATGCTCAGAGTTCGGTTCTTGGGTTTGTTTCTTAAATGTAATCGATGGAGCTTACGATGAGAAACAGGACTCCACTGCCCGTAAAAAGGACAGACTAAAAATGTAAAGCGATAAGTAATTATCCAGATGGAATGTGACATTCACGCTTTGAGAGGTAGTTGAGCCTGCTTTTTTTGCCTGCTTGTCGTGGGTGACCGAGAATAATTGTTTTCCGCCTTTTTTTAGGAATTTAACTCATTGGTTCTCCATACATGAGTTATTGAAGTAATTGAATCCCAACAACGCCAATAGCGTTTGCCATATGTTTAGGATGGCCGCGGCCACACCCATGTCCCACAATAGTTTCATACAATTTTTAATGACCCTAAGAAATAGGCAACATCAATTCATTTAATATCGATCGATTCCCCAGTCGTATCTACGCCACTGCGTCACGCCCTATCATGCCTACGTGAGGCATGCAAGGAGATTCGGCCACGGCTTTTGTTCATTTCATGAAACCTTTGTTTGGAAATGAAAATGTCCTTTATTCATTCGTGTTCGTTTGCATGGAGATATTTATAATTTTATAAGTTTTCAATGCAATTCTCAGGAGATGCATTGATTTTGTTGGGCGTGCCTTTGTTTTCAGACCCACCTCCGGACGCGTTATTGGTTCGACTGTGCGTGCCGGCCCTGCCGGGAGAACTGGTCACTCTTCGAAGACATGCCCACCACGGCGTCCGGGTCCTTGCGCTTCCACTGTCAACCGGCCGCAGCCCCGGCCCCACCCAAAGGGCCGGCCGCCGGCAAAGGACCGCCGCCTGGGACTCCTCCGCAGGGTCAGGTGGCCAAGCGGAAAGGGTGCGCCACAGGATTCGTGGTCGTGCATACTGAGTCGATGGCTCCGGTGATGAACTGCAATGAGTGCGGATCCACCATCAACGTCATCAAGGTGAGTCGCGATCAGAACGCGGAGTTAAACAACGCTTGCAGTGGTGCATGATACACTATGTGGCGGCAGTCTCCTGCGCGGAGCTCGACTTCAAATTAGGGAACAGTAGGGAAGGCGTTGATACAGGAACGGAGAGGAGATAACATGGCAGGAAAAGCTGCCAACATAATTGGATCGTTTTTGGACGTGCGATTTTCTGCTAGTGTGGCTGCCGTGTCATCTATCTAGCCGCTCGCTGATTGGTTCTTTTTTATTCCCTATGTCCAAAGTTGAATTGCATAAAAACCATCGCACCCTCCAAAACATCTAAGAAAAATTCGCCTTAGATTTTCGCGCTATATCAAATGGTACATATACTTAACATGTTGCACTTATTTTATGAACACACTACAAATAAGTTTCAGTAGTTTAAGTTTAGGACCACTAATATTTTTCTATTCTAACTCCAAATTTACGCGTTATTTTTACATTCAAAATGGCAGATTAGTCCACTTATTTGAAAAAACAGGGCTTTATTCAACATTGTTAACATGAATAAGCACTCGTTGTAAGTTTGTTTGTCATTACAGCCTTTCTGTAAAACTAAACAATTATTACAATTGAATCTTTACATTTCTTCCTCGCAAATGTTTGATATTTATGGGAGGAGGGCAAACAATTACCCCTTTGCCCCCCGCCACCGCTCATCTGGCGGTGGTTGGGCAGGGCAAATTACCCTTCTGCCCGCCCACTTCTGGGTTCACTGATTTATTTTTTACACCTTACCGCATCATTCATTCTAGGGGCTGAAGATACTCTCGGAGACGGATGAGACGTACTCCAAGGCCGAGGAAAGGCTGAAGACTCTCATGAGCGCGGAGAGGTCCTCTGGCGTGGCGCACAAGCAGTGGCGGGCCATGGTCTGCGCCGCCCTCGCCGATTTTCTCAAAGTGCTCCGGTCGCTGGAGGAAGTGCTGGCGCCCCCGCTCAGAGACTTCGCGCTCTGCCAGCAGTCGGCCAGGAGGTGCATGCTGGCACTGGGCAACGTGAGGCTCTGCTCGTCATCCCCAGTCGTCGCCCCCTCCGCCCCCGTCACCGCTGCCGCCAACGGCGTCCCCTCCTAGCGAGACCCGCCTCACAGTTCGCCGTCCGGCACGAAGATGGCATCGCGCGTCGTTCTCCGGCCCCGCGTGCTTCGGGAAGCAGGGTGTTCCCCTCACTATTTACGAGTCAACATAGGCTGGACGCCAAGCTAATCGAAGAGCCACATGATGTCTCTGAATTGCCGCTGTCTAAGGTCCATTTCAAATATCTTTGTGCTCCAGCTTTGGGTGTTTTTGCAACAGTCTCGAGCTTCTCCACTACCTAGGGAAGGGGTTACGAAAGGAGAGGTAGGAGCTCCCGCTATACGTTGCCAATTGTCCTGCGACACAGAAAGGGGAAGGGAGGGTTTGGAAGAGTGAAATGCATCTGTCTACGGCCGAGCCGAGTGAAAGAACGGGCTGTACATCTGCACAATTAATGATCATGAACAGTCATGACTCACAGTGGAGATAAACTCGGCAATAGCGCAAAGGAGTACAAAGTGAACATCACTGAGGCTTGAAGGTGGCAAAAGTTTTGAAGGTTTAGCTCCACCTCCTAATTTTCCATTGCTCTTCCAAAATCACGAGCTGAGAACTACCTCTCTGTCTGCTTGAAGTCAGAAGCACAAAGATAGTTGAAATCGAACATACTCAAGGCAGAACCTTGGCAAGGAAAATGAAGAAGTGTCTCCCTCTAGCTTCCCCGGACGAATCGGAGGTGTACATCGAAACAATGATAAACTGATGAGCTATTTTTTAAGCCAAGGACATAATTTTATATCAAAATTTATACCATTAATATTTTATGCGGAAATATCAATGGTGAACCTTCAGATATCTTAAGGACACGCATCCGAACCCTCTCCCTAGCTCCCTTGTAGTAACCTGGAGAGGTCTATCAAAACAATAACACACTGATGATTTTATATTTTTGCAGACGCAAAAATATTGTACTACACTATAATATACGAATCGGCAAACCCTCGATCATCTTAAGTGCCTGCATACAAGCCTGGGAAGTACTGGATGAGCGGTGATTTCCACATACTCAGCTGGCCCTCAAAAGTTTCTTTTGGTGTTGACAAGTCTTAACTCTTTGCTTCCCTAGGATAGAGAATCAATGCGGAGCAAAGAGTCCATCCTCTTATATCATCATGTCAATTATTCTCGAGGCTCTAATCCAGAAATGACCAGGAGTCTCAGATTCGGCGATTTGCCGAAAAACCAGCGGTGTTAGATGCTGTGAGATCTTGACACTTACTTTTACTTCTCGAAGAAAATTTATTTAATGAAAGAGTCGAATCCATACGGTGCTCATTTGTATTCGGGAGGGCTAACAGGACATTAAATGTTGGCTTTATTTTATGATTGAGAAAATTTGGCTATATATTTATATTTGTGCTCCAATTACAGTGATTCAATGTTCAGTGACAGTCATTTATTATGGAGTATCTTATTTCACCTGTAAATAATTTTAATTGTGTGCAAGTTAAATTTATATTTGCCATAAATGTATAACTTCTAGTCAAATGTTCAGGAGTGATTTGAGATGACTCTGAAGTAACATTTTACAATTTAATTCGATTGTAAAGTATTTTATAAAAAATGTGATGAATGTGTTTTGTTTCTCAATGATTGACACTGGAAATAACTTTCAATAATTAAATAATGCTGAATTCCAATTATTCTTTTTTTATATTCAGGAGTTGGATCTAACAAAATATGATTATCTTGTTCGACCTACCTTTTTCGCTTCAGACCAATATTTATTCATAGTTATACATTGTATTTCTTGCTTTTTCTCATTATTTTTGCTCTCTCTTTCATTTTTTTGTTTCCACAAAGTTTGCTTGAGGGTCGAATTTATTTAAACGATTCTGCTCTTTAATGCCTTAGAAATGTCTCTCTATCGTACAGGAAAAAAAAGTTGGATAATAAAACCTAGAAAGTTAATATTCAGCGCAACACAGGGCAGTTCAACAATCAAAGTCAAAATGGGCCTCCGACAAACTTCCATTGAAAATGTTAACATTAGTTTTTTTCGCCAAGGAAGCAGAATTCATGCTACAAGAACGACAATTCTACAGAGGAAAAATTATGCGCTTTGACTTGGACAAAAACGCGAGTCCCAAGATAGTAGTAGTATTTTGTTTTAGGGTGCTTCGACGGCAAGGGTCATTCGCACCACGAACAACCAACAACGGGTCTTTTATTAGTTTCTTAAATCAAGTGACAGTAAATAAATATATAATTTAATAAACAATTACATTTTTAAAATAAATATATAAATTAATTTAAGATGGATAAAAACGATATTCTGCTATCTGTAGACCAGTATACAGTGAGTCATACCATGTTAAAAATCCTAGTTTCTTTCAAAAATTTTAAAACACGTGATGCAACCAGGGTCGTTCCCTAGGACCTGTCTTAGGTCCCCCCTGATGCCGAGCCTGTCACGTGCTGCACGGTACATATTACACTCAGTCAGGAGGTGTCTCACAGGCATGGAAGGGTCGCAGTGGTCACATCGAGGTGGTGTCTTCTCCTCTGTAAAGAGGTAGGAGTGTGTAAGGGCACAGTGCCCTATCCTCAGACGTGTGATCACCACTTCTTCCCTGCGAGTCCTTCCAACTGAAGTGGGCCACGCTAATATGTCCGGCTTGATGCTGTGTAGCTTGTTCCCGGTTTGGGAGCGCCATAATTCTGACCACTTATTAAGGGCTACGTTTCTCAACATAGCCCTTAAATCGTCCGTGGTTACCAGCGAAGATGCGGTGCGGTCGTAGTTAAGGGCGTCTTTCGCCGCAAGGTCGGCCTTTTCATTTCCGGCTATTCCCACGTGCCCAAGGACCCACAGGAAACGAATTTCTACTCCCTTTTTATAAAGAGATAAGATGGCGGATTGAATCTCCTGGACGAGATGATGCATAGGGGAATAGCCGGATATGGCATGCAACGCACTCGTCGAGTCGCTGCAGACCATGTAGGCGCCATTACATGTATGGATCCCACCAAGGGCCAATTTTATGGCGAAGAGCTCTGTCGTGTAGATGTATCGTAAATATAACCCTGGCAGAAATGTACTGTTTTTTGGCGATCACCTTGCTTATGCCGCACACTAAAAAACTGGCAATTCATGAGTATTGGTCAAAAGACCCTCTTCTGATCACGCCAATATTTGGAAAATTAATGTCTAGAGATAGATATATGATGATCCTGAAAATGCTGCATTTTTCGGATAACAGGCAATCGAGTAATGTGACAGAATCTTCAAAATTCGCCCTGTCGTGGATCGACTTCGTAATACATTCAAGGAAGCGTTTTCTCCTGCTAATTTGTGCATTGATGAAAGTTTACTGTTATTCAAAGGCAGGCTGTCTTTCAAACAATATATTCCTTCGTAGAGAAGCCGTTTCGGCATTAAGACTTTCGTTCTTTGTGACTGTGAAATGGGCTATGTCCTTGATTTTTTGGTGTACACGGGAGCAACCACAGATACATTGCCGCAAAATGAAGATTTGGGGAAATCAGGAGAGATTGTTTGCTCCTTGATGCAACCATATTTAGGAAAAGGCCATAACTTGTATGTCGACAACTGGTATGCAAGCCAATTTTTATTTTCCTGGCTTCATAATAAGGCCACAAATGCATGCGGAACCGTCCGAAAGAATAGGAAAGAGATGCCAAAGCTGGAAAAGAAATTAAAAAAGGGGATATACAATTTAGATCAACAGAAAAACTGCTCGCGTTGAAATGGTGCGATAAGAGAGAGGTGTGGATGCTCTCCTCATTTCACAAGGCAGAGTTAATTGAGTGGAAAGAAAGACAGGCAAACGGGAGCATCAATAAAAAAGCCAACATGTGTTATTGATTACAATGCTTCCAAGGGTGCTGTCGACAGAGTGGACATGATGCTTAGCTCCATTGAGTGTATCCGCAAATCAGTCAAGTGGTATAAATTTTTTTTTCATATTCTGGATGTTTCAGTGCTAAATGCACATTCATTGTACAAACTGGTAACAAAAAAGAATATACCAGTTGAAAAATTTCAGCTAACACTGATCCGAGGAATAATAGAGCAATATCACACCAAATGTAACGATGCCACGGTAAGGAGATCGAGCGAAAATTTTCCAGGAAGGCTTGTAGAGAGAAATTTCCCGTCCGAAGTTGTTTCCGGGACCTCGAAAAAAAAACAACGCCTACCAGGTGTGTTGTTTGCAGCAAGAATGGCAAAAGACGCGAATCGAGATATGTGTGTGATGTATGCGGCGTAGGACTTTGTGTTGTTCCGTGCTTTAAGATATTTCACACGAAGAAAAACTATTAGTGGCTGATGGAAGGGTTGGTTTACAATAAAAATAACCTCTCTATGGTAAAATGAAAAAAAAAGATGAAAAAAAGTAAAATTAATAAAACAAAAAAAATATTTTCAACTTCGCCAATGACGGTCCAAAGCCCGGATGCGAAAGAAGGATGGAAAATATTATTTTCTGGTGACAACAGAGGAAAATAAATTTTAATGGATGTTAACTCATTTAACGACAAAATATTGAAATAAACTATTCCGGGTATGCATTATCAAGTGTTGGTATCATACTGTAATTGAGATTTCAGTTAATATTTATCGTAGAATTTCGTTTAAAAATTGTAAACTCTCATCAAAAGACAGAGAATTCAATTCTTAGTTTATAATTTCTGAAATAAAAAAACAAATTTTGCAAAATGACTGAATAAACAATCGTGCACAGCGAAGACCCTACGTGCACTCGACAGGCAAGTGCGCTTGGCAGTGAGGAAATGGCTTTTCCTGCCAACAGATGTTCCAATTCCCTACTTCCATAAGAGCTGTAAGAGTTGAGGCCTCGGTACCCCGTCATTTCGTCATTTGCTACAGCCATCCCAAACCTTATGCTGCGACGATTATCTGCGATGAAAAACTCCACCCTCAGAGCATCCAAGGACGCCCTCGAATTAGAATTCCCCCAGAAACGTCTAAAATGGGCAGAAAAGACACTCGCAACCCTCAGACGGAGGAAAATACTGGAAACATCGAAAAGTATTGGGCCGAGAAGCTATACGCAACAGTTGACGGGAGAGAGCTCAGAGAAGCATCAAAAGTCTCTATGAGCAATACGTGGATCGACGGTGGAAGCTATGGTACACCGAGTAGAGACTACGTTCAGTACCACCATATACGAATTAACACACTACCGACCCGAGTACGGACCACTAGGGGTAGACGAGTGAATCCGGAAAATACGAAGTGTCGTGCGAAGTGCAAGCACGCCATGGAGACTGCAGCGCACGTCATTCAAAACTGTTTTCGAACGCACGGTGGTAGAATTCTACGACATAATGCGGTCTGTCGTATATTAAATAACTAACTGCGACAAAAGGGTTTAACACCAAGGAGGAGCCCCACTATAGGACGCAAAATTACCTCAAACCGGATATTGTTGCGACTAAGGATGGGAATTCGTATGTGATTGACGCGTAGGTAGTGGTTCCACTTCCCTCGACGAGGCAAATAGAAGAAAGGTGCGAAAGTACGACCGTGAAGACCTTAAGGCAAAAATAGCAGAAGACCAGCTGGTGAAGAAAGAAGACATCAAAGATATTGGATGCACCATCTCCTGGAGGGGAGTATGGAATAGGCAATCAGCGGAAGACCTACTACACCTCGGAATAACGAAGGGAGCTTTATCATCAGCGACCACCAGGGTCCTTCAGGGCAGTTACACCTACTGGACGCGCTTTAACAAGAAAACCTCGATAAGGACAGGCATCGGGTATGATAGTCAAAAGGACAAAAGTTACCTGCACTCGAACATCGTAAAACGGCAGCAGGCAATTAAGCCGTCCGACCAGCAGACATCGGGGGAAGGAGCTGGACCGGAGTGACGTGGGGTTTTAGTGGGTATGGTCTGGCCGAACACATCGCCACGACTGAGTCCCACACTGCCTAGGGTCGCCGTCCCTAGAACGTCCGTAACAAGATTTCCCCACCTCATTAAAAAACAAAAAATAATAAAAAAATAAAATGAGCGGAGATAAATAGCAGTGCGTCTTTGCCGATCCGATACTGGGCGGTCACCGGTCATTGACTCTCATGGCCTGTTGACCCTTCCCTGACTGGTTCGGCCGCAGTACCGCGGTGGACTCTCACGTTGCCAAGTTCGTAATTCCCCGGAACCTCCTCGTGGCGAGAGTTGGTAACTGTCGCCTATCACTCGCTTCGGCGGGATGGCGGCAGGCCAATACCGGGGGCGCTAGACAGGGACCCCTGGGTTGCCAGCCCGTGGGACTCCCTTTTCGGTGGGCATGGAAAGTAAAAGTGGTAAAGCTAGGTAGGTAGATTTGGATTAATAGGGTGCGTCGACAGCTATGGTCATTTTGCACCACGCACAATCTAGTTAATTTAAAAACATATGAATGAATATAAATCTAGACAAAAGGTAGCATTAAAATCCCAAATAAATAAAAATATAAATGTAAAAATAATAAATCTAAAAATATATTAGATTTTGTTTATTAAATTAGTTTCCTTTAAAAAGGAAACTACATGGTTAAGTCGATCGGCATGGTTGCCTAGAACTTGTTCTAGGTCGCCACTGATGTCTAGCCTGTTTCGTGTGTCCCGATATTTGTCACACTCCATCAGGATATGTCGCACACTGAGAGGACGGTCACAGTCATCACATCGAGGAGGAATTTTCTCTTCTGTAAAGAGGAACGAGTGGGTCAGGGCGCAATGCCCGATTCTTAAACGTGTGATGACGACTTCCTCTCTGCGATTACCCCTGATGGAAGTGGGCCACCCTGTCGTTACCGGTTTAATTGTCCGTAACTTATTGTTTGGGACATCACTCCACAGTTCACTCCACTGATCTAGGACTACTTTACGTAAAGTAGATTGCAGGTCCTGGTAGGGTACCAGCGTCGTCGTCGGCTCAGGGATATTTAGAGCTTCTTTTGCAGCTGCATCCGCCTTCTCATTCCCGGCAATTCCCACATGTCCAGGGACCCAGAGGAACGTTATAGCAATTCCTCTTCTATTAAGGCATAGGAGGCTATAGTGTATGCTCTGGACAATGGGGTGATCGGATGAAAAGCCAGAAATGGACTGAAGAGCACTCATCGAGTCCGTGCAAATGACAATTGCTTTAGCACTCTTCTCGATCCCATCGAGAGCCATTTTAATGGCTAGTAGCTCGGCTGTGTATATGCTACACAGCGGGCTGAGTCTGGCCTCGATGACCCCGTGGTGAGAGGAGGTAACCGCGCATGAACAAGCTGCATCCGACTTAGAACCATCAGTGAATATGGGAATGAAGTCGGAGTAACGAAAAAGAAATTCGTTAAAAAGACGCTGGTATTCTAGATCAGTGGTGTAAGCTTTCGGGCGTCTACTGAGACCCATGTGGATTTCAGGGGACGGAATTATCCAAGGTGGGTAACTTGAGTACCCAATCGGATATAAATCTGGGAGCCTTAACCCGGTTGCTTGAATAAATAAATTAAAGCGAACACCAAGCGGCTTGGTGGCCCTTGTCCGTCTGCTAAAATGTTCTAAAAATCGGGGGTTAAAAATCTCGTTAAAACACGGATGGTTCTTTGTCGCTAAAATCTTGGCCGCATAGGAGCACATTAAAATGTTTCTACGGTGTGACAACGGCGGTTCACCGGCATCAGCATAGATGCTGAGGACCGGACTGGTCCGAAAAGCACCCGTGGATATCCGAAGCCCTGCGTTGTGCACTGATGTCAGAGGTCTCAAATAGGAGTCGCGGCTGGAGTTGTAAACGAACGACCCATAGTCCAGCTTGGAACGCACGAGTGCGCGGTATAATAAAAGCAATGACCTGCGGTCGGCACCCCAAGATGAGTGATTTAAAAACTTTAAAATGTTTAGTGTCCGTAGACTTTTGTCCCTTAAACCCCGTATGTGATCACGGTAGTTGAGTCGATAGTCCAAGGTCATACCGAGGAACCGAACTGATTCCACATAGGGTAGATTTCTACCACCAAGTAAAAGTGTTGGTGGAATGTAGGCTCCCCTCACACGATAAAAATGGACGCACTTGCACTTTTCCGTAGAAAACTTGAATCCATTTCTCTGGGACCAATTCTCCAGTCTGTTCAGAGCCAGCTGGGTTACTCTGGCCGCGCTAATAAGTTTAGACGACCGGCAAAATATTGCTAGGTCGTCCACAAATAGTGATCCCAAGAGAGGAGGTTTGATGCACTTTGCTATATCATTGATAGCAATGGCAAAAAGTGTCGCACTTAGAACGGACCCTTGAGGTACACCGTTCTCTAGGGAATAGAGTTTCGATAGGTGCTTGCCTATCTTAACTTTAAAAAAACGATCACTTAAAAAGTTATTTATAAAAACAGGTAAATTTCCCCTCATGCCCCACTCGTGCAGCGTCGTTAGGATCTTCCGCCGCCAAACCCTGTCGTATGCCTTCTCCATGTCGAAGAAGACACCCACGACGTGCTGGCGGAGAAGAAAAGCCTCCTGGATATAATTGTCGACCCTGACTAGGTGGTCAACGGTCGAGCGGCCACGTCTAAAACCGCATTGGATAGTGGAAAGATGATTTCGACGCTCCAACCACCAAACGAGGCGCCGATTCACCATTCTCTCCATTACCTTACACAGGCAACTGGTAAGAGAAATAGGCCTGTAATTGTTCGGGTCAGCTCTATCTTTACCCTGTTTGAGTATGGGTACAACTATGGACTCCCGCCAGGAGGTAGGGAAGCTACCCTCAGACCAAAGTTGGTTAAGGGAGCGTAGGACCTCCAACAGTGCCCTCTCCGGAATATTCCGGAGAAACGCATTGTGGATTTCGTCATTTCCTGTGGCTGTGTCTCGGGAGTCTTCGAAGGCAGATCGTAGTTCCCAGAGGGAGAAAGGGATATTATACTCTGCCACTGTATGCATCTCAGTAAAGATGAGTGGGGAGGATTCTGTGCGTCTCTTGATGGAGAGGAAGGCTTCCTCATACGTGGCGTCGCTGCATGTTTTGGCGAGTAACTCCCCGAAGACCTCACCAATAGCAGACGGATATGTCAATACATTGCCGCCGACGTTGAGGAAAGGGACGCTGAGCTGATAATGATTTCCCGAAATACGTTTTATTTTGTTCCAGATCTGTGCCAGGGGTGTTCTGTAATTAATGCAGGATACATATTCCATCCAGGAGGCTTTTTTCGCTTCCTTCACGATCCTTCGAGCTTTGGCTCGGAGGTGCCTAAAGGAAGCAAGGTTCGTCTCCGTGGGAAATTTATTAAAAATCCTTAGAGCCTTCTTGCGCTGACGAATGGCTCTTGCGCATTCCTCGTTCCACCACGGGACTGCAGGCCTAAGAATGTTTCGCATTGACTTTGGAACGCTGCTGTTGGCTGCATCAATGATGCTGCGCGTTAATTTATCTATGTTTAAAACACCGTTTTGGCTTTCGTCATACTCGTAATAAAACGTGTCCTTAAAAACCGGCCAGTTGGCTTTCCGGACAATCCAGTTGCCCGGCATGATAAAATTTGGGTTAAAATTATTTTCTCTATTTATTAAAAGGGGAAAATGATCGCTCCCACACAGATCATTATGAACAGTCAGGTGAAACTTGTTCGTCAAGATACTCGACGTGATGCAAAGATCGATTGTAGAAAACTGACCATTAAAAGAGTTAAAACGGGTGTGTTCCCCATTGTTCATTAAAACTAAATTAAAATCTTTAATAAAATTAGATAAAACCTGGCCCCTACGGTTGCACTGCTCCCAAGAACTACCCCAAAGGGTATCGTGAGCGTTAAAATCCCCTAATAAAACGAAAGGTCTAGGTAGCTGACGAATAAGGGCTTCAAGATTGGATCGGGTAACCGGTGCCCCCTCTGGCAAGTAAACATTACATAATGTCACAGCCTCTGGGGCATGTACTGTCACTGCAACTGCCTGAAAAGGCGTTGTCAGCTGCACTCGGGAGGTGTAAAGGGCCTCCCTAGTAGCAACCGCCACTCCACCCTGGGCACGTTGGCCACTGGTATCGTCAAATCTAAAAACTTCAAAACCTTTTAAAAGACCATTGTCGGTAGTTTTAAAATGTGTTTCTTGCAGGCATATGCAAGATGGGTTAAGATCCCGTATTAAAATAACCAGCTCCTCCTTATGCCTATAAAAACCATTACAGTTCCACTGTAATATAAAAGCCATTAATATTATAAAAATTAAAAATAATAAATAAGTAAATTAAATAATTTAAAAATGTAAAACACAGTTGGAGGATCAACGCTTGATGCGATTTCTCCTCCTACCTTTGGTTCTAGCCCGGAGGATCTCTGTCTCCGAGAGACATTCGTCCTCTTCCATTGACTCCGGTTGGAGTCGGGCTAAACCAGATGGTCCGGGGGATACTGAGTTGCCACGCTTCTTTTGTGTGGCTCCGGCGGTGGTTATAGTGGGGTTCTTCTTAGGAGAACCCGGAACGGTGGCTTGTGTTTTATTTGCCGGATTTATTGCCTTAGCCGGCTTGGCTGCTTCTTTCGAATCGACTGTCTTCGTATTCTCATTCTTATCGGTCTGAGTTCCTTGGGTGGTATTCTTTACAGTTGCTATGGTAGCAAAGGATTTAGAAAAGGTCGGTGCTTCAAGGGCTCTGAACTTCTTCCTTGCCTCTAGATAAGGGATTTTATCAATTGTCTTAATCTCCATGACCTTACGTTCTTCGATCATCTTCGGACACTTACGAGAATACGCTGGATGCGTACCCTCGCAGTTCACGCAACGTGGATCTTTGGTACATTCAGCACCCTCATGCTCCTCCAGGCCGCAGCGCGGGCAGGTGGCCTTGCCCTCACATCGCGTGGCGACGTGGCCGAAGCGTTGGCACTGGAAGCAGCGCATGGGCGCCGGTATGAATGGTCGTACTGGTACCGATTCATATCCGACGAAAACCTTGTCGGGGAGAGTGTCACGCGCAAATGTTAAAACGACTGAGGTAGTCTTTACTACTTCGCCGTCGCGCTTCGTTGTTAGTCGACGAGCATCAACTACTCCCTGAGAAGCCATCTCTCTCTTGATCTCATCGACTTCAACGTACAGCAGGTCGTAATGTGATATTACTCCCCGACTGGTGTTGAGCGTGCGATGTACCTCTACGTGAACTGGAATATCATGGAGATTTTGCATTAGTAGCAGCTTGTCGCTTTGTTGCGGAGTGGCCGTTTCAATTAAGAGGCTTCCGTCACGCAGCTTCTTCGCAGACCTTAAATCTCCGGGCACTGCAGCCGATAGAACTTTTCTAATGAGAAAGGGAGACACTCGCTTAAGTGTCTCCCCTTCTTTCGCGCACTTCATGATTAGGAACCGCCTACAGGCGGACGAGTCTGTTTCTCCCCCACCCGTATCCGGGCGGGATCGCTTTGATGGTGGTTGAATTTTACCCTCCATACCAAAGATAGATTCTTCCCTCAGGCTCCCCACCCACCGTGGAGCCACACATTTGGGACGCCGCACCGCAAACCGGTGCGGTCGCCAGGGTTACCCGAGGGATATAGCACCCTAGAGGTGGTTGCCTGTTTCGGGTTGGATCTTCGACGCACGAGCCCACCAAACTCGTGCATCTCCGACCGCCCTACGCAGACCCCCACCTCCCTGGCACTCGCCACCGTTGAGCTTAACGCCACGGAAGCCGATTGACCGGGAGTGGCTAGCTCCCGGCCGCCCGTTTACACAGAATCCGGGGCCAAAGAGGGGTATTGGCCCCCGGTCCATACCGGGCATCCGACACCCGGCTGGGAACCACGGACCTCACCCTCCAGGATCCCCTTCTCCTCCTTACGGGTCTCCGCACACGGCAAACATGCGGGTGGATCGCAGGCCAGGTGGTGTGGCCGCACACAGACAGTCGACCCACAAGACTGTCCGGGCTCAACCCTTGCTGGCTCTGGGTTTGTTTTCGGGGTTTTCTCCCCGCCCTTTTAGTCGCCTCTTACGACAAGCAGGGATACTGCGGGAGTATTCTCAGTCCCCCTACCCGCAGGGGGGGTAATTCAGTGGTCCCAACTGGTATGTGTGGTCCCTTGTCCGGTCTCGGATGACGGACTTACGCGCCTTCGCGGGAATGTGCGGGGGGGGGGGGGCAGCGGAACATTTGCCATAGGTGGCCTGTGAACCAACCGTACCCCGTCCAGAAGAAATATTCTGTGAGACATGCAACCGACCATTCAAGAACCGTCGAGGCCTTGGTGTCCACGTCCGTCGTATGTACCCTGAAATAGCGGACGAGAAGATATCGGTCGCACGTAAGAACGTTCGATGGGAGGACGAGGATCTTCGTTTGCTCGCTGCAGCCCGAGCAGAGGGGTATCAATGAAGAGGTGCGGTTTATCAACCAGTATCTCGCCCAGGAACTTCCTGAGTGGACCCTGGAGCGGATCAAAGCAAAACGTCAGAGTCCAGGATACCAGGCTCTCCTGCAGACGTTGATGATGCCAATTCTTGAGTGTCACCCTCCGGATCCTCAACCAATGACCATCAGTCAAGAGCTGTTGTCCACATCAGCCACGGGCACCTGCCAGCTGGAGGAGTGGTTTCAGGGCGCAACCCCTAAGCTCTCCAAGGAAAGCAAGCACAAGAGTGTGCTAATGGCTAAGATCTGCCAGAAAGCTCTTGACGGGGAGGACTGTAAGACCCTGATCTCTGATTGGGTGATGGCAGTTTTCCCTATGACTGAAATACGTTCTTACAGGCGATTTACTAACACGAGGTCTGACACCTTAGATAACAGAAAGTACGCAGGCGTACCGAGTTCTCACGAGCCCCGACCTTAAGAAAATTCCACGGATGGCCGCACGTGAAATCTTAGATGGGAAGCCCGACTACCCTGACTCTCTCGGTTCTCTAGAGATGCTCCAGTATTGGGGAGACCTCTGAGGAAACGTGGGCTGGCGATCAGTCCCAAGTCGGTGTGGAAGGCCCGGCGGCGGAGGTTCCCTCACCACCGCTACGCGCAACCTCTCCTGTATTCTTGGGTGAGGTCACAGGGAATGAGGTAAAAATAGGATCTGCCCCAGGACTCGATGGCGTAAGGGCGAGACAATGGAGGGCTGTCTCACCACTCGTAAGCGCGTCCCTCTTTAACATCATCTTGCTGCGGCATGGGATACCTGAGATCTTAGCACCAGCATAACTGTATTCATTCCGAAGATCAAAGCCCCAAAACGCCAAGGAGACTTCCGTACTTTTTAGATAAGTTCGGTCGTTCTCAGGCAACTGAATAAGATCGTGGCAGCTAGACTGACAGAGGTCTACAGTGGGGACGAGAGGCAGCGTGCCTTTGGGCCATGGGATGGTGTGTGTGAAAACACGGCCATCCTTTCTGCACTCGTTCAAGACTCCCGAGCATGCAGGCGTCGTATGCTTATGGCCATCCTGGATGTGTCGAAGGCTTTCAACACGGTTGGCCATAGCCCGATGCTAGATGCCGTGCAGCCTTGTGCCGAAGCAGCAGGTATACCAACTGAGTATCTGTCTTCGCTTTACCGGGAGGTCGTCACACGTGTCAGTTGGAAGGGTGATCATAGGAATGCGACCGTTCGGCGGGGGGTGAGACAGGGGACCCCCTTAGCCCATTTCTATTCAACCGGGTCATTGATCGAGCATTGACTGCTGTACCGCAGGAAGTTGGTTACGAACTAGGCAGCACCAGAATTAACGCCCTGGCATTTGCCGACGACGTAATCCTCGTGGCGGGAACCAGCGCCGGACTGTGAAGGTAGTTGGCCAGGTTTTAGGAGCAATGTCACAGCAAGGCCTAGCTCTGAACGCATCTAAGAGCAAAACGTTCTCCCAGGTTCCAGACGGGAAAGGGAAGAGAATTAAGTTCGACCCCGACTCTATTTTCTCCCTTCTCTCGGGGCAAGAACTGAAGGCCCTTTCATCTGCCGAATCCTGGACCTACCTTGGGATCACGTTTGGCGGGGTAGAGTCAGATAACGTGGAGTCAACTCTCGCTCGTTCAATCAAGCGGGTGAGCAAAGCCCCTTTGAAGCCCCAACAGAGGCTTCGAATGCTCAGGACATTTGTCCTGCCGAGTGTTCCACACTCACGTGCTCGGAAAAACCACCGTGTCCAGATTGGCTTCATTAGATCGTCAGCTGAGGGCGGCTGCTCGGCGATGGATCCACCTACCTCATGATGTTACGGAGGGATAGTTCCACAGTTCTCTAAGGGACGGCGGCCTGGGAATCCCGAAATTGGAAGCCCTAGTACCTGTTTGGAAACTGAACCGCCTTGACCGCCTCAGTTCAAGTTCGTGTGCTGCTACAAGGGCCACCTATTGATACGCTGCGATCCAGCGGCAACTCAGCTGGGCTAAACGGGTCCTCAACCGTCAGGGGATCGACCCACACACGAACGTTGCGGTCATGAGAAAAATTGGTGGAATTCTGCACTCGTCTGTAGACGGTCAGGCTCTCCGGGAGTCTTCCCGGTCGGAGTTCTCGACCAATTGGGTGCTGCCTGCCCGTGGTTTCCCGGGCAGAGATTACTGTCACTTCCACCAAGTGCGTGTTAATGCCTTACCAACTACGATGCGGACTACCAGGGGACGACGGGATGGTAGTAACAAAACAGTAATGTGTAGAGCTGATTGCGATGTTCGCGAGACAGCTGGCCACGTAATACAGAAGTGTTACATCTCACATGGCCAACGTATCCGAAAGCATAACACTGTCACACTTCATTGCGGGACAGTTGAAGAACAATGGGTACAGGGTGGAAGAGGAAAGGCTCTTCCCTTCGAACGAAGCGCGTCGCAAACCGGACATAATTTGTTCCAAGGACGGAAAGTTCACCGTAGTGGATGTACAAGTGGTGTCCGCCAGGGAGCCCTTGGATGTTCTGCATCAAAGGAAGCTCGACAAGTACCGGACCAATGAGAGCCTCATGTCCGAGATCGCTGAATACTGGGGCGTGGAGCACTCAGCGATTGGGCACACGACTTGCACCGTGTCGTGGAGGGGAGTGTGGCCAGTGAACATAGGAGGAAAAAGAAAAATAAAATGAAACGGTGAATTGCAGTCGGTAATACCACCAAATCTACCCCCTAGCTTTCAACCTCAATTCATCTTGAATGAATATTTTATTGCAATGGAATTGCAACGGATTTTTTCAACATCGTGAAGAACTGATGGTTTTAATTCGGTATTTCAACCCAAAATGCATCTGTCTACAGGTGACACATTGTAAACCTACTGACAAGGGTTATTTTAAAGGTTTTCATGTTTTTAGCCTCGATGATACCACTGGCCAACGAGCCCAAGGTGGAGTGGCGGTTGCTACATGGGACGCCTTTTACACCTCCCGAGTGCAGCTAAACACGCCATTCCAGGCGGTGGCGGTGATTGTGCACGCCCCCGACGCGGTTACGTTGTGTAACGTATATCCCCCGTAGGGTGCACCGGTCACCCGCCGTTACTTGGAAACCCTTGTACATCAGTTGCCTAGACCCTTCATTCTGCTGGATGATTTTTATGCCCATGACCCTCTATGGGGAAGTACACGGGCCCAGAGCAACAGAAGAGGTCGCATTTTAGCGAGTTTTATAAATGATTTTAATCTATACTTATTGAACGACGGGGAAAAACCCGCTTTAATTGCCAAAACGGTGACTGCTCCTCCATCGATATGTGTATGGCTTCAAGCAGCCACATGACCAAACTAAAACTGTCAGTTCACGATGACCTGTGCGGTAGTGACCATTGTCCTCTTTTTGTCGATAAAGAAAATGTTTTTAACCCTGATTTTATTCGACAATGCAACGGGTAGAGAATAGGCGTGGCACTTATAACTCACCAGCTTGACGCCAGATGTATCTAGCGTTCATGTGGGATAAGTGCGTTCCGCAAGATACTTTAACACGTTAAGTACATGTTTACATTGCAATCGTGTATGCGGATATCGATTAGAGATCGATTGAATAATTTATTTAGAGAATAATGTGATATCTCAATAAACTTCAAGGACGTCCGGCACATGTCGGGTAAGGGTAACGACAACATTGAATATACTTGATTCTGATCGTTAAACGTTCCGTCTGCTTCGGTATTTCTTTCAGGGTATTTGGATTTTTTTAACTCGTAAAAATACTCAATGAAGTGTTTTTTTGCAGTATGGAGGAAATTGGGCTAAGATGACTGCAGTGGTCGAAGAATCTGAGGAGTTTAAAAAAATACGACGTTTAAAGAAATTGCGGGTTCAAGTTCGTCGGAGACATAGGAAGCGGGCGGATGCAAAGAGAAGGCTATAATCTCTTTGTGTCTTCTTATTATACAGACATATGGACTGCTCAATTGGATAATAGAGATGTATACATTAAAGCGTACTGTTATCCTCGCCAGAAGAAGAGGGAATCTGCCAGGTTGGTGTATTTCGTGGGGATGAAAACGGAAAATACATTTGAAATATCTTCTAGCTACTGTCAATGTAAAGCAGGGTAAGTAATATCTCCTCGTTATTCTATGTCGTGCATACCTATTTTATGAAACATCAATATCCGAAATTCGAATCATATTTATATGTACTTACAGCTGGCTGGAAACCTATCTTCCATCCCAATTCCTCTGCTAAAGGTACCTAGTGTAAATGTTTCCTCTGCCTTACGAATAGGATTCAGAAATAGGTGCAATTGGTTTTGTGTGGCTGCGGTCTTGTTGCAAACTTTAATAATAATTGTCTGGATAATTAAATAAATTATAATATGGATATACATCATTTAATTTTCTTAATCGTAAATTGTACTTTGGAGTTTAACCATTGTGTGAAGGAGAAGACCTCATTAGAACATTTAGTTTTTGGTTTCATAGATTATACTACGAACCCAACGATATTTACTTTACATATTAAGGGTAATATTTATGCATGTACCTACTGATTGTTCAAGCAGTATATGTTAGGACACATAGGAAAAAATTCTAACTGCCAATTTGAATCTAACTTTCAGGCTTGGAAAATGTGTCCATGCTTTTGGACTCTTTTATTTGATTCACCATCTCATTTGCAAAGGCCTCAATGAAATACCTGCTGAAGTGACATGTACATCACAGGAACAACAATGGCACAAACCACGGGGAAAGAACATAAAACCTGAATCAGTAATGGAAATGATTTTTGCCAAGCCTTCTCAGAAAAGGAAGAGAGATCCTCCAACCTTCACCTATGCTGTGCTGAGTACAGCAATACTTCCTCAAAGTTCAGTGCAAAGGATGAAGAATTCCTTAAAAAAGAGCAATTCAGACATTCCTCTGAGCTACCTTTTGGAGGACAGTGGGAAGAATGACTCCATCTCAACCCCATTCGGATTTGTCCCTTCTGGAAGCACCCTTGAGCATCAACTGAAAGGAATCTCTGTTTGGGAGAAAGAAAAATCCACATTTTGTACCAATAGCTCAGGAATATATCCTGATTTTCCCCTCATCTCTATTAATATTCCAATATCCATTAGGGAAGACATTAAAAAATTTTCAGAAATGAGCTTGAACTCCACTCATTTACTTCACAGGAGGACTGTAGATCAATCTAGATGTAGTGAGTGGGTTAGAGAAAGATGTAAGAGGATCACTGCATCACAGTTTGGGATAATATGCAAACAAAAGAGGCAGTGTACTGATAAATTTCTTAGTGTTTTGTATGGAAATGAGATTGGGCATATTCCTGCCATTAAATATGGGAAAGTGAATGAAGCTGTTGCCCTTTCTAGGTATAGGGAAACAATGGCAGTGAGAAAATCACCAGTGGAGGTATTTTCCACAGGCATGATAGTGAACCCTGGAGTGCCATTCTTAGGTTGCATACCTGATGGCAAAGTAGTTGATACGAAGGAATCTCCTCCATTTGGACTGCTAGAAATTAAATGTCCGAAGTCCAAGATGGGTCTTAGTGAGCAAGAAGCTTGCAGTGATAAATATTTTACTGTGTATTAAAAAATAATTCCATTCATTTAAAGGAAGACTCCAACTATTTCTATGAAGTTCAAGGGCAGTTGTTTCTGAGTGGAGTTGATTGGTGTGATTTTGTGATATTTAATGGCAAGGATGTGTGGGTTGTAAGAATTTGGTATGACGAAACATTCTGTGAGAAAATGTGTGCAAAGTTATCAACATTTGATGAAGAAAATTATTATCCATTTTACTTAAATATGCTAAATCAATAAATAGGACATGGATTCCACTATCTAAATCATGTATTTACTTCTATCACCTTTTAGTCATATCCTTAGTTGCTGGCATATAGTTGTAACAACCTCCCCCCCCCACCCCAAATCATCATCCTTTGGCATTTGGAGTCTACTTTGAAGTCACATTTGTGTCACCATCAGGGCAATGTAGGGAATGCATATCTGCACTTAAATCATGACTGAACAGTCATGTTAAAAATAGTCTTAACAAATGGGCTGGCGATAAACCTTTGGACATCGATATCTGGGAGAATATTTGGATATAATGACCATAGGTAAAATATTGAGGCTTCCAAAAATACCTTAGTACTTGCTTTTCCCTCATTTAAATCCTGATATGCTCAATCAATGAAGACAATAAGAAATCCATTATCTAAATAATTCATTTACTTTTATCATCTATCATATTGGTCACAACCTTGGTTGCATACGCAGTAATGTGTCGAGCTGATTGCGATGTTCGCGAGACAGCTGGCCACGTAATTCAGAAGTGTTACATCTCAGACCGCCAACGTATTCGAAGGCATAACACTGTGGAACACTTCATTGCGGAACAGTTGAAGAACAAGGGGTACAAAGTGGAAGAGGGAAGTCTCTTCCCTTCGAACGAAGGCCGCCGCAAACCGGACATAATCTGTTCCAATAACGGAAAGGTCACCGTAGTGGATGTGCAAGTGGTGTCTGCCAGGGAGCCCTTGGATGTTCTGCATCAAAGGAAGCTCGACAAGTACCGGACCAATGAGAGCCTCATGTCCGAGATAGCTGAATACTGGGACGTGGAGCACTCAGCGATTGGACACACGACTTGCACCGTGTCGTGGAGGGGGGTGTAGTCAGTGGCCTCTAGCGACGGTCTTAGGCGACTGGGACTGTCAAAGGGGACCCTGACCGCAATCACGACGCGCGTGCTACAAGGTTCATGGATGATCTTCTGGAAATGGGGTCGAAGGACGGGTCGTCGCAAAAACGTCCCTGATGTACGGAAAGGGATCAGGTGAAATGTGACACGGCTACGTGATGAATTGCCCACTAGGTAGGAAAATTAGTTAGAGTTAGGTTTTTGTAGGGTGCCTCGACGACGAAGGTCATTTGCACCACAATTAAATATCATAACTTCGTCAAAATTGTATTAAAATAATAAATAAATAAATATAAACAACATAACACGTTAAAATGGGCAAAATTAAAATATAACACCAAACATTGGTTCATCACATATATTTTAAAAGCCCAGTCTCTTTTTAAAACAAAATTACCCGGCTGACACAATCAGGGTCGTCGCCTAGGACTTGTCCCAGGTCCCCCCTGATGTTTAGCCGGTCGCGCACAGCACGGTATCTATCACACTCTGTCAGGAAATGCCTCACAGTAATGGGAGAGTCGCAATCCTCACAATGTGGTGGAATCTTCTCTTCTGTGAAGAGGTAAGAGTGGGTGAGGGCACAGTGCCCTATCCTCAACCGTGAGATTGCGACTTCTTCCCTGCGAGTCTTCCCAACAGATGTGGGCCACACTGATATCACCGGCTTAATGGCGCGTAACTTATTTCTAGGTAGGAAAATCTGCCTAAAATCGCCACCGTGGCATAATTGTGTGTGTTTGTGTGTGTGTGTGTGTGTGGCTAATTCTGATAGCCAAATGCCTCGTCATCCAATTAAAATCATTGATAAATAACGATATAATACGGCCTCTCCTATTGCTTTGGACCTTGGCACTACCCCACAGGGGGTCATGAGCATTAAAATCTCCAAGCAAAATAAAAGGTCTGGGCAGTTGACGGATAAGGGCTTCTAAGTTAAAACGGGTGACTGGTGCCTCCTCTGGCAGATAAACGTTACACAACGTTACCATCTTCGGGGCCTGAACGGTTATTGCCACCGCTTGAAACGGCGTGTTCAGCTGTATTTGGGAGCTGTATTAGGCCTCCCTAATAGCAACTGCGACTCCACCTTGGGCTCGTTGGCCACTGGTGTTGTCAAATCTAAAAACTTTAAAATCTTTTAAAATACCCTTATCCGTCGGTTTAAATTGTGTCTCTTGCAAACATATGCACGACGGGGTAAAATCTCTCGCTAAAATAGCCAGCTCCTCCTTATGCCTGTAAAAACCATTACAGTTCCACTATAAAATAAAACACATTAAAATATAAAATGAATAAATATATAAATATAATTTAAAATCTAAAGTAGTCTGTCCGTACTAGGAAAGAGCGCCGGATACGGTGCCTTCTTCTTCCTCCTTGTCTTATGCGGGAAACTTCTGTCTCTGAAACGTAGTCATCCTCTCCCATTGACTCCGGTTGACTCTGTTTAGCCAAACCGGAGAGACCGGGGGATTGAGTTTCCTTAGTTGCCCCGGGAGTAGTGTCAGGCATATTTTTTCTGGGGGTACTCACACTGGATGGTTTTTTTTTGTTATGCCGGTTTTGAGTCCTTATCCGGCTTGGCCGACTCGTTACATTTTACTACCTGTTTTTCTTCTGTTTGGATTCCTATAGTGGTCTTGCATACTGCGGTAACAATGTTGGCAAAGGATCGGGAAAAGACAGGGGCAACTATTTCACGGAACTTTTTCCTAGCCTCGGAGTAAGTCAGTTTATCTCTTTTTCTACTTTCCATTACCTGTCGGTCTTCCTTCATCTTCGGACAATCGCGAGAGTGGACCGAGTGGGCACCCTCGCAATTCACGCAATGTGGATCGTTTTTACACTCTGCATCCTCATGCTCATCCAGGCCGCAGCGTGGGCAGGTGGCCTTACCCTCACATCGCGGAGCGATGCGGCCGAATCGTTTGCACTGGAAGCACCGCATGGGAGCAGGTATGAAGGGACGCACAGGTACGGACTCGTAACCTACGAACACTTTGTCGGGGAGCTGGTCCAGCGCAAAGGTAAGTAGAACGGACGAAGTGTTCTTTACTTCGCCGTTGCGCTTCGTAGTAAGCCGACGGACGTCAGTAACGCCCTGGGACGACATTTCTCTTTTAATTTCATCGACATCTACATATAATAAGTCATAGTGACTTATTACTCCCCGACAAGTGTTCAAACTTCGGTGAACCTCAACTGTAACAGTTATGTCGTTTAGGCGTTTCATAGCTAGTATCATCTAACTTTGGGATAGGTTGGCCGTTTCGTTGAGCAGTGTGCCATCGCGGAGCTTTTTAGCTGACTTCAGCTCTCCAGAGAGGGAAGCAGACAAGACTCGACGGATTAAGATGGGAGACACCTTTTTCAAGGTCTCACCTTCTCTTTGGCACGTCATCATGAGGAATCGCATACATTCCTTTAGTTCCAAATCTCTCCCACCCGTATTTGGACGGGATCTTTTCAATGGAGGTGAAGGGGTGTTCTCCATGAAATAACTGAATTTTATCCCTTGGGATCCCCATTCACCACGGAGCCACACAATTGGGACGCCACACCGCAAACCGGTGTGGTCGCCAGGGCTACCCAAGGGATAGCGCACTATCGTTTAGGGGTCCTGTTTCGGGTTGGACCTCCAATGTATGGGCCCTCCAAAACCATACACCTTCGGCCGCCCTACAAAGGACCCCGTCACTCCGGTACTCGCCATCAAATCGTGTCGATAAGCCGATTGATCAAGACTGGCTAGATATTGACCGCCCGTTTACAGGGAATCCAGGGCCGAAGTGGGGTATTGAACCCCGGCCCAAACCGGGTATCCGACACCCGGCTGGGTGCCGGAATACTCACCCACCAGGATCCCATTCTCCCCCTTACTGGTCTCCGCACACGGCAAACATGCGGGTGAATCGCAGGACAGCTGGTATGGCCGCACACAGACCCAGTACACTATCCGGACGCATCCCTTGCTGGACTGGGGGTTTGTTTTCGGGATTTCACTCCCCGCCCTTTTAGTCGCCTCTTACGACAAGCAGGGATACTGCGGGTGTATTCTCCAATCCCCTACCCGAAGGGGTAAGTTTTAATGGTGCGTCAACGACTAAGGTCATTTTGCACCTTGTCATTCCTTAATGGATAAGACATCAGTCGTTGGTCACCTCCCCAATGACCAACCAACATGAGCAGTTCATGTTTTGCCACACACTTATTAAAAAGTACGGTGGTAGATAGGAGGATGAAGAGGAATGCATTTTAGCAATACTGCTGGACCCAAGGTTGAAGGAAAGCATTTACCAAAGATTAGGGACATTTCCAAATGCCAAGGATATAATAATCAAAGCCACAGAGGATCATGAGCCAACTTCAATAACATCAGTGGCGGATGCATTACATGTGAGTAAAATTGAAATAGCGAAGTAATTAGCCTAACTCAATATTAAAGGGAATTGCTGATTATAAGTAAAAATTAAGCTACGTCATAGTGCAATTACAGAATCTTTCTCCAGCCATGACTGGATAAACTAGGAGAATTATTATTAGGACCTTTTTTTACCTACTTTGCAGGAATAACTGGAGAAGAAAAATTATTTTAAGCCTCCTATGTGGTTGATGTACTCCAATCTCATTACTGAAGGTCAGTTTGTCAGTCAAATCCTGGCGGTCAGTTTGTACAAGAATCTCTGCTCGATATGAAGTGTACCTGCAGGATCCAGGGCTGCCAGCCAATACAAATATTGGAAATACATTATTGGAAAACCAACTTGCAGTATTCTCGGTTACGTAAGATAGCAAGGAAGTATTTTTGTATTCGCCCCGCAACCGTACATTTTGTAAGTTTCTTCAGGGCAGCAGGAATCATTGTGGATAAAAGGAGAAGTAGACTGGATCCGAACAAAGTCCGAATGTTGATTTTTGCAAATAAAACAAAAATATGTGTGCGGAAGTTATTAAGTGTAAAAAATAGACCTTGCCAACAGCCATGTTGAAATACGCAGGTGCGTATTAACCTAAGGATTGAAATGATGATTCTTTTGTTCATTAAAGAATATTGTTCATATGGTGATTATGTAATTATAATATTTTTTATAATTGGGTATCTACCAGTTAAGGTAGGTTTTAAAAAATATTTAAAACTACAAAATTATCAGTGCAGGATCGAAATTTTTAAGTTGGAGAAAGAGTTGGGTCTCCCTCCTTCAGAGGAAACAAAAGATTTTTGGGAGCAATGCCTGGCCACCACCATTGCGCCCTAAGTGCTTTTCTTTGAAGAATAATTTTTATATTTTTTTAAGATAATTACCTAATTTGTTTTAATTACATTGTTTGAGTTAATAGTTATTTCATATTTTATTATGTTTATTAGTTATTTCAAATTCTGAATCTCGCAATACATTCATAGTCTGTGTTAATATTTGCATTTATTCTACTCCGGTATATTCTTCTTCTTCTACTCACAACGGAATATTCCTTATTTGATGAAAAATGTATAATAATGTACATATGTTCTTTTAAAAATATAAATTATCAAATATTGTATTAATGTGAAATTTAAAAAAATAATTTTGAACCTTGTCCAAATTCCTTGTCTAAAGCAACAGCTGTAAGTGTTATCCTATTTCCATCTACTCTATCGTTCTTGGAGTTAAGGAAGCCTTCCTTTCATTACTATTTTCAATGTTTCATCTAAGTATATGTTATTGAATAACGTTGTATTTCAGTTATGAGTCCTTCAAAATCAAAAGTCTTTCGATGAATTTAATCATGTTCTCCCGTATATTCTAGTAGTAGTAGTAGTATTTGGGTGATTTGGGTGCTTCGACGGCTAAGGTCATTCGCATCACGTCAATCTAACACCACAATGTCAAATTATTAAAAATAAATAATTAAATAGTCAAATAAAAGCAACACAACTCTCACTTAAATGGGCGTGAGATAAAACACCAAATAATGGTTGGTCACAAACAGTTAAAAAGCCCAGACTCTCTTAAAAATAACATTATCCGACAGACACAATCAGGATCGTCTCCTAGGACGTGTCCTAGGTCTCCCCTGATGTTCAGCCGGATGCGGACGAATTGCCTCGGCGCACTCCTTGTTCCACCAAGGAACTGCTGGTCGTGTAACGTTACCCGATGACCGTGGGACGATGAAATTCGCTCCTTCGATCAAGCATCTTGTTAAAACCTCCACATTGTGTGTGACATCACAATTACAATTGTGTTTAATATTAAAAACGTCTCTAACATTCTGCCAATCCGCATTACGGACAATCCAATTCTCCGGTCGTATTACATCAGTGTTAAAACTCCGTTCACAATTTATTAAAATGGGGAATTGATCACTCCAACAGAGATCTGTGTGCACGGACAGATTACACTTGTTAAAAAGACTGCTCGTTGCCATAGCTAAGTATATACAGGAGTATTCTCCATTAAAAACATTAAAACGGGGTTTCTCACCATTGCTTAGCAATAAAAGGTTAAAATCGAGGATGAAACTGGCTAAATTCCGTCCCCTCCTTGTGCTTTGGCCTCTTGAGCTTCCCCACAAGGGGTCATGGGCGTTAAAATCGCCCAATATTGTAAACGGCATCGACAACTGCTGGACAAGTCTCTCTAGGTTATAACGAGTAACCGGTGCACCCTCCGGCATATAAACGTTGCATAACGTTATATTTTGCGGGGAAAACGAGGTTATGGCCACAGCCTGAAACGGGGTGTCAATCCGTACTCGAGAGGCGTAAAAGTTTGTGGATTAAAACTTTCTCGAATGCATTCGTCTAAATTACCGTTTCCGTCGATGCCTCTCTTCTCTTGTCGTTCAGTAGGATACAACGCCCCAGGAGTAGTCGTCCTCACCGTACTTCCGGCGCCAGCGCTGTGGCACAACGTGGTGTATCAGCGGCATTTGCTAGCACTTAACCGGAGACAACAAAGATAAGGGACCACTAAGATCTAACGTTTAATGAATTATTGTAATTAATGTGGATTGAAAACTTTCTCGAATGCATGCGTCTAAGTTACCATTCCGTCGATGACTAGCTTCTCTTCTCGTTCACTAGGATACAACGGCCCCACTGTCATAGACGTGATACCTCCCTTCCTTTTCGAGGGAGCAGTATTTCGAGAATGCTGCTATGACAATTCCACGATGATATGATCGCATATCAACGGGAACCTTACTTCATAGGTGGATGGGTAGTGGAAGGTGGATGCGACCGAACGAAGTCCATTTGAATAGAGAGGGCATGCATCTACTCCTGGATATCTTGCATCGGAAGTTGATTCCTACGTATGCGGGAATCTACTCACTACGGTTTCATATAGGCCTACTGGGGATCTCTTTTCCGTAATGGTCACACTCGAAAAAAAGAGAAACGTGTCTAGCTGGTTACCTCCAAGGTGGCGTGGAAAAACCAGCGAAACCAGCTGGTTTTTCCACGTTTATTAATTATTTTGATGGAACGATTGCGGTAGACATTAAATTGGCCAATATTTTGACTGGTCTTAAGTTTTCAAGTATTGCATGTCCATGTACTTGGTGTAATGTAAAAAAAAGATAAACTGAATGAGTGTGGAACGTTAAGAACTGTTGAAAGCATAAAAGAAAATAGTCTGAGATGGTAAAACGCTGGAAAAAAATTCTCAAAACAGCGATATTGCGATTGATACAGCGATACTACCGTGGCTAGTCCCGGTATCCTCAAAGTTTATCAAAGCAGTTTATGAGTTGCATTCACCCACCAATTTTTCATGATAAATTAAATAAATCTATTATTGACGTGATTCCACCACCTGAGCTCCATTTGCTTCTGGATATTGTAAATGGTACATTTAATCATATGCGGACTGAATTCAATGCCATTGCATTACCATGGGCAAAATCATGTTATGTCCAACGCGAAATAACTTATGGTGGGTCAAATTTCAATGTCGAATCATGCAAAAAAACAAACAGTTGCTCTTCTGGATGTTTCAAGGTTTTTCAGGTCCTCACTGATTTCCGATCTGTTGTCAAAGACTGTTTTGGTAAAGCTTTTGACAAAAATTTCAAACAAATAATTGAAAAATTACAAAAAAGTTACTTAAATGTTAACATTTTAATTACGCCAAAAGCGCATGCTGTTTTATATCACGTGAAATAATTTGGGAAAAAGCTGAAGTTGTACTGAGTATGTATAGTGAAGAGGACATGGAATCAGTCCATTTTGATTTCAAGACCATCTGGAATGAGCACAAAGTGAATACGATGCATTTAGACTATAAAAAACATTCGCTCAAGGCAGTTAGCGAGTTCAACTGTCTGCATCTTTTGACTAATCAAGAAAAATCTCTATTTTATTTATATAATGTTTTCTTAGGTACTTTAATGTTTATTGTACAGAAAATATTTCACAAGATTCAATATAAAAACTGCTTGGAATGATGTATGATAAAAACTTAATCAATTGGTCTTTTCAACGCATAAATCGAATTTTCTTATGTGTCATATACCGGGCGCACATTTTATGAAAAAAAGTGACGGAAATCCTTTTCACCTCATATTATTTTTATCATTTTAACTACTAATTTATTTAAATATCTTTCTTCATTCAGTTTAACTTTTTAACAAAATATTTTCAACGTTTTCAAGCGGCATAACTGCATCTAGATACTCGACCATGGTCCTGTGCGTAAGTAATACGTATTTTCAGTATGCATAATGATGAAATCGATTTTATTTTTAAACAGACCGACGGATTATTTTGATTATTGTTGGAAAACGCTTAAACATGTACTTAGTAAAGAGTAGAAAAAGAAATTTCTATTCCCGAAAACATTTTATTTAAACTTAGTTCAATCCCTCCGTTCTTATGTTGAGGTGCATTATAAGAACCATAGGAACTTACAACTGTCCTCTTTAATCTTAATATAATAACAAACATTTTATAATGCATATAAAAATATATTATTAAAAATATTTTGTGAAAAATAAATATTTTAATAGATTCATAAGACAGTATTCCTCATTTACCTTTATTTTTTATATTAAAATTGTTTCTCCATCAAACATGTCAAATTAGATTTTTTAAACTACGAATAAAATATCTGATTATTTTTCGACGGAAAAATTTTTTATGACACTGAAGCGGTTAACTAAGACTAAATCTTGTACGTAGTAGTATTAAATATTTTGTTTAACGTGATTCGAAGCCTAAGGTCATTTCGCACATACTGTCCGCCACGTGAAGACAGGGGTACGTGGCAGCAGCACTTGGACGAATTGGAGGATCACCCCTCCAAATTCGAGCCGAGCCCAACGATGCTTAACTTCGATGACTGATCAGGAGCCGGTGTTTCCATCGAGGAAGGACGTTGCCCTCGTGTAAGCTTGTTTTTATATTTTCCTGGGTTTTTGTAAAAGTTTCTAGTTTCTAGAGAAAATGAACCTTCGGTAACTTCTGATCTGGTTATTCCCGAAGCCTCTATCAATCCTTCTTCAACTGGAATCCCTCTACCACCCAACACCAATCCCGATATCCCTAACACCTCTACCTCTCAACCTGACAACGATGGCTGGACCGTAGTGTCTCACAAGACTAACAAAAGATTCTATAGGCGGCTTTCCTCTTCCTTACCTTCTGACAGTAGCACCCTTCCATTTGATCAACGCCCTAACAAAAGGATCCCTCCAATCAGACTCCTTGCCTCTGAAAACTACCGACATACCTTAACCAAGCTTCTTCCTACTGTGGAATTTCCCCCCCGTTTTTTTGGTCAATTCCCCTCTTTGGACAGTTTCCCCTCTGCGGACTGTTTCTAATCTCTAATGCTCAATCAAATCTCTTTATTCATTTGATTTGAAAGCTCCTCATCTAGACCTGGGGTTTGTGTTTGAAACGCTCGGAATAACTCAATTGTTACGTTTGGCAACGTCGCTCAGCCCTAGAGATGTTAATGTTTTAATACGGAAAAGAGTGAACACAATTGAGCGCGTAACTTCAAAATGAACATTACCTCGGAGCAGAAGCAGATCCTTCTGGAGTTAATTGAAAGAATGCTAGCTACCTGAATTAATCAATGTATTAATACAAATTCATTTATATCTAATGTTTATATTCACTGCAGGAAATGATGACTGAGCTAGAAATAAGTTACATATTAATTTCACGGCAAATGATGCCAAAGTTTTATGGATGTGAGTGGCCGAGAAGCTTAATGCCTGCCTTGGCCCAAATAAGACGTGGAGAGTTAGAGTTAGGTTTTTGTAGGGTGCCTCGACGACGAAGGTCATTTGCACCACAATAAAACATCATAACTTCGTCAAATTTGTATTAAAATAATAAATAAATAAATATAAACAACATAACACGTTAAAATGGGCAAAATTAAAATATAACACCAAACATTGGTTCATCACATATATTTTAAAAGCCCAGTCTCTTTTAAAAACAAAATTACCCGGCTGACACAATCAGGGTCGTCACCTAGGACTTGTCCCAGGTCCCCCCTGATGTTTAGCCGGTCGCGCACAGCACAGTATCCATCACACTCTGTCAGGAAATGCCTCACAGTAATGGGAGAGTCGCAATCCTCACAATGTGGTGGAATCTTCTCTTCTGTGAAGAGGTAAGAGTGGGTGAGGGCACAGTGCCCTATCCTCAACCGTGAGATCGCGACTTCTTCCCTGCGAGTCCTCCCGACAGATGTGGGACACACTGATGTTACCGGCTTAATGGCGCGTAACTTATTTCCCACCAGGGATCGCCAGGTTTCTTTCCACTGTTTTAAGGCTACGTTTCTCAACGTATCCTTCAAGTCATCATGGGGTACCAACGCAGATGCAATATTCGCGTCCTGGAGAGACTTCTTTGCTGCCAGGTCTGATCTCTCATTGCTGGCTATTCCCATGTGTCCGGGGACCCACACAAACACGATTCTCACGTTCCTCTTGCTAAGTAATAGCAACGCGTGATGGATGTCTTGCACAAGAGGGTGGGACGGAGAAAAGCCGGAAATGGTCTGCAGAGCGCTCATTGAGTCGCTACAGACCATGAAGGACGCATTCCTGCATTTTATTCCACCTAGAGCCATCTTTATGGCGAAAAGTTCCGCTGTGTATACACTACACAGCGTACTTAGCTTCGCACCGATGGCTCCATGGTGGGACGAGAAGACCGCACTTGCACAAGCACCCTCCGACTTCGATCCGTCCGTGTAAACGGGGATAAAGTCGGAGTGGCGGTGCAGGATCTCACTGAATCTGCGCTGATACTCCATAGCAGTGGTTGACGACTTGTGGCGATCGTGCAGGTCAAACCTGACCTGAGGTAGTGGTACCCGCCAAGGTGGGTCGGCCGAAGTCCCAACAGGGTACACTTCCGGAAGTGTCAAATCACTACCTTCCATAAAATCATTAAAAGTAATGCTTAAGGGTCTAGTTGCCCGAGTCCGCCTGTTAAAAATATTTAAAAAACGGGGATTAAAAATTACATTAAAACTAGGATGCGCTCTCATCGATAAAATCTTTGCAACATAGTTGCACATAAGGATGTTTCGACGAGTACTCAACGGGGGCTCGCCGGCCTCTGAGTATAGACTCAGGACTGGAGATGTCCTGAAGGCACCAGTTGCCAAACGGAGCCCCGCTTTGTGAACCGTATTCAACGGTTTCAAATAACTCTCGCGCGCAGAAGAGTAAACGAAACATCCATAATCTAATTTTGAGCGCACCAGTGCTCTGTACAATAAAAGCATAGTGGAGCGATCGGCTCCCCACGAATGATTAGATAAAAAGCGTAAAATGTTTAAAACTTTCAAACACCTATTCTTTAAAATCATAATTTGTTCACGCCAATTCAGGCGACGGTCAAAAATTAAACCTAAAAACCGGATCGACTCTGTGTAAGGAAGAATCCTACCACACAGACGAAGATCCGGTGGAGGTTCGTACACACGCTTGCGGTGGAAATGGAGGCATTTCGTTTTTTCCGCAGAAAAACGAAAGCCACTTCGCTTTGACCATTCGCTGAGTCTATTAAGAGTCAGCTGAATGACTCGTGCAGCACTGGCTAGTTTTGACGACCGGCAGAAAATGGCCAGGTCGTCTACAAACAGCGATCCCATCACTGGTGCTCCTAAACATTCCGTGACGTCATTAATCGCAATAGCGAAGAGCGTCACGCTCAGTACAGAGCCTTGTGGTACCCCGTTTTCCTGAACATAAAATTGGGATAAGTGATTGCCTATCCTCACTCTAAATACCCGATTAGTTAAAAAGTTTTGTATAAAAATGGGTAAATTTCCCCTAAAACCCCACTGGTGCAACTTTTTTAGTATCTTCTGGCGCCAGACTCGGTCAAATGCCTTCTCCAGGTCGAAGAATACGGCAATGACATGCTGGCGCAGAAGGAAGGCCTCCTGGATGAAGTTTTCGGCTCTAACAAGGTGATCGATTGTCGATCTATCTCGCCGAAACCCACATTGGACACTTGAAAGAAGGTTCCGTCGCTCCAACCACCAAACGAGCCGGCGGTTCACCATTCTTTCCATTACCTTGCACAGGCAACTAGTCAAGGAGATGGGTCTATAATTATTGGAGTCAGCCCTGTCCTTTCCTGGTTTAGGAATTGGGACCACTACAGATTCCCGCCAGGAGGTAGGAAAGCTTCCCTCAGCCCACACCTGGTTGAGGGTGCGGAGGCAATCCAACAACGCTGTCTCCGGAAGATTCCGTAGAAATGCGTTGTGGACGCCATCCATTCCTGGCGAGGTGTCCTTAGAATCTGCAATGGCGGACTTCAATTCCCATAGCGAGAATGGATCATTATATTCGGCAGATTCTCGGCGCTCGGCGAAGTTCAATAAGACAGATTCTGAGCGTTCCTTGATGGTCAAGAACGCTGCAGAGTAATTGGCGTCACTGCTGATCTTTGAAAGTGACTGCCCGAAGACTTCGCTTATCTCCTGGGGTGTACGAAGCACCCTGCCGTTGTCTTCGATGTAAGAGACGCCGTGTACTAGCCGTGAACCAGAAATGCTCCTTACCTTGTTCCAAACCTCCCCCGAACAATAAGGGACTTTAATAAATGCAAGGCGTAATTTCATAGAGCGTTTCCTTTTTATATGTAAACGGCTGGTGTCCTAACACCCCCGCCACACGCCTATTGAGGCGGCTTGCGGGGTAGTATGTAGATGTAGATGAAACCTGTGCTAGAGGTGTCCTGTTATTAATGGATGAGATGTAATTTATCCAAGAGGCCTTCTTAGCCTCCTTCACCACACGTCGAGCTCTCGCTCGGATGCGACGGAAGGAGGAAAGATTGGTGGCCGTGGGGAATTTACTAAAAATGCGTAAGGCACGTTTACGCTCCTTAATGGCCTTGGCGCACCTTTCATTCCACCAAGGTACCGCTGGTCGACGGATGCCGCTGCCCTTTGATAATGGGACGCTGCATTTGGCTGCTTCCACTATGCTTGCGGTAAGCAGCTCAACGTTACACGTCCCGGCGCGTTGGTCACTGTACTCAAAATTAAAGAAATCTTTATAAACAGACCAGTCGGCTTTGCGCACAATCCAGTTGTCTGATCGAATAAAATCTGGGTTAAAATTCAGTTCAGATTTGATTAAAATAGGGAAGTGGTCGCTTCCACAGAGATCTGTATGGACGGACATATTGATTTTGGTGTAAAGACTGCTCGTACAAAGACATAAATCAATGGAGGAATACTCCCCGTTAAAAGAATTAAAACGGGTTTTCTCTCCATTATTTAGTAAAAAGAGGTTAAAATCGTTAAAAAAGCTGGCTAAAACTCGTCCTCTCCTGTTGCTATGGGCCGTAGAACTTCCCCACAGGGGGTCATGGGCGTTAAAATCGCCCAATAAAATAAATGGCCTTGGCAACTGATGGACAAGAGCATCTAGATTCCCAAGGCTCACCGGGGCACCTTCTGGCAGGTAAACGTTGCATAACGTTAATTTCTCACGCGCATGCACGGTCACGGCCACTGCCTGAAACGGGGTGGTCAACTGCACTCGAGAAGTGTAAAGGGCTTCTCGAACAGCAATAGCCACCCCGCCCTGGGCTCGTTGGCCGCTAATGTCGTCGAACCTATACACCGTATATCCTTTTAAAATGCCCTTGTCGGTAACTTTAAAATGTGTCTCTTGCAGACAAATGCAAGAAGGGTTAAAATAATTAATTAAAATGGCCAGCTCCTCCTTGTGCCTATAAAAACCATTACAATTCCATTGTAATATAAAAACCATTATAAATATTTAAAATAAGATAAAAGTATAGATTAACTAAAATAAAAATAGTTAAAAATCAGAGCAGCCAATGTCCACCACAGAAAGCAATCAGCGCTTGAAGCGCTGTTTCCTTCCCTTGTTTCTTATTCTTTGGATTTCTGTATCGGAGAGACAGAAATCCTCGTCCATTGCCTCCGGCTGGGGTTTTTTCCCCTTGCTGGATGGGCCGGGAGAAGGTGTCTTCTCGCGCCTAGAGGGCGAGACCCCGGTTGAGGTTTTAGGCGGGCTCTTCCTTGGAGAGCCCGCAGAGGTGGTTATATCCATTTTCTCTACTGTGTCTGTCTTTTCCTTAGGCGGTTTCACCTGTTGATCGGGCTTATCTTTATCAGGTTCCGTCTGTGTGCCCATTGTGCACATTTTCACGGGAACGGAAGCTACTGATGCGAAGGATTTGGAAAAAGTTGGAGCAATCAATGCCCTAAACTTTTTCCTCGCCTCTATATACGAGACCTTTTCCAGCGTCTTTATCTCCATGATTTTCTTTTCCTCCTGCATCTTGGGACAATCGCGGGAGTACACCGGATGTGCACCCTCGCAATTGATGCAGGAGGCAGCCGCTTCGCACTTGTCCCCATCGTGTTTGTCTTTGCCACAGCGCGGGCAGGTGGCCTTGCCCTCACATCGCGTAGCGATGTGGCCAAAGCGCTGGCATTGAAAACATCTCATGGGGCTTGGAATGAATGGCCGAACTGGAACAGATTCATATCCAATGAATACCCTGCTAGGAAGCTTCTCCATGGCGAAGGTGAGGATCACAGATGTGGTGCTTTTCACCTCGCCATTACGGCGACTCATAATTTTCTTACATCCCGTGACGCCTTGGGACTCCATCTCCTTGGAGATGGTGTCGTCGTCTAGGTGTAGCAGATCGAAGTGGGAGATAACTCCCCGGCAGGAATTTAAAGTGCGGTGCGGCTCTACGGACACTGGAAAATCGTGGAACTTCTTCATTCCTAAGAGCTTCTCACTCTGTAGGTCAGTCGATGTCTCGATTAATAGCGTTCCGTCCCTAAGTTTTTTGGCAGATCTCAGATCTCCAGATAGACACCCCGAAAACACTCTCTTTATGAGGAAGGGAGACACTTTCGTGAAGGTCTCGCCTTCCTTCGTACATTTCACTATCAAGTAACGCTTTGAAGCGCAGAAAACACATTCTCAAGGGATCTTTTTGGGGGTGGAAGATTAGTTTCCGCCATTCCCAATTTTTCTTCGTCCCCCAGGCTCCCCACCCACCATGTAGCCACACAATTGGGACGCCGCACCGCAAACCGGTGCGGTCGCCAGGGCTACCCGAGGGGATATAGCACCCTAGAGGTGGTTGCCTGTTTCGGGTTAGATCTTCGATGCTCGGGCCCACCAAACCCGTACATCTCCGACCGCCCTACGCAGACCCCCACCTCCCTGGCACTCGCCACCGTAAAGCTAACGCCACGGAAGCCGATTGACCGGGAGTGGCTAGTTCCCGGCCGCCCGTTTACACAGAATCCGGGGCCAAAGAGGGGTATTGGCCCCCGGTCCATACCGGGCATCCGACACCCGGCTGGGAACCACGGACCTCACCCTCCAGGATCCCCTTCTCATCCTTACGGGTCTCCGCACACGGCAAACATGCGGGTGGATCGCAGGCCAGGTGGTGTGGCCGCACACAGACAGTTGACCCACAAGACTGTCCGGGCTCAACCCTTGCTGGCTCTGGGTTTGTTTTCGGGGTTTTCTCCCCGCCCTTTTAGTCGCCTCTTACGACAAGCAGGGATACTGCGGGAGTATTCTCAATCCCCCTACCCGCAGGGGGGATAAGACGTGGAAATCGTGGCGAAGAGTAAGAAGTGAAACTATATTATCTCCAGTGTTGATTATCTTAAATCGTCTTTCCGTAGATATTTTACAACTATTCGCAAAAACCTATGATTGGCTTTATTTAAAATGCCTAGCAGGAAAGACAACGTAAACGCGTCAAAAACAGAATTCATCAAAAAGGGTGATGAAATGATACCACATACATTCAAAATTCAATACCTAATGACAATAATTTAATGTTAAGTGTTTGCAGGAAAAAATATTGTTGAAAACATTTCAATGTTTTTCAGTGCTAGCAGGATATTAAAAGCTTTACTAAATCAAAGGCAGAGGCTTACTATCGAGAGGGTAGAAAGACGGATTGGGCAACCCATTGAAAGTGAGCCCACTCCTTATCAAAGAAGGGTAATAGCGCTAATTGGTAGCAATGCCATCAGCGGCCATGAAGACATTGAGGAGTCTTCAATTACAATAGGAGGTAAATCGATGTTACAACGATGATATATATAGATGCAGCAAATAAGAAATATATGTTGCAATTATTTATTTCAATTTCATCTCTCCCTCAGGAATCCAATAGAAATAATACTATCCCCTATCAATGTACTTCGCAAAAAAAGACTCTCCCTCCCCAGAACAGACTCCATCAACCTCACAGCCAGTACTCCTCTGCCACCCAACCCACCATACAGCCATTACTCATATGTCAACATTACATACAGCCAGTACCCTCGACTTCTGCCACCCAACCCACCATACAGCCAGTACCCATTACCTTTGCCACCCAATCCACATTTCAGCCAGTACCATCGACTTCTGCCACCCAGCCCACCCTACAGCCAATACCAATGACCTCTGCCAACTCAAATTTAAATACCTCAATTAAGTCCAGTGCTTTCATGCCAAAAAGTAAGTACAATAAAAAGATTATCTGGATCTGCAGTTAGTAGCAGCAGTGGAAGTACCAGCTCCAGTTTCTCTGATGATCAAGTTGAGCGAATCGCCAGTGTGGTCGAAGGTATATACACGTGTGTAAAATGAGTTTCACTTGTATTCCACTGTTTTACTTTGATTGTAAAATTAAACAAATAGAGAATGTTAATAAAATTGCAGTACATATTTTTCTATTTTTCCATAATTACATGATATATCTCTCCATACCTCCCTCCATCATCTTTTCATGATGTGTATTTGAAGTTTAATTCAGGCTGGACAAAAGGATTTCCATAATTGAAGATTCGATAAAAGTTGGAAAGAAATTTCACCGACAATCGTCAGGCAAGCCTGGCTGATCCTACTGACGATTTTGAAAGCCTCGGTAGGCCTTAACGACATGTATTTCGTCGCTTTGCGAGCTGAACGCTGGGTAAAAAAACAGTGAAGAATGTGTTCTGCTCTTGACAACCCGGGTGTGTATCTAATTTGGCTTCCAAAATAGATAAGACTCCCGAGGGGAGCCAAACCTTCAAAAAAATATGTACACCACGGGCATTCCTGACTATTTCGTCCATTTTTATCCATTTCTGCCACATTGCATCTATTTCCGAACTATTTCTATCTAATTCTATTTATTTCTTCCTTTTCCTTTCATTTCGAGGAATTTCTTTCAATTCTGACGATTTACATCCATTTCAACCATTTACACACCTTTTCTACCAATTTTTGCCATTTTCTGGCAATTTCTCCAATTTCGCTACCGATTCTCCACAATTTCTCAAAGTAACATGGCCTTCGAATTTGGCATCGTAAAAATTACCTAATCTTCATATTGCTTATAACTTTCCTTTGCATTTTGACGTTACTCATTGTGCATCATAAGTTTTTATTTTGCCATTATTTCCTTATCACAAATATAGTACTTCGTTGTGACCCATCTTCAGTTTAAGAAGACCACCAGCAGTGCAACAGTTGAGTGCAAGGAAATTGTAATTAGTGAATAAATATTAACTATCAGTCTCCTTGAATGAGAGTGAGTCAGTTTAAACCTTAAAACGTGCCACTTAAGGTGGTTCCACCGTAAAATGACTTAAATGTCATTTTATTTGTATTCTGTCTACTTGTAGACAAAGTTGTCCTCTATCTGATATGAACAACAAAATAATACCTTTCCACGCTATTTTCTTCTATAATTGAACTTGAATTTACATGGTGTTCAATGGGGGAATGAGAGAAACACGGGGAAAAATAGTATTTTTTCATAAAATATAAATGCCATTTTTGCGGAAAACTATTTACAAGAAGGAAATAATCCAGAGAAATTGAATAAAAATAAAATATAGGCATCTTACCACCTTATTTTTTTAATTATTGAAGAATTAATGCCATAATTGAAGTCAAAATGCTGTAATTCGTAGGAGATGGCGCTGCAGTCGGCTCCTTTGGCTAGAAAAAAGTGCTAATTTAAAATAAATTCGTGGAATAATCTATACATGTTGTACCTTACTATTGGGTTTCTAAAGGTAATGCATTTCATCAGCGAAAGCAGGATTCTTTGGACAAAATATCAAAAATGTGGAATTTAGTATTTGTTTTGACTTACACAGTCGCGGCGGAACCTCCTTAACGCCGAAAGTGCGAGAGCGGAAAATACAGATTCCTTTCTGCCTCACCCTCCTTTCTTCTCTCTCCTATACCGTCACTATTTGAACCCAGACACTACTCCTTTTTTTCCTCCCGTCTGGCAGCGTCCCCCCCCCCTTTGACCGCACCACCTAAAGTGCCCCTTCTCATCCTCTCCATCTCAAGGAACTCCTAGCGTTTGGTGGAAACCCCGTTTCTTAGAAACCCTGTGAGGCCCCTTAGAGCCCAGTGAGGACACCTGAGCGGCCAAGCACCCCGCAGGGCGACTCTGAGTCCGCAGCATCGTCGTGGAGCAACCCCACTACCCCTAACCCCACGCCACGCCGAGAACGGGCACCCCTTCCCATCCCGTAGGGAGCCCACGCCTCACCCTACGTCCTGCGGACCCTCCTCGCTCCCCTTACTCGCTCGAGGATAAGGGATCCGCGGGTAACCCGGATGCTTTTTGGGGAGGATCCCTAGTAGCCCCCTCCCCAGTGCCTCATTCATTCAAAGTATGGATGTTTGGAAACCAATTGAGCCTGTCAACCGAAGAGAGTGACAACGTGTTTCAAATATGTTCTTTTGTATCTTCCATGTACATTACGTCATGGTACACATGTCCAGTGGCATTAAGTGCACCAGCACGTGATCTCGAACTTCTGAAAACGTTGGCCAGTAGCAAAGAGAAACACTACCAAGCAGCATTCAAAACATTTTGCAACCATTTGTGGTATTTATCAGAAACATTAGTTTGCTTATCTGTTTGATCCTAATGTTTCATTGTCTTGTAAGAGGACGATGGTCAGCTCTTTTTTAATATAAAACATTGGAGTAAATTTGTTCCGAGTATTTTATACATTTATAAATATAATTTGTCGGTTACAATCCGTGAGCATTTGTGAATCCAATGTTATGCTACCAAATACTTCTGCTCATGGATGTGACACTTGGGCTGTTTTCCAATCCACGTAAAGGCATCCAAGCAATACTACATTTCCCCCAAATTCAGGAAGTTATGTCACAGTTCCAAGCTTGGGACCAGCATCACATTTGCTTAAGGGCTCGTATAGACTAGTATGAGAAAGGGCTCACTAGCTGTTCATGCCAGTCATACTATTTCATCATGTCATCCGATATGCCTAGGGTTGTGAACTTTGTGAGGACTAATTTGATTACTTATTATTTATTCTCCCATTGTTAAATTTAAGAACTTATAATGTTCCTGCATTACCTGATGAACATTTAATTGCCAGTAGAATATCATTTCTTGGCGTTTTCACTTTCACAAAAGATGCCAATGTGATAGCTGCAGCCCCTTTTTTATGTATTTGTTACCACGTGTACGTAAAAGCACTAGTTGTCTGTTCCACGTGGCAAGCATAGCCCAGGCTCGTCATGAATGATGTACATGGTAAAGTATACTAAGCAGGTACACCTGAATTACTGAAGTCCAAAAACCCTGTTTAACAAAGTACTTAACTTTCAGTGCATTCCCAAAGTCCTCTGCATTTCCCAATTGGTTTTTGCTGTTCTGTATTATCTAAAGGAAAATTATGAATTGGAATTATTATTGCTATAAAATTTTGTTTTCATTTAGGCTCTGGATTGTCAAATTGAAGATGTACAAGAGTCTACAGGGTCACTGGACTTGCAGGATGATGAGGAATATTTTGGCCACACAATAATTCCTGATACTTCGTCGGAAGGGGAAAATTCTGATAATGTTCAATCGGTGAGTACAGATGGGCTTTTTTCCATTTATTTTCCTTCTAAGGTAGTTTGAATCAATGTGGCCTGATGTTAAATTTCTTTTTGGTCACATGTATACTAAAATATCAGCCTATTTCATCATTTATACTTTAATAGGTACACCTGAATTACTGAAGTCCAAAAACCCTGTTTAACAAAGTACTTAACTTTCAGTGCATTCCCAAAGTCCTCTGCATTTCCCAATTGGTTTTTGCTGTTCTGTATTATCTAAAGGAAAATTATGAATTGGAATTATTATTGCTATAAAATTTTGTTTTCATTTAGGCTCTGGATTGTCAAATTGAAGATGTACAAGAGTCTACAGGGTCACTGGACTTGCAGGATGATGAGGAATATTTTGGCCACACAATTATTCCTGATACTTCGTCGGAAGGGTAAAATTCAGATAATGTTCTATCGGTGAGTACAGATGGGCTTTTTTCCATTTATTTTCCTTCTAAGGTAGTTTGAATAAATGTGGCCTGATCTTAAATTTCTTTTTGGTCTCATGTATACTAAAATATCAGCCTATTTCCGCATTTATGCTTTACAGGTACACCTGAATTGCTGAAGTCCAAAAACCCTGTTTAGCAAAGTACTTAACTTTCAGTGCATTCCCAAAGTCCTCTGCATTTTCCAATTGGTTTTTGCTGTTCAGTATTACCTAAAGGACAATTATAACTTGGAATTATTATTGCTATAAAATATTTGTTTTCATTTAGGCTCTGGATTGTCAAATTGAAGATGAACAAGAGTCTACAGGGTCACTGGACTTGCAGGATGATGAGGAATATTTTGGCCACACAATAATTCCTGATACTTCGTCGGAAGGGGAAAATTCAGATAATGTTCAATCGGTGAGTACAGATGGGCTTTTTTCCCTTTATTTTCCTTCTAAGGTTGTTTGAATCAATGTGGCCTGATCTTAAATCTCTTTTTGGTCTCATATATACTAAAACATCAGCCTCTCTCCTCATTTATACTTTTTGAGTTTTTTGTTAATTTATGTGCCCACCATTTTCCATGGACGATGCCATGAGTATGCACTCCGGGGAGACTTTATTTTTTTAAATAACGAGTCTTTAGTGTATAAATGTCGTAAGCAATATAAAATTGTGTACTTTGTATGTTTGTATGTATTGAGATTAATTAGTAAAATAAAAAACCAATGAGAAATTGTAATGGGTTACTTTAATCCTAAAAAATATAGAAAGGGGTGACAAGACTATTGCTTGCCTTGGATTTACTTTCATATTTAATCCTGAGTAAATGATATCAGTATGCACCCAAAACGATATAGTAACCATTAACAAAAATTGGGCAAACACTGATAAATTTGTTATTATGGATTTGATCACAGGTATGAATACTTTGAACGAAATGCTGGCATTATTTATTTTATAGCCTTATGAATTTGTCAAAAGTTATAGTAGCAAAGTCTATTGTAGTGTAATCAGTTGTGGGGACACAATCTTCCATAATTTTGCTTGTACAGAGAGCCTATTGTCCACTGGAGTCATGATCAATGAGGGACGTAGACCAGTTATTTTTTTGGTGGGGAATGGCTTGTATGGCCATTCTTGGAGTCTTTACCAAAGTTGCATTCCATTTCCCAGTGAGGTGATTTGGAAGAGGATGAATTTAGTGAATCACTCGCAAGGGAAGATACTCATGGAGTGGAGGCCCTTCCTGAGAATGAATCACCAGACTTGACTTACATCAGTCGCTAGCATCTTATCTGTATAATCATCGGTGGGAAAGGTGGTAAGGGCCATTTTCCTATGGATAATTCTGTATGTTCCTCAATTATATTAAGGCTTAAGCTTTATTTAAAACTACTGAATGCAACATGTTTTGAAAACATTTATATTATTACAAATGTATTTGAACTTACGCCTTACATTGTAAGATAACAGTTATTTGCTATAAAAGTCTTTCTTTTACATACCACAGGGTTACATAGGTAATATAGAAATCAAAGATGTTAAAATAAATACTTTAAAAAAAGTATTATCATTGAGCTGCCTAAACATAATTTTTTTAACATTCAGGAATCTCTTGCTTAACAAGAATGTATTACAATTTGTATTATCACTTAAACAAAATACCAACTGAATATTTGCACATATCAATATCAAATATCGAATTTAAACATGAGCTGGAGAAAAGGATGTAATTGATATCACGAGTAAATTTCTTCTGAACGCAATATTTTCCACGAGATTATTGCAAGTGCCTATGATAGCTAGAGACCCTGACTTGATTGAGATGTAATTTCCCAGATAGCACAGATTCCGTCGTATCTAATTTGTATGCAGATACCATCCAGTGATGAAATGGATACTAGTACCCGTTGCATCTTTTCGTATCAAAATACAATCCAATGCCAAACCGTGTATGAATGTGATAATTATTCATCATATGTCATTTACAAACCATGTGCAAAGAGATACAACTGCTAGGCGTGCAGGAATACCAAAAGGCCGTTATCATCCATATTTTCCACTGGCTTTTACATATTAACATTTTTCCAATGAATTTCAGATGCACATGTAACTAATTACTCGTTAAATTACAGTAAACTCACAAAATCCTTCAATCTGCTGGAAACCAGGCTTCCATAGTTAGGCAAATTATTCCCCACAAATATCAGAGGAAGGCAATAAAAATAAGGGTAGGATATTAGATTAGATTGTTGTTGGGGGGGCCTTCGTCAGGAGCCCGGGCACTTAGACCTTTCTTGGTCCATGGTGCCAACCCCATGCCTGTCTGCCACTTGCAGACAGGGGACAAGAGCACCTCGATAGAGGTATGATGGATTGGCCTCCCCCTTCCTCACCCCAGTACCAGGTATAGAGGATGTCCTACGTCCAACCGGCCCGGTCTGGGTCTCCCTCAGGCCTCCCGGTAAGGGTAGGATATAGGAAAGAAAGCAATAATAAGTACCTATTTATATTTAAAGCAAAATTACGTAAGTCTTTGATGTACATGTCAGAATATGTCCAAGCTAAAATTAACATTTCTTGTTTCTTACATATATCCTTCCTCGAAGAGTTTAAAACAACTATGAATGCAGACATTTCATGTAAGCACATCCACCTGTAAATTAAAAATATATAGCCTATTAAAAACTTATATCACTGCTTGGGAATGGGTTTCTACACCATCACATGTGCACATTTTTTCTGAAATACATGAAAGTACACTTTCTACATTCACCATGTCTTCTTCCCGTATAAAATAACGTTTTAAAAATGCTAATAAATACTGCATTTGAAATTTCACAGACTCTTACATATCTTTAATGCGTTAGCGTTAAGAAAAGTGGGTAAGGATCCTTACCGACTAATTAATTAATATACCGTGTCAATTAATCCTTATTCAAATTGTGTCAGCAAAAATGTAGTCTAGCAATTGTACTATGAGTTTTGAAAGAATTGCATTTATTTAACTTCTTCCAACGAAAAACATTAATAAAGGAATAAGAAGAACATAAAAATTCTTTAAATGCAAGCACTATACATCGTCGGGGGGAGAATAACTTTGAGACACGACGCCAAAATGAAAATAATATTAAGGTTAACTGAATATACAGTAATTGGAATTACAATAAAATTGGCCAAATTACGAACGATTTGGAACAAATCAGTAAATTATTAATCATAAAATTTTATCATTATCACATTTTTCTCATGCTACAATATTGAAATTACTAGTTTTTCTCAGTTTTAAAATGTGTTCTGGCAATCCACGAATTGAAAGACAACACATATAAACGTCTCCAGCATTAAAATGCTTGCATCAGGGCTCCAAAACAGATGTTGAAATTGATATTCAACATAACCAAATCCACTCACTTTTCTTTCACTATGGTATTCCTTTCTTTGCTGTGATTCTCTTTCTTAGGACTTAATCTTGAAAACCGCCGACAAGTGGGCATTGCTCCTTTCAAAAAACTCTATCACAGTCTTCTAGCCAAATTATGACTTCGATAAGAGTAATGAAATCTGTATCTATCATCGAAAATTCTTAGTTGGTAATTAATCTTGCTATCTTAATGAGTGGAAATCCTCCAGAAAAACTTTGCGCATGTTTAATGGACGATGAGTTTCAACACCAAATTAATTGCCCCAACCTAGTAATATTAGTTTTTTAGGGTGCGTCGACGGCATGGTCATTTTGCACCTCTAACTGTCATTATATATATACATCAAATTATAGATATACTTTTTATATCCTAAGAAGGAAGGTTGCATGAAAGTTAGATATTCTGCTTATCTATTGTTATTCCCATGTTAAAAACATTGAAAAATGTTAAATTATAATTATAATTTATTAAAAAGCGCCGTTTCCTTTAGAAATAAAATGACGCGGCCAATTGCATCGGGGTCGTCACCTAGAATGGACCCTAGGTCGCCCTCAATGTTCAGTCGGCTACGCACGTCTCGGTATCTGTCACACTCCGTCAGGATATGCCGAATTCCGAGAGAACAGTCACAGTCATCACACCGGGGTGGAATTTTCTCTTCAGTGAAGAGAAAGGAGTGGGTCAGAAGGCTGTGCCCTATCCTCATACGGGTGATGACGACTTCCTCTCGGCGGCTCTTCCTGACGGAAGTTGGCCACGTTGACGTTACCGGTTTAACTGTGCGCAGTTTATTATTTGAGATAGTTCTCCACGACTCCCTCCACTGCTGAAGAACTGCACTCTTTAGTGAAACTCGTAGGTCTTCACAAGGTACCAGCGTCGACTCAAGATCTTCAAGATTGAGAGCGTTTTTTGCGGCAGAGTCGGCTTTCTCATTTCCGGCAATTCCCGTGTGTCCAGGGACCCAAAGAAACCAGACGGTGGTTCCCTTCTTGTGAAGGGAAAGCAAAGACGAGTGGATACCCTGGACGATAGGGTGCATAGGAGAGAAGCCAGAAATGGATTTTAGGGCGCTCATTGAGTCTGAGCAAACCACGAAGGAGCCACCATCAACATCTATCCCATCAAGAGCCATTTTAATAGCAAACAGTTCCACTGTGTAAATACTACACACCGGACTGAGTTTCGCTTTCATGACTCCATGGTGGGATGATACGACCGCACAGGCACAGGCTGTGTCTGACTTCGAACCGTCTGTAAACACGGGTACGAATTCGGGATGGTGGCAAAGAAACATTAAGAATTGTTGCTGGTACTCTTCAGCAGTGGTAAAAGCCTTTTGTCGGTCGTGAAGGAACATTTTTATGTTGGGAGCGGGAGTAAACCATGGCGGGTGATTCGAATGGCGAATGGGGTAGAGTTCAGGTAATAACATACCTCGTTCACGAATAAAATTGTTGAAACGTACACTTACAGGCCGAGTGGCTTTTGTCCTGCGATTAAAAAGTTCTAAAAACGAGGCTTAAAAACAAGGTTAAAACACGGGTGCGTCCTCATCGTTAGAATTTTGGAAACATAGTTGCACATGAGCAGGATCCTTCGGTGACACAATGGCGGCTCACCTGCATCCACATGGATGCTGACAACAGGACTTGTCCGGAAAGCACCCGTGGTGAGCCGGAGCCCTGCGTTGTGCACGCTGTTCAGGGGTCGTAGGTAAGACTCCCGAGTGGATGAGTAAATGAAGGATCCGTAGTCCAACTTTGATCGTACCAATGCGCGGTATAATAAAAGGAGTGTTGTGCGGTCTGCTCCCCACGATACATGGCTTAAAAACTTTAAAACATTTAAGGATCTAAAACAATTGTTTTTTAAAACTTGCATGTGTTCCCGCCAATTGAGGCGGAAATCGAAGGTCATTCCCAAAAAACGGACCGACTGTGCGTAGTCGAGATCTCTGCCACCTAAGCGCAGCGGAAATGGGATATGGACTCCCCTTAGGCGATGAAAGTGGACACACACAGTTTTCCCTGGAGAAAAAACAAAGCCGTTTCTTTGTGTCCACCGGTGTAGACTATTTAGTGTCAGTTGGATCTGTCTGGAAGCAGTGAGAAGTTTGGATGATCGGCAAAAAATCGCCAAGTCATCGACAAATAATGATCCAATTAACGGGGTTTTTATGCAATCCGCAATATCGTTAATTGCGATGGCAGTGTTACGCTTAGCACAGATCCCTGAGGTACGCCGTTATTTTGCCTATAAGGTCCAGTGAGGTGCTGTCCTATTATAACCCTGAAAACTCGGTCGGATAAAAAATTTCTGATAAATATTGGCAGACTGCCCCAGAAACCCCTCATGCAGCGTGCTTAAAACCTTCCGCCGCCAGACTCGATCGTAAGCCTTCTCCAAATCGAAGAAGACCCCGATCACGTGCTGGCGGAGAAGAAAGGCTTCCTGGATGAAATTGTCGATTCGAACTAGGTGGTCCATGGTGGAGCGGCCCCGACGAAATCCGCACTGAATTCTGGAGAGAAGGTCTCGGCGCTCTAACCACCAAACGAGACGCCGGTTCACCATCCTTTCCATTGTTTTGCACAGGCAGCTGGTTAGAGAAATGGGTCTATAACTGTTCGGGTCACCACGATCTTTGCCCTGCTTTAGGATGGGGATTACTGCTGACTCCCGCCATGTCGAAGGAAAACCACCTTCAATCCAGAGCTGGTTGAAGGTGTGGAGGACCTCCAACAATGCTTTCTCCGGAATATTACGGAGAAAGGCATTGTGGACCTCGTCAAGCCCCGGAGATGTGTTGCCTGAGTCGGCAATGGCAGACTTTAATTCCCAAAGGGAGAAAGGAAGGTTATAGTCGGCTACACACCGCATCTCATTGAAATTGATCGGAATTAATGCGCAGCGCTCTTTTATGAGTAAAAAATTCTTCTCGAATGCGTCGTCGCTGCTAGTTCTGGAAATAAACTGGCCAAATGCCTTTCCGATGTCATGTGGTGATGTTAGAACTTCACCACAGACTTTAAGGAAAGAAACGCCTAGCTGCTGCTGATTGCCCGATAGACCCCTTACCTTGCGCCATACCTGTGCAATTGGTGTCCTGCAGTTGACACCGGAGACAAATTTCATCCAGGAAGCTCTTTTTGCATCCCTTACGACCTGTCGAGCTTTCGCTCTCAGTCGTCGGAAGGAGGATAAAATTCTTTCGGTGGGGTATTTATTAAATATTCTCAACGCTTTTTTACGTTGGCGAATAGCTTTCGTGCAGTCATCATTCCACCACGGTACCGCAGGCCTCGTAATTATACGACGAGAGCGTGGTACGCTGCTGTCTGCAGCTTCAATGATACTTGCAATAAAATTATTAACATTTTCAACACTATCATTGGTTTCGTCATATTTGAAATTAAAAGTCTCCTTAAAACGTCCCCAGTTCGCTTTCTGAACAATCCAGTGGCCCGTCCGAATAAAATCTGGATTAAAATTTCGTTCCTTAGTAATAAAAATGGGATAGTGATCGCTACCACACAAATCGTCATGTACAGACATATTTAGTTTTGTAACTAAAGTGCTGGATACAATACATAAATCAATAATCGAAAAGTCGCCAGTAAAAATGTTAAAACGGGTTTTCTCCCCGTTGTTTAGTAAAACCAGGTTACTATTACATATAAAATGGGATAAAATCCGTCCTCTACGGTTGGACTGAGCTCGAGCACTTCCCCATAGAGGATCGTGAGCGTTAAAATCTCCCATTAAAATGAAAGGCTGAGGTAGCTGGCGGACAAGGGCTTCTAGGTTAAAACTGGTGACCGGCGCATTCTCCTGGAGATAAACGTTACACAACGTGACCTCCTCGGGGGCACGTACGGTCACTGCCACAGCCTGAAAGGGTGTGTTGAGTTGCACTCGGGAAGTGTAAAGGGCCTCCCGAGTAGCAACCGCCACTCCACCCTGGGCTCGTTGGCCACTAGTGTCGTCCAGTCTAAAAACGTTAAAACCATTTAAAATGCCCTTGTCCGTTGTTTTAAAATGAGTCTCCTGCAAACATATGCAAGACGGGTTAAAATCACGAATTAAAACACTCAGCTCCTCCTTACGCCGATAAAAACCATTGCAGTTCCACTGCAAGGTAAAAGTCATAGATATCTATAAAAAAGGAAAAATAGATAAATAAATATGTGGAGTGATATAAAAATCAAGAGGGTCAGCGCCGAAAACGGTGCTTTTTCCTCTTTTGTTTCGCGAGGAGGACTTCAGTCTCCGTGGGGCCGTCGTCCTCCTCCATTGATTCCACCGGAAGTGGTTTGGCTAGTCCGGAGGGGCCGGGGGATGGTGTTTTTTCGCGCTGTTTCAGCGCTACCCCGGTTGAAGATTTAGGCTGGTTCTTCTTAGGAGAACCAGCGTTGTTGGTGTCGTTTTTGTTAGTTGCCGGAATTTGTGCCTTAACCGGCTTGGCTACTTCCTTTGTTTCGACTGTTTCTTGGCTGTCATTACTCTCTGTCTGAGTGCCTTGGGAAGCCTGTACCACATTTGTGGTCGCCACCGAGGCAAAGGATCTCGAAAAAATAGGGGCTGCCATGGCTATGAATTTCTTCCTTGCCTCGAGGTATGGGATTTTTTCTATGGTTTTTATCTCCATAACTTTCCGTTCTTCTACCATCTTGGGACACTTCCGTGAATAGGCTGGATGAGTACCCTCGCAGTTCACACAACATGGGTCCTTGTTGCAGTCCGCAACCTCGAGGTCTTCCTGGCCGCAGCGCGGGCAGGTGGCCTTGCCCTCACATCGCGTGGCGATGTGGCCTAAGCGCTGGCACTGGAAGCAGCGCATTGGAGCCGGAATGAATGGTCGCACTGGGACAGATTCATAGCCCACGAATACCTTGTCGGGAAGACTATCACGCGCAAATGTAAATACGACGGAAGTAGTATTTATAACTTCGCCGTTGCGCTTTGTGGTAAGCCGACGAGCATCAGTGACTCCTTGAGACGCCATCTCGCTTTTTATTTCGTCGACTTCCACGTACATGAGGTCATAATGGGATATCACTCCCCGACAGGTGTTGAGGGTACGGTGCACCTCTACCTTAACTGGAATATCATGGAGACTCTTGAGTGTCAGAAGCTTTTCACTCTGGGAAATATTTGCCGTTTCAATTAGCAGGCTCCCGTCCCGTAGTTTTTTTGCCGATTTTAAATCTCCAGGAACTGAGGCCGACAGCACTTTACGGATGAGAAAAGGGGACCCCCGTTTGAATGTCTCCCCTTCTTTCTCGCACTTCATTAACAAAAACCGCGTACAAGCGGGTAAACTATTGGCTCCCCCGCCCGAATCCGGGCGGGATTTTTTTGGAGGTGGAAGATTCAATTCCGCCATTCCAAACAATTCTTTGTCGCCCGGGCTCCCCACCCACCATGGAGCCACACAATTGGGACGCCGCACCGCAAACCGGTGCGGTCGCCAGGGCTACCCGAGGGGATATAGCACCCTAGAGGTGGTTGTCTGTTTCGGGTTGGATCTTCGATGCACGGGCCCACCAAACCCGTACATCTCCGACCGCCCTACGCAGACCCCCACCTCCCTGGCACTCGCCACCGTTGAGCTAACGCCACGGAAGCCGATTGACCGGGAGTGGCTAGCTCCCGGCCGCCCGTTTACACAGAATCCGGGGCCAAAGAGGGGTCTTGGCCCATAGTCCATACCGGGCATCCGACACCCGGCTGGGAACCATAGACCTCACCCTCCAGGATCCCCTTCTCCTCCTTACGGGTCACCGCACACGGCAAACATGCGGGTGGATCGCAGGCCAGGTGGTATGGCCGCACACAGACAGTTGACCCACAAGACTGTCCGGGCTCAACCCTTGCTGGCTCGGGGTTTGTTTTCGGGGTTTTCTCCCCGCCCTTTTAGTCGCCTCTTACGACAAGCAGGGATACTGCGGGAGTATTCTCAATACCCCTACCCGCAGGGGGCCCAACCTTCTCTCGTTCTTTTGCTGCCGTTGCTACCACTCAAGAGTAGCACAATCTCCGACGAAATCCCGAAAGTAGACTAAGCTGAGAGTAGTAAAAGCCCAGACAAAGAAGAGCTAGCCAAGCCGGATAAGGCCACAACGCCGGAAAAATCTATTTCTACCAGCGCGGGTTCCTCTGTGAAGAACCCGCCAAAAAACACTGGTTCCACGCCACCGAGGCGTGATAAGACGCCATCCCCCGGTCCGTCCGGGGTACGTGCACCGTCTCCAGTGGAGGCTATGGAGGAGGATGAGAATCTCTCTGAGACGGATATCCTCTTCGCCAGACAAAAGGGGAAGAAGCACCGTATTCGGAGCTGATCCTCCAGAAGGATGTACAGACTTCAGGTTTTAAATTTGATATTTTATATGAATTTTATACTACAGTGGAACTGTAATGGTTTTTATCGTCATAAGGAGGAGCTGAATATTTTAATTCGTGATTTTAATCCGCCCTGCATAAAAAAGCTAATCCCCGGGTATAGTGTGCGGCTTGTGTGACACATCCACCTCTTAACGTGCGACCCTATGTTACTCCAGTCTTCCGTCGCCAGGCATTCGAGTCGCTACACAATCTTTCCCACCCCGGAGTGAGAGAGCCACCATCAAATTTTATTTCCAGATTTGTATGGCCGTCCATCACAACAGATTGCCGGTAGTGGGGTTCCTGCATTCCCAGCCAGCGGTCTAAAATTTTACGGCACGTCTCCTCGCCCCTTAGTGACTTCACCCTGCCCAGAAGGAGATTAGAACATGTTCATATCGACCTCGTTGGTCCCCTACCCATCTGCCATGGCTACCGCTTCTGCCTCACCTGTTAGGACCGCTTTACGCGATGGCCAGAGGCTATCCTGGTAGAGAACGTATCCGCCAAAAACCGTGGCTCGCGCCTTCCTTCGTGATTTGTTGTCACGCTTCGGCATGACTCAGCGGATCACCAACGACCAGGGCAGTCAATTTGAGAGCGCCCTTTTCCGCCAGCTCTCCAACATGTCAGGTGCGGTTCATCTTTGGACACCTGCATACCATCCAGCAGAGGAAAGCATGGTGGAGCGATTCCACCGTCAGCTGAAGTCTGCCATCCGCTGTCATGCTACTGCCGCAGGGACATTATGCACCTATTCTTGAAATAGCTTCTATCAATTTTTAATTAAGTACAAGCCAGGTGTAACAAAAAATTACACTAATTAATTGTATATTCATTGTATTTTTTTAAAGTGAGAGAATTGGAACCTTTCAGTAAAACGTTATTAGCGAACAAAAGATCCCATACTAAAACATACTGTCACCCGCAGCAAAGCAAAATGCCAATTTTTTCGTACGAGTTTCGTTAAAGTTATTCAGTATTCGTTCGAGGTTTTGAGATCCGTTTGAAGTACTGAGTAGTTCAAAGTCCCGAGTTAAAACTAGGTATATCATATCAAAAAAATATCTCATTAATCTGGTGAATCAAGAATCGATTGGGGGATCCTGGCCAATTGTGAAGCGTCTTGTTTTCAAATGAAGTTCGCTAATATTATGAAATTCTTTCATTTCAGGATTTAATGATTGAATATTCACACAATAATGCAAACGGGACCGTTGCGCAAAATAGTGCAGAGTCTGCAGATGGTGGAAAACATTTGTTAGTCCTCTTAACACACACAGAAACTTGAAGAGGAAGATGGACAGTGAGAAAAGTGAAGTAGAAGTAATGAATTTCCTTAAAGTTGCAGTAAATGCGATTACTGCACCTAAAGACGATCAAACGCTTTTTGGACATTTGGTTGCTTCCCAAATGAGGAACTTGAACAAACACAATCAAGAAATTGCGAAGAATCGAATTCAGAACATTTTATTCGAACTGGAAACGGAAGAACTCTCAACTCATTCCACAAATAGATATATTTCAGAACAAACATCAGTACCTTCCTCATACGAATCACACTTATCACCTGGTTCCCATCACTCTCTCCAAACTAATGCTACATCTCCAGATTATTCCCAACAATCCACTTCCGAAAACTCACAGCAATCTATCCTTACACGAAAAAACAAAACGTTCTAAGAAGATGAGGAATATTTACTCCTGAACATTGATGACAAATACTAATAATTACAAATAGGTTTTTTATGAATACTAAAAAAATATATTTTTTTCAAAATTGAGAATAAAACCACCTACTTTCAGTATTCATGTACCTAGTGATTCAATTATTGCCTTAAGAACCTCAGGAATCATGCAGGAGATGAATTGCTAGGATACTTTAAATTAATACATTAAAGAACCAAATGAATCACCTGTAGCCAAATATCTTATTTTTTTATTTTCAAGACGGTCGACTATACTGAAGATCGTTGCGCATTGTGCTCCGATAAATTTGACGAAAATAGCGTAATAATTACGTGTAAATTCGATTGTCTGGCTAAGTTTCACTTCGAGTGCACCAATTTAAATAAGACTAGCTTAAATGCTTTGAATTCCAGCCGAGAATTGATATATCAGTGTAATTATTGTCAAGTTTTGCCTGCGCGCCAAATCTACAAGGCGACGAGCACATTGTATCAGCTAATGACGGGACAACAAGACTTAAAAGTACTCATTGAAGGGCTAGTGTCCAAGATTTCCCAGTGTTATGATACTATCTCAGCTCAAGATACTCAAATACAGCGACTCAATAATGAGATTCGAGTGCTAAAAAACAAAAGTGGTATTCAGTTGGGCACTAAGCAAAAAACTGTAAAATCTGTGTCGTTCGACGATCGTAGCTCCTCAAATGTGACATCAGAAAATAGTGACATAAGAAAATAGTGACACCGAGAAAACGTACTCTACTATGCTGAGAGTTGATTATCACACGAAAGACACCCATAAGAAGACGACCGACCCAAGTTCATCACGGGAAAAAGCATCTGTACCTCTGACATCTTCGCGAAGGATCCCAATGCAGTCTGCTGATGAGCCAAATAAGGCCACTTTGGAAAAATCGGGGGAATCATCTTCATCCCCTAACGGAACCTTTCTGCGGCAAGACAGAAACCAGGAGGAAAAAAGTGACTCGGGGTTCACCGTTTTCGAGAGCAAGAGAAATCGGCGGAGGTCAAGAATGTTCGGAACTGGGAACGCTAGTTCGGGCTGTCCATTCAAGGTATTGGAGAGAAAGGCGTTCATCCATGTTTGGAGGCTCGAACCACAAATCCAAGATAAGGAGGTTAAAGTTTATCTTGAAGAAAAATTAAATTCTCCCGTGACTGTTGAGACTCTAAATGCCAGGGGTCCCTATGCCTCGTTTAAAATTACTGTTCATTCTTCTAAGTTAAGTCAAGTCCTTGACGTAAGTCTGTGGCCAGAGAATGCTGGCATTGAAAAGTTTATACAATGTAAAAACCATACGATAAGTAAAGTTTCCCAAGTTAAGTCTTGACTAGGGAATTATGTTTCTGACCCCAATGTTGGCCGAACAAAATTAAAGGTATTACACCTAAACATTCAGCGTTTACGTTCCAAAATTAATGTTCTTGAATTATTCTTGAATGAGCATAAGCCTCATGTTGTTTTTATCTCCGAACACTGGTTAAACTCCAATGAGTTAAACTCCTTCAAAATAGAGGGCTTTAATCTTGCCTCCTCTTTCTGTAGAACACTGTATAAGAATGGTGGTGTGTTGATTCTTGTGAAAGATACTATATCTATATACTGAAAGATATATGCACGAAACTTTAGATTCAATAATCCTAGTAACGAACTTGATTTTGAATGTTGTGGGACTCAATTATATGTTGGTGATACTGCCATCTCTGTTGTATGTGTTTATCGTTCCCCAAGTGGTGATTATTCTCTTTTTTTGAATTTGCTAGATAATGCTATCCCAGCTTTTATGAAGAATGCAGCCAACACAATTATCTGTGGCGATTTCAATGTTGACTTCAGCTCAAACTCCACGCAAGTGAGGCAATTACTTGATTCATTCGGGACATTTAATTTTTCCCCAACAGTTAATCAAGCTACTCGAGTTACCCGATCTTTTTCCACGATTATTGACAATATTTTCACTGATAAGCCTTCAACTAAAAGTATTATCCTAGATACTTACTTTTCTGATCACAAAGCCTAACAGATTGAGCTTAATACACATTACAATCCTAACCCTCTGCCCAATAAAGTTGATTACAGACGATCTTTCTCATCTGCGGCACAGTCACAGTTCAATAGTTTACTTCATCAGCAATTCTGGGATTCTGTGTACACAGAGGATGCACTTGATATTAAATTTGACAACTTCTTTGACATTTTTTGTATTGTTTTGATGTAGCATTTCCTCTAAAAGCAATTAAATCTTCAGTCACCTCTAAGAATAAGTGGGTTACCAATGAAATTAAGGCCTCATCTTCTAAGTTAAAACAGGTCTTCCATGAATTAAAATCTAGCGACTCCCAGTCCCTCAAAAAGTACTATAAAACTTTAAAACGTGAACACCATGTTTTAGTTGATGATAAAAAAAGAAAGTTCAATATGCATACCATTAAATCCTCAGATAACCGAAGCAAGGCTGCCTGGAATTTAATTAAAAATTCCACTTCTTCAAAAACTTCTAAATCCTCCATTGACATGGTTTTTCATGACAGCATCAGACAAAACTGTCATAGCCAACTTTCTCAATAACAACTTCCTGAGTACCATCAATGATCAGCAAACTTTCTCAAACCCACCAAAGAATCCTGTTAACACTCCCAACTTCAGAATTCATTATCCTCAGTCTATCTTCCTTTACCCCACATAAGAGAAAGAAATCAATAGCATACTGACTAAGATTAGTAGGAAACACTGTTGGCTATGATAACATTCCCGGCTCCATATTGGAAGGAAATGTAAAAATGGCTATTATGACTCCACTTATATATTTAGTTAATGAGTCACTGTCACTGGGTATTTTTCCTGAGAAATTAAAGGTAGCCAGGGTTGCCCCGATTTTCAAGAATGGTGACCCCCTGGACATGAATAATTACAGACCAATTTCTGTTCTATCTGTATTTTCAAAGGTTTTTGAACAAGTCATCTTTAACAGAATCTTATCGTTTTTAACTAAATTTGATATTCTCTCTAAAAATCAATTTGGTTTCATGAAAAATAGGTCAACCGAAATTGCCATGGCTAAGTTCATTCATAATGTTATAAGTGAACTTGACAAACACAATTCTGTTACAGGAATCTTCTATGACCTTAAAAAAGCATTTGATTCTGTGGATCATGAGATCTTACTTTCTAAACTTGAAACCTATGGCATCTCAGGCATAGCAAATCAGTGGATAAAATCCTTCCCAACAGGTAGATCTCAATCAGTGAGTATCTTCTCCTCGACTTTAAGTACTTATGCAACATCTATCCCTTTAACAGTCACTAAAGGTGTTCCCCAAGGGTCTATTTTGGGTCCTCTTCTTTTCCTTATCTATATTAACAATCTTCCCTCCTATTTTAACGGTGGCACTGTTTTCATGTATGCTGATGACACAACTTATTTATTTTCCTCAAAGCATTATAAGTATGATGAAGTACAAGGAAATATTAATGCAATGAATAAATGGTGTGATGACAACAATGTACTCATCAATGATAAAAAATCTACATTTATACAGTTCCATACCCATCAAAGGAAAACAACTTCAACTCCACTTCTGAGAGGAAATGGTAAAATTTTAAGTTCTTCCACTAAAACTAAATTCCTGGGACTATATGTGCATTAATCATTACCCTGGGAAATGCATATTGATATCCTTTGTGCCAAAGTGGCATCTGGATGTTATCTCCTTAGAAGGATCAAAGCGCTCACTGACACCAACACGGCCCTTTCTGTCTACCATGCTTATATTCATAGTAGGCTGAAGTATGGAATTGTGGTTTGGGGCCACTCTTAACACAGTATTAGGCTTTTAGACTCCAGAAATGGGCCATTAGGATTATTCAAGGTATTTCTGGCAGAAGTAGCTGCCGGGAGCATCTCTGGATATTCTTACATTACCTTGTCTATATATATTTTCATCTATCGTTTTTATCCTTCAATACAGAAGCATGTTTGATATTGGAATTAATGGTGATGTACATGATTACAATACTAGAGCTTCTAAAGGCTTCAGGATAGTCTCCCATATTCTCACCATACATAGTAAAACCCTGTTTATGCTGGTGTGAGATTCTTCAATGCATTACCTAAAGAATTAAGGGAAATATGTTCTATATGTAACTTTAAGAATCAACTCCACCAGTATCTGGCGAGCAGTTCTTGCTATTCTATTGATGAATTTATGTCATTACATCTGAATATCTAATTTTACTTTTATTGTCTGTTTGTTTTGTGTACCTAATTGACTTGTTCTATACATGTTGAGCACATGTCCTGGAATTAATAAAGAATTATTGTTATTATATTGTTACAGTTGTAACATGACCCTCCGAGTCCCCGGTAAGCATCGGGTTTCATTGCCGTCATAATGGCCGTAGACTCGAGAGGGGTTGTGCAATAATCGCAGCCACGTCCGACGCCCATCGGATGTGTGGCTACGCTGCTGTCGGGTCATGCGTCCGCAGTAGACGGAGTGACCCCAGGATGACAGTAGTAGTAGGTTTAAGGTTGTAGGGTGCGTCGACGGCTAGGTCATTTTGCACCACTACACAATCTTCGCAGTAAAAGAATTAAATATTAGTCACTTGCACTTATGTCACTTATTAAAAAAAATATATATATAATGTGATTTAAAAGAAAATATAAAAACTTATATTTTTTGGAATAGTCCTGTCTCTTTCAGAAATAAAATGACTCTGCTTAAAACATTAGGGTCGTCTCCTAGGACGGATTTTAGGTTTCCCCCTAAATTGAGCCGCCTTCGCGCGTCACGGTATTTGTCACACTCCGTCAGGATGTGCCGAATGTTGAGAGGACAGTCGCAATAATCACACTGAGGTCGTACTTTCTCTTCCGTGAAGAGAAATGCGTGAGTTAAAGGGCAGTGCCCTATCCTCAGACGTGTGATGACGACTTCCTCTCTTCGGCTGTTCCTGACGGAAGAGGGCCACACTGACGTTACCGGCTTGATGTCTCGAAGTTTATTATTTTGTGTAGAACGCCAAGACTCCTTCCACTGCCCTAGGATTATTTGTCTCAAGGAAGATTTTAGGTCCTCGTGAGGTACCACCGTGGACCTTGTCTCGGCCTCGTTCAGAGCCTCTTTGGCCAAAGCGTCCGCCTTTTCATTTCCGGCTATTCCCGCATGCCCCGGGACCCAAAGGAACCAAACGCGTACTCCCCTTCTGCTGAGAGACAGCAGGGAAGAATGAATGTCCTGAATGATCGGGTGCATGGGAGAAAATCCGGAGATTGATCGTATTGAGCTGAGGGAGTCGGTGCATATAACGAAGGAGTGGCCTTCGTCACATAGGTTTTCAAGTGCCATCTTCATGGCAAATAATTCCGCTGTGTATACACTACACAGCGGATTTAATTTTGCTTTGACTGCTCCTTGGCTAGGCGAGAACGCTGCGCAGGCACAGGCCAACTCTGACTTAGATCCGTCTGTGTACACAGGCACAAAATCGGAGTGATTCCCTTTACACATTAAAAACTGACGCTGGTATTCCGAGGGAGTGGTGAAGGATTTTTGTCGATCACACAAGACCGCTTTAACCACGGGGGTGGGTGTTAACCAGGGAGGGTGTGATGAGTAAGAGACAGGGTACACTTTAGGTACCCTGAAATCACACCCGCGAATTAAATCATTAAAACGTACACAAACAGGCCTAGTGGCCTTCGTCCATCGGTTAAAAATTTCTAAAAAACGAGGTTTAAAAAGTACGTTAAAACAAGGGTGTGCCGTCATGGATAAAACTTTGGAGACATAACTGCACATAAGCGCGTTCCTCCGGTGGCATAGAGGAGGCTCCCCTGCATCAGAGTAGATGCTTACGACCGGGCTTGTCCGAAATGCCCCCGTACAGAGTCGTAACCCCGCGTTGTGTACGGGGGGCAATGCTCGTAGGTACGACTCGCGGGCGGACGCATAAATAAAACAACCGTAGTCTAATTTAGAGCGCACCAATGAGCGATACAATAAAAGCAAAGTTGTGCGATCTGCTCCCCATGATGTGTGGCTTAGAAACTTTAAAATATTTAGTGAATTAATATATTTTGTCTTTAAAAGATTAATATGTTCTCGCCAATTGAGCCTGTGGTCGAGTGTCATACCTAGAAAGCGGGCCGACTGGACAAAAGGGAGATTTCTTCCCCCAAGGTGTAATGTGGGCTGCATTTGGATTCTTATTTTCCTGTGGAAATGGACACATCTGGTTTTCTCATGGGAGAACCGAAAGCCGTTCCTTTGGGTCCACTGGTCCAATTTGTTCAATGTCATCTGAACCATTCTGGATGCAGTTGCCGCCTTGGATGATCTGCAGAAAATTGCCAGGTCATCCACGAACAGTGTGCCTATCACCGGAGCCCTGATACAATTCTCGACGTCCTTTATCGCAATGGCGAAAAGCGTCACGCTCAAGACGGAGCCCTGGGGAACTCCGTTGTCAAGACGGTGAAAATCAAATAAAAACTGCCCTATTCTAACTTTAAAAACTCGATGCGTTAAAAACTTTTGAATAAAATTCGGCAGATTGCCTCTAAAACCCCACTTGTGCAAAGTCATTAAAATCTTCCGCCGCCAGACCCGGTCGTAAGCCTTCTCCAAATCGAAGAAACCGATCACGTGTTGGCGGAGGAGAAAGCCTTCTTGGATGAAATTGTCGATCCTCACCAAATGGTCCATGGTGGAACGACCGCGTCTAAATCCACATTGGATGTTGGAGAGAATGTTTCAGCGCTCTAACCACCAAACGAGCCGCCGGTTCACCATTCTCTCCATTAACTTGCAAAGGCAGCTGGTGAGAGATATTGGGCGGTAAGAATTCGGATCAGCTCTATCTTTCCCATGCTTGGGAATGGGGGCAATGACAGACTCCCGCCAGGACGAAGGAAAGTGACCTTCAGCCCACAGCTGATTATACGTCTGCAGGACTTCCTGCAGCGCTGTCTCCGGAAGGTTGCGGAGAAATGCATTGTGGACCCTGTCTGGTCCTGGAGAGGTGTCGTGGGAGTCATCGATGGCAGATTTCAACTCCCACAAGGAAAAGGGGAGGTTGTAATCTGCCATTGTACGCGTCTCCTTGAAGCCGATAGGAATTTTCTCGAGACGTTGCTTCAACGCTCGGAAGGCAGGATCCAGATTTTCATCACTGCTCATGCCTTGGCGATTGACTGGCCGATTATCTCGCCAATGGCAGCTGGAGAAGTAACCACATTTCCTCCGACTTTTAAGAAGGAGACGCCGAGCTGCTGGTTGTTTCCCGAAATGCTCTTCACCTTACGCCACACCTGTGCTAGTGGTGGACTGATATTGACACCACAGACAAAATTCATCCAAGACTCTCTTTGCCTCCTTTACGACCTGACGGGCTTTAGCTCTCAGACGCCGAAAAGAGGACAGATTGTTTTCAGTGGGATATTTGTTAAAAATTTGCAACGCCTTCTTGCGTTTCCGAATGGCTTTGGCACATTCATCATTCCACCAAGGCACAGCAGCTCTCGACATGATGCGCCGAGACCGCGGTACCCTCATGTCGGCGGCGGTGATGATGCTGTTAGTCAATAATTTTACATTAAAAGCGCTATCGCGATTTTTATCGCACGTAAAATTAAAATTTCTTTTAAAAAAAGGCCAATCGGCTTTCCGCACAATCGAGTTGCCCGGACGAATAAAATCAGAGTTAAAACGCCGCTCCTTAAAAATTAAAAGAGGGAAGTGATCGCTCCCACAAAGATCTTCGTGCACTGACAAAGATACCTTATTTGTTAAACTACTCGATAGAATGCATAAATCAATGGAGGAGAAATCACCATTGAAAGAGTTAAAACGGGTCTTCTCCCCGTTGTTCAGTAAAACTAGGTTAAAATCTAAAATAAAACTTGATAAAATGCGTCCCCTGCGGTTGCACTGTCCCGCAGTGCTTCCCCAGAGAGGATCATGGGCGTTAAAATCTCCGAGTAAGATAAAAGGCCGAGGAAGCTGGTGGACAAGGGATTCTAAATTAAAACGGGTGACCGGTGCACCTTCCGGCAGATAAACGTTGCATAACGTAATCGCCTCCGGTGCGTGCACCGTCACCGCCACCGCTTGAAACGGTGTATTCGGTTGAACTCGGGAGGTGTATAGGGCCTCTCGAATAGCAACTGCCACTCCACCCTGGGCTCGTTGGCCGCTGGTGTCGTCATATCTCAGAACGTTAAAATATTTTAAAATACCTTTGTCCGTGTCTTTAAAATGCGTTTCTTGAAGACAAACGCAGGAAGGGTTAAAATCTCGGATTAAAATGTCCAGCTCCTCCTTGTGCCGATAAAATCCATTACAGTTCCACTGTAATATAAAAGCCATTAATAATACAAAAATTTAAAAAATAAATAAATTAATTAATTAAATAATTAATTTAAAAATGTCAAACACAGTTGGAGGATCAACGCTTAATGCGATTTCTCCTCCTACCCTTGGTTCTAGCCCGGAGGATTTCTGTCTCCGAGAGACATTCGTCCTCTTCCATTGACTCTGGATGATTGAGTCGGGCTAAACCAGATGGTCCGGGGGATACTGAGCTGCCACGCTTCGTTTGCGTGGCCCCGGCGGTGGTTATGGTGGAGTTCTTCCTGGGAGAACCCGGACCGGTGGCTTGTGTTATATTTGCCGGATTTGTGGCCTTAGCCGGCATGGCCGATTTCTGCACAGAGACTTGGGTTTTTGGGCTCGCATTATCCTCCGTCTGAGTCGAGATGGTGACCTTGGAAATAGGTTGGGAAGCGACATGCGCGAACGACTTGGAGAAAGTAGGAGCAACTTGTGCTCTATACTTTTTCCGAGCCTCGAAATAAGGTATTTTGTCAACCGTCTTTATCTCCATTACCTTGCGCTCCTCGATCATCTTAGGACAATCACGAGAGTACACGGGATGTGCACCCTCGCAATTGACGCAAAGTGGGTCACCCTTGCATTCCGCACCCTCATGCTTCTCTAGGCCGCAGCGGGGGCAGGTGGCCTTGCCCTCGCACCGTGTGGCCATGTGGCCGAATCGCTGACACTGATAGCATCGCATGGGTGCCGGTATGAATGGCCGCACTGGCACCGATTCATAACCGACAAACACCTTGTCGGGGAGCTGGTCACGCGCGAAGGTGAGTACAACAGATTTTGTGTTTACTCTTTCACCGTTGCGCTTTGTAGTGAGTCGACGAGCATCGGTGACCCCCTGAGAGGCCATCTCCTGCTTGATTTCGTCGATCTCAACATACAAAAGATCGTAATGACTAATCACTCCCCGACAGGTGTTCAAGGTGCGGTGCACCTCGACCTTGACGGGAATATCATACAGCTTGTCCATTTTCAACAATTTCTCACTTTGAGCCGTTGTAGCCGTTTCGATGAGCAGTGTCCCTGGTAAAAATGGAACGCTTGCCCTAGCGTAGAGGCAGCGTCAACGGGGAGTTCTATACTCTTGGAGGAACTTCCTTTACTCCCCAATAACTCTCCAAGATTTTTAACTCCAAACACGTTCCCCGAACTCTTCCGCAAGAGCGAACGGAGAGTGCCTCATAGTTTCATTGACGCTTTGTTTTTTTGTCTCCCCGTCAACACTTCTAAAACGCTTCCGGGGAAGGAAACGAAGAGTTGTCTGATGAGTTTCTTTACTCTTCGATTTCACTGCTACTACTACGAAAAAGTTGTAATTTTTGCTCTAAGAATAGGCTTGTGTAAATAACAGCTGGTTGTTCAAACGTCCTAATAATATGTAATACTTTTAGTTAATATCATGATGTACCTTCGTTGACGGACAACTTAAACTTAAATAACATACCTACGGTAATGATCGCTTCGTAATATTAGATAGGAATTGAATATTAACATTCGGTGTAACTAATTAATTGGTAGCTAGCCAGTTCGTACATTTCCCCTCGGAAATGCGTTATTATGTCTACATCGTATTGAAAAACATGTACATGATGTGCCAACTGCGTATATTTCATGTATTAAAATGAAGATTCATTAAGGTTGATGGCATGTTTGACATGGACGTTAGCTTACTTGCAATTATGTATAGAAAATAAAAAATAAGATACCATAGCTATCTATTTAATACCTAACTTGTTAATCATCTAACATAATCAAGGCAGTCGTACACAAGGCATAGTTACTTAGGTAATCAATTCGAATAAATGGCATACCTATGCATAATTACAGAGTGATGATGACATAATGACATATATTGTTCATCTTCCACTCATTGATACTCTTCACATCACTCCAGTTGTGGAATAAAATGCTTGGAGGATGAGCAAGGTCATGAGGAATAGTAATCATGAAAAGTAAAATGTAGAACAACATCGACATTAACAAGGAAAATGGTACTATAAGAAACATAGAGGAACTATTCCTCAACATTATCCCCAGTTATTCCTAGAAAATTAGATTAACTGGCCATTGAAAAGCAAAAACTCGTGAAATCCAAGCATCTAAAAACCTTTAAAAAAACAGTCACGGTATGTAATAAGACTTGGACCGTGTGAAACGCTGTAAATTAATGCAGCGGTGATAGCCCAGTGGTTAAGGTGAGCGACTATGAGAGGAAAGGTAATGAGATCGATTCCAAGACACGGTAAATTTTTTTTTGCTCTGTTTTCCTAAGTTTTTATTGTTTTAATTTTTATATATCGTGTTCTTTACATCGCTACTTCAATGAAAACTATTTTTAGGCAATTTTTAGAATGTAAATAGAGGCGGTAGTAGACTTGTACCCCGTCTACGCTCCGTTAACACTCCAAGACGACGCTTTGTTTACTCTCCGGTGTTCCACATTACGCTCCCCAGACTCTCCGTTCACCCTCCCTTGTGGCTTGGTCAGCTCTTCCCTCACTCTCCGATAGGAGCTTCATTGACGCTCGCTTCACGCTATATTTTCGCCAGGGGTGCCATCGCGAAGTTTCTTGGCTGATTTTAGTTCCCCAGGAACGGAACCAGACAATACTCTCCGAATAAGGAAGGGAGACACCTTTTTCAGGCTCTCACCTTCCTTCTGACACCTCATCACTAAATAGCGCTGACTAGCGCCGAGAACATTAACTCCCCCGCCCGTATCCGGGCGGGATCTTTTGGGAGGTGAAAGATTGGATTCCGCCATTCCAAATTATTCTTCGTCCCCCGGGCTCCCCACCCACCATTGAGCCACACATTCGGGACGCCGCACCGCAAACCGGTGCGGTCGCCAGGGCTACCCGAGGGGATACAGCACCTTAGAGGTGGTTGTCTGTTTCGGGATGGGTCTTCGAAGCACGGGCCCACCAAACCCATACATCTCCGACCGCCCTACGCAGACCCCCACCTCCCTGGCACTCGCCACCGTTCAGCTTAACGCCACGGAAGCCGATTGACCGGGAGTGGCTAGCTCCCGGCCGCCCGTTTACACAGAATCCGGGGCCAAAGAGGGGTATTGGCCCATAGTCCATACCGGGCATCCGAAACCCGGCTGGGAACCATAGACCTCACCCTCCAGGATCCCCTTCTCATCCTTACGGGTCACCGCACACGGCAAACATGCGGGTGGATCGCAGGCCAGGTAGTGTGGCCGCACACAGACAGTTGACCCACTAGACTGTCCGGGCTCAACCCTTGCTGGCTCTGGGTTTGTTTTCGGGGTTTTCTCCCCGCCCTTTTAGTCGCCTCTTACGACAAGCAGGGATACTGCGGGAGTATTCTCAATCCCCCTACCCGCAGGGGGGAGGATGACAGCCTTCTGCATGCGTGCAACTAGTGATTCCGCCTGTGCCACGCAGGACGGAATGCACTTGATGTTATTTAGCAGCGAGCCCTTGACTCCACCGAGCACACCTATGATGAGGACCACCAGTTTCACAGTGTCCAGGATACATCTGTCGTAGTTCGAAAAGCAGGTCTTGATATTTCGTCCGTTTTTCCACCTCTTTCGCATCCATGTTAGTTTCAGCCGGAGCAGAAAACTCAATGACGAACATGGAGCGTGTGAGGTGGTCGAGGAGAACGATATCAGGCTTGGTCGCCTCCAACTGCCTGGTGGTGGAAAAGGAGTAATTCCACCAGATTGTACATTTATCGTTCCGAACGACGGACTCGATATCTGCAGGGGCATAGGGAAGCACAGGTGTTTCGTCGATGCCATACTTGTGTCGAAGGTGAAAGTATAGCACCCGTAGGGCCGCGTTGTGCCGAGCTAAATACGCTGACTTGGCGTAATAGCTACAGCCGGAGAGGAGGTGACAACGTTTCCGGCTGGGCTCGGCACGCCCTACATCTCGTGTCCGTAACCTCCGCCTTGAATATAATGCGGCGGTACACGAGTGTGTTTATGACACCATCCTGGCACGCGAGGACAAAACCTTCGGTCTCGGACTTCAGACCAGCGGAGCAAAAGAAGGCAAACGTCAGCTCCTTCGATAACCCATGCTTTTCGATGTTTCGGTAGAAGCATCCATGCATGGGCTTATCGGTATGCGTCTTGAGCAAGGCATTCTGCTCGGCTTTTTTTATTTCGAGCTTGAGGACGTCTGCCTTCAATGACGAGATGGTCGTGTCATTGTCGCTTCCGTCGGATGACGGGTCGAAGTCGAGACCGGTTTCGTCCGCTGCCCTCTGCCGCCTGGAAGAGAAACGCCACTGCTCCCGCACTCTCGTGATCTCTCACGAGATTGAGCAGGGGGTCCCTGCTTTTCAAAACTCGGCAAGCTGTACCAAGGACAACTCTGTTGTGGAGACACTCCAGACTTAATAGTCCTCTACCACCTACATTGCGAGGGAGATACAATCTGGCGACGGAAGATTTCGGATGAAGACTTCTATAGATGGTCATCATCTTCCTCGTTCCCCTATCGAGGTTCTGCAGCTCGTTGACGTCCCACTTCATGCATCCGAAGGTATACAGCAGTGTAGGAACCGCGAACATGTTCGTGGCAAGAACCTTGTTCTTGCCTGACAGCTCAGAACTCCAGATGTTCCTGAGTCTGTCTGTATTTGGCGGTGACCCTTTCCTTCACTGTTGTAACCTCCTGCATTCGGCGCTGGGGGACGCCGAGATATTCATAGCTGTCATCGTGCTCGAGGTGACGAATGACGCTCCCGTCAACAAGTTGCACGTCTTCCTTGATCTCCGAAAATCTTCCTCTCGCCAAGTGGATGGATGCACACTTGTCCAATCCGAACTCCATCCCTATAGCCTCACTGTATTCCAGTACGGTGTCCAGGGCAGTGCGAAGGTCTTTCGCATTAGAAGCGTACAGCTTCAGGTCATCCATATAAAACAAATGGGTGACCTTATGCTTCCTGTCACCTGGAACACCACACATGTATCCTTTACCTCGTCGCAGCCTAAGGGACAGGGGTAGGAGGGAAATACAGAACAGTAAGGGGCTCAAGCTGTCGCCTTGAAAAACGCCACGATGGTATGTTACCAACTCTGTGGAAACTGACCGCTTGCCTGAGGTCAGAACGAAGCGCGTTTTCCAGAGTGGTAACAGGCGTTGGATGCAGGACACTACCTTTGGGTGGGCTTTCATCAACTTCAGCATGGCGATCAAAAGCTCATGCGAAGTGGTGTCAAAAGCCTTCTTGTAGTCCACCCAGGCCATTGATAGGTTTCGCTTATGCCGGATGGCATCCTGGCATATGCACCTATCAATGAGCAGGTTGTCCTTGCATCCCGCGATTCCCCGCTTTGAGCCCCTCTGCTCGTACACCTCCTCCCACACCGGCTGGACTTGGTGTAGGATAAGGTCGCTCAAGATCGAGGTGAACGCCCTTAGTCAGCCAAGGTGGAATTGGTTTTCCACCATTTAGAAAGGACGTGAAGATTCTGGCGAGGTGTTGGTGGGTGGAAGTAAATTTCTTCCACCAGAAGTCATTCACAGCATCCATTCCTGGAGCCGAGAAATTCTTCTTGCCAGAGAAGGCCTTCTTCACGTCACTTTCGGTCACTGAAAGAGTACCATCCACATCTTGTAGGTGGCAATCACAAACCTCTTTAAAGAGGGCTATGGCCGGAGTGTCTCCGTTTAATGGCTTCGACGTTTCGTAGATTTCCTTCCAGAAACGTTCAACCTCTTGGACGGGTGGCGGAGATTCAACGATAGGCGGAGGTGGTCGAAAGAGACGGGACGGGTGAAGGAGAAAGGTGGTATTTTCAATCATGCCCCTACTCCTCTTGAGGAGTTTTTTCGGAGCCGTGGTGAGTGCCCGTACTCTATCGACCGCGTGCTGCTTAATGGTAAGCAGCACGCTTTTATTCAGGGTGTGATGGTTGTACCTGAGACTGCGCGCTATGCGCCGAACTTTAGGGGTGAAAGTTCGCCCAGATAAGATGTATTCCATCACACACTGAATTCTCGACGCCTGTTGTCTCGCCTGCGTGATCTTGGCCTCCAACTGTTCAAGCCTCTTTGCTGCTTTGTCCTCCCAAGAGGTGTTCTTTTGGGAGTGAGCCATAAGTTTGGCAGCAGCATAGACCACGCAATTTACCGTCCAAAGGTCCGACGTTTCCGTTAGGATTTCGTCGATAAGACTATTCAGCTGGGGCAGGTGGTTACCCCGCAGAGAGATCTTCCGGTGGATGTCTCTCTGCCTAGGATGTCCTTCATCATAGTTAATGGTGCTTAACAACCGCGTTCGTAGATCAGAGACGGCCTGACCAGCATCTTCCCCATTTGGCCGAGAGACAGACACAAATGTCGTTCTCGCCTCAGGCGGTGGAGAGGCTGCCTGTGTCGGGGAGGGTGGTCTGGCCGGTGGTGTATTTCTCTGAACTAGCGGTTGGTGGAGGGTTTCCTTTCTTCGCAGGTGGTTGGCATAATCGCGCAGGTTTTTCTTCGATAGGTGGTCGTGTTCTGGATGCATCTCACACCACAATGAGTGCATCCTTGCCATATACCCCCTGCGATCGGGCTCGCTGGCAGCATGGCATGCAAGAAGGTCGCCTCTTAGGGCTTCTGTCCACTGCATCCGAGCTCCCGTAACGATGGTATTGTTATTGCCACACCCAACTCCACTAGGACCCCCATCCGAGAAGGGCCGGTTGTGGGTAGAATTTCTGGTATCTTTCCTTGGAACCAATTTTACTGCGTGTGGGGTGGTTAGCCCCACACGCAGACGTCCACCATTAGCCGGCTAAAGCCGTTACCAGGTACGCCACGGGGAGGCTGGTGGTCCGGCTTTTGTACCCTACTTATTATTATTATCTTAGTGTGATCGCTAATTTCACGTCCGCCGGGATTGCATCTCTGAAATGTGTGTTTACTTTTGCGATTTTTGATTCCACCAGTCTCAAAAGAAAACTTAAGTTATCCTTAGGCATACGTGTGAAGTTTTTAAACAGAGCATTGTCATTGAGTTCTAATTCCCATATGCCAAAATTCCGCACTTTAAAATAATCTTTCATCCACACTCTTCGTCCGAATTTTTCATGTCTTTTTCTCTCACGTTTCAACAACAAAACTGAAACACTTTAGCCGAGTAAAGCACCAATATCAGTTTCTTCCATTTCTGCACTCCCTCTCATAGTTGAAAACTAACAACGCACAAATGTGGATAGAAAAGGAATGCGTCTAGCGCATTGAATCAAAGGGCATGCGCTACTGTATCCCGTGTTGAAAGCTGAATTGAAAATTGAATTGAATTGAATGTTGAAGAGGAAAGCGTACTAGTGTGGACAGGGCTATTCCCCCTTACTCCGGAGCTCCAAAAGGAGAGACATTTTATTCCCCCCTCCCCCAAATCAGTTCCTCCAAGAAGAGACAGAACCAATTGCGTAGGAACCTTAGTAACAAAGGAAGCGAAGATTCGCCGCAATTCGGCAGTCGAGCATTTTTTTAAGTAACTGTAATCAAAGTGTCCCTCAGTGATTTATGTGCACTTAACTCTCCATAGCAAAACCTGCGAACGAGTGTTCTCTTATATTCATGTGATATTCCTTTACCGACTGTGTTCTATTATGTCCATGTGTATTTTTTAGCAATCATGAAAGGCCTTGAACCTAAACTCTGGATATTCGCTCTACTGTGTGTGACAGTGCAGTTAGTGACCTTCTCTGGACTGCTACTTATGACGAGGAAAAGCTTCATTTTACTACTGGGGAATGGTTTCTCCATATTGACCTACACATTCCACAACTTTTGGACCCCACCAGTGCAGTGAAGAAGCAGTTTAGTGCCTCTTCTGACTTCACCGCTCAAGTAACCCATCAAGTGAGCTTAAACACGTCCATAAAATTGGGGGACATTTCTAGTGAATACAAACAAAGCTTACACCATGAACTTACCCTTTTGGAAAATGAATTTGATGCGTTAAGATACTCAGAAAATAATATTCGTGTTAATAAAGGATTGTTTAATTTTTAGGTTATGGACTGCATTATTTGACGGGTGCCACTACCGATGATCAAATCAAATAATTGTCCAAACAAACTTCTACGTTACCCGCCAATACTGAGAAGTCCCTCGATGCCAGATACACCTTCCTCTCGAACACTTCGAAGACTCCCAAAAGACACGATACCATGTTGAGTCAAACTCTGAAGACTCTTCAGGTCTTGAAAACGTCATTTCAACGAGATAATAATGTCATTGCTCACGCTATCACACGAGCTGACTCCGCAATCAGACTGTTAAACCATCTCCACTCAGCTTCCTCGCGCTTTCACGCAACCTGCGAGAAATTCATCACGATATACGAATGGTGAGAAATATCATCGAGTTAGCCGAATTCGGAAGGCTGACCCCTTCCATACTCCCCCTTAAACGTTTAACTAACAGCATAAACACGACCGCCAAGCGGCTACCGCCTGGGATATCCTTTGTCAGCTTCCCATGGGAGAGTATCCATTCCCTCTTTAAAGTTGCCCAAACGAGAGTACTACGACAAACCGGAAACCTTGAACTGCTGGTCATCCTGCCGTTAGTCCACAAAGGTATGAGCTTTAACGTATTCCAAGCCCAACCGCTCCCCTTGCAGGCAGAGATCGAGCAGGAGGAGGAGATCGGCATGCAATGCTAATGAACCCCGACGCACCTTACTTGGCGGTGTCCGCAAGGCGGGGCCGATTTGTGCTTCCGCCCTCGGAATACTCTCTGCAGTGCGTAAGCGGCGATATCCTGATCTGCCCTCCGGCATACCCTGTTCTGACGGAAAGCGCCAACTCGTGCAACATCGCGGTGTTTCTCAACATTTCTAATAGTATAAAACTAAATTGTCACATTCAATTAACAATGCAATATCCCCTTCTGGGGTTCCTCAATTCACCTTCCAAAATTATTTAAAATGCAAAAAAGAATTATTCGTACAATAGCTAATTCTAATAATAGAGCACCCAGTAAACCTATTTTTGAAAAACTAGCGATTTTACCACCTTGTATCTTGAGACAGTGCCTCTCATTAACAAGAATCAAGACGTGTTCACCAAAAATTGTGACATCCATAGCCATAACACGAAGTCAAAACCTAATTCATATAAATCAGCTCAGAGTTAACTTAAGTATTAAAGAGATAGACCATCAAGGGATACTTTTATACAATAAATTTCCAAATTATATTAAGAATATTAAAAGTGCATCTAAGTTTTAATGCACTGTTAAAAAACTACTGGCAAACAAATTATTCTGTAGTGTAGAGGAATTTTTCATGCAAATTATTTTGACGATGTAATTGAAATGGAAGTTTTAAAACTTATTTAATCGCCGCCACCACCCTGCATCAGCTTCCAGGATCTCCGAAAGATGAGACTTCACCCAGGCTAAATTCGTAAGAATTCCTGTCGCCACGTGCTATTCCCCCCGCCCCATCGCTCCTCCCTCTCGACCAACGACGATCCCCGACTCACGGCTAGCCTGCTTTTGTGATTGGCTTCATTCATTTGGAATCTCTGGACTAGTCTCCGTGATCACAAGCCCCTGTATTTCAAGATCGCCAGCTATGCGTCATACTTAGTGGACTTTAGATAAAGTTTAATCATCGGAAAAAAGGGTATTTGTGTGTGTATTTGAGACATGACGCCGTGTCAAAGAAGTGTATTTTGTATTGAAGGTGACGCTGTGTGCCACTAAAGGGTATTTTTTTCGTATTTCTTTTCGTATTGAAGGTGACGCCGTGTGGGAAAAGTGCTTTCAAGTCATTAGATGTTATTACCGAAACTACGCTAGTAATTATTATTTTGTTGCCTAAATCGCCAATCTTCCTTCCCTCGATCGCATTGCTTAGAATTGTAACGCGGTGGTCGCGGAACCCTGGGAACTCTACCTGTGCCCTTTTTTACATTTTTGCAAACCAAAAGTCTGATAGTGGAAGGGCATCACCCGCTTTTCTACTGCACGGTCTTCACACCCGAACAGCAATCTGTTTGTATGGCGGAACTCCGACTCATTCACCCTGTTTAAGTAGTAGTAGTATTATTATTTTTGGGTGCGTCGACTACTATGGTCATTTTGCACCACTCTCATCCTTATAAGTACAAAATATAAATTACGAATAAAAAATTAAAATTTCGCTTGCCTACATGTGATAAAATGTGCAATTAAGCCTAAAACAGTGAATTTATAATTTATTTAAAACATTAATATCTTTTAAAAAAGCAATTACTCGGGTGAGACTATCAGGGGAGTCGCCTAGGATAGTTTCTAAGGTCCCGTTAACCTTATGTCTTTCTCGAGAAGACCGGTATTTTTCACACTCCGTCAGGATGTCGCACACTCAGAGAGGAGTCGCAATCATCACACCGAGGTGGAGTCTTCTCTTCTGTGAAGAGGTATGAGTGGGTCAGGGCAGTATGCCCTATCCTCAGACGAGTGATTGCGACTTCTTCCCTCCGGGTACTCCTGACAGAAGAGGGCCACACTGTTACTACCGGTTTCACAGACCGAAGTTTGCTATTATGTATCTCCTGCCACGATTCTTGCCATCTGCCCATTGCTATGTTTCGAAACATAGATTTTAGGTCTTCTGCAGTTACCTTGTTCGATACAATTTGTGGCATGTGCAGTGCTTCCTTTGCTGCTTTGTCCGCTCGTTCGTTACCAGCTATTCCCACGTGTCCAGGGATCCAGACAAATGATGTTTTAATTCCCTTGTTAAGAAGGGATTGGAGGGTGCATTGTATATCCTGGACAAGAGGATGGTGTGGGTAATAGGCCGAAATGGACTTAACGGCGCTTAAAGAGTCGGTGCAGATAAGGAAAGAGCCAGAATTGCAATTCATATTCCTTAGGGCCATCTTAATTGCGAATAATTCCGCAGTGTATACGCTACACAGTGGATTGAGTCTCGCCTTGATGACCTTGTGGTGTGTGGAGGACACGGCACATGCGCATGCTGAATCAGTCTTCGATCCATCCGTATACACGGGAGTGGAGTCCGGGTGGTTACCCAGGAATTCTAAAAACAGGCTCTGGTACTCCTGCGGTGTGACAGAGGATTTCTGGCGTCCATCCACAACAGTATAGCACTCTGGTCGCGGTAAAGACCAAGGCGGGTATTTTGAGTACCCGACCGCATACACATCCGGTAGTGAGATGTCAAATTCATCAATAAAATCATTAAAACGAATACTTAGTGGCCTAGTAGCCCTCGTCCTTCTGTTAAAAATATCTAAAAACCTTGGTTTAAAAACTATGTCAAAGCATGGGTGTCTCGACATTGATAAAATTTTTGACACATAGTTGCATGTCAACATTAGCCTACGAGTAGCCAGCGGCGGCTCCCCGGCGTCTGCATAGAGGCTTAGGACAGGAGAGGTCCTAAAAGCGCCAATTGCTAACCGTAATCCTGCGTTGTGGACCGTTGTTAACGGTCGCAGATAAGACTCTCGTCCAGATGAGTAGACTAAACACCCGTAGTCTATTTTCGACCGAATCAGCGCACGGTATAGTAAGATCGAGGTCGTGCGATCAGCACCCCATGTTGTGTTGTTTAAAATTCGTAAAATGTTTAGGCTACGGCGGCACTTATCGGCTAGTTTGCGGACGTGCTCCTGCCATGTCAACCTACGGTCTAAAATCATACCGAGAAATCGAACCGATTCCACGTAAGGAAGGTTATTTCGTCCCAAGCGTAACGGCGGAGCTATGTGGATACCTCGCAATCGGTGAAAATGCATGCATACAGTTTTCTCCTTGGAGAAACGAAGCCCGTTTCTCTTTGCCCAGTTGTTCAGTTTGATGACAGTCAACTGTTGTGTCAGTCTTGCAACGCTGGCCAATGTAGACGACCTGCAGAAGATTGCAAGGTCGTCTACGAATAGGGATCCCATCACCGGTGTCTTTATACAGTCCGCAATATCATTAATGGCGATTGCAAATAATGTAACGCTTAAAACAGAGCCCTGGGGTACGCCGTTATCCTGAGAGTAAAACTGTGAGAGGTTTTTTCCCACTCTCACTCTAAAACCACGGTTTGTTAAAAAGTTTCGGATAAAAATGGGTAGGTTACCCCTGAAACCCCAACTGTGCATTGTTTGCAAGATCTTCCCGCGCCATAGCATGTCATAGGCCTTCTCCAAGTCAAAGAAGACACCAATGACATGTTGACGCAGAAGAAAGGCCTCCTGGATAAAATTATCAGTCCGAATGAGATGGTCGATAGTAGATCTTCCCCTACGAAAGCCACATTGTATGTTGGAAAGAAGGTTTCGCCGCTCCAACCACCAAGCAAGCCGGCGATTGACCATTCTTTCCATAACCTTGCACAGGCAACTGGTAAGAGAGATGGGCCTATAGTTGCTAGGGCTACTGTTGTCTTTTCCCTGCTTCGCTATTGGAACCACGATAGATTCCCGCCAGGATTGTGGAAAACTACCCTCCAACCAAATATGGTTGAGGGTATGAAGGACGTCCAGCAGCGCTTTCTTCGGTATGTTCCGGAGAAAAGCGTTGTGGACACTGTCTGTTCCTGGGGACGAATTCCTGGATTCCGCAATTGCAGAGGCCAGCTCCCATAGCGAGAAGCATTCGTTATAGTCAGCAATGCCCTGCGTTTCACGGAACGTTAGGGATTTTGCTTCGCAGCGTTGCTTTATTTCTCTGAAGTCGGCATCATAATTGTCGTTACTGCAGATGTTGCTGAACGTACGGCCAAAGATCTCACATAATTCCGAGGGAGATGTTGCCACCCGGTCATCGACTTTTAGTCCGGAAACGCCGCATTGCTGACGGGAGCCCGAGATGCTTCGTACCTTCCTCCAGACCTGTGCAAGAGGCGTCCTGTGGTTGACGCCTGAGATGAATTCTATCCAGGAGGCCTTCTTCGCCTCCTTTACGATTTGTCGGGCTTTCGCTCGAAGACGTCGGAAGGAGGCAAGATTGGTTTTCGTGGGGTACTTCTGAAAAATGCGAAGTGCTCGCTTCCGCAATTTTATTGCCTTCGCGCATTCCTCTGTCCACCATGGCACTGGAGGTCGACGGACGATACCCTTGGATCGTGGGACGCTGGTATTTGCCGCCTCGATGATTGCAGATTTAAGGACTTCGACGTTTTGCATTACGTCACGGTTGCCGTCATGTTTATATGTAAAATTCTCTCTGAAAATTGACCAGTCAGCTTTCTGAATAATCCAATTTCCAGGAGTTATAAAAAATGGATTAAAAAAGATATTCTTACGTATAAAAAGGGGAAAATGATCACTGCCACATAGATCTGTATGAACGGATAAGTTGAGTTTCGTGGAAAGACTGCTCGAGCAGATGGCGAGGTCAATGGAAGAAAATTCTCCATTAAAACTATTAAAACGAGTTTTCTCACTACTATTCAGTAGAACAAGGTTAAAATCCTGGATAAAATGTGATAAAATCCGCCCTCTTCTATTGCACTGGCTTCTAGAGCTACCCCACAAAGGGTCATGTGCATTAAAGTCTCCTAAAAGTATAAAGGGCTTGGGTAATTGAAGGATAAGATTCTCGAGGTTGTTTTCAGTGACTGGAGCGCATTCCGGTAAGTAAACGTTGCACAGCGTTATGGTCTCTGGTGCGTGCACAGTCACAGCAACCGCCTGAAAAAGTGTGTTCAGTTGTACCCGAGAGGTGTAAAGGGTCTCCCAGACAGCAACCGCCACTCCACCCTGGGCTCGTTGGCCGCTGGCATCGTCGTATCTAAAAACATTAAAATTACTTAAGTTACCCTTGTCCGTGGCTTTAAAATGCGTCTCTTGGAGACAAATACAAGACGGATTAAAATCACGAATTAAAATGGTTAACTCCTCCTTGTGACGATAAAACCCATTACAGTTCCACTGTAAAATAGAATTCATTTAAAAAGGGAAAAAAATAAAAGGCGAGAAACAAGTTAAAAACAGCAGTCTGTCCATCCGTTAGGAGGATCAGCGCCTAATGCGGCTCTTTTTCCCCTTTTGCCTGGCTAAGAGGACGTCTGTCTCAGACGGGTCATCCTCCTCCATAGCCTCCTCTGGGCATGGAGCGCGTACCCCGGAGGGGCCGGGGGATGGCGTTTTCTCACGCCCCGAGGGCGGGGTCCCAGTGGGTTTCGGCGGGTTCTTCTTAGGAGAACCCGCACAGGTGACATTCTTTGGTTTTGCCGGCTTTGTAGCCTTATCCGGCTTGGCTTCCTCATCTTTTCTAGACTTTCTTGTGTCCGTTGTCTTATCTGCATCATTTTTCTGAGTATTGTCAGATCCATTTTTATTGGTTGGGGTTTCAGCGACAGCAGCGAAAGATCTGGAGAAAGTAGGGGCTATTAGGGTGCGGTACTTTTTTCTGGCTTCTATGTATGGCAACTTTTCAACTGTTTTTATCTCCATTATCTTCTTTTCCTCTTTCATTCTCGGACAATCGCGGGAGTACACTGGGTGTGCACCCTCGCAATTGACACAAAAAGGTTCGGAGGTGCAACCATCATCCTCATGCTTTTCATTACCACAGCGCGGGCAGGTGGCCTTGCCCTTGCATCTAGTGGCGATATGGCCAAAGTGTTGGCATTGAAAACATCGCATGGGGTTAGGGATGAATGGGCGGACAGGAACCGATTCATACCCAACAAAAACCTTGTCGGGGAGCGCGTCGCGCGAGAAGGTGAGGATAACAGACGTGCTGTTGATCAGCTCACCGTTCCGCTTTATTTTTAATCGACGACAGTCTATAATGCCCTGAGGGGCCATTTCCCTCTTTATTTCGTCGTCGTCGACATACAGCAGGTCGTAACTGCTTATCACTCCCCGACTGGTGTTCAAGGTGCGGTGCACCTCGACCTTCACTGGTATATCATTTAAACGGGTAAAATTAAGCAACTTTGCACTTTGGGTATCATTGGCCGTTTCTATTAATAAAGTTCCGTCACGTAGCTTCTTGGCAGATATTAAGTCGCCAGTAACTGCTGCTGAAAGGACTCTACGGATTAGGAAGGGAGATACCTTAGTGAGGGTCTCATCTTCCTTTGCACATCTCATTATCAAGTACCGCCTACAAGCGGACACCGGGTTAACTCCCCCGCCCGTTTCCGGACGGGATCTTTTTAATGGAGGAAGGGTATCTGGTTCCATTAATATAAGAGGTTCATCCCCTGGGCTCCCCACCCACCACGGAGCCACATATTTGGGACGCCACACCGCCAGCCGGTGTGGTCGCCAGGGCTACCCAAGGGATATAGCACTATCGTGTAGGGGATTTGCTTCAGGTTAGGTCTCCAGTAAATGGGCCCTCCAAACCCATACACCTTCGGCCGCCCTACACAGACCCCCATCACTCCAGCACTCGCCATCGAAACGTGTCGATAAGCCGATTGATCAAGACTGGCTAGATCTTGACCGCCCGTTTACAGGGGATCCAGGGCCGAAGTGGGGTATTGAATCCCGGCCCATACCGGGTATCCGACACCCGGCTGGGTGCCGGAGAACTCACCCACCAGGATCCCCTTCTCCCCCTTACGGGTCTCCGCACACGGCAAACATGCGGGTGGATCGCAGGCCAGGTGGTATGGCCGCACACAGACAGTTGACCCACAAGACTGTCCTGACTCAACCCTTGCTGACACTGGGGTTTTTTCCGGGGTTTCCTTCCCCGCCCTTTTAGTCGCCTCTTACGACAAGCAGGGATACTGCGGGAGTATTCTCCATCCCCCTACCCGCAGGGGTCACCCTGTTTAAATCCCGTGGGGAAAACTGAAGTTCTAACCGAAAGGGAGGGGTGTGTGACCGGACCACTATAATATGAAATGTAAAAATTATGTATCAGAAATATTAATTTATATGTTTCATACTATTATTAGCAGAAGTTTACTACTATTCCATGACGAAGGCATGCATTACATTGTACATGCTTATGGTGAATTAATAATAATAATAATGCAATGAACAAATTCAAGATGACGGGTAGTAAACGGATTGCACATTGCGGTAGTAGCCAAAATAGCGTTTCTACTAACAGTAAAGCAGTAAAATGTAGTGGAAAGTGTGGCAAATGGTGGCATATTAGGCGTGCTAATTTAGGAAATGATGAGTTTGTCAAGATAGCCTCCAGTGATGATATCTGGTTTTATGAAAACTGCGGTATAGCTGAAGTTGGCAGCAAGCGCGAAGATGATGTAGTATCACCTGTCGAAAAACTAACGAAATCAGAACGTGTTAAATTAGATGGACTAACTACAGATAAACTTCTGAAAACAATAAACAAAGAACAACGGGAAATGAAAGCAGCTGGGATATTTTTAAACGCAATCAAATCAGGAGCGTCAGGGGATGACATCAAGAAACAGAAGTTGTGGTACTATTAGTTGCTAAGGTAAGATCTTATAATTACTATTCATATAAAATAACTTTTCAAAACAACTAGGTGCCTAATGATTTGGCGTCTGGGCTGACACAAGACGTAATTTTATTTTTACGAGACATACCTATCCCCTTTCTCTCTTCATCCTACTCATCATAGGCGGCCTGATCACCCGCCGATACAGGAGGAGGACGAGGACCCCTAGACCCATGCCAGCGGCTCCAGAGGCGGAGTTGCTGCACCTGCGAACGCCGTCCGCCGCACCATCAGCTCCCGCGGAGCAGGAGGAGCCGAAGACATTAACGGCACCAGCCAGCCCTTTACCCCAGCGCGGAATGATACCGTGGCCCCTATGACCTCCTTCCTAAAAATTTCCCGTTTTTTATGGTATTTTTTGGGATTGGTTTTATTTTTTCTACACTTCTTCTAATTTCCTCTCCTCTCGGATTTTTATGTAAATTCATTTTTATTTTTTGTGTATTTTTCAAATCGCGTAAAAAGCACCACCGGAATGGCAACCCCTTCGATCGAAAGAGGCTTTGCGTGGTCTCCTAATCAAATATAACACGCTGTTCTCTTCCACTCCGAACCCGATTACAGGAGTCATCCAGCGGATTAAACTTACCGATGATAGGCCATTTGTGCAGCGGTCCTATCCTATTCCCTTGGCTTACAGACAAGCCGTACAGGAGAAAACTGACGAAATGATTGCCCAAGGTATAATCAAAAAAGCTAAGACAGCCTACATTAATCCGCTTTTAGTGGTAAGAAAGAAGGACGGTACGGTGCGTGTATGTTTAGACACCAGCGGCCGTATTCATACATTTCGAGTTAAACCCGGGGTTGTGCAGTTTATCTTAGTCCGGTCTAAGTGCGGTTTAGAACGGTACTAAAAGTTGGTATTCATAGCTTCGGTCGAGAGAGATAGCCTCGGGGACTAACGGAGTACGAGACTTGCTACCGCGCGAGGATGGAACGCTTGGCAACACCGCTATTCTTCAAGTAGCAGGGTATTTCCTGGAATTTTGGAACTGGTTTTTGGCGTCTCGCGAGGATCTGCGCGTTATCTGCGAACCCTTTACCACTCTTTACTTGTTTCCTGGACTTCCTTCCTCACAGAAATCAGCCCGGAATCCTGCTCCCTGCGCTTTGGAAATCTTCCAGTTCACTTTTTTGTAAGTATTTGTTGCTTATGTTAGATGTGTTACATATCATTTTTCTTCGGGTTTATTATTCTTATTGAATATATAGCATAATCATCCGGTTTTCTTTCTTGTGATTCGCTTAATTTATTATGATTACTGTGCCACGTGTTTGCTATTGCATACAAGTTGATCGTTTTCCATTTAAATATAACATGAATGTGCTAAGCAATTTTTCCCTCGTGAGATAAGTGCTTATTCTTCAATATTAGCACTAGTATATTGCTTTCATTTGCATTTTCTGTAGCTTAAATGGATAAGTTTATTTTTCGTAGTCTAGTGTAAAAGTTAGTTGCAGTTTTTTGAACTGCCAAATCGATAACTTGTAAAATCCATATCATTCTTATGCTGATAATAAGAGAGAAGTTTATATATTAATTTCTCTCTTGTTCTCAACATTTCATGTCGTTTTAAGTTTGCTTGTCAGTGCTTTTTGTTTAGTTAAAATGGCAAAAAGGATGCGATCCGAAAATTGGACGAAAGGAGAGAAGGACACACTTTTGGAGCTAGTCCGCGATAGGGTGGGAGTAATAGAAAACAAGGTCTGTGACAGCAGATTTGTTAAGAAGAAAGCAGAAGCGTGGAAGGAGATCGTACGGCTTTTTGAAGCGGAGCACGGCGACGGACGAGGGTTGGCCCGCATAAAGGAGCAGTGGAAGAGAATGAAAATTACATCCAAGAGAAATATATCCAAGGTAAGACGCACAGATTATTTTACATAATCACTTGAAATAACAGAATTGTATATTAAACATGTTCTATCATTTGCAGAAGAAAATGTATCTCAAGGGAACGGGCGGAGGGGGAGCTGACACCATCACTACGTCGGACAATGATTATTTAATAATGGAGTTGCTGCCAGGACAATTTTTGAAGGACAGCAGCTCTTTTGACGATGATGAAAACGATTCCTCGGTAAGTTCGGTGACAAAAATATACCAATAGTACTAGCCAAAATGAGGAATAAAATGTTGTTACTTAAGTCATGCTGCTATCTACTAACATATGTTTTTAACGACTGTAAATCTCTCAGTAGTGACAAAGTTGCCACTGGTCTTGATTAACACCTTTTCTCATATATGATGTATCTTCTCTCAAGTCACTGATAGCGAAGTCACAATTTTTAACAATTATTATTGAATTGAATGATTACTTTGCAGGTCGACATTAATGGCAGGGGAATCGACAAAATACATTCATCTTCATTGGATGTTATTAGGGAGAGGTATGTGAATCATTCCTTATATTCAATGTATATGTTGACCAATTGAGGTATTATTAGGCTAGCCTCTTTGAATGAAGTTTCCTATGTTTCAACCATGTATTTGAGATAAATGTCCCTTTGTCCTAGCATGTGTGAAAATTACCATTCACTTTCACAATAAGTTACATTCTGAAATAAGCATTGTTAAGATAGCCCCATTGACTGAATGTTCTTATGTTTCAACCATGTGTTTGATATAAATGTCCCTTTGTCCTAGCATGTGTGCACAATTACCATTCATTCGAGTACCAAAAAAATGGCTCAACCACTTTCTCATCTAGTAATGCATGATAAGCCACAATTACAACCCATAGCTAATCTAATTTTTCATGATCCCAGAGTAATCTATAATGACATGTATTCATTTCCTTGCAGTTCATTGCCAGTCATCTAGAATATGTCTATGTCGATTGAACCAACATGCACAGAAGTAACTGTAACACCAAGGTAAGAGGGAGGTTTCTTACTCTCTCATAGTCGTACATTGCTATTTCGATTGTCGATTCTAATAATTTCTGCTCTGGTCTATATATATATATATATATAGACCAGAGCAGAAATTATTAGAATCGACAATCGAAATAGCAATGTACGACTATGAGAGAGTAAGAAACCTCCCTCTTACCTTGGTGTTACAGTATGTACCTATAAATTTATTTAATATGTAACTCATGCCGGATTTTCACAAATATTATTTAGTCAGCTTTTATTATTAACTTAGCATCAAATCATACGTAACATCAGCCTCTAATTTTGTAATCTTTCATACTGCCCAATCTTTGCTTTTTGAGATATCCAGCTTTCCAACTTACATTCATGCTGCACTGCATTTCTGTGAATATATTTCTCTTTCCTAACAAGCATATTTTTGATCTTGAAGCCTATCTTGATGTGGGCTCATCATCCTATCTAATTATCCAACAATTGAAGATTATTAATGAAGCTTTCAATTGGCTGCTGCATTAAATAGCAAGCAGTTTAAATAACATACATGCTCATAACTTTTGTGTTCACAGAGAGTCACGAGATATTCAAAGGAAGGAAAACTCAATTGATCATTACTCTTTAAGCAAAGAGCTAATGTTACTAATAAATCATAATGTATTTTTTTTAAAGAGGTACATACTCAATTAATTTTGCATTTTCTGATATCCTTATGTTTGTTTACAGAATACCTGGTTCATCGAGGGAGAGTAGGAAAAGGAAGGTGCCTAGCATGAGTGCCTACGAGGAAGCAATGTTAAAAATTCATTCTGAAAAAGTGGAATTGCAGCAGAGAATGATTCTGAAGAGAGAGAGAAGGGAGGAAGAGCTGCACAGGGGGAACTAGAAATTCAAGATCTACAAAAAATGTACTGGAGGGATAAAATGAAAGAAATTAACAAGTGAATTCAATAAAAAAATTTATTTCAAAAATATTGTGCGATAAAATTTCTCCTAAATATATTTCCTCTAGCAGCCTCTGCTTGTCCTCCATTCCCAGCCTCATCTTCTTCTTGTAGCTCCTCGGCATCAACCTCATCATCACTCTCCCTTTCGCTGTCAGTATCAGAATCTGAAATGGAGAAAGATGAAGCTGTCAATAGAGATTTATTGTGGTTAGGTATTAAGTTCTAAGCATGGTCATAGGTTCTAAGCTAAAATATAGAGACTCAAATGTTCTTATTATTAATTCATTATATAACTTAGCTTTTAATCATAGCATATCAATTGTCCCATTGCAAGAGATACTTAGTTCTAAGCATGGTCATAGGTTCTAAGCTAAAATATAGAGACTCAAATGTTCTTATTCTTAATTCATTATATAACTTAGCTTTTAATCATTGCGTATCAATTGTCCCATTGCAAGAGATACTTATCAATACATTTATTAAATTAGTATTTATTTTGAATTCTTTGTTGTGTTAACAGAATCAGGACCCTAGGTATTAAATTCGGGTAAAGAGTATAAACAGGTGTCAACCCAGTAACAGAAGAAGAATAAGATGTAGCTTGATCTATTATTTGAAATATTTGACCAATGGTAAAATAAACTCTGCACAAGGAAGAGAGCTTAAGTGAAGGGATAAGAAGATAGTTCTAAAATTAGAGGGGTTTAGACTTACAACACTGCCGAATATCCAAGCTAAGGAATTCACTTCAAATTTATGGTTTTATCATAAAATCATTTCATTTACATAACTATTGCACAGAAGTCAAAGCGAGGAATTGGGCACATGAATATATTTCTTTCACATTATGAATTAATAATCAAAAGTATAAGTCCCAAGGCATAATCATTGTTGAGTACCACAACAGAAGGAGTAACATGACTATGAAATACTTGTGTTGTCTATCGTAATGATGTACATACCTAAATAAAAAGTAGAATTTTTATGACATTTAGATGCAAATTAATGACAGCTTTTATTTACTTTCATATGATTACTTCTGACAACTGAATTTGTAAGGTAATCATGCTGTGACCCAACTACTATAAATTACAATCATTTTATCGTGACCGAGGACTTTCTTTCATGTAATATTTTTACATCTATAGATATGGTGCAATTCTAGGTTACTCATCACAGTAAGGCCAATGAATTGAATTCATTAAGATCCATGATATAAGTATTGCAGTGTTATACTAAGGGTATAAAACAGTTCCAACATGAAAAACTTATAATAGATATATGAAGAAAGCAAGGGCACTCAGTTATTCCCAACAACTGCTTACCTTCCATCCTGTAGTCTATTCTCAGATTATGGAGAACTGCCATAGCCACTATCATGGCTTTACATGTGTCAAGGGTTACAGTAAGCCCTCTGTATAAGGCTCGAAAGGTCATTTTCCAGACCCCAAACAGCCTTTCCACAACATTCCTTGTCTGAATGTGAGCTGCATTGTACGCGATTTCTGCTGCTGTATGTAATGATAAATTCTTAGTAGTGGCAATCCATCTCACCTTTTAATACAAAAAAATTCCACAAATATCATGGAGATAAAAAGTGAAACCTCAAAAAAATGAGCATTTTTCAATTATTTTCCTTACCTGGGGATTCCTGAGAGGAGTCAACATATATAGTTGGCAGGCATAGCCACTATCCCCTAAGAGGATTCCATTGTAAAATCCCTGATCAAACCTTTCTTTTAAATTTGACTCATTGAATATTCGGGAGTCGTGAGCACTACCCCTCCACCTGGCAACAATATTCTTTATCTTCAGATTGGCACCAGCTACAACCTAAAGAAAATAATATAGTTTTCAGTATCTATAGCATCAGACCTCACAAGCCCATTACACTAGTTTGTTCACTTTGCACAAAGAGAATTATAAAACATGTACTTACTTGCACATTAACACTGAAGAAATTCTTCCTGTTTATGTATGCTTGGGCATCTTCTCCCCCCGGGTTGCTAATTTTGACATGGGTGCAATCTATGCACCCAATCACTTTAGGGAACCTCCTAATTCTATGGAAATCAGCCATTTCTGCTCTCAAATGCCGAGTAGAATTAGGGAAAGTTATTACTTCTGGCCTCAAGTGAGCCAGTGCCAGCGAAGTCCTTCTCAAAATGCGGCTAGTTGAAGACTGGCTGATGCCATGGAGTTCACCCAAGCTCTGTTGGTATGCTCCTCTGGCAAAAAACTGTTAAGTAGTCAGCAGCTGAAGGATTGGACTGACAGGTTTTCCACTGTTTCCAGCTGCACCACGATATAAGTCGTTTCCAACTTTTTCTAGGATTCTTTCCACTCCAGCTTTTGAGAAGCGGTAACGCTTCCTGAATTGCCTATCTGTGTATTTGGTAAATGGATCTGGCCTTGCCAAATACACCTTCCCTCTCCGAACTCCCCTCACCCCATCATCCATCACCTCTAAATCATCCAACAATTCTTCGTAATCCAACCCAACCATGCCAAACACAACGTAGGTACAATATGGGAACAAAAAACCGTTCCTAGAAACCTATGTACTGTTAAAACTTAGGTTATACCTACTCCAAGACCTAAAAATACACAAATAGTTACATACAAGGATAAAACTCAATTGTTATTTAATGATAACAAACGTTAAACCTACCCATCCCACCAAAAAATCTGAAGAAAAAATGGCGACGCGCGGAGCTTAAACTCAACGTTAAACCATTATTCCATAGGTTTAACTTTCTCCGGACTAAAGCTGCCGGGGCTAAGGTCGATCAGCGTTAAAACGGCGCTATGAATACGAGTTCAACGACTTCGCCGGTCTAACTTACTTAGTAGTCGTAGTCTAACGTAACTATGAATACGGCCGCAGGCGACTAAATAGCGTAACCGTTCCTGAAAATGACGTTCCACCCCGCATTGACGAAGTTATGTTAAGCTTTCACGGAGCTAAGCACTTCACTAGCCTTGACTTCACGGCGTCGTATTGGCAAATTAAGCTACACCCGGAAGACCAGAAATATACAGGTTTCTTGTTTAATTCGTGCAGTTATGTTTTTCAACGCGTCCCTTTTGGACTCAAGACAAGTAGTTCTGCCTTGATACGATGCTTGCATGATATTATAGGCCATGAATATAATCATTGTTCAACCGTGTATGTCGATGACATACTCGTTACGACTTCCGATTTTCTGATCATTTAAGGCAATTAACCATGCTTTTTGATAAGCTCTTGAAAGCCAATATTTTCTTAAATTTGGCTAAATCTCAGTTTTGCCAAAAACAGGTTAAATTCTTAGGTCACATATTGTCCGAGAAAGGTGACAGACCTGACCCCGAAAAAATTGCGGCCATCGAATCCGCGCCCGCCCCTGCCAATTTAAAGCAATTGAGAGGATTCCTCGGTCTTTGTAACTTCTTTGCCAAGTTTGCGCTTAGGTATGCGTCTTTAACCGTTCCATTATTAAGGTTATTGAAAAAGAACACTCCATGGAAATGGGAGAAGGAACATGACGAGGCATTTAAAAATGTAAAAAAATGTTTCCTGGAATCAGTGATGCTTAGCTTCCCGGATTTTTCTAAGATGATTCAAGTTCAGACAGACAGTAGTGACGTAGGTCTAGGAGCTGTCTTATTCCAGAAGGGAGATGACGGTGATCTTCAGGTCATATCGTTCGCGAGTCGTTCTCTAAAAGGTCCGGAGTTAGCATATACCACCACTGAGAAAGAGGCGCTCGCGATTGTATGGACTTTGACTAAATTTCGAGCCCTATTATTAGGCAGGGAATTTAATATTCTCACGGATCACAAGGCCCTTTCATTTCTCAATAGGTGTCACTTCAATAATAGTCGTCTGACCCGATGGGCCCTTTTGATTCAGGAATATGCGTTTACGCTGGAATATTGTCCGGGTGAGAAAAATTTAGTGGCCGATTGGCTTAGTAGGTACTCGACGGGTCAATCACCGATGACCGAACGCCTTCCGGGGCAATTCCTCATGGCCGAAATCGACCTTCACATTGCCTTTCCCCGAAAATGAATGCAAAGACCTCTCTCGTCTCCAATTTGAGGATCAAAAGTTGCGTCCCATCATAGAATGTCTTCGTCAAATCGCCTATTCTGAGTATGCAGGGAACGGACGCATAAGAAAGCTAGCGGAATCCGCAACTTTACGACAAGGTATCCTGTTTAACCCTTCCGTGACTGTGCGGGGTAAGTTAGTTACCCCAATTTATGTTAATGTTGTATAATTTTTATATTTTCTATTTTTTTCTTTCAATATTTCTTGTATTTGAGCACAAACACTTTGTTGTTTCTTTGGTGACGATTGAAAATTTTTTAGATACAAATTGTTTCTGAAAACTTCAATTTTCTTTGGTGGGGTAACTAAGGTACCCCGCACAGCTGTTTTCGGGAAGTCATAGAGTGTGAGACTCGTTGCCTGTGTGGGGTAATTCGTTTACCCCAGCATTCTTTTCTTCGGCTTAAGTCTCATTCATTGCATTAAAATATATTTTATAATTCCACAAATCAGATTTTTAAACTGAACGCTACTGTGTTTATCAAAAATATAGCTCAGTTCTTCACCACAGTGTACAATGTAGCTGCGTACATTTGGGGAAGTTGCTGTCTACTATCACGTTACGACGCCTCACTTTTGGTGAAATTGATATTTAGTTTTAGAAGTCGGCAGTCATTGAAACGTTATCCTCCATATCTTATGACTGGAATTACATAATGATTCTGCGGCGACTTATTCATTCAATGTCATTGAGACTCCCTGGGTAGAGAAACTTTTTTCGTGCCTCAATTTCGGGGGACAGTATTTTTTAGATGAGTTTTCATTTACCCCTAAAACATATACAAAGTGAACATTCTGAAAAGTGTTGCAAAATTAGCCGATACAATACGTATAGGCAACTCAAACGAATTTTACCGTCCTAGGAGAAGGTATATAAGACCGTGCCCTCGTCTGCAATCCCACAATATTGTTCTGTGAGTGTTCAGGCACTAACTTTCATTTAGAATGAAAAGAAGGCTCTACGGAGAGGCTGAAGTGCGTAGGATTTTGGAGGAAAGTGACGAGGATTTCGAAGTGAGTGAAGAGAAATCGGAAATCGAAGATGAAGCATGGGAAGTAGAAGACTTCGAGGATGAACTTCATTGCGAGTTGCCGAGAGAAATCGCTACTGGTAACTCTTGTAGCCAGGGTGCTTACAGGTCCAGGTCAGGATTTCAGTGGAACACTAATCCTCCAGTTTCCAGGAGACGGAGAATACATAATATTGTAACATCCCCGAGTGGACTTACGCAGCACAGATTTGTAAAGAAATGTTATTATGCGTACAATTAGTAAAATTAAAACAATACAATAGCTTCTGCGCATTCAAGTTTTCACATTTCATTTTTGCCACTTTTTGGCATAGAGAATTTGGGTGTTGATTTTTTACTGAATGTTATTAGTCGGAATACAGTCCGGGACAGCTGTCGCATTTCTTCAATATGTGTGCCCGTTTTTGAGGACAATGAAATTGATTACTAAAATAATTTACCCATAATTATTCTCAGAAAGATAATTAAATTTACCAAATATGCATATATTTCAATGAAAACATTACATCGCTGAGAGAGGATTTCCAACTCTTTTTGAATGAAGAAATGATCCAGGAGATATGTGCCTGTACGAATCGTGAGGGCCATATCACCCAAGCTAAGAAGAACATAAACCAACCCGGACAAGAAAAGCCATGGGAAGAAGCGACTGAGTGAAATGTATGCTATCGTGGATATATTGATTGCTGCAGGAAAAAACCGTGTAAGAAAGCTCCATTTAACTGAAATGTGGTCAGAAGGTGAACTTCTTAGAGAACCTTTATACACTGCAGTGTTGTCCCGCGATAGATTTAAAGTCCTACAAATTCCAAAATTTTCGATTCAACGACAGGGGCACAAGGGTAGCTAGAATGAAGAATTCAAATTCAAGATGATAAATTTGAAGCAATCAGGTTAATTTACGACCAATTTGTGGCGAATTGCATTAAATGTTATATGCCGTGCTCTAACATCACGGTGGATGAACGGCTTGCCAATTTCAGGGGTAAATGTCCATTCAAAGTCTACATAAAAAGTAAACCGGGTTGTTATGGAATCAAGATCTGGGTATGCGCTGATTCGGAAACGTCTGATATTCTTTCTTCTCAAGTTTACGCCGGTAAGGTTGGAAACTGGAAAGAGAAAAATCAAGGACAACGGGTTGTAAATGACTTAGTGCGACCCTACTATGGGACTTGGCGTGGGGTTACATGTGATAATTTCTTTACTTCCATTCCACTAGCTCAAAAACTATTTGAAAATAAACTTACAATCACTGGCACACTTAGGGCAAACAAAACCGAAATTCCTGTTGAATTTATCCCGCATCCATCTAGGGAAATTTTTTCAAGTTTATTTGGGTTTACTAATAATATCAGTATGGTTTCCTATGTCCCTAAAAAAAGAAAGGCCGTCATTCTTTTATCAACCAAACACAATGACTCTGAAAAAGCAGGTCCAGAAAATAATTTCAAACCAGAGATAATAAGGCATTATAGCCACACCAAAGGGGCAGTTGATAATGGGGATAAAATGACGCGGGAATATGCATGTGTCCGTAGCACAAGAAGATGGCCATTTAGAATATTCATGGAAATTATAGATATGGCTGCATTAAATTCCTTCATAATTTGGACAAAGAATGATCCCAATTGGAAATCTAATGATCGAAGTAGAAGGAGGTTTTTTCTTAGGGAATCGTCAGTCGAGCTCTCTCAAAATAATGTTCTTCTAAGAAAAAAATTATCTCATAATTATCATTTGCCTTTAAAAAATGCAATACATATATTTTTGAAAGAGAAATAATTAGTAGAGTGTGAGAGAAACGATGGCACGCAAAACAGCACCCTAAGTAGATCAAAGCATTGCTATTTTTAACCGAGAATAGAGGATAAAAAGACTAAGGTGCATTGTACTGGATGTAATAAAGCAGTTTGCAGCTCTCATAGGGAAGAAAAAAAACTTGTATCTTGTTTTGAGTGCCGGGATGGAAGTTGAATGCAATAAAGTTTATAATGTTGTGAATTCAATAACGCCAAAATTCTACATGTTGCCATCTTATGTACTCGTATGTTCATCATAGTGCAATTACAATATCAAAATATGAAAGATTTCTGCTATTTCACACAATACCGATGTAATAACCTAAATTTAACCTGCAATGTATTAAAAATTTAACAAAACATGCAATTATATCATTAAAAAGACTCATGGTGGTGAATAACAAGAGAGACTAAAATACAACAATTTTTTTACAAATTATAAATGGGGTAACTGAAATACCCCACACAGTCGTTCGCGTAATTTTTCAAGGCACAGTCACGGAAGGGTTAAAAAACTTCCTTCACCCGATAATTTAGTACGTCATCGGATTTGGTTACATTCGTGCAACACGAACTAATTTGTCTTTGTGCGGTCCTTTTCATCCCCCGCAAAGAAAAACTCATTCGTGTTGGGGGGCAATGTGACATACCGTACGGTATGTCACATTTTTTCATTTTTACGTTCTCCCCGATTTTTCGCGCGACTAGCGGTCGAGAGACGACTCATATATTGATTTGAATTACCGCGGTGTATTTATGAGGTTCATTTTTTTGTGTGGTTTGTCCTCGGAAAAGATGGCGCTGAAAATTGTAAAAATTAGTGTATGCCTTAAAAAGATGGCGTTGGGATCGCCTAAAAACCCATAAATAGCGTGGACGGGGAGGCAGAAGCTCTCTACGCTCTTAGCTCTTCGCTCTTATCTCTTGGCTCTTGGCGCATGACTTATTAACTGAATTTTGGACAACGTGGAAGCAGAGACGGGAAGAGAGGGAGGTCTATTTTAGACATGTGGAACGGAGGTGAATCATCTGCACGCGGCGTCGACACGGCTCGGCACCAACGAGCAAAAAGGAGGACCCTTGCCTGGTGTCGACTTGCTGTTTGACTCGTCGTGGAAGCGACGACCTGCCGCCCCGTGCTCTTCTAGAAAGCATAAGTACCTCGGGAACGTTCCCACTCCCTTTATCAACCCCGCCACGTTTGGCTTTGTCTGTTGTGGCTTTTTACACACGAATGAACCCGCCCCAATTTTGTCTCCATCAGAAGATGTAGTGATTTTGTGTCATAAATGTTCACGAAAGATACGCACCTGGTGTCGAGCAGGGCGATGTAATTCTCATTGTCAATCCAAAACTCTCCAGCCTGATTTGCCTGCCTAGGGGAGTCAAAAGATCTCCCATGCCACATGTTAATTACGTTCTTTTTTGCGAAATCAAAGACTTCCTTTGTATCACCATTTCTCCCGTCAATTGTGCAACGGACAGTGACTTAAAACGACGAGGAGCCTGTAAATATTTCTGTAAAAAAGTATTTTGTCTAGGGTTAATTTAGGTTCAATTCTCCATTCATCGAAGGGTAATTTATCAGTGTCTTGCTTTCACTATTTCATTCATGTAGCATTTATTACCAATCCATTCATCCTTCATTTAGTCTGTAAGAGGGTAATTTTTTTTTGTTTGATTCCGTTTTTTTTATGTTCCGACGTATTCTGTTTGTTCAAAGAGCCCCACGCGGCGGCAGATAATTCGAATCCACCCGTCGCGCCAAGAAATCACGCGAGCGACCGCGTCGTAGTTTACGCGCCACCGCTCTCGCTCCCCCTTCCCCGGCCGGGCGCCCATGCGAGCCACAACCTAGTTAAGGCGCCACTGCAACTACCCTCATCTCCTCCGGCCGAGCGACCACGTGACGGAATTTCCCGTACGTCACACCCTCCCCTACTCTCCTCCCCTCTACCCCTTTCTCCCACGCGCGTGGGAGGAGACGGGCGTTCAACCCTTCCTCCACGTGACCCCGGCGGAGCTCGCCGGTTGGCCGCCGTCCTCGCCAGGGTCCGAATATAAGGCGGGCCCACGAGCGTGGGAGTGGGTCCACGAGCTGGGACGGAGTCCGTGGCCTCTCCTGAGCCCCCTGACGCCGCCAACGCCGGAGTACCGTCTGCGGCCCCTGGAGTCACCGGTGACCCCGTACCAGCAGCAGGAGCAGTTGCCGCGCCGCAACCGGGACCCGCGGGTGACCCGCATTCCCTTCGGCTCCCCCGAGAGGCCCACCCGGACATCCCGGGAGGCGCCTAGAGAGCCTTAAGCTCCGGCACCCAGCCGGGACTCGCCCTTCAGGCCCTTCTTTTCGGTCCCCTTATAGGGGACCCCCATTTACCACTCCATGTACAGTACTGAATAAATCCAGTCAATGTTTAAACCTCTATTGTCCGGCTTTTGATTTCACTCGCATCGTGACCCAGGCACCTTCGCCTGTCGCCGCGTTCCAATGAGAACACGATCGCGCGTTCCGGGGTGGGTTGCTCTACCGCACCCGGACGCCGACGTTGCGACAAAAGGCTCTAAGAATAAATTGTTCATGTTATCAGATTTAATTACGAGTCGTCTCTTAACCCGTAAACTCAATATTTTTAATTTAATTCCTGTGAGATCAAATATAATCACCTATGAATGCAAAAGTTCGTTAAGATTTCCTCCCAAAGATACCATTTGAATACTCCCATCCCCCCATCTCATTTGTCTACCTACTGGTAGCTTGGCCGCAATACTGTGCGGAGCCCTCTTCGACGCTCAACAATTTTCGAGCGTGTTACTTTACTCTCACTCGTCTCCCGTCGTTCGGTATTCTTTCCGGGCTTATCGTATGGAGAGGGGCAGGAGCGGGGGGGTTGAATCCCGGTCGTAAAGTTTGTTGGCGGCGCAACCGAGACGGCGATGCCTACGCAAGTCGAACTCACCGCGTACCGTCACAATATATATATATATATATATATCCGTAAGCAATTATGGTGAAACGTAAAATGAAGACGAAAAATATCAAAAGCGGATATCTTTGTAAGCACTGTAATGACCTTCCTTGACGGTCGAAACTTCTTCCATGAGACAATGTATGTCGACCAGAAATTTTTACCGATTATTTTTCTCAACCTGTGCATTTTCGGGTAAGCCATTTTGATGCCCAAATGCAAGACAAAAGTGGAGAAAACATCTTGTTATTCCTCTTTCTCCACTGGAGAAAACTTTTCGTCGGGCTAGCTGGGGGGTGATAACAAAGCGCCTGTTTTCGGACGCTTCACAGTCGCTTCGTAAGTTACAGACTTGAGTCGGGAGAAAAGGTTTCTCCTGGAGATTTATTTTTCTCCGTTACTTGCCGTTACTGGGGAGAAACGAGTTACGGACTTGACTTGGGCGCTTTGCGCTACACGGATGCTTCACGAGTCTCTTTCCTCCCAAAAACGGGAGAAGACAGAGTTACAGACTTGCCCTACATGCTCTTGTTGAAAAATTGTTAGAAAAGAGATGGGCTCGTGTTATGGAATTCCCTTTTCACATTGCTGTAAAGTGAACAATTAGCGTATTGAATGTTTGAAAACACTAATCCCCTGCCCAAAATCTTTTGGGCAAAGCCCTGAAAAACCTAGGTTTCATTAGGGACCCAAGTCAAGAAGACCTAATCTGCGAGTGAATCCAATTGGTCCATCACAATGTTTGATCTCTACTTTTAATACGGAGAATAATGCCGTACCTGCGGTTTTGCTCGCATACTGGACCTCCTGGCAACGAGCACTCTAGTGCGTCACGAATGTAGAGACAGTTACAGTGGATGAGTCTACAATAAGAATTATTACATAAATGCCCTAATTGAATAACAGAAACGGCAATTTCCCACTGGAAACTGTCCTTAGACCCAGATCATATTGATATAATTCTTTCCAGATAGAAGTGCAGTACGTAAATATGGCGATAGCACCTGCAGATAGACAACGTGAAAGCAAAGAGAGAAGAAAAGAAGCGGGATTACATGAAGTAATGAAACAAAGGGATAGAGAGAGGAAACGTAGTTAGAAACAGCAGGAATACTCGACTAAAAGAACAGAATTACTCGACGAAAAGCCTGTCTTTTTGGTCCTATACGGAAGAGCTTCAGGGAAAATCATCATCCGTAAAATCATTATTGGGTATAGACGGCGAATTCGTCACCGATAGTGTAAACAAGGCTAAAACATTAAACCACTACTACGGATGACACAGCACATGATTTGGATCTTCCGTTAATAGATGAAGCGATGAATGAAAGCATAATACAGCGTATATGAACATTTTTCTGTATATGAAAATCATCTTGATAAAAGTTTGTTGATCATGCACAGTTAGAAGTGTTGCAATTATTTAGTATTTTACAATTTTATCACAATATCCTATTACATAGTTTTCTTTAAAGGTAATTCCGTCACACATGGAATTCCCCAACTACAAGGCTGTCAGTTCAATATTACATGTCGCCTCCAATAGAAAGCCTACCTTAAAACAAAAGCTGTTTTTGTGAGATTCCATAAATGGAAGGCAAGTCGTGTAAAATCAAAGAAGCCGTGCATTAATGACATCCACCTTGTCATGGTGGTCTATGAAGACGGTCAATGGCTGTCAATGGCTCCCATGGCTGGATTGACATTGTCGGTGAAGATCTAAGGGCCACTCTTGACACACACTATGCCTCGTTGGGAAGCACTAATCGGCTAAGTTTTCGGCTAAGAATCCGTCCGTAACCCCAAAGGCTACCAGAGGCCAGCGGGGTGCCTTACGAGTGGTCGTGGAGGAGAAAGGAAGAGGCTTCTAGGATAGTAGATGGAGGGTGGGGATGCGTTGTACGTTATCTCATGAGGAAATGTGACTCCAACCATAAAGTAAGGGTACATTTTTGGATTTCTCTAGCTGTTTTTGTGAGCTTTCCCAAATGGGAGGCAAATCGTGTAACATCAAAGAAGCCGCGCATTAATGACATACACCACGTCATGATGGTATCTGAAGAGGGTATCTGAAGAGGGTATATAAACGGGGAATGCATATTCGTCGGATTACTTGCGATCAAGTCTTCAGCCATAGAGTTCTGCAAGAGTATCGCTGCCTTCAAGAGGTACTTGGAAATGGTTGGTTGGGTCACCTTCCTATGCTCAACCGGAATTATCCCCCTTACCAAGGAGTGCGCATGTGGGGGCATCAGCAGCATCAACTCCAAGTGTAATATCCCGCATAAGGGAAATATTGGGATATTCCACATTCCCGCATAGTAATGATTAGGGAGGGATTATAGCGTAAGGCAAAGGAGATGCGTTCCAAATTTTCCGCGAGCTTCCGAATTTTCCTTCTCCTTCCTTCCGTCCCACCCCCTTTCCCCTGTTTTCCACTCCCACCGCTGGTCTGTGACGCGGCGATGAGCAGGCAGCGCGTGAGATGACGAAGTCCTCCTTTCGTCAGCCATACTTCCTTCCTTCCGTCCCCGCCCCTCCTCCGTTCCCTCCCCGGATGATGACCGTCGCTCGCTGGTGGCGCGGCACGCGAGCGAACACGCGGCTCGTGATGGCCAAAGTACGATGCCCACGAGTCCTGTCATCATCTACTGCTGACCCCCTCCCCTCGCGGGCACCCTCCCTTCACGGGGGCACGGGGAAGCCAAGGGCGCCTAGAATGATCGAGAAGCCTTTTCCCCTCCTTCCCTTCTCGCTCTCTTCCCCTCCGCTGACCGCCCTCCTTACGCCTACGCCCCTCCTTGACCAGGATAAAAGGGAAAGTAATTTAGTGGAGGGGGTCTTAGTCCCTTTGTCTTTTGTCCCTTGTTGTGTTGTGTTTTTCTTGGCGACCGCAAGAGTGGGAGTGCTTCTTTCCGCGGAGCGCGAACCTTTATGGGAGGAGTAGGACTAGGGAGGAACGTCGAGAGAGAGCGGTGTGCATCCGGCGACTATGTAAGAATAAAAACTTGCTATTCTATTGGGAATGAGGTCTCTCACTTCGCTGATTTAACCCCCTGTATCCGAAACCGAATTAAAGTCGGTCGCCGTTCTTTCACGGCGGCATGACACAAGGGCAGAGGGAAGGCGCCGGTCTATCGTTGTCGGGTGACTGCCTGCCGAAGAAAGTCGCCCTTGCTAGAGGGCACGATGTTCTTCGGGACACCCAGGCACGTTATCAATTTTCTGTGCGTGTTAATCGGCTGGATTAATAAGTATCCAGCCGATGTCATCACGAAGGAGGTTGGCCTCCACCCACAAACGGTGGCTAAATACCTTTAAGCCTTTAGAGACTTGATAGGGGTTTGGATGCAAGAAGGCAGCACGGAGATTGGCGGGCCAGGGCACACGGTTGAAATTGACGAAAGTGCTTTTGGTCGTCGAAAGTATAACCGTGGCCGCCTTTCCAAGACGAAGTGGGTTTTGGGGGGATCGACCGGGGGACCCGTGAAACGTTTCTCTGCGTAGTGGAGAGACGCGACGCGGCCACCCTCTCGGACACGATCCAACGCTATGTCAAGAGGGGGACATGTATCGTGACCGATATGTGGAGGGGGTACAATGGGCTGGCAGAGTTAGGATATGTTCACAAAACGGTGAACCATTCCAAGAACTTTGTCAGGCCCGGGGACAAGGGGACCCATACACAAAACATCGAGAGTGTGTGGGCACGGGTGAAGAGGGACATGCGGAGGATTGGGAGGATGGCAGTGGGCTCCTTCGAGACGTATCTCGTCGAATACGTTTGGAGGAGCCGCTGTAAAGGCGCGGAAGAGCTCTACATTGACTTCTTCGAGGCAATGAAGTACTTCTATCCTAATCTATAATCTGCAGTCGCAGATAATCAACGAGGCTGATCAACAAATAAGAGAGATAGACTGTAAAACAGATTCAGAATTTCGTTTTTTCCGCGATCGATAAGAAATTATAACGGCTGCGTCAGGATTTATAATTAGAAATAGTTTAGTCGACTGGTAGAGTAGCTTACTAACTTATGTTATCCTTAATGTATGTTTATTTATTCTCCTGGTATTTCTAACAGCATGTTTTTCATGCTCTACCGGCACAGGCATATTGCCTTTAAGAGTGATTGATTACCCCCTGCCCAAAATCCTTTAGGTGGACGGCAGGGTATTATGCAGAATATTTTTCTAGCAGCTTTCATAAGGCTAGTGCACGAAGACTCATCCTCAAAACCTATGAAATCCCGCCACCAAATGCCCCATCTGACCCTCTACGCCGCAACGTTGCCAGGTGTCATAGGCTCATTTTCTATGCTGACACTAAAATCCTTAATTTTCATCCTAGAGAGTCAATCAAAAGACACTCGTAACGTATTGAGACAAGGGATTCGATGGCGATGCGAAAAAGTTACAAAATTGCAAAATTTATAAACTTTATCATTGTACTGCACGGGGTCACTTTCTACCTGCCGGGAAGGGCGACCCTCGTCCGTCCCTAAGCTCAAAAGAGGACCCGGATTAGCTCGAGTGCGAGCGAGGGCCTTCGTAATGAGGGCTTTCTGGAGATTACATGGGTCCGTCCGCCATGCGGTCCCCCTGAAATCGACACTACCCGATTTTTTCTACTGTTTTGATTTCCATTATTTTCTTTTCGTCCTTAAGTACTTGACAGTGTCGGGAGTATACGGGATGTGCTTCTTCGCAGTTGACACACTTAGGATCAGACCTACATTCCTCATCGTCGTGGCTGTCCATTGCACAGCGCGGGCAGGTAGATTCGCCCTTACATCGAGCGGAGATGTGTCCAAATCGCTGGCAGGTAAAGCAACGCATGAGATTTGGGATGTATGGCCGCACTGGTACCAAGGTGTATCCCACATAGACCTTTTCGGGAAGCGTATCGCAATAAAATGTCAGGATAATGGATGTTGTGTTCACTCGTTCTCCATTACGTTTAGTGGTGATACGGCGACAATCTATTACCCCCTGTGAGGCCATCTCTCTCTTTATTTCGTCCTCCTCGATGTAGAGTAGGTCATAGAAGCTGATTACACCTTTACTGGTGTTTAGAGATTGGTGGAGCTGTACATCGATTTCTATCCCATTTAATTTCTTCATTTTAAACATTCTCTCACTTTTCTTATCATTCATCGTCTCTTTTAGTAGGGTCACGTCTCTTAATGTTTTGGCAGATTTTAGGTCCCCTGGGATCGTACTTGACAACACTCGACGAATGACTAAGGGAGACACTTTCTGCAGCATCTCGCCTTCCTTTCGGAATTTCATTACTAAATACCTACTGCAGCTTTCAACGGATACTCCCCCGCCCAAATCTGGACGGGATCTTTTGTTTGGTGGAAGGAATGTGTGCTCTAGTGGATGACTTTATTTGCATTTGGGTGCTCTAAGTGAATGCCTTTGTTTGATTATTGTATGTTGATCTGTCTGTAGCCATTATTCAAATAAACTCCCAATGAAAGAACTAATTTATGGTATTCTTATCCGCCTGATCAGCTGGCAGCCTAGCAAGATCTCTAATGTATCGCGTCATGGAATGATTCGTCATTCCATCGTCGCAGCGCACAACAATTTCGTGGCAGCGTAGGGATTTCTTTGTCACTACCCCCTGACGGGTGGAGTTGGCAAATTCATCCCAAATCAGTGGGATCACTGCCTAGGTATGTAAGACTCCATATAGATCACCTTACAGATGTCAAAACAATAGTCAACCCTAGGTTTTTTATGTGCGTTTTTAAATTCTTTCTTCATTCTTAACGATTTTAGCGTTTCCAAAATCCTTGCATTTCTAATGTATGGGACGGTAGATTTAAAAAATATTTTCTCGGGAAGCGAAGCTAGATTATAACGGTGGACGCTTTTGGCGATTACGATTTCAAAAGATATTTTGAATGTAACGGAATCACTCTCGAAAGCTTCAACCCGAAATAGCACCGAAAGCAGCACGGACGTTGGAGGAACGGGAAGCGGGAAAGCAGAGGAATTCAAACATCGGTCGTGCAGAGACCAACACCACCGCAGCCGGAGGCGATGCAGAGACAGCGCGACGGCGATATGCCTTTCACTTTCGTATCCGGAGTAGCTGAGCACGAGGCAGTGAGTTAGCGGCACAAGAGCCAGGAGACATCACTGCAGTGACAGCCGGCAGACATCGGATGGGAGGCGATAACTAACTAGCCTTCCACGTCGTCACCGGAGCTGGTGAATTATATTTGTAAAATAAAACTCTTAGGAACAGTAGTATTTCATCGCTGAGTTCCCTGATGACTTCGATGAGGATGGCAGCCCTTCCATAAATTTGATCTGGCGAGTGGTTGTTACTTTCAGAGAGCGAATTAGTAATTCACCATCCGGATTACATCAAAAATGAAAATGTGAAGCAGAAAACAATAAAAGGTGAAGTTCCTCTCAAAAGAAAAAGGTGCTATACAACGTAGAGATTAAATTCTAGTGACTCATATCAAAGTGCATCACAACAGTAACTGCGACTGTACTCGGAAGTGAGTAAACCAACTTATCAGACAGTGAAGTAGAGTTAACCACCCGTGGAAGCAACAGAAAGAAGCGCGCTACTAACCTAATTCCTGATTTTATGTATAACAACGTAGAGAGAATGTCTGCATCTAGAAATGATAATACCAAAAAAGTTCACCGGACTGTTAGTCGTCCCCAAGTGCCCACAATGCAAAGGTATTGATTTTTTCTTGTTGCAGAAAACTTCTGAAACATTAATTTCTTTTTTATATAAACGTATCTTTATGCATTTGATTTGAAAGCTCCTCATCTAGACCTCTGGGGGGTTGTGTTTGAAACGCTCGGAATAATCTCACTTGGTTGACAACTCGAGCGGGTGATTCCGAGTGGTTACTAGCTAGGACGGAATTTGGTGTGTTTGAATCTTTTCATTTCGACCACGAGTTGAGCTGCTTTGAACTCAATTGTTTCGTTTGGCAACGTCGCTCAGCCCTCGAGATGCTTATGTTTTAATACGGAACAGAGTGAAAACAATTGAGCGCGAAACTTCAAAATGAAGATTACGTCGGAGCAGAAGCAGATCCTTCTGGAGTTTATTTAAGTATGCTAGCTACCTGAATCAATGAATGTATTAATACAAATTCATTTATATCTAATGTTTATATTCACTGCAGGAAATGATGACATAGCTAGAAATCAGTTACATATTAATTTCACGGCAAATTATGCCAAAGTTTTATGGATGAGTGTCCGAGTAGATTAATGCCTGCCTTGGCGCAAATAAGACGGAAATCGTGGCGAAAAGTAAGGATTGAAACTATATTATTTCCAGTGTTGATTAACTTAAATCGTCTTTCCGTAGATATTTTATAACTATTAGCAAAAACCTATGTTTGGCTTTATTTAAAATGCCTAACAGGAAAGATAACGTAAACGCGACAAAAACAGAATTCATCAAAAAGGGTAGTGAAATGATGCCACAGGCATTCAAAATTCAATACCTAATGACAATAATTTAATGTAAAGTGCTTGCAGGATAAAATAATGTTGAAAACATTTCAATATTCTTCACAGTGCTGGCAGGATATTAAAAGCTTTACTAAAGCAAAGGCTGCAGCTTTCTATCGAGAGGGTAGAAACACGGATTGGGCAACCCACTGAAAGTGTAATTCCCAACCCAATCTTTACCAAAGAAGAGTAATAGCGCTAATTGGTAGCAATGCCATCAGCGGCCATGAATACATTGAGGAGTCTTCAATTACAATAGAAGAGGAGGTAAAGCGATATTACAACGATAATATATATAGATGCAGCAAATAAGAAATATATGTTGCAATTATTTATTTCATTTTCATCTCTCCCTCAGGAATCCAATAGAAATAATACTATCCCCTATCAATGTACTTCGCAAAAAAGACTTCCTCCCCAGAACAGACTACATCAACCTCACAGCCAGTACTCCTTTGCCACCAAATCCACCATACAGCCATTACTCATATGTCAACATTACATACAGCCAGTACCCTCGACTTCTGCCACCCAACCCACCATACAGCCAGTACCCATTACCTCTGCCACCCAATCCACATTTTAGCCAGTACCATCGACTTCTGCCACCCAGCCCACCCTACAGCCAATACCAATGACCTCTGCCAACTCAAATTTAAATACCTCAATTAGGTCCAGTGCTTTCATGCCAAAAAGTAAGTACAATAAAAAGATTATCTGGATCTGCAGTTAGTAGCAGCAGTGGAAGTACCAGCTCCAGTTTCTCTGATGATCAAGTTGAGCGAATCGTCAGTGTGCTCGAAGGTATATACACGTGCGTAAAATGAGTTTCACTTGGAATCCTCTGTTTTACTTTGATTGTCAAATTACAAAAAAGGAAAATGTTAATAAAATGGCAGTACATATTTTTTCTATTTTTCCATAATTACATGATATATCTCTCAATACCTCCCTCCATCATCTTTTCATGATGTGTGTGTGAAGTTTAATTCAGGCTGGACAAAAGGATTTCCGTAGTTGAAGATTCGATAACAGTTGGAAAGAAATTTCACCGACAATCGTCGGGCAAGCCTGGCTGATCCTACTGACGATTTTGAAAGCCTCGTTAGGATTTATCGACATGTATTACGTCGCTTCGCGAGCTGAACGCTGCGTAAAAAAACAGTGAAGAATGTGTTCTGCTCTTGACAACCCGGGTGTCTATCAAATTTGGCTTGCAAATTAGATAGACACCCGAGGGGTGCCAAAGCTTCAAAAAAATATGTACACCACGGGCATTCCTGGCTATTTCGTCCATATTTATCCATTTCCGCTACATTGCATCCATGATGATTTTGAACATTTAGAAATGATAACAGATAATGTTCAATCGGCGACTACAGATGGGCTTTTTTCCATATATTTTCCTTTGATCTGGATCGTCAAATAGATCTGAGTAAGTCAAATAGGTCACTGGAATTAACAGATGATTTTGAACATTTAGAAATGATAACATAATGTTCAATCGGCGACTACAGATGGGCTTTTTTCCACATATTTTCCTTTGATCTGGATCGTCAAATAGATCTGAGTAAGTCAAATAGGTCACTGGAATTAACAATGATTTTGAACATTTAGAAATGATAACAGATAATGTATAATCGGCGACTACAGATTGGCTTTTTTCCATATATTTTCCTTTGATCTGGATCGTCAAATAGATCTGAGTAAGTCAAATAGGTCACTGGAATTAACAGATGATTTGGAACATTTAGAAATTATAACAGATAATGTTCAATCGGTGAGTAGAGATGGGCTTTTTTCCATATATTTTCCTTTGATCTGGATCGTCAAATAGATCGGAGTAAGTCAAATAGGTCACTGGAATTAACAGATGATTTTGAACATTTATAAATGATAACAGATAATGTTCAATCGGTGAGTAGAGATGGGCTTTTTTCCATCTATTTTCCTTTGATCTGGATCGTCAAATAGATCTGAGTAAGTCAAATAGGTCACTGGTTTTAACAGATGATTTGGAACATTTAGAAATTATAACAGATAATGTTCAATCGGTGAGTAGAGATGGGCTTTTTTCCATATATTTTCCTTTGATCTGGATCGTCAAATAGATCTGAGTAAGTCAAATAGGTCACTGGTTTTAACAGATGATTTGGAACATTTAGAAATTATAACAGATAATGTTCAATCGGTGTGTAGAGATCGGCTTTTTTCCATATATTTTCCTTTGATTTGGATCGTCAAATAGATCTGAGTAAGTCAAATAGGTCACTGGAATTAACAGATGATTTGGAACATTTAGAAATGATAACAGATAATGTTCAATCGGTGAGTAGAGATGGGCTTTTTTCCATCTATTTTCCTTTGATCTGGATCGTCAAATAGATCTGAGTAAGTCAAATAGGTCACTGGTTTTAACAGACGATTTGGAACATTTAGAAATTATAACAGATAATGTTCAATCGGTGAGTAGAGATGGGCTTTTTTCCATCTATTTTCCTTTGATCTGGATCGTCAAATAGATCTGAGTAAGTCAAATAGGTCACTGGTTTTAACAGATGATTTAGAACATTTAGAAATTATAACAGATAATGTTCAATCGGTGTGTAGAGATGGGCTTTTTTCCATATATTTTTCTTTGATCTGGATCGTCAAATAGATCTAAGTCAAATAGGTCACTGGTTTTAACAGATGATTTGGAGCATTTAGAAATTATAACAGATAATGTTCAATCGGTGAGTAGAGATGGGCTTTTTTCCATATATTTTCCTTTGATCTGGATCGTCAAATAGATCTGAGTAAGTCAAATAGGTCACTGGTTTTAACAGATGATTAACTTAAACCACTTTTGTGTTAGAAAAGAATGTCCTATTCGTATTATTATGGATTATATATATACGAAAGGCCTAAATTCTCCATATAAAATTAAGTATAAAATGTGATAATTACATTCATTTTAAATCAGAGAATATTGTCGGAATAACCCAACACGATTTCTATAATTTCTAAAAATGTGATATGTATATCGTCGATGTAAATATGAATCTAATGTGTTTTGGCGGTATACCTTAATTGTTTGAGAGCGCGTATCGAGAGGCTGCAATAATCAGTGAGCATTGTTTAGAAGAGAATTCTCTCATAAGCGGAAATGGAAAATGTGAGCAGTAATTACTATATTCTAAGAAACGAAATCATATACGGTTATTTGGTACAGCATATTATGAAAAAGGAATTGATTAATTACATCAACGAATATATATTCTGTGAGATACCTTACCATACCTAATTTACTTCATGGATGATAGGAATTTTGACGTTGTATCTACCTTTACTTCAGAAAAGCGAAATAAAATATACGTGCCGTCGGTGCAGGAGGGATGGAGAAATTGGTGAACTGGTTGGGCACCCATGCTTCTCTGGATACAAGGAGATATTCCTTGAAGAGCAGACCCACGAACTATACACAGCTGAAAATGGGAAGAATGCGGCAGCAGAAAATGCAGAGGATGGTATGATGGAGGACCATGGTATTGCCGTGTCCCAAAATATATCTGACAGTGAGTGTTCATGGTGTCATAAATGTTGTATATACTCCAATTTTTCGGTGACGTTCTTATAGGAACCATAGTCTACAGACTGTATATATGCATTCTAGTATAAAATCTTCTGCCAGCTATTTATTAGTCGGCCATACACTTTCATTCATCAGTGTATAATGCCTCTCATATATCATCTAATTGTGATTATAATCCCACTTACTAATCACATGTAATGATGGTATGGTTCTCATTGTGGCAACTGAGATAAGTGTCCATGCATAATAGATATGATGTCATAAATGTTGTGTTTCCACCATTAACTAAAATGTTGACAAAGTACCCTATTTTGCAGAATTTGATTGGCCAGAACCAGCGGTATTAGCTTTAGTTGCCGCTTTGAAGCAAGGGCAGATGAGCTGCATTCTGTTAAAAAAAGGCCCAAATTTTGGGAAAATTTAGCAGCGGAGATGAGTAATCTTGGCCATAAGGTTATTATCATTTTCATATGCACACATATTATTTTTTGTAGTTAAATTCTGTTGTTCATTCCTTTCTCTTTTTCTAAAGGTGACTGCCTCACAAGTGAGAAATAAATTCAACAGTTTATTGTCTAAATATAAGAAGTGCATAGACAACATGGGTCCTCGTGCATCTGGAAGGGAACCAATGCACTTCAAATTCTTTCACAGATTTGAAGAAATTTTTGGGAAGAGAAACATTATAAGGAGCTCATATGTTGCGGGCTCTTCAATTAGAGCCAAGAATGCCCCAAATAGTCCTCTCAGGTCTTCAACAGTATCACCTGAGCCTGTGCCCTCGTGCTCATCCCAATCTCAGCCTGGTCCTTCCTCTTTTTCAAGCCCACAGCTGGATACCAGCAAGGCAGGTGAGAAAATTAATGGTGTGGATCACATCACCAAAAGAAAATCTCCGCGAGGAACTGGTAGCAGGGTAGCTCGAGCTCGGATTGAGCAGGAGCAACAGTGGCTTCAGCATTTGAAGAGGTCCGAGGAGAAGGACGCTAGGTAAAGTGCGTATGTAGATGACAGCCTTAAGCTTCGTAAGGAGAGAATGGCACTTTACAGAAAGAAGGTGGAAATCTGGGAAGATATGGTGCTTGAAAGAAAACTTCTCCAACAAAGAAAAGAAGAGGAAAGAAGGGAAAGGCATAAGGAGAGAATGCAAGTGGAGAGGGAGAAAATAAGGCTGCTTCATGTCCTTATATCAAAAAAATGAAATATGTATTAAGGGATTATTATTTTTTCAAAATTACTAAGACGAAGTGTTTTTTTTTCATTTTGACTGCTAGGTTTAAGAATTATTAAAATTATAGAGTATTTAAATCTTATGCTGGTTATCCGCCTACTTCCTTTCACTTACCTTATTTTGTTTCCCATGACTTGCAACAAATTATCAAAAAGGGAAAAATAATGCATAGTAAAGTTAACATATTCCTTTATTTTGGAGAATTCAGAGATAAGAGATGGGGTCCTATAATAGGTAGCTGAATTATTGCACCTTTGTTTTAAAACACTGGAATTATCATATACATTTTCAAATACATAGGTGGAACAGCTGATCACCCAGTGTAGAAGGATAATCACTATTAAACATTTTGAAGTTAATCACCCATTTAAGTACAATTTCAAATTCATACAATCTTTCAGTATGTCACTTGTTCACACAGTCATGGCCAACCATAGAGGATCACCACTCCTCGAAGACTGCCAAAATACATGGACCCCCATTGCCCTCCAATCACACTTATTCGTCCTCCAACAGATGTCACAAAATATCTGATGCTTTCCCGGCATATGTTGGTGGTGAAGGCTGCTCGGGTGTTCCACCGGGTAATCTCCTTCATAGCTGCCGACGTTTGATGTCACAATTTGCACACTTTGAGAGAAAGACAAAATTATATGGTGATCACTATGTATTCACATTATCAAGTGTTAGCATTAACTGTAGGTACACAATAATATATGAATAAAGAGTACATGTTGATCAACTAAATAGCAGCAGGTAACAGTGTTTTTAAATAAAATCATGGTATTTCATTTAGTTTATTTAAAAAATGCGATAGTCACACCATATTGAGCTAGAGAGAATTCACAGGTGTCACCATGATAAATTTTTAACTGAGAAACATGACATATTTTGTCAAGAATCAGGTGATAGCTCAAGAACAACTGTCACAGGAGAAACAAATTTTTTAATAATAAAAGGACCTTCTCAAAGAGGCATTATTTTTGCTGTTCTATTTTCTGCTTTTGAGCTAATAGGATGCTTTTCACAAAAAACTAAATCCCCAGGGGAAAAGTTGTTTCCAGGAGAGTGGAGTTTGTTAAAAGCCTCCCTTTTTTTTGTCTTTTTGAGATTGATTACCACTTGTTGCAAGTAAGATTTTCCTTGGTCATCCTTAATTTTGTCCCCAAACAGCTCAATAGGAATTGACCACTGATTTGTAAGAGGATGTGGCAGTTGTCTACCAAACATTACTTTTGCAGGTGATTGACCAGTGCTGGCATGTTTTGAAAGCAAAGTTTAGATCATAGAGGAAGAGGTTCCAAGGTTTTCTCAAGGAAGGCTTCAAATTTTCCAATTTTTATGTATTCTTTGAGAAAAATAGCTATTTTACAATTATTGTGGGTTTAAAAAAATAATTATTAACACATTTAGACCCAAACACAAAGAGGCAAAGAAACAAACACGTAAGTAGTGTGCATTACTAAGAGTGAAGTGAGGAATTCACTTCCCTTACAGTTAATCTTGGGACAATTTTTTAGCACAATGTGGGTAAGCTGTTCAGTTTCTTTCATGAATCTAATGTGGAAATATTTCCATAAAAAGGTCCATTCTTCTGTCACGTGGCCCAGGTTCAACCACATTCACATCGTCATTGCCTTGAACACCCAATACCTCATCAATGTCTACAACAAAATCTTCATCTTCCCCTTCCTCTAAACACACATTGTGCAGCACACAACAAGCTAAAACTAATTTTGTCACCATCTGCAGATCTAACAACTCTAATAATTTCAGACGCCGAAAGCGACCTTTTAGAAGTCCAAATGCCTTCTCAACCACCATTCTTGTGGATGAGTGGATAAAATTGAACTCCAATTGCTGTGGAGTAAGGGCCCCATTGTCCCTAAAAGGAGGAATTAACCATGGTAGAGATGGATATGCGGAATCACCAATTATAAATCTCCCACCAGGAAATAACTCTTCAGGTTCTTCTTCTGCCATCCTTAAGATCTCTGACCTCCTCAAAACCCTTGCATCATGGAGGGATCCTGGTTCACCACACACCACATTCACAAAATGCATTCTGTCATCTACAATTCCCTGTAAAATTACTGAATAAAACTTTTTCCTATTGCAGTAATCAGCAGCATTTTCATGTGGCTGTTTAATTGGAATATGGGTCCCATCTATTGCTCCAACACAACCACGGATGCCCCTCATGGCCTCAAATCCATGTCCAACTGTAGCAATTTGATTTCCCCGTGGCCACTTAATTTTATCATTAATAATTCCATTAAGCCAATCCACTACACGTCTAATTACCCTAAATGCAGATGAAATGGAGATATTGAAACGATCTCCTATTGTACGGAGAGGCTCCGTGTTTGATAAATACCAAAGTGTAATAAGAAAGCTTAACTCTGTTGAAATTTTCACCATTCCTTCCTGGTGGTTTGGGATAAATCCACTGTCTTGAAGGATGTCTACAACAAGCAAAACATAAGAATATGAATATTTACAGCAATCCTGAGATTACTCCTAGATCCATGCAATATAGTTATTATTTGGGCAATGCTCACCTATCAGCTGATAAGCAGTTACACGTCTCAGACGAAAATGAGAACGGAACTGCCCATCATCATAGTTGTGCACAGTCTCCAAGAAATTAGTGACGTGCACATGTCTTCTCCCTCGTAGTAGTAACTCCAGCAAGGGGAAGAGTAACTCATCATTATCCCTCTCTTCATCGTCAGAAGCTAAAAGTAAAAGTGTCATTATGTAGTAGGTCAAAATTTTATCATAAATTTAAATTAATTTTATTATTACCCCACATGACTAAAAATAAAAATACTTACACATGCTACTCATACTTTCCCATTCACTCTCACTGCTGCTGCTGCTGCTACTACTAGACATGGGCTGCATGGCGTACTCCAAAACTGGCTGATCGCCCATCTAAAGTAGGTCATTTACATCATATAAATGTCCGGCATTTAGAAAGACCATTCGGAAGAAAGAAACCTCCTCTAATTATAATTTACCTCTGCTTCTAGCATCTATTCTTCTGCCCAGCAGTATCGCGAAAATTAAGTTTCCTCACAACATGAAGACCACGCCGAGCTCTCAGCACTATCAAGATTAGTGAAAGTCACGAGATTATAATGGTGGATGGAATATGATAAATGATGGTATGGAAAATGTAAAAGGACTGAAAATAACTGAGTTGACAGCTCAGAAGACAGCAAAAATCACTAGGTAGGCACGAAGCGTATAAGCACAAAGCGAGATAACAGCTGAGTAGGTCACTCCAGAAATGGATGCGCATATTTATAATCAAAGAAACTTCCCATATCAATCTACCACTTTATGATTGGGTGTTTCTACCTTCATTAGAATAACACAAATATATTTTTTTAAAGTTTCCATTCATTACCAGTACGTCTTCAAGATGAAAAACGTATTGTACTGTCAGTTTCTTCCAATGATTTTTCAATTTTACCGCGATTGTTCCGCCATCTTGGAAACACTTCAGCGCAGATGCGTTCCAATTGTCCGTTTCAACGTGCGCTCGTGTGTTTCCATCTGTTGCGATGTGTGTTAATCTGCGCACGGCAATTGGAAAGCCCCCAATGTTCAATCGGTGAGTAGAGTTGGGCTTTTTTCCATATATTTTCCTTTGATCTGGATCGTCAAATAGATCTGAGTAAGTCAAATAGGTCACTGGAATTAACAGATGATTTAGAACATTTGCACGTGAAGCATACAATCGCTCATGAACTCAAATGTCATCTAGAACTGAATTTCAACCATAAGGAACAGTTTCCTGAATTTATTGCCTTTAACTCCATCAAAAGCAGCCTAAAGTCAGAAAAGGTAATTATTCAAAAAGCGGATAAAGGCAATGCAGTGGTGGTTTTGAATAAGTGTGATTATATTGCTAAATGTTACAACTTTTTTGAAGAAAATGGAATCATTGAATTAAAATCAGATCCAACGGCCAAGTTTCAACTAGAATGTAAAAGATCTATAAAATCTACCTCAGCGCTAGTCAAGTGGAATGAACAGAACAGATTGTACCCCTAATGAATCCTGCTGCGCTCCGTTTTTTTGGGTTACCTAAAATACACAAGCCAGATGTTCCGATCAGACCTGTGGTTTCTAATGTGACAGCCCCCAACCACCTTCTAGCGGGGAAACTTAATTCAGTTTTTAGAGAGCTCTCGCAGTATAACTCTAAATTCAGTGTTACAAATTCCTTTGATTTTGTGAAACAAATAGCTAGTGTCACAATTCCCAGCAAGTGCACGTTGGTGTCGTTTGACGTGCGCAATCTTTTCACTAGCATCCCTCCTAGACAAGTTTTAGACATTGCGGAAAACATCCTCCTCAAGAAATCTGTGCCCGCCCCAGTTATAAATGATGTGTACGGACTCCTGAAAACTTGTGTTTCGCAAAATTATTTCATGTTTGACAAAAAGTTTTTGAACAGCCAAAAGTTCTAGCGATGGGTTCTCCTTTGTCCCCTCTATTAGCATACATCTATATAGACTCTTTTGAGCAAGATCTGTTCTCCTCTGCTACAGGACAAACTAAAAATGTTTTGTGGTGGCGTCGATAAGTAAATGATGTGTTTTGCGTGTGGGTAGGCTCCAAAAGACAACTTAAAATATTTTTAGACCATCTAAACTCCTTAAATCAGCACTTAATTTTCACCTGTGAAGTGGAAGAAAACAATTCCCTGAACTTCCTAGATCTGAAAATTACAAAATCCAATAACCTTCTAGACTTCTCCATTTTTCGTAAATATTCATATACCGACCAAACAATCCACTACAATTCCAGACACTGTTTTGCACAGAAGCTATCCGCCTTTCATTCCATGTTACACAGACTGATCAACATTCCTATGTCTCCTACGAACTTTAATAAAGAATTAACTACCATTAAATTAATAGCCAAGAGTAATGGTTACAGTGAGGAGTTAATTGATAAACTATACCACAAAAAAACTCAACAAACTGGCGATAAAAGAGATTTATGAGTCTCAACCACAGCAAGTTTCTCCCGCAAAATGGCGCAGAATATTATATCTGGACGACGTGTCAAGAAACATCTGGAAGAAGTTGCCAAAAGATCAGATCAAGACAGCCTTCTACAATAAACAGGCTCCGCAACTTACTTTCCCACGCTAAAGACAAAATCCCTAATGAAGAAAAAAGCGGAGTGTACAAACTACGGTGCGAGTGTGGGGCAGTGTACGTGGGACAGACGGGACGGACTTTTCAACAACGGGTAAGGAACACCAAGCTTGTACGAGACAACAAAATCAAACTTCACATTTTGCAAAACACTTGGTGGATAACAATCATGTCAGTGATTTTAAGTTTGATATTTTACATGTACAACAAAAATGACAAAAACTTGATGCTCTCGAGCAAATCGAAATTTTAAACTGTGTCCGTGCAAAGGAAAATATTGTTTATGACCTCCTGTATTCTTCTCACTCACCTCTCCTGAACCTCCCCTTTTCATATCCCAATGAATAACCCTTCCTTTCCTTTCCTCCTTCCTGCGTAACGTAGGGTCTACGGCCCTTATCCCTCCACCATAGTGCTTTCCCCACAGGAGTCCTCTTCCCATTCCCACCCATCCTTCCAGCCAGTGAATACCTCAATGACACACCTCCTCTACGTCACGTCCACCCCTCCCCCTCACCCCTTCCACAATCACCCCTTCACCCACCCCTCCCCGAGTGCATATATAAATACTGATGTTCTGTAGTCTTCACCTGAAGATGACGTTTTGTCGTCAAAACCTAGGTCGTGTTGTGAAATAAAAATTTTTATGTGGAACAAACAAGTATTCTCATTCCAATCATTTCCAAAGGATGCCAGGTTGTGTAAGCAGTGGGTCAGTGCTATGAAAAGGAAAGACTTTGTAGCAAGTAAGCACTCCAAGCTGTGTGGTAAACATTTTTCGCCGGGTTCCTTCAACACTTCTCCGTGGAGCAGTTTGAGTGTTGAAACCTGACGCTGTTCCAACATTTTTTGATTTTGCGGAGCACATGATAAACCCCGAAAAACGAAGAAATCCGCCTAAAGCAAGAGGAAACTCTGGGTAAGATTGACACGTATATAAGTCGTTACGAGGCATTATTTAAAGACTTACGTCTTACTTGAACTATGTTCTACAGGTCATCTGCCATGCATTATCCTGAGGCTCTATGCACGGCACATGCATCCGAGGGAATTGATCGACCCATTGTAAATAACCAATTTTCAGAGCAACCTGTTTAGCTTCCTAGCCATCACACAATCGATGACGAAATTACTGATACTACTCTTGAAGAGCCCAGTTATGCTATATTCACAATCATATTTGTTTATTGACGAATAAACTTATTTGGAATATTGAATTTCTATGCCGTTGAGTGATTATATTGATTGCCAAACTTACAGATTTAAAATTTCCTTCTTTCCTCGTACAATTAGGGATATGAATATTGGTAAATATATCCAATACGAGTGTATCAATTGATAGTGTAGGTAATAGTTGCATGTTGGTATAAGGACATTAAGCTGACCCAACTAACATCATTTTATTCTATGCTTGCTTTGCTGTTTTTATCTTTAAAAAAATTCAGTTTAGACTTATATTATTACTTATTTTTTATGCATTATATGTAGTGCATGTTTGGTGAGAATTCACCTCTTGACGCACACCTTTTTGGATGCTTGCAGTGTATTATGTGGATGTACTTGTACAGGTATGTTATTGAAATAACCATTGTACTATATTGAAATAACCATTGTACCATATGTAGTAATATTTGCTTTCCTTTTATCCTCTTTAGCATCTGTCTCTCGTGATGAAAACCAGAGCAGGAAGAGAGTCTTATCTGGGAGATTTCTCCGTCGAAGATATGGCTTCTCCAAGGAAAGCCAAAAAATATATGGATCGGACTCAAATGGTTATAAATAACAAGTCTAGGCAAATTAAGTCACTACAAAAGCAAAAAACACGCCTAAAGAAGTGTGTAGGTGACTTACAGACTTAAGTGGCTCACCTGAAGACGAAGCAATTGCTCTCAAATGAAGTTGCACTCGTTTTAGTGAGTACCCAACTGATTTCTTTTACTTCGTGTGTCATTGTGTCGTTACAAATTTGTTTTCTTTTAGTAGTTCTTTTTTCCACTTCATAGCATTGATAAGTTTTCACTGTCTTCTTACATGCACAGCTGCCAACTACAGTAATTGATGCAATGCAGTCGCCAATGGCATCAATAAAGTGAAGGCTTCATTCATCTTTTGGGGTTTCAACATTGGTTGGGTTCTGTGGTCTACAAAATACAGTCAATGTTATCTAAAACCCAAAAGAAAAATGAAGTATTCATATGGATCGATGAAATTATATGCAATTTTTCACAAATTAGAAACTTTAATATAACCCAGGTTTGAGGTAATACATGATCATAAAACCACCAGATGATGCTGTAGAACATTAAAACCCAGGTTGTCTTAAGAGTTTCTAATGCTTGAAAAATTACGTTGGTTATCCATCCACTGAAATTCAAACTTAATGAGGTATCACCTGATTCTTCTGAATTGGATGTCTACATCAGATGAGTCATTGGAGCATCAAACCTACTACTGTGTAATTCTTTGGTTTGCAATGGCCTCTAGCTCTGATATATGATATAGTTTTACTCTCCTAGTGATTTTTTCATGGATAGCAGACTTAACATGAGTGACAACGGTTGCAACTTAACAGACCGTACTAAGAATGAATGGCTTAACATATAAAAGTTAAATGTACTGGCATTAAGTGTCTTGTACATTATTAACTGTATGTGGGTACTTAAGGAGCATCTCTAGTTTCCATGGTCAAGTTGTTTTCAACATTGTGTACTTATTGAAAATGTAATGAATTGATGTTTACATGAATACATTCCTAATTATTGTTTAGCCACTTTGTGTATTCTATATTCATATGATGACTTGAAATGAAACTATTTTACATTATATTTTCACATTTCAAGTGTGAATCAGTTCCACCAAGTAATGCATGACAGCACAAATTAATATGATGCATTTTAAAACATTTAGCTTGAAGTTCAATCGTTAGCTTGCTAAGTCGATTTTCACATATTTTTGTTTTCAGAATACAATGCCAGCTGATGTGCAGGAGCTCTTCAAGAGAACATTTAATAATTCGAATAAGAAATACCCAGAGTGTTTAAAGACATTTGCCTTGACCCTAAGTTTTTATTCACCCAAGGCATATGATTATGTGAGGAGGGTCTTACAAAATGCATTACCACATCCTCGTACACTCCAGAAGTGGTATATGACAGTTGGTGGTAATCCCGGGTTTACCAAAGAAGCCATTCCTGCCATTCGCAGGAAAGTGTTAGGCAATGAAGCCAGTGGGAAACCGACAGTGATGTTGGACGATATGTCCATCCGGCAGCAGGTGGAATGGACAGGTAAGGGGTTGAGTGAGTTCGTGGAATTTGGTGGTGAACTGGACTGCGACAATATTAGAGAGACAAAGAATATCCTTGTTTTGATGGTGAATTGTGTCAATGGGAAGTGGAGGATACCTGTGGCCTATTTTTTTCATAGAATCCCTGGCGTCAGAGGAAAGGGCACATTTGGTGATTAGGTGCTTAAATATTCTTCACCAGACTGGTGGAATTGGTCACTTTTGATGGATTTGCTGCCAATTTGGCAATGATTTCTTGTCTAGGTGGAGAGATTATTGGTACTCCTCGAAAGGCATGGTTCCCTCACCCAAACACCAGCGAGAAGGTGTTTCTGATTTTAGACCCTTGCCATATGCTGAAGCTAATTAGGAACACACTTGCTTCCTGGGGAGAAATGTAAGATGAGGATGGAGGAAAAATTCAGTGGGCCTATATTAAAAAATTGGTTCTGATACAGGAGGAGGAAGGATTGCAATCTGGCCATCAAGTTGACCAGGCGCCATATCAATTGGGAAAGAGAGAAAATGAAGGTGAAGACTGCTGCTCAGACGTTGAGTCGGAGCACAAGTAAAGCCCTTCAGTACCTGAGGGAGGTGTCTTATAGTGGGTTAAGTGGCACGGCTGAACCCACTGAAAAATTCCTTTTGCACGTAAATGATGCATTTGACATCCTCAACTCAAGGAATATTTTCTGCAAAGGTTTTAAGGGTGGCTTAACCAAAAGAAATAACAGTTTTGTGAGTCAGAGGATTGCTGAGATCCACAACCATATAACTGAACTCACAAGTGCAACTGGGACACTATTAACACATACTGCTAGGAAGATTGGTTTTGTGGGGTTTTTGAGTGCACTGGAGACAGTTGATGAGATATACTTGGAGCTAGTGGAGGAAAGGGCTTTGATGGATTATTTTCTCTCTTACAAAATTAGCCAGGATCACCTTGAGGTTTTTTCAGTGCTGCGAGGTCGAAGGGTGGATACAACAATAATCCAACGGCTATCCAGTTTTCCGCTGCATACAAAAGACTCGTCTTCTTTTTTCTTTTTATTTCTTTTCATTTCGACCACGAGTTGAGCTGCTTTGAACTCAATTGTTTCGTTTGGCAACGTCGCTCAGCCCTCGAGATGCTTATGTTTTAATACGGAACAGAGTGAAAACAATTGAACGCGAAACTTCAAAATGAAGATTACGTCGGAGCAGAAGCAGATCCTTCTGGAGTTTATTTAAGTATGCTAGCTACCTGAATCAATGAATGTATTAATACAAATTCATTTATATCTAATGTATATATTCACTGCAGGAAATGATGACATAGCTAGAAATCAGTTACATATTAATTTCACGGCAAATTATGCCAAAGTTTTATGGATGAGAGTGTCCGAGTAGATTAATGCCTGCCTTGGCGCAAATAAGACGGAAATCGTGGCGAAAAGTAAGGATTGAAACTATATTATCTCCAGTGTTGATTAACTTAAATCGTCTTTCCGTAGATATTTTACAACTATTAGCAAAAACCTATGTTTGGATTTATTTAAAATGCCTAACAGGAAAGATAACGTAAACGCGACAAAAACAGAATTCATGAAAAAGGGTGGTGAAATGATGCCACAGGTATTCAAAATTCAATACCTAATGACAATAATTTAATGTAAAGTGCTTGCAGGATAAAATAATGTTGAAAACATTTCAATATTCTTCAAAGTCCTGGCAGGATATTAAAAGCTTTACTAAAGCAAAGGCTGCAGCTTTCTATCGAGAGGGTAGAAAGACGGATTGGGCAACCCATTGAAAGTGAGCCCACTCCTTATCAAAGAAGGGTAATAGCGCTAATTGGTAACAATGCCATCAGCGGCCATGAAGACATTGATGAGTCTTCAATTACAATAGAAGTGGAGGTAAATCGATATTACAGCGATAATATATATAGATGCAGCAAATAAGAAATATATGTTGCAATTATTTATTTCAATTTCATCTCTCCCTCAGGAATCCAATAGAAATAATACTATCCCCTATCAATGTACTTCGCAAAAAAGACTTCCTCCCCAGAACAGACTACATCAACCTCACAGCCAGTACTCCTTTGCCACCAAATCCACCATAAAGCCATTACCTATATGTCAACATTACATACAGCCAGTACCCTCGACTTCTGCCACCCAACCCACCATACAGCCAGTACCCATTACCTCTGCCACCCAACCCACCATACAGCCAGTACCCATTACCTCTGCCACCCAATCCACATTTTAGCCAGTACCATCGACTTCTGCCACCCAGCCCACCCTACAGCCAATACCAATGACCTCTGCCAACTCAAATTTAAATACCTCAATTACGTCCAGTGCTTTCATGCCAAAAAGTAAGTACAATAAAAAGATTATCTGGATCTGCAGTTAGTAGCAGCAGTGGAAGTACCAGCTTCAGTTTCTCTGATGATCAAGTTGAGCTAATCGTCAGTGTGCTCGAAGGTATATACACGTGCGTAAAATGAGTTTCACTTGGAATCCTCTGTTTTACTTTGATTGTCAAATTACAAAAAAGGAAAATGTTAATAAAATGGCAGTACATATTTTTTCTATTTTTCCATAATTACATGAAATATCTCTCAATACCCCCCTCCATCATCTTTTCATGATGTGTGTGTGAAGTTTAATTCAGGCTGGACAAAAGGATTTCCGTAGTTGAAGATTCGATAACAGTTGGAAAGAAATTTCACCGACAATCGTCGGGCAAGCCTGGCTGATCCTACAGACGATTTTGAAAGCCTCGTTAGGATATATCGCCATGTATTTCGTCGCTTCGCGAGCTGAACGCTGCGTAAAAAAACAGTGAAGAATGTGTTCTGCTCTTGACAACCCGGGTGTCTACCAAATTTGGCTTGCAAATTAGATAGACACCCGAGGGGTGCCAAAGCTTCAAAAAAATATGTACACCACAGGCATTCCTGGCTATTTCGTCCATATTTATCCATTTCCGCTACATTGCATCCATGATGATTTAGAACATTTAGAAATTATAACAGATAATGTTCAATCGGTGAGTAGAGATGGGCTTTTTTCCATCTATTTACCTTGCATCTCGATCGTCAAATAGATCTGAGTAAGTCAAATGGGTCACTGGAATTAACAGATGATTTAGAAAATTTAGAAATGATAACAGATAATGTTCAATCGGTGAGTACATATGGGCTTTTTTCCATATATTTTCCTTGGATTTGATTCGTCAAATAGATCTGAGCGAGACAACAAGGTCACTGGAAGTAACAGATAATATGGAACATTTAGAAATAATAACAGATAATGTTATGTTCAATCGGTGAGTACAGATGGGCTTTTTTCCATATATTTTCCTTTAATTTGGATCGTCAAATAGATTGGAGTAAGTCAAATAGGTCACTGGAATTAACAGATGATTTAGAACATTTAGAAATTATAACAGATAATGTTCAATCGGTGAGTAGAGATGGGCTTTTTTCCATCTATTTACCTTGCATCTCGATCGTCAAATAGATCTGAGTAAGTCAAATGGGTCACTGGAATTAACAGATGATTTAGAAAATTTAGAAATGATAACAGATAATGTTCAATCGGTGAGTACATATGGGCTTTTTTCCATATATTTTCCTTGGATTTGATTCGTCAAATAGATCTGAGCGAGACAACAAGGTCACTGGAAGTAACAGATAATATGGAACATTTAGAAATAATAACAGATAATGTTATGTTCAATCGGTGAGTACAGATGGGCTTTTTTCCATATATTTTCCTTTAATTTGGATCGTCAAATAGATCGGAGTAAGTCAAATAGGTCACTGGAATTAACAGATGATTTAGAACATTTAGAAATTATAACAGATAATGTTCAATCGGTGAGTAGAGATGGGCTTTTTTCCATCTATTTACCTTGCATCTCGATCGTCAAATAGATCTGAGTAAGTCAAATGGGTCACTGGAATTAACAGATGATTTAGAAAATTTAGAAATGATAACAGATAATGTTCAATCGGTGAGTACATATGGGCTTTTTTCCATATATTTTCCTTGGATTTGATTCGTCAAATAGATCTGAGTGAGACAACAAGGTCACTGGAAGTAACAGATAATATGGAACATTTAGAAATAATAACAGATAATGTTATGTTCGATCGGTGAGTACAGATGGGCTTTTTTCCATATATTTTCCTTTGATCTGGATCGTCAAATAGATCGGAGTAAGTCAAATGGGTCACTGGAATTAACAGATGATTTGGAAAATTTAGAAATGATAACAGATAATGTTCAATCGGTGAGTACATATGGGCTTTTTTCCATATATTTTCCTTGGATTTGATTCGTCAAATAGATCTGAGTGAGACAACAAGGTCACTGGAAGTAACAGATAATATGGAACATTTAGAAATAATAACAGATAATGTTATGTTCAATCGGTGAGTACAGATGGGCTTTTTTCCATATATTTTCCTTTGATCTGGATCGTCAAATAGATCGGAGTAAGTCAAATGGGTCACTGGAATTAACAGATGATTTAGAAAATTTAGAAATGATAACATAATGTTCAATCGGTGAGTACATATGGGCTTTTTTCCATATATTTTCCTTGGATTTGATTCGTCAAATAGATCTGAGTGAGACAACAAGGTCACTGGAAGTAACAGATAATATGGAACATTTAGAAATAATAACAGATAATGTTATGTTCAATCGGTGAGTACAGATGGGCTTTTTTCCATATATTTTCCTTTAATTTGGATCGTCAAATAGATTGGAGTAAGTCAAATAGGTCACTGGAATTAACAGATGATTTAGAACATTTAGAAATTATAACAGATAATATTCAATCGGTGAGTAGAGATGGGCTTTTTTCCATCTATTTACCTTGCATCTCGATCGTCAAATAGATCTGAGTAAGTCAAATGGGTCACTGGAATTAACAGATGATTTAGAAAATTTAGAAATGATAACAGATAATGTTCAATCGGTGAGTACATATGGGCTTTTTTCCATATATTTTCCTTGGATTTGATTCGTCAAATAGATCTGAGCGAGACAACAAGGTCACTGGAAGTAACAGATAATATGGAACATTTAGAAATAATAACAGATAATGTTATGTTCAATCGGTGAGTACAGATGGGCTTTTTTCCATATATTTTCCTTTAATTTGGATCGTCAAATAGATTGGAGTAAGTCAAATAGGTCACTGGAATTAACAGATGATTTAGAACATTTAGAAATTATAACAGATAATGTTCAATCGGTGAGTAGAGATGGGCTTTTTTCCATCTATTTACCTTGCATATCGATCGTCAAATAGATCTGAGTAAGTCAAATGGGTCACTGGAATTAACAGATGATTTAGAAAATTTAGAAATGATAACAGATAATGTTCAATCGGTGAGTTTATATGGGCTTTTTTCCATATATTTTCCTTGGATTTGATTAGTCAAATAGATCTGAGCGAGACAACAAGGTCACTGGAAGTAACAGATAATATGGAACATTTAGAAATAATAACAGATAATGTTATGTTCAATCGGTGAGTACAGATGGGCTTTTTTCCATATATTTTCCTTTAATTTGGATCGTCAAATAGATCGGAGTAAGTCAAATAGGTCACTGGAATTAACAGATGATTTAGAACATTTAGAAATTATAACAGATAATGTTCAATCGGTGAGTAGAGATGGGCTTTTTTCCATCTATTTACCTTGCATCTCGATCGTCAAATAGATCTGAGTAAGTCAAATGGGTCACTGGAATTAACAGATGATTTAGAAAATTTAGAAATGATAACAGATAATGTTCAATCGGTGAGTACATATGGGCTTTTTTCCATATATTTTCCTTGGATTTGATTCGTCAAATAGATCTGAGTGAGACAACAAGGTCACTGGAAGTAACAGATAATATGGAACATTTAGAAATAATAACAGATAATGTTATGTTCGATCGGTGAGTACAGATGGGCTTTTTTCCATATATTTTCCTTTGATCTGGATCGTCAAATAGATCGGAGTAAGTCAAATGGGTCACTGGAATTAACAGATGATTTGGAAAATTTAGAAATGATAACAGATAATGTTCAATCGGTGAGTACATATGGGCTTTTTTCCATATATTTTCCTTGGATTTGATTCGTCAAATAGATCTGAGTGAGACAACAAGGTCACTGGAAGTAACAGATAATATGGAACATTTAGAAATAATAACAGATAATGTTATGTTCAATCGGTGAGTACAGATGGGCTTTTTTCCATATATTTTCCTTTGATCTGGATCGTCAAATAGATCGGAGTAAGTCAAATGGGTCACTGGAATTAACAGATGATTTAGAAAATTTAGAAATGATAACATAATGTTCAATCGGTGAGTACATATGGGCTTTTTTCCATATATTTTCCTTGGATTTGATTCGTCAAATAGATCTGAGTGAGACAACAAGGTCACTGGAAGTAACAGATAATATGGAACATTTAGAAATAATAACAGATAATGTTATGTTCAATCGGTGAGTAGAGATGGGCTTTTTTCCATCTATTTACCTTGCATATCGATCGTCAAATAGATCTGAGTAAGTCAAATGGGTCACTGGAATTAACAGATGATTTAGAAAATTTAGAAATGATAACAGATAATGTTCAATCGGTGAGTACATATGGGCTTTTTTCCATATATTTTCCTTGGATTTGATTCGTCAAATAGATCTGAGTGAGACAACAAGGTCACTGGAAGTAACAGATAATATGGAACATTTAGAAATAATAACAGATAATGTTATGTTCAATCGGTGAGTACAGATGGGCTTTTTTCCATATATTTTCCTTTGATCTGGATCGTCAAATAGATCGGAGTAAGTCAAATAGGTCACTGGAATTAACAGATGATTTAGAACATTTGCACGTGAAGCATATAATCGCTCATAAACTCAAATGTCATCTAGAACAGAATTTCAACCATAAGGAAGTTTCCTGAATTTATTGCCTTAAACTCCATCAAAAGCAGCCTAAAGTCAGAAAAGTTAATTATTCAAAAAGCGGATAAAGGCAATGCAGTGGTGGTTTTGAATAAGTGTGATTATATTGCTAAATGTTACAACTTTTTTGAAGAAAATGGAATCATTGAATTAAAATCAGATCCAACGGCCAAGTTTCAACTAGAATGTAAAAGATCTATAAAATCTACCTCAGCGCTAGTCAAGTGGAATGAACAGAACAGATTGTACCTAATGAATCCTGCTGCGCTCCGTTTTTTTGGGTTACCTAAAATACACAAGCCAGATGTTCCGATCAGACCTGTGGTTTCTAATGTGACAGCCCCCAACCACCTTCTAGCGGGGAAACTTAATTCAGTTTTTAGAGAGCTCTCGCAGTATAACTCTAAATTCAGTGTTACAAATTCCTTTGGTTTTGTGAAACAAATAGCTAGTGTCACAATTCCCAGCAAGTGCACGTTGGTGTCGTCAACGTGCGCAATCTTTTCACTAGCATCCCTCCTAGACAGGTTTTAGACATTGCGGAAAACATCCTCATCATGAAATCTGTGCCCGCCCCAGTTATAAATGATGTGTACGGACTCCTGAAAACTTGTGTTTCGCAAAATTATTTCCTGTTTGACAAAAGGTTTTTGAACAGCCAAAAGGTCTAGCGATGGGTTCTCCTTTGTTCCCTCTATTAGCATACATCTATATGGACTCTTTTGAGCAAGATCTGTTCTCCTCTGCTACAGGAAAAACTAAAAATGTTTTGTGGTGGCGTCGATATGTGGATGATGTGTTTTGCGTGTGGGTAGGCTCCAAAAGACAACTTAAAATATTTTTAGACCATCTAAACTCCTTAAATCAGCACTTAATTTTCACCTGTGAAGTGGAAGAAAACAATTCCCTTAACTTCCTAGATCTGAAAATTACAAAATCCAATAACCTTCTAGACTTCTCCATTTTTCGTAAAGATTCATATACCGACCAAACAATCCACTACAATTCCAGACACTGTTTTGCACAGAAGCTATCCGCCTTTCATTCCATGTTACACAGACTGATCAACATTCCCATGTCTCCTACGAACTTTAATAAAGAATTAACTACCATTAAATTAATAGCCAAGAGTAATGGATACAGTGAGGAGTTAATTGATAAACTATACCACAAAAAACTCAACAAACTGGCGATCAAAGAGATTTATGAGTCTCAACCACAGCAAGTTTCTCCCGCAAAATGGCGCAGAATATTACATCTGGACGACGTGTCAAGAAACATCTGGAAGAAGTTACCAAAAGACCAGATCAAGACAGCCTTCTACAATAAACATAGGCTCCGCAACTTACTTTCCCACGCTAAAGACAAAATCCCTAATGAAGAAAAAAGCGGAGTGTACAAACTACGGTACGAGTGTGGGGCAGTGTACGTGGGACAGACGGGACGGACTTTTCAACAACGGGTAAAGGAACACCAAGCTTGTACGAGACAACAAAATCAAACTTCACATTTTGCGAAACACTTGGTGGATAACAATCATGCCAGTGATTTTAAGTTTGATATTTTACATGTGCAACAAAAAGGACAAAAACTTGATGCTCTCGAGCAAATCGAAATTTTAAACTGTGTCCGTGCAAAGGAAAATATTGTTTATGACCTCCTGTATTCTTCTCACTCCCCTCTCCTGAACCTCCCCTTTTCATATCCCAATGAATAACCCTTCCTTTCATTTCCTCCTTCCTGCGTCACGTAGGGTCTACGGCCCTTATCCCTCCACCATAGTGCTTTCCCCACAGGGGTCCTCTTCCCATTCCCACCCATCCTTCCAGCCAGTGAATACCTCAATGACACACCTCTACGTCACCTCCACCCCTCCCCCTCACCCCTTCCTTTCCTTTCCTCCTTCCTGCGTCACGTAGGGTCTACGGCCCTTATCCCTCCACCATAGTGCTTTCCCCACAGGGGTCCTCTTCCCATTCCCACCCATCCTTCCAGCCAGTGAATACCTCAATGACACACCTCCTCTACGTCACCTCCACCCCTCCCCCTCACCCCTTCCACAATCACCCCTTCACCCACCCCTCCCCGAGTGCATATATAAATACTGATGTTCTGTAGTCTTCACCTGAAGATGACGTTTTGTCGTCGAAACCTAGGTCGTGTTGTGAAATAAAATTTTTTATGTGGAACAAACAAGTATTCTCATTCCAATCATTTCCAAAGGATGCCAGGTTGTGTAAGCAGTGGGTCAGTGCTATGAAAAGGAAAGACTTTGTAGCAAGTAAGCACTCCAAGCTGTGTGGTAAACATTTTTCGCCGGATTCCTTCAACACTTCTCCGTGGAGCAGTTTGAGTGTTGAAACCTGACGCTGTTCCAACAATTTTTGATTTTGCGGAGCACATGATAAAGCCCGAAAAACGAAGAAATCCGCCTAAAGCAAGAGGAAACTCTGGGTAAGATTGACACGTATATAAGTCGTTACGAGGCATTATTTAAAGACTTACGTCTTACTTGAACTATGTTCTACAGGTCCTCTGCCATGCATTATCCTGAGGCTCTATGCACGGCACATGCATCCGAGGGAATTGATCGACCCATTGTAAATAACCAATTTTCAGAGCAACCTGTTCAGCTTCCTAGCCATCACACAATCGATGAGGAAATTACTGATACTACTCTTGAAGAGCCCAGGTATGCTATATTCACAATCACATTTGTTTATTGACGAATAAACTTATTTGGAATATTGAATTTATATGCCGTTGAGTGATTATATTGATTGTCGAACTTACAGATTTAAAATTTCCTTCTTTCCTCATACAATTAGTAATATGAATATTGGTAAATATATCCAATACGAATGTATCAATTGATAGTGTAGGTAGTTGCATGTTGGTATAAGGACATTAAGCTGACCCAACTAACATCATTTTTATTCTATGCTTGCTTTGCTGTTTTTATCTTTAAAAAATTCAGTTTAGACTTATATTATTACTTATTTTTTATGCTTTATATGTAGTGCATGATTGGTGAGAATTCAACTCTTGACGCACACCTTTTTGGTTGCTTGCAGTGTATTATGTAGATGTACTTGTACAGGTATGTTATTGAAATAACCATTGTACAGTAATATGTAGTAATATTTGCTTTCTTTTTATCCTCTTTAGCATCTGTGTCTCTCATGATTAAAACCAGAGCAGGAAGAGAGCCTTATCTGGGAGATTTCTCCGTCGAAGATATGGCTTCTCCAAGGAAAGCCAAAAAATATATGGATCGGACTCAAATGGTTATAAATAACAAGTCTAGGCAAATTAAGTCACTACAAAAGCAAAAAACACTGCTAAAGAAGTGTGTAGGTGACTTACAGACTTAAGTGGCTCACCTGAAGACGAAGCAATTGCTCTCAAATGAAGTTGCACTCGTTTTAGTGAGTACCCATCTGATTTCTTTTACTTTGTGTGTCATTGTGTCGTTACAAATTTGTTTTCTTTTAGTAGTTCTTTTTTCCACTTCATAGCATTGATAAGTTTTCACTGTCTTCTTACATGCACAGCTGCAAACTACAGTAATTGATGCAATGCAGTCGCCAATGGCATCAATAAAGTGAAGGCTTCATTCATCTTTTGGGGTTTCAACATTGGTTGGGTTCTGTGGTCTACAAAATACAGTCAATGTTATCTAAAACCCAAAAGAAAAATGAAGTATTCATATGGATCGATGAAATTATATGCAATTTTTCACAAATTAGAAACTTTAATATAACCCAGGTTTGAGGTAATATATGATCATAAAACCACCAGATGATGCTGTAGAACATTAAAACCCAGGTTGTCTTAAGAGTTTCTAATGCTTGAAAAATTACGTTGGTTATCCATCCACTGAAATTCAAACTTAATGAGGTATCACCTGATTCTTCTGAATTGGATGTCTACATCAGATGAGTCATTGGAGCATCAAACCTACTACTGTGTAATTCTTTGGTTTACAATGGCCTCTAGCTCTGATATATGATATAGTTTTACTCTCCTAGTGATTTTTTCATGGATAGCAGACTTAACATGAGTGACAACGGTTGCAACTTAACAGACCGTACTAAGAATGAATGGCTTAACATATAAAAGTTAAATGTACTGGCATTAAGTGTCTTGTACATTATTAACTGTATGTGGGTACTTAAGGAGCATCTCTAGTTTCCATGGTCAAGTTGTTTTCAACATTGTGTACTTATTGAAAATGTAATGAATTGATGTTTACATGAATACATTCCTAATTATTGTTTAGCCACTTTGTGTATTCTATATTCATATGATGACTTGAAATGAAACTATTTTACATTATATTTTCACATTTCAAGTGTGAATCAGTTCCACCAAGTAATGCATGACAGCGTAAATTAATATGATGCATTTTAAAACATTTAGCTTGAAGTTCAATCGTTAGCTTGCTGAGTCGATTTTCACATATTTTTGTTTTCAGAATACAATGCCAGCTGATGTGCAGGAGCTCTTCAAGAGAACATTTAATAATTCGAATAAGAAATACCCAGAGTGTTTAAAGACATTTGCCTTGACCCTAAGTTTTTATTCACCCAAGGCATATGATTATGTGAGGAGGGTCTTCCAAAATGCATTACCACATCCTCGTACACTCCAGAAGTGGTATATGACAGTTGGTGGTAATCCCGGGTTTACCAAAGAAGCCATTCCTGCCATTCGCAGGAAAGTGTTAGGCAATGAAGCCAGTGGGAAACCGACAGTGATTTTGGACGATATGTCCATCCGGCAGCAGGTGGAATGGACAGGTAAGGGGTTGAGTGAGTTCGTGGAATTTGGTGGTGAACTGGACTGCGACAATATTAGAGAGACAAAGAATATCCTTGTTTTGATGGTGAATTGCGTCAATGGGAAGTGGAGGATACCTGTGGCCTATTTTTTTCATGGAATCCCTGGGGTCAGAGGAAAGGGCACATTTGGTGATTAGGTGCTTAAATATTCTTCTCCAGACTGGTGAAATTGTGAAATTGGTCACTTTTGATGGATTTGCTGTCAATTTGGCAATGATTTCTTGTCTAGGTGGAGAGATTATTGGTACTCCTCGAAAGGCATGGTTCCCTCACCCAAACACCAGCGAGAAGGTGTTTCTGATTTTAGACCCTTGCCATATGCTGAAGCTAATTAGGAACACACTTGCTTCCTGGGGAAAAATGAAAGATGAGGATGGAGGAAAAATTCAGTGGGCCTATATTAAAAAATTGGTTCTGATACAGGAGGAGGAAGGATTGCAATCTGGCCATCAAGTTGACCAGGCGCCATATCAATTGGGAAAGAGAGAAAATGAAGGTGAAGACTGCTGCTCAGACGTTGAGTCGGAGCACAAGTAATGCCCTTCAGTACCTGAGGGAGGTGTCTTATAGTGGGTAAGTGGCACGACTGAACCCACTGAAAAATTCCTTTTGCACGTAAATGATGCATTTGACATTCTCAACTCAAGGAATATTTTCTGCAAAGGTTTTAAGGGTGGCTTAACCAAAAGAAATTACAGTTTTGTGAGTCAGAGGATTGCTGAGATCCACAACCATATCACTGAACTCACAAATGCAACTGGGACACTATTAACACATACTGCTAGGAAGATTGGTTTTGTAGGGTTTTTGAGTGCACTGGAGACAGTTGATGAGATATACTTGGAGCTAGTGGAGGAAAGGGCTTTGATGGATTATTTTCTCTCTTACAAAATTAGCCAGGATCACCTTGAGGTTTTTTCAGTGCTGCGAGGTCGAAGGGTGGATACAACAATAATCCAACGGCTATCCAGTTTTCCGCTGCATACAAAAGACTCGTCTTCTTTTTTCTTTTTATTTCTTTTCATTTCGACCACGAGTTGAGCTGCTTTGAACTCAATTGTTTCGTTTGGCAACGTCGCTCAGCCCTCGAGATGCTTATGTTTTAATACGGAACAGAGTGAAAACAATTGAACGCGAAACTTCAAAATGAAGATTACGTCGGAGCAGAAGCAGATCCTTCTGGAGTTTATTTAAGTATGCTAGCTACCTGAATCAATGAATGTATTAATACAAATTCATTTATATCTAATGTATAAATTCACTGCAGGAAATGATGACATAGCTAGAAACCAGTTACATATTAATTTCACGGCAAATTATGCCAAAGTTTTATGGATGAGAGTGTCCGAGTAGATTAATGCCTGCCTTGGCGCAAATAAGACGGAAATCGTGGCGAAAAGTAAGGATTGAAACTATATTATCTCCAGTGTTGATTAACTTAAATCGTCTTTCCGTAGATATTTTACAACTATTAGCAAAAACCTATGTTTGGATTTATTTAAAATGCCTAACAGGAAAGATAACGTAAACGCGACAAAAACAGAATTCATGAAAAAGGGTGGTGAAATGATGCCACAGGTATTCAAAATTCAATACCTAATGACAATAATTTAATGTAAAGTGCTTGCAGGATAAAATAATGTTGAAAACATTTCAATATTCTTCAAAGTCCTGGCAGGATATTAAAAGCTTTACTAAAGCAAAGGCTGCAGCTTTCTATCGAGAGGGTAGAAAGACGGATTGGGCAACCCATTGAAAGTGAGCCCACTCCTTATCAAAGAAGGGTAATAGCGCTAATTGGTAACAATGCCATCAGCGGCCATGAAGACATTGATGAGTCTTCAATTACAATAGAAGTGGAGGTAAATCGATATTACAGCGATAATATATATAGATGCAGCAAATAAGAAATATATGTTGCAATTATTTATTTCAATTTCATCTCTCCCTCAGGAATCCAATAGAAATAATACTATCCCCTATCAATGTACTTCGCAAAAAAGACTTCCTCCCCAGAACAGACTACATCAACCTCACAGCCAGTACTCCTTTGCCACCAAATCCACCATAAAGCCATTACCTATATGTCAACATTACATACAGCCAGTACCCTCGACTTCTGCCACCCAACCCACCATACAGCCAGTACCCATTACCTCTGCCACCCAACCCACCATACAGCCAGTACCCATTACCTCTGCCACCCAATCCACATTTTAGCCAGTACCATCGACTTCTGCCACCCAGCCCACCCTACAGCCAATACCAATGACCTCTGCCAACTCAAATTTAAATACCTCAATTACGTCCAGTGCTTTCATGCCAAAAAGTAAGTACAATAAAAAGATTATCTGGATCTGCAGTTAGTAGCAGCAGTGGAAGTACCAGCTTCAGTTTCTCTGATGATCAAGTTGAGCTAATCGTCAGTGTGCTCGAAGGTATATACACGTGCGTAAAATGAGTTTCACTTGGAATCCTCTGTTTTACTTTGATTGTCAAATTACAAAAAAGGAAAATGTTAATAAAATGGCAGTACATATTTTTTCTATTTTTCCATAATTACATGAAATATCTCTCAATACCCCCCTCCATCATCTTTTCATGATGTGTGTGTGAAGTTTAATTCAGGCTGGACAAAAGGATTTCCGTAGTTGAAGATTCGATAACAGTTGGAAAGAAATTTCACCGACAATCGTCGGGCAAGCCTGGCTGATCCTACAGACGATTTTGAAAGCCTCGTTAGGATATATCGCCATGTATTTCGTCGCTTCGCGAGCTGAACGCTGCGTAAAAAAACAGTGAAGAATGTGTTCTGCTCTTGACAACCCGGGTGTCTACCAAATTTGGCTTGCAAATTAGATAGACACCCGAGGGGTGCCAAAGCTTCAAAAAAATATGTACACCACAGGCATTCCTGGCTATTTCGTCCATATTTATCCATTTCCGCTACATTGCATCCATGATGATTTAGAACATTTAGAAATTATAACAGATAATGTTCAATCGGTGAGTAGAGATGGGCTTTTTTCCATCTATTTACCTTGCATCTCGATCGTCAAATAGATCTGAGTAAGTCAAATGGGTCACTGGAATTAACAGATGATTTAGAAAATTTAGAAATGATAACAGATAATGTTCAATCGGTGAGTACATATGGGCTTTTTTCCATATATTTTCCTTGGATTTGATTCGTCAAATAGATCTGAGCGAGACAACAAGGTCACTGGAAGTAACAGATAATATGGAACATTTAGAAATAATAACAGATAATGTTATGTTCAATCGGTGAGTACAGATGGGCTTTTTTCCATATATTTTCCTTTAATTTGGATCGTCAAATAGATTGGAGTAAGTCAAATAGGTCACTGGAATTAACAGATGATTTAGAACATTTAGAAATTATAACAGATAATGTTCAATCGGTGAGTAGAGATGGGCTTTTTTCCATCTATTTACCTTGCATCTCGATCGTCAAATAGATCTGAGTAAGTCAAATGGGTCACTGGAATTAACAGATGATTTAGAAAATTTAGAAATGATAACAGATAATGTTCAATCGGTGAGTACATATGGGTTTTTTTCCATATATTTTCCTTGGATTTGATTCGTGAAATAGATCTGAGCGAGACAACAAGGTCACTGGAAGTAACAGATAATATGGAACATTTAGAAATAATAACAGATAATGTTATGTTCAATCGGTGAGTACAGATGGGCTTTTTTCCATATATTTTCCTTTAATTTGGATCGTCAAATAGATCGGAGTAAGTCAAATAGGTCACTGGAATTAACAGATGATTTAGAACATTTAGAAATTATAACAGATAATGTTCAATCGGTGAGTAGAGATGGGCTTTTTTCCATCTATTTACCTTGCATCTCGATCGTCAAATAGATCTGAGTAAGTCAAATGGGTCACTGGAATTAACAGATGATTTAGAAAATTTAGAAATGATAACAGATAATGTTCAATCGGTGAGTACATATGGGCTTTTTTCCATATATTTTCCTTGGATTTGATTCGTCAAATAGATCTGAGTGAGACAACAAGGTCACTGGAAGTAACAGATAATATGGAACATTTAGAAATAATAACAGATAATGTTATGTTCGATCGGTGAGTACAGATGGGCTTTTTTCCATATATTTTCCTTTGATCTGGATCGTCAAATAGATCGGAGTAAGTCAAATGGGTCACTGGAATTAACAGATGATTTAGAAAATTTAGAAATGATAACATAATGTTCAATCGGTGAGTACATATGGGCTTTTTTCCATATATTTTCCTTGGATTTGATTCGTCAAATAGATCTGAGTGAGACAACAAGGTCACTGGAAGTAACAGATAATATGGAACATTTAGAAATAATAACAGATAATGTTATGTTCAATCGGTGAGTAGAGATGGGCTTTTTTCCATCTATTTACCTTGCATATCGATCGTCAAATAGATCTGAGTAAGTCAAATGGGTCACTGGAATTAACAGATGATTTAGAAAATTTAGAAATGATAACAGATAATGTTCAATCGGTGAGTACATATGGGCTTTTTTCCATATATTTTCCTTGGATTTGATTCGTCAAATAGATCTGAGTGAGACAACAAGGTCACTGGAAGTAACAGATAATATGGAACATTTAGAAATAATAACAGATAATGTTATGTTCAATCGGTGAGTACAGATGGGCTTTTTTCCATATATTTTCCTTTGATCTGGATCGTCAAATAGATCGGAGTAAGTCAAATAGGTCACTGGAATTAACAGATGATTTAGAACATTTGCACGTGAAGCATATAATCGCTCATAAACTCAAATGTCATCTAGAACAGAATTTCAACCATAAGGAAGTTTCCTGAATTTATTGCCTTAAACTCCATCAAAAGCAGCCTAAAGTCAGAAAAGTTAATTATTCAAAAAGCGGATAAAGGCAATGCAGTGGTGGTTTTGAATAAGTGTGATTATATTGCTAAATGTTACAACTTTTTTGAAGAAAATGGAATCATTGAATTAAAATCAGATCCAACGGCCAAGTTTCAACTAGAATGTAAAAGATCTATAAAATCTACCTCAGCGCTAGTCAAGTGGAATGAACAGAACAGATTGTACCTAATGAATCCTGCTGCGCTCCGTTTTTTTGGGTTACCTAAAATACACAAGCCAGATGTTCCGATCAGACCTGTGGTTTCTAATGTGACAGCCCCCAACCACCTTCTAGCGGGGAAACTTAATTCAGTTTTTAGAGAGCTCTCGCAGTATAACTCTAAATTCAGTGTTACAAATTCCTTTGGTTTTGTGAAACAAATAGCTAGTGTCACAATTCCCAGCAAGTGCACGTTGGTGTCGTCAACGTGCGCAATCTTTTCACTAGCATCCCTCCTAGACAGGTTTTAGACATTGCGGAAAACATCCTCATCATGAAATCTGTGCCCGCCCCAGTTATAAATGATGTGTACGGACTCCTGAAAACTTGTGTTTCGCAAAATTATTTCCTGTTTGACAAAAGGTTTTTGAACAGCCAAAAGGTCTAGCGATGGGTTCTCCTTTGTTCCCTCTATTAGCATACATCTATATGGACTCTTTTGAGCAAGATCTGTTCTCCTCTGCTACAGGAAAAACTAAAAATGTTTTGTGGTGGCGTCGATATGTGGATGATGTGTTTTGCGTGTGGGTAGGCTCCAAAAGACAACTTAAAATATTTTTAGACCATCTAAACTCCTTAAATCAGCACTTAATTTTCACCTGTGAAGTGGAAGAAAACAATTCCCTTAACTTCCTAGATCTGAAAATTACAAAATCCAATAACCTTCTAGACTTCTCCATTTTTCGTAAAGATTCATATACCGACCAAACAATCCACTACAATTCCAGACACTGTTTTGCACAGAAGCTATCCGCCTTTCATTCCATGTTACACAGACTGATCAACATTCCCATGTCTCCTACGAACTTTAATAAAGAATTAACTACCATTAAATTAATAGCCAAGAGTAATGGTTACAGTGAGGAGTTAATTGATAAACTATACCACAAAAAACTCAACAAACTGGCGATCAAAGAGATTTATGAGTCTCAACCACGGCAAGTTTCTCCCGCAAAATGGCGCAGAATATTACATCTGGACGACGTGCCAAGAAACATCTGGAAGAAGTTACCAAAAGACCAGATCAAGACAGCCTTCTACAATAAACATAGGCTCCGCAACTTACTTTCCCACGCTAAAGACAAAATCCCTAATGAAGAAAAAAGCGGAGTGTACAAACTACGGTACGAGCGTGGGGCAGTGTACGTGGGACAGACGGGACGGACTTTTCAACAACGGGTAAAGGAACACCAAGCTTGTACGAGACAACAAAATCAAACTTCACATTTTGCGAAACACTTGGTGGATAACAATCATGTCAGTGATTTTAAGTTTGATATTTTACATGTGCAACAAAAAGGACAAAAACTTGATGCTCTCGAGCAAATCGAAATTTTAAACTGTGTCCGTGCAAAGGAAAATATTGTTTATGACCTCCTGTATTCTTTCCACTCCCCTCTCCTGAACCTCCCCTTTTCATATCCCAATGAATAACCCTTCCTTTCCTCCTTCCTGCGTCACGTAGGGTCTACGGCCCTTATCCCTCCACCATAGTGCTTTCCCCACAGGGGTCCTCTTCCCATTCACACCCATCCTTCCAGCCAGTGAATACCCCAATGACACACCTCCTCTACGTCACCTCCACCCCTCCCCTTCACCCCTTCCACAATCACCCCTTCACCCACCCCTCCCCGAGTGCATATATAAATACTGATGTTCTGTAGTCTTCACCTGAAGATGACGTTTTGTCGTCGAAACCTAGGTCGTGTTGTGAAATAAAAATTTTTATGTGGAACAAACAAGTATTCTCATTCCAATCATTTCCAAAGGATGCCAGGTTGTGTAAGCAGTGGGTCAGTGCTATGAAAAGGAAAGACTTTGTAGCAAGTAAGCACTCCAAGCTGTGTGGTAAACATTTTTCGCCGGATTCCTTCAACACTTCTCCGTGGAGCAGTTTGAGTGTTGAAACCTGACGCTGTTCCAACAATTTTTGATTTTGCGGAGCACATGATAAAGCCCGAAAAACGAAGAAATCCGCCTAAAGCAAGAGGAAACTCTGGGTAAGATTGACACGTATATAAGTCGTTACGAGGCATTATTTAAAGACTTACGTCTTACTTGAACTATGTTCTACAGGTCCTCTGCCATGCATTATCCTGAGGCTCTATGCACGGCACATGCATCCGAGGGAATTGATCGACCCATTGTAAATAACCAATTTTCAGAGCAACCTCTTCAGCTTCCTAGCCATCACACAATCGATGAGGAAATTACTGATACTACTCTTGAAGAGCCCAGGTATGCTATATTCACAATCATATTTGTTTATTGACGAATAAACTTATTTGGAATATTGAATTTATATGCCGTTGAGTGATTATATTGATTGTCGAACTTACAGATTTAAAATTTCCTTCTTTCCTCATACAATTAGTAATATGAATATTGGTAAATATATCCAATACGAATGTATCAATTGATAGTGTAGGTAGTTGCATGTTGGTATAAGGACATTAAGCTGACCCAACTAACATCATTTTTATTCTATGCTTGCTTTGCTGTTTTTATCTTTAAAAAATTCAGTTTAGACTTATATTATTACTTATTTTTTATGCTTTATATGTAGTGCATGATTGGTGAGAATTCAACTCTTGACGCACACCTTTTTGGTTGCTTGCAGTGTATTATGTAGATGTACTTGTACAGGTATGTTATTGAAATAACCATTGTACAGTAATATGTAGTAATATTTGCTTTCTTTTTATCCTCTTTAGCATCTGTGTCTCTCATGATTAAAACCAGAGCAGGAAGAGAGCCTTATCTGGGAGATTTCTCCGTCGAAGATATGGCTTCTCCAAGGAAAGCCAAAAAATATATGGATCGGACTCAAATGGTTATAAATAACAAGTCTAGGCAAATTAAGTCACTACAAAAGCAAAAAACACGGCTAAAGAAGTGTGTAGGTGACTTACAGACTTAAGTGGCTCACCTGAAGACGAAGCAATTGCTCTCAAATGAAGTTGCACTCGTTTTAGTGAGTACCCATCTGATTTCTTTTACTTTGTGTGTCATTGTGTCGTTACAAATTTGTTTTCTTTTAGTAGTTCTTTTTTCCACTTCATAGCATTGATAAGTTTTCACTGTCTTCTTACATGCACAGCTGCAAACTACAGTAATTGATGCAATGCAGTCGCCAATGGCATCAATAAAGTGAAGGCTTCATTCATCTTTTGGGGTTTCAACATTGGTTGGGTTCTGTGGTCTACAAAATACAGTCAATGTTATCTAAAACCCAAAAGAAAAATGAAGTATTCATATGGATCGATGAAATTATATGCAATTTTTCACAAATTAGAAACTTTAATATAACCCAGGTTTGAGGTAATACATGATCATAAAACCACCAGATGATGCTGTAGAACATTAAAACCCAGGTTGTCTTAAGAGTTTCTAATGCTTGAAAAATTACGTTGGTTATCCATCCACTGAAATTCAAACTTAATGAGGTATCACCTGATTCTACTGAATTGGATGTCTACATCAGATGAGTCATTGGAGCATCAAACCTACTACTGTGTAATTCTTTGGTTTGCAATGGCCTCTAGCTCTGATATATGATATAGTTTTACTCTCCTAGTGATTTTTTCATGGATAGCAGACTTAACATGAGTGACAACGGTTGCAACTTAACAGACCGTACTAAGAATGAATGGCTTAACATATAAAAGTTAAATGTACTGGCATTAAGTGTCTTGTACATTATTAACAGTATGTGGGTACTTAAGGAGCATCTCTAGTTTCCATGGTCAAGTTGTTTTCAACATTGTGTACTTATTGAAAATATAATGAATTGATGTTTACATGAATACATTCCTAATTATTGTTTAGCCACTTTCTGTATTCTATATTCATATGATGACTTGAAATGAAACTATTTTACATTATATTTTCACATTTCAAGTGTGAACCAGTTCCACCAAGTAATGCATGACAGCACAAATTATTATGATGCATTTAAAACATTTAGCTTGAAGTTCAATCGTTAGCTTGCTAAGTCGATTTTCACATATTTTTGTTTTCAGAATACAATGCCAGCTGATGTGCAGGAGCTCTTCAAGAGAACATTTAATAATTCGAATAAGAAATACCCAGAGTGTTTAAAGACATTTGCCTTGACCCTAAGTTTTTATTCACCCAAGGCATATGATTATGTGAGGAGGGTCTTCCAAAATGCATTACCACATCCTCGTACACTCCAGAAGTGGTATATGACAGTTGGTGGTAATCCCGGGTTTGCCAAAGAAGCCATTCCTGCCATTCGCAGGAAAGTGTTAGGCAATGAAGCCAGTGGGAAACCGACAGTGATGTTGGACGATATGTCCATCCGGCAGCAGGTGGAATGGACAGGTAAGGGGTTGAGTGAGTTCGTGGAATTTGGTGGTGAACTGGACTGCGACAATATTAGAGAGACAAAGAATATCCTTGTTTTGATGGTGAATTGTGTCAACGGGAAGTGGAGGATACCTGTGGCCTATTTTTTTCATAGAATCCCAGGGGTCAGAGGAAAGGGCACATTTGGTGATTAGGTGCTTAAATATTCTTCACCAGACTGGTGAAATTGGTCACTTTTGATGGATTTGCTGCCAATTTGGCAATGATTTCTTGTCTAGGTGGAGAGATTATTGGTACTCCTCGAAAGGCATGGTTCCCTCACCCAAACACCAGCGAGAAGGTGTTTCTGATTTTAGACCCTTGCCATATGCTGAAGCTAATTAGGAACACACTTGCTTCCTGGGGAGAAATGTAAGATGAGGATGGAGGAAAAATTCAGTGGGCCTATATTAAAAAATTGGCTCTGATACAGGAGGAGGAAGGATTGCAATCTGGCCATCAAGTTGACCAGGCGCCATATCAATTGGGAAAGAGAGAAAATGAAGGTGAAGACTGCTGCTCAGACGTTGAGTCGGAGCACAAGTAAAGCCCTTCAGTACCTGAGAGAGGTGTCTTATAGTGGGTTAAGTGGCACGGCTGAACCCACTGAAAAATTCCTTTTGCACGTAAATGATGCATTTGACATCCTCAACTCAAGGAATATTTTCTGCAAAGGTTTTAAGGGTGGCTTAACCAAAAGAAATTACAGTTTTGTGAGTCAGAGGATTGCTGAGATCCACAACCATATAACTGAACTCACAAGTGCAACTGGGACACTATTAACACATACTGCTAGGAAGATTGGTTTTGTAGGGTTTTTGAGTGCACTGGAGACAGTTGATGAGATATACTTGGAGCTGGTGGAGGAAAGGGCTTTGATGGATTATTTTCTCTCTTACAAAATTAGCCAGGATCACCTTGAGGTTTTTTCAGTGCTGTGAGGTCGAAGGGTGGATACAACAATAATCCAACGGCTATCCAGTTTTCCGCTGCATGCAAAAGACTCGTCTTCCATGCTGATTGGTCTGGCCCTAAAACTGCCAACTGCTTGGAGGACACGCCAACTGCTTGGAGGACACCCCAACTTCAGTTTTGCCTGTAACCAGTGAAACCAATTCCAGCTTTTGTGTGTATTCACCGAGCTACGATTTTAGCCTTCAGGAAAAGTCAATTGATGACTGTGCTTTGCAGGAAAGACAGTCCACTGACCACGACTCCGAAATGCCATATGATAAACTTTCTCCCTATGTGGTGGATCTTGTGGCAAATATTGCTGGGTTTGTGGTTGCAAAGCTGATGAGAGTGGTGAAATGTGGTGAGTGCCTAAAGGCTCTCACTTCTGATGAACAAGCACTCTTGGTGAAGATTAAGAATTTCACCACCCATACAGTGCTGGGCTAGTAAGGGCATCCTACGAAGTCATTCAGCTTTGCAAGGTGGCAGAGAGTGTTTAGAGGTAATGAGAGTTACATTATTGGCAGGATGTACATTGTCTCATCAATGTGCAGCCAAGTACTGCATGATGTTACCTACACCCAGTTATTTAGCTGCCTCAATGACCACATGTTTCAAGAGGTTGCTCAAGGTAACCATGTAGTCCTACTAATGAGGAACATTACGAGGGAATACCTCAACATTAGACTTCATCAGATGGCCTCCTTAATGAACCAGAAAAGTAAGAAACCTCGAGTGAGAAGCACTCTAACAAAGGCAATCCACTCCAGGAATCAAGCGTTCCTAATGGGGTCCGAAGATGGCAATAAATATGAGTTTTTTGTATTTTCCTCTGACCGTGCCACTTATTATTAGTGTACATATTATGTCGTGCCCTTGGTGATAACAGTGTCCACAGGTACCCTTCTACTGACTTTCGGTTTGCTTCCCATGACCAACCACACACCACCTGAACGCTGATTTGTGCTTTCCTCTGACCATGCCACATTGTTAGTGTACATAATGTTTTGCCTTTTGTAAATGTAATGCCTACAGGTAGCTTCATACTAACGTTTAGCTTGCTTCCCTCGTCAAGCTATGTACGTTGCTATAGCTCGTTTGAAAGCTTGTGGCCCCTAAATGCGCGGAACGTTGACGAGTGGAGGGGAGGGTGCGCTCGGGGGAGGAAACTTGGAGGGGAAGGCAAGCCTCTCCCTGCGGTCGGTTCCCTGGGGAGGGAGGGAAAAGTAAGGAAGGTCGGCAGGGTGTCCAACACCATTATAATTACACTTCAGTGTGACTCACGGAAGTAAAGGAATTTCACGAAACTTACTATGTATCTGTTTACTTACAAATAGGCCAGGTGATTCTCGGTGGCAATAGTCCTCGTCGATTGTCACCTATTCTCAGTAAAATCGCGTGAGGTACCAAACTAACAATCCGCAGAAAAAACCCAATATTGACACTAATTAGTCTTACCATTAGAGACAGGAAATATTACAGCAATGGCGTAAGTAATGGTTAACAGGTATAGAGGAAAAATAAAAATCAATTAGAACTTTGTTTAGTATTCAAATCCAATATATTTAATCTTTCTCTATAGACAATCACTATTACATCCGCTACTTTCCTCCGAATCACTTAATAAGTTGATTATGAGTTCATTTTCCCCCTCATCTAACACCATTTCATTTGTTATATAACAAGTTTCTTCCCCCTTCACCTTTTCACTGACCTTACTCCACTCTTCTCGTCCAATATCCTCACACTTTTTCTCCACCAAACGCTTCACGTCTTCCAAATTGAAAGTGGTGTTGTTTAGTGCCACCCAATTTTTCATTATCCCCCATATATTTTCTATGGGGTTAAGTTCAGGGTGGTAGGGAGGCAATCTCACTGTTGAGTGACCATGCGCCGCTAATATTCGGTCCACTTCAAAAACTACCGGCCCCTTGTTCAGCTTAATTTTTTCATATAGCTCCAGTTTCGTCTCTCTGCTTTCATAACTTACGCCCCTTTCATCCAACCACGTCTTCATCACCTCCTTCTTGTCCTTGCTGGTTGGGCAACGGTCATACTGGACGTTGTGGTACGATGCGTTGTCCAGCACGACCACAGAATGTTGGGGTAGGTTGGGAATTAGCTTGTTTCTCAGCCATTTAAAATAGTTGAACTGGTTCATGTCTCCGTGGTAATCTCCAGTTTTCAATCCCGATTTAAATATAAGTAACGCCCCAGGAATGAAACCCATTTCTCCACCTTAAAAGACAATTAATGTTTTTACTAGCTTATTCTCATTCAATAATATATGCATTTTGTATTATTCATTACCAATCTAAAAATAGTTTTCGCTAAAACTTACCAGCGTGGACGATGATTAATCGCTGTCCTTTGGAAATGGGGGCCTTCAGTCCATGCTCATCGCCGCTGGTCCATTGGAAGGGGGTGGTGTGAGATGAATGTATATACGTTTCATCTGTGAAGACAATGGGTCGCCCTTCCTCCCTGAATTTTTTAATCTTTCTCAGGTAAACCATTCTCTTCCACCTAATGTCATGAGTTTCAGTCAATACTTTTTTATTATTGGACGTCTTTTTCCACCTAAGGCAAAATGAGAATTTGTAAGAAATTAGAAATTGGTAAATGCAATAAAAATAATGAGTTAATACAACTATACGATATATACCCTTACCTGAATCCAATATTCTTCATCAGGACACGCAAAGAATTTAATTGGCCGTCAAAACTGGTTTTCTCCTTGACAATAGGCAGCAGAGCACGTAGTGTTGGGTGCCTCTTTTCTACTGTATGGAAATTGTGCACCGTTCTCCGTATCACCTGCACGTCAAAGTCGTCCACAGTAGATTTAGTGCACTTCTGCGGCTTTTTCTTCCTTGGGCTCACAAATTCTGCTTTCGAACCACTGGCAATCGCAGCTCCTTCCTGAGAGATTCGCTTCAAGGAACGTAGGGAAACGCCAGTTGCAGCGGCCACTCGTTCCGTCACACTCTTTAGCGGAAGAGTAATTCCTTCGACTGCTTCCTTCTTCATAAATATTAGCACATTATGCACAATTTCTCGCGCCTGGCTATGCAGTACCCTCCCACCTCCCACTTTGGACGCGAAATCCATACTAAGTTATTGCTAAAAAATTATCTATGTAAAATATGCTAATTCCTAAGTTAACCCTTACTAATATTTATGCAAAAAAAGATAGAAAAAAACTAATTTAAGGTGAAACGATACTGTAACAAAAAATATAACCACTAAAATACTACTTAACGAGAGCAATTAATTACAAAGACGCGGGAATAAACTACAAAGAAAATAAAGTTAATACTACTCCTAACTTATTCCTAACTTGAACTATTGACAAAATATGAAAAGCTAACCTACGAAAAATTTATGAGAAAATTGAAATTACTAATTGGAGAAACTACTGAAACAATGTAAGCACAAGTTAAAAAATAGGAAAAACTACTGCGAAAAATATGAAGCGTTAACTTAAAATGAATAAATTTAAAACAAAAAACACAACTCTATACTATTCAAGAACTAATGCTATCCTAATCGTAAAAATATAAAACTAAAACGAAAAATTGAAATGGCTAAGAAGAAGGAAACGGTAGAAGCAGTGAGGTTGGCAGCGAACGCAAGCGATCTGAGTGGTGTCCCGAGGGCGAATGGTCACTTTCTCCCAAAACCCCCAGCGAGCACCGTTCACGAAAATAGACTCGTCCAGGTCAAAAAAGGGTTTCTGCGCACGGGCCACAAGCTTTCAAACGAACTGTACACACACCACTGGGACGCTGATTAGTGCTTCCCTCTGAACGTGCCACTTATTAGTAGTGTCATTTTGTTTTGCCCTTGGTGATAACAGTGCCCACAGGTAGCCTTCTACTGACTTTTGGCTTGCTTCCCTTGTCAAGCTATGTAGATTGCTACCCGCAAAAGTTGACTGAATTTTTTCATGAATGTCATGTTTGTATTTTTTCCTGAGCATGCTTAACTTTTTTTTCTTATTCAAGGCGTACACAATATGAATAGTAAGTTAGCCTATAGTTGATGCGAGTATAATGTATGAAAGTCGTCCTTTTTCATGAAAGTCATATTTGAAGTATTTCCTCAGAATAATTTCTTTTTAATTCCAGGCATGGTCATATTATGAATAGAAGAATATCATATTTTGATGATCGAGAGTTTTACAAGTCTAAAAAAAGACTGGTTCCAATTATAGTTTGTCCTAAGATGTAGTACATATTATGTACTCTCTTCTCAATATTCCCTTTCTACCAGGTGTTTATATTCATCTTTGCTTTTAATTTCATTACACGTTTCAGCAGTATCTCTTGTAGGTAGGAATTATGCTCAATGCATATTTTATAAGCTATGAACTAATAATTCTTTGCTGGCGCACTATTCTCTCATGTCCAGAATGTATTGATGTAGGCATTTCGTGGTTTCAAAAGGTTAGCCTTACTACTTGCTGTAATTTATAATATCAATTCCTGTTGCTGTGAAGATTGCAATGTAATTTGTTCTTATCTTTTTAATTTGAACGTTTGTATTTTTTTTCCTTTTTTCAGTTTATGGGGGTAACAAAATCCCTAGCAAAAGGATATCTATATTATTACGCAAATGTACGGGTTTGCCCTTGCTTCTCTCTTGAAAGAAAATTGTGGATGTACTTCGATATTCCATGGAAATCATGTGATTCATTCATTCAACAACCTGTAGCATATTTTTCCATTGTGGCGGGTCAACTTGATACATTTCTCAAATTGTTTCTTCAATCACCTTTCCACATCAGTTCTGTATGAGAATGAATGTTTCCTGTTAATACTTTGTTGTTCAATTTTGAATTCACTGAAAATATGTATTAAATAATTCTAATACTGAATATTGTTGAGTAATTGTGACTCAGTTTAATTCAGATTCATCAGTCATTTTTTGTCATGTAAGACATTCAAGTTGTTTTAAATGTTTTGAAGTAAAAATTCTTGTTATTCTTTGTCTCTCTTTCAGACTTCTTTTGACCTATGTATTGCCCTTAACGTAAATAAAATGTTCAGTGAATTATGTGTAGTTTTTGTTGATGGCACATTACTTTTATCTCACTCCCATGTCATTGGCTTCTAGGTAACAGTCAGATTGTAGCAATGTCGTTAATGACTGGAGAGCATACGCTGTCACATCTTGTTTAGTTACACCTGTGATTTATAATGGAAGCATAAACTGAAAGTTAATGGTGGTAGATTTATTGCACTTTCATTGAATAATTTAACTGACTAATATTTAAGTCTGGAATCAGTTTAGCCAAATTTTTTTAACGACAATGTTATATCTGTCAAAACACATCGCCTTCAAAGTAGAAATTTTTGTTAGCCTGTAGATAACATAATATTCTCTTACGTGCCATGATATTCTTCACAGTAATGTCTTCTCTAGGGAGACATTATTAGTACGAAGAAGTTTGTCTAACGAGCATCAAGAAGATGACGAAATCCTTATTTTCGTTATTGGCTGAGAGTCAAGGATGCAGCAGCTGAACATTTCGCAATTCCATAGTTGTTTTCTTCCTAGTTATAATCGGCAGAATAGCATTGTTTTCCGTTAATTCATTGCGCAATAATTGCTTAAAACGTTCTCGTTAACAGTTGTCATTCCGAGATGCTAACCAATGCATTTCATACGGTCGCGTATCACCATATCCTGGTTTTGGTCATTTTGGCTTAAATTCATTGCTCCGAGATGCAGTATTTCATTGAGTAACTATTATTTGAAGCTTAAATACATTTAACGTACCTAATCTCTAAAATTTTCAGCGAATTTCGAATGGACGAATGATTAAATACAAAAGGCGCGTATAAGATACATCGTATGGATTCCCAAACGTGACGTCACGCTCCCCCATCCCCCTCGTTGCGATCCTGGCGACAGCGAACAGGCGAAACGGCGGGTCTGTACACTTAAATGGTCTAAGGAAAAGAGTGAAAACAATTGAGCGCGAAACTACAATATAAAGATTACGTCGGAGCAGAAGCAGATCCTTCTGGAGTTTATTGAAAGTATGCTAGCTACCCGAATTAATGAATGCATTAATACAAATTCATTTATATCTAATGTTTATATTCACTGCAGGAAATGATGACATAGCTAGAAATTAGTTACATATTAATTTCACGGCAAATTATGCCAAAGTTTTATGGATGAGAGTGTCGGAGTAGCTTAATGCCTGCCTTGGCCCAAATAAGACGTGGAAATCGTGGCGAAAAGTGAAACTATATTATCTCCAGTGTTGATTAACTTAAATCGTCTTTCCGTAGATATTTTACAACTATTAGCACAAACCTATGTTTGGTTTTGTTTAAAATGCCTAACAGGAGAGAAAACGTAAACGCGACAAAAACAGAATTCACCAAAAAGGGTGATGAAATGATACCACAGGCATTCAAAATTCAATGACAATAATATAATGTAAAAAGTGTTTTCAGGGAAAAATAATGTTGAAAACATTTTAATGTTCTTCGCAGTGCTGGCAGGATATTAAAAGCTTTACTAAAGCAAAGGCAGAAGCTTTCTATCGAGAGGGTAGAAAGACGGATTGGGCAACCCACTGAAAGTGAGCCCACTCCTTACCAAAGAAGGGTAATAGTGCTAATTGGTAGCAATGCCATCAGCGGCCATGAAGACATTGAGGAGTCTTCAATTACAATAGAAGAGGAGGTAAATCGATGTTACACCGATAATACATTGTGACGGTAACGGTTTTACCGTCTCGCTTTAGTTTAGGGTCCCCTCGCGTCCTTGTGCGTTTATCGCTTGTCTCTCCTGCTCTCGATCCGGCACCGTTGGACACTCTCCTCTCCCGAACTCGTCTCCTCGCACTGACCGGACTGTAAATTGGACTTCTAGCAGCTGATTCTCCGTGCTAGGATCCTTTACTCCCTCTCCCTTGGCGTTAAGGAAGTATCGGACGACGGTGGCTAACTAGCTCCATCATAATCATCGTCCGATAGCGTTCCTTCACCTACTCCTTATACCTTGGTTGTCTTTTTCCTTGAAACCGGGCAAAGGGCTTGCACCTCCACTGCACGCTCGGTAGAGAGGAGACGGTCCACTTATTAGGGATCCCATTCCTTACCATAAACCTCAACAAATCGATCAAGAAAATAAAATCATGGCTGGAATCCAACCCAGCACTATCGTACCATTTCGAAACTACAGTCAGGTAACCCTGACTAAAAACCGACCCTTCACTATCGTACCATTTAAAAACTAGTCGGGTAACCCTGGTTAAAAACCGACCCTGCACTATCGTACCATTTCGAAACTACAGTCAGGCTTCCGCTACGTGTTCGTCTTATTTATTTTTTAAGACTTCAATTTCCCTTTTAAATATTTTAACTCCCTAGACGGGAAAGTGTTTAAGGGCGTGGACTACAGTCAGGTTCCGCTTCCGCTTCGTGTTAGTCTTATATATATATTTAAGACTTTATTTCCCTTTTAAACATTTTTACTCCCTGGACGGGAAAGTTTTTAAGGGCGGGAAATCCTGGCTAAAAACCGATCCGGCACTATCGTACCGTTTTGAAACTAAAATAACCCTGCTACGTAACCATGGCGGAAGATACGCCGCCGGATGAAGTCGAAGTATCTAAACGATCGCTGATTGGCGGAGCAGATATCGACTGATTGGCGACTCGACAGTACGGCTACTGATTGGCGACTTGACCATTGGCATCGCTGTGGCGTCTTGGACAGCAGTAAGCTGGAAACTGGAAGGCCTCTCTGGCATCCCACAGGCATTTGGCTGGCTTGGCAGCATATAGGACAGGAGGATTCTCCACACCAAACAGCGGGGCGCCCGGCGGGGGAGGCTAAATCAGTCCCTCCTTCTCACCTCCGGGTGGTGCCTGACTGTTCCCCACAAGGTCGTCTCGTCTGTGGATCCCGGGAAGAGGGCCTCTTCGAAGTGAACCTCCTTGCACTTCCGGGTGAAACGGGTGGGTCCCCTCGCTAGGGAATAGAGAGTAGGTTAGGGAGGTGCTCGACACAGGCCGTCCGTGCCCCTTCCGCTTGCGGGAGGATCGGACGGAGGTGTCACCAGGGCCCTCATTGAGCAATCAGTGAGCAGGAAAAAGAACCTGATCAACTCTGCTTGTGCCCGTTTCGTTTCGGCGAACGGATCGAGTGGATTGATCAACAGGGTTCTTGAGACAAGGATTCCATCCCTCCCCCTAGGGTAAGGAGATATCCTCTCTATATGCCAGCCAAATAGACACCAGAAAATGTTCCATTCACCGCCGAAGCCATCCTCTAAGAGGAATTATATAGTGAGACCAATCATAGCAAACCGGGAGAAAGACAGCGCAGAAGCCAACAAAAAGGATATAGCCATTTTAAAACGACAGGGCAGTAAACAAAACAATGCTGCGACCGTGACTGATGCAAGTGACGCACCCATTAAGGACGTAGCAGTTGCCAGTAATGTAACGGAGGTTGATACGATGAACCCTGACGAACGCAGTGCCATAGATGACGCAGATACATCAATAATAAGTGACAATGAATTAATGACAAGAGTAGGAAATAACTTGCTTTTCGAAACGGTGGAGCAAATACGAAAGAAAAGAAGATGCGTAAGTCGAGAGGAAGAAGTTGCACCGGCTCTCGAAACAAAGAATAGATATCAACTTCTTAAATCGCTTGGAGGTGACAATACATCAAATGTAAATAAAAACCAGACTAAGAGCGTGCCACGAAAAAAATGGCCTTTCATAATAAAGAAAGTTGACGAAGGGTCTCGCCTGCAATTGAAAAATATGACAGACTACGATATCGTAAAAAAGTTTTTACAACAAGGTGCGCAAACGCACACCTGGGCTCCTAAAGGACAAAATGTTGTCCGATACGTTATTCACGGACTAGACTACGGCATTGACACTGAATTCATACGTGAAGAGTTTGTTGACAATAAAATTCCTTGTGTCGCAGTCAAAACTCTATCTCCGAATAACACAAGCACCTACGTCATAACAGTCCAGCGTGGCAAAGATTTTAATCCAAGAGACATAGAGCACATTAAATATATCTGCAGTCATCCGGTGAAGATTGCCCCTTATATATATAAGACGCCGCAACGATGCTATCGTTGCAATAGATACAAGCACGGCTCGCGGTTCGGCACGGCAGAGCCGCGTTGCTACAACTGCGCCGGTGACCATGAAGGAAAGGACTGCCCTGGCACGGCCCCAGTCAAATGCTGCAACTGCGGTAAAAACCATCACGCGTACTCGCAAGAATGCGAGAAATATCAAAAGGAACTATCTCTGCTAAAACACAATCGCGAAGATAGTAAACAAAAACGAAATGACAACGCGCAAATAGAAGACGAAATCCTGATATCAGGTGTCAACAAAAATAAAAACTCAGACAAGGACGCTGCTTCCAATGTGCAAAAAGAAAACGTGTGGCAAAAGAGACAGAAAGAATTCTCAGCCAGAAACGAAAGAAAAGACGACAAGACACAAGTGGTTGCTATAGAAACCAAAACGATCACTCCACCTATTACACGAGAAACACATAAACCAGACGAGGCCGATAGTCCGAAAAATGAAAACGTTAGCGCAAATAGCGACATTAAAATAATGATGAAAGAAATGTTAGACATGAATAAAATGCTGATGCAACAGTTACAAATGCTAAACACAATGATGGGCAAAATGGCAGAGATATTTGACAAATTAGTCGTAAATGGGTCATAAAAACCGTAATAAAAATACACTTGTCATGGCCCTTTGGAATGCCCAAGGTGGCGTAATAAAAAAGACAGAGGAACTTATTGCCTTCCTACACAAATATGACGTAACTATATGTCTGGTGAGCGAAACACTATTTAAAACAGGAAAGACGTGGGAAGTTCCCCATTATGGAATTTTTAGAAGAGACAAACCAATAGTTGGAGCTCAGAAAGCTAGCGGTGGAGTAGCAATACTGACGAGAAAAGACATTATGACGAATCCACTTCAGGATATCAACAATGACAACCTAGAGGCAATAGGTGTCTCGGTATCGACAAGAATTGGATAAATAAATGTCTTTTCTTGCTATCTACCTCCAAAGAAGGAGATGATAGATATCGAATTTGACAATATTTTATTAAGTGACGAACCGACAATTTTCGGTGGTGATTTTAATAGTAAACATCCTTCATGGAACTGCCCATCGCATAATAAAAATGGCAACAGATTCCACAAGTGGATGCTTGACAGAGGACTCAAAGTAATTGCTCCTAACGAACCCACTAGAGTAGGTGGGAAAAACGTTATTGACATGGCCTTCACTTCAAATGTAAGGAAGCCTATTAAAGCCGTGACGATCAATGATCTCAGCAGCGACCACTACCCAGTACTTTTATACGTTGGGAAGACACATATTAACCTGCCAGATCGCCCAAAAAGGTACTGCTATGGTCTAGCCGACTGGGATAATTTCCAGAAAGTAATTGACAGTAGCCTAACAAATAAAATTCAAAGCGCTAGAAATGAAAATGAACTTGACATTATGGCAACTAACATTACAGTGGCAATTTTGGAAGGAATGGAGAAAGCCATCCCAGTAAGGAAAAGGAAGCCAGCCGATTACCTACCATTATCACTCGGTGATAAAAATATGATAAAAGAAAGGAATTATATTAGAAGACAGTACCAACAAAACGGTACGATGATTTTAAAAAGAAAGTTACGTGATCTATCAAAAAATATTAAAAAAGAGATTGAAAAAGTCAGGAAGAAGCGATAGGAGGAGCAACTAGAGACATTGGATGTCAATGATGGTTCACTCTGGAAATTGGCCAAACAGTTGCGCAGAATTCCTCCATCAGACCCTAAACTCTTATGCGAGGGAAATATTATCATTAAGTATAACGAAAAGGCTAACTGCATGGCTGATAATCTTGAAAAGGTTTTTAACCCAGGCCCTCCAAGCACTCAAACTCCGGAAATACCACTCCACCTAAAGGAATGGGAGGCTAGTGACAAGGACGAAACTCCATCACTTACTTTTCATGAAGTCGAAAATGTTATTAAAAAACTCCCGAACAGAAAGGCTACTGGGATAGACGGCATACCAAACGAAGTAATAAAGAAATTGCCTCGACGGGCGATTATCTATATTACGAATATTGCAAATGCCTCTATCGAAATCGGTTATTACCCAAAAATCTGGAAAAAAGCATTGGTGACATGCCTCCCCAAGAAGGGAGGGACAATTTTAAAACCAAATGAATTCAGACCAATCTCGCTACTTCCAAATCTTGGAAAACTGTTGGAGAGGATAATAGTAAGGTTCTTCCATGTCTACTTAGAAGAGCAAAATATCCTTCCCCCAGAACAGTTCGGGTTCCGAAAAGGAATGTCAACCACCAACCAAGTGCACCGAGTTCTTGATTTTATCACCGACAATTATAATAAGGAAGGCAATAACGGCGGGGATATTTCTCGATGTCTCCAAGGCTTTTGACAAAGTCTGGCATGACGGTTTATTTTACAAAATGACTATGACAAAATCGCCAAGATGGCTAGTTAAATGGGCAGCATCCATCTAACAAATAGGAAATTTGAAGTAAAATGGAAAAACGAAAAAAGCTCGGAGAGATCGATCAATGCCGGCGTTCCACAGGGTTCAGTCTTAGGACTAACCCTGTTCAATATATACATGGCAGATTTCCCTAGAAATCAAGACAACTGGCTAACAGGTCTAGCATTATACGCTGACGATGTAGCCATGCTGACTAAAAGTAGACGACCAGATAAGGCACGGAAATATGCCCAGGAATGGCTGGATGAGGCGGTTGCGTGGTACGATAAGTGGCGACTGACCTTAAATGCAGACAAGACGCAGGCAATAATGTTTAGAAGGCCAAAGACTAAAATTCCGACATGTTCGTGCCTGCGAATAGGGCAGCAGCAGATAGAGTGGGCATCCGAGGTTACGTACCTAGGAGTAAAACTAGACGAAAAACGTCAATGAGCAAACACATAAAAAGTGTTTCAGGAAAATCGATGGGCATGAGAGCAACTCTGTCGGTTATTTTAAGAAATAACTCGACACCTAAGGCAATAAAGGTAAAAATGTACGAGACATTCCTCAGACCGGTAGTGCTATACGCAGTACAAGCCTGGGGAGGACTATTAAATAAGGGAGCGGTAAAGGAAATAGAAAAATATGAAAGACAATGTATTAAATCAATTCTATTTTATAAAAAGAGAATAAAAAACGAGGCGGTCTACAGAAAATCAGGTATAACGCCAATAAGAAGATAAAGTTAAAAAAAGACTATACAGATAAACTAAAAAGCTCGGAACTTAAGATACTAAATGAGCTAGCAAAAGGAAGGCAAGGATATGAAGGATATAAAGACATATGTCGTAGACCATCCTACGACATAATTTAATAATGACCCCCAACAAAATTAAAGTATTCGTTTCAAAACGGAACTTTTTAACAATATTGGCTTGGAATGCCAAAAATGAGACAGGGCAAAAGCCAATTGATTGGCGTCCCCTGATAAAATGCTGCTTCGCAGCAAAGACACACGGGCCGCCGGATGAATATTCTCTCTCTCCCTCCCCTACCCGAATCTTCTGATGACGAATCTAATGCCACAGAACCTGTACTATTCCAAAAACCTTTCAATAATCCTTTTGTCAATGATTCCTCACCTTCAATTGATCCTTGCACTCCTGTATCCCGAATTTCCTCCACCCAAATCCTGAAGATCACGCCTATCGTCTCTCCCAACCTTAATACGCGTAGAAAGAAATACCCGAAAAACTCTTCCACCAACCAGGATACGTCTTCACCCAAGGATATTCTCCAGATGGCCAGGGACAACATGCAACCCGCATCATCGGCGGAATAAACGACTCTTGTTAGCGCCCAAGGAGAAAATGCACCTTCGGTAACTTCTGATCTGGTATTTCCCGAAGTCTCTATCAATCCTTCTTCAACTGGAATCCCTGTACCACCCAACACCAATCCCGATATCCCTAACACCTCTACCTCTCAACCTGACAACGATGGCTGGACCGTAGTGTCTCACAAGACTAACAAAAGGTTCTATAGGCGGCCTTCCTCTTCCTTACCTTCTGACAGTAGCACTCTTCCACTTGATCAACGCCCTAACAAAAGGATCCCTCCAATCAGACTCCTTGCCTCTGAAAACTACCGACATACCTTAACCAAGCTCCTTCATATCTCCATTACCATCCTAGAATATCCCTCGCCAACAATTACCTTTTCATCAATACCCTACGTCCTGCTGATTACCGCCTCACCAAAAAATTCCTAGAAGCCAGGAAACTCCCTTATTTCACAAACCCCCTCCCCTCCGAAAAAAGGAGAGCGTTCCTGATCAAAGAAATCCCGGAATGCACTTCAACTCCGCAGATACAGAAAGACCTGGCAGAATCCGGCTTCGCCACAACTGGGGTCATCCCCTTAAAATCTCCGCCCGATCACCGAAAACCTTTCTTTTTCTTTAAGATTTCCTTGGTGGATGTTTCCAAAGAGGAAGATCTCCTCGCCCTCAGGACGTATTGCGGTGTGGATATTAGAGTCAAAGAGCACTTGCCATCGGAGAAACCATCCCAGTATCTCAGGTATCTCCAGTTCGGTCACACTAAGAACTACTGTCATCTCACTCCCAGATGCAGATTATGGGACCAATATTATCCCCGCTCCGAGTGTCACTTGAAAAAATACGACGCATTTAAATGCGTCAACTGTGGCGGAGCTCACTCCGCCATGTTCCGCTTGTGCCCATCCTTCATTAAGGCGAAAGCCGTTAAATCTGGTGAATTTCAAGAACCCGCTGCAGTAGAAAACACTAACGACACTGCTCCCCCTAATATTAGCAATGCGTGGAACAACAGAAGACGTACTACGACCCGAGGGGACGATATCCGACACAAGAATAACCACTCTTCCTCAGAACATCTTGTTCTGCCTCCTCCAACAAATTTAAGAAATCAGACCTTCATACTTCCTAACATTGTTCCTGCACCGCCAAACGGCACTTAGCTAGATTTCGATTATGCTGACGTCACCCCCTAAATTCCCCCTCCTGCCATCTCCGACCATAATTTGGACAATACTCAACAAGTTCCCACTACACTACAAAGACAGGTTGCAGAAATCCTAAACGCCAAGCCAAAATACCGACAATGCTCGTCAAAAACAAGCAGCTTTTTAATATTCTATAACTTGTGTGACGGGGAGAGGAAAGTAGTTGAATAGTTGTGTTATTGCATAATGGAATTGATGAAGCCCCTCCAATCACCGTCCGCCGTCCGGCAGCCGATGTCCTGTGGGAGTCCTGGTGGGACGATACTCCACTCCCCTTGTCCCCGACCGGGGAGGAAGGACCACCGCCCACGCCCGGTCGCTCCCTTTCGCCGGCACCAGAACACCCCTATGGAGGGGAGGAACACTGGTGTTCTCTCCCGAGTCTGCAATCTTGGGAAGGACGAAGCAGCCAGCCAAGACGTCTCGCGGGAGCGGGAGAGGATGTATCTCCCCCTTCTCCATCCCACGAAAGCCACTACACATGGGATGATGGAATCCTACCCTCCTTGTCCCCGCCCCTAGATGGAAGACCGCCGCCCACAGCATGTCGTACCACAACACCGGTGCACTCACGAGACAGCGGGAGAGAATGCAGTTCTCCCCCTGGCTCTCCAACCGGGAACTTCATCCACGAACCACCGACGGCAGTCATCGATACGGGTGACTATGCCGTAAAATCTGACCTGCCACCCCTCCCTTGCGCAGCCCCCACTTCACTCCCGTGAATCTGGAGCCTTGTCCTGTGCTTTCTTCCAATAAGAAACAGAAATACCCCCCGTCCAGGCAGGAGCATAATCGGAGACGGTGTCGTCGCAATAAACAACGTAAAAGGCGACTTATTAAGCGCCATGCAGAGACTCGTGAAAGTGTTTAGCGTGCCGTACCATAACAATATCTAATTTTCATAACCTTTCGTTTAGGAACAATGGACCTCCACGCAGTTCAGACAGTGTATCTTGTGGCGGCGATGGTGATGAGCGGAGCGAACTCTTCTGGTCTCCTCTTCATTCCGAGAGGGCAATTGAATTTCATCGCGAGTGAATGGATGGTAAACGTGGATCTTCATTTGCCTCAGCTGAGCGCTGCCGTGGACATAGTTAAACAACAGTACGCGCAATTCCATGAGATTAACTCAAAATTAACGGCACAACCAAATGCGAGTAGTCCCCTTAACCTTGTTAATATTTCCAAAGAATATGAGCATAGCGTAAAGCTCGACTTGAACAAGTTAGAAAGACAATTGGAAGTGTTGTCTGCCTCCTATGCCACTCGCCAGAACAGAGGATTGTTTGACGCAGTAGGCCATGGGTTGCATTATCTGATAGGCAGGGCCACTGACGATCAGCTACAAACATTGGCTAAGCAAATTAAAGATTTATCCACTCGCACTGAGCACACCCTGAATTCCCGTTACACGTTTCTTTCCAGCGCGTCTAATACACTCAAAAGACATGACGATATGATTTCATCGACAGGGAAAGCCCTCAAACTCATGCAAAAAACATAGAAAAACACACTAAATCCTTTGCTGAAGCCATAGCCACCACCAAATCCGCTGTTAGAGCCTTTAGCCATATCCATACCGTTTTTATTACCCTCACTCGCCATATTTCCAAACTTCAATATGGCATAGATTTTGTTGCAACTAAAATGCGCCTCGAAGAGACTGGGAAATTCACACCTTCCCTAATCCCACCCTATCAGCTCCAGGATATCCTTTAAAATATTTCTGGTGCACTGCTACCTGATTGGTCGTTTCCACGTGGCACGGATCACCAGAGTACGATCTTGTACGATATTGCTTGTGTAAGAGTATTTCGGCAAAAGGACAATATCAAATTGCTCCTAATACTGCCGTTGATTCGGAAAGGGATGAGTTTCCAAGTATACCGAGTACTACCTTTCCTGACCACTAATGGTGGGAATAAATCTGTTCTGATTGAACCTGACGCACCTTTCCTGGGCGTAGCAGGAGAACAGCAATTTCGTACTCTTACCGCATGATTGCTCACAGCAATGTCGAACTTAAAGCATGATCGTATGTCCTCTACTTTATCCAATCCTAACCAACTACTCCCGCTCGTGTATCGTCGCGGTTTTTCTTCAGAAGACAGACCTCATAAAACAAAACTGCGAGATTAAATTAGCCCAACCACCATTTGTGATGTTTGCCAAAGGCGAAACACCGGGAAAGTGGTACTATAGCCTCAGCAGCCCCACAGAATTAACCATTGACTGCCCTAAAATATATTCTGAATTGTCAATTGGCCATCAAGGTACCTTAACACTCCCTTCCGGTTGTTCGGCCAGCGATTTGGTTTCAGGGAGGAGCACTCCACCATTCACCAGCTTTCTCGGGTGCTGAACTTCGTGGAGGACAAGAGAAACTGGAGGCACACCACGGTCGGCGTCTTTGACATTTCGAAGGCGTTCGACTGAGTCTGGCATGCCTGACTTCTGCATAAGCTACGGAGTTTAAGATACCCGACATGGCTGGTGTCATTGCTTCGGTCCTGGGGACGTCCAGGTTGTAAGAAATATTTAAAATGTTCTGATTATTGGTTAAAAGATGGAATGTATACTAAATTATTTGACATGATGAAGGATTCTGGTAGTGTAAGAAGTATACCAGTTTGTTATATTGGATGTTTTCCACCTGATGGTATTGATGCATTGAATCACAGTAATTTTATAAAAGTTTCTGTACGCTATAAAGTAACGTTTGTAATGGATGTATCATTTTGTGGTCGTTCATTGGAAATACATATGTAATTTCAGACTCTGTTGTCTCTGTTTTTCACTGCCGGGAAATCGGCCTCCCTTATACCTGGCGGAATAAGAAGATCAAGAGAGTTTTGCAATGGCGCAAAGAGCAGGAAATCATGAAAGGCAAGGTAATAGACGTTTGATGTCCTTGCTCCGTCTGCCAGTTGATACTCTGCGCCAATTGTATTTTGTATCAGGACTCACGTCGTCTGACCTGGTCAAATGTTATGAGCTGTCCAAATTGCAGTTCATTCGTCACCTGGAAGGGTTATCGGGTGGATTTCCTGTTACCACCTGGCCAATGTACATTTTCGACAGTATCGTTTGTGGAAGAAATACTTTGAAAGAATTTAAGGATGTGTTACTTTTTTTTCTGTAACAAAATACTTCTGTATAGTATGTTTGCTTTTTACCTTAGATTCGGGGAATCAAATTTGAATGTAGATAAGTTAGTTAATGTTTGTATAATTAGTCTTCGCAGTATTCATAGAAATGATTGTTTTATTTTATAATTTACGAATGGGTTCGGTTTGGGATTATAACAGGGATCGTTTTACTTTTTCATTTCCCAGGTGAAATGGTAGACGTTCCTTATCTAATGTAGTCTTTGACTTTAACGGCTTGCCTCATTGTGACGTTGGGTGGCGGGGTGGGGTGAGGCTGGCGTTGCCACCGGGTCATATAGGTCGAGGTCACCGGAGGTTATGGAGATAAGCGGTTGGAGGGGGTGGAGGGGTGGGTGGTGGCACAATCAGACGCGACTCTAGAATAACCTAGTCGCGTCCGCCATAACTGCTGATCGTTCAGAGACTACTGTCCATTAAAAAAGTCGAGTCCCTCGAGTTTAGGAAGCTGTATCTTCAAGTAGAGTTAACGGATTTCTACGAAATAAAAACCATGCGATAGAATGATCATTCCTACGTTTATAGATGTGTGTTAAAAAAATTTCCCGTACTTATCTGCCCTTTAACGATATTTTATTTGAAAAAAGTCACTATTTTCGGCGCTCAAAATCCGATTTTCCAACTTTATGTTATCACTGTTCTCTTAACGTCAGACATAGAAACGGGAAATTCCGATATAGGTTAGCTAAACATGTTATTAACGTAATAAAGGAAATAAATTGGTTATAGGTTGAGTTTTACACGAGCTGGTGTAAACGTTGTAAACCTCCTCATATTTCGAAACTAATGATGCGATTGAAATTTTAGGTATACTGTTGTGACGCGCGATAACACCAGCATTGCAAATATGTACATGACAAATAGTAAAAATTAATGGTATTCTCAACAACGATTTTTATTTATATCTACTTTCACGCGCCAAACAGCGGTTGTTGATCGGTAGACGACGACTTCGCCGTAGGAGGAGAAGAGGGAAAGGGACAAGCGACGTTGCCATTTGCTACGCGTAGCACTACTCTGCCGGCGGGGGCGAAGTTGAAAGCATAACAGATGTGTCTGTTCAGAATTTGGACTACAATTTAATGATGGGATGAATTCTCATGACTCCCTTTCATCAAAATTAGGAAGGCAGTTAAATGATAAAGTATAATTATTTCCCATCAGCATTTTTCATGTGGGCTTTGGACCACCATAGGCTGCTATAAAAATGGTTTTAGCGGTTAATACCACCAGTTGATTATAAATCTATTTACAAAATGTACACACATTTACACAACACAAATTATTTACAAAATATTTTATGCGTTTGAAAACACTTTGGCTAATCCCGAAATATCCTCTTTCATTATTTCAATTGGAATCGCCATCCGACTGTGATTCATCGTCGCTCAAGTCTGAATCGGAGTCAGAGTCTAAATTAACTATGATCCTCTGGTCATCACTTAATTCATCAAGGAGATGCTCTTTTTTCCTATAATCATCTTCTATCTTTTTGACGTGTTGTATACATTTCCTCCATAAGTTTGACGTCACAGATTGAAGAGACTCCAGGCACAATTGATGGGTTACGTTGACACTGTTCCCTTTTTCAGCAGCAGTCGCAAGGTTCACTTCAGCTATTGTATTTTTAACGTAAGCCCAAATTAGTTAGATGGCATTCAGCTCGCAGTGAGCCACTGGTGTCCAAATTAAACATACGTCACTCCTGAGTTCTTTCACCATCTTTTCCAGCTTCCTCTCTGTCGGAACAAAATATTGCCTACCGTGATTAATCAAAGTCGCTTTTGTTAAACACTCAAAAGTAGGTGCATCCTCCGGTAAATGGATTTTTTTCCTTACAAACCATGCGATGATATCAGCCTTCTTCCATGACATCGAAGGATTTTTTGTCTCTGGATCTATCATCGTGTGATACGGTGCCTGGTCTAAAACTACAGCGGATCTGGGAGGAAGCAACGACAACACTTTTCGAAACCACTCCTCAAAGTGTCTGGCATTCATCTCAGAATGGTAGTCATCACCACCCCTTTTTCCCCCACCCCACAAAACATAGTTCGCCACCCTCTAGGAAGCCATCCTCACTACCTATGTGCAAAATGATGACTCGTTTCCCGGCTCCTGAGGGGGTCTTAAAACCACCGCGCCAGCCATTCACCTCCTGTATGCGCCCCCGGTAGATATTATACCCAAGCTGCGAAGAGTCCACAACGTTTTCTACCCAGCTATATTTCAAAGTATGATGCTGAGAGCACCAGGTCTCATCAGTGTAAAATATTTTGTATCCACTGTCCCTCAGCTTTTTAATTCTACGGAGAAAATTATGACGAGTGGCAGCAATTTTTACCGACTCCATCATCACTGGCTTTTTACATAATTTCTGATACCTAAACCCCAAACTCTGCATCACAGACCGGAGCTTAGGCAAGGAGAAATCTGGGCATTCGGGCACAGACTCAACCAACTTGTCCTTCACACTTTGAAGAGTTGGATACATGTTCCTCAAATAAAAGTCATGGACTGTCCGTCTAATGACTCCGAGCGTGAAATCATCCACAAAAATTCTTGGTCGCCCAAGCACAAATTGTCTTTTCCTTGGAGAGGGATTGCCATCACCAGAGTTTTCTTTGTCACTAACCTTGGATTTAGCAGCCGTTCTTTGCACTGATTTTTTGCTAATACCGAGGCACTGGGACACAGTTTCATAAATAGGATAACGCTTTTCCGATCTTTTTTCCGCCTCCATTTGGAAAAAGCGAATGGCACTGAGTATCATTCGCTCTTCCCCTTCTGAGAAGCGATTTCTGCGGTACATGTTTCACTTTTGAAGCTCACAGACCTAATGACTAGCAAAAATAGTAAAGGGTTGTTGACAAGGGGCCATTCAAGTATTGCCATAAGACGTTTTCGGGGGGAGGGAGGTTCAGATATCCTTACATTGTCTTCCGTAGGGGAGCTCGGGGTCTAGCGCCAACTTGCGTAAGATTTTGTCCGTCGTGAGACAACATTGTAGATCGCTCCAGGAGACTGATCTTATCTGACTATTCAAGATGTTTTGTAGATCGACTGCCTTGAAAAGTGACTTGTAAGTCTTTGGACTAAAGTCGACACACCATTGAACAAGATGGTGTTGTTTGAATTTTTTATAGTCCATAATTTCTTTGTATAACAGGAGTAATTCAAGCGCGGTTTCGAATAAGAGTTTTTTTTTAATTTGCCGAATAGCCTGTAATTGTACACAACTCCATCATCTGTGGTGTTGTTTCAATCTTAATGCATGCCTCTTTCAATCATATTCATTACTCTTGAGTCTCTGTCCATTTGTGTGGTTGCAATATACATTATCGGTCCCTCTCCATTGGTAGCATGTCTGCAGTGTAGTTCATGCTTGTGAGGCTTCGCCTCGTGACATGCATTAGCGATTAATGCAAATGCATAATTAGCCGTAGTTACACTAACTTTAGGGCATAGTGTAATGCATGTTGGTGACTACTCACCACCTACCACACACCCTTGAGGCTGCTTGCAGGGTATTTTGTAGATGTTAATGTTGAATAATGTGGTACTCCAACACCCTAAAATTTTCTGAAATCAAGTGCTCAAAGCTATAAGATGGTTTCTATCGAGAGCCGAAACCTCAGAAAACGACTATTTAACGAAGAGTAGATATGTACAATTTCTTTCTAACTATCCTCTTACGTAAGATAGAGATGGGAGGGTGGGGGGTTGCCGAAATCTTACATTGTCTTACATAGGGGGAGGCGGTTCGAAAAATATACAGAATAGTCATACGTAATACTTGAATGGCCCCCAAGAGATTAAAAGGAACGAATTTGTAAGTACGCGACATCTCACTACGGTGCGGCAACAGCGGATGGCTATGGACGATTTCCCCTACCTTCCCCTTACGATCCATCGGCGCTCCTTCCGTGGCAAGTCGTGCTTTCTTGGCGCGTGAAAGTAGATATAAATATAAATCGTTGTTGAGAATACCATTAATTTTTACTATTTGTCATGTACATATTTGCAATGCTGGTGTTATCGCGCGTCACAACAGTATACCTAAAATTTCAATCGCATCATTAGTTTCGAAATATGAGGAGGTTTACAACGTTTACACCAGCTCGTGTAAAACTCAACCTATAACCAATTTATTTCCTTTATTACGTTAATAACATGTTTAGCTAACCTATATCGGAATTTCCCGTTTCTATGTCTGACGTTAAGAGAACAGTGATAACATAAAGTTGGAAAATCGGATTTTGAGCGCCGAAAATAGTGACTTTTTTCAAATAAAATATCGTTAAAGGGCAGATAAGTACGGGAAATTTTTTTAACACACATCTATAAACGTAGGAATGATCATTCTATCGCATGGTTTTTATTTCGTAGAAATCCGTTAACTCTACTTGAAGATACAGCTTCCTAAACTCGAGGGACTCGACTTTTTTAATGGACAGTAAGTCCAAGATTTCTTAAGTCTTTTCCGTTACAGGCATGTCCAAACGCGTACGCAAGGGGAATCAGTTCTTCGTTACTTTTTCTGATAAGAGCAGCAATATAAGAAGGCATGATGTTCTTGGAGCCTTCAGAGAATATTTGACCTCTTACCTTATTGCACTGGAGTGTTCTAGTGAGAAGAGTGACTGCGAATATCATGTGCATTCTTGGTTAAATTTTAAGTTTCCTTTGACTCGATATTGTACGTACTTGGTGTCAGAGTTATTTTCCCGGCGTCCACTTAGATATACAGCCGTGCAAAAGTTAAAAATATATTTTTAAGTATATTTCAAAAGAAGATACATCACTTTTGACCATTGTAAGTACTAGTAAATTGAATTTTAATTATAGAATATTTTGTTGGGCTAGGGATAACCCTGTGTTTAGTCATTGCCATCCATCTGTTGTTGAGCATTATAATCGATATAAGTTTCTTGAAAAGTATCATTCTGAGTTTTCTAAAACAAGGAAGGAGAATGTTGTAATGAAGCCGGTTGACGAAATTTATTTAGGTTGGGCTTATGAAGTTGCTCTTTGGTTTAATTAAGGATTGAAGGGCTATGTACATAAGAGACAGCAATTGTTTTTGTATGGTGAGTCTAACGTAGGGAAGACTTCATATATTGAGCTTTTGATCGGTGTGAGAAATTTAAGTATGTGTACATGCCCGATGTTGGAAAGTTCGCTTATCAGGGATTGTATCCAGATTTTCACAAAATTATTCTTTTTGAGGAATTTCATTTAAAATACCATTGCCCTGGAATGTTCAAGCGTTTGTTGGAGGGTAAACCATTCACGGCCCCTGTAAAATGTGGATTAGGTCGAACTATCGATTTCAAGGGTATGATTATAATTATTTCCAATTTTCATATTATAGAGGATCCAGCACTTCCAATTCGTTTGACGTATTTTCAGGCGGAGACTCCGTATTGGACGGAGGAGAAGGCTATTTTACCGAAAGAAGAAATTGATGAGATTTCGGAGATTCAGGAACAGGAAGTCGAGCTTATTCAGATGTCGAATAATTCTGAGGAATAGGAGACTTCTTCGTTACAAGCAGTGGATAATACCATAAAAGTTTCAGTTTTGAAACATATTAGCCACGGCTATGTCCAGGATAATTTCTATTTTTATATTGAAAATGACTCGTGGCAGACTGAATTGAGGAAATTATATAGGAGTCATTTGTTTGTGGGTCCAAGTCATATGTTGAAAGCTCTATGTGAAAATTATTCTCGTTTTCTTATTAAGAAAATAACTCTTTATCTTAAACATATGTCTAGTAGTGTAGAAGAATTTTATTTTATAGGCAAAGATAGTGATAAAGAATGTAAGATAAAGAATATGCCAATGCTCTAGTGGATGGTAATAAGATTCCTTTGGTGTTACGATGCTTCTTACTGAAAAGACAACCAAGGCGTGGTTTACTAAATTTATTTCAAGAGATTATACGGCTGTTGAATACGCCAATGGGAAGATTCCTCCTACAATTCCTGTGGGTGATTATAAGGCTATTGATAATTCACATTATGTAAGGAAATTAAATACCAAATTAGTGTTATATCCAGGTTGTAAGAAATATTCAAAATTTTCTGATTATTGGTTAAAAGATGGAATGTATACTAAATTATTTGACATGATGAAGGATACTGGTAGTGTAAGAAGTATACCATTTTGGTATATTGGATGTTTTCCACCTGATGGTATTGATGCATTGAATCCCAGTTATTTTATAAACGTTTCTGTACGCTATAAAGTAACGTTTGTAATGTATGTATCATTTTGTGGTCGTTCATTGGAAATACATATGTAATTTCAGACTCTGTTGTCTCTGTCTTTCACTGCCGGGAAATAAGCCTCCCTTATACCTGGCGGAATAAGAAGATCAAGAGAGTTTTGCAATGGCGCAAAGAGCAGGAAATCAAGAGAGGCAAGGTAATAGACGTTTGGTGTCCTTGCTCCGTCTGCCAAAGGCATGGAAGGAGATTGCTGTGGAATTTAGTGGGCGAGAAGGAGTAACAAAGGTATGTACTCAACGCCTACAACTATTGCAGTGTTGTCGTATGTATGCTTTTCATGTGTTTTTATCTTCGAAGTCAGTAAAACTTAGAAGAATTCTATTTATCTAAATTGAATAAAGTGTTTACTTTATCAACAGCGTACGTGGCAACACCTTAGGAGGTCGCGGGAAAACATAAAGGACAAACGGAAGAGATATTTGGCTGCCATCAACCAGCACAGGATGGCAACTGGGGGAGGCCCATATGTCCCGCAGTGCGTAGACACGAGTCCGGAATTGGAAATTATTTTCCCGAGCATCCAGCACAATATACCCGACACAGGAGATTGTGACGAGATGCCTGCGGTGGAAGGTAATCGAATCTTGACCGGTTTAGTACGTGTTATGTGTTTTTATAATAGACTGGAAGAAGAGTGAGCATAAATATGAGTGCGCGCTTTTCAGTTACCGCATTTCCTGTATCGAGACCTCTCAGTATATTCATATTCGTTAAAATAGTTCATTCGCCATTTCAACAGTTATAATATCAGTTATAGAAGGTTATTACCTTTTCGTCAGTTTTTGTCCGATGGTCACCAAATTTACGATTTATTGCTTATTTTACATTCTAAACAATACTAAAGATAGACGTATGCGCTGCAACAACTATAAAAATATGATAATGTAAATGAGTTGAACGGTGCACCACATGGCGATTGACATTTGATCTTTTTTATCTTTCTCTTGAATTTTTAATATGCTAGATGTAATTAATGAACATTTCAATACCGTTAGTTAGTTATCCCCATGTCCTTTGAAGTGATTCCAGAACAGAATAAAGAAATAAATTGGATGTAATATACTACATCCTTTATGCAGCTACTGCTGTCAGAGGTAGATGAGGTACCTCCGTCTACCTTTAAGCAGCAGAAAACTAGCAAAAGAAGTGTTGCGGAAAGAGAGGCTAGGGAAGGTTGGAGAAAATCCGTTGCCTCAGGGAAGAAGCCTATATCTGCCAGATGAGGCGCGAACTGCTAATGATGGATATGAAAGTGAAGGAGGCTGAAAGTGCTGCCGCAGCTGCGACTCACTGCCGAAAATGAAGCTGCTGCCTCTGCAAGCCTACGTGTAGCTGCAGAGTCTCAGCAGGTAGCAGCTAAATTGTTGGTTGAGGAGGCAAGGCAGCGAGTTGTGGCAGCTACAAAGTTAGCGGCCAATGCAGAGGCTACCGGCAGACATCACCGGGAGCTCTTCGAGCTTCAAAAAGAAGCGTTGACGAGGAAAATGGTATATGTAAAATTGCATGTATTTATAATATTCATTGTTTTGGGTTTGGTAACCCTTATTCATTTTTAATGGTAAGTGGAACGGAATGAATTGGCATATGCAATTGGGATTGCTAAGTTTCATCAGAAGTTGAAGATATTCATGAGAGTAGTTATTCTCAAAAGGATATTTTTTGCTTGCTTATCCACCAGTAGCAATTTTCATATTTAAAAATGGATCCTAATGATGAAATACTATTTACATTGGATAAAGGGATACTATTTTGTCTCCGGTCCCGAGTTCCTACGCGAAGGAGTTCCCCTTATGAGTACGAAATTAAATGTGGGTTACAGTTTGCTTACGAACATGCTATTGAGTTAAATAAGCAGAATACAGAGGCAGAGCACCGGAAATATAATTCAGGATTAACGCTTCCTACCTTATCAGAAGGACAACTTGTCCTGCGCAATAACGCCCTGCCCCTAGGTCAAGCGCAAAAATTAGCCTCCCGTTTGATCGGTCCCTATAAAATCATTAAGGTAAGAAGTCCCGTTACAGTCGATATACAAAACCTTGAGTGACGGAAAACGCGTCCTTGCTCACATGAGAAACCTCTTGCCCTTACCACCAGACCCCGAACCTAACCCTTCCCCTCATTCGTCGGCGACGACGTCTTCCAACCGGACGCCCCACAAACCTCGTCAAGTCCCGAATCCCTGTAAAAGCCGAAACCATTGAAAATCCTTCGGCAACACAAGACCTCCCTCCACACCTCCCACACCACTTTAACCTCGGACCTCGCCCTGGAAAGTCATCTTCACCTAGACTCCACGTCTCTCGAACCAGTCCCGGAAGTTAAGCAGCCGGCAGCGATGGCGCCAAGGCGTAAATTAACGGCTCTTTTCGGGAGCGACCTCTCCGATCTGGAAAATGATGATACCCCTTTGAGGTCACATGGCGAGACGGATTGGAGCACTCCAGAGACTCCCGAGCGTCCACCCACCCCCGGGCGCGATCTTTTCCTAATACAATTTAGCAGCCGTCTCAGGATGACCACGGCGGACGGGAGCTGTTTTCCGCGTTCCGAAACGGTACGATACCGTGGATATAGCCAAGGACCACGGTTCTAGGCTGGGTGCTGTTTTCACAGCTCTCCGTTTGCATTCTGAGTTGTTTGCTCTGCAAGTTCTTCTTAGAACTTGCAGTCTCAGACTGCAAAAGATCTTTTAAGATCTCGGACTTCTACAACTTTATCTCGACTCGGCACTGATTGGACCTTCTCCATTGGATTTCCTTCTCACGACCCTTGCACCGTCTGGACTACTCTCCGCAGTGAGCTGCTCTCGCAGTTCTTTGTTGTACTCTGAGTGGTTGCTCTGCTTAGAGAACTAGCGGTCTCAGAGTACACAGATCTTATAAGATCTTGGACTTCTCCTCAACCGACTCGACCCGGCACCTTCTGGACCTCGCTCTTGGACCACCAGACCTGACTTGCTCTCCAGGAATTCCACAACTTGGCCCTTATCAGGACCACCATCACTGCTCAAACCCAGGCAACTACCCCAACGACCAGGGCGTCCGAGAGGGGAGGCTAACCTGCTCCTCCTTCTCACCCTCGGGCGGCGCCTGTGTTGTGTCCCAGACTGGTTGTCTCTCCTTGTGACCCCGAGAAGAGGGCTTGCCCCTCCACTGCACTCTCGGGGAAGCTTGGGGGGTCCCCTCGCTAGGATTCCACAACCATCTCTGTCCTCCCTCCCGTTAGAAGTTGCCTGGGGGTAAATTGGGTTCCCTACTGCGTACTTGGTACACAACTGCAGACACTATTGGCGACAACGGATAGTTCCCGGCGTTCTCACGCCGGCTCATCTACCTGCAATGGCCCAATCCTTGTTGCCCAATGTGCTGCGACAACTTATCGCCGATGTTACGACAAGCACCGCGGGTCATGGCTCTAACGAACCACTAGCATCCCCCATCGACCTTGACTCCCCTCTCTCCCCTGATGATGATCAGTCGTTCATCCTTCCTAAATCAAAGAGGAAAAACCGATCCCCTCCTAGCACTCCCGGTACTCCCAGTAAGATTCGTCAGGTGGCTATCAGCAACCGTTTCGACTCCCTTGCCTCCACTAATGACTCAGAGGAAAACATTCCAATCCCGGTACCCGCGAGTTCCGAGAACCACTCCGCTCCGCGCCCATCCCCTATTCCTCCGTTTTTTCTCCGCGACACAAGCAACTGGCTCACGCGTTCCTAAGTGATTTTCGGAGTGTGCAAGTTTCCTCCCGTAACTGCCATGATTGGAACGCAATTTAAGATTTCATGCCAGTGTTCCGATAACCACCGCGCCGTGACTAGGCTCTGCATAGATCAAGGTTGGCTCTACCATTCCTTCCCCGTCTGAGGACAAAAAGAAATATTTTGTCCTCCGCGGTCTCCCTGTGGACACCCCGATCACAGAAATTGAAGCAGCTCTTAAAGCTAAAGGCATTGCTACCCACTCTTTAGTCCAGCTGCAAACCACCCGCCCCACCCGCGCCCAGGCCCGCGAAAGGGAGGCGGAAGTCGCTCTCGACCCCTCTGCCCCCCACCGTCCCTACCCTCGCCGTCCTATGCCGCTGTTTCAACTTTCTCTTGCCTCTTCATCGCACGAACTGCCTCTCCGTCAGCTTACGTCCTTACTGGACCTAAAAATCAAAGTGGAAGATAATAAACCGTCGCCCGGTCCCCCCCAGTGTACGCGATGCATGAATTTTGGACACGTGAGGAAAGGATGCGGCCTGAAGTTCCGCTGTGTCCATGACCACCCCTCTGCTGAATGTCCTCACCGCCTACTGCCTCCTAGCCAGGCCCCCCCTCCACGCTGCGCAAACTGCAACGGACCGCATCCCTCGAACTTCCGTGGCTGCGAGTTCTACCGCTCTTACGCCGAGAGGGTGCGGCAAGCCCGGCAACGGCGCGACCCGGACTCCGCCGCCCCTGCTGCGTCTGCTGAAGAATTCCCTGGCCTTCCCAACCGTCAAGCAAATACCCCTGCCTCCTCTCCAACGCCAAACCCAACTGCTACTCCTAGCAATACTTCCTCTAACCCTGGTGTTTCCTCCTCATTCATTACCAAAGTTACCACCTGGTTCACCTCCCTCATCCCCAAACTCCTTCTTCCCCCCCCCCGGGAAAAACTGCCTTCGAAGTAATAGTTGAAGAAGTTTGTTCCTTTGCCCTCTCATTCATCAATGGACAATAATCCTTCCGTTAACCCTACTACACCGAATCACCTTACCTCTACCTCAATCCTTCAATGGAACTGCAACGGCATCCGCCAGCATAAGCTCGAACTCATCCAATACTCCATTGACCTCCTTCCTCGCGTAATCCTTCTCCAAGAAACCCACCTTTCTCCTACCCACTCCTTCTCCATCCCCAATTACCGTACCTTTAGATGCGACAGACAGAACAGAAGGGGCGGTGGCGTGGCCATCCTCATCCACCGAGGGATTTCCTGCCGTCTCCTGACTCCACCAACTACCCGGACTCTAGAAGTGGTCGGCGTCGTTATAGACACGGCAGTGGGACCACTACAGCTCTGGTCAGCCTACCTTCCTCCTGGCATCAACAACGGCAGTACTGATCAACGCGCAATCTCCTCCATTCTTTCCAAGTCAGCCATAATCGGCGGTGATCTCAATTCCAAGCACATGCACTGGGGTTGTAAAAAAACCAACAAGCGTGGCCGCATTCTCCTTGATCTCTCCAACTCCTCTCCTTTTACCATCTCTGCGCCTCCTTCCGCTACTCACCTTGATTCCCGCACCCCTGCCTTCAATGACATCCTTGACCTGGTTCTCTCTGCGAACCTCTACTCTGCTCCAACTCCAATAGCTCTTGACTCCTCTCCTTCTGACCACCTTCCACTGACGTACTCAGTCCTCTCCACTCCCCTTACCGCAACTCCTACTACGTCACCCCCTGACTGGAGCAAGTTTACTCGCCTGATGGCTGAAAGCACAACATCCTTGCTTTCCTTGCCATTAACGTCCACCGCTGACTTGGATTCAGCAATTGGGTCCATCACAACCGCCATCCAGGACTGCCTGCACCGTTCTCGCCGAATTCTTTCCTCACCATCATCTCCTGACTGCCTCCCGACGTCTATCATCCAAGCCATCAGAGACCGCAACGCTGCACGTGCCTATTGGCAACGCACAAGGGACCCAGCTGACCGCCTGGCTTACAACTCTCTCCGCAACCGCACCCGAGCCCTGTTGATCCGTCACCGCAACACCTCCTGGAACAACTTACTCGCCGATCTCTCTACCAAAGACAACTCCATCTGGTCACTTGCACGACGCATCCGTTCCCGGTACTCCCCCCCCCCACCCCCCTTGTCACTTCCACCCATACTGCCGCCTCCGACTCCGATCGCGCCCAGGTATTTGCTACCACGCTCCGCGATATCTTCACCAACTCTGAGGAATCTCCCATGGAAGAAGAAGTTAACGCGGCGGTAGAGTCCCTTGCTTTCGCCCCATCACCCCTGCCTGAACTTACCACGCCTGCTGAAGTTGCCCGCCTGATTCAAAACCTGAAGAAGAAGTCTGCTCCTGGTCTAGACCGCATCAATAACCGCTGCTTGCAAGCCCTCCCCAGATCCACCATCCGACTCCTATCCCTCATATTCAACCGCTGCCTTCTGCTCTCGCACTTTCCCACTGCGTGGAAACGTGCAAAAATAATCCTGATCCCAAAACCACTTAAACCTCTCTCCGATCCCTCCTCCTACCGCCCAATAAGTCTCCTTCCTTCCCTATCCAAACTCTTCGAACGCATCATACTCAGTCGCCTTGAGTCAGCAGTTCGCCAGGAAGACCTCCTGCGGCCAGAGCAGATGGGTTTCCGCCGTAGCACCTCCACCGTCCACCAGATCATGAGGCTTGTCGAAGGGATCATATCGTCCATCAACATGAAGTACAGCACTCAGGTAGCTTTTCTCGACCTGAGCAGTGCCTTCGACAAAGTCTGGGTGCAGGCACTGTCCTACAAACTCCTTTCTCTTCCTATCCCCCTCTATATCACCAAATTAATCCACTCCTTCACCACAAACCGCTCCTTCATCACCTCCGTTGGTACCGCTACATCAACTCCTCATCCAATCTCATCTGGCGTCCCTCAAGGTGCTGTCCTCTCTCCTATCCTTTTTAACCTTTTCATTAATGACGTCCCTTCCAATCCCAAAACCAAACTCATGCTTTACGCTGACGATACCGCCATATCCGCCGTTTCCATGCACCCAGACAAGGCCATCGACTACATCCAGGACCATCTAGATGACCTGGTGGACTGGTTTACTGAATGGAAGCTGCAGGCAAACCCATCCAAATGCTCCGTGGTGCACTTCAGCAGAAGGACGAAGAAGGGTGACGGAAAGCCGCTATTCCTGGGAGACCACGCCATCCCGTGTAAATCCGAAGAGAAATTCCTGGGCGTGATCCTGGATAAGAAGCTCTCCTTCCGACCCCATTTTGATTCAACACTAGCCAAAGCGTGGGGCGCCTATCGCTCTATTCTCCCTCTTGTTCACCGCAGAAACAGCATGTCCCTTTCCAACAAACGACTGCTGTACCTCTCCATGATCCGCCCTGTAGTCACATATGCCGCCCCCGTCTGGTCACATGCATCTAAAGCGCAACTGAACCGTCTTGCTCGTTTCCAATCCCGTGTTCTCCGCTCCCTCTGCAACGCCCCTTGGTTTATCCGAAACGCTGATATCCTCAGAGACCTCAAAATACCGGCCATTCCTGATGTACTCCATTCCTTAACATCATCGGTCCACACATCGCTAAAATGTTCAAGCAACCCATTGCTTCAACCCCTCTGGGATTATAGTTACGATGCCGACCTCATCCATCCCCGACCTAAATTTGCTCTTCTCGATGTCTAGCGTTATTTAGTCCCCCACCCCACTCGCCCAGAGCCATGACCCTACCATGTCACCATTCACCACCACTGCCACAATCTTCCCGTAGACAGCTTGTAGCTGGGAACGGGAGACCATCAGCGGGAGGCAAACCCGCTGCTATCTCTGCCATGCCGCGGCGGACGCTCAATTGGAAGACAACGCCCGACACTTGATGAGCGAGAGCGAGTGTGAGGAAACTCCATCAGCGGGGACACCCTCAGCGCTAGGGAAGATCATCGATCCGGCGCTCCTGAACCACTTTTCCCGGGAAACACAAACGGAATTTCTAACGTATCACACTTCTTAGTCCCTTATACCCCTTACTACTCAGCTCCCTCAATAAGTACGCTTGGAGCAGGGAAACCACGTCGGCGTGTCCGTCGGGAGCACAATCGGAGGCGAAGAGCTGCGAACGCTGATCCGGCGCTCCTGAACCACTTTTCCCGGGAAACACAAACGGAATTTCTAACGTATCACACTTCTTAGTCCCTTATACCCCTTACTACTCAGCTCCCTCAATAAGTACGCTTGGAGCAGGGAAACCACGTCGGCGTGTCCGTCGGGAGCACAATCGGAGGCGAAGAGCTGCGAACGCTGTCCGCAAGGCAAATGCCCAGATGCAGCTTCCCCTGCCCGTTACCATGGCGTGTCCTTTTTCCCATAACTACCCCGGCCATGGTTCATTCCACACCCGCCTTGTACTAACCAAAGATATTATTTTAGTCACCATGATCCTCTCCCTCTCCGGACGGAGCAGCCTGGCTTGCATCATCCTTATCTTCACCCCGGCTTCACCGACCGACGGGATCCTGTTTGTGCCCAGACATCGCCTAATTCTCACCCAAGGGGAGTGGCTGGTGAACATTGACTTTCACACCGAGAGTTTGGGAGAAGCACTGAAGGACGTGAGAAGCCAAGTACTTAAGTCCCATGCACTAAGTTCCAAATTACTAGACTCCTCGCCGAAAGTGTACTTGTCCACTGCAAATAATTTACAGCAATACCTTACGAATTTAAGTTCTAGTTATCACAGATACTGCTGAAGCACGAAAATCTTAGTTTTAAACATATATGGCGATCTAATACAGGGATTAATGACGCCCTAGGATACGGTTTGCATTATCGGGTAGGGACGGCTACTAATGATCAAATTTTAAAAAAATCATGCAGAGATAACCAATGTCGCGCAAGGTTCAATCAACCGTTCGAACGCTAAAGTCACTCTCCTAAATCAGATTTCTGGCACCCTACAAAGGCATGATAAGATGCTCTTCGAAACTATTAAGTCCTTAAGAGTTGTTGCAGAATAGGATAAATTAGAGTAATTTGGTCACAACTAATTTACTCAATGAGAATCGGCATAATATGAACGTTTTTAGTTCCATTTATCTTGTTTCCCTTGCTGTTTCACGTCACCTTACCGAATTATCCAACGAAATTTCAAGGGTTCACGAAATCGTGACGTTGGCAGAGCTAAATCACCTATCTCTTTCCATCCTCTCCCCCAACCTATTCTACCAAATTGTGGCTGAGGCCCGTTCAAAACTACCCCGCGGCCTGGAATTCGTACAGTACAGAGGAAGTGACATCTGCTCTCTCTATTCGTTCGCTGACGTGCGTGTGATCCGGCGGGGAGAGAATATCACTCTCTTGGTGATATTACCATTTTACCGCCCGGGATCGATTTATCGACTTTGCGAAGCGCACGCCTTTCCTTCAATGAGTGACGACGGAAAGCACGCAGTGATTCTGTAGCCTGATTCGCCGTACTTGGCGGTACCCGACGAGGAGTTTGTTGACGAGGAGAAAAATTTGTTCCCCTCCAAGGCGACTACTGGCGTACTTGTAAAAGGGAAGATATTGAGGCCCGTTTCCCCACCTATCCTACCCACAATAACCTCTCTAGCTCATGCAACGTCGCAGCATATCTCAATGATAGTCCCTTGATAAAATCAAACTGTGATATTCATCTTACCAATGCCAATTACGAAGCCTTGATTAAAGGTGAAAAACCTGGGCAGTGGTATTACGCCTTAAGCCATAATACTATACTCACAATTTGGTGTTCAAACGAACACTCCTTACACCTTACCTACGGGGCCGTGGCAGCCTTAACGTGCCCGTAGGATGTTTGGTGGAGAGCGACTATATTTCCCTTCAAGCGTCTCTGGAGGGCTTCGTGAGTCATTTCTCGATCGACGTAGAAGTGTCGATAGAACCTCTGCCAGAGCTCGATTTTCCCTTCCTTATTAGCGACACTCAAACAATTCAGTTTTCGGATGAACTGTTATATTAACATTAGTAAACTTTTAGGGTTAAATAAAAAGGTTCACGTCACTTGATGTTAAAAGATACTTGTTCATTTTATTGACAATCAACATGAGCGAAGCCCAGAGCAAGCAACCATTACAACAACATCCGGGGTATATCTAGGGTGTCACACAGGGTAGCCAACCTGACCAAACACAGGCGTGCCAACCTAGGTGCTTTATACAACATGAAATAATAGGAATATACGGAGTCACATGTGTGGATAAAATATAATGGCGTGTGAGTATGTAAAGCATCCTGCGAACGTCGATTTCGATGGGCCCTCCGCGCAAGCAGCATGGACCAGCTTCGTCTTAGCTTCATTAGCCTCAAATCTTAGAATAGATAAGCTCTGCTAAGGTTGGAGGATCTGTCTCTAGATAGGGCAGCGGCGCACTGCAGAGCAGTGGAGCAGAGCCGGAAGCAGGCAAAGCAGATCCAAGAAGCAGCTGTCTTGGGGTCCAGGGGTGAAGCCACAAGTGTGGATTTTGTGCGGAAAGGAAAGCATAAACAAGCAAGTGGCTACGTTAAAAGTGCAAGTTCAATTAATTGCTGTGCTTATCGGAAAGCCAAGGAGAAAGCCTCCGAGGCACGAAGTGAATTTCAGTGTAGTAGATGTAAGACCACCCATGGTCCACGAGAGTGCCCGGCATTCGGGAAAAAGTGTGCCAAGTGCGGTATAACTAATCATTTTTCTGCCTCATGCAGAACCAGAAAAGGCTCACGTCACTTGATGTTAACAGATACTTGTTAATTATATTGACACAATCAACATGAGCGAAGTCCAGAGCAAGCAACCATTACAACAACATCCGGGGTATATCTAGGGTGTCACACAGGGTAGCCAACCTGACCAAACACAAGCCTGCCAACCTAGGTGCTTTATACAACATGAACTAGTGCAGACCATTTGGTCAATCAAGAAGGTTAACACGCATAAAGTCACGGCCGTTTCTCTATCAGAAGTAGCAAAAGGTATCAAATTTGTTTCCCCAATCAATGATAAAAATCCGCGTCATACAGTACTCAGCAGTGCCTGTACTATTTTTTCTTGAAAGTTTTTCCGTTTTAGTTGGTTGCTTATTGTGTAAAAAGTGCAAAAGAAACTGTGCATCCACAGATGGATCTGTGGCGGAAAATTCTGCACCCGAGATTCCTCATCCCAACATTGTGTATCCTATTCAAATAGTCAGCGCCCCACAGGCAGTGAATAATGGAAGTGAAGTGACCACAATCACCACAGTGACACCCCCTTGTTCCCCACCCTGGTGTGATGCGAACTTCCAAAAATGCATTGGTCCCTTATGCTGCTTAAGCGCACCGAACTAAGTAGACTCCAATGTGTATAAAACAAAAAAAAACATTTTCTATTGAGCCTCGTAAGGCTGAAGTTTTGTAAAGCTTTTGGACTATGCTCAGAATTATATATTCGAGTGCCTTACTTTCCTTGCTTTGTATAGTTTTTATAGTTCTTTCAGTGTTTATGCCAATTTAATCTTCATAGTATTGTTTATCATTCATTTTATTACATACATATCGTATGCTTTCATTGTTTATGCCAATTTTATCTTCATGGTATTTTTATCATTCATTTTATTACATACATATTGTATGCTTTCAATTATTATGCCAGTTTAATCTCCATGTTATTGCTCTTCATTCTTAAGGTGTGTAATCTTAAGTACTCAACGATGTTGGATTTAGCGTAAATTTTCATTGGGTAAGGCACCGCAACCCACCGCATATTAGTTTGTGTAATTGCAGTGGGAAACCAATCGAGAGAATAACTCGCGAGACAACCACCCCCGAGTCTAATTTGCCACGAGGGTGTTGTAGTGCGGGTTTTTCGGAAACCCATTACCACAGAGTAGGGATATATCTTTACTCTGTGCCACTACCGAACGTCATCCATGGACCTGCATGGATATAATCATCCTCGAGGATGACTATAGCCACGCAGATAAGACAATGCCCACTGCCAAATTCCCCCCTTGGCTACTAGGCTGGGGAAAATAAACTGAGGGATTTTCACTAAAGAACATGGTTAATTATGAGGAAACCAACATTACTGACAATCCTGGCAGAGTATAATTTCTAGTGATTATAAACACCCTGAAGGCTTGATAGATTCTTCTAAAGCAAGTGTTCCAGTTATGATGGCTGCAAGTGGTGTCTTTTCTCATTATTTGTTTTTAAAGTGGAACGCCTTTATGAAAACTGAACAATGAATGGCCCACCAAAAGCACACTAAAGCAGAACCAAGAACCTTTTTGAGGATTGGTTCATGAAAATAGCTTTTCCTTATTTCAGAAAATTGGAAGGACCAAAAGTTGTTAGGGGACAACTTGTCGAGTCATTTGTCACTGAAATTGAAACAAGAATAAGCTAATAGAGGAATTTGCTTTTGTCTGCTTCCTCCTGACTGCACCCATCTTTGCCAACCTCTGGACGTCGCCTTCTTTCGCCCATTAAAGACTGCTTGGAGGAACAACCTGGAACCACGGAACTGGAGTTCTGTGCCGAAGGAGGTTTTCCCTTCTTTGTTAAAAGTAACTCTAGACAGGATTGAGGTTTAAGCGAAAGAAAATGTATTAGCTGGTATTGTGCTACAGGAATAGTTCCTCTTAACAGAGAGGAGGTTCTGAAAAAGCTGCCAAATAACAGTCCAAATCTAATTGATTACGAAGACACTTGGAGTATATCTTTTGAAGATATAAAATAAGACTCGAAATAAATAATATTTTTGATTATTACAGACTAATCATACATGTGAGAACAAAATAAATGTTTTCTTTTTGATTTATGTATCTATCCTTGAACTCACTGTTTGGTGGCCGCCATCAACCACTTCAGAAAAGGTAAGAAGTGAACTAAGAGCTAGGAATAATTAAGTGAACTTACAATCCTTAGGAGGAGTTGTTTCAGGTCCAACACCCATAGGTAGGAAAAGGGATTTGTTGCAATGTTCTATTTTGAATGCTAAAACTGTCCCAAATCACCCACTGTTTGTGTGTACCGATCTCTCAATGCTTGTGAAATTTCTTCAATTCTTAATGCAAACCCTGTCATTGTTTTCTAAGGATTCTAGGGAACCAATTGTTGCAGGATATTTCAACGTGGATGTAAATAATGAAAGTTCCCTTGAAGGTCAACTGCTGGAGGCTTCAATGCCTTCAATATGCATCGTAGTATATTATTGTGTGCATATCACTATTCTTATGCCTTTTTGAATAAATGCTGCTGAGCCACCATGTTGTGGCTAATCTTTGACTCTAACCTCAATAGTGTTTCATCATTTTATAAGGTTTCCCCATGAAAAAGTACAATAAAAGTATGTAAATACTAAATTAAGAACCATGAAACAAAGCTAAGATCCAAACCGGGACTGAAAAAAGTGGAACAGACCCATCCCTAAATAAAATTGTCAAGCATGTATCTTTTAACGTCTGCTGTGCTGTACATATTTCTTCAGTGAAATACAACACCTAACTTTTAACACTTTTTAGTTACTTATAGGTAACAGAAGAGACCACACCACCTGGACAGAATGCTGAAACTCCAGATGTTCACCCCACCCTTTTAGTCGCCTCTTACGACAAGCAGGGATACTGCGGGAGTACTCTATATCCCCCTACCCGCAGGGGTATTAATATGGAATACCATTCACAATGAGACAGCTAGGGACAAAGAAAACACTCAACTTCTGTGAAAGGCAACATGAGTTCCAGGATTAACAATAAATTCTCGTGCTATTACTCTCAGAAGTCCTTATTCTATTCTCAATAGATCTAAAAAATATGATGCTTTAAACAGGTATCTATTTCAGTTTCAGTGCAATCATAAATTGGTTTCATTTTGCAAGTTTGTTAATCATCTGTCTTGCCAGGTTTAGATACATACATATTTCTGCCTGTTCCACTTGCCTACATAAGCCTTACTTAGCCACTTTTCCCCCCTCATGGAGGATATATCCCAGTCAACTCCTCGCTATTCAGATAGATCAGTCGTTGAGCATGATCTCACCAGTTTGTCTAGTAATGGTGATGTCGTAATTATTTCTTCATCGTCTTTGACTCTGACCTCAATAGTGTTTCATCATTTTAAAAGGTTTCCCCATTAAACGTATGTAAATACTAAATTAAGAACCATGAAACAAAGCTAAGATCCGAACCGGGACTGAAAAAAGTGGAACAGACCCATCCCTAAATAAAATTGTCAAGCATGTATCTTTTAACGTCTGCTGTGCTGTACATATTTCTTCAGTGAAATACAACACCTAACTTTTAACACTTTTTAGTTACTTATAGGTAACAGAAGAGACCACACCACCTGGACAGAATGCTGAAACTCCAGATGTTCACCCCACCCTTTTAGTCGCCTCTTACGACAAGCAGGGATACTGCGGGAGTACTCTTTATCCCCCTACCCGCAGGGGTATTAAAATGGAATACCATTCACAATGAGACAGCTAGGGACAAAGAAAACACTCAACTTCTGTGAAAGGCAACATGATTTCCAATGCAGTTATTTGATCATAAGACTGAAGAATTCTGTCAATAATTAAAGGCAGTAAAAATGCCTTATTTGGTGGCTATTTTCAAAAGATTCAAATAAATTAATTTACAGCTGCAAGGAGCCAAGTTTAACTCTTATCAGCTGCAATAACAGCATATCATTGCACATTGAAAACCCTGTTATTTTAGAGCACAATCTACCACAGACAGAATTGAATTAATTTCCCCAATTGTCCTCAATAAAAGATGATGTATCTCCAGATGGCATTGAAAGATTTACTAGCCACCTCTTTCGACTTAATATGGAGAAATGATTTCAACATATTTTCAACTTTAAAGTTTACGGATGGATGACATCACTTTACCACAAATGTGATCTAAGTGCATTTAACTCTGCAAGAAGAACTATTAGAACTCAATTATGAAGAGAGTAAAAAAATTAGGATACCGGAGGATATCAGAAACTCAGGAAAAATAAAAAAGCATTTGCTTTATACCCTCATTTGTGGAAAATAAATCTTCATATTGTTGATATCTCTTCCTACATTGTACACTGTGAAATAGGGTTTTTGTAAAAAGCAAAAATTGCAAGTTCAAAATAAATTAAATACATTTTATTATTTCAAATTGATTTTAACTCATCAGCCACTTAGCATTGCCATTTAATATGTTATTTCAGATATTCCCCTAATAGTGGGCTGGGTAATAAAAGAATAAAAATGTTTCTGGTCGAAAAGTGTTGTTATGCATAAGATTGAGGATTTTTTAAGGGATAAAGACACAAGGGTACACAAGCGGACAAGTCTCCCTGCATTGTGCCTGGTAACAGCTTTGGCAAGCTATTTACCATTTATTATATAATTGGGGCCTCTGCGAGTGGAAGGGAAATTAGAAAATTAACAAGATTACAAAGGTGGGCAGCAGGCAAAAAAAGGTTGGCAACCACTTGTCTAGACAGCCATGTCTTTTTCATCATAAGTCACCTGACAAGCTCAATACAATTATAAATGTGACGCTAGTTCTATTGCCCTTCTGTGGATTACAGCTTTCAATCTCAAAAGGGTAGGTGCCTTAGAATGCCATTACTTTCATTCCTTTATTGATGTATTTAAATTCTATGTTCAGCTGAGGACATTAAGTTATTTTGGATTGCTGTAGCTTGTCCTCTCCAGGGAAATTGTTTGACTATCTGCATATAATGTATTGAGACAATGTTGATCATTAACCCTTAGCCCTAGGGATGCTTCTCTCTTGCATTTTCATGTAAGGTTGTGAATGTGTACATTATATGTTTATTAAATATTGTGGGTCCACACTTCTGAATTAGTGCCAATTTTATAACGACATATTCCATCCAAAAAAAGGATGTTCCATGACCAATGATAGCATCTTCAATAATTTAGTTCATTTCAATATGCTTGTAGCATTCCCAATAACTAAAATACAAGAGAGATCAAAGTCAACATGTACATTGCTTCAATTCATTAGTCTTAATCAAACATGTTTACCACTCCATAAACCAATTCTTGATACATACCAACACAACTGCCATGTTCATACGAAACAAATTCCCAAGATAGCTAAGTCAATGGCACCAGGTTGGTTGTTGTTCGTGTGCAAGAGTGAACAACTCCCTCAAACAAATGTATTCCTAGAATTGGGTTTTTTAGGTTCTTCAGGGGCTATTGTCATTCATTCCTCAGCACTGTGAAGCTGAATTTATTTTTATAAGAAATTAGGCATGCTACAAAGAATTTACTGCAATGTAAGATATTTTTTTTCTGTAATTTTATCAAATGATTTAAAGGGATAGAATCATCATGAATAATATGATCCCCTTTCAAATTTAAAATTGCATTCCTCATAAAAAGAATTATACTTAATAGATTAGGAATTCCTTGAGGATTTTAATTCCCATCTGCCTGTGCATACACTTTGCAATTATCCCTCAAGGCTAATCTTTAACTAAATCATCAAACTGGGAGAAAAAAACTAAGTGCATATAGCCTCGAATGCCACCGTTTCAACAAACATGACACCAATATTGAACAATAACCAACTTGAAATCTCAATTACAGAAGGAAACAGAAAAATGATTCAGTAAAAACTGCAATTCATTATTATTTCATTCTGTACATTCCTGTATGCTGCTATTCAATTAAGAATAAGAATGAATATAGAATGTTTTTTATTTCACAAAGATCAATGTGAAAAATACAGCCAGTGAAGGTAATATAAAAGCTGTATTGACTTAGAATCCATAGAAAAGCAGATAATCATACCATGAAATTCAGAGAGTCCTGAATATCATGCACAAAAAATGCACAAATTTTTTAGCAGGTACATACTGTCAAGCACAGGCAAAATCAATTTCACCACTGAGTTGGTCAGTTATGATCAGCTATATGAATCACAGAATTTAAAAAATTGCACTTACAAATAAATTCCACCTTCAGACATGAAGTCACAAATCAAAAAGGAAAAATTCTCCACCAAAGTAGTCATGGCTCATAAGTACAAATACCACAACAGGAACTGATATCCATCACCAGAAGTCATGCGGTACGCGACAAATTAAGAGAAATCTTTCCCCAAAATGCTTCCCATAAAACAAAGCCATGATCAAAGTAGACATAAAATAAAACTTTTTCTATTACATACTTTCAATTACTTCCTATCAACTTGCTGAGATAAGACACTGGAAACAGCTCTCAGTATCATTGGAAGCTCTTAAGGAACAATATTATACATTCTCATAATAACAATGTATAAAACCCACTTTTGTACCTTCAAAACAACACTATGCAGACGCTAAATTAATCAAACAGTAAGGTGAAACTTGACACAAAGAAAATATAAACATGCCAAGGGCTTCAATTGCCTCGTTTCTCGATTAAGCGGAAAGCAAGATGCACATATTGCACTACACCACTCAATTACCAAAGCCAATGAAAGCCAACATGTTACTTTAAGTATAATGACAAAAAAAGCAGGTGGACAACATACCAATGACTAGCCAATGAATTACCTTTTCTTCAAAAAGCACATCCTTTTGCACACTATTTTGAGTAGCGAATAAAACATCTACTGCTAATATTAATAACTTCCATAAAACAGGCACATCAAGCCAACAGCCAATATATAGATTTAATACCAATCCTCAAACGTTCGTAGCAACTCCTCTTTAGACACTCATCTCAAGCACCGGAACAGGTCTCAACAAAATAATTTTGTATACAATGCAAAAGCAATTCAGTTTCTCTGCTTGATTGTACTAAACACTGGGTTAATAATTAATGCTGTTAGTCTGCTGCTATTCCACAAAACAGACTAAGCCATCAGACAGTTAAATTAAAAATGTTAACTCACAATAAGAGTAAAAAATATTTCTATTAGGCAAGATGCCCTACTGAGTCAGCAGCAAGGTTACATGAACACAAAGGGCAGGATGTCACACAGTATGCATTTATCATCAATATTTGTACATCAGAAAACTGACCAATATTTATATCAAAATGTTAAATTTGATCATTTTAGAACATTAGGCCATAGACAGGAAGAATGTTTAAGTAAGACATGAGCAACATTTTTCCGTCAGGAATGGCTTTCAACTTTCTCAAGAGGTAGTGACACACCCATAACTTAGAAAAAAGGAAATTGGGTTACACACATAGAGCTTTCTTAATTATGCCATGTTCTCTATGATCTTTCCAGGGCACGGGATTTTAATTTGTACCCACTCCAACACCAATAAGGGGGCCTTCATAGGTTGGTGGCAGAGACTGCAGATCACCCCTGATGGAACATGTACCCCTTCACAGCTTGGCGGCCAGATAACAAATGAAAGGTGGTAGGCGTAACAATGACATTGGAACTGAAGTACTTTCATATCATGGGAAAATCCAAATTATTTGATTGTCGAGTTTGATTGCCGTGATCAAATGAATGAATTGGTTATAAAATAACTTTGGTAATTATTTCTAAATGCTAATTTGATGGCAATAGTTTCACTGTAACCATATATGTTAAGCCAATCGTTATCATAAGATAGTTGAAAAAAGTTGAAACAAAAGTCTCACGACTGGATTCCAGCATTACATAGTGCCGTAAGCATAATATTTGTGCGAATGAAATAATTCAGTTTTTATTAAATTTGCTAAATAAGGTTATATCGACATTAACACATTAGCAGCTCCACTTGCTGACCATGAAATAAACAATAGCCACGACATGGAAATTTCCACACCGTAATGGTGGCATCAAGATGGGTATAACTATGGATAAAATAAATATTTCTTCAATGGCCAACTCAGTTAACGCTAATAGAATAGTGTTGTAATAACTTTAGTGAAGGCTATTTTCATTGAATACAAGAGCAGCTTCTCTCACATAATCATAAATTAAACTCTTAACAATTAAAATGTATTGCAGAAATAATAAGTATCGATAAAAAGAAGCCTTCACGAAAACAAAAGGTCTCACTAGCCACCGAAGGGGGTTTCCCTTTCGAAAGACAGCAGGCTTTCCCGCTTCTTGGCTGTGGCCGCCACCAGGGATTTCAGTCGGGATGAATATTTTGCGGTGAGTCAGCGGCACTGAGCAGCCTGACATCATGATTTCTGAACTGAACATGTTATAAGAAAAACTTTGTACAATTCCACAATATGATTTATTTTACCGATCGATTTCAACGTCTGAGCATCATTGTCAAGGTATACATGTATATCTTGACAAGATGTATACCTTGACAATGACGCTAAGATGTTGAAATCGATCAGTAAAATAAATCATATTGTGGAATTGTACAAAGTTTTTCAATTAACATGTTCAGTGCAACTAAATTCCACCAAGTATCATCTGCCTCCATTGATATTATGATTTCTGAAGACTTTTGCAGAGTTCTGCCACTGTGCCTCTGCCACCAAGGTACGAAGGCCCCTAATGGTTCAACAGCTCTAAATTTTAAAAAGTGTGTCAGAAACATTTTTTTACAAAAAAGTAGTGACTCTCTCCCAACATCACGACCAAGCTAGTATTAAAGCTTTTTTAACTTTTCCCTGATTTCCAGAAGTGTAGCAAGTCCTAATGGAAGAAAACTTTCATTAAAATGCAATAAATTTTAGAGAAATGCTCCAAGTATTGCATGTAAGCTTTATATAAAAATAGTCATTCAAAGTTAAAACAATGAATAAAAGAAGAATGTGATGTTCTGTGAAATACAAACTTTAATAACTGTCCCTGAACATTAGAAATTTGAACTCAACAATAGGAATAAGATAAGACGTTGAGAGAGATTATAAAAGTTCTTGAGGAAAGAAATTCTTTCTCAAAAAGGAATTGAGTCCGGATTCCAATGTTCCGGTAATTAAAACCAAATTACACCAACATTAATGTTAGTTAACTTGCAGAGGTTAAACTTTAACGTTAGCCAACAATTACAAAATCTCTAATATATATAACATGTGATATACTTTTAAATAGTTATTAAAAATATATGATAGTAAAGTTTACACAACATTTAGCATTTATATTTATAACGTTTAAGATTAAGTACTAACAGGACCATTGAATATTATACCAAATACATTTAAAACTTTTCATAAAATAATGAACAGGATTAAAAAGATCAGAGTGCCCACGGGGCACTACGTATTCAGGCAAGTGAAGCGGCTACCCATTACGATGCAGCACATATCGAAATATATTTCATAGGTAACTCTACACGAAAAACTTCAGTCAAAATTTCATTAATTTCCATCGATAAAACCCTGAACATAAACGAGCATTGCACATTAAGAAAAGGAAGTCATACTTCTACAAACATATAGAGCTATCTCCCAATTGGCACTTAGTTCTTAGATTTCCACCCATGGGTAAACAACACAGATGGGACACTTGAGGTATGAAACTGAAGGTATTTTTTAGTCAAGTCATTCAATTTGAAATGAAATAATTTTAATTGGGAACAAGTCGACATGAAAGAGGAGCAGATGAATTATTGGTGAATGATTCCAGTAAAATGAAACTCCCATGGCATTGTTTTGTTTTACAACAACACTGTAGTGGGCACACCGTATTCATTCCCTGGCATTTCATTATAGCCAACTACTTAAGCATTCAGCCAATACAGGCGGTCCTTGACTTTCGTACACTTGACTTTACGACAATTCACACTTTCATACGATCAAAATTGATACCTTTTACTTTACTTTCGGACACCAAATTCCGACTTTCGGACATTTGTCGACCAATATTTTTGAATTTCCCACAATGGTGCATGGCACATCCCGGCAATCAACTGTTTCATCTGGCGTTCTCGCTCGCTAGTATACGCGACTGTGGGCAGTGTTAACTTAGAGCAAGGTATAACTTGTTTATTTACTGAATTTAATTAATGTCGTATGATAACAATGAGTAGAAAACATAAATATGATGTGACTGAGACCAACGAAAATACGCGTAGGTCGCATAAACTTAATACTGTCGAGCAAAAGTTGGGAATTATTCGACGTGCTGAACTTGGAGGATCTTTTGCTGCAATCGGACGATCATTGAACTTAAGCCCTTCAACTGTGTGTTCAATAGTAAAGGGGAAAGGTAAAATTATAGACCATGTACGAAATGCTGGGAAGTGCAATGCGAAATTCATGAAGTTGTGTATGGCATGTACCTAGGAAACGTCATTCTATTTTCGCTTGTCTTTGGTTCAGTTTAGGAATGAAAAATTATGTTGCTTCTTTAATTGTTACAAATTAAATGACATCGAGTTTAAGCTTCCAAAAATTAAATGTCGTGATGCTTCTTGTTTTGTCTCTTTATAATTATAGTGGGCGTTATCAGTGAAATGTTAATTTCTGCTTGGTAAAAATTAGAAATGCGTATGTATATATTGTGTCTAGGTGTTACTCAGTACACAACGGTATTCTTTTAGAACCGTTTATCAAGACTCCGTAGTTTTAAAAGTAATTATGTATTGTTTGAAATATAATTAATGTATTTTTAAACTTTTGTATTAAAAATAAAACTTCCTTACAATTGATATGAGGTTTTAGTATGTATATTTAACTCTCCGGGAACATAACCCCTATTTAGTATAAGACTCTATTGTTCAACTTTCGTACATTCGACTTTCGTACACGTCTTCAGGAATGCATTGTGTACGAAAGTCGAGGACTGCCTGTACCTGGAATCAATTATGACATCTCATCAGCATTCTAGATTGACCCATATGCACAAGGCATTTTCATCACTTTATACACATTATGCTAACCCCATCCAGCCACTATGTAATTGGTGAATATCCCGGCAGTGTTTCAGCACCAAAAACTAAACTCAGGAGTACTTCAGACATCAGGCATGTGTATAATACGTCCAAACAGAAATAACTTGAATTCTTCTTTTTACACCAAAAACTGATTGACAAGAAAATAAAAATGACAGAACTGCTGTAAAACTATTTCCAAATCTGCCATTTGCACTCTGCACTCACATTACAATGATAACACACTGAGATTATAGGACATGAAGCATATAATACTGGATTACATGAATGAAGGCAAATTACGAAACCATAGCCAGAAGCATCTTCTTGTAGTCCCCAGTTGTATCTCCCTGAAATTGAAACAGCATTGTGAATCAGGGAGAACCATAAAGGAATTGATCAACCATTCCATACTGTTAGGGGCATTTTTAAACAATACCAATTAATTTTTATACACCGTCAACTCTCAATTATCCAGGATCAGATTAGCCACCCATAAAAATATTTTATGGGAAGCTTAAATAATATGAAATATGTAAGGTGACCCATTAAAATTGACTCACAAAATCCGATCTCCTTATGTACATAGTTTCATTAACTTAGAGACTATGCTTTTTCATAATTTAACACATGCGTGGTGTAGGTAAATAAACATTTGCGTCTCCATCTATTAACATGGAAATATTGTTGTAACATTCAGATTACTCAGCCAAATAATCACGGGGGCACCAAGGCTGAGTATCGCCATAAACTTGGACAACCTGATCAAGTGGCCACTTGATCAGATGATCAGTAATCAGCGGATCAGAAAAACAAACCCACAACCTGATTACCGGAACCAGCCTGAGGCCCGACCAACAACCTTCATTTCCTTCCTTACTGTCAATAGAAACCCACCCGATACTCAACAGAAACCCACTGCCACTGCACTTCTCTCAAGCCCAAGCTAACAACTCATTACAGAACTTTCATTATTCATTATTAAAAAATATAAATCTGTTTAAACCCTGATTAATCCCAAATACCAATTAACACTATTACTGCCAGCCCATTTCAGGTGGGATGTGCAAAGACTGCCAAGAGTATTTTCAGGAGGTTTGCAAGATTCCAGATTTTGAATTATTTCTAGTCCTTAATTTAATTTAATAGGTAAATCCAGTATTTTTCCCCCAATGTTGAAGATATATCTGGGCCTTAGAATCATGGAAGAATTATGCAGGTTGACTTTAATTTTTAGAAAGGAAAAAATAACAAATTTGTAATGATACATGTAAAAAAGTTAAAATTCTAAGTTTATATCACATTGTGATTCGAAAAATAATATTTACATGCAATGGAATTGTAATTCTTATTGATAAAATTTAGTTTTTTCTCCAGTGATATATTGCTTTGAATATCAATTAATTTTTGCAAGAGAGACAAAAAGTATGACTGTACACCAGGGTGGCCACCTTTTCAAAATGAGAAAAACGGACACCAGGCTGAACTACCTTACTGGGGGATCTTGGGGGGCTGAGCCCCCCAGAAAAGCCTGCAAGTTTTTGGAAAAAGGGGCATGGCAAAAGGATTTTTAATGAATTTTTATTTCCATACAATAAAAAAATGAGAACTTGTCAATCTTAATAGAGGGCATGGCCATGATCTATAATATATTCTGAGCGGGGAGATGGGCAACAGTTTTTTTTTGTATTGCTGGGGGTGCGGGGTTGATGCCTGCCCCAACGAAAAAATATATGATTAAAATGACACATTTTGATTGAAATTATGTATTGCCCATTTTCTCAAAATACCGTATTTTTCGGTAGATAACACGCACCTATTGTATTACGTGCACTTTAACTTTTTCGGCATTCTTTTGTATGTATAGATAACGCACGAGGCACGAACTAGTGGTAGAGTTAAGAAGTACAAACCATTACTGCCAGAGGTGAGGATTGGGAGTGATTTCTGAAAGTTTGGGTTATTAGTGGTAAAATTTCAGAAAATTTCCCTATACTCATATTGCTGGGTAGAACTGTGCATAATTGTTTGTGATTATTGGCCCTGGAGGATAACTCGAGTGGTTTACATCATTCTCTCATTGCGAATTGGTTGAAAGATAAGTCAAATGTTTGTTTGTCATGATGTTGCATTGTCTATATTTTGTTATTGTACCTATCTAAAGTAACTCGTGATTTTAGTTTCATTTTTAAAATTAGAATTGAATTACCCATGGCAGCAGGAAGTGTTTCCCAGAGGAAATCTTATACAGCCCAATTCAAACTGGAAGTTATAGAAGCTGCGAAGGAGAAAGGGAATCGTGAAGCTGCTCGAGAGTTTGATGTTGGCGAGAGTAGTGTGCGGGAATGGCAAAAGGCCGAAGCAGTTCTAAATGTTTACATAAGAGCAGGCTTTGCGGTTCAGAAAATGCTTGTGGCCAACCATTGAAAAAAAACTGTATGATTGGGTTGTGAATAAGAGAGAGAGAAAGGTATGAGAATATCGACAGTTTGTGTTTTGCAAGAGTCAAAGAGGATCACTCACAAAATAATATTGAGGATTTTAAAGCTTACCCATCTTGGGTGTTTCGGTTTATGAAAAGGAACAATTTAAGTGTTTGCTCATCAACTAGTGTTGGACAAAAATTGCCTTCCGACTGGGAAGCTAAAATAGCAAAATTTCGTTTATACCTTAATGAAAACTTGTGTGGTGTTGACTTTCAGCACTTAGGGAATATGGATGAGGTTCCCCTAAGTTTCGACATGCCTGCTTCTAGGACCGTGAATTAAAAGGGAGCGAAAGAGGTGTCAGTAGCCATGACAGGTCATCAAAGGTTGAACTTCACTGTGGTTCTCTGCATCACAGCATGTGGTTCAAAGTTACCACCAATGGTGATTTTTAAAAGAAAGACCATTCCTAAGGGTTGTGATTCGAAAGATGTCATTGTAACTGCTAATGAAAAAGGTTGGATGAATACCAAGGTGATGAAGTTTTGGTTAAATAATGTGTGGCGGAAAAGGAAATTGGCATTTTTCAACCATAAATATGTGTTACTTCTGGATTCTTGTAGGGCTCATATAACGCCAGAAATTAAAAGCATTGTGAGCAAATATTCTCGAATGGCCGTCATCCCAGGTGGGTTAATGAAAAAACTACAGCCTCTTGACATTGCAGTTAATAAACCGTTTAAAGATAACTTGCGTGCTAAGTGGGAAAATTGGATGATGGCCGGCATCCACGAATACAACAAAACAGGGCAGATGAAGAGACCGTCTTATAAGGATATGGTGACATGGATTGCTGAAAGTTGGGCAGCTGTGAGTGAGAATTGTGTAAGAAATGGTTTCCTTAGAGCAAAAGGAGATGAAATGTATGATGAAAATTAGAATGTAGATGATGTTACATTATCTGAAATCGAATCAGAAAAAGTACCCAAAGAAATATTAAATGCAATAGATTTTTTCAATGTTGAGTCAGACGAAGAATTTCTTTGATTTGAATAATCAAGTGATAAATAAATGAGGAGTTAAAATTGCACCATGGTTTTATTATTAAATTTGATTTTCTTCATATCGCTTTCTAATGTATAACGCGCAGGTTCTTATTTTATCAAAATTTAACTTTTTTGGGTAGATAACGTGCGATTATCAACCGAAAAATACGGTAATTTAGTTTTTTATTTGTTACTACTGGTTTCTGGTCTTCATATCCCAAATTCTCACCAATAAAAAAATGAACATCTCAATAACTTCTGATTACTGATTACTTAAGACCAATAACAAAATGTGAGGTTGAATTTTTAATTAAAAAGAACAGATTTTCAGCGCGAATTTTTTTTTAATTATCCATTTTTAGCAAATTTCTTTTGTATCCTCTTTTTAAGTGGTAAAAAGAGGACTGTCCTTGTCCTTTCTGAGGACAACAGAGCAGAAAGGACAAGCACTGAAGAAAAGGATGTCATCTCTATGAGAGGACAGGTGGCAACCCCGCTGTACACTCACGCTCTCATCAGCTGATGGACACATGCTTATGGAAACATTCGCTGTGAAGGCCTTGATTACATTTACCACACACAGTTTGGAATCTTCTTCCTGTTTTCCCTCTTACACTGAAAACACAGGAGTCCTTCCCTTTTTTATTTGGCAATTTTAAGTTTTTCGACACCACATGTCAATGATGATTTAGGTTGTCTGACTTTTTTTTGCTTTTCTTGAAGCCATTCTCTGCCACGTTCCTCAATTATTCTGAAAGTAAAGTCTTGCCTGGACAAAGGCTTTTCTCCAGACATCGGATTTTCTAATATATTATAAAGGAATTCAGTACCACACGCAAAAAAACATAAAAACACATCTTTTTCCAATATTATACTGTACGTCTCTCATCAAGATAGGTATAGAGCATCATGTCTGACTATTCCTCCCATATAATCATTATAGGATTGAATAATGGAAGGCTTCTCCAAAGTCTTTTACCCGACCTCACCTTGTAGATGAACGCTTACTCTTTTCTACTTTGCATTTCGTTGAAAGAAGATTCACAGGAAATCGCTGGGATTTTTTTTCCACCACGGCAGCAGCAAGAGAATGGCCACTACGGTAGTACCGCACTTCTCCTACTTGAAATTACGCTTTAATTCTATTAGTTCCTACTTTGTATGTATAGGTATTCAGCTAGAGGTACTGTTAAGAAAAAATTGTCCATACAAAAATATGACAGCCTTTGTTTAGATAGTTACCCATCTTCAGTAAATTTTCTACAACTGTGTCAACCGAGCCAAACTTTTATATCATCCTTTTCATACTTTCCCTTACAAAGAGACATCACGAGACCTATGTTGAGGTCAACACAATATTTTTCTGTAATTAGAGAGTGTGTAGAAAAATTGTCACGGCTTTCTCTCCCTTAGAAAAAGGGATCCCATGGAGAATATGGTTCGCCAGAAAATTGCTTATACGTATAGAATTTCGTTCCGAGTAAATTCTTTGCAATTCTCTCCCTATATCAAGAATCACCGTGGTCGAGTGGGTTAAGGCGATACTGTACGAAATGTCAAGGGTTTGTGGCTCTCACGCGACAAATTTTTTTAGGTCGAAAATGTTTTGAAAACAATACAAAAGAGACTCCACAGGTGAAATATTTTCAGAATTTGAAAATCCGATGATACTTTTATGGTAAGGCAGGACTCGGACCAAACATGGGTTTTCTCAATACCCTTAGCTGTACATTCTAACGGTATAACGGTCCCGGCACATGCATGGAGGCTGCATTTGTGTGTCTTGTGAGTCAGTTTTAATCGTTTCAAACCAACTATAGGTCTGCAAAGTCAAGTGAAGGGCAAGTGTCACCCTAGTGTTCTGCAGTAAATTATCATGTACAAATACATACAGTGTGTCCTGGTTTAACGTTGACGCGTTCCTGAAAAACTTGACGTTAAGCGAAACAACATTAAACAATGCAATATTTCCCATAAGAAACAATGTAAAAAATTAAAATTGGTTCCAAACTTTTCAATTCTTCATTTCAGCGCAATAACGATTTCCGCACCGCACAGCGATAAAATGTTGGATACATGGCATTGTTGAATGAAGCATTCAAACTAAATTTCTAAAACATTTTAATGGCGAAACTTTGATATTTTCACTCACAAAAGAAATTTTGGAATTATTCTCTATCCTGACGGCACAGAAACTACAGGTGATAGGAACTTACTGTTGGCATCTAAAAATACAGGGGACCTAATTAAAAGACGCTATCAATGGAATAATGCTCAAAAATGGCCCATTTCCTTAAAAATTTATGTGTTTTTATGGACTACTTCGCCTCATCCTCCGCCAATTTACGGCGTATTTTAGTTACGCGTAATATCAGCGTAATAAATAATAATCAAATATAACAGATATAAAACAAATAACCCAATTATTATTCGCTCAGGTGAACCTTTTACACACGCTATGGAGAGTAAAGCCAAACTTTTCCACCAAATGGAAATTACGCATCAGACGCGCCAAAGTCTGATTCGTTATTCATTTTTTTTGGTCACGCATAATTTGAACAACGTTATCGTGAAGCACTGACGACGTTGAACGATTAAGGGTTTTAATTGTTGAACAACGTTAAGCGGGACAACGCTAAACGAGGACACACTGTATTACATACATGACCTTTAAATATAATACGATCACTTTAATTTGTACATGAAACCATGTTATGCACTCAAAAATAGTAAAATTTCCCTTTTAAAAATAATAGAAAACATAGGGAGCGGATTTCACCCATTGAGGGGATGCTCACTTCTGGTCTAGAATAAAGATTAAGAATGAACTTACAGAGATGAAGTCCTCAAGTGTTTTGCCATAAGCCCGATGAAATTCTGCCTTAATGTCTCCCAAGTCAACCTCTGATCTGGTCACAATGATTCTTATGAGGGTTCTATCCTTGGTTCCCATTCCTGCCATGGCCTTGTGCAGACGCTCGGCAAAGAACGAAGAACGATTGGATGCAGATTTGACTGTAAAAAAATGAATATTCTCAAATGAACACAGCCATGATTGTCACAAATCACAAGAGCTTTACATCCTTCTGCATTACTTCAATTTAAAAAGAAATCTTCCAATCACCTCAGATTGTCAAAGCATTCCACTCCAATACTTGACAATACAGTAGAACCTTGTTATAGCGTAAAGGCAAGGGGGTATGAAATGTGCCTTTACACTATAGCAAATTACAGTGAAACCCGGTATTTGCGTTATCGGAAATTACGTTTTCCCGCAATTTACACCACTTTTACGAAGTCCCATTCCATTTACTATGCTTCCAATGTATGCAGAACCCCGAATATAGACTGTACATTTTTCAGTTTTCCCACAATTTGCACCACAATGCGCTCCATTAAAATAAAATTTAACTTTAAAAGTCCATTACTCATGCATATAATCCTTTGTTAAACACTTTTTGACTTTGTCTTGCACATATTTGCGGAAAAAATACGAAATAGAGCAGTAATAGGACCTGTTTGAAGAAAGAATTTGAATTTGGCGGGGATAGTTAACAGCGCCACTCGTAGCAGAAATTGGAACTACGTCAACTCGTCAATCTGCCAGGAAATTATTCAAGCTATGAAATGAATACATTGTAAGGCTAGGAGCTAACTACGTAATTTATACAATGTAAACCTGCGGAGGAGTATTCATTTTTTACCTAAGTAGAAACTTAAGAGAATGAAAATGGATTCTTATCCAGACATGATGGAAAATGAAAGAACTCGTACTAGTGGACAACTGAGATCATTTTCACTGCCTCGATTCCTGAGTTATAACTACAGTCGCCACGGCGAAAGAAGTCCGATGACAGCTAGAGCGGCCGAGTAAGTGGGAGGGGGCAGTGTTGCCAGGTGGGAGGTGACCGAGAGCGTCAAGTTCGCGTGAGGGGACGACGGGGAGGGGTGCCTTAAGGAATCCAACTTTTTGGGAAGAATTGCTAGATTAGTTAGCTAAAATTGGCAAATTAATCACAAAAAAATAAAAGGCCACATTAAAGGGTAGAGCGTTTCAACCTAGGAATTAACTTTGCTTATAAAAGTCTCATATTATAATATGATATATCGCTATATATGGCTACAATCGTAAAGGAATAAATGTAAACAAAGAAGTGCTTCTGACTTAATTTGTATTATTTCAAGCTTGTTTACAAGCAAATGGAATAATAACATGTTAACTCATTCATTTGGAACAAAACATATTTTTGATTTTCCAGTAATTAGTCTAAAGGGTATATTCCTTCAAGCTCCCCTGGTGAAGAAGAACGTTGATCTGAACGTTCGCTGAAGAACGTTGATCTGAAATGCAGAATAATCCATTATTAGTAAAATTCCTGCCTGAAGTTATCTTGGTTTTTAAACATACAGATATTTTTATGATTACGTACCGTTTTCTGGGAGAGATTATTTCCCCGTTCTCTGATAGAGCAGATTCGTCACCTGTCGTTCCACTGTTGAAGCTACTGTCACTGCTGCTATTTGGATTAATTATCAAAGTTTGCACACTGCACTCTACAATGCCATCAGTATGAATGGCCTCATCGATGATGGACGAAACTTTCCGGACAACATTATTCCAATTTGGAGCACTCACGTTAAGGATGGCTTCCTGCGTAAGCAATTTCACGTCTTGTAGCTTAAATGTCTTATTTCGCTCAGCTACATATCCTTTCACTTGCGCCCAAATCATTTCAATTGCATTGAAATGACAGTGATATGGCGGGATTCTCAGGATGTGATGCCCATTTTCCTTGGCGATTTCGTCGATTTCGTACATAGGAAAGCGAGGCTGGTGAAATTTGGAAAGAGCCAGTAGTTCCATCTTATTCATCCCCGGCTCCAATTCCTTCACATCCTTCCCTCGTAGCCAGTCGACGATGTCCTTAAGCCATTTGCTGGTGGGACCCTTATTTATTCTAATGCTATGGTAAGGAGCGTTGTCCATAACAATTGTGCTATTCGCTTTGATATTAGGCAGAAGCTGGTTCACAAACCACTTTTTAAAAGTTTCATTAGTCATTTCTTGATGATAGTCCCCCGAGTTTTTATTGGCCTTGAATAAATGTGTGCAATTCGGGATAAAACCCTCTGATGTTCCGGCATGAAGAAGTATCAACCGGGATCCCTTTCCCACAGGGGCTGGCATGGTTCCTTTTGCCGTTTCATCAATCCAGATTACACTTTTAGAATGGCCTGCATTTACCCACGTTTCATCCAGCCATACCACATCCTCAATGTTCACTTTCTTTATTTCTCTAAGAAATCTCCCCCGCCACGCCACTATATCACCCTTCTCCATCAAAATTTTCCTGTTCCCTGAAAATTGTTTCCACTTGAAACCCAGTCTCTTCAGCACAATCCTTAAACTTGTTTGAGCACCTTCGAAGAGATCTGCTTCTTTCAAAGAATGCAATAACTTTTGGACTGTCGGATACTCCTTCTTCTCGTAATATCCATATATATGTCTCCTAATGGCTTCCTCGCTGAAATTATCCAGGCAGGTTTTCTGTCTTCTTCTCGGTCTCTTCTTCGAAGGTGTCCGCAGTACAGCACTCGGCTCCTTCTCGCTATTGTTGTCACCGTACTTCTCTTTCAGGATTCTCGACACTGATTTCGAGCTAACCCCGCAGGCTTGGGCAGCTCTTTCCATCACTCGTGCCACAGGAAGGATAGGGCCACCATTAACCTTCTCTTTTTCAAAATATTCATAGATGCTCACAATCATCTGGCGAGTTTGCGAGTGCAATGTAGCACCACGACCGCGTTTATTTCCGCTCATTCTATTGAATAATATAGAATGAATAACTACAGCACAATCGATGGAATGGAAAAGTATAGAAATATTACTATACTGCACTCTAAAAGCGCGAAAGTATAATAATCCGTACACTACAAACCCAAAAATTGAAGCACTAGTCACCGAAAACAAACTCACGAGCGAGGATTCATTAAGAGACTAAAAAGTGAAGGGCATGTGACAACGTCGTCAGGGTCGGCAGGGGGATGAGGTGGTGAAGGGGCTCTTCTATTGGCCCTAGGATCCGCGTGGCTCCGAAGGCACCTTTCACTTTTTGAGCTGTCATCGGACATCTTTCGCCGTGGCGACTGTATGACAGGCTACAAATGAATTAAACTTATCGAAACTTGCGTTATCGTACCTTAATTAGACTGAATCATAAAGTTTATTTTTTAGTTGAACAATTGTTTGGACTAGTCGAACATCACGGCTGATCAGATTCTCATGTGTTGTTAAGTCATCCTCAACTAAACTGGGACGTAATTTTATCCTGCTTGGCAATGGAAAAGCGAGGAGGAAAAAGGACTTTATCAATCAAAGAGACAATTGACATTTTAGAACAAGTCGATTCTCATGGTGGAACCCCCGTCGATCTAGCGAAACTGCTACGATTGCCTATCTCTACACTGAATACTATAATTGTGAGAAATCGCGATGGGATTCTGAAACAAGCCATGGCTGCAACCAGTGCGGTAATTTGTCTAAAAAGAGAAAATATGTTAAGAACTCTAAGTATGAAGAAATGGAAGGGTTACTTAAAAGAGTGGTTTTTGAGTGCTATAGCACCTATAGGTCTTCAAATATCCCTATATATGGTGTCATCATACGAGAAAAAGCTATCTGCACATCGCCACAATATTGGGAATTGAAAATTTCACAGCATCCAATGGTTGGTTGGATAGATTCAAAAATATTATTTTCTGAAGTTAATATATGTATTATTATTATTTATGGGTAGGGTCCACAGTTACCATGAGTGAAGTGAATTTTTAAGAAGCTGTTTCTGTAACTTTTATTTATTCCTTTGATCTTGATTTTGTGCGATATGTAGTAATCCCTTATTTTATGTATCAATAATGAAGGAGAAAAATAATTTTCACATTTCTATTCATCTAAGGTGTTCAATGTCTTTTTTTTCATCGTATATAAATTAATGAGAAGAGCTAGTTCAAAGAATAAATTATGGCACTGCTCTTTTTCAGTTTATCAGTCTAATTCTTATTTTAACCCTTACTCCAGTGAAGGAACATGGCTGTAGAAGTGAAAATTCTACTTTTCCCGCAATTTGCACTTTCCCGCAATTTGAACCATTTTTTTAGGGTCCCTAGAAAAGTGCAATTTAGGGGTTTTACTGTATGTTATAACAAGATTTCATCATAATTTTTATTCGGCAAATTTTGAAGCCCTGAAAGTATTCTACTGGTTAAGAAAGGTTAGAATCAAATATCAAGAAACCATTTATCAATGAATAGACTCAACTAAAAAACTTTTTACCTTACTCTGTGCATTCCTTTACTATACATACTTCCTTTCACTTTCATGGCATCTATGTTACTTATCCATTTCTTACAACCTCCAAGCTTACCCGAAGTTATCCCTTTATATCCCTGGTCTTCAGTATCCATCTTTCATCCATCCATCCATTTATCTACCTTCAGTTCTATTTCTCGACCCTGAATAATTTTTTTGGTTGTTCATTTGTTAACATTTTCCAGTCCTGAATGATTTTAGGGTTTCATAATGTATAACTTTCAAGTTGTCTAATAAATTATTTATTTATTGCCTCAGTGAAATTAAGGCTATGCAGCCCTCTCTTACATTTAACCCTAGACATTACATAACATTTACACCCATGCCCTGAGTGGAAGAAAACCCACCCAAGCGGGACTCGAACCCACGACCTTCGAATTAGCAGGCCAGGACTCTACCCTGCCACCACTGAGGCCAGCAAATTAAATACTATCTATTCCATTTCCCAGCCATGAATGATTTTTTTAGGCCGTACATTCTTGAAAATGTGCTGGGCCTTAAAGACTCAGGTTTTCATGTGTTGAGCTTGAAAAAAACATTTTTAACAATCATTTATTGAATTTGGCAGCCCAGAATAATTGTAGTCAGCCCAATAATTAATTATTTTTGTCGGCCATGAATGATTATTGCCGGCCCTAAATAATTTCTGAACGACTTTAGCCGACCGTGAATGATTTATGCCGACTATAAATGATTGTGGCCCACCCTGAATGATTTTTTCCGGCCATTAATAATTTTTCCGGCTTGAATTATTTTTGCCGGCCATGAATGATTCTAGTCGGCCCTGAATGGTATTCGACAGCCCTAGTTTCATTGCGTACAACCTTTGAAACACGTATAAAGTACGATCTATTTAAGGAAAAGAATCCGAAAGTCCATATAAAAATTGAAGAAATATGTGAAAAATTGACATTTGTAGTTCGTAGTACTGCTTTTCTACAATAAGGGGGATGAAATGGTGTTTTGCTAGGAATATGTGCGTGCAAGTTTCGTTGTGTAGCCGTGTACAAATTTTGATGATAGGGCTAATTAAAAAGTGTTTTGTGGGCTATCCTCTCCGAGACGAAGAAATAAAGAAAAACATGCCCGTGAGTCCACGGCTATTTTGTACGGCTTATCTATACGCACGACGGACTGTGCACGTACGAATTGCCGCTTTGAGTTAATTTCTTCGCGTTAGCCCACAATAGCTGCAAAACATCCGTCATGGCAATGATCGGCAGTCTGAGTATTTACCTACCTATTATTTATAGTGAGGTTTTCTCGAAGGAATAGATTGTGCTGCGCCTAAAATATTCGTTATGGCTTTTGAGTCCGAAATGCTTTGAAGATAAAAGGTGCTATTATTTAAGAAGCTTCCATCAGCATGAAACAAAAATCACTTCTCCTAGGGCATTGTTAATGCGTATCTGTACTGGCAATATGCCTTGTGCATGGTGTAATTTGAATATCTGTCTAGCTTAACTGCTTCATGGGGGTCTATTCTATAACTCGAAGCTACGGAGCTTTCTGGCGAAAAGATACTTCAATAAGCTAATTGCTCCCATCTGGTATTCTCTATCATGGCAGCTACCGGAGAAAGAGCTAGCAGAAAGCTACCGGTAGCTTATTAGGCTCCTACCAGTATTCTGTAACTGTCACGAAGGTACTTCCATAGCCCTAATAAGCTACCACGATAGCCTCACGAAGCACAGCCTCCGAATACCCAGCTTAAATATTGGTAGTTTTTTAACGCTTATCTCTCTATAACTATCCAACACACAGGTATGTTTCTTACATTTCTTAAATGCACATTCCTTGCACTTTCACTGGGTTACGTTGTCATTTTCACCACTTATGGGAGTTTTTCACAAAAAGGGTATTAGCTGGATTGACGGAAAGCAAGATTTACCTTCATTATCTTCGTTAGGTAGCATGATTCTAGCCCATAATTGGATACTTTGTGGGCCATAGTTATGTAAGTATCACCTTAGCATTTCTTTTGAAACCGTCATCTTCGTATATTATTTAAATGATTTGAAGCAACGAGTAATTGACAAGAGCAAATAGCACAAATCATGTCATTGACATGAATCCTAATTCCCGAATATAGTTTCAAACAATCTTATTTCAATGAACCAAAACAGCCAAGATGGACGTCATGCGTTCGCATTATGCATTTGTTCACGAGATTATGTGAGCAAAAATAGAACATGTTCTAATTTGGCTCGAATGATTTTTAATGCGTGGAATATTTCACTAAACACTATGCACGAACATCTTCACTGTCTAAAACAGCCTTAAAACAGGTTTCACCAGTTTTATCCACGGAAAAAGCATTGATACGAGCTATTCTATTGGTTTTCATAATGAATATCGAGAACTTCAACCATAGTCAGCCTGAAACAGTTATATCTATTCCATTGGTGCTAAGAATGACGTCACCAGAAATGGAGTTTCCGTGAATTTGCTCTAAAAATATTCTCGTACCCGCCTTTCGCCAAACCTCTCTCAACTTCCTGTTACGTTCTGGAGAAAATTCCATCAAGTAAGAGAATACAGTTGGTAGACAATTCCAGTAGCTTATTCGAAGCTACTGAATCTGTAGCTTCGAATAAGCTACAGCAGTTAAGCAACAATTCGTTGGTTCCTTCCTTCAGCTGATGTGTCATCAAATTTTACGTTACATCAAGTGACATTATAACAAGGTTCTACTGCAGAAATTTAAAATGGAAACTCAAATGATTAAATAAGCAGAATTTCTATTAAACAAACATGATAATAAATGCCTAATAATAATATAAGAAAAAAAGTTCTATGATTAAGAGGAATCTTTCAGGTTTCACAATGCGTTCAGCATTTTTAAAGGTAAATGTTTTGCTTAATTGCAGTGAAAATCATCAGAAGTGAAAAAGTTTTAGCACATTGCCTTGTCTTTGTCCTTTAATTTTGTATTTATTGGCCAGTTCTACAATAATGAGAAGGCTAATGGACAAAGATGAAAGAACACAATCATGAGTGACAACATACCTAAAATGCTCATTGCAACAGGAGGTAAATGTCAAGTCATAAAAATGACCAATAACTAAGTAAATGTCACCTTTACTTTTAAGCGGATTTAATTCTTACAACTTACTCATTCATATTTACAACAACACCCATTCCCCAGAAAGTGAAAATTACACCCAGATGGGACTCTAACCGGTGACCTCATGATTAGCAGGCGAGGGCTTCTACAAACAGAAAAACCTGCCTCAGCAACAAAATGTTGAATTTTAACTCTACAGTCAACACTGAATGTCTCAACGCTTTCAAGAATTAACTAATTTTGCAGATAACCATCAATGGCAACTATATGAATAGCTTGGTACATTGAGACACTAGTGCATTAAACATTTAAATACTGACCAATGGCAAGGAGCCCTGCCTCTATATCTCCTGAGAATTCCTTTTTGATGGCCTTCTCCAAGGAATGTCCACAGATACGCTCATAATCGACCATCACCTGGTGCAGGTGGGGGAAGCTGCGGGTCGCCAAGATAGCATTGAAGGTTGACTCATCAGTGCCCCACTGTTTTTCACCTGTTACAATGCAAAAAGAAAAAAATTGAGCACAACAGTGCTATGAAATAAAATACTTCCATGAAAACTTCTGGGTGACCGGTGAATTCCAATTTCTTTTTACCCTGAGTTTTCCAGGTTTTCCAGGCAAATTTTTGCATTTTCCAGGGTCTTATTACACTTTGTTTCTAACATATTTTTAATTATTTTCTTATGAAATCTGCATATTTTGCCAACATGAAAAATACTAGAAATGTCAGTACCTACTTTGAGTTAAATAATAGAGTATACAAGGAATGTGGAGTATTACCTACTGGTTTTATTTCAACCAACAAATAAATAAAAACGATTAACTGACAACAAAATTTAAGTCAGGTGCAATTTGAACACAATAAACTAGATTCAGGAAAGTTTGATAAAGAACTTGCAAATTAAAGAAACTGGTGTGATTTTTTTCAATTAGTGCATTTCGGATTCAAATTCAGCAATAAGTTTCTCGGCTTTCAAGAAATTATGTTTTTTTTTGTTTGCAGCTCTTGAACTTTTTTCAGTACCTCTTTATAATTCTTTTTCCCTTGAGGCCTTTGTACCTTTCCTCTTCTCTGCTAAGGCTTCACTGTACTATGCATGAGAATTTCAGAACTGTGAATCAATTTCTTTGTGATAGGTACGGATCTAATACCCGAAAGAATTCAATTTAAAAAAAATTGTATTTGTTAGATAATGCATGAATTATAATTAGCTTGGGTTGCCCCTGCACAGTGGCCCAGTCAATTTTGTATCCGAAGGCATGTGCAATGACCGCAAAATGTATTTCCGCTCCTTCAAAAATATTTCTGCAAACATTAAAACAGGGAGGGTTGAGATTATTAGGAGAGGATTATTAATTATATAACAATGCCCAATTATCCATTTAGGTTGCCGGCCGAAGGGTTTTCGTATAATTGAGGAAAATGCCACTGCGCACGCGCAGACATTTAGATTTCTCGTATATACTATGCAACACCAAGAATTCCATTCGTATGGCTTTTCGAACAGAATCAAGATTTCCATACAGCATTCTGTTTCCGCTGACCGAGATATACAATCGAATTTCGGCATCAATTCAGATTCCATTTTACATGGGAATTATTCAGTGTGGAATTTGCCATGTTATGGAATCGGCCCCCTGGACTGCGTGAAGGGAGAGGTGACGAAGCACAAGCTGCGAGCAGGCACACAGCTACGAAAAGAGTATGAAATGAACAGGAAGTTCAAGGCTTCGCTTATTATGAGCCGAGAATAATGCAGTCTAAGGTGCAGGTTGAACCTCTCTCTCTGCCTTAATGGAAATCGGCTGCCATGCATTTTCCAGATTTTTCAGAAAAATACAAAAATTCCCTGAGTTTTCCAGGTCGCCAGACACCCTTTAACCAACAGTATTTTTGCATACCACATGCCCTCATCTACGAGACTAAGTAATTATAAAGAAGAAAACCACCAAAAGAAATTCCATACAAAGGCCTACTTTTAATGAGCCACTCAGCCAGCCTAATGAGCATGGTTTTTCACAAACCTTCCCGAAGACACACACCTGATTTGTTATGTTTACTTTCAGGGGGAAAAGGACATTTTACACAAGTAGACATGCCATTCAGAAACAGATATGATATTCTCATTCTCAATTGTACGAGCTAATCAAAACATTATGGTAGTTTACAAATATTAGTTGATGTTAAATAGTTAAAACATCTGGGATGCATTTTCAAAGACATAAGGCGCTAAGACATGAAAAATGGAGGGCAGTAGAAGAGGATTGTAAAATTTATAGTAAGGTTTTATAAAATGGGGAAAATTTTCAAACTGTTACAAAAAATTCTATTACTATATACTTACTGCATCAACTATTAACAATAAGAATGGAAAAACTGAACAAAAATTGGATAGAATCTTGTAGCTCTTTACCTGCTTGCAGCAAAGTCTTAGCATCTTCAGCACAAACGCCTGGATTCACAACTGGGTTTTCGTCCCGACGGCCCTGTGGAGCAAGAACAAAAACTGATAACGGATAGATTTATTCATAAAACTTGACTTTTACATAATGAAGTACTTAACCTATCCTACTGCATAGTAAAGTGCTTTTTTCACACAAAGAGAACTGAATTCTTGGAAGATCCTGATGCATGCCCCCTCAAGGGTCTTGAGTTAGAGTGGGGTAAGGGTAGAGGGATGCAAGGATACCTATGTTAAAAAATTTATCGCACTTGAGGGTGTGAGAGGAGGCATGGGCGGGGATGGGGAGGGATGCATCTTGAGGCAGAGGAGCAGTCATAAGAAGGCTCAGTGGCCATTCATTCAGATGCCGAGGAGAGTTGCAGTGAGACTGATAGAAAGAGCAGGGTCGAGGTTGCAGAAACATTATCAGAGATGCAAGGAGGAGACAGGATGAAAGTACGAGAAAGGGAGAAAAAATTTGGGGGGGATGTGTGGGGTGATTAGGAGTTTGGTAGGGGCCGCAGATATGAATTAAGGTTTGGTGGTTTACAGAATGGTTGAGAGGTTTGGCAGCATCTGAAGGTGAGGTAGGGGCATTCAGGGAAGGTGTTGGCAGTGGATAGGCTTTCACAAAGGAGTGGAAGAAGGCTCTTGAGAGTTCAACGTCAATTCTCGCCCCTCCTACCTTATCCATCCCCACAGCAACCCACAATCCTCTCCATTTATTCCTTAGTCCACTTCCCCACATCTCCACTCCCTTCTTCATTTCTAAACCCTTCCCTTGCTGAAAAAGGTGTTCAAATCACTAATATATTCCAGGAGCAATACTTGTAAGCATCCTCTTTCCCCATATCTGTTTTGTTTTAACTGCCACACCTATGCTATTACTCTTAGTGTTAATGTCACCAAGCACCGTGATTCTCCAATGAGTGCATTTGACCATAAGAAATAATTATCTCAATGAACAATACCTGGCACAAGGACACTAAGAGTCTTCTGAAGTTGCCAGATGTTTCTCCGCCAAGGTCACGCTCAAGATCCTTCCCATACACTAGAAAGAAAAAGATTGCTGATGAGCAATATTATCAGAGTAAAACAAATAATAGTAATACATCACAAAAACACACTTACTGGCTTTGTATGTAGAACGTATTACGTTAATGTAGTGATTGGATGAAGTAGCAAGTATCTCAACCAAGCACGCTTCGTCAGTTCCAACACCAGACATAGCATCATGGAGCTCCTTGGCATAAAATTGTGGTAGTGGAGTCACACATGCTAAAACCAAATCTTCAAAACGGCCACTCAACTCACTCTTCAGATCTTTTATCAAATCCTACAAGAAATATCATATCCATCAGTTGGTGATGTCACCGTCAGTACCAGCCAAATTATGACCTCAGAAACACAGCCCAGAGTACAGTTACGGCATTAGTATTAACTGTAAATCATAAGGGGACATAACAAGGGACAAACTCCATTCGTGTGCTAGCAACATTGGTTTGGTAAGTGGAAAGTTGTTTAGGGATACAATTTTGGTTAGATGCTCAGAATGTTTGGTCAAGAGGAAATAATGCCAGTGGGACCTACAAAGCACAATGATGGCATGCTCAGAACACTGAATGAGCACAGAAGATAAGCTAGGTAAATGACCAGAGAAGAAACAATCAAAGGATAAGTCATGGAGCTCTAGGATTGAGTAACCACCTGCACCTCTGTATCTTGAAAGAAGTAGTTGGAGATTCTACACAACAGTATATATTTGACAGGAAAAGAGTAAATGGAAAGAGGCACTGTACACCTAGCTAGACTGCCTCATGAGGCCAACTCCTGAGGCAGCCTCACCTGATCTCTCTTGCCATATTCTGTATTTGCCGTATGCCGTAATGCATTATCAAATCCATAGCCGTAGCAAACGGTTTCCCGGAGGCAATAATTAATAAAATAGAAGTGAAAAAGCAAAAATTAACAGCCATCAGACAAATTTATTCAGTCGAACCAGAGAAAGCCAAACGCTGGCGAAAAATAAATTACATTGGGAATATTTCACTAAGATTAGGCAAATATCTGAAACACCTTGGCATCAAACCAGCCTTCCACAACGCAACAAACCTCAAATACCTACTCCCGAAAGTGAAAGACTCCATAAACACAATGGACCGAAGTGGCATTTACAGGCTAGAGTGAGCCGATTGCAAGGCATCATATTTCGGGAAGACTGGGAGAAGCCTGAGGACCCGAGCAGTCGAGCACAAGAAGGGCTACGAGAAGGAGGGGAAGTCACAGTTCGTGGCTCACCTCCTCGCTGAAGGACATCAGGCTGACTTCATCCCGGAAATGACACATAAGGAGAGCAAGGGGACCAGAATGGATACTTAGGAACAATTGTACATAATATCGGCCGTGAAGAGAAAAGAACGCATCACTAATAACCACGTTTTTCCCTTCCATTCCCTATTCCTCGACCTCCCGCAGTTAATCCCAAACAAACCCTCCCATCACCTTCGGTCAGTCATCCTCTCCCCCACCCTCCCCTCTCCTCAGACCCACGCTCAGCCCAAAACCCCCACCCCTTCCTTCACCCCCTCCTCCAACTCTCTCCTTCCCACTTGCAAACCTAAGTTTCATACAACGCCATTTTCCTCCACCCCCACCCTCCTTACCATTCCTTCCTCCCTCCCCATAAGACTATACATTGAGGGTAAACTATCTTGTATCCAGTCCTGATGATACTCACTAAGTACTAATTTTTGGAAAAATCAGCTTTCTCGGAATTTCATCACCGTATTATTATCTTTATCATGTTAATGAGCAGCATTTCTACAGACTCTGCAGGTTCCCTCTTTCTCAGTCATCAACTCTAAAAGCATTGTAATTGGAAGCAGATATATATCTGCAAACTTTGCTGTAGTAGGGCAAACAACATCTTTGGAAATGCAAATCTTTTTCATTGTCAATGAGAGTTAGCATTTCTTCATGACTGACCAAGAGATGATCTTATGGTGTGCCAAAGTTATAAAGCATTAGCGAATAGTTGCAAATTTTCATGGTGGCCAGGTGGCTAGGGTTACTTCAAGAGATTCCCCGACAAACGATGTGCCCTAAGTCACTGTTAGTAACCGTATCCCCAGGAAAGCCATTCCAACCTGTCCTAATTTTTCTACACACGCAGACCAACAACGCAAAAGTTTTCTTTTTTTTATATTTTTAGATAAAAAGGTTTTTTAGATTTGAACGCCTCCTCATGAGGTGCTTGAAGGGCTACAACAAAATTTTGTCCCAAGATGAAATCATAACAGGGCCACTCCATTCTCAAATTAAAGGAATGAAATGAAATAGAGCACATCCAAAGACAAGAAAAAGCCTTGCATGTGGAAGAAATTACTGATTACCAATCACCCCAACAGAACAAAAACTGTGTACATCTATAGGTGGCATACCTTTCCATAAAGGGCTTTGAATTGGTTTGCAATGTCTTGCCTCTGTAAATTAGACTTCTTTGCCAGCACATGAATGATTGCTTTCTCATCAGTGCCAAGGCCCTTCATAGCCTTCCTCAGGGCTTCAGCATCAGCCCTTGCGTTGAAGTCGGCTGCAGGGACAATGGTTGGATTGGTCTGTAAAAGAAAAACACTTTAGCGTTTTGACATTAAAAATCTCAAGAGGAAAAGTAAATTTGTCATCACCACATGAATTATCCACAACAAGAAGAACATATAAGATTCTTAAGACAAATTATGACTAAAAGGCAACTTAAGACTCAGCTCTTAACTTAAGAACAGCATTCAGTACAATGACATGAGTTCAAAAATATTTTGAAGCAAACATACATAATAAGCAAGTCATTACAATAAAACACACGTTTACATCATAAGATTTGCGTGATAATAATTAAGTTTCTGGCATGTTTTAAGAATGTACATACTTGATAAGAGCAGCAAATGGTAATATGGAGCAGAACAGTGTAGCGTAAGTGTAGCATAAGAATCAACATTTTCCCACAGCAAAAATATAGTACATATATACACAATGAGTATTTTATTTCTCAAATACCAAAGTCAATGTTAAAACATGTTTAACCCTTCGACTGCAGACATAATATTTGTTATTTTTTCCCCTTGGGTGGGATTTTTGAAAGCCAATGCTCATCAGTATAATGCTTGACACAAAGCATGAGTCATTGGCTCCTGGGAAGAATGCACCCATGGCACAAGTGAGAGCCATCCACACTGTCAAAGTCAAAAGTGTCAAAATGTAAATTTTGAAGACTCAAAGATACAAATAGGAACCGATACTTTTGAAACCAAGCAAGACCTAAAGCACTCCATTCAACCACATTTATCAACGCTCATTAATTTACTCTGATGGCAAATACTTAACGTCAGTTTCAAAATTGTGACCATGAGTTTGGGAGTTGAAATCTTGAAAACAGCTGAAGCTATTTTACACCGCTGCATCTCAAATTGAAGCATCTTTTACTTTTCATTAGATAACGTTGAAACAATTTCAGTTAGACTTGTTATATTTTTTCCACTGTTATCACAAATAATGCTCGTTTTTTAAATACTGGGTACAATGTGCAGAGACTTTTATACATCACTATCATGAGTTTAAGACAGACAACTTTATGAAATTTAATGTATAGACACATTTTATATATGAATGCTCTAACTCTGTGAGTAGAAGTCAGAAAAACAAGTTTTCACTAAATGCCTTACTTAGATGAGAGCTAGGCATTGACCACTTTATTATAATAAAAGGATGTTTTTGGGGAGGTACACCATGTGATCTGATTTATTGATGACAAACTCTCCAAGAACATCCTTTTATTAAATGCCTTACCTTTGAAAACTTGATAAGGCAAACAATGATATTACATACAGAGGACTACTAAGCAGTTCCTTCTAAACTAGTTAATATATGTTTTGGAAAATAAGCTGCATTAAGTAGACCATGCTGGGCCATGCCAGCCAGAGTGAACAATGAATTTCCAAGTCACCAACTGCCGAAACGCACTGAGAATTAGTAAATGGCAATATATTATTGGTGAAGGCATTCCACTATATCTTCATTAATATTTCCTCAGTAATTGGAAGCTTTTTCTTGATTATAACCAGGATAAAATCAAGGAACTCTAAAATATGTAAGTTGCAAGCAATGAAACAGTTTGCCACTGCATTCATAGGCCCATCACTGGAGATTGGTTACCCACGGGGACTTAAGATATGAGAAGTTAGGCACTAAGGAATGTATCAGTAAAACTAAACCACACTCAGCACTTTTAACCAACAATGACTCACCTCTAGCCAAAGATTACTAATGAATTCAAAAAAGATGTGGCACTTTTTTCACAGATTTTTATTCCAAGTCGACCGGTTTCGTCGTATAGGCGACATCATCAGGTACATGAGCTCAGTAAGTTGCATGTACCTGATGACGTCACCTATGCGACGAAACCGGTCGACTTGGAATAAAAAACTGCGAAAAAAGTACCATATCTTTTTTGAATTCATTAGAATGGATTTTCACAAAGTGAAGCCCGAAACCATCGAGTTTAAAGATTACTAACCCAACCTAGCAAAGTGCTAGAATCAGGTTTTTACCCCAAGCACTAGCAGGAATTGCTCGGGCATACCGAGGATTATCCTAAGCAACAGCGCACCCAGTTCATTTTCTCTTTCAGGCACATTGCAGCCTCCTCAGAATGATTTTTCAGACAATAAATAACATAAATTATAAAATATCCTGGTTAACCCAGAAATATGACCTCATCTGGTTCATATTGTTGACGTCAAGGCCTAGGAAATGGCCCAATCGGCTGTTTTTGCAGGAGTACAGTTCAAAAGATAATGCAGTTCAATTAAGTTGTCTAAAACAGCAAAATGGATCAAGTTAATGGAATGTAATTTCAAGCAAGTACTGGCAAAGGCCTAATCTAGAAAGTATAGGAAGGAAATTTTGAGCACTCTCGACATTTCATTGTAATGAAGCACCAAGCACACACTATATGCTCAGGACCTTGGGAATGAGCCTATCTTCCTTTCCATTTTGACAACGCAAATAAATAATAATTATTAGGAAATGTTTTATTATAAACAAATGCAGAAAATAACTTTTCAATAATCTGCAAGAGATTGAAATTCCTTTTTCAGTTATCAAGTAGTATTACGCTTCAAACTCAGGTTACACAATTTTGAAATAGATAGTAGTCACTGACACTAGGATACATTACCTATGATATGGATACAATGTCAACTAGCTATAACCAAATAGCAACTCAATAGAAGATTTTGTGCTCAACCCCCACATAAAACCATAACTTTCTATTAGGGATGGGTTAGTTCAGTTTCTCAGTTCCACCGGTTCTTGAGCTTAGAACTAGAACCAAAGCCAAAAAGAATCGGTACCAAAATAATTGGTACGAAAACCAGTTTGAGAACTGTTTGCTCTCATAAAGTGGAGGCATCGCATTAAAACCTGATGAAATATGGAACTAAGGTATTTTAAAATTCTCTTGAATTAATGAGATTCACACGTAAATATGACCATATGATTGATTTTATTACATTCAACTCCATTAAGTTATTAAATACCACCTTATTTATTGTTTTCTGACTGATATATGTCAAAGGTTAACTGTAACTCATGTGGGAGTGAGTCTCTACATATTGTTTTCAAAAATTATATCACAATATACTTAGGAAAATATCGTTTGTGTGTTGGCCATTGCGTTCGTTAATTCTGTATACACGCAAATAACTCTTCATTTGTACTCTAGCTCTAAGTTAGCTCATGAAAGAGAAGCTTTCTTTCATGCTCGAGGGGCTCTAATCGGGTTTGCCTCACATTAGGCAGCTAATGATAGCTATTTTGAAAAATTGAAAGTACCCGAGCACAAAGATAGACGCAAATGGAAGGCACCCGCAATATGCCGTCTATTAGAACTATTGTTACATCGATTTTCTTTCCATGATGTAAGGGCCGTGTTCTGCCAAGTAACCATTGAGCGTTTGCGCTAACGTTTGCCGTAGACCATTCAGCTTTCTTGATTTATCGACTATAAATGGGAAATCATGTCAAAAAATTGTTGGATTAACTTATTACAGTTAATCTTAAAAATACTTGTGTATTGCACTTTGAAGAAAAAACTGTTTGTTTGCAGGTTTTACAACTAGCATATATGTGACGGTTATATAACATGATTTCAGCATTATCTTCTAATGTATAACGATAACTGTAAGTATATTTGCAGTAGCATGCAAATTTATACACTTTAGTTTGTGAGAAACATGCTGGTAATAATAAAAAAGTGGCCCAAAGTACGACATTTTTTTCTCTTACGGGGATTGTACTTAACCCTAAGTAATGGACGACTGAATGAGAGAGAATGGGGTTGTTGCATAATATTACAATTTTATAAAAATGCATAGAACCTCATGTTCACTGCGTTTATAGCCTATTAATCGGGCAGTTTCACATACATTCTACCTGTGTTTACCAATAAATAGCTGTGATCCTGCTTTTCCTCATGTTATTTATTAGGCTATATGAAAAAAGTGGTCTTGTTAACATGGACAAAAAATAAGAAGTAAACTACGGAAAAACAATGGTTTATAAGACTGCAGGTTACATTAATTCGTCCCTATGCTCAGCTCGCAATCAGCCAACACCAACAGCAGCCTGACCTATTGGAGGTATGGGATGGATTCTGAAGCAATGTTGGAAAGCAGAATCTTTTGAAACGACAGAAAGGATGTATGTAAGTCTATATTAATGCAAGCCAAGTTAAAAGATGGACTAACTGAGCTCTAAGTCAATGGTGAAGGAAATCAATCACGCTATGTTACCATCAAATGCCATATCAGATAAACTACCATTTCATATTTGGCCAGCTGAATGTTTCTCTTTAGCTGAGCGCTATCAACATTTAATATTTTCACATTATATCAATAGCAGGTAAAATTATGCCTCACTTGACTCGCACAGTTGAAGTTTTAGAAGATGGTAATGCTGGCTGCTGTATTTTTGTGTCTTTCTTTTCTTTGTTTGTTCTTTTTTAGAGAATTATCAATCTGGATTCCATAATTTATAGGAAATATAGTAGTTTCGTAAATTAAATTTTATGATCCTGTGGAAGCAATCAGGTTGATATAACTTGATGGGCTACTCTAGATATGCATAATAATCAAACAAAAAAAACCTCTTGCTATTGAAAGCCGAGCAATATGAAGTACTAAATTAAGAATCTGAACCAAGAACCTAAGCCAAGAACTGAACCAGAACCTGAAAAGAGTGGAGCCCACCCATCCCTACCATCTGTAACTGCAAAGATCCATAAGAAGTGCAGTCTTGTATGGCAAGATGACAGAAAATAATGATACGCTATGTAGTACAAAAAAGTGCATCAGATATGTTGCTTATAGCAGTTGTTACCTACACAACTGCTATAAATAGAAATAGCTACAATGCATACCCTAAAATTAAGTATTTCTTATCAATACAAGTGCTTGGGTTACAGAATTTCTAGACAACTTCAAAGAAATTAACACCACAAGAGCATATCTGCAGGTGGGACTCAAAGGCCATACCTCTATGCTATTTTGGTTTACTGTGCAGGCAATTTCATCCTTTTTCATTTTCCTTTAAAATCCCCCAGACCAACTAAAATCAAATCAAACAAATACCCACACAATTAAAATTTTCTAAATCCGGAAACAGAATTAAATAAAAATGGGAAAATTCTTGAAAAAATACTCACAGAAAAAATGAAAAAGATGAACAAAACATTGCTGTAAAATAGACATGGAAATATTGCTGTGACGCCATATTTTATGAGTCCTGATGACAATGTCACATAAAATGTCACTTGTCTTATTGCAGCAGAATGGGATGGGAACACCTAACTGCTCTTCAAATCCCTGCAGCCTATTATATGAAACCAGTGAAGGCATCAACTCAAAGATGACGAGTTAATTACTTAAAGGAACCACCAATGACTAAAGGATCTTGTAATTTGACAACACAGTAAGACCATCTGTGGGGATTACAAAGAAAAAAGTTTGTACTGTAACACCCAACAGATTCACCTGATGTACTCATGTAAAATTCTTTGCACAGACCTGATAAAATCCAGAAATAAAATCATAAGATGACAATAATAATGATGAAGGCAGTGCTGTTTTGATACTCATCAAATGTATAGCCTATCAAGGGCATAACTTTTTTATGGAACCACAATGATGTCCAAGCAATCAAAGGATTCCACCATAAAAAGGTAAGACAGCTTCACTAACAATTTAACAGCCTTGTTGAGACTAATTTTCTAGAAATGCTTCCACCTGGTTTTTCACTGTCGGCAAACTGAATATCAAAACTTGAGGATTGAATAATTAGGAATCAACAGAAAATGTCAGAAAACACAGAAGATTATTCAAATTAAAAACCAGCAAACATCATGATATAGTCCACCACAAAACATCCAGGCTGTCATTTCACATTTAGAATATGTACATGCACAAAAGGCATTATGAACACTAGTAGGTTACAGAGTGGGTGGAACAATGTCCAAGAATGAAAAACATAACAACACAATATGTAATGGGATCAATGCATGCCACACGTTTCCCCTTCTGACAGGTACATTGGACCCCTTTCATCAGGATTATTCATAGAAAATGATACCTTCCCTATGCCACCTCAGAACAATCTGCGTAACACTCCATAATTACGAATGCATTAGTAAAAGCATTGATTACCATAAAGAGTACAACTCAAATGTAGGTGCAAATCACCCTTAAATTCACATTATTGGCATGAAATAAATTAAATATGGCAGAGAAAGAGGAAGCGGGCAAGACATACCATTCGTAGAAAAAGAGAGCAATGTGAGATACATAGGCCTTAAGGATACTGTGTAAACTTTTTGAAAAGCCAAGCATAACAGTCCAGTCCTGCTATTTCCAGCACACGCAGCATAAATCCTGGAGGGTTTCCTGCTTGAAGAGCCATTTTCCCACCCCTGCACTACACAACGACCGGCAGTGGAAAACCCTGGACAACTTCCTCGCTTCACACGATTGCAGAAATTGTACGAAACTTATTTCTGTATTTATGTACTTAAGAATTACTGAATTCAAAGATAATGGATGCAGTTAGGACTTATTCTCGAGTTAATTTTTGAACCACTTTCTGAGCTAAGTACCATTCCAGCAACAATGGTTGATTTTTAGGTAAGTTTTCAAATCATTTCTTCAATTTGGTTAGCATCAAGTAAATGCAAAAAACAGAAAGTTTCCACCTATTATGATGGACCACAATGGTGATGAAAAACCCAACTGCCTGAAAATGGATTTTTCAGGGGTGATATCCACCCCCTTAAGAAATAGCATTAGATTCCATAATCTCTCCGGTCACCAATTTCTTAATATTGCCTACCGATATCATTATTGCATGAACCATCCCATCCAACATCATCATGTACCATTAACACGCAACCAGGTCTAAGAATCTAAATAAATCTACATTCCTCATTCCACCCTCCCACCCAAATGTTTTTCTTCTCCACCAGCAATAGTGAACATAAAATTTCATCTGAAGACACGTAGTTGAACATGTGCAATGAGTCAGTTTTGTTCATTTGATTTTTTGCACTAGGCCATTGATTAATAATGACAAAAATAGTAGATCGTTCCTCCAAAAAGGGAGTCAAATGACAAGCAACACCATAAATACACCATCAAACCAAATTATGGCCAACTCAAAAGATCTTTCAACAGGCTTAGCACAGCTTCGCACTTCAAAGAAAAGTGCTTCCTACCTAAATTAATGTTTTTATTTCTGTCCAAGAAGCCTATGCAGCTGAAATAATTAAGCAAGGATTTCGGGTGGAATCGGTCATAGTTAGAATTGGGAAAAGTACCGCAATTTTCATCTGTGGTAAATTATGGTAATTTTTGAAAATTACCATTATTTTCCAGTATTTTTTAGTTTGAAGCATTTAACAGCAAATGCATGGTTAAATAAGAAAGTCAATAACAAAAGGAAGGGAATAACTATGTTTAAACAATACCTAATGCAACATTAATCTATTAGAAAAATTTTTTTAGATTGTAAAAAGAACTACGGCAGCAACACGCAATCTGGTTTTCTTTTGTCAAAGTACGAGAAATTTTTAAGAAGAATATTCTAATGCTTTACTCTTAAAATGTTATAATTTAAGTAAAATTTTCCAAACATGAGTACATGCCTCAAATTATTATTAAACACACAGGAAATGTGAACTTGGCTTAAAAGAACACGTTGGGAATTAGTCTGTATGAAAAATTATCTCAAACATAGGCGAATTATCTATAAAAAAATATGGTAATTTATAAGGGGCGCAGTAAATTACGAAAAATACCAAGGTAATTTACGAAAATTACCGAGGTAATTTTCAGAGTGGCCCTTCTCTTGTCATAGTCTTAACAAAAGTCCGTGAAGTTTTTATTTTATATCACACAGTGATTCATTTATTAGGTTTTATGTCATTCCCGGAAAAAATTGTGAAAATGACAATTGAACAATACCCCATAAAAGTGAATATTAATCGCAGTGGTCAGTGATGCTTGTTACAGACTTAGGTACAGCATGAACTAAATCCACATAGCAGAAGGCTGTGTTCCGCAGAGTTTCACGGCACACAACAAGCAACACCATGGTGGTAATTATTTTGGCTACATGAATAAACGCAGGTGTTTTGAGACCAGGCAATACTGACCCTGTATATGTTATGAAAGAGGAAAAGTCACAGATAAAGAAAAAGATATGAAGCAGGTGTATACATTGGCTTAAGATATTTCTAAATGATGAATGTTTATGACAAATATATACAACACAAAGAAAGTATTTCAACACCAATTTAATATCCATTCAGACTTCAATAGAAATGGCCCAGCGAAGTCGAGAGCTCATTTTTCAAAATTCGAGTGCTATTTAAGTTTGTGGGAATTTATATTTACATTTTGATGGGAAAACATATTTCAGTTGGATAATAAGTGTCCCGTTCTCTCATCAGCATTTTTGACACCCATTGCCAGTCTAAAACAGCACTCCAACTTAAAAGAATAAGCTCCAACCTGTAGTTAGGCACTGACAAGGGGAATACACGACCGTCGGGTGGCCAATCGAGCTCAAATTTTCTGATTTGGTAGTTCATGGTTATTAATTCAATATGACGAAGCGAGACGACGCACCTCTCATAACTTTTAGAGAAAAAAGCAATTAAAAATCATAAAAAAGCATGTTGCTGTATGTAAGCTCTGATGAATACAAAATCTAATATGGCGGTGGTGGCCTAGTGGATAAGGCGGTCGACTGCCAGAGCGAAGGTCACGAGTTTGATCCCCGCTCACAGAAACTTATTTTATTTTTCAAGGTTTTTTTTTGTTTAAATTTTCATATATTGATCTTTTATCATCATTACTTCAATGAAAAATATTTTTAAGGCAATTATTTTAAATATTTATTATAGGCATTAACAGGGTAGGGAATGGAGCAATGGCTAAAATAACCTTATCAAGGGTGGTAATATATATGTTTATCTGTTATGTTTAAAGGTATATTAGGATATTGCAAATATAAATTGTTATATATAGGGGTAGGGACAGAATAATGGCATTGTAATAAGTAATTGGGGGTGAAATCCACCCCAAAGACTGCTTATGCTTCCAATGGGAATCGGAAATGGATCAGTTAGGGATTTGGAACAGAAGGTGGAGGGTGGATAGAAACCCGGCGTCGGTATTAGCTTACTCTTAACAAATGGCGCCAAGGGGACCACAGTTTAACGTCCCATCCGACGGACGGTGTACTGAACCATCGGTGTAATCCACGTTACACCCAAGGATGGGATTTCTTGGGCAGCAAAGGTCTTCAGAGCATTCCGAAATCCCATCCTTGGGTATAATGTAGATTACACCGATGGTTCAGTATGAAGGTTCAGTGATGGCGTCGTCTCGCTTCGGCATATTGAATTAATAACCATGAATCAGAAAATTTGAGCTTGATTGGCCACCCGACGGCCGTGTATTCCCCTTGTGAGATGGCCCACATTGATTCTGAAGTGAACCATGCTCACTTGTATCATGATGAAATGGGGTAGTGAGAATGAAGTTCATATCAGGATGGCCAACCTGAGAAGTACCTCTCCTATTTCAGGTATGGTGAACACCCAGCAGCACACACACAGAATCATCACATTCAACAGTAATACGCACCACAAGAACAGCAAAATATTCTGGTGTAATTCTTCAGAAATTATTTAACATGATCTCTCAGAGGAGGAAAAGGATCAATCAATAACAAAATGAACCCTTTGGACAACACTAACATGAACCCATTTGGTGCTGGAGGGACGAATAAATCAGACAAACTCAATCATACATCATGTTTCATCAGCTGAGCATTAATTTTAAAATAATCACCAAAGAGAACAATCATGGACCATGAGGCATCAACACAAGTCTCTTTACCTTAGTATGATGCTGTGTCGCAGGCTGATGACTAGATTTTGCAGGGCTCCCTCCATGACTAGAACGTTGCATATTTGGAGACACAGACACCTTGGGATAAACACTAGGGCTTATGACGTCAGCCACATGAGCACTATCCTGACCCACATGGCTTTTCATGGAGTGCTGCAGGGGATAGGTGCTTGGAGCAGGTGGGTGAATGGGGGGGCAATTGCTAATTCTTGGGGTGTACCCCATACTTGGATCAGTTGGATAAGTGGCAACATTTGAAGTGTTAGGGTATGGACCCACATTAGGAGCATTAGGATATGGACTCGTGCTAGACATATTTGGATATGGAGCCACGCTGGGAGTATTTGGATATGGACCCACGTTGGGATTATTTGGATATGGAGCCATGCTGGGAGTATTTGGATAGTATTGGCCAGCACTTGGGACATGAGGAAATGAGGTTTGAGAGCTGGGATAAGGAGGCATGGGGTTAGTCGCCATGGGCTGTGGAGCCATTGGATACCCAGTCGAGGGATAAGGAGTCGCAGAGGGCTGGAAAGTGTTGGCTGGATACGGTGGGGCAGGCGCAGGCACGTTGAATCCTAGGGCCGCACTTGGCGGTCGTATCCCATATGGCATTTGCATTGGATCAGACAGAGGCTGGCCAGCTCCGGGGTTCTGAGGATAGTTCTGTTAGCAATGGAGCGAGGAGTGAGATGTATATTTTATAAATATTTCTGTTGCTACCACTCATTTATATCCTCTTTTCTCATATTCTTTGAAGTATTTATTTTAACCACAGCTTTAACTTTTAACCACAGCTTTAACTTTTAACCACAGCTTTAACTTCATTACTTGGTACAAGTCACACCAAGTATTTCAAAATCTTCTATGACTTTTCATTTTAATTATTGCACAATAGTTACAAATGTTATTAAGTGAAAAGTAACACCACATGAATGCATATAAATTAAAGACAACCAAAATATAAATATGTAAGTTGGTGCAAAATAAAGAATTTGACCAAATAAGAAACAAGCTGTTGTCCACATAAGGCATCAAACACCAAGGAGGGAAAAGAATAGTAAAGATAAATGGCCAGAAGTGATAGAAAATGGAAATATTGGCTGTCTTAGCAAAATAAAAGAGAAAGAGGTGCAAAAACCTTAAGGTATAATCTGAGGCTTACTGCAAAACAAGTACCAAAAATATTTATTGTGTTTCTGTAATAGCTTGGTTACTACTCTGCAAGAGTGGCCTGTTACTTGAGAGGCTGGCTCGCCCTTAACAGTTTATTTTCAATGGGTTGCACTTCTCCACATATTACACACTGGCTTACAACGTACACACAGGATAAGAGCATGCAACAATGGAAAATTTCACTGATGCATTTGATGTTTTTCAAATGCATTTGATTTATTTTTGGAGTGTGATCCTCCATAGCGGTGGTAGAAAAAGCCAGCTTAAACTATCTCGCTATTCAAGGAGGACTTAGAAAAACAGGTGAATGAAAATGTGTTTGAGGGAAGAAGAAAAGAAATCCAGGACAGCAACCTTCTGAATCACTCAGCTCTGATCCTATCGTCAATGCAATATATTTTGAAAGAATTCAAGGGTGGGGTGAGAGTTTGGCAAGGGTTGGGGGGGGACACCACAGCTTCCCTCCCCCACCCCCTCAACCCTTGCCATACTCTTACCACAGCCTTCCTGGTTTGTTCCTTTCCCCACCCCTGCCATGGTTTTGTACATAAACCATAACCTTAAATGTATTTTCACCTGAAGATGACACTAAGTGTCGAAACCCAGATCATGGTAATAAATATTACAAGTGTAGTTGAATAAGTTATTTTAATTCTTCCGTAATGGATAACTTAATAATAATAATAATGTAACTTCCACATAATCAATCCTACAACCGTTTCCTTTGCAATATATTTCTTCAGCCAATGGTTGGCTTGCCTATTTCTCTTGGCAAGCCCCTTCCTGACCTTAAGACTAATTATCTTCCTTATCCCATCCTTGGCCCTTGCCTAGTGGAATGCCTCATGTGTACAATCATGTACAGCCACGTCTCATTTAACACCAAGGATGCATTCCTATGTGCCCTAGACCCTTACATTTGCTAAAGAGAGGGCATTTTAACATGAAATAGAAAGGGATGCATTTGATGCACCTTGAAAACCAGGCCATGACCATCCTAAAAACATGATTACAATAACTCGTAATAATTTGAGAGCTTTACGCTTGAAAAATAATTTAAATTTATGACAATATTTTGTCAATACTTCTGTCAATAGCAATGTGAACACAAATAACTATGATAAACACATCAATTTTGCATTGGTAATTTTAAAACTACCCATCCAGAGAGTTTTCTTCCAATAGTCACTGTAAGAGACATCTGTTAACAGCTGTCAACACCATTTACTCTTAGCCATTGGCATTGGCCCCATAAAATCACAATAACATAATGCTCGGGACTATAAGCGTGTCGCACAATAGCAGTGAAAAGATTTTTTTTTAAATATAGTGGAATAAAAAATTTTTATTCCAATTAGTAGAATGGTTAGTACAGAACAGTCCCCACTTCCTGAGCTCCAATTTCCGGAGGTTTCATATTATCTAAAGTAGATACATTTCTTTTCTACGGCTACACCAATTCTGTTCAGTTCATGCAAACTATCTTCAGTTTGACAATGTATTTGATCTTCTATTCACAGGGATATCAGAACTACATATGTACTACTTAATCCACACTAAACCACTAACTGAAATACGGTTGAGCATAGAAATATATTTTTTCTTTCATTGATGCTATCATATAAGCATCCTATATCACCCAGGTTTTTGATCAACTGAGGTGGCCTCACACCATATGTAGAACCTTCGGTAATCAACACTGCACTGTATTGCACTGAGTAAGTTTTCTAAATATGTATTCTTATGGCATTGCAATAAGTTGTGGAGAAAATGCTATCTAGCATTTAAAAGCCTGGCATTCACAAACTGGTTAAAATTCTCCACTCAATCCTCATGACAAGAAAATTCAACCAACTACAGTTAAAATTTCATTAGTTTTGGAGCAATAAAAGGTGGTGGCAGCAGTTTAAGCCAGACACATGATTTGCAACATGGCCAAATCACACTAAACAAGGCAAGAATGTATTTTTTTAATAAATAAAGAAGTTACTTTCCAGTGTAGGGTTCGCATAATGTATTTTTGAAAAAACGGGACACTTGCATTTTTTACTTTAAAACATTTCGTGAAAAAAAGTAGGACACATTAGAAATTTTTTAAATATAAAGAAATTCACCACATGCCTGTACATATTATGAATCACAATCGCACTTACAACGATTAGAAGAACAGAATTTCAAAATATGACTGATTAAAGTTCATTGTCACACGATACATTAGAATATTTATCACAATTATGAAGCTGATCTAGAAATTTCTTTTCCTTAGATATTTCGGCATGGAAGTCAACGCAAGACCAATCCTTAAAATAAGTCTTCAAAATGATTAAAGCTATTACTGTTTCATTTGATGAAGGGAAATTCTCTTCTAATACCATCGTTAAATAAGCATATGTACGTTTTGGCATGATACAAACTGCACTGTACTGAACTGACGTTGGGTCACATGCAACCGGAAACCGTGTGCATGTATGCCAACAGAAGTATAGGGAAAAAAATAGCATTGTTATTACGATTACCAACTTCTTAATATACCTCATCAAAGTTTCATGAATACGACACCAGGATTGCAGCATATTTAAAATGGAAAGCCTAAAATGCACTGCTTTCAAGAATGATACTTAAGAAAAGAAAAAAGTGGGGCATTTGGAAAAAAGTCGGGACACCGGGACATTCTACCAAAAAAATGGGACGGTCCCGGGAAAAACGGGACGAATGGGAACCCTATTCTAGTGCTTCATTTTTTCAGTTCTCATTTCCAATGACTCTTAATCAAACTTAATGTAATGGGAATGGAAAGGAAACAGCCCTGAGAGTATTATTTCAAGTTTAACTTAATCCCAATATTAAAGGAACCTGCTGCAAAACACATCCTCTCAGTTGCCCTTGAGCCTTTTCGTGACTTAAATACAAGGTCCTATGTGTCATGCCACCAAAATCTACTACCATTCTGTTACAGATCCCAGCGCTTGGCACACCAACGAGAGATGAAAGCCTCTCTTTCTGAGAGCAGCACATGGGGGATTACAAAATAATATTCAATATCCCATAAAAATTTTATCTCTCAAGAGTTGTAATTAGACTCTACCAATGCACTTTAAAATCGTATGCACCACGTGCATTCACATTTAATGCACAATCCTATTTTTGGACAGAAGCATGAAGATATATAATCAGAAATACTCTTACACTGACAAACATTATTAGTTATGGTTAAAATAACATTTATTCTAACATCAGTTGTAACCACAAACAAAACTTCCACAATATCAGATGAAAAAATTCTCAAAAAATTGGATTTGGAACACAAAACACATGTATTTTAAAATACTTAAAATATAAAAATACATTATAATCAGAATAATAAAACCCTAAGGAGTTCACAGTGAAAATGACAGAAATATGAACACTACAATATATATTCACATAATGTAAAAAATGGGTTCATAAGTAAAATAAGATTTGAGTTTGCGGAGCAATCTCTATCTGAAACAAATCATTTTAAACAAGGAGTAAGTAAATCTAATTCACATGATTCAATATGAGACTAGGCTATGCTTATACTAAGCCAGAATATCCAGTAGAACCTCCAAAGGAACTACTTTGAGAACTTGCCGATTGAGCCTTTCTCAAACCAATTTTGAAACCAGACTGATGAAAAAGGAGAATGAGACTTAAGTGTGAAAGAAAATGTGTCAAATAAATAACAAGTCACCCGGTATACATTCCGGCAGGTTCCAAAATATTTCAACTGGAAAAGGCTAAGCCAAAAAAATATCAGCAGGAACCCAACCTCCCTCTCTCTCCCTCTCGCAAAATGTAAGATAGTCCCTCAGTTCAAAGTCACACAAAGCCTACTTTCTCACGGCGAACACCCTCTTAATCCCACTCCAGACCAAGACGTTACTCTGCCCTAAGCTCCTCCTACCCCCCTCTCATTGAGAGAACCACTAAAACCCTTTCTCCTTACAACTACTGGGCAACATCATTTACACTGTTTTTTTTTTCAAAATAGCTACATCACTTTTCTCCAGTCATGATATAATGGCTGTCTCCATGTACAATCAATGTAAATGGTCATGTAGCAACCTGCCTGAACTAGGAGCTCAGAAATTTATACTCCATACATACATTTTGAAGGTAAATCAGGCATCGCAAATCTATCCAGTACAAAAAAATATCAATTTTCTTGCATTTTCAATTCCAATAGAACATACTAGGTCACTTTCACTATCACAAACCAGGGCCAGTGGTGCACAGCCCCTCCCCGATAGTTTCACATGTTCTATAAATATTGCGACTTCTCAAGACTTGACAATTTCAAGTAACTACTGTACTAGGTGGGACTAGAGATGGGCCACTCTGAAAATTACCTCGGCAATTTTCGTAAATTACCACGGTAGTTTTCGTAATTTACCGTTCCTTTTGAAAATTACCGTAATTTTCTAGAAAATTCAACTATGCTTGAGATAATTTTTCATACAGACTAATTCCCAACATGTTCTTTTAAGACAAGTTCACATTTGAGGCATGTACAACTTATTTTTGGAATATTTTACTTAAATTATAACATTATAAGAGTAATGCATTAGAATATTCTTCTTGAAAATTTCTCATACTTTGACAAAAGAAAGCCAGATTGCGTGTTGCTCCCATAGTACTTTTTAAATTTTAAATAATTTCTAATAGACTAATGTTGCATTAGGTATGGTTTAAACATCCTTATTCCCTTCCTTTTGCTATTGGCTTTCCTATTTAACCATACATTTGCTGTTAAATGCTTAGAACTAACAAATACTGGAATATTATGGTAACTTTTGAAAATTACCCTAATTTTCCCATCTCTAGGTGGGACAACCATGATGTCACAAGTAATGGCGGTTGGCAAATAATTTACGCAAAAAAGGGTCATTATGCATGCCCTTTGTAAAGAGTTATCTGGTAGGAGTAGGAGTTTTAGTACACGTATCAAAGAACACGCCAGATGTCACAGAAATATGGATTCCACCTCACCTTTTGCCAAACACCTTCTGGATAACAATCGTATGAGCGATTTTATACCCGAAATTTAACGCGTTATTCCTAAAGGCCTGAAAATGGACGCAGTGGAACAGTTTGAAATTATCAGACAGTCAAAACACCTTTGCAACAAATTATTATTTCATTTTTCCTCCCCTCAACCCTGCCCCAATATCTGGTTTTCACCCCCCCTCCTCCGTAACTACAACAACAATAACAAACTGAAATAACTAACTTATATATATTACATATATGTTGTAATCCTGACGAGGCCGTTAAGCGGCGAAACACGTCGTGCAATAATAAAATATTGTAGAAAAGTACTAAGCTGTGTTAATCATGAGTAAGAGTTATCTTAATTTCTCTCATGCACAGAAAAGAACCTCTGCAAATTCTCCAAAAGTATTTAGTGACACTGGTGAATCTGTGGAGTGATTAACACAGAACAGCAAATGGAATATTAAAACATAATGCCATATTTCAAAATTAATAAAAATTCACTTCAAGCAGCACTGGGTGAAAAATTCACAACGTGGAATTAGGGCTCTAGTATACCTTACTCAGAATAATTTTGAGTACGTAATTAAAAATACTGAAAATACCTCAAATTTGTATTTGAAATACAAAACACTAAAAGTATTTCCAATACATGTATTTGAAATACTGCCCAGCCCTGAGAGTAATCAAACTCGCACTGAAATGAGAATCAATACCTAAAATAGCACGTCTGTGATCTTCTCTCCCAGAGCACATCTTGAGGAATTTTCACTCCAGGGCGACACAAACTGCTTGAACGCCCTCCACCATCCAAAACCCCATTCAAATTACCATTCGCATTCGCTTTCTTCTCAGTCTATTGGGTTTGTGATTACCTGTCACCCGTGTACTCTGCGTTTAACGCTTCCTGACTTTAGTTTAACACACATAGAACTTGAGTTTTTTCCTCTTTTTGCCGGCATCAAGTAGCGTCACTGAGCGATAAAATCTTGGCACTAGGCGACATTTGTGTCACCTACTTTGTACATCATTTTATGCACTGTTCTCTACCATAGACATTTAAAGAAAGCATTATGACACCTCGCTCCATCACCCAGGGCATCATCCTATTTCTATGTTAACTTAATATTTTTCAGAAGGGGTCTAGCTCAATCTTAAATTGGTTTTGCCACGAGGCACCATTCTGAGTGATGGTAAACCAGATATGTACTTGCACCTTCACTCAATTAACACACATTTTCCCAAGTCCCAGTAAAAATGCAAATAAGTGGTTTCAACGTAGTATACACCCGAGAGAAAACAGTAACAACATCAAATGCAGGTTTGCCAATCTTCAATATCAGACCAACAATTTAATTTTAAAACCAGCCATAGTTACCAGCATTCTTACACACTTTCTGTTGATCAATGCATTGCATGCAATAGACAGAACTGAAGGAAAGTTTAGCTTGCAGCAGAATACTGTTTCACATTAAGTCCTAGTTTTAAAATGTGTGGATAATCATTTTCTCAGTATTTAAATAAAAGTGGATAAAGTCTCCCATTGATAATGCTTATATCAACTATCCAACAGCCTTGTGAACATTACACAGCCCAAACTCTAACTTAGCATCACACAAATGTAAATGCCATTCCATCTAGCACTTGACGTTAACCAGACCTTGTAAAACCACATCTTAGAGAAAGATGTACTCATTTGATTCAGGAATCGAACCAAGAACCGAAGCTAAGAACAGAACAGGTACTGAAATTTTCCAATCTGCAAAGTAGCCAAAAATCATAGAGTAATTCCCATTCGTAGCCTAATGCAAGAACTACTTCAAAACTGACCCATTACTATTACATATTATTACATACGTTTAAGTGACCATTGCTCCAGCAGAATAGATACTTAACAAGGAGCCACATCAAACCAGGCTCTAACAGAAAAAGTAAATTTTCACTTATGGAACTTTGCTTACATTGAACAAAAAAAGGGACATTGAAAGAAAATGAAAAGCCTGTAAGATTTATAACTTATAGTTAATAATAAAATATTTATAGAACATATTCCATCAAAATGTATAATTTTTTTACCTTTAAGTAAGCAATCGTAATTCTTAAATTTTAGGTTCATGCAAATAAAACTGTCTATAGTGGAGTTTAACTGAGCTAATAAAAGTTTTTGAACAAGACTCCACCATGCAAAGAGGTTGCGCATTTGGGAGAAAAATTATGGTCAAATGAGATTTTTTAGATGAAGTACCTACCCGTTACACCAGATAATCAATCACACACAGGCGGGGCAATCCATATATAGTGGTCCAGAGGTGGTTGTCGCAAGTTGCAAATATTTTTTATATTTTTACCATACAAACTACCATTTATTGAGAATACAAATATGTCATTACGTATTTTATTTTCCTGTTAGTGGCCATTTTTATGTCAACGAAACACTGATTTTAGGTGATTTCCACCTAAAATTAAGTCTAAGGGTCCAAATATTGCTTCAGAGTTTTCATCACTTATATCAATTCTTTTATTTAGGAAGGCAAGCGATTTTATGTTTGTAATTTATTTATTTGAAAGGGATAGGTACATGCTTTAAGTAGGCAGAATTTTAAGCTGTGGATATGTTTTTTTTTAATTAAAATTTTTTAAAGTTCTTGATTTTTCAAAATTTCCGAAGTTTAATGTCCATTATCTTTGTTGGGCATGAAAATAAAAATTTGAAATTTGGCCAATTTATAGTCCTTCATAAGAGGAATGAACAGTAAAAAGTTTGTATGGTGGACTCAACTATTTATAAAGATATTAAACATTGAAATATACCAAAATATTGACGAAGTCAAGATCAACACAATGCCATTGAGTACCCTCATAAGTAATGTTTTATGCCTTTAAAATTGTTATCATAACTCATTAATCAGTGTTTCAGCACTGAAATCACCTAAAATCAGTGTTTCGTTAACATTTAAATGGCCACTAACAGGAAAATAAAATTTAAAAAAATAAAATAATGACATATTTGTAATATCAATAAATGGTAGTTTGTATGGTAAAAATATAAAAAATATTAAAAACCATCAAGCAACCAATTCCAGTTCCAATAACTTTTTCTGGACCACTTAATGTGGATTGACCCAGGCATAAAAGCAAATAAGTTAAGAATAGGTTGTAATTGAAAAGGAAAACTTTGTTATATTCCACCAATTTATTTTCAGGTACAACTAGTTTCGACGCAGCGGCGTCATCTTCAGGTTTTGTACCTGATGATGACGCCGCTGCATCGAAACTAGTTGTACCTGAAAATAAATTGGTGGAATATAACAAAGTTTTCCTTTTCATTTACGATAAAATGAACTTCCACAAGGTTGAGCCTGAGACGATGGAGATAATTAAGAATAGGTGTTAACTGTTATGCATGAGACGAAACAATGTACCGATTGATATAATCGAACAATAGCTATAATGTGTGTGTTGCAGAGAGTCAGATACTCGCTCACTCACTCTCTCTCTTCTTAACAAGTAAGATGAAGCCGTGTGACTGTATTCCACTTTGGTGTATACATATCAAACCAGTTACTGAATTATGAAACATTAATAAGCAATTCACTTTTGCAAATTCATTTTGGCCAATCCTTTGGCTGTGTTCATAATTGCATTGCCTTCAGTTGAAGGGAAGCAGTACAACATTTAACGAATGAACTTAGCAACTGCATTTATCATAAATGTTTATTTCTATTCTGCTACAGTTTTCTCTGGATACAGTCTGCCCAATAATCTATTTCCTATAACTCTCACGGCATTTTTCCACTTTTGGTACATATTAATATCAATGAAAATACAAAATAAATTTTTGCCAGTTGTTAGTTAATGCTACAATGGATGAGGGACTAATTTTTTTTATATTTATATCACTATTTCTTTGATATTCTCACCATACTTTATGGAAAAATCCAGCTTTATGCATTCCTATTGTAACGACTGTCATTGATATACTTTTTAATTAACATTATTTTTTTACCTTAAGGGATGATTGATATTAATGAAACAAGGAGGATAGCTATATGCAATTTTCACATAAAAGAAATGACTGAAATTAATATAATCATAATTATCAACATACAACATATTGTTTGATTCCTCAATGTGCTATAATCTGCACTTTCCAAAAATGAATTTTAACTGCATATCTTTTGAGTTCTATGCCTTCTTCTGAAGAAATCTATAATATAAATAAGTGGGATTCAACTTTTATACTTTTATTTTGAACAATGGCACTTTCTACCAATCTGTGAGTCACTCTTTTATTTCTGACAACAAATTACTGTTACATACCAAGGAGAATATGATTTTCATACGCAAAAAATAAGCCACCACAGCAAATATGAAAGGGATTCTAGAAGAGGAAATATTTGATGGAGGGCCAAGAGAAAAGGAAGGCTAGCATTGATATATTCCTAGGTTTGGTGACATTTTGACAGAAAAGCAATGCAGACTTACAAAGGAGGAGAACAATGGGGGAACTGAAAGGCTAGCCCCTTTCAGGCGAGGCGACCTTCCGATGCACCATAATTGGCTACGCAATTTGCTCTGAGATAAGGCCAAAATCTAAAGCAAACGTTTAAGAAATAGGGGAAGAAAAAAATCTTGCTAAAATCCAAATATTTCTCATTTACACCTTAAATAACCAAGAGAGGGTTTTCCTATATTAAACATTCCTCAATCACTAAATACATACTATTTTCAATAAATAAAGAACTTTAAAACAATCAACAGAAGTTTTGGGTGAAATTTAGAAATTCCATAATATTAAACTAATGTCCTTCACATTAAAAATCATTCATCTGACGTGCTATGCAGGTTTTGTCAAATCCAGGCGAAGGTACAAAGAAATACCTATTGCATAAAATACTACTAAGAAAGTTTGCCATGACAAAAAAGTTTTTGATATTTAGATGCTCCATTGTAGACAGTTTTCCCTGAACTATAATAAACTTCAGATTGAAGGGCAATTAAAAAGATAGTGATCCTTACCTGATAAGGATAGCTCATGGTTAGCGTGGAGAGAGACCTAAAAAAAAAAAGGTTCAATTTATTACCAAATGATTATAAAACAATAATAAATTACAGCATAATTGAAAGAATTATTACAGGTATCAACATATTAACCAAAACTACTTTGCGCATGCTGAAAAGCTACGCCATGTGACAAAGCTCATTTCATATTATATTGAACAAAATAGTGGAATTCTTTTAACCATTTTCTCCCTAAACAACACAGTGGAGACAAAAACTGGTAATGAAATTTCCGAGAGACTTCCCTAATTTCCAGATTATTTTTCTTGGAATTTAACAGTTTTTACACCCTTGGCACATGTCATGAACAATATCATTTCTTTTTATGCATTATTTGCCTATTTTCTCTAAATCAGTATCAGCATCATCAGTACTACTGGATAATTTTGAATTTTCGATAATGAATCGGGTATGGCATATTTGTAGAGGTTGCAATCAGGGCAGGGCTCAACTTTAACTAAACTAAAAAGGCAGCAAGAGGACTACGCAGGGCTTTTTAAAGCAAGGAGATACTAAAGGCTATGATATAAATGCGGATGTCAAGGTGGGTCAAGATGAAGAGGTAATAGTGGAATACTCTAAAGGAATCGCATTCCATCACAAATACTGAAATGATTTATTTCTCCCATGACCGATAAGAGACTATCATAGCTGTCATTGAGGCTTTTACCAAGGTTTATCAATAATTTGTGTAGTTGATTAGCTTCCCAATGATTAAAAGATCTTAGGTTTTCCCGACGAATAATATTGGTAAAATCTTCTCGGGTTTGCCATGAGCCTTACCCGGTGGCAAACCCAAGAAGATTTTCCCAATGATTGCTTCTCAATCTGCTACATAGTACTAACAGCACGTCTCGCATGTCCCCTGGATAACTCTGATAAATCAGCGTATTTATGTAGTTGAAAAATACATTGACACACACAGTTCCCCCAACATTGGGAGCAAACCTACTATAGTGCAGGGCATGTTAGTGAAATTTCACCTTGTCACACGGATTAGTTTGTTTTCGTTGTATAAGTTAGCGATAACTAACTCCCTGCCACGTTACCTTGAGGAGGCTTGTAGGGTATTATGTAGATTAACATTGAACACATTACAATAGTTAAAGGGTCTCAAAGGTATAAATCATCACCTTGGAGAAAATAGCTCTATTCTGAGTAGGTGCAAAAAATTTACGCTAGCGAGATGGAAACATAAATTGCCGTATCTTTCTGCTTCAAAGCATAAACTTACATACACCTATCACTCGACAACGTAATCCCTGTTTCTCAATGCTACCCGCGTGCTCTTCATGCTTTTCACAAATTCTGTGAAACCTGATTAGGCACCAAGGCAAGCTAGTAAATGTTTACAAGCTCCAAGACTAACACGAATTAAATGAAAAGCTTGTACTACGGTGCATTTGAGGCAAAATTATTGCTAAACAACAGTAAATACACTTAGGAACAACTGCACAAACAAAACATAATTTCGTACAATTTTTCTCTATAGTCAATTCAAAATTACTGTCTTCACCTAAGTCAAAACAGCATTGAAGGAAAAAACTTGCTCTAATAAAATACGACACGATCATGAAAGATGGGAATTAAGCAATAAAATCTCATGGGACCTTTTAATACAGTACCTCGATAAACTACAAGGCACAGGCCACTGCTAATAAAGTCCAAGACGGATAAACCGCGACCAAGCAACCAGCAACAGGTTTTCACGCCACCAGCTTCTCGGTTAGTCTCGAAATTGATGTATCCACCGACTGCCACCGACAAAGTGAATCTACCTTTTGACTAGTCTTCACAAATTAATGATAAATGAGATCGGGAATTTCTTGAATGCTTTGACTCATCAATGCTATCAACGTCACCATAAATAATGCGTCACGAAATGCACGTGACGGAATCTGCCCGGATTCGTACTTAATTTCGTCATAACAGTTGCATCATTACAACGTTGCCAAACCATCGCCAAAAGAGCGCGACGAGGCAATTCAAGTGAGAAGAATGGTGTGCAGTGTTCTTGGGTGTGCTTTTCATTTTATTCTCTTGAAGCTCTAACAACTCACGTGATGCGGAATGAAAATTTCTTTCTTTCTCAAATGGTCTTCCTCCAAACTAATCATTTGCAAATTTTTGATCCTTCAACTCCAAAATATTGCTGTTTTTATGTGTGCCATCAGGAAGACAATTTTTTTAAGAGCAAGATGGGATAAATGTCAAAGAAGAACTCGTTTGGGATTCTGCACCGACAGAATTTTCCCTGGATGTTCGGGGTAGTATACTATATAGTATATTCGATAGAATAACACGAATTGAAAAACACCCTATGGGGCTGTCCATAAATGATGTCACACAATTTTGGACCAAACTAGACCCCCTCCCCCCCTGTCACAGTTGGTCACAAATTGTCCCCCCCCCCCTTTAATGATGCCACAGAAATGAAAAAAACTTTTACCCCCCTCCACATAGTCTGAGTAATTCTGTTCTTAAATGAATAAATGGATTTGGCAAAATCAATATTTTTTGCATGCATATTTGCATATCTTTGCATTCTGTTTAGTGGTGAGTAGAACAAACAATTGTTACTATTATAATTTAAATGAAAAATATTGCAATTCTTAGTATATTATTGAATGAAGGGACATAGGTGATAGTTTAAAAATTAAGTAAGGTCTTTATAGAGTCTATTGAACTATTTGCTATTTTATAAAGAACGATAAGACCAGAAATGTATCTTCGTTTTTCCAGAGTAAACATATTTAATTCAACTACCTTAACCCATGATAGCTATAATGGTCCCATATGGAATTCATAGTCTCTCACCTCAGGCTCCTCCAAGGCATCTAGGTCACTATATCCATAACCCCATGGGCGTAATTTCAGCTTTTTAACTGGGGTGGCAAGGCCTACCAGGGGGTATGGAATACCCCCTAGGTGGAAGGGGAGTCCTAAATTAGGCATTAATAATGAAGAATAAGGAAAGTGCCATGCATGTAGAATTGTATTATCCAATTGTTTGTAAATTATTGAGATTTGAACTTCAAAATACTGGGTTGGACACTTCTGGGGTGGCAACTGCCACCCCTGCCTGAATGACGCCACTGCCCCATCACTTCTTCTTGGGAATCTCCATCAGCTGCTCACATTTGTGCAATCAGAGCCAGAAATGGGTCTTCAAAGAGGAGACAATCCCTCATTTCATTAGTGAATTCATTAATTAATTCACCACTATAACATTTTTCCTTAAATTAAAATTAATTCACTACTGAAAGGAAGGATAGTATACATAAATTCAAAGATATTAAAAAATAACTAAGTATTTTATTCAATTATGAATATGAATGCTCAGAACTTCTATGAAGTGAAGCCTACAACAGCAAACTTAATTAAAGTGATTTCATTAACTTTGTTCACAGCATCTGTACATAGTCAAACAGCCCCCTCAAATTCTACATGGTAAGCGTAGAAAAGCCAATTCCAGGTGTAAAGGTAGACAGGTGATGTCTATTGCAACCATCAAAATGTTTACAGACTATTTGGAGGCTTCTAAGATATTCTAAAATGTATAAGGCGTCACATGAATGAAAGAGGGCAGTTAAGAGACAATATAGGTTGGAGGAAGAAATCAACTATAGGGAACATATTATTTTATTGGAGGAGATGACATTTCACTATGGCGTGGCCAAGGTTGTTTTGTTCATGAATTTTCAGGAAGAGGTAATTATCTGGGTGCAGGTACTGAGATTTAGGGAAGAAAGAATGGAAATATTAGTGAATGTTAGTTCTTCCTCAGGGCCATGAGTTTTAAGAAAGGATGACATACAAGTTTGGTATTTGGGATTAGGGTCATAAGGGAGAGGTTGGTAAAATTTAGAATTGTTGAATTGCTGATAGCTGGAGGTACAAATAGAGCACTTTAAGTGTAGTACTCCATCTGTCACATGGGACATTAAACTGTATTCCCCTTTCCTCGAGTAGGATAATACCAATGCCAGTTTTCTCTATGCAAGATTAGGTTAAAGCTAAGCTTTTACTGAGGAAAGTTGAGTATTTTCTCAGGCAAGTTGAGTATGAAAATGTTGTAAAAGCTTAATATTAGGTACATGAACGTGTGTAGAAGGATAGGTCTCCAACCACATCAATTTTCAGTGCCAATATTGGCTCTCTAACCTGGCAAAATACCTCACAGGCATCGAACACCATATGTAAGCCTCAGTGAGCACCAAGTGAAGAACGATCACAGTTTGTTAAGACCCTAAAAGGATTTTGACAGGACGCAACTGACATTTTGGTTAGTCCCGACATGGTGTCACTCTTCACCTGTGTACCTCTTGCTAACACATTGAGACTCCTGACTTTGACAAGATCAAGCTATTTCAACACATGCTGACTTTGTTCTACATTTCTTTTGGTGGGAATTTCTTCAAACAGACATATGGAGGGTGTGCCTATGGGATCTCCATTATCACCAGCTATTGCAAATTTTGAGGAGCAAGCCCTCATATCCACCCTCTTCTTCAGATATGTAGAAAACACCCTTTTAGTTTGGCCATGGATATGCTGGACATCTCCCACAACCACATAAATAGCCAGTATCCCAACATCAAGGTTACGATGGAGAAGGGGGAAAATGGAGAGCTTGCTTTCCTTGACATCCTAATCAGCAGGAAGAAAGATGGTAGTCTTGGACACAGTGCTTACTGGAATATGACCCATACCAAACTTTAGCTTAACAGACAGAGCCACTAACTTCCATCTCAAAAAGGTGCCATATTATGTACCAATATTAATTCATTGAGCCAGATCCATAGCTCATGAGGAGAGCATTTTGGCTGAATTAAACCACTGAGGAAGACATTTATACTGAATGGCTTATAGCAAGCAACAAATGACAAAGGCCCTTTGAGACAAATAAGAGCTGCACTGGGGGAGCCAACAGAAAGACCAATTGCTAAAGGTGTTCTGCCCTTTATCGGCACCATATCAGGAAGGATTCATCACATTCATTGGCACTTCGACATTAAAATCATTCATTTGCAACCACCAAAAATAAAGCACCAATTGATAATGGCAAAGGATTCAATAGGTCTGAAGACACCGGGAGTCAACCAAAACCTTAGTGAGTTCAGTACGGTCTATGTGGGAGAGACTGGCTGAAGAATAGACGCCAGGCTAAAGGAACATCTGAGACATTTTAGATTGGTACAACCAGAGAAGTCGGCAGCTGCTGTTATTATTGCTGATTTGCATATCTATTGGGATTGGCTGATCAGGGAAGCCATCATGGGCATAATTTCAGCTTTTTAACAAGGGTGGCAATGTCTACCGGGGGAAGGGAGTCCGGGAAATAAAAAAAACTAGCCTTAAATTGGGAATATTTATTGTGCAATAAATATTTTTTGTGGAGCTTACTAAGTTATTGTTACTGTTCATGATGCAGTGGTTCCAATGAGTAACGCCAGAAAGTATTGAGTTTATTTTGCGTTAAATTGTTATTTTTTTAAGTTTAAGCTAAATTAAGCATGATTAATGAAGAATCAAAAAAGTTCAAGAAAGTACCGTGCACGTAGAATTGTATTTTCCAATTGTTTGTAAATTATTGAAATTTTTTCTTCAAAATTCTGGGGTGGCAAAATATTGGGTTGGACAATTCCAGGGTGGCAACTGCCACCTCTGAATTACACCACTGGAAGCCATTGAGATCTGCCTTGAAACAAATAATTTTTACTGAGGCACTGACTTTCACTTAAGTAATACCAGGAAACTGATCATGAAATGCATTAAGAATGTAGGAAAAGGTAGAAATACAAGACAACAGTACAGCCAATCATCCTACACCTGATCTGAGTACGAGAATATATCATAGCGGCCACATCTGAGAAACGACATTCAGAAGACCTGACGATGAGGAGCAAGATGTTCTTAGAAATATCGGCAGATGTGAAGCCTCTAACCCAGTGGAACACCTGGGAAACCTTCCTTCACAAGAGCTGTAACCAAGCATATCTGCTCACTGATTGCAGCATTGCTGTCATAAATTTAGTAATGATATGCATGAAAATCTTTATAGCGAACACTATATATGCATTAAAATTTTTTCTCTAAAATGGCAGCTCTAAAACCCAACCCGTCTTACATTCGGTGCAGTCTTATATTCGGGCCAGCATGGTACTTTTTTTAAGGGAGGCTTCCACATTGTAGTCAGTGGTACCCATGACTATCACACAGGAATCCTCGTTTGTGAGGAAATCATTATGACACGCAATTAGCAGCAGGAATTATGGGTAGGAATTGTGCAAGAATAAATGGTGTGGGGGACAGAGAGGGATGGAAAATGGTGAGAAGAGGGAAATAAATACATATGTAGGGCAGAGCAGGTGGCAAGGGAACAGAGTGGAGAGGAGCACTTACAGGTGCAGTGAACCAATTGATTTGAATAAGGGATGCTTAAATAAAAGACAATGATAAAATTTACGATAAATTTTTTTATTAATATAAAATGCACTGCCTTGAAATGCAAAATTGACTTCCACTCAAAATAAAGAGTGGTATGAGGTTTAAGGAAGTTATGGATATCAACAAAGTATATTGAGATGCTATTATTTAAAGTTCAACAATCTCCAATAAAACCTATATGCACACAAACAAAAGGAATTAAAATGTGCTACAGTTTTCATGTGGGGATAGAAACAACCATGGTGTAAGTCAGGGAAATAAAATATAAATTACATTCAAGCCACTCTAAAACTCATTAAAATCTGAGATCACTTAACCATTATAAAGGTCAACACATTTCATACAATACACTTAACAACATATGAGGCAAAATATTACATATGTACAATATGTTCAAGAAGAAAACACTTTGATATACTTCTGTTCATAACTTGTAACTCCACAACTTAGCTCTTATATGTGCCAAAAGTTAAGAAAATGTAACTTATCAATACCTACTGTTTGTAACACGTTTTCCATTGCATTCTACATATGTACAAACTAAGGACAAATTATATGAAATAAACATAATTGCTAGCAGAGAAGGACAGCCCAAGACGAAGTACCTACACAAGTGCTCATAATGACTACAGTCTGGGTAGGGCAAAACTTGTGTAGGCAACTTAGAGCATGGAGCCATTTGGCACACTTGTGAAGACATTTCCTCTCAGCAAGAGGAAGAAGTCGTAACTCTTTCAGAGAACAAAGCCTTAAGACATTGGTTGATAGGGAATAATGAACAGCATTCAATGACGAGAGACAAAAAAATTACACATGCATGTGATGGTACATATCATACATGCTGATTTCTTGCAGAAAATGGAAACCTAAATGAAAAGAAAACTTAAAAAATACATAAATACTTTATTATCAGATTCCTACTCGTCCTCCGAAAAAAGTTGTTGGGCCACTATATTTCAAATAATTCGAATCCACCCTTCTTATGGTGCTCAAGAGCATCATTACCCATGACTTACTATGAATCACTACTCACCATCACATCTGCATATATGTATTTCTGTCAACGTAATGCACAAATGCATGGCCTCCCTACATCTCAACAAACTGTTTCCTCCAATCCCAACTGTGAGGTTTTGTTAATTTAAAATGACTTTAATGGAATTAGGATAAAATGCTCTCCATGGCAACTGTCAGTCTCTTAACAACTTATGCATTTCATATTTAAATTAGAAAAAAACATGCACACAGTATGTTCTTAGGGCTTTACAAAAATATCACTGAAAATTACAAACGATACATATGTCCATTCATAACGCTACATTTGAGAATTTATATTTTTGTTCTGAGTCATATGAAAGAAACCTTCAATATACAAAATAGGTAGTACTAATTTATCATTGTTCATGTGGAGCAATTGCAAAAATATATCAACATCATGTAAAATATCCTTCAGTTATTTTAGTCTCATCTAAACCTAAGCACACACAAAATAATTCTCTTCACACAAGGGAAATTCGCCACCTGACTAAACGTAAGACCATTCCGGGAAAAATAGTGATGACTAGGTGGGGGTGGAGTTTAAGTTTGACCTGATTTGTGGGAGTAGCTAGTTGGTTCATTTCCTTACTAAAGCAAGTAAAACGCTGCACATATTTAGTAAGGGATGCATTTGTAGCAAATTTTCTGCAAGGATAGCTAAATATTTCCAAATTTAAAAAAATAACCACCTCAATTAGGAATTTGCACAACAACAAAGGTAGAGCATTTAAATTGCCTATCACTTTAAATACTAACATTTAGCTTTCACTGATTTGACGAGTAAACACAAACTAATCATGAATCATTTTCACTAATTTGATGCATTTTGTGCTAAACAGACACGCCGATTTTTGTCCAACTAATAGAAGTTGGACATGTAGGTCAAATACATAAAGCTATATGATTGTGCCTAATCTAAAAATGTGCAAACACTTAAGCATACTCATTCATAACTCAGCCTTGGAAAATTATTTTACAGATTACAGGTGGGACCTTAATATGGCATAAGTTAGGATCCACAGCAACTAAAGACAGCTTAGGATGACGGAGGGGAGTAAGGAGGGTGGAGAATGGGGAAACATGTTGATATGAATAAATATCCTGCAATTTGACGTGAAGTCACAGTCTTCTTGAAAATTTACCACCACTTACTTATTTCTGGGCATAAAAATGCATCATATCACTCACTTACAATTGAATTTCAAAACTTCTTCCTTCCAACTTCAAATAAATAATGCACAAATACACCCTGTAATTTTTGCACTTATCCACACTCACACTCCACTGGTATGAAATTAAGCCTACTGACTGTCTGCTTTATCAATAGAATCCCCTTCATTATTCTGCACATATTTTAAGTCTCGTTTCAATGGCATAGCTTCCATTATCACACCATCCAAAGCCACTTTGGAACCAATATTTTCAGGAACTGATTTTACTTCAACAGGATCAGATAGCCTTAAGGGTGTCTTTATTGTAGGTGATAGATAGTCATCTGGATCTTTAGCACCGAATGAGCAAAGCAGAGGAGACCGAGTGGCTATCTCTTTATCTCCACAAATTGCAACAATGCCCTTGGATTTCTTGTCTGACAATACATCATCCACTTTTGCCATAGCACTCTTTTCATCGCTAACTTTCTCATTCTCTGTCTTAAGATCCTCTCTACTTCCCTGCATGCCGAGTGAATCTTTGACGTTAGTATCCCCAGCACTCAAATTGCTGAACTCCTTAACCAACATACCCTGAGAATTGTTATCACCCTTGACACTCTTCGCTGCCATCTCCTCACTGCCATTACTTGCTAGTTTCACATTTTCTGAGCAGTCTCCTTCACATTCCTTCACCACACTCTCAACAACTTCACCCTGGACTGCAGCCTTCTCAAAAGGAATTGGCCCTTCAAGATCCACTTCTCGCTTCTCCCTTTCTTTTGCTTTCAAAGCATCTTTCACAAAAGTGCCATCCTGCTGTCCTCCTACAAGGAGAAGTGGCATTGGAAGAGCAGCTTTCATTTGGCTAATGCTGCTGACATTGGGATTGACTACCTTCATCTCCCCCTTAACCAATGACTCATCTCTATTACTCAAGTAGGTTTGGGCACCGTCCTCCTTGGCTGACACCTTTTCATCCAACGGAACCTTTTTCTGGATGAGAGCTTCATTCTGAGAGATATCTAGCGCCTGACTTTTGGTTAGGTCAGTCTTCTTATCTTTCTTCACTGGGAGCATGGGAGAGTCAGGCCTGAGTTTACTCACTTGCTTCGGTGCTTCCTGGACAATGGTACGTTCTTTGTCAGCCGGTTTTCCACGTGGCCCACTGTCACCCTCCGGGACAGCTTTCACCTCTGGAACGACTTGTACTCTATTCTCAACACCCACCTTCTCCTGCTTCTCACCACCGACCACATTGCTCTCGCCTTTGCCTCCAGCGCCATTCTTTCCTGGATCCGTCTTCTTTTCCTCCAGGGCTTGCAGTTTCTTCAGGATCTCCATCTGCATGTTTATCTGCTCCTGCTGCTTTTTCCGGTCATCGGCCAGCTTCTGGAGCAGTTCCTTCTCCTTCCTCTCCTTCTCCGCCCTCTTCCGCCCATCCTCCTCCTCCTCTTGCCTCCTCCTCCGCTCCTCGTCCCGCTCGGCCGCCACCTCCTCCATGACCACCTCCTCCTCCTCCTTCTTGATGGCGTCCCCGTGCACCGAGTCGGGCACCTCCACCTCCTTGCCCACCCCCTGGGGCACCACTGCAGCTCTCTCTGCTCCCCCTGCACCATCCCCCGCACTCCCAACACCCTTCCCCCCCGCGCTCTCCAAAACTGCTGCCTTGCTCTCCTGCTGCTTGGACACGTCCACTTTCTTCTCCGCCACCTTCTTCAGCTTCTCGTCGCTGGCAGTCGGGGGTTTCTTCTTCACGCCGTGGTCCGGTGCCACAGGGACAGGAGGTTCCTGCCGCTTTTCTGGTTTAACTTGTTTAAGTTCGCCATCCACCAACACAGCCTTCACGATTTCAGTATCCTTTTCGATGCTGCCTGGCAAGTGCTTTGCTGTCTCAACAAGGTTATCTAAATGAACGGCTGTAAAATTAATGGGGATTAAATGTGGCATTAAGAGTAGTAAATTATCAAACAGTGAGTTTATGAGGTATCTGGATGTATTTTCCAGCTGTTACATATTAAAAATATATCCTAAGAGAGTCTATAATAAAAAATTTGCTGAACATGACTGGGCCTAACATCAGAATGGAGAACACGTGTCTCCATATTTAAAACTACCTGTATAGTGAAATTTTAATTAAGTGGAAAAAGAATTGCAGTCCCACCAGTCAACATAAGGCTTAACAAATCAAAAATTCCATACACCAATTGAAGCAAAAACATTTTCACTCCCAAACTTCACATTGCATGCAAAGTGGTGATTTGTATTTGAAAATGAACAACGAGGTATTTTATCAACATCATGGTGTTTATTATGTATTAATTTTCTTAGCAATTTTTCCATTTTTTCATGAGTTTTCATATTTGGTAAAAATTAGGGATGAGACGATTCCACTTTTTTCGATTTCAATTCAGATTATTTCAAATCGATTCCCAATTCTAGATTCCGATTCCATTGATTCTTATTCCTAATAATAGGTGGGATATTGATATACCAGTAGCGTACCACAATTATTTAAATTCAAGAACTGGCTGGAATAAAATAACAAAGACAATTAAATTGCTCAAAAAGTGTATTTTATGACAAATAGCAAATATATCCTCAGTCTATGTTTAAAATACAGTAAAACCTTGATTTTACGCAGTTGGAGGGACCAAAATAAGGGCACTGTGTAAATTCAAAGTGAGTAAAATCAAGACTTTATGAAGAGGTGACAGCAATGCAACGTGTCTAGTTATTTTGGATGTCTCTTACATTTTATTTTTAATAAACCTTGTCATATATATTATTTTAAGCTATGAATAAGGAATATTTAAACATAATTTTTAATATTTATGAAATCACTCATTTTGGGTGAAAGTAGTCACTCATTTAAGTTTGTTGCATCCCATTATCAAAAATTTGATGTACAACTGTCTTTAAAGCATTCAGATTTTCAATGTAGCCCTCTGCAACCTATGAGTGTGCATAGCAAAAATGGTACAAATTTCTGAAAGCATCTCTCATATCACTACGAGCAGGATGAACAGGCACTGATTCACTGTCATCTATCATGTCACTGTCTCCCTCAAATAAATCTGAAGCTGGCAGGTTGGTACATTCTGCACTCACTGTTTCTTCATTTGTAGCCAACTCTTCATCTATCTGATTGTTGGTGAGTGGTGAAATAACTGGCATTATTGGGCAAACCTGATTGAATTGCCCAAGTTCATTAGCAAGCAGATCCTGCTGTTTCGGGGGCCTAGATGAGGTCTCTTCAGCCACATAAACTTCTGTCTCACCATAGCCAGCTGATTTCCAGCAATTTTTTATGAATGCTGCTTCTGACAGCATGGAGTAGAGTCCAAGGAGCAGCTTCTGAGAGAGTTTTGCAATGATGTAAACAAAAGGAATTGAAAACTCATGCAGGGGTGGGATACCTCGCTAAAAATGTGTTTGCAGACCGTCGACATTTACATGCTACGATGGATTGCTGGCAGATAAAAACTACTGTTTTCACGATTCGATACAGTAAAGATAGGGATATATCAGAAGTTATTTCAAGCGTATGTTATTTTATCTATATTGATTAGATTGAGAAGAGACATATTGAGAAGATCTGTTCTTCACCTTATCTGTATTTATCTATCCTCCCCCATTTTCTCTTCGACTCAGGTGGCTTCCACTCTTGGGGGGAGGGGATGGGCCTCCTTTTAGGGTGACTTCGCTGGCAACACTGGGTTAATGCGGCTGATGCTCGAACAAAACGAGGGGAGGCGTTAATTCGGTCGATTTAAATTGTAATCTTACCCTTGTGGTAGGGGTGAGGTACATTTCGAACTTCCTCGTGATTTTCCACAACCTGAAATTATGTTGCGTACCGTCCGAGAGAGCTTTGAAATGCATCGTCGCATCAATAGAAATAGCAACATAATGCATCGGCGCATGCGAAGAGAGAATCAGAACTCTGACCTCTTTTTACTTCCTTTATGACACATTCACTAGTGTGAACTTTAATACTTCGGATCTAAATCCAATTTTTTGGAATGAATTAGGAGCCGATTTCAGTATCCAGTAAAACGTAATATCCGCGGATCTTTGGATCCAACGTATCCAATCCGACCATCCCTAGTTGAAATGCTGAAAATGCTACATGAAATCAAGATTATTTTGCTCTTAAGGACTGAAGTTATACTGCGTAAAATAAAAAACTGCGTACAACCAAGTAACTACGTAAAATCAAGTTTTTACCATTGAAATTCCCTATGTTCCTGGCCGGACTAAAACAGCAAGAATGACCAATAGTGGACATAAGTAACAAAAAAGAAAAAAAATTTTATTATTGAAATCATCACTTGTGTAAGTTTATTTACATGGATTTTCTAATTGAGATTTTCATCAATAAGTACACCCAGACACCTGATATAGGTAATTAACACACCCAGTCCTTATGCATTCTACACAAATACTTCCATTATTGCACAATGAACACCTATGGTAAATACTGTTTTGTTCATTAGATGCTTTGCTTAAATTGAATATTAAATATTTAGTTTTAGTACTTAGTACCATATTATTTGTACTAAACCAATATCTTATTCGATCAAGATCACTTTGTATCCCAACATCTGCCAAGGAAGATGAAGAAAGTGAAATAAGGTGAAAAGAAGAAGATGTTAATGATTCTTCTCAATTTTTTGCATCATTGACTCTGATAAGTGGCCTTTTTGACTTCAAGGAAAATTCACCATCCCGATGGTCATGGAAATGTGAATATTTGCTGGAAGAGATGGACATTTACACTATTTGGGACTCTGACAGAGAGTCATAAAATGGGATCCAAGAAGCTAGAGGGAAATCTTAACTGATTCAGCTGACAGTCAGTGTGTGGTGTATCAGAAAGCATAGAAGTTGAGGGATTTCCGATTTCGTGATGAGTAGCTGACATATTTTTGTTTCATCTCATTATTTAGTTTATTTTTCTCTAAGTTATTTCCACTGACAGCATGTAAAAAAAAGGCACATCATATCGATCAATATATGTATGTATTTACAGAGATCTACGGCCCCAGCACTGCCTGTAGCTAATTGAGAAATCCTAGTGTTTTGGGTTGGTATTTGCGATATTTGTACAGTACAATTGGTTTTATGGAATCTTACAGACAATCTGAATCAATTTTGATGTGCAATCATGGGAGGATTGCACATCAAAATTAACAGTGAGCATTATGCAAAATTAATTCATAATGAGACACACAGAACTTTCTTAAAACCAACAGTGGTAATTGGGGAAAATTGATCAAATTTCTACTGGCATGTGATTTCAACAACCTTACCTTTCTTCACACCCTCAATGACTTGAACAGCTTTGGGAAGAGTCTCAGGAATAATGACATTACTTTCTCCAGCAGACAACTTCCCAGGAGGCAAAACTGCGGGGACTTTGGGAAAAGCACCACCTCCTTCATGCAATGGATGAGGAGTGATAGGGTCTTCTGTGCGAGCTTGGTCGACGGCGTGAAGGTTAGCGTAGGTGCTGAGGATCAGAATTGTTGTACCAACAACAATCATCACCTGAAAAATAAAAGAGAAATATTCTCCATCATTGTTTATGGACCTTAGTGCTCGAAGAAATCCAACCCCTTTCGAATTACTTGTGAAACTGTTTCTTCCAATCCAAAGTTACATACATTCTATTGAAAAATCATATAACAGTGACATATGTAGTTCTCTAGACCATTTTAAAACCCTTAAATGTAAGATGGTCGAGCACATCATATGCTCACGTTGCAAGAAAGGTGCCATGACAGCCAACTAGATACACTCTTCATCAAGAGTGAAGTTGATAGTTGTTTACTGCTCATAAAAAATTATATTCAATAGAAATAAATAAAAGTGATCTTTCGGTAGCTTGGAGGGAGTTCCTGAAAGGAAGCTACTTCCACTACATCGTTGCAAAACATTTACATAATGATAGTACAACATTACAGCAAAGTAAGTAAATAATTTTGTACAACTGAATTAAAGAAATTTAACAAAAGAAAATTTTAGACTCTAAAACAAAAAAAAACCTGGATGGATTGAATTGATATGTATAAATAAACACCAAACCAAAATGAAATAGCTAAGTTTGGAATGTATTGAAGCATCCTGTATTAGACAAAGTGAAGCAACTGGGGGTCGCTTGTGTAACTTTGGTGATTCCGTTCTGAATGGTAGATGTTACGAATGGAATCAGCAACAATTCCGATTTGCGATTGAATAACTCATTCCGATTCCATTCGTAGACTCGGTTTCTATTTGTATGAAATTCTGAGTGGAATTTTATACGTTGCCAAATCTCACCAAATCTATGCCCAATATAAGCTTCTGCCCATGCGCTAATGAGTTTGCTCCCCCCCCCCCCCCTCCACTTCAACCTCCTCCCCCCCCCAAAGTTCAAAAACATTTGAAAGTGTCGAGGTGCAAAATATGCTATTTTATCACCTACACCGAGAAAAATATATTAACACTCGTATTAGATGCAAAATGAAAATCTGAGTTGAAAGGGCAATGTGATTGGTATGAAATGGACTCGGAGCTTAATGATAATGATTAAATATCAAATAATGAGGGTGGAATTGCCTTTGAACAAAAGACATTAATAAAATAAAGGACAATGTCTTTGAGATACTTAATTGAGGAGACATTTATGGACTAAAGATTGGACCAATGGATTATGAAGTACATTTCGTTCTTAATTCACTGTCATTTCAATGGTGTGGTTATATTTCTTCTGTATTCTTAAGAGTATTTTAGAATTAGAATGAATTTTGATATCACCAAGAACTGTCACAAAGTGTTTTAAGTTTTTGAGAGATTCGCACTTAATTTTAACCTTTCATTACGTTTATGACTAATCCTTTTTGTGAAAAGAATATTATCACAGTAGTTTCATTCTTGTATAATGCGAAATTTGCAAAGAATATCGCCACAGCGTTGCGGTAGCCCATTTTGTTGTTCTTTAGAAGGTAATTCCGATTCCATTCTTAAATTCCGGCACCTCATTGTTGAGTAGAATTATTCCAATCCGAACAGAATTGAAAATTCCATGTGGATCGGAATTGAGGCTTTCACAATCATATTTCGTATTTCTGCGTGGAATTAATCCAAAATGGCAGAAATTCCGCTACGGAAAGTTACAAAATCAGCCCCCAGGTCTGCCAAAACAAAGCCAGCTCGACATGAAGCAGTAAAGCCAGCATAAGCTTCCATGTGCATGAGACAAGATCAATCCTGTCTACTCTCTTCCACACACACGCTATGTATTAATCATAAACATACATAAAGCATTATATTAATTGTTTACTCTGAATTATTATAAATTATTTGCTGTGGTGAAGCTCTATAAAGTAATTAAAAGCATGACTGCTAATACTATGTTTAGCTTTACTCAATTGAAATTTACTTTGATATTTTTGGTTGTTTTGCTTTCGGTTATTTTACTCATTTTAAAATTTACTTAGTTTGAGCATTAAGTATTTCGAAAGAATAAATATTTGAAATTTAAATTTATTACCTAATTACATTTGAAGTTATTTAGCTATTTTATTAACTGTTTTCTGATAATTCACCTATGTTTGAGATGATTTTTCATACAGATAAATTCCCAACATGTTCTTTTAAGCCAAGATCACATTTCCTACGTGTTTACCTATGCTAAATTCTCTAGTCATTAAATACCTTTAGATTTTCTGGATTACGTCTGTTGTGAATACAGTAAAGTTTTGCCATATAGAGTCGTAAATATTTATTAATGGAGCATAAATGACTGTGTGATGGGATTGGAGGAGGTTATTATGGTCATAAAGTGGTTAATATTTTGTACTCTTTGCCATTTCTGATTTTATTAATCTGCCTTCGGTGGTGAAAAGAGGGAAAATCCAAACAGCTATAGCACCATCAGGATGAGAATACAATGGAAGAAGAACAAGAATTCCAAAAGGCCATAATGGCACTGGTTGTGAAAGGGGCAGCTAAAGACAACCTAGAATTTAAAAAACACAATCACTCAGGTGTGTCTGGAAACAGTGACCCGAGTGAGTCACACTTATGCAGACACTCAGGGTTTGCAAGGACCCCTCCTATGCCAGGGACCCACCAATCACACCAAAATGAAAAATAAAAACAGGAATCAAATAAATATATGCACACTCACAATCACTCGGGTGTGACCATAGGGAATCACACTTATGCACACACTCAGGGTTTTAAAGGATCTCTCCTATGCCAGGGACCTGTCAATCACTTAATGCGTGAGTTCATTAAAAAGGACCTCAAGATGGCATTCAATAATTGGAAGAAGCACTGGCAGCGGTCAAAAGGGGACCGCGCTTCCATGGTCAATTAAGTACAAGGATGGTGCAACTTAAAATCTATTGATGAATTTTGGGAACTTTTGGGTGGCACCTTGCATAATCTCTGATTAAATCTATTATCCAAAAGAAATCGGAAGTTAATATGTTCTCGATAACACACAACAGTGTGATCTATAGAGATGGGAAAATTACCTTAATTTTCATCTGAGGTAAATTACCACAGTAAATTACTGTAATTTTCGAAAATTACTGTAATTTTCCAGTATTTTTTAGTTTTAAGCATTTTACAGCAAATGCACGATGAAATAAGAAAGATAATAGCAATAGGAAGGGAATAACGATGTTTAAACCATACCTATTACAACATAAATCCATTTAAAATTTTAAAAATTGTAAAAAGAACTACGGCAGCAACACATAATCTGGCTTTCTTTTGCCAAAGTATGAGAAATTTTCAAGAAGAATATTTTAATGCATTACTCTTATTATGTTATAATTTAAGTAAAATATTCCAAAAATGAGTTGCACATTCCTCAATTTATAGTTAAACATGTAGGAAATGTGAACTTGGCTTAAAAGAACATGTTGGGAATTTATCTGTATGAAAAATTATCTCAAGTGAATTATCTAGAAAATTACGATAATTTTGCGGTTGCAGCGGAACTTCCTTGAGGAAAGGATAAAATTACGTGCCAGTACAAAACTTAGCCGAGAGAGTAAAGTGACTTGCCGGTTCGAAACATTTTTGTGAGAGTAAAGTGATGAGATGGTAGAAAACATTTCTCAAAGAGAAAAGTTTCACACTGTTACGAAATTTTACTGATTGAGTACCCAACCGAGCTGGTACAAAACTTTACATTTACTTCCGTACTGGATCACATCCCTGCCCATGTGAATGTGTTGCTACACTATAGAATATGCAGCAACTGATGGAAACGTTTGACACAGAGCGAATAAGGATAATAATACCTGAGCTAGGAGCCTTTCGGCGGTGACTCCCTTCCCCCCGCCCCAGTGCGAGTGGCGGTACGGGTGCGAGGGCGCCACCTTGAGGAAGCACAAGGCCGGAAGGAGGAGGCAGGTGATGGTGCCGATGGACGACCCAACTAAACCCAGCACCAGCTCTATGTCTGGCAGCGCAAATGCCACGGACAGTGAGCCAGCAACGAGTGAGATGGTGAGGAGTCGGAACCGGCGCTCAGGGATTCGCTCAATGGCCTGCCCTGCACTGCTCCCTGGTGGCAATAGACTAGCAGTTGAGGCTGTCACAGAGCCCACTCCACTACCTCCTGCTCCGATCCCGGTTTCATGATGAGGAGCCTGTCAAAAAGAAAAACTTTACATCCTAAACAAATCCCAATGCATTTCAAGTTAAACGCACAATAATAACTAAAGAGGAATTTGTGGAATTCACATGGAAACAACCATTTGCCTAGAGTTGGATTCAAACCCACTTACCCAGATTTTGCACCAAGAGCTTTAACCAATTAAGCTACCAGGGCAGCCTCTTACACTGTAAATTTTTGTTGAGTCTTTAAAGGAACAAGTTGTTCTTATGAGGAACCATGCCATGATGCCACAATGTACCTATACTTGTGCAAAGGGTGCCAAAGAGCTACGTGGCATGTTCTCAGCTCCTGAATAGCCTTAAGCCTACAGTAGTCGCTTTTTAGTGAAACACCATATGGTGAAATTTTGATGCAGTGAAATCACTTCTTCAATCTCTAACTCCAGATTGCATGCGTACACATGCTCGAAGAGTACCTATGTATCTCTGTTATCATTAACAGTCATCATTGGTGTGGAGGTAGATAGAATTATTTTACCAATACTTATCTCTGTTCGACAGTTCTCATCTCTGATATTGTTGCCTTTAACAATTCTAGAAATATAGTGTTGGTTTGAAATAATACTCTCAGAGATCAATCGCCAACTGTTGCATTCGTTTACCTGTGACATCTAACTGTGAAGGACAACGTGACGTCTGTTCATGCCATGCATTTAAATGTGTTTTTCCTTGCGATAGAGCCACAGAAGAAGTTGCCCTACACTGACACGGGCAATGTCTGATCAGGAAATTTTGTTATTCTACGACAGGTACGTAATTTCCCAAAATTGTTGAGTTCTGTCTTCACTTAGCTTGACGCTCTGACACCAACCATCCTCTAACAAAGTTTTCCTACTATTCACTTGATAAAACATAGTCTCTTCAATGCAGTTTTACTTATAACACTAATAAAGTGAAATATGTACATGCTTTGCATTATTCTAAGTTTTGCAAAAATACAAATTTCCTATTCATTTGTTCACTGAATTGAGGACTTAACGAGATTTTATGAAATTTAATTTGGCAAGGAATAGTGGTGAATATGAGGGGATAATGAATTGTTTGAGCTTACCATTTCTCTCCTCTAGGAGGAAGCAATTAGGATTAACACTTTTATATAGTATCTTAAATGGAAATATTAAATGTTCTGAACTGATATCTCACATAAATTTTAATTGTCCAATAGTTTCCACTAGAAACCTTTTAACATACGCTACTTACTAAGTAATTATACTTTTTATTCCAAGGTTCCCCAAGGTTCCATTCTTGGGCCTCTATTATTCCTATTGGATGGTAACTATTTGTGATTATATGTTTTGACTGAAATTAACTGTTTTAATATGTATTGTTAATGTAACTTGATTGACATACCTTATATCATCGGACAAATGTACCTTGTCTTTGGGCAAATAAAAACCATTATTATTATTATACATTAATGACCTACCTGACAGTATCCCAGAAGCAAAAACTATCACATTTGCAGATGATACTAATGTTCTCATTGAATCCAATAAAAAATCTGATCTACTAAACAAATTTTGTTCCACAATGAAATATTTAGAAGACTGGTGTCAAAATAACATAATGGCCATAAACGTTCAAAAAACAGTCTGTGTTAATTTTGGCAGAGACCCACCTACAGTAAAATTGTGCGAAAATGATTTAACATTTGTTGAAAACCTCAATTTTCTTGGGGTAAACATTGAATCAACAATGAAATGGTCTATGCATATAGAAACCCTTATCTGTAAGCTAAATAAAACTCTTTTTCAATTAAGATATCTTAAAACAAGTACCAGTATCAGTATCCGAAAATGCCTCTATTATGCAAATTTTCAGTCACATCTGTCATATGGAATTATTTTCTGGAGTGGCTCACATCAATCCCATAAAGTTTTTAAATTACAAAAACAGGCAATCAGGGCTATTCTCAATCTACCCTATAGGGAGTAATGCAGGGCTCATTTTCAATCCTTACAAATAATGCCTCTTACTGCCTTGTATGTATTTAATTTAATAATGTATGTAAAAAAAATCTGAACACATTTGATCTAAACTGTGAAATACATCAAATAAACACCCGCCAAAAGCATGATATTCATATTGAACAGAGGTCATCTAAACTCACAAGTGAAGGACCATATCACAAAGGGGCCTAACTTTTTAACCTTCTACCATCAGATATTAAAACAATTATAAATATCAACTCATTCAAATACAAATTTAAAAAAATTTTATTGCAAAATTCAATTTATTCGTTAGATGAGTTCTACGACTTATGTAAAAAATATGTTAACAAAAAGAACTCTATACCTTGCAAGCTATAACATGTATATGTATATAAAATCACTGTCAACTGTCATTTATGTCTATTATGTTTTTATTTCACGTATGGTTCATCCTATCTATATTGACGATTTCTATGTTATTTTTGTAGCCTTGTAAGTCTTGCAAGCTAAAATATGTATCACTGTCAGCTGTCTTTTATGTTTTTAATTCATGTGTTGTTTGTCCTCTCTAACTTGACGATTTCTATATTACTTACTAGCCTAACAGAAATAAAATTATTATTATTATTTATTTACCCCTATACTGAATACTGAGAGACTATAATACGTTCTGTGCTTACACAGATTATTTTAGTACATCTATTTAATTGTTCAAAAAATTTGTTAGGTCCAATGTAAAATAATATTGTTATAATTACTTATATTGTATTGTGGAATTTATTTTCTTGTTTCACTCTATACTTGTATATACAAGTATAGGGTGACAGTGAGTAGTATTATCTGGTGACAAGATGCAATAGTACTACATATGTAGTACTATTGCATCTTGTCACCAGATAATTTAATGTAATTTTTTAGTTTAAATTGCTAAAGGCTTGAATTCTTTAATTTACTCTGCCTTTTGATTTTTATCTCAATTCTTTGTAAAATTTTATGCATTCAGCATATTTTGTATAATTGTATGCATTCAGTATAGTTGTCTATTGCTAATTTTGGCCTAATGTCAACAAAATTTATTATAATTATTATTATATTTTATTTCTATGTATTTTTATATTTATATAAGACAATTTATTATACATCTTGTATTTACACATGAAAAAGGGCTCTGCCAGTGAATAAATTATTACTATTACATATTACCTTAGCACAAATGTTCCAATTTGTCATTAATTGTTTAACCCTAGAAGGGCACACTTCCTTGGAGTAAAGGCACACTGGGGTCCAGCGGACTCCAAGATAGTTATTGTGTTTTATTTCGCCAATTTACTTTGTTTTTTTAGCAAATGTGGTATACATCATTACGCTGGAGCCTTTACAATATTAATGCATCGAAATATTTTTATTTAACGATATTTAACTTGATTTAAAAAATACTTTTTTGCAATGGAGTATTAGAAAATATCGTTGAAATTGATGAAATCGAACTATATTTACTGACGATAATTTTTTAAACATACCGAAATATACTTTTTACAGGTTATGTACAACATTAGAAGGTTTAGTTAAAAAATGCCAGAAAATCGTTTCTTTAAAAAATACTTTTGTTACAACATTTGAAATAAGCGATAAATTGAACTCTAAATTTTTAAAAGACTTTTTCGATTATTTCATTAAAATTCTTATGTTCCAGTAAAAATGGTTTAAAATGCATATGTTGTCTAGTGAAATTCATAAAAATTGCTAAATTAAATTTTAACACTGCATATATTTAATTACTCACAGGTAGTACACAGGGTACTCCTGTGCTCATCACACATGGCAGAGCCGGTTGATGAGCATAGGAGTCGAGTTTTTCTATCCCTTTCTCTGGGGAAAAAGCTGCAACAAATCTTCCTTCATAGAGGTTATTGTTGCTGCACTAGAGGGTCTTCAATGCGTAAAATTTCCTGAATTGAGTCCTTATTGATGCACGCAACATTGTCTTCAATTCGCGCTGCCACAAAAATGGTTCAATGAGTGACAATGCCAAATTCTTCAAAAATGTTCTACAGTTCATATTTTCATTATTGTCATTGGAGCAATATCTTTCACACCAGCCTAGTCCAGCATTCTGTAGAAAACTCGCAGAGTCAATCAAAGGGTTTTACTTGCTGTGGTGTATTCATTTCAGAGTTGGTCAAATGTGTCTGTCCCTCCTTTAGTTGAATTGTACGTCGTGATGACCTCAGGCTTTCCACTGTCTTCATCGATGGCCCCCCCATCCAAATGGAGAGTTAACAGTAAAAGCACAATTTTATTTCATTTAGGTGTGCGCGACACAGGTTCATATCAGGGTTGAAGGCCAATCGTGAAGATCCAACATTCGCACTATTTTTAAAACTCGTTGGAAATTGACACTTATTATTGTGAATAGTCCCCGCAATTGTGATTGAAAAATCATTAAGCATCTTTTTCACAAGCTCTACAGAAGTGAACCAGTAGTCACACGTAGTATTTCTAGTTTTGCCATGAGTTGGTGACGACAATGTCTCAACATAGTATGTTTGAACTGTTTCACTCACGTCAGGAACTATTTTCCTACGTAAGAAGAAGCATTAACTATGTAAAATGTTCTTGCATCATTCAACATAATTTTTATGCCGTACTCATCTGACTTTCCTTTCACATATATGCGAAATGGGTAACGACCCCGGAACCCAAGGAGCTGTTCATCAAACGTGCAGTATTCATGGGGCATGTAATATTTCTTGCATTTCTTTACAAAGCCTTCCCATATTTCCTGCACTGTGACATTGTGTTTTTATCATCAAAACGCGTGCTAATGTCAGGAACAGGAATTGCTTCAGAGACATAATAGGTACATCTGTAAAGAGTAGATCCAAACTCAGCAGACCACAGTTCATAGAGATTAGTGTTGCACATCTTCTGCAAAAATACAATAGTCCAAAAAATGCCTCCATTTCCTCAAGGTCTAAATTACCGTGATATGACTGGGGAACTGCAATTTCAAAACGCTGCCATTGTATTTCCTTATTTGTGTGAAGCAGTATTTTTATTTTGTAGCGTGTCACCAAACAATAGCTGCAAAATACACAGGTACACTCCGAGGCGAATGATGAATGATTACGAATGTCTACGGCTGCAATGATGACGAATGGCTACGAAAACAATGATGATACTGCTACTCTAATCCATCTCCCCGTGAAATTATTTTGTAAACATTTTATAACTATGTTTCTACTTTGAAGACAATAATATAAAAATGGATCATTCACAAAAAATAATTGATAGTACTACACATCCCATTATGATTAAAATGCAAAATATGTTTTAAATCAAGTAAATGTTTAAATAAAACTATATTCAATAAATAAATAGTTAAAAATGAATAAGCCATCAAGATACAATTTTTACACAATGACCAAAAAACTTCCATGAAAGGCACACTGGGGTCCAGTGGACCCCATACCATTTTTACGGTCTTATAATGTTGCAACTAGCCGGTAAATGACTGTGTCACACGCAAGGATCTTTTCTTAAAATGTTAAAAGAAATTTACATTGAGGTGAGCTACCGATTTTTCCACGTTTTGCAAAAGTTACAGCAAAGAAAAAAATGTCTGGGGCCCACTGGACCCCAGTGTGCCCTTCTAGGGTTAACACAGCCTGTGGTTTAACCATCTGCATGGCAAATTATGCAGTTCTTTGCTTTAACATGAAATGACATTAATAAAAAATTCCATAAAGGCCAAGCCAGCAGTCACCATATATGCCCCAGGACATGACGAGAAAAAACACTTGGACATGCCATGGCTAACGATGCATAATAATAGAGAAACATAAGTTATTATGCACTAATATTACTCATATTACTAAACAGCATCTCCTTTTCTAAATGATTTAGAAAAGGTTTAATTATTTTAAGAATATTTCTGGATGGCAATGTTTTAACAGCAATTGAGGCAAACACATTACGCAACCCGCAATGCAACATAGATGTTTTGTCACAAACGACAGCAACTGAGGTATCAAAGAACAATTTGCATGTATTCAACAATACTTCCAAGAACTTGCACTTTTATTTATTTCAACATCCCCGAAAACAGCACGAACGGCCTTTTACATCGGGTGTTTTTAACATGTAACAATGGATGAACACAAACACCCATACCTTGAGTGATGAAAAATCCACTCAGGCAGGACTCGAACCCGTGACCCTCAGTTTAGCAGGCGAGGACTTGACCCCGTCACCACCGGGGTTATTATTTTAATTACGTTAATTTTCAATATTGATGATGTTGTTACAGCCCTACCTAATGGAAAATATCTTACTCAACCAGTGACGGACTAACACACTTGGGGGCCTGTAGGCAGTGTAAGCAACGGGGCCCACGTTAATAAACAAGTCGCAAGAGAAGAAAGGGGAAAACAATTCTCGGAGCCCCTCCGGTGCCCCCAAAGCCTCAGGGCCCATAGGCAACTGCCTACTTTGCCTCATTGGTAAACCGTCACCGTACCCAACCCATAATACAATTGCAGTCGTGAATATTTTTCTGGAATTTGAAGTAGGAATGAAATTAAAAAAATACTATTTACATTATTTGATATTTAAAGTAGTTATTTAAGTTAAATAAATTATGGTTGAAACAAATTTTTGATATAAGAGAAAATATGAATACCAGACAACATTGTCCATATAATACATATATAAGATTTTAGGTCATACCTGCAAAATTGTATTCGTATCACTTCTGGAAAATAATGGCAGATGAAAAGTCTAGTTTTGCATAACTTGCAAACAGCATGTGCTTCAATTCCATTAACTGTTGTACCCATGACTCATTGTCACTCTTGAGCCTCTGAAAGGCATTGACTCACAGCTTACACTAAATCCTACAACACCTTGAGCCTATTACCCTAAATAGCCAACACCTATTACCATAAATAGCCAAAATTACACAAAATATCAGTCAAGGAAATGTTTATGCACGTGCATACTGTAATTGATGAAAAATTCATGTGAATGTAAAAACATGATTGTTACGTGACAAGGTAGGGGAAGATTTGTGGAATCGTAAGTTGTCTTACAAGGGGGAGGGGGATTCAAATGTGACGAAAATCAGCTTATATAATGCTTGAATTACTTCTTTCTATGAAATTTTAAAAATCTTTAATACACTGCGAAATTTCCAAGCCAATCATCCTAAAAAAATATTTTTAATAAGGGCAAAGCCCACCAGTAAATGATGCTGCCAGGTGCTGCGTCTGACAGACACTACTATAAATCCGGAGGAAAACAGGCTCCCAAGAGGGAGTTTTAAGATAACAGGATATGAAATATACTGCCTGCATCAAAGTTATTTGCATCCTAATAGCTTTTTAAGATAACCTTAGGAGTATTGTCTTCCTTAAAAAACACTTCAAAGACTCAAACAGTGTACATTTTGTTATTTCAACCTTCACAATATTTTTTTATGATTCATCAAATGCATCCCTACCTACCTACTTCAAGTTTAATTCTCTCATTGGTATTTGTAACGAAGCGTCCAGTGTGCAAATTCCTCAAAGTAACCTGCTTTCCGCTCACCTACAACCACCTACTTCACATATATTGCTACGCTACATATGCACATTAATACTAATCTTTCATTTTCTTCATTAACCCTTTTTCTTTTGTAAACCATTCACTTAAACCTGTGAAGTGCATATATTTCTCGACGCCATGTTCAAAAATCTGACATTTTCCTCCTAGTTCCCCGAGATGGCACAGCGGTCGACCAGTTACTCCTCTTCGCTTCACACACATCACCCATGACTTTTCCCGCCTTCAACTTAAACTATCCCCGCTTTTCAACGGCTTTTAGAGACTTAAGGGACGGGTAACCTTTCGAAGCTACCTTATAATCTTTGGAGGTACCTCATTCCAGTGCCTCCATATGGAACTCCAACCAACTCACCAACTCGCCGCTCACCATAATTTTACTCAAAGCAATCAACATTGGGGTGGGTTGGATAATCATCCACCACCGCCGTAGGGCCGTTGGTTCAAAAGGGTATTCGTGAAAATAAAACGTAACTGTCAGACAAATAACCTATTTTTCTGTTCGGACATGGCCGTTTCAAGGCCTCGTACCAGTTGCACCCTAGCACCCCCTGTTTCACTCCGCAGGCCCGCTACCATGTTGGGGGGGTTGGGTAAGGCCATATTTTAGACGTCAAATTAGTCTGTATCCCTCTACCGGGACTTCCATAAATCTCGCAATATAGCGTCAAAATATCACCAAAAATATGCAAATTTGGTCATTTTCAAACTTTAATTTCTCAAAAACTAAGCATCTCACACGTTTCTTTCTTACATTTATTAAATGCGTATTCCTTTCACTTTCCTTTCCCATTTCTATAATAACCCTCACTTTTCTACGTTTTTCACAAAAAAGTTTCTCCCAGACTGGACCCTACGATTCATTTACCCTCTCATTTAACATGAATTTGAGCAGCACAAAGCCTCACAGGAACACATCCCTCAAGCAAAACAAAGGATGACCTCACAACTATCACCCTGGTGATTGACCTATAAACCACAATGGCCCACGTTACATTCACGAAGCAATGGATTCACAAAACAAATGGACAACTTAAGAAGAACATAGAATGACTCTCGTGACTTACCCTTCGAAACAGGAGAGAGTGCAAGCTTGCCCTACAAGGGAAGATGACGAGGGGGAAACTGCAGGCGACAGAGGCCACGAAAAACAGTTTGATGGCTTGCATGGTGAATGAGGACGGGAAGGACATGAGGATGTTGCCAGTGAGGGGTGGTGCCGACGGTGGCGGCGGCCTGCACACAGCAACATATCCAAAGAAACCCATGCACACGTACACCCCAGTGCAGATGTTAACTGCAGCACGAACCACTTCATTCATCTTGGGTAGAGATGGATCTGGCAGGGTTTCATATATCTCAAATACTTGTCTGCAATAAAAAAGAATTATTATAACTATCTTACTTAAGTTAGACCAGAATATTCGTGAACATGTCATTAAAAACTGAAGTCATTTAAGATTCTGCACACAGCTATCATTTACAGGGAAATACCAAGTGTCCAAATTTTTACAAAGGCTAAAACAAATTCCTTCCCTCAAATATAAGTGGAAACGTTCACGTTGAAGTATTACTCAAAGTAGATTTTAATAGGTTCTCAAGTGAACACTTGGGTCATTGCAAGTGAAAATCACGAACAGCAGAAACACTGGGTAGACCATTCATGGGTCTCTCCATTTTCCGGGTTTGCGCCGCGTTGGTAGTCATAGGTTGACGACAGTTTCGCCGGGATTCCACCAGACATCTTCAGGTCGAAGTGCCGATATCGGCATTTTGGCTGCGTTCAACCTATGGCTACCAACTTCCGCGGACAACAACCCGGAAAATGGAGAGATCCACAAATCCAGAACGCCACGGAAAACTACGATCCAACACTGGGTAGACCAAGTTGAATGAGCCCAGCAAGCATCTTTAAGCATGGGAGCCAGGCCGAAAAAATTTCATTTCCAATTTTCCAAACATTGCAATTGCACAAATGATGTGGTACGCAGTCATGTGCACGGGTGTGAAGATACACACCAAAGACGATTAAATTGGCCATGATCATTTGACTTGATCGGGATTCGAACCCATATCTCCTAATTGCCAGTCAGGTGTTGAATTAAGATGGCTTGCTGCTGTAACTGGCTAACACACTTGACCGGTAATTGGGAGATCCGGGTTAGAATCCCCGTCAGATTAGATTAGACTGAGCATAGGCAGAGGTCAGCAAAGCATAGACCTCTGCCTGGAAAACTGTACCGTGCTCCCCCAAAGGGATTGAGAACCAGGACGGCGGCAATAAATCCCAGCCCCTGGTCTTCCTTCCGTCCTTGAGCTGACGGTAAACCAGACATGTGCTCCGTTGTGAAGGTCTTTACCACCTTCCTTAAACCACCATTCCCTCGCTGGAAAGTGGGCTTTGAAGAGTGGTGGTGTTTTATTGAACATGGCTATCATATCATCAGAGCCCATTTCACAAATGGGGTTCGACTCCCTGAGCTCCGTCCAGCATTGTCTGCGACCAGAGAGGCTTCCCCTGTCACTCCATTGTCCCTGTCTCTTGTTTCTTTTATTATTACCCAAATTGCCAGGAGGACTGAAGACTTTAAAAATATTGTTGCTAGAGCAGTCCATAGGTGTTTTTGTAGAATGCATTTCAAAACCTTTCTGTGATTATTTTTAGTTCAAATTTCATTCTTTCGCCTCTTCACAGGCTGGAAAACCTTTTTTTACGTGCTTCTATATTCCATTGGTGGCCCTAGAGACGCCATTGCGGGAAATATAATATAGCTGCAAGAGACGAAAATCGCAACTTTATCAAAGGCATTTTTCTGTGAAAAGTAATAATTTCAACAGCGGGCAATTCCAAAAAAATGGCCTTTACACGAGCACTCGTAGTCCGACAAGTTTGGATTCTCGCGATTTTTGTCACAAAGGAAGAGTTAAGTATTTGCTTTTGATATTGTCGTGTCCTCTCGTGGACAGCTCGACAAGGGGCGACTCAGACTTGGGATCTTGACTGACGCTGAGGGATTCCGGACTGCGAAGGTGGTCCTCTCGGAGGGACAGTATCGGTGAGAAATGAATGATACGGAGCTTGCCGCAAGGAGTGTATTTGGAGACAGTTGGTTGTTGAACAAGAGTGATCTCCTCCCTCGGATACTCCGGGTCAATCGTAGAGCTTCCCTTCCACGGCCTTCCGGGCGCCCACTACGTGTACTACAACTCTTGACGAAATGACCTCGAGTGAATGATGCGTGCAGTTGTTAAGGCATCGCGGCATCCGACCGCCCCCCGTGCGTTCTAGAACTTTCCACTGGTGCGCCATTCTTTTCTGTAAAGTGCAAACGCACCGGCAATCAAAAATGCGATTCCCACTTTCAGCAAAATCAGCATAGTACGGGCATAGTGGCTTTCCTTTCAGAATAGCGCACATGCACCGTCTATCAAAAATGCATTCCCCACTATCAGCACCGTACAGGCATAAAGGAAAGTTCCAGAGACTCACGCAAAAAAAAAGGTGAATAAGACGGACAAAGAGGATGCATAGACCGGAAATGGAATCGGCCAAAACAATAGACACGCATCAAAAAAAGGTGTGTGAGAACTTAATTGACAGAAAAATGAAGTCGGGATATAACAATATTATTAAATGTAAACGATTGGGCGATTTGAATACATATCTGAATTTAGCAAAAAATGGCACAATACAGTTAAAAACTCAGACTTCAATTCGAACAAAAGTTTGGATTTCAAATGTAATGACATGATAAGGAAACGAAAATCTCACTTTTATTTTAACAATTGGTCACATAAGCAACTATTCCTGTCTTTTAGCGCAATTTAATTTTGCCCATTATTTTTCAATTTAATCCATGTTCAGAACCCAACAATTCCTTTATTAATGATCGAAAATGACCAGACCTATTTTTTACTAAACAGACATGATGGAGGAATCTTGCTTAAAATGCATGGCGTTCTATTTGCGGCTCAAAAGCGTGGCACGATGACGATGCGACGGTGCAAAAAAACAACGGTCACGTTAAAATTTTCTTCACGTAAAAACCTTCTGCGGAATGAAAAAAGTGATAGTTGACAAGGCTTTCTAGGTTAGTTGTATATTTTTCTTCAGCCCAAAACTTTGTTTTTCAAAGATAGAAAGATAAATACTCAGCCTTTCCGTCGAACACATAATTAAAACGGCAGGCATAATGGAATGTGGCACGCGCGTCAGCAATGAAAATGATGGACTGGGGCTTATGAGGGCGGTGCGTGCATGTGCCGTGTGCCAAATTTTGAAAACTGAAATCTTCTATGATTAACAATGATAAAATTTCTGCTTGTGAAGTACATATTCATGAGTTTCCACGCAAATTGTCAACACTTTTAGAGTAAAAAGAGGTCGAGATGCTAAACTTCCGAGACGAGATTTTACCGTGATTTACAGTTTTCCGCTACGTGGCACATATACCACCCGCACAACCAGGGTTTGAATCTTTTTTGGAAGGATTCGATCGAATATCAAATCCATGGATTCGATAGGATTCGATCGAATCCTTGAATCCTGACCACATCACTAATTGTTAGCAAAAATTCAGTTTCACCGCTGTTAAGTGCCGCAAGAGTTTCAGTAAGAGGGTAATTTGGGGAGGTGACTGACAACTCAGGTCATTCACACCACTCATGGGTACTTTGATAAGGCAAGGATAATTATTAATGAGAGGGACAGAGGAAGCTTGGGGAGAAACTCAGTGACTACATTAGCCTGCTCTTCACAAAAGGCACCAAGGGACCACGGTTTACTTAAAGTACAGTCCTTTACATGGAGGACTGTACTTGAAGTGCCCTCCACATGGTGCCCTAGTAGGGATCAGGATTCCACTGAAAAATCTTGGCCATCACCTGAATTTGAACCCAGGCTCTAGGGATGGAAAGCCAGCATGTATTTTAGCCATTCTGACTACCATTTCAAGTGCTTTCATTCACGCATTTTTCAAATGTACTTTAATTTCGCTATGATGGAACCACTATGAGCACTGTACTAGACTCTGTCCAAGACTTCCAAGGGTATTTGAGCATTCAAACCTACAACCAATAGGGTATCACCTTCCATAGGGAATTGAGGTGAGGCATACATTTATGCATTTGAAGATGTTAAAGAATTCAATATTTCACATTTATGTTAAATTGCACAAGACAATTGTAGTTGGTGGGGTTGTCAGTGAAGTGCTGCCCCTGGTGGTGGGAGTCTGTAAGCAGAAAAATAAAAGGAGTAGCGTCCCTGGCTGTATCGGAGTATGGTGTAGTTTATTTCACGAGCATACTTTCTCTGTAATTGGGAGACATTATCTGAACATTGGGAGTTAATACTTCAGATAATTTAACAATTTACTCCCGTGATTATCCATATTTCATGGGACGATATTTTGCTGGTGTTACGGTTGGCTTCTTCAGGTCGAAGTGCCTAAGCAAATATTGTTTCCCTACATAAGTGGATAAAAAGAGTGGCGGACACCCAAATATTGGATAATTGGCATATGGATAATGATGACATATTAAATTAATATATTTCCCAGAGATCTTTACAAACTGGGCTCGTCCCTGGATGCAACCCTGGGCTTTAAAGGGCAAAGGTGTCATGGAGGAAAAAAGAACAAATTACGTGTGACTGTAAGGCTTTGCGTGAATCAGATCGGCAGAGATAAAAGGATGCCTATTTTAATTATAAAGTTTTAAAGGCCAAGGTGCTTGAAAAATGTAATACCTTCCGGTTTTTTTATGACTTCGATAAGATCTGCTGGATGACCCACGTAATTTTCTGGAAAACAATAACACGGCTGCAAAGGAAATGGCAGGAGAAAATAGGCAAACAGTAATGAAATGCCAGCCAAGCAAGTACCTTGATGGCCTAAAATTGGCCAATGTGCGTGTGTCATTTATCTGCCCCCAAACTCGACCAGCAAATCCCAACCTTTGGAATAATTCAAAACTATGAAGTTCGGTACCGTAGGAAGCTGCTTTGGGAGTACTTATGATGGATAGGTATGTGTACGCATTTCATTTTTTGTTCCCGTGTTTTAGGAAATTACTTAAGAGGTTTATTTCTTAATTGTCATTATTCTTTCATATCCATTCATCACCTTTGGAACTGGGGATTGCTATGAAGAGCATTTCAAAATGTACGATCATACATGCCATCCGTGCTGTAGGGGAGTCCTGGAAAGAGATATCCTCTACAACCATCATTAATTGCTGGAAATCGGCTGGATTCCCTTTCTCACCACTTAATGAGGCCGTTCTCAATGCTGGTCTCCGGTGAAACTACCTTAATTTTGAATGTATACCGATAAATACCAGAACAAGTTTGGGTGTCATGTTAAATCTACGGAAGGAGGCAGTGGATGAAATTGTGGTGGAGAGTAGAAGATAGACAGAAGCGTTTCGCACATTCTTGAAACAAGCTTGTGGATCACTGCTCGCGATTATATTACAATGATCAACAATCTTCCGGCTAGTGACTATGCAACACCAGAAACTGCATCAGAGGAAACAGTCACAATGGTAGTGATGAATATGAAATTGACGACATAATTTCACCACAAAAAAATGAAGCTCTCCTTGCCCTCAAAGCGTTAACAAAATTCGAGCTTGTGAGCGACGAGGAATCGCAATTCAGTTTCCTTTTATCAAAATTAGATGCCATATTGGAAGCGACCATCCAGAAGAACAAAACTCAAAAACAAATCACAGATTTTTTTCTGTAATAAGATATCTTTCTGCATAAAATCTATTTTTTCGAGAATAAACAGCCTTAAAAATCTTCGGCTCAATTCAATCCCTAAATTATTTTTTAAGGGTGATTGGGTACTCAATTAGTACCCTTTGGTTATGAAGAGAAGAAACCTTCAACTCCAACCAGGAACCTTCCTTTGTCCTTCTAGCCCTCCGTAGATCTCTTCTTCCAAAACCCGTTTTCCATCGCCTACCTGCATTCCTCTTTCATTCCACGGCACCCAACATCCCCACCTTCCGAACCCTCCTTGGGTGACGGCACTTATATGAATCATAAAAACCATGGTACCCCAACTCAAATGACTGGGGACAAAAACAACTTGTTCGTATAAACCCCTGCTGAATTTTGCCTTGACTAAATATGGCTTGGTGGTGTAACTGGCTAACAGAAATTGGGAGATACTTACGGGTTAAAACCCCAGTCAAGTCAAATGATTTTTTTCATTGTGAATTTCACCATCTTTGGTGAATATCTCAACATTATTATTCCACCAGTGGACCACCACCAGAACCGAAAACTATGTATATCATGAACTGATGGGGATATGGAAAATATGCTGATTCAAGCCCCATTTGTCGTCAAGCAATTAGTAATTGGAACAAAATAATATCTTCTCCCATGTTCGTTTACTGCTGACAATATGGACGACACCACAAGACCTGTGAAGATTTGGTTTTGGGAATGGGTCGAGTCCCATGCTCTTTTTACCTATGATTAAGCAATAAAGAGCGCAGTTGGGCTGGCTACCAACGTAACTAGGTAGATATTAGAAACAAATGCCAATCTTAAGCGTCTATACTAGTTGCTCATCTTTACTGACCATGGATTAACAAAATTAAACTCCTTTTCAAAAGTAGGCAAATTTTGCTTCACACATGTCTTTTAAACCAGGTGGAAATTTTGCCAACACTATGATCACACACCCTCGAGGTGACTTGTAGGGTATTTTGTAGATGTAGACGTATGATTGCCGAATTAAAATCACTTGCATAGGAAACTAGAGGCGATAGTTATTTTACGTTCCTTTACAACATTCAAGGTTATATTATAATGCCATTTTTTAAAAGAATTCTTTCACAAAAAACAACCAAAAATCATTTTGAAACGTTGAAACAGACTGCAAAAGTTTGGGAAATCAAAAATAAATATATCTTCGTGATTTATTAATAAGGTTTGAAAATATGAAACTCGAAAATACAAAGCGCCAATTTTCCAGTCCTGCTGACTTATTTAATTTCTTTTTTTTTTTTTGAGGAAACCGGGACTAGCCACGGTAGTAACCTTTACGGAGTCACCTGCAAGTGTACAGAAGTGCGATATTCCACAGGAGAAAAATCATTGATTTTTCTCCTGTGGAATATCGCACTCCTGCTGACTTCATATTATCATTCCTGCTGTAGTTAACAATTTATATAAACAATGAAGAAAGATGAATTATGTGCAGTGAATTAACTTTATCCTCAAAGAAGTAAATAGCTGTGCACATCAATGCTGAATTGGATAAACATAAAGGGACATTAACATGAATTCACTGTGCCAGAAGCAATTGAAAAAGTTTTCGCATTGTCATGGACATGGGCTTGAGGTTCGTGACAAGGCTGAGGTTGTGGGCATTTAAGTTTGTGAAAAGCATAATATTCTGCTAAATAAACGGGAAATAAATGCAACTAAACCATGTGCACCATGGGAGCCAAAATTGTTGACCATTTGGCCAAAAACACAAATGAAAAGACATTGAAGTAGAGTTTGTGGATGCTTATGCTCCATCCATCAGACTTGTGGTGTTGATTAATGATTGTGGACAAGACTTGGATTCATCTCTACACACCCAAGTCAACACGTAAGTCAAATCTTTGGACAGCATCCACAGAAGGTTCACCCAATGAGGGCCATGTAAATTTTCTCAGCCATGAAGGTGATGGCCACAGTTTTTAGAGAATCTCAAGGAATCATCATTACTGACTATTTACCAAACACTCAAGCAATCACAGGAGCATGGTATAAAAAACTTCTGAACCATTCAGACAAAGACCTGCAAAGAAACAGCCATGATCGACATGCCAAAATTCCTGCTTTATCAAGGCAATGCATCACACAGCCACGGTTGTGATGACAAAATTGAATGAATCATGGTGGAAACATATATTCCATCAAACTTATTCTCCTGATTTGGCCATTTTCAAGGCTTCAAAACTAGTCTATTGCTCCGAAGGAGATAAAAAATTGGAGCACTGCTGGATCAAGTGTGTATACTTTTTCAGAAAACAAGTGATTTTTCTAATTTTTTACCTTACTGAACGATCCTTGTACAGAGGAAACCAAAGCTCATGGCTAAAACGTGTGCACGGGAATGGGGTAAGGAGGGGAGGTGGAGAGAGGGGGATGGGTGGCAAGGAAGGGAGGTAGGGGGAGGGATAAAAACAACTGGATAGCATCAGGTATAAAATTATATTTTCAATCTTCCAGATATTCTATAAAATATTAATTTCTAAATTCATGCATGTTCTACCTGGCTTTTTGAGCTTTTTACTTCAAGGTTTCACTACAAATTCATTCATTTCATTCTCCAATAGACAAGACAAGGAGCCACTGACTCTTATCGCCTGAATTTTATTGTAAAAGGCTATATTCCATTTCAGAAATAATGCTGCAGAGCATTGTGAAAAAGCCTGACAAAGAGCATTTTTGGACCACACGGTGGATTCTGTGTACGCCATTTTTTTGGGAAACGATGTCATATCGCCGATTTGCAAAAAAAATCTGGAAAAATTTACACTTCACAAAAATGAGGAATATGTCGCAGAAATACGTACTAATCCAAAACTGAATAAGATTTGAAAAATCTACCAAATGTTGAACAGGTGGATGGAAGTCATATTTGAATAATAGACTTGACCTCATTGAAAAAAATTATTGAGGAGTACATCCCCAATTTTTGGCTCCTGAAGTGGGTAGGCTACCCGCAACACCTCACCCTCTCCACCCCTTAGAAATTCACTTTCCTGAGCTGATCCTAGCCACTAATAAGAAGGCAAGCCCAACACGCAAGTGCTTTTTATGTACTAGAAATCGAGATGTGCACGGGAAAATTATTCGAAGGGAAAGCAGATATTTTTGCCCAGATGTAACTCTGTGGTTGTAACGCTGTCTCTCACCATGTTTTAGGACTTACCACACAAAAAAATCTGAAAATAATTAAAATTTGTACTAATCGATTTGGATATATGTTAGAGTTGTAGAATTTTCAGTAAAAATATAGATATTTTGGCTTAAATACTTGTCCTAGCTGAGGTAGAAGTGAATCTCTCTCACTTAAGACAATTGATAACAATAAGGGTTTAAATTGAAATTATTAATAAATAAAATCTCAATGCTCAAAATAAACATTTTTTCCCATCATTATAACATATAAATAATTTAAAAATGCAATAAAAAAATATGATCCTTTTTGGAACCATTTCCTCAAAAAAAATGTGTCAGGGAAAGGGTTAATTTACTTAAATTAAAACATTATAAGATTAAAGCTTTGGAATATTCTTCTTTAAAATTTCTCATACTTTGGCAACAGAAAGCCAGATTGCGTGTTGCTGCCATAGTTCTTTTTACAATTTTAAAAATTTCTAATAGATTAATGTTGCATTAGGTATGCATTAAACAATGTTATTCCCTTCCTGTTGCTATTATCTTTCTTATTTAACCATACATTTGCTGTTTAGTACTTAAAACTAAAAAATACCGGAAAATTATGGTAATTTTCAAAAATTACCGTAATTTACCGTGGTAATTTACCCCAGATGAAAATATGGTAATTTTCCCTTCTCTAGCTACTACACAGAGGTTATGTGCAGAGCTCAGACACGGAGCTTTTTTGCAGAAATTTCACAAAAATTCTGGTTAGCATTAAAGGTCAAATGAAACACATGCTCACGTTTGACAAGAGAGGGCCATCGCAAAAATTGGAATGCACTGTAGAATACCAGCTGGCCGCCAGAGATGGACATACTGCAGCCAATCACCAGCCAAGAGGTGTGTCGTTGCTTCACTCATTATCTGGAAAGTTTAATGTAATTTCATCACCAAAAAGGATCTTCATTATTAAAATAAGCATGGTAAATAAAACACCAATATAGTCTGAAAAAATAACAATTTTTAAATCACTGAATCTTTGTCTTCATTCGACAAGGTCCTCCTCCCAAGGGAGCAGAGACACAAGAAATATGACACAAACGTACAATGCACAGCCACCACAATATTTGAAATGGAGAATATACTCAGGTAAAAATTTCTCTTTTGCAACTAATTTTAAACAGTTTTTTAAACTCATTTTACAGGGTTTTTCTCATTTGCATCTGATTTTAATCTCATTTGTACTGATTTTCATCCTCATTTTTCTAGATGCACTCTTTTGGAACTGATTTTCGTGCAATTTTGCATCCCATTTTCAATCTGTTTTTCAACTCATTTTACTTGGACTGGTTTGCAACTGATTTTCAAGTGAATTATCTCCTCATGATTGAATTTGGCGGTGAAGGCGGTTGCATTTCGATGTTCAGTTTTTATGTGTTTTAGGTCGCTTGTGTGATTTCTTCCATTTGTTTACTTGCTTTACTTGTGATGTTTACAACTAATTAATAGTTGCAGTGCTGTATATTATGTAAATTTGTTTGAATATTGTCTGCAAGAAGAATGAATGGAACGAAATAAATTCACAGGTATGATTTAACGTTCGTAGTTCACTAAGAATAAAAGTCCTAAACAATCCTTTGTAGCGTATTAAATGTTTCGTATCACCTGTCTGTCCATGGACTTAGTGATACTCCATGAAGTTTTGGAATACTTTTAGGAGCCGAAGGTCGATGTTTTTCCATCGTACGATGAGCTATTTCAATCAGAAATTTCGTGGGAAGCCAACCATGTAATCAGTGGAACAAGGGTAAATACTTGCGTACGTAACCTACGAAAAGTGTGAGCAAAGTCTAGAAAGACTGACGTCTCCGATTTCTGGTAAGATAAAGCATCAATCCTCTCCTGTTCTTTTAAGCGGTGTTAATTGAACTTGTAACCATTGTTTGGTAAAAAAATTCATGCTGGATTATATGTGTATAAAATCGTTACCTGTTCATCACTCCTACTTTTCAGAAGTGTTCAAGCGAGGCTCACGACTATGGGGATGGAACCGCAGTAGGAACCCTTTTTAGATATTGGGAGACGAAAATAGAGAACTCACAGTGCCATAAAAACCTATTACAACTTCATTTCAAGAAATGATAGTGTAAAAAATTACTCTAAGAAATCAGCAAAATTAACTGTTCTCATTCACATGGTGTTTGTACTTCTATATTTCTGGCCTTAGGACTTTGGTGATGCAGTCTATTGATCATAGTTTCTTTCCAGCAAAAAACCTAATACTGGAAAATCAAGGAAAGGCTTGCCTTTTTGAAAGGATTGACTGGCAGCATTTTAGGGAGGCATTATATGAGTCAACTTTTATTTAACTTGTTAAGTATTTTAAATTTGTGATTTTTATGTATGCTATTCTAGCGATAAGAGCAATAAAAGTTGTAAATTTTGAATTAAGTTTTACAGTTCTTTTAAGTTCACTAATGCAATCTCTGCATTCTCAAGGATAGCTAGCCAATCGATTCTGCTTTTTGATACATTGGAAAATATGGTGGCCGACTGGAAACAAATTACCAACTAAGATGCCAAGTTTGTGAATTTTAGTTATAGCGGAGTTTCATGTCAACTTTTGCTGATGCAAGTGATATCTACTTTTGCTGGTGTTAGTGAAATATGTGCTTCAATTAAACATTATTTGGCATAAGTATTTGCTTTTACAGCACTTTTAGAAGTCATTTTCGACATTTTTAGACTAATTTTCAACTCTTTTAAATCTCATTTTCAACTCTTTTGAATCTCAATTTCAACTCTCTTGAATCTCATTTGCAACTCTTTTGAATACCATTTTCAACAATTTCAGGAAATCATTTTCAACTGATTTTTAACTGATTTTTCCCGTGTTTCAAATTGCAAAGGAATTGCAAATGAATTCCAAATGAGTGGATAAAATGAGTAGAAAATCAGATTTAAAACAGTTTAAAATGAGATATTTTTTACCTGAGTAAGTAAATATATTGTACCACATCCTCAATCTTAGGACAAGTAAATAACACTACACTTGTTAACAGAGAAAACTACAATAAGTAAAAAATATAGATAAGCTCCTTTGCACATAAAAGTACAGTACACTGTAAAGTATATGTATCAACAATTTCAAAATGAGTTAAGTATACAGAGCGGTAGATCATCCGCCATATTTCATACAATTACAATAAAAGGGCAACTGCCTTTGTTGCAATTTTGGGTCTTACCTAAGTTATTTTTCCTTTTATTAAAACAATACTAAGCATGCTCTCATTACTGATATTTATTTGAAATGCAATTTAGCATTAGGGCACACAAGATATGCATTCATATAAACTAATATAAAAGGCCTCAGAGGAGCAGAGTTGATGTCTTATGCCCATTCTACCCATGGGTTTCCTAAAAGACAATACCCACTGTAAAAGAATAAGTTAACCAATTGATTAAAACATTCGAGCTTCTTACCTTGAGCACAAGGAAGAAATAAAATAAAATAGTTGCTGTACACAAGCTGCTCAAACTATCAACATTTCGAAGAAGACCCAATGGTAAAACAACCAGCAGAGCCAAGCCTGAAATGGTAAAAAAGTTGCTAAGAGAAATCATTATCTGAAAACCCCTTCTTTATTATGTTTTCAATATTGCAGTTTACGCAAAGAAATGCAGTGAAAAATAACTAAAATATGCAAGCTTTGAGCGGTAGATATGCAATTCCAAGCAGAGCTTTGTCTAGTACATACATATTGAATTAAAAAAATGAAAATTCATAATCATAAATGTAATTTTACTATTTTGCTTGAAGTGCATATTCTTGGCTTTTTTTTTACTACAAAAAATTGTTTCATTATATGCATGCACCTTGAAAATGTCTGCATTTAAATACATGAGATAAGAGCTTCAATGACCACTGGGCTAAAAATACCCATCCGTTGATCTAAGACAGATTTGAAGCCACACCAATAACAGCAAAACCAACTATGCATTAACTAGACAATGTATCACCATTATTTGCAGAAAAAATGAGCATTAATTGGGACAAAAAGTGTACTTTTGAAAAATGAAATATTTTCATGAATATACAAAATTATCATCAACACGAACATTCATATATTAAAAACACGCTACTATGTAAGTAAAATTATGCCTCATCTTGCTTACGAGGTTTGATAAAAAAAGAATGGGAATTTTTACATTTCGAGGGCTTTATAATTCCGATTATTTGGCATCATGAGTTCCTGCCATATGGCCACGCGGTCAATAAGGAATACTACCTGGAAGTTATGCGCCATTTGTTTGAAGCAATCCGACGAAAACGCCCAGAATTGTGGCAGAACAACTCATGGAAATTGCACCATGATAATGCTCCCGCTCACACCTAACTGCTTATTCGTGATTTTTTGGTAAAAAAAACAAACTGTTATTTTGCCTCAGCCACCGTATTTGCCGGACATGGCACCCCCTGTGACTTCTTTCTATTCCCATGGCTGAAGAGAAACATGAAAGGATGACGTTTTGCCACCATTGATGAGATATAAACAGAATTGCTGAACTCTATACCAAAAAGTGAGTACCAGAAGTGCTTACAAGATAGGAAAAAACGCTGGCACAAGTGTATTATGTCTAAGGGGGATTAATTTGAAGGGAACAAAATTGATATTGATTAATAAATAAATATTCTTTAAGAAAAAAGAAAATTCCCATTATTTTCTGATCACACCTTGCATGTTTACTTTGGACAATTTTGCTACATCACAAATCGCGTTTAGAGCAAAATAACTGCCCCAACCACCTCTGCCCACTTCCCCAGCTTTGTAATCAAAGTAATCGTGGCACAGCAAATTTTAGAAAATAACCAGTCCATGGGCACACATATACCTATCATTTCCTTTATTAACATTTTTCATATCAGGCATAGCCAATCAGCCCACTAACAAGGAATCCCTTTTCTCAATTTCCATTAGCCCTTATTGAACCTTCCACCATGAAACATGCAATAACATTAAATAACAACATACTGTACTTTCCTCGTGTAGAGATGGGAAAATTACGGTAATTTTCACCTGAGGTAAATTACCACGTGGTAAATTACGGTAATTTTTCAGTTATAAGCATTAAACAGAAAATGTATGGTTAAATAAGAATGCAAAAGGGAGAGGATGCAATGTTTAAACCATATCTAATGCAACATTAATCCATTCAAAATTGTAAAAAGAAATACGGCAGCAACACGCAATCTGGCTTTCTTTTGTCAAAGTATGAAAAATTTTTAAGAAGAATATTCTAATAATAATTACTCAATAATGTTATAATTTAAGTAAAATATCCCAAAAATGAGTTGAGCATTCCTAAATTTATAATTAAACACGTTGGAAATGTGGACTAAGCTTAAAAGAATATCTTGGGAATTTACCTGTATGAAAAATTATCTCAAACATGGGTGAATTATCTTGAAAATTACGGCAATTTTCAAGGGGCGTGGTAAATTATGAAAAATACCGCGGTAATTTACGAAAATTACCGTGGTAATTTTCAAAGTGGCCCACCTCTGCTCGTGATTCCTCATTGTGAATTTTCCATGAAATGGTGGCAAAAAGCACTATCAGTGAGTAAATATGTACATTGACTAAGTGTGAATGACAGACTGAGCGGTGAAATGTGTTTTGGCAAAAGACAATTTCTATTGGAATTTTTCAAATACCCCACTGTTAATTTTTTTTTATAATACTATCAAGTACCTTCATGTATAGTGAAACCTTCATTAAAAGGCCACTTTCCAATCTACTGAAAAGTGGACGTTAAGAGGGCTGGACTTGAATAGAGGGACGGGACACTGGATGGATGATTTTTGTCCGTGATTTTCAGAGTTGAGAAATATGTCTAACCCTCAGTCAGCAGAGAGCTTGCACACACACACAAATTCAAGGAGAACTCCAGCAATAATTTTCTTTTATGTTTGGCTCTCACATGCCCTTCCCATAATTACAACTGGAAACGTGTTCAGAAGATTCAAGTTTGGGACCCAATTTCCCAAAAAGGGTCACTCATCCCTGCTGTAAGGTTCTATAATTACTGGTGCCTAATCTCATGTCCATTTACGACCCCTCTTGGTTATGCTTACTTCAGCTTTTTTTCTGTAATCTTGGCTATCAAAGCTTCATCAACATAAGTGGCATTCCAAATTAATTGATTTAAAAGCAGTTTACCACCAGATTCATTGAGAAATGGTCCAGAAATAAAATGGCAATTTCAATAAAAAAGTGAGGACGACCAGTAACATTTCTGGAGAATTTTTTGTGCTGGAATCTTATATCTTCCTCTCCCCCACGGTACAGGCTTCCCGTCAATATAATATGTTGCTCCCCAGAAAGGTCATAGCAACTATTTTGTACATAACCTCGGAAACAGTTACGATCTCTTTTCTACTTATATCATGTTTACTATTGAACGAAAAATTGAGTCACAAAAGTCATTATTCGAATGCAGTTCCTGGGAAATTTGAAGTGCATGCATCTCTGTATGTTAAAAAGTAATAATCTGTTCATTGTTTACCGCCTTGAGAAAGAGCCACGACCAATCGACGCTCATCCTATTCACGGAAGTGTCCTTGTATTTTCAAAATCTAAACATATTAGGTCTGTAGGCATGTGAAACCTCTTATCGGCCGAACAAGAATCCGGAAATGGCTTCAAAACTCTCCCAAGGGGGTTGATTGAAAATCCAGAAAATAGGCTGAAAATTAAAAACTATTGTTGTTAATGCCATAAATGTATGGGATTGGGCAATGTACAGTGACTCCGTAAAATATAAGAAAGAAAAAATAATTGACCGGACCAGGAGTCGAACCCGCACCACATTACGTGGATTATAGGTCCAGCGCCTCTAACTGCTCGGCCACGGCTTCTATTGGTAGATCTCCGCATAGTAAAGGATTTATACAGAGGAAAATTCTTTAGTTGCATTTTTCTCTCGAACTCTGGCCCAAGTGGAAGAAAGCCGTGACACTTTTCCCGCATATTCTCTATAGTTTCAGAAAACATATAATTGCGTCATTTGGGTCCCTAACATCAGTTATCCGATGTCTCCTTGTTAGTAGAAAAAAGGGTCAACTGAGACCATAGAGGGTCTTATGCCTGCTTCTCTGGGTGCACCAGTCTCAAACAGTGACACGTAAGGTAGCCACAGCATGAGCTAGTCAAAATTAAGTACTTGTCCACTGAAAAGCAGGAAGCACCTCTCAAATCACTGGTCATTAATCAAGGTAAGGCATGGTCATTAAAGAAGGGTATTGAATGCACAGAACATCACTCACAATCAGTGTTTCAACCCGAAGGTTGGTTTTGATAGGTGAGAGTAGAGCTCACCACATACTAAGCCATTGGCATGTGAAATTCACACATTCAGGAAGGACCAGTTCCTTTCCCTGGGCCGCCTGGGCGATTTGCCATGAATATCTGACACACAGATAGTCGCACCACGAGGACTTTTGGAGGGGGTGTCCAGAGGGGCTTCACCCGGATTTGAACCCGGGACCCTCCTGTCGGTAGCCCAGCACTCTACCCACTAGGCCACCACGACCCCTGGATGGGGGATAAATAATCAGTTTTGCAAAAATTTAGTCGTTAAGAGGGATGGTAGCTGAGAGAAGTTTCACAGCACAACTACCTGTTGCATTTCAATCCACTATTTTGCCTTATTGTAATATGAAACAACTCTGGCACAGAATTAGAAATAAAATAACCATATAGTAGGTTATAGCACAGGGGTTTAGCCACATTCTAGTTCATGACTGAATAGCATACACCGAAGAGAGAAAAATAACAACAGTAGGCATATCGAGTTAATAACTCTTTCTAGTACCATGTATATTGCTAGAATGGCAGCAATACTTAGTAATCGATCTTAGCCAAAATGTAGCAGCTCATTAAATATTCCTGGCGTTTGGTTTAGCCAGGTTAGTGGAACATATTCTCATAAACTAGTCCATGGTAAGTTATCTCATATCCTGCCATGGTAAGTTATGTCAGAGGTAATAACGTTTTGTTAAGTTTTCCTTACAAAAAATAATACTTCTCGGCGAAATAAGTTAACTCTCCCTTGCGAAAATGATGTAATACACCACACACATACAAACGCAGTTCAGATAAATCAACAGGTTAATTACAGTAATTCCTCGTGAAAATACAGGAGTGCATACTTATCATGAATTTAACAATCTACCGAATTAGCATAATATCACAATCAAACTGACAATACTTTGAATCACTTCGGGTACCTCATTACTTAGAAAGGCATCAAGAGTGACTGTCAAATTTTACCTATAAGCACACTAGAGCGTATGGACGGCGATTTGTTGATTCCAAGAACTTCTGATATTATGGCAGGTCCAAGATCTCCCATAACAACGAAAAATGCGATGCAGGTACCAAACAGGAATCCAATGACACAGAGCTCGACCATTAGTTTTCCCTTCGGTCCAAATGCATGAAATGCTGAAAATTAAAATGTTGTCCCTTTACTTCAAATAATGTATGCAGATAGACCTACTAGAAAACTCCAGTAATTGAATGCATACCTAAAAATTCATAATTCCTCCTCCTCGCCAAAACAGCAGCTTTTAGCAAAAAATGACAGGCGAGACGAGTCATAATACTGCTCAAAAATAAAACTAATATTGACAGAATGATGCCACACTGAAAGTATAATTTTATAAAGAGCAACATTTTGACAACCATTGCAGGACAATATTTAAATACATGCCAATTTAGCAACACATAGAGATTACCTGTTTGAAACAAAATGGCATGGCTAAAACACTAACTCCAATAATACTATTGGCTAGTGTCATTATGTGACCTAAACCCATTTTGTCAAGTGAAGATCCCTGTTGACACTAAAAACAAAAACCGTAACCCTCAATGTCCAACTACATTCCCCACCCCAAGCTTGTGTGATGTTTCACATCAAATCCGTTCGGAGATCATAGGGGCAACTCGCTACGAAATTAAATTGGTATCCGGGTTTAAAACAACGCTACCCGGTTCAACCAGTTCAACTTTTGCTTATTGCGTTAATCGCCACCTCATCTGTTTTTGATAGCTAAAAAAATGAAATCTGAAAAACAGCTGTTCGCATTGCACAAGTTAAGCACTACTTGCTGCAAGTTGGCATCTACTTCCATGGGCGGAATGCTTGGAGGCAATTACACGATTATTACTCCTGAATGATAAATTTCTCTAAAACAACCTATGATATTCCCCAAAAGCTATAAAATAGCCGAAAATAGAGCATCCGTGTGTGTTTAGTGGGCTTACAATCCACAAATTTGTAGCGGAACGTCGAACATTTCGGATGTTTATTTACTTTCTGACTATAGTAGTTAGTCGCCATAGTGCACAACAGAACTTTGTGACCTCTGTCGGTGGACGGAGGTGAATTATGTAGTTCGAAGTAGAGAGACCAAAGAAAGTTGTAAAGCTGTCCATCGAGAAGAATATGTCACCCTGTGGTAAGTTGAATTTTTATAAACGGCTGTTTGTCTTATGTCATCTCCTTTATTAATCCCATGAAATTCATGGTATTGCTTCGAAACTCAATTGCTTGTTCTCATTAATTATCAATTTGCGAATTGTTTCATATCTAAACGTTTTATTTCTTAATAGCTGTGTAATGAAGTGGCAACATTAACTTTATGTCTCTTTATCAATGAAGGTCAGTTATAGTACTGTCAATGGTTATGCATTTCTTGTAGTCAAATGTACATTTTCCTGTGGTGAGGGATTAGAAATGGATGTATAGAGTAAGATATGAAAACTCTACGAAAATAGACATTGAAGTTTCGTTGATGCGAGTTAAGATTACTTACGAATATTAATTCTACATTTGTGTACAAAGCATTCTAAGATTCACTCAAGTTCCAGTGTGCAAGATGCTGGTTTTCTGGGGGTAATTGCGGTGGAACTGTTGACATTGTGGTTTTTAGCCACGCTAACGTTGTGACAGATACTCAGATTTGGAGATTTTTCAGTTAATTGGTAGTTTTTGGCCTAATTTTGGGGAGAGAATAGGTGTTGGATTTGACAATTTTACTGCCAAGGGATGCTGGAAAATCATGCCTATTTATTTGTATCGGCGATTTTTAATTTTTGGCCCAGGTTTTGCCTTAAGTTGAGCGATTTCAATGTGTGAACCTTTTCCGGCTGAAATAATCTAAATACCCATCACGCTATTCCTTTTCTGGTTGGGCACAATCATATTATCCCAGCTCTCAGTGCTAAGACTGTGAGACTGACTCTCTTATTAATATCCCCCATTTAGCCCTATCCTTTCTTACCTCTTTTTCTTCAATTGAATTCATGCATTGCCTTGCAATTAGCTCTTTTCTTTGGACCCCTATTAATCCCTCCTTCAGAGTCTCCACCACTGTCAACCATGACTTTCTTGGTCTAAAACTTCGTCTCATACTATTCCCGACATGTATATATTTTGGCCAGAAAGTAGGCTTAATAAGAATCTCACGAAAATCACTCTTCACTGACAGCCGAAAGGACGCATAATCACCACGGGACACTTTGAGTTTTTCTATCTCTGTGTCCGTAGCTGTATCAATCTCTGGAATTTCTTTTTTTACATACCCTTTAGTGATACAATGGTTATTCCTCAACTATATGTCCAAGGAAATGCTGCATGACTTCATCCACTTTACTAATATCTGGTTCTCAAACTTAATTGGCATGAAATTTGTTATGTTAGAGCGTCTGGGCTTCAATAAAGTTACGACATGTTCACCGTGATAGCTAAGGTTCATGTGCTCAATGGTGAGAGATGTCCAGGATGTCCCCTAGAGTTACATATTGATAACTATCGATTTATTAGTTGGGTCAATCCCTTCATTCTTGACAACCACACAACATTGATGTGATTTCTTTCTCAAGACATGTAGTGCCTTGGTTTAAATGAGGTTCTATTTGAAGCTCCAACTAAAGTCACTAAGAATCAACGCTATTCAGATCCTGTGAAAGTCTCAAAGCCCACTTTAGTGGGAATGTGTCATGAGATGGTTAGAGTGACATCTGGTATCCCTCAAGGAAGCATTATCAGCACTCTCTCATTGCTCATTTATTTAAACAACATTAACTCTAGAATAAGTAGTAACATTAGATTTCATGCTGACGATGTCATCATCTATCAAGAAATTGCCACAAATGCTGACTTAGAAGCTCTCATCGGACCTCAATGATGATAACTCGTGGTGTCTAGAGTGTGGGGGGCCCTTATTAAATGCACTGCAGTACATTTCTCACGAAATAAATCACACCAACACTTTATATCTATAAAGTACGAGGGGTAGATATAAAGGAGTCAGATGAAGTCAAATACCTGGGAATCACGTCTTGACTTCTTAGAGCTACCTGTGGGGGAAACGCATACATGCAGTATTTGTGGTGCTGTGTTTAAGAAACTGAGATTAATCAAGTGAATAGTAGGAGAGTTCTCTGATGGAAAAGTGAAAGGGAGGTAGGTGGTACCTTGTTCTGGTTAGGCCACATCCCGAATATGCCATGAGCATTTGGGATCCTGCACAGACAGATTTAATTCACAAAGTAAATAAAATGCTAAGGAAAGCCACATACTTCAATGGAAACTGCTAAAATCATGCTGGAAGTGTCACATTACTTGAAAAACTCCAATCAGGGGAGTTTCAATACGACATGAAGAATATTATTATTTTATCCCTGTGCTTTATCACTAAAGAGATAGGAGTGACAAAATAAGAGAGATACCCTGCCGGACTGATTGATACCTAAATTCCTTCTCTCCAAGCACCATTGGTGATTATAGTGCAAAAACAGCGTGACACTAACAAAATTAACGCACAATTCATCTCGTTCCTCTCCCCCTCCTTTTCCTTATTCTCCCCTCCCCTCCTATGGCTGGTGTCCTAACACTCCCTGCCAAACGCCTCTGTGGTGGCTAGCAGGATAGAATGTAGATGACTGCATCATCGGCAGATAATCATATTTTATGAGCTATTCTGTTAATTTTCCTAATACATAATTATACTGTTGAAGGAGAGGTTTTCGTGGCCCAGTAAGCCACAGTTGTCCTTCAACTGTCTAGAGAAATACATATTGAGGGGGGTCTGGATTGCCTTGGGTTTTGGTGATGGTGGTGCTTTTTTTAAAAACGTGGTCTCCATTCTCAGCCACTGTCCATGTGGTCATACTCAATGACACTGATGTTCTTGGTGCGAAGGCTTCCGCTGTGTTCAGAAGTTGAAGGCAGCTGTCTTCTGGGTGTTTCACCACGTCGTTGTTTGTGTGGCAACAGTTTCACCTGTATTCCAGCAGGCGTCTTGAGGTTGAGGTGAAGAGATGCCGTTGCTGGCAGCCTTATATAGGGCCACTTGTGTGTCCTGATTGGTGGCTGCTAGGGATGGGATGTGTACATGTCTGGAGGCGTGTATATGTTTTCTTTTTCTTGCAAAATAATACACGTTAGCATCGTCCGCCTTTGATCACGAATTTCCCCCACATCCCTCTCCCCCAGTCACTTACTATGAATTGAGTCAAGGTGAATTGTTATGAATCAGTGTGTACGGTACTTCTGGGAATCTGGATCGCAGTCGGTGACTACTGTCACCGCATACAGTCACCTCTTACTCCCTGTGACACAGTTTGACCTTAGCAGGCTGCCGTTCTGCAAGCAGTGGTGCGGGACTCCATCACTCTAGGCGTACATACCTGTAGGCCCACCGCAGAACGGAATATGGGTTCAGAGACTAACTATTGTATACGTCGGGAAAGATAAGACACGTGTACACGCCTGAATAACAAGTGTGTACATGTTTACTGCAATACACACTTTTGCCCATCCCTGGTGGCTGCATTGCTCACTTTGGCGCCAATTTTCTCCTTTGGTGTGAACGTCTGTTTTTGCACAAAAGAGTTTCTTCCAATGCTATGCAGGCAATATCCATCTTCCTGGTTGAAATTATTTGGATGCTTTGATATTTTGATGGCTTCCAAAATGATTCTCAGGAAGTATTGAGATTCTTTGGCGATCACTGTGGCAACCTGTAAGTTAATGGCACGTCCTGGCTTGGAATAATCCTTAAGAATTCTATCTCTGTATAAAATCTCTATGAATATTCGAAGTTTATAATGAATGAGCATACATTGAATCACTGGTGAACATCATTTTAAGGAAGAAAATTCTTCTACAACTCATTTTACTGGTTTAATTATGTTACATTTGCTTCACAGTTTGACTATTGATTTGTTTGAAACTCTTGTCTTGATTTACAACTGATTTAGATTTTTTACAACTGTATAACAAATTCCATTCAACTAATTTACTTAAGGCTGCGTAAACTGAAAGGGTATAAAATCAATGGTCTGCGAGTTTACTTCGTAGAATGAATGCATTTTAGGCAAAATGAAAACTTGGTTATATTCTACGCAATTTTATTAAGAACACGACCGGTTTCGACCTTTTCAGGTCATTCTCAAGTGTTACAATATTTGAAAACAGACAGGGCGGTATAGATATATGTGTTGGTATCACGATGGTTGAACGGGGGGGGGGGGGAAACTTCAAGGACAGTGGTGATTAGAAGGCTATGAAAATCTGGGGGGGGAAGGGAAGGTCAACAAAGGAAGGTGGGTTGGCAAACAACTGGTGGCGAGGCCCCCCATGACTCTCGATAAATTGCTGTTTAACTCTAAAGACAGATATTCTAATTGTGACAAAAGTGGAGTGTACATGTTAAATTGTGATACCCCTGGATGTAATTGTTTTTATGTTGGACAAACTGGATGAAAAATAAGCATACGTAAATCTGAACATTTTAAATCGTTTTTAAATTGTAACAACAAATCTATGTTTGCTACTCATCTAATCGAAAATGACCACAACTCTGATTTTATACCTAAACTTTTACATGTTTGTGACAAGGGGAGGAAGCTTGATTTTATAGAGAATTTTGAAATTTTAGCGTATTTTAATATATATAAGAATGATGTTTTAAATGACCTAGTCCCTTCCAACTCCTCCCCCTTCTACTCAGTACCAGTCCCCCTACCCCCACCCCCATAGTCAGATATGCTGTCATTGTACCCTCGCCACCAGTTGTTTGCCGGCCCACCTTCCTTTGTTGACCTTCCCTTCCCCCCCAGATTTTCATAGCCTTCTAATCACCACTGTCCTTGAAGTTTCCCCCTTTCAACCATCGTGATACCAACGTGATACCAACACACATATATATATACACCGCCCTATCTGTTTTCAAATATTGTAACACTTGAGAATGACCTGAAAAGGTCGAAACCGGTCGTGTTCTTAATTAAATTGTGTAGAATATAACCAAGTTTTCATTTTGCCTAAAACTGAAAGGGTGATGCTAACACTTAAATCTCTCACCATTTACCTATGGTAACAGTTCAATCTCATTAGATGAGCTCTGTTGTTTAATCATTCAAACTGTTGTTTGGTAGATATTAAATGTAGACTTAATATCTACTCAACATCAGGTATTAAACCTACTTCTCACAACTGCATTGGTTCCACACCATAGCCTCATTTATGCGTAACCCTTTTCTCTAAAAACCTATCACATAAATGTATATATGATAACAGCAAGTAAATCATAATTCCTGATACTAACTAGTCATTACTGGCCCAAAATAGAAGGATGAATTAAGTCAACACAACCCCATTTCGAATACAATAATGCAGTATAATCCCGGTCAAGGCGAATGATTTTTCTCCTGTGGAATATCGCACAAGCGAAATTGTTTGTTTTCATTGGAATCGTCTGATTCAATCACTTATGCATAGTGGTGCCACGGTTGGCAGCTTCAAAAAGGTATCATTCCGAAGTTGGGAATCTGCTATCCTTAAATTCTAGTATCCTTGGGCGTGAATATCCTTCAAAATCAAACCTCTGGTTGTCAAGGAAATATGCTATTGTTGATTTCAGAGAAAAATGTGAGATTTTTCAGCTATAAACATGATTTTACAGACAATTGCGTAGCGTTAAAGAAAATCGATTGAAAGAAGTAGAAACAACATTTATTCAACCATCCAATAAAAAAATCCTTGCCCTCTATTATGAGTGAAAGTACTTTTAAAAAGCAAAAAATGAAACCACTGCACCGAACCCATTGCTTAACATGGACCTCCAGGGACGGCCTTCGGGGGCCCTGAGGGCTTTTTAATATAGCCTCTGTTCATCCCATATACATTTTATCTTTACATACTATTTCAACTCTATCGGTTCAGTAGTCTTTGCATGATTGAGCAACAGACAGACAGACACACCCCGTTCAATTTTTATATATTAGTATGATATACCAGTTCTCAGAATTCCACAACAGTAACTTCTTCACACGTTACTCTATCCTCGGTGCATAATGCTTGCAAAAAAATCTCATCTAATGCAAAAGGAAGTGAAGATCTCTAGGCTTCATCTAAACGTCTCTTCCAGTTATACTTCCATCTCTTCTCAATATATTTGATGACTCCTTGCAGACCAGCAGATATCCAGACAAATAGAAACATTCGCTTATTTTCCTGATTCCTAATTGTAAAAACCCAATCCATCTGGCTGACTATAGACCCATTGGAATTATCTGTATGATGGCCAAAATTTTCAAGCACGTTGTTTTTGAGCAAATGAATACCTTTGTTAATCATAACAATATTTTAGCATCCGGTCAGTCTGCATCGAATATTTGACAGCATTAGGACCACAATGAATTTCGGCTGGGTTATTATCCTAGTTGTTTGATTTCTCAAATGATTTTAATTCCATTGTGCACAAATTTCTTCTTCAAAAATTATTTCACTACAACTTCTATTGCAGCTTAGTGTTTTGGTTTGCCTCCTATTTGAGTGAATGTACTCAAGCCGTGATTGTCTCAGATGGAAGCCTCTTACAATAGACACCACTCTTAGGGGGGCTGTTCAAGGCTCTGTTCTAGGCCCTCTTCTCTTTTTACTATGTATTTATCAATGACTTACCAGAATGTATTCAGTGCTGTAGATAAAAGCTCTATGCAGACGATTTGCAGATCTATATAGCGGCTTCCACCACAAATGTACACCATGAAATACAATGCGTAAATGAGGACATGGTGAGAATATGTCAATGGACTGAACAGAACTATCTTCGACTGGTTGAAAAGAAAACCTTAGCAATTATTTTAGGGCACAGGCAAACACTGTCTAAAATTCAATATTCTGCAATACTGGAAGTTATAATAAAAGTTGACTATAAGACACTGTCTCCGGCATTACTCGGTGGAACTCCTTCATTTAAATAAAAAGCACTTGGTTATTATTCCACACTTTATTTTACAGAACACAACCTGGGTTTCAGCATCTCATGCCATCATCAGGTACAAACAGTTGGGTGGCTTACACTATAGGTATCCGTGGGTGGAGGGGGTGGGGATATGAAAACAAGGGGGGTGGGGAGCATAAGAGTAACGGAAAAGGCTGTTTGTGAAGGGGGAGGGGGGTGGCCTTGGGATTGCTTGCATCAGAACAACAAAACAACAAACTACAGAAAACTAAAAAAAAAACAAAAGAATGGGATCCTTTTGTTGTTTTTTAGTTTTATGACGCAATCAATCCCAATGGGATAGCACTAGCACCCTCCCCCCCCCCCTTCACAAATAGCCTTGTCCGTTACTCTTATGCTCCCCATCCCCCTTGTTTTCATATCCCCCCCTCCACCCACGTATACCTATATAAGTGTAAGCCACCCAACTGTTTGCACCTGATGATGGCATGAGATGCTGAAACCCGGGTCGTGCTCTTTAAAATGAAGTGTGGAATAATAACCAAGTGCTTTTTATTAAAATAAAAGGTGGCTATTCCATACGAAGAAAGCGTAAAAGATCTTGGCATCATAATTGATCAGAATCTCACATGGAAACCACAGTGTCTAAAAATACGAAAAATAATTCTTTAGTTCTCTTCACCAGTTAATCAGATATAAGAAAGTGCTATCCCTTCCCCCTCGAATTCGGCTTGTGCACTCACTGCTACTGCGCTGATATTTTGATTGCTCTAGTCCCATATGCAGCAATTTGACAGAAGATCTTAATAGCAAACTCCAGGTGGCCCTGAGTGGAGCTGTACGTTTTATTTATGACCTTAAAAATGGCATCATGTAAGCGATGCTCACTCCCAGCTGAAATGGCTTAAGTATAAGCAATTCCAATTATACCAACCTCTCTCATCTTAACATTTAAGATCATAATCTCAGTATGTCCACAGTATCTTTTCTAACAATAATGTCTCAAATCCGATGTACATTCCGGAACAGCTCGATCCCATCTCCTTGATCATCAGACTCCCCTACGTCGCACCACCGCCTGCAATAGATCCTTTCTTGTTACATCAACCTGTGCTTGGAATTCCCTCCCATAACAGCTTAGAATGTCAGATTAGATTTATTGATTCATAAACAATCCATAGTCTGAAGCACTATCGGGAGAAGGGGATAGTTTTTTTTGCCGATAACACCCGTAAAAACAAACTCTTTCCAAGCTCGGGTGAGACAAATGAGGAAATTGAACGAAACACAGGTATTATCAATCAATAACTGAACTATCAATATATTTCACACATAACACCAACCAAGTTACAAGCAATTTACCCACAGGTCGAGTGCCAGGCAACCGTAATGAGAGTTTTTCACTCAGAAAATGATTAAAATATTCAAGTACAAGAGGTTGAGCTTCTCTCTAAGTACAAAAATGACTTAAAGTCAGCAGGTTCACACAACGGTGTTACTCGGTCGCCGTCTCAACTGCAAAAGAGGGCGTTCTGAGGGGTGAATCAGCTGAGGAGGGGGTTTGTCGACAAGGACAAGGTGGAATGGGCAAGCTTAGGATATAGGCGGTTGGTAGCCTTGGAGGGGAGGAAATAATGGGATGGGTGATAGATAAGGTGGCAGTTTTCAATTGGAGTGCCAGGAACTGTTTTCTGGCTTTGGCCGCAGAATACAGGATCACATCCTTTGTGCCTTGGTCAGAATGACCGCATTTTTGGAATCCTTCCTCACTTTAGGGGCTATATAAACGATGCATGACCTGGTGAGGCAAAGGGGTGGCTGAAGTTGCTGGCAGGAGTTGCTGCATTTTGTAGTCATAGGCATTTTGGCCGTCGTTGGTGCACATGTCGTTAGCGCTGATGGCAGGATGCACCTCGGGCAAGTCCTTCGGCTAAGTCCGGAGGGTAAAGAGTTCGCAGAGGGGAAACTGTCCAAAGAGGGGAATTTGGCAAAAAAAGGGGGTGGGGTTGTATTGAAAATACCACAATTCATGGAAAAGGAAAGAATAGAATATAGCATGGACGACATTTCGAAATAGGTGATTTGATAAGCTTTCAAAGGGTTTTATGCTGCTTGGAGGTGCAAAAATTGCTGGAGCTCCTTGTTTCACATTTGCTAAATGTCTCCTTGACCCATTTTGTCACAAGAAGGAATAGCTGTAGAATTTGACACATCTTGTTTTCCTCATTGCCAATAAAGTGTTCCAAGTTTAATTAGCAGGAGTCCAATGAAAAGACAATCCTGGTTTTTTAAGAATGTCAGATAGATTTATTGATTCATGAACAATTCGTAGTCATGGAAAAGTAAAGAACAGAATATAGCAAAATTACCATCACTGAATATGTTTATAACAGCTCTATTCACTGCTATTTTTGATATTTAGGTACAGTGCCCAGACCTCTAGAACTCACGAGGCCAACCATGTTGTATGCCTTGTCATTGTGAACTTTGTCAATTGAATTTTGTTTTAACTCTATCTTTGTAATAATGGCACAGGGCAGTGCATTTTTTTCTGTCCGATTCCTTAATGAAATTTTATTGTACTGAGATGAGTTTCTTAATTGATCTAGTTTTAAAATTTGTGTGTCGAATCAATCCCTGGGATATATCCTCTTTTCATTTTTCTTTTTTTTTATTTAATTACCTATATACTTGCTTGTTTTGTATTTAACCTTGAGTTCATTGGATTTTTTGTTGTTAGTTATATCTTTTGTAACATTTGTATTTTTAAAGCTGAAAGTAAGCATTACATGGTATCATTATTTTGCTTTTGTAATTTCCAATTTTGTATTATATATTTTATAAATTGTAATGTCTTAAAAGTCGCTGGTGCCTTCAAGAATAAACATTACTTGCTTAAAAATAATTCACTGTCCCCCTCTTCTTATCGAATAATGAATCTAATTAATTGTTTTCATTGCCTTTATAATGGTGCACAGCCCAAATAAAGGCATGCTATTCTTCCTGAAATTGGTCCAAATGCAGTACCAGTAATTATGATTACTAATGACTCAAGAGTTTGATTAATAATCCAGCGAAACATAGTGGTATATTATTCAGTGGATAGTGGTAAATTTCAAAGTTTATGTGACATACTTGAATCTCAATGGTATTTTTTAATAATGAGGTACTAAAGTATGGGCTCGAAACCATAAACCTTTTTCCGTGTAGAAATTGCCTTAGTTCTCTGTGAATCATTAATTTCTTCCTTTCTTGGCGTGCAGGTGTGTGGTCAGCATGTTTGGTGGGCATTGGTGGTGGACATTAGGCAGCTGGCGATCATCTGTCAAACGGTGGTGGTTTCTGTTACATTCAGTGAGTTGATTGATTTTTTTTTCGGATACAATTTCATCAAAACTAAATGTTTTATTTTGGTATTGTTTCTAAGTTTGCATTAGCTTCCAACTGTTCAAATAAACAGGGTTGTTACAGGTCAGGGAAATCAGGGAAAAGTCAGGGAATCTCGTCCATGGGGTCAGGGAAATCAGGGTAAAGTCAGGGAATCTCGTCCATGGGGTCAGGGAAGATTTGTGCCATGTCACGTGATTCAAAAGAACTGCCACGCTGTCGACTGGCTGAGCTGGCCTTGGTCAGCCAGGTGCCAAACTAGTCCATCTTTCCGCCGTGCTGAGGAGCATTGCTAGCCATTGCTAGCATTTTTTTTAAAGCATTGGTGGCCAAGATATTAGAAAAGTCTCCACTTCAGTACAAGATTTGCAAGGCTATCACGTTTTGTGATCCGGAGTTGATAGTGAAATCCTAAGATGCAGCTCTAGCTCACTTTCGGAACTGCCTCTAATTGCTACAGCTAAGGCAGTGGTTCTTCGCTTTAGAGTTAGACTCGCTAGAAGCTGAGTTCAAGACTGTCATTAACAAACCTGCTGTCGCTGTGTGCTTGAAAGAATATGACTGAGACCACACCCTTCTTGATCACTTTTGAAAGCGCATTTTAATGTCGCAGAAGTGCTCTGGATTAATGGTAGGTTTGATCAACATGATTTTAATATTGAGCCATGGAAATGCCTTTGTGGAGAGGGGATTTTCGATAAACAAAGAAGTTATTATTGAAAACAAATTCCCACACACTGGTCGCGCAAAGGCAGGTGTACAACACCGTGCATTAGGCCCGCGGAATTCTTAATGTGGAAATTAGTGACAAAAGGATTTCAGGAATGCGACATGCGGGTGCAGAGTATGAAGAGGCATGAAGGGAGAGAGCGAAAGAAGACAAGGAAATGATACAGAAGAGAAAAAATGAAAGAATGATTGGGAAGAAGTTAAAGAAATAAGAGCCAAGAAAACCAAACTTTTGCTAGAAAACGTATTGGAGTGCGACGCTATCGACGAGAGGCTGAGAGCACTATGTGGCCGTGTGTAGCATTTCTGTGATGTGGTTTGGTGCGTTCTACGTCCACATCCCTGAATGTTGACTTTTTGTTTGATGTGTCAATTTAAATTTGGCACCATATTTTGACTTTCATTTAACTTTGATTAAGTTTACAAGTTACTGTTTTTTCCGGGTTCATTGTAAATAAATACGTTTCAAAAAGAATTTAAATATATTTTTTTAAAGAATTTAGTATTTTATTGACTCTTACCCTTCAAAAATGTTTTGTAATGATCGAAAGTAGAGTGTGAAAAAGTCAGGGGAAATGAAGATTTTTGTCAGTGAAAAGTCGGGGAATTTGAATTCGGGAATCTTGTAACAACTCTGATAAAAGTTATGTTTCATGTTATTAAATCGGCGAACAAGAAACTGATGGTGACACGGGCTGAATTATCACTACCACTATATTCAGTACTTTGTTTTGATTTTTAGTTTGAGAGTTTGCACATTATGCGAGCCAATTATTTGTTATTAATTGTGCCGTGGATTTATAGTCAGTGGTGATCTTGTGTAGTGTAGGGTTGATGTTGTTGTCTTTTCCTCAGTGTGTAAGGAAATTTTTTATAACTTTTATGTTGAATAATTTTATGGATGATTTTTACGGCTTGACGGCAACCTTTGTTAATATGTAATTATGTTCAGCTGTTGTGTTTGATCCTCACAAATGTGATCTTTACAGTACTTGAGGTATACATCATGGTGGAATCATTCTTTACTTTTCCAGAGCCCTCCCTTACCAAAAATTAACTTGACAGTGGCAGAATTCACTTCGTAGAGGTTATTTATGTTTGTATTCATGATAAAGTAAAATACTTTTCTACAATATTTACTGGTGCAGTGCATTTCCCTGACTTATGGCTTCATCAGGGACAGAATGTTTGTTTGTTTCCATTAATTAATGCTGCAGTCAGGGGCAGACTGGGTATCCAAGGGCCCCGGCGGTGACATGGTCAATGGGCCCCAACTGGCAAACAACACCCCTCAAAAAGCCTGAAATGAACACCACGCATCTACTAACTTATATCTACAAAAAAAAAATAATTCAAACTGCATATCCCAGTCCTACTGTTTGAAAAATATTTTCAAACAGAGAAATTTCACTCGTAACTTTTTTTTAAATTTTCTTCTAGTTTTACCTTAGAAAGGATAGAGATAGGTAACAAAACCACCGGACTTATTTTTACCTTAAAAAAATACAAACAAAATGCTTTCCCACGTAGCACACTGCCACGAAAATGTGCCTTGAAGGCGCCTCGGAGGCACATAAAAAAAGGCACAGAAGGCACCTGTAATAGGCACATTGAAGGCACCTTTTAGGTGCCTTTCTCACGGAGCTAAGGTGCGCCTTCAAGGCGCCTTAAAAAGGCACCATTTTGAGGCACATTTTAGGCATTAGTAAGGCTTTTGTAAAAATGATGACAAGCATTAATATATCCTTACCAATCCCATGGCTCCTAAAATATTCAATAGAAAATGTGAGCCGGAAACCTAGCGGACGAAAACGTTCACGAGCCGGAATATCGTATTACCTCTCCACTGACTTTGCTGCTCTCGCAATATAAAAAAAAGATACAATGTCATTAATCAATTTCACTGTTCTATTGCGCAATGGCATGGATATAGTACGTCGTATGATGATACCTCGTACTATCAATACTACCTAATGCCTACCTGTATCAAATGTTTATATAACCTACGACTCAACGCACCTAATCTCGCACCCACAATTGAAATAAAGGTGTTGAGAAAGACTTATATATGTAGTCACTTCCGTGGATAAATGTGACTTCGAGAACTATAATCATTGAATGATTATTCCGTGATAGTTTGAGGAAATGCAATTAAATCTTGATAAAATGTTTTCGCCATTAATTAATGCCAGATAACTGTTATCCTATTTTGCCACATAGTATGAATATAAATGCAATATTACTGCGAATAAACAAAATTTTTCTAATTCCCGCACGTTAGCTTCAGCATGCTTTCAGAACTTCGTCAATATTCTCCTCATAACATAACATCAGCAGATGATGTTGGTCCAATGTAGCCTGCCCATATCGGGCCAACATTGGCAAAACGATGGCAATGAGGGGCCGATGTGCCAGTCTGAAGCCGATATTGGGCCAATATTCAGCCAACATTCATGGCTACTTGGGTAGGTGCCTATAGTGGGCGCCTTTAAGGCGCATGAAGTAGTCAGGTGCCCATTTTAGGCGCATTTTCCAGCTAGTGTGCTACGTGGGTTTCGTTTCATCCTTCTAGGAGAAATAATTTTATAGTTATAGACTTTTCCGTAAACCTTTACAAATGCAAAAATGGGCTTGCACAGCATTATAAAAATGGTCGCCCAAGGTAAACCTCTTGAGATAAAAATTTTAGTAAAATAGTTTTAAAATCAAAAGAAATGAGGGAAAGAACTAGGAAAATTTCATTTTTTTAAATTGGTCAAGCAACCATTTTTTTGGACCAATTCAAATGGATTGAGCCTCTGCAAAGCATAAAATGTTTATCCGTTAGTCTTAATTCCATTCAATCCCATTTCTTATGCTTCTCTTATTGCCTGCCCCAAGTATATGTTGAAAAGTGCTGGTGAGAGGTTGCATCCTTGTCTGACTCCCTTGTTAATTTTAGCTTCTATTTTCCTTCTGTCTGGCCGGTGTCTATACAATTATCACATCAATGAAATTTTTTGACTGCGTGTTATTTACCAGGAAATACGGTATTGAATATGTAACAAGTACGTAGTCAATTTGTACCTGCCTCTATCCCCTGGCATCTTCTATGTGTATCCTCTGTGCCAATGTTGCTCAAATATAGTGTTTGCTACTGCTATATACTTCTCATTTCAGAACTCATCTAGTCTTTCTCTTTAGGAGTTTCATTTTCCCAGCCTGAAATTCCCGACGCTGCTTCCCTCTCCCACCACTGCGTTCCAGTCACCCATTATAATTAGGTTCTCTTTCCCCTTCACTGCTCCGAGGACCTCTTCCATTTGCTCATACACTTCTGCTGTTTCTTCTTCTGTATTGGCTGGACATCAGCATTAAGACCTGCATCGTCAAAATAAAAGGGTATGAGCAGGCGAAATGTTTGTTAACATGCTCTCAGGTATCATTCTATAGGTTCACAATATTCATTTCCGAATGTTTACTAAATAGTGGTAGGGTTTTGCTGTTAAGAGTTAGATGGTAAAAGATTGTAGCGTAGGCTGCGCGGAATGAAGAGTCGTTTTTTGTTGAGAGAAGATGTTTATTTAACAGTTCTTCTTACAAGACTGCCTTGAGTGGCAGGAGAGACGGCTTTTATATTAGTGGCGAAGACTGAAGATTCCAATATTCTGGATCGCCACACCAGAACTCTATAGAACAGTCCAGAAGTTTTCCGGAGAAATCAGAAAAAAATATTTGCCGGCAACGAGAACCAAACGCTGGCCGACCGCATGGGAGGCGAGAGTGGATCCAACAGACAAATGCGTCAGCTGTAGTGGCGATACGTGGAGTATTGCCACAAGATAATGTTTCTACTTGAATCTCTCATTATTGTTAGCTATACATCATTATAATTTCTTGATAACTAGTATAGTACAAAATTATGCCCTAGTGCTTTTAAATGAAGCACACATTATTTGTTGAAGAAGTAATTACGACACTATTAACACATTCAATGCGGGTCCGATTTTCATGAAAGTCGTCAAAATCGGCTTTAAAAAAATTTAAAGGGCTTCGGAATGAAACGACCGCGTCAATTGACGTGCTCCGTCAGTCGGTGTAGCCAGGAGCACGTCTATTGACGTGCTCCGCATTGAATGTGTTAAACTGTGCAAAGATGTATGTTGTACAAAGGAAGCTTTTAATTAAATGCTGATCAATCAAGTACCATAGGGAGTAAAATGAAATGTAGCAATCGAAAAACTTAAGCTTCTGTGGAGTCCATCAGATTTGGTCCATTCCATTATCAGCCTTGAGAAAGTTAGCTGCTTGCTAGAAAAATTGAGTGTGACCCTAATAGCTAACAATGACAGCAGTTGAGATGAAAAAAACGAACTTAAACCATGAATTTATGCAGAACTGAATAAACTCTTTTTTGATTTATTTACTATGTGACAGTCAAGGAAATAATTGTATATTTGGAAGAGAGGAGAATAATTAGAGATTTATAAATAATAGTAAATGGCTTGATATGGATGCATTTGTTTATGATATTAACGAATAGTTGACGGTGGGCCACAATGGGGAATGAAGCGTCTCATCTGAGACTGCATTTTGGAGAGTCTTGAGCACATTTTTCAATGATGGTTGAAAAACACCTTTTCCCTTCTCCTGTGTTTGTACATTTCCTACAGGTATAAATAGCATTTCAATATTTTATAAGTATGACTTCACCCTCTGCTTCATTCTCAAAGATCCAGCTAAGCACTCTTAATGATGAAATCATAATTCTGCACCGGAAACCCATAAAAAGTCCAAAGTTGTATAATATATATATTTTCAAAATTTCCTACATTTTGCTCTCCAGTGGGAACCTTTTGCGATTTCTTTTCAATGGTCATGATATAGCCCTCGCACCAATGGAAGCCACGTTGGCAAACGCTTATTCAGACTCAATAGTTGCGGAATTATTTACATAAAATTGCTAAGTATTTCACCTCGGTGATGAACGTAAGAATGCAAATGTGACGACCTTTTCCTCTATTTTATCAACAAAACCCTTTGATCAGGGCCTCAGTGCCTCATGGCGTGCTGTCTGGAGAGATGTTCGTGGAGATAAGCCACTCTAGAAATGCTTTGCTTTGTGTAAGTAGCGCCCAGAATTAATATTGGGTATAATCGTCTGATCGAACGAGGCGTCCCAAGTAATTGAAATGTGATTCATGGTAAGGCCTTTTTCACGTGCCGCCAGTCACGTCAGGGACTCTATTGGGCTCTTATGAAAATGTAGTGCTAGGGCCTTCGATAAATGCCGATAACGGGCGCTGACGATAACCAACTCGAAGCTGTTTTTATCATTTGAGAGTGGCTAGACAGGAATGATTTTCTTGTCCGCCCTTCAGCCTGGCGGCTAACAGACCCGAACGGCAGCGTAGTTTGAGATTATTCTTGGGCGCCAGCACCGTTTGACAAGACAATAGATGAGTGAAATGTATAATTAAGTCATTTAGGGTTGATATCTACTGAATTGCTCATTCCAGTAGATTAATAATTCGGAAGTAGAAAATTCCTGTAAATTCCGAGAGATTTTCTTTCGATCGACAACATATATAACGCCAGCAATATATTCCACTTTTTTCATTGCTGTACAAGGTATTCGTATTCCAACTGATTTTACTGTGGTGTGCTATATTCCAAAAAATACATTCTCGCTGAAATCCTTAAATCCGGGAGATTTTTACCCCTCGCCGGGAGAGAATGCACCTCCACGCGTGATTGTGAAAAGAATAAGAATCCCGGGCTCATCACGTCACTTCTTACCCGAATTCCAATCAAATATCGTAAAGTTTTCCGGAAATTTTAAAGTTACCTCTATCAGTAATGTGTGGGTAGAATATGACTTTTGCCTGTGTATGATTATATATATGTCTGATTAGGATATTATGTCTGATTATGATAATATTTCTGATTGACAAAACAATAGATGATTGACGCATAGCAGTAAAAAGTTATTATTTTGAGCTCTTGTTGTCGCCATCACTTGATTTGGATGCAAAAATCGTAAAATGTGACGCAAAATTAAACATACCATCAGTGATGTTTCTATAACTTTTGCGTTCTGGTTTCCGTTGGTATTGTTCGTGATTTATGCATTCGACGTATCTTTATGTACGTATATAGACACCGTTGTGGTCTCGTGATGCTCTCAGACAATCGAGATTTCGCTCCATTATTTTTAACTATGGCCTGTGATAATCGAATCATGCCTCTGTAGACTTCTGGTGAAAGCCTGGATGTCAAGTTGGAAGGACAGTGTAATTAGATGTTTTAAAAAATATATCTTATGTTACGTTACATTAGTTTACGTTTACTTAGTGTTCAGAAGCCACGAAAGAAAGGAGTTAGTAGGCAATGTTTTTTCGAGTTTTCTTCGGATTTTGCGGTGAAAAATAGTGTATGTCTGTTAATAATTATCGTGTTTTCCAGACACGAAGCGTATTGATTTTAATGTTAAAACAATCTGTGTTTAGAAAATTCGTCGTCACGGGAGGCTTGCCATAAACACGTGTTCAGATGACGGAATTTCTCCATCCTGCTGCCGTTTGCAGTATTGGAGTAAAATCTCGCGGGATGTGTGGTTATTATGCCATCTAAAGAGGAATTCCTTACATAATAATATTTCCGAATGGTATAACATTTTTGTGTTTCATGATAAGGTAACGTACTATTTATAATTTTAGCGGTGCAAAACCGGAGACGTTCGCTTGCGTGAGCGTCAAACGAACAAGTTTTATCAAATATTTTTTTTTTCATTTCTGTACGATCTAATTATTTAACAATGGCGGAACAGCGGTGTATTCCGAGACCCACTTTGAGAAAATGGCGTCATTTGCGCTTACGGTTTTAAATGTAACAACGGGAAAAATGTATGCGTGACAGTCTTCCCGTTGCATTAAAGCGGAATGATTTATTTCGACGGTAAGGAGTCAGTTAATCGTACAGGCTCGATTTAATTGATCGGGAAAGAATGAAGTTGACGCCCCCACGTCACAAGTATCTATCTCTCCTTTTCCGAAAGATTAGTCCTTCCGGAGAGTTCGGTCCCGAAGCATAAAATCTCTGTGCGTAAGAACAAAACCGAGTAAACGTTTATCTCTACGGGCTCGGAGTCAATGCATTTCTTGGTCGTTGTATAGAATAAGTTTCAGTTTATGCGTCATACAGCCAACTTTAGCTGCATTACCTGAAACTAATCAAATGTCGCAAATTATTTGAGCCAATGTCTTACCGAAGCGTCCTCCTTACGCTTTCGACGATGGTGCAATGTCGAATATGTCGATAAGTGAAGGTCACGTCATAACCCATATACAGAGGCGCGCTGAAATACTATTATTCTAAGAAAATTGTATCTAATCATATCTTCTTTATGAGATAAACATGAAGTATTAAGAGAATATCGACTTCCGATGCTTGAGCAATTTTTAATCTCTATTTTAATCAGCTCGTTAACCTTGACCCTGCATATATAATTTAACAGTCAGTGATGAAGTCTCTAAAGTGTAGGTGTTTGTCCGAACTGGAAGATCATTGCCTAATTTTTCTGTTTTTTTGTTTCATCTCTGCTCCTTCGTTTCGATTCCTTTCGGAATTCAAGGTGTCTCCAACGTACAATGATTTGCATGTCTTTCTATTCATGTTCTGTCTACTTGTAGATGAACACGACCTTTGCTGATTGTAACAACAAAATGGTACTTTTCACGCTATTTTCCCGCAAATTGAACTTGAAATTATATTTTCTTGATTTTTAATGCGAGAATGGGCGCAGCTAGGATTTCCTGTTGAAGTAAACACTATTTTCGTGAACTAATTATAAATTACAAGTGAAATCTCCCTGAGTAGTGAATTTTTATAAAGTGTACTCTCCTGCCTATCTTATTTTTTGAGATTTTACGAAATTACCGTAATAATTGAGGTTAGTGTGTTCATTCAATAGAAAATGCGTTGCGCAGTTTGCTCATATTGTTGGAAAAAGTGTTCATTAGAAATATATTTGCAGAGAAACTAGCATGTTTTTGACCTCAATGCTGTTTTCTTATAAATGCCATGTCGTCAGAGATAGCAGTATTTTTAAAAACCATAAGCGAAAAAGTCCTACGAAGGGTTTGAGGCCACTTTTTGGAGACTTGTGGAGGAATGGGAATATTCGGTCGTGGACTTTATGTCCATGTATGAACATATTCTAAAGCAGAACGTGAAATCTTGCTTTTCCAGATCCACTCCAAATTCCCACGCGGAGGGATTTCGCCCTGATTTTACGCCGCGTATCGCCGAAAAAGTCTATATCCCAGAAGGTTTGCAACTTCCGCCATGTTCACGTTTCACATAATGCACGATGGTTTTAAGGCCGCTTTACACGATGAAAGATTTTGTACAAACGAATGTACGTGAGAATGTACGTTTGTCTCAACGAAATTAGAACAGGTTCTATTTCCCGTGCAGGCATTGAGACATTCGCACAAGCGTTCATACAATTTGCCGCTTTACACGATACATTTTGCCTCATGCAAGAGTTCACGGAAGAGTTTGTACAAACAAATGTACCGTGTAAAACGGCCTTTAGACTTCTCGGGTTGGGGATGTTTGTTGGGCACATCTTTGATGGTTTTTAACGAATTTCCGCCAAGGTTCGTCGCCTGGTTCTATTAACCTAATTTTCCTGAGAGTACAATATTATTGTAAATGTGAAGCGGTGAATGGGTTTTTATGACAGGTTATGATTTGATTCATTTTTTTGATGGTGACAGTGACTCCCCTTGCTTCTAATACGTATTACTATTTCAGGGAGTTCTACCCAACCAAAATATTTTGATGACACGTATTGAGTAGATTTCGAACTACGAAGACACTGGCACGCAAGTCCGTGACCTACTGAATGAAGTTCCACAAATACAGGGCAAGGGGTGCTTTGATTTTGGGGAATGGGACATTTTGGCGCGGGAACGGTTGAATAATACGGACGACACTCGTACGATTGCTTAAACCCCCTTTTCTATATTGATTAACTGTCGATCTACTGCGATGAACTTCCATCTTTAACGAAAAAAATAGCATTTAGGAAGTTTTTAACTTTAGGAGAAGTAGAGGATATTAAAAGGAACTTGACGTGGAAAAAATACATTCTGAACGGTGGGACGGTTAAGAGTAGAATTATTTGGTAAATGAAGGAAGGCCAAAACGGGCCCGTGCCAAAACGTCCTGGACCCTTAGACTTGCAAGGATCATACCACGTAGTAGGATGTTTCATGCGATTATTTTTCCGCAACCTCTGCTGGTTACCTCCTCTGAAAATTCCATTGCAGGCTCTTCTTCTGAACACAATTGCGGGGCGTATTGTGAGAGATAAACAATTTCTGCTTTCGCAACAATGTAGATTAAGAAGTGAAGTGGTAGGAGTCTTTCAATTATCTGAAAAAAATAACTATTGAACCTTTTTAACGCTTAGTGCTAGATTTGGCTGAGATCGTAACTTATTCGTCGATTTCGTAATTTTTCGTCCATCGGCTTAAAACCCGACTTGGGAAATCCCCTCCTCTACGTATGCACAGTACCATCCTCGTGTATTGATTTAAGTTTTTACAACGATTCGCATCGAATTTTGACGTTTAAATATGGTTAAGTGTATATATTTTTTTGCGCTCTCTTCAGAGACAGAAATGCAAAACAAAACTGGGGATCGGGCCGATGTAGTGGCGACACTGTTGGCTTCCCATCCCGAGGGCCCGGGCTCGAATCCCCGTAGTGGTGACAGTTGCTCATGGTAATCCCGATCTCCACTTGAGTGCCATGTACCCTTGGATGGGACTTCAGACTGTGATCATCTGAAAACTTCAGGCTGAGATCCTCATGAGTTTTTTTTCCCTTACGTTAAAGAGTAGGCCGAAGCCGAGTCTAATCCTCCTCTTAATCCGAGTCTAATCCTCCTAATAATTCTCCTCTCCTCTTCCATTCTCCTAATAATCCTTACCTTGCCAACCCACCTGTCCTTGCTGGCGCAGATGTCAGTCAATGCAATAACCAACTAAGCAATCCACATCTCATTCGTGATACAGTGCCGCATGTGTACCAGGCATAGGAGAACCATCTTATATGAGGAAAAAAGTCCCTTTTTCGGAATTTTATCGCTTATATCTATGCTGCGTTTCCTATGGTGTGGACTGCAACTTTTACGAAAGCTAATGTTAAAAAAATAAATAGTATGAACCGACTGCCCTTCGGCAAGTAGGCAATGTACAACACTTCGAAAAAATTCGTTCTAAGTTAAGGTAGATTGAGCGAGATACCTCTACGTCTGAAGTTCAATGAATGTGGCTTCATTATCAATAAAAATATGTCATCTTATAAACTTGATAGTGGTAGGCTTCACTTCGCAGAAGTTCATTATGTTCCGCGTTACTTTCGTGAAGGCCGTTTTGTCCGATGCATCTTATTGCTCAATCTGATGTACGCATGGATGTGTGGACATTGAAAATTGCGTCGTGTAAAGCGGTGAGTTGCTGGAATGCATGCGCTAATGCATATACGACAGATATGGGAAAATAGGCCCTGCTCTAATTCCTTGCCCGCGTTCTCGTAATTTATTTACGTCAAATTGCGCAATTAAGTGCATCGTGTAAAACTATGTTTGTAGTCGCGCCGTGCCCTGTTGTCCTCTTGCAAGCTCATTCTCATCTGCGAGGCCACTGTACTGAGTTAAGATGGGCGTTATGTTTTAAAATGAACTTGTATCGATATTTCTCATTCGACTTTCATTTGATAACTCGTATTGTACGTGCCCAGACTGAGTGCTTTTCATTTACACACATCGATAGCCGAATGTCCAAAACAGCCTGCGTTCGCCAGGCAAACAAATGAAACTTCTATTCGGCTTTTTACGCCTGCGCAGTCAGTCTCGCTGCGAGTCAAGTAGTCATTAATTGCTGCGAATGGATGAACATGCTATTAATTTGTTCATCTCGCCTCTGGGAGTATTGCCATTGATGGCCGGCTCTCGCAGTAAATGGAAAGCACCACGGCGCACAGTGGGCTGAAATCGAAAAAAGCTGGCCAAAATTAAAAAAATTATTTTTTTTCCAAGCCAGGTAGTTGAATCTTTGCATACATATTCTCAGAAGACCTGTGAATGCGATGACGCAAGGAATTTTCCTTAGCACTCTTCAATTAACAATTTGCATGAGGTCAAAATTGCGCAAATTTTGCAAAAATTCAATTTTTTAACAAAATTTTCCACATCAAGGCCTTGCTAAACCGTCATGGGTAGAGAATTGGAACAAAAGGTGATGCAGATTTTCGTATTTGTTTTAATGTAGTCTACTTATTTTTTTGTAATAATTTACCGAAGACATTAAACAAAATGGCGGACTCATTTTTGGTCATTTTTAAAATATATGTAGAGAAAATAGTTAATTGCATCGCCGAGCATCACGAAGTTACTGATATGGGGAAACTCTACAAAGCTTCCAAAGTGCGAATCCGATGAGTTATACTGCGACCGTTTGCGACGCCGAATTTCACATCAGTTTTTCGATCGCGCGGTCAAGTCTGGTCCAACCCGCCTGCAACGGGGAGTAAGGTGGCGCGGCAAGTGTGTGTAATGGATTGTAGCCACATCCACTCCGCTATGGAGATTTTCGAGATACAAACATTGAAAAGAGCCTCCATCTATTATACTATGGAGAAATCGCGGAAAAAATTACGCATTTTATCACATGGGTTAAAGTTCTAGGAGGTACTGAAAGACTATACCTTCGGGTGCACCGCGGGCGTTTCTCTTTTTAGGAACTTGACATCGCCTACTGACGAATACCTACACTTTTAACGGAGACAGCATGCATACCACACAGGATTATTGTATCTTAGAGGCTACCAACCCACAGCTGGTGTCGCACGGCTGCAACTCCCCCGCCCCTTGCATTGCGGTTGGGCGTACGGCGAAGGGTCGTTTATTGGCACCGCGGAACGATTTCGGGGAGTCTGGGGGGGGGGGGTTACGATCCCGATGTTTAATTATTTTGTGTATTTTTAATGTCAGTGTCATTTTTCATTCAGTGTCCGGGAGAAATACCGCGGAGGGAATTAATTTGTTATACGCTTTTACATCATGATTACGTAAATTTACTTTTTCTTAAAATGTAACAATATATGCTCTACAAAATTCATTTTTGCTTGTATTTCTACTATTCACTATTTTCACTCTCTGAATAAATCAGGTCTTTTTCTGTGTCACTCAATATGAGTAGCTCTTTCACTTCCTTTGATAAGCCTGTGGATTTCTTCGGAAGAACTTGAGTGCAGCTGGAAATTAGAGGATCCGATGTTTCCTCTCTGACATGAGGATGTCAGAGAGGAAATTAGAGGATTGGTATTGAAATAAATCCTGATTGGTGGCCACTCTGGATGTTTTTCTGGAGAAATGCTCACGAAATATTCTCATGACTTTATTAGGCTAGACTTAACATTACGAGGGTGAGCTTGGACTAGACTAGGTGAATAGTTGATATATCTTGGATTATTTGAATTAAATATGGCTACAGAAAAAGGGATATCAAGCAAAGATTTGTCAAGGGAGCAATCAAGAAATAATGAGGAGAGAGAATTAAGTAATTACACCGTCAATCAATGGACTGGAATGGATTTTTAAACTTTTTCAATCAGCTCTTTTAAATGTAGGCTAGCCTTTTCGTTGCTTTACTGGACCGATGATTTTTTTCCAAATAATGTTGAATTATCGTATCTATTATGTGGAAGAGGGAATCCGAAGGCAGACACTACGCGCTACCAAGAGAGGTTCAAAAAACTATTAGAATTCTTCACCTGCCTCGGAAGCTGCGTGGGATGGAAGACGTTCAACGGACATCAAGCTAAGAAGTGCTCAAGTCGAAAAAAAATACAGGATGAAAAAACAACTGTTGTATCTGTTCGAAGAAAATAGGATCACCATTAAGGAAGCAGTGCTTGAAAAGATTCGTGTGGAGTTAAATCTTGAGCCAAACATCGTTGAATTCATTCGCGTGGAGTGTGGCTCAGAGACTTGGACCATTGGAAAGCCCGCGGAACTGAAGATAAGATAGGCTTTCGAAACTTGGTGCTGGATGGGGACGGATGCTGAAGAAAGAAATAGACGGATAGGGTGAGAAACGAGGAAGTGTATAAGAGGAGGGGAAACCATGTGGAGAGTGGAGACGGGGAGACTACTATTGGCCCGGATGGGTGGGCCACACTTCGAGGCGCATGGTGGCTTTTCTAGGAACGTAATTGATGGGAAGGCCTCACGAGGGAGAAGTGCATGGGCAAGGTATTACGGGATATGAAACAGAAGAATTAATTCATGTGTAGCATTAGGAAGGTGCAGTGTAGTAGCCAGGTTTTGGGTTTAGGGGGGGGGGGGAGAATTTTTAGGGGGCGCCGACTCATAAATTAACCAGTTTACTAAACTTTACAAATTTTGGTGAAGCAATAGGCGGATGAGTTTGTACAAAATATGACTGTTGATAACGTATTATACTCATATATATATACGTATACGGGACTTAAGAGTGGAATAATACACAGCTTAGGGGCGCTAGAACACGGGGCCGGGGGGGGGGGGCCTTCGCCCCCCCTGGCTACGCTAGTGGGGAGGTGGCGGGGGACAGGGTGGAAAAGAGAGCTTAAGTCAGCCAATCTATGAATTTAATGACTGAAGGCGGCGTTACGCATGGACGTTGACTTTATGGAATAATTGTGGTAGAGAGATATCTCGGCGTGCGTACTATCCCAAAACCCGGCGTATTTTATTTATTTTTCATAGACCTAAAACTAAAAGCCAACATTATTTTATGCTGTGAAGTACGATGGTAGGCATATGTCTTTAGCTAAATAAGAGTTTCTTTTTCATTTTACCCCCCCCCCCCAACCTCCGGTCTGTAGCCGCCCCTGGCTTACGCTTGGCTTTTCCGCGAGAAAGAATGACGTAAGCAAGGGAAGTAAACGATTAATGTGGCGATTTCGAAAATAGCCGAACATCGCCAATCGGTTTTTGCGCAGAACTCCCCGAATTCCAGAGGCATTCGTAGGATTTATAAAGTTTTATATATTGAATTAAATACTAGTATAAAGCAGCATTTTTAAAACATATAATTTTAGAAACACTTTATTTCTTATTATTCAAGATGACGGTAACGACTTTTCTTCAAATTAATTTATAGCGGCAACAAGCAAGAACATTTAATTTCTAAATACCTGTCTTCCCCCGGCAAATTAATTTATTGTTTATATTTATAATCGCCAGTCGCAGTCGTGTGATCACTATTTTACCAGAAGTGATACAATGTTGCCGCATAATCGAAACATGCCACTTACAAGCTAAGTAGAAGGCTGTCTGTTTTCGAAGAAGTGCGTACCGTGGTCGATTGTGTACCGATTTATCTCTATCGACTCCTACTGTCTTATTAGTCCGTGCTTGGTACACACGAGATACTTGCAAGCGAAATATCGGCTATGGTAACAGAAGTAACCTCTAAAAGATGTATAAGTGATGGTCGTTTCGACAGTCCTCGGAGACATCCGCGTCGATAGCTGTGACTCGATCGTTGGCCGAGCGTGCGACCGAAGCCCGCTCTGCTCCGCCGCCGCCGAGAGCGCGTTATCTTGTCCGGCGCGACCCCTCAACCGCCCCTCTCCGACTTCGACGGGAACCGATAACCCTGGATCTTCCTATCTGCGTCTCTTTTTTCTCTCTCTCTCCCCTCCCCTCTCGCCCCAACCCTCCCTCCCCCCCATCCCCCTCGCCCACATCGAGCGATTACTACTCTTCCGCTGCTCCTCTGCATACTTGCCGCCGAAGCGGCGAAATTGTTATATACTTTCCGGCGGACGGCGACGTGGATCTTCCCGCCCCTGCTCCCTTCCCACTCTCCGACGGAATCCTTCGCTCCTCCCCACCTTTACGTCGAAACGGCTCCCGGGCACTGCCCGCACCTATCTCGGTAATTGAACCCCATAGCCCGCCCCCGCTTACCTTGACTAGCGGTCGGTAGACTTGGGGGGGTCGCCGGTTATCGGTTAGCTACCATCTTTCGTGTCGGTCGCCTGGCGGATGTTCGAGGATCTCACGACTCTGTTCTTCGTATTCGTGCCATTCCTACGGCCATGCCGAGTCCCCTTCCCCTCCCGAGGTCTCGGGTTCTATTCCCGGTGCAGGACGGAATTTCGCCTTACAAGCGTAGCTCTGCAGATAATGCTTGGATTCGTGGAAATGTGTCTCCGTGAAAAGGGACGCCAATGCCCTAGACAGTCTAGCCATCTCTCCCTAAAACCTTTTAGACAAGACTGGCCCTGTCCGTGCTGGCTGCAAAACGTGCTTCTGCCTCAACACCTTCAGCATTGCATGACCATTGCCCCATTGCCTCTACTGATCCCGAATAGTGGTTATGGATCTCCCTTTGCATTACTGGAATTTTTTCCGCGGCAATAGGCGATATAAAGTTAATTTTTTAAATGTTTTTTTAGCTTTATGATCGATGGTTTAGGCTCTTGTTATTTTTAAGTCGAGTGGATAAATTAATTTTGAATAGCTCATTTTAAAGCTGTTATTTTTTTCATGTTAAATTTGGTGCCACGAAAATAAATAACTTATTATCATTGAAGTATTATCGTCATAAGTGCTATAAATGAATCCAGAGAGGTATTTCTGACAATTTTTGAGTCTGACTTTTTTTGTCCTGAAACTCCGTAATCAGCCAAATTTGTTTGAACTGTATGTTGTAGCATGCATTAGTTCATGGTATTTTACTTGTTGGCATATTATATAAAGGATTTGGTCTCTGTTGTAAGTTCGTTTTTAAAATTGCTCCAAAGTAGTTCACGGAAAGCCATGATTGGTGGGGCTAGTGTTTGAGATGTGATCCTTGGAAGCCTGAGTTCTGAATTTTCTATGATGCTTTAACAACTTTGATAAATGATTATTACTGCACATTTTTTCTTTCATTTGATCTGATACTTAATGATGGTATGGTTCCATTCAGACCAGCTCACAAAAAGTTCATGAGCTGTATAAATTGTGTTCTTAAATGTGTATGGCTAATGTCTCTGTACTCCTTAATCAAGTTCATTTTTCTTTTCAGGAAATCACTCTAGATTACAAACTACTGTGAAGCACCATGGTGTTGGTGCTGGGAGGGTATCCTGGGGGCACAAATGGTCTCCTCCTAGGACAAGGCGACCACTCAAATGGTGGTGGTGCACAAAATGGGACGAATAGTGGGAACCCACCGTCTTCATCGTCGTCCTCGTCCTCGTCATCGCCACCCCACCATCTGCACGCCTCACACGTCTCTCCCGCTTCCCCCTTCCACCACGGTGCAACTCTTGGTGCAAGTGGAGGGCCTAACTTAGGGTTAACGCTGGATCACAGTGGACAGTTACTTGGCCATCAAGCACAACTTGACCAACATGGGGTAAGTGGCGACCTAAAGCAACATGAAGATGAGGAAAATTTTATTTGTGAAGTGAAATGAGGTGCAGGATGAACTACTTAGCGATTCAGGAATGCAGTGATAGTAATTAGTGTTGAATGGTGTGAATTACTAGCAACATTTTAGGTTGTCCCCCCTCTACAAAACCTTATGCTCCTTTGGGAGAAAAGTATCCAATTATTATTTTTGATGAGTGCACATTATTTACTGAATACTCCAAGTTGGTGAAAAACTACAAATTATTTCATAATTTTTGCTTAGTTTTTAATATTTTACTACAGGGTGTCCGGCGACCTGGAAAACCTTGAAAACCGGGAAAACTCAGGGAAATATTTTTTCCTGGAAAACTCAGGGAATTTTTGTATTTTTCCGAAAAACCCTGGAAAATGCATGGCATCCGATTTCCATGAAGGCAGAGAGAGAGAAAGAGGTTTAACCTGCGCCTTTGCTTGCATTATGCTCTCGGCTCAGCGTAGCCTTGCGATCCCTGTTCATTTCATACTCATTTCATAACTTTGAGCCCGCTCTCAGCTTGTGCTTCGTCACCCCACCTTTGCGCAGTCCAGGGGGCCGATTGCATAACAAGGTAAATTCCAAACGGAATAATTCCCATGTAAAATGGCCGCTACGAATGGAATCGGAATTTATACCGAAATCTGTCAGAGGAAACAGAATTTCACGCGGAAATCTGATTCCGTTCGAAGAGACGTACAAATGTGGCCAAATGCCTAAGCATGCGCAGTGGCATTTCCTACATTATACGAAAACCATTCGGCCGGCAACCTAAATGGATAATTGGGTATTGTTATGTATGTAATTGATAATCCTCTCCCAATAATCTCCACCCTCCTCGTTTTAATGTTTGCAGAAATGTTTTTGAAGGAGCAGAAATACATTTTGCGGTCACTTATCACGGCCCTCAGGTTTGTAGTCGACAGGGTCACTGTACAGGGGCAATCCAACCTAATTAAAATTCGTGAATTGTCCAACAAATACAATTTTGTTCTACATAATTGAATGCTTTTGGGAGTTAGATCCGTACCTATCACAAAGCAATTAATTAACAGTTTCCGAAATGTTCATGTTAAGTACAGTGAAGACTTTGGGGAGAAGAGGAATGATACCAAGGCCTCAAAAGAAAAATAATAAGAAAGAGGTACATTCTGCAAAAGGTTCAAGAGCTGCAAACCAAAAGAACGCAATTCCTTGAAAATCCGAGAAATTTGTTGCTGAAGTTGAATCGGAAATGCACTCATTGAAAAATGTCACACCAGTTTCTTTTATTTGCATGTTGTTTATCATACTAGTCTGAATCTACTTTATTGTGTTCAAATTGAACCTGACTCAGAATTTTGTTGTCAGTTAACCGTTTTTGTTTATTTGTTGGTTAAAATAAAACCCGTAATACTCCACATTCCTTGTATACTCTTACATATGTAACTCAAAGTAGGGACCGAAATTTCTAGTTTTTTTCATGTTGGCAAAATTATGCCGATTTTATTAGAAATTCATTAAAAATATGTTAGAAACCAAGTGCAGCAAGACCCTGGGAAATGCAAAATATTTGCCTGGAAAACCTGGAAAACTCAGGGAAAAAAGAAATTGAGATTCACTGGACACCCTGTACTACTAAAAAACATTTTTTCCTATGTGATGCAGTCTGCCTCATAAGCAGATGTGCTTAATTTCAGATGTGATAAGAGAATATAACAGTGGAAATGAGGTTTCATAAATAGTTAAGGTTACTTTTATACATTGTCTGTGTATTTAATAAGCTAATCCCATACAGAAAATTGTGACCACGAGCAACCCCATAGAAGCATCCTTTTTTTATTTAAAGAATGAGGCTAAAAAACGAAAGAAATACATATGTGGATGATCTTGTGCTGGGCTATTTACTTTAGAATGAAAATCATTAATTTTTTTCCTTTCCCTCACTCTGCATTTGTCTTTGGAATAAGCACAAAAAGAGAAGTATCAGGCGTGATCTGGTGGAATTTCAGCGTAATGAAGCACAGTAATGGCAATTTTCACAAGAAACAATTTATTTTTTTTAAATATACCCTTCCGTAATGATACCTGTGACAATGCCTTAACTCCCGAATGATACCTGTCAATGCCTGACCTGTGCCTAACGCCTTGTGTTCTGTTGGTCTTTCCTGAATTCTTAATGGTGACTCGCTTTGTTGGTGCTCATCCTTTGAACCTTTAGGTGTGTTTTCCCTATCACCCCTCCCTTCATCCCCCTCCCATGCTTCACTTTGGTGAACCTTCTCCTTCTCCTCCCCAACCACTTCCAACCCCACTGCCCCACCCTCTCCTCTCTACCCCACCTCCTCCTCCTCTGCAAATTTTGTATGTATACCCAATCTGTTTTTTGTATGTACCTGATAATGATGCAGTGCATCTATGGTCATATTAAATTTTATCTAGTGGAAAATTGCCATTTCTGTGCTTCATTACTTTGGAATAAGATTTGTGTTGTGATTGAATCAATGAAAACGTGGGTATGGGGCATTCTCTTGTATGGCAACAAGGCTTGAACAGTAACTGCAGCAATACATTGGAAACGGAAGGCAATGGAAATGTGATCTATTAGAAGAATGACGATGGCCAAATGGAGGGAGAAAATCACTGGTGAAGAATTTCTGTGAAGGGCTGTGGAGAAAAGATGTTTAACGAACATAATGGACACCACCTGAGGCATAACAGCCTTCTGATAAACAACAGTGGGAGGAAAACAGGATAGGATTTCAAAATACATCAAGCCAACTATGAAAAGTGTTGAAATCAGGGATGTTAAATGAAACCAACCAACCAATAGTTTTGTAACGGAATGAAACTATAAGCTTTCTTTTTTCACATAGTTTGAGTTTGGAATGAAACTTTGTCTAGCTAGACTTTAGTTTGGCTAACGGGTTGAAAGTAGAAGATGAACAAAATATAATGCTCTGGAACTGTTCCTCCTTTTGAATAGTTCAGTACAAGTGAAGTAGGGGATGGACTTTCAGTTTGCACCGGCTGGAGGGGATTAAAGTTTTGTGACTTAAAATCAGGAATTTGATCTGGTACGGAACGATAGTTTAATTTCAGACCAAGAGAGATGCAAAATTATCCACTGTGCCTAACTTTTGGATCACACTCTTGAACTGTTTTTCTTACCTAAATGGATTACTCTAAGTGACCTGCACAAATATACTACTTCAAGCAGTTGTAGCGTAGCTTCTAGTTGTTGAGTAGCAGTTAGACCTTTCGTTACTTGCCAATGGAGTGAGAAATGCACTATAATATACTTTTAACGTAAGGTAGAAGTGTTACTTCAAAAAAGGGTCACTTTACATCATGGGCATTGCTTAAAACAGTAACTTCATGGTTGGGTTTATAAAACGGCGGTGCAACTGCCTAAACCTGGCGGCTGATGTGGGTGAATCTGCTCGGGAGGTCAAACGTTGACCCAGAGCTAAATGCGAATCAATTATTCCATTTGGATTATTTAAATGATTATTACCAGATCGGTTTAAAGAGTAGATTTAATTACAACAGTATACATTACCGACTGCCTGTGCTCTCGTGTCTGTGATTTCAGTGAAAAACAGAAGCACTGTTGTAATCCGCTGAATTTGCATAAAAACATTAGGTCTCGAAACCTTCGTCCTGTCACTGCGGCCTTTTACGACTGTTGTCAGGGTGTTTTAGGAGGAGTGATTGAAGGTCAAAAACTTTGTACTCTGTGCTCTATTGGTGTGTCAAAGTTGCTCGAAGAACCTGCACTTTATGGACTGCCTAGTGATTTGTCACAGCAAGAGGCCCCTGCCACCGTGGATGAAGAAAGACCGGGGATATCCCCGGACTTTCTTCATCCGGTTCGGTTCGACTTTGGAGGGATGATCCTCCGATTTATCCGAGTGCTGTTGCCCCTGTCTGCATGTGGCAGACAGTATGTGCGAAATGACCTTAACCATCGATGCAAGTAAAACAAAAATACTACGACTACTTAGCGGAGGGCCTAGATAGCAACAAGCAAATTGATGGGGTTCTGATTGATTTCTCAAAAGCATTTGACCGGGTAGATCATGATGTGCTTATAAAAAAGGTAGGCTTGTTAGACATAGATAGGAGGGTAGTAAATTGGATAAATTCTTCTCTCTCAGGTAGATCACAAAGGGTTAAGGTCGGCGATATTTATTTGGAGAAATTACATCGAACTTCTAGTGTGCCGCAAGGAAGTGTTCTGTGTCCTTTGCTATTTATAATCTACATGAACGACATTGGAGTAAATATAAAGAGCTCTATGAGAATGTTTGCAGACGATTGCATTATTTATAGAGTTATTGAAATAGTTGATGATGGCAGCATTTTACAAAATGACCTAAATAATATGACCTAAATAATTTGGAGAAATGGGCAAATGAGAGTGAAATGGCCATCAATTCTAGTAAAACAAAACTTGTTAGATTTCGGAAAGGTAGGAGTGCTATATTAAATAATTACTTCATTATGGTAAATGTGTTAATGGAAACAACTCATTGTATTTACCTAGGTGTGATTCTAAGCAGGGATTTGCATTGGGGACAGCATATTGAAAGAGCTACAACAAAAGCTTTTAGAGTATTATATTTTTTATGAGAACCCTGGGAAAAAGCTGCATCCAAATGAAAGATTTCTTTAAATAATTCTTTAGGCCTATTTTAGAATATGGGGTGTCAGTTTGGGATCCTTATCTTGGAGGGCAGATCAAACGACTGACAAAGGTTCAGCGTTTAGCCACAAGATTTGTGATGGGGAACTTAAAAAGGAAGGCTAGCGTTACGGAGATGATAAAAATTCTGGGTTGGAAATCACTTGAATCGAGAAGGAGAAATGCACACCTAAAGTGTATACATAAAGCCTACATTGGTGATCCCACATGGGTTGACATATACGATAGATTGAAAAGCCCTTGTTATATGTCAAGGAAAGACCATAGTTGCAAAAATGAGCCTCCAAAGACAGCTATCAAATACATTAAAGTATTCCTTTCTGCATCGGGGGATCTGCATAGGGGAGATGCGCACCACGTTTTTGGTTTTGAACATATAGTCTTTTATCTGTAAAATTTAATCGTGGGACCTTGGGCCAAGGCAGGGTGATTTATTTTCTTCTTTTTAGTTTAAATAAAAAAGTGGTTTCTTAGATTAATTTTTTAATCTATTGTATTATTATCTAATGAACTGTGAGGACAAAATAAGCAGCATCATCAACATGACAGTGTGGTATGAATGAATCGATGAAAAGAACCATAAAGTTTGTGGGAGAAAACTTTAATTCTAGTGTTAATGGATTTGTTGACGGTGAAAATCCACTCTTACTTGAGGGTTTTGATGCTCTTCAGTAATGTTTGCATTTCAGTGTCTACTGAAATACCTTATAAATTTGAAAGTCAGCCTTGTGTAAAATTATGTGAGCTTGTGAACTTTTAAATCTACTCTGTAATTAAGTATCTTTTGTCAAACAAAAAGTGCTTCTAATTATGTGATGTGAATTATCTATGGCAAAGAAATATGAGCAAGCATGTCGCAGTTATTGATAAATTGTCCCAAAGATATATTTTATTCCTCATTCCAATCTTCTATGTTCGGTAGCTGTTGTTGTTCAAGCTTCCCTTTCATATGTAGGATCATGCTCCAAATACATTATTCAATTAGTATGTGCTTCCTTACTTTGCTTGTGTTTCTGGCTGTTAGTATACTTTTTTTCTGGCAGGACACCCTCTTTGCTTGGGCTATTCTGCTTACTATATCTTTCTTGCTTCTACCTTCTCTGCTGCTCCTACTTCCCACGTAGCATAATTCTTTTTGCTGGTTTTTTTGTCTAAGTCTGATGGTGACACTATCTTCTTGATTTCTTCCACTAACGATAATTTTGGTCATTTTTGCATGATTCGTCATCTACACATATTTCTTCATAGGTTTTCCTCTCAGGTCAGCATTCTTGTCAAATCTTCTTAATTTTCTGCCAGAATTGCCATGTTATCAGCCCAGTGTAGCATGCTAATTGTTCTTCTTTGTATGTGCGTTAGTGTCTTTGATTTTTCCTCTATTTCATTTCTAGCTTTTATAATGTAAACATTGAAGATCATGGGTGATGAAGCTACCTATTTTACCTATTTTCTCACTTTTGCTTCCTCTGCATGACTGCCCACTGTTCATCATGCAGCCTCCTGTTAGAATATACTGTGGTATAAAATTTCATTTGCATGGATCCTGTGAGGTGCCTGTCGGTTTAATTTGTCATGTTTATTCGAATTGACAGCATCATCCTGGTGGAGTTGATGTCCTTGGCCCAGCGCACGCAAGCCACCACCCATCCAGTGGTGGCCAGTCCAGTCAGCTCCCCATGGACTCGCACACACTCTTGGCGTCACACCCTGAGTACAAGGAAACAGCCGCACAACTCCTTTCAATGCCTGTCAAAGTGATTGGCCCCATTGGCCTCCTGTATTTGAAGCAGAGGGAAGTGGCCATCACCCTTCCACATGACAGTAAGGTTTTTATTTTCATTGTCGCACTCCTTATTTTGAGTAGAGATGTTAACTTTTATGCATGAACCTAATTAGTAGAGATCCGTGAATTTTTCAATACGCAACATCGCAAAATACACACGAAATAATGAGAAATACCGCGAAATTGTGCCCTTCTCGCCAATTTTACGTGAATTAGCAAAAAAAATCACAAATGTTGTAGGTCAAAATCGATTAAAGCCTAGGCCTTCATTGTTTAACATTGCTGAAGTTCATTCGCGCTATCTAATTATGATCCAAAGGCAGATAACTTGCTTTTTGCGCACATATCGCATTCACGTAATGTATATCGTGCACTGAACTATATTGTAATCCCCATCTCTTCCAAAGGTTTAGCAAAAGAAAAATGTACTCAAATTTTAATAATTCAAGTTCCACACAAACAACACCTCACACACTAATTTTATAATATACCGCGATGCACTAGTTTGTGAATATGTTAAAAGACCAGTTGTGGTGAGCTCCGCGTACTGGAATGGTGCCGTATCTTAGCTTCTTGGGCACTGCCATTCCCCCCTCAACATGATGTCTCTGCCGGAATACGCCGCTAAATCAACCACAGACTCTCTCTTCCACTCCCATTTATCAATCCTCAAATTCTCTTAAATATCTAGAGCTTTCTCTCCTGTAGAGTATGAATAATGTGCTGAAAGAAATTTAACAAAAATAACGCGGCTACGTGTAATGGTTGGTTCTCGTTGGGTCTATCTGAATAGCCTTACTTCGACGAGAAGCCCGTTAATACAACCTGCTCGCGGATAGCTAACAGTGGAGAAGTTATAAAATAAATACATACCAAAAAAACTAAACTAGAATCTCCAGGGTTCCTTAAGTCTGCCAATAAAAGGACCAAACTAGTTCTTAAAAGCATTCAAAAATAACAGTATTTATTCAACTTTGAGTTAACAAGCAACATTAAACAAAGTACTCCAATATTGTCAGACATCGGCTCCTTCCTACATTAAGGATTTCACGAATACAGAAATCAAATGACATAAACTGAGCGCGACTCAACCGAACCATACAAGATACATTTTCCCCTTTGGGATCCTTAAACCCAATCCACAAAACAATTTAATGCAAAATAAAAGTGGGCCTTACTTCCGCAACTGTATACGAAATAGAGATTGAAATAGCAAAAATTAAATACAGTAAAACCCCGCTTTTACGTCCCCAGAATTTACGTTTTCCCGTGATTTACAACATTTTCTCCCGGTCCCAAAAATGTTTGCATCATTATAATGTATTTTCATCCCGCTATTTACACTTTCAAATCCCGCCATTTACGACATTTGAAGGCAAGAAAGATGGTGGCTGGCGCACTTCAACTGGCGACCCTTCGAGCGTGATTAATGTTAAAAATTGGATAAAATACATGCTTAAACATGTTTTATTAATGCTAATTTATTTGATTTCCTTTAAAAACACTATTATTTGTTTGATGGTAGCACATTACATCAATAGCATTGCTGAAAAGTATATATGCCGGATATTGTAATGCTTGCGATCGGGATTCTCGAATTGGTACTAAGGAGCCATACCAGGGAATAGAATTCTCTTCCCTGGGCGCACTAGCCTTTTAAACAGTACATTTAAATTGTAGCGGATGCCATAAATATATTTAATTAGATATTATTTGGCCAACTATCGCTGTCATTGTGGCGAAAAGTTAAAACGTATGTTAACTCTTGTGCTTATACTTCGCAGCGATCTTTTTCTTATTTCTCGTAACTCCCGCACAAATGCCATTCATCTTGTGTTTTTAGGTTTTTGGTAACTTCACCTTTAGTTTTATTTAATGTGCAATTACGGCAATCGTGAGGAAACGTATTTTAAAATGGCAAACAAGCGTGCGAGATTATCGTTATCATTGGAAGAAAAAATCAACATTTTGCTAAGAGAATTGACTCTAATACGGGCACTCGCGTGTCCCTGACCGAAGAACTTGATATACCAGGTTCATCGTGGAACACAACTGTAAAAACCCGTAAATGTATAGAGAAAAGTGCTAAGGACTGCAGCCCTATTGTTAAAAGGTGTAATTATATTAAATACTCCCAAGTACGATGAACTTGAAGAAATATTGAAGGCATTGTTTCAATCTTCCCCCGAAATAAGGCCGCATAACCGCTGTGAGAGGCGCTCGGCGCATTGATGTCTTAAAAGAATCAAATGGATGTTTACACCGTTTCAAAAGTCGATATAAATATTGTCAATTAAATTATTTTTGGTGAATCTAAAAGTGTACACTACATTGATCCTGAAACAGTTTCTCACTGGAAGTGCACAACTTTGCATAATTATGTTGATGGCTATGTCTATGCGCTTAAAGACATTTTTTACGTGGATGAGACAGATCTTTTTTAAATAATGCCACACAAGACCCTATAGACTTCAAAGGGGACCCTTGTCATGGGGTCAAGCTCAGCAAAGGTCGCCTTACTGTTTTATCAGGAGCTAATCATGGCAGTGTGAGACTGAATCCCTTTGTTTTTGAAAATTCCAAAAATCCCTGTTGCTTTAAAAATATTAAGAAAGACCTTGGCTACAACCCATGCAGCCAACACAAATGGCATGGATGACATAAGACTATTGTTGAAGAAAAAATGTATGCCCTTGATGCTAAGATAAATATATGTAGGTAGACACCACCTAAAATCAAGTTAAGTTAAAATATGAGAATACGTTTATTTTTTGTTAACTTTTGTTTATTCATTTATTTATGTCTATTTGGTGTCCCATCAAATGTTAAACATCACCTGTTAATTTAAATAAAATTATTTAACATTAGGCTATGATTTTGCTTCTATTTCCTACAAATTACGATTACCCTCGATTTACATTTTCCCGCGATTTACACTTTTTTCCTTCATCCCCGTCAAAAGTGTAAAAGAGAGGTTTTACTGTAATTGAAAAGTCCCCAAATATGGGCACACCCAAAAGAACACATGAATATTTAACTATCTCACTCACTGTCATCACCAGCCCAGTCACAAATACTCGGGCACACATATTGCCATACTCAAACTTTCAGAATTTCACACACAAGTTCAAGATAGATGGAGAATGGATGTTGCTCCTAGGAAGGCCAAAGACAGAGAGAGAGCGAGTAGCGGCTGCTTTTCTCGCATCCGTCTTCATTCCTAGGGTTGCCACGTCGCTCCATAGCAGACGGCTTTTCACTTCTGGTAGCTGTGTGAGCACCATCTGGTCTTTGGCGGGCTTTTGACTTGACCGCGCTGGTCTACTGGGCTCCACGCAACCCTCTGTACTGCTTCCCTGGTGGTCAGCCATGGATTGCAGGGGCGGGTTCCTTTTAGCCCACGGCCAGGGATGACCAGTCCCTCCACCGCGGACCCGTGGTTTGCCGGTTGGTCCTGCGTGCTCCAAAACAGTCTCTCTCTTTCTCATGCATTCACTCCCAAAAGAAACAAAACACACTCAATCATAATGTCTCGAGTACGTGGCTGAGTGAAATTTTCCCCCATTGTAGGGACAAAGCACAATTATAACCGAAAAGAAAACTAAGATCTTTGTGGATTGGTTTTATACCATAAGGATTGACCACAGAACAAATAATTTCCAGAAATAGCCCCACAAATAAGAATTGTACTTTACTGGGTTTAACCCGTTACAAAACAATAAAGTTCCCCCACACCAAAATAACACGGATAATATTTTGGAAATAAAATCAGGTTTGGATGGGTGCACTTCCCTGCAAGTTTTAGTGAGTTTTAAGTTGAAAATTAAATTGCACTGGAAATAGTTCTTTTTTTTTAGATTGAGATCACTTATTTTGTATTTCAGAAAATGTTTCCATTATTGGATCTGATGATTTCACCACTTGCATCGCTGTGGTGTTGAGGCACACTGGTGAGTAGTCAAACCATTTATAGTATGATTTATTCTCTCCATCAATTCCCAATAATACCTTCTGTATGTATCTTGGATTATGAGTCAGAAATTTTTGCCTTGTTTTGGCAGATGAAAACATAGCTTTGGCTCATGGTCAGGTCAATAATTAAGGCAGCCCTTTCAGGATCAAAATTTCAGCTTATGGCCTGCATGAAATGGTATATGTATCCTTTGTGCATAGGAGATGTAGAAATTCACCTTGGCTATTCTTGGTATCATATCATTTAATACAAGTTGACATCTTTAGTTTACCTATAAGTTAATGATTATTTTAAGATAAGCATGCCAGGTGAGGTCAATACTGGTGGGATTTGTTGTAGAATCACCCTTGTGCTTTGCTTCCTTACTACTGAAATACGACCTATCTTGCTTTAGGACATACTTTTGATTAGGGGTAGGTCAGTTTTGCTCTCGGTTCCTCTGGTTCTTGAGCTTGGAACCAAAACCGGAATCAAATTAAAAAAGTATTGATACCAAGGTCCTTGATGTGAGAAGTATATACATACGTCTATTAATTATTCGACCTGGCGAGTGGTGTCTGTGAATTGGAACCTGGTAATGGAACAGAATAACTGACCTTTTTTACATATAAAATTGAAGTAAAGCAATGCGCGAGTATTAAAATCAAAACCATCACTGAGAACCGCAACAAAAAATAGTGGAACTGACCCATTGTTACCTTTGATAAATGATTTTTTCTGTTAAAAGAAGCTAAACTAGATGTTTCATGCAAGTTTTCCTCAAATCTCAATTCTTCATACTTGGTTTATGAATGACGGAGCCATGTTCGCCCTTTTTTGAACAAATTGTTTTCTCTTTTGATTTCCTTATAATTTGTTGGTTAGTATTATACGTTTGTTAGTTTGCATTTTAGAGATTGAGTTTTCTGAAGAAATCCTGCCTTCCACCCTTCTGATATGATACTTATGAGTGACCTTCTATGATGTGCTGATATCTATTAATATTGGCTTCATTTATCCGTAGTAAAAGGTCTTCTAAAGTAAAATTGTAATTCCAATTCATTTTACCATTAATCCACAATTCAGGCTCGGGTGCCTTAGGCTTGGCACACATGGATGGCTCACGAGTGGAAGAGGGTATTCTTGCCATGCTGCAAAAGATTCAGGAACTCTCTGTTGGTTTTCCTGAAGGCAGGATAACCCTATCCCTGGTTGGTGGTTTCTCTGACCCAAAAAACTACTCAGAGGAACTCCTAGCTGCTATCTTACGTAAGTATTGCTGATTCAATGTTAGATTTAAATGAAATTTTGAATTTGATGCTTTTCAATTTCTTGGAGTAATTATAAATTTGTATCCATAATATAAATCAAATTTTTTTAACAAAATATATTCATGTAGGCAATTCCACGTGAGTTGAGCCAATGTGGTATGCTCGACCCCTGTCGATTTTTTAAATATTTACACCATACATATATAGCCCTATACAACACTATGACAAATTTCCAATAGTTCTTCTGTATTCGTGCAGATGGTGGAGATATTCGCTATGGGCCTAGGATTTCCAATATGGCTACCGACATTGAATTCCTCAAAACAGAATTGAAGGCTCTTAAGGCCCTTAACCTATTCGCCTCTTAATTTTCCATGGAATTTCTGTCCTTAAAACCCTATTTAATTTTCTGAAATTTTCATTTGGAAATTATTTTTAATTTCCGATTATAGACTACAGTTCAAAATGAAATATAGTCAGTTGTTTTATCATAGTATTTTCCTTCGATTAAAATTATTTTAATGCACAATAAAATATTATTTTTAGTTTTTTTATAAACAATGTAAAAAATACAACTTCGCATAATATCTAGTTTAACATTTTTGTTTCTTTTGATAGAAATTAGCTTTAAACGTTTATTTCTTTTTAATAATGTATACTTTCATCATTGAAGTTTTCATTTCGTTTCAGTTATTATTTCCTTTTTAATTGCAATTTCAATATAGGTGTACTCTGTAAACAAAATCGAAAAATCATCTTTCACATCTACTGGTCCTGGGCCCTTTTTCTCACTCTAATCATTATAACTCTTATACTGCTTTGGTAAAATGTGCATATAAATAAAAAACCTCAACAAATACAAGTACTTTAAAATCAATAATAATTTTTAAATTTACAATATTGTGAATATTTTTGCCATACATCGATGTCTCTTTTGTGTGATATTTTTTTAAGTAGTCTGGAAGGTGTAATGCGACATTTCAATATTCACTTGCCCATCTATTCTCAAGCCAACTCCACATAGATCCGGAACAGGTGCGGAATGCAGAACGCGGAAATACATCTAGCCAATCACAAGGAAGGAAGTTGCGGAAAGGCAGAGTGTGGTTGGCTAGAATGATATCATGAACGTTCTGCAAACCTTCCACTATTTCTCGAGGGTTTTCTGGCGAGGTTTCGGAAAAAAAAATTTCCAAAGTTAACGTTCTTTGGCCAGAAATCCTTTGTGAGAAACTCATCACCAAGAACTTCACTCACGGAAATACGAAATGATGCATAGTTTCCTCTATTTACCTTTAATTGTTCAATCTCAATATAAGAGTCAGTGACCTCCATCTTTTGCCATTTAATGTACGCCATGACATTTTGAGCAGGGGGTCCCTGCTTCTCAACACTCGGCATGGTGTAACCAGAACACCTCTGTTGTGGAGACACTCCAGACTCAATGATCCTCTACCACCTACATTGCGAGGGAGATACAATCTGGCGACGGAAGATTTCTGATGAAGACTTCTGTAGATGGTCATCATCTTCCTCGTTCCCCTATCAAGGTTATGCAACTCATTCCACTTCATGCATCCGAAGGTATACAGCAGTGTAGGAACCGCGAACATATTCGTGGCAAGAACCTTGTTCTTGCCAGACAGCTCAGAACTCCAGATGTTCCTGAGAGTCTGTTTGTATTTAGCGGTGAGCCTTTCCTTCACTGCTGCAACCTCCTGCATTTGGCGCTGGGGGATGCCGAGGTATTCATAACTATCATCGCCCTCGAGGTGACGGATGACGCTCCCATCAACAAGTTGCACGTCTTCCTTGATATTCGAAAATCTTCCTCTCAACGGGGAGATGGATGCACACTTGTCCAATCCAAACTCCATCCCTATTGCCTCACTGTATTCCAGTACGGTGTCCAGGGTAGTGCGAAGGTCTTTCGCATTAGAAGCGTAGAGCTTCAGGTCATCCTTGTAAAATAAATGGGTAACCTTATGCTTCCTGTCGCCTGGAGCACCGCACATGTATCCTTTACCTTGTCGCAGCTGAAAGGACAGGGGTAGGAGGGAAATACAGAACAGTAAGGGGCTCAAGCTGTCACCTTGAAAATCGCTACGGTAGTATGTTATCAACTCTGTGGAAACTGACCGCTTGCCTGAATTCAGAACGAAGAGCGTTTTCCAGAGTGGTAACAGGCGTTGGATGCAGGACACAACCTCTGGGTGGACTTTCATCAACTTCAGCTTAGCAATCAAAAGCTCATGCGAAGTGGTGTCAAAGGCCTTCTTATAGTCCACCCAGGCCATTGATAGGTTTCGCTTATGCTGTATGGCATCCTGGCATATACTCCTATCAATGAGCAGGTTGTCTTTACATCCTGTGATTCCCTGCTTTGAGCCCCTCTCTGCTCGTACACCTCCTCCCACACAGGCTGAACATGGTGGAGCATAAGGTCGCTCAAGATAGAGGTGAACGCCTTGTATACAGTGTTGAGGCAGGTTATAGGGTGTTAGTTCTTTGGATTGGACAAGTCTCCCTTCTTAGGTATTAGAACCTTGCGTCCCTCAGTCAGTCAAGGTGGAATTGGTTCTCTACCCATCAGAAAAGACGTGAAGATTCTGGCGAGGTGTTGGTGGGTGGAAGTAAATTTCTTCCACCAGGAGTTATTCATGGCATCCATTTCTGGATCCAAGAAGTTCTTCTAGCCAGAGAAGGCCTTCTTCACGTCGCTTTCTGTGACTGAAAGAGGTCCATTCACATCTTGTAGCTGGCAGTCACTGAACTCTTTAAAGAGGCCTAGGGCCGGAGTGTCTCTGTTGAATGGCTTCGACGTTTCATAGATTTCCTTCCAGAAACATTCAACCTCTTGGATGGGTGGCGGAGATTCAACGACAGGCGGAGGTGACCGAAAGAGACAGAATGGGCAAAGGAGAAAGGTAGAGTTCTCCCTCACGGCCTTGCTCCTTTTGAGGAGTTTTTTCCGGGCCGTGGTGAGTGCGCGTACTCTATCGACCACGTGCTGCTTAATGGTGAGTAGCACACTTTTATTCAGTGTGTGATGGCTGTATCTGAGGCTGCGTGCTATGCGCCGAACTTTAGGAGTGAAGGCTTGCCCAGATGCGATGTATTCCGTCACATACTGAATTCTCAACGCCTGTCGTCTCGCCTGCGTGATCTTGGCCTCCAACTGTTCCAGTCTTCTTTCTGGTTTGTCCTCCCAAGAGGCAGTCTTTTTGGAGTGAGCCATGATTTTTGCAGCAGCATAGACTGCACAATAGACTATCCATAGGTCAGACGTCTCTGTCAGGATTTCGTCGATGAGGCCATTCAACCGGGAAAGGTGGTTACCCCGCAGAGAGATTTTTAGGTGGATATCTCTCTGCCTTGTTTGTCCTTCATCATAGGATACTGTGCTTAATAACTGCGATCGTATTTCAGAGACGGCCTGACTAGCTTCCTCCCCATTTGGCAGAGACTGTGGCATGAGTGCCGTTCTCGCCTCAGGCGGTGGAGAGACTGTCTGTGTCGGGGAGGGTGGTCTGGCCGGTGGTGTGTTCCTCTGAACTGGCGGTTGGTGGAGAGTTTCCTTTTGCCGCAGGTGTTTGGCATAATCGCGCAGATTTTGCTGCAGTAGGTGGTCGTGTTCTGGATGCATCTCACACCGCAAAGAGTGCATCCTTACCATATACCCCCTGGCAGCATGGCATTGGAGGAGGTCTCCACTTAGGGCTTCCGTCCACTGCATCCAAGCTCCCGTAACGGTGGTATTTGAATTTCCACACCCATCTACCCTAGGGCCCCCACCTGAGAGGGGCCGGTTGTGGGTGGCTTTTTCTGTATTCCTTTTTGGAACCAGTTTTGCTGCGTGTGGGGTGGTTAGCCCCACACGCAGACGTCCACCATTAGCCGGCAAGAACTGTTACCAGGTACGCCACGGGGAGGCTGGTGGTTCAGCTTTCGTACCCTTACTATTATTGTCATACCCTTTTTATTATTATTATTATACCATCAGAGAAGAAAAGAATAGCATGAGACCATTGAATTCCCTCACAGAAGTAAAAATAAATATGGTTATAATGGGGCTGGCAAATCGCCGGCTTTTTACCGTAAGGTAAAGCAAGACAGACCGGCGAATCGTGGGTGCCATACCCCAATGGGTTAAGGGGGAATTGCCTTGAAAATCGAGCTTTTGGACTAACTTTGAACACCTACAGCAACGTAAGTTTTATGAACACGTGAATGGAATGTCGAAAATTAGAATATATTAATGAGTCATTGCACTGGTACCAAAAAACTGAAAGAATGTTTTTTATTTTTGCCACAATAAACCTTTTAAAAATGGCTTTTTGTAAAATAATTTTTGTCTAATGTATTGTAATTTGTATTGTAATTATTTGTAAATTTTAACTAATGTATGCATGTTATTTAACCACATTTTGTGTATAATCAAAATTTCTTTTCGTGCTAAATATTTACGACTCATTTTTTAATTGCATAACATATTTTAAATTTCATTCTGAACATTTTCTATATGACTAAATCATGTTTATATAACAATGGACCGTTTACTCTGTTTTTTCTTTTAACAAAATCTTAGGGGAAACACGGCATACACTCTGTGAAACACATTTTACGCAATCCATATTAAGGAAAGGAGTAATTTAATAGCATTAGAACAGCGGAACTCCATGTTATTTAGGATATTATCTCAAAATCCATTTCGCCCATAAGAAATACATTGGATCTACAGTTCCCGAAGTTTTCGCTGATTCTTGAGCTAAGTCCAGTGCTGTAGTCGCGTATGAGAGTTGTCCATCTGCTATAGCTATCCCTTGCCTTACCAGTCTCCTTCCAAGGAGCTGTCAAACGGAAAGAAAGGCTGGGTCCTGAGAGAAAGGATGGGTCCTTCACTCTCCACTACCTGAGTAAATATCTTGATCCTTTCTTAAAGCTCCGATACTTGCAGAGGGCTACGAGTATTCAAGGAACAAATCATGCACTTCAAAAGAGAAATGAACTATAATTACATTCAATTATCAAGAATGATAAAAACTTGGTAGCATTTCACAAAGTTTTTATCTTTCTTGACGATGAGATTTCACAAAGTTGAGCCTGATTCTATTGAATTCACATTCAATTATCTCACAATACTACAAAGGCTGCTTGGGAAATCATCTACTCCATTACAAAAAGCCATCATTGAAGCCAACAAGCCGACCAAACCGCTTTTGATGGTCATTCTTTTTCAGGCTCTGTCCAAATTGCTAACAAGTTCAATGAAAAATTTAGCTTGAAGCCAAGTCTCATAATGCTCCCAACGGGTCCCAATCTTCTGCCCTTTTTCTTTTCCCAGCCTTGGCTCTGGAGGTAAAAGATACATTGTGCTCTCTTTCAGGAACTCCTGTTCTGCAGGTATTGATGGAGTACCTCCACCAATCATTAACACGTTCAATGCTAAGAGACAATGAGTAAATTTATGTGGTGGCTATTTTTGGTTTTTGCCTATTTTGCATGCATATGTTATTCTTATAATGTTGTTAATATATATATTATAATATTTATTTTAAATAATATATTATAATATATTTTTTTGACGACTGCCCGAGCGGTCCTGCGCCGCTGGCTCTGAATGGTAGTTAAACAATCCCACATAACACTTTTTAAAATATACATAGATCACACAAATGGTGTTCTTTTTTACTTATGCTTTGTCATTTCCTAATTATAGAGTTTTTAGACCTTGATTTAATCGAAATATGTAGTTTGTAATTTCGGATATATAGTTCTTCATCTGGAATTCTACAACAAAGTTGCATGTAGCAGATTTTTCCTTTGGCATTGACACTTTGGTTCGTTGGGGTCTGATCTTCTGGAAGTCCAGAAAGGGATAACATGAAAGAACACCGCCAGTGGCACTGTTGAAGGGAGGATGAAAAGGCTATATGTTTGCTTTCCGCAGAACTCCAACTAGCGTACGACCGTATTTATGGTACTACCTGCAACCCTAACCCTCCCAGCCTCAGCGAAAAGCTTTCCCTGTGTGGACACCCTTTTCACAGTCCCTAACAAACTCAAACCATTCTGTGCTATTGCTAATTTACTCACTAACTGATGCTCAAATTATGACAACAAATAACGAAATTTCACAATGTAAAATTTTTATTTCTTATCACATTTTTAAAGACAATAAACAATGCAACACATTCAAATATATACCTAATTCAATTACAATAGTTTTGGTACAATAACTCTGCCAAGTAAAATTTTAAGCACAACACAATAATAATGGCTCACTTATTGTGAAATACAATAAAAAATTCTTCCAGACATAATCCAGGCTGGTCAGGGCATCCTGGACAGAAAAACCCACTATTTTTTCTAATGCCATTTTTTGTGCACACTTTGCACTTTTCATAGTTTTTTGCCTTTTTCTCTTGAGGGAACCACTGCAGGAAAATGTCCAGCATTAACTTTTTTTTCATTGTCGGTGATTTTTCTGACTGGGGTGAAACATTCTGATTCTCCAATCAATTCATTAATTATTTTCAGCCAAAATTCATAAAATGGCATCTTTTCATTGTACATGTTGAATAATAAATAACTATTTGTAAGCATCATCTGAAATAAATTAATTCCAATTGTTTTGTACTAGTGCAGTGTCTTTCTGTCACATGGTTAGTACGCCATCATCTGGTCGAAAAGATCCACTCTTATTTATCAAGACTCATTATATTCTAAAACTGCCCTGGGTTTGGCCACTGTGTTACCTCTTTTGCCCGTTACCTCAACCATCTCTCTGTCGAACTCAGAGGATATCATAATTACATTCCTTCTTTCTCTCCACTTCATAACACAAATACCATCATCTGTATACCTTTCCTTGCATTCTCCCTTTTTCAGTTTTTCATTAATTAATTCTGTAGGGTTGTCCTTCCTATTGGCTTGTAGTGTCCCAGTTACATATGTTTTATTTTCTAAAAGGAATTTAGTCAATCGTGGACTGTTATAAAAATTGTCCATGAATAGAGAGTGTCCTTTGTTCAATTTATTTCGCATTAACTGCTTGACTACTTTTTCCATCTGATTAAGTCCTCCTATATCATTATCCCTAGCACCTGAGTATATGGTACAACATTGCACCAAACCATTTGGAAGTGTCATCATATACAGCTTGACACCATATTTATGATGCTTCCCCTTGATGTATTGGTTGAAAATCAAGCGCCCCCTCCAAAGAACCATTGATTCGTCAATGGATAATTGCTTCTCTGGGTAATAAATATTATCCATTGTTTCATTGAAATAATTCAATAGGGGCCGGATCTTATACAACGTATCGTTTTGTACAGGTTCTCCTTCTACAGGCTTTTGCAAAAATTCAATGCCCAAAGAATAAGCATAAATCTGTCCCTACTCATGAAATTTGAAATCCACTTTAATTCAAAGAGGCGATCCCTTTTCCAGTAGTCAGCAAGCCTGTTACATTTTATAGTTCCCATGTGGAACAAAATCCCTATAAAATGTTTGAATTCCGGAATAGTTAACTCTTTCCAATGCTTAAAACGGGCTTCTGGAGTACTGCATGAATTATCCAATTCCTTAGCGTAAACATTTGTATGTTCCACAATTAATTCAAAAAAGTTTTCTGTGGCCAAAAGATTGTAAAAGTCAATGGCATTACTACCAGGATTGGGAACCTGAAGGTTCGGATGTGCCATGAATTCGATTTCATTTGTAGTTGGTTTTGTGCAACTCCACACAATGTCCTTACTCACTGCTGGTGAAGTCAGAGGTGCATCATCTTCTCCATCCGACTGAGTATTCGACTCTGCAGTGTTGAACTCACTTGAATCGTCAGAGTACATTTCTTCTTCATCCGAAGATAAATCTTTCGGAAACAAAGGCGAGCCACCGTCTCCAGCAAAATGTTTCTTTTTCTGAGATGGCACGGTCAGCTTAGATGGTCCAGGTCTCATTGGTACTAAAAATATTGATAAATATTAAGATTCAATGTAATAATTTTAAGTGAAATAATGAAATATTCACTTGGTGCTTCCCCATAGAACCTTGGTGTTTCCTCATAGAATATATTGCGAACAATCATCTGCAATATCGTAATTGATAAAAATTTGCTCTTTACTAATGCATAACGATTTCGAAACTAAGTGAATATTTCTACATTTTAAAATGAGTCAGTTCCACAAATTTACGCAGAGTACAACTGATTTAAATAATTATAAAAATGATATTGCTTACCTTCCGTATCCTTATTTACTTTGCGTAACTTTGTTGATTTGTCCTCTTTTGGAACGTCTTCATCACTCATCTCGCTATGAACACCTAAAAGTTACATAAAAGTAATATTGCAAGGTAAAACATTCATTTCTAATAAAAATATTATGAACAACCTTTTCTAACTGCAGGAGCTCAACGTTTCCCAGAAGATGAAGCATTTTTTCGTATTTTAGGCATTCTGAGACAACTAAACTAACACAACCATAAAAAATAACTGTAATATACATGCGAGAGAAGTTTTTCTTTGTAAAATAATCATTAAAAAACAGATACACACTCGAAAAAAAACTGCGCTACCAGAGAACGGACCATGCACAAAGAAAGGTTGGACTCCAACTTATGGCTAGGAAGCACTTAGAGTGTCACAGTGTATGCCTGGCCCCGCCACCAACCATAAAACCTATGGAGGAAAGGGACCGCCCGGGCGGCCGTGCGCCACCATATGGGACACACGAGGGCCGCTCGAGCGGTCCCCAGCACTGAACTTGTTAAAGCATCTATTGATATAATTATCAAGCCCTTGGTCCATATTATCAACTTGTCACTGTCTGAGGGTATTTTTCCTGATTATTTAAAATATGCAATTGTATTTCCCATTCCAAGAAAGGGGCACAAACCTTGTGCTCAACTCTGCAAACCTTAAAAACAAATTTATTTAATTATTTTAATTAATTAGCTTGGTTAATTTTGTCTTTCCAACTTTTCAGATACCTTCCACAAGCAGCCTATAGAAGTGGACCTATCATTAGCTTGTGTTTGTAAATTGAACACAACAATCAGAGGAGGTATACATTGGCCCATTATTTATGGAATAGGTAAGTTGTTCATAAAATACTTCCTTATATCTTTATAAAAATAAATTAGTCTACAGTGCAAAGATCTCTTGAAACAATATTTGTATAATACTCTCCACTAGACCTTTTAAATGGGTAAGCCACATGACTAGTTTTAATGACTGCTTACTTCATGCATTTCACTGTTAGGTTTGCGGGAATAGTATCATTGTTTTCCATGTAGCTACATCTTCATTTTACATCTCTAGTGAAGATTTTTGTGGAGAACGTCATTGTATGAAGAACAGGATATTTCTTCTCGCACCTACAGAAGCCTCTTGAAGTAGTGCGTTGAAATGTTTTTCTGTGCTATTGGTATTGTCCTGTTATTGAGCCCACTTGGGAGTTAGTCATCTAAGTCTGCTGAATACTTATTTTTCTGTGATCCACAGTATTTTGAATTAAGTAGTTGATATATTGATGATTGTATTGTAATGCAAATGGAGTTTGATAAAAATGACTAGATAAAAATGATTACAATTCGCACACTGAATCAAGTATCAAGGAATATAAACTTCCAGAGAACAGTAAATGTTTAGTTGGCATTTATTGGCCATGTGGTAGCCCAGTGGGCAGAGCTTTGGTTATGGAACCGAGTATTGAAGATTGAATTTCAAGTGAAGCCTATTAGCAATCCCTAAATTCTGTGAGTTGGAAACTCCTGGTAGCCCAAGGAAAGAAACTAGCTTTCCTCTCTTGAGGGTTTGGTTTCCACATTGTTCTCTTACTTTATAGTAGGTGTGCTCTATTCTCATCTCTTAGACAAAACCTCAAATCAATCAGCTAATGATTTGAAGTGCCTTATTTTCTGGCTCAATGGAACGTGTGGGCATATTAAAGCACTCTAGTTTTCACCACTTATTTAGGGACGTATGGCTAACCTTTTATATTAGGTACTCTATGATGAGATTTACAGTTAAACTGTAAAAGTGGTCCTCAACCAAATTCTGTTAATAAGTATGGAAAACTGGCATAATCTGGGACACTGTCATACTTTTTTATTACTTGTAATTCTGAGATGCATATTACCGAGATTTCAACTAATTTTCTACAAAAGAAATATTACTGGTTTGTATGGCAGTCATAGATTGTAATTACTGATAATTGCTAAATTGATTTTCTACTTTTAAATCAAAAGTTAAATTGGTGCAAATTTCAACTGTTAGTTCTCAAAATTCAGCTTATCAAGAGAGCATAACCTCATTACTGGTAGTCCTTACAGAGTTTGATTCTTCAGGGTGGCCACATGTCAGGGAAGTGAGGGAAATGTCAGGTGAAAGAGGTTTGCTGTCAGGGAAATGTCAGGGATTTTCATGTCTTGTCAGGGAAACTCATAGGGGTCGCTCCTCTACAGGTGGCTCGGCTCATGTTCCATGTACTTCTTTCGTCCCCGCCGCCATCCGATGTATGCCGAGCCACTCATTGCCAGTTCTTTCTTCCTCCCTTTGGCTCTGCCTGGCCATTCCCGGCTACCTTTTCAAATATCTTGGCTGAAAGTCAAACCTTAAATGTGTGGGGATGGATGCCTTTCGGAAAACCCCGGAACAGTTCGAAAGTCTCCTCTGCCGCCCGTCTCCGTGTTCACCCGCTCACTGTTGCCAAGTTTCCACTCGTGGTTTCTCTCTCACTCGCACATCTTTCTTCAAAGGCGCATCGGGCATATTGAATTCTGTATTGAACGGTCGTGGTGCGAGATTGCTCAGACGGTCATGTCTCAGGAAAAATTCATCAGAAAAAGGTCCTGGACAAGAAGTCGACTTACGGCATTGGAGTTTTTGCTCTTTCCAAAGAATCATAGGTAAAATTTTCATAAATTCACTACGATAGACTTATTGTCAGAAATGGCCAGCCAAAGCCACCTTGGGCTGCCTGGTCGCGTGCATCTCCTCCTCGTAGGGTGAGCTGCTTCGGTTGTCCGGTGTATAAAGTTCAGGTCGTGAACTGGTCGTCCTATGGTTAATTTCTCAGCACATTCACAGATAATGAGCTAATTTATCATTAGTCAGGGAAAAATAGTCATTGAAATCAACCATGCATTTCTATTTCTTCAACCCTTTCAGAATTATTTCCACCACTTGTCCACTGGCCGTTCAGGTCATACTGTGTACATGATGAAGGGAAGTGATGAGAGTCAACGTGGGGTAGGCATGGTACTGAACACAAAATTGGGTCTGAGTGTGGTAAACATTGAACTGGTGAGCGACAGGATACTAATGGTAGAAATAAAAGCAGGCCTATGAGCAACCATAGGGAGGAAGAGGTGAAAGAGGTGTACGAGCAAGTAAAAGAAATAATAAGAGAAGTGCCGGGAAAGAAAAACCTGATAGTGATGGGTGACTGGAATGCAGTGGTGGGAGAAGTGAGGGACGTATTAGAAGTGGGAGGGTTTGGGCTAGGAAGAAGAAATGATCACGGTGAAAAGCCAGTTGAATTTTGTAGAAGAAATAAATTAGTAGTGACAAACACTTGGTTGATACCAAATTGATTATATAATTGTAAGGCAGAGATTTAGGAACAGTGTAAAAAACTCGCGTAGTTATTCAGGGGCGGATGCGGACTCAGATCATAACTTGGTGATGATGAAGTGTGAAGTTAGATTCAAAAGGCTTTGTAAAGGTAGGAAGATAAAGAGGTGGAACCTTGGAGCATTGAAAGGGTTGAAAAGGAGGGAATACCAAGAGCTGGTAGAAAAGAACATACGTGAAGCAAAGCGGATGGGAACAATAGAGAGAAGATGGGAGGTTATAAAAACAGGCATTGCAGGAGCGGCAGAGAAAACATTAGGAACAGTGGAAAAGAAGAGGGTTAAGAAGCAGTGGGTTATGGAAGAAATGATAAAGAAAATGGAGGAGATAAGGATATGGAAAAACGCCAACACCGACGTAGGCAAGAGGAAGTACAAGGAATTGAATAATAAACTCCGGCGAGTGATCAATCAGGCAAAAGAAAACTGGTGGAAGGGACAATGCGAGGAAATGGAAAAGATGCAGGAGGAGGGGGAAGTGGGCGCTTTGTATGCCAAAGTGAAAATGTTATCGGGTGGTAAGAGAGGTCAAACGATACCAAAGGGTAAGGACAAAACAGGAAAGATATTAATCGAACAGGAAGATATCCAAGAAAGGTGGAGAGAATACGTAGAGGAGCTATATGACCGCGAGAATAGACCCTTTTGCCTAGATCTAGAGGATGAAGGAACAATAGATAAGGATAACCTCGGACCAGAGTTACTTGACAGTGATATAGAGAGGGCATTAAGAGAGATGAAGGGTAAAAAAGCCGTGGGAACTGATAACCTACCTTCGGAGCTACCGAAGAATCTAGGTAGTAAGGGGAGAAAATCGTTTTTCGAACTTATTCGCAGGATCTACGAGGAAGGAGTATGGCCAGAGGATTTCGTGAAAACAGTATTAACCCTTTGAGTGCCAGCCGAAATTCCATAAAGGTGTCTTAAAAGTGCCAAGGGATTTTCATGAAAATTGCAGACTTTCAATAAAATGTCATTTAAAAGAATAATTTTTATGATAAATTAGTCAAATTTGGACAGTGTATAGACAACATATCCCTATATGATATTGTTGACCGTTTGTAAAATTTATTATCCATGGAAAAAATATTAAATTAATTAAACATTGTAATTGTTATCGTAAATTTTATTGCCATTATTTAAAAGCGATGTCGTAAAATTTTACATGTACGATTTATTAAGATTTATACATATTTTCAAAGAATGCTTATTCATTTTATCAAATACCAAAATTTTCAATTGCATTTTCACTATTATTTGTTTAAATCGATGATTATCAGTAGAGCCAAATTTATGATCCATTCAAGATTCAACCCCAAACGTTTGAAAAATGAATATCATAAATCAGACAAATGGTAATCAGATATGGAATACATACTAGCTAAAATTTTATTATCTAAATGATCAGAATGGTTTTTGAAAACATAAATTAATTGTTAATAACAATTATGCAATGTTATAATTTTTATAACAATTACTGAGTGTGTACTGAAATTACGATCACAACTGATTTGTTCACATTTTTGTGAAAATGCAAGCGTTTTAGATTTGCTTAGCAAATAAACTATTATCATAATCAAATTTAGATTTTATCAAAAGAAAATATAACAAAACATGTGTCCAAATTCACACAGAAATCGCGTCAAATTTACAAGAACAAAGAGAGAAAGAGAAAAACTTCGACTGCTTATAGCATGCTTTTTTTTATTTTACAATGATCCGTTCCACTCAAAAGTAATTTACAATGTATATTCAACAAATTATGCTTGATAATCCATTTAGATTACAAGCAATTTTCACACTTTCCGCTTTAGTGAGATACAGAGTCACACATCATCAAAAACTAATTCCCCAATGATGATGACGCTTATTGAGATACGTGCTACAATAACCTGCTGTGGGATTTGGTCCAACTAAACTTTTAGTTTAGTTGGCTGGTGAGACGAAAGCTCACCTTTACCAATATTTGTCGACTTTTTCTTGCTTTACTGCACTTCACTCATCATAGAGAAAATAAACTATCGTCGTAAATAAAAAAACTTTCGTTCGTATCGCACGCAAATTTCGGTAGGAAATAAGAAACCTAGTTAGCTTGCGTCTCTTGCTCTTTCCGAAATGCAACTGCTTTCTACGGCATCCTCCACTTTTCCCGTCATCAAAAGAGCTTTCATTGTAATTGTTAACCCAAACGCATGACTTAGACCAGATGGCCGTGCTCAGACACTCCAAGTCATAAATAAATCTCCCAAAGGGAACCCTCCACTTTGCCCGTCACCGAAATCACTACCTATGTGATTGTCGACCAAAAGGCATGACTAAGACCCTCCGAGTCATAAAAAAAGTAGCCGCTGGCCTAATCTCTTTGGGTGAGGTCGGTGCCAACTTTGTTTACGCCTGCAGTGACTCTCATTGTCAGAATCTTTTGTGCTGCAAAAGATTCAAGAGTGGCATCATCTCAGTCATACGAAGGCGGGGAATGCACGCTCGGGAAGAAAGCATTCGTCTCAAAAACACTACGTATCCAGGACTGATTACCTATCTATTTTTTCCCAGTACCCATAAAATAATGTTGTGGAGATCCTTGTAGAAGATAATACAAAAAGAAAAAGATATTGACACGCAATATTCATGAATTATGAGCATTTTCCCATGAAAAAATCCAAAGAAAAACACTAAGCAAATAAGAGGGCGGTGGAAGTGCCACTGAACTTGAGACCACAGTATTTAACCCTTTGTGTAGTGAGTTTTTTTCTTGCTGGCTAACCCCCGGGAGTGAGTTTTTTTCTCAAAAAAAAAAACCCGAAATTAGTTCTAGTAAAAGTTTTATTTCATAAAATCATGCTCTTGTTGTTTAGTATCTCTGGAAAAATGAAAACAAACCTTTCTAACATTTTAAATAATTTCTTGCAAATTTAAAAAATAAACATTTATTACTAATACAAAGAAATATGCGCTAAATTGTTATCCCATTGTAATTCGAAATAATGAAGTATTGGTATTAGCAGAATCTCAAATTATTATTCTCATATAAAGATATTATTAGAACAATTTAGAGGTTTTTTATTTATTCCTTACGTTTAAAAATTTTTCAAACTGTGGTATTCCTCAAAGCATGGATGCAGGCAAAGTGGTTTGTTGCATTCGAAGCACATGACCCTAGTGTCTTTCCGTTTGGCCTCCCTTCTTTTTGTATGCTGACATACGAAGCATTTTCGCTGTGGCTTTGCTTTTGAGGCGGTTGCTGGGACTGGCTTTGGGAAGTGACGCCCCGAAAGACGAAGACTCTCTCCTCCTGACGATGGTCGTCCCCCTCTTGGCGATTTCCTCTCTTTCGCAAATTCCTCAAACAGTTGATCAATGAGCTTCAGTCTGAAGTCATATAGCTGCGGTCTAGTCCCAGTCTTCATTTGGTACACAATGTATGAGTTCAATACAGCAATGTCTATTTCATGGAAAAAAAGTTTTATATACCACTTCATTGTTTTTCTAACATTTCCTGTGAAACTAATTTGCATATCAGCCTTATCAATCAAGCCCATATTCTCATTGTGCCTAACTACACTTAGTGGCTTGATTATCCTGCTCCCAGTAGTGTAATCTGTTTTGCCAGATTCAATCATCAAGTCCTCATGAATTGTAGTTAGCATGTTGACTTCTCTTTTGTCACGCCATCTTTGGGCTAACATGGTTTTAGTGTGTCTTGAGACGCATTCGCCCTTTTTTATATTCTTTGGAAACTCAGGCATTCCCTTTCGATTTTTTCGAACAGTTCCACAAGCACCAGTTGCATTTTCATATAAATATTCAAACAAATTAGGACTTGTATACCAATTGTCAAGGTATACATTGTGGTTTTTTCCTATGTAAGGAGTAAGTAATGTCTTCACTACAGAACCCGATATACCAACTTTTTCATCATAGTCAATCTCAGTTTCCTTCCCAGTATAAACTATGTGGTCAAGGACAAATCCTGTTTCGCAGTCACTGAGAAGGAACATCTTTATCCCAAATCTATGCCGTTTAGATGGAATAAACTGTTTCCACTGTAGTCGCCCTTCCAAGCTACTATGCTTTCATCGATGCACAAATTTCTAAATGGATAAAGAATGGACTTATATTTTCTTCTGAAGTGGTCTACAACAGCCCTAATTTTATACAATCGATCACCTTGAGGTTGGATATTGTTATCACTAAAGTGCAACAGTCGTAATGTCAGCTGAAAACTATCCAACGACATAATTTTTCCAAATATTGGTGTTTCAATCAAAGAATGTTTTGACCAGTAGTCCTTCAGTCTGTTCTTTTTTACGTGCCCCGTCAACAAAACAAGAGCTAGAAAAACATACAAATCTTCTACTGTAATTCCTCTCCATTTGCGCAACTTTGATTTTTCTTTTACCTCTGTAGTTTCAAGAATAAATTCATGATAATTGTTCATTTCAATAGCAATTTTGCTCAGAAAACCTTCGTCAACAATTTCTGTGAAAATCGAAATTTCCAGTCTGTTACTGTCATCAGCGTCATCCAGTTCCTGAGAAAAAGTATCAGAAATACCGGAATTTGAGTCATCAAAGACAGGAGAAATTGCTGGAAGAAACTTGCCTGCAGATATCCACTTCCTCAACAAAGGTGGTTTATCCGGTGTCAAACGAGGCCTTTTTGCTTGTGTTTCTGGACAATCTTCCAAAGTATTTTCATCAGACGATGAATCACTTATTTCATTATTGAAATCATCACAATCACTATCGTAGGAAGACGAATATTCATCATCGGACTCTGCGTTTGTCAAGATATTATGAATATCTTCCGGAGCTAGCCTTCCCGCTTCATAACGCCTCGACATCTTTACTGGGGAAAGGCAGAATTTTTTAGACGAATGAATGAGGTATATGTTGACGAAAAAGCAAAATATAAAAAAGCAATCATACCTTGTACGATACTGAATATTGTGGTATTATAACTACAATAATAACTTATCAGATGAAAACACAGCTGTAAATACAATTAGCTCTGTTAGAACAAATACGGCAGCTACTTATGGTATGCACGTACTCAAGGATGAACGTAGTTACTAGTGTTATGAAATAGATGGAAGCACTCTTCAGAGATACTTCATAGTGATAACTGGGCTCACCAGCCTCCAGAATAGATGGCAACACCTGCTACAATGCTTATAAAGGGCAGACGTTCATTCACGCCTTTACTGCTCTAGCTCAAACTTCAAAGACGTACAGGTACGACCGTACTCCCTACGGTCAGGAGGCACAAGGACGTACTTGAACGTTGGTACTACTCAAAAGGTTAAAAGAGATTTAAATAGCCAATTGTTTTATAAAAGTGAATATAAGTAGTATTATGTTTGAAGAACATTATGAAGCTTAAATATAAAAAAAATTACTGCGAATAATTGTGTTCACGATGAATAAAAAACTCTAAACTTAGCGTCGCTATAGGCGACGCTGTCACTTTTGGGAGAGTTTTCGAGCGTCGCCTATAGCGACGCTGGCACTTTAAAGGTTAATACCTATCCCAAAGAAGAAGAAAGAGTCAGAATGTGAGGAGTATAGAACAATCAGTTTAATTTCGCACGCGGCAAAAGTGTTGCTTAGAATACTAAATAGAAGGTTGGAGAGCAGAGGAAACTGCTATTTAGGCGATGACCAATTTGGGTTCAGGAAGGGGAGGGCAACCAGAGACGTGATTGCGGTAATGAGGACACTTATAGATAGAAACATAGAGCATAATCAGGATGTTTTCGCTTGCTTTGTAGTTTTCGAAAAGGCATTTGACAGAGTAAACTGGGAGAAACTAATGCAGATACTGGGGAAAATAGGAATAGATTGGCGTGATAGGAAACTCGTCCGAAACTTATATATGGGGCAGAGGACTCAGGTAAGGGTATCTGACAGTGAATCAGGGTGGGCAGTTATAGGCCGCGGGGTGTTGCAAGGATGCCCTTTGTCGCCTTTGCTTTTTAACATCTATGCTGAGGAAATGGTAAGAGAGGCATGGGATGAGCTAGATGTGGGAATGAAAGTAGGAGGCCAGTGGATAAAGTCGGTTAGACCAGGCATTGGTCAGTTGGTCATCGTAAGGATTGCAAACTTTAGTAGATGCACTGGAAAAGCAGTGTGAGAAATACGGAATGAAGATAAATAATAAGAAAACAAAAGTACATAATGGGATTCTCTAGGACAAAGAAAGCGAAGCTGGTGATAAGAGTAGCAAGTCACAAACTGGAGCAAGTAGAACAATTTAATTACTTGGGTAGTACGCTAGAAGAAACAGGACATAGTAGCAAAGACATTAGGAGGAGAATAGCACTACCGGAGGAAGCGTTCAATAATAGAAGTGAGCTGATGATGGGGACCTTAAGTAAGGATGTAAAAAAGAGGCTGGTGAAGAGTGCTTGATATGGAGTGTGGCGTTGTATGGGGCAGAAACGTGGACCTTGAGAAAGGAAGATGAAAGTAGGCTGAAGGCGTTCGAGATGTGGGTGTGGAGGAGGATGGAGAAGGAGCGTTGGATGGAAAGGAAGACAAATGAGGAAGTGCTTCACATGGTGGGCAAGGAGAGGAAACTTATAGATGAGATTAGGGGAAGACAGGTTAGGTGGCTGGAAGCGGTAATGAGGGACGATGGTTTGCTGAAGGCCGTGATAGATGGTAGGATGTTGGGTAGGCGGGGAAGGGGAAGGAAGAGAATCGGTACTATGGACAGGATGAAGAAAGGTAGGACTTATGCGGAGATGAAGAAAGAAATACTAGAGGTAGAAAGGGCACGGCACGTGTAAAGAGTTCGTTGGATATTCTCTGACTTTCATCACAACCTACCTCTAACCGGTAGATTACTGTCATGATGATGATTTCGTGGGAATTTCAGGGAAATTCAATATTAAAACTTTGTGGCCACCCTGTATTTATATTGATGTGGAGTTGAGGAGGAGGAAGCCACCCTTATAAGATGTGGAGTTATTTTCCTAGGATTTCTTCTGAGAATAAGTGTAACTTATTTACTACAAAACAGTATTTTGCAAATTGGTCTATGCATTTGAAGACATTTTTTTCAGTTTGAAACTCTTATCCCTTCTTGGAAATTACCATTGTTCAACATGAGTAGAGAAATTTCTCAGTCTTCTTCATTGATCATAAAAAAATTGGCCCCCATCTCCTCAACCTCACTTCATATTGCTAATATTTTGTCAAAAATGGAGAGGCTTAGAGTCATTCAGATCAGCAGATTGGAGCAAGAAATGTGGGGAAAAGATAAGACTGGATGCTTGAGAGATAGACTAGTGTAGGTATGTATCTCTTAACTTTGTGGCAGTTAACCAGTGGAGAGCTTGATATCCGAGAGGTTGAAGCAAGTGTGGATGAGTGGAGGGGGGACAGCGTGGGAGGGGCCCTTGTCCCCACTATATGTACCCTTATATGCTTTTCTCTCACCGATGGCACTATACGCAGATACCATAATGCCGTATATTTGTGCTATAGATGAAGTTCTGAGTTTTTTTGACTTGGAGAATGTGTTGGGTAAATTTTGTCTGAGTAGGTAAAGCATCACATAAGGTCTTATGGTCAATTTTGCATCTCCTGGCTTGTTATTGGTTCGTTGCATGACTTTTTTCTTGGATGAATCTCAAACTTTGTCTGCATGCTCTTAAGAGCAAGCATTTCTTTTGCCTTTATGACTGTGATCTTTCTTACTGGTGCTACCAAGAAAAGTCTGATGTGGTTCCCTATGCTATAAGGGTTGAAAATGACTTGAGTGGGAAGTAAAAATTTTTCATGCAACATTTATTCTGATATGATTTTTATATGGCTGTGAGGGATTTTGTTCATTTTTTTACTTTTCTATGCATTTTAATTTTTTAATGATACCTTGTCCTCTGGTCATTGAAGTCCATTCCAAGTATATTATAACACTTCATCAATTTGTTGCAGATTGCCAAAAATTCTAATCAGAGTGATGAAATCTTTCATTTTAGGTGTTATTGTGAAAACTGGAGAGATATTTCCAGCAAGTTTCCCTGACAAAGGACCTGACCAAGAGTTGAGGAGTGCTAGACTTCTTACTGGAGGACAGCAGGTGTGTTTCAGTCTGGAGTACATTGATACCCTGCATATAGCCTATTGTTCCAACACATTGGAACTTCATCGACTCGAACTTAATCTGAGCAAATGCACGGCGGTACATTTCTAGCGAAGGTCATCCAACTATTCCCATGTATATGCTGTGGATGGTGTTAACATAAAGGCGACAGATGAAGTGAAGTATCTAGGAGTTACGATAGCTTCGAACCTATCGTGGGGAACACATGTAAGAAATATTTGTGGCAGAGCTCTGAAGAAGCTAGGATTCGTCAAGCATATTGTGGGAAGATTTTCGGATGAAAAAGTAAAAGAGAGGTGCTATTTTGTACTCGTCCGGCCACACCTTGAATATGCAGTGAGCATATGGGATCCGGTGCAGAAAGACTTAATCCGGGAACTTAATAAAATACAAAGGAAAGCTGTGCGATTCATCAAAAACTGCTACGGGCGTACAGACAGGGTTACACAGATGTTAAACGAATTAGGCTGGGAGCCGCTAGAGACTCGGAGGCTGCGCGCTAGGCTTAGATTGCTTGAGCAATTGAGAATAGATATCTTAAAGCGCGACACGGAGAACATCATATTAGAACCCCACTATATTTCCAGGTCCGACAGAAACGATAAATTAAGAGAGATATTTTGCCTAACGGATAGGTATGGGAATTCGTTTTCCCCCCGAACAATAAGGGACTTTAATAAATGCTAGGCGTAATTTCATTAGAGCGTTTCCTTTTTATATGTAAACGGCTGGTGCCCTAACACCCCCCACCACACGCCTATTGAGGCGGCTTGCGGGGTAGTATGTAGATGTAGATTGGTTTGAAAAAAAACTGATACTAATGAAGAGTGAAGTAATATAGCCAGAGCAAATAATGGGCTATTTTATCCAAACATGTTAATGCTTATTTAGTGTGAAATAGTTGTATTGCAGAAGTGACAAACTCGCAAGAAGGACACACCCATAGCACACCTCTTTCGTAGCACTTTGGTGAGAGTGGCTCATTTGGCCCGATCATGGAGAGGGTTTGACAGACCTTCAACTGGAGATATGTTTTGGGTTTTGATAATTATTTGGGAATTGACTGCAGAATCAAAGTTTGTTGAATACAAATGAGTTACACTCAGTTCTTATGAGGACTACCTCCATAATGCTTGGTATCAAATGATCCATTCTCCTGGCTTCTGCTTCATTCTCTGTTTGAATGGAAGTGAAACTTGTCCAAAAACTTATCGGTGGATTAACTTTTGGTCCTGTTTAATAGCTTTTCGAGAGTTAAAAGAAAATCCCCTTTTTTGTTGGTATCAAACATCAGCTGTGAAGAATAGGGAGGAGGAAATGAAGAAAGAAATCCACTTAGAAATTCCACGGCTAATGACCCAAATGTGCTAGTGTAGAAAAATGGATAGTAATTACTCTTATCAGTAAACAGGCTAATTACTTATGAATTTGAGAAACAATTTTTATTATCTCATTAATTTTTTTACCATGAAGATATGTATCATTGTAGCAGTACAGCAACTCAGGTAGGAAATTTTGCAACTCGTTACACAACCTCATTGTAAATACTTTTCTGCTTATGAACAACCATGGTACTCATTCAATGAGGCTAACAACTTGCTCATGCATTTAGCAATAGTGTTTTATACATTTGCATTGATCCAATTGATTTTTCTTCATGACTATGTTGTTGTTGCCCTGTTACACCATGGTAGAGTCATTATGCAACCCTCCATACAACCGCAGTTCACGTCAACATTACGTTATAAATTATGTTATTTAGTATTAAAGCATACAAATATGACGTAAACCTTGGATACGCAAGGAAATATAAATTGCTAACACAGTTCTTTCCAATTTTGGCATGATTTATGTGCACGCTTGCTAGGGGTACAAAAAAAATGTTTGAACCAAAATAATAAAAAAAAGTATGTAAACCATATGAATATGGGCCTGTAAATCTGTAAAATACAATTTTGAAGCTTAAGTATTTATCAACTTGACATTAGTACAGTCAACTCTCGATTATCCGGCTTCCGATTATCCGGTTTGCGGATTATCCGTGCTGTTTTCTCATCCCTACACCTCAAAGTTTGAAAAATATTCCAATGGTAAAATTAAGTAAATTCTTTGAAAGTTCGATGTATCTAAATAGAATTGGAAGTTTGTAAATGTCTCTTTTTAGTTTAACTTTTTAATTTAATCACAATATTATGGAAATTGTTTGCTTCGTTTAAGAATGATGAAAACTCATCCGCATCTGCTTCTGAAATTGTTTTATCCGTTCTTTCCCATTACCCTTTGCCACTGAATATTCTATCTTCCTAAAACGAACAGAATAATAAATATACAATGGAAATAATTTAAAATAAACTACTTTTAAATAAACTAACTTATATTATACTTAAAAATATAACTAGTTATTGTTCCGTATGTTCTTACTTTTCGGCCTGAATTAAGAAATACGAAACAGTATCAGTGCTCCCTGGTCATTATTCGCCGTTGAAGAGTCATTTGTTTTTACCCAGATACGATTGTGCCAGCTCTTTCGTGTGGAAATCTCAATAACTTCAAAGTTGTATTTATTACTATAGTGCCGCGACAAAGCTGATGCAAAAGGCAAAAAAACGGAAGAAAATTGTCCTTTTCATCGTGAAAAACTAGAATTGATTAAAAGAAATGAAAAAGGAGACACTCCGCTTAAACTGGCAAAAGAATATGATGTGAAGTTACAAACAATTTGCGGTATAATTAAGAATAAAAGTAAGCTGATGAAGTTCGCTGCAACCTCGGACAGTGGTTTGGGAACCTCAAAGCGTAAGACTATGAAACGATCAACCTTTAAAGATTTAGACTCCACCATGCCACTTTGGTTAAATCAAAAACGGTCAATTCATGGTATACCCGTCTCAGGCCCCATGTGTGCACAGCAGGCTAAATCTTTTCACTAGTCTCTAGGGATAAAGGGGATTTTAAAGCTTCTTCTTGGTGGTTGACGAGATTCAAACAGCGACATAGAATTCGTGAAATTGCTATTCTGGGAGAGCGATTGAGTGGCAATGTTTCAGCCGCTGATGCTTTTCGCTCGGAGTTCACAAAATTCGTAAAGGAAGAAGAGTTGGCACCCACACAGAAGCTCTGGCGAGTGTTGAAACTAAGCTGGATTACATGCGACAATTTGATTTCGATTATTGCGACGTAAAAAAAGAACTGCATCAAAAGAAAACATGAAGAAATCAAGTAAACAGCAAAAAATAACTTGTTATTTCCGAGATTCACAATAAAAGAATGTGCTCTATTCTGATATTCACTTCGATAATGATTGTTACATTGACTTCAAATACGCAAGACATGCTATTGTTTTTAGTATCGATATGATCACGTTAAGCGCACATTATCTTTTATTTCAAGCATTAGAAACTATTTATTAGATTAGAAAATATTTATAGATGAACATTGAAGATTTCATGATATTCGAAATAATCAAACTGGAAAATTAACATTTCGTTATTCACTTGTTTTCTTGGCGTAACACCTGCTGTCAATTGTAATGCAAAATATTTTTAATCCTACTAATGCCGAATCTATATATTATATCACGATATATCAGAGGCTCGCAACTATAACAATGTTTTGTATTATATAATCACTTCGATGTCATACATTTACTGAAAATAAGCAAGATGTCAGCTTTTATTATCTACGTGGTCAAGCTAAGTAAGTACCCATTATGTTGTGTTTCAAGCATTAGAAGCTATAAATTTATAAATCTTTACGATATTATTATATTTCGAAATAATAGAAATATTTAGTATTTCATTAGTTGTCTTGCGGTAACCACTGCAGTCTGTTATGTGAAATAGTTTCCATCCTACGTAGTGAAATGTCAATATCACGACCGCATTTTCCATGTTTTTCGGTTATCTGTGTTTTTCGATTATCCTTGACTTGTCGTGCATCCATTAGCACGGATAATCGAGAGTTGACTGTAAATGCTATGTTGGAGGTAGTCTGTTGGTACTTCATTGGACATAGAGTTAGTGTGAAAAAGGACACCAAGGCAAGTAATTCCGATTTGACTGTAAGCCATAAAAGAATAACAAGCTTGATCAGCTCCTTGATATATATAGAGTATCAAGTAGTTGAAGACAATATACACTAAGTGGATGTTGGACATTTCAGTCATTTATTTATTTATATATTATTATTCATTTGTCCAATTATTCAGGTTTTAATGATTGTGAATAACTTTTATTTGTTGATTTTCTCAATTGAAAAGGATAGCCCATGTTAGAAATTAAGTTTTTCCAAAAATAGAGTTGAAAATTGTTTTTTATGCGCAATTTTAAAAACCAATTCAATTTTGAACAGTAGTGTAATGCTTAGGGGTGTGCGGGTACCCGAAATTTCGGGTTGGGTATTTAGTGTCCGATCCGAACACTCGATCGTCTCCCAAAAAATTTGGGTCGGGTCGAGTATTTAGTGTCCAATCCGAACACTCGATCGTCTCCCGAAAAATTCAGGTCGGGTCGGGTATTTAGTGTCCAATCCGAACACTCGATCGTCTCCCGAAAAATTCGGGTTGGGAGTTTGGCGTTCGAATTTGAATTTAATCGACTGATCCATCGTGAAATTCCGGTTTGAAATCGGCTATGAACCCGTACAGACAACAAATGTACGTACCACCGTAACAACCTTACATGCATTTACACTACTAACGTAGCGGCCGTGGTTCGTACTTTTGTAGGCACTAACCACTGTGTGAACGCGCGTTGGTTACCGATAGAGTAGTAGTTCTTAACGTTGCTACTAAACAGTGGTCAGGCGCTGGTGTCGCGAGCGGAAACCGGGAATGATTAAGGACGATAACCAAAAAATTCAATCAAAATAGTGAAGCATACGGTGCTACTTTGATGAATATGACATTTTAACACTTTTTATAGGAATTTAAAATCACATTACTCATTTTTGCTTATTTACGAAAATAATACTTCGCCCTTCTCCATTTTGATTGCCTTATTTGATTATCGTACTTCATCTATTCCGAATTCTGCCATCTACACGGGCGCTGACAACTGTTAAGTGGTAGCGTCCGTAAGTACTTGTCCATCGTGAACCAACGCACGTTCTCACGGTTTTTAGCTACAATGGTAAGGACGAAGGTCATTAGGTTAATTGGTTTGTTGAGTGAAGGGGGCACTACTAGATCAACAAAGTACAAATCAACAAAGGGGGTACTACTTGCAACAAAGCCGAAGTTTCTAAGCAATGAAAACACTATCAGTACTTTTCATTTGAGTACGGCGATAGCCGATTATCGGACGCAGGTGCCGTCGATCGCCGGCTCACCTCGGAACAGAGAGCCACCAACAGCTGGCGATTCAGCTAAATCAAATGCACCACGGCGTGGCAATCGCCGTCTATCGCCGCAAATCGAAAACACCTAAAATGAAACATCGATCGATTAGAAAAAATAGATTAACGACTGTCGATTTTCCGGTAGGCCTGTCAGTCAGTGAATCCACTTGCTCTCTTTAAGTGATATTTACCGATTTTATTTTTTGACAATTTCATCTCTATTTTCGTGACGTATGAGAATGATACAAGCTCGCCTAGGTGTAGGACGTGTGGATAGCGATGTTGACGGCAATGACGAATCGCGGTCACGTGGAAATCTGCCATGGCGGAATAGTAAGGCAGCTATCCGGGTGCACTTTGTACAATTGCCAAATTTGCACGCAACGTGCAATTACTGCAATGCAGTACTAAAATACCTATAATATTGCTTTCATGTCTCATTTGAAATTTTGTTCATAAGCTATAGATAGGGATAGGAAAATTTCGCGATCGTGAATTTTGCGAATTTAGACAAAAATGTCCTAGGAGTGGTAATTAGTTACAACATACTCCATACTGACTGGGGAAATGACTTTTGAACTCGCAAAATGTCGCAAGTTGTGCACCAAAACGCGAATTTTCATTGTTATGTGAGAAAATGGCTGGAAGTACATTTCAAACGCAAGAAAAACATTAAAATTGCAAGCAAACGTTCTCAATTCAATTTAAACGAACTCGGGTGCAAATATTCCTGAGGTATGCGGAAGTTTGCAGTTCATCATAGCATACCCGGTGTTACGATAACAATCGCGGGAGGATGACATCGGGTGCTTTTGATTTACGTCGATAACCGGCAATACATAGCTCGTCACGCCACGGTGCTTTCTATTTACAATTAGTGGAATAACCACCTATCAGCATCTGTGATCGGTGGCTCTCCGCTCCGAGGTGAGTCGAACAAAGGAAAAGCAATATGCGCATTTATTCTAAGTAATCTGCTACAGCAGGGTTTCTCAAACTTTTCCTGCGATGGAACACTTCGTAAATCCTGAAATTTTAACGGAACACCTAGTGGAATTCGCATATATTAAACCATTGCGCTTAGGTAGCAGAATATAAAGCCATTATAGGTTACTCAGAACACCCATTAGCCTTCCGCGGAACATAGTTTGGGAATCCCTGTGCTACAGATTTGAAGACGAGACGGACTGCGCATGTGTGAATAGCTGCTTTCAGTTGTTTCATTTCAATGGGATCGTTCACCAAGAGATTTTAAATGCTAATTATAGTTTGAAAACTAAAGAGACACGTATTTTTCCGATTTTTTATATTTTTTTCTGATTTGTTCATTAGACTCTACTTTGTATTTGAAGACGAGACGGACTGTGCATGCGTGAATAGCCGCTTTGAGTTGTTTCATTTCAATGGGCTTGTTCGCCAAGAGTTTTTAAAATGCCAATTCTGATAGAGTTTGAAAAATAAAGAGAGACGTATTTTTCTGTTTTTTGATCCGTTGCCTGCTTTTCGTATTATCGGCGGCGAAAAATCAGGGTTCTTAACCCTTTCACGTAGAAGAACCAACATGAAAAGTTTTGAAGTCACTCGCTGCTCAGTCCAATCACGATGGGTGATATGCAGCATTCCCCTTCCCTCGCTTTCCAGTGAGCGAATTAGAAACTGAACCGGATCTCTGATGACGTCACAAACTTTTTGAGTGGGCGGCAAGTTTCGTGAATTTTTGTTTTTGATTTAAGAGGGAGTGGCTGAATATAGAAGAATTTTGTCTCCACCGAAAATCTATTTTCCCATCCATCTACCGAATTTGTGAATTAAATTGCAATTTTGCATCATAGTGAACGACCTTATTGCAATGGTTGCGTAGCTGGCTTTAAAGCACCTATCACGGCCAACTACGACATCAATATAATTGTCCATATATTTATTTATTGCGTGACACTAAGATTGATTTTATTGTTTGAATCTCTAGTTTTTGGCCATTTCCATCAAATGACTGTTTGTTTTCCAGTGACAATTGTTAAGTATCCTAGTTTTATTCCTGGTTTCTGTGCTTGCAAGTGATTTTGACTAGTTATTGAGATGCCGAATGCAAAATTAAGCGCAAGAGACCGAGCTTTCCAGTATCAAAAAGATGGATTTTATTGTATCGATAAAAGTATGGTCATGTACATATTCTACAATTGTCAGGTTGCTTGGGAAAGACTCATTAGGAAAAATTTAAAATCTTCGAAGAACGTAACTGCAGCATGTAACAAAGTTTTTCACAAGGATGGAAATTCTCTAAAGTTACATGTCAATACACGAAATGTATTAAATTTAGTGCCACTTTTCCAAGTTCCGCCACCTAGGTGATTGTCTTCAGTCATAACATGGCTAGAAGGGGAAGTGTCGCATAATAACCCAGATCATATTGGTTTAAACTACCGTATATTCTCGTGTACCACGCGCCCCCATGTAAGACGCGCACCTTGTTTTTGGGTGACGAATTCTGGGGAAAAAATTATTTTGAAAAAATTGGCAAAGAATAATATATATTCTTTTCGAGAAAAGTAACAGCATTTTTTTGAATACAATGGAACAGTATTCATTTTTTTTCACAGAAAACCAGCAGATCAAAAATTGAATGATTTAGCGTCAATGTTGTTAGTCTTGATTATGGCCGCCATTAATAGGAAAGCAACATTAATGATTGACTTGAAAATGTACCTGCGAAGTATGATATAAATATTGATTTAAAACTCATACAAATTGAAAAAGGCAAGGAATATGTGGAAAACAAAAAAATTGATACTAACTTTTAATTTTCGTCAGAGCTACAATCCTCACTAGCAGAACTCTCTTCATCCTCACCGCTGTCACAAACAATACCATCACATTTGTTTGAAATGCAGCATTTCTTAAAACTCCGAACGATTAAGTTCTCTTTAATTAAATTCCATGAGGTAATAATCCATTGACATATTTTAACAAGGCCGGCCTTCTTAATTCGTCCCGTTGGTGTTGTTTCATGAACGGCACTTGCCATCCATTCTGAATACAACCTCTTCAGATGAGACTTGTAGGGGCGATTGACGCAAACATCGAGTGGTTGAAGCATAGAAGTCATTCCTCCTGGAATTATCACTTGGTCAGTCTTTCCCTCTTTCAAGCGTGTCTTCACGTCGTCCGTAAGATGGCCGCGAAAACTGTCCAGCAATAGCATACTACGCAGTTGAAGAAGGGCACCCGGACGTCGTTCCCACACACACTTAATCCAGTCCAGAACAAGATCATTATTCATCCTACCCTTTACTTGCGACCGGACCACTATTCCTGGTGGGAACTTCACATTTTTTGGCAGTGTTTTCCGTTTAAATATAATGTATGGCGGAAGCTTCTTTCCATCCGCCAATACTGTTAGCATGATGGTACAACGTTGTTTCTCTGCACCAGCTGTGCGTACTTGAACTGTTTTTGCTCCAGCTTCATTCACTGTAGTGTCATATGGCATTTCAAAGTAAACAGGGGTCTGATCAGCATTCCCCATTTGCCCTAACAAATAAGAATACATTTTTCTAAGGTTGATAACGTACCTCTGAAATCTCACCAGCTTTTCTTCGTATGCTTAAGGCAAGCGCTGCAATATAGTTGTTTTCCTTCTTATTGAAAGCCCATTCCTATTAAAAAATCTCAGCATCCAACCCCTACTAGCCTTAAATTCATCGAAGGTTACACCAAGCTCTCTCGCTATCTGCAGGGCTTTCATCTGGCACATTTCTGTCGACAATGCAAACCCAAATTGGCGTCTGTCTCTAATGTACGCCGAAAGTTGTTTCTCTATGCCAGGATATTTTGAAGATTTTCCTCTAAATGCTCTTTTTTCACTATTACTAGAAAGAAGTGAATCTTTTTTCTTCCTCCAGTCTCGTATACAGGATTCCGGCACGTCAAATTTACGTCCTGCTGCACGATTGCCGATCTCTTCCGCTTCTTTTATAATCTTTAGTTTCTCGCGAACACTGAATGAGCGTAGTCTTTTACCACTGTTCATTTTGATAAATGTTCACTAAAGAAACAATTAATTCACTGTTTGAATTGGTAGCCACAAACTAAAGCAACTGCCTTGCGCACCATGCAAACGGGATGAAATGAAGGATAACTACTATGTACGTACGAAACAGAATATGCGTCTCGGAATTTATTCAGGCGGGCCGAGCGCGGCCGAGCAATGGAAACGCAACAAAGTGGTCTCAGCCGAGAGCTTGCTGATTCCATGTTTCAATGTAATCAACTTCGGTCCAATTCTTGGTGGATGCTCGCTTTGTACAAATATTTTGTATTATCTTGCGTAATCAATGACATTCTTAATTTTTATAAAAACGACACGAACATGAAACAAAGTAATATTAGGGAAGTTTTTGGCCGTCATGCTTCTTTGGCTAAACATAAATACCATTGAAAATGGATATCCTCGAGTAAGCCGCGCATCCTCGTGTATGACGCGCACCCCATTTTTTGACGCTGATAAAAGGGGAAAAAGGTGCGCGTCGTACACGAGAATATACGGTATATGTTAATTGACTCTTTTCTTGACTTAGAAATAATCGGTATTTTATGTGTATATATATAAATTTGTGGTCACTGTGAAATCACGGAAATGTCTTGTTGAAAGTACCAAATTCCTAATTTCAAAGTACCGCTTTTCTCCCTCTCAAACCACCGAAAAATTCCTATCCCTAGCTATAGCCTATTAGTATTAGTTATAAATATGTTACTTCTTCATTCATGAAAATTGACAATATTAAATTCCAAGTGATCATTGATTTCAATGGCGAACTTAAAATAAAACATTTGACTAACTTACTGATCTAGAGTGGTGGAACTAAAAAATATGAAAGTAAGGATTTGCTTTATAAATCCACAAGAGCTAAAGATCACATTATCTTGTTCACAGGTGTGTTCCAGCTAACCTGCCGATCTTAGTTATATTTTATTGTGAAAAAGCACAAGCTACTGGGTGTAATTTTGCTTTGGAACCTTTTGGGTTGCACTACTTTGTGCTAAAACAATGATGTTTCCACTCTCAGGTCTTTGCAAGGCAAACATTTACTGTAATTTTTGTCTTGCCATGGAAACATCCATTTTCCTTAATAATCCAGCACCCACGAATGTGAATACCTCTACTACCCGAACCCGAAAATTACCCGATGCCCGCAGATATTTCACTACCCGAATCCGAACCCGACCCGAAATGAAAAAGTGCTACCCGCACACCCCTAGTTGTGCTAAGTGTATCTTTTTGATAACAAAGAGGGCAAAGCATGAGGTTTGCTGTAGCTATATTACATTTGAGATACATCACATAAAAATGTTTTGTATGCTTTGTACTTTCAATGAATTAAACTCAAAACTTTCTTGTAGGTTTTGGATATCTACGATTGTTCTTTGGGGCTGCTTAGAATAGGGCCATTCAACTATGAACCGTTGAGAGGAGTTGACCTCTGGCTTCAGCAAACTGATGAATTCATATTGCAGACCCTATCCACTACACCTGATGTGGAACCTCCTCACTTTGTCTCTCAGGTATGTATTATAACTTAGAGGCTATCCTACAGTAATGTATAAAAATCCAATGATGTCTGTCTGTTACCCAGCCACGCAAAAACGGCTGAACCGATTAATTTGAAATTTTGCACATGGGTAGCTAAATGCACTGGGACGAACGTAAGCTATATATAAGATTTCCTCAGGGCCCCTGAACGATTGTAATCCTATGAGAAATGCATTGGAATCAGTGCAGAGGTTGAGGTTTTTGCTTTTTTTAAATTACTTACACTCATGATACAAGGTTGAATTATTCACCATCAAATGGCTGAAAGAGTGAAGTATTTAATTCTTGCATTCGGTTTTGTTATACGCTTCATTTTTGCTAACAATTACGTTTTAAATACCAAAATTATCAATCGTTCTCCAATTTCAACAATGGCATATTTCCTTGGCAACCTGAGCAATGGCTATGAATGAGAAATTTTGCCTGGGCCTTTTATGGCTTACATTATATTGATTAAATAATTAATGCAAATTTCAGTGAGATTTCAGTTTTGATATTGTTTACCCCAACTTCTCCATGTGCATTAATTGCTTTTACAGAGTACAAAGTGCCAGATTGAGAGGTTGGGTTTTTAGTTGATATATCCACAAGGAGTTATAATTCTCTGGATGCATACGTTGTCGTTGGTATACAAGAAAAATCAATAAGGTGATGGCTAATATAAAAAAGGTAACATAAACAGATAAAACAACATAAGGCGTGACCATCGCAAAGAGTGGATAAAGAAAGAACGCTCACACACAGTACATCTCCGCAAATTTTCGACGGCCCATTCCAGATCGAGAAACATTTCATTGCCACATAAGCGGCGGTGACTTGACACGAAAAAACCTCCAGTAATTTTCTTTGTCTGCTTTTGTACAAGTTATGCTTCACTCTCTTTTACCTTTATTCAATTTTTTATTGATAGCGTTCTGTCGCAAGTGTCAAATTCAAGGTCAACTCCATATTACGGAGAAGAAACGCTGCCACTTTATTTCATGGAGCCAGTTAGGTTTGGCAGTTTTACAGATTGACAAGTATGATGACTTTTGGTGAAAATATATGGATAAATGTGCGATATTCCACAGGAGAAAAATCATTCGCCTTGACCTCCTGTGGAATATCGCACTTATGTGCACTTGCGGGTGACTCCATAAAGGTTACTACCGTGGCTAGTCCCGGTTTCCTCAAAATTGGTCAAGTCACCTCCTTGTGTTCTATGTACGGCTTTATCCTCGCGGACTGTGGCGCTTAGCGCATGACTTGGACTGCTAATGATATCATATGTCTAGCAGTCCTGACCACCATGCTCCTATAAAGCCACCAAATAATTCACAGGGGAGAAGGATGCCTCGGTAGCTTAACTGGTTAAAGCACTCGGCGCGAAATCGAGGGATCCGGGTTCGTATCCCGGTCAAGGCGAATGATTTTTCTCCTGTGGAATATCGCACTTATGTGCACTTGCAGGTGACTCCATAAAGGTTACTACCGTGGCTAGTCCCGGTTTCCTCAAAATGGATAAATGTTTTAAAAATTACAAATTCATGTTCCTAATCCTCTAATAAATACTAACACAATTTCCAGCTCTCCCAAAATTTAAATATCATGCTGATTGTTCTCTCGTATTGTTTCTGTCATGTTTTACTAATATAACAATTATTTTATGCAAAGCTATTGGTTGCTATTATTGTTTGCATTATTATGTGATTTTGAAAGATGTTTGTTGACATTTACTATGAAATTTCACCATACATTTGTAAAATATGTAAATATTCAATGAATTGTCCACTTTTCGATGATAGTTTCTTCGAAATTTTTAATGTATCCCATATAGAAGACAAAAACAAGTGGATTTCCCACAGATACACGAGTGCGAACATAGTGCTTATTTCAAAGTCATTGTGATTTTGGTATCGCTTTATTGAGCGTAAGTTAATTTTAAGAGTTGCCAAGCTATTTTGAACATGGTTATGCTTATGGTGCGCCGATCGTCAGCAGCTGTTTATCCCCAATCAAATATCCCTCGAGTACATATACATCTCGGCCGTTCCATCCTTAGCTTTTTTCGGGGCTCTCGCGCCGTGACTAATGCCTACCCCTCTCTTCCTTCCGAGCCTCCCCTCCTTAAGTGATGACTATAGGATCCCCAGCCATGGTAGGTAGTTCTTTTTGGATGGCATGATATCCTTTACCCATTTTCCCTGCGTGAGAACTTTCATCGTTTGGTAGCCACTCCTCCCATCTCGCTTTGCATGCTTCCCCAGATTCTTTTGTTGGTCCCGAATCGCTGACAAGCCATGTTTCTCAGCTTTTTTTACGCTTTTCCCATCTACTCTTGTCCCTTCTCCCCAAATTCGAATATCAATCACAAGGTAAGGAAGGCAGAAGATATAGAGACTACTTCTGGCTGGTGTCTGTCTGACACTGCATCAGCGATTTTTTTCTTGAGTTCCCTCAAGCTTGTTTCAGAGGGTGATTTTGGGTTTGTCGCCGACCTTGACGTGATACCGGTGATACTCCACCCCTACCCTTCTCTCCCCTCTCCTAAGCCCCTCTCCTATGGGAAGCCACCTGAGAAGGGTGTGGGGAAGCGATGAGTGAAATGTGATACTTTAGGTTCGCGTTCGTAACTGATAAGGGACTTCTGGCGGGCTAGGATGATGATGCAGAAGTTCTTCATCGTAGAAAAGTCTTGGGGGAAATGGGCTGAAAGTAGGCCAGTAAATTTAAAGGCCAACGGCGAAAATTATAGTGTCCTGGATAATACACCTGGTATTACTGGACACGCCCGAAATCATTTGTTTTGTCATTACTTTCCGTGTGATCATTCGAAGTCTAATTTTTTTGGTCCATTGAATTTCGAATTAACGAGGTTTTACTGTATTCAGGTATGATTTAGACAGTATTCGATATTAGGTATTTATCCTACCTGCTCCTTCTTTGTGGCTAATTATGGTTTTCACATTTTTTTTTTCCATTTTCATAGGTGAGAGACACCTTACGCCATGTTCAGCTCAATCCATTTCCAGCAGTAACAATTTTCCCTGACAATCGCCCTCGCTACTATAGAAGAGACGAAAATGGACTCTGGACAAGGTATTAATGCCGTTATTCCATTACCCCCATTGGTTGAAATCCGTCCAAAAGGAAGAGAGGAGGTGGTGATCAGTGTTCATGCACTGATTAGATTGATAACTATTTGGAGAACTCGAGGAGAGAAAAGTGATGTGCTCTGCATTTGTGAATGCTGATGCATCTGCGCTTGTTATTTTGAACAAAATTAGAGTGGACGGCTTCTCATAAATTGTTTCTATAATGATCCACTGCAAGAGTGATGTGGGTGTGTTCCTGACGGCGTGGCCGAGTGTTTTGATAAGAAGTCTGCTGAATGCATAAATGAATATTGTTGGGGAAATTGTCGGAACAAAGTCTGGCTGTGGGTGGTTTGTTACTGGTGATTTTTACAATTGTTGAAAAGCTTCCAAAATGTTTTTGTGATACTATGGTATATGGGCTATTATATTAACAAGGATGTATATTTGTTGTTTTTATGAACTTTTTCATTGTGCCTAAGGAGAGTCCTTGCGTGGGTGTGTTTGTTTGTGGAGTTGTGCGGAGAGTGATTGGTTCGTTCATTTACGAGTGCCCATGAGTGTGCCATCAGCAATACTTTTCATTTTATGCTCTAGAGATCTTTTATTTGACGTTGCTCTTGATCCACTTTCTCATCTGCTCTATATTTAAAATTTTATTTTATTTTATGGATTACATCTTGTCTTCCCAAAATTGTAAAATAGTTTTATTACTTGAAAATGTCAGGAATGTGAATAATGAGAGCATCAGATTCTTGTTAATTGTGCAAAGGGTGGCTGAACTGTGGAACGTGATTTGTTCCTTTTTATTCAGGATATGAATATGGCTATGGAATGAAAGCCAGGATTCTAGGTTTAGCCACAAATCTGGAAGTCGCTCCATTGCGAGAGATTTTATTACAGTTTGTGATTATTTTATGGATGATTGAATGATTTTATTTTTGCCTTTTTTAGTGTTTAAAATTGCAAAACCTAATAACCAAGGACTTGATAGTACTAGGAATGGAGGATACAGCCAGTGTTGTATGCCCAGTGTGGTGATATAAGTGCTCTTCACCAATTTTCAATTTCTTACCTTCAGGAAATTTAACACACTTTTTTTGTTTTTGGACTGTGAATTTTTTAAAATGGTTGTTCCTGAAATTGCATTACATCAACAATTTGTCGATTTCAATATGAGGAACAAAAGTCTGTGATCCATGCACAAAATCAACTATATTATCTAAAAATGAAGAAAATAGCTCTATCTTGTGTCAAATGATGCCGAGGAAATTTGTTTTAAAAACTCGGTTACGTGACCTGACCAAAGGCCTTATTGTGTAACTGCTTACACAATGTCTTGTATGTAGTTTTGATTCTTTCATCTGTAGAGATTTTGGGAAGTTTTCATCGTCCCCCTATTTAATTAACGAGGAAAATATAATCCAAATTGTACCAATGAATGTTATAATTTGCTCTTAGTTGGAACAAAATTAGGACAGGTACAAATGGACACAGTTGCAAGACACACAGAGGAGTGATGTTCCAATTTCTCATGATTGCAAACAAAATTGAAATTTCAGTCAGTACCTTACTTTTTAATAATTGTTTTAATTTTGAATTCGTAACTTAATCTCTTATCGTTCCATAGGTGCAGTCAGTATGCTCTTGAGAGCACTGAAGTTGTATTTAAAAACTCATGGAATGTGATCTCTGAGTTGAAGAGGTTCAGATTTGTGCAAGTTAGAATCACCTTAGAACTTTAACCACCCTTAGAACCAGCTCCATTGGGTTGTGTAGTACAATATTGCCTCTCTTGGGCCAACGTTATTACACAAAACTAATCCTAGAGTTATAAAACCAGATAAATATTTTTGATAAGGCCTGTCTTAATTAAAATCCTGTAATTTTTATAAAATTAGAATTTGGTTTCATTGGGCAATACACATTTTTCTGCTTAATTTTGGTCAGGTATCACCTTTATGTTAAATATATTTTATTCAGTTTCATTCAGTCCTAAGTGACCCTTGAGTTGGCCCGTGAATTTGACATAGACTGTCTGCTTTCTCTGGTGATTCCAGGTCTGAAGCTTGGAAAACTAAAATAGTAGGCCATGGAAAACTTGCATAACATTTTAACTAAGGAAAAAATAATACTTTGGATAATAAACCTATAATTGGATATGTGCCATTAAAATTTAATGATGAGCTCTTATCAACTTGACTGCCATGATGATAGGTTATCACTTTTTTTATATGAACGAGCTTTGTAAGTAATTACACAATTTAAGGGCTATCTACAGGTATTTATCCTTAATGATGAGTGATTTAATGTAGAGAATGTGCCTGCATCGACTTCATTATGGAGTATGTTATGCATTTTCTATGAAGTGACATATCCTGGGATAATGTTGTGTTTTGTTATACTTGAATGTGCTTATTTTGCCATGTTAGAGTTGATATATTTTTATTTGGATGTGAGATGTGATGAGATATTGGATCAAGTTTTTTATATGTAAAGTATTTTGTTACTTAGAAAAATATCATCCTTGAATCATTCAGCCATTTCTAGTAAATTTAAAACTTAATGCCCAGTGATGATCTACGTGATTTTCGAGTGGAGTTGAATTTATTATTGCATTTTTTAAAGAATATTTTAGGGGTGCTGAACATGCTTGTATATAATGAGAATGATTTTAAGTTTTATCTCATCGTTCATTGCATTGTTTTAATTATATTCATAAGTGTTCACCATTCTTGTTCTCAATCGTTCAGTTGATGGAATGTCACTCCATTTCCTTGCCTACATATACGACATGCGTGAATTTTCACGTAGTGTTTAAATTGTAATTTTAGTTGCTTATGCATGAACATGCAGATTTATTTCTTTAGTATGTGTATCTATCAAATAAGATATACACTTGTATCGTTGTTAAAAAGTGCCAAGTTTATATGACCAATTAAGAAAGTTAGCATCACATTTGTTTCTTTATCTACACATATTTGAAAAATTATTTGTAAAAGTGTTGTATACCTCGAAGGACAAAGAATATATATTTCAGCGAGTTAGCTCTTCCTGCTGTATTATTTGAGCTTCTGTCCTACAACCTATCCCTCCTCTTGGGCACGTAAACCTCTCTCTCATATCTGATCTTCTGATTGTTATCATTGCTGGGCCCTTGAAATGAATCCTGTTTGCGATTTTCCGAATGTAACTTAAAGATAAGATGACGTGGAGGTAAACCAATTAGTAATTGAATTTGCATTTTAGCTTAGATGTGGACATTACAAGAGTAACTATCAGAGCCAGACAACATGAATCACTTGCATTTAACTAAACCTAAAAATGTATTCTGCTACTCTCTACATTTAGGCTAATATGTATGATGTTTGAGCAATCTACATGGCGTGTGACTACAAATTCTGTGTAGTGTGCTATGGCTGAGATATGTCTTATTTGCCAAATTACATATTTAAAAGTTTAACAAATTGTTAAGTATTTATACCTGTTTTTTATGCTTAATTTGATTGTTCAAAATTAAGCATATGTATATGTTTTCATTGAAAGGGATTGAGGTAAACATTTACAATGCCACTTAATACATAAAACTCACGATCCGGGTTTCAACGCTTTAACATTGTCATCTGGTGATTTGGTCAGATTTCAAATCCCTCGTATAAACAAAGATAATAGAAGGAGGAGGGGGGGAAGGATGTTAGGTGGAGGGGGGGAGCAGGGGGCTAATCGGGAGGCAGTTGTGAGGATAGGGGGGTGAATGAGGGAGTGGAAGCCCATTAGCTTTTGGGGGTAAAAATGTCTGGAGTCTGCCAATATGACTTGAAGATTGTTTTTTGAAAAAATGGTGCTGGTCATTTGTAATTGAAATGCACAGGTAGAGACAATTTAAGGTCCAGTTGTAATTTTGTTCTCAGGAGAAAGAAATGTTTTGTTGTAGATTGTTTAAAAACGTAGTGAAGTTGTTTAATTGCCATTTAGTGCCATTCCATAGCACTAGAATGTCGTCAACGTGTCGTAACGTATCGCAACCAGTTCAAATTGAGGTTAAAAGTTTGTTCCCAAGTTAAAAAGTTTGCTTTCAAAGTTGTCCTTATTCACTGCTTGTTCAATGTTCCACATACATGCTACAAATTCAACAAAGAAGTCTCAATAATCATGCAAATAGCCCAGAATAATGGATACAGTGGCGGTGGGGTTAAGTCCTCGCCTGCTAAACTGAGGGTCGCGGGTTCGAGTCCCGCCTGAGTGGATTTTTCACCACTCAGGATATGGGTGTTTGTGTTCATACATTGTTATATGTTACAACACCCGATGTAAAAGGCCGTCAGTGCTGTTTTCGGGGATGATAAAATAAATAAAAAATAAAATAAATAAAATAAAAATACCCACCAAATCTAATAGATAAAATATTAAAGAACAAAGACAATAATTTTTTTTCAAGATGGCGACTGATAGTGTTCGTTGTAATAGTTGCTCCGAATTATTTGATGAAAATGGCTCAGTAATAAGTTGTATCACTGTTTGGTGAAATTTCATTTGCAATGTTCCAACCTGAATAAGTCTTGTTTTAATTCCAAGAATAATAGCTTTAACTTGGTTTATAGATGCAAAAATTGTGAAGCTCTATCCTACTTTTTATCGACGTAAACATCATGTTGATTACATTATTTAGCAGTCATCCTGATCTCCATTGAATGATTAAGGATCTAATAAAAAATCTAACCGTGTGCAGTGACCCTGTTTTTGCTCAAAGTACGCAAATTGAGCGACTTAAAAATGATTTGCGCCTATCAAGAGACATCAATGGTGGAGTTCCAGTTTGCACGCAAAAGCCGACGAAATCGGTATCATTTGCTGAGAGATCTTCCTTCAACAACCAAGATGCAGTGACGAACAATAAGATTTCCTATTCCTCGATGGTTAGACGTGATTATTCTTCAAATTCAGCCAATGAATTTCATCGTTAATCGTCATCTCATAAGACGACATTGCAGCCAGCCAAATCTTTGGAGCAGGCCTCTCGCGACAAGCCGACAGTGAAAGAACCAATGCCACTTGACAGCAACGACTCACCAAGTGTGAATTTAAAATGTATGCAGTCTACAAATACACCTCGCCAATTGAATCAGCCTTTGAATCCCTACGCATCCATCGCTGGCTTTATTGATGTAAAAAGTTGGAAGCAACGGCGTAGAATGCGGTTGTACGGCACGGCTAATTCCGATACTGCCTGTCCTATAAAAGCAGTGCCTCGAAAAGCTTATGTCCATGTTTGGAGATTGGTTCCCGAGACTGACTCAATTACATTGAAAAAATATTTGGACGCTAAGCTGATGTCTTCTGTATAAGTGGAACCTCTTAATGCAAAAGGCCCCTATATGGCTTTACATAGTTTAAAATCTCTGTTGATTTCAATCTTGTCAATAAACTGTATGATCTAAGCATATGGCCAGAAAATACTGCAATTCAGGAATTTAAGTTTGGTAAAAGCCATTTGATTAATAAGCACACTGGTGCTGATAATAATGTTCAAAAATCCTGACTAATACATCATCTTAAATCCTATCCTTGAGCATTCAAAGTATTAGAAATAATTTGAAACTTTTGAGTTACCTATTTTTGAAGGAGCAAGATGCTGATATTGTGTGTGTAGTAGAACATTGACTGGTATCTGATGAAGTGCAAAGTGCTAATAATGAAGGCTATTTCATTGCTGCCTCTTACTGTAGACAAAACACGAATTGTGGTGGTGTTTTAGTGTATGTTAGAAATGGATTAAATCCCTCCATTTTAGAAATAACCCTGGACTTGTGCTGTGATATGGACTTTGAGTGCTGTGTTTTGGACTTAGTGATTGAAAAACTTAATATCTTTATTGTTGGTATACATAGATCACCTGGAAATTTTACCTAATTTTTTCATAATTTGGGTATATTCTGAGAGAAATGTTTCCAGAAACAAAATTATAGTATCCTTTGCGGCAAATTTAATGTTGATTTTGGTCAGGTCAATAATATGACTTCTTGCCTGTGAGACCTATTCTCAGTTTTTGATATCAAGCAAACAAGTTTTGTTCCTACTAGACAAACATGTCATTCTGCCTCTATTTTTGATAATACATTCTGCAATTTTCAATTTGGTTTAGGTGCTGCTGTTGAGTCCCACCTTTCAGATCACAAAGCCATAGTAACAGCTAGAGAGATACAATGATCCTCACTCTCATCCACCAAAACATTCTTTTATAAAGAAAGAATTTTCACCCTGGATAATGTCGAGGATTTCTGCAACAGTCTGCAACTGACTACATACTTGGACTCTGTGTATAGCACGGAATCAGTCAATGATACATTTTATAACTTCCTTGACATTTTCCTTACACTCTTCAATGGTTGCTTTCCATTTGTAAAAACTAAATCAATTGGGCCTCAAAATAAAACCTGGGTTACTCCTGAAGTAATTAAAAATTCACATTTTCTAAAATCCCTGAGGTCATCCTACAAAACTACCAGTCATAATGATATCAAAGAATAACATATTTCCTACAAAAAGTATTTCTCAAGACTTATCAGTAGCATTAAAAGAACATGTTATATCAATTCAATATCTTCCTCAAATAACAAATCCAAAAGAGCATGGAATATAATCCACAACACTTATGGAAAATCTAGGAAGAATAAATCAAAGCAACTTTCCACATTGATATTCTCGTTTCAGACCCAGACCTGATTGCAGATAATTTCAACATGCATTTTCTTGATCCCTAGGAAAAATCGGCTGTGTTTCAAGCCAATACAGATAACCATTCCCATAATAACTTAGTCCTGAGTAACATGTACCTTTATCCTACTCGTGGGAAGGAAATAGAAAATCATTCATCGACAAAATCAATGCAAAACACTCAGCCGGGTGGGATGAGATTCCCTGCTCCCTCATGAAGGGTAATTGAGGACTGCCTGAGAGTCAAAGTAATACAAGTAACCAACATCGTCACGTGTCACCTGTATCAGTTTACTCTGGTAAGAAATGACAAATAGCAAAGTAGATTAAGTTTTCAGTGGCTAGGTCGCAGTACCATACGGTCGAACACTTGTAGTACTTTTTCTGTAGCTACCTGATGGTACCCGACAGTACCTACTTAGAACATGTACACTTATATAATTTTTTGTGTTTTTGTTACTTGTGTTACTTTGACTTTCTGGCCCTGAGTTGCATAAAAAATCTTCTTACTCCTATCGCTCATTTGGTCAATGCTTCTCTTTCCTCTGGTATTTTACCCGATAAATTAAAAATGGCAGTTGTTACTCCTTTACACGAAAAGGGAGATTTTTAATCAATGGAAAGTTATTGACTCATATCAAAACTCTCAGTTTTTTTCAAAAATATTAGAAAGTATAATTTCAAGGAGAATGACATTCTTAATCAAAAACAATATCCTGTCCAAATATCAGTTTGGATTCATAGGTGGTCTTTCTGCAGAATTTGCCATTTACAAATTCATTGACTCTGTTATTGACAGCCTTGACCATTACCTCAATACTGTTGTCATTTTATATGATTTGGCTAAGGCTTTTGATTCAGTGGACCATGACATTCTCTTGAAGAAAATTCATATCTATGGTATGTAGGGTTACCATACATCCTCATTTATGTGGACATGTCTGTATTTTCGACTTTCAATGTAGCGTCCGCGTACAATTTACGATTTCTGCTAATATCCGCATTTTTTATTTTTGGGAAGTAATATCTTTTGATTTTTGTTTTCGTCTCGTATCACCAACTACTTAAATATATTTTTATATCGATTATTGAATTACACCGTTAGCGATCTACTTTTGATTAGGGTGCTTTCTATTTAGGGCTATAGCCGGCGATAGATGGCGATCGCCACTCCTCGCGAGGCTTTCAATTTAACTGAATCCAGGGGATGGCATCATTTATGGCGCTTCGTGGTGTGCTTATTTTCTCTGTACAAAAACTTAAATGAACTGTTGATAGATGGCACTTCTGGTTTACCATGGGTTCGAAATAGTTCATAGTTTGGCTACCAGATCGATCTGTGACACGAGGCAGGGGTTGGGGCGATGGTGGCTGGGGGAGGGGTGTGCCGTTGAATATATATATTATATACTATTGTTATTTGACAGTATATAATTGAATGAATAATGTTTCATTTGACAGTCTTAAGTATGGTAATCCATATGGTATGAGAGGAACTTCAAACAATCTGGTAAGAATTAGAGCCACCGGGTCACTCCTCTCATTGCTGCCAACGTTTCGGAACTCGAGTCGAGATCCTTCCTCAGGGCTGACTTGACTCAATGGATCTCGACTCAAGTTACAAAACGTCGGCAGCAATGAGAGGAGTGACCTATTTGCAAACCCAAATAGCCTTCCATGACGCTATACGCCGTAAAAACATCAGACTTTACTTCACAAATTGTGAAGGTTACCAAAATATGTTGCATGCTTTCAACTTGAAGATGAAAGCTGGAACACCAGCAAAATTGTCATCATCACAAGCCAATGCACTTGGTGAAGACCAATAAAGAAAGGGAGACAAATTCTATATCTCAGTTAAAACTCAAGAAAATAACACCTACATATTTATGTATATTTGTACTCTTGGAAGCTGAAATCATTGATTTCCTTACCAATTTTTGAAATGCCATGTTATGATATTGTTTTCAATGTCATTCTATGAATGATGAAGAATTAAGACAGGACAAACTTGACAAGTTTATAATTAGGTTATATTTATTTTTATGTTACATGATCTGACATATATGTCCAGCATAATTGCATGAGATTCAATGAATTTCCAATACTATTGCTACATCATTAGAGCCGTGAAAACATAAAAAGATAAATAAAATCCCAGAACAAAATAATGCAGTTGTGGATTTTAATTGCTGAAAATTTTCAAGAGTGAAATTTTCTGAGTCAAGCATTGGTTTTAATATTTTGCCTTTTCTAAATAATTCTCCAGAATAGAATTTTTAATGAGATAATGTGCTTAACAATTAAAAAGATCAATGCTTACCTCAAAACAGGACTTGTACAGTCCAACCATTGGATCAGAGAGTAATTCCTAATCTCAAAATGGCCACTTTATGCTTCACTGAGAGTGAAGCTGGTTTGACAAGTCTTGGAAATCACAGAAAGCTTACTTTGGCTCCTCTTCATTCAACCAAGCATTCTCATGTGCACCCATTTTCAACCAACGTATAGCGTATAATAAACATTAATTTCTAACTTGCAGTGCAACGCAAGCCAGTGAAACTTGAGGTCGTGAGTGAATTCAATGCGAATTGGTGGGTGGAAACGAGAGAAAAATGAAAACAACCTTAGCTAGTTTGATTAACTTCCAACAACAGCATTTATATATGTAATTACAATTATTACAGTAAGAAACAAGCCCTTAGGCTAAATACCGTTAACTTTGTCTATACAAGACGATCACAGGTCACCAGTGGCACCAAACTGATACGTCCTTCTCCGGCCGCGGTCAGTTTCAAATAGGGCTAGCCCGCTCGCAGTACACTATGTCAGCACAGGAGAGGAATCAGCTGAGCAGTGGAGGAGTGGGGAGAGGAGGGGAGGTGCTATCACACTTTGGATTGGTGGGAATGTTCACAGGTCGGTTTGAAAGCTGAAAAAGATGTCAGCACCAGCGCGGACCGAATAAAAGGAGAGTACTTGCAGGAATCGCGATGACCCGGGCGTTCGCGTTGACCAGAGTAGATCGCGGCACTTAGCTCATCGCTCTCTGGCACTTTGCAAGACGCGACAGTCTCCTGCGGGTTTCTGAGTCTCCGAGGATTTTTGAGTGTCGAGGTTTCGAGGGGGGGGGGGAAATTGGCACAGCAGGACTAATATATACTTAATGATTCTTTGATATCTTTTCTCCTAAAATGGAAAATTAAGTTGAGATATTTATAATTTAAGGATGCACTGTAGAGTTTCTTGCCATTTTGGCAAATTTGAAATGCTAATCAGTAGCAGGTGATTGGGTTAGTATGGTTGCCAGAGTATTGGCTCTCTCTACAAAGGCCCTGGATTCAAATAATTGGTGGGAATGTTTCTGTGGAATTCAGGTACTGACTTAGCTGTTATACAGAACCCATCATATGCCGTATTCCATGTGTTGGATCGGACTTCATTCTGTGGACCCCTTGGTGTGTCCCTTTAAGAATAGCCTAATGCCAATGTCGGGGTTTCTGTCCACCCTTTCTTTTTCCTCACTCATCTCCAATTGCAGGTTTTCATGTGGTCCACAGTCTCGAAGCAGTCTTATCTTCCAGGTACCAATCCTAAGATGTTGCTTATTGTTCTTGACTGATGTATTTACTCAAGTAGTCCCTACCCTGGGATCCAAAAAGGGGACTAGTTTACCTCCAGGAATATTTTAATTGAGAGAATTGTAATACCAACCCACATGGTCTCCACGTTCACTTTTATGCAGTGCTGGATTTCCAATAAGGCAAAGTAGGCAGTTGCCTATGGGCCCCGAGACTTTGGGGGCACCAGAGGGGCCCTGAGAATTGTTTTCCCCTTTCTTCTCTTGCAACTTGTTTATTAACGTGAGCCCCGTTGCTTGTACTGCCTACAGGCCCCAAAGTGTGTTAGTCCATCACTGCTCAAATGAAGGAGCGGTGCTGTCCCCTTCTCCAGTTTACTGGTTGCCTGCTAGCTGGCGGCAGCCATTCGCCAGGTCTTCACAGGTTTTCGTTGAATTTTTTAGCCATTTCACCCAAGAACGACCCCCTACACCCTTCTAGATACTGCCGCTTTGTGTCCACGAGTGCTAATTTGTCAAGTAAACTTGTTTATTTCTCAGCTAATCTCTAGATAGGGGACAACTCACTATCCGCAACCACAGTAGATGCATTCAGTAGTGGTGAGCTATCCCTGAGTGTCTGTCTGTTTTGAGTGTCTCTTATTTTGTTGCTACTGTCAGTTACAGAGATATAGTGTGGGGTCAAAGTAATATCTTGTCACCCTGAAACTCATGTGTTCTGAATTCTTTTAGAATATTGATTTTAATGGGCAAGGGCTTAGCCACGTTGAGACACCGGTTCCCGTCAGATCACCAAAGTTAAGCAACGTTGGGCCCGGACGGGGGTTGGATGGGTGGCCCTCCTCCGTACCTCTACTGGGGTGAATGGAGGGGTGACACTCCCTCCAGACCTATACCGGGAGGCCGGAGGGAGATATACCTAGACCGGGAAGGTAGGAGGGAATGACTCACTCCATACCTGTACTGGGAAGGTTGGGGGTGGACCCTCCTCCATACCTCTACCGTGGTGCTCTTGTCCCCTGTCTGCAAGTGGCACGTAGGTTAAATTTGGGACGGTACAATGGACCCAAAGAGGTCTGAGTGCCAGGAGGGCTCCAGAAAGCCCTTGCCCACCCATAAAATCTACATATTAAATTTAATGGGAGATGATCAACAAAGCAATTGAATAAGAACAAAAATATATATTCAATTAAATGCATTCAATAATTATTATTTGGTGTCATTACTGGTTTTTATATCACATAATATCCTTGTCCGAACTAATTAACAGAAAATTCAAATCCACCACCATTGAATTTGAAAGTGAGTTTGTGGCACTAAATGTTTTCAATTTTTATGTGGGGAGATTTTATCTGAGCCATGTTTTGAACCATTCAGCTGTAGAGTCACCGCCTAAATGTTCGCAAGTGATAATGTATTCCATTGTGTGTTTCATACTTCATTTATCGTTTTGTCGTTTCCTTCAATTGCATCCAATATATTTGATTGAGTTCCAACTGACCACATCAATTTAGCTCAAACGTAAGCATCTTCAAAGAATATTAAATTAAAAATTGCAAGAAGTAGTTGGTCTATTTCCTCGTGCATGTGTCTCTTTTTGGGCGCAAAAGAATTATGTCCAGGGTGGGTCACCGGCAGAAAACAGGCTTGATTCAGGATTCCAGGATAAATTGAACCAAGGGAGTACAGCAATACGATTCTCGACCTGACAGTAAGCCTGTGTGATAGTTTCATTGGTTGGAGAGCGTCAAAATTGAAATTTTGGAGTTGATGGATGCGGTATCGGATGCAAAAGCATCTTAAACCAATGACCCCGATTTGAATCTCCACGAATGTCATTTGTCTCTGCTCTTCCGATTCCAATAGTTTGCTTGGTGGAGAACATTTACTATGTTGGATTTCACCGTGGGGTAGCACTCATTGAACTGAGAAACCTTTCGTATTGAGAGCTGGCCAAAGTCGACTTCATTTTTTCTTTCCACCGCTAAACTCTAATTATCGATACTGTCTGTTCGTACTTCCCGTAATCATGCGATTGATTTAAGCTGACCATCAATCTGGCCCAATGTCTGCTTCAACTTCGAATCGATGAGCGTGACAGTTATTTAGTCGAGGGTTAATGAGGGGCATTAAGTAAAATTCGAGCGTAGTTTATACACTTGCGCCAACTCATATCTTGATTACTACTCACGAGGGAGGCGTGTGCATGGCCAAAGTTGTCGTTGTGGATCGTCAGATGGTGAGGGCATGGCCGAGTGTGGCTATAAACACCGCTCATTTACGAGAGAGGTGATTTCGCAATACCTTTCGCCACTGGGTGATCGGTAATCATACATACCAGAGTTCGATGACATCCCTCGCATGCCGAGGAAACCAGGACGTTTCCGTGGCATGGTATTGATCCGCGACTCGAAAGGTATCCATGGAGATGCACTTCCTCCTAGCCAGCTGTTACAGCCTGGCACATGGCCCCGTGCCTGAAGTCAGAACGTCCCGCGTCAATATAAGTCAGCAGGCCGAAGGAATTTCAGGGTGTTAGTTAGCAGAGAGAGAGCCCATCCGCAAGGTCTAAGGTAACTTATCTTTTATTTGATCCACGGAACATTCCTGCACGCTCTGAAATAGTTAAAATTCTGTCGGGTAATTTTATAGCCGATTACTTGGTTTAACTTTTTAACCATAGTAAAAATTACTAAGTCAATTATTTGCCATCACAAATATATGTTTATATCATTAATTCGTTTGGTTGTTCATCGATATATTGATTGAAGTGCTGACCTTCATTTTATTTACTTTTGTCTGTACTTTTCTGATATCCAGTTCGTAAAACATGTTTTAAATCACTATGAGTTTATTTCTACTGTAACTCGATGTTGTGTAAATACTCTCTCTCGTGTTCGCGCTACGCTTATATAATATTGAAAGAAGACTCGCTGGGGACAGAAGCCCAGTGAGCAGTTAACATCGGAGTGTTATGTACTCCATTTATAAATGATCTGTGTTACGAAAGTCGATCGGGATTCGACGCCGATACTCCACGTTCGATGGTCACCCTAGAGCGTGATTTTTTTCGTTTCCCTTCGGGTCTTCACACTCGGTCGGCGTCGACTCGAAATACCATCGGGTCCAGAACAATTAGATAGTCCTCTTTTCCGAAATGAGATTCGGATTGCTTTCGCTCCAATTTCCACTCCAACCCCTAATTTTTTCTCGGATTCTCCGTGAAGTAGCGGCTCGGTCGTGGTTGTTTTTCTCCATCGTAACTCGTCTTCTCACTACCGGCGTTTCATTTCCAAACATAAATGTATCAATCCACTAACACCGTTGCATAGCTGAAATGTCTTAAGTGGAATGATCACCTGTATTATCTAACACTCACCCGCCTTGCACACAGCATTAGATATCGGGAATGGTGAAATGGTTTGAGAAGCGCGCTCACATTAAATGTTCGCCAAATTCTAACCCCAGGAGTGCGACACGGAAGAGTGACTTCTACGTACCGCTCTGCGAACATTCTCAAGGGGTTGTTAGGATGGAAATCATGAATAAGGGAACATGGGGAAGGAATGGAAGAGGAGAAGGACGAAAAGTGAGTTCTATGTTTCCAGTGTCTTCCTCTGTTTTTGCTGTAGCCATTAATGCGTAAGCAGAGGGAATTTTTTTATTGTTTTGTTCGACAGTGTGTCTCTCTTATTTTTTCGCTTTAGTCAACTCTTGAAGTCATGCAGTGTGGGGTTCAAATAATATCCTCCGTGCCATCCTGAAGCTGTCGTGATCTTCGAATTTTCAAGTAGTGTTTAGCCTACGTTGCAGCATCCGGGTCTTCAGCTGCTCCCAACCAAGTCCTTCCTCTGGCTGTGCTACACTCAGTTGTGGCAGTGCTACACACACGGTGCAGTTTTTAAATAAGCATTCGGTATTCCATTGTGTTGCGTTTATCGTATAAAACTTTTCTATGTAGGTACGCTCGCAGCGTACACAAGATGTGGCCAAACGATTGTGTGATAACGGTGAATAAGAAGAAATATCCAAGTATGTACGGAATGGGTTGCGGGACAGGCGAACGGGCCGTGACTCGGGAAAGGACGTAAATCGATGAAGGACTTCGCGTTGAGGACTTTGTTATGTGTTCAGTTGGCCGTTGTATAAATTACTTCGCTCTTTCGTTTCAGCGAGAGTCGAAAAGAGCCTCCTCTGCGAGTTGAGCATCCGAGCGATGATATTGCAATGGAGTACAAGGGAAGTCTCGTCGTTAGATTTTTTTGGATTATACACTTCAATTTTCCCGAATTGGGAGGTCTTGTCCATCTAATAGATATTTTGCGCCGATTACATTTTCGTCGGCGGCCGACCGTTCTCACGCGGGCGCTGTCGGCGTCCACCAACTCCTATAGCTTTCTGATCCCTAGTCAGGGCTTTAAAATTTAAACAACCCTCATATCTTGCTGTCTTTTGAGACATTATTTGACACAAAAAGGACGGAGAATTGTGATTGCGTCATGGCTCTGTCGCTTGCGATGCTTTATAACGTTTTTGTCCTAAAGCTAAAATGTTCTCATGAATACATTTTTACGTAGCCAATCAAAAGCGAGCCCCTGAACGCAGGCTGTGTTGCCGTTGGAGTTGCTCAACTTTCGACGCAGGGAGGGAGAACCAACATGCCAGTCATTTTTTGACCACGTGATTGGTTCGCGAAGATTGGGGGGGGGGGAATTATTGAAAAATCGGGATAGTGACCATCATCTGCATGGCATCTGGGGCGTGAAACATTGTGGTCCACCTTTTCTCCCGTCGTTGTCTTCATCTTCTCCGAGCACTTAACACCAGCACAGCATATCGCTAATAAATACTCTTCGCAGCCATTTTCCTTCAGCAACTCTACAATTAACAGAGAAAGGTAATTCGGAAGACGAAGTACATAAAGGCTTTTCGCCGTCTTTTATTTTGATCCGGTGCTGCTATGGGTACGGGGTCTGGAAGTGATGCACAAAGCTGCGACAAAACGACCTAAACACGGATGAGTGGAAACGTGGCTTACTTAGTTCCTGTTTAGGGCCGTGCACCACTCGTATGGTGGTGGAGCACGTTCAAAGGCACGCAACTAAACCGACACCATGGGCAACACTCGCAAAGCCCTCCGATGCGAGTTTCTCCTCTTTAACGACGGCCTTCACCAAATGTTGAACCGTGTGACACGGGAATCGCACGATTTCTCGTGAGCAATTATCTGCGAGTCCGAATTTAGGATAGACTCATTTATTTGGTTGGATTTCATCAGAAATAAGGGAAATGAGACACGTCGACACTCGTGGGAAGGAATCGAACTTATAGCATTCGCAAATTAATTTAGTTTGGAGCAGACAGCAATGGCCTGCCACGATGGAAACACCGGTTTCTTCTGTCATCCAAGTTGAGCATCGCTAGGCTCGAATTTAGAAGGGTGATCCTTCTACTCGCTCCGAGCGCTGCTCTTTCCCCCTGTCGTCTGCACGTGACAGGCAGTGTGTGCGAAGTGACCTAAGCCCTTGAAGTTCGTTAAACTACAGCATTAGGTACTTTTTGTAACTATTACCGTTTTACGGCAATTAAAAATAGTCCTCGTTACTCAGTTTTTTTAGTGTCTAGGCTCTCTGCATAAGCTTTCAGTAATAACATTTTGCGGTTCTGTCTATGGCTGCTATATTAATTGTGTAGGACATGGAAGCAGCTATGTGCTGTTGGTGGTCAGCAATAGGGAACTTGCATATATATCAGATATAATCATGAGCCCCAAAACTCGATAGAAATATATGTTTGCGTTTCACGGTGCCATTTTGGAGATCGCTACGATTTCCTCCCAGAGTTACTTGCATTGTAGGAAGGCATGGCAAGAGATATTACATACATACACACCCATCAAGTTGTAATTCGTTTCAGGATAGGTGCACTCGAATAATCTCAATTTTATGTGACATGCTGTAAAGCTCATTCTGCTTCTATATTAGTGTTGCCGCGAGACTCGAGACTTTCTCGTCTCGTCTCGAAAACGAGACGAGACTCGAGACGAGACTCGAGACGAGACCACTTTTTGACGAGACGAGACTATACCACTTCCACGAGACTCTCGAAAGTCTCGAAATACAGATATATGTCCTTAATTGGTATTTGGTATAGCTTTATCCCTAAAACTATGTCCTTCTGTTAAGACGAAGTAAATTTTACGTTTTTCTTAAGTATTAAATTTGAAATATAATTAAATAATAACTTTTCGATAAATTATCTAACTATAAAAAAGAATTTTTGCCGAAAAATTAATTTCTGAATGCATGAGCGTGACTTCTGGAGCCAAGTAAGGGAGTGTTAATGGCTGACTACTTTTCCTTGTTTCCTGCGATAATAACCTTGGAAAATTTATTCAGCAAAAATTGGACTGTTCTAAAGTGCTTTCTGCTAAAGATTTTCAGTGCTTACTTCTACGACAAAAATATCTTGGATTATACTCGCATATGTTTAAAGTATCGCCCAGCGGCACTTGCAATCCTGCTTATAGTTTTGCATGCTAGGAGAAAATGATGGCGCCATTTCGAATTGCGCAGAGCACATCACCTCGGCAGAAAGACGAATGATAATTGAAATAACTATGTACCTCTTCCTGCATGATATATCTTCCGAGGTTAGTGAGGATATTTAGCACAATGTCGCTAAATTGTGTTGAGGATGTTACAATAAAAAAGGGTAACTACAATTGGCTTTCCTTTGACTTTAATTTCTTTCATTTGCCTTTATTTTGCTAACCAAAAATCCATTTAATCAAAAAGTCCATTACTGGATCATCTGACCGGCATTTATTCATCAGCCACTCATTCTAACTCCATTCATCATATTTTCTCCAGAAACACCTGTTAGCGGCAGGTAATCTTATTTCAGCAGCATGCAGTCCATTCTAAAAGGGGCCAGAAACCTGTCGAAAAAATCTATTTGCAGACTTGTGCGAAATTCCTGAGAGGAAAAATCATTCGCCCTGACCGGGATTCGAACCCGGATCCCTCCATTTGCGGCCGACTTCTTTAGCTTAAATGGCTAAAGCACTAAGTTTTGATAGCACTGATCAGCATTTTAGATGCATAGCCCATGTACTAAACCTTGCAGTACAGGATCTACTAAGAACGTTGTCTCTGGAGGACGGGGTTTAAGAAGACCAGCTTTATTAATTGACAGTGACAACGAGGATTTTGATTTTGAAGAAGAAAATAAAACTTCAATTGCCAAAATAAGATCTCTAATTTAAAAAATTAAAAAAGTTAGCAGTTACGAAATAAATTCCGTAGCGCTTGCGAAGCTGCAGGGGAACCATCACTGAACCTTGTAATAGACGTCCCAACTAGGTGGAATTCAACAGACGATATGATTGGAACAGCACTTAATGTGAAGAGAGGTATTTCAATCCTATGCGATAGTATAAGTGACCTGAAGCGCCTCAAAATCACTGGATCAGAATGGACACTGCTTGAAAATGTTCACAAAGTTTTAAAAAACTTTAAAGTTCTGACGAATAAATTAGGAGGAGAAAATTACGTCACCCTTCCACTCGTTACCGTTCCATTTAACTTGCTGTTGGATAAGCTAGAAAAAATTATGGAAATACTGAACAATAAGCCTGGAATGAATGAAGGTGATGAAAAACTGTTGCTTGCCTATCAAGCTGCTCGGAACAAGATGCTAAAGCACTAATTCCTGACAAACTGGATTTATTGCGCGGTATTAATATTAGATCCACGTCATAAATGTGAAACTTTCTCCATGACGCCATGGGGAAAAGAGATGCAGGAAAAGTCCCTATTGAAATTTGAGGAAATGTTCAAAGTCTATTACGAAAGGTCCCACTCAAATACATTCCGCTTAGTCAATGGATCTAGAGAATCTCGAGAGGTCTGTTTTGGTAGAAAGTGACGAGGAAGACCTTCTAGATGTATATTCTCTCTATAAGTAGTCAAGACCCAGTACTGGCAGATATTTTCTCCTTTTCGACTAATTTCACTTACCTTAACTATTTTGACCTAAGAGAGAAGTTCAATTAGTCTCAGAACTTTTATTTAATTTTTTTCTTTTAAATAGAAATTTAACCCATTTTCTGTTAAGACCTAATGGTTTTCATATATTTGCTCCTAGTCTATCATCCCAGCATGAGAAATGGAGGGAAGAACTTGAAGACTATCTTCAACTACCGATATCCCCTAGTGATGTAAACATATTGAGATGGTGGAAGGCAAATAAGGCAACTTTTCCAGTGCTATCAAAAATGGCGGGAGACTTCCTTAGTATTCCCACTACATCTGTTCCAGCGGAAAGGTTGTTCTCAAGTGCAGCCTTGACAATAAGGAAGCATAGAAACCACTTGGGTCAAGAATCAGCAAGAAGTTTACTCTGTGTGAACTCGTGGGTGACGTGCAATTTGGCCAGTCAAATAAAAAACTTATGTTAATTAAACTTTTTTAAATCTGAAAATTATTTAAACTACTTTATTAAAGCGAAAATTATCTCTTATACCACTCACATTATTTTTGCGATTATTTTCTTAAACCTCCTGTGGATTTCTCAGCAGTAAATTTGTGTCTACATTCCCTTTTTATAAATGTTTTGTTTTATGATACTAGTTTATTCATTGAGTATCAATAAAATCAATGATTAAACTAGCAGTTTGATGTAATTGGTGTCCAGGTCAATATATATTTAAAATTTATATTAATGGCTTTCCTATTTCGAGTGTACCGATTCAGCGATTAAGTATGCAAAGGAAACGGCTTTTTATGGTGCTAAATTTATTTTTGGGGAAACGAGACGAGTCTCGTCCGAGACTCGAGACCGAGACGAGACTGGGGTTCACGAGACGAGACTCGAGACGATACCCGAGTTCAGAAAACGAGACTGAGACGAGACTGGCTCAAGTCTCGTCTCGCGGCAACACTATTCTATATTTTCCTCCATACTGCCCTACCCTTGCATACCACTTTTTCATCACTTACCCCAATGCATTGCTTCATTCACGCCCCCCTGTTCTTAAGACTCCTAATACCCCTTCTCTGTGGAGTATATTCCACAACATTCACCCGAGACTTTCTCGGTTGCCCCTTTATTGTACACCTGCCACTCCTCTATCTCAAATCAACTTCGTTATTCGACTCTCTTCCGTTCTCTCAAAATGGCCGAAACGAAAAAGCATGCTCCCTTTGTACGTGTCCGTTACCGGAGCATCCATTTTTAATTCTTTGATCACCCGCTCATTCGTTACCCTATCCCTTCTCCTTTTACCGGAAACACTTCTCAAGTACCCCATACCCTACCCTTCACTGCTACCCATTTAGCCTACTTTAATACTTATCCTGGCAAACCCATGTTTCAATACCATACAATTGAGTGGGAAGACATACATTTTTGCTTCTAAAAATACAAAAATTCATTCCATATACTCCACGTTTTACCTACGACTTTTCTTCCAGCGTTCTTTCGCCTTTTAATATACTCATATATCCTCCCACATTCCACAACCATTATGCCGATGGACACAAAATGATCCACTTGCTCAATTATTTCGTGATTCACCATCATCATGCAAGCGTTCTTCATGCACAGCAGGTGCATGGTCAGAGTTGTCATGCGAGAAATCGTGCGTAATGTATTTTCACGGAAAAACTCTCGGAGAAACCTTTGCCGTGGGACCTGACGCACATTCAAAGCACGATGTTTAACCAAATCCCTCGCGTCGGATCCGAACGGCTTCCGCTCCTCGTCGTTTCAGGCATGCCGGTCGTCGGTGAGGTGGGCTCGATGGGTCCGTAGCGAAGGTGGCCGACTACTTGCCCGGTCACTTGTACCGCCCCGTCACCAGGGGGCGCCGAGAATTGGTGCCGCCTGCTCAGGGGCTGGCGGTCAAACTGGAAGCGCCCAACATGACCAAGGTAAGTGCCGTTTCGATCCATCGAATCGATCTTACCAATGACTTGGCTGGTACTTCAATTAACGTCTATTTCTTGCCTTCTTATTATTGCCACTATGATTTCTTCATGTTTTTTGTCGTTATATTGCACAGTCTTACCTCAGATCCATTCTCTTGAGTACAGTATAAGTCTTATCTCAAAGTGCGTCTGTTTTCTTCAAACCTTGGAGAGGATAAATTGGAGAATACAAGGGGCTGCTCTAAACAGAAATCCTTTAATTATGCGATTTAAAGTACCCTTTATTTATGCGATTTAAAGTGAAAGAAAGTCACTTATTTACGTTCATTAGACTAAATTTAGACTATGTTGCTATTATTTCGTTCCCGTTTGATTTTTTTTACTAATTAATCTATGTCAAATTAAACTTCAAAAATGTGAGTGCTATGATAGTCTCGGAAAAAATTAAATGTAAGGGCGTATTGTCTTCAAGAGAAAAAGTCTGGCAATGAGTAAATATTTAAGATATAAAGATCAAGGGCCTTTGACCCTAAATGAATTATTCAGGCCCTATTAAATGATATCAGGTTATACCACACGAATCGGATTACAATAATAGACTCAAGAGAGTTATATAGTAAAGGCAGTAGTTTATGGCTGGCTTTCTTTATTATGGAGTGATGGCTATCAATGATTTTAATGTCTTCAGATAATTCACCTCCTTTGTTGTTACTCTACAGAATCTGGCGGATAGTTTAATTATAAATAATTCAAAACAAGATCCCATTAATTCAAGCTGCATACATAATTATCATTTTGGATAGGTACTTACTCTTTTCTCCTGGCCATGGTGAAAAGTAGAAATCATATGTTTATATATGAACCTACATCTGACTTTAATCTGCCTTTTTTGAAGTAGTATACTGTTATGTATTCAAAACGTGAAGTATATCTATTCGATAAATATTCTAGGTCCTAATTACTTAAGTTCTATATGGTCCAGAGCTTATGCCACATAGACAGTATGTATACTGGTATGTACTGCATTTGTTGTCATTTTTGGTAATATTTCATAAGTTTATTTTCCGTCTCCATGGAGAAATAGTATTGTGTATGCATTGGTGTACATACGATGAACATACACGGTTCACAACAAATCGTGAGCATTGAATGGCTTTAGGGAAATTTTTTCCAGAAGATTTCGTGCATTTTCCATTATAAATTTCCAGTATTTTAAGTACATGAGCTAAAATAAACTGATAAAAATGACTTGTAAACCTGCCTCTTACATGGTAACTATTTTAGCATGATGCAATCTTTTTTTTAAAGAATGTATATTGCTTACTCCTGCCACTTTGTTCAAAATTGAATGTTTCTCAGCAACTCCACCCATGGAGCACGGTGGGTGCTGGACCATGCCTGGAGCAAACCGGTGGGCCACCAGTGCCAAATAGGATTGCAAATTACTATGAAACACCCCGTCCGCATCCATGGAGGCCAACTCTGGGCTACGAGAACATCGTGCCGATGCCGCTGTAAGACAACACCTTTGTTCCTTTAATCATGTATTTAATTCACTAGTAAGTCGAAGTGAAGTCCTACAAGGACGTTTCGGGCTCGTATGCCCTTCTTCAGCTGAAGAAGGGCATACGTGCCCGAATTTGTATTGTTCATGGCCGTAAGTGTAACACGTACAAATAAACGTAGTTAGGAATTATTAGCTAATATTAGTAGAGTCTAAGCATATTCACTCTATTTTTCCTTATTTTATACCAGACCCAGTTATCCAGTGACGAACAGGCAAATGGACCCTTGCTACGCTCCAGCAGGAATGGCAACAGAGCCAATCAAATTCCCCTCCTTGGTCACCGGTTGCGAGAGAAACCCGGCGCACGCAGCCAGGGCAGCACTCTACACTCGATTCACGCCCCACGAATGGGCTCAAAGCAACCTCTCCAATTATTCCGAGTCGGACGCTTCCAGGAATCTGTCCGAGAGGCTGAGGTCAGAAGCCGCAAGAGCAATGAGGTATGGCATCTCCCCTTTCCTTTTCAAGAGAACTATTGGTGCTTTCCAATCGCGCATTCCCGCTAAACTGTTTTTATCCGTATAGTGCCAAGCGAGTTCCAATCACATTTGTGACGTCATTTGCGCTAAGCAGATTTCACCTTTGTTCGTCTGACACGTTCGTCTGTGAGTTCACGTACGCTATCAGATAAAAAACTTGTGAAGGCGGGGAAATGTATGGAGCAGCCAAGAATATTAGCAGCATATACGAGAATACGAAAATGGCTATGGAGAAGATAATTTCTTTAACAAATAATAATTTGAAGCTTAATCTTTAAAGAGCTGATTTTAACGATGTTTAAATCAGCCTGAATCTTAAATCTTTTAAGAAGAACTTATCTTTGCATTATACTGTTGAATAAAGCGACTTATGAGAGGCTCTATAGCTCTATATAAAAAGAAGTTTTATCTATAATGATTGCCAAATGGATGATAGAGCCCTGTACTGCCGAAATGAATTAAAGTTATTGAACCTTCCCAATTATATAATGTCGCTTTCATTCATTTCTTACGATTAATGTGCGATTTAAGTAACTATGTGCACTATAGTCGCCGCGAGACACGATTATAACAACACATTAATAATTATATATGTAGCCGCTTACACAACTGCATAATTGTCCTTAGAAAAAACTGGTGCGAGCTCTACCCCCTTAGAAAACAATACTTCGGAACAACATATAGAGCGATTGTAAATATTTTTCTGTAATCACTACAGGAATTTCCATAATCTTAGCTTTCCATATTAGTAAAGCAAATTATTATAATCACTATATCCTTAGTCTTATAGTTGTGCAATAACTGCGATTACTGTCCCAAATTCACTATAGGCATTGCTATGAATTCACTATTCACTAAATATGTATAATTTTTTAAAGGATAGCTTAAGGGTTGCAGGGGTGATAATTACGCAAACGAAGGTAGTTCATTGGCTGGCTGCAGCATTCCCTTATGAATAAGCCGACGCATGTATAGTGCTCGTTTAACAGAAACTGATTTTCCTTAACGTGTAACTGAAGAGGAAATTGAAAAAATGGGCATTGCTGTGTCCACAGCAGATAATTTGTGAGGTTATCGTTAGAATGCAAAGTGAAATAATGTAATTCACTTATGGCCACGACACATCTTTTATTTTATCGTCAGTGAAAGTAGAATTCCTTTTGAGCACTCAAATTTCACCGCTGGTCGCTCCGCCATATGGTAAGCACTTCAGTGCAGGTCGTTCCAATCATGGACTTGAATCTGCGCTCGTGTCTTCCCATCTGCGGAGATTTGCGCTAATCTGCGCAACATGTGATTGGAAATCACCCTTAACCTTTACATGCAGTTATATCGGAAGATTATTCCGCATTCAGCTTGATTTTGGCTACATTTGGTTACTTTTCCGTAATAGCCTCCACATTTTCTGCTTTATCCACGTTGGTTTCGGTTGGGTTGGGTGCGTTTTATATAATTAAAACGTTTATTTTACTTGAACTCATTATTTTAAAGGCTATGCACTTTTATAGGGCATTTTAAAATCACAGCATTGCTACAAGCATATGGGAAAAGCACCAGAGCCGAACCGCTGAAAAATAATCCATTCCAGCGGCTCTATTTGAAGCGTTTCGATGTTGAGAATCAATTCAACGATTCACGCCGAAGAGGAAACAAATCACGGGGAGGGGGAATTGTGGGAGGGTGAAGGTCGGAGCGAACACGAAGCTTGGAAGTCTCCGCTCCGAAGGGAGACTCACCTCCTCAGCATGTGCTCTTCCGAGTTTTCGATATTGTTCCGATGACCATTGCCAGCCAAAGCACTAGACTCATTTTGTGCCTCTGTTTCGCTTTCACCCTGTGTAACCTCTTCCATTTGGGTCGGTCGACTAGAGTCCCGAACCGGAGAGCTCATTTCAAGCACTCCGGGGAGGGGTGAGGGGGGTATTCCAAGTATCTCCCGAGTAGCACGGCAATCGGCTCCCAGTGTTGGGCGTCGCCGCGTTTGCTCGTGGAAGGAGGAATGTGGATGTTGTGGGTCGCCCACAGGCAGACGGAGGAGGAGACGGTGAAGGCGCAGCGGGAGTCGGGCCGACGCCTCGGCGAGCGGATCTCGGACACGACTTTCTGGCGGGACGAAGTGTCGCAGGAGGCGGAGCGGCTGGCCTCCGAGTCGGGACTGCTGAGGGACACGAAGCGGGCGCTTGAGAAGTCCCTGGCTGACCTCGAGGCCCCGCTGCACATCGCCCAGGAGTGCCTCTACCACCGCGAGAACAGGCGAGGTGAGGCCATGTGCTCAGCTACGCTAACGTACCATAGAGTAACGAAAGCGTACTCTATCGTAATTTGATTTTTCCTCACTTTAGTGCACTTCTCAACACAACAGTCCTTTTGCTTATCGCCTTGCCAGGTCCTTCGCACTAGGACGTGAGCATATAAAGCAGATTGGGAGCTTTGTCGATGTGCACCGTAGTACACATCGATAACATGACTTCGATACTAGCATCTCTTATTGTTTTCGTGTTGGTTTCAGTTATATATGGCGAGGTGATGTAAACTATGGCCCAGTGTACGCTGCGTATTCATACTTAAAAATGTCTCAAAAAATGAGCTTCTTGACGACAAACAATTATTCAAAATCAGTTCGGGTCTTCAAGTGTTCAAAGTGCGTATGTATTGTATTGGTTTCTCTCATGGAGGTGTTAGAATTTCCCATGCAATATCCAACTCCCAACTATGCTAAACTAATTTTAAATGAATACCAACGCAATAGCCCAGTGTGTAGCGCATAGGGCCAGGAAGTGACCCGATGATGGGCTTTATCTTTAAATCTTAAGAAAAAACTATTTACATAGTTTAAAATGCCAGCGTTAAAAGAGACTTTCTAGGTTACTGATTATTTAAAATGTATGGTTAATTCTTTTAATATCTTATAATTTACTGTTGTTGTTCATGCCAATGAAACGAGTTTTGATGTATCCAGACTTAACTAAATATAAATGAAATAACTGGCAACATTTGTGGGCCTGAAACAAAGGAATAATGTTTTGATGTTCGAAATAGTTTACATAGCAGTATAAAGGCGCGCATAGAGAGGAATGCTCGCGAGGCCGTATCCAACCGTGACAACCTCACCTGAGGTCTCTACTCGGTTCTTTTCTTGCACGATATAAGGGTGCGAAGCCTGTTGAACTAGCCATCAGTTATTGCGAGACAACTGTACTTTTTGCTATCCATACTTCTGCGTGCAATACCACGAGACGTATAAAATTATTCGGTGATGGAAAAACGGATTAATTAAAATGACTTGATGCACGGATTCCGGCACGCAGGAAGTATTCAAATAGTCTCAAAAATATTTCGGGTAAAACGTTACAGGGATCCATCGAAGAAGGCATTTTTTTACAATACAAAAATCTTAAAAAGTGTTTGCCAAGTAAAACCATGTACAAATATTGAGGCTACCGGGACTAGCCACGGTATATATCTTATACGGAGTCACCCGCAAGTGCACATTAGTGCGATATTCCAATCAAAATCCACAGAGGGGAGTAGGACGCCTCGGTAGCTTAACTGGTTAAAGCTCTCGGCGCGAAATCGAGGGATCCGGGTTCGAGTCCTGGTCAAGGCGAACGATTTTACCTCTGTGGAATATCGCACTAATCTCACCGCTCGAGTAACCGAAGTTGACCGAACCCAAAATCCGTCCAGTCACCGCTGAGGCAGCACGCCCTTTGCAAGGCTTCCTCAACGGACTGTGGCGAGGAGAGCATTGCGAGGCGGCATCCCCGCTCTGAGGATATTTAATTGCTACGTCCACACAAATCCTTGTCCTGCGTTAAGTGCGTAGTTGTGGCGTACCTATCGCCCCTTTTCTCCGCGAAACCCGGCGAGCACGGGTGTTACGCGAGTTGCGTGCATGACAGGATGGCGCTTATTCCGATCGCATCAGATGTTTTTCAAATTTGAAACTGCCATCAGACGTACGGAGTGATCCTATTTCTGCCAGAGTATTCTTTCCGCTGAGTTTTTCCGTTGGAACCACTTAGGGGCCTGCTTCAAGCATTGAAGTCCGGAAGCATTTGCGGAACACGCTAGCCCACTGAATTATTACTTCTGTAATATTTAGTATGCACATAATTACGCCCAGTCAGTGGTCTCCATTACATTATGTAGTAGTAGTATTTTTGTTTAACGTGCTTCGACGGCTAAGGTCATTTCGCACATACCGTCTACCACGTGCAGACAGGGACAACAGCACTCGGACGAATCGGAGGATCACCCCTCCAAACTCGAGCCGAGCCCAACGATGCTTAACTTCGGTGACTGATCGGGAATCCATCGGGACTGATCCATCGTGGCAGGCCGTTGCCCCCATTACATTATGGCTACCGCTGCCGTAAAAGGATTCTATATTCAGATGTAGAATACACCCCCCGAGTGTAAATGTGTTTGAGGGGTGTCTACAGAATTTTAAATTCAAAAGCTCTGTAAACACTTATTCTAACAGTATGTCATAATCTCAGCATTGAAAATAATTCATTTTAGAGCAGAAAAATATGATTTAAATATTTAGGTCCACAGTTATTGTTTATATTTCCAATGATTTTAAACGAATTTCTTCATTGTACATAATATTTGGAATAATTATTCCCACTTAGCGTTCGCTTGGATTATTTATGTGATAGATAGTAAAAGAAATAAACGACGATAAATAAAATTCTGTTGCAATCCTTATTTTTAGGCATCGACTTGGTTCATGATCAGGTGGAGCAGTCACTTTTGAAAGAAGTTGAGTCGCTGCGGAATTCCCAAGATCGTCTCAGGAGGCACATAGACAAGGTTGCTCAACAGGTAAGGCGCGCGCTCAAAAGCGTTCAAAAAAAAGTATCTTCATGACAACATTTCCATTCATGGGGACTTCAGCAGGTTAAAAGTAATGGCCAATTTATATTGCCAAATTTTTACACGGATGGGAGCTGAAGCTAGAAAGCTCTCCTCGAGAAACCACATGAGCGACCGACGCAGGAAAAGGAAATGACTCTCCTCTCTTGCTCGACTTTTTGAATTTTGCTCGCTCCTGAAGTAAGTTTCATGGCTTTCCTTACCGTTACTACCAATTTCTTGTGACTTTAGGGTTTAATGAAATTTTTACTGGTTATAGTAAACACAGAGTATTTACAAAATATGTAAAAATTTTAGTATCTATATCTCACTGGATTTCAAATCTATACTCCAGCTTAGTTTGCCATTTTGCTCATTTCATTAATTAAGTGCATATATCCTGGCTCAGAAAAAGTGTGCATTGCAATTTCTCGGGTCATATTTTATTTTCAAAATAATAATACGTATTTTGATTTTAACACTTTATAGGAATAAAATGGAGTATATGTAATGTATTAGTTGCGGTAAATCCCTGGATATGTACGTTCAGCAGTTCAGGATTGATAAAGCGGTTCAAAGGAATGCTTAAGGAGTAGGAAACCAAAATTGCTATATTGTTCACATGAACGATGATTCATTCATGAAAAACTTTTGATTTACCTTTAGAGATTTTTATGAAATGCTGCCATCTCTCTGGCATCATCGTGGGCCCTCGGCTGGAAACGAATTTGGGGCCCCTTATTTTATTGGTGAATGGCAAGGCCGTATCTAGAAAAATGTTTGGGTGGGTTCACTTGGGGTGGTTGTTGCAAGAAAGGAAGCAAATTTATCCATGCTATTTGGACACCAGAAGAACTCGCAAACAAAATATGTTTGTTTGATTGCGAAATCAACCAGATACATAATATGCAGATATGTATTTATAAATATGTATCATGGGTCTATAAGAGGCAGCGCGACAAACTGGTTTCCTAATACCGGCACGTCGATTGTTCCCTCGATAAATGAGTTGAACTATTTACAATTACACAATATGGAGAACATTCAACTAATAAGTATCAAAAATCAATCGAGCGGGCGTAAATAGCGCTGCGTTGAGAGGTTGGAGACAGTTCAAATAGCAAAACGATCTCGCAAGTTGTGGCACATGCCCCTCTCTCTTGCTGCTGCTGCTGGAGTTTTTTCTGGATTAGTGCACACCAATCAACTGTGTCCACGATCGTATTAAACAGCCACGAAAATTATTGTTTTATTATGCGTCCATACCACAGTACTGGAACATCATAATATTTTTTGTAGTGCAGGCCCAATAGCCTACTTGTAATTGTGGGCCTGGCGTAAAGTAGGAATTCATATCAAAACTTAAACGTATGTTCATTATGAAAACCTTGAAAACCTAATTCTTCATGTATATCAGGTAGGAAGGGCACTTAGTAAATAGTTCTACAACTATGTATAATAATTTAATTGATTATATGAACTGTAAGTACAGTACATTTTGTCATAGATTACAGTGAAAAAACAGACATTACAATAAATAATTCAAGAAGAAAAGAAATTTCAAAATCACTTGATTTTGATTTCCAGAATTTCTGTTGTTAAACAAACTCGTCGTTCTGAAAATCGCCAAATCACCAAAGCAACACACTGTTATATAAATAATAATTATGATTATTCTGTAAAACCTATGATTACCAAAAATAAATTAAAGACAGTATTTCGTTGGAAAAATATTTTTTGAATGATCATCTTGGAAAAATATCTTGTGCACCAATAAACAATTAAATCATCAACGTTTTCCTTAGCTCCTCACAAGTATTAGTAAATTTACCAATGATATTTTTTTTATCTAAATTGAAAAAAAATCTCGTTCCATATTCAATAGAAGTAAATTGGACCGAGTATCTTGAGTCAGTGTTGATCTTAGTCTGACCTTGACGATTTTTAATTTAGAAAATACTCTTTCACATGTTACCTGAGTGCAAGGAAGGGTAACAACAAACTTATATGCTGAGTACAAGTTAATTAATAAAAATCCCAGATTTAGACAGTTCATAGACAATGGAGAAAGCACAGGCCAAAGATTTGTAGTACTTTCTATTTAGGGTGCGATGAATGAACTCCTTTTCTTCCTCTTCTTCAAAGTTAACGTCATCATCTTCACTGTCTTTTCGAATTTTTCTCAGATTAGGCATATCTTCTCAACTTCATTATATTCAACTTTTTATGTCTTGGTAAAACGTTCGTACTGATCTGCAAACTGTTTCAGTTCTATAAGTAAAGAACTTCTTTCTACTTTACACAAATTTGAAATGGCGCACATAATGTCGGGAGGAAAAGTGTGTACATTTCCCGAAATAGCTATTTCCCTTTGATATTTCGGGAAGTTTTTGTTCTGGCATTTGAGCACTTAGAAAACTTTTACGCCATCCTTTTTTAGAAATATAGTTTTGTTTTTAACTATTTATTTTTACTAATATTTAAAAAATCTTAAACAAATTATGTTCACGTAGGGAGCATTTTACCCGCTATAAAGATTTCACTTCGCAATAACATTAAAAAATTCCCTTTTCTAATTTTCACGTTTTCTTGAAAATATTTGTGGAAAAACCGGAGATGATATAGGAATTTGAAGGTAATTATCGGAATCCACAGAACAGTACACCTCTTCATTTCAAACAACAAAATCTTGCATATTGGTGATAGTCATTGATTTTCCTAGCGCACAGTACCTATTACAAAAATTTTCATCATTTTCCCGTAAAAACAGAAACCGATATTTCTTTAACCGTTAATATTATATAAAAATCGAAATCGTAGACCACAATTAGATTTCTTTATTTTTAAAATTAGTAATTTTAACTATATTGGGGCCCATCAGTGAAATATTTATGAGGAGCGTAGCAATCCAAGTACGATAAACTTTACTTTTCAACTACTCACGCTTGGTATAGTCAGGTTGGAGGGCAATTAGCTGTCGAGTAAGTCAGCTGTCGTGATGCGCGATGTTAGACTAACTTCTGCCCTTGCTAATATTGTTGAAACCCCCTGTCGGGGACCCCCCTAAGCCGCCTCGGGTCTCTCGGCGATCACCGACCTGCCGACCTAGCCAGACCTGTGCTGTCAAGAAAAGCTATTTATTCATTACTGACTACTAGTTCATAATTTTAATTCGCATACGGCTATTCCCGACGTCAGAAAAATACTTGTCCTCGTACTATAAGACGCAGGCAGATGTTCGATCGCGTTTCCGATTTTAAAAAGTGCGTCTTATGGACCGGAAAATTCAGTATATCCGTTTGGAATCAACATTTATTTGTCTGGTCAATTTAATTGCTCAAGTCACTCCATGTCAGAGTACCGATATGACGAAATATTTTCAATGACGAGATACCTATAGAGTTCACCGCAGGCAGGGACATGCTCAATATTATTGGTGTTGTTGATAATTTTTAAACTATCCCGGCTTGCTGGTAGACGAGTGAATTGTTGTCAGCAGTAATGCTTTTATCCTGTTGCGTGTAATATAACACGTGAACCTCACAGGCATTAGTTCGCCTGCTACAAATTGGAGGAGCATTTTCTCAAGTACAATATGTACTCTAAGATGAGGTATTTATACATCTTTGAGTATGTTTCTAAGTAAATATAAGAATACAGGTGGTTCATTCTAGTCTTTCCGAGGACGGAGAGAGGTATTTGCTGCCCTTTATTTTTTGCTGTAAAAATGAGGATAAAAATCTGATGCACCCTAAATATAACGTATTTTAATTGTTAGTGGGCAGCCTTAAAGTAGAATTCATGAATTGCTTGGTAAATGCTGATGCTTGTTCTATTTGTATATATTCCTCACAAGAGTTTGATATTGTACATTATGATTGGTTGTTCACTATTCAGATCTGTAGAAATGTCCTCGACTCAAAACCACCATGATTTGCGGGATTCACTGTTCACCAACTCATTAAGGAATGTATGGTTGAGTGAAGTGAGGAATAAAAGGAAGTCTTAGCTCTGTCCTCATCCATGCGGTGTCTAGCTACCTGAGCATCTCACATAAAGCTAAATGTCTTGCTAAACTTGCACTGTGAACCAACTACGCCACAGTCATGATGTGAATTTGCTGCAGAAGTCCTCAGTATTTTACGAGCAAAGTACCCAAAAACATCCATTCCCTTTATTTTAATGAGAGCTGCTTTGCAAGAGTTGCTCCATCGTTTCGTGTGATTGTCCTCTTTTTTTCCGTCGCTTATCATTCCTCCACTCTCTTTTCCAATGGCGAAGCTGCGTGACAACCGCGCGGCGCAGCACGAGTTGGAGCGTGACGTTCGGCACAAGGAGGGCGCCCTGGGCATCGACCACACCTGCCACCGACTCAACAACTTCTCCCCCGGCATCAACTTCTACGCCGGCATCAACAAATACGACCCCACGTAAGAGGAGCCTCCCTTTATTTCCTTTCATTGCGACAACGTTTCAATTACCCCCAGCCACACTCTATGAGTTTTTTTAACATCTCAAGAGAGAAATGGGCCTGGGATATATAAGCGTCAGAAAATGGCTCATATTTAAATTATTTTTGTGCAGTCATTTATAGGTATTCAATCCACCATAGCTAAAAATCATGGTTTAAATTATTATGTATTTGAAGCATTAATTCGTTAATTAATGATAAATCTCTGTTGGAAATAATTATAGATACTGTTAAGGTAGTTTGAGCAAAAAACCACTTCGCCTAGAATTTGATGAATTTTACCTCATTTTAAAGAAACAACTTCCATATTTCCAATGATATAAAAATAGTAAACCCTTGCAGAACTACTTTTCGAGCAATTTGCCTAAAAAGACTACCTGTTTTACATGGGATAGATTACGGCAGTGCGCTCCAGAGGGAGAATATTAAAAAACTAGGAATTTATAATACCTAGATTTCGTCAAAAGATGAGTGGTGCGTAGTTTTTGTTTTATCAACTATTTATAAAAATTAATCTTTTTCTTACCGCAGTATGATTTACAGAACCGTGAAAAAACCTGTTTTGAAGGCTTTTGAGCCGTACGGCGTGAAAAAATGAGTCAAGTTAGAAACTTGAGTCGATATTTTTATTTAAATGCGGAGAATTTTTGTCATATGTAACTATTTTTTAGCACCATTAATATTACAACACTTAATTCATATTTCTTACAGACGCTGACATTAAATAATAAAATTCGAATATGGTCTCCATTATGACTACCAGGGAACCATCTCGCTCAAACTACCTTAAATATCGGCGCTTTTTTGATAAATCCCCTCAAACCCTTTGCAGTATTTTGAAGGTTAGAAAAAGAATTGCGGGAAGTTTTTTGAATGGAATATGCAATAAATATTAGGTAGTTAAATTTAAGAAGTCCCTAATCCACCTCCGAATCCAGAAAGATCATCTTTTGATAATAAACCGCAATTTTAATTTCCAGGAGTGCAGCAAAGAGTTTCATCTTCATATCCATCTAAGTGTCACTCATGTAACCTCCTCCAAGCAGCAGATGTGAACACATTCTTTGTAAAGAAAGTAAAAGGTCGATTTATTTTCAAAAGACAATCTTTCTCAATTTTAGGATAGGAGATGAACATAACTCCTCTCAAATTTAATCAAGGATGCTCCCGGTACCCCGACAGAAGATCACGACGACATCAGATCACGCGACAACAGATCACGAAGAACAGATCACGAAGACAATAGATCACGACGAAAACAGATCACGACGACAATAGATCACGATATACAAAAAACGCTGTATTTAAATAAGTGAAAGATAGAATAAACCTAATAACACGGGTTTCACTTCATCAAATATATTTCACTGTTGTAATTCCTAATAGCATGATACAAATCACACTTACACAATTTATTATCATTTAGGGTTATTTGGTTGGGCAACTCGCCATAGTTTTACGCAAAACAATCACCATTGGGGTGGGTTGGTTCAAAAGGGTATTAGTGAAAAAAGAAACGTAACTATCCACCAAATAACCTGCTAAAATATATTACAAAGTAATTTTCCCATTTTAATCGTGATTTAGTGTCGCGTGATCTGTTGTCGTCGTGATCTATTGTCGTCGTGATCTATTGTCTTCGTGATCTGTTGTCGCGTGATCTAATGTCATGGATCCATGCTCCCCTCTCAACAAACTTCCTAAGCTTTCTCAGAGCCTAAGTCTTCCCCAAGGTCTTTGGACGGGGGAAGAGTGGACCTCTCTGCTACCCTGTCACTTTTACATTCAGAAGAATGTATTCATTCTCGCTATTGAGGAGGAGGTAATAAGGGTGTTGTAAGGGTATGGAACCTCATCATTCAATCCCAAGTCTGATTGACTGCCCCCTCTCCACTCTACCTTCTGCCCCTTGTTAACTCCTTAATGCCATTTGTGACTCTTATGTTTCGTGTCACATTTTATCTGGCCTTTGCTCCTCGCCCTTCCTCCTTTCCCGTCTATTTTGATCCTCGTGCATTAATTGTGCCTCAAAGTGTGACCTATCCATTGTCTTCCTGATTGTAAATTAAAGAAGAGAGTACCTTTATGGCGTCTTGGCGCATTAAATTGAAGCCTGCTTTTTGCGGAAAATGATTTACTTAACATTGTTATCGCACGCAATGTGTCCCTACATTTTTTGAGTAATGCAGTGCCTTTTGGAAATAACTTCTATCTTGCGTTTTTATGGACAAATCATTACATAATGTGACAATTTCGCAACTACTACCTATTTCTTCGGCATATGTATTAACCGCATAACCGATCCATTCAACACAGCCGATTTCACTTTTTAAGGGTTTCAATCGCGGATCGTAGAAATACTAACCTATAATATTCGCGACTTCTATATTCCCCTGTGCTGTCGCACCATATGGTTCCATCTATTCTCTTATTTAATATCTGGCGCGTGATTGCGGATCTTAATAGCGTGTGCGCACGCGCTATCGTAATTTTGTTACATCTCTAATGAGTAAGAAAAATGCAATGAATTTTCTTCTAACTACGCCTGTTCTTTAAAATCACTGTTCTCGCACATTTAGAGCGAGTTACACGAACTGTGACTGCGAACAGTTCGCAACAGTGAACGTCCGCGTTTAGTACCTACATATATACTTATATGAGTAGCGACGACGCGAAGGTGATGATCCGTGATCTCTCGTATGGATATTCCTATTCTTCTATATGTGCGAGTCACGGCTGGAATGAATCCGACCGATCTCTCTCTTATCTCCCGATCCTGCCCCACCGGAAAGCGTGAGCGTGCCGGAGTCGTGGGAGGAGTTTTCCCGGAGGAACGTGCAGCGGTCGCAGGCGGAGCGCGGGCGGTCGTCGCAGGCGCGCGCCGACGCAGACTCGCTGATGGCGTCGGTGGCGGCCGAGACGTGGGACCGCTGGACGGCCACCAACGGCTCCCTCGGGCGCCGCTCCTCCGAGACCCTCGAGGCCAAGAACCAGCTGCAGGTCCACCTGCACAAGGTAAGAGAGGTCATCGGGCAGCCATGGACCCCCCATGGGATAAATAAATATTTATTAGCTCTAGGTACAATACCCCTAAGAGCACCAATATTACAATTACAATTGTGGTGAGCTTAAACAACCAACATAGTATCAAACATAAACAATGAGTACAAACATATTTGAAAACATATCAATACAAAGATAATACAAAAATTATTATTCATATTCATATAAAAAAATAACGAAAAAAACTAACAATTAAAGACATTTTAATGAAGATTGCACAAGAACAAAGTAGGAAGCGGATGGTGACATAGATATAACAATGCGAATTACACATTTATGTTTATATGTGAAAGGTAAGAATGAAGTTTCGTTATGAATGTCTGCCTGTTTTTACTGTTATTTAGGTCTATGGGGAGAAAATTCCATAATTTTGTTGATTTGACCAGGAAAGAGTTGTGGTATTTGGTGGTTCTATGGGCGGGGCAATATAAATCAGATGCTTCACTCCTCGTATTCATATTATGGGACTGAGGTTGGTGTATAAACATGTCCATCAAATATTTAGGTTCTGTAACGGAAAATAAGGAGAACAGGAAGACGCTTAGCAAGTAATTACGCCTGCCCTTGACAGTTACCCAAGATAGTTTTTCCCTATACGAAGAAACATGTTCATCATATCGAAGGTTAAAAATGAATCTGATGCATGAATTTTGAATCCTCTGTAGCTTGTCATTAAGCTCTTCTGATAGGTCACCAAAAACTAGAGAACAGTAATCTAAATGGGGAAATGCTAGAGTTGTAACAAGCAGCTTCCTAGTATGAGTCGGTAAGACGTATTTCTGGGTCTGGGATATCATGAGCAGATTTCATGCCGATCGTTTCGAGGTTATAAATCATTTAATCTACGTCATTTGCGAACGGAAATGTGCTATTATGCGACTTTCTACCGATTGTTTTGCCTCAGGTTTTGCCTGATTTTCCGAAAATTCTATTGATGAGCCATCATTTTTATTGGGAATAAAAAAGTTACGTAATTGCCCTTCTGAGCCAGTTCCAATATTGCATTCGTAACTTACAACGTAAACTGATTGCACGTAACCAAGGAGTAGGTTCCAATGTGCACGTTAGGAGATCTCGTACTAGTGTCACTATAAAGCTGTCGTAACTCTACTCACTGATTTTAGGCCTGTTGTCGAGCACTTAATACAAGAAGAATGTGTTTAATTGTTTATGACACATTTTTCAAACTCAGCTCACTGATTGGTTGTCAGGAGGCAATGATTGATGTCATGATACATGTAATTTACAAAGAATTTATTAAACGACTGCAAACTTCGGATTGGGATATAGTTATGGCAGCTGTCAATGATAAATATGCTTGGCAAAATGCAAGTTGTAAAGTCCTTATGAATTTTTAAATATTGTCAATAATTATGCAACTGGCCCCTGGACTGCATGATGATTCACTCACTGTATCAAAAAGAACATTGAACCATTGGCCCAGTTGTCAATTTTAGGAATCAAACCTCCTCCACCATCGCTGGAATGTCTTGCAATCAAGGGGTGACCTCTGTATTTTTACGTTTGTTAAATATTATATTATACATTAGCAAGAATTTACCTAGAAAATGCACACAGAGTATTTTGGACTCAATGGAGAATATTTTGTAAAAAAACACTTGATCGAGTTCAATGAATAGAAGATCCACCATGTTTGCATTAAGAACTGTTACGAGGAAAGGCAAAGGTCAATGAAAGAGTGTAGAAAGCACAAAGTAGGAAAGTAGAGGTGAGTGATGGATGTTGATAGGTTCAATTACTACTTTTTCCACCCAAAAATTTGTGACCATCACATAGGCCTTTGGCAGATCTCGCATTACTTTAAATAGAGCACAAATGCCTGTAGTTAGGAGTTCATTTTTCATTCACAACATCACAAAAATGGCTTAGTGTCCTGACACCATCTGACACATGCCTTCGTATGTAGTGCTGGCTCTTGGGGTCTATTGCAGATATGGTATGAACCTTTTGTTTAAAATGTGCTGGGTTATGTTGTCATGTGCAAACAATGCTTAAAAATGTATAAACCTATGGTCATTTTTATTTGGTAATTCTTCCATTTTAAGAAAACATTGCTTCGTTCCATGCAATTCTGTCCACTAACTGCAGTTTCAATGCTTCAGGGTCAATGGCATGAGAAAAGGGGAATTCTCCAAAGCATGAGGAATAATTATGCCCAGGTGGTCTCCTTGAAAGTAACCCTTTAAATTGGCTATTGATGTGAATTTTACTTAAATGGCGAGTGTGTTATCACATTGCATCTCATTGTTTCCACAGGCTCTAATTTTTCACAAAAACTCTTTCAGGTGCAGCAAGAGATCTTTGATATCGAGAAGAACATGGATCTGCTACGCAAAGCCATTCGTGACAAGAATAACCCAATGAAGGTTGCGCAAACAAGGCTTGAAGCTCGTACTCACAGACCTGATGTGGAATTGTGTCGTGACAATGCCCAGTACAGGTATGCTAATAGGAATGGAAATTGTTCTTGGCTTTATTTCATTACAAAAATCTCAAATTGGTAGATTTGGTAGTTTGACTTTGTTTGGCTTTTTTCTGTCTTCTTAACCACAAATCTCGGAGGCTATTAGAGATACATAGATGCTGAATGAGTTTAATTTAAACATATCATGATTCAAATCTCTATCATCATAATTTTAATTTCCAAGTTCTAGGAAACTCAGATAAATTATCAATGAAAAATGGAGCCTTTAAAGTTACATAGTTAAAATTATAATATTTGTCCCTGGAAATAATTATTGTTACCCAACAATCATTATTAACAACAGAGCATTAGCTGTGCCTACCTGCTGCCATATTATCTGCATTCTTTTTCCCCAATGGTGCTTTGAACCTGCACATTCTGCACCAGCATCAGAGGGAGTGCAGAAAGTTCAGTAATATGCACCCAAGTCTAACAGCACCTATGGGATAAACGCCACAAGGGCTCTAGCAAGATAAGATTTTAAAAATCCTGTAATGCCTTTGAGTCTGCGACATTGTTGTTATGTTTGTCATCAAGATTCTCCTCATTTGGAAAACTTTTTATTGCTATAGTAGACCCTTAATGACCATAAACACCAATAATGTTCTCACATTTTGATTTTTTCCTCTAACATATCCAACCAAATTGCTTGAATTTGTTGATTCAGGTGAATATCATCGACTTGTACAGTAACATAATGCCATTAGAATTAAGAAAACACTGAAAAGTGTGTCTCAAAAAGGCTAAGACACCAGACTTTGGCACTTATGAACTGGTAGCACCACTTCAAAAAATCTTTAAAATTCATGTTACGGATCATAATGAAATGTATTACCAACAGGTCTAATAAAAACTCTTTTGGCCCAGTACATAGCAAAAACAAAGCATCAATCCTTGTTGAAATTTTCAGTAAAATTAGAAATTTAAAAAAACATTGCACTGTCAGAGTTATAATCCAAATATGAGAAATACATAATAGTTCAAAATAATAAATCCAAAAATGAAAAAAATTGGTGTTTAAAAAAATCAAAGAGTAAAAAGTTTCAAGAGTATCACATTTTTTAGCTTATAGTTATTTAAAGTCATCATGGCAACCAGAAGTTTGACAAAAAGATTTTTTTTATGGCAAACAATGTCCCTGGCTTTGAAGCACTAGGGGAATGTTTTACTACCTTATGCAGCTAGAGCCTTTCTTGCACTTGTGGTGACATGAACTGGAAGGTGCAGATTAGTGGAGAAGCTGCGTGAAGGTAACGCTTTAATGCCGGAGTGTGCAGGCCGAGATTGGACAGTGGTTGAGTGTGCTTTCAGGTTGGTGCGGGAGGTGGGCGAGATTGAATCGAGCGTGGATGTCTTGCACCGTCGACTGGAGGAGGCAGAGGCGCAGCACCAGCGCCTCCTCTGCACCCGATCCAACCTTGAGTCGGACCTGGCCGTCAAGTGCAACTCGCTGCTCATCGACCGGGACAAGTGCCTCGGGCTGCGTCGCTCCTTCCCCATCACCGCCACGCCCACCAACGTCTACTGAAGCCATTGTCCACCCTTGGATCTTAAGGGTTGGGACGTGGTTCCTTTCCAGTCTTTGATCAATCATCTTTTTTTTACCCTCTTCCAAGAGATCGGTTTTGATATGTGGTGGTTTTTGAAAGGCTTTCATAAAAAATAAGACTTTATCAGGGATTACAGGGGTTTTTCTCTTGAATTTGATGTTTACGAATGTTGACATTGGGTATAATTTCTTTTTGTTGTAATTTTAATTAACATTACTTGCATTGTCTTTAATTGGCATGGTTTGGTTTTTTCTGAGCAAAGTTACTATTCAGAACGAGAAAACTATGAGAATTACCTGGGATCAATGCTTAGCCCGAGAAAAGCACAGTAGTTTGTAAAATCTCTAAAAATCATCAATGAAATGATCAATAGAAAAGCTTAGTTATGATGTCAATCTTTTTAAATTATAGATTCACATTCATGAGATGGCAGAAGTAATAGTGTGGTCATCATTTTTACGTGATTTTTTGCAGAACCGTTAGGGAATAACTATGTGATAATAGCCTTTGAATTGTTAGAAAAAATATTACTTGCAATACATTTGTTGCAAAATTGAGTTCTAATTGAAAATTATTATTATACATGTTGCATGCTTGTTAAATTTTTAGAAAAATTTTACTGAACACTATTTAGTAAATTGAATTATTAATAAAGCTGTTACTTTATTCACCTACTGCAATACTTTCAATTTTCGGCATGAGAAGCGCTCATACCTGATAAAGCCTTGTAACCATTGAAACACCCAAGCTTCAATCAAGAAAGCAAATGTTTGAATCAGCATGAATTTGCAATGCTGCAGAGTGTTGATTCATCCTTCTTTGCTTGTTCTTTATTTAGCAGGTGTAGTAATTAAACTTTACTTAAAAGGAAGCAATTCCCTCTTCCTCTACTACACCTGCCTACTACACCTACCTACTACACCACTTTGTCCTGCTGGGGCCTACATTCCCCAGGCACAACCCTCAATTTGCGACTACCCACGTGGCCACGCACCCAGAGATACATGCACAGTCAACCAATATGGCCGACGCACACATATCAATAGGGTACGACCCACGAGGGTGCGTTGGTAGGATTGTGCTCCGAGGGAATATAGGCCCATGTCACATGTATCACTGTGACATTATTTCCTTTATTATATTCATATACAGAGTAACTAATTCTGGGTGGATTCAAAACATACCCTTTTTCACTCAATGGAGCGCTGCCTGATTATCAATAAGCATATGTATAGCCACACTGGTTAAGTTTATATCATTTAACAATGTTATGGTATCCATGAGTCCGGTGAGCGCAGCGAATAGTTCAACACTGTTAATGTGCCAATCAAGCACTGGGAATACACGTGAAATGCCCCATTGGGGAATGACCACTGCTCCTTGCGTTAATGTTGTGTCCGTGTACACTTGCACAATTTCAGTTGCCCTACTTTGCACGGTATCTTCTGATAAATCTTCGTATTGCAGGGGCAGTTCCAGACCAGAGGTTCGGGAGGGGGGGTGAGAGGGAGGCTGGGGGAGAGGGAGGCTGGGGGGGGGGGTACAAATTCGTGGTCCACTTGGTAATGTCTCCACAGTTTCGTTACGAGGGTTTCAAGGTGTGGTGTAATCAGCCTGACTGCATTGGAATTCTCAAATTTCATATTATTCTGCTCCATATAAATAAATTTAAAAAAATAAATTGAAACATAGCTCAATCCTATGCATACAATTCCCTATTCAACGCGCACAGGTCAATAAAACATTTTTTATTTGATGCGAAGCATCCCCTCAAGGTTAAGTAATATGTGATCCACTTTCTCACTGTTTGCCAAAAACTGGTTTTTAAAATTTGAGGAAAAATTTTTGGAACAAAATTTTTGAAAATAATAAATATTAAAAATGTTCACACTTGCATCACAAAATTTTCTACAAATATTATTGTTTTTTGAAGCAATTTTATAAGTGTACCTACAGCAATTTTTATTTGCCATCTGGGTCACAATACGTCATCATTATAATGGGCAGCAGCATATAAAACTCACCAGAAGTGGTGAGTTTTGCTGTCTTTCTTTCTATAAATAACTCCCTTACCACCAACCTTCCCTTTACCCAACCATGAACTTCACAGCCCTATTACAAGGAGATTTTAATCTAATAGCATTCCACATTATTTCGCCAGGTTGAATGCATAAACTTCTATTTGCTCTTCTTCTCCATTCATGTGACTATATAGGTGCTGCCATCACTTAGAGTGAGTGGCAATGAGATATTTTGGAATGAAAGGGATATTACTTCAGTGAGGTAAAGAAGAGAGAGACTATTTTTTAAGCATGGATTCATTCATGAACAAAATCTATTTATATGCACAAAACATAAGGTGAGAAAGGCGGCTCTATAAACATTTACCAAAGCATGATGAGGAACCTAACGGAGAAGCAGCTTGATTTGAGTGAAATGAAAGCAGCAGGGTCAGACGGCTGTGTGGGGACCACTGGCCACGTGGGAGGTGTGATACGTGTTAAGGAAGTTACTCTAGGTAGACCATTGCAATGGCTTATTTGCCTATTGCAATTCAACGAGTGGCCCTTCCGTCTTTCCATGGCGCTTGACGGATCAATGTACAGTCCTACGGCCTACTCAGGTCCAATGGACCAGAAGTTAGATATCTCCCACACCCTTCCAGTGATGAAATTCGAGAAAGTCCCTTTCATCGCCCCAGAGGTAGATATGGAAGTGTTATCCAACGATAAACGCTATTTGCTCCGAATGGCCATGGCGATTAATTCTGGCGAGTGCCCTGCTAACCTGGCACTAGCAAAGCCAAGTCCTGTATGAATCTCAAGATGGTTAACTACAGCGGCTCGAATTCTCTGATTCTACACGCCCGTGGCGACACCTTCATCAAGTTTGGCATTGCTAGTGACATATATTTTAAATGTCTACGTTCCAACGTGGTTCGCTGTGAAGACTCATCCCACTTGCGTTGACGGTGCAAAGCATCTGCGGTTTGACATTAACCGGGCCAAACTACTGCCACAGCATGCCAAAGACGTAGTTTTCCCAGTCATTCAGAAAAATGCATACTTTGGGCATCCAGAAAATGTACTTCTAGCAATGCTTTTTGATGAGAGTAAAAGGGTTAGAAAGCTGGCTGTTCACGTGAAAGAGTCACGACGTGCTGTGCCAGCTTTCACGTCAAAAAAGGACCTCCAAGTACACGTCTTATCGACAAACCATAGGTACTTTAGCGTAAACTAGAGTTCACATTAACAATGTAGGGTAGACCGGGGCAATTTCGACACCTTAAGACATTTTTAAATTTATGATTTTTACTAATTTAGTTACGTTTTTCATTGAAGTACTTGAAAATAATTGGAGTTTTCTGCATCCATAGGATATGTTATGTTAACAAACTAATGTCATTTATAAAGTAAAAAAAGTGTTTTCTGTGAATTTTGCTAGATGTCGGTATTTCCCCGGTCACTGGGGTAATTTCGACAGGCCTTTGGGGTAATTCCGACAGTGGAAAAAAAATAAGAAAATAATTAGATTACTGATTGTTTAATTGTTACAAGGGTATTTACGGAATTATTAGAAATTTTAAAGAACACGGATAAACAAATGAATCTTAGAAGATAAGAAGTACCTACTTTTTCAGAACGAAAAAATTAGTTTTTGGAACAAAAGTCACATATGTAGTTATCAGGTAAATCAAACCCACTGCAATCAGCATGTGCCCATTTCCCACAAAACACACATCTATACCACAGCTCAGTTTTTGTATCACATTCACCACAAACTAAACACATTTCACTGTCTTTGGAAAATAAGTCTATGTCATCATCTGTTTCGCTGTCATCACATAGCTTGGGTTCATTTATTTCTTCCTCCGAAGACGTTTCTTCAAATGAAATTTGTCTACGGCACCTTTTCTTTGTTTTATTTTTTCCTTTGGTTGTGGCCCTAAATTTTGTCTTACTCGATTTAATTTTTGATTTATTTTCAACTTTTCCTGACTTAATTTTCTCACTTTTCGACATTTTAAGTTTTAGTTTCGGGACAATCTTTGGATCCTCTATCAACTTTTCCAATCTACGCTTGGATTTCATTTCCCTCGTTTCTTTTTTCTTCTTCACTTCCTCTAATACCGCTTTCATAGGAGTAGAAGTCATAATGATTGAGTGTTGCTTTCTGTTCCCTTTTTCCATTTTGTTTGTCGTCACTGTGTGGTGGTTGCAGAGGATATATTGATTCTAGGGTTTCTTTGAAATGAGACGGGTCCTGAGTAGGTTCCGGGCAAGACTTTGGTCCAGAATTCGATCTTGAAGTACCAGCTACTGGATTTTCATACAGCTCCGTTAAATTTAAGCTGGTGGTTTTCTTGGATTCAATTTTTTGGGCAATATCTTTTGGCTTTTGTCCTGAAAGCTGTGAAGTTTCGGCACACGTCTCGTTAGGGTTTGCTGGCTCCTCAGTGACAGCATCATAATCTTCATGAACAGTTTCGCCATTCATTGATTCATCAACATTTTCTGGGTCGATGATCACTGGAGTTTGAATCGCTTTTCCAAAGATGAAGTCCACGTCATTGAACTTTTCTGGTTTATAAGGAAAGATTCCTCCAACGCTGAACCCTGAAACACCTTTCTCCATTGTTGCGACGTTCATGTACGCTTCATTGAAGATAGAAGCTATGTCGTATACTGAAATCTTCTGGAAGCGATTAGTCCTTAAGAACCTGTCACATTGTATATTAAACGCTTTCTTGAGAGGACCATAAAAAGCCAAATCTAAAGGCTGCAGTTTGTGCGATATATGCGGAGGTATAGAGACAACATGAATATGATTAGCTCTACAAAACTCATAGCTATCTAGAGAGATGTGACTTCCGTGGTTGTCCATAATCAATAACACGGGATCTTCCTTAGTTGATTTTGTGCTATCTTTGAAATGTTTGAGCCAATCTGTGAAGAGTTCTTCGTTTGACCATCCGTTATGAGAGCATTTGTAGATAGCCCCAGCTGGCCCACCTCTTTCCAGCTGAGGAGACATTCGCTTCCGGGGGTAAATAAACATAGGTGGGACATATACTCCAGAAGCACTTAAAGCACAGACTACCGTAATGTTCCTCCCTCGTTCCCAACTTGTTACTGAGCCCACCTGATGTTGGCCCTTAGGAGCTAATACCTTTCCAGGTTTCTGCACCGTTGATATTCCTGTTTCATCCATATTAAATATTCTGGTAGCCTTAAATGGATGTTTCTTATAAACTTTCTCCAAGTTTGAAAAAAACAGATCTACTTCAGATTTGTTAAATGCAAGAACTCTGTTGAGACTTGTTGCAGAGGGTTGTCTTAAGCTCAAGCTTGGATTCCTTTTACGAAACCCAGCAGCCCAGTCCTCGCCAGCCATTTTGGTCTCTTTATTGAAATTATGCTTAATATTTAGCTTTTCAGCAAGATCATACGCAAATCGCCGTAAATCAGTCAATGTAATGCCATAGAACCGATTTGATAATTGCTTAATATGATTAGCTAATATAGCTTCTTGATCGGGTGTGAAGTAAGATTTTCTCCCCAAGGCTGGTTTGGCTGTAGAGTTTGATCTTAGACGGTCATGAAGGGTGATTCTTGGAATATCTAATTCAGCCGCCACACTTTTAACAGATCTTCCACATCGAACCAACTCAAATGCCTTTTTAAGGGTCTCTTCATTCCATTTCCCCCTCTCCGTGGTCCGCTTTCTCGATCTTACCATCTGGATGTCATTAAAATTAAACAATTAGGCACTAACAGTCCTATGTAAAATTATAGAATAAATGGGGAAATACCGACACCCTGTCGATATTTCCCCTTGATAGCATGTCGGCATTACCCCGGAAGAACAATATGGTGGTTGATTAACCCTGCAGACTACTCTGTACGTTAAAGTTTAACAGCAACTATACCAAAACGTTCGTTATAATGCGTACTTTCTATTAATCTAAAAACTATTATAATGACACGAATTGTTAAAGTGTTACCTTGATTTGTATAGGAGTCAATTGTTACACCAAAAACTGTGAAAATGCAAAATATTTCACCATAAATCAGCTAGTTTGCTTGGACGACAGGAGCATACTGAGCACTAATTCCGGTATCGCCCGCAAGGCAGCAGCACTAAACAGCAGCGCTTGGCCCTCTAAATACGACCGCAAAATATTGTGTCGGTATTGCCCCAGGTGTCGGGATTGCCCCGGTCTACCCTACTGCCTTTAGCTATGCGGTAATGAATATTTTCCCATGCAGAATGTGCTCGCGATCCCCCACGTCTCCACATGGCTCCATGTGCAAGAGAAACGCCTGGATTTCAACCTAAAACACTATAATTCAGCAAAATTCCCTTTATTTTCATAAAATATTGTTATAGCTATCTGAAAAATAAAGCAAAATAGTGGCTAGCAACTGTCGAAGCAGTATTGAGTTCCCTGTAAATTCAATCTTACGATTAAAAAAAAATACGGGATAAATCACTAGAATTGACCCAAAAACTGCGATTTTTGGTCAGCTAAAACTTCAGGAGGAACTTCCCTAAATATTAATATTTTTCGAAAATATTCTTTCCTGTGTTTCATGGGGCTAGAAGCGCACCTTTTCTCAAAATTTCAAATCGAAATTTAAGAAATGTTTTTTCGATGTACCCTATTGATATAATGCTCACCAAGTATTGCTTACAAGGGGCGTTCAAAACAGTTTTTTTGTACATCGCGATGGTGGCCTTACACACGGAAGTTACGTATACATCTGTTGCGTCAAGTCGCTTGCGAGCAGTAATTCGATGTGTAATCATGGACTTCTATGGAAGTGGTAGTAATCGATATACTATCAACCACGGTTCACAATTGTACAGAAAATAGACTGTCTCATAAAATTGTCTGCAAGTAGCATTTCGATTCCGCGATAAAATAGCATATCATCCGGTTAAATCCTGTTTATATATGATTTCGAGTGGGTAGGAAATGGGTAAATACACATTAATTCACAGAGGAATACTTATCGTTACATAAGTAACAAGTTATAAAAGTCTCCAACGGCCGTAATGAATTGGCTCCACTCGTCAAAATTACACAACAGTTGCTGTGTTGGTTTGTGGGGAAACAAAGTAATTTTATAACTTATTACTTTAAGAGGCCGTAGAGAGCTCATGTTCCCTATATTTTAAATGTTACATATGTTTCTCTTTATGTCCGGGCAATATTGATTTTGTATTTAAGACAAGACTTGTGACTGATCTTGTAATGAATAATAAGAAGTATGCCTGTGGTACTCGAAGAGGGCGATATCCAATCGAATTAAATGCCGTAATAAGGCGACTTTTTCAGTTTCCTTATTCATTGTTTACTTTAGCCATATATTTCCTTGGAAAAAACGAAAGTAATGAGTAAACAGGACGATCTTTTCCGAGCATGAATACAGATCGAGACAGCTATTTCACCTCCTCCTTAGAAGTTCGAGTTAAAGATAAGAAGGGGTAGGAAGGTACGAAAATGGACTACAGAGGCATTAAATGGGGCAATGAAGAAGAAGTATCGACAGCAGGTTGTTAGAATCATGGGTGAGGATCACGGTCCTCCATAACGCGTGCGCTCGCGTTATCGTTATTTTTAAATTGCATTAATGAGAGCGAAAACATGATCGTCACTCTTCAAAGTTGATCAGGTGCTTCAAATAACCAGTTTTAATTGATGGAGTGCGTTCTTAGGGCAGTACGTATGTCATTGCTCTTGTAGATCGGTTTGCGTTTTGGATAACGATAACGAAAACGCAAAAGAAGTGACCGTGATCCCACCCCAAGGGTAGATGACTGGGGAAGTTTGAAATAAGGACTTGTGGAAGCGGCGAAAGCAACGGTAGGCGTAGTGAGTGCAACTAAAATTAGAAAACCTTGGATCGCGAAGGAGATGATAAGGGAGATTCAGGAGGAAATGAAAAGAAGAGCGTAAACAGAGATGGGCAAGAGAACATACCGGGAATTAAAAAAACAGGCTTAGAAGAGAAACAAAGAAAGCAAGAGAGGCGTGTATATAGGTTCCAGATTATATTATGGCTCGTCACAGATACAGGAACACTGTTAAAAACTCGCATACTTATACAGGAGCTGATGCAGACTCAGATCACAATTTATTAGTCATGAAATGCCGGGTAAAACTGAAAAAGATAAGAATGGGAAGGAGGATACGAAAGTGGAATACGGAGGCACTAACTGAGGCAATGAAGAAGAAGTATCGAGAGAAGGTTGATGAAATAATGGGTGCGGATTTGGGATGAGATCAGTGGAAGGTGAATGGAGAAGTTTGAAAAATGGAATTGTAGAAGCGGCGAAAGCAACGGTAGGCGTAGTCAGTGAAACTAAAATTAGAAAACCGTGGATCGCGAAGGATATGATAAGGGAGATGGAGGAGAAAAGGAAATGGAAGAGCGTAAACTCAGAGCTAGGCAAGAGAAAATACCGGGAATTAAACAACAGGCTTAGAAGAGAGACAAAGAAAGCCAGAGAGGCGTGGTGGAGAGAGCAGATCGACTCGCTAGAGAAATGCCAAAAAGAGGGAAGAGCAGATGCATTATATAGGAAAGTAAAGGAACTGACGGGCGGTTGTAAGGAACGGGGAATTGCAACGACTACAGAAAAGACAGGAAAGTTGATTATAGAATCAAAAGAGATCCAGGAGAGGTGGAAGGAATATGTTAAAGAACTTTATGGTAATGAAATAAGGCTCAGTACGTAAGATATAGAAAGGGTAGACGACGTGGACAGGGGTGGCGTCGGACCAGGTATCCTAGAAAGCGAAATCGAAAGAACACTACGAGACATGAAAAGGAATAAGTAAAGGAATTTCCTTTGCCACCGTTTACACCAATGATTTTGATATTACATCGGTTCAGCTCAATGAACTCTCAATAATTGTATTTACTTCTCCCTTCTTCCGACACCGTAATTTTAAAATGAGTGCTTTGGGTTGAAAATAAGTATTTATATCGTAAATGAAAAGGAAAACTTTGTTATATTCCACCAATTTATTTTCAGGTACTGTACCTGAAAATAAATTGGTGGAATATAACAAAGTTTTCCTTTTCATTTACGATAAAATGAACTTCCACAAGGTTGAGCCTGAGACGATGGAGATAAATATTTATATGTTTATTTTTCTAGGTGGAAAACCACCCAAAAATGCTGTGATGGCCTATAGTTTTCTCCATTTGATAATAAATGGTATTCTGATCATAATTTTTTATGAGTGAAATACGTCAATTCATAATGTTTATTATCTCTTTTTGATATCGATTTACTCAAGCCGTTTTCCTGGGCCCTGGAAAAAACACGAATGCCCTATCGCATATTACAAGACAGAATTTTCGTAGATGGTCGCAGGAATTGTACATTGGTTGGAGATTGGTTAGTCCTTGATTACTCGCCTTTGAAAATTTTCTACTATTAATGTAAAGTCAGGTAAAGGAAATATAATAAAATACCAAATTGTTAATATTGGTTTGGTGCTACGTGCAAAAAATAAGCATGGACCTCATAGAGTCGACGAAGCTGACATAAAGGAATATTACGGAGTATTTCAGGAGTGAAAATGTTTGAAAGATACGGCCGTTCGCTTTTTCTTAAATTATCCATCTCCTTGGGCAAATCTCATACTACATCTTAAATATTATGCATGATTTCATGCAGCCAAGGACTGAGTGGTGTTTTATGTTAATATTTTTTTCTTGGAATATGGTTGTTTTGTACGTAGCTTTTATCGTTATTTGTAATAAATCGTAATTGCTAACGTTCGTGAGAGTTTAACTCTTCGCTCTATAAAAAAATTACCCAAATAATTTCTACGCCATAAATGCCGCTCCTTCCGCCCCCAATCCCTATCTACAATGGCTTCGTTCTGATCTATTAAAACACCTCATTAAGTTACCTTTGCCATTGTCCTCAATAAATATTTCTCGAGTTTTTCCTGCGTGTAAGCCGCGCAAATTCTTCTAGAATCTTCCTCAGGTGCGGCCTTTAGCCCGAGAGGAATTTGTGCTTCTATTTTCTCCTGTCTGCTTCCGCTTTTTCCTCTCTTCACCCCGTGTCCCTCGCCGTCGACCCTCATAATGTTATCGAATACCTCTCCCATGCCCTCGCAACGATGGTCGTTACGGTTGAACACCGCATACCTTTTTGGAATCGAAATTCCGAACTTTTCGAGTCAAATGGAGACTGTTTTGCCGCAGTATACCTCTCAAGTGAGGAGAATGGATCGGGAGATCGAAGTTTACATGATGACAAAAATACTCCATTTCTACTCCTTTTTTCGCTGTGAAAGCTACGAAAACCAAGGATATGCTTCAGAAAGGAATGCTCCAGGTGTTCCAGATCGCGCCTTCTCGCTTAAGGTGGTTGGAGCGTTTTTTTAAATGTAAAGGTTTGCGTGAAACTTCGCATGTGCGTTCTTATTAGTGATACTAACAGAAAAAAGTGAAAACATTTTAGCCTACCGATTGGTTGTTTAAGCAATTCAATGCTATTTTAACACTTAGCTTAATGGCACATGACATATATTCCGTAATACACCATTCGAATTCATATTTACAGATGTTCTTCTTAACGCGGCATGATTCATTTCTTACAGCTATAATCGTTGATGACAAGGTGTCACGCCGAGTCCATTACTATAAAAACGCATTTCAATATAATTTCGTCCGAAATTAAAAATATAATTCTTGTATAATATCCATCACTCCCTGTATGGTGCGATTCTACGCATAAACAAATGCACTGAATGGAATGTGGTTCAAGAATTTGTTTAACTCGCTTAAAGAAATCATTAAAATGTGTACTCAATAACCCACGGTTACCAGCCTCTTTAACGAGATAAAGGCCAAGGCTTAGGGAATTTCCCACATTTAGTCCCCACATTCCATCCAGCAAGGAAAATTCTCGAATTGACAATCTCTAAAGCTAATAGTTTAGAAAATAGTCTAATAGTCTAGAAAATGGGAGAAGTATAAGGTTTACCTTCTAAGGTCTCAAGCTGACGTAGACATCCTTCACTTGGCAATGGGATAGAAGTAATAAAATTTCAGATATAAGGGATTGTACTACTCGCAAAGAATCCCCGAATAATAAATTATATCGCCCGCCTCTTGATTCCAAACTCACGGCTACCTGTCGTTGGATATCTTTTCTGTATATTTGCATGACTGTGAAATTTTTCAAAAAGGTATATCTAAGGGCAGAATAGGCATAGGTTTCACTTTGTAGGTAAGTTTGAAGCAGATCATTTATCGGAAGATGTTCAGCCAACGCATTTCGGCTGAATCTTTATGAAGTATAAGCGTAAGGGAAATCCAAAGCACTCAATGGAGATATTGTGGAACGGATGTATTTGAAGTGCCATTTTTCCACGGACGATAATAGTTTCGAATGATATTTTCTAAGACCTTTACCCTAAACAGTTATACTAAGACTACTTACGTATAATAAATTACATGTTATTGCTAGCACCTTATCTCACATGGTTTGGTTCCCCACCTGAATTATAGTATCTTAATCATGTTTTGCGTGTAAGCATATTTGATAACGAAGCAATTTCTTAGTTTTATGGTGTAGCCTAGCATTGTTCTACTGACTGAATTTTTATTCTCAGCGGCCACGCGAGGTGCGAGGCTCGACCTTAAATTTTATTTTCACCTCGCAGTATTTAAGTGTAATGTGCTTCGACAGCTACGGTTATTTTGCAAATGCTCTCTGCCATTTGCAGACGTGGTTAACAGGACTCGGACGAATCGGAGGATCACCCCTCCAAATTCGAGCCGAACTTAACTTCGCTGACAGACCGGTGTTCCCATCGTGGCAGGCCGTTCTCCTCAATCTTAAAGTGGAACGAGCATCGCATGCGTGGTGTGGAATCAACCCATGCCACACATTCTAGACGCACGATATCGAGATGTCGATGTAGATGATTTTGGAACTTGAAGGTGTGCACCAACTCCCATTTAAGACATTAAATCTTTAGGAACGCAACGCAAGTTTTAAGAATCATCACCTTTACAACTCACTCTATTAGTAAGTTGTTACTAGTCTTTTCGTTTAGGTCTAACTACACATAATCCATCTAGGAGACGGTATTCAAACCCGCGATCTTTGGTTAATTAGGACAGTGTGTTCCCTACCGAATTAACTGACGAGTCTAATAGTCTGTTGTCGTCAGTTCTATTGTGCTAAGTTTCTTTCGGTTGGCTAGATATTTTGTGTGTGACGCCTATAACTTAGGTGAACGGATAGAATAATGACACGAATTTTTGAGGCAATGATTTGAGCTCACAAAATTACTCCCAGTGAAATATAACGCGCATGTCATTTCCCGAAAATGTTATAAAATAAACTGTTGGAAACTGCGGCAACTTGATGGAATTGCTACACAATGAATGGGAAAAGCAAGTGAATAAAAATTTCATCTTCATTAGATTGTTCTGATTTCTGAAATCTCTCATATTAGCACCAGGACCAAATAATTTAACGTATCATGGCATAAAGAATTAGCCACGTTCTCCATTTTAGTTATTTATTTCGTTGTCTTATTCCAACCTCTCCCGCTTCATATGCAATCACATCGCGCGGATTTTTTTGGTTTTTTCTTTGTGAAAATCCCGTTACGCGTCGTACACTAGGGCACGTATAAGGCTCCGAACTAAGTAAACGTGAAAATGTGGTAGATTTATAAAATTTAACTGGTGCACACAGGTGTAGTGACCGGACCCCGGGCGGGAGCGCCGCCGAGGCTCGAACACGGATACGCGGGTGTTGGGGATTGTTTTAGTGACGCGGGCGGTCTGAGGTAGTTCGTAGTGGTGGCGCTGTCTACCCATTGCTGGACGAAGTGAACGCACGACCACGCCGCCACTACGTTCCTGGCTCAGCTGCTGTGCGCACATCGCATTTGCCAATGGGCAAATAAAGTTTATTTTTTTACTTAACTTGCATTTCTACTTCATAAAATTGGTCCTTCGGACCGGATTGCGACGGATTCGTCGCATGTATCGTATTAATAAGATTCAACGAATTATCAGATCGCTTCCGGAAAATTCGCGATACTTCAAGACGTAGAAGAGAGAAGAATTGGACTACGGGAATGAGATTGAGCATATGGACTGGATTTCATCTGCCTTGCTTTGCTGATAAAAGATAAGTTGCTTTCCACTTTTCATAGTTTTGTGGTGAATTGAATATATATAATTTTTCTAATGGAACTTTAGTTCACGTGCTGCATGTAATCGCTTGCTGTCTGTCACTTACATAGACACTGTTGCAAACGTACTTTTGACTGTCGGAGTGACTTATTAGGAGTGTCGATAATCACCTGCTTGGGGGAAAGCTAACTTATTGTAAGCTAAAGCCGTACTGCTTATTTGCTTCATTCTTTGTGCATGAACTTGGACGCTTGTTAAATGGCTGATTCTGAGCCATTCAGTATCGACGCTATACGCTAACGGTGTGCATGCCATTCAACGGGAGTGAGTGTGTGAGTATTAATAAAAACTAGTTTTTAGTAAGATTATATCTGTTTAAGCACTTAACTTTATTGGTATATTAAACAGGATAGTTTACGCGCATGGGAAATGCTGCGATTCTGCGTCCCGACTGCGAACGAGAGGCTGCATAAGAATTAGGATTTAATTAAAACGTTATTTCGCTAATTTAACTTACAATGCAATTTTAATTGCTTGTCTTGGGATTGTCTGAGACATGGGCGGCCGTTCAGTCTGCTCAATGTGCAATCACTAGCTCTTTAATTAATGGCTGTATTTCTTTTATGAAAAATTATTTTAACTTACTCTTCAAAATACTTCACAGAAGTGAATGTTTAAATCAGTTATTATAGCACAGAGTTCTCAATGTGGGGTTGGTGTGTAGGCTAGGGTACTAAATTCCCACTCAGTTCGAAACCAGTGGAGATTTTTTCAGTGGAATCCTGGTATCTGTATGGGTGCCAAGTGAAGAGCACTTAGATGTAGTAATTCGTCCGTCGGATGGGACGTTAAGCTGGTTGTCCCTTGCCACCTTCCGTGAAGAGTAGGCTAATGCAGACGCCTGGTTTCTCTAAAATATTCCTCCGTTTTCTTCAATTAACCAACATGCTCTCTTATCCTTAAGGTAGTTTGAGCGAAAACTCACTTCACGTAGAATTTGATGAATTCTACCTCATTTAAAGAGAAAACTATGATCTTTCCAAATATATCAAAATGTTATTCCCTTGCCGAACTACATTTCGAGAGATTTCCCTGAATCTGTAAGCTGTTTTACATGAGATAGATTACGACTGTACGCTCCAAGGGAGAATATTGAAAAAATAAGGAATTTATAACACGTAGATTTTGTAAAAAAACTGTAGTTTGTTTTTTCTCAACTATTTATGAAAATTAATGTATTACCCACCGCAGTATTTTTTGCAGAATCGCAAAAAAACTAATGTTTAGAAGGGGTTTTCAACGTGAAAAAATGAGTCAAGTTAGAGATTTATGTAGATATATTTATTTAATTACTGAGAATGTTTGTCATGTATAACTACATTTTTGCACCATTAATATTATAATAATTACTTCACACTTCTTACAGTCGCTGAGATTAAGAAATAGAAATCGAATATGGTCTCTATTATGATTAGGGAAATATCTTGCTCTAACTGCCTTAACTGCGTAAATGACCTAAGTTGCCAGTCCCCTCCCCGTTATAGTTGTAAAAACAGATTCTTCAAAATTTTAACTATTGTTTGTAATCGGAATTTCCTATTAAATCGTCAGAAGTTTTGCTAATCCTGGTTAATTGAATGTGTTCCAAAGCAAAAACAGTGATAGATCCATGAACAGGCAATTCGTCCACTTTGGTCCCATTTCTTCAGAGACTACTCGGCTTGGCTGCCTCTGAAATTGACTGCAGTGCTACGGAGGTGGTTCTACATTTGGAGCAGTGGAAGAACTGAGCACTGTAGCCAGAATTCCTCCACTATAAACAAACCTCACATCAAATAAAGTTATTTGCATTAATTATACGATTTTTTTGTTGCAGCACTCAACCTAATTTATCCCCTGCCACACGTCCTTGTAGCAACTCGAAGGCACTTACCATAGTTCCGGTCATTCGAATGAGCTTAGAAACCAGATTTTTAACGTCATCATTACTTAAATAAATTAAGTTATTTTTTCCCCTCAGATTTGAATTGTTTTAAATATAATAATCAATGCCGTGCTTTGATTATATCCAAAATGCGTTGATTTGATTGAGGATTTACATGCTTGACGCTTAAATATTTTCTGTTCTACGATAAGTGAAGAAGCAGTATATTGTGCTTCAATGGCTGTGTGTCATTTCGATGGGAGACCATTAATAGAATCATTCTGCATGGCAATGGTTTTGGGCCAAGAATTCAATCAAGCAGGAAGTATGTGTTCGCAATTGGATATTTTTCAATCAATGAAAAAGGGGTCTTGATCACTTTTCTTGTTAGTCGTTTACACGTAGTTTGCATGTGTCTTCTTTCCTTGTGTCGCAGATATTTTTCTTTCTTCTAAGCTTTTGATGGTGTGCAATTTATGTAATTTTGTGACTGTTCATTGTGGCTATTACCGTTAGGTTTACTTTGCGAATGTTGTCAATTCACGCAATTTTAAATCACGTTTTTGTTTTGTAAAATTTGATAGATTCTTTATTAAATAATGCTGTGTATATTCTCCATGTGTCAGACTAGGTGTAGTTCTCGCAATTTAGTGGTAACGAATCTGAAGATGATTGACTGGATCTAGGAAATTCTTATTTCCACTAAGATTTTTAGTACACATATAATTGTTCGAACATAAGTTAACAAATACTTTTTTTCAATTGTTAATTTATTTTGACAAAATTGGTCAATATTACTATAAGATATATTCTTTTAAGCAATTTTATTATAATTGTTCATTTTTCCTTTACTTAATAGGTAAAGGTTTAAAACTTCATTTTTCGATTGTTTTCAATTTTTGCAGGCAATAGAAAATTACGTAGGCAGTTTTTTTTTAGGTAGTAATAATTTTTTAAGCCTTTATAAAAAATGTTAGCGAACGATTTTTCTACTTTTACAATGAATCTATTGGCATTTTTTTTGTTTTCTATTGAACATTTTGAACAGGAGATATATTCGGAAAAACGAAAAATTAAAATGTTTAATAACGAAAAATGCATGGCGGATGTTTGTCAAATTTGAGAAATTGACTCCGGCTTTTAGTAAAAATTTTATAATAAATGGAACCCTTGGGCCAGCTTTAATTCAAAATCGTATTGACTCCACAGTGGCCTTTTGATAACTTGTTGTTTTCTTGTAATTGAGGCATTTCTCCAAAATATTTTACCCTTTTCATGCCTTATGAGAGGACTTCTCCAGTTCTGCTTTACATACAAATGGTTACAACTAAATTTAAATTGACTTCACCATATTTTCACTTCACCATATATTCACTTGGTTTTCAGTAATAGTTTCATAGTAATCACGTATTTTGCATTCCAGAATGTTGCTGAAAGGACCACTGGAAGAAAATGCACACGACTAAGCAAACCTATTCAGTGAGGGCAAGGGTATGTTAAAATGATCATATTCAAGGAGGAAAAACGACATAATTGCTTGATTTCCAGGCATCTTGAATGAAATAATCTCAAGAGGGCAAGAAGATATGTTATTTGACATTGTTTTTCACTTAACTATGCCAACTATTTACTTTGTTTTAAGATACATTTACTTATGTAAGGGTTTCCACTAGGAAAAGCACACTGAATCCTATCAAAATTCCATGCAATTTTATTCAGTTAAGAAATTATCGTAGCAAATACTGTGCGTGATGATCTCATTGCTGGCAAAATAGATGTTACTTATCAAATTAAATTGCATGATAGTTTACGTAAGTAAGCTTATTGTGTATTATTAATGGATATCAAATGTATGTTTTAAAATAAAATGTTGTATTTTGAATACCTATTGAACATTTTTACCTTTGGTGTTTACTCCTTATAAACTCTTGACCCGTCCCTGCATGAAAACTGAAATGAATATAAGTAGGCAACAGCTGGCGGTTATCCACCATTCCTCCAAATTTCCTCAGCAGCTTCCTTCCTCCTTGTATCGTGCCCAGTCCTCTTGCTTTCCTCTTTGAAGGTGATACCATTGCCAAGCCATCATCTCATTGGTTTGGTGGGTTGATAGAAGAGGCAAATGACAAGTGAGGTGTTTACGCCATCCAAGAGGTTTTTAGGTTGGTAAGGGATAATATTATTTGGGGAAAGTCAGGGTGGAGAGATTTTGAGAATCACCATTAACAGCCTACTCTTTACGAAATACACTGTCATCATTTTTACGTTCCAATCTGAAAGAGGGGGCAATCAAGATCGCGGTGGAGCGGCATTGGCTATTTTATTATATACATAATTATTAAGGCAATCTACTGGTTGACGCGGTCTTCAATGGAATTAATGAAAGATTCTCTTGATCTTCATACACAATGTTTTTTATTCATTGCAGTCCTACCCTTCATTCCGTCCATAAAACCTATTCTCTTTTTCCCGCTTACCCAACATCCTCTGTGGTATCACTATTTTAAGCAACCCTTCGCCCCTGATAACCTCCTCCAACCACCCACTTTGCCTCTTCCTAATCTCATCCAGATGTATCCTTTCCTCACTCACCATACCAAGTATTTTATCGTTCTCCTTTCCGTCCACAGCACCTCCTCCACAACAACATTCGGACGCCTACAGCCTATTATATATATTCTACAGCCAATATCTTTATTTTCGGTTAATCCAGTCCCTGTTTTGTACTTTATCTTTAAGATCGTTTGTTCTCTCTAACCGCCCGATTACATTTTCACTTAAGCGTATAGTGCACTCATTTCCCCCTCTTTCTGTAGCTTTTTCATTTCCTCGCATTGACATTTCCACCACACTCCTTGGCCCGATTGGTTACTTGCTTGAGTTTGTTGTTTAATTCCTTATGCTTCACCTGTCCTCGATCGGTGCAGATGTTTTTTCACTTCATTTTCTCCTCTATTTTTGTAATAATTTATTCTGTAACCCATTGAATCTTTACCCTTCTCTTTCCCGGCGAAGATGTATGTCAGCGATCTCTGGTTTTACACAGGGTATTTAGGTCCATGGCGGCCAACGTATCGACGTTAGAGTCGAGCATCGTCTTCAGGGTGAGTGAACTCGCTCTGTAAATCACATCTACCCTGAGGACGATGCTCGAATGGAGCGTCGAAACGTTGGCCACCATGAAGCTAAACACCCGGCGTAAATCAGGAGAAATCGCCGACATTTACCCTTCTTGTTTCTATTTATGCTATAGTTCTCTCCGCTGCACTTAAACTAGGACTGTTTTTACACTTACCCATTTTTCCTCAACTCTTCTCATTTTCTTTGCTGCACCTATGTTCGTGTCCTCTAGCTCCTTGTATTGCCTAGTTTTCATCCGTCCACCTCTTTTTCAATGCTTCTCATCCGACCCCGGAAAGTCACTTCCTAAGACACTTGACACTTCCTGAGTCTCTGCCTCACCGTGATGAAGTCTATTTGATACCTGCCCTTAAAACCCGCCATTTTTGTGTATCTACGCCTGAGGTACAGTTTGACAAAGTGTTTGTTAACATTAATTTATCTCCTTCCACATTCGACTACCTTATCACCTAGGTCATTTCCTAGTCCTAATTTTTTAAAACGTTTTCCAACAATGGCCAGGAAAATTGTTGCGGAAATCTGAACAAACATTTTATAATCTTAAGTTCACACTTTGAATATCACTTAGTATACATTATACATAATTGATTACTCCCTTACCTTAGTGAATATTTGGCCTTTTTCTTTCGAAATTTCCATGACGACGAGGATTTCGGAAATCAGGATGGATCAACAGAATTGCATTTATAGCTTTGTGCTTGTATATGTCAAAAGACGCAGAAGTCCTTCAAGATTATGATCCTCTAGGATTTTTTAATTTTTCCTTAAAGGTGAGTAAGAGCTAATCAAAAAAGAAAGAGCTAACAATAGTCTAAGTGGCATTCGTACCCCCACAAACGTTTTCTGTGTATTTTAAGTGAGTAATAGTTACGTCAATTCATTAAACCTTAGCAATTTTCTTTCAATAACTTAGTAATGAAGAAAAATAGGGAAATATAAATCGTAATGGATAGACTTTATTGCACTCATATTGGATGCAAAAGGCGTCTTGTTTACAATATTATGAATTTAGTGTTCCTATATTATTTTTGCCACAAGGGAAGGAAAAAAAGTTGCGACACCGCAGTCAATATATAAAACCCCACCGTAACGGAGCAGGCAGTGCGGGGAACTTGTAAATACATGGAAATCTAGTTTGGCAGTCTGCATCATTTTAACGTGTGCGTCGGTTATCGATTTACAGATGTCAATAATCTTTGATGAGGGGAGAAAGAAAATGTTAGTCCCGATTCCATATGATATACGCTTTCTACGTTAAATTTGTAAACCCTAATAACCGTAGACATCATAGGTGCAGTACATGGACAGACGCGTGATTTTGTCTGCTATATGCAGTGGGGCGAAATTTTCCCACATAGTACAGAATATCTACAAGATATCCACACAAGATCTTCAATGTCTTCGATATTTAAGATGTTTAAAAAATGTTTACTAAATATCTTGATAGTCGTTTATCAACTATGTAGAAACTGCCATGTAGAAATATACGTCTGCAAATATTGCTTTAAATGCGTCTTGTGGCCTCCTGAATCGATTGAACATTAGTCTGCGTCAATTATTTTTTGGTCTCTATAAGACCTTCGTTGGACTTGAAAAAATTTACGCGCCGTGCCTAGGAAAACCGAAGTCCCGTAGGATGCCTAGTAGGAAAATGCGACTGCAAATATTGTTTTGAACGCGTTACAAAACCATAATATTGATATCGCGTAAGCAAGGTGGTTGTATCCTCGCACTCCGTTTACAACGGTGAAATCTTTTCCCTGCTTAAAATCTGCACTGTAGATATCTAGAAGACATTTCACAATGTCTACAAAATGTCTAAGTATGATGACTAGAGGACATTAAAAAAGGGGACATTCAAATATCTACTAAGTGTCTACAAAATGTTTACAAGATTTTTGTAGACATTTTCAAGATATTAGGTGTGGATATGGAAGTGATTTTGTAGATATCTTGTAGATAATTCTGTGCTATGTGGGTTTGGTTTACTTTAGCGATGATGATGGACGAAAGGACAAAAACAAGTGGGATGGATCAGCGTTGTCACTTTCATTTTGTGGATCGTTAAACTCTCTTTAATTCCTCGACATAATGAATCGGGTAATATTTTTAAAACTTTACTACTACTACGACGAGAAGAAGCGTAATCGCAACCCTGCCCTACTTAATTAAAAGAAAAAAAAACGGTGTCCATTTATTTTAGATAGTTTGGGCGAGGATCCATAAGTTGGGGGTAATTAGTTAAGTAATTACATTCACATGAAATACTGTTTGCCTACCCCATTTCTTTTGGAAAAAAATATAATAATCGAGGGGTCCGAAAGGCAAATCAATTCAAACTATATTAGACGTGAAAGTTTCTTTGAGAACCGGAGAACATCGCGAAAAGATGAAAGTATGTGTACCAATCTAAAGTTTAAGCGTTCCCCACCTGGTAGGTTTGATAGCAGATTCATGTGAAGGTAGGGTTATCATGCATGGATTATTTCCTAAAATTGAGATTTTTTTCTATTCTCTCTTGAAAGTGAACTAGTGACATGTCGTGGGTAATACTTAAGTGAGTAATCATTGTATTTTGATTCAAGTATTTATTCATCGTATAGTTGGTGGTTTAATGTAATGTAGTGATGTTAACAGGTTGATTCCCTTACGTTGATATAAATCACGAACAATTTGTTGCAAATTACGTTGGCTAATTTAAAATACCGTGCAATGCATACAAATTGAAAGTAAGTGGGATTGAATGTTTTTTGTATTCAAAGGTTTCGGGCATAGTCGGGAAAGAACACTTCATATATGGATGGGAGTTTTTGCCAGGTCGACCGCGGTTTTAAAATCCATGCTTGACCATTGAAACCACCGTCGGTAATGAGAGTACACACAGAACCACAATGGCATGATGTAATGAAAGCTATATGGGAATACAAAATGTTCACAATGATGTGATGGAAGTGGAGTTGGTAGTGGGAAATGAGTTTGATTGTTTGCTTTGTACATATTTTCAGGGTTAACTGTGAGGAGCGGATTGCGGGAGATGATCTTCGCGGAATTAAAATCCGCGGGGAACAGGCGGTGACAGCCGTTACAGGGGGATTGTATATGTGTGTGGTGCGGTGGATACAGATGAACAGTGTGGCGCCGTCAGTCATAAAATTTTGCAAGGCCAAGAGGATGTAAAACTTTCTGGAGAAAAGTATATTCTATTTTGTTGAAATAAAATTTTGAAATTGTTTGAAATATGTTAATTATTTGTACCTGAATGTTCTTACTTTTTTTAGTTTTGGTTACAAGGTTATTCTAAATTTTAAAAATTAAAATCGTTCTTGAAAAATGAATTTGGGTTTTTATAAGTTAAATAATACTAAAAAATTCCTGTAAATAGGCGGTAATTACGACGAAAGGTAAGTCGAAGGCGTTGTAAGGAGAAATATAAAGAAATCACTCGGGACAATAAGAGAGACCGTAATGAGTGACACGGCGGTAATGCATACAATGGCGATTCAAATTCGGCGCGACTTATGGGAATATGGTGTGTTAATTATTGAGAAATATGTAAGAATAAAATGTGATAATTAAACAAATAAGTAACAGTAACGAGGAATGAATTATGTGAAAAGCAACCATTATGGTTTCAGTACGCTGGGCCAGGTAATTACGATGCAAAACATTCAAAAGTACTTTAGTACTCGGAAAGTACTATGGTGGAGGGAAGGTACTGGGGTTGGAAAATTTTGGGGGCAAGGGGGTGGGGTTGGACAGGGCAATTTCAAACACCTATTTCTTTCATTCTACATTCTTAAATTTTTTAATTTAAACAGGTATTTTTGGATGATAAGAGAGTAAAATAGTTGAAGAATGATGGCTTATTATTAACGGAATAACGAGCGACATAGCCCCCCCCTTTGAAATTATTCCCACCCCAAGAGGGGGGGATGAGGTAGCCGCCCCTCCGGGCAACCTCCCCATCCCTCCCCTGTTAGGTCGTCCGCCATCACCACGGCGATCGACTCCTCCTATCAATTACTCCTCCCAACCCACCCCTCAAACAATCTACCCATCGCGGCCGATTTTTTCACGTGCCGCCTCAATCATGCTGGGTGAGCCGTGCCGCAAGTGCAGGCGTCATGGATACAGAGCCCATATGGCGTCTAATGAACGTACCAACTACAAGGATGCGCCCGTACCGTGCAAGCACGACCGTACAGCGACGCACCGGGTCGATAAAAGACATAATGCCGAGCATCGAACCAATCTTGCTCTGCCAGCATTAAATTTACTATGAAAATTTGGCCAACGGTATAATGTTGGCACTAAACCGTTCTTCGACAACTTCAATTTATACTTCATTTACTTCATATTTCACCTTATATATAAATTATATTTACTTTGAAATTGTTTTTTGCATTTTTGTTCTTGTAAAGCAATTATTTTTACTCCTAATACCAGTTAATTTATTAATTTAATTAAAAAGAAACTCTATTACTTTTACTTTACTAACATGCTGCCATCTCATGGCCGAACACCTAACACTTTCAACATAGTAAAGTAGATACTCTTTCAACCGCGAAATTTGTTTTCCTATTCAACTCATGCAACTGCTCCAATTTTTTCTTAGCATTCATATGATGAAGAAGCGGAATTTTCAACGACCATAATAATTACACCGCGCAACTCATCTCCAATATATGTACAAATTTTTAAATGAAATTAGAAATATCTATTTAGGTTTCATTGCAAAAAATACGTCTTGAAATACATATCTAACAGTAAATTGGTAAAGTTAAATATTGTATAAACATTTTTCTTGAATGATTCATTCCATTTTAGAGCAATTCACGCAAAATTAGTGGAAATGATGTGATCCATAAGTTCATGCATCGAAAGATTAGAAGAACTTTTCTTGATTACCGCTGTAATTTCTTTCCCTGACGTGATGCATCGAGGCAATGAACTTTTTCATATTTACAAAAGGTTGTTAAATATCAATTTCTGAAATACTTTAACACCTTAAACAGTAATGCGATGTCAACCAAATAGAAAGGTACTTCAAGCACTCATAATTAGCATATAAAATTACTTCGTAAAAATTCTATTTTTTACGAGTATACTCACCTTATAATATGCTCTTTTAGACGCTGAATATTGGCACTACCCTTCTTAGCCCATTTCTCACATAAAATGTCGAAGTATATCTTCATAAAACGCATTTCCAATGAATTTTGGTTTAGCAAGTAACGCCAACTATCCATAGAAACTGGTAGCAATTAGTAAATGAAAATGGCGCTGATTCGGCAGTTTGTGTCCCAAGAATTTTACCAGAAGCTAAGGGTAGGGTTTCTCTACGCCCTGAAAAAGTGGGATTATCCTGAATTTTGCCCATAAAAAGTGAGAATAAGTAAATAGTGTTTATTTTTTAGTATATAATTTCACTCTCTGTATTTTATTGTGCAGTATTACAAGTGTGCTGTCTTTTGTTTTTATGATTATATTGTGTCGTATTTGAATGTTGAAATCATTACAATGTATAAAACCTGTATACCACTATTGTGTACTTTGACTAGTTTGATGATTGATGTCTTGAATTTTTACTTCAACTCTAACACCTGGATTCTTTTATCTAGAAGTCGTATTCTGTCACCCGATTGTTGGTCCAGTTGCAAACGGGTACTCGGAGATTTCGGTGTTGAACGCGTTGACTGTGGATTGAGGCGTAACAACTATCCGAAGATTATGGAATCCGTGCACTACACGTTGACGACTGTAATCCGACGACTGCAGATAAACGGAACCTCGGTGATACATGTATGGTGAGTGATAATACCCATTGTAAATCCACAAGGCGTGAATCGTATTAGTGCGGGATGGGGCGTTGAATGTGACTTATCTGGTTCATTCCATAACTACTGTGTTTATCTTGCACTATTAAAGCTTCTTTTCCTCAGTCTCTGCTTCTTATTTAAGAAAACATTACTATAGCATCTTTATTCAAAGCATGGCACATAATCAAGGCTTTAAAGGGCCTGATAATGATATTATATCAATTGAAAGTTTTCAAATTAAAAGAGCTTGTCTAGGAGTTTATGTATCTACGAAGCTTGCCAAACATGCAATGCAATAGAGAGTAGCCAAGAGTGAAGCATAGAGTTGAATTTTGCCAAGCAAAGCCTTCTGTAGTTTAAGAAGAGAGCAATTAACAAGTGGTTTAATTAGCGATGATTCAAATTTGTCAGTAGAATTTTTTTATATAGTAATTCTGGCTTACAGAGGTTATAGGATAAATGATATGATGCATGATTAATGTGGGGAAATTATGCTTGAGCTGCACAATTTCATTTGGATCGATTTTCATTCTTTAGTAACCAGGGATTTTTAATTCTTTAATGTAGTCAATAAAGGTCCTTTGATTTACTTCTATTGTACCAAAAAATACATTTTTGAACTATTTTGAATGGTTAAAAATTTAGAGTGAATGGTGTTTTGTGTCTAAATTAATATTGAAATGTATTTTGCCCATGCCTGGTTCCCACTAGATAAATCACACTGGTTACTTTTTAAAATCTCATACATTTGAATTTCAATAAGACAAATAGTGTGCCATATATCTGGCAAAAATCAGTGATATGTATCAAATTACATTATATGTAAATTTATGAAGTCAGTAGGTTATATATTATTATAATGAATGTAACATGTATGTTTAAAAATAAAAATTATACTATGTTGAGTATTGTTACCTTTGTTATTTCGCTCCTGTCAAAAGCTGGCCACCCCAACATGAAATTTTAAGTGAAGATAGGTAGGCAATAACAGATATCTACCTTATTCGTGCATGCTAAGTTCACCCTTCAGTGCCATGAATGTTTACTCTCTTTAGATTGCAGCTAACACTGGAGACAATAATTCTCAAACAATTTATCTTCAGCATTTGTCTATACGTACCTTAGGACTATGAAAACTGTAGTCAATATCATCTTCATTCGAAAGTGACAGCTGTTTTCTCATTCCTCTCCTGAAACTCCATTATCAACATCACTCAATTTACCTCATAAGTATGGTGTTTTTAAAGTCATCTCCCAATTATCAAATATCATTTAGGACAAGTGCAGTATTCCTCTCAAACTGAACTTGATTCATTTCCTCTGCATAATCATTTATTTCAGCCCGTAGTAATTCAACTCCATGCAAATATATTCTCAATCACCGTAGTTTTTGTCTCAACTCTCAGCATGCACATACCTACCTTGCTCAATAAATTACCTTTGCTCTGTGTTAAAAACTTATCTGTTTCAAACTTGTTTCCTCGTGACGTGTGATTCTATCTCCACTACATCATCATATTGTTTTGGTAGATTAATAGGGGATGCAAATGGAAACTATGAGGTAATATACGCCCTTAAGGAGAGGTGAGTAGGTCATTTCAAGGACAATTTCATGAGAAGAGAGGAGAAATATTTTTAATTCTGCCATTAAAACAGATTTGAACGAAGAACTTTTCTTGAATTCCGCTGTAATTTCTTTCCCTGACATGATGCATCGAGGCAATGAACTTTCTCATATTTCCGAAAGGTTCTTAAAAGTCAATTTCCAAAAAACTTGAACCCCTTAAAAAGTAATGCGATGTCAAACAATTAGAAAGGTTCTTCAAGCACTCGTAACTTAGCAAACAAAATTACTAAGCAAAAATTCGATTGATTACGCGTATACTCACCATATAATATGCTCATGAAATGGAAATTAAACAAATTTAAAAATATTTCTCTTCTCTTAATAAAGTACGCCTATAATAAAAAAATTAAGGTTTACAAGCTAAGCGTCTGGTAAAATTAACATCTACAAAATAGTGAAAGTGTAAATTCATGAACTTTTAAATATTGCAGCTTGCAATCCTCGTAGTTTTTTCCTGTCTCAGCACTGCAAAATTCTCAAGCCAATTTTCATCTTTCTTCTGCTGCTGGTATAGTTGGGCTGCTTTGGAGTAGTAGTAAGTTGGAGAGAAGAAAATTAGGTAAAAATGAGCTTCAAACTGTAGAGAGAATGCCTTTTTTATTTCGAACTATTTAATTAGAAGAGAGGAGAAATATTTTTAAATCCGTATCAGTTTCGTTTAATTCCCTAACATAATTAGAAATAGTTCTCCTCTCTTCTAATAAAACAGTCCGGTCGAAATAAAATAATGTAAACCTTTAAGAAAATACACCTGCCGAGAAAAAAATAAATAACGGTTAAGAAGCGAAGCGGGAGGTAAAAATTGGTCATCTAAAATAATAAAAAATAAATGTGAATGCAATGTGAGTGACCTTGAAACTTCCTAAAAGTGAAAAAAGAAGGACCTGTTTTCCCCGAAGTGTCTCGGTGAGGGTAAAGCTCACCGAGCTCACCAGATGTGGTTAAAGATGGTCAGTTTTACATGGGCGCTTCATTTACGACATTAATTGCGTAAATGAGCCCCATGAGGGACGGTGCTCCCGCTGCATGCTCCCCCATAAACAGGTCCCCCCGGAGAAGTATCCGGTACCCAGAAAAAAACACACAGATTGGGTTTCTCAGGACGCGTCCAGAGCCTCGCGCGGGAATTGAACCCGCGCACCCCGGTTAGCAGCCCAAGGCTCTACCCACTAGGCCACCACGCGTCGAAAGAAAACCCGAGGAAACTCATATTTGAAGTTCACCTAAGAAATCCTCAAAGAAAGGTACGATAATTATGAGTTTTCTCAGTTTCTCAATCGACGCGTGGTGGCCTAGTGGGTAGAGCATTGGGCTGCTAACCGGGGTGCGCGGGTTCAATTCCCGCGCGAGGCTCTGGACGCGTCCTGAGAAACCCAATCTGTGTGTTTTTTTCTGGGTACCGGATACTTCTCCGGGGGGACCTGTTGTGGGGGAGCATGCAGCGGGAGCACCGTCCCTCATGGGGCTCATTTACGCAATTAATGTCGTAAATGAAGCGCCCATGTAAAACTGACCATCTTTAACCACATCTGGTGAGCTCGGTGAGCTTTACCCTCACCGAGACACTTCGGGGAAAACAGGTCCTTCTTTTTTCGCTTTTAAAAGGTTTCAAGGTCATTCATAGTAATGCAGTCACAGTTAAATCATCTTTAAATTATAATTTTGCCTGTTGCTTCACTATTTATTTTTCCAGGCAGGCGTATTTTTTGTTGCTAGATTGCATTTACTTTATTTCGACCGGACTTCTCTTTTAGAAATGATGAGAAATATTTTTAATTCTGTTAGCGAATTAAACGGAACTGATACGGATTTAAAAATAACTATTTCCTTAGTTGTGATTTCTATCAGAAAGAAACAAAAGAGTCCCTATCGTGCGTGGAAAATGGTGAGAGTTTGAAACTAAATGCAGTTCGGCATATGGACTTAATTGTGAGTCGAATACGGAAGTTATTGGGGTCGCCTACCCTCTCAGGATAAACATTAGTACTTGGAAGTAACTGAAAGAAATACTATCTAACTTGACTACGCAGTAATCAGAGAGAAAAAGAGTAGAAGGAATTGAAAAAAACAGCACTTTCCCCTTCATCAACTAATGAATTCAGTTAATATAAACAATATTTTCTCTGATAATACGCAGTTCACCGCGTCATCCTGATTGTATAGGCAACAAAATGCAAACAAATATAGGGGTCACCTACGCTCTCAGGATAAACATTTGCCCTTTGAAATTACTAAAAGAAAAACTATCGCACCCTATTACTTAGTACTCGGAGAGAAAAGATTACATGGGATTGAAAAAACAGCACTTTACCCTTCATCAACTACTGAATTCAATTTATAAAGGCAGAATATTTTCTCTGATAATACGCTGCCCACCGCGTCATCCTGATAATATTGGCAACCAAAATACACCAATTAACTCGCGATAAGTTCCATCAGCCAGGTTTCATAGGAAGATCTCAGAGAGAAGGAGAATATTCTGAGCCCCAGAAGAGTAACCTAACAGCATGGAACTGCCCTTAAGTTATGCACCCAGTTTAACTTGAACCTCTCAGTGTATTCAGGCAATCTCGAAAACTTACGGTGGATCAGATTAAATTAAATTAAACATTAAATAATGATAACAGATTTCATGTGGTCAGCTTTATTTATTTTTTTCATGTGATTCTATGCTTTATAGCTATGAATAAGAACACAGTCTACTTCTACAATTTATATTAAGGACAATGAAGCAATTTCAAATAATTTTTTAAGTTCTCACGAAAAAACTTGCTAATGTAACCACTGCATCAACAAATTCAAACTAGTAATGATGAAATATAAAAATACAATGTATAACACCTGTTTCATGTTTAAATTCAGGTTCTGCCATGGGCATGTGTGTGTGAAGATTGATGGTGGTGCAAGGCTGCAATTGAAGATAACATGACCCAGGACATCACTGGGAATCAGCAGGTTGCCACAGCACTCCACATTATGACTCAAAAGGGCACTATATCATGGTGATATTGCCCAATGACCTGCATACAAAGAAAACTCAATGAATACCACACAAGTTACCTGTAAACATCCTTAGCTTCAATGCTACATTTTAGTGATTTATGCTAGCTTGCATAGTTGCTCATAGCCAATAGCTACCATGGATGTGGACGTGTCCTTAACTCATATAAGACCCCAAATAAACTTATGGCATGAATTAAAAGGTAATTAGCAAGCACCAGATGAAGACATGTTGATGAATTTCACAGATCATTAAATAATTTTATACTTTGCTAATTGGTAACTTTTACTGTATAACTTTAGATAAGTACATATTCATTAGATCCTAATTATTACATCCATATTACATTTGGGTTTATAATTCACATGAATGCTATGAATAATGTTGCATATGGTAAAATAGAAATGGTAACTACTGTGGATGGATGATAATGCATTGGATAATTGGTAAGATAATTTTGGAGGTAAAAAGCTATTTAAAAAAGATGATAGTGGAAGGACATTTAAGAGTATGAGAGGAGAATGAACCGATAAATAAGCTACCAGCTTAGATGAGACTTGAGTAGAGTAATGGAAGTGTGGTAGAAGCAGCTATGCGAGGCTATGGAGAAATTCCAAAGGCAGGGAAAAGTAGGTGCACTTTATGGTAAAATGAGTGTTGTCTAGAGGTAAGAAAGGAAACACTACAACTGCCAGAGACAAGGCAGTCAAGTTGATATGAAACCAGAGGTAAGTTCGAGGAAATTAAAACAACATAAAGAACTTTTTTTGACCAAGATATTAGGTCAAATTGCATAACTCAAGAAAGAGAATGAGTGATACATCGACAAGGACAGCTTGAGCCAAGGAGTACCACATAGGGCAAGGGAAATTTCTTCAAGGAAAACTATTGTGAATAAAGTAGTTGCAGTTGATAATAACCCTGAAGACTTGTTAATAAGTTAAGAAAAACGATATAAAGAAATGTTTTAACTCAATCCCAGTATCTATAATGAAGGAATGCAGCTGAAAGACTAAAGGATGTGTTGATTTTCATGAAAAATACAGCGATTTTGAGTAAAGATCATAGATAATAAACCAAATTTCTCACACAACAGAGAGTATTAATAAATGGTTAGGGAAAAAGTCTTCTTAGGTAAAGACCCATCTGGGTTTTGAAAAGGTATGGAAATGCACCATTATATAGCTCTTATGAGATTGATGATAAAAATAAAAAATGTGATCATGATGTTTTAGTTCAAATTGCTAATTCTAAGAAGGTATTTAGCAGACTAGCGTGGCTTTATTTGAGTTCACGGCAGAAATGAGGAGTTGATGGGAGAGAACTACACCTCATCAGACTACAAAAGTAAAAGGAGATGACAGCTTGAGCCAAGGAGTACATCATAGGGGGACAGAAATTTCTTAAAGGAATGAATGGGAATAAAGCAGTTTCAGTTGATAATGACCCCGCAGACTTGTTAATAAGTTAAGAAAAACAATAAACAGAAATGTTTTAACTCAATCCCAGCATTTGTGATGAAGGAATGCAGCTGCAAGATTTTGTAATACTCAAAGATCATAGAATAATAAGCCTAATTTCTCACACAGAAAAGACTAATAAATTAAAGACTAGGGAAAAGAGCTGGATTGGATTTCTTAGGTGAAGATTAATATAGAATGTGATGGCAGAAATGAAGAGTTACCGGGAGAGAACAAGACCTCATCAAACTACGCAAGTAAAAAGAGATGATAGAGAAACAGGGTGGGCAGGGGGCTGGGTGAGATAGGGTTTGATGACCTGCAATTTTCAACTTATATGTGGAGGAAATGCAATCATACAAGAAGCTTGAAGTAGAATTGCAAGTAGGAGGGGAAATAATCAATTATGTTGGATTTACTGTTAATCAAGCATTTACTCCAAGTCAGTCAGTCAGACAAAGGACTTTAATCATTGATTGTAGTAAACTTAATAATAATTACAACAGTCTCTTTATAGCATAATTGAGTGACCCAAAAATTTACAATTTCGCAATAACGAATTACAGACTCAAGAATTTTTTTTTTAATTTAAATGAAATTTAAATTTTAAAAATCATTTCCACCGCTTTAATGCAAAAAATTGCTGGAACACCATCTAATACGTAATAAAATTGCTGGGATTTCAGGTTTTTCTGGCACTAACACTGAAACACATACCCATTTCTGAAGTTTAATACCTAACAAGTACTTGCAATGTACATACATATCAACTTACACTGTTACTCATATTGGAGAAGCTTGTTTTACCTTCTCAGCATTTGTTAATTTTGATAATTTTCCTTCTACCTTTGCACACAATAGTGAAATTATCAGCAGTTTCATTGTATCATTGAACATTTCACATTTGTTCAATTCATAAATGGCTCAACTACGGTAGAATACTTAAATTAAGAATGATGCAACAGATGCTACATTAAGATAAGTGAGGATGTGAGAATGAAATGAGATAGGTAGTAGATAATGCCAGTTTGTTAGATAATCATATACTGAATTAGTCAGTTTAGACCTGCAGTCAACATTGAACATATTTCAGGTACAGTGCAACAGGTATATAGGTAGTAGGGAAATCATGAAAGGATGAAGAAAACAAGGTTTTCCGGTGCTAGAGGGGTTGGCAAGCATTAAATAGATTCAGATGGAACAGATAACCAATCAATAGCATAATTTAATAAGTATTTAGTACCGAAACATGCCTTAGAGAAGGGAAGTATTTATAAAGACATAGGAAAGTAGTTATAAAGAGATAGGAAATGAAATAGAGACTTGAGCAATCTATTTGGCAGAGATTGGTGAAATATATGACATAAAGCACAGCAATATTAGATATAATACAGCAGCATAAAGCACAGCTTGGAGACCTATTCCTAAAGAAGAAAAGAGTGAGCATTTGCTTAAAGACTTTGAGGGGTAGGAGCACAATAAAAAGAAGATGATAAGTTTGGTGGCAAGAAAGACAAATGAGAAAATCCTAGATTTTGCAATGGAGGATAGGAATCCGTGGCAATATTTAGAAGAGGCAATGGAAGTAGGTGGAGAACAAATTGAGAGATAAAGCATATTGAAGATGATGATGTTAGAGGTAGTTTGATAAGCATACAGGAATGATTAAATGAATAAGAATTCGGGACAACAGAAGAGAAGGCAGGTGATGGGATGACCTAAGGAAGGACCTAAGTGAGACCTAAGGAAGGACAAAAGAAAGCCTTAAAAACTATTGTAAAGGCCGTTTTACATGAGGCACATTATTGCACAATTTTAAGCAGCATTAGTTTCGCGAGAATGCAGGCTCTGGGTTAGAGCAGGGGCCATGTTCCCACCTCTCGTTTATGCATTTGCTCATGCATTATAGCAATTCACCACTTTACACAACGTAATTTTCAATGCATATCAGTGCGTATGTCACATTGTGCAATCAAGTGTCTTGTGTAAAACGGCCTTAAGAAAGTAGAAGCCCTGATGATTATCTCTGGAAATGAGGCTAGATAAGCGATAAATGAGAGGGGTACATTTGATCATTTAAAAAATAAACCTTAACATTTTTAATTTCACTAAATGGAATACTATGTTAAGTTTGGGACTGAAATGTTTTTTCACTATAATAAATAAGCACCGTATTGCCCTGAATATAAGACTTATTTTTTTTGTTTGGAAGAGGTCAAAAATCGCTATCCATCTTATTTCTGCGCCCTATGAAAATTAAATTTCGGGACGCTACCTGCACAACATTGGTGCCTGGCATAACTGCTGGTTCCTCATTATTACGAATGCAAACTTAATGACAGTGTTACAATGAACGAAAATATCACATTTAAGCATGCCAGGCATAGCGTAACGACTGATGTTTGACATCATCCATTTTTTACGAGAGTCGCACGGTATAGGAAGATTTTAACTACTTTTATGAAGATAATTCGAAGCATGAGTCAGAGGGCATTCTCCAAAATTAGATTGAAAAAATGGATCTGCAGTTTATTTCCATGATGGCCATGACCATGGCATAGTTCACATTTTAAAATTATATTTTGTAACATCCTGGTGCTGTTACGATATGACGCACTCAGGATTTGGGGAGGAATACGTGAGGTATAAGTTTCCTATCATCTACCACCTTTAGACTTCTCATACGTTTTTAATTTGTAACAATCATTCATGTTTATGCCACACAGCGGTTGCAGTAACGTGAACTAATTTTTGTCAGTGCAATGTTCAGAAACCGAACGATGTGTTACTTCGATTTGAAGTCATATTGAGTTCGGCTATCACCAACAATGAGTAGGGTTGAAATACGTGGTACACAAATTGGTCATGCTCCCAGAGGAGAGTGAAAGAGTTACAATGCTAGTTTGTACGATGGATGTGTGTGTCAATAGAGCCTTCAAAAGTAAACTAAAAAAATATTTTGCTGAGTGGCTGATGAGTGGGAACTTTGAATAAACACCGTCTGGACGTATTCAAAATCCATATTTGACACTTATTAGCCAGTGGGGTTAAGGCTTCTTGGGATACCATTCCAGAAGAATCAATAGTGAGAGGCTTTAAGAAATGCTGTATTTCAAATGCATTAGATAGCACCGAGGATGACATCGTGTGGGAGGACTCCGATCCAAAGGATGTGGAATGGAGACCATGGGAAGTTCAAAGTGAGACATCTCATTTGGAAAGCGACGTTGAAATAAGTGAGAAATCCAAAGAGGAAAGAGAATATGATATTTAAAATAGTGTTACAAAGGTGAAATACAAAACCACTGAGAATCAAGAACTCCATATCATCCTATTTTAACCCATGTAATTATAGGAGAACATTTTCAATAATAATTGTCTTAATGTCAGCACCTGATTGCAATAAATAAGGTAATATTGTACGTGTATCGTGTACTCCATATCCTCATATTTTAATCCCTGTAACAATTGGAGGAAAATTCCTATAAAAGCCACCTCAGAACTTTATTGCATTAAGTATGGTTATAATGTAAGTAAGCATATCTGTCTCACTGATTGAAACGGTGTTCTCATAAATGTAGTAATAAAATACATGAAAATCTTTGTAGCTCAAACACTCTGCATGCTTCTTCCATCCTATATATGCATTAAAATGTTTTCCCTAACATGGCAGCTCTAAAACCCCGTCTTACATTCGGTGCCGTCTTATATTTAGGGCAGTACGGTATTTCTCTTTTTCTGTCCCATTCAATTGATTACATGTGAACTCCTGGAGGGACTACAATTTTTATTACATGCTTATTACATATTTCATCCATAATGTTTCATCACAAAGAGAGACTACCTCACATACTTGAAAAATGAGCTTAGGCAGGAATGAACATACCTAATTGAGGAGGTGATATTTCTCTTGATAAATTTCCTTACTGCTTATTTAATAAGTGTGCCTAGAGACTAGATCACTTGTTAAACATGTAGCTGTGGCAGTATGAAATACGGTATGAAATCAAACGGAAGAAAACAAAAGCAATGATAATGCCTGGAAATGAGGCAAATAAAACCCAAATTATTAGGTAAAGCATGAACATTAAAATTGACAGTTTACATATCTCTTACCAAGAACTACATGCCTGTCATGGTACAAGGGCTTGGACACTCCGATGACCCTTAGAGATGAACGGGCTGGAGAAATAGTAATTGCTTCTCGTAGAGCCACACATCCCAGATAGGTTGAAGGTTAGGAGAAAAACAAATGGTAGCCCATGCAGCATCTAAACCCTGCTGAGGTGGCTGCAAAAGGTGTTTTGATCACAAGTGTCCTCCTATCAAGTGATATAATCACATATAAAATACTACATATTCACTTAGGCCACAGAATACCATTTCAATTAATTAAACTTTCAATTAAGGACAGTACTTACATGAAAATGAATCCTAGCAACTACGTAACTTGGTCCCCTGGGCTGGGTGTTGCGCCTGGCAGCAGTAGGAACAAGGCCCCTGCGGTCATCCTTGCACCTCACACGAAATCCTTGCACTGAAATAGAGGTAAATGCAGCAGAGGAAAATAAAATACAGGAGAAAACGCAACCATTACAATAGGCACACAGAATGTCAGGACTATGTTTTTATCGAAGAGAAATCGAAAAAAGAGAAACAGAGATCGAAAAAAGAAAAAAAAGAGCAGATGCATTACATAGGATAGTAAAGGAACTGACTGGTGGTAGTACCTAAGGGAAGGGGAATGCTAAAAATGACAGACATGGCAAGAAAAATTTCTATAGAACCATAAGAAATCCAGGAGAGGAGGATGGAATATGTTTAAGACCTTTACAGTAAGGAAATAAGGCACAGCACGTTTGATACAGAGAGGAAGGACTACACGACAGGGATGGAATAGGATCATGCATCATCTATATGTAGTAAAATCGGAATAGCACCGTGAGATATGGAAAGGAATATGGGGGTAGGAACGGATAGCATACCAGCAGAGTTGATTAGCAATATGGTGAAGAATGGAAGAGGAAATCATTTTGCACTACTTCCTAGGATTTATGAGGACGGAGAGTAGCCAGAGGATTTCTTGAATACAATACTAATTTTTAAGGCGAAGAAGAGCAGGGCAAAAACATGCAAAGACTATAAGGCAAATAGTTTAATATCCCAAGCGGATCAAGACTTCTAAGAACTTTAAGTAGGAGGTTAGAGATCAAGGCTAACGAATACCTAGGTGATGACAAATTCAGGTTCAGGAGAGGGACGGGAATGCGAGACACTATAGGAGTGATAGGGAGGATAGTAGAAAAAGCCTTGAATTATGGCTAGGATGTTTTTGCTTACTCGTAGATTTCAAGACTTGATAAGAGTAGACTGGTGGATTCTAATGCTAAATACTGAAGAAATAAGGGCTTAATTGGAGGAACATATCATTTGGAATTCCTATATGAACCAGACAGCACAGGCTAGGGTACTTGATGGAGAATCGGGATGGGCCTTAGAAGGACAGGAAGTAAGGCAGAAGTGCCCACTATCGCTATTGCTTTTTAAACTTTACTCAGAAGAAATGGTGAGGAACGCATGGAGGGAGCTGAAGGTGGAAATAAAAGTAGGAGGGAAGCTGATAAAGTCAGTATGACCCACACGTGGCCAATTGTTGATTAGCCAGTCAACCAAGTGGTGGCAGGCAATGTTGAATGCATTAGAGGTGCAGTACAAAATGTACAGGATGGCGATAAATCATAAGAAGACAGAGGAAATGAGATTTTCTAAAAGTAAGAAGGTGGGGCAGAATACGTGGCTGGGAGGACATACAATGGAGCAGGTTGAGTAGTTTAACCCTTCAAGCCAAGAGGAGATTTAAATGAATCCCATCACTTAGGTCGGAGGAGATTTAAATGGAATCGCTGGTTTTCTGCCTATTTAAATAGAATCACCACGACATAGTCACTACGTTCCTCGTCGTGAACCTTGATACTATTTTGGAGGGAAAAGGTTTAAGTGGTAGGGACATCAGATAAAGAATTGCCCCAGTCTAGGAAGCATTTACAGACTGGGTAATTGATGGAGGAGGTTTGAGAATATTCGTAACGAAAAGATAGGTGAAAATCCTAAAATGGTGCATGACGCTGTATGATTCACCATGAGAATGTATGCATGAGTGCTCGACAAGCTTGGAGAAAACAAACAAGATGGTTGATAGGATAGAAATTTTGGTCTACCTATTTAAAGAGACCTAGAGGGTATGAGGAATTTATGAGACTTCATGGCAGGCCATCCATAGGAGGGAAAGTGAGATTATTTGATTTATTTTAAATATTCAAACACATACAATGTCGGCTATTACATTAAACATTTTCAACTTAGAATCTGCAGCATTAACAAAAATAAAATATGAAAAAAACATGGGTTGAAAAATAACATCAAATAAAAACAAAGAGACAATAACATTAATCAATACACTACAAAAACATAGAAAAAGGAGGAAAACGAATTTCCAAGCTGGTACTTGAATGATATGAAGTCAACAGAGAGATCAAGGGAAGGGTAGACAGATGACATTGTGTTGTACAAGGCAGGAAGCCTGTAAAAAAGGGATCGTTGGGAGAGAGAGATTGAATTAAGGTTGATGTATAAGGTGAGTGTTGCGCAAGGCATGGTTGAGGATGTAAAGTGAAAAGTATGGGAGTATTTCAATGGATAGCTACTGACTGTATTATGTTCTTGGCATAGGAATTTTAAGATAAGAACTGTCCAAAAAACCTACCAATCACCTGGTAGAATACCCAGCATTGTGCTGTGTGATTTTTATGCTTGTGAAGGTTAGTATCATTTGCAATATGTTTTGGTGGACGAAGTGTGTCATTCTTTTGTTTTGATGCGTGCCACTCATACATTCTTGTTCTGAATTATTAAGTAAAATTTCAGTCTCGAATAAACGCAACACAAGATCAGGCGTGACCCTTCATAAAGTTAACTCTTGGCCAATTCCTTGCTCAAGGATATTCAATCTATGTCCAAGTTAATTCAACTAATCCTCACCCAGAAGGAATCTTCCATGCTTGGACAGTGGAGGATGAACATCAGAGGAGTGACCACATCAAGAGAGGAGTGACAGGAGAGAGCAGTCACAAATGGGAGTATTTACAGGCATTATAGGCTGAGAGAAAAAAAAACATTCAATCAATACTACAAGTGGAGTTGAGACCTATATGGAATCTGGTATAGAACAATGTCAGGATACATATCCTCCTGCCCTTTTGCAATTATTGCATAAAGGAAGCAAGGACATCAAGCCATTCTATCGATTTTTCGCCATGAAATGATACTTTTAACATGCTCTTGCCCTCAATAAGTTTCTTGAGCTGTGTCCATGAACTTCTAGGGGTCACTTCAGCAAAATAATTCTGAAAGATGAACATAGTGTTACAATTAAACCACAACTGAGACAATGAGCTGTATATGGTGAAGTCAATTTTTAGTGGCACTTTGTCATGTAAAGCACGACTGGAGAAGTCATCTCACCATCCAATGGAAATATGCTTTTACACTAAAACCTCGACTTACGTGGTTAATTCCTCCCAAAAATTTCCACGTAAGTCGAAACACAACTTACCTATTCATTTTTGAACCATTAGCAGTGCCACTTTTACTGCGATTGGTGGCACTCGGCGACGATTACAGAAAATGCCATCTTTCGAGAGGCCATTCAGTTATCATAATACGACAATTCCAATCTTTATTTCACTGGAAATTTAAGTCTAAAATAAGTATAATTACACAAAACATGAATGAATTGAAAATTTGTCAAATTATCATACTCTTGTGAATGCCTGTTCATAATTGGAATAGTTCTTAATAAATACCTACGTATTTAGCTGAAACGATTTTAAGAGACAACTTTCTCAAACTTGATAAATAACAATCACAATGATCAAGTCACAATGGAAATACAAGTTCGTCTGTTTGCTGCATGAAAGCGTTCTTTTTTTTGCTGTGATGTAGAACAGGCATCATCTTCGGAGGAGATAATTAACTACGCATTGACTTATGCAGGAAGGTCAAACAACACCGAAAAAAGACGTTGATGATGTGTAAAGGCCGAATCACTCCAGCGTTCATCGGAGCGGTTAACGGGAGTGGGTTTCGGTTCATCTAATCACATTGCTCGATGTGGTTGTTGGTGCCGCTCCTGTGTACTGCCTTTTACTCCTCTTGGAGAACGTTCTGATAGAAGGCGTGAACGTTTCGAGTCCGTTTGTGAAAGGCAGTTGTCACTTGAAATAGACAATGGAGAGGTTATGGCTTAATCGAAGGAATCAACGAAGGAGAAGGCTGAAGTTGGCCACTTTGCACGTAATTATTGTAGAATATTATGACAGCCTATCCGACAGCAGGATCTGGGTGCATCACTGGGTCGCTAGGCGAAAGGAACAAGGCTGTGATCACAATTTATTCAACCATCAAACATACTTTTGCACGATAAAACAAACCTTTGTCCTTTTTCAGCCCCATATTCTGATTCACTCATGAACTATAGAAGCGAGCCAGGGGGCAATTTTCGATAAAACAAAAAGGCGCGCAACTGCAGCAGACGACATGGTCATGTGGTTAAATGCGAATCCGTGATTGGCTGCGGATGCGATTCTCGGTCGGAAAAATAGACAGTCTGATATTCTCACACCCGCACCCGCTCACGCCAACCGCAGCATTTCAATTGATTGAAGAGTTAACCGCTCCGACGAACGCTAGTGTGACTTGGCTTTAAGGCCGGTGACAGGCTTATGTTTTCTTCCCGTATCTGTCACCGCGACAGCTAATAAAAGGTGAAACACATTGATTTTTATGGAGCCGACCAGGCTTGCGACCAGCAACAGACTTGAAAGCGCTGTATGTCGTGTTTATGGCACGATACGACAAATAGCCGATGTACGCTCCCAATACAGAGGATTGGCGGACGAGTCACTGCTTTTCTCACTGTGATTGCACGCTTGACAATGATTCGTGGGTCGTCACCCGGTGTATCTGTCGCGGCAACAGAAACTCGGAGAAAACGCAAACATGTCACCAACCTAACTGAACATCTACGTAACTCCGGATCCATGTAACTCGGATCCGCGTAAGTCAAGGACTTACTGTTCTTTGTTCAGTTGAGATGTAATAACTACATCACCATGAACCCATATGCAACACCACAATTTTTGAAAACAAAATGAGGGTTAATTAAGCAATACTGTAGATTTTCCATTAACTATATAATTCTTTCTTATTGCATAATTAGTTCTTAACTGGTAATTCTACATAAGACCTCATGAGCCACTGAAAGGAATTGTAGCAGGAGGCATTAAGATACCAGCCATAAAGAAAAGAGGGACTAATGAAAAGGAATTTGGAGAAGGAAAGACCAAAGAGTGAGATTTGTCTTGATGGACTATTGCTTTGCACTTTTTCTTGTGGTCATTAACCGTGCGAGTGAGGAAAGAATTTATGCATATAAATATGTTTGACACCCACTCTCATTCTGTAGCTTGGGTAAGCTCTAAGGCTTACCTAGTTTGGGGGTAAAATAATATCAACCATGTCAACCTGAAAGTAGTGTGATTGAAATTTCCCAGTTCTCTTAGTCTATATAGGTACTGCTTATTTCTTATTACTTCTTGTAACCTGTCCACCTATAGGTGACAGAATGCAAGGAGTAAACACCAATCACTACAAACAACAATCTTTTTATTTTGCACTTGTAAATTTTAGCATAAAGTTGAGCCCAAAGCCAGGTTGGACAATAGCTCCAGTGTACTCACCCCCATAATTGTGACGTTCCATCAACAAGTTAGAGCTGTCCATGACCTTGCAAGAAGTGCAAGTGCACTTAATTCACAATTAAAATAAAATATTCACCTGGGCTGCAATACCAGTGAGAAGAGATCATGAGAAGATCTAAGTCTTTGGAAGGTTTTTAAAAAATAAAAAAATGCAAGAGATTCATGCCTGGGCAATTACATAAGAACTTTTTGTAAAATATAGCGATTTGGGGTTGAATCACAGTCCAGGTGAATATTTTTACAGAAAAGTTTGCAAATGTATGATTATTTTCAGCAGTTGACAGCTGCTATAGTTAAATCAATTTGAATTTTGGGAAGTAGTGGACAAAGAATCCCATTAGGCTAAAAACTTGACATGGAGGAAGCACTTGCGCATTTCAATGACCCTTAGAACTGGACTTGCAGGAGGCAATGATAATGGTCACTGGTATAGCCACCCATGACCAGTGGCGGATACATATGGGGGGCGCACGCCCCCCCTTGTGGGGCCGCCAGCGTTGCCGCCCGCGCCAGTCAGCCCGCACGCTATTCGTTCGTTTCTTTCGTCAGTCGACTCTGAGTCGAGTTATCGAGTAGTTGTACTTTCTTATGTAGCACGCGCGCGCGTCCGCGTCATCGTATTTTATAAGTTTCTGTCTGTTACATAGATAGCTAACCTACGAGAAAAGTTGCGGCCATTCTAGTGATCTCGATATGTTATTTTGTCTGGCATTTGTTCGAGAAAAGTCGCGAATATTGTACTGTTTGTATCTGTTCACACTCCTTAAAAGTCTGGAAGTGAACATTCTGGCACCTAATGTTCTCGAAGCAACCGAGCTACATATATAAGGGAAGCAGAGTCGCTGCCAGGCAGTCAGTTTGAAAGCTACAATCGTCGCGATAACTTGCGCCCACCCTTGAGTTTTTTCTGTATCCGCCACTGCCCATGACAGATAGGTCATGAGGTTAGAGCCAGACAATAGGTAGTCCACATGATTGCGTATTGCAAAAAATAACTGTTCGGAAATTCAATGGGAATCCAACCTCCCTAAAGAGCTGGTGGATACCAACCAAAGTGAAGTGAGTCCTGGTAAATATGCGACTCTGTCCTCAAGACCAGGTATTATGCCAAGCAGCAGGAGAGGCATTTACTTTTTCACTAACCCTCATGCAATATCATTACACTTGTTATTACTATTTATTACATAATATTTACATAATAAAAATAATTTTATTACAAAAAGAAACACTTTCCCCAACAGATATATCCCCCTTCTCTGGACCCCATTTGACACAAAAACAGTGTAGCAGTTAGCCCTTCTTTACAGAAGGGAAAAGTACAAAGGAGAGGTAAACATGTGGGTTGCATTGGCGGCAAGGGACAGAACACACATATCGCCAAGCATGTTGTGAGCAGCAGACACATTAAGAAGAGGAGAGCTGTGGTAAAACTAGGAACATAGTATATTGAGACAGTAATGAAATCTGAGAAGTTGTAAAACATTACAGGATTTAGGTAAATCAAATTAAGATGTTTTTAGGGCTATGAGAAGTGAGATGGTAGAACAGTGCCTAACTGCAGAGATAGTTAAAGAGATAGGAATTGTGTATTATTGTGTAAAAGTTATTATGTATATGGATTATATAGATATTAGTCAACATGGATCACCACAGGTATTAATTGCAAAATTGGGGAAGATTGTAGCAAGCACAGGAGAGGTGTGCAAAGTGAAATAAAATAAATGAAATGGGTGGGTGAAATAAAAGCACACCCAAATAATTTTGTTGTGGTTTAGGCAATAATCAGGTATTAATCAAGAAATCATAGGGGATGTCCCACGCAAGAAAAATCAAAGTGCAATGAGGGAAAGGGGAGAAAGACATGTATGATCCCAGGGTGGAGTAACGCGCAAGCACATGCCCATTGCTTGCCAAGATCATCGTGCTTGGTGGAGAGCCACATCCTCCACCCAGTGCCACTGGTTTTTGCTGAATATCACAGACCTCGAACTGGCAGGTCAGTAAAAACTCCCCTTACTACAGTGGTTCCCTGTGCCATCTGCAACGTGGAGGGTAAGAAGTCAACTAAAAAAGGAAACTCCAGACATATGATCCCCAGTTTTTTTAGCCTTACCCATGCATATGGGGCTTCATGTGGGAGAACTTATTTATTCCTCTAGCTACTTGTGGGACCTAATATGGAACTACAGAGCAATACGCGTACATGATAATATGGTCATAAGGTAACCCATCACAATAAACCTCTCCAGTCTGACACCCACACAGAATCAGAGGTTAATACAGGGAAGCATGCCTAGAGATGATCTTCAGCTCACACAAGTCTCACTAAAAGGAGACAAAGAAGTTTGAAAATATTTTAGATCACTACTTACGGCTATGCTTTGAGATAATAATGACCCTGGCCCATGCAAAGCCTTAAGTACTCATCACTGGTCAGATGCTGAATGAGAAGTCCGGCCACACCTTGAATATGCAGCAAGCATATGGGATCCGGTGCAGAAAGAATTAATTCGGGAACTTAATAAAATACAAAGGAAAGCTGCGCGATTCGTCAAAAACTGGTACGGGCGTACAGACAGCGTTACGCAGATGTTAAACGAATTAGGCTGGGAGCCGCTAGAGACTCGGAGGCTGCGCGCTAGGCTTAGATTACTTGAGCAATTGAGAACAGATATCTTTCAGAGCGACACGGAGAACATCATATTAGAACCCCACTATATTTCCAGGTCCGACAGAAACGATAAATTAAGAGAGATATTTTGCCGAACGGATAGGTATGGGAATTCGTTTTTCCCCCGAACAATAAGGGACTTTAATAAATGCAAGGCGTAATTTCATAGAGCGTTTCCTTTTTATATGTAAACGGCTGGTGTCCTAACTCCCCCCGCCACACGCCTATTGAGGCGGCTTGCGGGGTAGTATGTAGATGTAGATGTAGATGAAGTTTAAAACAGAGATGGTTTTGTTTGGGCAATAGGTTGTTGGTGACTTACTCAATGTCCAAAGATGAGTGTAGAATGATGGGGGTGGGAGGACAAAAAATGAAACAATGGTTATTTAGAAGTTAGTTTGGTGGCTGTTCATAGGAAAGTGATAGCAAATTCAAGGAAAATTATTATGGAATATGCAAAAATACAACTGGAAGTTTTCTTAAAGGGGCCATTACCCAGGGAAGTTGACTTTATGGAAGTACATCTGCATCTACACACTACCCCGCAAGCCGCCTCAATAGGCGTGTGGCAGGGGGTGTTAGGACACAAGCTGTTTACATATAAAATGGAAACGCTCTAATGAAATTACGCCTAGCATTTATTAAAGTCCCTTATTGTTCGGGGGGAAAACGAATTCCCATACCTATCCGTTCGGCAAAATATCTCTCTTAATTTATCGTTTCTGTCGGACCTGGAAATATAGTGGGGATCTAATATGATTTTCTCCGTGTCGCTCTTAAAGATATCTATTCTTAATTGCTCAAGCAATCTAAGACTAGCGAGTAGCCCCCGAGTCTCTAGCGGCTCCCAGCCTAATTCGTTTAACATCTGCGTAACGCTGTCTGTACGCCCGTAGCAGTTTTTGACAAATCGCGCAGCTTTCCTTTGTATTTTATTAAGTTCCCGGATTAAGTCTTTCTGCACCTGATCCCATATGCTCGCTACATATTCAAGGTGTGGCCGGAAAGTAGCGGTGGCAGCAATGTCTCAACGCGTCGCTTCTTTCAGGGCATCACTCTACTTCTGATACTACAAGCGCCGTAGCCACGTCATGTCTTTAGAAGTGGCAACCAATTTCCTAGGAGGGGCAAACGTGCTGTTTTGTGTGCCGTAAATCTACGACACTCGATAATAGAGGCTTGGGAAGGGTAACATTGTAAATGTATTCGATATTTTCAAGGTTACTATTTGCAGTCTTAATTTTAGATGGATTATTTTAGGTTATTTTTCAACTCTTAAAGCTCACCTCTGTAAAGCAGAGTACTCAAAGGAGGTGATAATACTCTTTAAGAAAAACTCTCTAAAGCTAGGTCGGGCAAAAAATATTCCAGGAGAAGCGGCGCCCCCCCCTGGCAACGACCCTGGTTGGCTCGCAGGGCACATTTGAATGTCACATAGAACTCGGAATGTCATTGTTCAACAACGACTTTTAAAGCTTTGGTAATATTTCATTCCAGGTAAATTTACTGTAATCATTTTTACCTAAGCATGGAAAAAAGGCTGATGAATTGGCCATTCATTAAAACTCGTCTGTTGCCGGTATAACAGGGCCAAGCACTGACGTAAGGAACCACACGTGTCACATTTAACAACCGATCATACATGGACAAAAATTAATGCATTGTAGATTTCGGTAACATAGGAATTGTCACTCACCATACATTTATTACAGAGGTCCTGGTTATCAGAAGTTGTCGGCATACATCGTCAATTGTAAGACTACATATTCCATCTTCCACGGCAATTTGCTGAATTCATTCTCTCAATCCACATCCTGCCAGGGAAATGAATGGGAAGGTTTAACTCCGAAATTTTTGCGTATCGCTATAGACGGCAGCACTGGCGACACAACGCGTATAGTCATGGGGTGCAAACTGAATACCATTTTTCTGTGATGCGGGTTTCTAGTAATATTATACAGCAATAGGTGACAATCCTTGCTACTTCACAGAAAAACCGCGGAGTGTAAATCCACTTCTTTTATAATTTGCTTTGTTTTTTAGTATTTTAAGGAGGTTCCGCCGCGACTGTGTGAGTCAAAACAAATACTAAATTCCACATTTTTGATATTTTGTCCAAAAAATCCTACTTTCACTGATGCAATACGTTACCTATAGAAACCCAAAAGTAAGACACAAAATATGCAGATTATTCCACGAATGTATTTTAAATGAGCAATTTTTTCCAGCCATAGGAGCCGACTGCAGCGCCATTTCCTACGAATTCCCGGATTTTGACTTCAATTATAGCATTAATTCTTAAATATATCTAGAAAAATAAGGTGGTAAGATGCCTGTATTTTATTTTTATTCTATTTCTCTGGATTATATCCTTCTTAGAGACAGTTTCCCACGAAAATGGCATTTCTATTTTATGGAAAAATACTATTTTCCCCTTGTTTCTCTCATTCCCCCATTGAACACCATGTAATTTCAAGTTTAATTATAGAATAAAATAGCGTGGAAAGGTATTATTTTGTTGTTCATATCAGATAGAGGACAACTTATTCTACAAGTAGACAGAATATGAATAAAATGACATTTAAGTCATTTTACGGTGGAACCACCTTAAACCTCTCTCTGAACGGGAAATCGCATGAAGAATTGCGACGCATAGCGCGAGAAAGCTGAAAAAACTTTATTATTATCACACAAGTAAATTTAAGTGCAATTGTAATCAGCGATGGAAAGAGACCTAGAATTCAAAATTTACATTTTCATTCAGAATATTTTGAACTTTGGTCAAGAGGTACCTAGTTCCCAAATAAATTTAACGACTGATATGTGGCGTTCCATTTATTATTTTCAAATGTGCACTCAAGATATTATTTGAGCCTATTGGTATGTGCAATATATATATTTCACAGTTTTATATGCTTCAAATTAGATAGATTGACTAATAGCCATTCATTACAACCACTGAGACCAGATAGATTGACTAATGGCCATTCATTACAACCACTGAGAAAATACCTTTTATATTTGAACATTATAATTGGTGTAGCTTTCACAGTTAATTCTACAGTGAGATGAAATACATGGCCCACAAAACAACAGTATTCTTGTCATCATTTGATGTACCCATTTATTAGTTTCAATATATAGGCATGTATTTTGTTACTGGGTCCTTTTGCAATAAAAAACTCCTGCCATACTACAAGCTCATGCACCACCACAAGAAAAGCACAGCAGTGTGTTGGTGGTGTGTGGCTACGACAAAGGCTATATGTGAGCCCCTTCACTGACAGCAAAAGAATAGTAATAATTGATAGCATAATATTCATTAGTCCTCATCTACGCCCGTTACACAAATCCTCCAGGCAAATTCACTTAATGCCCAAAATCCTATCACATTGTATGCAGAGAAATGTCCAGTGACAACCAGATTGAAGCAGAAACATTTGGAATGAATGGAAGCGCATTATTATCACGTTCATTGAAGGAAGACCCCATCACTAAAATGGCACACATTGGTGCATGCTTGAAAGCAAGGTCGTAGAAAGTGGTTAATTTCTTAAATGAAACTTAAATCTTTTGAAAAGAATGAGCCTGTAGTACAAAAATACTATCACAGGCATTGCTGGATACTTATGCACAATAAAAACAGTACAAAGATGTGTGAAAGACGTACAAAGTGTTTTAATCACCATGTATAATGAAAGGTGGTAGGAATATTCCAGTAGGTACGAAGTAGTCTCTCCTTTTGTTGACCTTATCAAGATGCAGCATTGAGACAAGGACTTAACGATATTGATCTATACCATCTTTGTTTCGCAAGTTGATGTGGAAGGAAAGCAAGGAGCAGTGAAAGTTTCAACCAGCCAATAAAATAAACAAACATACATAGCATGAAAGGTTGTTGTAGTTCTTTATTTGGAATTTAATATATTCCATGCTATTATATAGCATAGTAAAATATCATCATACAACCAAAATAGAATGACACAAATCATACTACATATTTACATAGCACATGATTAAAACGGTCATCATTAAAAATTTTAATTGTTCCCATTTTTATTATTTTTGAAGCAACATGTTTGGGCTAATTGCCTTTCAATGTCCATGAGTCTAAATGCACCCCTATTTACTGTCAAAAGGATTGATTAAAATAATTTCTTCTTGGAGTTTCCTAGGCAATTTTAATTTTTTACCATGGCAAAAGTAATCTTATGCCATAAACTAAAATCTCATGTGCTAGGCTCACATACCTGATATGTGCATCAGCATATTCACAGAAGTTTTCATTCCAAAAAATAAATAATGAAACTAAAAAAAATGAGAGAATAGTACCATAGACGAGCAAGTACACATAGTTCATGGTAAATATTTAAAAAAATACATCAAAATTGCAGGTTTCTGCGACCAGAAAATAGAGAAACCCAAATTTTGTTTGCAACATTGCAGAAGTAAATGTGAACATTTTTAAATTATCATGGTTTTCCAGAAAAAAAGGAATTAATTATCACAAAAACAAAAATTCCTAACTTCTTCCTCAGTGATGATGGGAGGGAAGAATAAGTACATACCTAATTAGTGCGGCCACTTGCTGTGTCCACCACTGCAATTAATTGCCTTCACACCTCTCTTGAAAAATTTACTCACATTATCATTTAACATTCATCTTTAAGCAATGTTTAAGCAAGTGTATGATATTGAATGTGTATGTATTTCTTGCTTTTGACTTTTCCTATATTTTACAATGTTAAGTCCTGGGACTAATAAAAAAGAATATTATTATTAATGCACATGTCACCTGCTAATTTGATAAGATGTCCCATTGATAAGTTCACTGACACTGCAGAAACTACATTGATATTTGATCATAAATTAAATCTTTGTAGACTAAATGTATTTTGAAGTAGGACTTACATCAGAGTCAAAACAAAATATCTATGCATGTATTTGGCACTTGAAAATTGAATGCATAGTCACAAAAATTACATCAAATATGTAACTGGCACTTTACAAGGGAAATCAATTTTCGAATTAGGTACTGCACATGCAAAAAATTATATGCGCTACATATGGATAATAAATGTTGCTCAGTTGTCAGGAATTTTAAGCCCTACACAAAAATGTCTTCTAGAGCTTCGAATAGCACTATACAAAGTTACAAAGAACCAATGTAAACACCAAATCAATAACTTGGAAGCCGATTTCAAAAAAGGTTTCTCTATTTTGTTGGTCATATCCAATTAAAAGTAGACAAGGGAGAAACATGAACATATGGATCAAGAGTAACAGAAATTTCAATGCGCTAAGACACTGCGGATAAACCATATTTCACACAAACTATGATCTTGACGCTCATCAGTATGGCGTTATAATTATTAACCTCTGTACAATATTTTTGCCAAACGAAGAGCTGTCAGGTAAATAAAAATGATTCAGTTACAATGACACACACAACACACAACTCAGTCATGCTGACATACCCACTTCCTTGTCAGCAAGTCAAATATCATTTCCACAAAAACTGATGTGTAATCTGGCTCTGCAAGCATGCCTGTAAATCACAATCTCTATAGCTAGGAAACTGTTGTATATGTATTAAGAGCACTTCTATCCAGACTTCATCAAGGATCAGCAGCCAAAATATTGATGTCAAATGTTAAAAAAAAACAATTTGGCCAGTAAATGGCTGGGACCATATGATTCTCTGTGGCACAGCTAAGTACAAGACTCAGCGAAGTGCAAGACACTCATTGCATCCATAATTATGGAAAATAGCACTCATTTTTGTCAAATGAAATTGCACGTATAGGTACTGGTCACAGTGTTTTTAAATGTATGGTCAAAGTATTGATATGATGAATTTCCTTAACATTCAGCAAATATTTCCTCAAAATCCTACCATCAGCATAATCACATACTTGAAGCCCTTGGCAAAAAATAATTTTACTTTCCCATTCTCACCATTTTTGTATGAACACAATATCCTTTGCATGAATAAACCAAATGCACTTCTCCACAACAGTATCTACAAGATCAGTCACTGATATTTGGAGAAAGACCAAAAAAAGCATTATTATGCATCAGTATTTTTTTTAGCTTAAATAAGGAATGATAGTTACAATCTAGGAAAAGAGCTGAACTAAAATAGGCAATAATATAGGACAGAAAAATATTACAACACAGTATACAGCATCTATCACACTTAAATGCCATTGTATCTCACCCGCCACTTTTCCTATGCTCAACAATTAGTGCTAACTGAAGAGTTACAGTCTAAACTTGGGATCAAAAGTTTAGTAATGCACAAAAAATAAAATGATTTACATAAGTCATATAAACTGAGCATTTAAAATATTATTGACAGGATCTGGAAACAAAGGATTGTGAAATACATGGCACCATCCTACCACTTAACTGATCACTCCTGATGGGGAACGAGCAGAATTGTTCATATCACAGCACGTGAGGAATACACACATTGGCTTAATCGACCCAGTTACTCAGTTGCTTCAACCAACAAAAGTCTTCACACATACTCACAAAGTAGTCCCAACATTTTCACTCCTTTCACACCATTTCTTTTGAGTGGCAGAAATGAAGTATCAAGGTGAAGAGGAGGAGCTCGTCACTTAACTTGTAGAATTCTTTCATTTGTAAAATATATAATCATACAACATACAATAGGATGAATAACAAATTATTCATGCTTTCCTCAGTAGTTCATAACAATTCATAAAAATTTAGTAAAACTGGTCAACATTAATGTTACAACCAGTGATAGAGGTCTTTCGGATCACTTCTGGGATCCTATGGATATTCACGACACTTCACGCAAAAATAAATGATGCACCTGAGAAGTAAGGCTAACATGGAAACAAATGCTGGCATCACCCAATATATTTCCTCAGTCTCTTCCTCGTTGATTTCAACATCTGCTGACTGGAGTCATATCATAGGAATAAGGGTACCTGCAAAACAAACAGTGAACTTCGTGAGTTTATAGCTTGTATTTGCACAAATAGTTATAGATTATTAGCTCCAGGATATGTAGAGAGCAGATCAAAATATAAATACGCTAAAGTACACAAGAAACGAGACAAGCAATAATTTCTGGAAACAGATATGAATTCATCGGTAGAATACTATGTACTACATATTTACCAGGAATTTACTTTTAAAGATTGGGAAGCTAGAAATACCCCTTAGACTCAAAGGTAAACAATCACAAAATTTCACACCAACATAAATTGTTTTTTTTAAATGTAAAAGGGCTAAATCATGAGGGATACAGATATATGTAAACATATGAAAGATACTGCCTCTCTTTTCTGCTGAAGAAGGGCCATCAAGCCTTAAACGTCCTCGTAAAACATTACTTTTCTCTTTTCTTACCCCACCCTTTTACGTATACATATATGTAATCTCTTGGAAAAATGCTCTCTGCGACAATGGACATACATAGATAACATATCGATACACTTGAAAAACATAAAACACGTAAAAAGAACAATTTAAAAAATATGGACGTTTCGATGGTCAAACCGTCATCGTCGGTAGTAGAATACTGAAGATCCTGCTCTGTTCCCCAACTGGGGAGGAAAGGGCGGAGAGGATGGGGGTGGAAGTACCGATGGATAGTGGTGGGTAGAGAGAGGTGGCTATTGGGCTATTTGTACAGTGGGTTAGGTTTAGCCCGGGGTATTCAAATGCCTTAGTTAACCAAATATGAGCGTACTTACGAGTCTTCACGGCAAGATTACTGGCAGATATTGGAAGAGCTTCTATGATGTTGAGTGAAAAGCAATAGTCAAAGCAGTTTGTAAAGTTTGGCATTGGGAAGCTGTATGTTTGGGGATGGGATCAGGGAAAGGTGGAGTTTAAGTGGCATGGCAGTGATAATTCATGTGAATATTAAGAGGGGTGGTGCATTTTCCCACGTAGAAGGCAGAGCAGAAATTGCAGGAAAGGCAGTATATAATGCCGGTGGTGTTCCTCAGGGTTCTGTCCTTGGCCCACTATTTTTTTCCCTTTTCCTTCTTGACCTTCCGCAATGCATCATAAACTGCCAGCACATACTCTACACAGATGATCTTCGAATATACTGTCACTGCTATCAACACGAGCTTAGTAATGTGATTTCTAAGGTTAATCAAGACGTCCGTCCAAAGTGGATTGGGGTGATGAGAATTTCCTCTTTCTGAACAGTAACAAAACTCAAGCTATCCTACTCGGGAGCTCAAAAATAATAAATAAACTTGACCTTAACATCAATCCCAAAATCAAAGTTGGGGATATTGAGCTGCCATATTCCAAAACTGTGCACAACCTAGCCATAATCCTCTATAACAACTTCATATTTGCGTCGTGGAACAATCATATTTTAAATATTTCAAATAAAATCAATAGTACGCTTTACCAACTTCAGTTGAATAAACACCTGCTGCCGTTGCATACACGGTAACCACTCGTTAAATCACTAATATTTCCTAATTTTGATTATTGTTGTCTCATATATAATGATTTAATGGCTGAGCAGAACCCTAAGCTGCAGCGTCTCCTAAATTAAAGGGTTCGGTACATCTTTAATCTTCGCAAAGATGAACATCTCACCCCCCCATTATAAAAAGCTTGGTTGGTTGAATACGAGCTCACGCCGTAAATAGCTGCTTGGAACATTTCTTTTTTCTATCTTTACCAGCAACAAACCTTCCTACCTAATTGATATATTTCCCAAAAGAACTAATAATCATGCAATGGCTACTAGAACAGAACCTAGTAACCTTCTACTTCTGACCCACCGAACCACTACCTTTCACAAGTCGTTTGTTGTGGCTGCCTCACAACTCTGGAATTCAATTCCAATTGATTTGAGGAAATCTCGCTCATTGGCCATTTTTCAATCTAAATTGTATGGAATTTTATTGAAAGAATATTTTCCTGAATAGTTTAGCCTGTTCAGTATGAAACTCTCATAAAAAACATTTTTTTCTGAAAAAAATGTTTTTTTTTCTTCATGGTCCATTCATGTTTCATGTTATAACCGCTTAAAATATTCTTTTTTTGAATCTCATACATATTGCAGCTTTAAGGTAGTTTGAGCGAAAAATCAATTCACCTAGAATTTGATGAATTTGGCCTCATTTTAAAGAAGCAACTCTCATCTTTCCAATGATATCCAAATATCAACCCCTTGCCGAACTACTTTGCGAGCAATTTGCCTGTAAATGTAAGCTGTTTTACATGGGGTAGATTATGGCTGAGCGCTCCAGAGGGAGAATTTTGAAGGAAATAGGAATTTATAACACCTAAATTTCGTCAAGAAACTAACTGTGTATAGATTGCATATTTTCTCATCTATTTATAAAAAATAATCTATTACTCACCACACAGTAATTTTGACGGAATCACAAATATACCTGCTGTTTTGAAGGGTTTTCAGCCGTTCAGCGGGAAAAAATGAGTCAAGTTAGACACTTATGTAGCTTTTTTTATTTAATTACTGAGATTTTTGGGCATATACTATATATTAGCGCCATTAATATAAAAATATTTATTTCATACTTATTACAGACGCTGAAATCAAAGAATAAAATTTGAATATGGTCTCCACTATGACTAGGGAACGCTCAAACCACCTTAACATATTTTGGAACATCTTTTTGCTTTATATTATCCTGTATCATATCTATACCCATGTCTATACTTATCTTTGAATTCAATTGTATCATGTGTACAGCTATAGTTTTTCACTGAGGGTAGTGGTTTTTCTCTTTATTTTTCTTTGTTACTAAGCTCCATTTATTTTCTGATTTGAGAAAAATCATTTGTTAATTACCTCACTGCTATATCATTGTATTGTATTGTTGCTCTAAGGGACCTGTCCCAAAGTATAATAAAGATTTATTCTATTCTATTCTCCCTCTTTGCCCTTTCCTCCCCAAGGGAACAGAGTATGAGCTTCCATTATGATTCTACCACCGACGATGATGGCTTGACTACATTTTTACTAATCCACTAAAGTCTGCATTATGCAGGTTAGTGTTCTTGAACTAAAAACAAATAGAAAAATAGTAAAAAAAACTACAGACAGCAGTTTAAAGACGTTGAATTTAATGCACACTGTAAACATTTAGCCCCCTTAATTTATTAAGGCCAGGAGGCAGGAAGGCCCCTCCTGGGCCTAACATATATTACATATTTATTTATTTATTCCTTGAATTATCTGCATATTATTTACCCAAATTTTATTTTTAAATAGCTAAAGCACGTCATCAGAGAAAGTAGCTTTAAAAAAATTGAATTGAAATGAAGAATATAAATATTAGACAACTACTCTTACCATTCTAGCAATTCTGGTGCCTGAACATCAATTCCACTGGATGGCAAGAGCTCAAACTACACAGCCCTTCCTGGTCCCGTAGAGCACCTTCAACTCTGGTGCAATGACCTTCCTAATCAGCGAGTTGGTTTTTGCAGCCATTGCTGATCTTTTTGGATCCTTCTTGAAGGTCTTGATCCCTGGGCGGTGGACCAAGAAGGCATTGTCCAATATTCGAAACTCATAGTCTAAGGCACACAAAGCATATCCCTGAAATGAAAAATGAATAGTTTATTATTTTCCCATAAAAGCAACACAGACACAAAGAAATCCACTCGTACCCTACCACTAAACTGTAAAATTGGCACGAGGGGTGAGGGAGGACACCGGTAACACAAAAAAAGGCAAGGAGTGAATTGTAGACTGCACGTGACAATAAAGACATGAGTAACCCATATGAATGGAAATTAAAGATACTGAGGATAATAAAAGGTATAGTACAGATAACAGAGGAGAGAGGAAATAAAAAGTGGCGGCGTGCATAGACACAAAGAACCACGATTTACTTTCTTATTTAGCGATGTACAGAGCTATGACAGTTTACATATTCATAGACAATACAATGGTGATTGATGAAATGGTTGGACTTTTAGTCTATGGTCCTCTGTTCGACTCCGGAAAAATTGTCAATCCAGCTATGTCTCAAAACTTCGTACTTGAGCGTATCGCGTGCATAGACACAAACCTCAATTTACTTTCTTATTTAGTGATATAGAGCTATGAAAGTTTAGAAATTTATACACAATACAATGGTGATTGGTTGAATTTGAAGTCTACAGTCCTAAGTTTGACTCCGGAAAAATTGTCAATTCAGCTATGGCTCCAAACTTCGTACTTGACCACATTGCGTGCATAGACACAAAGAACCACGATTTACTTTCTTATTTAGCGATGTAGAGCTATGAAATTTTACACATTCATAGACAATACAATGGTAAATGATCATATGGTTAGAATTTTAGTCTACGGTCCTCGGTTCGACTCAGGTAATATTGGCAATTCAGCTATGGCTCAATACCTGGTACCAGAGCACGCCGCATGCTTATGTTCAAAGAACCATGATTTTCTTTCTTATTTAGAAAGGCAGAGCTGTGAAAATGTAGTCATAGTTAAGCAATACAATAAAACTTGGTAACATGGTTGGACTTTTAAGTCTTCAGCTGTTGATTCGACTCCGTAAAAATCCCAATCCGGCAATGATTCAAACCCTCATACTTGATCGCGCTGCATGCATAAGTAAAAAGAACCACGATTTTCATTCTTATTTAGCTTGGTAGAGCTATGAGATATATGGAATTCATAGGCAATACAATAATACTTAGTAATATTGTTGGACTAAGCAAGTTTTCGGTCTGCAGTTCGATTCCGGAAAAAATTCCAATCCTGCTCTAGACGCCTTTCGAAAGCGCACTTCATGCATAGGTACGGAGAACATGGGAAAACACGATTTTTGCCTCCTCTGAAGAGGTACATACAATGGAATTTTCGTCATCCATTGGCAAACATATAGGTACTTTAAAACTTGGACTTCAGCTCTATGGCTCGACTCCAGAAGGACATAAATGGAAAAAAAGTAGTTGGTGTGGGAGAAGTACTGCAATTTTTATTAAACCTTTATGCAGAAAGGAATCATTTTAACATTAAGTTTAGGATTGTTTTCATCTTTTACAAGGAAGGTCATGGGTTCCACTTCCAATGGCCCATGATTTTTTCCAAGAATAGAGAATAGTGTTCTTGCATAATATCATGGGAAGAATTTATGCTGCCTCAAGGAGGGAACCATGTGGCAGCTGAAAAATTTGAACTGGAAAGAAAGTCCATGGAACTTTGGTGAGACAAGCTACTGCACAAATTGTTAACCTGAGAATAATATATGTAAGGCCTGCTTTGCTATTTGAAACTTTTTGCAAAACTGAACCTTCAAAAATGGGGGGGGGGGACATATATTCGGAGAAATACCATACTTAAGACTCTCAGGCCCTCAATTATTTTTAAGGTTCTGCTAATTCAGCAGGATATTTTTCCAATGCAAGAAAATGTTCTACAAGGCTGCATGCACTATTTTGAAAGTGAAAGCGCAATAAAACCACACAAAACTCCATTTCTGCAATGCATCAGTTTTCTACCAATGCAGGATACATATTTTGCATTTGGTGAAAAACTGATAATAGTACAATAAGTGACCATTGGAGCTTCATTCAGGAAGCATGTGATGAATATTTAATATTTACAATGAATAACTTTCACATAAAACCCTTAATACTGTCAGCATTTAACAATTTTGATCCCGTCGTGAGTATAACAAAGGTATCCATTAAAAAAGCAAGCAATTCCAAATAGGCAGTAATGAGGATATATACTTTGAATAATGCCTTTCTGCCATATCTTAACTTTTTTCCTTGATGTAAACCTGGGGCACATGTGGGAACCACTTCAACATTGTCCATAACATGAGAAAAATAAAAGAGAACATCACATTATCTAGTAACACAAGAAAATATCAACGATCTCATGGCCAATGATTTCAGGTGATTATGCAATATATAAAGTTTATCTCACCATTGCCATTCAGTGGCATATCAAGGAATTTCCTTTGGAGGGGGGGGGACGAATGAACATATCAGGGGGTCTGAGGAAAACTTAGGTTTTTGTACCTTGAAAACTCTATTTCAACGTATTTCTAAGTTTCTACAGTGAAATTTTTAACTTAAGTTTAAATACCTTTCAGCCTTTACATAACATGAATAGCAAAGTCATTTTGATGTTTCTAAGAGTAGGTATACTTAGTACTTACATATGTGTGTCCTAACTAATTGATTAGTTTTTCTTAGGCCCATTCACACAGCAAACAAGCAGTGGATATGATAAGGATAAAAGTGTGCTTTTTAACTTTTGGCTAGTTTTTAACGTTAACTGAGTTACAATTTTCAATTTTATGTAACAATTCAGGATTTAAATATTGAATTAGTATAATTGTATACACTTTGTGAACAGATTTTTCAATATATCTCTGTTCTCTTATTATTTGGAATGTTACTCAGTGATGATGTTTGAATATTTGATTTTGTGAGCTCATCTCAGTATATAAATTATCAAAGTATTATTTTGGCCTAGGCCTTTACTAATCTTTAGAAAGCATAAAAAACTGTGACAGTACATTTATAGCTACAGTACTTACAAAAGTGATGCAGGTAGGTAGTATATTCTGTGTAAAATGAATACCAGTAAGTGAAACTGAAAAATTAGGTCCTTTCAACAAAGAAAACCAAAGCTAATAATGTTTTACCTCTCAAGCTGTTTCGACGTACAGGTGTATAGACCCTATTTTCTCTCCCAGCAGCATTTCGATGTACGCCATACGTCCACTTTCATTTTATGTACTTAAATTTAAATACCCCCCAATAAATACACAAATATCAAATCCCCGCTTGAAGGGTTAAAGTTGAATTCGCCTTGATATTTTTGCCATGTCATCAAGGATTTCTTCAGGCGAAACAAAATATCTTTATGTACACACAACAAAGATAACCCATTTAACGTCATTTCACTTGTATTCCTTAAATAATTCTCAAATATCTCAGAGTGGAGAAGGATCTTTCAGCACTGCAAGAGGTAGCTGTTACTAGTAGAGTTGCCATTATTTGCAAAAATTTGTGCACAGAAGGGTACATACATTATCTTATCACAGTAGCTCAAAGCTTCAATAGTATTAAGTTTTCTTATGGATTTCTTCTGTTTCTTAAACGATTCTTCTCTCTCAAACTCTACTATATTCAATCTTTGGTGCCAAATTTTCATCTCCCCATTTAACTGGCAGCTGTTTATGGCATAAATTGCATTTCCATATTCATTGTACAAAGTTTTAACTTGATCATCACATTGTCTTTATTTTCTCAAATGAAGATATATTTTTTGTGAGAGAGGCACCGTTAATTGAGCAATAAAATGATCTACGAACGGGATGAAAGAATCTCTTCAAAAACATGTTTCTGGAGCATTGTGAGGTGAATTTTCCAGTGGTGTTTGGTGGTTAAACATTCTAGGAACTTTAATCGGGATATCTTCCTTAGGACATATAGTTTGAATGCTCCCAAATATTGCTGATAATTCTGCCTCAGCATTGTCCCTGGTTTTCTGGATTTCATTGACAGTATGTTCTGGTATTCATTGACAGTATGTTCATCATAAGTGGCAGCAATAGACAAATCAATTTTCACTCTCTAAATATTTAGTTAGAGGCAAGGTGTATGAAAATAAGTATGTACACAATAAATAAGGCAATTAGAAAATCACATTTGGAAATGGCAGAGTTCATCAATATTGTATTAGTTGCGGTATCATTATCAGTCCAAGAGCTAATTTCCTCTTAATATAGCATCATACAGCTCACAAAACATGTTAAGATCATCGTTCCATTCTATTCAGCGAGTAGGCTGCTTAACCCTTAACCACTTCCCTGACAAGCCCGCATATATTCGGGCACCGAGGTTGTGCAAAATCTGACAAGCCCGCATATATTCGGGCAAGTCCACGATGTCCGTATATTTTTCTTTACGCCCGCATATAGTCGGCCGATGCTAGTAGTTTGCGTTCCTGCCGCCTCCCATGCTGTTGAAGGTCCAGAGCCACCGATGCGGCAAGCGGCGCTCTTTTCAAATAGTGATTTCTAATGTTAAAACAATGGTCATTTTTGGTAATATTTCTAGCAATTCGAGGGTTATAATTTTTTACGCACTGAAAAGTTATCCCCATACGAAATTTCAATCACCTACATTGTCATTCGTAACTATCCGTCTATTGACCTCATGCATGGAGTTTCTTTTGCGAACTTATTACGAAATTTACAACTTCAATTTTTGTTATTTATAGATAATTATTGCAAATTTATGATGTAAAACTTCCGTTTTACATGACAAAAAACTTTCTAAATAAGTAAATAATTTTTAAATTAGTTATTTTCATTTATTTCGTCATTTACTTCATGAGCATTCAATTACATTTTTCTTCAACATTTTAGCGGTCGTTATAAAAATTGCAATTTCAATTTTGCGCTAATTTTCACTGCTACGATGAGTTCCACAGTAATTGGAATACAATATTTCTCTAGCAACAGAACATGAATCTTTCCTTGCCTTATTTTTTACTATAGATATATATTTGTTACCATATATGTTTGTTACTATATATATTTGTTACAATATATATTTGTAACAATATATATTTGCTACTATATATATTGTGTAATTCTATATTATTCGTCCGCAAATTTTTCTTCCGGTAATTTTTATATGTGTAGGAAATGTCTATTGTACCGTTCTCTTTAGATAAAATGGCGTGAGCGTAATTGTTTAGATATGTTGCGAATGTTATTTCATCAGCCCCTTTCATTTTTCTACTTTGAATACTGGCGGAAGTGGTGAAAAATATTTATGGAAACAGCTTTACGATGAAGACGTCTGAAGGTCGTACATTCTCAATAGAAATCAACACAAGTGCCCTGTGTATGTGCTACCCTAACCCACATGAGTACGAGAAAATAGGAAAGATAGAGATAAATCCCAAACATGTGTAATGCCTTCTATTGTCATGCTTGACACTTTCCTGAGGTCAGAAAACACCCGGGCTCGAGAGCCGATGGCCCGCTAAGCAACCTGGCGCTAGGTATCATGTCATGCCAATATGCCACCCTTTGCTCCCCGGGCTACTTTCCCACCAGCCAACCCTTTACTAATGAGCTTTTCTCGATGTAAATTTACCGTTAGTTGGAAAATTCATGCTGTTGCGGTACGCACACGTGTGTTTATTTTTCCAGGAAATGGTAGGAACGGAAAAGAAAAATTTTATGATGAGCATGGGATGGGCTTTTCACACTTAGGGGCGAGATCTTTTGCATATTGTGATTGTTTCCACGAGTACTTTGTCGGAAGGACGATAGTGACAGTCTTTCGTTGAGTTTCAGAGAATACGCATCCTTGATTTTCAGAGCGCATGCACTTTTTCGCTGAAATTCCACCGATACTAACTTTCCATTTTTAGTTCTAACATTTTCGTTCTAATACGAGCGGTGTAGTAGGAGTGAACTCTACGGAAAATTATTTGTTTTCGCACGGTAACATTTAGTAATCAGAAATGAATTCCGGAGAGGAATCAGTGTTGACCAGCAGTGATTCGGAGGTTATCGACATTGAAGTTCCTGGCTCCTAGTCGACTCTCTCCGGAGAAACAAGCTCCGAATCAGAAGGTGCAGCGGAACATTCGTGGGAAACGGAGTGGGAGGAAATGCTTACAACGAATCCTCCTCCGGCACCACCTAGGTTTCTTTTTGAAGGTAATTCTTTGATGAACTTCGACCTGGTTCCCGAATGATTTTCCCTAAAAAACTTTTTTCAACGATGAAAATGTTGACTTTATAACTTGGGAAACTAACTTGGGAAGCGAGCTGTGACAAGCTCAGAAATTCGTGTTTTTTGCCCTTGTAATAATACAGAGCAGAGTGCGGAGGCCAGATACTGAGTTTTATTGGTCAACGAGACCAATACTCTCCTCTCTTTTTTTTGGACACAATGTCTTACCGATGATTCGTAAAAATAAGGAAATATTTACATTTTGCCTATAATAACGATTTTGAACCCCAAACACACCCCAACGCCAAACTAAATAAAATATGGCCGATTTGCCAAAGGCTGGAGGAAAAGTTCAAGGCACTCCATACACCAGAGACGGATGTTACCATCGAAAAGAGCCTACGGCAGTTCATGCCTAAGCCGCCACGGCAGTTCATGCCTATGAAAAGAGCTTCATTTGGCAAGTATTTTTTCTTTGTGAATCGAGAACTGGATACGTGTGGTCAACGACAATTTACACGGGAAAGGGGACTGTGTTGGATAAAGACTTTGCCCATTTACCCATGACCTCAAAAGTGATGATGACTCTAATGAAGCCATTATTTGGCCTATGATATTTCCTGACGATGGATAACTTTTATACTCCAGATCTAGCCGACTTCACACTCCACTGACTCGTATGGAACACTGAGGAAAGGGATTCCAGCACACTTCAAAGATAATCAAATAAAAGAAATGAATTTTCTTGTTTTTGTCATAAAATGAATTCTGTTATAACATTTTCAGAGCGAAAGTCGTCGTCATGCGGGTTGCATAACTTCCATGAATGTTTGTGCGTTGTTTCTTGATGTACTATGGACTAAAATTAATAGTTAACATTAACGATGTCGGCAAAGATATGCTTTTGCAATATAAACTAAATGTATTCATCATTAGATGACTAACTAAGGTTTACGGGAAGGAAAGTTATACTGATATACGGGTTGCCTAATTCTCCTAAGTTAAGGGGCAACATTCAGAAATTATTGAATAAATCATTAGTTATTTGGAATAAAAAATAAAGGAAAACATTTTCAGATTTGCCTCCCTTTAATGCTTCTGAATCTGAAATAAAAAAATATGACTTTTTTTGACCGGTTTTGTAAAAAAAATCCGTCAGGGAAGTGGTTAAGCTGCGGCAGCTAGAGCGCATTTCGTCCACCCTGTGCGGCAAATGTCTATTCGGACGGAGCCTGTTACTCCTTCCCACGGGCCGAGGCCGGGCAGTTATATGACCCATGTAATCCCCTCCCAACCCTTTTCTCGGGATCCCAGGGAGTGGGCACCGGAACTTGTCGAGGGATTAGTGGAACTTGAAACTAATTTGAAAATTTGTTTATAGGCGTAATTGATGAAAACAAATATGACAATATATTTTCTAGCAACTTTCTGTTTAATTTGATACCAAACACCAAAAAAATCCGTTGATAATTGAGCCGGGTGCGAGCATGAGACAACTAACTTTGGAGACAACCGTACCTCTTGAGCGAATGATCGGAAGAAAGGGTCGCACATAATTTCGGTGGTATGCGATCCCTAAAGAGCGTGGGGAGGGAGTGGTTTGGGTAAAAAGGGTGGATTCCCAGATGTCCACCGCTGGAAAGAAAGAGCTTGGGTCATAAAAATATGAAAGGACTGAGGGAGCAGGTAGAGAGAGAGTGTCAAACGTACAAGAACGTTCTCTCCGCAGTTCCCGGTACACTCGTACATGTACGTTTCCCGCAGCTTAAGGGTTAAGACTCAACTGCTAAGTTTTTTGGAACAGTTTTCAGAAAATTTGGTGAAAACCGCTTGGCGCTTTGGCGTGTAAAAAAAATTGTGCAAAATTCCTATAGTTCCCATGCAATGTCTTATCAACATTGAAGAACAAGAATCATAAAAGGCTAAGTTGAGAGAGTGAAGCTGCTGCAATGAACATATAGTGCATTGGGACCTTCGTTTTTTATGAATTTCTGAACGCCATTAGGTATATAAATACGCCGGGGCCGCTCATTACAGAGGCCCCGTCATAACCTTGCCTCTAAATAGGTATAGTCTGTATTAACACCGATTTCTCTCAGTTTTCCCATAATCACATCACTTATTCCTTTGCCAGTCAAGTCATTTATAGGCACAAATTGTAGAAAATCTTCCCGTAAAGAGTATAATCCCGCAAAGTCTCTTATTCAACATATCTTAATGAGTAAAGTGCTTTATGCTTATTTTCCATAGCACTGAAACAAGTTAGCTAGCAACTAAACTCTCACCCTGCCCAACGAAAAAAAAACTACAAGACAGATGATAGTGCAGACTGCGGTACCGGGTCAGTCCAATGTATCTACTAAGCGGAGTTAGGTTACAGGTTCGTCAGCTCACAGTAACAACTGTCTTAACATTGAAAACGAATTTTGTTCGAGACGTGTACTCAGAATGATACGTTTGTTCCTACAGTAATCTATTGGTGTTATGACTTTGAATATTTCTTATTTTCAACATAATTATTGACTATAAATCTTTTTTACTAAACTAATTTTTAGTTCTGGGTGGGGGGGGGGGGACTGGTCCCGTTCGCACTCCCCTGTTGCCATTCACTCACAGGCATAATTCTAATTCCCTCTGGTACTTCTCCCCAAAGCAATAATGTAACCATGATGATCTTCATCAAAATTACATAATTTTTCAACATATATGAAGCGATCAAAGGTATATAATATTTTTAGTGCATAATGACGCTAAAGAAAGTCACTCACATGCATGCATAAGAAACAGCTATACTCCAGTAAGAATGGAAAAGAGCTAAATGAGGTTACTTCCTGGCTTCTTTTTAACTTTCCATCTTCGTTGTACAAACAGTTCAGAAAACCGGCATTAAAATTAAGGGACATTTTGAATGACGATCCGTCAGCAGTTATCCTAGGCGAAAAAATGTAGTCAATGCAGTAGTATCACAGAGAATACCATGCCATTGGGTTCAGTCGAGCTCGACTCTATGCAACTGGTCATTGTGAGGTATACGAGGAGTTTATAATTCCGCAAACATCTCTCGCGTGCCTTCAAATAGTCCCCCCCCAGAAGACCCTGTGTCAACAACAGGCCTCATAACGTTAGCAGAGTTAATGGTGTTACTCGCTGGTGAGGAAGGCACTTGCTTGTCCAACATGTCGGAAGCAGAGCAAACAAGTCGAACAAAAGAGCGCGGGAATTTGCGCCCACGCGGCGACGCTCACTGAAAGGCTGGCGCGCCGTGGCGGCGGCGTTGAGAAGCTTCCTGACTCGCTGCACAGACGAATGGATAGAATGCGGATGGGAAAAAAGCTCGGGTATGCCAAGAGTACATATAGGTATCCGTGATGACGGTTGTGGGTTGAATACGCCTGAGAAGGCAGTAAAACGAATTTCAGAGGTGTTTGCGCCACTGCAACGCGTTTTGTTCGTGACGTGCGCCGCGTTGTCTTTCTTACGTTTCCAAAGCCGCCTCAGCCGCTCCACCGCGGACATAGCGGCACTGATCGATGCCTAATCAGACGCCCTTTCCGATGAGATGCGTTCACGGACTTAGAATTTATTGCGGATGCGTTCTATTGATTTTACTACACGCTTTTCAGAAAGTATTGGCCGCCATCTGAAATTCCACTTAAACTTTCGTAACTTTTTACTGTCCCCAACAAATAATGCACAAATCTCATGTTTTGGCTTAACTGGACAGATATTGGCGAGATCTTTCGTTTGGTACCAGTATCAGCGTGCTAGCATTTCGGAGTCACAAGGTGAACCTCGAGGAAATTGTCGCCCGCACCTTCAACAATCTATCTCTGATCGTCTACAAATTGCCAACAATGTCAATGGTCGGTTTCCCTTCAAGAGTAACCCTGTGCCAATGTCTGAAGCTCAAATAGTATGACCCACGCCTCAAATCTCTTTCAATTCCCCACTTTTCACAGTCATCAAAGCATCCAACTATGTGATTATCAAACCATTAACGCACATAGACAACTCATAATTGTCTGACGGTATCATCCAAAGTTAAACTTTGCCCTTATCACTCACATCCCTAAAAATGCTGCACATGACATCTTTCACAATTAACGTTCCATCTCTGTGGTTTCCGTGCTTTCAAAAAATCTTCCAGTCTCTGGTATACTGTAGGATCATAGATTTCCTTGAACGTAACCAGTCAATTAAACATCCCCAACATGGCTTTAGAAAATCCAGATCCAACACTACTGCAGTCTTCCAACTTATTAACGAGCTGAACTCAAGTTCCAACGAGAAACAATTTTTATGGGGCATTTCCTCTGGTCTCTCAAAAGATTCTGACAACATTGACCATAACAGATTGCATGGCAAACTCTGGAGAATTCCAAGTATTGAAGGTAAACCCTTTAAATGGATAATGTCCAACATTACAGGTAGTTAACATCTTCATATCATCCCACAACTGGTATTGCTTCAGCAATGCGTACTGCTTCAGAAATCAATCGCTCAATTAGAGTCTGCTTATCGCCCGTTTTATAAATTTCATTTACGATCCGTCTCTCCCTATGGCTACCTGTATACCACTTCTTTACGCGGATGACACTTCTTGTCTGATATATGTAGGTAACCTTTCATCCATTATGGAATCTGCTCTTACCTCAGTAAAAGACCATTGCGCGTTAGATACAGCCCTGGAAAAAATGAGGTAACAATCATTATCACTGAAGCCCATATCTCACGGAACAAGTTTCTCGGAGAGTTTCGACGGCCTTCACCAAAGGTGAGATGGGTTAATAGAGGTGGGTTACCGGAGGAATAAAAAGGATATTCCCAACAATCTACTACAACCGTTGTCGCATCAAACGATTTCATTCGATAGCTCTGCAAACGTTCTACCTCTCTCCATCCCGTCCATAAAGATTAATCTCTTTCTTCCCCTCCCCCGCTGCCCCTATTCACGGCCTCCAGCATCAATCCCTTGGCCCCTCATTGCCCGTTCCCACTCTCTTCCTCCTCTTAAATCTCTCACCGACCGCACTCTCTCATCCTCCTCTCTTAAGCCTGAATCACGCGATCATTTTTCAGGGGTAGCTCCAATGATAGCTCAAGGGATAGTTCAAATGATAGCTCAAGAGATAGCTCAAATAATAGCTCAAATGATAACTCAAGGGATAGCTCCAATGATAGCTCAAGGGATAGTTCAAATGATAGCTCAAATGATAACTCAAGGATTAGCTCCAATGATAGCTCAAGGGATAGCTCCAATGATAGCTCCAATGATAGCTCAAGGGATAGTTCAAATGATAGCTCAAATGATAACTCAAGGGATAGCTCCAATGATAGCTCAAGGGATAGCTCCAATGATAGCTCAAGCGATAGCTCCAATGATAGCTCAAGGGATAGCTCAAATGATAGCTCAAAGGATAGCTCAAATGATAGCTCAAATGATAGCTCAAATGATAGCTGAAGGGATAGCTTAAATGATAACTCAAGGGATAGATCCAATGATAGCTCAAGGTATAGCTCAAATGATAACTCAAGGGACAGCTCCAATGATAGCTCAAGGGATAGCTCCAATGATAGCTTAAGGGATAGCTCAAGGGATAGCTTAAATGATAACTCAAGGGATAGCTCCAATGATAACTCAAGTGATAGCTCCAATGATAGCTTAAGGGATAGCTCAAGGGATAGCTCAAATGATAGCTCAAATGATAACTCAAGGGATAGCTCCAATGATAGCTTAAGGGATAGCTCCAATGATAGCTCAAGGGATAGCTCCAATGATAGCTCAAATGATAGCTCAAGGGATAGCTCCAATGATAGCTTAAATGATAGCTCAAGGGTTAGCTCAAATGATAGCTCAAATGATAACTCAAGGGATAGCTCCAATGATAGCTCAAATGATAGCTCAAGGGATAGCTCCAATGATAGCTCAAGGGATAGCTCAAGGGATAGCTCAAATGATAGCTCAAGGGATAGCTCAAGGGATAGATCAAATGATAGCTCCAATGATAGCTTAAATGATAGCTCAAGGGATAGCTCAAGGGATAGCTCAAGGGATAGCTCGAGGTGTCATTTTTCCAGTCACAAGATCATTTTTCAGGGATAGCTTCAATGATAGCTCAAGGGATAGCTACAATGATAGCTTAAATGATAGCTCAAGGGATAGCTCAAATGATAGCTCGAGCTGTCATTTTTCCGGTCACACGATCATTTTTTTCTGTAGGTGCTCGCATCATTGCCGGGAAATCTTTTACGTTTACCCAGCTCGTTCGACCAGAAGTCACTTACGGCGACACAATCGCGATTTGCTTCCCTTCGCTCTGATTTGCTGAACTTCAGATTCTTGTACGTGTTCAGGGACGGAAAAAGGGACAGGACCAAATGATGGAAAAAATGATGGCAATCCCTATCATTGCCGCTATCCCTTAAAAATGATGGAAAAAATTGATCGTGTGATTCAGGCTTTACTCTCTCATCGTACTTTCTACATTCACCTCCACGCACACTTCTCAAACGCCAGCACCCTTCATCCTCTTTCCTTCGGCATGACCACTCTCTCTATCCCACACATGAAATCAGTTTCTCACGGAAGCTATTCCTACTAATGTCCAAAGAAGAATTCCGGTGAGCGGACCCATTTTCGAGAACGGGAATAGACGGGAAGTCAAAATATTACATATCTAGTACGAGGTCTTCTCCGGCGAAAGACACATCCTTCCGGTTTCGATAAATGTCGTCTGCATTTCTCGAGCATACTTTGGAATTCATAGCCCTTTCTAACAATTAACTCAAACAATAATTAACGAATAGTAGACCTTGGAGGAGAATAATCCACCCTCGAACTTGCGACCTAAGGGTTAGCAAATGAGGACTTTTAACTCCCGTTATGGGCAATAATGGCCGATATTCTTATAAAAGGAAAAATCTACGAGGGCAAACAGATGCAATATACTCGGGATGCTCTCTCAGAGACTAAGAGGACGGCAAAAAACAAGCGAATCTCTCTCGATTAATAAACTTTGTAACAAAACGCCTATCCCGAGGATCGGAAATAGTTAATATTTAATAAAATAGTAAAATAATACAGAAAATTACAAATAAACAATATGAAACCAAGGACGCGCAGATTAATAAATATTGACATAATCCGAAAGTAAGAAACGAGGAGAAATAAACAAAAAAGGGGAAGAAGGGGTTTGTTGAAAAGGAAGGAGTGTGTGGGAAGTACGAAAGGAATATATCCTGGCGTAAAACCGGAGAAGAGTAAGACGCAGAAGACGCGGTTAGTTGAGGTAACGTGGAGTGGGGCCACGTCGGAAAATCAAAAACCTCTGATAATACGGAAGGCTTACGTGCGAACATGAATTACGACAGAAATAAGATGTCTACGTGCTTTCCCGCAATTTAGTTCGCGACTTTATGAGGATAAATTGTGCTGCGAATCCCTCTGTCAATCGAGAGAATCGAATCCATTTCCGAATTCTAGCGTTCGGGCTGAACATGCCTGATGAATACAAAACATGCAATATAACACCCAGGGGAACTCTGGGTATTATATTACATAATACCCACAGTTCCCCTGAGTCGGATATTGTGGAATACCGGGATTTAAATATATTCTCCGTTAATAGCTGCTGTTGAGCGACAACATATGATAAAGTAAAAATCTCTCTCTTCCATGATGCCCTGCAATCAGTGTCGTCCATTTGTCTACATCACTACGCTCGCCGAGGAGGAAAGTTAGTTTTCGATTTCCAAAAAATTTCTCTGAAGTGTACCTTCGAGAAAATTAACAGAACTGTACCTTACACACTGAAACAAAGCGAAATGTATATTAAAAAAGTAGCGGTATTTCATTAAATGCTCATTTTTTAGCTGGCCACTCTTTTCGTACATGTAGGAGGTCATTTTTCCCAAGATGACGAGTCGGGCTCTTAGTAATGTGTACTGAGTATTTCACAATAGCCGACGTATCCTTCGATTCTGATCTATCGCCATTGATCATAACAGCTGCCAATGAGACTTTTATCTAGGTTTGTCGATAGGTAGTGTAGCTCTTATTGTTAGTAGTAATAGTACTCCCTAATGTTAGAATCCTTATCTGTTACCTAGTACTAACGCCTTGCATGTTTTCTACATAAAACTTGAGACTGTCCATTTGTGTAGTTGCAAAATACATATATATTAACGGTCCCTCTCCATTATGATAGTATCTGTAGTGTAGTAGTGCATGCTTGTGAGGCTTCGCCTCGTGACAAGCATTAGCGATTTATGCTAATGCATAATTAGTCGTCGTTACACTAACTTTAGGGAATAGAGTAATGCATGTTGGTGAATAGTCACCCCCTACCACACACCCTTGAGGTGGCATGCAGGGTATTTTGTAGATGTAGATTAGACTTCGGACCATCTACTACACGGGATGATAACAGTACTTACGCAATGTTCCTTCTACGACGGGAAATTTCCTGGAGGAAGCATATAGGAAAGGTCAGGGTGAAATGTTTGGCTCGTACTGTGGAATCCTCCGTGGTAGTTTTTGATTAAGAACATTTACAGACGCAGTCATCCCGAGTGATTCCCAACACCACCATAGTCATAAACTTGCCGCTTTTAGAGCAATGATTCATAGAATAATGTTTGTACCTATGTCCGAGTCTAATTATAATAAAGAATTTGCTATGATCTACTTAATAGCAAAAAGGAATGGATTCGATACGAAGTGCATAGAGAAATTGGTTGATAAAGCAGATAGACAAAAATCCATTAACTTCCTTACATCTCTTTCCTCCGGGAAAGATAAAAAGAAAAAATGGTATGCCCTCCCATTTATTACAATACTTTCAGACAAACTCAGAAAGCTGTGTGATGAAACAGCCGGTGTGTCATTCAGAAACCCCCACTCTCTGTCGAAAATAATTTTTAATGTGAAGGACAGGTATTAAGATGCAGACAGAAGTGGGGTGTACAAACTTAAATGTGATGACTGTGACTCAGTGTATGTTGGTCAAACAGGGCGAAAATTTAAGGACAGAGTGAAAGAACATATGAGTTGTTTTGTTAACGGTACTGGCAATTCAAATTTTGCGGAGCATTTATGTAATTTTAAACATTTTAGCGATTTTAATTTTGAAATTTTACATTTTAATGACAAAGGTGGCAAACTGGATTTTTTAGAACAATTTGAAATTGTTAATAGTCTGCATATGTTATGTAATGATCAATTGTTCCCATCTCATTCCCCTCTCCTTAAAATAAACCTCCCCCAACCTTAAAACCGTTAACCACCCGGGCCACCTTATCCGTCCTTCACAGTATGAACGCACGCTCCTTCCTTTTTAAAAAACACTGATTGACTCAACCTCCCCCCCCTTTCCTTGCTGCCCAACCCATTTGTCCCTCACTCCCCACCACCCCACCTTCAACCATATATATATATATATATATACCCGGCAACCTGTGAAATTTCTTACCTGAAGACGGCACAAAATGTAAGTTGCTGAAACCCGGGTCGTCTGAAATAAATTGGGTGGATTAAAACCAAGTTGTTCTATCATGGAGATTTTATTAAGAAAGATGGTTGTTTGAGATTTATTAAAAAAACGTGGTCTGCGTCGGACCAGACGGTGGAAGTTATACTTCTTTGGCCGGTCGCACACACCCACTCACACACACAGGCAGACAGGATATATAAATGAAATAAAAGACATTTTTTCTCTATTATTCAATATATTTCTCTTCGATATATTGTTATGAGTGATTTAATTTTTATAATATACACCTATATATTATCTGTTATATACACCTATATACTATATATACGTTTTTGTATGGTTTTTTGTACGTTCGAACTTTGAAAAGAAGTTTTGTTTAAAAAAAAATCGCCCCAACCGGGAATCGAACATGGGACTCTTAGGTGAAAGTCGAGTGCGCTACCGACTCACCCATCGATGCTCTTGTTCAAAGTTCGAACGTACAAAAAACCATACAAAAACGTACAATTGTGGATTTTTCTCACCCAAAAAAGAGCGTGACGCGGTTTCTCGACCAACATCCCATCCCAAAAGTCTCCAACGGGCGCAAAGAAGTATAACTTCAAAAAGCTACGTAGGCTAAGCAAACTACAAAATTGGAACTGCAGAGTTTTTAAAATCTGCTTCTTGTCAAATTTAGATCGTTTTCATTTTTACCCCCGTTTCATGTTAGGAACCTGACTACTTCATGTTACCCTCCGAATCAAAATTTTCATAAAAAACATTTTCAGTAGTTAAGTTGAAATGATGAATATAAAATTGGAAGAAAAACAACTGTTCACAAACAATAAAGGTTAGTTTTCGTTTCGTATTTGAATTCATTTCAATGCTGAATAATATGGAAAATCAATTAATCGGGATTCGGCTGATCGAGGTTCTAAATGTCCCTAAAACACACGTTTTTCCTGAGGCGGAGGTGAGAGATGATTACTTTCATCTCAGGCATTCATACCCTATAAATACTTTTAGCACATGAAATGACTTTCTTTGCATACTTTCAAATCTCTCTTTTTAAGACACAGATGGCTTTGTTTGGCCAAATATTTCATGCGGTAATCTTTGGATCAAGGAAGTCTTACTTCGACCTAGTGATGGAAAAATCGATTTCGATTAAAATCGAAAATCGAGTTTAAATAGTCAAAGATCGAGGAAATCGAGATCGAGCCATGATCTACGAGTTTCGATCCAAACTCGATTTTTCAACTTCGATTTTGACCATTTCGTACCGTTTCGCGATCAGAGCGCTGAGTATGATAACGTCATCCGTCCCATGTGAAAGACTTTTCTGTAAGGCCGGTAAAATTGGAAAGGCACGCCCTAGATTATCAAGAAAGCATCTCAATCAGTTGATCTTTCTTAAAAATTTTAGTGAAGCCGAATGGTTCCCAGCGGTGATCCCCAAACTTTAATGTGCGTGCATTTGTAAATTTTTACTACAATTAATTCAAGAATGTATTATAAGTTCATTTTTAGGGATTTTTTTATAATTTTCAAATTTGCATTATGAGCGTTTTTCGAATGAATAATAAACATGTTTTTGTACCAACTATTTTTTTCAAAAATAACAGTCGATTTTTTCGATTAATCGATCTTTTGGTTCAAATTTCGATTTTTGTTGAAAAGTCGAGCTTTTCATTTCGATTAAAAATCGATTACTCGAAAAATCGATTTTGACCGACATTTTTCCATCTCTACTCCGACCGGCCTCCTTGGAATATGAAGATTTCGCGGACCGTCCAGCATGGTGTAAGGCAGTTTTCACACACACCAGCAAAACCGGTGCCGGGCCGGAACCGGATGCAATGTTATCAAATGGAACCTTTCACACCATGTCCCGGCACTATTGCAGCCGGCGATGAACTCGACAAATTTAAAGCCGGAGCCGGCTGTCGGTTTCAATGTTTTTAAATGTGTACCTTCACACACATACCGATTTTGTCCGTGCCGGTGAGGAGATATGTAGGTTCAAAATTCAGTCGGCTCGTTATTTCAAAAGCGTACTCTATACGCTACGGTATACACGCTCTCTGAATCCAGTATCATGGCGCTGAATAGCATTTCCTATGCGTTCCACCAGGAAATCAAATGCATGAATGCTCATACGAAAATAATTTTCAAAAACTTGGATTCATCCTTTCTTAGTTTTTCATAAGTGGTGTAGAAACTTCCTCCTAAATATCTGACACTTGAAAGAGTGGATGAACCCAATAATGTCTTTCTCGTCTCCTCTATTTCCGTCTAGGAAACAACAGGCAACTTCTTTCGCTTTCAGACCTCATGTCCAAAATGAAACTGGCTACTTTCCGGTACTACCGGTGTGAGTGAAAACAATGCTAGGTAGGTCCCGGCACTGTCTCCGGTGCCGGATTTGCCGGTGTGTGTGAAAACGGCCTAAAAAAGGTCTACAATGAATACGACTTGACTTTGGGTTAGAAAGAAGATCAAGCCTACGGTTTTTTGGACGATGAAGTACCAAGGCTAAATATAGGAAAGAGTAAACATCTGAAAATGAGTGTGCTAGTGACAAGTTACCGAGGGGCGACGAGAGAACATTGTTGATCGACCGGTGTACATACTTGACAATACTGTAAATACTGAGGAACATGAACACCCATTCGAGATCTTGATGACGAAATGACAACCGAATCCCATTGTCACCGATCGTTCATAATTTAACACCACTCACGACAAGTTTCACGAACATTGTAAGCGCAACACAGCGCGATATTGAATGCCCTCGTTTGTTTATAGATAGGTCACGAGTTCGATTCCTCACAGGAGAGCACCAGGTGCACTTTGAGGGCTGATAGGGAATAATGCTTTAGGTTTGCTTCCAGCGAAACAAAACTGCGCCAGCCGATGGAAATAAATTGATGTTTTCATCCCCAATATTCCATAAGCCTCGTTGGAATTGAATAAAAGCGATTGAAGCAGTACCTTCGCAACAAAGCATCACAGAATAGGACTGAAGCAGTACCTTCGCAACAAAACATCACAGCATAGGATTGAAGCAAGTGATTCTTCGCCTTTCTGAGTTTTAAGAGTAATAGCCAAAACTTTAACAGTAGTGCTGACATTTGAACACCATTGCTTTCGGTGCGAGGCGAGTAAAAGCATTCAAATACTAAAACGACGGCATCGAATTTTATTTCAGTAGCTGCAAAATTATTAACATCAGCGATTCCGTTCCTCAGACACACACGCACGAAGCAGTCATCCACAGCAATCATCCAAAAGGAGGGTATTGGGAGGATATGATGGAATGCAGTGTCAGATGGGACACGACATGTCAACACAGACTATGTTGGACCCTGAAGATCCACAAAGCTGACCCGAAGTGATTGGGATTAGAGTTAAGCAGAGTCCTCTGGATGGCCGTTCTCAATACTACTCCCTCATAGGGTTGAGTCGTCGCATACATTTCCACTATGGGAATTGAGAATTCCGCCATCTTTGTTCCTACGTTTCTATCGAGTCTTATGGGGGAAAGTGAGATTAACTTAGTTTTTGCACAATTACGCCATTCCCGTCGCATTTCGAGTGATCATTAATTGAAATCTATTCATCCTGGACCTATTAGGAACATTTTACCAATAATTTATGAATTGGAAATCGAGAAAAATTACAAATTAAGCGCGCATCAGTCAATTTTTGATTCTTTTCACGGGACGTTTTTCCAGATATGAAACTTGCTATATTTTTGTGTTGAACAGGTTAAGTTATTTCCGAAAGTACTATTACTACTCTCATGGCTATTATAGCGATGCTTACTCTTTAAAGGAATAATAGCAGCATTTAGGAGAGTAAAATATCAGCTGAATGACAAGGGCGAAAGATAGATAATTTCCGAGTAAACTTCGATGAAAACAGTGCAATGGAAATAACCCGTGATACTCGAGGACGAGTCTGGTCAACTTTAAGTGCTAACAAATTGGAAATATTATCCTTCCCCCCCCCCCAAAAAAAAAGAAAAGGGTCAATCCATTTTAACTGGCCCAAAAAAATAAGTTGGTTGCTTGACCAATTTTTAAAAAAATTGAAACTTTCCTAGTTGTTTTCCTCATGTCTTAAGATATTAAAAACATTTTTTTCAGATTTTTATCTCAAGCGGTTTACCTTGGGCGGCCATTTTTATAATATTGCGCGAGCCCATTTTTGCGTTTGTAAAGGTTTACGGAAAAGTCTATAACTATAAGAGTATTTATCCCTGAAGGATGAAACAAAAAGAATTTTGTTCGAAATTTCTCAAGGTAAAAAATAAATATCGTAATTTGTTTACCTATCTCTATCCTTTCTAAGGTAAAACTTCATTAAAAGTTTAAAAAAGTTATGTTTTAACATTTTTTTCAAATAGTAGTAACTGGATTACCTATACAGTTTGAATTATTTTTTATTTGTAGATATATGCTATTAAATTTGTCATAAAAATATTAATAGTGTTATACTTACCCTGGAATTGTTATAAATTTTAAAAAAGTAACCTTTTTCAAAGTTTGGCTTTGAATAACTCTGATAAGGTTGGAGATTAGCAGAACTTACAATCTCAAATTAGCAGAACTTACAGTCATTGTGTATGTGCGCATGACATATAAAAAATTATGTTGTGTATTTTACTAATAAAAAAGTTACAAGCTCTCAAAAATCATAAAAACTTCACTAAGTAAAATTCGGTTTTAACGCGGGTCTAGGGGGACGGAGTTTACACCCGCGTTATCGGAAAACCGCGTTATTACGGGAAATTGGGTGGGAAACAATAAAAAAACCCTTAAAGCTAAATTATATAACTAATTTATTTGCGTAATAAAGTAGCAATTGATGTTTTCTGATTTAAATACACGCCCTACTTTAACGGGAGTTACATACTCCGTATTTTCTTTTGCCCTAATAGTTATCACATAAGTCTTAATGTTTTGCAAATGTAAAAGATGAAGATGATCGCAATCGATCTGTCTCTCTAACCAATTCATCACTTCACTACTGCTATCCAATACTTTTACTATTTTTGGCATCTCTACCTCACATTCGTCTTTTACTTGGTAAAACTGATTATATCAGACCTGACCTCGTGGAAATTATGGATATCCATTATGAGAAAACCACATTTGTTATTTCCACAAAACTTTACTACGCAGGCACGACGCGCGTTTCACCACACTGTGGCATACTCATGTGAATTTTGTGAAATGCTCGTCGTGGCAGCGTAATAAAGTTTTGTGGAAATTACAAAGGTGGTTTTCTCATCATGGACGTCTTTTACATCATCATTCTTGCTCTCATCTTCCGATAGTGAAACTTTTCTTCCGCGGCTCTAGACTGCAGCCACAATTTCTTCATCGTTCTTAAGGACAGATACAGGAATTTCTGCATCTTCACGCACCCGGGCCGCGAAATAATTCGCATTTAGTCTATCAGCAAAAATATTTGATGCTTAACATGCATCTTCTTCAGTAAAACCCAACAACTCGTCTCCGTCTTCCATGCTATCGCCCGCTATATATATGTATGTACTTCGACCAGCAATTTTGAATTGTAGCTGAAGTTATTTTCTTCCATACCAATCCAATATTGTACGCCATATTCTTCAGGGTAACTGTTTTCAGGAATTCTTGTACTTGCAGTTCTGAGTTTTTGACAGCAGTGAGCAATTCCCCCTGATAAAGGGCTTTAATTGCTCTGATAATCCCTTGGTCCAAGTGCTGAAAAAGGGCAGTGGTATTTTTCGTAAAAACGTTGCCACAATTTTACCAGAAGAAGGATGGTCAGGACACAACCCAACAGAAGTAGTGCTTTTTCTTCTATTTTTTTCATCGTAAGTGATTCTTTACCGATGGTGCAAAATCTTCATTGAACTATGATATAAATATATCGCGAGTCATCCGTATTCTTACTGTTTTTATTATTTGAAAGGTACTGCTGTCAAATTAACGTGCTTGATACACCGAGGACCTTGTTTTTTACTGATACTGAAAGGTTTTAATTTGTGACTTCCTGATTTGTTCTCACAGAATAACAAAGTCACTCTTTCTTTGATCATTTTCATACCAGATTTTTTTGCCGACTTCTTAATACCGAGCGACTTTGTTGGAAGCAATCTTTAGTAGAGGATAGTTTCATCACAGTTATACAAGCACATACACAGCTCTTAAGTGTGCTCACCCTAATCAATCATCTTGCGTAAAGTCCCACAGAACTCTCTAGGTAATTCACTTACACTGGAACGAGATTCTTTTTCCATGTTGACTTGTGCTATCCCGTGGCAAATTTTCTACCTCGATAGCCAGCCAGCAAAAGCAATAAAATCATCAGCACCTATTTGATTATTTAATTTAATTGCCTGTGCTTGTAAAAGTGGACCAGATAATGGAACACCTTCACTGCGCTTCTGAGCAAACCACGTAAAACAAACATTCATCCATATCACTTAATCTGGCTTTTTTTATCAAGTCTTATTTTGTCATCCAATTTGATACGTGTCACTTGATATTTAATGCCGAAAATGCAAGAGCTGAAAATACCGATTCCTTCGGTATCCCCCCTTGCATCGACCCCCCCCCCCCCTTGACTGTACCACCCTCAGTGTCCCTTCTCGTCCCCCTCTCTTTTACTCTCCCCTTCAATGAACCCTTTGTGTCTAGTGGAAAAACTCGATTCTTACATCTACATCTACGATGTACCGTGCAAGCCACCACTAGGGTGTGTGGCACGGGGTGATTCCAGACCGGACATGCAGTACTCGTCCCAGCACAAGTCAGAACCTCGCACGCTCCCCCTGACGCTAGGCGCAGGCCAAAAGCAGTCAGGAGAACAGTGCGCAGTCCAACCGGAAACTGGGAGAGTGATACGAAAAGGAACATTCAAACATGCAGAGCAATGCTATGGACACATCTAGTGGACAATATTACTGATACTGTTAAGTTATGAATACTACGAGATGCTACTTCATGCAAAGAACAAAATAAAATAATGCCGGACAAATCGACCGGTGTGAAGAATTAGTAATGATGTGGTGTTATTAAGCACAAGTGAAAATTCTACTCTACCGATTGAGGGTGGGAGTTTCATATGATTGAAACTTTATTGATTGATTGATATTGATTCTTAGAAACCCTTGAGACTATCCCTCCCTCATCCCAGCACTCCTCCCACAAAGCCAAGCCAAAATTGTTCTATTACACCATAACAAAGAAATATTAAAAACAACAACAAAATACAAACATAACTTTTAAATAAATAAAAAAATCTACTTCACTAGCATTTCGGCTAGGCTAAGAATAGAACTGCCAATCATAAAGAAGATCAGAAACATCTTACAAAGCCTTACTCAGTGCGCCAAGTAGTTTCGCTTTAACAATATTTGTGTCATTTTGAGAGGTTGTAAATTTTTTATTAGTAAAAAACACAACATACTTTTTTATATGTTATGTACAAATACACAAAGACTGTAAGTTCTGCTAATTTAAGATTTTTATCTCCAACCCCATCACAGTTATTCGAAGCCAAACTTTGAAAAAAAAAGTTGAAAAAAGTGACTTTTTAAAAATTTATAACAATTCAAGGGTAAGTACATCACCATTAATATTTGTAATGATAAATTTAATAGCATATATCTACAAATAAAAAATAGGTAATTCAAACAGTATAATCCACTCCTACTATTCGAAAAAAATTTCAAACATTAAAACTTCAATCGTAACTTTTTTAAACTTTGATTGTAGTTTTACCATAGAAAGTAAAGAGAAAGGTAAACAAATCAGTGGATTTATTTTCTACATTGAGAAATTTAATACAAAATTATTTTTGTTTCAAAATAAAAAAAACCTGTTGGGATAAATACTTCTATAGTTATAGACATTTACGTAAACCTTTACAAACGCAAAAATGGGCTCGCGCACCTTTATAAAAATGGCCGCCCAAGGTAAACCGCTTGAGATAAAAACCCTTTCTCAGTGCTATTAGAGCAATTAGGAGCAGAGCAACCAACCATTTTGCTTTATTTCTTCTGCAAAACAAGAAAAATCCTGCAGAGCGACTGCCTACCGCCTTCACTTTCACACGTAAGCAAGATGTGCCGAGAACAAAAATGGCGGAATGCGACGACTCTACTATGTAGTGTATTATCGGCAATCCAGAGGGCTCTGGAGTTAAGAAGAAGGGAGCGCCCTCTACATCTACCTATGATGGGTGCAAGCCAAGGAGGTTGAAATACAAGCTAAGCTAGAGAGGGCGATGCTGATTCCAACGCATAGAGCGTGGCAGGAATAGGAAGGGCGGTTGGCAGACAGGATTGCCAAGTCTACTTTGACGAAAACATTTAAATCGTAACAGTGTAATTCAAGGGTAATTTCAACCACACGATTCCTGGTGAAACATCAGCCGGCACTTACATTTAGCCCTGTAAAGAATATTAACAATTATTTTTGGTGATTCATGAAACTCCACAGGTCCTTGTGTTTTATAGCAAAACAGGGAGAAAAACTGTTGACATTCAAGGGTTTTTAAAGATGATTCAGCGTTTTAACGTGCGTGAGGGACATTTATTTTCTGATTTCTCGCCGAAAGGTGATTAGAATGTGGTTAAAGTATGCCATTTCATGGTTATAATTATGTTCGAAGAAAGGAACCCCACTTCACAGTGACAAAAGTTGACAAAACAAGACGGTGGATCACGCGAACATCTCATAGATTTCAACCTCCATGGTGCAAGCACCGTCCCCTGGCGTCTGCATAAGCTCACCTGAGTCATCTTGTCACTCTTGCCCTCCCAGCTGAGCCTCTCGTCGTACGGTGGGTCAGCGTCCGTCCCGATGAAGATGGGCTCCCAGTGGTGATAGCCACCCGTCCGCTTCCCCACGTGGAACACGCCAAGCGGGGCACCCTTCCTGTCCTCGGCCGGCGCCTGCTGCCACTCCTTGGCCTTTGGCACGGCGTGGCACCCGGGGCACAGCTGCTTGTGGAACGGGATGGCCGAACCGTTCTTGAGCATCCGCACCAGCTCCGGCTTCGTCTCCGGCTGGCTCATGTTGCTCGCGATCTCAAAGATGGAGAGCACGTAGACCCTGGGCACGGAGGAGCGGAGAGGAGGGGGCTGCTCCTTCTGGGGGGTGGCGGGGGAGGACGGGGGCGGGGGGGCGGCGGAGGAGGAGGGCGGCGTCTGGTCCTCCGCCTCCTTCTCTCGCCGGGCGAAGTCCAGGAAGGCGTCGATGAGGCCGGGGCTGGGGTACAGCTCGATGTCCGAAGGGAGGACGAAGTGCGTGGTCGCCGCTTCCCGGGCGATGTTGCGGCCCACGTTCACGGGGTACATGAGGTTCTTCCGCGACCTGAATACAAACGAGAGGGTTGTCAACAAACGAAATCCGAGCACGGATCATCTACACACACCAACTAAAAACCCCACCAGCCAGCCGCCGCAGACTTGCGGTATTTCTCCAGAAAAGAGAACAATCGGTTTAAAAAAAAGAGAACGAGTGCGCAGTGAAATATCACATCCATTACATACAGCTGAACACCATTTTTTTAAATTTCGTCGAATGGATTTCCATGCAGAAGAGCACTTCAGTCATTCGGAAGCTTCAATTTCCACAGTTATACCACACCATATTTCCTAACACCTTAATTCCTAGACAAAACAACATCCATGCCAGGATCGGGTTTCGAACCGATGATATTTGGGTAGTTAAGACGATGCGTTACATATATCCAACCGCAACCGGCGAAGCTAACCAATTTCACCACGAATGGGAGATTTCTAACGACAAGCGCCTAAATTCCAAACAATTATGAATTTCCATCGGAAAATCAAGAGAGGTTCGTCAAAAAATGAAGAAATGACCGGGAAAGTCAAGACGGTTGACAGCCCTGGACATATATGTGGCAGAGCTACAGAGGTGTTGCCGAGGAAATATTTGACCATACGAAGTCAACAGAATACATGAAGAGCGTCTTAACTGTCGAAGCAGAAGAGCAGAAGATCCACGTATGAAAGCCTAAAGCATGAAATAATACATTTTTAAACCCATGCCGTATTTTTTTTCTGCAGCACTGTTGCACCAAATCGATTAATTTACTGGTACACCCATCTATCCTTATTTATTTTTCTTTGAACAGTTATTTTAAATGCGTCTTATGCATTCTAATTAGTAAGGCTCTTCTTTACATTCGCATTAACGGTTTTCCTAACTAAGGCTTTGTTTTTTTATAATGTCTGGTTAACCTTAACACTGTGTTATGATAGCCCTGATGATGCCAATATTATATAGCGAAACCTTGGCGAAAGGATATTGAAATATTATTTTTAACATTGACCAACTCTACATAAAATACTTACAGTTAACCTTAATCGTTGAATGAAGTAGCCTTTACGTAAATGGGATGTAAAGTGAGAGTTTGGGTTTTGTAAGGCTGCTGGTTATAATCAGGCTGTTGGTTAGTTGATGTCAGGTGTACATATGCTAAGATGGGTAAAGGTCGTCCCGCCAGTGTTTTCGCGAATTTCACCCACTTTTAACAGAGATTTTGGAACAAAGTTCACCTCACTTATTATGCAAACCTTGCGCATTTGTAAAATACTGTCAACACAACAATGCATAAACAACTTTAGGAATGGGAAACTTTCAAACCTGAGAAGTGCGTTTTTTCCTGTCCGCCATCTTGAGAAAAAATGCCATTTTCTCTTATCCACTGTAGATGGCGCAGCGATCGACCAGTTGGTTCTCTACCATAAAAACACCAATGCCCACCAATAATCACCAATGAGAGAGAGAGGGATTCTATTCTAAAAATGGTTGGGGTGGGTTGGGTTGGGGGGTGGGGTAAGGGCATGTTCTCTACCATAAACACACCAATACCCACCAATAATCACCAATGAGCGAGAGGGATTCTATTCTAAAAATGGTTGGGGTGGATTGGGTTGGGGGGTGGGGTAAGGGCATAATATAGAAGGGAAATTAGTCTTATCCCCCTACCGGATGTTCGTAAAACCTCCAAATATGGCGTCGAAAACTGACGAAAAAATCGCTAAATTGGTCATTTTCAAGTGTCAATATCTCAAAAACTACTAGTCACACGGGTATGACTCTTACATTTTGACAAATGCGCATTCTTCCTCTACTCATATATATCACATTCAATATCGTCAGTTTACTACGTTTTTCAAAAAAATGTTAACCGTGCGGGACGAAAGCTCATCTTTACCGCTAAGATGTATTAATATCTGTTTTCGCACTAATGAAATATTTGATCAGACATTATTAAATGGGACCTAAATGACAACCACCCTACTGGATGAAGGCATAGATCCCTTAAATGCTAGTGGCCTCAACTAGATAAACTTATTTTCAATTCCAGCTTTCAATCAAAGAACAGCTAGAGCCAATCTTCCAGGCGTTTTTCTTTCCATTAAATGCGATCGATCGATAACAGTGAATTCGAAAGACTGAATCGGGAAGGATGATTGATTGCGAAGACTTGAGACCGAGAACCTATTTCTCGCACTCAGCACTTGACGTGACTAGCGGTCTCAAGCGGACCAACTGTTTTCCTTCCTTCATCGGGTTTTTTGAGAATTCGGATGCAATGCCAGAGTGAAGAACGAACGGAGTGTGGTGAGGATGTGCTCCATCAACATGTACACTGAAAAAGCGATGAACTAAACGAAGGGAATATTAAAAACATGAATACAAGAGCATGGAGATAGAATAAACATGCCACGCTTTGCAGATGGCATAGCAATTCTGGCAAAGGAGAGAGAAAATCTGATGAGATTGCTGAACAGTATGGGAGAAACTGAAAAAATACAGGCCGAATATTTAACTACCGAAAAACAAAATAATGTTTGACTGTTTATTTTTTCGGGATTCATTCCGCGATGTTTAAAATTTACCGCATTTCTGCAATAGCCGAACACCATCTCAGCGGTCCCAATCATAATATCAACTTTGAGGAGACAAAATTAATATCAAGGGAGGTATGCTATTACCCAAGATTAATCAGGGAGGCTGTAGAAATTGCGAAGAGACCGGAGAATGTCAACCGAGAGGACGGTTACACGTTGAGTAGAAATCTTAAACGAATTTTACAAATTTAAAAATACCGGCAACAATGGGAGTCCTCACTCATACATATAAAGACGAGCGAGACTAAGGAATAAGTCTAGTTAACCCGATGAAGCTGGCAGGAGGACCAGCAAAATATTGTTTTTCGCAATTTTAAACATCGCGGAATGAATCTCAAAAAAAATAAACAGTCAACACTACATCCGCGGAAGCCTACGAACCAAAATAATGATTGCTTATAGAAGAAATCCAGAAGACTAACAACAAGTCACGTCCGAATCACATGTGGCTCCAATCCAAGTCTATTCAAAAGTCGTGCAATACGTTCTCTGTTCGTCCGTTGGACTTTTTCTTTCACAAAATCGCGCCTCTCCTTAGTTTTTAAAAATCAAATTCACGAAAAAATTCCCTCGTCGGACAGAAAAATGCCGCGTTGTACCCTAGATGAGGCCAGCTTAGAGATTAATGATTTCTCGTCCGAGAATCTTCTCATAATTCGCGTAATATATACAAATCCAATACATTCAATGGCGCTAAAATATTTTCGATGTTTTTCTCCACGACATACCCGTGGTTAAGTGATTTACTGCTTCCGGTACGCTTCTGTGAACTTTTTTTTTAAATTATATATTACCACCGAAAACAGCACATATTGGCCTTTACATCGGGGTTTTTAACAATCAACAATGGACAAGCACAAACAACCATGTCCTGGGAAGTGAAAAATCCTCCCCTGGCGGGATTCGAACCCGCGACCTTTGGGTTAGCAGGCGAGGACGTTAACCCGCCGCCACCGAGGCCGACTTAAAAAGATTTTGGAGGTCGATGTGCCAAATAGACGGGGTCACAACTCACTTGTAGCTGGTGTAGGGCGCGGTGACGTTCCCCGTCGTGGTGCCATTGCCCCAGGGCAGGGGCGGCAGCCGGCCCTCGCAGTCCCACTCGGGCGGGAACTCTGGGTCCTCGGGCCGGGGCACCTTCGCAGGGACGTCCTTGACCCCGAAGTAGAGGTGGAAGGTGACCATCTCGCGCACCAGCGGACTGAGGCACGAGCGAGCGTACGACACGGCGTCGAGGGTGCGCGCGAAGTCCTCGCCCGGAGCGAAGAGGGCGAGTGACACGGGGCCGCCCCATCGCTCCAGCAGCGACGGCAGGTTGTCCAGGAAGCTGTAGTCGCCGTGCGTGGTGTACGTGATGCTCTCCGCGCACCCGAACGTCCTCTCGGCGCGCACGTAGTTGAGCAGCACCCAATGGTCGCCCCTCTGCAGGTACTTGGTCCTGGCCGGGGGTCGATCCCGGCACTCTAGGGTGCAGGAGGAGGGAGGGCAGGGGGGCTGGGGGATCGGTCGGTCGGAGGTTGCGGGTGGGTCGGGCGGGGGAGGACGGGACGTGGGGGCGGCCGGGGGCTCAGCCGGGGGTTCCGCCCCCGCCGCCACTTCGGCTCCCGCTGACTCGATGGAGGCGAGGTTCCGGCCGGAGGAGGAGCCGGAGAGCAGCGAGGAGGCGGGGGGCGGGGGCGGTGCGACGCGGGGGGCCTCCGCCGGCTCTTCCTCCTCGTGGATGGGGCGGCGCTCCTCCGCCCCCGGGGGGCCGTGGCCCGTCATGCCGGTCGCCACGTACACCAGGACGGCCAAGTTGAAGGCTATGCTGAGCCGCAAGATCAGATTCCGCCGCGAAATCATCTTCGGTCGCCACGACAGAGTTGCAGCTCCACCCGATGGACCACTGCTACTGGCGCCAATTCTTCAGGCGCAAACGAAATAGAAAACAATCTGTGAAAAAATGTTCACATATTTGAGTGATGGATGTACATTTATACATATATACGTAATTATGACAAATAATAGTACCCCACTCATTCAGTTAAGTGCCATTATCACATTTGCCCAGCTGGTTTCTTATGGCTAATTGCGTGGTCTTCACGATAGGTTTTCAGTCTAATTGTCAGTTGCCATAAATATTCAAGACAACAAATAATTTGACTGATGGCTTACATACTTTTTACCTTTAATTTTATATTTTGTTTACTTTTTATCCAGATGTTTCTCTGAAAATAATTCAATCAACCATAAGTTATTTTCCAAATCATTGCGAAATGCACTAGAGTGACATGGTACGCAATCAGGCGCGCGGGTGCTATGATGCACGTGCACCAAAGGGATGGATTCCAGGTCACACCTGGCCCTACAATGGATAGATCCCTCTCAAGTGAAATTATCTTTATCGAGGCGAATTTCATCCCTTTGGGTGTATACCTAACCCAACGGTAATATCCTCTGGCGCGTTAACATTATCTTAAGTATTTTGAAGTGTTGTGCTCGCTCACTGAAGTTCCCCAAAATTTAGAATGTATCCCAGAAGATGTCTGCTAATACAGGCGAAACGTAGGCTTTGGCGAACAGAGTTTTATTTCAACATCTCAAAGTGATATGTAAGTAAAAAAACTGAGTAATTAAGTAAGACATTGACAGGAGGGGATCTAGAATATCCATTTATATACTTTTTCAAAGTTAATGTTATCATTTCTGACGAAGGTTTTCGCGGCAGGTTCAGGTTTGCAGTCAGGCAGGTTTCCGGGATTCTTCCGCGTTGTCATTTTGGTGGCGACGAAATAATCAAGAGGCCATACAACATGAATAGGGAAGATGGATACAACCTTTCCAACACTTGGAAACGCGTATTTCATGGCCCCAAAAAAGGACCCTTCCCGCTTCCCTTTGCGAATGTGAGCCAAGGACCAATCAATTGAAGAACTGGTGGGAAGACACCCCCATTGTACAACATAAATACTGGCCATTTCGATGCATTCACTTCAGCCTGACCTGAGGATGCCTACAGTATAGTAGGTGAAACGTCGCCACCAAAATGACAACGCGGAAGAATCCCGGAAACCTGCCTGACTGCTAAATGCTTTCATGATTCACTTTGGTTTGAAGCATTAATACCTTCAAATCACATGGGCAAGCAGCTTTCTGTTAAAAAGCGAACGAGAGGTAATCATTTTGTAACTTGTACACAAATCGTTTCAGGATAAAACGTCGAGATCTACGTTACTGTCGAGCGTAATGTCCGAACTTTGCAATCAGGTCACTTCTACTGATTAAGTTTTCGACTGTTTCCGCTCGAATTTCCGATCGAATATATATATATTCTGATCCGAAAAGCAACAAAATAAACACCCAGAGCAGAATTACGACGCCCATTAAAATGATTAACACGAAGTCTATCCACCGTGGTGTATAACATCAAAAGGTGACGGACTTCAGGCGAAGCCATTTTCGCCATATTGGATTTCCCTAGAAAACTGTGATTATTGTACGTAGTACCTACCTATGAGGTCGTGAGCCGGGACTGATATCTATCCTTATATTTCTTAACATTTCTTTCAAACACCTTCGTGGTGGTGCTCGTTAAAACACGAGTAGGATTGAATGCTTGGATGGAAAAGTCGTCGGTTCGATACTGGTAGTAACATATATTTTTTTTCTGAATGGATATTTTGTTAAAACGTTCAAATCTAAAAACAACTTCATTTTATGTCATATTTTGAAGAAGTGATCCATATAATTAGACGGTACTTCACCCTGTAATTTAAATTCCGTCTATCCTTATATTTCTTAACATTTTAAAAAAATCCTACGTAGTGGTGCTCGTTAAAACACGAGTAAGATTGAATGCTTGGATGGAAGGTCCGCCTTCGATGGAAGGTTCGATGCTGGTCACAAGATATTTTTTTTTCCTGAATGTATATTTTGTTCAAATGTTCATATCTAAAAAAAATTCATTTAATGTCATAGTTAAAAGAAGTGATCCATATATACTAAACAAAATTTCACCCATTAATTTAAATTCCGCTTATCCTTAAAGTTTTTAAAAAAAATCGACGAATACTGAAATTTCTTGCTTTTAAGTGAAATACTTGTCTATCGTTTTAATTCGAAAGACGCCATCTACATATAGAATAGGCACTAGAGAGCATACGACGTGCTTTCCATCGCTCCCACGGCCGATTCCCATTCAAGGCGTTGACGTCAGCGGACATCGGAACTACACATCAGCGAACAGACAATGAATGGGACGATGTGCGCCGGAAAAAAATATTTGGTAATCTGCCAGTAGGTAGCATTCTTATAGATGAACAACAGTCACGGCCGAATGTTTAATTTAAAATTATTGATTTCGTTAAAAATAAGTATGTATTTAGAAACGTCTGTTTTTTTTACCACCGAGTAATTAAAAACTTTTCCAACATTCACGTTTGACGCCATTACTGAAAATCAACAAATTTGACAACACTCACGGATACCATTATCGATGTTCTTTTGCCGTTTATTGTCACAGCGCTGATCCGCTGCTCACGGTTTGGGGAGCGCACTTGTTGGCCATTTGACCAGAATTAGTCAAATGCGGCCCCGAGTGGCGGAGAGGCGACGACAGGAGGGCGGCGAGAGGTCCGCGAGATACGCGCGGGTCGGCGAAGGACCGGAAGACTGTCTATATCCCGAGAGGAATGGAAGAGGACGTGAGGGCACGTAGTTGTCTCCGCGCCCGAAGAGCGGTACTCTTCACAACCAATACTACGGTGACTGATGAGTGCAGGGGTAACTGAAGAATGGCGTGTTGTTCGCGAGAAAGGAATTGGTAGGAGGCGGCGGGAGGCGGGGCGGGGAGGAAAAGGCGCCGTGTCGCAGAGGCGCCGCCGAACAAAAGGAGATCGAATGACACGGCGACCATTGCGCCTCAACAAGCGAACGTGCCAAAAGGAAAGTTCATCGGAAAAGCGAGAAAAATAGTGCCGATATTACGATCGCCCACACCTCGAGCGAACACTGGACGAAAATCAACCATGCGTATTCATTCCACCGACTAAGAACTAGTTGCCCTCAAAAAAGAGGTTCGGTAAGGCATCAAATATTTGCTAAATGGACGGTGAATGTTTGATGATAACTGAAGCAGAACAAGGAAGATTAGAAGCAATGGAGATGTGGTGTTATCGCATGGTTATATTTCGACAACTGGAGGGAGAGAATCGCCAATGAGGAAATCTTACGAAGATTTGGAAGCTTACAACTAATTAGCAAAATTGCGAACAAGTAAATAATAAAAATAAAATAAAAGAGAAAAAAGGAAGTATTTAGTTAATTGAGTTGGATTCACCAATGTAGCAATTTTAGAGGTGTATTAGTGGATTTAAAGGAGGTATTTTTTTAAGAGTATTTTTGATTATGTATTTTTTTCTTTACTCTCATATCTTTTTTAATTTTTTGAACGTGTTTTTATATGCCCATATAATTTTTTGGATGTTGGTTGTTTAAATTAAAAAAAAATTAAATTAGCTTTTATAATACATTTTTTTAAATAAATACGTTCACCACCTGACACCGATGAAATAATTAGAAAGGATTGGAGAGTAATGACGGATAGCAGTGCTTTGAGCATAAGGTTAAACAAACGTCAATTTATTGAGATGACTTAATTCTAATAAAAGGCATAGGATAGACTCATAGGCGAGATATTTCCAAAATACTTTGCATTCAGCATTGTAAAAATGGTATTAATTTATATTAATTTTTTTCATCATATTACTGTCCAAATTGTTGATTTTTCTCTTTATGTTGCTCAGAAAATGTAAATTGCTTTTGTTCTTAAGGGGTATACCCCCAGGACAATTAATAAATTATTCATTCATTCATTTGTTTAGGCAGTGTGTATGTCGTTGGAGTATGTTCGTCGTAATCCCATATGGCGATGAGGAGGGGGTTATTTGTTGCTGGTAGCTTTTCTTTAAAGTTATTTGCAAGTTATCTGATGAATTCTATTACGGGTGGAGTATTGTGGGCTATTGTGACATGTTCCATTTTGGTAAGTCTACTCAGACGCAGCAGCAAACGGAGGGATTTATTTTGGAATATTTCCACTGATTTTACTATTGATTTATTTTGGGCACAGATCTCACAGCCATATATTAGGATAGGTCTTATCACAGAGGTGTATAGTTTGATGCGGGAGGGGTGGGAGAGGGTGGAGTTTGATTGAAATAGAGCTGATAAGCTATGGCAGGAGATTAGAGCTTTTTGGCGGGCGGCGTTGAGATGAGTCTGGAAAGTTAATTTGGTGGCTAAGATGTTGCCGAGGAATCGATGGTGGGTTTTGATTGGTAACGCCAGTCTGTTGAAATGTGCGTGGATTTGTGGTAATTGTTTGCGTTTGCGTGAGTAGTGGACGTGTGTGCTTTTTGTGGCGTTTATCGAGATTTTCCATTTTCGTCTCCATCGGAGTAACTGTTGTGTTTGTTTAATTTGCGGACATTTGTGTCTCCTGAGTATGAAGTGGCTGATATGGCTGTGTCGTCCGCGTGCATGTGGAGTTGAGTGTGAACTGATGTGGGCATGTCATTGACGAAAATGTTGAATAGCAGAGGACCGAGGAGAGACCCCTGAGGAACGCCAGCTTCTGCGTGGCGGGCGGATGAGAGAGTCCCATCCGTAAAAAACTCTGAAGGAGCGGCGTGATAGGTAATTGCGGATGAGGGGGATACGTTCAGTTGCATTAACTTGAACAGCAATCCGTCGTGCCAGACGCGATCGAACGCTCTGGCAACATCAAGAAAGATGACGTCTGTGCATTTTATCCCGTTAAACCCGTGCGAAATTATTTCGACTAGGCGGAGGAATTGATGGTTAGCGGACGTTCGAGAGCGGAAACCAAGTTTTCAGGACGGATAAGGGGATGGGTGTGGAGTTCTAGGCGGGAAAGGATGGGGCGTTCGAGAATTTTTGAGACATTGGAAAGGAGATGGATAGGCCTGCAGTTTCCAGGGATGGTAGGGTCTTTGCCGGGTTTAGGGATGAGGATGACTTTACTGGATTTCTATGGAGTGGGGAAGTGAAAGAGGGAGGAGGAGTGATTGAAGAGGTTTGAGAGTAGGTCAAAGAAGATAGGGAGGAAGAGGACGTGACTCGGGCCTCCGCTTATACATTGTATATCCCGCGCCTCCGCTCTGGAGCGGGGCGGGTGGTTCCCTCGGAGAGCAAGCGGGTATACTGTTACACCGCGCCTAGGAGAGGAATCTTCATTCGGGGAAACCGAGAGGGGTGAGATACCTTTATAATCCTTTGCAGCGCGGCGACGCCCCGTACCCTGCGAGCGTCAGGGTTAGGCCAGGGGTGGGTGGGGGCAAGGGGGAGGTGGTCCGTGGGCGACACCTATTACGTGAGGACTACATTAGCGCACATCAACTTTGCTCCCGATCCGCTTTGAAGTGCGCTCTACCGGGTGCAAAGGGTGACTGAGACACGAATGAAAGGCAAGTGCGCTGTTACTGTGTTAAGATGTGATGAGCGCATTAGAGAAAATGGAAAGCACCCTATTTCTCCTTGAGATAGTTCGGAGGAGAAGAAAATATATTGCCTCATCAACTGCACCAACATCATCCCAATTCCAATAGTAATTAAACTTTTTATTTAGAGCAAGAGTGTAGATAAAAGTTTCTGCCTATAATTTTGCAAATGGCAAATCTCGAACACTCAATATGGGGGAAGCGACTTCACATTTGCCTACGGCCGAGTATAGGCAGCGCCAACTCTGGTAACTTCGATAACTCTCTAAGGGTATAACCATTGGTAGCGGAAGTGACATACCCTTGCGTCGCTCCCTTCAGCTGCACGGCTCCGTGTTCACTGCGGGCGGGGGTCAGAGTTTCCACCACGGGATGTTGATGTCCGGGCTGTGGTATCCTTCAGGACGCTGCTGGTCAAATGGCCGGCACCAAACTCCACGCTTTCTTCTTCACCCTTCCTCGCAAACTTTGACCACGTTTAACTCCAGCCTTGATTGATTGGACATCTATCGCATACGGACTGTCCCCGCCCCCCTGATATTCCCGCCCCTCCCTGTTCGAGGAAATGCCTCGTCTCTGTAATCGCAAAACACTTGAGACGAAAAATATTTATCGATCGATTCGCTATCTTAATTAAAATTGGTTGGTTCAAAGATTACATACACATGCAATTTTTATTACGGTACTGAAATTTTTTCCCGGACAATAAGACGGATGATCAGGAACAAATTTTCCCACACGACTAAAACAGTGCAAGGGAAGGAATTTTTTCAATGGAAAGTGAGGCACATTGATGTAGTAGCTCTTGATTATCACAGCAATCAATCTGACGGGAGACCCGAAGATCCTCCAGTTTACTTTGGAATATTTTGTTAAATAAAAAGACAAATAACTTGAGTGACCTACAGCGAACTTCGACAAAACCTTAATCTAGTAATTCACTTTCGTATAAAATCGTAAATTTTAATTACGATGAAAACGTAAGTGGATTATGATTTTAAAATTAAATAAATGATGCTTGAACGGGGACGAATTTAAATGGAGGGTACGGTTATATACACTGCCCATTTTCTTTTAATATCCCAAGTAGGTATTAAAAATATCTTCCAGTTTGTTTTTTTATCACTTTCAACCTGTGTTCACCCCATAAAGGAGGATCGCCGGGGACAACTTAAACTTTCTTCGTGTATCCTGGAATGGACAGCCAAGCGTCCTCTGCCGAGGATGGGAGCGCGGTCACCAAACGCACACATTCACGCGCGCACCACAGAGCACCATCCTCCCGCTCCTCCCACTCCTCAGTTTATCGCCTCCAACACACGATCATCCCGAAGCGATGCCTCGGTGCTCGTGCCGTCACCTTCGCCCCACAGATGAAAGCGCCCGCCGCAGCATCCGCCGGTCCATCGCCGTGCGCCCCCACCACGCCAACTGAACACTGGACCACCTGCAGAGCAGAGAACAAACGGAGGAAATAAATCGAGGAGCAAAACATTTTGTCATTTTAAACTTTTTCCCATCACCAATAGAGTCATTCAATCCTAGGACTGTGCAGTCCCCTCTCCATTGTACCCCTCCACCATCATACGTCTCCTTCCTGTTGCGTCACACCCTGTTTCATTACCCCTCCACCCATGCATTTTCTCCTTTCCGCTCTTCCTCGAGGGAATTTTCCATCCCTTATTCTACTTTTCCCATTTAAAGAATTAATATAATGTTACATAATAAGAGTACAAGGTTACAACTTTACTTCTAGGCAACGCTAGCCTAAACGCTGTTCAAGTCACAATGAAGATGGACTAATTTCACAGGGGTGGATAACTCAAGTAAAACCTTTCTCCTAAATATAACAAAATTATAGAACATTTAACAATAAAAGAGACAAAAAAACCAAGAGAACTGGAAGGGAGGAAACTCCACACGAAGACGGAGTGCCTCCTCAGTGCTCTTTTCACTGGCGTATGCTGTACATACCTAAGTATCCTTCAAGCGGTCGCAGTTAAATAAATATTTACAGTCGAGATCGGCAGTTGTATGGCAAAGGTAAAGGGAAAACCGCAAATCCTGCAAAGGCCGCCGGATAATTAAGTTAAATCCACCACGTAAATCTTAAAATATGTAGGCAGATAAAGACGTAAATAAATAATCATGCGTCCAGTTCCAGTTATAAGTAGTCCTGTAGCGCTGTCACGGGCGCGAGCCCTCTTCAGCTGTTTCCGCGCAGGTCTCCAGGTGATAAAGAGATTAAGAAGACTCAGACTCAACTCGGGCCGCCGCGCCGTGAAAAATCACTCGAGGCGGGCGCGCGTCCGTATTTAGTAGCGATGGGCAAAGTCGGTCTTTTAAGAGATCTCGGTCACGTCTATCACTCCCACTTGTGATTCGATCGTGAGTGTAAGATTGATTGATGTTCCAGCTAGTGATCTGTTCAAGTTGCCTACGATCAATGATCTCTCAGGAAAGTCGTGATTGATACAAAATCGTAACAAACACTGCTCTCGCTGGCCGTTCGTGATTATGTACTGTAATCATGACCGATGTGTGCAGCTATCTCGTTTAGAGTCAGTTTCCGTGGAGTTGTGGGTAATTATTAAAAAAAAAATTAAAGGCACATTGGTGCAATACGTTCAAAGGTTTGTTTCGTTCTTACACAGTGTTCTTGGTTTGTGATTTTAAGCATAATTAAGAAGAATATTATAAATATCCCTTATGATTACAAAACTATTGAAGAGTGCCATATTTTTTGGACCACAAATTATCCAAAACTCATTATAAGAACCAATGATAAATAGTAGCATAGAACGCTGCGAAAGTTCATTTTGGAATGTAGTTTGAAGCGATCAATGTTTTCATTTGGCTGTAAGAATTTAAAGCAAATTATCCGAATGTAGCACTTAAATTCAATTTTCAATTACAGTCGGTATCACTGTTTCACTTGTGCCACTTCTGCGTCTTTGATTGCGCAACTGAGCAGATCATCGATGAGAAATCAAGACTATAAAAATAATTCATGATAGGTTTCACACGACTTAACTGCCTACATCTCACGAACGATCAAGTAACTTACGCATCTCACGTTAGACAAATCACTCAAGATTTATATGGCCGGTCTTACATCTCATGATCTAAACTTGATGTAATACAATCATTCCTGTCGTGATCGGTAAAGATGAACTCCTCGGTCAATGGAGAGCTCCAGTCCATCGATCAATCTTTTAAGAGAACTTGATCTCGGGATTCGATCAATCACGACCGACTCATCACTAGTACCTAGTTAGTAAGGAGTAATCGAGCTGGCCTAAGTCAAGAGCAATTGCCAACCTCCACGAGGTCCGGAGACAAGAGAGGAGGGCAATCTTGGTTCGCGACTCACTTCTTTCACGACACAGTTACACTTTCATTCAAATACTGGATTTCCGCTTCAAATACACAGTTAAATATGCATACAAATAATACCTACTACATATTTTCCACGTTTCTCCCGTTGTCGCATTTAACTCGGTGTAATTAATTTCAAGTTCAGTTTGCGAATAAAATAGTGTGGAAAGATGTGATTTGGTTGTTCATATCAAATAAGAGGTCGCATTTTTGTTTTAGTAGCCAGAATTTAAATAGAACGGCATTTAAGTCATTTTACGGTAAATACATCTTGAAAGTTTTAGGTATAAATTCCCATTTAAAGCTTAAGCTAACATGAATGAAAAGGAAAACTTTGTCTTATTCCAGCACAAAGTTTTCCTTTCATATATGAAATGAACTTCCACAAAGTTGAGCCTGAGACGATTGAGATTGAGAGTGGAAATTTTACTACTTGTGTATTTCTTTCTACCTAAATATTTTTATTGATTTTCGTCGTTTATACTGTTTTTCTGGTCACTTTTGGGTAACGAACTGTAATTATACCAAATTTCAACTTCCTAATTAGCCTGGAAGTACCTCACAGTACCGGCGTAGGCCAATGCAGCAGACAGTCCGTCCGTCTTCCTCCTCGATGGATAGGAATCCGACCGCGTGGCGAGCATCTGATTTTGCCACGCGGCGGCGGCTGGGCGCGGTTCACTGACACCCATTGGAATTGACAGTGCAGGAGAGGAGGAAGCTGCGGAGGTGGACCAAGAGAGGAATCTCGCTCGGATGAGGAGGAGGTGGTCGCCCCGGCAACTGACCGTGCGTCGGCCCCTACACGCCTCAAGGCACGTGAGAGAAACATTTAGGGGAGGGTAAACCCAAAAAGGTTCTCAAAGTCTGTGCCGCGAATAAAAAAAATATTAGGAAATTACAAAAGCATAAAAACAGGCTTGTTTATTTAAAATTTTAGCAGAGTTATTTATTGATCTTGGAACTCTGAATACTCACGCAATACAAACTAGGATTCGGGAGAGATCGACGTGTTTCTCGAGCATTTCTGTGGTTCGTGTTCCCTCTCCGCTAGGGTTTTTGATCTTTTGGAACTGCATCCTAGCGTTCGAAATTCCTCTACAGCAGGCGTGGTTGTTGCGTTCATTAAGGATGTGCCGCTATATTCCGCACGGCGAAATGGTGTGCCGGGAACCAAAAAGGTTTGAGAGCCCCAGCGATAGATACTAGACACTCATATATCTCGGTACTGCGGACTAACAGGGGGAAACATCGGTCCGATAAAGCCGATTGTCCGTAGGTCACTAAGTTTAGGTTACGTTATGAGGGGCTTATATCAACAATTACATCACGAAAGACAGATGAAAAGGGCGAAAACCATGGAGCAATGACCTACACGTGTTGTTACACTGATGTAAACAAAGTGACTGCCTGCTAACTAGCGGTCAGTTCTCCAAGCAGCGGCTCGTGTCCAGTGTTGCCACAGCTCCATCCGCATAGCGAGCAGGACTTAAAAATTAAGTCGGCTGCTCCAGATTTGGCCCGCTGCTTATGAAAGCGAGGTCCGTAGTGCCGAGGTATGAGTTTGCACGTACATACATACATACCTCCCTAAAGAGCGGAATTCACTTTTCATTTCAACGTGTCCTCACCGCTCCTTTCGGAGTCCTACCTTTTCCCCTTTACGATGAAGAAACACGAACGATGGGGAAGGGAATGGGAAGAGGCGGGGGGAGGTGGGGGTAGGAGGCGGGGGTAGGAGGCGGCGGGAGGCGGGGGGGAGGGAGAGGCGCCGTGTCGCAGAGGCGCCGCCGAACAAAAGGAGATCGAATGACACGGTGACCATTGCGCCTCAACAAGCGAACGTGCCAAAAGGAAAGTTCATCGGAAAAGGGAGAAAAATAGTGCCGATATTACGATCGCCCACCCCTCGAGCGAACACTGGACGAAAATCAACCATGCGTATTCATTCCACCGTCTAATAACAAGTTGCCCTCAAAAAAGAGGTTCGGTAAGGCATCAAATATTTGCTAAATGGACGGTGAATGTTTGATGATAACTGAAGCAGAAGAAAGAAGATTGTAAGCAATGGAGATGTGGTGTTATCGCAGGGTTATTTTGACAACTGGAGGGAGAGAATCGCCGATGAGGTAATCTTACGAAGATTTTGAGAGAAAAGGTGTTAAGATGCAACTCTGCATAGAAGAGACAAACTTATTGGTCACATTTTGGGACGCACTAATAGTCTACTAAAAACAATATTATGGAAGTAGAATTGAATGAGAACAATTACAGGAAAAGGGCAAGGATGAAATATAATGGGTAAATCGTGAAGGTCGTCACAGAGAAGAATTAACAAGGAAAGAAACTGTTAGGAGAGTGGCTGCAGCAAACCGATCTTCGGATTGATGACTGCTGACGAGGATGAACAAACGTTCGTCCGCACGTAAGTTTTAACAACATTTATTGGCAACTGGGTGTCCCATACATTTTAAGTACATAGACGTTTGCTATTTTTTAAGTTGAAGCTAAGATCACGGCTCAAAACAGTCGAATATTTATCCTATCCCGGTCCCCGAATATTTATCCCGGTCAAGGCGAACGATTTCTCCTCTGTGGAATATCGCACTTACGTGCAATCACGAGCGACTCCGTCAAAGGTAATGCCGTGGCTAGTTCCGGTATAGGGTCGGGCGGTATTTGAATCCCAATATCAACATCCAATACCTTTAAATATTGAAAATGGATCAATATCAATAAACTGAATTGGACTATTGAGTATTGGAAAATATTGGCACATTGGAACATTGGAAATATTGTAATATTAGAAATAATGAAAAAAAAATGAAATATTGGAATACTCATATTGGAAAATATTGGACATAGCAATATTAAGAGGCAAATTAACTTGCTTACAATGGCTACTGCCTGTGGTAACTATGTCTGTTAATGAAACAAGAAAAGCAATTTAAGCTTCTTTTCCCAGTTATTGCAATGAATAATGGTGGAAAAGGAAGTGCTGCACTGAGCACCACTCACGCCCGTCTGTTTTCAATGAATAGGGCGCTCTCCGACCACCCTCCTCGCCGGGTTCCAATATTCAATACTTGAATTTTTAACATTGGTAATCCAATATTCAATATTACAATTGCAAATATTGGTTCTTCATTATACATAATATTCCAATTATAATCATTGTTTTTTTCCGACCACCAATATCCAATACAGGATATTGGTGTTGGTCGTTCAAAAATTGTGATTTTGGAATATCAACATTTAAAAATATTGATATTGGAACCAATATTATGGAAAACCGCCCAGCCCTATCCCGGTATCCTTAAAATTGGAATATTTATCCGATTTTTTCGATTAAAGCATCGAAATAAAGCATGTAGCCAAGTAAAGGGGACAAAGGTGCAACTTATCCTTTTTTACAGAGATTAAATTTTAACTTTAACTAGCTACGTTTTACAGAGATTAACTTTAACTTTAATCAGTTAATGTTTTTTGGTTAATTTTCCCAACTATGCCCATTCGCACTCGGGGTAAGCAAGAGTAAAAGGAGCTGAAGTGCCGATGTAATGATGGAAAACCTGGCTCTTTTGTGAAATCCTCTACACCGCCCTATCCGTGCATTCCTCTTCTGCTACGCTTGTATTCGCTTCACACACGCTCTATTGTTCTTAAGGTGGCTCCACCGTACAATCACTTAAATGTAATTTTATTCATATTCTGTCAACAAATAGAAAAACGTGTTCTCTATCTGACGTGAACAACAACATGTTACCTTTCCACGCTAATTTATTCTCTAATTGAACTTGAAATTACATGGTGTTCATTGGGAGAATGAGGGAAACATGAGAAAAAATAGTATTTTTCCATAAAATACAAATGCCATTTTCGCGGAAAATTGTTTATAAGAAGGAAATAATCCAGGGAAATTGAATAAAAATAAAATATAGGCCTCTTACCACCTTATTTTTAGAGTTATTGGGGAATTAATGCCGTAATTGAAGTCAAAATGCGGTAATTCGTTAACAATGGCGCAGCATTCGGCTCCTATGACTGGGAAAAAGTGCTAATTTGAAATACATTCATGCAACAATCTGCATTTTTTCTACTTTACTTTTGGTTTTCTATAGGTAACGCATTCCATCAGCGAAATCAGGAGTTTTTGTACAAAATATAAAAAATGTGGAATTAAGTCTTTGTTTTGACTCACACAGTCGCGGCGGAACCTCCCTTAAGACTCCTAAATGTTCCTCTCCTATGAAAGAGTGTCTCTTCCACCGTGCCTAACTTTCTCGCTTCACTCCTTTCCGTTCACACAACACACACACACTCCTTTTCACATTAATCTGATTCGTGATTCCATTCTCATCCATTCACGTGACGTGGCAAAACCATTCAAGCACGCGAAACAATTTCTCGCTTTGTACATACATACATTCCACACTTTTTTATTTTTACCGACCATGACTTCGAAATACAATCTAATTTTCAAGGTCCCACACTACGAAGCGAGAAGTTATTTCACGTGCCGCGTTTCCACGAAGTTAAGGTAGTTTGAGCGAAAAATCACTTCACCTAGAATTTGATGAATTTGGCCTCATTTTAAAAAACTCTCATCTTTCAAATGATATCAAAATATCAACTCCTCGCCGAACTAATTTTCGAGCTATTTGCCTGTAAATATAAACTGTTTTACATGGGATAGATTATGGCTGTGCGCTCCAGAGGGAGAATATTGAAGGAAATAGGAACTTCTAGCACCTAGATTTCATCAAAAAACTAACGGTGTATAGATTGCATATTTTCTCAATTATTCATAAAAAATAATCTATTACTTACCACACTAACTTTTACAGAATCACAAAAAACCTGCTGTTTTTAAGGGTTTTCTGCTACGGCGGGAAAAATGAGTCAAGTTAGAGACTTATGTAGCTTTATTTAATTACTGAGAATTTTGGTCATATATAACTATGTCTTTGCGCCATTAATATTACAATATTTATTTCATCCTTCTTACAGATGCTGAAATTAAAAAAAAATAAAATTTGAATATGGTCTCCATTATGACTAGGGAACTATCTCGCTTAAACCACCTTAAGTCTGACACTGTTAACTCACAATCGAATCACTTCCTTTCCAACATGTCCATTTACGAAACATGTCCATTCCACTTTCATTCATCACACCCGCTCATTCCTTACCCAACCCCTTCTGCTTTTTTTTATTCTCAGGTTGTTTTATTGGTCCTACTGCATTTAGCCTACCCTTATGCTTATCCGGTAATGCCCAGGTTTTTACTAACCATTCAAAGAAGTGTGGAGGAATACACTTTTTCGTATTTTGCTATTTTTGCTTCTTTAGACAAAGATTCATTCTTTGATAAGTTCATTTTCTCCGTGTAGATGAATTTCTTTCCAGCATTTTCACGCCTCTTAATCTTATCATCTATCCTTCCATCTTCACCAAACAGTTGGCCAGGGAACACAAAACCATCCAGTTCCACGGTTCTTTCGCCATATCTTCTTGCTTGCTCCTAACTGCTGAGGCGGTGAATACATTAACACATTTAAGTGTGCACTCGTCTGGCAAAAAAAATAAAAAAATCGTGTAATATCGTCCAAAAATTCTTATGAACACTCATTTCCGTTGTTCGTGGCCCTCAAATTGTTACCACTAAGGCATTTGTATTTATTTGAAGTCTTAAAATTGTTTGTTTTATGCCAGAAGTGGCAATATGTCGAGTGTATCTGATAAATGTAAATATAATTTAAGGAATGAGTCAAACATTGTAACAAACAAACCAAGATTAACTTTAAATAAACGTTGCTTTCTCTATTTGGGGCCAAAGATATTTAATTTACTGCCCGCTGAAATTTAAAAAATTAAATTCTCAAAAAAAATGTTAAAACTTGCCAAAGACGGGTTTTTTTCTCAAGAAAATGTTGAACATTTATTTTGATGGTATTTTCATTGTAACAATACTTATGTAACAGTTACTGCATTTATTTTTATAGCACACATTTTTGTAATTTGCTGGTGGCTCAATTCTGGTCTTATGACTTTACAGACCACCTAAAGCTTCCGCTCCTTTGCTGTTACCAGTTTGTGCAACAAAAATCTTTGGGAGTTAATAAATAATAATAATAATTATTATATCTTTAAATTATTCTTCCCATCCACTCCAGTGAAAAACCCCTCTACTTTGGTCTTTCACACACATTCGCCATCCTCTTGGCTACTTCGCAGAAGTTATCAATTTGTAAATCCAAAAAGGGTTAGATGAGGTGAGAGAACTTTGGAAAGACCATCGAGGAGATGAGAGGGGCGTAAAAAACCAGGGAGTACTGGTGGATATGCTACGTTTCGCTGATGATATAGCCGTGATTGCAAAGAGTGAAGATGAGCTTACACTTATGCTAAATCAATTGGAAGCTATACTTGGTGGCCAGCATAATATGAAATTGAACAAAACGAAGACGAAGATACTCAGAGTGGGGAAAACCTATGATGCTAATACAAAGGTTTTCATTCATGGTGTGCAACTGGAAAATGTCCAAGAATTTACATATCTAGTCAGTAAAATAACAGCCGATGGAAGGAGCAAACGAGAAATAACTAACCGGGAGAATATGGCGAAAGTAGCGTTCAACAACAAAAAAAGGTTATTAATAACAAATAATATTAGTCTAAACCTCAGGAAAAGATTGCTCAAAGTGCTTGTGTGGAGTGTCCTAATGTATTGCTCTGAAACTTGGACTATTGGGAAAGACGAACGAAGGAGGCTGGAAGCATTTGAGGGTGTTGTATGAGGCTATTGAAAATTCGTTGGACAGATAAGATCTCCAACAATGAGGTCTTTCAAAACATTCAAGAACATCCTACACTTTGGGAGAGCCTGAAACGGAAAAGAGATGAATGGATTGGACACATCCTACGGCATGAGGACTGGCTTACGACCATAATAGAGAGGGTACTATTTCCGGGAAAAATTGTGTAGGTCGACCAAGACTGACAAACATCAGGCAAATAATACAAGACGTCGGGCTGCGCATCCTATGCCGAAATGAAACGATTAGCACAGAATATAGAGACCTATGGAGGAATGCGATAATTGCCAACCAGCCTGAGGGCTGATAACCACCGAAGAAGATCCATGCCCCTTCAATACATGTAGAGTTCTGGGAGAGTATCACAGCATCATCAGCGTAAAGCAAATATCACGACATGCATCTCTCACACACTCATCCATAAAAATATTTAAAAGCCAGAGGGACATTAAGAATCCTTGTATTACACAGTTTTAAGATACACAATGTATGCGGTGAATGCGGTGTCAGCCTCGGTAGTTTTCCCCTTCCACGGCATGGTTGTGTGTGTGTTGTCTAATTACAATGAATAGGTAGTAATTGGCTGAAGCTGTTACCTATAGAGAAATTATTATTTTAATTCCCGGTAACATCTATGAAACCGAACCATGACACCACTTTTCATTGGTTCCACTTGATTACCTTCGAATCTGTATCTCTCGATTACTAACCCTTTACGTGAAAGTGTTTAGGTTCGTTAGTGTCGCGGTCAAGAATGGCACTTAAAAGCTTTCTTGTACCAATATCTTTTACAGTTACTCTCTCTTATTTTGTCGCAACGATCAGACCTGCAAATACTGTATTTATAAGAGTAAAATATTTCGGGTAAAACTCACATTTAAGTGATTTCATGAATTCATATTAAACTTCACCCTGAATTATATTATTCGTAGCATTTATTTACTTCAGTTTAATGAATAAATTTGTCAACCAAGTAACAGAAAGGCTAAACTCTACGCGATGCTCCGTTTTTAATCGCTTAAACTTAATTGGTTGGCTCCCGCATGCGACAGCAGAAGTACAAAGAACACATTAAAAATTACATAAAACTAATAAATTTAGGCGACCGTCAGAGCTGATGATGAAGGAAATACATCTGCATTCCGGCGTTTAGTCCAGCTCACCGCCACGGCGGCGCACAAGTGAATCAATTAGTTGAAACATTTACGAGATAAGAGTCACACTCCTCGGATATCGAAATGGGCCATCTCCTTTGACGGATGTGAGCCAACAGCCCCCAAAATAGCGAAGCATTAGCGGAGCCAGAAAAACAAGGGGGGTGGGAGGTGAGTTAATGAGTCTGCGGTTCAGAGCGGGGGGTGAGGTCGGAGTTTTTTTTTAAAGGGGGACCGTGACATTGGAAACGAAAGTAAACGGAAGATATCTTCCACGTTTCTCCCGGGTAGGCATGAATGAGACAAAAATGGACGCTATTCGACTCGAATTTTAATGAACGAAAATAAATAATCTTTTAAAGCCCGGGGTAAAAATGTTTGCTTAACGCTAACCGCGAAACGAGGTAGAAATTTCGTTGGCATGATGTTCACCAAGAGTTCAGGTTTTGTGTTAATACGTCAATCAGGCAGTCGGTTAGTTGGAGGGTACTTAATCGATTGGAGAATGTATCATCTCCTTTTTTCATATCGAGAAAATATTTAACTCGAGATTATGAAACAGGGGCTCGCATCGCTTTCGCTTAAGTCATTGAAAAAGTTAAATTAAAATAAAAGTATAAAATAAATCATAACTGCGAACGGCTATCCAATCGTAAATGTTCCCAAAGATTTGAATCCATTCAGTTTCAGCAAAAACCGGGGAGGGCGTGCGAAGACTACCAAGGGAATTTTCGTGTAGTTTCTAACCTTTTTGTTTAAAAAAAATTAGCATTAATTTTACAACTAAGGTTCAACTTTCAAATATTATGGATACATTATAGAATTAAATGGTGAAAAATAATGTTTTGGGATTTTCCAAGGTAGTTAAAATGAAAGTATAACAATTTATACTCGTATTTTTAACAATGCGGGTGGTTATATGGGACCGCGACAGTTCCCGCACGTTCTCCCAATGGAATCGCCCACACCTGATATGTAGTCAAATTGGTTAAATTTATTTCACTGTATAAGAAACGGCATAACGAACTCCTTCGGGTGAAAAAAGCACCAGTTTTACGTCGTGTGGCCCGTGAAGGCAGTTTTACGCGACAACTCGGTCGGCAATGAAATCAGGTCTGAAAAATCGGAACCAAACTCTGATCGAAGTTCTGAAGCGAGCTTCCTCCAGAAGTGGTCCAGAATGTTTTTCGTATGTTTTCAGTCCACAATCGCATTCGATGACCCACGTTTACACGATGGTAATTTCAGATGCGCTGTCTATGCATTAGCTGTTAGGTTCTACGCAACCTAAATTGACTGCGCCATATTGTTTTGCATACGCACGATATGTATCGTTTACAAAACATTCTAGACAAGTTCGAGCAAGCCAGTTCTGCAAGTCTCAAGAGCACATTTTCTCGATTACAATTCACACAATTCTTCACTTAATAAAGGCCAATGTTTACGGTAAACTGATCTCGCAAACGTCTTCCTCATGAAGTTATATCCGTCATCTAATATCGACCAATCCGGCTACGTACAGGGATAGCCGCTTAGGGGACTAGATTTTGCACACGTCTGATCCGCAATGAATGACTGTAAAGGGGGGTCGAACAGATTTGCATATCGCACTGAATTAGAAGGAAAGGACACATCCGTCCGCAAAACTAATCCCTTTGGTACCTGTCATTAAATAGTTCGGCGAAGTTAGTCGTAGTTAAACTAACAGGGGCTGTCTAGGAATATTGCGAAATTTTCCAGCCCCAACGGTAGCGATAATTAAGCGTTATTACCTCAAAATATACCATTAATGGTATGAGAATGTATATTGACATTTTTTGGAGCTGATACGTCACAATCTCAGCAATAAATTCACTTTCGTGGCTATGACGTTCACATCAATTCTAATTTTTATCGATCGCAAACCATAAGAATACCATTTACTACGCGGCGCTGCAATTTCGTAAAATTCACCTGGACCTTGAAGATTTTATTTGTTTCTCTCACGGCAATTTCTGTCAGATACGTAATAAATAACGCATGTTTCCACAATACACGCAAATCCTAAATTTTTGACACAACAATGAGAATTATTGAAGACCGTGACGTCGAACTCGTGTCTCTGTTAAGATTCGGCGTCGCTCCATAGTCCTTTAATCATAGAGGGTCTGGCAGTCGGGTCACATCTTGGGGATGGACGCAGATGGTCGGCAGAGAGCATTAATTCGCGCCGGGAGGCGCTGGGAATTCCGTTCCTCTGGGAACGACCGAGGGGGGGTGGGGAGATAGACCGCCACCGGAAGTAACACTTCCTTCTTTCATACGAAAAAAAACGTCGATACGATGGAACAAATGAAGTGCGCGAGGTGCGCTGTCCTGGCGCTGGAAAGGATTGCCGAATATTTAAGAAAACGGGAACAGTGTTAGCTCACAATTCATTCATACTCGTATACTATTAAACGTTTAATTTGAGGATACACACTTTACATAAAAAAGACATTATACTTCGCATATTTTAGCTCGCACTTATGTTCTCATAATTGCAGGATTAATGCAACAACTGCTCTTGAGGAAAACTAATCTATTGTTAAAAACATAGAAGGATGAACGCATCAAATTCATTTAATATTCACACAATAAACGAAAAACAACCTGGTTGGCATTACTTAGTTAGTGTTCATCATCCAGTTGAAAATTCAATATAGTTTCAAAAGCAAATTCAAATCATACGCGTGGTGACTATAGCACAGACGTTGTAACCTTAAAAGATTACCAAAATCAACGCTATGGCCGTGTATTAATTAATAGGTATTGTGTTATAATGTTTCACCGTATGACTATAAACGAGGTCTCCATGATTTCAAGTCGCAACGATCGCGGCGGAGTAGAATCGGTCGTTACGTCACTCATGAAAACATTGACATGCCGAGCACTTTACTCCATTGACAGAGAATATGGCGACCGGCGAAACGAAATAAACTTTTTCTAGTCGCGGACGAACACTAGATATTAATTGCGACGCTTCCCACGAAACGTCACACGTACCTAAACAAAAGGTGACCATCCGTCCTCCTTTAGGGAGGACAGTCCTTTTGTAAGTTCTGTCCTCCCTCGAAAAGTGTCCTCCTACAGGTCCTCCTTTTCGATATTTGAAGAGTAATCTGTTAATCTCTGTATTTGATCGATGCCAAGCCGGTCCATTACACGTGATGTGACGTATATGTACTTTGATATGAAGATTCGTCAAGGCTCGGTAGGTACAGTGCGGCGAGACGCAATCAGCATGTTGAAATGAACAGGTTGAATAGGAAAATTAATATGTTGAAATTGATAAAAGATGGGTGGAATTATTCTGCCATTTCAAACATAATCATATTTCATGAGAACATTTATTTGTTCTTTTTCAATTTACGTTGTGCTGCCCTGGAACTAATGCAGCAGTGGAAAGAGTTTTTTTCAATTGCTAATGATTTTTGGGAAAGTGAAAAATCGAAATTGAATGTTGATACTCTAGCTGTAGCTCTTGCCGTAAAATTCAATATGAAAGATAATTTTTGCTCAGATATTTCCCATATATAGTTAGAAGATAATACATTGATTAAAAATATTCATTCGATGGAAAAGTAGGTGCTCATTTAAATAATATTTAATAGTAAGCATAATCACAACATAAACGGTCACAAATGTTTTTATTATGCATTTATCATATTATATGTAGTGTATTATTGTAGCAATGAATGAAATGTTTCTTTTATTTACGATATTTGTATTTTTTATTCGCGTCCTCCTTTTCATTGTAAAAAAGTTGGTCACCTTTAAACAGCAACCGCGATGCCTTTTGTCTTCTGATCCCTCCCGCTGGGCGTGACGCAACAATAGCAGCTCCGCGCGATACAAGGCTAACTCCATTCCACCAGCGACGGCCAGTGGCTTTCGCAAACAACGAGCCGGCGATCGAAAAGAAATGTTTCAACATTCTCCCCGCACGAGTAATTAACAAGATACTCCTAGTTTCGACTCGAAAGTTCCAAGTAGACTCCACAAACAATATACCCACTTGAGCTAACTTCACGCTAAACTATTTGTACGTTGTTCATACGCCCTCTGATGCCCACGTGTCGGGGCACTTATTTAACCTAGGCTGGTTAAAACCTAGTGACAAAAAGAAATACTTTTAGGGGGCTTTTTTTTCTCTCTCTTCCAAGAAAAAACGCAGGAATACCTTCTGGAAATGTTTAAGGTTAGGTCAGATATCACATGCAGGAAATCCCGCTCGGACTACAATTCTTTATACCACCCCACACCCCGAACCAATGTGTATTCTAATTCTTTCCTAATTGCTGCGTCTAAAAACTGGAATTCCCTGCCCCTACATCTTAAAAGATTGGGGTCCTCACACACATTCAAATATAAACTGTATCAAACCCTGATTAACAAATGATACTGGTAATATCTCAATGCCTGGTATATCTCTATGTAACTTTCTGGTTGTGTTTTATTTTTTTGTAATTCTTGTCAATATTTTTGTAATCTGTTACCTATGTATGAAATATGTCAATGTTACGCATGTCCGCTCACATTGTAAAATTTTTTATGTGCTCTACATCTACATATTACCCTGCGAGCCACCTCTAGGGTGTTTGGCAGGGGGTGACAAGTCACCAAAATGCAGCATGCAAGCGGACCGCCACATGCACACCGCACGGTCATGAATATTAAGGATGCTAACCAATTCCATCATTAACTAAAAACCATCATGCAGCATGCAAGAGAATCCCCACATGCACGCCACACATGTACGATGACACATAATATTCTACATGCTACGTAAGAGGGCAATCTGCCTATGAATCTAGAACATGCTGTTAGAAACATCATAAAACTCCGTAAACATGCTTTAAGAAATACATAAGTTAGTAAGCTACACTACCAGTCAACTAATCTATTTCTAAGTCCTTACCCAGCCGTTATAGTCTCTTATCGCTCGCGGAAAAAACGACATTTTAAATCTGTTCTACAGTCTATCTCTCTTATTTTATTTTTATGATATAATCTACCATAGTACTCTATGGGTGATACATCTACATCTACAAAATACCCTGCAAGCCACCTCAGGGGTGTGTGGCAGGGGGTGAGTATTCACCAACATGCATTACACTATACCATAAAGTTAGTGTAACTACGACTAATTATGCATTAGCATAAATCGCTAATGCTTGTCATGAGGCGAAGCCTCACAAGCATGCAACACTACACTACAGATGTCATCAAAATGGAGTGACCTCAATATACATGCATTCTACAACTACACAGATGGACAGGGACTCAAGACCCATGTAGAAAACATGCTAGGCATGCTGTTAGTATGTACTAGGTAACAGATAAGGATTCAAGTATTAGGAGTACTACCACTACTAAGAGCTACACTACCTAACGACAAACCTAGATAAAAGTCTCATGGCAGCTATTATGGTCCCTTATCGTTCGTGGGAAAAATGACATCTTAAATCTATCCGTTCTGCAGTCTAGTTCCCTAATTTTACTCTCATGATCTGATCTACCGTAGTATGTCGGATTTCGTAAAATATTATCAACGTCGTCAGAGAATAGACCGGTTTGGAACTTACATAATAGATTTAGTCTAAATTTTAATCGACGGTCTGAAAGCTTTTCCCATCCCAGTTACTGCAAAAGGTCAGTAACACTAACGAGATTATCATAACGGCCTTTAACATATCTTGCCGATCTTCGCTGCACGCGTTCTAACTCAGTTTCCAAGCCTATCTCATAAGGATCCCAAATACTGGCGGCATATTCTAAGTGGGGTCTAACGAGGGAGAAGTAGCTGATTTCCCTAACTTTATCGTCGCACTTGCCAAGTACTCTTTTAACAAATCCCAATTTACGATTAGCTTGACCGGTAATTTCTCGAATATGTTTACTCCACGATAGATCATTAGTCAGTTTAACTCCGAGGTACTTAACCGATTCTACGGTGTCTAGTTTTATGTTGTTAATGCAATAGCTGTTACAAGGAGCGTTTTTCCGTTTCCAAAAATTTACAACAACGCATTTTTTCAGGTTTAATTCTAGCTGCCACGCATCGCACCACTCTTGTATTGCCTCGAGGTCCTTAGTTAGCGCTTCCTTGTCATTAAAGCCACGAATTTCTCTATACATCACTGCGTCGTCAGCAAATAATCTAAGCTTACTGTCAACTTTGTCACCGATGTCGTTTATGTACAAAAGGAACAGAAGCGGGCCTATGACACTTCCCTGTGGGACACCCGATGTGACTTTTACTTCATTAGAGATAGCGCCATCTAATACAACCCTTTGCACGCGATTACTTAAGAATTCTCTAATCCAGGAAACTACGTCGTCGTCTAAACCGTAGGATTTTAATTTCATGAGTAGCTTAACCCTTCCGTGACTGTGCGGGGTAAGTTAGTTACCCCAACTTATGTTAATGTTGTATAACTTTTATATTTTCAATTTTTTTCTTTCTATATTTGTTGTATTTGAGCACAACCACTTTGCCGTTCCTTTGGTGACGATTGAAAATTTTTTAGATACAAATTGTTTCTGAAAACTGTAATTTTGTTAGGTGGGGTAACTGAGGTACCCCGCACAGCTGTTCTCGGGAAGTCATAGTGTGTGAGACTCGTTGCCTGTGTGGGGTAATTCATTTACCCTAGCATTCTTTTCTTCAGTTAACGTCTCATTCATTGCATTAAAATATATTTTATAATTCCACAAATCAGATTTTTAAACTGAACGCTACTATGTTTATCAAAAATACAGCTCAGTCCTTCACCACGGTGTACAATGTAGCTTCGCACCTTTGGGGAAGTTGCTGTCTACTATCACGTTACCACGCCTCACCTTTGGTGAAATTGATATTTATTTTTAGAAGTCGGCAGTCATCATTGAAACGTTATCCTCTATATCTTATGACTGGAATTACATAATTATTCTGCGGCGACTTATTCATTCAATGTCATTGAGACTTCCTGGGTAAAGAAACTTTTTTCTTGGCTCAATTTCGGGGGAGTATTTTTTAGATGAGTTTACATTCACCCCTAATACATATACAAAGTGAACATTCTAAAAAGTGTTGCAAAATTAGCCGATACAATACGTATAGGCATCTCAAACAAATTTTACCGTACTAGGTGAAGGTATATAAGACCGTGCCCTCGCCTGAAATCCAACAATATAGTTCTTTGAGTGTTCAGGCACTTACTCGCTTTCAGAATGAAAAGGAGGCTCTACGGAGAGGCTGAAGTGCGTAGGATTTTGGAGGAAAGTGACGAGGATTTCGAAGTGAGTGAAGAGGAATCGGAAACCGAAGATGAAGCAGAGGAAGTAGAAGACTTTGAGGATGAACTTCATTGCGAGTTGCCGAGAGAAATCGCTACTGGTAACTCTTGTAGCCAGGGTGCTTACAGGTCCAGGTCAGGATTTCAGTGGAACACTAATCCTCCAGTTTCCAGGAGACGGAGAATACACAATATTGTAACATCCCCGAGTGGACTTACGCAGCACAGATTTGTAAATAAATGTTATTATGCGTACAATTAGTAAAATTAAAACAATACAATAGCTTCTGTGCATTCAAGTTTTCACATTTCATTTTTGTCACTTTTTGGCATAGAGAATTTGGGTGTTGATTTTTTACTGAATGTTATTAGTCGGAATACAGTCCGGGACAGCTGTCGCATTGCTTCAATATGTGTGCCTGTTTTTGAGGACAATGAAATTGATTACTAAAAAAATTTACCCAAATTTTATTTTATTTCTCAGAAATATAATTAAATTTACCAAATATGCATATATTTCATTGAAAACATTACATCGCTGAGAGAGGATTTCCAACTCTTTTTGAATGAAGAAATGATCCAGGAGATATGTGCCTGTACGAATCGTGAGGGCCATATCACCCAAGCTAAGAAGAACATAAACCAACCTGGACAAGAAAAGCCATGGGAAGAAGCGACTGAGTGAAATGTATGCTTTCGTGGCTATATTGATTGCTGCAGGAAAAAACCCTGTAAGAAATCTCCATTTAACTGAAATGTGGTCAGAAGATTAACTTCTTAGAGAACCTTTATACACTGCAGTCATGTCCCGCGATAGATTTAAAGTCCTACCAATTCCAAAATTTTCGATTCAACGACAGGGGCACAAGGGTAGCTAGAATGAAGAATTCAAATGATAAATTTGAAGCAATCAGGTCAATTTACGACCAAGTTGTGGCGAATTGCATTAAATGTTATATCCGTGCTCTAACATCACGGTGGATGAACGGCTTGCCAATTTCAGGGGTAAATGTCCATTCAAAGTCTACATAAAAAGTAAACCGGGTTGTTATGGAATCAAGATCTGGGTATGCGCTGATTCGGAAACGTCTTATATTCTTTCTTCTCAAGTTTACGCCGGTAAGGTTGGAAACTGGAAAGAGAAAAATCAAGGACAACGGGTTGTAAATGACCCTACTATGGGACTTACGTGGCGTGGGGTTACATGTGATAATTTCTTTACTTTTATTCCACTAGATCAAAAACTATTTGAAAATAAAGTTACAATCAGTGGTACACTTAGGGCAAACAAAACGGAAATTCCTGTTGAATTTCTCCCGCATCCATCTAGGGAAATGTTTTCAAGTTTATTTTGGTTTACTAATAATATCACTATGGTTTCCTATTTCCCTAAAAAAAGGAAAGGCCGTCATTCTTTTATCAACCCAACACAATGACTCTGAAAAAGCAGGTCCAAAAAATAATTTCAAACCAGAGATAATAAGGGGCAGTTGATAATAACCAAACCAAAGGGGCAGTTGATAATGGGGATAAAATGACGCGGGAAAATGCATGTGTCCGTAGCACAAGAAGATGGCCATTTAGAATATTCACGGAAATTATAGATATGGCTGCATTAATTTTCCTTAATAATTTGGACAAAGAATCATTCCAATTGGAAAGCTAATGATCGAAGTAGAAGGAGGTTTTTCCTTAGGGAATTGTCAGTCGAACTCTCTCAAAATAATGTTCTCCAAAGAAAGCAATTATCTCATAATTATCATTTGCCTTTAAAAATGCAATACATATATTTTTGAAAGAAAAATACTTATAGGAGTGTGACAGCAACAATGACACGCAATACAGCACTCCAAGTAGATCAAAGCATTGCTATTTTTGTCCGAGAAAAGAGGATAAAAAGACTAAGGTGCATTGTACTGGATGTAACAAAGCAGTTGGCAGCTCTCATAGTGAAGAAAAATAACTTGAATCTTGTTTTGAATGCCGGGATTGAAGTTGAATACAATAAAGTTCATAATGTTGTGAATTCAATAACGCCAAAATTCTACATGTTGCCATCTTATGTACTCGTATGTTAATCATAGTGCAATTAAAATAACAAAATGTGAAATATTTCAGCTATTTCACACAATACCGATGTAAAAACCTAAATGTAACCAACAATGTATTAAAAAAATTAACAAAACATGCAATTATATCACTAAAAAAGAAACATGATAGTGAATAACAAGAAAGACTAAAAAACTACATTTTTTTTACAAATTATAAATGGGGTAACTGAAATACCCCACATAGCCGTTCGCGTAAGTTTTCAAGGCAAGGTCACGGAAGGGTTAATGTGGGAAACTTTATCAAATGCCTTTTTAAAGTCAAGAAAAATTGCATCAACTGGAGCGTTATGTTCACCCGAGACTAAAATATCGTGAGCAAAAAGTGCTAATTGAGTTTCGCAAGATCTTCCCTTTCTGAATCCGTGTTGTGTTTTTGTTAACAAGTTTTCTATATCGAGGTGTCTCATAACTGAACTAACAATTATATGTTCAAGGACTTTGCAAGAGATAGATGTGAGAGATATCGGTCTGTAGTTCGATGGCTGTTCCTTATCACCGCTTTTGAATATGGGAGTGACATTTGCAATTTTCCAGTCCATGGGTACTTCGTGTTCGTTGATGGATTTACTAAATATATTCTGCAAGTAGGGTGCTATTTCACAAGCTAATTCTCTATACACGCGGGCAGGAATTTCTTCAGGACCTGGGGATTTATTTGGACTTATAGATTTTAGCAAGTTTTCTATTCCGTGAGTGCAGATGTCGATAGGCGGCATCTTTTGCTGGAAGTGATCATTTAACTTTACGGATGTACTCTGCGTTGACTTGGTGAACACACTTTGAAAATAAGAATTTAATAAGTTGGCCTTGTCCGAACTGCTTGTTAATAATTCGCCATTTTCGTTTCGTAGTGGAATAACTGTTGATCTATTGCCTTGAACTTCCCTTACGTATGACCAAAATGCCTTTGGGTTGTCCTGTAATTGTTCTCCTAATGTTTTTCTTTTAAAATCCATGAATGCATTCCGAAAGGCTTCCTTTGTAGTGGCTTTAGACAATTTGACGCGCAGAATACATAAATATTCTATTCTATTCTCTCCTTAAGATACATACGTTTCCATGGACGTACATATCTACGTACCGTACTTGCGTACCTAAACATATGTACCTACGCACGTCCTGAAGGTTCTGACTCATGCATTTCAATCATGGCGGTCCCAGCTAAACTGGCGGGGTACAAAATACTGGTAAACGGGCGAGATAACGCATAATCTTAGAAGCGATTAGGTGGTCACTATATCTGCCGATTTTAGGAACTTTTGGAATGCACTACGATCGAACAAGATGAAGAAGCGCCATGGCAATAATCAAATAAATACTTACGCAATCTGAAAATAGCTATTTTTTGTATTCAAGACATTGAACGATGAAATAAGGGAAATAAATTGACAACCACAAATGAATTCTGAGTGCTGGGTAGTGTTAATCGATATTTGATCACATGTAAGTTTTCTCAAATATTTAAAAGAATAAGTTTATCAATCACCGGTACATTTTTCATAAAATTGTAAAAACAAACCTTCATATGTTATAGCATTTACAGCGCCAGGAGTGAAACTAAATAGTGAAGTTAAAAGGTTTAGAGAGGCATATTTCGTCAAGCACTGAGAAGTTTTTGTCATCGATATAAATATATTAATTTCATGCTCCTTAAAACGGCTTAAAATTTTAAAACGAAATTCGAACATGGAAACATCTGGCTCCCAACTGAAGGCATAAGTTGGGAGTACCGAAGGACGAGATGGGGGAAGATAATGATGTCGGCTCATCCTTTTCTCCTGCACGCTTCAGGGTCAAGCCTCGAAGGTCACTCGGCTCCCTCCTCTCGCCCGGCCAGACGAGTCTGTCTGCGCCCACATAGCGACTCAGTCATCAGTTGCTTAAATACGTATTATGCTAACTCCGACGAGCCGGCGGCCCCGGGAGAAAGTGGCAATTGCCACTTGGGAAGAACACCTCGAAGGAAAAGAAAGAAACTTGAAATCGCTCGAGGCAAAACATCCGACCTCCAAATATCGACGTTTATAACGATCGACGTTACACTTTGTCAAACTCAAGTTGGCCGATGGACCCGGGACTACCTGAGGCCACCCCTATAATCCCTCGCCGCGTCCGCTAGGGCTGTCCGCTGCCTAGGTGATGAGTCACCTACTGGCTGTGTTTATACAATGGTACACTTTCTTGTTAGAATAATAATTTAACATTTTTAAAATTATATTTGAAATCTACTCCAAAAGTTATGAAAAATGATACCAAACTCGACCTAGGTATTAGAACATTTAATACGAACTTTATTAAGAATTAATTGTTTAAATTGTGACTGAGACTTTTAATTTGGACCATTTAGAAGGCAAGTTTTAAGCTGTAATGAATATTAAAAGCTTAACATAGGGACTGTTTGGATAAAAGTAAATTGACCGTAGAATTTGTTAATAGTAAATATTTTTACTGAGAATTAATGTGTTTAATACAAATTACAATATCAATTGGAAAAAAAGTTATTTCCATAATATTCTATATACAATGCAATATAATAACATACAATACAAATCCTACACAACAATAAAATACAATACTATACAATAGTTTATTAACTATTCACCTACAGTGCTCTGAAATTGTTTCTGATCGGTTCACTTGCAAGATGTCTTCATAAATATGTATTCTTGTGTTCTCTCTGCAAGATGTTGTTGCAAGATGTTGTTCTGTCTGCAAGATGTTGTGTTCTCTCTGTAGATACTTAGATTAACGGAAACGCATGTTCTATCGTCATCGATATGGGTGAGAGTTGCTCGAAATTTAAAAATAATTTCTATTCGTGCGGTATTATTATTATTTTCTTTATTACAGGGGTCTATAAAGTGGGCCCGCGTGCCACATCTGCACCCGCAAGATGATTTCATATACGGCCCGCAGAAGAATTATGCGGAAATGCGTGCCGCATGATATTTGCTTGGACGGTCGCTACTTATAAATAATTACTGTTTCCAAATTTAAATCTCAGTTAAGTAAGATTTTAAAAGTAAAAACGCAGTAACGTCGTTCATATTAATGGTTCTGCGATGAAAATATGAGAACTTGCTGGTAGTGTTCGTCGTCATCAACATACAATAGTTTAATTTCACATACTCTGTAATTAGTTAATGAAATTTTCTGATTTAGATAAAATTCATATCCAGTTTTTCCTATTTATGTCACACATAATAAAATACTTCGTTCTTTTCCACACTTTTTATTACGATACGACCATGGTTTCGACAAACTTGTGTCATCTTTAGGTACAGAAATAGGTTCACGTTTGCCTTATAAACCTTAACAACCAGAGATGGGGGGGGGGCGGGAAAGGGGATGAAGAGGGAGGAGGTTTAGTATTCTATCCGTCTCCCCTATAGTCCGTCCCCCCTCTCCATCCCCTCCCCCTCCACCTCTGGTTGTTAAGGTATATAAGGCAAACGTGAACCTATATCTGTACCTGAAGATGACACAAGTTTGTCGAAACCATGGTCGTATCGTAATGAAAAGTGTGGAAAAGAACGAAGTATTTTATTACGTGTGACATAAGGAATTTCCACCAGGTGAAGCCGGAGACTTTGTATTATATTTCCTATTTATATGTATTTTACTACGGCCCGCTAATAAGTGTTCAAGTACCCTTTGTGGCCTTCGTTACGATATGTTTGGAGACCCCTGCAGTCTATAAGAACGGGCAACGAGCATTCATATGCCGCATATAGTCCCGAGCCTCATACCTAGTGGGGGGCCTCTCACTACCGGACTTTTCCTTTGATTCAATATTAAATTGTTAAATTAAAGTGTTAATGTATCTAAATTACTGTGAAAATGACACAAGCACAATTTTTACTGCCAGTGCTAGCTAAAGAGAATGCCTTTCACTGTCAATGGCGTGCTTTTTCATCACATGGTTACATAGGTTATTTTTCCGAGCACCTGATCGATTCTAGTGAAGTGCATAGTTCAAGTAATTCCGTCAATGCTTTACATTTTAAACCAAAGAGGCAATTTGGCAAAATTAGAAATAATAAAGAGAGAGCAAGATATTTTTCCCTCAGGTACCCGCCTGTGTTCATCGGATTTGGATCACTCAAAAATATTTACAAATTAAATTAAAATCGATTCAATATTCTATCATTATTTGAAGAATGTCCACGCTATAATTTGAAAATATCAATTTTCGACCTTCAATTCAGAAGGCTTCTCACATACCACACATCACATCGATCGTCGAAACAGCGACAGAACACAAACGCTTCCTCATTGGCTGGTCCTGGCTCGAGTCCAGGACTGGAAAACTGCTTCATTTTTTTATTATTCTTTTTTTTCTTCAATTTGTCTGCCTCTCCCCTCCAATCTTCTACCTCAACAGCGTCACCAGTGGCGCATATTATGGACGTGCACTGTGACCTCAGTCTCGCATTATACGTTTCCCAAGCTCACAGCTCTGCAGCATGAAACACAAATCCCTATAATCCCTTCCCAGCAGGCATTGCAGCACTCAAACCTTTCCTCTCCCGCAAGTCACGTGGAGCGGCAACGTCTTCAAGACGGGTTTCGCTCATTTCGCCACATGCGTCATCGATAGCCACCAAAGGGACTTCAAGTCCATAAAATAAAACCCTCTATTATTGATTTTTTGTGTTCTTTGTTGGCTTCCAACAGGTATTCCGTAATGTGATAAGGGATTGTATTTCTTCTAAGATTTCCCAACAACCCTGAACCGCTTCCAGAGGAGACGTTGCAGTTGGAAAAGGGGCAGATCGAAAGAGCGAAATGAAAGATCGAGAGCTTTTATCGTCGAGACATTGGCGTAGAGGCGAATGTAAATAAACAAAAGGCGTCATATACCCAAACGTATCTACTTACGCGTGATCACGACAAGGGGTTACCGATCCGCAGACCTTCATTTTTTAAAGCCGAAAGCAGCACTAAGCTTAATTAAAGTGTGGGACGGATAAATTCCGCCCCAACTGACAAGCACATCTGGACACGCTACGTGTAATACAGAGGAAATTATGAAGTACGATGTAACCAACCAGGATGCATCGCCCCCACTCACGACTCGTAGCAGAAAGAAGCACTAAATTTCACAGCAATATCGTTGTACACTCGGTTTGCATTTTAATGAAAACCTATTGTTACTATACCCACAAATATTTTAAGATTGAAAATGCCATTTTTCCCACGAACGATAAGGGACCATAACAGCTGCCAATGAGACTTTAATCTAGGTTTGTCGATAGGTAGTGTAGCTCTTAGTAGTAGTAGTAGTACTCCCTAATACTTGAATCCTTAGCTGTCACCTAGTACTAACAGAACGCCGTGCATGTTTTCTACATAAGTCTTGAGTCTCTGTCCATTTGTGTAGTTGTAAAATACATATATATTAACGGTCCCTCTCCATTGTGAGCATATCTGTAGTGTAGTAGTGCATGCTTGTGAGGCTTCGCCTCGTGACAAGCATTAGTGATAAATGCTAATGCATAATTAGTCGTAGTTACACCAACTTTAGGGTATAGTGTAATTCATGTTGGTGAATACTCACTCCCTGCCACACACCCCTGAGGTGGCTTGCAGGGTATTTTGTAGATGTAGATGTAAATATTTCGGGGGACTTGAGAGGGCCTTACGGTAAACGTAGGCGGGATAGGGTTTAGAAATACGTGGGTCATAATAGACTGTGGAATTGGTGGGTTTCCCACCACGTCAGGTGACCCGGGTTTCCCACCCCTTGGCCTGGTGGGAAACTCGAGAAACCTTCATCAGTATCATACGCCTGGAAAGAGCCCAAAGCTTATTGTAAAATTGATGCTTCGGTAATGCATATTGGATCGCTGTAAAAATGTTATTCTTATACTTTAAAACTTGTTTTCGTTACTTTCATTTTTATTTGAAAAAGACGTCATTTTATTTTTGTATTTGATTTTTTAAATTGTTAACAGCATTGTATTGATTGTGATGGTATTGTCGAGAGATTTGAGATAAAAAGTAGGTGTAGACATGACTGTCCCCCGAAAACTGAATTCTAAGACCAATAAATAGAAAATCATTGGAAAATATAAATTTATTATAAGTAGTCCGACATAAAAACATATGTATTGGAATGGCTGGTGTGACGAGAGAGAGAGAGAGTGAATGAGAGTCAAATAACGAGCAGTAAATTTATGACGGTGTAGTGAATGATGTGAGAGGAAAGGGTAGACCGAGAGAGGTCATGGATGTGGTAGTTGATGCTCTTAACCCTTTCAACGCTGAGCCTTATTTGTTAAGTCTTACCCCTGGCTGAATGCATTTTTTTGGTGTTTTTACTGATTCGTTACTTAAGAAACATATATCCTTCATTAATTTAAAAAAATCTTTAAAAAAAATTAATTTAAAAAAAGTTTTAAAAATGACGTGAATTCACGTCGTCAGCCGTTCGTTAGAGCCTGGTGTGTGTTATGCTCGGTAGTATCCCTTCCCCTGAAATTATTTTTTTGCTTCCAAAATGTTTATTTTTTTCTCTTCACTTTAAGTACGGGAAAATACCTCAAAAATATTCATAATTGCCAAACAGAACGAATTCATTATTTCATACCCATACCGGTTAGTTATGTATCGATCTAAATTTTTTTACTGTACTACTTTTCGTTGCAATTTTCTGAGCAAACTTTTCTGCCGGCCAGATGGACGTTATGCCGATGTGCTTAATCTACGTATTGTACGCTTTCAAGGAGATGGTTCGTAATAGAATATATTTATGAAAAACCCTTATAACACAACCTTTCACTTCATTTTTCAATGTTTATGGGAAGTTCACGATGTCTAATCATGAAATTTTATTGAAAAAAATTTCATTTACTAATTTTAATTTCGAGTATTTATTAAAAATTACAAAAATATAAATAATACTTTACAAATAAACATAATAATTGCAGCCAATACATATGTACACTAAAGATACAAAATTATTATAAAAAATTACCAATTTTTTATAACAATTTATGTATTAGACAAGTAACGTACAATAACTTAACTACCTTCTCTCTCTATCTTTGCATTTTATTTACATATTCATATTTTTATACCTTTATATTTTCATGAAATTTAACGTCGCACGGATAAATTTGGAGGGGACGGTGTCCCACGCATACAGGGAAAAAGAAATTGTCTTTACGTATCCCCATCTTCTGGCATTCTCGGAACCATTTTTGCACTGTTCGCTTCCTCTTTGCTTGGTCATCTGTTGAGAGGGATTGAAGGAAATTCCTTTGCCTCTGGAAGGGACTGAAGGGTAAGGGCGAATAATTAATAATTAAAAGAAGACATTTAATAACCGAAAGTCGTATAGAGGATCTTGGGTGGGATTTATTGTAAAGGTAGTAGCTGTTCAGGAGAAGAAGGTGGAAGATGTGGATGCCCAACTTTATATACTATTTGAGCGTTTTTCACTCCATCGGATAGTATGACATCATCAGATCAGTGTGATCGATGCCACCCATTGCCTCATTGTATCTGACAATTACCTCAAGTTTCGGTGAAGGTTTCACTCCCCTTCGGTGGGGGACATCAACCATTTCACCACCATACTGCGAACTGATCATCAGTACCTCCCTCCTGTCTTTCGCTTCCATGACGCAGACACCATCTTCAATGCAGGCATTCACAACTTCCCCCTTCTTTAATTTTTTTGAAACAATGTGGGGAGGATTACCCTTCCGGTTAGTTCTCCGAGTCGTGGTACAATTGGTATTCCACTCTAGTAGTTGTTGGGCCAAATTTACGCTATTGTATTACCTAATTTTCCATAAACAATGAATGCCTGACATCAAGCTGACCCTCCATTATTTTACCTACAACAGAGTCAAGGTGGCCTCGCCCTCCTACATCAGCGTCACTAAACCCAGTGTACATTATACATCTGAGAACTAAACCAGAGGGTTCTGTATGTGTATATATTTTTATACCGTGTTTATGTTTTTTCCCCTTCAAAAACGTCCGAAAAAATATTGCTTCCCTCCAGAGAAGCATGGACATATCAATGCAGAGTTTCTGCATTGGGGTCACAGCATTGGTCATTGAGTCATGGAAGAGGTCAATTATATCGGGGCGTATTTAATGGAGTCGATCAGTTGGCTGAGGCTGACCGGGTTCCAGGTTTTTTGCAAAGTGTAAACTTTCCCTAATACAAATGAAAATGCAAAATACCCTAGAACCTGTCACGGCTCATGCAGTTCCACAAGCAGGGAAAGTTAAATAGAAGGTCCGGGCTCCAAAAATCGGCTATCCTGCTCAAAGAAATGGTTCCCGCTTGAAACAGGATACCAAGGCAATCAGTCAGTAAAAGGCCGAAAAAGTGTTGGGGTTCGTCTCCTTGGGGTGGGGCAGTCATGCCAAGGGTCTTTGTGAATAGGATTGGGTCTTTTGTCGGTCTGTCGGAAGTCCAAGAGTACGTGGTCTCTCTCAGTCTGGAAGTGGTGGTATGCAAAGAAAGGCCGGGGAGGCCAGACTCAGGGAATAACGGTAAATTACCCTGCGAGGGATCCCCTTCCTCTTCTAACTCATCCTCGACGCTCTCTCCCCACTCCGTCTCCCCGAGAACTGACTCCCTTCTTCGTCATCACTCCCGCTGCCGTCGTCTTCCTCCTCAAGAAGCTTCTACAGTTCCACTACATGAGTTATGACATAGGAACCCTCATGCCTCGGAGACCTTTGAGGTGTGTTCATCGGAACACCTAGAGGCTCTAAAAGAAACAACGGCTGGGATCTACCTAATGATGTTGAGGGTTGAGGGCTCTAAAAGAATGTGAAATACCTATCACCCTAGTAATCGTTTCAGGCTTAACTTTGTGGAAGTTGGTAACATCCATGATTAAAACCAAGTTGTTCTATCATGGACCAATCACCCTGCTGGTTACCATTCCCCAACCTCCAAAACAACCCTCCCTCAACGGCTGCATGTATGACAGGTACTTCAATACGTAGATCGACAGTTCTTTATCTCACATTTCTCAACCATGCAAGTCGCGGAAACCAAATGTATAATTCATTGGAGAAATTTTTATATGGCCACAAAGTAAGCGAATTACATTTTTTGAGAGGTTAGCACAAAAATATTACAACGTTCGTTGAGATCGTGCGGCAGTTTTTTAAAAATGCCTTCGCATACACTGAAACATTTCATTGGAAGCACTTTATTACAAACAATGGCATACCTTAGCAAGTCAGCAACAATCACTAATATTAGTAATACTGACGAATTTACTAAGTATACTTAACTATGTTATATGGATTTTTTATGTTCACTGACCGAAGGATTAGCTGCACAAAAATTCAAGAGAGGAAAACTAGACGTAAAAAAAATACCAATGTGATTACTCACCAAAACAGGAAAGAAACTTGACTTGGAAAAGATTGACAATGTTGCAATTATTGATAGACTGGAAAAATTATAAAGTGTTATGTTTTTCATAAACACGTCTTAGAAACAAGTACAAAAAAAATCACTTTATAATCCACTGGTTCATTTACCAAAACTGACGAGAGAAGAAGGAATCTGATAAAGTTGAAAATATCAGGGGTCAGGTTGCATACCAATACAGGATTTTCGGCTGTTATATTTTCACATGTATGAAGTAATGATTGGAATTAAAAAAACGTGTACGATTTTAACGGCTCATAAGATGCGCGTTTAAAGAAAGACAAATGAAACCTAATTCCATAACTCATATCCACAGTGATCACAAAAATAACTGAAATATTACGAAAACATTAGAAAAAAACTAACGTTTATCTCGATTAAATAATAAAAATGTCTTCATATAAGTCTGAATACTACGGATTTTCAGTGACTTACTTATATTACAAAAGATATTAACACATTTTATGCTATAAATAAAAGTGAAATGGCGTTTAATTACAAAATTCAACGAAATACCATGCGAAAAAGTGGCATTTACGCATCTCCAATACGAAACAACAACACTCGCAAGAAACACTGGAGTAAGAAAAACTGACCTTCCCCAAGTGATGGGTGGACTCTCGTTGATGACTGAGAGCCCGCTCGAGCTCTTAGGAACGACTGAGACGCAGTGGTACCGCTATATAAGGAGCTGAGCGCTGGGCGTGAATTCACGTCATGGCGCCAGCGGCTAGGGTAGTCGGGACGTGAATTCACGTCATGCCGCGCGGAAAGGGTTAAAAGAGGAGGAACATTGAGTCTTAAAGAACAAGAGAGAGAGAGTGCATGAAGAAACGCAGGAATGTTGCCGCAGCAAAGGATGGTATCCAAGAATTAAGGCAGTATGCAGGAAAATATTCAAACACAGCCACTTCTCTAGCTATAACACCGATACATAATTCGGCTCTTTCGACTCTGCCTACTCCGAGAAGGAACGCCGTGATGGTTATATAACGCACACAATGGAATCGATCAACGTCAGAATAATTCGTTTAGAACTTTTGAACGGTATCCTGACTTCACCATGAATGGGCTGACTTTTGTACGGAAAAGCATCAGAACGCTGTATTTCTTCATCAGGGATACATACACCTGACATGTGATTGGCAAATACACTCGAGTGTCAATATAGGTATTCCCTGTATCGGGTGTTAGTATACATTCCGCTTATTCTATTCTCCTTATAGCATCGGCAGTACACTTGGTGCATATGATTCCTCATGTTGTTCGCCTCCTCAAATAACCAATAAACCATGGAACTAAAGTGGGACGCACCCCTGTGGGACTACCTTTAACATTCTGGCCACGCCATCGTGCCTTGGCTCGAAGGTTCCGGCTTCCAATTCGACGTGGCGAGTCCTTCCACACGTCCCTTTCTCTCTACCCTCTCCCACCAACCCTGCTCTCAAATTTCAATCTTAGCGCGTGCCGAAGGGGGAAGGACGGCGCGGCGTCTTTACGACAATGTCGAGAACAGCTGCGACACCCTCCAGTCTGCGGTGCAATTGTTCTCCTGAGAGCATGGGGACAGTCGAGGGGAGGGTTCACATGAAGAGGGTCTCGACATTATATATATATATATATATATATATATATATATATATATTTACATATAAGAGTGCGCATGAGTGGGCAGGTGTGGCCGCTTGTTCCCCTGCATCGAGACACCCCTACCACTCAGCCAGGGTTTTGGAAAGCAGGGGCGGGGGGGAGGAGGACTTTCGTCACTTCCAGTGCGTCTTGGCATTTTTCGGAATCATGTCAGCGGCGACGCCGAAAATGTACCCTTGGCGCTATTCCGTATCTCGTCTAGACATGCCAGCGACGTCCGTCGTTTCGCTTTCTCGGCCCAGCGCACTAGGCAGTCCAGTCAGCAAAAGCATTTGCCTAGACTTACTTGTTGGTTTCCCCCCACCCAGGATATGGCCGTGAGTGTACGTCTTATGTTAAACCACGTTATTCACTCAGTGATTCAACCCGAAGGTTTGAATAGTTGAGGGTAGAGTTCACAACGGACTAGATGAATGTGTGCGTGTGAATTTCACACATTCAGGGTAAGGGGGCCAGCTCCTTTCCCTGGGCCACCTCGCACTCAGAGGATTTTTTGTTCGGGGGCGTACAAAGGCTTCACCCGGATGTGAACCCGGGACCCTTCAATCAGTAGCCAAGCGCTCTACCCACTAGGCCACCACGCTCCCCGTTACACCTCGTAGTACCTTTTAAAAACGCCGCTATCAGCTGCTTTCAGGGAAAATGAAAAAAAAACATATATCCAAGTTAATAATAAGCATATCCATGAATGCCGTGGAAATGTGTTTCCTTGGAGGACGAGTGAAAACTATAAACACTTCTTCTTCCTCGCAGTTCCTTCTTGGGAGTCTCGTGTTTGAGGAAAGATAACAACCCGTTTGCTCCCGTCTGCGCTTTTTTATGATGCTTATTCAAGCAATTCGCTCCTTTTCTCAACCTCATTCCCAGAGCCCGAGGAGGGTGATTGCATTTGAGGCATTATAACGCGGTATAACAACTGCGACAGTAACGACTATTAGTTGGTATAACTGACAGCATCGGCAAGATTGAAGATTTTAACATTCCCAAAATGGGAAAATAATTAATGAAGGAAATGATGTTCCGCTCTATTGAACGAATACCATGCTTTTATTCCATACTCGTCAAGTACTGTAGGTAAAAAAATTCGAGGGTTAAAATTTCAACGGAATCATAGTAATGACAAAAAAGGTAATGAAAATTTGAGAGCAGGTTGGTTACTTTGCGGAGGCGATCGGGATGTGAAGCTGTCATGGAGGAGAGTTGGGGGATGGTCGATGGAGAGGTAAGGGAGGGATTTCTCGGGGAAATGGAGGAAGAAAAGCCGCGGCGTCGTCGCGGCCCAGCTCTGGCGCAACAAAAGGCGGCGGCGCCAATGAGGACGTCACAGTTTGACGTCCCATCCGCAATACGGATGGTGCACTCCCAGGTGCTACCAAGATGACACCCATGCAGCAAAAAAGCCAGGACAAAAAATAGACTCCTCAAAACTGAACTTCGTCTTGTACATATAGGTACAGAGTGTTCCATTGATCGTGTGTCATCTCTAACCTATAATTTCAGACATTTTCTTTCGTGCCACATGAATGAAATTTGGTATCTAGGTAGAAAAAGGTCGTAATTTTTGTTAGGTGTAAGCGAAATTTTATAAATATGACCTTTTGACCCAATAAATAGGGTCCAACCAAAAATCCAAATTTTGCCTTATGGGCTTTTCAATGTTAAATCTTTCGAAATACAAAAAAGACAGAATTTCTTTGCGAAACTTTCAATTTTTAGGTTTTTGGGCACAAGGAAAACGATGGAAGAACTTTCGAGTTCGAAATTGTAACCTTGACCCCAGAAAAGGCACAGTCAAGGTCATAGGGGTTACGAAAAACGAATCGCCGCTACATGCCTGTCGAATCATAGGTTTAAATATGTGCCAAGATCGATGGTAAAGTCTTCAGATCCCTCTTGTCATACCTTGACCTTCAAGGGTCACTCAGAGGTTACAGGGGTGACAAAAAGTGAATCGGGGCTACAAACGTATCGAATCATAGGATTAAAAAGGTTCCAAGGTCGATGGCCAGGTTTTCAGATCCTATGTATGTGTCTAAACACATAGTGACCACATTAACAAAAGCGTCAATGATTGGAAGATTTTCTGATTGTACTTTTGGATGCCATTAAATCATTATTTCCAGATGAAAACGGAAAATATATGGACAGGATTTTTCAATGCAAACCACAGAGCAAACAAACGCTCACCCCGCCTCAGTAAGTTAGCCATCGAGCGATGTTTTCATAAATTTATACGTGAAATTAATAACAAACAAAGGGCCAAGAGTCTCACATATGTCTTTCTTTTTCATTGATGAGAGTTTGTTCATGGTTGGTTGTGTGGTTTTTATTTTACAGCAAATATAAAATGATTATCGAACGTATATTACGGAATTTTTTTAAGGAATTTTAGATCCTAAGAGTAAAAAATTAAGAGAATTACGTAGATTTAGTAACTATAGAACTGTATGAATCTAAATAGATCTCACTCGGTGGCAACTTTGTGGTATTGCATGATACACATTTTTATTCAAACGTTGACTTAACCAAAACGTTTTGCTCACATTCACACGAGACCTGGATTTCAATGAATCGTCACCATCATCAGGTCTTTTATAGGGTCTGCGAAACTCGTGGTTTGCAGTGAAAATATCTCTGAGGTGAAGGAGTTTCCGCCGCGACTGTGTGAGTCAAAACAAATATTAATTCCCGATTTTTTATATTTTGTCCAAAAAATCCTGCTTTCACTGATGCAATGCGTTACCTATAGAAACCCAAAAGAAAGGAACAAAAAATGCAGATTATTCCTCGAATTTATTTTAAATGAACACTTTTTTCCAGCCATAGGAGCCGACTGCAGTGCCATTTACTACGAATTTCCACATTTTGACTTCAATTACGGCATTAATTCTTCAATAACTAGAAAAGTAAGGTGCTAAGATGCCTGTATTCTATTTTTTTCAACTTCTCTGGATTATTTCCTTCTTATAAATAGTTTTCCGAAAAAATGGCATTTATGTTTTTTGGAAAAATACTATTTTTCCCCGTGTTTCTCTCATTCCCCCATTGAACACCATGTGATTTCAAGTTCAATTATAGAATAAAATAGCGTGGAAAGGTGTTATTTTGTTGTTCATATCAGATAGAGGACAACTTTTTCTACAAGTAGACAGAAAATGAATAAAATGACATTTAAGTAATTTCACGGTGGATCCACCTTAAGTAAAAGTTTGAATTAAAATTTATTCTACGCATAAAATTTGCAATTGCATATCAAATGGCAGAATGTGGCACAATTGGGGAAAAAATAAGGACGTCGTGATACCGTTTGGTGAGCAGACGTTTCCGTGAACGGGTGGTGCCACGCCCACCCGGTGTGGTTGGGTATGGGGGGATGGGGGGGGGGGGGTCAATTTCGCTTTGTACGCTTGCAACGTTTCTTTCCTCGGTGTATTGACGTTCGAGGGAAAAGGGCAAATATTTACTCACCTGGTCTCCACAATAGCAAAACCTATTCCGAAGGCGGAGGCTAATAAAACATGAAAGGACTAAAGGAGAAATTTCCGGGACAAGAAAGGGTAATACTAAATAGCACAAAAATTTCTCCGTCGCAGCACACGGCAGTTGACTTTGTACAGAGATAACAACGTCCACAATTCACCCAATGCGACTCACCCAAGCATTTTTAACTCATACTGTTACAATAAGTGAACAATCATCATAAAAAATGCATGGTTTTGTTTGTTGGTTACACGAGGAAGGTTACGACCGGCAACTGAGGCGATTTTTGCGCAACAGAGAACAGGCGGAGGGGAAGGATTATTATTTAAGGGAATGATGGAAGAAAGGCCTGCTCTCGAAGAAAGGCGACCGCGGGGTCAAACATCCCATACGACGGACGGAGTAGGCACTGCATCCATAGTGCTCTCAACACATGGTACCGAAGTAGGGATCGAGATTCCGCTGACAAGACCACTGCGGGGATTCGATCCCGGACATTTGAGGCGGGAAACCAGTACTCTAGCCACCCCACCAACCCAATCCGCTAAAAAACACTGAGAAAAGAGATAAGGAGGAGGGGTTAAACTTAACAACGCACGCATAAATACTTCACGCAATCAAGCAATTTTATTTTATTTTTTATTTATTTCATCAACCTGAATACAGCCTCGAGGATCATTTTACATCAGGCGTTGTAACGGTAACAAAGAACAACACACACACAACCATGTCCTGGGGGGTGAAAAATCCTCCCCAGGCGGGACTCGAACCCGCGGCCTTTTGGGTTGGCAGGCGAGGACGTTACCCCGCCGCCACCGAGGCCAACAAAAATTCTGAAATTAGTAGTAGTAACATAGGTTATAGGGGTAGGAACACTGGAGCAATTAATGCACAGAAAACACTGTTATTAGGAGCGGAATTGTCGCGATACCACGACGATTTATCTAGAAAAATGTAAAATACAACAATTTTTTTCCAAAAAAAGCACTGCATTATTCATAAAATTTAAAGAGAAATTGAGCGCGATTGTCGTTACGTGAGCATATGGGCCATTTTTCGCCTCTTCACTTTCGCATCTCCGATCGTATATCTACTCGCTTTTTCAATTTATGAGCAGTAAGATGTATTTTTTTAGAATTAGTGACTCAATATACTTTGATTGTAGTCGTGCATAGCACACAAAAAGCAATGATTCACGAACCTATCTGTTTGACGTTAAATTTCTCCCATTTTGTCATATTATAGGAGTGTGGGGTAAAATAATATCCGCTGTGCTGCGCTGTGTGAAGTGAGTTTATTGCTGTTATGTACAAAGGAATCACGGTGAATGTAATTATTGGTGTATGGAGATTTTTTATACCTTATACATATTGATTAAAATAGTAATAAAAATAAATCGAGAGAAATCAGGTTAGAAAGAAAGGTGTGGTTAATCACCAACGAATGAATGTGTTCTGGAGCTGCACCTTTGGGACGAAAGCCGATTTCAAACCGTCAATATAATGCTCAAGAGCATGTCGTCAAATTAGCATTTCTGTCAAAACTTTTTGAAGTCACGCCACATGCGATGCACTTTAGTCAAATATACGAACAAATTATGCGCAGCAGTGGAATTTGGTCAAAAGCCGTCGCCGTGATGAGCATTCACTTGTTACCGCGAGAATTAGCAGAGTAAACATTGAACATAGAACTATCCTTTAGTTATTATTAGAGATGGGCCACTTTGAAAATTACCGCGGTAATTTTCGTAATTTACCGCACCCATTGAAAATTACCGTAATTTTCGGTAATATTCTAGATAATTCACCTATGTTTGAGATAATTTTTCATACAGATAAGTTCCCAAAATGTTCTTTTAAGCCAATTCCACATTTCCAACGTGTTTAATTTTTAATTGAGGCATGTACAACTCATTTTTGGCATATTTTACTTAAATTATAACATTATTGAGTAATTATTAGTAGAATATTCTTCTTGAAAATTTCTCATACTTTGACAAAAGAAAGCGAGATTGCGTGTTGCTGCCGTATTTCTTTTTACAATTATAAAAATATATAACCGATTAATGTTACATTAGATATGGTTTAAACATCGTATCCCCTTCCTTTTGCTATTGGCATTCTTATTTAACCATAAATTTTCTGTTTAATGCTTAAAACTGAAAAATACTGGAAAATTACGGTAATTTTTGAAAATTACCGTAATTTACCGTGGTAATTTAACTCAGATGAAAATTACGGTAATTTTCCCATCTCTAGTTATTATAATCCACACTTCCTACTTTACTCTAAGTGAAGCAACCCTCCCTGCTTGTCCTTTTCTTGCAAATAAAAATAATACGAGCTGTTATGATACTGCACACCGCTACAATTAGCACAACTGCCTCGTCTATGCTCCACTATTTAGCCATAGGTTATTAGGATTACATTTTAGCTTTGATAATGTGTTCAGTCAAAGTTGACGCATAATCTGTTCTCGAAAGGTTATTTTTGAACTTCTCGGATCCGAATCGAAAAATAAATTCGGTTTCAACGGATTGGATTTCGATAATTTGGGTAGGTAATGGAAAACTTATCGGTAGTAAATTTTTTTCGTAGATTTTCGCAGTTCATTTTAATTTTGGTAAGTTTCTTTAGGATTTCTGCGAATAAACTAAACTTTTATAGCAACAGTTTCGCCGTGCTATTATGCCGGCTTCGTCAGGCATTCTAAGTCAACAATGAAAAATAAATAAACATACTAAGCGGTTATTATGTACAGCAATATTAATTAATAATTAAATTTAATTTAAATTAAGGCGAAACTGTTGCTAACAAAGTTAAGTTTAATCGCAGAAATCCTAAAAAAAACTTACCAAAATTATCGGTAGTAAGTTACATAATTACACGGTTTGGATATTCCGTTCCATTGTGACGTACATCTCTATTTTAACCCTAGAAAAAAATCGATCCGATAGTTACTACTCGTCCCCAAACCCGCTCAAATCGGCTCAAAACCGCAGTGTGCTTGTAAGCGAAGCGCTCCATTTAGAAATAATATTCCCTGCAATTGTTTCTTCGGTCCTCTAGAAGCGCCCCTATCCAATTACGTAAAATTAGGCGAGCACAATCTTTCTACGGGAATTTTGATCAAATTCCATTTAATTAAAAAAAAATAATTTTGACTGTCACAAGATACTTAAAGCCATGTGGTCTAATATTTTGTCAAACATTTATGACCCCGGGAAGTTGGACAAAGAATAAGAATTCGTTGGCTGAGTGATTAGCTCCGCAAATCAAGCAGCGAATCAGATTTGGACGCTCAATAACGGTTGGAACATACTTGCTTCAAAATTAGCGGAAACATTCGTACAGATTATGTACTTAAAAAACAGCCCGCAGGTGACGAAAGTTTTCATACGAAGAAATGAAATCCACGTATACAACTATCGTCTCTGCACTGATAATGAGTTTTATTTGTTTTGTGGACGCTCGTCACTTTTCATCAACTTACCGTCCGCGTGTGTCATATCCGATACTCGGTATAGAGTGGAATTACCTCGTGACCAGTCAAGCCGGGACAGAGGCGGCGCAAAAGGACCCACGCTGCTAATTTCATACTACTCATCGTTGCTTCATTTTACCCGTACCAACCCACCATCACATAATTGACAGCATCGCAAATTCTCAACAAGATGTAGGCAAAATAATTCTTGACACCGATTCCTGAGTAGTGATGGGTACGATAATATACGATATTGGAACGGGAACCGTGAAAAAACAAACCAGCTCGTAACAAAAACGGTTGTAGGAGTTTGATTCGAGGAAATGGAAGTCCCAAGTTCTCAACGGGGACAACAAGATTTAATTCCTTATAAAACGTACGTGGGTTACAACTAAAGCGAAACTATACAAGCGAACTAAGCTGGAAGTTTAAATTTCAAAAACTGAAGAGTTAATAATGACATTTTTTCCTCAAAGTTGACTCATTATTCAACTATGAATTGTATACAGTTTTAGCGTTAATCAGGGCCATAATGTTTTTTTTAATTAACCTATTATAATTACTTCCGAATCAATAAACGCTGTTTATTCCCATATAAACGATGAGTACATTTATGGGATACCAGCCATTCGGTCACGTGACATGCGACGCTTCCGCTCCATCCGTCCATTAAGAACGTGCTGGAGAGGAAGCTGGTCGCAGCCTTCTCTCCAGAGATGTCTCTGCGAACAAGCCGTTCAGGGTGACGTAGTTGACTTCACCGCCGTGTAGAGGGTGATAGTGCCGTTTCGAAGCTCCGCCCCTCGAAGGCCATAGAAAACCATCAACCATATTTCGGAGCTAATACACGCGAAGTAATGGGGAAGGTAGGGGAATCGGGGAAGGACGACGGAGGGAATGACTAGCGGCCGCTAGGTCGGACGGCCAGCGGCATATAACATTTGGGCAGGCAATTATGACGCTCGGTTGAACCAGCCGAAGGCTTGCAACAAACGCTTACAATGAGTACATTACTCGATCCGCGGTGCGCTGACCTACCCAATTTTGGTCATTTTGATGATTCTACGCCGATCCGACTTCCAAAAGTGTGGTTCTTTCCCCCTGCGGTAGCCTAGCGAGAGAAGTCCAATCGCGCGGCTATCAGTCTGTAAGAATGGCAGAATTCCTCCTCTTAGCATTCGCCGTCTCGCATTCCAATCTCTACTACGGTGAAACACTTTTCGATTCAAAATGCTGCCCATTAGTGTTAAACAATATTTTGATTGAGATTTTCGTATGGTGTAACTACTTTTAACCCTTTCCTGCCGGCGACTACGAAAGGAAAATGTTTTCCGTGCTACGGGTAGCTTGCGAAAATTTTAAACCTCGCTCTGCGAAGCACTTTTTTGGGGTGGAGTGGCCCAGGTACTCTCGTCCCTCCGATTTGGGACCCTACATAACGGGGCGCCCGGCTATTACCCCGGCCACTGGACTCGACCCTCCAACCCTTTCTTAGCGGGAGTCCACGGTCAACTCATTGCATTAGCAGTGTTTTTTTAAATTAAATATTGTCTATGATTTTTAACAGTTTACACTTATATAAGAATAACTAACATTTTTTTAAGCATTGTAGAATTTTAAACGGATTTCTAGCGTTAATAATAACAAAGTTAGGACTTTTCCATTTTTACAGCTAGTTAGGACGTCTTGAAATTTTCTTTGAATAAACCTCCAAATAATACTTCCCATCCTTCTTTTTCATTCGGGCTTTGGACCAACGTAGGCGAAGTTAAAAGTATGTTTTTACAATATACATTACCGAAAAATACCGGAATATGAGTAATTACTAAGGGGATCAATGAAGGAATCGGAAAATAGAGGACATATAGTGTAAATAGGCATTCAGATTGTAACAAACACGTACGATATAGACAATAAAACGACAACGTTTCTCTTTTTGCGTATTTTTCATCGCATATGAACACACAAGGCTTTAACACAAGAAGTCCGTTAATAATAACACTAAAATTTCGTTTAAAAATTGCTTATGCACAGAAAAAAACGAAGAATTCATTTCAAGGTATAAAAAATTGGAGTTTGCAATAAATTTTTCTTTGCAAAAATCATTGACAATTCAACCACTTCAACACGGATTCCTGCTATTATGAGGATCGTAAATGAGTAGGAGGGTCGGGCCAAATGGCCGAGGATTAGCTCTAAGGTCTCGCTAAGCTGGGTCTCAGGCAGGGCCTGAATAATGCGAAATAATACGATGTCTCCTTGTCATTTATCTCATTTTTCCTTCCTTCATTTTTGGATGAGTGATGTGTTAGCGTTATCTTTACTCAATGATGTTTCAAATAAAACATGTAAAAAATATTTTCGTGAATTTCTGCGAGTTAGGTAGATTTTCGGATTTTATCTTATTCACGCTGCCTTCAGGCAAATGGTTCTCCTCTTTAAACTAAAACTTATAGTGAAAGTTTCTTACACATCATTATTATTTAATCAATAAACGTTTATTTCTATTTGAATCAGTTTCAACGTTGTTATTTTTATTTACACATGTTTTAAAGTAAAAATTTCGAATTTTATGAGGTAAAAAGTGGTCGCCTGCTAACTTTTGTATTTTTAGAAATAGACCTATATACCTATGCTGCATATGAAATTTGTATAAATCTTTTAATTTATTTTTTGTGAAAGAATTGAGACATTATAATGATTACAAATTTAGATATGAAGTTTCCATTGCATCCGTGTTTCTTCGCGCACCGAACATCTGTTGTCTCGCATTTTCCAGCTAAGATTACTACCCTAGAAATGGGTTTTTGAAAACTACGAAACGAAATGGGTTTTTGATTACTACCTTAGAAATGGGAAACCAGGAAGATTTTTAGTATAAAATTGAGTTTTTATTAGTACTTCATGAGGTAAAAATCGGTCTTCATTTATGGCAATATTATATGATGCATATAAATTGCAACGCAATAGAAATTGATTACGTTTTAAAAACTCTGCTGATGAAGGCAGAGAGAGAATCGAAATGAATTCTTAATGTAGCTCTTTGCGACCAAAAATGTAGGGAAAAACCTAAAAGTGGGACTATCTGTAGTAAATAAAGGAAAACTTATAACAAAAGGGTTAATGCCAGGCACAACCCGTACACACAGCGCACTATTCAACGCCCCCTTCAACCTTTGATCGCGCCTAAAAACTGACTGACGTTGGTTTGCCGATGAGGCCGCCGCACACTCACGCGAGGCTACCTCGTGTAGTAATTTTACGAGACAGGTATCGCAAGACGACCTTGCGATGCAACCCCGCGATACTTGCATCGCCAAGTGGGTGCGAGGATGTCAAAGCCTAGAACATGCATTAAAAACCTTGGTTATAATAGTCTTCCCAGTCTGGGCGAGAACGGGTTGGCCGTTGAGACGTGCATAACCCGGTTCACTCTCGCTCTACTCCCAAGCGGTCGCGGGATCTGACTGGACAAAGATTTGCCTTGCATTTGAGACCGAAAGCGATGGAAAGTCGCGAACTCTCGTCCGCTCTCGCCGAGAGCGAAGCATTCTCGTCGCTCCCGAGCAGAGTGTGCCATCGCGAGCACCGTTCGAATTATGGACTTGGAGAAAAGCGAGCGGTAAGATAGAAACTCACTCCCCACAAGCATTAACGAGACGCTGCAACTTTATCAACTACCCCGTGTTATAAACGTGCATTCCTCGAGCACATATTGCAGCATTCAGATATCTCATCGCCTATGCGATGCACCGGGAGTGACGAGTCTCGTTCGCTCTCGCGACTGCACTACCGGGAATGAGAAGCCACGAGTCTCCCGTGACGGGAGGCAAGCGACAGGACCATTGCTTTACTCTAGTCGGCAGTCGCTATCAACAAAAATGTCATCGGACCCTACCGCCCCTTCCCAAGTAACCAGACGAAAACAAAAAGGGGCGTGGCCTGAGAATGAGGCGGGGTTAGCCATCGCGCATGCCTAGTTGGTTCTCTTACTGCCGCTTGGGCGCAGCACCTCGAGGCCGCTATTTCATTAAATTGTTTTTCCTCGATGGTACAAAAACCATAAAAAGTATGAAGTTCATTTTTCTTAAATAAACCTTTGAAGACATTCTCAATGTACTGACAATTCAGGTATTCATAATTTTGCATTTATTTTGTTTAAATATAACTTCAAAATAAAATGTTTAAACAATTTTGTATAATAATAAATGTCAATTACTAAAAGACGGTATCATCTATGCGCCTACCAAGTTTTACCATAATAGATTATAAATTTTACTCGCCTCCACCGTTTAAAAATTTTAACCCAGTCCAGCACCCTCTTAAGGGTATGAGAAATACAGGAACCTTAAAACGTCCCACGCTGACGCCAGGTCCACGTGCGACAGCTGACGGAATATCGTTTTTAGGTCAAGGAGAACTCACACGAGGTTTTTTCACTCAAGCAGTAAGCGAGGGGAATCTCCACAACGACATTTATGCAACACTGTTCCAGTTCTAGAAACAGTGGACGTGATCAAAATTACATACCCAGATAAAAATTCATAAAATAAATTTTCCCTGCAACAAATACCAGCAATTAAGAATGTTGGAAAGTTGATAAATCGAATTAGGTATCTACCTGCGTAACTAAAAAACATTATTAAAGTTCACGTACGTAAAATGCAAAGGACAAAAATGTAATGTCTTTCAAGTGTGACTTAAGGCAGTTACAGTAAGATATCACTTCAAATGAAATTCGATAAATTTGGCATATTCGTGAAGAAAAGAGATCTCACCTTTCCATGATAACAAAATATATGTCACTTACCACAATACTTTTTCGAGATATTTTCCAAAATATACCATTGCCATTTTCTTTGGGAAATAACACGGGTATGCATTCCAGAGTGACTTTATTTTAAAAATGAGGAATTACTAACGCATACATATCGTCTGAAAGTTCAAATTATGTACCTGTGTAGTTTTTAAGCTTCCTCAACTATTAAAAAAAAATAAATTACTCGTAGTAGTACTCGCAATAATTTTTACAGAATCGCAAATAAATATTCGGTTTCGAAGGAGTTTCGAAGCGTACGGCATGAAAAAAATGAGTCGAGTTAAAATCTTATAATTGCATATTTGGTAAAATACTAAGAATTCCAGCAATTTAAAACAATTATGCCTTTTGTCATTTATGTTACATTATTTATTTCGTGCTTCTTGCAGTTGCTTATTTAAATAAATAAATAAATAAATATATATATATATATATATTCCGTTATATAACGTTCCCGTAAGAACAAATTCTTTTTCTATATCTCTTTCTCCTACCTCCTGTAAGTCTTATTTAATATATTTGTGGCAGATTGGCGAAAATTTCAAAAGAATATATATATATATATATATATATATATATATATATATATATATATATATATATATATATATATATCATACTAATATATAAAAATTGAATGGTGTCTGTCTGTCTGTCTGTTGCTCAATCACGCAAACACTACTGAACCGATTGAGCTGAAATTTTGTATATAGTTAGAAAATATACCAGGATGAAACAGGCTAATTAAAAATCTGTCAGGGCCCCCAAAGGCCCCCCTTGGTGGTCCCTGATGGTCCATGCTAAGCATTGGGTTTGGTGCAGTGGTTTTATTTTTTGCTTTTAAAAATTACTTTCACTCAAGATAGAGGGCTGATATTTTTTTTATTGGATGGCTGAATAAATGAAGTTTCTAATTCTTTCAATCGATTTTCTTTTACGCTTCGTAATTCTCTGAAAATTATGTTTATAGCTGAAAAATCTCACATAATTCTCTGAAATCAACAATAGCATATTTCCTTGACAACCAGAGATTTGAATTTCAATGGACATTCACGCATCTGGCATTTAAGTTTTCCTGCCGGCCCATGATATAGCACGTATAAAGAAAATTTGTATATGAGGGGTCCAGAGTCCCAAGGGCCCCATGATAGATTGCTTCGGGGGGTAATCGATTAATTCAATGCATATATACAGGTATACTCCTCAATATCTATTCTCCAAGTAGTTCTCATAAGGGAACTACATACGAGAGAACACTTATGTATAAAACGATACACATAAAGGAATTAAACGTGGAGGAATATTTACGTGCAGCGAATAATAATGTTAATAATGCCTCCGTTGGTGCAACAAATACGGCGTTGTTCATTATATTTCAATACTCAGATGAATTACACGTAGTGGAACTTTCTGCCTCTCATTACGATTGCGAACTGTTTTTTAGACCAATTCCCACATAAACTTTACGAGTTATTTATATATACTTAAACGTGTTAAAATGCAGTTTACTTACATTGAATCAATCATCGAATTGCCTATTGGAGTCTTCCACTTGCCTCTGTGTTTCCCCTCCTTGGACTTAAAATATATCCATAAACATGCCTTATAGAATAAAGAGTAACCTTTTGAAAAAATTTTCTTTAGCATGAGGAATGTCTTCTTTGCGAGAAAATGAGTCCTTGCATGAAAAACGACAAAGGTTAGTCTTGGATGCTCAAAGACATGCCTACCAGCAATCTCATGATAATCTCCCCGTGGTGTTTCTCGGATTACGCTAAGAACCGCACAAATTTCATCCTAACCAAACCTACTGGCGGGCAACCAGCTAAAAATCTGGTTCAAATATTGAGCCATTTGTTTCGAAACTTCAATCTGTTTTAAGATGGCGGAAATTATAATTGCGTCACTACATGCTTCTTACCCATAAGAAGAACGGATATTCTGCGCAATGGGCGTCATTGGGGCATGAAAATTAGCAAGTGCACTAAGACTGATCACCATGGATTTTTAATTTTGTAACCAATGATTATGATTTAGAAAACAATGAATATAGCCACCCTTTATGCCAAAGGCATAGTCCGGGTATTGAAGGATTCATAGGACAAATAAACTTCGCTGCTATTGAAAGTGCTCCTTTTGACGTTGTCAACCGATGGATTATACTCTACTCTCCTATCCTGATTAAGATACTCAATGTATATATCAACGTTGAATGGCGGAACTCAATTAAGTCATTGAATGCACATATATGTACACGAGGGAAGTGATCAAGCTGTTATTCACTCAGAAGACGGCTCAAGAGAACTTGAGGGACGAGGTCAACATCTATCAACCTAGGTGCTATTTATTAAGTAGTAATGAGTCTTCGTGGCCCATTATTGGGTTTCCCGTGCATTAAGGAAGACAAACAATCACTCAACTCTCCATGCACGAAAGGGAAAACGAACGAATCACAACAAACAAGATAGGATACGAACACCTCAAATGATCACGCTGACAGTACTCTTCAGGTTTTGTGGTTTTCTTATAAAATAAGTTCAATGTTTTTCACATCCGTTGAAGTTCAACGGGTACCTTCAGCTAGTATATATATATATATATATATATATATATATATATATATATATCATACTAATATATAAAAATTGAATGGTGTCTGTCTGTTGCACAATCACGCAAACACTACTGAACCGATTGAGCTGAAATTTTGTATGTAGTTATAAAATGTACCGGGATGAAACATAGGCTATATTAAAAATCTGTCAGGGCCCCCAAAGGCCCCCCCTGGGGGTCACTTGTGGTCCATGCTAAGCACTGGGTTTGGTGCAGTGGTTTTATTTTTTGCTTTTAAAAATTACTTTCACTCAAGATAGAGGGCTGATATTTTTTTTATTGGATGGCTGAATAAATGAAGTTTCTAATTCTTTCAATCGATTTTCTTTTACGCTTCGTAATTCTCTGAAAATTATATTTATAGCTGAAAAATCTCACATTTTTCTCTAATTCAACAATAGCATATTTCCTTGACAACCAGAGAATTGAATTTCAAAGGATATTCACGCATCTGGCATTTAAGTATTCCTGCCGGTCCATGATAGCACGTAGACAGAAAATTTGTATAGGAAGGGCCCAGAGTCCCAAGGGCCCCATGATAGATTGCTTCGGGGGGTAATATATAAATTCAATGCATATTTACAGGTATACTCTTCAATGTCTATTCTCCAATTAGCTCTCATAAGGGAACTGCATACGAGAGAACACTTATGTATAAAACGATACACATAAAGGAATTAAACGTGGAAGAATATTTACGTGCAGCGAATAATAATGTTAATAATGCCTCCGTTGGTGCAACAAATACGGCGTTGTTCATTATATTTCAATACTCAGATGAATTACACGTAGTGGAACTTTCTGCCTCTCATTACGATTGCGAACTGTTTTTTAGACCAATTCCCACATAAACTTTACGAGTTATTTATATATACTTAAACGTGTTAAAATGCAGTTTACTTACATTGAATCAATCATCGAATTGCCTATTGGAGTCTTCCACTTGCCTCTGTGTTTCCCCTCCTTGGACTTAAAATATATCCATAAACATGCCTTATAGAATAAAGAGTAACCTTTTGAAAAAATTTTCTTTAGCATGAGGAATGTCTTCTTTGCGAGAAAATGAGTCCTTGCATGAAAAACGACAAAGGTTAGTCTTGGATGCTCAAAGACATGCCTACCAGCAATCTCATGATAATCTCCCCGTGGTGTTTCTCGGATTACGCTAAGAACCGCACAAATTTCATCCTAACCAAACCTACTGGCGGGCAACCAGCTAAAAATCTGGTTCAAATATTGAGCCATTTGTTTCGAAACTTCAATCTGTTTTAAGATGGCGGAAATTATAATTGCGTCACTACATGCTTCTTACCCATAAGAAGAACGGATATTCTGCGCAATGGGCGTCATTGGGGCATGAAAATTAGCAAGTGCACTAAGACTGATCACCATGGATTTTTAATTTTGTAACCAATGATTATGATTTAGAAAACAATGAATATAGCCACCCTTTATGCCAAAGGCATAGTCCGGGTATTGAAGGATTCATAGGACAAATAAACTTCGCTGCTATTGAAAGTGCTCCTTTTGACGTTGTCAACCGATGGATTATACTCTACTCTCCTATCCTGATTAAGATACTCAATGTATATATCAACGTTGAATGGCGGAACTCAATTAAGTCATTGAATGCACATATATGTACACGAGGGAAGTGATCAAGCTGTTATTCACTCAGAAGACGGCTCAAGAGAACTTGAGGGACGAGGTCAACATCTATCAACCTAGGTGCTATTTATTAAGTAGTAATGAGTCTTCGTGGCCCATTATTGGGTTTCCCGTGCATTAAGGAAGACAAACAATCACTCAACTCTCCATGCACGAAAGGGAAAACGAACGAATCACAACAAACAAGATAGGATACGAACACCTCAAATGATCACGCTGACAGTACTCTTCAGGTTTTGTGGTTTTCTTATAAAATAAGTTCAATGTTTTTCACATCCGTTGAAGTTCAACGGGTACCTTCAGCTAGTATATATATATATATATATATATATATATATATCATACTAATATATAAAAATTGAATGGTGTCTGTCTGTTGCACAATCACGCAAACACTACTGAACCGATTGAGCTGAAATTTTGTATGTAGTTATAAAATGTACCGGGATGAAACATAGGCTATATTAAAAATCTGTCAGGGCCCCCAAAGGCCCCCCCTGGGGGTCACTTGTGGTCCATGCTAAGCACTGGGTTTGGTGCAGTGGTTTTATTTTTTGCTTTTAAAAATTACTTTCACTCAAGATAGAGGGCTGATATTTTTTTTATTGGATGGCTGAATAAATGAAGTTTCTAATTCTTTCAATCGATTTTCTTTTACGCTTCGTAATTCTCTGAAAATTATATTTATAGCTGAAAAATCTCACATTTTTCTCTAATTCAACAATAGCATATTTCCTTGACAACCAGAGAATTGAATTTCAAAGGATATTCACGCATCTGGCATTTAAGTATTCCTGCCGGTCCATGATAGCACGTAGACAGAAAATTTGTATAGGAAGGGCCCAGAGTCCCAAGGGCCCCATGATAGATTGCTTCGGGGGGTAATATATAAATTCAATGCATATTTACAGGTATACTCTTCAATGTCTATTCTCCAATTAGCTCTCATAAGGGAACTGCATACGAGAGAACACTTATGTATAAAACGATACACATAAAGGAATTAAACGTGGAAGAATATTTACGTGCAGCGAATAATAATGTTAATAATGCCTCCGTTGGTGCAACAAATACGGCGTTGTTTATTATATTTCAATACTCAGATGAATTACACGTAGTGGAACTTTCTGCCTCTCATTACGATTGCGAACTGTTTTTTAGACCAATTCCCACATAAACTTTACGAGTTATTTATATATACTTAAACGTGTTAAAATGCAGTTTACTTACATTGACTGAATCATCGAGTTGCCTATTCGAGTCTCTCACTTGCCTTTGTGTTTCCCCTCCTTGGACTTAAAAATATATCCATAAACATGCCTTAAGGAATAAAGGGTAACCTTTTGAAAAAAAATTTCTAAAGCATGAGGAATGTCTTCTTTGCGAGAAAATGAGTCCTTGCATGAAAAACGACAAAGGTTAGCCTTGGATGCTCAAAGACATGCCTACCAGCAATCTCATGATAATCTCCCCGTGGTGTTTCTCGGATTACACTAAGAACCGCACAAATTTCATCCTAACCAAACCTACTGGCGGGCAACCAGCTAAAAATCTGGTTCAAATATTGAGCCATCTGTTTCGAAACTTCAATCTGTTTTAAGATGGCGAAAATTATAATTGCGTCACTACATGCTTCTTACCCATAAGAAGAACGGATATTCTGCGCAATGGACGTCATCGGTGCATGAAAATTGGGAAATACACTTGGACTGATCACCATAGATTTTTAATTTTGTAACCAATGATTATGATTTAGGAAACAATGAATATAGCCACCCTTTATGCCAAAGGCATAGTCCGGGTATTGAAGGATTCATAGGACAAATAAACATCGCTGCTATTGAAAATGCTCCTTTTGACGTTGTCAACCGCTGGATTATACTCTACTCTCCTATCCTGATTAAGATAATCAACGCACATATCAACGTTGAATGGCGGAACTCAATTAAGTCATTGAATGAAAATATATTTATGTACACAAGGGAAGTAATCAAGCTGTTATTCAACCAGAAGACGGCTCAAGAGAACTTGAGGGACGAAGTCACCATCTATCATATCTAGGTGCTATTTATTAAGTAGTAATGAGTCTTCGTGACCCATTATTGGGTTTCCCTTGCATTAAAGAGGACAAACAATCACTCAACTCTCCGTGCACGGAAGGGAAAACGAACGAATCACAACAAACAAGATAGGATACGAACACCTCAAATGATCACGCTGACAGTAATCTTCAGGTTTTGTGGTTTTCTTATAAAATAAGTTCAATGTTTTTCACATCCGTTGAAGTTCAACGGGTACCTTTAGCTAGTATATAATAAAAATGCACCGGACAGGGGGTGGGGAAAGAAAAGTAAAAAGAGACGACTTACTGGGAACGCTTTTTTTTTCTTTTTTCTTCAGCTGACAAAGAGCTTACAGGCTCGAAACGTTCCCAGTAAGTCGTCTCTTTTTACTTTTCTTTCCCCATCTCCCTTCCAGTGTATTTTATATATATATATTTTGAATATGGTCTCCGTCGTCATGACTGGGGGGAAGTATATCTCACTCGAAAGACCCCTAACCTCTGAGTTATGAAGATTCAACCGAGTTAATGTTCACCCGACGCTAAGAGTCAGAAACCACGGCGATTGGCAGGCAAGTGCAACGAATAGACGAGAGAACATTTCGACAAGATGTATATATGTGAATAGGAGGGAAAGTGGAGAGGAATTGGTATTGAGTGGGAGGAGGAGGAGGGAGATATGGAAGGGAGGGAGGAGAAACACACACAAATATACACACAGCTACGAGAGAGGAGAATCGATCTTCCACAGGTGCCGCGTCGCCAAGTGTGACCGCTAGAGGCGCCATTGGAGAGCGCGCGAGCGGCAATGTGGTCTGCGTTCGGAGGAATCCGAAAGGGAAAGATTTGAAAGGTGGTTTGAGCGAAATAGTTCCCGAGTCATAATGGAGACAATATTCAAATTGTATTTTTTTATTTCAGCGTCTGTAAGAAGTACGAAATAAATATTTTAATATTAATGGTGCAAAAATATAATTATATATGACAGCAATCCTCAGTAATTAAATAAATATATCTACATAAGTGTCTAACTTGACTCATTTTTTCCCGCCGTACAGCTGAAAACCCGTCAAAACAGCAGGTTTTTTTGCAATTCTGTAAATATTTCTGTGGTGAGTAATAGATTATATTTTTTAAATAGTTGAGAAAACATGCAATCTACACACTGTTAGTTTTTTAAAGAAATCTAGATGTTATAAATTCCTACTTTGTTTAATATTCTCCCTCTGGAGCGCACTTCCATAATCTATCCCATGTAAAACAGCTTACATTTTCAGGCAAATTGCTCGAAAAGTAGTTCGGCAAGGGGTTGATATTTTGATATCTTTGGAAAGATGAGTTTTTTCTTTAAAATTAGGCCAAATTCATTAAATTCTAGGTAAAGTGATTCTTCGCTCAAACCAAATTAAGTGCCATAACAAGAGTGCAGCACGTAGGGCACTAACTCTCATTTCCCACCGTTTGCGAACACTACAACCCCCCCCCCCTCTATCGACGGATGGCGAGACTAAAGTAGTACAAGGGTAGAGCGGTCTGATGGAGGACGTTTAGGTATTTATCTTTTTGACGTAAATACGCCATTAAAATCAGGTGCACCATGCAGGTATTATTACTGCCGGTAGGAAGGTCGGCGAAAGCGCGCGCTATAAATAAATGCTATCGGTTAAAATTCGTAGGTTCGGGCGATATTGCGTGGAGTTTTTCCCTGGCGAATAACTTGGATTTAAGTGCAATTTTCCACAGACAGATACTTTATTACCCGGCCGGGGTTGCGATGATTTACATCATCTTCACCCGAAGATGATACGCTTCGCTCATTCGTTTCAGTTAGTGAAGGATTTCATTTGACTGTGCGCTCCTGGCAACATAGATCTGGGCACCTGTTGCCACGAGATATCTTTTCTACGCTAGAATGCGTCCAAGATAATAGCTCAGTTGACAGTAATGCCTCGTGCTCACGGTAAAATTTTCGATAAAAAGTTTTATAAAATCGACTAATTTTATTAAAATGAGCTTGCTAACTACAAAACCGTTTTATATAACGTTTTATGGAATAGGACAGGTTCTATTTCCATAAAACCGTTTTATGCAACAATCAATGACACGTTCCGCTCATCGCGTTGATAATAATCTCGTATCCATGAGAAGCCAAACAAGGAAAACGTAAACAAACATGGCTGGAAGTTCATGGAACGTTGTGGCAGTATCCTTCTTGTTAGAAGAATGCGTTCGAGCCTTAGCACCGCTGAGTGCGATCAGAAAGTAAGTAAATAAACAATAGATATAGTTTTTAACCTAACAGTCATCCTAAAGAGAGTGCATTTATCACTTCACGTGTTTGCAAAGCGTCTCATAGATGGCAGGATATTGTGGTTTTATGAATAGTTTTACCGTGAGCAAGCAAGTACGTTTTACGTACGATTCATAAAACTTTCAATAAAAATGTTTATAAAACTCTTTTATGGAAAATTTTACCGTGAGCAACAGGCATAAGAAATGCATCACATTTGTAAACACGTCCTATATGTCGCTTTGGGAAGGGAATCACGTGATCGAAGAATCCAATATGGTGGCCATTGAATTTCTTTTATTCGGGTTTCTACAGCGTTGATTCATTTTGCAGGTTGGCAGGAAGCTCGCGGCATCATACATACCATGGGAACTTATTAATCCATTCCCAAAGCCATGCTCACTCCGCTGCATCAACCTCCATAGAAAGACTGCAATAGCTTTTGAGTATTTAGGAGAAACCCGAATAAAAGAAATTCATCAAATCACCGCGGAAGCCTCCGTAGCGATTTCATGGTGGCCTTTGATTAAATCACACGATCGCGATAATATTGTTTACTGTTCATTTCTTTCTTCGCCAAATAAGTTTTATTTCAACTACGCTATTATCTTGGACAGACTCGTAGCTAAAGAAGGGACACACTGAAAATTACCCCGGTAATTTTCGTAAATTACCGTAGTATTTTTCGTAATTTACCGCGCCCCTTGAAAATTACCGTAATTTTCCAGATGATTCACCCATGTTTGAGATAATTTTTCATACAGATAAATGCCCAATAAGTTCCTTTTAGCCAAGTTCACATTTCCTACGTGTTTAATTATTAATTGAGAGATGTACAACTCACTTTTGGAATATTTTAATTAAATTATAACATTATAGAATAATTTATTAGAATTTTATTCTTGAAAATTTCTCATACTTTGACAAAAGAAAGCCAGATTGCGTGTTACTGCCGTAGTTCTTTTTACAATTTTAAAAATTTCAAATAGACTTATGTTGTATTAGGTATGGTTTAAACATCGTTATTCCCTTCCTATTGCTATTGGCTTTCTTATTTAATCATACGTTTGTTTTAAAATGCTTAACACTAAAAAAATACTGGAAAATTACGGTATTTTAAAAAATTACCGTAATTTACCGTGGTAATTTACCTCAGGTGAAAATTACGGTAACTTTCCCACCTCTACTCGTAGCCCATCATCTCCCATTTTCCCCTTCACTTTCACTTGCAGATGGGCTAACTTGTTTGCCTCCATTTTCACACCTTAGATCGTCAAAATTGCCATTTAAATTCTATGCTAACAAGCTCTAGAGGTGGCAACGAAGGAGGGTCGGCCAGTCGCCTCGACGGAGCTGCCACAACGGTGTTCAGAGTGTAGCAACGCATCTTCCGTAGTGAAGGAATAATGTCGTAAGGATTGAAACCACTCCCCTCTGATTTGTTCGTTCACCTTACAACAGGATTACCAGCCATTCACGTCGAGTAAATAACGCTAAAAAACGAGTAGAGCGTGGATCGTGCTTTGCGCCAACGTAAGAACGAAACGTAACAATGTAATCGACAGCTAAGGGATGAAACTGTGGATCTGCCTAGGCAATTTCCAGCTTCAATTTTTAAGGTAGTTTGAGCGAAAAATCGCTTCACCTAGAATTTGATGAATATGACTTCATTTTAAAGATGAAACTCTCATCTTTCCAATTGTATCAAAATATCAACCCCTTGCCTAACTACTTTTCAAGCAATTTGCCTGAAAATGTAAGCTGTTTTACATGGGATAGATTACGGCTGTGCGCTCCACAGGGAAAATATTTTAAAAAATTAGGAACTTTTAGCGCCTAGATTTCGTCAAAAAACTAACGGTGTGTAGTTTGCATGTTTTATCAAATATTTATAAAAAATAATCTATTACTCACCACAGTAACTTTTACAGAATCGCAAAAAAACCTGCAGGTTTGAAGGGTTTTCAGCCGTGCGGCGGGAAAAAATGAGTCAAGTTAGAGACTTATGTAGCTTCATTTATTTAATTACTGAGAATTTTGGTAATATATAACTATATCTATGCGCCAATAATATAACAATATTTATTCCATACTTCTTACAGACGCTGAAATCAATAAATAAAATTTGAATATGGTCTCCATTATGACTAGGGATGTATCTCGCTCAAACCACCTTAAGGCGATGCAGCCAATGACGAACAATAACCAGCAATTTCTTTAAGCAAATTTGATCAAATTCAGTGCTAAACGTTGTGAATATTTCATAAATATTTATCGGAAATTAAAAAATATCTCCTACGAGTTCAATTCTTCGTCCCAATTACGGCGAAATCGGGAATCTTTTTATCTTTCACCGTACGCCCACAACAACGTTCAGGGGGGGGGCTATTCTGTATGCTCTCGGAATTACCGAACCGCGAAAGTGACGAAATTTTGACGTCACGGCCTCTAAAATTTGAAATATTCAAAAGTTGAGATTTGCCGTGGGAAGTGACGTCACGTCAACGGATTTTCCGAGGTTCGACCATTCCGAGTCCTTACTGAATAAGGTCCCAGGAGAATAACCCGCGGCCGGTGGCGCTCTCGGAGGTGTCATTACGACAACACACTAGATGTCGCTGCATTTCTTACAATTAGCGAATCTTCCGAGCGTCACTTCTTCGTCAAGTGTTCTAAAGAATCGAATTCCTCACCTCGGAAGAACTGCCAACAAAATACTAGGCTTACCATACGTCCTGGTTCGGCCGGGACAGTCCGGGTATGAAACCCGGACTGTAATATGAAGGTAATATCCATGATTTAGCAATGCATGCAATACCATCTAGTGATGGTATCTTGTATTGCACGTAAGCATGTCTATTAACGTAGGAGGAAGGTAATCTCCTACTTAGGGCGTGCGGGGTTCGACCACCAACTGGGACAGGTATATTACGCCTCTCGTTTTATTAAAATTAGTTTCTTTAAATTTGTGTACACTTGAGAGGTACCATTTATTCTGCTGTTTGGCTTTTCGTAACCACGATCTAATCAGGCCCGGTTTGATTGAGTGAGGTTAAACCATAGCCCTTTGATGACGTAGCCTTTATGTAGATACCAATTGAGAGTTAAGATTTTGTGAATAACATCACACGTTCAATTACGCCATCTTTATCAATAGAAGAGCGTATCAACACCAGTTATCACGCAAGAGAAAATTTTCAACCAGGCAATAGAAAATCCGACCAAAACTGTCGGAAAAATGAAAGACATTCTTTGTAAGTGCGAAGTCCAAAATTCCGCTTTTGAAATAAAATTGAAAGGTTCCAAATCGTTGCTAACACGTTCAACTTGTATGGTACGACGTCACACGCACGGCTGCAAAGAGATAAACCAGAAGGTATCAAAATTCCCATGAAAATATTACTTCCCGGCAAAGTCAAATCTTTTTTTTTTAACGGCGAATTTCATTCCGTTGTGTATATTAAAAAATGTAAAATAAGACTATCATCTTCTTCACTTATTGAATATAGGCTTTATTTCTCCCAGAAATTAGTTTAAAATCAAGATCGTCGCATTATGAAAACCAATAAGCAGGATTACAATGATAGATAGTATTTTATTTTTAAAAAACTTTAAATTTCTGTTCTACTTCCATTTCAATGCCGTTCGAATTTGCCATCATGGGTAACGTTTTCATTAACACCGAATGGATTGGCATAAAATTTAAAGAATAATTAATTAGTTTGCAATTAAAATTTTTAATTACAACGAAAATTCCTGTTTTTTTTCAAGCGAAGCCACGAATCACACCGAAAAGACAAATGCCATAGATAATTAAAAATTTTTATTACAGGATCCATTATGCGTGCATTCAACATAATGAATAAACAAGGAGGTGATTCAACATGTAAAGCAAAAGAGAGGAAAAACTTTCATGCGCTCTAATTATCCAATCATGAAAGCCGCCCCAGACTTCAAGCAGACTCGCCGAAAATCCCAGTTTTTGGAATATAAATTAATTAACTAGAAACACTTTGGAAAACACTCTGGTAACCTTCAATTATGAATGGAAATAATCATTAATTTTATAAAATGAAATCGTCTATGAAATTACGAAAATTATAAGCAACCATAGTTCAAAACTGCAGTGAGAGGGAGCTGCCATCTGTGAATATAACTTCAAAGGTATTTTTGCATTCGCGGGCTCGCATTCAAGGCGATAATATTAAAATAAAAAAAATAAAAAAAAGAGAGCTTTCTATTCAAAAAGTGTTGGAGTTAAGCGCCCCTCGGAGGGGGGGGGGGGGAGAAACAAAACACGTACACTTCAGCGAAACACACACGAACGTCGATGAAAGGAGGAACAATTTGGCTCAGGCGAAACGTTCGATAACATGTCGGTAGGTGGCATTCCTTGCGTTCACAACAGAGATGCCCGAATGTTTTGTGCACATAATTAGAATACGCACAAAAAGAAGTAATCTTTCCACTACAGATTAATTAAAAACAACTTTCACATTATCCTCACGCCTTCCCTTAAAAAAAAACGCAAAGGACAACAATCCAGGGTTGCCACAACAACCAAGAGATCATGAACTTCCAGGGCTTTTTCAGGTTTCAATCCAGGCCAAAATTTTAATGTGTGAAAATTCCATTCTTTGGAGAGTAGTTTAACAAGGCGTATGACTATGAGCACAAAACATGCTCTGTGTATGTGCACTGCGAGCATGCACCGTGAGGGAATAAAATTATCCAACAGAGCACCGCCACTATCGCGCTCGCGAGCGGATAATCGCCTTCCTCGCGTCGATGAGATATTATTATTCTTAGGTCCCGGCGGCGAGAAATCAATATTCCATCCCCCCAGCATGAGTTTAAATAATAGGGCCAGACAGATTATTTTAGGGGCATACCTAATAACTTGATAAACTCCGAATAAGAGAACAAATGCCTCCATATAAGGCAAGGTATGCACCATATAGCCAAGCACCAACAGACAGCGCCTAAAACGGTGCTCCTTATCCATTGAAAACAATCATACTTGACTTGAAAAACAAATTTCCAGACTAATTTCTTATTTTCTATGACTTCTCCGGGCTCGTTTTCAATTTCCATGACTTCCCCAGGTATTGCACATTTCCCAGACCTACATCAAACCGGCAATCGCAAGTGCGATCATCGAAATTCAATCCTCATATTCGAGCACCCATCGACTCTGCCGTGGAAATCTCCATTGAACTTTATTTTATCCACGTTTGACCCGTTCACTAAAAATCAACGCAAAAACAACTATCACGGATGTTTTTAAAATCGAAGTTCTCATCTTTTCAAGCGAACCCCGCACCCGTTCTGTTTTCCAGACTGCACTGCGGAGTGCGCACCCAGGTCTGAAACGAATTGAAAGCACCTGCCCTTTCCTTGAGCGGTGCGTTGGGAGCGAAAAAGCGAATGCACCGCAACCAAAAAACAATATCGATTTATAATCGGGAAAATACCTATATAGTAGAGGGCAGTAGAAACTCTTGTCCAGCTATTTTTCGAGCATGTAAATAATGTCTGTTGCTATGTAAATTTTGCAATACGTTTTCATTTTGTTTTTATTTAATATCCATCCAAAATGTCATGTACGTTAAACATTTCACGTTTAAGCTACAGCAGCAATCTAATTATTTATTTTCACTTTAATGTCACAGTTATTTAAGGAGTATGTAATTATATTCTGGTCTTTATAATACATCTTATATTACGTTTTTATTTTTGTCTTTAGGTGCTTAGTATAAATTCACAATGTCATGTAAATATGATTTTTCTGCTTGGAACTGGACTGAGGAACCTTCAAGTAGAAATGTTATAGTTACCTGTAACAGCAGTAATCAATCAAACCATCCATGTTTTACTTTAATGTTTCAGCTATTTTTGAGCATGTAATTAATGTCTGTTTCTATGTAAATTTTTGAAAAACGTTTTCACTTTGTTTTCATTCTATTCAAAATGTCATGTGCGTTACGTATTTGTTGCTTTTAGGGATATGTACCCAGAGCATTGAATAAATCTCTTCTAGCTATCCCTCTATCTATCTTCGATGTCTGCATTCACATAGGGATGCAAACCCTTTATTGGGGCGATATTTCCGGAATCCTGTTACGGAGCGATCCTCAGAGAGCGAGATCCGAGCTGGCTCCGAGGCACTGTGTTAATTAAGAGTCCTCTGCTGTTTGCGCGCTTCTCTCGAGGAGCCTGGAGAACCCCTTCATAAGAACACTTCGAATGAGGTCGACGAGGAACTCCCACGGCACCATCGAGACAATGCAAAGTATGACGACAATGAAATGGAAACGAAAAAGGAACGAGTCACCGTAAAAAACAGAATCACATCACTCGGACAATCTTTGGAGGGCGTCGGTCGATTTTTTCAAGATGAAATTCCACGACTAATCATAAAATGTTTCGTGGCTTCCGAGGCCAGACGCTTGGGGATACCGAGACTCAAGATTTCAGACAGGCTTCGACTCTCTTCGGAAAACTAGAATAATAAAGTCGGCTCAAGATCACCCGCTCGCGGTAAAAGTACCTATATGATTTATCTCCGCGAAGCGCTTTTACCTATCGTTTCGGCAAGAAATGTCGCATCCATCTCCTTTGACGCAGAGTCCTCTGGATTGCCGATAATACACTACATAGTTGAGTCGTCGCATTCCGCCATTTTTGTTCTCGGCACATCTTGCTTACGTGTGAAAGTGAAGGCGGTAGGCAGTCGCTCTGCAGGATTTTCCCTGTTTTGCAGAAGAAATAAAGCAAAATGGTTGGTTGCTCTGCTCCTAATTGCTCTAATAGCACTGAGAAAGGGTTTTTATCTCAAGCGGTTTACCTTTGGCGGCCATTTTTATAATGTTGCGCGAGCCCATTTTTGCATTTGTAAAGGTTTACGTAAATGCCTATAATTATAAAAGTATTTATCCCAGCAGGATGAAACAAAAAGAATTTTGTTTTAAATCTCTCAAGGCAAAAAATAAATCCAGTAATTTGTTTACCTCTCTCTATCCTTTCTAAGGTAAAACTACAATCAAAGTTTAAAAACGTTACGATTGAAGTTTTAATTCTTGAAATTTTTTTCAAATAGTAGGAGTGGATTATACAGTTTGAATTATTTTTTATTTGTAGTTATTTTTTATTTAATTTATCATTAAAAATATTAATAGTGATATGCCTACCCTTGAATTGTTATAAATTTTTAAAAAGTGACTTTTTTCAACTTTTTTTTTTTTCAAAGTTTGGCTTCGAATAACTGTGATGGGGTTGGAGATAAAAATCTCAAATTAGCAGAACTTACAGTCTTTGTGTAGTTGTACATGACATATAAAAAGTATGTTGTGTATTTTACTAATAAAAAAGTTACAACCTCTCAAAAATGACAAAAACATTGTTAAAGCGAAACTAGCGAAAGAATAAAAAATTGACTGATGACTTAATTTGTAATTTTTCACGATTTCCAATTCATAAATTATTGGTAAAATGTTCCTAATAGGTCCAGGATGAATTGATTTCAATTTATGATCACCCAAAGTGCGACGGGAATCGCGAAATTGTGCAAAAACTAAGTTAACCTCACTTTCCCCCATAAGACTCTATAGAAACGTAGGAACAAAGATGGCGGAATTCTCAATTCCCATAGTGGAAATGTATGCGACGACTCAACCCTATGAGGGAGTAGTCGATTAGTCGAGATAAGTCGATTAAAGCAGTAGGTGCGAATTTCGAGGAATTTGGATTCCAATGCATCCCAGGTGAATATTTTTCTTTCAGCAAAAATTTCGTTCATTCATAAGGCAATTCATATACGATGTAAATAATGCACGTTGAAAAAAATGTATTTGTGAGATAAGTATGGGAGGGGATTCGCCACTGTAATTCATATTTTCTGCTGTGAATTACAATATTACTTAGGAATTAAGTTTCCTCTTTCACACAAACACGACATACACGACATCACACTCTTCCCATGTCAAGTGCGCCACTTGTCAATTGACCGGTAGGGGTTAGTCTCGCACTCACCGGAACGGTATAATCTACGCGCCTTCGACGCGATCAGAACCGCGTGTTGTTTTGCCATTGAAGGAAGAAGGAACACTTGGATCCAGCTTACATAAGTGAAGGGTGACTGAGTTGCGATTGATGCGTAAAGGGGCATCGCAACGGTAACAAGTTGAGGGGTGGGTGGTTGAAATAATTAGGAAACTATTTTATGCAAAATTATAGATTCCGAGTGAATACAACTCGAAACTTTGACGTCATTCTAGCCTCGACCGTCCTTGAGGACTATGAAAATGACATGAAATTCGCTTCAAACACGGAAGGAAAGCCTCAAACGTTCACAAGTGACGCACGATATTGGGGAGCATGCATACGATTTATTTATCACGTTCCAGCAGCGTACACGACGGCAAATTTTCGGACGAACCCAAAGAAATAATCCACAGGTAACAAGTCGATTAAATTTTTAAGGAAAAATATTATGTGTTAACCGCAGACAGAAATGGCAATTTAAAAAAAGATGCTGATAAGACTTTCCGAGTTAAGCTGCGGTCGGAGCAAGTCCTCGCCTGCCGAATCCAAGGTCGCGGGTTCGAATCCCGCCTGGGTAGAAAATTTACACCTCCCAGGGCATGGTTGTTTGTGGTCGTCCAAAATATATCAAATTGGCAGTAACTGGCTTTGGCTGTTGCCAATAGAGACATTATTATTATTATATTTAGCTCAACGTTTCACTCGTGTTGTAGCGAGTGTCTTCAGGAGCGAAGTGTAAGTGACTAAAGAATTGACTTCGCTCCTGAAGATGCTCGCTACAACACGAAAGAAACGTTGAGCAAAAAATGTTGGGTCAATTTAAGAAGAGCGGAAGGGTGCAAGCAGAGTTGAGGTAACCCAATTACCGTTCAGTCCAGAGAGACGCTGAGAGATAGGTTTAGCCCAAAAAATAATAAGCGCACGAAAGTCAATAAACTGCTTCAAAATATAGAATGAAAATAGAAACGCTATCGTTTTCAACAACGAGGAGGTTAACGATTAAAGTATGACCCTGACTGGGGATTTCATTAATGTTTATTTTGCGGCGGTCAGCGGAAATGCAGCAAAAATATTAAAACTGAGGGGTAAGCCAATAGTGAACGGATTCTGTGGTTGTCATTCAAATCTACGGAATAACGAAATCAGCTCACTCGGCTGATTTCTCCTAATCTTAATCCCACTGCAGGGCAACGGATACATTTCAAGAGCCCTTCCTTTTCAAAAGTAAAAATTGAATGAACATCAAAATGCAACATAGAACTAAATGACACGGAGCAAATATAACTATCTACTTAGTAGTCATAGAAATAAATTTTCTTTCCGTCAAAGAGGAAAATAAAGAGTAATATTTTAATTTATAGGTTAATCGCACTCGTTATATGCAAAAGAGTGCAAAAGCCATCATTTGCGCCGGCCCAATGCAACTCCCTTGTGGACTCCAAAAATTACACCAACGCCCCTCCGTGAATCATCCGCCATAAACCCCACAGTATAAAGTACCATTTTCACGATGTTATTCCCTTCTCTTTAACGATCGGAGTGACGGATCACAGGCGTAGGAAATTCTCCACACCGACTGCCTTCACTCGCGAGAAAATCCACGCGGAAATAGACGCAGAGGAAGACTCAACAACGAATTGCGATGAATCCACCGATGACACGCGGCTTCCCGGAAATCCAAAGAGGAATGCTAAGTAAGAGAGGGATGGAAATAAAACGTGAATTCTTCACGACGATGCGTAAGCTTTCAATGATTTCCCAAAGTGACGCGGGTCTTAATCAGAGGTTGCTTTCGGATATCTCGCCGTTCTCTGACCGATGACCAATATACACTTCATACCTCAGGGTCACAGTTGAAACTTTCGGATCAACGAACACACGAGGCGTTTCCGATGTTCACATCAAATGATCGTTTGCGGCTTGGCAATTTCTAGTCCGATAACACAAGCTAACAACCCCATCTCCTCCAAATTTTCATAAAATTCAGAAAAATGAAAAAACTCAATTGTTTACTGTCCACTTCACTGTTTAGGAAAAAATTCATTAAAAATCAACGCCGCGAGTTTCAGTAGCGGATAAAATTATAAATCTGAATATCATCAAGTCTAGAAGAAACATATCAACAGCATTCATGCCCTCGACACAAGTAATGCCGTGATAAGTAAATGTCTTGGATTGGGCGTTAACTTCTCATTCAACTGTGCGATTCAGGCCTGAAATAATTGCCAAAATCAAAATATTTAATTTGCTATGAAAAATAAACAATGGGTAACTCTCAAAACATTTCTGTGAAAGTGATATTGATTGAAGATTGCGTGCGCTCGTTTGAACACGAACCCCTTCAGAACATCTCGTTCCTTTTACCATATTCCAGACACGGATCCCTCGTTCACTATCTGTCACTTTCGGAAATCCTTCCTGCTTACTTGAACGCATGTAAAGGCATTCTTTCAAATAATTTATAGGTACAAGAACGGTCCAGCCTATTATTTACCCAAGCGCGGGTAATATTTTCCTACGCTTTACTCAGCAAAACTATCGGCTTTACATATGATAGATCCCTATTAAACTCTAGCCTCTAATACTGTCCAATATTTCTATTCTTGTCTGACCTGTCCCACGCTGACCCGACCTATTCTTCCTTCTAACACTCTTCAGTTATTTGTTATCTCTCAGAAAATATTTCATCCACTTATACTGCCTTCTTCAAATTACTCCAATCAGCTTCATTTTTTCCCCTATACTGACATGGCTGAGACTATCAATTATCTCTTCCATTCATCCTTCTCCACACCCACATTCATTCTGTCCTCTTTCTTTAGGAAGAATATCATTACATTTGCTAAGATTAATTAGGGAGAACTGCTCAACGCTCGCATATCGACCGTAGTCCCTAGAGCAGTGCTTTCCAAACAAACAAAAAAGCGACATTGTTAGTAAACACACTTTTATACACCACCTATTCCATAATATTGCTTATAAAACATATTAGAGTAAAAAAGAGATTAATTTAAAAGGTATACTAATGTTTTAATGGTAATTTCCGAAATTTTAAGACGAATATGTCAGGTCACTTTTTCACAGACAAAACTTAATTAATAGATTTTCATAATAAAGTTTAAAAGTTACCCCTTGATGCTACTACTGACGGGGAAAGGGTTGGCTTGGGGTTAGGATACATTCTGGCTTCTCATCCCGGGGGCCCGGGTTCCTGTCCCAACAGTGGCGAAGATTTTTCATTGGAAAGCTGATCGCGGGTCCTGTACGGATGACCTCAATTACAGTACTCCGTCCGTCAGATGCGAAATAAAACAAGGCGTCTCCTTGGAGACTTTCCCGAAGAGCAGTAGCTTATTCTCCGACGCCGGGTTTCCCTCCACCCTTTCTCCTTTCATCTAATAACCTTTCCCTTACCAACCTGGCACAAATGACTTCAATAAATGTCGGCATCCACCCCAAAAAACCCACCAAACCTACTATGACTGACTAAAACAATTCACTCACTGCTATAACATATTGATGGGAAGAAATGAGGAACGGAGGAAACAATTTAAAGATTTGTTTTATGTCGACATCGGAATAATATCGAACTCGACTCCCTCCAATTACCATCCATCATCAGAATATTCCATTCATAAGTATATAGGATATCATCAACAGAAAATTCCATCGATGAAAATTGTAAATCGGAAATTGATACAACAACGCGTAGGTATCAATTTCAGGCACATTTAATTTGCATCATCACATTTTTCAGTTCATCATAAAACTTGGATTTAAAATGGTAGTATGTATAGAGAGAGAAGACCCAAAAGGCGCATGCGTAAGGTGCCCTGATAAATTATAGGGCAGAGTCCACATACACTGGTTCCGTGCGTCAAAAATCCGCATTACGGATGCATGTATTCCGAATCAACAAGTTAGGTTTCATATTTCCGGCAAGGCCGATTTTTTCATTCGAGAATCCTGCATCGGCTCAATGCCTTCGTTTGTTTTTTTTTCTCCTCCTCGACGGATTATAGCGCAGTGGGACGCAAAGGGCCGAGAGGAACTCATTCGGACCGAGTGGAAAAAAATGAAGAGGAGGAAATGAAAGGCCGGTGCGCATCGATCCGCAAATCGACGAAAGACGAAGAAGGTAATCAGGAAAATGGATTCCCCGCTCTTCACGAATCGGACGCGCAATATCTGCGCGTGTTCCTCTTAGGCCGTTGCCATTCTCCTGGAACGGCCGACTACGACGCAGGTGACTGGATGGAGCGCTGCCAAGCAACAGAGAGCCGAAAAGAGACGCCGTTTATGAAAGTCGTCGTTGCCACGGCCGTGTGTGCTGGCAGGGCAGGGATGATATGACTCCCTGTACGTTTGAAGGAGTTCCGACGTGCCTTGAGTGATGTCTCCGGTTGTAAAATTGAAAGAGATATGCTATTTTAACTCCGGCTAGGCCACATCTCTCGGATACGTCACGAGGATTGGGAACCTGCACACAGAAAGATTCAATTCGCGAAGTAAATACGAAAGAAAAAGGGAACCTCACCCTTCGTTAGACACTTGAGCTACGAGCGAACATGAAGTGTCACAACACAGGTGACGGAAGGACTACTAGGCCGTAAGAGACTCGGGAGGCTAAACGCTGGGATTAGATTAGGTACTTGAACAATTCAGAAGAGTACGAAACGGAGGATAATTTTACTAACCCGCGCTATATCTCTAGAGCTGATAGAAGCGACAAAATAAGGGATTAATCCTGCCGAACTGATACGTACAAAGTCTTTCCTTCCCCGAGCCATTAGTTATTATAACAATCACAACGTGATACTAACGTAAGACAAACCGTTAATATGCAATTCCCCCTTGACCCCTCCTTTTCCCTTTGTCCTATATTTCCATGGCTGGTGTTATAACACCCCCTGCCACACGCCTATGCGTTGGCTCGCAGGGTACAGAATGTAGATGTGTGAGTCAAAGCAACTTCTACTACATTCCACCTTTCCTTTGGTGTTGTTTGAAGAATACTCTTTTCACCAATTTATGTCCTTGCCATTTGAAAAAAGTTAAGATACAAAATATGCAGATTACTCGATGGATCTAATTTAAATGAATATTTTTTTGTCGCAGAAGCCAACTGCAGTACAATTTCTATTGAATTAAGGCATTTTGACTTAAATCATTTAATTTATATGCTAATAGTTTTAAAAAATTATGGCCGGGTGAGTAATAAATGTTACGTGGAGGACAAATTAGTGAATAAGTACATAAAGTGGACGGTATTTCCCAGTGCCTTACAAGTAATGTCGATTAGAGTTTATGATCGGACCAACAATTTGTTAAATCAACGAAAATTGGACGCCTCATCCCACCATTTTCAATGAAGTAGGGATATGGAAAATTTTGGATATCAGACTCCTAAAATTTGATTTAATCACAAACACTTTGAGACAACGAAGGAGGAGGCAGTGAAAACAATATCAGCTCAAATTAGATGATCACTAACTTGTAGAAAAAATCTTACTCATTACACGACGAAATACTCTGTGGTTTGCCACTCATCGCGCGGCGACTTCAAAACATGACCTTGGCCGAAGGAATTGCCAGCGAAGCGAAGATTTTCGCTTCCGCATCAAATTATTTCCGTCAGCGAAGTAGAGAGGATCGATCGCCTATGTTCGAGGCCGCCGGATGCTGGCTACAGATCAAAGGAGTATCTATATAACTCGACCATGGCTTTTAAACCAAGTATTGCTGCTGAATAGTAACATCGCACAGGAAAATTGGTACTGATCTGTACAGATACAACACGGCTTGTTTTCCGTTTTAGTCACCGCTGCACAGTAGTTCTATTAAAGCTGTTTTCATACTAAACAATTCGCCCTTGTTAGATATTTTTTTACTACATACCTATAAGTATAGATTCTATGAAAAAATAACGACTTTTGAGGAAAACATTGTTTAAATTACAGAAAACACACCTAACGCCAACTAACTCAAACCTAACGTTGCTAGAGCAGAAACCGCGGTGGATAAACACAAAACTAACGGAAAATGAAATAGATATATAAAAAGTTACCAGATAAAATATAACGTGTACCTTACTCACCTGTTAGAATAACATGACGCAATACAAATAGCGGAGTAGCCAGCAGGTAAAAGACGATTACGTCATCGTGAAATCGTAAAGCAGTAGGCCAATACGTCATCGAATCACCACTATGTTTAGTCAAAAAAAGCACTAGGAGATTAAGACGCGCTTAAAACCGCTTTTCCATAACTCGTACCAAGGGAAATTCTGCCACTTCTTTTACCAAATCTCAAATTCCGTAATTGTTTCACAACTCGCCCGTGGTCTACCAGAGCCTTGTGGCTTAAGGTGGTTCCACCGTAATATGACTTTAATGTCATTTTATACATATTCTGCCTACTTGGAGAAAAAGTTGTCTTCTATCTGATATGAGCAACAAAATAATACCTTTCCACGCTTATTTTATTCTATAATTGAACTTGAACTTACATGGTGTTCAATGGGGGAATGAGAGAAACACGAGGAAAAAATAGTATTTTTCCATAAAATGTAAATGCCATTTTTGCGGAAAATTATTTATAAGAAGGAAATAATCCAGAGAAATTTAATAAAAATAAAATATAGGCATCTTACCACCTTATTTGTCTAGTTATTAAAGAATTAATGCCGTAATTTAAGTCAAAATGCGGTAATTCGTAGGAAATGGCGCTGCAGTCGGCTCCTATGGCTGAAGAAAGTGCTCATTTAAAATACATTCGTGGAATAATCTGCATATTTTGTACCATACTTTTGGGTTTCTATAGGTAACGCATTGCATCAGTGAAAGCAGGATTTTTTTTGATAAAATATCAAAAATGTGGAATTTAGTATTTGTTTTGACTCACACAGTCGCGTCGGATCCTCCTTAAGGTAGTTTGAGCGACATTTATCACTAGTCATAGTTGGAGAGATTGCATTAGAATTTTATTTTTAAACATTTAAGCAATTGTAAGAAGTATGATTCAAATATAGTAACGACTTAGTGTAACAACATACTAATGACCAAAACACTTAGTTTTAATGACTAGAGTTCTCAGTAAACTAAATATACGTGCACACATACATATACGAAACTTAAACTTGACTCATCTGTTTCTAGCCATTCGGCGAAGGCTTTTTTTAGCGAGCCGAGGGCTTTTTGCAATGTTATGAAAAAGTTCATTACAATAAGGTTTTGTACTTTTCTACATTTTTATTCTACTACACCTGACGATGCCATAAAATTGGTGAAACGCGTAGTGTGTTTTAAAAATAAAAAGTGTAGAAAAGTTCAAAACTTTATTGCAATGAATATTAAAAGTTTCTACAAAGTAGAGCCTGAAGCTGTGAATTTTATTGTTATGAAAAAAGAATGACGGTGAGTATTAAAGTTATCTTTAGGGATAATTGAGAAAGCACAAGAAATACACACGGTCATATTTCTGACGCAATATCTGAGGCAGATCTTTCCAATTTTCTTAATAATGACTCTCTGATGCGCACAGCGGTACCATATTCCATGGAAAACACGCTTCTTCTATTTTCAGCGAATATAAGCGATAAGCAGTGCGATACGTAGCTGCTATTTTGAATACCTTAGAAAGATGAGACCTTTTTCATTAATATTACTCCAAATGTATTCACTTTTCTGATTGGCGGTGTCTCACAAAATCTACCAAAATGCCTTCAATGTGCTATTTACTGCAGTTGGATGTTGCATCTAACTAATAGGCCCACCTCAACCGATTGACTGGATGGCGGCTCCCCATAATCTACTTCGATCAAAGACGACATCCAATTCGTCGGTTCCATCATCCAACCTCCCTTTTCCTCCGGTGAAGTAATGAAGGTGACGTCTTTCTTTCGAAATATTATCCGCACTACGACGACCATGGACGACTCATCGCCATGATGCAGCCAATTACTTTTGCCGTAGCCTTCGAAAAAATGCGCCGAACATATAAATATATCTGTTCGTTGCTGGAGAGATGAATCCACACACTGGTGTTCCCAAAAGCTTTACAGCTCGCGGTGACGCGATGATACCATCATCCGATGACGGGATAACAACAGGTCACGCAGAGCGTGGCCTTGGTAGGGAGGGAACTAGCCGAGCGTCCGTGCTTGAGTGGTGCGCGCGTCCGTGGCCCAGTGGCGGCAAGGGCGAGGAGGGACGCTCTGAGGGTCAGCACGCCAACAGGAGGGTGACCGCACGGAAATGCCCTCACACCGGGGGCTGAAGGGCAACGCGCTCACGTAGCTACGTCATCCAATTCCACCGTCGACGGATCACCCAATCGATGAGGCATTGTTTTCCCTCGGATGGACCTTCGACGTCGAGGACAATGAGATCTTTATAGAATTATTATGTTGCCTGCCTAAAAACAAAACATTCAGCCCGAGTACCAACTCAACACAAAATATAAGGCGCTTTGATTCAAGCATCCATTTTACATGGACATCCGCCAAGTCGTATTCCTAGTATTGGTCTCTAATTACATTTATTGTAAAATATACCTATTGTAAACAGCAATGCTAGCAATGATTTGTAAAAAAAAGCCTTTTTCGAAGATGGTCGCCTGCGCTGTTTATATAAATAATACTGAAATGGTTATGTTAGTTGTATTTCCTCATCACTTCTACTGCTTCAAACGTGTAGGTAAATATTTTTAGGCCTATTACGCTAGTAGGAAATTGCGAATTCTCAAAATGGGATGAAGCGGAAACGTTTCATGAGCAGCAAACGTGTGTAAATTAATAATGTTACCGGTTGCTAACGAATATAAATAAATATGTTGAAGCCTATTAGGCTAATGTTAAATCAAAGACACTAATTACGGCGGAAGCGGCTTCAACTTCTCTAACAGCCGAGTATACGAAGCGCCACACCTCTGGTACTTTTTATCTCCACTGTTTTACCTCTATAACGAATTCAGTCTCCCGATAAGCAAAAAAATATTATATTTCTTATTTTCAATATTTTACTAAAAATCCCTGGTGATCGTCCGCCGAAGTAATCTTTCCATCCGCACCAACGATGATCCGTTTCACGCATCGCACCAATAGTTTCGATGCGCTAAATTGAACCGGAGCGACGGTGACGCATCGCAGCAGTTAATGCGTGAAACGGAACGCACCCTTATTGGCTTGAACACCTGAGCCCTGTTTCTCAAAGTTATAAGTCCACAAGTCTACAAGTCGGATCTTACAAGTGTGACTTACAAGTGTTTCTCAAACGAAAACGGAGGACTTGTGAATTCTCAAAGACTTTACAAGTGAAAATGGTGGACGTCCAGTCTATATTTAGCTATTATTTAAAGCTTTAAATGTACTTCGCGAGTTTCTCCAGCCATATTCTATAGGTAACCAAGAGTCAGTGCTATGTTGCTTGGTGTCTATAAATGCGTGAATACAAGATAAACGGATTTTTTTTGTTCACAGTTTACCTTAAAATATCTCAAGCGAGGACGAATCTTCTGCACAACTTGAACGTCATGAGGAAAAGTCGTTCAATCCATCGCATGAAGGGGAATATGAACTCAAAATGAAGGTTATTCACAATTCTTGCATGTCAAGACATCATCTTGTGCATTGTTTATCTTTCATAGATACGAATAAATAGCGGAATAGCGTTTTATCGACAGAAAAGCGAAGACTATAAGTTCAGCCATTTTGAATCTTGATTATTAATACCCAAGGAGAACACCTATTTTTCATGAAGTCAGTTGGTGTAGTGATAGCGTGCGGTACTACGATGCCGAAGAATACGAGATCGATCCCCACAGAAGATAGTTTTTTTTCTCTTTCATTGCGATTGGCTAAGGAGAGATTTTACCACCTATTAATGTTACTTCGTACAAGGACTTAAGCACAATTGAATTTTAATTTCACTTGTCCTTGAGCCCCAAGTTTCACCAAGGATATCGGACATATGACTACGGCGAATTAAGAAAAACCACAGTACATTAGCGTAGCATTTGCATCTCCTGCATCACATAAAAATGACGACTTTAAATACGTATGGAGTTTCCTATTCCGTTGCTATATCCGGCATCAGTGCTCTCCTGACACGTCTCAAGAACCAAAATCGGCCAAGCGTAGAGAAAAATCGATGGGAAGTACATATATAAAATGTTAATGTCGCCCCATGTCCTAAATTTCATTTCCCTCGAGAGTAAGACTCACACGAGTCTAAGAGAAATAAAACAAACGCACTTCTGCTGTTCTTCCACTAATTGCCGCGAACCTATTAGTGACGCAAATGGGTCGACACGAATTTTTATGTCGTGAACTCATCCAGTCTTTCCGTTCAATACTTTCCCGAGTAGGTAAATAAAAAAAAATAAACCAGAAAAAATTTGGAAGTTATACCTCGGGGTATACCCGGCGAGGAAATATACAAATATCGAAAATGTTAAGGTAGTTTGAGCGAAAAATCAATTCACCTAGAATTTTATGAATTTGGCCTCATTTTAAAGAAACAACTCTCATATTTCCAATGATATCAAAATATCAAGCCCTTGCCGAACTACTTTTCGAGCAATTTGCCTGAAAATATAAGCTGTTTTACATGTGATAGATTATGGCTGAGCGCTCCAGAGGGAGAATATTGAAGGAAATAGGAATTTATAGCACCTAGATTTCGTCAAAAAACTAACGGTGTGTAGATTGCATATTTTCTCAACTATTTATAAAAAATAATGTACCGCAGTAATTTTGACAGAATCGCAAATAAACCTGCTGTTTTGAAGGGTTTTCGGCCGTACGGAGGGAAAAAATGAGTCAAGTTAGAGACTTATATAGCTTTATTTATTTAATTACTGAGAATTTTGGCCATATATAACTATATCTTTGCGCCATTAATACTACAGTATTTATTTCGTACATCTTACAGACGCTGAAATAAAAAATAAAATTTTAATATGGTCTCTAATATGACTAGGGAACTATCTCACTCAAACCACCTTAAGAGCAAAACAAATACACGTCCAGGACAGTAATTTTTTCGTAGTGAATCTCGCACATTTCGGAAGTTACACGTTCAGAAGTAGTGTGGAACGGATAGGAAGTACAGATGTACTTGGGGAAGTTTAGAAGAATACCACGTCAGATTACTCTTATCGAATGAAGACGGAAGGTTTGTATATTTAGCAGCGATCACAAAACAAATTGAGACATTACACTGCTTGGCAATTTCCTTGTGGTTTGGGGCATTTTCATAGTGATTCGTCGGCTGTGTTTATTTGGCCTTTCAGCAATCAAGCAGGATTTCTTTTCGATGCCTGTGTTTTGTACTCCTTACAGCTGTAACGAAAGTTACAATAATGGTTTTCTATTACTGTATTAAAATTTGGCACTCCCCAAACTATTCATTTAATCTAACTGTTCTAAACCTAGGGCATCGGATAACGCAGGTTACTTAACGGAGACCTGATATAATTACGTTTATGACTTCGACTCACGTTTATTAGCCCGAGAAAAAATGTATCCGTTGTTGCCCCTTTTTGCTTCCAGTTCATTTTAGAGTAACAAACATTATTCCAGAGCCAAGCAAGCTATTGTTGGAATTTTTTTATTGCTTCATTAAATTTTATACTAATCAACTAAATCAATTAATGAATCACAACTTCTCTTTCGTGACCAAGGAAATTACTTTTCAAACTTCCTTTTCGTTCGCGCTACTATTATGCTACGATCCAATATATCCTCCTTTATACAAGATGGTTGAAGGGTTGACTTAGTGGAATTTCGACATGATGTAATAATTGTAATTTTGGAAATGGACTTGTAACTTATGAACTTGTAATTAGTAGACTTGTATGTACGTTTGAGAAACGGAAATTTGTAATTAGTAGACTTGTACGTTTGAGAAACGGAAGTTTGTAATTAGTAGACTTGTGCGTTTGAGAAACAGAATTTCACAAGTTACAACTGAGTAGACTTGTAACTTGTAGACTTTTAGCTTTGAGAAACGGGCCCCAAATGTTCCAAAATATTTTAAGTAAGGTAAAAGGTCTTCTTCTCGTACTATATCCCGTACTAAAATGATACAAGTCCATTTCACAAGCTGAAATATTACAAAGTTTTAATTATTACATCATATCCTCCTTTATTTGTTTTCATTTGTCCCGGATGTTTTCTTATTGCTTTCGCTGGCGAACAGAAAGAAGTCTTTGCTTTCGCTGGCGAACAGAAAGAAGTCTTTGCTTTCGCTGGCGAACAGAGAGAAGTCTTTGCTCTCGCCAAATTGCTCAGAAACAAATGAATATTCAATCTGCAACTCGCACCGACTTCACGCAAGGCCATATATGTATATATGCACATATATGTAGCCTTGAGTTCACGCAGACACTAGCGCCGGTCAACCCACAAGTGTGCGCAGCCACAACTCGTGTGAACAGAGAGAAAGATAGATAGGCCGGGTGCCGTTTTCCACTCCCGGCGAGAGCGAACGAAATCGCCGCCGAAATCTTCGCGTCAGAACACGCGCGCTCGTGTAGTTCTTAGCGCAGACAACCTTGTAAGACTAACAATAAGCACTGGCGTCGCTGGAGGGGGGGCAGATTGAAGAAGGAAAATAATTAAGTTAAACAAAATGAACAAGGTTATTTCTTTATACATATTTTATATTTTAGGAGTATTTAATTAGGTATAGTATGTTTTAACCCAGTTCGTGATTTTTTCCCGATGTGATTAATAGGCACTATCAAAAAAAGTTCACCCCATTATTTTATATTTTTTGTGCCCGATGGTGAAAATAGGATTTTTCTATCAACTGGAGAGCCACCGCGTCAATGAAAGCCCCGACGGCCAGATAAAATGGTAGATACTCGTGTGTCAATAGCAACCAAAATCCCTCACTATATCTGTAGAGCTGATAGCAGCGACGATAAAAGCGAATTACTCTGCCGAACTAATATATAGGACAAAAATGTCTTCTTCCCACGCTCCGAGCGGGACAGAAACTGAGCGGGACACTTAAAGAGTCAACATGTAATTCACTATCGTCCAAATCCTTTCACTCTTCCTATTCCTCTACATTCTCTCCACAAACTGGTTTCATAACGACTCCCTTACACACGCCGATGTTCGCAACAACACGTAGACGGTACGTGCGTCCTAGTACATACATGTAACATGTACATACATACAGACGGTAGGGTGTAGATGTTAGACTGGAAACAGGTGATTCTCTAAAGTAGCAGTTAGGGCGACCGAGTCCCTTCACCTGGAATTTTATGAATTTGACCTCATTTTGAGGTAATTTGAGCGAAAAATCACTTCACCTAGAATTTGATGAATTTTGCCTCATTTTAAAGAAAAAACTCTCATATTTCCAATGATATCAAAATATCAACCCCTTGCCGAACTACTTATCGAGCAATTTGCCTGAAAATATAAGCTGTTTTACATGGGATAGATTACGGCTGTGCGCTCCAGAGGGAGAATATTAAAAAAATTAGGACTACACAATACCTAGATTTCGTCAATAAACTAACGGTGTGTAGTTTGCATATTTTCTCAACTATTTATAAAAAATAATTTATGACTCACCACAGTAATTTTTACAGAATCGCAAAAAGAACCTGCTGTTTTGAAGGGTTTTCAGTCTTACGGCGGGAAAAAATGAGTCAAGTTAGAGACTTATGTAGCTCTATTTATTTAATTACCGAGATTTTTGGGCATATATATTCATGCCATTAATATTACAATATTTATTTCGTACTTCTTACAGACGCTGAAATCAAAGCATAAAATTTGAATATGGTCTCCATTATGACTAGGGAACTATCTCGCTCAAACCAGCTTAAATTAAAAACTCTCATCTTTCCAATTATATCACAATACTTACCCTTGCCGAACTACTTTTCGAGCAATTTGCATAAAAATATAAACTGTTTTTGCATGAGTGTTTACGGCTGTGCGCTCCAAAGACTAACGTTGTATATATTTTGTATGATCAATCAACTATTTATAAAACATAATCAATCACTCACCGCTGTATTTTTTTTACAGAATCGCAGAATAATGTTGCGAAGGCGTTTTCACCGTACGGCCTGAAAAAATACGTAAATGAGACTTAAGTAAATATATTTATTTAATTACTGAGAATTTCAGTCGCGTAAAACCATATCTTTTTGTGCCATTAATATTACAATATTTCCTTCATACTTCTACATCTACAAAATACCCTGCTAGCCACCTCAGGGGTGTGTGGCAGGGGGTGAGTTGTCACCAATATGCATTACACTATACCCTAAAGCTACTGTAACCACAACTATTGATGCATTAGTATGATTCGCTCATGCTTGCCACGATGCGAAGCCTCAAAAGCATGCACTACACTATAGATATGCTACCATATTTCTAACTGAGGGTGAAATTTAAAAAAAATTAAATTCGAATATGGTTTCCGTTAAGACTTACAATAAGTAGGGAACGGCCTCTCTCAAATTATCTCAAGGCAGAGTAGAGAGGAAAACCGAGCCGGAAGGAAGATCGGAGGAGAACGGCGATTGGTTGTGAGGACGATGGCAGGAGCCGAGGCCCCCTCGACCGGGAGGAAATTGAACCGCGGCGGCAGGGGAGGGGGAATGATAGAGGGGGGAGGGGCGAGATAAGGAGTCGCCGGATATCACCGGTCTAGAAGTGCTTTCCATTCTTCCCCACGGTCCAACACAAGAGGCCTCTCATTGCTTCGGATGGCTTCTTGACGGGAACTATTCCCTGCGCCCAGAGCGACAGGCATGTTTACATTCAACATAAGAACATGACAAAACTTCATTGAATGTGGCTGGAGCGGTAATCGTGGGTGATTTAATGAACATTTTTAAAAAATTTTTAATTCGGAAAAAATTCCAGAACCACTTTTTCAATGAAGTTCACGCGTTCGAACTCACCACACGGGCAGTAATGGAAACGACACCGGAATTTTAAGTAATTTAAATTTTTTCCTTAATTAGTGCAAGTTACGAATCGAGTTCTCGACGCGGTTATCGAAATTAAGACGAAATTATACATAATTGTTTTTTATTTTACAATACGTATATTTACACCTTGATATTTAATAGGAACCATTAATTTAATATAAAATGTAATATTTCGCTTTTAGAAGAAAATCTGTGCATATCTAATCGAATTACTACGAAATATATGTCATGTGGCTACGTGTAGAAATGCCATTGAATTGCCAAAAAATCAAATCAGTATGATGCAATTTTTTCACTTGAAGGTATCTATAGGTTGTTATCGCTATTGAGAGCACGCATGCAAAGTTTAACGTAACGTATGCGCATTAAAAAATAGATCCAACTGCCTTATTGCCTTGTTTCCACTGCTCGCACTTGAAAACACTAATTGTTCCCTGAATTGAACTCCTTAAGGTGGTTTGAGCGAGATAGATCCCTAGTCATAATGGAGACTATATTCAAATTTTATTTTTTTATTTCAGCGTCTGAAAGAAGTACGAAATAAATATTGTAGTATTAATGGCGCAAATATATAGTTATGTATGCCCAAAAATCTCAGTAATTAAATAAATAAAGCTACATAAGTCTCTAACTTGACTCATTTTTTCCCGCCGTACGGCTGAAAACCCTTCAAAACGGCAGGATTATTTGCGATTCTGTAAAAATTACTGCGGTACATTATTTTTTATAAATAGTTGAGAAAATATTCAATCTACACACCGTTAGTTTTTTGACGAAATCTAGGTGTTATAAATTCCCATTTCCTTCAATATTCTCCCTCTGGAGCGCTCAGCCATAATCTATCCCATGTAAAACAGCTTATATTTTCAGGAAAATTGCTCGAAAAGTAGTTCGGCAAGGGGTTGATATTTTTATATCATTGGAAAGATGGTAGGTGTTTCTTTAAAATGAGGCCAAATTCATCAAATTTGGCGTGGAGTGATTTTTCGCTCAAACTACCTCAAATGAGCAACTTGCATAAATAGAATAGAAAACTCAAGTGCATTATCCCGTCCAAAAATCATGATAAACTGCTAGAGGAATGATGAGAAAGTAGTTTCCGATAAAACCACGCCAATATCATTTGTAAAGGCTATTCGGGTTTGCCACCGGGGATCACTCCTCTTATCGCTGACAACGCTTCGGACTTGGAGTAGAGATCCATCTTATCAGCCCTGAGGATGGATCTCGACTCGAGGTCCGAAACGTCGGCAGCAATGAGAGGAGTGACCCCCGGTGGCAAACCCGAATAGCCTTCCATGACGCTATACGCCGGGAAAACATAAAGACTTTACTTCATCATTTGTAAACATCAACAAATAGCAATTCGGAATAAAAAGGAAGTGAGGTCATTTGAGCACCGACATTGAGACCCCGTTAGGATGAATATAAAAGCTAGTATATGAAAGATGTGTGTTTTTAATTTCGATGTCATCAGTAGCGAGTGTTTCATTCGCTTCGACTGAGTTTGATGAGTCTCCCACGACATCCCAGGGTACACGTAGTACATATGGTGACTGGGAGAACTACTGTCAATCCACCATGTCCATTCGTTAATTAAGTGAAATTTTAAATGCATTTTAACATTTTGTACGCCAGGAAAAATAACAGAACCTGCAAAAGTTTACAGTCCAAAAAAAAATCGGTGTTTCGTCACTAAGAGAAGTATCTCTATATAGCACTTAGTCTCCGTGCATATAAAGCCATAACGCCACATTCTATTTCGGGGTAGACTAATTTGTAAGTCAAAGAACTCTGGTTATTGCTTTCAGGCCCATAGAATTGGCTCTTTTAATAATTTCCTCCATAATGCCTTATCGTGGATGTGTTCATTTATATTTTTGTCCCTATTGAGTGACGTCACAATCAAAGCCGATGTGGACTTTTTCAGCACAGTATCAAAATATGTTTTCATAAATTGTTATGTAGATAACTTAAAAATTATTTAAAATTACCTCCGAATATCATCAGTGTGCATTTCCTTTTTTAGTTGAAATTTCGATAGGAAATATAAAATAAAATATACCAAACCTCAATCGTATAATTTCTCCCTCCAATAACCGAATCGGCTATGGAATCACCGATGCCGTAAATTTAAGGGGCTGAAAAGCTAACGATCGCCAAGATGTGAAGACCGAGGAAGAGAAGTTTAGGCCGATTATTCCCTGAGCAATGCGCATCAGACGTGATAGGTACCTAACGATTTCCCTTCCACGACCGCATTCCGTCCCGAGGTCAGATCGGGTCAGATCACTTCCATCGCGATCTCTCGCTCACCCAGGAGTCGATCGCCGTCCGTTATTACGCTAATCCGGTTCGGATCCGGGTGGCCGCCAATTAGCGGGCGTCCGCCCGCACACCTTGGGGGGACAGGAAGCGGAAATCGGAACAGACGCATTTGCACCTTCAGCCAGTCCCACTCTCTTGAAGGCTCAAGTGAACTGAAGAGTATTCGATATAACGCATTCAAATTTAAAATTTCTTTATTCACTGTGTCCTCTCAAATTTCAGGTAGTTTCAGCGGGATTTTAAAAGCCATAATAGAGACCATATTCTCATTTAATTAATTTATTTTTTTTAAATTTTATTTAAAAAAACATACAAAGAAAGAAATGCCGAGGGCACAAATGGGGGAATAAAATAATGAACATGGTTTTAAAGGATATTAAAAAACACTTCGAATTTGCTTCAGCTTGAAGAAGAATGACATTATTGCAATAGTAACTACTCTCCAAATTAAGAATGACTGTAGAAAGAGGTTAAACGATGAAAGATCGACGAATTCTGAATAGTAAGCCTAGAATGCTATCCACGACACGTTTAGACCACTTTGGGAGAGACTCAAACGAACCCCCGACTTTCAATGAACACGAACGGTAGAGTCGATGGACCCCCAGCCACGCGCCCTCCCGGCGAATGTTATACATAGAATATTCAAGTACGTAAAATATTCGCAGCCACATGACTCTTGAGAAGTGGAGCACAATTTGCGGACGGGAGCAAAGCCACGGGCAATTCGGCGCAAAGATAAACCGGGACGCATTTCGGAGAGGCACGCGGCGTCGAAATCTCCGGCGAAAGCTTGCGAGCCGGCCACGAGAGGCCATTTGGGAGCAGGGCGCGTCTCCCGCATTCGCGAGCGGCGGCGAGAGCCACTCCGGGACGGGTGCAAAGAGGTTCGAGACGGCACGAAAAATATAATCGGGACAGCAAACACATCGGGGCGTGAGCCACTTGCCGAAATTTCGCAAATAAAAATCTTTACTGGTAGTGTCCGCGACATTACCAGTAAAGATTTATATACCAGTAAAGATCACATCAACCGTCTAGCTGCGAGTCTTGAGATGAGCGCGAATCGAAATGAATAAATGGAATGAAACAAATGAACGAGATGAATTGCCGTCAGCTTCCAATTTCTAGAGCGTAACCAGGGGGGGGGGGGGGGGGGCGATCGCCCCTCCCCTCCAACAAAAAAGAAAAAGCTCAATTTTAATATCCTACATTCAAATTTTGAAAAATGCAAATGTAACTATCATAGGTTTTCCATTTTTAATTGTATTTACTGTATGCAGGGTTAGATTTTCTCCTGGCGAATAGCCGAGGTAAATTCTTCACGAGTTTCCGTCAGGGTTAGAGGCTGAAAGTGGTCGTTACAGAAGATGGAGCCAATAACCCAGACGGAAACCCGTGAAGAATTTACCTCTGTATTCACTATAATCAAGTGTAATAGCTGTAATTATAAGGCTTGTTTTGAAATAAAGTGGTAATAAACTCTTGTCAATTTTTCAGTCATTTTACATGCCCATATACTAATCGCCTTCCCCCCTCCTCCCCCGCAAAGAGCTTTCCCTGGTTACACCCTTGATTTCTTGCGCGCTTGAACCCTTGGAAGTAGCCGCCGACACGGCTGTCGTTTTTGAAATTCAGTCGCAACATAAATCTTCCTAAACTTTCCGTGGATGACATTCTGCGCTTCTTGGATTCAGATTTTGATGCTCTATCATCCCATAACCTCTATTTGTATGTATTCACTTTCTTATTTTGGAGTTGTTGAGACATTTTTCCTCATGCAAGCATAGAACTTTCAATACTTCATAAGCTTAACCTCTCGGTGGCGCACGACCCGACTGCTTCGTGCCACTACATGTCTTGAACATGTAAGCACACAACACAGGCCCACAATAACATCTAGCAGAAGGATGGACGCCTCGGTAGCTCCATGAAATATAGCCCCGGCGCCATATCGATGGAAACTAGTTCAACTTCCACTGAATGCGGATGCTTTTAGCCCGGAGGAATTCAAGCACTCTATATAGAGCACTTGCGGGGGACTTTCCGTTGAGGAAACGTCGCGGCTAGTCCACAGTACCCGCATAATTTGTCACTTCAAATGCTGTAGAGAGGGTAAAGGAAAATAAGATAAGACAATGAACGACACGATAGAATGAATGATTGGTGAATTAAGGTGGTTCCACCGTAAAATGACTTTTAAAATGTCACTTTATTCATATTCTGTCTACTTGTAAAAAATACTTGTCCTCTATCTGATATGAACGACAAAATAATTCCTTTCCACGCTATTTTATTCTATAATTGAACTTGAAATTGCTTGGTGTTCAATGGGGGAATGAGAGAAACACGGGGAAAAATAGTATGATTCAGAAATAATCCATAGAAATTGAATAAAAATAAAATAGAGGCAGGCATCTTACCACCTAATTATTTTAGTTATTAGGGAATTACTGCCGTAATTGAAGTCAAAATGCGGTAATTCTTAGGAAATGGCGCTGCAGTCGGCTCCTATGGCTGGAAAAAAGTGCTCATTTAAAATACATTCGTGGAATAATCTGCATTTTTTCTACTTTACTTTTGGGATTCTGTAGGTAACGCATTTCATCAGTGAAAGCAGGGTTTTTGGACAAAATATAAAACATGTGGAATTTAGTATTTGTTTTGACTCACACAGTCGCGGCGGAACCTCCTTAACGCTGGTCAAATACTTTTCTCATTCCCTCACCTAGGAAACCACAGAGGCGCAGCTGTTGCAGTTTTGGAAGAATAGCAGTTATCTTGACGCTAAACCCACTTCACACACGCTACTTCAACCTGCTCCGTGATGAAATCTCTGCTTTAGTGCCCCCTACGTCGTGTTTCACTTTTCCCATTCTTTCAGTCATTTCACCAGAGAGCAATCCTCCTCGCAATTTCCTATTTACTATCAGTTTTGGGCGGAACCTGAGCAAAACGGAAGTCTTATCCGGAAAAAAAATTTCTTGTCACGCTATGAGTTTTGACGCGGTTTTCACGCATTATCCTCACCTCCTCGTGTTAAACGGAAACTGTCGAATGCGCCGTGGGTTGAGCGGAATCACACACATGCACACAATTTCTGTGGACAAATTTCTTAAGCGCGTAAAAACACAGATATCATCGTGAAATGTTGAAGACTTACGTGAAATATATGGCATACTATAGTTTGAATAATAGGAATTCCGATTTATTAAACTTATCCAATGGGTAAATTGATAAAGTAGAAGCGTATACACGGAAAAGAAAGCAACAAACAGACGTAAAAGTTGGAATATGTGCACCTGTTGTAAGAGCATTATATTTCCCTGCTGAGATAAAAAGATTAAAGCACATAATGTGACACTTTCCCCTTACGTTATTTTCTCCAAGTTCTATCAACATATGGCCTTCCAGCCGAACAAGTTAGGCATTATATCTCACATACACTGGAATTCAAGTCGAGAGTTGAATGTGGTATCCAATGTAAATAGATTCTGGCGAGCCACAAAATAAATTGGGCGAGTCCGCCATTGTAGATTGATGCCACATTCAGCTGAAGTGGTAAGCAATGATGAGAAATTAAAGAAAATATCAGTGGATCCTGCAACCTTTCAGTACCGAGGATAAACACGTATCTGCCTATCCTCAGCAGTGAATGCTCCTATGCTAACTAAGCAAAATCGTTGCCTTTTAAGGTGGTTCAATACTTCCAAGCCGCCTCAACTTAACGGTCGCCGCCGGTAGTTGCCTACTGGGGAGGTAGAAGCCCAACGGGAAACTGTGAAGGCGGCGCTGACATAAATGGAGTGGGGGAACGATTATCCTTGGGTGGGGATGGACAAGGTCTACTTTGTTGTCAATGGCTTGAACGCTTAACATTACTATAGCCTTAATACGAAAACAGTATCAATGGTTGTTGCTTTTTTGCATATATGAAAGACGATTCTTTGATTTAAGTGGGCTGAAAATCCTCAATTCGGAATCTAGCCTTCACAACGTGTCCCGGAATATTACCAAAATATGTCGTAAAAAACCAAAAGTTTGCTATTTTTTTATAACAAAACACAAACACTTTATGATAAAGTTGCTACACTTAAATCAACAAATAACTCTATCTATTGAAGACAAAAATTGCAAGTCTCCAGCTGTCACGGCAAAGCCGTTACTGGGCTAGAGGGAGACGTCTGAAACGATCTTCTTAGGCCCGGTATAGAGCCACCTTAAGAAGAAGTAAAGCTTGATGTAATTATGTAGAAGATGCCAACTTCGGTTGTCATCAATCACCCCACCAAAACCTTTTTCACAATTTTTTCTGATTTCCTAGCTAAGTTTTTCCATTTTATTTTGGAAAAATTCATCTCGAAAAATTCCAATAGGTACTTACCGTGCTCAAAGTTATAAACATCTTTGGAGGTCCTTAGGCTGACTACCATCTTGATGAAAAGCTCTCTGGCTACCAAACGACTTGGCTGACTGTTCCAACGAGATTTCTTTTGGCTCGAAGCGAGAGTTTAAAATATGGCTATCGCGATTCGGAAGACAGCATGTTGTTAGGGAATATCTATTCAAGGCGGTAAGAACGAAGACTTTTCCCAAGTAATATAACAGAGGGACCACATTATAATTATATTTTTTATTTAAGCAGCTGTAAGAACCATTAAGTACCTAAACATTTTAATATTAATGTCGCAAAAATATTGTTGTATATGACTGACTCTTATAAATTAACTAAATATGCATACATGTCTATAAATGGGACTCGTGTTTTCACACTGTACGAAGAAAACGCCTTAAAAACAGAAATTATTTTGCAATTCTGTAAAAATTAATGCGGAGAGTAACTGACTTACTTTTAAATATAGTTGAGCATTTATACAAACTATACACATTTTTGACGAGACTTATATTCCTGTCATTTTAAAGAAAGTCTCTCTGGAGCGCATACCCGACGAACCATTTCCCTAAAAATAAAAGGTTCTATTTTTCGGCAAATACCTAGAAATGTGGTATAAGTAAGTGGCTGATATTTTGGTATATTTGGAAAGGTGAGATATTTTTCTATACGATGAGGCCAAATTCATTTAATTTTCTGCGAAACGACATCTCGCTCAAAACTCACAGCCATGAAAACCACTCCTGAATGAGCAACATTATGCAACCACAACAAACGAGTCCCCAATTCCTCTCGAAGACGGCCTTGAGAACACGGGAGTGCACAATCCAAGCACCGCCCTCTGCTTGCCTGCCGCGCCACTCATCGGTAAAAAGAGCACTCTCGCGGTGCGGGTGGGGAGGGGGTGGTGCTGGGAGGGTTGTTTCGACACCACGCCGCACCGCCCGCGGCTGGCGCAATCGCTGGAAGGGTCTCCGATCGGTGTGTGTCAACGGGATGGGGCCGCGACGATTTCACAGTCCATTAGAGTTAGCTAGCCCCAACCCCCCTTCCTTCCAGGAGCTCCGTGTGTATTGGCGATCAACTCACGAGCTGACCTCCCCATACATTGGAACCACGGACTTAGAATTTAACCAAGGAACCAAGGATCGGAACCAAGGCCTCCTCCGGGGAACAGCGGCCAAGGGAACAGGAGACTCCTGAAGACTCACGAAAAATAAAAACCACATTCGGTCAATCGCGTCCGAAAGATATGACGGCTGCGCAATTTCAAAGAAAGCAATCTCCGAAGGAACATACTCCTTTCTTTTTTGCGCGTATACGTCTCTTAAGGAGGTTCAAACTCTCTCTTTCAAAACAGGAGGTCTCTTAAATAGTGTGTGAGTCAAAACAAACACTAAATTCCACATTTTTCATATTTTGTTCAAAAAATCCTGCTTTCACCGATGAAATGCGTTACCTACAGAAACCCAAAAGTAAGGTACAAAACATGCAGATTATTCCTCGAATGTATTTTAAATGAGCACTTTTTTCCAGCCATAGGAGCCGACTGCAGCGTCATTTCCTACGAATTACCGCATTTTGACTTCAATTACGGCATTAATTCTTCAAAAACTAGAATAATAGAGTGGTAAGATTCCTGTATTTTATTTTCATTCAATTTCTCTGTATGATTACCTTCTTATAAATAGTTTTCCGCAAAAATTGAATTCATATTTTATGGAAAAATACTATTTTTCCCCGTGTTTCTCTCATTCCCCCATTGAACACCATTTAATGTCAAGTTCAATTATAGAATAAAATAGCGTGGAAAGGTATTATTTTGTTGTTCATATCAGATAGTGGACAACGTTTTCTACAAGTTGACAGAATATGAATAAAAATGACATTTAAGTCATTTTACGGTGGAACCGCCTTAAATCAGCCCGACAATGGGGTTTGGTGCTTCGATGGAAACGGTGATGCAATACTACGAGGTGACTCATTGCAGCGCCATAACTTCGTAACCAAATGGTACCATTGAAATAAATGTGGCCTCGTTCGATTAGGGATACGCTTATGATGAAAGTATGGCCGTAATTTGGTACCGCGCGTGCGCGAGGTGCATGAGTGGGTGCTTGGTGGCCATTTTGGACGCGGGTGAAAATTTCCGCGCAATTTAAGTCGCGCCTCCGATGAGGTAGCGCGCTGATTTTGGTAACGATCGAAATGCCAATCGTATATGTCTACCCTATTTAACAAAAAAAACTGACTTTGTACCATGTGCGTCGGTGACAAAACAAAATACGCAATGCATTTACATGTGTATTTCAGATTGGGGCTCATATTCATCGAAACATCAAGAGGAAATAAAAGACACGTCAAGAAGAAATAAAAGCTAAGGTAAGTTTCCACGGACGTACGAAATTCACGCAGAAAAATTTATTCGCTTGGACAGGGATTCGAATAGCATAGGGTAGCTTCCTCCATCAAAGGAAACGGCATTCATTAACTGCGACTCGTTGCCCAGCATAAGTTTATTCATTTTCGGAAATAATTTTGATTAAGAAACTGCAGTTTACAAGTAAATGAAGTGCAAATTTTAAGCTCATTCGAAAAAGCCCGGACATGGCGGGACTGTGCGCTAGCTACCTATGACGTCATAGGTACGTATATTACATTGCGAGGCATTGGGAATTTTCGTCACCTGAACTTACAATTGAGGTTTCAGAGTCCGTCAGCTCTGGTAAACGTGTCATGATTACCTATGAAAATTCACAAAGCTGGGAAAGTCTCCTCCGTTTTACATGGTATTAGCAGTCGTTTTCTAACAACCTACTCTACCTGCTAGTAGTCTTCAGCTACCGCGAAGCCCTGCTGTTCTCCAGTCTCCAGCCACGCGCAGTAAGATGAATAACGAAATCCGTATGTCTTTGACTTCGTGTTCCGGCTCGTTCCAACTTGTTTCCCTTCGTTTTGCTCACTCTCGTTTTTACCTTCTCTTTAAATTAATACCTTCTATTTTGATCAAGATCCGTTTTATTTTACAAGATGAAATACGCACGTGAACACTAGCTTTAAAATGGTCTGAGCAGCAATAGAATCGAGCGTTTCCGTTGATGGAGGGGTACTCTCTCCTGGCAGCTATAAACCACAAAACCCTCTTTTTTTCGTTCAATGGTACCGGGACGTATGTTTTCTTGCAGTCACTGATTGTTGTTGTATGACATTGCTGCAAAAAGCAATACTTATATAAGTTTGATTTCTGCTCGAAAGCATGCTACCATCAGTCATAGGGACATATGCTGCGAATCAGGTGTCGCAGGGAATCACGGGTCGAAGGCCCATCTACGGAGAAGGTTAATTACACATATCTAATGAGTACTCGTACATAGTGAGCTTCGAGAATTTGACATCCCTTGCGGTGAAGAGCGGAAATAACCCCAGCAACAATTTATTTACAAATGAAACTTGAAACTCTTACAATTTTCAACATTAAAGCTGTCTCCGACCGTCTCTGGGCCCGCTTCGTCCGTGTTAAGTGTATCATGAGTGGGAGATCTATAAACATTCTCTAGCCTCATAAGCTTCCTCGCATCAAAATACCACACAAGTATAGGTGTAGCGAAACTTGGTGGCACTCGCATGTGAAGATCATGACCCTAAGGAGAGGAAAGCAAACATGAGATGTGGGTTGAAGCGGTCGAGCCTTTTTCCAGAGGACCCTGCGGGACTCCTTCGATAACTTTGCCCGCTAATCAACGCTTGGTGTTTGTTTACTCATGTTATTTTTAAAGTTCATAAATAATTTCACATGCATAAGATTCACACACACACCAATTTTATACAGCGGTAGGAGAGAAGACCAAACGCTCGAAGCAATACTAAGTGTCGAGGAATTAGTTATGAAAGCAAGAATTCCGGAAACCCGAGCTCACAAATGAGTTTCAATACTCTATGGATCTCATTACTAAATGCTTTTTGTCGCAAGCCATACGAGATGAACAAAAAACTAAAATTTATAATTCCATTCAACTAGACATTGCCGTCATAACCGCAACTTAAAAAAAATTATTTTCTTAAAAAAAAACGCCATCCGTGGGAGCTTCTGGGACGAAACTGTCACTCATTTCAACTGACCCGAAAGGGAGCAGCACAATTGTGAGAAAACTTGACAGCGGGCGATGAGAAAATTTCTCATGGGAAATTGAAGATTAAACAAAAAAAAAGCTGGCTAGAAGGTCTACAAATTTATCTTATTCATTTCCAAATAAGATTTTCACGCATGAGGAGCCAGGGTTGAGCACTATTTCTCCATGGTGTCTTGAAAAATGTTTTCTTTAATGAGGAAATTGCCGAAAATAATAGGTTTCCTCAGTAGGGGATCGAACCGAAAACTAGAGAATTTTGGGCCTAGCGCTCACAAAACTACGAAATCAAAGATTCTTGATCACGAAAGCTGGAATGAACTTGCGGAAAAAATTTAAGTAATAGAAAGATTCCATTCACCTTGTAGTTCACTATAACTTGTTTCTTCGAGTAACTAGTAATGCAGTGTTTGAAACTGAAACAGTGACTTCAGAAGAACTGAACTAAGAAAAGGAAGAAATTGACGAGAGTCAAATAAACAACGACACGGCCCGTACGCAATGGCACGAAGCACGATATTTACTTCACTCGACCTAAAACAAACATAACGAAGGACAAAGGCTTAGGGAATATCTTCTTCAAACCTCTCCAACGCCACATCAGGCGATTTGGTCGGCCGCCTTCTGAGTGACCATTTAGAGAGATTCTTCAACTGCCGAGACTGCAGAAGAAAAAAGAAAATCGCATCGAACGCGATGAATGGACCACCACCGAGGAAGAGAAATGTGGCCGTAATGCGCTTTGTAAGTATGTACCTACGCCCAGCGACTAATGAGGTAGGTACCTCTTCCCCGCCTTCTAGTCCGTCATGTTTCAATGAAGACGGGTGAGTCATTATGTTAGGAGGTTCTGCCGCGACTGTGTGAGTCAAAACAAATACTCAATTCCACATTTTTGATATTTTGTCCAAAATATCCTGCTTTCACTGATGAAATGCGTTACCTATAGAAACCCAAAAGTAAGGTAGAAAAATGCAGATTATTCCACAAATGTAATGTAAATGAGCACTTTTTTCCAGCCATGAGAGCCGACTGCAGCGCCATTTCCTATGAATTACCGCATTTTGACTTCAATGACGGCATTAATTCTTCAATAACTATTAAAATAAGGTGGTAAGATGCCTGTATTTTATTTTTATTAAATTTCTCTGGATTATTTCCTTCTTAGGGACAGTTTTCCACGAAAATAGCATTTGTATTTATTGGAAAAATACTACTTTTCCCCGTGTTTCTCTCATTCCCCCATTGAACACCATGTAATTTCAAGTTCAATTATAGAATAAAATAGCGCGGAAAGGTATTATTTTCTTGCTCATGTCAGATAGAGGACAACCTTTTCTACAAGTAGACAGAATATGAATAAAATGACATTTAAGTCATTTTACGGTGGAACCACCTTAAGTCGGGTGTGGCTGCGTCAGGATACGGCCGAGGGTTTTACTTGAATGTGCCCGCGTGATGATATTTCGTCATATATAAGTATATTTTGTTCGACGAGATATTTCGTTTCGAACCAAAATCAGTGCGCCCGAGATGTAAATATCACGAAAATTTTCGCCGAGGCCGAAAACGGTCGTCAGTCACAGCGTGCACAAACGGCTATTGCACGGCGCCGATTCAAGATTATTGCCGCATGTCTTAGTTCAGGGCCTGATCGAGCGATACCACATTTATATCTATCGTGTGATTGGTCGCGAAGTTATAGCGCAGAAATCGATCGCCCTGCAGTCGTCAATCGCTATCTCAATGACGAGTTATGATTGTCTGATTTTAAAGAGGTTCCACGTCCAAATATGTAGATGGAACCACTCTACTGGAGAACATAGATACTGGAGAACAGAGCCGTCATGGCGCTCCTTTTGTCTCACTCAAAACAAGTTCCATTCCAGGTGATACGCTTGTGAAGCTGATTCTGCTTTAATAATTTTCTCCCTACGCCCCTATCTTCGCATATGCCTCTTTTGCTTCAGTTATCCTCATACATAGTGCTTCACACACGTTATCCTGTTCGTAAGTTCCTGATCCTGACGACGTTGATAATATTTTACGAAATCCGACATACTACGGTAGATCAGATCATGAGAATAATATTAGGGAACTAGACTTCAGAACGGACAGATTGAAAATGTCATTTTTCCCACGAACTATAAGGGACCATAACAGCTGCCAATGAGACTTTTATCTAGGTTTGTCGATAGGTAGTGTAGCTCTTAGCAGTAGTAGTACTCCCTAATACTTGAATCATTATCTGTTACCAAGTACTAACAGCACGCCGTGCATGTTTTCTACATAAGTCTTGAGTCTCTGTCCATTTGTGTAGTTGCAAAATACATATATATTAACGGTCCCTCTCCATTGTGATAATATCTGTACTGAATTAGTGCATGCTTGTGAGGCTTCGTCTCGTGACAAGCATTAGCGATTTATGCTAATACATAATTAGTCTTAGTTACACTAACTTTAGGGTATAGTGTAATGCATGTTGGTGAATACTCACCCCCTGCCACACACCCCTGAGGTGGATTGCAGGGTATTTTGTAGATGTAGATGTAAGACTTCCAATAGTGTTTCTCTTTGAGGTTATCTTAAACACCACTAGTCACCTACTAGTTCCCACTAGTCTTCCTCGGTCCACCACTTCCTCCATTGGAGAAGATCACACCAAATAATCGATTCATCAAAAACACTGGATAGAGACAACTGATTCTAAACGCATGCGTCAAATTTCATTGAGAATGAATAGATGTATATATAGGTATCCTGGATTGACTAGGAAATCTGCGCCAGAATTCATTGAGATAGTTGACAATGATTGGGATAAACGTTAAGGTGACGGGCTGTTCGTGGGACGGGAAATTCCTAGTCAAACTGGTAATCGGTGTATCATGAATTTACACTCATTATGAAGGGAAGCCCCACAACTGCCACGTAAAGATAAAATAATGTCACAAAATTCACTTCTTCACGGAGAACAGAGTTATCAGTTAAGTTATAAAATACGAAAATTTATGCCTCAAGTACATCAGAATTTTTCTATTTCCGATGCAGATCTGATTTTTTGTCAACGGTTTACAACATATTAGATGTCTTTCGGCGGCATACTTCCTACAATGACTTTCGATATTAAGGCAACGTTATCTTCCATCTTAACAATGGCACGTATTTACGAACTTACATGCTCATTCCAAAGCTTTGAATTTTATATAACCAATTTTGGTGCCCTAGTTAGATTATAATTCCCAGCACTGTCTACATTTACGATTGGACTATTGGATAATTTAGATTAATTTTCTTCTTCTCTGTTTGAACTGATTAGAAACAATTTCTACTTTATTTATTTCGCACCATCTACGTAATTTCGCGGCGTCCAATTCCCTAGTCTAAACAAATGCAGACCCTTCCAACTGTAGAGTCTAACTATAGCTTCGAAGGAATTGGAGGAGTTCAAACATTGCAAGCTTTTTCGAGTGACAGGTGGCAAACTGCGTCGATGACGCCACGTTTTCTTTTCCGCCAACGATGAGAAATACTGGTAACAAACATGTCGAAGAATTCCGAGCAAATAAATATTTGGAGAGCTCTAAAAGTGGATTTCATCGGCAAGACGTTTACTCACGCCAATCGTGGATCCTTGACAGGCGATTGCAGATGCGAAGGATACGGAGGTGCCGTGACGTACGCAAATAACTTTCACTCTGAGCACATCTCACACGAAACCAACATTTCGCTATCAAACATTTCCCGATGTTTGTATAATGCAGCCATTTTAATCAATAACCCTTACGGTAACTGGATCTAAAAATACACCTGATCCGGTAACGCACAAGGTAAGTGAAATGCAGTCCACGAAAAAAACTAAGCAGAGTGAAATATAATAAAAATAAAAAAAATTTTCAACAGTATTCACCACCGACATTGGGGGGCACATCCATTTTTGCGAGTTGAGGTCAAAATGTACTACACCTGGAATCCAAAGCACAATGACGAAAATTCAATTTGATCGGCGAGGGTAACAGGAGCTCAAAAAATACTGCTACATTGAAATAAAAGAGTTGAGTGAGGTATCCAATGTTTGTTGGACAACAAAAACTTAGTCCATAAATCAGCTCTTATCGAATCGATCGATGAACCATTTTTAACGAACAATACTTAATAAAATTAATAATATTTTCATACAAGTAGAAAAATCAATATGATTTGAATGAAGTACTTCAAAAATGTTATAGATGAAACAAACATCTATTTTACTACAGAGCCTAATGTACACACGTACAAGAGAATTATAAATTGGTAATCGAACAACAACTTGACCAATGCCTTCTATGTGGATTTATAAACAACTGAATATGTTGCGGCGCGCAGTCACAGAACAGCAATGTACAAGCCACTAAGTGAAACTCTATCTCCTTGAGAAACTTGAGGTGGTTTGAGGGAAAAATCACTTCACCTAGAATTTGATAAATTTGGCCTCATTTTTAAGAAAAAACTCTCATCTTTCCAATGATATCAAAATATCAACCTCTTGCCGAACTACTTTTCGAGCGATTTGCCTGTAAATATAAGCTTTTTTACAAGGGATAGATTACGGCTATGCGCTCCAGAGGGAGAATAATTAAAAAATTAGAAACTTCTAGCACCTAGATTTCGTCAAAAAAATAACGGTGTATAGTTTGCATGTTTTCTCAACTATTTATAAAAAAATAATCTATTACTCACCACAGTAATTTTGACAGAATCGCAAATAAACCTGCAGTTTTGAAGGGTTTTCAGCCGTACGGCGGGAAAAACTGAGTCAAGTTAGAGACTTGTGTAGCTTTATTTATTTAATTACTGAGAATTTTGGTCATATAGATAACTATATCTTTGCGCCATTAATATTACAATATTTATTTTATACTTCTTACGGACGCTGAAATAAAACAATAAAATTTTAATATGGTCTCCATTATGACTAGGGAACTATCTTCGCTCAAACTACGACTCCACTCCATTTGTTCAAGAACTTTTGAAAACGCTTGTGCGTAACGAAAGAGCAGTATTCGGCTCGCGAGCGGCACAAGGAAGACCCCTGGGTTATTATAATTAGCAGCATGTTCACTGAAGGGTTATAGTACACCTACGTCCCTTTATACTCTTAAGGTGGTTCCGCCGCGACTGTGTGAGTCAAAACAAATACTCAATTCCACATTTTTGATATTTTGTCCAAAATATCCTGCTTTCACTGATGAAATGCGTTACCTATAGAAACCCAAAAGTAAGGTACAAAATATGCCGATTATTCCACGAATGTATTTTAAATGAGCACTTTTTTCAGCCATAGGAGCCGACTACAGCGCCATTTCCTACGAATTACCACATTTTGACTTCAATTACGGCAGTAATTCCTTAATAACTAAAAAAATAAGGTGTGAGATTCATATGTTTTATTTTTATTCAATTTCTCTGTATTATTACCTTCTTATAAATAGTTTTTCGCAAGAATGGCATTTATATTTTATGGAAAAATACTATTTTTTCCCCGTGTTTCTCTCATTCCCCCATTGAACACCATGTAATTTCAAGTTCAATTATAGAATAAAATAGCGTGGAAAGGTATTATTTTGTTTTTCATATCAGATAGAGGACAAAATTTTCTACAAGTAGACAGAATATGAATAAAATGACATTAAAGTCATTTTACGGTGGAACCACCTCAAAAAGAACGCGATGCGCCCATTATTTTCCGAAAATCAACACAGCCAGGAGGCAATGATTTTAACGAGGGACAAAACTTAAGCCTCACGAGGATTACTTCACCGACGACCGGTTTCCCAACTGACCGAGCGTGACCTTAATATCATCTCGGTATCAGCGCAGAACGTTTTAACTTTCATTCGGACTCGACGGGAGCAGCACCTAGTGGGACAACCCAGTATGTCCCAGCGACAACCGCGTGCTCCACCTACGAGAGCGTAAAAAAGCTATAACTGAGCCACCATCGGGACCCAATCCAAATATTAACATCAATAAAAAAAGGCCCAAATCGCCAGGCATCCAAATTCATGTGATAAGAGAACGGTATGGTGACAAAAGTGCCAGAACAAAAGATCCAAACTGAAAGTGCCAAAGACCACAAGTGCCAAAAGCCTTAAATGCCACTAAATTAAAATGCCACTTAATTAAAATGCCAATTATAAAATATCCGAATATTTTCTCTTTCGGGAAGTTGAGCTAGAACTGCTTTCGGAGCATCTCGCAAACGTCTCATGATTCTACTGGGAGGCTCATCCGGGTGTTCCGACGCTTGCCTCGTCATGCTCGTTAGTAATTTAAGAGCTTGAACTTCCTCTGGATTTCGAGCATGATTGTGGGATTCCACATCACCGCCTTTTTTCACAACAATTTTTCCTTCATCATCGACAGTGGAGGTTAGGCGAGCAGAGCATTCTCTATGGAATTTGCACCTCCAGTATTTGCTTGCAGCAGAAGATGAATGTTTGATATAAATATACCCTTTGTAACACAAATATGAAGTTCTTCCTTTTGTTACAAGTTCCGCCATAATACAAGAAATTTTATGTACAACCAGATCAAAGTCGGAAAAACGTGAATACAACAACACAACAAATATTTCTTTGACGTTGCTATGGTAACTATGGGAACAATTTTGGCATTTCATAAATTTGGGATTTAATAACTTTGGCATTTAATAATTCTGGCACTTTTATGATTGGCACTTTTGAATTGGCACTTTTGTACTCGAATCAAGAGAACTAGCATCAGTAATCTAAATACAATTAACGGCAGCTAGATGTTTTTTTTACTATTTTCCTGTTTGAATTAAAAGAATTGCCGCATTATTTATTATATATTCCCTTCACATTTTATGCACACAATTTTTTCCTGTACATTTTTATTCTTTTTACAATATCTACTTTATAAAGGCTAAAAGTTTCCAATATCGCCGCTACTGGTCAACAAGACGAGCATCATTGTCAAAATGTCCACAGTTTCAAAAGTCTTGCAATGTTTTTATATAAAAAATGTGATACTATTTTAAGGTTTTCTGGATTTTTCACTATTATGGGCGATGTAATTATGGAATAGCACCGCTTCTTGGGGTATGTTTGTAATCACCCCTGATGAAAATGATTCTACGAAATAAGATCTCGTCGCAGTTCTTCACTCATAATTATTATCTGTATAATTTTATAATATTTAATAAATACTAATTGATTAGTGGAAAACTACAAACTGTTCTTTAGTCTAGTGTAAGTTCTACCATGTCAGTCCTAAGGAACAATTATTAAGATTATTATAATTAAAGAAAAGATGGCGTCGACTTATTTCCAAATAAAACGCCACAAAAATAGATGCTTAAAAAACTAGAGGTCACTACTAGCAACAAGAAGAGGTTCGAAAATAAAATGACCTCTAAGTACCAGATAAATCGAAAAACGGGTCACAGGTGCTCGACCAGAGAAAATCCATCCTCACATGCATACCGATTATTTATAAGTGCTAACGAGGGCTCTCGCGCAAGAGTCTGAGCCGACTAAATTCGTTGAGACTTTAAGTAACCTTTTCGTATCAGATAAAGACATCAGGGCTAAAGACGTATTGATCAAACTTAGGAAAACGAGGTGATGAACATCATTAAAAATGAAAATATTCTTGATAATTTTATCGCAAAACAGATATATTAAATGACAACTTTCCGATTTATTTTTAATATAGTTTTATGGACATACTTACCATTGAATTACAAAAATACTGTATTTTAGTGATAAATATCCACTTATAAAATTTTAGGAAACTATGAAAATTGACAGAATTTGAAAATCCCTGAGGATTTGGCAATGTAAACAGACATATCTTCGATTAAATTGCGATTTATTTCCATGGTATTACTATCAAGTTGCATGTACAGTGTACACACAGCCAATTTACTTTAATGAAAAAGGTGATGTGACACATTTTCAATCACATATTTCACAGTTTTCAATTGAAGATGGTGTGAACCATTCTCCATACCATGCACGTGACTGAATGGGATCACCATGAGGCACAGAAATAACTATTTGAAGAAGACATTTCAAAGACATCGAAACTTCGGTAGTTATTTCAGATTGACAACAGTCTGTACTACCTTGGCCTCAAGAGTTTACAAATTCAAATAATTAAATTTGTGGGGTCTATGACGTCGCCGGCACAGGAAAGAAAAAAGAGTACATTTGCTTTCCATGGAAAATCACGGGCAATACGAATGCCACCAATAAATGCAACATAACAGAGGTCAAAAGAAGAAAAAAAAGCTAAAATGGTAATATAAACGTGATCCAGAAGGGAGTAAGGTAAGATTAAAGAGAGTTACGTTATAGGTGTAGCGAAACTTCGTGGCATTCCCATCTTAAGAGTATTTCGCTAGGGAGAGGAAAGCATACAAGTGATGTGGAATAAAGTGGCTGAGTCTTCCTCCAAATGTCACTTCGGGAGTCTTTCGGTATCTTTACCCGCTCTTCAACACTTGATTTACCCTCAGTGATCTCTGATTCTCTGCTAGTGAGTGCCACCAAGTTTCGCTATACCTATACCACTCCCTCCACCTGGCAAACGCATATCCTAAATCTTATCACATAATCGTCCGGGTCATCTGAAATTAAAAAAAAAAACTCTCCCCAGTTGCAGGCTAGGAAGAATGGCACTGGGACGGGGATTACATAACACCTTAGGTTCACAAATAAAAACCGTCATGTCTACATCACGCTTCGTTTCCTAGATACGACGGAGCCGCGGAAGCTGCTCCGCATTGCTGTCCCGAGAAACTCGGCGAGGGTCCGTGGGAAAAAGGATTCCGAGGGTCGCACGGTGTTGGTCCACGACGGTGACGGCCGAATACGGGAGAAAGACACCCGAAATCTTCGCTCCTCCTTGGATTTGCCGGAAATAAAAGAGGCTTGCGTTGGAGCGAGATGGGGAATATTTAGGCAGTCCCTTTATACGACTGACCCCCCGTCAAAATCCGTCTAAAATATTTCTAGAGCCATTCAGTGGCGACCCTGAAGGTCAGGGAGCATGCACGTCGCGCACTCGTCAGGGATCAGCTTTTACAGATTATCTCTCGAATATCATATAAACTTCTCGAAAAAAACTACTTACCAGAATGTGTTTCGCTAATTCCTCTTTTGTTCCAAGAATTTCTTAAGAGTCTATCTATACATCTTTTTTTATTTGCAGGGTCCCCCCTCCATATTTGCGCCGGGGGACTAACAAGTCGAAAGAGAGGCCACTCTGTAGTCACTTTTACAAACTATTGTCAGCGCCGGAGTAAAGCCCTCGTCTCTTAACCTTTTAGGTCGCGGGTTCGAGTCCCGCCAGGATGGATTTTCACGCCGTCCAGGCCTTTCGTGTTTTCCGTGCGTTCTTGCTGCAAGCAACTGCACCAGATGCAAGAGAGGTCTGTAGCGCTGTTTTCGAAGGTAGCTTGAAATGAATATATTTATCCATTTTATGTGCTCACTACCCAATAATAAGAACTAAGATATTACAATTTTCCACGGATAAAGTTTTAATCGACCCGGGTTCCGATGCACTGCATCTTCATCAGGTGATGATGATGCAGTGCATCGAAACCCGGGTCGATGAAAACTTTATCTGTGGAAAATTGTAATAACTTAGTTCTTATTATGTTCATATTCCACAACAACTCGCCTGATTCCTCCCTTTTTGTGCTCACTACCCCTTCTGTTTGAACAACGTAGATAGCAAAAATATTGTACATATATACACAGACTTGTGTGAAAGACATGTGCAGCTGCGGGAAAAACGCATATGGATTACAGGCAAAAAACAACACACTACTTAGAGACAAACAACCGTACAGGAATGTGCGGGATGGGTGTGAAAAACCTGCGAAAGCAAAAGCTAATGCAAACATTTTATCATAATTAACGTCAAACATTATGATTACGAAAAAAGAGAGAAAAGAATAAAAACGTTAAATAAAAATCATATGCTGATTATAGTTGTAGATAGAAAAAATGAAAGAGCTAAAAAAACTGGCATATACTAGGATTACTCTCCAAAAGTTATTCCGCCAATTTCACCGAATGGATTAATACTTACGAGTATTCCACACTTCTTAAATGCCGACCGTAATTTAAACATGTAATTATTATCATAATCAGGTGCATACATTAACTTGAAATGGCTGTCCTTATACACTCCCACTCAGGGGTCTGAGAGGGGCTGAAAGGGTTGCTATTCATAATAAGATGGGGGTGGGAAAGGAAGGAATAGAATAACCGAGGATTATAACGTAAGAACATCAGTTGAGAGAAATTATAAAAAAAGAGATGGAAAATTATGCTTCTTTGTCACAATCCCCTGTTTTCTCTTTCTCAACCCCCCCCCCCCCCACCTTGAAAATTAAACCTCACCATCCCTTATACATCTACAAAATACCCTGCAAGCCACCTCAGGGGTGTGTGGCAGGGGGTGAGTATTCACGAACATACATTACACTGTACCCTAAAGTTAGTGTAACTACGACTAATTATGCATCAGCATAAATCGCTAATGCTTGTCACGAGGCGAAGTCTCACAAGCATGCACTACTACACTACAGATATTATCAAAATGGAGAGGGACCATTAATATATATGTATTTTGCAACTACACAAATGGACAGACTCAAGACTTATGTAGAAAACATGCACGGCCTGCTGCTAGTACTAGGTAAAGGATAGGGATTCAAGTATTAGGGAGTACTACTACTAGTAAGAGTTACACTACCTAACGACAAACATAGATAAAAGTCTCATTGGAATCTGTTATGGTCCCTTATCGTTCGTGGGAAAAATGACATTTTAAATCTGTCCGTTCTGCAGTCTAGTTCCCAAATTTTATTCTCATGATCTGATCTACCATAGTATGTCCGATTTCGTAAAAAATGTTATCAACGTCGTCAGAGAATAGACCGGTTTCCAGGCTTCTGAGTAGTAGTACAAACTCAAGGACAGCGATTTCAAGTTATTTGTCCAAACCATGGTCGGCACCAAAGAAGTGTGGAATAGACGAAGTATTAATTCATTACGTGACGTGTGCGTGTTACACAAAGTTACGCCGGAAACCTTTCTTCTAATCCCTTCAAATTTATTTTTTCGGTTCGCGAAATTTAGGTACTACTTTACGACAGGGTTGAGCCGAAAAAGTTCAACATTCCGACCTGTTTCCATCTAAATGTGTTGTCACTGCCTTGTTGCCAGCAAATTGACAGTCATTCAAAAGAGCGTGAGACATTTAATGCGTGTATACGGCATAGAAATTCAACTGTATTCATCCAAGTGGAAGAAATGGTATCCCCGATGGCATTCACTGACGCTAGTCGAAACACTGCAGAGCAGATGGTGAATGTTAAGGGAAGGGATAGGCGGTTAACAGCACAGCGACGTGGAAGACAATTGTCTCTCGTTCAGTGGGCGCCACATTCTCAGCAGATGTCATTCTACGGAAGGAAGAACACCCTCGCTCAGATACACCGCACCACCGGACTACAACCACACAACTGTGCATTCTATTGCACGTTGTTCCTGTGTTTTGCAGCAAAAACTTTGTGCTATTAAGCTATCGTGTAGCTATTTCAGTTTACGTAGAAAGAAAAAGGTGGCTTTACTGCCGCAGCAACTCTCGAAAATACAACTTAATTATATCAATGTTTATACTTCCGAGTCCTTCCCACGGGTGGCGCTGGTTACTGATTTCTGATTGGTAGTTGTATTAAAACAAGGAACAAGCTACCAGAGGAACTGCTAGAACCATTACCTAAAAATATCAGCTATTTTAGGCATCTTTTTGTAAATACACAACTCATAATACTTAACATTATTTTTGTATTGTCTTTAACTTTCAATATTAATTCAACCTTTAATTGAATGCGATTCCGTGCCACCGGACAAGGTGTCTATTTGCATTGTACACAAATAAACGAAAACTAGAAAACTCTTAACGAAAATGTTTGAGTCAATCCAAAAAATCGCACTAGCAGACGATTGCGTACGAGAAATTGAACTATTTTTATGTTACACGATACAATATGAAGTAAAGTCCGTCGTGTGAGAGAAACTTTAGCCGTAAAATATAAGACTATAGCACCGAAAAAAACTAAGTACGGACAAATTTTCTTCCCTCTATTGCGAGCTGGAAAAGGACACCCATAGTAGGAAGAGTAAGTATTCCGACGAATCCCACGCTGAAGGATGGATCAATCACATGTCTCAGAAATTCGCATTGGTGGGCAATGAAAATTCTTACAGAAAATCGGAGCCGATGGACTAGCCGAACTCGCAGACGATAGCGTAAGTACGAGAAATCGTACAATATTCCCATGCCACACGAAACAATTTCTATTGAAGGTCGTCGTTTGAGACTACATAATTCACTTGTGCCGCGGGACATGGGCTTTCGCAAGATCCACGGGGACAAACAGAGACGAGACAGCCACTTCCCTTTCGCCGAGACAGCTCAAGAGGAGTAGTAGGCGGCGTGTTCAGCTTAAAAGAGGGGAAGGGCTGGAGCACGTGGTCCTTATTTATACTCATCGCCCTACCCCCGTCATCCAATCCCTTCCCCTCCAAAGCAAGAGCAGAATGAAGGGAGTGGAAAGAGTGTGTGCAGACGGGAATTAGCGAATTTGCTCACGCGGTCCACACGCGTCCGTCGCACCCCGAATTACAACGGGTGGAGAGAGAGAGAAAGTTAATAAGGAGGTTTATAGCGAGATAGTTCCCTAGTCATAGTGGAGACCATATTCAAATTTAATTTTTTTATTTCAGCGTCTGTAAGAAGCATGAAATAAATATCGTAATAATAATGGCGCAAAGATATAGTTATACATGGTCAAAATTCGTAGTAATTATATAAATAAAGCTAAAGCAATAAGTCTCTAACTTGACTCATTTTTTTCCCGCCGTACGGCTGAAAACCCTTCAAAACAACAGGTTCTTTTTGCGATTCTGTCAAAATTACTGTGGTGAGTAATAGATTATTTTTTATAAGTAGTAGAGAAAACATGCAATCTACACACAGTTAGTTTTTTGACGAAATCTAGGTGCTAGAAGTTCCTAATTTGTTTAATATTCTCACTCTTGAGCGCACAGCCATAATCTATCCCATGTTTAAAAAAGCTATGTTTTAGGCAAATAGCTCGAAAAGTAGTTCCGCACGGGGTTGATATTTTAATACCATTGGTAATATGACAGTTTTTTCTTTAAAATGAGGCCAAATTCATCAAATTCTAGGTGAAGTGGTTTTTCGCTCAAATCACCTTAACGACCGCTGGGGTTTTCATCGCCACCGGTGCATACTGGGAAATTTTTGAAAAAATCCTCTTTTCACCATTAAAAGTTGAGGCGATGGGAATAACGCCACTTTGTAAATTTGTTAGTAATCATAAGCAAATTAAAAAATAGCCAACAAAGTAAACCATTTCAAACGGAACAGTACTCGGTTATGGAGAGGGATAGGAAAGCCAAGTGACGTACGCATCATGCAGCGACCCTTCGCATTGGAACTCGACAATTTCTCGAGCATAAAGGTTTTATGAAGTGGATGAAGCAGAGAGAGGAAGTCAAGAATAGTCCTTTGGGATGTGGGAGCGGAGGAGATAGGAGAAGGCAAGGTGGACGGAAAGGATGACAAACGAGGAAGTGCTTGGTATAGTTGGCGAGGAAAGGAAACGTCTGGATGAGATTAAGAATGGAAGAGATGATAATAAAAATAGGGAACTAGACTCCAGAACGGACAGATTTAAAATGTCATTTTTACCGCGTACGATAAGGGACCATAACAGCGTCCAATGAGACTTTTATCTAGGTTTGTCGATAGGTAGTGTAACTCTTGTAATACTTGTATCCTTATCTGCTTCCTAGTAATTACACGACGCCGTGCATGTTTTCAGCATAACTCTTGTGTCTCTGTCCATTTGTGTACTTTGCAAAATACATATATATTAACGGTCCCTCTCCATTGTGATAATATCTGTAGTGTAGTAGTGCATGCTTGTGAGGTTCGCCTCGTGACAAGCATTAGCGATTTATACTAATGCATAATTAGTCGTAGTTACACTAACTTTAGGGTATAGTGTAATGCATGTTGGTGAATACTCACCCCCTGCCACACACCCCAGAGGCGGCTTGCAGGGTATTTTGTAGATGTAGATGAAGAAGAGGCAAAGTAGGTGGCTGGAAGGGGTAATGAGGGGAGAAAGGGTTGCTTAAGGCCGTGATAGAGGGAAGGATGTTGGGTAAGCGGGGAAAGGGAAGAAATGGCTTCATGGAAGGAAGAAAGAGGGGTAGGACGTACACGGAGATGAAGAAAGAAATACTATAGGTACAGAGGGCCCTGAACATGTAAAGATCTAGACCATTTTACTCACTTCCATTAAAACCTAAATTAACCGGTAGAATACCTATATAATAGTAATAGGTTTCATGGAATTTTCGTAGTCCGAGGATGATGTCATAGGCGTTCCTCGATCAGCTGCCGGGCAAGGATCGCCGTTATTCCTCCTGGGCCCCGCAATCCGCCAGAAATACCTCCTCTCTCGAGCACCTCCACAGGTCCTCTGCGAAATCCGTTAGCGTACTGGCGAATTTTCATCAGCATTTTCGAAATGCATCCACTTCCTTCAAAGCATCGTCCCACAAGGCGGAACTCGAATTTAAGGGCCCGAGGTAGTTCGATGTTTTGATTCGATCGACTAATTCGACAATTGATGTAATAAAGGTAAGATCGGCGAAGGAAACCACTTGCCCACAAAAGTGGTCGAGAATAATCCTCGCAAACCCACATTTCATAGCCGCGTAATAAGGTTATTAGGTGTACACTTTCAAAAATTCATTCTCTCAAAAAGCTCTGCATGAAGTACCACGCTTTTTTCTACAGTAGCAACCGCAAGGCTCGAAATGTCGATATATATATATATATAACCTAAAATATACTGAAAACATTCGCAAGATGCCCAAGTAACCCATTTTGTTAATTTATTTCTTATCAGTTTTCTATTTTTAGCTTGTTATTTGGGGAGGCGACAGATAATGGAGATTTTTTTCAGCATTCAGGATGGGTTAGGGTTGGTTGATAATTAATGGGTGGATAACTTGAGAAATCAAGGAAGAGTGGAGCAGGAAGCCGGCGTAGACGCCTTAACGAAACCCTCAAAGGGTGCACACATTTTAAGTCTCACCCGACGGACGGAGCGATGCACCGGGTGCACAAGTGCTCTCGGCATAAAGTTCGCAGTGGTCGGCATTCCGCTGAATTAACCCCCAATTGCGGGATTCGAACAGAGATCCTTAGCATGGGAATTCAGCACTATAATCTTCGCTCGAACCCCGCCACACTTAAGGAAGGTAAAAGATCGGATATGATGCATTGCATAAGTATCAAACAAATAAACTCTGTTTAGTGAGCGTGTCTTCCTGATGTAGTAGTAGAGGCGATGTTTCAGAATATTCAGGTGTTCAGGCATCATTTTCAAATTTTCTTTGAAAATTCAAGCATTTGTAAGAAGTATGAAGCAAACATAGTGATATTGTGGGCGAATAAACTTTTAATTTTGCAACTAAAAATAATCACTAATGAATGGTTATACACTAAGGCTTAAATTTGACGCCAATCGTCTCACTCCGCAGGCTCAAAACACATTCACAACCGAAGATTTTTGCGAGTTTATATTTGAGAAATGAAGTAATTAATTTGTTTTTACCAATTATTGAGAAAATACTAGAACAGCACCACGTTCTATTTCTTCAGCGACTTCTATTTTTTGACAAATACTTTTCCTGAAAGGTAGCGAGGTTAGTGGCTGATATTTTGACGTCTTTACAAAGATGAGTTATTTTTCTAGATGCTGAAGCGATATACGTAGTGGTATCTAGGTCAACTGCATCTGAAGTTCAAATTTCATTAACCGTCCCTGCTTCCTCGAATGGTCGCACAACTCATTTCCTCATGTTTTCCACTTAGACGACCGCCATCAATGCCTTCCATCAACTCAGCCCAAACTAAGGGATCAGATGTCTTAAGAATTTTGTCCATTAAGAGGCGTTTTCGGAAATAAGGTGAGCTATCAAATTCAATAAATAATCAGCATTGCTACTTCGGTAGGCCCTCCATATCAATTTCTGCACATTTTTATCCCGAGTTCATATGCTATGAAAGATGGTTAATCTTACATCTACATGCACAAAATACCCTGCAAGCCACCTCAGGGGTGTGTGGCAGGGGGTGAGTATTCACCAACATGCATTACACTATACCCTAAAGTTAGAGTAACTACGAATAATTATGCATTAGCATACATCGCTAATGCTTGCCTCGAGATGAAGCCTCAAAAGGATGCACTACTACACTACAGATATTATCACAATGGAGAGGGACCATTAATATATATGTATTTTGCAACTACACAAATGGAAAGAGACTCAAGAATTATGTAGAAAACATGCACGGAGTGCTGCTAGTACTAGATAACAGATAAGGATTCAAGTATTAGGGAGTACTACTACTACTAAGAGCTACACTACCTATCGACAAACCTAGATATGTCTCATTGGCCGCTGTTATAGCCCTTTATCGTTCGGTGGAAAAAATGACATTTAAAATCTGTCCGTTCTGCAGGAAGACGAAGCAATAAAAAGTTAAAAACTCAAGTACCAAAGTCAAAATCGCTAGGTTCTCACGCATTTATCAATATTAGCAGCATAAAAAGACAAGGGCCGGGTGCCAAAAGAAATCCAAAGGGCAATACCACGTGAAGTGCAGCTGTGGACGTTCCTCCGTTGGATAGACATTCAGGGCACTGAAATGCCGTTTGCAAGAACACCATAGGGCAACAAGAACAGACAACTACGCCATGCCATCACACAGCATACATGGATGTGTCCCCCACTCACAATATTAACATAGAAGAGGCCAAGTTAATAGCAAAAGAAAAACGTTACTTCCCACGAATTATACGGGAAGCAATTGGAATCAGAAAGACTTCCAATAACTGCAAAAGAGAAGACAATTACTCGCTGTCCAATGCAAGGAAGCGAGTATTGGACGGGAAACCAAAAGTGACTTCCACCAATCAGAACGGACCTAGTTCCAACGGATTATGAATAAAATACGGAGTTCCTTCTACAGACCTGAAGAAGCCGACTGCAACGCCGGCGAAACTGTTGTCCGTACATAACGGACCTAAGCGGAGAAAACCTCTTAAGACCGTCGATTAAAATTTAGACTCAATCTGTTATGTAAGTTCCAAATCGGTCTATTCTCTGACGACGTTGATAATGTTTTACGAAATCCGACATACTACGGTAGATCAGATCATGAGAATAAAATTAGGGAACTAGACTGCAGAACGGACAGATTTAAAATGTCATTTTTCCCACGAACGATAAGGGACCATAACAGCGGCCAATGAGACTTTTATCTAGGTTTGTCGATAGGTAGTAGTAGTAGTATTAGTACTCCCTAATACTTGAATCCTTATCTGTTACCTAGTACTAACAGCACGCCGTGTATGTTTTCTACATAAGTCTTGAGTCTCTGTCCATATGTGTAGTTGCAAAATACATATATATTAATGGTCCCTCTCCATTGTGATAATATCTGTAGTGTAGTAGTGCAAGCTCGTGAGGCTTCGTCTCGTGACAAGCATTAGCCATTAATGCTAATGCATAATTAGTCCTAGTATAATACTTCAGAGTATAGTGTAATGCATACTAGTGAATACTCAACCCCCGCCACACACCCCAGAGGTGGCTTGCAGGGTATTATGTAGAATAAATACCACTGTTTCAGGCTGGATATGGTGGAAGTTCTCGATATTCATAATGAATAAAGACACTTGGTAATCTTGGTATTATGTAGACGTAGATGAAAGACCTAGATCTTCAAGTACGTATGTAGTTAGAACGAATTCGTTCACTATTTTTTACAAAACAATCGGAAGCGACTATTCTGTGCACCGAACGTTTAGATCGCACATATCGTTCTCTGTTCACAGTAGATCGTGTGCGATGAAATGCGCTGATATAATATTCCGATCAGGGCTAACTTCCACACCTAGAATAGTAGGTTCTCATTAGCTTGGTGAATACGATAATGGAAAGATATGTGAAAGACAATAACAAGATACTAAACAGGATAACGAGTTGGCAAGTGGACGGCAGTAGGCTATTGAATTCTTGAGAGCACACGGCGATACTAGACGGGGACTCAGCCCTGGGCCAAACAGATAACAATCGCCATAATAAGAGACTAGAATTGGAAACCGAAGACAAAACTTGAAGCCCTATTAGTTATACGTTCTCCCTCACACCATCCACACAATATCACGATGTCGTCACGAAAGCCACCAATTCTGCTACCGAATGGATACATGTATATATCGAAAGGTATTTAATTTCTCGCGATTCATGACAACAAATAAAAAAGCGTTTACAGCCAGAATATTAGACGGCGGGTCGATAATGGGGAAACATTAAGGCCAAGTCCAGAGGAACAAGCTCTGTTCTCAAAGAGTCCCTAATCCACAATTATAGGTACAGCACCCAATTTCTCGTTCGATAACTCTTAACCATGCGTTCGCAAAATGCGAAGGTCGGACGGACGGAAATTCATGGCGATCTTCCAAATGGCGTTTGCATTCGACCAACACACAGTTGCTCTCATACTTTACATAATTCCGTAACAACATTCATTTCAGACGGGACTGCAGCTGGAGTGTGAGTGAAATGGATTTTACGGTGGTTTGAGCGAGGTAGTTCCCCAGTCATCATGGAGACCATATTAAAATTTTATTTTTTTATTTCAGCGTCTGTAAGAAGTTTGAAATAAATATTGTAACATTAATGGCGCGAAGATATAGTTATATATGACCAAAATTCTCAGTAATTAAATAAATAAAGCTGCATAAGTCTCTAACTTGAGTCATTTTTTCCCGCCGTAAGAGTGAAAACCCTTCAAAACAGCAGGTTCTTTTTGCGATTCTGTAAAAATTACTGTGGTGAGTCATAAATTATTTTTTTATAAATAGTTAAGAAAACATAAACTACGCACTGTTAGTTTTTTGACGAAATCTAAGTGCTAGAAATTCTATTAATTTCAATATTCTCCCTCTGGAGCTCACAGCCATAATCTATCCCATGTAAAACAGCTTATATTTTTAGGCGAATTGCTCGAAAAGTATTTCGGCAAGGGGTTGATATTTTGATATCATTGGAAAGATGAGAGTTTTTTATTTAAAATGAGGCCAAATTCATCAAATTCTAAGTGAAGTGATTTTTCGCTCAAAATAACTTAAATGGTGATCGACTAAAGCCGCCAGCTACATAAACAGGTAACTGTTTTTAATTTGATTTCTTCTCACGGGAGGCTCTTTCTCCTCGTTTCCGACGGGTAAGTTACACGAAAACTCCTACGAAAAAAATGGAGCTGATTCTGAAAACGGACTCTTAACGATTGCGTGCAAGAAATCGTGCGATTTTTGTGTCACAGAATACAATATTTATTGATAGTTGTCGCAGCGGCCGCATAAATAATACGCCACATCATGTGAGAGAAATTTGTGCTGTGGGACATGGGCCTTGGCATCGAAAATCTATTTATACACACATTTTCCTCGTTTTTGGATATATTAAGAGCCGGTAGAAGGGAGAGACATAGTCAAAATCAAAGCAAATATTCCCATAGTATTAAGATCTCAGGCGGAAAACTGGATCAATCTGAGCTCGTTTGTTAGCTAGTTACTGCTGAAGTCCAAGGAGAGAGGGGTCAGGGAAAACCAATTCCAATCAGAAAATCAATGTATTATATCTGCTTGGAGACTCTAAACATCAGCACGGCGCAGAATTTAAATAAGCATTTTCCATTTTAAATAGGCCCCTTTATTTATCTCCCCTCTCGCGATGTAAATAGCAAACAAGTTGATGGAAAAATATAAAACCGCTACGTTGACAGAGATTTATTCTCTTAGTTAGTAACTACATCATTACCGAGAGACTACTGTTTGTCACGAAACGTCGACAGCGTAGGCCTTTTAGCATTAGCGAGAAACAATAGAAGAATAACTCGGTCAACGAAACGTACACAATCAAACCAACTTATCTAATGTAGAGTCCGTTAAATACTTAGGTGTGACCCTTACTCAGGACTTGTCTTGTGGGAAACACGTCCGGGAAACCTGCGGACAGGCTAGTCGCCAATTGGGAATTATTAAAAGCATATTAGGAAAATGCGACGAGAAGGTTAATGAGCGATGTTATTTTTCACTCGTGAGACCTCACTTTGAGTTTGCCGCTAGCATATGGGATCCTTACGAAGTAGGACTAATCTCTGAAATAGATGTCAACGGAGAGCAGCAGGATTTGTAAAAAGTTGTTACGATAAAATTAGCAGTGTTACCGAATTGTTGAAGGAATTAGGGTGGGAATCTCTAACTGATCGCAGGGAGAAATAAAGGTTAAATATTTTGCGCAAGTTCGAGGAAAAAATGTTTTTGCCGGACGTTCAATATTTAATGCTAAAGCCAACGTACTACGGTAGAAGCGATCACATGAATAAGATATAGGAAAATGACTACAGAACCGATAGATTTAGAATGTCATTTTTCCAACGTACAATAAGGGATTATAATAGCTGCGATAGATCAATCATATGAAACTCCCACGCTCAATAGGTAGAGTAGAATTTTTACTTGTGTTTAATAACATAACATCATTACTAACACTTCACATCCCTTGATATGTCGGGCATTATTTCATTTTGTTCTCTGCATGAAGTAGCATCTCGTAGCATTCATAAATTAACAGTATTAGTAATATTAACCACTACATGTGTCTTTAGCATTGTTCTGCATGTTTGCATGTTCATTTACGTATCACTCTCCCAGTTTCTGGTTTGACTACGCACTGCTCTCCTGACTGATTTTTGGTGTCTGCGCCTAGCGCCAGGGGGAGGGGGAGTTCCCGATTTGAACTGGAACGAGTGCTGCATGCCTGGTGTGGAATCACCCCGTGCCACACACCCTAGTGGTGGCTTGCACGGTACTTCGTAGATGTAGATGTAGACTAGTCTCTCGATATCATAAAACGGGATGCTGAAAGAGAAGGAAGGCACAGCTGAACACACTTTGAAGGGCACAAAGTAGAGATTGAAGTACCTGGTTAGCATTGCGGATCTAACTGATACAGAGGAAAGAAATGGGAGAATTGAAATAGACAAAGAAATTTTTACGACGAGAAGGGACAGGGTCAATGATAAAGGGATGGAAAAGATATATATATACACACACATCTACAAAATACTCTGCAAGTCACCTCAGGGGTGTGTGGCAGGGGGTGAGTATTCACCAACATGCATAAACACTATACCCTTAAGTTAGTTTAACTACGACTAATTATGCATTAGCATAAATCGCTAATGCTTGTCACGAGGCGAAGCCTCACAAGCATGCACTACACTACAGATATTATCACAATGGAGAGGGACCGCTAATATACATGCACCTAGCAACCGCACTATGTGTGTTGATGTGATGTCATAGTAAACTTGATGTGATGACATAGTAAATGGCAAAGTGAATCGGGATCTTGAGTTCATCGACACAAGGTGGTAGATAGTTCGACTGAAATACAGCAAAGACAATCTGTAAAACGATACACGAACATAATGCCCTTAGACCCCGTTTTAAAATGTCTAGTTAACGTTAACCGAAAGGTGACGCAATCTTTTTGTCCAATAACGTTAAATGAAACCTCTAGTTTCGTATATTCCATCAAAGTACAGGCTAGTTGACGTGAGCGTTTTCGATGGAATAACGCATAAATTGGTTATCATAGATACTAATAAAATATTTACCGTGGCTTAAGGATGAGAACGCTCCATGAAAATATGAGGGATAAAATTTCTGTAAATGAAAAATTATTCTAGAGATTATAAACCAAAAACTAATTCCATTAACAGTGAAAAAAGAAACGACCAGAGTAGGTAATTAGAAATGTGAACCTAAAATATTGTCCGCACAAGCCATTAGGGAGTGCGAATTCTCCTTCCGAAGGACATAGAATCCGTCTATAGAGTGGTGCTCCAGTTTGTATAAGGTTTCTCTTAGGCCACCTACTTCAGTCGTCCATCGTTGACGTCACCACGGGGATTGACGAATGAATGTCATCACGACACCATCTTGGAAATCTTAGAAAAATTTATTGTTCTGATTTCGTTTTTTTTTTTCAAGGGCAAGGTCATAGGATGCAGGCGATTGAATGTGGGTAATTAAAAGAAAATTACACCAAATACGTGTAAAAAAATAACTCGGCCGGAAAAACACTGCTACGAAATTTGGGCATTGATTGATGTGGCTGGAGTGACAATCGCGGGCAACTGGGTGCACATTTTAATGATTTTTCAAGTAAATCGTGAAAATTCTTGGACCAAATATCATGTTTAAGTGCATCTGTTTATGCGGTGGAACTCACCACACAGGCAGTAATGGAAATGATGCAAGATTTATATTTTAATTTTTTTACTTACCTAATTAAAGCATGTAATGACTAACTTGTGAGAGTTTTCGGCGCGGTATTCGAAATGTAGACGAAATTTTATTGAAATATGTTTTTTTTAAATAATATTTCACTCGGCGTGACATCTTCATATTTGATAGGAACAAGTATGGTAATGATAAATGAAAAATTTAACGTTTTGAAGAAAATCTGTAATTTTTAATCGAATTATTATGAAATATATGTCATGAGCCATAAGGCAACGTGTTAACCCACCATTGGTCGCGCTATGAGATTTTCTCTCACGCCAAATTTAAACTTGTGCTCACTTTGTAATCATGAGTTAGAATAAGTTTCCTTTCCTTCTTGCTGACTTTTTATCTCTTCCTATTGACCGACCTTTAAAAAAAAGTATAAATGAAGCGTCCGCAGCTGTGCAATGATATGTCTGATACCGTCGGCTACAAGGTGTGAGACTTTTCCTCATCGCGCGACCACTGACGTTATTATTTTTGTATCACTCAGTTGCGTTACACTTCCACAACATGCGGGCAAAGTTGATTCATTTCGTGGAGAGCAGATACGTTAATGCAAATTTATGAGTCACGAGAAAGTATGTCCTCAAAAAAAAATATTTCTTCTCGAGAATGGTAGTTTTCTTCATTAATACCAAATGGTATCATCGCCTGTAAAAGTAGCAATGATTACGTAATTGTATCAGTAATTGTGTATATGTGGAAATAATTGTTTCAAATGAACATTAAGGGAAATAAATTAAATCTAAATATAGTGTAATATATTGCCAATAAACGCTCTATGATAGATAATCAATGGTGCATCTGAGTGAGAGAAAAAGCCTAACACGCGACCGCTCGCGTGATAAGTAGCTTAGTGACCACTCCCGGGTTAAAATAGCAGTGAATTGCCAAAAAACTAAATCGATATGGTGCAATATATCACTTTCTTCTATAGATATCTCTAATGAGAACATGTATGCAAAGTTTCAAGCAAATCCGCGCATAAACAAAAATAGCCAAGTTCCTCTTGAACAACGGCATTTGCCACGAGTATGCTGCATCGCTTGACATAGGAATCGTACTACTTCCCGTGCGCAATAGTCTGCGAGTCCGATTTTAGGATTAGCTCTGTATTTGCACGATGTTTTATAAAACTACATAACAGGAAAAAGGAAAGAGGACCAGCCCCACCTGTGGGAGGAAATGAAACTAAAAACAACAACATTTATTTCGTTAGCAACTAATAATGACTAGCAAATGATACATGTTTACATTTATACATGTTTCTCAGTAGCGGAACATAGCATCAACGAAGACCATGCAATACAATGGGAAGATTCAAAAAGATATTTAGCCGCACGCATTGGCTATTGCGACCGTTTAATCAAAGAGGCCATTCGAGATCTGCCTAGAAAAAGGAAATTTCAACTGAGACACTAGTTTTCAATTACGTTGTGCCTAGAATCCTATAATCAATTGCATTGAATATGAAAGGGAATATGAGAGAATCAGTCAACGGTCAATCAGACAAACGAACCAATCACGAGTCACCTGATCTGGATTGTTGTGATATCAATAACGGCCAAACTTGTCTCATGCGGGATTCGGTAGCCCTGATGATGGCGATCTAGTCGTTCGTTGAAACGTTGGCAGCAATGAAGCATATAACCTGGTGTAGAAACCCGAGAAAAAATTATAAATAATAATGACTACTCCACAAATGTTCCTAGTGATTCTGCTCCGCAGTGGCTAAGTTCTCAGCGTATATGGGCCAGCAGCAATAAATTGCGGTAAATAAATTACAGAGCATATAATCTTAATAACGAAGAGTATGGAAGCAACTCTGTATTTATTATAGTTGACTGCCAACAAAATACGAAATCTAGATCGCTAAGATTCCCTCCCCGAGTTCCTCGTGCCGTGGGAGCGCACGGTAAAGAGTTATAATACGAGAAATTGTGTGCGGAGAAAACCCTCGGGGAAACTTAAGGCTCGTTCACAACAACTTAACTTGGCGTAACTTGACTTATTCTCTCGTCGAAGGCGAACCAGTGCGCGAAATTTCTAACCAATCACAACCCACCACTGCCAAATTCGATCTTACAATCGATTGATGAGGCCTATCGATAGCGTTAGTGTCGAGAGTTGTAGTAAGCTCCCCCGAAACAGCTCAGTTGATATGTGAAGTATTAATTGTAAATAGTGAGTTGAACTATAGAAGTATTAAAATGGAAGGTTTGTTGAACATGTGAGGGTTATTTCGCACTGACTCGATCAACTCATCCGCATCCACTTTCGCTTAAATGTATCCACATACGACTTCACAACAAAATCACGTTTTCAATATTGCTGCTCGAGGAGATATCGAGAGTAGCAATCGATTACTGCCCGACTATCGATAGTAGAGCATGCCATGCTATTGGCTGGAATTAAGAGAAAGTTGAGCTGAGCTCAACTCCAGGCTACGCCAAGTCGAGTTACGCTGCTTTAAGTAGTTGTGAACTAGTAGACGCTATTCTCAAGGTCTCATCTCTGGTGTTGCGCTGAGTCAAGCCAAGTTAATTTGTTGTGAACGAGCCTTTATACTGAAGGAAATGGCTTATTTCCGTTACAATGAAAGTTCACTTCCATTGCCGCACACGTGGTCACTAAGTGTATTTTTAGCCTCCCGGGATTCTCGTCACGTGCTCAATACGACGCCCGAAGCATAAGTGGATTCGGGCAAAGCGTAAAAGTCCACCGACGAGAGGATTATAGCGGGAGGGATTATTAAGGTGTATTCGGCGAAAATCGCTGGTGCCGCATGCTAGCCACCTCCGACCGATATCTGGTTCGTTCCGTGACTGTATTGGGGCAGAGGCGGGGGGGAATTTGGGGGAAGGCGGGTGGGGACGAAGGCGATGACCCTTCAAGCTTTAGTTCCCACCCCTCTTCACCCCACCACCCTCCCCTCCTGGAGACTAGCATGCATAAAATCTTTCGCCTCTCGCCATCTTCCACAACCGACCGAACACGAAACACACGCTGCTCACCCAACCGATCACCTCCCTCCTCACGATTCACAAAGGAATCCAAATCTATAAGGGCTTTGCTGACATCGGACATTGCCAAGAAAGTTGACTTTCATTTCTCTTACTCGTTTATCTAGCAGAAAACCAACTAACGTTAGGTTTTGCTACGTTTCTTTTGGATTTCCGCGATTAAACTAAACTTTTTTAGCAACAGTTTCGCCGTGCTATTCTGCCGGCTCCGTCAGGCATTCTAAATCAACAATGAAAAATAAACAAACTTAACCGCATTATTTATTAAACGGTTACTATGTATGTATGTATACAACGACTTTAGGTGTTCATTGCAAGTGACGTCCTCGTCGGTCTTGATTTCCAGGCGTTTCCGAAAATTTCTGTATCTATCCGTGAATGATAGTATACGATTCGGAATGAATCGGAATTCAAAGCTCTTTTCATCTTCTTTCCGAAGGCATTAACTTTCATATTCTGGAGAATATTTACACATTTTCCTCGAAATGAATATTTTTCAATTTTTTCATAACTTACATCGCCCAATTATTTTTTTAAACATTTTTTGAATTCGGTTCATTTCGTGGTTCCGTCCCAAAGAACGATCCGAACACTTTCAAATGAATCCAGTCCGCGAATTCCTCGCGAGATCTTACGTCGACCTGCTCTGGTAATACTTTGGCGGCGACGACTACGAGTTATACAACAGCCACACTTGGGGGCGCCATCTTACGTGTGATGACACCAAGTTCCAAAGAGAACCGTAAAAGCGCTTTCAACCACCCTCCCTCTTCGAACACCTACTCTGGTGACATACTCAGTAGACCGCAGAGTCGGAATTACAAGCACTACGGTTAATGGCGACGCGCTTCTCTATGGCATCCCTAAGATCGTTGTGTCGATTCCCACCTCGGCCTTTGCGCTTTCCTCAAGGTTAAGGTAGTTTGAGCGAAAAATCACTTCACGTAGACTTTGATGAATTTGGTCTCATTTTAAAGGAAAAACTCATCTTTCCAAAGATATCAAAATATCAACCCCTTACCGAACTACTTTTCGAGCTATTTGCCTTAAAACATTAACTGTTATACATGGGATAGATTATGGCTGTGCGTTCCTGAGGGAGAATATTAAAAAAATTAGGAACTTCTAGAACCTAGATTTCGTAAAAAAACTAGCGGTGTGTAGATTGGATGTCTTCTCAACTATTTATAAAAAATAATCTATTACTCACCATAGTAATTTGAACGGAATCGCAAAAAACCCGCTGTTTCGAAGGGTTTTCAGCCGTACGGCGGGAAAAAATGAGTAAAGTTAGAGACTTATGTAGCTTTATTTATTTAATTAATGAGAATTTTGGAATATATAACTATATATTTGCACCATTAATATTACAATATTTATTTCATACCTCTTAAGGCCGTTTTACACGGGGCACGTAATTTCACAATCTGATGTATGTTCGAACGTGCATTTCAAATTGCGTCGTGTAAAGCGGTGAAATGCTAGAACGCATGCGCAAATGCATGAACGCGAGATGGCAATATAGCCCCTGTTCTAATTCCGAACTCGCATTCTCGCAATTTCAACAAATTTTTTTCCGATAGATGTCGCAGTAGTAAGGGACCGGAAGAAGCTGAGTGACGATAAGTGTTTGTTGTATTGGTGGATTGCATTGTGTGCAGTTGTTGTTGCTTGTTGTCCTTTGCGGAATAAGTATGAGCTGGTCACACAAGGACGTGTGACAACATGTCAACAACGATGCGCACAGAATTTCGTTTCTTGTTTGTTCTAACAAGTGACTCGCTACTCGCGCACTCAACAGACGACGAAATTTCGTGAAAGAATGCTTGGTTACGAACAACGTGTAAAGCGGTAACGCATTCGTCTGCGCAATAATTATTGCACGCAAGATTGAGAAATGAATGCAGTGCTAACCTGCGCAATGGCGTGCCCCGTGTAAAACGGCCTTTACAGACGCTGAAATAAAATTAATAAAATTTGAATATGGTCTCCATTATGACTAGGGAACTATCTCGCTCAAACCACATAAGGTCTACAGCAAAGTGGCGCCGCTGTGTAACCTCAGCAGTAGTGACCGGGGTCCTAAAAAAATCGAATAATCTACGGCTACATGGTAATCTCGTACATACGGGTGACACGTTTTGAGGCTTTGTGAATGCTCGCAGAATCTTTTAATTGCAATTCCAAGCTAAAGCCATTTTGTTTTGTCCTTCTTCAAACGATTCCCAAAGGGAGATTTATGGTTTACTCATTGAGTAATCGACAAAACTAATTTAAGGATTCACGAAACCACTCCTCAACATGGAATGACTTCGTGACAGGATCTTCGACTGTCCCGAGTCCTTATCAAAGAGATAGGCAAGTCGAAATTTATAACACTGTTTTTCGAATTCCACGGGCTATTGACTCTTGATGGAACTGATTACAGACTTTCAAGGTCGTGCCAAAGAGTTCTGTTCCCAAAACATTCCGCAAACATCAAGGTGTCCACTGACTGCCATAAGCGATATATACATCAAGCGTTAAGGTGGTTCCACCGTGAAATGATTTGAATGTCATTTGATTCATATCCTGTCTACTTGTACTTAAAAACTTGTCCTCTATCTGATATTAACATCAAAATAATACCTTTTCACGCTATTTTATTCTATAATTGAACTTGAAATTACATGGTGTTCAATGGGGGAATGGGAGAAACACGGGGAAAAATAGTATTTTTCCATAAAATATAAATGACATTTAGCGGAAAACTATTTATAAGAAGGAAATAATCCAGAGAATTGAATAAAAATAAAGTGCAGGCATCTTACCACCTTATTTTTCTAGTTATTGAAGAATTAATGCCGTAATTGAAGTCAAAATGCGGTAATTCGTAGGAAATGGCGCGTCAGTCGGCTCCTATGGCTGGAAAAAAGTTCTCATTTAAAATACATTCGTGGAATAATCTGCATATGTTGTACCTTACTTTTGGATTTATATAGGTAACGCATTGCATCAGCGAAAGCAGGATTTTTTTGGCAAAATATAAAAAATGTGGAATTTAGTATTTTTTTCACTCACACAGTCGCGGCGGAACCTCCTTAAGCACTCAATTGCTGGTTCACTCTCGGGATAAACGCTCGTCGGCGTCCGATTCCTCTGCGGTGGGGTCACACAAAATTAGCACTTGACACTCGAGGTCACGAGTGAGTCACAGCACGAGACGGGATATAGACACATAAAAACTTGGTGGCACTCACCAGCGTTCGAGGTCAGTGAGAGTGAATCAAGCGTTGGTTAAGGTAGTCTGAGCGAAAAATCACTTCACCTAGAATTTGATGAATTAGGCCTCATTTTAAAGAAAAAACTATCATCTTTCCAATGGTATCTAAATATCAACCCCTTGCCGAAATACTTTTCTAGCAATTTGCCTGATAATATAAACTGTTTTACATGGGGTAGATTATGGCTGTGTGCCCCAGAGGGAGAATATTAAACAAATTAGGAACTTCTAGCACCTAGATTTCGTCAAAAAAACTAACGGTGTGTAGATTATATGTTTTCTCAACTATTTATAAAAAATAATGTACTACTCACCACAGTAATTTTGACAGAATCGCACAAAAACCTGTAGTTTTGAAGGGTGTTCAGTTGTACGGCGAAAAAAAGAGTCAAGTTAGAGACTAATGTAGTTTTATTTATTTAATTACTGAGAACTTTGGTAATATATAACAATAACTTGGCGCCGTTAAAATTACAATATTTTATACATACTTATTACTGACGATGTAATCGAAAAATAAAATTTGAATATGGTCTCCATTATGACTAGGGAACTATCTCACTCAAACCACCTTAAGGAGCGGGGAGGTAGTAATGCAGAAATACTGCGAGGACCTCTAAAGGGACCCTGGGGCACCTCTTGTCATCTTGCATGCATTCCTCTCTCCCTTTGCGCTACGCTCTTCACAAGCACCTAAGTGCCGCCACGTCCTACCTATTCTAAAGCTCTAGTCTGGAAAATTACATACAACGAAACCAAAACAAACCTATCCAGAACTACACAAGGAAGATGTAAGTAAACATGTCTCAACGGGATAACATTTACTGCGTAGCATTTAAGCGAGTTTCGGCCATGTGATGCCATCGATTGTGATATGTTTTATGTAATACAACAATTTTTAATGCCACATTTATCTTCCCCATTAACCACAGTGGTACGCATCGGTCGAACAAAAATATTGTCCGTTCTTTTGTTTCACACACACGAAGTGCTACAAACATTTAGAGACATAAGCTAAGTGTGCAGCAGGAAACTTCAAATGAGTCAAGCCATCCATTTTTTTGTAAATATGAGAATCCATCCACTTTATATAAACTAAATAAAGGTCTCCACAATGAACTCCTATTGTTGCGGTGGAATGTGGCCCTGAACCGTCATCGACAGCCGGTTCATCAATCCAGGGTTGGTTCATTACAGGGAGACAATCATTTTCAAGACATCTAGAAAGTACTGTAGAATACGTTAAGTATGTAGACGTATATCGCTGTATACTTATAATTCCACTCTTAAAAAATTAATGAAATGTTTCACTGTTACTTCATAATTACCTATTATTTGACAAAAAAGAGAGCAAGCATAATGGGTATAGCAAAAAAGCCTGCGAAGTGGTTGGTGGTAACTGCTTTTAGGACAGGACTAGCAGTGGCCTAGACTTGGAATAGTCGTATTAAGTGGAAAATGCGATAAATACAAATGTAATGTAGTTGATACCTCACTATTTACAAAATTTCCATTTTATCTGACATCTTCATTTAACTGTAGATGCTATTTAATTTTCTACGAGTATTAAAATAAATGGTAATATTCTACATTATATATGCTATGGTAGAATATGCTAAGACACTGTCTTTGCTGCGTTGCCCTGTTGAAATCTTTGCTATTCTTCATATTGAAATAAGTTACTCGGTATAACTCCACACTTAATTGCTTTAATCGACCCAGGTTTCTGCATATTATGTCATTTTCAGGCTTGAAAATGACATACTGTGTCGAAACTGGGTAGGTTCAAGCATTTAAGTGTGGAATCATAACGACCTCTTATTTCTATGCGAATAATATGCGCATAGATAACTCATTTTCTACCCTAACATTCTACTTCTCTAACCTTGGCCATCATATAAGTACTTAGTATGCTAGAGAGCGTACTCGTTGGAATTATTTTCTGTGGGTAATTTTCATTGGCATAGAAATATGGAGGCTGTCAAAGAAGGATGAGAAAAAACTAATAGTGTTAGAGAATAAGATATTGCGGAAAATCTATGGGCCCAAATACGAAGGAAGACAATGGAGAAAAAACACAACAGAGAAATCAGGAATATATATATATATATATATATATATATATATATATATATATATATATATATATATATATATATATATATATATATATATATAATTCATATAAATATATATATATATATATATATATATATATATATATATATATATATATATATATATATATACATCCAGACAAAACAAGTGAATTAAAGTACAGAAGAATCAGATGGGCTGGACATATTCTAAGGAAATAGGAGGGATGACTGCTGAAGGAGGTATTAAATGGGATTCCTGAAGGAAGAAGACCCAGGGGAAGACCACGGTTAAGATGGTGGGACCAAGCGAGAACGGATATGCAAAATATCGGAGCAACAGAAAGAGAGGCAGAAGATCGATGCAGGTGGAGGGGATTTGTTGATGCGGCTAAATATCGCCTAAGATATAGATGGCCCTGGGAGTAAAGAGTAAATAAGTGAGTAATTTTCATCGGTATAAATTAATAATGGCAGTCTACCGATGACACCCATAGTTATTCCCTGAACTTTTCACATTCTTCCCGAGGCCCGTACGTCCTTGGGGATTTGAAAGACATCCCTACGACCTTCCGTCACCGCAAACACAGTGTGCATAATCATCATCATCTTCACGCGTCCTCCAACGCGAATACACAACTGCGTGAAATGACACGAACTTTAGCTGGAGTCAATTCTCCGATATATTCGAAAGAAACTTCATCGCTGTTCTTTGCACTTTACGTAAGTAACTTTTCCGTAACTAGTAATTTCGACAACTCGAAGAACTTTTTAAGTTTCGGAGGTTGGTAGATACATACTTCGATTAACCGAAGTTCTGCATGACATTCCGATGGCATATTCAGATGGAATGCGCGGAATTCCTTAAGGCCGAACAATTTAGCTAAGGCACACGGAAATAACTTTCGCGAAATAATGCATCATGATTTTACATTGATGGGATCGGATTAGCATGAGGTGACACCATGGCGCGCCATCCGAAGGATCCTTGTTGGAGTTCCGAGAGAAGTAGTTTTAATTCGACTACATTTCATTTCTTCCAACACGGAAGAAGCTCTGGAGAAAATATTCCGGCTAAAAATACTTCTAGGTAGAAAAGACTAAACTTATTTGGACACGTTTTGAGACATGACAGCCGCCTAAATATAATAATGGTATGATGAGTTCATAATAAAATTTACCGGGGAAACCAAACATACGGAACTTATGAAGGAATAAAACGGCGACAAGGAACTCTTGCGGCTGGGAAGTTACGCCGATTCGCGCGTAAAAGATTTGTTTTACGTGTTATAAGGTCCATTAACATAAAAAGCACGGATAGCGATGAATGAAAAAACAGCACTATCCCAAACAGAGGATTCAAAGAAACGAATGAAAAGGATTACATGGCATGGTGATTACTCTTAGCATTGAGCCGTTGGGGCAGGAGAGTACCGCCGATTCGTATTAAAAAGATACGTAGTATATGGTCCCATGTCATTAGAGAAAAGAATCCTGAAGGAACGAAAATCCTGCACTCTTTGAAAATTCTCCAGAATGTAATGTGGAGGAAGGACAACGGAGCAAGACTAACAGGTATTAAGTCTCTATCTCCAATGACCCATGGTGGCGGTAGAGACCTGCAATATACAAAGGCTTAAAACGTCTTTCCTCTCCCAAGGCGGGGGCTTTGCTCTGATTCAAAGGGTTGAAAGACCTCTACGCGACAACAGAATGGTGTGAATACCCCTCTTAGAAGCGACCTCCGCTTCGTCTCCTACAGGACGAAACTGGTTTCGCTGCCGGATCAGAACTCGCACGTAAAAATAAACCGAAATTCCCAGCCCACGGAGCAAGGACGGTGGGTGAGTGGATGCTTGATGGTCTCAGGTGAGAGGAAGGAGGAAGGAAGATCAGCGGCATTCCACGTGGGCCGACAGTTCGGGAGGTTAGTGAAGGAACAGCTCATCTTCTTTATATCTACAAAATACCCGGCAAGCCACCACAGGGGTGTGTGGCATGGGGTGAGTGTTCACCAACATGCATTACACTATACCCTAAAGTTAGTGTAACTACGACTAATTATGCATTAGCATTAATCGCTAATGCTTGTCACGAGACGAAGCCTCACAAGCATGCACTACTACACTACAAATATTATCACAATGGAGAGGGACCGTTAATATATACGTATTTTGCAACTACACAAATGGACAGAGACTCAAGACTTATGTAGAAAACATGCACGGCGTGATGTTAGTATGTACTAGGTAACAGATAAGGATTCAAGTATTAGGGAGTACTACTACTACTAAGAGCTACACTACCTAACGACAAACTTATATAAAAGTCTCATTGGCAGCTGTTATGGTCACTTATCTTTCTTGGAAAAAATGACATTTAAAATCTTTCCGTTCTGCAGTCTAGTTCCCTCATTTTATTCTCATTATCTGATCTACCGTAGTATGTCGGATTTCGTAAATTATTATCAACGTCGTCAGAGAGTAGACCGGTTTGGAACTTACATAATAGATTGAGTCTAAATTTTAATCGACGGTCTTCTTTGGATTCGCGTTCCTGGTGGGAAAACGCGTCCTCTATCGGATGATAACCACCAGCCATCGGTCCAAGGATTGATTTGCTGCAGCTCTCCACTCCTAACATCCAACCACTTTACTCCTTCGTAATTCCTTATTTCATAAATGCTTAACCTTCCTCCATGAATCTAAAACCATATATTATCCTTCCAGTACCGTTTTCAAGTGGCTGTCATGACGCAGAATGTGACCAATAAGTTGTATTATTTTGCTTGGCAATGTTTTCAATTAAACTCCTCTCCTCTCTTTGTACAGGACTATTCACACAAAAACGCACACTAAAAAATAAACCTGAAAAAAGATAACTTCCTGAAAATTATAAGAAAGAAGAAATCCATGAAAAGAGTAATTGCGGAAGACCAATTATGGCATGTGTGAAACAAACTATGAAGGATGTCAATATGACGAATTATAAAGGAATTTAGCGGCTAGCTAAATGAGAGAAGAAATAAAAAGAGAAAAAAATGGTATTTTAATATGTATATTGTACACAAGTTACTGTTACGGAAAATTGATGAGTAACCCTGCTAGAAAATTCTGTACACTTTTCTTATAAAATATTCTAAAGAATACCCTAGGCAGTTCTGTAGACATTCCTTAAAATATTGAAACATCTTTTTAAGGAATTTCTGTAGAATTCCCCAGAAATTTCTGTAGAATTCCCTAAAATCTTCTACAGAATTCCCTAAAACCTTCCACATAATTCCCTTGCAATTTACGAATAACCCAAGTAACATTTTTCATTGGCCCTACGTTGGCAGATGGTGGAGTGCAGCGGTTGGCCATCGGTATGGATTGGCCACCTTGCCCACGATTCCCCAACAAACAATACCCCAACGATGGGTCAGTAAAAAAATGTTAATTTTCATTTAAGTACATACTATGAATGCCATGCTTCACTACATTTAATTATCCTTCCTAGTACCTATCTAACGACATTGTACATTAGGGTGGGCCGAAAAACACGAAAGTTTCCGAATCGAATCGTAATAGCGCGGAAAAGTTGTTACTCGTCACCCTGATCACAAAGAAAGAAAAATTTTCGAAATCGGACCATGTCTTCCGGTCGCACATCTCGTTCGAAGTTTTGAAAAATCGTAAAAAATATGACTTTTTTAGGGATTTTTTAAATAAGTTACAGTGATTGGATTACGTTCAAAATCGGTATGTGGCCTCTTCTTAAGAACCTCTGTCTTAAAAAAATATGTAACACCCTTTATCTCCTTCTTTTAGGGGGAGGGGGAGTCGCTCATCGCGTTCAAATTATCGAAAAATCGTAAAAAACATGACTTTTTAGGAATTTTCTCTTTATGAGTTACAGTGATCGGATTGCGTTCAAAATCGGTATGTGGCCTCTTGTAAAGGTCCTTTGTCTTTTAAGAAAGATATAATTCCCGTTTCCCCCTTCTTTTATGGGGGAGGGGAGGGACATGTATCGTAAAAATGAGTGACCATACGGTAGGCCTACGCTCATTTTTGAAAATTGGTTTTTCTTTTGATTTCGTCCCTTCAAAATAGTTGTTTTGGCGAGAAAACAAATAATTTCAGGCTGGTTGATGTGCGACTACCCATAGCCGTGCCTAAGGGGTCAAAGTGCAGGTGCACTAGAATAAGCGGATTTCGATGCCAGACACACGTCTTTACAGTAATTCGCTGATTGTAGAGCTCCGCGGGGGCGAAAATTTTAACCATTTTTCCGTATTTTGAAGCCATCACGGAGTAATATTAGTTATTACTCCGCACCGGCCTAGCCGCTGCGGGCGCTTGGCTGACGGTCGCCGCTACGCTGGCTTCCGTGCCGAGCTCTGAGCGCTCCCCCCTCTGTCCCCACCCCTTCTTTCTCTTTGTACTTCCTCGTGGACTTCTGAGGGTAAATAAATGGTCAAGATTATCTGATTACCTGGATGTGTTTAATAAACATATTTGAAGATACAACGAGTAAGTACACTATTCAGTTCCGGTCTCTTGATGTAGATGGTGTGTCATACTTATGAATTAATGTTGACTTTTTGATGTCTGGTAGGGACTTCCGGTAGGAATCTACGGTTATGAGCAAGTCTTGAAAGGCGTCCTCTTTTTGTGTTATTGTTCTGTTGAAATCGGACATAAGTTTTACGCCTCGCCCCGCATGATCATTAACCACTCTAAGGTAAGTAGCAATTTGCTTTCCCATTTTGTAATCCTCTCTTTCAGCCCATTCAGTCACAGGGTACTCTTAAAAACTCTTGACTAATTCCTAGTATTTGGAAAAATCTGACGGAGCTTGTTGTGGCTAAGTCACTAAGTGTTATATAGGGAACATCCCTCAACTGCACCTGTCTCTTCTTCAGCGGCTCCTCTTAACCTTCATTATTGAGAATACCGGTGGCAACATGCGTTTTCTCTTCTTCAGTGAGTTTCACATTAAGTTTTCCTCACTGCCCTCCTCTGATCATCCTTCTTCATCTTTAAACGTACACCCCCGGTAACTCCTAACCTCGGTCCGCGTTGATCACACAAGAAAAGTATTTATTCCTTCCAATCCTTTTTTCTGCTTCTTTAGTTGCATCATTTGCCTTTTTTTCAGCTGTTCCATTGTATCATTTTTGCTCAAGTCAAACAGAGTCTAGCGTACTCTGAAATATTTCTTTCTTAACCATCGCGGCTGCACTTGGCGGTTTATTAGTGGAGGTATTCTTATGGAGATGCCTCCATTCCTGATGAAGCGACTCAAATTTTTCAATGACCCGAATGTCTTGGATACGGGAAATACGGGATAGTTTTGTTCCACAGATCAACAACTTCTTTCATTGCAATCCAAGCTGCGTCCCGGACGTCATGACTTTTCTCATGTAATAAAAGAACACACACAGTACCTCACGTATTCTTGGAAGCTTTGATAATACTTAAAGCTCTACAGATTCTTTTCCAACAAGGTCAATCACAGCTTCACTCCGCATCCACGCCATTGTGTAAACAAACTGTTTCACTTGAAATAGATTTCTACGCAAGCCACGCACTTGCAAGGGAAACACCTCACTGAAATTCTTTGGCCAAAAGAGAAGAGACTGCGATTCTTTTATTCTATATATTCACTATGTCAAGGCAGAGAAACATAGGAGGACTGCCGATAATTTAACCCCATCCCACAGGGCTCAAATGATTATCTTGGAAGGATAACAGGAGATACCAAAATTATTACAAAGCAATGCTTTAAAGCATTGCTTTGTAATAAATTTAGTAATATTAATTAATATGCATCGTATCACTATAGACTCAGTTAGCAGTTTTGTATCAAACCACTTCACCAAAACACATTCATAAGATCGCAGAACTATCAGGTTATTAGCTTTTCGGTGTCTGTTCAGAGTGAAAAGAACGCTGTGCGCTCCAGAGTGAGTTTAGGAATTTGTAACTCCTAGATTTCGTCAAAAAAACAAAGATATTTTTCGCCCCTGCGGAGCTCTACAATCAGCGAATTACTGTCAAGACGTGTGTCTGGCATCGAAATCCGCTTATTCTAGTGCACCTGCACTTTGACCCCTTAGGCACGGCTATGGGTAGTCGCACATCAACCAGCCTGAAATTATTTGTTTTCTCGCCAAAACAACTATTTTGAAGGGACGAAATCAAAAGAAAAACCAATTTTCAAAAATGAGCGTAGGCCTACCGTATGGTCACTCATTTTTACGATACATGTCCCTCCCCTCCCCCATAAAAGAAGGGGGAAACGGGAATTATATCTTTCTTAAAAGACAAAGGACCTTTACAAGAGGCCACATACCGATTTTGAACGCAATCCGATCACTGTAACTCATAAAGAGAAAATTCCTAAAAAGTCATGTTTTTTACGATTTTTCGATAATTTGAACGCGATGAGCGACTCCCCCTCCCCCTAAAAGAAGGAGATAAAGGGTGTTACATATTTTTTTAAGACAGAGGTTCTTAAGAAGAGGCCACATACCGATTTTGAACGTAATCCAATCACTGTAACTTATTTAAAAAATCCCTAAAAAAGTCATATTTTTTACGATTTTTCAAAACTTCGAACGAGATGTGCGACCGGAAGACATGGTCCGATTTCGAAAATTTTTCTTTCTTTGTGATCAGGGTGACGGGTAACAACTTTTCCGCGCTATTACGATTCGATTCGGAAACTTTCGTGTTTTTCGGCCCACCCTATATGTACATACCTCGACTTTTCATCTACCCTACGGTTCTACGCACATTTTCTCGCACCCGAAAACGAAATACCCGCGTCAAGAAAGCTGTATATATATGGCCAATTCCGTCTGTTTAAGTGACTTCGAGAACTAATTATCAAATGGCAATTCCGTGATAGTTTGATGAAATACCATTGCATCACGATAACAGTTTTCAGACATTAATTATTTGAAACCTATATTGCCACATAGTACGAATATAAATGCAATATTACTGAGAATAAACAAGATTTTTACGAACCAATACTAACAAGTGGTAGTCTGGCAGTTTAGAAGACTGATTTTATATCCCTGTAAAGTTAGTTACTATGATTATAAGCAGTAGAGTAGAGTTTCCGTTGATTAATTCTACTGAAACTATCTACGAAACATAGGTGAACTCATGCGTCGTATAAATCCTTAGAAAATTAGCTCGTTATTCGGAAATCACGACATTTTCCGTATAATTCTTTACGTTCTTCAGATCAGATTGTACGGAAATAGTTTGCAGTGGTGTACATTTTAATCCACCGAATTATTTCTACGGAACATGAGCCCTTGCTCCTTACAATTCCTTAGAAAAGGAACACTTTCTACGGAAAGAACGACGATTTCCGTATAATTCCTTACGTTCTACAGAGCAGTTTGGACGGAAATTTTTAGCCGGGAAAGTGCGAAGTTTTTCAGGAAAACAAATGCTAATATAATGCGCCAAAAATATTTATTTTTTTAGATAATACCCCAATTGATTAAATTCTGTTACTGACGTTGAAATGCGATTGTTCAATGCATATAGCACTTCATTCGACTACAGGGAATGACATAAGCATTCGCTCCTAAATATATTCATCGACAAACCCCCTCAAAGCATGTAATTCATTTCGCTTTCCAGAAGGCTAATGCTAGACATCAGTGAAATCAGAACATGACAAAGAAAATATAGGATGTATGTAGCGTTTGCTTTAATTAACGAAATTCACCAGGGAATCTAAAAAAAATAACAAAAAACAATCGGAGTTGCGACCAGTGGTGTCCGTCAAAATACAAGTAAAGAATGCTCCAAATTACAGAACATTTCGTCGCCATCGAAGATAAGTGGTGGGATCGGGAGCGGAAGTGCGGGTGTTGTGTACGACAGGGAGGGTGGGTGGGTCCATTGACTTTCTGCGGTCCAGCGATTAAGGGGTTCCTCCCCCCCCCCCCCTACATACAAATACAGATAGCCACGCGCGCGGCGGAAACTGCTCAGTGCTATCAAAGTGTTGCGCGCGTTCATCCTCGGCAAGGAGATCCTATGACTATATTTCATTACATCTACACAGATTACCCTACGAGCTGTTGCGGGGGCGTGTGGCAGGGGGGGGGGGGGGTAGGGGCTAGGACAACAGTCATGGAAAGAGGAGGGAATTGGATTCGAGAAAGGATGTAAAGTGGAGTATGACGACGTAGTGTCTTAAAGAGTCTCGCTGCTCTTTTCGCAGCCCTAAATGGCGCGCGGTAAGAGTTTTTCACTTATCTGTTTTGCGACCATTTTTGCAGTAAGAAAGTTAATTCCTTGAGCCCTGAAGAAGCCTCATTAATAAAAAGGCGAAACGTCGGCGGAAAAAGGAAGTTGAGTTTCTTAAAAAAGACGTGACCAAAGTGAAAGAATTATTAATAAAAAACGAAGGGAACCAAAAGAGACTGAAAACATAGCATAAATGAACTGTATTATAAAATTTGACTACTGAAATTTGAAAACTGATATAATTATATTTGTAAATTGGGCCCAGTATCGTTATTCGAGACAACGTTGGATTATTTGTGGTGAAGTGTAAAATATTTTTCCCAAATAAATGTATGTATTATGTTTAAAGTGAGTGAAAATCGCGAAAACGAGTGCGAGACGGAAGCTCACCTTTACCTATATATATATATATATATATATATATATGTATATATAAATATATATATATACATACACACACATACATGTTTTAATGCTAACTGTTTCCTTCTAACAAGGGGGGGGTTCTAACAAGGAAAGGTTACAATATATGTTTCCTAAAATACGAAAATTCAAACGGCAAATGCTTTTGTGCGATGAACGACAAATAAGGCTATTATGTAAGTTCCAAACCGGTATATTTTCTGACGACGTTGATAATATTTTACGAAATCCGACATACTACGGTAGATCAGATCATGACAATAAAATTAGGGAACTATACTGCAAAACTGACAGATTTAAAATGTCATTTTTCCCACGAACTATAAGGGACCATAACAGCGGCCAATGAGACTTTTATCTAGGTTTGTCGATACGTAGTGTAGCTCTTAGTAGTAGTAGTACTTCCTAATATGTACTTAAATCCTTTTCTGTTACCTAGTACTAACAGCACGCCGTGCATGTTTTCTACATAATTCTTGAGTCTCTGTCCATCTGTGAAGTTGCAAAATACGTATATATACCTACGGTCCCTCTCCATTGTGATAATATCTGTAGTGTAGTAGTGCATGCTTGTGAGGCTTCGCCTAGTGACAAGCATTAGCGGTTTATGCAAATGCATAATTAGTCGTAGTTACACTAACTTTAGGGTATAGTGTAATGTATGTTGGTGAATACTCGCCCCCTGCCACACACCCCTGTGGTGGCTTGCAGGGTATTTTGTAGATGTAAGGCATAGGAACCGAAGAAATAACCCACTGAATGTTTTGATTCGATACGTTGAGATGGAACTACCTAAACTGGGTATCGTGCTTGGTGCAAGAGAGAGAATTGTAAAAATATCACGATTGACTACAGCGTCGTAGAATTTCCTGGCATCGAAAGGAACACGTGTTCAAAATACAGGAAGAAATTACTTACTGGGCGCTGTAAGTGGTAGACGCAAAAACAAAATCAAAATTAGTGCATTCCATGATCAACATGTCAAATTAAAACATAGTCGAACTTCGACAAGTGGAACTTCGCCAAAGAGGCTTGAAAAATGCTTCGGGTTTAAGAAATTTCGAGTTACAGAAAATTTACATATAACGTCATTAATTTGTGACGAATATCAACATATATCGACTTCACTCCGATTCATCGAAAATTGGACATGGAGAAGTCCGAGCTTTGGAAGTCCAACAGAATTTTAAATTGCCCAGCACTTAACAAAATAAGCACAGACTTGAAATAAGTTATCTCACTTCCACTTTGTATTCCACACGTCGTTATCCCTTACAAGAGTTATAAGGGGGTATCGCACAAATGGTGTCGGCGTGTAGAGCTGTGTAACTTTGTCTTTTTAAGATAAAGAGTCGGACCCAACCAAGTCCGAACACTTAGCTGAACCAACTGATTAGGAAACGATAGAGATTTGTAAATGTACTAAAACACGAAACGATAAATAATGTTTTCCCTGAAATTTTCACAGCAATTCGAGCAAGGAACGTCGGAATTGCCCTGAAAATGAGTTCTGCGATGCATTCGAAACGTTGTAAAAAGGTATCCTGACTCATCGCAGTGAAAATCCTGAGAAAACATTTCACTCTCGCCTGAGTAACGCCGCGGAATTCCGAAACTAAAATTTTAATACTTCCACTAAACAAAAAACCACAGTGAGTGGAACTCCGAAAGAAACCGTTTGTCTTCTACACACGACAGACTTCTCAAGTATTTTCAGGTTGGACGGATAGAACACTAAGAGAGGAGGAATAATAGATTTAGAGATTAATGTATTTTATGACCACTTACAAATAATTTCTTCTTCTGATTTCTTGAGTTTTGGTCATTATTTCACCGACAATGTTTCAGCAAATGTATTGCCATCCTCAGGACTGAATGACAACCATGAAACAAAATTAACAACATAAACAGGTAGAAACAGATAAAAATAACAATTGTTGTAACAACTTTGGTGATGATTAAACTACATATTTTTTATCGGGCACACAATGCTAACAAATATCAACAAACCTGTGAAATTTTAATTACACTAACAAGATGGTAAAAGAGATGTCAACCATAAATAAAGAATTAACATTGCTCAATTACAATAAATCTAAAGGTATTATTTTTAATTGAATAGGTATATGCATTTTAATAGTTTTTTACATAAATAAAATTTAATAAATGTATGTTTTTTAAATTGATGTTATTGTTTTCTTTATATTTATAGAAAGCAATAGTCATGATTTTTTCTAAATTAATGTGTTCATAATTTGTTGTGTTTTCTGGCATGTTTTCTTGTTGCCTAGAAACTGTTTATATTTATCCTGTAAGTCGGAATGGTTGACATCTCTTTAACCATCTTGTCAGTGTAATTAAAATTTCACAGGGTTGTTGATATTTGTCAATATTGTGTGCCCGATAAAAATATGTAGTTTAATCATCACCAACGTTGTTATAACAATTGTTATTTTTATCTGTTTCTACCTGTTTATGTTGGTAATTTTGTTTCATGGTTGTCAATTATCCCTGAGTAATTCAATAAATTTGCTGAAAAAATGATTTTCAATTGACTAAAACTCGAGAAACTAAAAAAAGAAAATAGATTTAGAGCTTGACATTCGATCTTAATGTTTTCTACACAAATCCAGTCTTGATCACGGCTGTCAGTATTAAAACGTTTTGGGCTCTTTCCCAGTAGCAGCACATACTGCGAAGTAGCGCGTAAAACGTTACTTATTTTGGCATAAAAGTTAACTCCTTGATTAATTATAGAATTACAGACCGAAAAGGCTCTCCTCCATCCTCCTATATTTTCTTTTTGTTTGCTTTTATGAACACTTTCATGTTCTATGGAGAGTGTTCCGCATTCGCAGTGGGAAAAGACCCTAAGTGATGGATACACCTCATTATTATGCCCTAAACGAAGTGACCTTTCAAATTTTGCCCACGCTAAAAATACCTATCAAATGTATTTTCTTTCTACGGGGCCCAACGCATTTAACTGATACCCACGGACCATAACGTGTGCGGACAGGATAAAGCTATTCCTTAAGCATGTAAAGCTCTGGCTATACAGCCAAGAGACCTTGACAGCGATTTTATTTTAATCAATAACAATTTTTCTACTGCATTATAGTACTTAAGAATGTATCTCAACAAATGATGCAATCAGTTATTACTCACATAGTATGCCAGCATTGTTGTTTATTTGAAGGTGACCTCATCTTCAGGAATTGACCTTAGAGATCACTTCAAGCACCAGCAGTTGTATTAATTTGCTTTCTGAATGTTTTTTCAGTTTATGGGATAGTAAAATAATTAATAATTATTAAATCCACCGAGTTAATTTAAAAAAACACATTATGCGAATGAAGCTTAATGTATATTTTAAGAAAGGTATAAGTAAAGAAAGATCGAGGCAGGGGGTTCCATAGGAGTAAGGAAGGTGGGTCGAGAAAACCCGGCGTGAAGATCAGTCGCTCTTAAACGAAAGGGGTCGAAGGTATCCTCAGTTTAACGTCCCAAAAACGGCTCACGGTTAACTGCAATGTAAGTACGTGTTCTCCTCATGGCAGCCCAAGTACGAATCGGGATTCCACCATATATCCTGGGGCATTGACAAGTTTCGAACACAGTATCTAGGGACAGAAATCCATCATTGCATTTACCTCACAAGTATTACAATTATAAGTGCCTAAATTACTAAATTCAAGCATAGCTATGAAAAGCCTTTTTATATTTAAAATTAACTAAATCACGTATTTCCTTTGGCTTCCTCAAGCCGGCGCGAGAAAATGAAAAGAAATAATTAAAATTCAGGGGTGCCAAGTTATAATCCTTACGTAGATTGCACGTTGCCCGAGAATTAGTATCTCGTCCCATGTTGCCCTTGACATGTTCGATAGCACGTGTCGGGCATGGCTACGTTCTGATGCCATGTTCTTGACAATGCGGCACACGAAATGCCACGGGTTCCGAGGGCGTCGAACGGGAGGTAGGCCGAAAGAAGAAGAACAACACGTGCAAATGTGACGAAATGAATGAGCCGCTGTCGCTCTTTTTGAGACCCTCCCCTCTTACGACACTGATCGGGGAAATCGATTTTATAGTCATGGCTGTCCAGCGTGATTTCATCAAGCACGCCGCTTCAATATATTTTTATGAACTGGGATGGATATTTCTCGCCTTCAAAGTGTGATATCCTTATCTCTGACGTGAAGTTTGACAGCTTGCATACTGGAAAGGATAAATTCTTCATTTAATCCTCGCAGTAAGTGTATGGTACATACAAGCAGCAATAGCTAGAGGCAGGTTGGAAGGGAAAAGGATTACTTCGGGAATGGAGGAAGGGTGGAGAGAAACGAGACGTAAGCATTATACTACCATCACAAAAGGTGCCTAGAGGTTCACAATTTAACGTAACATTTAACGGACGGAATACTGCACCAGGGTTGCCCCCCTCCGAGAAACCAGGTTAATAATATTTTACGAAATCCGACATACTACGGTAGATCAGATCATGAGAATAAAATTAGGGAATCATTTCACACGAACGATAAGGGACCATAACAGCTGCCAATGAGACTTTTATCTAGGTTTGTCGTTAGATAGTGTAGCTCTTAAAAGTAGTAGTACTCCGGAATACTAGAATCCTTTTCTGTTACCTAGTACTAACAACACGCCGTGCAGGTTTTCTACATAAGTCTTGAATCTCTGTCCATTTGTGCAGTTGCAAAATACATATATATATATTAATGGTCCCTCTCTATTGTTAACGTATCTGTAGTGTAGTGGATGCATGTGAGGCTTCATCTCGTGACAAGCATTAGCGATTTATGCTAATGCATAATTATTCGTAGTTACACTAACTTTAGGGTATAGTGTAATTCATGTTGGTGAATACTCACCCCCTGCCACACACCCCTGTGGTGGCTTTTAGCGTATTTTGTAGATGTAGATAGATAAGGACAGAGCCTTTGGCATGGGACACCTGTTACGTGGACACCCTGACTAACCAGATACCTCATACATCAATTATTCAAACGCCGCACCAAACCTCGGGATTTGCTTGGTTCTGGGAGCAACAGGAGTCAAATGCAAATTAATATTTAAGCTTGGAAGAGTTATTTTCACGAATTATTTTTTGCCTTGCGAGAACGCGATAACTATGACCCGCTGGATATGAGCTGTTCATTTTGGCCGAGGAGCGAAAGTGTTCTTTCCCCCGACACGACGCGACGGTGGGTGTGTCAAGACACTGTCAACTTCGCTGAATAAGCAAACCTACGTGGCTGGAATGAATTGCTTCTCTTAGCATGGCTACCACTGCCAAAGTAATACAAATTGATTGTTACACTCGCAAACATTTTACGGAAACTATGCAATAAATGGAGCCGAGACGTTGATTGGACCAATGCATTTTAAAAACATATGTTCCACTGCTATCATTAACGAAGGTGATGCGCGCGTAGGATTTTATCGGTGGTGTCGTTGGATGTTATATAAATATTCACCCTCAACAGCCACAAATTATTTACTTTTGATTAAAGGGTATTAAAAAATTCTAAAAACCCCTTTCTAAAAATAACAAGCCATTAGATACAGAGATCTGATACCAAAGAATGATTCAGTAAATTGACTCCAAGAAAAATGTCACTTTGGGTAACTTTAATATTAAAAACCATTAATTAAAAACAGAAATGTGTCGAATAAGGTAGAAGCAAATAGAACTGCTTCGAGCGCAGGTCATCACGCGAAAATATAAAGGGTAAAATTGGAATTTCCATCACAATTAATTTTAATAAATCGACAATCCAATGAATTAGACACAGCAATTTGTACGGTCCAATAAATCCTCACATGCATAAAATATAAAGTACAATGTACTTTCAATGCATTACAATCGCCGAGTTAAAAGCAATTTCCACATAAATTTCTAATTTATCTCTCTTTAAAGCAAAAAATAAGTTTGGAAACGCTTGGCAACATCAAACGATCCAGCAACTCAATCATTCACCACTCCAAAGAAAAAAGGTTAGCTAACGTATGTCCGAGTCCGACTCAAACCTTTGGCACGGTGTTGACGCAATGTTAAACCTTGTACTTTTTAAGGCAATTTACAACAAAGACTTGTGCAGCGAGGGAAGGCGTTTGGTAGGGATTTCCGAAACTCAAAATCACTTATTTAGCAAGGCGAAGAAGTTTCATCTCAACCAATAATAGAGAAATAGGCCACCATTAGCACCTCATTAACAGAAAGCAAAACAATATCGTCACACAATTGGTGAAGCTGCGAATCTGCAAAATTTACGAGGATACGCTGAATTGTTCTAATTCATACATCAAATCTTAACTCCAGTGACATTTTCAATCAGTAACCGAGTGGAATTTGATTATGAAGTAAAAAATCGAAACTTCAGATTACCAGAAATAATGTAGCATGAAAAATTAACTAGTAATTTAATTCAAGAATGTACACTTACCAGAAAATTACGTCGTCGACAGTTAGTTCTTACTATAATAGTTACTCAAATGTGAAAAAACCGCATAAAACAAAGGAAAACTTCATTCTTGGATGAAGAGCTAAATGCTTTATTTATTTTCTCTGCTGAAAAGATTTGGCAGATTTGCTACTTCACCTTTTTCATGACAGTAAAAAATAATGCCATGCAAACATGCATTTATCTCAGAACCGATGGGGTCCCTAAATTGTCAATAAAAACGCCGGTCTGGATACCCCGGTCGTGAAAATTTATATCGAGGGATCATTCCCGCTCCTCAAGAGCGACAAGGCCGCATGCGCCGAAAACAATTGAGTCGCCATTGCGAAAGCAATCAACACAATGCATCACAAAACAACCAATCAAAGCCTATTCTTGAGAAAGGTCAATTCGTCAATCAACAAGAAGGATACCACCAATAATAAATACATCAATCCTAGACTAGCCGGGGCTTAGACGTAAAACAGATATCAAGTATGATCGATAGCGAAGGTCTTCGCTCCCATCAGAATGAATGCACGGGCGTATGGCAAGGCATATTATACAGCGGGTGGTGGTCGCGAGATAAAACTGTCAAATTCGTTTGTGTTGTGTAAGAAGGTGGCAGCCTCAACACGATTCTTGCGAGACGTCAACTGGTAGAGTTAAAGCAAACGAAGCTTTTCCCGTCACTTTTTAAAAAATCAGCAAAGAGCTATTGAACAACGAGGGTGGACGGGCATAATGATTTCATCGGCTCTTTGCAAGAGGTAGTATACACGGAAATTGGAATCCAGCAAGACGCAACAAGCACCGCAGATGACTGTCACATTTCCATACCACACCCGCTGAACCGTGTCACGCTGGTAGGAGTGCGAAGCAACGATTGACTGGGGAAAGGAATGTGATGCCAAAAGGGAACGTGTCCTTACAACCTTACATTCGCCGAGCCTCACAATCACCCAAGGGTGAACCACTACAATGACATACACACAAACACACAAGCAAGAACTCATTAATATTTCAACATGACACATCACCCAGTGCAACGAACAACACCGCTTAGTCGATCGCCAGAGCACGCGAGACAGGCAAACGACTCATCCGAGTAAAAGGCGACGCTGAACAAGGCATTCGCGTAGATCGGAATATATATGATCCCTAAACGTCCCGAACAGTCAACGTAGGATTAAAATCACTCGTAAACTCACCGGAAGCTTCATCCAGTGATCATGGCGAGTCTGGAAGGCACATTCGGAAAAGTCACAACGTCGCAATCTTCACGCATAAACCCTCGGCCGACCTCTCAACGGCTCTTTCACTCACTGAACCAAGCACAACACACACCCCTCCCTCCTCACAGACCCAACGAAACTGCCGCTACGGGCGCTCCCGGGCGCTCCCGCTGCTGCCTCTGCTAAACATGCCGCCCCTACTTTCCCTCCCCTCTTAACCCCTCCCTCCCCTCGCCAGCTTTCCCCTACATTTCCTTCCCCTTCGCTCCGCGCCGTTGCCCGCAACTACGCTCCCCGTGAGTAACTACTCGACAAAAGGCCACCTCGTAACGCGTAGTGATGTAGTAGAAGTTCGGTGAAGATGATGAAAGAACATTTAAAATTTTCAAACAGTCCTCACGTTTTGGAGGAGCAGTTTTCAAATACCCAATGCTTTCATCATACGTTCGTCTTGAAGCCTTTAAGGGCAATCGTTGACCCATTCGCGAGAAAAATCTTGCGTCCAATTCAGTGGCGGGGGTTGGGGGGCGGTCGCCCCCCCCTAAAGCCTTGGAGAACTGAATTTTTATGCTATAAATATTTTAAGAAAATTTGCGGTTTCAGGGTGTATAATGTGAAATTTTTCCATGTTAGGAAGGGAAAAAAATTATGCGAATTTCACAAAAGTTGGTTTATTCACGACCCGGGTTTCAACACATTATGTCATCTTCAGGTGAAGAAGAATTCCAGTCACCTGAAGTCACCTGAAGATGACATAATGAGTTGAAACCCGGGTCGTGAATTAACCAACTTTTATGAAATTCGCATAATTTTTTAACCTTCCTAATATAAATATTTTGAACTAACAGGTACATAAAAGTGAATAGGGAGTACAAAGTACAGATGCTATTAATACAGGATGAATGTTGATGGCATTACTTAATTCTACTGCGCCTAGGACATTTACGATTACTTTCTGCAGAAAACCCTGCGGGAAATTCTGAAGATAATCCTGTAGAAAATCCTGTGTGATTTTCACGCTATTTTCCTGCAAGATTTTCAGCAGGATTCTCTGCACAGAATTTTCGCCAGGATTCTTTCCAGAAGTTTCTGCAAATTCTCGCACGCGTTTCTGTTTGACTTTTATGCAGAAATTTCTACTGATATTCATACGCTTCTCAAGCATGAAATTATGCAGGAATTAAGGCCTCATTAGTTGCTGTAATGTATGTGTACATTTTGTAAACTACGGGCCTGTATTAAATGTTGATTAATTTTAAGGGTAACAAATAAAAATGAAACACGAATTCTAATATTAATGCGGTTTGATAGCAGGAATTCAGCGCTAATTTTTGGCACTGGACCCAGAATTGGTGCTCAAAGTGGCGGCGCTAACTTGATGAAGGTCTCTAGTACTCTTTAAGAAATACATAGTGGGCGAGCCATGATATTCTCTAATGAGCGCACTCATTGAAGAATTTCACGATTTAGCTGCAATATAGTTCGTATGGACTATGTATGAGGACGCCTATTGGATACACCGCTAGGTTAACCAAGGCGGATCACGGTTGCTATTTTCCTTCATTTTTATTACAAGCGCACAGGTTGGTGTCGCACATTTCCGGGAATTATTCCCTCAGATAACCTACTCAGCTGCTTCGACTCAAAGCCGAGCCAACACGAGTGTTTTTTCGATAATTTAATATTTCTGCAAACCAGACTCTACTGAGCAGTCAAACTACAAAACACAAGTTCTTTTTCTATTCCAGGGAATTGATTGTTGCTTTTTTATTTTAACTGAACTACGTCAATGCCAAAACGTCGACCGATAAAAAGCTTTGATAGTGTATATTGGCTTTTTTCCAATTATAGAAACAATTTTCAATGGAAATTCCACTGTTCCATAAATAAATGTGATATGTATAGATGTTTGGTATCCTGATGGCGTTAGGGTTCTACTGAAACCCAGACACTTCATGGTAGCTTTAATACAGCTATAAAAATAGTTGACCCTTATGTTATTTTGGGTAGTAAACCAAGGTCCACTTTATCCGAGGGAGACTCTGTTCCATCTACTTCGGATGAACGAAAATATATACATATATATATATATATATATATATATAATAATTTGAACAGAAGGTGAAAGAAAGAGATAGGAAACATATAATTAAAATTGGACGAAGACACTGGTGATGTGGAAGATGGTAAAGCCGAGAAATCAGAGGGTAAAAATGTGCCGTGGCCGGGACTCGAACCCGGAACCTCCCGATGTCGCGCCGAGTGCTCTACCAGTTGAGCTACCAGGACACTTAGATTTACCATGATTTCGGCTGGGGCTTATAGCAAAGAATACCCGTTCAAGCTTGAGCCCGTAGCCGTGGCCTCTGGATGGCACACAAGGGCAGCTATTCCATCACCAAGAGAGGAGAATTAGACATGGACACAAGAAGAAAGCAAAGATGAGTTCATTCACACAGATAGTCGGACAGAGATAGGAACATGAACTGAAGAGGAAAAGAGCCGGTTCGGCCATACATTTCGTTCACTCACTCACACACCGCCTTTAGGCGAATAAATATATAATAATTTGAACAGAAGGTGAAAGAAAGAGATAGGAAACATATAATTAAAATTGGACGAAGACACTGGTGATGTGGAAGATGGTAAAGCCGAGAAATCAGAGGGTAAAAATGTGCCGTGGCCGGGACTCGAACCCGGAACCTCCCGATGTCGCGCCGAGTGCTCTACCAGTTGAGCTACCAGGACACTTAGATTTACCATGATTTCGGCTGGGGCTTATAGCAAAGAATACCCGTTCAAGCTTGAGCCCGTAGCCGTGGCCTCTGGATGGCACACAAGGGCAGCTATTCCATCACCAAGAGAGGAGAATTAGACATGGACACAAGAAGAAAGCAAAGATGAGTTCATTCACACAGATAGTCGGACAGAGATAGGAACATGAACTGAAGAGGAAAAGAGCCGGTTCGGCCATACATTTCGTTCACTCACTCACACACCGCCTTTAGGCGAATAAATATATAATAATTTGAACAGAAGGTGAAAGAAAGAGATAGGAAACATATAATTAAAATTGGACGAAGACACTGGTGATGTGGAAGATGGTAAAGCCGAGAAATCAGAGGGTAAAAATGTGCCGTGGCCGGGACTCGAACCCGGAACCTCCCGATGTCGCGCCGAGTGCTCTACCAGTTGAGCTACCAGGACACTTAGATTTACCATGATTTCGGCTGGGGCTTATAGCAAAGAATACCCGTTCAAGCTTGAGCCCGTAGCCGTGGCCTCTGGATGGCACACAAGGGCAGCTATTCCATCACCAAGAGAGGAGAATTAGACATGGACACAAGAAGAAAGCAAAGATGAGTTCATTCACACAGATAGTCGGACAGAGATAGGAACATGAACTGAAGAGGAAAAGAGCCGGTTCGGCCATACATTTCGTTCACTCACTCACACACCGCCTTTAGGCGAATAAATATATAATAATTTGAACAGAAGGTGAAAGAAAGAGATAGGAAACATATAATTAAAATTGGACGAAGACACTGGTGATGTGGAAGATGGTAAAGCCGAGAAATCAGAGGGTAAAAATGTGCCGTGGCCGGGACTCGAACCCGGAACCTCCCGATGTCGCGCCGAGTGCTCTACCAGTTGAGCTACCAGGACACTTAGATTTACCATGATTTCGGCTGGGGCTTATAGCAAAGAATACCCGTTCAAGCTTGAGCCCGTAGCCGTGGCCTCTGGATGGCACACAAGGGCAGCTATTCCATCACCAAGAGAGGAGAATTAGACATGGACACAAGAAGAAAGCAAAGATGAGTTCATTCACACAGATAGTCGGACAGAGATAGGAACATGAACTGAAGAGGAAAAGAGCCGGTTCGGCCATACATTTCGTTCACTCACTCACACACCGCCTTTAGGCGAATAAATATATAATAATTTGAACAGAATTTATTCGCCTAAAGGCGGTGTGTGAGTGAGTGAACGAAATGTATGGCCGAACCGGCTCTTTTCCTCTTCAGTTCATGTTCCTATCTCTGTCCGACTATCTGTGTGAATGAACTCATCTTTGCTTTCTTCTTGTGTCCATGTCTAATTCTCCTCTCTTGGTGATGGAATAGCTGCCCTTGTGTGCCATCCAGAGGCCACGGCTACGGGCTCAAGCTTGAACGGGTATTCTTTGCTATAAGCCCCAGCCGAAATCATGGTAAATCTAAGTGTCCTGGTAGCTCAACTGGTAGAGCACTCGGCGCGACATCGGGAGGTTCCGGGTTCGAGTCCCGGCCACGGCACATTTTTACCCTCTGATTTCTCGGCTTTACCATCTTCCACATCACCAGTGTCTTCGTCCAATTTTAATTATATGTTTCCTATCTCTTTCTTTCACCTTCTGTTCAAATTATTATATATTTATTCGCCTAAAGGCGGTGTGTGAGTGAGTGAACGAGATATATATATATATATATATATTAGTAATTTATATGCACCATTTCAATATGCAGAGGAATATTTCCGAAGAAACATCTAAATCCCCCTCTTGGACTGAGTTCTGGAGGACTTCTCCTCTAGATTTTCTGATGTGGTTATGGACGTATTCAGAATAAATATCTTTCTCCAACAAGCCAATTTGGTAAAGCGTCGTTATAAAAACAGCAGATGTTAAAAGTGCCATAAAAACACTTTGGCAGAAGTATTCTGACCTCTTTGGTCTTTCACTTTGGTCTAATATTTTCAGCGAAAACCAGAGTATGAACAGTGGATAGTAGGGTGACCCTAATTTTTCAGAATTTAGAAAAGTTCTGTTTTCCTTTCTCAAAATGATTGAAATGAAGTTTATATTCACGTGCTATAATTTGGTTACTTTTAACTAACGGGAACACGTGCCCCAAGGGCCCTAAGTACTGAGGACCTTCAATTGAGTTTTTTGGGGATGAAAAAGCACTATTTTAATGAAAAACGTAAAAGTAAAGTCCTTTGGGACCGAATTTTCGTTTGTTTTGACCTATCTCTCAAAAAGTTACAACTAAATAATATTTTCTTAATTTTCATCAGCCCGTATACCTGTATTTGTGAGGGTGACTACATTACATCAATGCAAAAGTCTATACTTTCTTTATTTCATTTATTTTAATATCAAGTAGGGCCCACTTATTTAGTCGTTATTAAAACTATTACAAATATATTCTGCAGCCTGGTAGTTCTTCTTTGAATGTTATCATTTTGATTTTTGCTGAAAAAATAAAAATATTAAAGGAAAATAGTATTTTCTGAATACTTTTTTAAATTCATTCCAACCAATTTTTATTTTGTACGGCGTTAAAGAAGAAAGAAGTTTGAAATCCTTGTGTAGGCTGCCACAGGTTGATGGATGTGAAGATGCAGGTCTTCCGCGTTTCATACCGCTTTGATTATGTTTCCTTGGACGACAGTTTAGTCGGCGTTGTAGTCGGCTTCTTCTGGTCGGTGAAGTGAAGGTGCAGCCAATCGCCGTCTTATATATGTCAAGCGTTAGACCTTACTCCAACGGGTGAGATAGATATAAGACGACGAATGGCTGTACCTTCACATTACCGACCTGAAGAAGCCGACTGAAAAACCGCCGAAACTGTCGTCCGAGGAAACATGGACCTACGCGGTGTATAAACCCGGAATACCTGCACAAGAACGGCATTCCTTACATCGTTTGCACACGTTTTTCAAATATGATTAGAGAGCTTTACTCAATAATTTCTCACATCTACTATATAATATAGCCACACTAAACCTACATTCCAAACGCTTCATTTCTTTTAATTTTCCGAGGGAGGTCCAACCGGACCCCCATTTCGTTGAGAGGTATATAGCCAGGCGCCGAGGCAAGTAGTGAACCGCCCTTCTCCCCCAAAACAACGACCTTAATCCGCCCCTGGTCCAATTGAAGTTAAACAAGATAAAACATTCGCCTGAGTCTTAAAATCATTCACGATGCTGCTACCCTAAAGAATAACAACCAGCAAAAACCTTCATATTTTTTTCTTTGACTTTTATAAAAGAATGTCGTATAGTCGAACGCTTAAATTGAAGCAACTTACAGGCGCAAAAATTAACTTACAGCCTGCGAACATGATGAATTTGAGATTTGACATGACTCTGAAGTCAAAACTAGCGAGGACGCTCGAATACAATTAGAATAGGTGCCATTTTATGAACACGTCCGCATATTCAGGCAGTGTTCACACGATGAAATTTGGAAGGATCATTTGTTCAGGCTTGCAAAAGGAAATGCATAGTGTAAACAGACCCTAAGCATAGCGTATTACTCGGTGTCTTAAGACGACATAGTTAAAACGTTTTTATTTAGTCATTTTCTTGTCTGTTTGCCTGTTCGGTACAAATTTTACAATCGATTTCAGACTAACTTCCCAATGAGCTAGAGACTTGAAACTTTAAACATAGCTCAGAACTGGATGGCAATGCAATTATATGTGATAATGTATATTATATATGTTGTATATATTAAATATTACAATATTATATATATGATAAATGAAACATACATTATATACATACAGTGGTCTCTCGGTAATCCGGCAGATATTGGACCAGAGCACTGCCGGATTACCAAAAACGCCGGATTACTGGAAATCACTAATAATGACGCAATTATACGACAGAAGCTATGTTTTATTGTATACATACATACATGTATATAATATATTGTATTATACACTGAATCAGTACATACACGCAATTGAAGTGTTAACGTAAAGTAAAAATAAACTATCTAAAGTAAAAGAGTTGAACTAGGTTCACCTGCGATGTAGACTATTCGAAATTACAGAGCTACTCGCTTGGTAGCTGCCCGTATAAAAACGCCGGATTACTGGCGGGGCCGGAGAAGTGAAGTGCCGGATTATGGAGGGAGTACTGTAATTAAATAGAATCATCAATTCAAAATTTAAAACGTAAAAAACTTATTTATCGTAAAAAACGTTTTTTTCTAAAATATGACGAACATAGCGAACAACAATGATAGCCTGAGACGATGGAGATAAACGTTTTTTTCCTTTAAAATTATTTAAAAAATGAAGTCGAGCCCACATTTTGGGGATCTTTGCGTCATTAATAACGAGTGGATCTTTTTTTTTCGACCGTCTCTTCTTGGATTCCCTTCCCCTCCAGCCATTTCGAAAGAAGATGCCAATGTCGTGCGTATCATTTATCTGCGTGTCGATCTATTTGACAGGTGTTGCTGAAGGAAGGGAAGGAGTTGCGGCGAGCCCGAGCTTACAGGGAAGTGGGAACTGGAGCAAGATTCTTGGAATGGCTACTTGGAAAAACTCGATGCGGTCCAAGAGGAAAAATGGTATCTCGTAGCCACGGTCGTATGATTATATACCAGAATTCTGCGGAAGTGCCGAGTCCCCGATTCCAAGTAATACGATCGTCGAGCCATCATTTGCTTAATTGCTTTCAAATCATATATCCTCCATGACTTTGGAATTCGATAGGCAGGAAGTGAGCAATGCCGACGTTGCCGGGACTGGCTGCAGATAGATATTACAATGTCTGTCTCCCACAAAGGAGGCTCATCCACGTCCCGTAATATTCCAATGGAGTACGTACATAATTAAAAATGGGCCACAGAAGATCGTAATTATCATGACGGCCTTTAATGTATCTAGCCGATCTTCTCTGCACTCGTTCTAACCCGGTTTTTAAGCCTGTCTCATGAGAATCCCAAATACTTGCAGCATATTCTAGGTGGGGTCTAACAAGGGAGAAGTAGCTGATTTCCCAAACTTTATCGTCGCACTTACCAAGTACTCTATTAACAAATCCCAATTTACGATTATCTTGGCCGAGGGCACTTACAGATAGATACAATCAGGATCTATTTGCTTGCTTCGTGGATTTCGAAAAGGCGTTTCACAGAGTAAACCTGGAGAAACTAATGCAGATACTGGGGAAAATAGGAATAGATTGGCGTGATAGGAGACGCATCCGAAACTTATATATGAGTCAGAGGGAACAGGAAGGGTAGCCGACGGTGAATCAGGGTGGGCAGTTATAGGTCGCGGGGTGCGGCAAGGGTGCCCGTTGTCGCCTCTGCTTTTGAACATCTATGCTGAGGAAATGATAAGAGAGGCATGGGAAGAGCTAGATGTAGGAATCAAAGTAGGAAGCCAGCGGATAAAGTCGGTTATATTCGCGGATGACCAGACGTTGGTCAGTAGATCATCGAAAGAATTGCAAGCTTTAGTAGACACATTGGAAAAGCAGTGCGAGAAATACGGAATGAAGATTAATCATAAGAAAAGAAAAGTAATGAGATTTTCTAGGACAAAGAAAGCGAAGCTGGTGATAAGAGTAGCAAGTCACAAACTGGAGGAAGTAGAACAATTTAATTACTTGGGTAGTACGCTAGAAGAAACAGGACATAGTAGCAAAGACATTAGGAGGAGAATAGCGCTACCGAAAGAAGCGTTCAATAATAGAATTGAGCTGATGATGGGGATAAGTAAGGATGTAAAAAAGAGGCTGGTGAAGAGCTTGATATGGAGTGTGGCGTTGTATGAGGCAGAAACGTGGACCTTGAGAAAATAAAATGAAAATAAGCTGAAGGCGTTCGAGATGTGGGTGTGGAGGAAGATGGAGAAGGTGCGTTGTACGGAAAGGAAGACAAATGAGGAAGTGCTTGACATGGTGGGCGAGGAGAGGAAACTTATGGATGAGATTAAGGGAAGACAGGGTAGGTGGCTGGAAGCGGTAATGAGGGGCGATGGTTTGCTGAAGGCCGTGATAGAGGGAAGGATGTTGGGTAAGCGGGGAAGGGGAAGGAAGAGAATAGGTTTTATGGACAGTATGAAGAAAGGTAGGATTTCCGCTGAGATGAAGAATGAAATACTAGGGGGCACTGCACGAGTAAGTGTTGGATTTTCTCTGACTTTCATCATAAGCTACCTTTAACCGGTAGATTACTCAGATGATGATGATATCCACATATTTCATGCCATGACCATGTTTCATTATATGCAATGAGGCGTGAGACAGCTATATTCCAGAAAGTCACTATAATTATATTAAAATGGAATTACACAAAAGTTCACACAATTTCATTTTATTATAATAAATATCGACAAATTTATGTCGAGAAATGTGTAAATCGAAACATTATATCAAATTGAGTCACGTATCCTCGAAGGCTCTTCACTGAATATTTAGTATTTATCACTTGATTTAAGGAGGAACCCCTGCGTGCTAGGAGCCGAACTGAGCAAAGGTTTTCCTCTCAGCTTTCCCGGGGTTCTCAGAAGAATCACTCTGCGGGACTGAAGAAGGGTTCAGCCGTCCCTCTTGCAACGAGATTCGAACTCGGTGCTCCAGAGTTTGGTACAAAAACAAGCCGCCGCATTTGGAAGTAATAATTTTATTTTGCAATTCCAATTAAAAAATAAAATAACTGAACACCATTAGGTTAACATTGATAAAAAAAAAGTCTCGAATTGTCCCAGATTCAGTCTATTCAAAGCCCGGTTTTGGGAAATCATGCATGGCAACCCTAGCTATGAACGTATACTATTTGAAGATTTAAACTGTTTGTGTTCAATACAGAGTAATTGCATCCAATAGAACCTGTCACATGACTTTAGGATAGAGAAATGAGTGAGAAAGCCTAGGGCTATATATTATAAGTATTGTGGAGAGACTATCTCCTCGACTGATACCTTTCTCTATTCTAAATTCTAAATGACAGGTTATGTCATATTTCCAGCAAACCTATTAACCTAACCATCCACGATCAAACGATATAGTACTTGGAGTACTCTGATGACCTTTGCATTAAGAACTCAAGGAGGTCTATAAGAAGCCTTCAGTACATTAAAAGAGCAAGCTGGGGAAACGTGATTGGAAATTAATGGATCTAGAAAAGACCCAAGTTGCGGATGCTGATGGCATCGAGACGACGCGGAGATGGAAGGGGAAGGTGGTTTTGAGAAAGGATATGAGGAGCAGCAAATGAGAATGGAATATGGAATGGATCGGACGAATCAGGAGATGGAAATGAACTCGATATTCTCAGGCGTTACTTTGTAAAATTCCATAATGACAGAATAAAAAAAAACTTTGTAAATTTTTCAATGGATTTAATTCAATACGACCGGTTTCATCGTATAAGCGACACCTGAATATGTCGCTTATGCGATGAAACCGGTCGTATTGGATAAAATCCATTTAAAAATTTACGAAGTTTGTTTTGATTCTGTCAGGAGATGGAAACTCTGCTTGGCAAACCAGGAATCTTGAACAACCTTGGCCACATAAACAAACAATCACTTGAAGAGAGTTAGATTTGCTTTAATTAACGGCACATTTCCTCTTCTCAAATCACACATAAAAGCGCAATCAACGATAGCTGCCCCGCTGTCACTCATGACATAAATTTATTTCAATACCTCGAAAATATACAAGCACTGCAATGGGAACGATTTCAGATGTCAATTCAATGTGCTACACGACAGTAGCTCGTGACAGTAGCTCGTGGGTTGGGAGTCTTACGCTGAGTAGCTGTGTACTAGAACGTAAAATTCAACGCGACAAAATCATTTTCAAGAAGAAAGGCGAAGGATTCTTTCAATGTGGATATAAGTTCATTGTAGAACTGAATTCCATCATTTGTTTCCATAATTTTCTTCCACACCGCTAAGTCCTTGCATAACTCCTTCGATTCTGTTTCATTATTAAACACTGACTTACCAGTTCCTAAGACTTTCAAAATATCTTCTCAAGGAGGAGGAGCCTCGGGGACCAAATCAGCCCTCACGCTCTCTCTTTCTCTCTCCAAAAGTTTTTGCATGAATTATTAATACATTTTGGGCATAATTAAGAGGTTTTTGCACCAACAAAAAATATGGAAACAAACACACGTAGGTACACAATGAAACGCGCCGGGTGTAAAGAATACAATAAAACCGTCCGTATTGAAATCCGATGCGTACAATAGGCACCCAAAATGTAACACAATGTAGAACATATGCTACAAAAGGACTGAAGAGGATAAGGACACTCAGTTATAAGTTTCTAGCTTGATAATGCCTTAAAAATACTAAATTCCACATTTTTTTATATTTTGTCCAAAAAATCCTGCTTTCACTGCTGAAATACGTTACCAATGGAAACCCAAAAATAAGGTACAAAATATGAAGATTATTCCACGAATGTATTTTAAATGAGCACTTTTTTCCAGCCATAGGAGCCGACTGCAGCGCCATTTCCTACGAACTACCGCATTTTAACTTCAATTATGGCATTAATTCTTCAATAACTGGAAAAATAAGGTGGTGAGATGCCTATATTTTATTTTTATTCAATTTCTCTGGATTATCTCCTTCTTATAAATAGTTTTCCGCAAAAATGTCATTTATATTTTATGGAAAAATACTTTTTTTCCCCGTGTTTCTCTCATACTCACACTGAACACCATTTAATTTCAAGTTCAATTATAGAATAAAATAGCGTGGAAAGGTATTATTTTGTTGTTCATATCAGATAGAGGACAACTTTTTCTACAAGTAGACAGAATATGTATAAAATGACATTAAAGTCATTTTACGGTGGAACCACCTTAATTGGAAACAGCAGTCGGTGGTCGTAAAAAAGTGTGGAAATTTCATAGTGATAAATTATTCATTGATTATTATTTATTTATCATCGATACACTCTCCTAAACTAAAGGGTTTTTTTTAAGGGTTTGAAAGGAGGGCTGAAGGAGGATAATTAAGGAGAAGGAGAGAGGGGGTCACCCTTAAGGGAAAGGTAAAGAAAGCAGCGTAGGGGCAATCAAATTATTTTCGGTGACAAAAATATACCTCAACCCTTTAATTGAGGTGGAAGCTCCTTTCTCTGTTGTCATCACACGGAAACAGGCCAGGTACATACTATTTGAATGCCGCGCTGCCCATTTGCTGCTCACGTTTTAAGATAGGCACTGGGGTGAACAGGAGGTTTGGAGGGAGTGATCGAGTTTATTGCGGAACAGGAGGAAGCGAAAAAATCCCATCATCCCGACGAACGTGCAAAACCTCCCCGCCTCTATTTTCACACCCTCGTCCGTGTTTACCTCGAACGTAGACACTCCCAATTCTCATTCCCTCCTCTCCCCCCCCCTTCCCCGCTGTACGCAAATAGAACGCCAGTCGAAATAAAATCAAAACTACAAAAACTCTCAGGCGCTGCTATCTATAATCCGCTTCTTCAGAGTTCAAGATTCTGGCGCCAATAATCAGCTACCCGAATGCGAGAGGATTGCCTTAATTAAGGTCGTTCATGTGTGAAATTACTTAAAAAAGAAATTTTACTCATACTCAGGCTAATTGTAGTAAGAAGTGTCCTCTTCTTCATTTTACATGCGACGCTTTTTTATTCCGCTTGCTGCACTCGAAATTACGTGGTGTTAAATGCGAGAATGGGTGAAGATTTAGGTAAAATAGTATTTTTCTATCTTATGCTAATACTATTTTTGGAAAAAAATTGTTTGCAATTGACACATTCTCTCAGGAAATTTGATCGGTGGAAAATACGGGCTCCAATCCATCTAAGGTTTTAGTTATTAGCTGGGGGTGCGTTGTAGCCTAGTGGGTAAAGCGCTTGGCTACTTATCTAAAGGGTCCCTGGTTCAAATCCGGGTGAAGCCTTTGATCGCGAACAAAAATCCTCGGAGTGCGAGGTGGCCCAGGGAAAGGAACTGGCCCCCCTACCCTGGATGTGTAAAATTCACACGCCTGTGGCTTAGTCCGGGTTGAGCTCTGCCCTCAACTATCCAAACCAACCTTCGGGTTGAATCACTGAGTGAGAGAGTTATTAGCTGATAACTAATGGAACTGAAGTCAAAATACGTTTGTTCGAAAGAAATGTCGCAGCAGCCAGCTATTAAGGAAGGAAAAATAGCTCATAAAAAGTGTATTTGCTGAATAATCTGCATATTCTGGATTCTAATTTTGTCTCATAACGGCAAAGACGTCATCAGTTTAAGCAGTATTTGTTTTAACAATACAAACGAAAGGGTGGAATTCAGTATTAGATTTGACTCACACAGTCGCAGTGGAGCCTCCTTAAGTTGGCTGGAGCGGTAATCGTCCTTACAGTACACACTTAAAATGATCGTTCAAGTTATTCAAAATATTTCTACGACCACATTTCATTTAAGTACATCTGTTAACACGGTGGAACTCACCAAAAAGGCATTAATGGAAATTATTAATGAATTAGATTTTAGATTATTTTCCATAATTAAAGGATATTTTGACTCGGATTTTCGGCGCAATATTCGAACTTCAGAGGAAATTATATGGAAATATTTTTTTTCGAATGTTGAACTCGGTGTGACACCTTGACATTTGTCAGCAACAACAACAATAATAATAATAAATGTTTTATTTCGCGTTTACATGAAAAAATGTACACATGTTTCACAATCGAATTATTACGAAATATATGTCAAGTGTCATAAGGCTACGCGTTTTAATTGCATTGAATTTCCAAAAACCCAAATCGGTATGGTATAAATATTTTCCGCTCCAGTAATAGTAATAGAACTACTTGAGAACACGTACACCAAGTTTCACGCAAATCTGTTCATAAACAAAGGTCGCTCCAAACACCGTAAGTCAGGGTCAGCTGTCGCGACCGCAGCGAATTGCATACCGATTACACCTACCTACTCTGGGCAAGGGCGAGTGGCAGGAGGTGTTTGGACGCCAGCCACGAAGGAGGAGGGAAGAGGAGGGGGGGAAGAAAGGAGGGGGGAAAGAAAAGACGAATTAGCGATCCGCTCTATTTTTGTTTCAATCAATTAGTGGCGCGCGGGAAAACATGGTTCTTGAGCCGATTCTTTCGACAGCGAATTTCTCTCAGTTTGACGCTTTAGCGTGTTCTACAGACGCAGAGAGGGGGGAGGGGGAATGATTTCCGATCCGAGACTCCTGGGGCCTTATTCAGTAAGGACTTGACGCGGTCGGACCTCGGAAAATCCGTGGTTGTGACGTCCAAGTTCCCGACAAATCTCAACTTTTGAAAGGTGCTATTTGAAATTTTCGCGACTGTGACGTCAAAATTTCGTCACTGTCGAGACTCGGAAATTCCGAGGCCGTACAAAATAGCCCCTCTGGGATAAGAATTTCCAAGTGTGCTTTTATCCTTCCTCTTCCGAGTCTCTCTCTCTCTCCACTGAAGCTCCTTGTGAACACTTCCGCACCTTCGTCACGCCTTCATTTTCCCTAGTGGCTGTTTTCAACTAAACGCATGGATTTTCTACGTATCTCATTGAAGCCTTTCATTGCGTCTCTTTCGCTGGGTACCAGACGCTTGGGTCTAACCACTCAAGGTGTGGCCTAACATTTGGAAAAGGAGAAAATACTTAGATAGGCGTCTTGACACACGACATTGAAGGCTATTTTTTCGCGAAAAAATAATCCAATTAAAACTGCCATCGTGCGCATTTGACCATAAATTTAACGAATAATTCTACGTTTAACTCAACTTCAAGTATTTGGGAGTGCTGGTGACAAAAGATAATGAAATGCAAGAAGAATTAAAAGCTAGGATTGCAGCAGACAATATGGCTTATCGAGCTTTGTTGAAGGTGCTCAAGACACGGAACCTCAGTCGGAACTTGAAAACGAAGGTTTATCGAACAGTGATTAGACCTGAGGTTATGTATGGTTCAGAAACATGAACCATGACTACTGCAGAAGAAGAACTACTAAAACGATGGGAAAGGAAAGTGCTAAGAAAGATTTTTGGTGCAGTGAAGGAAGACGGACAGTGGAGAATACGGAGGAATAGAGAACTGGAGGAACTTTGCAATCATCCTAACATAGTGACAGAAATTAAGAGTAACAGGATAAGGTTGTTAGGGCATGTTGAGAGAATGCCTGAGGATAGGATGGTGAAAAAGATATACCTTGGACATCCTAGTGGCAGAAGATTGAGAGGAAGACTTCGGAAAAGATGGTTGGATGATGTAGAAGATGATCTAAGGAAGATGAGAATAAGAAGATGGAGAACTCATGCAGGATATTGTGATGTCTGGGCTAACATTGTCAGAGAGGCTAAGGCCCTACAAGGGCTGTAGCGCCGAGGAGTAAGTAAGCAACGTTTCTCTGAAATTATTTCCATTTACGTAATGATAAATTATTAAGGTACCGAGAGTTTATGTGCGAGAAATTATGTACAATATGATATTGCGTATGAACTCTCAAAGAAATTCGTGGCATTTGACATAAGCTTTACCATCAATTCCATGAAAAAAGAATAATGAAAAAAATCCCAGGGTTATTAACGTGTAACGCAATTTTTCACGCGAACCGCTCTATCCGTCAATTTCAGTCTCCGATCGGATGTTTTCTTTGGTTACTTGATGTGGCGAGCGACGACACTGTGGTCATTACGGACAGGTGGGTAAGGAAAGGCGTATAGGAAGGGCGGAGGGAAACCCGGTGCTCGTCCGCTCTCAACGAAAGGCGTCAAGGGGACCACAGTTTAATTAACGTTCCTTCCGACGAATGGAGCGTGGCACTTGACAAGTAGTGCTCTCTCTCTCTCTTACAGGCGGGAATTGGGTCGGTTCACAGTAAAGAGGGTAGGCATTGCTTTGCCGCCTGCCTCATGTATAAAATACTAAAAACTGGGCTACCCAACTACTTAGCTAGTTATTTCTCTGTTTATCAAAGCACCAGACCTGTGAGGGGTGAGATCCCGCCCCTGGCGATACCTCGCTGCTCCACGGAGATGCTTCGTAACTCCTTCCACATTAGCTCATCTTACTTATGGAATACTCTACCATCTCATGCGAGAAACGCTCCCTCATTTACAACATTCAAGACTCAATTGCGATTAAAAATTAACACCATAGAGGGCGAACCCTAAATTCTGTCTACTAAAAAACTTTATGTATTTATTTATTATGTACTTTGTATTTTATTTATTCATTACCTGATATAACTACTCAAAGATTTATTGTACAATATAATGTACGAAAACAAAAAGTATCTATCTATCTAATCTCTCTCTATCTCTTCACATGGAACCCAATTAGAATTGGGATATGGGATTCCTCTGAAACTAATCTCCGCCACCGCCGGTATTAGAACCCGTGCTCCCGGGATGAGAAGCCAGTACTCAAGTCACCGCGTCAACCCCATTCCCCCTTTCGTCTCCCGAGTATTATTTTCCGACCCGGATTTTCATTTTGTATCCCATTTTCTGCCTTTCCATGAACCGCCTATCGGTTGAGTGTCCACTCGTCTGGCGTGCATGGAGGAACTCTATGGCCTTTTTTTCCCAACAGAGAAACGTGAACGATGTCGATTAAAGGACTGCGGGGGGAGGTCCTGCGAGATAGACGGAGACATGGACGTGTCTTGGGAGGGAGGAGTTCGCCAAATATGTCCCGCCGACTGAAAAGATCGGCGGCAGTCCTCTTTCGACGTCCGTGGAAGATCGGGATCGTATCGGTGGACCTCGTGCAGCCGGTCTCATTTGGGTTAAGAGCTTACCAGTTCACCACCAATCGAGGAGGCACGGATTTGTTAGGCCTGGTTTCGACGCCGAACGTCTTATGGAGGATACACCTAAGGCTGGCGCCAACCCTACTTAATTATGTGTACTAAACATTTCTTTATATAAGATTTGTATCTCGAGGATAGGTCAAAAATTTTCAAACTATAACCCCTTGCCAACGTTTCGGTGTATAATTGACACCATCTTCAGGGCTAAAATTTACGGTATAACAACATTATTAATGAAGTAACATAAAAAATATCACAAGTTTCGCCTTACAAATCAAAGTATCGTACACGTCATTACAATATAAAAATAAGAATGACCTCGGATTTAGTCCGGAACATCATGTTTCAACAATCCACATCTCCAAATAAAACTGTATAATATTTTTCCGGATAAGGAGCTATCAGTACCATTTTATGGAATGGTACAATACTATATTGTGACCATATATCATTATGGATACCAATTCCATAACCACAATGATCTTTTAAAACAAAATGTTCCTGGCGAAATCCGAGGTAATTCTTATTTGTATATTGTAATGCCGTGTATGTTACTTTGATTTGTAAGGTGGAACTTGTGATATTTTTTATGTTACTTCATTAATAATGTTGTTGTACCGGAAATTGTAGTCCTGAAGATGGTGTCTCAATTATACACCGAAACGTTGACAAGGAGTTATAGTTTTGAAATTTTTGACCTATCCTCGAGATACAAATCTTATATTCCATTAAGAGGGCGATAATACAATACTTCATTTCTTTATAGCTCAGAAAGTATAAGAAATATCCGAACAGGCCAGGTGTCATCCAGAAGAGGAAGGATGAAAGAGTATAGGAAATCGTCATCTTGGAATAGATGATGCCACCATAAAAAAGTAAGATGGCCGCCATGTATGGGTGTAAAATAACGTGTCACTGAAAACGCAAAATTAGTATAGCTGAACTAAACATTGTGCCAGAAGTTTGAGTGTGGATTTATAAAAATGAGTTTAGATCGTTGTAATGAATAATAACCACAAAACAAACTAAATTATCATTTGAAAAATCTAAAAGCTGATTGGTAGGTATTTGAACCGCCCTTATCTTAGCATACCAAATTCTGGCACATTGTATCGCTTTCCCTCTTATAGATGTCCCGCTATTAGATCCCTCTAAAAATTCCTCATATCTTCTACGCCTTCTAATTTTTCCCAGAATTCCCATCCTCTTAATTCCTCTTCCACGCTTCCCCAGTGTTCTCCCCTCTATCACCCTCTCTTCACCCTCTCCTCTCAAAACCTCCTCCATCCATCTCCTCTGCCTTCTCCGAACCTCCGCCACAAGCTTTCTCTCCTCTCCAACCGGATCCAATACCTCCTTGTTCGTCTTCCTCGCCACCCAGCTCACCATCTCCATCCTTTTCCAAATCCACATCTCAAACGCCTGAAGTCTACGCACATCCTCCCTTCGCAATGACAAGTTTCCAACCCATACAGCGCCACGCTCCATATTAAAGTTTTCACCAGCCTCTTCTTTACGTCTCTTCTCAGACCCCCCTTCATCAATTCCCTTCTCTTCGAAAGTGCTTCTTTAGCAAGAGCAATTCTGCATCTGACGTCCTTACCACTAAACCCATTCTCCTGCCAAAATACTACCCAGATAAGTAAACTGCTCGATTTGCTCTATCTTGTGCCATCCCATCCTTATATTCAGACCAGACTTCTTACTTCTAGAAAATCTCATCACTTTCCTCTTCTTATGATTAATCATCACCTCATATCTATCACACTGCACCTCTAATTCATTCATCATTTATTGACTGTGACCCATTGGCAGACTGACAAACCAATGCTTCATCATCCGCAAATCTCACTGACTTTGTCAGATCCCCTCCTACCTTTATTCCTACCTCCATCTCCCCCCATTTCTCCCTTACCATTTCTTCTGAATTCACGTTAAAAAGCAACGGCGATAGTGGGCACCCCTGCCGCATTCCTCGTCCTATCGTGGCCCATCCTGATTCTCCATAGGCTACCCTAACCTATTCCGTCTGGTTCATAAACAGATTCCGAATGAGACGTCTGTCCCTCATATATATCCCAAATTTCTTCAGTACCTCCATTAATTTTTTTCAGTCAACACCATTAAACGCCTTCTCGAAATCTAAAAGCAATCAAAAACATTCGGCCCATATTCTAGGTGCCTTTCTTCTAGCGTCCTCATCACTCCTAGAGCGTATTACGTCCCCTAGACCCAAACTGTTCGTCACCCAGGTATTCGTTAGCCTTCTGTTTATAATTCTCAGAACTACGTTGGCCGCGTGGGATATTAAGCTTATTGTCCTATAGTCTCCGCACGTTTTTTACCTTGCTATTCTTCGGTATAGAAAATAATACAGCCTTCACGAAGTCTTCCGGCCACACTCCATCCTCATAAATCCTACGAACTAGTGCAAAAAGTTTTCCTCTTCCGTTCTTCCCCATGCTCTTTAAAACCTCTGCAGGTATGTTATCTATTCACATCGCCATATTGCTTTTCATGTCTCGTAGAGCTCGGTCGATTTCGCTATCTAGGATACCTATGATAGTCCGATGCCATCTCTGTCGATGGCGTCTTCTCTTTCTACATCTAACGTAATGTGCCTTATTTCCTTACCAAACAGCTCTTCGACATACTCCTTCCACCTCTTCTGGATCTCTTCTGGTTCTACGATCACCTTTTCCATATAGTCTGTTATCATTGTAATTCCCTTCCCTTATTATTGCCCGTCAGTTCCTTTACTTTCCTATATAATGCATCTGCTCTTCCCTCTTTTTGGAATTAATCTAACGTGCCAATCTGCACTCTACACCATACCTCTCTTGCTTTCGTTGTTTCTCTCCTATACCTGTTATTTAATTCCCAGTGTTTTCTCTTGCCAATCTCTGAGTAAACTCTCTTCCATTTCTTTCTCTCATGCCTATCCCTTATCATATTCTTCGTGATCCACGGTTTTATAATTTTATTCGCAGTTACTACGCCTACCATTGCTTTCGCCACTTCCACAATTCTTTTTTTCAAACTTCCCCATCCATCTTCCATTGATCTAACTCCATGATCCGCACCCAAGATTTTATCAACCTGCTCTCGATACTTTTCCTTCTTTACCCCGGTTAATGCCTCTATATTTCACTTTCGTACCCTCCCACCTCTTCTTATCTTTTTGAGTCTAACGAAAAATTTCATGACTAATAAGTTGCTATCTGTGTCTGCATTAGCCCCTAGATAAGTATGCGGGTTATTAACACTATTCCTGAATTTTACGAACCACAACTATCATGAACCTATCCGTGTCTTTCGGCTTCTTCCAAATGTACCTACCTCCAGGACGATGCCTGAATCATGTATTTGTTATCACTAGATTATTTCTCCAGCAAAAATCCACAACTTCCTCGCCGCGGTCATTTCTCCTTCCTAGCCCATAATCGCCCACCTCCCGCTCATCTCTTCCTTCACCCACCACCGCGTTCCAATGCCCAATTACTACCAAGTGCTTACTCCCAGGTATGCTACCAATTATTTCCTCTAGCTGATCGTATACACCATATACCTCCTCCTATTTATGATTAGAGGTAGGCATATAAATCTGGATTCTAACTAAATTCGTTGTATCTGCCCTTACCTCAACAACTATTATACTATCACTCACCTATTCTGCATGCAGTACTTTCACCCAATACTCTTACCACTGTATATCGCTCTAAATCGCTGTAGTAGTCCCCGCTATCTTTTCATCTTACTTCGCCCAGACCCATGATGTCTACACCCACCATCTCACTTTCTTCATTTATATTCTCTTCCTTTTCCACCCTTAGCATATTCCAACATTCCACGTACATATTCTGATTGTTGCGTTCCTCTTCTGTATCTTATTTTCCTCTGCTGCTGCATTTGCCTCTAATTCCGATCAAGGATTTCGTGTTATGACGACCGCAGGGGCCTTTCTCCCACCGTTGCCGGGCACGACACCCGGCCCACTGGCACTGGGCCGAGTCCCGTAGTCGCCAGGAATCAATTATCTATAAGGATTGTCCATAATTTCAAGTTTTTTTTTCAATTGAGATAGTATCCTGTAGCCTTACTCAATAGTTTTTTTACGTGACACCATCACTTGAGGGGCCGTCCCACTGGGGTCAGACGCCTTTTGCAGTCACCTCACTGAGATACAGACGCTGCGCGGACTACCAAGAGCATTGCTTCCGATAGTTCAACTGTAAGGGTCATCAATTTACGCAAGCCCTTCCACCACGACAAGGTTCAATAATTCCTCGTTAATAGATTTACAGTCTATTGTCTAAATCTCAACCATCTTAATTTTTATTAAAGGGTCATTAATATAAATAAGGTAGAAGGGATATGCGACAATGATTGTTTTCTACAAATCATAAAGATATTGGAACTTTATACTTAATATTTGGTGCATGAGCAGAGATAGTGGATACCGCCTTAAGTATATTAATCCGAGTTTAACTAGGGCAACCAGGGTTTCTCATTGGTGATGACCAAATTTATAACGTAGTAGTCACTGCCAACGCATTCGTAATAATTTTTTATAGTAATACCAATTATAATTGGTGGTTTCGGAAATTGATTAGTTTCTTTAATATTAGGAGCGCCTGATATAGCTTTCCCACGACTTAATAATATAAGATTTTGATTATTACCTCCCTCATTAACTCTTCTTCTAGCAAGAAGATTAGTAGGCCTTGGGAAGAGGAACTCATTTTATAAAAGCTAAAAAAAATCGAGGTTTTGAAATGTTGAACATTTTGTACATTCGGGAAAAATGTTTCAATTTGTCCAAAAACGAAAGTGAAAGAGGTGATAGGTATTAAAAAGTACCTGTGTCTCAACCTAAGAATCTCAGAACGTCATCCCTCATCCCCTATATACCAACTTCCTCCGCATGCAACGTGAAAAACACTTAGCAAGTTGGATCAATCTTGAGTTCATTCGATTCGATGTTGCGCAAAACACCGTGCTCGCAAGATCAAATCTGCTTACAACTTGGCTGCGTCACACAACGCCTTCCTTTCCGAGAGGAGCACTCGGAAACATTCAGAGTAAAAAATAGCTCCTCCGAGATTTCTCCTGGATTATTTTGGCCCATCCATTTTCGAGAGAAAATTCTAGGTCGCATTCGGAATGCGTCATAAATAACTGACGAAGGCAAGAGTTCACCATGGGGACTAAACTTATGCTCACGTGAATGTGCCCATGGCAACTTTCGCACGTAGTTGCCTTCATAATGGCCTAAAGAGGGCGGTGACCCCCCTCCCCTCCCCCCCAACACAGTCAATGACCTTGGGGACCTTGGCGTGCAGACGAGGGCAACGGAACGGAGGCAAAGAAGAGCCTACGTGTTGGACGAACGCCTCTTCAACGAAGCGACACTCGGATACGTAAATGAATCTTCGGTGAAAAATATGCTGGGAGGGGCTTACAATATTTGTTGTAAAACAAATAATTGTTCCAAATATCAACTCTAATCCATACCACATCTAAAGCGCTAGAGTTTACCAACCATAATAAATAATGCTCGCTTTGTTGTCTTTTACAGGATAGCAATGGACGTCACAGAACTCGCGAAGAGCATGGAGACTAGTTGGATCAGACAAGCAACTCGTTAGAAAGCCGAGGAGGTTTTCAGCAAGATGGTGGTGGGAGGAATACCCTCTTAATATGTTTATAATATTCTATCGCTGTAATTATTGTTATTTTTTCAAACTGTATTATACCAAAAGATTGGCATTATTCAGAAAAATAATTTATTAAAGTCGTGAAAACGAAGAGAGTTTTGTTTTCTTTTGACAACAATCTATGCAACACTTTTGAATATTTACCAAATGTATTTCATAGCATGCAACTTATTTTCTTCCAATTTAATGGTTAAGATTTTAAGTTGTTTTAGGAGCAGTTGTCGAGGGTTCGAGTTCAACGAGTGGTTTGCATGACAGCTCTTGGCGTTCTCATTTTTAAAAAATCTTTTCTGAGTCTATTAACTTAAAGTAGTTTGAGGAAAAAATCACTTCACCTATGACTTGATGAGTTTAGCCGAATTTTAAAGAAAAAACTCTCATCTTTCCAATGATATCAAAATACCAACCCCTTGCCGAACTACTTTTCGAGCAATTTGCCTAAAAATATAAGATGTTTTACATGGAATAGATTACGGCTGTGCGCTCCAGAGGAAGCATGTTAAAGAAATTAGGAACTTCTAGCACCTAGATTTCGTAAAAAAACTAACGGTGTATAGTTTGCATGTTTTCTCAACTATTTATAAAAATTAATCTATACCTCATCGAAGTAAGTTTTACAGGATCGCAAAAAAACTGCACTGTTTTGAAGGGTTTTCAGCCGTACGGCGGGAAAAAATGAGTCAAGTTAGAGACTTAAGTAGCTTTATTTGTTTAATGACTGAGAATTTTGATCATGTATAACTATATTTTTTCGCCATTAATATTACAATATTTATTTCATACTTCTTACAGACGCTGAAATAAAAAAAATAAAATTTGAATATGGCCTCCATTATGACTAGGGAACTATCTCGCTCAAACCACCTTAAATGCCTATATTTAATATAGTGACATATGGGCACGCCCAAATATTTTGAAGGCTCTCCAGAATGTATTAAAATTGAATACCGTATTGAATTATCGGGTTTCGTCATCCAATCCTATTCTGTGCGTAGCTTTGCAAATGCCCACCCAATTGACGCATCGCTCTGTGGTGAGCGGTGATAGGAAGATGCAGCTGGAACTTCCCCAGAGGTTAGGAAGAGGACGATAAAATTAAATCCGACGACGGCGTGAAAAGAAGCTGAGCTGAGAGCAATGGGGGGTATCGAGATGCATCGGATGCTCGGACGGTTCCCTCCGAGCACAAAGCGACCTTTAAAGTGCAACGTGACCTTCTGTTCCAGTAGCTCTGCTTTTTTTTCAGCGCCTCGCAGGAAAGAGGACGCAAGTTCACATCCCCGATAAGGCGATCTAAATGTGACCAAGTGCCTAGCACTCTTCAAAGAGAGGATGACGTCGAATAAGTGTCATTTTATGACACACGGAAACTGATCTTTAGTTCTCGAAACCGGCACTTCATTGTAAGGGCATGAGAGGAGTGTCGACGGCCGCATATCAGCAATTGAAAATGAATTCCCAAAGCTTTACCCTTATCAGTGGGATACGGTTTATAAGATGAGAAGACGTTGAAGAGGAAAGAGACACTCAAAATGGGAAAAAAGGCAAAATAAAACAAAGAATAAAACAAAATACAAGCACCTATTAACAAAATGACTATCTCCAAATGCCATTAAAGATTGTACCGATCGTGAATATGGAGATAGAAAGGAAAAAGAAAAACGTTTACGGTGATTTAAAAGTGACCGAACCGCAACAGGGGTCAACTTAACGAGCAATAAAAACAAATCAAAACTCACAATCAACAACGGGGTACACTCTCGCTACCTGCTGGTGTTTCTCGAACGTGGGTTTTCATCTACATCTACATACTACCCCGCAAGCCGCCTCAATAGGCGTGTGGCGGGGGGTGTTAGGACACCAGCCGTTTACATATAAAAAGGAAACGCTCTAATGAAATCACGCCTAACATTTATTAAAGTCCCTTATCGTTCGGGGGAAAAAAGAATTCCCATACCTATCCGTTCGGCAAAATATATCTCTTAATTTGTCGTTTCTGTCGGACCCGGAAATATAGTGGGGTTCTAATATGATGTTCTCCGTGTCGCTCTTAAAGATATCTATTCTAATTGCTCAAGCAATCTAAGCCTAGCGCGCAGCCTCCGAGTCTCTAGCGGCTCCCAGCCTAATTCGTTTAACATCTGTGTAACGCTGTATGTACGCCCGTAGCAGTTTTTGACGAATCGCGCAGCTTTCCTTTGTATTTTATTAAGTTGTAAATATTTTTATATTTTATAAATAAATATTTTTTCCGCGTCGTCAGAGAGCAGCACCAACTGCTCTTGACTTTCAGGTTGTTTTAGGGGGGGAAATAAATCCCGCGCCAATGACCAACTAAGTACATGAACACAACACTTCACTAAGTATAAAGCACAATGACGAAGTAGAAATCGTCGTAACCCCACTTGTGTTCGCGATTGTAACTCACGGCGGTCATAATAAAAAATTAAAAAAACGCGTGCAAGTGATTGATCGTGTTTTGTTTTGCCCCTTCGTTCGTTCGTATTTGGAATCTTTCCTTTTCAACTCGGTCTCATCACCTCCTTGTGCTTCCGTAAGATAACCGCCTTGTGGATTCATCTTCTTCTACCTCAGCATACATGGGAAAGCGGTCTTCCAGGAAGCACTCAACGGAAAACAAATGAAGACAGCTTGGAGAATGTCATTAATATCGTAAATAATACTCTCATACCGCCAAAAATGGCTACACTTTTTAATGATGGGGAAGAAAGATGAAAATCTTGATTCAATTATTGGAGGATTGGAATTTTAGTTACATAAAGTGGAATGATTTTATAAATAAAAAAATTGGGTGTGCTTAGGACCACACGCTGGAAGAGAAAACTTCTTTGACCGATTTATATTCCCAAATAAATCAGAATAAAAAAGGAGAATAAGATACTATAATTTTTTTAAAAATGAATATTCCATTTATTATGTAAATTTTATTTTTTGTTGGCAAAATAGGTATTTATCTGAAAAAATAGGTATTGTACATGCGTCTGAATAATATAACACTCATTTATATCTCTTATGTTAATTATATTTCTATTCTAATTATTCTAATTAACAATTTTCATCATCATTGGTTACATCTTCAATCACAATTTCCTCATTTTCATCATTTTCTCGCATGTTATTTTCATTATTCTCATGAATGATTTGACTTATTTCATTACTACTTCTACAGATTTGCCGAAGTAAAGAGTGCGGTACGGTACGTGACGCGAGTTTCCTCTTTTTCCCCCATGCCAAAAGTGCCCAACGGGCCAAATGAAGTTATCACTTCAAAAAATCAAGAGAACTCACCAGCATCGAAGAAACATTTCCAGTTCCTAATTACTAGACAAATTTTGAGGGTACCGGGATTAGCCACGGTGTAACCTATTTTTACAGAGTCACCCGCAAGTGCACATTAGTGCGATAGTCCACAGAGGTAAAATCGTTCGCCTTGACGGGGAGTCAAAAATCCACGAAGGGGAGGAGGACGCCTTGGTAGCTCAACTGGCGCTTAAGCACTCGGCGCGAAATCGAGGGATCCCGGTCAAGGCGAACGATTTTTCCTCTTCGGAATATCGCCATAATTACTTCATGTTTCGTCCTTCCCGTAAATCAGCACCTGAAAACTGAGTCCTTTTGACTAATGACCAAAAATAACAAAATAAAAATAAAGCCAGGCAAATGAAAAGATTCTTGTTTAGTCACTGTGTTTGTCCCCTTCACCTATTATAATGAAAACATTTAAGTACGATGATATCCTAAGCATGTCATAATCAATTTTTTCAGCTCTAGGGCCTTATTCGGGAAATACTCGACCTCGAAAATATCGTGGACGTCACGTCCCATCCTCGTCAAATTTCGACTTACGTACATTATCGAGAATATTAGCGGCGACTGCTCCGATAAAAGTAGCTCAAACGTAATAATTGCAAATTAGGACGGATTGCAAACCTGTTTCGTAAGACTGTCAAGTGTAGTGTCTTCAAGAGATTGAGTACTGGGTGCGATGCGTAATGCCGTTGGCTCGATAAATATTATTCTGTGGTAAAAGAGCAAAATAATAAGTGAGCGGTCGAATGACGAATGCGAAATTAATCATTTGGAGCCAAATATAATAAAACATTTCAACTGAAAACATTAATTATAGTCTCCGGAGTAGTAATTGATGAATGTCTTTCTTCAACATACTTTATCAATAATGAAATAAATAAACGTTCTATATTCCACATAAATATTTAATGGTACAAACCCCGACCGGATTCAACATTATCATGTCATTTCAAGGGATAATACCTTGAAAATGCCTTGTATTATCCCTTAAAAATTACATGAAAGTTCTGCAACCGGTTGGGGTTTATACCATTAAATATTTTTGTGGAATATACAACGTTTATTTATTTAATTATGAACTCGAAGTTCCACAAAGTTCACTTGAGAACCATGGAATATATACTTTATTAAGCCAAAAATTTTATCATTTTCGGAATTCCTACTAACATTTCCCAAAATTCTACTATAAAGTGGCCTCACAATTTCATGCCGAATGAAAATGAATGAAATATTATGGAAATTATATGAATTGCGATTTGTATCTTATTGTTAATGCAGGAATTCGCTCATATGAACCACGTAGGTGAAAATTTGTGTACCACGAATTTTCTCGAAAAACATCATCGCCTGCATTCATGCATAATTCTGCTTTGCCAACAGACTGTCACTTATGTCACTCACGGTGCGGATTACTTAAGTGTGCAATAAAGAGAATAAGAGACATTTATATTCTTTATCTTGTATCGCTTTGATGGCAAATACAAGAAGACCTTCCAATATGTCGGAGTATGTTCAGGGCTTTTTTTTCATGTTGAAGTATGCACCGTACCTAGGATTATAGATCTGAGAGCGATTGAGAAGTATGCTACCATTACACAGCGACAAAATGGGGAAAACATTAGCCTACAATGGCTAAGCTTGAGGATAGCATCATTAGCAAAAAGGAGGCATCACTTCCTAACATTTAAATTAACATCATCTGCGATAGCGAAAAATTGGTGAAATGTATACGTAATTTCCTAACTAACCGAAAACAAAAAGTTTCATCGATGGCGTTAGTTCAAGGCGTCTTTGAAGGAAGCGTGACCAACTCCATCTTATTTCTCATTAATGTAAACGAAACTAAGAAGTATAATGAGAATCGTTAAAGAAAGAAGAGCTAAACTTATTGGACATCTACTACAGCACGACACTCAAGTTAAAAGAATAGTTGGAGGAAAAATTGAGGGTACAAACTGCATAGGACGACCCCGAATAGACTACTTGAGCCAAATTGTGAAAGATATGCAATACAGAACATATTGCGACCTGGAACGGAAAGCTGAAAAGAGAAATGAATGGAGGTCTGCTGCCAACCAACTCAAGGATTTAAACGGAAGAAGATGAACGACACTAACTCTAAAGTAGAAAGATTATATTGCTTGCAGACAATGCTGTCATCTACCGAGAAACTGCCACCAATGCTGACTTGCCAAATTCTCTCTCTTATCGGATCTCAACAACGTGGTCTCTCAAGTGCGGTGCTCCAACTTAGCCTTAGTAAATGGACTACAGTTTTCTTCTTGCTAAATAAATCACACCATCGCCATTTTTATTAAGTGGGAAGTTTAAATATAAAGGAGAGTCGGATGAAGTCAAATACCTGGGAATTACGTCTTGCCTTCCTAGATCTACCTGTGGGGGAAACACATACCTACGCAGTATTTGCGGAGCTGAATTTAAAAAACTGGGATTTACCAAGCGAACAGTAGGACGGTTCTCTGATGGAAAAGTGAAAGGGAGATGTAATACTTCGCTCAGATTAGAGCACACATCTCGAATGCACCGCGAAACATATGGGACCCTGCACAGACAGATTCAATTCACGAAGTAAATTAAATACTAAGAAAAGCGTTTTTTCCACGCTACCTTGAAATATTCCACGAGCGAACAGCAAGTGTTTCACAGAAGATGGAGGGACTAGGTTGGGAACCGCTGAGAGACTCGGAGACTACCCTTAGGTTAGGCTTAGTTTATTTGAAAATTTCAGATCAGGCGAGTTTCAGTACAAGAGACACGGAGGATATTATTTTGACCCCGCGCTATATCTCTTGAACTGAACTGGAGTGACTAAAATAAGAGAGATACGATGCAGAACTGACAGATACAAAAATTCCTTCTTTCCAAGCACCATTAGTGATTAAAACGAAAACAGCGTGACACTATCTTAAGACGCATCTTTTTCACACACAATACACCTCTCCCCCTTCCTCTTCACCATATTCCCTCCGTCCCTTTCCACGGCTGTTGTCCTAACACCGCCTTCTGCCATACGCCTCTGCGGCGACTCGCAGGGTAGTATGTAGATGCAGTAGGCTTGTAGTACCGCGTATTTTCTAGAAAAAATATCCCTCGAGCAGAATGGTGATTATAGGCGTAAATGTAGGAGCAGCGGGCATGTAGAACCGCGTATTATCTAGAAAAAAATATCCCTCGAGCAAAATGGTGATTATAGGCGTAAATGTAGGAGCAGCAGGAATATAGAACCGCGTATTTTCTAGAATATTAAGGAATAGAATATTATTATTGTGTAAAGATGATTTCATATAAAAATTTACGCTTAACTTCAGTTGTCGCCTAGCAGCCCTAGCAGCACGTTGATTTCGATCGTCTTTTGTCGTCTGTGATGGTTGCCGTAAACGTAAATGTTACCCATCCCAAATCAAGATAAGTACCGTATTTATCATATTTAAATCGTTATCGAAACCATTTCTTCCTCACCTAGTATTGTTTAGAATGTGAAATAAGTGATAAATCCTAAATTTGGTGAAAATCGGACAATAATTGGCCAATCGATAAAACTCGTCTGTTACCGATATATGACTCTCTCTCCGATAAGTATATTGAACACACATATCCGAGACTCAAGCTTGGGTTCGCAATTTATTATAATTTTTTTTATTTATCTAATAGTTATCAGGATTGTTAAGCCCATTAATTATTTATTATTTTTACCAGGCCTAAAATAAAAAAATACCAATTTATCTATACCTATATAACTATATAAAGAAAATAATAAATTTTTTTTCTGTATTTTATTATGTATGGAAAAAAATTTGACTCGCAGAAAAGAGTACTGTTTGAATTTAAATGAGAAGAAATTAACCAGTTGAAGTGAGATTACCAAAAATGGAAATGGGAAATGTGGTTAGTGTTGTGGCGACGTTACTAATTTCACATCCCAACTGCTCTGATTGAAATTTCTACCTGCTTGCTCTGCGGAGGGGACTTTAAGTTCAGTAATTCGTCCGTCGAATGGGACGTTACTTAAACTATGCGACGTGTGTTGGCACCTTTCGCGATGAGCATGCTCGTGCCGACGCCGTTCTGTCCACCGTTCCTCGTTGCCTTGGCAACCTGCCCGCCAAATGAATCTGTCCTCCACCCAGCCAATTTTTCAGGGATAACTTTTCGAATTGTGGCCCATGCACAAGACATCTTCTGCTGTGGCTGCAACCAACCTTCTCCTCTCTCACAGCTACAACAATACGGTGGTAGCTCTTTAAGTGGTTTGAGCGAGATAGGTCCCTAGTCATAATAGAGCCCATATTCAAATTTTTTTATTTTTATTTCAGCGTCTGTAAGAAGTATGAAATAAATATTGTAATATTAATAGCGCAAAGATATAGTTATATATTACCAAAATACTAAGTAATTAAATAAATAAAGCTACATAAGTCTCTAACTTGACTCATTTTTTCCCGCCGTACGGCTGAAAACCCTTCAAAACAGCAGGTTTTTTGCGATTCTGTAAAAATTACTCTGGTGAGTAATAGATTATTTTTTATAAATAGCTGAGAAAACATACAATCTACACACCGTTAGTTTTTTGACGAAATCTAGGTGTTATAAATTCCTAATTTTTTAAATGTTCTCCCTCTGGAGCGTACAGCCATAATCTATCCCATATAAAACAGCTTATATTTTTAGGCAAATTGCTCGAAAAGTAGTTCGGCAAGGGGTTGATATTTTGATATAATTGGAAAGATGAGAGTTGTTTCTTTAACATGAGGCCAAATTCATTCAATTCTAGGTGAAGTGATTTTTCGCTCAAACTAGCTTAGTTCTGAGACCACCCTTTGTTTTCCGATGTCTTTGGTCCAGAATTAAAATAAGTGCGAGAGAGACTTGAGTTTCCTCGGCCAATCGCGCCAAAACATTTTCGACCTCGGAGATTATTGCGGAAGTAAGTACTTCCAATCCCCCTCCTTCGTCTGTCACGCTTGGCGTCACGGGATGGGGCGCCGTCACGAGGCGACGAGTGTACGTAACGAGACAACGTCACGCTCCGAAGAACGAGCGGCGCACCCCGAACACCCCGAGCCACAAATGCGTCTCGAACATTTCGCACTAATAGTAAGGAGCCTAAAAAGTCTTCTTGAATTTGAGACTCAAACCTTCCCAAATGATTCAAGTTCGTCACTAAATAAAGTTAGTATTGCAGTAGATACATTAGTGTCGCAGATATATGATGTTGGTGATTAGAGGATTGACACGCTTCCCATTCTGAGGGCCCGGAATCGAATCCCAGTAGAGACGCAGATTCTTCATCGGAATTGCTACTCGGGTGTTGTGTGGAGAGATCCTCAAGAGTAGCGTCCGTCGGAAGGCACGCTAAACTGTGGTCCACATGGTGCCTGGATCGTTAACGGCTACGCTAATTTTCTCTCCACTCTCCCTTCACTTCATCTACATCTATAAAATACCCTGCAAGCCACCTCAGGGGTGTGTGGCAGGGGGTGAGTATTCACCAACATGCATTACACTATACCCTCAAGTTAGTATAAATACGACTAATTATGCATTAGCATAAATTGCTAATGCTTGTCACGAGGCGAAGCCACACTAGCATGCACGAATACACTACAGATATTATCACAATGGAGAGGGACCTGTAATATATACGTATTTTGCAACTACACAAATGGACAGAGACTCAAGACTTATGTAGAAAACATGTACGGCGTGCTGTTAGTACTAGGTAACAGATAAGGATTCAAGTATTAGGGAGTACTAATACTCCTACTACCACCTATCGACAAACCTAGATAAAAGTCTCATTGGCCGCTGTTATGGTCCCTTATAGTTCGTGGGAAAAATGACATTTTAAATCTGTCCGTTCTGCAATCTAGTTCCCTAATTTTATTCTCATGATCTTATCTACCGTATGTCGGATTTCGTAAAATATTATCAAAGTCGTCAGAAAATAGACCGGTTTGGAACTTACAGAATGGATTGAGTCTAAATTTTAATCGACGGTCTGAAAGCTTTTCCCATCCCAGTTGCTGCAAAAGGTCAGTAACACTAACGAGATTATCATAACGGCCTTTAACGTATCTTGCCGATCTTCGCTGCACTTCTTCACAAGTAAACCTTCCTTTACCAATTCACTCTCTCTCTCTCTCACGTGTCCCAAAACTGACCCCACCTGTCGATTGCTCATCCAAATAAGCAACGTGGTCGAGGTGGACGATGGAGAACGTACAGTGGACGGAAAAGGTATGCATATGTGAACGAAGAAATTCTCATGATGGGGCAGGTTACACCGTTTGTGGATGAATTCAATAGGAGGCTAAGTAGGTGGTTAGAGCAGCGGAGGATGATTAATTACGGTCCATTTGGAATGCTGGGAAACCGGGGGTGCGAGAGGTGTTTCGTAAGGGTGAAGTAGTATTGGTATTTCAGGTAGCTGGGTGCGTCGACAGCTTGTGGTCATATAGCACCAAGAAAAAACAATTCATTTTCACATAGACTATGGTTATTTATTAAAATATATTGATTAATACATGGTAACAAGCGCTATTTTAACCAAATTAAGAACGCAACTACGTTTAAGAAGGGATATACCACGGAAATTCGAAAACAGCGTAAAGAGGCATGAAGTATGCTGAATAAGATAGTGAGAGGCATGAGGAGGTAGGGCGTCCCTATACGTGATTAGCGATAATCCATGAGGACCAACCCTGACCGCTTCAGCATTAAATCATTTTTAAAAAAACCACTGGAGCGTCATTTCGTTGGTCGCCAATTAAACATCCAGTAAACAAAACCTTCAACCCGAAGGTCAGTTTCATTAAATAAATGATATAATACTTGATACTGCCACTTTTAACTAGTTAAGATGGAGAGTGCCAGGTTTTATTTTAATGTATTCAACGACATGTGTGATGAATCATGGAATTATACTCGTGACAAAAAGGTGAAAGAACGATGTCATTTTTCCTTCGTAAGACATCTCCTTCACGAAATACGTGCACGTAAAAAATTGAGCGAATCATGGCCGTAACTTTGTGCGTCACCACAGTAGTGATTTTTGTTTCCTCCAATAGAGAAAATTGAACTTCGCTGAATAAAACCCACCTGAGTAGCCTCAAAATGTTAACTAATCCAGCTGAAGTTTGATGAGGATATTTCCTAACCCAAGAGCAACATTTGAGAGGCAGAAATATAATATATACCTATAGATGGAAAAATAAACAACACCCTCATACCAATGTAGACCGTACACTAGGAGGTAGACTAATGTCAATTAATGTTCTGTCGCCTTTATGAACACTTTGAAGCCAGAAAAAGTATTCTACATCTACGAGGTACCGTGCAAGCCACCACTAGGGTGTGTGGTACGAGGTGATTCCACACCAGGCATGCAGCACTCGTCCCAGCACAAGTCAGAACCACGCACGCTCCACCGGCCGCTAGGCGCAGGTCAAAAAGCAGTCAGGAGAACAGTGCGTAGTCCAACCAGAAACTGGGAGAGTGATACGTAAATGAACATTCAAATATGAAGAACAATACTAGACACACATCTAGTGGTTAGTATTGCAAATACTGTTAATTTATGAATGATACGAGATGCTTCTTCATGCAGAGAACAAAATAAAATAATGCCGGACATATCAAGCGGTGTGAAGTGTTAGTAATGATGTTGTGTTATTAAACACAAGTGAAGATTCTACTCTACCTATTCAGGGTGGGATTTTCATATGATTGCTCTATCACAACTATTATGATCCCTTATTGTACCCGTGGGAAAAATGACATTTTAAATCTATCGGTTCTGCAGTCAATTTCCTTTATCTTATTCCTGTGATCGCTTCTACCGTAGTACGTTGGCTCTAGCAATATATGTTGAACGTCCGACGCATAGTCCGTCCTGCTTGCTCGTCCGCGCATTGCTTCGCCTTGCCTCTTCTCCTTCTTCTGTTCCCCGTCGCGTCTCCCCGGCCAACGATCCTAGACTCGTGGCGCCGCAATCAAAGGGTCATTTATTCGTCCTGCGCTTCACTTGTGCGCTCGCCTTTTGTTTTTTTACCGTTACCTTCCGCTGAAGGTTGGTGCATTCCTCGAGACCGCGTAAGTGGCCAGGAGAAATCACGCTACGTGACCAAGATATCTTTCCTGGAAGATGGTTCGGTCCTCGTCACACGGAATGCTGCTCTTGTAGCAAAAGGGAATTCCATGGATCCGAAGGTCTCCAAAAAGCGGGCACTTACGTATTTTTTAGTACTGCCCCCCCCCCCCCCAATGCCGTAAGCCTCCGTGGCAAATCAATTCTGCATCCGAAGCGATGGCATGAAGAAAAATGAAAAAATGAACAAATTGCGTCTTTATTGACCTTTTTTAAATTGTGCTTATTTTTTCGTCTCGTTCATATGTGCTGAAAAGACAAATTTCCAGTTAGGCGGGACTCGAATCCGTGAACTCAGGATGGGCAGACTAGGACTTAACTCATCCGCCCCCGAATCAATTGGCATCCGAAAATGTGGAAAGGTGAGCGGCAGCTTCCGTTTTAGGAGAAATTCAATATTGATATATTTAACCGACCTTTAAACGCGTCAATTTTCACAGCCAAGCTAGCTTAAATAGAAAAAAAAACGATTTTCACATAAAATTCTAATTAAAACTAATATTCTGTTTTGCGATTAACGCTCTAAAAAGTGTATCGGTTTACAATTAAATCATTCTAGCTTCTCCCTCAGCTATGCCAGCGCCGAAGGCGAAGAAAAAATACAAATTTAGAAAACAATATTGCAGTGAAAGCATCAGATTACCGAGTCACGTCATTCAACCATAACATTTATGTTATGCAAACCACCAAAATGAACGTATCTGCAGCTCCATTCTCGTCATGAATTATTTATTTAATGAGTACATATGTGATGATTGTAGAGCAATAAAGAAAGGAAGCAATAGAAATGAGGCGTAACCGATGATAGATAAAATACAGAGAAAGAAATCGCAATACAGAAGTCCCACGAACAGCTGGGTGGGGAATAAGCTTCATGAAAACATGCTAAGTAGGATGGATCAACGTTTTGGATACATTCTGGAGCATAACAGCTTCTTAAAAACAACAATGGAAGGAACAACGAATGGGAAGAATCACCAAGGAAGGCCAAAGAAGGAATGCATGAAATATATTATGAAGATTTTTGCAATGACATACGAAATATTTGAAGCGCTACTCGTGTAGCACTTCAAATCGTTATAAATCATCATATGCATATTTATTCGTCAAAATTAATGTTAATTTCAAACTCTGTGATTTTGTAAGTTTTTTTCAGGGATTACTTTGTGCGAAATGATGACTGCGATATTTGTAAAGGGATAAAATTTGAAAAAGTAGTAAAATTATGGCAATTACGGATTCCATTAGGCAAATTGTGTAGTGATGTCCTATATTGCCAGAATTTTTGGTAGAATTGCGGGTTGCCTATTCTCAACATTTGTTGACCTTTCCCAGGCGTCGTAGAACCATAGATTTCATTGAATTAATTTAAAATTTCAGTAATGCAATATAGAGAGACAAATTCATCGTTAGTACTTACTAAAATGTTGGGTTTTTAAAAAACACCTCAGTCTCCATAGGCGTTGTTTTCCCATTGGCGCCTGTATTTTCGCAAAATTTTAAACTTTAGGGCTCGGGCGGCAGTGGTTAATATTACCCGATTTCGAAAAACATTTCCATGCGAGATCCTCATATTAGTACACAACCTTCCCGCATAGGGAAAATCTGATTTGGAAAAAAAAACTTATTTCGGGCCACCCTACTCTTCACATTTCCCAAGCTTACCTACACGCTACCATTCTATCGCTAGTGGTGCTAAATAACCTCACTGTTGATTGTCTACAATAAATAACCAATCAGCCGAATCTATTTCGCGAGTGTAATAACACTTTGCATTACCGATTACATAAGCATTATTTATTGGAGACTAAATAGACTCCCAAGATCAGTCAATGAACTACAATCAGAATCGAACAGCATTGCAGAACGTTGATTTGAAATCGATAAATAAATCTGGAGTATAGAAAAGTATGCCTATAGTTTTAGCGAGCTAATAGACTAAAAATAGTCTAGAAAAATGGTATAAAACGAAATCGAAAGTTCACTTTTGATCCTAGTTTATATAGACGCAATCGACGCTTGGAAACATTGCGAAACAGCACACAGTCGCGCCTTCCCGCGATTATTATCTTTGCTTTCATAGATCATCTACTGGTTTGTTTTTTTTTAATTCTTGCTGTGCTGTGAGATATTAATATAATATTTTTAATCTCAGTGGTTTATTTTTTTAAGCGAAGCAGTTCTTAATAAATTTGGGACTAGGTAAATAATTTGTCATAATGTCTTTTTTGTGGTCGTATTATTAATTAAAAGTTTTTACTGCATGAAACATGCCAAGAAACAAGAAAAGGGAGCAATCTGCCATTTTTTATTATTGAACAATTAAGAGCTATTATTGCTGATCTACTATTAAAAACTCACAAAACTGCTTAAGACCGGAAAAATAGCGGAATCTTAGAATTTTCATCAGTGAAAAGTTGATTATAGTTGAAGAAAGTAAATCTCAGATGTTTTTATGAGGAAGAAATTCTAAGTTCAGCTTGAATTGTGATAAATATATGCCTCTGATCTAAGGTTACATGGTTTAAGGCCGCCACACACCGAATGCTATGCTAAGCGCACTATCAGCTTTCGCCACGTGTCTTAAGATCCGGTAAAACGATTTCCCGCTGTCCGTTCACACCAAATGTGAACCATGCGAACCGATGCGAACTTCCCAGGCGCTATATCGCAAGGGATCGCTTGGCAGGCAATTTCCTCTTCGCTTAGCTTTCATGGTGCATGCGCAGTATCTATTGCGGTTAATGAGCGCTTTCGTCCCGCCAGCTCAAATACATTTTTAACCTACTTACAACAGAGAAATTTCAACTAAATTACGTACATTAGTTCTGCACACTATACACATTGTATAAAATTATTCATCATTGCAATGACGTCAATATTAACGGAATAGTCAAGTGTCAAACCTGAGAAGTGCGTTTTACGCTGTCCGCCATCTTGCTACATAGCACGGCATGTTTAGTTTCTGGTGCGTGCGCGCACATAGCGGACCTTATTTGCGAGAACAGTTCTCACGCTTAGCATAGCATTCTGTGTGTGGCGGCCTTTATGCAATCGGAACTGAGTGTAATAACAAAGTTCTTCCCTCCATTTCAGCACAGATGATAATGCGTAAAAGAAAAGAACACCATTCTGCGTATCTATATCTCCTGCTTCAGTATAATAAACCAATAAAATCCACAGATTCAGGCTCTACTCTGTAGAAACTTTTAATATTCATTACAATAAAGTATTGTACTTTTCTACACTTTTTATTTTTTAAACACACTACGCGTTTCACCAATAATATGGCATCGTCAGGTGTAGTAGTGTGTTTACATATGATATTGTTGTCGTAGTCAGATAAAGCACATTAAATTTGATTTTAAAGAAATGTTAACATTAAAAAAATCACAAAAAGGAAATGAAAAAATAAAAATTGTAGAAAAGTACAAAACTTTATTGTAATGAATAATAATAAACTAAGGTCCATACGTGCGAATTCGAACCGTTTGCCGGCCTCGTTAGCGGGAGTGGTAACGACCTCGCTACTACTACTACGTACTGACCCGAAGGTCACGGGTTCGAGACCCGCCTGGGGAGGATTTTACATCTCTCAGGACAATGCTTGAGTGTGCTCGTCCTTTGTTAATTGTTCATACCCCGACATTAAAGGCCATAAAAGTGCTGTTTTCGGTGGTTGTTGTTAAGGAGGTTCCGCCGCGACTATGTGAGTCAAAACAAATACTAAATAAAGTACTAAAATAAATTCCACATTTTTTATATTATGTCCAAAAAATTCTGGTTTCACTGATGCAATGAGTTACCTATAGAAATCCAAAAGTAAGGTACAAAATATGAGGATTATTCCACGAATGCATTTTAAATGAACACTTTTTCCAGCCATAGGATCCGTCTGCAGCGTCATTTCCTACGAATTACCTCATTTTGACTTCAATTAAGGCAGTAATTCCCTAATAACTAAAAAAATAAGGTGGTAAGATGCCTTTATTTTATTTTCATTAAATTTCTCTGGATTATTTCCTTCTTAGAGACACTTTTCCACGAAAATGGCATTTGTATTTTATGGAAAAATACCATTCTTCCCCGTGTTTCTCTCACTCCCCCATTGAACACCATGTAATTTCAAGTTCAATTATAGAATAAAATAGCGTGGAAAGGTATTATTTTTTGGTTTCAAGTCAGATAGAGGACAGGTATTTTTACAAGTAGACAGGATATTATTAAAATGACATTTAACTCATTTTACGGTGGAATCACCTTAAATTAAAAACAAACACTCCGATGGCCTCAGCCCACCCATGTGTCCAGCTGTGCAGTTCGTGTAATCGCTTTGAATTTCCCAGGAGAGGATTATTTTTTCTCGGGTGAGCGGTCAGTTGGAATGTATTTCCGTCTCACTCCAACCATTCGTGCGCTAAGAGGAGGTTGCCAGGACTTCTCTCCGTCAAGCGAGATGCAATCTACAGTGACGTCAAGACAAAGTTCAGCCCAGAAACAGAATTCCTAGAATGAGGAGGAGAGAAAGAGAGATGCTAGAATGCGACGGTATGCGATCGAACGCCATGTCAAAAAAATAAGATAGTAAAAGAAGGATAAATATTAAGAAATCAAGTTGAATCGGAGGGTAAATCCTGAATCCTAGATTCCTCATTGCAATGTGTTATGATTTCTCCACCATTTTGGATAATTATAATTTATACTGGGAGAGGGCACACCCATTTGAATTTAAACGGGAGGAAAAAATTAAAATTGATGCACAGGATTGAAAGATAAATCCTTTCAATGTGACGTTTTGAATTCAAGAACAATGCAGCAGTCATTAATAAACCATATCTTGTTTAGAGCAAAGAATCATTGAGTTAATGGATAAACACGGAAACAATGAGCATGGTCGTTATGGGGACGAAGACTCAAAAACGATAAAATATTGCTAAAAATCGCCACGTTTTATCAAATATTTCGGAATTTCGACCGGAGTACAAAATTCGGTTGAAGGAATAAGAATATTTTATTTACTTTCTTTCAATTGGTACCTTCCCCAATACCAGAAAACCACTATTTCTAATTTAATTTTGCAAATTAAAAAAAAATGTCTGCAGCAAATGAAGATTCAGCTTCACGTGTATTTCTTGTTTGAAAGTTACTGACATACACTACGTTTACCAATCGATCTCAGATCGATCTGACTGGCTCAGCTCGGTATGGTAAACGGAGCGTGCTGGCCAGATCGATCTGAGAAGCGAGCCGAGTCAGTCCGCTTTCCCTAACCGGTCTGAGATCTCAGATCGATCCGAAAAGGCCGGAGCGTGGCGCTCATCGTTCTTCTTTGGGTCGCCGATGGTAAACAAAATAAAATCGATATCATTTACGGCGTGACTTGTTGCAAGAAGGGAAAGGAGAGAAGTGTGCGGCTGAAATATGCAAGAAATCTCAAAATAATTCAAACTACTGAAATCGATAGTTCAATATCGATATTTTAAGATCGTGTGGGTAAACCAGGCTCTGAGTCAGCGCCCTGCTGAACTTTCAGATCGGTCTGAACTCAGACCGATCTGAGATCAATTGGTAAACGTAGTGATATACTGCATTACTATTTTCATCAGGGACCTCCCCTTGGGCATTCAGCATTGTAAATACCACCTTTACGCTGATGACCTTCTAATCTACTATTCTTTCAGACCCTCTGAGCCAACTCAGGCTGTTCGACTAATAAATGAGGATATCGACATCATATGTTTGTGGGTCTCAAATAATAAATTAATCATCAATCAGTCCAAGACAAAATCCATCATCCTAGGCAGTCCAAGAAATATCAATTCTCTCCCTGACAATACTCCCAGTATAAACGTACTTGGAACTGACATTGTATATTCCTCTTCGGTTACCGACTTAGGTGTAATTATCAATCAAACGCTAACATGGACTGAACAAGTATCTCTAGTCTCCCGCTAAGTTTTTTAAGATCCTCCACATAATCAAGCGTAACAAAAAGCAACTTCCTACCCAAATTCGCCACAAACTTGTCAGATCGCTTATCCTACCTATCTTCGATTAATGCTGCGTAATTTATTGCACCGTTCGGGAAGACCTTAATCTGAAACTGCAAAGGTCACCTTGCCTTCGATTAATTTATCTGAATCCAAAATTCGACCATATATCCCACGCTTACCAACTAGCAAATTTCCTTAATCCTCAAGTTTAAACAACCTGCCTATTTAACCGAACTCTTTACATACACTTCCGAGGTTCGAAACCTGCGCACCCACCCAGATGCACTTTATATCCCAACCCATAGATCAATTCTACTCCACAACTCCTTCTCGGTAGAAGCAGTTAGAGAACTTATTCCAGACAAAATTATTCCACAACCTTCGCAACCCCACTCCGTCTTTCTCATAATATCTGTTACATTTTTCTGTTAATAAACTGATTTGTATAATTTAAATAATGATCTGTCATTGAGTCGAGTCTTATTTCGTGAAACGTGTATTTTACTTTTTATTATTCGATTTGAAAGAAACGTTTCACTTAATTTAGTTGTTAACTTTTACACCTGTTTTCAACTGACATATTGTCGTTTGATGTGTTTTTTGATTTATTTTTGTATTCTACATTTGTTTAGATGCCCTTCGAGGCCTTTATCTTTATTTTTGTATGTATTTGTATTTTTGCAATTTAATTCATATGTGTTATGTATTCACCTGAACCCAGGGGACATGGGGTCCCAGGTTCTAAATAAAAGTTATTCTATTCTATTATATATACCTAATATACACACATCGGTGATTAGTATAGTAGATGATAGATCATTTTCCAAAACTCTAGGACCAATTTACCTTAAGCATCCCCGTTTTCACTTAAAGACTTAAGAGCTTAGACAGTTGATTAATTGTTATTAAGTCACTTCAAATACATATCTCCACAGACAAAAAATAAGTACAGTGAAACTTTGATTAGTCTAGCGCCTCAAGGGATGAAAAAACGCTTCGAATTGAGGGAATTATGAATAAGAGGAAATGTATATTACTATGCAATGTACAGAGCACTAGTTACAATGGAATTTATCCAGTACAATTAGAAACAACGACATGAAGTCAGCATTTCCGTTCGCATTATTTCATTAATACAGGATTTCAACTATATTTCTATGATTAAATTACAATTTCATCCTCGCGGTGTGTGGTGCGTGATATGTTTTTAATTACGTGACATGAGACGTGCTGGCACGCATGGATACACTATTAAGATAACTTCATTCGCACCAGAATAGAAAACTCCATGTATCGTACTAAATCGTTCATAACTCCATTTATCGCATTAAAGTTCTGGAACTTGGGACAGATGAGCGTGGAGTTGTCTCGCCCGGCCAGCTTCTCCGTCTTGTCCCTTCCACCCTCGGATTCATCATCCACCAGCCCTTTCTTCTGGTATGGTGCAGGGGGGAAAGGGAAGTGTGGTAGGCACAGGAAAGGGCCGCCGAAGTGCCTTGGTATGTATGTACTACATTGTACGAATGCAGGTGCGAAATTTCGATACAAATGACGGATGCTCGCGGCGAGACAGTCTGTTGGATGCATGCCGGATGGAAGGCTGCCAGGGATTGTCGTAGAGTTACACGGGGAAGGAGGGGGGGGGGGGGGCTATCAAACGCCTGCTGTCTTCGGCAGGGCGCACATTGAACAGATGAGAATTGGGCCAAGCGCAGGAAGAAGAAGGTAGCCCAGCACGGAGGCAGTTTTTGTGATCCGTTGTTACAAATAGGATTGCGTAAGTTGGGCGACACAGCCTGCAGAGGTAGGGAGGATGGAGTGCTGGACCTGGGACACAGCAGTTACTATAATGCATAAAAAGGAATATTTATGGTGGAAAAATTCATGAACCACTCGATGATAACGAAATCTACACTAGCGTACCAAAAAACATTACAAAATCACTTTAAAACAGGGCAAATACGCGTTAAATAAATTTTTAAGGAAAAGAAAATCGATTTTAAAACAAAATACAAACTTTCCAAAGCCAATAGCAATCCACCCAAGCTTTATGATTCAGTTGAAGGTCACAAACACGGCATTCCTCTCATATCAGCAGTCAGTTTTGTGAACATCCCTACTTACGAATAGGCTAAATTCATTTTCAACGTACTCACTCATTTATCCTGTGATAAATATATAGATACAATATAAAAGATTCATTTAAATTTTTTGATAACATTTTTTAAAAATCCATTAGATTATAAACTTTGATCACTTGACATTAAATCACTTTACACGAATATTCCTATAATATTTGGTAAACAATATTGTAATAGAAAATTGGGAAATCTTTAGAAATAACGTTAAGAAGTTTTCATACATAAATAGAACAATACTTGACTGGAACGATCTACCAGCAAAGCTTCTCGGACCCTTCCCAAAAAATGTAAATATATTTAAGAATAGGTTGAAAAAGGATGTTTTTATCAGTTAATTGTAAGGTATTGTTAACTAGGGCGATGATGTATATTGTTCGTACCTTGTTTATCTATGTTACCGCCGGGCCAATTGTCCACTTGTAACATTATTAATATAATAATAATAATATTTGATCGGTTATAGTTAATAAATGTGTATGTACATCTAAATATGGAAGAGTTTTTTGAACCATTTCACATCTGAATAAACCGGGGATATGTACACTATGAAGATTGTCAATATATTACGAAAAATGGTGTCCCAATGGGGATCCAGGTGGCAAATATCAGTAGTAGATCTCACATTAAACAAACTCTCAGATGCAGTATTCCTACACAACCTTTCAATATATATCATTCATCTAAAAATTTGTAGATGACCTATTATTGTCCTCTAAGTCCCCAAACCACCACTTTCTACTTCACCTCGGAATGAACGAAGTAATGAGCCGTTAATCTTGAACTTCAAAGCGTAGGTACAAGACACTTATTTCAAATACAAATTCAAATATATTGGAACTGAAAAAAAATTCTCACTCAAACTCACTAAAGAGAAAATATGCTCAAAGTTAATAGCGATCTTCCACATGCCACCCATTGCGAAACTGGGATACTTTTTTAGTTTTACTGTATTAAGGTTAAACAATTCATCACTAAGGGAATAATAGGCCAATTTCCACTGCGTAAAAAAAACTAAGTTGATAAAGGAGTTTATCTTCTGTTTGAATAGAACTACTATATTATTTCTCACTTTTATCTCTGCCGTTGAGAATCAACGGGAATTTCTGCTAGTAAATTCTGCTAGTATATTTCTGCTAGTTCAACATACACTGCTAGAACCAACGTACTACGGTAGAAGCGATCACAGGAATAAAATAAAGGAAGTTGACTGCAGAACCGATAGATTTAAAATGTCATTTTTCCCTCGTACAGTAAGGGATCATAATAGTTGCGATAGATCAATCATATGAAACTCCCACCCTCAATAGGAAGAGTAGAATTTTCACTTGTGCTTAATAACACCACATAATTACTAACTCTTCACACTGGTCGATTAGTCCGGCATTATTTTATTTTGTTCTCTGCATGAAGTAGCATCTCGTAGCATTCATAAATTAACGGTATTAGTAATATTAACGACTACATGGTGTGTAGATTGCATATTTTATCAACTATTTATAATAAATAATCTATTACTCACCACAGAAATATTTACGGAATCGCAAAAACAACTGTTGTTTAGAAGGGTTTTCAGCCGTACGCCCGGAAAAAATGAGTCAAGTTAGAGACTTCTGTGGCTTTATTTATTTAATTACTGAGAATTTTGGTAATATATAACTATATCTTTGCGCCAATAATATTACAATATTTATTCCATACTTATTACAGACTCTAAAATCAAAAAATTAAATTTTAATATGGCCTCCATTATGACTTGGGAACTATCTCGCTCAAACCACCTTAAACACCGTTAATTTCAAGCTCAGTTCGCGAACGCATTACACACAGAAGAAAAAATAACTTTGTCACTCGTACCAAACAGTGGACACGTTTTTCGAGAAGCAGGCAGAATACAAAAATATATTTAACTCATTTTACGGTGGAAAAAAATTCGGCTGTGCTTTTCCTTACAAATAATGATTTTTCGTATCGGACCACGGAATAATGTGCTTCTTTTTTTTGACTCTCCACGATAAGAACGTTTTAATGTCTAATCGATTGCTTTTTGAACTCGGGCATGGCGCCAATAACATGACGTGGCGAGTCACTCTGATATCTTTCGATCGATGTAAAACGACTTTGCGACCGACCGATTGACCCCTCCTCCCCCAAGGTCACGGCCATTTGACCAAAAAATATATATTCTGCACGATTGATTAACCGCAGATATTGGTGAATTCATTTTGTTTTCCTATTTTGGGTTTAACTCTTTCGGTGACTGGTTTGGAGCTGGGCGGGAGAAGGCTGTTCGTCGGTGACAGATGCAAGACTCCCAACTCTTTGATGTATTCGCTCACAATTTTTCCATCGGAATGATCTTTTGGCACAAATCACCTTGCCATTCTGCTTAAAGAGGTTCCGCCGCGACTGCGTGAGTCAAAACAAATACTAAATTCCACATTTTTGATCTTTTGTCAAAAAGATCCTACTTTCACTGATGAAATGCATCACCTACAGAAACCCAAAAGTAAGGTACAGTATATGCAGATTATTCCACGAATGTATTTTAAATTAGCACTTTTTTCCAGCCATAGGAGCCAAACGGAGAGCTGGCTTACAGAGGATATAAGTGACAGCGAAGTTTTTCCTCCAGGATATAAAATCTACAGATGCGATCGAAGCGATAGGACAGGTGGGGGAGTTTTTCTAGCAGTTAAATCACATTTACACAGCACCGCCCACGAAATAACTGACAATGAAATAGAAAGCGTATGGTGTACAATTAAACAACGAAACAAAAGGAGTATACATGTTTGCTCTTTTTATAGACCTCCAAACTCTGAAGCTGATATTATTTACCAATTAGAAAATCAAATATCCGCATTTACTTTTAGAGACAGTAAAATTGTAATAATTATTGGGGGAGATTTTAATCTGCCATTTATAGATTGGTATTCTTACACTGTAAAACCGAATTCAAGGAATAGGGAAATCAGCGAGATATTACTCAACATACTTGCTAATCACTCACTTGCCCAAGTAGTTGACAAGCCTACGAGAGGAAATAAAATATTAAGACCTTAAGAGACAGAGAAAACTGTAAAACTTGTTCAAAAAGTCCATTACGTTAGGTGACAAATCGAAGGAACTTGAAGCAAAAGAAAGTTACGCTGCGCAACGCTCAAAAACCAAGAAATCAATGCGTACTGCATTGCGAAATTTCAAGAAAATGTACTTGGTGAATTACTCGAAGAAAATCCGAAATCTTTTTGGTCATATGCGAGAGAGCTTCAGGGAAAATCTTCAACCGTAGATTCGTTATTTGATAAAGATGGCAAATTTGTCACCGAAAATATTGACAAAGCTAACACGTTAAATTCCCTCTTCGAAAGTGTTTTCACCACAGACGATACTGCATGTAATTTTGACATTTCATTCACTGAAGAACCGATGAAAGAAATCACTATTCAATGCGATGGGATAACTAAACAGCTGCAGTCGATAAAAAATAGTAAATCTCCGGGTCCAGAGGGAATACCCGCGCGTGTCCTCAAGGAGTTGGCGCCACAGATCGCACCGTTCTTAAACATAATATTCAAGAAGTCATTGTCTGAAGGAAAGATACCATTAGACTGGAAAATTGCAAACGTTACACCGATATTCAAAAAGGGAAACAGACACGACCCAGGGAACTATCGACCAATTTCATTAACGTCGATTATAGGCAAGATACTCGAACATATCGTCGTTAGCAATATCATGACGTTCCTGGACAGTCGTAACGTCCTCCATGGCTCTCAGCACGGCTTCCGGAAAGGTAGATCATGTGAAACACAACTCGCGCTCTTTCTTCATGACGTTCTCAAATCTGGTGAATCGAAAAGACAAGTTGACGCATTATTTCTAGATTTTAAGAAAGCTTTCGACACGGTACCTCATAACAAACTTTTATACAAATTACAGTCATGCGGCCTAAACGAAACAGTAGTAAACTGGATACGCGACTTTCTGAGTGATCGTAAGCAAAAGGTAGTTCTTGACGGAATTAGCTCTGATGTCGTTAAAGTGACATCAGGTGTCCCGCAAGGAAGCGTGATCGGACCCCTTTTGTTCATTATATACATAAATGATCTGTGCTCTCGAATTAGCAGTAAAATACGTTTATTTGCTGACGACGCTGTCATCTATCGCGAAATTAGTGATCACTCTGACTTTGAAATTCTATCATTGGATTTAAACAACGTTCATGTGTGGAGCCAAGAGTGGGGACTCGAACTTAATCTGAGCAAATGCACGGCGGTACATTTCTTGCGGAGGTCGTCCAACTATTCCCATGTATATGCTGTGGATGGTGTTAACATAAAGGCGACAGATGAAGTGAAGTATCTGGGAGTTACGATAACCTCGAACATATCGTGGGGAATACATATAAGAAATATTTGTGGTAGAGCTCTGAAGAAGCTAGGATTCGTCAAGCGTATTGTGGGAAGATTTTCAGATGAAAAAGTAAAAGAGAGGTGCTATTTCGCACTCGTCCGGCCACACCTTGAATATGCAGCGAGCATATGGGATCCGGCGCCGAAAGACTTAATTCGGGAACTTAATAAAATACAAAGGAAAGCTGCGCGATTCGTCAAAAAATGCTACGGACGTACAGTCAGCGTTACACATATGTTAAACGAATTAGGTTGGGAGCCGCTAGAGACTCGGAGGCTGCGCGCTAGGCTTAGATTACTTGAGCAATTAAGAATAGATATCTTTAAGAGCGACACGGAGAACATCATATTAGAACCCCACTATATTACCAGGTCCGACAGAAACGATAAATTAAGAGAGATATTTCGCCGAACGGATAGGTATGGGAATTCGTTTTCCCCCCGAACAATAAGGGACTTTAATAAATGCTAGGCGTAATTTCATTAGAGCGTTTCCTTTTTATACGTAAACGGCTGGTGTCCTAACACCCCCCGCCACACGCCTATTGAGGCGGCTTGCGGGGTAGTTTATAGATGTAGACTGCAGCACCATTTCCTACGAATTACCGCAATTTTGACTCCAATTACGGCATTAATTCCCTAATAGCTAAAATAATAAGGTGGTAGGATGCCTGTGTTTTATTTTTATTCAATTTCTCTGGATTATTTCCTTCTTATAAATAGTTTTCCACGAAAATGACATTTGTATTTTATGGAAAATACTATTTTCCCCGTGTTTCTCTCATTCCCCCATAGAACACTATGTAATTTCAAGTTCAATTATAGAATAAAAAAATAGCGTGGAAAGGTATTATTTTGTTGTTCATATCAGATAGAGGACAACGTTTTTTACAAGTAGACAGAATATGAATAAAATGACATTAAAGTCATTTTACGGTGGAACCACCTTAAATGACTTAATGATAATATGGGTATTCGCACAGGGTGACGGAGAATTTGAAGAAAATCAGTGTTCTTAATAAAAGCTCGTTTTTGTATTTTCGTTGGATACTTTAATGAGACAGTGACTTCATTCGCTCTGATATTTTATACATGCTAGAAAGGAGAATTATAATTTCCAGTAATGAAAGGAAACACTGCAAAAGGAGCAAATCAGTGTCAATGAGAGTTCCCAAAACAATGCGGCGTATTGAATGCAAAAACTGATCCACGTAATATGGCCTTTCATCCCCTTTAGAAAGCACCTATTGGAATTGCCATCAAATTTGGTTTAAAAATTTAAATGCTTAGGTATTTAATTTCGGCTACACGCAAAGGTCTAGAAAAATACTCGAGAAGGGCTGAATTGCATTCATTTCCGATAGTTGCACTTTGAAAAAGCGTTTTGTTTGAGGGAACGACAAGTTATGCCAAAAGAAACCTCAAGAATAGTGTTTAAGGTGGTTTGAGCGATATAGTTCCCTAGTCATAATGGAGATCATATTAAAATTTTATTATTTTATTTCAGTGACTGTAAGAAGTATGAAATAAATATTGTAATATTAATGGAGCAAAGGTTTAGTTTTATAAGTCCAAAATTCGCAGTAATTAAATAAATAAAGCTACATAGGTCTCTAACTTGACTCATTTTTTCCCGCCGAACGACTGAAAACCCTTCAAAACAGAAGGTTTTTTTGCGATTCTTTAAAAATTACTGTAGGGAGTAATAGATTATTTTTTATAAATAGTTGAGAAAACATGCAATCTACACACCGTTAGTTTTTTCACAAAATCTAGGTGTTATAAATTCCTAATTTTTTCAATTTTCTCCCTCTGGAGCGCACAGCCATAATCTATCCCATGTAAAACGGCTTATATTTTTAGGCAAATTGCTTGAAAAGTAGTTCGGCAAGGGGTTAATATTTTGATATAATTGGAAAGATGAGATTTTTCCTTTAAAATGAGGCCAAATTCATCAAATTCTAGGTGAAGTGATTTTTCGCTCAAACCAGCTTAAAGAAGTATTTTCCTCTAAAGTGCTAATGGCTTCAATAATTCCCTATGCTATCGCACCATATGGTTCCATCTACTCACTTTTTAATTCTATGAGGGTGCAAATTGTCCAATGACGTCGTTGTGGTCATTGACAGCATTGAGAATTGGATGGTGAGCGAAGAAAAAATGAGGGGATTGAAGAAAGGTCGGGGAGGAACTTGACTTCTTGAGAAACTTGACTCAAGACTGATCTCGACGAATGGTGCCGAGAGGATCACAGTTTTAAATGTCCCACTCTCACGAAAATGGCGCTTTGAATGGCATATATGACCCCCAAGTTCGATTCCACGGCCGGCATTCTAATATTGGCCCTAATGACAGGAAACCAGGATTCAGACCGATATAGTAGTATTTTTGTTTAACGTGCTTCAACGGCTAAGGTCATTTCGCACTTACTGTCTGCCACGCGCAAACAGTAAGTAATATATACCAACCTCATCTCGTCTATACGTAATAAAACCGACACAACCAAAATTACTGCAATGCGTCATACAAATTAATAGCATAACACATACCAAGACGCGAATCGCGACCCAATTTCTGTTTAATTGGCCGGAACGGAATTCGAGGGTCATTGAGAGCAAATTTTAATAATTTTTAATTCGAAAAAAAATATTTTTGGACCTCATTCCAATTAGGTGCATCTTTTAATGCGTTTAAACACATCATACAGGCTTCAATGGAAATAGTAAAAGAATTATATTTTGCACCAAAGACGGTGGAATTCGCCATGAAAAAATCATTTGACTTGACCGGGATACGAACCCGGATCTCCCTGTTGCCGGTCAGGTACGTGTTAGTCGGTTACACCACCAAGCCATCTTAATTCAAGGGGAATTTCAGCGGAGGTCGATAACAACAAGTTGTTCACCGTCCCGGTCAAGTCAAATGATGTATTCATGGCGGCTTTCACCGTCTTTTGGTGTATAACTTCGCACCCGTGCGCGTGACTGCGTACCACATCGTTTGTACAACCGCAATGATTGTAAAATTATATTTTCATTATTTCCTTAATCAAAGTATATAATGACTGAGTTTTCGTAAGACGAAATTATATTGAAAAGTTTTTATTTCGAACATTGGATTCGGCGATGCACATTGATATTTGTCAGCCAAAATAAAAATAATAACAATAATATAATTTTGCGTTCAGAAGAAAATCTATAGATATGTGATCGAAACATTACGAAATATATGGCATGTACCATGAGGCTACGTGTTAAAATGGCATTGAATTGGCAAAAAACCATGAAGGTATGGTATAATTTTCTTTCACTTTTACCTATATAGATATTTGGTAACTAATGAGAACACGTACGCAAAGTTTAACGCAAAGATGTAAATAAACAAAAATCACACCAGCCCATATTAAAGAGGTGCCATGATTCTAAATTCGAATCACTGTGGATATTTCGGATTCGAACTGTTTGGATTCGATTAGGAATCGGAACGAACGGAGACAGGTTCCATTCGAATTCCAAATAATTCCAATGGTTCGCACATCTCTCCTATTCACCATTGAGAAGTTCGGTACGGCTGAGTAAAGAAAAAGAGATTTCACTCCATCTTTATGTAGAGTAAATCTATTGAGTGACCAACGCCGCGTGAATTTCACCAGGGCCGTAGCTAGGGGCTGGCCAGGGGGGCGGCTGCCAGGGGCGCAAGCCTCAGGGGGGCGCACTTTGCAGACCCACAGCCTGCGGGCCGCTGGGACACAGGCACACATAATTAAAACATGATGCTAACTCGCATTTAAAAAACGCACCTTATTACGATAGGCACCCCCACAATTTAGTAACCCTAACTTAACACACAAAATTTGTACCGAACCCTAAATAAAAGAAAAAAAACTACACACAAACTAATATTTTGTCTCACTCATATGTACATTAACATTGGCCGTTTTTCCTCTCTCCGGCACACGCCAACCAAAGCGGCCGGGCGGCGCGGCGTGCCGGAGCCAAACCGGCCGTGTCGGCTGGCCATACTTTGTGAGAACGACCAACGAGTGTAGCAAAACACTGTGTGGGGAATCCCCACAATTTGTTCGTTCTGATTATTAGATACATAGTGTTATAGTCAGTATAGCGGGGGGCGCAAAATTATATACGGGGGGGGGGGGGGCGCAAAATTCAAATCTTGCCGGGGGCGCTGGTGACCCTAGCTACGACTCTTGAATTTCACACTCCAGAATAAAGAAGACAGCTCCTTTCGCTGCTCCCGTATGTTTTCTGGAATGTCTTGTTCCGAGTAGGCGGACAAGAAGGAATGAACGAAATTACCGTAGTTACCAACGATCACAAAAACAATAGCAGTAATACCACGTTCTTTGATTCATATGAGTTTGAACCAGTGGCGGATACATATGGGGGGCGCGGGGGGCGCGCGCCCCCCCCCCCCCTTGCGGGGCCGCCCGCACTGCCGCCCCCGCCAGTCAGCCCGTACGCTATTCGTTCGTGTCTTTCGTCAGTCGACTCTGAGTCGAGTTATCGAGTAGTTGAACTTTCTTACGTAGCACACGCGCGCGTACGCGTCATCGTATTTTATACGTTTCTGTCTGGCGCATAGATAGCTAACCTACGAGAAAAGTCGCGGCCATTCTAGTGATCCCGATACGTTATTCCGTCTGGCATTTGTTCGAGAAAAGTCGCGAATATTCTACTGTTTGTATTTGTTCACACTCCTTAAAAGTCTGGAAGCGAACATTCTGGCACCGAATGTCCTCGAAACAACCGAGCTACATATATAAGGGAAGCAGAGTCGCTGCCAGTCAGTCAGTTTGAAAGCTACAATCGTCGCGATAACTTGCGCCCCCCCCTTGAGTTTTATCTGTATCCGCCACTGGTTTGAACCCATGTCTTGTCGGAAACCGTACGCTATGCTGATTCAGATTCAATAAAACTCTTCACAATTAAACGCTACATCAAAGACGGCAAACGAATATTACGTGCTGAAATAAATTAAATTCCTTATAATCTCACCGGCATCAGAGCGAAAAATGGCATGAAAAGGAATGAGAAGATTAAAGGCCGTTATACAATGACTGCATGACGTAAATCTTAAGCCCTATGACGTTGACCGTAATGATTTTCAACAGTCTGCTTATCTCCAATGGAATCCGTATGCCGGAAACCCTCGCGCGACATATCGAAAACATTGTTAATTTTTTTAACCTACTTACAACAGAGAATTTTCATCCAAATTTTGATACAGGTGAAACCGAAGTAAAAAAAACGAATGCTACGTATTTTTTGTTGTAGCTTTGTCATAAATACTTTGTAAGTATGATATTAGCGCACGGGTTGAAAGATGTAAACTTCGATTAGATGTGGAATAATTATAACTGTTCGAGTGAGCCTTATTATAAATTAAATAATTTAGAGTAGAGCATTATCAATAAACAACATCCTTAGAATTTTTCCGACATCCAGTGAAATGAAGAGAAAGATAAGAGGTTGCTCACAAGGGCCTTCAGAGGAGAGTTCAAGAGCTTTTCCCAGACGTGGTATGCACCTACGCAGAATTTAAGTATTAAACCGAGAAAGCATCAGTTTTCAGGATTCTAGATCTTCAATTCCTTCAAATCGAGACACGACATAGCCATGTTTATCTACAATTATCCTTTTATTCTATGAGAAATGACATCTCGAAAAGTTGTAGACAAAACAACAATGTTGATTCCATTTTACCATCTATTTTTAGCTTACCGAATGCATAATTCCATTATCCGAAGACGAGTCATCTTGTCGCATCAAAGCCAAAATAGGAAGATAATCAAGTTTTAAATCAATGCACATTAACACTCAATTTTTTGTAGATGGATCTATTTCACACAAGTAAAAACACACTGCCTTTATGTAGTAGCGGCAGTAGCTTGATGGTGTCGATGGTGTCCGTAAAGCAATTGAAATATCTATTACGCCACCTATAGATAGAAATTATCACCACTGGTTTAAAAATAGGCGCGTTAAGCGCAAGGGAATTATAGAATCCGTTATAATGTCCAAGATTTTGAGTTGTTTGCTGCCCCTCTGCATTTAATGTTGTTAAACATTCTAAAAGCCTCTGAAGTGATACGAATTCCATTTTTTGTGCTTCTTTTGGATGTCGGTTGAAGGCTATGCGCAAACCTTAGCTTTATTTTCACTAATTTCCTCGACGAAGTACCTACTCATTGAAGCCCTTGGTAGGTAATATCTTGAGAACGAAGGAAAAGTTCTAGGATTTGAGGAAGGTGAGATGGTACAGAAGAAAGGATGGTAAATTTTCACCTGGCAGTCACGTACCCTGAACTTTCAGGTAAAAATATATTCCGTGTTGCCCATATTCTATCTGAAGTATGTACATATGTGCCAGCTTTATGGAATGAATTTATGTATTTTGTCTAAACATAGTCGAGGTTTTGGGTCGAATTGTTGTAGTGGAAGTAGTACAATCCGACTTTCTGGAATTTAGATTTTCCTGTCTGGCTCAAGTTCCTGGGGAAAACGGCGTTTTCAGTGTGAATTTTCTAGCAAATCACTTGTGAAACGGTGGATGTAAGGATCGTGGCTCCCATTAGCAATGGAACCAACCTGGGATACATCTAAGAGAAGGTAAATATGTGTTCATTTTTATTCTTATAATTGGTATCATGTGTTATAATAACAACTATTTATTAAAATATTTATAACTTTACCGGAAGATGCGTTCTCACCCCAGTGTCGACGAAATAATCCCGATCGGTTTAATGATATCGCTATGGTGACTTTAATTTATTTGAAAGTTAATACAAACCGTCATTTTTTCCCGTAATTGACCAACAGAGTGATAATAAATCCAAAAAATGTTTAACAAGCTCGATCGGAAACGCTTATAATAATTTCTGAATTATTGTGATTGATCGCTAATCAAGCGAATCAGAATAAAAAAGGTGTTGGTAGTGCCCGATTTTATCATCCAATTTTGATTAAATAATGCCATAAGGATTTTTCTGGTTATCTTCTGGGAAAACCGGACAACTATGTCAGAAAATTGAAATGAATTAAAACATAACTTAAGTAGTTAATCCTGAATTTTTTTATGATATCGTTATTCTCCATAAGGTTAATAGAAGATGGGTTTCATGATGCGATTACATAGCTCATGATTATTTGATAAAAACACCTTGACAACGCTGTGTTCGTCGTGTTTCAGCTCAACAACATTTTTTTGGTGTAATCATTTTTGTGTTTCCCTCTCTCAGCGGCTGTGTTAGGTATCTAATCTCTCGTTTTCATTCATAATTCACTCGTATATTTCGATCATCCTTCACTGACTTCTCTAATCAGTTTATGAATGCCAAACTCTGTACACGCTCATCTCTCAAAATGCCTATTCCCAGACTATATCTTTCACACCAAAGCGCTCACATTTACCCGCCTTTCCTATTGCTCCTAAATTCCCTTCTCAAGCACATCGATGGTTTTCTCTCTCATGTAACATCTTCTTCACCAGCCAAGCTTCATCCCAGCTCTCTGAAAAGATTAACTCTTGTCCCTCTTTCCAACTTAACCTCTTTTAATTTAAACAGTTTTTTTTCTACACTATGTTATACACTTTACAATCCTATTAAAAGTGAGTTTTTTGCTAATTTTCATCGGAACATAATGGACACAAACGTGTATTCTTCCCGTTACAGGACCTCATTTTATCCCATAGACTTAGCATACTGTAAATGGCCACATATGTGGCAGTATCCCTGAAGAGGTTAAGTGAATTTTATCTTAACCCGTTTTTTAAATTTTTATGTGTACGTGCCTTGCATTTTATGTTTGTTATTGTGTCACTTTAAATAGACACTACTCCTGTATGTGTACAATATTCAAATAATTATTGTATTGAATCAAGAAGTACACAACATCATTAAAATGTACCTTCTCACCTCGTCACAAGTCTTAACAGTAGTAAGAGTAACGTCTCATTGACATAAAAAGGGACGCATATCTCATGTCAGTTTAAAAGAGCGAATAATGGCGCGGAGCGGCGCGGAAGGCGGTCGCGGTTCACTTAGTTGTTGAGAATGGCACGAGAGCGCAATAGTATCGCAAAACTTGCTTGGAAACTCTTTGAGCAGTAAAGCCCTCTAACGGAGAAGCCTTTACCTAGTAGGTGGTACGTTTGTTTCAAGGATATTCGGTGGCTGACCTAGATAATTGAGAAGAAGCCCTGCAGATGACTCTAACGGTCTCAGTGTCTTACAGCGCCTCTCAATCCGGGCGGAGGTACTTTTGAAGAAATGAAAGTAAATGCGGGAATTCAGAATTCAACGACGTGTTGGCACAGGCCTAAAATAGAATCTTTCTCAAAATGCGATTCAATGAAAACACAATGCTCGAGCTTATATTATGACATTGCACTTTCAACCTCTTTGGTGTGACTGGAGGCTACTTTTTCAATATTTCAGTACCTATTCTTGGTTCGGAAAGATCGAATTTTCATAAACTTTTGCTTGGGCAGATAAAGGTCGTTGTTTTAGGGGGGGGGGTGGATTGCTACATTCCGAGGGCCTGGGGAATATGGAATAGGCATCGTAAATGAAAAGGAAAACTTTGTTATATTCCACCAATTTATTTTCAGGTGCAACTAGTTTCGACGTACCTGAAGATGACGCCGCTGCGTCGAAACTAGTTGTACCTGAAAATAAATTGGTGGAATATAACAAAGTTTTCCTTTTCATTTACGATAAAATGAACTTCCACAAGGTTGAGCCTGAGACGATGGAGATAATGGAATACGTAGCTTATGACCACCATTTATCCTATTTTACGAGGAATTCCGGGGTGGTCGGCCATCCCCTTTATTCCGGCACTGCTGTTTTGGTAGTTGGAAGCTATGTTAAATCGCGTTTTCCGTGATCATGCATTATATTAAGAAATAATTTATTCCAGAAAAATATTGTTTGTGACATCATCACTTGAGGATACAAGGAATAGGAGGGAGAAGAAGAAGAAAAAGAGAAAGAGGAGGAGGAAAGCAGCGGTAAAAATAGGAACTTGGAACGTAAGGACCATGATGAAAGGCCGGGAAGCTTGAGAATATTAAGCAGGAAATGGAAAAAGGAAAAATAGATGCTTTGGGGCAGTGCGAGGTAAGATGGAAGGAAAGCAGGGACTCTTGGAGTGATAGCCACGGGGTAATCTATAGTGGGGGAGATGAGAGTCTACGTGGGGTAGGCATGGTACTGAATACAAAATTTGGGCTGAGGGTAATTACCATTGAACAGGTGAGCGACAGGAAACTAGAGGTAGAAATAAAAGCACGCCCGACGAATTTCGTACTGGTCCAGGTATACATGACTACGAGCAACCATAGGGAGGAAGAGGTGTGCGAACAAGTAGAAGAAATAATTAGAGAAGTGCCGGGAAAGAAAAACTTGATAGTGATGGGTAACTGGAATGCAGTGGTTGGGGAAGGGAGGGACGGATTAGAAGTGGGAGGGTTTGGGATAGGAAGAAGAAATGATCGCGGTGAAAAGGCAGTTGAATTTTGTAGAAGAAATAAATTAGTAGTGACAAACACTTGGTTTAAACATCATCCCAGGCGTAGGTACACATGGAAAATGCCGGGTGATACTGGGAGATACCAAATTGATTACATAATGGTAAGGCTGAGGTTTAGGAACAAAGTAAAAAACTCTCGTAGCTATCCAGGGGCGGATGCGGACTCAGATCATAACTTGGTGATGATGAAGTGTGAAGTTAGATTCAAAAGACTTTGTTAAGGTAGGAGGATAAAGAAGTGGAACATTGAAGCATTGAAAGGGTTGAAAAGGAGGGAATACCAAGAGCTGGTAGAAAAGAATATAGGTGAAGCAAAGCGGATGGGAACAATGGAGAGAAGATGGGAGGTTATAAAAACAGGCATCGCACGAGCGGCAGAGAAAACAATAGGAACGGTGGAAAAGAAGAGGGTTAAGAAGCAGTGGGTTACGGAAGAAATGATTAAGAAAATGGAGGAGAGAAGGACGTGGAAAAATGTCAACACCAACGTAGGCAAGAGGAAGTACAAGGAATTGAATAATAAACTCCGGCGAGTGACCAATCGGGCAAAAGAAAACTGGTGGAAGGGACAATGCGAGGAAATGGAAAAGCTGCAGGAGAAGGGGGAAGTGGGCGCTTTGTACGCCAAGGTGGTTATTATTATTTATATTAAACTTGTATATTATGTATATAAACTTGTATTAAATATGTACGTACTACCAATGCTAGAGGGACCGTTAGTATTTATGCATATTGCAACTACAAATTCGGACATAGATTCAAAAATTTTAGTGAAAACATACACAGCATGCTGTAAGTACTAGGTAGCAGATAACTAGAGGGAACCTAGAGGGAACTACTACTAATACTAATTGTAAGAGCTACACTACCTATCGAAAAACCTAGATAAAAGTCTCATTGGCAGCTGTTATGGTCTCTTATCGTTCGCGGGAAAAATGACATATTTAATCTGACCGTTCTGCAGTCTAGTCCCCAAATTTTATTCTCATTATCTGATCTACCGTAGTATGTTGGATTTCGTAAAATGTTATTAACGTCGTCAGGGAATAAATCGGTCTGGAACTTACATAATAGATTAAGTCTAGATTTCAATCGTCGGTCTGAAAGTGATTCCCATCCCAGTTGTTGCACAAGGTCAGTAACACTAACGAAATTATCATAATGGCCTTTAACGTATCATGCCGATCTTCGCTGCACGCGTTCTAACCCGGTTTTTAAGCCTGCCTCATAAAGATCCCAAATAGATTCTAGAAGCGTATTCCAAGTGGGGTCTAACAAGGGAGAAGTAGCTGATTTCCCTAATTTTATCGTCGCATTTACCAAGTACTCTTTTAACAAATCCCAATTTACGATTAGCTTGGCTGGTAATTTCCCGAATATGTTTACTTCACGAGAGATCATTAGTCAGTTCAACTCAGAGGTATTTAACCGATTCTACAGTCTGTAATTTGCCGGTAATTTTCCAAATATGTTTACTCCACGAGATATCATTCGTCGGTTTAACTTCGAGGTATTATCCGACTCTAGTCTCTAATTTGCTGTTTTGTATGCAATAGCTGTTATAAGGAGAGTTTTCCGTTTCCAAAAATTCATGAAAACGCATTTTTTCAGGTTTAATTGTAGCTGCCACGCATCGCACCACTCCTGTATTGCCTTAGCGCTTGCTTATCATTAAGGCTACGAATTTCCCGATATACCTCTGCGTCGTCAGCAAATAATCGATGATTACTTTTTTCTACTTCATCGATATCGTTAATGTACAAAAAGAACAGAAGTGGGCCTATGACAATCCCTTGTGGGACACCTGATGTGACATTTACGTCATTAGAGACAGCGCCGTCTAATACAACCCTTTGCACGAGATTGCTTAAGAATTCTCTAATCCAGGAAATTACGGCGTCGTCTAACCCATTGGATTTTAATTTCAAGAGTAGCTTTATGTGGGAAACTTTATCAAATGCCTTTTTACAGTCAAGAAAAATAACATCAACTGGAACGTAATGTTCACCCGAGACTAAAATATCGTGGGCAAAAAGTACTAATTGAGTTTAGCAAGATCTTCCCTTTCTTAATCCGTGTTGCGTTTTTTAAAACAGGTTCTGCATATCGAGGTGTCTCATAACTGAATTTACAATTATATGTTCAAGGAATTTGCAAGAGATAGATGTGAGATATATCGGTCTGTAGTTCGATGGCTGTTCCTTATCACCGCTTTTGAATATGGGAGTGACATTTGCAATTTTCCAGTCCATGGTTACTTTGTGTTCGTTGATGGATTTACTAAATATTTTCTGCAAGTAGGGTGCTATTTCACAAGCTAATTCTCTATACACGCGGGTAGGAATTTCTGCAGGACCTGCCCCCTATTCTGTAACTCGTTAAGTCATCCTAACGACAACTGTCGGTTCGTTATCTTCCCTAACGACTAGTTAGCGACAATCGGTATTCTGTAACTCATAATTAACGACTTTCGTTAACGTAAAATCGTCCGTATGTCGCGAAAGTTTTCGATAACCCGTCGCTTCGAAGCGAGGGGTCCAGCTCTGTTATTGTGTAACTCGTTAAGAATTCGTCGTTAGCTCGCCCGTAACGAAAATCCTTGGATGTCACGAACCTTTCCTACCGACAAAGCCATTCTGTAACACGGCTTAACGCCAGGTAATCGTCGTCGTACCGTGTAAAACGCCCTTAAGCTAAGTTGTTCTTGTAAAGAGGCTTTATCTTCTTTCTTTGTAAAGAATTTGGTGGATTTTGAAACTGCCATCCTTAAATTATTGGGCTCTTTGCGTAATTTTTGACCGCTCAAGTTGATTTATTTTCTCGGACACTTATATGAATGCCGTCGATGTGAATACGGATATAGAAGCAATGAAGACGTTTATAAGTAACAAATATATGATCAGTTCCACAGTGCAAAAATAACACCATAGCACAAAGCATTAATGTAGATTTGAAGAGGCAGGCTGCATCAACATTATCTGAATCAACTGAAATGGTGAGCTCGAGGTCTTCACTAACAGAATTCAATTTCAAGAATCACTGCTTTCTCTGAGCAGACCACGTAGAGAACGAGAAAAAGAAGGCTTTATAAAGGCGTAGAGTGGTGTATGTCACACGAAAATTAGCTACTATACAACAAACCTGTTTGGAGGCTGGTCTTGCGAGGAATGACAAGTGGAGTGAAAAAGTTATTAGTCGGCAGTCCTCCATAAATTTTATTAGGCTTCTTTACCTGACTAAAGAAACCAAAAAAATCTGATATGTACTGCATTTCCAGAGGAATGGAAGAAATTTATTCGTGCCTGGAAGAGATCTGCCAGTTTTCCATGGATGAATTAATGGCCGCAGTGACTGGGAAAAAATATCATTAGGCAGAACATCCAGAGTTAAGTGTTCAATGCTAACACATACCAACCTGTATCACACTAAGAAATGTATCATTATTGCACCCGCCATTACCTCTGTGCTTCGACCGCGGACGTTCCTGTCCTCAATATTGAGTAACCTCTCCCTACTACTTCACAGAAGATTTGCATCTAAACTCGCAAGTTTGGGATTTTGTTCATCTTACTACGAAGTCCAAGATTTAGAAATTTATGGTCCATGCTAAACCAGTCTTGAAAACATGATCATTAAATAAGTTTGTTTTAGACAATGCTGATAATAATGTAGGTACCATTGAATACTTTTCACTCTATGGGTAGTGGTATTGTTGGAAGCGAGCTAACAGATATGAAACACCCTTTTTGTTGGCCACGAGCAGTCAATGAATGCACCCCTCTGTAATTCTTCTTCCGACGCTCTCGATAGCTTTATAAATAAGATATAAACATATGTGAACGGGATAGAGTGATGTGCGGTTTTGTGTGAGGATCGCGGACATCCTGCCGAAGACGTGCTATCTATACCAAGAATTCACGGTATCTAGTCTACGGACTTAATTGATTTGTAACATTCTTTGAAATATAATTGTTCTTGTTGAAGTCAAACCCAGATTAAGGCTGTTGTTATTTCATTTTGTCTCGACTCCGTCTCCTGCCTCTTGTCAATTCAATCGCGACGATGAACTTCGAGTGAGTTCAGTCGCACGGTTTCCTTGCGAAATTTCGGAATTTCCCCAGAAATTTCCAATTGCTGTAACTTTTGACCATTTGAAGGTAAACTATTAAATGATGTTCCACAGATTACTATGAGCAGTACAGTGATCATCGTAGTAGCCTATATTGTGGGTCATCTACTGTAGAATACGGAAACAGCATACCGAACTTCCTCGTAGAAAGTTGAAAAAATGACTTGTAGCCAACTTTTTTTTTAATTTGGGACCACTGTGCGGCAGCACGTACTTCAGCATGGTTGCACATAGTGTGAAAAAAGTGAGTATAATTAAGCCTACTGTATATTTAGTTCATTACACACACTTTATTACAATTTATGTATATTAACACACCACATAGCTATATTAACAGTATACAACCCTATAAAACGAGAAAGAGCGCTGTGCGGTTTTCTTACTAGAGTCCGAAATTTCCCCGGATATTTCAAATTATTGTAACTATTGACCAGTTGAAGATAAATTATTAAATTATGTCTCATTTTAAAGATAATGTAATTCTCTACAACTATGCTCCCGAAGACCTTGCTGTAAAAGTAAAGGCTGAGCCGCTAGAAGGAAATGTTTGTCAAAAAACGGGAAGAGATAGAGCGTTTTTTAAATATTTACAATTTTCGCTAGCAAATATCTCGATAACTATGAGGAAAATAAATAAATATATAAGAAGCTATTTTGTAGTACAGTTAAATAGCTTTAATTTTTGATTCAGTAATATTTTCGCTACCACGCACCGTTTTCAAGATATGATCAAAAAACCAAAATAGTGACCTTCTGCGCCTCCCTCTCCCTCCCACAACCCTCCTAGGTCCGGGGACTTTTAGTATGTTTACCACGTTTACCACCTATGAACTCTAAACACATTCATGAAGTTTGGTCACTGTCCTCTACAACTCCTTGTTGACTGGAATAAGAGTAATTCAAGGTGACTGCGTTCGTATGTCGTACTGACACCCTTCTATATCCGCCATGACACTTTTCAGTGCTGCTCTCTATCGGCCGGTTTATTTGCCAATATTGAACTGACTTAAAAATAAAGAGAGTGAACTGTCTTACAAATTAAGTACGGGCGGTATATTATAATTTAAGTTGATAAATATAGTGTGAGTCCTCGTAATTTCTCACGAATTTTTATAAAGAATTTATGAATGTAAACAAGCGAATTTGCTAGGAGCTGCAAAAGTGTAGGTATTTGATTAGATGATTTCTCATCTATTTACCTTAATAATTGCTGCTAGTTAGTTTCATTACCTATATGTAATTATGTTTAACAATGTCGTGTATTTCCTGATGATCTCCAAGCCATGAGTGTTGTACCAACACAATTGAGGTTACACTTTAACACTATGCCGTTTCCTCACAATCACCAATATAGTCCCATAGTCTATATTTCTCAGGATTTCTCAGGTAGAGGCCGATATAATAGTGTTTGCATGAATGGGAGATTGACTCAAAATCTATTCTTTAAGGTAAATTGTATCTATAATATTATATACTCGCGTTATTGGTACCTAATTTTGCCTATTTCATTTAACAGTACATTGAGCATTGTTTTCCATACTGTATTTATTCAGACAGAACGCCCAGTATCCGTGTATATAATATTTGCTGTTAGATACTTGTGTTTATAAGCGTGTTAGGAGCTAAAGTGGAAATATATTCATGCTTATGACTGTCTGATCCAAAATCGTGAATAATAACATCGAGAATAATCTTAAAGGACTTCAAATTTGCTCTTTGCCTTCAATCCAAAGACATAAAGTGTTCCGACGTATCCATATTTCCATATCCATAACGAATTTCTCTCTGCCTTACCGGGGGTATCTGGACCCCTCGCTTCGAAGAGACGGGTTATCGAAGATTTTCGCGACGTACGGACGCTTATTTGGACTTATGGATTTTAACAAGTTTTCTATTCCGTGAGTGAAAATGTCGATAGGCGGCATCTTTTGCTGGAAGTGATCATTTACCTTTACGGATGTAATCTGTGATGACTTGGTAAACACACTTTGAAAGTAGTAATTTAATAAGTTGGCTTCGTCCGACTGCTTGTTTATAATTCGCCCTTTTCGTTTCTTAGTGGATTAACTGTTGATATATTGCCTTGAACGTTGCAAGTTATATTGGAAAAGAAAGGAGTTTTCTGGGGGAAATTAAGAGAAGGCAGGACTGGTGAATGAGGTGGGCAAAGGGATGCTGAAGATTTTGATGGAAGGTATGCAGGTATGCAAAATTCATTCATAAAACCTGGAAAAGGGCTAAGATGACAGAAGGGACAGTTTTGTCTCAACCTCACCCAATAAAGAACTTTTATTATTATTATTTTTTTTTAAAGGATAGACATTTTTGATGGGAGGATAAGTAGAAAATGAACGAATCTGAGAAGAAAATGGGTACAACCAGTATGAAATTCATGTAATTAAATATTTTAGTGTAGTGATTCCTATGACTAGATCAGGGCAAGGACCTAGCCACGTTGAAACACCGGTTCCCATCAGAACACCGAAGTTAAGCAACGTTGGGCCCGGACGGTGGTTGGATGGGTGACCCTCCTCATACCTCAACCAGGCATGGATGGAGAGATGATACTCCCTCCATACCTATACCGGCAGGCCTGAGAGGCCAGGCCAAACCGGGCCGGTTGGAGGGAGGACATCCTCTATACCTGGTACTGGGGTGAGGCAGGGGGAGGCCAATCCACCATACCTCTACCGAGGTGCTCTTGTCCCCTGTCTGCAAGTGGCAGACAGGCATGGGGTTGACACAATGGACCAAGAAAGGTCTAAGTGTCCGGGCTCCTGACGAAGGCCCCCCCAACAACAATCTAATCTATGACTAGATCATGTGTAACACGTTATAAAACGCCATTGATAAATATACAGAAATATGTGAAGTCCATTTTTAATATCCATTCCCTCTGGAACAATTTGAAAAATTTCATTCGTATCGTAAGATACGTTTTCTTGTGCAACTGGTGATACTTCGCTCAGATTAGAGCACACATCTCGAATGCGCCGCGAAACATTTGGGACCCTGCACAGACAGATTCAATTCACGAAGTAAATTAAATACAAAGGAATGCGTTTTTTCCACGCTACTTTGAAATATTCTACGAGCGAATAGCAAGTGTTTCACAGCTGATGGAGGGACTCGGAGGCTACTCTTAGGTTAGGCTTAGTTTATTTGAAAATTTCAGATTAGGCGAGTTTCAGTACGAGAGACGGAGAATGTTATTTTATCCCCGAGTTATATCTCTGGAACTGAACTGGAGTGACTAAAATAAGAGAGATATGATGAAGAACTGACAGATACAAAAATTCCTTCTTTCCACGCACCATTAGTGATTAAAACGAAAACAGCGTCACACTATCTAAATGTGGTTTGAGCGAAGTAGTTCCCTAGTCATAATGGAGACTATATTCAAATTTTATTGTTTGATTTCAGCATCTGTAAGAAGTATGAAATAAATATTTTAATATTAGTGGCGCAAAGACATAGTTATATATGACCAAAATTCTAAGTAATTAAATAAATAAAGGTATATAAGTCTCTAACTTGACTCATTTTTTCCCGCCGTACGGCTGAAAAACCTTCAAAACAGCAGGTTTTTTTTGCGATTCTGTAAAAATTACTGTGTTGAGTGATAGATTATTTTTTATAAAAAGTTGAGAAAACGTGCAATCTACACACTGTTAGTTTTTTGACGAAATCTAGGTGCTAGAAGTTCCTAATTTGATTAATATTCTCCCTCTGGAGCGCACAGTCATAATCTATCCCATGTTAAACAGCTTATATATTATTATTATATACAAGGGGTTAATATTTTGATATCATTGGAAAGATGGGAGTTTTTTCTATAAAATGAGGCCAAATTCATCAAATTCTAGGTGAAGTGATTTTTCGCTCAAACTACCTTAAGACGCATCTTTTTCACACACAGTACACCTCTCTTCCCTCCTGTTCCCCATATTTCCTCCATCCATTTCCACGGCTGGCGTCCCCTTCTGCCACACGCCTCTACGGTGGATCTAAAGGGTAGAATGTAAATTGACATGTAATGTAGACTCGTGGTAAGTTAAGAAGTGCGAGTAGCGAGGGACAATCAATTAAGGTAATCCATGATTTAAAAAGAAATATAAAGTTTCCGTCATGGCGACTGAAAGAAGCAAAGGCATCTATAATACGGCCATATTTTCATCACAGTGGGAACAATAGAGACCAATCTGTCATATACAAGTTTGTAGCAGATAGAGTAGATGAATGACACACGTAACAGGGACATGCTGTACTTTATAGAATGGTAAATGATATAATAAATGTAAATTGGTGAATAAAGTGCCGAATAGGATGGTTTTAAAGGAAACGGCCTACCACGATGGAAACACCGGTTCTCGATCAGTCACCGAAGTTAAGCATCGTTGGGCTCGGCTCGAGTTTGAAGGGGTGATCCCCCGATTCGTCAGAGTGCTGCTGGCCCTGTCAGCACGTGGCAGACAGTATGTGCGAAATAACCTTATCCGCCGAAGCACGTCAAACATAAATACCGAAATACCAGGAGGGTTTTATATTTGGCTCAACGTTACACTCAAAAATTCGATACTGCCACGCTGAATAACAAATGAAGAGGGCTTTGCATGAATCTCACGAAGTTGATGCAAAAAGTCCATGTAAGGGGATCGCTAGCCAGGAGAAGCGTTTTTGCTATCTGATCAATCGAATGACCTTTCTGATTGACACGAGATAAGCCGTGGTTTGAGGTGACCTTAGATGTGGGAGCAACTTGAAAGAATACAAAAGACTAGGGGGAGTATTTCACCTTTTTAACACACGTGAAAAATATTAATATTGAATAGGTCCTGAGAAATGATTATGCAATTTAGGAGGAAGAGAAAGTTTTGTTCTTTTTTCACAAAGCAAATGAGCGAAGGCTGAGAACTCTCCTAATAAAAAATGACCCATTTGTGGGTACGCTAAGCGCCCTTTCTTTCAAAGCCTCGGTCGACGCGGTCAAGAGCGGTCTAATTTGGTCTCGTTGACTTAGAAAGATTTTAACTCCGTAATCTGATGTATTCAACCGATGTCCTCCCAAGGCCAAAATGTTAATTTGCTAAAAGTGTGTTTTCTCGTTTTTGTCAACAATTATTTATTTTAAATCAGTATTTTGTGGCACTGGACGATTTAATTTGGAAATTACTTGTTTTCTTCTCGTTTGGATACATTGCGATTAGTGGTTTTCACATTGTCTTCATTATGGCTTTTCGTGCATTATTTCAACGAGGGTCAGTTCGTCATGTCAACATTTTAAATTTAAAACTCCTATTTCTTTTCTCGCTGTCAGTTTTTTTCTAAGGACAAATAGAGAATTATCAAATATTCACCAGAGGAAAATTAAAAGCTCAGTTCTAGCATTAAGGGTCAGTTGCACGATGTCCGGTGTTTGCGGCTAAAGTCACGAGCACACGTATCTTTCCTTACGTTTAACCGTGACTCTAACTATAACTATGGACTTAACCAGACATTGTTCTACCGGACATAAGTATTGTAAGGTTTTCTAGTATGAGTATAGTTATTGCTGATAACTATATGAAATTTTGTCTGTTAAGAGTTGTCTAATGGACATAAGGTTTGCCGATTCACCATTAGATAAAAATATGGATTGTCAACCATTCAATAAGGGTTTATAAATCATTTTGAGCCACAAGGCTTTTAGTCGGAATTTAAAAAAGCATAAAAAATAATGAGATTAAAATATATTGATTCTTAATTTAGACCTTTTTAATCATGTATAAAACATTGGCTGAAAAATATGTCTTATACATTTTCTATACCTCTTAATTTTCTAACAAAAAAGCTTCCAAGGCAAATACTTATTAGATAAAAATAATGACAAGGCCAACTATGTTTAAATCCACTGAGTATTTTATTGGTACAGCTAGTTTCAACGCTACGGCGTCATCATCTTGTACCTTGGGGTACCTGATGTACAGTACCAGATAAAGTACCTGATGATTACGCCGTAGCGTTGATACTAGTTGTACCAATAAAATACTCTGTGGATTTAAACATAGTTGGCCTTGTCATTATTTGAAAATGGATTTCCACAAAGTTACGCCAGAACGGATTGAATTCATTTATTAGATAATAGAGTATTTGCGTAAGTGAGGTATTTTGTTGAAATTTATTATAGCGAGTAGTGTTTGGTTTCGAAATGCCACGTACGAAATGCCATGTTTATGGATGAAAAATCTCACATTTTTCTCTGAAATCAGCAATAGCATATTTCCTTGAGAACCAGAGATTTGAATTTCAAAGGATATTCACGCATCTGGGATTTAAGTTTTCCTGCCGGCCCATGATAGCACGTAGAAAGAAAATTTGTATAAGGAGGGCTCAGAGTCCCTTCCCAGATAGCACAGAATTCATTGTATCCACTTTGCACATAGATAGCATCTCATGGCGAGCGGGATACCGTGTCGCATTGACGCTAGTTACTCATATTTTCACGCACCGGCGCCTATTATCACATTAGTATCCACGTGGTCAAAGGAGGGAAAAGCCGCCTGAAAGGGCATACTGTAGTTCAAAGTTTCCCTCGAATAGAGTATTTGCGTAAGTGAGGTATTTTGTTGAAATTTATTATAGCGAGTAGTGTTTGGTTTCTAAATGCCACGTACGAAATACCAAGGTATAATTCCTACTAATTAATTTAATAAATAGCTTTTAATATGCATTGTTTTAGCATCGAAATTGCCTAGGTCTAAACGCACAACCATTGTTTCTTCGTAGTGTGACGTCATCTCCCATATTAGAAGAAGCGAAATAGCCTAGCTGTGCGTTGAGAGTGAAATACTATTTGCCTTTTCGAAGTTATTTCGATATTTGCTAATTAATAGCTAAAGTTTCGTCCGCACGCTAAGACTACACAGTCACACAATCTCCAAATCAACAAATGGTCGACTATGGGAGATGACGTCAGAGCCTAAAAAACATGGCGGACCAGTGTTTCGGCGCAATAATAATTTATTAGATTTTATTAGCTAATAAAAAATTAACGAAAAGCCTCACGAGCGTCAGAATGAAAATTTAGTGTCTGAAGTATCGATAGATTTTTTTGATGTCACTTCCCAAAAGTGTGCAAATACTCGATTGCAACACGCCCGTTAGCTGCTGGTGGCAGTGTGATATTTACAATGGAATTCCATGTCAAATCTTGAGTACAAGGCATGACCAAAAATGAACACAATCGAAGCAATTGGAGGTAGTCGCGCTCGGTAGTACATACAATGTGTGACCCGCGCACAGTGTCTGAGGAGAGCACCACCGTTTGGTGCCGTTTCGGACGCAAATTGAAAAAAAGAAGGCGGCGAACGGGGGAGTGGGTTTCAGGATGACAGCGAATTCTGAGAGAAGGGGTTACTTGTGATTAGCTTTCACTAACGCTCTTAAGCAAATGAATAGGTACGCGGTTCCTTTTAAATCGAATTAACACCCCGGGGATGGATTAATGGATAATATTCTGGCTCAACCAGTTTTTATAGTACTGGTAGTTGTGACATAGCAATTAAAGAGTGTCCTACTCTGTCCGCCATCGTCATAATTTACGATGCCAGCATCGGGAATGCTACGCATGCTGCGAAGGTAAATTTATCGCAAATTTTAATAATTTCAAATATTTTACACTTCAAGTCTGGACCCCCAAACCCGCTACCTCCATCGGCGGCTAATTAAGGAGGTTCCGCCGCGACTGTGTGTGTGTACTAAATTCCACATTTTTTTATATTTTGTCCAAAAAATCCTGCTTTCGCTGATGAAATGCATTACCTATAGAAACCCAATAGTAAGATACAACACTTTACAGATTATTCCACGAATGTATTTTAAATTAGCACTTTTTTCCAGCATTAGGAGCCGACTGCAGCGCCATTTCCTACGAATTACCGCATTTTGACTTAAATTACGGCATTAATTCCCCAATAATTAGAAAAATAAGGTGGTGTAAGATGCCTATATTTTATTTTTATTCAATTTATCTGAATTATTTCCTTCTTATAAATAGTTTTCCGCAAAAATGACATTTATATTTTATGGAAGAATACTATTTTCCCCGTGTTTCTCTCATTCCCCCATTGAACACCATGTAATTTCAAGTTCAATTATAGAATAAAATAGCGTGGAGAGGTTTTATTTTGCTGTTCATATCAGATAGAGGAATACTTTTTCTACAAGTAGACAGAGTAGGAATAAAGAGACATTTAAGTCATTTTACGGTGGAACCCCCAAAGGCCAGAAGGCAAGAAACAGCTTTCAGGGCACCAATGCATGGCTATTAATGCCATGAAGTGAAAGTCGACGGTGAACTACGTTACAAGGTGTATTTACGTGCGTACGCTGGTAACGGCGCGAACACTAGGTGAATAAGGCACACTAAATTAGTGTGGGAATCTACACTATGGACGACACTAGTTCACGCGGGAAGACTTGTTAATAATTATAGGTATCGCAAGTACTAAGAATAGTTGCTTATTGTTCGCGAAAAATGACATTTCAAGTCTCTACATTCTGCATTCTATTTCCTTATCTAATAATTGTGATAGTTTCAATTGTAGCACGTCGGAGTTAATGAACCAATGACCGTCTTTCAAAAAAATATTCTTCTTCTAACGTAGGTACGCAAAAGATTCAACCTTTATTTATTCTTTCGATCTGTGAGAGATGGCTGCCGTAATTCGTCCAAAATTTCGGTCACACTTCTGATTTCATCGTGTTAACTTTCTAAAAGTCCAACTGCTCTCCGTTGTATTCGATGCATAACTGAGATCATTCCTACTTCGTTAGGGTGCGGTGAATTTCCCTCGCTGGCGGCCACTTCAAGTGAGTTCAAACGAGAGGGAAAAATTACATCGCTCTCAATTCAAGATTAGACCCTGATTTAGTCACTGGAAAAGAAAACTCTTTATCAATTGAAATCGCGGACGTTGATATTTTTCAAAAATCCTATGTAACCGGATGCAGAGAACAGGAGAAGAATTATTTATCGTCCTTAAGAACGAGAGCGCTAGCTGATTGGAGATTTTCCTTATAAAGGCCGCTTTACACGATGAAAGATTTTGTACAAACGAATGTACGTTAGATTGTACGTTTGTCTAAACGAAATTAGAACAGGTTCTATTTCCCGTGCAGGCATTGAGACATTCGCACAAGCGTTCATACAATTTGCCGCTTTACACGACACATTTTGCCTCATGCAAGAGTTCACGGAAGAGTTTGTACAAACAAACGTACCGTGTAAAACGGCCTTTAAGAATAAGAGAGGCTGTGGCAAGGAGGTTTGCAAGGATAGGTCAACATGGAGGAAAGTAATATAATCGAGGCCAGCTTTCTAGGTCTAAAGCCGAGATATAAGCTTTTTTTTGCGTATGCCTGTCTCGATAAGAAACGGCTTGACGGGTAGGTATTTATTTACATTGGAAGGATTTGTCATTAAGAACGATAGCGCTAGCAGATTGGGGATTTTCTTTTATAACGATTAGGAAACTGTGCAGTGTTATATGAAAAGTTCATCGAAAGTAATATTTATAAGCACGTATAACAGACCACCCTTTTTGCAACTTAATTTCACTGTTCGAGTAAAAAAGACTGGTTAAGCGTTTTGCAGGTCAAAATTAGGATAGTAGTGCAGCATTCGGTGCAGATTTCAACGTTCAGTAATTATAGACTGCAATAAAAGCGTATCAGGCTTAAATTTGTGGAAATGCTTGATGTCCATTTCAAATAAAACAATATTTGGTAAAATTTCCACTCAATATATTATAAACCACAGTTATAATACACCCTGGCCAGTTAGAATACACCCCCTGGCCTCCATCCCGGGTATATATGGTGGAGTTTTTGAGGAAGATGTACCTTGATAATGGCGTAACGTGTCGAAACCTTGGTCGGTGGTGAATTCTAACTGTGGTTTATAATATACTGTGTGGAAATTTCACCAATTTTGTTTTATTTGAAATGGATATAGACTGCAAGTTTTACAATTTTTAAACTGGCGGTAAAGGTAAGGGGCTGTGTGATTCTCGTCTCTATAAATTCGCATCTAATTTCTTAAAGGAATCGGTAACGGCACCAAATATAGGAAAAAATATTGGAGATCTTATAGCGACAAACATTCTTGAAAAGGTCCTCAACATAATGAAAGTGAATGGAAGCAGTGATCATTCATCAAATGCTTTCAAAGTTTCAAATTAGCGAAGGCAAAGAATACGACTACTTTCGAAAAGGGCAGACAGCATAAGGTTTATATGTTCCACGTGGTGGATTACGAAAGATTAAAACGGGAATTATTGGACTCATCACTAAATTAGAGATGAATGCAAAAGCCACTCCACTAACGATACATGGAACATTTTCCTTCCGTTCAGACGCCCTGCCGCCAACACTGCTATAACTAGTTCATAAAATAACTTCAATCCTGAACCTAAATGACAAAATGACAACACACGATAATGAGTTTGTAACTCCAAAATATCGTAGTCGTTCACTAATTCCAATAGGAGAATCACTTCTTCACGTGTCAAATTGGCGAGCTTTTTCATACACCTCGTCGAAATCATGAGATATTGCCTTGAAATCGAATCTGCCTCCTATTTATTCTTTTTAAAAAGTTGGTTAATTAGTCACTACATTCCATGTATGCTCAAAAAAATCTTCAAACTGTAAACCGAAATCAGGTTCAACGACTTCCTTCAGCTCCAATTTTTTAAGCTAATTTTTCGATGTCTGGTTCGTAATATGAAGTTTTAACTTGATGCATATTTGTAAATTTTCTTCCATCAAACGTTTTATGTACAGGTTTACAATATACTTCATGATATAGTGCTCACACTAGTGCGATGTACGGAAAACAAATTAACTGCCAATCACCCGATTTCAGCAAACCAAATACAATATACTCCGGTCACTACGCGCTATTGTCTCTGAAGTATCGAGTAGCGTTTCATTTAGGTTATTAAAACAAAAAAAAATGAAAAAAAAATTCCCTTCAAGAAAATTTTATAAATAAGGGAGGAATAGAATGTCGGAAAATTTAATTTTGTCGTCGTTTTCTAGGTTTGCCACAAACAAACCTTTCATTTCATTGGTTGCCGATCGCTGCCAGTGCAGGATTTACGTATGAGCTGCACAATCTATAGCTTAGGCCCCCCCAAAAAATTGGCCGAGAGAGCAATTTTCATATATACTTAAATATACTGCAGCATTATTTGTCCCGATGCAATACTTAATAGTTGATGGAATGGAAATGATGGAATAATTTCTGAATTGCATCAGCTGCATATTGATACTACAGAGAAAGGCGAAACAAGAAATCAAGCTATAAACATTTTGAATAAAATGGAGGAGTTTGAATTTATGGTAATGTTATATTTGTGGAGTTACTTGCAGGATGAATTTTACAAGACTAGTCAATCACTGAAAGACCCCCAACTCATTCTAAATGTATGTAGGATATTGTATGCTTCACTATCGGATTTTGTTAAAGGTGCCAGGGATCTTTTAGATCATGTTGAAGAAAAAGCAAAGGAAAAATTGTCTGATGTTGATTGCAAGAAAAGAATATATAGAAGAAGGCATATCAATGACGATGAAGATGATGCTTTAGAGAACCTTGAGCCAAGAGACAAGTTCAGAATTGAAACATTTATACCTGTGATGGATGCATTAGAGTCAAGTCTGGTACAGGGGGCCTCAGTATATAATGATGCTGGAAAAAAGTTTTCATTCTTAACAAAACTAGAATCTACAGAAGAAGAGATTCGTGAAGGAGTCAGTGCATTATGCCAAACATATCCTGAAGATGTGGACATGAATATCGTAGGAGAAGTCAAGCCCATGGTTCAGCGGAACATATGATAGTCTGACACATCAGGATCTGTGTAGGGTAATATTTAACGATCGTGAATATTCCATTCTTCTTCCGGGTATCTGCCGCGTCGTTGTGTTTTTCTGACAACGTTTCTTCTCCCGTCCTGGAGGCGTCTTCAGGTCGAAGATATCTGCGCTGCAAAACCACTTTTCGCGCCATTTCTCCTTTCGTTGCGCGCCAAAACCCTCCTCCAAGTGGCAGCTAGGTTGTAGCCATCATCCCTGTTTTGACAACTAATTGCATAATATAGCAACAATAGCATAATTGACAACCAATCAGATGCGACCATCTCCAGTATAAAGTAGGACCAAAATGCAGCGCAGATATCTTCGACCTGAAGACGCCTCCAGGACGGGAGGAGAAACGTTGTCAGAAATACACAACGACGTGGCAGATACCCGGAAGAATCTTCAGGAATATTCATCTTATCGCCGCGGAAAACTCCGAGAGAACTTCATTTAACGATCGTGTCCAATCAGCATTCCCTAATGTAGAAGCAATTTTGAGATTGTTTCTTAGTATGATGGTTGCAAATTGCTCAGGAGAAAGATCTTTTTCTAAGCTGAACAGGATAAAAAATGAATTTAAAACAACAATGACTCAAGATAAATTATGTTCCCTCAGTCTCATGTGCATAGCAAGTGACGAACTACGCAGTTTATTATTTGATGATGTCATCAGTGACTTTGCTCTGGCGGAAGCCAGAAAGACGATATTTTAGTTTAATATAATTCCTTAATTCTTATAACATGTTTCAAGAGGTTAGATAATAAGCCTTTGCAAATTGTGCCTTTTAAAAGAACTTTTGTTTCTTTTTACCGGAGTTTGCTTTTTTAAGTTTGTTGTGAACAAAAATGATTTTAAGTTAAAGATTTATTATTTCACTCTCTCTATCTATATACATCTTAATTGTATTTCAGTTTAACCCTCTAGGTATCCGAAAATCATATTTGGCACTGACATAAAATATCTGGGATTTATATAAAGGGCCCCATATCTCAAATAGCTTAGGGTCTTATCAAGTCTAAATCCGGCCCTGATCGCTGCACTGTCATTAATTGTTATTGGTGCAAATTTCATGAGTATAGGTCAAATAATTTTTTATTTTTAAACTTTTGCCGACGTTTCGGATGTTTATTCATCCATCTTCTGGGCTATAAACAATGATGTATGATGATAAATGATTGACAGTTCTGTTTTGGTTACATAATTGTAAATTTACAGACATTAAATATAAAAAATACGTAGACATTCATGATTTTTTACCTTTAAAGTTTGGTGCTGTTTTCATTTATTTACAATTTTTATTTGGTTGCTTGGATGTATTTTTCTTTGTTGAAAAGTCATGTGTCATTTATTAAATTATGATAAATTTTGCTTGGATAGGTAATGTCTGTTCTTTTATTGCAACTTTTTTTTCTGGATATATGGTACATTTCTTTGAATAATATTTTTGATAATTTTGGTCCGGAGTCTAAAATTTTGGCTTCTTCGAAATTAAATGAGTGACTATTTGAAATTGCATGATAAATAAAGAGGTCGAGAATAAATACCATTTGAATTAATTGTTATATCACAATGAAGGGTTTAGACAGAGTTACGCCGGAAACAATTGAGTTTGACGAAATGTCTCTTGAGCATAATGTTCATCGTAGGCGTAGTGAAGGGCGTAGTTTTCGTGTGAATGGGGGGGACACTCATCGCGTCATGCATCGCTTTCATCTCGTTCTCTCTCGAAAATGAAAGATCGGTGTGAGTGATATGCATTCGGCGTGATTGGGATCTTCCGAAAAGAAAGTGGTTGGCCCATCGTAGAGAGAGAGAGGGAGGAAACAAGTTAATACGTGAGGTGTGGAATGCGAGGAGGAAAAGTGTACCAGGGAAGTGGAATGGGAAGCAATGCATGTCCGTCAGACCCTACGATTAAAAAAAAACACGAAACACGCTTCCTGACGGAAACAATCCATGGTGCCCTCATTGACTGACTTATCACGATATTACAGCAACGATTAAGTATGATCCGCCGCGAGTGTATTTATGAGTCAAAACAAATACTAAATTCCACATTTTTGATATTTTGCCAAAAAATCCTGCTTTCGCTGATGAAATGCATTATCTATAGGAACTCAAAAGTAAGGTACATAATATGCAGATTATTCCACGAATGTATTTTAAATGAGCACTGCCATAGGAGCCGACTGCAGCGCCATTTCCTACGAATTACCGCATTTTGACTTCAATTACGGCATTAATTCTTCAATAACTAGTAAAATAAGGTGGTGTAAGATGGCTATTTATTATTTTTATTCAATTTATCTGAATTATTTCCTTATTATAAATAGTTTTCCGCAAAAATGGCATTTATATTTTATGGAAGAATACTATTTTCCCCGTGTTTCTCTCATTCCCCCATTGAACACCATGTAATTTCAAGTTCAATTATAGAATAAAATAGCGTGGGAAGGTATTATTTTGTTGTTCATATCAGATAGAGGACAACCTTTTCTACAAGTAGGCAGAATATGAATAAAATGACATTTAAGTCATTTCACGGTGGAACCACCTTAAACGCATTACATGTAAAAGAAATACCATACAGCTCCGTCCACTCCGTCTTGCCCTAGACGTTTGTTGAAAAAATCCTTTTTTTTTTAAATAACAACTCTAACAGGACTAAAAAAACGAACGCATATTTCTTAAGAAATATACTACTGACTATTGGCTCAAAGAAAATAAAGTCTTTATATACACATTTCTGGGATTTTTTAAAGTGCTGTTAGGCTAAATATTTTTGTAAGCTGAGGAGAAAAGCACTGAAGTAATTTGAAAAAAAAGTGAAAACACGACCATTCACACACTAAATTTATCATCCAGCTTTGTAGTGACCTGATTGGCTTCGTTGATTGTACTGTTTTCTATTGGTCAATTGTCTCTGGGTGGGTAATTATCAGGGATGTGATACGGTACGAAAAGCCACGAAAAAGTGCGATGTTAAAAGGTTTCGGACATCAGTACTGGAAGTGATAAAAGAACATATTTGACATTTTTCTCCTTAATTAAAGCATGTTATGATTTGGGGTTCAATCTTTTACTCGGCGTGACACCTTGCTATTCGTTAGCAACCAATATAATTCTATGGAGTGTATTCTCTGGCGTTTAGAAGGTACTACATGTGATATCGACTTATTACAAACTATATGTAATGCGCCTTAAGGCTACGTGTTAAAATAGCATTGAAATGCCAAAAAACAAAACAAGTAAAATGAAATTTTTCCACCCCATCCGGAAATATTCCTAATATCTACACGTATGCAAAGTTTCACACAAATATGTACACAAACAAGAATCGTTCCAACCTCCTTAAACTGAAGCACCAAGTGAAGAAAAGAAAAGGTGGGATTTCTCACTTGGTCTCACTTCACGCATTCGTAATTCACAGTTCATCATCAGCAGTCATCAATCCGAAGATTGGATTGCTCTCCACTTCACTATCACTCAACCACTCCATCCTACTACACCATTATTCAACTCTCGACGTTTTCATGACTTGCCTCTGCCGTTTTCCATCCACTCCTCTGCAATTCTTCAGTCCGTTCATTTCTCGATCCATTATTTTTTTCAGTAAGCTATCGTGTCGCAAAATGTGTCCAATAAGCTTGTATCTTCTTTTGCGCAAAAATTTCGTAAAGGCCGTTTTACACAATGAAAGATTTTGTACAAACGAATGTACGTGAGATTGTACGTTTGTCTCAACGAAATTAGAACAGGTTCTATTTCCCGTGCAGGCATTGAGACATTCGCACAAGCGTTCATACAATTTGCCGCTTTACACGATACATTTTGCCTCATGCAAGAGTTCATGGAAGAGTTTGTACAAACAAATGTACCGTGTAAAACGGCCTTAATATTTCTTTTATCTCCAGCTCATTGCAGGACGTCTTTGGTGGTTCTCTCCGCCCATTCGATCTTCACAATTTTTCGATAACGCCACATCTCCATTGCTTCGAATCAGTTTTGCACTACGGCTGACCCTGTCCAGGATTCACTGCCACATAAGAGCATGCTCCAAATGTGTGTTTTATGAAAGTGCTTTCTTACTTCCAGGCTTGAGTTTATTACCGTTAGCTAACTCATCTTCTGGTAGAATGCGATCGTTGCTTGGGCTATTCTGCTCACTATATCTTTCTTGCTTCTTTCATTGCTGGTGATTCTGATTCCCAGATAACAAAATTCTTCTAATTGCACTAGTTTTGGCTTCCCTAGTTCGACGGTGATTCTGCCCTCTTGTTTTATTCTTGAAACCAGAGTCTTGGATTTTTTTAACATTAATATTAAAGCTGTATTTCTTCTTAGTTTTGTCCATACAATTCAGCCATGGCCATCGTCGAAGATCCGGAGAGACATTTTAGGCAACATCAAGCAAACATGCGCACATGTAATTGCTTTGCTATTGCTACCATGCCTATTGGGATTACACTCGCCTGCATCTGTGATCGTCTGCTCGGTGAAAGAAATACGTTCTGCACCAACCGTTTACGTTTTACATATTAAAACCACACGAAAAAACTTCGAAACACATGCCCGAGTATTAAACACATTGGAAATAGTTGTGGCGTAAAATATTGGTAAATATACATATGATAATTGAAGTATTGTATTATCGACCTCTTCATGGAATGTAAGATTTGTATCTCGAGGATAGGTCAAAAATTTACAAACTATAACTCCTTGCCAACGTTTCGGTGTATAATTGACACCATCTTAAGGGCTAAAATATACGGTACAACAACATTATTAATGAAGTAACATAAAAAATATCATAAGTTTCGCCTTACAAATCGAAGTATCATACACGTCATTACAATATACAAATAAGAATCCGAGGTAATTCTTATTTGTAAATGGTAATGACGTCTATGGTACTTTGATTTGTAAGATGAAACTTGTGATATTTTTTATGTTACTTCATTAATAATGTTGTTGTACCGTAATTTTGAAGCCCTGAAGATGGTGTCAATTATACACCGAAACGTTGGCAAGGAGTTATAATTCGTAAATATTTGACCTATCCTCGAGTTAAAAATTTACATATATGATAATTACCCGAAGAGCAATAAAAATTCCATATTCTGGAATATTCTAACTTTTTCACTTACCTCCGAAAATCGACCATCCACTACAGATTTTATTTTAGCATTAGTATAGATAGTATTTAAAATTATGCTGCATATTTTCTCTCATTTGCGGAAGATTTTGCGACAGTCAACCTGTTTTTCCTCACCATGGCGGAATTTTGTAATAATATATATTACAGAAGGTATTTGCAAAAGAAAAAAAATGAAACCTTAGAGAGAACGAAAAGAAAAAAAAATATAAATTTAATTGTTTCAGGCTTGACTTCGTGGAAGTGATAGATATCCATTTTTAATAAAAAACTTTGTACTTTTCCACACTTTATTTCACAACTGCGACCGGTTTCACCATAATATGGCATCTTCTGGCACATTCTGAAGCTTAGGTCATACAATATATACCCAGAGAAAGTTAAAAATGGTGGGGGTTTTGAAATGGGGGAGAGAGGAGCAGGGCGATTGGGGCATGGCAGAGTGAGAAGGGGTAGTGGAAAAAACGAGAGGAAAGGAAGGAAAGTGAATCGGGGGAAGAGAGTGGGAGGAGTAGAAGGTCACCAAGTTACACTGTTTTCTATTTTTTTTTTAAAGGAAGATTGGTTAAAGCTCCAGCCCAAACATCTGTGACTGAAGGGCAAGGAAAGTAGGCTAAAATATGCCGAAACAATGGTTCAAAAAAGGCCGCGAAGTGAGAAGCTGCAAAGAAAGGACCCCAGAGGAACCACGGGTGGGTTTATGAATGGAAAAAGGACGGAGGGTTGTGAGGGGAGGGAAGGACTCCTAGCAACCGTAAGTGGGGAGAGGGAGAAGAGGAGTGGAAAGGCCGGAGAGGGAATAATAGGATGTGGGGGAGTGACAGTTACTTTTGCAAACATGGAAATATTGAAAACAGCGGAGAGGAATGCATAAATACATGGTCATTACATAGATTAACATTTTGGTTTTTCGCTAGCACACAAATTTCTAATTGTTCCAAAGCGTCCATTTTTAGGCCTTTTGATAACATGTGTAGGATTTCAGGTTTAAAATCACTGCTGTGGTTACACTCTAATAGATGCTGGGAAAATAGGGAATGGCCATCAGCATTTTTGAGGGAGCGTTCATGCTCCTTAATACGGGTGTACACTCCTCTTCCAGTTTGCCCAACATAACAAGACATACATTCATCACACTGTTATTTATAAATACCGGATTTCATATTTCTGTCAACCTTATCCTTCCCACTATACAACATTTTCCCTAAGGTAAGGGGGGAATAAAACGATGCCCTCAAATTATTTGGCATTAAGTTACTTAATTTATATGAGAGGTTACCCACGAAGGGTAGAGACCTCCATTTTTCCCCGGAAACACAAATAGGGCTAGAGGGAACTATCTCTTTAATCGCCATCTGTTTTTGTTTTGCCCTAACAATTTTGTCCACCAGTTCTATTGAGAAACCATTTGTTGTGGCAATGAAATACATTGTTTGGAGCTCTGTATTATAACTCTCCGGTGATAGGGGAAGTTGGACGAGACGGTGTGCCATTGCATGGAATGCGGCGTGTTTGTGGGAGAAATGATGGGAGGAATCTTGGGGAATGGTATGATCCGTAGTGGTAGGCTTTCGATAGATTGAAAATTGGTGCCTCTGTGCTGTAATTGAGATAGTTAGATCGAGGAAATTAAGACTGCCATTCACGTCCTTTTCCATCGTAAATGACAAATTATTGTGCAGATTATTTAAATTTGCGAGGAACTGATCCAACTGTCGTTCCGTTCCTGTCCAGAGGCAGATTATGTCGACAATTTACTCTAAAAATGAATTATTTTGCCATATCTTTGGTTGTCTGACTGTGTGTGTACCAAATAAGAATGAATTGAATGTTGACCTGATATTTTGACGAAAGTACCGCTCGTAAGAAGGTGAGTGAAGCGATAAGACAATGAAGTTTATTGGTGAGATTTTCACCACGCTAATGCTGCACCGCCCTAACCAAGGCACACGTTGGATTGGTTTCCGACAAGTTCGCCATGATCATTACCCCTTCCCAATTAGCTAAAGAAGTGAAATGATGAGTGCTTTCATTTGAGAGATTATTTGCGGAACCGCGTTTTCACTCTCACATCGCTGAAATTCGTGGCCGGAACCAGCGCGAATTTGCGCAATAATGTTTCCAAGAAGCAATTCGCGGAAATTAGTAATTTTCGTTCACTGGGAAGGGAGTTGGCTTGCCCGCAATAAATCTGATTGGATTGGACGCAAGTCGCAGAGAAAGAGGAAACCAAGAAATATGTTGAAATAGTGGCGCAAGTGACAATGCGACCAGGGTGGATATTTAGTTCAGAAACGTATGACGCAAGCAAGCAATTGAAGCTGTTAGCCTCTGCAGAAATTACGGAAATGAAATACGTAGACCATTGCCACGAGAAAAAAACACCTGAAACAGAATTATACCCATGGACGTGTAACTGACTGCGAGCCATAAAGCATACCACTAAACTGCATTCCTAATTCTGACTAATTTTTACTCATGGCAAACAAATTTATGCACACGGCAGTGCAAACGTTTTGATTGATGACCTCATGTGCGCCGTTGGTTTCTCTTTCAAACGAGCATTTGTACTCTGAAATAAGTATTATAATATATTCGGAAATATCGAAGACAAATCCAACACAAATTTACGAGAAACTCAAATTTTCATACTCCCATAATTAGGCAACGGGTGCATATATTGCAAAACAATTGAGCATTGCCGCCAAAAATGTAGAAAAACGGAATACTTAAGAGCAAATATGGTCGAAATCGAAGAGGTCAAATGCAACTCGTTGTAATTCACGAGGAATGACCCTTAGAAGCAGTTGTATGTACTAGTTGTATAGAAGTAAATACAGCATTATTAATTAAGCAAAAACTTGTTTTTATACTGTACTTATCAATATTTTAATTAATATACAGATGATTCTTTGTTATTATTTATGTGTGGAGGATTATTTTTTATTCTAAAGCCCCTTGCACCCTTAAAGCCTATAGGCTTGAGGTTATTTTTCAACACATTTTACAATTTGAGACAAATTGTAATTGTAGGAGTTGACATAGTAATGAAGGAAAGACAATGTAACAAAAAAGATTAAAGTTTAAGTCAATGACATAAAAATTGATTTATTAAAAACAAAAGTGTCTTTTGAAAACTTTGAACTCGGCTAAAACGATCTCAGCCATCACCTAGAACGTGTTTCAGGTTTCCTGTGGTCCTAAGCCTTTTCATCCTCTGTCAGGATCTCATTCCGATGGATTTTTTCAACCAAACTTGTACATTTAAGAGTTTTTGTATCTGTTGATTTACATAAGTATGTATACCTACAGATAATAATGCGAACTCTTAACGTCGTTCCTCTGCACGTTAGATATATACATATAAAACCCATTTGATAGAAAACCTGGTCTGTCTCTCTGATTTCTTGCGGACATCCTTACCTTTTTCTTTCTCAAGGCCGTTTTACACGATGAAAGATTTTTTTACAAACGAATGTACGTGAGATTGTACGTTTGTCTCAACGAAATTAGAACAGGTTCCATTTCCCGTGCAGGCATTGAGACATTTGCACAAGCGTTCATGCAAGTTGCACGATACATTTTGCCCCATGCAAGAGATCACGGAAGAGTTTGTACGAAGGAATGTACCGTGTAAAACGACCTTAAGCCACATTTATGGATTTCTCCACGCATGTTGCCCAGATCCAGATCGAAACCCTTGTCTCGTGAATCTCCACAAGCGCTTCACGGAATTCCTCCGAATAATTTACTTCCTTATTGCGCTGTAATCACCACTCCTTGCCCACAAATCTTCTTGAATATTTCATAATCCTCGTTAATTTAAAAGTGACCAAATCATTGAAACTTACTCCTTCCATTGACTTAAGATCAACTCCGAACTCTTCCTCGATCTCCCAAAATTATTAATGGTAGGTAAACAGTAAGTAGTGTGAAAAAGATCTTACAAAATATTAAATAATGACCAAATCATCGAAACTTCGCATGCTTTCGCTACCGACGCATTCAATCCGCTCCCATCCCTGATTCACTCAATCACCTTCCCATCTCTCTCCTAATGATTCACAATTATTAACGTAAGAGATATCTTAAAAATATAAGAATAAAATCTGGATTAAAAACTGCATAGCCCTTGCGTACTTGGGCATAGAAGTGATTAATTTCGGCATCAAAACACTTTCCAATTCGTTATTGGGGAAAATGCCAGACTCTTATGATGCTTACACATATCGATCCATTATCGCTCCTTTCCGAAATAATTGGAATAATCTCGATATGATTAGGATTTGGGACACATCTGATAAAGTTGTCAGCAATCGTTATTTAACATTTTCAATTTAATTGCTATCAGAATTTTTGCATCCCTTAGAGTTAATGACATTTCAAGTTGACCCTCGTTAAGAAGTACTCAAGGATTACTTCTGTTCTACACATTGTTACAGGAATTTAATCTACATCTACGAAGTACCGTGCAAGCCACCACTAGGGTGTGTGGCACGGGCTGATACCACACCAGGCATGCAGCACTCGTCCCAGCACAAGTCAGAACCTCGCACGCTCCCCCGGCCGCTAGGCGCAGACACCAAAAGGCAGTCAGGAGAACAGTGCGCAGTCCAACCGGAAACTGGGAGAGTGATACGTAAATGAACATGCAAACATGCAGAACAATGCCATACACACATCTAGTGGTTAATATTACTGATACTGTTAATTTATGAATGCTACGAGATGCTACTTCATGCAGAGAACAAAAGTTTAAATAATGCCAGACATATCAACCGGTATGAAGTGTTAGTAATGATGTTGTGTTATTAAGCACAAGTGAAGTTTCTACTCTACCTATTGAGGGTGGGAGTTTCATGTGATTCATCTATCTCAACTATTATGATCCCTTATTGTACATACGTGGGAAAAATGAATAAAAACAAGGTAAATAATTCACTTAGGGTCATATATCACGGCAGAAGATTCTCTTAGGCCCGGCTTCATAATCTCTGGTTGACGTTAACTTCAAGGTGATGTAGCCTATTCGTTAACTTGATGTTCGTTAATAGTTTGGATTTTGTGCATTACTTCTCACTCTTTGTTAGTTGACGCGAGTTTCGTTCGATGGGAGTGATAGTAATAACGGCGACTTTCGTGCCGATAAAATATTTTACCAGAGAAAACAGAAACCGGGAAAACCGTTGTAGAAAACCGCTTCTTCGAGTATCTCTGCAGCAATACATGGCACACATTTTCTCACGCTTACCATGTGTTCCCTCGACGCGAAGAACTGAAAAAAGAAATCATAGCCATCTTCAAAATGGCGTTAGTCTTTACCACCAACACGTAGTTGCTTCCCTGATCCACGAAAGTAACGCAGTCAGACGGAAACCGCAGAATATTGCTGCTGACCGCGTGGACGCGAAGAACTTAACCATTCACAAGCAGACTCATTAGTGGGACATTTGTAAAAACGGATGGAAATTAACGATTGTTATTAGCTGTCTGCGTCGTTGGTGTTAGTGTAATTCCTTCCCACGGAGGGCGCTGGGTCTCTTTCCTGATTTCTCATTGGTGATTGCATGATAACTCCTGCGAAAAACTACAGTCGAAAGCAAAATCCAAGGCTAATAGAAGGACATGGAAACGAGAGAATAGTCCGAGGACTCTGGGAAACGGGTGTGAGAAACGAAAGCCAATGGAATAGCAATAGACCAACCACTCCCTCTGCGCTCTAAACCAAGTGTAGGAGAGTGGCGTTCAATTTCGAAATTTGAAGAAATAGCGGCGAAATCCTGTTATATATACGTAATTATTAACGTAACCTTTCGAATGAAAAACGCGAAATGTGCTTTACTATGTCAATTTAAGATTTGCACTCGAGTGTACCAAGATGGCGGATTTTCTTTTGCCACGGAAGGTGGGCGCTCCCATCGTCTTCATTTACTTCTAACCTCCTCGATAAAATTGTACGTACATTATGTAAATTGTACTTATGCAGGCAGCTTCGTGCGATATTCCTGTGTCTCACGATACAATATTCAATAAAAGCCGTTGTTAGAGAGAAACTGTCAGAGAAACATGGGCCGTCGGGCTTGGGAATAAAACTCCTAATTGCAGCATTTAAGTAGTATTTTTTGTGTTGTCGTGGTCTGAATAAACTCGACCACATTCTCACAGACACACTAAGACCTTTAAGAAAATAATGGGAACGTGGTTTAGGGGGAACTAAAATTAGTGCATTTCCCTTGAAATCTCCCAAGTCGAACGTTTGACAAGAAAACTTTCCCTTAATTTTACTTTCCATTTTACTACATTTGGAGAAAGTAAAAATGTTTGGCTCTGGTTGCACTAAATGTACGTTATTTGCAGTTATTTCAGGAAAACATTTCACACCCACCCATGTATATGCTGTGAATGGTGTTAACATAAAGGCGACAGATGAAGTGAAGTATCTGGGAGTTACGATAACTTCGGACCTATCGTGGGGAGCACATATAAGAAATATTTGTGGCAGAGCTATGAAGACGCTAGGATTCGTCAAGCGTATTGTGGGAAGATTTTCGGATGAAAAAGTAAAAGAGAGGTGCTATTTTGCACTCGTCCGGCCACACCTTGAATATGCAGCGAGCGTATGGGATCCGGTGCAGAAAGACTTAGTCCGGGAACTTAATAAAATACAAAGGAAAGCTGCGCGATTCGTCAAAAACTGCTACGGGCGTACAGACAGCGTTACACAGATGTTAAACGAATTAGGCTGGGAGCCGCTAGAGACTCGGAGGCTGCGCGCTAGGCTTAGATTACTTGAACAATTGAGAATAGATATCTTTAAGAGCGACACGGAGAACATCATATTAGAACCCCACTATATTTCCAGGTCCGACAGAAACGACAAATTAAGAGATATATTTTGCCGAACGGATAGGTATGGGAATTCGTTTTTCCCCCGAACAATAAGGGACTTTAATAAATGCAAGGCGTAATTTCATTAGAGCGTTTCCTTTTTATATGTAAACGGCTGGTGTCCTAACACCCCCCGCCACACGCCTATTGAGGCGGCTTGCGGGGTAAGATGTAGATGTAGATGAAAACACCCCAACCGTTGCCCACTATCACCCCTTTCAGCACCTTCTTCAAGGGTACTAAGAAAGTGTTCCTTATACTGATTGAGTGCCTGTGAGAGCATTAAACATTATATTGGATGTACTCTTTGAAAACCGCGGAGTCATTTTATCCTTTATATGCACGCCCATCACGATTCTCCCTTTCGAAGTACGCTCAGGCAAATGATCTTACATATTTATTTATTGGTGTTACCCCCAGAAAATTGGCTCTCTTTTAACAATTTCTTCCATTATTCAGAAGGGGAATCTTTCCATACCTCTTTTTTAAATCATGTTACATTGATACTTTGCTTCATTCACGCTTTCTTGTTCCGTGTACTGCTAATATTCCTTCTCTATAGATTGGTTAATTTTTTGGAGGATTGGTCGTGTCTTTCTTAAGAAACTCAACTTCATTTTTCCGCCAACATTTCGCCTTTTTATTAATGAGGCTTCTTCATGGCTACAGTTCAATGCAAGGAATACAGTTAATAATAATAATAATACTACAAAGATGAAAACGTTTTCAATCATAAATTTAGTACCTCAAAGGATTAACTTTCTTACTGCGACAATGGTAACACAAAAACAAATTCTTCCTCTTAGAAACAAAATCAACATAAAAAACAAAACCAAAATGGAAAACAAAGCTAAAATTTTGTTTAAAAATATAATAAGTGAAAATAAAAATATTTAAAATGAATAGTATAAAGCATGAAATTAACAATTACAGATGTCGTAAATTCAAATTTCGAATGTATATTACGTATTTTACGAATATAAAAAACATATTCGTATTGAAATTCTGGGGAACACTACTTAATACACAGAAAAAAAACTTTAGTTATAGGAGATCAAATTATGATTTATTTTGCTTAAATTCTGTATATCCGAGCTATGGTTACAAACTGAAGGAGTTTTTATGATGTGGACCATTTCTTTTAATAGCCTCTTCTGAAGGTTCGATTCAAAATCTATAGGTTTAGCTTCCTTAAAGTTGAAATTGTGATTATTTTTTATTAATGAGTCTTCTTCAGGGCTACAGTACAATGCAAGGAATACAGATAATAATAATTATAATACTAAAAAGATAAAAAAGACGTGACAAAACCTCCATAAATTAACCAATGTATTATTAAAGTGCTCAATAACCATTCAAAGAAACTTCTCTATAGAGTCTATTACAATCGATTCACGCGTTACTTTCTCGGTTTACCCCTTCCCCTCTCTCAACATTCACTCATCCGTCGTCAATCTGTTTCGCTACTCGACTCTCATCCATTTGTTTCAACTTGGCTAAACCGAAAGAGCGCGGTCCTTTCGTGCGCGTATCCATTTCCGGATCAATCATTCCATATTCTTTCCTAACAAACTGATGACTCAATTCATCCTACTTTTACCGCTAGTACGTCTCAGATACACAGTGCATTTGACTAAATTTATGCACAATTTATTTCTAGTATTTTTAGGAGGAATATTAATTTTATTTATTTATATAACTAGACATCAAATGAACTCTTTATTAAAAATAAAGTATCTTCTTTTATTACAATGATGTTCATAGCTATATTATGAATAATTTTATATATAATTATTGATCCCATATTATTAAATAATAATACAGAAGATATACTTAACATTATAATTAAAAATAATGAATCAATTATAACTATAAGATTATTTAACTATCCTAATTCTTCTTCTTCTATCGAATAACCCATTTGAGGGTCATTTCGCACCTCTGGTGGACAGACGCTGACCATTTTGCCGCTTGCTACAAGTCAGACGCAAAGTGGATTTCAGTTATGAGTTGCTTCATCCGCTAGTTCCACCGTACCGAGATCCATTCTCTCCGCCTTCACTACCGTTGAGCTCTTCACTGTTATCCCAGCAGGGAGCCCTTACAGGGTACTATCACCCGGGCCAGGTGAACCCCGGTTTTTTAACGAGGTTGGTACTCCTCCCCCTCCTCACTTCCTCATCACTTGTACGATGAGGCCCCGGACTTGGAACCGGTATAGTGGAGTTTAACTATCCTAATATTATTTCAACTATTCTAGTAGTATTATATCTATTTTTAACCTTAGTTGTGGTTGTTAAAATTACTGAATCCCACCAAGGACCTTTACGAAGAACAAACTTTTGAATAAACCAATACGAACTTTACATCCTTTATTTAAAATTGGTAGTAATTCTCGTACACCCAAGTTTCACTGCAGCACTGTTAAGTGGGGAGGAGAACAAAAACGCCTTTGTATGCTGCTATTCTTGGTTCCATCAAGTTTGCGTCATTTCATTTCTCTTTCACTGAGGTTATGGAGATTTCTTGTCATATTCGGAGGTTAACCTCATTTGGTCAAAGTCTCCGAAACACCAGTGTGTGCAAAACCACCAGGGCAAATATCTCTCAATTGACAGGAATTTTAATCCTAGTTTTTCAATTACCGATCAGGCGTGATGTCTAGTTTCGTCATCAAATCCAACTTATAAGTGGCATGTGAATTTGCAAAAAAGCAGGTTCAGATTCCGGTCGAGTTAAATGTTTATTTTCCAATGTGAATTTTTCGCACGTTGGTGAGTTATATCTTGAACGAGGGTGCACATTGTTATTTGTGGTATTCCGTTGAGAATTGTTTTTTTTTAATAAACCCGAAAATTGTTTCATTGCCCGAGAGGAGATTTCACCTTGAATGAAGCCCCAAAGGCTTATGAAACTCACGCACCCACGGGTTAGGTTCATCTCCGGGGAAAGCATCGCACCGTGTGAAGGATACACGGTCAAAGTGCCGGAGGGAAGGTTTACTAGTGACGACTGGTGTACGAAAGCGCTCTGTCTAGGGTCCTAGTCCTAGGGCCGCGGGTCCAAGTCCCACCTTGTTGGAATTTTCACCACCCACGCCATGGTTGCGTGCGATCACCCTGGGTTACTTAGTGCTATTGTTATGTACCACGGTACTTGGTGATTATACTATATACGGTTATATAATATGACAATCATAACTTCTTTCGGAAAATTGGACCTTGCGATGTCAAACTTGGGCTCTGCCACCTATCCTAAAATCAGGTGAAATGAAAAAGCCAAAACTCATACTTAATTCCACATTTTTGATATTTTGTCAAAATAATCCTGCTTTCGCTGATGAAATGCGTTACCTATAGAAACCCAAAAGTAAGGTACAAAAATGCAGATTATTCCACGAATTTTTTTTAAATAAGCACTTTTTCCAGCCAAAGGAGCCGACTGCAGCGCCATTTCCTACGAATTACCGCATTTTGACTTCAATTACGGCATTAATTCCCTAATAACTAAAGAAATAAGGTGGGAAGATGCCTGTATTTTATTTTTATTCAATTTCTCTGGATTATTTCCTTCTTAGAGACAGTTTTCCACGAAAATGGCATTGGTATTTTATAGAAAAATACTATTTACCCCCGTGTTTCTCTCATTCCCCCATTGAACACCATGTAATTTCAATACGTTCCATTGTTTCAGGCTCAACTAGGTGGAAGTTGAATTTCGTAAATGAAATACTAACTTTGTTTCCTACCACAGATTTATTTTCTTGGTACAACATGTTTCGACACATCGGTGTCATCATCCTGTTCTTATTTGGTTATCGTGCTTCATCTCTCCGATCTCCTTCCTCCAACCCCGCGACGTCAGCGCTTACCACTGTAAGTTGCCAGCGTCGGAAACTACGAGTTACGCGCGTAATGGCTAGAGCTCACACGCTGCGATGTTGGCTGAAGCGCGTTAAGGTGGTTCCACCGTGAAGTGACTTGAATGTCACTTTATTCATATTCTGTCTACTTGTAGAAAAGGTTGTCCTCTATCTGATATGAACAACAAAATAATACCTCTCCACGCTATACCACTCTCTAATTGAACTTGAAATTACATGGTGTTCAATGGGGGAATGAGAGAAACACGGGAAAAAATAGTATTTTTCCATAAATTGCAAACGCCATTTTCATGGAAAACTGTCTCTAAGAAGGAAACGATCCTGGTAAATTGAATAAAAATAAAATACAGGCATCTTACCACCTTTTTGTTTTAGTTATTAGGGAATTACTGCCTTAATTGAAGTCAAAATGAGGTAATTCGTAGGAAATGGCGCTGCAGTCGGCTCCTATGGCTGGAAAAAAGTGCTCATTTAAAATACATTCGTGGAATAATCTGCCATATTTACTTTTGGGTTTCTATAGGTAACGCATCGCATCAGTGAAAGCAGGTTTTTTTTGGGCAAAATATCAAAAATGTGGAATTTAGTATTTGTTTTGACTCACACAGTCAATTTCAATTCAAAAGTGTTTATTTCCATCATTTTCAAACAAGATACAGGAAATAGAAGAAACAACAAAATAACAATGACAGAGATAACAACGCAAATTTGGACCCTGGTGTAGGCTTTCGCCTTTTCAGGGCAGGTAACACCTTTCACTGGATTGTTTGTCACTGAAATGTTTTGCGTGGAAGGCTTGACCCGGCATTTGCCCGAAGACGACGTGAAACCCTCGAAAACCGTCGTCAGGTCGTAACAAAAGGAAGAGAGGAATAACAATAAAATAAAGAATAAATGAATAAATAATAACAGAGATATACTTTGAGAATTAACAATTGTATATATATATATATATATATATATTTTTTTTATTTTTTTAATAGTTAAATAGTCTTTGGCTAGTCTTTTTGGTAAAATCACTTCACTGGGTGTGCGGCGGAACCTCCTTAAATACGTGCGTTGTTCGCGGTTGTGGAAAAGGGTGTAGCTACAAGGGGCGAATTAGCGGAAGCAGGCGTTTCCATCTTGGCGGGTTGTAGCTCGCCGGGATCCGAACTCCGGCCCCCAAGCAAGGGAAGGGCTGCTCGCAAGTCCAGTGCAAACGTCAGGTCCCATCCCATTACATCTTTCGGTCGCAGCATCCCGAGGACGAGATGAAATGGACCGAGAGGAAATATCGCGGGTACCTTCGAATTTTCCCCACATGGGTAAGTCACGCGGGCCTTGTCCCTAATGTCTTGCGGAATGACGGGATCTTTTTTTTTACGAGTTCGAGGTAGTGGGTTGCCTTCGCGGGAAGGGGGGAGGATAGGGAGGGGGGGAGGATGGAGGCTGAAGATCCAAGGCCGTCCGAGCACACACACACGTGCCAAGTTGGGCTTTTAGGGATTTGCTTTGGCGCTCGAGAGAGAGAGAGACATTGTGGTTTCACTACTCCACGTCTTTTTCCCGCTTGTTTTCCCGCTGTGCATTTCGGGACAAGGATTTATACTTTCGTCGCACAAGCATTGAAGAATGATAAATTTTTATAGAAAACCCTCGACCCCAAAACTATGCGAGAGATGTCGGATGGGCATGGAATTATGTATATTGTGTGTTTTAAGGTCTTGCTCCTCGGTGCTAGCTAGCTCTTCTGGAAATTTTTCCGGCAACACTAACTTGCACGCAAATTCTTGCGCGATAACTCATGTCACGTTACTATAAACTCCGCGTTGCGATCTTCAAAACGGCGTTTGTGTGCGAACAACTGTGTAAGGTTAATTTTGATTGCTTCAGGCTTGACTTCGTGGAAAATATAGATATACATTTTTAATAAAAAACTTTGTACTTTTCCACACTTTACTTAAAAACTGCGACCGGTTTCACCATAATATGGCATCTTCTGGCACATTTTGAAGCTTAGGCCATGCAATATATACCCAGAGAAAGTTAAAAATGGTGGGGGTTGGTTTGAAATGGGGGAGAGAGGAGCAGGGCGGTTGGGGGATGGCAGAGTGAGAAGGGGTAGTGGAAATATCGAGAGGAAAGGAAGGAAAGTGAATCGGGGGAAGACAGTGGGAGGAGTGGAAGGTCACCAAGTTATACTGTTTTCTATTTATAAAAAAAAAGAAAGATTGGTTAGCTCCAGCCCAAACATCTTTGACTGACTGACTTCTAAGCTTCAGAATGTGCCAGAAGATGTCATATTATGGTGAAACTGGTCGCAGTTTTAAAATAATGTGTGGAAAAGTACAAAGTTTTTTATTAAAACTGTGTAAGGCATATTTTGCTTTCTTGCGCCGCGAAAAAATTGTAGCTGCTGCAGACGAGACATGAAATGTTTGCTGCTGAGCTCATACACAGGCTCGAAAGTTGAGCGGTGTGGAAGATCTATGCAATTGCTGGAAATGGTCATTGTTGCTTGTTGTTATTAGTTCAATTCCGTCGCACGGGTGGCGCTGTGTCTCCATCTTTATTTCTGATTGGTAGTTGCGTCTAAAGCCTCAAGTACACGGGGCGAGTTTACGAGCTAACAAGCCGGCTTGTAAAAAGCCGGCGAGTCGGCGAGTACGCTAGTAATGGAGTACACACAAAAGTTCCCACTTGCTCAGTAGCCAACTAGCTGGCGTGTGGAAACCACGTGTTGTCGTCTGCTGACCAATGCTACTAGCAACTTATGCACAAGCTACTGTGAGTACACGTGGCTAGTTTACAAGCTAGCTCACTCAAAAGCCGGCGAGTGGTGTGTAAAGTCGCCGGCAGTTCAACCTTTTCCAGAGCGTTTTTACAAGCAGCTAACGGAGCGAGTGCATCGAGTACACTGGACTAGTTTACGAGCTGCTTGTGAAAAAACCGGCTTGTAGCTTGTAAACTCGCCTCGTGTACTTGAGGCTTAAGTCCCTAAAATCGGACTCGCAGACATTTGCACGCGATTAATCGTACGATACCTCGTACTTAACACAATGCAATATTTAATGAAGACCGCCCTGTTAGAGAATCTCTCCGAGAAACTTGCGTCGTGGCACAGGAGCATCAAAGTATCGATTCCGTGTGATATGGAATCTTTTTTCCCTCATGTCCATGAGTCCATATATTTTTTTATTTGCGTGCGTTTTATGTTCCTCGGGCCTGCACGCGCAGGTTTCGCGCAGCCCAATTACAGAGTGCGGCGCGGATTAAAAGGCATGTTTACTTCTGAAGGACGTCTCTTGAAAAAATCAGGAAAGAGGAACTCGGAATTTAATCTGCGCCACTGAGGCATTATATATTGAAGGCATGATTCACTTGACCCCATGGAAACCTGAAATCCTCGATGAGAAAACCTCGTAACTTTATCTATGAAAGATAAATACAAAAGAATGAATAAATCTGCGTTTGATGGTATCATTTTGTTATCTAAGCCGTTTGTCGTCGATTATTCATGCTATTGCTTTTGATTTACCACACTAATTATGACCTCGTTTGGTTGGGGTTCGATTTGGTTTGATGGGTTTGCTTTGCCTAATTAAGGAGGTTCCGCCGTGACTGTGTGAGTCAAAACAAATACTAAATTCCACATTTTTGATATTTTGTCCAAAAAATTCTGCTTTCGCTGATGAAATGCGTTACCATTAGAGACCCAAAAGTAAGGTAGAAAAAATATAGATTATTTCACAAATGTATTTTAAATGAGCACTTGTTACCAGCCATAGGAGCCGACTGCAGCGCCATTTCCTACGAATTACCGCATTTTGACATAAATTACGGCAGTAATTCCCTAAAAACTAAAAAAATAAGGTGGTAAGATGCCTGTATTTTATTTTTATTACATTTCTCTGGATCATTGAATCCTGGATCTTACAAACAGTTTTCCGCAAAAATGGAATTTATATTTTATGGAAAAATACTATTTTTCCCCGTGTTTCTCTCATTCCCCCATTGAAAACCATGTAATTTCAAGTTCCACTATAGAATAAAATAGCATGGAAAGGTATTATTTTGTTTTTCATATTAGATAAGAGGACAAATGTTTCTACAAGTAGACAGAATATGAGTAAAATTAAATTTAAGTCATTTTACGGTAGAACCACCTTAAAACATTTTTTTTAATTTGACCTCATTAGTGAGGCTGAGTTTGATGTAGGGTTTTCTATAATTTCCACTCTTTTGTCCACAACCTCATTTTCAAGCGATATTTTCTTTCAAATAAGTTTGAACAATAAAAACGTTATTAATAGTTATCTAATTATTACAACAAGGATATTATGACTATAACTATAATTATGGATTGGGGTTTTCGTTAGGATGGATGCTGCGGTATTTGTTCTATAACCCAACTCCATTATTACTCCTATCTAAAGGTGTCGGTCGCAAAATACTACACTTCATCTACAAAGTACCGTGCAAGCCACCAGTAGGGTGTGTGGCACGGGGTGATTCCACACCAGGCATGCAGCATTCGTCCTAGCACAAGTCAGAACCTTGCACGCTACCCTTGGCGCTAGGCGCAGGCCAAAAGCAGTCAGGAGAACAGTGCGCAGTCCAACCGGAAACTGGGAGAGTGATACGTAAATGAACATGCAAACATGCAGGACAATGCTATACAGACATCTAGTGGTTAATGTTACTGATACTGTAATCACACATCTAGTGGTTAATATGTTAAAAACTGTTATCTTAAAAATCTGTTAAAACTGTTATCTTAAAAATCTGTTAAAAACTGTTATCAATCACATCTAGTGGTTACTATCACTGATACTGTTACACTAACTGCTACCTTCGTTGTCGGCCACAATTGGTGACAAAGCCCAGCCACTAAATTATGCATAACGAATTCTCACTTCTCAAAACATGAATTATTCTTACCTTCGAAGGGCGTGTCCAAGTTCGCCCATCAGTTGTATGGCAGCTTCCACCGAATGGCGGAAGCTATCTCGAAGGGTGTCCGGATTCGATCGGCGTCAATTAATAATAATCCGCCGTCGAAATCTTCGAGTACGTTTTCTGTAGTGGGCACGGGCGCTGTCCTTGCAGTGCATATCGCTTATGGAGTCAGGGATAACCAATATTGCCGTGACGTCGAAATTGGCAGGGAAGGCATTAATTTGCCTTTGCATAGTGGAACTCCTCCTTCACTTCGTGAAATGCAAGAACAAAATCAGACTCGGGGCATAGGAATTGCATGTGTTGAGGCTGTTGTGAAATGACTCTTTTCTGGAAAGTATTTAATTTGCTAATAGGAGGAGATGAAAGTGGATTTTTCGTTTCGTTTCCACGAGTTAATGAGGCTTTCTTATGAAGATCGACTTTCCTTCTTCCGGACACCCTTCATCATCATCCGTCAACAATCCTAGGATTGGTTTGACGCAGCCCTCCACTCAATTCTTCTATCTGCCAACCTCTTCATATTGACGTAACTCCTCTCATTTACATCCTTCACAACTTGCTCCATATATATCTCATTCGAGGCCTGCCTTTTCCATTCTTCCCGTTCACTTTTCCCTCGACGATTGTCTTCATCAGGCCGTCGTGTCTTCAGATGTGGCCTACTAAGTTGTCCCGTCTCCTTTTTAAGTTTTTTAGTAGACATCTCTTTTCTCCCACTCTTCTTAAGAATTCTTCATTTGTCACTCGGTCGTTCCATTTTATCTTCATCATTCTTCGGTAGCACCACATTTCAAATGCTTCCAGTCTGGACTTCTCTGCTGCTGTTATTGTCCATGCTTCGCTGCCATACAGTAGAATGCTCCAGATGTATGTTCTAACGGACACCCTTACTTGGTTAAATAAAAGAACTCGGGGACACAAATCATTTTATTCTGAATGACCACCCTTACACGGAGATTTACCGTTGGCTGTATCGACTAACTTCCCGTGTCCCCCCCCCCTTCCCGTCTCGCCATACCCTCCTACCTACCTACCCTCCTACTCGCCCTACCCAACCATACTGATGAGTTTAAGTGATAATGGATGTTCCTTTTCATTAAGGAAAATCTTCCCAATTCCACTTAACCAAATCAAAAGTGGCTCTATTAGAAAGTGTGCGGTTGTTTTAGCAGAAAACTTTTTTGAAGTTTCCCCGTTGAAAAATATCTAAGAGAAACCAGAACTCACTAGTATCTCACTAGTTATTCTTTTATTGGGCCCATAAAGAATGTCACGCGTCAAATCTAATATACGATTAACGCAGGAGTGATTTTCGATCCTAATTAACGCGATTAGCCTTGAGTCTCCTCTTTACTTCGGGCTCCGCTTTCATTTCCAACTTCGTGCTATGAAAGAAAAGCCTCTCAAATGCATTAGAGCTGTTACGAGTTCAAATTTCACAAATAGTATGCACAAAACTATCACATTTAACCATAAAATACAAGATAACTTTCCATAACTTGTATATAAATATATTATTCGCAACAATCGCATTGAGATTCTGAGAAGTTTCTTATTCCGAGTGCAATTAAGTTAGGTCTCATTTCAAAGCAGCCATCTTGTATGTCAACGAGAGTAGCTTCTATCTATGTATTCAGTGGAAAATTGAGGATTTTTCACATCAGGACAAAGTATCGATCTTTCAGTAACAAGAGGAATGGATATTTTAACGACCCTATATGTATTGTTAGCCTTATTTCTAGTCTATGTTACCTTTGTCACATTTTTTCCGAGTTTAATCAATGCCAGTGATTCCTTACAAATTGGATTTCCGTTATAAATCGCCTGATGTAAATATTTTGATTGATTAGGTAGTTTCCTCCATCAAAGAAAACGGCATTCAATAACTGCGACTCGTTGCCCAGCATAAGTTTATTCATTATACGGAAATAATTTTGATTAAGAAACTGCAGTTTACAATGAAATTAAGAGCAAATTTTAAGCTAATTTGAAAAAGCCCATAAATGGCGGGACTTTAGTAGCTACCTATGACGTCATAGGTACGTATTTTACATTGCGAGGCATAGGGAATTTTCGTCACCTGAACTTACAATTGAGGTTTCAGAGTCCGTCAGCTCTGATAAACATGTGTAATGATTACCTATGAATGGTCACAAAGCTGGGAAAGTCTCCTCCGTTTTAAATGGTATTAACAGTCGTTTTCTAACATCCTACGCTACCTGGTAGTAGTCTTCGGCTACCGCGAAGCCCTGCTGTTCTCCAGTCTATCGCGTTCGCGTCATGCGCAGTAAGATGAATAACGAAATTCGTTTGCCTTTGACTTTGTGTTCTGGCTCGTTCCAACTCATTTCCTTGAGTTTTGCTCACACTCGTTTTTACCAGCAACTGGTGATTTTGCCATCCTCCTATCATTTTGGCAGTAAAAAATATGAGGCACTACGTTTTTTTTAACTATTAACTTGCAACATGTCAATTTAGGTTTTACATAATTTTCGGAATTTTCTTCAACCTGAATATATATATATATATATATATATATATATATATATATATATATATATATATATATATCTTCCAGGAGAATCACTTGGGTGATAAATATACAATATGCCAAGAGGGTGGCCGATAAAAAATATACACACGGAAAAAAGAACACTTACAAATAAAAACTTCCGATATTTCGGTGAAGACTAGCTCCACCTTTCTCAAGGTTTAAAGTAGGAATGAAGAAAAGGAGAGAGATTGAGGTATGGGAGGGGAAAGAGGGGGAGACGAAGGTGTAAGAGGGGAAGGAGGGGAAAGAGGTAGAGAGGAAGGTGTAAGAGGAGAAGGAGGGGAAAGACGAAGAGCGGGGAGAAGGCGTGGAGGAAGCAGGGAGAGATGAGATGAGGGGGAGGGAGAAACTAGTGTGATTTATTGAGTCCGGGGGGCGAGAAAGCCTGGTGGATTAAAATACAAGAAGATTCAAGATCTTTGAGCTGAAGGGGAGAGGAAGAAGGGGGAAGGGAAGCAAGTAGACCTACTTTAAAAGTGTTATTGAAAGTGGAGTTGTGGGAGGAGACGTGAATGGCGACAGGGAGAGAAACAGAGAGGGAGGGGCAATCGTTACAAGACGAGCGGTGCCCATTCATTCTAATATTGAGAGGAGTGGTGGATAAGCCAATATAGAAAGAAGGGCAGTATTGGCAGAGGAGGATGTAGACAATGTTAGGCGTGGTGCAGGAGGGTGAGAGGACAGAAGGGAGGGGAAAAGCGAGGAACTTGTCCGGCAAGGGCTGGGTGATGAGGATGGGGCAAGTTTTACATCGCGGGCGGTTGCAAGGGGTGGGAAGGGATTTGGTGGGTTTGAGTGATTTGGACAGGGGTTTGGTAATATTGAAAATGGCGGATAGATTGGGGGGGCGTCTGAAGCTGAGAGCGGGACATTGGGGGAATATTTTAGAAGTGGTTAGGTTGTCCGACAGGATAGCCCTATATATATATATATATATATATATATATATATATATATATATATATATATATATATATATATATATATAAGTAATTTCTCACATGAATGCATTATCAAATTAATACCTTCTATTTAGATCAAGATCCGTTTAAATTTACTAAATGAAATATGCACGTGAACACTAACTTTGAAATGGTCTGAGCAGCAATAGAAGCGAGTGTTTCTGTTGATGGAGAGGCACTCTCTCCTGACAGCTATAAACCACAAAACTCTCTTTTTTTTCGTTCAATGGTACCGCGACGTATGTTTTCTTGTTGTCACTGATTGTTGTTGTATGACATTGCGGCACAAAGCAATACTTATATAAGTTTGATTTCTGCTCGGAAGCATGCCACCATCAGTCATAGGGACATATGCTGCGAATCAGCTGTCGCAGGGAATCACGGGTCTAAGGCCCATCTACGAAGAAGGTTAATTACGCATATCTAATGAGTACTCGTACATAGTGAGCTTCGAGAATTTGACATCCCTTGTGGTGAAGAGCCTCAGCCTTTTTGCTTCATTTCATGTTAGTCAAGGTAGAAGAAGAAATTTATTTTTACGGTAAACACCATTATATAAAAATTACAAAAATAAAGTATAAAGTGTGTTCTAGTAATGACGCCTTGACAAAGGTACCATGTTTCGTAGAATACAGTGTAATAATTATTTTATACTATTTACGCTCTTGATACACTACCCATATGCTAAGCAGAAAACTATAGCGAAAATACGACTCGTCATGATACGGAATGGGATAGCAAGTTCGGGAAATATTTGTGATTGAATGTGGGCCAAATGATTTATCTACGTTCATTCCATACCAACTTCACTATTAAATTTTGCAGAATTAAGTTTTATAAACATTAAAATACGATTCTCATATCTCGTAACGAAATCATAAATGCATTTAATTTGAAGAGCGTTCCTCCGATACTAGTTCATATCACGTTCATATACTTTCTCGGAATGTGAGATCATCTGCAGCTTACAGCTGCTAGCAAGGTCGCTATACCCTGGCTCAGCGGTTCCCAAACTTTTTCTTTCCGCGACCCATTTTAGCCGTGACCCTCTAAAAATAACAAACAATGTGTACATTCAAATGATATTGTTTTTAAAGTAATTACAATCCTCATCTCGCGACCCCTTTCCGAACGGCCCGCGAACCCCTGGGGGTCGCGACCCCCAGTTTGGGAACCGCTGCCCTGGCTGATAGCGGCGTTCGCAGCATTACCTAGCGGCAGGGAGAGGAGTCACAGCATTACGTCAAACGTAGATTTACCCGGCATGCAATAGTTAGCCTTCGCTGACTATTGCATGCCGGGCATTGCTAAAGTTTTTGCGCCGTTGCAAATTTTCACTTTTTAATCAATAAGGAAAAATACTTGACGTTATTTTTTAATGCAACGGCTTGAAGTACGTACTCCAGAGGTTATAAACTTTCGATTAAAGCAATTAAAAAAATAGGAAACTACCCTATTAGAAGGAATTATAATCATCTAGATGAGTCATTTTACTTGCTCACCATGGATCTGCATTTATGGGCTGGAATTCCGTTTTTTATGCGGAAACGCATTGGATGAATCCTTGTCTACCCGGAAGCGAGTAAATTCGGCGAGGAAAGAGGCACGCCAAAGGGCATTCATAATTCAGGCGCAATTCTTGAACTTATAAAACTATTTGAGTCAGTTCCGAATATTTTGGAAAGTTTAATCGAAGGAATTATCATCTCTCGAGACTATTAAGGACAGGGTCCGTGCTTAAATGTTTGATATTGGACGGAATTATAAATTTGGGATGGGCATAAAATGTGCATCTGCCGTCGTCCATTTAAAAACTACGAATATTTGCGAGCACCATTGTTGTGGTGCTCCTGGCAGTGTGCGTACAGGGTCCTTCCGGAAAGACAGAAAGTAATGGTTGGCTGATTTTTTCCCGCTGCGCATAATAGCCGTATGGCGGCGCTGCTGGGCGGGACGGGTGGAGGGGGGTGTCAGCTACGCAATCTCGTCGGCAGCCATTACATATATGACCCTTTATAATTGTGCATATCAAGTGATAAAGGAAGCGTTCTTTCGCGGTTTGAGATGGAGAGAACAATTGAGCCACGATGTGCGATTAATTTTTGTGTTAAGCTCAGGAAGTCGGGTACCGAGACGATGACCAGGATTCCAAAGGCCTTCGGCGAGGAATTTTTGTCCATGGTACAGGATTACTCCTGGTTTTAATTGTTCGGAGAGGATTGAGATGAAATTGAGGACAAATCACGCTCGGGACGACCATAAGCGAGACGAAATACGGAAAATTTGGGCAATGTACAGGATGACAGCAGAAATTTCGGAACTTCGAAAAACTATTGTGCAAGAGATTGAGAGTGCAAGACAAAAGGGTCTTCGGCATCCTGAAGGAGATCGCCAGGACCCACCACAACAACGCGCTGTCGAGTCATGCATCGCTGCAAGTGGGAGTTTATTTGCCAATCACAATGTGACAACGCTGCCTCAGGAACCCTTAAGTCCTGACATAACCCCAGCTGACAACTTCTAGTTCTCCCCCGATCAAACACGGCCTGAAAGGACACCACCATTTTGAGTCCATAGACGGCGTGGAAGTGGCTGCGCTGTATAAGGGCATCCCGGTTGCTGCCTCTTCAAAGGAGAAAGTTTGACTCACACACACACTGACAATTACATTGAAAAGACGCTCAAAGGGTCCTTCTTCAAAAATTATTAAACCTATGTAGCCAAAAGTTCAATAAATGTTTTCATCGCATAAATAGCCTCATTACTTACCGGACAGACCCTGTATCTTCCATTTATACAGATCCCTATTGCTGCATCAACGAGAATTCGTAATTACTAATGATTAAAGCATCGCTTTCTGTGACACTGTGGCCTGGAATCATATTATGTGCTGCCACCTCTCAGAATACACTCGTTTCGCTGCTCAAGTGTCAATTCATTCGCCCTGCATGACTTGCTTCGTGGATTCGATCCTCATATGTCTCCCCCTCCACAATAATTCTTCCCCCATTCACTTATCCTTCCATTACTTCTTTCAAGAAGATGATGTGTTTCAGAATGCGTTCTATTAGTTTAATTCTCCTACTTCTGAGATTTTTCATCAAACATCTTTCCTCTTCAGCTCTTCATAGGACTTCTTCATAGATAACTTTCCCATCAAGTTGATCTCCATCATTCTTTGATAACACCACATTTCCATTGCCTTCAACCTTCGTTGTTCTGATGCATGATTCGTCCAACGTTCACTGCCATTTTAGATCACTCTCCAAGTATATGCATTTATTAACTCAGTGCAGCCTTGCTTCTTAACATTGGTCGTTGGTTGTTAGAAGTCTCTTCCTCTGGTAATAATCCTCCATGGCTTGCGCAACTCTGATATGGATGGTAAGACCAGATAAGGGCGGAATTTGAAGGGAGACGAAAGTTCTGATTTTCGTTTTTGATAATTTTTTTATCTGGGGTTTTCATTCTTATTCCATCTGGGTGAAAGTAAACGTATTTATTTACTCAACTTAAGCAACGTTTTAATTAATATTATCTGATTATGGGCCATGTATACACAATTAATTAAGGCAAAAACGGAAAATAGGTATCCTTGACGATAGATTTTCGGTAAAAATCTTAGGTTTAAACATTTAAAGTACTTTCGAAGAGCAACTTAGGGAAGACGCTCTGAAAGTAATGAATTAGAATTCAACTTAGTGAAAATTCATGTTGAATGAATGTTTACCCACACCAATGCGTAATTTGCGCAGAAATATTTATTTCGGCACGACCGGTTGCAACGCGAATGCATCATCATCTGGTACAATATATCTCACTCATGCCTATATAGGTATATCCTTAATTAAGAGTAGGATTGGAGGGGTAAAGGGAAGGGTTTGGGAGGAATGGTATAGGGGGAGGGTCAAGGGGTCAGAGGAATAGCAAAAGGTCAACTGGCCGAGACGTCTCATCTCGGCGGGTCGGCAATTCATAAATTTATTGCCTGACGAACGTTTACTGATTCTTTGGAAAAAATTATCGTGGTTTCGTAAATGTTGGTCACGCACTTAATTAGTGAGTACGGATTACCTTACAGTTACCGTGGAAATAGTTCTATTTGGGTGGTGAAATGTTCCCTAGGGACTCCCTAGTGTTCCCATGAGAATAAGTGCTTCTCGAAGAAAACATCGTTCACAATCAATCCCATATATATCTTCCTCCTAATCTCCAGCTCTCTTAAATATCCAAATTCTTCCATTTTATTCTATGATGCAATATTTCGCAAACGAATTCTCTTTTGTTTGCCTCTTCAGTATTTTATCAAACCGAAAAATAGACTATGAGTTTCAAGGGTTTTAACTCTCTTGTTACGGGTAGCTTGCGGCAAAAGTAGCCAACGCATTTCCCAAAAAAGACTATTGAATGGCATTCTATAACATGAATAATCTCTGTAAATTCCTAAATATAATTAAGGGCTGAGAAAATGCACTAGGAAACAATGGAAAATACAGGATGACTGTCAGGATTCAACGGATTTTTACATGTTCAGCTTATATCTCTGAACATGAATGTTTTTGCGTTACGCATCAGTGCTCGTAGTTTTACATGCTACATTTGTAGTTCATAGTGTATTGCATGTTGATGAAAATTCACCTCCTGCCACACACTCTAGAGATGGCTTGCCGGGTGCAATGTAGATATAGGTACATGTTCATCTTATCTCTAAATTGTTGCCAGCAAGCCACCTCACAGTTGGACGGCTGGTGGTGAATTTTCTCCAAACACCTACTAAACTATCGATATATATATATATATATATCGATAGTTTAGTAGGTGTTTGGAGAAAATTCACCACCAGCCGTCCAACTGTGAGGTGGCTTGCTGGCAACAATATATATATATATATATATATTCACATATATATATGTATATATATATATATATGAAAAAGTTATAGGAACTACGAGCGTTGACGAATAATTCAAGTACATACATGCACAGAGGTATGAGTTAGAGAAAGCATGTCAGACATGGTGTTAGCACTACTTAGCAGAGTAACAAGAAAGTAAAATATTGTAAGTCAAGTAATTAGCTACACTAGGTGCCTATCTGTTGAACAACCTAATGTTAAAGTCACAGTGGATGCTACTTTGGTCGCTAATCGTTCGCGGAAAACATGACGTTTTAAATATGCCAATTCTGCAGTCTATCTGCCTAATTTAAATGCTGATGATCTAATCGACTATAGTAAGTGAAGGTTGCAAAATGATTTCGACTTCGATAGAAAATAGCATTTTATGTCAAACAATCACGTCGGGTTTTCACCGAAAGAACATATGTATTCGCTGTGGAAATATTTCACAATCCCACTGCGCTGAGCACTTCTGGCGAGACACCCCCCCCCCCCCTCCGCTACAGTTTACCTTCGCTGACCCTTTAACCCTATCCCATCCCCTGGTTGCCATCCCTCACCCACCCTCGTCTAAACCTCGACTAATCTCACCTACCCCACTAACACGTTGGAGAAGATACATTGACCTGACGATGCGTTGAAACCGGTCCCGCTGAATAAACATTTCAATTTCAATTATAGATCGATTCATTCTAAAGGCACTCTTCGGCTATGATCTGTCATAGTGCGATAATTAATCGCACTTGCTGTCTTGGTAAAATCGTCTCTTATAGCAAAACTTAGTGGCACACGTCTGTGCGGAGCTTGAGATCAGTGAGGGTCGAATCAATCGTGTATAAGCAGGTAGGGATACCGAAGGCCTCTCGCTGAGAAGGACCCTCTTTATCCCTCTGCACCTTCCTTGCGTCATTTCCTCTGCCTGACGTCATGCTCGTCACAAGTAATCTTCACCAAATGTTCATGCTCCTTTTAATTCTCAGAATTGAGAAAAATCCCAGGAAGCGAGAAACATTCCACGAACTGATTATTTGTTTGGGCTTTCACCGCTTATCCAGAACCTGTGGTAACGAAATTTCAGACATCTCGACGATATGATGCCGCAAGTTCCCTAAGTAAAAATCTCCCCTTGGCACTTAGTATACTTCTTCTGGCCACAGATAATCCTAATTATCCTGACCGGTAGCCGTTGGGGGCAAATCTGTAAATTCTGTCGCCTGCCACCGAAAGGCGTTAATTGTCTTCCCTGCAGCCTATATCGACCTTGACGAGTGTATCGAGCTTTCATAATTCTCGAGAGTCCACAGCTTTGGGCACGTCGACGACTAATCGCATAATGTGGGAAAAAGGTCTTTGGTAAAATTAGCGACCAAATTCGCTTGATTAATAGTCTACGTCACCAAAACCGTCATCCATCGTGAAAAATGACCTTTACAGACTCGCCAATGTATGTATATGAAGGCCATCGGGGTGGCAGTTAAAGTTATGGACGGGTAACAAAGGATTTGCCCCTGGAATGTCTCAGATTAGGGGCTCACGCATTGAGTTTAACGAGACTTTTCTACATTCTTCTTCTAAGTTGCTCTCAGCTTGTATCTTTAGCAAAGGTTTACATGTTTAAGAAAAAGCATCCACAAATGCTTCTAATAATTATGGTTGATGTGTTTAGAGACGTTAAAGTTGACGTGGCTTGATTGGAAGAAAGTAAAATAAAAAAACAAAACCAATATAATTAGAACAATCCGATTTTAGGGCCCTGAAAATGTGCACTTAGGCAGTGACCATCGTTTAATGAACTTAAATATGTATTTGCCTGTGAGCCTCCATAACTTTAGGTGACACTGTTAAAGGAAATTTTGGGATTCCTATCTAGAGGTTCTCCGCCATTGTTTCTCTATTTTCAAGAAAGAACTATGGCAAACAGGTTGGTGTTGTGGCTAGCATACAAACGTCCCATTCACAGGGATCTGGCTCGAATCCCGGAGTTCATGGTGACTTTTTCAGTGGATCGCGATCCCTACTTGAGTGCTTTGTGGAAAGGATTTAACCCTTTCATCCCTGGTATAAGAATCCAGTTTAAAATCATTGATGTTTATCATTTGTAGCAATTGCCCCCGTATGGGCCGGGAGTGGATATTTTGACCGGGTTCGGAAACCGGTCATTCCCTGTCGCCAAGGAGATTTGAGGAGTCACGCGCGAGGCTAGTATTAAGGAAGGAGTGTAGTTTGCTAAGAGCGTCTGTGCTTAAGGTGACTCCACCGTGAAGTGACTTGAATGTCACTTTATTCATATTCTGTCTACTTGTAGAAAAAGTTGTCCTCTATCTGATATGAACAACAAAATAATACCTTTCCACGCTGTTTTATTCTATAATTGAACTTGAAATTACATGGTATTCAATGGGGGAATGAGAGAAACACGGAGAAAAATAGTATTTTTCCATAAAATATAAATGCCATTTTTGCGGAAAACTATTTATAAGAAGGAGATAATCCAGAGAAATTGAATAAAAATGAAATATAGGCATCTTACCACTTTATTTTATTAGTTATTGGGGAATTAATGCCGTAATTGAAGTCAAAATGCTGTAATTCGTAGGAAATGGCGCTGCAGTCGGCTCCAATGGCTGGAAAAAAGTGCTCATTAAAAATAGATTCGTGGAATAATCTGCATTTTTTCTACCTTACTTTTGGGTTTGTATAGGTAACGCATTTCGTCAGTGAAAGCAGGATTTTTTGGACAATTTATAAAAAATGTGGAATTTAATATTTGTTTTGACTCACACAGTCGCGGTGGAACCTCCTTAATCCCGTGGGCCGAGTAGCGGGACGCACAGAGAGAGAGAGAGAGAGAGAGTTGCCATTCGGCACTTAGAGAGAGAGAGATTCTGCCCCGTCGATCGAGACGCAGCCGTGTCTCTCCGAGGCAGTTAGGTACCACCTGCCGGCCCGCCGCTGCCTCCGCAGGGATACGGGCGGTAACAGGTCACAAACCGACTAAAAGCGGCTTAATGTAGAGTAAATGGCCACCGAAGCGAAACCATCAAATGAAAACACACTGCTTTGATTCACTCGTGAGATCTCACGAGTGAAAAATTACATCGCTCTCTAACCTTCTCGTCGCATTTTCCTTATATTCTTTTGATAAGTACCAATTTGCGACTAGCCTGTCCGCAGATTTCCCGGACGTGTTTCCCCCAAGACAGGTCCTGAGTAAGGGTCATCTACACCTCATCTACATCTACAAAATCATTACTAACACTTCACACCGGTCGATTTTTCCGGCATTATTTTATTTTGTTCTCTGCATGAAGTAGCATCTCGTAGCATTCATAAATTAACAGTTTCAGTAATATTGACCACTAGATGTGTGTATAGCATTGTTCTGCATGTTTGCATGTTCATTTGCGTATCACTCTCCTAGTTTCCTGTTGGACTGCGCACTGTTCTCCTGACTGCTTTTGGCCTGCGCCTAGCGCCAGAGGGAGCGTGCGAGGTTCTGATTTGTGCTGGGACGAGTGCTGCATGCCTGGTGTGGAATCACCCCGTGCCACACATCCTAGGGGTGGCTTGCACGGTACTTCGTACATGTAGATGTTGGATAAGCAACTATCTCCAGCTATGGATTTGGAACAAAGAGCTGATGGGCTGAAATCTGATGTCAGCAACGCAATGGCAAACTGCATCAAAACTGCTACCAGAACTCAGGGAATCTCCTCCCAAAAGAAATCCGAGCTAATCGATGAGCTTGAGAAAATGAGATGCGAATTTGATGCCCTTTGGAAAGAAAATATCCAGCTAACCACACGGCTAAGAATGGGAGAGGAAAAAGGAGAAGCAGAGAACCTCAGGATAATGATGAAAGAGGAAATAGGCAAATCATGTCTTCCCCAACGAGCCACTATTATGCTAAATATAGCGTGTTAAGCTAACTGAGTATTTATTTTAAGTAAATTTAAAAAAAATGTCACTAATGGTTTGGCTACATCTGACGTGGTGACAGGCGAGTTTCACTTTAATGCATACAAGCCGTGGCGGTATGTGGAGAATCACCTAAAATATAACTAAAAAGATAGCTAAAATAATTAATAGATAGCTAAAAAGATAGAAGACAGGAAGAGGAAAAAATAAATTAATAGGTTGAAGCTTGATTCGACCTTTCGAGCCGGTTGGACCTTCTTCAGCGGTAGAATAAAAAATATATCTAATTGATAATAACATATGCCTAATTGATTTAGAAAGTGGTTGAATCAAATACCAATGCGTCAATATATTATTCACCTTCTGTATTCGAGAGGAAATATTCTTAGTATAATCCAAGCGTCCAAGTACTTATATTTTGTCCCAGCGGTTTTAATGCCTTGATCGAATCGGAAGTTACTTTTTCTTCCCTGGTCGAAAAGATGATACATTTCCTAATTTTACTCTATGTTTTAGATCGTATTTAATATGATGTAATTTCTTTTAAGACTCCATTGTTTTTTCTCAACCTAAAAATAGAGGAACAAAATTAAATTTAGAAATATATTTGACGCTTTAATCCTGTAAAATAGCCATAATATATTTTCGCTTAGTAAATATATTTGTTGACTCAATATGCCAACTTTCATTGATTATTTTATTTTTTTTATGAGCACAAGTTAAAACCATAATACTTTTTTCACCGAAAATTTCATCTCTGTTACATGATCCCCTTAAAAAATTGGAGTACAACAGGGGCCTAATTCTGTAACTCGAAGCTCCGGAGCTAAGAGCTTCGGCTCGCTACAAAAATTAGCTCCTACTCGTATTCTGTAATTCACTGGAGCTAACTCTAGCTCAGAATCGGGGTGGAGAAAAGTCAGTAGACGAAGTGATAAATTTAAATTCCTGCGAGCGAATGATCTGCCAATCACAATCATCGTTTCAATTTTCGTGACGTTTTTCCGGCTTGTACTTCCGGGAAAGAGCAGACAGCAGTCGAGAATACCAAAATTAAATAATATTGAAGCATTATTGATTGTACGACTTTAACATGTAAAAAAGTACATTTTTTGCAATATACAGACTATTTTACAAGCTATAGAAGCTCAATTACGACTATCCAGGAATACCCTGCCGAGTTTAACGTGTTTAAATTTGGAAAGCTGTGAAAACGTCAGCTTAATGCATGCAATTATATGATTTTACGAGTTTTTTCGCATCGAGAAGAACAACAAAGCAAAAATTAAACACCTTGATAATAAATATTATTGCCTGAATCAGTTGATTTTTTACTTAAGAGAACAAAATATTATAGTAATCTAGCATAACACTTGTCATCCTCAACAGCTGTTTCTGTGAACGGCGAGTTGAAAATAATAAGAAGATTTCCTTTATGTTTTTCTATATTTTCATATTCTTGATGGTGAATTTAAGGAAATCTAAGGTAAAAATGCTTTATTTAAACCTGTAGCAGGCGTTAATCTATAGGTTAGTTCATTGTTTTACCATTCCGTCATGTATACGAACGTCGGTGATGTAAGTACAAACATGATGATAAATGCAATAGATCGGCCATTAACTAATGATGTATTTGTTATTCTGTTATATTTTCTCCGAAAAACTACTATTAAATCTACAAAATGTACACAACACTTCGAAAATTACCATTATTTAGGAATTCCCACTGAATGTGTGCAGCTATAATTTATACCCTTATGTTATGCTCATATAGGAAGATTGGCGACGTTTACTTGAAATTCTACGTAGAACTTTGAAAATCAAAGTTCTACGGAACTACCGATGAATACTTATTGAACTTAAATTATTAAGGTACCTTAAGAACGTTCTACGTTAGGCAGCTCGTACTCGAAGAATCTGTATAGCATGATACGCTCACTTTTCACTTAAGGAAACGAACTAAGGCTTCGAACTAATTAGCAATTGATTTACATCATTTAATTACAGTTATGCATATGAACAATCATATTCTGCGAGTGCATGCGTATGCTCACTTTAACATATACATGCATTTAAACATATAGCTTTTTTCATCGGATCTCCCGCCTTTCCACTAAGAGTCACTAAAAAGGTGAGATTACAAAATAACCCCCTTGTGCAGGGTGATTGGAGAAGCGTGACAGTTGTTTGGTGGCGACCAGCGATTGCGTCCCCCTTCCACTTTCATTTCTCTCCACGCGTCCAACGGCTCTGTGGGAACGAACTTGCCACTTGGTGGTCCAAGGGTCAAAAGATCGCGCTGCGCTGAGTGGAGGCGGAAGAGAATAGAAAACAAATGCCCTTAAAGGAAAGACTTTTGGATTTACACACACATACCCGGTGACATGTCATGTCATGTACACACACACACATACCCGGTGACACGATGCGTGGGTTCACTGTCTTCCTTCAGCCATAATAAATAATGCAAAACCAATTTTAAGCCAAATCGACGAGAGAAAAATTCGTTTACATGAATGAAGGACATGGCAAATTATGTCCTTCCATAAGTATAGGACGTCAATCCAAAAGCCTCGATCTCTCTTCCGAGCAAAAGGTAACGCGCCCGTGATTTCTGTGACCGCTGGTTAGGGTCGAGTTTTCTCCCGAACGTCATGACCACGACACTCAACCGGCGAATCCTCACTCTCCGTAAGTGCACGTTCCTAATATATCAGGAGAGTGTGGGCAGTCCCACTCCATTGTAATAATAATTAGGTATTCTACTTGGCTGCACAAAATAAAAAAACACGAACATTTTTCAAGCAGCCCTCCTTCATTTTGAATTTAAAGTCTTGTAGTTATTAAGGACTTACAAATCAAAGTGCTTGTAAAGATGCAAGGGGAAGATACTTATCTGTGTAACAGCCCTAGCCATAGGATTATGATAAATATAATTTGTCCTCAAGAATATCCTGTGGAAATTATCTTTGTTGGGAGCATTGACATTAGGGACTTCATATGGTGCAAGCTATAAAAGTCCTGGGAAAAGATAAAGCTGTGAAGAATTTCAAGGGAGAATAAAATATTGATGGTTACACTTACTTCATAGATTTTCAGGTCCACCACTTACTATACTTCACTTAAATTTACATACATGACCTCTGGGAATATTGGAAGGAAATAACTATTGGCTAAGTGGAAATGGGTTTATCCGTCACCAGAAGGAAGTTTTATTTAACATAAAACCCACTACGACTTTCAAGTTACGTGTGATCATATTCCTGAAAGGTCGTTGGCATGGTGAATAAACACTATTCCATCCATCCTGAGAAGATTTTATCTATTTTTAGGTCAAAAGTAAACATTCCTCCTCTGTTTGCTTCCTCTGATGTTGAAGTAGAGAAACTGTGATTGTTTGGAATTTGTGAGAATCCGTCGAAATATTTTTCTACCGTCAAACTCTCTCTGAATCCGATTTTCATCCGTTATATTTCATCGTACCCTTCATAGCTCTATCGAGAACCCACGTAATACTGAGTTATTTGAACTGAGCAAGCTCTCATGGGTCCTAACACAATCTTAACGCTTGTTTAGTAAACGTACCTACTCATTACAAAAGACGAATTTTATTCCCGATTTAATCTTGAGGAACCGAAGTTAGCTCTTAATTTTGCGTACAAGTAGCTGATCACAAAAAATAAGATTTTTCTAAATTTATGCGAAGAGCATCTGTTGAAATTGACGCTTTTTTTCCTCATGTTTCCGCAAATACGTGTTTCAAATGACATTTCTGTTTTTGCACTTCTCATTTATGTAGTGCGATTACATTTAGCTTATATTTATCCTAAGGTCTCACCAAAGAAATCAAAGTGAATATAAAATCGATTTAAAAATTTGAAGCTTTGCATATACAAGTTTTCATCCTACCGATATTGCTGTAAAGGGCATTTCTCGAGTATTCCTCTCGTAATCTGACAGAACACCTGGGAAATAACGAGGGATGAACTAAAAAAGAATTGGCTCGACACTTATTCCATGTGAACATTTCGATTGGCAATTTTTCAGCGCGTTTCAAAGGTTGACGTTAACGGTTTCCCACACATGGCAAACAGCGCCTGTCCGCTCGGAGCCACGCCCATCACGACGCACGAGCCGAGAAATTCCTAGCACACTCTTGGAAAATGGCAAACACTTCTGGCCGAAGCTGTCAACTCCCTCCACGTTCTTTCATTCGGTAATACCTCAGGAGTGAGAAGACGCCACATGACGGTTTTGGTTGACAGGATTCAGTCAAACTAGATGCTCCTTTGCTAACACCATTCCCTCACATTAGCCCTGACATGGAAATGGAAATCTGCGAATAACAGCAAGTGGATTTCAGGATAATGTGTAAGCGGCGTAACACGCTAACTATATGATGCAATAATTAAAAATTTGTAATCATCCACACTATTTTTATTAATGGTACAAGCCTGACCGGTATCAATGTTAACACATCTTTTAGCTTTTAAAAATCAATCAATAAGGTCTTAAATGATTTTATTCCGGACAAATTGTCCCCCCTTTTTACCGTGCCTCTCCCTCCCCATTTTAACTCTTGACGCTGTTGGTTTTTAATTTCCCGTAACCTTGCCCCGTTAACCCCCGTCTCTTTACAAATATCCCCCCCCCCCCAATCCCAACTTCCTCCTCCTTACTTCCTTCCCCGGGAACCCAGTATATAGTTCAAGCCACCACCTATGTACTTCGTAATTTTAGCCTCTGATGATGATGTGTTAACATTGAAACCGGTCAGGCTTGTACTAATAATAAAACAGTGTGGAATATTACAAAGTTTTAATTATTACATAATGTCGACAGTCAACCCTTCAACCATCTTGTATACGCTAACTATTATGAACAGTTGATAGTGATAACATAGAGGAAGCTGCTGAGGAAGATAACACTGCTGAGGAAGCAAAACTGGATGAAGCTGTGCAACTATTATGTGCTCCATCACCAAAGACTTTACACACTTGAATAAATAAACATAGAAAAAATAAAGGAAAAATTAAAAACGAGAAATAGACTTGCACGGTGAAATGAACAGAATGATACGCTTTGCTGATCATAAAGCTATTCTCAGAGAGAAGAAAGGAAATCTTATGAGAAGGCTGGACTTCAGTAAAAAAAACTGTGAAAAAGTATAACGTAAAGATGTATGTAAAAAATAATAGTTTGCGTAAAACATTTGGAAGAAAAAGTCACCACAAGATTTGGGAACAAAAACTGGTCAAGTGGAAAAAATTTCTATCCAGGAAGTAGGATCCCCAAGAAGGATGAAGCAAGTATAAAATATAGTGTTTAGTAAGTAAGCAAATATAGTTTTTCAGATTAGAGCAAGCAAAGAAGGAATTCTACCAGAAGAAGTGTCTACGAACTGCCAGTGACACAGGCTTGGAATCGTCTCATTAAAACATATACTTGGAGCAATTAGCAGTGAAGCATGGGCAATTACTGAGGCTGGAAGCAATTTAAATGTGGTGCCATCGAAGAATGATGAATATCAAGTAGAAGTAGAAGCTTTTGAACTTATTAAAAAAATATTAAGAAGTGAACCTATTAAACTCTTTTTGCATCACATCAGCTTATTATAAGCATTACTGGAAGGAGAAATAAATGGGTAGAGATATCGAGAAAGATCATGGATGGGGTAGGTATATGAGGCTAATTTTGAGGGCGTTAAAATGAAGAACTATGAAGGAGTGAAGCGGTTAGCTGAGAGTAAAATAGAGTGGAAGGCTACACCAGTCAATAAAACCAACCTTCGGATTAATTACTGCCGATGATGATAACGCAAGCGGAAGCTGTCAACTTGAGAACTGACTAGATGACATATGAAATCTATACGTACTGCTGGTGTTCTACCTTCTGATGGAAGAATACATTAAATATTCGAGATATTCGGTTGTCTCTCTTGCGTCCTGCTTTTAATACTCTACATTTAATAACTATGTAAATCGTAGGAATTGGCTCAAAAGAGAAATATGCGTTTCATAATCAGCACGATTCATCAATCGGAAGAATGGTTTGCTGCAGCTTTCCACTACACTCTCCCAACTGCTTCATTGTTCATAAGCCTTCACTTTAACATCTACATCTACAAAATACGCTGCAAGCCACCTCAGAGGTGTGTGGCAGGGGCTGAGTATTCACCAACATGCATTACACTATACCCTAAAGTTAGTGTAACTAAGACTAATTATGCATTAGCATAAATCGCTAATGCTTGTCACGAGGCGAAGCCTCACAAGCATGCACTACTACAATACAGATATTATCACAATGGAAAGGGACCATTAATATATATGAATTTTGCAACTACATAAATGGACAGAGACTCAATACTTATGTAGAAAACATGCACGGCGTGCTGCTAGTACTAGTAACAGAAAAGGATTCAAGTATTAGGGAGTACTACTACTACTAAGAGCTACACCACCTATCAACAAACCTAGATAAAAGTCTCATTGGCAGCTGTTATGGTTCCTTATAGTTCGTGGGAAAAATGACATTTTAAATCTTTCCGTTCTGCAGTCTAGTTCCCTAATTTTATTCTCATGATCTGATCTACCGTAGTATGTCGGATTTCGTAAAATATTATCAACGTCGTCAGAGAATAGACCGATTTGGAACTTACATAATAGATTGAGTCTAAATTTTGATCGACGGTCTGAAAGCGTTTCCCATACCAGTTGCTGCAAAAGGTCAGTAACACTAACGAGATTATCATAACAGCCTTTAACGTTAAACTTTAAACTTTAACGTACACTTGCCAAGTACTCTTTTAGCAAATCCCAATTTACGATTAGCTTGACCGGTAATTTCTCGAACATATTTCATATATATGTCACACATCATTTTCATCCGTTGCATTCCACAGTAATTAATCCCATTCATTTCTTCTTCTATTATTGGTTTCAATAGGCTGCTGTTACGCAAAATTGGTCCAGTATTTTGTTCTCTACTTATCGTTTTATTCTTTAAACCTTTTTTCTCCACCTCTTCTTCGGAATTCTTACTTGGTGGTGCCTCTCTGTCCATTTTATCTTCGACATTGCTCGTTGAATCACATTTATATTGCTTTCACTAATTTTTCTCTGTTCGTGTTATTTTCTTTGCATGATTTCCAGTCGACCCAAAAATTAGTCTCGATGGTAGAATCTCCCAGACGTTTGGCATGAGGCGTGATAAATCCGAACGCAGTACGTAAATGGAAGGTCAGTGCCCCTCCGTGTGCCACCAACGGCTTCCCTCCACACAATGATATTCAGGAAATTATCGGTAAACGCATGCCATATTATCCTTACTCTTGTTTACTCTTGGAAGCCTCTTGTCTGTAGCCAAAAGTTGTACTACCTTCGTTCCTACGGGGCTGAAGAAAAGAGAGCTATTATTCTTCGACCCCTTGTTACCCAGGATACATGCAGGAAACCCGCTGACCTCCCAGTTAGGAAAATAAAAATATCGAGAAAAAAATGGGAGTCAGCATAATCTCCTCAAGATTGGGATTAAGTTGGAATAGCTCCAGTATTTTTGAAGATGTGGATTTACTTAACACCCGACCCGATCGATCTTCGTAGAAATATTTTGAAGTGGCAGTGAGTGCTCTACGAAGGCCACTGCGCATGCTTGCGCTGGCATAACCATAACATTAAACTTAGATATGGCTTCGGAGAATTTCGCTAGAAGAGCGCCACAATAGATGTGTTTATGTTTTCAGTGCTTTCGTGACTGTTGCTCTAAATACTGTCATTCATTGGTGAGGTGAGGTTTGGTGTTTTAAATCCTCCAGCAACGACGAATAGTATGGATTTCCAAACTTCCCGGCGTTTCATCACCATGTACTGCGTATCTAACTGATCGAGTGTCAACAACGTGCACTAACTAAGACGGTATCTGGTGTTCAGAGCGCCTTACTACGCTTAAGTACAGAAACGGACCTCGGGTTCCGGTAGGGACTGATAACGCCGCGTTTGCCCTCGGAGCATAAACCGCCTTACCATTCCATTACCTTCTTCAATACGAAGCAAGCAATGAAGGACGTCAAGATAAGCAAATATGAAGGAGATGAGCGATAATCTAAAACTATAGTGAAGCGGAGAGCTGCAGCAAACCAATCTCCGGATCGATGACTGTTTTTGATGATCTTCAACGTATTTCAGTACCTACTAACTACTAGTAGGCATTGACAGCGAGGTAATAGTAACACTCTCTATGTAAACAAACAGATGAGTCACTTTTCTTTCCATGCGATATGCGTGTTCTCTTAGGATGTGTTTCGGCAGACTTACCCAAATAGCAATTTTGTATTTACTTGTGTCAGCGATCTTTCGGGGTTTGCACCGGGTAATTAGGTCCATGGCGGCCATGGACCTAACTAGCCGGTGCAAACCCCGAAAGATCGCTGACATAAATCTTCGCCAGGAAAGTCTGAAATCCTTGTATTTACTTGGGTCACTATCATTTTTTTATACAGGCTGGTTAGTTGCATAGAGAATTTGTTATTTACTATTAGTTCGTATACATATCCAGATTATTGTGCAAATATTTTTTATTCTCATGACTTTTATTAAAATAGCATCTTGATTAACATTCTTGGTAGCTGAAGTGACTCGGAGTGGGATTCTTTGTTTTCCTGATCGCGTAACTGCCGTAGAAATTCAAAGGCGTCGCAGTGTAGTAACCAGAGAAATGGCTTCCTCCTTTTTGGATTTCATACATTTTTGGGCGTAGTACTTCCAGAGCTTCATCCTTATCCATTAAAATATGGTTCTGGTATCAAATTCTCTCTTTCGGAATTTTACTCAGTTCGATTCACGGTTTGAGCGAGACGAAGAGACTCAAATAATGTAATAATTAATCCCTCTTAGTAATTATCTTATTGGGAATTAACACGATTAATTGGGCGGAGAAGCTACACTGGACCTTCCTTTCTCCATTATTATCAATTTTTCAGTTTCTATAGGTCATTTAATTAGCTATTACGACGCTGTGCTTGATATACGATGCCAACAATTATATTACGTACTTTTGGAAAAAAAACTCTAATTTAAAGTGTTGCCCTGGCCGTAAAAATGCCTATCTACGCACCGAGAGTAGTAATTGACTTGTTTTATCAGAGGTACATTAAAAGATAATTTATGTTTATGATATGATGTGCATGTCCTAAATTTAGTGCCTCATTATTTTAAATAAACTGCTATCGCACAATTCTCTCACGTGTAACTAATCATTCTTTTTTCACCATTTATTAAACATTTAATGTATTTAGCAGAAATAAAAGAAGATTCGATGGATTCGTTATTTTTCACTCGTGAGACCTCACTTGGAGTTTGCCGCTAGCATATGGGACCCTTACGAAGTAGGACTAATCTCTGAAATAGATCGAATACAGCGGAGAGCAGCAAGATTTGTGAAAAGTTGTTACGATAAACTTAGCAGTGTTACCGAATTGTTGAAGGAATTGGGGTGGGAATCTCTAACTGATCGAAGGGACAGATACAGGTTAAATCTTTTGCGCAAGTTTGGAGCCGACAGTTTTTGCCGGACGTTCAACATATACTGCTAGAGCCAACGTACTACGGTAGAAGCGATCACAGGAATAAAATAAAGGAAATTGACTGCAAAACCGATAGATTTAAAATGTCATTTTTCCCACGTACAGTAAGGGATCATAATAGTTGCGATAGATCAATCATATGAAACTCCCACCCTCAATAGGTAGAGTAGAATCTTCACTTGTGATTAATAACACAACATCATTACTAACATTTCACACCGGTCGATTTGTCCGGCATTGTTTTATTTTGTTCTCTGCATGAAGTAGCATCTCGTAGCATTCATAAATTAGCAGTATCAGTGATATTAACCACTAGATATGTGTATAGCATTGTTCTGCATGTTTGCATGTTCATTTACGTATCACTCCCAGTTTCCGGTCGGACTGCGCACTGTTCACCTCACTGCTTTTTGGCCTGCGCCTAGCGTGCGAGGTTCTGATTTGTCCTGGGACGAGTGCTGCATGCCTGGTGTGGAATCACCCCGTGCTACACACCCTAGTGGTGGCTTGCATGGTACTTCGTAGATGTAGATCAATCTGTGTAGATGTATATGCCTATTGTCGTAAAACGCTTCCTGTTATTAGCCCTTGCCGCTTCTCGGAGGATAGTGCGCAGACGCAGAAGTGTAGCACGGCGGGTTGAGCTCTTCGGAACATACCTAACTCCAAGTCTTTAAGTGGCCATAGGAGATACCAGATGTATGTACGTTCAAATTGCCTAACCGAAAGAAAAACAAGGTTTTGAGCTTCCTTTTTCATTGCTCTCGCAAGTCGGGTTACTGAATGTGCTGTTTCCTATAATGCAAGTAAAATGTTCGAGAAAAGCTTTCATAATGGTTGGAATATTTTGGATGAATACGATTATTTAATAAAAAAACGAGTGGCCATCCTGACATTCCTCTTGTATCCTATTTTTTTACTATTGAGTTCCAAGCCAAAATCTTATTTTTTTTAACCCACCACAGCCTCTCAATAGTAAAAGTAGTCTCTGCGATAGTTTATTTGTACCAAATAGTCCAGGATATCAGTGAATGGACAACCAATTTACTTGTGCCACTATTTAAAAGATATAAAAAGTATTTGAAGGAAAGGATATGATTTTTAGGCTCCTACTTTATGCAGGCAAATGGTTTGTTAACTTAATAATCGCCCAGTTACAGTCACAATATGGGAACAGTAATGCGAGTTCTCTTCGCTAACTCTTCAGTCGCAATCGGGAAATCTTGGTAATATAATGTATGATTCACTTTTCCAAACAAAGTTATACTGTCTTATGTCGTCTCTCACATGTTCAGGGTTTCCAGTACATTGAGAAGGATAAATTGAGAAGTTTGCGCTCACGCAATTTGATACGATATATTCGTCCAGGACTGTGCATGCGTATGAGTTCCTTCGTGTGAATGTGCATACGTCGTCATTTTAATACCGTACTCGACTTCCAAGGTTATGGCCGTTTGTTTATCGCAAACAGTGGGTTCATGTTGAGTTGACTTCGTTCTAAGGTGCTCCGTCTCCTAAGGCTTAATCGCAATGTTTAACCGAAGACATATATCCTACTCACTAAACATAGCATCCAAACTCGAAGCGGGGTTCGAGCCCTAGGCGGCGGTTAGGCGGTTGGGTTGACAATAGGCCAGTATGTCAATAGGGGTGGGCAGTCAAATCATAATCATCTATATTGCTGAATCAAAATACTGTCTATATGAAACATTGTCCAAGCACAATCATCGATACAAACAGACCCATCGGATCAAAGGCTTAACCACAATAAAAATAATGGTTTAAAAACAAACTTCATAATGCGTCTTTGATTAAGTGTCCTCCTCTTTTAACTCACTCCTTATCCATTCACAAATGTTTCCTTTACCGGTCGAGGTCTTGACTTGATATTCGTAATACTATAGCGTTAGCCATCCAATATACTTCCGAGGTAGGTACATGAATTATTACATCTGTATTAATCCATTCCTATCCCTCCAATAATTAGTCTTAAGCCTTTCTCATATTTTATAAATACTCTTGTTAAATGCCAAAAGATTTCTTTTAAGGTTTAAAGCTTCTTTTCATATAAAATGCTGCGACAAATCTCTCAATGTCCTTGATAATCTTGAAACGGTAATTACCAAACGATTATCGAATCAAAAATGTCGATACTCGCTCATATCAAATAAATCTCATCCATCCAATAAATGGGTAGAGATATCGAGAAAGATCATGGATGGAGTAGGTACATGAGGCTAATTTTGAGGGCGTTAAAATGAAGAACTATGAAGGAGTGAAGCGGTTAGCTGAGAGTAAAATAGAGTGGAAGGCTACACCAGTCAATAAAACCAACCTACGGATTAATTACTGCCGATGATGATAACGCAAGCGGAAGCTGTCAACTTGAGAACTGACTAGATGACATACAAACTGCGAAAAAGTATAAGGTAAAGATGTATGTAAAAAATAATAGTTTGCGTAAAACATTTGGAAGAAAAAGTCACCACAAGATTTGGGCACCAAAAACTGGTCATGTGGAAAACATTTCTATCCAGGAAGTAGGATCCCCAATGAAGGATGAAGCAAGTATAAAATATAGTGTTTAGTAAGTAAGCAAATATAGTTTTTTCAGAGTAGAGCAAGCAAAGAAGGAATTCTACCAGAAGAAGTGTCTACTAACTGCCAGTGACACAGGCTTGGAATCGACTCATTAAAACATATACTTGGAGCAATTAGCAGTGAAGCATGGGCAATTACTGAGGCTGGAAGCAATTTAAATGTGGTGCCATCGAAGAATGATGAATATCAAGTAGAAGTAGAAGCTTTTGAACTTATTAAAAAAATATTAAGAAGTGAACCTATTAAACTCTTTTTGCATCACATCAGCTTATTATAAGCATTACTGGAAGGAGAAATAAATGGGTAGAGATATCGAGAAAGATCACGGATGGGGTAGATACAAGAGGCTAATTTTGAGGTCGTTAAAATGAAGAACTATGATGGAGTGAAGCGGTTAGCTGAGAGTAAAATAGAGTGGAGGGCTACACCAGTCAATAAAACCAACCTTCGGATTAATTACTGCCGATGATGATAACGCAAGCGGAAGCTGTCAACTTGAGAACTGACTAGATGACACATGAAATGTATACGTATTGATGGTGTTCTACCTTCTGAGGGAAGAATACATTAAATATTCGAGATATTCGGTTGTCTCTCTTGCGTCCTGCTTTTAATACTTCAAGATACTGCTCATATCAAATAAATCTTGTCCATCCTTGCGAGTTACCAACCGCGGTATTGAAGGTGGAAGTCCCCGCATGGGTGCCAAACCGAGAGAAGAAAACATAAGTAACCCATATCCTCCTCCTCCTTCTATTACCACATCTTTCTAGGAAACCAAAAACTCTCTACCTCAAAGCTCTAATTTCTCTCGCCTTTGGGTGGAATACGCATTCTATGCTATACCCTCGCACGTCGCGACCTTCAAGCTGAAGACCGTGGTTTTGGCCTCTGCTCTGGTTTTTTTTTTACCGAAACCCATAATCGGTCGATGATTGCGTGTCAGTCATCAAATGTCCCGCGTTTCACATACTTTTCTAAAATTGTGACCTCAGTATAAATTGCTTTTTGTTCTTATTCTGCCAGGCCAATGACTGACGATGAAAAAAATCAAATGCAGTCACACAGGCGTTAGCATTAGAAGGCATTAGCCTTCATTGGTGGGGAAAATCGCTGTCGCTGAAAAAAAAATACAATTTGTAAATCCATGCATGAGTGGAAGCTATGTCCTCAATACTTCACTCACTCCCCTAAAAAATCCCAATAGAAATGTTTGATTCTATTATTTTTGGATAATATAAAATAAAAAAGAAATGTGAACTGATTCGAATAATGTCATTAGCTTAAGAGACGGGCATAGATAATCATCGATTCTCACTAATAGCAGATAATATCTCGTTATCCATTACTTAAATCTTCTCGGGAAGAAAATTTATTGATTCAATACGCTTTTCATCTAATATTTTTCGGGAATAATCTGGCTTTAGTTTCGTTATTTTGGAAGGCGACCAGCAACTGCGGTAATTTATTAATTATTACTTGTATGAAGAACCTGGGATCTCATTTCCTTCAGATTCAAATCAACAGAACACATGAATACATTAAATAATTACATATACGTTGGAAATGAGAAAAATTTGGCCTTGACGGGAAAATTCGAAAGTTTCTTATTAATTAAGACCAGGAAAAATATGGAGTATTGGAATTACCGAAAAATTACATGAAATATAATACCCGTATCAATTTTTACAGCTTTAATATAATTTATCTAGCTTTTAATATTTGTGCTGCAATAATACACTGAACAAGATACATTTAGAACAAGATACTATCAGTTTTTATCCTACGGAGTAGACCAAAGAACAGTAAAACTAGAAACACTGTTAAATATCGTTAACAGATTGTTTTCCCAGTGACAGTCCTAAGATAAATATAAATCCTTTGAATTTGAGTGGTGGTCAAGTACTAAGGTTGAATAGATGTTGAAACAGTTTTGGCCGAAACGAATTTATGGATGGTGCTTGACGAATGCGCCGTGGTAGGGAGATCCGTGGTTTGACGGCCACGACCAAATCGGAGATATGAAGAATTGTAGAAGAGTGGGGTGGGAATGTTAAGGTACAAGTGTAGACCCGGCATTTGTTAGGGGTAGGTACGGTGTAGCGAAACTTGGTGGCACTCGCTTGTGACGATCATGTCGCAAAGGAGAGGAAATCATGCATCAGATGTGGGTTGAAGCGGCCGAGCCTCTTACCAGAGGACCTTGCGGGAGTCACTCGATAACTTTGCCTGCTCATCAACGCTTGGTTTACGGTATGTGTCCTCTAATCCTCCGCTGGTGAGTGCCACCAAGTTTCGCTATACCTATATGTCACCAATCATATGATTATATGCGATGTCATTACTGTCAGCCATAAAAATCAAAATATTACGTCAGCCATATTTTTCTTCAAATACCAGAACATTTGTATCTTCAAGACCAAACTGTCATTTCAGATCGTAGGATGTGTAGGTATGTAATATTTTTCTAGATCGGACATAATACCATTCAACTTCGAACGCTTATTGTTTGCCTGCAGGGTTTTTTAGATCACTTTATTTGAATTATATCCGATCATGCAGGGGCTTAATTTAGAAGGTACCCGGAACAGCAAAAAAAATTACAAAATTTTGACGTCACACATTCGACAATACCGGATTACACCATTCAGGAATTCATCGTTGGGACTGCGTCGTAACTTTTTCGACATTGTTGAGAGTCGAAGATGTTTAGCACTTCCTGATTGAGATCCACGATCCAGTTCCTGAAATAATCAATTATGTTGAAAGGAACTTGTGCGTGAATCGATTATTTCTTCATTTCATAGAAACGATCCTCTAAAAACGTTATGAAAACGTTCGCAAACTCGTTACGTTCTCCGCGCGCTGAATGCGCTGCTTAATAAGAGGCAGCAGACTTTGCGTTCATCATCATCAGTAATCTGTCTTGAGTTTTGTTGGTTCCAGCCCTCCAAGCAATCCGGTTCTTTTTTTTAGATATCTTAATTCCCACAAGCTCGATACTTTGACGTCAACTTTGAGAAGGAATTAATTATTTTTCTCTCTCTCTCTGAATCTTTGTTTGCATCCTGACATCTGGGTCTTCAATACTAAACATTTCCACCATATTTGCCGCAATTCAATGTTCTGTTTTTATCGCAGCGTCTCTGGCAGTATTCCCTCATCATCCTCTCCATCAAGGGCAATTAGTCACTTGAAGCTTCTCAGCTTAAAATAGGAGGACTGAATAGAGATAATTTCCTTAATAATTAGTCTTTTATGTCATTCACTACATTTTGCATGCGTAAAAATCTGAGAATATTCTGGACTGGAGTTAGTATTCTGGCGGTAGAGATGAGAATAGTTGCATTTAGGTCAGTATTAATGTCCAGAGAAACCAGAAGATGCTAACCAGTGACGTTCATCTTCAGATTAATTGAAATCTGGCAAACTGCAGTCTCAGTTTGCAGTTTGCGCCATTCATTTTCCGGGTAATATAATCTACTAGGTTTTAGCACGACTTTACGCTTCAGGAAGACGATATTTTTAAAAAAATGGGGAAGGTCTGATGTACAGATCTAGTTAGAAATACAACAGGATGTAATTCGTTTTGTTTCTAAATTAATTTTTAAAGTCAATGTATTGCTCAACGTAATACGTTGATTGAATCGCAAGAAAACTTCGGCTTTGTAAGCATTTCCAGCGTTCTGCGTGATACAAATTAATCAATTTAATGCTTAAAATACGTATGTTTATTTAATTACTGGCAAATTCAGTTGAAAAAAGTCTTTGGGTCATTAATCTTACTGTATTTTCTTTTGCTTCTTATAATTGGTTAAAGTTATGAATAAAATTCGAAAATGGTTATAATTATAACTAGAGGTAAATGACGCTCAAGTTACCAAAACAATTCATCACTAGCGAAGTGGCCTCCCTTTCGCTTTGGTTATCTTTATCAAGCATAATTATTGGTTCTTGAAAATTTCACCCTAGGCGTTTTTTTATGTTTTACCATTTTATTCCGTTACTTTCTGTAAGGCTGATTTCTATAAGGGTGCTACAACCCCTCTGATTCTTTCTTTTCACGTAAACCTTAAATCCTTTACATTTCCACATATTCTTCCTTTGTTTTCGATTCCATCTAAACTTTGGAATTCCAACTTCCGATCGTAATCCGTGGTTAAAAGTGTTCCTCTACTGCTTTGAGTGGACAGGGAGCATTAAATGTTTTACTGATTAACACAAGCTATCATTCGGTGTGATAACGCCATGTATATTTTAACTCTTATATCTTAGCGCGATACTAGATATGCGCGATATTAGAACGCGTGCAGCGAAGATCGGCGAAGATACGTTAAAGGCCGTTACGATAATCTCGTTAGTGTTACTGACCTTTTGCAACAACTGGGATGGGAAATGCTTTCAGACCGTCGATTAAAATTTAGACTCAATCTATTATGTAAGTTCCAAACCGGCCTATTTCCTGACGTCGTTGATAATATTTTACGAAATCCGACTTACTACGGTAGATCAGATCATGAGAATAAAATTAGGGAACTAGATTGCGGAACGGATAGATTTAAAATTTTTCGCATTCGCATTCGCTTATAGTTACAGTCTTTTTTTATTAAAAATACTTTATTTCCCTTCCCTTTCCCCACGAACTATAAGGAACCATAACAGCTGCCAATGAGACTTTTATCTAGGTTTGTTGATAGGTGGTGTAGCTCTTAGTAGTAGTAGCACTCCCTAATACTTGAATCCTTTTCTGTTACCTAGTACTAACAGCACGCCGTGCATGTTTTCTACATAAGTCTTGAGTCTCTGTCCATTTGTGTAGTTGCAAAATGCATATATATTAACGGTCCCTCTCCATAATGATAATATCTGTAGTGTATTAGTGCATGATTGTGAGGCTTTGCCTCGTGACAAGCATTAGCGATTTATGCTAATGCATAATAAGTCGTAGTTACACTAACTTTAGGGTATAGTGTAATGCATGTTGGTGAATACTCACCCCCTGCCACACACCCCTGAGGTGGCTTGCAGGGTATTTTGTAGATGTAGATATATACTGGGCCATTACACGTAAATTAATTAGTTACACCTTAACCTGTCCAGCACGCGCCTTATTTTTGCCTATAGCGTGAATTTATTCAGCTCTGCAGCTTCAGCACCTTTTGATGACATCACGGTTCTGCTTATTCAAACCCAAGCCAGGACTGCTGAGTTTCTTTGTTAATCACCTTCCTAGGTGTTACGACTCGTCCTCGGTAGCGAGAAGTTGCTTAATGTGGTCGGCAGAAATGTCATTTTTCCGTAACGGCCAGTCACGCCTCCAATCATCAATGCGCACGCCGTAATTTTCACCTTATGTAACGGTGAATAAAGCCTCTCACCCACTTGTTGTGATTAAGAGTGCATATCACTTCCGCATTCTATTCCGGACTGTTACCGCGAAGTAAAAGTAGGAATATGCCGCATTTGACGCAATTACGGCTTCCATAGTACTAGATTGTTACGGCTGGCCGTGATTAGACGTTATAGGAAACTTCAATGATTAGCGTTTTATATCGATTTGTTGGCCGCTTATGTATAGGTATTTATAGATATACAGGGAGCGTGGTGGCCTAGTGGGTAGAGTGCTTGGCTACTGATCGAAGAATGCCTGTCGTTCCTGCATAATAGTGATTCCTAAACATTTAATGGACCCCGCGTTGACTATTTCCAAATATTTTATTTTATAACATCCTTCTCGTATATTCTCCTTTCTCTATCAACGTACAGCCTAGGGATCGGAAAATCGATTTCGATTATAATCGAAGATCGATTATCACTCTCCGATTTTCGATTTAATCGAAGTCGACTTTTTGTTTTGAATAATCGATCAAAATCGATTCTAGCCGATCGATTTTTAATTTTGCTATTCGAGCTGCGCCAGTTCGTAAACCTCCCTCCAGTCGACCGCAAATCCAACCTAAATCCACTACAAGCCTGGGAGAATAATATTATACTGAATAAATATATAAATAAGTCGAATATATAAATAAGTTAGTTTTTTTAAGGTCCATCCCTGAGGAACACTGGTTCCACGGCTTTGTAAACAAGAAATAAATAAAATTCTGTTTTTCATTTTGTGGTAGGTATGCCCACTTTTCAATATTGGTACAATTCTTATTGCTACTAAACTATATGTAATTATCTGGTATTATTACTTCCCTGCAAACATTATTAATATCTTTAAAATAATATATTGTATTAATAAATTTTTTTCCCGTATTCAGTTCTTATCCCTAGTGCTTCCACTAACCCATATTTTGCGTTTCGTTACAACAGCACATCCGTATTTCAGCAGACAATTACTTTACTATTTTAAAATATCGATTTCGATTTTTCGATTATTTTGGACACAAAATCGAATTTATAGAAAATCGATTTTAAAAACCAAAATCGAAAGTCGATTAATCGAAAATCGATTCTGGATATATATTTCCAATCCCTAGTACAGCCACACATTTCTTTAGGTTTATTTCCAACTGTCATTTTCGCTCAAGGCTTGTTTTGTTACAAGATCAATTATTAATAATTCTCTACATTTAGGTTTGGCACATTTGGTAATGGTGGTGATATCTCAAAGTCTAGAGAACATTTGAGTACAAATAACCATTTTGGTAATTTATCCCGGAGAATTTTACGTGTCACTAACAAGATTCGTAATGGAGCGTGGTGGCGTAGTAGGAAGAGCGCTTGGCTACTGATCGAAGGGTCCCGGGTTCAAATCTGGGTGAAGCCTTTGAACAAAAAAAAGCCTCGGAAGTAGCCCAGAGAAAGGAACTAGCCCCCCGACCCTGAATGTGTGAAATTCACTTAGTCTGGGGTGAGCCCTACCCTCAACTGTCCAAACCAACCTTCGGGTTGAAACACTGAGTGAGAGCTATACAAACGTTCATAAAATAACATTGATGGACTTTACTTTTGACGGTTGACATTTTACCGGGCAGTTTTTAAAAATAATTATACTTATCTTATAATTGGGTGGTGTGGCAGTGCAATGCGTTCGGTTGGGAGTGTATGAGGGTTTGGGGGTTGACTCTGGTTGAAGTCCCTTTCTACAAACCCTCTTGAGTTCCTCGCCATTCGTTTTAATCGATACCAGCATTTCACGGAAAATCAGAGGTGGTGCAAAGACAGAAAGTACCACCTTCCTTAATAGTTGAATTTCACCTGACTTTGGGCTTCGCCTGAGTTGAGCTCTAACCTTATGTATCATTCCAGTCTTTGGGTTGGTAATTATTTTACGGCTTGATAAGGAACCTTGTACTATTAGGTTTGGTACAGGAAAATTGTAATTAAGCCATTGGAATGACTTCAGTCGTCAAATGTTATGTTGGATTCTTCTCTGTATATGTGATTAATTTATAGTATCACCGTTCTACCATTTTGTCTATTGTCAGTTTATGCATGTAATTTATGTGCAAAAAATAATCACTGACACCATCTTCTGGGCAAAAAAAACAACCTCTTAATGCACACTTTTATTTTATATTATGTAATCGGTGTATATAACGCTCGACGAGCTTTAAAACCAGTTCTTAATTATATCTAGGAATTATTTTGTCACGTTAACGAATTATTCGGTATAATCTATTTTCTTGCATTAACTATTGTTGCTGACGAAGATTTATATTTGCTGAATAATCATTTTTCTGGATAATTGCGAGTTTTTTTTCCATAATTTGTCTAGAGTTGTGCCCATGTCTATTGTCAACGGTTTTGTGCGGTGGTGTTTATTTGATTCAGATTCCTACTAGCTTTTGATTATCTATTTGCTCCAACTCGGAGCTGAGTCGTAATCGCTGTAGCGGCGGAAATGGTTCTCCATCATAGGAGCAACTCTATGCCGAGGGGGATCGGAAGTTATATGCCGATCGTCATCATTGGTATATTTATTAAATTGGACATTAACAAGAAAAGTTTGTCCATCACTCGTTGAAGTTAGTTATAGCACTTTGAGTTCGTCCAAGATAATAGCGCAGTTGACAGTTATAAATGCAGCCAATTGGTGAACACGTCCTATATGTCGTTTGGGGAAGGGAATCACGAGACCGAAGAATCCAATTTGGTGGCCTTTGATAAAATTGTTAACTTTTAATTTGTTTCGAAGCCAAATCCATTTTTTACAACTGCGCTATTATCATGGACGGACAGTTCGCTCTGCATTCCCTTTCCTCCAAGTATTTTCATTTTTCAGTTCGTAACTCTTCCGTGTAGTCCATTATATCAATTCTTCCCCTTGCCTTTTCCCACTTTTCTATCATTCTCCCATTAATCGTAGCCCATGCCAACCGGTTGATAGATAAGCTAGTGCAAGGCATTCTAAAACTCCTTGTCTTCGTTGGGAACTTGGAATCACAAACTTTTTCCCCGATTTCCGGCTGTTCGACGATTTATTCCCTCTTCGGATCCCCAAATGCCTCCGCACTCCGGCTCGCCTTCTCAAATTCCAAATCATTGCCCTCCTTTCTCTTGTTTACCTAAAATTCTAACCCCGGCGCGCTGTTCATAATCAATTTATTATCCCTCAATATCTCCACCGACCGCCTTTTCACTCCCTTCTGAATGAAATGGTAAATTTTCATGCCTCTTCCACTTGCTATAAACTGAATCGTCTATTTTATCTTTAAATTTCTCTGAAATTAATAAAATCTACTCTCAAAAAGATGCCTTAGTTTTTTGGGGCATGTGGAGTGCATTTTTCTGTGGGTTTTCGTGTCAATTCGCCAGCGAACGGTTTTTCAGTTTGCCTGAGACTGTTTGCTGTTGAACTTGAGCGGAACGGAAGGTGAATCCTTTCGAATGAGAGACATCGACAACACCATACAGATGCACCAAGTGTTATGCCAGCGTTTTAAAATGTTTTCTTTTTCTTTTTTCTCTGTAGTCCTTAAGTTCTAGTGTTCTTCAGTATCATATCTCTCAAGTCACAATGTGTCATAATGAACGAATATGCTTCTTTTTGCATTAGTTTTGCTTTTAGCACCTGTAAATTTCTTTAAGTGTCAACGTTCAGTGAAAAGGATCTATCATGCGTGTCGTATTTGTCTTCAAAATGAACTGTTGAAGAAAACAAAACGTAAAATTAATTGTTCCTCAGGTTTTGCAAAATTTGAAATATGTTTATCTTTCTCATCGATGTGAATACTGCCTCGACGCCTAAATACGGATACGTTTCGTCCGTTACCTTTGGGATCCTGGATCTTCCTGGTGGGAGCACTTCCTCGTGGAAGTCCAGCGGACGACCTTATCAGAAATGTAGACCAGCTGTGAGAGGAGACCAGTGTGAGTGTATGCCAGGGGAAGTGGGAAGAATGGAGGGGGCTATATTTTATGCTGGCCAATCGGGATAGGAACAGCGGAGGGGGTTAATGCTTATTGTTATGCCCCGTTTAGACTACTATCGTACGTACCATCGTAGCAACTCGCACGCATTCACACTACTATCGTAACTCAGTGCTGCCCTCACCAATAATCGCGACGAACAAGTAAAGAGCAAGCGAACAAAATAGGGATTCCCGCGTCTCAGTGGCGTTTTTAAGTCTTTCGACATGGATTTAAAAGCAAATGACACCTATCTTGGTTCATTCATTGAGTACCACCATCTAATTCAAACTTTTTTGATTATCGTCATTCATCATTTCCGATTTCCGGTCGTGGTACCAGCGCTGACCATCGTAAAAGTGGCAGTGTTAGGAACTACGCGTACCGCTGTCCGGACATGCGTTCACACTACTATTTCCGGCAACTATCGTCAGGACGATCGTACGTACGATAGTAGTCTGAACGGGGCATTAGAGAGAGAGAGGGGAGGAGGATGCGTGAGCCGTTGCATGCTGGGAAGGTGGATGGAATAGAGGAGAAGGAGGAGGATAAAGGAGGAGGGAATGAGAGGGAAGAGTTTGAGGAGGAAGGGAAAGGGAAGAGAAAGGAAAAGTGAGAAAGTGTGATGAGATAGAAGAGGGAGGGAGAGGGGAGGAATTGGAGGGGGGTGTCGATATAGGAAGAGAGAGAGAGAGTAGTAGAGGTATGTGCTGCGTGGGTTGGGGTGGGGAGCGGAGGGGAAATGCCCAATGTTTCCCGGAGGGGAGGTGAACGGAGGGATGGGTGATATGTGGGGGGGGGGGGGGCAAGGGCGAGTGGAAAGGGGTGACGTAGTGGTGAGAAGATGGGGTGGAGTGGGGCTGCTTGTAGATGGGCGGCGAGGAACGACCCTGAGAGAGGGTGGGAAGGGATCTTGTGTGGAAAGGGAGGCGGTGCCGAGTCAGGATTGGGCAGGGGTGTGGGTCAGTGAAAGCGTCTTGGAGACCAGCCGACGTCGGCACAACTGCAGACGGCTTTCTTTGCTTGCACCTCGACCGTGTCGACTGGCTTAGGCTTCGGGCTCTCGGACTGTGCTCGGGTGATATCTACGTGACGAGTATCCGAGCGATCACATCTAGCGTTCAAGTCTCCGCGTTCGAGCGTTGGAATCTCCAGTAACCCAATCGGTCGTGCAGCGATCCTCATTCACCAGAGGGTCTTCGTATTCGGAACTTTAGCGGACGGTCCCTGAGTGCTCTACTACACTGTACCAAAATATACCGTGGAATGGCTGATTTATAGCCCATGGAGTACGGAAACTTCGAGGTAGCCAAAGATTCACCTCCTGGATCCTCGAGAGTTGAATTCCCGATTCATCTCCCCACGTCTGAATCCCCTCCGAATACCTCTACGAAAGGTTCAAGATCCTTTTCTTTCTGAAGTGATTATTCTTCCTCCGTTGTTCTTTACTCAGGTGATATCACTGCCTAAAGTGTCCACGCAGATAGACTTCTGAAAAAAATAAAATACGCATCCGTCGCGTCAACACTTAGCGACGAGAGAGATTGTGTGTGTGTGTGTGCTCTTGGTGAAAACCATACTGTTTACGCTCGGAAAAAATGTCGAGAAGCATATTGTGAAGCAAACTTTTTTTTCGCCATACAGGGGTGAGGAGGATTCTCTCGGCGTCGCTCATAATTTTATTTTTTGGAAAAATCTCGACGGTGTTCATTGACGAGGGATCGCCATGAATTCCCTGTGGACGTTCTGCCCCCATCTACTTCGGCTGTTGCTGGCCTGTTTGTGTTGCCTGGCAGTGACCACCGTGGCGGAGCCTACGCTAACGACGCTCAGTCCGAACGAAGTATTGTTGCCCAGTCCACTGGTCAACGAGACGGAAGGAGATGATCGCAACGACGGAGATGAAGCTCCCCATTGGTCGTCCCACGGGTCCCTGCATAAACTTCTGGACGTGTTTGACATGGAGCTGCTGTCGGAGAGGCTGTCAGGAGAGGACGGGAAGCAGGCATTCTTGAATCCGCAATGCAAAGCCAATTGGCTGATGTTCGCCAAAGCGATAAGGAGTGGTGACACCTGGGCTGTGAAGAGTAAGTGTCTTGTCTATTATCCTGCTTTTTCATTGTCGATAAGTGACGTTTCGGCGCATCTTCCTGCATTTTTTCGCTTGAGTCCCATGAAAGCGGTGGATTCTTAGCATCTGTAAGGAAAATGCAAAATCAATGCATAATGAATTATACATTTGGGTGCTTCGAGCAAAAATAAGTGAACAAAATCTAAATTTATACCCCAAGTTGTTGAATTCTCCAGCCATTGAATTCCTTAAATAATTAAACCGAATCTTTAAGCATCATTATAAAAATTTCTATGCATTATACATGGAAGCACAACGTTTGCATATTGATTGAAAAAGTAAGACGGTATTCGTTTCCCATAAAATAGTTTAATAATAATGTTGCAGTGCTGGAATGAGACGACCTTAATATTTCATGTTTCAAGGTAGATTTCTACCGTGCGTCTGTCCTTGGATACGAATTGTTTAGGGATCATATATAATCTCATGGTGAAAGATGTGGATTCATCTGTTGGCGAGTTGGCTGTATAAGACGTACTCGTGATTGATATAAAAACGTCAGTAAAATTTTTTCTAGTAAAGTAGCAGTTATTCATCCCTTTAGTGGCTTCATTATTTTAAATAACACACCATTTTTCTATAATCTTTTATATATTTTAAAATTCTATGTCCTGATTGAAACTAGGATCATAATACTCTATATAATCTGCTAAGGGCAAACTATGCCGCTCTTTTTCCTTAATTAAATGTACCTAAACGGTTTAAATTGGAATTAGTCTGATCCGCCATCTATGCGTAACTGACTACTTGTGAAGTGCAATATACTGACGAGCGCCATAGAACATGGAGTGATAAAAAAGATCTTACGCATTTCAGACTTCAGATTAGGTCCCTATAATCAACTCAATAAATACACATAGAATGCTTTTGCACCCGAAGTCATACCTATCATCAATCCACACAAAATTGAATGCGGTTGGAACCCAGACGCAAAATAATTGGTAGTGTAACTTTCAGCTGCGACTTACCTACGCCGATATTTCAGCTGTATCTACAACCTTGGAAGTTCCTAGTTAGTTATTTATATCCTGAAGTGACAATTTTTTTACATTGGTAGAATTTTGGGCGCCAAAAATTAGTTCCCAACCTCTCGATTCTTATGCACGGTGAGGAAATACGTATCTCTTCAGTAAGAGTGCGACAAACGGCATGCGAGCTTCTAATCCTTGCGGCTACGTGGAGGCATCCGTGCTAGCAGAAGCGTCCGAATTAGCGCAAATATCTTTGTAAATCTCGGGATTAGTTGAGATACGTCAAGTCGCAATCCTATCCGCCAGACTTGAGTTACTTGGTGAATTCCGTTCCTGCGAGTTTAAGGCCGACACAAGGGATGTAATTGTAGCGCCCCTCTACATCTTTGGGTGGTGGAAAAGCTGCCGCACAAGAGGTAGATTTTTCTTCTTCTTCACGTTACCCTGCGATCCACCATAGGGGTGTGTCAGGGGGTGTTAGGTGGAAACGGGAAGGAATAAGAAAAAAGGGTTACGAAAACGGTAAGGACGGAAGTTAAATGCATGTTAACGAAATGCCTTAAGTGTTTAGCTAGGGTTTTCATGCATTTAATAATGGTGCATTGAAGAAATAACAAGCGATCGTTTTACGCATGCGCAAGGCACAAGGGCATACGACAAGAGGAGCGTAACTTTCTTGCTTTAAAACAGGTTTCTATCACATTTTCCTTATTATTTTTTCCCTCTCTCCCCCTTTTACACGGACGGTGTCCAAACACCCCTTCTTGCCAAGGCCCATATGTGGAAGCTTATACATATATGTACATACTTATGTGTTTGTGTGGATGAATATCCCTCGCTTACTCTTAAAAATCCATATCTCTCTCCAAAGGGTTCGTCAGGTGCGTGAAAAGTCGAAATAAAATGTTTGCCGTAATTTTGTTTCTTAAAAACAGTTCAACTGCTTTTATGTTTACATTGATTGTTAAGTTACATCCATTGACAATCCCTATCTCCAACGAGATCCGTCTTTCCGCAGCGAAGGCGACATTCTGCGAACTTCAATTTTCATTCGCAGTCAAGATATTTCATGAGTTGACCAAGACCGTAGAGAGGCTTGCGCTCATCACCATCTCCTTCATCCAGGGAAGTGTATGCGTGTGTATGAATGAATCTCTCTCGCTTGCTCTTAGCATCTACGTACGTATCTATCCCTATCTCTTCTCCAATAGATTAGATTGTTCTACTTTTCGTGAAAAGACGAAATGAAATTGTGACCATCTGATCTTGCCCTCATAGTATCTAGCTTATCCCTCGCCAAATTTCGCCTATTATAGTTCCACAAATGTTGTTACCATAAAAAAGAAATTTTCGAACGTAAATATATGCTCATTAAATACCGTAAAGCCATATGTATCGTGCCACGTTCCATCGATGTTAGTGATTTTTTTAAATCAGTGTAATGCGTAGAATCAGTTGCACGTTAAGCTTTCTAAGATACCTATCCACCTGAAGTTTAGTAATGACTTAAAAGCACGTATAGAGCCTCTCACTCAAGCCTAGCTGATTATTTGTATGATTTTGACGTACTTAATTATGTTTAAATTATTTTAAATCATCCCTTTCAAATGCTTCCTTTTGCACTGGAAATTTCTAGTTCATTACACGCTTTATTTCATAATGCAAACATTATTACCAATGAGAGGAAGTGAAGAAATAATTTGTCTTCTCTCTAGATAAATTCCATAGGGCCAAATCATTCCGTATTTCATCTAGACCAATGCTTTTTAAGCGGTGGCATGCTTGTTATCAATGGCACGAGAGTTTTTGACTGATGCTGTGCGACAATAGATGGTTGGTGACGATTCGAACTCATTGTTAGGGCTTTTATCCTCATGAGAATAGGGGTAATGATTTGTACTAGTATTATGACACACTTTAGCATGATTAGATTATGATTCAACACGTGATTCAGAATTTTTTTCTCCCTCGGCCGATATCCCTTGCATTTTCAAGAACTACTGGAACGTGAAATTATTAGGACAGAGGGAGGCGGACAAAAAAGATCTACGCACCTTTAAAAAGATTACTGAAAATACTCCTCGATAAAAGTTACGAAAACACTGATCTGTGTGATGATACGATGGATATTATGTAACACATTGAGAATGGCATGTAGGTAATCGAATAAACTGTATACAAGTTGGGAACTGCAGCGGGAATTGAAGAAGAAAGAGATGAGATGTATGGGTGAAGTGACGGAAGGAGACAGAAGCGCCAAGAGAAGCGTGATAAGCGGGTCGGACAGACATGCACCGAGTGCCTCATGCCAGCCACATCAAAGGTGTGTGGCAGGGGTGAGTGTCACGAGCTAGTAGGGGGACAAGGATACACGTATTTCTAAACGTGCACCAAGGGTTTGCGCATTGAGTTATTTCCACTGCCGAATTCCAGGCTTCAAAAGTACAACAGGGATGCGGTACACGCCGTTAGCAGTGTTTAACGTAATGGAGAGCGTTTTACGTAAATTCTACAAATTAGGCTCTATCTATCAATCTATTAACATTATCTCGACGAAAGATCTTCTGATCTCCTAATCTTTGCTGAAATAAAACATTACAAACTTGTTCACTAAAAGCGGGCGGAAATGCGGGAATTCCCGCCTGGGCCCCGATTTTAACGTACTTAAAATAAGACGTTTATCGCATCGAAAGTTTTTATGTCGTTTACATATTATTTGCAAACCTTTTGCCCTGAACGACCTGAAACGCGTTTTTAACGCAAAAATTTTTTCATAAGGGGGGAGGGGGAGTCACAAAAACCGGGCCCCTCTGGACGTGCAGCGGCCCGAGCCCCTGAGCACCCACGCCGCCCCTGCACCTTCCAACAGCATGTGTTCTCACGAGAACGTAAATGTTATGGGGTTTTTGGAAGTCTTCGTGAGCATGATAAGTTCCTTTGTTGCTATATTTTTTTTAACTCAAGGTCGCCGTTTATTAGGCTCATTTTGCTCTCAGTGAGTGAACCAGAGAAATGTGTGTCACTGTGACTTGCGAACAATTTGGAAGTTGGTACCCACCCACTACTATCCAGCTGTAATAGTGGCGTTGTAAGTGGAGAATTAATGCGCGATGACCAGTGCTCATTTGGAATCATAAAAACTATTATATGATAGCTATAACTCACGCGGAACAAGCCGGTAAAAAATGAGATTTGGTGGCGAGTGCAGGTTTTAATCAGCTGAATTTATTTTTCCATAAAAAACTGCAATTTCAAAATACGAGAACTGATAGAAGTCATCTCAGAAATTGATTCCCTTGCTAAAAAATTTTGAAAGAAAGTCCACTCTTCCGTCTCTCGTTGTTATCAAGCCACTTGACGGGGTTTATTAATATGCTCGTGCCATTGCACGTGCTTGTTACACTTTACTTGAAAGAGTTAACTGGTGCAATCAAAATCTAGAAGGTCTAGTAATGATTGTAATGCACCTGGGTAACTACAACACTAAACAACTAGCGCAAGTAGTCTAGGAATGTGGCGGCTATCAAAAGAAGTACAGCTAGTCATATTAAGAAATTTGACGAACACGTCCAACACATGAAAGAACATCATCGAGAAAAGTAGGCATTTGGCTACATTTTGAGCAGTACAGATATGCTCAGATGAATGAACTTTATGTATTCCAAACTATTTTTTATTATGCGAAACCCCAAGCGGTTGGGGTTTTGGTCGGAATTGATCGAAAGAGTTGAAATCGGTCAGTGTTACGTTTAATAAGAAAAATGTGGAATATATATGAAGTTTATACATTTAAGAATGTTTATAAAACACCTCAAAGTCAACTTGCAAATCAAAGTTATAGTACTTTATACGCCCAGAAAATAAGTTCCATTTGACAGTTAAGAGGAAGCAAATGTATATCTTGAAAACATATTTATGTAATTTTCAAATAAAAACCTTGCACCATTATTTCACACAGTTGCTACCATGGTTTAATCGTTTGCTGTATTGGGGCACCAGTTTCCGCAAGCCTGCTTCATATAAAGATGCCGTCTGGCATATACCAAACATGTGCTAACGGCTCCTTTAAGGTAGTTTGAGCGAAAAATCACTTCACCTAGTATTTGATGAATTTTGCCTCATTTTAAAGATACAACCCTCATCTTTCCAATGATATCAAAATATCAACCCCTTGCCGAACTACTTTTCGAGCAATTTGCCGGAAAAAGTAAGCTGTTTTACATGGGATAGATTATGGCTGAGCGCTCCAGAGGGAGGATATTGAAGGAAATAGGAATTTATAATACCTAGATTTCGTCAAAAAACTAACGGTGTATAGATTGCATGTTTTCTCAACTATTTATAAAAAATAATCTATTACTCATCACAGTAACTTTTACAGAATCGCAAAAAAAACCTGTTGTTTTGAAGGGTTTTCAGCCGTACGGCGGGAAAAAATGAGTCAAGTTAGAGGCTTATGTAGCTTTATTTATTTAAGTACTGAGATTTTCGGGCATATATAACTACATATTTGCGCCATTAATATTACAATATTTATTTCGTACTTCTTGCAGACGCTGAAATCAAAGAATAAATTTTGAATATGGTCTCCACTTTGAACTATCTCGCTCAAACCACCACCATCGTGATATAGTTTTCGAAATTTAAGTTTTTACCATCTCGGTACAATTTCATGAAGGAATGAACGAAAGTTTTGAGGGAAATGCACTCCATCCTCCACGGTGAACCTTCTCTTCGGTTCGCACGCGTTAAATCGCCATCGTAACTCTTCCGAGGAAAGAATTGAAAACGGAACCTACTCTCTGGACATATCTCGGAGGCATGTCCTTCCATGACTAAGCTGTCTTGGCTGCAAGGGCTCGTTCCAAATTATTGGGTGTGCCAAGCTAGGAACAGAGTGAAAGGAGTTTTCTAGAAATCTGTTGGTGCCACTCGTCAAATGAAACCGCTAAGGTCTAACGGATATATCAATTATAGGTGGTCGAAACAGAAGTTATTTGTGCTCTATAGTTTTCAGTATGTGGGTCAAAATCCAGTCGGAATAACGCGGCTGATGGAGGCAAGGTAGTTGGAGAAGGAATTGGCGTGTTTCCCTCGGCAGAGCATGTAGAGAGCATGTAGAGGGCATGTAGAGAGCATGTAGATCTTCAAATGTGTTCAACTTAGTGCTTAATCAATTAGATGCCCAGATGCAGTCGGTCTTCCTGGGTCGATAGCGATTATTCGTTATTCATCTTTCCGGTTCGTTTTTAGCTGCAATTCGAAAGGTGACACGCTCTTCTTTCATTAGTTTAGTAAAATTCAAATTCCATAAATTCAAGTATAACTTGACTCTCATACTAATTGAATCTTGGCAGTGTTTCTAAGATATTTCATTGAAGATCACCCAAAATCATTTTTATGTTCGCCAGATAATGCCGACTGCTAATTGCCGACTTTAAATTCAAATTTGCAAAATGTGTGATTATTAAATTTAAAATGGGAACTCCATATACTGATCCCTGACAATATGTAGAATCATTTATTCAGTAACCACCCACTGCCTTAGTGATGTAATTGGGTTTCAAGTAGGTTGTACAGCACCGGCTAACAAGACTTGAGGCATCTTCCATCCTGGCTATGTGAAACCTAACAAATTCCAAATTACACATGTTTTTTTTAACCGAATCCAGTGCCATTTTCGCGAATTTTAGCTTCAATTACTTCAGAAGTTTCCTAATATTTCAAGAAACTAGATGGACAGGTCCCTATATTTTTATGCCATTCAATTTCCTGGGAGACTTTGCCTCTTGTGAAAGAGATTTGGCAACAACAGAACACGCATTATTATAAAAGCAACCAGGGTGTAAAAAATGACATTCCACTCACATTATGGTGGGATAACGTAAATTCAACTGCAAACACAACACCCATGCCCGTTCTTGTCTTTGGATTGATAGCGCGTGACCGACTGCATGCGAGGATGCTGCATTCTAGTGCGTTAGTTCATCCGCGTAATAGTACGTGACCCAGACGCTTAGCGCACACATCGTGAGTGCTAGAGCCTCTTAATAGATTCCCGCTCATATGACCAAGTTAAGAGAGTGGTCTTGAACCTTGAGAAAACTCACGGCGACCACTGGCTCGACCACTTTCATCTACGCGACATTGCGGCATCCCGTCAGATATGACTTCCGTTGAGACTATCTCCTTCAAGTTCACGGCCGAGGCTGAGGTTTCTCTCCTCATTGAAGTCCGGACAGGTAAAGGCTTTATTTAGAAAACGTTAATGGGTAAGGTATTCATAATTCCACCATTGTTATCCCCATGCACTACGTCCACATCCATTTATGTAGCAGGGGAATAAACTACTGGTGTTTATTTAAGGTACTCAAAAGTTTTAAAAAGTTTGTAAAAAGCAAACATTTTCGGAGTTTATTGGTCTCGGTGGTTGGTTATTTGGAGGAAGGGGCGTGCTACTGGTTGTGAGATCATCTGCGCCGCTGTCATGTTCCGTCAAGGTTCGTAAAAAATGGCATTCGTCAGGTAGCGAAGTCGTTTAAACTTACCGGTAACGTCAGTTTGCAACTTGATATAAGAATTTAAGATCTGAATGCGTGCGAATGTAATGAAAAGTTAGTAGAAGACGTAAATTTTCACGTAGTTATGAATAAAATAAACATGCGGTATCACTTTTTATTTGAAAAGCCCAGTAAAAGACCATCGCTCGTTAAAATGCTCACATTCGATGCTATCGAATTTTGTTTACATTGATTGCATAGATGTTAAGTATTCATTGGCGCATCATCTCTATCGTATTGCCAGTGTTGGAATATTGATAAGTAAAAGATCGGTATCAGAATTTATCGAAAAAACTGACCGGAACAGTTACATTCTTGAAGATGGAAGATTCCGTATTGAATGTATTACGATAATATTTTCTCCCAAACAAGGTTTTAATTTTTACAGCCTGTTCTAACTGACCTTGGTCCCAAGAAGCGCCCGAAAATCAATGAAGGCAGAAAAGAAGTTTGAAATGTCTTCTGAGGTTGTTTTTCTAAGGTTTAGGACCTTAAAAACTTTTTAAAGACAGTAAAGAACTTTTTAAAAGGTTTGGCAGAGGCAAACATTTTCATACCTTTTTAAATGCGTTCTAGCTCTTTTACATTTAGGTCTGCAAAGCGAATGTAAACAAATTAGCATGGTGTAAAAACATGCATGAAATTGAATTTCGAGACGCAGGGATTTCTCCGGAAACACGTTTATTTTAGGATCTGTTGGATCGTGGAAAACCCCATTGATGTTTGTAGAGCCTTGACTTCTCCGTTGACATCTGAAAATATTATTTTTATTTCACTCAAATCTCACAAATATTATTTGTTGTATGTTACTTGTAGCAGCTCAATTCTTTGAGTGTGTCCGCATTTATAAGTGCTGGATAAAACAGATGCCATTAATTCAGTCTCTATTTCCCAGTATTTGCTAGGAGTTTACTTAAACCAGGCGTAAATAATTGTGCCAACAACATTTTGGAATCACCGAAAATGTGCATAATGTGGTACAGTGTTGATTGGTCTATGATATTTCCCGGATATCTGTTTATAAATGTCCAATTTCGCTGCGAACTATAGGGTTCAAGGGTCAGATGTGGTTCGAATTTAGGTATGGTTTTTCACACTATCATAATAATTCATTTTACGGCGTTAACATAGGGTTATCAGTAGTTCACAGTATGCGGGGAAATTAATTTTAAGTGAATGATACTAGCGCGGTTGCATTGATAACTAGGAATTATGATATTTCCCGATAAATGTGATTGAGCGAGTTTTTTTCAGAAATTACTTTTAATTATTTTTTTACAGATACGTTTATCGTTGCCTGGATGAGGTCTAAGCGTCATGAGGCCCATAATATGCTCTCTGTAATACGAGATGCATGAAAATGTATATTAAAATCTTAAATGCATAAACACACCAGTGCCCATGGAATAAATGCTCTCTCATTACATAATATTTCATCTTTATTCCCTGATATTTTATATTAATTCGATATTTGGGATAACCATTTTGATGCGGATAGCGTAGCCATTCATCTTACACTTTTGCAGATTTTTCTATCGTGGATTTTTTTACTCTACGACTCGTTACGAAATACCATTTTAAATGTGTGTCAAAATTATTTTTCACTTTCAATGTACTAACAATTAATCTCAGTATATGGTGTCAGGGAAAAATAATTTTCAGATAAAAAGAATTGAGGTTCGCTCCTCGAGCTCATTTTTTACGCCAGTGCCTAGACAAACCTTTAAAGTGATTAATTGGAATTTCTCGCGGTTGTGCCGTCTCAAGTTATTGTTTTTCAAGATTCGGAAATTCGAGTCCTTCAATGAGTGAGTGAGGCCCCGCGGGCCATAGCCCCTCAAACTAACGGCGCCACGATCAGTCTTGGCTTAGAAAACACTTCCAAAAAATCACCGAAACTTGTCCGTTCAGTGACCCAGCATCCGAGCCTGCTATGGTCCAGCGAGTGAACACGTGGGACGAAGAGCGGCAGATGCTGGTTGAGACTCTTCAGCGCCCTCGGGCGAAAACTTTCAGCTTTCTAAAGCAATATCCGTCGCTCCGAGGGCGACTTTTGCCTTCAACCGTGGGACTTACTCTCTCCAATGAGGTTGGATAGCTGGTTGGTCATGTGTGCTTGGGGAGGAGACCAAAACAACTGAGGTCTTATGCGCACTTAAGAATGGGTTGGGTCGGTACGGGAAGACTCATTTGGGGAGTGGAGGAAGGGCGGAGAGAAACCCGGCGCGGCATTAACCTACCCTTAAAGAAAGGCTGCAATGGGCCCGGAGTCTCGTCCGGCGGATTGAGCACTGCAATATAATTACCATCCACTTAGCCTGCAAATAGGAATGAAACAAATTTCTGCTGTAACTTCCGAGATTCGAATCCGGGCCCTCGAGATGTAAATCCAGTCGACTAGCAGACACGCCAACCCGATATAATAGAAATAGAGGGTGACAGTGGAGAGGAAAGGAGAGTGGAACTAATGAGAACAATTTCCTCGAGTGGAACACGAATTCAGGGCCCTCGATGTTGCGCTGAATGCTTATAGCTGTGAAAGGTTTAAGAACGTTCTGTGATTTCACTCAACTTAAGGGAATTCGACGAAACTTGCTGGAAGCATTAATTATGTTTTCCTAAAGCTACCTGAATTTTTTCCACAATATTTACCGCAGATTTCTTAGGATATTTGATGTGGAAGTGCGCATGAAATTACATGGGTTCTTAAGGGAACGCGAGGTGCGACTGGCTTTATTCATCGAAAAGAACGTTTTCTAGTTAAGAATAAGAAAAACAAAAACAATTTAAATCATCAATAGCATAATGTATGAAAAGCATTTGATACTCTTTATTTTGATTATTTTTATTTTTCTTATTCTTAACTAGAAAAAGTTTCTTTTTGATGAATTAAGCTACTCGTACCTTGTGCTCCCATAAGAACCCATGTAATTTTTTGTCCACTTCTAGATCAAATGTATAAAGTAATCTGCGGTAAATAATTCTGAAAAAAATCAGGTAGAATTAAGACAACATAGGTAATACTTCCTGCAAGTTTCGTCGAATTATCTTAAGTTGAGTGAAACCACCGAACCTACTTAATGAGCGCAAGGCTTTTTTTAAGAGGCATGGAGTTGCACTATGCTTACGGGATGTGTAAAAACTTTCATTTTATTCTCCCACCGCATTACCTGGATGGAGAGAACTTATTTTAACTTCTCTTTACAATTAGAAAATGGACAAAGAAATAAGAAATGTGCTGATATAGATTTTATAAATCATTCGTTTTCATTTAAAAGAGCACAAACCGGGGTGTATATAAAAAATAATACGGTATCCTCCGGATTCAAGTGGTCCTTCGCTGTAGAGCAGATATATTTCAGAGGTTTCTTAAATGATTTAAGATTTTTCTCTGTGGCCAACTTCTTTTTCTTCCCTACTTTTTAGGCTTCACTTGCCATTTAAAGAAGAAGTGCTTTTTCAGGCATCTTATATCTACCCCTTTCTTGTACCTTGTTCTCACCCAGCTCATTAAACTTCTTTATACTACTTCCTTTTAGTTTTTTACAGTAGTTTTCGACTTGTGTTTTTATTTGCTTTTTTAATGTAACTATGCCAGTGTTCAAGTAGAGATTTTTGTTTGTAACAGAGTATGGTATTTCGAAAATCGATCGTAATATTTTCCTTTCAGTTATTTCCAATGTGTCAATTTGCTTTTATTTAGTAAACCAACCCATGCGGGTGTGCATACAATAGTTTTGTTTTAATATACATGTCGTAGATTAGTCTTTTAGCATTTTTAGGGGTTGCATTATTTTTCAGTATCCTGGCAAGTCCCGAACTTGCGCCGAACGCTTGTCCTGTTATTTTATTAACATGTCCGGATTCGTCATCCAATGCGAGGAGTTATAAGACTTGGAACCCTTTTTGGTTGCAAATGGTACCTATCGTGGGGTGCGATAACGTTTCTCCATAATCCGTAGGCTCACATTACCGTTATTTTTCATTTGCGCTAACGAAACGCATGACATGATTTCAATTCTTGAAATTTTGTCATGCGTTTGAGTGCGTTCATGGGACAGTGATTGTAAGCGCAGCCATTCTAGAGCGGTTTGCGTATTAGAGTAACGAGAACAGCAACGCAGAAGAAGGAACCGTTATCCCACCCCGGGTTATACTTGGACGTATTCGCTTTGAAATGTTCTGAAAGCGAAAATGTTCGCTTTTGTGTAGTTAGGTATCTAGCGCCTAACATGTGGCTGCGTTCGTTTTGCACATTCAGGCTCATACTCGCACGGTACATCGGCAAATAAATAAATAATTAATACGCTTAGCAGCAATATGTTTCCCGCCCTCCTTTTCCCTATTCCCTCCCCTTTCATGGCCTAGCACCCCCTACCACTCACCCCTGCGGCGGCTGCTCACGGGGTAGTGAGTAGATGTAGAATGCTACCTTTTTATTTCGCCTTTTATAGTGAAATTGTCTTAGTTGTTCTTTTTTTGAGGGTGAAAGTGTTTGCCAGACGCAAGATCTGCGACTTACCTTAGTTTAAAAAAAAATTCCTGAATGTTGTGGCGCATCCAAATATTTATGTATAACGGCTGAAATAGGTTGCACGGACGAAAAATCAGAGATTGTGGGAGCCAGTGATACTAAAGTGGCATTTTCCACAACCATGTCGGATTAATTAACTAACCCGTTGAGGGATATGAGTCATTATCCCTCATGCGTGTGAGGAAGGAATTTTTTCCGAATTAATTTGCATATATATTTTTTCTTATGCCCTACATATTTATTAGGTATTAATATAGGTATGACCTACATATTTATTATTAATAAAGGTACAGCGTAATAGCGTTTCTACCAGCACGACTCCCAGCCCCTCACCTGATCGAATTCCTCTTCCAGAGAAATTATCCGTCCGACCCGGCCTCCCCTCGATTTTCCCGCGCCATCTCTCTCTCTCTTCTCCAATTTCCGCGCTCATTGCCAAATATGTTGAAAGGGTCTTGAACTTGACACACACTGGTGCAAGATTTCTCTTACTTGCCGAGAGAGAGAGACTGTCGAAATCTTCGTGATTAATATCGCAGGCGCCCCAAATCGCCACCCAGTAAACAAAACTGGAACTCAATTTTTTTTCACCCCACTCTCATGCCATTTATCCCTTCTTGCCATTGAACTCATTTGCCATTGAAATTGAATCGCCGTTGAACCTCACGACGTGCGATACCAATCCGCGGAATAAAATCAACCCTTCAGCTGTCTCCTCCGCCTGAAACGTCTAATAAATTGGCACCAATGGGTCGCGCGGCGAAGCGACAATATTTTCATACCAAACATTTCTGTATTTAACAAAGAAAGTACAAGAGATACACAAAAGTGCCCAGTGTTATTCGACAGAGGAAGTTTAAAAGATTGATTGGCCATTTTGGAATAAGATCATACGAAAAAAGATGACCGACAAGTATTGGGCTAACTGTAGCTCGACATAAAACAGTAAATTTGTGACAATATGAAATATGTGTGCCTTTCAAGGAAAACATCTAAATTCGAGGTTTAATAAAAAAGTACGAAGAAATTTCAAATTTTGCAGGTTGCTCAAGTCCAATTGTCACATTTTTTTGCTGTGTTGATACACTTGTCCCTTACGCACGTTTAGATTGGTTGCCATATTGGTTGTGTACGTTATTGTTAGTGTGTTCGGCGAATGTTTACCTATGGCAAAGAGGATCAATGAGTCTGCGGTAAATTTTGTTAAAAGAACGGAATAAAGTGCAGAGCCAAATTGGAAATGTTAAATGTAGCTTTCGGCGATTCCTCTTTGCATAAAAAAAGCATTTACATCTACATCTACATCTACAAAATACCCTGCAAGCCACCTCAGGGGTGTGTGGCAGGGGGTGAGTAACCACCAACATGCATTACACTATACCCTAAAGTTAGTGTAACTACGACTAATTATGCATTAGCATAAATCGCTAATGCTTGTCATGAGGCGAAGCCTCACAAGCATGCAACACCACACTACAGATGTCATCAAAATGGAGAGTGACCGTCAATATACATGCATTCTACAACTACACAGATGGACAGGGACTCAATACCCATGTAGAAAACATGCTAGGCGTGCTGTTAGTATGTTCTAGGTAACAGATAAGGATTCAAGTATTAGGAGTACTACTACTACTAAGAGCTACACTACCTAACGACAAACCTAGATAAAAGTCTCATGGCAGCTATTATGGTCCCTTATCGTTCGTGGGAAAAATGACATCTTAAATCTATCCGTTCTGCAGTCTAGTTCCCTAATTTTACTCTCATGATCTGATCTACCGTAGTATGTACAAGCTGTACAGACGTTTACAAGAGGGCCGTGAAAACGTTGAAGGCGACGAGCTAACAGGGTGCCCCAGAACATCGACAACCGATGAAAACGTCGTCAAAGGGACAGAAATTATTATTGAAAATCGCCAAATCAACATCAGAGAAGTTGCTGATGATGTTGGCAAATCATTTAGCTCTTGTAAAGCTATTATAAAGGATATTATGGGCATTAAACGAGTGGCAGCAAATTTTTTCCAAAATAGTTCAATTTTGACCAATTGTTAATGTCGAAATAATAAAATTTCGATAATGCACAGTGCTCGAACTTCACTGCTTGCTCCTTAATGTTTGGAAAAAAACAACAGTACCGTTATGACGCCTCTCCCTCCATATCCACCAGACACGACCCACAGCGACTTCTTCCTATTTCATAAGATCAAAAAAATAACATGAAAGGACGAGGTTTTGTCAACAGTGAAGAGATAATGACAGAATCGCTGAAGGAGTGAAAGGCTAAACCAAAAATTGCATTCCGGACGAGTGTTTCCGGACGAAATGTTTTATATATGATGGGGTTTGTACTAGTATGGGACTAGTACTTTGACGGGTGCAAAATTATTACTGACGAATAAATAAACATTGCTTGAGAGAAAAGAAAATTCCACTCATATATCCAAAGTGAGAAAGAGAATGCATCAAATTCTTAATCCAAGAGGCCGACAATGTCATCCACGTAATGTCCCATAAAATATATCGGTGAGAACAGAAACTCCAAGTGACCGCATCGCGTGATTAAGGCCTACATTAGTGTCGCGAATACTACCCATTGGTTTTTCATCCCACTGAAACTAAATTCGGAGAATATTCTCCCCATGCATAGCGCAGGAAAGAGAGAAGACGGTAGTGGACCCTCATTGTCCAGGGAGTCCTTTTCACGCGGACTGAGGGACGCTGTAACTGTCGTCAATTAGTGAAGATGCAATCGCTAAGAATGTTTTTTCTTTTATTTGCATTTAATACTTACTTTCCTTGTGATTTTTGATCGATTTGATACCAAGCAGTGAGTAAATCTCTTAATATTTAGCAAGGATATCAACGTGGAACCCATGCATTTTCCTAACTGCATTGGAATGGAGGATCCTGCCTTAATTTCCTCCTTCCAGTATTATTTTCAATGCTTGGTCCCAGAATGTATGGAACTAGTTTTCTTCTCTCCTACCTTGCTGAGTTTTCATTAAAACCTCCTTCCTCTTCGCAGGAATTCTTAATCTCAATCTTTTATTGGTTTTCATTATTCTTTCGTTGATTCAATATTTCCAATTCTGGAAACCCTCTTCATTCGGCTGCAGTCACTAAGACGTCCTCAGGGTCAAAGAATCAATACCTGTTAAAAAAAATAAGTGACAGGTTTTGGTTATTAGAGAGAAGTAGCTTCTACATGTACTGCATATTGAGACGCCATGGGAGCAGGAGATGTTGAGGCGAAAGCCATTAAAAACGAAAGGAAATGAATTTGAAGATGGAAAGGAAGAAAGTGAACCGTATGAACATCCTCGACACGTAAGGAAAGTGAAGCGTTGAGATCTCCCCGGTCTCTCGTGTTATATGGACTTGGAGGCAATTGTGAAGCTTTTTTTTCAACACGACAGAAGCACTCATTTTATTGGCAATTAAATTCGACTCGTGAATGCCTTCTGCGTTTAACGGGTGGTCTGCAGTCGATAAGATCCGCGTCCGGTTTGTTTATGTGTGTGTGTGTGTAAGCTAATGAGCGAAAGGGTGAAAGTGCTCCGTCTGGAGTTTGGTCCATGATACTTGGGCGTCTGAAGGATCATCTCTTTTTAATGCTTCGTTTCCACTACCAACGTACTGACCAGCGTACGCAACGTGTATGTCAATGCCTGGTATATACATACACGCAACCATTATACGTGACGACGCGGCGTAACCTGTATGCATTCACAGTACACCGTCGTAACTTTATGCTTCCCTCTCCAGGAATTGCAGCGGGCAACTGCTTCTTTCGAATAAAATTAGAATTTCCGAAGCCGTTAAGCCGCTGAGAAACTTTTGAAATGGTTTTAAATTGAAAAGGTTCTTTCCACCGCATAATAACAGTCTAAAATTCATCATTTTGATTACCAAATTTTATTATCGTGCGTCAACTTTCACGGTTTCCCCCTGCAACACCAGCGTTTACAGTGGTAAGTTCGCAGTATAAGCAGGAACTACTGGTCGAAGGTTGTCAGCGTTTGTTAACTCGGCGTTTAGCGCTTACAGTTGTACTTACGGCTGTTGGCTCGTAGAGTGAAAGGAGCATACTCCACCAATAGCGCTGTGGGAATACACGTCCGTACGATTGTAGGTTATAGTGTTAACGCAGAAAACTTACAGTGGTGAGCAGTGGCGTCGAGGGGCGGAAAGATAAAGCACGAGAACGAAATGAGGCAAAGAAAATGGAGAAGTGCGAAATTCCACAGAGAGAAAGAATCATTCGCCTGCGAGGAATTCCGCACTTTGAAGCATTCGCGTGTGACTCCGCGAAGGTAATAAGTACCTACCATGAGTAACACCAAAATTTGCAAAAATAGTGATCGTTAAATTCTTTACTTGTTCAATAAACAGCGAACAGTGTCATTTACTTTCACACTGATGAACCACGGGTGCAGGAATCCTAACTTCGTTCGAATTTATCGGCATACCCTTATTCATTGTTTTTCATATAAAGGGCACCAGAGTCTGGTTTTTTTTCAGAGTTTTCTTTCATGGTCTGGTTCGATATATTCGATTCGGTTTTTCATCGATATCTCGAAGTATTTATCGATCGAGATATCGAACGACCTATATGATGGTAAATACAGTGGTGGGAATGCTGAGTAGGTATGTACATAGGTAATCAGGGGGGGAGCTATTGGTGGTCTGGTTCGATATATTCGATTCGGTGGTCCATCGATATCTCGAAGTATTTATCGATCGAGATATCGAACGACCTATATGATGGTAAATAAAGTGGTGGGAATGCTGAGTAGGTATGTACATAGGTAATCAGGGGGGCAGCTATTGGTGGTCTGGTTCTATATATTCGATTCGGTGGTCCATCGATATCTCGAAGTATTTATCGATCGAGATCTCGAACGACTTAGATGATGGTAAATAAAGTGGTGGGAATGCTGAGTAGGTATGTACATAGGTATTCAGGGGGGGGGGGTAAGCGCGACGCGGGGCATTGTAGGGTGGGCGGTGCTCGACTCGATGGGAGAGGGGAGTGTTTTGGGGGAAGAGCGGGAGGCGCGAGATTCGAAACGCACATTCGTCGTCTTCTTTTATACCTACGTCGCCCCGCTTTCTCTCGAACGAAAGAGAAACGGACTAACCGCTTATGGGATGCCAATGGATGTCTGGCTCGGCGGGGAAGGGAAGACTCAAGCAGCGTTGACCCTCTCTGATGGACCGACATCCAACGCCACAGGCACACAGCGGCGAAGGTTTTTTTTTTTAGAGGAATCCCGGTCCTTACTTTTGGGTGACATGAGTCGGCTCCTTTCGTGTGTAGCATTCCGTCCGTCGGATGGGACATTAAACTGTTGACCCTTTGGTGCCTATCACCATGAGGAGGTGAATGCCGATACATTCACTCCCTCCCCCTAATATTTCTAATCTGGCGCAAACAACCTCAGTTATTGTTCGCGAACGCACTGGCAGACACGAATTCGCTACCCGACATTGGTTTAGTCGCCCGAAGAAATTCCGGTCAACGTGAAAACATTTACTTCTATGTGAACGAATTACTTTTGCTTAAATGTTCAGAACTCCAAAATCGCGCGTAAAAAAATCCACTTGTTTACATTTTCGAGGCCGAGAGCTTATTCTCATCAAACATTGCGTGTAATTGCATTCATCAGCTGATCGTAAATAGTGGAATGCCAAATCATTTATTTAATTTTTATTTATTTATTTATTTAAAAATAGACCACATACAGCATGATGCCATTTTATAGTGATACAAGTAACAATATACGCAAAAACATTATCAAGAAGAAGATTTAGACAAATAATATAACAACATGGCAAGCCAGAAAAGATTATTTTATTTGGGAATGAGACATGGCTTGGTTAGCGAAGGCGTTGGAAGATATGGAGAAAGGGCCAATGTTGTCAGGAAGGTAATTTAGAAGAGAAGAAAGTCGAACAATAAGGGAGCGCTTGGTGAGTGATAATCTGGGAGTAGGGATATGGAGTAGGGATATGGTTCTTGTTGGTCGGGTAGGTATTCTGAAGTTAATGAAGGAAATAAGGTGAGGGCAGTCAATGGTCGAGTTCAGAGTGCTGTGTATGAATTTAAAATCAGTTTCATGGAAGTTATTATTAAGATTGGAAATAGAAAGTGAACGCAAAACAGTATCGGAGGATAAGTTGTGGAGATGAGGGACTCTGTTTTTAACAATATTAGTGAAAAAGTGAGTAATGTGTTCCAGAGATTTAAGATTTCTTGGGGCAGACATCGACCATATGGGGGAGCAATAGGAGATAATGGGAAGGAAAATAGATGTGAAGTAAGATTGTAATGGTCTTGGATCTTTAATTTCAGTGAACCGGTAAAGTAGGCCTAACAGGGACATAGATTTTCTTATAATAGCCTGAATGTGTTCTGAATAAATGAGCTTCTGGTCAGTTATTATGCCAAGATCTTTTATTGATGCAACTCTGTTCATTTTCAGTTCATTACGTAAAAGATAAAAATGTCTCCTCAACATACTGGAATCGTCTTCGGGTCAGCAAATCTAAATTAAAATCTCCACAAGAATAGCCTCGAACCCTCTGGAGAACTCGAATCCTCCCCGTTCGCGGATAGCTTAGCAATGAGCGGCTCACGAACAGTTGCAAAACTCACGCCAGACCCGCGGGCCCTTTCGAATCCTCGACTCTCGATGAGAACATCAAACCTTCTCCCCTTGCCCTTAATCTTATGGCAACTCTTTTTTCTCCAGCCCTTCCATCGCGTCGTCGTCGTCTCCTGGGGAAGATGATTAGTTTCGTGAGAAACGAGAGCAACCACTTCTTCTTTAAGTGCTCGCGTGACGATTGTTAAAGATAGAATCAAAAGAACGTTCTGTCACAATGTGTGTGTGATTAAGCACGTTTTATTGTCTTGATTGGATCCTGTAGAATAAAATGCGATTGAATCACGTAGAAAGAACAGATTCCATTTTCGCTTTTGATTCTCTTCGTGGCCTAGGATTGGAATTCGTTCCCGTAAGAGGGACTGAGATGGAGAAATTGATAATAATGCAAAATCAGTTGTTGTCGCTGAGATATTTCCGCTAGAACCTTTCACTTTTTCAGAAATGGCATGTGTAGCTAGGTTTCATATCCGACGAAAATATCCTATACTCTTGATGTGGGAGTTTAGTTCGTTAGATTTTATGTCACTTTAGTTTATATAGTTTTCTGGATACCATACATAGATGCTGTCGCGTTAGGTATTTTTTAGCAAATGAATATCCGTAGTCATTCATTGAGTGAGAGAAACTTTGTACATTTCACAAATATTGTGGGTAACAAACGACCAATTCTGTCGAATGAGTAGCCGGTATCAACTGGCGATACTTAACTAGATTTTGGTCAATCTTCGATGAAATATCTTTGAAATGCTGCCAAGTTTCAATTAGTTTAATTAAGAGTCAAGTTGAACCTGCATTTGTGGAATTGGTCTGTTGCAATCGGGGCCAACAGGTCACTCTCATATTCGTGCAGTACTGCAGAGAAAATATTGACGATGGGCCTGCAACGATGAAAACACCGTTTCTCCCTCAGTCACCGAAGTTTGTTGAGCATCATTTCGATCGGCTCGAATTAGAAGGGGTGAGTATTCTCTACACGTCCGTCCCCTTGTGTGCAATTGGAAGAGGCAGTCGAATTTCTAAATTGCCGTCGAAGCTCTTTTAAACATGATGGTTGGCTGATTGGGGAAACGAATGACAACTGAAGTCATATTCAAGGACAGGTAGGAAGTTCGGTAAGGGAAGAATGATGGCTGTGGAGGATGAGCGGAGAAAAACCCGCCGTCGGCACTAGTCTACTCTTTAACGAAAGTCGTTGAGGACCCCACAGTCCGATCCGACGGGCGGAGCACAATACTCGAAGTTCTCTCAACAAAGCACTTAAGGAGGTTCCGCCGCGACTGTGTGAGTCAAAACAAATACTAAATTCCACATTTTTTATGTTTTGAGCAAAAAATCCTGCTTTCGCTGATGAAATGCGTTACCTATGGAAACCCAAAAGTAAGGTACAACATACACAGATTATTCCACGACTGTATTTTAAATGAGCACTTTTTTCCAGCCATAGTAGCCGACTGCAGCGCCATTTCCTACGAATTACCGCATTTTGACTTCAATTTCGGCATTAATTCCCTAATAACTAAAATAATAAGGTGGTTAACTGCCTGTATTTTATTTTTATTAAATTTCTCTGGATTATTTCCTTCTGAGAGACAGTTTTCCGCAAAAATGACATTTATATTTTATGGAAAAATACTATTTTCCCCCGATTTTCTCTCATTCCCCCATTGAACACCTTGCAATTTCAAGTTCAATTATAGAATAAAATAGCGTGGAAAGGTATTATTTTGTTGTTCATATCAGATAGAGAACAACTTTTTCTACAAGTAGACAGAATATGAATAAAATGACATTTAAGTCATTTTACGGTGGAACCACCTTAAGTAAGGATTGGGATTCCGCTAAAGCATTTCTACCCCCACCGGGATTCGAACTCACGCCCTGGAGGAGGGAAGACAGCCACCACACCGACTCTATCGTCGTTAATTTGATGTGCTGTTCCTGCAGCATTGCTACGAATTGGCGTGCTGTGGTACGTTGAGATATTCTGGTGGCGTGACCGCGTTGTGCAAGATCCCAAGCGGATTGAGTTGTAGAAGGATCGAATCATATCGCTCGACTTCTTAATGACAGTCCTCTTACGGTTTGGGGGATGGGAGTGGAGGCTTCGGAGGGGAGGGGGAGGCGTATATGCCCGCGGGGCCTCGTTGAAGTTATTAATGAGATCCAAAAGGAGAGGAGATAATTGTCACTCTGTGGAGTTCATTTAAGCCGAGGGGACTAATTATTATCCAATTAAATTTACGTTTAAGTTTCCACAGTGCGGTAGCTCCCATGCCATTACATTCTGTCGTTGAAAAACATTTTTCCCAAGACGAGAATCCCGTATATATTCACTCCTTCGACGAAATAACCTTTGGGACTCTGTAACAGTTACTCATAATGTCAGAGCTGTAAGCCTTTCGACGTTCCGAAGTGATTTCCTAATGCCAAGGCTCTCTTCGCGTTAACCGTAGCGGTGAACATTACGGCAATTCTATTTGCGGCTTGCACTGAACTGATGAACAGGAAAGACGTCCAACATTCAGTAATTTCGTGGAGATAGGTCAATGAGTTGTCAATGAAGACTTGGATTAGGTTTTAAAGTTTTCGAAATTCTCCTCGTAAGGCTTCTGTTAGGTAATTAAACCATAACTCAACTTCTCTGACATCCGTTGTCACAAGCAAATGTGCATATTCTGAGTAGCCTGTAAGTAACCTCTAGGTTGTGTGGTAGGGGAGTGGGTCTTCAACATGCAAGTACTTTATCAAATGCTGAGAAAAGGTAATGAGATGTGATAAACGCATATGTGCACGCGTAAGTTGAATTAGGAAAATAAATCAAACATGCGAGATGTGACGCAATCTAGCATTTTTTTGGCTCTTTGTTTCGAATTGTTCACGTTACTGCGTTGAAAAACTCATTTTGAAATATTACTTCGGCCGCAAATTCCCATTTTATTCAATCAGCTAATCATTTTCTCATCTCAGTTAATTTGACATCGGGTTGAAATATAGATTTACAAACTACGCAAGTATGTGAGGAATGCATACGTGTGGAGAGCAAATGAATCTAGTGATTGAAGCCGTCGGCTTCTGAAGAGAGTCCCGAGTTCAAATGTCGGTGAAACGTCTCTCCAAATACCCATTTAAGTATATGCTCTAGTGGAGAGACTTGCTAGGAATCAGAACTCCGTGATATACGAAAGGGGTCGTACCACGGAAGGATTAAAAATCGTCGAATCTCGGCATTACCGAGGTTTTGGCGTCGCAGCCTCGGCAAATCCACACTGTGTTCAAGAAAAGATATTGGGAGTTATCTTACTCATGGCCTTACTCTTACACATATTTATCAAATACAAGTATGAAATCTTTTACTAAAGGCAATGCGCGCTACAAAAGTACTCCATAAATGAATTGGTTTGATAAATGGTCTCTCAAATCATTGAGTATTTTGCATGATTACTTCTTCAATTCTGAAATGGGTGTGTATTGTACTCTTCCAAAATTCCTCTTCCGTATGGCCCATGACCCGTTCGGATATCTCATATACTTTCCGAGAGTTATAGAGATATGTTGGGTGGACTCAGTTTTGTTGAATTGCCGCCTAGCATAAGTACTCCCCATTCGCACCGATTAATAAGGCGTTTAATGTGAAAAAATTGTGTGCTCCGTAAAAAACTTCCGCAAGCACCGAGTAATGAATGCGTCACTCCACTCGCTGACTTGACACATAAGTGGTCTGACTCTCCTTCTTACATTTTGCTCCCAGCGTCATAAGAGAATAGAGCGCGTGGAACAAATAACCGCGTCAGCTTGTTTGAAAGCTTTCGTGTTACAATACAAACCCACCTCTAATGTGCCTCCCACTGTGATTTTCACTAGCGACTAATACTAATTTTTAAAATCTGCCGTAATATGATGGGCATGTCGCAATATCAGGAGAGTTTAATGAGTTGTTATATTCAGACTCACGAGGTATGTACTCCAGCACGAGGTATGTACTATTAAATCCAGTGAAAAATTGACGCTTATCTTAAATTGATATAAAATAAACTACTTTCTATACTATCAAAAGCACAGCAAGATCACACTGACAACGCCGAGACAAAGACGACGCGACGGTGCGACGCGCGCGTTTCTCGGATCTTTCGTTGCTGAGAAAAAGTTACGTCACATAACTAACAACAACTCATGTTGAAATAAAGTTATAGAATTAAACTTTCGGAACCGAATTTATAAAAGTACCTTCTAGCCGTGGTTATATTATGACGTTGATACAATTATTGGTTTTGGTTTTAGAAGCCCGTCAATTCAGCGATTGCGCGGAGAGTGCCGAAAAACGGGTGCTTTTTCTCTTCTCACTTCAAGAACAAACTTTACTTTAAACTGTACAAATTAAATAAAAATTATTCATTACACATGCTCAACGAAGATTAAAATAATCTACATTTTGATGTCAATTACATTGCAATCGGACGATTCGTTATGTAACTACGTTACTTCAAACTTGGGTATATATATGTACTTTTGAAAAAGACTAATGTCTAGTAGTTGGTTTTAGTTGGTTTTTTCTAACATTTTGCTCCCAAGTAAAAAGTTGCGAATGCAGCTCTCATGCAAATAGCTGCAAATACATTGCGAATTTAGCTCCCATTCAAAGGCTGTGAGAATTAATAGAAGTGTAATGAGTTGTTGCGTATATTCAGAGGTGTTACTTAGACTGGTTGAGGTGAGATTCGCTTAGCGGTGACGCTTGTCTGCTCACCTTCAGCGAAATTATTGAGGATTTGACTACCTAGGCGTATTTAGAAACTATGAACCTCACTCAGCATTATTGCACTAATTTTTCTAAAGAAATCTCTTCCTCGTGAGGTTAATTCATCATGTAATGAGTGATGTTTGTGAAGATAATGTTTAGCTGTCAAAACACCCAAACAAAAACCTTTGCGAAATTTTTAATGTTAGTTTATTCTTTGGTTCATCACATGCGCTTCCATAAATGTGATAAGGAATCGATTTTTTTATAAATTTGTAATGTTCACAGACTACTTGAATGTGAAAATAAATTTTCATGTTTGAGGAAAATGAACATTATTATTACTGCCATGGAATTTGCTGAAATTATATAAAAACATTTTTATTTATTTCATTTAGATCTGCAAGTGGTTTTAATTTTCTGCTCGTGGTGTTGATACTTAATATAATGTGTAGTAACGCTTTGATAACCTCACAAAGGACGGGACAATGAGTCACGATTCCTAAATTGGATGGAAATGCTTAAATAATGCATGCTTTCATTTTGCAAGATATTAATAGTTCTACGATACATGTAACTACATAAAGTCAATATTTGAAAATCCTCTTGTCAGTTTTCGTAAGGAGCCTATTTCATTAAGGAGCCGAGAGGTACGCAAGGGAAGGCCGATCATATTTTGCCCCAATAAGTAAACCTTAATTGGTGTAAGTTGAAAGGTTTGCGTTCATAAAGTGAACCCAGCACTTTCCAAAGTTCTGTGAACTTTTAACGTTGAGATATCACGACCCTAAAAGAGCACAGGGGATGAGAGATCGAGCTTATTCTTTAGCAAATCCCATGTAAGTGCTAGTCAGGCAGTTATGTTCCAGGCGATGACCTTGCAGAATTGTCATACATTCTGCCCTTCGCCATCCGTTTAGAATGTGATTCGGATCATGCCATAGCTCATTTTATTACTTATCCTCCAAAATTGCATGGGTCTGTTGTTGCCTCAAAGCTCATTTCAGTTGAAAAAATTTCTAGTTTCCAATTTTTTCTTCCCTACCACAATACTTGCACTGCAATTTGTGGTATCATCGCCTAATTTGCCTTGAATGTCATCCTCTTCAATATTACGATGAATAGGATCGTGCTGACATTCATGAAATATATTTAAATGAAGTAACTCAATAGAAATTAAGTCTTCCTCGAAAATCATTTATTGTGTTTTGTCGCGGTTCATTTGCACAATATTTTTATCAACACATCCAAGAATTACTATTCAATTTTTCGAGCCATACCCGTGCTCATGGCCTGATTTAAAAAATGATAGCTGTAGGATTTTGGACAGCTGCCTACACTTAAGACAAATTGCGCTTTTAAAGTTGAAAATATGCACTTGGGAGACTTGCGGAACTGTTGGTCTTTTGCGCTGGGAGTGTAAATATCATGGAAAAATTTCACACACAACTCTCATTCTCTAATTTAAAAATTGCACACACTTATATCCAGAGAAAACATTCTATTACACCCTTGACCACGCAAAGAATCCACCTTTTCGTCTTGAGGAAGGAGATAAGAAAGTGAGCCACCTTTCAATCAAAATGACGGGAAGGACACCTCCTGCCACTAGCATAATATTTGAGCAACCTCCCTCAGAAAAGAAGGAACCGTTAATGCTCATAGTTAATGGCTGGTCGAGTCGTCCAAGGAGAGGGAGAACCTCAGAAATTTGAATTTCGAAAGGTTTCGAGATCAATCGAGTAGCGTTCGATATACATGCGGGCGTGCTTCATTTGCACGATATCTTCATCAACACATCCAAGAATTAATATCAACATTTTCCAGCCATTCCCGTGGTGATGGCCTGATTTTCAAAATGATGGCTGTGGGAATATGGACAACTGCCCACACTTTAGACCGTAGCAGCTAGCCAACCACGAAAATTTTAAGCCTTATAGAACTATCTAGAAATTTCTGGAGCATTTTAGACTCACTCACACATTCGGTCAACGGGCGATTCTGGCTCTCTATAGAATTTTTGAATGTTATAGAGCTTTCCGGAGCCTTCTAGAACACTTTCCTTCCACAACTTTCTAGAGCATTTCAGAACTTTCTGGAACATTTTAGACTTACTCTCAGACTCGGTCGGTTTGCAATTCCAGTCTGTTTCACTGACTTCCCATAAGAGATGGAGTGGTTATCCTCTCTTTTAAACAAATCCCCGCAGCTCCAAACCGAAACCTTATCCATGGATGGGGGAAGGAGGGTGACGATGCCATATAACCCCGGTCTAGAAAATGCTAAAACATTCTGCAATTCTAGAGCATTCTCGAACCTTGTGGAATATTCTACGAATATTTCTCAAGAAATCTAGCACGTTCCGTAAAGAACATTCTGGAACATTCTAGAACATTCTTCAACATTTTGGAAGATTCTATAACATTCTGGAACATTCTACAAAACATTCACGAGCATTTTAGAATATTCTGGAACACAGCACTTGCTTTTCCGGTTCTAGAACATTCCAGAACATTCTGGACAGAGCCTTCCAGAAATTTCTAGAGCATTCTAGAAATTTCTGGAACATTTTAGACACACTCTATGGTCGGCATGCAATTCCCATTGGTACGTACGATCCCGTTTCTTGATACGCATGTCTCCGAACCCAACCCTTGCAGTTCCAAACGGAATCCTTCTTCAGGACTACCATAATTATATAACCCCTATGGGGATGTGGGGGTGGTTTGCGGAGTTACAGCGGCGTGCAGATACACACCACATTTACTTTTATTATATATGTTGAATATTGATATTGATTTGTAATCCACACTCGTATTAATGGTATCAGAATTTTATCGCCTGCTGTGCGATACTATTTCAGAATTGAATTGCCACTTGCTCCTCAAGTTACAGGGGTATTCGTGGAATTTATAAATTAATATGAAGTAATTAAATTTAAACATAAATCTGTAAAGGTTATTGAGTTTTAAGGTTGTTTATTTATCATTAATCAAGACAATAAAAGCCAATATTGTTTCTTTTAATTTATCAGATACAACGATAAACATCTCAAAGTAAACATACATAACATTAGGTTCACTCGGAGTTTTCCGCGGCGATTTGTAGATTAATATTCCATTCTTCTTCAGGGCATCTGCCGCGTCGTTGTTTGAAAACAACGACGCGGCAGATGCCCTGAAGAAGAATGGAATATTCATACTTAACATTAGTAAACATTGCCAGCAATATGTCTCCCGGCAAGTTAGTTCTTTGCTTGGATTTGGAATCTCCGCTCGCAGTGATGTGATCACTATTTGATCGGATACTAAGCAATATTAACGCAGAATTGAAATTCCGCTTGCAGGAAGGCGGTCTATTTTCGTGGAAGTGCGAACTGTGGTCAAATAGTGTACCATGGAGGTCCGTGCTTACACCCTGAAGTGCTACTTGCTAGCAGTTTATAGACCCTTTGCTGTAAAGGTAGAGTTTGCGCGTGTGAATCTGCTATGCCAATAGCTTCGGCCCTTCCGTGCACAAAAATGGTAAGAAACGCGTTCGTAGGGATTACGTATTCGAAAGATCTTGGGGATCCACATTCATAAGAGACCGTTTTTGTAACGCGTAGCCCGATAGAAATTACGATCGCAACTTCGCTCGATTAGGAAACGTTGAAAAAAGGCATGCATATGTGAGCGATTCGGATTTGGAGCTGCTCGTTGGAGGAAGAAGGAAAGGACAAAAGGCAGGTACTGAGTTTTGGCACAGTTCACTTTCAGCCCAAATTTTCCTGCCTCCATCTCCATTATTTTATGTATACTACTGTTAGAAAGTTTTTATTAATTTGTTGATTATGTTAGCCAATGTAAGAGCCTTTGTGTCGTTTATGGTGGTGAATGAAATAAATAAATAATATCACTCAAAGAAAACGTTTCTCATATTAATAGTTATCTAATTGTTTGTGATAATTGCTTGTGCGCTCTTTAACCTGGCTTAAGATATCAATGAAGGAACCTGTGATATTTATCAATTGATGGATTAAAGAGAAAGGAATTTAGTCTAGCATTGGCTCTTATAAAATATAGTAGCCCACTAATAAATCCTCGCCTACATTTCTGTAATCACTTGAAAAAGGGTGGAACTTTAGAGTGATTATATTCATTCTTGGAAAAGCAGTACGTCGTTAATCTACGCTCGTATACGGACTCCATTTCAGTCTAATTATTCATTCAGTTTTCCAAATATTTTTCGGCATAAAAATATTGCACATTTAAATACATAATGCCAGAATTTTCTATTTGAATATGAAATATTATCTTCTCACAGTAGCCCGCGTGGACCGTCTAATTGGTGGCCTCCACTGCTTTCCGTGGGAACTTCCACTCTCAAGGTGCCGTTAGAGATGGCGGGCCAACGAGCGAAAATGGAATACGTTAGAAAACAATAGCTGAGCGGACACTGTGGATTAAATATCTACGATGTCCATGGATAGGGTGGGTTGTCGGGAGGACATAAGTAATTGGCTGACGGCGTGCGAACCAATATGACTGGCGAGGTCATTTATGCCACCTATGGAAATTTGGACAGAAATTTGGTGAGATTAAGAACAAATAGGTGTTATGAGAAATTCAGCGTCATTAATAGCCTGTTCTCCACTTCATTATATCATCATGTCACGAGCTGACTCGCACACTTAATTGCGGGAAAATCAGCGAGGAAAGTTGACGGTTTTGAATGAACGGGAAAATAAATAATTAGTAATCAGGAACGAGTTGAACAATTGTCATTCTGCGTGTCAGTATGTTAAGTTATTACATTTTGTGGATCAAAATAAATTTATGTCGGAAGCACTGCGATAATTTTCTCAAACTTAGAGCATGAAATCGATAGTTTCAGGCCCAATATTGTGAAATCTCATGATGTAAGATGAAAGGAATTTTATATTCAGCGCTTTTTTTATCGTCAAACAAATTTGTAAATTTTACAAAGTTTTTGTTGCTTACCTTCTTCATAATATAAGAGGGTGGACATATTTTCTAATCAAAACCCTTATGGCCTCGTCAGTCAATTCAGCTATCGTCATAAGTTTGACGAAATGCGTTTCGCTTGAATTGGGGTCTAAAAAAGCTGTCCGGAAGCAGCAATCCCAGGAAGAAATATTTTACGAAGTTGTTTAGCCATGATGTGAATTACCGTTGGAAGATACTTTCCTAATTTTTCTTTGAATCGGCCAGATTCTCGGTGAGTTTGCTCTGGATGATGTTTCTATTGCCTAGCAGTCGTGGGAAAAGTACCTTTCGACGCGAAAATGGACTCGATAGTCTTGCTCACCGACCGACAGACATCACGTTCGAAGAGTTAAGCGTTCTGAGGGAAAGGGTCGATCAGAGGCCCTTCTTTCTTGGATCAGCTGTTTTACAATGGCGGGGATAGTCTCGGAATAAGTGAAAGTGAATCTCTTGCGGTAGAGGGGGGATGTTACGGCGTTTGAAGTCGGTCACGAAAAGCGCAATTCACGCCAAGCAACGCGCATTGCCTAATACATAAAGTTCGCCTATGTTGCAGTGGGTAGTAGTCAGCGATCGCCACATTCTCCCGTCATGTCTCCATATCCTTCGTGCTTTTCTCTTTTTAAGTTCCTAGAGATGATTGTCGATTGCAATAGCGGAGGGAATGGATAATTTGCGTGATCGGAGAAGGGATTATGAATCCGTCGCTCTAGGGCATTAGTAGTTTCTCGTGCGTCAAACTTTGTCTTCAACTTTCAAACCTTAAATGACCCTTCTAGATCTTCCGCATAGACGTAGTAAATAATTGAAACGATTTTCTAAGACTAATTTTTCTAAGATCCTCCGCAACATGGAAATTGAAAATAAACCAGATGGTGCGGAGCCGACGAGAACCACATACCATCTATTGTGTGAATGCTTAGCGAGCACTAGATTTAACCTCTTCTGTTAACTTTTTGAGTTTTGGTCAAATAAAAATTCTTTTTTTCCTCACTGCCTTCGTTTCGGCAAATTTATTGCCATTCTCAGGTCTAATTAAAACCATTAAAAAAATTAACAACATAAACAGGTAGAAACAGAAAAATAACAATTGTTAACAAATTTGGTGATTACTACACTGTACATTTTTTATATCGGGTACACTAATTTGACAAGTATCAACAAACCTGTGAATTTTAATTACACTAACATGTTGTCAACCATTCCAATTTAGCAATCAGTAAATATAAACAGATAAATGGGTAAATATAAACAGTTTCTTGGCAACAAGAGAACACGCCAGATTACACCAAACATTAATTTAGAAAAAAATATTGAAAATTGCTTCATATAAATACAAAGATAATAATAACATCAACTTAAAAACCAACATTTGTCACACTTTGTGTATGTCAAACACTATTAAAAAGCATAAAAAGCATTAGATTTTAGAATCGTTACCTGGGTACTCCCTTTACTGAAACCCAGGGACATCAGGGATTGGGAACTCGAAGAACCCGTTGAGGACTTCCTGGCATTTGGTAAGCACATAGGTCTCCAGGAGTAAATATCCATGAAGACGGTTGGCACAATGGACCTATAGGTCTCCAGGAGTAAATATCCATGAATATGGTTGGCACAATGGACCTATAGGTCTCCAGGAGTAAATATTCATGAAGATGGAATTGACACAAGGGACCTATAGGTCTCCAGGAGTGAATACTCACGAAAATGGAATTGACGCAATGGACCAAAAGGTCTCAGTACCTTGGGTTCCATCTAACATCATTTAATCAAGATCGTTTTGTTGACGTATGAATCAAGCTTAGAGTCGTAAAGGGAGGGATAGCGTTTCGGTCCCACTACAGGGAACAAATTTTATGTCAAATCAGATATAGTGACAAATCAATTACTGTCATGAATAAATTTTCCGTCATCTATGGGTATGATTCTCTGCGGTGAGTTGGTCTGAATAGAAATCAGTTTTTAATGCCATTTTTGCTGTAGGTACATTCACCTCGCCACCATTTAGGCGGTCACAGTTGATTGATTTCATCATTCCTAGAAGATTGGAAAAATATTGGTTTTTACCTTTGTGGTGAATAATACCTTTACGAATGAAATTGGAAAAGTTTCAGTGAAAAGCGAGTCTTTTATAACATTCTTTCTCAGGAGGTATTTTCTTGGACGTTTCTTATTTCTAAGCTTTGGACACAATGCGTCAGTTTCATTCGAGTTAAATTATCCGCGAATAAACTTTCGATATTGGTTTGCCGCTCTTCAGTTGCCACATAAATGTAAAAAAATATTTGTATCAAGCTTATGAGTTTTAATATTACGTTTCAGAGTACGAATTACCCGTAGCCTATCATTATGGAGTACGAACGGATTTTATGGTTGAGCAGGCGGAGTTATACGGCGAAATTTAATTTCCAAGCAATGTGGGCGCAAGGCTTTGGATAGAGAAAATCATCATTGCATGCCTACGAATTGATCAGTTCATTAAAAAATACTGAGCTTTTTAAAATAATTAAAAGGCACTGAAATATCTGTACAAAATTATGACTTTTAAATAATATATAACATCAAAATTTGCATCCTAATACCATCAAAATACTCCAGTCGATCGTAGTTTTTGGACCCATAAGTGTTTAGCTACATATTTAGCTTTTGGACCCATAAGTGTTTAGCTCCGATAATCGAACATTATCATGTAGAAGTGTAAAAATGAAATTCAAATCGTCATTCACTCACACTGCTAACTTTTAAATACAACGCGCATTTTATGCATTGCTTGTATGAATGATTTGATTTTAAAAAAACTCCAAGTACACGGAACTTAAGCGATTCCAGAGCAGTATTATCGTATTTATTACCAGAGTTGCAGCATATGGTCAACTTAAGTCAGCAGCCACAAGTGTTACATTCAATATTTTTTTCATGAAGCTATTAAACATTTTCGAGACCATTATCCTTGGATTGTGGTGCAATGGAAATAAAAATGTAATGGACGCCATGTCCCAACGGTCGGAGTCCCCTGGCTCAGCGGGCGTGCATTGGAATCTTTCCCGGAGTTAATGTGCAGGACAACGCTTCCGGGTTTACGCTTCGGAGCGGAACCGTTATTACCTCGTGGAAAGGAGATCGTAAAACTAAGAGTATTTATGGTGGCTTGAGCGAGATAGTTCCGTAGTCATAGTGGAGACCATATCCAAATTTTATTTTTGGATTTCAGCGTATGTAATAAGTATGAAATAAATATTGTAGTATTAATGGCGCAAAGATATAGTTAAACATGACCGAAATACTTAGTAATTAAATAAATAAAGCTACATAATTATCTAACTTGACTCATTTTTTCCCGCCGTACGGCTGAAAACCTTCAAAACAGCAGGTTTTTTTGCGATTCTGTAAACATTACTGTTGTGAGTGATAGATTATTTTTATAAATAGTTGAGAAAACATACAATCTACACACCGTTAGTTTCTTGACGAAATCTAGGTGGTAGAAGTTTCTAATTTTTTAATCATTCTCCCTCTGGAGCGCATAGCCGTAATCTATCCCATGTAAAACAGCTTATTATTTCAGGCAAATTACTCGAAAAGTAGCTCGGAAAGAGGTTGATACTTTTATATCATTGGAAAGAAGAGAGTTTTTTAATTTAAAATGAGGCCAAATTTATCAAATTCTAGGTGAAGTGATTTTTCGCTCAAACTACCCTATATAGCTCCTCGGCGACCCTCCACCGTCAGATTTTAAACTTACAAATTCGAACTCTTCCCGTTGGGTGATAAGACCTCTCTTAGAGCCCTCGGGCGATTACGCAAATGAGGCGTTTTCGAAATGGTCTGGTGACTGGCTTAGGGCACGCAGTCGTGTAATGAACTCTCAAATTGAAAAAAATACTGACGTTAACGTCGGCATTGGTGACATTTATTTACAGCGTAAAGGTTTACTGGTGCTTTAAGAGAATAGTTGCATCAGTTGTGGGCCTGTAAAAATTCCACGACGATGGTTTGAGTCTATCATTGTTATTTAATTACTTATTTTAATTACACCGGCGAAGATGTAATTCATGTGATAAAATTAAATACTTTTATGAGCGCATTTTTTTGAGTCCCACTATTATTCCACTTCTCCAGTTGATTCGGTATATATCGTTCGAAGTAGATGAGTTAAGTTTTTTACTTCTGTGCCCTAGAAAGCTAATTAAGTTCAACGCATAATGACATTTGGTATCGTTCGAGGATCTTGGTTAAATATTTTATCATGATCGATTAGCATTCAATGATGAAAATCACTGTCTTGGGTGAAGATGCCTTGCGTATCCTCGGCTTAACAAGTTATTTATTATTCACCAGCCTTGCCCTTGTACCGAGTAAAAGCGAAAATGAGATAGATATTGAACCACCTGTTGCGGCTCGGGAAAATTGGGGCCGAATTTTTTTGTGTTTATTGGAGAGGGGGAATTTAATTTTTATGAAAGTCCTGCTTCCAATTAAATTCAAGATATTCTTATAGTATATCCGAATTTTTACTCTTAAATCCTTGATGGACACCATTGTAAGGTTGAACCGTGAAATCAAGGATGAGATATTGGATAGTAAGGAATTCATTAGCATAAATAACTTTACCATCGTGTTTTTAGTCACGAAGTTATGGAGTGGTAATGGGTCACGCTACAAATTCCATATCACCGTTGCAGTGTCAGTAACCCATTTTACAACCAATTTTAACGATCAGTTCACCTTAGGTTTGGCATTTTTCTTTCTAATATAAACCCACTTCTGAGAGACGAGTAATTCCACGCTATCTAATGATAATTAAAAGCAGGCATCAAGCCGTCTTGTTTTTTTTTAATTTTAGCATATTACTGTAAATTATCGAAGCCAAAAATTCCTTAGTTGACATGCAGTCACCTCCTATGGAAAAAGAGTTAATTACAATGTATTCGTCGAATAAATCTGCATATTTAAAATATTAATATTGCTTTCCAGTAGATAAGCTAAGTCATCTGTGAAAGCAGTGTGCTTTATACAACACACAAACAAAGAGGCGTCATTTTGTGCTTGTGTTGTTTGGCAGTGTAACCACCTTGAGGAAACCCACATTCAGGTATCGCGACAAAATACGCTGGGGGTCATACAGGCGCTCAAAACTCAAAACCTGTTGGCTATCCTGGACCGTCTCCGATGGCTATGAGAAATATTCGGTAAACTTCTTCAAATTATAAAGACATTGTCACTCTCAAATTAGTGGGGATTTACAGCAGTTTTCTTTACTTTTGACTGCATTAAGTGCATGAATATGTGGGAGGCTTGAAATACGGTTGGGATATACATTGACCTTGCGTCACGCATTTTATTTCATCTACATCTACAGAATACCCTGTAAGCCACCTCAGGGGTGTGTGGCAGGGGGTGAGTATTCACCAACATGCAATATACTATACCCTAAAGTTAGTGTAACTACGACTAATTATGCATTAGCATAAATCGCTAATGCTTGTCACGAGGCGAAGTACATGTATTTAGATGTCTATGGCATTTTTTTGGGAAGTACTCAATAATTCTCGTAGTAAGCACAGATGGACCAGGATATCCAGTGTGCTTCTAACTTGGAGCTCGCAAGCTCGTAGCTCGGCCAAGTCGGAGCTCAAAAGTACGCTCCTTGCGATACTTTATATGGTGACATTCTTCCCTGTCCTTCGGCTAGGGTCAATGTCAGAGGCGGTTCCCGCCTGTGTCCTAAGTGATAGATCTCTTGTCTATTTTCCAAGACGTGGATTCACAGATCGCTGGCCCTGACGTGTGCATGGCTCCGCGTCGTTTATTATTTGCGAAAGGACGCTCTGTTCGTGAGCGACTCCTTTGCGCCGTCGAGACATCGTCTTCCTTCCCCGCGAAAAGCACTCGATCCGACACTTAAGATTCCCCCATGCCTTCTCCCACGCGATTGCATCTCCGCTGCCGTATTCCCACGCTCGACCCTGGCAAGGTCGACCGCGCATTCCTTCGGCACGGGAGCCGAAAGCACGATCTCACCTTGGTGTCTTTCATTCCTTAAGAGCTTTGTGATTTGATAATTCTTTGATGAAATGAAACCGGAAGTCGTATAGGGACGCTCCTGAGTTAGGTTTCCATATTCCCGACATTTTGGAGTCATTGGATATGAAGACCGGGAAATCGGGTTTCCCCGAGGATTCCTGAAATAGTTTTTTTTACTTAATTTTCATAGATCACCGATAAAGACCATATCCCACGGCGATAGTTTCTCTGAGAACTTCTCTAACACAACGGTATTTACCAAATACTTCATCGTTTCAGATGGGAATTGAGCTATTTCCAGTGCAAAATTTTTTGCGAGTCCGATTTTAGGATCGAGTCTTATTTTTGTGTTTTTATGCGACTACCTTTCGGAAATAAGGAAGTAGACCCAGCGCCACTCGTGGAAAGGAATCGAACTAATCACAATGACATATTTATTTACTTAACAGGTGATAAAATCGCCATTTTTATCCATTTCGCAAGTGCATTCCTCATGACTAAGAATTTGAGAGGCTAAGCTCTCAGTACAACCTTTCAACCAGCAATATTTTGCTGCTCCGTCAGCAGAAGTCATGCTTCTGAATTGTGACGAGCAAGGAAGGATTAATGTACCGCATAAATTTGGTCTTCAACAAACACTAATTTGAAGATTGCTGAGATCATGGTAATAATTACTGTGCGAGAAATTTCGGGCGATATATTGTTGAGGAGAAACTCTCAGAGAAACTTATGCTGTGTGGACATGGCCTCAATCATGAAATTAACAGGAAATGGTTATTCACAGAGCAGAGCCGCGATTGAGGGCGGATCCACTGCAGAAAGAACGTTGCTATTAAGCAAGGATGAAGTGTCAGGAGTCCCTAGATACATTTCGACCGCAAACTCACGGCGCGTTGACCTCTTGCTCTTTACGCTAAATAGGGTAACATCAGCCAACACTCGCAGGTGACTCCATAAAAGGTCATGTGGTCATACCGTGGCTAGTCCAGGAATCCTCAAAGTTTGTTAGTATGTACCATTCTGTCCTGTTTTCTATAGCATTTGAGGTTTTCTTGAAATTTAAACAACAATATTATTTTTGTTTATGGTATTCAGGCTCTTGGTTCTGCGTTTAATTATTCAGTATTAGGCAACAGTTTCGCCGTGCTATGCTGCCGGATTCGTTGGGCTGGATTAAGTATTAAAGAATAATGGATTTAGTAACAAATTAATTGAAAGAGTGACATCAAAAAAACCTAAAGAGAAGGAGACTCCTAAACCTCTGGGATATGTTATGCTGCCTTACATTGCGGGTACGACCGATCGCATAGGTAGAATTATGAAAAAGTATAACATAATCACACGATATAACACTACCTCCAGAGTACGAGATCATCTACGAGGGGCTAAAGATCCATTACCACCCACAATGTATGAGGGTGTGTACGAACTTCTTTGCAGTTGCGGAAGATCATATGTGGGGCAGACCAAGAGAGCAATTGGATGCCGATTAAAAGAACATGAACGTGCAATCAGGAAGAAAGACTGGTATCACTCTGCCGTGGCTGAGCACACTACGTTAGAGGAGGGTCACGCCATTGACATCGAGACGGCAAGAGTACTTCACAAAGAAAGCAGTTACTTTCCGCGACTCATAAGGGAGGCGATTGAAATAGAAAAAATACCAAATAATATCAATAGAGAGGATAGTTATAAACTCCCTTGTACATGGAAGAGACTTCTTCGAAATTAAGTTTTTACTTCTCAAAATCATCAACTACTGGATTTGTTTATTTATTTAAAAAATATACCATTGTTGTTTTTAAAAGCCCGACGAAGCCGACAGCATAGCACGGCGAAACTGTTGTCTAATACTACATAATTAATCGAAGAACCAAAAGCCTGAATACCATAAACAATGAGCTGCGAAAATCGACAGAAAAAAGTTAATATTATTTTTGGGTTCAAGGAGAAATTACTCCGATTTCCCGACCAACGTCACTCGGTATTTTGGAGCGAGAAATGGTTAAAATTCCCGGTAACGTTCGGGAAGACATTCCAGCCCACAAAAGCTGCTCATGCACGCTATACAGCGAGTGAAGTCCTGTTACTCACGAATGGGCCGAATAAATGCCACGGAAAAAATCTTAAAAACATTGCTGAGTAGTAGTAGAAGACCCCTTTGTTATCATAAATACTTATTGTTAGTAAAACGTTTCGGCGTGAATCCAGGGGACATTGGTTAGAATTTCAGTTCAAGTGAATGAGTTTTTCATCGCGAATTTTGCTCATTCTTCTCCTATGCGGCGATTACCGTAAAAGTTACAATGTTTAGAATGTGAATTCATGAATCACGCTTCATTTGACTCCAAAAAGTAAAGTAATGCGTAACCACAGAGTTAACCGTTTAACTATGAGCAATTTCCTAATTTATAAGTATTGGTTGAAATTGTGAAAGAAACTGTTATCCGCGATATTTGTAAATTGTCGCCATGTAGGGCAGTGAAAAGAATGTTGCCCACTATAAATTGCTTGCTCTGAGGTTTAGCCTCGATGCCAATAAGACGATTATCTCTATCAGACTGGACGAGAGTGTGAAAAGAGTGTGCGAAGAAATGAGAATTTTCGATCGTAATAGCTGTGATTATCGCAAGTGTATATCGTGTCAGTCTTTGAAAAATTCCCAGCGGCGCTCGTGATTGCTCAGTTAACAATGAGCAAGTGTAGTTCTCACTTTCGTAAGAGAAAGATATTTCTGGCGATGGGGATAAAAGAGAGGAAATATTGAATTCCATTGAAAGGGGATGAAGTAAGAGGGGCGAAGGTGTTGGGATAAGGTCTAAATGCATTGCTCTGAGTATTTTTAGAAATATGGAAGTGTGCCAAACAGTTTTGAAGAACCTCCAAAAAAAACCCTCCGCCCTCCAGCTACTCGCTATCTCTAGCATTTTGGGACAAAAAGGTAAAATAGAGAATGCCTTTACAATCACGAAATTTAAATTGCTTATGGCTATGAAAAAAATGGTACACCACACCCGGTTTCTGGGGCTAATAGTCCCCTTGGGATAATTAAGGTGAAGTGGGAATCTGGCCGACGAGGAATGCCGACGAAATACCAGCCCTCCACCATGCGACATCTCTCTCTTATCAATCCTTAGATTGGTTTGAAAATATATCTGCATTCTTTTCTTTTCTGAGCTTTCCTTTACATTTCTTCATAGGATGTTGCCCCAGCATCCTTCCTCACTTGCGCCAGATATTGTTCCGTTGGCCTCCCTCTGTATCGTACCTCCTCCACCATTCCCTCTAACACACTCTTAAGGTGGTTCCACCGTTAAATGACTTAAATGTCATTTTATTCATATTCTGTCTACTTGTAGAAAAAGTTGTCTTCTATCTGATATGAACAACAAAATAATACCTTTCCACGCTGTTTTATTCTATAATTAAACTTGAAATTACATGGTGTTCAATGGGGGAATAAGAGAAACACGGGGAAAAATAGTATTTTTCCATAAAATACAAATGCCATTTTCGTGGAAAACTGTCTCTAAGAAGGAAATAATCCAGAGAAATTGAATAAAAATAAAGTGCAGGCATATTACCACCTTATTTTTCTAGTTATTGAAGAATTAATGCCGTAATTGAAGTCAAAATTCTGTAATTCGTAGGAAATGGCGCTGCAGTCGGCTCCTATGGCTGAAAAAAAGTGCTCATTACAAATACATTCGTGGAATAATCTGCATATTTTGTACCATACTTTTGGGTTTCTATAGGTAACGCATTGCAACAGTGAAAGCAGGATGTTTTGGACAAAATATAAAAAAATGTGGAATTTAGTATTTGTTTTGACTCACACAGTCGCGGCGGAATCTCCTTAACTAGACTCAATTGTGTCTCAATATACAATGCCCCACCAATTCTGCTCTTATTTTCACAATACTCTTCCATAGTTCATTCCCCTTCTCTCTCTCACTATCTTAAACACCTCTTCATTTTTAACTCTGTCCATCCAACTGATTCCCAGCATTCGTCGATAACACCACACTTCTAAATCACCCAATCTTCTTCCTTTGCAATGGTCCAGGTTTCACATCCGTATAGAGCATGCTCCACACGAAAACATTTATTAACGTTTTCCTTATGTCTAGGCTGATGTTTATTGCAGAAAAAGTTTTGTCTTCATGTCGAAAGCTATTTTAGCCATGGATATTCTATTTCTAATTTCTCTTTTGCTTTTTGCGTCACTTGTTATTATTGCCCCCAGATATTTGAATTCCTTGACCATTTGTATTTTTTGCCTTGTATACTTGCGACATCTAGGCACTAATTATCTTGGCAGTTCCAAGTGACGTGTGGCAGGAGATTTTTGGTTGCTTGGCAGTAAAGAGGGCTAGGTCAGGGGAAAAGGAATCGGAAAAGATAAGGAATGAACGGGGTTTTCCTGAATCAGTGATTCGCCTTGTTTGGTCACGAAATGTACATGGCGAAAACGAATTCGTGAACTTAGCAGTCGTTTTATTAACTGTTTCATAAAAAAAATATTTGGCTTAATTTCCTTGTCACTAATTTTTGAAAACCTACGTTTTCATCATAATGCTATCATTACGTGTTCATCTTATTCACATGGACGTCAAATAACTCGAATGTAACTCGCATATTTTTTCGCTTTTGTCTGAACTTCAGGGGTAATAGAGAGTCATAAGAGTATGTATTAGGGCTTCTGGGGTTTCCAGTCGGGTGTGATGGTCAATATTCTACAACGTTTAGAGGTCCGACATGGCCCTCGTCATCCGGGGTGCTGATCTGAGCTCGCCTGAAACCACCAGAGGCCACAACAATCGCCTTGTTTACGCCATCGCTGGGGGGTTATTTTGTAATCTCACCTTTTTAGTGACTCTTAGTGGAAAGGCGGGAGATCCGTTTCCATCTCTTAATGATCAGCTCACGAACGGTTCGTGAATTTTCGAAGCTTCAATTGCATAATATCAAATAAAAGATGCCGAGACTAGCGAATACCCAGATTGCTCAACATCTTACAGAAGATATCTTACACTGTACATACCACGAAAATCTAAATACAGTCAAAACTACAAGCGACATGTAAGCGATCACTCAATATTTAAAAAAAATAAGTACATCTAATTAGTCTTCGATTCACAAGCACGGGAAAGAACGTAGATTTTAAGGCAATATTTGTTAAAATTATGAAATGATGGTATAAATAACTGAATTCCATTCTCCATACACTGGCGGATAGGCACACGAAAAAAAAGGTATCAGCAACATTGTTTGGGAAATATTGATACGAAATATATACACGGATAATTCAAGCTAACAATAACATAAGCATTTCAAACAAAGCATACCTTCAAGTGCCCAATATATAGGAGTTGAAAATGCTGAAGTTCTTCACGTTTAGCAAATTACAACAATACGATTTAAAATTGTTTGTATCTTTCGCGACTTTGTTTATTTTCCAACTCAAGCTTCAAGTGGAAACGATGGTGGCTCCATGTCACGTTCTTTATGACAGGTGAGATGGAACTAATGGCAGGCGGAGAAAATGAAACGGATCAAGAGTCGAAAGATACGGATCAGAGCGGATGAATCGTCTAAAAGACCAGCACATGACCGGCAGTTCACCGATTGAGATCCAAAGATGGTCACGCCGCCTGGGTGGGGGAGTTGAACTACGAAAAAGTGACATTTTATGACGTATTCTCTCTAAAGTGAGATTACAAAATAACCCCCCTGGTCGGAAACCCACGGAAGAGCTGGAAGGCTTGGGAAGAAACAAAGCCATTGAAGCCATGGGAAGAAATTCCTGGCCTTGACCCGCAAGAGCAGTGGATTTGGTGGGTTTGATGCAACGACTTGGGAGCCCTCTGAAGGGTCACGGGCAAAGGAGACATGACCATAACCCGCCAACGGAATTAATCGCCGATTTCATAAAAAAAGGAACCTATGATTTCGCGCCAGTAACAGCTGGCCTATCAGATTTGCCCTTTACCGAGGAGGGAGATTATGGAGAGCTCAGGCCAGATGGTCGCGCTTGATGTATTCAAGTTCACGCGTATTGCGGTAGAAAGCGTATTGATATAAGAGTGTTCTTGCATTTAGTGTAGGCCTTGATATTGCATGTGTTGTTCTAGGTGACTGACAACTCAGTAAATGCCTACGTTTAAACTAATGACAGGGCTGGAGCTCGGGTCATGAGTATCTAATCCATTTAGTTTCTATTCATCGTTTTTTTTTACTGAACATCCAGGTCTACAGATGGCCTCTCCGGTTCTATACCCGACTTAACTTTTTTTCAGCGACAATCTAAAGAGCAGATGTATTGTTCATGATGGTCGTAGATAGGATTGTGGTCTCATTCCTCAACATTGAACTTTGAACTTTTTTCGTAGATTTTCGCAGTTCATCTTAATTTTGGTAAGTTTCTTTTGGATTTCTGCGATTAATCTACACTTATTAGCTACAGTTTCGCCGTGCTAAAAAAAAGTATAGTTTAATTTCAGAAATCCAAAAGAAACTTACCGAAATTGAAATTTGAAATTTAAGTGTACAATTCTCTTAAATATTCTCTCTTATAATAAGTTCTGGATATTAGAAATGGAAAACTTGAGTTCAAGCTACACGAGCAGTTAAGCTTCCCATTTTCTTAGACCCTGTGGACTAAGGCAGCGTACTTCAAATCTGATCGGGAATGAGTTTGAAAATAAAAAGGCCTTCGATAATCGCATTCACAATTGACGTTTGTGATGATTTTCTATAAAGGCGTCAAGCTTGACTAATGTCAAGTTTTTTAAAATCACTTTGTGGTAAAATGCTTGCCTTTTGAAGTATGTATTTTGTATGAATTTGTTAAGGTGGTTCCACAGTAAAATGATTTAAAAGTTATTTTATTCATATTCTGTCTACTTGTAGAAAATGTTGTCCTCTATCTGATATGAACAACAAAATAATACATTTCCACGCTATTTTATTCTATAATTAAACTTGAAATTACATGGTGTTCAATGGGGGAATGAGAGAAACACGGGGAAAAATAGTATTTTTCCATAAAATATAAATGCCATTTTCTTTTAAAACTGTCTCTAAGAAGGAAATAATCCAGAGAAATTGAATAAAAATAAAATAAAGGCAGCCTACCACCTTATTGTTTTAGTTATTGAGAAATTAATGCCGTAATTGAAGTCAAAATGCGGTAATTCGTAGGAAATGACGCTGCAGTCGGATCTTATGGCTGGAAAAAAGTGCTTGTTTAAAATACATTCGTGGAATAATCTGCATTTTTTCTTCTTTACTTTTGGTTTTATGTAGGCAACGCATTTCATCAGTGAAAGCAGGATTTTGTGGACAAAATATCAAAAATGTGGAATTTAGTATTTGTTTTGACTCACACAGTCGCGGTGGAACCTCCTTAACGATTTACAATAATAATCAGCCGTTACTACAGTTACCGGCCCTTAGGCAATGCTACGTGCCGGAAGATCACGACCGTTTACTCTGCGCACACCGATCCATCACTCGTCGTTCGTGTGCGCTGATGTGTTCCGATCTGCGCAGACTGCGCTTCCTTGCTTGAGTGGAAAGGTCTTTCTCCGTGTATCCTCCGAAACTTATCCATGAGGAAAACGAAACACCCGTGTGCTAAAGGCGGTATTCGAAACCGCTACCCAGACTCCGAGGCCATAAGTGTGGATTACAAGCTGTCGGCTGCGGTCGGCATACTACATAAAGATATGAAAAAGATAATTGTTCTTTTCATACTCCTATGTTGCTTCAAACCGTTCAGGCCCATTTACTCTACGCGGGCATGTCATGTTGCGAGTAGATGAGGAAATATGTCTGCAAATGTTCCTTCGCAACTTCATCTTCTGAAAGCGTGAAATGCGTGAACACTGTTCAGGAAATTATCTTGTAGGCTTCCGCGGATGTAGTGTTGGCAAAGTTTCTTTTTTCGGGATTCATTCCGCGATGTTTAAAATTGCGGAATGAATCCCGAAAAAAGAAACAATCAAATGTTCAGGAAATAGCTTCTGTCATAATTCGTAGCATTCGCGTACGCGTGGTTTAACGCATTCACTTGCGCAAGTGTATGCCACGAGTGAAGCAGCCTGTTGACTGAACTCTGAACGTAATGGAAACCGAATTACTGTTCATCTGAATTCGATGGAATATGTGTCCTGATTCAGATATCCGGTGATAATAGGAGTGGACTTGCTTGCCTTGCGCGATGGAGGGGATGGAGTCCTTCACGCATCCTAGTGCATGTATACATATATATAGCCTTGGCCCCTCCGAGGGCTCACTTGAAATAACCACTCCAAAGTCCTCCTCCTGCGTTCTTTTATTATTCCACTTCTTGATGCGAGGCCGGGTGCGTCACTTAAGTCATTCCCGAACATTTGGAGTATTCTAAGTTACATAGGGCTTCAAGATTCGGCCGCCACCTCAGAGTGCCCTAAGTTAGTCTGAGCGAAAGATCACTTCACCTAGAATTTGATGAATTTGGCCTCATTTTATAGAAACAATTCTCATCTTTCCAATGATACAAAAATATCAACCCCTTGCCGAACTACTTTCCGAGCAATTTGCCTAAAAATATAAGATGTTTTACATGGGATAGATTACGGCTGTACGCTCCAGAGAGAAAATATTTTTAAAAAATTAGAAACTTCCAGCACCTAGATATCGTAAAAACTAACTAACGGTGTGTAGTTTGCATGTTTTCTCAACTATTTATAAAAAAATAATCTATTACTTACCCTCCACAACAGGTTTTTATGACTCATTAAAAATAATTGTGGTGAGTAATTGATATAGTTTTACAAATAGTTGAGAAAACGAACAAACGACACAGCTTTAGTTTTTTTTACAAACTCTAAGTGTTATACATTCCTATTTCTTTCAATATTCTCCCTCTGGAGCGCAGAGCCGTAATCTATCCCATGAGAAACAGCTCATCTTGTTAAGCAAATTTCTCGAGAAGTAGTTCGCCAAGGGGTTAATATTTCGATGTCATTAGAAAGATGAGGGTTTTTTTTGTAAATGAGGCCAAATTCTAGTTGAAGTGATATCTCGCTCAAACTATTTAAACGACTGAACCGATCTTCGAGTCGAGACTGGTCATTCCTCTATAATTGGGGTTTATGAGGTGAGTTGATAGCCGCGGTCCATTTGTTAGTCCATAAATATTGCCCAATCATCCTGAATAATGCATAAACAGTATCACGTGCATTTATTTAGTTTCTATAACAAAATCTGTCAGTTTTGGCCTTTAGCCTAGGATAGCGATGTATGCAAATAATTAGCGTCAACGTAACTAGTCATCACAATGAAAAAATAGACGTATTTATTGGGGCGAGATTTAGACTTTAAAAGTTCCTTCTTCAATCCAAACCCTAGATATGCTAAGGACAAAATATAGTGCTTCAGAGAAAGTAAGAAGGGGTCGTTGGAAGTTAGCTGTAAACTTGGCTATCGCAGACGCCTGATCGTGGATTGGGGATATTTATTCCGTGAATAGGTAAATCATGAATTTCCCATCGGAAGGCTTAAACTGGTCCCTATTTCGGCCTCTCGTGCCTGCCTGCGTGTCACCCAAGGCGTCGTCCTTCGGCGGCCTTCTTTTCCCAAGCGGCGGAAAACGCGGACCCGAGGAAGGATATCCCGCGAAGGGAGCGATGTGACCAAGAAGGGTAGGCGATATAGGGAGAGAGGATATGGAGGAGGTGGACGGAGCTCTCTTGAGGCGGATGCTGAGGCTGTGAGGCGCGCGTGCTTGACGTAGGGGCGGGCGCCGTGTGATTTCGTGAGACGGAAAGGAAAGGTCACACCCCACGGAAAACGGCTTCCATTTTCAAACGCTTTTATTCAACTTCACCGAAATGTATGTGGATGCGAGTGGAATCTTACGATCTTTTTTTCACCCACTTCCCAACAACTTAGAGCTTTGAAAATTGGCGCCGATGTGGAATTCTACCGACAATCTAATATTGTGAAAAAATAAAATGTAATAAAATAATAAAAATGCGTCTTTATAAAAAAATGTTTGGCTTTCGAGATGTGGGTGTGGAGGAGGATGGAGAAGGTGCGGTGGACGGAAAGGAAGACAAATGAGGATGTGCTTGACATGGTGGGCGAGGAAACTTGTGGATGAGATTAGGGGTAAGTAGGGTAGGTGGCTGGAAGAGGTCATGATGGTTTGCTGAAGGCCATGATAGAGGGAAGAATGTTGGGCAAGCAGGGAAGGGGAAGAAAGAGAATAGGTTTTATGGGCGGGGTGAAGAATGGTAAGACTTATGCTGAGATGAAGAAAGAAATACTAGAGGTAGAAAGGGCACGGCACGTGTAAGAGTTCGTTGGATATTCTCTGACTTTCATCACAACCTACCTCTAACCGGTAGATTACTCTATTGAATGAAAAAAATGAATATTGAAATGTTGTGCGATAAGTGGCTTATACTCATTTGAGAGATGAGATATTTTTCCTCGTATCAGATCCAAATGCAGTGAATTTTAACTGTATTGATATCTCGCTCTGACTACCTTGAAGTGCACGGGGCCTGAAGACGGTCGCCGTCGGAATATCTCTCTCAGGGCGCCGAAAGAAATGGCTGCCGTCTTCAAGACGCTCACGCATCGCTCCAAACACTCTCTCTCTCTTTCTGCCCATTCCACCTCGCACGGGACCTCCCTCCTCAACCCCTTACCCCCCTTACCCCCACCCCCCTCCCCCAGACCCGAAACCCCGAAAAAAGAAAATAAAAAAAAAGAAAGAAATATATTCTTCCTCCTTCCCACTCCGTGACCGACTTTAGAATGAAGCCGGTCCACTTTCTCCGGCTCACCCCCTCCCCTCCTCTACTCCAACCCTCCTCCTCCTCCTTCCCCCCTCCCCTCAGATCCTCTCTCTCTCTCTCTCTCATATATATGTATGTATTTTTTTTTAATTTGTCCTTCCCTCCCCCCTCACCACTCTTCCTTGCGCTCGCTTTCAATGTCTCGGACGAAGAGCTCACCTCCCTGGCAAGGCCTTCGCCCCCACCCCCCGAATTCTATCTCCTCTGCCCTCCTTGTTTTCCTCGGCCTTACGAGTGAGTGCACTGGACACTCGAGCGAGTAGGTACTGCTCTCTGCTTAAGGTGGCTGTAGCGGTAATCGTGAGTCGTTGAAGGCACATTCTAATAACTTTTCAAGAAAGTCGAAAAAAAATATTCTTGGACCACATTTCACTCAAATACACCTGTTTATACGTAGGAAATCAGCACACATGTAGTAATGTATATGATTCAAGAGTTATATTTCAAATTTTCGCCTTAATTAAAGCATTGTTTTGACTTGGATTTTCGGCGTGAAATTCGAAATTTACGAGAAAATCATATCTAAATACGCTTTTCTTACTCGGCATGATACTTTGATATTTGTTAGCAGCAATTATAATAATTTGAAATTTAAAATTTCGCATTTAGGAGAAAATCTGTACATAAGTAATCGAATTGCTTCAAAATATATTCCATGTGCCATAAGAGTAATTGTTAAAATATCATTGAATTTCCAGGAAACCAAATCGGTAGAATAAAGTTTTTTTTTCACCTTTATCAATAGATGTTACTAATAAGGATACGTATGCAAAGTTTCACGCAAATCTGTACATAAACAAAAATCGCTCCAGCCACCTTAATAGAAGGGGTTCAAACACACGAACGGAAGGGTTCGTCGTGTACCAGTGCCTGCACACATCAAGTTGCTTGCCCGAGATATCTTAATTATAGTTTTGGGTATTCCACTTTACTCCACTAGCGGCAAGGCGGTCATTGCTGCGATAACTCTACGCCTCCCTTTAATAAATAATAAATAAAACGTTTATTGCCGTAGACCCTTATTGGTCTTTCAGACACCTTAGTACATTAATTATCATTTACACAAGACATCAATCAAAAAATTAAATAATGCTTAAAAGATAGTATTTACACAAATATATACATAATAATAATAAATTTACACAAAAAATACAAGAAAGTTGTTTCCCCCAAAAAAAAATTAAAAATTGATGACAGTGTTACAAAAATCATTTCCATTTTCACTTTCTCTCTCAACATCTTTTCGTGATTGTGGATTGAAATAATTTCCTTTTAAAGCAGGGTACAGAATTACATGTTTTTATATCTGTTGGGAGAGTATTCCAATTTCTTACTACAGTAGCGATGCAAGATTTATGGTACATTTCAGTTTTGTGCTGTGGGATCTGTAGGTCTAAATGATGGGATCTTGTTAACCGGTTTTGGATGTTTTTTTAAATAAAAGAGTTGAACAGGTATGGAGGACAGGTTGAATTGAAAATTTTGAAGGCGGAGAGAATAGATAAATAAAGCCGTCTTTCTCTAACTTTAAGCCATTTTAGTCTCTTGTATGAATCAGTTGTTATTAGAATTGTACTTACATAAAGCTTTTTTCCGTCATCAATCACATTATCAATGCGATATTTAACGAATACATTTCCAACAGACCAAATACATTGAAGGACGTTGTGTTGGAGGAACTTACTTCCAAAGCACTGATATATAGAGATACAGAAATTTCAGAGCGCTGACAAAGAAATGATGAATTATTTCCAAGGCTCTTATTGTTATTATGTCTTCGGTACGCGACTGTGTAAGGGTCTTAAATTCCGAATGTGGATTGATACTGTGCGTGTATCTTGTTCTAAATTGTTTCGTACACCTTATCACTTCCTCTTATGCAAAGGAGGGGAGGAGCGCTACGTAATAAGGGAGCGAGACTTGCGAGGAGCCCTACGTAAGAAGGTGAAGAAAACCTTGAGTTTCTAAAGCGCATTAGAATGTGTCGCTATAAGGTTCAGAAATTCGATCTTTGAGTAACAATTATGAGCGAAGATTCTTCCTTTCGATATAAATTTCGTAAAAGGACGTAGATGGTTAGTTGGCAGACGGACGGGAGGCGGTGAAGAAGCTGCGGGAACAAATGAAGTTGACGGGGAGCATTTTCGAATAAGTCGGCAGAAGTGGCTTGACAACACACAAAGGAAGCTGATAGGCTGTTTAAGGTGGTTCCACCGTAAAATGACTTAGATGTCATTTTATTCATATTCTGTCGACTTGCAGAAAAAGTTGTCCTCTATCTGATATGAACAAAAAAATAATACCTTTCCACGCTATTCTATTCTATAATTGAACTTGAAATCACATGGTGTTCAATGGGGTAGTGAGAAAACCACGGAGAAAAATAGTATTTTTCCATAGAATGTAAATGCCATTTTTGCGGAAAACTATTTATAAGAAGTAAATAATCCAGATCAATTGAATACTAATAAAATATAGGCCTCTTACCACATTTTTCTTTTAGTTATTGAAGAATAAATGCCGTAGTTGAAGTCAAAATGCGGTAATTCGTAGGAAATGGCGCTGAAGTCGGCTACTATGGCTGGAAAAAATTGCTCATTTAAAATACATTCGTGGAATAATCTGCATATTTTGTACTTTACTTTTGGGTTTCTATAGGTAATGCATTTCATCAGCGAAAGCAGGATTTTTTGGACAAAATATAAAAAATGAGGAATTTAGTATTTGTTTTGACTCACACAGTCGCGGCGTAACCTCCTTAACACTGCGATTTCGGAGAAATGTAATGAGAAAGGGTGTGGAACGGAAATAATATGGACACTATTTTATGACCACGAGAAAATGTGTAAAATCATAAGACTTGAGAAGAGAAGTTAATTAAGGTCGTGCGTAGTGTTCTCTGAATGGTAATACATTGTCCGACTTTTCATTGTGGTAGCTAGGTGGAGAACTTATGTGAATTATTGCTATTATCATATGTGATCAATCGGTTGGATTAGGTTTAGATGAAAGACAGTAAAAACTCGTAGTGCAAATTCCCAAAAATCTGAAGGCCTGACAGCTCGTCACGCTCGCTACCTCTCCTCGTCCCGTCCGGATAGCCAACCTTCTTCCTTCCCGGTTACCCAACATTCTTCTCCCCTCCATCACGGCCTCCAGCATCCACTAGTCCCTCGTCACCTGTTTCTATCCACCTCCTTTTAATCCCGTTGCTCTCCTCACCCGCCGTGCCGACCACTTCCTCGTTCGCGCGACATATCAATCGAATTAAAGCAAAAGGCAATATGTATCGATATTTAATCTCTTTGAATAGTTATTGACCATTTTAATAATACATTGGTTAATTTACGGAGGTTTGGTAATGTCTTTTTTTTTAAACTCAAATTCCTTTTTCCTTCAAGACGTTTCGCCTTTTTATTAATGAGGCTTCTTCAGGGCTCTAGTACAATGCAAGGCATACAGATAATAATAGTTATAATACTACAAGGATAAAAAAGTTTTCAACCATAAATTTAGTACCTCAAAGTATTAACTTTCTTACTGCGACAATGATAACACAAAAACAAACTCTTCCTCTTAGCAACAAAATCAACATCAACAACAAAATGGAAAACCAAGCTAAAATTTTGTTTACAATAAAAACGTGGTCTGCGTCGGACCAGACGGTGGAAGTTATACTTCTTTGGCCGGTCGCACACACCCGCTCACACACACAGGCAGACAGGATATATAAATGAAATAAAAGACATTTTTTCTCTATTATTCAATATATTTCTCTTCGATATATTGTTATGAGTGATTTAATTTTTATAATATACACCTATGTATTATCTGTTATATACACCTATATACTATATGTACGTTTTTGTATGGTTTTTTGTACGTTCGAACTTTGAAAAGAAGTTTTGTTTAAAAAAAAAAATCGCCCCAACCGGGAATCGAACATGGGACTCTTAGGTGAAAGTCGAGTGCGCTACCGACTCACCCATCGATGCTCTTATTCAAAGTTCGAACGTACAAAAAACCATACAAAAACGTACAATTGTGGATTTTTCTCACCCAAAAAAGAGCGTGACGCGGTTTCTCGACCAACATCCCATCCCAAAAGTCTCCAACGGGCGCAAAGAAGTATAACTTCAAAACTATAATAGGTGAAAATAAAAATATTTAAAATGGAAGGTATAAAGCATGAAATTAGCAATTACAGATATCGTAATTGTTAGTTTCATGCTTTACTGCATTGTACTGTAGCCCTGAAGAAGCCTCATTAATAAAAAGGCGGAACGTTGGCGGAAAAAGGAATTTGAGTTTTAAAAAAAAGGCATGACGAAACCTCCATAAATTAACCTATGTCAATATTTAATGCCCTCCGTGGACCAAAGTAGGATCATAAAGATGAATGGTTTTTCCGTAGGCACAGCATCCCGCCCGTCCATCTTCCCCATGCACCATTCTTTCTCCATTCCTCTTTTATTTCCACTTCAGGTATGTCTCGTTGACGAAGGGTACGATGAGGGATTTCTCTCAACGCAAATAGTTCTGAAGAACTTTGCTCTTTTCGAGACAACCGAGACAGAGAAGAAGTAGAAGAAAAGTGCGGATGGCAGCGAACATCTTCCCTTGGGAGTAGCGTTCTTTTCCTCGGGACTCGAACGCCTGAATCTGAATACAGATTGCAATAATTCTTCCAAACATATTTTTTTGTAACTTTTTTCATGATTAGGGAAGTTTAAAACTTGTTTTTCAAGTTGTACAAAACCAGTCACTGCCGTCAGTCTGAATTTCATGTCATCGGTTTGATCGGTGAGAGTAGAACTCAACGTGTGTGAAATTCAGTCGCACCTTTTTGAGGACACATTTTGTATTTTTTATCTGTAAAATTTAATGTTTGGTGGAAACAAAGCCCGAGAATGTGATCCCACTGAAAAGTATTATTTATAAACTACCCTACTTCCCTTTTAACATCCCACCACGTGATAGCTACAACCGCAGGTGATCGGGTTACTAATGTGGTAACTAGAGTTAAGGTGTCCCATTCCGAAGGTCCGCATTTAAGTTCCAAGAGTGGCGTAACTGTTAAAACTGACATCCCTGTCTTCGTAATTGGGTTCCTACGAAGTGAAGTGCTCTCTTCAAGTGCAGTTCTCGGATGGGACATTAAATCGAAGACACCTCTGCGCTTTTTGTTAAGAGCAGGGTTATGCCGACGCCGGATCCTTCTCTACTCCTACCCTTGCCAACCTATCTCTCCATTCGCCAGGCGCAAATGCCCTTGGCCGCCTTAGCTGTCGGCTGCCTCCTTTAATGGCCTACCAACCAACGAATAGTTACACATGTTTTTATTATTAAAAACGGGGTACCATAATTAATGGTGATATGGAATTTTTCACTTTTCATGCATAACATTTTATATATGTTGTGAGGAATACCAAGAGTCCATTCTCCTCATGATCATTGTTTCCAAATCCACCTCGCCTCCCTCCCTTGTACAGTTTACCGTATTGGACTAAATCCCGATGGCCCGCGGGCGCTCGTTTTTTTAAGGTGGTTGGAACGACTTTTGTTGATGTTCCGATTTGCGTGAAACTTTGCATGCGTGTCCTTATTAGTAATATCTTGAGATTAAAGTGAAAAAAATTCATTGTTCCGATTTGGTTTCTTGGCAGTTCAATGCGTTTTTAACTCGCAGCCTTGTGGCTTAGAAATATATGTACTTCGAAATAATTCGAATACATCTTTACTTACAGATTTTCTCCAAAACGCAAAATCTTGCGTTCATATTATCATAATGGTTGCTAGCAAATATCACGGTATCATGCCGAGTGAACGAACACGTATATAGATCAAGTTTTTGCTTAAATTTTTAATTCCACGCCGAAGTGCGAACCAATGCTTAAATTAAGGCGCAATTTTTAAAATATAATTCTTGTAGCACTTACTTTACTGCATTAATGGTGATTTCCACCGTGGTGTAAACAGTGATGAAATTAAGTCGTCCAAGAATTTTTTTTGACTTCTTGAAAAGTCATTATAATGCTCCCTCAGTGAACCACACTATTACCGCCCCAGCCACCTCAAAAGGAGGCCGACACCAATATCCCCAATATCCTTAATAAGAGTCCTTCCTCCACCAGCCCTCCAACGTACTACCCATAATGGCACGAATGACATCAATTGAGGTCGCCTCCCCGCACACCAAAACCTGTCGCCTCGTGAGTCATTCACAAGACATTCCGCGGGGCTGCAAACAATACACTAAGGAAAAAGAGTTCTGAAGAGTCGACTTGAGGAGCGGCGGAAGAAAGCGAACGCCGAAAGTGAAATAGGGCGGGGTGCGGGCTTTCCCGGGCGGGGGTTGGAATATCGAATCGTATCGAAAGAGCGCATCGAGAGGTCGGGTGGAGAGAGGAAGGAGCGGTGTGTGCATGAATATACATATGGATCCTAAACTTGCCCCCAGTGGGTGTTGCCAAACATTCCGCATGCACCGAAAAATCAGGACCAAGCAGATTGTAGCGCCACCACTCCAGAGAATGTGGTTCTAATTAGGAAAGGCCGTGATTCAAATGGAGATACTGGAAATAAAGGTACCGAAATTGGCCTGTTAACACGGCCATTTTTCACACGCAGAAGCAAACTATGCCGAAGGAAAGGCCGTGATTCAAATGGAGATACTGAAAATAAAGGAATTGGCCTCCCAATTAAACTGGCCATTTTTGACTCACAGAAGCGGAACCTGCGAAGACTGCAACGCGACCTATCTTTTGCGGAAAGCTAGGCAACACCTCCGCCCGTACAGTGGTGCCGAAGATTTAGATCCATATGTATATTCATGTCCGAGAGACTCATCTTCTTGTAAATCATCTCTGCGTGCGGTGCAATGAACTCTTGGCGAGCGGTCATTCCGAAAACAGAGATACTGTAAGCAGATGGAATTCAATAGCGCCATGAGGTTTGGCTGATTGAGTTATCGTTAATATTTCATCAGTCGTGTAAGGCTAATTTCCATTCAATACAGCTCCTCCTTCCCGCGTTGATTCTCAATACTTTTACCGCACGTTATTCCAATAACCCTGCCGTAATATAATAAAAATAGACTTTGTTAATTTTCTTTTGTCAAATACTCGCGTTAATTAATGTCAGCCAAGGAAGCACATGCGTTGAGAATTAATTTTACAAAGTGTGGTCGGCATTGAGTAATAACACATGGAGAACGATCAATGAGATATCTGAATTATCGGCTTTGACTATCCTTAGGGTGTAGTCAAGACAGCTGACATTTGAATATATATATATATATACATTAATACCCAAGTGATAATCACGACATAAACAAAGTGATTAGCACGTAGAGATTTTATGAAAGGGCTATAAATTAAGGTAAAAATAGATAATCCAGTGGCAATATCATTTTACATCATTCGCATAAGATAATTCTAGAAACACTGAAAACCAAATCCCTTAAGTCTTCGCAAAAAACAAATGAAATTCGGAAGAAAAGAAAATGGAAATCGGGCGAAATGCGGAGATGAGCGAGTTACTGGTCCATTCTCACGGAAGATGAAGCTATTAGGGTTGCCGTCATCATCTCCGACATTTGCGGTGCTTCAAAAAGGTTGTCTTGCCCTCAACAGGGGCAGAGCCCTTGTGCTATCGCGTCGCGAAATACTTTCTCAAGACGATGCTTCCTCTAAGGAGGAGCGTGGATGTGATTGCCTCGTCTCAGAAGACACGGAACGCAGGGAAGGAGAGGAGAGGTGGGTCTAATGAGTCATTATCATCGGTGCTCATCTCTTACCACCACTCATGTTTCTCCTCCTCTGATTGTTTCCACTTTCGACCTCTGTCGCCTCACTTTCGCCCGGGAGCCGCTCATGGCGGGAGGGGTAAACTAGGCGATAGAAAACTATGGGCTTTCATTTCGTGGCCCACTGTCCAGGTATACATTCCTTGTGACCTTTTTCGGTGCTTTACTCCGTGTCCTCCGACGGTTAATTAATGAAAAAATCAGCTTTCTTTCCTTTTCCGGCATTCTTTGGAAATTTATTACCATCCTGCCATCCTGAAATACAAATTTCGGAACCAGTATTTTCAATATTATGCCGAAGAGTGCACGCGCGCCAACTATACTTCTAAAAGGTAGCATATATATTGTTGCCTTTCTCTCTATCTCTCCATAATGGCGTATTGCTTCAAATGAAATGAGTCAGCCATGGAGTCAGCACTGAATCGTGTAGTCTCAACTATAGTATACTCGCCGAACCATACGCATGAACACGGTGTGCATCCGATTTCCAGTTGTAATATTTGGGGTGAGCGCTTGACAATAGTCTATTCGGGCATTTCTTTGGGTTCATTCAATTAGGCCAATGCGTGTTTGGTTCTGCGGCCTTCGCTGTTAACTACTATCGGTGAAAAATTGCGAAAAGCCGTTAAGGTAGTTTGAGCGACAAATCAATTCACCTAGAATTTGATGAATTTGGCCTCATTTTAAAGAAACAACTCTCATCTTTCCAATGATATCAAAATATCAACCCCTTGCCGAACTACTTTTCGAGCAATTTGCCTACAAATATAAGCTGTTTTACATGGGATAGACTATGGCTGAGCGCTCCAGAGGGAGAATATTAATCAAATTAAGAATTTATAGCACCTAGATTTCGTCAAAAAACTAACGGTGTGTAGATTGCATGTTTTCTCAACTATTTATAAAAAATAATCTATTACTCCCCAGAGTAATTGTATTTTTTCTCAATTATTTATAAAAATTTATCTATTTTTTCTCAATTATTTATAAAAATTTATCTATTACTTACCATAGTAATTTTAACGGAATCGCAAAAAAACCTGCTGTTTGGAAGGGTTTTCGGCCGTTCGGCGGGAAAAAATGAGTCAAGTCAAAGACTTGTGTAGCTTTATTTATGTAATTACTGAGAATTTTGGTCATGTGTAACTATATCTTTGCGCCATTAATACTACAATATTTATTTCATACTTCTTACAGTCGCTGGAATAAAAAAATAAAATTTGAATATGGTGTCCATTATGACTTGGGAACTATCTCGCTCAAATCACCTTAAAATCTCCCAATTATGATTACATCTCCTTATAATCGGTTTGAAGTAATGCCACTATAATATTCTGAACACTTCTTGTTGGAGTAAGAAGTGGCTGCGTAAGCTGAGCGACGAAGAAAAGAGATTTTATCATTCAAACTATCACGTAAAGTCTTGAATGAAAATTAACGTCCAACACCTTTACTAGGTGAAGCTTGAATTTAGAAATTGTATGCCGCATTATTCCTGAGATCAACATGCTTGCGCTTTCAACTGCTCCATTTTACACCCTCTAAAATTGATCTTTATTATGTTTTCCACTGCACCGAAAACAGTGCATACGGCCTTTTACATCGGGGAAATTAATACGAAATACTGGAAGAATACACAAAACCATGCGTGGTGAAAAATCCTCCATCCATGAAGTCCATTCATTTAAAATAATAAAAAAATCGCTTTGGCTTAAACATTTGCGTTTTGCTGTTCTCACTTCGTCCATTTGAATTGTGGATTTCATTTATTTTAAAAAATGAAACAACTACATTTTTCGCTGCTCCTTGCAAATTGACATGTGCAGGGAACATAGAATTTAGCACTGACGGAAAAGTTATAGGTTTGCGTACATTTTGAAAGTAGTCGTGTGTCTATGCATCTGCGACCAAATATTTATCTTCCCGCCTTACACCCTAAAGTTGTCACTTTATTCCTCTCCTATGGCAGTAACGCGATTTAGTGAAAGTTAATTCACTTCCCAACCGCTTCCCCATGACTTAATTTGTTAACAAAATTGTGGTGCGACACCGTCTCTTTAAGTTTAAGTAAGTTATGTGTCAGAAAGGAGGCGATATGGCAAACCACAAAATGTGACCTGATTTTGGAATACTCTTCAAACATGCAAACAAAGATTGGAGAAAAGGTTTAGAAACTGTATGACATTTTTAAAACAAACTTTGGTGTGCCGAGAATGATTTAGTGGGTTTAAGAGTAGAAAGTGTTTATTTTATATACCTTTTTGTTGGAAGGGTCCGAAAACGCGTCGTCACCAAAAGAGAGAGACGCGGACGGACGCCTGGGAACGGACGGAGGCGTCGCGGCGGCGGCGACGGTCAACGACGAGCAACAGCTTTCACTTGACAAGCGAAGGACCGACCTAAATTCTCATTTCTCTTGATCGGAGCGGAAAACGACACATTACTTACTGCGTCTCTTGTGTGCTTTGGAACGATTCCGTGAAATAATATTGGCCTTATAAGTTTTGATGACATATTTACAGAAGATTTTTCAATTTAAAAAAATACTATCTCATTTTTAACTTCAGTACCACCCGATATTTATGTCTGTACCCCCTTGGATTCGGGTCAACGTCATCTTCGAGAGTCATTTGGTTGATAGCAGACTTATGTCTAATTTTTGAAGTCTCCGAGAAAAACTAGTGTGCTTGAATGAATGAATTCTTCTCGGGTTTCCAACTGGGTTAAAATCTCCATTGTGGCCGACGCACAGTGGGACAAACTGAAAAAAAGCTGGCCAAAATTAATAACTCTAATAATTACCAGTCCATATGCAACATCAAGTGCATGTCTAAGGTATTTTGGGCTGATAAACATGATTTTATCATTATTTTGTCAATATATCTTACGGATAGGGCGCTATTAATTGCATAAACATTAAATATGCAATGACAAAGATTAATTTCTATGGTTGAGTAGTAGGCTAAAGTGTCCTGTGATAATTATCAAAATACTGTAATTAATAATACTAGGAGCTATAAAATCCGTAAAAAAATTATCCAAGCAGAATTTTAATGCATAATACATTTTAACAAATTATGACTACTGCGACGGAATGGGAGGAAATGAAAATGTTTCTCGATGAAAATGAACTTGCATCAAGTTAAAATGTTAAATAAATAAAATGTTAAAGCTATAGGTTACGTAGATTACGCCTCAAAGAAATACAAAGGAGAGAAAGAAATAATCAGACTCCCGCCTTCATAGGAAATTAAACCCGGCGAGAGTAGTATATAAATATGACCAGAACGACAATATACAGCCCTGATGACGATGCGCGAGTCGAGCATCGAAACGTCGGCTATAATGGATATTCGAACCCGGTTGGAAACCCGAGAAGAATTCATTCATGAGCTGCGCCGGGAAAGCACCAGATCATACATAGTGTGCTTGAATGTTGCGCTGAAACATTTACAGATTTGATATCAGACTCACAGTACAATACGGCCCAAGATAGATCCTAGATAGATGTACCACATATTTTGGCCTAGATGGACATACAACAGTCCCAAGTATTAAACTAAATTTCTATGCATCAATTTATAATTCGGATAGTCGGGAAATCAGTTGTTTGTTTCGCATTATGACTACATACTGGTCTCGGGCGAGTGAGGATGAGGGTCATTGGAAGGCTTTCTAGCCAGGAACTTCGTCATAAACTTCACATAAACGTTACAATCCATATCCGCCTATGAAAGATGAATTGTTATGAAATATCGCTTTTATATATCCTCCAACTTCAGCCTTGGAAACTATATTGAGAAATGTGTGTACTACACATTTTAATCATTGGTTGATTACTATTAAGCACCATTTTGGTACTTAAGCTCTAAAAACGAATATTTAAAAACTATAATGACTAAAAGTTATCTGATAATGTCATTGGAACTTCTACGTCATGCTGAAGAAAATGTTTTCAAAAGATTTCATCAATTAAACTTTTTTCTTGTTCTTTTTTTTAATTTCACTTACTGTGCTTGTCTACTTGTGGTCGTATCAGTTTATTATTACAAAGGATTCTAATTTCCCTTCGTTTGCCTCAGCGTAATGGGAAAGATACCGGAATGGATATGGAATAAATGATAATTTAAAAAATATCGAAACACGAAGGATAGTGAAAGCTATAGAGAAAGGATTAGATGAAAGAAAGTAGAAAATTGGAATCAGGTCCCGATGAGGGGAGCATCTTATCTCAGCGAGTGGGACTTTCTACTAATTTCCTCAGATGATCTCAGCTTAGCTGGAAATTGCGTAAGGTTCGTTATTGGTAGCTTTCATCTGTCGATGGCTTAGACTATGGGCGGCGTAATCATAAGAGCCCTTTCACAAAGAGGAACAAAAAGTTGGTAATGCTGCTGTTGCATCGGGAGAATGCATTGCTCCCTGGGAAATAAAATCGCGGTTATGCAACATGCCTCATGCATAAGCGCCTGCGGAAAGCTTAGATATTTCCCGGACAACCCTCGTGCCAGACAATAGAAATTGTGGCCGAGTGGAGGGAAACGCATAACGCCTTCCAAGTCGCTTACAAGGAGGTTGAAATACGCCAGGGGCGCTACCTAGGAGATTATCCTGGGATAAAAATTCCCTCGTCTTCATTTATTATCTTGGTAGCCATTGTTGAAGTGTATACTTTCTTCGAAAATAATTATAAACGCGAAGTAGTATGCTATAACTACCGTTCAGGCAAATTGTAGCTAGAATTTCTAAAATAAATACCCTTATCTGTAACAATTTCCATTTTTCACGCTTTTCTATCCTCATCGTTTTGCATCATAGCACGACATCAACTGGCTTTTCGTGATTACGAAGCTGTGGCAGAAAAAAATATTTTTAAACAGTTAAATATAATTCTCGGGTTTCCAGCCGAGTAAGATTTTGGGTTGCTGATGTTTCGATGGAATACTCCTCCATCGTCCTCAGAGCAATGAAGCTTGCAGGGCAAGCCTGCGCCTGCGCTTATATAGCCGTCTCATCCGGGGGGCATTGTTGCCTCCTATTTTCCGTTATTTTTCGAATTAACGGCTTCCATTCTCTGCTAAGGATGTACCCAGAGTCTCGATTTAATGTGTTATCTTCCAGCCTGATTTCAACGGCCTCATTATGGAGGCGATCCCAATACCCATTTGCTTTGGAGACCAAGCGAGCCTCATCGAAGGAGATGATGTGATCTTCCGATAACCTATGTTCAGCCAAGGCAGATTTTTCCGGGTGGAACAACCTAATACACCTCCTGTGCTCTTTTATTCGGGTCTCTATCGTGCGCCCTGTCTCTCTTATGTATATTTTTCCACACCAACATGGGATACCTACTATAAACTCCAAGTGTTTTGAGTCCCAATTCGTCCTTGACTCGCATTAAATCGCCACTCAGTTTTTTCGGTGGTTTATGAATTTTTTCGATGTTCCATTTCGTTAGGATCCTAAAAAAAATTCCGGCGACGCCGAGAAAGAACCAAATCCTATATTAGTGAAATAAAAGTTCTGGCACCCCAAACTGAGCAGTTAGCTTTCTTTTAAACCCATCACGATGTCAACCTTTTGGTCAAGGTAGGTGTGGCCCTCGTTCAAAGTAGGTGTGGCCCTCCTTGTCTCCCAAGCACCCTTATTCCTCTCTAGTAATTCAATCTCTTGGATCGCTTGTTTTGATCAGGGGGAACGGATACGTGAACGTCGTAGCATGCAGTCCCTTGGCGAAAATTCAATCAAGTGGGAGAGGGTGACCCGCCCTTCCACTCCGTAACTTTCCCTTTTCTAAAACCTGTACTATGGTTTTTGGGGATTTTGAATAACTGGAAACGTTTTACATAATCTCAGATTCTGCTTTAGATTTCCTCTCGAGAATACGTGGAATGGAAATGATTCTGCTTTAGATTTCCTCTCGAGAGGAAATCTAAAGCAGAATCTGGTTAAGTCGTCAATCACTACAAAAGAATCGAAAGTATAGTATTCCCTCTAGAAACTTGTAGCAATAGTGCCAGAGAATGAAACGATCACAAAAAAATAGAAATTATCCAGTGCCATTGTCTTTATGACCGCTCACTTTCTATCAGCTATGCTTGGGAATGAGTTTTTACTCTCAGTGAGCTGAACTGCTTACCGTATTTGCTCGTGTCGCCTGCTCATGAAAAAATTACGGTGATCATAAAGTGTTATGGAGCATGTCTTGTGCGAAGGTCTTTTTCTCATTTTTATTTTGATATGCACAGTGTGAATTAATGAATGAGTCCACCTTTCGATGAGGAAAGGGGATGGTGAAGTTTCCAATCAATTATGGGTGTGTAGGCTGGGAATTATGTGATAAATGATCCCTGATTGAGGTTAGTTTGGGCCACCTGGAAGAGTTACAGATTACTTCCCTGAACATTTCTTGTTCTGGTATGTTAATATATATGGGCATTATTTTACTAGCGAGAGTGAATCCTCTCATCGCGAGAGTGATCATGGATTGTAAGTGGATTTTGCTATTTTAATTCCTTGGTACGTAACTGGAGCCTTGTAACACGACATGTTTTTGTTGCTATAAATATTTCGTCGCTCATTTATATACTTTAAGTACAAGATTAGTAGTTAATGGTGCAGAAATATATGAGGAAGAAATAAGTCCTAAAAAGCAGTGGCGATGAAAAGTGATCTCAAATGGTGCTTTGCTTTGGGAGTATGCTGAAACCTTTTCTTTGTGAGTATGCTGAATAAATGATAATTTGTCTCAAATCCTGAGCATCGCAGTTCTAAAAGTATAATATCTCACTTTAACCGTGCTCACGTTTCAGGCATCTTACTGCACATCGTAATGCATGCATTTGCTGTTTTATATATATTAGTAACGCATTCCATGCTCGCTTTGATGATTTTAATTGCACATGCAATCATGCAATATGTCTAGACGTGTCTTTGGTCCCCATCAACGAAAGACGCTTGGGAAATCTTGTCATGAGAAATTATGGTATTCACAGTACACCGCATTTTCGCTAAATACTGCAGTTGAAAAATAGTGGTTTAACTGCCCAACCTTACTGTTTCATTTGAGAGGTATCTTTTTTTACACGCTACTGAGAAACGGCGAATGTCGATAATAATCCAACTAGATTTTCAGGGATTAAGATGCCTAAATGTTTCACTATTCAAAGAGCTTTAGATTTTCTGAAATGGGAGTTCTTAGTGATGCTCAGTCCAAGATAAATTTAGTGATGGAAAAAACTGCGTAAATTGAAATAGAAAATGTTACAAATTATAAAATAATTCATTGTTTAGTGCAAATATCTTCCAATGGAAATCCACAATGTTCCATTGACTCAGTTTTAGGGAAAATCTAACGCCATACCGATAATTTTGTGATTATTCACGGTCAATGAACCAATTTCAAGGAATTTTTTTATTAGAACGTAATAAAATCACTACCTGCTTACCCTTAAAATTCGTTCTATTCCGAAGGCGATAATGTAATATGTAGTCGAAGAGCTATAATCGCCGTGCAATGTAGTCATTAGGGAAAATTCCATTGTTGGCATGAGATTCGGAGCGTATCCCTTTCTGGACACGTCCTTCCCCCTTTCTGGAATGATGTAGGTCACCTTATTGGAAATAGCGTCCTCGATCCCAATTTGTGTCTCGAGTCTGTGCATTCAGGTTCAAATGCTGGGAGCGATTTTATCTCCTCTATTCTCCCTCGGTCTCCCAAGCGTGCATGCATACCTCAATATTATAGAAAAATCGCCATTATTTGAGATTGATAATATCAGGTAAAGGTAGATTCATAGAAAGAACAACGCTAAATTATCGTTGGCGAAGACTTTTCTCGAGTACCCTTAAACTTTCTGGCAATTGCGGCGGTCACAGAGCAACTTCGCGCGAGAGACCCACGTTTATAGCGATCGAAGTTACCTTTTTCTACAAAATTACTCAACTTAAATAATAATTAAATTATTTCACGGCAAACAACGAAATAGCCCTTGGTGTAGCAGGTACGATTTCAGCTACGGCAAAATAAAATCGCGGGTTATAGTGGTATAATATTTTTCTCATAATTTCGACATTATTTTCTTTGATTTCTTCCAATGAATCCACTGAAGTTGACTGAATCTTCCAATCCACTCAAGTTGAATATGGAATTGAAATAATATCCAGCTTAAATGGCTGCTTACGTGCAATCACTTGGATTGGCCACCCAGGATCGATTAAATTTGGAACGCATCCCATGAATAAAAACGATGGCGCAGTACCTATTTTTCCACACCGCACTTACTTACCAACCATGGTTCCGGCAATCCATTGCCATTACGAAGGCATCGTTTACATGAATTATAACTCGGTTCCTCAGAGTTAGGCCTGAATCAATGTCTTCCACGAATCCAAATCTTGGGTTTCGTCATCCAACCTTTTCTTAGAGGGTACGCGGGTATTTAGTTGCAGCATGTGATGGATTTTAAGGAGGTTCCGCCGCGACTGTGTGAGTCAACACAAATACTAATTTCCACATATTTGGTATTTTATCCATAAAAACTCTGCTTTCGCTGATGAAATGCGTATGACAGAATATGAATAAAATGACATTTAAGTAATTTTATTCATATTCTGCCTACTTGTAGAAAAAGTCGTCCTCTATCTGACGTGAACAACAAAATAATACCTTTCCACGCGATTTTATTCTATAATTGAACTTGAAATTACATGGTGTTCAATGTGGGAATGAGAGAATCACGGGGAAAAATAGTATTTTTCCATTAACACAAATGCCATTTTCGTGGAAAACTGTTTCTAAGAAGGAAATAATCCAGAGAAATTTAATAAAAATAAAATGCAGGCATCTTACCATCTTATTTATTTAGTTATTGAAGAATTAATGCCGTAATTGAAGTCAAAATGCGGTAATTCGTAGGAAATGGCGCTGCAGTCGGCTCCTATGGCTGGAAAAAAGAGCTCATTTAAAATACATTCGTGGAATAATCTGCATATTTTCTACTTTACTTTTGGGTTTCTAATGGTAACGCATTTCATCAGCGAAAGCAGGAATTTTTGGACAAAATATAAAAAATGTGGAATTTAGTATGTTTTGACTCACGCTGTCGCGGTGAAACCTCCTTAAGTGAGTGAGAGAGGTAGGTATTACTCTTGTTAGACGTAAATATAAAGCGTCTAGAAATGAAAATGGCGTCCGGCTGGACCGACCTTTCTCCGTTCCCCTTCGTGCCACACATTCGATTGCCCTGCTCCTCAGGGAGAGAGAGAGAGAGTCGATTTGTTTGCGGAGAAAGTGCTCTCCCCCTCTCGCGTCACAGTCGACGTCACGCACCGACATTCCGCCCGGGAGGAGTCGTCGTCGCCGTGGAAACGAAAGTAGACCGCCGTGAAACCACCGTTACAACCACGCGCGGCATTCACAGATGCCGCCACTGTCGCAGCCCCGACCTTTGGCTTAGCCTTGTTACTTTTGTTTACGGACGCGCGATGATGTTTCGAGCGGCTTTCTTATCGCAGCTGGAGGAATTGCGTCGCTATTACACTAGTAGATGCAAGTTTTCTAAGGATGAATGGATTGTGCAATCGCGACCCAGTCAGCCCTTCGTTCGTTCCCCACCTTGGTGCACTTTCTCCGGTCGGGAGTGATGCTTCGTGAGGTAGACCCCCGCTCGATTTGCAAGTCACACAGACGGATTCTGCGTCGTTGCCACGAGAGGAAAATAGGTTCCAGGTTATGATGTGCAATCTGCACCGCTACATCCTCTTGTTGCGAGAAAGAAACTAAGCTTTAATGTCTTAATTCTGCGTGGCATACACATCGGGGTAAAGGTGAGCTTTCATCTCGCCAGCGTTAACGCGATTTTAACCCACTTTCAACAGACAATTCGAAACCAAATTCATCTCGCTTATTATGCAAACCTTGCGCATTTGTAAAATACTTTCAACATAACAATGCACCAATTACTTTAGGAATGGAAGTCTCACGAAAAAATCGCGAAATTGGTCATTTTCAAACATTAATATCTCAAAAACTACTAGTCACACGGATATGATTATTACATTTTTACAAATGCGCATTCTTCCTCTACTCCTAGGTATCACATTAAATTTCGTCAGTTTCCTGCGTTTAAAGAAAAATGTTAACCGTGCGAGACGAAAGCTCACCTTTACCCACATAGGTATTAGTTGGTTATTGTGGGAATCGACCGCTAGTTGAGATGATTGGTGTTATTGGTGACTGATAATTAAGGAAGATTATGACAAGAGAATCGAGGAATGGAGGAAAGAAAATCGGCATTAGCATTTACTTTGCGAATGACACCGTTAGGGGCACTACGGTTTAATGTCCCGTTCAGAGAATGGAGTAGTACTATACACGAAGTGTTCTCCACAAGATACGCGAGCAGGAGCCATGAAATCTCATCGCAAAATCTCTGCCACCGCGGGGATTTAAACCCAGGCATTCAAGATTGGGAAGCACCAAACCAATTCGATCCCCTCGGGAGATGTTTTCCTTTCATTAAAAGCCTTCAAAATGGATTAAATATTTGATGAATATTAGAAAACGTGGCAGTAACGTTTAATGACGCCGCTAAGTAATACGTTCCAAGTACAACGGATTAACAGGTCTAATTTAATTTTTCTTCTTTCGCGAAATGAGTAATTTAATGTGTATTATTTATTTGATTTGTTAAGTATCATATTCAGGTTAATCATGACGAAATCTTGGAGAGCAAAGCAAAATCAAGGAGAAAAAGAATGTATTTTAGGTTTTACTTATATAGGAGTGGAATGCCTGTAGACTGTAGAAGTCTAAAATCCTTTTCCAAAATGTTATAATGAGTTCAAGATGAGACTTCGTCTCACAAAAATTAAGCAAACCGACTAATAATTTTTACGTGAATTTTTACTTTTTAAATATTAATTGTGGATTGAGTATTGGAGTGATACACTTGGACCATTACCACTAGGAAAATGCCTAATGGTAATGGTAACCTGGTTAAATAAATAAATAATGCCAAATTTCCATAATTGGCCAGCTAAATGTAAGACTTTTTAGATATCGCTGTATAATTTTCTCACAGCTTCACTAGTTCCATTTAATCAAGGTGAAAGTTTAATGAACTAATGGTGTCGCAAGAGCACTCGGTTTTGGAAGGTGTTCAAATGTTTTCCATTCTTTGGAAATATTCCCTAAAGCACTCACGGAATTTTTTCCGGGAAAAACCATGCTTTGGGAGGCCGCGTAGTTTTAGGTCAGGGTCTTGGATGACTGATGGAAAATTTGGCGTTGTTTCTTCGATTATCGAGTGAATCGTATTGTCTGGATGGACACTCTCCTAACGAGGTGGACCTGCGGCGGAAAGCTCCTCATGAGGTCATTTTGAAAGCTTAAATCATTTTTGCAATTTTATAATAGCAATGGCTGCATTTTCCTAGCATTATTGCGTTATTAGATCACGGAGAAACCACTCTTTCCTTCTTTACGCTAAAGAGATTAATAGACATCTATGTAACAATAATCAATGGGAATGAAATTCATGATGAACGGAAGGCTTAGTACTCTCTCAGAATTTTATTAAGGTGGCACGATGCGATCCATCACACTGGTATAATTAAAGGCTTAAAAATGTAATAATACTCAGAAAAAAATGTGAATCCTTATTGCAGGACTTATAATCCATGTTCCTTGACGTAAGTAACTAGGAAAATCTCACTCTATTATCTTAGCTAGTCACGATTGTTGGCGATTTGGTAAAGTTTCAGGAGATCTAAACTGTTTATTGCTCCATGCCTAAATTGGCGTTTTTCTAAAATTGGTCACATTGGGTAGTGGAAGGCTAATATATCCTGTAGAATTAGTTAACCTCACATGGAAAATATTGTAGTTGGCTCCTGATTTTTAGTTAAAATTCATGCGTGATAATTTTTTTTCTGTTAGAATTCACCATATACTCCTAAACAAATGAGATGCCAAGTGAACTGTGACAGTATCCCCTAATATTTCGATATATCGTTTGAGTAGGTATACCTGTTCTCTTCACTTTATTTTCTCTTCAGCATTGTATCTTCTACCAAGAAATTCCAAGAAACTACTAGGGAATTCTAAGGGAACTTTTGGATTCGAAAAAAATGGAGAGGTTAATATGTGATGTAGTAATCAGTCTCAGGATAATAGCAAAATTTCGTCTTCCTTTCTAGCTTTGAAGAAGAGCTGAATATCTGGCGTAGCTATTTCCGTAGGCTTTTAGGCTTGGAGTTCAGTTGCTCAGTTGTAAATGCTATGCTTAAATTAAAGGAATATTTTCTATTGTTGATTTAAAATGGAAGAATTCCATGATCTTTGTCTGCATTTATCCATGATAACAATTTGAATTCATCTAATTTTATTCTTTTTTTATGCATAGATTCATATAACTCTAAACAATTCTCTCGAAGATTGGGGAAAAGAAACATTATTCGGCTTGCTGGCAAGATTCCTTTATAAATTTTCAACAAATTACTCATTCCCTCCACATGATTGGAGTACCTTATAAACCTATTGACACCCTTCCTTTATCTGTGAAATTCTTCTATGCGTTCCATGGCTTAGGAACCTCGTGCCACAGATTGAATCCGGCTTCTTAACGCAAGTTGATTTAGGTACATCATAATTTTCAAAGATAAAAGGCGAGTGACTTCAATCTGGATATGTATCAGAATAACGATGAGCAACTTTCTAATGACGTTCTGCTCCACTGAAATTAAATTCGCGAATTTCTTCCATGGTAATTACCTGAGGGTTGGTGAGGTAGATGGGGCGTCATGGTTCAAGTGTTAGTTCTCCACCGAACACACTGATATAAGCCCAAGATATGTGAATTTTCCGCCATTGTATATGCTGGTGAACCCTCAGGTGGAAATAAGATAAGGAAATGGCCCGTTATTTTACCCTTAAAATGCGTAAATGACTGGTTTGCTCGGAAATGAACTCTGTCATGGCCTATCAAACCGACCATCGGGTCGAAGACTTGGTTTTTATCTTGGTCCAACCAACTTTTAAAGATTGGTGCCATTTATTAAGCGTCATCCAATGAACTCCACTTTTTAGAAATTAAAATTAAAAATAAAAGTCTTTGTATACATGACTCTTTTGACTCTTTTTTGTCGTGCTGCCGCACATGAAGTGATATTTTTTCATGCCAGACGTTGGTGCCATCATTGGAGTAACAATAGCTTTTATTTATTTTCTGTTCAAAATAAGGTTCTTTGCTCCAAAAATTAAATTAGTTTCGCCTCCAGGAAGTGAATTGAAGGAAGTTTCAGTAAAGGCAAAGCTAGGAAATGGGTGCCGAGAAAATTCCTCTCTTTCAGAGTTTTCCCGGAGTAGCTATCAATGATTAATACCTACCCACATAACATTTTGTGACTTTGCACTATCGATTTCACTATCGCCGTCTTGCCTGACCGGATTCACTGCGTCAACTTGTCTCAGAATGGTAAACGAGAGTAGGCAAGGGTAATCCATCCATCGAGTGTGGTCTCCGCTCCATCCTTCCCATTCAAATCCTCATTCCGAAAACTAATCTTAATGCCATGCCAAGTACAAACGTTCTCCGGTTTCCCATGACGGTAAATTAGAATCCTGAAAAGCGCGCTGATATTTAAAAAAACCTGGAAATCTCAGTGCCACAAACTAGCCCCTGGCGGAAACGGGAACTGGAAACTATCCCGCTACCGGTTCGTCTCTTTTTCTACTCCCGAATTCATTTCAATCTCCGCGGAGGCCCGTCACCCCCCCCCCTCCCGTCTAACCCTCCCATCTGGACTTTCACTCCACCCCCTCCCCTCTCCCTACTATATTTCCTACCCCTTTTCAAGCCTTTTTACACGGTACATTTTTTTGTACAATCTATCGTGTGAACGCATGAATCAGGAAATTGTACCGTATAAAACGGCAAATTGTGTGAACGCTTGTGCGAATGTATGAATGACTGAACGGAAAATAGAACCTGTTCTAATTCCATTCAGACAATCATACAATTTGATCCTGTTTTATGCAAACAGCGAAAAGTGTGGTGCCTGTGTTACGATTGAAAATAAAGTTGTTTATAAAGAGGATTAACGCTTTCCCGTCGAATAATATGAGTAACTATTATCCTGTGCATATAATCTTTAATGAGTAAACTCTTCTCGGGCTCTCCACCGGTTTAATTTATTCATAATTGTCGACGTTTCGAGAGACGACTCGTCACTCATTCTCAAGGCAAGAATTAATTACGTCGGGAATTATGAATACTTTGAATCAGTGGAGAACCCGAGAAGATTTAACTCAAAGTTGCTCAAATGTTTATATCGTCATTTCGTCGTGTTATTTGCTGTTCTGGTTTTTCAGTGTAATCGTGATCTTTGCGTATGTGTCCTTTTCCCCCAAAATTATGACTGCGGTCGTGCACTCAAGTAGAGTTCTTGATATCTCGCGTAATAATAGAGTTCGTGATATAATAATAACCATTTTATTCCTGTTGATTAGCAAGTAACATAGAAATCGTCAAAAAAAGCCATTAAAACACTGGTACAAATACAAGGGAGGGAAATTTGGAGGGACTAAGGAAGCGTGTGCCGTGTTCGGCTATACCACTTGATAATAACACTGTCACGCACACACAAAATAAACCTACCTAATGAGTCTATCAAGAGTGGAGATCCGGCGAAAAACTTCAATGACTTATCGCACTAAAATCCAGAAGAGAAAAAACGAATAGGTGCAAAGGTCGAATATAAAGCCAGAGAGAACCAAGAGAGCTTTGTCTAAGCCGGGAGAATAATCAGTAGGCAGATGGTCGAGTCGAGGTTCCGAATTTCAGGTGATCAGCTTTTCAAGGTTCCAAATACGTGAGTGAAACTTATTTTCACGAGTGAAACTAATAACAAGTTCTTGAGTGAAACATAATAAACATGATAAACAAAACACTCGCAAATTCCGATCGATTTCTGCCGCCAAATTGCACGGAAAATTGTGCGTTTGCACTCATCGTGTAAAGCGACATTCAGTCTGATTCAGTCGTTCGTACAATATTTTCTTGCACACTTGACTGTACATGCGTTCGCACGATAGATTGTACGAATAAATGTACCTTGTAAAACGGCCTTAAGATTACTAAGCTCTCGAGGAACAGATTATGGAGAGAAGGGTGAAATGGGGGTTCAATTTCGACCCGAATGAAAAGTCCCTTGTCGGTTTCTCCGTCAATTGTCTCCCTGCCCTTCTCGCCCTCGTACGTGCGAGGCGTGAAAACCCGAAATAGGTCGGTGACCGTCGCGTGGAAGCCGCATTGCCGCGGTCGGGTGGGACGCGAACGTTTCCATTGGGTATTAATTACATGAGTTGTGAAGATGAATCCTCAATGCGATCAAATTCCTTCTCTTCTTCTCTCAGTCCGACGCGTTGAAACATCTCGATCGCTGGAGTGCCTATTTACGAGATCGCAGGAGTGCGTAAAGGTTCCACTCACTTGAGCCAAGACTTCCTACGCTTGTGGAGAATAGGTTAAAGATGGGAATATACAGCGTCTGGAAGCTCAAAAGTTAAGTCTGATATTTTTTTTACGAAAAATAGGCTTCCTAACATGGCTAATGCGCGAGAATATTCCAGTTACGTTTAATGAAGTTTACTATTGCAAATGGTTTTGCTAATTTTTTTGCTGCTCGTGTGTTAAGATAAATCATCACTGTCCTGGTAAAATCATTTCAATGCTGCTTCTGTATTCGGCCTACAGACTTAACGTATCGTGCATCCAATATGGTCAACTGAGCATTTTAATGGATCCATTTTACCCTGTGCTACCGAGCCATGTGGCTCCATAAATTCGCAAATTTCTATTGGAAGAAGACTTCTTCCACATACCACCCAGGCTTGATTGAAATAGACGATTAAAATAAAAGTGATTGAAACTTCTCATTCATGTCGAGTGATTTGGCTACTTCATCTAAAAAAATGAAATTATAGTGACTCCTATTTGCGTTTGCGAAAAAAATCAGAGTTGTACTTTTATAGTTACAAACCTTTTGGATATGTAGTTGGTTGATATTTCAAGCGTGTGTTTTTAAGCCCCGTGATGCTTCTCTAGGTGAGGATACAGACTTACCTCCAAGTATTATCTTGGATCGTAGGGGAGGGCAAAGTTAATGGAGCATATTGAGTTCTCGCGCCTCTCTGTGGATTGTCTTTCTTCATTAGCATTTTAAGCGATTACGTGTTTCGCTGTTTCGTCCAGGAGGATTTCTGCGTTTTAGTAATCACACATTCATGCAATGAAAAGGAGAACATCGAACTTTTACTGGCCAGAGTGGGAACGTGAGTAACTTGAAAGGAGTTGGAGAACGGCGCCGGAAAATCTTTAGGAAGTCGTTAAATCTTTTCCTTATTCGCAAGTCCCAGCGCAGACAAGTTTAAGGCAAAGGCATACTGGTTGGAAATTAGATTTGTTTTGTTATTTAATAGCTTTCACGCCTTTGGTCGTTATGGAATTCCCGGTGCTGTGAACATTTTGTTTGAAATTCCTCGGAGTTCTCATGCGTTGTGATATAAAAAAATATCTACGTTAACGTGGTTCCACCGTAAAATTACTTAAATTTAATTTTATTCATATCCTGTCTACTTGTAGACAAGGTTGTTATCTATCTGATATGAACAACAAAATAATACCTTTCCACGCTATTTTATTCTATAATTGAACTTGAAATTACATGGTGTTCAATGGGGGAATGAGAGAAACACGGGGAAAAATAGTATTTTTCCAATAAATACAAATGCTATTTTCGTGGAAAACTGTCCCTTAGAAGGAAATAATCCAGATAAATTTAATAAAAATAAAATACAGGCATCTTACCGCCTTATTTTAATAGTTATTGAAGAATTAATGCCGTCATTGAAGTCAAAATGCGGTAATTCGTAGGAAATGGCGCTGCAGTAGGCTCCTATGGCTGGAAAAAAGAGCTCATTTAAAGTACATTCGTGGAATAATCTGCATATTTTGTACCTTACTTTCGGGTTTCTATAGGTAACGCATTTCATCAGCGAAAGCAGGGTTTTTTGGAAACAATATAAAAAATGTGGAATTTATTTAGTTTTGGTATTTGTTTAGTATTTGTTTAGTATTTGTTTAGTATTTGTTTATTATTTTTTAGTATTTGTTTAGTATTTGTTTAGTATTTGTTTAGTATTTGTTTAGTATTTGTTTAGTATTTGTTTAGTATTTGTTTTGACTCACACAGTCGCGGCGGAACCTCCTTAAGTCACAGGGTAAAGTGTGATCTCTATGGTAAAGTGTACCAACCGCCGAAGAAGCCGTCAAGCATTTCCTTGAATGTCGTACATACACGCTCTTCCTGTGCTACCCTGTTCCTGCCTATCCTTACTCATCATCACTAATGAATGCTTATAATTGTTTTATTGGGTGGCTGGACCATTTTATTCACGAGAATTTCTTGCAGATGCAGTCAAAAACGATCCTAAATAAAAATCAATACCTCAAGAAATGCAACTACTTACGCTTATTACAAATAAAATGTTAAAGGAGTTGTTTTCATGCGGGGTGGTTAGCAAACCAAAGGCAAAGTTATGCCATTACTTCCCTTCTTTGATTCAATAATTTCCAGCCATAAAAATTTAGCTGGTAATTCTTTCCCAAACGATAGTTCTATTGAGGAATTATTTTGTTCCTTTATTACCTCATCCTGTGTGTCGAAGAAATACTTCATGTATTTTATTTTATTACCCGAATTCCGTAATTCTTGTGCTTTTACTTACAAATTTACAATTATGTCATATTTCGCAGCAATAATGGTGATATAGAATTGCCAGGATGACACCGGGAAATTTTGATTTTTTTTTCAACCAATCTTACCTCATTTCCATAATTTTCCTTGACTACTGAAAATATCGCTTTCATTTTTTTCTTCTATTATTTTGATTTTTCTCTCAAAATTATCGTAAATTTTTAATTTAAAAAATGTTATTTTGAGCATGTTATCATATATTTAATCTTAATTATCGTCACCTTGGAAATTAGATTATATTTCCATTTAAAGAGCTTTGGCTCCTGTATAATCAAATAGATATCTTCCTTAACCAATTGAAGTGCTACACAATCAAGGATAATTATTCATCCTATATTCACGTGATGACACTCTGTATTCATATTAACGGATAAACCCTTCTGGACTCCATTAATACCTACTCGTGTAGTGCCCAACGGCACGAATTTCGGAATGTCTGATCGCCTCGAGGAACTTTCAAAGGTGGCTCCATAAATCATTAATTTCACACTTTCTTTTTGGATTATTTCACTGAATCTTCCTTCTCGCCAGCCTGCACTGCCAACCAACCAACCAACCAACCTGCACTTTGATCTCAGGATATCGTAGTCAGAGTATAAAATATCTTTCATTTGAACCGCGGTTCCCAAGTTAATTTGATTTTTCTAACCTTTAAATGCGATATTCCACAGAGGAAAAGTCATTCGTTTTGACCGGGATTCAAACCCGGATCCCTCGATTTCGCCCTGAATGCTATAACCCGTTAAGCTACCGAAGTGTCCCTGTGGATTTTTGGGTGGCTTTATAGGAACAAGAACTTTATAGGAAAGCCACCAAAAATCCACAGGAGAAAAGGACGTTTCGGTAGCTTAACTGGTTAAAGCACTCGGCGTGAAATCGAGGGATCCGGGTTCGAATCCCGGTCAAGACGAATGATTTTTCCTCTGTGGAATTTCGCACTTACGTGCACTTGTGGGTGACTCCGTAAATGGTAATACCGTGGCTAGCTCCGGTATCCTCAAAATTGTATCCTACCCCCTTGATCAGCCGTTTTCAAAATTGTTCCCCTTCAAGTCAGAAAAATATATTACTAGTATTTTTTCGCTACTTCTTTCTCACTTACGTTTTTATCGAACATTTTTCGCGTACCCCATTAACTACCGAACGTACGCTTACGCTTAGGTTGGGAACCGCTGCCTTATTAGCATAAAAATTAAGCTCTTCGATGCCGTTCCGGGTTGGATTTATGCATATTTAAAGACTTGAGCTGAGGTAATAAAAATAGCTTCAATTGTATCGTGTAATCATGGGTCTAATGATGAGAAAAGCCGCGCGTGGGTGTGTAAGGGACTCTGCCGTGGGCTGGAGCGTATAATACACGTGAATACTTCTGTGACTGATAGTTAGCGGTGCTGTAGCACCGTCCTTCGCACCGCGTCCCGAGTCCCCGATCCCGTCCCAAGTTCCCGAAGTCATGAGACGTCCGCTCGTTCTCGGATGTAGCAGAAATATTTGATGGATAACGTTCTCTCCAATGACATGCGTTTTATTATATTTATATTTGCCTACACTAGTATTTTCGGTGAATATGGGTCGACATCTGAAATGCTATTTGAAATTTTATTTTTGATTCGTCACCGACCAAACATTTTCGATTTTTCACCAACAGTCATTATACGAAGTCCATTTTTCGGCTTAACTAAGCAGAATAAATTCGACAGTCTCTGGCGTTATATGGTGGAACAGCATTTTAATGCTTAATCAAAACGGTAGGTATTGTACTGTCCACTTAAATTTTAATGTAAATATTACACTACACGTGTTTCGACGTTTCTTAATGGCGTAGTGTAATATTTACATTAAAATTTAAGTGGACAGTACAATTACTACCGTTTTATTTAAGTATTTAACTAAGCAGATGATGACAAGATCTTCCTAATGACTCCTAAATCAGAGCGCTAGCACACCGGAATCGCGAGATGCATGGCGCGGAAATCTTCACCGAAACCAGCATTTCCGCCTGTCGTCTCGGCGGCTCCCCCATCCCTGCATTGTGCGTCACCAACTAAAGGTCACTCTCGCATCATATCTGTGTACCTTATCGAACGAGATCGCTTTCATTTCAATCGTGTTATGAGTAACGAATTCATTGCTTCAGAATCGATCGCCCTGCAAACGTTACATCGCCGTTTCCGTTTTGGTACCCCATTGCGCCTATCTGATTGTAAAGACGTATTCACGACGAAAGTTCAATAACCGCGGAAGTAAGTTTAAAGTTGTTGAAAGAGTATTTTTACGGAACATTTTTAAAATGTAGATAAGATAGATAGATAAGATAAGATAATATTTTTATTACTGTTGGTTACATTCATTAGCATAGTAATCTTCAATTTGAATATACAGACAACAATCAAGTACAAATATAAGAAAAAAACAAAGAACACAATATAAACAAATTAAGGTGAGAAGGAGATTTAATCACCTAGGCCTCCTCACAGCAGGTGCATTGATTGTTAAAGAAATCATAGACACTGTAAAATGCTCTGCGTAAGAGGTACTTTTTAAGTTCTAATTTAAACTTAGGCATAGAGCATGTTGTCTTTAAGTTTAAAGGTAAATTATTAAAAATTATAGATGCTGCATGGTGAGGTCCTTTTAGGGACAGTGAGAGATGATGGCTATAAATTAAGGAATATCACATGTACTGCGAGTATGGTATGAGTGAAAACTACGATCATCAGGAAAGAGATGTGGATTTTGTTTAACGAAAATAGCACAATGTAGGATATATAGTGAAGGTAGGGTTAAGATGTTGTGCTTCTGATAAAGGGGGCAACCGGGGGTGCAAGGTGTAAGTACAGTTTTTAGTAGTGAGTGGCCGAGGGACACGCAAATCGCAAACAGATTCCGAACCTCTGCCGCAGGACATGCAATTAAGCACGCTGATTACGTTCCGGAGTGGGTTATTGCTTTGCTGTGGACGAATGGCTCGTATTAAAGAGTTTCAATTACATCGTAATCTTGTTCGAAAGATTAAAAAAAGAAGTTAAAAAGTTAACATTCGCTTTCAGGCGGGGAAGACGGCGGAAAAAGTGAAAATGCGCCCGAGGGGGTGAGGGAGGGAGGGAGGGAGGGGTGTGGGGTTGACCACTCTCTCTCTCTGTGACTCTCCATGCGAACAGGGGTGGTAGTCGCCGCCCAGAAGTGATCATCGGGTGCTGGTGGGCGCCCAGTCATCTCTCTTCGGGGCACCAGCTGCCTCATCCCCTCTCTTTCCCCGCTTTACCTCCAGATTACGACCCACACCCACCACCGGCAGTCGAAAGACTTTCTCCTTAGTCCCGTCTCCCTCGCTGTCGTCTGGAGGGGGTTGCTCAGAGTATTGGCTTTCGGAGCCCGCTTCTCTTCCCCCCGAACAAGATGGTTTTCTTAATTGACGAACGGAGAGAAGTCGCTCTTTTTCAACTTTCGCCCGCCTCGCAGCGGAAGAAGAAATATGCATCGTTCCGCTCGGCCCGCTGTTCCGTGTGTGTTCATGGTGTATGCCCGACATCCGTTTTTATTCGTCGGTAATAATAGGAGGCCTAATCATCCAGAGGATTTGGTGCAGGCTCAAAGGGTTTCATCTTCGGACGGGGAAATTTATAATATTTTATCAACTAAGCAACAATTATTTTTTTATACCAATGAGAAGCTTAAGTTATATTGAAAGAAGTCTTAAGGCCGTTTTACACGATGAAATATTTTGTACAAACGAATGTACGTTAGATTGTACGTTTGTCTAAACGAAATTAGAACAGGTTCTATTTCCCGGGCAGGCATTGAGACATTCGCACAAGCGTTCATACAATTTGCCGCTTTACACGATACATTTTGCCTCATGGAAGAGTGCACGGAAGAGTTTGTACAAACAAACGTACCGTGTAAAACGGCCTTTAAGAATAAGAGAGGCTGTGGCAAGGAGGTTTGCAAGGATAGGTCAACATGGAGGAAAGTAATATAATCGAGGCCAGCTTTCTAGGTCTAAAGAAGAGATATAAGCTTTTTTTGCGTATGCCTGTCTCGATAAGAAACGGCTTGACGGGTAGGTATTTATTTACATTGGAAGGATTTGTATTGAAGGTGAGTGCGAAAGGAGCGTACTTCCTTATACCACTTTGACTTTCTCGCATCATGTCAGTGACGTTGATGATGACGTGAGAATGCGAGCTGAGTGATAATATTATGGCACACAGATTACATCAAATGGTTTCTTTATATTTGTGGCAGAAAATATCATCAAGCCTAACCATTAGCATCAACAGTGAAATGCAACTTGTTTTCTAATGTTATGCAATACTTCCGCAACGCCACAAAGCAATGAAAAACAAAAGACGAAAAAAAGTGATCCGATGGATGGCGATTTCGGTCAATGAATAACAGTGAACGCTCCTTCGCTTTAACGACTGATTTTTTCAGGAGGAAATAATGACCGAATCCCGTGTAGTACGTATCCTCGATACAAAATGCGGAGTCAAATAAGGGTTCATTTACGTCGTACTTGTCCAGAATTGAAATATTTTGGCGATTCCACTAAATAGGGAAACCTTGAGGGAACCTTTTTATGGCTTCGTCAATGTCACACCGGATATTTTTTTTTAGTGCTTGCGCAATTCACCCTGTCGAAATATTCTGAGGAATGTTTGACGAAGCGGATGACCCACTTGTTGGCCCCAGCATCTGTTTCCGAGAAAAGTTCCCGTCTTCCTCTCGATCCGGGTTTGGCTCGAGCAAGTTGTTCCAGCACTGAAATCTTCTCTCTTTTCAAGTGTCCTCATCTCGTATTACAGTGGAGTATACATACCCTCGTTCTACAGATTTTAGGGAACTATTGTCTCATTTGAATAGTTAGTTACCTGAGTGTTGTGTGTGGTGAATTTAACTAAAAATTGGTAATATCCTCGAGGTGGAATCACGCAGACTGCACTACAGCGCACTCGAGAGGATTACGGTGCCTGATGCCTGATGCTGCTCGAGATGAAATCGTCGGTAAAACCTTTTTGAAAGTTCATGATGGTCAATAAAAACTTTGTACAACTTACACACTTGTTTCATTCTCCGACCAAGGTTTCAGCATATCAGTTTCAATACCAAGATGTGTTGAATGACACTAACGCGTTGAAACCTTGGTTGGAAAGGAAAACGAGCTTGAAAATAGCACTAAGTTTTAATTGTTTTTCATGAACGTTAGAAATGTTGACAAACTGTTGCCTCAAGTTACTAATTATGAAAAATCTTTTAACCTTATAGCCATGGATACTATTATATAGTATTCATGGTCATAGCGTTACCTTCAAATTATTAAATATTTCGTAAATCTTGGTGGTGGAAGACTCTTTTTTTAGTAAAGCTGGTTTTAAAAATGATTTTTAAAACTTCGTACAGAAGATAATACTGTGAGTTGCCGGCATAAGGAAAAAACAAACTTTATTGTTATTCATAACCATGTGAGCCGAAGGAAAAGTGTTCACGTGATTTTGGCCTGCCTTAAAATCGAAACTATAAACTACAACATTTCAATTACGATATTATTACATGGGTATTCTTGATTCGGCCTCGGTTTCGTGGCTATTATATATAGCCTTTGCCTTCATTTTATCCTATTTTTTAGGTTCCCGATTTCCATTTCTTTGCCTCCAATTTTTCATGGCTATCCACACTCTACACGCTTTCTGCGGCTTATAGGTTTATTAATATGGAGTTGTAAATTACTTGAAACCACCACGTTCACCAACGTTGCCGCTACGGCTACTTTATACTTCACAGAAGATTTTTGTGCGTAGAACTCGTATACATTCTAAGTTATGTGAAATGTTATTGTTTTTAAGACATTAAATGAACATTTTGGCAATGTTTGTTCATCTAATGATTTGGTGGGCCAATAATCGTGCAAAATGCATGAGTGTCTCACGAAGTATAAACATATTGCCAGTCGCATTAAAAATAGTGTCATTATCTTCAGCTCAACTCCCTTAGATTCTACAGAAACAGGAGCCCAGTTGATTAAACTTGCATTTTCATGCTTATATTTTTCACATCCGATGTTCGTGATGTCTCGCCCATAGGTACTGCCTCCATTGATATGAAAAACACAAAATGCATGCCTGAGGTGGGATTCGAACCCGTGACATTTAGGTCGGCGCACTGGCTAATCTGACCATCGCGAGGTGCTCTATATTATACCCCTAGCGTTAACCTTTTCCAAAGCCCTTTCGTTGTCCGCGAGTAATCTTCTCGCAAAGGTTAAATTTTTCTCACCCCCTCCTGTATCCACTGATATTATTAATTAACTTCTTGGCATGCATCAGAGCACCTTTCTACCATTTCTTCTTTCATGACAGATGTACCTAATTGCGAGACGAATAATGCAATAATTCATTCCTATGAGTGCAATCCTTGGTGGAAATGATCCATTATGCTAATCGTTTCATTTTCCTTTCAACAATTTCTATGAGCTTTTTCTTTCTGATTAATGAGTTCTGTTTAGTCGCAGCTTGATTTATGACAATTCATCTTTAAAAAATAGTGCACTCTCCATCATAATAATGTAAGCTGTTATTTTTTCTGGCTCCAAATTCTCAGTCGCAAGCTTATCGTTGCTCAGAGATGGATAATTATTTCCTTTTAGAAATCTATTGAGGTTTCATTAGAGGTAAAATTACTGGTTGCTACTTCAAGAATCATACCACAGTATTATGGGCAGGATGTGATCCCTGGTGCTTCAACCAGGTAATTTTCTCTCTGATGATATGTGAGATACTTCCGAATTTTTATGCGGAAGTGGAAATGGGTGTTTTTTTATTAGATTGAACTCGATAGCTAATCGCTTGGCCCAAGGCTAGTTGCCTCCCTGAGAAAGCTTTGCCCAAATGAGGCAAGACGAACTTCTGATCAATGTTTAGGTATCTTCTGCTAGAAGATCATTCTTAATCAGAACATTTTCCACCAGATTTATGTATTCTTCAATCTTGGTACAACTGTTCCATCATCCATCAATGGATACTTATCTGTAAAGTAGCTTCCATATGAGTATGTTTTATTGTGAGCTATTCTTCCTCATCCTCATGAATATCATTATATTTTGGATATCTTAAATTGGACACAACTAGAATTGAATTCAACCTCATTTCTGGGAATAGTTGAAAAATATTAATACTCTAAAATGATGAATTTTGTATTTTATTCGTCTTTTTTGGATTTACATTTATTTTATAACACCGCACTTTCGTGCGTTAAAGCATGAGACTCTTAGTGAAAGAAGACTGTGCTATAAGACCTTGACTGAATCTGATTAAAGACGTTTTACTAAATAGGTATTCATGATTCTAATTGAACTCTAATGTCGTTATTTGTAGTAAATAAATATCTAGCTACTGTTTTTATTAAGGGTCCTCGGGGCGATTCCGTGATACACAATCCACGCTTACGAAATAACTATAGGCCAGTAACTGTCAACAGAAACTCTACCAATATTTAAGCCGGACTAGGTAGAATGTGCCTTATTACCTATATGTTTTGTGGTTGTAGTTGGCCTTGATATTCAAATAACATAAATCTTTTCTCCAAACTATACCGCATAGCAATTGAAATGACAAGATTGCCAGAGGATTTCTTGCATCACAAAAGGAGATAAACAAATCGATACTGCGGAAGAAATTGGAGGGAAAGCAAAGAGAGAAAAACAGGAACACTCGAAAGAGATGAGGTGAAGGTCAATGTAAGAATAACTCCCCCCTCTAAAAAATGGAAATGTTATCCGTAAAATATTGTTACGCAATGGCATCAAAAATGGAAGGCAAATGGGTGCGATTGGAATGGAAGAGATGGTATTGTAGTTGATCAGGGTTTTTTAACTAAGAGTCTTTATTAAAACTCTCGTAATTTATTTGCTCCTCGGGTCTTTTTGTACTGTTGCATACTATTCAACGAAGAGGGATTTTTTGCCGTAGTTATGTCTTTGTAGCAGCAGAAAAGGAAATTAACAAAGGAGGAAGATGATGTGACCTAATTGAAGATTGCATAAGGTAACAAATTAGAAGTAATCTAATTTGAGGGAGGGTAGAGAATTGTTAAATAATCGGAGATGGTAGTGAGTGCCCTTCCTCCGAAAATAAAAATGAACCCGTGAAATAACTGACGCGGAACAGGAATCAATTCTAGCTCTGCCGTAATCGTGACAAGTGCATGATCTACGCGAGGCATTGTGGAGAAAGCACATTGGAGAAATTTATTTCAGTGCACCTCCGGTCATAAGATCATTTCAATCTGACGCACAAAAGCAATTGGTGGGGTTTTGCCCCCTCGAGGGCAATAAACTCCTTCACTCTCCCCGTCTCTGGGATATGGGCAACTTTCTCCCTCTCCTTTTCCTCATTCAATCAAATTACGCAATTTGATGTCTCAGAATGAAATGAATCTCGTCTATAAATCCAGTTCCAATCCTACGATAGCGTTATTTTTAGTCATCTTCACACCGCAGGGATTCCTTCAATTTCTCGATCCTAATCAGTTGTTACTTTCAGAACTGCAACGATTTTTTCAAAGGGAGCATTGCCCTTGCCGAAGCACGCATAGCCATCCAAGTTCCAGAAAAGAGACACCGTCTTATTTTACGGCCGTTTGCGGAGAAAAATATACAATAATGGCGTCGCGGCATGGCCCTATCTGAAAAGTTCGATCAATAATCGAATTTTCATGCTGTATACATGGGTAGCTATTTACGAGGTCTTTGATATCATCATATGGTGTGCAGAGTTATGCGATGCAGAAACGTGGAGGATCTTAAGGAAGAGGAGAATGAGGAAAAACTGCTGGAGGAGATTCGGAGTAGACAGAGCAGGAGGTTGGAACAGGTAAGGGTGGACCGAGGGATGCTGGAGGCTGCGATAGAGGGGAGGATGTTAAGAAAGCGAGGAACGGGAAGAAGGAAGAGCGTAAGTTATGTTCATGGGATTAAGAATAAATAATAAGACGTGTGCCAGGAGGGGTTGGCTGTTTTGCTACTTTTAGGATACGAGTCGGATAATGTATTCAGTTGATAGCGGATTGGAATCCGGAAATTCTGGCGGAAATAACGGAATCGATAGAGAGTTTCAAAAGAGTACGATTCGGAGATTCCACTCTCGACTGTTACGTTGATCTCACCTTAATCCTATAAACAACGATCTGTGCGAAATATACAAAATAAATCCCCAAAAGAAATAAATCGTGTAATGGGGCCGGTACTTAGGTTGCACAAGAGCCATGCGTCAAGCTTTAACTACAAAAACTTGCGAAAGTGGAAGAATTTTGTTATCCGGGAAGCGGGATCACCAACGATGGAAGACGCAAGAAAGACATTGTGAACAGTTTAGCCCAAGTGAAGAAAGCATTCTACCATAAGAGAAGTCTGCTGACAGCTAGTTACACAAGCCTGGAAGTAAGGAAGAACTTTAATAAAACATATATGTGGAGCGTGCTCATATACGGCAGTGGAGCATGGACTATAACAGTTGCAGAGCAAACGAGATTGGAAGCGATGTTACCGAAGAATTATGAAGATTAAATGAATGGAGTGAATTAGTAACGAAGAAGTCCTACGAAGAGCTGGAGAGAAAAGAAGCATACTGAACAATCTGCGGAGAAGGAGAGACAAACTTACTGGACACATTTTGCGAAACAACAGCCTAATGAAGACATTATGGGAAGGAGGAATAAATGGGAAGAATGATTGAGGATGTCCAAGAAAGGAATACATTGAGAAAATCATGAAGGACGTATAAGTGAACAATTGCGTAGGAATGAAGCGGTTGGCAAGGAGAAGAGTGAAGATTGGTGACTACTGATGATGATAGGTAATATTTACATTACCATCTCAACCTCACTTAAACGGTAGATCACCTCTAAAAGTAACGTAATCCTCAAAATCGAGGCGTCCGCGATGAATCGAAACGATAACATTTCAGGTTCTGAAGGTTAAAAAAAAACCATGCTATATTTATGGCAAGTGGATACTCAAGTCACCGCGCAGGTACAATCGTTGATTATATGCAGTTTGTGATTTCGATTTGATAAGCCGTTTGAATTGAGAAATGATGCCGTGACCTTGCATTCCACTTATAAATGTCAGCGACATTTACGCCGACGAATGGAATGCGCAGATCAAAACAACAGTTCCCAGATAAATTGATGGCGACGTTATAAATGCTACTAGTAGGTACTCCCATCATTTAACGTGTACTGAGCGGGTTTTGAGGGACTTTGCTGGAAGAAACCGGCTGCACTTGATAGAAATCTCTCCCTTTGCAGTGAGATGGCATTCCATTCTCAAATGCCCGAAGCTATTAACTTCTCGAGCTAACGGTGCGAGTTTGTGGTGGGCGGAGAGTTGGCTTTCCATCACGAGGGCCCGGTTTCGAATCCCGGCATGCCGGAGATTTATTTTTTTTTAATCTTGACCCCTAATTGCGTGCTTTATGGAGAGCACGTGCATCTGTCGGATGAGCTGTGTATCCCTTGGTTCCTTTCGTTTAAAGTAGACTGATGCTGAATCCGGGTTTCTCTCCACCCTTCCTCCGGTCCCAAGTAAGCCTCTCCTTACCCACCTATCCACAGTGGCGCGAAATACCTAATCTGTCTTTCACCTCCCCTGACACCAGCTCCGTACGACACTGCAAGTGTAATAGGTGAGGGTAGTGACGTGCTTAACGTGGCCTGACGTGCTTAATCCACGAAAGAGGCTGCAGAGCTGCGAGGCGATCGGCTCAACTCTGTGGAACATGACGAGATTTACTTGGAGTATCTAAAATATGTACAATGTACATGCTATGTATAGTTCGTGTGTTATTTTTTCACCCAGAATAGGAAAAGAGAATGAAGATAATTACAGAGGAAAAGCATGGACGGCATAAGTCAACGGAGTTTAGAGAGCTTTTTAATGAAGGAACATTAAAGAAATCAAGTGAGTAGGTAGCTGAAAAAAGAATAGAGTGGAGAGCTGCAGCCAACCAGTCCTCGTATTTATGACCGCTGATTATGATGACGTTATGTTTGTAATATTTGCTCAGGAAATTTCTAATATACAGACGTAATAATAGCCTGATACAGGTCATAAAGAAAACATAAAAAATAATTACCACAGTATAATTCACAAGTATGAAAAGTACATTGAAATATTTGTCATGCATTACTTTTGTAGTATTTTCAGTCTCCCGTTTATTACTTCTCCTTTTAAGCCAATTGACGGAATGTGTCCGCTGTAGTCATTCACTGAATAGCGTTAAGGTGCATTGTCCCTGGAGCGACTCTTGCGATAGTAGCTGAGCGACAGTAGCTCAGCTATAGTAGCTAACCACGTCATTGCCGCTGAAGCGATTGTTCTAGAGCGATTCTGGTTCATTTGCTTGCTGACTTGCGAGTGAAGTGGTACCATGAGTTCGAGGCAGAAGAAGTTGTTTTTGAAATACCTTTGGAATACCTTTGGGTCGCTCCGCGACTGCGACTGAGCCTGCCCTCAGACCAGACTCGCTACTGTCGCCAACTACAACCGCTAGCCGCGCCAGTCGCAGTCGCGTCAAGGACAATGGTCCCATTTGAAACAACGCTTACCAGTGCTGAGCTACTGTCGCTCAGCTACTATCGCTCAGCTACTATCGTAAGAGTCGCTCCAGGGACAATGCACCTTTAGTGTGGGAGTACGTCTTCTGTATTGTAATTGTCGCCATCGTAACTTCAACTGTATTGTAAATACATTATTAACTATTTTCGTCCGATGCGAGGTTTCTTGAAAAAATGTCTGCGATTTCGAGTGTTTTAAAATTATTTCTGCCCGCATTTGTCTTTAATAGATTGAAGCGAATTTAGGTAATTCTCAAAATCGGGCGAGGTCAGCTTAAGCTGCTCAAAATCTTATCTTTCATGATTGTTGGAATAGTAGTATTCCGGCTTTCCGGGAGATTATATTACTGTGGTCATTCGTTTTCTTTCACGGCAGTTTCGCAATCTGAAACGTCCAGAGACGCCTTCAAAGTGGCGGATACATCAACAGCGGCATGTATGGATATATAGCGATTAAAATAAATTCTTCTCTGGCAGTCATTCAAGGAAATCGGAGTTATGCTGGTGCCAAGTTCACTTGTCGAGATAATGCATCGCCGAGTGAAAGGGGTTATTACTCGCGTGCATGTGCAGTCTCGGTTGAATCTTGCATACCACAGCTGCAATTAGTGAATGTTGAGCAAAGGAGGGGTTTTAGGGACGGAAAAAATGCAAGGAATGAGAGTAATTACACATATTCCTGCCCTGTTATCGACCCTCATAGCGGTCGTGCGACGGAAGTGTTATTACAATGACGAACGATAAACAGTGGCATGTGACGGGAAGGGGCGGGTGTGGCCGATTGGATAATATACAATAATAATAATGTTAATGCCCCTTAAACATGATGCAGGATTACATAATCACTTTGCACAAATAGTTGGCAGGAGCTTTAGGTGACCCCTGAGGCATTTTCCTGCTGTTGGGGGCACCTTCAGGACAGATGCAATACGTATAACAAAATGATCACTACAGATGTGACAGTATAAAAGTTAATACAGAAAACATATTCAACAATCAGAGTTTAACCAGCTTAAGAAAGATTTAATATGATTGGTAGATTTAATTTGTTGTGGCAAACAATTGAAACAAACTAGAGGTATAACAACTAGAAAATATTACTAGAGTTTTTTTATATAAATACAAGGATTTCCAAAAGGTTGTTACAACTAGTTCTAGAAATTTTCATTTGCCAAATTGCTTGCAGTCAACAGCCAAAGCTTCACCTGCTTCAGAAAAGATTTTACATGCTTTATAGATTTGATTGTTTGAGGCAAATAATTAAAAAATTTTAAGGGTGCCTTTCTTGTTGGTTGATCTTCGATAGGTTGGTCGATCAAAAACTGAGGTAATTTCCGCTGCTGGGTTTGTGGAGGGACAAGCCCTGCGTCGTCGGAGTCTGACTGCTCTTTTGCACCCAAAGGAAATAAAAATATCGATGAGAGGGTGGGGAAAGAAAGATTCTGGGTAGCTTCTTCGTCCCACTTATCGCGTAAATCTCCAAAAAGAAAAGCAAATTATGAATAGTGATAGAGCTTATAATTGAGGAAAGATTTTACTGAAACTGTAAGCCGAATGGAGTAAGATGCCAAAAGATAAAATTAGGAAAGCAAAGCATAACTTTATGGGTAAGGATATAGCCCTGGATTTATTAAACCCAATGGAGGGTGAAACTCAAGCAAATAAAGTAGTCATGCCATGGTCAATACACACCGTGCAGCCTGTGGATTTGTTTGGCAGTCTAGCATCCGGAAAAGCGTGTAAGGACTCCTTCAAACACCAAAACGTTTACTCACGATGCCACAAAATTAAAAGTCATGATAAGTCGTTTTAAAAGATAAGATAAGAATGTTTTCTAGTTTTGAATAAGAAAAACAAAATTAATTTAAATCATCAATAGAATAATGTATGAAAATCATTTGATATAATTTATTTTTATTATTTTTTTTTCTTATTCTTAACTAGAAAAAGGTTCTTTTTGATGAATCAAGCTACTCGTACCTTGTGTTCCCATAAGAACCCATGTAATTTTTGTCCACTTCTCGATCAAATATCTTAAGTAATCTGCAGTAAATAATTCTGAAAAAATCAGGTAGATTTAAGACAAATTATGTAATGCTTCCAGCAAGTTTCGTCGAATTCTCTTAAGTTGAGTGAAACCACCGAATCTCCTTAAAGTTATTTGAGCCATTTAGGACATTTGGGTAGGACGGTATAAAGGGCTTTTGGAGGACCAAAATATGTTTGCGGAGAGAAACTCGGCGCGGGAATTAGTCTGATCTTAAGGCTCTCTCAGCCGAGTTCTCTACGGTGCCTCATCCGAAGTGCTGTCCTTAAAAGTGATCTTCACATTGCACCCAACTAAGGATCGAAATTCTACGCTACTTACGGGAATCGAACCCGGGTCCTTCGGAATGGGAAGCGAGTACCGACTCACCACACAACCACACCAGCCCGTTGCCCGTGGATAGGCCCGGCTGAAGTACCAGTGCCTCTCAGTACCGTATTTAACTTAATGATTAAACGACAGAGCGAAATGTTGTTGTACAGGTACTTCCAATGAAAAGTTACCACTTCAGAGCCGAAAGTCCCGATTTGACGGTGATTTGACAACGCTACGTTACGGCTTCCCTCTAGCGGAGACTCAGGAAGCTCTAACCGTAAACAAACCCCTTCCCTCCTCCGCCCTCCTTTCCTTTCTTAGCGGAAGGGACCAAGGGATTACTGATGGTCGGTCTTCTTCTCATGCCCTAAAGATGGTATTTTCTCCGAGTCGCGCAGCCCGACGTCTGAGGTCCCGAACATACTCTACGCTCACCACCTCCATCACGCATTGATATAACATTAAAAATCGATGTTCACTTAGAAGAGGAAATCACAAATCATCATTGTTCATTATCACCCTCCAATTTGTATGTGTCCCTTGAATAATTGATGAATAATTGAATATTTAATTCCTTGATTTATTGGTGATGTTTCACGTTCGTGCTATTTCAGAGTGATTTCATTAACATGTTTTATTCTCACATTTTTATTTTTTATTTTTATTTTTTTTTAAAACAATTACATTGGAATTGACATACATTCGAAGATTATTATTTATATTATAAAATTACGATCGCTATTATTAATATAGCAAACTGATATATACAATACAGTCAAGCCATTTATCATACATAACATACATAGGATACCTTTTAAGTCCTGCTAAGCCTTTCCAGGCTTGTCGGCAGGTGCTCTTATTTATGTCTATTTATTTTCACTAGGTAGTTCAATACATAATTAAAATCGATTAAATACTATATTTATACATTAGTACTTACTAGTAGTTCAAGTTTAAAAAAAGATAAAAAATAAATAAATAAATAAAAATGTAATAATGTATTTAGTTACCTGTTCAATTGTCAGAAATTATAATTTGTTAAAAGTAAAAGACAAGCCCATTTAATAGTAATAAAAAACATAAATATACACAAAACAAAAAGTACAATTTCTATCACAACATTAAAATCTACCTTTGTTTCGTTTATTTTTTAACTATTTTTATAGAATGCACAGCATTTTTCAGTCAAAAACAGATAAAAAATTTTAAAAGAAAACATAATTATATTCCAAAATGTAATAAAAGTTATGAATGGATAAATCATATTTATAAAAATTTCTAAAAAATCATATGTAAACTTCTTAGTTTAAGAACTTGGTATATTATTTTAAAATTAAGTTCACAACATTTAATTTTATCAGCTGTTAGCTTACCCTATTGACTCAATTGCATATTTCTTTATTCCACAACCATTTTTTTACTTCTCTCTTTAATACAGAGATTTTTTCAGTTTCACGTAAGGTTTGTGGTAGCTTATTGAATATCTTTGGTACAATATACATTAAACAACTCTTACCGTGCCTGTTATTACATTTTGGAACATAATATTTTTCGATACAGCGAAGTCCAATATTATGTTTAACAATTCTTTGTAACACGAGAAATTCCAGACTTTAGGTTGGAAAAACAACAGTAGCACGTCCGCTCGTCACAACGTCTGTCGTCGACATCGATATGGTCAGAAGCTTTATGCGATCTCAATGTTTTAAGACTAGGAATAGGCTCAAAAGAAGAAAATACCTCCACCGCTTTACCCGTCGAGGCCAACGTGATTGCGGTGAACGATTCGGCATGAATACATGCGTTTCCCTCCGAAACAAGCGTAATGTTATGGAATTGTGGCCCGGGGCGGGAGGGGTCGGAGAATGGGAAAGAACCGCTGATATCGGCAATTTTAATGTCCTTGGTCGTGAGGAGAGTGTTTGGAGGTCGCCCGGTTGCGGCAAGAATGATTAAATGATATCCCTCTGCGTTTTGGGAAAGGAGGGGAAGATGAGAGAGGGTGGGGTTTGGAGTAGGGGCAGTGGGAATGATGAGGGGGACTCGGAAGATAAGAGATACCGCTGGACCACAACTTTTAGGCGGTGATACGGGTTACCACAACTGGGAAGAATTTCAAATTGCTCTCCCATTGTACGGCTTTCAGTATCCGCCCACCCATGAAGTATTCGATGAAGTATTGTGCTATCTGATTATCTTGAATTTCTTTGCTACTCCTATTCGCTTTGAACAGCAAATTGGAAGGATTTTTTTGTATCCTTTACACCATATTCAATGTTTTCTTCCCACCATTGAATTACAACGGGTGCTCTCCACCAGGATTATAACATGAGGTTTGATGTTCAACTGTGTAGATAGATACAACTGGCATGTATCGTCCCCAAAAAAGGGAAAATAAAATTGCCATAATTTTTCCAAACATGAATTAGTTATATCAATTTACGAAAATGGTTGCACGAAATTGTTTAGTCATTGAATCACTAATTTGATGAGACGAAACACACACCAAATATAATTAAATGCTTTTAAAAGAAAATCATATAGCATTTTTATAAAATGATGCCTTGCTGATGGTTGAATTGTTATTGAATGATGGAAGAAATATTTTGGAAATGTAATTTTCAAAAAGACGAAAAAATAGCTTTTACCAAGCAGTTCTTAATAATAGCAATGAAAATCTTGCTTTACAGTCCGCAATTACCACCCTGTAAAAAGGTGGTAGCTCATTTTTCAAATGTCTAAAAAAAATAACTCACGTATTCTATGCTCTCAGGCTAAACTATGTGGAAATCCATTATTACTGAAGTAAAAATACATTGAGTTTTTCACTTCAGGGAAAATAAATCATATTTGAAAGAACTTCATTGGAAGCGATTTTTGGCACAAGAGGGTGACGAAGAAGACATTGGGAGTGTAAATTAACGTGGGATAACTACGAGAAAATATTAGTGTCATCGCTAAGTGTGAGTGATGTGAGTAAGCGAGTCCTATTCGGAAGCACTTGATAGTTACGATGTGAAGGAGAGAAGTGGAAGTAAGTGTTTGAGAAACCATTCTACATAATATGAATAAATAAATAAAGATTTTATCGTCATTAAGCCTTTACAGCAATAGATAAAGTCAAGCTTAAATCTACAAAGATTATAAAAGGTATACATTGTAATAAATCAATATTAATAAGAATAATGGCTATATACAAGTTAACTCAAAACACTACACAAAATTTTAATACAATTTCCTTTAAACATTGACAATATTTATAACAATCAAGCAACCTTGTCATTTAAACAGTATGCAATGTTAAATAAATTCATAAATTAAATTGGATTTACATACAGATCAAGAACAAAAAAGTAACAACTTACACATTGAGATTTATTTCATGGACACGAACCTAACTTCTTAATCTATTTATTACACTTCTATATTTTGGTTTCAAAAAATTCCCGCAAAGAATAAAAAGGTCTTGAAACAATCAATCAAACATTTTTTTCTTAAACTTATCTAAAGGGATATTAACCATATTACGAGGGAACTTATTGTAAATTCTCATCCCAATGCTCTCATAACTGTTTAATGACTTAGACAATCTGCAGTATGGTAAATTCAGTTTGTTGCTGCTCCTAGTGTTATGAAATTGAATATTTTGTCTATGAAGTAAGTTAGATAAGTTATTCTTTGTATACAATAAAACGGAATAAATATATAAATTAACAACTGTCAAAATTTTAAGTTCAATAAACAAATGATTCTTTAATTTCTCCGAGAGAGGGAAAATGAAGTTTAACAATTCCCATCTTCAAACATACTTTCTCAGTGATGGTTGCTATGCAAATAACTGCCCCGCAAGAGGGTGGGGGAGCAATTTCGCGTTGTGCTCCGGCGTTCTTTCCAGAGAACTCTCGTGAAGGTGAAGAAAGGGAGACATCCCGACCGATTCCGTTTAAAATACCATGTGTAGGCACTACGTCTTAAATATGAGGCCAGATAGACAGACACAAGGGCCACTAGCGATTGGCGTCAAACGTGAACTTCAACTTCAACCTCGAGTTGAACACACGGGTTCTTACAGAGGCGTTTACGATCGCGTGAAAGCGTCAACCGTCAACTTCAACCACTAATGTTAAAGTTTATCCGGGCTGAACTTTCACGTTTGACGATTGATGCCAGCGCATGCGCAGTGTATGTAACTGATACCGATTCTCGTTTGTCCGCCGAGTTGTAATTTGCCTCGCACCTTCTGGAAGTCCTGTTGCTATGCCAGTAATAGTCTGCATACTTTATTACTGGCATTTCATACCGGAATTCCGTTCAAGTATTTTTTTCCTCGGATACTTTAGGCCGGACACTACAGTAGAGTTCCCATGAGCCAGGTGACGCTTCTGCTAATAATAATAATGTATCTATGGGTAACAGCCGAAGCCAATTACTACCCATTTAATATATTGACGAACACACACATCCAAGCACTGGGAGTTGAAAAATCCCCAGGCGGGATTCGAACCCACGGCCTTTGGTTCGGCTGGCGAGGACTTCACCCCGCCGCCACCGGGGCCGGCTCTGCTGGCAGGACTACTACTTTAATGGGTTTACATTTAAAAATAGGGTTGTCACTCTACAGCAAGTAATAGCTGATAATACTTGTATACATACCGCTCGTACTCGTCCATCTTTCGCTGTTTCGCAGATAGTAAGCAAATCCACGGATGATGGCACTCGGGCCAAATGTGAACGGCAGCATCCAGCCGAAGATTATAACGAAGGTGACCGAAGATTACCGACGCACATTCCAGTTGACGGCTGCTAATCGTAACCTGACGTTGTGAAAGTGAAAACAATCACGGTTCACGATTGGAGCTGAAGTCAATCGTAAACCAGCCATTTATTACGCCGTTCCCCGCCGTGGTAGGGTCAGTCAATAGAGTTTAAGTATTTGTGTAAGGGTTGTAAAATTTTCTCCGTTTTAATAATCGATATTCATACCGCTCTTCCTCCTATGAAATCCATGCATTCCTTCAAATGCTCTCCAATACTCTCTTATTATTAATGTTCCTCGTGTTTCCACCTCATGCGCCCTTGACTTACTCCGTTTCTCCCTTCCTCCCACGCCATTTACGTATCAACAATATATTTATTTAATTTTGGTAAGTTTATTTTGGATTTCTGCGATTCAACTAAACTTTTTTAGCAACAGTTTCGCCGTGCTATTCTGCCGGCTTCGTCAGGTATTCTAAATCAACAATGAAAAATAATTAAAAAGACTTAAGCGGTTATTATGTACAGCATGATTAATTAACACTTTAGTTTTTCAAAAGTCTTTTCCACGTATAAGGAAGTTTGTAGCCATCTTCTCTGTTTAGGTTGTTAGGTCTTTTGTTATTTCAATGGCTTCTCTGATGATCCGTGGATAGTAGCTAATTTCTTTGCATAAAACTTTCGTCCTTTTGATGTCAATACTGTGAACTTCTAAAAGTGTGTGCTCAGCCACGGCAGAGTAATACCAATCTTTCTTCCGAATAGCCCGTTCGTGTTCCTTCAGTCTGCATCCTATGGCTCTCTTTGTCTGGCCAACATATGATTTTCCGCAACTACGGAACATTTCGTATATGCCTTCGAACATTGTGGGAGAAAATGGATCTTTAGCTCCTCTAAGATGATCATAAACTTTGGAGGTGGTGTTAAATCTTGAAATTATGTTATGCTTCTTCATGATTTTACCTATGCGATCAGTTGAAAACTCAAGTATTAATTAATCATGCTGTACATAATAACCGCATAAGTTTATTTTATATCATGCGACAGTTTCGCCGTACTATGCTGCAGGCTTCGTCGGGCTTTTAAGAACAACAATGGTCTTTTTTTTTTCAAAAGTAAATATACAATTCCAGCAGTTGATGATTTTGAGATGTAAAAAACTTAATTTCAATTAAGTCTCTTCCAGGTATAAGGGAGTTTATAACTATCCTCTCTATTGATGTTATTTGGTCTTTTTTCTATATCAATCGCCTCCCTTATGAGCCGTGGAAAATAACTGCTTTCTTTGTGTAGTACTCTTGCCGTCTCGATGTCAATGGCGTGACCTTCCTCTAACGGAGTGTGCTCAGCCACGGCAGAGTGATACCAGTCTTTCTTCCGGATTGCACGTACATGTTCCTTTAATTGGCATCCAATTGCTCTCTTGGTTTGTCCCACATATGATCTACCACAACTGCATAGAAGTTCGTATACACCCTCATACATTGTGGGTGGTAAAGGATCTTTAGTCCCTCGTAGATGATCTCGTACTCTGGAGGTAGTGCTGTATCTTGTGATAATGTTATACTTTTATAATTATTCTACCTATGCGATCGGTGGTACCCGCAATGTAAGGCAGCATAACATACCCCAGAGGTTTAGGAGTCTCCTTCTCTGTAGGTTTTTTTGATGTCACTCTTTCAATTAATTGGTTACTAAACCCATTATTGTTTAATGCCTTCTTCAAATGGTGTATTTCTTGTGTGATGGAATCAAGATCGGAAACTTTCCTGGCGCGATCAAACAGGGTCTTGATAACAGAAGCCTTCTGTTGTGGATGGTGGTGTGAGCGTGCGTGAAGATATCGATCGGTATGAGTTTTCTTTCTGTACACACTATGTCCAAGTGTACCATCATCTTTTCTTTTGACTAGGACATCCAGGAATGGTAGCTGTCCGTCTTTTTCGATTTCCATGGATCGATTCACGGGATCGAAGGATGCTGACTATTTTAATATAAAATAATTTAATATAAATTATTTTATATTAAATATATATTATTTTATATTAAATTAATACAATATAAAATAATACATAATATAAAATAATTTAATCGCAGAACCAGAAACCTGAATAATATAAACATGAGCTGCGAAAATCTTAAAAAAAAACCGCTTAAGTTTGTTTATTTATTTTTCATTGTTTATTTAGAATGCCTGACGAAGCCGGCAGAATAGCACGGCGAAACTGTTGCTAAAAAAGTTTAGTTAAATCGCAGAAAACCAAAAGAAACTTACCAAAATTAAAATGAACTGCGAAAATCTACGAAAAAAATATACTTATTTATTCGAATCTACATCCATTACATCGACGTGGCCTAACCAACGCTGCAAGCTTCTTTCGTATCTGTGTCGATTTCCGGTACATTCACTTTCCACATTATTTCAAGAGGTCATAGATTCTCCCAGAATGTCGTTTTTTAGGAATCCCGCCGCAATTCTCTCTCTCACTGATTTTGATAGGTCTTATTTTTAGTCCGACGGCATGAAAAAACAATAATGTCTATTAATTCCGCATTACAAGGTGAAATTTCTTACCAAACATCTTTGGGCTGTGATTCAACTTCTCGAATTCAATATTACTAGGAAGTATGCTCTAACCCGATGAGAGAATTAAATGCAAATTATGCACAAAATGTGAATGAGAATTACAATAATTCTGTAACATATGAGTATGTTAGCCTTAGTAACCTGCATCCAGGTTTTGTTTATAAATGAGTATGTTAGCCTTAGTAACCTGCATCCAGGTTATTGTTTATAAGTTGTTTGTTTTGTTGATGGTCAGAAGGCTTCTAAAATAAATTTCTTACCTGAATGGCAACTGAAGTTTACAAATTCAATCCGGCCAATTGAGCTACGAATATCGCATCTCTCCAACGTCGATCGGCAAACCCTAGAAAGTTGTTTTGCGGAACTTGTTTTCTTTCACGGAAACAGATTTTTATTTCACCGGAGAAAGCGTGAAAGGTGAACACAAAAAAGAGAAGTCCCTCGGTAATTTTGGCAGAAGGGCCCACTGTATCGGGGATATTTAGACGCTCCGTGATATATCGAAGAGTGTAGTTTTGCCCTGTTTTTGATTCGACATCATCATCATTGGTTATTCTTCCATCTTGAGTGGTTGTGTTTTGGATAATACCTACCTATATATATATGTCCGTCTTTAGAGCGCTTGCTTGCGCTTTACGGCATCCAATTTCCAGGCCTCTCTGTTTTCCCAATCTCCTTCTTGCAGGTTTCTCTCCGCCATGGCTTTGGTTATTCCGCTCCTCCATGAGTTAGGTGGCCTTCCTCTCTTTCTCCTTTCATAGGGTTTCCACTCCATGATGGTGCGGGGCAGTCTTTCTTTGAGCATCCTCTGAACATGTCCGTACCACAGCAGTTGTTTTGACTTGATTTCGTCCAGAATGGTTGTTGTCATTTTCATAATTTCTCGAATTCTCTCATTTCTTACTCTATCAAGCCTGGATTTTCCGGCTGCCCTTCTGAGGAAGTCCATTTCTGTAGCTAAAAGTTTCTTTTCGTCACTCACATTCATTTGCCATATTTCACTCCCATATGTAAGTATGCTTTTAAATATGGTGTTGTATATGTATCTTTTATTTCTATTTGATATATCTTTGCTCCATAGTATTGAATTTAACATATTAATGGTTGTTCTACCTTTATTAATCCTATCTTTAATCGTTTCTGCGCTCTTTCCACTGCTGTGTATTTTTATGCCTAAATAGTCATATGAATCACAGGCCTCTACTATTTCATTGCTATCCTCTAGCACAATGTCTTCATTTTTTCCTCCAATACACATATACTTAGTTTTGCGCATGTTGATATCCAATCCCCATGCACTATACGCTTCTTTTAGCTTTCTAAACATAAAGTTAATATCATCTCTGTCTTGCGCTAGAATTACCTGGTCATCTGCATAATGTAGTGTGTATATGGTATTGTCTCCTACAGGCAAGCCCATGTTTGCGCATTGTCTTTTCCATTGTTTAAGGGCACCGTCGAGATATATTCTGAATAGGCTAGGTGAAAGACAGCATCCTTGTCTTAGCCCTTTATTTGTTTTAAATGGTTTTCCTAAATTGTTTCCCACTTTCACTTGAGCTGTAGATTCTGTATAAAGTTTCTGTATTGCCCTTATGATAGATTTATTTATATTTGTTGCCTCGAGTACCTCCCATTAATACCTACCTTTGATTTCTATTCTCAGTATCACCTATTAACTCGCCAATATATAACTCTAATTTCCCGCCATCAAGTCTCTCTGAAGTATCCTCTGCCTCTTCATATGCCATTAATAATTCTAGACGTGTCATATAAGAGGTTATTCACAATAATAATCAATCAGAAAATAATACTGTGCGTTAGCGCAACTGAGTATTTCTAATAATTTGGTCTAAACGTATCTACGATCTGCACAGATCTGGTCCACTGATCTATAACGATTTACTAATAATTCTATCCCACCGAGAAGTAGTTGCTTCCTACCTTAGCAACGGAGGGCTAGTTGGAGCTATTCAAGGCTCTCTATAATTCCCCTCTATACTGCATCCCGTAATGCATAACATGTAAAAATGGCATGAATCCAACCACGATTATGCACAAGACCTTGCATCCAATTTTATTCGCTGCTACAAAATATGGACCTTGAGTTTTTATTTGATGATCTAGGTTACGATCGCGAGGAGAGGTTTACTACCGGAAATTGCTATGCGAAGAAAGTTGCAAAGTGAGATAGCTCCGTGGTACCGTTCTAACACTTTCGAGCATACTCCTGTACAAAACCTGTTTAGAGCCATGATATGCTATTTGATATTTATATGTATCCCTTAAGGTGGTTCCACCGTAAAATGACTTAAATGTCAATTTATTCATATTCTGTCTACTTGTAGAAAAATTCCTCTATCTGATATGGACAACAAATTAATACCTTTCCACGCTATATTATTCTATAATTGAACTTGAAATTACATGGTGTTCAATGGGGGAATGAGAGAAACACTGGGAAAAATAGTATTTTTCCATAAAATAAACATATCATTTTCGTGGAAAACGGTCTCTAAGAAGGAAATAATCCAGAGAAATTGAATAAAAATAAAATACAGGCATTTTCCCACCTTAGTTTTCTAGTTATTGAAGAATTAATGCCGTAATTGAAGTCCAAATGCGGTAATTCGTAGGAAATTGCGCTGCAGTCGGCTCCTATGGCTGGAAAAAAGTGCTCATTTAAAATACATTCGTGGAATAATCTGCAAGTTTTGTGCCTTACTTTTGGGTTTCTATAGGTAACGCACTTCATCAGTGAAAGCAGGATTTTTTTTACAAAATGTCAAAAATGTGGAATTTAGTATTTGTTTTGACTCACACAGTCGCGGCGGAACCTCCTTAAGCTAATTTGCTGCTATGAAAGAAACTATAGAAAGATGTTGAGCCTGCAATACGGGGCGGGGATACTGAAGGCTAAGATGAAGGATACTCGGGGAGGGTCTTTATAAATGGGATGAGGAGAGGTGAGACATGTGAAAAATTAAATAGAGAAATCATGTGAAGACCTTTTGCGTGTAATTATTACGTGTAATGTAATTTCTACGTGAAAAAGTTTGCTTAAAAATATCATTGTGTAATCACGTAAACTTTCCCAAATGCCGTGTCCACTGAATGGCCCGTTCTAATTCTGAGCGTGCATTCTGAGACATGTTCCCGCATCTTCTCGTGCGGAAAAATGCGTATCCTAAGCAGGCACTGGAGGTCATGGAAATAATAGTAGAATCTATCTCTTCTACTAATAGATCTACGTGAGGATCGCGTTGGAGTTCGGGCTAGTGCCCTGGCGTCCCCTCTCCGAAGGTTCAGGGTTTGAATCCCGGCAATGGTGTAGAAATTTAAGTGGAATTCAGATTCCTACTTGGATGCTATGTGGAAAGCCCATCAATGAGTATACTAAGTCCGTAGGATGGAGCGTTCAACTGTTTCTCTCCTCCCTTCCCCCTTTCCTGGTGATGATTTTGAAATGAACAGTAGTATCCACTCGTATAATACCAGACAATGTAACCACTTACATGTAAAGCCAAGCAATCTATCCATGGCATCAAATGGTCCATGGTCTATGTGTATCAAAATATACAATAATCTACCTGAATGTATTAAAAAAGAAGAGAGAGTATCAATATTTAAGAAAATGGTACGTGAATACCTGACTCTCAAGTGTTTTTATAGCGTCAAAGAATTCTTGAACTTGTAATGTTTTCTTTTTTTGAAACTCTGTATTATTACTTGTATTTGAGATGCCCTATACACTTGCCAGTATTATTACTGTATATTGTGTCTGTTGGATGAATACATTTATTATTATTATCCTTCCCTTGCCGTCCTATCCACCTGTCCTCTGTAACACAAGTGACACAATCAGTTGTCGGTATGTTCTTCCCCAAACAACTGAAGAATTAACCTGCCATAAAGGGTGGACTAAACAAGGCATTACTCAATGTAAATACTTCGGTCTTAAGAAGATATCTATTCCTATATAAAGCAAGCTTATTCAGTAGTAAGTGACGTACCACCTTTTCCTACGCGAGGATTCTTCCTCACTCCATTCTCGTCGTTGACGTAATTACTATTACTATCGGCAGTATTCCGGTTTCAGTCAGTGTTTCTTGTCAGGCAAGCGTTCGTTTCCCGTCCCAGGTGGACTTTTTTTATCCTTCTCTACACTCCGTAAAAGCACTTCCGTGATGAACGGCTTCAAGCTACAGCGCCACCTATCCCCCGTCCTGTCTTCATAATTGCTTGAATGGACGGGATGCCGACTACAGACTACTCTTGTCTCTCTTATTTTATTTTTCCGAAACCGGTTTGTGAGCTGGTGTTGCTTTATTTCTCAAGGCGTTACACAGCATGCCAGGTAGTTTGCGACCTTGGATTTAAGTGAGATTGGAGGGGGGGGGGCAGCATCAATCAATCTCACAGCTGTTGAACTTATCTTTTCATCGGCTGCAACAACCATTGCGAGTCGGAGGCTGTGCTATTTGAAAAGGGATAGGCGAGTTTGAATCAATGCATATACACGTTTTGTGGAAACTTATGTTTTTATATACCAATATCATCGTAGGCATTCTACTAAATAAGTGGTTGGTCAAGGAACAGTCCTGCCCATATTTATCCCGAACGCAGAGTGTTTTCCGTTAAAGACTCTTTAACACACTGCAACACTATCACACTTATCCTTCATTAAACTCTTTTTTCCAATGTAAAATCCCTTTTTAACACCTGCTTCTCTTCAAACCGTGCAAGATTCCTATCCTCTTACCTTCCACGCTTACCCAGCATTCTCCCCTCTTTCACCCTCTCCAACATGTTAGCTACCCTTCAATACGTCCGCCAACATCTTCAGCTGTCTCCCTCTAATGTCTCACATCGACATCCTTTCCCCTCCTACCAAGTATAACACCTCTTCATTTGCATTCATCTCCATCTTGTGCATTTTTCCCATCGTTCTCCACGGCCGCATCACAAAAGCCACCCGTCTACCCACATCTTCATGTCTAAGCCACCAACTTTCTCATCACTCCTTCACGTTCCGAGATTTAAAAAAAGAACTTCTTCACACGATCTTCGCTATTTCGGCATCTATTTAATTGCAGCGATGCTAAAGCCTCCACCAACAGTATTTAGTCACAGAAACTCGCTCCGATTTTTTTCTGCTAAGAAAGACTCATATCAAAGATGATCTTTTCGTAAGGTTTATTTTTATTCTTCGAAACTCATTTGGCATTATTCTTTGGTGAAAATTTGTGAGTATACAATGATAATCTTCCAATGCAACTTTGCATAAATATTCACGAATTATCATATCTTCGTAACAAATCTCAAACCACCCTCTTGACTATTAATTTAAAAATTGAATAAAGCAAATTAAGTATTCAATGCGCAAGATAACGGCTTTGTAACTCGTATGAAAAGGAAAGACTTAAAAAAATATGAAAATATGACAAAATCAAAGTTGAAAAATATTTTAATGAGTGTATTGTCTTTTACGGCTGAAAGTATTTCAGAACCCACTCTCCTGCAATGCTCTTGTTTTCACTCTTCGAGAAAATGAACCAATACTTGAAGTTGCGAGTGAATATAGAATTACTGCAATAGGGAGTTAACATCATCTATTTAATCTCTAAACTCCAATTTAAAAGTTAGCTTCGAGGCTTGATCGACTTTTTGCTTAAAATGCTTTGTGATAGCCAGAGGTTTACCAGACACGAACTTCCAATTTCCTCAGCAGTAGATATGTGCGCTTCCGAACATGGCGAGTCGGGATGGTCACTCTCTCTCTCTCAGGGTCATCTCTATCCTCTTGCATTCCTCTCGAATGCCTTCGTCCCGCAAATTTGCGAGACCTTGGTTTGAAATCTTGCTCCTCGAGTGCTGAGACGAACATTCGCGAGTGCGAGCACAGAAAAGCGTCGGTTATATCTATTCCGCCCTCCTAAGGTAATCAGTGAGAAGCCGGTTGTTTCCCAACGAGTATTCTTCCAAACCAAAAATGTATCACTTTATTCTCAATGCTTGGGGGATCTGTTGCTTTCCATCTTTCCCCAAAACAAATTCCTCAGTTTTTTTTCCTTGATAGTCACTCAAACAAAGTAAAAATGCTGACAAGAAAAAATAAATATGAGTATCTATGTTGTAATTTTCCAATTGAATTAAATATAATTAATACTCATTATTTAATTATGGCGGCCAATTTCCTCTGCGTCATGGTAGAAACCGTCAGTTTTAAGAACATGCTCTTCATGTATGATGTTCAATGAGTGATTATTATCACGGTAAACTTATTCAAAACTACTCTTTCAGAATTTAACAATTAGAAAATGACATAATTTAAATTCTTCAGTCATAATTCTGCAAATACTGAGAACGATAAAATCTGAACACGTGCAAGTCGAAATTGGAAAATTAAGCAAATGGTTTGAGATAATAATTAATTGCGTACTTAAAAGTACTGGTACAATATTTAAACAATTTTATGATTAATAGAGGCATAGTAATATACATTATTTACTACCTATATGCAGAGAGGAAATTGTTACTCCACTTACGCTATTTAGAAGTGCAAATAAGGTGAAATTGCATTTTTACAGAGGATGTAGCGTATGTCGACTCACCAAATAGAAAGATACTTACGGGCTGAGTTGAGGGCGATCGTATTTTTAATGGTTCACTGCCAGGAATGTTGATTTTTCGTGAAAGTCTTTCGCGTGAAACATCGTAGTCCTAAAATAAGAAGCGAAAGTTCTCCTCGCCATTTCTCCCGAGAGTGAAAAAATTAAGGAAGAGTTCAAACTTTCAGTGAAAAGGCTCAATTTATGGGAGGATGACGATCTGACTGGCTCCTGTGGTGATAAGAGCGAGGTGATGAGCATCGCCTGGCTTACGGGTGCACTCGGCCGGCGAGAAGATGTTCACCTTTCAGTTGGGTTAGGTCGCGGTTTCCCCGACCGTTGCGGAGTGTGTAGGTACCGTGGAGGAATCGGGTGGCCGTGCCGTCGTCGCAGGATACATGGAATGAGCTCGCGAATAAATAAGGCGGTGTGGGAATTGTCGGACTGAATGACCTGATTTTCTTTAACGGTTAACTTTGATGGCAGCAGTTCATTTTGCATTCGAACTTTTTATCAATTTTCAATCGGGCAATTTGCCAGATTATTTTTAAAAAGTTACCTACTGTATTGAAAAACTAATTTTCCGATCCAGAGAGAATAAACTGGCTTGTATCGCTGTTTTAAATCGCTATCGAGTGTCGCTGTTGCTTAAATTAATGTAAACGCAAACTGCTTCAAACGATGACTGTAAACGTTGGGTCATTACGTTACTTCACAGCTTCTTTATTTGTTCCCTCATCCGAAGTCTTCAATTCAATGAGTGATCGGCGACTGCAATCCGCAGTCCTTCCAATCCAATCTCACCTTTCATCTACATCTACAAGTGCCGTGCAAGCCACCACTAGGGTGTGTGGCACGGGGTGATTCCACACCAGGCATGCAGCACTCGTCCCAGCACAAACCAGAACCTCGCACGCTCCCCCTGGCGCTAGGCGCAGGCCAAGAAGCAGCCAGGAGAACAGTATGTAGTCTAACCAAAAACTGGGAGAGTGATACCTAAATGAACATGCAAACATGCAGAACAATGCTATACACACATCTAATGGTTAATATCATTAACCTTTATCGTTAACAATCCAGGAGTATGTGCTGACATCGGATCGGAAGTAATCATTCGGCATTTATCTCAGTATATTAGGCCTCTGGGTCTCCTTCAATGGACCATCCCGTCTGTTTTGCTTTCCTATCAACGTCGTGGTACACATATCATTATGCCGCCAGATAAACTTCTAATCCGAGATTTCCCCCACATTGTAGCCAACCGGTTGTACACCGCTGCGCTGTATGCTATCTTAATTCCTTCAAAATATTTGGCAACTTGATGTTCTGCTTTCCCTTTCAATACCCAAGTATTTATTTTCCTGATGACGTGACCTGAAACGGTTATGAAAACTTGAAAATCGACAGTGCCAGGCATAAAAGCAACCACAGAAAGCTTTCCACCTTCACCGATGTAAAATCGAAGGCTATCGTTTGGAATATCCTTCGTGATCACCCTCTCATTCTCCCACGACTTTTTCCCTTTCTTGGTGATGTGCGAGGGTTAGAGGCATCCAAAGGGAGGAGAATATATCGCTCGAACTCGGAGGCTGTTTCAAAATGAAAAAAAATCCGGAAAAGTCTCTTTTTGGGGTGTTTATGGAGGATACGTAAACTTTCTCCGAGGAAGATGAGAGCTCTTACTTGCTGCGGCTTTCCACTCGTTCAATCCGGTTTCGTCAATGTCCTCCCCACTGCCGGTCAATGAATTCAACGGGTATTCACTCGAAGGAAGAGATATTGCTTCAGTATACGACAGTAAAAAGAGCCTTTGAGTCATTCAGTTACTTTTATTAAATGAGAGAACTTCTCCTGCCTATTTTTTCGGATGAACAATCATTTCTATCGTTCGTTTCTTATGGATGACGCGCACTTTATAACAATTTAAATAAATAAATACAACTGTAATTACGACCTATGTTTCATTGTATTAAATCATCATCAGGTCCATATGATGCTGTAAAACAGTAATTCTATGCCCTAATAGGCATCAAAGCCAAAGCATTGACGCTTATTAAAGGTGTATTTCTTATTGTAAAATTGTGCATCTTTTTATTCCATCATTCTGCTCAAGTTCCACGCATTTTCGCCTGAATCTTCTGAATTTGTTTGTTTGTATCTTCTTAGTGTCCTTGAATTTTGAAAAGAAACTGAAAACAATAGTTTGGGAATAAAATAAGCCAAGTCAATTAGCATTGCCTCCCAAGCCATTAACGACTAGAGCATAACTTAAAAACTTAATGAATTACAAAATTGTGAAACGGTACGACGTTTTTGTGTCGTCTTCAAGAACAATCCGTAGTACAGTCCTGATTATTCCTGAAGATGACACAAAAACGTCGAAATGCGTCGGATTAAAGTTCAAGTGGACGGCGCAAAGTGTTTCGGTTTATTTAACTCCTCATAAATGATTGCGTCTTCTGACACAGGCAAACCAGTTTCATTACACTGTAAACCTTTGATTTCTCCCCGCCTTACTCCCTTCATTCCTATGTGAGGATAAAGCGATTTGCGAATGAATAAGCAGATTTCCTGATATCCAAGGCATTAATTTCCTTTTTCCCCTTTGAATGAAAACGAAATAGAGAAAAATGAACAAACCCACGCTTGGTGCGTGATTTTTTATCTCGATAAATACAAATCTCTAGTGTTTTAATGTTAAAATACCTTAGAAATTTCCTCAATGAAAAGTATGAAGATAATTTTGAAAACCATTGATAATAAATATTCTCTTCTTTATTGATGCTAGGGAATTCAGCGAGTAAGCCTTACGTTTATAATATCTGGTTAACTTAAACTGCATGAGGTGATTTTTGACTGAAAGCTTCGGCATAGCAAATCACATCAGACTTTCGGTTTGCAGATTTGAGGTTAGCGAAACTTAATACACGAGACAATGAATCTGCATCCAATATAGTGCCTAGAAATTGTTTAAGCAGACTTGATACAAGTGTGCTTTTCTATCAGGTAAAATCTGCGCTGGTGGCGAATCAGAAGTTTGTCATCATCTCTCTTCTGGATTTAAAAATAAAACAGGTTCTTCAGAAACTTTGTGGTATTCCATCACTAAAATTTATTTTCAGGGGGAAACTTCGCGGTCGTTCGGTTACATTTTTCCTGTAGTTTTAAAATTCTTCTGGATTGTCTGAGTACTACGAAAAATATACATCATTACGAAGCCTCTTTCGTTAACGTGCCAATTTGACTAATGACTCTTTATGACGTTTTTAGTAATGCTGTGATCATTTATGCAATATTTTATACAATATTGTCCCATCACCGGCTATGAATATTCATATTTCTATTTTTATCTGATTATAAAACTTATTTTGAATTTGCCACGCCACAGCATCATTTAAAATGCTTCCGCCTAAAAATTTACAGTATAATGCTGCGTTCTCTCCGATTCTAACATTATATGTGCGCTCCAGTTTGTAAATGCATAAGAGCATAGCGTAATGTCAACTCCACTACATTATTCGACTTAAAAAGTTTGATTTTTTTATTTTATCACTTGAAAAAGTTATATACTTACGCTATATTTCAACCTACGCAATAAAAATGCATCGTAAAACGAGAAGCATTCCTTTGAGAGGGATTCAGCTGAGGCTCAAGGTGTCTTTTAATCTGCATAAGTAGGAAGGTGGGGATGTTTTCCGCTGGCCGATTTTTTTATTTTATCACTTGAAAAAGTTAAATACTTACGCTATATTTCAACCTACGCAATAAAAATGCATCGTAAAACGAGAAGCATTCCTTCAAAACCGAGAAAACAACAACATGATTTGCGAGTAGAAATACGCAGTAATAGACAGTGATTGAAGCGATTTGGTTTCAAAAAATGGTTAACATAGAATGTGTTATGCTCAGGAAATATTTTTTATCGCTGATTGTTGCTGTTAAAACTATGCTCTTTAGCTATTAGATAAGATAGTTAACATAGAGTGTAAATATTGCATAAAACAGCTTTACACTCGTTCATTACCTTTCAGAAAAGGATTTTTCAAGAGAAATACAGTGTTTCGAAGATATGAATTTATTCATGAAAAGAAATCAATCGTATTATCAACCCATTATATCTTGAAATCACATATACGCTAAACCAAACTAGCCAAACAAACCAAAACCTATGATCATGAAGATACAAAGTACTATAATATAGTAGTTTGAATAATCTTGTGTGATGTACTGAATTGTGTTAAATGTTAGAGGTTATGAAGATCATTGAATTTAATAATAATCTTTGTTTGAAGGTTTTCGCAGCGATTAGTATTTCCACTATCAAATATTTCAGGACTTTTATGCTGCGTGGAGGGAATGTTTTTGTAAAACTCGAAGAAAAACTTTCTCTACACAGCAGAGAATCCCGAAAATGTTTGAAAGTGGAAATTGAATTTTCTCTTCATGTAAGTCCTTTTTCAATGAAAATGTCATAAAAGGTCAAAATTTTGCGATAATAGATTTTAGCTTTGCTCCCTCACAATTTTAATAGGCGCGTCATATACACATTATGAGACTTTTTATGAAGATTAACCGCTGGGTGTGACTTAATTTTTTCTTATATTGCGGGAAAATACCTCTTATAGTAAGTCGGGTCACTGAATTCATTTTTTCCTGGCAGCACTATAACAATGAGAGACTATTATATTCAACTGACCCACATTCTGTGGTGTGAATATGTAAACGACTGAGTTGGCTAATTACGCTTTAGTCGTATAACTGCAGATTTCACTCGTCATACGCAAACATTGTTGGTTTCATTCGCCTTCCGAAGCGTTCCCCGCCAAGAGCTCTTCGTGACTCGGCGTAAAAGTTGACAGCCGTGCCCCCTGTGGAGGTGGGCCGGCGGAGTTTGATCAGACAAAGGAAGAGCACAGAGCACTGAGATGTGGGTCAGGGAGTACCAGTAGTCAAGGACCATATAGGTGACAGCAGAGTTACATTAACAGCGGTAGATACTGATAGAAACAAAAGTCATGATCAAAAACTGAAGAAGAGCATTGGTGGTTAATTCTATTCTCTTCAACTTGTGTCTGCTTTTCCTGAGTCGTTAAAAACGTTCTTTCTGCATTAAGCTAAAATTATTTTCATCATCTATAACGAAAAGCAGCCTTCAGAAGTACTAATGGAACATTGAGTTAACTGTGCACTGTGAAATACTTTACATAACTTCTATGGAGCTATGGGAAAAAATAAGAACTAAGTAAAATAACGCGTCCTCAAGTACTTTATAGATCTTTTCACCGTCAAATTGAGATTTTTCTTTTGTGAAATCTTTCATGAACCACGCTGAAATTCATAGCGTTAGTCCCTGTAATATATGCTTGATGGTTTTAGGCTGAACATATAGAAATAGACAAATTATGAAATAAATTTTGGCGAAAATTTGCTCAGTGTTCTCATTTCTTTAAGTATTCCAAGTCCGTATTCGCATTCAATCTCACGGGACTCGTTTGCGTGAGCTAGGGAATTAATTTTACGTTTCTCCGTTAGAAATTTAATTAACAAGGAGTTAGGCAAAGAACTTTAAAAAATTGACACTTTTAAAAGGACAAGCGGAATGTAATGAACGTCAGTTTTAATCAGCTAATGCCCCCAGTTTCCTGTTTGTGAAGGTTCTTTGATGTGAAAAATAAACATGTAACTCATGTGCATGATGTCATCAAGGCGTCATCATGTAACGGATGAATATCGTCATTATACCACCGTTTTTTTTTTTTGTTAATGACGGCTATTCCGCTTAAAAGGTACTTATCTCAGCTGCGCTGGGATTCGAATCAAGATTTTAAAAATAGAAGCATTTAAAGTGAAAAACATTCGTAAAAACTGGTCTTTCCATCTTCGTTCTTCATAGAGAAACTCCACTGAGCCCGAGATACGTGATAATTTTGGATGTGGCCCGATGAACATAAAAAGATGTCCTTCCGTGACACAATGTCTCCCTTTCGTTGTGGAAGTGATCGAGGACATTCAAGGAACCACGAGGAAGGTGTCATACTTGTGAGGCTCGCTCCTCGCTGGACCATCTCTTGTCCACAGAAAGCCTCGCGACGGACGCACCCACGGCAGAAATGACTAATGAGCCGCCAGCATTTGCTTTGTGAGAGCGTATAAATAATCAAACCGCGGACATCGTTGAGTTTCTTCCGAGGACCCAGCGAAGGTTCCCGGCCGTCCTCGAGCGGTGGAAGGCCCGACTGGTCACACCTTCCGAAGATGGACCTCCCGCGTAGAATCTCCCTTCGAAGAATTAATGCTCGTCGCGTGGAAGCTTTGCAGAGAATTAGCGCTCAAGGATACGAGGATACTTAACATTTAATTGAATTGTGCCTTTTAAAAATTAACCGCTTAAAACTTTATCAAAAGAAATGAAAAAATTGCCACTTATATAATTATTATCCATACATATTTTATTTTACCACCCAGGTTTCATCATGTAACCGTCATTTTCAATGCCAAAAGAGCATTTAATTTTTTTCTTATGAAAATTAAAATTTTTCACTTAAGTTTTCCCATCCGAGACACAGCCTGCGACTATTTGTTTTTAAACCTTTTAAAGGTAATTCCATTTTCAGTAACCGGCTTTAATTCTAGGTTCAGCACTAACTTAAAAACGGGAATAAGTATGATGGTTCCATTTTTCCATGCGCATATTTTAGCACGATAGACCTATCATGAATAAGTGAAACATTTAAAAAACATCGTCAATGCATCCAAAAGAATCTACGTGATGATAAATGTAAGTTATTCATCGTTATCTACACCTATGCGTGCCAAACACTTGACATTGGCCATAGTTCTACCACCTTTGATTCGTCATAGATGTGGACCGAGTATGACTTATAAGTTTTTATTTGAAACAAAGGGTGAATTATTACGTTGGCGAGGCCACGAATAAAAAGCGAGCGCTCCGAAACAGAAAATCCTTCAGAGAGAGAGTTAGTTCGTTCGAAAGAGATCATTCGAAATGCGGCTTGAAGTTCGCATCCTATGTTTATAATTTGACTTTCGCACTGATTTCATCAGAGTGTAATAAGCGTTATAGGAATGGAAATCTTGAATATGTATAACCACATGGGATTGTATTTGCACAATCATGCTGTCTGGAGTCTCCGTACCATTTTCCGCGCACGAACAAGCCAATCGCGTCTCATTTTTTTAATTTTGAAACATTGTTAGGGAAAGAATGGTGGGTTTAAGGACGTTCTGTGGTTTCACTCAACTTAAGGGAATTCGACGAAACTTGCTGGAAGCATTAACTATGTTTTCCTAAAGCTATCTGAATTTTTTAAAAATTATTTACCGCAGATTTCTTAGGATATTTGATGTGGAAGTGGGCATGAAATTACATGGGTTCTTATGGGAACGCGAGGTGCGACGAGCTTTATTCATCGAAAAGAACGTTTTATAATTAAGAATAAGAAAAACAGAAATAATTTAAATCATCAATAGAATAATGTATGAGAATCATTTGATATACTTTATTTTTATTATTTTTGTTTTTCTTATCTTAACTAGAAAAAGGTTATTTTTGATGAATTAAGCTACTCGTACCTTGTGTTCCCGAAAAAACCCATGTAATTTTTTGTCCACTTCTCGATCAAATATCTTAAGTAATCTGCGCTAAATAATTCTGAAAAAAATCATGTAGATTTAAGACAGCATAAGTAATGCTTCCAGCAAGTTTCGTCGAAGTCTCTTAAGTTTAGTGAAACCACCGAATCTCCTTAATTCAAAATGAGAATGGAACGCTAACTGTGACAGTGATGGACGAAAAATGAAATATTGGAGTCGACTCGAATGACTTGTGACTTGAAAACGCAGCGTCACAGAGGAAGTGAAAGTGGAACTGAATCATACGGAGTCGAAATCTTTTGCTCTCTGTGGCAGAGAGCGTTTTTAGAGCTGCTGGGTGCGCGTATCAGATTGTCGGTCTCTTTTCAGAGTCCCATATTGCGATCCCAAAGAGACAATGCGTGGGCAGGAAAATAAAACGATACCCTTTCATTCTCACGTGATTTCCGAACGCCTTTGTATTCATTTTCCCGTGTGCATAACAAAGGGTGAATAGTGCGTTCCTTGAAGCGGTATTAGCAGTTTCTCCGCTCTGGAATGGAAAAGCAATTCCATCGTGTGCGTCATTTGTTCTTAGCTTCTCATTTTTTATAACATCCGAATGCCAATTCTCAGAGATCGTGGCTTAGTGGAAGAAAAGGATGGAGCAGGTCTTCATGGAGCAGAGGAGATGAATTCAAGAGAGACTGTAGGAGCGGTAACCGCGGCCTGGGTATTTGTTTTGTTACTTGAATATGCCACCGACATCAGTGGTATTATGCACCGTTTAGGATACGTGGGTAAGTTGCCAAGGGTATACATCTCTTAGGGCAGGGCTACCCAAACTTTTCTTGCGATGGGACACTCCGTAAATCCTGAAATTTTTTTACGAAATACCCTACTTATTTTTTAGGGTAGGTCTTTCAGCCGTTGCAGAATATACCTATAACCATTTTAGGTTATTACGGAACTCGTGTTTACTTTCCGCGGAGCATAGTTCGGGAAACCATGACTTGGGGAATGGAGGAAAGGAGAACAGAAACCCAAAATCGGCATTAATCTACCATTAATGAGAGGTGTCAAGGGGACCTCAGTTTAACGTCCTGTACGACGGACGGAGGACTAGATATTGGAGTGCTCTCCACACAGCACTTACTATAAGTAGGGATCGGGATTCAATTGAATAATCTTCACCACCACCATGATTAGAATCCGGGACTTCGGGATGGGATGCCAGTGCCTAGTCTAGCCACCACACTATTCCCCTTCGGTAACCAGGGCTAACTTTTCGGTACCGAGAGAATGGCGATATGTCAGTGTGTCAATAATTATCGAGTATTTAGATCAATTTCGGCCATAACGTGTGGGGATTAAGGGATCACCCTAGTGCATAATTGCCGTAGTATTATGGTATCGATAAATATCGTGTGCGAGAACTTGGTATCATTCTTTGTCTTTGTGCTATTAGCGAAGAAAATGCAAAATATATTGGTTGAAGAGAATATTTCGTTAAGTACCATTAGATGCACCTCCTACTGATTTGAATTATCGTGAATATCGCAGGTAATTATCGGAACTCATTGTATTTCTATAAAGTTTTCGTCAATATCGACAACATCTGAAATTCACAAAAAGTATTCATGTTCCGTCTAACTAGACGTAGTAGATAAAGAGACATCACCCACCCTGTGTCATTAGCCGAACGCTCTATCAGTTTTCCTAGCGCTCCTAGAAGAAAATTCAAGCCAGCCGTTCAGGCATAGATCACCTGTAAATAATGAATGAAAGATAATGTTTAGTATAAAATTCCTCCGCGATAAACGGTAAAAAAGAGCGAGAGGCTAACAGCAGATACTATTTGTATTTGCATCCTTAAGTTATCAGCTATTTGTTAAATTGCCGTTTTGCTATAATAATAATAATATATGTATAGGTAACAGCTTTAGCCAATGACTACCTTTTTATTTTCATTGGACAACGCACACAACCATTCCCTGGATGGGGAAAAATCACTCAGGCGGGATTCGAACCCGCGACCTTCGGGTTTGTAGGCGAGAACGTTACCCCACCATCCACCCCCGACGCCGACAAAACGAACCAATTTTCTATTGATAGTCTTAATCATTATTTATCGGATTAATCCACTTATTTCATTGCTATCATAAATAGTGTGGATACCTCCTGAGGTAGCAGCGATTTTTGACCGAAAATTAAGCTGTGTTTCTATGAAATTGTTAAATTATCGCGCGGTTATAATCATCAATACTGTCAGACATTAAAGAACCTGAGGGATAGGTCGATGGAAAAGGGTTTGGTTATCCCCTTAAAGTTGTTTAAAAATGAACCTCGGCGATTAAAAGGCAATCCTTTGGCCAACGATTTATATCTCGTCAAGGCACACATCTCTGGCGGTCCATCGGAAGTGATAATGATGGCCCATGAAAGATCCCAAGGCTCATTCTCCTTCGCCTTTGAACCCATCATCTCAATTCTTATGGCTATAGTCTTCGGCCCTCGTCACTGCGTCCTTAGTCACGTGATGTAAAATCTATGCGTGACGCAAGTTGCTCCTTACTTGCTCCTACATACTTGGTTTTACTCCTCGCACCATTCATCGAAAATAGCTGTCACAACATGTCGCCACTGAACAAAGACCTTCCTGACCTACCTCTGGCAAAAGGTCAAAAATCAGCTTGATTAATTTATATTCTTCATTGATAGTAAATAATTGTTATTAGCATAAATATTCATACAGATCTACGAACCCATTTACTGGACAAATTTATTAATTACCAAGTGGAATAAATTATTGATTGCGCTTTGTGCACTTCCTATGATCAATAAGTAGGTACTCCGCTGAAAAATAATTTATCAAACTGTTATTGTTGATTATAGGTATGTGCTGTAAGTACGTATGTAATAAAAAGCAGGCTTCAAGGCTGTGTTTGATAACACCAAAATAATCCAATCGATATCAAATGACGTTCTATAAAAGTTTATTTATGGCTGAATGCTTGAAAATTATAATAATTTCCCTTGTGTGAGTCGCATATTGATTTTTAATGTAATTTAAAATGGCTAATGCCATGTTATCATGCCGATGAATTTCGTCGCACTTCACGACTTAAAATGGTGAAATGCAAACCTGGAGTTAGATTGCAATTAATACCAAAATTCTGATACTCAAGCGAATGTTATTTGAATTTTAGATATATTTTCCGTAAGTCTCTCTCTCTATCTCTCTCTCTGATGGAGCTTCGAAGGAAGTTACCTTAAATAAAAGCATAAAATATTATCGGCTTCAAAATTTCTGTTTCCCCGGTTTGTACCAGCGTTTCGCATTATTTGTGCAATACTTTTCCGATTTGTGAGTTCTCGCCTTCATTCCAACTTTCATCACTCTCAGCGTAAATGCAGTTAGGTATTTAAGGAGGTTCCGCCGTGACTGTGTGAGTCAAAACAAATACTAAATTCCACATTTTTTTATATTTTGTCCAAAAAATCCTGCTTTCACTGATGAAATGCGTTACCTATAGAAACCCAAAAGTAAGGTACAAAATTTGCAGATTATTCCACGAATGTATTTTAAATGAGCACTTTTTTCCAGCCATAGGAACCGACTGCAGCGCCATTTCCTACGAAGTACCGCATTTTGACTTAATTTACGGCAGTAATTCCCTAATAACTAAAACACTAAGGTGGTAAGATGCCTATTTTACATTTTTATTCAATTTCTCCGGATTATTTCCTTCTTATAAATAGTTTTTCGCAAAAATGGCATTTATATTTTATGGAAAAATACTATTTTTCCCCATGTTTCTCTCATACTCCCATTGAACACCATGTAATTTCAAGTTCAATGAAGGAATAAAATCGCGTGGAAAGGTATTATTTTGTTGTTCATATCAGATAGAGGACAACTTTTTCTGCAAGTTGACAGAATATTAATAAAATGACATTTAAGTCATTTTACGGTGGAACCACCTTAATACCAACCAAAACTAGCTCTGCTGAAATCGTTTCACGGGCAGGAGAAAATATTTTCCTATTTATATGATGTTAATTTCTTTCGCTACGCATTTATCACACGCCGTGCTTACACAATGAAAAGGGTCCGTTGTCATTATCTCCAGTCCCATACGAGTGATTCACATTCTCACGCTTGGGAGCGATTCAATAGGCCTTTCTTTCACGCTGTTACCTCACCGTTACTAATGTAACAGTTCTCAGTCTAAAAGTTAAAGAGTGCAATCAGCACGTAAGAAAGCGTAGGCAATCCAGAAACTCAAGACGCATGACAAGCACCGTTTATTTCATAATATATACGGGAACGGGAAGTAAATTTAAAGTTTCTTTTGCGGGGAACTTATGTGATCGGATATATACTTACCGCGGAAAGAACCAAGCCTTGTAAAACAGGCTTCGTCTCTCCATCTTGAGAAGTATTGTTTCATAAATGGTAGATTGTCACATTGTGGAACTGAATCTGAAACTGAGTAGAAGTTCAGTTATATGGGAGATCAATGAGAAATGAAATAGCGCTGAATGTTGAACTAATTAAATTAATACGCTAAACTACTGATTAAGTGTGCCATAAAAATTGTGCAATTCCCCAGAAGTGACAGCATTAGTGGATATATATGTAACATTTTAACAATGCCTCCTTTTGCAAAAGCGATCAGGTTGAATTAAAAAATAATCATGGTTGAAATTTTGAACTTCGGCTGTTATCAATTTCTCCCGGTACATTCTCTGAAATAATTGAGTAATAATTTAAATTATGTTATCATCACAGGCCAGAGAATCCTTGGATGATTTCCCGACATGGTATCCCATCTATTTCTAAGGCATGAGAAGTGCCTTCTGGCCAAAAAAAATGTATAAACACTATATTGCTAGGAATATCCTTTACTTTGTTGAATTTGATTTAATAATATTTCACCTGAAAATAGTTGAGGTCATTAATAAAATATAACAGAAAATTTCAGCGATGCTAGATATTTTGTTTAAAATCTCTTTCATCGAGGGATCGGGGTGGTGTGGTGGCTAGAGTACTAGATTCACTTCCCGAGGTCCCAGGTTTGAATCCCAGCAGTGGCGGAGAATTTACGTTGGAGTTCTAATCCATAGTTGGGTGCTATGTGGAGAGAGAGAACATCAATTATAATACTCCGTCGCGGTCGGATGGAACGAGTACTACTTTGGGGCCATTCATTGAGAGTAAACAATTTCCGAGACAATTCTTTTTATTCTTCTCTTCCTTTCTTCGATTCCCATGATAATCCTCCCCTTAATAAACTACCCCCCAGTCCCCAATGACGCAAATGATCGCAGCTGTCACCTTCCCCAACCAATTTCTACCGCCGACGGTGTAAACGTTTAAAACATCTGCAATTCACGGTATGATTTTTCTCCGAAAAATTGTTTTTTTTTATCGAAACATGAAGCAGTTTTTTCTCAAAGTCGTAAGAGATCAATAAATTAATTCTTTCCAAGGGAAAGTTCTGATCCCAACGTCTAATTGGATGAAGGGTGGGCGTATTAGTATTGTGTGTGAAGCGTTCTGCTAAGGAATGTGGGGTCCCTGGTCAATCTTCCCACCAAAATTATTGACTGAGTAATTTGATGGCTCTCAGAATTTCACGGGAAACAGCAGGTAACACACGGTAATGAAACTAGCATTCCAACCTAAATTGAGTGAATTTCGCACGCCTTTGAGCTTGTTATGATGTGAGGCTACACCATCATGTATCGAGAAAGATTTTGGGTTGATCACCGATTGTGAATTGTTATGAAATGAGTCACGAATAAAAGTTTGGCCTCGATTTTAGCCTCGGTTATCAAAGGGAAGGTTATCTCGACTTTTTGTTTACTTTATTCCCCGATTTCGATTGTTGGTTATTTTGGAGAGACGACCGACAGCTGAGTAAAATTCGCGCCATGAAGGAGCGTTGGATTGGTAGGTAAGTGGGAAATGAAATGGAGGAATGGTGGAGAGAAACCCGGCGCAGGTAGTATCCTGCTCTCAACGCAAGGCGCCGCGGCGCGCCGAGGGGAAAATGGGTTTCAATATGCCATCCGACGGACGGAGTACTTTCATCTGTATTTAGGTTGCACACCCTCCTCCGTCCAACCAAGCGACGGTATTATCCGTGTGGACGGCGATACCTTATGATTTGGGCTGATGAAAATTCCCAAAATGTCACGATCTACCCCTCCAATCTCTCATTCGCCTGTCTCAGAAACACATTTGCGTCATTTGAGATCTCCAACGCTGGATTGCCGGCCATTTTTTTTAAATCAGACTCGACTTTATATTCACCAAAAGTCGCCATTTTCCCTTTTGCGTTGCATTTGGGGAACCGTGGATGCATTGACGGATTCCTCGCGGGTGTTTCCTTAATGCGGCATTCTGGATTTACTTGTCTCCGACGTCGTCGTCTCGCCTCTCGGGTTCCCTCTCCCTCCCACATCGCGACCTCAAGTCTTCGTACGAGTCGTCGTCCTCGTATTTCAACAGGCAGTGTCAGCGGTTGAGGAGCAACCGCAACGGAATCACTCCTGCCACCACAAGAGACAGGAATCCACGAGCCGAATCACATCTCCCCCGGGTGAAGCTGTCCACTCCTTCCGAAGCAACGGCGATGAAGTTACGTGCACGATATCCACAAGGGAATCAACCACCCGGGCCGCAAATTGTACCACGGCACGCGGCATGCCGGAATCAGCATGATGTATGGGAACTGGATTTTCACTTGTGCTTAATAACACTACATAATTACTAACTCTTCACACCGGTCGATTAGTCCGGCATTATTTTATTTTGTTCTTTGCATGAGGTAGCATCTCGTAGTATTCATAAATTAACAGTATCAGTAATATTAACACTAGATGTGTCTATAGCATTTTTCTGCATGTTTTTTACGTATCACTCTCCCAGTTTCCGGTTGGACTGCGCACTGTTCTCCTGACTGCTTTTGGCCTGCGCCTAGAGCCAGGGGGAGCGTGCGAGGTTCGGATTTGTTCTGGGACGAGTGCTGCATGCCTGGTGTGGAATCACCCCGTGCCACACACCCTAGTGGTGGCTTGCACGGTACATCGTAGATGTAGATGATTTCTTTTCTGAACAAGATTTTTATGATGAACATGTTCTACGTGTTTCATCGCCGTTATTTCGGGATAAATCAACAGCTTAATTTACGTACTTAAATAAAACTGCAGTAATTGTACTGTCCACTTAAATTTTAATGTAAATATAACACTTTACGCCCTAAGGAACGTCGAAACACGTGTAGTGTAATATTTATATTAAAATTTAAGTGAACAGTACACTGACTACAGTTTTATTAAAGTACTAAAATGCTGTCCCACCATATATCGCCAGAGACAGTCGAATTTATTCATTTACGTAGCCTATCACAGCTTAGGGATGGTAAAGGATTTATCCTCACGGGCAGCTTTGAAGTCCTCATTTTCTTTACGTAGTCGTCCTCGATGGACTGAAAGAGCAGAGCATCTACTTCCCTGAAATCCTACTGAAATTGCCGTGAGAATAAAGAAGCCTGGGTAGTGTATTGCTCTGCGCACGGGCCCGTGACCCAAAGGGCAGTGGTTCGACTCCCGGTCAAGGTGCATTTTTTTTCCTCATCGCAATTTTCCACGTTTTTCCCTTGAGTGTATATTTATGGGCGCGCATACAAGTGTTACGGCCGACCATAGATATTTCGCGACGATTCCTTTAGGAGGGGGGCGGGGGGGTTGAGGGTAGGTGGGGGTAAGGAAGGGAGGTCAGGGTATAGGGGGCATGAACGGGAATGAAACGACCCTTAGCTATATACGAGAATGGATGGCGTTTGAAATTGAAGCCGAATTAATATTTTCGAATCCTTCCCCTCCTAACATGGTTACGGAGCTAAATGGCTATATTAACGACAAGTAAAATGACATTCGTTATGTCAGACGTAAGGTTTTGGAGATTACTGTGAATATTAAAATGAAATGAAGGCAATAATTGTGTTGTTCCACAAAAATAAACATTATTTCATACACCATCTGGTTGTATGAAGAATTAAAAAAATCATTGCTTTCATATCAGGATGCTATGTAAAATCCTATGTCCCGAGTGAATAATTTTGGTTGACATATGTCTTTGGCATCAGGAGATGTATTGAAATTATTCTTTAAAAAAATGTAAAATATTTTCGGCGAATCAACTGCCAGAATTGTCCCTTCAATTCGGCCGATTGCTCATGAGGTGATACTTCATTGTATCGCAACAGGAGATATGACCTATGAGAGGAGTAAGAAGAACATCTTATTGGCAGAATTGGCCAGGCGCTCAGGAAGCAGTTTGATGGCTAGAAAGTAATTTCTTTACAGCTCTATCAACTAGATAATTTCACCCAAATATATAATTCAGTACGCTCCACTTCTTTTTCCCTGGATGGACACGGTTTCACAATAATGGTTACGAATTAGGATATTCATTCTTCTTTTTATTTCCTTCTCTCCGCTTTCCTCAGGACTTAAGACACGACGATATCGTAACTATTGTGGTTGTAAGTGACGCGTGATAGACTCGAAGTTCCGCGTCGTGAAACGTGGAATTCGAAAATAATTATGGCTTCATGTCCATCCTAATCAGCCTTAAATTGGGAGAATGCTCAAGATTGGATGACACTTTAAACGCACGCGCTAGAAACTTGCAACTTTCCTCCGAGTCGGTACAACTAGAATTTACAAACAGCCAGCAGGGGGCGCTCTGCGTTCGCTCCGGAAGCATTTGGCTCTAATAATAATTCGCGCTGGAGAAGAAAGAAACTTTTTTTTGGACGGAAGGGACACGCAACACGCCTACGTTAGCACGCGATCTTACTCTCGATTTCCGCATGCTCTGATCGGGAGGAGGATTTTGAAGGGAGGACATCTGGCGGATGAGTGGACAGGTCAAGGGTTGGGCCAAAAATAACGGTATTCGGTAGTACCGATACTACTTTTTTTGAATCCTGTAGTACCGACCAGTACATATTTAAAATCGGTACTACCGACGGTACCGGTACTAAAAATGCCGTTATTTGGACAGCGCTGCCATCTTGCGTCAACTAACGGAACTAACTAATACGAAAATTTACTAATTACACTAAATTTTCAAATATTCTCGTAATATGTCTGTCTCTTTCACTTATTTGACATATGTTTGTTATCATTATTGATATGATAGGTAAGCATAAATTTTTGACGCATGCCGAACACCAGACAATCGATGATTTTGAACCGTATAAATTCAAATATTTATTTCTGTAAGTTAAACGTTAGTGCGAACGCAAGGATTGATCATACTATAACAGGGGATTTTACCTGACCACAACAGTAAAACAATACCCATCGTTCTTCATATGATTTTAAATCATTCAAACAAAAAGCGACGAGCGCAAACATACAGCGTCAAATTAAAAGTATTTATTGAATATCCGATGTATATTCCAGATGAATGTTGGGGGGTTTTTCGAGTTTCCGACCGTTGGCAGAAATGGAGGGTTCGACCTGGTCAGAAACCCGAACAAACCCCAACATCGCGCTATACGCCGGTCAAGTCTTAGATATTTAATTCGCGATGAATGTTCGTTAAAAATGCCGATGGATGGAAATGTCTGTGTATCTTTTTGGACTGATATTCTAATTTGCCGAAATACCGGAAAATTAGGGTGTAACGTATGTTAGTTTCTCATTTAAAATTTTTTCAAAATAGAAAACAGTGTAACTTGGTGACCTTCTACTCCTCCCACTGTCTTCCCCGATTCACTTTCCTTCCTTTCCTCTCGTTTTTTCCACTATCCCTACTCACTCTGCCATGCCCCAACCCCTGCCCTGCTCCTCTCTCCCCCATTTCAAACCAACCACCACCATTTCAAACTTTCTCTGTGTATATATTGCATGACCTAAGCTTCAGAATGTGCCAGATGATGCCATATTCTGGTGAAACCGTTCGCAGTTTTTAAATAAAGTGTGGAAAAGTGCAAAGTTTTTTGATTAAAAATGGATAATTTGTAATTAATTAAAATATTTAATGAATCACATAAATACCGGTATTTTTTCGTCGGTACTACCGGACGAGTAGTATTATTGCTTTTAAATACTCATCAAAAAAGTACCGATACTTTTTATGAGTAGCGCGCCCATGCCTAGACGGGTCGCATTACTCTGGTGACGACATCGCTCTTCATTCGAATGGAAGGCGAGAAATTGCTCCGAGATACGGAGAGAGGGCGGAGTAATTCTGAATGACTCACCTTCGCTGTCGAGAGCCTCTCCGTATTTTAATTGTTTCTTTTTCTTTTAAGATTATTTTACTATTGCAACCACCTTACCTACCTATGCTTTTTTTACCTCGCACATGTGCTAATAATGTCCATTATCGGAATATTTAAAGTTCGTCGGTTGGTTATTCGGGGGAGGCGACCTATAACTCAAACAATTTGAGCCAATGAGGATAGGTGGACGAGTAGCTAAGGATTCGTGTATTTGGAGAAATGAGGAACGGTGGAGATAAACAAAGTGACGGCATTAACCTACTCTTAACAACGAAAGGCACCGAATGGGTTCGCAGTCAAACATCCCATTCAGACGGACTGCACTTGCGAAGTGCTCTACACTCAGAACTCGAGCAGGTACCGGAACTTCTACTGAAAAATCTGCGCCACTGCCAGGATTCAAACCTGAGCCCTTGGAATGAGAAGCCAAAACACACTTCAGCCACCGACCCGATCCCCATCTTGAGGACGCTCCCGGTCATTTTATGAAATGAGCCTGAAGAAGACCTATTTAATAACGTATTTGTAGCACCACATCTTACTTCACTCAATATATACCTAATACGAATATTTATACGAAGGTAAAACGATTATTTTGTTTATTTATTTTTATTTTATTTATATCGTCAACCTGAATACAGTCTCGAGGACCAATTTACATCAGACGTTGTAACAGTAACGAAGGACAACACACACAACAGAAATATCCTCCCCAGGCGGGACTCGAACCCGCGACCTTTTGGGTTGGCAGGCGAGGACTTTACCCCGCCGCCACCGAGGCCGACGAACCTACCTACTTACCTAAATGTATGTCTTTAAGCTTAGATGTATTTAGATAGATTTCATAAAATTACGTTTACAATCTGCAAAACTTAAACTAATAGTCTTTCTTATCGCAAAATTCCCCTGGGACTACTTCCGCTGTAGTTATCATTGGCGATTACCTATCTGAACTAAAATATTTAACGGATCAACCCCTTGCCTTTCTGTTCTCGCGTTACCCCTTCATATCTTCACATATCCTTAAGTTCTAGTATCCATCTGTATTTAAATTATTCCCTTACCTTAACCTTAGATTTAATTCCGTTTTCTCGGGCTTGACTTCGTGGAATTTTTTGAGAATTGTAAAGTATAACTTATGTTTTTCCACATAGATTTATTACAAAGAGACGACCTAGGTTTCGACGAACCTCGTAATCATGAGATCATTCACCTGATGATGACGAGCTTCGTCGAAACCTAAGTCGTCTCGTTGTAATAAATCTATGTGGAAAAACTAAGATATACTTATCATTTACAATACTCAGATTTAATGTTAGTTATAGCTTTTAATATTGTCATTACTTGCAGTTTAGAGTCAGATGGTTATTTTTATCATCGTCGTCCTCTTGATGTTTTCATGCATCACATCTTGGGTAAAAATGTGCCGTGGCCGGGACTCGAACCCGGAACCTCCCGATTTATATATATATATTAATTTTGTAGCGTGTCAGCCAGTCATTCTGAATCCATTTTGTTTATTTCTCTTTCAATTTTTGAGGTAGAGAAATGAGGTTTGGTGCATTAAATGTGGATTCTCTGTCTGCGTGATTTGGTAGTAGTTTTGGATTTTTAGCAGTTGGTAGTGCAAAGGAAAATGCAAAAAAACCGTGGTTTTTGAGAGTTTTAATTTTAGTTAGATTCCGGGGACTAAAGTTTTTTCGGGACTCCGGAGTTCACTTTTTCAGAGCGAGTCTATCTTTATCGGGACTCCCGGGTTCACTTAAATAGGTTAGCATATGAAATGCATGTATTATATATGCAGAATTAAATGGTTAGCTATTAAGCTCATAATCCGTACAAACTGAATTACACAACTGTCTAACCAATCGTCGGAGTGACTGTATCTCAAAAATTGTACTCTCCACAGCCAAATATAGTGAGCATTGCACAGAAAAATAAATATTATGACTTTTTTCACTTCAAAATGTTTAATTATGTTTAAAAAACTATTCTCAATGTTTTTTTTCATTTTTGGGAAACATATACACTCATTTAGCCACATTTCTCACTGCTTCCACTTGAGCAGTGCAAAAAAAAGAAAAAACACCAAGTTCACTTCAAGAGCACACCAGACAGAGACTGCCTGCAAAGAAGGCAGCAGGTCTGCTAGTCTATATAAAATTCTTTCATTTTATTCCTACCTACCGCTTAAAAGTGTGATATGTTCAATTAAAATTCCATAATATCTTAATATGCCTGCTAAACCTCTAACTTTCCTTGATTCGGGGCTTGTTTGAGATCGTTTCATGTATCCTTTTATGCTCCCATTACAATTCACGGAGAAAAATTTGAGTTTGCAGTTTCACAATTACACTTTACTGCAATTGAACAACATTGATTGTGGTTATTGCAAAGCCGACGCCTAGGTTTTAAATAGAAATTATTTTTTTTTTAGATTGAAGAAAGCGAATTCAATTCGTTTGTTATGAGCCCACATCTTTCGAGGAAATCTTTAGCGCATTATTCACTCTGTGTCCACATTTTCATCATCAGATTGATTAAATGAACCCTCGACAGAAACGTGCTTGAAACTCATGCCGGAAATTGAATCCGCGGCAGAGGAACGCAAGTCTTATGATTTAGGAAGAATTTCCGCAAGAACTCTCGTCCATGTATTTCTGTTGCCGCAATATTCAAGAGCAAGAATGCAATGCTAATCAAAAAGGAGACATGTTACCACTAAGAGACGCCTGACTACCAAATACATGGGTTTAGGGATACAAATAATTATTTAAATAAAAAATAAATTTAAAAAAAAACACGTTTTTAAAACGGACCAAAAAGTATAAAATAATTTCTCCCAGCCCCACACATATTTATATCTCTATACAGATTCATTACTTCATACAAATGCCCTGAAAATTTGTAATTATGAATTTTAATAGCTATGAAAATAGTTGTAAGATTGAAAACGAAAAACGTAAGGTGCATGAATTATATAATTGATGCATTTATAGTTCACCTAAGTCACTAACAATTTTATTGCACTGCAAATTATATGAACTGTTATGTGAGTTTTCTAAACGACAGCTTAGACTCCCTGCAATCCTTACTAATATCTACAGCATGTGCCCCACGTTTTTCATGTCCAATCTCATAAGTCTTTTCATGCCTATTAATATTCACAATCACAAATTTTCAGGACAATCTGCATGAGGTAATGAATCTGCATGGGGATTTAAATGTGTGTGTGGATAGAAGAATTATTTTATACTTTTTGGTCCGTTTTAAAAACGTGGTTTTTGTTAATTATTTTTTATTTAAATAATTATTTTCTGCTTTTAAGTCATGTGTTATTATATTTTAAATATAAAATTGTTATACTAATCTACCATTAATATAGCAATCTGTTTAATTGCTATTTTCCTGAAAATTAAATTAAAGAAGCAAGCAAAATTATAAAGTTAATTAAAAATTATAAATTATAAAAAAAATAAAATTTTATAAGATTTTTATATCAATAATACAACTTATTAATTATATTAACTAGTTATAATATTAGTTATTATATTGTATTATATCATGTATATATTGTATGTATAATTTAATATATATTATATTGTAATATTTAATTATTATATTGTATTATATTATGTATATATTGTATGTATCATTTAATATATATTATATTGCAATATTTAATATATAGATATATAATTTATAAATAGTATTACATATTATTGCATTGTCATCCAGTTCTGAGCTATGTTTAAAGTTTCAAGTCTCTAGCTCATCGGGAAGTTAGTTTCAAATCGATTGCAAAATTTGTACCGAACAGAAAAACAGACAAGAAAGCGACTTAATGAAAACGTTTCAAAAATAGCGAAGGCTTCTTCTGTATGACTGTATTTCCTGACTTTCGAGAGTTGTGAAAAACAACGTCATTACTTTCCAAGTGTAACATTAATACTTGCATATTTTTATTTATCTACTTAATATCACCACAAGAAAACCGAAAAGTCTTTTGATATCCAATCATTTCTTTTTATTTCCTCTGTCTTTCTATCGGGTTCCTCGTGTCGAAAAATTAAAAACAAATATATCTCATTCCATATTTCAAATGTGACCATGTGACATTAGTGCCGGATAGAAGTTATTACCTCCATGGACAACTAATGACACCTGCTACTTGTCGGAAGTCGCACCACTGTATCAAATTTGCACATTTTTGGCGAGTTAATAAGGCTCCAAGTTATTATCTCATCCATTTTTCCAAAATATTGATAACTTCGCTGTTCATCTATATTTTCATGTCTGGATAATCTAGAACAAAGTGATTTACAACTTTATAACAATTGTTTCTTCCTATTACATTTTTGGAATGAGAAAAGTTGCGTCAGATTACGTGCCCAAATCGACGTGAATCATTCCAATTCACGGTGACTTGTACTTTCGCCATTTCTTCGAATCCACAATATGCCATAGTGATGTTTTCTGCCGTAAGCGAATGCCTGTGCTTAATATAATACTTCATTCGAGGAAGCAGTCTGGGCTGTATTCTGTCCGTGTGTAGTCTAGTGTAATATTTTATGGCCTATCATCATTCTTTCACGGATACGTATCTGTATCATAAAATAATTCTTTCTATTTTTCTTCTTGCAATGTAAATCTCCAGTTACAACAAAATAAACCATTTCGTCTTTGTTTTAAATGTTATTCTTATGACCAAATATGCACTACACTGGAAGTCCATTTAATTTTGTTTACAATTTTTTTACAAAGCGTTTTATTTAACTTTCGACGTCCATTTCATCGGTCAGCTCACAAGAATGTGAGCAAATGCATAATCAAAGTAATTCACTGAATCATGCATCATCTCATCAGTAAATTTTGTTGTGTGAAGCGCAGTAAAAAGATTATTTCAAATTCTGTTCGCGTTATCGACTGTGGCTTATAGAAATATTGTTTTGGACGTTCAATGATCTCAAAAAAATTGAAAAATATCGCAACGCTAGTGCAAAGGTAATGATAAACTAAGTGCCGCATTATTGTTTCTGTTTGAGTATAACTGTAATGAAAGTTTTGAGATAAAATTCTTAAACTCGGCGATGATTTGGAAACGTGAATGTTATTCCAAAGCGATGGCAATCGAGTCCATCGTACGGAAGTATCCGTTTCGTGTAATCGGTGACCCACTTCTTCTTCGAGAGGCGAGCAATTGCCACGCGTACTCTCGCACGTTCACTGCTTTCCCATTCTCTCCTCTCGTCTCTTCTTCAGCCCAGCTAACCCTAATCACCTCCTCTTTGACACCTATTCCCCGATAATCTCCTCTGTACACGCGTTTACTACTACGCTTTGCACATAATGGAGCGGGGACGAAATCGCATTTATTCTCCTATCCAAATTCTAATAGTAAATGCTCCTTGAAACCCTCCAATCTGTCGAATCCTTCATGCAATGGTAATAAAAAACGAAAATAAAATATTTAATTCCTTTAGATCAAAGGTTTTCGATTTAAGTCAAACATATTATGGTGATGGAAAACCAATTGAAGAGTAGACGTAAAAATTAGCATATGAACATAATCTTAGGTTTCAGGCGTGATGGAGTTGAAACGGAACATAACTGCAATTAATAAAAAAGCAATTTCCACAAGTATGACATTTATTGCACGACCTGTTTTGCTTTTTACAGCATCTTCAGGTGCTGAAGATGCTGTAAAAAGCGAAAACAGTCAATATTGCACATAAATTTCATACTTGTGGAAATTGCTTTTTCATTAATTGCTGTTAGCAGATGAATTACATGTTTATAACATACTTTTGTAGTTAATGCTTCAATCGGAAATGCGTAAAATCATCTTTAGGTTCAGGTAATTTTTTAATAGAAATAGCATGATAATTTTCTTGGGTATGGTTCGAAAAATTCGATTCGAAAGAAGTGGAAAGATACTAATTCACGAATCCTTTGCAAGATTTGCAGTGTTCAAGGAATTTAATGTCCCACTCTAGTGCATAAGGACGCCTAATGCCTCTTCGAAGAATACCCAAGGCGATAATACCAGAACTAAGAGTACCAGAGTACCCTTGATACTGCTTTGTTGACTTTGTAGGCTTACCCTGTGGAGTTAACAAAATATGAATCTGAAACAAGTATTGCATATATTTCTTGTAATAAACACGGCAGTTTATTTGTAAAATAAGATACCATATACCTGGAACTATTTCAGCACTCCCTCATTCTCAAGTCATCATATATTATGGCTAAGGCTGGATTCAAACTAAAGTCAGTGTAGATTTTATCGTGATAGTTTTAAATTAGAAACTCCTTTAAGTGTGTTATTCATACTGAATTATAATATTTAAATATTGTTTCGTTATTTTGAATCGAGATGGTATTGAAAAAAGACCACAATTGATGTCACTGAAAATAAAAATTTCACGTAGTCGTGGCAGAGCCGCACAACATGAACATCCTGCCCTTTCGTGCTTTGGAGCACAAAACACCAGTGGCCTCCGCGTGTGGTGCTCATTATGAAAAATTGAAATTAGTATCTTAAAATGGGATGCTCTTGAGTGAAAAATATTAATATTTTATGTGATTATAAAAATGTCCTGTAAGACCCACCCCTAAGGAAAAATTCTTAAACATGCTATAATGTTTACTATTTATGTTGAATCTATATTTGCGCATCATTAGCATTAGATCGGGAGTATGAAATTTTTTTTAAAAATAATGGTTGCAGTTGCAACATCAGTTGAACGAGCTTCGACGGCTAAGATGTCGTAGTTACTGCCATCCCCTCGTGGATATGGGCAACAGAACTTGGGACGAAGTGGGAGAGGATCGACCCTCTTCGAATTCGAGCCCCGAGCGATGCTTAACTTCAGTGACTGCAAATCGGTGGTGTTTCCATCGTGGCCGGTCGTCGCCCGTAAAAAAAAATGAAATCGGAAAAGAGCAAGTATGGAGGCAACCCTAAACGAAAACCACGATAAGATGATTCGCCGGCAGTGTTGTTGAGTGGTGTGCAGTTAGCGCGCGTTCTTGCTTTGCATCGCGCCTCGGTGAATCCTTAATTGGGATGCTCCTTTGCCTTGTGGTGACATCGATGACGGTGGTGACTGGGAACGACGCGATAGAAGGGGGGAGGGTTGTTGAAATGGAATGAGGGGGAGGGGTTCAAGGAGGGAGGGGAGAGGTGGAGAAACTTTCTCTCTCCGCTCCATGAGCTTTCCCTTTCTCCCCATTTTTTTGAACGCCTTAGAAGAGGAGGACATGCCCGAAGAAGTAAGCGTTCGTGTCCTAACGCCCGTCCTTTAGGGCCTAGCGTGAGGGGGGCGGTTTGGGAAGGGGAGGGGAGGGTAGTAGGGGGAGGATGGGGAGGGGAGGGTAGTAGGGGGAGGATGGGGAGAGGAATGTGCAGAGGATAACCGAGTCATTGGCGGTCCCCTCCACAACCCCATCGAAATCCTTCTTCCTGACGATAAAAGTTTCCATCAAATAAAGAATAATTTGACTCTTGCAGATAAGGCTTAACAGCTCTTTCATGCATAACCACAGGGTTTGTGGCGGAATCAAGTAAAAGCAAGCGTGGTTATGGATGAGCTGAATAGCCTAATCTGCACGAGTCAAAATCATTTTTTATTTGATGAAAACTTTTATCGCCAGGAAGGACTAGCCATTTGGTCACCTTTATCCCCACTGTTAGCGGACGTCTTTATGGTCTACTTGGAGAAACAGCTTTTTAATTCCAATTTTAATCTTTTATCAAGCGTATTTTATTGGTTCAGATACGTGGACGACATTTTATGTCGTCGGACTGACAGCCACCGTCAGGCAACTAAGTTTTTAACCTCAAATCCATTACACCCGCATCTTACGATGGAGACAGGGAGTCAGGCGGAATTTTAAATGTTTAAACCTAAATATCTTCACTACCAACAATGAACATGTATTCTCAATATACGTAAATGCAGAGACCGCGTCATGCCCTCGTACTCCTGCCACCCGTGAGCCAACAAAACCTTCTCTTTTTAATTTATGATTCATTTATGATTAAGCATTCCGCAAACAAAAGAATATCTTAGCAATGTGTCATTAGACAGATAGCAAAGGCTAATGGTTAATGAAGCAAATCTAGTTAAAGAAGAAACAAGAAACGGAAGATAAAAAGAGAGAGAAAGAAAGTTAAACAAAAACGGGGTAGAATGGCAATACATTGCATCACTTATTTGCTACCACCCAATGATAAAAAACAAAATAGGCAACGCTTCTCTCCTTAGGAAACATTTCCTACCATGCAGCCAAATCCTTTTCCATGGACAAGTACTGAGTCAGTTCTTCCGCGCCAATGACGATAGGATAACTTTTTAGCAACGTCAAAGACTTGTTTGATCCTACGATATAAAATCAGGAATGTTTGAGATAAAATTTGACTCGTGTGGTGTGGTGTGTACGTGGAGCAAACAGTGTAGGAACTTCTTAACTCGTGTGTTAACCCTAACACTAAAGGTGTTTGGCAAATAAAGACCCCCGTATCCCACTTCGCCAAACACCAAATAGAGGAATCTCACCACTCCAATAATTTTAACGTGATAATACTCCGTATCCGAGATGAAGGACGCCGCTTAGATGTTTTGGAACAATGGGAAATAGTTGGGAGGAAAAGGAAGAAAACAACATTGTGAAATTGCAATGAATTTCGCTGCCTCTCTTCAATATTGGATTTTTGGTACAATTTAACCTGAAATTGTAATAATGAAACCCCGCCAACCTTCCCCCACTCCTTCTCTGAGCTTTCTTTCTTTTCTTATTTTTACGGTACGGATGGACTCCGTTTGGAGGAAGAACAAAGGAACCTTATTTCATAACTGATTTTAACCCATCTCCTATTTTTTTCCTTTTCTTGTGTTAGCATTTCCCCCTTCACTTCCCTCCCCCCCTCCCCTCCCTATTACGCTTTTATGGAAAATAACATAATCAACAGGTGTCTACATTTTATTGCCATGCAATTCAATGGCAGAGTTTGCTTCTTGTGTACAGGAATTCACGAAAATGCCATTTATAATAGACATAAAAATACTATTTTCTCCCCATATTTTACTCATTATCGCATGTAGCACCATGTAATTTCAACTTCAATTTTAGAAGAAAAAAACAGCTTGGAAACATAGAACTATGTTTTTTTCAATTTCAAACAGAGAATGCGTTTTTTTTTGTTAGTGGCCGCAATATGCATGTAGTGACATTTATGTCCGCTTATCGGTGGAGCCACCCGTTAGTTAATCGGTTTGACGTGAGCGTTTTGAATGCGATAAGTTGTTAAATGTCGGTTTTAATACCGAGAAATATTTTAGCAGAGATTATAAGACCGGGTATATCAGAAAGAAATTACGAAAAGTCTAGATGCAACGCTTCTTCATCCCTTCTTAGGTGATTATATTCATGGATCGTGACCTAACACCGTGTGCCTCATGCCCGTAGCTAAAAATAAAAAAAGATTCCATGGTTGTGTTGTGAACATTCGCCCGCAGTACATTCTTAATGAGCAGCTCGCATGGCATCTGCTGGTCGTCAATGAGCCTTACACCGTGCCCCAGTAGTGATTTTAAGGGCAAAGAAAATTACCCGAGATAACGGAGTGAATAGTGAGTGACCATAATGCTCCGTGAATCTCATCACTCCACTTTCCCACCTTTGTCAAGATTTCTTGAAGCGTACTATATTAAATCCACATTTAAATGCTTTGTCGTTATCAGAGGGATCTAAATTTTTAAAATGCTAAACTAAACATTCCTTGATTCTGTGTCGAATGTTCTGTACCTACTCTGTCTCAAATTTAATCCGTTTTCATATAACTTAAGATGTCGAAAAGCGTGATTAATATGCCATTATTTCTGTCTGGTAACACTTGCGAGACAGAAATGCCAGATATAGTTCATCAATTTAAGAATTGTTTGGGAATACCTGTCTCAGCACAGTTTTGTTTCTGATGGAAATGTTATTTTTCTTTATGCCCGAGATACCTTGAGCTGTTTATTCAGTTCTCTATCCATTTAATCAATTCGCAAGGAGATACTGCCAACTGCGTCTTGACTTTTCGCGTTCAATAATTTCGAACCAATTTTAAAAAATATTCATATTTTGAGCACCAAAAACATCATGTTTCCCTGCCGTGTATTTAATTAGCGGTATCAGGAGATTATTATCTGATTCGCGTAAATAAATCTTAACGAATAGAAAAAATTCCAGAAAATCGAAAGCATTAATCCCAATGTTTTTTCGTCTACTAAGGCAGAAATGATTTCCCACTTTTTCTCGCACTTATTCCACGGACCGCTGAGAACTTCTAGTCGACAAAAAGGGAGAATATTTCAGTTTAGTCAAAGAACGGAGCATGTTGCTTCACAATGTTTTCTGAACGTTATATCTGTCTGAGTGAGATCTGTGGCAATAGGGTCGCGGAACTCAACATCTAGACGCAATGAGAAGGAATGCTCATATCGATAAGTCCTTTACGCATAAGAACCTCAACAAATGTCCTTGTTTACGTCTTACTTATGAAAGCTGCGAAGAATGCAAAATCTCCATAGCATTTATTCTTTCTAAGAAACTATAAATATTAGTATCAACATTAGGAAGTAGACGTAAACCTGCACATACCGCTCTGTATTCAGAGAAACTGAAGTTCTGTATTCAAGTGTACTTCCAGTTTTACTGTTTCTGGTTAACTGCCCTGCTCTCTACTCAAAATCTCAGCCATTTCACCGAGGTTAGGTTACTGAGCAATAAAAAAAAGTTAAATGACTCTACAAAAATACATAGCTACGAAACAAAACGATAAAACAAGAAAATCTTCGTGAACTACAAACATACGTTAATGTGAGTGAAAGTTTCTCGGGTTTCACACCAGGTAAGATTTTTTAAATAGATCAACGTTTCGATGGTTGACTCAGCCATCGTCATCTGGATAATATTAGAAAACGAATAACATAAGAGGAGTGTGCTAAGAGCTAGTAACGCAAGCCCGCTGGTATGGAAACACTATGCCAAATCATATTGATCATTAGGGTGATTGCAAAATTGGCAATGTTCGAAATGTTGACCGGCTTAATCGGTTTACAAGATACAGTATAAAGGAGAATTAAATATTGTGGCAATAGTAATTCACAATACCTAATTAATATTAAATTCAAAGACAATTGGCAAAATAGAATTTCCTGATTCACATATTATCGTGATGACGATGGCTGAGTCAACCATCGAAACGTTTACCCATTTCAATAATCTTACCCGGTGTGAAACCCGAGAAACCTTCACAAATATAATTCGCCGGGAAAACCTTAAATCCTTTATACGCTAATGTGTTTAGTTTTTTCTTCGTGTTTCTTCGGCTTTAAAATTTGAAGGTTGGTGTCTTGAATGGAACGTGAAGCCTAATCTATGTGTATTTTAAAAGTATTTAACCAATTGCCACTGGCATATTTGGCCATGACTCCTCAGACGCGGAAGTGGGGATGACATATTTTCCCCAAAGGAATCGATTAAGGGTGTGAAAACTCCCGCGATTCCTCAGGGCCGCGGATTTTTCATGTTTATTTATCTACAAAGATGCTAATTTATACGTCACACTTCATCCTTTTGCCGAATTCAAAGTATTCTTAGCAAATTAAAACCAATGAATTTCACTTTTCAATTCGAATTTAAACAGATTGGAGAGGTTTATGATTAGTGGCTAATCGCTGGTAGCCATGGCCGCAAGTGTGACGTAAATAAAGATGACAGTCGGTGCTTCCGGTGTAGGGCGATAGGATTCCCAGCTTATGTTCCATTCGATGCGATGGTTCGTCCGAAGAAAGGACTCTCCTCCTTTAAGGACTCTCAATCTGGTTTCGGGATTTCCTCCGAGACGCGTTATTACGTCATCGCACCCAGCACCCTTCCCTGGTGGACAAGCCAGCTCAAAACCACTTTCCTTATTTCAAACTCTTCCTGAAGGTTTGCGTTGATTACGACACTCGCCGTCTAGGCTTTCTTTCCTGGAAATCTCCACCTGACTAATCCCTATGGTTCAAGATGTGGGTATAAACTCAAGACGCCATTGTTACGCCAGGCAATCTCTAATCGACGGTATTAATGAAAGGATCATATGCTAAACAATCTTAGCAAGATGAATAATCAGAGGCATCCCTCGATTGTCGCTCTGCAAATGGCTTTTCCTCTGGAGTCATCCCGCCGTCAGTCCAAATTCATCAGCCGTCAATCCTTTTCCACTGATGTTACAAGGAACATTCGTGGTAGTACGCCCCAAGTTTATAATGCACACGTTAAAGTACTCTTATTTTATGCATGTATATTTTATTTTTACTTGCCCTTACAGGTGGCCTTTTTAAGAAGAGTCAGTTACCTCTTTAAAGTGAATAAAAACCCCATTTTGAACATATAAGTGGTAATTGAATTGATTCATTGCGTTACCCCCAGCTAATATATTAAGATCCACGAATATTCAACGTTAAAAGGAACGCAATAGTTTATGTCGAAGACTGTAACGTGTTCATGGATGTTGATTTCAAAGATTGTAACGTGCTCAAAATTTGATTATTCGAACGGCAGACGGAATCCAGTCTTTGTCAAATGTAACGAAATGAAAGTAGAAAGGTTCACGGTTTTTTATAAAATTGTATCAAGATAAACATGCTACAGATCCTTGCCACAATATTCATTTTCAATTTCATTTCATTGTTGCTTATTGCAAAGGATCTTCCAGCTACTATTCTGTTGATTTTTCATCCATACTTATTCTATTTTTTATTATTTACATTGTTTTACTGGTTATCTATTTCCCATAATGATCTTTAATTCATCATTAATGTCACTGTAGTAAGATAAGCATATTTACAAAGTTTATAGTTTACTATTTATAATATTTTTTGTCACTTTCACTCAACATTGAGCTTTAATTAATATGAATAAAGCTGCAGTTGTTCAAAAATCCTTTTCACTCTCCGGGAAACTTATATAAACTTAAAGTTTATTTTGTTATGCATGATGAGATTCGATCTCTCATTGATTCGGTAATGTGATAATTCACCGATCCTTCCTTTTACCGCAGTGGCAGATGCGAGCGGCCGCTACGCCTCCGGCTTCCTCTGGGGCAACAACTACTGGACGGGCTCCGGCAGCTACTGCCGCATGCTGGCCAAGAGCCAGGACGACGTGTCCGACTCCGGCTCCAGCGACCCGCCCCCCTTCCAAGTGGGATTCTTCTCCGTCAAGGTCGAGGTCATCCTGACCAAGAAACTCACTCCCGCGGTAAGCCATATGCTGTGTTACTGGTGACCTCCCTTTTCTGTTCGGACCAACCAGTGCGTCGCCCGCTTCTACTCTGCTAGTAATGCCTTAAGGGATTTCCCGTGGGCGTACTGGCTGGAGGCTCTATGCGACTTGAATCAAACCCACGACCCTTCAAGAGCACGAGTCAATGAGTTGCAATCGAAATAAAGCCTCCTACCAAAGCACAAGCGGTATGAGTTAGAATGATTTTTTTTGTTGCACTTAATATTTATTACGCGCATGACTTAGTTTATCTTCTAGTTAAAATTTCTGTATGAATTTACCATATTTGAACTTTATTTTAATATATAAGCTTTAAGCATCATCATATAAGTTAATCATGAAGTATATACAGTGATATTAACGACGGAAAATCTTCAATTTTATGACTGAACCTCTAAATAAACAAAAATGCATATTTGAGGCTTTAACTTGATTTATTTCTTTCGCACCGTAAGTTGAAAACACTCTCACAACCGAAGGTTTTTTGGGGTTTTATAAAAAGTACTATCTTGAGCAGTAAATTTATTTCAACAAATAATTGAGAAGACAAACGAACTAAAATTTCCGACGCTGTGTAGCAGAACTTCCTCGTAATTTTCATAATGACTTTCTGGAGCTCATAGCCGCACCAAATGCCATCCATGGTGAACTGCGTCTATTTTTTGGCATACAACTCGAAAAGCACTTGCGATGAACGGCTGATGTTTTGGTACACTCATAAAGATGTAATGTTTCTTTCTGATGAGGCCAAATTCATAGAATTTTCTAGAGTTTCAAAAGGTGTTAATTAATTTTTTGTGAAGCATTATAAATAAATTTCTTGCTATGACTTCAGTAAATATATAGCGGAACAATGTCAAGACGTTTTTAAACTACTGCAACCAAAAAACCCCGTACCCGAGGTTGGAAACTGCTGGGTTTGAAAACTTCCATTTCAAGTTACGGGTGCCAACGTCTTGGACGTACTTTCCTCTTTCAAGGAACATATTATAAACAAACTACCATATGATGCTCTTTCTAGCTCCAATTTCATTTGGTGCTTACACTCACTGAAATCACTGAAAATTTACCCATTAAAATTCCCAAATAGTTCCCATTTTTCAAAAAATGCTTTTTATCGGCTACAATCTGTGGATGATATTTTTACAATTGTGTTGGTCACCAATGGAATAATTAAACTTTGTTTAGTATTTTAAACACGGCTACTCTGGATTTTGTCTGGCATTGAGAGATTTTTGCTTTTGGATTTAACGATAGTTGATGTGGGGAAGAGCTAGTGGAAGCCGTAGATTTTAAAGAAGTACATTAATGCCGATGTTGATCTTCCATGAGAAAGCTATCACCGCCGATGCCGCGTCAGCTCCTCGTCCGTTTTTTTTACGAAATGGTCCGTCGCTTGGACGAGTTATACATATGTCACACTATTGAACGAAGCCAATTTTATGTACGCATTACGGCATTTGATGTCATTTATTTATCTTTAGATACTGTTAAAATATGGATCAGAGTTACTGTACAATAAATTAACAGAACTCTTTATTAAATGTCTAAATGGAGAAGAGGTACCAGAAGATTGGAGAATTTCCTATATCTCACCGTTATACAAAAAAGGCAATAAGAACGAGTGCGATAACTATCGCGGAATATCTGTGACTAGTACAATTAGCAGATTATATGGCAAAATAGTAAAAAATAGATTTGAGAAAGAGTATGCAGACAAGGAATCCGAAGAACAAGCGGGGTTTAGAGAAGGAAGATCTACTGTAGACCATCTGTTTTGTTTAACACAACTGATAGAGAAAACCTGGGCATACAACAAGGAACTTCACCTCTTATATGTTGACCTTAAAAAAGCATATGATACGGTGCCGCAAATGAAACTGTGGGAAGCCTTGAAAAGAGCTAACATAAGCTCATACTTAATAATAGCCATAAAAAATTTGTACAAAAATAGTGCAGCCAAGATCAAAATGGGAAACGACTTCTCTCAGGGATTTACAATAAATAAAGGTCTAAGACAGGGCTGCTGTATTTCCCCCACACTTTTTAAAATATATTTAGACCAAGTGCTTAAGGGTTGGAAAAGGAAATGCAACTCCATGGGAATACCTTTGAAAGAAAGTACCATATACACCTTAAGCTATGCAGACGACCAAGTTATTTTATCACAAGATTATGAAGATTTAGAATATATGACCAGAAAAATAATAGAAGAATACAAAAATTGGGGTCTTGATATCAGTATCGACAAAACAAAATATATGTGTATGGGAGGAATGCAACAGAATCTTATTTTAGAAAGTGGGCAACAAATAGGACACTGTAAAGAGTATAAATATCTAGGGATGCAAATTGCAGAAAGTAAAACAATGGAGGTAGCCATTAGGGATAGATGCAATAAAGGCAAAAAAGCAATAACACTATTAAATAGCTTATTGTGGGACAATACAATATCCATTGAAAACAAAAAGAGAATTTATAATACCATAGTAAAGAGCATAGTAACCTACAGCTGTGAAATATGGCCACTAACGGAGAAATCAGAAAAACTGTTACTGACGACTGAAATGGACTTCTGGCGAAGAGCAGCCGGTAAATCAAAAAGAGAAAGAGTAAGGAATGAAAGAATTAGAGAAATAATGAATGTCAATGATACCATAATAGATGAGATAATAACGCAGCAGTTGAGGTGGTATGGACACGTAAAACGAATGGGAAATGAAAGACTCCCGAAACAAATGCTGCTGTGGAACCCGGAAGGAAGACGGAGGAGAGGCAGACCGAGGAAAAGTTGGATACAAGGGATAGAGAAAGAAATGAGAGAAAGAGGATTAGATGAAGAACTCTGGAATGATCGGGAGGCATGGAAATTGGGAATCGGAAGACGTAGAACGTCGTAAACCGATATATATATATATATTTATCTTTAGATGTTAATACCAAAAAATATAACCGCCTGCATTGAACCTTTTCACAACAATTTAACTTCTGAGACAGCAAAAAAACATGAAGACGTAGTTTATCAACGTGGAATCTCCAGGTCGTGCTTAGAAACGTGATGGTAACGAGTATGGATATTACATTTGTGTTTTCTCATTGATCAAATATGTGTAGATGTGAGACTATTGTCTTATGATCGTGTACGCTTGAAAGACTGCGGGCACTCTATTTGCGGTTAATTATCGTTGTGAACTGTCCCATATTTAACCTATAATTTCGTTGTTGTTATTTTATGAAAATACATATCTTACTTCTCTTTCAAACTTAAGTCCTCAACATGTAATGTTATCACCTTCGCAATAGGATACAGTGAGAAGTGCATTGCATACTGTATGGTAAAAGGTACGCAAATAGTTACCGTATGAGAAAAATAGCTTTCTTTTTTTTAACGCCTTGTTGGTTTTACGACCTTTGAAGAGTCCAAAGATTTTTCCATGCCGTATTCATCACATTTGGAGTCTAATCCTCGGCCGAAACACACGTGTTCTCAAGTTCACCAAACCACATTCACTGTCTTTTCTCCGCGTAGATGGTAACCTAGGCGACCGAAATACTGCCATCAGAGTTTATTTTGTTTTGCCATTAACTGGCTATTCCAATTTACCTTCAATAAAAGTTCATCTCTCTCTATAATGTAGCTTCACGTACCCATTTAAACATTTTTTCATCTCTCTCTCCTCCTCTCAAAGGACTAGGTATTTATTTTTCAAGTTTTTTTTTTAATTTTGGTAAATTTCTTTTGGTTTTCTGCGATTAAACTAAGCTTTTTAGCATCAGTTTCGCCATACTATTCTGCCGGCTTCGTCAGGCATTCTAAATCAACAATGAAAAATAAATAAACAAACTTAAGCGGTTATTATGTACAGCATGATTAATTAATACTTTAGTTTTTCAAAAGTCTTTTCCATGTATAAGGAAGTTTGTAGCCATCTTCTCTGTTTAGGTTGTTAGATCTTTTTTCTACTTCACACTTTTAGAAGGTCACCAATTGACATCAAAAGGGCAAAAGTTTTATGTAAAGAAATTAGCTACTATCCACGGATCATCAGGGAAGCCATTGAAATATAAAAAAAGACCTAACAACCTAAAAAGAGTAGATGGCTACAAACTTCCTTATACGTGGAAAAGACTTAAGAAAAATTTTAAAAGTATTAATTAATCATGCTGCTGTACATAATAACCGCTTAAGTTTGTTTATTTATTTTTCATTGTTGATTTAGAATGCCTGACGAAGCCGGCAGAATAGTATGGCGAAACTGATGCTAAAAAGCTTAGTTTAATTGTAGAAAACCAAAAGAAACTTACCAAAATAACAATGGACTGCAAAAATCTACGAAAAAAGATTTTAAAGTCTTTATTAAATCTAGTAATTTTTCAAATTTTAACTGATATTTGTTCAGCGGATGATCGTTTATTATAAATACCGACAGTTGAAATTAAAAAGAGTTGAGAATATATTTTCTTAGAATCCGTCACTCTCTCGACTGCCCTGAAAACCCCAGCTTTCCACCTATTCCTAACCTCAGGTCGAGCCTCGCGATCAAAATACAATTCAGGTGCTGATGGCTGCAATTGGCTAAGAGCTAAGAGCACCCGGCGTCTTTAGCAAATTTCTCTGACTCACCTGAAAATTATCAACCAGTCCCAACTCCGCCTTTCTCTTTCGGAAATCGATACGCTCTGGCATAAACGCCCTTCCACTTAGCACGTGATCCTTGGGCAGCCTGATCCAAGGGCAGTGGAATAAAAATATCAACCGATTTGTCTGGACTGGGTGCATTCTTGACCAATCAATAGTTCATTTTCGCCCAATATCAGCATTCTCGTAAATGAAATGGATGCATAGGCATACAGAGAAAGCACCGCTTTCACTGTATTTTATTTTTCAAGTTTTGGAATTTTCGCTTTTCACTTGCTAGGAATGATGTGCAGCATTTATGCTCATTAAAAATAAATTCAAATGGTATTTATTCTCGACCTCTTTTTACATATGGTGCAAATGTCATGAATTTAGGTCAAATAATATTTTTTTAAACTTTTGCCGACGTTTCGGATTTTTATTGATCCATCTTCAGGACTATAAACAAATGATACACGATGTTAAATGTTTGACAATTCTTTTTTGATTACAAAATGGTTAATTTACAGTCATTAAATATAAAAATACATAGACATTCAAGATTGTTACCTTTTTTTTAAAATAATACCTTTGCCAAAAGTTTAGACTCAGAACAAAAATTATCAAAAAGATTATTCAAAGAAATGTACCATATATCCTGAAATAAAAAAAGGTGCAATAAAAGAACAGACATTAGTTATCTAAGCAAAATTTATTATAATTTAATAAATTACACATAACTTTTCAACAAAGAAATGTATCCAAGCAACCAAATTGAAATTGTAAATAAAAACAGCACCAAACTTTAAAGGTAACAATCTTGAATGTCTATGTATTTTTATATTTTTATGACTGTAAATAACCATTATGTAATCAAAAAAGAATTGTCAAACATTTACCACCATGTATCATTTGTTTATAGCCATGAATATGGATAAATAAAAATCCGAAACGTCGGCAAAAGTTTAAAAAAATATTATTTGACCTAAATTCATGACATTTGCACCATATATAAAAATAAAACGCATTGGAAGAGCAAGGCGTTCGAAAAATAAGCGTCCGCGAAAGGGGAAGATCTTACGGCGGGAGCAATGGCGAAAAGGTTTAGAAAAGTTCATTGAAAAATTCTATATGCAGAGTGACTCTCCATTTGGGACAGATACGTGGACTTGAGAAAAAGGATGAGTATATTTTTTCAGGCGTTGGACGTAGTGAGTGTTAAGTTGTGTGTAAAAAAAGACGAAAGAATGAATAGTAGGTAAGGAGGGGGTGGTGTGGATTAAGATGGGGGAAGCAGGTGGGCGGAACGATATGAAGACGAGGGGTTGTTAATGCCGTTGTTGAAAGTTTTAATGCTAGGGAAGCTGGAGGAAAAGGTTGCGGGCATATTAAACGGGATGAAGTGAGGCTGGAAGTAGTATTAGTAGAGCTGAAGTGGAAAATAGTGTGAGGAAATATACGATTATACTTAGGAGGCCCTGACTTTTAGCCTCGATAGTTTAGTTCAAACCTCCATTCAGTCACCACGAGCTAACGTTAAGTCCAATGATAGAACTTTTAAGCCCGCATCTTCGCCAATTTTGCAGTAGATGACCGGATCATCTGCAAATAATCTAAGGTTACTGCCAACTCGAGTAATAAGGTCATTTATATGTATGAATAATGAAATAAACGCGGGCCGATCACATTTCCTTGTGGGGCGCCGGATGTCACTCTCACCATGTCAGAGCTAATACTGTCGATGACTAATTTTTTCTTACGATCTCTTAGATAGCCATGTGTCCCATTAACTATTTTTTTGGTTTAACCCGCATGATTGCAATTTAAATGTTTTTTGTGAGAAACCATGTCGAAATCTTTCTTGGAATCGAGGAACAACTTACGTATCAATCTAGCCACTTTCTTTAGTTATTAAATTCACATTTTTAAAAATAACTTGTGAAACTTTCACGATAATAACAAATCTTTTTTTGCAAAATATTTGAAAAGAACGGGATTTAGTACTTCAAAATTGTAAATTTGTTAAGTGAAAAAGTCAATTTTTCCTTTTCATTGACATTAAGACAAATACTTTGAAAATTTACTGAATTAAACGGGAACACTCGCCTCTCGGTCTCATTGTTTCACATGTAGTTCATTTGAGTGTCGTGCAGCACAATCAAATACGTGTAGGCCTTTCTCGTAATGAATTAATCGGTGCAAATCGCAATGAAAACAGCATCTCCCGGAGTGACATATTTTGCGCGATCGTCGTCAAAATGAAATATTAAACACTTGAGTGCGCGCCATTGCTGCCGCAGTCTCAAAAATAGCCGACCTTCGCAAAACCTCCCTCCCAACCCTCCCACGATGGCGAGTGTCTGTCCAGCGGCTGCAGACCGGTCCTGCCCTTCTGCCCACTGCCCTTTGGGACCGCAGGGACGACAGAGGAAGCGCAGGTTACCCTTGGGCAGAGGGCCCTTGGCATTTAAATTCCGCCACAGCTTCCGTAGGGATACGCTCTGGAGCAGGATTCCAGAAGCCGTAATTAATTCCATGCGTCTTTCAGCTGAGAAAACTTTGGGCGTGAATATCAAAATACAGTACGTTCGAACCACCAACCTGGTTGGAATTGGAGAAGAGGCTGGAACCAACAAATATTTTGGGAAAAAATGACCACCCGCTGAAACTAAATTTAAGGAGACAAAAAACGAATGCTGGCAAATACTCCTTCTTAAATCGTGGGGTCCTGGAATGGAATGAATTACCGGAAGAACTCACAAAACCTTTACCAAGAAATGTAAATATTTTTTTAAAAATGTTACTCATAAAAAACGAAAGGAGTGTTTGATGTTGTATGTAGGTATATGTATTTTTTTTAAACTTGTTATTAATTTTATTTCAACCGAAACTAATGATATATTGCTACCAGACAATGTCTAATTGCAGTATCAGTGTAATAAATAAATAATTAATAAATAAATATCAGTCTCACCTTGATTCGGCACGTGTCTTATGGATACGTATCTTCTGTTCAATACTCCCATTTCGATGAGTAGGAGACGTCCACAGATAAATTGGGATGAGTGAGTAGGAATGCATCGGATGAAATCAGATATTTGAGAATCGCAATAACTTCAGACCTGACGTGGGGAAAGTTACATACGACACGTTTGTGGCGCTGCATTTTGGAGGGAAGCGAATAATAAAAGAGGTCAGACGATAGAATAGTGTTATGGTAGATGCTACTTCGGTCTTATTAGGCCACATCTCAAAAAGGCCCCAAACATTTTGGACCCTGAAACGAAAGACATAAGACGCGAAATAAACAAAGTCGGAGGAAAACAGCGCGTTTAGGGCAAAGCGGCTCCGAGCGAACGGAGAGTTCAACGCAGATGATGGACGAGCGCACAGTGGGGCTTTTTAAAAAAAACCTGGCCAAAATGCGAATTACAAAGTAGTAAAAATCGCTTTGGTGACAATGTAGTCTTTAGAAGATACAAATTACGCATTCAATGCGATTATTTTCCGAGTCCCAACTCCAACCATTTCGGATTTGTGCCAGTTCAAAGTTGGGTGTTAGTATGCTAGTCAGTTTTACGGGGAAATTTTCAACGATTTTTCTCTTCTTTGATTTAAATTGTTTTGCGAGTGCAAAAATCACCTTGAAAATCTGGGTTGAAAATTCAATAGATGAAGGTATGTCAAATTGTTATTCATTCTTAAAATCTCTTTCTTTGCATTCTTGATTATTAATTTGGCGTTAATTAACAATGCAAAAAACTGTTCCTGCAAATTTACCTCATCCACGATTTCAATGGGATATTTAGTTAAAACTATTGGGCTTGATCGGGCAGAGTGATTTACAGAGTCCGCGTGTTGCCTCCGTCCGGTCCGGTCCGGGAGCAGCTGGAGGCAACACGCTTGCCTAAAGGCCTGGTTACACGGAACATTAGAATGTACAAGTTTCTGTACATTTTTGTGAATGGTTTCATGTACAGATTCTTGTACGTTTATATGGACAAAATCAATGAATAGGTGGCTACACGGTACATTTTTTCGGACAAGTTTTCACAAATTTTTAGATGCGCATTATGCGTTTTCGTTTGTTTTTCCTCATTTTAAACCGTAGGCGCGTTATTGAAACCAATTTTTTGCCATGGAAACGACACATTCAGTTGTCATTTGGCTTGTGTGAATGTGAATGTCATTTGCGTCGTCTGCCACCAGGTGTATCTGTAATGAGGTCAACTTGTACGATTGTCTGAACGAAATTAGAACAGGTTCTATTTTCTGTTCAGACATTCATACAATCCTACATATTGGTGTGGTTACACGGTGAATTTTCGCGTTCATTCTGACATTCAGACATTCACACATTTTCTTGTACATTCTCATGTACCGTGTAACCAGGCCTTAAGATTACTTGAAATTCACACCACGCGAGTTTCAGGATATGACCAAAAGAGTATTTTTTTTAAACCCCTCAATGTCTCTAGAGCCGTTTGCAGTTACATAATGAGAGAGATACACTGTCTAGCTGATAGGCACAAAAGTGTCTTCACCCCAAGCACCATTACTGACGATTTCAAAAACAGCGAGAGAAATTAAGACACTCAAACGTTGTTCTTTATCTCACTTCCGAACTTTCCCTCTTGCAATGACTTTTTCATATTGTACCTCCCTTTTTCATGGCTGGTGTCCTAACAACCCCTGCGATTCGCCCCCGCCGGGGCTCGCAGGGTAGCATGTAGGTACCCTTTTTAATATCGTGGAAAGATTTATGGTGGTTTGAGCGAGATAGTTTCCTAGTCATAATGGAGACCATATCCAAATTTTATTTTTCGATTTCAGCGTCTGTAAGAAGTATGAGATAAATATTGTAATATTAATGGCGCAAAGATATAGTTATATATGACGAAAATTCTCAGTAATTAAATAAATAAAGCCACAGAAGTCTCTAACTTGACTCATGTTGTCCCGCCGCATGGCTGAAAACCCTTCAAACCTTTCAAAACAGCATGTTTTTTTTGCGATTCTGTAAAAACTACTGTGGAGAGTAATAGATTATTTTTTATAAATAGTTGAGAAAACATGCAATCTACACATCTTTAGTTTTTTGACGAAATCTAGGTGCTAGAAGTTCCTATTTTTTTAATTATTCTCCCTCTGGAGCGCACAACCATAATCTATGCCATGCAAAACAGCTTATATTTTTAGGCAGATTGCTCAAAAAGTAGTTCGGCAAGGAGCTAATATTTTGATATCATTGGAAAGGTGAGAGTATTTTCTTTAAAATGAGGCCAAATTCATTAAATTCTAGGTGAAGTGATTTTTCGCTCAAACTACCTGGCGGAAATGCTAGAAATTTCTAAATATATCGAATCAAAAACGGTGGATAGCCATAGTAGACCGTCGGGTGAACTTCCACGTAAAATAAAATTATTTTTAAGTTATTCAAGGGTATTGAATATTATGCAGATGTCCTATTACTATTAATATCGATCTATTAAATTTATTCTTTTTGCAGCATCTCCCTTTTGGTTGTTAATGCTCTTCCCCACCTTAGCTGATCCATTCGCTCACAAATTAAAAGTGTATTGGGTCATTGCAGACTTTTATGAAATTATGTGCTCAAAACTTTTGTAGGGAAAGTACCATGAAATTTTACGTGCATATGAACTTCATTTCCTCTTCTGGTGAATTTCAAAGAGGAAAGGTTCGTAAAAGACAATAATTTTACGAGAAACGGGTATAAAGTTTGATTGTAATTAGACCGTTCGAGTAGTTATAAGTTTCTACAATAAAGTTCCTGACTTGAAAATTTTGAAATACATTGTTAATTCTTGAATTAGTAGTGCTTTAGGTCGCGATATCGACGAAAAATTAATAATATTCATATGAAAAGGAAATATAAAATACCCAACTATTGTGACAGGGTGTTATGGGAACCGTTCCTTGGAATTGACGCAAACGAGAGAGGTTTTAACCGCATGTGTACTTATTTATAAATAAGTAAAATGTAGTGCTTCGATAACCGTGGCTTTCGAAAATAAATAGGCGTGAGAATGCAGCACTTTCCAGAATTTTTCCGGCAAAACCATTACTGCACCTGGAAACAATGGGTATTGGCCCGTGATGTTTTTTTATTTGTTTTCATTCTCCTCGCCCGAGTTGCGTCATTTCCGCGGTGCCAGCGGGACTGGAGACGGCGGGAGATCTCGCCGGGGTGCAAGCAGAGGGACGACACCACGGAAAGGACGCAAATGGTGCACTCGCTCGGAATAATCAAAGCGAGGAGGAGATGGGGTTACGGCAGCGGATTGGGGAAGTTCCCGTTTGATGCTCGCGGCTCAGCGAGTGAGCTTAGCGAGTCTTCTTTTTTTTCCGCCGTCCTTTGCCATTGTTAGAAAGCGTCGCGCTCTGGTGCATTCGCGATGACCGTTAGAGAAATGCCCTTTCACTTTTAAGCTTAAAAAAGCCGTTTGTGTAATCGCGATCCTCTGGAGCGACTCAACTTCCGCAAAAGAGCGAGCTCGGAGAGTCGCAGAAAATGTCACGTGTCTTTTAATTTCCAAAGGGAGACGTGGATCTGCTTTCAGTCCACGTCATTCTTCACCGCGTTGCGACTGAGAGGAGGCAGATGGACCCGAGTGATAAACAGAGAGTTGTGTGGAGAGGGAATCTAAACGTGAGAATTGCGAAAATGAAATGCATGTAAATGAAAACATTGCACTGCGTTCCCCGTTGCAATCGCCAGCAGCGCGTCTCCTGGACCGCATGCGTATCGCATCTAATTCGCAGAGGCGTTCCTTTGGCTTTCTCATCTCTCAGCCGCCCCGGAATGAATTCAGTGCAACTTTACTCCTTCTACGTAGTACGTGATGCGATTTCTAACTTTCTGGTGTTTAGGGATGAGTTGAAAAGACGTCGTTCACCATAATAAAATCTATAATTTCGTTTAAAAATTAGCTTCGTGTAATGAATAAGTCCATGAAAATTTGGCGCGTATGCTAATTTTTTCCTATGATCATTTTTCCTTCGCACGTAGATTTATGGACTCATTTATTACGCGGCGCTAATTTAACGTACAGAGAAAATTGACCATAGGAGAAAATTTGGCTTGTTTAATCGCCGTGTGTTGTCCGTATTGACGTCATTTAAAATTATTTCATAATGTTTGGGAGACATTACATTGATTTATCTCGCTGATCACCAGCCTACGGCCTTCAAAATGCTTCTTAATAAACCCATGTAGACGTTTAGTCCATCTTATGTAAACGTAATTACATATTAAGTGAATAGAGAAATTGGAAACTCGTACACTAGGCGTATTTTAAGGATTGTACCCTTGAGATCTTTCTTGTGATCTTTTCTTAAGTGATTCTTCATAACCAATCTCGTATTCCACAGGTCTACAGACGCAGCGTTAGGGTATAAACTCAATTGAAACAGTCCACTGCTTGTCAATGCATTCGTGCAAACTTTTAAATGCAGAGGGATCCATCCAGCTAACATTAATGACCCCAGCGTCCTTAAATCGCAGCGTACAATTTTGATAAACTCAACATTATTTATGCACGAGAGAATTTCGTATTTCATGGGGTGAGATTGCTAAAAATAATTATTAATGTGGTTTCGCTAGTGCGATCACGAATGCCTCTTGGATACCTTGGGCTTGGTCATCTCTACTCTTTAGGCATAAATAATGTTTGATGGACGACATAATTGGAGAGAAAAATTTCTTCAGATGATCATTTCACTATGGAGGCTATACGGCAATGAGTTAATAACGAGATTATCTTAACCCCGTTTCACACGATGCTTGATCCAGCACAAGACCTAGTATGCTAGCTGGTACTTGATCTTGAGGACGGAACCCAGTATGATGGAAACCGTGATATAAGGTTTCACACGAGCATTGAACTTGTGCTTGCGATGAAGCGGTACTGTCATGCACCGTTGCGAACTGTTAAAAGAGAATGGAAAATTTCCATGAAAGAAGGCGACTTTTGGCTGCTGCAGTAAAAGCAGGGATTGTCGAGACATTTTCACCGTACATTTTCACCAACAAAGAGTGCATAACACCCGCGATAAAGTGAGGCGCTGATTAAAAAAAGTGAAGATCGCACTGCGACTGCAAAAGCTAACGTGATTGGTCGACGGCTACTAGGTCCTACTGGGAGCTAATAGCAAACTAGTACCGCATCAATTACGAGTCAAGTAGCACAGCGAGAATAATAGCTATCATGCTTGTTAGCCAGCATGCTGGTTCTATATATCACACGGTACTGGTAAGCTATCATGCTAGCGAGTATCCTTGACCTTGTGCTCGATCGTGTGAAACGGGCTTTACGCAGATAGACCTGATGGCCAAGGTTAGCATTCTATCTTGCGCCTTCGAAAATCGTTTTATAATCAGACGAAGCCTGCCTAATCCAACACCCCCGCGTGTGTCGAAACAAGTTTTCCAACTGAAGCCATATTATATCGGAGGAGGAGCACCGGACACCCTTCACGAATACGATCGCTTTGTGACGTGCCCCCTGTCCAACTAAAAGTGCCGGTGCAGACACCACTTCAGCTCGAAGAGCTTTTCACCGATAACTTATGACGACAGTTCCGTTAGCGGTCGATGCATTTCCGAATGCAGCAGCTGTCAGAAACTTAGTTAGGTATGAGTCCAGTCGAGGACATAAACTGTTCTCATCTACATCTGCATCTACGAAGTACCTTGCAAGCCACCACTAGGGTGTGTGGCACGGGGTGATTCCACACCAGGCATGCAGCACTCGTCCCAGCACAAGTCAGAACCTCGCACGCTCCCCCGGCCGCTAGGCGCAGGCCAAAGCAGTCAGGAGAACAGTGCGCAGTCCAACCGGAAACTGGAAGAGTGATACGTAAATGAACATGCAAACATGCAGAATAATGCTGTACACACATCTAGTGGTTAGTATTACAAATACAATATTAGTGGTAGTGGTCAATATTACTGAAACTGTTAATTTATGAATGCTACGAGATGCTACTTCATGCAGAGAACAAAATAAAATAATGCCGGACAAATCGACCGGTGTGAAGTGTTAGTAATGATGTTGTGTTATAAAGCATAAGTGAAGATTCTACTCTACCTATTGAGGGTGGGAGTTTCATATGATTGATCACTCATGCCTGCCAATGGAAAATCATTCCGTGGGACGATTGCTTGCGTAACGGGAACACGGGAACAAGGGCCAAAAAGAGTGGTCACGAGGCAAGGTCATCTCATTCCTCGGGGCTATATGGGTTGGATTTGAAAGAAGCGTGGATCATGCCAATGAGAGAGGATTGTGAAACCAAATAGTCTTGAGAGACTTTTTACCGTTTCCGGTGACTTAAGATCATTCTCGACCCCCTTTTCCAATCCTTCATAATGTTTCGAAGTGAATCATTCTGGCCATCTCACCCGAAATAGTAGCTGAAAGATCTTACTCAACCGCTTGATTGGTCTTCTTGGAACCTAAGTGCATTTCGTGCCCGCCTCGAAGAAATCAGGAGCGCAAAGTCATTCTTGTTCCCTCGAAGTAATTGGACTCAATCTCTCTAATTCATCGCTCCGAAATGTGTGTCAGTTTTCAAATGTGCCAAGTATGTCTGATGCGAAACTTTTCCAAATACGTTGAGCAACTTACCACTTATAATAACGGAACCGTATGAATTCCCCTGACGTCTTTATTTCCTGCGTGGGGAAAGTTTTCCGTGTAATCGTTGAATTTTTCATTCGTTTTGAATTCTTCATTTAAAAATTAATAAGCACCCGCAATTTTCGTGTGCATGAGGGTAAGCTTCTCGAAAACCCCTTTCAAACGTTATCCCGATCGATATTTATCGATTCACCGGCAAGCATGGATCATATCGACTCAACTCTTATGACCGGAATGTTTCCACTCTCATGATTTTTGGCGGATCTTGGAACTGATCGAAGCTTCCGGAAGTTCACATGAAGCGTGTCTGTTTTTTTACTCAGAACTAAAATCAACGAGTGGAGCAGCAGTTTTTATGATGGTTAGGATTATGCAATTCATATCGCTTCGTTGCTAAGATATTTATGGAGGCGACCGAACAACGATGTAACTTGCGCCATTAGGTTGGTAGGGTGGAGAGCAATGGATTGTTCATCAGAGAAGATTGGGATCGTAAACAGTGTCAACTGTTAATTGAAGGATTAAAGGTGTCCATAGTCCGGCGGATGGAGTACTGAACTTGAAATGCTCTCCGCATTGCATTATCGGTTCCTCTGAAAAATCTCTGCCTCTACCGGGATTCGAGGCCGGGCCCATAGCATGGGGAGACAGTACTCTAGCCACCTCACCTATCTGATTCCCTTCATAGGTAGAGTTTGGAGGAAGATATGCCAACCGTCAAATGCCGCGAGAAATTCAAAGAAAGTCTCCAAGTCCCGCCGCCGGCAGTGACGACGTGTTCATAATCGTTCACACTTAGCGTCTTAAGATTGAACACTTGGTTTGGATTAGTTATTTGGGAAGGCGTCTGAGCACGGAGGTCACTTGCGTCATTAACAATCGTTGGGTATGCTATAGTTAAGGAAAGGGATCATGGTGAACAGATTGGGTAGAAACCTGGCCTCGGCACTAGCCCTCTCTTAAAGAGAGGCGCCAAGAGGTCTGCAGTTTAACGTCCCATCCGACGGACGAAGTACAACACTTGAAAAGCTCTCTCGTCATAGCACCTTAGAACGGACCGGGATTCCACTGAAAAATCTTCGCCACTACCAGGATATGGATGGGAAGGCAGCACTGAAGCCTTAGGACCAGCCATAACCCCTAAATTAACCCAGGTGCGGTGCGCTGACGTATTACAGCTTCTGAGAGGGTACCGTAACGCTGCACCTCTCTAAATTTATTCTGACAAAATTAGAATCATTATTTTCCTGCCAATGTTTCGAGGGAAGCAATGCCTGTAAAGTTAATGATATCCATCGCAAGACTACACTTGAGGTATGTGGTGAACTTGTGGGAGACTGCATTGGGTAATACCATGGTCCAGACATCAACAAAACTCGGCAGGAAGACGATAGACACTTCCCATTTTTCTTTGGCCACACTTCGATTCGACTTTGACGCAGTATATTTAAGTTGGTGGGTCCAGTTGATTAATTTGGATATTAAATTACATGCTCATTAAATAAATGCAATAAGAGAAAATTTACATGCATCTACCCAATTCCCTCTCAAAATGAACCTCTAAGTTAAAGATGTGAATGATAGTTTAAACTCTGCAATCCGAATGAATTTGCCGCTAACTTACGCCTCAAGATACCACACGATAAGGCTGTGATACGGATTATTTTCGGAAGAGGGCTATCGAAAATTTCATCGCCAGAAGTTTCACTTTTCCCCACTCGGTTTCTTCCTCGTGCGCGCCCCAATCGCGATGGTCGGATCACTTTCGTCTGAGAACGACTTCACTCCTCTAACCTGTTGCTTTGTTTGGAAGCAAATCCGCCTCCCTGTCTCTCCGTGTGGGTTCAAAGAGAACGAGCGCCCTGTCTACGAATTTAAAGGGCTCCAGCGCGTAAAAAAATACGTCTTTGTGCATCTTAGAGAAAACGCAAGAAACGCGAAAATAAAAACGAAGGGACCCTAGCAAAATATTCCACACGTTTCGACGGCCAAGATGTCAACTGCAGTTCATAAATCAATATTATCCAAAAAAATAAGTATGGCCAATGTGTAAGGTTATTAGGTGAAAGCATTAGAAATGGGGTCGTAAAAATTATTAAACATATGTTGGACTTTTCGAAAATTGTTATCAATCGATAAGGCTAGTGGTATTTTACCTCTCTATGGCAAGTTTATTTTCGAAGATCTGATATTGTCACGTCTTCTTTGCGTAAAATCGTCCTTAAATTTTTGATATCAGTGGAAATGAGAATCTCCAGATATATCGCGTTCGGATAATCCTAACCTATCAAGATGAGTGGTAAACATTTTTACGGAATAATGAGAAGAGACGTTTTCTAATGGCTTCATAAGCAAGAATTGATAAAATGTATTCCATCTTGAACTCACAAGATATAAGCTGTTGTTGAACATTCCGATGAGGTCAGTTTCATGCCTGACTGAATTCCTAAAGCAGACTGATGCATTTTAAGATCCGCTTTCCCTCACTAAATTTCGTATCACCAGCTTTCATCAATTTATAGGTTTCTTTTAACGAAACTCAACTCTTAAATCTCTTATCTGATAACATATTCAAGAGTTTGTGCTCTTATGAAAGTCATTTGGTAGGTCTAGCCCAGAATATTAACCATGCCTTTGTAGGGTAGACTTCTCTATTGGTTCTTTCAGAAAGCGCTCAGCCTAAAGGTGAATTGACATCATTCCTTCTCCCTACCGAATTTGCGAGAGGTTCCTCCGTCGTGATATCGACTTCCTGGTCCATTTTTCACGACTTAAATCAGTGATGAGACCATATATTTCGCAAAGAGAAACATCAATTACTTAAGGCTGTTCAAGATCACAAATGAACCACGACCACGGAGAGATTCTCGGTGGTCGTGATTGAACCCCTAAGAAGGACAAACTGAAAAAGATAGATCGACCAAGGTGAGTTTAGCGTTGATGACTCTTATACCCATATCGTTGAAAGACACAACATATGTACTATATATCTACAGAAATTAAGGTCTCCTACATTCATTGCTGTAACCAGTGGTTACCTTTGCGAGTCCTTTGCTGAGTTAAAAAACTCCGAATAGCTTTTCCTCCAAATGCGCGTCCGACTTCGCCTTCGAAAAGTACCTACTCTTTACCTTTGAATGATATGGATATGTACTACTTCCAGTAAGTGACATCTGAAGCCATTGGATTTTTTATATCCCAGTGATCTTCTGTTAAAACCTCGGGAAAAATCTGAAAATTTGGAGATTTGGTAGTCACCTAGTACACTAACGCGCCAAAAGTAAAAAAAAAACACTTTCATGCCAATAGTCCATGAAAATTCTTTGATTTGTGGAATAAAACATACCTCTATCATAATGGCTGCACATGGAGAACAATAAGTGGCATTTTGTCGAACAAGTATGTCATATGGGGTGATCTTCTCGCCGATTGAGTGCATGTTACCATTTTACAGCAATGCAGGCTGTCTCGAAACAATGTATCCACCCATTGATTGGCAATTAATGCAGTGCTTATCGACGCAGGCTCACGTTTAGCAAAATAAGTGTAAATAAATTAATGTACGTAACAGTTGCATGAAATTAAAGACAAGTCTTAAGTCTTTCCTCTATTCGTCTCGTTCGCTCACACCTTCTATGTCCTCCGATGCTTCTACCGATGACCACCACGTTTCCGATGCAGACGGTAAATAAATTGATGGAAGAAAGTGATGAATACTGTGCTTAATAATTTCTGCGAACTGAAAACATCTCGTGTTTTAATTGTCAATGAATTTGGAATGCCGCCCCACGGTGGTAAGTTCAACTGTACCAGTCCTCGCCCTCTACTGAATCAGTAAAAGAGGGCTGTGGAAACCTTGGTGGAAACATTGGAATGATATTTGTGCTGGGCGATTGCTGGCGAATTCTTCCGCGATGATTTGGGCTCTTGCGAAGCAAACAATGTCGCAGATCAAGTGTGAAAAATAAGCATTTTTTGAGCTTGAAATCAATGCAGTGTCCATTTATTCCTTGTATTTGTTCTTTTTTGTGTAAAAACACTTTTTAAGATTTTATTTTTTGCTAATTACATTTTTATTTCCTTGGCCCTCATTCCATATTTGCGTCTCTACGCTGATCAATTTCAATTCCCTATTTGACATCACGACGCAAAAGAAAAAAATCATAAGATCCTTAAATTTTCTCTATCAATCTTAAAAGGTGCTTAATGTAAAATTTTGGAGAGATCAGATAGTTGGCTAGTTTTCATCCGACTTACGATCACACAGCATGGGCGGAGATTTTTTAAAAATGTCATTACAGATATTCCACCAGTCTAGCATCCTGCTCTGCATCAATGCGTTCTCTATCGCGGTAATGATTTAAAAATATTCTCCCCATAAACTGTAGTTTTCCAGTTTTCGTTTACGCGTCTGCATTCTTATCCGTGGAACCGGTTTTCGAAATCCTCACCCGCCCTCAACTTCCGCCATTAACTCTTTAAGAATCGATAGTGAGGAGGAGAAGAGAGAGTACTCAAAGAGCATCGTCCTTTTCTCGCCTCGTTAGTTTTTTCAACCCTTCTCCCAATTTCATGCCTTCGCCTGGGGGCCAACTAGGGCAACCGGTCACGGAGCATCTTTCTGGAGTGAATGACGTGTATAAAGCAGGAAACAAATATAAGTACTCTGGTGATTTGGCTTCTGTGGCACCAATCCGTGGCGACTTCGGCGTGTTCTTTTCTAATTTAAAAGATCCAAATAGTCTTTCCTCTAAAGGCGTGCCGGACTAAGTCGGATTAGTTGAGGTTATCCGGGGTCCTTATGAAGGGATAGGCTTGATATCGGGATTAGATCGCGTGCAACGACAGACAGCTAGTTTTTAAAAGAGATGTTAAGATAAGTCTAAACCGTGTGTAAACTGTAGAAGCGTAATTTAATTGAAATAATTGGGATGGGAATAGCTATCTCAGCGTATAGTTAATAATAGGCTTGATCTTGAGAGTAAACTTGAAGCGTTACTCTCCGAAGGCATAAAGAGCATATTACAAACTCCGTGTTGCTATCGTAGAATCGATCTCAACCATAAAATTCGATTCGAAAGACTTGCAGGATTGAGAATAGGTTTAAAATTTTCATTTCATTTTCAAGATTTTTTTCGCATAGAATCTGGGACCACAATAGTTATAACGCCGACAATAATGTTATTGGTAACGACGGGTAGCGCTTTTTAAATGCATATTGTTTCTTTTATATTTTTTTTTTAGTTTTCAACTCTGCATGGGATGATAATTATTTTTTGTTTCACGCGTCGAGAATTTTGCAATAATTTTTGCACGCTATCCTGACTGACTTCTAACATTTTGTCTCCAAGATGAACGAGTATATCCCGCATGACTAAAATGATGGTTAACAGCTGTGTATTGCATGCGTTCCACGTACGTTACTAATTTAACTTATAATTATGCTCGGAAAAATAGCTAATAACAGCATGGCAGTTTGTGTGTGTGTGACGGTTATTGTGCATGCCTGATGTGGATTCAACCCCTGCCACGAATCATTGAGGTTGCTTTCAGGGTACCGCGTTGACTGGTAAGGTGCCTTACTGTTCCCTAAGAAGAAAGGACGCTTTCTATCACGCGGGTGCCTGAATTCACCACGCATAAATTTGGCCGCCGAATTTAGCCATCTATTTTTCCGTCAGAAAATGGAGTAATAATTGTTCCCTTCCACCATGTCGTCATGGAATTCATTACCATGAAATAGCAAGAAAAATTCTTCTTTCTCGTTATCTGGGTGAAAATTAGAGCGCGTAACGCGTAAATGCTAAAATAAAGTACGTAATATATGAGTATGGAAGAAGGAAGCTTAAGTATCTTACTCGGGTGAGCCAATCCTACCGCCATGTGCGGATTTCATTATTCGTTTTTGTTTATCGTAGCATTTTTTGCCTCGATTCAATTTTTTTGCCATCGGGAAATTTACTATTATGATATCTAATAGAATGCGGTTTATTTCCTTCTGAAATTCAGATATCCCTAAAGAGGTACACTTAGTCGTTTTATCGTAGGTATCCTACCTAATAAATGCTAGATTCACGCAGAGTCCTGTCTGCATGAAAATAGAACACCTGTTATTTCCACACGATTCAGTTTTGTGGAAACACCAAGGGTTTTTTTCAACAGTGTTTTAATTCCGCAAAGTAGAGTCTGAAACCTTCGTTTGAAGTCATGTCTACAATTTCCCCGGTCGCTGATAATTTTCTCGATCGTTTACTTGATAATCCAATATAATTTTTTCCAATATTGAATTCCTTTCAAACTCCTTTGTATCTTTTACCTCCCTCCTCCAATCTCGAGTAATCTCCAAAATGTCTATATTCTTCGCTCCCCGCGCTTTCTCAATCCCCCTCCCCCACGCAATAGAATCCCACCCCCCACAAATCTCTAACTGATCGAAGGGAGAAATACAGATTAAATCTTTTTCGCAAGTTCGGAGCAGATATTTTTTTTCCGGACGTTCAACATATACTGCTAGAGCGATACTACGGTAGAAGCGATCACAGGAATAAAATGAAGGAAATTGACTGCAGAACCAATAGATTAAAAATGTCATTTTTCCCACGTACAATAAGGGATCATAATAATTGTGATAGATCAATCATATGAAACTCTCATCCTCAATAGGTAGAGTAGAATCTTCACTTGTGCTTAATAACACAACATCATTACTTACACTTCACACCGGTCGATTTGTCCGGCATTGTTTTATTTTGTTCTCTGCATAAAGTAGCATGTCGTAGCATTCATAAATTAACAGTTTCAGTAATATTAACCACTAGATATGTGTATAGCATTGTTCTGCATGTTTTCATGTTCATTGACGTATCACTCTCCCAGTTTCTGGTTGGACTGCGCACTCTTCTCCTGACTGCTTTTGGCCTGCGCCTAGCGCCAGGGGGAGCGTACGAGGTTCTGACTTGTGCTGGGACGAGTGCTGCATGCCTGGTATGGAATCACCCCATGCCACACACCCTAGTGGTGGCTTGCACGGTACTTCGTAGATGTAGATGTAGAATAGCCCTGCCACCGTTTGATATGCCGTCACCCCTGTATTCAACCAGCAGCCGTCTATGCTAGACCCTTCTTTAATTTCTCCCATCGGTTTCCTTTCTTTCCAAAACAATCTCTCATCACGTTCTCATTTACCTTCCTCTCCTCCACCTTGCTTAACTTTTCTAGCCTTCATCTAATCATTGTTTAACGCGACTAAAGTCCTTGTCATAACTTTTGAGTTTCAGTGGCCTTTGTTAAGGAGGTTCCGCCGCGACTGTGTGAGTCAAAACAAATACTAAATTCCACATTTTTTATATTTTGTCCAAAAAATCCTGCTTTCGCTGATGAAATGCTTTACCTATAGAAACCCAAAAGTAAGGTACAAAATATGCAGATTATCCCACGAATGTATTTTAAATGAGCTCTTTTTTCCAGCCATAGGAGCCGACTGCAGCGTCATTTCCTACTAATTACCGCATTTTGACTTCAATTACTGCAATAGTTCCCAAATAACTAAAACAAATACGGAGGTAAGATGCCTGTATTTTACTTTTATTCAATTTCTCTGGAGTATTTCCTTCTTGTAAATAGTTTTCCGCAAAAATGGCATTTGTATTTTATGGAAAATACTATTTTTCCCCGATTTTCTCTCATGCCCCTATTGAACACCATGTAATTTCAAGTCCAATTATAGAATAAAATGGCGTGGAAAGGAATTATTTTGTTGTTCATATCAGATAGAGGACAACTTTTTCTACAAGTAGACAGAATATGAATAAAATGACATTTAAGTCATTTCACGGTGGAACCACCTTAAATATTGCAAGTATGTTACATAGGACTCGCACGATTTCTCGTGCTCAATCTTCTGCTCGTCTGTTTCAGGATCGGATTTATGTTTTCGAAAAAGTTTTATTGCAACTACGAATGAGATGTAAGGAAATAGACCCAGTGCTATCCGTGAGAAGGAAACAGTTTAGATAAAATTAGAATATTTATTTAGCTAGCAACTTATAACAGTCACCATTTTTATCCATTTCCCACGTATATTACATCAATATATTTTGCGGCTTCGTTAAAATATGCGATAGTTGCCTGTGGATTAGCTATAGATTCTATTTACATGGATCATGGCAATACCGATTGTTTGTTGTAAACAAACGTCATTTTAAAGATATCTATTATTTCTTCCCCAGAGTTCCTTGTGTCGTGCGAACGCACGGTAAGGGTCGTATGACAGATTGTTGCAGAAAAACTTGTGCCGTTGGACATTGTCTTAAGGTGCTTCCACCGTAAAATGACTTAAATGTCATTTTATTCATATTCTGTCTACTTGTAGAAAAAGTTATCCTCTATCTGATATAAACAACAAAATAATACCTTTCCACGCTATTTTATTCTACAATTGAACTTGAAATTACATGGTGTTTAATGGGGGAATGAGAGAAACATGGGGAAAAATAGTATTTTTCCACAAAATACAAATGCCATTTTTGCGGTAAACTATTTATATGAAGGAAATAATCCAGAGATAAAATACAGGCATCTTACCACCTTTTTTTTGAGTTATTTGGGAACTATTGCAGTAATTGAAGTCAAAATGCGGTAATTCGTAGGAAATGACGCTGCAGTCGGCTCCTAAGGCTGAAAAAAAGAGCTCATTTAAAATGCATTCGTGAAATAATCTGCAAATTTTGTACCTTACTTTTGGGTTTCTATAGGTAAAGCATTTCATCAGCCAAAGCAGGATTTTTTGGACAAAATATCAAAAATGTGGAATTTAGTCTTTGTTTTGACTCACACAGTCGCGGCGGAACCTCCTTAAGTATGCTGGATTAATATTATTTCTCTTTCCGGGAACGTATATGAGAACGAGTAATTGGGCTGGAGAGCCTTCCGGAAGCAAAGAAAATCTTTTGACCCGAAGAAAATTCGAGCCGTGCGGACGCTTGTGGGGTGTAGTTGAATTAGGGAGAGAAATTTAAGATGAGGAGGAAGTTCATAAGAAGAATTATTTCCTTTCTCTCTCGTAGGCTAAAGGAACTAAGGAAATTGGTCTGAGGTCCAAAGCAGAAAATTAGTCTGAAAACCTCGACAGAGATTATTAATCGCAGCAGTTTTTTAACAGCTAACGCTTCTTGTCCGAACACGTATCTATCGAAAAAGGTAATTAACTTAGGGAAATGCGACGGAATAAACTTATAATGACCCAATCGAAACCCTTGTGCGAAAACGCCTAAAAGAAAGGAAGTTGTGATTAACTTCCGCAAGAACTACGGTGGGGTGGAGTTAGGTTGATTTTTTAAATATAAATTGAGTCGGCAACATTTTCAGGAAATAAGAGAGAGGGGTTGAATATTCATCATCATTATGTGCTCTTCGAGTAATGCTGGGTGTTCTTACACTCCTTGTCTAAAATCTCACACCCTACTCCCTCCCCCCCTCCCATAGTCGGGTCGAACACCAATAGAATAAAAAAAATCGAACCATTAAAACGCTCGCTGGGGCACTGCAATTGAGAAAGGAGCACTTTTAAGATGAGGAAGTTTATGAGGAAAATCACTCCCCCCATCCTCTCTCCCTCTCTAAGGCACAAAGGAATCGAATAAAATGAGAAAAGTGATTTGCCCCCGAACCCGTTCTGACCAAAGCAAATTTTCCCCCATTACAGAGTAAATCTGTATGATTGGATCCGGGTATATGTCGCTTAATTTTCTCCCGGGTGGGAAGCTTCCGATTTACATCCGCGTAACCGCACGTGGAAACAGCTTAGTTTCTAATTTTTTTTATCCCTGCTGTAAGAAAAAACACTTATTGTTAGTGTAATTTCCACAGAGTTTTAATGCTCAAGGTTTTCACTTATTTTGCCGTCATCATGGTATCGCATTCATTGCAAGTCATGTGCAACATATTTTTCACTATCAAAGTACACTTTGATAATGGCGTGATAATATACCGAAACCATACCCGGTGAACATTTAAAAGATTGGAAAACAAGATTGTTTTTCTTATAAATGGATATTAAATACCCCCACCGGATAACGACTGAAACTCTTTCCTTCTTACGCTCCGATGGACATCTTATGCTATTTACTTTCGATGTGGTTGGCTCTTCAATTTCCGGATGAGATAAGTATTGGTGAATGTCTGTGAATTGATGAATGAGTCGGGGAAAGTTTTCGCATGGCTTGTTGTAACGCAAGTAGTCGCATGCGGTGTTGGCGGCACCCCACGAATAAACTAATTTTGATAAAAATTCATAATTTATTTCACGCAGATGAATCTGTCCTTTGCTACCAATATCTACATTCTATAAAAAGAACAAGAGAGCTTAAAATGCTACCGGAGAGTACACCAAAACAGTAATTTGGCGCGTCGAAGTGGAAGGATACTATGGCGATGCTTGGGGTTCGTAGCACCCTGCGCGACTACTTAAGGCGGTTCCATCGTAAAATGACTTAAATGTCGTTTTATTCATATCCTGTCTACTTGTAAAAAAAACCTTCTCCTCTATCTAATATGAACAACAAAATATTACCTTTCCACGCTATTTTATTTTATAATTGAACTTGAAATTACATGGTGTTCAATGGGGGAATGAGAGAAACGAGGGGAAAAATAGTATTTTCCATAAAATACAAATGCCATTTTTGAGGAAAACTATTTGTATGAAGGATATAATCCAGAGAAATTGAATAAAAATAAAATATAGACATCTTACCACCTTATCTTTTTTAGTTATTGACGTATTAATGCCGTAATTGAAGTGAAAATGCGGTAATTCGTAGGAAATGGCGCTGCAGTCGGCGCCTATGTCTGGAAAAAAGTGCTCATTTAAAATACATTCGTGAAATACTCTGCATTTTTTCTACTTTACGTTTGGTTTTCTGTAGGTAACGCATTTCATCAGTGAAAGCAGGATTTTTGGACAAAATATCAAAAATGTGGAATTTAGTATTTGTTTTGACTCACACAGTCGCGGCGGAAACTCCTTAAGGGTTAATCAATTTCAGAACAAAAAACCAAGGTACCCGCTGGTTGTATGCTTGGTTATTTTGGGAGGCGACCGTCAGTTGAGATCATTTGCTCCATTGAAGATCTGTGAGTAGCATAGTTTGGTTGGCGAAGAATGTTTTGGTTGATGAAAGAAATGTGGAGAGAAACTCGGCATTGGAGGTAATCTACTGTTAACGAAAAACATCACGGGGCATCAATTTCCTCGTCAGCACCCGACGGATGCGTAATTGCACTTGAAGTTTCCCGCTCATGTATAAACCGAGTAGGAACCCGGGATACAATACTGAGAGGTCTCAGCCACCGCCAGGAATCGTGGCTGGAAATGGGAAGCCAGAACTAAAGCAATTACGCCAACTGGATCCCCTTGATCTTTCATTTGAAGTGTATCCTGCATTGGATACGAACCATATTTTATTACAGCTTACATTAAACTAAAGCCACAGTATTTCTCGAAAACCATAAAAAATTAACCGCTTTGTAAGCCTCAAGCATAGACATCTCAGAGTGATTTTTAATTTTTGAGCACATCTCCTTCGAAGACACGAAAGTAATCATGTTTGTGAGAATGGCTTATACCTGGATTTAAAAATAAAATCCTATTGAAAACAAAATTTTTATTTAACTATAATATTTTTCAAATCTCCTTAAAAATCAAAATAAAAAATCGAAAAATCAGCACTAGAAAAAACAACCCGGTTCTCCCGAAAATGAAGCCATTTTATCTTTTTCAAATCTCCTTAAATGGCACTCAATGTAAATCCTGCGAGCAAAATCTTTTTAACAGTTAAACGGAGGAAAGTGGAATTGCCCCGGAACCTCGGTTTCACCGTTGGATATATTTTCCTCTCTCAAATTCCTCTTATGGTGCGGAAACCTCGAAAAAAAATGCCCCGTTTTTTGTTTCTTCGCTGGGCAGCAAGCGGCACTCATGGGCATAATCCAGAAATGTTTGAAATATTCTGCTCAATGGAATATAAAAGTAAAATAACCACAATTTTTATGAATAATAGTTAAATATAGACCATTTTTAATTCTCAGAACATAGAGGTGGAATATTATTCCCTGATGTACGCATGCACATAGGATTAATTTCAAAATATTGCTATTTGAGCAGGACAATTCTTGTTTTCTGAATCAGCTGATACGCTTGTTCCATATTCAAGGGCCAATGGACTCAAAGAATAATCATTCGTACTTGAAAATAGCTTGGATTGGAGTGATAATTTCATTGATTGGAATTTCTATGCAGAAAAGTGGTTCTGACCATATATATATATATTTCCCTGCAGTGTTATTTCCGACGTTCCAAGGTGTCTGCTGACCCATAATTTGAGAAAAGGAAAATAGGCCGCTAATTAAACTTTCCGAATTTTGTATTTCGAGCTTTGGGGAGAGCGAGTATTTCGCGGTGTTCAATGTGAGTCCGGCGGGTGACGATGGCGTTGAGTGTGGTGGCCGTCGAGGAAAGGCCTCCGGGGAAAGGCGCCACCTCCTTGGTGGCCATCAAGGACAAACCCAGCCTCACAACTCCCTTCTATTCTCTCCCCTCCTCACTCTCATCCTCCTCCCCAGTCTCATGTGATCTGTACGCTGGACCAGGGGCGCCAGGAGGGCCGCTATGAGAGGCCGCAACTCCTCTGGCAGGCTCAGACAAATCCAAGCCGTGTGATTTCATGGAAACATTGGGCCGGCTCCAGTAATAGCATCTTTTGCAAATTCTCAAGGACTTCGCATCGTAAATTTTACGCTAAAAATTCATGAAAACTTTTACAGTAGTGATTAAGATTAGTTCCAATCGCTATTGTTTGGTTGGTCCTTCGCTAGTCGTGCATGGCTACGCATCGCCAATCAGCGTGCAATTTATTTGTAAACAAACAGTTGAAGTCTTCTTGAGTCACATTCATGACGATCTGGCGCCATTCTGCGAAATGACATAGTTCCCAAACTTCAGTGGAATTAATATTTGATTTAATATCGTGCTAAAGTGGATAAGGTCATTTTGCAATGCAAAACCCATTAATATCCTTGATTTCAGCGTGCAAAGGCTGCTTATTGAGAAATCGGAAATAAACTAATAATAAATAAACATCCAGAAATCCTCTTACAGTCTTGTTGTGTTATTTTATATTCTGAAAGATCTAGATTTAATTAAAAATGGCATAGTTTCTTTTATAAAAGCCAGTACACCATTAAGGTCGACTCTTGGAATATTTTCTTAGCCGTCCCTGAGAATGAACTGATCCTCCTTAACCTGGAATCCTCATGGAATCGTGGACTGATCCTGGCATGCGTGGATTTGGCGCGGGGACAGTTTCTCGGTGGCAATCGAATGTGTTGGTTAGTTGGTTGGGGAGGAGAACGAAAGCTGAGGCAATTTGCGCCATTCGGAAAAGGTGGGTTGGGCTGGCAAGAGGGACGAATTGCATGGGGAATAGAGAAAGTAAACTAGGCGTAGGCATTAGCCTGCTCTTAACGAAAGGCACCATCTGAACGACAGTTTGACGTCCCATCCGACTGTTAAGTTAATTCCTCTAAGTTACTGTTGATCTCATTTTTTCCAAGCAGGCTGTCATTACCTACATTTTTTTGCTTTAGTTGAATGATACGTAAACGTACATCTTTCGAGGAAATAATAATAACTCCCAAACTATTTAATTTGGGTATTTTACCAGCTGATTGGTAGGTTTTTGGACTCTCCATATCCTAATATCCCAATTTCTGGGATATCTTCTCACTTTCATGTACAAGAATATGGTACATTAGGGAACTAGACTGCAGAACGGACAGATTTAAAATGTAATTTTTCCCTCGAACGATAAGGGACCATAACAGCTGCCAATGAGACTTTTATCAAGGTTTGCCGATAGGTAGTGTAGCTGTTATTAGTAGTAGTACTCCGTAATATTTGAATCCTTATCTGTTACTTAGTACTGGCAGCACGCCGTGCATGTTTTCTACATAAGTCTTGAGTCTCTGTCCATTTTTGTAGTTGCAAAATACATATATATATATATATATATTAATGGTCCCCCTCCATTGTGATAATATCTGTAGTGTAGTAGTGCATGCTTGTGAGGCTTCGCCTCGTGACAAGCATTAGCGATGTATGCTAATACATAATTAGTAGTAGTTACACAAACTTTAGGGTATTGTGTAATGCATGTTAGTGAATACTCACCCCCTGCCACACACCCCTGAGGTGGCTTGCAGGGTATTTCGTAGATGTAGATGGTAGGTCACTCTAGCATTCCGGAAACCCACTGCCCTCTCCTCAAGTCGTTCAAAATCCCTCTCCTATCCTTTGTCTATGCTCTCCTAGAAGCATTCTCCCATCATCACCCTCTCCTGCATACTCTAGTCTCACAACACACCCTCCATCCAACTTTTCTACCGTCTCCAAACCTCGAAACCATTTTTATGTCATTAAACAGCAATTACAAGCTGATAGCTTCCAGATTTGAGATCATTTCAATCCTAAGGCAAATTACGGCGATGCAATGAATAGGAAATTGCCTTTAGGCCAAGAAAGGGTTTCGGACCACAGACTTTAGACTTGGCGGATCTATGACCAGACCACTACGCTACCCCAGACTACCTAAGTCTCGAGGCAATTTTATAGGAATCGAGGGAACTAAATGTTATGCCCTTGCTGCTCATCAAGAATGGCGGAGCGAGGGAAAAGAAGAATTCCTGAGAGGTTGAATCCTATAACAACACTTACGTCATGCTTAGATGCATATAAAGTGATTTTTAGCCTTGAAAAAAGTTTTCCTGGTGGAATTTTTTAGCGTATTCCTGGATTCATCCACAAAATACTCATGAGATAGAGAAAGTCCGGCTAGTTACGGGGAGAACTGATTTCTACCATTTCAGTATGTTTCTAGCATTATTTTTTACCCATATGTTACCATGAATGTTTATTTCAGCCGCTTTCTGAGAGTGCTACCGCTGGAATGAGAGACAAACATCTCTGATATTTCGAATTAACACACGCAGCTTTTTTCCTCATAATTAGCCTTGAAACTGAGGTGCGAGTGTTGCCTAGCTTTAAGGGATTGTGCGCGTAAAGAAAATAATGTAACTATTCTGCATAAAGACATTAATGTATCTGTCCAATTTATCAGTTTACCTCAGGGTTGTCCAACTGGCGGCCCGCGGGTCGCATGCGGCCCGTGGTGCCGTTTATTGTGGCCCGCGAAACGTTATTAGACGAAAATTCAGAAATTTATTTTTTATACCTTACGTTATAGGTATCTTATTGTTACTTTTAAAAAGAATAATTTATAATTATATGGCCCGCAACCATACTAAGGGTTAAGTTGTGGCCGTGGAGGCCTTGCAAGTTGGACAACCTTGGTTTAGCTCATCGAGAAATCGGTGAATAGTCAAATGGGTTTAGTGGTATAATGAATTTCTATCCTGAGATGCTAATTATAATTGAAAGCATAAATGATAATTACTGTGATGCTCATCATTGAAATAACTCAAGTTTAGTGGTCGTTGCATAACGTTTATCTGAAGTGCGGAAGATGTGGGCATATGCGAGTGTGTGACTACGCAAAGACTGCCTTATTTGCTGGAACATCCCATTTTCCCCTAGACTTAATTACTTAAGTGCAATGAATACTTTATTGCTAGAAATATATTATTGAGAGCAGTTTAAGTGCTGTGAAATTTGCATCTTCATGGTGCAATACTAATGCTACTCCTGCCAAACATATTCAGGAGTGACATCATGGAACGCTGTTACTTTCATCAAGTCGACGAATAAAAAGCACTTTGTTCCATTCGTCACATTTGCGTTCAAGTGCCCCAGACCGCGACCCTGACACACGTCGTGGTCCATCGGTAAAGTGAAATGAATGCGTGTATTTCTGTAAAGAGTTTCTTTTAATTCTACGACATGGTGGCAATACTTTCACTTCTGCTAGAATCCTATGCATAAGACGCGAAATTCTTCTCGTGTCTGTGCGTAACAGACACAGTGCCACCCGCGGATGCTGCAACCATATCCTGTTCATAACTGTCTCGCGCTGTCACTATAATAACTGTCTCGCGTTGTCATTGGATTCTCAGGGAAACCTAAAACCTTGAAGAGTCGGGAAGTTCATTGTTGCGTTTTGTCACGCCTCCCAGCAGTCCGAAATTGACTAGCCGTTTGAGAGGGAGAGATAAGCCCGAGTGTGGCCCAATATATATTCAAGTATGCCCGGCTCAGTATATATATCCACCATATCCTCAAACTTCACTAGACCGCAAGAAGGAGAAATCAAGACAAGAAATGAAAAGGAGAGAAGAGAAGAAAAAAGAAGTGGAAGGAATGCTGGGAATGCTGAGAAGGAGGAAGAAGATATAAGACAACTTTGTGATAGAAATACTAAGAAGAAAATAACAATTGTAAAGCAAGCAAAGAAAATCGCAAGACACCCGATGAAGAAATCAAAGGAGAAAACCAAATAAATTTTGTAAATAATAATACACTTTGTAAAATTAAATGTAATGAAAAAAAAATTGAAACTTGAACTACACTAGTAAAATATGAACCAATTGTTAAAAGTAAAATGTAGAAAATTGGGGGTTTAATAATAATTACCCCAAATATTATTGTAATTGAAACAATAAAGAGGAACTCTGCCCTACCCTTGCAAGGGAAGATGGAGTGGGAAGGAATTGGTGTTCCAATTCTCTCCCTTATATTAAAAAAATAATAAAATAATGTATGTACAGCTATTATGAATCTGGCTCTCACTCGTGAAGTACATCTGACAACTAACACTTGTAGTACATACGTTGCATGGGGTCGATGAAGATGACAAACAAATTAATGATGGCAGTCTTTGCTAAAGAAACTCTTGTGACAACGCGAAGACAGGATATTTAAGCAGCCCAGGAGAAGTTTAATTAGCGACACAGTAATATTTCAACATATTTTCTAACTGAAAAATTACATCATTATTAACTAGTATGTAAATTCAAAATTAACCACACAATCACTAACGTCGTTCGTAACCCTTGCTATGTAAGACGCCATCATAAAATTATTACGAGCGGTACAGCCGGTTAGTAGGTAAGCTTAAGTCCGTGTTAAGTTAAATCTAAGTCCGTGGCCTACTCCTAGTCCGCTCTTCCACGGTCGTGAAGTAGGTCTAAAGGCTAAAATCGTGACGTAACTGGCTGAATTTTGGTAAAAAATTAGTTCAGCTAGTAGATACTTCTAATCGTGGACTGTGACACGGCCAGAGAAAGCGATATTTTAAGTTATAAATAACTTAAATAAAATGGCAAATAAATCTCTTAACAACCTATTTTAACTGAATAATAATAACTCACCGTAATATTTTTTTATAAAAACGTAAAAATAAAACCTTCGGTACTGAATACGTTTTCAGCTTGTTACGTGAAACAAGAAAGCCAATTTCAAGAGTCAAGTTTACGTATATTTAGTAAACTATTAAGAGTGTCAGTCATGTGAAACAAATTTTTCGGTCATTAATATCACTGTATATATTTAACGCTTCTTCCAACTGGGAAAACTTTTAAAGAACATTTGAATATGGTCTCTACAATATGGCTGGCGAAGAATCGGCTTAAGGTAGTTTGAGCGAAAAATCACTTCACCTAGAATTGGATGAATTTGGCCTCATTATAAAGAAATAAACTATCATATTTCCAATGATATAAAAATATCAACCCCTTGCCAAACTACTTTTCGAGTAATTTGCCTAAAAATATTAGCTGATTTACATGGGATAGATTATGGCTGTGCGCTCCAGAGGGAGAATATTAAAAACTAGGAACTTCTAGCACCTAGATATCGTCAAAAAAACTAACGGTGTGAAGATTGCATGCTTTCTCAACTATTTATAAAAAATAATCTATAACTCACCACAGTACTTTTTACAGAGTCGCAAAAAAAAACCTGCTGTTTTGAAGGGTTTTCAGCCGTGCGGCGGGAAAAAATGAGTCATGTTAGAGACTTATGTAGCTTTAATTATTTAATTACTGTGAATTTCGGTCATATCTAACTATATATTTGCGCCATTAATGATACAATATTTATTTCATGCTTATTACAGATGCTGAAATCAAAAAATAAAATTTGAATATGGTCTCCATTATGACTAGGGAACCATCTCGCTCAAACCACCTTAAACTAACATAACATTCACAAAAAATGTTGCCTTTCCCTCCCCCCTCCCCACCCTACTACGCAGCATAGCAACCAACACCCTGCTCCCCCTCCCGAGTGTTGTGACCTCAAGTGCCGTCCTTCTGCCTTTCCAGGGTCGCTACGTGAGGATCGGGCTGTGCATGCCGGCGCAGTGCACGTCGGACGATGTCGTGGCGCTCATGAGGATCTCGTCTCGGACGGCCATGCCGCGATCGCTGCGGGTGCTCGAGGTGAAGACCCCTGCCGAGTACTACACCTTCTGGACGGACCCCACGTTCCACGCACTCGTGTAAGGACTCATGCACAAACTGGGTGCTGTTCAATGCTCCGTCGTGATACACGCGCCTTTTTTGTCCCGAAATTGAAGTAAAAATTGACGGGTGACGCCCAAGGCTTCATCCCCGGATTTCTGTGAATCGGGGATAATACATATTTCTAAATTTAAAATAACGCTCCCTGGATGACATTTTGGGCCTCATTTATTCAGAAATCGATCCCAAGTAGGAGAGGACGTTGCCACAACGTTGCATCAACGTGCAAAATGTTACATGACAACGTGCACGTTGCTACAACGTTGCGTCAACGTCCAAAAACAACATTATCACTGCACGTTTCCACAACGTTGCATCAACGTCCGAACACAACGTTATCAGTTGACGTTGAGTCGTCGTGCATGCAACGTTGACGTCAGTTATTACATTTGATTTACATTTTTATTTTTTTATATATTACATTTATTGGTGCATTCATCAGTTTTCTCCTTTCCAGATTCGTAGTTATGAATACACCTGTATATTCATGTTCGTATCATTTCCGCAAGTTAGTGACGTCTTCATTGAAATGTAAACAAACGTATGGTAATTGGAAAAAAATCTTGTTCATTCTCATTAATATTGAATTTATATTCATCCTATGTGGCAACATAGGTTTAAATTAATTAATGCCTCATAACTGTTAACGTGATTGTAAGATATTTCCTCAAACTATAACCACGGCATTGACATTTAAAAATTAGTTCTCGCAGTCACTTTGACGCACGGGAATGGCCAGGTATAGGTATATGACTATCTTGAAGCGCTCTTTTCAGTTGCGGGATATACATGACAACGGTCGACATTATATATAAGTCCATTTATGCGGTTATTTAGGTGGTTGGTACAATGATTTCATGTCATATGTTGACATTGAAATACGGCAGTATTTTTTCAAAGTTTCATATAACAATATGATTCTGTAGTAGTGGCATCGAGAGCATAAATAAACAATATTTTTATTTTGGGGCCCAAGAAAGGAAATAATTTAATGGTTACAATTTTGCCCCCGTAAATAAAAATTTCATAGCCAAAGATACAAGGATTTTCTGGATCGATGATCAACGTTTTGAAGTAAGGCAAAATTTTAACAAGGGCAAGATACCCCAGTTCCATCCCAGCTGGTCTGTAGCTGGGGTACAACTTGGGTGGAGCTTGTTTCAATTCATTCCCAGTAACACAGCTACAAGGCACGAGTTACATCCCAATTACAGAGAAAAAAATAACTAATAACGTTGCAGCAATGTTGCACTCGACAACGTTGCTGCAACGTGGTTTTGCGGGAAATTCGGATGTTGAGGTAACGTGCATGCAACGTTGTGACAACCAACATCAACGTTGTGTGCACTTATATCTTTTCCCATTGTAACGTTGTGACAACGTCCTCTGCTACTAAGGATGGTATTTCATCCTCTTTCTGTAGGAATTCACTTTCTTATTTAGGAGATATTTAGTCATTTCCTCTGGCATGAAATTTTTAAATATTTCCCAACTTTAAGCTATCAAACTTTTTTACCGTGATGAATTTTGTTTGCTCTGGGTTTTGATTTGATTTGATTTATTTTAAACATTCAAAAACAGCCGATATCGGCCTTTACATTGAACATTTACAACTTAAAATCTTCAGCTTAAACAAAATAAAATATGAAAAAACCATGTGTTGGTACATATTATCCAAATAAAAAATAAATAAAAATAAAAATAAACAAAAACAAATAAAAATAAAATTTTATCCCTCTAAACGCTTTCCAAATAACCTATTCGCGAACTCCTCTCATCCTCTTGAACTTTGAAAAAAACACGAGATAAGTCATCTCTTGCGGAAGAAATCACATCTGCTTCTCATCTTTGAAGTCGGTGGGGTAGGCATAAGCTTAGCGGCCCGTGATACCTGGGGCCCATTCCAATAGGGACTATATTCACGATGTCTTAGGAACCTTATATCGTAAATTTTAACATGTAATTTTTCCATGCGCTGTCTTCGTAACTGATATGCCTTTTACGTTTGAGATTTTAGTGGTTTCGCGCATTCTTCGTCATTTTAAGTGTAATACCATGTAGAAAAGAACATGCAATACAAATAGACGTAAAAATTACTACTAATGCTGAATTTACTTGTTTTAGAACTTCAGTATGTCATATGTCCCTTTCTGCCCCATGCTTAAGAAAGATAATTTTAAACGCAAAATAAATGCAGGATGTCACGAAAAGTCGTCCTAAATACGAAAAAGTATTTACAGTGTTCACACAGTAAGGCTGCATGGTCAGATTCTTCGTTATATGCCAGCCTTATTGTGGATCCGTTCCAGACCACTCTGGCATGACATCCGGCCTTCGTTTAGCTCTGAAAAACATTCTCCTGACATATTCACCATCATCTTCATTTGCATCGGCCTTATTATCTTCAGTTATGTTCTGCGATTAAGTTTCCGTTCAACATGAGATAATAACTTTAACCCTATTGAACCCTTCTAGGACCAAAAATTTTTCCGGATCAGAAAGATTTTCGTTTATATCAGATTACTCATTAAATAGTTTTCAATTACATTCGCGAATGATAACTTTACTTTTCACTCCTCGTCCTGTACGTAAGCAGATCACCATTTCTCCGCGGATGGACCTTTGTAACCAGGGCCGTCCCTGGGGATTGAGGGGCCCTGTGCAAACGAAACTCAGGGGCCCCCTTAACTTTGCATTCCCTTGTCGATGTAATAGCATCTTTTAAGCATATTTCATGGAAAGAGGGAAATTACCCCACAAGCTGGCTAACGATTTCAAGAAATTCACATATGTACTAAGTAGTAGATAATTTTGGGTAATAGGCGGGTTTCCCCGCGCCGTCTGCAAGAGGCAAGACCCCCATATGCGCGGGGCCCAGTGCACCGGCACCTGTCGCCCTACCCTAGGACCGACGCGTCGGTCCTAGGGTAGGGTCGCGACGGCACTGTTTGTAACCCAACTTCCGACCCTTCTTCTGCGACATCTTTCGTGGGAATGTGTGTGATTTCGGGATTCGTACTTGAAAGTGGCGCAATATTTTATGTTTGTCGATGAATATCTTTTACTTATACCACTTTTATTTAAATTATGCGACCCGGGTTTCAGTGAATAGTCACCATCATCAGGTATAAATTGAGGTATGTTTATCCTATTGTTTCCGTAGTTACGTAACGGAAGGGGAGAAGAAGTTTGAAATGGAGGCCAGAATAGGGGAAAAGGAAGGGTAAAGGTGTAAGAACGAAGGTTTTCGCGGTGGTTTATGATGAACTTCTTCATATTTTCGGGTTCTACCGCGTAGGTTGCTGTGTTGCTGACAACAGTTTCGCTGGCACTACTGCCAGCGTCTTCTGGTCGAAGATGCCGGTTCACAATTTTGGTCCTTATTATATAGCGTTTCTTTCCTTTCCCGCCAATTCTTGCTATATATAATTTGGACCAAATTTGTGAACCGGCATCTTCGACCTGAAGACGCTGGCAGTAGTGCCAGCGAAACTGTTGTCAGCAACACAGCAACCTACGCGGTAGAACCCGAAAATATGAAGAAGTTCGAAGGGTAAAGGTATTAGTTAATGAGGGTGTTGTCGTGGTTATTCAAAATTTTTAAAATTTCCAACTGCTCTCTTGAATCTAATTCGCGGTAGTCTATATATTAAGTGTAAAGCGGCGAATCTAAGTCTCGGCTGCTACATATTAAGTGTTTAGCAAAATTACTTTTATCCTCTTGGATGTTTTTATATGCACTTAAATATTCTTTTCTCCTGACACAGAAGCTTCTACCTGTCATATAAAATCGGTATTGGTAACAGATATTCATCTACACACATAATGGAATACCACAAAGTTAATTATGAACTAGTGAATCTTGGAATGTTTAATGTTTTTGGCTTTATTAAAAAACAAATATTTCCCATTGTTAACCTAATTTTGATGAAGTTAGAATCCAGGATGTTTTTAAAATAGATCACTCACGGTTCCCATTCTAAACAATTGAATGTTTTCATCATCGTGAGGTCACAGCTCTCCGTGAGACCCGAATGCCATCTCTTGAGTGAAAGGGTGACCCTCGCATCTTGTCGACCGAGCAATCGCCTAACTCGGGTGAACTCTCTACTTTTCAAACACGCCGCCACGCTCAGGCAATGATAACGTCCTCGCCTGCCATTCATGTCTGGGTCCGGATTCCGAAAGTTTTTCACCATCAACGGAATGAGGGTGTGCCCGTCCATATTGAATTGGCCGTGATTGGCGAATGGTGTGATCAATAGAGGATTTTTTTTAATTTTTAAAACATACAAAAAAATTCTAACTCGTCTTAGATAATTGCAAATGTAAATTATTTATGTCGCTTACTACTTCTACGTCCAGATCGAGAGTATGGTTGGAATGAATTGTAGGCAACGTAACTAACTGAAATTTTGTGATAGCGAGAATTTTAAAAAAATGTATGGTAAATTTCCTCAGTATTTCATTATTGGTAACCTGGCCAGTTTAGATGTTTATATCACTATCAAAAGCACGAGGGTAATGATGAAGAGCACGATAAAATGGTGTGGAAAATATCGAAGTATTTTCGTTGGCGTGAGTGGCCATTGTTACGGAGCTTGATAAAATCACAGTAATTTATTCAAGTACAGCATAAATATGTTTTATCAAGTCCAACGAGAAAAGGTTTATTTTTAACTAGTGGTGGAATGCTGATGTAATATTTTATATTGCTGAATGATATGAGAATAAAAAATAAATCGTGTCAAGCCATTTTGGAACTTAAAGTATGCCCGTGGTTGCTATGTGGAGAAGGTAGTCAACACGTTTCCCTTTTCAATTGCCATATGTGATCCGCATAATTCTCCTCTCTAATTATTACTGTTATAGTAGTGCATTAAGTCACTCGAAGGGTTACATGCTCTCTGGCGGAAAACGCTTGGTCATGAACGGCATCGAAATATAACGCCAGCGTGATTTGAAGTTTTTTTCTGGGCGGTGAACTTTCCATCCTTGGTAAAAAAAATTACCGATTATGATTTTTTCTAAGGCTTGATAACGGCCTTGGGAAGTGAAGAGCCTTCCATTCTCTCCTTAAATAAAAAAATATTTATTTTCAACGTCCTCCGTTCTATTCAGATAACCGAATACAGAATTCGGACGAAAGACAGATTATTCACCGCTCTCCTTCGCTCCCGATTGAAAATGCTATTATCATTGACCAATAATAGTACTTGGCGTCATCACAATCTTCCTTTTTCTGCCTGAATTTTTTCACCAAAGAGGCAACACGAATTCAGAAATATTTCAGAGTCAGAATTAAAATAGATTGATTATATTAAGTAAGATTTGTTATCTCATAAAATATTAATGCCTACGGAATATCCTTGAAGAAGTTTGTTTGTATTAACTGAATTAATGTGAGTTTTGAGTCGTTTTACGCATCTACACTAATAGATGCGAGTTTTCCGACGCCGTTATCATCGCACAAGATGACTTTAGAACAATTTCCAATGCTGAAAGTTAAAGACGGCAGATTCTAATGAATACCGATTCCTCCTTCCCCAATCAGTAGCTCAAATTCACCCCATCATGAACCAGGTTTCGTGGCCTATTTTTTGGGGCACTAAGGGCCTTGATAACTTGATATCACATTTGCACTTCAAGGAGATTTGGTCCACGAAAGGAAGAATTATTCAGTATTCTGACAAAATTGAACGTTAAGCTTAAAGTTGTCGACCGCGGCGGGACCCAGGTTATTTATTTGCGCTGTACTGGCAATCCAGTGGCCGCAGGTTCTAATCACACCTCGGGCATTCCCGGTGCAGATGTTTTAGGATCAGGTTCACAAGGTCGTATCATAGAACGGTACTCATGCAGAGATTTGGCTTGACTGTCGTTCAAACTCAACTCGGTTGCCACCTAGGTATAATGAGACCTCACTTTAAAAGCAGGCGATGGCTCCACAATAAAACGAGTGACCTCTGTTTGACACTCAAGTTCCCCTCAAATTGAGTAAACACTTTTCGAGATATCTGCCCCTTTCGTCACACGTATTTAAAATATTGCACGTAAAACTTATTTCTATCAGTAAAATTCGACTTCAGTTTGTCTAGCTATTGGCAAAGGAACTGCTCTACATAAATTTCGTGACGGCAATCGCCTTAGTTTTTTAATTACACAGCCTTCCAAAATTCACTCGTCTCCTGGTTTGGAACACTAGAAAATTCAAAAGAAATTAATATACTTTGTGATGGAAAAGCTCAAACATCTTATCATGCAAATAAATTTGATACGCCAAAGTACAATTATGAATCGACTCATGCCGATGTAACTAATCATCATCATCATCGGTCAACAATCCTAGGATTGGTTTGACGCAGCCCTCCACTCAATTCTTCTATCTGCCAACCTCTTCATATTGACGTAACTCCTCTCATTTACATCCTTCACAACTTGCTCCATATATCTCATGCGAGGTCTGCCTTTTCCATTCTTCCCGTTCGCTTTTCCCTCGACGATTGTCTTCATCAGGCCGTCATGTCTTAAGATGTGGCCTACTAACTTATCCCGTCTCCTTTTTAAGGTTTCCAGTAGACATCTCTTTTCTCCCACTCTTCTTAAGACTTCTTCATTTGTCACTCGGTTAATCCATTTTATCTTCATCACTCTTCGGTAGCACCACATTTCAAATGCTTCCAGCTTGGACTTCTCTGCTGCTGTTATTGTCCATGCTTCGCTGCCATATAGTAGAATGCTCCAGATGTATGTTCTAATGAAATGTTTCCTCACTTCCACGCTATATTCGTAAAATCAGGGCAACGTCTTGGGAACGTGTACTATAAGTTACGGCAACCCATACATTTTTTAACACCGAATTGTTTTATGAATGCACGCACTAATTCGGCTTCACTGACTCGTTTGGTTTGTTTATACCTTCTGAGTATCCATATTGTATTACTTGAAGTGCATAAACAACGCTGCGTGAAGATTATACGGTGCAATAAAACGTTTGCGGTGGGAGCGGTTGGTTAGGAAAACCGCGTCCACTGCCTGCGTAATCCACCGCCACACGAAACTCAGACCTTCTTTCAAGAAACTATTCCTGTGCCTCTTTTTCTTTGAGGTGGCTCAAGGTCGTGTTTGTGGGCTTTCAAGATCTCTGGCTTAGTAGCGTTCCTGCCCCTTCCTATTTTATTTACGATGTTGTAACAAGTTTAGCACGTGGCTGCGACTGGAGGACTATTGTTTTTCCTCTTCAAAACTTCATTCGCTGTGTTTTCTGACGTAGGTATTCCTTTACAGTTTGGCAGCTTTTCATGCAAGGAAATTAAGTACTTACTTAATAATTTCTGCAGCATTTTTAAGCGGCAGTTTAAGCGCCATTAAAAAAAAAGAAGTTCCTGAATGCAGAACATTTTTACGTAATCTCTGACTCAGCGTGTGCATGGGGACGATTCACCTAATAAAAACGAGCAATTGAACTAAATGCTATGTAAAGATACATGAAACAACTAAAGTGAAATATAGACAAAAATATGATCAAAAAGGGAGGAATCAGGCGAGATGTTGTGGAATCTGAACATAATAAGAACTATGATATTGCAATTTTCCACATAAACATGATGATGATGATGCAGTGCATCGAAACCCGGGTCGATTAAAAACATTTTTATGTGGAAAATTGCAATATCATAGTTCTTATTACAAAAATATAATGAATGGTCATTTGGTCTAATAAAGTTTCATTACACTTTTTGCAACTGAAAATGCAATATTTTTTTCCTCTAACACTTAATACAGTGAGTACTTAAGTTGCAGTGATATTATAATGAAAAGAATATAAAAGAGGTTATATCGCTCGTTCTAGCATCAGACCTTAATCCTAATGCGGACATCCATAAACTTTGGTTTACCAGCCTGGCTTGTCATTGACCTTATCTTTGGAATATGAAATTGAGGGCCCTCGCAAGAGGGTGCACCACGGCGCGTGTTCAAAGGACTCACCCACGACGGGAATAACCGTTTCCGTCTTCTCTCTCTCCCTCCCATCCGCAGGGCCGTCACGCTGGCCGTGGTGCTGCTGATGGTGGTCGGCACCTCGTACGACCTGTGGCTGGAGTACGCCAAGGGCCGCGTGGCGGGCGACGCCGAGTCGGGCGGCCGGCCCGAGGAGGCCGAGGCCCCCGCGCCGATCCTCATGGGCGCCTACCAGTGCCCGCCGCCCCACGCCGCCTCCCGCAAGGCCAGGCCGGAGGCGACGCCCCCCGTCGTGGACCCCAGGGCAGAGGAGGGCGCGCAGGGGCGCCGCATGCGGAAAATCTACTGCCTCGGACTCCCCGTCAACTTGAGCTTGCCGCCTTCGGTCACGGACAGAGGTGAGTGCCATGCACTACTACTGCACCGCCTATTCTCTCGAATGCCATTTTGTTCGTATCCTGGTTCCTCATGGAAAACTATTACCTAGTGAATAGTCCCATGTTGCATTAGACCCCTTTCACACGATCTCTGGTGAGCGCGCTCACCAAAGCGGCTTGAGAGAGCCGAAAGTAAATGCACAAGCTCACGTGAGCCGGGTGAACAGGCTCCGATTACCAACGACGCCACTTGCTCCGGCGATGCTCCTCAGGTCCCTTCGTTCTAGTCTGTTGCGAACACACAGGATATTAGATTTGGAAGAGGAAGCTGATCTTCTTGCGAATGTAGCTCTCCTGAGCCTTGTGTGAAAGGCGTGTATGCAACGGGACGTCGCAAAGCTCCCAACGAGTCGCCGGCTACTAGAGGGTTGAGTCGCATGCCGGCTGGAGAGCTTGTGATTGCGGACCATATGGACTCGTTTGAAAAGGTCTGGCTCAGTCACATTGACTTTCACGGTGGCTCAAACCCAGGCGGTCGCTTCAGCTCTCGTGAGTGCACTCACAAGAGCTCGTGCGAAAGGGATCTTAGGTGCAGCTCTCGAAGAAGTTTTTGGCGTTGCGCAGTTTACGGTTTTGGGACGTGGGCAACTGAACTTCAAAAACCTGCGAAACAGGGGAAGAAGCTCGTTCGGAGTTGAGGATTAGTCAAAAACCTTTTTACTTGCTGCCAGTGCGAGTACTTCGAGGAGTGGGATCATTCACCACTACCTGTCGTCCCATTTGGACCCTTCTCACGATGACATCTCAAGATATAGGGTTCCTGGTTAAGTCGTAAAGATGGGTGATTCAAATCCACCTGCCCTACGAGTGCGTGCCTTGCGCCTCTTCCGCGAAGTTTTTTTGGTTCCCATGCCTATCTCCCTCTCTCGATGCCACCTTCTATTCCTCCTTCCCATCATAATCAAATGAATTGCAATGGGATTTGAACGGTGTGTTTCGCTGGATGTTGCCCGTGTTTTCATTTTAATTCTCGCTGCCTTGGGTTTCGTGTTCCACCCTCTCGAATGTCAAATACTCTGCCGAGGAAGCGACGGCTCAAGCTGCACTCAATTCTCCTGAATGACGAACGAAGTAAGAGGGCATTTTTTTCTCGGTGGAAGGAAGAACACTCTTGATAATATCTTTACCGATTTACGATGGCCCATTTGATTACGGTTATATTGCTTACGGTTTCTGTCCTCGCTTCGTTATTAGTAAATCGGAAGGCATTTAATTAATAAAAAAAGGATACTTTGCTGATTTATTATGCGTGTATGGATCAATCCGCATTTTTATTACAATATTGTTTCCGAAATACTTCCTTTTCCATGTATACAAATGCCCTGATACATTTGGTTTCGTGACGGACCACAGAAATTCGCACAATATTTTCTTTTTAGCATTATATTTTCATTGCTATCCTAGTTTTAGCAAAAACATTTAGTTGACAGTATTTTTTTAGCCGGACAGTTATGTATTCGCTTCGATCGTTAAACACCGCAGTAACGCAAGACCCGCGCGGCCGCGCTTGTTACTCCTACCGTCGGTAATAGTAGAGATAACCAAAAGTGCGTATTTTCTTTGTTATCGGCTACCACCGGTGACTATCGCTTCGTTAGCGCAACGCTGGAAGGCACTAGTCGGTGTCGATGCTAGCGCATCACCATCAGAGCTACAGCGTGCGCGTTTAGATACAAGGGGCATATAATTACTGAAGAAGATGGGGAGGGGTGTGGAAATGGAATTCAAGCAGGGGAGAGTTGGGTAAAGGTGGTCAATTTCAGTTATTGGTTTGGAGTAAATGCCCACTTTTTGTGTCGCAAAAGTATTTAACACATTAAGGTTGAATGCTCCTGTGTCTTTATCTGTGAAAATGATTCACGAATTTGTGGGGTTTCGGAGCTTACATGTTGTCGAAGTCTAAGTGTCAATTGTTAAAGTATAACTATGTATTCGGTGGGTAGTTTCACAATGTCTTCTATGTGTGTTACAGTTGTTTAATACTCGCTCTAACATTACCAAATATATCAGACTTCCTTCGGTAAATCTTAGCAATTGACGCATCCAGTGAACGATAAATATGAAAAGTATTTTCTTAGCCCATAACTGTCTGCTCGTAGATGAGACTGAATTAGTAAACAGTAGCTCTATTCCGCATCTATAGGGCCAGATTAGGGGGAAGTTACCCCTATGTAAATAGGCCTATATGGAAGTAACTGCCATCCCTCTTTCGGTCACGTGTTACACGTTAATTCCTTCCATATTTTGATTTGTTTAGGTTCCTCCAAGAATGGTAGGTGTTTCGCTGTTGTTTCAGCCATACATGCATGCAACGCGCATCATGGTTATCGTTGATCGGTCAGTCACTTCTCGTCCATATAAGCATAATTATTTTATTCAGAGGTACATTTATAACACCTCGAGTGAAAAACTATAAATCAATAAAATATTCTCTGGAGCTTTATAGTAAGGTTTAGGTAACCAACGAAAAGTATTGTTGCATGAAGCGTCACGAAAGGCACTGTGATTAATGGAGATGTTGTTCCTGCAGATCAAGCGAGCCTCAGGGCCGTGAATGATAATAATGAATGTTTATCACCTGGATGCAATAATAATTGGTATCTTACCCTGGAGCATGCGAAAGGAAGACTGGCGCGTAATTTGAATCACTGATGCAGTCGAGCAATTGAAAGCGCCTCGAAGTTATGCAACCCACTCTACATTGGAGACTTTAATGCTCGATTACATATCAAAATTAAATTTGTCTTGAAATTGCGTTCCATTTCTGTTCTGTGTGGAAAAACTCATTAATGGACTCGCTCTTTCTTCTCTTGAGAGAGAGAGAGTCTCTTGTCGTTGACGATGGCGGCTTGCCCGTCGAAACGTCCGCAAATTATTCTGTGAGTGTCCTTTTAATTTTCGTGTGCCTGTGTTTTAAAAGTATATTTATATTTGTGTTTTTATTCGCCGAGTGCGATTTCTCAGAAGATATTATATATATATACGAGTTCGTGGAAAATCACACACGTGATAATTTAAATAAACTTTGCCACAGGTGGGGCGGAATTAAATATAGAAACACAAAAAAGAAGAACACTCACAATATATGTTCTGATATTTCGGCAGCCGAGATGCTGCCTTTCTCATAGAAGGAAGGATACAGAATCTGTTTCTGTATCCTTCCTTCTGTGAGAAAGGCAGCTTCTCGGCTGCCGAAATATCAGAACGTATATTGTGAGTGTTCTTCTTTTTTGTGTTTCTATATTTAATTCCGCCCCACCTGTGGCAAAGTTTATTTATATATATATATATATATATATATATAATTCAAACTTACAGGAGGTAGGAGAAAGAGGAAAAGATAAAGAATTCGTTCTTACGGGAACGTTTCGAACCAGTTGGTCCTTCGTCAGCTCTAGAAGTGCTTCTAGAGCTGACGAAGGACCAACTGGTTCGAAACGTTCCCGTAAGAACGAATTCTTTATCTTTTCCTCTTTCTCCTACCTCCTGTAAGTTTGAATTTATATATTTGTGGCCAATTGGCGAAAACTTCCAAAGATTATATATATATATATATATATATATATAAATATATAAAAACTTTGTCACAAGTGTGACTAAAATGAGAACACATAAAAAAGACACTCACACGGGTTGTAAATTTTTCGGTGGATCGCCGCCACCTTCTTCAGCGAAAGGTATAGGATATATATATATATATATATATATATATATATCCATCACGCCGTAGCCTTTCCGTTAGTCACTGTGGAAAGAGCTTAGTTAATGAGGTTAGGGGCTGTCCATAAATGACGTCCACACGATTGGGGGGGGTCCCACCTTGTGACAATGTGTGACTAGGGGGAGGGCTATGCTTCATGTGACATCCACACTTTTTCCACTGCATATTATGTCTTGTTTTTACTCAGACTGTGGAGGGGGGTAGAAGTTTTTTCATTTTTGTGACATCATTATAGGGCAGGGGGAGACACTATTTGTGACCAACTGTGACAGGGGCGGGGGTCTAGTTTGGTCGAAAATTGTGTGACATCATTTATGGACAGCCCCTTAGGCCTGAGAAACTGGCTCTCTTTCATTAGTTTTGCCATAGTGCCCTAATCCGTGTGTAGCTCTTTTGCTTCTGCTACATTCATGCATTGCTTCACACACACTCTTTTTCACAATATTTGTACCTAACACCTGAATCTTTGCACGATCTTTGTACCTGAAGATGACGCCGCTGCGTTGAAACTAGTAGTATCGGAAAATAAATTGGTGGAATAAGACCAAGTTTTCCTTTTCATTTACGCACTCTTTTTCTTGGAACTCCTAATATTCTTCCTCTTGAGTCTCTTCCACTGCATTCACGCACAAGTGTTGCGGGCTACCCCTTTCTTACAATGAGTTATGATAGTTTTATTTTTATTTATTACTCCACAGCCCCGTGTACATGACCAAAGAGTTGAGTATGGCTCATGAGCTACATCGTTCTGATCCCTGGTCCAGGAGGATGGATGGTGTCTTTAGGTGCCATCATATCTTTCAAATATGTTTATTCTGGAGAAAAGCTCTGACCAATTATACCAATTAAATTTAATAACTATGGAATATGGGCAAATCGAGATAAACAACTCAAGAAAAAAATTGCAAGTATGCTGGTGTAGGTGGTGGAGGGTAAAGTCCTCGCCAGCTGACCCCAGGGTCATGGGCTCGAATCCAACGTGGGTGTATATTAAAAGTCTACATGTAACAATGGTTTATTTCTTCTTATTCATGTACAATTATTAAACCAAAGAAGCTGTAGCTCTACACTTGACTGAAAATTGTGCATCTGTTACACTCCGTAGACTGATCACACTAAAACAAAACACATGCTGCCAACCTCTCTTCTATTGGCCGGCACTACCGACCTACTTACTTTAACATTTTTCACCACTCAGGACATGGTGTGGGTGCTCATCCATTGTTACTTGTGAATAATGAGCTGTTTTCGGTGGTTATGGGAAATAAATTAATTAATTGGCCAGTTGAGAAATGAAAATGAATTTATTAATTACCAAAATTATTTTAAAATCCATAAGAAATTAAAGCACTTTCAGGCCAAACTTACTATGTTATTTCTCACACCAAGAATACCTCTTTGATTGGCCTAGACCAGTGGGTGGAAATCAGTATGTGTATGCATACCACATTTTACATAAAATTCAAATACAATCAGGGCATTTATCCCTATAAGTTGACCTTTCATAAGGAAATATAAGATTTTATGAATAAGAGGACATAAAGTATTGGAAGTTCAGTCATTGGTTTCTTGGTGTGCCACCAACAAACCTATCATGTGCCATGCTGTGTCACATGTGCCATTGTCTTGCCAATCACTGGCCTAGACTATTAGTTGTGCTGGTACTATTCTCTCATCAATGTTTTTCTTCGATACATTTTACATTAGCATAGGTGAATGGCATATGTTTTGCTAATTTTTGCTGCAGGAATGACTGGATGTTGCATTTTAAATTTCTGCATTTTTATAATTTGGCATTTCTGAATTTTTACTAATCTCTTCAAAATAATCACATCAAATGTTGCATTCATTGTTCGTTTGAAAAATATGTGTGATCTGAGCTATCTGTTGGCCAAATATTAAGTGCTATTGTCAAAAATATGCTGGAGTAACCTTGTGCCGGGTTTAATTTGTGCTTCCAATGTCACGGTAAACAATGAAGACTAAGTATTGATGTTTTTTTCTTCCCCCATATTAGGAGACAAAGGCTGTCCAAATGTCATGTACCAGCCAAAAGATGACACTAGCTCTATTGGAGGATATTCAGATATCGTGGGTAAGTTTTAGATGCAGCATTTATGATTTTTTGCCCAAAATTAATTTGTAGCTTCCAAATGGCTGATTCTCAAAGCCTTCAGTTGTTCTTAGAACATAAATACATTTTAACTATATCTAACATTCATATCTCATGCCCAGTCAATCCATAGGTGTATGAATACATGAATATGTGTAGAACTTGGTTACAACTACTATGGTGATAATTATAATTATAAATATGCATAATGATCCCTGCAGTTAATATTACAGAATAGTAAAAATTGGCCTTTTGACTAAGAACACTGCATAAGTTTCCTTTGGGGATACAATCCCTTTACATGGGTCTTCTAGATTCACATGATATTCTAAAAGATTAATCACAAATCAGTAAAACAAAGGGTCATAAATTTGAATCCCATCATAGTTATGGGTGCTGTAATTGGTGGTAAGGCCCTGTGGAAAGGTGATGGGTTAAAAGCTGCCCATCAGAACCCTAATTGTGCAAGGGACTCTTGAAGGGTGCTACATTTGGCCAGGGTGCTTGGATATGGATTTGTTTGTAGAGTTTACAATGAGACCTCAACTCATGTTCTTGACAACTTTTATCTTTATTTCAGCTGGACTAGCATCGGAGACAGCTCTCTCCTTCTCAATTCGAAGAAACTTGGCATCCATTGCAGATCACACTGTTGGTTCTGACACTCTTCCAACTTTGCATGGTCTTCGTTTTCTAAGCATGCTTTGGGTCATCCTCGGACACACCTGCCTTGTAGCCTTCAAGTATTCTGGTAACATTCATTTACGTAGTTCTCAATCTGATATCTTTTAAGGATATGAAATGCTCCTGTTGAATAGCGACTTCATTTTTTTCTCTGATATGTAGTGAATCGTGTATTATTTTAGGGTAGCCACACTTTGATGTTATGCATTTGCCTTTCCATTTACCAATTTCATGTATGATCATATCATGATGTCACCACAATCATAATAATAAATGAACTTGTATGATGATATAAGTTGTGACAATTAGTTCTTTGATAAAGATGCAATGAGAGAATTAAAAAATTGATTAAGAATTGAAAGCTTATTTTCATGCAAAAAATGTGAATATAATGAATATAAATATGTAGGTACATACTGTGTTGGCACAGAGCTAATATGCTTATAACACTGTCCATACAAAACTGAACTATCTTTGTCTCTTGGAGAAACCATCTGGATGCATAGTTATTTTTTTATAACGTTAAGAAATCTATGATCATACTCATTTTGGTCTCTTTTTATACACTAGGTTACTCTGAAAATCAGTATGAAGTCAATAGAACAATTTCAGTATTGGGAGATTTTAGCCCAGTTTTATTCATGATTTATTTCTTTTCCCAGACAACATGGCCTACAGGGGAGTTGTTGAAAAGGAATTTTTATTCCAAACCATCTCAAATGCAGCATTTTCAGTTGACACATTCTTTTTCATCAGGTATGAAAGTCCTTGGTTTTTTAAGTAGATAATTCAATTCCACTTAATTAGTTATGATGCCAAACATCAAGCGAACAAATCACTGTCAGTTCCTTATGCCATGGTATTGATAAGAATGGCTTGATATGCAATGTGGGCATAATGTTTGGATGGATTTTTTGAGAATTTACTTGCTCTGTAAATCAACTTAGACAAATCTTTAAAAAATACCGAAAGATACTTGAAAGTTTCATATGCTATGCTACGAAGTGGTGAAATTTACTAATTATTTTTTAATCCACACAAGCAAATCTTTATTGCAAATGGTTTCAGTATAGCATGTAAATCTCTAATTAAAAAGTAAAATTTTAAGTCTTATTAGTTTTCACAGTACTGTGGTGGGCTACATCAAAGTTGCACTGCTTAAGAAAAAATTTACCTTTTCCAGTGGCCTGCTTGTATCCTTCCTGTACTTCCGAACCACATCCAAGTTGGATGTAAAGCAACTCACGAGGGCTACAGGAGCGAAATCCAACATGCTGCAGTTTATTGGCCTCATGGCTTATCGATTTGGAAGGTGGTGACATTAGTGACTAAAAACTAAGAACTATTTAACCAGTTTCATTCTCTGATCATAGATTTTGGAAGTTTAAGTAAAGAAGCAGTTAATATCATTTGCATGTGATCAATAGATCTGTCATTGCAATGTTGAAAAAATCTATTACCTCTATAAAATGAATGACCTATTATGATGATACTTGCACATACTTAAAACAATCAGATCATTAAATACCTAAATCATCTGGGGGTTATTTTGTAATTCCACTTCCGAAATAGCTCTTTCGGAAGAGCATCAACTCAAATGAAGGAATTTTGTGTCCCGGACACTGGCCATTTGATCATTTGAGCTATTCCACTCTCGAAGTACTCATTTGGAAGGCCAATTCCACGACCGAAAGAACTGGAAATGAACCATTCTCGGCACAAATCAACGAGTCCATGGCCTTGCCATCTGGCGGGTATGGTAACTCCACTTTCGGTAATATTCTCCATTTGAGAGCGATTCGCAACCTCATGTTCTGTGAGGTGCAATTACAAAATAACCCCCCAGAATCAATGTTTTCTGTACATTTTATCTTGCTGGCTCATAATTATTCATTTCAAATCTGGAATTTTTCTCTATTGAAATCTCCATTCAATTTTTAATGAACATTCCCCTTTTTATTTTTTATGATTATAGTTGTAGTGCAATCAAATTTTTTTAAACTGTATAATTAAGTTATTTTTTTATTTACTTTGTATCAACCATTACTCGCAGTTTTTATGAGTAAGACTAAACCCTTAAGACTTAACTTCCCTTGGGCGTCTTAATTTTCTCCAGTCTTCTGGTGTGGATAGAAAAGTTGTTAGTTTATCATAACAAGGAATTTTTTGTCTCGGACACTGGCCAAAACTGATTTAAGTTTAGCTCTATCTTAATTTATATTTATTTTGCAAATTATGTACATATTACAAAATTACCAAAATTATATTATGAACATATTAATTCAGTTCTTACACACCCCATCTTCATTGAATGGTCCGCAAGTGTAAAATTTTTGCATTGGTATACTTTTTCATTAGTTAATCACTATAATTTGAGGAAATCTATTCCAACCTTTGAATGCCTACTTCGTATTGCTCCAAAGATTTACTGATAACATACATGATGTTTGAGAATATTCTGATTTTCCATATCTCATCCTGAAAAAGGATCTGTGAGCAGGTGGCATTGAGCAACTGATTTCTGGAATAACTCCTATATGTAGATGGGCGACCCAATCGGTTCTCCCTACGGTACCTCCCTAAATTTTATGGTCAAAACTGCACCAAATTTCTTTTAAAAATTACCAATATCATTCCAGAAACATCTAATGAAATGCAGTTTTGACATTATATAAAAGCTATTTGAACAATATCCATACAACTTGATTTAGATATTATTTTTCAGAAAAATTTTTGTTTCATATTTTTCAAAATATTCTGCTCACCACCTTTCGCTGAAATCATTTTTGTAGTATCTTGGTCAAGATGTATAATGAATTCACCAGTTTAGAGGTCTATTCAAAAGATGGCTTGCAGTTGTTCTCTGTTCTGAGAGTAGTATTTGCATTTAATTTTATTTTAGAAACCCATATAGTAATTTAAAATATGCATAACCTCATTCTTTTGATCTTTCCTTTCACACCTCTCAATGTGAAGATTGACGGCTCCGTATCTCTATGTCCTTGGGGTTGTGGAAGTCACAATGAAGATTTTCTACCATAATTCTGTATTCGAGCCACCAACGCTGGACCACATCAATTGCCCAAAGTATTGGTGGAGAAATATATTGTACATCAACACACTTTTTCCAGTAAAAGATATGGTGAGAGAACTTAAATTTTGAAACCCCCTTTTCCTCCCAAACTATTCATAGCTGATCATACAAACCTCTAGAGCAGTGTGTTTCCCAAACTTTTTCAAGCCACCATTGGCTCCACAAATCCTTTGGCCCAACGCCCATTCCCAACCGTAAGCTTTAAAATCATAGACTTTCATAGATGTCCAAATCAGGAAAATTATAAAAATAAGGTAAAAGCATTTATGGTGAAATTGTTTACTTCAAATCCAATAAATAGACAGTTTATTCATCCCAGGACATATATAAGTATGGCTACCGTTTGGTCAGGGCCCTGCCTCCCCCCTTTGTTTCTTTTGCCCCCCCTAGATTTGTCCCTCCCCTCTTTGTTTCTTTCCCCCCCCCCCCTAGATTAAAGCACTTATACCAACCAGGGGGCGGGAGCACGCACTTTGGGAACCTTTGCTCTAGAGGATGGTAATGTTTATTTTTATTTTGATGATTCACATGTACTCAAAAATGAAAATTCCATGCAATTTCATGAGCAATAGTGCAAGCAAACTTTTGTGTATTAGTGAGAGGTTTGAATATTCATGCTGATACAAAATTTCAACTGAAAAAACAGGCTGGCTCCTTGAAATTCTAGAAGAGGTGGTAATGGCATGGTGATAGTGGTATGTAAAAAGTATTTTTTTCTGACTGGAATGTGAGGTTCTTTCTTTTGGTATGTTGTGTTCAGCATGAACCATATAATCCATGCTAAATAGGTACTATATCTATCCACTTTCTTGCCTATGCATATTATAATTATGGAACTATGTATCATGCTAGGAAAGTGAAGAAACTACCCTTATTTTCTTTAGACTCCTTTTCATTTACTTGGATGAGATAAATTTTCATTTATCCTTTGTGTTAGACACTTAAAATTAAATGTTTTTACATATAACTCAAACTCCAAGTTAATCTTTTACAAAGAGAAAAAGGAGAAAGTGCTTATTGAGCTGAGAAAATAGGCATGATAGGTATATCTTCTTGGTCACCCTGTGACCTAATGTAAATGAAACATCTTGATTTCAATAGCCTTTTAACACAATAAATGATCAACCATTGCAACAATCACAGTGATAATCTTTTATTCTGTTGTTAAAATGCAAAAAACACTCTATTCTAGTGTATGCTGTGGAGTTGGTATCTGGCAGATGACACACAGTTCTATGCTCTTGGAATTATTATTCTAATTTTAGCTGTAAGGTAAGTAATACAATTATCTGATTTTAAAAGTAATTTGAAATTATGTACCTGCAAATTTGAAACTTCTCTAGTTAAGTAGGTACCTATTTTTGATAAATGATAAGATTGGCAAAGTCAAATATCACACCATATTATATTGTTTCATTTTTAATCATCTGTTAAGATGTCATTATATGCAATCAATAAAAGGGCCTCAACATGTTACTTTCCAAACAGCCATTTTCGCCTGGCAGCAGTCACTACAGCAACGTTCCTTATCAGTTCCTGGTGTACAACTGCCTTCATTGCCTTCCAGAACAACCATGTTCCTAGGTTAGTAAAAATACCAATAAGTTTACTATCTCTTAATAACTGAAGTAATGTGGATTTCACTAGTGAAGAGCCCTGGATCCAAAAATGTAATTCCTTTATCTCTATATCCTATTTATAATGATTAAGTAATAACTATTCATAGGTTTTATAAAGTCCTCAGACCATTACATATTCTCCTGAGAAATGGGAATAATTATGTAAGTCTGGGAGACCATAGCTAATTCTGGCAAAATGGGACAAGGGATTGTCCACATTAAGTGAAGTCCAGATTGTGCAAGGATTTTTCAAAAAGTACACCAGTGGAATTATCTTTCGTGAACCCTCTCATCCATGAATATATATTTGGATCAAAATCTTCTGCACCACTGTACGGGTAGTAGTGTTGCCTAACTTTCCATGGCGCTGCATTCAGCATGGTCTGCTTGTGTGTGCCAAAAAATAGTCAGTATTTAAATGGAGGCCAATTCCGGTACCTTTATTTCCAGTATCTCCATTTGAATCACGGCCTTTCCTTCAGCATGGCTCACTTGTGTCTGTCAATAATGGCCAGTGTTAAAAGGGAGGCCAATTCCATGCCCTCTATTTCCAGTATCTCCATTCGAATCACGGCCTTTCCTTATTAGAACCACCTTCTCTAGAGTGGCGGTGCTACAATCTGCTTGGTCCTGATTTTTCGGTGCATGCGGAATGTTTGGCAACACCAAATGGGGGCAAGTTTAGGATCCATATGTATATTCATGCTCTCATCAATAAATTTAATAATAATAATAATATGTTTTATTTGTCCATCGATTTTTTGTTACAAATATAGGACACCCAATCACTCAATAGGATAGGAAAATATTTCAATCACTTTCTGTGAGGTAGGAGGTCCTCCTGAGTAAAAAAAGGTGGCTTGAGTATGACAATCATATGTAAAGAAAATAGCTGCCTATGTGCACATATCAATCGGCATATAAAAGTCAATAAATTGTGTCGCATTAAGGAATAGGTTTTTATTTCAAAGTGAACTCCAAGTGGTACAGTGACAGCTTTGGCGAAAAGTTTCACAGGTAAAAATATCTGGTCTTTAATGCCACTGGAACTGCTCTGGACACAAGAGGGGCAACATGGTCTGGACAGAGAAGTCTGAGCTTTATAGTTGTCACAATATACCTACATATTAAGAACCTGCATCCATATGTCTAACATTATTCCGGAAAAAGGCCATCACCTATCATGGAGATGATTCCGCTCATATTTTCCACTTTGCAGATGCATAATTCAAAGTACCTAGTCACCAGAAGAGTTTAATTAGAGAACCACTGAGCAGCATGATTCCATCAATCATGGAATAGAAAATTACCCAAAGTGTAATCACCTGCCTCCATCAGTTTAATCCTTAAGCTACTGTAGCTAGAGCGCATGTCGTCCCTGTGCAGGAAATATCTATTCAGACGGAGCCTGTCCCTCCTTCCCATGGGCCGAGGCCGGGCAGTTATATAACAAATGTAATCCCCTCCCGACCTTTTTTTTGGGATCCCAGGGGGTGGGCACTGGAACTTGTTGAGGGATCAGTGGGACTTGGAACAAATTTTGAAAACTTGTTTATAGGCGTAATTGTTAAAAACAAATATGAAAATATTTTTTTCTAGCAATTTTCTGTTTAGTTTGATACCAAACACCAAAGAGATCCATCGATAATTGAGCCAGGCGCGAACATAAGACAACTAACTTTTGAGACAACCATAGCCCATTGAGCGAGAAATCGGAAGAAAGGGTCGTACCTCATTGAGATGGTATGCGATCCCTAAAGAGCGAGGGAAGGGAGTGGTTTGGGTAAAAAGGGTGGGTCCCTAAATGTCCACCACTGGAAAGAAAGAGTTCGGGTCATAAAAATATGAAAGGGCTGAGGGAGCAGGTAGACAGAGAGGGTTAAACATACAAGAACGTTTTTCCAGCAGTTGCCGGTAAACACGTACATGTACGTTTCCCGAAGTCTAAGGGTTAACAGATATCTTGTCATTAGTCTATGGTGAGAAACATAAGATAAGCTGAAGATACATATATGTACTTAAAATGTGCTACTAACAATTGGGCAGAGGACCAGATGGAGCCACTAACCCAGACGGAAACCCGTGAACAATTTATTTCTACTAGCAATTCATTTTTCCAAGGATTCCATTTGCTTGATTCAAGTGTTGCTAACAGACTGTATCTAATTTTTCTTTCAAACAACCTTCACCATGGTAATCATCAGCGTCAATGACCCCCTGGCACTCTTTGACAAGATTTATGATAAACCGTGGACAAGACTGGGACCATACCTGGTGGGAATGTCTGTTGGGTGGATATTGTTCAAAACAAACTGTAGAATTCGTATGCATTTGGTAAGTTTTCAGCATCACAAGTAGGAATACTATGAAGTAATCCTTTATGCATGTTAATTATTATGTTGAGTGATCCAGCGTAAAATGTTATTTAATAGTTAAAATCACCCCTTCTTTCTTTTTAATCAATAGGTATTCTACCATTTAATGTTCACTTAGCGTTTTATGTATTATTGCATGTCCGTTACCTTAAGGTACCTAAGGTAAATAATTATTTCATATAGTTATTTTGTGCAGGTTTTTAATCAAGTAAGAAAATTATCCAATTCGGAAAATTACAGTAAAACCTCGATTGTATGTAGTTGGAGGGACCAAAAAAGAGGTAGTATGTAAAATCAAAAGTCGATAAAAATGTGTGACATTTTGTAATGTAATAACATTTTTAAGATAACTTCATTGTGTTTCAAATCAAGCCGTGAATCATGTAAAGTTGTATTGATATGTGAATTTCATTGGAATTAATGTATTTGATGGCATGTAAAACGTACCGTTCACCCCAAAATAATTGCTAGAAAATCACCCTCTTAAATCTTATATGTGAAGGCAATCCTCCACACGCAGGCTTAAGTCATCCACAATACTATTCTCTACCGAGGACAAATCTTATCCCAGATGTCCTGTGCTACTCACCCCTTCCCTAAGTATTAATATTCATCACTGGTATTATTGTTACAAATAGAACAATTCTCGATCTGTATACATTATTTGTCCGAAAATAACCCCTCCACCCCCCGAACTTTTCATCTCTATTTTTGGAAATGGATACATCAGTTCTACCCGTAATTTGCTTATTTTAATTTAATTTATTTCGTATTAATCTTATTTAAATAAAAAATATAATTGGTCGTTTTTTTCAGTGTATCCCCAGATCTAATGCGAGGAAAAATATTCTAAACGTAATCGTATCGTGGGTTGCATATATGGACTTTTCCGCGGCATTGTATGTCAATAAATAGGTATATTGATTGTTATGATGAAAAATCAATGAGATTATAAAAACATTTAATAAATTCTAAGAATTACAGTTGAATAGCAAAGTTGCTGGTCCATTGCCGACGGGTACCTCAAGTTCAAATATGTATTTATGACACCGGTGTGTTTCAGGTTGCATATTACGTCTTTACTGAGTTGGCCGTGTATGGCTGTAACACCATCTACATGAAGAAATATTAATTTAATAATTTCAAACTTTTCGGTAATTACTCAAATTATAATAGTTCGTTTTTTACTTATATGAGTTATATCAGCACATTACTACCTATTTTTCTCTGTTATTTTGGACCATTAGCAACGTAATTTCTGAGTGACTTTCTCTTTTCATGCTCGAAAATAACTCCCCTTTTCCTTTTGAGTAATGATATTTGGCCAAAAATGAGGGGCATATTAGGACATACACGGTATATTGTTTTTATTGCTTCTGTGATATTGAAGAGCAATATATCGAATGTCATATCGTCACCATATTAAGATTCATCTGTGAAAAAGTTAAAATGTCAGTTTTTCAAGAAAACTTGCGATTCAAGGCTTGACTTATTTTTTAGAATAATTCCATAATTAAGGGTTACCTAGCTTAAGGTCTTGAGTGCACTCACTTTATGGAGAAAGCAATAATGCTCAGATAATTCGTCTTGTGCCTCATCTTTAACTCTCTACGTCTTTTTGTTGCAGGGAGCAGTGGCTGCTGGCTGGACATTGAGTTCTTTGTGCCTCCTTTCCTTACTTTACGGCTTGTATGGAACAAATTTGTCTCCGGCAACTGCGGCTGCTTATTCTTCCCTGAGTCACACCGCATGGGCACTTGCCATGGCTTGGGTTGTCATTGCCTGCTCCACGGGATATGGAGGTAAGTCTCCGATGATTTTATTTGATATTAACTTTTGCAATTTTAATAAAACTGAAATCTAGCCCTACGGAGTAACTAGCCAGCAATTGAGTTATAACTAAATTGCTGGCTATTAACTATAGTTTAGAATGCATAAAGTACAGTAGGCCCTCGCTTATATGGTCCTCGGCAAAATTCAGACAGGCCCCCAGCAAGTAGTGCAGGTGTTTTGAAGAAGTCGTGAGATGTCACCACAACCAGATCAACCAAAATGAAGTTTAGGTTCATATAATGTCTATCACTAAAATTAAATTCCAAGATAGGTTTACTTATGTTTTTTGTTGTGATCAAAGTAGGCAAAAATTTGAGGGGCTCAAACGTAGGATGTGGGGACAAAAGTTTCACAAAATAGCAGAGCAGAAGTCTGATTCCAAATCGTGCACACCAAAGAGAATAAGATCATTGGGGTAGCTGGATGAGACTTATGTAAGTGAAGATGTATAGTTAATGGAGGAAAATTTGAACTTTCCACTAAAGAAAGAAAGTCACATAAACTGGCAGTTGCTACTAAGGCAAAATATCATTTGGAAATTCACCATTTAAATCTCATGTACATATGCCATATTTATTACTCTACTCTTTGTTCTTCATCTCATTAGCAAAGGATGCATCAGCATTTAAAATATTTAAATTCACAAAATAATATTTACAAGGGGAGGTCACGGTTTGTGCATGGGCGATTTTGCTGAAACATAGGAGCTAGATTCTCCTGATCTCTGTGGTATCAAAAATACCACCTTTTGGCCATAGATGGCCTATAGTTTATGAGATATTGGCATTTAAAGATAGCTGCAGATGCATGGTAGGACAGCATGGTGTATTGTTGCGGATCCGAGTTCAATCCTGATGCACCAAAATTTTTCATCGGTAATGTTGTATTTTTTCTCCAATTCTATTGTGGATCACTAAAATTTTTTGTTTCATCACTTTTCAATCTTTCCGTCTCCCGGATGTGATACTTCAGCTCCATATCCATTTTTTTTACATACTATAGGATTTTTCCAGAATTCCTCGAGTCGTATCCGAGAGATGGAAAAATTGAAAAGTGATGAAATAGAAAATTTATATGCTCTACAATGGAATTGGTGAAAAAATACAACAATACCGATGAAAAAAAAATTTGGTGCATTGGGACTTGGGACCTCGGTTCTGACAATATGCCATGCTATGCCACCAAATACCATGCATCTGCAGCTATCTTTAAACGCTAATATCTCATTAACTATTGGGCGTCTAAACCCAAAAGTATTTTTGATACTGTGGAGATCAAGAGAATGATCTAGCTCTCAAGTTTCAGGTAAATTAGCCGTGCACGAACTGTGACCTCCCTTTCATAGCCACCATCATTCAATGCCATTACCCACTTGGCCTGAGTGCAGAGATGACGCTATCACTGATTGGATCAACCTGAATTTGATTTGATGCCTCCCAGCACTTGTCTTCGAGAGGGATTTACTTTTGCTCATGAGCTCCATCATTGCACCATTTAATTTCATGCGGCCCAAATTACATGACCCCATGCATAATGGACTGAAGTCAAAACAGCTGACCAAAACAAAAATTCTATTCTCAGTGCAGTAATTGGAACTTTGCATGACCACTCTAAATTGATCATTGTGAATGAAATTAGAAGTTATTTTCCATAGTTATCTCTTGTTAATAAATAGCAATGACTCAAAGTTGAATAAATTCCACAAAAAACGTCCACCCTTTATCAGAAAACTAAGCACCCTTTAGTAAAGAAAGAGAATCGCCCTTTATCCACATTCTATCAGAAAACCCTTGCATTAGAGCTGTTGAGATACCTCCAGAGTTAGCATATGGAATAAAAATCTACTTAAAATTATATATTTACATTAATAATTATTAACTTTAGATTGATAAGTACATCTAATTTATATTTTATAATAATATAGTATAAGTACATATTTTCTTAATGAGAAAAGATTTAAGCATTGATTATAAAATTGTGAATCTGATTTTCTGAATCATATTTGAAGCTTATTGTTAAAACTATTTTATGAAAGATTTTTTCGTTGCGTATTCTCACTTGGTTCCCTTCTTTTCATTTCAGGCTGGGTGAATTCATTATTGTCTTGGAGTCCATTGTATCCTTTCAGCAGGGTAACATATTGTGCATACCTAGTGCACCCTTTAGTGATTAGGTTAACGGCCATGAATATGGACAGTCCACTTCACCTTGGGAAGGACAACATTGTGAGTAAATCTCAAAACTCAAAAGTTTCTGACTGAACATTCATTGTAAATTATCTTCCATATTTTGTATATATTACCTCGTATAACTGTGTTAATGATGTGAGTCATTATTAGATCATCCTAGAAAATAGCAATATAAATTTATCAGGTGATGATAGAGACATCTACCCAGGCATTGATGGTTATGTGGACTAGACCACATACGGTGACGCCAACTGCATAGTATTTGCTTTACATGATGAGTGAGGTCCAGAGAGCAACAGTGATCCCCACGTAAGGGGTCATGGCACAAAGTAGATCATAAAAATAGGGGGTGGGGTGAGGGGACCCAGGAAATTTGGGAGGGAATCATTGAGTGGGAGGGGGGAATGTGCACAACTGCTACGCAACATCTGTAACGTACTCGGTAATTACATTCCTAACATGACCCATATCTGCCTTACACCTATAGCCTCAGAGTTAGAGTGATTTTGTGTATCACTAGATAAATTAAAAAACACTGCATTGCAATTGAATAACACCTGTGTGTTTTATAACAGGTTCAAAATTATTATGAAATTGCTTTCAAGTAAAATAAGATCTGATGCCTTCCCGGCGTATACAATAAACATAGGTTATTCCAATATTCCAATGGGTCAATTCTTCCATTGCTGCCGATGTTTCCAGAGTAACTTAAGTCTCACTAAATGAAAGTAGGTAAATATTCAGATGGAATGGTTGAAAAAAGAGGTAATTTATGTAAGATATTTAAGCACTTGGAGGAAGAATATTTCCAAAACTTCCAAATTAGTCACCTGTCAGAGATGACTACATACATTATGAAAGATTTTAATGCCAGATTCAAACCAAATTGATTTCCAATTGTTGCACAGCAAGGACCTGCCGTGCCTCTGATAAAGTAATGACCCTCAAATGATTATGTTCAAAGGTAAAGACTTCCATAACCCTCCTCTAATTACCAATTTCTGTCTCTTGCAGACTATCATTTACCTTGGAAATGTTGTTGCATCGTATGTGCTCTCATTTATGGTGTCACTGGCATTTGAGGCACCAGCCGTGGCCCTGTTGAAAATTTTACATCCAAAGCACCACAAAGCAGACAATGAACAGAGCCAAACTCACTACATTGATCCCTCTGTGGGCTGAAACTTTCTGTTTAAAGAAAAGGTAAGTAAGGATATGTTTTTCACTACTGATGACGCTGTTTAAACGTGGGCCCACTCATTGTAAGGGAAATAGAATGAATGCCATGTCAGTCACATAATTATTCAGATTTACAATATCAGCTGGGTGCAGTATTACTACACCCGAGCACAGACATTTGCTCATGCATGGCACCTACTCAAGGCTGCACTGTGGCCATATGCATATCCGATCAAACAAACTTTTTTTCAGTTGTGTAAATAGTAACGAAGTTGTAATGACGAACATCACCCTGCTAACAGTTCATAGCAGCTTATTTATTCTGAGTTTTAAGACTTATATACCCATGTCAAAAACTGTTATCAATGTGAAAACAATGCAAGCTGTTAATGTTGGCACAAATTTCTATGTTGTACTAGATTACCAAAGCTAGACTACATAAATGTGATCTCTTGTCTTTACAGGAATCTCTGATACTGGGTCTACGTTGGCTCTCTGGAAAGCAAGGATGATGTGGTCCTAATTCTATTCAGCTACATTCGTAATTCATGAGATGTAGCTGAAGTGTTGAAGGATATTTTGTACATAATGTATTAAACATAATCATATATTTTTATTTATATTTTTGTTATGCAAATACAGCAAGGATGTTTAAGACAGAAATAAGAAGCTGAATGTGAGTCCGACTGTTTGAAAAAGTGTTCATGTGGATGTTGTCTAAATTTTATTGCTTATTTTGTACATTGACATTCTCTGTTCTCAAGACCTAGAAACATTTCACTTGTGCCAATAGTGAAATAGAGGAAGTAAAGTGAAAGTAGATTATTCTGCGAATATATTATGTATTTAAAAATGTGGTAATAATGTGTACACAAAATCTAATTCACAGTAATGGATGAGTGATTTCTGCAAGTTCATATTTTAGCTGCAAACCTATCCTGTTAAGATGTAGCACAGGTATATTTCACATTTGTATACAGCTGTTTCTTAAACTGAGATTGAACCAATATTTCTGTATGTGTCCTTGACTGAAATTTGTACTTTTGAATTGAAAAAATAAAACTTGGCTCTCAATATTTTCATCAATTTTAATTGCAAGTACATTTCCACTTTGGATTCCAGAAATTTTAGAGCAAATACAGCAGAGCCAGTATAGCTATGGTATAGCCTACTCACAAAAATTTAAATCTCTAGTTATTTGTTGGTCCATGATTGAGAGCAGGAATATATATATTTATGTATTTTCTATTGAATCGGTGCAAAAACGTCATGTCCAAATAATATCGCTGCTCTGTTTGCTGTCAATCATGAAATTTGAAATCTTAAATAACCAACACTCACGCTAATATTTCTGAAATTCTAATTACCAACAATGGATATGACAGTTTACAAAGAGATGATAGCCATGGCCAAAATGGGTGCTTGGAAGAGACTAAGCGTGCTGCTGCAGTACGTGGATGTCATTGAGCAAACTTTCTCATTTCCAAAGACAGCCAAAGCACCTATCCAAATTTTGAAGTCACTAGCCCAAAGTATCGTGCCTTAGTCCGAGCATATAGCAAAGAGACTTGCTGAGCTTGAATGGTATCCTCTTGTGTTATTTCCACATCAAACTCAAGCGTGCTTTCCCCAAGCAGCCTAGAAGAATTAGCAACAGCTCATGACTCATTGAGATCCATGACAATTTACCTATTCACAAAAAAAAACTAAATTTTTTTTTACTAATTCACTCATCCACAATTTCTAACTAATTAACTCATCATAAAGTTCAAATTTCTTATTTTTTGCCTCTCCTGCAAATTCCCAGCACTTGCTGAGTTCTTTAATTTTTCTAAGTAGCTAGTCAACCTGAACCAAGGAGAAAACCTGACAAGCACTTTGCTGCTTGTATACATAACTTTTGCCACAGTAACTGCACTATACTGTAAGATTCACCATATGGGCATTGCATTTCACATCTGAGCTCATTCATAAAATCCCGTCAAGTAGACACCTTGTCCATGAAGCTGCTAGAGCTGAACAAGTGCTTCCAAAATAAATCAGGCATGATTTGATTACATCACCAGCGAATTGACTGATTTCACTCACAAATATTCTAGTGACTCAAATCAGGATTGCCCCTGAATCTTCAATAGAACATAAATTTTGAGGACACCAGGGTTTGCCACGTTATAACCTATAATGGAGTCACCTGCAAGTGCATATGAGTGCAAAAACTCTGAGGAAAAATGAATCGTGTTGACTGGGACTCGAGCACGGATCCAGGCTTGAGTAGTCTGGATTAGGATCTGGGTTCGAGACCCCGCCACGGGGAATGATTTTTCCTCCATGGAATTTTCACACTTCTATGGAACTTTTACCTCTCAGCAGAAAGCTTACATATTTGAGCTGTGAATGATCAAAGTTATTTTACTCAGAAATGTTGTGGCATTTTTTATACACCCCCACCCCTTTTTTTCATTAATTCCCCTCTTTGGACATGTTTCCCCTCTGCAGACAGTTTACCCTCCGGACTTAGCCGAAGGACTTGTCCGAGGCATGCCCCGTCATGCGCTCTAACAAAATGTGTGCCAACAATTGACAAAATGCCTACGACTCCAAAATGCAGCGACTCCTGCCAGCAACTTCTGCCATGCCTTTTGCCACGCCAGGTCCTCCATTGTTTATATAGCCCCTGAAGTGAGGAAGGATTCCAGAAATTTGGTCATTCTGACCCAGGCACAAAGGCTGTGATCCTGTATTCTGCGGTCGGAGTCAGAAAACAGTTCCTGTTGCTCCAATTGAAAACTGCCACCCCATCTTTTACCCATCCCGTCATTTCCTCCCCTCCAAGGCTACCAATCGCCTTTATCCTTAGCTAACCCATTCCACCTCGTCCTTGCCGACAAACCCCCTCCTCAGCTGATTCACCACTAAGAACTTTTGCCGTCAAGACGAGGACCGAGAAATATCGTTGTGTGAAACTGCTGATTTTCAGTCATTTTGTACTTAGAGAGAAGCTCAACCTCTTGTACTTGTGTAACTTATTCATTTTTCTGAGTGGACGCTCGCATAAACAGTCACCTGGAACTCGACCTGTTGGTAATTTGTTTGTAATTTGGTTGGTTTTGGGTGAAATACATTGCTATTTCAGTTATTGATTGATAATACTTGTGCTTCGTTCAATATCCTCATTATTCTCACTCAAGCTTGGAAATAGTTTGTTTTATACGGGTGTTATCGAAGAGAAAACTAATTTCCTTCTCCCGATAGTGCTTCAATGTGCATTTCAATGTGTTCATTTCAACATAAAATGTTTCAATTTTCTAAGTTTCTGATTAATGCTATTAAGCCCATGCATTTAGTGACACTATAGGCCTCGAATCCCAAGGATTTTTTTGTATTCATAGAATGCCACAAACTAACAGCAAAAAAGTTTATCTATTAGGCTTGAGTTGGTAGCACCATTCCTAAAAGAAAAGGTAGATGACCTAATTGACAGCCTGAGCATGAGAAAAATGAGCTGACAATATTTATGCATGGGTTATATGTAATTATGTATAACATTAGAGCTTGAATTAGTGCTTGGGCTAGGGATGTCCAGAGTACCTAATTATCTAGGCCCAGGTAATTTGAGTATGGGTTTCAAAGAGTTAATTGCGTACTTCAAGAAAATTGCTGTCATCTGAAATACCAAGCATTAGAAAATGATAGTAATTTAGAAATTTTTCTGAATACAAAAGAGAGTCCACGTGAACAGAAGTAATCTGAAAACATTTTTGAGGAACAACTGACATTTCAAAATGTCAATATATCTTTTTGAGTCCACAGCTTCCACGACCCAAGCCTTTTAACAATTATGAGATGCCAATTGGACACCAAAACTTAGGTCAATCATAAAATTCATCAGTCAGTCATTCTCTTCTGCTGGAAAGTTAAGGCAATGGGCACGAATTTCACTGCCCTGTATGTCCACAGCCGTTCTCTCCACATTCAAAATAAATGTTTTTGCATACACTCAGAGTTGATCCAATCACTTTTTGGATAAATGTTTGAAAAAATATTCATGAAAATGGAGGAAACTTTTCATTCATACACGATGACACTTTTTTTTAGTAAAATCAGAGAAGTATTTAATAATCGATCCATATACACAATTTGGTAGTTACAATGTTAAGATGCTAAGCTATAACAATTATAATGATTTTTATACAGTAATAATAATGATATAGAGTAATTGATTTCCTTCATACACGCACACACACACAAGGAGTAGTATCTATGAAAATACAAAAAGCACTACACATCTGATTATATTAAAATCTTAGAATGTTTGGAACATAACTCCATAAAAACAAATACATTTGCAACAGAAAGTAAATATATCAGGAGAATTTTTGCCATTGTTTAAAATAATGATGCATTTTAAAGTTTCTAAATCCATTCTGCCAGTAAAATTTTTACTTTTGGAAGAATACACTTGTTTAAAAATTAAACAAAAAGTCTTGGCTATTCACAGAAATAGCATTAACATGACTATAAAATCATATATAATATGACTCAAAAGAATATAAGAATGGATCCAGAAACTTCTTAACTAATTACAAACAGCATTTTGAGATACTTCATGCTTACTTCAGCTACATCAACAATGTGAAAATTGTCATTTTGTACACTCAAAGATTAGGGAAACCATTTGCTTTTGAAAACACAGCCAGCTAACAGCCTCTGTGGTTCATCAGAATGGCCACAAAAAGTTGCAAAATAATTATCTTACTTGATGTAAAACAAGGCCTTGATAAGTCTTTGTAAGATTAAAAACGTTTTGCCCATGTAACAAAATATAAATTTACCAATTTAAAAAAAACAGTTTTTAAAATTCTTTGGATTGCACCGAAGGCTAAGTAAAAAATATGAAATGTAGATTTTGCGACCGCCAAAATAAGCATGGCCAAAATGATGTCCACCCAGAGCGAAAAACAGAATCCAAGTTGACATCAACGCATTTCAACAATTGGCTGTATAATAACAAAGCATGGCATACTTAAAATGTTTTCTGTTCCCTTTGTGCAACTTATCTTATAGACAACATAAATATATCAACATTTTTTTCTCAATAGAACAGGTAATAAAATTCACTGGATTGACGATTCCACATGATGGAATCATAACAAAAAAAATCTCTTTAGAGACAGCTTGATTACACATGTACCTAAGTGAAACACCATTTTCCCACATAAAACTGCAGATATGGCTCTTTACTACCATGAAAATGGTTAAATATTAATGTGAATAACCTAATTTTGCAACATTCTGTTTTTAAAATGACTTCAATATGGCAATTATTAGAAATCAACATACTATACAAAGTTAATGACAGAGGCAGCCTTTAATGCAATAAAATGAAAGCAGCTTTTTTCTTAAAATTAAATTAAACTAGAAGTGAAAAAATATAGGCTGAGATTCAGGCTACAAGAGCTCAGATATCAATAAATGGTTAACATCTATACTGAATATGAAAGAAATATCTTCATTAGTAAAACATATAAAAGTTGTTATGACTCTTAAATACACTAAAATATTATAATTTCAAGCAATATCAATCATGGATTGCAAGGCAATGACTTCCTCGCCAAAAGTAATATTTTTCATAATGGTTCATAGCTGGGCATTTGATCATTTGTGATTTTGATAAAAATATACAGTAACAAAATTTTTAAAAATCAATAAAAATAATTAAGACTGCACGTTTACTAAATTAACCAATGAATATGTTGTGGGCGCTGAACACTGATTTCAATGCTCTCAATCAGTATTCCACTTGTTACTGGTGATGCTGAATTTCACTAATTCAAAAGATTCAGGAATAACACTACGTTAAATCAAAGTTCCAAGCAATGACTGTTATTTTCATAATAAAATGAAAAAATAAAACATTCTATGTTACTATTAAGTTTCTTTCTATGTATTAGTGATGTATCCCACAGTATAGTTTATAAATATAAAGATATGCAGGACAAATTTTTTCAAAGCTAAATATTTCCTTAAAACAATGATATCCTAATGATCATTAAGGAAATATCAGTAGAAAAGGATAATAATACAGCTTGGTATACACTATGATAATCCATTTGGGCATGTGAAAACAGCAAACCAAGTCTTTGATGAAAAACGATTTTAAGGAGCATTATACTGGATTACTTAATTTCTTAAATGAATTTCAATTTTAAAAACACAGACAAATTCAAATACCCTAAAGAGAAAATACTTCCTTAGATTTCTAGCTTACACTGGGATCTATTTTAATAACTGTTGAGCTTATTAGTATTTTATGTCATTTTCCTAAATTGGGAAAGGTACAGAGCTCAATGAGAATTCTACTATAGAGCTGAGATATGCTTTGCATTTAGGTTCCATTGAATGTATGTAATTAATTGGCGGCAATGGTGCCATCCATCTATCTTTATCTACATAAATGTCATGGGATGGGGTCTAAATGATTGATTAGAGGACCTTGAAGAGGTTTCCAAAGGTGTATGACAACATATTCAACTGTGAGGGCAATCGTGTTCGTTTCTCCATTACACAAAGTAATCACAAGCATAAATAACCACACTCGTTCTCCCTTAAAGATGCGATCGATGGGAATTAAAATCAGCTTTTTGGACGCAATAACTTGTGATTAATGCATTTTCTTAATCAGTCTTCTCCAATCTGAAAACATACCATGCAGTGGACATGTATTACAACCATCCATTTTGATACAAGAAAAATGATATCCCATCAGTTCAACTGAAACACCGTTGCAAGAATAGATCACTTGAACCTACTTAAAAATTTCACACTCAAACACTTTATATATTTAGCAAGAATTGAGAAGTCAGATTTGTCTGACACATCCAATAAATTATGTAATCAAGTAGCGTTATAATTAAGTACTTTAACTGAATTTCCTGGTAACTCAATTGAAAATATTCCACTGAAAATTTCATAAATTTGAATGCTTAAAAGACATAACAATCAAAGTATCTCTTATTTGTAAATCCACTTGGGAAACATCAAAATATATGTTTAATACAACAACTTACAGAATACTTCAACTTTTAAGTAATGAAGAAATGTTATAGTTAGAGCAAGACCAGTAGAAACTAGATTTTTAGTCGTATTGCACTTTCATTGTTGGTTTATCAAAAATCACCTTTTTCAACATCTTGATTGAAGACTTATACAGCAAATAGTAAGTGTTAGCAAGTAAAGTTAAATATGTAAGTGTACGGAAGCATGCATGCATACATTTATGCATATATATATATATGAATATATACACATATATGTATGTATAATAATTGGTGACACACGCTCCAAAGGGTCAACCTAAAAGGCGAGAGCGCATGTGTGGCGGGAGAGATAAAGTGCTTGTGTACCATTGGTTGCTGAGAAAAGGTCACCGGAGATATGACTACTAAATAACACCACTCTAGAATAAAAGGATTCCGGAGTAATGGCCAGCACATGCTTCAAATCCATACACCACACTGGTATCTTTATGCCATAAAATGAATCCTTTTGTCCCAAGGACTGCTAGAAAGTCTTGTATCCCAATTGTCAAGGACTTAAACTGCTTATATGTTCAATTTTCAACCTATGAGGCCCTTGTAATTCACAGAATTTGACAATTTGGAGAGTAGTAAATTTACAAAATAACACCACGGTCATCCACTGACCATCATGAGCGGAGAGCAGGCAGTCTCCTTGGAAAACCTGCCCACATATCTTCCGCCATGACCGGATGACATCCAAAAACACCTTGCACAAAAGGAGCAATGTCTAAGACAGGGATACACAGATGGGAAACGCAACTAATGCTCATGTAAATATTACATATTGCTCTTCAACTGAGGTATGGGATGAAAAGTGTCAGAGAGTCACTTTGTAAGTTATCACGGAAAAGAACACTTATGAAGCAGTTGCAAGGGAGAATCAAACATTTTGGTGATATAAATAATCATTGCTATTAAATGCCCAACAATAATGCAATAACCCAAGTTTTCAAGTTGATGATATTGCATTGTCTTTCAAAATAAAAGCATGCACTTTGAGTAGTACTCAAAGGATAGTATTTTTCTATAGACGAAGGGGAAAAAGCATCCTCCTGAACAACATCTTGCTCTTTTAAGGGATTAACTTATATTCTTCTGACTTCTAAATCCACCAGCTACTAATGCAAACCCCCATAGGGGGAAAGTCATGGCCCTCGATGCCAGCGCATAAGTCTATCTATTTTTGTGCACATGGGTATAACCTGCATATTTCACAAATCAAATGGCAGCACATCAGGAAGGAAACTTAATTCCACGTTCCATAGCACAAGGGATATTTAAAGTGAGGATATGGAAAATAATGGATGAAGTAAGCCTGCATAAAAAACATGGGAAAACAACACCTAGCACACGACAACGAGAGGAAGGTTTTTAAAGGGTCCATCCACACCCTCCCTCCCACCTCGACGGCCCTTATCGTGTGTGGGGGGGTGGGGTGGGGGGAGTCACAGGCTGCTGCATTGTGGGAGGGGGCGGGGCACACCTTGGCATGAGAGGGAGGGTGTGAGAGGGAGAGGAGGGAGGGGGAGTAGTAGAGAGATAGAGAGAGAGAGAGAGCTTCAGAGTCATCTTCCCTTATATGTATACTGACAGAATTGCACGTGGGATAAGGAAGAGACCAGTGTCATGCACCGAGTCATTGAAAATGTTCCACCATCATCTTCTAAGAGGGAGATAAGATCTTAGCCTCGGGGCCTTTTGGCTATCTTGGGGAAGAAACTATTGTTCTCCTTCATGGTCCTCTCACTGAGCCATCACAGCACCATTTTTGGGATTGGTTGGCTGGCTGCCTCCTGCTTGCTCCAAACACTTGCAGCCAAAATCTAAAAAGAGACACATTAAGCACTCAAAATTAGCTCCTTACAATATTCACCCCTAAGTGATGGCCTGTAGAGACCCACAAAAGGTGGGGTCATTTTACAGCCAAAAGTGGTGTTATTTTTTGCTAAAGCGGTGTTATTTAACCCTGATATTGGCGGTGATATTTTCACGACAAAATATTTGCTGTGAATTAAGTGCCCTCCTCCCAGCAGGCCCACCTGTTGGCATTAAGTGTTGGACACCCTATTTTAACAATTAATAGCATGCTGTATTCACATTTTATATGTTTGTACATTTCACCTAACCAATTTACATGAAGAGACAAATTACAGTTACATGTCCATATTTTCAAATGAAAAAATTGCCAGTGTGGCCACAATTTCTTCTTTTAGATTTGCTCTCCTATTTTTTAGCACAGTGTTGTAGGAGGAAAGAAATATCTGCAAGTCCACATTTGCACAGGGGGTCCAAATCGCTTCAATGCACTTTAATGCAAATGATAGTTCAAACAATTTTAGTACCTGATTGGTTTCATTATATCCACTGAACCCTGGAAATTTTGTTGCTCTAATATTCGACATAATTCCCAAAACCCCAACATCAACTTTCCCGTCTCAATTGACTAAAGGCCAGGGGCGGTCTGGCATTATCGGGGGCCCTCGGCTAGAAACGAATTTGGGTGGGTATATTTTGGGGGGCTATTGTTGCAAGAAAGAAAGCGCTGTTATCCATGCTAATTAGACACCAGAAGAACTCGCAAACAAAATGTTTGTTTTTTTTTGTGAAATAAACCAGATACATAATATACAGATATGTATTTATAAATATTCAACATGGGTCTGCAAGAGGCAGTGTGACAAACTGATAAGGGGCGATGCCAAGAGTACAGTGTCTGTCTGGAAAGCCCCAGGAAAATGGTTGGGTGTGCAGTCGCTTTCCAACCCTGCTTGATGCCTGTCAGAATAGGGCCATAATTTCTTCACTCAAGTGGGAGAGCGGATGAATGGGAAAGGTCTTCATAGGAAAAGAATGCTTTCATCTTCATTGCTTTTCAACCTCGTCTGCTTGTTTTTCGGTAATCTTTGAATGCGAAGAATACACACATAAGGAAAAGGCATATTTTCCCTCATGTAGACCTGCATTTAGCAAGACATTGAGCAGGAAGACTCTGCCAATGTTATTATTCCCCTGATTTCCATCTTTCTCGGTAACCCTTGATTCTCTCTAAATCTCGCTGACTTATCTTATCCTCTTTGGAAAGGTACCGTACACAAGCTAACGTCAATATCTCCGTGGATACTCCCAATGTACCCCTGAAATTCTTTTACCGTTATCAAAGGGCGTCGACATAAAAATCATTTCAATTTATCCTAAATTTTCAATGGAGGCATACGTTAGTTCTTCGCTCTCTTCCTAAGCATTCACGTCTAGTGTCCCTTCTCCATCAGTGTTTCACTGAAATCTGTTTTTATGTGATTAGAGGTCGAGAGCAATTTTTGGCCACCTTAGTGCTTTTTTACTGTTTTGCTTTATTCATTCTGCAATGGAAAGTGAGAGTGAAAGGGTGTAGAGGTAGAAGAAGGAAATTTATAGACTTCTGGATCTGAATCGAGCTTCTCCGAGCACACCATATCAGATGCTGAGCACGAAGATGAGCCTACTGAAGACGACCAATGGAGAGAAATGAAAAGTAGCAAAGCTCCCCCTCTTGCACCCGCAAGGTTCAATTGTGAAAGTGCTTCATCACTCAATTTTGAAGTGTGAACGAAGATTTTCACGGTGGTCTACGATGAACTTCTTCATTTTTTGGGTTCTACCACATTGGTTGCTGTGGTGATGACAACAGTTCTGCTGGCACTATTGCCAGTGCCTTCAGGTCGATGATGATTCTTCGACCAACCGACCGTGGTAGAACCCGAAAAATGAAGAAACTCAATTTTGAAGTTCAATAAGATGGTGGTGTACTCCAGTTTTTTCAACTGCTCTTCGACAATGAAATGATAAGACTTATTACTGATGAGACAAATCGGTAAGCAAATAAGTGTCTTTGTGAAAAACCCTCTGGTTCCAGAGAACAATGGCGTGAAGAGAGTGCTTCCTAAATACGAGTTTTCTAGGTGCTAATAATGCTGCAGAGCATTGTGTAAAAGCCGGACCAAGAGTATTATTGGACCACATGGTGGATTCTTTGTACGCCATTTTTTAGGGAAACAATGTCATATCACCGATTTGCAAAAAATTCGGAAATATTTACATTTCACAAAAATGAGGAATACATTGCAGAAATATGTACTAATCCAAAACTGAATAAGATTTGGAAAACCTACCAAAAGTAGAACATATAGATTAGTGAGTTGTACACCCTTGATCGAGATATGACTGTGGATGAAAGTCTGCTCCTTTACAAGGAACGATTGGGTTGGAGGCTCGATTCGCTCCAAGATGGCAAGATTTGGCATCATATTATTTGTGACGTGAATCAATAAGTGGTTACGTGTGGTCCACTATAATTTACACAGGGAAATCAACTAAATTGGACCAAGATTTTCACAGTATTCCAATGTCATCACAAGTGGTTATGAAGCCCCTATTTGACAAGGATTACTGTGTTGTTAAAGATAAATTATTTATTCACCTAATGCAGCTTTTTGTGTGGAATTCCTTTGTGCCCTATCAAAAATCAGGTGGAGGGAAGTCATATTAGGATACTTGACCTCATTGAAAAAAATTATTGAGGAGTACCATCCCCAATTTTTTGCTCATGAAGTGGGTAGGCCACCCGCAACACCTCACCCTTAGAAAGGCACTTTCCTGAGCTGATCCTAGCCACTAATAAGAAGGCAAGTGCTTTCTATGCACTAGAAATAGAGATGCACATGGGAAAATAATTCGAAAGAAAGCAGATATTTTTGCCCAGATTGCGATGTAACTCTGTGACCCAGATTGTGATGTAAGTCTGTGGCTCAGATTGCAATGTAATGCTGTCTCTCACCATGTTTTAGGAATTACCAAACTAAAAAATTTGTAAATAATAAAAATTAGTATTTTTTTTATATATATGTTAGGGTTTTAGAATTGTCAGTAAAAATATAGATATTTTGGCTTAAATACTTGTTCTAGCTGAGGTAAAAATGAATCTCTCTCACTTTAGATTATTGATAAAAATAAGGATTGAAATTGAAATTATTTTTAATAAAAAAGCTCTCTCAAAAAAACTTGTTTTCCCATCATTCTAACTTATAACTAATTTAAAAATACAATAAAAAATATGATCCTTTTTGGAACCATTTCCTCAACAAAATGTTAAGTTCAGTTACAGCCACTTCCTCATTTTCAAGCCATCTTACTGTGCAGAATTTTGCAGGAAAAACAGGGTCACTTTCTTCACTGAACCTAATACAATTACTTCTTCTAGCAGGTACATGTTTGAACACAAAGTAAATTCCATGCAAGAATTCAACCAGTTTCCAATCAACAGCCTTAAATCCACCCTTGAAACTATTTTTGGCAGTATAGAAGCCACAGGATTCCATGTCAAGAAAAATAGGGCTATTGGGTCCGGTTTATTCAAGTAGATAAGCCTGAAGCTCTTTGAGAAAAGCCAAGTTGACATTTGGGCCATCTATTGAAACTTGAAGCATTTTGGTAAGTGAGAGCTCTTTCAGCTCTTGCTGAAAGAGCTCTCTAGATCTACCCCCGGGAATGACCAAGGAACTCTGAGGAATAATAATGTGTCTGCACATCATTTGTATCTTTGCTCCAAAATGTGATTTTCTAGGTGGCCCAAATCCCTAGGTGGCCCAAAGAAAACGTAAAAGTTCGAAGTGAGCGACACTACAGAATATCATTGCGAATTGTTACAATGTATAACAGAGGTTGAAGGGGAGAGGGAAAGCGTTTGCGCCAAATCGCGCAGGCTATAGCCAGAAAGAATCAGAATAGGGCCCCTGGGCTGCCTCCGCAGCGAAGCCTGCCTGAGGCCAGTCGTCCCCTCCTTCAGTCCGCCCTCCGCTCCTATGTGTAGTTTTCGATCTCTTGGCGTTTTCAGGTGATAAATTCCAAAATTTGACCGTTTTGCAATTTTTCCCAGACCCCACGTAAAATTCCCTGACTTTTCCAGGATTTCCACGACCGTTTTCATTTTCCCTGACTTTTCCAGGTTCCTATAAACCCTTAATTATATATAAGAGGATGGGTTGGGTCCACGTGCGCCTGACCAAGAAGGGCAATAGGAACAGTCAGTAGGTCAGCTTAAGTCCCAAAATACCTCTCATTATCTAAAGCTAATAGAAGGCAGGAATTTTGAGTCTCCATTACAGCATGGGACTACCACTGCTGTAAATGACACATTTTTTATTGGGAAAAGGAAACTACATATTGCAAATTTTCATCAATCTAAGAGGTTGAATTACAGTAGAAATTCAAAAATACGAACTTCGAAATTACGAAATTTTGATTTTACGAAGCAAAATCTTCTGTCCCGACCAAAAGGGTATCTAAGTGTATGTAACAGTACGCGATATTACGAAATAACGAAGTTTTAAAATTACGAACCTCGGATCTTGGTCCCGACGTGAAAAAGTTACTCGTTTATACGAATAGTGATGGATCACAGTAACGTTTTGGAGCGCTTATGATGAAATGTGATGCGGACTCGAGAAAAAATATCACTTTACTCCGACCCCCTAACTATGAGCGCCGAGCCGAGGGTGGGGGGAGAGAGAGAGAGAGAGAGGTGGACGGGGGAGCAAGAGGCAGGCCAAGGATGCGTAGCCGTTCACTGGACTGCCGGAAGTGCCAATGCTCGGCACGAATGCCTCTGGAAAAAAGTGCTGGACATCTTTGCTTTACACGACTACAGTAATTGTATTAAACTTGCGTACCAACTTGAGGAGTATCCGCATTGAAAGATGAACGACGCAGCTAGAACTTATATCAAAGCTCATTTTCGTATCACTTCTCATAGCCGAGTAGCATTTCTGCGAAATGATCGATTTTAGGCAAGTTAACTAATTTTTTCTCTGATGTGGTTGATATAAAGTACGCACAAGTATGTATCAAGCCCTATGAAATAAGTACGAGCAACATCATTCCTGCGCCAAACGGTGAAAACAGAATTTCTTTATCTATTAGCATGGCGATGTAAAAGTCAACGGTCTAAAAATGGATTTCCTGGCGTGGTATCCACTTCCAAAAGTGAATGATGCTTCCTATAAAGGAAGTAAAAACAGATTAGAGTTCCGATTCTCTCTTCGCATGCGCCGATGCACTACGTTATTTATCCCATTGATGTGACGATGCGTTTCAAAGCTCTCTCGGGCGCTACGCAACATAATTTCAGGTTGTAGAAAAATCATGAAGGAGTGCGAAGTCAACCTCACAGCTACCACCGGGGTAAGGTTACAATTTTAATCGACCGAAATAACGGCTCCCTCGTTCGATCATCGGTCGTATCAACCTAGTGTTGGCTGCCGAGTCCGCTGAAAGGAGGCCCAACCCCTCCCCCACTAGTGAAAGCCACCTGGGTAAAAGCGAAACTTGGTGAGGGTAGATAATAACAGATAAGGTGAAGGAGTGATCGTCTCGGGTTACCCCTTCTCTTTCTCGCGGAATGAGTCCCTCACCGATGAATGTCGTCGCGCCTAGGAATAAGGAACGAAGAACTTTTTTCTTGAAGGGTTTTCTGGGGAAAACTGGTTTAGACGTGCCAATTGTTCAGATCCGACTGAGGTATCACCCTAAAATCTGTCAGCTTTTATGTTTCCGGCTGAGTGATTGAGAGGGATAGCTGGATGGAAGGACTGCTCGTCAGACAATTTCCAAATACCCTGGAAAGGATATTTTACCATTCATCACGATAACCCGAATCGAGCCTCGTATTACCGGTAATAAGCATTTGTCATCACAAAAAGAATGAGTGAACGGAATAATACATCGATTTGATGCGAAGGTAGCTTGACACACGGAAGTCGATTTCCATTGAAACGTGGCTTTCGTCTTACTTCCGAACCATCCATAAAAATTTATGACGCAAGTAAACAATAAACATTGCAAATTGATATATCCAGATAATATTGTTAAAATTCGTCACGGCAAAGAGGGGTAGTACCAATCCGCGAGTTGCTGCACGCCGCACCGCCAGCTGCAACGGCAAAATAACTTATCCAGTGGCGCCAAATTTGAAATTCCCGAAAATAGGAATAATAAAACTCCGACAAATAAGTTGTGTTCAACTGACAATGAGTGCACCCTGTGGGCATGAATACACATTTAAATATACTTTCATGAATTATAACTTCGTAAGTCATGCAAGTACATCGCGAGAGTACATCTTAATCTAAGGAAACAAAAAAAGAGCTTCATCGCGATGTTTTTGAAAGATACTCGTTCATACGAAATTTGATATTACGAAGTGCCGATTTCTCCGGTCCCGTCAACTTCGTAATTTCGAGTTTCTACTGTATATCCCTTGCATTGCAATCACACTTTGGTTATTTTTCAGGCACATTCATAAATTTTCTATTGTAATGCAGTATTGCCACTAATATATAAATTGTTCTTTAACACTTAAAATATTGTTATAGGCAGTCCTTAACTAATTTATCCTAATGATTCCCATGATTTTGGAAACTTTAACAGTTCACTCATTGCTACGTATTTCTGCAAGTTTCAACTTATTCTTTTATGTTATGTGGCATATCCTGGATGTCTGAGACGTATAAAAAAGCGTAATGCTTGATGGTAAAAGTTGTTTTTGTAATGACATTCATTTTTATTTGTGATTGTGTACACCAATATCTGCACACTAACACATCGGGATTGGGACAAGTAACGAGGAAAAACATTCACCAATGTCCAAAATGGCCACCAGCCACCATGGGCTCACACCCATGCCTCGCACATACACTGTACCAACTCAGGGCCATTCTCACATCATATACATTTATATACCACCAATCAAACATCACCACATTTTTTCAAACATGTAATTAGTCACAAAGTTATAGAATCGGAATGGATCATCCTGCAAACTTTACATTGCCACTTCTTACCAGGCTCTGATCTGTTCGAACTGATTTTAAAGATGCATCAACGTCAAAATGAAAAATATGAAAAGGCTCACCTCACAAGTGGGGTTGGGCAGCTGGCTTAAAGGGCACCCGGATCAAATCGCGTGTAAGGTGAGAGGACGGGATGGGAGGAGCCGGCAGACGGGGGAGGGGAGAAGATCCTCACTTCCTGGTGGGAGAGGCCACCGCCACCAGAGCCGCCCCCTCCTTGGCTCGAGCTCCCAGTGGACACATGCTGCGGAGTCTGTTGCTGTGAGTGCTGCAAAGCAGAGTTACAATGAATTACGGCACACGTTACACCATCCCTCATTCATGGTGATGGTCATTTAAAATCCACACCTGCACATCCCTACCCTACAAACCATCACATATGGTATGTACTTCTATCTCTTTCAAAATTGGGCCATCTGATTTTGAGAGTTGATGTCTTCAAAGCGGCAGAAGCAATTTCAAAAAAAGGCGACTTACATTGAATCTTACTTCAATGTGTCTTGTTTCCCTGAGCATGATAAAATACAGTCCCATAAACTGTTTAATAATGGTAAAGCAATAAAGTTAATGGAACGTAACTTCATAGGAGTGCTTGCAAAGGCCTTAGCTACAAAGCATTACTCCCTTTCTTCAGGCAAGATTGCCCATTCAGAAGTTAGAAATTTTTTTTTCTATTCTTAACGTAATGTGTAATTCTAATTATAAGCAACACCAGGGTGGCTACAGATATCCAATTTTTAAATTCCCTGACTTTTCCCTAATAGATTTACCAATTTCCCTGACCGATCGCCCTAAGGTCACCTATTATTGGAATATTTTATTTCTGCTGAATTAAATTTTCGTCAAAACTATGAAAATGTTTAAAGCTGAAATCAATGCAATAAAATATACAATTACATCCTAATGAAAAAACACACTGAGGAGGGTCCATTCATATACCCGAATGCTCTGGCAAGACGAAGGACTCTACTTTCTCACCCCCACCCACTATCCCAAAGATGCTGACATTTTTCAAAGATTTTTTCATAATAACCTTAAGAATTCTTCAATTAATACTCTGTACAAATATCTCGGTGCACATATTCGTGAAACCAATTAAAATTACTACTGTATGGGAAATTTTGCCTAAAAAAGCGTCTGCCATTTTGTAATGCAATAGCACCCAAATATCTACCATAATCTCTTAAAATTATGCATAGGACAGGAAAAGTACCATTTTCACAAATGGTATTGCTTTTTATTTCATTAAAATCCTTCCACAACTCCACTATCTGCTTAACTTTAGAGATTTTCAAAGAAAAATCAAAACAGGTGTTTTTTTGGAATGTTGGTCATGTTTGAGCCTCTGTGTATAAGTAATGGGTAGGACCTATGAAGAATGACTTACTATTTCATAATAAAAAATCATTTGTGAGTTTATGTGCCAATTTTCAAAACTTTATCTAAAAAAAAAGGAATTTTGGACTTTTGTCCGGCTTTTTTTGATTTCCGACCACACTGCGCCATTATAGAAGCCGTGTGATTGCCTCCTTTTGTCTCCTAGCACTGATGCATGAAAAACCCTAAAAAGTTAGACGTTTTATTTCCTACTGTTAAATGAATTGCGTCATAATTTTCAAATTAAGACATTGTCATTACACACACATGTATATGAAATATCAATTTGAAGTAGCATGTTTTCTTCAGAAAACAATGTAGGCACGACAGTCTTTATGCAACGAAAATAATATTATGAATAACGCATAAGACTATTAAAGGAAGTGGAATAGCATATTTTTCCTTCTTTAATCAGGTAGACCGAGGAGTAAACTGAGGGATGTGAAGGAACCCCTGCCCTCACGAAACTCGGGTGAAAAGACCGATCGACCACGGGACCTCTCCTTCTCTCCCACTCCCAGCAGCATACTATGCCGCTGCCTCATTCCATCCAAATTCCTTCGCAGGTCTCGCTGGGAAGTCCACCCTTTTCAACGAGCTAAGGAGGTGGAAGGGGCTTTCTTTCGCTTCTGAGTATTTATTGCCCACCCGCTGTTTAAGTTGGCGAACGTGAGAATCCAGCACAGCCAGTTCTTAGTGCACGATGTATTTACGCTCGAATTTGAGCAAAACAAGCATTGAAAAACAAAATGGTCGATTTCACAAAACACATCGGAGGAGTACGAAAATGCATTTTTAAATCCACATGTCCCTCCTCTTCCTTGTTTTTACAAGAAAAGATTCGCTAAATAAATATGGAAGTCCAACGACCTACCCGTGAAATCGGGACACGTATCATTTCGTATCTGACAGAGCTCTTCCCATTGTGGAGTTAGACGAACGTAGATAATTCCACATGCCATTTTGCCATCACTCGGTATTGACATGTCGAGTAACAGGGGGCATCATTAACTTAAGAGAGGCTAGGTAGTAACAGTGAAAAATATGAATTTATTATATTTCCTAATTTTAATATGCCAGGTATATTTCCTAACCATGCAAAATTTTTACAGACGTATGAAAACAAAATATTTCCATAATACGTTTGGTAGTTTTGTTTCACAATGAATTACAGATAACAAAAATACGGCAACACTTCAATCATTTTTAACACTAATAAATTTGCGTAAGAAAAATGTATTTAAAAAAAATGAAATGAGCTGTGAGAATATATTGGGCTTTCTGTTATGTAGCAGTTGTCAACTGCGAGAGGTCTTTGAGTGACCGAACCAAGCCATCGCCCTTTCATTCTCGCCCACTCATAAAGCAAATGGAAGCCCGGACCCTACCCCTCCCCTCACAAAATATCCTTTCGCAGGCCAAAATCTTCCTTCCGTGCCTCTCTTCCTTGCCAGCTGCGAGGAGCAAGGCCCTTCTATCGTTCCGTGTGTTTATTGCTTTCCCGCGCAAGGGAGCGTGGTTCGGCCACGTTGTCACATTGCCATCAACTTGGGACTTAAACGATGATCTTTATGTGTGAAATTTTTCGGCTCCAAGGTGGTAAGTTTTTTATGAACAGGGCTCCGAGATGGTAAGTTTTTAATGAACAGGACTGTACATCTGATTAACAACTAAATAACTAAGATTTACAACTATATGTTTCACAAATTGATGGGGAACCTTATTCCATGCACGTCAGCGACGGACATTCGTTTTAGATGATGAAATAAAGGGCGGGAAAGACTGGCCAATAAACGTTCAGGATTAGTCTTTAACTTGATGAGTAAGTGACTGAAATTGCTTTTTGGTTTAAAAAAATATTACGCCACGCATACATTGTTGAATAAATGTTGGCCAATCTGCACCTCCAGGTAATTTTCATCTTTTGAATAAACATGGCATTTGAGTAATGGCATAATGACTACATCCTTTCTGCCTCATCGAAAGGTCTTAGGAAGCCAGCACCCATTAGTTGTAAGTTTGAAATATGCACTGTACTATTAAAATGGACAATTTTAAATGTACTTGGCAACTATCTGGTCACATTTGTTAGGTCGGGGTCTGGACGATATCTAGTTAGATTGCCATTGGAAATCACAGATGCTGCCTTTCATTGCCCGGTGAGTAGTTTAAATGTTCCATCTGTACGAGGTGGTCTTGCTCCGAATCGCAACCTTCTATCGACTGCGTGAATTTGTTGATTGGGTTCGAATTACTTGTTGTATACCTCGGGCATAGGAGATAAATAGGATAGTTTCCTATTTCTTTAGTTGTCTGATCAAAAGTTTATCAGGAGTACTTATTTGGAACAGTTCGATTAAATAATGACATTAAGTATTTTTCCTAATTATGTAATTAAAAGGTGAAAAATTTCGAGGGTGCAAAAACCCAATGGCAAAATATTACATACCGGTAAAATCTACATGTGACATAATGACGTGTCCTCTCCCAGCCACTAGAAGACAACGCACTTGTGAACACGTAGATGAGTTTTGTTCTTTGCTGGATGTGTTTTCGTTTTATATAAATAAAAGAAAAAAACCCTTCAGCGTGGGAATAAATGTCATGTCAACAGGTCAGCATTGAATGGGTTAAGGGGGGCCATTCAACAATTTCGTCGAGCGTGAAAGGTGGGGAGTGGAGGAGGGCTCTTCTTACTGTCTCACGCAGGGGGGTATGAGAATCGAAGATGATCTTGTGTAAGATTTTATTTACACGTTAGATCATACTTGAATTACCATTTTGATAATCATTGTCTCGTACTTTTTGGAACTTCAAGCATGTATTTACTACGAGCTAGTGTAATCCAGCTACCTCTTGACCTGAGTCTCAGAAGTTAAAAAAAACACGAGGTAAAATTTTCTGAACAACATAGTCTCAGAATACTTCTGATGAGCGTAATATTTTATGATCATGAATTTAAATACTACTAGACAAATATCACAAAAATGCAAAAGGGATACATTGTACGCCTGATTCAAAACTAAATAACTAAGATTCACAACAAATAAGATTCACAACTGAATAACTAAGATTCACAACTGAATGTCCCACGAATTGATGGGGCTTATTCCATGCACATCAGCGACGGACATTAGTTTTACTTGGTGAAAGAAAGGGCGAGGAAGACTGGCCGATTTACGTAATGGTAGAGAAATAACAAGAATTTCCTTTCCCAGTTTCTCCTCCCTGACTGTTACGAGAATTCCCTGACTTTTCCAGAAATTCAAAATTCCCTGACAATTCCAGGTTTTCCCTGACGATTGCCACCCTGATATGATTTTTTGTCAATAATAATTTAGGTGGATACCCAATGCTTTGAAACCCAAGGGCATTAACTTGGTTAGAGAAAAGCATAAAAAGTATGCTCAATCTCCCTACTCCGGCTTTCCTTTCAAAGAGAAGGAAGAAGGGACAGAATGATAAGGGAAAATTAAATCACCTACCCCTGTGACATCATGTAGCATAAGAAAAAGCCAGCGTGTTAAGTGGAATTGTGAGTCGATAATTAACATTAAGTTTCTCATTGTGTTAAAAAATGGCTAACATTTCAAAAATAAAACCCTAATAGTAAGAATATTGGGAATGTTAATTCCCTAGCATGGTAACTGCATAATATACTGCATGCTCAGTTATCTACGGTTGCCATGAAAAAAAGAAGGCTTCAAAGGGGACAGTCTGCATATGAAACCACCTCATTCGTGGTCCTTTCTAGTGAAATGAAGTGGTTGGCCGGAGGAGAGGTCCATCCACTCACCTGCGAGTGCTGCTGATGGGGCGGGGCCTGGTTGGCAGCGACAGCGGCGGCTGCGGCCGCGGCAGCAGCGGCGGCCGCGGCTGCAGACGGGGGAGGGGGTGGGGGGGGAGGGGGCGGCGGTGGGGGGGGAGGGGGGGAGGTGGGGGAGTGGTGGTGGTGATGGTGGTGGTGCATGGCGTGGTGCGGGTGGTGGTGGGAGGGGAAGAGGGCTAGGGGTCATAGGGGGCCCGGTGTGCCCAGTCGCGCGCCTCCCGAACTGCCGCCACCTCCACTCGAGGTGGCCCCCGAGCCAGTGCTGTTGTTGTTGTTGCCTCCCCCGCCGTTGTTTGTACCGTTGGGACCCCCACCAGGGGTGCTGCCCCCTCCTGTGGGCAGGGGTGGCCTGTGGTTTCCGTGGTGGTGGGGTTGGTGTCCCTGGTGTATCTCTCCGTTGGGTCCGTTTGTGCCTCGCAATGTGTGGAGCCGCATGTGGTTAGCATAACCAGGGCCACTCTTGAAATGCTTCCCGCACCTCTCGCATGTCCTACAAGAAGCACATTGAGGAAAGGCTTTTTGAAGTCTATCTGATAACGAAGCAATAGCCACAATTACGGTAAATTGAAAAAATCTTGAGGCAGACAAAAAGGAGGATGTTTCTTCTGAAGGTTTATTCGATCTTTCAGTTACAGTTCCATCTTTTTTTGGACTTCCCATCATGTTGGTTCATATATTTATCGACAATAGTTTCTTCCCCTGTCCTCAAGGCATCTTCAAGTCGAAATGCATTTGCCCTGAAGGTGCCTCCAAGACAGAGAAAGAAACTATTGTCTTTTAATAGCAACTGACATGACTGAAAACCCAGAAGAAGATGAAGTCATAAAAAATACAGAACACTGAAAGAGCCAAATGGAAGTTACACCACTGTCTCTACAATTAGTGAAACCAGCTCTAGTAAACACTGGCAAGAAGCATGTCCACCCAAGTTTCTCTCTCTTACCTCAACTGTGGTGAAATAGATCACCAAGAGAAACAACAATGATCAACAATGCATAAAATTATGCTGCGCAAATATAGCTGGTTTAATTCAAGAAGAGATAGTAAGCAGTAGAGCTGTGCTACATTTCTCCAGAGTTTGAGTTTACATTCTGTGAACTAAAAATCACAAAAAATGTAGCATGGCAACAGATAAATAAAACATCAAAAGCTTACAACAGGCAAAATTCTTGAAATGTGGGCTAATAGATGGTTATTAATAAGTATAGATAATTAACGTTTTCAGCATTAAAAATTTCAATTAACAATTCAATGAAATGGTTAAAAATGCTTAAGTGATTTTCAACTAACTCATCCTAATTTGTAATAAATCAGGAGGCTTATCCATGAAGGACTGGACTTCAGTAATTTCGTTGACGTGATGTCACAGCCTTAACAAATCTCAAACTTTTGATTGACATTTTGTTAATTTTTTGCGGTTATGATGTCCAATTTGTCATTTTCAAGGCTTGGTATTCCAAGATCTTTTTGAGTAGGGGACTAGAATACGAAGTTCAAACAATTTAAGAGTCTTTTTTATTCAATTTCTTAAACTTCCTAGATGTACCGTAAATAAAACTGCACGCAGGTGAGGCTGAAAGTAAAACGTTAAAACTCAATAATAACATTCAATAACAAACAGGCACAAACGTTGTCTTGTTGCTATTATGCAGATGGCAACAGCACAAATAATGACTGTAGAATCTCCATGAACAACTCAAAAATCAAGTGCTCATATTATTGCCAAAATCTAGACATTTAATACAGCCTAATTTTGAGACCTCTGCTGGTCTAATCATGAGGAATAAAAAATATGTCAAGACTGTGTATGCACCTTACTGGCCTATTCATTTAATAAACTACACAAATGCTAATTTTTCAAAAATTTTCAACATTAAAAAATAAATATCTTACAATACCTAATGCAAGCCTAAATGCTAACATCTAAAGCATTCCTCACCATATCTGCCATGAATTTTATCTGCAAATGAATAAATTATACCCTGGAAAAAATATATGACTGTATTAATACCTGCCATCCCAAAATAAATATTGCTGCAATCTTATCTATAAGACCATGCACAGCCCACAATTATGGGATCTAGATTTCACCCACATATGTATTTTTGTTCCGAAGGAGTTAACCAACAAAATTCTGAAGATGAGCACAACAGATAGAGGGAATAATTTAAAATAAAAGAAATTTCTATGAATGATTTCAGTCCTCCAAACGATTACTAATATTTGATGGAGACCCAACAAAGGAAAGTTCCCCTTGCTAACACACACACAATAAACGCCCACGGTTGGACAGTTGGAACGTATGTCACGGTGCCCTAAGATGCAAATGTAAACAGGATGGGGAGACCGGATACCTTGACCGGATGCCATTTATAGTGATGTTCCACTCAGCTAAGGCCGGTACCCTAACAATTACCCTGATTAATGGTGAATCTTTGGTGGTAGGTAGTAATTATGGGAGTAGAGAGAGCCAGCAGAACTGCAGGTAGGAGGGAAGGTGACGGAGGGATTATTCAGGGAATCATGGAAAGAAACTTGGTATCAGCCTACTATGTATTAACAGAAGACACCACACAGGTGTCCTTAGGAAAATGTATTATGGATGAATTCCTGGATTTGAATCTCTTCAGCATAGCACTCAAACAGGGATTCTGAGATCAATGAAGAAGTCCCTACCATTGTCAGGATCCAAGCTTAAGACCTTTGCAAGTGGAAGCCAGCACTCAAGTCACTAGACCAACCCGAGTCCACACTACGTAAGGCTACAGGAATAATTTGGATATGAACTCGTAAGCCCTTCAGTCAGAAGCAAAATACATTAAAAATAATACAAAAAAATGACTGATGTAAAAGACAAGTGAATTACTTCTCATCCTTTTTCAGAATTTCACCTCTACAAATTAATACCTATGTGTTACACTTTGAAAATCATTAATAGGTGCTCAATTTCTAAATGCAATGTTAGTGAATTGTTTATAATGCTCAAATATCAAATAAAACTGAAATTAAAAAATTAATCAAGTTAGGGTAAGTTATATGTACTTAGGGATGAATGATGATTGTCAAACAGAAAGTAATGAAAAGACAAATTGATGAAACGAAGGCCTCTTCAAAGAAGAGAACACTACATGGCTACAAACTAACTGAAGGCATCAAAGCAAGAGGTAATGAATTAAAAAATTCTGAAGAGGCTCAGCAGCAAAACTTTGTATGATTCTCATGATAAACACAAGGGTGACGTGACGGAAACTCTGATCCCCATAGTTTAAAAATAAATGGATTTCAATAATTCTTCCACCATTTTAATGGTGGATTTTCCACCTTTGATGATGAGTTATAAAGAAATCACAAGAGGTAGACTTAAATTCTTCTTGCTTCCAGCAGTTTTTCTTTACAGTAACTTATCCTTGTGCTTTAAAAATGACAGGTAAGCCAATATAAAACTGACTTACATATTATACACTTCACTTATGTTTTTTTTTGGGGGGTGGTGAGGTGTGCCCTTTTCATGCTGATAACATTTAGAGGGCACTTTTTTCATTATAGTAGCAGCCACTCACAGATGCAAGCGTTGAATAATTAGATCTCAATAAAATACTTTTGCTCCTCTGACTGATGCTATTACACACAAGAAAATAATATAGTTCAGCATTATTCCACAAATCCATTACTACCCACATTTCAAGAGTGTATGTATTATGGTATCAAAACACAGCATGAAAAGAAAAAGAATGAAGTTTAGCATTCATTAATCCATTAACTTGAGAAAGCAAAAAAGGACAAAATTATGAAAAAAATTTCTTAATATGTACATACATAATACTATTTAAAGAAACACTATAAAATATCAAATCAAGAGTTTCACACCTGCCAATGTCAGCTAAAATAGCACCATATAACAGCAAGAAAACTTTTCAATTAACAGCCAGGATGACTCTCCAACCTGATATTAATACCATTTAATTTTAATGCTTTGATGAGCTTCTGAGATTAGTTACCCCAAAGAAAAATAGGAAACATGAGGGTGGATTGTTCTTTAATGAGAAATTAACATGGCAAAAACAATAACAACCCACAGGATCTAAATAGAACTGATTACTGTTTTCTGCATGGCTTCATAAAAATTATTTATCATGGTATAATAGTTAATCACAAATTCAGTCATGCAAATATCCTGATTCCCTCAAACATTTGAGCCTGAATCTAACTAAACTACATTGGTAATTTACATAATATGATGAATTAGACAGCAGTGTGTATTTATCTCAAAATCAAATTTAAATACTCGGAAATTGAAAAATAAACAATGCACACAGAGGGTATTTCAATTTAAAAGCACAATTATTAATTTTAAAATTGGTAATTGCTGTTTACTCATTACTGTCACTTGTGACACAGGCATCGTTTGTTTCCAATGGTCACTATTACTTCAACTGTCCCCAGAAGGAGCAATTCACATAATATATAAAAAGGCTTACACAGAGAAGTAGGTACCTATGCGGTAATCATAGTCACCACCATACCTCCATTCCATTATGGTATCAGTTAACTTCTGCATGTTTCAATATAAGAGGGTGTAAGTCATTGGATTTCCTGTGGCAAATTACACATGAATCATCAGTACATATACGATTACTCTATCGAATCTCAAGCATGTTGCCATTTTCATACTTTTATGCAAACAAAAATGTGTGGTTCCATTTAAAATAAGCCTCTAGGTTTTGGTATCTCTGACAAAGATTAAAATGGATGGCAGAGGATATAGAAACCCCCATCAGTTATCAACGAGGGGGAGTGCAACCACCACCTTACATACATTGGAAATCTGACGATTATTAATAGGCTTCTTCCTGAGTTTCGATTAGTTTATTTTTCACCACGACCTACCTCCTATTTTAACATGGGGTAAATATTTGTTGATATCTTTTTCACTATATCCCATTACTTCAATTTCTATCCCAAAAAAATAAAATGATCTCAAATCGTATCCCATATTAACAGTGATGGTTCAATACCGAATATTACTGATTATGCAATACCCACTTACATTACCACTACTCCAAAACATCAAATCTATCAAAAAGACTTACAGATTGAGTAATTACATATCTTATACATATAAATGTATAAAGATATGCATCAAAGTATGTGCCCTCACTAAACTAATAAGTTCTATGCATGTATATGTGTATAAAGTTCTCCCAGAAACAGCAAATTCACCAAATGATAAAAATAAACTCATGCCAAGCATCAGAGAGAAAAGGAACCATTGAGTGCACATTTTCCAAAATAAAAGTACCCTCCAAATGAATCCATATGCCTCAGTACAATCCAAATTAGGGTCTACATCAAATGGGTGACTAATTATGCAAGGGTGTATCAGGCCGTTGAAATTCAGCGGGTGGCAGAAAATGGGTGTGAATTAAACCATTGAAAAAACGAACGCTATTCAACAAAATTGGTGCATTCAGAACAAATTTAGCTGCTACACTTGGCAGGTGTGACAAAGAAGGCGATTGACTCCACACAAGGAGTTCAGGTTGACTCCAGGTTAAAGAGTTTAAAAAAAAAAAAGAGTAGGGGGAATTAAGAAATTGATGCCTGACTTTAAGTAGAATTCTGGACCGTAGGTGCGCCGCAGGGCATGTAGGCGCATATGGTTCTCGTATCCAGGGCCACTCTTGAAGTTCTTGCCACACTCCTCGCAAGTCCTGGTCGTGCACATTGAAGACGTGGGATGGATAGCAAGAAGTGTGAGGAGGGGGAGGGGGGGGATCGAGTGGAAAATGGGAGTCAAGAGAGAGAAAGAGAGAGAGATGTGCAGAGTCAGTGCGGATATGCCTTTTGCTTCAAAAACGATGGGTTTTGGGGGAGGGAGAGAGAGATTGGGATTTTCATCCACCAAAACAAACCTACATAACCATCCACACACAAACATCCCCATGGCTCCAAATTATAATCATTTTTGTGATCATTGCATCGTCAGCAATTCACCACCACACCTCTATGGCAACATACAACTGTATCAAGGTATATATAGCACATTATGCAATCAAAATAATGCATAATAGCTGGGATGTATACATCTGAAGGCTAATTTTACTACTACAGTTTTGTGAAATTTTGTTCTCATGTACTAATGAAGAGCAGAGACTGGCAACTTTACTAAAATAATAAAGAGTAGTCGTAGCTGGTATGTTTTTTTCAAGGAGCTGCTAGCAAGTAAGTTATTTCATCAACGTTGACTTTCCTCATGATATAAAAAAGGGGATTGGAATGGTCTACCTGAGAAAATGTTAGAGCCCTTCCCAAATAGCATTCAAATGTTGATGACAAGGTTGATAAAATTGAATTGTGATGTTTTCAGATTTTGAGTTTTTTCTTTAAAAAATTGAATAAGTAGTGATAGTTTTAGATCACGGCATATGTCTATGTTTGTTGTCAGCTTGTTTGATTTATTGATTGAATTTCTATATTTTGGTTCATAACCATTGTAAATATTGTAATAATAATAACAATTCAGCCAGAGGGGCCTGTTACAAAAGTAACACAATAATAATAATAAATTTTGGTCTTTTTCAGAATACATAATTCAATCCAACCATGGTTTTGACAACTTATGCCACTATATAAGTATGTAAGCATTATAGCAAAACGACCCTACATACCAAAAGAAAGGGGGGAGGGAGGAAGGGGTTTTAGATATTTAAAGACTGATTTTGCTATGATGCTTACCTTGATATTGAGACAAGCAGTCAAAGTCATGGCCAGATTGAATAGCACAATGTGAAAACTAAAAAGTTTTTAATTTTATATCAATACGAGTAATGGAAGTTTTCACATAGAGATGTTAAGAGTTATTTCACATGTCAATTGCATTCTGAAATATTCAAGTACAACATTGGTACATTTGCATCATAAGGCAAGCTCTAAGGCTAAGAATAAAAACACTAGCTACCTAGCAAAATTACTTTCCCAGCAGGTGGATGAAATTGAACTTCCTGGGTTGGTGGAGTAATTTCTATAGGCTAAATTGCTACAGCAAAATTTATTATTATTATTAATTGAAAGTTCATCTTCCTTCACTCTTCCTGAGTTTGTATTAAGAACACCAAACAAAGGGTCCTACCTGACAACAGCTTAACCCTTTTGCTTCCAGTGGGCCGATGTATCGGCCCACATTGGATATGCCAAAACTGCCACGGGCCGATCTATTGGCCCAACTTTAAATAGCTGAATTAAATGGCCCAGCTTAAAGAAACTGAAAATAGCCTTGGCAGTCTTTGTACATCCCACCCAAAATGAGCTTGTAGTAAAAGGGTTTAACTCTCAATGCAAGCTTCAATACATAAGAACCACAGCAACTTTCCTTTTACTAATTATACCATTACCCATTAACACTAAGCACACCATAGACTCAGTCTAGATTTACATAAACAAAATCCACACACACTATTAGGAAGATTAGAAATGAGAACATGTGTTTGTATATTTAAAATCTGAACAATGGACCAACATAAGAAGAGTTATTTAAAAGATGTGATCCAATTTTAATGAAAAATACCCAAGAAAGTGAACAGAATTGACGTCAACCATTATCTGCAACTCATCACTGTTTTCTCGCCCTGTGATTTTTGACTTATGCTTCTACAATATATACAAAGATTGTTATAGAAGTGATATTTGGTGACTACACGATAATCATAATAAAACCTATAACATCAGTTACATACTAGGTGATGTCAGATATGTAATAAAATCCAGATTTTAAGAATAAGTAACTATTTACAATAGGCATGAATGAAGAGAGATGATTCCATAGAGCTGGATGCAAAGATGAAGTTAAGACTAATTACAGTAGAACCCTATTTAGCGAGAGCTCTCAGGATCTGAAAAATCACTTGCTAAATGGAACTCTTCATCATCATAAATGGAATCATATACATATTTTGCTGTGAGTTTCGAGGGTTTCGAGCACAAGTCAGAAAGTTCTGAAGGTTGTAGTTCCGAAATGTATTCCATCACGATACACATAATATCTTCTGTCGTACTTACATCTAGCGGGAACTTGTTGATAATGAATACCATGAACACTGACTACACTCCCTGCTGCGAGATAGACGTATGATTTATAGTACATACCTTTCGTGCATATCGAAATGAATCATCCTTGACCTGTTTTCAATATTTATAATCTTTGAAACAGTTACGAAAGACAATACAATACGAAGACAAGTTAAAATACAGGGAATCCAAATTCATAACAATTTACGTATTCAACATCGGAACATTTAAACTTGTCAATACCGAGCCTCTCACTTAGATACTCCGCTTTTGCCTTCATCAATGGGCCATTTATCGGAATTCAGGCTGCTCTCTGCTGGCAAAACCTCGGGAAAAGGGCAGATTCTAATTGCCTATGTTCTCCTGGCCGCAAATGTTTTTAGCTGCTTGGACGTCCTTGAAGCACTGCGACACGAAATTTTTCTTTATTCTTCAGAATTGTGAATAAGGTCGAGGAAGATATGCCAAAATGCCTCCCTATCTCACTTTTGGACCCATCACCACTTAAGCATTCATTGATTTTTTGTATTTTAGTTTTCAGTTAAAACAACTTTTATTTCCCAGCCATGATGTTGTATCAGTCGGTCTCAACTTGATAAAAAAGCGGGAGGATGACAAAAGAACAACAACAAGCACGGACTTACGAGAAATTTATTTGTGTGAATACGGGCATGCCGTGAATGTCCAAAATGAGCATTTGAACGTCAAATTGTGCGAAAAAAATACTTCTAGTCATAAAATTCCAATGACATGAGCACAAGGTTGTGCACATTTGCCAATATTGAAGCAGACATTTGCCACTCGTAATAGTATACTACCACAGTGGAGGCTGGTTGTTGTCCTCGCTAATACCGATTTATTTTACATGTAAATCATAGGGTTTTAAATCGTTCTTTGGCCATCCCTCGTAAATTCAAGATTCTCGTTATATGCCCTACAGGTTATATAGGGCTTCTACTGTATATAATCCTACTGGCTACCGATTAAACCACTTCCTCATTGGATAAAAGAATATATTTGAAGATGGTCTACAGTTAAAATTCATTTAAAGATACTAGGAAGATCTAACTCTTTTCCTACAAACATAGCAAGGAGTCTTAAACAAGCTTAAATTATCAGGAAAACTAATTGTAGTGCATAAATGACCAAAACCATACCAATAATCCATTACATAGACAAAAAGTAAGTGGTAATGAATAATGTAATGACATTTAATCACAAGATGAGGTGAAAACTGAACAAAACAGGAAAAACTATAAGTTATTTAATATAATTGGGGTTCTACAGAAACATGGTAATTTATCATCTTGGAGATAAATTACAAGAATGTTAACAGGAGTGAAAACTTAGTAACACTTTGTACTGAGTCCCAAAGAATCAAAACATGGAATACCCAGGGATTTTATCTTAGGTGACATGCAAAGTCCAAACATTTGTAATTTACAGAAGAAAGGAGATAGCATCGTATGACGAGAAAGGGATAGGAAAAACTGGTGATGAGAATGTCCCTCCAAGAAGAGCAGCCATTTGTACAAGAAAAAGTATTGCAGGTGGCTGAAGGGGGAAAGGATGAAATCTTGACCAGGGCGTGTGGGTTTCCAAATAAGTATATTCCGATCCATCCAAAGTATGTTACAATGAGTAAATGTGGAAAGAATTACTATAGTGGCTGGACCAGAGACTCTTAACGAGACAAACCAATGAGAGGAAAACAGCATGCCTGAGGGCAAATACAATGCTAGCATATTTTGAATACTGGGCTACAGAAATTGAATGAGGGATCTTTCCTCCAAAAAGAAATCATTGGCAACACCCAAAAGGTGAAAAGAGTAAATGAAAAACTGAAGAATAAAATTCTCACACATTGAGAAAGACAACCAACAGTCTGCAAGCCAGTGCCAAACCCTCATGAACCATTGCAAAAGAAATCAAATGATAAACAAAGCAGGGGTCACATATTACATTTTAGATTTAAGGGAAATAAAACAACAGAAAATTCCATTGGGTTTAAATTAAAGAGTGGTCAACTGATGCAATGACAAATTTCACACTTCCAAGATTTGAGAAGTAAAAACCTTAATTGAAAGATTGATGGCATATGATTAGAAAATGATTGGACGACATAACCAAGGGCAAGGGATAAAGAGCTACATATGCATAAATAATTATAATAACAACACAAAAAGGAGGACAGAGGCTCCCAACATATATATTCAGTAAAATTTTGTACAAAGTGTTATTACATTTTTACTCATGTTAACTTACATGTTCACTTCCACAAGGAAATTTCTGCAATCATTCCCTTCCACAGTCCACTCTTTAAGTGGAAAGAGGACCACATGTGAAGCAGGACCAATACAGGAACCATACAATTGAAAATGAAATCTTAATGCACTGGTATTTACCATTCAATGTTTCTTGGTTGAAAAAAGCAAAATAAAGAAATCAGAAAAACAAAAAAGAGTATGCATAATAATATTTGGAACCAATAAATGAAAACCTAACATCCTTGGTGCACAATTTTATATGTTTAAATGGGAGTCACATTTCTAATCTGAAAAAGCTAGCGCATAAAACATTGCCAACGACCACTGAATTAGCTGCCACATTATGTCTCCAACTACAGCAAACATTAACAAATGCCTTCTTAAGAATATCTGTTACCATATATTTTAATGGGCAGATGAAAATAATTTCATTCTAAGCGACCCAAAGACCAAAGCCATTATACTGGGCAGCTCTTGTATGACTAGCAGCCTTCATCTGGAAGTGCTTCCAAAAATCACTGTAGGTGGAGATTATGTGAATTACTCCACAAGTGCCCATAACTTAGGGGTATTCATCACCAGCAACCTCTCCGGGACTGATCATGTATCATTTACACAAAACAACATTAACTCCGTACTATGCCTCCTAAAAAATCGTTATTGATATATTCTCCCTCAACACACACATATCAAGCTAGAAACAACCTTAATTTTCCTCCATTGGATCATTGCTGTCTTATGTACTACAGTTAGACTCTGCCGAACTAGATTCTCAATTACAAAGAGCAGTCAACAGTTGTGCTTGCTTTATTTTCAATGTCCCGAAAACTGATCACATCAGTCTATATAAACAAAAATTGGGTTGGCTTTCAACGTCTCAAAGACGGAAATATTTCCTTGGAGTATTTCTTTCTTGATACATAACAACCAAAAGACTACTTTTCTTTGTTTAATTGACTACTTTGCTGTTCGGCCATCCCCAGGCTCTCGCCCAATTACAAAGAGCCAAAACTTAATATTTTATTATCCCTCTCACATGAACCACAACCTTCCAAAAATCTTTCATTGTTACCGCAATATATTTCTGGAACTCCCTCCCCACAAGCATTAGAAATATCTCCAAAGTAACCATTTTTAAACCACTACTATACAAACATTTACTCACATACCCCAACTGATATTCATATTTTCAGTATCCAGTTTCCACATGTGCGATATTCCACAGAGGAAAAACCACACTTATGTGCACTTGTGGGTGACTCCGTAAAGGCATCTACCGTGGCTAATCCCGGTATCCTCAAAATCAGTTTTCACATGTATTCCATACAATACAGTTCTGGATTAAAATGTAACTTTTTATGCATGTATTGTTACTCATAGGGATCTGTGGATTCTCGATACCACCGATTCTTGTGGATTGGTATTCGTATAGAGAATCAATTGCCTAAAGTCGACACCGATACCGGCAATACCTATACGAAACATGACTGGTAAAGTCTGACTTCACCATGGCCGGTTGCCATGGTGATCGCCATCTTTTTTTCCAAACAAATCCGAGTGTCAGAAGCATACAGCAGTTTCTGCCATAAGGAATTCTTTAACAGTTGATTTCTGTTCTTGGTAGTGCCTTTAAGCACTAAGGTAGTTGCTATAGGGTGCCAGCAACTCTACTAATTTTTCTTACCTACCTCGTGAAAACTATCGACACACAGGCATAATTTTACGACCGCAGCAGACGACATCGGCTTACATATAGCCCTTCCACGGCTCAATAATATATTTACCAATTAAATTATGTTTGCTACTAAATTTCTCATATACTTCCAAAAATTCTTTGCCAGAGTTATTTCCATCCAACAAAATTAAGGAAGGACTATTACGAATCTGTTAAACCAACAAACGAAAAATACAAAAGGACCATCTAAGACCCTTAATTTAATAAAAATTAATAGCCTTTTGCATTAAAATATCCCAAAGTGATTTTTGTGTCACTGTGTCTACTTATGGCACCTAATTACATCCCCCACTTTATTTGATGGACATACCGTTCACCTTCAAATATATATAAGTCATGACATTTCTTACTTCAACTGGACAGTTGAAACCTTCCTTCAACTTACTATAGAGTCGAAAAATAAGGTGACCCTTATGAGATCAATATTTTTAAAGATAAGTTTTCCTTCTAAAATGGGCTAAGGTTTTCATTTGAGCATAAATCATAGAGAATACTAGTTTCAAAGTGGCAATAATAACATTTGATGTTTCATAGGACTTACCAATAATTAAGAAACTTGGAACCTCCACTCAGTGATATTTACCCTTTTGCTGCTATTGGTATACACTTACGTCCAGAGGGATCTGTGCCCTCTGTACAAACCGCATACATGTATGCCAGGCATTATGAGTGACAATTGGTGAAAAATAACAACTAAAAAAATTAGATTTGAAACGTTTCAAATATATATTTTAAACTATGTATATATAAAATAACTTCTCACAATGCCAGCATCATTCAAAAACCCTAATTGTTAAGAATGTTTTAAAATGTGGGAATGTTAAAAATGCTTCATCAGAGTATTTAGCATTGTAGGAGAGCTCTGTCGTCAAGCAAGCTGCAGCCATAGGTTCAATCCGTAATACAGTAAAATATCATATGTGAGCCCAAAAACAATTGAATTTTAAACATGCAATGGATAATTTTGCATCAATGCATCTCCATGCATTCATATTGGCTGATAGGTCATACATTTATTAACAAGCTTTCGGAGAAGATAACTGCTGTCCATGCAAAAAGTCGAGCTACTCAAGTTTGAGGCATAATATCTCGATGACCAATGATTCCATTGCAACAAGATAAACTGTATAGTAAAGGTAATTTATTTTTACCTTCCATGATAGGTGTGGAAAATTTTTGTATAGCAGTTTAATATTTTTGATAGGGCTTGAATTGAAAAAAAATACTTTTTGCAGCAAAAAAATGCTAGCATCACTTTGAACACAAATAACTTGAAAACCATGCAACATACCTGCATGCACCATTAAACAAGTTTTGTTTTTTACATAACTGCTATGCACACTTTAAACAGGTGCCCTCGAATCTTTTGAATTTCTTGCACACTCACAAATTACAAAAATAGCAGAGTAACACATAATTAACCAAATCTAATATAAATTTTGCAGTAAAAACATTTTGCTTCAATTAATGTATTTTGAATAGTTGCATTGTAACTTTTTTCAATCAAAGTCAAATAAAAAACATTAAACTATGCAGAATTAAAAAATTTACCACAACTATCACGGATGGCCATACATAAATAACTTTTACTATACAGTTTATCTTGTTGCAAAGGAATCACTGGTTATCAAGATATACAATCTCAAACTCAAGCATCTCAACTTTTTGCTAGGACAGTAGGAAATAAATGAAGAATTGAATAATAATCACATGAATAAACTGAAATAGAAATATTTGACTTCTCAGGATCCACTTCATGAAATCTTAAATTACCTGATGCCTATTCAGCCTGATTAAATGCCTACCCACTTGTCCCACTGAATAAGGTATCACACATCACGAACAACAGTTACACTGCCCTGAGGATTCTTTCTTTCAATGACCAACCAACATTTTTCCACAACTGCAGTCACTACCCCTCCATAATTTTCCACAACTCTGAATATACTTCATAAGATACCCACTCTGTAAAGCCATTAGTGACGGTGAGAGTGAATACATTCTCTTACGAGTTTCACACCGATCACTACTAGCTAAAGTTACAGCTTTAAATGTCGATAAAATTTCCTCATTTTTGCAACTTGCTTTTTCTCAGTAACCCACTATTTTTCTCACTTTGAATTACTCCTAAATGTTATGTGGAGCCATTGATCCAGAGAATAAATTGTTTCAACTTTGTTAAACATTCATTCCTGGCACCACTGCGCCAAAGGTTCCAAATAAAGGAGAGTCCCAGCAATGACCGTACTGGATATGGACTATCATCAAGTGTCTCACAACAAATTTCTGCAAACAATCTGATATAACTGGGATGGATTTCTTTTAATGTTTTATAAATAAACAATTTATGGACTTGAAGTCCCATTTATGCACAAAATTCAATTAACAACTGAATTTTCAATTTCATTTCAACTATTTAGATTTTGATTGGGATAACTATTTTAACCACCTGGTTTGTAATTTTTGTAATTTCATTGGCATTTTCATTTGCAAGTATGATTGCTTACATCCATAGTTCAGTAATGCACTCCTAATCCTTCAGGGAAGAGAGAATTCAAATCCTATATTGATTACTTAAATGACCTCCTGATTTTTTTACCTGCCAAGGAGACAAAAAATATATACCATGTGGTATCAGACATGCTACCCTTTAGAGGAACATAAAAATTATACCTAACGAGATGGCCATAAGGATACTGGCTCACTTTTTAAGAAACTAAAATTATACAACCTGTTTAATGGATAACAAACCATGTTTCCCTATCTCAAATCAGCCATTCATCCCTCTTTATTCAATACAAAGCATATTGAGACTTCACCTCAAATAAGTTTCCCTATCTTTGATGGGAAAAGAAATTACTCCATGGATTGACTCAATTAACTCAGGACCTTTCCTTCAGGATGATTTTCAGACCAGTCTACCATACTCTTCATTTGTGACCCTCAAGATTTTGAAGAGTATACATATATCAAATTTCACATTATTGAACACTATGACATCTTGTTGGAGCCATAAGATTGATACATGTGTAGATGATTATGAGAATTCACTTTGAAAAACCTTGACTGATTAAATGATAGAGAAATTTAAAAAAATGCACATACTTAATTTTAATTCAAATACACTGATCATTTGAAGTTGACAGCTGATTCAGCATCTCAAAAACTCATGGCATAATGCAAAATTCATTTGTATATTCATTTACAAATCAACTGTGGTTGTCCATGCTCAGCTAATTTGGTATGTGTTGAAAGACAGCTGTCAACATCCAATAATCAGAACATAATGTCAATACCACATGTTACCCAGAAGTGAAGGCTGGGTACAATGATGTTTTTATACTTCTAATAGTTACTCAATAACCACGGGTATCATGCAATTGCACTTTAACATTTTCTACAAAATTAATGAAATAATCAAGTGAATGCATACCACTTCAACTCAAACTAATGACTTATATAGTATAAACTATTGGAATTATGATCTTTGCCACTTATATGACTTTATCACTTGGGTAACTATCACAGATATTTAACTGATTAACTGAAAAATATGAACAGATTTTGGCTCCTAGTAAACAGAAATTTTCAATTGCAGCTAACGTGCAGATTGAAATCAACAACTATAGTATAATGAATGCTTTCAAAGGAGGCAACACAAACTGGAAAATAACTTTCGCTGAGGTTCCTCAGACATTAAGATTGCATTGCCCCTCAACAGTAATATTATTAGGGTTACAGGAGAGACAAGTTCTCTCTTCCTCCATTTTAGTCTACTTTCAATCTTTTGGTATTAGTATTTATTTTCACATAAGAAGAGGGGCATCTGCAGATAGAAATGATCAGGGTATGCTCTCCCATATGTGCTGTGGGCGGTTGGGTTCTTTTGATGGAGTTTATCCCTAAATTATCGATTTCCACAATATTCCCTAATTTTTCCAGAGTTTAAACTTCTCTGAAATGTTTCCCAAGTTCCTGATTGACTTGCTTTGTTGCCACCCACCCATGTGCTATCACTTCCTGATGGTGAAATATTATTGAGCATTATTGAAAGGAAATCCATTGGCAATTGCAAATGTAAATTTTCTAAACATAAAGTGACAAACCTTCAGGAAATATGAAGGAAGAAGTGTGAATATCTGGTACCTAACTTAGGCTTATGGAGAACAAATCAGTTTTGATAATAAGGCTTGTAAGTACAGGCAGTTCGTTTTCAAATTCAGGCAAAGAAAAATACCACTAACAAAAAATAACAATAATGTGAAGTGGTAACATTTTGATTAAAATGCTCATTAGATACTTCACTCATGAATAAAGCTGAAGTATGGAATAGTTATAGGATTGATATGATCAGAAGAACTGAAGACAGTTGACAACAAATGATTTCTAGAAATGGGGATGCCAACTTAGCTCAGTGCACAACAAACATACGTTTAATGCAGAATATTTTCAAAGCAATGAATATATCATTATGCATGCTTCCTTCCAAAATACCATTAGTTAAAACAATATGTTATATGCATATAAAAATCAGATAACTATAACGTACAGAAAAGGTGATGGATGGATGGGCCCTTTGGGGTGGGGACATTTCCGTTCTGTATAATTTAACCATTTTTTAGAAATGAGAATAGTTATGAATCAATTAAACATGGTTGGTGTGACATATGAAAGAGAGGTAGCTGCACAGTGAGTACTACTTTGATATTTAACCTGTTTCACTGAATACGAGTCGAATAAAAGTATTGATTTTACGAAGAAAATTTTTAACAAACTCCAGGAGGACTGTTATTAGGACAGGGTACAGACATATTTTCACATGCACGACCCATACAACTGAAAAATAGTCACGCATTGAAGCTGTCTCCTTGTGCTTACAGTCTATGCATATGATTTGCTTCTAATGATTTTTATAAAATAGTGGGTTAAAACAGCCCAAATTTTACCTTCACAAGAACCTTTAATGTTTCAGTAATATCTCAAATTTATAAATACCCATTCAAAAAAGGGAGGTTGCAATGGCATGGCATTCTTTTATAGAGTAATAGCTATATTCATATAATATATGGGCCAGGAACAACTCGCATTAGCATATAGAGATCTGGAGAAAACTTCATAGATGAAGTCTTCATAAAAGAAAAATTTCAAGTGGAGATTTTTTCAAACTATTAGAGGGTAATGTAAAATTAAAAAGGTAAACTAGAATGAAATACTTGTGAAATATAACATAATTGATTTCCATTAGTGGTGAAGCATAAGATTCTAAATAATGGCAACCATCCAAGCACATACGGCCCCATTATCCCCTAAGATGAGGATCAACTAACGCCTCATTCCCCTCTCATATAACCTGAGAGAAGCAAGAGGGAGGGTAGGAAAGCAATACAAAGGTGCCCAACAACCTGTCTCATTGGAAACAAAGAAATTAAAAAAGTGCCAGAGCCATACAAAATTTAACCAGCCTCATCGGATTATTACATTACAGACTTCCTGAGACTAGGCAATGATTTTAGGATTAATTACCATTAGCTAAAAAGAAACAAAAAGAAAGATGCCAAGTTTTAATGTCATACAAATCTAAAAATATATAGTTAAAAGATAAATACATGAGGCAAGAAAATTTTTCAAGCTGTTGATGAGTGAGAGAAAAAAAGTACAGCCTAGATTATAAATACAATGGCACACCACTAAAACTATAATGAGAACAAGGAACAATCCTTCAATTACTGAAAAGACAGATAAAGATAAAAATCTCTCCCTTGATGAGTGAATACCACGCAGAAGCCTGTCTTTCCTAAGATTTGATGTGACCTGGCACTTATTTGAGCAAGGAGGTTGGGCACCGTTACCTACAGTGGACTCTTTCGAGAGGTTGCTTCTTCACGAGCGCATGCACAGTAAGGAGTGACTTTTCCTCCGACCCCAAAGGAAGCAATCGAGAGGGAGGGGAGGAGGGTGGGAGGGGTGGGGGGCATCGTGAGTCTGAGGAGTGGGGTGGCAGAGTGATTGGCTTTTAAGAGAGAGATCTCCAGCAGGAGGAGGTGGCTGACTTAAGGTATGACTCGGTTCCATCAGGTCCGCACGGGGTGTGGAGCCGCATGTGGTTGGCGTATCCCGGGCCGCTCTTGAAGTGCTTCCCACAGCGCTCGCACGTCCTGCCAGGCAACACAACGACACAAGCACAGAATTAGGGCGGATGTGACGTGCGTGTAGATCGAAGCATGCGTACTTCCAGCCCGAGAGAAAATATATCCAAATCCCAATCTATTCAAAGCACTGGAGATACTTGTTCAATTTTAGCCTATTTCAGGCAATGATCAACCTGTCCACCTCACGTCAGAATGATTTCAAAGTTGTTAGGCCAACCTATATAAACTAAAGAGACCTTACCAAATCATGTATCATGAATACTAGAGGAGAATAATTTACTCATGAAAAGTGTACTTCAACTCATCATTTTCCAAGATGTTCCTGAATAATGATCACGAAATTACATTTTCAATATTGAAAGATTAGCTCCCATTCACAAGGCTGTTTTCATTTGAGTGACCATTAAATACGGATTTGATCCTTGCTTGCACAAAAAATTACTTAGTGTAACTAATTTACTTGTGTAAAGATTCTCATCATTATAAGAGCAATGAAATTACAAAGTTACACAAAACAATTATAAACTGAATAAAAGCAGTAGCTACAAATATAAATTGGTTGTTTGAATGATGTGTTGCTTTCAGAAATCCAGGATGATATTTAAAGAGCATTCAAGTTCATTAAAACTAAATTTATCAGCAGGTTCAATAGTAATTAACATATTGAATGTAATCTTTAAAATCCAATGAAAAAAGTAGCGGTGGAATAATACGAATAAACTAAGAAAGAGGGGACATAAAGAGCTTTCACCTAAGATTATTTACCACCCCTGGGAAGAAGAAAATAACAAATCAACAATTCTGAATAATCAGACATGAACACTCTAAACAGATTCCAATACATTTGGTGAACAAAACCGCTCTTTCATTTAGAAGTTAAATATTTCAATTTTCTTAAAATATTACTAGTTCAGCAGAGAAAAATTAAAGTTGCTAACCACTGATTTGAACAATCTCCCCATTCTGCATGCAAAGCACCTAAGACAAGTACACTTTATTGTGTACCATCCTGAATGCAATAGCATGACATTTGGATTTGATGTGGAAAATTATTAGGATGTTAAAAGAAAATCTACTGTGAATCCAAAAGCAAACTAAGGACCCTATGAAGAAATATTGTCATTTCAATATCTCTTATCTATATTCAGGAGGCATGTCACTAAAAGGGTGATTATGCAGATAATGTTAAAAGTTACTGAGAATAGTATGCCACAAAAGTATTTAGAGTAAAAACTTCATTGCGTTAAAAACAACATGATATTGCCTCCTCTGAATGCATAGCAATTAACTACCCTGGAAGTGCCAAGCCAATTACAAAACACCAGTGAAAACAAAAAAATGACCAATATTGTTTATATAACTACATTGTTATATAATTAAGTCTGGAGCATAATGGGGCTTATTCCTTGACATAATATCACTATTTGTGACTATTCTAGCGATTTCAACAAAATAAAATTTCTCCAAGAGAAGAAGCTGACATGGCTTCTTCATCTCTTCCTGTTATTATTTCATGAGAATCAAATCCCTGATATTCCTTCACTGAAGCAAACTAAAAAACAACATTAATGTGAGTCCTATCAGTCAATTATCAAGAATTATTCCAACTTTTGGAAGACCTCATTATTGACATCTACTTCTGATAAGAAAGTATTATGCACAAAACATAACAGCATTTTATCACAAATTTTTTACATCCATTAAGTTGGTGTCAAGATTCATAAATGAAAAATCCTACTTCTATCACTTCGTGATTAAAAGAGGAATTCTACTGATGACTGACAGGCCATCACAATTTAATTTTTACATTACTCGGGAGATACAGATATTGGCTGCAGAAATCAGCAAAATTGCGCTCTGAACATTACAACTGAACTTCTTAGAAACTAATAAAATTATAATATAATAATCATCCAATGATACGGTTATTATAAATTACTTTTCTCAATTTTGAGTTTTGTTATATTATCCAGGGCCATCTTAATTGTAGCATCACTAAATGCATACACAAACACAAGGGTTTCCACAGCCTATTTGGGCCCCAAATGAACTTTGGACTTTCAATGCTTTGATCATCTATTTCTATTTCCTTCCACCTTTAAGAACTTTTCATTATTTCACAAAGACCTTCCTCATTTGCATTCCTTTCGATCCAGATAATCTTCAATATCTTTCCCAAATCCACATTTCTCTCATATCTCTAAATGGCCTCATTCCCACTTCCACAGCTCAGTTTCCACACAGCCATGTTCACCAGACGAAGGCATTGGCAAATGCTTTTTCAAATTCTTAATTTTGTGTGAATCTCTGTAAAAAGATTCCTCTTCCACTGGAAGGTCTGCTTTGCCATTGCCACCCCTTCCTGTATTTCCATGAAACACCCGAGGTTCTCAGTAACCTAACTCTTCAAATGACAAAACTGCTTCACTTGTTCCATTTCCTAATTTTTACTGTAATTCTAAAGCTACTACTCATGCTTTTGCTCTGTTCTCTTTTTGCTCACAGCCATAATCTTTGTTTTCTTTTGATTTATTTATCCTGAATTTCCATTTTTTAAGTCAAGTTGATAAGATTTTGTTGATTTCTTTTGACACAATTATAGGGTATTACCACATCATCAGCAAATCTGATTCCATGTACTCTTCCTCAATTTATTTTTATTGCAAAATTAATTTTTCACTCACAGTATACAGCTTCTTTCAATGAACATGCTGAACAAATATGGTTATCCTTGACTCACTCCATTCCTTTCAGCGACACTTACGTTGAGCTTTTTTTCACTAGGCTTTCATATACTCACTACCATATATCCATTTATAATGTAAGTCACATTTTTTAATGAAAAATTTTCAACTTTACGATAGCCTACAAAGCCAACCAGGTTAACGGGGAAGGTAGGAAACCTGCCTGCCAACCAAAACTTCTTCAGGAATGAGTGTTGTGCAGTATCAAGAAAAAAAACCTCTACCACACACTCAAATTCATTTCAAATCGTCAGGACTTCCACACTACACTATGCACAGCAGACGATAATCTAACAATAAGGCATGGAAAAAGAAAAAGGGTTTCTTTGCTTAGTAAAGATTGATTAACAATTAATCGCTCTTTTCCATTCACACATGTTACAGGTGAATTTAATAAGAGATGGGTCATTTTCGTTCTTCAGTTCATGGTTTCACCGTCTCTTGATAAAAGAACCTCAACTGTTAAAAACGTAGGTTCTGGAAATGACATTTCCTCAGAGCAGTTTTTGCAACACAGAGGAAGAAAATGATCATAATATCTATCTGCAGCATATATAAAAATATTTGTAAAACGGTCGGTTTGGTTTGCTGATCATCCTTGAATGCCTCTGATGCATTCATGTTCCAATGATGTGCAACCAAAAGTCTGGAAATTTTTCAAGTATAAAACCCAGAATTTTACCATAAGATTAATGGAAGAAAGCCTGATTCAATTCTCTCCGCAACGTAGAACATAAAGCATTTGAAAATTTTTACATTTGTGCTTGATTCTGGAACGACTTCATCAGTGAGCCTCAAAAGCATCAGAAATCTACCATAATCAATTTACCGCATAATCACACGTATCAGGCCCACTGCTTCAGGACACACCTATTTTCAAGCTACAATTTGATGAAAGAAATCAGGTGTACTAAAACAATGATAAAGTTCTATGGAAACTATAGAAATTATTTGGACATAACATGTTTTCTGTGATACATATTCTCCCAGCAGAAGTCTATTACAAGGTACCTATTATTTCCTACCAAATAATAAAAAAGAAGACATTTTTGAGGAGTACAAAATCGAATTCTCTTCCTTCTGGTATATTTTCCTTATGTTATTAACAATAATTTTATATTTCTTGCCTTATCATACGGCTCAACAATTATATTTCTCACCTTGGATCACTTTCACTTGCAGTTAAAGCTCCAACCTTTTAGCCATTAAACACTTTCCAATTATAGCAATAAAGTTTGACAGAGCCTGCTACACTATGGGACTGTATGAGGCATGACCTACTACTTAGCATGGTGCACAAAGTAATGGGATCCTCTTTTTCAATGGGAATTTCAAGGGAAAAAGGGAGACCTTGGCACATAATAGGTAATGCAATGGCATTGGAAATAACATTTTAGCAGCTTATCTTTTTATGATGATGATATACATACGAGGTGTGATAAAAAAAATAATGGGAATTTTCGTTTTTCTTAAAGAATATTTATTTATTAATCAATATCAATTTTGTCCCCTTCAAAGTAATCCCCCTTAGATATAATACACTTGTGCCAGTGGTTTTTCCAATCTTGGAAGCACTTCTGGAACTCACTTTTTGGTATTGAGTTCAGCTCCTTCAGTGATTCTGTTTTTATCTCATCATAAATCCTGACTTTACCCCGTCCGCCCCGGTGGCGACGGGGTAAAGTCCTTGCCTGCTAAACTTAGGGTCATGGGTTCCAGTCCTACCTGAGTGGATTTTTCACCACTCAGTACATGAGTGTTTGTGTTCGTCCATTGTTACTTATTAAACACCCGATGTTAGTGCTGTTTTTGGGGATGTGTAAATAAATAAATAAATTTTAAAAAATAAATCAATGGTGGCAAAACATCGTCCTTTCATGGTTCTCTTCAGGCATGGGAATAGAAAGAAGTCACAGGGGGTGCCATGTCCGGCGAATACCATGGCTGAAGCAAAATAACGGTTTGTTTTTTTACCAAAAAATCACGAATAAGCAGTGAGGTGTGAGCGGGAGCATTATCATGGTGCAATTTCCATGAGTTGTTTTGCCACAATTCTGGGCGTTTTTGTTCGATTGCTTCATGCAAATGGCGCATAACTTCCAGGTAGTATTACTTATTGACCGTACGACCATATGGCAGGAACTCGGAATTATAGAAAATCAAAATTATGAAGCCCGCGAAATTTAAAAACTCCCGTTATTGTTTTACCACACCTAGTATATCTGTTATAAATAATTTGTAATTTCAAAGCCTCATGGATATCTAAATATGTACATATTCCCTGCCAGAAGGATTTTTCAATAGAAACCAGAAGCAAATTGAAGTGAACGGTATTGACAGAAACAATGACATAATAATAGTTTCAGGGATTACATTTCATCTTCTCACTATCGCTTGAAATGAACTAAATGTAATTATTCCAGAAATTTTCTTAAGAATAATTGTTAAGTTTATAGTTACTGAGCGAAAATTTGTACCAGTTTTACAGTACCTATTTAACATTTACCAGTTACTTCATCAATTTTTCCGTTGATTTCATTTTGCACAACTTCCAGCAAAGGTTTATCTAGGTACCACATAGTGGATCCATTTCACTAATTAATCATCAAAATATAAAAATAGCTAAAAGAGCATAAAATGTGAAAATCAAGAATTCGAGGTGATTATCATTTTCCATGACCCAGCCTTTAAATCCAGTGGATAAATATGAAAAAATAAAAAAGTGTGATAATACAGGGAACTAGTTTTCATCAAGTGAAATCTGTCAGTATTCATCAAATAGGAATTAGTGTCATTAAGGACACAGCAACAAGGATTGTGCACTATAAATTATATCTAATAAATAGACAACATTTTTGGCCAATGCACATGCGCTTACAGAAAAATACATTCATTCTGCACCATAACTTGAATTTTAAAAATTTCTATCCAAAAATCCCACAACCATGCACAACACCTAAACACCAAAATGGCAAGTTGTGTAATGAGCAACAGCCAAAATACACCAAATTAATTCAAATAACAGATATAAATTCTTTATAAACAGGACTTGCAACTGCATGAAATCCCTTCATACTCCTTTTGTCATTAAAAAGACATAGATTGGGGTATGTTTTATAATAATCTACGACTACAAGGATTACAGCCATTTTTTTGGAAAAAAATTGCCTTTATAAAGATATAAGAACTTCTCTGACTCTTAGCACCACAAAATAATTGTCTATATGCAATCATTACAGTAGGAGATTTCTAATTCGGAATATCCAGGACTGTGCCTCTTCCAGAATAAAGATATTTCTGGTTTTCAGATGGCACATCTTCAAAAGATCACTCTAACTGGTTAAAATCCCATGTACTAAAACCTATAGGGAGGTAAGTACGTATGGCAATAAATAATTTTTATCTAAAAAAATTACTATCCAATTAAAAAATATCTACGCTACTCAGTTATATAATGAATGGCCGATCTAAAATAATATTATGGTGCAGAGAATCTGGCAAACCAAGCTGATTTACCCTGAAAACAGAAAAAATAGCAACTCTAAAACAACAAAAATGCAGCATTTAACGAATACATTACCTACTTAAATATATTGGTAACAACAAACTCATTATTTGATTATTTCAATGTAACAAGTTTGAAAAATCTTCAATAATATTTCTGTTGTTCAGATACTTCGGTTGTTTGGAATTCCGGATTAGCTGCCCTCTACTGAATTTTGAAAAAAAAACTAACACAATTTTTACATTGTTCAGTCATAATGCCTCATCATAAAAATACAAGAAATCATTTAGAATACTTGCTCATAAATTAACAGTGACAAACTCTGTATGCATTATAATTTACACCATCTATATGCTAACAAATCAAAAACCAGCTAACTACCCAGACAGCACATAAAATGTTGTATCCGTATACGATGGTGGACAATTAGGATACAAGAACGGCCATATGGAATGTTTGCGAGAGAATTTTAGGAATATGCAAGCACTAGTTCTAGAGAGAATGAGCATACATTTTAAGTTTAACCTTGCACATAACATGCAGTATTAAAAATACGTAATGAATGCGCGTACTTCTTTGCAAGAAACTTAAATAACTTCAAGTGATACTAGTATCTGCTCGTACACTGAGCGGTTACAGACTCGTTCGCTGTTTGTTTACATTGCGATGTGAGAGTTTGTGCCTGTGCTTCCCAATATATATTAGTCGGAAATCAGAAGTATTTACTTACATATAATTTTAAAACAGTTGTGTTAAGTACCCTACATTTGTCTTTCGGTAATTTTAGAGAAAACTAGGTTTATTTTTATCTGGTGGCATTAGTTTTCATGCACCGTTAATTTATGTGCAGTTCTTTGTGTCGAAACTCATCATCCATTAAACATTATACCTACGCAAAGTTATCCTGGAGGAATTCCACTCATTAAGATAGCCAGATTAATTACCAACTAATGTCAGTGTTTTCGGTGATAGATACGGATTTCATTACTCTTATCGATAGAGTTTTTTGAAAGGAGCAATGTCCACTTGTCGGCAGTTTTCAAGATTGAGGAGTTCTAAAACAGAGAATCCCAGCAAAGAAAGGAATCTCATAGTGAAAGAAAGGTGAGTGGATTTAGTTACATATATTGAATATCAATTTCAATATCTATTTTGGAGCCATGATGCAATTTAATGCTGGAGAAATTTATGCATTGCCTTTCAATTCGTGGATGTGCCGGAACACATTTTAAAACTGAGGAAAAATAATAATTTCATATCTTTGTAGCACGAGAAAAATGTGATAATGATAAAATTTAATGATGAATGATCTAGTGATTTGTTTCAAATCATTCTTAATTTGACCAATGTTATTGTAATTCCAATAAATGGATTGTCAGTTAACCTTAATATTATTTTCATAGTTCTCGCACTAAAAGAACTTTTATGTTCTTCTTATACCTATATTAATATTTTTCGTTGGAAGAAATTAATTAAAGCAATTCTCTCATAATTCATAGTACAATTGCTAGACCAGATTTTTGCTGACACAATTCGAATTAAGGATTAATTGACACGATTCATTAATTAATTAGTCGGTAAGGATCCTTAACGACTTTTGTTAATGCATACGCATTAAAGATACATTGTCTGTGAAATATCTAATGCAGTGTTCATTAGCATTTTTAATATGCATACTAAACATTCTTTTATGTGGAAGGAAGACATGGTGAATGTAGGAAGTGTACTTTCATGTATTTCAGAAAAATGTGCACATGTGGTGGTGTAGAAACCCATTCCCAAGTAGTGATATAAGTTTTTAATTGGCTATATATTTTTCCATTGCAGGTGGATGTGCTTACTTGAAATGATTGCATTCATTGTTGTTTTAAACTTTTGAAGGAAGGAGATACGTACAAAACAAGAAATGTTGATTTTAGCTCGGACAAATTTCTGACATGTGCATCAAAGACTGTTATGTATTTTTGCTTAAAATAAAAATGAAGGTAAATAGATACTTATTACTACTTTCTTTCCTATCCTACCCTTATTTTTATTGCCTTCCTCTGATGTTTGTGGGGTACTTATAAATATTTTGCCTGACTATGGAAGCCTGGTGTCCAGCAGATTGTAGGATTTTGTGCGTTTACGGTAATTTAATGAGTAATTAGTTATTTGTGCATCTGAAATTCATTGGAAAAATATTAATATTTAAAAGCTAGTGAAAAAATGTGGATGACATCGGCCATTTGGTATTCCTGCACACCTAGTAGTTGTATACCTTTGTATATGATTCGTAACTGACATTTGATGAATAATTATCGCGTTTGTACATGATTTGGCATTGGATCGTATCTTGATACGAGAGGATACAATGGGTACAAGTATGCAGTACGTCACTGGATGGTATCTGCATAGAAATTAGATACGACGGAATCTGTACTTTCTGGGTACTGATGCTTTCAAGAGTCTGATAATTCTAAAGTATGCACAGCTAAAATTACTGCAGGTCTTTGCATAAAATTTATTGATGAAACATATTTTTCTCAAATCTCGGTCAAAACCAAAGCTAACAACGACAAATTCTGGGGACCTAAAAAATCAATGACTATAAAAATCATAGGCTGGCTAAAACCTGAGCATTCAACAAACACTATGTCATTAGAAATTTTGATAACTTTAAAATAACTAAATATGAAAGGGGATAAACAGAATGAAAGCAACGAATGACTAATCAATCAATTATTATTATTTTACTCCTAGAAGTTATAATAGGAAAATATTTAAACTCATAACCAACAGAGTAATATGTTAAGAGGAATCATTATGCAAGAAACAATCCCATAGCTTTAACTGAAAACTACCCTTTCAAGCATATTTAGAATTCAACAAATAATGATAGTTTTCCCAATACATATTTGAAATTACGATAGACCCCTCTCCCCTCACCTCTCCTTAATCTCTTCAGAATTTTAAACCTGCTCCCGAGACTTTCTCATGATACTGATTAAAATAAACAATTCACTCCTCAAATAAAACAATCCCAACACAGAAGAATAATATGTAATGAATCAAGTTTCTTAATTTTTAAAATACAACCTTTAATTGAACTTAGAATAACTTTTTCCTATTTTTAGCACAGAGGGTATGACAAAATCTTCCTAAGAATATGAAGTTATGAATTGAATAAAAAGAAAATCACCAAAATCATGAGATGGAATATTTAAAAAAAAGTAGCCCATGATCCTTAGAGTCATTGCAGGGTAAAATAATTAAGTGTTTCGGCATAAAATCCTCATTGGTAACTTCACAGCCCCATTCTTGAAATATATAGGTACTTTAACTCAATAAATGCCCATCCTCATGTACTGCCCATCCCTTCCTCAGCAATTAAATATTCCTTCTGAAAGAAATGAAAGCCAGTCTTCCTCCCACAATTTCTCATGGTTCATGGAGTCACTTCACCAGCTAATAGCTGCTATCGGTATGCTTGTTTAAAAAGTTATGAAGTATGGTTAGTGCATCTTTCTCTCCATATAAACCAACTCTGTAAAACTCTAACCCTGATAGATTTAACAGAATGGGATATTCCTAGTCTGAATGTTGCCGGTGTCAAGTGCAGTAAGAAGGTAGAAAAGATAGTTTCACATTGTACAGTCTGTTTGATGTCAAATAATTGTCTCTAAAAAGTACCATCTTCCTCATTTATGCTCTTATATTTGTATCTATTTTCATAATGCGCAGAAGAAATAACTCTAATCTTCCATGCATTTGTTTTTACCTTTTACCCTCGCCCGTTATCTTCTCGCATTTATGAAACCATGCAGTTTTTTAACCACTTTCCACAAAAACGAATGTCTCATTTTGTCAGTCCCAAACATATTTCAATGATGAAGAAAGAATTGATCTTTGGCCTTCATCCACCATGACAACTACAATAGAACCTCACTTATGAAACTTTCAGCGCACCACCAAATCATAAGTGAGGAGTTACAAAACTGAGGTTTTATGGCAAGGGAGTGTGAAACCCCTTTCAGCTGCCCAATTTGGTCTGCTTGCTTCCTGGCTGCAATTACTCATTTGGATGCAGGGAAATGAAACCTAATACTCTAATCTACTCACAGGCAACACCACAAATGTTAATTATTAATTTTGTTGTGCCCTAGAATAAGGAACGAAGAACTTTTTTTCTTGAGGGGTCTTCTGGGAAAAACCTGCTTAGATGTGTCAATTTTTCAGACCCGACTGTAGGATCAACGCGAAATCTGACAGATTTATTGTTTCCGGCTGTGTGATTGAAAGGGATAGTTGTATGGCAGGAATACCTGTTAGGCAATTTCCAGTTACCCCGGAAATGATATTTAACCATTCATCATGATAAGCTGAATGGAGCCTCATGTTGCCTGTAATAATCATTTGTCATCACAAAACAAATGAGCAAATGCCTCTATTTGATTCTAAGGCAGCTTGATGCATGGAAGTCGATTTCCATTGAAACCTCAAGAGTAGCAATATCTCCAAATATATCACTACCTGCAGGGGATCTTTCGGCTTACGCCTTACTTCTGGATCATCCGTACAAATTTATGATGCAAGGAAGCAATGGACATTGCAAATTGATAGCGCCAACATCCACTGTTTACTTAGGGTGAAGGAGCGGCAGAATGTGTCCTGCGCTCATGAATTTCGTCTTGTCCAAAAATAAGCAGTCATGTTTTTTCATCTTGAGCGAGAGGGCATTACGGCCTAGGGAGGTGTAAGAGGGGCACGTGGGGGAATTAGCTGTCAATGCTTTTTGAGTCAGCAAGCCTCCAAGCAGCAGTATGGGACCTCCAGATGATCCCGGGTGGTGTCAATGAATCACTCAACCCGAAATACAAGCCGAGAGGGGGGAGAAACTGTCAGCATCTGTTCATCACTGATTGATTTACAACGATCCACACGAAGCGAACCAAAAAAAGTATCGGGTGTTGGCAGGGGCGGGGGGAGAGTGAGCTACCCGGTGAAGACGAAGAAATCGGCTGAATCGGAGGTGCAGGTCGGCCTTGGCGCTACCTTCACATAATAGAGCCAGTAAATAAGTTTGACATGGTTCACACTTAACACGATTGCTTCAATTGTATTGAAAATTCTTATGAGCAAGGACAGAATTCAAAGAGAAAGGATAATTTCAGGTTATAAATGATTTTTGGCTCATTGAGTCCATCTCATGGCCAAGAAATGCACCGGCGAAAATGGTTGATTTAGGCTTAATATATGCATTAATCTCTTCAACTTGGTTAAAATAATGTATGTTTGAAATAAATTCCCACATAGCCCTATCCTTACTACATTGAATTGTGAAAACCATAGTTTATATTTGCCAGCAATCCATTGTAACAGTGTATATGCTACTATGTAGCAAAGTGAGAACCCTGAGTCATGTCCTCACGTCAAGTGGTGCTCTTCGGAGATAAGGGAAGTATGAGAGGCAATAAAAGGGAAGGCAAATGCCTCACAAGGGAAGCCTTTTTTAAGAACAGATCCCAATCATTCATACGGTTTGTTTGCAACACTCTCCTTCGTTTGAATTAACAGAACGTTTCATATTTATGGGGTTTACCTCCAATATCAACTATGAATATGGATGATGAAAAAGAAAATAGGTGTAATTTATCCCCTGCTTCAATTCTTTCACGTCAAAGTCATCGCCTCCAATAATATTAATATGGAATATTCAATGAGCTATAACACACAGTACGAAATTCATAGTGCAGCCCTTGTCACTACATCTTTTATAGAAAAATGACTTCCAGGGAGTGCTTGGTCCAACATTCGACCTATTACCGGAGAAAATCAGCCAAAAACTCAGAACCCACAGTAGTAAACAAACAGAAATTTTTCGTACGCTTTATACGTCTCGTAATTGAGGGGGATTAGAAAGGGGGTTGGGAGTTGGGGGTGGAAAAAGGGAGAGGGGGGTGTCAGGCAGGGAAGTTGGTGGGGAAAGGAGGATTAGCAGGGTTGAGGGTAAAGGACCCACATTGGGGAAGGGACCTTCAAAGTGACAATGGAAACTTGGGGAGGTTGGGGTGGGGTTTCAAGGAAAGAGGCAAGTCATTTTCTTTTGTTTCTTCCCTTCCACCCCCCTCCTAATGCTCCCAGTGTCCCTCTTAAGTTCACCAACCAATGGGAGTGCTGTACCCTCAACCCAGCTAAGTAGGTAATGCGAAGTATCCATTGTTTACGAGGTAGTTCTCAAGTTCTTGGGCAAAGTATGTGTGGCAAAGCTTCATGATTTATGATGCAACGTTGTGGATGCCCGCATGAATGCCCTCGATCACGCATCAAACTTCGTAATAAAGTTCTTTTTGTAACCACTGGGACCAGGACTGAGGTTAGTAATTTTGTAATAACTAAAATTTCATAATATAGTTTCTTTTACCATACGTGTGGATAGCCTTTTGGTCGGGACCATGATTTGCTTCGTACAAACGAAAACTTCGTAATAACGTTGTCCGTAAGAACGAGAGTCTACTGTATTACCTTTACAGAGTCACTCGCAAATGCACACACGTGGAAAATTATACAGAGGAAAAATCATTCGCCTTGAATGGACTCGAACCCAGATCCACTTGGTAGCGTAACTCGCTCAAGCATTCAGTTTGATCCCAATGGATCTGCGCTTGAGACCGGGTCAAGGTGAATGATTTTTCCTCTGTTAAATTTTGCACTTTTTGGGAGACGTTTAAAATACATTTCAAATATTGTACGAAATAGCCTGGCATTCTCTGGGAAATTGCTACGGCTCTATTTCAAGAGAAAGCGAAAACATTTCCAAAAATTAAAAATAAATTTTCTTGTCCATGTCACAGCACCAAAATTTAAAACCTTGTTGCATTTTATTGAAAAAAATAAAATGGCATATGTTTTACCAATTTTTCATGTCCATCATTATGTAATATGAAATATAGAAGTGAGATAATACTCAGCAGTAACGAAATGCAAATTAAATAGATCAGAAAATTCCACAGCCATGCTCTCTAGCTATGCCTTCCAAATATTAAAGCTAGCAAATTTATACATTGTTTCTTTCCAACAAATATAACAATAACTAAGTTGCAACTCTTAGGATCCCTAAAATGTCATTATACAGAGGTGTTACTGTATTACAAGTTACCAATTTCTGAAATCTCCAGCTTCATATTCAACCTTTTGATCATGAACATTTTAAATATGACCAATCAATAAGATTATCTGGATCGACTTCACACAAATCAGATGCATGACTATTAACCAGAGGAAAATGTCTTGACAGTTTCTTTGGTTGACATTTTTAGTTGCATTGAGGTAAAATTTATCTAATTGTAAGGGACTATAAATAAAATTGACTTAATTCTATGAAACGTTTTTCTGAGTGGAGGTCCATTCTATCCAGATCAAGAATACCAGTAAAATATGGGAAAATAATTTGAAATTTTTTTCATACTACGGAGGATTTGCCACATATGGAGATGCCTTATAAAGAGGTTTCACTTTTTTATAGAAATTAATGGTAAACTTGTACTAATAAACTATGAGAGAATAAATGATTCAATTACTGTTAACATGGAGAAATAGGTGGATTTATTTCATCGCTAATGATAGGAACTAATACATTTTCACTTTAAAAAAAAAATAGGATTATTCCCATTTTTGAGTGAGCTGGGTGACCTTTTCATACCTTCCACCACAGTATAAATTGAATATATATGTATGTCCAATCAGATGTGGGCACATAATGTATTGAGCCATTCAAACACAGGACTTATCGAACAAAAGATTGTTTTGGAAAATAACATTAGATATGGTCTCCGAACACATAAAATCATTTTCACTGGCACTGGCTGGCACAGAAAGGCAACATAATAAAGTTTTGTTTCATAAAAATTCAAGTTTTCAAAGAGTAGCAAAAATAATTTTTAAACTAATGCTAAGGGATGGCACGGCATTTTCTACTTTAATTTGAAGTTCTGAAGTAACACTTTGATGACATACATCTGAGAAGAGGACAAATAAAAGCTGATAAAAGACTCTTTCATTCTCACCTGTGATTCTCGCCAGTGTGCGTCTTGGCATGGTAGTCGAGTGCTGCACGTTGCGCAAACGCCCTCCCGCAAGCGGCGAACGGGCACGCAAACGGCCTCTCCCCAGTGTGAAGGCGAGCGTGGTTCTCTAGTCCCAGGCGACTCTTGAAAGTCTTCCAGCAAACAGGGCAGAGAAGGGGTCGCTCCCCTGGGTGAGACTCAACGTGGCGCCTCAAATCACCCGCCGAGGCATATGTGGTGCCACAGAGCTTGCAGCTGAATGGTCGATCACCCTGTTCAAACGGAATTGAAGGACAGTTGAGGAAGCTGTCACGCCAACTACACCCATTCTCTTATGGCTAATGTATCAACACGAAAAAAAGTAAATTTAACTCCTACAGTCAATTAAATCTAATAAGAGTAATAAGGTACATACATAGCACAAATACCTACATGGAAATCTTGTAAGGCACATTTAAGAGAGTTTATTTTAACCCTGCCTTGTCTGTATATGCATTACTAGAGTATATTTGCTAAGGATAACAGAGACCAGCTCTTATCAATATACAGTAAACTCTCTGTTCTCCAGTACTCAAAGCATCCGGAATTCTCATGCAACCAGCACGAAAATTTGAGGTTACTAGGTATTTTGAACATGGAATGGCATTTTGAATTTTGCAGAAGTTCTTTCATTTGCGAGGCTTCACATTCAATACATTTATAGGAAGTAACCTAGTTCACAAACTGCAGCTAAATCTACGTTGTCTGTGCGGGAGACATTATTTCTTGATTCAAATTGTAGGTATTTGTTGTTTTGGGCAGTTTCCACCTCTCAATAAGCAATGACGTCAGCTAAGAGTGACCGTCAATGACAAAAGTGAAAACATGACATTTTAAATTTAAAAGAAAAAATTGAAATTTGCAAAGGACTATGACAGGGTAAGAATCGGAATGTTCTCGTGAAAGAATGTTGTTCAACCAGCTGAAAAATGGAACTCTCTCTTTAGATGCTATAGTGAAAATTATAACCTCTAGCAATGTTTGAAGATGGATTGTCAGACGAAGAACAGGATTTCAAAGGATTAAGTTGCCGAAATAATGAAAAAATGAAAGTAATTTTTGATGACATATCAGAATTAGTGAAATGCTCAAGTGCCATTCATCCAGTTAAAAATGTTTCATGTGATTAACTTGACAAGTGGCTGGATGCACTCGTTACGATGACAATCAACACATGAGAAAATTGAAAGGGTACCTACTGACTACGGACAAATACAATCTCCCAAAAGAAAAAAGTGAGGAAGAACACGCTGATGCATCATGGTAGGCTGCTTCTAAAGGTTTTGAAGATGTCATAAAATTTGTAGAACAGCAAATGTGCTTCACCATCCACACTGTAATGCTATTCCACCTTCTGAATCAAAAGTTTTAGAGGAAAGAATGAAGGCATGCAGTCAGATGAAAAAGACTTATTTCAGTCGACTGTCAAGGTACGTCTTCTTAAGCCTCAGCATCAGCTCCCTGTGAACAAGTGATTGCTGACTCAGTTGATGGCCCAAACAAAATATCAATCGAAATACCATATTTGACTCAGTCGAATGAGAACCTGTACGTTAGGCCTCGTAATTATTTATTGTCAATTTCACAATTGCATCATTTTTGTCTCTCTGGGAGTAGTTTTTTTGTGGTTAGACTTTTCTGCCAACTCAACCTTTTCATCATATCTTTCAACAGTAGAAGGAGTACAGTAAAGTTAGTTCAAACCCCCTTAATTCGAAATATCGATTAATTTGAAGTTGTGAGCAGTCCCCAGCAAACAGAATAGGAAATAACTTACTTTATGGTACGGATAATTCAAAATTCGCTTAATATGTAACTCGAAGTCGAATTTCATCCCGTGATGCCCCAATGTATCGTTTATTTTGAAGCGATTCACTGGGACAGAGAACTTCTATGGTTAGTAAGTGCTTATTTCAAAGTCATTGTGATTTTGGTATTGCTTTCTTGAGCATGAGTTACTTATAAGTGTTGCCAAGTTATTTTGAACATTTTCTTGTTTATCGTGCGCCAGCAACTGTTTACCCCCAATCAAATATCCCTCGAGTACATACACATCTCGGCCGCTCTGTCTTTTCGGGGCTTTCATGCCATGACTAATGCCTTCCCATCTCTTCCATCCTAGCCTCCCCTCCTCGAGCTATGACTGTAGGATCCCCAGGCTCCTTTACCAAATTTCCCTGCGTGAGCACTTTCATTGTTTGGTAGCCGCTCCTCCTTCGCGTGCTTCCCCAAATTCTTTTGTTTGCCCCGAATCGCTGACGAGTCATGGTTCTCAGCTTTGTTTACGCTTTTCCTATCTACTCTTGTGCCATCTCCCCAAACTCGAATGTCAATCACAAGGTAAGGAAGGCAGAAGATATAGGGCCAACTTCTGGTTGGTGTCTGTACGACACTGCATCAGCGATTATTTTCTTGGGTTTCTTCCTAGCTTCTTTCGGAGGGCTAAGGGATTTAGGGTTCGTCGCCGACCTTGACGTGATACTCCACTCCTACCCTTCTCTCCCCTCTCCCAAGCCCCTCCCCTATCGGAAGCCACCTGAACAGTTAGGGCGTGGAGAAGCGATGATAGAAATGTGATACTTTTGGTTCGCGGTCATAACTGATAAGGGGCTTCATGCGGGCAAGGATGATGATGCAGTAGTTCTTCATCGTAGAAAAGTCTTGGGGGAAATGGGTTGAAAGTAGGCCGGTAAATTTAAAGGTCAACAGCAAAAATTTTGGAGACCTGGAAAATTCACCTTATGTGATATTACAGGACACATGCCCGAAATCATTCATTTTGTTTTTATTTTCTGCATGATCACATCTGATAGCATACTTCTCCAACTTTAACTTGAATCTGATAAACATGAAGAATTTCATCCATAATCTCCTCATTTTAGTGCATATTCTTTGTCTTTTTATAAAAAAAAGAGCAGTATAGTGATTATCTCGGAAAATGCAGGATCTTTTTCCTTAATTTTCAGAAAGTACATTTAGTTCGAACCAGGATCATTCTAAGTCCAATTTTTTGGTCCCTTGAATTCTGAATCAATGGGGTTTTACTGTATATGGTGGTAGGCAGCATCATCTGAAGGCCTAAAGTCCTACTATTTCAAGGAAATTCCAAGGAGTCAATCCTTACATCAAGGAGTGTAAAAATCTAATCTTTCCATGCCTTACATATTCGCTTAGTGCCGGCCTGCAGATGATTTATGAATTTCAAGAATGGAATCCAATTGGAAAAATTATATTTTACAGTCTTATATTGGCAATAAAGTTGTTTCACTTAATTCTCGTTATTTCTTTTAGTTTATATGCCTAATAACAATTAAACAAGTTTACCTATTTTATACGATTTCTGATGCAAATTTTCTCATGCATTTGGCATATTCATGTAACTGATAACCCGCATATCCCATGAATGCCAGATAATTGGGAGTTTACGGTACATAGGTCCTGTCAGAGAACAGATATACATATGATTTTTCATTCCATTTCATGTTATAATAAGGGTCCATTCCATGTAGGCATCAATATTTTTAATCATTCATTATCTGGAAAAAAAACCCCTTTCAAGGAAATAAAAAACAGCTGAAGCATTTCCTGCTCGAATGAAGTTATAGCATAAAGGATCTCTTAAGCCTTGGGGCATGGAGTCAGCTCATCCTAACGACACTATGTTTTTCTCTGATGTCCAGCGTTGTTGTGCCTTGTCCTATATTTCAGTGCATTACATCTTTGGACCAATATTCATGTTGTATAATCATAATATGTATTAACAGAAAAATCACTAAACCCATGAAATCGTGGCGAACAAAGTTTGTTCATAAAACCTATACAATGTCATAGATTTTCCAGCGGGGTTCAGCTGATAAATTTTACTGTCAGAATAATATAAAGCTTGCAGAAGATTCCCTGGGAAGACAAAATAGGTGTTGGCAAACTTTTGAAAAGCCTAACAAGAAACAAAATCCCTGATAACAGAATATGAAAAATGCAATTCATGGGGGAGGCATTAATTCCTGGGAAAATTCTAATTTGGACAATACCTACATGGCAATAGTGGCACATGCCTTCCCGATATCAAAAGCACAATCGATAGCTAAGTGCTGTCATAAGTAGTTTTCACACCATCTGATATACTAATGCAACAAATAGCCAGGATGGATGAATGACACATAATTGATAAATTATTATCACATTCTTTTAATAAAGAGTCACAATCCAAAATGTGCACTGGAACCAAAGATACAATGTTAAAATATTTCATTAAGCTTTGCAAAGACCTAGGAACCTCTTTCAAATCTTCAGGCTTGATAAAGCAAATTGGAAAACCGTTAGTCAAATTGAAATCAACTTGAAAAATCAAATTGAAAGACGATTCTGTGTATGTGCAGAAGAAAGTAAGTTACATGACTACATGACGAGATAAGAGTAGGAAATAAATGCCTCCACTCACTTAAAAGAAAAATAAGAAAATATTATATTTTTCACTCCTTATCTCAATGATAATAGGCGCGTAACAACAAGTAGGTGGATATGCTGCTGATGCATCAACAGACTTTTAAAAAACTGACACGATCGATGATTATGATGACACAATTACTGATTTATTTCCTTTGAATGATTTTCCTGCATTTTTTGAAGAAGGAATTCATTTAAAGATACTCATGCCTACGTAAATTGTAGCCTCTTAATCCTTCAGATGTACGTTATGGGGATGTGGATAGAAGATAATCCTTGATTATTATACCACCTTTAACAACTCACATGATCTAGGGGTTGCATACGATTGAGGATATAATCTAATTGTAAAGATTGGAATTAATACAAAATGCTACACACCTACTCGAACCCTCCCCTAGTGCAAAATGGGCACATGTAACTGGTAAACTAAATAGCCTACCATCTAATGAGAGAAATTACAACATAATGCAAATAGTTGAGCCTCGATTAGAGCAACAATCTCCAACCTATAGAAAAGAAAAATAGAAAAAAAAACAAATGCATTTACAAGTTTCTTAAAATATTACCTTCACAAATTTGAATGTAAAAAAATTTGAAGAACTTAAGACAGATCATCGGAGAAATTCACTACAACATGTTGTTTACATCATAAATCTTAAAATTTAAACTCAGAAAAAAGCAATCTTTAAACCATTATAAATCCCCAATCCTAGTTTATAAACTAAGTTTACCATTGCTCATTATACATCTGATTGATTCTGAGTTTTTAAAATCCAGACTACGTCATACATGTAAGTTGCAACATATTAATAGCCAGCTGATAGTCTGAGTAAGCCCTTATGAATTGGATAGTCTACTTTAGTAAAATGCATGGAACTTTGACAAATTGTTTCACTCATAGAGCTAAATAAAGCTTGATTTGTCTAGTACATGTGGAATAGCTGAAAGCAGACTTATTCCCAGCAAGAGAGAAAGGGCTCTTTTCTTTCGCAATAAAAAAATCCTCAGAAAAAAAGTTGTAAATAAGTTGTAAATTGTCTTTTTACTCCAGAGAAATAATGTACATTATACAGGATGGGTACAAAAACACAAGCCTACATATTTAAATTGTTCTGAACAGAAATAAGTCGATCATGTTAAACTCAGTGCTTGTTGTCTGGTATTGGTTTTAAAATTTGCCTTTTGGTAGTATTTTTTAAAGTGTCTTTGAACGATTGCTCAAAGGAAAAATCAACAGGGTACTCAAAATTACACTGGTTTATATTTTGGTAGCGAAGCTCAAAAGTCCAAATAAATGAAAGTACTACAGAATTAGCCAGGATAATACTTTTGACAGGAGTCACCTGCTAAGGAGATATGTACATGAATGAGTAAAATTCACAATGGAGAAATCATTTGCCTGGACTATGATATCAACCCAGCTCTATCTGAATCAGCAGTAGAACTCCTGTTACGTCCATGGTAAAAACCCAAGTGTTTAAAAGCAGTATCAACCAAAAAGACTGAGGCAACATTTGCACAAATGCAAGTACTATGTGAAATTATACACATGGTAGCTAATTACAGCATCTAGTTACTCATAAGCCTCCATTAAATATACAATGGACCTTGGTAAATCATTGGCTACAGCATGTAGCACACTTTAGGGGACCTGGGTTCCAGTCCAGGTGGACTTTTTCATTATGAATTTCGCACATATGTACCTCAACCGTCCCGGAAGTGAAGAATATGAGTAGCTTCATCTAAAATTATCCTTAAATACAAAGAGTAATTAAAGTTAATACAAAGTACGAAATAAATATTTATTATGCATAGTTGAGAAAACTTGGGTAGAATAATGGTCATAAATCCAGTCCATGAATATCGGATGCCTAATTTTGTTTTATTTCAAGTAAGCATACACAGGGCTGAGTAAGCTCAGCTTCTAAAAGATGACACCAGTTTAGACTCACTTTTCTAAGCATGAACGTACAAACTGAAGGGCTGACTGACTACTTTTCTAAAACTTCAACATCAAATTTAAAAACCTGATGACGAGGGCCATGTCGGACCTCGAAACATAGGGAATGGAACCTCTCACCCGGTTGGAAACCAAAGAAACCATAATTCTCTCAATTCTTACATGTCCCTTGCATAAGCACATTGATTGGCACACTCCACGCTTTTATCTCTTCATTATCAACATTTATGATCCAGAGGCAAAGATAAAAAATATTTTAAGTTTAATATTCAAAAGTAATGTCACTATATCAAGCAGTAACCCTTGAAAAAATATTCTGTCATTTGGTATTTCATGTTATTACACATATAAAAATTTAAGGAAAGTGTATTTATTTTGAAAGATGAATTTCATGCTGCCTTTAAATCCTATAAATGATTTATTTCAGCACTTTAAATGCACGCTCATGAACCGATTTAAGTTAAATGTGGAAGAAATACAAGTTACATAAATGGATTATGGGGTACTCCCAACTATCAATGTCTTTTGCACCTCTTATCATAAAAGATATTTTTTTAAATTTGGAATTTCATAAGTAAAACTAAAGAATTTTTAATACAAAAACTTCAGATACGCTTGAGATACATAAATAATTATTATAAATTGGGGTCTGAGTAATGTGTACTTCCACAGCAAAGAAACAAGTAATGTAGTTCCAGAAGTTGGTGGTCCACATTAAAAAAATGTAATAGTGGGTGGTAAACTATACTCTCTGATAACCTGAACTGAACATAACTGTACACTTTGAACTTTTGTCCAGTTTTAGACTTAATTGAAAACTAGGAAATTATACAAACATTCTATAGCTCTTGCCATATTCTTGCTAATGCAAAAATAATAATTCTCAAATATTATTTCATCTTGAGAAGAAGGGAAACGTGCTTCAATTGAGCTCAATAAAACAGAATAGGTGGTACCTATCTAAATTATTTGAGGGAAAATGTTGAGCACCGGCATGTAGAGTACTCTTGAGTATATTTTCTGGCCAATACGATGAATGTAGGATTTTTTTCAGTTTTTTTTGTTTTAGTTTATAAATAATCTATCTATTACCCTTCAATTTTGCTACAGTGAAACTGAGATGCTGTATTTTACCAAACACCAAACCAAATATGGCAACATAGTGTGATCTGTAATGTCATTGTGCTTATTTTCACTCATGTCTCATTGAAGACTCATATTACAATTTTCAACGAGAAGGTCTTTAGGCAAAATCTGAATTTCACAGTGACCATACAAGAAGCATGGTAGTTTCCTACACAAAAAAAATCACGTCTTATAAGCTGGGAATGAGGTAACAATGGAAAGTGCGACCATATTTCAGTGACTTTAGCCAGAAAAAAAAACTTTTAATATTTCAGGCATTTTCTGATGGCTACTGCTTTGGTCAACATGTATGCATGCAGGCATTTCACGTCATTCAATATCATAACATGTACATTTAAATTGCAGTGACAACCAAGAAAAACTCATAAGGCTTTGCTCATTTTGGATAAAAATGACAAGAAATGAGAAGAGCAATAATATTATGAGTTGAATCTTCATCTTCAAATAATTTTCCTCATAACAAAAGTATTACAGTCGCAGTAGTAGTATAATTTGTTTAATTGGTGTGTCAACCGCAGGGGTCATTTGCACCAAAAAGTATTACACATCAAGGAAATGAACCAACTTGGTTTGCCAGTAAAGTCATGGCTTGCAAACCAAAAAATTTAAAACTTGATAAATGTTACTGGATCCCCAATATTTTCAATCAAATTGGAATGGTCACTTTAATATTTGGTTTCCATGGTTGGTGTCTTTCCCTGAATCATGACTAGTTCAGACAAACACAATTATTCCACTATGGTAAGCAGTAGATTTAATAATTTATTTTTACATCAAATGATGATCTCTGTGAGAGGAATTTTTGAGAAAATATGAATTCCATCATTCCTATACAATTTTAACAGTTACTACAACACTAATAGCTCGTATTTATTTGGGTTCAATTTAAACTGAGCCCAAATATTGACATATCTAAGGTTTTCAAAACTATTTAAGGATGTCATGTAAGTAAGTCATTTTTTCTCTAAAGCCCTCTTTGGGTTGTAATCATTTGATGTGTAAAAAGTTATATTCCCACATGAATGAATCAATAAAAACATTTTAGAAAACACTCATTTAATTATGAAAAAAATGTACATCAATGGCTGCTAATAGCAGAATCACTGTGTGTCCATATTTTTACCCAAATGAGTAGGTATTGCCATTTAAGTAGACAGAACTAATTAAAATTAGCTTAAAAGTGTTACTGTTGCCTAATAAAATATTATCTAATGCATAAATTGATGGGACTGTTGCATATTTGGGGGTCTTTGGCACGTATTCCCCCAAGTTAAAAATCTTTATCCATTTTCCGAAGGTTAGCAAAAATGGACATACAATTATTGTGCTTTTAGCCATCGACATGATCATTGAAGCTTTTTAATAAGCAAACAAACTTTATTCTTGAACATAGAAGAATAATGTGAAAACTTGGTCATGCAGAATAGGGCAGGTCCAAAAAATGTCTTATTCCTTTAAAACTAAAGGTTAACTAAAATTCTATTCCAATCAATAGTAATGTAAAGATAAGTTTCTCCTTAGAAAACACTCCCAAGCATACAGTTACCATGTTATTAGATGGCAAGCAGTGCAGACCTCAAAAGGTGAGTCAGGGCACAATGAAACAGAATTTCATGCTGATAGAAATAAGCAGTACATAATTCAATTCAAAGAGGCTTAAAATATGCTTACGTAATATCAAGAATTCATCTCTCTAGGCTTAAAGCTTTGATTATACCCTCCCATTTATAAAAGGAAAAAGTGGTAGCCTCTAATCCTTATACAGCATCAAATGAATTGATAGATATTGAGAACCTTGTACTCATATTTGAAAAATTCCTTCACTGATCAAGTAACTACCTAGTGAAAAAAAAATATTTTTTACTGGCCTTTTGGCTTTAGTGAGTTAAGGGTAAAAAAAGCACACATCATTTTTCAGATAGAGGTATCACTGAACAGTATAGGAGTCCACGTCAAAAATTACAAAGCTGTCAATCAATTCCAAGCTGGGGAAAATAATATTCCCTTGATTTAATACTCATATAAAATATTCACTCATAGAAGAATCCTCTGCCACTACAAATACCAGAAAGAGACACCCCTAAAAATCTAACAGTGAATCCATCATAAAGTGGGGGTCCACTGTATTATCAAATTAATTGTTTAATTATGGTTCTCTAAATCCAGAAGGACAAGGCAAGAAAGGAGGTCAAGTTGCTTCGGAAAAATATGGGAAACCTGAAATTTAGATTATCACCAATTCTGATGACAAGAATGCAATAAAATTTCCAATCACTTCTAAGATTGCCACAACAAAAAAGAAATCGATGACACATATTCAAAAATTACATATACCACAGTAAGTTATAAAAAAACTATTCCATATAGAACTACAGTCACCTTAAATACAGCAGAAAATCTTTCAATAGATGGAACCATGTACTTGATAGTGCAGAAATAAAAACAGTTGGCCCCCACTAAAAGAATGGTTCACTCATGATGGGTTCACTATGAAGGAATGAGGTTCATGACCTCTTCACCCCATCAAGATTATACAGGAAAATGTGTCAAATCTCTCCAGGAAATGTCACCTAACGCATATGGGGATGATCTTACCCTGCCAAAATGATATCACACTACCATCAAACCTTGATAAGGAGAGAACAAATATCATGAATCCCATCATCCCTGTGATCATATGAACCTCAGGACTAACACAATGATCTAAAAGTTTTCCACCAAATTTATTTCTGTTGGATGATGTTGGAAAATTTAAAGAGCTGAAAAATGTAAATGGACACAGGAATGTGGACAAATTCGAAGAGATAGATATCCAGAAACATATTTTTTAACATAACTGGCTGCACTGCCATCAGCACTAAAACCTGTATTCATGTGCTGACATAATTCCAAACTATATCCCTTACCTAGGAGATTTGTACAGAAATTTTCTTTGGAGAGATACCACGGCCTTATCACCCTTCAATGATGATCACCATAAAAAGCGAGCTATTGCAAAAATGAGGGGTGAGTCAAAAAAGATGAGTGTGATGTTGGTTCTCAGCATGCGATGAGAACCGTTCCGCAAATGAGTCTCCAATCACAATTCCACTAACTTAAAGACTATGGTTTGATAAGTTTCACTAGAAAATGAGTTTTTAATGAGGAACATGTTTGGGATGTTATACCGGGTGTCCCTTTCAAACCTCTCGCATTTCAAAGGCCCAGGGAAAAAAAAACTACAGTAGATATGATAGTGAAATTGCACCATATGCTAGAGCATCTCCAAGAATTTATATTCCCTCGTCAGGCATGCCAACTATTGTGGCCAGAGTGCAGCATGATCGCATGAAGTGAAAAGGGTGACTCCACAGCAGAATACTCACAAGTAGTAGTGTGGTTTGCAGAAACAAAATCGCCAATTAGCGTGCAAAGAAATTATCGTAGGTGGTATGGATGTGATTCGCCTGATGTGAAAACAATTAAGGAATGGTATCGTAAGTTTATGGTAACGGGAAGTGTTCTGAAACATTCTGTTGGTGCACGTCGTAGTGTTTCGGAAGAGACAGTGGAGGATATCAGACAAGCATTTCTCAGAAGCCCACGTAAGTCAATTCGGCAGGCATCTAGGCAACTTAATGTACCTTGAGCAACATAGCATTGTGTTGTACACCAGCGTCTTCGTTTGCATGCTTACAAAGTGCAAATTTTGCAACATCTGATGCTGAATGACAAACCATGCCGACAACAATTTGCCTGTCGAATTGACTTACGTGGGCTTCTGAGAAACGCTTGTCTGATGTCCTCCACTGTCTCTTCTGAAACACTACGGCGTGCACCGCCAGAATTTTTCAGAATACTTCCAGTTGCCATAAACTTACGATACCTTTCCTTAATTGTTTCCACATCAGGTGAATCACATCCATACAACCTACGATAATTTATTTGCACACTAATCGGCAATTTTGTTTCTGCAAACCACACTACTACTTGTGCGCGCTGCTGTTGAGTAACCATTTTCACTGCATGCGATCATGCTGCACTCTGGCCACAATAGTTGGCACATCTGATGCGGGAATATAAATTCTTTGAGATGCTCTAGCATATTGTGAAACTTCATTATCATATCTACTGTAGTTTTTTTCCCCTGGGCCTTTGAAATGTGGGAGGTTTGAAAGGGACACCCTGTATATTGGAACAAGGTACAGTAATGAATACAAAAAGACACATAATAGAACATGAACTAAATCACAATCGATTTTGTTTCAAATACTGAAGAAGGTACCCAGGCCCAGAGAGAAAGAATGAAGCCAATCATAACTGTCGAAATGATTAAAAGAAAAAATGTCTAACTTTGGTCATGGAGAAGTATGTACATGAAGTACTGACCAAGGTTTTGAGATGAATTTTAGGCCATCTAAAAAAAACTTCTTATTCATATATTTTTGACCAGAGTTTTTTCTGGGATGGTGGTTCACTTAAGGTCACTTCAAAATCCCACAACTAATTTGTGCAGTTTAATAGTTGACACAAGGTCATAAATTTTTGAATTTGAACATGTGACCTCAATAACACCTTAGTTGTGTTCACAATGAAGCACCTTTCTTGAGTAGCTTTCAAACAAGTTAATAAATGTGTATGAATACAACTAAGCAAACAGGAATATGCCAAAAATAAGTGTTAAAAATCACCATTGGCTTCCACAACTAATGTATGAATCATCTCTGCATTCATTCATGAGTGAAGGACCAACACTGATCATTTTTGTAAATGGCATTTAGGCAAATTCCAGAGGGTTGAAGGATAAATTCCAGTCAAAAGATAAATGGACCATCACCAGTTGTGCCCACCACAAAAGATAGGCGCACAAAGGAATGACTTAGGAAGAAAAGTAACACATTTTTTATGCAATTTACTACAAATCATTTCACTTTTATCAGGGCAAGGGAGGGAGGTTAAGGCCCGTTCACATCATAAACTGTCAAATCAATTTATCACTTGAATAGTCATTTTAATTTCCACAGAATTACATCTGACTCCCAATCAAACTCATTGTTCAATTAAGATCGCCCACTTGCTACACAAACTAGTGCAACAGAACATTCTCCTAACTTCAATGGCTATGTAAAAAACATTTTCGACACAAATATTTTAAACCATGGCTTCTGGCTTGATTTTTATTTTATCAATTGCTATTCAACAGCCTTCATTCTTTACTTAATCTGGGACCATATTTTCTGGACCATGCATGCTAAGTAGATTGAAACTTAACCTCCAAACAGCATACTTCTTTGCCTATAAACAGGAGTCCCTATGAATTATTATTCAAATGGAACTCTTTGATGAAACCAATATTTCATGTACCATTTAATCTTCTAGTGTATTGATCTTTGATATCAAGTCTAATGCTCCAAAGAAATGTGAACGAGCCTTAAAACTTTGAACAGACCTTGTTAAGGAGGAAGAATGGATGCACCCAGCGATGCTTCATGGGAAGGTCTGAGATGTCATCCTGGAAAAACAGAAGGAGATGAAGGAGTACTTGGATGGAAAATTGGTGCTAAGGCATCAAGCATTCAGCTGGTGACTTTTGGAAGTTGAATGAAGACATCCCAGAATTGGATATGACCATGTAGGTCACTGGCCAACTATCAATTGAGGCACATAAAAAATTAGGATGGAGAAATAAAGGGACTGAATTGTAAAGTCCTCAAAATTCGAGGAAATTTCTAGGATAATTGGAAGACAGAAAATGAATAATAATCAGCAGAAAAATAAAGATGATCAGAGAGAAAATGAAGAAGACAGCACAACCAGTGATTCACCTATTGAGATAGTTGAGTCACCTTTACGGATGATTTTTTAAGTCATAGTGAAGGTTCAACTAATGCTGAGAAAAATTTAATCATGCTTTTTCAATAAAAGACAACACAAATTTCCATGACTTTAAAGCACATCTGTTAAACCCTCATTACTCTAAAAGAATGAGTCAGTTAAAAGAGGTTTCATTATGTGGCAGTCCCAATTACAATTGTACACCACCACCACTCTGAAATACGGTGAACTATTCTCAATCAAGCACTTTTTGAGTTCATTTAATGGTTTGAGTTCGTTTGCAAAAACCGAAGATTACTAAGATGTAATGAATGCATTTCACCTATGGTTACCAATGCCATTACTATAAATTATGAGACTTAATTTACAAAGAGTACAGGCATTTCCATAGAAGAGGTCATTTACCTGGATCTACTAGAACATTCACTCATAATTTCCTCTCCATTTCTTTCACCTGCATGGTACCTAATCTCATTGTCCCGATGACATAAAACTTTTGGACTACAAAATTACAGGGGCAAGTAGTCACATGCATGTGAAAAACTCATGGGACAGTCAACCTTTGAGGCTAGCTTGTGGTGGGAGGCCATTCAAGTATTACATGAGACATTTTTGGGGGAAGAGGGATTGGATTCTTCCAACATTGCTTCCCTATGTATATGGGGATGTAAGGGGGTCAGCGATAATCTTATGTAAGATACTCAAGTCACTCTTGAGATCCTAATTGTATCACTTCTGGCATTGTAAAAAACTCTTTCTCTCCTATTTGTTAAGTCCTGATACAACAAATTCCCAAAATATTTTAACATCCACAATTATAGTACACATAGCCATAATACTATTCAACACATTTATGTCAGAACTAAAGTTGCCTCTCAAGGACCAAAATTCTGAGGTACTGTCAAAGTGCACACAACTTAAAAACTCCATTGAAAAGGGAACTCTTAAACAAATTATACTACATATTAACAGAATGAATTTTAAGAGGATGATCATTTATAATCTCCAACTATTTCAAATTTAATTTAATTAATTGTTGCATTTTGCATGTGACCAGTCCCATAGTACATATGTACTATACTTTGTCCATTGACAACTTTAAAAATTATTTTTACTATGCTTTTAGAACAATCATCACACAAAATAGCTTAGTTTGTATCACCGCAAACAGCATGTACTTTCCCTACTTGCCAGTTGTTACCACAACTGGTGGTGACTCTAAAAGCCTCTAGCAACATCGCCTCACACATCAAATAAAAACCTTCACAATTCTGTGCTAAATATTCCCAAGGGTAGCCAAAGTTGGGTAAAACATCATTTATGGAAAAGTTTATCAATGTGCGTTCAATCAAAAACTAGTGAAAACTTTCACAAGACTGTGAATGGAATAATGAAATTTTACATTCTCTGACACAGGAGAGGGGGAGATTAAAAAGAGCCTCGTGTGCATACAATGGAGGATTAATGGGGGTGGTGGGAGGGGTGCCTCCCCCCTGTATATTACCTGATATAATAGGTAAAATGGTAGTCATTAGGTATTCCATGGCCCGGCCCCATCACCCACCCCCTCCTCCCAAAAAACAACGACCTTAATCCACCACTGCTCATGTAATACTTGAATGGCACTTGGGAAAATAAACTTACAGCACATTTCTGACTGCTGCTATCTCCAACAAAGATTGTAACCCTGGTTTATGCCATCCTATGAAGTGTTATGAAGGGGATCATGATAGAAAGGCAATGATCAGTGATTGACGGCAGCAATGCCCATTTACATGAAGCACACATCCTAAACAAAATAAAATTATCGGATAGTTGACCTTTCAAAAGTTTCTCTGTCTAAGACTTCATACATCTTCAATTATGCAAGTATGTAGTAGTGTAAGGGGGTTAGTCACCTCATTGTAAATTGATATATCATTTAAGGGCTGAATTCCTAAGAGTAATTGCAGTATTTAAATTTGCACAAAATGAAAGCATTTTCACCTGATTTTTAATCACAAAAGTCAATTGTGAAAACTAAATATAATTTGTTGGTGAGGTTTGAATTAGTTTATATTTAACTTTGATAACTATCAATGATGCTTCCTGGATATGCATTAAGGTGAGGTGTGGAGGGAGGGGGGATTCACCCCCCTCCATGGAATTCCTGGTACAATAGGAAAAATGGTGGTCATTAAGTATTCCGTGCCTCCAGACCCCCATATAGTAGTAATCTGCCCCCCCCCCCCCTGCCCCAAAACAACAACATTAATCCACCACTGTGTAAGTGATACATTTTTTCTGCAGGAGGAAGACAGAATCACACAATGCATATCCTGAGAGCATCATTGATAGAGCTGGGAAAATCTTCACCCAAAATTTAAGATAATAACTGGTAATATTTCTTTCAAAAGCAGCGTAAATGCAAAAGAAAACAAGCAGAGATGATTTCACCTCCCCAAACCTTAATTTCCTTCTTGCGAGTCAGCTCTTACTTGTCAGCCTGATGTTAGGCAGTGCCATTAGATATTCAACTGATTAGCATTTTTGTGGGCCTAAACATCAGTCACACTGGCAAATCATTTTGGGGACATATATTTTCGCATTATATGCAGCTGTGTAGTTCACAAGCCAGTTAAACATCAGATTAAATAGAAGAAAAGATGAACTCATGAATATGAGATCATTCAAAGAAATAGAAGGCAATTCCAAATGTGTTATACATTACATTGTGTATCCAAAATCGGAAATTAAAAAGTCCACAAAGGTGCAATCAGAAAGAGACTTGGAGATATATCTACCTAGATATTTTCCCTTTATCATGTAACTCTAAAGTTATGCACTAAAGATGAGCAATGCATCTTACTCAACTAATTACTGTAAGTTCAGATTAAGAGCAAAATATGTGTTTGCAATGGCTTTCTCACAACTTTGCCGTGCTTTGCCTATATCGCTACATACCAAAATGCCATCCATCTCTATTTAACCTAGATCCTGGCCACAATTTTCGGACATATTTTAGCTTACATTTGACTACTGCTTCATCATTCAATCAGTTAAAGAGTGCATTCCTAAAAATCATAACATTATAATACAAAAACTTTAAGTCTCCCATGAGAATTAACATCACTGTTGGAAATGCATACTTTGTCTGCACTTGTTCCTCACAAATAACACACCTGACCTGATTTATGAAGGAAAAAACTGCATGAAACACTGGAACTGTCCATGCACTGCAGAGTAAGGGGTGTTTCTCATGAATGCAACTGTTAAACATCAGTTTTAGCTGATGCTGAATTACACCAGAAATTTTATCCACACAGTTATAGAACACCAGGCCATCAATGCCATACCTATACGGAACTTGACCCGTAAGCAATCCACATCAACTATATATTCACACAACAGGGAGAGATCTCAAAGCTAAAGAATAGAGCAATTGAGGAATTATGGTAGAAATGCAATGGGAAAAACATAGACAAAGTCTAAAATACACCGGGTTGTTTTAGGGGTGGACGATACATGTCATAAAGGGAAGAGAATGGCATCTGTTGCGTGAAAATTAAAATGAAAGACTATTTGCTATTTCTCCAAGGACCCCATTTCATAAAACTACACTCCATAGAAGATCGATATCAGGCCATTCATACGTTAGGGTGCTCTTTGATTTGTATTAAAGCCTAATACTAGGTGCCAAGGAAACTCATCATTAGGTTAAGGGACATCTTAGTAATTGCACCATGCTGTTTCAACTAACAACTGCCATTCACAAGATTTAGGTAGTCTTTCTGCTAGAATGTAATGGACCAGGATCACTCCTTACTAAAATTTGTAGTCCCTTTCGAGTCCTTTTCTCTGCTAACAGTGGATAGGAGTTGGGTGGGACTCGTATGGGACAAGTCCCATGGCCACAGACTTCTCCGGACCAGTCCCAATGGCCGCGGCACTCTCGCGGGGGAGTACCATTCGCGACCCTTTCCATAGTCTCCCCACACTGCGAGAGACGATCTGGAATTTCACAAACTTTGAACGCTCCCGGTATGAGTCCCCACCACATTTCAGGCAGAAATTCTCACCATATTTTGGAACCATTCGTTGTGGGATTAGTTTATTTAAGACTTGAAAGTTTATGGGTTATGGGGTTTTAAAATAGGCATTATAATACGTACCGGGAGGGTTCAAAGTCTGTGAAATTACAGATCGTCTCTTGCAGTGTGGGGTGCGGGGAGACTATGGAAAGGGGGATACCCAGTGGGTCGCAAACGGTACTGGTCCGCAAGAGTGCCATGGCCATTGGGACTGGTCCGGGGAAGTCTGTGGCCATGGGACCCATCCCATACGAGTCCCACCCAACTCCTATCAACTGTTAGCAGAGTAAAGGACTCGCAGGGACTAAAAACTTTTGTAAGGGTGGCCTCCAGTCAATAAGATCAACATGCGATCAATCACTTAGGAAGTTAGCTCCCTCTTCCATAAGCTTACGAAAGTTAACCGGTGGTCAACAGGAATTGTCTAGCCAGCCTTCATTGAGCCTTCATGATGCACCAACTGTCCCCCTTTTCCATCCTAACACGTAGGCATGCATCACAACAATAATCACCAAGAGTTTTGATTGATTGGGAGAAATATCATGCCTGCTGTTATAAATTAGCTCACTTCCTGAGTATATTTGCAAAGAAAGTTTAACTATGACTACTTCATGACAGGGTACATCAATTAACTATTTTCAAAAAGTTTCACTAACTTAATAGTTCAGGAATATGATAAAATGGATGCTGTTCTCAGCCTCTAAATTGCAATTAACGTTCGGATAATAATAAGCCTAACTTTCATGATCATAAGCTGTGCCACTTACCATCACAAAAAGGAAAGATGGGAGTCTTCCTTGGGGGTTCTTTCATTAGGATGTTAGGATATGTGAAATCACTGTTGGGAATCTCAGTAGAATTTTACTGACATGATTCAACACTGAGAAAACTAACTGATTTATTAAAAAATATGTATATCACATCACAGCACTCTAAATGCAAATTATTTACTAGATACTATTGCAGTAATGGTGAAATGCAGGAATTTGCTTTGAGTTATTCAGTTTATAATGTAATGTCAAGAGTTTCATTAAATGTTTCAATGTTCAATGATGCTTACAGATATAATCTTCAACGCAATAATTTTACAAGACTGCTTTCATAAAAGATATTCCATCCTGCCCCCAATTTCTAGCTGCCAAGATCTGGACATTTAATGAAAGGGATTATGTGTCCAGTCTTAAAAATTAAGGAAAAAATATCATCTAAGATGCCTTCCCCCATTTTTGCCTTAAGATACCTTACTAACCGTGGAGTTCTGCCAAAGCATTTATTAGCCACTAGATTAGGAGTCAAAAACTTTTCCAAAAAAAATCAGTCCAATTAGTTAACTTTATCATTGATATCCTTGGAATATGTACAAAAATAATCATTCTGCATGGGAAAAAGAGTAAAAAGCAATCTCAAACATTACTGAATATCAGCAAACACCTCAAAGCAGTATTCTGACTAGATGGATGAAAGGACAAGCAATTCTGCCCAAATTATTCATAGATGATGCTTTTATACTGACATCATTATCCTTCTCAAGTAAAAATTCTCTACAATAAGCCATAAATTTTCATAAAAAAATGATGGAACAGCTGGTGAGTCACCATGTATGCCTCACAACAAACAAGACAGCATAAGGAAGACAGAGAAGAACTCAACTGCAACTAGAGCAGGCAAGCAAACTAAAGGAAAACAGCACATTCCTCATGAAATAAAATCCCACATCAATACCACACCATTATGCAATTTAACTATTATAGGTACATATATGCAAATCTTGCAACCAAAGGAATTAGGCACAAAAGAGAAGGGTTTCATTGCAAAATAATTTTTATCAGCTTTAGGTATGGATTCAATGATTTTTAAAGAAAGAATATGAGAGCAAAGCAAAAATTATACACCACATGTATGAACTCATTGCAAACATAAATATATAGAGGTGCTTGAGTGAACGAGTAGATCAAAGACAAAAAGACAGTAACTGATTTAAAATAGAGAACACTTATTTGGCCCTCAAAACCTTAAACTCAGACTCACCTGAAAGGCTAATATTCCCTGACTTTTCCAGGTTTTCCAAGCCCATTTTTCCGAGACTGGGGAAGTCTGGAGTGATATTTTTCAACTTTATTAATACCTTACCTTAATTTTATAGAGAAATATAACTTTACAAAAACAAAGTCGTATTAGGACAGCCATTGTATATATTTTACATTCACCAAATTTAGTTAGGCATACAGATTTTTAGAGAAGATTTAGTTCAGTAAGTCTGAATGAAATCACTGAAAAAGGCACTTTGCTATTTTACAAAAAAACAAGCTGTACAAATAGTGCCACTGGAGCACATCATGTAGAAAATAAAAAACTAATGAGCAATGTAATATGTTAATTCTTGTGTTAAAATAACACTTGTTTGATGTCAAGCATTGATTGACATGTCAGTTTTTTACCTAACAGAGGTAAATATTGTGATCTGAATCTACATGTGAGAGCTATAATTGTACGAAATTATGTTCAAAAGTACATAGCAGAAACTGACTTTATATAATTTTCAATATTCAAAACTGCATGCAAAGGAATTATTCTATAAAACTGCATGGATTATATAGGACCAAAATTACTAGACATAAATATGGGCAATGTATAAGAAGGCAATAACAACTAATGTCCATTACAATATTTGGAACAGGAAGTAAAAATTGAAGCCAAATTTATTATTAACAAAAATCAGAAACAGTTATTTTCAATAGACATGTAATCATCATCCATTTTATCTAGCCAAGATATGTCACTTTCCTGGGTGAAAATGCCCATTTACAGATAACAACCTGCTCAACACTTTCTGTTAGCAAAATTTCTCAATTTGTAAGGCAATGGACATTGGAAAAAATGCAAAAAAAGAAACAAAATATTACAATGACCATTCATATAAATTCCCAACAAATGGATTTTTATTTCCCTCTCGCTAAAACAAAAGAGCCAAATGAGAATTAGAAAGAAACACATGTCAAAGCAGCAAAGGGACTTTCTTGGCATTCCCATTTAAGTTGGCCTTCAAGATTTAAGAAGCATGTTTAAGTATGAAAATAAGTAACTCACACTTGAGAGGTTAACACAGCATATTTTTCCAATACTACTTTTGGAGCAATATCACTGAATGCCTGACACGCTTTGAAAATAATCCCCAGGCTTGCATATTTTTGTAGACTTATCCTAATTTCTTATTGCATAGAGGCTATTAGTGGAATTAATGTTTTCTGCATCAGGAGCTCACCAACAAATTAAATAACACATTTAGAAAACAAAAGTTTCTATTTCTCCCCCCTTAATGCCCTTCCACTGCCTCCACAAGCCCTCTCCCTCTCTACTGCTTCCATACACAATGGCATCACAGGCAAAATAATTCCGACAACAAAGCTAACGTAGGGCAGTCTCGAGACTGACTCTTTTGCTTGATCTTCCCAGAAGTCATGGCATCACTTTCCTGATTTTTATGCATTTGCAAGGTACCTACAGGTGCCATAAGATAAAATTGATGCAGATTGCACAGAAACAGTACTTGGAGGAGAAGAATAAACACTTATTTTCCTTACAGCCACTATCTACAGGTTTATCACCATGAAAATTAAAAGTGTATAACCTTTGCTAGGTTTTCACCCACTGTGGGTGATGAGTAACTATATGCACCATCATTTTCAAGTGGAAAACCTAAGTTATTAGGGCAATGGCATAAAAATTGTAAATGGCAGTTGGAGCTAAATGCTGTACCCAGAGTGCTGGGATGTAACATAAGGATGATGTCCGAGTATTAGGACCCACATGCTATTTTCTTAAATATTTCTCCCACCTAGCAAAGTTTCACTTTTCAAAGAATATGAAAAAACTGTAGATTCTGGTGAATTGGGACACATCGGGACCAGATCATTTTGCCCCGATCAAGCAGCTGTCCCATTTATGCGAAGTATCTCGTACATATAATGCACAAATGTTGAAATGAAAGACAGAAGACTAAATTAGGTTTAGGACACATAAGTGTTGATTGAAGGGGGAGAGGGGCTAGACCGCATGAGTCAGTCAGGAATTGTGCAGGACGTCGCAAACAAAAATTTCTTTGTGAACAGCATTGTGTAGCTCAACCATTCTCCCCTGCTCGACATCCGCAAGGAAACCATGGAAATCCACCCCTACCTTACCGCCGTGGGTGTCGCCCTTTCTCTCATATTACCTTTAAACTAAGCCATTACTGATCCTCTTTGCCCTCACCCGTCCTTTCTCAAAACATTTGTCTCTTGACCCATCGCTTACCGCCCAACCTCCACCTCCAGAGTTCACTCCACTAAAAAACATGGTCCACTGGATGAATTCCTGTGGTGACGAAACCTAGATAGCCTACTGGCTGGTCTATGAGCTTTAAAGGGGGGAATAAGTGCCCACATGCAAGATTAGATTGAATTGAAGAAGAGGGAGAATGTACAAAATGGGTTACCCGGTAAGAAAAATGCATTTCCTCGAGAGTGTAGAGTCAATAACACCGATGCATGCCCCGATTAAACAGCATGCTGTCCCAACTGAGGGGAGAAAATTCAGGGCTATTCTTCGATTGGGTTCTGTACTTTTAAGATTTGTCCCAAACAAACAGCTGCCCCAAATAACCGGATTGTACTGTATTTCATATCTATTGAAACATTTGAAGAAAAACCCCTTCTCTTGTGGGTATGTGACACGAATTTTAAACAATAAGAAGCAGACAAATGGAAAGAATAAAAATAGATCAGAAGGGCAAAGATGAGATAGCTAGGACAGAGTGAACAATCGATGAAGAAGACCTTCTGCATTGATCAAAAGGAGAGTTCAGGAAAATCAGTGAAGAGTAATAATTAATGAACACTATCAAGCAGGCTGCGGTCCAAATAAACATGTAAATACAGGAAAAGGAGCGTAAACCAAAGTGGGGAAAAATGATAAATCATTTTTAAAATTGACAAGACAACAGACATTTTGGTCATGTATTTCTCAATTTACAATAATAAATATAAAAAATGTATCTGAGGAAGCTGCAGAATGGATAATGGAGTAAGGGACCACCTTTATATGCAGTAACCCCTTATGGCAAAAAGACAAGAGAATGCATAGAAAATGTTCACAGGCCTTGAGATAATATTTTTGACAAGATGCCAAGATACTTGAAAATTTGATAAGCTGATTCTGGAAGCTCAAACCAAAACCTTAATGTTTCTTATTGCTTTTTTGTGGCGACAGTAGGCAAGCACCAGCACAGGACAAAGGAGGTGCAGGGGGGCCAAGAGATTTGCATGGGATATGGCCACAAGTGAGAGATCCAATTGCACACACCAAAGCGGATATGATCGTGGTGGTGGCTGGATGAGAATTATATTCTTATGCAGTGATGTAATTAATGAAAGAAAATTCAAACTTTTCACCAAAGAAGGCAAGCTCATTCCACGTAAAGAGATAGCTTTTTCAAGAGAATATTGTTTTCACCTCTACCACTTCAATGTAATGTGAAACTCTCATCAAAATTCTCAAATTACTTCATCAAAAAAGAAAAGACTACTGTTCATCATCATTTATAAGTTTTCAACAAACTTCAACAATAATTTAATGAGGTTATTAAGTGCCATCACCCACTTGACCTGAGTTGTATGCTGTGGGAAACACTGCAAACATAATAACCTAAAATTATTCACGGCTACCCTGCATCCAGCCAAGCTGTGCCCCACATTGGTGTACGAAGACCTTAAATGAATTACTAAAAACGGAAAATATTCTTAATAACTTTATTTTCCAGTCACACACAGGATTTTATTGGTTATGAAAGATCCAAGGCTTTCCCGGCGCATAGCAATGTTGGAGGTTGTTCGGGTTTCAGGCCAGGTCAAACTGTCCATTTCTGCCAATGTTTCGATGAATGAGTCGTTCATCGAAATGTCGGCACAAATGGACAGTTTGACCCGATCGGAAACCTGAAGAACCACCAAAATTTTATTGGTTGTTCACTACTTTAAGGTATTTGAAGCTTAGACTTTATGTTTGAATGCAGAGTTTGCAGTGAGAATTTTGACGATAGATTAGTTGTTTAGAGGACTAGCATAGCACTGAAAAAGTGAATCTTTCATATTTGTGGTTAATTGAAATCCTAATGTTGGAAATGATGTGGCAGAAGACAATCTATCCAGATAGTAGACATATCCATGGCTTTACGATCAGGACCAAATTTAATTTTTTTCTGAATTGACTCTGTCACAATAATGTAACAGTTGTAGAGATGGGAAAATTGCCATAATTTTCATCTGAGGTAAATTACCACGGTTAATTACAGTAATTTTCGAAAATAAACATAATTTTCCAGTATTTTTTAGTTTTAAGAATTTAACAGAAAATGTATGGTTAAATAAGAAAGCCAATAGCAATAGGAAGGGAATAAGGATGTTTAAACCATACTTAATACAACATTAACCTGTTAAAAAAATTTTAAAATTGTAAAAAGAACTACGGCAGAAACACGCAATCTGGTTTTCTTTTGTCAACGTATGAGAAATTTTCAAGAAGAATATTCTACTAATAATTACTCAATAATGTTATAATTTAAGTAAAATACGCTAAAAATGAGTTGTGCATTACTAAATTTAAAATTAAACGCGTCGCAAATGTGGACTTGGCTTAAAATAACAGGTTGGGAATTTATCCGTATGAAAAATGATCTCAAACATAGTTGAATTATCTACAAAATTACGGTAATTTTCAAGGGGTGCCGTAAATTACGAAAAATACCACGGTAATTTACGAAAATTACCGTGGTAATTTTCAAAGTGGCCGATCTCTAAACAGTTGTAACAACCCTAAGCCTAAATCAGTTAAACTCATGATGTCGTAAAAAACAAAATTTTTTTAGGTATTCTTCTTGGGCTCTGCACCAGGTAATTGGCTTCATATTGGCCGACATTTCGGAAAACGACTTGTTTTCTATTTTCAAGGCGTTTTGCTCTCTCTGTGTAGGATTATACCCTGAACTGAATTGACCGTTTGACGATTTATTTTATTTACCAATTTTGTTATTTCAATGCTATAAATGTGATAAAGGGTTTGTAACATTTTGGGTAATCAATTTAATACTCATCTCAAATTATAATTAATTATTTATGCAAATTTTAACTCACATATGTTAACTGAGTGCTCAGGTATTATTGATGCATCTTTAAAATTTTTCAACACAGACTTCAATACAATCATAAAAATAGCATAAGCCACTGCAATTTTCATTAGTTCAAAGCCTTACAGCATTAATCAAAGTTTTAATGATAAATGTAGTTTACATGTTACCAATTAGGGGAAAACAGAACCATTCTGTATTTATAATGGCTGTGAACAGATTACAATTACTTTGTTTCAAGTTTTGTGAACATTTTATATTTACCTTTACTTATCAAGGATATCATGAAATACATATATTTATTTATACATAATAGCTATGCTATGCCATCATTTTACTTAGGAGGGCCTCCTTTCTCTAGAAAGACAATTAGAAGTCATTGGTAACCGGCGGTTTACTGTTAAATAACTGCTCTTTTTGAGGAATTCACTGGATTCAGCTAAGTTCTAACAACTCCTCACCACAATTAAACGGCACAACCTTATTATTCCTTTTCAAATAACTTTGCGACTGGTCCATCGTGCCTGCTCGGAATGGTTCAAACGGCTTCATAGCCGGGAGGTGGGGTGGGGAGAGAGAAAATTGGGAGTTGACGTTGCCATGTAAACGGCTTTAGATTTATATGGAGAGGAAAAGCTGCCTATTGTGCGCACTCTTTGTGACATTCCACAAGGGGTTCACCACGTGGCGAAGGGCAGGAGGCATGAGGAAGGGCTTGGCTGGTGCTGCAGAGGGGATTAAACCTTTTCAGCCCCTCTCCCTCATCTCCATAGGGACTTCTCAAGGGTCTTTGAAGGAACGGGTTATGAGGAAGTGCTTGGTTCATGATTCAGAAGTGGACTTTTGAAAACAGAAGTAATAACTTTTATTTGATAAATAATAAAAGCAAACAACTATCAAACTCATTTTCTATTAAATAAGCCAATTAAAATTAATCCAAGCGGTATGTTTTTTCATTGATTTCTGACCAGTGCCGTAATTGAAAAAAAATTTTTAACCCAAGTTTTTGCAATGCTCTTTGGCTAAAATGCGATGCAATTGTTGGCTGTTTAGTCTCAAATCAATCAGGAAATAATAAACAAAATGGTTAGCAAATTTAAAAAAATGCCAGATTGAGATTATGGAAAAATATAATTGCTAAAAAAATTCCACTAGTAAGACACACAACTTATCCTCCCACGGAAAAACTTAATGGGTCGCACGAGGACAGAATCAGGTAAATCTTATACCCAAACTGAACAACCTGAGACTTGCTGATGTTCAAAGTTAATTGGTTCTGCGCACACCATTTAGATAAGTGGAGGGAGAGGAGAAGTTTACCATTGGAAATAGCATAATCAAGGTCACTTGCAGACACAATAACGTTGGTATCGTCTGCATAAAGGATTGGTGTAGCCCCTTGTACTTCATTTAGCCTGTTAGGGAGGTCATTAACATAAATAACAAAAAGAATAGGGCCAAGGACTGATCCTTGGGGTATGCCACAAGAAACCTTATTCATTTCAGATCTGCATAGGACACCATGATGGGAAACTACAACAGACTGATGCCTATCCTGAAGATAAGATTTTACCCACTGGTTTGCGATTCCTCTAACACCGAGGTGATTAAGTTTCAACAAGAGCAGATCATGATTAACATTGTCGAAAGCTTTACTAAAATCGAACATCAAACCAATTGTTGCTAACCCTTTATCAAGGGAAGAAAGAATGCTGTCAATTACATCAGTAGAGGCTGAGGTAGTAGATCTGTGCCGACAATAGCCGTGTTGACTATTGGATAAAAGCTTTATTGACTCAAGAAATGTAAATAAACGTTTGTAAAAGACCTTTTCAAACAGCTTAGAGAATTGATTTTGAATGCTGATTGGGCGATAAGAATTAATATCTTGAGGATTTCCTTTTTTCTTGTACAGAGAAATTACTTTAGAGATTTTTAAGGGACTTGGAAAAATTCCTAGATGTAAAGAATCAATAATTAAGTGGAGAAGAGGGACTTTGAAAGCATCAATACATATATTTAGAATCCAATTGGGAATTTTGTCAAAGCCAAAGTCAAAAGTTGAGTCCTTAAACTCCCTTAATTTCCTTCTGTAGGTTGTCCTCTGGTAAACCTTGCTGTTGAACACAGAAAATTCTTCAAAACCAAAACTGGACAAATTTTTTAAAATCCGGGATATGATTATCATAATAATGTATTCACATTTTAAATAAATGAAAAATTACAAGCAGCAGGATAAATTTATCATTTCTATGCTATTTCTTGAATAATGCATCATATCTTCCAATTTTAAATAAAATGCAAAATTTTACATTTATTTTCTAATTATTCTCCAGAGGAGAGTCTGATCCCCCCTCAGCACACTAACTCCAGCAGACAATCGGATAAAGCAGTCAAAATTTGCTAAGGAAGTCAATAATTCTTCGATGAATAATCCTCATGAGACGAGGATTAAAGGAGTAATGAGGATCATTGAGGAATAAAGAGATGGAAAGGAGATGGGGATGTGAAGGAAAGATAATTGGGTGACGGGGAAAAGAAGGACTACGTTCATAGGGAAATGTGGGAAAAGGGTTAGATCGAAGGAAGATCACCACTGCACACCAAGCAAATGAAGGCAAAGGAGGTTTGACAACACAGCCAGCAGACTCACGAAGTTAACATGGTGGAGGACTGGGAGCGACTGAATTTCTGTGAGGCTCTGCATTCTAGCTGGTTTTTGCGAAGCCACGTGCCTGGAGACTTCCCTCACCCCCATAAAACTTAGGCCCACCTCTCAGTGGCAAAGATATTTGAAAAGAATAATAGTTAAGGATCCACTGCAGTTCCTCAAGTAAATGCAATAACATGTGCTGCTTTTCAGGAGAAGGAAAATGTGGACAGCAATCAAATAAATGCTGTGTCCATCAAGCCCAAGCTACAGAATTAATACACATACTTAAAGCTATGCTATGATGGAAAGAATCAAAATAAGTCCTATACAATAAAAGGCAGAAACTTCAGAGTGCAAAAGTTGTTATAAAACACTGGAGAGACTTAATTTTACGTTACTAGCAATAGTGACATTTTAACATATGAAACTTATAAAAATAGTGGTTTTGTCAGAAGAAGAGGTTCATGTCAAGAAGGGGGTTTAATATTGAGAAATTGTAATTAGTTCACTCATGAAAGCCACTGAATACATAATTTTGTACAACTCGTGACAACACCTATTGAGTCAACATGTCATAAACATTAAATATACAAACAAACACCCACATTTACAGAAACAAACAAATATTCTGATAAAGTTAAAAATGTATTCCGATAAAGTTAAACGTTAAAACTGCTATCGTGGGACCTAAAAATGTACTATTGCATCAACTACAAAAATGTATTTTTTTTGTGGTATCAAAACATGTACATAGATGGCATCATCATAATCGGAGAAAGTAAAAATAATGTTCTACTTTACTCTCAAATCGACTGGTCTGGTCAACTAACTCAATTCCTTTGGTATTAGTATTGTTAACACTGAACATGAGAATGGTTACCTCTAATTCTTCCACATTAATTGACCTCTTAATCTCTAAAGTCAACAATGATAACATTACTCTTTCCATTAATACAATTTTCTCCCGTCTCTCAGATCATTTTGGTGCTAATGTAAACCTTAGATGTCCCAATGTCTCGGCTCCTGTAAAACCTATCTGGGTACCTGGATCTTTTTTTATGAATAATCTACAAAGGAATTCTGCAATTTACTTTCCTAAGAAAACTAATCTGAACTACTGATCACAGATGATGTTTACGTAATGTTAAGATGTTTTTCATCATACATTGAAGCTAATTTCCCTAAAAAATAGGTTTTTCTGAACAGATGGAAAAAGACACAAATCTGCCTTCTAGTGACTTAGTCAGTATGAGCATGTACATACCATATTTCTTCAAGTATAGCCTCCCCTGATCACAGCTTCTGAAGCCTAAGTTTGGGAAAACATTTCCGTGGCAGAGCAGACCTTACATGGATAATTCTAATATAGTTAACTAATATGGAACTAAAAGAAAGAAAATCTCATAATTTTATTACTAATAGAGGGTATCACTTGAATGTATTGTTCACAATAGGCCTACATAAAAACCATCATGAACGACACAGCAACAGCCTCTGATTGAGATTTACAAGAGAAGATACTTCCATTACGCCAAATCGGCTTCACTACCACCATGAGGACCCTAAAATACCCACCACTACGTTCAGGCATCCAAGATGCCTGTCCCTGGGCTTGCCAAGTCTAACAGATTTTCTGGCCTCTATGTACTTTTAAGCCTCCACATCTTTCCAACGATCCACTGAGCATTAGGCAACAGCCGTCTGAAAAAATTTTCAAAGCTCTGCCTTTTATGGGTTTTCCACACAGCACCTTCCCTGCATGGGGGGCACATGGTACTTCTGGTCCTGTTTAATTCTCCTCATTCGTGCCAGGACTCGAGAGATAGGGCTACCAATCACCCCAATTGTCCTGGACATGCCCTCGTTTTTCAAAAAAAATTTTTGATTGTCCGGTAGAAATTTATATATGGCCAGCATTTTAGCACTTAAAATTTGAAACCACCCTATCCTATTTCCTGGTTAACTTGGTAAGCTATGCCAGCCACTGTAGATAGATAATACAATGGTACAGCCAAGGTATATAGATGATAATGCACCATCCTGCTAACCAAAATGTTGTGGGATCGAAAAAACCTGCCTTGGGCTACAATGTTGATTTGACTTGGCATTCTCGCTCATACGAAATTCAATGTTACTAAGTGCCAATTCATAATTTTGAGTAAAAATCATTTCAAAGGCTAGCAAAATGTGATGAACTAACTTTTCATAACCATCAACACTTGATTTTAAGTTACATGGAATGCATTATCCTTTAACGTTTGAATGCTCTTGTAGTGCACAGATTTGATTGACTCCTAAGAACAATATGCCTTGTGCTAAACAAGGCACAACTGTTTTGATCAATGTCATACAGATTTTAATAGAGCTCCATAAGACAAAAGTGTGATAAATAAAGAAAATGGCTACTAACACTTTGTACTTAATTCTTTTAAATATCCATCTAAGGTGAAAAAACATTCTGGGTAGGAAAAGGAAAATGTCACTAATTTCTGAAAATGACTGTAGGTAATTCATTAGAAGAGATGCTCACCATATTTTGAATTTTCAACTCTCATCTACTGACAGAAATAGTATAAAATTAGAGAGTTAATAATATGTTCACAATCAAGCAACAAAGAGGACTACAAACATAAGTTCTTTTGTTTCTTAGTTCCAATAGTATCATATGTTTTCCCTGCTGGCAAGAGTGATCTGGACTTCTCTGGTCTCTGCAGCTTAAAAACAGCTCATTGGTAGAAACAAAATTAAAAATTGTCTTCAGGATAATTTTCATTGATTTAGCTATTCTGTTTTTTTCTTCTAATGGAAGAGAATTCTGATGAGGCATTTCGTTAGCATCTCTTTAGCTATTCTCTTATGTACTAAAATTTTTACGGTTCATTTCACAGTGAACATAATTTTTGCTTGCATAAACAAAATATAATCAGTCTGAATCAATCCTGATAATTTAGTGGTTCATTGAAACAGCTATTTGCAGCACATTTTAGCACTCTATAATATATTCTCCTTTGGATAAAATATTTATTCAATTTCCATTTAATTCATTGTTTTTGCCCAAGGTAATTTTGCTATTAATGGCACAATACACAACGGACATAAGCCCAAGTATATCAGACAGTAAGGAAGAAGTTCACTCTCTGACCAAATAATGACACGACAGCTCAAATATTAGGATGTTTACACTACAAACCATGGAATTCAGATTTTATTAGCGTGTAATTAACAGCGAAAAACATGGCATATATCCAGGAAAATCTGGCAAATGTTCAAGCCATGAGAAGTGAGAAGAATATATTCCTTAGAAACATAAAAATCAAAGCAGCAGGAGGTATTTAAAAATCCAAGAAAATATACTTATTCATCAGTAATGTTAATAGATTAAATAGCATGATACTGGCTAATCAACCACATTTTAACAAACAAGCATAAAGATGGATGAAGCAATTAAATTATTGCATAAATTGGAATTCCTCAGACTTGAAAATGCTTTTCGTCAACAAAAAACATAACCAGTAGGATAAAAATCTATAAACTCCTAAATATTTATCTTCCTTACATCTAAAGTTTTTTCTTGAGTTACTTACCCTCATATCAATGGTATTAGCACACAACATCGAAATCAAAATAAATAAGCGACAAGAGGGCAAAATATAGTAAAATGCTCATCCAATTGCAGATTTTTAAGGCCAACCCAGCAAGGGTGGGGGGGTGCAATGAGGGCAAACATCTAAGCACCACGAAAGAGGGGATCAGATGACCATCTTCACCCACCTGTCTCCGTGGAGTGATTGTGTTCCCATGGCGGATGTGGGTGATGGGCGTCCTTCCAGCAGAGGCCATCACCTTGTCACAGGTTGTGCAGACGTGTCCGGGAGGGGGCTGCAGGTGGCCACCTCCCCCCTCTGAAGGGTCAGATGACTGTGGTGGGTGACTCTGTAGCAAACAATAGTCATGCCATCATCATGTTACTTCAGCTGGACAATGAAATTATGCCTTAAATTTATTGTTAAGCTTCCTATTAGTGATTATAGGCCTTAAAAAGCAGCAAACCTGATTTTGAAATGCACCTTCATGTATTTTATTTTCTACTGATTTTCTGAGTTAAGACTGATACTGAGTTAATGACTTATATCAGTAGAAAGAGGGTGTCATTTAAATTTGCTTGATGTTTTTAAGCAAAAGATCATGGAGTATAAAAATTCCAGTAGGATCATTCCATGTTAAGTGGTCTAGTTTCTGAAGTCTCCTGATCGACCACCATGGATTTTGATGAAATTTGGTGTGAACAATCTCACATATTTCAAGCAAATTTTTGTCAAGTTTTCGATTTACCAGTGGAGCATTTGTGGAGATATAGCCATTTGTGTGACCCCCATACCATGACCAAGAATAGTATGACCGAGAGATTTTAGTAACTTTGAGACATAATATCTCCCTTGCATTTCTTTTACACACATGAAACCTTATACAATTTATTGCACTCTATTTGATGATACTACTCATAACTTTTGGCTGAATGCATCCAGAGTAAGTAAATTGCAGCAAACTCGGCTGAAAAATAAGTGCTCCTAAAAATTTTAAGTTTAGTACATTATGTATAAGCCTTTCAATGATTACTTAACAGCTTATGCAGAAAGTCCCTCCAATTACATAAAATCAAGATTTTTCTGTGCACAATTATCCTTTAGAAAACCACTGTGAAAGCATCATGCCACAATTTAAGTGTTTAAATCATGATCATATAACAAGTAAATCAGGGGGCTTATTATGGAACTCATAACAATGGCATTATGAGGCGATAGTCATTATCATTTTTACCCCAGGTGCTCATAGCAACTAGAGCGATTACAGAACTCACTAGGCCAACATTATGAAGTGCAGAGCTGCAATAATATCAACCAGTTAAGTGTTTATCTGTCAACTCATTTTCGGTCCCATGGATACCACTTTCTTTCCCTCCCTTTTCCCTACCCACCACCCACTTTCCTCTGCAATCTTTTGCTGACACTCTCAGGTGGCTAGGTTAGCGGAGAAGACACAACACGCAAGGCAAGGTAACGACAACCTAATGGATACAAGAGGAAGCCCCAAACCCCTACCACCCTTCCCCTCCTGGACTGTGGGAGATGATGTATGGTAAAGTAGTGTAAAACGGGACAAGATGGAATAAAGACGAATTCGGGAGCACCATGAGAGTCTAATTTCTAAGCCCTCACTCCCCGATCCCTAAACGAATCCTGGGCAGACCAATGATCCTTTTGGTATCTTGAATATGCATTACAAACCCAAAATAACTCCAGCTTAAGATCAGTCTTATGATGATAACGACCAATAACAACGAACATGGCACATTTGAGCAGGGGTTCAATTCCGAGATCTCACGAGGAATATAATAATTAAAAAAAGGCTATGTAAAGAACAATATGACAAGAAACAAGTATTCGCCAGTAGGCAAGTTGCGAAATATTTTAAAAGTTTCAAATGAACTGCATAATAAGAACTAAGATATTACAATTTTCCACAGATAGTTTTATTCGACCCGGGTTTCGATGCACTGCATCATCATCACCTCCATCATCATCATTATGAAGATGACATAAATATGCCATTCTTAATCTATTTTCAAAAAAGTTAATCAACACTTTAAGAGGATTTGGAATTGACATGAAATAAGACTTAAGAGCATCAAACATTTCTATAACCCTTTGAATGGCAGGGAACAGAGATAACCACCTTGTTTTACAATGAGACAAGAGTTGCTTATATTCTATACATATTAACAAAATCACAATATGACTTAAGGTCCTCCATTCATACAGTATATATGTACAGTGTGTCCTCGTTTAACGTTGTTAACTCGTTACTGAAAAGCTAGACGTTAAGCAAAACAACGTGAAACGATTAAATATTTCCCATAAGAAACAATGTAAATTATTAAAATCGGTTCCAAACTGACCAATTCTACATTTAAGCACAATAACGATTTCCCCACAGCACAGCGATAAAAGGTTGGGTATATGGCATTATTGAATGAAGCGTTCAAACTAAATTTCTAAAACATTTTAATGGCGAAACTTTGATATTTTCACTAACAAAAGAAATTTTGGAATTATTCTCTGTCCTGGCGGCACAGAAACTGCAGGGGAAAGGAACTTACTCTTGATATTTAAAAATACAGGGGAATTGGTTGAAAGACGTTATCAATGGAAAAATGCTCAAAATGGCCCATTTCCTTAAAAAGTGACGTGTTGTTACTTCACGTCATTCTCCGCCGATTTACGGCATATTTTTAGTTATGTGGGCAGCCGAACAGATGGCGCCACTAGTCAGAGATATTCATATGTCAGATAAAACAAAGTAAAAAGGAATTTTTAAAACATTAAGCACCGGGATTCCCTCTTATATTTCCAATATTTAGTGCTGTTAGTAACCGGTTTCCCACCAAGTAAATAGAAATGATTGCCCTTCACTGCGGGAGCATGCGTGCACTCCCACAGTGAAGGGCAAACATTTCGCTCGCTGCGATCGTGAAAATGTAGGAAATCAATTAAAATAGTGAGTGAAGGAGGGAAACCCGGTGGTGTGTACAAAATATTCAAAATCAATTTTTCAGGAACAGTATCACCCTCGACGATTTACTGCAATAGGGCGGGTCTACAAAACTTCCTCTTACACACTAATTTAACACGAAAAACTTCTTTTCGATTCACCTCAAACAGCAGTGAATCAACTTTTTCTACCACCAATTCTACCTTATGGCGGCACGGGATTTACAATTATTTTTTACGAAAGTATCAGCCCCTGGATCTACCATTCAGAATGGTACACTAACAATGGTTTGAGTTTGGATCACCCAATGCATTGCCCCCCAATAACAGCGTAATAAACAATAAGCAAATATTGCAGATATAAAACAAATAACGCAATAATTATTCGCTCAGGTGAACCTTATACACACGTTATGGAGAGTAACGCCAAACTTTTCCACCGAATGGAAATTACGCATCAGACGTGCCAAAGTCAATTCGTCATTCATTTTTTTTGGTCGCGCATAATTTGAACAACGTTATCGTGAAGCACTGATGACGTTGAACGATTAAGGGTTTTAATTGTTGGACAACATTATCGCGAAACAACTTTAAACGGGACAACGTTAAACGAGGACACACTGTATAGTAAAATGGTTATGCAGTTTCAATACAATACACTCTACATCTATATTTAACATATCTACTCCTTGGTGAACCGTATTATGTAATATATGTGCAGGGCATCCTATACCTTCCAGATTTCTATTTAAAGAATGTTTTAATCTTGTGAGAATATTATTCTCCTCTTTACGTTTCAAACCCCCAAAATTTGAGTTAGTGTTATCTCCACCAAATGCTACACACTTTTCAGCTATTCCTAGGGATTTTAAAGTATCTGTAACATAAGCAGACATTGTTTCAGAAGTTTCATTTATGTTAGTTTTAACTTCTACCACTTTGGTTTGAATACAATCTGTGAAATAATCAAAATATTGTATTAAAATGGGGAACACTTTATAGCTTTCATGATTGCTCCCATTTGTACACACCCCAAAGCAAGAAATTCCACTTAAACATTCAACTGTAACATCTACAGTGTGTGTGGAGCAAGCACTTTGTTTATTATTGATTCAGTCTTTGTTCTTGCACATGTAACTTTCTTTGCTATTTCCGAAACACAATAAATTTCACTACTTAATTTTGGAGTACAGTCCATTGAATGGCACGAGACATTATGACGCACATTATGAAAGGCTAATGTTGCCTCTGCAGCTTGTACTTTTTGCCTGGATTTTGATGAGGATGAAAAAAAAAGTCCTTGATGTATGTTGTACCACAGTCTCTGAGGCTCTTTTTGTGCTTTTGTGAAGTCAAATGAATTTACAAATCTTGAGCACCTACATAATTAATATGAATTTTAAGGAGAAATACCACAAAATAGAACCCCAAATACCGTAAAACATAAAAAAAATCAATAAATAACTTTCCTTTATGTGCAACGGAGACATAGGTCCCCGTTGGACAAACTAGGCACTCTGCTTCATTTTCATTTCGACCTCTTTTTAAGGTTTTATATTTGGCTTGCAGATTGTCGCTAAATTTGCAGTATCTTTTAGGAATTTTAATTTGCGACACACAAATCATATAATTCCAGACTATATCAATCATAGGACATGAACAACAGGATAAACACACCACACCAGAATGGCCAAATAACGAGAATAACAATGTGCGACTGCTTCAATCACTATTCACACCATTCACACGCTCCTTTTCCCTTTCCATTCCTGACCTGTGACGCGTTCTGCTCATGCGTAGCACTGTTTGCCGGCCGGCGTGCTTTATATATCCCCCTTTTTAAACCACAAAGAAAACAACAATAGACGCCGATCCTCCTGATTATAACGCACACCAATACGAAAGAAAAGTGTTTTTTGTGAGAGGTTTACAATTTTTTCAGTGTGAATCTTTAGGTCTTCTGTTGTCCATCCTTTAGGTTTCACCAAATTTCCACTGAAAGAGCACATTATTTTTAAATGTAGGACATGTTGGGAATTTTTCTGGATGCCCGGAAATTGTGTTAAAATGTAGGACATGTCCAGGAAATGTAGGACGTCTGGTAGCCCTATCTGTACTCTAGATGAAAGAGTTCTCTCATTTTTCGACTGCATTGAGCATAAATACACACAGCCTTTAACTCCACCAGCGAAACTCACTAAAGTAGCTATTATGAAATAATGAAAATGATTCAGTACTTCTTTCAAGAAATAATGATGGAAACACATACTCAGCCTCCATCATTAGATTAAAATCATTACCAGTATTTAAGAAAATGATTCGGAAAGAATACCTTAGGCCAAATTTTAATGTTTTCTTTTTTACAAACTCTGTAATATTACTTGTATATGACATATCCTATGCACTTGCCAGCTTTATTGTTACAGGTGGTCCTCGACTTTCGCACACTCGGCTTTCGTACAATTCGCACTTTCGTACGCTCCAAATTGATACCTTTTCTTGACTTTCGGACACCAAATTCAGACTTTCGGACATTTGTCGAACAATATTTTTGAATTTCCCCCGATGGTGCATGGCGCATCCCAGCATTCAACTGTTTCATCTGGCATTCTTGCTTGCTAGCATACTTGTGGGCAGTGTTACCTTAGACAAAGGTATAACTTGTTTATTTCCTGAATTTAATTAATGTCGTATGATAAGAATAAATAGAAAATGTAAATATGATGTGACTGAGACCAACGAAAATACGTGTAGGTCGCATAAACTTAATACTGTCGAGCAAACATTGGGAATTATTAGACGTGCTGAACTGGGAGGATCTTTTGCTGCAATCGGACGATCAATGAACTTAAGCCATTCAACTGCGTGTTCAATAATAAAAGGGAAAGATAAAATTATAGACCATGTACGAAATGCTGGGAAGTGCAATGCGAAATTCACGAAGTTGTGTATGGCATGTACCTAGGAAAAATCATTCTATATTCGTTAGTCGTTCGTCCAGTTTAGGAAATTACGAAATTTTGTTGTTAAGTTAATTGTAATAAATTAAAAGACATCGAGTTTAAGGTTCCAAAAGTTAAATGTCGTGATGCTTCTTGTTATGTGTCTTTATAATGATAGCGAACATTATCAGTGAAATGTTAATTTCTGCTTGGGAAAAATTAGAAATGCGTATGTTTACTCAGTACACAACGGTATTCTTTTAGAACCGTTTCTCAAGACTGCGGAATTTTTAAAGTAATTACGTATTGTTTTGAATATAATTGATGTATTTTAAACTTTTGTATTGAAAATAAAATTTCCTTACAATTGATATAAGGTTTTCCTATGAATATAAAACTCTCCAGGAACGTAACCCCAAATTAGTATGGGATTCTATTGTTCGACTTTCGTACATTCGATTTTCGTGCACGTCTTCAGGAACGCATTGTGTACAAAAGTTGAGGACTGCCTGTACTATGCATTGCATCTTTTGGATGAATAAATTTATTATTATTATAAAAATCAAGAAGATTAATTTGTGCTCCCAGTGGTTCCCAGCGACAATCGTCACTAAATGAGACTCATTTGTTTAGTCTTGTTTGTAGCTGCCCAAACACTAAGCGATTGGTGTAAATACAACTTCTTGCACCTTAATGTTAATAAATCACAAATTATGTACATCATGAACAGAGGCAAACAACACAAAGATATCCATGTGAATATTAACCAGAGCAATGTTCTCCAGGTCACCCAGGCTAAATTTCTTGGACTTCATCTCGACTCTTATATGACCTGGGAACCTCATATTTGTGAATTAGCTAGTAAGCTTAGTTCAAAATTTTATATGATTAGATTTATAAGACATACTGTTTCTATCTATGTTCTGCTTTCTCTGTATTTTGGAGAGTTTTACTCTCGCATAGTAAGTATATGGTATTTTGCTCAGGGATTTTGTTTAGGGGTTCTTCCTCCCGTGCTACTGTGATATTTAAACTGCAGAAGAAGCTGTTAGACTAATTGTAAATGCTTCTATCATTGCTCCATGTCAACCTATCTTCAAGGCATTCGGATTACAACCTTTACCTTGTATTTATAATTTATATATATTATGTTTTAATGTATGTACAGACTAATATTGCTGAATTTGAAAAGAACTCAAATGTACATAATTATTCAACAAGACCGAGGAATAACTTACATATTCCATTTGTAAGGATGAGTAATACTTCCCACGATCCTAGAGCTATGGGGATTCGCCTTTATAATAAACTCCCAACAAAATACAAAGACATTGAAAAAATTATTATTTTTAAGTGTAAAATTAAAGAAATGCTACTGAAAAAATTGTACTACTCAGTCAACGAATACCTCATAGATGAGGACTTATGATTGTATATTACAGAGTCTAAATGTTTTTATGTGTATAACTGACGTACCCTATATCATTTATAATGATCCTTGGACAAATAAAAATTATTATTATTATTATTATTATTGATGTGATGCTCCATGCATTAGTGCACTGTTTCACACAGGAGCATCGAGCATTCCACTGGTCGATGCAAATCCCAAGAGAGTTGCACAGAAGTGAATGAAGACTTTGACATACTCTGTCTTTTTCTCCTTAAGGATGGTCTTTATCATCTCTGCCATGAGTTCCGAAATCAATAAGATAGATATTTTCTGACCCAGACAGTTGTTATTTAATGCACAGTTCTTTAATAAGCCCCCGGATTACACTCATCACTTTTTACTTTGAGAAAATATTGTGAGGAGACTTCTCAAACCACACAGTACACATATATTTAAGTCTGAAAAATCCTTAATGCTTTTCACTTGATTTAAATATACCTGCATATGGCATCGGCATGCGTCCTGGGATGTGAACCCCCTTTCACAAACTCCACAGGTGTAAGGGGTTTCACCTGTTCCATGTATACGTCCATGCTCTCGAAGTCGATCCCGCTGCCTAAATAAACGATGACAGACATCACACTCATAACCACCCAACACACTTGTTCCACCAACCACTGGGCCTCCATTTCCACTGCTGCCGTGTGCTGAAATGGTCAATTGTAAGTCATTACCTGAAATCTGGACATCTTGCTTAAATGCCACAGCATCAAGCCACATGCACCATATAAGAAATATGCATCTTAATATGTACGCAGCCATGTCTTCCTCAGCAACTGGGATGTGTAATGAATTCTGTCTCAAATTTAATTAAACTTAAGGTTAGCAAACATGCAGGGACTTACCCCACCTCAGAATAGTTAATTATTTTTCATCCAGTCCCTTTTCATACATTTACCTTGAGTATTGCAATATTTGTTGAAGGTAGGTATGAATGACATATAATAAAAAATGTGGTTCTTAAGGTTTTATACTATTCAAGAGGGCACAACTTTAGTTTTTACTTTGATTAATCTTCCCACATTTCTCACTACACTTTTTCACTTATCCTATAGTGAAAGAGCCTCTGAAAATTTAATCATTGCACATAGGAGTCAATATCAAGCTTTTTGGCAGTAGAAATAATGAATTACCATGTGTATAATGCAAAATTTTAACGAAATAATTTATCGCTTGCATTGATATTTTGTGTGGACAGATAATATAGGCTGAGTAATATTTTCGAGTTTTGAGGTTCCTTAGCCTTAGAACTAGTCTTTGAGAGAAAGGTTTACAACTGTCCTATAAATAGCTAGACAGATTGCTATGAAAAATTTCCTTTGAAGTAATTATATGTGTACAAATATATGCTTTTTTTAGCCAATTTAAACTACGACTCTAAAACCAATCAAATCTGTAAAATGTCTGGTACTAGTCTTTCCTTAATAACAAATCATCCCCTGAAAATTTGATATATTTTACACAGCCCCTTTTTAGATAATTAACCTTGAATTTTGAAGGTTTTGTTGTAAGTTCCGTGTTTGATGATAATACAAAAAATATTTTGTATGATATAGAAAACGTAGTTCTCAGGTTTCATAATTTTATTGAGGGAACTACTACATGGGAACTACTTAAGAAAAATCTTGTAAAAGCAAGTCTTACTTCCTTCAATTGAAAATTTTGTGATAAAAATATAAGTTTTCATGAATTGAAGAATTTGAGTTTATTTGAAATAAATTCTTCAACACTTAGCTGAAAGGTGCTCGTACAAAAAACTGTTAGTTAAAAATTGCTAATTTCTTGCAACATACATAGGCATGTACATTCAAAGACGAAAAAGTTATAAAGTTTTACGTAAACACTATATGCATAAAAAAACAAGTGAGGCTGCTTAAAAATGGCTAAAGAAATGCAGTAAAACATTTTTTCATGCTTCATTTTTGAACTCCCATACCAACAAATAAGTAGGATAATCAACAATTTTGAGCCATATGTGTGGATGATTTCCTACGGATAGACCCGATTGTGATTTTGACACCATGTAGAAAGTCAACCCGCAGCGGGACTTAGATATAGGTTTATTAATTTAAGTATTTTATTGTTCCACTTGCAATTTGTCACATACCACCTTGCATTAAGAACATAATCTTCAACAATAAAGGAGATACAAGAATATCTCTCACCATTTCCCCCTAAAGCACCCAAGCCCAGTCCCATATGATGGGGAGTTTGTGTTTGCTGCGTCTGAGTTTGTTGGTGTTGTTGCTGTGGAGGGCCTGTTTGCTGGCCCTGGGGCCCTTGCTGCTGCTGAGGGCCAGTTTGCTGACCTTGGCCTTGTTGCTGTTGGCTTCCTGATAGTTGTTGAGGTGGTGGAGGACCTTGTTGCTGCTGATTGTTGTGAGCCTGGTGAACATGTGCCAACTGATGCTGTTTCCCATAGAAAAGATCCAACTGATGAATTGTTATGAAATATAAATATTTGGAAATCAGGAAAAATTACACATATAGGACTCAACTAAACCAGAATTATGCATATTGTATAGCTTTTCATGTTTAACTTTACTAAATCAAGAACATCAATTCCCAGGAAAATAATTTCAATGAATTGATTGGGCATATGGATCATGTCAATATTTTTGCCCCATTAAGCATCCTCTGCAACACGCATGCTCCACCAACACGAAAGAAGTAAGTCATCACCAATTATGAATTAATATTTTTCCTTTTCCAAAGCTAGGTCTATGCGTGGGAGTTCAGTTCTACCAGAATTAACTTGACAGCTAATCAACAAGCAAATCCTGATAACTAAAATTAACCTAACAGTTAACAAAAATATAATAAAAATGCTTAGCTATGACTTCATGCAACTCTTCTACATACAAAATCTGAACATGAAAGCTCTTAAATGTCACAATGATTTACAATTATGTGATCAGCAATATAATCATTAGGTGTTAAAAATGTCTGGAGTTAACATTTCTGAAAATTAACAGCAGATGTTTGTTTATAAAGCCATCACATAATTCCAAGAAAACTCAGTTAAGGCCATTTTACACAATGAAAGATTTTGTACAAACAAATATACGTGAGATTGTACGTTTGTCTCAACGAAATTAGAACAGGTTCTATTTTCCATTCAGGCATTGAAAAATTCTCACAAGCGTTCATACATGACTAGCTTGACTAAATTCATGAGCGTGAATCACTCATGGCTAGCCTCACATGCATTGTATTGAAAAATTCTCACAAGTGTTCATACATGACTAGCTTGACTAAATTCATGAGCGTGAATCACTCATGGCTAGCCTCACATGCATTGTATTCTGTTGGTGAGTTTTTCACGCATAAAACTTGTAATATTATATTCTGACATGTCTGATAAACTGTAATTATGTGTACTTTTTCTTGTATATTTATGTGCACTTGAAATTTTTCCTGACAAGGTCTGTGTATTTTCTGAATACTTTTGACCAATAAAACTTATTATTATTACAATTTACCACTTTACACGATACATTTTGCCTCATGCAAGAGTTCACGGAAGAGTTTGTACAAACAAATGTACCCTGTAAAACGGCCTTTATACTATGAAACTAAGGTCACAGAGAAAATGATCTAGTGATACTGATCTAGATGAATGATCTCTAATGCCTTAGAAATTACTGAGGACAACTATCACCAGTGTCTGGATTAATAGGATATTAGCTACTTTCTATGCATGTGCCATGCACCCTCATGTTAAACAAGCACTACAATTTATTACAAAGCTACACTTTGTAAAACTTTAACAATATTAAATTTTCTATGGCATTGTGATTGCATATAAAACAGGAGAGGCTGGAATAACATACATATTGACATGAATTAATATGTAATAATGTAGTAATGGATATGTCTTTTTTTATCGGCCCATGATACAGTACAATGTATTCTGCTGGGCACCCACTTGAAAGCTGAGCAACTGGAATAGGCACACGGAATTCTTTTGAGTAAAATATTACGGATAAACTAGTCCCTCATTCGCATCTCCAGGCGGGGACTACTCAAGATGGTATATTAGTCAAGAACAATAAGCAGCATTTAAGAATGGTACCTGGAATGTAAGATCGCTTTGGGGCTGTGGATGACTTGAAAATGAGAAAATGGAGATGAGAAGAACAGGTCTGGATACATTGGGTATCTAATAGTAAATAATCTATAAATAGAATGGCCCAAAGAAGGGGACTTCTGGAGCAGCACCAACCAGATTATCCACTCTGGATCTACGAATGGAAACACAGGTGTTGGTATAATACTCAGGAAAAGTAGTGGTATACGAGTGAAAAGCTACCTTCAATACAGTGAATGGGTAATTATGGTTAAATTAGAAACAAAACCTAAGGACATGGTGGTGGTACAAGTATAAATGCCCACATCAAATTACGAAGAAGCTGATGACGTAGAAGATATTTATGACGGAATGGAAGAAGTGACAAGGAATGTAAAAGGGGATGATAACTTAATTGTTCTTGGAGACTGACATGTGATTGAAGGGGAAGCCCAAGAAGGTAAGAGAGTAGGGAAGTATGGTTTGGGAAAACGGAACAATAGGGGAGAGAGATTGATAGAGTTCTGCATAGAAAATGACCTTGTTGTCACAAACACACTTATTAGAAACCACCTGCAAAGATGATAAACATGGAAAATGCCAGGAGACAGAAGATTTCAAAATGATTATATATTAGTGAAGCTGCAATTTAGAAATCAAGTAAAGGACTGCAAGGCCTGGTGTGGATATCGACAGTAACCATAATTTGGTCATGATAAAATATCAGCTAAGTTAAAAAAACTAAAGAGATCAACAAAGAATCACTGGCAAGTAGAAAGACTGAAGAACACAACACAAATTGGCCTATTAAAAGCACTCTACACCAAGCTGCAGAGGATGGAAACAATTCAGGATCAATCAAAGAGAGATGGCAGGAGATGAAGAAAGGAAATATTAATGCAGCCAAAGAGAAGGTAGGGAGGAGAAAAACAGAATGAGAAGCCAAGGATTACACAAGAAGTCTTGGACCTAACAGATGAAAAAAGAAAGTACAAAAACTCAAAAACTGAGGAAGGACAGCAGCTGTATAAAACAATAAGAAATGCGATCAGCCGTAAAGCAAGAGAGGCCAGAGAAGAATGGATGAAATACTAATGTATATACGTGAAAGGCAATTTCTTCCAAAGAAAAGTTGAAGCTACTTACAGAATGGTAAGAAGTCCTTTTCAAGAACATCTAATCAAAGATTATGTCATTCAGAGTGAAGGAAATGGGATTCTTATTGAAAGTGAGGACAAAGCGAAGAGACAGAAAGAGTGCCTGGAGAAACTATACAGCAGCAAGGCACCGAATCCCATATGAAGAAGACACTGTGGATGAAGATGAGACAGCTGATGCTCCATATTAAGATCAGAATTTGATGCCGTAGTGAAGGATTTGAGAGAAAGGTGCCAGGAGTTGATGAAATTCCCTCGGAGTTGCTTAAGTATGCAGGAATGAGGACTCTGAATAGGTAAGCTTTACAGGTTGATATGTGACATTTAGGGAGCGTGGTGGCCTAGTGGGTAGAGCGCTTGGCTACTGATCGAAGGGTCCCGGGTTCAAATCCGGGTGAAGCCTTTGAACGCCCCCGAACAAAAATCCTTGGAGTGCGAGGTGGCCCAGGGAAAGGAACTGGCCCCCATACCCTGAATGTGTGAAATTCACACGCCTGTGGCTTAGTCCGGGTTGAGCTCTACCATCAACTATCCAATCCAACCTTCAGGTTGAATCACTGAGTGAGAGTGATGTAACATTTATTCAAGTGAGCGAATGCATACAGACTTTAAAAAGAATGTAATAATTCCTATCCCCATGAAGAAAAGAGCGGAGAGAAGTGAAGAATTTAGAACAATCAGCCTTACAGCACATGCATCGAAAATTCTGACCAGAACCATCTACAGGAGGATGGAACAGAAGATGGAAGAATTCCAGGATGAAGACCAATTCAAATTCAGGAAAAGTAGGGCAATGAGGGAATCTATTTTAGCCCCGAGGCTTATCATGGAGAGAAGAAAATTCAAAAGGACCACCCAACGTATGTTTGCTTCATCAACTTAGAGAAAGTATTTGACAATATGTTGACTGGAACAGAATGCTGATGAAATTATAGAGGAAGACCAAGAATGGAATACATATCATGAAGGATGTCAAAGTAAAGAATTACCTACATAGGAATGAAGTGGATGGCAGAGAGGAGAGAGTGGAATGGAGAGTTGCTGCATTGAACCAATCTTCGGAATGATGACAACTGATGATGATGCTATAGCTGTGTATGCCATTCACAGATTGTCTCCATGACTATGGGAGTCAGCTGATTGTGATGGCCATGCCTGCCCTTGGATTTCAATAATATATATCTACTGGATAATGAGAGATTGCTAGCCGCACTGCTCTTTACGCTTCATATGCAATATGCATCCATTAGTTTCTGGTAGCACACAAGATAAACTTACATGCCTAAGCAAAAATATTCACCTCCATTTGTGTTTCACGACTAATAGATGCAAAATATGTTTTCCTTAAAATTGTGCAATAAGTAAAAATAGTGATATTTACAGTTTTTCATTTATTGTAATGCCTACCTTATACATAATTTTTAAAGGTAATTTAATTGAAAGTGTGATTTATCAGAATGGAAAGTGTTGATACCCAGTCAAAGAGGGCTTCTTATAAGCATAAAAACCTTGAGGTAGAACATAGACGAGAAATATGAAAAAAACATTTTTTGGCGACAATTTCAAGGTTGAAAATACAATAATACACAAGGTAATTATTTATTATTTGTTTTTATAAGATGTATATAAAGGAAGTGGCATGCCATTTTATCACCTTACACACATCAAAACATTAATCAACTAAAATATGCATTCTTGAGAGAGAAATATGATAAGGATGATTTATAAACAAAACACATACTTTGGAAGCTCTACCATATTTAACAGCAAATAAAATGCACTTTTTTGCCATACAAGGCTCCATATATCATCCACGGGTCTTTGACCAGAATACACTGCACAATTTGCACACATTTCATATGAATCTTTTTTTTAATGAAAATGCCCACCTAAATTAAGAGCACATCTACATAGTATGTCAATATGTTTTTAAGTCATCAAATATGGTAGGGTTTTATTAACTGACAGCACATCACAGCATGATTCATGTATCATTGCACATAATTCTCTTATTCTGCTTGAGTAGTGCTCATTTAACCATATCTCATTCACTCCTGAAAGAGCAGTGAACTCATTCCAAGGCCTTAAATTCAGTTTGAAACGCCAACAGTATCTGAACTACTCACAGTGTTTCATATTTTCACTCACATACATGCTAATAAAAAGCACATTTTAAAAATACCTTATTGCTGCATGAAGTAAATTTTTTTATATTGCCAGATATTTAAATCCAGAAATGCGATCAAAACAGATTCCTAATGTTCCACCAACTCCATCACCTTCGCACTTCACCATAAATAAGGTCCCCTAAGGCCTGCTTTTACAATCTCTGGGTGAACCATTTCTTTATAACAAAATGGTTTCCCAATAATTACGCCCATGTCAACCAATAGTCAGTATGATGTACTTGACAACATATCAACTCTCAGCTAACATCAATTAATGCAAATGCTACACTATCTGAGGGTTAATGTAAACCAGGCATTATAAATCCAGGCCTCCACTAGCAAGTGCCACCAGCTACCCATATGCCCCCTCCTAGAGATGGGAAAATTACTTTTATTTTCATCTGAGGTAAATTACCACGGTAAATTACAGGTGATTTTCGAAAATTACCATAATTTTCCAGTATTTTTTAGTTTTAAGCATTTAACAGCAAATGTATGGTTAAATAAGAAAGCCAATAGCAAAAGGAAGGGAATAACGATGTTTAAACCATACCTAATGCAACATATTAATCTATTAGAAATTTTTTAAATTGTAAAAAGAACTACGGCAGCAACACCCAATCTGGCTTTCTTTTGTCAAAATATGAGAAATTTTCAAGAAGAATATTCTAATGCATTAATCTTATAATGTTATAATTTAAGTAAAATATTCCAAAAATGAGTTGTACATGCCTCAATTTATTTTTAAACACGTAGGAAATGTGAACTTGGGTTAAAAGAACATGTTGGGAATTTATCTGTATAAAAAAATATCTCTAACATAAGTGAATTTTCTAGAAAATTACGGTAATTTTCAAGGGGTGTGGTAAATTTCAAAAAATACCATGGTAACTTACGAAAATTACCAAGGTAATTTTCAGATTGGTCCATCTCTACCCCCTCCACAATTCTACCTCGAGTACTCCCTCGCACAAGCAAACATGCAACGTCCAAACAACAAATCATAATTGCAAAACTACACACTGAGACTCAAAAGATGTGAGACAATCAGGAGCCCTGTTCACCTGTATCTTTTCCATGTGGTGGTGATGTAGCGAGTGGTGGTGGTGGTGATGGGCTGGGTGCTTCACGGAGCTGCCACCATCACCGCTTTTGGAGGAGCCGCACGTGGGCGGGCCAGTGCTCTTGTTCCCGTTCCCAGAGCACCACAGCCCTCCCCCATCGCCCCCACCACCCCCGCCGCTACCCCCACCCCCGTCCGTGCTGCTCCCATTGGACAGGTTGGGCGGAGGGGGCGACTCGGGAGTACCGCTCCCCCCCGTCCTGAAAGCACAGGGCCCATCCTGCATCAACACGGGCTCACATATCAGGCAGAGTTTAAAGGGAGGGCAGGGGAGGAAATGGGAATTAATGCTCTGGGACTGTGGTCTCCAAGCACTGCGTACTTGACACGTTATGAGCCCCCCCAACCATCGGTCAAGTATCAACTCTAAAAGATGTACTTTCAAGCATGAAGAAAGAAACCCACTTCAAAATTTCCTCACTAGAAGCCAAACCAAAATAGCTTAGAAAAATGTTAATGATGATGTATTTAATATTAATCAAATCAGTTTATGAAGACTGAATGCCTGAGAATTAGCAATTTTTTTATTGTCTCATTATTTAAATTAATTTTTTTTCCCTGACGATGTTGGCATTGCATATATATGATATAGTGCATATATCAACTTTGTGAAGACCTCATACAATGCACAATACAGCTGTGCTGTCAATATTTTTCCATATAGAGATCCTCTATCCATATAGAGATCCATCTCACACCTACCAAGGTAGGTATGAGATGAAAAAAGTCAACTTCAATCATGTATTCCACAGTTCAGGTTAGCTGGGAGTGAATTTATTTCATACTTTGAACATGAAGTTTGTTTTGCACGAAAACAATAATTTATGATTGAAATTAAGATTTTCAAAAAGGTGGATGAAAAGTGGTAGGGGTTATATTAAAACAAATACGCTATTGTTGACCATTAGTTCCCATATCTCATGCACTGCAAATATACATGAGGAACACTCTGGAGCCTCCGTTATGACTCCTGGGTTGCCTTCCATTGTCAAGATCATACCCATGACCAAATGAATTATTGAACCTGGTACATAACGGAATCAAGCATAATTTATCATTTAAAGTTAATGAAATTACAGTGGACTCTTGTTAAAACTCGCCATCGCAACATTTTCTTTCCCTTAATGCAGGCATTTTTATTCAGGTTCCAATCATCACAATAAAGAATTGTAAATGATAATAGCTAAATAATAATTGGTTACCTAATTTGGCACATTTAAGAAAGACTGAACTCAAAATTTTTCCAGAAATTTGCAGCCAATCCTGATGAAAAATGGATGAAGGACATTTGCTGCAAGGACATTTAACATATCGACCAAAATTATCAATACTTACAGAAGAAGCCCCCACTAGCAAGTCCAGACAAAAGTAATAAAATCACTCATTTTAAGGTTCTCTCATTATGCCTCTCTAATATCATGAAACCTACCAACAAGAGTGAGCTAATGTGAACAATCTGAGTACTTGAAACAATGCCCCCAATCCCCTTTCAAATGCACCCAAATGGATTGAAACTTATGTACTATACTGCCAAAATAAAGTAAAAACAACTTTGCCTTCACTGCCACAAAAGCATTGCCAATGTCATTGGAATTGACGATATCAAATTTTGTCACTAATAGTAATTCACTGCAGTTAATGTATTTCATACACCCATAGTACACTTTGATAACATATCAAAGAAAATCCACAATGAGCAATCGCCAGAAAACTGCAATACACTATTTTTTAATGGTACTCAGCTTTTCACAATGGAGAGTACTACAACCACAAGATGACTGAGAAAAGGGATCCCATGAGACAGAGATGAAGGTCAAGGGGAGATGTATATTGCGAAGCCATTCTTGCATTTTCCATGTTAAAACTTGAAATGAAAATACCTTTAAAAACCCATTAATCACCACTGAAATACATACATAATACAAGAGCTAAAATAAGGGTTCACTGTCAAGCATTGTTTCCTTTCATGAGCACCATTGCAATGGAGTGCAAAATATACAAATATGCCATGGTACGTAAAAATTATAAAGCTATGAAAATATTGACTTGGCCACTGGTAATGATATTAAAATTTTAATCTGCATTGAAAGTGTTACACCTGCAGTTTATTCAGAATAAGTGATAGGATCCATCGCTCCTATGGAATATGAGTGGTTTCCATGTTTGCATCATGCATGCAGAAAAGTAGAACATATGTGAGTATTTAGACCTAAATCCTACATAATTCTTTGTAAGATTTTTGCAATTGTTGGGAGCCATGAGAAAGGGCATAAAATGTATAATCTTTAAAAAAATATACATACAGCATTTTTTAATCTTTGTAAACATGACTTATATAGACAAAGAAAATGACAGAGAAGTAGGGAATAATCAGTCGTGGACTCATCTTAGATTTAATCAAGCATTTGTGGGAGTAATAACATTACTCAAAGACTCTTTGACGGATAAAGTGAACTATGTAGAAACTCATTTGTATACCAAATAAGCTGCAAGCTATGAAGTCATCAAGGTTGTAGCATACCTCAGTGCCTTCCACATTCTACATAATTACTACCTAATGATGCTTAAAATTCCATATCCTTCCATAAATTTGCTAACAAGAGTCCACTGCCTTATGCGTTCTTTCCACATCCATAAAGGGAGCACACGTGTAATTAGGGTTTTTTATGTTAAGATACTTTCTATTCTCAAGAAAACACACTCGATTTATGGTAATGCCAGTAAAAGCTGAATATTTAATTTTTGAAGAACTTAATTTCTTTAACTCTGTACATATATCAATATGCATGGGCTGAGGTACTCCCTGTCAATTTTCCCTAATCCATTTTTTTCTTATCTAATTCCAAATCCATTTTCAGGAAGAGAATATAGCATTAGATTTGAAAATAAATTTAAGTGATTCTTTTGCCATGAGAATTGCAACAAATGGCACCGAGTGTCGCATTACAGGTGGTCTAAATGATCAAATTTTGCAAAGCCACCCACAAAACTTGTTGATAAGTTGTTTACACATTTTAGGCTAACAATTTCTCAAAATTTAGCTGGTCAACATCAGGTCCATTATTAAAGCCACATGTATGGAAACAGGTTGGTAAATCACAATATGTATGCTAGTTTCAATTTTATACTGCCTAAATTCATCTACATAGCAGTAAAGTGAGACATCGTTTGATCAGGAAACTTAGCATGACCAGAGTAAAGCTTTCAACTTGGTAAAAAAATATCCTACACCATGGTTCAATGAGGACAGGCTGACTGCTTTGAGTATCCATTTTGGCTCCAAGAATATGCAAGCAGCCTGCCATTGATGGAGAGGGAGGGGAGGAAGGAGGAGGTGATTAGATCTGCCTACCTGCCATATGATTCCTCAGAACCCCCACCTTCGAAAGATCTGGAGGGGCTGGCCAGAGAATGCAACCTAAGGGAATGGGACACAACCATGAACTTGAGGAGGCAGTTATTCATGTCTCTTAGCTTAATTTCAAGATCATGGACGAGCAAGGATCACTATAGGACATCTCAAATTGTTATCACCATATTCTCATTAAAATTGCTATCCCATCAAAAAAAGATATTAAATGCCACCTGAGAGAGGCAGGAGTATGCAGCTATAAGCCTAAAACCAATCCTAATAAATATGAAATGGCAAATAGTAGATGAAGGATTTTGAACATCCATAGCAACTTTTTAAAGGAAGTCCACTACAATAAACTCAAACAATATTATCATTAAACAAGGTTACTAATTAGAGGTTGATTTTGGACATTCCCAGAAAGGTATACATTATGCATCCACAGTGACTATATTTCCTTTGTAAGAAAAAGTACCAGGCATCACTCTGCAAAAATTACTTACAATTAAGGCTGACCCAATACACATTTCCATCGCCAAGACTACCAATGATTCCTGGTATCAGACAATTCAATAGTTAGGGAAATATTAGTAGATGTATTAGCATTTTAAATTTTTAGGAAGAAGTGAAGAATTGTTAGCTTTTGGCACCAATCTGCAGACCACTCTTCCACCCAGGATACATGATTTTAAGGGAATTTTTTGGAAGATCTAGGGGAACCACCAGTCATGTGCTGCTACGGTCCATCAATAATGGCACTTGGAAGGCAGAGTTGTTTGTTTTTTAGTATTCTCTTTTTAAGTATTATGTCAGTGGGACTGATTTTACAGAAGTGCCACTCCCCAATAAGAGATATTGTTGGCAGAGGAAAATTTAATGATGCAGAAAAAATCAAGCACACTAACTATGAGTGCCATTAAGAAATTAGGTAATTATCTCCCAATTAGCCAAATAAGGTGACACATTTCATACTTTCAAATACACACATACGTGCTATTGTTTATAAAAATTCTGATGCACAGTAACAGATTGGTGCCATAGTAAGGATATGGGCCAGAGGTGGCAACTCAGCCATGTTATCAGACGTGATCCTCAACCAGCTTCAGAGTCATTTCACATTATCCCCGCAAATGGGCTTAGCCTCACCGTCTTGGGTAGAAGTTATAGATAATTCAATAATACCCACCCACATGTGGAGAGAACAAAGTAAAATCATCATTTTGCATTCATTTTCAACATCCACATTCTGATTTTGATATTAGGTCAAACCTTGATTTTACACACCTTGAATTGATGTAATTCATGATTTAGCACAGTTACATTAAGGTCCACCCAGGAAGCGGAGAGAATTTCAATGAGAAACTCAAAAAGCATGTTTTTTAAATTTTATTTTACACCAACACAGCCCTGCTTTGGTCCCAATGAGCTATATATCCTATCACATACAGGCAGTCCTCGACTTTCGTACAATTCGCACTTTCGTACGCTCCAAATTGATACCTTTTACTTGACTTTCGGACATTTGTCGAACAATATTTTTGAATTTCCCGTGATGGTACATGGCGCATCCCTGCATTCAACTGTTTCATGTGGCGTTCTCGCTCGCTAGTATACGCGACTGTGGGCAGTGTTAACTTAGAGCAAGGTATAACATGTTTATTTACTGAATTTAATTAATGTCGTATGATAACAATGAGTAGAAAACGTAAATATGATGTGACTGAGACCAACGAAAATACGCCTAGGTCGCATAAACTAAATACTGTCGAGCAAAAGTTGGGAATTATTAGACGTGCTGAACTGGGAGGATCTTTTGCTGCAAGACAATAATTGAACTTAAGCCGTTCAACTGCGTGTTCAATAGTAAAGAGGAAAGATAAAATTATAGACCATGTACGAAATGCTGGGAAGTGCAATGTGAAATTCACAAAGTTGTGTATGGCATGTACCTAAGACACATCATTCTATTTTCGCTTGTCTTTTGTCCAGTTTAGGAAATTGCGAAGTTTTGTTGTTAAGTTAGTTGTAATAAATTAAATGACATTGAGTTTAAGGTTCCAAAAGTTAAATGTCGAGATCAGGGATGTGAAACGTAACGAAATTTCGTTCCATGAACCGCTTCTGGAAGGGTTCGGTCCAAAGAAACGGTTCATGAAACCGAACCTCTTCCGTAACAAAAGCGCTTGGAACGAAAATCGGTTCGTAACAAACGTGGAACCAAACCGTTTTTGAGAATCTTGTTTCAGAAACGAAAAAATCGTTTCGGTTCCGGTTCCAAACTAGGAAAAACGGTTCGGTACGGAGTAAAATTTACCAAAAGAAGTTTGGGTGCATTTTGCCGCTCTGAGCGATACTATACTGATCAAGTGAGCGCTGTGACGTCTTGGGACTGAAGGAAACGACGAGATCCAAACCAAAAACGATGCGCTGTTATCATCTGCCTATTGAATATTTTGTGGCCCTCTCAGGGACGGTCATTTTATGAGCCTCAGGGGTGGGACGGTCACGACCACGTGTTAGGAGGGTCCCCGACCCTTCCACCCACCTTACCGTTATACTCAGGCTGGGAATCCCAGTTCGCACACAGCACATACTCAAGACTCATGCTATGAACGCGGTGGAGTTGACCATACAGAAGGACATCCCTCTTTTGTTGCAAAAGCGTGTTCGCTTCGGAATTCTCTCTGGGTTTCCCTATCCTACTTACTGCTCGTTCCTATGGTTATAAACCGTGTCATCAAAATCTTATGGAAGCAACAAGGTTTTCTCATTGACAGCTCATTATTCTGATGAGGTAAACATAAGAGGACGTGGCAGAACATACGCGACTAATTTTTTTATACAAGTATGGACATCAAAGGGTGTTATAATAGGTATTTGGAAAGGACATGAGATCAATGAAACATTTACAAACACTTTATGCCAAAAATGTATTTAGTGACTCACAAATCTTGATTTTCTTCTTTTCTTTTGAATATTCTATTACATCTAACCAATTGAATGTCGTTGACGATTTTTAAACGTAATCTGCTTATTATTGATTGCAGTATAAACTTTGTGTGTGAAAAAAGCCTTTCAACGCTTACTTTCGTGGTAGGAGCTGCAAGGTCGGCACTGACTAGTTCATATCGTTTTGGATCACTATATTTTCTTTGGCACCAATTTGGCACTAAAATTCAAACTACCAGTAAAAAATTAAACTAACTTGAGCATTTGGTAGAATATTCTTCTCAAGATCTGCAATAAGTGGCCTGAATGAACCCCGTCAAGCTAACTAAAATTTGTTTTCGGCTTTAGTTCGGAAGCGAGTAATGACAAACCTCACCCCTCACACCCATGTTTATGACATGCCGAAGGCACTTCTGAGAAATCTGTCCTCAATGTACATACAAACGTACCGACTAAATCTTGCCACTTACAGCGTGCTATTATACTTCCTCACCCTCTTACCTCTTCTCGACCCCCCCCCCCCTCCGACCTTAGCGAGCCGGACTGAGTGGTGCACACCAAGGGACACCCTAATCCACCATCGTAAATAAACAAAGAGAAATCTTGAAAGGGGAATACCGCCCAACACATGCAGCTGCAGCAAAATCGCCCATGCTATGTGGAACCCTTAGTTGTTTTGTTTCTAAGCCGGTGTCCCACGGTAAATTGTTTCGTAAATTTATTCATGAATTCCATATTCATGAAAAGAGATTCGTGAACTGTTGGACCCCATGTCACACGAGCAGGAAAAATTCATGAATTAGGCGCTGATCGGCTGACGGCCGAGAAGAGAACTTTTTGTGCTGCCATCAATAGTGTGGTCTCTGTACAATCAGAGAAGATATTTTTATAGCAGTTCGCTAGCCCAGAGTCGCCGAAACTAGGCCTGGGCGATATTGGTGATTCAATATCGTGATATGATAATTTTAGTATATCGTATCTTGGCGATAACGATAACTCATATCGTAACGATAAATATCGCCTTATCGCGCATCAAACGACAACTTATTTCGTGACGATAAATATAGTGTTATCGCGCCTCAAAATATTGTGATATATCACGCGATAAAAACCGCAATATCACGTTCCGATAAAGAATCACGATATCACGCTGAGTTAAAACATCACGATAAATAACACGATATTGCGCCCCGATAAAATATAACGATGAATATCACGATGTTGCGCCCTAATAAAATATTACGATAAATATTATCTAAAAATATCGTGATATTGCGCTCGATAAAATATCACAATTAATATCACGATAAAATATCGTGAAGTTGCGCTCGATAAAATAATCGCGCCCGATAAAATGTCACGATAACTATCACGATAAAATATGGTGATATTGCGGTCGATAAAATATCGTGATATTGCGGTCGATAAAATATCGTGATATTGCGATCGAAAAAGTATCGTGATATTGAGGTCGATAAAGTATCGTGATATTGCGGTCGATAAAATATCGTGATATTGTGCTCGATAAAACAATCACGCCCGATAAAATATCACGATAAATATCACGATAAAATATCGTGATAAGGCGTGTCAGAAAAGCCAATCAGTGTCTGAGTTTCATGAAAAAGTTTTCTTATTTACAGAAATTTTATGAATATTGGCTTGCGCATGCACAGTGTAACTATGAGAGTATTCATGAATAAATTTACGAAAAAATTTACCGTGGGACCACCGGCTTAACGCTTACGAGTGGTCGTCTTAGAGTAAAAGTTTCGGAGGGAGCGGAAAATATGAAAGGAGTAAAACACCCAACGATCAAAATAGTGGTTTGAGAAGGAAAATAACAAATATTATTCAATATTCTAAGATAGCACCCTTGTACTCGAACGCAGCAGCGAGCAGCAGCATTTACGTGTCATATTACATATCTCAGTTTTCACAGTCCCTGCCAAAGGGATTGCTCCCCTTCCCCTTGCGCCCCTGTACCGCCACTGGACCGCAAAAAAACCGCTCCAAAAGCGGTTCAAATTGTTACGGCCGGTTCCGCTTCAGCTTGAACCGAACCTCTTCTCTTTCGCAGACACGGTTCGGTTCGGACCGAACCGCTCTCTTACCGAGAAAAAGGTTCGGTTTCACGTGGAACCGTACCGCTTCAGAGGTTCGGTTACGTTTCACATCCCTGGTCGAGATGCTTCTTATTTTGTGTCTTTATAGTGATAGTGGACGTTATGAGTGAAATGTTAATTTCTGCTTGAGAAAAATTAGAAATGCGTATGTTTACTCAGTACACAACGGTATTCTTTTAGGACCGTTTATCAAGACTGTGTAGTTTTTAAAGTAATTGTTTTAAATATAATTAATGTATTTTAAACTTTTGTATTAAAAATAAAATTTCCTTACACTTGATGTGAGGTTTTACTATGTATATTTAACTCTCCGAAAATGTAACCCCTAATTAGTATGGGACTCTATTGTTCGACTTGTGTACATTCGACTTTCTTACACGTCTTCAGGGATGCATTGTGTACGAAAGTTGAGGACTGCCTGTACTCTTTTCAATGGTTTTGACTAGTTGCGAGCAAAGCTGCTGAATATGACAGCTAATCCTAACAAGTAAACAATCACATTCAACAACATCATCTTCCTGCAACCTGCATGGGAAATATAGCACTAAACGGTTGGTCTAGCAGGAGAATCCATTCAAGGGCAGAGCAGTGATTTGAGCATTGCAATGATTTGAAAACAGTTGGTTTGCTACACTTCAAGCTACACTATCGTAATAATATTTCAGATCCTAATTTTTGCAGCCAAAATTAAAATTGAAGGGATTTGGGCATCAGTGAATGGGGGAATAGAAGACATAATTGTACCATACCAGCATCATCAGTAATTCTACCTTGCCGAGTTATTATGGTGTAAAAACTGAAAGGCCACTGATTCTGGTGATATGATACTAAAAATTTGTACACCCTCTACAATGCTTGAAAATTACAGAGTGTGGCTCAGAAATGTATTCAACACTAGCGTTATATGAAATTTACTCTAAGTTTGGTGTTGAGAAAATATGTAGGTGCAGTTGAGTTTCATTCCACATTTAGTAGGGGGACATCTAAATGAAAATTGAAAGTGATGGACGATTGCTAAATCTTTGCCCCGCAGAGGAAGCGGAACATCGCAATCATGGCCTTAGGTTTTCCTATCATTATTGTTGAATCCAAGGACACGGAACTTAGTAGCAAGTGATAATCAAAGTAATTTTGTGCAAAAAGAAAATTAGCTATGTTAAATGTCATTATTTTGTTGTATTTTTCATCAGCGTTAATTGCTTCCAAGTGTCTCATTAGTCATTCATCTTCTCGTAATCATTCATTTAGATTAAGGTGAGTGTGTTCCGTATTTGTGTGCCCCAATGAGAATATAAGTATTAAAAAGTAAATTCAGTGAGTCAGAATTTCTTTCTTATGTCTGGTGTCGTCCTGCCCCATTCCACGCCCAATATTAGAGACATCTTGACGAGTGAAGCTGGGTCGAGGATCTCCCCGTGATATCTTACTCAATTAGCATAAGGTTTTCTTGCTTTCAGGTTTTTGGAGGTGATGTATAGTTTGGCCTTGCATGCCTACTCACGGGATGGTGTCGCGTGAGAATTTAAGTGTACACTTCATCCTGGCCCACCAGGCGGGCAGGGAGCCGTAACGATATGAAAGGTCAAGATCTGCAAGTTCCCAGTCTCCTAATCCTTACTGCTTAATCAAACTATCCACACTCAAAAACAAATCATGGTCACCCATCTCCCTCGCCTCTATGTAAGGCAACTAAGATTACACCTCAGCTCTATAATTCACTCACAGTATTGCGCTCACCTCATCGACTACTGCAATTACGTGATGGTAGACTCTAGTGCGTTCACTATTATGCACAAATTTCCTGCATGATCAGCTACTTTTCACGTCCATCAATACTACTTGACCATGAGAACGCATGACTTGCTCACTTCTCGATTGTGTTGCGCAACGTGTTGAGACATACTCCTGCTGTCTGCTATTAGCCAATGACTCTTTTCATGATACTAATTTCATTACTTTTATGCTACCATGACATTAAAGTGAATAACAACCAGCTGCCGGAAAAATATTTTTGGGAACAAATTATGGATACATTGTGGAACCCACGGCTGGTCAGCACCAAACAGAAGTAAAAGAGTAGACTTGCGTAACAGATTGGCCCGCACAGTCCTCCACAAAGATATAAAACGGAAAGAGTAAGATGAGGTTTGCAGGCTCACAAATGAGGGAAATAGCACTTCAAACCCTGCTGCCCCAGCTACATGGATCATTGGTCACAGTTCTGGTCAAAGAGTGGTTAAGCATTAGAGAGTGCATTTTGGATTCTAATGTGATGTTTTTCATTATTTTCGATAAGTATGTTTGGGACATGGATTAAACCCTGTTTCATGAAGGCGTTAAATTGTAGATGCCTGAAGTTCCAGCAATAAGGTTTTAAGTGGCCAAGCCCATAGAGGCAACAGGAAGAATCTAAATAGGTACGTATTATATTTTTTTTAAATGGTCATGCTTTTGAATTTGTGATGAAATATTGAAACTGTTTGCATACTTTTCATGTATAATATATCAGTACATTGATTTCCATAGGCATCATAGGCTGTCTTAAAGGTCCTATCTACTCTGCTTCTATCCTATACAATAAGATTCCTGATGAAATAAAAAATAGCACCTCACTTTCTCTGTTTAAAAAGGAATTCAAACTTCTTTTATCTGAAAAATGCTACTACAGTGTTGTGGAATATTTGGAGGATGAACTTTGAATTGTAATTGGTATGATGTTTCTTTTTTCATGTATGTATGTGATTGTATTTTCTATTTTTTGACTTTAGCCATGCAGATGTACGTACTGCCAATGGTGAAATAAATTATTATTATTATCATTACCCTCATAGCATAGCTGATACAATTTGTCCCTGGAAAGATATGCAACCCACAAAGAGGTAAAAAAACTTTTTTTTTTAATTCTGCTAGTAATGAGTTCCAAGGACAGTGAATTTATATGGTTCCACTGAAAGAAAATGTTTGCATACGAATATATCCAACTTCGTGGCATTCGTAAAGGACGCTGACATTTTTCACTTAAGTGTTGAGATCAAAGTTTAACCCAAATGCCACCTCACAACAGTTACATATATTGAAAGAAGATTAAAAAAAGAAAATTATTAACGTAAAATCACTGCACAAGCTGCATTTCAGTCTAGTAAAATATTGCGTGTAATTAGGGAAAACGTAAATATGAATAAGTTTAAAATAAAGGAAATATGTATGCACCAGCATAGTTCACATGAGGAATTAGTTGGGGCCAAACAAAAATGACAAGACAAATCAAAGGCATCAAACATAAAGAGGAGCAGAGGCAAAGGGCAGTATGCATTCGACTATAATTTGAAATATTTTCCCAGCCGGCACAAGGGATACGTTCTTCGGAAGAAATCAAGGAGAGATGAAGGATAAGTGCTTCCCTCCCAATTCTATCCCTAAATCCTCCCATTAGGTGACACAACATAAAGTCTTTTGGATGGAAAAATATTGATGAAAAAGCATATTATATTTTATTTTTATCACTTAAAAAATACGACCAAAATTTCCAGGCAATTGTTTTGAATTGATGTGACCACTAACAAATGTCTGTATCAATATAGCAACTTCTTTTTCCGCACGAATCACGGAGAGTTTCTTCATTGTTTCTTCATTATTACTTTTAGGGAGAGAATGCATCCATTATTTTCCACGATCTATCCCAAAGTCCCGATCAAGTTAACATTATCTCAGATGGCACTTACACATAATGTGGCATAAATAAATATATTTACCAATGAAAAATAAATAAATAAGTTTTCGTAATGTTGTTTGTGCAAAAGCATAATTATTTGCGCTCCCTTGAGAGCGATCAATGTGTGTGACTTCAGTAATTTTCCGCCCCATGATTTGACGAGTTCAAAGATTGAACGAATGCAGATGGAGGGCTAAATGATATTGTCCATTGGTGAACTCAGCTCTCCTGCAATTAGGGAGGAACTACAGAAAACAGCACCAGTTTCCGGCTTTGCGCATGCGATTTTAGGTAAGCTTAAAATTTACTTATTATTAGAGATACGTGAATTTTGCGATAGTACACGGTTTTGCAAAATAATGCAAATTAATGCGAAATCGGTTAATAAAACGAAATTGCGCCTTTATTGCCAATTTTACATGAATTAGCAAAAATATCGCAAATGTTGTGAGTCAAAATCGATTAAAGCCTAGGCCTTCATTGTTTAAAACTTCTGAAGTTCATTCGCGTTATCTCATTATGATCTAAAGGCCGATAACTTGCTTTTTCGTGCACATATTGCATTCACGTAATATATATCGTGCACTTAACAATATATTGTAATCCTCATCCCTTCCTTAGGTTTAGCAAAACAAAAATGTACTCAAATTTTAAAAATTCAAATTCCACACAAACAACACCTCACACACTAATTTTATAATCTACCGCGATGCGCTACTTTGTCAATATGTTAAAAGACCAGTTGTGGTGAGCTCCGCTTACCGGAATGGTGCCGTATCTTAGAGCCTTCGGCGCTGCCATTCCCCCCTCGACGTGATGTCTCCGCCTGAATTCGCCGTTAAATTAACCACGGACTCTCTCTTCGATTCCCATTTATCAATCCTCAAATTCTCGTAAATATCTAGAACGACGTGCTTTCTCTCATGAAGAATTAGATAATCTGAATGAATAATGTGCTGAAAGAAATTTAACAAAAATAACAAGGACACGGAACAGCAGAAATATAAGCTCACGCGCACGGAACGTGTCGATGCTGAGCAGTTTCCGGTGACTCACCGAATGCAGTAGACAGCGCCATTGAATAACTTAAGTTATTCAATGTGAACAATTGTTGCAGGAAAACAGGCCCGTTTCACATGGATGCGGACGTTCCGCTAAGCGCGCAGACTACTAAAAATTTAATTACTAGGCTAAAGTGGTTTAATTTTAAAAGAATATTTGTAACGTGGAGATGTCGTTCTCTTCATAAAAAAAACAATAAAGTGCACCAACCAAATATTTTGGCCATGATGAGATGAAGAATATGACCGTTTCAACGTTCTCCTAGTTTTATTCACTCTTTCGACCGTAGAAGCTAAACGTTTACATTTAAACACTTTTCAATCAATGCATTTTGTAGTCAAATTAACTAAGAGCAAAACAATAAATTACATGACTCTATGGAGCTCCGGCGGAATTTCTTACTGATGCTTAAAGTTCAGCGTTCTACCTTTTCTTGCACCGATAGTAAGTTCCATTGGCAGTAATGGAAGCTTTCACATGAACGCGGACTGTCCACACGCGGTGGAGCCATCCGTGTGGCCCCTCCGCACGCCACAGTTTATCCGCACGCGTACGGGCCAGATAGAGACAGGTTGGTGCATACACATGAACGTGGACGGCTTGTGCGGATGAAGCAGGTTGTAGTTTGTTGTGAGAGCTCGGCGAAAGGCCACTGCGAGTTGCACTATGGATGGTGAAATAGACACTGTCTATCTATGTGCCACTATAGGGTGCACCCAAAACTGCCTTGGCGGGCATTTTTCTTCCATTCTTTCACTGCATGGTATATACCAATTCCTTTGATTACACTAGGTTGCATGACGTCCTTCCAGCTTGGCAACCTCAACACAACTGGGATTGCGTCCTACGTGGACACGCAGACATAATATGTCATCCGCGCCATAGTGAAAGGACGAGACGCTCCGCGCGCGTACCACGGATCGTCCGAGTCCATGTGCAACGGGCCTACCTAATGTAGCAATTTTGTAGACTTAAACACGGCCACTGGCTGGGAACGGAAGCAATAGCAGTTGGGGGAAGGAACAGAGGAGGAGAGGGGGTGCTACTTATTAGCGGACGAATCGTCGTATATTTGGCTCTTCACTGTACTTCAATGCCAACAAAAATCATTTCCACGTGCCCTCAGTTCAAGTTTCATTGTTTCCGATTGTGTTTAGTTATGTGTGCTTCTTTCACAGCCTTTCTCGACCGATTGCGACTGACAACAGCTGTAATCAATACTAAATGATTTTGTTGCATTTACTTGCTACCTACCTTCCCTTGGCACCTTTTCTTGCTCATTCTTTAATATTAACACAACTTGAACCATTTCCTTCATTTGGTTTTATCAGAAATTTAGTACAATCACAATTTTCTTAAATATGTCATGTAAAATGGTTAATAAAAGTATATCCATTCACAAAACATGTACCAAAAAATAATAAACACCTAGAAATGTGCAAAAAATTGTTAAATTATAATAACACCGCCCAGATAGTCTTTAACACCGAAGTTGCATAGTTTTGAAACGAGATTTAGCAAAAAATAAAACCACTTTCACGGATCTCTACTTATTATGAAAAAAGAAATTCTTATTTTCCGTTATTTTCACTTTATTCACCACATCTTGGCTGTGATAGATTAAAAAATTCCAAAATTGTATTCGAAAAGGGTTCCAATTTGTATTTTGAACATTATCATACTAATATATAAAAATTGAATGGTGTCTGTCTGTCTGTTGCTCAATCACGCAAACACTACTGAACCGATTGAGCTGAAATTTTGTATGTAGTTAGAAAATGTACCGGGATGTAACATAGGCTATATTAAAAATCTGTCAGGGCCCCCAAAGGCCCCCCCTGGGGGTCCCTTGTGGTCCATGCTAAGCATTGGGTTTGGTACAGTGGTTTTATTTTTTGCTTTTAAAAATTACTTTCACTCAAGATAGAGGGCAGGAATTTTTTTTATCAGATGGCTGAATAAATGAAGTTTCTAATTCTTTCAATTGATTTTCTTTTACACTTAGTAATTGTCTGAATATTATATTTTTTGCTGAAAAATCTGACATTTTTCTCTTTAATCAGCAACTCCTTCAACAATCAATAATTCCTTGACAACCAGAGATTTGAATTTCAAAGGATATTCACGCATCTGGCTGGCATTTAAGTTTTCCTGCCAGCCCATGATAGCACGTAGAAAGAAAATTTGTATAAGAAGGGCCCAGAGTCCCAAGGGCCCCATGATAGATTGCTTCGGGAGGTAATCGATAAATTCAATGCATATTTACAGATAAACTCTTCAATGTCTATTCTCAAAGTAGCTCTCATAAGGGAACTGCATACGAGAGAGCACTTATGTACAAAACGATACACATAAAGGAATTAAACGAGGAATAATATTTACGTGCAGCGAATAATAATGTTAATAATGCCTCTGTTGCTACAACAAATATGGCGTCGTTTATTATAGTTTAATACTCAGATGAATTACACGTAGTGGAACCGTCTGCCTCTCATTACGATTGCGAACTGTTTTTTAGACCAACTCCCACATAAACTTTACGAGTTATTTATATATACTTAAACGTGATAAAATGCAGTTTACTTACATTGACTCAATCATCGAGTTGCCTATTCGAGTCTCTCACTTGCCTCTGTGTTTCCCCTCCTTGGACTTAAAAATATATCCCTACACATGCCTAATAGAATAAAGGGTAACCTTTTGAAAAAATCTTCTAAAGCATGAGGAATGTCTTCTTTGTGAGAAAATGAGTCCTTGCATGAAAAACGACGAAGGTTAGCCTTGGATGCTCAAATACATGCCCACCAGCAATCTCATGATAATCTCCCCGTGGTGTTTCTCGGATTACGCTAAGAACCGCACAAATTTCATCCTAACCAAACCTACTGACAGGTAACCAGCTAAAAATCTGGTTCAAATATTGAGCCATTTGTTTCGAAACTTCAATCTGTTTTAAGATGGTGGAAATTATAATTGCATCACTACATGCTTCTTACCCATAAGAAGAACGGAAATTCTGCGCAATGGACGTCATCGGTGCATGTAAATTGGCAAGTGCACTGAGATTGATCACCATAGATTTTTAATTTTGTAACCAATGATTATGATTTAGGAACCAATGAATATAGCCACCCTTTATGCCAAAGGCATAGTCTGGGTATTGAAGGATTCATAGGACAAATAAACATCACTGCTATTGATCACAACAAACAAGATAGGATATGAACACCTCAAATGATCACGCTGACAGTATTCTTCAGGTTTTGTGGTTTTCTTATAAAATAAGTTCAATGTTTTTCACATCCGTTGAAGTTCAACTGGTACCTTCAGCTAGTAATTTATAATTGTATTATAAATATTTAAATACTTATACATGTTTTTTTAATGCATCATACATGAAAGTTATAACATTGGTAGTTCTGTACATTGCCATTCGCGGCGCTGCAATCGTTCTTTTGAATCCCTTGGCCCTCATTGGCTAACCAGAGCCAATCAAAGAAAGGGATTTTGGGATACATTCCCCACGATCACTCCCTAATTTCTCCTCTCTCCCAATCCTCCCAATCTATACTGTCATTCATCTCTCTCTCATTCATTTCTTCATGATTTCTTCACGATGCCTCCCTGATCTCTCCTTCATTTTAGGGAGAGACTCTCCCTAACCGGGAGGACTTATCCCTAACGTCCCGGAGGCTATCCGTGCCGTTAGGGATATGTGCCACATTTTGCCGGCTGGGTTGTCTTTTTAGATTATTATAAGCATGGTATAAATGAAACCCTATTTCATATATGTTTATCCAGCATTGATGAGGCTGTTTCCGGAATGGTCAAAAACAGAGTGTGGCAAAAAGAAGATACTGCATATTAATGTTTTTTAAATGTTTACACCATTGAATCTATGATAAAATTTTGGCTGCATTCCATGAGCTTCATGTTTTGTGTTTGTATGTACATTGAAATTCTACCTCATATCATTAACCCCACAGCCAAAATAATGTAGCTTGGCATTCTTAAAAATTCATCACCAAAACCTTCCCCATGATACTGATTTCACGAGCTTTTACCAAATCAAAATCTTTGACAAAATACAATATCTAACTTTTCAACTTCCATACAGGATGAATCTCTTCCCAAATCACTTCCTCTACTCCCCCCCCAGTTCCCCCTCCCTCATCCACCTACCCCCCCCACTCTTCTCAACAACAAACAAATGGGTGTATAAGACACTTGTGACTCTGAGTACATATATGTTGTCTTGATAATGACACTCATGCGTTGAAACCATTGTCGGCCCAATAAATCGTGTGGAAAGACAAAGTGTTTTCCTTCATTTTATAATGAATTTCCACAAAGTAGAACCTGCAGCCTTTGGCTATACATATTCCATAGAGGATGCTTACAGCTTTCATATCACTGTTGAGATGAAATAATTTACACTAGAATGCTTCTCCATTTCTGGGTTTCCACCGCATAGGTTGCTTTTTCAGGTAACAGTTACACCCGTATTCCAACGGGCGTCTTCAGGTCGAAGTGAACCTGAAGACTGACCTTTCTAACAGAAGATGCCCGATGGAATAAGGGTGAAACTGTAACCTGAAAAAGCAACCTGCACCGTGGGACCCGGAAATGGAGAAGCATTCATCTGAAAGCCGCGGAAACCTACAATGGAATAATTTACACAAGCGCTGCCCCACTCCAGTTGAATTTAGAACTACTCATACAAGAAAATTTCAACATTAAAATCACTGAATGAATTGCTATAGGGACTCATAAAATAAAATGTTAACATGGGGAAAATAAAAACACCAAAAATTTTAAATTGAGGAAATACTAACATGGCTTTCATGAGAAACTGGCTGAGGCTAAACAATAATGGCGTATAACTGGGAAAAACATAAAATATGAGAGAGCAAAATCAAAGTACATATTACTAAATTGCAATACTTCTTAAACGGTTGTTTTACCTAACATTTACTACTCTATTTTTATGATGCATGAAAGACATCCTTTTCCTCAAGATAAAATAATCTTGTTTTGCAAAACTTTAAAAAGAGCAACAACTCATCCCTTTCGCTTAAAGAGGCATAACCAAGCTGATTTTATTTGCCCTAACTTACATATGAGTCATGGATTTTACTCGAATTATTTCAAGCTGAAAAGGTCATGCCAGCTAATATTTCACTGGGATTGTGAACCAGTTACTAAACAATTATAAATTAAGGCAGTATACTGAAATTTGACACACAATTCCACACCTTTATGTGCAACTAAAATGCACGTAATATTATATATACGGCAGAATTTCTAAAAATAAAAAAATTGGTTCTATGTCACTAAGTATCTATGTGTTCAAATTATGTACATATTAACAATGCAGATACTGGGACTGACACACTTTTACAAAAGTCAATTAACACCAGATATTTAATCCGTAGATTCATGCAAAATTGAGTGGAATTGAAACATGATGAAATAAAAACCAAGCAATTTTCCATATTATAAATTTAATTTTGACACAAGTTTCAACATTCTTGCCAGGGTCAAAGTTAAATTTACACTGTGGAAAATAGCACAGGTTTTATTTAATTAATTTCACAACACTATCCTCAATGTATTTAAGATAAGTGAACAAAAAGAGGGCAATTATAATATGTAATATTTCAGAATTAGATGTGTACAATTGGTAACGGAATTCTTAAAACAAGGCAACAGAAGAAGAAAGAAATGCAAAGAAGTGAAAAAAAACATATTTACAGACTTTCCACCAGATGAGGATACACAATACACCAATTGTAGCTGTTGAAAGATATCCTAAGATCATGTTTTTATTACTTGACTCAGCAAAAATGCTCTTTTTGTTGATGATCTCATATGAAAGTAAGGTCAAGAATCCTACAATACCATATAAAATGATATCACAATCAAAGGCAACATGAATATGAGCTTTTCTCAGTAAAGATTACAAATATCCCCTTCAAAAGCATTTTAGAATAGCTAAGCATTTCTTTTTAACATGAACTTTTGATAGCAAAAATGTATACAAATTAGCACAAAACCCAACTACATAATACTAGAATATCCACGGTACTTTATATGGTCCCCAGGCAGAGCAACGTGGCAGTTTCCCAGCAGCAACAATGACAAAAGTAACAAAATATTCACAAGGAACCTTTGAAAATACTAAGTTTGGTTTGAAATTTGATGAAAATAGAGAGAATTAACATATTATGGCAATTAGAGGTATTACAACCACAGGATAATTGATTGAAGTACAAAATGTCACCAATCCGGCCCGCTGGCCCCGGTGGTGGTGGGGTAAAGTCCTCGCCTGCTAATCCAAGGGTTGCAGATTCAAGTCCTGCCTGGGTCAGTTTTTTGCCAGCCCAGGGCATGGGTGTTTCCGTCAAGTTCTGGTGGTTCGGCCCCTGCGAAACCTGACAACAAGCCTTGACAGCTTATCAGGATCGCAAGGGCATATGGACCACCAGAATTGTCCGAGGGCAAAGTATATACTTCCTTGTTTTTTTAATCAACGAGGCTATAGTCTACAAGAGGCTTAAATATGCAAAAATAAAACTCACCCGCCACCAACAGATGTTGAGAACTTAGGAGGGCCATTGCCTCCAAACTTCAACTCCGGAGCATGAGATTCATGGGATGGAGGAGGGGGAGGTGACGCAAGAGCTGTTGCTGAGGCAACAGCTGAAGAGGCAGCAGCTGCTGCCGCTGCATTCCCGACTAATGCTCCAAGACGTTGCCCGCACAGGAACTGAAAGTCCATATCCGACCTATAAAGGAATAAAACCCCTCAGACTACAAGTAATTTCTTCCTCTTTCCTCTTTAAACGAAACATCAAACTACAGAAAAGGCACAGCAAAAAATATACTTTGCAAAAGCGCATTACAAAAAAGTTAAATTGTCCATATCTAACCATTTAAAATAGGGCAAGTCCAAATGTAACAATTAACACATGGGATCTTCCTAAAATTTCTAAACTGAAGATCTCCCTTTCAAAATACCCAACTTCAAAGTTATTTTCCAGTATTAGTAATAAAGATGCTGTTGCTTGTCTTGTCAATGACCTCACACTCATGCTGTTAACAGATTCATTTAATATTTTTTAAAAGAGTGTTGAGTGTTGATGATGTCAATAAAAGTTGACGAAACATAGGCAGATACATTGTTATTATTTTAATTGACCAAAATTCCAAAAAGTTTTCATCATTATTAGTAATAACTTCAGGGTTCACTATGTGGAACCTCTCCATATCGGAAATAAAAATTACGCTTCATAATGGTCCACTAAATTGATTTATTTTTTATGACCCGGGTTACATCACACACCTGAAGATGTCACTATGTGATGAAACCCGGATCATAAGAAATAAATAAACTTAATGGACCATTACGAAGTGTAATTTTTATTTCTGTAATTTTTCGGTGTTGAATAGGGCTGGGAAGTGCTGGCTTTAACATGGAATATTCCAGAATATCTACTTTCAGAAAGACAGTATTCAAAGGATGGTTTTGTGCTGAATTTAATTTATTTCTTGAATGATAATGTAGCAGAATACAGTTACACAGAGAGACAATCAGTATGCTATGCTTTGTTGAAGACAGAGTAATTCTTGCAGAGAAGTAGGAAGATCTGACGAGAGTACTGAAATCCATGTGAAAAAACTATTAAGAAAAACTACCCGAAGATTAAATGTAAAGAAAACCAATAAGTGGTGGGCGGAAGAAAATATGAAGGCTGAGTCACACAAGACTTTAAAAACAAAAAAGTAAGTCATTGGGGAAGTAGGATCACTAGTGATGGAAGAGGCTAGAAAGATGATGTGAGCAGAGTAGCATAAGCTAAGAAGGCATTCTACTACAAGAAAAAGACTATGAACAATTAAAATTGCAGCACGCTCTCACATAGCAGAGAAGCCAAGACTAATAGCACCGCATTTTAATTGCTTTCAATCGTCATTGCACTGCCATGTTATTGTCTTCCAGAGATTCGCCACTCTTAAAAATACTATTTGGTAATATTCGCAACTCACTGTAGCGTTATTCCTAATTTACCACAACCCCTGACAATTACCAAACTTTTTGGCAATTTTCAGGAAAATTCTCCTACGTTTGAAATACTTTTTCATACTGATAAATTCCAAACATATTCTTTCAAGCCATACACCATACACATTTCCTATGTGTTTAATTGTAAATGAAGGCATGCAAAACTCATTTTTTAATATTTTACTTGAATTATTGCATTAAAGAGTTATGTATGAGATATTAGAATATTCTTCTTGACAATTTCTTGTACTATGAATAAAATAGAAAGTCAGATTGCATGTTACTGCCATATTTCTATTTACAATTATTTTATTTCTAATATATTAACGTTGCATTAGGCATAGCCTAAACATCATTTATTCCCTTCCTATTGCTATTGGATTTCTTAGTTAATCCTACATTAACAGAGTGGCTACTGATATCCAATTCTTAAATTCCCTGACCTTTCCCTGATGGATTTACCAATTACCCTGACTGATTACCAAAAGGTCACCTATTAATGGAATATTTTATTTCTGTTGAATTAAATTTTTGTAAAAACTCAGAAAATGTTAAAAGCTGAAATCAATACATTAAAAAGCAACAACTACTGCTTTTTACATTATAATGAAAAAATATATTAAACCTTCATAAGTTAAACTCTAATCCAAATTATAGTCATGTCGTGGTAGTTCTGGGAAGTTGAGGATTACTGAAAAGGCATCGAAGGGAAAGTTAATGGCCAATTTACTGGCAGACTCCGGCACAGGTATCACTAAGGTGCGTGAAAAATACAAACCAAAGCTAAGTTGTTGGACTGGATCAAAATCGGATGGCGCGAGTGACCTTCCGAAGCAAGTAACAATTTGATTAACATGGTTATAACCCCTTGACTGCAAGAGAGAACCAAAATTTGTAAAAATATTTGGATAAATAAACAAAACGTAAGCGCCCCACTGCGAGCAAAGACAGGAGGCAATTAGCAATGGCAGCATCATATTCAGGAATATCATATTTGATGTGGGTAGTGACCTGACTTAATTGCTTCGAGAGGGAGCTAAGGGGGCCATTCAACAATTTCATCGAGCGTGAAAGGTGGGGAGGGGAGGAGGGCTCTTCTTACTGTAAAAATTACAAGCACATGTTTCCTCCGCCAAAAAAATTTCCTTGATATGTTGAAACTTCTGGGTCTTTTTTTCCACGTTCCTGGACTAAGAGATCATTTAGTTGCAGTAAGCAGTCACCCCCCGCCGATAAACGATTGGCGCACCGGCTCGACTGGCTGCCCCTGGCAGTCCTAACGACGCAACCCGCACTGCGCTGATGCCAATATGGCGCCACGAAATACGGCGCTGGCCTTGAGCGCGAGATCAGCTCCTCTGACCCCATTACTTTGGCAGCAGATGGTGCACACCATATTCAGATGAATGCGATGAAATTCTGAATGGGTAAAAATGATCCACCTGATGAAGCAGCAAACTCAAGATTCTAGGGAGGAAAGCTCAAGACGCTAACCACAAGACCTATTTCTAGAACCTATATATATCTATATGTCTATGACATATGTCAAGAAACATGTCTAATGATTGGTTTAAAGATAATGAACTATTAACTAATGACTTAAAAACAAATAAGTTCTCTTTTGGACTTAGAGAAGGAAGTAATTCGAGCAAGTCAAACAGACTCTTAGGCTTTCTCCTAGACAAAAAACTATCCTGGGATAGCCATGTCAACAACATATGCACAAAACTCAGTAGAGTTTTTTATCCAATCAGAAAAATAAGGCCTGTTGTTTCATCACAGGTGATTATGAGTGTATATTATGCCTACTTTCATAGCCATATAATCTACGGAATAATTCTGTGGGGGCACTCAAGTCACACTAAAAATGTGCTTCAATTACAGAAAAAAGCCATTAGGGCTCTCCTTGGCCTAAAAAACGATGAGCACTGTAAGCCTTATTTTATTCAAACTAGAATGATGACAGTTTACTCTATGCATGTTCTTAAAGTGCTTTCTCTTGTAAAAAGCAATCTGTCAACCTTTCCATTAAGAGCAGACAGTCACAGTCATGATACTCGTAGGAAAGAGGGACTTGATGTGTCATTCTGTAGAATTGAAAAGACTAAGCAGAATTTAAATGTGCTTGGGTTATGGATGTTCAGCGCATTACCATATGAGGCTAGATTAGCAAACGAAGCCTGCTTCATAAGGAGCATGAAACAGTGGCTTCAGCACCACCCATTATATAGCATTGACAAATTTTTTAGCTCGAACATATCAGACTTAATCTTCTAATGTTGCATGCCATCACTTGTTTTGGTTGTATGTACAAGTTGTTCTGCAATTGTTTGTTTTTCTTTGTACTGTAGGTGTTATGGTTTTGTGTATTGATTACTGTTTTGTGGCCATGAATGTATGTATCTCTATTACATGATTTGATGCAGCAATGTATTTACACATGTATATTTGGCACTGTTTTGATTACTTGCTATTTTAATAATGTATTTTTTATTAGATCTAATCCATAAAAAGTTGGCTGAATGATCAATAAAAAATATTATTATTATGGATCTGGACCGAGCGTTCACTTATCTCTTGGTTTATAGTGTCAAAGGCCACTGAAAGAATTTTTCTAGCACAACTAAGGCCTATGTGATAAAATCTTGAGCAGAACTGAGACATCATGAACATCCCACATCATAAAAAAATACTTCCTATTTCATTGGTGGAGCAAGATACATGGTTTATCCTTGGCCTATATATATGCAGGGCTTCCACTCACTTTATGATACAGAACAGTGAGAAAGTGAGCGATTTTTGCCAAAAAAGTGAGGAGAAAAGTTGGAAAAATTGAGGAAAAAGTGAGAAAATAATGAGTAAACTGGCGATTTGTACCCCATGTTAGACTTCTGGTAATGACTATAATCCTACATTTTGCAAAATTTTAAGCTGGAACTAGTTTTTAAAGCTGTGGCAACAGGGATTAAAATTACAATACAAAGAATTGGACAATGAAAACCTGTATTTCAGACTCTAGAAAGCATAAAAAATAATAAATAATAAATCTTGAATAGAGATGAACGCCACAAAATAGGTAAGAATGAGGTACATACTGTACCATACATTAGAAGATCAAATGTAAAAAGCAATTATTACAAAAAATAATAATTTTTGACTAGGCAGGATCCACCTGGGCCTCGGTATCATCATGTCGCCACTTTTTGTGATTCTTAAAAAGCTGCTCTAGTAGAGACGATGTCCTCTTCTCTGCTTTCTTTTGCAAAGGCTCTTTTCTCTTCAGCAAGTCATCTGCCTGTGACTGCAGCGTTTGTGCCCCCTCCAACATACCTTGGGTGATCTTGACTTTTGTCATATCTTTTTTGGCAATAGCCTCCTCCAGCTTCTTTTTTGTCTCATTGATTAGTTGATCAATAGCGTTGCACTCCTTAATCTCCTTCTTACTTGTCACATGCAGGTCATCCTGCAGCTTGCCCAAAGCCTATCATTCCTTTAACTGGGCGGTCTTTCAACTCTCCCTCTCCAGGCAAGCGTTCTCCTCTTCTTGCAATCTCTTCAGCTCGTCTTCTTTTAGTTTCCGCTGAGCCTCCAGGTACTCTTCATACTTGCTGCGTGCCACTGCTACATGCTTGAGCAGCTGTGACGTCATGGGCACATGTTCAGGGATGCCATTGTACTCTCGAAGGCATCCCTGATGTTGCGCCTGGCATTAACACATTCAATGCGGGTCACGAATTTAAGGGAGACGCTAGAAACGGAACCCATTTTTTAAATGGCCTAAAGTTAAAGGACCACGTCAATAGACGTGCTCTGTGCTGAATGAGTTAAGAGTACCCTCCAGCATAGCCAACCTGTCTGCAGGGAGCTGATTTCTGGAAAGAGAAAATCCTCGCTTGACATCAGAACTGCCATGGGCTAAAAAGAGGGCAGCTTTCACCACTTCACTTACAAGTGAATACTTGGGATCACTGGCAACATCTGTCTTGGTAAATATCTGGGTCCAGTCCAGTTCCAGGTTCATACGGCAGAAGATTTTCCAGATGCAACAATCCCCGCTCGTCTTGAAGGCTATCTTCGTACACTACCATTGGCATCTGCAGCATTTTGTAAAAGGATACATTTTTCTGCGAGGAGCTTTCCTTGATGTTTTGAGGCCTCAAACATTTCAGGTGATGAGCCTCTCTTCCCTTCACCAGTAGTGATTTCTGGAGAAGGTGGCTCGCAGCCAGCTGATAATGTTTTAAAGCTTCTTGATAAAACTTCAAACGCTGGAGATGTGAGCATTCCTGTTCGAGAAGAAGCCGATCTGCATCCTTGCAAATGTCAAATTTGCTCATTTCCATAATATTGTTGGTATTGAGAAAGAAGGCTTCTTTCATGCATTCTTGCTTGCTTGTGAGCAGCTCTGGCTTGCAGAACCTACTTAGAGCCCTATTCTGATTCTGAGCACGCTATTCCACAGTCCAGCTATTCCACACCTCATTATAGCTCAAGTCTGTATTCTGAATCGAGCCGGGCAATAAATAGCTCAGGAAACCTAGTGATCGTGATGATGTTGTCTTTGCCCGCCTCTTCCGGTATGAAAAATTTTCAGATCAGTAATCTGAAATTTCAGCAGCAAATGAGGAGCAAGCTGGTTGTTTACCATTGTAGCTTTGATTAAATATTCATTCCCTCATATAATCTATGAATTATTTTACCTCTTATAAATAAAATTATAAATATAATACTTTTTATGCATTATAAGCAATAACATGTAACTTACATGCACGTAGCTATATATGCCACATATTTTATAAAATGAATTACGATAATATTATGGTGGAGCGGTGAATGCTAATGTGAGTCTTCTGCTGTAATAAGATTTTAGCATTACATTTGAAAAGTTATTTACGTAAATAATCCCTGCGATCCCAAGTATTAAATATGTAATCTATGGAGTTTCCTCTTACCTGTACCAATTTTGTGATGGTAGTGACCATTATTAGCTATCCGTGAGTCGTACATCTCATTGTTGACATTTGTGACTGACTGTTTTGACATGCAAGTACCACAAGTAGTCCTTCAGTCGAGAACTATCATTATTGTAATGAACGTTATTTTACTCTGTGACTTCTTATTCAACTGGCAGTAATGGCCTAGGAGCTCCCATTGACTGTTTGTAGTGGCATTGACGCGAAGGTAAATGTAAGCGAGAGATGGGCATAAAAAAATGTTAATATCAGTCTCAGTTGAAATGATACAGAAATAATTTTACTGTCTTTATAATTGTTGAGGATTAGCTATTAAGTAAACACCTGAGGTTTTTGTGGGTAATGAAATGTTAATGAATTATTTTCCCTGAAGACGTGATGTTTCACGGCGTGACATTGGATTTGTTTGAGTTGTTTTTCCCTAAGCTTATCATTTTGATACACGAAAGTGGCATGCTCTTTTTAATTCAACCCTAGTATACTTGTACGTACATATGCATGGGAAATTCTAATATTATAAAAGATTTTTATAAGTAGTGTTCGTCTTCCCTATAAGAAAGAATACGCGATGGGACAGCTTTGCACAGGTCCTTTGTGCTGGCAAATTGCATTACAGAGTATAAAATTATTCTATCGTAAATATCCTTTGGCCAGTAGCAATTATATATTACGTTCAATTCATAATGGGAAATAATCCGCAACTGAAAGGCAGATAGACGATAGTTCTCTCATCGTAAATACAGTAAAACCTTTATTAGACTTCGAATTATCCGGGTTTGAATTTAACCTACTTTCCAAAAATTAACGGAAAAAAACCCTTATTTTCAGAGATAATCACCATAATGCTATATTTTTTTATCAAAAGGCTAAGAATATGCACAAAAATGAGGAGTTATTGGACTAAATTCTTCACGTTTATCAGATCCAAGTTAAAGTTGGAGAAGTGTGCACTATCAGACGCGATCATGCGGAAAATAAAAACAAATTGAATAATTTCGGGCATATGTCCAGTGATATATATCACATAAGGTGTATTTTCCAGGTTAACAAAATTTTCGCCGTAGACCGGTAAATTTACCGGCCTGCTCTAAGCCCCTTTCCCCCAAGACTTTTATACGATGAATAACTGCTGCATCATCATCCTTGCTCCCCCCCGGAAGTCCCTCATCAGTTATGACCACGAACCAAAAGTATCACATTTCACTCATCGCTTCCCCACGCCCTTCTCTTCTCATTGTCAGGTGGGTTCCAATAGGGGAGGCGCTTGGAAGAGGAGAGAGAAGGGTAGGGGTGGAGTATCATGTCAAGGTCGGCGACGACCCCAGAATCCCTTAGCCCTTCGAAAGAAGCTCTAGTGAACCCAAGAAAAAAAACACTGACGCAATGTTGGACATATACCACACAGAAGTAGTCCCTACATAAATTTCAGGCTTGCCTTCGTGGAAGTTATAGATATCCATTTTGAATAAAAAAACTTTGTACTTTTCCACACACAGTGTGGAAAAGTACCAAGTTCTTTATTCAAAAGGGATAGTCCCTATATCTTCTGCCTTCCTTACCTCGTGATTCACATTCGAGTTTGGGGAGATGGGACAAGAGTAGATGGAAAAAGCGTAAACAAATCTGAGAACCACGACTCGTCAGCGATTCGAGGCAAACAAAAGAATCTGCGGAAGCACGCGAAGCGAGACGGGAGGAGCGGCTACCAAACAATGAAAGTGCTCACGCAGGGAAATTTGGTAAAGGATATCACACCATCCAGAAAATACTACTTCACCATGCCTGGCGATCCTAGAGTCATCACTCGAGGAGGGGAGACTCAGAAGGAAGAGTGGGGAAAGCATTGCAAATACAGGCATTGTAGTCATGGCGCAAAAGCCCCGAAAAAAACCAAAGGACGGTGCGGCTGAGACGTGTATCGAGAGATATTTGATTGGGGGTAAACAGCTACTGGTGCGCGGCGCACCATGAGCATAAGCAAAAGTTCAAAATAACTTGGCAACACTTAAAAGTAACTTATGCTCAAGAAAGCGATGCCAAAATCACTATGACTTTGAAATAAGCACTACTATCGGCACAAAAAAGGTAGAATGCTGAACTTGATTTGAGGCGCGTGCGGCCAGGAGTTTCACCATTACCAACTGTGCAAAATGGTAGTGTACATTGCCGCGGGGCAATTTTCTTCTTTGTGGTTTATTTTAAGTAAGAGGAAGAATATCAACATTTCCTTAGATGAAAAGTTTTGCAAAATATTATTTCCATAAAGCATACGTAAATTCGATATATACTTTTCTACATCTCAGAAACTGAAAGGTAGCTTTCGGCCATTTTAAAAATTGAAGAATGGGTAAAATTTAATTTTTAAATAATATTTATAATGCAGAGATGTCGTTCTCTTCATAAAAAAATAATGGAGTGCACGAATCAAATATTTTGGCCGTGACGAGATGAAGAAGACGACCGTTTCACCATTCTCCTAGTTTTTAGCGTGTTTTTCTTCACCCTTTCGACCGTAGAAGCTAAACGTTTATATTTAAATACTTTTTGATTAATTCATTTTGTAGTCAAATAAGCAAGGAGTAAAACGATATATATAAAACATGACTATGTAGTTCTAGCGGAATTTCATATACATGCTTAAACTTCAGCGTTCTACCTTTTTTGTGCTGATAGTAACTAACCATCAAAGTGCGTTGCCCCCGTGAATCGTTTCGAAATAAACGATACGTTGGGGCATCACGGGACGAAATTCGACTTCGAGTTACATGTTAAGCATATTTTGAATTGTCCGTGCCATCAAGTACGCAATTTCCTATTCCATTTTCCGGGGACTGCTCACAACTTCGAATTAATCGATATTTCAAATTCAGAGGGTTCGAACTAACGGGGGTTTACTGCATATTGGTATCCGTTGAAATGATGCAGAAACAATTTTACTGCCTTTATAATTGTTGAAGATTAGCTATTACGTAAACAATTAAGGTTTTAGTGGGTAATGACAATGCATTATCTTCTCTAAAGAACCCATTTAAGTGAATTTTTACAATTTTCATGGGGTGAAATTGTACTTGTTTGAGTTGATTTTTACTTAAATTTACCATTATGATTTGTCTTAGCGAATTATGTTTGAATAAATTTAGCATGATGTTTTAAAATAAACCCTCGTATACTTGTGCATACATATATGCTTAGAAATATCTTTGATTATAGCAGAGTCACAGTTTAAACTATCGAGGTTAATATCCGCTTTTGTCACACCAGCCTATAGTCTTTTTCACCCAGTTAGAACTAGCATATTGCCATGAAATCCATGTCAGTCATCATGTATCATCATCATGTATGTATCATCAGATGCGCATTTATAAAAAATTTTCACTCTGCGAATTAACCCATTTCTTTAGAATTAGTAATGTGTCTACATCTACATACTACCCTGCAAGCCGCCTCAATAGGCGTGTGGCGGGGGGTTTTCGGACACCAGCCGTTTACATATAAAAAGGAAACGCTATAATGAAATTACACCTAGCATTTATTAAAGTCCCTTATTGTTCGGGGGAAAAACAAATTCCCATACCTATCCATTCGGCAAAATATCTCTCTTAATTTATCGTTTCTGCGGGACCTGGAAATATAGTGGGGTTCTAATATGATGTTCTCTGTGTCGCTCTTAAAGATATCTATTCTTAATTGCTCAAGTAATCTAAGCCTAGCGCATAGCCTCCGAGTCTCTAGCGGCTCCCAGCCTAATTCATTTAACATCTGTGTAACGCTGTCTGTACGCCCGTAGCAGTTTTTGACGAGTCCTTTGTATTTTATCAAGTTACCGGATTAAGTCTTTCTGCACCGGATCCCATATGCTCGCTGCATATTCAAGGTGTGGCCAGACGAGTGCGAAATAGCACCTCTCTTTTACTTTTTCATCCGAAAATCTTCCCACATTACGCTTGACGAATCCTAGCTTCTTCAGAGCTCTGCCACAAATATTTCTTATGTGTTCCCCACGATAGGTTCGAGGTTATCGTAACTCCTAAATGCTTCACTTTATCTGTCACCTTTATGTTAACACCATTCACAGCATGTACATGGGGATAGTTGGACAACCTCCGCAAGAAATGTACCGCCGTACATTTGCTCAGATTAAGTTCGAGTCCCAACTCTTGGCTTCACACATGAACGTTGTTTAAATCTGATGATAGAATTTCAAAGTGACAAGCTGGAGAAGTGAGTTTCTCCCTCTCCGCCATCCGTGAGATAGGGTCGAGCTATTGAGAATAGCACGGTATCAAAGACCGAGCAATAATATTTCGACCCAGACTGGTGCTATCCCCCATTCAGAATACCGAATAGCCATCATGCTATTGTCATCTTTAGAATAGCCACTTCCTGTGGCTATTTCAACATTCATAATACTGAATAGCCACTGGGTCTCCAGAATCGTGAAAATAGCCACTTTTCGTGCTATACTGACGAATAGCTGATCATGTTGAATAAGTTTTGAAAATCTTTCCAATACTTTAGCACTGAACAGGACAAAGGCTATCTCTGCAGGGAAGGTTTTATACTTAACGGCGTTATCAATAGCCTGATAGCACTTGGATGCAAGGATCTTTTTAGCATCTTTGCCATTCTGACAGGGTAACACTTGAAGAAAATAGTGTTTTAGAGTCGGCAATTGCTCTTGAAGTCTCTCTGCTGCGTGTCACTGGGTGAGCCACTAGGAAACAACATGCTTAAGAAACTCATGCATAGGCACTCTCTTCTTTGTTTGAGATTTTTTAAACACCTCAAAATGACTTGGATAGTCTAGAAAGTCATAATCAAGATTAATGACGTCAGATACCTCCATTCCAAAACTTTCAAGCCCTTTCTGAAATCATGTATGGAGGATGTGCAGGTTACAGAAGCCAATGCCAACAAGTCCTCTATCAAAATCAGATTTGAGTTTCTGAGAAAAAAGCCAAACAACGGCTCTATTTACATTGGGGCTGTCGTAAGAGACCATGACCATTTTCCCAAAGTACAGTGAACAATTTTTAGCAGCAGAACAAATTAAGTGAAACGATATTTCAGCAGTGGTCCTGCCAATGAATGAAGTATGTATGTGATGAAAAACTACCCTTTTTTCTTTTCAGAGTAGAACCTGATGCCAACCTGCAGTTCCTTAAAATGTTTCTTATTAGTTTCATCATAAAAAAAATAGTAAAGTCAACAGCATTTTGAGCGTCTTTTAGCATTAGATCCCAGAATTAAGGGCTGAGGGCTTCAGTCCATAAATAAGCCACTTTTGTCCTTACGAAAGACATCCCATTCGGTACGTGACCTCCCTCGAACATTCCCGCGAAGGTGTCCACAATATATCACAGGATGCAGCTGAGAAGCTGGACTGGACACACTTCATTGCCAAAATTAGTTCACAAATTGCGCAAAATCGACTGATTTCCACGGTAAGGATGGATTTTGTTGTAGGATAGGCTCGTATTTGCCAGAAAATGGAGAATTTTTTCAAAAAACATAGTAAGAAATGTGAGAATTTTTTTAAAATAGTGAGAAAAGTGACCTAGTTTTCGAGTCAGTGAGTAAAGTGAGAAAAGTGGGTCAGTGGAAGCCCTATATTTGTTATAACTCCTACCTCTCCTCATCCCATCCATAAATAATATTCTCTTCCTCCCTTCTACCCTTCAACCAAACTTATCCTCTTATCACAGCCTTCATCATCCCCTAGCCCCTCACAATTACTCACTCCAACCCATTCTGCCTCCTCCTACTCCAGCAGTTTCCTCACCCACCATGCCAAGCCCTTCGTCTTCCTCACCACCTATCACACATTTTCCAATCTCCTCCACACCCTCAATTCAAATATGTACCTCAAATCTACTCTCATCCTCATTCCAAAATCCCCATGTTTTTGCACCACACAGCGAACACTATGCTACATACTCGACTCTTCGCTCACCTTTTCTACAGGGTCACCACTATCATCATCTCTCTCTCCAAATAGAGTTTCAAATACACAATATCCTCACAATCTCTAAACTACTATGCCCCATTTGGCAACCCTCTCACTTTCATGACAGACCGCTCTTTCTCTGTCATATGTAATCTTCTAAATCTTGTTTTCTCATGAGGAACCTTCATTCCATATCTCTCATACTCATTTTTTAATGCATCTAACATCTGCAACCCTTTAGATGACTGGCTAACTGATGAATGGTCTAACATACCACAGTACATTCCGGTTAATTGGGACACATCGGGACTGGCACACTTTGCCCCAATTAAGCGGCTGCCCCATTTAAGCAAAGTATCCCGTAAATATGCATAAACCAATGTTAAAATGAAAGAAAAAGACTAATTAATGTTCATAATGCAAAGAAGTTTATTGAACTATTAATTAGTTTAATAAATCAGCGAGAATAATTAATTATAAATATTTTTCAGGATGCTTTAAGTCTTGTAGAAAATATTTCTCTCAGTCTCAGGCGACACTGGATGAATGCCTTTTACGTCCTATTTTAAGTCCTATTAAAGAAAAGTGCATGGTTTATTAGATAAGAATACGTGATCCCTAAATATTTCATTTACTTAGAAACATGCAAGTACCTACTCTTTAACTCGTAGCTCCTCATCTGAGGAATTTGTCCAATATATGCATTCTGCTGCATTCTGTTCACCCTCGTCGCGTGAAAAAAGTCAGCACAGACATTCAATGATGATAATGGGCTTCCTTCGTTGCCCTCTTGCATAAAGTAGCGTCTTAACCCATCAATGAACTTCCTGGCATCCTGAGAAGTCACTCGGCTATGCTCAGGTACGCCTCAATCTCCATCACTATCCTCACCTTGCTGCCTGGATAATATGGTTTCGACAACATCATCTTCACTGTTTTCCTTTGTGCCATAGCAGTCCATATATGAATCGATATTACCAAATTCTTCATGGTTCCTTACTTGGTGCAGTTTCGAGATGAATTCACTTTCACTTTCAGGTGCTTCTAGAATTTCTGCTTAGGGATGTCCAAAACCACAACGAAAAAAACAATTTTGAATCGTTTTCCAGGTGACTTCTCGCCAGCTTTCAGCTAGAAACATTATCCCCTGCAGAATGTTCACCTTTGAACTTACTTCCTTGGCAGTGGATGACGATGTCAGAAGTTTATCTTCTATAGATTCTAAAATACAATGTAATAATTTCCCATGGCAAAACTTTTTTAATATTTGATGATCCCCATATCCATTGGTTGAACCAAATAATAATAATATTTATTTTTCACCGTAGGCAAAATACAATGCATGGCTACGTCAAGGTTTGAATACATAAAATGCAATATAAATATACAATTTAACATTAAGAGTTACGTAAACCATACATAGAGCGTGAATAAAGAAAAAGGAAATTTATACAATAAATATTACGATATCATATGTTTATCAGAGAGTTTTCAAGGTATTCCGTGACACTATAAAAGCACCTTTTGTGTAAGAGATTTTTTACCCTCAATTTAAACACGAAAGGTGAAGAGACCTTTAATTTCATCAGAACAGAACTTTTAATTTCATCTGGGATATTATTAAAAATTGTAGAGGCAGAGTGGTAGGGACCTTTTAGGCAGAGAGAACTTGAGTATTGCTGTGTGTGTATGTTATTTATGGAGCAGGTGGAGTAATTATGGCCAAAAGCATTGGCAAGAAATTTGTCCAGATTGGAGGGTATAAACAAGCACAGATCAAAATATATAAAGAAGGCAGTGTGAGGATTTTTGCATTTAAAAAAAGAAATTTGCCCGGGGTTCGTATAGAGACTTGAAACATTGACATGACGGCTTGCTTTTGAGCGGAAAAAGCTCTTCTTGAGGCAGTTGAATTTCCCCAAAACAAAATGCCATAGGATAAATGAGAATGGATTTTATCAAAATACAACTTTTTCAAGAGACACAACAGGTGCAAACTTCCTAATAATATAGGTGCCTACAGATATTTTGCTGATTAAGGTTTGAAATTGATGTCACCAAAGATGTTGTGTTGTGGGGCAGAAATTCCAACTGAATGTTTTTAATATCACTTGAACAATTAGGATGTGCCATACAATTATCAAGAATAAGAAGAACCTTTCTTGATTTTCGCGCTAATTCCATATCCCAATTGGTCGACCATTGCAAAAAGAGTTCCGCAGTTGCCCATGCATTGTTATTGGCGTGGTACTCCACCGGTAAACTGTTTATTCTTAATCCTTTAAAGCATCGACGCTTAGCACTTTTTCCAAATACCAGAAGTATTTTTGTCGGTTCCTGAAACATTTGCTCAGTACAAAACATTGATACGATCCATCACTTTTTTGAGCCCGTTAGTTTTACATAACTGTAGCAATGGGAGCCATTTGGTGTAGCATGGTAACACAGTACTGATTTATAAGTGTTGTAAATATCATCCGCACAAAACTTCTAGAGTAACGAGGGCAGTTTGTTTAATTTCCGCTCCTCTGCACTCACAATATCAGCACTATTAATTTCTGCACGAGCTCTCTTAAATTTTATTTTGTTTCTGGTCTTCCATTGAGACAGCCAACAGTCCATTTCTTTAAAATCATCACTACCAAGTTTGAAAGCTAGTTCCTCCAAATTCTAGTTTAACATTGGACCTTTGACACAAACCTCTCTAACAATGGAAAACCATTGATTTGAAGTATCCACGACATCAGAATCTTTACCTTGATGGTTGCGTTTCAGGAAAGGTGCTCGCTTTCCATTGTGACTCCATTCTTCTCTTAGTTTATCCTGATTCTGCATTAACCGAGCTATCGTTGAGATTTTGGCACCCCAGTTATCTCTGCCAAACGGCGATGACTTTGACTTTTGTCTAGTATGGCAATTTTATTAGCCAGTGAAAGGTCCTTACGCGGCATATTAGGGAAAAGAAGTGTTTTTGTACTCTCGGCACTAAAACAATTTCACTGATTCAAGGTTTACTCAGATCGCAGAACACGAGATAAATCCCAGCACACTTGTGCACCACTGACACTGGTGTTAGACAGTTAGTTAGACTGATTGCGAGTTGGGGAAAAACAGGGTAAAATGGACATAAGAAGGTTAATGGAAATGGCCATTTATTAAAAAAATTCCCCAAGTGGGTTGGTTATCAGAGGATGGTGTAGTTGTAGTGTCGTAAATGTTGTAGTGTATTTTTTTAAAGGAAAAAAAAACAGCCAGTTTGTGATTCAAGGGGGGTGTGGTTATAGTATGGTCAAAGTTGTAGCGTATTTTTTTAGGGAAGAAATAAATCCCCAGGGTGGGTTGGTGATTGGAGGGTGGTGAAGTTGTAGTATCGTAAATGTTGTAGTGTATTTTTTTAAAGAAAAAAATCTCCCGAGTACGTTGGTGATTGGAGGGTGGGGTGGTTGTAGTGTGGTGTAAGTTGTAGTATATTTATTTTAAGAAAAAATCCCCCAAGTTGGTTGGTGATTCTAGGGGGGTGTAGTTGTAGTGTCGTCAATGTTGTAGCGAATTTTTTAAAGAAAAAAATCCCCCAAGTGGTTTCCCCCAATCCCCCACCCCACTCCAATCCCCCAAGTGGTGATTGGAGTGGGGTGTAGTTGTAGTGTAGTTAAAGTGGTAGCTTTTTTTTAAGAAAAAAATCCCCCGAGTGGGTTGGTGAATCAAGGGGGGTGTGGTTATCGTATGCGGTCAAAGTTATAGCTGAAATGGTAAGGGAAGAAGTTGTGTAAAACGAATCTTAAAGCGGGGATAGTTTAAGTTGAAGGTGGGAAAAGTCATGGGTGAGGTGTTTAAAGCGAAAAGGAGTAACTGCTCGACCGCTGCGCCATCTTGGGGAAATAGCAGGAAAAGGTCAGATTTTCAAACATAGCATCGAGAAAGAAATGCACTTCACAGACAGGTTTAAGTGCATGGTATTGGAAAGGAATACGGTTAATGTAGAAAATGAAAGGTTAGTATAAATGTGCATATGTAGCATAGCAAAATATATGAAGTAGGTACTTGAAGGTGAGCGGAAAGCAGGTGAATTGGAGGAATTCCCAGACTGGACACTTCGATACAAATACCCCTCTCTATATCGTACAATAAAAATTACACTTTGTAATGGTCCACTAAATTGATTTATTTCTGACAACCCAAGTTTCATAACATAGTGATATCTTCAGATACTTTTATCATTTTCACAACCACATATATACAGAAATCCTGGTGCTTATGGGTAAGAAGGGAAGCGAGGGGGATACTTTCTTTTGAAGCACTTACTCTATAGTAACTAAACGGATCATAATATTAGTTTTAATTGAAGAGTAAAATAAATACCCTACTTTTAGCAAAAGCATCATGAAATGACCGAATAAAAAAAATAAACGTCATGAAACAGGAAAATAGAAGTCATGAAAGTCATAAAATAAAGGTCATGAAATGGAAAACAAAAGTCATAAACGTCCTGTTACTGCTCATAACATTTGTCAGTTGCCACCAGTGATTTTCAATATCAAATACTTTTTCCATAACAATACAACAGCCATCAACTGACATGCTGTGAGAGGGGTTGCTAATGGGTTGGGTCCGAAAACGGACGAGGAGCATACCTGTGCAATTCGTCGCCATGAGAGAACTCTGTAGAGAGCAGTAGAGTGAAATGCTCATGGAACTCAAAACGGGAAGAATTTTCCTTCGAGAAGCTCTTGTGCGAAAGGGTTAAAAATTAATTCACTACGTACTGAGATTCCAAGAAAATCTGCATACCTTGAGGACGGGTGCGGAGCAAAGGCCGCTGGTAGGAAGAAGAGCCGCGATGGGAAGTCTCCTTCGACGGGGAAGAGGGGGCCAGGGTCCTCCAGCATTCAGCCTTTGTTATATCGACTACAGCGTGACTTCCTCCGACCCACCCAGTTTTCTTCAAAACGGCCCCTCAACCACTGTAATTAATGATTTCAAAAATTAAGCGCCTCACATAACAACTGCCCTTCAACCAATACCTTTCCACAATCATTAATAAACATAACATATGACTAAATAAAAAATTCCAGATATACAAACAACATGAAAGATGTGCTTAGTTAGATCCGTTATTATCTTGAAGAATGAAAGTCAATACTCCATCCAAAGACATTTGCCAAAATGGTAAGGAGACTTTTTCAAATTGAAAAAGGTGTGTGTAAAAATTTTGAAGCTTCATGCATGTACTGGACTTCATCTAAACTTAGGACCATATTTTCAAAATTCCCATTGAGAATCATCCCCTCTAATCCCATGATGGTTCCTTTCACTTTGTATTCCTATTTGTTGCAGCTCCCTGCTGCCCTGAACTCAGGGACAAAAATATGCGCTAATGCTCAGGCATAAAAAAATTAGCAAAGAAACTCCCAAACACTCTTTGTAGTATTTTATTAAGAATCACACTTAAATTTCTTCACAGAAATAAAATTAATTCTCCAACAGTTTTAATGCAGTCAATGTAACAAAATATGCTGCTAGATAGGTACCACTAACTTCCATTATTCAAAAGCATTATTTAACCACCATCAACTTACCAATAATTTAGCATGTATTGCTTGATCGCTGTTCAGTCTCCAAGGCTATATTTTTCATTGCTGTTGGCGAACTGATTTTTCATCAGGCTGCTTTAGAACATTCATCTCCTCTTAACAAGCATCTAAAACACAAAAAAAATTGTCTTCATTTCCAAAAGTTTCTTCAGCATTCTCTTCATAACTCATAATTAAGGAATGTATCCAGCAAAATTTTAGCAGGCATATCTACATGAAATACAACATTAATGTTGTGACTAATAATAATACGATGTATATAAGTACTTTCAATTTTTATTGGAATTTATACAAGATGATGTCTTGATAAGGGCATAATTAAGTGGGATATGTACAGGTTTTCACAGCATGAATTGCTTATGATAGAGAGGAATGGATAAAATACAAACATCAGTGCACAAGTGTTGTGGAAACCTAAGAATGACTATCTACAACAATTACGGAATATTTTACCATACAGAAACCATGAGTACATACATATAGGTGGTGCCAATTATCCAAATATGAATTAGTTTTAGCCAATTTTCTCAGTCTCTTTCACCCCACCATAACCCAAATAATTGTGTCATTTAAGTAAAACAATTTACAGGCATGCATAACTAATTCGTTCCAACAACAGATTAGGCCATTTATTTACTTTTCCATGGAACTATCAATAAAGGCTGTGACCATTCATGTGGAAAACATTACCATCATTATCATTATTGGCACTCTACGTTTAGGGTTAGTCAATATACCTATGCATAACTCCTATCCAACAAATTCTGCTACAAATCAATACAGCACAATAGACATGTATACGGAGCTGTATGAATGCTTTGATAAGTATGCGCTTGGTGGTTTATGACCACAGACATACAATCACCTTTAATTCTTAATATCCTACATGCCACATTTCTCTAGGCCTTGACATATTGAGTGTACAGGTTCTGTTCCCTCTCTGTACAAGTTCCAACTGGTAGGTACCTCGAAAATAGCCAGCAACTCAACTATGATAAATCAGTCTATCTTCAATTCCATGGGAAATAATCCTGTTACACTTCAAGCATGCTTCTTAAAAAGTGGGGCTTCACACCATCTGCCAAGTCTGTACAATAAAATTTCTGGGAGTTGAAATCACTAATAACCTAGATTGTTCAGTACATGTAAACGAAATTAGTAAGAAAATAGCCAGTGATTTTTTCTAATAGGAAAGCTGACTGAGGTAACCTCCTGTGATGCACTTAGAATGATCTATACTATGGCAAAATATATCCTTTCTACGCTTAAAAGAATAATCTTCTGAGGCTTTTCGAGCTGCTCTATAGTTTTTTCATTGCACAAAAGATGTCAAAAAGCTATGGCTAAGGTTATGATTAGATCACCACGCAGGCCACTGCTCCAGGAAAAAAATCCTGAACTTTCCCTCTCTCTATATTCTCAACTGTTCTGATTTGGTATTAAAAATAAACACTTAAATAAGTCTTACAAAGATTTGGGGAGAAAAATGTGCACTGAAATCTCTTGAGAAGAAGAAGAGAGACTAGCATATTGGACATGTGCGACGCATTAGCCTGTCCAAAACAATAATGGACGGAGGAATGTGTGAAGAATTATGGAGAAAGACCACGAATGGAACAGATCAGGCATATTGTGTAAGACTTTGAGAAGATTTATGTAGGAGGAGCAGTGAAGTGTTGAGTGGTGAGCTTCACTAAGCCAGTCTTCAGACTGATGACTTCCCTAAAAATAGTCCAGTGCATACTTACCAAACAAGAGCACTTGATGATGCACACTTAGAATAGCACATTTTGCCAACAAGGGCCTTTCTACTTCACTTCAAAGGTCTACAATAAACTGGCCTGCCAATATCACATGTCCACCACCCTCAATATTTAAGTTTACCTTAAAAATTTCTTGAAGAAAAAAGTTAACATAGTATAAAAGATTTTATTTGTGGCTAGTGTAGCAACTTTAAATGTATGCCGTGTATTGAAACAATTATATTGACAAAACCCATGAATAGTATGCATTCAAATGAATTAAACAGTAAAATTGTTTATTTATGGCTCTTTCACTGACAGCATACTCCAGGTGGAATGCACAAAGAATGCCAAGGCCATTTTCATGTCAAGTTTTAAAAGCAGCAGGATTAAAGTTTAACCCTTTGACTGCTTCCATCGTCTATAAGCGATCGCCGTATCAGACTGCTCCTATCGTCTATTGGCGATTTGAAGTATGGTCCTACTCCCAGACACTACAGGTGCTATAGCTTTTTTCGTCTTTTAGTAAAAAAAAGTCCACCCATTCATATTTTAAGCTAAAATCAGATGATAATTACTAATTTTAAAATTTTGAAACAATTTTTCCCTTAAATAAAAAGTGATAAATAATAAAATTGCGCAAATATTTAGAAATTTTTTTTGCACCTGGGGAGAGCTGACTAGTGATATAAGATTATTTGCGCAGTTAAAGGGTAAAAAATCACTATATTTATTTATTCAACAAAGTTTAGTTTTTCGAAGATTTAGGATACACACAAGAATTACAAGATTAAAAATAATGCATAGAGATTCCACTTTGAAGAAAGTAATAAAAACATTGTACGTACTTAAAACATTAAAGCACAGGCAATTATATATCCGCCAATGGCAATTTTGCACCAGCTATGAAGGCTGGCATGACTGTCAGCTGGCAGGCATAATGTTGATGCATTGTCCTCAATAAGCCATAAAATTCTCATCATAAAATAGGCAGTATTGACAAGAGGACATTGATAAATCAAATGGTATCCCAAAGTCCCATGGTATCCCAACTTGCTAACTGAATTTGTTCTGGTCCACGGTCTCTATCTCCAAACCCAGTTTTCCATTTAAATTATCTTAATGTCAACATGTTGCTACAATAAAAAATTCTAGAAAATGTTAGAACCTAATTTTTGCAGTACCTTAATTGAGCAAATTGTTGCTCACATTAAGAATCCTGTGTTTCACTGTATCTATTAGTAAAGCATCACAATATTAAAACCTAGTGTTTCAGAACTTCCTTATAGTAGGTTCTGCTAGTAGAGATGGGAAAATTACCGTAATTTTCATCTGAGGTAAATTACTACAGTAAATTATGGTAATTTTCAAAAATTACCGTAATTTTCCAGTATTTCTCAGTTTTAAGCATTAAACAGAAAATGTATGGTTAAATAAGAATGCCAATAGCAAAAGGAAGGGGATACGATGTTTAAACCATACCTAATGTAACATTAATCGGTTATATATTTTTAAAATTGTAAAAAGAAATACGGCAGCAACACGCAATCTGGTTTTCTTTTGTCAAAGTATGATAAATTTCCAAGAAGAATATTCTACTAATAATTACTCAATAATGTTATAATTTAAGTAAAATATGCCAAAAATGAGTTGTACATGCCTCAATTAAAAATTAAACACGTTGGAAATGTGGAATTGGCTTAAAAGAACATTTTGGGAACTTATCTGTATGAAAAATTATCTCAAACATAGGTGAATTATCTAGAATATTACCGAAAATTACGGTAATTTTCAATGGGTGCGGTAAATTACGAAAAATACCATGGTAATTTACGAAAATTACCGCGGTAATTTTCAAAGTGGCCCATCTCTATCTGCTAGTGGCCAAAATGGAAAGTAAAACCATTTTGTGTGATGATAAGTTAATATGTAGGGTGGTTGGTAAGTCGAAGTACCACTGTACTGCTTAACCTATTTAATGCAATGATTTACCCATGGTTTAATTGCTACATCTTCAATAAGTATTTTGCTTTTGAACTAATGTAATGGTACACCGATGAGAATGTGGGTTGACTTATAGAAGTGATTGGCCTAATGGCTGAGCTAATGTACATTAAAATCATCAGTTTAAAAAATAATCGCAGTTAATTTTTTATTCTTGTACTCCGCTCAACTAAAACGATAATTATCTACAGTCAGCATTCCCCAATTCCATAATTAAAAACATCTGCTAATGAAGGGCAGGTTATCTATTTATAAGGAGGACTCTTTATTCATAATCATGATAACGAAATATTTCAAGTGGTCTAGAGCAAGTGGAAAGAAAATATGATGGGGTTTCAACCTCTTTCTGAACAAAAGAGGCAAAGACAATCATTGCAACAATTTTAGACAATATTTTCAAAAAGGTTTACGTACTGCAATAAATTTATTCAATGGGTTGTTGAAATGTGTAAGAGTTGGACTAATTATCAAGTACACCCGTTCCCATCAGATCACCGAGGTTAAGAAACATTGGACGAGGGTTGGATGGGTGGCCCTCCTCCATACCTCTACTGGGGTGGATGGAGAGGTGACACTCCCTCCAGATCTATACCTAGAGGCCGGAGGGAAATATACCCAGACCGGAAAGGTAGGAGGGTGGATTCCCTCTATACCTGTACCGGGAGGGTTGGGGGTGGCCCCTCCTTCATACCTCTACTGTGGTTATCTTGTCCCCTGTCTGCAAGTGGCAGGCAGGTTAAACGTGGGATGGCACAATGGACCAAAAGGTCTGAGCACCAGGAGGGCTCCAGAAGGCCCTCACCCACCCATACAATCTACAATTATCACGTACAGGTGATGAAACAATTTAAGACAAAAGATGTTTCTCAGCATTCTATAAATTCTCATTAATTTGACAATACATGAATAACAAGAGGATACACCTTAAAGAGTAGCATCTTGTGGTTTAAATAGGTACATGTCTACTACCATACACTAAATTCAACAAAGCTTTCTTCGGGCTGAGATCAGCTCAATAAGACTCAAAAATTAAACTTTATATCAGCCAGCAAGGGCAATTTTAGTAGCCTGGCCACTTTCTCACTGCAATCAACTGAAATAAATATTAAAAAGCACTGCATAATAAGCAGCACCCTTAAGTCCAAATGGAAGTGAAAGCAGAAAGAAACCTTTCCTGTACATACATAGAGAATTTAGTTCTAAAATGAACGTTTCCAAAGCTGTTTGAGTAATTGACAGTTTCAGGCGTAACTTGGTGAAATCGATTCATGTTGGAATGAAAAACTTTATTTTGTGACTCTGCTCTGAGCAATGTCAACTTAAATATATAAATAAAGTTTTCATTTGATGGCAAAAAATCATTAGTTCAAAGTCAGCCGTGGCTCATCTGGTTAAATTTGTAAACAATTAAGGGTATTAAAGTAGTTTCTTTCGATCAGTCATAAGTCATTACTTTTTTGGGCTAGAGAGAAATGGCCAAAACTGAGTTTCTAGTATAAAAATAGGTGATGAAGAGAAAATAGAGCAAATTACAGAATGCACCTTTTCAATCAAGTTCCATACTGCAGTACAAATATAAATATTTGGTGTCACAGTTCACAAACTACATACTTACACCCTTATCGGTACATAAATGCAAGTTTTTTTGACATAAGGATGATTACAAAAATGTATTCTCATGACTTCTCCTAAAGTCTTCGATAGATACTAACTCTTGTCAACGATAACAATATGCAGTTGTTTCGGAGCACTTCCAAATTTTTCGTTGACATCCAGTAACCAAGTCTACTTCACACAAGGTCCGTATGAATTAATATGAAGGCATATCATGGTTTTCTAAGAGCCCAAAATCGTTTGCCTTGTTTAGAGATGTGTCGCAAATTGAAGAGAACACGTTTTTGTCATAACTCTCACCAATGCAGGATCATGACCGTCGTCCTTTAAACTAACCGCGCCTCAAGGGTTTCCATATAATTTCAATCAACCACAGTACCAAATTGGCTATATAATGAAGCCAAATTCTCATAAGCTACTATCTTTATTATGAAATATGAAGGAAATGGATTGCAATCGCACATGTTTTACTTATTTGTATCTCGCCAGAATTAAAAAAATCATTTGTCTCCTTCAATTTATGAGAACGAAGCCCACAATCTAGGCTCTCACCCAACACAATTGCTGAGCCAATTTTTTCAAGAAATTACGAATTAAACCAGTACCTACTTTAAAATCAGAAGAATAAAATAATAATAATTGAGTAAAGCAGTCCAACAACTAAAACCTTGAGTGGCTATTAGCAACAGTTCATGTTTTTACATTCTAATTTCAGAATAACACAACGTTTTAGTTTGAATGATGGGCTTTTAACATAGGCAAGTTGCGCATGTAAGGAATAACATTACTGACATCCAAACTCTCTGTCACACGAAATTAGGAGCAGAAAAAATAATGTGGCCACCAATGCATGAACATATTGAAATTAATAAAACGCGATAGTTGAAGAGAAAATTGGAATTCCTGCATCTTACATACATAAAAAACACTAAAATGCGTATTCTTGTAAAATACTACGGTAAATAAAACATAATAAATATACGACTCAAAATGATAGAAGTTGCCTACGATGCTCCTAAACGAGATATCAGCATTTATCCAGCTTCAAATAGTTATAAACTAACGATGCTAATGTGATACCCAATCAATAGGTTTCGTATTTAGGGCGTGTTTGGACATAAACGCTGAAAAAACTACACACGTCTAATTATGAAGAAATGTTCGGTTTATTACTTTGTCGTAAATGAAAGCTACCATGGAAATATGTGAGAATAAAGGTTTTAATCCGTTTAGGACCTCGAAACTTATGGCCAATATAAATAGCAATTGGAACAAAAGCAGGAAAATTGTAATAATCATGGATAAAGACTTATAGCTACCGATGTTTTGTTTAACACTACCTTGGGATTTACATTATATTCGTATGCGGTATTATTAATATCAGTATCACTTCAATAGTGAGTTGTACAATCCGGGAAAATGACGACCAATGAGAAACTCGAACCGAGGAAAAAATCACTACTGATGGCAGAAAAATTCCATGATTCCTGAATGGCAGCTAGGTGTGCGAGGATGGCAAAAATTCTCTTCCCTAACAACGTCTACGAAAATAATTCACAGCCAAGACAATGGAAACAAACAAGAGTTACTCGTGGAAATTATAACAATGAAAATATCGTATATCAAGCATAAAATTGAGATTTCACCGACAATACGAATTTACTTTTTTCTTATTACAAACATTTTTGATGGGCACAATTGATTCCCTTAATATATGCACTATCTCACTAACAACTGAGAAAATTAACTTTTACGCTGCAATATCGTTACTTTTCCGAACAATATAAGTTTTTTTCACTATGTCCCGCGCCGTTTCATTTTTTGCTAAAAATTTCCATTTATCACAATAATAGTCCTTCATTTATATACATCATCAGTCAAATTACGAGAATTTACTCTAATTTCCGCCTGGAATCCCACTAACGCGACATATAATCCGATAACATCCCTATCTCACGCCGTAACACTATCATCAAACGATTAAAATTCCATTAAGCCAATTTTTTAACCTCCATGATACAAATGGTGGGATAAAAGAATCCATTTTAAGTATCACGCGTATAGTACAATTACCCATCATCACGCCATCCTAAATTAAAGATTATTACGCCAAAAATTCTCCTGGTTAAATTTTGAAAATAAAAATTTCGATAAAAAGTTATTTGCGTGAATAAAATCTCTATATTCATCTTCCTCCCACGTTTTTTACATCCATTTTTTTCACCGGGACCATCACTTCCATGTAGGAAATGGAGGGCCTCACAGATGAAGTGCTTTCAGGCCGCCTATAATTGAAATAAACTTGCGCGTGACATAATGTCGAATATTTAAAAATGCGTCAACTTCGGCAAAGTTCAAGATTACAGCAGAAAAATTAACGCGTCCCGTTAAGGAAATTTAGAAACAAAGATTATCCCCAAGACTTTCAATCAAAATAGGTGGTACGTTTCATTGGTCTCGTAGAACGCTGACATCATGCGTGAAAAAAGCATCCCATTAAAAAAGTGAATATACAATCGATAAAAAGGAATGAAGACAGGAAGAATAATATTATTGCTACATTATGCGTGTTAAGGCTATTTCGAAGTACAAGCTGACAGAAAAATGTTAACACCAATAAAAGATTATTGGTTGTTACAAAACACTTTAATATCGAATTTGAATGGTGGTAATTTGCGTACTCCGTAAAAAATGACCTTATTCCTTAATCTTGAATTTAGAACAATAAAACGTGCAAGCTCAAGCGCAGCTTGGGAATAACGACCTCTAAGAATTGTACAACGTACCTCGTTCGCCAAGGTGAGATAAAAAGTTGTGTTGACTGAAGAGCGGATACAATTTTTTCGTGTGTATACAATTAACTTTTTCTTTCCAACATGGATGCCTTTTTTAGTTCCGTCTTCCAATCGCAGCACGGCGCTTGTCGTCAGGGATTCGGCGCATGTCGGCTAGCGTATTTTCGTACCTGGGTACGCGAAAATTTAGTTTTCCGGGCATGTCGCACCGATGAGGGTCAGTGGCGTTACATTGTGTATGTGAAGGTGATTAAATTGTTCACGAAATGGGTGTTTTCAGATAAATAAGCCCCTCGGCAGTGTTGGCGTCGTCCATAGCTGAATGATTCAGCTAGTCGTCCCAGCTAATGCTGTAATCTGCTTCATTAATCTGTGTATCAGTAATTTCACTTCTCCTTTACACTGTCATCACTGTGTCATTCGCCGTTGAGAAATACAATGACACCTGATGAGATAGGAACATCGTGATACATGACTTCCATGTGTTAATTCCTGGAGTTCTCTTCAGATGTCTTTTTTCCTTAGCTAATCATATACAACCCACTGTTGTCTGTGCGCTTTAGTCTGGATTAAGTGTACATTTTCTTTAGTGAGGACTGAGGAGTCTGAGGACCCATTTGTGCGAGAGTCCTCGAGTAGGGAGGACGTGTAACCATGAAGCCGTCAGAATTAAGCGATAAACAGTGGGGTGGACCTCTACGTTCTTATCTGTGGTGGATCGTTGGTTCAGTATGTGCTCCCATAGCCGTGCCACTGCTTATTTATCGGCTGCTTTGCTCATATCGATGGAGGAAGGATATAAAAAATCTGCAGAAAAAGGTAACGAATGCAGTTGCTGGAAATAGCCGACTATTGCTACTCCAGGAAAAAGCCGGTTGCCTCGTTTTCGAATTAAATGTACCTCTGTGTTATCTAGTTTGTGTAGGATTCGATTACATTCTTGTAATCCTCTACGAGTTGTGCGCAACATATATTTTGAGCTCGTATTGCTTGATTTCAAAGTTAAAGTGAACTGTATTTATAAGTGTTGTCATGGAATTGGATCATTTTTTTAATAGGTGGTCTTAATTACGGGAGCCAGTTCTGGATTGGGAGAGGCCCTTGCTCATTCATTCTATTTGCGAGGCTGCAAGGTGATTCTTGCTGCGAGAAGAAAGGAAGAGTTGGAGAGAGTAAAAAAGGACCTCCTTAGGTTGAATCATCAAGTAAGGATCCTGTTATAGTTCCTAAGTTTATATTTACAGACATTAGAAGATTAGGTTGATGCAAACTAGGGGGCTGCCGCATCACACAAAGGCACAGACTCAGCTTTAGTCTAACTTTAAGCGAAAGTTGCCCCGAAGCTGTGCACTACTCTTTTGTTTGTATTATCTTGACTTACTTCACTATTCTCAACATTGTCCATGTTCACATAACACACAACGGCCAGACTATTGTAGGCTGAACCCTCTTCTTCACCATGCCTTTGGCCCCCCCACTCCAACCTCTGGCTCATCCAGTTCCACGTCCTCCTTCATATCCTCTTTCTTGTCCATATCCACTCACCTGTCTGTTTTCATATCCACACCCTTGTCTGAATCCCTGACCTCGTACTTGTCGGTAGCTCTGGCCTCATCCTTGTCCATATCCTTCGCTTCCTTGTGTATAGTTGTCATTATCACCTTTTCCTCGATATTTATCATGATGGCCAGGCTTTCCGCATGAGAAACAAGGAAATGCGGCATTGGATGCTGATATGATGCTCCTTGTCCTTGGTTCTCTTGATTCAATTTCTTTCTTTTCTCTTCCTCACCTCGAATTTTCTTCTTTACAAAACTGACTGCTAGTGTGCTACACTTCTCTGAAGGAATTATGATATTATCATACGTTTAAGGCATGGATAGTATGATGTAAGCTTTTTCTTCCTCGGTCAACTCTGAACCAGCCTCTTGCAGTTGCAGCTGTCTGTGGTTTCCTTTCATCATACTTTATCTCTGACAAACTTTGCAAAAAGATCTTGCTCCCTGTACTCTTGCTTTTAAATGTTTGATAAATTCTCGAACATCAGAAACACGGTCTTTTTATTTTTGAAGTATTCAAGATGACTCTCTGCTATGGTGCCTATCAACAGAGCTTGAGCCTTGTTTTCAGTCACTTCTTTGACATTTATTGCATCTTCTACCCCACTTCCTTTCAAAATACTTCTCATCCTAAACTTCCAATTATTTCTAAGCTTCCTTTATTTTCACAATAAACCCATAATTACAATAGATGTTTTGTCTCCTTTTTTTACCACAACAATAGACAATCTTATCATAGATAAACACAAGAAACTAACCATAGAGATTATCAGTCAAATCTTGGGATTGCCTGTTCTCAGCATAGATGAAGCCTGATCTGAATAGTGGACTATTAAATTATTGCTGACATTCACTGGGATCTTGAGACTTCAGTTGCTCTCAACAACTTTTCAATTGCTTTTGTTGAGAAGTCTATTGTTTACAAGTCTTAGAGGAAGATATCTTGTCCGATAGAATTTAAGTAATAATATCACTCTAAATGAGCCTCTTTTTATACTAATAATCTCAGTAAATAATCTGATCATTCTTAAATGTTGAATTCAATTGATTAGGTGTCAGGCCCATCTAGGTTGCTTTTTGATTTGTATACATTTTCTATTTCTAAAGTACATCCCCATCTTAAAGTTAGCATCAAAATGGGACACGGTTGATCAAAAAGTCTGGGGTTTAGGCTGGTACAGTTTACCATGAAGAAATAATTTGATTTGATAGCAGAGCTTTCAACCCAGTCTCAACAGAATTGAAGTACATCAAAGGTTAGTACTTATTGTTTTTGGAGTGATAACTGCTCATACAACTTAATGTGAAATTTCAATTAGGTAATTAGTTTATTGATGACTTGTAAAGATGGTTTTTATTAGTTTTTTTCGTTTATCCACCCTCGTGGAAAATGCCCCGTGCAGTTAAGATTGGTGTATTTTGTCTCAAAACTAACATTTCTGATGTAATATAATTGAACATCTTTGTGAGCAAATTCTTCAATTTAAAGCGACAAATTTTATGTTCAAACTTCTGATTTTTTTAACTTTGTAAAATATTTAATGAAAGCAGTTCATTGCATTTTAAAAATGTTTATTAAATTTTGGAAGAGCATATACATAATTGATAGCTACAGGTAACGTTTAGGTTAGGGCAATAAAGGGAGTGGCAAAGTAACTTCTTGGGACACTGAACTGCTGGTTGCCTCAAAGGCAAGGGAATCAAAGCTCATACTTTCTCTTTTTGATCTTGGAGTAATGTTGAAAATGAATATACAGTAGAAACTCACTAATACGAAGTTTCGATCATACGAAGCAAAACTGTCGGTCCTGACCAAAAGCCTATGCTAACAAGGATACATTGCGTGACTTATGTTCGGGATCCAAACGAGGCAATTATTTCCTGAAACTATTGAGAGAATGCAGGAAAAAAATCACGGCTTTCTTCCACATAGGCCCGGGCTCGAGAGAAAAATGCTATTGAAGAATCTTCCTCCGTATAAACCCTTTATAGTTCACGCCTCTCTCAGTAGAGGTCGTAGCCCAGTGGGTTGAGGTGCTGAGCCAATTATCCTCATACGGTGGCTGGGGTTCGATCCTAGGTTTCGACATTTTTTTTCTTTCTAATATTTTACGGAATGACTGTAAATTGTCTACTACCATTCATTTACGGCAGTAGCAACAATTTTTTTAAATTTCCAGCCTATTTGCTGGATTTTCAATCAATCCCCTTGAGAGACTTTCGAAGCTAATTTCGGAATTCTTGTTTGACCGTAAAGAGGCTACACATGCTGACGGACCTAATGTGTTTAGATTTTGAAAATATAAGGATGATTCCGTGAAAAGGATGGGCTTCGATTGGTCGTGGGTCTTTCTCAAGGCCGTAAACAAGGAACGGATTATTACTTTTTAATTAGCAACGATGTACTCACTTAGTAAGTAATGACATTTGTCATCCGAAAGTATGCAATTCCTCGCCATGAATGAAATGTTAAATTCTTTCAATTGAAATAAACATGAGGTGGGAAAAGAAATAGTGTTATCATTACTTGATATTTTTTAGTGCTGGAATATCTTCCTCTCCCCCACGATACAGGCTTCGCTTCAATATATGTAATATGTTGCTCTGCAAAAAGGTCATAGCAAATTTTTTTTACATAACCTCGGAAACAGTTTCCATCTCTTTTTTACCTATATCATGTTCACTAATGAACAAGAAATACAGTTGCAGAAGTCTACAGTCCAGGGTTTGATTCCAGCAAAATTGTCAATCCAGCTATGGCTCAAAACTTTGTACTTGAGCGCGTTGCGTTCCTAAGTACAAAAAAACCACGATTTACCTTCTTATTTAGCGATCTAGAGCTATGACATTTAAGGTTTTCATAGAAAATACAATGGTGATTTATAGCATGGTTGGACTTTAAGTCTACGGTCCTCGGTTCGACTCTGGAAAAATTGTCAATCTAGCTATGAATCAAAACTTCGAACTTGAGCGCATCGCCGTAGACACAAAGAACTATGACTTACTTTCTTATTTAGCGATGCAGAGCTATGAAATTTTTGGCTTACGTAAACAATACAATTGTGATTGATAAAATGGTTAGACTTGAAGTCTGCGGTCCTCGGCTTGACTCCGGAAAAATTATCAATCCAGCTATCGCTCAAAACTTTGCACTTGAGCGCATCACGTGCATAGACACAAAGAACCACTATTTAACTTTCTTATTTAGCAATGTATGGCTGTGAAATTTTTGGCACACATAAACAATACAATGGTGATTGATAACATGGTTATGGACCTTGTCGCTGCCATGCGCTCGGATTGGCAGCAGTTCAAATTCTTATACTGCTCAAGGATGGAAAAATGACGTGCTAAAATAATGGAAAATAGGACAGGGGTACCCATTGTAGTCACTGTCCCAAAAAAAGTAGTCATGTCTCTAAGAGCTTAGTACCAAGTGTTCTCTTTGCATCATGATTTATTTCCACGGAGTCACGCCTGAACTCACAGAGTTGGTTAACCATATTGATTTTATTTCCTACGAATCACGTTTTGTCATGCAATTTCAGGTGAAGCATTGGGCCAACTTGAGTAAATTCCACGAAGTTACACCTCAAAACGTTAACTTTATTTTATTTTCATGTTACATACTTCATCGTGTTTACATTTATACAAGACCACATTGAGATAGCTAGAGAAGATTTTCATAGTTTTTCCACGAATTCGTGCCTTCATCGGAAAATTAGTACCAAGTCGGAGCAGGGAAAGAAAATATCAATTTAATGAAATGTAAAACATTAGATCTGGAACATCTCGGCGATGTCCATTTGAGATGAAATTTCTCTTTCACACTTCTTCTGGTGGATAAGTTCAACAATTCATAGAGTGGTTCGATAATCACATTTCAACTACGAAGTCATAACATGAGATTCTATGTTTTAGCCATGGAGTCTATATTATAGACTCAGTGGTTTAAGCCTATCGAAGTCTGTAAATAAGGATGTCATTAAGTGAAATGGTGTTCAACTTATCTCTGAACACCCACAATGCGAAATGACGGCGAAAAGATTACGTGTAGAAAGATAAAAAATAATAAATTTATTTCGTACTTGAGTAATTGTTTGTGGAATAGAACTCTAAGCACAAATCATCGAAGTGAAAAGAGACTTGGGAATGAGAGTGATTTGTTCACGTAATTCAATGAGCGATGAATCATCGCTAAGAACTTGATAGGCGAATTTCCGTCATTGAAAGCAAAGGCATTTCCTGGGGGGGAGGTTAATCGTCATCCTCATAAACTAAAGGATTGATATAGATAACCATTAACGGCGGTACTATTTTCTTCGGTATCATTCTCCACAACCTCCACATTATTACTCCACCTGACAAAAAATCTTGCTCTTAAGAACTGAAAGCTTAGTAAATCACGAACTGACGGCAATATGGAAAATATGCCGAATCATGCCCCATTTGTCGTCAATCAATTACCCTGAGCCCCCTGAATCACTGCTCTATGTTCGTGCGACTTGGGTTTTGCGAGCATTTATATTTACTTAGTTTTCTTTATTAGTACAACTGGTTCAAAATGTCAAATTTTTCAAAAAATATTAAGCGCGTCATGTTAGACATTTCATAGAAGCTGAAGATTATCGAAAGGGCATCCAAGGGAGACCCAGTGGCTAATATAGGGGCAGACTCTGGCATTGGCATCTACACAGTATGCAATATGATGAAAAACCAAGCCGAGTTATTAGACAATGCTTCAAAATCGGAAGACTTCATCGGTAAGCACGCCACTGCAAGCGTAGAGGAGGTAAACATCATTTGTTCCAGCATTGGGGTGGTCGGTAACCTTGCCTCGTTTTCTTCGAGAGAGGGCTGAGTGAGCAGGGAGATAGGGGACTCGGGAACTCCCGAGGGGCGGCTATAAATCGCTGCAGACCAAACACTTGATGAGTTGACTATAGCTTGGGGTGGAGGGATCATTGACACGCAGGCAGTCGGAAAACCCGGGCGACTCCAGCCCATGTGTTTATTGCCCATGCCCGTGTTCGCGCCCGCCCAAGAGTGGCGTAGATGCCTGTGCGTGCCTGTTTGCGTGGTCACCCGTCCTCTAGCCGGGCACCCGCCTCGCATGCTGAACTTGCGAGGGAAGGGAAGGAGTATTCTTTGGAAAAAGGTCTGTGTAGTTGGCCTCAGGAAAACAGTGATCTCTGCAATTTGGAAGACGGTCGCTCGTCAACCCACTGAAGGATCAGCTTAAGAGTGGTGCATGTCACTTCCCCTTTTGCCCTATCCACCACTTGGAAGGGGGAGAGGGAACCTGTTATCTATCGCACACAGCCAGGCGAGGGTAGTTCGTATTCGCCAACCAACTACAGATCTCTACAGACTCCCAGGAGCATTCTTTGTACAAGTGTGCGTCAGCTACCTTGACATGAGTCTCAGAAGTTCAATTACGTGATTTGGCCGATCTCAGATTCTTCACAATGAGAGTAACATGTTGCGATCATGAATTTAAATTCTTACTCGCCGACTTCAAATATTTGTCTAGAGAAACTACGAGGTGATAGTTATTTTACAATCCTTTATGAGTTAAAGTTTATGATATAAAAGCATTCTTTTAAGAATGCTTTGACTAATGAGGACCAAGTATGGTTTTAAAACGTTACCAAAGACTACAAAAGTTAGGGGGGGGGGGGGGAAATAACTATTTTTCACAATTTCTTTCTTTCGATGTTACGAAAACTCAATAATACGAAGTGCCAATTTTTCGGTCCCGCTGACTTCATATTATCGAGTTTCTACTGTATACTCAACTTGCAGCATTTGACCTTTCTTTTTGCTGCTTGATGCCGTCCTTCATCAATCATTTATTAATTTGATCAGTCAGTTATTGTAATGATGAAAAGGTTGGTGTTTATTTCTGCCACAAGTTCCAAAGTTGCTGAAAGCATTAATCATTCCTCGTAAAACAATTATACTCTCAACTGATGCACTTCAAGTCAGAGTCTGTGAATGAAGTCTATATGCCAAACGTGATTGTTGTCTTAATAATCTCACAAAAATTTGTTTCATGCTAACAAAATGGTTTTTATTTTATTTACAATATATGGTCATTCTGCCAATAATAATATTGCTTTTACAGATTAATGCATGCAATTATGATATAGTTTGTCAAAATTTGTAAGTTGGCTATTCAAGAGTATTTGAATTACTTATTGTTAGTGTTAAGTTATTTGTATATTTGTTTTAGTATTAACAGCTGTCTTTTTATTGGAATTCCGCCATGTTAAAGTCTGCAATATCTTATTAATCATATACTTTCTATTTCAGGAAGAAGTCACATATCCTCCTGTGACTCTGGTGCTAGATTTGTCTGATTTGAACTCATTGCCAAAATTTGCTGAGGATGCTAATGCTATACATGGTCAGATTGATATTCTTGTCAACAATGCAGGCATCAGTGTTCGGTGAGCCATATTTATAGTATTCTGAAGCTGTAGATTATTTGGTGCTCAGAATGTTGAAACTAAGAGTGAAAGTTAAAATTAAAAAAACACTTTAGAGTGCAGGCCTGCTGCAGCAGTGATGGCTATTTTTTATAATTTGTGTATTTTTATACAAAGGAAATTGCAAATTTTGCTGTCTTTCAGTTTTCAACTTCATCTTTTTATTAGGTACATATAAAAATGTTAGTATGTATACATTTACATAATTTTTTTAAATAAAAAAGTAGCATTTTTCTCCAGAATAAAAATTGAAACTAACAGCTCCTCCACAAAATTGCCATCGTAGGTTTCCCCGGCATTCAGATGAATTCTTCTCCATTTTCGGGTTTCCACCACGTAGGTTGCTGTTTAGGACAACAGTTTCACCCGTATTCCAACGGGCGTCTTCAGGTCAAAGTACCGGGGAATCATTTCGGTTGCGTTGATATAGGCTTTCTGTTTCCCTCCATGCTCTGTGATTGGCTCCTTTCTTCCAGCCAATCCCTCTTCCATGTCCTGGATAGGTGGTAATCATCTTCTCTGTTGATATTATCCTTTGTTTTATTTATTTCTATAACTTCTCTTATCAACCTAGGATAATGCGTTGGCTCTATAGATATCAATTTGGCCTCGTCAAATTTAATTTTGTGGCATGGATCGCTCCAGGCATGCTCAACAATCGCCGATGAACTGAATTGCTTGTTTCTGGTAGCCCTTTCATGCTCCTTCAGGCATGCTCTTCATCAGGGCTTCTAGCGACTGGGAAATCTGGAGAAACCGGGAAAATACCAGGAAATGAAAATCGCAGGCAAAAACCCGGGAAAAAGCAGGGAAATTTGTCAAGCATACGGGAAGTTTTTCAAATGGCATGGTATCAAAGAAAAAATAGGGGAATTTCTTCCGTGGCACGGAAAACAATAACCTACATAAGTAGCGGTGCTGACCGAACGAAAATCCAAAATTCTTTTGCTTATAATTTCTAAGAAATATTTCCATACTAATTCAGTGTGTTTTAGTACGAGCAGCAAATTCCGAGAGTGGAACTTTCAATCCCTCTCCGAATATTAAGAAATTACATTTGTCATATTGCATAGTAAACTTCTTGTTTTGATTTAACTATTGACTCTTATGCTGTTTTTAAAGTCACAAATATCTCCTTATGATCACTAATGCCTTCTAGGATGTTGACATCTTTAATCGTTAGGAGGGTGACTGACGGCTAAGAGGTCTATTACTTTGTTTCCTTTGGTGGGGGTGTTAAATACATATGTGCATGGGTAAGAGGGTGGTTTGAAAATGCATTGAGTAATGCCTTGCTTGTGTTTTGGTTTCTAGATCTAGTTTCCATGCTTAGGTTTCCCAGTTTATAGATGGAAGGTTGAAATCCCCGCCGATAATAATAATAATATTTATTCCTCTCTAAAAATTGTAGAGAGAAGGCTAACAAAAAAGTGAAATTAGGTATCCCAGAAGAAAGTTCTTCTCATGATGGGGTTGCTGTTCCTTGGGTATTGCAGTGATCGGCAGTTCCGTGAAAATATAATCAAAAGATAGTACATAAGGCTATTCAACTTAATATGTCAAGAGAGTCCGTACATGGTATGAATACCTCATTCATAACACAAATACTGTTTATTACAATAACAATAAGTAAATAAATTACAAACACAAATAAAGAAAATCTATTTCAATTATATGAAACAGTATGAACATGGTCAAACAAGCCTTAATTTATGCAGCCTTAACAAAAGTTATGAAATATATTTCAATATCTTTTTGTATAAATAACTAATCTCTCAATTTCTTTTTAAACAAAACTTGGTTCTTGGAAAAATATAAATCTTTCAGTAACTGAGTGTATATTTTAGGGGCTATATATGTAATTATAAAAATGTTTATGAGCATCAATATTAGGTTTTGGAATTGAAATACTTTGATTTTTCTCAGCTCTATGGTAAGAGGACAAGGTTTATGTTTATGACCTCCGCGATTATAAAAGATTCTTAAAACTTTGTTCGCAAAAATGCCTGATTGGAAGAATTTTTAACTTGATAAACAATGGAAATGAAGATGCAGTCCAAGGAGTTCTTAGAATCACCCACGGGATTTTGTTTTGGGCTATTCTTATCGATTGAATATTTGATAGATAACAGCATCCCCAACAGGATATGCTATATTGTATTCTTGAATTAACAAGAGCAAAGTATGCAGCCCTCAAAACAGAAGCCGGGCAATTGAGCCTGAGCAAATTTAATTTTCTCAGAGTAATTACCAACTCAGATTCCAATTTATTTATATGCAATTTCCAATTACAGTTTTTGTCTAGAATTAAAGCTAAATACTTAATGTGATTGACGTGCTCTATTTTTATGCATTTATCGCAAACACTTTCACATAATGTAATGCATAGAGAGTGTCTGTAATGAATGTTAACTGCAGGTATAGGTATATTTTTCAAACTAAATAACATAAACTTAGATTTACCGCTTAGAACAAAGTTGTTTCCAAAAATTTTACTCATTACCAAGCTTCAATTTGCAATATATGTGAAGTATGAGCCACATTCATGTCTTTAACAATATTAATGGAAATATTATCTTTCCCTTTTGAGTTATTGGAATTCAAGCCTCTGACAATATTTTTAACTTCTTGGATGGATGTCGGTAAGAAGTTGGGTAACTCATAGACTATATTTAATGAGGGAAACCCCTGAGGTTGTGAAGGCTGATACTCAAAACACAAACTGTTGATACTCAGGGGCTATGGTTGATGAAGGATTTCAGAAGATATGGTTGTAGACTTAGAATAATAAGCCCTATTTCCTTCCTAAATCCTCAATTTTAATTAAATCTTTGATGTCGTGTATGATATGATGTGAATATGTGAAAAAGGTCTAGAACTTTTATAGAATTGATCAATGAGACTATTATGTAACTTAGAATGCTTTATTCACAGAGGAGATGCTGTATCTACTTCAATGGATGTTCATGCCAAGCTGATGCTAGTCAATTACCTTGGTCAAGTTGCTCTTACCAAAGGTAAGGATCATTTTTTTGTCTTTGAAACTCAGCATTTGTTTGCTTGCTGTTCAATCATTATCTGTTCTTACTCCTGGTCCTAATATGTCTTGAGCTAATTATTTTATAATTATTTCAATTACTGAAGTTTGCTTTGTATTGTTTTTTTGTCATTACCACAGTGGGAAGGTGTGTCAAGTTATATTCTCTGATCAGTTTTTCCCCTCTCTAGCTGTGATTCCTGCAATGATTCAGAAGCATTCTGGGCATATTGTTGCCATCAGCAGTGTCCAAGGAAGATTTTCTCTACCATTCAGGTATTAAATTTTGTTCTCTTCCTTTTATTTGTCTATGGGGTATATACCAGTCAAATTACTTACATTGGTTGTAAAGTAGTTTGTGAACCTTTAGATTTTGAGTTCACGTCCAGTTATTGAAATTGGCAATGTCCAATTATTGGCTAGATATACATGAATAGGGCTTGGTCCTTGGAAAATGTGTAATTATACACTTCCAAAATATCTATATTTTCCTCAACTCACATATTTGGCTAGTGTGGAATGGGATCCATGCCTAGAATTCTGTTGGCACTGCATAGAATATGTTAAAACTTAGATTTACTTTTTTTAGTCCATGCTGTATGATGTAGTTTTGCCTGGATGGCTACTAAAACATGATAGTAACTTCACCTGAGTTACCAAGATTCCTAGATTTATTATTACTTTCCTTGGTCTTTCCCTTTTAAATCAAGGATAATTTTTTTAGCCATAGGAAAATTGAAAAAAACTGGTTAGAATTAGAAAAAAAACCAGTTATTTTTTTAAAATGTGACAATAGTAGCAGCTCTAAAGCCATGAGGTGAGGTTCTCAGAATTACTACTTGTTCATCCCCAGGAGGTTTGAGTCTTTCGTAATTGCTTATTAATGCAAAATGTTTTTGTTGCTCTAAGAAGTTAGTTAATATTCCTTCAAAATGTTCATAATAGGGCTGGACCAGTGAAGCACTCAAGTTCAAGCTTTTATATACAGTAGAAACTTGAAAATACGGAACTCGAAATTACGAAATTTTGATTTTACGAAGCAAAATATTTGGTCCCAACCAAATGGGTATCTAAGTGTATGTAACAGTACGCGATATTACGAAATAACGAATTTTTGAAATTACGAACCTCTGGTCTTGGTCCCGATGCAAAAAAGTTACTCATTTCTACAAATAGCGATGGATCACAGCAACGTTTTTAGGCACTCCTTGTCAGAGTTAAACATCTAATTGATCATCGTTGCCGAATACATCATGCACTGAATGTGAATTACCTGAACGATAACTCATTTTTCAACGCAACAATAGTAAAGGTGCAGTTTCGCTGGGGCATCTGCATCCAGCAGTCGGAAGTCACTGCCGTACTTATCCAATGTATATCAAATGGGCTCAGTTTCGCTAAGACGTCCATCCATTTCAGCTCAAAATCAACTCACTTTCAGGAAACACAAACTGATAATAAATTCGTAATTGAACTAAATAGACTTTTCCCACATTACCCAGCCGTGGAAAAGGGACGTAGGCGTCTGAATGAAACCACCCGGCCGCGTCGTCCAGACGCGGCGGTTGGACGTAGCCACTGGACGCCACAGTGAAACCAGACCTTAAGGACGACTTTGAATCGTAGGCATAGTAGCACATAAAGAATGAAACCAATCAGACAAAAATGCTTTCGGCTTTGTTACCATGAGTCCATAGAGTTGCCAATGAGTAAAAAAAACTTAAATTAGTCATGTACAGATGTACTTGCCCGCGAGAGACTAATTGCTACAATCAGCATTTTCCTCTCATGATCCCTCGCATTTTTGCTACCAGTTTTCCTAAACGTAAATCCATGATGAGTATTCCTGGAGCAGAAATAGTTAGCTGCGCGCGTGAGCTCAAAAACTATGACATATATCGTAGATGGTGCTATGTTGCTCTAGGGGTAGATTCAGTCATGAATATAACCCAAGGAAGCTTTTTTATCACTATTTCAGACTGATTACACTCAACCTTGCTCCACGGAATTATTATTCTGGCTGGCAATAGCTGTCATCGAAAGAATCAAGTTTATTTACCGCCCTAATTGATTGTTTTGATGTAGACATCAAGCAAGGTATTGCCCTTCACTTCTTCCATCGTCAACACCCGAGAAAACCAGAGAAAATACGAATTCACTTGGTTCATAAGACCAATTACTGTGATGAGCATTAATTCTTAAGTATGACTAGCGCTGGGTGCGTGCATAATCAAAGAGAAAAAACGCTCAAGTACCCATATATATTTGTATCGGAAAATGGTGTAATTTCTCCCCTTTCGCTCCCCAGTGATTGAAAAATATCCTAAAAGAGAGCTCAGCTGTGTTCCTGCAGATTTATATAGAATCTGATAATGATTTGTAGCGTAATCCTTATTAGAGATATAAACAAGATGAGGATAAGTGGAACCATCCCATGAGATACCAAAAGTCATGCTGTCGGAGAGGGAGCAGAAAACCTCGTCAGCATCCTAGCCCAATTGGAAGCACTTTCATCTCTTCCTTGGGTTAACGGACGATACCCCCCGGAGGACATCGGGGGTGGGAGTTAGTTGTTACCTACCAGTGCGGAAAGCAGGACAGGATCGGGTAGGGGCGTTTAGGCATCATTCGTCACAAGTTAGCAGTTCCTTGCCTGTAACCCCCAGCAATTTAAATCGATAGATCACGATCTCCAAGCTTGTGACAAAAATAACCAAGTCCTGATTTCTCTTGATAAGAATGAAGTTTTGTTCACTCTGGATACATTACATCGATTCCGAATTTTTTATGATGTCGACTCCCAGTTCAGCTTGCATTTATCCAAATTAGAGGCCATGGTGGGAGCGACGATGGAGCGAAGCAAAGTGCAAAAAAAACTTTTTTTTTTAAATGAGTAATTCTCGCGACAGAAGAGCTGAAGTATTTTTTTTTTTAAATATTCATTCGACTGTCGTATTTCTTCTTTAATTATTAGTCACTGATTCCTTTTTCTGAGACTGCCCGAATCAATCTGTAATTAAGAAAATTCAAATTGGAAATGCCTGCACATTCCCATATTCTATTTCCCCCACCCGGCAATCCCCACCAGGAAAATTCACCCAACTTTCCATCTCCATAGCTCCAAAACCTCTGCTTACTCATCTCCATCACCTTTCTCACTTCGGGCAAACCTATCAAATGCTTCCCTTCTCTCCCACACTGGTCATATTTCCCCCTCAAGTGACCCTCCGTGTCCCCCCTCCCCGCTCTAAGGGTGGGCACGAGCCATCACCTTCACACCGAAGCCCCCTTTCCGGCTCTCCACGAGATCAAGCCCCTTCGAGTGCCCCCTCCATCCCAACCCCTCAACACTAGGTCAGGATGCGATGTCCCACGATGATTCCTCCGATAGCCCCCCACTCTCCAAAGGCACGTCATCCCTCTCCGCTGACGTAGTCGGTTGCAGTACATCTACATACTACCCCGCAAGCCGCCTCAATAGGCGTGTGGCGGGGGGTGTTAGGACACCAGCCGTTTACATATAAAATGGAAACGCTCTAATGAAATTATGCCTAGCATTTATTGAAGTCCCTTATTGTTCTGGGGAAAAACAAATTCCCATACCCATCCGTTCGGCAAAATATCTCTCTTAATTTATCGTTCCTGTCGGACCTTGAAATATAGTGGGGTTCTAATATGATGTTCTCCGTGTCACTCTTAAAGATATCTATTCCCAATTGCTCAAGCAATCTAAGCCTAGCTGCAACCTCCCGAGTCTCTAGCGGCTCCCAGCGTAATTCATTTAACATCTGTGTAACGCTGTCTGTACGCCCGTAGCAGTTTTTGACGAGTCCTTTGTATTTTATTAAGTTACCGGATTAAGTCTTTCTGCACCAGATCCCATATGCTCGCTGCATATTCAAGGTGTGGCCAGACGAGTGCGAAATAGCACCTCTCTTTTACTTTTTCATCCGAAAATCTTCCCACATTACGCTTGACGAATCCTAGCTTCTTCAGAGCTCTACCACAAATATTTCTTATATGTATTCCCCACGATAGGTTCGAGGTTATCGTAACTCCTAAATGCTTCACTTTATCTGTCACCTTTATGTTAACACCATTCACAGCATATACATGGGGATAGTTGGACGACCTCCGCAAGAAATGTACCGCCGTGCATTTGCTCAGATTAAGTTAGAGTCCCCACTCTTGGCTCCACACATGAATGTTGTTTAAATCCGATGATAGAGTTTCAAAGTCAGAGTGATCACTAATTTCACGATAGATGACAGCGTCGTCGGCAAATAAACGTATTTTACTGCTAATTTGAGAGCATAGATCATTTTTGTATATAATGAACAAAAGGGACGCTTCGACGCTTATGCTTCCTTGTGGGACACCTGATGTCACTTTAACTACATCAGAGCTAATTCCGTCAAGAACTACTTTTTTCTTACGATTACACAGAAAGTTGCGTATCCAGTTTACTACTGTTTCGTTTAGGCCGCATGACTGTAATTTGTATAAAAGTTTGTTCTGAGGTACCGTGTCGAAAGCTTTCTTAAAATCTAGAAATAATGCGTTCACTTGTCTTTTCGATTCACCAGATTTGAGAACGTCATGAAGAAAGAGCGCGAGTTGTGTTTAACATGATCTACCTTTCTGGAAGCCGTGCTGAGAGCCATGGAGGACATTACGACTGTCCAGGAACGTCATGATATTGCTAACGACGATATGTTCGAGTATCTTGCCTATAATCGACGTTAATGAAATTGGTCGATAGTTCCTTGGGTCGTGTCTGTTTCCCTTTTTGAATATCGGTGTAACGTTTGCAATTTTCCAGTCTAATGGTATCTATCCTTCAGACAATGACTTCTTGAATATTATGTCTACGAACGGTGCGATCTGTGGTGCTAACTCCTTGAGGACACGCGCGGTAAGGGAGGATGTAGGTAAGATGTGACTATTTGGCATAAACCGATGATTCATTTGATCTTTATTCCTCGTGCGCATCCCTTGGCCTTGACTCCCAGGTAGATCAACCTCAAGTGACGCACAATACTCCGAGACCATGGGTCGCATAGCTGTTTTGTGGGTGAATGGAGTAACCCCCGCAATGACGGAGAAGGGAGGAAAAGACAGCTGATTCCGTCCTGGTGCGTGGCCTGACCTAGAGCTATTTTATTTATTCTGCATTTATTTTCTTGTGGGCAAGTATATCGACGTACTGTAGATACACGACTAATTTATGTTTTTTTACTCGTTGGCAACTCTGTGGATTCATGGTAACAAAGCCGAACGCATTTTTTGTCCGATTGGTTTCATATTTTATGTCCTATAATGTCTACAATTCAAAGTCGCACAAGGTCTGGTTTCACTGAGGCGTCCTGTGGCCACGTCCAACCACCACGTCTGGACGTCGTGGCCGGGTTGTTTCATTCAGGCGTCTACGTCCCAATTCCGCAGCTGGGCGATGTGTGAGAATGTCTATTTAGTTTAATTACGAGTTTTTTATCGGTTTGTGTTTCCTGAGAGTGAGTTGATTTTGAGCTGAAATGGATGGTGACAATTTAGATTTGTTGCTTTTGTTGGAAGATGAAGAAGAGGATGACCAAATGTTGCAAGTAGTTTTGCAGAAAGAGCTGGAAAACGACGCCTTATATAAAATGAGGAGAGCAAAAAAATGTCCAAAATTTTGGACTGCCCGACTAGGGGTCCGCGTCTCGACTGCTCTCGCAGCAGTCGAGACGCTGACGTCGGGCATCAGCAGTCGAACTTGACGGCCGAGACGTCTCAGCGAAACCGAGCCCATTTGATTTATGTATATTGGATGAGTACGGTAGTGACGGTAGCCGGATGCGGGACACCCCAGCGAAACCACGCCTTTACTATTGTTGCATTGAAAAATGAGTTATCATTCAGGTAATTCACATTCAATGGATAATGTATTCAGCGACGATGATGAATTAGATGTTTATCTCTGACAAGATGCGCCTAATAACGTTGCTGTGATCCATCACTATTCGTACAAATGAGTAACATTTTCACGTCAGGACCAAGATCCGAGGTTCGTAATTTCAAAACTTCGTTATTTCGTAATATCGCAACTGTTACATACACTTAGATACCCTTTTGGTCAGGACTGAAGATTTTGCTTCGTAAAATCACAATTTCGAGTTTCGTATTTTCGAGTTTCTACTGTAACACCAAAGAAAGCCGAAGAGGCGTTCCAGTCGCCACCAACGATTCATTCACCGAAGGACACGCTCTGTCCCATCACTTGCAAATGCTATTTGTAAAATAATGTAGGTGTATGATGGTATGCGGTCGAAAGTGAACATCTAATGTTTAATATTCGAAATGGTAAGAATCCTTGATAGAAAGGTTTTGAATGAGCAGTTCACACATGACGCTTCTAGGTCACCTTATTAGTGTGCTAAAAAATTAAATAAAATCGTATTTTACAGCAAACATCTATGTTCCCTTTACCAACTGTAGCAATTTGACTCACCAGCCATGAGAGTGAAATGCAATTGAAATTTTTGAGAAAAATTCGAACATAATGATTGATTTATAGATTTTTTGCTGCACCTAAGCGTCGAGATCATTTTATTTACTTAATTTTTTACCCAATCGTTATAAGCTTAAGTGTATATTTCATAAAAACGAATTAATAAACGGAAGAAACTAATGGCAGATTTCTCCAATTTGATGTGTGCACGTTGACATATGGTGAAACGTATCAACGTAGACATATTTTTACTTACTTACAATTTATATCTGCATGCTAGAAATGCACTGAATTCGAGGTCATTGCCAATTTTGTCTCTTATCCCCATGTAATACATAGATTAGAAAATGTATAGAAACTGATTGCAAAAAAAACAGATAAAAATCAAAAATGTACTCAGGAAATCCGGAAAAAAGTGGGGAATTTTATTTCTGTAACTGAGTGGCTACCCTGGTATAGGTATTCAGCTAGAGGTAATGATGTGAAAAAAATTGTCCATATAAAAATGTGACAACCTTTGTTTAGATGGTTACCCATCTTCAGTAAATTTTCTACCACTGTGTTAGCCAAGCCAAACCTTTAATTAGAGCCTATTCTTGTTTTATCTTAGCGCTTCTATAAACATAAAAAGGTAGCAAATAGTGGGAAACTAAATCGCACAACATCCAGAACTTTATGCCCCAGTGATGATGACACTTGCTAGGAATGTATTGCAGTAGTTGCTTATGGATTTTGGTGCCAACCAAGCTTTACTCATGGGGGGGGGGGGTAATAGTGGTGCCTAAAAACTAAGTTGGCATGGTTAATGAGTGGCTGTATTTTGGCTCAACATTCATATCCTACTTCCCCTGACCGAGGTAGATTTTTAGTAAAGGCTAAATGAAAGAATTTCAAGATCAATTGAGGGCCTGAGAGTCAAAGTAGTACAAGTACCATTTGCATGAAAAACGGTAAAGTGTAAATGTTCTAAGTTGGTACCATCAGGTAGCTACAGGAAAAGGAATACTAGAGTTCGAACGTATGGTGCTGCGATCTAGCCACCAAACACTTAAGCTACTTTGCTTTTTGTCATTTCTTGCCAGAGTAAAGTGATACAGGTGACACTGGACGATGTTTGTTACTTGCATTACTTTTGACTCTCAGGCCCTCAATTGGAAACAATTTCTTGGAAACATTTCATGAAGCCATCTGATGTATTGCCATTTTTTAGTAAACCAGTATCAGGGTGTCTACCAGTCGGGAATTCGGGAAAGAGTCGGGAATTTAGTTATGTCGGGTCGGAGCCTTCGAATAAGGTCCATATTCAAGGTGCATGCCATGAAACCATTTAGTTCGGCAACAGTTACTTTTTCCTGCTTTTTTGCACGAGCATTTGGAGTAAGACGTCCATCACCACTGAAAAATTGTTGAGCGTTTGCATTTGTTTCCCTAACAACTTCATTCAATAGAACATCCGTAAAAAATGAATGAAAGTCTTGGATTGGTTGTGCATCACTTGGAGGAGCACGCATTAGTCCTGGTGTTTCTAGAAACTCAATGGGCAACTTTGGTGGGTTATCACCATTCATTCTCACTTGCCCCCCTCGCCTTCGCCTGGGTCAGCATTACTATCCTCTTCTTGGTCGGAGTCAAATGAGTCATCTCCCTCAGAGGAAGAAGAGGTTCTATAATATAATAATATATATTTATTCACCTTCAATGTTACAAGGAACCTTTTTATACCTTTTTGCCCCTGGCCTTGAGGTGTGAACGAAAGATTCATCACTGCTCGACGAAAAAATCTCTTTATCGGAGGTCTCTAATGTAAAATCACTATTATCATCAAAAGCAATGATCACATCGTCAATTTCCTTACTTTTCATACACTTTGACATTTGTCGCAGCCCAAACAAAATATTTTTTTCTCATAATCCTAAAGATATTTCCCACTACCTTTGAAAATAAAATTCATGTAATTTTGTGTGCTTTCTGAGATAAAAAAATGCTAAATATCCAAAATGAATGTAAGCTTCTCTTTTCTGATAATCATCATCATCATGCCTACTTAAAATTATTGAAAAGAAAAATAGAACAGTTCTTTATTCAATATTTTTTATCAAATTGTCATTGTATATTAGTAATAACAAATGTACTGTGGAAATTTTGGAAATACAGGTCCTGTTTAACGTATATGAAGTAACAAAATAAAACTAATTTCTATGGAATTTTAAGTGACTTTTCTACTTAATAATAATACATAGCTTTATTGTTCTGTTGGTCGTTGTTGATATATAAAATATTCAGAAACATTTATACATAATAACCCTTCACAATAGATTTACAATATTGTCCGAAAAGAACTCATCAGTACTATAATAACATTTACTAAGCAGTAGTTCTTTGAGTTTTAATTTAAAAGAAGACACAGAGGACATATATTTAAAGTTTGTAGGTAACATATTGTACAAAAGTGATGCCAAGTGAAATAGGGTCATTCCTACGTACAGCACGTGCTTGTACTCACAGGTGAACATTCTCCCTTCCACGAGTCAAGTGACTATGAACCATAGAGTTAGGAATGAACATAGATGGATTCTTTTTTACAAATAAACATGAGTGAAAAATATATGTGCTGGGTAAAGTCATGATATTCAGTTGCTTAACATCATTTCAGAAGGATTGTTGACTAGTAGCTCTGCAAAATGCCTCAAAGTATGGGAAATTAGGTGAGTGGGATTTTCAGCCTGTAAGGAAGCACTTCTCAAACTTATCATGCTTGGTGGAAGATGTTTGGTTCAATAGTACTTCATGTAGAGTCTTTGATTTCTAGTATTGACAGAAATTGTTTTTTTCTTCAACCATCACTTGATCTGGATATCTTTCTCACAATGAAAAAATTTCAAGTCTTCCTCATAAATTTGACATCTGATGGTTCACACATTTTTCTTCACTCACACACTTCTTTCTGCGAGAAGTAATGCAATCTTCCTGAGCCTTTTTTAGTTGGAGCTTCCACATTACAAATACATAATATTATTTATGGGAACATAGCAAATATCTTTTTTGAGGCCAGTAAAATGATGTTGCTGGCCCATTAGGATGCATAAATTTTATTTTTATATCATATTCATCTGCATTTTTCGACACGACGAATCCGAAAAACCAATGACTGTCATACAAGCAGACCACATAAGAATTTGTGCTCATTTGTGCCATATTCACTTCACACATTGGCTTTTTGAGAAATTATAGACAACTGAAACCTGTATCAAAACTTATCTTCTTTGTAGCAATGACTTCTAGTACGCAATTGGAATGAAACAGGAAAACAACAAGTTATAATGAAAGTTGGAAGGATACAACATAGTTACAAGTGAAGCTAAAGAAAACCTGAATTAGGTTGAAAGACGCAGTTCCGCTTCATCGTAAGCACGTGTTCAATGATCGTGTGGAACCTTCTATCGCGGCTTCTATCAAACTGGGCTCCATCCTCAATATCAAGTACCAGCTATAGCTAGGGATAGGAATTTTTCGGTGGTTTGAGAGGGAGAAAAACGGTACTTTGAAATTAGGAATTCGGTACTTTCAACAAGACATTTCGGTGTTTTCACAGTGACCACAAATTTATAAATATACACATAAAATACCGATTATTATACTGAATACGAATATATATTACCGATACCGATATAATACCGATTATTATACCAAATATTATTCGAATACCGAAAAGGGTCACTATAGTTTAACCCAATATGATCTGGGTAATTATGCAACACTTCCCCTTCTAACCATGTTATGACTGAAGACAATCACCTCGGTGGCAGAACCTGGAAAAGTGGCACTAAATTTAAAAATAAAATTTAATACATTTTGTGCATTGACATGTAACTTTAGAGAATTTCCATCCTTGTGAAAGTTTGCTGCAGTTTCATGCTTCGAAGGTTTTAAATTTTTCCAATTGAGTATTTCCCAAGCAACCTGACAGTTGCAGAATATGTACATGACCGTACTTTTATCGATACATTAATATCCATCTTTTTGATACTGGAAAGTCCTGTCTCTTGCGCTTAATTTTGCATTCGGCATCTCAATAACTCGTCAAAATCACTTAACCAGGAATAAAACTAGGATACTTAACAGTTGTCACTGGAAAACAAACAGTCATTTGACGGAAATGGCCAAAAAATAGAGATTCAAACAATAAGATCAATCTTGGTGCCACGCAATAAATAAATATATCGACAATTATATTGATGTCCTAGTTGGCCTTGATTGTTGCTTTAAAGCTAGCTACGCAATCATTTCAATGGAACAACCCCATTGCAATAAGGTCGTTCACTATGATGCGAAATTGGAATTGAATTCACGAATTCTGTAGATGGATTGGAAAATAGATTTTCGGTGGAGACAAAATTCTTCTATATTCAGCCACTCACTCTTAAATCAAAAACAAAAATTCGCGAAACTTGCCGCCCACTCAAAACGTTCGTGACAACATCAGAGATCCGGTTCAGTTTGTAATTCGCTTGCTGGAAAGCGAGGGAAGGGGAATGCTGCATAGCGCCCAGCGTGATTGGACGGAGCAGCGAGTGACTACAAAACTTTTCATGCTGGTTCATTTACGTGAAAGGGTTAAGAACCCCGGTTTTTCGCCGCCGATAATTCGAAAAGCAGGCAACGGATCAAAAAACGGAAAAATACTTGTCTCTTTAGTTTTCAAACTATAATTGACATTAAAAATCTCTTTGTGAACGATCCCATTGAAATGAAACAACTCAAAGCGGCTATTCACGCATGTGCAGTCCGTCTCATCTTCAAATCCGTAGTAGACTGTTATGATCAAAGCAGACCCAAAATAAAAAATCGGAAAAATACGTGTCTCTTTAGTTTTCAAACTATAATTGGCATTAAAAATCTCTTTGTGAACAATCCCATTGAAATGAAACAACTCAAAGCGGCTATTCACACATGAGCAGTCCGTCTCGTCTTCGAATCTGTAGCACAGGGATTCCCAAACTATGTTCCTCTAGGCTAATGGGTGTTCAGAGTAACCTATAATGGCTTTATATGCTGCTACCTAAACGCAATGGTTTAATATATGTGAAGTCCACAAGGTGTTCCGTTAAACTTTTAGGATTTACGAAGTATTCCATCGCAGGGAAAGTTTGGGAAACCCTGCTGTAGCAGATTACTTAGAATAAATGCGCATATTGCTTTTCCTTTGTTTGACTCACCTCGGAGCAGAGAGCCACCGATCATAGATGCCGATAGATGGTTATTCCACGAATTGTAAGTAGAAAGCACCGTGGCGTGACGAGCTGTGTATTGCCGGTTAGCGCTGTAAATCGAAAGCATCCGTTGTCATCCTCCCGCGATTGTTATCGTAACACCGGTTATGCGACGATGAACTGCAAACTTCCGCATAGCTCAGGAATATTTGCACGCGAGTTCGTTTAAATCGAATTGAGAACATTTGCTTGCAATTTTAATGTGTTTCTTGCGTTTGAAATGAATTTCCTACCATTTTCTCATAAAAAATGAAAATTCGCGTTTTGGGGCACAATTCGCGAGTTCAAAAGTCATTTCCCCAGTCAGTATGGAGTATGTTGTAACTAATTACCACTCCTAGGACATTTTTGCCTAAATTCGCGAAATTCGCGATCGCGAAATTTTCCTATCCCTAGCTATAGCATACAAGCATCGTGTGAAACGGGCTTTTGTTCCATATGCTTCCTTATGAGATCCATTCACGACACTGTGTCCATTCATGTTCTCCTAAATATTTATTATAGCCTGTTTTATTCGCATTTAGTTTACAGCATTCTCTTTGGGGGCACCTCTACTAATGCCATAAGATGTATTATTTAAAACTCAAAAGAGGGCTGTGCCAATTATCATGCCTCATGCAGACCCCTACTTAAGAAATTGAAAATTTTGTCACTACCATGTATCTACATCATGTCTGCCATCCTCCACACTAGAGCTAATCTCTGTCACTACGACTTGAGCTCTGATGTTCATAACTATGCAACTAGACAGCATCGTCATTTGCATCACCATTTTGTTCGCACCAATAAATCAGCTATGGTACCTAAACATACGGGAATGCAGCTGTATACATATTAAACTTCCAGGTCATGTTACTAATTCACTTGGCATTAGACAATTTAAACGTAATGTCAAGGCTTTTTTCCTTTCTAAATTATATTATTCTTTATGATTTCCCAAGTTTCTTAGAGTAAAGGTTGCCTCATTCGCGACTCGGGCTCCTATTGGTTTGACGTCACTGACGACCCAAACTCCCGCGCCATTTGAAATATCAGGTTCTTCCCGAGCCAGTGTCACGGCTTCTTCTGTCTTGTCTGTAGCAGGAAAACCTAATCTCTTTACTCATGCCGTCAACAGCCTCAGTACGACATAATTATTTTGTTGTACTATCCAATGCAAGACTATATGGTTTGGTGGAAATTAAACAAGAGCATAGAAGATCCGATAAAAATGTGCTCCGAAAGGTTAAAATCCGTTTTACACAACCCTTGATTCGGCAATTAAACAATCAATCATTACTTCAAACGCACTTAAAACGTAAAAGAGATTTTTTTAAACATATTAACCGATATTTGTTCTATATATAACCAAGCTCCATTATTAATTGCCAACAAATTTTTAAAAACATCTACCCGGTATGTTTACTTCGTGGTTCCGTAGACCGTAGTTCTCAAACCAATGATTATTCAGCCAAATAATCAGTGACGAATTTAAATGACTCTGATCCAAGTTATTCGATAAATTGTGATATTTTCTATAATACTATGACGTTTTCATGCCAAATATGTTCACCAAATGGATGAGTAAGCCTTTCAACTGTGGGCCCACCAGACGGCACCGTCTGCAATAGATAGAAATCAATCGGCAGAGGTGTTTGTTTATCTATCATAAAGTAAATTCATGTAAGAAAACTTACGAATACGAAACTTCTAAAGTGATCACGAAGTAGCTACCCTGAATGGCAATTTATCCGTGGTAAAAAATACCCAGAAAAGAGAGAAAGCAATTTCGTTGACACTGTTTTTAGTAGGTAAAAAGTGGTATAGGTTAAACGAATGTTTTTATAGGTGGCTTTTTATTGTATTTAAAGCGATGGCATTGCATTCATAGGCTCCAAAAGAAATCGTCACAGAATTTTGAATGGGCAATGACGAAGGCATGAATCGTACAAATAAATTTCAGTTATTTCTCGAACCCCAGACGAGGGATTCTGAATAATTCGCCTCAGAGACAAGTTTTACTTTTCAAGAAGTTGGAAATTATAACCTTTAATTTGCTGAAATAAAAAAATACTGTGGTAAGACTCTCCCAAAAAGAAGAAGTTTTGGCAAAAAAAATTCGGGAGTTGCCGGGATCGAACTAGCTCTCCTACTCACCGTAAGCCGAAGCTTTAACAACTCGACCATCTGCCTTTCGGGACAATTGGGTTTCTATAGACGTCTATAAATTTGCTTTGTCAGCATTCCTTCGGATAAATTATTTTTGCAGGCTTTATATCATACCTGAGAGTCCTAAATATACGCGATAACTATCACTATTTACATATCTCTGTTCAGGCTTCATACTTTAGGAGGGAGATAGTACAGATATCGTAAATTATGATAAATACGAAGGTGTCCTCTTTGCAATTCGAAAGTATTGAGGGAAATAATTCCATTTCTTATAAAGCGAGCAATTGATGCTTGATAAGTATCAAACACGGTATTAATGATTTACTGGAATGCACAAATCATCAACGTACGCTAAAATAAACCCTGTTGAAAGTCATTTAGATAGTGAGAAGCGAGAGCCCTTTCATCGGTAGAATTATGTTATCGTTAATTTCTTCCATAATATGACTCAAACAGCCTACAAATGCCTAACTCATTTTAAAACACAATGTCACATATGTGTCCATAATTCTTTTTGAAACATCAAATAACTAATTAATTATGAAACAACAGCATAAATTACGAGGTGCTTCGAAGACTGCATGAAGAATATGTTATCGAAAATTTAATTAATTACGCTTCAGACCATAGTTCATGAATCGATGATTATTCAGCCAAAAAAACAGTGATTGTTTTACTATGAATACTTACAGAAAAATCAATGATTTTTTGACGACTACGAATACTGAAAAATCAACGATTGATGAAACAGAGATTAGCGAACCAGAGATTTTCGAGCAACTATGAATTGCAAACTGCAATTAACTATAAATATTATCGACGATTGAATATAATCTGAGATTTCTTGCAACATTGAATACCACCCTTAGCACCATAAATTGCACGATTATTAATCAACACGCAGTAAATTTGCACAAATAAGCAACAGTCTACATGCCTCTGAGACCTTCGCACAACACGCCGGGGTATACAGGCACAATGCAGATGGGTTCTTCCGGTCGTCAGTGACGTAGCAGCGGCTCTGCTTGCGCCTGCGCAGTGACGAATGAGGCAACCTTATACTTTAAGAACCTTGATGATTTCCTATCTGATAAGTTTTAGTTTAACTGTGGTTTACTGGCTTGAAAGATTTATTATGTGTATTACTGACTTTTATTTTATGCTGCTTTTATGTATTTTTTTGTATTCTCTTTGACTTGCCTATCTATGGTAATTTGTACTGTGATCTTTGGGCTAATAAATGTATTATTATTTTTATTTGTACAATACAGTTGGTGTGATGGAATGTGTTAATATTGCAAAGTGGAAATGCCAAGTGTATTTGTTAGTGGGAAGTTCTAATATGAAACTTAGAACGTAAATCTATCATATTTCCCTGTGAATATTCTCCGTGGCTTATCAGTAAGCTGAGGACATTGCCTAAAATGCCTATTTTTTCTTTTACTCAGGAAATCAATTTTATGAAGTTATAAGTTCATTTAGGATCAATTATGGCAAAATTAAAGCAATTTGTTACTGCCTAAAAATGCCTATTTTACCTGTTTATGCCTTTTTCTGCTGATATCAACTATTTAAGGGCCTAATAAAGCAATATTCTTTTCAACATCGCCAAACTTATCTTTAGTGCAGAGCTTGTCTGTTATTTCAGTTCCTTTTTTGATCTATCAAGGTTGAAATAATGCCATCAAACATACACAAAGAAAAATCATCCAAAGTATTATTATATGAAGAAAAGAAAAACAACTAAAGTGATGCGTACATGCGATGGTTTCAATTGCCAAAAACTTGTTTTTGAAGGTACCACTCAGTATTGCTGAGTTTAAGGGGGCAGTATGCCTGAAGTTGATCTGCCTTCACAGCCAGTATTGATACCATGGGGAACATGGCTAAATACTGCATTATACTCTGCAGATAAAATTATTGAAATACGTGAGGTATGTGACAGGAATAATGTGCGCCTCCGATACATCAGTTCGAACTTCTTTTTCACCCACTTAAAGGTACACTATTGGGCCATTCCATGTCAAGTGGTCTGGTGGTCCCCGCTCGACCATCACTGATTTCAATGAAATTTTGTATGGACATTCACACATATCCCCAATAAACATTTGTAAAGTTTAAGTTCGCCGATGGCATACTTGCTGATATATAGTAATTTGTTTGGCCCCGTGCTGCAGCCTTCTTCAGTATGATTGAGATTTCCGTAACTTTGAGGCATAGTATCTCAGGAGATATTTTGATAAGAGAAACAAAAATTGGCTATCTTGTACAAATTTTTAAGCTCTATTAAACAACATAATAAAAATAACTGTGAAAGCGACCTCCTTGTAGAAAATTCAGGGTGAAACTGGCCCGAAAATTGCAGATCGAAAAAAAAATTAAAATTTTGGCTTTTTATATTTCAGGAAGTAAAGGTATAATCAACGTGAAACTTTGAGCATGATAAAATATCAATACAAGGTTTATGAATATAATATTTCATCTTAGTTATTTCCATTATTTTAAAAATCGAGTCAAAATGTGACTTTTTGTAAAAACGCCACAAATAGGGTATTTTCTCCCCGCTTTTACAAGAAAAGACCCTCTGGAATTTCTTTTGGATCATTTTCATTATAAAGAGAATGTTTTCAAACCTCTAAAAAAGTATATCTGGTTTTTCATCGTGGGCATATAAGGCCCTAAAAATAGGGACAACGTTGAGGACGACATTTGTAAAAACGACAAAAATAGGTTTTCTGCCCGCTCGTACAAAAGAAAGACCTTCTGGATACTCTTTTGAATAATTTTCATTTGAAAGAGCATGTTTCAAACCTCTTAAAAAAGTAGACTTAGTTTTTCATCGCGAGCACATACGGCCCTAAAAATATGAACAATGGTGTAAAACCTTATGAGATTTTCTAAACCTAACTAACTAAACTATGGTGGCGCCAAATGCAGTCTGTTGTTTGTGGTCCTGTTTGTTTTATGTAGGCATTTTTAGTATATTGCATTGGTCCATGTTGACATTGTCACTACCAGTTCAGGCATTTGAACCCGTAACCCCATCGCCGTAGGGGTCGCGCCCAATTGCCGTGCAATACCAGCCACGGGTGGGTTTCTTGGTTGAGGATCCCAAGCCTGCAATTTAGTTTCTTCGACAAGGTTCCAAATCCTTGTGCGGGTATCTGTCTGGTTCCAAAGCCAAAGGTTAGGCAGCTTATCCTAGGTTCCCCAGCCTAAAGTTTCCAAGCCGAAGCTCGTATGGTTTTTTTTTTAGACTTGGATAAGGAGACTATAATAGAGACTTGGGTTAAGTCGTGGCCGTTCTCGATTGAGTGACTTCGAGTTTTTTAACTAGTGAGTGATGCCATGTATTCATTTTTTGGATCCTTCAAATTTCATGTTAATGAATCCGTTATTCCACTAGAGGTGCTTCTAGAATAGTGACAGCTGTTACTGGTATCAACCAACTCATTGGGGCCAAAGTTAATAATTGAACTTTCGTCGATTTATCGGTTTCTTTAATGTTTGTTTTCATATCTACGATTTAAAAAATATTTTAAGCACTTATTTTAAGTGCCTATTTTGAAAGTTTTAGTGCCTATTTAGGCTGCCTATTTCTTCATTTTTAGTGCCTAAATGTCCTCAGCTTACTTATCAGTAATGGAGATGCATATGATTTTATACAGCAGAAACAGAAATATACACCCTGAAAAAGTCACCTTAATTAGAGAGTATGAGTCGAAGGCAGATTTTCATTGACCATAAGAAGGGAGAAATTTCTCAACTTATACTTGAGTATATACGGTACTTGATTATGCAGTTGAACTGCCAGAACCTAGGTTGGAGAAAATCAAATAACTCTGGAATTTCTGATTATTTTCTTGAAGATGATCTCTGTCAGCCAATTCCACAGAGTGATGCCTTTACTTTCTCTCATCATAGCTTCATTTTTTTATTCTCTCCATTAGATCAGCTTACGCTGCTTCCAAGCATGCACTGCAAGCATTCTGTGATTCCCTGAGGGCAGAAGTTGCTGATAGTGGTGTATGTATCACTGTTGTTTCACCTGGATACATTAGGACGTCACTGTCATTGAATGCACTCACATCAAGTGGGACAACTCATGGAGGTGAGTCAGCTATCGTCATGATTACACATTTTAGGACATTCATGCTTGGTGTCTACTGACCTAGAAGGCCAGTTAAAGTCGTTGAATTTTAGTTATCCCCTTGAATGTTTTCTTTTTGTACATTGTGTACTTCTGATTATTCGTGACGTTTGCAGGTTCTGAACTACCAACAAAATGACAATTAGCGAAATCAACTGAGGGTAAGGGGGGAGGGGGGGTCAAATATCTGTATGGGGGTACAGTAACTTTTGCTGCCACCACCTCGCTGCTTATATTGCATCACGTCATGAAATCTGACTAACTTTTAACAGGGTCTATGTTGTGCGCACGCGGCGTGGATTTACGAATCATTCCATGATGCAACACATTTTGGGACCTTGCCAGGCTATCAGCTGACCAAAGAGTAAGAACACCTTGAATAAGTTTGGCTTGAATAAGAATAAGTCAGAGGAGTTCGAATCCCGGTCAAGGCGAATGATTTTTCCTCTGTGGAATATCGCACTTATGTGCACTTGCGGGTGACTCCGTAAAGGTAACTACCGTGGCTAGTCCCGGTTTCCTCAAAATTAGTCAAAGAGCGAACACCTCAATGTGTTCTATGTACGGCTTTATCCTTAGTGGCTGTGGCACTTAGCGCACGATTTGGACTGCTAATGGCATCGTATGTCTAGCAGTTCTGACCACCAAGCTCCTATAAAGCCACCAAATTTTCCACAGGGGAGAAGGACGCCTCGGTAGCTTAACTGGTTAAAGCACTCGACGCGAAATCGAGGGATCTGGGTTCGAATCCCGGTCAAGGCGAATGATTTTTCCTCTGTGGAATATCGCACTTACCACAATTGCCTTAAAGCACACCTCTCATGCACTATCCTTCCCTCCCTTTCGTTTTGCAGTGAAGGGATTATCTTCAAATGCTGGGGAGGATATATCTAGTCACTTTGCAATAAGATTAACCCAGCTTGTGGAGGCTCTTAAAGTGCAGACTCTGCCCGTATTATGGAACTGTGCTCCCTCTTGTGCCTTTCCTTAATAGTGTAGGTTTATACTAAGTTCATCTTTTTTCACCCCTGAATTTTTTATCTTGACCTAACTACCCTACAATTATTAATGGTATGAATGGCATTGACTTTTAGTCACCTGCCATATTAACAACAACTACATATTAGGATTTGTTTCAGGAATCAGGTATTGTAATGGAGAAGGAATGTTTCATCTACAGGGCAGCTTCTGCTCTATTTCTTACCAGAATTATTCTTTTGTAAAGTTGGTGACAATCTCATGTGCTATCATACCATAGCACTAAGCTTTTCAAGGATTATCACTGGTTTTCCTACCAAAATTATTATTATTGCTAGAAAATCCATTTTGAAATCAGCCTGCTTCTAATGGGCCAAGGATAAAGCTGTATTGTCATTCATTCGATTTTACGTTGCCGTGGGAGGTGCCTGTCTCTCTACTTCCATTACAGACTGCATTGCAGCAGTGAGGTAAAGGTTCAATCTCCATCATTCTATTGTTTCTGGGCTTCTATGACAAATAATTTTAATTCATTTTCTATTTTGGAAGTTTACAATCCCATTTTCTTCCTATTATGAATTGTTGTCAATAACAGGTGTTGATTATAATTTTTTCTTTCAAAATTTACTTGAAAAATTGGAGTACATCTTATGGGCTGGGGAATCCCATGGTACGGCAATTAAATTTCAATAAATTTGGCAAATTTGGTAATGAAATGAACATAAATGTTTATTGTATTCAGGCTTTTGTTTCTGCGATTAATTATTTAGTATTAAGCAACAGTTTTGCCGTGCTATGCTGCCAGCTTTGTCGGGCTTTTAAGAACAATTGTTCTTCTTAAAAGCCCGACGAAGCCGGTAGCATAGCACGGCAAAACTGTTGATTAATTCTAAATAATTAATTGCAGAACCAAAAGCCTGAATACCATAAACAATGAGCTGCGAAAATCTACAAAAAAATGAATGTTTATTGATTTTTTGATGTTGAGGAAGCTATTGTTGGTGTGCTATTTTGTTTCAGTGATGGATGAGACAACTGCAGCTGGTATGCCACCGGAAAAAATGGCTGATTTGGTGGTGAATGAAGTTGCAAAGGGGCAGAGTGGAGAATTGGTGGTCTCTGGCACATTACCTCACCTTGCCATTTATTTACGCGCTCTTATTCCATCTGTTTATTTCTGGATCATGAATAATAGAGCCAGGAGACTTAGAAAGGAATGCATTAAGTCTCCCATCAATGATGGAGTCACTGAAAAGGCCAAGGAATCTTTAAATACCAGTATTACTCATTGAACGTGTGGTTGTTGTGCTGTATGAAAATGCAAGAATATAAGTGTGCAAGCATGGTACTATGGGATGTTAGATATTTATATCTTAGATTTTTATTTTTGTTGTGTTTGAATTGATACTCAAGAATTACGTAATTTAAAAAAATGTTTATTATAAAAAATTAGGGAATCAAGTAAGACCTGTTGATGTATAACTGAACTGTAATTGTCGGTTTTGTTCGAGTTGATTGGTGATGCCTAGAGTCAGGATACGTCGAGGCAGAAAGAGCATTGGGTGGCATCTGAGAATACTTCAACTGACCTACTCAGCTCATACCATTTCAGGCTGAACACACTTTGTAAATTTTAATTATTTTTGCATAAAAATAAAAAATATTTTCCTTGTTATTTCTCTTTGACATTTTATTTTAAACTCAGTATATTTTGTTGAGTCGGGAATGAATTTTAGTGTCACAAGCAAAGGAGAGTTTTCCTCAAGTAAATTTCATTTAATGCTCTCAATAACTGCTGCCCTTTGAGTTAATGCGGCCTGTGAGAGGTTTATCAATTGGTACTGACCATCAAATGACAGTCTACCTGTTTGAGAAAATTCACATTATCCTTGATCCCTCAGGCTCATCTGACATATGCAGTACATCTGCTGTAACGTGCATCACAGCAGGTTGGACATGTGCTTTGTGTTCTTAGGGTAATGTTTTCTAAACAATATTTAGAAGGATATTTGTTGCTAATTTATTTTTCTAATTATGAATGCCTTTTCATTGTTGAGATCAGTGAATTGATGCCTTTTCCAATAGCATTTCATTTTTTAACGAGGTTGAATGAATTTCATAAACGAGATCTTCTTCAAGTGACTGTGCAAAAGCTTCTGTCGCAGAGAATTTTGCAGTTTTTATTGCAATTCTGAAGTTTTCATAGCTTTTCTTTTTTATATTTATTTATTTACATCCTTGCATTACCCTTAGAGATGGAAAAATTAGAGTAATTTTCATCCATGGTAAATTACGGTAATTTTCGAAAATTACCATCATTTTTCAGTATTTTTAGTTTTAAGCATTTTACAGCAAATGTATGGTTAAATAAGAATGCCAATAGCAATAGGAAGGGAATAATGATGTTGAAACCCATTAGAAAATGTTTGAGTTCTAATTGGTTGTTTTGTTATGTTAAATATCTTAATTGGTATTTGTAATAATTTGTGTGTATTGATTGAGAAAGCTATCGATTGTCTATAATCGACTAGGTATGTCATTGCATCAGCTGATATGCCAAGCAGTCACGGCATGGCAGTTACGAATTGGAGTTTGGCTGGAAATAACGTTCAGTACTTTTTGTCTCCAGTATAGTTTGTCATGTTAAGTTGCTACACAAATAAACGTTTAGTCATTATTACCACTTTTCGTTTTGCTCCATATACCATTCAACAAAACCATACCTAATACTACATTAATTTATTCAACATTTTTAATATTGTAACAAGAACTACGGCAGCAACACACAATCTGGCTTACTTTTGTCAAAGTATGAGAAAATTTCAAGAAGAATATTCTAAAGCTTTAATGTTATAATTTAAATAAAATATTCCAAAAATGAGTTTTACATACCTCCATTTATAATTAAATATGTAGGAAATGTGAACTTGGCTTAAAAGAACATGTTGGGAATTTATCTATCTCTAACTTAGGTGAATTATCTAGAAAATTACGGTAATTTTCAAGGGGTGCAGTAAATAACAAAAAATACCACGGTAATTTATGAAAATTACCGAGGTTATTTTCAGTGGGGCCCATCTCTAATTATCCTACTACACAACCTTCATTTTGGGCAACACTTTTCTGTTGAAGATATGGCTATGTGCTCCTTGGATCTCCATTGCTGTGCTGTGGCTCCTTCTCATTGTGTAAAATATTTTTGAGGAAGAACTGTTTAGGCTTTGAACCAGAATGATTAAGGGTAAAATTATATTTTTGCAATAATTTAGCTTACTTTTGCCATCTTTCCTATGTGCACATGCTTGTGTTCGTGAAATATCTTGTTCTTTTGCTTCCTTGAGTTCATATAACATGTTCATTTCCCCTTCATTTAATTTTTCACTATCCCTGGTTCTCTATCGTTATACTTATTATTATTAGTTTGGAAATATATAACTAAAATAAATTTGTTACAAAATCAAACACTAGCACTATTAGGTACATCACTTGCCCTTTCAACAGAAAAACTGAAGCAGTGTGCCCGGCAGAAATAAAAATACTGTAACATAGGAGGGTGAACTCACTGGTGACATGGTTGAAAAAGAAGCATGTCTATCATATGGGATGGAAAATGCTTAAATGTTGGTCAAGTTTTATTATTAAGAGAAAAATATACAAGTAATGATTTTCTTTATTCCTCGAAAGCAGCAGTGTAAATATTACGAGATGTAACATGAAACAAAATGAGGCATGGGAAATACTGGCATAAAATTCTGAGGTCACTCATTTGTGCGGTAATTGCAAGGTGGGATTGATTCATCTGGTGTAATGATGTACATAACTTAATGGGAAATATTCCTCGGAAGATTTTTTGAAGATTACTTTTCATGGTTCTGAAGTTAAACACATCAAAGAATAATCCCTTGAAATGATGACAATACGTGCATATTTGAGAGCATATAAGACGCACCTCGCACACAATTTCAGTAGGGCACATACTAGAAAAGTAAGCATTAGCCTGTGGAAGGCCGTACCGTCACATATAAGACCCGGGGGGTGATTTTTTAGCCCTTATTTCGGGAAAAAATTGCGTTGCATCCTTTTATTTATTTATTTATTGGTTCCTGGACTCATATTGTACAAGTATAGGACAAGTCAGTTTTCCAGTGCATCTAGCAGTCTTATAACACTAACCAATAATCATATGGTACATAAATATATGATAAAAACAAAAAAATACATGTTAGTTATAAATTTACTGCATTATACACATTAAATCATAAACATTATCTGTTAAAATACCTACTCATTAACACAGGTATGTCATCAAATACGGTAACTGTGACTTCGAATTGGCTTCAGAGTTTGGATGAATTGGAAATGTTTTAAGCCGATGGAAAATCAGGGGGAGCACTACATTCATACAATTCATTTGCTATATTGTCCATCATAGATGTCAACGTTTATGGTGGCCGGGTAGAACTTGGCTGTCAAGCCTAGGGTTGTGAGTTTGAGCCCTGATGAAACTATAAGCGTGGGAAAAGTGTGTTGGAAGAGCTGGAATAAATTACCCTATGAATAGTGTGAATGTTACTAAAGCAGAATTTGGAACACCTTAAGCATGAAAATAATGCTGTAGGTGTGCAAACGGAGTGCATATCAATGTGTAAGAAATGCAAAGTTCCTGAAATGTTTGAAAAAGAAAACAAGTGTGTGATTTGGAATGCTGAAAATATTGCTAAAGAGAACAGATGGGATATATAAAGGATGGAAACAGCATGATTTTTAAGTGAGAGAGGCAAATCGAAACGTAGATAGAAATGAAAGACATGACGTTTGGTCACTCACTCATTGTCTTCATAGCCCTGAAGACAATGAGCTAGATGCAAATTGGAACGTAAGTGGAAATGAAAGGCCTGACCTGGTGTTTAGCATGAAGAGAATTCACATGTGTCATCGTTTTTTCATGAAAACTCATCTGAAGTGGAAGAAAATCTGGCAGTAAAGGAGAATTTCATCATAGAAAATAGATACCTATTTTTAAAAAAACTAGAATATCTAAATGTATGGCCTATTTATATCCCCGAATAAGACTTAAAATCATACTCTTAGACAAGACTGAGTGAGCGCTAAGTTCAAAGATTGAGAAAATAAGCTGTGATGTGTGTGAATAATCATGCAAGAAATCTGACCTTAAAGAATTCTAGACTGCCAGTGAATGGTAAGAAAGTGCCAGAAGTGTGAATAAAAATGCACTGACTGTGCATGGAATGAGTGATCTGAAAGTGTGAAGGAAGTGTGCAAAAATCAGTGTACTCTCTTTCTTCAATTAATCCACATATAAAGTTCATGAGGGAGTCCAGCCTAAGAGGAATATGCACCACTTGCAGCATAGTCTTGCAGGTTCATCCATTGTTGAATGTTTCAAGCCCTCAATGTTAATATCTGTCTCTTGGCAGTCTATTTTCAAGGGTCATGGTAAGTTAAAATTAAATGCCTGATTTCTACGTCAAAGCAGCTGTAAGATCAGATTTTATGACAAAATAGAACATGATTAGGCATGTGAAGAATTATGTTAAATACTATTTCCCTCAAAATGTATTTTGTATGTTTCCCCATTCTTTCTAGTCTTTAGTAGGCTATATATGACATATTTTAGACTTGTTTAAAAATAAATAAAGCAAATTAATGAAAAAGACAAAATTAAACATTTAAAGGCTGCAAATCTTAATTTAACTAAGAGCTCTCAGGTCATGACCCTGATCAGAGAAGCATGATACATTCGGAAGTCATTACTTATGAAGCATAAAACAACTATTTTAGTGTGTAGTGTGTCCTCGCTCTTCCAACGAAGAATTATAATTATTCTTATAGCTATAAGCTGGGTGGACGCCAATTTTACCAAGCGTGAAAAAATAAATCATTATTGTAAAGTATTCAAATAACGCGTAAGAAGTTTGCATTAACCGTGAATGTCAGGGGTAGGCCAGAATTAAAAACATCAACCTTTAAGTTGCCAGAAACGCTTACAGTCCTTGCATTGTAAGAAGGTGCAAGGAATGTGAGAAAAAGTTTGCACTTACTGTCGTATTGAAATCAAATGGAATTTACCTACAGAATTAAATCATAAGATCTTATCTTTATTCTGGTCTGTATTCAACAACAGTTCGTAGTTACGTTCCGAAAACCAAAACATCTTTGTCTCTATTGACGACCGACAAATGAGACAGCCCAAGACGCTACACTTACTACACAGTAGGGCCTTAAATGTCAGAGGAGAATACGCGATAAGTGCATGGCGGACAATTTTGCCCGCATTTACCATGGTTTCTTTTAACCATTTTCAGCATGTTTGCATGAAGTGCAATTACGCAGACGATCGGTGACGTTCAACGAATGCCTCGCGTAATCAAAAAATATTTCGTGATTTTAGCTGAAACGACTTAATGCACGCCTTAAAACCTCTTTCGCAAAATAATTTGAAATGTCGAAAAACCTCGTTCATTTTTTTCGGTTAACATGTGAAGGTGTGCCAGCGCACCACTAAACTGGCTGTTCATTACCTATTGCAGTTCTGGGATCAAATCGGTAAAAAACTGATTTTGCTGGGTGTTTGACATAAATAGATATTTCAAGGGTTGGAAAAAATAGATACTTTCAGCAACAAAGGTTTTATCGCGTATTTATTTTTTTACTTGCGATGAAAGTCGGGCGAGGCCATTCGGCTTTTCTCTGTATTTACTCATAATTTTGTTTTGATTTGTCCAGCTTGTTAAGTACCCTGAATATTATTATATTCGATGTATAATTGCGCTTCTACCGTTTCAGGTGTATCGATGAATCTATTGCAACATCGTGAAGTAATACTAGATTGAAAGGATACCTATGTTCTCTATCGTCAAACATGGAGGATGGCCAAAAAGACAGGTGAAGATACCCGATTCCTGTCAAATTAGATCTTGCTTGAGCTACATAGTAATGTATATGGATATAGATTTAAAAAAACGACATGATATTTAGTTGCCCAAGAGAAATATGGAATACGTCAACCTTCCCGTTGTTATTAAAGCGTCAATTTTTCATTTAATGTTTGTGATTTCGAACGAATTTTGACCATGTCATATTGTTCCTTTAACTGTAAGTAGAATTACCTGGCATGGGTGCCTTATGTGCAGCCAACAGTTGTGCATTGGAGCGATGGAGTTTTAATTCCTATTCTCCTGACAAACATTAGTAATCTTAATTATTCTCCCTCATGGCTAACATCGGGTCGTTCGTTATCGTCATATCTGATGGAAATATCATGTAACAACCCTTGTACATTATCATTTAGTGCTGTTGAATGGTATATGGAACAAAAAGAAAAGAGGTAATAATGACTAAACGTTTATTTGCGTAGCAACTTAACATGACTAACTATACTGGAGACAAAGTAATGAACGTAATTTCCAGCCGAACTCCGATTCGTTGCTGCCGTGACTGCTTGGCATATCAGCTGATGCAATGACATGGTCGATCATAGACAATCGATAGCTTTCTCAATCGATACACACAAATTATTACAAATACCAATTAATATATTTAACATAAAAAACAACCAATTAGAACTCAAATATTTTCTAACACTCCCACTATTTGTAATAACTTTGCCATAGGAGTAACACAGAGAACATAAACATCTTTACTAATTCACACTGTGTTAAGTAACAGAAACAATATTCAGTAATGTTCTAAATTTAACAAACTTGTCCATAGATAACGGTTTAGTAAAAATATCTGCAATCTGATTCTCACTTTGCATAAATTGAACATTGACAACTTTACTTTCGTATTGGTCACGAATGAAATGGTATCTTGTATCAATGTGCTTTGTTTGCATGTGGAACTCTGGATTTTGGACAAGCCTAATCGCACTTTGGTTGTCCACATTAAGCGGGGTTGGACTCGCACATTTATAACCAGTATCATTTAACAGTTTCTTTAGCCACACAATTTCCTTGCAGGCCATACATGTGGATACTTATTCGGCTTCGGTGGCACTCGGCATCACCATCCTCTGACATTGAGATACCCAAGTGATTGTACCACCTGACAAAAAACTAATAAAGACATTTAACATAACAAAACAACCAATTAGAACTAAAATATTTTCTAACAAGTGCCAATGAATGTTTGGTATTGATAGTCACCGATCCACCCTGCTGCACCTCTTGACGTCCCTATGCAAAAACTTGGTATTTTACGTGTTTGGTATGTCCAGGACTTCGTCGCTTTTGAAGACGTTCCTTTCCTACATTACTGGCTTGTGTGCATCCCACGCGTTATTGCTTCCCCTCCTTCATTTGATCGCAAAATCGGGCAAACTTGCACATCCGTTGAATTATTTTAGGCATTATTTGCACTACCATAAGTTCATTTTTTAATGTATGCATATGTAACCCAGCCGATAGCCTTTTGTATTTTCGATAATCATGTCTCCTTTTAACGTTCCTACCTCTGTGCCTTGTATTTCGTAGACTGCCACCATAATTATGCAAATGGAAATCATTATTTAAACATCAATTTTACCATCTTGACAAATTAGAGAAATTCTCTTCAAGATGAAAGTGGTTGACATTACCTAAAGATTAGAACTATAATGCCTGTCAAGTTGTGTTAGTTACAGCTCTTTCCAACAGCCATAGCACGTCTTAATTAGCAGTCAAGTTCTCTAGAGAGAATCTTTTCATTTACATATGCTTACAGGCAGCCTTTCATCTGATTTCATCACGTTCCCTTAAATCCTCCAGAAATTGCCCCAAGAATTAGGAAGCTTGGGTAGCATGGTCTGTGCATTGGGCTGGCAATCTAAAGGTCTCTTCTTTGATTCCCAGTCTTGATTGTTTTTTTTTCTCATGGCAAATTCTACGTAAAACATCCATGTACATTAGATGTATATGTGTTGTAAATAAGTCGCTGGAATTGATTACTTATTCATTAATGGGTTACTTTCTTGCTCAGGTCAAGTTAGTCAAAATTATGTCAGGAGGAGCTTTTTGGACTAAAATTTGTCTCAAGACTGGTCAAATTACCTTTTTCATATATTTTACCATGACCAAAGTGGGCGTTTTTGAAGGTCTAAAGGATGTTGGGAAAAGATAATGAAGATAGTTGTGCATTCACAAAAAAGGAAAACCACTATGCTACGATATAGCCACAGTTGAAGCGTTGTATAAGCTACATGACTTAGTGTACTCTACAATAAAAATTCGGCTCAAACTGTTCTCAGTGTTTGCATGAAATATCTAACATGTTATAAATATTTGAATTGACACAGTAGATTTGTACTTAGATAAGTTTATCATAGTTTCATCAGGGTGTCCGGCGACCTGGAAAACTCAGGGAAATATTTTGTCCAGGAAATCTCAGGGAATTTTTGTATTTTTCCGAAAAAACCCTGGAAAATGCACGGCAGCCGATTTCCATTAAGAAAGAGCGGTTTAACCTGCGCCTTTATTGCGTTATGCTAGGCTCACAATCAGCGTAGCCTTACGCTCCCTGTTCATTTCATACTCTTTTCGTAGCTGTGCGCCTGCTCGCAGCTTGTGCTTCGTCACCCCACCCCCCTCTCCCTTCGCACAGTCCAGGGGGCCGATTGCATAACAAGGCAAATTCCACATGGAATAATTCCCATTTAAAATGACCGCTACAGATAGAATCTTAATTGATGCCGAACTGCGATTGTATATATCTGTCAGTGGAAACAGAATCCCGCGCACATATCTTGATTCCGTTCGAAGAGCCGCAGAAATGGAATTTTTGGCATTGCCAAATTTATGAGAAATCTAAACTTTTGCGGATGAGCGATGGCATTTTCCACAATTATACGAAAACCATTCGGTCGGCAACGTAAATGGATAATTGAGCATTCTTATATAATTGATTATCCTCTTCCAATAATCTCAACCCTCCTCGTTTTAATGTTTGCAGAAATGTTTTTGTCCTGTATGGTCCAACAAATACAATTTAATTTTAATTGAAATCTTTCGGACGTTAAATCCGTTCCGATTTTGTTATAAATTCATTAAAAATATGTTAGAAACGAAGTGCAACAAGACCCTGGAAAATGCAAAAATTTGCCTGGAAAACCTGGAAAACTCGGGGAGAAAAGAAGTTGAGATTCACCGGACACCCTGTTCATGTTATCCCACTTGTGCATGTAATGGCTGCCTTACTAGCAATGACAACTTCTGCTTGTTCATAAATAAACGCATTGCAAATAACTACAGAATCAATGACCGACACAACCAACTATCAATATTAATTACTTCATTCTTAACACTTCCCTTTGATGGGCAATGGTTCTGCAAAAATACATCAATTACTTAAATAAACATTTCAAAGAAGCTAAATGTTTTTTGTTTTAAAGAGCACAACTTGCATTATACTAATTTAAAACAATCCCAACATTGAAATTATTTCTTTTGTCTTTGGCCCTGAAAGTGATTAAGTGAACATATTGACTGAATATTTGTTATCACCTGAATTCATGTATTTAAAATCAATAATACAATCTTTTACCTTCTCTTGAATGGTGTGGGACCTAATATCATTGTGCTTCGTCTGATCAGACAAACCTTTAATGTTGGACTTTCTCATATTTCGTACCTTGGTTGCCCACTTAGATCATAATTGGCAAATTCACTAATCTCTCCTGATAATGTTCTAATAAAAATTTTCTCAATCATACCATTAAGGCAATATATTCCTCTTCAACTGTAAATGTCGCAGCTACTTGCTGGTTTCTGCTCTGCCATAAAATTGGTGTGCCTTCAAACAGTATCGCAAATCCATCTCTTGTTGGATCATTTGGCCAGACTGTATCAGAATACACTGTAGTAGGCTCCAGTGTTGTACATTAGGCTGATTTTGTTGAAATATGAGTGGCTATTCTGTGCACTAAAATGTTTTCCATTACTTGAGAAAACAAGTGTGTTATACCACGTAACAATGTGAACAAATTGATTTGAGAACATAATGCCAGCTGCTTCAGAGGCCATGTGTAATGGATGTCATATGTTACCATGCTGCGTAATTTGAAATGGTATAAAAATTGTAAACCTGCTTGCTAACTTTCTGCTTGAACTTCTTTTTCTAAAGCACGGAATTGGGGGCGGAAGATGCTGACAGTGAGGGAGTTGCATCAGCATTAAATGAATCGGTTACATTAAATATACCAGAATCTGGAGACAATGAAGAAGAGCATTATGGGATGAAAACACAAAGGCAAGAGTCTAATCCCTCTGCACCAGCAGAGAGGGCTGCAAAAAGAAAGGTTCAGAGGAGGAAAAGCAAAGGAAAGGAGAGAGCAGGTAAATTAATGAACGACAAACTGATCAATTTAGAGCGCTTCATGGTCATAAAATATGTAAGCTGTAGTTTCCCGTTGGCTGCTTCACTAAAATTAATTATATTTGGAGTTTACCTAAAAGAGTAAATCCTGGCTATGTGATGGATTCATATTAGTATGGATTTGCTGTATGAACTTCTTGTTGAAGAAGAACATGATTTATGGAAATCTCAATTTTGTGAGTTCCTATACATTTCTTATTTAATCTGGCCTGTTACCTATATCTTTAAATTGGCGCTTTTTTCTGCCTTCCATGTCCGTTAACAACTATTAATATGTCTCTTCTAGGTCATCAACATAGTGTAAAAAGGAGTAATAACTCCTATGGTGAAGGATTATGCATTTTGTACTACATAATTTAGGGATCATTGATGACCTGAAAGCCAGTACTCATAATCCTACTGTTACTCAGTATCAACAATGTGAAACTATATAGAAATACAAACGTATGTGTGATATTTTCATGGTAGTATTCAAGGCCCTTGATTTAAAGGCTGTAATGAAAAATTTGTTCATAGTCCTCTGAATGGTTAAGTTTATATCATATGTCTCCTACTTATTTTTTCTAATAGCTTGTAAAGCCCTGGTTACACGATACATTAACATGTACGAGTTCATGTACATTCGCGTGAATGGTTTCATGTACGTTTGCGTGAACGGATTCATGTACATTTGTGTGAATGAATGGATGAATCAGTGGTTACACGGTACATGAAACCACACATGCATTCGCACAATTTTCAGGGTACGTATTTGCGATTGTTATTGTTTTTCTCTTCATTAAGCGCAACATTCAAACCATTCAAGCATTCATAAAGTCAACCTACCTATAGACTACCTACTATAAAGCAGACTATACTTATATTATACGTATAATAATTCCAATTCAGAATTTCAGCGGTAATTAACTCAAATTCGAGTGGTAGTTCCTCAGATGAAAGAAACTCGAATGGACTTGCTAAATCCCTTTTTAATTGTCTCGGGAATTATATTGCAGTTATGGTGAGGTATATTTGTTTACTCAAAAATCAAATTATCATAGTAGAACGAATACATTGGATCAAAATCTTATTTAAATATTAGCTGTATGATACGTGAGGTATTTCCTGTTGAGTAAAAGTGCGATGAAAAACCCTTTATATACAGGATCGATAAGAACGCTTGTGAATATATATGTATTGAATGCAATTCATGAGTAAACTCAAACTATCATGGGTAGTAACATAATGGATCGTAAAAACATAGATTAAGTTATTCTTGGCACGTTTGGGAAAGGAAGTCAGTAGTAGTATTGGAAAGAAGTGGAAAAACTTGCTCTTAAATGGATATCATTACCTCATGTACACGACGGTAATCTTTAATTATCTCTCCGGTTCCTACTTACTTAAGTTTTTCATGTAGAATTGGACGGATATAAAAACAGCTGATCCAGTTTCGAGCACGAAGCTGTTTCTTAGATGCTCTGCCAGTGAACTAAGTACCCGATAAAATATAACTATGTGAGAGTCGTACAAGCATAAATTGTTGTTATATAAAAAACTAAGTAATTAACGGCCAATCACACATTCGTGGCGCGAGCTTCTCAAATATTTACTGCACAAACAAGGCAATTTGTAATTCACTGTTCTGCGGTACTGGACTAGCCCTCCCGGCATTCATGACCTTGTTGAGAAAGCATTTAGCTCTGAAAAGAAATAGATAAGTACTCGAAATACAAGGAATGCTCTTCTAATTAATGCATTTGAACCTTTATTCTACTAATTCCAACGGAATGTGTAGGAGGGTAGTCCAAGTGAGGGGCAATAGTCTATAACAGGAGAGGTCCAACGATAGCGAGAGGTCAATAAATGTAGCGCACAGGTATTCCATGAAGTGCTAACAGTGCCAAGTTCAAATAGTAGAGTGAAGTCCTAATGGAGCAGAGTTCAAAATAAATACCAATAGCTGAATCAAATGCAAACAAACCAAAATTTAGAAGTACACAAACACCATACGAGCAGAAAATATTATTTCCATTATCTACCACGAGGTGTCACTGAAGCACGAGCGCAACATGTACGAATGCATGAACCAAATTAGAACAGGTTCTATTTTCTATTCACGCGTTCATGCATTCGTACATTTTGGTGTGTTTATACAGTGAATTTTCTCGTTCATTCTCGCGTTCATACATTCACACATTAACTTGTACATGTTAATGTATCGTGTAACCAGGGCTTAAAAAATTTCAAACATTTCAGTAAAGAAGGTGTAAAGCTCAAGCAACTCTGAAAAAAAAACTGTAATAAGTCTCAGATACCTCTGTGTTCTTTTTTTAGCAGTATTATCAGCTAAGATGAATGTGCAGTCGCCGCATAAAGTCTGGCGAAATCAGCAACTTAATCCCCTTAATTCACTAGCCCCCAAGATGAGGTTCCAATACACGACTACTCTGGCCACTTTCTTACCTCCCTCCCCTCCTCTCTATCTCCCCTCCCCACCCCTCACTTTTGAACCAGTGGACCCACACAAAATCGTAGTTTCGCTTATTCGGCGCTCTTGTCGATGTCGCCAGACTTTATGCGGCGACTGTACATATTTATATTGCACCAAAGATAACTAGAGTATTTGGCATTTGTAGGTCTTAATATGATACAAAATATTTATCAGCAAGTATACCATCCATACTCAAAGAGAAAGTTATTATTTTATGCCTGGCATATGCTGAAATATTGGCCCTGAAAAAGTCCTAATTTAGTGACTTGACTATAAGTTGAAGGTAGGTTTCCTTGTGCCAACTAAACGTAGAAATTTATCGACTTAAGAATTTTTCCAGTGGATTATGAATTCAAACATCCAGTAACTGCCAAAATCGTATTAATAACCGGGCCAAAATATTCTAGGTTCTTATAGGTTTATCTGTGAAATTTAATGTTATAGATCCAAAACTCCTAATTTGAGTTTCCAATCATAATAATTGTCTTCGCCTAGGAGAGCATAAAGCAAATTCATTTTTGAATGTGACGCCATTGTGAAGCGAGGGTGTACTGTAAAAGTGTTGCTAATAAGTGACAAAAATGGAGGTAAGGTGAAAGTGATTATGTCGCTTAGCCTTGTGTTCATGGTTTTTTTAATATTTTCTTTGATTTCTTTTCTTTCTTCTCTCAGCTATTGATCTAGAGCCGCCCATTATTGCACATGGATTTTTAGAGACAGCATCTTGTAAATAAAATTATGAATGAATGAGTGCAAGGCTTTCCGGAGAATTTGCTTCTCATCAAAGCAATTCTGCAATAGCCTGTGTGCAAAACATAATGAATGTAAAAGTGAAGGGTTCTAGCTTATCTTTGTGGAAATTATCACTTAATAAATTAATACTTTGTATTTTCCCCACTCCTTTTTTGCTCTCCATGGTTTTGTATTTTGATAATGAATGTATTTGGTTCAATTATTTGTTTGCATGAGGTGGCTTGTGTGTGTCTAATTTTTACTTTTCCATCTGGTTGAATTTTTTTTAGGTTATGATCTGCCTAATCCTACATCTGTTGTTGTAGTCCGTGAAGTTTATGATGGAGAGCATGCTCATGAATTCTTCGAAAGGGAATTAGAGTGGGCCCTTGAAGCTGGAGCTCCGGCGATCGTTGTGGAACCATCTCGCCTTGGCGATGAAACAGCCCGATGGATTGCTGTTGGCAATTTCCTTCACAAAGGGGGAGTTATTGCTGGTGCAGCATCCCTTTTAGCAGGTGACATCTATTGATCTTAATTTACTTATTTACTATCTTCTGGGAAAGGGATTTACTGCTTCTAGTGAAATACCAAATGATCCTTGCACTCAACGGTATTTCCCACTATTTAATTGTCTAGGTTGGTGAAGTCAATGACAGGAGTCATTTAAACTTGAATAGAATTTATGTATTATTAGTGCAGCCATTTGCACAAGGCCCAAACTCAACCGAATTCTAACACATACCATTCTTTACATTACATTTGTTTCATTGTTTATTCAGTTACGTAGGTCAACCTTGATATACAGTAAAATCTGGTTATAGCACGTCTCAGAATAATGCGGTTTCTGATATGCCGCAGGTCTGGGCTTGTCCCGCAAAATTTTCAGCTCTTTTCCTTTTGCACTGGCTTTGAATCGAACTTATCACGACACATTTCATACTTCCATGCAACTATGCTTCAATGTACGACAGTAAATTCTAGGGATGGGACTTGTAAACGTGTATACGTTTGGAGGCGTGTACACGTTTGGAGGCGTGTACACGTTTTCTTTTTCATGCAAAATAATACACGTTGGCATCGTCCGCCTTTGATCATGAATTGCCCCCACATCCCTCTCTCCCCCCCCCCCCCTCCCTCCCCCCAGTCACTTAATATGACTTGAGTCAAGGTGAATTGTTATGAATCAGTGTGTACGGTACTTCTTGGAATCTGGATCGCAGTCGGTGGCTACTGTCACTGCATGCAGTTACCTCTTACTCCCTGTGACACAGTTTGATCTTAGCAGGCTGCGGTTCTGCAAGCAGTGGTGCGAGACTCTAACACTCTAGGCGTACATACCTGTAGGCCCACCACAGAACGGAATATGGGCCCAGAGACTAACTATTGTATGCATCGGGAAAGATAAGACACGTGTACACGCCTGAATAACAATGGTGAACACGTTTACTATAATACACGCTTTTGCCCATCCCTAGTAACTTCACTTCAAATCCATCGTTGCTGGGCAGAAACATTACATATTAGTATGTTCTGGTTTTCCTTATCAACCGCGGCCCTAAATTATCCACGGCATATGTTTTGAGGGCTTTAGGTGGCTGAGTTCTCAACATGGGGGTTTCCCTTGATTATCCACGTTCAACAATTCGACTACAAAGAAGAAACTCCCAACATGGCTTCCATGGCCAGTCAACACGGTTCCCAAATATTTACCAAGCTTCGCCGACCGCAGAGGATAATTATATTTACGTGGTTGCCTCCAATGACCCTTTCCACAATTATTAGAGTAAAATACAAAAATCCCTAAAGAAATAACTCACCACCTAAGTTCTGATTTTTTCTTCACCGTGGTTATTCTACATGCATTTTGATCAATTTTCACGGAAGCAGTGATGCAAATCGTGATTTTCAACGTTCGTTTACTTCGTATCACCATATTTTGTACTGTATGTATTACTTGAAACTATGCAAACAGGATTTTCTTTTGCCAATCTCAATGGTAAGTTATGTATTTCTACGCAGAATTCTCATTTAGTAAATACGTAACTCCAGCTCAGTCAATTTTTTGGCCGTCATTTCAACCAGAAACTTGTGTTGCGAAGGCACGGGTACTTTCAGATATCTCAAATCTTAAATTATTGTATTCTGGCGTAAATGATCCTTCTAAATTTATTTGGGCATAGGGGCTTAGGGCGTTAGTTGGCATGGGGTCTCGACAACCTCTTGCTGGATTGGTATACCTTTGTGCTGAAGTGGCGAAATAATAATAATAAATATATTTATTGCTCCATCAAGTTTTGTACACAATATATAACAATAAACACAAACTGGAGCTTTAGGTGATCCCTAAGGCATTTGCATGTTGGTGGAGTCACCTTCAAAATACAGTGGGACCTAGTTAGGACGTTTTTGAAGGGGACACAAAAAATGAACGTGCAAACCAGGAAAACGTGCTAACCAGGAAAGTAAATATTGTAATTCAGGAAATGCCAATCGGAGAAGTTAAAATAATTACCATTTCTTGCGTAAGTTCTCATATTCACGCCTTCCTTAACTATTTTCAAACATAAAATTAACAAAATAAGCGCTAATTTGCTAAGCGAATGCAAACTGAATGATAACTAGGATTTATAGCTTTCCCAGAAATATGAATTTTTTAAAACAACAATGCTTCGCCTTGATTCATTGATAGAAAGAGATGTTTTGCCAAGTTATATAGCATTTCTAAGGTCAAATAGCCCTAGATATAATGTTAATTTATGTTTAAGGTTTTAAATTGATCAAAAAATTCTGAAACATTGTATCATGATTGTATTTACCTATATTTCTATAACATTCATTCTTGGCATAATACCATTAGATCGATCGATATATCGATTTATAACAGTTAAATTGACATGTTTTATTGCGTACAGATTTTTATATTTCAATGGTTTATATGTAACGTAACGGTTGCCCCTGCTCCAAAAAGGTCGCCTTCTCCAATAATTCAATACTGAAGGACGCGGGTGTACCGGACAGTGCCGCATCACTACCCTGCGACCGCCAGGCCAACCCCGAAAGGCAATCGCACATGCACAGGACAGGAAATTATAATAATTCTGGTTCCGATAAAGGACCAGCGACTAGCTCCTCCTAGATGTAAATAAAATGCGGCCAATGCACCGCGCTCAAAGTCCCCGTCTGCCACGGCAAGCACCTGGATCGTCGCCCGGCAACTAAATTAGCCCCCTTTTACCCAGGACCAAGGAACTTCAACTGACAATAAGAAAATGCTCATATGAATTCATTTAACCCAGTTTAATGAACATTGAACAGCATAATATAAAAAAAACGACTTATGAAAAATATACCCTGATGAGGTGAGGGATGGATTATTCCTGGGTGAACATGAACATGTATGAATAATTATGAGGAAAAGCAAAACAATTTAACAAATCAATAATCAATTAAACAATCGATGTAACAACGACCATGAACAATTTAACAAATCATCCTTGCGAGCAATAGTTGCGGGTCAAGAACCGACTCAGAGTTCTTCCATCAGCCAAGTATTTCTTGATTTTAGCCAATTAACAAAGGCACACGGGATTCACTTCTGCCACGAATGGGAATTATGGGGATGTCTGAGGGATGTGTCACAATGGGGACAAACCGTTCCGGATGATTATGTACTCCTGATGAGCCGGACGTCGCGTCGGCGCGATCACCGGCGTCGTCTCCCGGTGTAGGGTTCACCGCCGCTCCGGTTTTGCCGAATCCGGATGTATTTTAGCCAGTCAGCCTGACTGGCGACGTCTGTTCCTTTGTCCTTCTGTCCTTCGGTTAAATGTCCGATAGTGACTCTCTCACGGCCACTCTCTCTCTGTGTCCTGCTGTCTCTCGGTTGACTTTCCGAGCGAGTGACTCTCACTGCCACTCTTTCTGTCCTCCTCCCTCGGTTGACTTTCCGATAATGGCCCTCTCACTGCCACCGGCCCAAAACAACTAACTCTCTGCCACATGCACACACTCCTCGTTTTTGTCTTAGTTCCAAAATTACACCCCCCCCCCCCACACACACACGCGCATCGATGGGAGGCTCAGGAACCACTTCGATCCCTCACGCGGGAAATATACAAAAAACATCATCACACTTACATTTAAAAGTAACGAAAATAATTTCGTTACAATTCGCTTAAAAAATTTGTCCACGGTACTCTGCTTTTTATTTTTTGTACTGAGCTCTAATATTCTCGCATCAAGCTTCGCATGGAGAGTCAAAGCATCGTCTGCTCCCACAACACTCGTCAAATAACGGTGCACGTACTCCATAGCCTTGAGTGTTTTGGTCAGAGTTGGAGACATAGGAGATGAATCAGACTCAGTTCCTTGCTCGGCATCATCTTCATCATCTATTTCCACCAACTCCTGCTCGTGAACCTCATCAATTGACAAGGTCTGGCAAACATAAAGATCATCGTCGCACTTGCATTACTCGTTGAAATTCATCTCTCCAGCAATCTGATGCCACTCCTCTTGAGGAAAATGAGTCGGTTCTGCCTCTTGTGTCATGTCGTCTGTGATGCCAGGCTCCAAATATGTAAATCCTGCTGCCTTAAAGCAACTGGCGATGTTTTTTCCGTTCATGGAATCCCATGCGTATTTGACGAAGTGCATCGCATGCCTAACGTCTATCTTCCACTCAGCTGTTTGTAAGGTGGCCAGCCTCTTTTGTACCAGCAGTCTTCTATATTTGTACTTAAAACATCGGATGATGCCTTGGTCAAGGGGCTGAAGGTGACTAGTTGTGTTTGATGGGAAGAATTCCACCCGAATTTTTCTAAGGTAGCTTGTATCGATGGGATGAGCAGCACAGTGGTCGACAAAAAGTAAAAATTTTCTGTTATTTCCACCCAGTTTGGCATCTAACCCACGCAGATAGGTTTAAAAAATTGATGCTGTCATCCATGCTGCAGGGTTGGCTGTGTATTGACAGGGAAAGGTTTTAATGTTCTTGAAACACCTCGGGTGTTTTGATTTCCCTATCACAAGTGGCATTAGCTTGTCAGTTCCATTCTCGTTGCAGCACAACAGAACTGTTAGTCTCTCCTTGCTTAATTTTCCTCCATGGCATTTTTCTCCTTTAAATGCATACGTTCGATCTGGTAATAAGTTAAAAAATAAACCATTCTCATCGGCATTGTAAATATCATCGGGGCTGTACTCGTCAAGCAACTTGGGCAGGGTCGTTTTCGTCCGAAGTTTCAACCACATCATGATTAACACTGGTTGCCTCACTGCGCACACACCTACAGTAGAATCCCCATATAACGTGTAGGGCATATAACGAGAAGCTCGAATTTGCGAGGGATGGCCAAAGAACGATTTAAAACCCTATGATTTATATGTAAAATAAATCAGTATTAGAGAGTACAACAACCTGCCTCCCTTGGGGTCGTTTACTATTACGAGTGGCAAATGTCTGCTTCAATCTTGGCAAACCTGCACCAACTTGTGCTCATGTCCTCTGTCATTGAAATTACATGACTAGCAGTATTTTTTTCGGCACAATTTGAAGTCCAAATGCACATTTCCAACATTCACGGCATGTCCGTATTCACACATTAATTCCTCGTAAGTCCGTGCATTTTATTGTTCTTTTGTCATTCTCCCGCTTGTTTATCAAGTTCAGTCCGACTGATACGACATCATGGCTGGGAAATGAAGTTGTTGGATCTGAAAACTAAAATACAAATTATCAATGAATGCGAAAGTGGTGATGGGTCCAAAAGCGAGATAGGGAGGCGATTTGGCATATCTTCCTCTACCTTATTCACAATTTTGAAGAATAAGGAAAAATTTCATGCTGCAGTGCTTCAAGAAGGACGTCCAACTGGTCCAACCAGCCAGAAACATTTGCGGCCAGGAGAACATATACAGTTAGAATCTGCCCTTTTCTCGTGGTTTTGCCAGCAGAGAGCAGCCTGAATTCCGATAAATGACCCATTGATGAAGGGAAAAGTGGAGTATCTAAGTGAGAGGCTCGGTATTGACAAGTTAAAATATTCCGATGTTGAATATGTAAATTGTTATGAATTCGGATTCCCTATATTTTAAGTTGTCTACGTATTGTATTGCCATTTTTAATTGTTTTAAAGATTATAAATATTGAAAACAGGTAAAGGATAATTCATTTCGATTTGCAGGAAAGGTATTTATACTATTAATCATGCTTCTATCTCGCAGAAGGGAGTGTAGTCAGTATTCATGGTATTCATTATCAACAAGTTCCCGCTATATGTAAGTGCGGCAGAAGATATTATGTGTATCGTGATGGAATTAATTTTGGAACTTACAACCTTCGGAAATTTCTTCCTCGCGCTCGAAACTCACAGCAAATCACGTATATGAACCATGGAATACCTAAAAAATAGTGAATCATAAAAATGTTGATGTGCCCTGCTACCCAGCGGCCGCAACGTGCACTATCGCTTGAAAAATACATGTTACCCGGGAGCCGATACTGTATTTGCTCGTGGTAAAAAGTTTCACATCTTATCTAGACGCAGTTGATTCTTGAAAGTCTGCGTTATTGTGTCCCCACTCCATGCTTACAACTGTCATATGTAGACTTGCTTGTAACAAGTATGTTTCTATAAATTCAAGAGAGTATTCCACGCATAACTATTGTAATAATAACACAAACAGCAGTATACTGTTAAGGGCTAATCGTAAATGCTGGTGATATTGGGCTCTATGATTCCGAAAAGCCAAAGTAAGCTGTTTTCTGAGGCGATCTTACAGACGTTGAAGTCCTCTCCTTTATTTCCACTATTTAACTGGAGAAGATAGCAGCCCGGTGCTTGCATGGAACAAAATCCCCATAGGCTATATCTTGGTCATTAAGTTATCTGTCATTTTTGCCAATTTCAATTAATGGAATTTTCTCCGAAGCATGTATCCGTTATAATTCACTTTTTAGAGAGGTAAGAGGCATAAAATTTTTTCTCATTTCCGAAGTGTTTGCCGTTTATAGTCTGTTGCATTGCTATTACTTGCGGCTGCGACATATTTGGTGCACCCAAAACATCGGGGCAATAACAATACAGCAATGCGCAGTACAGTACACGTGTCCTGAAGTGTCAAAATTCGACGTTTAATATTCCAGTGTATGACATCTAACATGGAATTTGATGTCATCGAAAGTGAATAAGATCATAAGTAATTGAAGTGTTCGAAAATATGATTTTTAATAGCTATCTCAATAGAATGTTTTCGCCACTCACCAAAAATCCCCACAATAATGGCTAAATTAGCATTACAGTTGTAGGAATTGGCTGTGTAATGATTATTAATCATCTATGGTATTATCGAGAGTTCCATTTAGCGAGTGATTTTTCAGATCCCGAGAGTTCTTGCTAAATAGGGCTTCTACTGTATAAACTAATCCATGTCTGTTTTTGAATCCATCGATCCAACAATTGGAGGCATGGAAATTTTCAATGCCCATTTTTACAGCCAAATGCAATGCCTTTTCTCTGATGATGGAACCATCAAACGGCACGGTTGAACTTCGTGCTTGTTTGCACCATTTAAGGAGAGACCACTTCGGATTTTATCGCGATTACTGACAATCGTGTTTTAAGTAGATGCAGAAATGTTTAACCTTCGCGCCAAATCTACTCGCTTGACGCATGGATTTCTATCTACTTCTTCCAGAATTTTAATTTTTTCTGCAGTTGTAATCAGCTTCACAATTGTTTGCTTTCCATTTTAACTGTCCTTATGATCACAAAACGTGCAATATGAACGACTGCCCGCTCAAGAACTACACTCCCGTTAATGGGCTGCGTATTGTTTTACGTCACACCACTAAAATAGGAATGCATAAGAATAAACATGAAAATGCTAAGGGTTAATATTTAGTATATTAACTCGAGAGTTTCGGTTGTTTACATGACTAAATAAAACTAGAAAAATGGTGAACGGGTTGCTCAACGGCAAGTTATTGAACGTACTAACCAGGGAAGCACCAGTATTTAGAACGTGGAAATCAAATAATTTTACCTGTATTTTGTCCCTATGATTACGGGACCGTGATACGTGATAAGGAGGAAAACGAGCTAAGGAGGAACGTCCTTACCAGGTTCCACTGTATCATAGTATTACTAGCACAATTTTTTTTACTATGACAAAATGTCTCCAGTTGGAAAGAGAAACTCTTTACAACAGAAAAATAATATACATAAAAAACAAAGGAATAGAAATAAATACACAAAAGTACAAAACAGGATATTGACAGCAAACAATCTCTAAAATAGATACCTAATCATATTTCCACTAGTAAATAGCCAGAGTTTCACCTGCTTTTGGAAAGTTTTGATGCTAGAACTGACTTGGATACTCTGTGGCAAGCTATTGAAAATTTTTGGCCCCAAATAAAGAAAGCATCGTTTGAAAAGGGTAATATTTGGTTTGGGCAAAACATACGAATCATTTTTCCGCAGATTGTATGAATGAGGCTTATCCAAGACTTTAGGGTTATTTTTGCTACGAAGTTAGAATAGTCTTAGCACCTTGTATATGTATGTATAAGTTCCTTAAAGGGAGTATTTGCAGTTTTTCGAATACTGGAAAAGAAGGTGAACGACTTAATCTGGTATGGACTATTGCTTTTAGAGCTGTTTCTGCACGTTTGAATGTATTTTTGAAAGCACTGCCCCAGCTTATTATACCATAGTTTACCCTAGAATATACAAAGGCTTAATATAATTTATACATAAAAGTTAAAGAACACTTATTTTGAATAAAATATTTTAATTTTACATTTTTTCAAACTATTTGTGACATTTTTAATATGTTGCTCCCATTTTAGTTGTTCATCAATTGTTACACCTAGGTATTTGCATTCTTTAACTCGTTCCAGTGTAAAACAGTCACTGCAACTCTTATAAATACACTTTGAAGAATGGTGCACAACTTTGAAATCAATGGAGAAACGATTACAAATATTAAAACATATTACTTTTGTTTTCTCACTTAATTTCAGTTTTTTTGTTGCAAACTATTTGCTGATTTGATTTACATCAGATTGCATGTTCTGCTGTACCTCCTCCCAGTTCAGACCAGTATAAGTCAAAGCTAGATCATCTGCAAAGGCAGTTAATTTACCTCTTAAATTTAGGCTACATAGGTCATTAATATATATTAAGAATATTATAGGACCTAATACTGATCCTTGGGGTACTCCAGAACAAATATTTTCGTAACTACTTTGGTTATTGCAGACCTTCACATATTGAGAGCGTGAAGTCAAATAGCTTTGAAACCAATTTAGAGCAATGCCACGTATTCCTGCCAGTCTTAATTTGTTCAATAATACCATATGATTTATTGTATCGAATGCTTTTTGGATATCTATAAAGACATCAGCAGTTTTTTTGTTACTGTTAACCGACTGAAAAATTTGGGTCATAAAGTTTTCCAGAGTGCTCTCCGTACTTTTTCCGACCCTAAAGCCGTATCGCTTTTCACTAAAATATTTATTTTTATCCAGAAAATTTACTAGTCTCTTTTTTAAAAGTTTTTTGAGTATATTAGAAAAAATTGAGAGCAAAGAAATCGGCCGGTAATTGCGTACATCACACAGATCGCCTTTTTTGTGTACAGGAACAACAATTGCTTTCTTTAAAGAAGCAGGGAATTCCCCATTTTCTAAGCTTCGACTGAACAAATAGCGTAGTATGTCTAGGATGTCGGCTATGATAGCTTTTAATAAGCCTGCATTTATTCTATCTGGCCCAGCGGATTTTTGAGAGGAGAGAGCGTTGACTATTTTTAATATTTCAGGCGAGGTGACTGGTTCCAAAAAGTATGAGTTAGGGCTGAAATTATTTTCATTATTTGATAGGATACCAATCAGTGAATCATTTTTTACATTAGGATATGTTTTGGTTGACTCAAATATACTTATGAAATATTTGTTGAACTCATTTGCAATTCGCTCTGGGTCAGTTATGGCTCGATTTTCTATTATTAGTTCATGTTTCTGAATATTTTTCTACCTTGCTCCCGTTAATTCGCTGAAGATATTCCACTGTTTCTTTGTATTACGATTTGCCTTTTCAAATTGTTCCATATAATAGTAGTTCGCCGTGTTACAGATACCATTACGCAATTTGTTTCTGAATTTTATGAACGCGTTTCTCAAGCCTTCATTGGATGGGTGATGACGAAGCTTATTTAATAAATAATTTTTATGTTTAATTTTGTTCATCAAGGAATCAGTCATCCAGGGTTTTAATTTAACTGCATGTTCTTTCCTAATCCTTCGAATTTCAGACACATTTAGACAAATTTATAATTTATTTAGGAATATTTTCTTTGCACAAAGCATTCCAAGATTGTTGCTGAACATTTTCCTTGAATACTCTATGACAAAAGTAGTTTATCTCGACACAATTTGAAAGTTTACTTTCGTTCGCTTCGCGTGCAGATCGATTGGAGATAGTGAGTTGGACTGCATAGTGATCCGTTATAGCTAAATGTATGACCTTGGCTTGGAGATCTATCTTGTATGAATTGAAGAACCTGGAAAGAAATAAGCTTTACTCCAGTCTCGTGAATGATTATAAACTCACCTAGTGTGCAGTTTGTTTTTTGTATAATTTAGACATTATTAATTAACTAAATTAAGCCTTTCATTAGCCATTAGAGAGACATTATTTTGGTTGCCAACTTGTAAAAATATGAGAACTTCAGCTGAAGGGTAACTTATATCAAGGGCGCATTATTTATAAACGAAGTGATGTACGACTACTTGATGAATACAGCTGGTACGAGATAATAAATCACATCTATGAAACAAGCTAAATTATATTGTAACATTTCTTGGTGAACGATAGTGACAAACTGTAAAGGCTTATCTAAATTTGCATAGAAATTTATGCCCCTTATGACTTCGCACCATAATACCGAGAACATCTGCATCGCACTGCCATCTAGGTTGCTGATGCTCTCAAACTGTTATGTGAATATCAGTCTTCCATGTGAAGTGATATTGTCGACGGAGGGCGTAGTTCGCACTGTGTTCTTTTCCAACCGCATTAACCATACGATAACAAAACTTGCCAAAGTAGGTTTTTTATTGCGGGAAGTTTCTGTAGCGACCATGCCCCCTGAAGTGCAGCTAAAGCAGAAAATCTTATATATAAAAAAGAATGTTTGTCTGTTAATTTTGTATGCACTCCAATACCATTCATCCGATTGCGATGAAACTTTTTTGAGTTGTTGTGCGCGTGCCCATAAAGATTTCTGAATTTTAAAAATGGCAATTTTTGGGGTTGTTCTTACCCCAATATTGTTAACAATCACTCCCATTAGAAAAGCATTGAATTCGGTGCAGGTTTTTCTTTAATTGCTTTTTTAAAAAACTTGCACTCAAGATATTGGATGGAAATTTGTATCATAGAACGCATAAAAGAATGCCGTATTTAATTATTTCATTCAATTTTCTTATACGCTTCGTTTTTGTCCAAGTATTGCGATTTTATCTGGAAATTCATCAATTTTTCTTCATTTTCAACAGCAGAAATTTCCTTGGCAATTATAGAGCTGGCTAGATATAGTTACTTTGATAATAAAGGCTTAAAATAAGTTGATTTCATTTGTAACTTAAAAGAAAAGGTACAACTTCACTAAAATTGTGTTCGAATAAAGACAACAGTCGTACTGCTTGCCAGACCAGAGAACGTGACATCACAACCATGTGCGCAGGCCTGTAGTTGAGGTGTTGCTTTGGAGATATTTCTTACGTTTGTGGGGAGGGAGTTCCAGAAATTTACTGCAGTAACAATGATTGATGTACTGAAAGCTATAAACAAATCAAGGAATGGGTTTCTCAGATAGGTTTTTCTTTCATCAATAGTGAGTGGAACATGCCAAAAATATCATTGGTAAGTCTTAGAAACTAGTATAGCCTATGATTTGAAAATGTTCTCTTGGAAAATAGAGGATTGCTTCTGTATGTATAGATGAGAAAAGTGAAAAATAAGCGGGAGTAAAATTTAAATTTCTTGCCTCTCGGAGCATTCCTGTATATTACCTAATGTTATTTTATCTAAGTTGACTTTCCTCATTTGCCATTCCCAACTGACCCTTCTTTTTTCCATTCGTGCTTCATTTGCAGGCACTATTTGGCCCGATCGCCCCGTGCTGTACATTCCATCGTGCATTTGCTCAGCCCTCTGCACAAGCTTGTACATGTTCTCTTGGTGCCCTGACCCTTGCTGCAAGTATCAAGTGGAGACGGATCCCAGGCAGTTGGCCAACATCCTTCCCCTTCACCTTCTGTCTACATCGTCTACACCTCCGGGATGGGTCGGACGGCCTGAGGGTCCACCTTCCTCGTCGTCCTCCTCCAGCTCATCTTCCTCAATGCATCGATATCCAGTCAGCACGTCCCCAATCGTTCTCGTCCGGAAGGATGACTCTCGCCGGAAGGTCCTCCACTCGACTGTGACCCTTTGTGCTCTCCTGCTCTGTGCATATCGATTATACTACACACGCAAGTGATACACAAGGGAAAACAGGAGACTCGTGCACATGCCCCCTATAAAAAAATAGTGAGATGCAGACGCCTCAGTTCCTAGGCTTTGTCAGTGGTGCTTCCATTCCCACTGTCAGCTTTAACTTGTATATTACCTGGGCCGTCTTCATTCTGTGGTTGTCTGCCAACACTCGTAAAATTGCAGCAGTTTTGTTTTGATAGTTGAATTAGTATTCTGTTGTGTCATTTCTTTTTGGTTGGAAAATGTTTTTTTTTGTAACTTTGATAATCCAAGGTCTTTTAACCTATATTTTTGCTTCTCATTGTCGAAGTTGTATTTCATAGATTTCTCATTGAAAATGAAACTCAAGTGTAATTTGATTTTGTTTTTATTTTCTTAATTTCCACATTTACCCGAAAGGAAGATGAGGCTTATCCATGGAGAAAAGCATAATATAAGAGCATCCAAGACTAGTATATGTGTGCACTCAAATTTATGTTTGTAAATTGGTTGCATTGTATTTGAAGAATGCTACTTGCTACTAAAGTAATTCTACTTTTTATAGGAATTTATTCTTTTCTGTAATTAATGAAATACCTATTGACAGTGCTATCACCTACACAATGTAATATGTATTATTTACAGAAATGTGAACATTGGATTTATTCAAAGAAACATTACCCTATCAAAAAAATAACATTTCTGAAAATCTTGTCAAGTTAAATTCTGTTTTCTTTCAGAGTTTAATGGACTTGACTCATTTTAGTGTTTTAATTGTGCTCCAAGAGTAACATCAATTCTCCTTGTCAGGAACCTGATCAGTTAAGTAGGCACTGGATTTTGTTTTCTGAAAATCTGGGAGGAGAAAAAATTTAAAAATAAGGTCCCGGGCTCTTTGCACTTTCACTACCAAGCTGTTTCCTGAGTGGCCTTCCTACATGTTGATCCAATACAGCCTAAGGTTTTTAAAAGTTTCAAATTCAATTTCTATTTTGCCACTCTGTGTTATTTACCAAACTTAAAATTTTTGAAGTGAATGGAGACATCTTTCTCTCACTTATAATGATTAGTGGAAAAAATAGTTTTTATGTTTGTAAATTTTTACTCCAGGAATATAACAATTATGAAAAAAGTCATCCCAGAACATAGTGGCAGCCTAGTCATGATTAGTTCCTTCCCGACATAATTAGCAGCGAAACCACTTAGTGCATACTGTAGTGGTCCACGGCCCGCCCGGATAAAACTTTGGGCCAAAAGAAACACGTACAAAACAAAAATCCTCTCGAACCTTTCCCGCACGAGATCCGTGGAGCAAACCTGCGTCACCTAATACAATACAAGAAAATAGAAGCCTCTTTAAGAGAGGATAAGCGGGTGGGGGGTCCCCAACCTTGCGCAATATTACATGCTCCCTGGCGTTACGGCCGGGGCAGAGCGTACTGAGGGTAAGAAAAGGAAATACTAGGGGGTAATAGGGAGCCTCGCCTCCCGACCAGTAGATACAGAAGAAACACACACACTGTCCCATTCATTTAAGCACGTATTATAATTTCATAATTCGGCACGTTTTACAACAGATAACCCTTTTTAAAAACTAATGATGGATGAATGAATGAAATGAATTTATGAACATTAATGGCAAAGAAAAAAAGAATGCAAAAGAACAATACCAAAGGACAAAACACCGTCGTAGGCGGTGAGCAAACGACACAAGTTAAATTATTACACCTGGTGGGAGGTAATTATGAGTCCTTCCCTCTCTTCTTTGAACACTCGGTCCACATCAACAAGATTAATGACATAGGGGCAAGGGGTATTCAAGAAAGGCGATTGCTGTAGCTGAACACAGGGGGGGGGGGGGGGGTTTGTGGTGAAAATCTGTCGGGTGGTGACAATCTTACGTGACCGCACGGCGGCAGCCACGGCCTGGAGATATCACAGCCTCGGCTCTTATGACTGCAGGCTCCTCCTCCTCGGGATTGGAGTGGCGTCTGGCACACGATGCTCTGGACTTTCCTTCTGGCTGTGCTTTTCTTCCAAAATGGGGGGGTCCCTTGGCATGGACCGTACGTGGCGTTTCAGCGACCACGTATTGCTGTCAGCGTAGCCTCTTCTCCTTTCCTTGATGTCTTTCTCGAATATCCACGAACTACCAGTCACTTCTTGGGCCTGGCAACGGGCAGAAGCTCCACTCGCATGCCGTTTGTTTTCAATGTCAATTCCTTTCTTGGCGTGGCGGTGGAGTTCTCAATGTGGGGGGAGGGGGGGTTAGGGGGTGTGGGTCTGGCCAAAGGCCCATATCACTTTACTTCCTTATCTTTCATCGCACGCTCACACACAGTCTCACCTTCCTCCACGGGTCGAGTTTTAGAGGGGGTGGGGTAAGGGTATGGTCGGGTCGAGGGAAAGTAGGAATACGCTTAAGCATGGTGTAATGGGGCCAACCATTTCAATACATATAAGCAAAGTCAGCTTCATTGATGAGCCCATTTTATTTAGCTTCTCCGGAAATTTGGTATGACCTCCCTACATATAAAAAATGAGAAATTTTGCGTTGTTGAAATCTTCAGCTATCAGGAATTGGTAAATTTTCAAGATTTTAGGGGAAAATGGTGTGGGTAATTCTCGTAAATATTCAGATAGTGTTTCTTGTATGATAAGTTTTATTAACTGAGGCCATTGTAAACCCAATATACTGGGACAGTGCTGGATTGACACACTTGGGGGCCTGTAGGCAGTACAACAGTACCCATGTTAATAAACAAGTCGCAAGGAAAGAAAGGGGAAAAAAATTCTCTGGGCCCATAGACAGCTGCCTACTTTGCCTTATTGGTAAGTCGATACTGCTGTGAACATATCAAGGATTGGCTGATGTTTCTCTGAAGCTGAGGAAGTGGTCAGTAGTATCTGTAAGATAATTTGCTGAAGATCACTGGAATTTCAATCATTGATCGTCATAGAAAATTGCTAGGATGGTATTTGTGTTTTAGGTTTACCCAGAAGTACAAGAACCACACCCATGTCTCAGTTCCCTTTTGAGAAAGAGCATAATTATCGATGCTAGGATCGGGAAACTGGTTATATTTTCGTAATTTCTTCCCTGCTGCCATATCCTTGTTTGCCTCCTTCAATTTTGTTAAAGTCATCCTTCGTAGGTACATGATGTCTTGTTCTTAAGACTTCTGATGCACCTCGTAAGAATTTCCTCCACCACATTCACTCATGACTTTCTTGGTCAACCCCTTCCTACATCTACCTACTTCCCCACAGGTTGCCACTGGGGCATGATTGCACTATGCGTTTTCTCCGCGTTGACTAATCAGCTACACAGGCTCCTTTCTTGTGTATACCAGAGCATTCACTGTCTTCTTTCATGACCCTCTCATCTGCTATCCTATTTCTCCTACTAGAGGAGGAACAAACATTATTGTATTATTGTTTTAAACTTATTTAAGAATCCACTACAAATTGAAGAAAAAGTTTCAGGTTATTGTGATTACAATATAGGTCAGGGAAAGGTACGAAGTTCATCCAAATGATAAAAAGTATATATTTTGATGCAACAGTTGTTGCTGGAAAAACACCACTCATGTTTGAAATATCTCAAATTTAGAAATAAGGTAGGGAGCAATGGAAGCTCAGTACATCTGCTTTACAAGCTTTTTAAGGAATAATATTATAATAGCTGAGAACACCAAATTTCAAGTCTGGGTTGTGTCTGTAGTCCCATTCAATCAAGAAAAATGTTTAAAATTACAGTGATTCGTAAATATGTGATTGTTGTACCTCTAACGAAAAATATTAATTCAAATAAGTTTTAACACAGGCTACTTCACATAATTTTTAAATTGCAAACATGATTTGTGTAACAAATGAGGAATGAATTGGTATGATTGATGAAGGTGGTTTTCGGTGAATGACTTTTGAGGAAATATTTCCTGGTGTACTTCTATGATTTTAGATGAGGAACTTCTCTTCCTTAAATCAGTATCTACCATGTGATTTTCATGAGTAATTCATCCATTTTTCAATGGTGTATCTATCCCTGATCAAAGTAGCAATTACATCACACTACAGATGGAAAATAAGAGTCGGTTTCAGCTTGGGAAGCAGATGCTTTTGCCACCTAGAAACTCTCCTTACGGAAAGATGAGTGAAAACATTGAATAATAACTTAAAGATTAAATATTTAGGTAGTAATACTTCCCCCCTGTAGGAGATCAGCCATTCATAAAGAGTTAGGAATTTTCAGGCATAATGGTTCCAAAGTATAAGGATTATACCGTGGTTATCCCTCAGGAAAATTCTTTGGCTTCCCCACCAACCAGCTACTCTTCCTTAATAGGACCAAAAGTCCTCCCATTTTATTCCAGTGAGTATTGATCAAAACTATCCCCTTAATGGAAACATAAATTAATAAAAATTTATGTTCTCTTAAACCTTTATCATCATCTGAGTAATCTACCGGTTAAAGGTAGGTTATGATGAAAGTCAGAGAAAATTCAACAGACTCTTACACATGCAGTGCCCCATCTACCTATAGTATTTCTTTCTTCAACACCGCGTAAGTTCTACCTTTCTTCTTCCCGTCTGTAAAATCTATTCTCTTTCTCCCCCTTCCCCGATTGCCCAACATCCTTCCCTCTATCACGGCCTTCAGCAAACCATCGCCCCTCATTACCTCTTCCAGCCACCTACCCTGCCTTCCCCTAATCTTATCCAGAAGTTTCCTCTCCTCACCAACTAGGTCAAGAACTTCCTTATTTGTCTTCCTTTCCGTACAACGCATCTTCTCCATCCTTCTCCACACCCACATCTTGAACGCCTTCAGTCTATTTTCGTCTTCCTTTCTCAAGGTCCACGTTTCTGCCCCATACAACGCCAAACTCCATATCAAGCTCTTCACCAGCCTCTTTTTTACATCCTTACTTAAATTTCCCGTCATCAGCTCCCTTCTATTATTGAACGCTTCCTTCGCTAGCGCTATTCTCCTCCTAATGTCTTTGCTACTATGACCTGTTTCTTCTAGCATACTACCCAAGTAATTAAATTGTTCTATTTGCTCTAGTTTGTGACTTCCTACTCTTATGACCAGCCTCACTTTCTTTGTCCTAGAAAATCTCATTACTTTTGTTTTCTTATGATTTATCTTCATTCCTTATTCCTCACACTGCTTTTCCAATGCATCTACTAAAGCTTGCAATCCTTTCGATGATCTACTGACCAACATCTGGTCGTCCGCGAATCTAACAGACTTAATGAGCTGGCCTCCTACTTTGATTCCCACATCTAGCTCATCCCATGCCTCTCTTACCATTTCCTCCACATAAATGTTAAAAAGCAAAGGCGACAATGGGCACCCTTGCCGCACCCCCCGACCTACAACAGCCCACCCTGATTCACCGTCAGCTATCCTCACCTGAGCCCTCTGCCCCATTTATATGTAAAAGGCAAAAGATATGTTAGTGCCAGAAATTTTTACCTAGATTTGATTTTGCTCTAAAGGTTAATATATTTTCTAGAAAAACGTTTTTACTCTTGGAAATGCCACCAATTGATTTTATTATGTCTTTGTATTCTTGTGCACTATTGCGGAGAATTTGTTTTCTCTTGAATTGAGTAAACAAATTTTTTGCTCATGAACAGAGGAGATCTGGTTTTATACTTGGTTTAGGTTTTCATTTCTTGTGAACCTTCATGAATACACTTTTCTACCCATATTGCTACCTTCAGATTGATTTTCTGTTTCAACTGTGGAGTGTTTATAACCACCTCACTACGCACCTGCTTCAATTAAAGGAAATAGTTTACAGAACTTGTAAAACTGGGCCTCTTAACCCAAAATAATGTATGATACATATATGGCTATTCAAAATTTCTTTTTTTTTAACTTTGAAATCAAAATTAACTCCTGGGGCTAATATTTTTATTTTCAGCATATTTATGAGTCCATATAGGTAGAATAATCAGAATTGCTCTCTTTGAGGTAATTGGCTCTCGGAAAGTTTCGCTAAAACTGGATGAATATTCATGCTTGATGATAGAAATGACAATGTTTAGTTTGGGTCATATCCAGCTAAGTGCATACCTTTGAACATTATAAATGACAATGTCTAGTTTGGGTCATATCCAGCTAAGTGCATACCTTTGAACATATGTTCTTAACCTTTGGCAGTCATGCAGATTTAGAGTCAACCGCCAAGGTTACTCATCAAAACATCTTGTCTTTTGGGTAAATGAATTATTGCATACCACTTAATTGCTGCTTTTAAATTTTTACATAAAACTTTGTTGTTTTTTTGCATCAGTTTGGAGTAGATACTATGTAATTCTTCATTTTAGAAAATTCCTGAAAGACTATCCAGAATATATATTTTTGGAAAAGTGAATCAGAGATAATGAAAGAAACAATCTGTATGTCTACTATGTTGCCATTTTAAATCATCATTTGCACTGAGCATACCATATGTTTTATTTCTCATAAGTAACGTAGTTATTCATACTGGAAAATCTTAACGCAAAAAGCTATGGGTAACTTACATTGTTATTCAGGTTAATATTGGCAGGGATAGATTTTTCTGAGATTATTGCATAAATAGCAATGATCCTATTTTTTAAATAGAAATGAAAATCTGTTTTAATAATTATGTATACATATGTATTGCCAGCTACTTCTATGAGCCTCATTTGAACGATTACCAAAGCCAATGTTTGTCTCAAGAATAAATTAGAAATATTTATTTACACAAATGATATGCATATTTTTATGATGTTTGAAATTACCTATGACATTGATTATATCAAGTATATTTTTGTATACTTTTGGGTTTCTTGCTGCATAATCGTAATTGAAGTCGGAAGAGGATTGTACCTGGACATTATTTATTTCAAGGTGGAGTATTTGCCTTACATTTACCCATTGATGGTCTCTTTTAAGTTATTGTTCTAATAAAAATCTTAGTGACTACTTCTGTGGTTTATCATTTGCTTACACAAGAAGGAGTTATCATTGTGCTATTTCCTGTGGCCCATCACCTAGTGAAATACAATTACATCATGGGGTGCTCTTTAGACCACCTTAACAGCATTAAGATCCAATTATCATAAAATGAATGTCAACAAATCCACACAAATTGTTCCTACTGTTGACCATGATAAATAAAATGCATCCCTTCAAACTGTCATAACATGAGCCCTTATTATTTACGAAAATAGGTTATCCGAAATAAACTAATTCAAAGTAAGTAAATTTGATGAATTATTTTTGATAAGCAAATTTTCCGTGCTTGATAGATCATGATAGACTATGATTGGAAAGAGAAATACGGAATTTAAAAGTAGATAATTGATACTCTTGGAGATCATTTACAACTACCTAGTACCTACGTCCTCCAAGTTGCAGATGGAGGTGCGGCATCTAAATGTAGAGGTTAGCTGTGAAATATTACTTGATGAATAAGTATGTAGTCTTGGACTAAAATGGCAATAAAAGAGGGTACAGGGGGCATTACCTTTGGTGAGATGGCTCAAAATGCAACAAAAACCAATGAAGATCATGCCATGACTTGCCAAGTGGCTCCAGCCAATCAGTGGGCGGTCCGTAATCCAGAAGAGATAGGGCAGAGTTATGTAGAATTTTAATTTGGATGAAGATTCGAAATAAGATAAAGCGGAGACTGTGTTTGTCAGTTATGCAACACTTATTGCCCTATAGAATCTGTATAGTACATATATTTACCTAAACCGTTGTAGTACTGAGAGATGGATGGCAGCGGGAAATCACTACATTATCATGCTAACCCTTTTCTTCTTTAAAATAATTTGCAATTAAAAATGTAATAGATAATATTGAGTAAAAAAATTCCAGATTCTAGTCCCCCAATTGGATGCTTTGGTAGGGACTACTCATGAGAGTTGATTGTGCTAAACAGCCAATCAGGACTTGAACATGCCTGGAATGACCGGCTAAGTCAAGGCTGCAGAAGACTAAAATTTATAACTTCATATGTATGTATAAATATGGAGAAAAGTTCTGTATTCTTTAGGTATTAGTGAAATGAAAAGCCCTTACAAAGCCGCCTTCATGCCCACTTCGTAACTATAAATAGAAACACAGACGTGGGAATAACTCTTAGGAATAGCCATGTTATGTGAGTGGATGTATTTTCTATGCTGTGAAAGGATGAGTACTATGATTAGAAAGGAAACAAAATCCAAGGTTGCAGTTGTGGTCCAAGTACATATACATAGATGCACAAGTTGGATTGCTTGGGTGACTAATGGCAGACATTTATGATGGAGTTTCACAACTTAAATACAAACCATTTTCTTTGTTTACAAATTAAAGTATGAAGTCTCTTTGACACGCCTATTTTCTTCTTGAGGTGACAGATGGAAAAGTACTATTTGTTTTCCTCTGAACTTGGGTCTTAATTCAGGGACCTGAAAAAATTCTGTGGTCGGTACCCATGACCTTAGAAACCATTTCATGACCTAAAGGTAGCCCTGGAATGATGAAAAGTCATCAGCAAGCAATCTTTGCAGTTTACATTGCCGAAGTAAATTGGACACCTCCAAAGATTGTGAATATTTCAATGACACCTCAGTACGGGAAATAGAGCAGTAATGCCAGCAAATGTGCCTTTCGGCTCTCCTAGGCCTCTGACAGAAGTGGACGAAGAGACATGACCACCAATAGATATCATGACTGACAGATCCCCACATTTCCTTCTCCTTGAAGTCTGATAAATGTTCCCAACCCCAGAGAGGAATCCAGAAAGTTTTTGACTTGTTATTGATGCAAAGGATGATTTTTCTGGCTTTGTAGATTTTGAGAAGGCATTTGATAGGGTTGACTGGACGAAATTAATGGGAGTGTTGAAGAAATTAGGGGTCAATTGGAGGGACAGGTGTCTCATTCGGAATCTGTATACGAACCAGATGGCACAGGTTAGGGTAGTCGATGGAGAATCGGGATGGGCCATGCTAGAATGGGGAGTATGGAAGGGGTGGCCACTATCGCCATTGCTTATTAACCTGTATTCAGAAGAAATGGTAAGGGAGGCAAGGGGGGATAAGGAGGTAGGAATAAAAGTAGGAGGGGAGCTGACAAAATCAGTGAGATTTTCAGATGATCAGGCATTGGTTTGTCAGTCTGCCAATGGTTTACAGTCAATAAATGATGAATGCATTGGAGTTGCAGAGTGAAAGGGATGGGATGAATATAAATCATAAGGAGACGAAAGTACAGCAACAACATTATTTGTGAGTTTATATAGTCATCAGAAAACCACAACTGCAATGATTTTTTATACCATTGGTGTAAAGACAGGAGATTCTTTTATTGAATGATATCTTTTTTATCTCACCTTAAAGTTTTGGTCTCAGCAAGAGAGAACATGCGGAAATATGCTGTCCTTGAATTGTCGCCACTTCTGCTATTGGTAGGAAACCTTTTTTTCTTCATATCACCTGTCAAAAACACGATACCTCAGCATTGTGGATTTAAGTTCCATATCCACAGCACAACTCACACACTTGTTTGCAAATCACTTGTTCACTCAAGTTCACCCAGGAAAAAGGTCTTGTCACTTGACGCTGAGAGAACGATAGGTTCTTTTATGTGGAAGTGTACATAGTTTTACTTCCCTTATGCCCAGGAAGTTTATAAAGCACTCGACGAGATGTAGTGTCCCATATGCACAGAAAGCGGTCAGCTGAACCAGCAGAGACTTGAGAGCAGTCAGGAGACCATGCACATCTTAACAAGTTCTTCTTGAAGTTATGGTGGTGACCCGCAAGAATTTTCACACACTGCTCCTGGGGTGCATGCACATGGCCTCACATCCCATATCCTAAGGATGGAATCCATGGCAATGGAAAGAGCATAGGATCCATCCGGAGACGAGCCTAGATCAGTAACAGTGTCGGAATGACCTCTGAGGTATGCAGGGGACCAAGGTGTAGCGATAGTGGTCATAACACAATGGTTAGATTTTGATTTATGTTTAATAAAAGATTCAAAACCAACCTGTTTTACAGACTACATTGGTCAAATGGGACGAGACTTCAACACCAGAGCCCAAGAACATAGAAGATCCACAGTCCAAGGTAATAAGTCTTCGATGGTGGCCTAACACCTTCTAGAGAGCGATCACAACTGTGATTTTAACACAAAAGTGCTCCACATTCAAAATAAAGGCAAGAAATTGGATGCCCTTGAATAAATTGAAAAAGTTGAATGAATGAGGAAGTAGATCCCCCTTCTCAACGAAGAGTTGTTTGAGACAAGTTACTCCCCCATTTCCATCTGATTCCCCAAGAATGAAACCCCCCCCCTCCTCCCAGTGTTGACTACAATGCTAATTCAGCCCCCTCCCAAGCAATGAGGAACACAACCCCCCTCCACCAGTGGGTATGAACCATCGACCAGCGGGTACCTGCTACCACCAGCAACGGAGACCCATGATACACATCCTCCTGGATTTATTAGTGTTTTACCTGACTCACTTGCATTCTCTTTTTCAAAACTAAAGCCACACTTTCCCAACTCCTAGTCCAACCAACTCCATTTCTCCATCTCACCTCCCCAGCACACAAGTAACTTGAATGCGAGGACCAATCAAACAAAAGACCTTGGGAACTCTTGACCTCCCTTAAGAGGCCTCAGCGAGAGTAAACAGCTTACAAGAGACAAGAAAGCAATTGTATAAGCTAGAGTGAAACAAAAACACTTAATTATAAATATGATGCAGAATATCAAAAATATTTTATTGTTCATTCATAACATTAAATAATTATTCTGATACAGAAATAGAAAAAAATTAAGGCATTATTGACTTCCATTTTTTTCAGTAAGTTACGTTCTGGTCACTTTTAGCCATAAAATGCAATGGTATCACAAACCACAATATCAAACGCAAAAACACAATTGAAAAAAATGTTCGACCAAACATTCTCCAAGCATTTCAAGGAAAGTGTGATTGCAACTTACTGACCAGTAAGTAGCAATCACACTATTCCCTCCACGTGAAGTACACTGACAAGAAACTCGGGTGACATCCAAGGATTTACTCCTTTTTCACATTATCTTTTTTTTCCAAAATCGCATAAGCAGTCTTAGCTGATACATCTGCAGACACTTCAATTGACAAATTTCCAATGGCTTCCATCAAAGAATCACACCTGAAAGAAATTATACTTAGATATATTAGAATGTATGTGGTAAACATAATATTTTTATTTATTTACCATCACTCTAATGACTCTTGCCATGGAGAATAACATAAACAAGATGTCAATAATCAACTGAACAAATAGTTATAACTTTAATCCACAGCTGAAATATTTAAAGAAATAACATAGGTTATGGGCCCAGAATGTACATTTAAATGATCGTCCAATATAGTGAATTAAAAAAAAACAGAAAAGATTGGATCGCAATTGAGATTAAGACGATGACTGCACGAGGAAGTGTTCACCTGAGAACAAAGAACTGTGGCGAATAAGAAAGAAAGTGAACTTAAGGACACTCCATATTCCAAAGCTGACTAATGGAAATTATCATGTAAGGAGACTGAGGGTGAAAGTGAATTTAGTCGAGAAAATTTTTTGGATAGCCATTGATCTAGGATATGAAAATATTGATCCTGGATTCAGATAGTTTGAGTTTAAAATATTCAGCGGATGGTGACCTAGGAGGATCTAAAGGCAGCTCCTCCCTTTTGTGTTTAAATGTTCAATGCCTTCGCAATAAGCTTAGTGCTCTAGAAGAGACAGTGAGGGAGGCATGCTGATGGCTATGCGTATGCGCTTAAATATATTTTTAACGTGGATGAGACAGGTTTTTTTTAATAATGCCACACAAGACCCTATAAACTTCAAAGGGGACCCTTGTCATGAGGCCAAGCACAGCCAGCCTCACTGTTTGATTAGGAGCTAATGCAGATGGCAGTAAGAGACTGAAGTCCTTTGTTTTTGGAAAGTCCAAAAATCCACGTTTAAAAAACATTAAGACCTTGCCTACAACCTAAGCAGCCAACACAAAGACTATTATTGAAGAACAAATGCATGCCCTTGATGCAAAGATAAATATATGTAGGTAGACACCACCTCAAATCCAGTTGAGTGAGTTAAAATATGTGAACACTTTTATTTTTTGTCAACTTTTGTTTATTCATTCTATTATGTCTCTATTTGGTGACCCATCAAATATTAAACATCACCTGTTAAATAAAATAATTTAACATTAGCCTATGATTTTGCTCCTATTTCCTAAAAATTAAGATTTCCCTCTATTTACATTTTCCCACGATTTACACTTTTTTTCTTCGCCCCCGTCAAAAGTGTAAAAGAGAGGTTTTACTGTAGTTGTCAGGCGGCCTTTATTTTTTGGGATATACACCACATACTCCCACAAAAATGCAACTTACAGTCAATATGCTAATAACAAACACCAAAACACATGCTCTATGCCAAAATGCCAATTGAAGAAAATGGAATAAAACTTTTAGTGATAATCACTCGTTTTTTCATTGTAAAACATGGCAATCCCCCTGTTTTTTTTAAACTTTAAATTATGGCAACCCTAAGTGCAGATAAATTTAGGCACAACACATGTTTTACATTATTGGGGACAAAGAGACAGTCAATGTCTTACAGAAGCAAGGAACACATACTTCTCTTTTCTGGGCAGTAAGTCTGGGTCCAATATTTTCTCCAAATGCTCTGCCAAAGTAGACTTTTCTGGCAATTCTTGACTGAAGTGGTCATGATACTTCTTCATGACTTCATCACAACCCTTCAATTTCTGCACCATCACCACTGTAAAACGGAGTAATAAGATGAGAAGTGAAGTGAAGTGTTAGCAGAATTTCTTGGGACAAAATTTTTTTCCAGTTAAGGCAAGGTCCCACTTAATTCAGAGACGGACATTAAAATAAAGACATTAGACATCCATTGTATCATGCCAATGAGATGTGATGCATACATTGCTATTCAGCAAGCCCATGGATTGATATGATTCATAAAAAAATAACAGAAGCGGAGCTTCACAGAAGAACATCACAAACTGTGCATGAAGATTAGTTATTTTAAAAGAATAATGTACTTTTTTACAGAAATATACATTCATTCAGAATACAGCCTTCCAAATCTTGTAAGGCCTCCAAAATTACTCAGTATGTATTTATACTTTACAAGCTCAAGATAATATTCCAAAGACATTGTTTACAGAATTTTGTTCAACTCAGGTTCATGACTCCGGGAATTGATTCCGTTTCAACATTTGATAATTTCCGTAAAACAAGAGGTACTGATTCATTAAAACATTAAGTTATGTCTTGTTTCACCAGCCAGGAGTATTGCATTCCAGTCTTATATGCAACAGATAATTCATAAGCAGACCTAATTTCAGAAAAGGTCTATAGAACACCAAGAACAAGAACCCCCACTCTGTGACAGTCACTACGTTTACCAATCGATCTCAGATCGATCTGACTGGCTCAGCTCGGTATGGTAAACGGAGCACGCTGGCCAGATCGATCTGAGAAGCGAGCCAAGTCAGCCCGCTTTCCCTAACCGGTCTGAGATCTCAGATCGATCCGAAGAGGCCGGAGCGTGGCACTCATCGTTCTTCTTTTGGTCGCCGATGGTAAACAAAATATAATCGATATCATTTACGGCGTGACTTGTTGGAAGAAGGGAAAGGAGAGAAGTGTGCGGCTGAAATATGCAAGAAATCTCAAAATAATTCAAACTACTGAAATCGATAGTTCAATATCGATATTTTCAGACCGTGTGGGTAAACCAGGCTATCTGAGTCAGCTCCCTGCTGAACTTTCAGATCGGTCTGAACTCAGACCAATCTGAGATCCATTGGTAAACGCAGTGAATGATCATGAACTGTTAATGGTCAAGGTAGCTCAATACATTGATATTATATATTCCAGAAAAAAATCCTCTCAATGACAACCTCTAGGAGGGTAAGTTTGTGCAGTAACTGAACAATTTTGGAAGTGTTCCCCTTTGATGGCACCAAAAGCACTCTCACTCCAGGGTGGGACAGGTGATGAAAACAGAGCATGTGGCTGACGCAATAATACCGGGCAAAGAAGATAGCGAAACATAAGTAAACACACACACAAAGCGCAGTCAGCGACCCAAGGAAATACAGGTACGGAAACTCATACCCCCCATCCCTGAATCTATTATGAATTTGGGGAGGGAGGGGAGAGTTTAACATTGTCTGGATGGAGCGGTACCAAGTGACGGGAACAGGGAAAGTGCTTTCGCCTCACTCGCTTGTTTGTGGTTGTTAGCTGGCCGGACAGGCGTTCTTAGGAGAAGTGGCCGTGTAATGAGGCAGGGAGAACTCTCGCGTCTTCTCTCCTTAGCAGGTTTGGGCCGCCGGCAGCGTCGTAACTTCTATCCCAGAAGATTTGGCCAGGTGATGACAAGGAAGAGCTCCACCTTCCCACTCCGGCGATCATTTAAGAGAGACAGTCCCTTACACTCCGACAGTTCGATGAAGGGATACTTTTGCCTTGTTGTCAAGTGCCACTTGTTTAAATGAAATAAATGATTTCCACTGGAGTTTATGTTGTAGCGTACATCTTCCCTTGACCAGTCGCGCATTCAGAAGAGAACCTATTTCACGGCCCTGCTCGACATTGCTAGCCTGGCATTTCTTTTTCAGTAAACCTTCATTCAGTAAAATGCAGAGGGGTGGCGCAGGTACAGTTACATTTAATGGTGGGTGTGACATTAGGGTCGCACTTTTCCAATCCCCGTCCTGGCAACTGCCGAGGAGCAGCCGCAGGCATAACAGCAAGTACCAAAGGAGTGGTTTTTCCTGACAGCAGCGCAGAAGATCCCACGGGGAGGGCTTGTGTCATGCCCTGAAGACGGAGCGCTTTGGGTGCCATCGAAGGGGACACGCTTGTATGCTGGCATCCAAAATGTGTAGAAGCAGGGACACCTCACAAACTAAGGCATTATTTTGAAAATACTTACACTTGTGCAAGCATGAGGACAAGGAATGACCAAATTATGGAAGATTTTGAACCATTTTCTATTTTTTCACGGCTGACGAATAACTAGCAGCTATAGTCATTGCCTATAATTTCAACCACTTTTAAACTTTTATGAATGAAGTACAGAATGGCTCAATTTTTTTCAGAGACTTTCTATTTTACAGTACAATTCCTGAAGGACATAAAAAGACACCATTGGGGTAACACAATCCTTTGGATATTATAAGGAGGAAAAAACCCACAGTGGAAGATCAAATTAGAAGTTTTTACAAATGAAATGCAGACAACAATATTTCAGAGATGTCTATAGAGACAAACATTGATCTTAATATTTCACCATACTGAAACAAGACACTGCATAGAGAAACTCAGTCATCAACATTTAACACATGGAAACGACAATGATGTAATTTTCATAAAGGATCTGGGCTAGATCAGGAAAAATCTGGATTTTATATTATGGAACTCACCTTGCTGACTAGGAGATAGCATTTGAAAGCCTTTCAAAGGGAGCTGATTCAGTGATTTCTCACACTCATTCTTTAAGGTAGTCATTACTGGCACAATTTCAACAGGCACATCTAAAATAAATTAACTCACATTTAATAGTGCATAACATAGAAGTACGCATAAGCTACAGTTTACAAACAGCATTTCATTCCTTAATTTGTTTATTTTACTGCACATCTCAATGTCCATTGTCTTGCTCAAACCTAAAAATACCTCAAACAAAATCATTCGCTTTAAAATCTTTCCTGAACACATAGGTAACTGAATTTGAATTCATCCCCTAAACAGTCCCTTCGCCTGCTGTGAAAAATTAGTTTTTGCCAAGCCCAGTACTTAATAAGGATATACTCCGAAGTCGTAATCCTCGAATAACTTCCTCCTAGTTAATATAAAATAATCCTCTAGTTTTTCCAAAAGTCTCAATCTTTTGTTTGAGTTAGATGAATTTTTGTCGTAAATGTCTTCACATGACGTCGAAATGGTATTGGGTTCCCTTAGATAAAAATAAGCATTACAATGACTTAGGAATTGCGGTAGAATAAAGACTTGCATAAAAATAAAATTAAGAAATTGCATAGTAAGAAATCACCTGACAAAGAAGAAAGACTCTCTTGAACTTCGTCCACGAACTTCGAGTTTTCTATTATGCTGGAGGCATGTGTTTCCCTCTTCAATGCGCACATGAGCTTCTTGCACTGGACCATCTCATCTTTGTACATTCGATCAGACTGAAACAAGAGAAAGAAATATACATTTGTCCATAAGATCCTCCTGAGAGGAAGTCAAAAGAAGACCCCAGTCAAGCAAGTCATTTTGTCTACAAAACTAATTATAATTCAACTTCGAGTAAACAATGGTTTAACCTTATTTCAGCCTGATGTACGTTAACTTCGGCCAGTCCCAAAAAACAGTATACTCACATTTTTCCTTAATGACACTGATTTACAACGTTTATCAACCATGGTGTTCAGATAGTTGGCAAGAAAATATGAGTTTAGTGCCTCCACCACATCATCCTCTCCTCTTTCTTCATCCTACGCTCGAATTTGAGATTGTATCAGTTAAATCATGATCAAATAAACATAGCTTCTCCTTTGTGGAAGTCGATATCGTTTTATAAACGCAGATTAAAATTGAAAAGAACTTACCCGATAAGATTGGTTGAAAAACGTGGAGTTCATGACGACGATGACAACAAATGAAAATTACTCGGCTACTCGTCTGGATCAAGAACACTGTATATTGTGTTCTTGGTCTGGATTAACCGCTAGATCAATTCCCGCTATATCCCGCCGTTTTCTTTTCGTAGACAGCTGACATTCATAAGGCGTGGGAGGTAGCCTCGCAAGCAAGGAGAGTAGAGGACAGGAGGCAGAACGGAATGTAATAGTTTTGGTCCGAAGCGCCGGCAAGGTTCCAGTTACCAAAAGAATCCGCTGCGCGGCGCCACCGTCAGTCCTCATGTTGTGTTCGGCGTGAATCGTACTGCTTCACACGTAAAAATGAAGGCAATGTTGAGCCCGAAATAAACACGCCAGGCGAACAGATACATTTATCAAGTACTTCTGCTGAAAACGCAAAGGGTGAGCACATGAGTAAGCTGGGGCTTTCAGACGAACACCTTATTGCACTTGAGAAATTAGTTATCGCGGCCGTATCCTCCCGAAGCAAAAGTGCCACGCCCCCTCAAAAGTAGAGGGATTTATACATGTTCTCCGCGACTAAATCATGTAGCATTAACACGATATAATTTGACCAAATAAATGATATACATGTGACACATACGAAAATTACAAGCAGCCAAACGGGATCATTAAATAATAGCAATATGTGACCAACTCATATAACTCCACTTTCCAAACCCTCTTACAAAACCCGATGCTGGCAACGAATTCAAGAAGTAAAATTAGTTGCACCAAAAAATAAACTGGGGGACACCCATCTTCAAATTTGAGCAAATAAATGATTTCGATGTGACACCTATGAAAATTACAAGCAGACAAAGGGGATCATATTTAATAATAGCAATTGTGACTCATTACTTCACTTTCCAAACCCGATAGTTGCAACGAATTTCATAAGTAAAATTAATCGCACCAAAAAATAAACAAGGGGACACCCTAAATAAATTAAAAATAATGTTCATTTCACAACATTTATTCACAAACCATGACCACAATTGCAACATTTTGCAAAACATCATTTGGCATCATACAAGTTCACAGAAAGTACAGGGATAAACAACAGACATTATAACAATGCATAAAGTAATAGAATGAATGAGAAATGTGAGTCAGGAGCCTTGTCCTCCTGGTCCATGCTTTCCCTACTTCTTGTATGTCTGGTTAATGCATCCATGATGTACGTACTACTTTGCGTTAGCCACTCTGACAGAAAAAGTAAAGAAATCGTTATTTTAAATACATGCTACTACAGGAAACATACTTGAATTCAGAAGAACAATGCCACACAAACAATTATAATACATGGCTTGGATATTCTCAAGCACAAGACATGGGAAAACAGCTGGGAGAGCTACATGTAAAAATGCAATGTCCTAGTTGGACTGCTGTCCCACAGGAATAACCGCACAAAGAGGCACATGTAAAGGCCTAACTTTACTAACTCCAGTCAAATGAATAACACCATGTGATCAAAAATAGTGCGAACACACATCATGCTAAAAACTCAAGTAACACAAAAAACTCACCATTACCACACAATGACATCATAAGTAACCCACGGACCCCAAGGTCAAAATTAGATTTTGTCTAATTCGAGACTCAAAAGGGTCACAATGGTGTGAAAGTTAGTTTTGTGTTGATGGGGCTGAGCCTCCCCACTTCCCTCTCACACCCAGCTGATACTGCAAGTACTAGTACAAGGAGGAAAGTAATGAAAATTAAAGGCTAAATTCTTGAATACTTCTTTTATACACGATCCATGGATCCATGAACAAAGATGCACACTTCAACAAATTGGTATCAAATCTTCAACGCGTGGAAAGTCCATGTATCATGTAATATATAAGAACAAAAATTAGCAAGCCTAGTGAAAAACTCAATAATAAATATAATTTGCATATTTATTTTACAAAAAAATATGAAAAGTAAAAAGGAACAACCACAAACCTGTGCATAACACTACAGCCTCATGGGCCTCAAATATAATAAACATATTACATTGCACACCTTCAAATACAGTAAACATTTTCAGTAATGTCAACTGTTTAAAGTAGAAAAAGAAATAAAGAAAAAAACTGACTGTGGCTTTGGCCTATCACGTAAAATAAAAGAATCCACTTGCAATCTTGAACTTAGGTGGAGTTCTTAGCTTATACTTCAGAATCATTAGTTAGAGAAAAAATCAGAAATTGGTCAAAAATCAGTCTTGTCAAAAATACAGTATTGTAAGCAACACAGTTCACAGAACTAAGCAGCCGAGGCTGAATCTATGACAGATCGCTGGAAGCTTGTGTTAAACCATGATTTCATGGCACCTTCGGCTTTAGTTAGATTGCTGTTCGGATTCTGCTTCAAGATGGCACCTGCAGCAAAAAAAATTAGTCCCATCAATCTAATATATCAGCAGTACAGAGCATTTGCACAATTACCTTTACTTAAAATCAACTAGTGCAAGTTAAGATGTACTAAGTACCTTCCACGACTGAGCAAATGTTGCTGTCTTCGAACTTCCACTTCAGCCCATGGGTGCCCTGTCAGCTCACAACTCTTGCTCCCTCTGTAGCAAAAATTTTGCTCAGCAGATGTCTAACAGCTGCTCTTTCATCAGGTATTCCCCTGATTTTATAGGAAAAAACTGACATCTGCAAACAAAAAACAAGTATAACTGTCCATGCACCATGTAAAATGCATTGAAAGCAATCATTTTAACACTTACCAAGGACCTACGGTGATCCTTGTCTGACAGGAAATTATTTACTGCTTCAATATCCTTTTCCTTAGATTGTTTCATATGTATTAACTTAGTTGCACCTTAGAATTGAATAGAAAAAATACATGAGCAATATCATCCATGAACAAGGCAAATTCACAACCGCATCAACATCACACACTGCAAACCACCACATGGTCAAGAGGTATGGGGTAAACCATCTTCATGTATGCATCTTTAATAGAAATTAACATTAAAAACTAAATATATTCCTGTCAGGTATGTACTATTATTTAATGCTTGGCCACGAACCTCCCCTGCCACACTCGTGGTGGCTCGCAGGGTATTACGTAATGTAGATGAACCTATCAAATCATATTAAGGGAATCTTTATGATATACGAAACGGAATATGAAAAAAAGGATAAAAAATGTTATTGATTATTCACTTTAGCATCATAAAAAAACGATAACTTTTGGGTGATGGTGCGATAAGTATTAACGAGAAAACTGGATGATGCTTTGTCTAGGCAACGTGCTTTCCTTTACACACGCGGAATGATAATAAATTTCATTGATTATTCAATTTAGTATCATAAAAAAAACAATGACAACTTTTGGGTTAAAGTGCGATAAATATTAACGAGAAAACTGGATGATGTTTTGTCTAAGCAACGTGCTTTCCTCACACAAGTAGAATGCTCATGTTCTAAAAGCATTATTTACCTAACTAGATAATATTCCCCGGAAATATTTACCAGTCAACATGGAAGAGTTAAAAAAAAGAGGAAAGGAATGTGATCCTTCATGAAAAGAGAAAAAAGTGAAGCTTACCTTAGGTGCTTTGAACAGGCTGGCATTTCTCACACCTTTTTCCAAATTGGCCTTGAATTGACTGCTATAGCCACTGGCACATCCAGGCACAAAACAATTCTTGCTCATTTTCACTGCAATAAGGTTTTACCTCCAGAAATTGCTTGAAATCTATTAGACGCAGCTTGCTCCACCATACAAACGCTCAGTAAAGGACTGTTAATGCAGCATAAGGATCTGCAACAGCGCCTCTTGCGGTCGTGAAAAAAATCTCTTCCCGCCACCGAACCTTGCCGAGGATCCGGACCGGTTTTCCACCCCTTCCCTCTATTCCGTTCTGCCTCCTGTCCTCTACTCTCCTTGCTCGCAAGCCTCGCAAGTCATATTGTAGTTGAAGGAGTCGCTACTCGTAGCGCTAAGATCGCATCGGGCGCCAAAAATCACTTTCTTGTAATGTTAATAAACGATGTCGTGACCTCTAGTCGTGACATTCTAGTATCCTTCTGGTCGTCACCTCCTAGTCCTCTAGTCGTGACATCTGGTCGTGACGGTGGGTGACGAAAGGTTGCTTTATCGTCATTGAGTTCAAAGCTGATAACAAAACTCTATAAAATTTGTTGAGGTTATTATCAGTTATATATAGATTCATTTTCCCCACAATATCTACGTTCAAAACTTTTCATTACATTGCACATACCGTGATATTGCACGACACTTTTTTAAAAGTGAAACTGAATAAAAAAGCATAATTCGCCGTATGAAATTCTTACCCCACTAACTGACCAACAGCGACAGGGAACTGCTGCAGGCATGGATATATCCATATTCATGGCTGCAGGGCTCTTTTTCGAAACTGAGCGCTTGATAGAGGAATGGAGGCGAGATAAGCGCGGGTAATGTATTGAAAATGGGTATGATTCATATGCTACATACATGAATAGGGGATGTGTACGCAGTATAAAGTGTTGTGAAAATTATGTACCTACCTATTTAAGCATTTTCTGAAGTTCTTGAGAAAGTGGAGTGCAGTAATTTATGTGATTCTCGTCGTAATAGAGTTTCACTTACTGCATTAATATACTGTGATTACGCGCTGCAACATCCTCAGTTGTTCTAAAAAAAAAGAGTTGAGCATTTGTTTAATTTGGTGCATCTTGTCATTTCCATTTGAAGAAATAATTTGTGTGAGCATACCTGTAATTTTACAGCCTAGATTTTCACTTTGGATTACCCTTCTCCGTAATTTTTCTAGTGCACTATTCGCAAGAGATCCTTAACTCAATAATATAAAAATCAAGTGGCACAATATTCATTCCTTTTCTGTAAGTTTTCGAATGAATGAGAGAGCAAAATTGTTAGTTTTAATCGGCTAGATGCAGTCTTTCCCAACTCATCAGGGAAGCGGACGCTGTGCATTTTTTCTATTTTTTTTTACTTTTTCTGTCATTGCTTTGAAGCACGAGACATCAGCTGAAGTGAGCTGCCTGCCGGCCGGAGTGTGACATTTCATATGTGTTAAAACTTACCATCGTGCCTCGAGGCACCGAGGCCCATCGGCAGCCAACTGGATGTAAGTATATGTTTTGCAGTTTATTCTTGCTCCATTTCGGTACATTTTAGGTTACTCTGAGAGATACCTACCTACTTTCCAATATGTTTGCTATCTCCGCGGTCTGCTATTTACCTTGCTGACTCAGCCAAATAAGTCATACTCGCCAGAGGCGTATCTGATTCGCCCGGTAACGTTATATCTATATGTTAGCCACTGTATATGCGAATTTAATTATATTTTTACAGCTCCAGCACATTTTTCGAAACTTATTATTGCGTTAAAATTAGTGAGCGCATCAGTATTCCTTAAAGCAACACCATCATAGTTGTTTCAGGGGGTTTTCGTTGATTTTACTTGAGGTATGATTAGTATTTGTTAGGAGGAGGAAATCAGAGCTGGGAATTAGAAGAGGGTGGTCATCATGGTGGCAACGAAAGGAATTTAGGCCTTCGAAATGCGAAATTGACTTGTAGAGGGAGAGGTTACATCTATGGTGGTCGCCATTTAGCTGCCTGCGTGTATATGGAAGGGGATGGATTGAAGTCATTCAAGGAAATGGTAGGTGTCCCTGTTACGGGTACGGGGAATGGACAACTGGCTGAAGGTAATTTGGTCAACGCATGAAATATTCATGGGTCAACGTAAGCAGTAATGCGTTCGGTGGGGGAATAAAAGGAAGACACTCAGTCGGTCCGGGTTTTTCTGCACCATAGAACACCATACCATGGAAGAAGATACCATACTACATACAGTGTCCCATTGATCGTGTGTCATTTCCAACCTATTATTTCAGACACTTTCTTTCGTGCCACATGGATGAAATATGGTGCATAGGTAGAAAAAGTCGTAAGTTTTGTAGAGTATAAGCGAAATTTTATAAATATGAACTTTTGATCCCATAAATAGGGTCAAACAAAAAATCCAAATTTTGCGTCATGGGCTTTCAATACTAAATTTTTCGAAATACCTACATAAAAGACAGAATTTTTTTGCGAAACTTTCAATTTTAAGTTTTTGGGCACAAGAAACACAATGGAAGAACTTTCGAGTTCGAAATTGCAACCGTGATCCCTGAAAGGGCACATTCAAGGTCATAGGGTTGACGAAAAGCGAATCGCCGCTACAAACCTGTCAAATCATAGGTTTAAAAATGTGCCAAGATCGATGGTAAGGTCTTCATAACCCTCTTGTCATCCCTTGACCGTCAAGGGTCACTCAGGGGTCACAGGGGTGGCAAAAGGTGAATCGTGGCTACAAAAATATCGAATCATAGGTTTATAAAAGTCACATGGTCGATGGTAAGGTCTTCAGATATATCTTGTCATCACTTGATCTTCAAGGGTTACTCAGGGGCCAACCTTTAAAGGTCACAGGGGTGACAAAAAGTGAATCGGGGCTACAAACGTATAGAACATAAATTAAAAAATGTACCAAGACTGATAGTTTGGTTTACAGATCCCTCTTGTCTTCTTTTGACATTCTATGGTTTCTCAGGGGTCAAAGGTCACAGGGGTGACGAATAGCAAATTGCAGCGACAAAAGTATCGAATCATATGAGACGGGAAAACAAACATAATGAATCTGAGACTTTTTAGGCCGCTTAAATCAAGTTCATCGGATACCACCTGTCATGCCTTTGCCTTTTTGGGTCATATGGGGTCGTTGATTTCGAGTTTACAAAGCAATGCCAAACTTTAATTTTAATTTCAAGTTAATTCCTTTTATTCAATTAAAAATGCTTTATCATATGTCCAATTCAAAAAAATTATTAAATATGCAAGATTAACTCATTATTAAAATGTTATGAAAATGTCGAAGCAGCACAATGAAAAATCAAATTTTATTCACTCTATGTGCCCTCCTTTCCATGCCAGGCACAATTGAAATCGCTCGATTTTAGCGTGTGTGAACGTGTATTCCAGCATATTTGCGGATATGAACTCTTCACATCTTGTAATTTCTTTCTTCAGGTCTTCGTTGCTTAAAAATATTTTTTTTTTGGAAACCAACTCCTTCAAGAATCTCCAAAGAAAGCAATCACAAGGCGTGAGGTCAGGGCTTCGTGGCAGCCATGCGACCTGCGTCCCCATCGTTATAAGCCGCACGCTAAAATCTGTTAGAGTACATGAATGACCGCCCGGGACATATGGGCAGGTGCTTCATCCTGCTGGAACCACACCTCCTCAGTGGTGCAGTAGTTCTCCCTCTCATGTCCCGGAACAGGTTTTCCTACAGTATAGCTAGGAAAGTTTCTTTTTTCACGTTCTCCTAAAAAAAATTACGGCCCAAAACTGGAGTATCCACCATAACCATGTAGATCATCACGCCATGCTTGTCGAGGGACCGCTCACCCCGCACGTCGGGGTTGCTTGCAGCCCAAATATCTAGCGTGAATGGAAGCGTGAAACAGCCCCGTATAAAAAGAATTTGGCTTCATCGGAAACCATAAGCTGAAACAGACAAAAATATTTTTATATCAAAACTCGAAAAAAGCAGAAAATATCGTCACGAAGCATCAAAAAACATTAAATAACTACCTAAATCATGAACATAGGGTTTTCGTTCAGTTTCTCAGCCATCCAGTTGCAGAAGTGGACGAATTCTCCATAGTCTCCCTCACGAAACTCCTACACCATTCTCACTTTGTACGGCTTCAATTTCAGCATCCTCACTATTAGTTGCAAGGTTGACCTAGGGATGTACAATGAAAGCCGCGGCGGCGGATGGAGCGCCATAAGATGCCAAGACCAAAGCCACTACTGCCTGCCTCAACTCCGGTGAGGTTGATATTTCAAAAGGGTGTCTGTTATGGTCCCTCTTCTTGTGGTGTTCAACGTTGAAGCAGTTTTTCTCCCTAAACTTCTCAAACATACGCTGAATTTGCGTTCTGTGAAGACGAACTCGATACGATCCTATATGTTTGCTGCCCCGATTCACTTTTTGTGACCCCTGTGACACCTTGAAGGCCAAGGGATGACAAGAGGGTTCTGAAGATCTTACCATCGACCTTGGAACCTTTTTGAACCAATGATTCGATACGTTTGTAGCTTCCTGTTTGGTCTTTTATTGAATGAATGATAAAGATATGATAAAGCATTTTTATTAAAATAAAAGGAATACACTTGAAATTTTAATTAAATTTTGTCATTGATTTGTAAACTCGAAATTAACGACCACCATATGACCCAAAGAGGTCAAGGTATGACAGGTGGTATCTGAGGACCTTACTATTGGCATTTGCAGCCTTAAAAGTCTCAGATTCATCATGTTTGTTTCCCGGTCTTGGCATTTCTAACATAGGTATGTGACAATTGATCTCAGCGTATCCCTTGGAGGTCAGGAGACGACGAGAAGAGAACGAAGTATCAGAGAACTTCATAATCTAATTTTTCAACCTTTCAAAGCTACAAATCGACGTGTTACCCCGTTGCCTTGGCTACACCTAGTGGTCTTTGACCCCTTCCCAAGAGTTGGATGTAAGAGAATTCCTGGAGAGACTTTACTAACGTATTGGGCACTCTTTGAATCCAATGATTCGACACTTTTGTAGCTCCGATTCGCTATTCATCACCCCTGCGACCTTTGACCCTGAGTAACCATAGAAGGTCAAAAGAAGACAAGATGGATCTGTAAACCAAACCATCAGTCTTGTTACCTTTTTTAATTTATGTTCTATACGTTTGTAGCCCCGATTCACTTTTTGTCACCCCTGTGACCTTTGGCCCCTGAGTAACCCTTGAAAGCCAAGGGATGACAAGATATATCTGAAGACCTTACCATCGACCATGTGACTTTTATAAACCTATGATTCGATATGTTTGATGCTACGATTCACCTTTTGCCACCCCTGTGACCCCTGAGTGACCCTTGAAGGTCAGGGGATGACAAGAGGGATCTGAAGACCTAACCATGGATCTTGGCACATTTTTAAACCTATGATTTGACAGGTTTATAGCGGCGATTCGCTTTTCGTCACCCCAATGACCTTGACTGTGCCTTTTCAGGGGTCACGGTTGCTATTTCGAACTCGAAAGTTCTTCCATCGTGTTTTTTGTGCCCACAAACCGAAGAATCGAAAGTTTTGCTAAGAAATTCTGTCTTTTTTGTGTATCGAAAAATTTAACATTGAAAGCCCATGAGGAAAATTTGGATTTTTGGTTGGACCCTATTTATGGGGTCAAAAGTTCATATTTATAAAATTTCGCTTTCCAAGAGGAGATCAAATGGATCAGAGCCTCAGCTATTTGGGTAGATCTGTTTTAAATTCAAATATGATCTCTTGCCTTTCAACCCAACGAGTTTCACAGAAGCTCCTGACTTGGTGTACCAACACATTTTTAAAAACATGATTACATTTAGCTGACATACTAAAAATGTTGACACTTCTTTCATTTTGCCTAAGGCATTTCTCAAAATTTTGTAATTTGCTATTTTTTGACAAAGATAAATTTAATGAGTGATTTTTGCATACACAAAAAGTACTACTTAAAGCTCTTTTCTTTATTTCCCGAGCAGCACCACGAAAGTCAGAGATGTTGACGCTGCAGCCGTCACTTCTAATTCCAACACTGTTTTCTATAACTATTCCTATGCCCTCAATAGCCTTTGTAAGTCTAGCCTAGAACCTCTCCAATGATAGCTGGTTCACAAGTTGGGTTGCTTGAATCATATTTTCTATATGAACGTCAAAGAGCCCAATGAAATCTTCTCTTACTGTTGAATTTGTATCAGAGATTGCTTTTTTGACGTATCTCAACTGAGAAGTATTCAAAATATGTGTAGTTTCGTCAAATAGAATTGAGTAGTACTTAGCTATTCTTATCACTTCATTGGTATTGTTATTCCTAATACCTATGTGTTGCGTTAGCCTTAAAAGAAGTCAGATGGTCCTTAAGTTGGGCATCACCACTTTCGACACTGAATCTCAATTACGCTCGGAATTTCTCGTCATTTCGCATTGGATCCTCTTCGGCATCAACTATATTATCGTCATCTCTGTGCCCAGGGCCGTCCCTGGGGATTGAGGAGCCCTGTGCAAATGAAAGTCGGGTCCCCCCTTAACTTTGCATTCCCTTATTGATGTAAGTGGCATCTTTTAAGCATACTTAAAGGAAATAATTTATTTATTATTATTTATTATATATTACCACCGAAAACAGCACTCATTGGCTTTTACAACGGGGTATTTTAATAATCAACAAGCACAAGAAACCATGTCCTGGGAAGTTGAAAAATCCTCCCCAGGCGGGATTCGAACCCGCGACCTTTGGGTTAGCAGGCGAGGACGTTACCCCGCCGCCACCGAGGCCGACAAATAAGGAAATTAACCGACAAAATGGAAATTGATTTCAAGAAATTTACATGTGTACTAAGTAGTAGCATAGAGGAAGTATATACTTACTCTATGGTAGTAGGTAATTTCGGGTAGTAGACTGGTTTCCCCGCGCCGACGCGTCGTCTGAAGGAGGCAAGCCCGGGCGGGGAGGCCCCCATTATAGGCTCGGGGTCTTAGCGGCTCCTGATGCACTACCCTATAGGGCTGTGCCCTCTCTACGGAATGTTTTGGTAACCGAGCAACAGTATTTCATGTTATTATCGGGGCAAGACGAGCTCTGTTTTCTAGTACTTGACTTTTTCTTCTTTCATGTGATACGTTGATTGTGTCTTTGCCAGGATTTTTGTGGTTTTGAATTGAATGGGAAGTATCGGAGAACAATTCGGGAATAAATCGAATACCTTTCCGACACAAAAGAATGGCGGCGGGGATAATTCATCCGATATAACTCTGCTCAGCCTTCCGGGTAATACGTGCCTCCGGATCGCGGCCCCCGCATTATGTGGCGTTTCCACCGTGAAATGACATTTTGGCTACTTGTAGAAAAACGTTTCCTCCATCTGATTTGAAAAAAAAATTATCTTTCCATACTATTTTCCCCACAAACTGGACTTGAAATTGCAAGATGTTAACTGGGAGATCGGGTTAAATACGGGGAAGATAGTATTTTTCCATATGATAGTAAAGCAATGTTTGCGGAAAACTGTTAATAAGAAGGGAAAACCCTGGAGATGTGGCATTAAAATAAATTATAGGCATCGCACCACGTTATTTTTTTAATCATTAGCTAATTACGATGATAATTGATGTCAAAAAGGGGATCTCACAGAAATGGCGCTGCATTCGGCTCCAATGGCTGGCAAAAAGTGTCAATTAAAATACATATATAAGTTGAATTAACTGCATTTGTTGTACCTTAATTTTGGTTTTAAAAAGTTAACGAATGCCATCAGCGAAAGCGGAATTTTTTAAACCATGGAAACAAAAAAACAGGAATTTAGCGTTTGTTTTGAACGAATCAATCGCAGTGGAACTTAAAATGTAATTTTATTCCTGTTCCGGCCATTTGATGGATAAACTTGTCCTCTATTTGATATAAATAAAAAAAACGTTTCCGCGCTATGTTTTTTTCGAAAGTTCAACTTGACATAGTGTTCAATGAGAGGGAATGGGTGAACCCCAAAGGGGGGGATTACGATAACAATTCCCTATCCAGCGCCGGCCATAGGCGCGAGAAACGTACTTAGCAAAAGACACTGGCGGCCAGTCTGCGACTTATTAATAGATGTGAAAAGGCTACAGAAATCATGAACATCGGAAGATATTGCTAACTTCCTGCATTCATTTCCATCCTAAATGACCTTCTTCAGTACATCGTAGAAGTGAATGACACTTATAGCTAACTTCAATAAAAAATCACGATAAAACCTGTGGACTAGCAATTTCCTTCGTTATCATTCTCGCCAACATTGTAAGGAACTGTGGCTAAAATTACACAACAATTTACGGTTGGTTTTACACTCACCCGCAATAGGTAGGTATAATACAAATAATTCCTACTAGGTAACCCGTTTGAAAATTTCGCACTTTCACGCTATCAGGGAATAAGTATGTTAAGGAAACGGTGTAATTGGGTTTTAAATAGAGAAGAAGGTGTGTCATAAAGTACTTTCTTTATACTTGTTTTTTTGCAAAAATATACAAAACATATGAATACAATACAGGCAAGAGAGTTTGGTACCAGTAGGAACAATCATGACGTCTGTTACTGAATAATGGCACGCAATTTACAAAACTTCTTTAAAGACAATATTATAAGTAACAATGTTGTCGTCTGTAACTTTTTGGTAATGAGTTTCTTTAACACAAACATAAATATCACGGAAAGTGCGAACTCTAGAAAATGCTAGATACATAGAAATCTTCGAAAATTTGGTCACGATGGAATCGACATGTAAAAATCGAAACTTTTAAGTCAAATTAATGGGTAAATAGTGAAATTTGAGATTGAGATTGTATTGTTCGTCAGAAGGCGGTGATTCAAAGTTTAAAATGATACCTCATTTATCACTGTAGGTGCAGTATTAACGGAGCATATACGGAATTACAGAAAAAGACCTTTCTGTAATAATATATGTGATAAACCCTTTTACAAGTAAAACTCGAACCTTGAAGACAATTTATAGATTACAAATTGAGCTCCTAGCGGGAAAGGAAACTACAACGTAAAGAGGAGATCGTTGTGAAACCCTGGAGTATTCTTCAAATTAACTTGTGCTGTTTGATAAATTGCAACCGGGAAATAAATTCCTGCTTGGGAGCCGCCAAATAAAAAGTTGCACCCACTTGTAAACTAGCTTGGGCCGGCACCGACCCAATCTAATATACGTAAATGCCATTTTAGCGGAAAACTGTTGATTAGAAAAAAATTTTCGAAGGCAATTAAATGGCAATAGAGGTAATTCACCTTCCCATCTTATGTTTTGCGTCACTGAAGTGGAAGTGTGTTGTTTCAATGAAAATTGCGCTGCAGTTATCTCCTATGGCTGGAAAAATATGTTAATTAAAAATATATTCGTTGATTAATTTATTAATTTATTTATATTTCCAATTTTAGCATGTCATCCTCGAAAGTGCTGTTTTTAAAACAATAGAGCTACGTATAGGAAACAATGGAATGGTTTTCACTCTCACCGTTTGCTGTGAATATCAGCACATAGGCCAGAATGGAATCGACGAAAGGTGAGGCGCTTTTTCCTTGAAGCGAAGTGAATATTTCTCATGAGTTGATTCCTCGCTCTGGTGTCGGATGGATCTTAACCCCAAACTCAATGGTATTGACCCCGTGCCAGATCGTTGAGGTAGCCATCATGGCCAACATGTCCACTCTTGGCATTCTAAAGGGGTCACAAAAGCAAAACGCAATGGAAATATTGATAGATTTAACGCCTATATGGCGTTCCATTGGGTGAAAAATTGGCATAATGTGTATACTCCATGTGAGATGCCCGTATGAAGATCGATAAAGAGGCATCCATAAAAAAGGGGATGGTGATAATAAATGAAGCAGATGCAGTGAAAATGCATTGTAAATACAAAAACATTGCACCTTTTGTGGAGACGAGGATTTTATCAAGCGAGTGGTAGGAAGCTCCTCGAACGAAAAAGTGAAAGAGAGATGTTCGGTCTAAGTAGTTACGCCTTAGACCATAAAACACTCCCTAGAATGAACTGGCCGACCGTAATAGCCACACTAATTCATGATGAGTCCTGATATGGCAAGCGTCATGAGTATCGTGAGATCATTTGAGTAAATTTGGATACAGAGGTCAATTATATTCTAGACCAGGGGTGGCCAACCCAAATGATCACTTTCGAAATGAATCATAACTCCGCTGGCCGCATATAAAATTATATATCCCCATATTAGATTTAGGCCCAGTATAGACATTTTTTTGATTGAAAAATTGAAACATAATGAATTATTATTATTGTATTTACTAATATTCTTACATGTAAACATTGATAATATAATGATAATGATACTAAACGCACATTGTAAAGAAATACATAACACTAAAAATGATATAGAAAATATATATAAATGAAATAAAAATGAAATCATTAAAAAATGTTTATTTTACTTGTGCGATATTTGTTTCTCCACTCATTCACTTAGCTTTTGCAAATCGATCTCAATTTGGGTATTTGCACATCGTAATTGGTGCTGCAGGATAGCGTCCGTCATTTTTGAGCGTGTTTTGTGTTTGGTCAATTTCATTTTCGAAAAAAAAACGATTCGCAGGTGTAAGTTGAACCAAAAGCGCTAACAAATTTTTGTGCCAGATTTCTCGAATTGAAAAATTTCTCTTTTGTGACGTAAGTGTTATAAAAAATTTATTTTTAATTATATTGTTTCAAAAATGTGTTTTAATTCAATATTGCATTGTAATTCAACCAGTTTAATTTGGAGATATTTTGGGGCCGACTTGATTTCAAATGAAAGTGAGATGAATATATTTAAAAATTTGTTGTATTTGTCTATCTCTAAATTATTGCATCGGCTTTCAAAAGCAGCTGTAAATTATCTTATTACTTTTGATGTAATTGTTACATTTTGATTTCTTAAATTCTTTCAACAATGGAAAGTGGTGAGCGTTATTACTCTTCAATTGCGATTCAAATAACAACAATTTCTTCTAAAATGCTTTGATGTGATTAAATGTATCGATAATAAGGTTATATTTTCCTCGAAATTATATGTTTAATTGATTGAGTTTTTCGACAATATCCACTAAAAAGCATAAGTCCAATAACTACTCCTCATTTCTTAATTCTGGTATAGGCCTTTGCTTGTCATTCACAAATAAGTCAATTTCTTCTCGTAACTCGTAAAACCGCTGTAAACATCTTCCACGACTTAACCATCTCACTTGACTGATGTATTACTGTAATTAAGTAAGTGCGTCACCATATTCAGAATCTAATTCTTTCAGGAACTCCTTAAATTGTCGATGCGGAAGTGCATGTGATCGAATGCAATTCACCGTTTTTATAACTACTTGCATAACATGATCCATCGATAATACTTGGGCACATAAATTTTGTTGATGAATCAAACAGTGGATTATAATTAAATCCTCTCTTTTGGATCGGTTAGTAGTTTTGTTATTGGATTCTATTTTATCGATTAGTAATTTTATAGCTCCCTTTTCTTTACTTATCATAGCAGATGCTCCATCAGTTGATATTTCAGAAAGTATTTCCAAATCTAAGTTGTTTTCGTATAAACGTTTTTCAACAGCATGGAAAATATCTTCTCCCGTTGTTGTACCTTTAAAATTTATCAAATTTAATATTTCTTCAGTTACTTGAAATGATTAATTTACTCCACAAAGGAACACTACAAGCTGAGCTGAGTCTGAAATGTCTGTGCTTGCGTCAAATACCAAGGAAAAATATTTGAAATATCGAATTCTGTCGCGCAGTTTTAAGATAATTTCATTTGAAATGTCATTAATTCGACTACATACTGTTTGCCGAGATAGGCTTAGGTTCGGAAACAGTTTACTTTTATCAGGCAAAATATCAAAATATTAAAAATATTTGAATGTATGGTTGCACAAATTATGTATTTTTTAAATATATTGGTTTTCACTACTTTGGCCATTATAAAATTGATATATTTTGTAGAAAGTGTGATAAACTCGCGGGCCGGAAATATGTTCAAGGCGGGCCGCGGGGTGGCCACCCCTGTTCTAGACCTTACTTACGCGAGAGAACTTCGTAAGGGTAAACGTTCAACTGTAGAGTCTTCGACGAATACAAATGATTAAGTACCTATTAAAAAGTCCATTAAAAAAGTCAAGTCCCTCGAGTTTAGGAAGCTGTATCTTCAATTAGGGTTCACGGAGTTTTACGAAATAAAAACCATGTGATAGAATGATCATTTCAACGTTTATCGATGCGTGTTGAAAAATGTTTCTTTACTTATCTGCCCTTTTTTGATATTTTATTTGAAAAAAGTCACTATTTTCGGCGCTAAAAATCCGATTTCCCAACTTTATGTTATCACTGTTCTCTTAACATCAGACATAGAAATTGGCAATTCTGATATGTTTTAGCTAAACATGTTATTAACGTAATAAAGGAAATAAATTGTTTATAAGTGTAGTTTTACACGAGGTGGTGTAAAAGTTGTAAACCTCCGCTGATTTCGAAACTAATGATGCAATTGAAGTTTGAGGTATACTGTTGTGACGCGCGGTAACAGCAGCAGCAGATTTTTCAACACGCATCGATAAACGTAAGAATGATCAATCTATCACATGGTTTTTATTTCGTAAAAATCCGATAACCCTACTTGAAGATACAGCTTCCTAAACTCGAGGGACTCGACTTTTTTAATGGACAGTAGTCACAAATATTATCGGAATAGTCAACACATTTGAATACTTCTTTGAAAGGTAAGACACAGGCAGTAGCGTACGCAGGATTGACTTCTGGGGAGGGGGGGGGGGGCGTTTCATTAATATTGATGTGCATCATCATAAAATGATATTTAGATTATTATTCACCAAAACAATAAATACATTAACATTCTCTTTTTTCGTGAAGACAATTCAACTATATTTTATAGCCCAATAAGCAAAATTATAAACGTTAGTATAGGTAAATGAACGAAAATGAATTCAGGTAAACATGTTTTTGGGGGGGTTTAAACCCTAAACCCCCCCCCCGTCCCTACGTCACTGCACACAGGACGCAGTCATACCTGTCATTAGTGAACCGATGTGAGACGTAATTACACAGTGCGATGGGATAATTAATCAATCACGCTCGATTAAAAGTAATAAGTCTCCATGCCAAGAAGAGATACCTGCACGCATGCCCAGGGATTTGGCTCCACATATCGTACCATTCATAGAAATAATCATGAAGATAGGAGAAGAAGGTACTGCAATTACACATAAAAATTTAATAGTGTGCGACCCGGGCTTCGCCGCAGTGCACTGCAGTGAGAGTAGAGCATCATCAGGTCCCAGGATTATCACCTGATGATACTGCACTGCGGCGAAACCCGGGTCGCACGCTATTAAATTTTTATGTGGAATTGCAGTTCTTCTCCTATTTTCATGATGGATAAACTCCACCGAGTGACGCCTGAAACCGTTACCTTTGTCTAGAAATCATATTTAACGAGTCATTATCTGAAACCACAAGACTGGAAAATAGTGAATGTCACTCCGATATTAATAAAAATGGGGTGTGCTTAACACCACACGCTGGAAGTGAAAACTTCTTTGACCGATTTATATTCCCAAATACATCTGAATAAAAAAGGAGAATAAGGTACAGCAATTAAAAAAAATGAATATTCCATTTATGTAAATTTTATTTGTTGACTCAATAGGTATTTATCTGAAAAGTAGGTATTTTACATGCGTCTGAATAATATAACACACATTTATATCTCTTATGTTAATTATATTTCTATTCTAATTATTCTAATTAACAATTCTCATCATCATTGGTTACATCTTGAATCACCATTTCCTCATTTTCATCATTTTCTCGCATGTATTTTCATTATATTAATGAATAATTTGACTTATTTCATTACTATTTATACAGATTTCTAGGAAATAAACTATTGGCTTATGATAAGTAAAGTAACTAATAACCTTTGAATTTCAAGATTCGGTAAAGAATACGAACAGGGAAATATGGTACGCGATTTAAACGGTGCACTTTTTCCCACTTACCGCTTGTCCTACCATCTGGTGGCAGTTATTCGCACTGTTTGGACAGCGCTGCTGCCGTCTGACGACGGTATTGGAACTACATCGTCGAAGCAAAAAGTGCGGTACGGTACGTGACGCGAGTTTGCTCTTTTCCCCCATGCCAAAAGTGCCCAACGGGCCAAAGGAAGTTATCACCTCAAAAAGGAAACAAACAAGGCCCAGGAAACTACTGGCGCATAGCGTTAGCAACATCGCGTGATCATGCAACATTCTCGAGCACATCATCGTTAGCAATGTAATCGAAACTTCTTCCGCAGTAGTCAGCTCGGCATCATACGGAAGAGTAGGTCTCGCGAAACCCAGGTTGAACTCTTCCTCCATGGTATTCACAAATCTGGCGAAGCGAAAAAGCACGTCGACGCGTTATTCCTGGATTTCAAGAAAGCATTTGACAAAACTCCTCACAAAAAGAAACTAATGATGAAATTAAAATAATGTGGGGCAAATGAAAAAATAGTGAATTGGATACGTGATTTTTCAACTGACCGCAAACGAAAATGTGTCAACGATGACGTTAGTTCCAATATGTGACATTCGGCGTCCCGCAAGGAAGCATGATTGGCCCCCACTCTATAGCATGTACACGAATGATATCCCATCCACCCCCAACACATAACTATATCTTTTTACAGATCATGACACAACAATAACTTCATCGCACAGATCGCATGCTGGGGCTCGACGAAATGTTCAACATCATCTCGATGCATACCAATCTTGAGCCGAAAAATGGAAATATAGACGTAAACTAAGACCCCAAATGTAACTAAAGTCCCATTTGTTCATCCCAACAAAAAACGCTCGGTTAAAAAGACAGGCGGATCATTAACCTTCAACAACAGCAGTATACTCATGATTACTTCAACGACTTACGTATCTTAAATCGAAACTAGAAGCTATGACGTGGTGGAAGGGCTCCATATTAGCAATGAAAATACTTTGTGACTTCCACAGTTTATTTATTTTGAACTACCGGTTTCGGCTGTCAAGCCATCTACCTGATGATGGCTTGACAGCCGAAACCGGTAGTTCAAAATAAATAAACTGTGGAAGTCACAAAGTATTTTCATTGCTAAGACTTACGTATCAATCCCCACAGTAAAGCACACTAAATTTTTAGGCATATCCATCTATTCCTCTCTAAGCTGTAAACCAAATTTCGAAAGAGTCGTAACCTCCTTCCGTGCATTGCAACCAGCTATATCTTCCCACTCCTAGCTAAACAGAAAGAGCAAATTATCCCTAAACCTGGAAAAACTCATTTACACGGCAATCATCAGGCCAGCAAAGATGTATGTGCAGCATCTATTTCCAGCTCTCAAATAAGAAAACTAAAAGTACTGAAAAAACATGTAGAAGTATTGCCAATGCCAAATGGTTTAATACAAAGCTTGTCTTCACAATGAACTGTGAATTCACTTTGTGATTGAACAACTCATTCGTAACTCCAAATCCTTTAAAGCGTCCCTTAAAAATCACCCCACTAAGTACCCTATTTAAGAGTCTCTGGGAATTGCTCATTGATTCCCACTCAAACCCTCCTCTCAAAAAATACTCTCCTCCACCGCACACCCACTTCCGCACTAAACGCAAAAAGGGAAAAATTCATCCATCCATTATTATTCACCTTGACCCACCCAATCTAGCTAACCCTCATCGTGCATTGCTATCAACCCAACCAGTCCGAAGCAATCCACCACGATCCACCTGAACCAGACTTTAAAAAATAATTAACTGTAACACAACTCTCCCCTAACAACTATCAGCCAAACTCCAGTGGCGTACGCAGGATTGACTTATGGGGGAGGGTGTTTTGACTTCCATCATAAGATGATATTTAATTAATTAATCACCAATAATATTTTCATTAATATTTATGTGCATCATCATAAGATGATATTTAGTTTATTATTCACCGAAACAATAATTAAATTAGCATTCTCTTTTCGTGAAGACAATTCATCTATATTTTTCAGTCTAAAAAGCAAAATTCTAAACGCTAGATTAGGTAAACGAACGAAAACGAATTCAGGTAAACATGTTTTTTGGAGGGGGGTTAAACCCTAAACCCCCCCCCCCCCCGTCCGTACGCCACTGCCAAACTCCACTCTCTAAGTTATGATGTTGGAGAAATAAATATGAATGGAAAAAAATAATTATAATAATGCATATAACGAAATATAATCACAAAATACATGCAGCTACTAAGCAATATTAAGTACCTAATACACACATTAATTCTCAGAAATCACGCCCTTAAAAGCTCTCTCAAGCAATAGCGTAGCCAAGGGTGCAGGGGGGGGGCGAATGTCCCCCCCCCCCGCTCCCTATGTTCTTGTGCCCCTAAGCCTGTGAATGTTTCCATTCTAAAGTCCCAAATACGTACGTGAATCAATGTTATAACTTAATTATCATCAAGAAATTCTACAAGTTTGGATCATGGTTTATTACGAACAAAATAATACAGTAATAGTATACAACAGTATGTAAAGTTTAGCAAACTGGTGAATTTTTAAGTCGGCGCCCCCTAAAAAATTTGCCGCTCCCCTCTCCCGGCGCCCCCTAGACCCAAAACAATGTGAACTTTATACCTCTTCCATTATTGGAAGATTGGAAGAAGTATAAAGTTCAGATTGTCCGAATTATCTTTAATTCTTCAAAAAAATGTTCTCCAGATTTTTTAATTGTCGCGCAAAGTCGCGGTTCGCGAAGAAGTACAGTTCTTACTTAAGCCCTTTGCAGAGGGATGCGCAGAACTGATATGATGCCACGGAGCCAGTGCAGTGTGACGGTTGGCTAAGTTTTGAGACGGTAGAGCCATGGATATTTTTTTTACTAATAAGAAAACTGTCAAGTTATAAGAAATTGAAATATTAATTAAATCTTAAATAAATGCTGAAAAAAGTGCTAAAGTGTAAAGGAAGCCTTTAAAAACTTTGCGAATGAAGGTGGGATTTTTTTTCAGTTTCAATTCTAAATCGGAGCGAAAGAAGCAGTCGCATGCGGCAAGCGAGCCTCAGTTGGCCGACCTCTTTTTGTTTTTCCGGAAGCGATGGGAGACCGAGGGACTGCTGAGGGGAAGTGAGAGGAGAGGAAGTCGAAAGTCTTGACTTCTGACAGGATTTCCCCTTGGATAGAACTGTCGGTGCATCGTAGTCGAGAGGAGTCAAATACTATAAATATACTTAGTCTCTCGGCCAGTACCTATTCCCTCGTAGTGACCGGTACATTGGAAAGACACTACTCCTGTTCCAAACTTTTAACCTGCGCATGTGCTAAGAGCTATTGTAAATGTTACATTATGAAGAAAGTATCAAAATTGTTTGTATTCAGATAATTGTTTGTGTTATACATATAATTAGGTATGTATTTGACAAATTAATTCCCCTGAGAAGGGAAAGAGAAAAAAGAAAAAGTCCTCCGCCTATGACTAAATTGTGCGTAAATTATTAAGTCCGTGGTCGGCCACTCGCGCTAACATTCACGACGTGAGTCTTTGTCACCCTTACTGATATCATCATCATCATCATCGTTTGGTGGCCTCGACCCGAACCCTCGCAAAGCCTATCTACAGATGGCGAAATTTGTTGGAAGTGGTAGGCTTGTGTTAACGGTTACAGGTAGGAAATGATACTGCAAGTGACTACCGGAAATATCAGAAAGAGTTACATGTTGCCATCCCTACTTCATAAAGGTGCAATGAAGTTGCAGTATGGAAGGAGGTCCATACTGTTTATCGTGAATTCGATATTGTATCAGAAATCTTTAAATGATAAATTTGTGTTTCGCCATCCGCGTCTGTCATTGCATGTCATCATGCCTGCATGACTAAGAACGTGATGATCCACAGATTACAAATAGATTAGTGCATCATTACATTATAGAAACTGCCGCCAATAACGCCCCTTCTTACCCTCGTCAACTACCTAGGTAATGCCATAGAGTAAGGTAGTAAGGTACTCTATGGTAATGCTCAGGCAGGAGGCCAGTGGATCTAAGACGTCTTTGTTTCAATCTGCTTTTATGATTCAGCGGAAACAACCGCCTGATATGAATCTGATGATTATTCCAAATCACTTTTCGTGTAATTTCTGATTGAAAAAACAATGTTTGAGGGAGATAGAGGACATTAGCAGTTCTATGTCGTGGAGGAAGGCTTAAAAATTCTCCTTCGAGGAGTATTTTTTTTAACTGCACAGCACTAGAATCACTCAATCAAAACACATGGTTTTTCGCTAAATCACTATCTAACTTGTAAAAAAAACAAATTTCTAAAAACACTCATGGCACTCCTGTCCAAGTGAGGAATCTTGACGGCAAGCATCTACGAAGAAAGCATATTGAGTTGCTTTTTCGGTATTTTGCTCCCGCGTAGGAGCTCAGCGCCCTCTGTGAAACCGCCTCTACCTCGTACTCGCGTCGCACAGTGGTCTGAAATGGGAAAAAGTTGGCCAAAAATAGAAATAATCATTCGATTCCAGTGAAATTTGGTACTTAAGGGTTTTTTGGGTTGATAATTACGAATCAATAGTCAAAAGTTCATTTTTCAAAAAAACAAAATGCCGGACACTATATGCTTAGTACTCAAAAACTTCATAATTGCTCCAGTTTCTTTTCTTCTGAAGTTATCATTTACGCAAACAATTGGCCTCACAAATACATGGATTCATAATACACACTCATATATCTGTTGATCATGACACTGACGGAAAAAATTACCTTATTAAAGGCATACTTTTCGCTAAGCGTAGATGCGTTGATGACACAAGTAACGTTGCATTCACACATGCTTCATGTTACTTTCACTCCTTCATGCTTTGAATAATTTTATAGAAATATAGGTCACTCAGAAAATAACATGCATATGTCATCTGTTACATTAGTTAAAGTTAAGAAAAATCTTCTATGATTTATTATGAAATATTATCTTCTTACAAGTCGAAGGTTAATCATCAATAGAAGAATCTGCTTTCTCTTCATTTTCGCTCCCATCATCGAACTCATCATCAGGCTCTTCGGATAAAATAAAATAATCAAGCATTTCACGGACTGCAGCTCGTAAACTTCCCTGCTTTGCCGCCGAAGTTCTCCTTTTGATGATACTAAAGGATCTGATGTTAAAAGTAACCGATGAAAAACGTCATTATTTGAAGTTTTTTTTTTTAACTTTTCCGACTGTGGTCCCTGCGAAATCTTTTGCAATCTTTAAGTCTGGATTCAAGGGCTTCATCTGTTAGCTGGCCAATGGGCAGTATTACTTCACATACGACTACTGCCCCATGAATTAAAATGTTTTTAAACTGATGGAGGCAAGTGGTACCACGGATATGACTGAACGTAAAGTAGTTTCCGTCAGATATCTTCTTACAAGTGTTACACGCCAGCGCTCGAAACGCCTAGACGTTATAACCTCATATTACGGCAGTGATTGCTAGTTAAGTAAGAGTTCTATTTAAAAAATTCTTCCGTACAGGCGTGCACTGGACATTTGTGTTTAAGATAGGCTACATAAAAGATATGCAAAGGCAAAAAGGTTTTTGGAGTTTTTGCCAGCTTTTTCGCGATCCGGGCCTCTGTGCGTCGCCTGATGACTGACCAATAGTCTGTTACACGACGCAGTGAGAATGCATGTTCTTGCTTGTATCTGCGGATCTAATATATGAACCAATCACGTGAACATGCGCTGTTTAACCTGTGGGTATCATGATCTTGAAACTGTCGAGCCACGCAGTATGATTGGCATTCATCTTCATTGCGAATATCCTCGTGGAGAGTTCTTGCTTGGGTTGTAACTAGTATGAGTGTAGCCAAGGCTTTAAGTTTTCGATTGGGTTTAGTTATTAAAGTCTTCAGGCAACAAAGGTCTCTTGCGTCAATAAGTACAGGTGCAGATAGGATCTTAAGGAAAGAAATACTGTGGGTATAGTTGTAATAGAGGAAGGGTGGAGATAAATCCCTCGTTCACATAAAAGACGGTTCAAGGTGGTTCGCCAAATAATTTTGTACGCCATGTACTTGTAGCCAATTTTTTAAACTCCCTCACTCTCCATGTAAGAGAACTCCTACGCTAGACAATTTAAAGAGACTCCCACTCCCCTGCTCCCCTCTTACGTAGCATTTAAATAGCCCGTTAGCCTATTAACCATCTTTAAGACCCTAGTTAAATCGACTCCAACCGTTCCATATACTGAGGCACCTGTCAAGTTTGGCCAGTTGTGAAGCTTTTTATCTCCCTTGGCTCAATAAATCACAAAATCTTTCTCTGCATGAAAAACTTCTGGCAAAGTTCGAGGATCGCCCACATCCTATTTATATTACGCAGAGCTTAAAAGGATTCTTAAAAATACTCGGGTAACAGTTGTATGGAATTTTCATTTCATTGGTTGTATGGAATGGAATGTAGTGATTATGTAATTTGCAATATAGCAATACTAAGCCAAAGTATCAGGCCTCGCACATGGAACGATTTATTTTCCAATAATTAAATGAGTGAAACTTGAGATAAATTGATCCTGTTTCAAGTAGAACGCTAAACATTTCTTGATCAATAATAATAATTATATTTTTTTAATCTCTCAAAATATTATTTACCGCTATAAATTTGTCAAAATGAAACTTAATTGGATATCGAATTGGTGGTAAAATAAAAACTATGCAACGTTATTATGAGGCCCAACACGCTAATTCTTACGCGTGTAAACACATACTTACATTTATTTACGCGTTGAAATAAAATAGCGTGACGAGGAAGATGTGGTTGTGGATTATTGTATCAGAAGAAGGAATGGACGGCTCTGGATTCATTCATATCTTGAGAGGAACAATCAATGCTGATTATTCTAATCAGAAATGGAGCACCAAGTACAGTGCGGGCCGTTTTTCTATTTCCTTCATGAATTTTATATTGAAAATAGGTTTAGTCGACATTATTAAAACAAACAATAATAGTCTGGCCTCAGGTAAACTTTATAAACTAAACTCAAAAGTGACCTGGAGGGCGAGTCATCTGGAACTTATCACAAACTAATTACTTAAGGATTACCGGTGTAGTTCGAATGAATATACATATATGTTGCTCTATCGATACGCAAGCTCTACGGGTCAGCTGACCGCGCCGCAGACGCTGAGTAGTTACTGCTATTGCACATCCAAGGAAATATGTGGTTGTTGAAGGTGATCTAGTGTGACATGGTGTCTTCGCCAAATAATTTTGTGCATGTTTTAAGTTCCAAGGTAGTGGAGAAATTATATTGTGTCGATGACTTGGTTCAAAACATCGCAAATTCTTGAGTAAATACAGCCACACATAGTTCGCTGGCGATTAATGTTTGTGATGTCCTAGCTTCATTCTACAAGGGAGTCATCGATCTTTAAAGCGAAAAATATCTGAGCTTGTGTATTGCGGTGGTGCGACGAAATTATACGCCGAAGTTTATCAGTTGAAATACCGTCGAAAGAATATATTGCTGGCAGCCCCTTTAATCATTCCATCTTATTCCTTTTTGGTGGCCTTCGGTAGCCGCTGGAGGGTATGAAAAAAATCATAGCATCTGAAAATGAACAAAAGATTTCATTAATTCCATGTGATGATGCAATTATTTATATTATTATCTTACTGATCTTCTACAACTGTGAAATTAGAAGAATCATTCCTGTGGGATTTTCAACCAACTTACTATGAATGCTTAAAAATGAGGACATGTATCTCAGACCGCCGAATAACTATGCACACCACTTGATGGACATTCAATCAGAAGGTTGATAGCAAATTATAGCATCCCACCATAAGATTTACCACATCTGGTTGGGAATGGAATTTCCGTTGGACATCCATCAATCGAAAGTCCCTTCCTTCCTTCACACATTTGGATAAGTAAATAAACTATATTGATACAAGCTAATCAAGACTCAAATTCTTATGAACCACAACCATATCGTCTTAAAAACAATTTACTTTCTGACTCAACTAGAAACATTGGAGAGAAAAACCGAGGACAAATTACTAAGGATTAGAGCTAAGCATAACCATTCTTGCAACTAACATCGCCATACCGAAAAAAAGTTGTTACTGTCCTTACCTGATCTTTAATGTTTTGGTCTTGGTGGATGAGGAACTAATCAGATTTTTAACTTAAGGAGGTTCCGCTGCGACTGTGTGAGTCAAAACAAATACTCAATTCCACATTTTTTATATTTTGTCCAAAAAAATCCTACTTTCACTGATGCAATGCGTTACCTATAGAAACCCAAAAGTAAGGTACAAAATATGCAGATTATTCTACGAATGTATTTTAAATGAGCACTTTTTTCCAGCCATAGGAGCCGACTGCAGCTCCATTTCCTACGAATTACCGCATTTTGACTTCAATTACGGCATTATATCTTCAATAACTTGAAAAATAAGGTGGAAAGATGCCTGTATTTTATTTTTATTCAATTTCTCTGGATTATTTCCTTCTTATAGACAGTTTTCCACGAAAATGGCATTTGTATTTTATGGAAAAATACTATTTTTCCCCGTGTTTCTCTCATTCCCCCATTGAACACAATATATAATTTCAAGTTCAATTATAGAATAAAAAAATAGCGTGGAAAGGTATTATTTTGTTGTTCATATCAGATAGAGGACAAATTTTTCTACAAGTAGACAGAATATGAATAAAATGACATTTAAGCCATTTTACGGTGGAACCACTTTAAAAATAAAGCTTTTTCCTGCCCTCTCATTTGGCATATCGAATACAAATACACTGCCTAATCGACAAGAACCGTAAACAATCTATGCGATGCTCACGAAGAGCAGACGAAAATAAGGCAGTAATGGTGGATACCTCGAGGTTGCGATGATCCAAATCGAAGGAGGAAGCCGATCGAAATATCGAATGATTTCTTTGGATAACTTAACTGGTTACGCCGTGTGCGCCACTCCGGCGTCTGTTACGTAGGAATCATCCCCCAAACGATCGGAATAAAACTTGCGTTACTAATACAACGAGTAACTCTGTGAGTCGACGTACAGAGGTCACTCACTGACCCCAAGATTGGTTGACCGCTGTCCTCCATTCTGCCGTAGTGTGCATCCTCCTCTCCTATATCCTCCAAGTGCTGCTCTACTGTCGTTTCATGTTCCGTTTCCGTTGGCCTATGCTTTCGTCCGTCGCTCTTCCTCGTGAGATTTTCTCTTTTCTTCTAATTTGTTCATCACGCATTCGAATTGAGTTTTGAAGTGTGGTGTACCTGTAATTCCTGACTGCTCCACATGGTTTTCTCCTCTTCTATCCTTCTGTCCTCGTTTCTCTCACCATCCGTCCATCCAACACCAAGTTTCCAAAGCTCATCTATTCCTATTCTCTGTTCCTGCTTTCCAATCGGCCATGTCTCTGAGTCCAGTGGCGGATACAGAAAAATACAGTCCAGTGGCGGATACAGGGGGTGCAAGTTATCGCGACGATTGTAGCTTTCAAACTGACTGCCTGGCAGCGACTCTCTTTTCCTTATATATGTAGCTCGGTTGTTTCGAGAACATTCGGTGCCAGAATGTTCGCTTCCAGACTTTTAAGGAGTGTGAACAAATACAAACAGCAGAATATTCGCGACTTTTCTCGAAAAAATGCCAGACAGAATAACGTATCGAGATCACTCGAATGGCCGTGACTTTCCTCGTAGGTTAGCTATCTATGTGCCAGACAGAAACGTATAAAATACGATGACGCGCGCGCGTGCTACATAAGAAAGTACAACTACTCGATAACTCGACTCAGAGTCGACTGACGAAAGACACGAACGAATAGCGTGCGGGCTGACTGGCGGGGGCGGCGCGGGCAGCAAAGCGGGCGGCCCCGCAAGGGGGGGGGGCGCGCCCCCCGCGCCCCCCATATGTATCCGCCACTGTCTGAATCACGTAGCGCAACACTCAGGTACGCAATATTTTCAGTTACTTCTTCTTCCTCATTGGTAATTGAATTTTCATTTAATTTGTTGTTTTCATCTAAAATAATTGAAGGTAGGTACAGAGTCTCCTAAACGCGTGGGGGCATCGATTTATTCAATGGAAAGTGGGCTCCCGGCTGCAAAAGCAATTTCCGGCCATTGTTTTCGCGTGGGATTTCAAACGAGGATCTCCCTCGCATCTTTTTGTACTTTTCCTCCGTCTGACGTCTTTATTTTCGACGCTTTTGGAAAGTTGGCATTTTGGAGACGATCGCGTTGTAAGCTCAACTCAGCCGAGTGACATTGCCATGCAAATCGAGTGGCACGGTCGAGTTCATGTTCAGGCACACCACATCCGTATGTAAGCGATAATATTCAGTTAGTAGGTGCTTTAAATTTCCTTCAGTGGGGAAACACAAGAGCGAAGTGGCTTTCCATTCGTTGCATACCCTGCGCACTTGATGGCAGAGCGGAGTGAGACGAAAAAAAACTTCGATGGTCGCATCTACGATTGACACTATTTGGTTTTCGGTAATGGCGTAGGAAATTGGTTATGTACAGTTCTTTTATTGATATTAGGTAAAAAGCTTTCCTTTTTAAGCATGTATTTTGGAAGAATTCGTTAACTATAGATAAATATTCGACCGTAAATGTTATATACCTATCTATGTAAGATTTATATCTTGAGGATTGGTCAAAAATTTACAAACTATAACTCCTTGCTAACGTTTCGGTGTATAATTGACACCATCTTCAGGGCTACAATTTACGGTACAACAACATTATTAATGAAGTAAAATGGTACCGATAGCTCCTTATCCGGAAAAATATTATACAGTTTAATTTGGAGATGTGGATTGTTGAAACATGATGTTCCTAGCTAAATCCGAGGTAATTCTTATTTGTATATTGTAATGACGTGTATGATACTTTGATTTTTAACGTGTAACTTGTGATATTGTTTATGTTACTTCATTAATAATGTTGTTGTACCGTATATTGTAGCCATGAGGATGGTGTCAATTATACACCGAAACGTTGTCAAGGAGTTATAGTTCGTAAATATTGACCTATCCTCGAGATACAAATCTTACATTCCATGAAGAGGTCGATAATACAATACTTCAATTATATACCTATCTACAGAATGCTATCGGCAGATTACCAAACCGTTGCCTGCAATTGCTTCATTCATTGACGATCGTGGAATGCGCTGACGAGTTTTGATGCGCGCCAACTTTGACATCTTGAGTAAGAAGCTCCCAGTGTCGTATGTACTTGCAAAGTGGAACGAGCAACTAGCGCTATTTCGAACATGTTGCTGAAAACATCGTCAAAAAAAATGAGTGGAGGCAACTGTCACGTTAGAGACGTCGTTTAATACGCGGAAACCAGAATTTTGTCAGCGTAATAGAACTTTGCTTGGAAACTAGGGAGCATGAAGAAGTTTTTACATCTGCAAAACTCGACTTCACCACTCGACTCCATTGGCAGTTTTGAAAACTTAGTCAAGGCTTACTAACTTATAATCATGGTGAACGCTCGCCGTAGATATTTATTATGTGATTGTTAAGGCAACGGAGACTCTGGATTCCACTTCATTTTTAAATGATACATGCGAATTTATACCGCCAATCCAACCCGCAAACCAAGAGGACAGCGAAAGAAATTATATTTTTATATCTCTCCAGTATAATTTTGGCAGATAATTAGTATTTTATTTTCTTCCAACGTATGATGCTGTTCTTCAGCCAGCCCCATAAGGCGTAAAAGAAAGGGCAACATTTTTCGTATTTAGCATAGAATATAACGAACGTTTGTATACAAATTTACCCACAATACATTGCTCACAGTGTACATGACGCTCATCGCATTACTCATGACATCATGAATCAGTACGTATGACTATTACGGTTGGTCAGCTCATGCTCGAGAGAGTGTTTAATGGTTGAGGCGTGCGTTACTAGAGCCAAGTAACTCTTTTATCTTTCATCCGAGGACCGTCCAAATATTCACTTTTGATTCGTCTCTGTAATGCTCTGTCCGACTAGGTTTCGTATGCGTTTACTCTACGTTAGGCCTAAAGTTGTTGTGATTCCCAGCCATTTGACTTTATTGGATACAGTTACTTTTACCCTGCCTCCTTAATAGCTATGCCTCAAAATTCTTAAGATGGGCCTTTCACATTTGGTATCAGCTTAATAGCAATTTTCAACCTAATGGAACATTATCTAAACGTAAAATCTATCAACCATTTTATCGTGTTATCGGCATGCTATACGCGGGAGAAAATTGACCATGATGGCGGTTCATAACAGTCGAGGTCGGAAGAAGAGAAACCTTCCAACACCAGAGCTAAGACTCAACCTAAACATTTTCATTTCTCTTCAAGGTAAAAGCGTCTTTAGTCGATTCGAGTCAAATGAGGATATTCCTTGGCGATTGGGTGAGTCAAAATCAATACTGAGTTCCACCATTTCGTTTGTATTGTTTGAAAAAATAAAATTATCTCTGTAGACGTGCCTAAGCTCTTGAAAAACGAAATTAAATGACGAAATTTGCAGATTATTCGGCGAATATATTTTTAATGAACACCTTACAGACATAGGAGTGAAATGCTGCGCCATTTGTAAACTATACACTCATTTAAGATCCAATTATTGTAGTAATTAAATAACAACTAAAAATACTGTTTTTTTGTTTGAAGGCTTTCGTAGCTTTTCTTATCTATGTAGTTTGATGTTTGCGGGGAATTCTGCGTTTTGTTCATTTTGAAAACTCAACGTTTCGCTTCTCTTACTGGAAGCGTTATCAGGAGAATGATGACGCTTCCACTAAGAGAAGCGAAACGTTGAGTTTTCAATATGAACAAAACGCAGCATTCCCTGAAAACATCAAACTACATAAAATTTTGTTGCCTAAATTGCATTACCTTTCAATTTCCTGGAAGAATTCACTTCTTACCACCAGTTTATTCGCGAAAATGGCGTTTATGTCAGGTAGAAAAGTACCGTTTCCCCCTCTTTCGCCAATTCTCAGATTTTAGAGAGGGTATTTTAATGTTTAATGTTCGAAAAAATATTACGCAAATATAGGATTTTATATTTCGTATTAAATAGGAGTAGTAACGTTACTTATATATAAAGCTACAAAACTGACTGACTGACTCACTCATTGATACGAATTCCTGGGCATTTCTAATCGAGCAAAAAGGTTGAAATTTTCAGAGGAGGGTTGAAATTTGGTGTCAAGTCAGGAAAAAATCGAAAATCCCAATATTTTTCATTAATTTTGAGCCCGTTTAGGATTTTGTTTTTTTTTAATGGGATTAAATGGGAAAAACGAATAATTTCCGTGTAGAGTAATTTTATTTCATTCGTTAAAATATGAAATAATTGAGATAGAAGTTTCATTGTTTGACCAAAATGATGCCAAAGCTTCAAAACATTTAATTTTTGCAACCGATTTTTCTCTTTCGATCGATAAACTGAATTATGCACCAGATAGATTCCTCAAGTTTACTTCTGAAACAATCCCTCCACCTTATCCAGGATTTCCCTCTCTCTGGTTTTCCGTATTTCAATAGATTTCAACGGAATTATGCTTCGACCTATACGATTTACAATGTTTTATGATGATACATATAAATTGTGGTAATTTATAACCCTGTGTTCTTGCAATCTATGAGTGAAAAGAATCAAATTATGAATCACTTTACAAAAAAATATTAAAAAACGATACAGTAATTACACACTCACATCTGTAAACCGTAGTGATGCTCTCATATTATATTCAAATCATAGAAAAAATAACCAGCACTCTCATTACAAGGATGCTTAAAAAATTAATTTGGTAGAGGCCATGAATTGATTAACACCCCAATCGATAGAAAGGAGGCTATTCCTCAGTAGAAAATTTTTTGATATATTTTGGAATTTAACGGGTTAACGTCTAAATTATTTTAATAAAATATTTAATTGCGTCTCTACTAAGGTATATAATATGTGATAACATATAAGGCGCCCTTTTCTCAAAACATAATTCAAATGTGAAAACCCATTTCATTTAGCCGGACTGATTCAATACCAAACTATTTATTAGTTATTAAGGTTTTCTATGTATATGCGTTAAAGTAGGTAAATGGTACATAGATTATGACAGAAATATTTCGAGCACAAATTTACAACAACCAAAGCATTTATATCGATCATGGACTCATTCACTCACGGTTAGGATCATTAAGTTATCCTATTTGCTGATATTCATAGACGATCGTCTAACTATTAAAGATTATTACAGTTTTCATTCTAAAGCATTACCATTCAATGTAAAATAGGGGACCCCCGGAGCACGTGGGCCGTTTTGCTACCCACGATATATTTTATGCGGCCCGAGAAAAAACATTTATTCGGCCCGCATAGCTTACAGCTGATAATCATTTTAATTTAAAGACCAAGTAATTCATGGTAAGAAGTTCTTGACCATTTTATTAACTTGGGTTTATCACGTAACCTTCAGAAGTGTGATGAGGTTCACAAGCATGTTGCTCTCGCATTTCAGGTTTAACAGAGAAACATCATATCTAAAACTTGCTTGAAATTTTCAATTACAATGCCATTTTCATCACTCAATCAAGCCTAGGTTTCGCCAATTCATTTAGCTTGCTTATTAATCGCTACTTTGAGAATTTTCGTGGACTTTGTAAGCATATTTATTACGCTTTTATGTTTTTTTCAATGCACTATTATGTAATAATAACCACGGGATTGCTCCGAGTTCCGGACCAGAAAGGATTCAGTTTTTTTTAAGTTTATAAAAGAGCAAAATTAAAATTTTCCATGTGTAACAACGTTCTTTCTCTAATTTTTACGTGAAAAATCCGAACCACCATGAAACGTAGAGACCAATATGCCCAATAGACCAAGGTTTAAATTTCTGCCACCGATTTGAAAAAATTGGTTCATATATTTCGCAATTTTAGTTTAACCGCTTGGTTATTTGGTTATAATGAGAAGTAAGACCTTATTGTTTTCGTTTTTAATGATTTACTATGTACTATCATACACTTTTCCCCTTTTGCTTGCAAACAGCAAGCACTCATTTACTAGTTTTCTTATAAATTTGCGGAATATAGAAGTATGGCACAAGAGCTGCGGCTGAACAACCTTATGTCGCCATATGCCTTAAGGGCCATATTACACGGATGGCTGAGCCTAAAGAGCTATCGAATTGTTCTCTCGTAGCCATTCTTTTGTTTCGGAACCGTATTCCCAAATTTCTCTCCGATACTTCCCATTCGATTCAAAACAGCTTTCACCTCTTTTTCCTCTTTGAATCGTAGAATATTGTGGTTTTACCATTTATAAGATATTTTACGTCCGGGCTTTTACTCTGAGGTGATTTCATAACTCCCTCACTTATTATATTACGTCATAAGTTGCCGAATATACACAGAAAAATCGAAATTTTTATTCGATTTTTTTAGATAGTAAGCCATACTTTTTGTGTCCCTATGCATTGGGGAAATTCGGGATGTGAAGGACGAGCATGGAGTCGGTGGGCCATGGATATATTTGTAATTTCGTCCGTAAAGTTGGACCTAAGTACGTAAAATTATTTTCCCGTATCCCGTTCTTTTACGTCTTATGGGGTTGGATGGAGAACAGTGTCATGGGTTAAAAGAAAAAAATGTGTAACTATCTACAAATATGCTATTGGAAAATTAAAAAAAAATCAAATTTCTATAGCTGTCCACTTGGTTTGTGGGATGGATTGGTATTAAACATTCTCATGTATCATCGGAAAACGAAGTGGACCGGCCTGTATCCTGAGTCTCCGTTGCTGGAAAGTTCATTCTTATTTCATTTGCTTGAATGAATCACAAGGGGAAAACAATTACCGTTAGAGATGGTGAATTTTGTCATCTAGAACTTAATGATTTCGGGTTATGAATTCTATGGTCAGTATTTTATAACATTTTAAAATCATGAATGAATATATGATAAAAATAGCGACTCGTATTAAATATTTTCAAGAGTTGACACATTGTATTTTCAATAGTAAATAAATATGTCAAAATCGTAGCATCATTTGCTATACATAATGAAAGGGAGTCTCCAATAGCCGTAAACAATTGGCACCACTCATCAGAGATTTATTTACCTTTACCCTTCCTTTACCCTTTATACCCTTAACCCTTCCTCACTTCAACCTTGCGTTCTTGTGACGCTTCTCCTTCGGATCGCTGAAGAGGACTTGGTAGCCGAAATACGCGTATTCGTCCCTCACCCTCGACCGTTCTTGCTTTCAAGATTTTTTCCGCGCTCTTTAGGAGCAGTTTCTCCCAGAAGTTGGGCCCACTTGTGTGTGTGATTGAGTGATTTTGTGTGCTTGTGAGTGTGCGTGTGTGTGTGTGGTTGTGTTAATAACCGGGAACCTTTAGTAGGGTCTCATTAGCCTTACGAAGGATCCTAGGTTATAACCCTAAGTATCCTTAGTGGGGTCCCATTAGCCTAGCGAAGGATCCTATCTGGGTTGTGTGATTGCGGCTGCGTTGGTCATTGGCGTGGAAGCATCCTTCCCGTAAACTATAACAGGAGGGTATTCTGGTGGAGAGGCTGGGGTTGGTCTCTGCTGTGGAAGTCCCATCCCGGCAAACCTACACAGCAAGGTTTGTGATCTCTGACGAGTGGTGCCAATTGTTTACGGCTATTGGAGACGCACTTTAATTTTATATTTGTCTAGCCGTAAGAGCACACCCTATCATTGTAATAATAATTTGCTATGCCATTTATTAAATCAAAATAATGCTGTATGACGTCGTTTTTGCTAATGTCACTTCCATTGCATCATTTTAGGTATAAAAAAGAATCCCGGTATTATATCACAGAAATGTTGCGTGACGGATACGATCGCGGTTCGGTAATATATGGCTGCAACTTGCATCCTGCGTCTGATGTGTGTATTCTCCCTCGAAGTTCGGACCATGATGGGGTTTAAAGCAAAACAATCATTAAGGACTCTCACTCAAATGAGAGATGAGAAAGGAATTTTGATGAATTAAATTTCGATATCGAGGGATCGTTTCCCGGTCGAGGGTGAAGTGGAATTTAGGCGATCCTGTGCACATATACCTTGCGGATAAAGGCCGCGGCTAGTTTTCGGTACACTCGAAATAAACTCGAAATGAATTCAAAATTACTATTTATTAAGAAGTATCAGCGGATAAACAGGAAACGCAATCTTATTCCAGCAATGGTCGGGAGAACCTTCGAAATTTTCTCGTGGAAACCACATTTTCCCGAATATTATTAACATTTCTAAAAATATTACTAAGGAAACGGTTGTAGACCTGAAGATGACACCAAGTGTTGAAACACAGGTCGTGAAAATAAATAATTAGTGCAGTTTACTAAGTCATTTTTATTCTTCCGTCTAAATATTACGTTACATTGCAAGTATCAAATGTTCTTAAAGCTTTTGGTGCTTTCATTATGCGAAGATGGCTTTGCTGTCGTGAATTTAGTCAACACGAATCATATCTTCAGAAATCGATTAATGGTGGCTTTGTATGGCCATTGTTGTTGTTTATCTGTACTTTAGTCATCGAAAATATATGTAATATTTTTTTCCAGAATCAGCGGCACTCAGTAAAAGTATTTCTATGTACAAGGTGGTCGAAGTACGACGTACATAGCTCCATAAACATTTATTTGTTAACCGAACGAGAGAAAAATACGGAGTCGCAGTTGAAAGCAATGAAAAAAAATCCTGGGGAAATTTCAAGATAAAATGTGGAATTCGTGTGTGAGGATCACTTTAATTTAGGTTAAACATTACGCGACACTTAACTAATCAACTAATTATGGATAGTATTGTGAAATGTAGAATGAAAATTTAACCCTTAACTCGGCACAGAAAATGCACGTTATCCAAAACATGAGTCCTAAGAGATCCAATCCGCATAAATCAGCCTAAAGAGCAAATGAAAGCACGTCTTTGGAAGTGATGGTTTGCCGCTACCGCTGACTCTGCGCCAAGTATCTGTCCCGGCCGAAATTCCCTGCGGTAGGTAGCCACAGTCAAAAAACGAAAGAAAGTCCACTTGCTTACGAAAGTGGAGCCACCCTCGGCAACTAACGAGACCTTTACTTTCCGTAAGCAGAGGGAGTGGCTTCTTTTTATCGATGATCTTCATTTCTTCTCTATACTACTTTATTTGATATAAGTTTAAGTTATGATGATCGAGGAAGAATTGATCAAGTATTTAAGGAAACTCGCTGGCTATAACGTTACACCGCACTTTTCTACTTGCACCTGAAAAAGTCAGCCTCGAGCATTTTAATAATAATAAATTTTAAAGTGGATCATAGTTTTAGCCATGCTTCCTAGATGCCAAAATTACGGGGAGGACATTTTCATGTCGAGGCCATGATTCATTATTTATTTATTTATCCAATTACATTACATTGGGCATTTGACTGGTGGTAATGGTCCATGTGTATCACTCCAATACTCAATTCACACATAATAGTTAATATTTCACATAAAAATTATGATTTGTTTCACTTAATATTTGTGAGGTGAAGTCTCTTCTTGAACTCCTTATGACATTTGGGGAAAGGATTTAAGACTTCTAGTGGTAAGGCATTCCACTCTATCGTTCTGTTAACGGAGGAAAATTTTCCTGTGTCGGTTTTTATATTTTCCTAGGCTAATACCCTTTGAGACTACGGACACTTTTTGACTACGGATTATAATTCATCAACGCTTTGCGCAATTATCAAAATTCTTTTCATTCTGAAATGAATTCTGAATGGGGCTAAAAAAACAAAAATTAACAACAAATAAATATTAAGATAAACTACATGAATTTCGGTGTAAACAAAATTTTATAGTAAATAAACAGCGTTTTCTTGACTGTATGGAAAACTATTTATCAGGAAAATTAACTTGAGTGGCAAGCTTCACTTCGTAGAGTTTTGTCATGTTTTTATTAATATTGTTTGCTTTCCTCCCCCTTAGCTACAACAATTAACGAAAAAAAAACAAAGTTTCTGTTCCTGATGATGCCTTAGATCGGTGAAACGTATCGTACTAATAATTTTTTTAGAAAATTATTAAGGATTTTAATTAATTATGAATACAAAGTATAAAAAGGATTTTAATTAATTATGAATACAAAGTATGATTCGGTCCTTTGTGGTATTTTTTCGGACTAATGAATTTGAAAGGAGGGGTTTTGCAAGTCACTTCAATTGTATATCGCGATATCTTGAAAACCCTTATTGTTTCTATTAAAAGGCCTGTGATTATGCAATATCTTTAAACAGCCAGAGGGTATTTGACATGGGCCTCAATACATCCATCTATGCAGGTCATTGCATGTATGTGATTATGATATCAGTCCACTGTCCCAGGCTGATACGGTTTCTCCATAACCTTAGGTCTTGGTCAATTAACATTCCAGTAATTCTTCAATTTCGTTATATGTTGTCATCAGAATCGAAACATAAAAAAGCTAACCAAACAGAGACTCGGGGATAGTTGTGTCTACACACCGGCCTATAAGGCAAATAAAAAAATCGGCAATTCTGAATGATATCGAGGAGAGAAATGACAAATGTGTTGGTTTGATGTAGAATTTAACCCCATGGGAGCCCCAAGAAAAGTTCACCACGAAATTTTTCCGGAAGGGTGTCAGGTAATAAATTTCCGTTAGCTTGTGCTAAACTTTTCCTTGATTAAAAACGAATGTATTAATTAATTGCAACTTACTCCGCAAATCTCCGACTTTCCTGTGGTCACAAACCGCGATCGCCTATGCGTTGCGACTGCTCGTAGGTACGGACGGCCTACGGGTAAATTTATCGAAATGCTTACTCGGCGATCGAGTTTAGCCACACTCGTCATTTCATTCCCGAATACTCAGCCAGGGTGCTCCGACAGTCCCTAGGTCTAAAGCGCTAGATGTGGCCTAGGTCCATATCTAGGGCTTTAGACCTAGGTCGAATCAATTCGCCGATCGACCTACCCCCATGGAATAAGGCGATCGTTTTGCTGGACTGCCGTCACACGCGTGGTGAAATCCTGGAGTAGATATTTTTGGTATGTCAGTGCAAACTACCTATTTTCTCTGCCAGGCGGCCGCCGCAGGAGCTTGTGGCAGGGGATTAAGGCCGCCGGTCATGAACAAGGGATAGATAGCAGGAAAAAGGAATTAGGTGAGAGAAGGGATGAAAAGTTAGGATTTTTGGTAGGTTAGAGTGCGCATGCTCTGTTTCTTTGTGGGATCAAGTTGGTGTGGTGACCGGAGCACTGGCTTCCTCCACGAGGGCCCGGGTTTGAACCCCGTCATTGGCGGATAGCATTTCCAATGGAATATCCATCACTACTTGGGTGCTGTGTGGAGAGCATTTAAAGTGCGGTATTCATTCATCTACATCTATAGAATACCCTGCAAGCCACCTCAAGGGTGTGTGGCAGGGGGTGAGTAGTCACAAACCTGCATTACACTATACCCTAAAGTTAGTGTATCTACGACTAATGATGCATTTGCGTAAATTACTAATGCTTGTATTTATGTATATTGCAACTACACGAATGGACAGAGACTCAAGAATTATACTGAAAACGTGCACGGCGTGCTGTAAGGACTAGGTAGCAGATAAGGTCACTAACACCAACGAGATTATCACTAACGACCTTTAACGTATCTTGCCGATCTTCTGTGCACGCGTCCTAACCCGGTTTTTAAGCCTGCCTCATAAATATCCCAAATACTGGCAGCGTATTCCAAGTGGGGTGTAACGAGGGAGAAGTAGCTGATTTCTCTAACTTTATCGTCGCACTTCTCCGAGGTTTTAACCGATTCTAATAGTCTCTAATTTGCTGTTCTAATTCCTTCCGTGGAATGAGACGTCGCTTGCTTTAAATTAGTTTTTAGCCACTCGTTTGTTGTTCCTTCGGTTTGTTGGGTATAAGGCCATCATTATTAATTTGTAATATAATAATTGAATGTAGTTTATTGCTGGTGAAATTTATTCTCTGATCTTTGGTCATCTTGGTGCAGGCTAACTTTCATAGTGTTTATAAATTTTTTTCAGTGTGTTGTCTTGGGAGTCCACAACGTGGTGCGGTGAGAGCAAACAAGAGAAAGGGCAAAGAATCCGAGGGCAAAGAATCACCTGTTCCGGCGGCGTGGTGGCGATGTTGACGACAGGCATTCGGCTCGCTTCAATGTCCACCAGTGATTTCCGAGGTAAGGGCAAGTACTTATGTTGTACTTATGTATGTACATCATGGCGTGTTTGCGGTCTCTTTATCGCTTAACTGTGCACTGCTCAATTCGAAACACAGCACAGCGCATTGTATTTCCTCCTTATTCAGGCCAAGCCCTCTACGCACTGCACAACGCCGATAATGGCATTCGTTTGAAAAGAATACAACTCCGATACTCGCGTCTCCGATTACTACTGTTGTGTTGTGATTTCCAGTTAAGGCTGGTTCGTCGATGAGATACATTTGGTTTGGTTTGATGTGGATATTGTTTAAGGTGTCTGCCATGGATAACTTAAATGGCGCTTTTCATTCAAAAGGCATTCTGAACACATCTCGCGGCGGCGACCCTCAGCTTACACCCAACGGTGACCAATGAACGATGTGCGTGAGAGGGCAGCACAGTCGTGGCCGGATGTTATGCATAAAATACATCTACATCTACAAAATACCCTGCAAGGCACCTCAGGGGTGTGTGGCAGGGGGTGAGCATTCACCAACATGCATTATTCTATACCCTAAAGTTAGTAACCATAAGGGACCCTAACAGCTGCCAATGAGACTTTTATCTAGGTTTGTCGTTAGGTTGTGTAGCTCTTAGTAGTAGTAGTACTCCTAATACTTGAATCCTTATCTGTTACCTAGTACCTACATACTAACAGCAGGCCTTGCATGTTTTCTACATGGGTCTTGAGTCTCTGTCCATCTGTGTAGCTGTAGAATGCATGTATATTGACGGTCCCTCTCCATTGTGATGACATTTGTAGTGTAGTAATGCATGCTTGTGTGGCTTCGGTTCGTGACAAGCATTAGCAATGTATGCTAATGCATAATTAGTCGTTGTTACACTAACTCTAGGGCATAGTGTAATGCATGTTGGTGATTACTCACCCCCTGCCACACACCCCCTAGGTGGCTTGCAGGGTATTTTGTAGATGTAGATGTAGTGTAACTACGACTAATTATGCATTAGCATTATGTCTAATGGCTAATGCTTGTCACGAGACGAAGCCTCACGAGCATGCACTACTACACTACAGATATTATCACAATGGAGAGGGACAGTTAATATATATGTATTTTGAAAATACGAAAATGGGCAGAGACTCAAGACTTACGTAATACTGGTTCATCCAGACTACGTACTTGGAAAGGAATGCTTTATAACCCACAGAAAATGAAAAATTTAACTCTCTACAGCGCACGTTAGTTTTGAAGTGATCTATGAAGTGCACATGGCCTGAAACAAATGGAACAAGCAGCGAACGGAAAACAGGCAAAGATTTTAACTGCTTTGGAGTAAAAACGCTTACCTTTTGGAAAATGTAGCTTAAATATACTCGGTCCCTGTTTACTAAACATTCGGCAGTGGCCTTTGTACAACTTCAGGATACCTACCTACAGGTTACCTACCGGTAGGTTATCGAACTTTTCGCACAACGCTCTATTCGTCGTCGTTCATTTGCAATGAAGTGCACTGATTGTATTTTCCGATCCGCGCTAATGTCTGGAGCTCCGCAATATTTTAGCGTTTTTGAGTCATCGTCTCCATAACGACCATACTCATTGTTTAAATAGAAATTCAGTGTATATATCCTTTAACTCAATGATTCTTTGCTCTAAATAAGATATGTAAATGATAATATTTTAAATGGTAATTCGAAATTTTATTTTTGTTATTCAATGGTAAAAAGTTTTAGTAAATTTCATCGAAAAATGTTACGTAGTACGCAGTCATGCGCATTGTTGATTTTTTGACCTCACGTTGAGATTTAACGGCCACCTTCAACAGTCAATAAATAATTGCGAAAACTCATATTGTTGGCGCATTGTTTCACTTCCAATATCAGTGGATCTTTGTAATAAAAACGTTGAAATACTAGTATCGCAATGTGCAGACAATTCAACTATATATCCCATTTGCGCGACTCGGTAAGTTTCTCGCTATCTTCCTCGCGTAATAAATACCGAACACTCCCAGCCTATAACTTAAGGTGGTCGGAGCGATTTATGTTCATGCACAGATTTGCGTAAAACTTTGTCTACGTGTTCTCATTAGAGATATCAATAGGCAACAGTGAAAAAAATTCAAACATACGATTTTTTTTGGCATTTCAGTGCTATTTTAAGTTGAAAATTACAAATTTTTAAATTGTAACATTATGGAAAATGATACATATTTCGTAGTAATTCGATTAAATACGTACAAATATTCTTCTAAACGCGAAATAGTAGGTACATTTATTATTATTATGATTGCAAAAAAATGTCAAGGAGTCACACCAAGTCCAATATTCGGATATTTATTTATTTAAAAAAATGTGTTTATTAATACATATACATTTTAATATATATTATGCTATTTACATAACAATTTAATGCAACGTATTTCAGTAAGATGTCGTCTAAATTTCGAAAACAGCGGCGAAAACTCTTGTCATAGTTTCGACTCATGTAATAATGTTTATAGTAACTTTAACATATGTGAAAACATTCAAAACATAATTGTAAATTACAAGTTTAAATTGATAAAATAAAAGGTAAAAGGTTAAAATTTAAAGGTAATTAACAAGTTGATGATGTGGGGAGGTTAGAAAATATGATCCAAGAATTGTAGAACGTAGATATGCCTTTTTTCGCGCGAAGTGTGTAGATTCAAGGCGATTCAACGGACTGCGGAGTTGCACGAGTGAAAAGCGATAACAACGAGATAAACCGTCTGAAAGCAATGATGGATGGAAAAATGACTGTGAAGAAGCATTGGGGTAAACCGCGGGCACGAGTGAATTAAATTGTGAGGGATGTTGAGACGTGGATGTATGAAAGATTGAAGCGGTCGGCTTCCGAGTGGAGACAGCCACGAAAAACCATTTGATGACTGCTCGATGCTCTCATGAAAATTACTTCGCCGATTTCCTCCCCTCAATCTTTATTTCTTGATCGATCAACCGTATATATATTTCCTCCATCTTAAAGCCACACGTTTTTTCCTTTCATTATTCTTAGCGCAGCATTTACTTTCATCTCGATGTGTCTTGAGAAAATTTCTCAAGTTTTTTTTTTCAATCTGTTACTATTCCAGCTCAAGTAGAATTAAGGCCTAATGAATCACTAACTCCTAGTGGCGGAGTGGTGAAAATGTGCCAAAAGTGACCGATAGAGTGCCTTTAGCCTCCATCAAGGAAAGCTACACTTTGCACTTGGGTACTGTAAAGGCTGATAAACTTTCATGCTCCATTTCAGATAATTGCTTATAAGATTTGTATCTCGAGGATAGGTCAAAATTTTTCAAACTATAACTCCTTGCCAACGTTTCTGTGTATAATTGACACCATCCCCATGGCTACAATTTACGGCACAACAACATTATTAATGAAGTAACTTAAAAAATATCACAAGTTTCGCCTTACAAATCAAAGTATTGTGGTTATGGAAGTGGTACCCATAGTGATATATGGTCACAATATAGTAATATACTATTCCATATAATGGTTCTGTTAGCTCCTTATCCGGAAAAATATTATACAGTTTTATTTTGAGATGTGGATTGTTGAAACATGATGTTCCTAGCTAAATCTGAGGTAATTCTTATTTGTATATTGTAATGACGTCTATGATACTTTGATTTGTAAGGTGAAACTTGTGATATTTTTTATGTTACTTCATTAATAATTTTGTTGTACCGTTAATTGTAGCCCTCGTGAAGCTGGTGTCAATTATACACCGAAACGTTGGCAAGGAGTTATAGTTTGTAAATATTTTACTTATCCTCGAGATACAAATCTTACATTCCACGAAGAGGTCGATAATACAATACTTTAATTGCTTATAGTCATAGTTTCCTCCGAGAATCGAACCCACGATGGGTGGCTGAAGCTATTTAAGATTTGACCGTCAAGAAACACAAAGAAAAGAAAGAAGAAAAAAAAAGAATTAATCTTCTTTGCCAAATTCGAAAGGGAAAAAAGCAATAGATATTGTGGAGTGAAAACAAATAAGCTAGTCCTCTTTCATCTTTTTAGCCCCAATCGATTCTCACCCAATAGTGACTGATCTGAGAATTAAATTTGTTGATTTTATAATCCTTTGTTCATTCTTCTCCCTTTTCTCTCGGGGCTCATGTTCGTATACATATTTCCTTCTTTCCTCTGTTTTACGTTATAGGTATTTTTTTGTTGAAATCAGCTGTAAGGGGGAAAGCGTGCGTCGATGACCCTTTTCCGATTGCTCTGGGTCGCTCGGAGGGAACGCATGCTCTTTTGTGCATCGTCCCTTTTAATATTTTAATGTGAAAATTAAACGCAGGCAAAAGCCACACTCTTTCCCTCGTCTATTTTAAGGGGCTCGGGCCAAGATAGGGAGTAGCAAAATCATGTACTAGTATGCATAAATCCGCAAATAAAATTTATAAAAAGTATTTCACTCAATGTGTCTTAAATTTGACTCACAAGGAGACATCGCGTGACTGATGATCCAAATGAGGCAATTATTTTCTGAAACTATAGAGAGAATGCGGGAAAAGTGTCACGGCTTTCTTCCACATAGGCCCGGGTTCGAGGGAAAAACGCAGCTAAAGAATTTTCCTCCGTATAAATCCTTGCAATACGCTCAACTGCCAACAGGAGCCGTGGCCGAGCTATTAGAGGCGCTGCAACTGTAATCCCTGTAATGTAGCGCGGGTTTCGAATTTAAGTCCGGTCAATTTTTTTTCTTTCTAATATTTTACGAAGTAACTGTAAATTGCCCAATCCCAAACATTTGTGGCAGTAACAACAATATTTTTTAATTTTCAGCCTATTTTCTGGATTTTCAATCAACCCCCTTGGAAGAGTTTCGAAGCTAATTTTGGGATTCTTGTTTGGCCGAAAAGAGGTTTCACATGCCGACAGGCCTAATATGTGTAGATTTTGAAAATAAAAGGTTACTTCCGTGAATAGGGTGGGCGTCGATTGGTCGTGGCTCTTTCTCAAGGCGGTAAACAATGAACGGATTATTACTTTTTAATATACAGAGATGCATGCACTTCAAATTTCCCAGGAACTGCGTTCGAATAATGACTTTTGTGACTCAGTTTTTCGTTCAATAGTGAACATGATATACGTAGAAAAGAGATCGTCATTGTTTCCGAGGTTATGCAAAAAATAGTTGCTATGACCTTTTTGCGGAGCAACATATTATATTGAAAGGAAGCCTGTATCGTGGGGCAGAGGAAGATATAAGATTCCAGCACAAAAAATATCACGTAATGATAACACTATTTCTCTTCCCACCTCATGTTTATTTCAATTGAGGGAATTTAACTTTTTATTCATGGCGTGGAATTGCTTACTTTCGGATAATATTCATCGTAAAAACATGTAAAGCAAAGAATATTTCTGCACCAAGCTAATTTGTTTTCTATCGCCAGAACATTTGCATCTGCTCGGAGGCGGATCCGGTCCACAAACTCCAGACCATTTATTTATATTTTCTCATATTTTCTCGGATTTTTAAAAGTGAAAAGTATCCCACATGATCTGCGTTCACGCAAATGTAATTGTTCAGGTGGGAGCTTCAAGAAATGTGCTTGGTGTAGAATTATTCTTTGTTTTAAACGTTTTTACGATACATATCATCCAAAAGTATCATCAGTCACGCGATGCCTCCTTGTTAGATATTGTAAACTGTATAGAAATTGTATTCTGATTATTTTAGCATTCCGATGATATTGCAAAGAAAACGCGTGCACATGGAAGGATGGTTGACTATATCTTGTCCCGACCCTTTCATTCCTTAATGTTGTTAATGACAGGAAAACTGCCGAAGGAAATTCAAGTGCCTAAGCATAAAATTCATTATCACCCCAGGCGTTTTACTCACAGTATATAAAAACATAGTATTATGTCATGAACCCTCTTCCTGACTTGGTTGTGGTATATTTTTTATATTTAAAATTTGAAGCTCGTGTAGAAAAATAAACATAATTATACTGGTGATTATCAGGTAACATTTAAAACGCTAAGTTAGCGGCAAAACTCTTTATAAGGAAATATTTTGACGCTGCGCTGAAAAACTTTTAATGCGGCCACGTTAGCTTTAATGTTGACGTCACTTTGCAGTTGACATCATAGCTTCTTCATAATAAATCGATGCAGATGCACAGGAGCGTTATTGCTGAGGGACGTAATGCCCGATTTTTTGTGCTAGAAATGTTTGGTAAATTTCCATTTTTTACGGCGTTCAATTATTTTCATTCATTTTAATTGCGAAGATTATGAGTAATTAAATTATAACCTTCAATTTTTGGCTGTAATTTTTTGCAAATTAATCTCTGTTTCACATCCCTATTCTTCCCCTGTAGTACCACCATTAGAAGAAATGCTCTCTTTAGGTCCCTCTGAAACACTACTTATCTTCTACCGTCGCTGATGCCGTCTATACTTCTTTCTTTTACCGCCTCACTAATTCTAACTCAGTATTTTCCCCACTACCATTAGTTTCAAGTTTACTCTCTATCAGCAGCTTCTTATCCTGTCAGTGCACTTTCCAGCTACGTTTACTGTTTTCTTATAATTTAACTCATCAGGTTACTGATTATCAGTTTGAAGTGCAAATTATCTGTTGAAGTCATAAAGTCTTCTGCTACCTACGTTGATGTTCTGATTGTACGATTAAGCACGAGTAGTTTTTTCTCAGAAAACTTAATTTATTGTTTGAAGATTTTAAGGTGGTTCCACCGTAAAATGACTTAAATGTCATTTTATTCATATTCTGTCTACTTGTAGAAAAAGTTGTCCTCTTTCTGATATGAACAACAAAGTAATACCTTTCCACGCTATTTTATTCTATAATTGAACTTGAAATTACATAGTGTTCAATGGGGGAATGAGAGAAACACGAGGAAAAATAGTATTTTTCCATAAAAGACAAATGTCATTTTCGTGGAAAACTGTCTCTAAGAAGGAAATAATCCAGATAAATTGAATAAAAATAAAGTACACGCATCTTACCACCTAATTTTTCTAGTTATTGAAGAATTACTGTCTCAATTGAAGTCAAAATGCGGTAATTCGTTATAAAATGCGCGTTGCAGTCGGCTCCTATGGCTGGAAAAAAGTGCTCATTTAAAATACATTCGTGGAATAATCTGCATATTTTGTACCTTACTCTTGGGTTTCTATAGGTAACGCATTGCATCAGTGAAAGCAGGATTCTTTTGACAAAATGTAATAAATGTGGAATTTAGTATTTGTTTTGACTCACACAGTCGCGGCGGGACCTCCTTAATCATGGTATGGATACTAAACCTTCTCCAGCCATCTCTTCTGCCTTCTCCGCCGAAGAGGTGGATGGAAGAGGTTTTGAGCGGAGAGGGTATGTTGAAGAGAGTGGTAGAAGGGAGAACACTGGGGAAGAGTGGAAGAGAAAGGAAGAGGATAAGAATTCTGGACGAAATAAGAGGAGGTAGAAGATATGACGAATTGAAGAGGGATCAAATGTCGGGAAATCCTAAGGAGGGAAAGCGGGACAATGTCTCAGAAATTGGGATGCAGAATGGGGACTGTCCAAGAACCTGCCAATCAGCTGGTAGAATACTTCAATGAAAAATAGGTACTACTATGTTCCTTCATGATATGCTCGTAAGATTCACGTGGAGGAGATTTCAAATTAAGCTTTGGTTGGAAGGGAACGGAAATGCACTGAAGTGTTTTTCTCAATGCCAACTTTCAGTCGCGCGACAGTAATACCTTTAACGAGGATGACAGGTTATTTGCTTGGTCGCCCGTGGGGGCTGTTCATAACATGCCGTTGAGGTCATTCGTCTTGTTACACGACATATGAGTGGATTTCCATGCGGCAGCGGGCTTCGGGGGGACAGTGCAAGCCAGGCTCTCTAGCGAAATGCGACTTTCTCTCCCTCTGGACAGCTTTGGAACGGACCCTAAGTTGATAAAACAGCTCGATATTATTGACGGCATAAGTGATCACAGAGTAATTTTTGCAACCTTAAAAATTGAAGTAGAGTCAGCTGTAAAACCGAAACGCAATATTTATTTATTTGATAAATGCAACTTCATCAAATTTGGCGTGATGCTTAATGATTCGTACACGGATTTCGTAGCTAAAACTGAGGATAAAAGCACTGATGAATCATGGAAATATTTCTTAAAAATTCTACGACGGGGAATCAACGAATATATTCCGCAAAAATTGAAATGCGACAGTAAAGAAGCTCGCTGGTATAACAACGATGTTAGGAGGGACCTTAAGAGACAGAGAAAATTGTACAACTTGGTTAAAAAGTTCACTACGGTAGGTGACAAATCGAAGGAACTTGAAGCAAAAGAAAGTTACGCTGCGCAACGCTCAAAAACTAAGAAATCAAAGCGTTCTGCATTGCTAAATTTCAAGAAAAAAGTACTTGGTGAATTACTCGAAGAAAATCCGAAATCTTTTTGGTCATATGCGAGAGAGCTTCAGGGAAAATCTTCAACCGTAGATTCGTTATTTGATAATGATGGCAAACTTGTCACCGAAAATATTGACAAAGCTAACACGTTAAATTCCCACTTCAAAAGTGTATTCACCACAGACGATACTGCATGTAATTTTGAAATACAATTCACTGAGGAACCGATGAAAGAAATCACTATTCAACGTGATGGGATAACTAAACAGCTACAGTCGATAAAAAATAGTAAATCTCCGGGTCCGGAGGGAATACCCGCGCGTGTCCTCAAGGAGTTAGCGCCACAGATCGCACCGTTCTTAGACATAATATTCAAGAAGTCATTGTCTGAAGGAAAGATACCATTAGACTGGAAAATTGCAAACGTTACACCGATATTCAAAAAGGGAAACAGACACGACCCAGGGAACTATCGACCAATTTCATTAACGTCGATTATAGGCAAGATACTCGAACATATCGTCGTTAGCAATATCATGACGTTCCTGGACAGTCGTAACGTCCTCCATGGCTGTCAGCACGGCTTCCGGAAAGGTAGATCATGTGAAACACAACTCGCGCTCTTTCTTCATGACGTTCTCAAATCTGGCGAATCGAAAAGACAAGTTGACGCACTATTTCTAGATTTTAAGAAAGCTTTCGACACGGTACCTCATAACAAACTTTTATACAAATTACAGTCATGCGGCCTAAACGAAACAGTAGTAAACTGGATACGCGACTTTCTGAGTGATCGTAAGCAAAAGGTAGTTCTTGACGGAATTAGCTCTGATGTCGTTAAAGTGACATCAGGTGTCCCGCAAGGAAGCGTGATCGGACCCCTTTTGTTCATTATATACATAAATGATCTATGCTCTCGAATTAGCAGTAAAATACGTCTATTCGCCGACGACGCTGTCATCTATCGTGAAATTAGTGATCACTCTGACTTTGAAACTCTATCATCGGATTTAAACAACGTTCATGTGTGGAGCCAAGAGTGGGGACTCGAACTTAATCTGAGCAAATGCACGGCGGTACATTTCTTGCGGAAGTCGTCCAACTATTCCCATGTATATGCTGTGGATGGTGTTAACATAAAGGCGACAGATGAAGTGAAGTATCTAGGAGTTACGATAACTTCGGACCTATCGTGGGGAGCACATATAAGAAATATTTGTGGCAGAGCTCTGAAGAAGCTAGGATTCGTCAAGCGTATTGTGGGAAGATTTTCGGATGAAAAAGTAAAAGAGAGGTGCTATTTCGCACTCGTCCGGCCACACCTTGAATATGCAGCGAGCATATGGGATCCGGTGCAGAAAGACTTAGTCCGGGAACTTAATAAAATACAAAGGAAAGCTGCGCGATTCGTCAAAAACAGCTACGGGCGTACTGACAGCGTTACACAGATGTTAAACGAATTAGGCTGGGAACCGCTAGAGACTCGGAGGCTGCGCGCTAGGCTTAGATTGCTTGAACAATTGAGAATAGATATCTTTCAGAGCGACACGGAGAACATCATATTAGAACCCCACTATATTTCCAGGTCCGATAGAAACGATAAATTAAGAGAGATATTTTGCCGAACGGATAGGTATGGGAATTCGTTTTTCCCCCGAACAATAAGGGACTTCAATAAATGCTAGGCGTAATTTCATTAGAGCGTTTCCTTTTTATCTTTAAGCGGCTGGTGTCCTAACACCCCCCGCCACACGCCTATTGAGGCGGCTTGCGGGGTAATATGTAGATGTAGATGTAGACCCTTTCGTTTAATTCATCATTTTGGAAGCCCCCGCGCGGCAAAAACATCAATCCCGCAATTTGAAGTGTTTCTTAGCGGAGTGGCAGCGGTTGCAATTTTGAATTTCTCTTCCGTGTGATCAATGTGTCCCCGGGTGGTCCATGCGTCCCGAAACCCAGCGCAATCTATAAAGAACACGCTCCCGTCGTAGTACTAAGCAGGGCTGCCCTCTCGTTGCTAAGCCAAGCTAAGCACGCTAACTTATCTAGCAGGCCCCTATCAAGTGTTCCATTCGCCACGAGATCATTTTTAAATCAATGGATCTTCCGGTGGGTAGTCTTGTCTTATGGAAAACTAACAAATACGGTGACTTAACCGGTAGGAGTCGGACAAAGGTATAATCATTAGCCTATTAAAATAATTTAAAATGGAAAAAATTCACATCGAGTGTTATGTGGAGATTTAATATTTTAAAAAAATTTTTTTCTTAACTTTCTCTACTGCACCCGAAATGCGAGAAATATGAAAAAAATGAGAACAATTCGCGTAAGATTCTTTTACTCTAGATTAAACGGTACCTATTAAAAATTATCTTAGAATACTTCCACCTTTTTACCAAGAAAGTCAGATTGCATGTTTGAAAAGTGAATTTACGCGACATAAATTACAGCAGAGGAGAACTGCGTGTGTGGCAGGGGGGTGAGTAGTCACCAACATGCGCATTACACTATACCCTATTAAAGTCAGTATAACTACGTCTATTAATGCATTAGCATAAATCGCTAATGCTTGTCACGAGGTGAAGCCCCACAAGCATGCACAGCACTATAGATGTGCTGCCAATGTTAGAGGGACCGTCAGTATTTATGTACTTTGCAACTACATAAACGGGCGAGGAAAGGAAAAGGAAACGGGCAGACCATACCATAAACTAGAAAAGTGCTGAAAAACACGCAGTGAATGGGTTAGGATAACACTGTTGATGATCATTACTAATACTACTAATCCATTGATGCTACTAGGTACAAATTCATGCAGAAAACATAACCATGCTGGACGTACCAAGCTGGGAGAGGTGTTAGGTATACAGAGTGTCCCATTGATCGTGTGTCATTTCCAACCTATAATTTCAGACACTTTCTTCCGTGCCACATGGATGAAATTTGGTACCTAGGTAGAAAAAGGTAGTAAGTTTTCTTGAGTGCAAGCGAAATTTTATAAGTATGAACTTTTGACCCCATAAATAGTGTCCAACCAAAAATCCAAATTTTGCTTTTTGGGCTTTCAATGTTAAATTTTTCGAAATACGAAAAAGACAGAATTTCTTTGCGAAACTTTCAATTCTTCGGTTTTTGGGCACAAAAATACGATGGAAGAACTTTCTGAGTTCGAAATTGTAACCGTGACCCCTGAAAAGGCACAGCCAAGGTCATAGGGGTGACGAAAAGCGAATCGCCGCTACAAACCTGTCGAATCATAGGTTTAAAAATGTGCCAAGATCGATGGTAAAGTCTTCAGATCCGTCTTGTCATCCCTTGACCTTCAAGGGTCACTCAGAGGACACCGGGGAAAAAATGAATCGGGTCTACAAACGTATCGAATCATAGGTTTAAAAATGTGCCAAGATCGATGGTAAGGTCTTCAGATCCGTCTTGTCATCCCCTGACTTTCAAGGGTCACTCAGGGGTCACAGTGGTGACAAAAGGTGAATCGGGGCTACAAACATATAGAATCATAGGATTAAAAAGGTTCCAAGGTCGTATATGTACCCCTATAGCGGGGAGAGTTATAAGGATCTCAATGACTTGCTAACCGCACTGAATATTATTTGAGACCTCGCAGAACTTCTTCAAAGTTCGTCTTTTATGTGCAATTTTTCTCAATTTACGGTGTGCAAACAACCGTCATGAACTCGGTGAAATTGAAATGTTTGCGAAGCGAAAAGTACGAAAAATACGATTCGGGAAAGGATTGCGTAAAAGACTTCATTGGTGTTCGTCAAACTTTAAACGTTTTGAACGTCGTCGTCTCTTAGTAATTGCGATGTGAGGATTTACATTACTATGTATGTACTAGCTGGTCATTTGAGGGATCGATTGGTGGAAGGACGACTTCTCGGAATGGCACCATTTTCCCCATTCTTGTACAGTCTCTCCATCGCCTTTCTTTTCATTCCCTGCTGTGGAACATGTCCGGGAAACGTTTATATCCCCTTGGAGGGTCTTTGTATGCCACTTTCTTGGCCCTCCTGGCGGTTCACGGATATATATTGCAGAGGGACCTGGATAAAAAAAGACATCAATAATGTGGCGATTGGTCGTCGCACATAACCCCCTGCTGCGCGCTAGTTTCGACCATTTTATGCCCAGTGGTTTTTTGTACCACATACTACGTGAAACTTCGAATGATTCGGTTCGTAGGTATAGAAAAAGTACGTTCGTTTTGCAGCCTGACGAAATTCTTGCCGCACAACAGATGCGATGGGACGCCTAACATTGGACAACAATTCATTCAAAAATCTTGATGTACTACCACTAAGGTATTTGTTTGGTTATAAGGTGCTCAAGATGTTTTATATTCGTGGTGGAAACAGAACAAAGCCGATTGAATACTCAAGTAAGTTAAGATCAAAACAAGATATTTCTTTGTTAGGCTTAGGCATTGAAATACCTAAGCCCAGTAACGAAGCCTTTAAACAAACATACGCATACTTTGCGCCAAAGTTGTTCTGCTACCTCCCTATTGAACTGTGGAAACAAAACTCCACGGCTATATTTCTGAGCAAATTAAAACAATGGCTTCTATCCAAGGAGAGTGATGAAGTAGAAAAATTATTAAAAGTTGTTGTGCGATCTTCCTGATTTTGAATCTGTACTTTCTTTTGTCCTTGTTACATGTTACTACTGTTGTATTTTTACTTGTCAACTGAACTCACTATGATGAAAATTTAAAATTAAAATTGCTCAACTACTAGGTAAAAAGTGAGTATGTATTAGGACCAGCCGCTGCCTTCGAATATTGATGATGGTAAACCCCAACACAGGTTATCCTCTGGGGTACCTATATTCCCCATAAAATTATATTAGAATATTTTTATTAACTGTGCTTGTGGATTATTTGAGGTGGAATAAAATTATTATTATTATTATTTAACAAAGCCCACGGCATCGGACGATATACCACGCGGGCAGTCTAGAGACGGGCGAAGTTTATCGGTAATCGATCAGCCGTATCATAAGATAATCGGGTCGGGAAAATCGATTCAGTGCGAAAATCGGGGAGGCAAAATTGTTAGTTTGATGAATCGGTAACATCGGTATATTCTTAACAAAAGTAAAGTAGCCCTGAAAATGCTGCAAATTGTTAGAAATTATTGCATAACCTTTTGGAACCTCGCCATGAGAAGATCGCAGCAAGCACATTTCCCGCGCTTTTCATAGGACTACTAAATCAAAGTTTTACGTAGTAGTATAGTGGTGTTACAGCCAAGTAGTGCCAACTTAAGACGCTAATATTTTTTTATAGGGGGCTGTAACTGCTTACTGCAGATATAAATGGCGTTACGTGAACGACCAGAGTAAAAAAGCGGGATTTCAAATTCACCCATATATAAATGCGTATTTATATTGTATTTTTTTTACTATTAAAACATTTCCTACGCGTCGTAAATGAGAAAAAATTCCGTAGAATTCCGTAAGGAAGCTGAAAATAGCTTTATAATTATCATAAAAGAGAATTGAAGCCCTGATGTCATCAGGAATGGAAATAATTTCCAATTATTAAATAAACCAATGCAAAACATGGAATACCTATAGTTGAAATTCAGTATTTTCACAGAGTACATGATGAGTGTTGGTAGGTTAATGGAAAGAAATTAGTACTATCCAAAAATAAAATTACGTTTACGGCGTTACATCTCGGAGGTTACGGCACTGTGGTAGAAGTACCGACCCCGGCCGCCAATGGGTACGAGCGGTAAACTTAAATTTGCGGATGCAGCGTTCAGTCAAATAAATGACGGTTTTTTCCCAGAGGGAAATATGGATGCAAACATTTGAAAAAAAATTGTGAAAGTGGCAATAATAATATTTATTTGTGATAGCTTCAACTATGAGAGGCATACAGATTTGCTGCAAGAAATTCACAGTGGTTAGAGTTCCGACTGCTCAAATTTCACCCCGATATTAATAATATTTATTGGTGAGCTGTTAATCGAATGATTAAATCGAGGTCAAGCGCAGAAAAGTAAGTACCACGACCAATTGTCGTAATCCACTGGAGAATTTCACTCTCACCAATAAAAATTCCGTATTAGGTGTATTTTACCATAAAAACCGACGTCAATTCAGAGTACCTAACAAAGCATATGCCATTTCTTTAAATTATCAATAAAATGATTACTTACTTACTTTTACTCCTGTGGCCACTCAAATTCAAGTCGATTTTTGGCCGACAAGTTGTCTCCAGACTCTTCTGTCCTCCTCCATGTCAACCTCTCCCCCAAGTCATGTCTTCAGCCACTTAGTGGTCATTCCATCTTAGTCTTGGTCTTCCCAGTGGGCGCCTTCCTTCTGGTTGACCTCTGCCACACTCTTCTTATCATTGCATCCTCCTCCCTTCTTCTTACATGACAGAGGCACCTAATTCTCCTACTTCTTATCACAGCCACAATATCTGGTCTTCTGTACAGGTTCCTGAGCTCTCTGTTTTTCAGTAATCTCCATACCCCTTCTTCAAATGTTGGCCCATATATCCTTCTCAATATTTTATTTTCAAATGCTATTAACGTCTTCTGGGTCTGTTTTGTTAGGGTCCATACCTCCGCCCCATACAAGAGAACTGATAAGTATATTCAATAAAATGATTACTGACTAGTATTTGAAACCACAGAATGTTTTTGTATGTCCTGAAATTAGCCTGCTAGTCGTCAAAAATTAAACCGACGATCAATGAAATTTTCGAGAAGATTTTTATTGAATGTAATGTACTCAATACATGGAATCTATAGTATGTACACGAAATATGAATTGTATGCTCATGCAGGTGGAGACCGTGAGCAATTAAAAGAATGACAGATCTGAACTTAAATACTCCCAAGGAAAAATGTATATTCCATCAAAACTCCAAGGTTCTCGCTTAGTCCGCAGACTTTTGAAGTGGTGACCGTTCGTTATAGCTGGTAGTGGGTGAGAAACTGCCTAGGAAATATGTTTCGCGAGGAAATACGGTAAACGGGATGAAGTGTAATGCTGTGTACAAATATTCTTCAGTGGTAAGCAACACTCGGAGGTCCGCGCTCCACGAGCTCGCTGGCAAACCGAGCGCGGATTTTTCCCGGTTTGTGGTCTTCCGCCGGTCTTCAGCGCAGGAAATATACCGTATTTCTCCGAATATAAGCCGCACTTTTTTTCCCGATTTTGGGGCCTCAAAATCTGCGGCTTACATTCGAGGTAAATATACCGTATTTCTCCGAATATAAGCCGCACTTTTTTTCTCGATTTTGGGGCCTCAAAATCGGGGTGCGGCTTACATTCGAGGTGCGGCTTAAATTCGAGAACTTTCTTATAAAATCGTAAAAATGACCGATTTGAGCAAACCAGCTATTCGGATTAACGCGGACGCCAGCTAAACTCGCCTTGAGCTACGGGGAAAGTAAGAAATGTTGCTGAAAGAGGTCAAATTTGTGCACAATTTATTCATATATTAAAGGATATTATAGGTAACATTTTGTCACAGTTACATAGGTAATGTAAAATCAGATATAAAATTCTAATGCCTAATGCCTAATGCCTTAAATTCGCGTATTTATTTTTTTCCCTGTTTGAGACCACAAAAACGGGGTGCGGCTTATATTCGAGTGCGGCTTATATTCGGAGAAATACGGTACGTCCCATCTGGAGGCAGTGGACTGAACTGATGGTCGACAAAAATGGGGGCTTATTAGGCAGTCATTTGCGTGCTAAGACGAAATGCGAAGAAATTCTTGAGTCTGGAGGATCGCACCTGACGACTCTAGGGAAGAGACGCTCAGCATCTGAAACGCTAAAAACTTCCATTATTTTTTATCATCGATCATTTAACATAACCACTTTTTAGTCTCTTATACACTTTGAATTTGTCTTCTCGCAGGTTTCTATGTAAATAAAACGATTGCAGATCGCGATAATCGTTGATTGGCCACATGGAATGCAGGAGCGGAATAGGGTGTTTTTTGGGGGGGGGGGGGAGGGGAGGATTACCGGGCGTCTGGGGTGTATGGAATACCTTATGATTACCATTTTATCTATTTTCCGTAGAAATTACGGGGGTATGAGGGATCCTCTCGCCCCTACATGGATTGAAACCATTACGTTTATAATGGGAATATAAATACGTTTGCCGCAGTGGCAAAGCGCCTCGGACCTCGTCTTCATTCGTCACGGAAAGTTTGCCATAGTTTAGCTTAACATTTATCATTTTTTATTTTTGTTTTAGTACTAGAAAGTTGCTATCAATGGGTGAGGGAATGTCTCATGATAGTTCGCATTTTTATCAATTAATAAAATAGTGAGCTACAATGCAAAGGCTCCGGAAAGTTGGGAGGGAATAGAGCTCTTTATAATTCTCTTCATCTGTATTCGGTATAATACTTTTGTTATTTGATACGTAGTATCGCTTAATAAAGATTTAAAAATTATTGCTGCCTCCTCATGATAAATGTTGCTGGGATTGAGTGGCGCCGACAAGCGACCTTACGTGAGTGAAAAAAATTCTTGCGACACCCCTTAGTGAAAGCGGCATTTTTTACACGACCTTGAAGAAATGGCTTCGTTTCTCATTTGTTTTCACTTGAGCATTTACGAGGGCACAACTATAGTCGTCTCAGTATCATGGCCCATTGGCGTTTGCGCCAAGGAGGTTAGAAAAGGAGGCGACATACCACTTGATTCTTGAAGCCAATTCCGCCATTGCAGTCGGCACAGTTTAGACCTTCCTCTGACTTACGTGTCCGGCGGTCGCGTTCGATTTTCGTCAAATCTAAGTTAAAAACCTCAGAAAAGGAGATGTTTTGTGACTGGTTTGGCAACACCTACTCGGCACAAAATCCTTCCCAAGCACCCCTATTCTTGCTTCACTTTCGCCCATCAGCGTTCACGGTCATGTCCCTTCCATTTCATTTTAACCTCCTTGGTTTGCGCATTGAAAATTCAGGGTCGTGGGTTTTTGCAGAACATTGGCGAAGCCCCTGGGGGGTCCATGGATACGAGACCTGTGACGCGGGAGAGAGAGAGTCCCGCAGTATTTGCCGACAGAGAGAGAGAGGGAATGGGAATTTTCTCAGGGAAAATCCTCCGAAAATAAGAAGAATGAGTCATCCAATCCTAAGAGTAGTTGGTCCTCCATTCTTGTCTGCCCACCCTCTTAAATCATTTTCGCCCATTTAGCTCCTCCGTTTTAGTTGCCCTATTTATTTTGTCCCTTGGTCTTTCTTGTGGGACTTTCTATTTTCCCTTCTAAGATGCAACGAATTTGTAAGGAACATTCCTTACCAATTCGTTGTATCTCTATGTGTGGACCAAGGGTCTGACACTCGCATTACTGCAATGGTTATACATTTCACCCAGAGCACTCTAGCGGTCAGGTGCTAACTATCAGCGCAACAGCGCGACAGGTTTACTCATTAATTGAATATCTTGCAGATTTAAGTGGGAAAATACCTATTTATTTCACAGGGGAAACTTAAAAAGGTAATTGTATAATGAATTCTGAATCCTGAAAAATTCTGGATTCAGATTGCAGCTATAATAATGCCGTCCAGTCCTTCTCTTGGCGTTTTCGCAGTGTACTTTCTCGGCCATCTTCTTTGTTTACTTACGGTTGCGATGGCGATGTTTCTTGTGGTCCCAGGCGTGTTTTAAATGGACACTGGTAAACGTCTTACAACAAAAGGAATAATTATTGAATTGTTTTTACAAAAAAAATATTTATGGCAAAAGAATACACTCTTTATCTTTTTCACGCATAAGTATTTTCCCATTTGCGCCTGAAACAATTGGCGCTAGTAGTAATTCATACGAGATATCGCAATTCCGTCAGACCCTTGGTGTGGACTCTCCATCTGGATCTTGTATTCCTCTTGGTCCTCCATATGGTTTTATTCTCTTCTATACACTTCCTCGTTTTTTCGATCTAATCCGTCCATTAGATATTGAGCATTCGCTCCAAGCACCAAGTTTTGGAAGCCTCTATTCACTTCTGCTCCAATTATCCAACGGTCCATGTCTCTTGAGACATTTGGCTCAACACTCCACACGAATGTTTCTAGGTGTTGCTTCCGTTTTTATCAATCCAATTTTATTTAAACGCTACAGTTGTTTTTCTATCATGAGTTCATGAAGGAAGTCACCATTCACGAAGAAAGTGTACCATTAACAAATATTGGCGCATTTGCTTTCACTCTCCGATCCTTGCCCAGCACGGTTCGGGATATAAGAAAAATCCCGAATAACGATATCTAAAATGTAAGGCGACCAACATCTTGTCTGTGCCCCAGTCCTTCTTCAAATCGTGAGCGATGAATCCCGTTGCTTACTTGGACTTATCAATGCCGCCAATATTCTCACCAAAAGACTTGTACTTTGGTCTTTCTTTTTTTACGTTCATCATTTTGTTACCTTTACGCGACACATCATACGAATACGATAACGAAGTCACAAATTTAACGGTATGGTTGTCTGCTTTTAAAATTATTCTCTTTCCCCAACACGATGGACCTGTGGTCCCCCGGTGTGCGCGGCGCGGCGTCGAGACAGCCCGCAACTGGTTGGGCCCGTGCTCTTGGAATTCACACCTCACTATTCGGAGGAAAGTGGCTTGGGGAGTGAAATAAGACGTATTATCGTAACAAGTCTTGCGGCAGGAACTTTATTACCTTGTCACCATGTAGCATACGCCCAATCCATTGCCCAAGCCTTGATTCGGGGGCCGTGTTTCAATTCGTAATTTATTATTTGATTGAATTTCGCTAGCGAAAATCTGTGAGGCAGCCATGAGACTTGTTTTTGAAAAACGATGGCTTTTTGGCAATTCAATTTAGAAAATGTTACCTTTCATCGGGTGGAGTTAGAAATGGCTGAAAGTGATTGGCCCTGTCAACTGTTTGAATCTTAAGGAATTGATGTTAGTTCGTTTTTAGTTAGTTGAAGGGACTTTGAAGGTTGTTCCACCGTTAAACGACTTTTATGTCATTTGATTCATTTTTTGGTAACTTGTAGAAAAGCCTGTCCTCTCTTTGATATGAGCGACCGAATCCTACCTTTCCTTGTTTTATTTACGACTCGTTACTTTCACTACTACTGCACATTCGTCTCTCTGTATTGAACTGTGTTTGGCATGAACCTCGCGGACTGTAGCGCTAAGCGCACACTTTCAACTGCTGCGTGTAAGGTCATATCATACGATCGGCATTCTTGAATATATTGTTCTTTAAAGTCAACAATAATCCACGGTAGCTGAACTGGCTAATGCATTCGGCGTGGCATTGATGGATCCGAGTTCGATTCCCGGTCAAGGTGTATGATTTTTCCCCTTTGGAATTTCGCAATTACGCGCTTGACTCCGTGAAGGATATACAACGGAGAGCAGCAAGATTTGTGAAAAATTGTTACGATAAACTTAGCAGTGTCACCGAATTTTTGAAGGAATTAGGGTGGGAATATCTAACTAATCGAAGGGAGAAATACAGGTTAAATCAAGCAAGTTCGGAGCAGACACTTTTTTGCCGGACGTTCAGCATATATTGTTAGAACCAACGTACTACGGTAGAAGCGATCACAAGAACAAGATAAAGGAAATTGAAAGCAGAACCGATAGATTTAAAATGCCATTTTTCCCACGTACAATACGGGATCATAATAGCTGCGATAGATCAATCATATGAAACTCCTACGCTCAATAGGTAGAGTAGAATTTTCACATGTCCTTAATAACACAACATCATTACTAACACTTCACACCGGTCGATTTGTCCGGCATTATTATTATTTTTATTTTGTTCTCTGCATGAAGTAGCATCTCGTAGCACTCATGAATTAACAGTAATAGTAATGTTAACCACTAGATGCGTGTATAGCATTGTTCTGCATGTTTGCATGTTTATTTACGTATCACTCTCCCAGTTTCTATTTTGACTGCGCACTGTTCTCCTCACTGCTTTTTGGCCTGCGCCTAGCGGCCGGGGGAACGTGCGAGGTCCCGATTTGTGCTGGGACGAGTGCTGCATACCTGGTGTGGAATCACCCCGTGCCACACACTCTAGTGGTGAATTGCACGGTACTTCGTAGATGTAGATGAAGGTAATACCGTGGCTAGTCCCGGTATCTTCAAAATTTGTTTGGCATAGAATGTACATTCATTCCGTTAAAAGATTTTACTCCGTGATATTCGCATGTAAATCTTTCTTTCCTTCACTGGTGCTGTTTCCTTACTGTTTCACTTTCCCTTTATGTATGTACGTAGTACGCAAAACCGGTGAATGGACACTTGAGTTAGCCCATGCAAAAATATTCCGGTTTCGAGACAAAATGTAAGGAATGCAGTAACGTAACCCTCAATCATTGACATCTGGTAACATCGTGATCTCATCACCCCGTAACTTTTCGTGGCGTTCGTTTCGGGTTTAAAAACAGTGATGCCAAATTTCTCTCCCGATAAAATTTTGCGACTGGACCGTGTCCAAGGTGCGTATGCAATTTAGGCTCCTCTTCTAGCCACCTTGGACCGTGTCGTCGAGTGCCGCATAAGTGTGGCAACAAAGGACTCCACGCCAATCAATCGGAAAGTTTACGAGATTTCGGTCAGGAACAAGTTTCTCCGAGATCGTGAGCTCAAGGAAAGTTTAATCGCCGAGTCGTGATAGAAAACCCATGAGGTGTCATGCCTCATTGTTATTCACGTCGCTTAAAAATAATATTGCCCTCTCTGATATGCCACGCCTCCGATATATGAAAGTTTAACATGGGCTTTTATAGTGATCAGTGAAGGTATCCGTTGAATTTCAATGGAAAGGAAAAAAATCAATACTAATTGATTGTAATAAACCATTCATATCTTATTCAGTGCAAAGAATCATTGAGCTAATGTTTTAATAACAGAAAACCACTATTTATAATTTAATTTTGCAAATAAAAAAAGGTCAGCAGCCAAATGCAGATTCAGCTTCACGGATATTTCTTATGTGAAAGTTACTGACATATAAATATGTATACACATTGGTGATTCTTATAGTAGGTGATAACAATGGCTTCTCACGCCGGAGAACCGGAGATCGAGCCCCGATGGGAGCGGGATATTTTCAGCGGCGATTTGATACTTACTAAGGTGCTTTTATGAGAGCAGCACTCCGTCCATCGGATGAAACAAATGAGTCGTGGTCGCCATTCCTCGCGAGCAGGCTGATTAATTAATGCACAGGCGACGTCTCTCGTCCCCTCTACACTTACCTTCCTCTGCTATCCTCATGTCTTTAGGAATATTTTAGAAATTACTTTTATTTTGTAAATATTATTTATATTTTGACACTTAAAATATTACAAAATATTTTTTTTCTCACGAGACACTAATTCCTGTCCTAAAAGTTAGTCGTTTGTTTGGCTATCTCTGTAATAACTGCAGCAGAATGGTTGAACTTCGTGGAGGAAATAGACGTGGGATGTTTTTTTTGCTCAGAAAGATTTTATTTTTGGACCAAAAATGTTATGACAACAACGCAATTCCCTGATTTGTGAAGTAGATCTTTGCAGCGATGTGAATCTTCTGGAAGAGCTTGCGATTAATGCTGCGTCTTCATTTGATTGCTTCGAGCTTTCGCCACCATTTACACCAGCGTCCCCAGGAACAATGTTCCTATTTAAACACCATTCCCAATTAATGATTCAACAAAATCCAAATGTTTTGATGAAGAGAATAAAAGATAATAATAATAATCTCTATTGCTCCAGGAGTAGCTCTCCTTTTGAGCACAAAACATTAATACAACACAATATAGATGAAATGACAAAGGAAATCAGATATAACACCATTTGCAATATAAACTGTAAATACATCTAAAAAAATATTACTTAAAATGGATTGTAAGCAAGCATATGAGTTCATGGTGGTATTGACAAATAAAACAATTTTGCAATATACAGTATACAACTATGCAATTTCCAATGTATAGAATACAACAGGTACTTATAGTATACTTATGCAATTGTTACAATATATTAAATACTTACACAATAATTACTTCAACAATGTATAGTTATACAATATATAAAACTATAGCTACAAATTATTATCACTGCCTAAAAGGCTCCAAAGCCTCTTTCTGAACACTTTCATTAACCCCACTAAAATATATTACAATACTTATGCAACAATTACTTAAGCAATATATAGTTATACAATATACAACTGTAATTACAAATTATTATTACTGCCTATAAGGCTCCAAGCCTCTTTCTGAACACTTTCAGTGATCGGATACAATATGTAACAACACTTATACAATAATTACTTAAGCAATATATAGTTATACATTATACAACTGTAGCTACCAATTATTATCACTGCTTAAAAGGCTCCAAAGCCAAATATGGGAGAATTCTGGGTAGTATAATTACGAAAGGAGAAGGATATTACTAGGACGTAATGAAGGAAGACGGAAGACGCGAATAGCTTCAAATGGATTAAACAACGGAGAATCGGATAATTCTGCGAAAGAAATGTAGCGCCTTTCGCTCATGGTAAAATCTTCCATTACACTTTACACGAAGTCGGCTGTAAAACCAGTTCGATTGAAAATTATTATGAAACCAATTTTTGCCTTAATGGTCAATCGTGTGTTAGTTATTTTTTAACGGCATTATCATCGTTGCAACTGATTGGTTGAACGTTCAAATGAAACACTCTGTAATCTCAGTAATAACCTGAACTCAGTTTTTCCTTCCGAAATGATAGGGTACAACATGCACGTCCCCCTCGCCAAAACCCACTCCTTAGTGCGTGTCTCTCTCTGCTCGTCTTTGCAGTTGGGATTGGAGTCGTGACGCGGAGGAAGAGGTCAGCGATGGGCCCTCCGAGGCAGAGAAGGGAAAACGCAGCGTGGAAAAGACCCTTCCCCCTTCCTACCCTCAAAAGGCCTCAAAGGGCTCTCCCGCGTGACCCCTTTCGTGATCCCTCGATTACTCCTCCTCCCCTTGCGCAGAGAAAGGGCTTTTATGGTGTCCCCCACCCCATCGCATGTCCTCCTTCTCTTCCGGTTCCGCCCATTCCCCCCCCTCTCTTCCCCTTCCCAGTCGTGTTCGTCGCACGTCGCCATCGTCCACCCTCCTTGCATATTTACTCTCAACTTCCGCTGACGAGGGCGTGGCTGGGGATGGCCGCCGAAAGGCGTGTCTTCTACCCTTTGGAGCCGTCGCGAGAGGTGCGGGGCAGAGGGGAGCTATGAAAAGGGGGGAGGGAGGGAGAGAGAGAGAAAAATTTTTATTTCATATTTACAATATATTTGTAACTCTTTGGCTTAACTTAACTTAACTTTGGGTTAATAACTTCTTAAAGTTAAACATAAATCACAAAGCTATGTTCGTCTTTGAGTTGCACTAGTCACGCTGATGAAAATGGTTATTTCATCGCAGTCATACGATAGATATTAACCAATTTACGTGCTTTAGTAATTTAATGTACATTAAACTGGCTTGGTTTACTAATGCACGTAAAATGGTTAATATATATCGTATAACCGTGTTTAAAAAACTTTTTTGATCAACGTGAATAGTAAAACACAAAGATGAACATAGTTGTGCGATTTATGTTTTTCTTTAAGAAGTTATAAACTATAGTGTGACTGGTCAGTTGGTGATATAAACCACCCGCGGTGATGGGTTCGGTCTTCTTCAAAGCCGAGGCTTGGACTCTTGAGTTCGGGTGCCTCCCAGGGACGGCACGAAACGTAAAGTGCCTTTTCGGGTCACATCCCTGTTTACAATACAATTTTTTAACAAAATTGAAAGTATACTCTGAGCCTACTCAGCCTCATATGAGCATTCAATAAATTAACATAAGCATAATCGTCCGCATAGTGCACACATTTACGATATTAAGCGGGCATTCATATTTTAGTAAATAATAGTTTTTTAAAAAGATAATGCAAACATTCAAAAAATATGATATAGGCTACTCATTATGAATACAAGCGATGCATGTAATAGTACAAAACGAAAATATGTACAAACATGCCATGTGACAATTTCGTATTGTATTTTTACAGTTCATAGGATTTTTATTATTACAAGAGTGAAAACGTAAATTGCTCGTATGATATTTACAAATATGTAGTTCCACTCAATTTCAGACAGGTAATGGATAGTCAATATTAAACATATTGTTACGTGCGTGGGTGCAAAAACAACTCTTCTTATTTCCGTAACTCTTTAAACACATTTATTTCCCTAAAAATGTATACACAGTAACATTAAAGTCGTTCCCAAACACACCATTTCCCGAATCCGCCTTGTTGATTTCCCTGTCTCCCGTCAATAGCCACCGTTGCCAAGGCTCTGGATGATTCCTCCGCTACACTGCCCCCTCCTTAAGGCTGTTTCGTCCCGGAACAGTTCTTACCCAGGTCTTGGCCAAGTTATTCGGCCACCAAACGCGCGTTCACCTCTTGGTCTTCCTCGACTCTTGCGTTGCCACCTGCGTAAGGTGCCAGTCGATTAAAATGGACCACTTTCGGTTTTCCTCGAGGGGGTTTGCGAATGCGATAAATAACATCGTTTATTCGCTTCAGGACTTCATACGGACCTTCCCACGCTCGTTGAAATTTAGGTGACAGGCCACGCCGCCTCTGGGGGTTGTAGAACCATACTTGGTCTTTAGCCTGGACACCTCCTTCTTGCGCTCGAGCATCGTAGTTCTGCTTCATTCTGTCACTGGCTTCCTCCATATTTCTACGGACTAGATCATGGATTTGGTCCATTTTCTCCTTCAAACGACTGACATAATCCTCTCCCGCTATAAGCTCTTCGCCGGGTTTGCTGCCAAACCTCAGGTCATATGGCAGGCGTAATTCTCTCCCGAAGAGGATGCAAGCTGGGGTCTGTCCTGTAGTTTCATGGACCGAAGATCTATATGCCAGAAGGAATAGAGGCAGATATTCATCCCAATCGCGCTGGTTCTCCGAGACCACCTTGGAGAGGTGTCGACCGATAGTCCTGTTCATACGCTCAACCATGCCATCCGATTGGGGGTGCAGAGGCGTAGTTCGTGTTTTTCTTATCCCCATGAGCAAACAGACTTGTTGGAATACGACAGACTCGAAGTTCCTGCCTTGGTCGGAGTGTAGTTCCAAAGGTGCACCGAAGCGTGAGAATAATTCCCTCACCAGGACAGTGGCGATAGTAGTAGCTTCCTGATTTTGTATTGCATATGCTTCAACCCATTTCGAGAAATAATCTGCGGCTACCAGGATGTATGTATTTCCCGAGTCTGTTTCCGGAAAGGGGCCCGCTACGTCGATGGCTAACCCTTCGAACGGGCTCCCCACGTTGTACTGTCGCATGGGCGCCGTTTTTCTTTCGCTCGGCCCGTTCGCGGTGGCACAAACCTCGCACCGTCTGCACCAATTTTTGACATCCTCCCTGCAGTTAACCCAGTAGAACCTCTCTCTGACCTTGGCCAATGTCTTACTAATGCCAAAATGACCTCCGGAGCTCCCGTCGTGCAGATTCTGTAGAACTTCAGGTACCAATTTCTGGGGAACGACGATCTGTGTCCTCGAAGATGTCCCATCGGGGCTCTCCTCCACTCACTTCAAAACTCCGTCGTCTAACTTCAAGCTGTCCCATTGTGCCCAATACGACTTTACTTTTTGACTCGAAGGAGCAAAAACAACTCTTCTTATTTCCGTAACTCTTTAAACACATTTATTTCCCTAAAAATGTATACACAGTAACATTAAAGTCGTTCCCAAACACACCATTTCCCGAATCCGCCTTGTTGATTTCCCTGTCTCCCGTCAATAGCCACCGCCACCAAGGCTCTGGATGATTCCTCCGCTACAATATGTTTGTATATATGACAGATTTTACATTTACACAATTGCATTTCTTTTGGACGTAATTACAATGAAAAAATGGTTAGGCCATCATTAGATATTATCTCTCTGTATTTGAAACAGCTAGTTGAAAAGTCTTTGCCTAAATATTCGGTTATTTTTGTATCTACGTATTTCACTAGATGGGGCATTCCATAATTTGCTGCCGCTTACTACGAAATACCTATAAAAGGCACAAGCCCGGTGGGTGGGGATTTGTAGTTGATCGCTTCGCCCTCTAGTAACCCGTTGTTGAAAGCTCTCCTTAAAAAGGAATCGAGATAATAAATAAACTGGTTCCCTGCTGTTGAAAATATCGTACGAAAGACTACCCAGGAAGTATCTTCTTCGATTTTTAACTAAGCCACCGTAGAGTATTTATGCAAGGTGGGATGTGATCGTACTTTCGTGAATTAAAAATAAATCGAATGCAGGCATTTAATACACTTTTAAGTTTTGTATCCAGTTCTTTTGTTAAATCACCATATACATAAATGAGCAGTAATCAATCTGAGATAGAATCAAAGTGGTCACTAACTTTTTACGTATTGACATTGGGAGTCGGATTCGAAAACGTTTTACTTGGGCCAGAGTGCCAGTGGGAAGGGAAAGAGGCGGGGGGGGAGGGGGAGGAGAGGACAGATAAAGTTAATTGAATGTTAACTATGTGTCTTATGTCGGTGTCGCGCTGTTTTAATTTTACTAGTCACCAATGTTACGTGGAATGAAGGAATCCATCAATTTTGAAGAGTATCTATCTCTCTCTTATTTTGTATTCGCTTTTACTCTTCATGGTATATTTGGCTCTTCATGGTAGCAGATATCGAGAGCAACTTCCGTTTTCCTCGAAACACACTTTGAAAGGTCTTTAAACACTGACTGAGCTCTCCTCCGTGTGGTCGGTCGCAGCCGACAAATATCCCGTCGGCGCTCGCTTTTTAATTGAGCTACAGTTTGGGACGTAATAAATAAGAGAGCGATGTTTAATTGACCGCGTGTGCATTTAAAACACAGGAAGGAACTTTCCCTTTGAGTTCGTGATGGAAAAAAGACATTGCATCCGAACATTAAAATGCGCCAAGTAATCGTTTGGCGCCGTGGTGACCATTAATTTGTGGCGAGGAGGAATCTGCCCTATGCGTTGTTTTTACGCGAGTCTTGTTCCATCCTGCGTGTATCTAAACTGGTCTACATGGCCGATGTCCGTAGTAGAGCCCACAAACTGCCTTCCCTCACTGACTTCATCAGACACTTAGTTAGTAACTTTCAAGCCAGGCTAGAGGGCGCAGGTAACCCACTACTGACACATATATGGGACTACGACCCAACCACATACAAACTGCCTCAACAAATTACTCGACTATGAGTCTTTCTTGTCATCTTTAGTTTTTAAGTTCTTATGTTATTTCTTTGGTCCTTAAAAAGGCCCTTTTTATTATTATTATTTGACTTTGTATATAGATAAAATATTGTAAAATAATTGGAAAAAAAAGATATGAAAAGATAAAAAAGCACAAAAATCTATTAAAAGCAATTAAATAAAAATGATAAAATACAAAATTGCAAAAAATGTTATAAATGAAAAGATATTAAAAATAATATAACTAAAAAATTAAATAAAAAAATGTTTTGTCATTTAAAATTAAGTTTCTCTTTCTCGCAAACACGACACTTCTACACCCACATTCACTTCACATGTTATTGCTCGCTGATTGTTATTGAACCGGTTGAGGTGGTCTCTTGCCCGCCGGTACAGTCCAATTGTGCGCGCCTTCGGCGCCGTGAGTAAGGAACTTCGGCAGCTCTCTCGTATGCGATGGGTTTTTCTATTTCAAATTTACTGACTTCCATTCACTGAATAACATGGATTCACCTACCCTGGGATGGGATTGGTGGGTCTCTCAGTACTGGAAATGAAGTTTCAGCTACTTAAGAAGCCGTATCCATTTTGTGCGGTCATGTTCAGTATTACGGCGAACCGGTGTACATATTTATATTTACTCAGATGGGATGAGTGAGTTTACGTCACGACGTATCTTTGTAGAAAGGTATTGAAACTATTTATTAATATTCAAGGACTTACATATCTCATCGAGCATTGAATATATGATTCATAGATGGAGTTAGCACTTCCAGGTAATCGTTATGTAAAATGTGAGAATATAATTTTTAAAAATAAAAAATAATAATAATCACAGTTATAACTAAATACAATGCAACCTTCTTCACAAAAACATACAATAACTGAGTGAATATTTATTTTTTTATCATGTATTCAAATATATTGTTTGTAAAATAATTTATAGATTGAGAGTTTGTAATATTTGCAGATATTTATTGAGTTCCATATTCCTGATATGGGGCTACATGGGATGATTTTAAGAAGGTGGTAGTTCGGTGGAATGGTGTAGTCATAAATAAGTCTTTCTCAGTTTCGTTTTTCGATATTTTTAATGGAGTCGATATTACTTATTTCGCTACACAGATACTCTGGTGTATAGGAACAATTCATGCGTAAAAATAAACAAGTGATACATTCCTCGTTTTTCAATTTTGACCCATATTATCTTGTTATAAAAACGCTACATGCTCGACAAGGGATATGTTTAAATCATGGTTAAGTCCTGCATTTTTCAATCCTTTTTAAGTTTCAGCGACATTTCCTCTGTCGTATTTGTGGATGTACATGAAAAATGAACCATGTGGAGCATAATAAATGCATTTAAAAGTTTCATTCGCAAGGCATTATGGGGTCAAGTTCCTCAATTGTTTTCACTCATAACGAGTTTTGTGAACTTTGTTGGAGGTTAAATTTATCTGCTCGTTGCAAGTTCCAAGAATTATTTATTACAAGTACCCACCTCGTAAACTAAAACAGAATGGGTAAAGGGAGAATGAATGCGGCATAAAATATCTTCGGGGATAAGTAAGCCTACTGCTTCTCAGTAGGCTGCCATGCTGCGACGAGAAAAATAAGCTTCCCTGCCTTTTGGAAAGAGGTGTAAATGTATTGCCAGATTATCGAGCATAAATGGTGTGTCACCTCATGCATAGCGGATATACGGGATCAAAGGCTCCGAAGAAAATCCACGACACCAAATTTATTCCTATTTGCATACTTATTCGATTTCGCTCCATTCTTTCTTCGTGATTAATATTCTGAATAAATCAGTACACCTGGATTAAGAGAAGAGAATGTCACTGCTTTTCATTCGCTTATCACCCCCCTCTCACGGAGAAGCTAGGTATCTGCCAGACATATGGGGGGTTATTTTGTAATCTCACCTTTTTAACGACTCTTTGCGGGAAGGCGGGAGATCCGTTCCGCTCTCTTGATGATCGGCTCACGACCGGCTAAGGTCCGATGGTGGCTCCATTTCACGTTCCTAATGACAGGTGAGATGGAACTAATGATATACGGAGCCAAATTAAACTGATCAAGAGTCGAATGATACGGATCAAGAGTGGAAAGAGCGGATGAATCAAATAAATAGACCTGCAGTTCACCACTTGAGAGTCGAAGATGGTCACGCCGCCTGGGTGGCGGAGTCGAACGACGAAAAATGACGTAATGTTCCACATTTTATGACGTATTCTCACTTAAGTGAGATTAAAAAATAACCCCCCGGGAGGTTATCCGGGAGTGTCGTCGTTCTTAATGTCGTTATTCATTCATTGAGGCATTCAATGAACGGCTAAAAGACCCAATCGAACGACATTTTGAACGAATCTATGAGCTTATGTCAGTGCCGTTGGCTCAGTTTTGTGTTCCGTTTCTTCCGCGTTTAGCGCACCGCTACGAGTTTCGCATTTGTTTTTATTGCAATTTGGCGGCAAAGTAAATGAACGAAAATGGAACCCACTGAAGGTAGTGAGTTTTAACCTAGGATTATGAATTATGTGTAATTTATCATTTATTTTGGTGTGTGACATAGAATAGTTAAACAATATTTTATGTCATGAATACATGGATTTAATTAATTAACAGCGGTTGAGGTTAGTATTAACGTTATTATTTTAATTGTTACAGTTGTAACATGACCCTCCGAGTCCCCGGCAAGCATCAGGTTTCATTGCCGTCATAATGGCCGAAGACTCGAGAGGGGTTGGGCAGTAATCGCAGCCACGTCCGACGCCCATCGGATGTGTGGCTACGCTGCGGTAGGGTCATGCGTCCGCAGTAAACGGAGTGACCCCAGGATGACGGCCTTCTGCATGCGTGCAACTAGTAATTCCGCCTGTGCCACGCAGGACGGAATACACTTGATGTTATTTAGCAGCGAGCCCTTAACTCCACCGAGCACACCTATGATGAGGACCACCAGTTTCACAGAGTGTCCGGGGTACATCTGTCGAAGTTCGAAAAGCAGGTCTTGATATTTCGTCCGTTTTTCCACCTCCTTCGCATCCATGTTAGTTTCAGCCGGAGCCGAAAACTCGATCACGAACATGGAGCGTGTGAGGTGGTCGAGGAGAACGATATCAGGCTTGGTCGCCTCCAACTGCCTGGTGGTGGAAAAGGAGTAATTCCACCAGATCGTGCATTTATCGTTCTCCACGACGGACTCAATATCTCCAGGGGCATAGGGCAGCACAGGTGTTTCGTCGATGCCATAATGGTGTCGAAGATGAAAGTATAACACCCGTAGGGCCGCGTTGTGCCGAGCTAAATATGCTGACTTAGCGTAATAACTACAGCCGGAGAGAAGGTGACTCAAAGTCTCCGGCTGGGCTCGGCACGCCCTACATCTCGTGTCCGCAACCTCCGCTTTGAATATAATGCGGCGGTACACGAGTGTGTTTATGACACCATCCTGGCACGCGAGGACAAAACCCTCGGTCTCGGACTTCAGACCGGCGGAGCGTAGGAAGGCAAACGTTAGCTCCTTCGATAGCCCATGCTTTTCGATGTTTCGATAGAAACCTCCATGCATGGGCTTATCGGTATGCACCTTGAGCAAGGCCTTCTGCTCGGCTTTTTTTATTTCGAGCTTGAGGACGTCTGCCTTCAATGACAAGATGGTCGTGTCATTGTCGCTTCCGTCGGATGACGGGTCGAAGTCGAGACCGGTTTCGTCCGCTGCCCTCTTTGCCGCCTGGAAGAGAAACGCCCCTGCTCCCGCACTCTCGTGATCACTCACGAGATTGAGCAGGGGGTCCCTGCTTTTCAAAACTCGGCAAGCTGTACCCAGGACAACTCTGTTGTGGAGACATTCCAGACTCAATAGTCCTCTACCACCTACATTGCGAGGGAGATACAATCTGGCGACGGAAGATTTCGGATGAAGACTTCTATAGATGGTCATCATCTTCCTCGTTCCCCTATCGAGGTTCTGCAACTCGTTGACGTTCCACTTCATGCATCCGAAGGTATACAGCAGTGTAGGAACCGCGAACATGTTCGTGGCAAGAACCTTGTTCTTGCCTGACAGCTCAGAACTCCAGATGTTCCTGAGAGTCTGTCTGTATTTGGCGGTGAGCCTTTCCTTCACTGCTGTAACCTCCTGCATTCGGCGCTGGGGGACGCCGAGATATTCATAGCTGCCATCGTCCTCGAGGTGACGAATGACGCTCCCGTCAACAAGTTGCACGTCTTCCTTGATCTCCGAAAATCTTCCTCTCGCCAAGTGGATGGATGCACACTTGTCCAATCCGAACTCCATTCCTATAGCCTCACTGTATTCCAGTACGGTGTCCAGGGCAGTGCGAAGGTCTTTCGCATTAGAAGCATACAGCTTCAGGTCATCCATATAAAACAAATGGGTGACCTTATGCTTCCTGTCACCTGGAACACCACACATGTATCCTTTACCTCGTCGCAGCCTAAGGGACAGGGGTAGGAGGGAAATACAGAACAGTAGGGGGCTCAAGCTGTCGCCTTGAAAAACGCCACGGTGGTATGTTACCAACTCTGTGGAAACTGACCGCTTGCCTGAGGTCAGAACGAAGCGCGTTTTCCACAGTGGTAACAGGCGTTGGATGCAGGACACAACCTCAGGGTGGACTTTCATCAACTTCAGCATGGCGATCAATAGCTCATGCGAAGTGGTGTCAAAAGCCTTCTTGTAGTCCACCCAGGCCATTGATAGGTTTCGCTTATGCCGGATGGCATCCTGGCATATGCACCTATCAATGAGCAGGTTGTCCTTGCATCCCGCGATTCCCCGCTTTGAGCCCCTCTGCTCGTACACCTCCTCCCAAACCGGCTGGACTTGGTGTAGGATAAGGTCGCTCAAGATCGAGGTGAACGCCTTATATACAGTGTTGAGGCAGGTTATAGGGCGGTAGTTCTTTGGATTGGACAAGTCTCCCTTCTTAGGTATTAAAACCGTGCGTCCCTCAGTCAGCCAAGGTGGAATTGGTTTTCCACCATTTAGAAAGGACGTGAAGATTCTGGCGAGGTGTTGGTGGGTGGAAGTAAATTTCTTCCACCAGAAGTTATTCACGGCATCCATTCCTGGAGCCGAGAAATTCTTCTTGCCAGAGAAGGCCTTCTTCACGTCACTTTCGGTGACTGAAAGAGGTCCATCCACATCTTGTAGGTGGCGGTCACAAACCTCTTTAAAGAGGCCTATGGCCGGAGTGTCTCCGTTGAATGGCTTCGACGTTTCGTATATTTCCTTCCAGAAACGTTCAACCTCTTGGACGGGTGGCGGAGATTCAACGACAGGCGGAGGTGGTCGAAAGAGACGGGACGGCTGAAGGAGAAAGGTGGCATTTTCTCTCACGCCCCTACTCCTCTTCAGGAGTTTTTTCCGGGCCGTGGTGAGTGCCCGTACTCTATCGACCGCGTGCTGCTTAATGGTAAGCAGCACGCTTTTATTCAACGTGTGATGGTTGTACCTGAGACTGCGCGCTATGCGCCGAACTTTAGGAGTGAAAGCTCGCCCAGATGCGATGTATTCCATCACACACTGAATTCTCGACGCCTGTTGTCTCGCCTGCGTGATCTTGGCCTCCAACTGTTCAAGCCTCTTTGCTGCTTTGTCCTCCCAAGAGGTGTTCTTTTGGGAGTGAGCCATAATTTTGGCAGCAGCATAGACCACGCAATTTACCGTCCAAAGGTCCGACGTTTCCGTTAGGATTTCGTCGATAAGACCATTCAACTGGGGCAGGTGGTTACCCCGCAGAGAGATCTTCCGGTGGATGTCTCTCGGCCTAGGTTGTCCATCATCATAAGATATTGTGCTTAACAACCGCGTTCGTAGTTCAGCGACGGCCTGACCAGCTTCATCTCCATTTGACATAGACTGCGGCATGAGTGCCGTTCTAGCCTCAGGTGGTGCAGAGGCTGCCTGTGTCGGGGAGAGTGGTCTGGCCGGTGGTGTGTTCCTCTGAACTGGCGGTTGGTGGAGAGTTTCCTTTTTTCGCAGGTGGTTGGCATAATCGCGCAGATTCTGCTGCGATAGGTGGTCGTGTTCTGGATGCATCTCACACCACAAAGAGTGCATCCTTGCCATATACCCCCTGCGTTCGGGCTCGCTGGCAGCATGGCATGCGAGGAGGTCGCCCCTTAGGGCTTCCGTCCACTGCATCCGGGCTCCCGTTACGGTGGTATTTGTATTGCCACACCCAACTGTACTAGGGCCCCCATCCGAGAGGGGCCGGTTGTGGGTGGCTTTCTCTGTATTCCTATTGGGAACCAGTTTTACTGCGTGTAGGGTGGTTAGCCCCACACGCAGACGTCCACCATTAGCCGGCAAGAGCCGTTGCCAGGTACGCCACGTGGAGGCTGGTGGTCCGGATTTCGTACCCACGTTATTATTATTATTATCCAGTTGCGTAGTAATATTTATTTTTGCAAGTCCGTTTTACTAGTTTGAGGCAGAGAAATTTAGTTCTAATTAATCATAGGCAACCGTTAGATGACATTGCGTCAGCGCGAAGTCCTGTTGGAATATATGGAGAGGCATAGGTCGCTTGCTGTCGGCCTGTTTAAAGGCCCCGAAAGGGTTACCACGAAAATACATGTGGGAGTGCCTCTCTGCGTCCCTCAATGCCGTCGAAGGGGGCGCAGTGAAGACGGCGGACAAGTGGGAGAGAGTAAGTTGAAATAACAATTACTATGAAGTGTCATTATATTCGTGATCATTAATTGTCAACTCCTTAACTATCAAAATATTGCCACTTGTATGTCTGCAAATCGATTTTTCCAATTATGAGGTGTACATTCGTGCGGATCTTTCTCATTTGTAAAGGCAGACTTCCTATGTATTTGTTTGACAAGTACAAGTAATTGATACACAACTGGTTTTTCAGCCATGGCGGGGCTGGCGGTGTGACGCCAAAAAGAGGGCACCATCTCTTAATTGTCTCAACTTATTTCTCCTCATGACATTTTCTCTCAGTCTTTCTTCTTCCTCATTCCTACGTCGCCTCGCTATTCACGCGACTAAAGCCCAGTCATCCATGTCTCTAAAATATGAACGGATGGAAGGTTATCCATGAAAAATGATTCTTACGAAACTCTTTTAATATATGCGTCCAACATGTGTGCAAGTCGAAAGTAACTTCGAATCACATGAGCGTCAACGGCATGCTGAGATATCTTTGAAACTCAACACCAATATATTGGGCACTTGAATGTATGCTTTGTTTTAAATGCTCATGTTATTATTAGCTTGAATTATCTGTGTATATATTTCGTATCAATATTTCCCAAACAATGTTGCTGATACCACAGTCTATACAGTCGCGTCAAGCCATTTAATTTTCCCTATACAGACTTGCAGCGCGCCGAAGCAAGCACCTCTAGTGGTGAACGTGTATAACTACTTGCAATGCGGTGTATATGATGAAGTTTTGCTCACTTTCGCCATCATTTGCATTGCCTTCTAAACATTTGATTTTTGCGGGTAATGTTTTATGGTGACGGCTTTTCCATCCTCTTTAAATTATCGTAATCTCGTTCAGAGCACCGAAGTCACACTATCGTTCGCGGAGTAAATGATCCGTTCAATGGTTAGAAATTTCAAAGGGGCAAAATTTTCTTCAATTTTTGATATACGTACCGAGTAGTTTGTTACCCCAGTCTAGCTCTTATGGCTTTCGGCATGATGCACATCTATTCTGACTTTTTAAGTGACATAATGACAAAACAGGAAGCACATGTACGAGCATTTCTTGAAGTCACTATTACATTTTTGCAATTGTTGTGAGGAATGAAAACACAAGAGGATTCACGGAAGAATGCTTATTCGCACATTTAATTCAAATCAGTAACCTTTATTATTCTCCTTTAAGTACTGTTTATACCTTCTATTTTTGTAGCTAGAGTGACACTGATTTTTTAATTTCAAAATATAAAATAAACTCATGTTAAACAAAGATTCTAACAAGCAAATGTTTCACTTCTGAGCAGCGTCTTTCTGGAAGAAGTATTTTGTTTGATTCACAAATCACATTCCCTAAAGACGCCCTATTTGTAATAATTTACAACACTATGCGTTTTACTCATCAATTTTGATGAACATTCCTTGAAAAAGGAATTCAGTTCCTCACTGCACAATATAAGACTTACCACTGAGGAAATTTCACTACTTTGAAAGTTTTTAAAGTATGTTAATAATATTTTCCCCTCGGATATTTTATTCTCTTTTCATGAGGAAGTACTTACATCCACAATAATGAAGTGAAAGCAGCTTTCTCAGAAAATAGCCATAAACATATATCATACCATTATTTTCTGTATTTCTAAGCTATTCATTCTTGACTACTCGGAAACAAATTATGTAAAACAAGAACTCATGTTTGACCATCAACTTCTTTGAAACCATCAAGGATTCCTTCCTGGCTATCGAATACCACACAGTCGCTGGAACAATTAGGCTTCAGAAACGATTAAAAAAAACAAAGATTGAAATAGGAGTTAAATCTCATTGCATTTGTGTTTGAAGAATACCCACCCTTGTAGCGGACAACAGAGAAACATACTCCAATAAGTCTTGTTTGATTTTTCTTGTTTGATGGCATCTATCTAAAGGGCTTTGGTTCTCAGATCTTTCCAAATCTTTTGCAAAGAGTTGATATTTAGAAACCAAACTTCAACAAATGTTACTTTTTATGTATTATCATTTCATAATGGTAAATTAACCTTATTCATCCTAGCCAATTTTTCATTGCCTCGAGAGCTTCAATGTGTTCATATTCACCTGTGATAGTAACTATCAGTGTCGCAGCTGAAATAATGCCGTGGGAGTTGAAAATATCGAATAAATAATTTACGTTTTTACACATTTTGGTGTTACCAGTGACTAAACAGACATTAATCCACAAGAAACATGAGTGCTTATGGCAGATAGAATGACCTAGTATATGTGCTAGAGAACTGGCCTTCAATTTTTGAGAAGACAGGGGGAGTTACTGCTTTTTTAAACTATGGGTGCAAGTCTGACTGTATTCTTAGAATCCAGGGAGAACTATTAAGAAATGACCTCCAAAGAGATCAACACACTCTTTCCACATTCTAATAAATGGAACCAATCATATTTAAATAGATAATTTCTGGAACTAATCAGCAAGTGAGGAATATTATAAAAAAATAGTCTGATTTCCTGAATTAACCTAAGATAAATCAGTTGATATTTCTATTGACTAAACACATCAGAACAAAGTTTGAACCCTGGTCAGTCACACATGTCTTCACGGTAAACGCTTCTTTAGAAAGCATTTCAAGAGTAGTTTTGAATAACTTTTGAAAATGTTTTTATTTTACAGACTGACAGAAAAAGAAATACCCTATAGGCTGTCTTAAGTTATATAATAATCTATTTATCATTAGCAGTAGAGTTGAACTTGCTATATTACTGCTTATGAAGAAACCCAAGTCCTCTAAGCCATAGACATAATCTACACTATTATTGCACGATAAATGCCTCACAACTGCTATTTAATCTAGACTCAGATTAACCAACCTTTGGGCCTCCTTCAGGTTCTTAGCCTTCTCATTCAAAAGCATAATCACCCGTAGATCCAGGCCACATTTGGCCTGGTATTTGGCCCAGGTATTTATTCCCTAAACATACTTTTACCATGTACGAACAGAGGGTAGAAGAAAGTGTTCGGAAAAAATGTGTAACCTTAAGGCACATTCTAAAGTATTTGTTTAGACTGTGCTTAAGGACTGCGATATAGGAGACTCAGTGTAAAACATATGGTATCACTGGACCACTGAGACCCATGAATACGAAATATATTCATTACGAATTTCCAGGCAAAATATTTTAAACAGTTTTTGGCCATATCTTCCACTATCGCAATGTCTTCCATCTTTAATTGTCCTGCCTATCTCCTACCTACCACCAGTACATCTTAATTTATTCTTAATTCTGAGAACTGCCATGTTATTCCTTAAACAAGAAATCTAATCTCTTGCTCTCTTGCGTGAGTGCTTCAATTGCCTGGTCTCCAACTATATAGACATTCAATTAAAAATGACTCACTCGTTGGATGATCCTGTTGTAACTGTCTATCAAGGCCAAATGCATCATGATCGGCAGAAACTGGGTGAAAGAGAAACATGTTAGCAACGCTAAAAAAACCATCGAAGGATACTTTCTTTAGATATAAGAGAGGATTGGTATCTAGAGTTTTTCCTCGGGAAGTCTGTCTTTCTGGCAGGCAACTTCCCTTGAAAGCTTATTAGAGGCGGGTTATTGGGTGCATAAAATATTATGAGGACAGCGGTTAACACCAATCTCTTTTTATCAACTGGCTCTTTTCAAAATGTCCCGAAGAGAGCAAATAATATTTTATACAAGTAAGCGGCATTTTTCCCGTCTCAATCTTTTCTACAATGGATGATCCATCGCATGGACCTGTAATGATCATAATAAATTATATTTGCGTGTTAAAATGAAAGAATAAAAGAGCGCTCACGTTTTCTGAGCTTCAAAAAGTATATATATGCACCAACCAACCTGCTATGATATTTAGAGAATCGAAAAAAAGACACTCCTGACAAAATACACTCCCGATTTCTGCTGCAGTATTATTTAATACAAATTAAATGTAAGAACACTGTACGTAGTCACAGCACTCAGCACACAGTCTCAATCAAAGCCGGTACGGCATCCAAAGTATCGTAATGTGTAATGAAATTGATATACAGGATGAGTTTGAGCTGTTGTTTCTAGTACGCTTGAACGGCGTATTATTCTCACTGTTGCCTTTTATCGCAATTTAATCTTGTATCCCCTTCAATGGGAGACAATGTAAAACGTTCTATAGAAAAAAAATAATTACAATACTTCGCGAAGAAGAAAATAGGTTCTAGTTCCGGTGGGCGCAAGTGTATGTATTCACCCCACATTATGGTAGTTATACACGTTCACCGCTTGGGGCGCTACTAACAGCTAGCTGCTAAAGCGCTTGATTGGAAAGTACGGTCAACTTTGCGCATCTAGCCATCGTTGGCCTTTCATTACATGGGAGAGATAGGGACTAAACATGTTTTCACGAGATAAAAATTAATTAACTATATTTCATTGAATTTGAGCCATGATAACTTGTGAATGATTAAATTGCCTATAATACCACATCATTTTCATATCAAGTTTATCCTCCAAAATGCGGGAGTCGGCCTGTTTAATACGAGCCCAGCAGACGACTCAAACGGCAGCAGACAGCGTCGTCTGCAATACAAGTGGAACGTCGCGATATTTTCCTAGCTCGTTAAGTGACTTCTCGTTGATAACTGGCGGAATGGCATTTTAAAATGTTATAATACTAAATAAATATTAGCTTACTTGTCCATTAGGTATCAAAATCGACTAGGTATAGAATATTTCTGAGCAATTGGAGTAAAACGTCGTCAATTCCTCGACAATGAAGTGAATCCTCATTGAGAACTGACGGTGACCAACCTTGTTTTGTCACTGTAATCTTAATCATTCTCAATTAAGGTTAATTTCACGTCCACAACTCCCTTAGATTCCCCGGCACTTCAGGTACTGCGAGCGGACATGCTTATCACACGGGCGACAATAATTGAGAGAGAAATAAATTTTGAGATACCTTGGCTTCGTTACGGATCGTACTCCGCACCGGAATGAGACTGTTAACGGCGGATAAATTTAACATGCTACTATCTAATTTGCGTTCTGCATTGTCAAGTCAAGTGAGCATTTTGACATGATTTACACGATCAGCACTCCATGTTTAACTGAAGCACTGACCATGAGGCACATCGTCAGTACAAATAATATGAAATATATGTAATATAATTATCTAAGATAAAATAATATGATTACGTACCGTGAGATATATATGGCAGCGATTAATCATCTCCAGAGACACATGTACAGCGGCACTAAATATAAAGGAACAATAGGTACTTGGTAATGACATCAAGTCGAGTAAATGAAAAGATAACTTTTGAGGTGATAAAATTTAATGAATGAAGCATAATAAAACAACTTACATGGCATAAGTAGAAAAAAAATCATCACCCTTTCACTTGGACTCCACACTCACAATTTACGATACTATAAAATAACACAATAATCCCTGCCAAGGACAAATTCAATTGCCTATTGCTAATTAGTCATCACCTGCCTTAAATGCATACGGATTAATTATTTCAACAAAATCACATTGGACACAACAATTCAATGAAATAAAAAGATGACGCTTGGGGTGGCAAAATTCACTGAATGAAGAATAATAAAACACTACACTGTTTATCCCTTCACTGGGACGTAAACAACCACACTTTCAAGACAAGAGCAATTCACTAGTCACTAAATTCACTTCAATTCACATATATTCCACATTTTAATTTTGTCAATAGTAGAAACTATGAACTGATTGCTGTTATGTCTTCTCCAACACTTACTACGCATTTTTCACACTTTTAATGCCATTCCATAATTTACTACCATAATAATCAGTAAACACAACAAAAATGAATGTAGGTGAAGAAGGGTTAATGCGGTTAATAGTTTGCACACTTACTATAGTTATCGGATGGTCTTTCTTTGAAGATGGTCATTAGCTAGCTCTAATTGCCTTGGTATTAATTTGAGAACCTGAATGGTATCGATGAACATTATCACAGCATCTGGACGAATCAGTCAACATAGCTATAATTTCATTAAGTTTGAGCTTGTTTTCAATAGCACTTGATATGTGACGCAATGTAGTGAGGGGCACACAATGTCATCAGCACAGCAAACATGGCACGCAATCCTTTATAGTGAAGCACACAAATTTACGATCTCCCTCTTCAATGACATAAGTTCCCTCCTTAGTTCCTCAATTTCCTCTGTGACATTCTCCTTAGCAGGGGTGGAGTGCATCACCGGGTCACTGCATCACAGGGATATATCCACTCCTGCTGCAGCTGGTATGCTCGCATCAGCTTGTTCTCCCAGTAACTCCTCTGCAGTTACATCATTGTGAAGATCTAGAGAGGAAACGTTTTGGGAGTTAAACATATATAGCGACTGAGATAAACAAATTATCCAGGAAAAATCAATTTGCACTTAGCTGCATGAAAGCAGCAGTAGACAGATATGAAAAGAGATGCTTTTGTGGACATGATAAAAAACCCACCCCCCTGATGCCTATTGTAATAGTACAACATCCATTCATAGACAATCGTTTCTCATTGTGATCTTAATAAGATTAGTTGGCGTTACAGAACTAAGGCTATCACGAGGAAATATGCCAAGGACAATAAAAATAACAATGCTCTGGAAATGTTCAACTCCTGGTTCGCACTAAAGAGCCGATTATGTAGGAATTCGTGTGTAATAAGGAGGCATATTTTCGCAAGCAAATCAATTTTGAATGGATTGATTACATTCACCACATAGACGATACCTCATAATTAAGCACGCGGTTTGTTAATTCACTTTTATCCACAAATGGTGTGTATTAATAATGGTAACATTCATTCACTGTATGATTCACGCGTGAGAGAAATAAAGGCACACCATTCTATCAACAACTATACAAAAATAAAACAATACCTATTAATTGCTCACGTGGTTTGCATTTGCACGTTTATGAAGAAATTATGTTTATCAATAAATCCAAATCACTGCACGAAAAACATATAAGCTATAAAAAGGCATGAAATTCTAGCGCTTTCGTTCACAATAACATCGTTAACAATTCGGAACTTACCTCACGGGCAACCTTTGGAATCCAGTGAGCTCCGGATATCATTTGCAGCCATTTTCTTCTTCTTACTTCATTCCCTGCTCCCGAAGGGATAAGATATAACTTCGTCCCTTTCTTTGCCTGCGTTGAACAACCAACTGCACAACACTGAGGCATATTGACAACCAAATATCAAAAAAACGCTACGCTGCTTCACGAATGACACAACCACTCCAATGCTTTCTAACGGGCAACTGACTAACAAAACACTCGCGTGACTCGCGTAGGCCGAAAAATATAGAGAGCAACCAATCAGAAGCCTCGATTGTCGGCATTTGCCGAGATCAAACGTTGACCGTACTTTCCTAATACAGAGCTTTACTAGCTGCAAGAATTGTGTCCGTCTTGTCGCGACTGTATAGACTGTGCTGATACCTTTGTTTTCGTGTGCCTATCCGCCAGTGTATGGAGAATGGAATTCAGTTATTTATACCATAATTTCATAATTTTAACAAATATTGCCTTAAAATCTACGTTCTTGGTAGATATTTCCCGTGCTTGTGTATCGAAAACTAATTGGATGCACTTAATTTTTCTTTTAAATATTGAGTGATCGCTTACATGTCGCTTGTAGTTTTGACTGTATTTAGATTTTCGTGGTATGTACAGTGTAAGATATCTTCCGTAAGATGTTGAGCAATCTGGGTATTCGGTAGTCTCTGCATCTTTTATTTGATATAAGGTAATTGAAGCTTCGACAATTTACGAACCGTTCGTGAGCCAATCATTAAGAGAGGGAAACGGATCTCCCGCCTTTCCACTAAGAGTCACTTAAAAGGTGAGATTACAAAATAACCCCCTGGTGTCGTCAGTTTCAGAACAAATTTTGGTGTTTTATTTTGAAAGCATAATCGCGAGTAATAGCCATGTGAGTCATGAAAACCTATCAAATTAATATTGAATTTCGCTATGTATGCACAAATATGTCCTTCTATGTTTTTATTATTAATTGATTTCCCTTCATTCGTTCGAACGTAAATCTTCAAAACGAAGCATCCGCAATAAACATGTCTTCAACCGATCGAACGCCACCTCATGACTGCAAAGCTGGCACTGCCGTTCTTTCTTTCGGACAAAAGATGAAGCCATGCCAATCAGTGTTTCCCTTTTTCCAACCCTCAAAACTCATCGGTAGAGAAACTATCGTTCCCTCACAAAAATCAATCTCTTTTCATATTTTCATGTTGCATCCTGTAGTGATGCAAGCTATTTTTCAGCACTCAAAAGTTACAGCCAAAGAGATATATATGAATGAAAAGAGTTTTTGAGATACCTGCGCGCACGCGTGATACCAAAGAAGTGATGATACAGCTTTAGCTGGTTTGTTTTTCTTGGGAAGGCGTTGAGGTTGGGGAAGGGTAGGTAGGTACATCAGTGGACACTCACTGACAGATGATCCATGACAACACCGGTGTCCACTGCTTAGCCACTGCTTTCGGGCTAAGGACCCTTCTTCAGCTTATGTAGATCACTACTCAAAAAGTACTACATTACTCTAGCTGAAGAAGGGTCCTTAGCCCGAAAGCTACCCTAAGCAGTGGACTATCTGTTACCCTATCTGTCAGTGAGTGTCCACGGATTTACCTGTCTATCCTTACCCAACCTCAACGCCTTGTTGCTAGCATACGAGTATATATAAATTTAGAGGAGAAGAATTCTCAAATAACGACGAGGCCAACTATGCTTAAATCCACAGAGTATTTTATTGGTACGACTAGTTGCAACGCTACGGCGTCATCATCAGGTACAAGCGTTAAAGCCATAGCCAGTGGTATATATACTCAATAATCAGGGTGGAGTGGGGGAGGGATTAGGGCAAAGTGCAAATTAGGGCAAAGGGAATAGGGCAAGGCAACCCTCTCCCCCCTGATTATTGAGTATATATACCACTGGCTATGACTTTAATGCTTGATGATGACGCCGTAGCGTTGAAACTAGTCGTACCAATAAAATAATCTGTGGATTTAAACATAGTTGGCCTTGTCATTATTTGAAAATGGACTTCCACAAAGTTACGCCAGAACGGATTGAATTCATTTGAGAAGCATTCTGTCTCGTTCGTTTAAGAATTTAGCCGCACACTGCCCTTGTAAGGATTTGTGTGGGCGCAGTTGGGTGGAGAGGAATGCTACCGCGATTCTTCATCTGGGGGAGATGCTGATGTCGAGCGAGAATAGCGCGAGAATAACATCCGGCGTGGACCAACGAATCGTGTGGCTTCATCACGGGCGATCAGCGGTCCTCCATAAAGTCCATTTCCCCGCCCAAACCACTAGCTGTTCTGTTGTGATTCTATTATGCCTTTTCCGAACGGAAAATTATACGCGTACTTTCCCTCGGTAAATATTTGCATATTCCTTCCGCTATTACACGATCGATTGATTTGAACGCGACTTAAACATTATCATTTTTTAACTTTGCTCTTTTTCCGCTAAACCTTTACTTTTCAAACTCTTAGGGATATTAAAAAGAACCCGTAATATTCATAATCAATTTAGATCTAAATTATTTGAAAGGAATATTTTTTGAACGATGTTACGTATTTCTTGGGAATAGTAATTTTACGAACTTGAATAGATATTGTAAAAACGTGCCTTAATGACTTATCGTTGTTTCTTCAAAGATTATGTACTTGGTGTTTTTATAATACACAATATGAGTACCCTGTGCTCCTTTCTGGGGTACGTCAGCAACTAATGGCTTTTTTGTCTGAATATTTAGACTAAAGAATGGCTTAAAGTGGTGGAGTACGCTTGAAACAGTAACGAGAAGTTACAGGAAGGTTAAGGATTTTGAGTAAGTGCCGGATAAAGTGGGAAAAATAAGGATTTAAGACGATGTCTAGTTTGGCGGAGGATGTAAGAAGTTAATGTAGAATAAAATGAGGTTTTTGCCCGAAACAGATCTGTGATTATCCTGTGATATTGGGTGGTGGAAGGGTAGTGGCAATTGCCTGCCTACACGTATCGGTAGAATAACTTCAATGAGTTCACAGCATGAAATTACTTGTCAAATTGTGACATTTTATTTTGTTATGTAAGCAGCATAGGTACGCGTAAAGATGTAAATGTTGAACTTTATATGTATCAAAAAGTAAAGAAATATTGACTCGTGTACCAAATTGTGTTCTGAATTATAATATACAAATTTTGGACATTTCACATCGACATAATTCTTATAGCAAGAGCAGAAAAACCGGAATAACCAGTTCTGAAGTCACATATTGTGGCATAATATGCTTTTCCCTTTCCATGTTTTTAAAAATTTAGAGTACAGAAAGGGTATAAGTGTGCCTTTGCAGTCATGCCACTGACTTGGGAGCAGGCCATTTGATATTTAGGGATCAAGACAATATAACAGTGAAAATAAATTACTCCCTTTCTTTCTCGCCTCTTTTCCACTTCCTTACTAAACGAAGCCAGCTTTTCCTTATCGCGTGTCTAGATTTGAAGGGTCTGCCCCAATAACTGCGATCTCTCAAGCATGAAATGGCGACATTAACCGAAACAATAATAACATTGGTTAACTGCTACTGCTGTCAATAGTTGAATCAACGCTGTTACGAAATATTCCGGGGTTAGATCCGATAAAAGTGCGTATCGAGGAGTGTTCCTCTCGAATAATTTTGCAACCTATCCAAGCAACATGTAGGTTGTTGAATATCAACAAGTAGTGCTGGTTCTTGAATCATCTCTCTCCTGCAACACTTGAGTGGTATATGTAGTTTCATTGGAGCAAAGATCGAATTGGAAAATAAAGTTTTTGCACGAAATGAAATGCCGTCAAACACGAATCGTGAAAGCGCATTTTTTCAGGTGACCTTCGTGCCGCAAGTTTTCAGGGGCTCGGTAGGTTGAGGAGTGGGCCAAGAGTTGACCGATTATCCGCATATTTCTCAATCATTAGTTTTGTAGAAACTCCCAAACATTGAGTGCAACCTGCGACATCGAATGAATTGTTTTCGACCTCCTAATCCTTTCCTTCACTCCAACAGTTGCAGAACATGCAAAGCGGAGAAAGTTCGTTTCTCTCGTTGCGCCGTGCTTCCCCCGAAGGGTTTAATGAACGCGATAGAAGGGTAGAACAATGACGTCGCATGTGGCGTGACTCTATGAAGGGAAAAGTCAGTTAAAAGCAAATCGCTTGTGCCGAAAAATAACCAAGAGCGAGCCCTTTTCACCATTCAAAGTTTGATATTTGAGTTAAATATCGGAGAAAATATGAAGGCTGTGCTTTTTCTTTAAGACTAAGTGCCCTGTGATGTCATCAGTAGCAACCTTGCGGATTTAGGGGGGAGGGGGGGGCAAGCGTTTTTGCACCCCGTCGAGGCTAGACGTCTTTTGCAGCCGCCTCACTGGGGTACAGACGCTGCGCGGACTACTACATCTACATCTACATACTACCCCGCAAGCCGCCTCAATAGGCCTGTGGCGGGGGGTGTTAGGACACCAGACGTTTACATATAAAAAGGAAACGCTCTAATGAAATTATGCCTAGCCTTTGTTATAGTCCCTTATTGTTCGGGGGAAAAACGAATTCCCATACCTATCCGTTCGGCAAAATATCTCTCTTAATTTATCGTTTCTGTCGGACCTGGAAATATAGTGAGGATAGTCGTCTATCTCTTAACCTTCGACCTATCTGGCATGGGTGGCTCTACCAGGAGCATTGGTTCCACCAGTTCAGCTCAAAGGGTCATTGAAGTGGGAAAGTCCTTCCTCCGCGACAAAGTTGTAGTCTTTGGGAGGAGATATTACACTGATAACATGACCTTAATAAACTTAATTTTCATTGTACTTCCGTCCGTCCGAATACGCCATGAGATTAATGCCACTTCAAGGAAAAACTCTTGATTCAGTTCCTGCGGTAAGTATGAGGATCCGTTAGGGACAGTTTTTACACGGATTTTCGTTGTGGCATTGATTATGTCGTTTTTTGGCCAGATATTCTCCCACACTTCTCTCCTATTTTCAAGAACGCTTGCTAATACGGCTAAAACAATTCTTCTTTTAATGTTCTTATTTACTTCCTGCATCTCTTATTTAAGAAACAATATTTACCGTTCTAATTACGTGATTGATTTAAGATTCGTCTCAATAAGCGACACCACAACCGCCTGCTTTCTTTTTCGGCGTAGTCCAAAAAATACCTCCTCAATCCTTTATAATGCAATCCTGTAGTGGAGCATGTTAACTTTCGTGAGCGCGAGCGATTGGATACAATCTTAATGATTGAAATTAGAGAGTGGAATTGGCCTTTACACTTCATGCCGCACTGCCATTCAACATATTCTCTAGACACTACAAGTACTATTCTTCTAAGAACTTACGCTACTAACCTACTCTTTCATGTGCTATTTCAAAAATCTCCAATAGCACACATGTTTTTCAAGCACTTTTTAAGAGCAAACAGCTAGACTAGTGAAACGGTGCTTTCGTTCCGGAAACGTCTCAATTTTTAGAAAATCCTTAACTATTTTTTTACACCACAGAAAGACGATAAACTGCTAAAGCACTATTCTCTTGACCTAGTGAACATTTCAGAGCGTAAAGCTTCTAGGCCATATAGCGCTCCTCCCCTTTTCTACAAATACTTTAAAACAATCCTTTAAAAATAGCCTCGCCTCCTTGGGGTGGTGTAGTTTAGGAGTCCTTTGGAGAGATTACTTTTCGGCGCCCTTCGCCGCATTATAGCCACGGGAATGTACCCTTGCCACCCCCGTTGTTACGCCACTGATCAGTAGTATTTCATCCACTTCAACATTGTTTGCTGCGAGAATCGTTTCCCACCCGAGAGAAGAGCAAATGCCAAGGTGCCGTAACTTTGTGCGAATAAAATTCGCTCCGCATTATTGTTCACTTGTCCAACTTACCTCTAAAGTTAATAAAATGCATTAAATAGAAAATGGAGGCACTTTTTTCAGTTTCGAAAAGTCTGAAAGTTAATAAAAAAGCCTCTGCCTTTCTCGTCTTCAAATGGCCATGACTTTCGCCACGGAACGACTTATTGGCGAGCATTTGGAAATGACCGAATAAACTTGGCTGTAATTAATTTTGGTTTGTATGCACTAAAATGTACACTAAGTCAAGAGAATAGTGCTTTAGCAGTTTACTACGCTACCCCAAGGAGGCGAGACTATTTTTAAAGGATTGTTTTAAGGTATTTGTAGAAAAGGGGAGGGGCGCTATATGGCCTCGAAGCTTTACGCTTTGAAATGTTCACTAGGTCAAGAGAATAGTGCTTTAGCAGTTTATCGTCTTTCTGTGGTGTAAAAAAATAGTTAAGGATTTTCTAAAAATTGAGACGTTTCCGGAACGAAAGCACCGTTTCACTAGTCTAGCTGTTTGCTCTTAAAAAGTGCTTGAAGAACATGTGTGCTATTGGAGATTTTTGAAATAGCACATGAAAGAGTAGGTTAGTAGCGTAAGTTCATAGAAGAATAGTACTTGTTGTGTCAAGAGCATATGTTGAGTGGCAATGTGGCATGAAGTGTTAAGGCCAATTCCACTCTCTGATTTCAATCATTAAGATTGTATCCAATCGCTCGCGCTCACGGAAGTTGACATGCTCCACTACAGGATTGCATTATAAAGGATTGAGGAGGTATTTTTTGGACTCCGAAAAAGAAAGCATGCGGTTGTGGCGTCGCTTACTGAGACGAATCTTAAATCAATCACGTAATTAGAACGGTAAATATTTTGTGTTAAATAAGAGATGCAGAAAGTAAATAAGAACATTAAAAGAAGAATTGTTTTAGCCGTATTAGCAAGCGTTCTTGAGAATAGGCGAGAAGTGTGGGAGAATATCTGGCCAAAAAACGACCTAATCAACGCCACAACGACAATCTGTGTAAAAACTGTTCCTAACGGATCCTCATACTTACCGCAGGAACTGAATCAAGAGTTTTTCCTTGTAGTGGCATTAATCTCATGGCGTATTCGGACGGACGGAAGTACAATGAAAATTAAGTTTATTAAGGTCATGTTATCAGTGTGATATCTCCTCACAAGGACTTCAACTTAGTCGTGGAGGAAGGACTGTCGCGCTTCGATGACCCTTTGAGCTGAACTGGTGGAACCAATGCTCCTGGTAGGGCCACCCATGGCAGATAGGTCGAAGGCTAAGAGATAGACGAATGGTAGTCCGCGCAGCATCTGTACCCCAGTGAGGCGGCTGCAAAAGACGTCTGACCGCAGTGGGGCAGCCTCTTTAAGTGATGGTGTCACGTAAAAAACACTATTGAGTATGGCCACGGATACTATCTCAATTTAAACCTTGAAATTATGGACAGTTCTCAAATGGTAATGAATCCTGGCAACCACGGGACTCGGCCCAGTGGGCCCGGGTGTCGTGCCCGGTAGCGGTGGGATCAAGGCCCCTGCGGTCGTCAACACGAAATCCTTGCTCGGAGGTTGAGGAAAATGCAGCAGCAGAGGAAAAGAAGATACAGAAGAGGAACGCAACAATCAGAAAATGTACGTGGAATGTTTGGACTATGCTGAGGGCGGAAAAGTTAGATAATATAATGAAGTAATGGAGAGGGTGGGTGTAGACATCATGGGTCTGGGCGAAGTAAGATGGAAAGATAGCGGGGACTACTGGACCGATGGCTATAGAGATATATGTGTAGCGGAGGAAATGAAAGCCAGCGCTGGGTTGCATTCGTAATGAAGAGGAAAATTGGTAGAAAAGTAGAGTATGTAGTACAGGTGAGTGATAGGATAATAGTTCAGCTTAAGGAAGATCCAACGAATTTAGTTAGATTCCAGATTTATATGCCTACCTCTAATCATAGAGAGGAGGAGGTATATGGTGTATACGATCAGCTAGAGGAAATAATTGGTAGCATACCTGGGAGTAAGCGCTTGGTAGTAATTGGGCATTGGAACGTGGTGGTGGGTGAAGGAAGAGATGGGCGGGAGGTGGGCGATTATGGGCTAGGAAGGAGAAATGACCGCGGCGAGGAAGTTGTGGATTTTTGCTGGAGAAATAATCTAGTGATAACAAATACATGATTCAGGCATCACCCTGGAGATAGCTACATTTGGAAGAAGCCGGAAGACACAGATAGGTTCCTGATATTGTGGTTCGTAAAATTCAGGAATAGTGTTAATAATCCGCATACTAATATAGGGGCTGTTGCAGACTCAGGTAACAACTTATTAGCCATGAAATTCTTCGTTAAACTCAAATAGATAAGAAGGGGTAGGAGGGTACGAAAGTGAAAGACAGAGGCATTAACTGGGGCAAAGAAGAAGAAATATCGACAGCATTTTGATGAAACCATGGGTGTGGATCATGGAGTGAGATCAATGGAAGGTGGATGGAGAAGTTTGAAAAAAAGAATTGTGGAGGTGGCAGGAAATAGGGTAGGCAAGAAATAGGGAAGAGCAGATGCATTGTATAGGAAAGTATAGGAACTGACGGTTGGTAGTAAGGGAAGGGGAATTGCAACGATAGCAAACCAGAAAGGAAAGGTGATCGCAGAACTAAAAGAGATCCGGAAGAGGTGGAATGAATATGTTGAAGAGCTTTATGGTGAGGAAATTAGGCCCAGTACGCTATATACGTATAGAAAGGGAAGACGACATCGACATAAATGGCATCGGACCAGGCACCCTTGATAGCGAAATCGAAGGAGAATTTCTAAACATGAAAAAAGAGTAAGGCGGTGGGAATAGATGACATACCTGCAGAGTTTTTGAAGAGCATGGGGAATAACGGAAGAGGAAAACCTTTTGCACTAGTTCGTAGGATTTATGAGGATGGAGTGTGGCCGAAAGTCTTCGCGAAGACTGTATTAATTCCTATACCGAAGAAGAGCAAGGCAAAAACGTGCGAAGACTATAGGACAATAAGCTTAATATCCCACGCGGCGAGAGTAGATATTAAAATTATAAATAGAAGGCTAGAGAAGAAGGGTTTTGGGTTTAGGAGAGGGAAAGGGAAGGAAGACGCTCTAGTAGTGATGAGGACGCTAGGAGAAAGGCACCTAGAATATGGGTAGAATGTTTTTGTTTGCTTTGTAGATTTCGAAAAGGCGTTTAATAGGGTTGACTGAAAAAAATTAATGGAGGTACTGAAGAAATTTGGGATATATATGAGGGACAGGCGTCACATTCGGAATCTGTTTATGAACCAGACGGAATAGGTTAGGGTAGCCTATGGAGAATCAGGATTGGCCGTGATAGTACGGAGAGTGTGGCAGGGTTGCTCAATAAAAGGCAAAGACGATAGTGAGCACTGTTCACTATTGCCGTTGCTTTTTAACGTGTATTCAGAAGAAATGATAATGAAGGTATGGGGAGAGATGGAGATTGGAATAAAGGTAGGAGGGGAGCTGATAAAATCAGTGAGATTTGCCGATAAACAAGCATTGGTTTGTCAGTCTGCCAAGGGGTCACAGTCAATAAATGATGAGTGCGTTAGAGGTGCAGAGCGAAAAGTATGGGATAATAATGAACCATAAGAAGAGGAAAGTGATGACATTTTCTAGAAGTAAGAAGTCTGGGCTGAATATAAGGATGGGTGGGCACAAAAAAGAGCAGGTTGAGCAGTTCACGCATCAGTGAAGTATTCGGGAAGAAAATGGATTTAGTGGTATGGACATCAAATAAGTATTTTTACAGAGAAGGGAATTGATGAGGGGGGTCTGAAAAGACACGTAAAGAAGAGACTGGTGAAAACGGTGGAATAGACGTAAAGAAAATTCTTATGAAAACTGAATATGGTGTTTGGCGCTGTATGGGTCGGAAACTTGGTAATTGCGAAGGAAGGATATGCGTAGACTTGAGGCGTTCGAGAAGGCTTCGAGAGGGTTTGGAGAAGGATGTAGAGGGTGAGCTGGGTGGCGAGGAAGACGAACAAGGAGGTATTGGATATGGTCGGAGAGGAGAGGAGGTGGCGGAGAAGGCAGAAGTGATGGATGGAGGATGTTTTGAAAGGCGAGGGGAAAGTTGATGAGGGTATATAGATGGGAGAACACTGAGGAAGTCTTGAAGATGATAGGATAGAATTAAGATAGGAAGATAGGATTTCTGGACGAAGCAGAAGTAGACGATATTAGGAACTTAGAGGGATCATATGGCGAGACATCTTTAGGAAGGAAAGCGAGACGATGTATCAGAATTTGAGATGCTAGGATAAGGGATATCCAAAGATCTATCAATCATCTGTTAGAACACTCGAATGAGATGTAATCAGTGTGATGTAGTGGTCAATGGTGTCAAAGCGCTGACTGCCATTTATTATGCTTATAGTAATCCGGATCTTTCGGCTACCACACATAGCTTCTATCTCAGAAGAAATCGACCATAATCAACTTTCTCTTCATGGACCAAAGAGCCAACTTCGGAGGAATCCTTGAACACGTTGAAATGATCATAAGCTGTACGGATGAAAAAACGAAAGGTTGGTGTCCCTCGGTCAATTTGGATACAATTTTTGGCACACAAATTTTTCTTCCAAACTTATTTTCTTCGGTGCATTACATTTATTCCCAAAGAGGAAAAACAAATGAAAGACGCTGTATTTCAGTAAATTAAAATGAAGTCTGCGGGTGGTGAAGTAGCTGCAATTATTGGCTATTTCAGCAGTGGGCAGAGGCTACGTGGGTTCATAAAGAGCGAAGCAGGCGAATACGAAAGCTAATCCATGTCGTGGACAATGCTGTTTTGAATCGCAAAAGAAGTACGTGTTCTCAGTGATACCCTACGAGTGCCCCGATCGAGTGAGGGGAAGTGGTGGGACGTGGCCCCCCCCCCGTGCCTCCCTCCGCTTCGCCAGCCTGCCCCTCCCACGTACCTATAAGAAACCCCCCACAGCATGGGACTGGACTGGAACGGACCAACACTATAAGTATAATTTTTAACTATTCATTTATTTATGTGGAATATTATGGGTATCGTTTTTTCTATCAATGTTATTGCTTATTAAACGAATTTTCACGTTCTCGTGATTCTCATGGTTCTTCCAAAATTGGTTTATCGTTATTGTATCCTAGAGTACCTTCTTACTCCGTCAGGTGTAACGTTAAAGCGTAGTCCCCTTGGCGACTTGCGTTAATGACAGGCTAATGGTGACGCCTAGTATCTTTTCACTATTCCCCAAATAACCCACTCTCCTATATCAGCGTTTCCACGTATCCTTAATTGACCTCAGCTTCCCTCGCCTCCACAAATAACTAATCAAACTAAGCAGATTGATTATCTGGACGAATCGTTTGGTACTTCATGCCAAGTAGCTTTCAAAATGCTAAGTGGACTAAGCTCTTTGATTTTTGCAGAGGAAATAATTTCCGGTTGTAGCCAATTTATGCTGGATGTGACTCTGGGGTCATTTTATATGCGATTAATATGGAGCGTGGCGCTGAATGGATCGAAAACTTCCAATAAATGGGGTATGTGTAATAGAGAAGGGAGGATGTGCGTAGACTTGAGGCTTTCGAGATGCGGATTTGGAGAAGGATGGAGAGGGTGAGCTGGGTGGCCGAACTATGAGGTATTGGGTATGGTTGGAGAGGAGAGGAAGCTGGTGGAGGAGGTTAAGAGAAGGTCGGTGATATGCAAAGAACACAATTCGGACTTCTGCGAAGCAAAACATCAAGCAGCTGTGATATCTGATCCCACCGCGGCGGGGAATCCAGCGGAATAGGAAATCTTTCGCGAGTTTTCGGGGAAGTTCCGCTTGACAAATGGCCCACCAATCTCTCATCCTTCTCTTTCCTTAGAAACAGCCAGCAGCGTCGTGAGGGCTTTCAGTTTTAATTAGGGTCTGGGAATGCTTCAAAATCCTCCACCAAATTCTCCTGCGTGTTTATTCGGACACCGTGGAATTTGTGATTTCAGCATTTGTCTCTCTGAATCCTCTGAAACAGCGTTTGTCTTCTATTTTCAGAGTTGGACTATGTTGGAGTTGGTTATGAATCTTTGCGCGGACAACACTTTCGTGATACAGCAGTCATTTGTAAATTGTAATTGAAATGATTTGACATTTTGACTCTATTTACCTGAAAAAAAGTTGAAGAGGATAACTGATATGAACTTGTTTGTGATTTGTTGAAAAAAATACACCTCTTTCCCAAATACATTAAGTACCATCGGCTTAAATTTTAGTGAAGCTGAAGCAATGAAAATATTGTTTTGCCACTTTGTGGCATATATCTTGTGGAAATAATTTTCTCATATTTGATAAAATTTGTTGTCTTCAGTCAATGACGTACAATTTGAATCAAAATTACTAATGCAGTGTTTACAAAGCGTGCACTAAACAAGTAATTTACATAAATGTCCCTTAGAGTATCATGTTTACACACTAACTACCGATCATTACACAGTACTTATCGCCCAATGGAGTTCAATGTTGCATTGCTTTTCAAAACCTTTCATATAAATTAGCTACAAACTACTGACTTGAATATGCGTTGAAAACCAAAGCTCAGGTTTCTGAGAAAATATGTTATTGCTGAAATAAGGAAATATTGAAGATTTTGGCGGTGTAAACATCATTAATGGATAAATTACCACGGGAAAAAATCGGCCTGGACCGGGAATCAAATCACGGATCCTTGGCTTGCCTTTGGTCAATGCCCTGCAGACCACTACGCTACCCAGACTTCCTAATTCCAGTGGCAAATTTAGGAGGATCTGGATGTTTATCCATTAATTTATGGCAAAGTATCCATTATTCCATCGCCGACTTTTGCGGCAGTCCTGAATATCTTCGTAAACATCATTGTTAGGCAAAAATGAAGCGTAGGAGAAAATGTCTTGGAAGATTTAAATGCTTCATACTTTCTGTCATCCGAAAGCATAAACCCTAACCTTATATCTTCAGTGCAAGTAATTTATAAAAGCAAAATAAAAAACCCGCACCGATTCCAATTATTTTTTTATAGGATTAAAAGATGGCAAATCTGAGATAAATCACGGAAGTACAGCTTTCAATTGTTGTTCGCCTGTAACACCGGAGGGTCTACTTTCCGGTCCTTGAGGCTTTTCTTATATGGCCTTTGCCCCTTGTTTAGTGGACTATCTTGGACTCGCGTGCAGAATATCAAGATAATCGCTTCCTCAGTTGTTCCGTTATGACGTGATATGGAGTGCACGTATTTAGGGGCGCAGGGCCTATCATGGCCTCACCCTTACCACTGAGGTCTATGATCCAAATTGCCAAAAAGTAACGAATAAATCAATTAATAATTAGATTGAAAGTATTGTGTGGTTTTTTATTTTTGAGGAAAGCATTACATATATGTACGAGGGTAGACTTAAAAGTAAGGTATCCAATTTTTTTTTGTCATAGAAAATGACATTTATTTACATTGTTGGATACATCGTTGGAAAGGTCATGGCTTCAGCTATTTTTCGATGTAGTCACCCTGGCGCTCGATGATTTTCCTCATCCGCATGATGAACTTTTGAATACCGTCGTCATACCAGCTTCCGTCCGCGTTGCGAAGGCGTTGACCTCCTCTTGCACCTCCTTCGTCCGTCGCGATCTTCATCCCTCCTAGGTGTTTCTTCAGGGTGAGGAACATGTGGAAATCACTTGGTGTGACGTCGAGGCTGTACGGAGGATGCCCGATCACTTTCCACCCAAACTTCGAGATCAGTTCCTGCGTCTGACTAGCCGTATGCGGTCGCGCGTTGTCGTGATGAAAAGGAGACCCCCTTCGTCAGCATTCCTGAACGTTTGTTCTTGATGGCGCGCCGAAGCTTTTGTAATGTGTGGCAGTATCTTTCCTTATTGATAGTGGTTCCCCGGGGCATGAAATCCACCAGCAACAATCCTCACCCTGAAGAAACACCTAGGAGGGATGAAGATCGCGACGGACGACAAGGTTCAAGAGGAGGTCAACGCCTTCGCAACGCGGACGGAAGCTGGTATGACGACGGTATTCAAAAGTTCATCTTGCGGATGAGGAAAATCATCGAACGCCAGGGTGACTACATCGAAAAATAGCTGAAGCCATGACCTTTCCAACGATGTATCCAACAATGTAAATAAATGTCATTTTCTATGACAAAAAAAATTGGAGACCTTACTTTTAAGTCTGCCCTCGTAATCATGGTAAACAATATATAATATGCAAGTGTCCAAGATTTTTTTGTATACAATATTTTTGGTGAACCAAGGTGGGTCTGTGGCCGAGAAGTTTACCTTCTTTAGGCCAATCCATTACATGGACCTTTATATCTGCTGACCTGTGTACACGAGTGAATGCAACATATAATTGTCCGTGGCCAATTGCGGGTTGTGGGAGATAGATACCGACCTTATCCCTTATCCTTGACCTTATCCCTTGTCCTTGACCTTATCCCTGAGATTTGTTGATGGACATGGCAAAAGCTAACTTCACCGGGAATTGCCTGAAAGCGAAAAACAAGTTGGTGGTTGTAGGGGGAACGTCCACTCGTAGAATGAAGACAGTGCGACATTTTCCGATTCCCGATACAAAAAATATTTTTAAAAATAACTACAAAAATAATGTAAGGCTTGAAAGTTCTAAAAAAAAACTTAAATATCTCCTTGAAAGTTCGTTAGAATCATTTAAAATTTATTTACTTTTTGTAAAAAATTATTCGTGTATTTTGAAAAATGCATACGCCCGCACCGTGTGTCAGTTAGTGGAGAACGTAAATGGGAGCTCGCTTGCCATCTATTGGCGCACATCTGAATCACCACGTCCAGCAACTGAGTCATATGTACGTACACGTAGCCTTTTATATAGTAGGTATAATACCTATGGATGTAATACATATAATCATTAAGGCTTCATTTTGTTCCAGTTACTTAGCACGAGACACCCATGGAAATAGATTGTAATATCCATGTTGTAAGTAGCACATTCAATTTATGATTTTATCAATAATTTTCCTGCGGAATTGGATTTCGAAAGTGTAATGGATAACAGTGTCGTGAGGTAGTATTAACTTTGTTAGAAAGTAAAATTTTAAGAAGACATTTTATTTTTAATTGCAGACATTGTCGTGATTTTAAATGATTGCGTTATTTGATACGCTAGGAAAAAGTGGTAGAACATTCTTAAAATATAACGCAAAAAAACGTGTGGAATGGCCCTAAGCAGTAATGTTTTCCGCGTCAATGTGTTCGTTTACTTTTCCAACGACGGAGCTGCGATGTTCACGGCAAGGCGACGTCACAATCAAAGCCGACATTCAGTCAAAATCTGCGCAGCGTTAAAATGTGCCCGTGTAAAGCATTGTATAGCTAACTTAACTATTAAACATTTTCCACCGATTATTCCTTTCTTCCATCCATCATTGCTCCTTTTCTGACGTGAACTTTTGATTGAAAAAATAAAAAAATGAGCACACAATCCTGCTGCTGTATCGTGTTGTGTTCGTATTAAATGGGTTCTTCTCGGGAGGCAGATTGAAAACGCGCTGACCTCGTAGGAGGTTCTAACCCCACCTCGGTCATGGATGCTGGTTTTATCTTAGAATGGAGGTGTAAGGTTGGACGTTGTGGCATGATCATAGCCCTTAGAAAACCAAAAACATAAGAATGCTAAGATTAAACTTTATCTTTACAAATAATTTTCGAAAGACCGCAAACGTTTTTCAATGTGTGTAAATTGCCTCGAGAAAATGATTTACCTAGAGCAGAAATTGAAACACGCACTGGCGGAGCCGATACGCAGACCTCCAGCACTATCCAAGCTACATGATGCACGTAAATCAGGCACGTAGCCAGGGGGGGGGGGGGCTTTAGGGGCTTCAGCCCCCCCGAAATTTTTTCCACGTGCGGCGACTGCCTTTCGCCTAGGGGACCACTAGCCAAGGGGCACTCATGCTCTGAGCTAGACTTAGCCGCCCCCGAAGCTAATTTCTGGCTACGTGCCTGACGTGAATATTTTGTAGAATTCAAGCGAACTAGATCTTATGTCCGAGGGGTCCATCAAGACTGGTAACGCAAGGGAAAATAGGACTTCAAAGAAGCCACAACCCGTGAGGTTGAGTCCTTTGAAAGAAATATGTATCTATGTATTACGTTGGAAAAGAATTTATCGTTTTTATTTTACGTATTTATTATTCTAATCTTATTTATATTTCTATTCCTATTCTTTTTATTTATATTCCTTTTATTTCTATTCCTATTTTTATTTCTATTCCTTTTCTTATTCCTACGGATTCTCATAAGATATTCGTATTCGATTCGTATATTTCTTTATATTTAACATATTTTGACGTACTTCACCGCCGTATTTTCTGCAGGAGTTGAACAATTTACAGTTTTTCATACTCTAGAAACTTTTTCGATATCGAGAACAAATGCTGAATCGCGATTAGTAGATTCGAAGCGGAGCTGTCGGAGAGAGATGTGGATGACGCATGTGTTTTTGCTCCCACTTCCGAGTCGGCTGTTTTCCGCCGGCGCGATCAATTTCCGCGAACGGTGGAGAGCACGTGCCCGCGGTCGAGTTTCTTCCTCTTTGCGAGGAAGAGCGGCGGACGAGTAAATATTCCGGCCCCATGCGAGACCCCTTTCGACCCGCCATTCGGAAAGAGTGACGGCTATGAGCGCTGCTCTCCAGTCTTTTGTTCTCCCGACGACCCCTCCTCCTCCTCTCCCGCCCTAGCAGTACATCATTCGGCACTTTACCCCACCCCCCTCCCATGTCGCACTCCGTGGAATTTCTTCCCATTTGGCAGCCCGTCCTCTCTTCTCTCTTCCACGACCAACTTTCTTTGCTCTCCCTCGCCCTGGCATCTCCGTTGGAAGACGCGCGTCACGCGAGGGAAACCGACTCCGAAGGCACTTCACTAGCTCGCTAATGGATCTCGCCGCATTTGAGACAAAACCAATTTGCTAACCTCCCCTCCCCTCTCTCGCCCACCCAACCGTTTTCTTAGCCAAACGCTCATGCCGCCTTGTTGTGCGATCTTTAACCCTTTCTACCCTCAATAACTTGTTGCGGGTGAAATATTTTTTCCTTTCAATTAATTTTGCCGTGAAAAGATAATGATGGGGACTTTCCATTCAAGGTGTTTGCAGATCGAAGGACTTCAGCGCACGCTTTTAAAGTTATCGAACGGTGATGTAGGAAATTATCAGGTGCATTCTCTCGGAACGATATGCGAAACGTGGACGTTGAAGAAGAGAGTAGAAAAGTACTTAGAAAGCTTTGAAATGTGGCTATATCGACGAATGGAGAAGATTGGATGGAAAGATAAGATCACGAATTAAGAAGTGCTAAGGAGGATTGGAGAAGAAAGAAGTATACTGGGAGAAATTAAAAAGAGAAAGGCAAAATTGATTGGACATATTTTAAGGAATAACAGTCTACAGAAATTAATAATAGGAGGGAAGAGAGGAAGAGGAAGGAGGAGGCACGGAATTCTGAGGGATATCAAAGAAGGAAGGAGTTATGCAGAGATGAAGAGAGAGGCCCAGGACAGAATGCTGTGGAGACAACGCTGCCGTTGAAACCTGTCTGCGGACAGTAGCACCAATGACGATGATGATCTCTCGGAACATAATGTTCACGGCCGAATGTTTTATAAATAGTTGACGAATTCGTTCCAACTAAAAACTTAGAAAGGTATGCTTCTTTCCACCCGGTGAGTTAAAACTTTGCATCATCCTTATTTGAATGTTTATTTGCTGAAAATCAACACAAATGCAACAAAGGCGGAAGTGTTTAGTCGAGTTACTGTCTTCATGATTGCACTCGGCGCTCGTAAACTCTGCTCCCGCCCGCGTAGAAGTGCCCAGGGTCTGAAACTATAATGAGTAAAGTACCGTGCTGCTTTACTGGGAAGTGAGTAGCGCACTCAAACAAAAGAAAAACTCACAAGAGTGAATATTTTTCAGTGTAATACAATCTTGATACGCTATAACGTACAACTCGTACGCTGTTATAATATGGCCATGGCATCCAAGAAAGCGAGTGATTTCATTTGGAATTGTCCGCCCAAAAAGGGTTAAGACCAGTTCATTTCAACAAATAGATCACATCATCATGATGTGTCCCAAGTTCAGGCTGCAATCTTCTATGTCTAAAAAACCAACGAGTGAGAACACTTTCCGCTTTCCTGAAACTAGCAATGCAGTTTTTCCTTTAGTATAATCCCAAATGACCAGCAATGGTTTCAATTACTCGCTAAGAATCAGCTCTTGTTTTGAAATTTTAAAAATTGCGTTCTATTTTGGTGTAAAAATATGGTCTCTTGTGAACCATCTAAATAAGTAGCGACTCCGTTTTTAAAAACTCGTGTTTACATCTGCATTTAACTTTCCCGTCTCTGGTGGCACACAGTTACCCGCTAAAGTATCTCTTATTACTTAAATTAAGAAATCACCCTCCTTGAATTCGATAGAATCAGGCTCAAAATTGTGAAATCTCATTTTTACATAAGATAAAAACTTAGCAAATTTCACAGAATGATGTGATACGACCGGCTTCATCGAAGAGTTTGAAAAATACCTTGGTAATTTACGTAAATTACCGCGGTATTTTTCGTAATTGACCGCGTCCTTTGAAAATTACCGTAATATTCCAGATTATTCACCTATGTTTGAGATAATTTTTCATAAATTCTCAACATGTTCTTTTAAGCCATATTCGCATTTCCTACGTGTTTAATAATAAATTGAGGCATGTCAGACTCATTTTTGGAATATTTTACTTAAATTATAACACTATGGAATAATGTATTAGAATATTCTTCTTGAAAATTTCTCATAATTTAACAAAAGAAAGCCAGATAGCGTATCGATGCCGTAGTTCTTTTTACAATTTTAAAAAATTCAAATAGATTTATGTTGTATTAGGTATGGTTTAAACACCGATATTCCCCTCCCATTGCTATTGGCTTTCTTATTTAACATACGTTTGCTGTCAAATGCTCAAAACTAAAAAATACTGGAAAATTACGGTAATTATCGAAAATTACCGTAATTTACCGTGGTAATTTACCTCGGATGAAAATTACGGCAATTTTCCCATCTCTAGTCATACCTGATCACACCTGTTGATATCCACTGTTGGCTGAAACCGATCATCATTAAAACATTCTGTAACATTTTAAAAAGTTTTTATCTTGTGTATCACCCCACTTCATATGTCAGGCTAACTTTACGGCATATGTTTAAAGGCGAAAGAGAGCCATCTTCTGCGTTGGTTTCTCTCTCGGTTGAGAACGGACATTCTCTGGCAGTCAAGCTCAAGTGTAACTGTCTACAGAAGCGTTTCTTAACTTACTTTCTTCTTGTGACCGAATGTGAAGCGGCCTTGCCCCTCCTACTTCTTTTTCCTCCCTGCCGTGTCAGTTCTCCCTCTTCTTCCTCCTCCTAGCGTTGTATTTCTCTCCTTCACGGCGATAAATCACGAGCAAGAACTGGGTGGGTTGAACTTCCATTGCTTGCTTGCTTTGAAATATTCTTTACATCACTGTCGAAAAAATCAGTTCCGAAAAATTCCAGCTCCACGGCTTATCTCTTTTATTGCTTGTATCAGCTGAATTGCTCCGAAAACTTCTGCATAAAAAAAACTAATTGGCCATACTCAGAAATTATATTTATCCTGGATTATTTTGAATCGGAAAGCATTTTTTTCTTAATTTTTAACGAAATAATTTAATAAATATATGTGACATACGGAGCTCTTTCGGTGAATTTTAATTCGCTCGTCCTAGTTGATAGAAAGCCATGCAGCTAAGTAATTTTAATCAAGGAGATGATAAAAACCCATTATTTCAGTATAAGTACTAAGTAATGGAAGGATGCGACCGGCAGTATTATTTATGCCAAGTATGATGCGAGAAGAGCTTTTTTTTAGGAATTTCAGGAAGTGTGGAGAGAAACCCCCAGGAAACAACTCCTACTGGTATTGAAATGAGTTGTGGGGGTAACATGAGGTTCCTTTGTCGGAAGCGACGGAGTACGTTGCTTCAAATTCCCCTCTTATTACAGCGCCCGAGTGGGGATCGTGACGCCACTAGGAATCCTATCTGTTAAGGTGGTTCCACCGTAAAATGACTTAAATGTCATTTTATTCATATTCTGTCTACTTGTAGAAAAATTTGTCGTCTATCTGCTATGAAAAAACAAAATAATACCTTTCCACGCTATTTTATTCTATAATTGAACTTGAAATTACATGGTGTTCAATGGGGGAATGAGAGAAATACGGGGAAAATAGTATTTTTCCATAAAATATAAATGCCATTTTTGCGGAAAACTGTTTATAAGAAGGAAATACTCTTTTATAAGAAGGAAAATTTAATCCAGAGAAATTTAATAAAAATAAAATACAGGTATCTTACCACCTTATTTTTCTAGTTATTGAAGAATTAATGCCATATTTGAAGTCAAAATGCGGTAATTCGTATGAAATGGCGCTGCAGTCGGCTCCCATGGCTGGAAAAAGTGCTCATTTAATATACATTCGTGGAATAATATGCATATTTTGTACCTTACTTTTGGTTTTCTGTAGATAATGCATTTCATCAGTGAAAGCAGGATTTTTTGGACAAAATATAAAAAATGTGGAATTTAGTATTTGTTTTGACTCACACAGTCGGAACCTCCTTATCGTCGGAATTCGCGTCACGTTAAAGGTGGGGTTCACATGCAGGCGTAGCGCGAGCACAGTTTACGTGCGAATCGCTCATAAGGTTCGCATTTAAGCGTAGGCGACGTCGTCGAGCGCGACAACTCCACGCGATGACATCTATTGGCGAATGAATGTAGTAGCATTACAAAAATTATACGAGCCTCTGCTTGGGCATTGGTGTGTGTACTCAAAAGTTTTTTCAAAGGTTGCGCCGTCGGGAAAATTGGGTGAAAAAATTCACATGTGTCTTGAAAGCACGACCATAAATATGCACGCTACCGATTTTTTGTGCTGATTGCTCTTTGCATGCTTTTTGAGGGTCTTCTTTGAACTAAATGCAATTTTTAATTGGCCACATCCAATCAAACTTCACATTTCGGGCGGAGACTAGAACGAGGAACGTAAATTATAATGAATAATGCGACGGTTTCCCTTTTGTCGCCTCGAATGTTTATGCATGGAAATTAGCCCATCAAGTTCTTATGTGCCAACAGTACAACTATTACATATCAAGCACTGTATCAATTATTTACAGAAATGGACAATTCATGAGTGCATGCTAATATATCCCAGTGAACCTTAAAAGTAACAACAATATTCAAGTGCTCCATGCTGCCGTTAGGCAGCTGTTTTTTCAGAGGTTGCTATTTGTTGAGCTTTTGCTCTGTGTCCTGCTTCTTTTTTCCCCAGAGTTTTAAGACTACCCATGTCTTTTACATGTTTAGTGCCATTTCAGGCCTCTTATATCTGTCTGTTTCTTTTATTCTGCTTTCCCCGTGCTCCTTCATCTTATCTAGATTACTTTCTTTTAATTTTTGATAATAATTTTCGACTTGATTTTTTATTATTGTTAGCAATGTTGCGATGCCTGTTTTTTTGCACAATGATTCATCGTCGACCGAGTAGGGGATTTGAAAATAGACCGTATTATTTTTATTTCCTTCACTTCTAATTTTTGTTTCAGACTATTGTTTAATAGACCAGCCCAGGCCAGTTGTCCAATTGCCAATTGTCCAATTATCTTTTCTACGTGATTACTGAAGTTCAATTTACTGTTATGTTTAATTTAATGTTATTCCTAAGTAACTTTCTCTTGCCAGTCAATCGGTTGCTCTTTGATTCGGATACAACTGCTCTTGGCGTGGCACGTGGTTGGGACGTAGCCTCGTAAATTTTATCGCCTGTGTCTTTTTTGTATTAACTGACAGCCTCCATTTGCTGTATCAACGGACTATATCTCATCCAGATTTTCCTGTATGTACTCAGTGCCTAACTTCGCTTTTCCGCTCCTTGATAGGATTGCCGCGTCGTCTGCGTATAAGATATAATCTTGGTGTGCCAGTCGTCAATACCCCTCGGGAAGTCAGCCGTATAAATGCTGAAAAGTAGCGGGCCATATATAGAACCTTGTGGTATACCTACCAGCAGCTATTTTTCGGTCAGTGTTTTTTTCCTGTCCCCATTTTACAAATAAGCTTCTATCTCTTAGATATGCATCAGTCCATTTAATTATCCATTTGAGTGTTCCCATTTTGTCCATTTTAAAAATCAGGCCAGGTCATGCCATATTTTATAAATACGAAATGACTTCACGTGTCCGCCATTTTCTTCACGCGTCTGGCGCGTCGCGCGCGTAGAATGTTGAGCAAAATTCAACTTCGGGGACGCGAAGATAGGCGAGCGAAGCGGAGCACCTGATTGGCTGCGCGCGAAACGTTTCGCCTCGTTCGCGTGAAACGCCTCCTGAATGTGAATCCACCATAAAGACGCTACACACGTTCCGACCAGACCACCCAACTGTCGGGACCAACTACGTTGGCGCCGACGGTTGGAGGGTGTGTAGGCCTGTCGCCCGACGAAAACAGTGGTACCCGACGGCCGGGCGGTTGGTCCTAACAGACCATCCAACCGCCGACAGCTCTACCCCAATTTCTGTGGCGTCGCAACGTGTGTACCGTCATCGGCCGACTCCTGATCCCGGCCCAACTCAGTTTGGATTTGGTCGCGCGAGGTTGTTTGACTTCAAGGCTTCCAACGACCTTCCAGTTGCTAAATAACGGAGCGTCACCACAAGCCTATCTTCAGCACTTACGCATTCCCTCATAACTGTATTTTTTCTATCAATTTGAGGTTTGTTCTTACCGAGCAACTACATGAAACACACTTCGTCCATCCTCAAATAATTTCGGAAATAATTTCCATCCAATTCTCGAAGTAAATTCATGTGGGTGAAACTTCGTCTCAAGCAACCACTTCTTCACCCATACTCTTCACTTTTTTAATGTCATCAATGAGAACCAAATTGGCGAAAGCCAAACCAATTTTTTGATGTTTCGAAAAATGCGGAGCCATTGCCAACACAAGCCGAAACCTACTTCACTCCACGAGATAACGTTGTGTACTGAGAAATATGTGGTAAGTTGGTCGGGTCGGGTGGATTGGTTTGGACCTCTGTAGAGCTGGCCCCGACAGGGATGGTCGGGGAGTTCGGTCGTGTCGGGTGATCGGGTCGGAACGTGTGTAGCGCCTTTTATTAAGAGGCAGCGCCACATTAGAATGATCTTCCGTCGTTTCGGCTCTCAGTGCGGAACATTCCTCGCGCTGGTTTTTTATAAATAACCCGCTTAAACAGTCCATTTACGGTATATTAAAATAATGGCCTTTTAATAGACATTGATTCTGTTTCATTTTAATTAATAATGGCTTATGATTTATTAAAGTTAAATTTATGGGTTCACAGTAGTTCTCTAGATATGCAAGATGTGCGCACCTAGCGATACCGTCATTGTACAGAAATGTAAAAAAATAGTCATTCATTTCTACAGTATTGTGTAACTCCGAAGTTGTTGTATTTATTGTCTACTCTATGTTTTATTCGACAAAACAACCAAGGTACAAAAATACTGTGCACTATTTGATGGTTAGAATATTTCGAGTAGGAGGAGTAGATGAGCAATTCAGGAAATTGACGGATGAAATTTGAGAAACTAAAAATGAGAAAGTCTGAGATATACATTGGAGTAGAGACGTTAATAACTGGAAAGAGATTTATTTAAATGAGAAAAGACGAAGAGTAACTCAATAGGCAGGATGTTATCGTACTTAGCTTGCCTTTAAAAAAATGATGTCAAGAACTTCCTCAGGAACGGGTGTGGAAGAAAAACGTGGCGGCAGAATAGGGCTATCAAGGAAGTTGGGTCTTGTAACATCACCCTTGAATCGACCGTGAGTCGTACAATGCACAGAGGGCGAGTTGGCTGCACTAATTTCCCTCGATGCTCTAGTAGGTTCCGATGTAAAGTGTGTATGCATTGTTTTATATTCATGCCACCGATAGATAAAACATTTCCCTCTACCTGATAAATACAACAAAATCCTACATTTTTCAATAAAGAATTTGTATTTACTTGGATTTTAATGGAATAACGTGTACTCGAGAGGAAATAATTGTATTTTCGTTCATGAGCAAGTGACATTTTTGCGAGAAAGTGACAAAAGAGCATCAATAATTCGTCGTCTCTTCAGAAATTCAGTATAATTTTTACTTTCTTGCAGCTGAAACACATCCTCGGTGAAAGCTGTACGTTTTAATAAACTTGACGTGTTGTCTATTTTAAATTAAACTAACAAACATGTGGTATTTGCAATTTTTATTTTGACTCTTGAGGTGGCGAGTGAACTTCCTTTAGGAGGAATATCCGGGAATTTTTTAAACAAATCTTTTTCTTGCAAGATTGTGACCGAAGGTAAAGGACCCCGCTCTTGGAAAATCGGGCTTATGACAACCCTGCCCAATGTTGGCAGGAAAATAATACCGGCTTCTATAATACCGTAGCACTACAGCACTCAATACAGTCATGGAGGACGAATCTAGAACATGAAGGCGATAGTATTTATTTTCATTATCTATTATGAGCATTATGACGGTGTCAGATTATGCATGGCAATAGCCATTTATTAGGGGTTAATCATTTCAACGTAGAACGCATGTTCAATATGTTCATTCCTCACACAATTCTAGGCTCAGATCCTCCGTGAATCGTTTATTTAACTGGATGCCATATGCCTGAGGAGCCAGATTAGTTATTTTTTCATGCAGTCATCCCGTTAATTTCCTGTCTAGATTATTTAGAGCAGTGAAATATGTATATAAAAAATGATTTATTATAAAATACCGTTCGATAAACGGGGTGAGTCATCTATCTGATCCATATTACGTCATATGCGTGTGTTTCGAAGATGCATCCTACCCAAAGGTGCCTACGTAAATACAATGATGATAGTTATGCTGGTTCTGGCTCTGTACCAGAAGAATTGAGACAAGTTGCTCTTAAGTTAAATTGAGATATCACTAAATACTCACGAAATTCAATGAATTTGGTCTCAATTTTTTTTGTAAGATGAAATCTCACATTTCTAGTGACACGAAAATATCAGCCACTTAAAGGAATACCTTTTGAGATATTTGCCTAAAAATAGAAGCCATTTTCCATCGGATGTGATACATTTGTGATCTTGAGAGAGATGTAAGCATAAAAATTGAGGAGGTGCTGACGCACAGGGCAAGGAAGAAATGTAACAATGTGTGGTTCGTATGATTTTTCAATTATTTAAAAAAATGAAATATTTGATCATCTTCGTAAAATGGCAAAAAAAAACCTTCGGTAGCTATGGAATTTTTAGCGAGCGGCATGCAAAAAAATTAGTCAAATCAATGCTTAAAATGTGTTTTTAGTTTATTACGGAAAAGTTGTCATAAAAAGAGTTTTCATTATTCAGATTTATTCAGTTATTTCATGCTTCTAAGGACTGCTTGAAAATGTTCCAATATTTATGAAGTAGATCCAATATTTTGTTATTCTTGTAATTTGGAATAGCTGAGTGTTCAGTTTAGCTAAGCACAAATAATTTGAACAGTTCGTTCAAAAGAACCGCTAGTATCTCACTGTCAAACTCAAAAAGGTTTCAGTATTTCCTTCATCTAAGTCTGTAACCTCTGTTAAAAATACTCACAGCATTTACTACCTCGTTCTCTTTTGTTCGAACGCTTCCAACTTCTCGCTCTTGTATTCTAATCAATGAGTTAAATCATGTATGCAACTGTTATACAATTCTTCAACATTCTCCTCTCACCAGCCTCGCACTTACCATTCACCTAAAAGGCTTTCACCACTTTCCTCAATTGAATTCACTCAATTGATTCCCATTTTTCATTAAAATTATTCTGTATTTCCGTTAATTCTCTGGCCATTCTTTCCTTACTTTCACAACATTTTTTTTGCGAGCTTTTACTCTCCACCTGTCATCTTTCGACATATTCTTCATATATTTTGCTGCAATCGCCTTCTCAAAATTCCTTTTTCTTTTCACTTTTAGAAATTTCGTTTTTCATTTATTTGCCGCTATTACTTACTGATGGTTAGTCAATCATTCCTTTCAGAATTTACCAAGTATCACCCCAACACTTCCGCTTCCCGTATACCTATCCTTGTTTATCACTCTGCTTTTAGTTTATCCTCTAAAGCTCTCTCGTTCGCTTCAAGAGTTTGCCACGCTAGGTATCTCAATATTTGTTTTCTTCAAAAGCATGTTAGGCACCGACTGAAAGGAAACCAGGGAGAGATCGGCCAAAGTCATATCAAAATTAAAGGTAATATATGATGCAATGCTTTTCAAATGATTTCGTAATCATACTGCTTAAGGAGGTTCCGCCGCGATTGTGTGAGTCAAAACAAATACTAAATTCCACATTTTTGATATTTTGTCCAAAAAATCCTGCTTTCACTGATGCAATGCGTTACCTATGGAAACCCAAAAGTAAAGTAGAAATGAAATGCAGATTATTCCACGAATGTATTTTAAATGAGCACTTTTTCCAGCCATAGAAGCCGACTGCAGCGCCATTTCCTACGAATTACCGCATTTTGACTTCAATTACGGCATTAATTCTTCAATAACTAAATAAATAAGGTGGTAAGATGCCTGTATTTTATTTTTATTCAATTTCTCTAGATGATTTCCTTCTTAGAGACAGTTTTCCACGAAAATGGCATTTGTATTTTATAGAAAAATACTATTTTCCCCGTGTTTCTCTCATTCCCCCAATGCGTGGACGCAAGACGGAAAAATAGTCATTCTACGAGAAAATGGCACGAGGGCCTTCATATCTTCGATGAGGGACCTTCAGAGGGAGAGGGGAGGTTAGAAAATTCTCATTAACAAGAGACGGAGTCTCCGCAACATAGCATAGTCATCTGACAAAGAGGCAGAAGAAGGCAACGCTGTTCTGTGTTTTGGTCATTGCACATCGTTACCTCTGCTATCGCTTATTCACCTGTTACTGGTTACCCAATCATCCCTGTTCCTGGTAATCCACTCGCTCTCGTACCTGATCGTCTATTTCATCCCTGTTCCTGGCCTGTTCATCCCTTTTCCTGGTTGTTCATTCATCCTCGTTCCTGGTGGACCATTATCAACCCTGTTCCTGCTTCGTCATCGCGCCTGATCAACCCATTCTTGTGGACGCCAGATTCATCCCTGACGGCCCACAGTCTCATCCCTGTTCCTGAGTATCCAGTCATCCCTGTTCCCGTTTCATCGCTGTTCGTCTCACGCCACACCGCTGACCCGGCATCATCTTTCCAGCGGAATATCCTCGTGCTCCCCCAGCGTTAGTGTCCCCTAGTGTTAATAAGTGATCCCATAGTGTAATATAGCCCTATTGAAGGGTAATTAGTGTTATCTAAGTGTGTGTTAGTGCTTACTAAGTGTCTAAGTGTTAAAAAAAGGCATACTATTTTACTATAAGTGATCTATAATTGTGTGTGTTCCCAAGTGGTTTTCATTCCCCTTTTCGAGTTTCACTTTTCTTTTTGTCTATTTTATATGCCAATATTTCTTTTGTCAGTGTAAAGTTAATTTTCCAATGGAGAATTTGAATAATTCCGATAGTGACACTTTTCGCTCGCCCTATCCCATACTCGGTCAGATGTCGCTTCAAGCTTCTGCTGCGATAATCAGCATTCCCTCAATAACTACAATGTCCCCTCGTTTCCAAAATGCACCTCATGCAGTGCCCCGTCCTCTAAATATTCCACTCCCGAGCGACTCATCGATAAACCCTCTAGCTGAACCCATTGTCCCTTCCCTCACTTCGACCCCTGCGGCAACACTCCACAGCTCATGTACTCGGCGAAATCCCCCCCCCCCACATGACTCACTAAATGTTCCACTCCCGAGCGACTCATCGTTAAACCCTCTAGCTGAACCCTTTGTCCCTTCCCTCACTTCGACCCCTGCGGCAACATTCCACAGCTCATGTACTCGGCGAAATTCCCCCCTCCCACATGACTCACCTGAAATCCCTCTTGCCCAAGCATTTTTACCTGCACTTGTCCCAACCCCCGCGGTCGCACAGACAACCAACCTAAATCCTAATGTACCTGAATTCATCCCCTCACGCATAAGCGGGAAGCACTCTAATAGTTGCCAATCAACATCTAACATGTGTCATACATATTCCACGGGGAAGCTTCTAGAAAACAAAATAAAATGCTTTCCACGCTCTTTCAAAATGATACACCTAAATGTACAAAGTTTGCCAGCTCATTATGACGAGCTACGTTCACTTCTCACTAGCAACAATCTACACATCATATGCATGGCCGAAACATGGTTGAAGCCCTCCATGCCGTCTAAAGCAGTTGAACTCCCGGATTATACTCTTTTTCGTAATGATCGCGTTGGAAAACGCGGTGGTGGCGTAGGAGTATACGTACGCAACGACTTAAAATGTAAAGTACTTTCTATGAGTGAGTCCAACTATGACAGGAGGCCGGAATATCTCTTTGTTGAGATTAAAATAGATTTCACTAAGATTCTTATCGGCATCATCTATAGGCCACCTAAACTGGGTCACCTAGACGATCTGGATTCGGTAATATCGGAATACTCCACGGAATATGAACATATAATAATAGCAGGAGATTTCAATGCAAACTTTAATACAGATGCGCATGACACAGTCTACTTTAAGCGAATGTTCACCGAAAACAATCTCAAAATCCTACCTTTAGGCCCGACTAATACTACGAAAACTTCGTCAACATGGATTGATCTTATGGCTACGGCAAAAAGAGAAAAGGTTATTGCGCACGGACAGCTTCCAGTTCCTGGTATCTCTTCTCACGATTTACTGTACCTTGCCTATTCAGTTAAAGCTAAAAAATTCGAGCAGAAGTTTATAAGTCAACGAAATATCAGGGAAATAAACGACAATGAATTACTTAATGCAGCATTCTCACTTCCATGGGCCCATATTGAATTCACTGATTCAGTTGACGACAAAGTTGAGACTCTAAATTCACTGATGATTTATCTGCTTGACAAATTTGCTCCTGTAAAGATGATCCGAGTTTCGAAGCCACGAGCGCCCTGGTTAAATTCAGAAATAAAACAATCAATGGCAAAACGAGACTCAGCCTTCCGTTTTTTTAAGAAAACAATGACTCTCGATGCATTTCAAAGATACAAAAACTTGAGAAACAAGACGAAACAGCTTATAAGAAATTCGAAAATTAAATTCTTCCACTCAGTCACTAAATCTAACCACTCCTCGGGAAAATTGTGGAACAAACTTAAATCACTTGGTATAGGTAAAAGTAAAGACCTCATTCTCCCTCCTGACTTGTGTCTGAACTCCTTAAATGATAAGTTTTCCCAACCCCCGAACCTTATTCAAACCGAAATCAAAGATAAAACTCTGAAACTGTACGCCTCTAAAGACTCATACATATTAAATAGAGACCAAAAATTCGAATTTACCCCTATTACCCAAATACAAGTTGAATCGTGTTTCAAGAGAATCAAGTCTAAAGCACAAGGCTCTGATGGTATACCGCTAGATTTCTTAAAAAAGCTATTTCCTGTTATTATCCCATACATCACCAATATTTTCAACTCCTCCCTATCTCAGAATCACTTCCCAAGTCAATGGAAGCGAGCGTTAATCAGACCTATTCCAAAAAAGAATAATTCCCAAGGGGAAAAAGAATTCCGTCCAATATCCTTTCTTCCCATCCTGTCCAAAGTTCTCGAAAAACTTGTATATGAGCAGTTAACACATTTCTTAAAGTGCAACAATATTCTTGATAAATGCCAGTCTGGTTTCCGACACGGTCACAGCACGTCTACCGCATTAGCTAAAATCACCGATGACTTGAGACGCTCCATGGATCAAAAAGAAGTTTCAGTACTCGTGTTGCTTGACTTTTCGAAAGCTTTTGATTCCTTAGACAAAGATATCCTTGCAGCAAAAATGAGAGGCATGGGTTTTTCTCCTACAGCAGTCCACTGGATAACATCATACTTATCAGGCCGGTATCAGCGAGTAATTACAAATGATTTATGCTCAATGTGGATCAAAACAGCAAGAGGTGCGCCTCAAGGCTCTATACTAGGACCTCTGCTATTTTCCCTGTACATTAATGATTGCCCTTCAGTGATTAACCATTCCAAATATCATCTTTATGCTGACGATCTCCAAGTATACCTAAATTCAAATGTTAAAAGCCTATGCAATGGAATATGTAATTTAAATAATGACCTAGAAAACATCAACAATTGGAGTAAATCCAATTTTCTAAGCATAAACCCTAGTAAGTCGCAGGCTATTATAATTGGATATCCGAAAATACTCAAGTCAATCGACAGGGATCAATTACCGCAACTACGCATTTCTGATTCTCCTATAAAGTACTGCGACGAAGTTATTAATCTAGGACTGGTCATTGATGAAAGTCTGTCTTGGTCATCTCATGTAACTAAGGTATGTAAAGCAGTGAATAAGTCATTATTTCCTCTAATTCGTTTCAAACACTTTATTCCTCTCTCCTTAAAGAAGCAATTAGTTTCAACCTTAATATTTCCCCATTTTGACTATGCCGATGTTGCCTTTCAAGACATATCTCAGGCCCTGTCAACTAAACTTCAACGCTCCTTCAACGCCTGCATTAGGTTCATATTTAATTTACATATATCAGATCATACTACCAATTATATTAACAATCTCAATTGGTTAAAACCTAGTTCACGACGCCGGCTGCATATCCTTGGTCTTCTCTATCAAATTTTACAAACAAATACACCAGCGTACCTAAGAGACGAGTTTCAAACACTTAGTAGAGTACACGACTCAAATACGAGGGGAAATGATAAACTCGTTATTCCTCACCACCGGACAGTCAGATTCAATAAATCATTCATTGTGACCGCATGTCGCGAGTGGAACAACATTGACTTACCGCTACGTAAATCATCATCACTCGCATCCTTCAAAAGGGCACTATACGAAAAACTTCTCCGAGAACAACAACGAGACACATAAAACACCATGGGAACAGTAGGAAAGATTCAACACTAATCTCCTCCTGCCTCATCTAATATTCTTTTTCTTTCCAGGTACTGGGTGATATTTTCTTGTATTTGTATACATCCATGTTTACATTAGCTCTTTCTCAGTAGGTTTTCGCAGGTTTTTCACGCCCCCCTTCTTGTGTGGGCGTTTTCCTGCAGTGGGTTTTTTTCCAATAAGGACGACAGTCAATATCCTTAGGTTTTTCCCACGTTTGCTCACATCTTTTTACACTTTGCTAACTTATAATTTTGATTGTTGAATGTAATTCCAAGAGCAACTTGACAATGTATTTAACTGCAATAATTTTATGTTTGACGAGGGGTTAGATGGAAGATGGGACTTTCTAGTCCCAATCTCGCCCAATAAAGACGTTTTATTATTATTATTATTATTATTGAACACCATGTAATTTCAAATTAAATTATAGAATGAAATAGCGTGGAAAGGTATTATTTTGTTCTTCATATCAGATATAGGACAGCTTTTTATACAAGTAGACAGAATATGAATAAAACGACATTTAAATTATTTCATTCGACGAAACTTGCTGGAAATCTACCTTAATCTTAAATCTACCTGTTTTTTCAGAATTATTTACCGCAGGTTACTTAAGATATTTGATCGAGGAGTGGACAAAACATTACATGGGTTCTTACGGGAACACAAGGTACGAGTAGCTTAATTCATCAAAAAGAACCTTTTTCTAGTTGAGAATAAGAAAAATAAAAATAATGAAAATAAAGTATATCAAACGATTTCCATACATTATTCTATTGATGATTTAAATTGTTTTTGTTTTTCTTATTCTTAACTAGAAAACGTTCTTTTCGATGAATAAAGCTAGTCGCACCTTGCGTTCCCATAAGAACCCATGTAATTTCATGCCCACTTCCACATCAAATATACTAAGAAATCTACGGTAAATAATTTTGAAAAAATTCAGGTAGCTTTAGAAAAACATAATTAATGCTTCCAGCAATTTTCGTCGAATTCCCTTTAGTTGAGTGAATCCAACGGACGTCCTTAAGCACTTTTAGTAACTCGTAAAAAAATCGCAGTCCATTCTCATGATTTTTTAATTTAAACATTTGGTTATTCGTAAAGAAAGGCTTAATTAAATACTTGTAATTTGCATAATACCCAATGGTTCACATTGCGACTCGAAGGGTAAGATTAGCATGTCCTTGGTAACTGATATTAAGTACATATTTAAGTACACTACAGAGACTAAAACCTTGAGATCCAACAAGTGCAAAAATGAAATGTTAATTTAGAACATGAAGTGATGTGCATCATTACGAGAAGTATTTAATTCCATGTCCCTATAATTTTTGTTTATTAATACTCAGTTCATTAATCAATATTGATTTTTAATCTGTGGTAACACATCTACCACAAAAAAAGTGATAATCCCCCTCGTATACAAACAATTCAATATTTTTATTCGTATATTAAGGTCTACCTGTGAAGCCTGTGAATAATTCACTCTACAATAACTCGCGGTACGAGTCTTCTCCTGATATAAGAACGAAAAATGAATCTGTAAATTCTATAAACACAATTGAAATTGTTAAATGGATGATTTTCTGTTAAAGCGTTGGAATAAATGATAATTCAAATTTTAACTAGAAGTAGGTGATACTAAAAACAAGCATGTACTTACTTTGAAGACATCAGAAAGAAACTTCAAATTAATTAATTCAATGAAATATGAATAGTACTTTAAATACGTGGATATTATCATGGATATTAATAAAGAATATTATCGTCAATTTTACAATGCTAAACATGAATACCAATATACTCACATTTTTTCCCCTGCAATGTGAAAGATTTGCTAGATTAACTTTATTTTTTTATTTGTGAGTTATATCCTGATATTCATGAACATGCCCTGGATGTAGATTAGGCATGATTTATATTTTTTTGCTTGAGGGGGCCACATGGGGTAGCACCTTTTGGCCCACGGTGCCAAATGCGTATTTTTATTTTCCGCGGACCAAATATATTTTTGAGTAAAATATTCTCTTGTACGTACTTTAAGATATTCTAAATACCTTTAAGTATTTTGGATAACTTGAAAGATGTACAAAAATACAATGAACAATAGACGATTTAGTTTCATCCTATGTTTATTAAACGAAGAAATAGTCTGCGGGATATTGAAGAATTCGAAGCTAAAATGCATTTTTAACAGCTAACTGAATGAATTCTATTTCCGTTTGGCCGATGATCATATAGAGGCACTTCCGTGTTTTTGCACCTAATTTTTTATCTCCTTTCGTGAGACATAAAAAACATCTGACCTGCGGGCCCATGGGGATCCCATGGGTGATGCAGGAACTTGAAGGACAGGATTTGGTATTCTAGACTAATTTCTCCTTTATATCCATCAGCCACATTTAATGAAGTCCAGGTTGCAGACTAATCCCACAAAAGGGGATATGTAAATTCTGGCTTTTGTTTCATCTTTGGCTTTGTTATCCTATATGCGCCTGGGTCCCTGGAGTCTGGTTTATCAAGACCGGTTTGTCCAATTAAAAAAAAAGACAAATGAGAAAGCTATTTAAATGCATTTTTAACAGCTAACTGAATGAATTCTATTTCCGTTTGGCCGATGATCATAAAAAGGCACTTTCGTGTTTTTTCACCTAATTTTTTGTCTCCTTTTGAGAGCCATAAAAAAAGGCCTTGAAAGCAAAATAAATTAAAATTGTCGCATTTTATTTTAATTAAATATCACGAGGATGTCTCACTCAAAATGTATAAAATTTTGCCTATTCTGTTATTCTAATCGATGCTGGTTTTACGACTTCCAAGCCAATTCGTGCGTTATTGCTATTCTCCCATTCTTGGAGACTTAAACGTCCGAAAGCATTGCATATTCATTTTATCAAATACGAGCTCGTAGCACTTAGCAGCTTTTAATGAATTCGAGGAACCGCAGAGATACATTCGGAGCCCACGGAGTGACTCCTGTTTCTGTTAGCCTCACGCTATATTTTAAGCCCTCACATTTTAGCGATTGAAAAGAAAGATGGGTATAAGGCTTGAAAATAAATATCGCATAATGCCCGGAAATCTTAACTTAATGGACACGGGCTGTGGGAAGTCGGCGAAATCCCATTCAAGGGGATATACATATATATTCCAAATCATTTAAATGGAAAAAGTCCTCAAATGAATCTATTGCAATTTAAAAACCTGAATTTCACTTTTTGTGATATAAATTCCCCGTTTTATTTTTTAAGAATTTATCTTTCGTCAGATTTTAGGAATGTGGTTCCGAATCAATTGCTGTAAAATAAGACTTAATAAGGTATTTTGAGCGAAAAATCACTTCACCTAGACTTTGATGAATTTGGCCTCATTTTAAAGGAAAAAATCTCATCTTTCCAATTATATCAAAATATCAACCCCGTTGCCGAACTACTTTTCAAGCTATTTGTCTACAAATATAAGCCGTTTTACGTGGGATAAATTACGGCTGTGCGCTCCAGAGGGAGAATATTAAAAAAAAAAACTAGGAATTTATAGCACTAAACATAATGAAATCACTTATGTATTTCCACACTCTTTTATTTCAACCGACCATGGTTTCGGCACGAAGTGCCATTTTCAAGGTGCCATTGGCACTACGTGCCAAAACCATGGTCGGTTGAAATAAAACAGTGTGGAAATAGACAAGTGATTTCATTATGTTTAATATCAAAGATTTCCACCGAATTACGCCGGAAACTGTATCTTTTATCCAAAGTGCTAATTTATAGCACCTAAATTTTGTGAAAAAACTAACGGTGTGTAGATTGCATGTTTTCTCAACTATTTATAAAAATTAATCCATTACTGACCACAGTAATTTTTACAGGATCGCAAAAAACTGCTGTTTTGAAGGGTTTTCAGCCGTGCGGCGGGAAAAAAATGAATCAAGTTAGACACTTATATAGCTTCATTTATTTAATTACTGAGAATTTTGGACTTACAAAACTATATATTTGCACCATTAATACTACAGTATTTATTTCATATTTTTTACAGTTGCTGAAATAAAAAAATAAAATTTTAATATGGTCTTCATTATGAGTAGGGAACTATCTCGCTCAAATCACCTTAAATTGACATTTAGCATCTTATTACTTAGTTAAGTGTAACTTCAAATGCGTGAAACGTTCCGTGTGACAGAAAAAAATAACGAAACTTGCCAAAAATTCCAAGTCTTAAAAATAGGTTACCAAGTGGCGTCACTAGGCAGTATCACGTCTTTTATTTCTGCAATTTTACAGCGTGTTTTTTTATTATATACCTGGAGCTGCCTGTACTTGCACTCACGTGCTTAAGGTAAATAATTTTATGAGACTACTAGTCAATGGCTCCAAGAAAAGTGAACTGTGATAGGAAAGTGGAAAATTTGTAACTATATTCCAAAATTAGGTGCCTACATACATGGTAACGGAGTTCCTGAAACCAGGTGAATGGTTTAACGTTTCCGAGATTAGAAGAGTGAGGGAGAAGTAATTAGTGATAGTTAGATATGATACGTGTATGTGATATGCAGAAGTTTAATATTTTTAGTGATCCGTTCCTGTGTTTACTGCCAAGTGACGTCAAAATCAATGCCAACATGGTGGCATGCCTTTCTTAGCGATGCGCCAATATAAGTGTGTCCCATTAATATGTTTGTATTGTTAATACCACGTTTTTAATGTTACCATGCATTAATTGTCATCAGTAACTACACTTCTTTTTCAACTTGAACTTCCGATTTCAACAATGAAAAATATATAGTACGGAGCCCTATTAGAAATAATACCTAAGTTCTGTCGTCGTAAAATCGGAGTGTATTTAACGGGCCTGTCTCCGCTTTGCGTTAATGAGTAAACGCTCTCGGAAACGGAGTCGTATAGCGTAGTAGATTGCAGTACGTGAAAGTAAGATGGCAACGCTTGGGGGGGCGGCGATCGACCTCATTGAGGCATTTCCAGGCCAAGTGCATTCTTAGCGTAACTCGGGATTGATCGGTTTTCCTCGATCGGCGGTGTGCCAACAGTTTTCCCCGAACGTGCACCTCCGCACCTTGAGACACCAGCTGTGTCACCAAACTCGTTGAAGCGCATCGCTGTCGCAGTCACCGAACTCCAAATGTTAGACTGTTCTTTTTGTCCTGAAACGTCTCATAATTTGACGCGGATGGGGGATGATAATTATGGATATCGGCGATGATGCAAAATTTCGTATGATAAATATTTAATAATGACTAGAAAAAGAGTAACAGATATTCATTTGAACGGACAAAGTATAGGAAGGTTGAAGGATTGAAATAAACGGTCGTCATGGAATTTATAAAGTCGCCATACGATAAGAAGATGATCGCTAAGTCTGGATATCAAATGAAGATAGCAATTTCTTTCCACCTTAAATAAAACTGCAGTAATTGTACTTTCCACTTAAATTTTAATGTAAATATTACACTAGACGTGTTCGACATTTCTTAGGACGTCATTATCAGGTCTACCACCTGATGATGACGCCCTAAGAAACGAAACACGTGTAGTGTAATATTTACATTAAAAGTTAAGTGGACAACACAATTACTGCAGTTTTATTTAAGTACTAAAATGCTGTTCCACCATATATCGCCAGAGAGTGTCGAATTTATTCTTTCCACCGGTAAATAGATTTGATTCGACCTTGGTTTCGATGATGGGCACGTTCCAATCCAGATGTAGAACACTGACCTGGTGATGGTGTACTAAATCGAAACCTAAATAGGTCAAATTAAATCTGGTTTTTATTTCCGGGGAAAAATTGATATTTCTGTATTTTTTATGTTGTAATTCCACCCCGTCACACCTGATGGATTTGTTGTGAATGGATTTAAATGGATCTTTGTGAATGGATTTAAAAGCCCGGCGGCAGCGTAAAGAAAGTGTAGCTCGACGCTGAACTGTGTGAGGAGTTTGTGATTGGATTACTTTGAAATCGTTCAGTTCTGATTCAAATAACTATTTCGGCATATTTTCTGCGTCAAGGAAAGAATTTATTGCAGCGTTTCCCTTCCAATGCCGGAGGCTTCTAATTGGGCGTGGCGATTTGCTCACTGGCGGGATGACTTCATGTTATTAGGGCGTTATGGGGGAGAGGGTTGGAATGGCAATTTGTAGGGTTCTTTGGATTCTTCTAGAAATTATGGGATTCCATGTCTTTATGAATTATATTATTACCCACTTACTATTCAGGTCTTTATAAACGATGAAACCACGAAGCTCATTATGTTTTTTTTTAATATTGAGATATTTTACGTGTAAAACGTTGTAACATATATTCTGGAAGAATGCCTAAATATATCTAAAATATGAAGGTGAATGCCTAAAATGATGTTGAAAGATAAACAATCATTAAATTTTGAATCTCAGAAGCCCAGAATGTTATCCACGGAACCTTCGAGGATATTTCAAGAGCGACTCTGAGCTACAGTTGAGTCAGCGCCTACTACAAGTGTGAAATCGATCGGAGTTGTTTCCATAAAGTCTCTCGCAATTACGGTATAGCACATCGCCTACTAGTTTTCTCCACGCTATCTGATGATGCATCTACTGATTACGCCTACAGAATCCTTACCTTCCTCCTCATTTTTTCTCTAAACTTAAACTTGAAACTCTAGTTGTAGTGGAATTGGATGATGGGCCAACACGTGAAAGAAAACTTTTTCAGTCTGGTTCAAGCATCGCATTTCCGGGAAATCATTGATAAGAATGTTTTCCAATTTCATTATAATAATGAAATAAAGACATAAATCTATCATAGTTTAAGAGTTATTAATTCCCGATGCAAATTAGTGCCCACTGTATACTCCACCCTATTAAAATATAATGTCAAGAGTAGATTATACATCTACGTACTACCCCGCGAGCCACCGCAGAGGCGTGTGGCAGGGGGTGGTAGGACACTGGGTATGAAAGGGGAGGGAGAGAATAGTGAAAAGAAGAGGTGAGAGGGAATAGGTGAGTTGTGTGTCTTAAGGAGGTTCCGCCGCGACTGTGTGAGTCAAAACAAATACTAAATTCCACATTTTGTTATATTTTGTCCAAAAAATCCTGCTTTCACTGATGAAATACATTACCTATAGAAACCCAAAAGTAAGGTGCAAAATATGCAGTTTATTCCACGAATGTATTTTAAATGAGCACTTTTTTCCAGCCATAGAAACCGACTGCAGCGCCATTTCCTACGAATTAGCGCATTTTGACTTCAAATACGGCATTAATTCTTCAATAACTAGAAAAATAAGGTGGTAAGATGCCTGTATTTTATTTTTATTTAATTTCTCTGGATTATTTCCTTCTTAGAGACAGTTTTTCACGAAAATGGCATGTATATTTTATGGAAAAATACTATATTCCCCCGTATTGCCCCGATTCCCCGATTGAACACCATGTGATTTCAAGTTCAATTATAGAATAAAACAGCGTGGAAAGGTATTATTTTGTTGTTCATATCAGATATGAGGACAATATTTTCTACAAGTAGACAGAATATGAATAAAATGACATTTAAGTCATTTTACGGTGGAACTACATTAAGATAGTGCCACGCTGTTTTCATTTTAATCACTTATGGTGCGTAGAAAGAAGGAATTTCTGTACCAATCAGTTTGGAGGTGTATTTCTCTTATTTTAGTCACTCCTATCCGTTACAGAGATACAACGCGGGGTGAAAATAATATCCCCTGTGTTTGTAATGAAACTCGCCTGTTTGGATTTTTTCAAATAAACAGAAGCCTAACGAGTAGCCTCCCGAGTATCTAATAGTGCCCAAACCTAATCATATGCGTGACACTTACTCGTACATTAGTTTTTAACTAAGCACGTGGATTATCTATGCATAAATTACTAACTTCGCAAATTAAATCTTTCTGCGAAGGGTCACAAATGTTTCGTGGCGTATTCAAGATGTGGTATAGCTAGAGCAAGGTAGCATTTCTCTTTAACGTTTTCATCACAGATAACTCCTACTATTCGCTTGATAAATCTTAGTTTCTTCAATGCAGCGCCGTAAATGTTTCGCATGTGTTTCCCCCACACACTAGGACTGAAGTCTCTGAAGGGTGATTCCTAGGTATTTGACTCTTTGAGTCTGAGTTACATTATATATTAACTCCCCACACTTTATATATACAGCTTTAGTGTGTAGCTGTATTTCGTAAGAAGTGTACTACTGCAGACCATTTACCAAGGTTAAGTTCGAGCCCCTACTCAAGATACCACGAGTTAACGTTGTTACGCTCCGACGAGATAGCTGTTGGCAAGTCACCATTTAAGGCAATTTCATGGTAGATGACAGCATCGTCTGCAAAAATCTAATTTTTCTACTTGATCTAGATTTACGTCTTATCTATAAAAGAGGAATAAGACACGCTACCTTGCGGGACGCTGGGTGTCACTCTAACAATTTTGGTACTAATGCTATTGATAGCTATTTTTTTGCTGCCTGTTAGAAAATCGCGTATGCAATTTACAAATTGTTCGTTTGTCCCACGATTTTCATTTGGATATCAGCTTTTTTGGAGGAACTTTGTCAAATGTTTTCTTGATATCCAGGAATGACGCATCAGCTTGCTTTAGCGCTCCACCTGATATTAGAATATCTTGGAGGAAGAGTCCAAGCTGGGTTTCGCAAGATCTACTCTTCCGAAAGTCGTGCTGATTGCTTCGGAAGAAGTTTCGATTATTAAGGAAGATATTACAAACAAATAAATGTGCTCGAGACTTATGCATGATGGAGATGTTAACGGTATAGGCTGGTAGTTTCCTGGGTCTTATTTGTTTCCTTTTATTAATATCGGAGCGACATTGGATATTTTATAACTTTGTGGTACGTTTCTTTCGGTTAATGATTTGTTAAATATGGTATCAGGAAATGGTGTGATGTGTTGGGCCAATTTCTTGAGCGCGCGTGCAGGTTTATGGACATGGGGACATGTTAGATTTAATTCTGGGCATTCGTGGCACCATGGCAATTAGTAAATGACCAGACTGCATTCGATGGTCGGTCCATGAATGCGGAGGAGAAGTCAACCCATTGCTTAGAAGTCTCGAGTAGGGTAATGGAACGTTGCTTCACAATTTCGGCGGTATTTGGTTTTTTTGTGGGTAGATTTTCCTTGTAACTGGAGAACATGAATGCCCCATTTCGGGTTCATAAATAAAAATAAACAAAATACCGAGGTAAGTCGCACGCTTATGCCTGTTGCTCACGGTAAAATTTTCGGTAAAACGTTCTATAAAATCGACTAGTTTTATAAAAATGAGCTTTCTAACGATAAAACCGTTTTATAAAACCTAGTTTTATAAAACGTTTTACGGAATAGGACAGGGTCTATTTCCATAAATAGTTTTATGCAACAACCAATGAGACGTTCCGCTCATCGCGTTGATAATAATCTCGTATCCATGGGACGCCAAACAAGGAAAACGTAAACAAACATGGCTGGAAGTTCATGGAAAGTTGAGGCAGTATCCTTCTTGTTAGCGTTCGGGCCTTAGCACCGTTGAGTGTGATCAGAAAGTAATTAAATAAACAATAGATTTAGTTTGGAACCTAACAATCATCCTAAATAGAGTACATTTATCACTTCACGTGTTCGCAAAGCGTCTCATAGATGGCAGGACATTGCGGTTTAATGCAGAGTCCTCTGGATTGCCGATAATACACTACTGAGGGAGTAGTGTTGAGAACGGCTATCCAGAGGACTCTGGTTTAATGAACAGTTTTACCGTGAGCAAGCAAGTACGTTTTACGTACGATTCATAAAACTTTCATTAAATAATTTTATAAAACTCTTCATGGAAAATTTTACCGTGAGCAACAGGCATTAACCTTTTAAAACTGATGGAAGTGACGAAATGAAGGGAACACCCTGTCCAACGGATTAGATCGTCCTTCCCACGCTCCGTTAGGGATTGAACAGGAAGAGAGAACGATCAACTTAAGATCTCCCTCCCCCCTCTTCACGGCTAGTGTTCCTTCCATGCTTCTCTTCCTCTCAGAATACAATTATTAAAAATCATTCATCATCGTTTGAAGATTAGCGGTTTGAAGATCGCTTTGCTTCACTCCTCTCACCTAACAGCTTTCTTCTTTCTCAATTCCCTATTCTAACGTCACTCATATAATTTTCTTCATACAATCACTAAACCTGTTTCTCGATAGTGACTTTCAATTTATTTCTTCTTACAGTACTGTTTTCAAGATAATTTTGTGTCTAGGAATGCGTTCCGTGAGTATATTTATATTTCGGAGATTTTTTATGATTCTCATTATCTTCTTCACTCTCCTCCGCAGGACATCTTCACTGGCGAGTCTCTGTTTATCCAGTTGACCTTTATCAATTCTTTGACAATCACTTTTGAATTACTTCCAATCTTTTTTCTGTCGCTGCAGCAGTCCAAATATCACTTCCGTATAAAAGCAAAAGTTAAATTATTCTTTAACGAAGTGCGTCCATGGTTGTATTCCTGGCTGTTAGTTGACTCTTCTTTTTGATATAAATCCAGGATCCATGCAATAAATCCAATGCAGTCCAAGAAGTTACTTGTGGTAACTTTGTCGCAGTAGAAGAAGATTGCACTGCACAGCTCACCATGCTTTTCCTTATTCTTACATCTGCGGTGATTATACTTTACAGTAAGAAACATATTCCGTTTCTCCCACATTTTGTCGTTGTTGTCTTATGTAGCGTCGGACGGTGTTTACAAATTAGAAGCACTTATTTTCTTTGTTCTGTAATTCTTTTAACTCGTGCAGAGCAGCTTCCAGTCGTGCTCTCTTTCCTACCCAACAATCCATTCTCCCCTTCAACAACCCCATAGCAACCCAAAACATTTTAATGCCTGTTGCTCACGGTAAAATTTTAGGTAAAACGTTTTATAAAATAGACTAATTTTATAAAACTGAGCTTGCTAACGATTAAACCGTTTTATAAAACATAGTTTTATTAAACTTTTTACGGAATAGGACAGGTTCTATTTCCATAAAACGGTTTTTTGCAACAACCAATGAGATGTTCCGCTCATCGCGTTGATAATAATCTCGTATCCATGGGAAGCCAAACAAGGAAAATGTAAATAAAAGTTGCTGGAAGTTGATGGAACGTAAGCATATTAAGTACAATAAGAGTGTAGAAGTATAAACAAAGCCTTAGCGCCGTTAGAGGTTGGTCGGAAAGTAAGTAAATAAACATTACACATAGTTTTTAACGAAACAGAGATCCAAAAAAGAGTGCATTTACCACTTCACGTGTTCGCAAAGCGTCTCATAGATGGCAGATTTGTCAACATTGCAGTTTTTAAATAGTTTTACCGTGAGCAAGCAAGCACGTTTTACGTACGATTCATAAACCTTTTTTAAAAAATTTTTATAAAACTCTTGTACAGAAAATTTCACCGTGAGCAACAGGCATAATAATAAACAATTCGCTCATTAAAATAAATTAAAAAATTTTAAACAAAAGTAATACCAAATTATAACAAATTAAAAACAAATACTTCGGTGAGGTTCAAACGTTACACTTAGTGTGACTTTTTTTCTTGATACCTTCCGCCTACATTTTTTTTGTTTTAACGCCGGTGGAAATTTCTCTCAAATTAATTATTATTTAGCACGGCTCTTAACTCATTTCATTATTTTTAAAATCCATTAGCCTTTTTAAAGTAACGGTTATTCAGGCGAGTCTTGGGAAAGTTGGAATGCAAAGTCTCGGTTATAACTTTTCTACAATAGCCAATATGATGATAAGAAAACTAAGTCAACAAAATATCCACTTCACCGCTTTACAATATACTAATACATACATGCGCCACTGTTACGACTCTATATTTCTTAAACCACTTAAGTCTCAGTCAATAGGTTTAAACTGCTGTTCATCAGGAGTATATACAAGTTTATACTTGCAAGTAAATTATTTAGTGAATATTTCAAAATTTTTCATTCACAGTTAAGACATTTGGCCTTAAATATTGCGATTTTAGTCTGAGGTGCCATGTTTGACGAGTCATATAATATGAAAAAAAACGGTTCTCAGGTTTTATACTTTTCTAAAGGATGACACTGCTAAAAAACTGCATCGAAAAATGATAAAAGCAATAATTAATGCTTCCTTCAATAGAAATTTTTATGCTAAAAATATGGTTTTAGACAAAGTGAAGCACAGTTTTTAGTATTCATTTAATGCATTCTTTTCAATACTTAGCTGAAACATGCCTATAACACAAATGTAATTAATTATTTGTTAAACACAGGGGTTTAAAAAAATTTTTTTGTTGTCTTCGTAAATAAAAACGTTACAAGGTTTTCCCCAAAACGTGATTTTGGTCAAAAACTCTCGTGGTGCTTTTTTAAAAATGGTGCCGAAAATCCAAGGAGTAGAACCTTTTATCATACCTCGTCTTGAGCTCCCAAAATGTTGGCAAACTAAATGGAAAAATATTAGGAGAATCCAAAATGGTGAGCAAATTGTTTTTAAATTTGAATGATTTTATTTGATTCGACAAGTTGCTATAAAACAATAAGTTATTGTGTTAACTTTAAAGGCCTAGATTGAGTTTCACCTTGAAGCGAAAATGCTTGGAAGAACAACACCAAAACGCCAACAGGTTTGGTTAAGAAACTCAACGGGAAGGTGATTAATCGTTCGGGAATCATTTCCGTCGTAACTATTTTTCCACATGCATTCGTGATAATAGAGTCGGGAAATAGCGGATGATTCTATAAATAAAATGATCCTTTCAATAGTTATGTGTGGAAAGAAAAAGGACGTCTTCGGGGCATTCTTAAAGTGTTTTTACACTTAAGATGGTCCATGTGTGATAGCTCTCTCGTCTTTTACACCTTTAGCAATATTATACTAACGCCTAGGAATACAGAGGTAATGAATATGTGCCATCATTTCGTATTTTAAATTGAAAGAAAATTCGAAGTGAGAACTCCCAAAGTTTGAGGATTCTGCAATGTTTTCTCATCCCTTGAAATGTACCCAGAAATGTGAGCCATATAGCTTTCCAATGCGTTTTTGTCGTCTCAAGCAATATTTGACCATTATTTTATGATTTAATTCCTAATAAAATCGTATTCAAAATTTTAATATTAATTACTCCTGGGTAAAGTACATTAAGCCTCCATTTTGTCGATTTCTCGCGTAGAAAGTTAAGTAGCTCTACATAAAAATTATCACAATTTCGAGCAGAGATTTGTAGGCTTCTGGATGACTGGATTTTGCTTACTTTGACCCCTGATGGTCACTAAATACAATGTTCACTGCAATATATCAGGTGAACCCAGGACATAGCAAAGTGAATACGGAGATGATTTGGGTGGCACTCAGTGAATTATGAAAACGTGTTTATGTTGCCCAAAGGTATCTGGCAAGTCCACGACCGGTCTTAGTCCGGTAGCAAACCGCTTTTCATGGACCGTATTTCATATATCAGCATAAGCAGTTTAAAGCCTCTCATGCCAGTTATTTTTTGGTGTATTGTATGTTCGCAATCACTAATGTAACTTCACTGTGACATCATTGTGACATCACTGTAGTTTGCAATGAATATCATCAGTTAAAAATTCATGGATTCAGTACGATGTGCCGCCAAAATTTAAAAAAAAGTCAGCTGTTATTGCTTTGCGGTGAATTTGTCTCAATTTTTATTTTTTAAAAAGCAAAATTGTTTAAGATCATTGTTTAAATATCCTTGCTGTAATAATCTTTGTTGCCGATCAATATACTCAAACTTATGTCTCAGAGCTATAAATTGAGTGTCTCGGTACTTACGGCAATAACGATTTTGAATTGTGGTTGGATTATTTTTACAACTAAAAGCTAATTGATTGCATTTAAGTGAAGAATAAACACTTAATTACGTCTTCATATATTCAAATAAGAATTATTTCATTGAACTTTGTGTTATTATTGGTCTTTAATGCATTATTTTACACTTGAACAAATATTATGTTTCATTCGCAATTCGAACTATTTTTATTGGCTTGCGTAATTTGTATAATAGTTCTGAAATAATACTAGTTTTCTTGGTTCTTTCTTGTAATTGATGATCGACATTTAGGGAAAATAAATAGCCCTCCAGAGGAACTCAAGCACATTGATATCTAAATAAAAGTAATATAAGGCTTTTCAAAGTAAAAACTTGGATTATTAGGAGATAGCAAGTTTTGATTTAAGTGATTTTATGGCTCTGTTTCTTGTTTCTAGAATTTGGACAGTTAAAATAAATGCGCTGCTTAATCAGAATTATATGAAATACCTAGTTATATAGATGATACGTCTTTCTTCAATATGTTAGCAGATTTCTTAAATATACCTTTTTTTACATTCCAGGAAGGAACAGTTGATGTTCACCGTATGTTTAGTACAGCATGTTAGAAGGGAAGCGAAAGGAAATGTGATAATGGCGGTCGCACTACTTTGTTTGCAGATCCTCTCCAATGCATTCTCAACAGAAATCATGAGTCGAGCACGATTCCTTAAATGGTAAGTTAATATCTCTATTTTCTCGGAGGAGACAATGCATGTGAGCCTTGGGGTATTTGGAAAGTTTTGAAATGTAGTCATGTGAAACGTTGTCAACGTAAATTCCGCAAGACTCTTTTATGTCTTTCCATCTCTTATTATGAGTGCTATCTCTCCAATTTACCCCGCAGCGCAACGATGAGAACATGATAATCATAACTGCTTCAGTCTGGAGGTTGTCGATATGTATGTACATACAATGGTTGAAACTCTGTCTCTTGAACCTCTTTGTGTCTCCTAAATTCATATCCTTTCGAGCCACGACTTCCACAAATGTTTTTTATCCGTACTTAGGCGACCGGTCGTTATATATGTGAGGCCTTTTTACGCAAGACTTATTTCAGTACTGAGGGTCCAACCATATTTTGAATGTTTCTAAGTCGTATCGTGTAAAAAAAACTCTAATAACGTATTCGATGAATGCGTCGAATTCAATTTTCAATTCTGAATACAGAAATACGTTCGAAATTTACTTTTCATCTTATGCCGGTTGGTCACGGTAAAACGTTTTATAAAACCTAGTTTGATAAAACGTTTTACGGAATAGGACAGGTTCTATTACCATAAAACTGTTTTATGCAACAACCAATGAGACGTTCCGTTCATCGCGTTGATAATAATCTCGTATCCATGGGAAGCCAAACAAGGAAAACGTAAACAAACATGGCTGGAAGTTCATGGAACGTTGAGGCAGTATCCTTCTTGTTAGAAGAATGCGTTAGAGCCTTAGCACCGTTGAGTGTTATCAGAAAGTAAGTAAATAAACAATACATATAGTTTTTAACCTAACAATCATCCTAAAGAGAGTGCATTTATCACTTCTCGTGTTCGCAAAGCGTCTCATAGATGGCAGGACATTGCGGTTTTATGAATAGTTTGACCGAGAGCAAGCAAGAACGTTTTACGTATGATTCATAAAACTTTCAATAAAAAATTTTATAAAACTGTTTTATGGAAAATTTTACCGTGAGCAACAGGCATTAGTCCCATATCCCACTAACAATCTCAGGTGAGTAGAGCGTTTGCAGGAAATACCGGTGGCGGTGCTAAAAAAACAACTTCGCATTGTTTTCATCACGCAGCGCTGTGATGTCGTGTGTGGTGAGTTTTCAAATGCTTGAAAAATATGACTGTGGAACAGGGAAGTTACCATAAAGCATTTGAAAGCTAAAAGCTTGAAGTCTCCAACCGAAACACATACGAACAATGAGAACACAAACACATCAGCTTCTGCGCAGCAGGCCTGAGATTGAAATTGAATTGGATCGTGAGAGAGGTTTCATCCGAGACTTTCAGTACCAATCCGATTTTAAGTACGTTATATCGATTTTCATTACTGAAATGAGAGCCTCGCAAAATTTCTTTAGCAGATGGCTTCTCAAAACTCATTATTTATTGTATTGGGAAAGTTTGCGTGATATTGTCTCAATCGAAAGCTTAAATCGGACGGAAAATATTGGATTATGAAGTACGATGCCACTGGCGTCTGGTGGCTTTTTTTGGCGTTGGCGAAAATTTCCACGTCGCACACCTTCGATGTGCTAGCGCGTTACTTTTGGTACCAGAAGAGGAAATGCATCGCCCCAGATAAGTCTGCTTAAGCCAAACAATTGTTCACACAAAAGTTATTGGTGACAAGTCAAAAATAAGTAGTGAAATTTCAAGTCAAATTTCAGATTTAGACCCAAAAGGTCCAGAGGAATATCAGGAAGACAAAATCTCATTGGAAAGGGCGTCAAATTAGCCTTTGATCCGTGATGGAGCAGGTGGTTCGGCTGGAACGGTGGTGGAACGTCGGAAATTTGATCGGCGTGTGCCACGAAGGACAATGCAACCACTTCGACCGCCATGTTATTAATAGTGTATATTAGTAAAATATTTTAATTAGTTTAAATAGCTGGCCAATGGCGGTTGAAAAACCCATTGTTGACCGGCTCGTTCAAGGCGGTTTGAATTTGAATTGTATCCGCAACCGTTTAATTTTATTGAGTAGCGGTCTCCATATTTGGCTGATGTACTGCCCAGAGTATCGATGTAACTTCTTCTCCTCCAAACTTATCTCGATAGCCTCTTTCATCAAACGATCCCAGTATCTATTTGAACGGCAAAGGATTTTGGTGCCGTTTAAATTGATGGAGTGCGCATTATCTAGACTATGCTCTGCCAGGGCCGATTTTTCGGGTTGAAATAGTCTTATATGCCTCTTTAACCCCGGCATGAACCAACTCGGCAATCAGTCTCAGACCTGATGACGATGAGGGAGTCACTCGTCGAAACGTTGGCCTTTTTAAAGCCTTACCCGGTGGCAAACCCGAGAAGATTTTACTAATATCTTTAAAAGCCTAAGATCTTTAACAGTGTATATTAGCCTCTATCGCAGGCGTATTCACGTGAAACCCACTGCCACCACCTAGACACAGCAATACTCGACTTTTCCGCTAGAATATAGGTTAACCTATTCGTTCCCGTGACATAAAGCGTCCTAGGTTGATGAATTAACTATTCCTTTAATTTATCTCGTCGTCACACATCTGCCTTCAGTCTATCTCTTTTCCGCATTCTAGGATTTTCCTTCGGTTTACTTTCAAATTACATGCCCGTGGCTCTTGATCCGTTAAGTTCAGCGGCGCAAGCAGGTATTCTCTCTCCAGTGATCGCTGTATGGATGGAAATAGTATGTTATCGGTGAAGCGAACGAAGCTAGTGAACATCTTCCACAATTATCATTATTATTTATAGAGCCTTGCGTGAATTTTATTAAATTTAAGCGTCCGTTGAAGAGTATTGTTTAGAGGTGGTGCATTCTTATTCTACTCTTTAATCAATAAAAGCACACGGCATGCTTTTAAAAAAGAAATGTTCGGCGAAGGTTATCTTGGAAAGAAAAGGGTTCAAGAATTGGACAGTATGGTTTAAAAGAGTAAATTATGCCTTCTTCTGCAGAGGCCTAAATATAATAAAATCTGTCTTTTTTGACTATGCGTTCGCCGATAGGGAAAAGTACAAAGGCGTGATGTGTTTATGTATGTTATAAGCTCATTCTGTTTTCCGTCTTCATTATGTACTGATTGAACATTTTTCTTTAAACCTATGATAAGTTGTTTTAAAATACTAATGATATTAATTAGAGTCCATTCCATATTTTCTAAGACTTTAAGACCTAAGAATGTCCTGTACACTTATTTCCGGTACTACGCAATACACGGATACGGCATAGCAGCACACTGGTGTAGTATGTACATATCGCTGCATTTTGCGTCTTTGTTAAGCTTCTTTGCTTTCCCCACTGTTCTGTAGATAGCGATAAGTGGTTTCAGATTTTTAAAGACCCAATTATACGCATTCCTTTGAGCATATATCCATTACCTTTTTGGGAAAATAGATTTTCCAAAATTTGTTAAATACTTATGTTGTTGGGGTACTTATAGTTGCATATTGAAGTGTCCATCACGGGTATGACAGCGTTGCGAGAGTAGCTACTAGTGACAATTTTTCTTAATGCTAACCATTGCAAAGCTCTGCGTAAAAACTTTTCATACTTATATAAGTAATAATTATATACGGTGAAATTCGCCATGAAAAAATCATTTCACTTGACCGGGATTCGAACCCGGATCTCCCAATTGCCGGTCAGGTGTGTTAGCCAGTTACACCACCAATATATCTTAATTAAAAGCGAATTTCAGCGGGGAATTTTATTGACCGACAATTAGGAGATTAGGGTTCGAATCCCGGTCAAGTCAAATGATTTTTTTCGTGGCGAATCTCACCGTCTTTTGGCGTATAACTTCGCACCCGTGCACGTGACTGAGTACTACATCGTTTGTGTAAATGCAATGATTGGAAATTTAATAATTATAAATTTTTGTTAGTAAACGTAAAAATAATTTTTATTTAGCATTTATGAAATGAATTAAGCATTTATTGAACAAATCATTTATTTTCAATGCAAATGGGTCGTCGCTTTCGTAGCCATTATAAACAAGGAAGGTGACTGAACAACTTTCTTGCAAAAAGATTTCTGGGTGTAACTATTTCAACGGAAGCACACAAAAAGAAGAAAGAGATTTAAAATAAAATAATTTTCAACGCAAAATATGTCGTCATTGTTTTTTTCTGCAGTAGTTACAGAACTTCCTCCTCCTGCATTTCATGTGAAATATAAATATGCGTTCAATCTCGAATCGGCAATGTGATTGGCGATTCGATGTTTGAGCGCCTGACCACCAGAGTGCTCTGGGTCACATTTATAACCATTGGAGTGTATTAAACTAGGTGTAAGTGCATGTATTTATTCAACATCATTCCCCCCCCCCCTTTATTCCATTCAAGATTATTTCCCCAATATTATTCAACGTACATTTGTAAGAAATTATCCAAGAGTGTTGTGACGGTAGAAGAGGGGTGTGTTTGGGAGGGAAATGAGTAGAGTGTATAAAATTTGCAGATGACATGGCAGTATTGGCGGAAACCAAAGAAGAAATAATTGGAATGCTAGAGGACCTTAACACCAAATGTATAGAAATTGGAATGAAGATGAACAAGAAGAAGATCAAGTGTATGGTTATCGGAGGAAAAGGGGAGAAAATTGAAATCAAACTAGAAGGGGAATGCATAGAGCAAGTGAAGATCTTCAAATATCTGAGGAGTATTATAACAGAAGATATGTCTTGTGCAGCTGAGATAAAAAGATGGATAGCATTAGCATTAGATTCCAAAGGAAAAGGAAGCTGCTGCGTGGGCCTATGAACAAAGAATTAAGGAAGAAAGTAGTGAAGTCCTATATATGGAGTGTGGCACTATATCGGGAACTAGTGAAGTGCTATATATGGGGCGGAAACTTATTAGGCAATTTAAAAGGTGAATGAAAAATGACTGGAAGCACCAAAGGCTTTCCAAAGGCTTCACCCGGATCTTGAACCCTTGACCCTTTGATCAGTAGCCAAGCGCTCTACCCACTAGGCCACCACACTCTGGATATGGAGGAAGATGGAAAATGTGAGTTGGAAGGATAAAGTGAGAAACGAGGAGGTGCTGAGGAGAGTGGACGAGGAAAGGACTCTGATGGAAACAATTAGAAGAAGAAAGAGGAATTGGATTGGACAATCCCTGCGAAGACATTGTCTGCTGACGACGAAGGATACGAGATCGATCCCCACAGGAGTGAGTTTGTTATCTCTTTCATTTTGATGGGCTAAGGAGATATTTTACCACCGATTTATTTAACTTCGTACAAGGACTTAAGCACAATTTAATTTTAATTTCACTTTTCCTTGAGCCCCAAGTTGCACCAAGGATATCGGACACATGACTACGGCGTATTAGGAAAAACCACAGCACATTAGCGTAGCATTTGCATCTCCTGCATCACATAAAAATTACAACTTTAAATACGTATGGAGTTTCCTATTGAACTTTCACGACTCAATATCTCATAGCGATTTATCATTTTAGTACGGGAACTTATGCTCTGCATTTTTACCTCTCAATGTATAAACATGATGACGTGACATGAAAAGTAGGTATGTATTGTTAAATAGTAATAAATAGTACTAGTAAACTTGTACGTAACTTTCGCATTTTCAACCATTCCCACCTCCCCAAAATAATTTAATCTTTATCAAATGAGATTATTTATAAATTGCACGACTAAAAGCAACATTCATGTCTCCTGTTGGAAATAAATATTTCTTCTTCGTTGTTTATTCACAAAGTCTCCGTGTGGGTGTTCTTGTCTCATTACGTTTTAGTCTAAAAGATTTTATTTTAACATTAAATTGTAAACAAACAACGTGTTTTATCGTAAACTGAGCATGTTATGTCAAAAGTCGGAAAAAAATTCTATCTACTGATACCGTGTTCGTCGCTATCGCCTTCGTAACAGTTGAGAAAAATAGATTGCAAGTCGCTTTTCATTTGTTTTCCCAGTTATTCTTTCAGATTTACTGCGATTTACTCACCTCGTAGGACTAGTAGAAAATTCCTTACACGTTACAAGGACTTGTAATTTACAAGTCTGTTTGAGAAACAGAATGTGTCGTAACCATGAAAACACTTGGGAGTAAACACTTGTAACTTGTGAAATGGACTTGTAACTTATGAGCTTGAAATTAGTAGACTTGTAGCTTTGAGAAACAGGTCCCAGGTCTACCGGTGTGGCCTGGAGGTGTTGGCTGAAGAGTGGCCGTCAAAAGGAGATAAGACGTCACCCCCTTGCATATATAAAGCGATGTCACTACGGCACACGAGACTCAGTGTCAAAGCTATTCACGTGTGGACAAGTACCTTCGCGTGAAATAAAGACACTTCTTGAAAAATTGAAATCCGAGATTGCTTTCATTTCTAACGCGCGCGCAGGGTCTGAAACGAATGGAAAGCAACTGTTTTGCTGTGAATTTCGAAGTGAGCAGCGCACTAAAGTAAATGGAAGAAACCTATGTCCGTAATTAACCCTCAAAGCATCACTTGCACTGTCCTTTTCAGGTCACTGCAAGTGCTGTTTCCCTTCTTTTTAAATTAATCGTTGTATCACACGTAATGGCGTGCTAGCTGTACGGAAGAATGCCTTCTTGGAAAGTAGGCCAATTACGTGCTTCTTTGGACAGTACACCTCAGCACGTGGAAAGTTTGACACAAAGAAAGTTGTTAACTTCCCTGTGACGTATTCATCACTCCATCAGAACTCATTACCCTTTCGAGAGAGTCCATCCGGATGACCAATTAGAAAAAAAAAGAAAATTGTGGCTTTGCGGGGAGACCACGTCCGCGCATTCCACGATCGGATTCGCTCTGTGGCGGGAAAAGGACCGAGCAAAATGGCGGTCGAATGGCGGGAAGCAATCATCACATTAGTTCTTAGGAGAAAATATTCTTTTTTTTTTGCTTTCTCCATCCGTTCAATTCGATCCTAAAGTGACTATGGTTTTCGTCACGCCTACTTTTTTTCCATTCTCTGTCCCTGCAATTGGCCGTTTCTTTTTTTTTGAACCAGCCTTTGTTCCTTTGTCGACGGCAGCGCTAGAATCCCTCTCGCCCACCGCTCGGGGCGTTCATTTTGGTCATCTTCCGCCGCGCCGCGCCGCTTGAGGAGCAGTAGTAGAGTATGCATTGTAGTGTTAAAATTTCGAGCGCTGCGAATTGAAACGAGAATGCAACGTAAAATATCGGAGATTCCGGTCGATTGCTGGTCTACGATTCCCACTTTGATCGCAGTATATGGTATTGGTACGATTTCAGGAACTCAGCCGCCTTTTTTTCTGTAAGGACGCATGAACCACGACGATGTTCAAGTTTTGGCGTTGCAGTTATAGGCCCGATCGCTATTTCTGCATCACGATGATTGGATTTGATAAAGTCCATCAAGAGTTCTTATAGTGTTCTTTATCCCAGGAGTATGAACCACGTCAGAATTTATTGGTAAAAACTCGATGTTAAAATGTATATACCGGTAGCCGATGCCCTTGCTTCCAACAAGAATCTTTGTCTGGTGTTATCCCAGCAGTGACATTTGTTCTCACCAGAAAACATAGCTCATAGCGAAAACATCGTTCGCCTTGACGGGGATTTAGGTAGTTTGAGCGCAAAATCACTTCACCTAGAATTTGATGAATTTGGTCTCATATTAAAGAAAAAACTCGAATCTTTCCAATGATATAAAAATATCAACCCCTTACCGAACTACTTTTCGAGCAATTTGCCTGAAAACACAAGCTATTTTATATGGGATAGATTATGGATGTGCGCTCCAGATGGAAAATATTAAAAAGTTAGGAACTTCTTGCACCTAGATTCCGTAAAAAAAACTACCGGTGTGTAGATTGCATGTTTTTTCAACTATTTATAAAAAATAATTTATTACTCACCACAGTAGCTTTTACAGAATCGCAAAAAACCTGTTGTTTTGAAGGATTTTCAGCCATACGGCGGGAAATTAATGAGTCAAGTTAGAGACTTATGTAGCTTTATTTATTTAATTACTGAGAATTTTGGTCATGTATAACTATATATTTGCGCCATTAATATTACAATATTTATTTCATACTTCTTACAGACGCTGAAATAAAAAAATAAAATTAGAATATGGTCTCCATTATGACTAGGGAACTATCTCGCTCAAAGCAACTTAAACTAGGATAGGTGTTGCAAAACTTGGTGGCATTCGTTTGTACAGAGAATGACGCTGGGGAGAGGAGAGCATACAAGAGAGAGATGGAATTAATTAAAGATGATTGCGTCTCGTCTCTATAAAGGTCACCCCTCACCCACGCTTCGTTATCTCTGCACGCTTATTATCGGTTAATTCTCCCTCGGTGACCCCAAACTCTCCGAAGGCGTGTGCCACCAAGTTTCGCTAAGCTATACGGAATACTTTTGATCTTTTCCCACATGTAACACTTTGGTCACAATGCTAAGTTTACCGTAACAAATTTTAAAAAAATCTAGCAGTGCTCTCCGCTGTAATAAATGTATTTCCGAGTCTAATCCTAAGTCGCGTCGCAAGGGTCCTATTTTCTAGCAGCATACTCCTAAAGTGAGGTCTTACAAGAGAAAAATAATAGCGCTCTTTCACCTTTCACCTCGTCACACTTTCTTTGTATTTTTTTAATGAATCCCAGTTTTCCAGTTAGCTCGTTGGCAGATTTCCCGTACGTTTCTTCCAAGTCCTGGGTATAACTGGTCGCTCCTAAGTATTAAACCGCCTCTACATTTGATAATTCGGTTTAGTTAAAGGTGTAACTTCCGTTGGCAGAGTTATTCTTGTGTCAAAAATTCATATCTACGCCTTTATTTCAACTTAATTCTGCAAAATATTGTATGATGCACTTATAGCGTCTAGGTCTTTTTCCTACGGATTCCTGTCAGGTTCACAGCGAACATCCCTGTACATTACTCATGATTAAAGACAGTCGTAAAGCTGTGAAACGCGTCGTACATTAAAAATTTTGTAGAAAAGTACTAAGTTGTCTTTAATCATGAGTACTGTTATTAATAACTTCCACGAAGTGAAGCCTGCCGTGGTCAAGTTTATACCTGCACAATACTAACAATAAGTCGTCTGTGAGGAGGCTAATGTTGCTAATTACCATGGTATTGATATAATTGATATACAAAAAAATGATAACTCTTCTCTTCCCTTAGGATGCCTGGGCAAATTATTTTTCCCCGCTGTGAATTTTGTGCATTTGTATCGACTCCTTAAGGTGGCTACTCAGCTAATATCACAATAGCTGCTAGTCTCACAGTATGTTAACTATGATTTCTTTTTTACAAGTACCTACTCTATAGTTTGTTTCTCTGAAATAGTTGGGTACCTAATGGACTTTTCGCCCTTTGGCACTACTCATGAGTCATTTTTAGTTTCATAATTCGTATGCGATCCATCCTTTTTTTTCGAAAGTAGGTCTCGTATGTTTTTTTGCGCCAGTGCTAGGTGGTAACAACCCGGATGGCGGAAATTAATGGTGACTTCGAAGCGTTTCAAAACTGCAGTGGGTGTGCGATATCTTGATCAGAATTACTTGCCTCGCAATTATAGAAATTTTAATTGAAATGCTTTCTCAATAATAATTACTTGGATTAATTACGGAAGATAGGTATCTAAATAATTTCAAATTAATTTGGCGGTAGTTGCTTATTCTCTGTTACATGACTGTCCTGTGATGTTATGACATGTTTTTCAGCAGATATGTCGTTAATATATCGGTTTTGTGACCGAATGCAGATACAAAAATTTATCCAATGCTTATGTGAGATCAGTAAGTAGTTCGATCATAGTGTATGGCTGGCACGTTAAATAACTTTGAATTGAACCGTTCCTCGTGCAGTCTCATTAATTATTGGCTGGATTATTATTATTCCATGTCTCTTCAGCATCTGCCTCTTTTCATCCCATCCATAAAACATGTTCTCTTTCTTCCACTTCCTCGCTTGCCCAACATCCAACCCTATTTCACGGCCTTCAGCGACCCTCAATACCTCTTCCTGACACCTACTCTGCCCCCCCCTCCCCCGATGAGTTAAACTAATGAGTTCCGTAAATGACTAAGATGGCGGATGGTTAATGAAGCGCTTGGAGACTTAAATCTTATATAAAAAAAGAATGTTTGTTTTGTTCGTGTTTTATGCACGCCCACACCATGCATCCGATTGCGATGAAACTTAGGTGAGTTGTTGTTTGCGCGCCCGGGAAGGTTTCTGAATTGTAAAAAAATGGCAATTTTTGGGGGGTTGTTTTCACCTCAATATGGTTAACATTTACTCCCATAAGATAAGCATTAAATTCGGTGCAGGTGATTCTTTATTTGCTTTTTAAAATACTTACTCAAGATATTGGACGGAAAGTTTTAATATAGAACGCATAAAAGAATGCAGTATTTAATTATTTCATTCAACTTTCTTATACGCTTCGTTTTTATCCAAGTATTGCGTTTTTATCTCTAAATTTATCAATTTTTCTTCCTTTTCAACAAGAGAAATTCCCTTGGCAACCAGGCGTGAATATCCATTTAATATAGCGATTTCATGAATGGCTATTCACTACTGCAGCGTTTAAAGGCCAAGTTCAGTGACTAATTTGACAGTTGTTGTCAATCAAATACAGTTCCCCGTTTGCTTTGCCTTATCAATGACCATCAACAAGCCACAATCGCTTCAAGTTTGTGGATTAAATCTGGAAAAATACATGCTTTTCACATGCTCACGTGTGGGACAGCCGAAAAATGTGTTTTTGCAGATGGCGCACAGTGGGGTACGGAGGTAGCGCTCACTTTCAAAATCGTAGAACTTTTGAATGAATTGAGATATTAACGTAAATCTTTTTTTATTTGAAAGCTAAAATCCTAAGGTATAGAGGAAAAATATTTTTTAAATGAAAAATAGCAATGAAAGTCTGTAGAATGTGTGCGGATGCCGTAATTTTTTCCAATTTTTTTTATAGACTTAAATATATCAGCGAAAAATAAATGTTTAATAAAAAAAAGACAGAATACTATTTTTTATCATATTCATTGATAATAAGATTTAACCAAGTCGAAATATTATTTTTATTTTTTTTGTTATAAACAATATTTTATTAATAAATTAAATAATTGTGGTAGTATTCACGTTAGAAAAATTTTAAAAGCAGATTTGTAATTTTCGAGAGAAATATAGCAAAAAAGCATTCATGTATTTTTTTCATGCAGTGAATAGTTTAGCCACAAATCGATTTCAATGCATCGGGTCGCGCTACGTGCTAATAGTTGACCCAGCGCGCGCTGCACAATGCCAACAACAAGATGAAATGAATTACGTTGTATAACGTTCATAATCGTTAATCTCCGTCCAGTTTCAAGATATATTTGAAAATCATGTGTCGATACAAAGCTAAGAAGTGTATCTATTGATAAAAAATGTTTTTGACAGCCTTATTACAAAAACATTATGAAAATTAAATTTTTCCGATCGAATTATATATGACGAGAAATCGGAATTATGTATAATGTCCATCAAAATCGTGAATTGCGGCCACGATTAAAGATATCTTTAAAAATATTATGTCGTTACAAAGCTGAGAAGTGTATGCATTGATAAAAAATGTTTTTGCCATCCTTATTGCAAAATTAATATGAAAATTAAAGTTTTTGCCACCGAATTATATAGGACGAAGAATCTGAATCATGTGTAATGTCCATCAAAATCGTGAATCGCGGCCACGATTAAAGATATCTTCATAAATGAGAGATAAATAAGAGAGAGCCATCGAATACAGCCAGGATTTTGATGAGCAATTTACATGATTCCAATTCTTCGTCCTATATAATTCGGTGGCAAAAACTTTAATTTTCATATTAATTTTGCAATAAGGATGGCAAAAACATTTTTTATCAATGCATACACTTCTCAGCTTTGTAACGACATAATATTTTTAAAGATATCTTTAATCGTGGCCGCAATTCACGATTTTGATGGACATTATACATAATTCCGATTTCTCGTCATATATAATTCGATCGGAAAAATTTAATTTTCATAATGTTTTTGTAATAAGGCTGTCAAAAACATTTTTTATCAATAGATACACTTCTTAGCTTTGTATCGACACATGATTTTCAAATATATCTTGAAACTGGACGGAGATTAACGATTATGAACGTTATACAACGTAATTCATTTCATCTTGTTGTTGGCATTGTGCAGCGCGCGCTGGGTCAACTATTAGCACGTAGCGCGACCCGATGCATTGAAATCGATTTGTGGCTAAACTATTCACTGCATGAAAAAAATACATGAATGCTTTTTTGCTATATTTCTCTCGAAAATTACAAATCTGCTTTTAAAATTTTTCTAACGTGAATACTACCACAATTATTTAATTTATTAATAAAATATTGTTTATAACAAAAAAAATAAAAATAATATTTCGACTTGGTTAAATCTTATTATCAATGAATATGATAAAAAATAGTATTCTGTCTTTTTTTTATTAAACATTTATTTTTCGCTGATATATTTAAGTCTATAAAAAAAATTGGAAAAAATTACGGCATCCGCACACATTCTACAGACTTTCATTGCTATTTTTCATTTAAAAAATATTTTTCCTCTATACCTTAGGATTTTAGCTTTCAAATAAAAAAAGATTTACGTTAATATCTCAATTCATTCAAAAGTTCTACGATTTTGAAAGTGAGCGCTACCTCCGTACCCCACTGTGTGGCGGTAAGACCAAATATTTTATGTTTTAAAGCACTTAAATAATTTTTTCAAATTTAATTTTATGCAAAAAAAATATTGTTTTTAATTTATTTTGAACATGTAAATGTGTCTCCTTTGTATATGTGTGCCTACTTAAAAGAAAAATAGGTATTGCAACGCCTGCCGGGCACATCTAGTGTTTTATGAAAGCTCATGCACTATGAAAGTAATAACGAGTTAATAAATCCATGCCATTTATGATACGCATGAGTAACTTTATATTTAAAAAAATCATGCATATATTCAGAACCGTATGATCGAAGCTGTCACTACTGGAGGATAAGTTACGAGGGCAACCCGGATGTAATATCGAGATCAAATATTTTCTGGGTCTATTTAGTAGGTTAGTAGATAAAATATCGATAAGATATGTTTGTCCCATACCCATAATTTTTAAGTTACCGAGGCCAGTGTCCCAGTTCGTCTGGAAAAGTTTCAATAGCATCTCCCTCAGGGTACACGATTTCTGCCACTCTTTTAGCAGTTTGAACGAGGCGAAAAATGTATAATCTATCTAGTCAAACCAAAATATTATCCATTTACTGCATTGCTTTTCAAGATATTTGTCAAATAGTAGAAGCTCTTTTCTATTGGGTATAGCGCGCTCTGAAGACAAATGATTAAAAAAGATATATAACGCATAGTTCGCGTCTGAAATGTAATGGTGGGGAAGTTTTTATGTTTCCTTAATCATAAAAGATTAATTAATAACTCAGCGAATTAGTTTTTATAGATTAGCATGAAACCCTTCGGTTGCGGAGGCGCTTTCGGTGAAACAAATGCGTCAAGTCAAAGCGTGTACATTTAGTTTATTACCGAGAAATTGGCTTCCGCGGAGTTTTTCATCGGAAATATCCGGTCTTTCGGGTTCTTTAACCGTGAACGACCATATTTTTGGGACAGCAGTTTCGTCGGCGTTGCAGTCGGCGTCTTCAGGTCAATTGACAATTTACAAATCGTTACTTTTCTCGCCTCATAATAGAAGCCATTTAAATTAACAAAAAAATTAATAATTTCAGTAGGGAAGATGGTTACAAGCTTTCAAACGTTTGGAAACGTCATTTAAACAACAATGGGAGATCAACCAACCACCGCGCACCTGGCTCTATAAAGGTTGATGTAAGCTTGCAACAAGGCGTTGAGGTTGGGGAAGGAGTGGACACCGGTGTCGTCATGGATCATCTGCCAGTGGGTGTAGTCCAGTACACGCTCCCAATGCTCCTGAGCGCTCCTGCTCCAAACGCTACAAATTCGTGGTCCACATCCTTGCACACCTTTATGGCGGCTTACTGGGTATGAAGATGCTGATACATATTCATTCACTTCTCATCTAAACTTGCGCCGAAGCTGTTCACTAGATAACAATTAATTATTTGGAAAGCTACACTGGATTGTTAAACAAGACAATTTACAAAATCAAACCGGTGCAAGGCCACAACACAATGCCACAAACGGAACGCTTAACGACCGAAAAGTTAACCCACCATCCTTAACTTCGAGTCATATTCTATCTCCATTTCACGCAAATTCAAGCTTAAATAATTAATATAAATCATTACAACAACAAATGTAAAAAGATACCTCGTGCTTGCCGCTCAATCTCCTCCTCGAGCAGGAACATTGGATCTGAAACGTAAAACCATTGAGTTACAGACATTCGCCTCACCGTAATTTCCCCCGAATAACCTCCTTCCGTCACCTCCACATTGTACGCCTCATTCTCGGCATAATCTATAAGAGTTATTGATTCCATAACTTCAGACTTCCTTGTACTTCCTTCCCGTTCAAATTCGCGCTGAAAAGTGGCTCGCTACAACTCACCCACGTTTTTCGCTGGAGCGTTTGGAGCGAAGAGAGGGAATGTAGTGACGTCATCCGTGACGATGTTAAAGGCTGCTGGAGCGCTTGGAGCTTCAAGTGAATCACTCAAGAACTCGCTCCTAACGCTCTGGAGCGTTGGGAGCGTGTACTGGACTACACCCAGTGAGTGTCCACTGATTTACTTTCCTATCCTTCCCCAACCTCAACGCCTTGTTGCCAGCATATACTTTTATATTTATTTCCTTTTCTTTATATATATATAAGACGGCCCTGCATTTTAAACCGCAACGGCAGCGAAACTGTTGTCCCAAAATTACAAACTGTGATTTTATACAAACGTTTTGAAAGCAAAAATCCTCATTATCTGCTAAAAATGTTTAATAAAAAACCTCAGAACCTGAATCACTTCACCCGGTCGAATTCAGACCTTTTCTATTTCCCCAGTCACCCCACCACCACCACCTCTCAGAACTAATTCCAAATGACTTCAACAAAATTTTGGAACTCCCTCCCTTGAAAGTCCTTGAAACAAAGTTCATCAGTTACCTCCTATAAAACCAAAATATACGAACATTTAATGCAACAACAGAACACTTTAAGCTGGGTATCTAGATGTTACACGTAAATATTAGTTATTAATGTAAAACAATAATGTAAAAATGTGCACTAAAGTCAATCAAAATTTTGTATGCAATCAATAAACCAAAAATATGTATGTTAAATAGCATTGGCCAATACTGACCTGTAATCTTGTTGTATCTTACTTAAACTGTGTACAAATTTTGTGAAAAACCGAGCATATATTTGCCCTAAATGTACCTGGTCTTACAGGGCATGCCCTAGATCAATACAATTTGAATCTATCAAAAAAGATCTATCTATCAAGAAGTGTGGACATTCGCGGTAGAATACGCGAAAGACCAGATATTTTCTATTACCGAGAAGTTTAGCATGAAACAAAGTTTTACAAGTTTGTGAAACAAAGAATTTGCGTTGTTAATATTACTATATTTACTTTAATGCTTCTTAAAATTACTGCCTAAAATTTAAAACAAAATTCGAATAAGGTCTCTATTATGAACATGGGAAAATCTCGCCCAAACTCCATTTTAAGGTAATTTGAATTTCTTCTTTGAATGTTGATTGACCACTTTAATAATACATTGGTTAATTTATTGGTTAACATATGTCATGTATTTTTTAAGAAACTCAAATTCCTTTTTCCGCCGAAGTTTCGCCTTTTTATTAAGGCTTCTTCAAGGCTACAGTACAATGCAAGGAATACAGTTGGTAATAATTATAATACTACAGAGATAAAAACGTTTTCGATCATAAATTTAGTACCTCAAAGGATTAACTTTCTTACTGTGACGATGACAACGCAAAAACAAACTCTTCCTATCAGTAACAAAATCAACATAAAAAACAAAACCAAGCTAAAATTTTGTTTAAAAAATATAATAAGTGAAAATAAAAATATTTAAAATGTTTTGTTTGTTTTTGTGTTACCATTGTAGCAGTAAGAAAGTTAATCCTTTGAGGTACTAAATTTATGGTTGAAAACTTTTTTATCTTTGTAGTATTATACTTATTACCAACTGTATTCCTTGCATTGTACTGTAGCACTGAATAAACCTTAATAAAAAGGCGAAACGTTGGCGGAAAAAGGAATTTGAGATTCGAAAAAAGACATGACCAAACCTCCATTTATTAACCAAATAATGGGTAATTTGAACCGTTTTTCTCGCTTATCGACAAAGACTCTCCGGCAGAGGCCCCCACAGCCGGCTTCCCTCGACCCCTCCCCGCCGCGCCGCCTCCTCCACTCCAGCGGAGGACTTTCGCCTCGCCTATCCCATAATCCATTTCGCGCGATCACCTCGCATCTCCTTGGCGGGGAGTTCCGTCCCTCCCCTCCCGTCCTCCTCTTCGTCACTTCCGCTCTCACTCACTCGCTCTCATCTGCGTGCGTTCGTACGCCGCGCCGTGAGAATTTGCTCTCGATCGAATCACACGCGAATTTATCGGAGGGTTAATTACGCTTGAGATTCCAAAATTTATTAATTTTACGGCGTGGCGCTTTAAATACCCATCGAAGAGGGCGGAAATGAAAGCTATTTCGAATCCTGAATTGTAAACTTGAGCCGCTCCTTCCCTGAAGCGATGCAACTATAGAGTTATTGGGACTAATGTTATAGAGTTACTGGGACTGGGATAATTCGGGGGAGACTCCTGGGACTGGACCGGAATTTTTAACCTCTCCTCCGTTCCTCGGATCAAGACGTGTTCCTCACGCTTTAAGTTTTGCATGAAAATTAATGAAGTATTCTGACTTCCCATTTGCTGGGATTCATTTGCTACCTTTTAAAATTTTCGCTCACTTGATAATTGCATCAATAATAATTTACTTGATGGCATTTCATCCTTACTATCAATCCAAATGCTACTGATACTGCGGCATATGTGAATGTATCTCAATATTTCGTCAGTTAAATGATAGGTACATGATATTCAGCGGTACCATTCGATCACAATTGGACGCGCTCTTGATAAAGCCGGTGCAAATATTATAAAATGTTGGAATTTATACCGCTCATTTATTAAGAATACCCATGTAGCGGTAGTTACTACACTTAAATATCAATCTCCCTTCATCTCCCTGGATTTGTTGCTCATGCGACGGATTTCACCTGAATTTAACTCTTTAGCAACGACGTTGGCAACCGTAGATGTAACTCATACTACGCACAGTAGTTCATCCCTGAAGAGCCAGAGATATTGCCTTGAAGTTTGTGATGCTGTGATGTCGAATCGATCGGCGCATGAGGTGAGAAGTACACATTAGACTGTGTTTAATTTCAGATGATGTAACTTGGGACTTCATACCTCTTTTTCTACCAATTTTGAGGATAATGGGACTCGCCATAGTATTCACCGGTCTCGGCGGTATCATGGTCAAGGAGAATGATTTTTCCTCCGTGGAATATCCCACCTTCTCTACTAACACACGATTTCTGAAGAACCTGTCAGTCTACCCCTGTCCACCCTATCTTAATAGCTGATCAGTCAATAACCACTAATAAAATATGATATACGGGTTTATGCCGCGTGTTGTTTCGGTTGGCCCGACGTTTCGTGACCCACTGCTGGTGACTTCTTCATGGGAATGAGGGTTGCTGCCGATGTTTGCTCTTATATCTGTCCCCACTAACAATCAGTTGTTTCAAGTGGTGACCAGCAGTGGGTCGGGCCAACCGAAACAACGCGTGCATACACCCATATCATATGTCATTAGTCATTATGAGCCGCGAAAGCTTTATAGAAGAAAGTCAATAACCAGTCCTAAAGAGGTTGCTCGGGTTTGTCGTCGAAATGTTGGTTCAGCATGGAATCCGAAACCACGTCGTAGACTTAAGATGAATATCCTTTGATTTTTACAAAGTTAATGTGCGGAGAAAGCACCAAAACTGAGTTTTTACTATTATTACAGGAAACATTATGCGTTGGGTTTTCCTGGAACAAGGAGACTTAAGTTATTCGTTCAGGGCCCAAATTAGAGGCCAAAAACCAAAGAGAATACTACTTGAGTGCGTGAGACAACATGAAATTAGAAATACTAGATTATAGTTTGTGTTGTTCACAGGATTACGAATTTTGCAAAGATTTCCCTCCAAATATTTTTTCATCTCGTAGCACCGATAGAAGACGAAGTAAAAGAGAAATTGCCAGTAGAATTGCCCAAGCGAAAAGGGCATTTTACCAGAAGAAGATTCTGCTTACAGCTGCAAATACAAGCGCGGAAGTGAGGAAAAATTTCATTAGAACGGACCTGGAGCATTCTACTATATGGCAGAGAAGCATGGACAATAACAGCAGCAGAGAAGTCCAGGCTGGAAGCATTTGAAATGTGGTGCTACCGAAGAATGATGAAGAAAAAATGGATCGACCGAGTGACAAATGAACAAGTCTTAAGAAGAGTGGGAGAAAAGAGATGTGTACTGAAAACCTTAAAAAGGAGACAGGACAACTTAGTAGGCTACATCTTAAGACACGACGGCCTGATGAAGACAATCGTCGAGGGAAAAGTGAATGGGAAGAATGGAAAAGGCAGGCCTCGTATGAGATATATGGAGTTGGAGTTGTTGAAGGATGTTAATGAGAGGAGTTACGTCAATATGAAGAGGTTGGCAGATGGAAGAATTGAGTGGAGGGCTGCATCAAACCAATCCTTGGATTGTTGACCGATCATGATGATGATGAGCACCAATAGTATTACAAATTCATAAAATCAATCTAAAGGTACGCGAAATTTCACCGGAAAAAAGACCTTGCAATGGCGCTCAATCGAATGTATTGCTCTTTAGTAAATAAAACGTTTGATAAGCGTGATTCGGCCTCCTGCACCAAGTTATGGTCGCTCGAAGTTTCCCCATTCGCTCGCCGTACGGAGCGTAAATGGCGGCGCGCACATCGCGAGGCTTGTCATACGTTGACGCTGCACTCCAATCCGGATTAGAATCAAATCGAATTTTTGCGAGCGCACTGTATTTATATATTTCATGTGTAAATTTCCTTCATCCAAAATGGGCCATTGATCAATACTTCCTACTTATTTTTCGGTTCAAACTATAAACTTCTCTATCATCCGCTCGCATCTATCCTCATATGACATTGCAGTAGCGATGAGAGGCAATTGTTTCGATTGGAGCGTGCCTACTTCAAACAGGCCGAGAGTGATGCACGCCGGGAAACCCTACTTCGAACGTTTATGAAGCATTCCTTCCAGTCTCTCACCTCTTACACCCTAGGAATAAGTCTAAAGAATCCTATTTTTTTCATTTTCATCGAGTATTCCCGGTCCCAATACATCCCCCCTATCAACCCTCATGTTTTACTTGGCGCAGCTAAAGGCGGTCAATGAAGAATCGTGGTGATTAGTTTCAAGCTGGTAATAGAAGGCTGCCCCACATCACCTTTACTTTTCACAATTTAAGGGAAATAATTGGCGAGTCAAGTATTTCAAAAGCTAGATTTAGGAGTAAAGACGGCTAAATCGGTTATATTTGTCAATAACCAGGCGTTAGTCAATCATTTAAATAACTGAAGTTATTGTTGGATCCGTAATAAACAGCGAGAAATATGGAATGAAGATTAATAATTAAAAACTTCAGTGATGAAATTTTGTAGGACAAAGAAAAGCGAAGATGACCATAAAGGTGAAAGGGAGCAAACTGGGGGAGATGTGAGAATTGAATTGCCTAGTAGTGCATAGGAGGAAAACGGGATAAGTTATAGGAGGGATATATCATGGGAAAAATTTGTCAGCGTTCTTCTCTAATTGGAGAGAACTCGCGAGAGTGAGAACCTTGAGAATAGAGAAAAAGATGTGGAGAAAAGAATAGGAGTGTAATGTGGAGGTGTGCGATACAGAGACGTGGACACCGAGGAATGAGATTGAGAGTAGAGTTTGGAGGCGTTTGTGATGTAGGTGTAGAGGAGAATGGAGTAGGTACGATGGATGGAAAGGAAGACGAAGATCGAAAGAGGAGGAGGAGGAGGCAGAACAGGTGATTAGAGTAGGTTATGAGGGGCGAAGGAATGCTGTGAAGGCCGTGCTAGAGTGAAGGCTGAGTTGGGTAAATGAGGATTGGAAAGATGGGGGCTTTGTGGATGGTATGGAGTGAATTAGTACGTTGACCTGAAGAATAATGCATGTTTTCTACGTAAAGTTCTCTATTTCTACTCATTTCTACATTAAGTCTACATAGTACGTTGACCTGAAGAAGAACCCATGTTTTATGCATGTTTTCTACATAAGTCTACATGAGTCTCTGTCCATTTGTGTAGTTGCAAAATTCATATATATTAACGGTCCCTATCCATTGTAATAATAACTGTAGTGTAGTGCATGCTTGTGAGGCTTCGTCTCGTGACAAGCATTAGCGATTTATGCTAATGCATAATTAGTCGTAGTTACACTAACTTTATGGTTTAGTGTAATGCATGTTGGTGAATACTCACCCCCTACCACACACCCCTGAGGTGGATTGCAGGGTATTTTGTAGATGTAGATGAAGAAATTGTGCATGGAGGTTATGGCCTATACGTAAGATAAATAAAAGATCTATATAAAAGATTGAATCACCTAGATGAAACTAAGGATAGAAGTGATGTTTTCTCCATCTAAACGTCCCATAAAGGGAAGATCACCTCTATCAGTAATCTATGCCTCGTTTCCGCACTATGTTAAACATTAAAGCTCTTTCATGAATTTCTCGCACTTTTTCTGGAGCTCCTTTTGATGTGGATGTGAATGCGAATGTTCACGGTGTCATGTGAGGTTTTGCCGCGGCCAATATTTGTGTACTTTCTAGGGCCTCGTGTGCAAAAACTTTAAGGATTACAGAATTTCTAAAACTATGAATGGATAGCCCGTTTTGTTGACAACCGAAAATAGTTTGTCGCGAGCGGAGGGGGGTGGTGAGGTGACGTCACAGCACTGCGCGTGGGGGGTCTAAATTTGGGCTTGTGAGGACACGGCGCGCGCTTAGTTCAGTTGTATCTCCGGAACGAGTTGGTCGATTTTAGTGATCGAGGTGTCTACGGAGAGCTGAGAACGTGAGTCAGACGTTAAAAACACAAGAAATATAAAATTAACATTGGAAAGTAGAAAATATTGCTACCATCGACCAATTATTCATAGATTAGCCGTTTGTACTAATGATTTCGATGAATAAATGTTATGTATAGCGTAATTTTCTTTCTTTCATTTCAACTTTCTTTCTGACAAAAAAAGAATCTCCCAATAACGAGAGTAACGTATGTAATTTCGCATTCACGACATGAAGATCCGACGGGAATATCAAGAATGCCTACTCCTTGTATTTTTGGTTCCTTTGGTCTCCCTTTTGCTCTTTCTAGCACTTTATAATTTTACAATAGATGCACCGTTCCATTTTCTGCACTTTTTATAAATCTTTAACGTTTTCCGTCATACTGGGCTTTTGCCTGTTAGGCTTCTCGCCTGATGTTGTAGTTTGATTTCCTGTGCACTTTTCAAATTCTCAATTTTTTCTACCCTTCGAATAATCATTTCTGCAATCAATGTTTTCCCAATTTCAGTCATAATTTTATTTTCTTTCACTGCTGAATGAATTACTTTATTCATATTTTTCCCATTAATTTCTCACTTCGATGTTCTCGCCCAGAATTTCATTCAGTTTTAATGTTTGTTAATATGATATAGTTTAATCAACTTCTTTTGTTTGGCCTTCTTTACTACCGAAAAACGTTTCTGCACTCTACTTTCACAACCGTTTTCTCATCTCTAGTCCAATAGAATTTTTCACACACTTTAATGGCCTTATTTCATTTATTGGACTTCAATAGAAAAACGACTATTCGAGTAGAATAAATTGTTGATAAAAGAAGTTTGTAATTAAAAGTATTATTACACTAGGTATAGTTATTATTTGATCTGGTTTATCCATCCCATTTAATCTGAGACTAATTAAATGTTACCATCTGATATGCAATGACATAGAGTAGCGGTTCACGACTGACCTACTCCTTGGTAGACCCTATCGCCTTGTAACCCAATCGATTGGGTCCCTCGTAGTAAATGTTTATGCTTACACACACTTTCGACATTTCTCAGATTTTTTCGCGTACCTCTAAACCACCGAGCGCCTTTTCCTTAGAGGTACGCGTACTACAGTTTGGGGTACCGCTAATGTCAGATAGACAGCAAAGTAATAATAATGGTGAAAAATAAACTATTCCGCAAATATATCTCCATTCTTACAGTGATTATAACATCGGTATTCGATCTTTGTTGATCTTGTTGCGCCCTAATGGTGTTTTCTGTGTTCTGAGTAGTTCTGAGTGGATTCTCTTAATGTTAGCCACCATTTTGGGCTAAACATTTGTAGTCCCTGAGAAAGCAGGTAAAACTTTTCCCATTTTCACCTTCACACAGTATGTTCTTTTGATAATAACACGTTTCATGACTTGTGATGCGGCGAGTCATAGCAGTGAAAGATAAATTGGTTAAAAAGCTAAAGGGAGTAAAGAATTTTGTTCTTAGTGCTTAGGGAAGAACTTTAATCCTTTGTGTCCTTTGCAAAAGAATCCAGAGTAAAAATGTAAGGAAAGCTTAGAAAAGGATTCTGACTAAAATTGTAAGACAAACTAATAGGGAAAACTCGCATCAGCTGTGTGGCGGTCATCGGCTCCAAAACCTGCGCTTCGAAGAAAGAAGATAAAAATGCCTGAGATATGAGCAAGAGGAGGAACTGTAATATTTAAGATCACAAGGCATAGGTGATTGCAGATAAAATGCAACTTGCATAGTCGTGATTCCAACCAAAATTATCTTCAAACCACATGGAATCTAGTATTAGTGATTTGCTTAAGGTATACCTATCGAGATGGAAAAGTATTTTATCTCATATTCAAAAGTAGCAGATATTTATCAAATTTTCAATGGCTTGATTTTTTTCGCCTTGAAAGTGGATATTGAAAATATTGGAACCAAAGATGTCTTCGGTGCAAGTGTTACAGGCTTCCCAATCGAAAAGAGTGTTTTTTGACGTCTCATGCAGTTAATAGCCCGTCCGTTTTTGATGAATTGATGGCGAAACGTAGTTTTTTATTTTTTTTCGTGTTTTAATTTTGTATCTGCTTGCATCAGACAGAACAGGCTGAAGAATTTCTGGGCGAAGCACCCCTGCCTGTCTGGTTAAATGGAGTGTGGTTGGATATGAGTTATAGGATTTCTCTGCAGGAGTTGGGAAAAATAAAAGGTTTGCTATTATATTGTTGCTCCTCTAGCCGGTTCTGGAAATGCACGGTAATAAACAAGGGGCAGGCGCGAAGCGTACGAAAGTTTCTGGCTAAGCTCTCCCAGCGTGAGCTATTCGGAGAAGCAATCCCGTAGTCTAGACTCCCTCGCGGATTCGCAAAGGGCAGCCATTCTCTACGATGACGCCTCCGACATAATCTAGAAGATGTGGGACGTGGTTGGTGTCCCGTTTCAGAAAGAAAGGGAAACTCGGCTTGAGGAAGTGAAAAACTGCGGCGGACCGTTATGCAAGATGAGATCGCTCGCGCGCGCGCGCCTGGAGATCCCAGAGTCTGAGGAAGTGCTCCGAGAGCCGACGGGGGATTTCCTCCCCGCCCTCACGAGAACCCTGTAAAGAAAAGTCGCCACTTTCACAGACCTTATATCTGCCAGCAATCAGCTACGACGGCGTGGTGTGGCAGGGGGTGTTCGAACAATATCCATGCAAAGGAGTGGGAATGGGGACTAGGAACAGGAAGTGGGAAAGGACAAACATGAATTGTCTGATAACTGAAGGTTTTAGTGTATCGCTCTGTTTTTTGTTATGGCCATTAATGTTGCGTGGTGCGAAGGAATGTTTTCACCTATCAATTCGGCAGTGTATCTCTTTTATTTTGTCACGACTTCATCAGTTCTGGGACATGTGAAAATGCAGGGTTAAAATAATATCCTCCGTGTCATCCAAAAAATCGCCTGATCGGAGTTTTTCAAGTGATATGGGTCTTACACTCCGAGTCTCTCTCTATTGGCTCCCAACATTCTTCTCCCATCAGCTGATTAACGTTTTCTATTCGCTCGGAGCAGTTTTTAAACGGAACTTGCTGTTTTCCTACGTATTTTTTACTATTTCGCTCATTCAATATCTCTGTGGAGGGTCCAAAGTGCTCGCTGCGTACTCAAGCATACCTTGTTCCGAGGCTTTTTTTATTTCATCTGAGTAATATTTGTAAGGTTCGAAGGGGGGAGGCAGCCCCCAAGACCCCTTCGGAGTACCCCTTTTAGCGACCGCGAACGGTACCCGGCTGCCACCATGAGAAGGACAAGGGGTTTCCTTGCGGCTGTGATGGTGAAGGGCCTAACTAGAGGCTTGTATGACCCATAACCAGCCGCCTTTGACTAGATCGAAGTCGTACGTACATATCTCTCTTTCACTGTTTCATTCGAGGACCATTCGCTTTGTGTATTCCACCCTAGGATTGTAGGTGCTCCCTCCTCCCTTGCTTGTGTCCCCCTTCCCCCTTCCTAGCGTGCAGAAGGGCGAGCGGGGCAGGGGGCGCGGCGGGAGAGAGAGAGAGAGAGTGAGCGAGGCTGGTCTGCCCGCCGAGAGAGTTTCTCAGTCTCGGTGGTACTCATCACGCGCCTCCCTCGTCCTCCGCGATCTTCCACCGACCGACCGACCGCGTCTCTCTTCCCGCCGCCGCCGCCAACCAAGGCCCCCTGGAGCAAGCACCCTGCGCCGCCTCCGACACCTCAGTGCCCGCGTCAACTTGCCACGCCCCCCTCCCACAAGGTCAGTGCTGCTCAACCCTCTTTGACTCGTGTTAAGTTGTCCACCGAACGAATCAAGGCACCCTCGAGGGAGCGTTCTCCGAGTGGCTAGAATGCTTAACGTCCCACGCGGAAGACCCGGGTTCGAATTGGAAGCGCAGGCGGCAGTTCTACATTGGCAATCCGAGCCTTGCTGTGTGTGAAGTGAGGAGGGTGCCCATCCTTCGTCAGATGAGACGTCTTGCTGAGGTCTCCCAGGCGTCTTTTGTTTAGAGCGCAGTTTTGTCTAATGCCAGCAGCGCGCTTCCCTCTTCCCTTCACCCTCCACTCTTCGTATCCTTTGAACAAATTTCCTCTTGATCTGATGGGGAGATTTGAGCGGAACAGAACCACATCAATGATCTGATGAAAAGTCATCGAGTTTCACATTGGGTCGTATCACTGATCGTGCGCAAACTTGTCGAAAGCCAGCTTCGTCATTGTTTTAACTGAGGCCAAAAGGTGCAATCGATTTGCGCTGCTGAGTTTTCAGTTCAATTTTCGTTGGATAGAATGGAATAACAATAAGGTGCTTTCCCGGCGTGCTGTTTGAGTCAAGTCTTCACGGGTCTTCCGCCAGGTCAGATGCTGCCAAACCTCCGACGATGACTGCACGTTGTCCTGAAGGCGATGGCAGAGTGTGTCATCCAAACGCAGGCAGCGTCTGAATAGCTGACCTCGTGGACAACCCGTGAAGACTTCATTCACTTTGAGCGGAATTTAATCGAATAATTTTCTCTTGAACGGTTCGCGTTTAAGGCCACGAAAAGCTGAGGATTGACGCTGCTCTTTTGTGATTTCAACGTGTGGTAAATGATTACCTACCTCACGTTAAAATGTAAGGTCCATTACATCGGGTCCATTATTTTCCGTTAGAGTTATTGCTCGATATGGAATCGTCGATGACGCGACTGTCAAAGATGCGACCGTGTGAAATTCGAAAATTTGTCATCAAAAGCATTTTCCTGGAAAAAGTGAAATCTCTCAAGGGTACGAGAGACACCTGTGAGAAGTCGAGGATCCTGTCAAAACAAAGATTTCATAAACGGTTGGGAAGGATGCATATTATCTGCCGTCCCCTCTTAAAATTGAATTTGTGATTACTGTCGCGGTGTTATAAAATGAAAAATTTTCTTTGATTTTTGCGAACACTGTTTCAGAAACTTAGTGCCATTTTCGAGGGCGGAGCCTGCATGTGGAAAAGAACTAAGTGATATTTTCATCCTTTAATATGGAGGTGTTCCACCAAGTGATACCGCTACATGTTGCTAGCATTCGTTTGGGCAGTGGCTCACACTCAATATCATTGCTGCAGTAAGAACTCGCATTTCTCCATCATTGTCATTCATTCATTTTGACATAATTCGTAACAATTTCAAATGTAATCACGCTGTAGTTGATTTTCTGTTTCACTTGAGGATTAGAGAGAAAAAAAACTAAATTTCCAGAAATATTCAGTGCTGAATCTTTAATTCAAAGATAATAATTACGGCCACATCTGGAGGTTACCTTGTATGTACCAATTCCTACTGGAGGACTAAGACCGTGAATGCTAATTATTAGACTCTGTGGACGAATGAATGAATTTCTTATAGCCTTGGTTATAATGCATTGTTTCTGCATCCATTTCAGCAACTGAAAGTCTTCAGAAAGAAACTTACGTCTCAAACCTATAAAGCTATGTTTTTGGAGAGAGTTTGCCGGTAGCGTGAGAATTTTAGAAGAGAGGGATGTCCCGAAAACGGAAAGCGAGATCGTTGTTCTCTTAGGTGACAGTGTTTCATGTGGGAATCACATCTTTGTTGAATTCTTCTCTATCCACGAATAGTTTGTGAGAATTTTCATTGTCTTACTATTGAAAGGCTAACCGCTCTTCAACTTCGTTAAATACATTGTGAAATTTTTTAATTATGATAACTTCTCCGATAAGATGCATTTCTGTCGCAGATTTACTAGTGATTAACTCTGTGGGCGGTCCACGGTTTTTTATGTTGAATATGGTCTACTGATTGCTATTTCATGGTTAAGTAAGATTTCACATCCGATGAAAGATTATCTTTGGGTCTAACAGGGAGGGTTAGGTGAAATGGAAGAGTCATGAGGTACAAAAAGTGGAATGGTTGAAATGTTTGGTGCTTCTTACCCGGTGTTGATTAATTTATAGAGATTGTATCACGTATATTTGCAATTAGTCAAAACGCGACTGTAGTCCGTGACCTTAGGGTTGTTGTGTTGCGGTTGCCGGCCGGTCCATCATTTGTACCACATGGCATCTTAAGGTGGCTGGAGCGATTTTTGTTAAAATACAGATTTGAGGGAAACTTTGCATACGTGTCCTTATTTGTAATATCTATCGATAAAAGTGAAAAAAACTGTATGCTACCGATTTGGTTTCCTGGCAATTCAATGATATTTTAACAAGTACTCTTATGGCCCACGGCATATATTGTGAAAAAAATCGATTACGTATATACAGATTATCTCTTAAATGCGAAATAAGAAGTTTAATATTATTATAATTGCTACTATGAAATATCAAGGTATCATTCCGAGTAAAAATAGCGTATTTAGATATGATTTTCTCGTAAATTTCGAATTTCGCGCCGAAAATCCAAGTCAAAACAATACTTTAATTGAAGGAAATTTTTTAAATGTAACACTTGCATCATATTCACTACTGCATTTATGGTTATTTCCAACGTATAAACTTGTACTTGAGTGAAATGTGGTCCAAGAATATTTTTTTTTGACTTACTTGAAAAATTATTAGAATTTACCTTCAACGATTCACGATTACCGCTCCAGCCACCTTAAATTGGCCATTTGATAAAGCTCTCACGTTTCAATAATAGACAATCGTCTAATCAGTAGGCCAAATTTCAATCTGCTACCTTATGGTTTACTTGTTGACAAACTATGCCGTGTGCCTTAAAAGTGTCGTATTTCGTTTGGCCCGTGTATAGTGATTACATTTAGCTGTCGTTGACAAAATGGTCTTAGCTTTCATTCAGATTTTCGCGATGCCCTCCAAATTGGTTGGAATAGTTTTTCGGGTTAGCTTATCTTGTTGAGGTGCTCGAGCAGTCTAGGATTAACACTGCCCTCTGTCTGGGGACTTCAACGTTCGGTGCATGTTTTTGCCTTGGCCTCGCATTAAATCATATTCCGTCATTTATTCACGTTTATGACTAATTTTTAATTAGCCATGTAGTTAGTGTAGTGAATATTTGACCTAGTGTATAGTGTAATGTGACCTAGTATTTGACCTAGGAGTATTAGGCTGTGGGGAAGTTTTTTTGTGCTCAAATTCGAGTTGTACATCCAGACAGCCGAACTCGAAGACGAACCTATTTTCGGTAACGGATCTTGCGGGAGGAAGGCGAAAAAAAACGTTTGCTTGGCGCAAGAGAAAAGTGTCACTGCAGACTTTAGGAAAGGTGTAAGGATGTGTGGAGAGAGTGATATGGACGGCAAGGACAATGGACGTAGACGTTCTGGAAATAGTTTGGGGAGGAGAGGATGTTCCCAGGGAGGCACAGAGGAGGAGGTGGATAAGGTTTTCTACGGCATTGATGGCTCCGATGGAGGGGAAATTGAACTTGGGTAAGTGGGAAAACGATAGCCATTTCTAAGGGGATGAATAGAGACAAAATATCTCAAGAAAAAAGTTGAGGAGATTTTTGTATGGCGATGGAACTCTACGTTACGAAATCTTTGCTAACGATTGAATGTCCAACATAACTCAGGTTAGCGTTAGAACACTCTGCATTATAAGTGCGAGATAAATATAAGATTAAGTTGAAGTATTGTATTATCGTCCTCTTCATGGAATGTAAGATTTGTATCTCGAGGATAGGTCAAAAAATTTACAAACTATAACTCCTCGCCAACGTTTCGGTGTATAATTGACACCATCTTAAGTGCTACAATTTACGGTACTACAACATTATTAATGAAGTAACATAAAAAAGACTACAAGTTTCACCTTACAAATCAAATGTTTACGTGTATGATACTTTGATTTGTAAGGTGAAACTTGTGATATTGTTTATGTTACTTCATTAATAATGTTGTTGTGCCGTAAATTGTAGCCCTGAAGATGTTGCCAATTATACACCGAAACGTTGGCAAGGAGTTATAGTTTTAAAATATTTGACCTATCCTCGAGATACAAATTTTACATATAAGATTAAGATAATTTTCTAACATGGAAATATTTACTTGGCAATCTATTGAGTCGAAACATGCAGAAGAAAATAAAAAAAAAACATTCTCAGGATTTGTTCTGGATATAGCTTATGTTAGAATCCGTGCTGATTAATGAATTAGACTATTTTGTAGCGATTTCAATTATTTTTTACTGGTTTCTGTCTAACGGCTTTGCGAATGAAATGTGCAGGACACACTTTCTGCGCCGCTCTTCGGTTGCAACACGGTCACTCCGAGTGAGACTTTCCTTCGGGATCTCTCCGGGTCAACGGATTTGTCGGCCGCTCTTGATCCTCACTTGCTCGCTGCGCGTCCTTTTTAAGTCCGGGAGGTGGTGCTGCTCTAAGTGCAGTTGCTCATTCTAAGTGGAACGCTCAGTGTTTGTGCTGGACTCTGGTGGGGACTCTTTTTTTTGCGCGTGGAATGAGAATACGAAGGCAAGGCGTGGGAGAAAAACTTTCACCGGGGTTGCACTTTGCGAGGAAAATGGGCCTAACGCAAACTCACGCGACCAAGAGTATTTTCCCTGTTTGGGGGTGTCAACCCTTGTGGGAGTTGTTGAACGGGGGAAATTTTAAGCTTAGGCGCGTTTGAGGTAGTTTGAGCGAAAAATCACTTCACCTAGAATGGAATGAATTTCGCCTCATTTTAAAGCAAAAACTCATCTTTCCAATAAAATCAAAATATCAACCCTGTTGCCGAACTACTTTTCGAGCAATTTGTCTAAAAATATAAACTGTTTGACATGGGATAGATTATGGCTGTGCGCTCCAGAGGGAGAATATTAAAAAAATTAGGAATTTATAGCACCTAGATTTCGTCAAAAAACTAACGGTGTGTAGATTGCATGTTTTCTCAACTATTTATAAAAAATAATCTATTACTCACCACTGTAATTTTTACAGAATCGCAAAAAAGCTGCTGTTTAGAAGGGGTTTCAGCCGTACGGCGGAAAAAAATGAGTCAAGTTAGAGACTTATGTAGCTTTATTTATTTAATTACTGAGAATTTTGGTCATATATAATTATATACTTGCGCCTTACAATATTTATTTCACACTTCTTACAGACGCTGAAGTCAAAAAATAAAATTATAATATGGTCTCTATTATGACTAGGGAACTATCTCGCTCAAACCGCATTAAGTTAATATATTTTAGAAAATGACTGCTTTGGTAAGAAGGGTAAGAAGTGGAAAAGAAATCGTTCGGACGTATTACGGGTCTGAATCGTTAAAATAAATTTCAACAGGGTAGTGTGTCACAGCCTGTTGATCGAGTAAGTGAAAAACAAGCCTTACCTTTTCTACTCCGTATGATATATTGGAAGGGATTTCTTTTTGAAATCCAGCTATATCAATTAATAATTCTATATCCAATGAACCAACCAGTGGCAGCGATTTAATATCCCACCTGATTTGTAGTTATCTCGCATTAATCATAGTCTGGTTTGGATTCCTGTTAGTTTTTTGATCAAACATGATCCATTAATTACTCCTTCAGTTAAAAGTGAAATAAAATATAAATTCTCATTCTCTACACTGAAAATGAAATGTTTTACCTCTTGGTTTAATGTTTAAGTAAAGAAACATTCATGCCATTACAGGAGGCTTATAAACTGTCAAATATCACAGGAAAAAAGCTCAACAACTGTGTGTACTTGCATCATGTAAACGGAATATACTCAAAGTTATTTAGCGCATTTATCATTTATGCGAGATAAACTTGTGTTTAGGATAAACTATGGCTGGAGGTATAGTTATAGGCTTGTACTTCACGGTGAATCTTATCCAATTGACCGATCCATATATTGTTATCAGAAACCATGAATGTCAGGATTAGCTCTTGAGAGTACTTTCGAGCCTAAGGGTCAGGGGTTTGAGTTCCATCTCGATCAAGGATTTTGTTATTTAGAGGTTTGTTTCTAAAATATCTTATGGTCTGAAAAAAAGAGATTAATCGGAGTAATGTATTGGGGGCTACAGCAGCCACTGCTTATGTTATGGGGCAGAGAAGAAAATGACGTGTTTGTGCAATGCATTGTATCAATACTTTAAAACTATCCTTAATACGAGGTGTTTATGCATCGGTGCCAGGACTAATCATTCACTTTAAAATCAAAGTAATGTGTAAAATAGTTAACTCAAGCGATAATCTTTTTTATTTAATTAAAAACAGGTTTACTTGCAGTAACTAATGAATGCTAGATCATTTATGTATGTTCCGCTGCTTCAGGTTTATTTGATTTAATTCAAAGGAATGAAATCGATTCGGACTAGAGGTTTCTTCCATGCTCGTGACTCAATATCATTGGAGCTGAAGGCGAAAGTTCTTAATTTTGTCTGGGTGAAGTTCGTTCAGGTGCAACCATGTGCAAATAGAACCAGCATGGTAATACGTACTTAAAAGAGTTCTCAAATAAAATGCAAGTCCGAATAGTAACCAAGCTAAATACTTCCTCTATACGACTGGGGTGTGATGTTCTCCATGGTTGCCATTGGACTGAGATGTCGTCCGATGAGGTGCCGGCATTTTATAGGCAATATTAGCACGCATGGATATTAAAAAGAGTTGTTTATATTCCCCTAGTGTAGATACTTTTGTTAAAAACTTTCAAATTCTATATTGTGGTTACTTTATTAATTGTTTCATGTCTTCTGAGTTGTTTGATATTTGCTATAAATGCTTTGGACAGCAAACAAAAATGATTTTTTGTCTCATACGCATCGTACGCAATGTTTTATTTTTCCCCATTTAATTTCAAAGAGTACGCTCCATGCTATACTATCGATAGTTGGGCAGCAATCGATTGGTACTCTCGATATCTCCTCGAGCAGTCATATTGAAAACGTGATTTTGTTGTGAAGTCACATGTGGATACGTTTTAGCGAAAATGGATGCGGATAAGTTGATCAAGTCAGTGCGAAATAACCCTCACATGTTCAACAAACCTTCCATTTTAATACGAGGGCAGACTTAAAAGTAAGGTCTCCAATTTTTTTTGTCATAGAAAATTACATTTATTTACATTGTTGGATACATCGTTGAAAAGGTTGTGGCTTCAGCTTTTTTCGATGTAGTCACCCTGGCGCTCGAAGATTTTCCTCATCCGCAAGATGAACTTTTGTATCCCGTCGTCATACCAGCTTCCGTCCACGTTGCGAAGATAGGCGTTGACCTCTTGCAACTCGTCGTCCGTCGCGATCTTCATCCCTCTTAGGTGTTTCTTCAGGGTGAGGAACATGTGGAAATCACTTGGTGCGACGTCGAGGCTGTACGGAGGATGCCCGATCACTTTCCACCCAAACTTCGAGATCAGTTCCTGCGTCTGACTAGCCGTATGCGGTCGCGCGTTGTCGTGATGAAATGAGACCCCCTTCGTCAGCATTCCTGAACGTTTGTTCTTGATGGCGCTCCGAAGCTTTTGTAGTGTGTAGCAGTTTCTTTCCCTATTGATAGTGGTTCCCCGGGGCATGAAATACACCAACAATAATCCTCACCCAGAAGAAACACCTAGGAGGGATGAAGATCGCGACGGACGACGAGGTGCAAGAGGAGGTCAACGCCTTCGCAACGCGGACGGAAGCTGGTATGACGACGGGATACAAACGTTCATCTTGCGGATGAGGAAAATCATCGAGCGCCAGGGTGACTACATCGAAAAATAGCTGAAGCCATGACCTTTCCAACGATGCATCCAACAATGTAAATAAATGTCATTTTCTATGACAAAAAAAATTGGAGACCTTACTTTTAAGCCTGCCCTCGTACTTCTATAGTTCAACTCACTATTTACAATTAATACTTCACATATCAACTGAGCTGTTTCGGGGGAGCTTACTACAACTCTCGACACTAACGCTATCGATAGGCCTCATCAATCGATTGCAAGATCGAATTTGGCAGTGGTGGGTTGGGATTGGTTAGAAATTTCGCGCACTGGTTCGTATTTGACGAGAGAATAAGTCAAGTTACGCCAAGTTGTTGTGAACGAGCCTTTAGTTTGGTGTACATATATATTCAAGTCCAGAAGCACACGCACAAGGACATTAGTAAGGTAATGTGTATGGTCACCTGCGATGAGAATGTGAGAAGAGGGAAAAGGGGTGAGAGGGGGGAGCAGGGAATGGGAACTAGAAGGAAAAGAAGGTGCTTCGTTTTCTGTCATATGTGCCTCACAGTGCTTCGCTCTGTGCGTGTCATGCATGGTCATACATGGTGGTTGAGAAGAATTATTGTACACCAACCTATCTGCTCTAAAAACCATTTATTTTTACTTTTTGGCTTCTTTGTGACCAGCTGATATCATCCTTGATTGAAATAATATCCTGATTACCACTCTCAAGTTCATGTATCTCATTCTTCTATTTTACGTCCATTTTAAATAAAACAAAGTTGGTAAATTTCCACACAGTATATTATCAACCACAAAATACAACACCGACCAAGGTTTCGGCACGTAATGCCATTCTCAAGGTTGGCATGAAAGGAGAATGGCATTACGTGCCGAAACCTTGGTCGGTGTTGTATTTTGTGGTTGATAATATACTGTGTGGAAATTTACCAACTTTGTTTTATTTAAAATGGACATAAAGTATTTCCACAATGTTAAGCCTGATACGCCTTCTTTTATATCTTCTATTTTACCCAAGAATCTCTTGTGCCTTGAAAATGAAATTCATTGATAGGAAAAATTAATCAAATACTTCGAAAAAGTTCTCCGCATTTTGGCGAATAGGACGCAAGAACTAGGTCATTGATTCTCCATCAGGTTTCATTCCGGGAGAGACCATATTGAATGCTCATCTCTGACCAAAGTACGAATGAATTGTTGAAAAACCCTTCCTCTTGTGGAGCCATTACCATGGATACTCATACTCGAGGAACCACGCCCACATTGGAATTGGCGCATTTTCTCATGTGTGCGATTCTGTGACGTTCACGAGTAGTAGCCTTAAAAAAACTACTTAAGCTCGTTATTTTGGCATTCTTCTAATGTCCTGCGCGATAATATGGGCATCGGCAAGATGGCCATTGGTAAAAGGTTTAAATGTTGTATCGATCAAAAATAAATTGGTGAAACTTGATCTTCCTCCATTTATAGTAGCCGTCATTCATTGATGGCAGGTGAAAGCAAAACAATTGGTCATTCGTGAAATCAAATAATATTTAAATGAATGAAAATGATTGATTTTCGATTAAGCTTGGTCCAAGCAGGACCTTCAACTCGGAAGATCACCGGTGATTATTAGAAAGTAAACAGACATCTGCTCCATTAGCAATTTGAGCACATGAACGAGGAAGAGTAACAAAATACTGTTATTATTGTAAGAATTCCGGTAAAAGCCATGCGTCGGAATTCTTAAGTAGTTCCGACTTCTATGCATGCATCGATAAACAGGTTTTACTTTTCTGTATTGATGACTGGCCGCCAGTTTGAGGCTAACTCTATCTCATGCCGGAGAAAGTAATTCTTTGATTCAGCGCATTCATTTCACTGAAAAAGTGATTTAGATAAATATGCAGATAATTTAGAGAAAGGCGAGGAGTCATGTGTCTGCATCTTTTATCTTCCTAAGATTGGCTTTTGTGCCCTGTAATAAAAAAACCCACGAACGTTAATTTTGGTCATCCATTTTAATTAGAAGCTGTGATTAATGATCATTTTTGGGGTTGAGATGATTTTTAATGGAATTTCACGGTGATTTTTTGGTCATTTTGATTAGAAAACGCACGCACTATTTTCGTGTATGCAGAGGTTACTATCCCAGATTTTGTCATGTGGTATTTCCTAATCTTATCATTAATGATAGGAGTAGGGAATACCACAAGATTGATTATTGATTTTTCATTCGTTAGCGTAAAGAGCATATGAATGTGACATTTTCCTGAATCGTATCAACCCCAAAAAGTGCATACTGGCGCCGCTGTGACGAATTATCTGTGTTACCCTATCCTTGCGCCTTTTTCTGATAACACTGAAATCAATTGAGTGAGTCTAGCCAACACCCCCTTTTATTTGACCGCAAACTTCTTTTGCGTTCACGAATTTACAACGATTGTGATTAATGTAAAATTTTAAGTAACCCCTGAATTAATGCCATCTTATTTCTTGCTACTGTTCACCCACTGAGACAAAAAATACAAAGGATCAAGTCTTAAAAAAGACCTTGCTTCAGCATTAATAGAGTTAATCTCTAACGTAGCCCACGGGTCTGTAGAGCCACTAAAGGCTCTACAGACCCGTGGGCTACGTTAGAGATTAACTCTATTAATGCTGAAGCAAGGTCTTTTTTAAGACTTGATCCTTTGTATTTTTTGTCTCAGTGGGTGAACAGTAGCAAGAAATAAGATGGCATTAATTCAGAGGAGCCTGCTCCGCGGTAGGGCCAGTTGTCAATTAAAATCCCTTACGGATATTTACAACCCTCCTTCTCTGGCCTTTTTTGTCCCCTTAACTGAACAAGAAACCTTTGAATTTTATCCTCTCGGAACCAGAATATCATGGGGTTGCATCCTGATTAAACTGGCATCCCCGATTTCGGAAGCGACACAACGACTCACTGCTATCCTTAAGTTCCTTTGCCGCAAACAGTTATGTGAATAAAAAACTGGTTATGGTCGAGGATTTAAATTTTTGAATTGAAAACTGAAATAATTAGATTATGGTTTCAAAAAGAAGTATGTTAGGAACTGGAATAATTCTGGTCAATAATGGAAATATATGAATTATTGCTTGCATTTTAACATCTTTTTAATTCAATTGCAAGTTTTTTACGTTTCTACGTGTACATGAACTTTATCGGTAGGCATAAAGATACAAGTTTTTGTGCTTGGAGATATTTCTTTTAGAAAAAAATGTAATACTTTTCCCTCGTAGTTATTAAGAGGATTTAGGGCTCATTACATTCTTAAATCGGCTTGATTCGTGAGTTCTTTGCTAGATTAAATGCCACGAGCACGGTCTTTTGTTTTTTTGCGTCGTTGTTCCTTAAGTTTTAAGTAGTTCGCAATAATATGAATTTTGGCTAATTTGAATTATTAGTCATTGGAAGTAAACCGCTATTATCGTGGGCCTTCTCAAACTTGGATGTAGTTCTACCATCTGTTCGTAAGGCCCTTTGGGAATCCGGGAACAAAATGGAGTGATTGTAGGTACCCAAAAAGCATGTTGGGCAAGAATACTGCCAGAAAAGCACGCGAGGTCAAGAATATGGAGAGTTAAACACTTTATATTTCCATATTAGCATATGTAGCCCGTGTATTTCTGACTGGCGGTCCCCAAGGGGTCCAAAAGATATTCATTTCACCACGTTCCTGAGAGGCGGCAGACGTTATTGGAATATCTGATGAGGAAATGTTTGCAAAACCGTCGAGATATCCGAGAGTGAGTACTTGGCAGCAGCCGCCGCACCCTCAAGGGAATCCTTCACCCTTCTTCTGTCGCAATCCTTCCCCCCCCAAGGGCAACGAACCAGCATTTGTTCTGGTTAGTTGTTTTTTAAAGGTAGTTTGAGCGAAAGTTAGCTCTCCAGTCATAATAGAGACCGTATTCGATTTAAAAAAAATTATTTAGCTCTCGTAAGGAGAATGAAGGAGAGATATATGTAGTAATGTAATACTAACGGCGCAAAGACTTCGTTTGTCTCACTGAAATTCTTTGTAGTTAAAATACCCAGTGGGGAGAGACCATGCAGAAGACATTCATGAACTAATTCAAATGTAGTCCACCACTGAATTATCCTGAGCAAACAACCATAGAACGTTCATTGAATGTTCAAGTGTGAACTATTCATTTGAGACTGTTCATATATCGTTCACTGAATGTTCATATGTGAACTATTCATTTGAGACTGTTCATAGATCATTCATTTTCAGTCCACGAAGTATTATAAAAAAATGTTCCCTGGTTGAACATTTAAAGAACATCTTTAAGAACATTTATTTTGAACATTTAAAGAACATCATGTCTATTTGAATTGTCATTAACGACAATAAGCATGCATAATTTAGGCTTTAACTCATTTCATCTGTTTCAGACCATACTCTGAATACGCCTCCGTAAGTGAGTTTTTTTTTCGAGTCGAGTCATAAAAAATATTTTGGTGGGAGTTGAATCAATTTTTTTAAAAATAATAGAGGAAACATCATGCGGAATTCACAATGTTATATTTCTTACACGACTGGGGCGTCGGAACTTCCACATTTTTTTTAACAATGTCTCTTTTTGGAGGGTACATCCGTGCCATAACCAATTGAAAACGGCTTCTATTTTTTGGCAAATACTTCGAAAAGTAGTGCAGTAGTAAGAGGTAGATATTTTGGTGTCAATATAAAGATGAGGTTCCTTCCAATAAGACCAAATTCTTTTGAGTTTTATGCGTTGAGCTATCTCGCTCAAACAACCTTAAGCTAGCCCCAAAACCTTTCCGTAAGTCATACGGCGGCAATTTTTTTCTCCGGATTTTAGACGAAATTTGTTTGCTCAGTGAAACTGCCGTCGCTGGTGAAGTGCGTGGTGATGGAGCGGGATGGCGAAATGTTCTTCTGCCCTTCCCCCGCTCCCCCACTCTTCCTCCGAACACTGTTGGTAGCCATGGCAGCCAACCATGGATCATCTCACTATCAGTCCCAGCATCTCATTTGGGATTTTTCAAGAAATTAAGGTGGTTCCACCGTTCAATCACTAAAATGGCATTTTATTCATACTCTGTCTACTTATAGAAAAACTTGTCCTCTATCTGATTTGAGCAACAAAATTTTATATTTCCACGCTCTTTTATTCTATAATTGAACTTGAAATTACATGGTGTTCAATGGGGGAATGAGAGAAACACGGGGAAAAATAGTATTTTTCCATAAAATATAAATGCAATTTTCGCGGAAAACTGTTTATAAGAAGTAAATCCTCCAGAGAAATTGAATACAAATAAAATATAGGCATCTTACCACCTTATTTTCCTAGTCATTGAAGAATTAATGCCGTAATTGAAGTCAAAATGCGGTAATTCGTAGGAAATGGCGCTGCAGTCGGCTCCGACGGCTGAAAAAAGTGCTCATTTAATATACATTCGTGGAATAATCTGCATATTTTGTACCTTACTTTTGCTTTTTCATAGGTAACGCATTCCATCAGCGAAATCAGGATTTTTGTACAAAATATGCTAAATTTGGAATTAAGTATTTGCTTTGACTCACACAGTCGCGGTGGAACCTCCTTAAAATTTCACTTGTTGAAATGGTGAGAAAACGGACGATTTTGGAGCAATAAAACGCAATTGTTTCTGTGTGAAATACGCAATATCAAAGTTTCAGGTTGGTAATTTTATGCCGGAATGCATGAACTCGTGAATGAACTCAAAAATTCACCCCGTGTGTATAACCACGCCAATATTGTAAGAATGCATGATTACTTGTCCAGAAAATAGGGCCCGTTATAATTTGGTTCAAGCATTCGCAAAAATTGCGCTAGTGTTTTTTAGTGACACCTGGTGGTAAATAACGGAAATGATGTTTTCTACCTGTCATTTTTTTTATGATCATTGTTTTCTGCTGTTTTTGTTTGATGAATAAATTTCACAAAGTTACCAATGACATCGTTTGTTTTGTTAAAAATGTTGTTTGTTTATTCTAAATTTCGGTTTGTTTGCGTTCGATTCAGTTATTAGTATTTATTTTGATCTAGATGCATTTGGACTTCACTCTACTGTTTGAACTTTGCACTTCCTGGACTACCTGAACGCATCGTTTATTGAGTGTTGTTCATTGGACCTCTGCCGTTACAGATCATTACGCCTCGCTTGGACTACCCTCCTACTCATTCCGAGGGCAATATTAAAATAAGGGTTCAAATGAATTAATTATCAGAGATAGCCTTGTAATTCGTGTTCCTATCGATTTATTTTCAGAGCTAAACGCTTTATCAGCGAGATCAGGAATGCCGGTAGGGCTAGTCCAGCAGAACAGTGAATTTCATACAAAAAAATTGTTTGTGCGATAAATATTTGAGAAGCTCTCGTCAAATATTTGTGATTGGCCATTAATTGCTTAGTTTTTTTTGTTCTATTAACAATTAATGCTAGTACGACTGTCTCATTGATCTATTTTCTCAGGTAGTACCTAAGATCACTGGCCGAGCATTCAAGAATCAGCTGTTTAGTGAATACTACGTCAGCTTCGTTCTCGAAACTGGAACAGCCTGTCTTTATATACGTCCAAGTCTACATGGAAAACTTAAGTAGGAACTGAAGAGATAATTAAAAATTACGGTCGTGTACATGAGGCAACGATGTCCTTTTTAGTGCAAATGTTTACCCTAGTTTCCAATACTCCACCAACTTCCTTTCCCAAACGCGCCGAAAATGACTTAATCGATGTTCTTACGATCCATCTTATTACTAGACGTAACAGTCAAGTTTATTTATAATTTATAATCAATAGATATACATTCTCAGGCGTTCTAATCGATCCTCTATAAAAAATATTTTATCGCACGTTTTCTCAATAGGTAATACCTCACGCATCATATAGCTAATGCTTTAATATGCTTTTGATTCATTGTATTCGTTCTACTTCAACAATATGATCTTCGAGTAAAAAATATACCTCACCATTTCCGCAATAATTCCTGTGAAATAATAAGCCAAAAGCATATGACCTGTGATATCAGCATTCATTTTTCAAAACTTGCGATACCAATAAATTTGATTGTTTCAGGCTTGACTTCGTGGAAGTGATAGATATCCATTTTTAATAAAAAACGGTGTACTTTTCCACTCTTTATTTAAAAACTGCGACGTTTTTCACCTTAAGAAGATGATGTCTTATTAAGGTGATATCGGTCGCAGTTTTCGAATAAAGTGTGGAAAAGTTCAAAGATTTTAGTTAAAAATGGATTGCGATATCAAGTTTAGAAAGCATAATATGATGCAGTTTAAAATAACGAAATTGTCCAGTAAAAGCGTCTAACTATTGCACTGGTTTTTATCGGAGATTCCATGTGTAATACCTGTGTGTAACGAACTTCAAAAATGAATTTAACAATACAATTGTGACAAAGGAATTTTGCAAGATAAGCATTGACTCGGGCCAAAAATAAGTGTCAATTTTCCCACATTTTCAAATTATACTTTTTGAACAGAATTTTTAGCATTTTACGCTCATAAATATACATTTAATAGAATAGTTGAAAGAGCTAGACATTTTTACAGTATTGATTCTGGATTTATAATAAAAAAATTAATAAAAAACATTATAAAACTTCAAAGAACAATTGCTAATATTATTTTTTTTTATTTAACCGTATGCATACGGTTCATCTCTTAATAGCTTTTAAGATATCTCTTAATTTCAATCCTTTATAATTAATGATGATAAAGACATTTTATATTTTAATGGCACAGCATAAATGGAAACGGCGTTTGGTCTCAACCTACGCAAATTAAGGAGAAAACGTAGCATTAAAATAATCATGAAGATCTTTTACGATGGGAAATGTTGCAAATGCAAATTAACAGACGAAGTAACTGAAGATATTCTTAATGATAATGGTGGCACTAACATATCTTAATCTAAGTTTCCGCATAAACATTTTTTCACGCTTTTTTCTATATCCAATTTTTGCAAGAATTCCCAATGACTCAATTAATTCCACTTTTGCCTTCCATTTTTTTCACTTGCAAATAAGCAACACATAATTGACCGGTGGTAAAATACGGGGTGTTGCAGATGAAGCCCAGCCTATGGATTAGTTTGCTCTAGTACTTTGGCGTAATGTTGTCTTATGTAAAGCTTCATGCTTCCGTATTATTGCCACTTTGAGCTCAAAATCGACATTAAATAAATCAGAGGCAGTCATGTTACATGCAAAATACATCTGTTCTACTTGCTTGCCCATGTACGCGTAACAGGAAATACCTACTCCTGAATTCAAGGAAGCGTTGGAAATTCTTTCCAGGTGCTTTTTGCAGATAAACGCTGATAAATATGCTTAAACATTTACTTTGCTATGGACAAAGTTCTGGTTGCGACATCAAAGAATACAAAGAAATGAAGAACGCCGTTTAAGTAATGGATAATATTTTTGATGACAGGATTCTAACACGAATTTAAAACAGTTTTCCTGGGACTTTCAACGCTGTAGAAAACCAATGAAGTTTATGGCATACTTCTAAATCAAACCGGCTCTTAAATAATGCGGGGGACGGAAGGACACTTCGAAAATTAAAAACATCAATAGATTAGGAAAAAGGTAATCTACTGGTTAAGGTAGGCTATTGTAGTAAGTAAAAATCCTCTTGATTTTCACCTCAGCGTACGTCCTACCCGTCTTCATCCCATTCATAAAACTTATTATCTTTCATCCCCGCTTGCCCAACATCCTCGGCTCTATAAGCAACCCACCCACCCACCCACAGCCTTATAAGCAACCCTTCGTCCCTCATTGCCTCCTCCTACAACCACCTCCTCAGCCTCTTCCTTATCCCACACAGAAGTTTCCTTTTCTCTCCCACCACACCGAGCACTTCCTCGTTTGTCTTTCTTTCCGTCCACCGCACCTCCTCCATCCTCCTCCACACCCACGTCTCCAACGCCTGCCGCCTATTCTCATCTTCCTTCCTCACGAGTCCACGATTCTGTCCCATACAACGCCACACTCCGTAGCTTGCTCTTCACCAGCTAACAAGATTTAAGTGATGACTGTTTCTTTATTAGGGATTCATTCTTTCGGGTTCAGTTAACCTGATGAATCTGGCAGGAGGACCAGCGAAATATTGTTTTTTACAATTTTAAACATCGCGGAATGAATCCCGAAAAAAGAAACAGTCAACACTACATCCGCGGAAGCCTACGAGCTAAAAGTTTAAGTGATATTTTATATGTCTGGCCATACTCACCGAAATACTCCGAGGAAATTGAAGAGAACGCCGTGGAACTCGTCCAATTGGCAATCGACAGGTATGGCACCCCTGCAAGGTGTGTGTGTGTGTGTCTGCGGCAGGGGGTGTGGGGAGGTGTGGGGATTCGTGAACGTCGGGAAGTTGACGCCCTTCCAAATGACGTGGCGAGCACCTCGATGTCCGAAAATTATTTGTTACCCGCTAACTGAATCGTATCCGCTGGCCTCGCCCCCCCCCCCCCCCATGCAACCACGTCCGACTTTCTTTATAGCGCTGCGCTACTTGATTTCTGCAAGACGATAGACCCTGACCTTTGAGTGGCATGGCTTTTCTGGATGATTTTGTGATGTGGAGATAAAGGGTCAGCTTTCCGTAAAAAAAGTACACATAATTTATTGTAGGATGAAAAGATTGAATGATGAAACCGTGGTCCATCGTTAAATCGCCCAAAGGAATAACGGAATCAGGGAATGGGGGGTGAAGGAATCAATGGACATTCATGCAGTGGGTAAGGGAAAGCATAGGTAGGGGAGATGATTTCCCGAAAATGCCAAGACGACCGATACCACCTACGCAGGAAACGATGGATCAGGGGCGGCGTGGCCAGGGCGGGAAGGCGGGGATTCCCGCCCGAGCCACGCACTAGGTTTCAGGCTCGGGTCCGAAGGGCCCGGCGAGCAAGGCCCCCAACTTTGAACAGCCAGCAGCCGAAACATCTCTGAGTGAAAGTACAATTTTGAAATACTTGTACAAAAATACCTATGAATTGTAGTTTAACGCGCTTTTAACGCACAATTTTTTCAGAAGAGGAGAGGGGGGGGGGCCCTCTGGACGTGCAGCGGCCCGGGCCCTTGAGCACCCACGCTGCACAGTGGGAAATTTTGGGACCTCAGGCGACAAAACCCGCTCTACAGCTTGTGGGTGGATGAAATGATATGTTTTTTATTTTAAATACTCGTAATTGCATGTAGTTTAAGAACCCACTGCGGAAGATACAGGTTAGCTTTATATTGTAACGTGAGAGTTAATTGAACTAACATCGAATTTGAAAATATGTTGAAACATCTTTGAATTGGCCGGATACAAAGGGGAAACTGCGGATTTTCCTCCCGAATGCTTGGAAATGAATGGTGTTACTTTGTAAAGATTATTTTTTTGAAATTTAATGTTTTAGGTTGGGCCACTCAGCGAATTGGGCTGCAAATCATGCAGTCACGGATTTACATCTCAGATCTCCTTGGTTCACGTAAATGAAAGTAACAATAAATCTTTTTCTTAGCAGATATTGTGGGTACGAAACATAGCTTCCTAACCATTGACCATAACCCCAAACTTTAAATTTCAAAAAAATTAATCTTTACAAAGTAACACTTCCAAGCATTCGGGAGGAAAATCCGCAGTTTCCCCTTTGTATCCGGCCAATTCAAAGATGTTTCAACACATTTTAAAATTCGAGGTTAGTTCAATCAACTCTCACGTTACAATATAAAGCTAACCTGTATCTTCCGCAGCGGGTCCTTAAACTGCATGCAATTACGAGCATTAAAAAAAACACGTCATTTCATCCACCCACAAGCTGTTTAGCGGGTTTTGTCGCCTGAGGTCTCGAAATTTCTCACTGTGCGCCACCCCTGCGATGCATGATATGAAAATAGCATTGGTCGAAGGACCTTACATCTAAGAAGCAACCGAAAACATGTTTGTAGAATCAAGACTAATTTCAAATGCCAGAGCAAATTCGTGGCATCATTTTCAACGCTAAAGGAACACGTAAGGATAGCGTATGCTAAGCTGCAAATACATTGGATAAGTGTTGGTGGGAGAAGCTAAGAATATAATTGAAGCATTTTTTTAGCATAAGGCTGCCGTTAGACAGGTCACCCATAGAAGATCATTGGTCTAATAACCCGCAGCCCAAGGACCCAAGGTCGAAGTCTTGATGCTCGCTAAGGATTAAGTCATTAACGATATAGTGGGCTCTGAAAAGCAGGAAGCCAAAAAACTTGAAGAGGATCAAGGGCATAAAGTCAGCGAGTCGTGAATTCCAACGCCAGCGAGCCAAAACGATAGAAATATCCAGAAATTCCTCCTACCATCTCTTACCTTCTCTTTCCTCACCCACCGGAAGGATATATTAGGGATTTGCAAATAAAGTAGATTCAATTCAATTACCCTCTTCTCAATAGTGTCGTTCTGGAGAGGTATTCACAAAGTAGAAAAATGCGCAAATTTTGAGCTGGGGTTATTAGCTACAGGTATACTAAGCACTAAAGTTTGACGCAAAAGTTTATGCCCACAGCCATTAAAAGGAAATGTCCATCGCCATAGGAGAATGAAGGAAGTGCGATGGACGGTAAGGAATACGAACGTGGAAAAACTTGGAGATGTGGATGAGCAGAGGAGGAACATATGGAGGTTAGGATGAGGCAGCGTAGGTGATTATAACAGGTAATAATAAGGGGCGAGGGTACGCTGAAGGGCATGCCGGTACAGAGAAGGATGATAAGTAAGCGAGTATGAAGGACAAGAGAGGGGCTATTCTGTATGGCCTCGGAATTTCCGAGCCTCGAAAGTGACGAAATTTCGACGTCACAGCCTCTAAAATTTCAAATAGGGCCATTCAAAAGTTGAGATTTGTCGGGGGAAGTGACGTCTCATTCACGGATTTTCCTAGGTTAGACCACGTCGAGTCCTTACTGAATACGGCCCCAGGTTTTGTGGACGGTAAGACGAAAGGCATGTCGAGTTGAAGAACAATGTCGAAGTAATAAGGGCCCTGCACCTATGAAAGACTGGAAGATTTTTCCTCCCTTCCATCTAAACCTAAATTAACCGGGATATCTGTAGGAAAAGCCGTTAGAATAATTTTCAAACTATCCTCATTGTTAGTTATTCAAGCCTTTGTTGAGATTTCTACGAGATCTGCTTGATGGCTCCATTTTATTCTCGTAAAACTCCGTCCCATATGCTGCTTGGTGACAAACGTTTCGCCTCGCACCCAGGAGGCATCTTCTGACCGGAATTGGTTATTAAATCATTGATCAAATTCGGACGTGTGAATGGTGTAAGGAAATACTGGTAGTCTATTTAGAAATGCCGATTTTCTTGGGGAAATTAGCGGTGGTGGGTTCCCACGAAACAGATCCGCGAATGTGCCAATTTAAGTATGCACAGCGGAAGAATCGTGTTTATGTAAAAGCCGCGTCAATGTTGACATTTCAGTCGAGGATCATTTAGGCGCTGTGGTAAAGAAAAAAAATACAGGGAGTATTCTTGATACTCTCGTCGGATCTTTATTACGTGAATGTGAAATTACATACATTACTCTCGTTATTGGCAGATTCTTTTATTGTCAGAAAGAAAGTTGAAGTGAAAGAAAGAAAATTACGCTATGCATAACATTTATTCATCGAAATCATTAGTACAAACGGCTAATCTATGAATAATTGGTCGATGGTAGCTAATATTTTCTACTTTCCATTGTTAATTTTATATTTCTTGTGTTGTTAACGTCTGACTCACGTTCTCACCTCTCTGTAGACACCTCGATCACTAAAATCGACCAACTCGTTCCGGAGATACAACTGAACTGATCGCGCGCCGTGCCCACACAAGCCCAAAATAAGACCCCCACGCGCAGCGCTGTGACGTCACCTCGCAATCCCCCCCCTTCCACTCGCGACAAACTATTTCCGGTAGTCAATGAAACGGGCTATCCATTCATAGTTTTAGATATTCTGTAATCCTTATAGTTTTTTCACACGAGTCCCTCGAAGGTACACAAATATTGGTCGCGGAAAAACCTTACCATGACACCGAGAACGAACCATAACAATCGCATTCACATAAAATAAGTCAGTTAAGGTGCATTGTCCCTGAAGAGACTCTTGCACAACGCAGCATCTCATGGAGAACTCTCCTTACGTCACAAGCGCACTTTCAGAATCACAGCGATGTATTCGAAGGGCGAATTTCTTTTCGTATTTTGCTCTGTCATGCTCTAAATGCCTGAAAGAAAGGTACCATATCATGGTGTGAAATACAGGAAAGAGAATTTTCAGACGTATTGCCAAAACCTGTCATAACATGAGGTTCAATTAAGCGACAGACAATATATCCTCCATTGCTGGTCATGAGGAAACAGAAGAGAAACAACGAAATCCTATTTGAGTGATTAAAAAAAATATATATTGCGATTAAAATTATATTATAAAATAGCACGATTGCTTTTAGAATGTCAGTTATTTTCACTCACCATTATATTCAATCTTTGTAAGTTATAATAGATATACATTCCAGTCGTTGAACTATTTTCATAGTGCAAATATTTAAATGAGCATTTAAGGAAAACATTTTGAAGTCCTACACGAAAAAATGTTTTCATTTCAAAGGTTTCTGATATGTGAGATTAAGTTAGAGGCGTTTTTAGTATACGTACGGCTTGAAACAAATAATGCAAGTTAAAGCCCCCAAAGTGTATATTTTTTAATTACTGAGAATTTAATTCATTAAAACCAAGTTTTAAATAAAATATATTAGGATATTCGATTCATACCTTTACAGTTGAACCAGGTCTTATTGCTGGCAAAACTCGCTTTCAATTCAAAATCATGAGCCTACAATTCTCCAGAAGTGTGCACGGGATTCGACAGTTTTCACCGTGCTGTTATTTATTATTTCACTCATTAAAATAAATAAATCAGTACCAATTGATTTTATTTTTGCTTCGTTAGAATTTTGAAATTGTGAGCAACCTTATTGCTTCGATATTTTTACGCAATTTTCAACTTTTAGCACTTATTTTTGCAATGTAAGGGATAGTTTTAGTACGGCTAAAGCGACCGCCATTATTGTCTTTCATTCATTTCTGGTGTACACAATATTGAGGGCAGGGAGGAATTATAACGATGGTCTTTACTGTTGTAACAACCACCACTTAGTTTATAGAAACATACTGATTCTCTGCTATTTTTTAGAATCAAGTGCCAGAGTAGATAAAAAGTGCATTTATAGCCTGTAAATCCTCTGTACACACGCAATATTGCATGGATGGAGGCGTTAAATTAAAAAAATTAGTAAAAGCATATAGTTGTGAATGAGTTTTAATGACTTATTCAATATTTCTTATATAGCATTCCTAATAAACTTCCGAAAAACTTGCACTAATGATTTTATTTCTTACTATAGGTACCTATACATCGATAAAAATATGCAGGTAAGTTGACGTATATATTTTTTAATTTTTCGTTCGAATTGCTCAGTAAATTTGCTTCTTATGAAGACTACTTTGTGATAATGGGTTTTTTATTAGACAGAAAAACATTCTTTTCCCCTTATTTCCCCCATTGCCGTATTTTAAACAATTTTTTTCAAGTCTAATTTGCGAAAACAAATGCTTGGAAAGGTATGATTATGTCGTCCATATCAGACAGATGGCACGTTTCCTATTAGTAGACATGATATTAATATAATTACATGGAATTCATTCCGTAGTGGTTTATAATGATGAGGAAAGCGTCAATATGTCTGTTAGGCATGGACAGTACTAAAAAAAGTACCGATATTTTTAAATGAGTATTTTTGAATCAATAATACCTACTACTCGCCCGGCAGTACCGGCGAAAAAATACCGGTATTTATGTGATTGATGAAATATTTTATTTAATTACAAATAAACATACGTATCACCCTAATTTTCCGGTATTTCGGAAAATTATAATATTGGTCCAAAAAGATGCGCAGAAATTTCCATCCATCGGCATGTTTAATGAACATTTATCGGGAATACACATCGGCTATTTAGTAAATACATTTTATTTTACGCTGAATGTTTGCGCTCGTAGCTTTTTGTTGGAATTATTTCAAATCATATGAAGAACGATCGGTATTGTTTTAATGCTGTGGTCAGGTAAAACCCCCTGTTATAGTATGATCAATCCTTGCGGTCGCGCTAACGTTTAACTTACAGGAATAAATATTTGAATTTATACGGTTCAAAATCATCGATTGTCTGGTGTTTGGGATGCGTAAAAAATTTATACTTACCTATTACATCATTAATGATAAAAAAAACATATCTCAACTTCACGGCTACGTAAATATGAAAAAAAGACAGACATATCAAACGAGAACATTTGAAAATTAGTGTAGTTAGTAAATTTTCGTTGTTAGTTCCGTTAGTTGACGTAATATGGCAGCGCTGTCTAAATACCGGTATTTCGAGTACCGATACCGTCGGTAGTACCGATTTTAAATACTGGTCGGTACTACAGGATTTAAAAAAAGTAGTATCGGTACTACCGAATACCGGTATTTTTTGCCCATCCCTAGTGTCTACCGGTGGTCATGGCTCTTTAGTCGTAGATTAAAGAATATAATATAAGGAAGTATGTGATGCGATAGCTCAGCGAAATATTTTAGCCATTAAAATGCGCAATCGGTCATGTTGAATGGATTAGTCGTGTAGTTAATGCACCGAAAGCATAAGGTAGCGGAATGGTCGCGGTATGTACCGTAATAATTCCTACTAGGTAACCCGTGCGAAAATTTCCCACTTTCACGCTATCAGGGAATAAGCATGTTAAGGAAACGGTGTAATTGGGTTTTAAACAGAGAAGAAGGTGTATCATAAAGTACTTTCTTTATACTTGTTTTCTTGCAAAAATATACAAAACATATGAATACAATACAGGCAAGAGAGTTTATCGAAACTTTTAAGTCAATTTAATGGGTAAATAGTGAAATTTGAGATTGAGATTGTATTTTTCGTCAGAAGCCAGTGATTCAACGTTTAAAATGATACCTCATTTATCACTCTAGGTGCAGTATTAACGGAGCATAAACGGAATGACAGAAAAAGACCTTTCTGTAATATTATATATGATATGCGAAATGAAAATCAATTTTTTTTAAATCACTCCATTGATTATACAATTTATGGATGAATTGCGCGCGATAGCCATGAAAGGTGGATAATTTACCACAAAAAAAACAAAGGCTTCATTTTCGTGTGTCAAGGGTCAATCTTCGTTGTTATGTATTATATTATTCTCTGATTGTGATCGATCCCTCTCCCTTGGTGAGTTGGTGGGTGGTGACTCCCGGACATTGACCTTTGAGGGTCGCCGCAGCGGCGAGTGATTGAAAAGGACAGCTGTTGCTCTGAATGTGGATTCGCATCCCTTTTATTGGAGTTGGCCGAGCGACGAAACCGAGGGTGGTTGAGTAATAAACGAGATGGCATCAATGGCGCGCGCGGCTGGGCGGAGAAAACTCTGGCTGGCTGCGACTACTACTCCTCCTTCGAAAGGAAAAGTGGGACGCTTCTTCCGAATGCGTCGTCGTGTCTCTCTCGCTCATTGCGCCATTTCTCTTCTAATACGGAAACCGAGTGTTCTGAGTTAGGGAAATGGGGGGGGAGGGTGGGGGGGTTGAAAGCATGTTCAAGCATGTTCGGTGATGTGGGAGTGGATATGAGGAGGAACATAATGGTTTCGGTGCGTGTGTTCACACTGAAAATAAGAAATCGAATGTGTTTCTAGTGATAGAATGTGGTCTTGAAATTCGTTTGCTTCTGCTTGCTCTAATTGCTCTGTTGATGTCGGTCACGTGGTGCCCACGCCCACAATCTCAGCGAAAGAATTATTCACGCGGTGTAACCCGCGAAACTCAAACGGGCAAATAATATTTTATTTTCTATCGCAAAATAGCGACCTGATTCCCAAATCCATGGAAAATGCAGATATCTTTTCAATCGTCGTAATAACCGGTTTTTCTAACCGCGGTGCTCTGATTATTCCGGTTTCAGTTTTAAGGAATCCATGTAAAATGCAGATATATTTGCAATCGTCGTAATAACCGGTTGTTCTAACCACCGGTGCTCTGATTATTCCGGTTTCAGCATGAATGACCGCTCAAGTTGGCTGTTATCGGCGTCTAAATTTACATATGCTACCCTGGGAACCTCCGCACCGCCGCGGGTGCAAACAGGAGGTGCTTGGAACACAGCCGTATAAATGGCATCCAATGGAGAGCCAATGAATAAGAGTGTGAGGGTGTGATGTTGACGCGGAGAGTGTCTTTGTGTGGCGTGTGTGACGCTCTGTTTTTTTTGCTGCATTCATCAATGAATGATGCGTGGGGAGAAAGGAATTTTAATACTTATTCGCTCTCCCCCTCTCTCTTGTTTATCGGGTAGGCAACTCTTTATGTTGTCGCGTCTATCAGTTCTCGTGATAAGGTGCATCATCACAGTATTACAATCCTAGGATTAGTATACTGCAGCCCTCCATTTCGCCCTATCCCGTGCCAGTTCCTTCACTTCCCTTTGGTTCTTCTTCCCCATATCCCTCTTGACTTGCCCCAAGTACTTCTCTCTTGGTCTTCCTCTGGGGACTTTCCCTTCAATTTTTCCCTCCATTATGCTTCCCACATAATTGTTGTGTCTCATAACATGGCCAACCCACCGTGTTCTTCTTTGGCGTATGGTGCTCCACAGTGCCCTGTCTTCTCCAATTCTTCTGTATACCTCCTCGTTTCTCACCCTATCCGTCCATTTGATCTTAAGTCTCCTCCTCCAGCACCATGTCTCGAAGGCTTCTATTCTTTTCTGGTCAGATTTTCCAATGGTCCATGCTTCTGATCCGTAGAGTGCCACTGCCCACAAGAATGTTTTCACGTATTGTTTCCTTGTCTCCAATCTTATGCTCTTCGAGCAGAGCAGCGGCCTTTTGGCCATGAATGCCGCCTTAGCTTGGGCTATCCGACGCTTGATGTATGTCGTGATAAGGTACAGAGAGCGTAAAATCAGTATTATCCTCCGTAAGTGTCACCTTAGAAGGTGGGTTGAGTGATATTGGTGTCCGAACAGACTTGCATAGGTCTTATCATAAGTGATAACTATTGATTAAAGAGAAAAAAATGCATCATACCAATTTGATTTCTTGGAAATTCGATGCTATTGTAACGCAGGGCTTTACGGCACGTGACATACATATATTTCGTAATAATTGGATTATAAATTTACAGACTTTATTCTAAACGCGTACTCCAAACATATTTTATCGTTATCATTGTTTCTAACAATCATCATGTTTTGACGCCGAGTCCTATATTCGAAAAAAAACATGTTTCAATATAATTACGTCCAAAATTTGAATAACGAGCCGAAAACTGTAGTCACAACATGCTGTAATTAAGGAAAATATTTCAGATATAATTCTTGTATCATTTCCATTACTATAATTACTATGATGAGTTCCAACGCATAAACAGATCTACATCTACAAAATACCCTGCAAGCCACCTCAGGGGTGTGTGGCAGGGGGTGAGTATTCACCAACATGCACTTCACTATACCTAAAGTTAGTGTAACTACGACTAATTATGCATTAGCATAAATCGCTAATGCTTGCCACGAGACGAAGCCTCACAAGCATGCACTACACTACAGATATGCTTCCAGTGGAGAGGGACCGTTAGTATATATGTATTTTGCAACTGCACAAATGGATAGAGACTCAAGACTTATGTAGAAAACATGCACGGTGTGCTTTTAGTACTAGGGGACAGGTAAGGATTCAAGTATTTGGGAGTACTACTACTACTACTAAGAGCTACACTACCTATCGACAAACCTAGATAAAAGTTTTATTGGCTGCTGTTATGGTCCCTTATAGTTCGTGGGAAAAATGACACTTTAAATCTGCCCGTTCTGCAGTCTAGTTCCCTAATTTTATTCTCATGATCTGATCTGCCGTAGTATGTCGGATTTTAAATGCAGATGCACTTAAAGGAAATGTGGTCCAAGAATATTTTTCCGACTTGATTAAAAACTTATTAAGATGTGCACTCAATGACGCATAGCTCCTGCCACCTTAGCCCTCGCGTGATCTGAAATTTTATCTCACAGCGTAGCCTGCGAGACTGTATCTAAAGTCGCCACGGCGAAAGAAGTCCGATGACAGCTAGAGCGGCCGAGTAAGTGGGAGGGGGCAGTGTTGCCAGGTGGGAGGTGACCGAGAGCGTCAAGTTCGCGCGAGGGGACGACGGGGAGGGGTGCCTTAAGGAATCCAACTTTTTGGGAAGAATTGCTAGATTAGTTAGCTAAAATTGGCAAATTAATCACAAAAAAATAAAAGGCCACATTAAAGGGTAGAGCGTTTCAACCTAGGAATTAACTTTGCTTATAAAAGTCTCATATTATAATATGATATATCGCTATGTATGGCTATAATCGTAAAGGAATAAATGTAAACAAAGAAGTGCTTCTGACTTAATTTGTATTATTTCAAGCTTGTTTACAAGCAAACGGAATAATAACATGTTAACTCATTCATTTGGAACACCACATATTTTTGATTTTCCAGTAATTAGTCTAAAGGGTATATTCCTTCAAGCTCCCCTGGTGAAGAAGAACGTCGCGTTGATCTGAAATGCAGAATAATCCATTATTAGTAAAATTCCTGCCTGAAGTTATCTTGGTTTTTAAACATACAGATATTTTTATGATTACGTACCGTTTTCTGGGAGAGATTATTTCCCCGTTCTCTGATAGAGCAGATTCGTCACCTGTCGTTCCACTGTTGAAGCTACTGTCACTGCTGCTATTTGGATTAATTATCAATGTACACCGTCTCCCAACCTAGTCCTTCCGTCAGCTGCGTTACGCTCCCTGTTCGCGCGAAGCAGTTTTCAACCAACAATAAGTGCGCGGCTTTCCTAAATGTATTTTGTTTACTTTGCGTATTAAAATCTTTCAGCGCAGAGTTCCAAATGCTCGCGACGTATTCGAAATGCGGTCTAATTTGAGCGAGGTTGCATCTGCATTTTCATCCGAGAACCTTCCTTTTATTCGCTTGATAAATCTAAGCCTCTTTAAGTTGGTTTTAGCGAGATAGTTCCCTATTTTAATAGTAATAAACACTTGGTTGTTATTCCACACTTTATTATAAACAAAACGACCCGGCTTTCAGCATATCATGCCATCATCATATCATGCCTGATGATGGCATGATATGCTGAAACCCGGATCGTTTTGTTTCTAATAAAGTGTGGAATAACAACCAAGTGTTTATTATTATGAAAATGAAGGAGTTCCACAGAGTAAAGCCGGAGACAGTGTTTTATATTAAAAGTGATAGTTCCCTAGTCATAATGGAGACCATATCCAAATTTTATTTTTTGATTTCAGCGTCTGTAAGAAGTGTGAAATAAATATTGTAATATTAATGGAGCAAATATATAGCTATATATTACTAACATTCTCAGTAATTAAATAAATAAAGCTACATAAGTTTCTAACTTGACTCATTTTTCCCCCCGTACGGCTGAAAACCCTTCAAAACAGCAGGTTTTTTTGCGGTTCTGTAAAAGTTACAGTGGTGAGTAATAGATTATTTTTTATAAATAGTTGAGAAAACATGCAATCTACATACCGTTCGTTTTTTGACGAAATATAGGTGCTAGAAATTCCTAATTATTTTAATATTCTCCCTCTGGAGCGCATAGCCGTACTCTATCCCATGTAAAACAGCTTTCCTTTTCAGGCAAATTGCTCGAAAAGTAGTTCGGCAAGGCGTTGATATTTTTATGTCATTGGGAAGATGAGAGCCTTTTCTTTAAAAAGTGGCCAAATTCTAGGCGAAGTGATTTTTCGCTCAAGCCATCTACAAATATTTCGAATGCGTTAAACCCACGTTAGGTCTGAATTGTTGGTGATCCAAAGCTTCATTTGACGCATGTATATTTATCCCCTCTCTTTAAAGATATTTTGTTGGTGTAATTTATTTCGTGATAAGTGTATTAGGTGTGTAATTTTGAAGGTGTAGTAACATTTCACTTGGCTGACATCAGAATATTTTTCTGAAATGCTGTAGAGATTTAGCTGGACACATAATCAAATTCTTATGTTTGAATAATTTTTATGCGTTACGCATAGAGCTAGAGGATTTATGCGACTGCATAAACGCATAATTTTTCAGAAACGTACAAAATGCACCCAAAATGATATTTATGACATGTGTGACCAAACTCTGATCTAAATTCATACGCATAATCACGAGGTATTTGCAGCATACCCAAATTCTCCCGCATAATCTCGCATAATGACCCGAAATGTGAGGTTGTGTGCCATTTTTGTCACACTTTGATGTTTAAAAAAGGCATTTTCGGGACCCGGGAAATTTTCTGTGCGATTTTCGAGGCCAGAAGAACATTTAAGTGTCTAGCCGCATGGAGATGAGATATAGGAGTATTTCCTTCGCCCTGCTATGCTATACTCCATGCACGTCTGCATGCACTGCAGATCTACACTAATGTGTCCATCTTTTTCATATGGTATGATAATTGAAATTGATAGTGACACCCGGTGATACTGGCAAATGATTAATGAATGAAAGTATCAGGGCTCTTACATTTGTTTACCATTATGTGATGATGCAAACTTTGTACATTGAAGATTCTTTTCACTCTTTATAATGAAATATTGTAAAAACAGCAGTCTAGTCTTCTAATTTGATGCTGAAATGATTGAAGCTTTTGTTCCAAAATTTTATTTTAAACACACTAGTAGTGTGATATATGATGTTTTGAATGTTTGGTATCATAGAGTAAGGTATTATTATTACTCTGTGGTGGTATACACATATATCATTAACTAGAAGTAGTTATTTTTAGTTCATTTTACACAAAGGTATCTCTGTCATGTTGTGTAACTATGTAATTATTTTAATTTGTCACACAACTGACAATAAAAATGTTTTGATATTTTACTATTTTCATTCAGTATCATTTTACTTTCTTTTTATCGGCCCTGTTAGTATATATTTATGCTTTTATCAATATCATGAAGTTCTTTGAGGAAGATTTGGCGAAGATGGCAAATAGCCATTTAGGGAAACTTGTATCGGTCAGTATAAGCTGCATATTGTGCGCACGTGAGCGCCAGAAAATCAATTTTTTGGCATAATGTCGCATAGTTTTGGAAGTTTTTTCGCATAAAAGATGCATAAAGGGCCTTTTCTTGGCCGCATAATAGGCGCGTAATTAGATCAAATTTTGGTGCATAATTTCATGTTCAAAAATGCATAAATCCCCTAGCTCTAGTTATGCACCAATTTGTTTTCTGCTAATCGTGGTTTCAGCATCGGTATACTTCATTGGAAATAAAATATATGCCATATAGATAAGAGCATTGAACTCATGCGCCGCTGATACCGTGCGGTGATTGGTGGGAAAATGAATCATATCGGTAGAATATTTCAAATATATGCCTCCTTTTTATTATCCACGCAGTCAGTTCCGACGCGGATTTTTTATAATTACACGTCTTATACGTCGATAGGATTTGGCGAATCAGTCATAAGAATGTGAGTCCGATGTCTTAAAAGTGTCATTACGGCAGGATTATTACTATAGTTTGCTGAAAAATTTCCCTTCCGAAATTTATTTCTTTGTTATTAAGATGGTTTGAGCGAGATAATTCCCTAGTCATAATGGAGACCATATTGAAATTTTATTTTTTGATTTCAGCGTCTGTAAGAAGAATGAAATAAACATTGTAATATTAATGGTGCAAAGATATAGTTATATATGATCAAAATTTTCAGTAATTAAATAAATATAAGCTACATAAGTCGCTAACTTGATAAATTTTTTTCCCGCCGTACGGCTGAAAACCCTTCAAAACAGCAGGGTTTTTTTTGCGATTCTGTAAAAATTACAGTGGTGAGTACAGTAGATTATATTTTATAAATAGTTGAGAAAACATGCAATATACACACCTTTAGTTTTTTGATGCAATCTAGGTGCTAGAAGTTCCTATTTTTTAAATATTCTCGCTCTGGAGCGCAGATCCATAATCTATAATATAAAATCATAATCCCATATAAAAGAGCTTGTGTTTTCAGGCAAATTGCTCGAAAAGTAGTTCGGCAAGGGGTTGATATTTTTATATCATTGGAAAGATCCGAGTTTTTTCTTTAAAATGAGACCAAATTCATAAAATTCTAGGTGAAGTGATTTTGCGCTCAAACTACCTTAAATCCCCGTCAAGGCGAACGATTTTTTGCTATGAGCTACGTTTTCTGGTGAGAACAAATGTCACTGCTGGGATAACACCAGACAAAGATTCTTGTTGGAAGCAAGGGCATCGGCTACCGGTATATACATTTTAACATCGTTTTTAATGGGATAGATTACGGATTTCATTACCACGTAAAACAGTTTACATTTTCAGGCAAATTGCTCGAAAAGTAGTTCGGCAAGGGGTAGATATTTTGATATCATTGGAAAGATGAGAGCTTTTTCTTTAAAATGAAGTCATATTCATCAAATTCTAGGTGAAGTGGTTTTTCGTTTTTTAAGTGCTCTGATACATGATCTTGCAAGCATTATTTAACCTTTCTTCGCTGGTCAATAAAGACCCATGATATCTTATCTTCATCAAGAAAGTGGAAATATTAGGGTGAACACTGTCATATGTGTTCCGCAGGGAATGTATGAATCCACGTGTATCAAGCATCGTGAGCCGTTCAATACCCACATTCCAGGAAGTGCGAGAATAATAACCTTATGTCAGACATTTTAACCATCTTATGGCAACCTATTTTCGGGTGGAGTCATTGAATAATACTTGGGTTCATTAAATTACCTATAGTGCTGCGCCAGAGAACAAATGTTATGTTCCAAAGTAAACGTTAAACAGAAAATAAATATTTACTGGGTGTAAAACTGATTTTTTTACTGCCTTATTTTGTAGTTATTGTAAATTAAACACTTAAGCACTGTGCAAAACATGAACGCCGTTACGACAAATTAAAATCAGTTACAAATATTTTAATTATTATGCGTGTGTGAGCCCATATTTCGGCCCCATCGTAATTCCGCATGTAAAATGGGAAAAAAAGATCGCATGGCCCTTATTGTATTCTCTCCTGGGCCTCATGCGCAACTTTTCAGCCATTGGTGCATCAGTGGAGGGGAAACATCTGAAAACAATGACTGCCATCTTCATTTTATTCTCGGGCGTCGAAAAGGGAGCTTTTCATCTCGCAACTTTGAGTTCGCAAAGCGTAATCTCACAGAGGCAGCTTCACTCCTCTTCTGAGGGTTCTTCTTTCCGGTCTCATTGTTGCCGCTGCCACGGCGACCTTCAGAAAGGCCATTGAGCCACCAACACGACCACGCTGTCGCTTTCGTTACGTTGCAACAAGGAGAGACGTCTATCGACGCTCAAAGAGCTCCCTCGCCGCTTTCGTGGCATACAATGGAATGGCAAAGCATCTATCCGAGCCGGCTGTTTCTCCTCGCTTTCCGTCTCTCTACCACTGGCATCGTCTGAAGCGGGCTCTAAACGGTCGAGAAAGCGTCCATTTACTGAGTTGATATTTTCACTGGGTTAATTAAATTACCACCGTCTTGAATAAAAGGAACTAAATGGTTTGTTTGGCGGTGGGTCTAAAAATGTCCTTGGGAAAGCGCTGGATACTTAACTTTGCTCACTACGTTTTTTGATGATTGAAAACCATCTGTGAACACCGTTATAATGATCAGGGAGTGTACTTGTGGCTGTCTTTCCATCGTGTACACTTCCTGTACATTTTTAATCGTGGAAATCACGTCTTTCCAATGATTTATGCAATGAAGTTACTTCAGAATCATTTTGTTGCCGTCGTAAAGCAGGGACTGTTCTATTTATGGGGCTGGGTGTATGATGAATGACTGCTCAAGGAAATGAGTACTTAAAAGCTCTCGCGAAAGCTTAAGACGTTCGGATGCGCGGCGTTTGTGTTATCCGCGTCATACAAATTCCATGTTTTGAATTGCACTCATGCATGGCACAAATTCCATGTCTTCGCTTTCCCCTACGTCCCTTTTCCCTACCCCTTCCACCAAACTTTACCCCTCCACGATGTCTTCTTCTGCGCATCCGAACGCCATAAGCTTTCGCGAGAGCTTGTACACACTACTGAATTGTGCGTGCTAGGCTAAACAAAATGAACTTTGTAAAGAGCAGCTCGATGTTCCATTCACTTGGAGTGACAAAAAAAACACATTCAAGCGTGAAATCACGCCGGAAGAGGAAGTATAATATTGAAGGAATTCAAATTAGAAAGGTACGAATAGTCACAAGGGTGAATGTAAATTGAAAATGTCTTAAATTCAGAAATAAATAGTCATGACTTTATTTATGCTGCAACTTTTCAATGAAATGCTAAATCAAAACTTTTGATTGATCCACACGAGTAAATGAAACTCGAGCGTGAACAAATGGCTACATATGATAATTCTCGAGTAGATTTCATGTAATGATTAAGCGTTTATTTCTTCATGCTTGTTGTTCGGGAGTACCCCGCGTACTTATTCAGGTGTGTTGCTATCCGACGTTTCGTGGTCGTTGCTGGTCACTTTACAATCTAAGGGAATGAGGCATCTGTTGAATTGGGGGGTTTATATAATGATTCATGGAGGAAAGAGGATGGGAAGAGAAGGAGTAGTATTCATTGCAGTAAAGTTTTGTACTTTTCTACATTTTTTATTTTTTAAACAAACTACACGAAAGGAGTAGTCATTGAAATTTTTTTAGAGGTAGGTCCCAATGTGTGGTTGATTTTGAAGCCGCAGTCTCAATTGCAGTTTTGTTTGCATTTACTTATCTCCAACCGTACGCTGATCAGCTGGGACTTAAATTTTTCACCTTCACGATAATCTTACATTAGTTTGTTTGACTTCAATCGGGTGTCCCGAGGTTGCATGTTCCGCTACCGATGACTTATAAAGGGTTGTCCCAGTCGAATAGCCCGCTGGTGCCGCCGTGGCCTATTAGTTGTTGACCGCCTTCTGACCATTTGCCGCCGCGGGAAACCGGACCAGAGATGCTCATTCAAACTGAACGAAGGATTTTTCATCAGTTGGTGTTTTAGAACGGCGGCTTTAAAATGCATTCGTTGATTTGAACCCTGAAAAATTTCCTGAAGCAATGACTTCTAACGTTTCCTGTACCAAAACTTGTCTATTCGCCGTATCGGGTTCCCTGGTTGGTAAAGTACTGGCGCCAAAACCAAAATATCGCTGGTTTGAATATGGTTTCAGACATTGGGTCTGTGCCTGTCTTTGCATTATGGCTTCAGGTAAAACGGTACGATATCACCTTAGCTGTTGGATTATAATGCATGAGACCCGTGTGATATAACTCATGTTTGATCCGCTGGCTTTTGTGCTGCCTTCTCATGCCGAGTGTTAGTTCCCGATGGCACTGCATTATTCATCCTAATTTCCCTGCATCGTGGAATGTTTTCCTTGTGAAAAATAGACTCTGCAGTTTGACCGGGAAAAACCAGGAAAGTCCTTAGGAATTACTATGCTATCCCTATATCCGCAGTTGTCCTGTTTCTTTCATTAGTCATCGAATCGTTTTCTTTCTTGCAACTTCTCTGAGAAATGATTGCGTCCCTCATGGCGAAGGAATTGTGAGCGACGCTGAGCCGCCGGGCTCATTCGAAGAGTTCCTTGCTCACCGTCGGATTGAATTGCACTCATTTAGCTTTCTTCTCCATCTCCTTCCACAATCCCTCCGCCCATTTATTCGCTCGCTATATTACCGTTCGCTATATTACCGTTCGTTCCCCTGGTAGATGTAGTCATTGCAATGGATTTGTCTCGGTTTTACGTAAATTACATTACACTGGACTGGGGATCAAATGGTGGAAATGACCACCACAGTCTATACGCATATCAGCAATATTTTCTATATCCAAAAACTGTATTTACGACTGGTCTAGACTCAATGTATAAATATCTAGTACAACTATAATGCTTTGGTCACAACTTTTGTTGAACAAACCAAAAGTGGTTGAATAACTCCGTGAATTTGTTGTGAAATGGTAAGGGAGGTTTTGAGGACGAGATAATCCGGGGAGAGAATGAAAAATTTCCTTGATGATCAAACATTGTATTGAAGCTAATAGTAATTGAAAATTTCTACCAATATTTATTTATTTATTTATTTTCAATAACTACCGAAAACAGCTCTTCTTGGCCCTAATATCGGGACATTAACAATTGACGATCACACACAATCATGCCCTGGGAGGTGAAAAATCCTCCCCAGGCAATACTCGAACCCGCGACCTTTGAGTTAGCAGGCGAGGACGTTACCCCGCCGCCAACGAGGCCGGCTAATATATACTATTTTACTTGTGTTACTAATTTTTTCGAGTAAAAAAGTATTAACTAATAATTGTTACATTATTGATCGCGATTTGTGAAACACAAGGTGTTTCTTTTTTGACGCCAGTCTCTCTTTCACCGATTTGTTGAAGATATAGTTGCTTAAGTAATTACGTCCTTGCTCTCTAAGGAAGCAAATGTTGTGATAGTATGCTATTATTATACACGGCACTTGGACTTTTAAAAAGGTCAAAGTGTTAATAAGGCATGGATTCTAATGCTAGAATTTAAATACACTTCTATTTCAGTCAACCGTATATTTCGATTACAAATCAAAGATTCGCGAAGATGACTTTCTGAATTTTAATTAATTATAATGGCATGACTGCCAGCAAGATGACACTAGCAAGCTCGTTTGTAACTTGTGAAGCCCGCGTGAAAAATGGGCATTTGTCCCGACAAATAATTTGATTGATTGCAAAATACGATTCATGATCGGAATAGCCGTCATCACTGTTTCACGACCTCCCAACAGGCTCAATGTGCCGTTACATTACTCGCCGCCGCGGCGCTGGCGTTGCTCGTTGTTATTGCATTGACCTTGCTCTCTCTTTACGTCACTACCAAGGGTCTGACGGAATTGCGATATCTCGTATGGATTTCTACTAGCGCCAATTGTTTCAGGCGCAAATGGGAAAATACGTATGCGTGAAAAAGATAGTGCTTTTGCCATAAATATTTTATTTTGTTGTGAAAAAATGCAGTAATAATTCCTTTTGTTGTTTGACGTTTATCAGTGTCCATTTAAAATACACCTGGGACCACATAAGACATCGCCATCGCAACCGTAAGTAAACAAAGAAGATGGCCGAGAAAGTACACTGCGGAAACGCCAAGAGATGGACTGGACGGCATTATTATCGCTGCAATCTGGTTCCAGAATTTTTCATCATGCAGAATTGATTATACAATTACCTTTTTAAGTTTCCCCTGAGAAATAAATAGGTTATTTCCCTCTTAAATCTGCAAGATATTCAATTAATGAGCATACCTGTCGCGCTGTTGCGCTGATGGTTAGCACCTGGCCGCTAGAGTGCTCTGGGTGAAATGTATAACGAGTAATGTGAGTGTCAAACCCTTGTTGACTCGTTGCTCGTTGTTATTGTATTGACCTTGTTCTCTATTTATGTCACTACGTCTTGTTTCTGTGTGCGACGGCCATCATTAGATACGGCGGCATTATCCTCGCGCAACCAAAGCGCAACTAGTTGTGAGGCTCCTTTCACTTAGAAGTCCATTTCTTTCGTGACGACGGTACTTCCTTAGTTTCACTTTTACGTCGAATCATCTTCTACGCGGCTGGAACTCTGCCCGAGCACTCTGAGTGAACTGAGTCACTGAAGAGACGAGCGAAATAAAGAGAGCTTCTTCGGTACCGTTTATGCCGGATATTGCGCATTCTAGATGAGATAATGTGCCGTACATTTTCCTGCTTCCCTGGTCAAAGGACAATTCGCGCCTCCTGTGATGGGTACTCGAAAGATCTCATTCATAGAATAGAATAGAATTTTTATTTCAATCTATTATTGCAAAAACAGTAATTGGGTAACCCCTAAGGAATACACCTGTATTGGGGCTAATATCATGTTATCCATGCAAAAATGCTGACAAAATATACATAAGTAGAACTGTACACAAACATATATTTATAGAAGCCTGTGAAAATTGTGGCAATAATAGGGGAATTGACACAACGATAAAACACCGATAACAGTGGTTATGAGTTAGATAGATACATACATGATTAGCTGTTGTGGAGCATTAACAAAAACAATAACAAAATCATTTCAAAAGCTTTCATTTTTTTACAATTAATTCAGTATTTATTACATGAATATTACAGAAAAAGACCTCTATATTTTTTATAAGAATAAGCCAGGATTATATTTCATAAAGAAACTTTCGAGTGTTTTTTTCTACCTTGATGCATGTCGGAAGAACATTTAAATATTTTTCTTGATATATATAAAAACATCTTTGGTACAACGTCAGATTGGCTTTTGGTAAAGAAACATCATTTCTTTGACGCAAACTGATGATGTGTGACTTAGGTAACAAATTTGCTTCGTCACCACTTCTTAAATAAAAAGTTTTTAGTACCTTATAAAATAAACAAGTATCTGAGACATACTGCTCTAGGTATCAGTTACTATTTCCATTCATTTCTGTTTTTTTTTCAACTCAAGTACTTGCTGTAAATGATAAAAATAAGTGTTTCGTTACAGATGTTACTTTTTTACGGTAGACTTGAATGTTTAATATAACTGTTTTATGGTCTTCCTGTTAATTATGAGCAGTTAAAAAGTTATTTAAGTCACCGTTCAAAGATCATTTTTTACACCCTACGGAAATGCACTTGGAATAATTCCCGTTCTTGAATATAAAGTGGTTTATACTGCCCTAGTCATAAAAAATATGGCAGAATTATTTCTCAAGGGCTTTTTTTTGTCGGTACGCCATAACTTCCTTAATACTGCATCAATTTTCATAAATGAGGCATCGTTTTAAAGCTTATCTTAACCACTATACCAGAAAAATATACAAATTACTCACATTTCAGTTATTTTTCGAAAAATTAAAATTGAAAAATAAAAACTGTTTTTGAAATCCCGCCCTCGCCCTATCGATCCTCTATCGAGAATATCGAGATATATCGAAATGAAACCGATTTCAATTTCATGCATCTATAATCTCAATCCACATTTAATTTCGAATTAAAATATTGATTGAAGGTATTCGATCTGCTAATCTAGGTATTTATAAAATGAACTAAATATATTAAAACTTGAATTTATATTTACTTCCCCAAACTGCTCGCAGTCATTTGTTTTTACTTAGTCCATGACGACCAACTTACTTCGTCTCTGCTCTCTACGATAAACAAACCCGGCGATCAAATCAGATTATTCACTTTAAAGAAATCTACACAAGTTCAACTCAAAAGTAAGTACCGTATGGATTCTGACGCACTAACTACACGGTACTAATTATACGGTGTGCACTTCAATTAAGTGGGATTTGAGGAGGATACAGTGCGAATGCTTCGCACGGGTCGACTAGTTATGGCAGAATGCTGCTACTAAGAAAGACGATATGTATTCTTTGAACTGTTATTTTATAATCTTTGGTACGTGTATGTTCTCATTACCTGCGCAAAGTGTCAGTTTCTCAAAGCTTTGGGATGTGTCGCTTGAAATTGAATAATCTAAAGACAAACGTGAATATAAGGTAATGCAATTCATAAAACGAATTTGCTATTCCCGTGTTTAATTCACTTCACTTCAATAGAACTGAAAATGTTTTCGGAGTATGATAACTGCTCATTAACAAAACTAAGAGCGAGCAAAAATTACCGCGAGATCTTCAAACGAAATCGTTACGGTCGTTTTTAATTAATGAAAATGCCCGAATCGTTGTGCTAATCAGATAAAACCGTTGTCATGGGAGAGAGAGATAGAAGCAACAATCTACAAACAAGAGCAACGATTTTGTTTATTAGTATTCAGGCTTTTGATTCTGCGATTAATTATTTGGTATTAGGCAACAGCTATAAACTCCCTTATACCTGGAAGAGAATTTTCCAAATTAAGTTTTTACTTCTCAAAATCATCAACTGATAGAATTCTTTATTTATTCTTTTAAAAAGACCATTGTTGTTCTTAAAAGCGCGACGAAGCCGGCAGCACAGCACGGCGAAACTATTGTTTGATACTAAACAATTAATAACGCAGAACCAAAAGCCTGAATACCATAAACAATGAGCTGCAAAAATGTACAAAAAAAGATTTTGTTTCTTGCCGAACATTCTGGACGAAAATGGGCGCAGTATAGCTGTGAAAACGTTCCTAGCGCTGAACTAGGGGGGGGGGGGAAGGGAGGGAGGAAGTGGAAAGGGTGTAATGGTGATGTAGGGGCCGAAGAAAACCACTCTTGTGCAGAAACAGGCGAGGCTTTCCCTTTCAAAGGTGAACATGCTGAAACGGTAATCGTGTGGCTCTCATACTGTGTGCGCGTCTTAAGGAGGTTCCGCCGCGACTGTGTGAGTCAAAACAAATACTAAATTCCACATTTTTTATATTTTGTCCAAAAAATCCTGCTTTCGCTGATGCAATGCGTTACCTAAAGAAACCCAATAGTAAATTAGAAAAAATGCAAATTATTCCACGAATGTATTTTAAATTAGCACTTTTCTCCAGCCATTGAAGCCAACTGCAGCGCCATTTCGTACGAATTACCGAATTTTGACTTCAATTACGGCAATAATTCCCTAATAACTAAAAAATAAGGTGGTGAGATGCCTATATTTTATTTTTTCAATTTCTCTGGATTATTTCCTTCATATAAATAAGTTTTCCGCGAAAATGGCATTTATATTTTATGGAAAAATACTATTTTTACCCGTGTTTCTCTCATTCCCTCATTGAACACAATGTAATTTCAAGTTCAATTTTTGAATAAAATAGCGTGAAAAGGTATTATTTTGTTGTTCATATCTGATAGAGTACAATTATTTTTACAAGTAGACAGAAAATGAATAAAATGACATTTAAGTCATTTGTTAAGTACTTTGTTAATTACCACATTAATAATTTGCCAAGGAGGTTAGCAAAAAATGTTTGGACCGCATTTAATTAAATTGCGTCTGTTAACGCGGTGGCAATCACAATACAGGCAGTAATGGAAATGATACAGGAATAATATTTTTAATATTTGGCCCATTTTACATCTTTGGCCGTGCGACCAAATGGTGTTATGACCAGAGTTTTCGGCTCGGTATTCGAAATTCAGTCAAAATTACATGTAAATGTTTTTTTATTCATTTTTGATTCGGCGTGACGCCTTGATGTTCGTTATCTACCTCTCTAATAATATGAAATGTATTATTTCGCGTTTAATTGAGAATCTGTGCAAATATAATGGAATTATTCCGAAATATATATTATGTGCCATAATGTTAAAAAAAAACATTGAATGAAAGCATCAAGGCAAAAATTTATCAAATACCTTAAGGACTCTTGGGACTGTTATCTTTGGGACCCCATATGTTGAGATCTCATCACTTCGACCCAGACGTTGGTCTAGTAGTGGTGGCTCATACATTTCTGGGGGCGCTATTTCGAAAACTCTTTAACATAGTATGGATAAAAAAAAAAAAAAAATATATATATATATATATAATGTCTTAGTAGAAAATCGCTCTCGGCGACGATGCACATGCATAAATAAAACAGTGATACACTAAACAAACACAGAAACACGCAAAAAGGACACTCACAAAAGAAAACTTGTACGTTTCGGCGTCAGGACGCCATCGTCAGCGGTAGAAGAATCAAGAAAGAAAGAAAGAAGAAGATTCTTCTACCGCTGACGATGGCGTCCTGACGCCGAAACGTACAAGTTTTCTTTTGTGAGTGTCCTTTTTGCGTATTTCTGTGTTTGTCTAGTGTATCACTGTTTTATTTATGCATTATAATTTATAAAAAAAAATATATATATATTTTTTATGCGAACTGCCGCAAAACTATTATCAGCCCAAGTACATCTAGAGGGAAAGTAATGAACTTCGGCCTCACTAAGCGGTCGCGCGCTACCTAGGACGAGGATAAGAAGCGACCAGACCTGTAATTCTAAGATCTTGGTGCTCCACACCAAACAACCCAACCCTCCTAACCTAACCCTCTTGACCCAACCCAACCTATTAGCCCCCGCTCAGCAGCATTTAAAAGTTCCGACGCCCAGGTCTCAAGATGATCTACCGTGCAAAATGCGCGCGTGTTATACAAATGAGGAAAGGACAAGTGGTATGCTAGCACGAGAGAGAGAGACCATAATTAACAGGAGGCAAATAATGATAGGAAGCCCGAGTTGATAATCTAAGGAAAGATTAACGAGGCGCCCAATATGGAGCTGGGAGGAGCTTAGCTTAGGTACTACGTAGAGGCGTGGGCGTGGAAGACGAGGGAGAGAAAGTTGGGAGGGATAGGAGGAGGAGTGCCGGAAGCGTGAAAGGGGCAGGAGAAAGGAGAGGGAGGTTGCTCGAGGACATCCAGAAGAGGCAAAGTAGGGTAATCTAGCAAGTATTGAAACGGGACGGGGTTTTCGGGGGCTGTTTTGAAAGAGAGAATGCTTACATATTTACAACCCCGCGATTCGCCACAATAACGTCTGGCTCGGGCTGTTTGTACTCCACAGACATTTAAGGTAGTTTGAGCGAAAAATCACTTCACCTAGAACTTGATGAATTTGGCCCAATTTAAAGAAAAAAACTCTCATCTTTTCAATGATATTAAAATATCAACCCCTTGCCGAACTACGTTTTGAGCATTTTGCCTAAAAATATAAGCTGTTTTACATGTGATAGATTATGGCTGTGCGCTCCAGAGGGAGAATATTGAAGGAAATAGGAATTTATAGTACCTTTATTTCGTCCAAAAACTAACGGTTTGAAGATTGCATGTTTTCTCAACTATTTATAAAAGATAATATATTACTCACCAGAGTAATGTTTACAGAATCGCAAAAAAAACCTGGTGTTTTGAAGGGTTTTCAGCCGTACGGCGGGAAAAAATGAGTCAAGTCAGAGACTTCTGTGGCTTTATTTATTTAATTACTGAGAATTTTGGTCATATATAACTATATATTTGCGCCATTAATATTACAGTATTTATTTCATACTTCTTACAGACGCTGAAATAAAAAAATTAAATTTTAATATGGTCTCCATTATGACTAGGGATCTATCTCGCTCAAACCACCTTAAGGTAGTTAAAGCGAAAAATCACTTCACCTAGAATTTGATGAATTTGGCCTAATTTGAAAGAAAAAACTATCATCTTTTCAATAGTATCAAAATATCAACCTCTTGCCGAACTACTTTTCGAGCAATTTACCTAAAAATATCAGCAGCGTTACATGGGGTAGATTATGGCCGTGCGCTCCAGAGTGAGAATAATTAAAAAATTAGGAACTTATAGCACCTAGATTTCGTTAAAAAACTAACGATGTGTAGATTGCATGTTTTCTCAACTATTTATAACAAATAATCTATTACTCACCACAGTAAGTTTTATAGAATCGCAAAAAAAACCTGGTGTTTTGAAGGGTTTTCAGCCGTACGGCGGGAAAAAATGAGTCAATTTAGATACTAATGTAGCTCTATTTATTTAATTACTGAGTATTTTGGTCATGCATAACTATATATTTGAGCCATTAACACTACAATATTTATTTCATACTTCTTACAGATGCTGAAATAAAAAAATAAAATCTGAATATGGTCTCCATTATGACTAGGGAACTACCTCGCTCAAACCACCTTAAATGCGATAGTGAATTAAAAAAAATAATATTTTATTATGCTGTATTTAAGTTTATGAGTGCCTTGCCATGGATGTGAATCATTCGAGGGAATGGGGATAATTTGAACGTGTCTATCTCTTCCTTGTTTCATCTGGCCAGTAGCTGAGTAATAAGAGGTAAATAATCTCGTCCGCGTTAGAATTTCAGCTCTTCAGGGGTGTCATTCTGTTATTCGTCGGTTCCGTACCGATCGGTTGGGCTTCCTAACCAACCGACCGGTTGAGATTCCGTAACCGACTTGGACTCAGCCACCGACGGAGCCTATTTCAGCGATTCTGTATGCAAGTCGGTGCCATTCCAGTCGGTTAGGTAACTCCTCCCACAAATTGTTCCCCCCTCCTCACAATTTTCCGAGTGTTTCCGAAGCTGACGGTCACATGCTGTATTCCCACCAATGGAAGACGATAGAACAAACAAATGACTATCGGAAGCCGCCTAGTGCTCTCGGGGTTGAAATCAACAACAGAAATCAACGATGTCGAAAAGAGAATGATCGTATAATAATTTTGAGCAATGTGTATTTGACAATTAATATAAGTGCATTATACTTAAAGCACATATCTAGTAGCGTCCGTGAGAATATGAAGTATCAGTAAAAGACGTTGAGTGCTACGAGATTAAATGAAGTGTGCGAAGTGAGAATGAATCAGCTGTGATCGTTTGAATCCAGAAATAACTTTCAAAATTTCAATTTAACCTGTATATTGATTGATTATATTTATTAACTCGTGTGATTGAGATCCGACATTTAACAGCGTTTCGCATTTGGAATTTCTAGTTGCAGAAAAGGCATTACGTGTTGTACCGATATATGTAGTATTTAATCTTCCAAAGATTGATAGAATTGTTCGTTGAAATAAATTAAACAGTGGCGTGATATCGAAAATAGAAAATCCGTGAATGTATTATATATTGTAGGTATGGTATTGAAATATTCTTGTTGGTATATTATTCTATATTCGTGGTTTTAGGACAGTGAAATTGCTGCGCGCTCGTGCCATGAAACATTTATTATGTAATTTCGTGGAGCAAATTTGAATGTAAAATGAATTTAATGAGTGATAAATAAATACATATGGTGAAAGAAATTTAAGTTGAGTGTAGAAGTAAATAAATTTGCTATTAGCACTGTTGGTTATTGTACGTGTAGGTACCTATTTGCAAGTAGTGTTGTCACCACACCATGGTGTTGTCCAACACATTGTTTCAACATTATTTGATGAATAATCCGAAATTTATTATGATAGAGTGATGATTTACAGTTCAATGCAAAAGATTCATAAAATATATCTCCTCAACTACGAAAATAGAGGCCGGAAGCAAACAAACATCGGTATTAATACGAACTTTCGTTACCCTGGCCCAAAATCGGGGGATAACATAGGTATCGCAAATGTGCGAAATCGCCTATTTCCTGAAATCAGAAGCTACTTTAGTATGTAATCTAGTTAAGTAAGTGACCCCATACACGATGTAAGATTATAATATGAAAACTTTCAACGGGAATCATCCATTTAAGAATAGCCAAACCGCAATAATAGGCATTCACCGCGGACAATTTTTGGCAATTATTTTTGAAAAATATTCCGGTGACAGTATGCTGAATACCCTATATATGGTGCTATTTACGTACAATTGTTAGTGCCAAATAGTAAAACATTTTTAACGGCCAAGAGAATACAATGCAATACTACGGAATTCTAGTTGTGTAGAAGTTTCTCTTATAGATCATCACCTTTATGACCTTAAATTCATCGACTTTTGCATTTGCTCTCTTAATAACAAATTACGTCGCTATTACATCCATGAATATATGTTTAATCATTATTACAAGTATCAAATATCCCATTTCGGGCTAAAAATCCAAATTAATTATCGATTTGCTTCGGTGTTTCTCAAGCAAACCGACTGATTCTCCGCCGCACCGACAGCTTTTAGGTGTCGGTGCGATCCACCGATTCGCACCGACTGGAGCTCGCCGGCGCACCGGTCGGGTGCGTACAGAATCGCACGGCTTCTCTCTCTCGTCGGTGTGACGTCACACCCGACGAAAAGCCTACCGTACCGATCGGTTTGGAGTTACAAATGATACCCCAGGTCACCTTCGCCCGTCTACAAGCGTTTATCTCGCTCGCTTTCCACGCGTTTGGAGCTACCGTCCCGATTCATCCAAATACACCGCGTCACATTGTCATTTTTTTTTTGCTAATATCGCGCATCGTCCTTGAGCCTCACCTCATTCATTATTCCGTGGACGAGTCGAGCGAATACATCACACGGTCACGTGGCAACAACAAGCGAGCCGTGTTGCGGGATACATTAGCCGAGTTCCTCGTTGCCGTGCATTGTGATCCACAGCAATTTTACATTCATTGCGAGAAATGGTGCAATACCGTGATGTTCCTTATTGTAAAAGTTCGTGTAAAACTCCAGGGGTATTATTCCACAAATTTCCAGCGGAAGTAAGCATGTTTTAACTGTGCGGCAGTAAAAATACGGCGGGATGAAAGAAAAATCATAGATTTCGTCTTCTATGCGTGTGTGCTCCCGACATTTTTTACCCAGTGATTACAAAGAAGTCTTGTCTGGAAGAAAGTTTTTGATTTTTAAGAGATTTTTAAGTTCAATTTGCAATGTTTGCACCTGTCCTGTTGAAGGAATCGCATTAGGATTAGCACAATACTGGAATGTTGGTGGTTCCCTTTTTATTTTCAGGCTTGGCTTGGCATATACAGCATTCATTACTGCATCAGGTTCAATTTTGATTTAATTTAAAGGCGCATTGATAAATAAGATGTTTAAGATGTTGCATTTTTAATGATGGAGAGCATCAGATGTAAAGAGTAAAAGCTGAATAAATGTCGTATGAAAGGAAATTTCTACAAAGAAAAGAAAAATCACACCGACACTCTGCAAAACCCCGTGTAAACGAAGAGAAAATATATTGTGAATAAGGTATTCTCGGGATTAGCACCGTTTAAGGCTGATGCCAACGTTTCGACAGAAAACTCTTCCGTCATCATTAGGGCTATGATGCCTGGGCCCCAAATATATCCACTTTTATATTTCTTAGTCTTAGAGTCTTGCGGGTCATCATAATGGTGTCTGTCTGTCTGTTGCTCAATCACGCAAACACTACTGAACCGATTGAGCTGAAATTTTGTATTTAGTTAGAAAATGTACCGGGATGAAACATAGGCTACATTAAAAATCTGTAGGGCCCCCAAAGGCTCCTCCTGGGGGTCCTTTGTGGTCCATGCTAAGCATTGGGTTTGGTGCAGTGGTTTTATTTTTTGCTTTTAAAATTACTTTCACTCAAGATAAAGGGCTGGAATTTTTTTTATCGGATGGCTGAATAAATGAAAATTCTATGTCTTTCAATCGATTTTCTTTTACGCTTCGTAATTCTCTGAAAATTATGTTTATAGCTGAAAAATCTCACATTTTTCTCTGAAATCAACAATAGCATATTTCCTTGACAACCAGAGATTTGAATTTCAAAGGATATTCATGCATCTGGCATTTAAGTTTTCCTGCCGGCCCATGATAGCACGTAGAAAGAAAATGTGTATAGGAAGGGCCCAGAGTCCCAAAGGCCCCATGATAGATTGCTTCGGGGGGTAATCGATAAATTCAACGCATATTTACAGGTATAATCTTCAATGTCTATTCTCCAAGTAGCTCTCATAAGGGGACTGCATACGAGAGAACACTTACGTATAAAACGATACACATAAAGGAATTAAACGTGGAAGAATATTTACGTGCAGTGAATAATAATGTTAATAATGCCTCTGTTGCTACAACAAATACGGCGTCGTTTATTATATTTTAATACTCAGATGAATTACACGTAGTGGAACCGTCTGCCTCTCATTACGATTGCGAAATGTTTTTTTGATCAATTCCCACATAAACTTTACGAGTTATATACTTCAACGTGTTAAAATGCAGTTTACTTACATTGACTCAATCATCGAGTTGCCTATTCGAGTCTCTCACTTGCCTCTGTGTTTCCCCTCCTTGGACTTAAAAATATATCCATAAACATGCCTTATAGAATGAAGGGTAACCTTTTGAAAAAATTTTCTAAAGCATGAGGAATGTCTTCTTTGCGAGAAAATGAGTCCTTGCATGAAAAACGACAAAGGTTAGCCTTGGATGCTCAAATACATGCCTACCAGCAATCTCATGGTAATCTCCCCGTGGTGTTTCTCGGATTACGCTAAGAATCGCACAAATTTCATCCTAACCAAACCTACTGACGGGTAACCTGGTTCAAATATTGAGCCATTTGTTTCGAAACTTCAATCTGTTTTAAGATGGCGGAAATTATAAATGCGTCACTGCATTCTTCTTACCCATAAGAAGAACGGATATTCTGCGCAATGGACGTCATCGGTGCATGAACATTGGCAAGTGCACTAAGACTGATCATCATAGATTTTTAATTTTGTAACCAATGATTATGATTTAGGAAACAATGAATATAGCCACCCTATATGCCAAAGGCATAGTCCGGGTATTGAAGGATTCATAGGACAAATAAACATCGCTGCTATTGAAAATGCTCCTTTTGACGTAGTCAACCGCTGGATTATACTCTACTCTCCTATCCTGATTAAGATACGCAACGCACATATGGCAACGGTGAATGGCGGAACTCAATTAAGTCATTGAATGCAAATATATTTATGTACACAAGGGAAGTGATCAAGCTGTTATTCACTCAGAAGACGGCTCAAGAGAACTTGAGGGACGAGGTCACCATCTATCAACCTAGGTGCTATTTATTAAGTAGTAATGAGTCTTCGTGGCCCATTATTGGGTTTTCCCGTGTATTAAAGAGGACAAACAATCACTCAACTCTTCGTGCACGAAATGGAAAATGAACGAGTTGCAACGATCACAACAAACAAAATAGGATACGAACACCTCAAATGATCACGCTGACAGTATTCTTCAGGTTTTGTGGTTTTATGATAAAATAAGTTCAATGTTTTTCACATCCGTTGAATTTCAACGGGTACCTTCAGCTAGTCGCCTATAAATATATACCTATGCTCGGGGTCAAGTCAGCTCTGGCTATTGTTGAACTTTCTTTTTTCCGTTATTATTTTTCGGAGTAACGGTTTCCATTCATGTCTAAGAGCGTTCCACAGGAGTCGCGTTTAAGGTCGCTCTTTCCCAGCCAGATTGCAATGGTTTCTTTTACCAGACGCCCCCATTGGCTTTCGTGACGAGTTGGGCGTCATCAAAGGAGATGATGTGATCTTCGGATAGGCCTTGTTCAGCCACGGCAGATTATTCTTGGTGGAACAACCTAATATATCTCCTGTATTCTTTAAAGTAGAACCTCTACTACAAGGGACTTCGATAACATGCCCTGATATTTTCATATATTGCAGAGAAGTTATGTTTTAGTCGATATGTGAAAAGCTAATTGGGGGTAATTGGTCATTTTGTGCTGATAACAGGATTTGAAAATTGTAATTTTCAGCCTCAAATTACATAGGCCTCTTATGGCGGAATGGTGTCGTCCCTCACTTCAAAATTTTATTCCTCGAGATTTCCCTCGGCAAGGCTACCTCAAAAACGACTATTTGGTGATAATTATCAACGGATTAAATGAAAAATTTTCAGGTCACCTACCTTATTGGCCATTTAATGCTGATATTTATGATTGAAAAGCGAAGCAGAGTCTAACTTTTGTTCCGTAGCCGCCATATTGAAATAAGCTTGGCAACTATGGTTGAAGAGTAAACAAAGCACATGGCCCATCCTGGTTTTTCCTCCATGCCTCACGTCACCATTGCAGACGATTTATGCACCGACATGTGTAATTTATCAGTGTTGGTTACTTAAAGAATACCTATAAGCGCCCAAATTTTATTAAAAATGCGAATTATCATAACCGGAATAGTATACATCCCTTATAATAGTAGACGTATCGCTTTAAACGTGACAAAAAAGCTCTTCATTGCTACTTGTGAGGGTTTATCTATTCTTCAAAAGACTACTTCAATTAGTTTTATCTGTATTTCGAAATGTAAGGTCATCGTTTTCAACTTCAAGAAAATACTTAATATATTTAATTAGCAATGTAATTGAGAATATAAGTCAATAATTAGATTTATATGTATATGAACGAGACACGAAGTATATTGTTAATGGGAACTATAGTGTTTGGAAATACTATTTCGCGAACGTACTAATTAATCGAATAGTCACTCATGTATTCTCCGAAAGTATAAAACAGAATCTCGTAGGGAACTCAATCAATTGTTCTGATAAAAAATATTTCGACACAATAGAGTATTTGCACACTTTTAGGAAGTGACATCTGAAAAATCTATCGATACTTCAGACACTAAATTTTCATTCTGACGCTCGAGAGGCTTTTCGTTAATTTTTTATTAGCTAATAAAATCTAATAAATTATTATTGCGCCGAAACACTGGTCCGCCATGTTTTGTAGGCTCTGACGTCATCTCCCATAGTCGACCATTTGTTGATTTGGAGATTGTGTGACTGTGTAGTCTTAGCGTGCGGACGAAACTTTAATTAGCAAATATCGAAATAACTTCGAATAGGCAAATAATATTTCACTCTCAACGCACAGCTAGGCTATTTCGCTTCTGCTAATATGGGAGATGACGTCACACTACGAAGAACCAATGGTTGGGCGTTTAGACCTAGACAATTTCGATGCTAAAACAATGCATATTAAAAGCTATTTATTAAATTAATTAGTTGGAATTATACCTTGGTATTTCGTACGTGGCATTTCGAAACAAAACACTACTCGCTATAATAAATTTCAACAAAATACCTCACTTACGCAAATACTCTATTGTTCTAATTGCTCCGGAAACTAGTAGTTTACTCGCATATCTCATTCATTATTTCCCACTTATTACGCCAGATATTTATGATAAGACAATCTAATTTTAGCAAGTTTGACCAATGGATTTCAATTTGCACTTTTATTGTTAACGAGGGTACCTAGTTTAAACGAACAAAGGTGCCCAACCGGAGTGAAACTATGATATGTTGACAGTTATACAGTGTTGTCGAGTCCATCGTCAGCAATCATGTATAAAACATTTGTTTTAATTACGTTTATATTAAAAGAGGAAAATCGCTCATTAGTTCTGTTGTTTTAATTCATCCCTAATTTTATTACTATGAAGCTTTACTGCCGTTCCAGAGAAAATTTTTAAATTCCTCTGAGACATGGCGTCAATATAAAAACCATTCTTCATATCACAGGATTGCTCCATTTGGAAGAGAACTCATGTACCGTACAGACATGTTGAATAATTGAAAATTATTTTCAATTATTATGAATAACATTTTGAGGAGTTTTATCTTGTTTATGTCGAGTTCATCTATGTAATGAAAGCAGTACTTCGAAGCCCAGGTTCTACCCTAAGCCTGGGGTGGGATCACGGTTTCTTATTTCGCGTTGTCGCTATAGTTATCTAAATCGCAAACCACTCTAGAAGGCCTATGCTCAGAGTTAGTGTGCTAAGAACACACTCCATCCATTGCCACAAGTAATATAAATCTCCTGACTAAGTTTGAAGAATGACGATCGCGTTTTCGCTCTTCTGAGCGCAATTGAAAAATAACGGTTACGCGAGCACACGCGTTATGAAGAACCGTGATCGCGCCCCTGGGGGGTTATTTTGTAATCTCACTTTAGTGAGAATACGTCATAAAATGTCACTTTTTCGTAGTTCAACTCCGCCACCCAGGCGGCGTGACCATCTTCGGATCTCAAACGGTGAACTGCCGGTCATGTGCTGGTCTTTTAGACGATTCATCCGCTCTGATCCGTATCTTTCGACTCTTGATCCGTTTCATTATCTCCGCCTGCCATTAGTTCCATCTCACCTGTCATAAGGAACGTGACATGGAGCCACCATCGTTTCCACTTGAAGCTTGAGTTGGAAAATAAACAAGGGCGCGAAAGATACAAACGATTTTAAATCGTATTGTTGTATTTTGCTAAACGTGAAGAACTTCAGCATTTTCAACTCCAATATCTATTGGGCACTTGAAGGTATGATTTCATTGAAATGCTTATGTTATTATTAGCTTGAATAATCTGTGTATATATTTCGTATCAATATTTCCCAAACAATGTTGCTGATACCTTTGTTTTCGTGTGCCTATCCGCCAGTGTATGGAATTCAGTTATTTATAATATAATTTCATAATTTTAACATATTGCCTTAAAATCTACGTTCTTGGTAGATATTTCCCGTGCTTGTGAATCGAAAACTAATTGGATGCACTTAATTTTTCTTTTAAATATTGAGTGATCGCTTACATGTCGCTTGTAGTTTTGACTGTATTTAGATTTTCGTGGTATGTACAGTGTAAGATATCTTCCTTAAGATGTTGAGCAATATCTGGGTATTCGCTAGTCTCGGCATCTTTTATTTGATATAAGGTAATTGAAGCTTCGACAATTCACGAACCGTTCGTGAGCCGATCATTAAGAGAGGGAAACGGATCTCCCGCCTTTCCACTAAGAGTCACTAAAAAGGTGAGATTACAAAATAACCCCCCAGGTCTCTATATCGAGCGTCCTGTCTCGCCGATGTATATTTTTCAGCACTGGCTGGCCATTCGGTAAACTCCTGGTGGGGGGTTATTTTGTAATCTCACTTAAGTGAGAATGCGTCATACAATGTGGAATATTACGTCATTTTTCGTAGTTCAACTCCGCCACCCAGGCGGCGTGAACATCTTCGGCTCTCAAGTGGTGAACTGCCGATCTATTTATTTGATTCACCTGCTCTTTCGACTCTTGATCCGTATCTTTCGACTCATGACTCGTTTCATTTGGCTCCGCATTTCATTAGTTCCATCTCACTTGTCGTTAGGAACGTGAAATGGAGCCACCACGAATAATACACTACAGGACAGGCTCCTTGGGAGCCACCATCGGACCTTGGCCGATCGTGAGACGATCATTAACAGAGCGAAACGGATCTCCCGCCTTCCCGCAAAGAGTCATTAAAAAGGTGAGATTATAAATAGCCCACCTGGTGTCTTGAGTCCCAGTTCGTCCTTAACCACGGCCGTAGATATAACTCGTATAAGATGGCCCCGCAGTTTTTTTCGGTGGTTTGTGAATTACTTGAGTGTTTTTTTTTGCCAGGATCCTAGAGATTTTCTCCGCGACGGTTGAAATGTAGGGGAGGCAAGCTCTGACATTGGGTTTTTTATCCGCCGGGAAAACACCAGATCTTATGAAAACATTTTTGTTCCCAGGGTTTGAGCCAAAATTGGAATATAAATTTAAAAAACCTCCCTGGGACTTTCAACGCTGTAGAAGACCAACTTAGTTTACGGCATATTTCTAGGTGAAGCTATTTCTTAAAGAAAAATGGAAATACTTCGCAAATAACATATGAGTTGTGACAAGTTGATATGGGTATGAGTTACCAAAGGTCATTTGCGCCGAGTTGAAAGATATGGCAAGGATTATTTTGTGTCAATGGATGAAATGGATCGAATTTATTCCCACATAGCACCAATTTCGATCGGGATTTCGATGAAAAAGTCTGAGGAGGAGGCTTCTAAGAGCTAGCTGCGGTAATACCAATAAAAACGGAGTCTCGGGCAAGTGCACAAAAGTTTGGAAATGACACATGGAGAAATCATCGACCTTGACCGAGACTCGAACCTGGATCCCTCGATGTCGGACGGAGTTGTTTTGCCTGGTGCACGATTGAGCGCCAGCTTCAAGCATCGTCGGACAGAGGTTTGGATCGAGCTAATCTCCAATAGGGACCGCGATTGATGTTGACAGGAACCGCTCTTCGGGCGGGTACTTCTGATTCGTTTGCTTAGCCGCTGAACTAACTTTTAAAATGCTTCCCGTTGAAATCTTTGAACAGGTGGCTTATGCCTCATGCTACCTTGACTGTTGACACAATTACACAGCGTTAAACGACCTATCTACCTTTTTTGTAAACTAATTAAACAAGCGATATCGATGATGTCACCGTGACTATCCGCCATATTTAACCGATACGCTTCAACGACGGGTAAGCAATCTTCAAACGCCGATGTTTCGAAGGTGAGCGGTGAACTTTGGCTTTGGCGACTGAAAATAACGCTTGAAGTATCGCTTTGGCCCGGTAATCGTCAGAATTCATGCGGCGAACGGCAGTTGAAGCTATCGTGAACTTAGGGGCATTAACCTATCGAGGCGATCCTCTTTGAGTTGGACGCCTCGGTATTTTAGCTGGTCCAAGAATACCTGTTGCGATATCGAGGGACCCGGGATCGAGATCCAATCAAGACGAATGGCTTTTTCCTACGTAGAATTTTTGCTCTATCGCTGGAAAATCGTTGCCACTTCCGGAATTAAAACCCGCGTCCTCAGAGGGATGGGAAACCATACTCTATTCCATCATCATCATTGGTGCTTCTGTCCGCAGACAGGTTTCAACGGTAGCGTTGTCTCCACAGCATTCTGTCCTGGGCCTCTCTTTTCATCTCCGCATAACTCCTTCCTTCTTTTATATCCCTCAGCATTCCGTGCCTCCTCCTTCCTCTTCCTCTCTTCCCTTCTATTTTCCCTTCTATTATTAATTTCTGTAGGCTATTCCATCACATCCACCTAATTTACCCGCGGGGAAATCGTGTGACTAGAATAATAGAAGGGTAGGCTGATGATTTTTCAAAACCTATCCTGACTGGTAGAGCACTAAATACTTGTTGTATTTAACTGTGCTTATCCTTTGGTTTTTGTGTAATTTTCATCTTGGTAATCATCAGTTGCACGGTTTACTCGTTTAAAATCACACTTACTTACTCTTACTCCCAGGGCCATCTATATCTTTTGCGATATTTAGCCGCATCAACAAATCCCCTCCACCTGGATCGATCTTCTGCCTCTCTTTCTGTTGCTCCGATCTTTCACATATCCGTTCTCACTTGGTCCCACCATCTTAGACGTGGTCTTCCCCTGGGTCTTCTTCATTCAGGAATCCTGTTTAGTACCTCCTTCAGCAGACTTCCCTCCTCTTTCCTAAGAATATGTCCAGCCCACCTGATTCTTCTTGCTTCTATTTAACTTGATCTGTCAGGATGTTTGTATAGATTCCTGATTTCTCTGTTGTGTTTTTTCTCCATTTTCCTTCTTCGTATGTGGGCCCATAGATTTTTCGCAATATCTTATTCTCGAACACTATTCGTTTTTTTCTCATCCTTCTTCGACAGCCTCCACGTTTCGGATCCGTAGAGTAGTAGGTACTGGGGATATTATTGTTTTATAAAGTCTGATTTTGGTTTTGTGTGACAGGGCTTTAGAAGATAGAATTCGGTTGCATGCATGCAGAAATCTGTTGGCGAGGTTTAACCTTTTTTGTATTTCTGGCTCTAGCGTGTTATCATTTGTTTAAATTACTCCTAAATATTAAAAATGGTCTACTTTTTCAAATGCAAGACCATCTATTTGCAGATGACCTGTATTTCTTTTTTGACGTCTTGAAAAATGCATGTATTTAATTTTTGTATCATTTATTTTCAGTCCTATTTTTTCCGTTTCCTTCCTACATACATTTGTCAACATTGTTAAATCTTCTATACTTTCTGCAAATATCGCTACGTCGTCTGCAAAGGCTAGAACGTTTATTTTGGTCCCAATTTTGATGCCAAGGTCCACCTCTGCTACTTTTTCCAGTGCTTCCTCAATTGCAATATTGAAAAGAATTGGATTTAAAATCACACATGGTTCTTAAAATGCCGGAAGAGAAAAGTTAGCGCGTTTAGGGATCCACTGCGAAAGGAAGCCTATTATTGTAAATGGCGGGCGCTTCGGCGTCGCATAAGCGTGAAATCCCATCCCGTTTGCTCCGCACTTAGAAAGGAATCACGTGGGAGGAGGCGGCTGGTCCAACGATGCGATCCGTCTTACCGAACGCCTTACGGGAGTTGAGAGTGAAAAGATTCCCCGGCGATCGAGCGTTTATGAATAGCATTGACTGATTGGAGTGACCCCATGCGGAGAAAAGTTTTCGCTGACTAACTGTCGGAACCCAGCCACGCGTTCAACACTCGTCCCGCAAAGCACTCTTTTCACTCTTTTAACTATTATTCCATCGAGCTCTGGCTTCATTTAACCATTCTTCTGGCAGTGGTCTACGCGTGAAAAGCGAAAGCTCCTTGCTCCGATTTCCAGTTCTTGTGAAGTTTTTAATGACTGTGCAAGTTACTTTTAATAATTGTTGGGCTAATGGTTTGCCTGTTTCCGGAACCTATTAAGTCTTCTCTAAGTCTTCGCTGACTGTTCGGTCTTCGCTGACTTCGGTCAAGTTTTCGCTGACTAACTGTCGGAGCCCAGCCACGCGTTCACCACTCATCCCGTAAAGCACTCTTTTCACTCTTTTAACTATTCTATCGAGCTCTGGCATCATTAAAACATTCTGGCAGTTGTCTACGCGTGGAAAACGAAAGCCCCTTGCTCCCATTTCCAGTTCTTGTGAAGTTTTTAATGACTGTGCAAGTTGCTTTTAATAATTGTTGGGCTAATGGTTAGTTTGCCTACTTCCGGAACCTATTAAGTCTTCTGTAAAATGTATCTACTTATTTCTGTTGCTTAGTCTTTTCCGTATAATTTGGTGAAACTAATGTGTACAGTGAAATCTCCGAAGACAGTATGCTTCTTTTAAAGTCTCATTTTTACAAACAGTGTATCGTGAAATATGGCAATAAAAAGTTTAAAAGTAATTCGGGAATGGGGCTAATTGTATTTCATTTTGAAGTGATTATTAATAGGTCGAGTTGCGTAGTATTTCCAGAATTCTCCTTATCAATCTGCCGGTAGTCAAAATAATATTTTAATACGTCTTTTGGGGATTAATTTTTCTTTCTCATTGACTCCCTACGGTTATGGTATTTCTTAATTACGGTCTCACGGTCATCCACTCTTTGATGCTATTTTAGAGAATTTTCGTAGAAGACCTGAATCCGTGATATTTATCAGAAAGAAAGCTGTGAGTTGGGAGAATCCAAGCATAGCTGTTGGAGTCCTTTTTAAAATGGAGAATAAGTTAAGTGGAGAAGTACTCCATCTAATTAGAAACCTGCCTTACCTGTAGAACTATCATTACTACAACCCGATGGGTTGGAATCGACCAGTTGTGAATTATGGAAGGCATTACTCTCAATCAAAATGCTGCACGAAATAAGCGGAATGTATTCATACTTTTTTTCAAGCTTAATGAAGGTCTTGTATTAATGCTGCGACCTGTTGGGTGTACGTTTTGTGCGCACGACGCGATCCGTCTTCTTCCCCTCTTGATGTTCTCATTATCCCGAAGATTGCTTCCGATGTCGAGCCATCAAGAATAAATTCGAAATATGCAAATACGACGGAGCATTTCATATTCTTGGCCTCGTTGGTCCATATCTCTCAAATATTAACTCAGTGTGAAGAGGTAAGGACTTTCCAACTCCTTGACGTTGATCAATCGATGTCTCGCCAAAAATAAAAATGGAACAAGAATTTCAGTGAGGCTTCATATGGAGTAGTACTGGAATTCGATATCCCGAATGCCTTAAGGTAGTTTGAGCGAAAAGTCACTTCACCTAGAATTTGATGAATTTGGTCTCATCTTAAAGAAAAAACTCTCATCTTTACAATGATATCAACATACCAACCCCTTGCCTAACTACTTTTCGAGCAATTTGTCTAAAAATATAAGATGTTTTACATGGGATAGATTATGGCTGTGCGCTTCAGAGGGAGAGTATTTAAAAAATTAGGAACTTGTAGCACCTAGATCTCGTCAAAAAACTAACAGTGTGTAGATTGCACGTTTTGTTAACTATTTATAAAAAATAATCTATTACTCACCACAGTATTCCTTACAGAATCACAAAAAAACCTGCTGTTTTGAAGGGTTTTCAGCCGTGCGGCGGGAAAAAATGAGTCAAGTTAGAGACTTATGTAGCTTTATTTATTTAATTACTGAGAATTTTGGTCTTATTTAGCTATATATTTGCGCTATTAATATTACAATATTTATTTCACACTTCTTACAGACGCTGAAATTAAACAATAAAATTAGAATATGGTCTCCATTATGACTAGGGAACTATCTCGCTCAAAACACCTTCAAAAGAAAAATAGGTAAGCGGAAGGAAGTATGGGGTGAGATAAGATGGACGCTATTAGCGGAATTACTGAGGGTGTAGGTAGGAAGGAGGTCGGGTTGTGTTCGTGTATGAGGAGAGGAGGGCTATTAGGTAATTATTATCTGGTACGTTGCGCACTCCAGACTCGGAGAGACGCGCTCTCCGAAAGACCGGAAGGAGCGTCAAGGGAGGCGAGGGTGGAGGAGTGCGGTGGAGGAAGGGGTGCTGCTATTTCCAAAGGAGGAAACGAGGAAGGAAGGAAGGAAGTATGTAGTCCTTTAGGCTCGGTGCGCGAGAGACGGAAGCAACAGCGTTCTAAGAGATCTTTCTTCCGAGACTGGCTCTCTCCGCTTGAGGCCGCGCATTCTCCAGTATAATAGTTACGGGAGAACAAGTTTAAACGCACGCCGACGATGACGTGGGTACTCCAACCCCACACCCCACCGATGATCGAGAGGCGCATGATATTATTAACCTGCTATCGTTTTACTTTGGTCTTAATCAAGTGCACGAGGTGTAAAGCGACTTTAGGTGGTTCCACCGTAAAATTGCTAAAAAATGTCATTTTATTCCTACTCTGTCTACTTGTAGAAAAACTTGTCCTCTATCTAATATGAACAACAAAATAATACCTTTCCACGCTATTTTATTATATAATTAAACTTGAAATTACATTGTGTTCAATGGAGGAATGAGAGAAACACTGGTAAAAATAGTATTTTTCCATAAAATATAAATGGCATTTTCGTGGAAAACTATTTATAAGAGGGAACTAATCCAGAGAAATTGAATACAAATAAAATATAGGAATCTTACCACCTTATTTTTTTATTTATTAGGGAATTACTGCAGTCATTGAAGTCAAAATGCGGTAATTCGTAGGAAATGGCGCTGCATTCGTAGGAAATGGCCCTATGGCTGGAAAAAAGTGCTCATTTAAAATACATTCGTGGAATAATCTGCATTTTTTCTACTTTACTTTTGGTTTTGTGAGTAACGCATTTCATCAGCGAAATCAGGATTTTTTGGACAAAATATCAAAAATGTGGAATTGAGTATTTGTTTTGACTCACACAGTCGCGGCGGAATCTCCTTAATACGATCTCCATCTGTCGATTCCAGAAATGTGCACCGCCATCTTTGTTGCTATGATCATCGCGCTTTTCTCGGAATGGCCGACTTATATCTATTTCTCAAGAGAATTCCTTTGATGTTCGAAAGTGACATAATTATCAATTTGACCGTAAAAAATAACAGGTGGTGTTCGCAGTTCTACCTTATGTTCTTATTGCATCAAACGTCTTGTCTTTTTAGTCGGGGATGTGCATGAGTTGAAATGAATGGAAACGAATGAATTTAGTCGCCGTCAATTTCTACCCTCCCCACGCTTTGTGCAATTGGCACTGACTCTGGCTTTCGCTTTGAGTTGCTATCGCTCCAGAAATCTTATGGAACGTATGACATTTTGGGCGTCTCAAGACTAATTGTGAGTTTCTCGCTTCTTTTTCGTAACCTATTTAAGTGGGCGGCCTTCAACTTCTTCTTTTTCTTGGGAACAATTACAAATTTCCCTCGGAAGCCGAGAATTTTCCAATATTTCACGAATTAAATCTCTCGATTTTTTTTAACCTCTATGAATTCAGTTTGCATTGTGGATTCATCCCTTACAACTTTTTAAACGCTTTCAAATGAATCTAATCGCGAACTCTTCGCACGATTTTTCATCCAGCTAAGTTAAGTGTGCCCCGTTTAGATTTTACAGCCACATTGGTGGCTATCTTACTATTTTATGATGATGGCTCCAATTCAAAAAATGGCCTGCTGTTTTACTCTTTCAACATACCTTTTTTAAATGGCCCGTGGCATCTAAAATAATTTCCCATTCATAAAGAAATGTTTGACACCCAGTTTTGTGCACCACCGCGCAACAGACATCCACACATCCGTGCCGAATTACGAATGAGACGTTTCGCGAACTAAACTATTTTACGAGCGGTGCCCTATATTTTTGTATTTTGTGATATTTTGAACGTGGAGAGGAAGTGTCTTACACTACTACCTTAGTTTCGACTACAATTTCTCACATCTTCATCGTACTGAAGGGAATGGAATTATGCACTATTCAAACATCATTGAGCTTAGTTTTATACCAGGATAAACTGCGATATAATCTAATCTTATGATATTTTCAGCTCAATTACTTGTAAAATGCGATGGACTCTTAAATCAGCTCGCAAGGAATGAAGTAGAATGAATGAAGTAGTAGCCCTGTTGAGCAGACGCAAGGCCGTTCGGGAGGGGAAGTTGAGCCGTGGCCACCAGGGCATGAAAAAGGGATAAAAATGAGTCAAGGGAGCGAGGGAATGAATTAATGGATTCATCGCTCTGCTTCTCTCTATCTCTCTCTTCTGTTGCCATTGGTGGTGCGTGGGTTCCAGGAATTCATGTATTAACGATTATCAACCTCTCTGTTCGAGTTTTGCCTTTTTTATCATTCCACTTTACGTCTGTTCTACAAACTTTTTTTGGAACCTAAATATGTACTATCCTTTCTGTCTACTTGAAAGTTGAAACTCGTGAGATCTTTATTTAGCGAATCTTATTTTCGCGGGTAATCTCTGAGACTTAAGTGTTTATCGTTAGACTCCCTCCAATGTCTGTTACCTTTTCTGTTTTCTCGCTCTAAATTTTAAAGAGACGTCCGACATTCATCTACATCTACAAAATACTCTGCAAGCCACCTCAGCGGTGTGTGGCAGGGGGTGAGTAATCACCAACATGCATTACACTATACCCTAAAGTTAGTGTAACTACGACTAATTATGCATTAGCATAAATCGCTAATGCTTGTCACGAGGCGAAGCCTCACAAGCATGCAACACTACACTACAGATGTCATCAAAATGGAGAGTGACCGTCAATATACCGTATAAACGCGTGTAAGAGGCGCACCCGTGTAAGAGGCGCACCCCTCTTTTTATGCGTTGAAGTTGAAGAAAAAATTTTGAGTTTTTTTTTCTTCTATTGCGAAGTTTTGCGGGCCTAACTGCGAACTTTCGGCCATTTTAAAAGCCTTCCACTTGCGATATTCTCTTATAATTTACGCGGCATTTTTCATAGGCAGATATAGACCCCGGAGGTTAATATTCACTTGGATCTGAGGTTTCCGCGGCGTTTCTCCATATTGGTAACGGCTTTCGGGCGTTCCTCTACAAGACAAGGCGGAGGAACGCCCGCGTGCCCGAACGCCGTGTCACCCTTTATGCCACTATTTACCGAGTCCAAATGACTCATGCACAGAGAAAAGACAACTAGTTTTCCCCCGCAGGTAATGCTTGTAGTAGACTCCCTCGCGCGCCTTACGGATAGCCCTCTGACTGGGCAACAGAGCGCGCCTCTCCCTTTCTCTTCCGTGCATGCTCCTGGCAGTTGAACGCGCTCTTTTTCCAAAATAAATGTTAATCGATATTTATTAACCAACGAATTCCTTTAAGATTTTATAAGTGGATGATAAAGATGAACTCGAGAGATTGGAGAAGGTCTAAACGGCGGTTTTCAGGGATGCGCGGAACGGAAAATAACGGATCCGTGCATTTGCATCTATAACTAAAATACTAATGCGTTAAATAATATGAAACTTCGTATAGCTGTTAGGAAAGATCTTTGCTACAGTATTTGTAAAGGAAATGTCGATATCTTGATCCGTGTTGTTATTACGAAGCCGTAAATGCGATGCATCCGTCCGGTACTCGGGAAAATGCGCTAACATTCTGTTTTTAAGCACACACTGAAATCGATATAAACGGTAAAATGTTTTGTACACCATCAATAAACAAGCTTTAATTTGATGTACTTCATTTTAAAATCGATTAAGCCATCTCTGAGATATTAGCCTTCAAACTCGGGTGTCGGAATTTTGCAACGGACAGATTCGTGTAAGAGGCGCACCCTCATTTTCGGCTGCGATTTCTGGGAAAAAAGGTGCGCCTCTTACACGAGTTTATACGGTACATGCATTCTACAACTACACAGATGGACAGGGACTCAAGACCCATGTAGAAAACATACTAGGCGTGCTGTTAGTATGTACTAGGTAACAGATAAGGATTCAAGTATTAGGGAGTACTACTACTACTGAGAGCTACACTACCTATCGACACACCTAGATAAAAGTCTCATTGCAGCTGTTATGGTCCCTTATAGTTCGTGGGAAGAATGACACTTTAAATCTGTCCGTTCTGCAGTCTAGTTCCCTAATTTTACTCTCATGATCTGATCTACCGTAGTATGTCGGATTTCGTAAAATATTATCAACGTCGTCAGAGAATAGACCGGCTTGGAACTTACATAATAGATTGAGTCTAAATTTTAATCGACGGTCTGAAAGCTTTTCCCATCCCAGTTGCTGCAAAAGGTCAGTAACACTAACGAGATTATCATAACGGCCTTTAACATATCTTGCCGATCTTCGCTACACGCGTTCTAACTCAGTTTCCAAGCCTATCTCATAAGGATCCCAAATACTGGCGGCATATTCTAAGTGGGGTCTAACGAGGGAGAAGTAGCTGATTTCCCTAACTTTATCGTCGCGCCTGCCAAGTACTCTTTTAACAAATCCCAATTTACGATTAGCTTGACCGGTAATTTCTCGAATATGTTTACTCCACGATAGATCATTAGTCAGTTTAACTCCGAGGTACTTAACCGATTCTACGGTGTCTAATTTTATGTTGTTTATGCAATAGCTGTTACAAGGAGCGTTTTTCCGTTTCCAAAAATTTACAACAACGCATTTTTTCAGGTTTAATTCTAGCTGCCACGCATCGCACCACTCTTGTATTGCCTCGAGGTCCTTAGTTTATAGTTATTTCGAGGATGAAATCTTTACGTGCCATGTGCTTGCGATGTACAGGAGATGAGACCTTACAATTAGTACAGCGAACAATCCCTTCTTTTTCACTTTTTCGTTCGAGGATCTTGCCACAAAATGCTTGGTAGGTATTTACCAGTCTGAAAAACTGAAATACTGGTTAGCATGAAAGGAATGGTTGGGCAATGGATGAAATAATTTAAACGGCGGAAATCTTGACGGCAAAAGTATAATAACTTTTGGTACATCCGTGGCCGAAATCATCCTTGCCTATTCTAAATGCATAGTTCTCGGGAAGAATTTTCCTCGCATTTTGAGTTCGCAGCCCACTTAGTTAGGCTATGGAAATGAAAACTCGTTCCATGAAGCTTTCTCTTGGTCGTTTTACGAGCCACGCGGGTATAGCTCACGTTCAGACTGACCCTGAAATAATAATGGGCTCCAATTCTTTCCGGAATCTTCTGCCGAATTTTCTCCGTCATGTTTCTTTTACAGAAAAACCTCTTATTGCCAAAATCCGATATTACTTACAAGTCTGAATAATCATCATTGGAAAGGTTGGACTTGTCTTGTAAGCAATACTCAGTTATGAAGTCAAATCAGCACAATGTATGGAACAGCAAAAATTATTTTGGTTACATTTCTAGTTTACCTTCGTTAAAAATAGTTCTATGCTTTCAACAGTTTCCGTTTCAAAGTCGCGGTAGCAATTAATTGAAGGTCCTTAGATGCCCTACCACCATCAAGTAGTGGGTCGTCTGATTTGGAAAAAGTCTCCAATAAGGTCTTAGTTTTCTATTACTATTAAGATAGAGAAATAAAACTTTTCTTTCTAAATAGACATTTACAGAAATGATTACGTGCTACATGTGGCTAACAATGCAAATAGATGTGATTTGTCATTTTTCCCGTCCATGAATTTGGTGGAGCAGGATAGAATAATTTTAACAAAAAATGAACAAAAAATAGCAAAAAGTTATCGTAAAAAATGTAAAAAATAATAATTTTCTAATACTGAGACTGCATCGTCATCTTCACTGCTCATACGCGAGCACCGAAATTGTGAGCTCACTTCAAACAGCTTCGGCACAACAGCCAGCCTTCTTTGCTGTTGAATAAAAATCTACAACCTTAAGGCATTTAAGGCATCATCTTCATTTAATCGCTGTCACTGTCACAGCGTTCTTTTGGATTCTGGGGAATTCCTTTTGAGTGGTTATTTTATTCTTTGTAATTGCTGGGGAAGGATGAGATATTATTCTTTTCCACTCCATGGTCACGTGCTATGTTAGACATTTCTATTGGATTCTAAATACGGACATTTGAACCAAACAACATCATCCTTTTAAAGCTATCTACATTTTCTTCAAGTTAACATAGTGTAAAGGGTATTATATGTAACTGTAATACAATGTAGACTGGGGACGAGAACATCTTGTTCGCATAAACACCCGCTGAAGTTCGCCTTGAATTAAGATGGCTTGGTGGTGTAACTGGATAAAATACCTGACCTGCAATTGGGAGATCCGGGTTCGAATCCCGGTCAAGTCAAATGATTTTTTCATGGCGAATGCCATCGTCTTCGGTGTATAGTACCTAATGTTATCCCGTTGCACCCCATGCCACCACGCCATCGTTTGACGCTTTCCATTCGCTCTGGTGCACTCCAAAGCACAAAAGCGAAAAACACTTGCTTTCCATTCATGTTTCAGGCTCTGCGCATTTCAAAACAGACCGGAAATAGAGTTGTGTTGCGATGTGCGCCAGATAGCAAAAGAACTGCGGTAATTGTATTCGCAATCGTTGTGTTTTTTTTAATTTTTGAAGGAAAGGTGTTAAAACATGGATGATGAAAGGTTTTTAATTATTCTTTAGTAAAGACCTTACGTTTTTAAGTATTTATTTTGAACCTATTCGATAATTATATACAGACCATTCGGCCATGACTATTGTGAACCTAAAGAAGAATGCTACTTCGTTCGATTGTAGGCCGTGCGCTGATGTGTCTCGATCTGCGCTTACTTCGATACATTTGAATGGACAGCTCCTCCTCAAGCCACCTATCGGAAGCAAAGACGCCTAGCAATGCCAAACAATGGAAGCCCGCAAACAATGGCAGATTCTAGTCATCACGTCTACATTGCCAGTGGAAACTATTTATTTTTTGAAGGAAAGTTGGGCTTGCTATAACTAATCAAATCATTCATACTTCACGAAATTGGTTTGAAACTCTTGAGCTGCATAATCTAGAGTCTAAAACTTTCCTTTTCGCCTTTAATTATAATTTGGATTCAACTTTACCACGGAAATGGATCAACAGCAATTTGAAGACTGATTTTTCTTCGGTGTCAGGTGATTTATGTGAGTTTCTCCTTTGCAGTTTTCTCTGCGGATTTAAAGCCATCACATTTGGGAACGATGAAAATTGCTCATCACAAGAGGATCTTGTATCTAATAATTCCCTCAGAACTCTGGATGCGGAAGAGAATCGTACGGGATGCATGACAGATGGTGCCATTTGCATCGATGGATAATAATGATTGGCCTGGAGTTGGGTGGATCCGGGGAGTCGAGAGAAAACCAGTCTCATAATTAGCCTACTTTCATCATAAGGCACCCGGGCGATTAGCGGGGAGGCGTCTCATGCAACAAACGTTCAGCTTTGCCATTTGCCTCTCATTACGGTCGATAAGTCTTAAAAATAAATAGATTTTCACCCTCTCAAGTATATTAGGATTATGTACCAATTACTATTTTGATGTGAATTAAGGTTGTGAATTGTTAAAGTTGTACATAGTTTAAAATGCATGAAACATTTCGTTCGCCATAAAAAATAGCTTATTTTTCCAAATATTTTTCGCTATAATAAAACTGGCGTTGCGGGGATAGGCAGAATCTCGTCTATTTGCTCGTTTGCATTTTATGTTTCACTGGAAAGTGACATCACATCCTTTTCATTGCGAAGCGTCGAAATATGTCATTTTAAAGTGCTTTATAGCTTAGACAACGTTTAAAGTATTTCGACTGTGTATCATCAGTATTTATTTTACGACTTGAACTTTATTTGGAGGAATTGAAAAAAAATTGGTACACCACCATTTAAGGATTTTGATTTAGGAATAATAGTTTTTTTATAATAATAACTTTATTTCACAAATAGCTTACATTCTATAATTTCCCTTTGGATGGGTTACAAAAAATATTACAACCTACACAGTTACAAGTATACTTTCTTTTTTTGGTCATTATGAATGATTTTATCCAGCATTGTCCTGCTAAGCTGATACTTATCAGCATGTTCCAAGTTTACAATGTTTTGGTGCAATCACAAAGAAAATTATTTTCTATCAATGATGAAAAAGAAAAGTTGGAGGAAAAAAAATAATAGTGCAGTTGAGCTAAGCCAAAGCGGCTCATCAGCAGGTGCCTTTAGTTAAAAAAATATTTTTTTTGCTGAGTAGCGTTTTGGACAATTAAGAGCTTGACAATGTTAGCCTATGATCCACTCTTTTAGTGATTTTTTAAGAACAGATATGCTATTAATGTCATGCATTGACATAGGTATTCAACCAAGGCATATACATTCAACCAAGGCATTAAAATAAATTTGGAAGTTTATTCATGGTCATTGCGTTAATATTTTCGAGCCGATTCCTGGAAGTTCCTCTGACGAAAAACTAAAATATAATACATCCAATCGAAATTTTATCGCGAATACCCCGTTGTCATTCGAAACACCGCACGGAAAGATTCTGTTCACCAGCTGAACGGATTCCGAGGACAGTCGCGTGGCAGAAAGTGTTGCTAAGGTGGCACATCAGGATCGGGACAGGAACGGATGCCTGATAGAGAGACTTTGATGTTACTAAACGAATTGAGACCATACGATTATCATGCTGGCACGGAGACTCAAGTTCTAGCAACCCTTCAGATATACCGGAAATGCAAAATCGGAAAAACTAAGAGAAGTTATCGGTGAAATTGCCACAAATTCTTCACCATCGATTCAAATATTTTAAATGTTGATTTTTAGAAACAATGTTCAACGTACTAACTGTGTGTAATTGACTCATGTGGATCAAAAATCCTGATTAATATTCTGCACTTTATCGTTTTAAACTCTACCAGTTTCGGTAAATTTCGCTCTGTTTTCTGTGAAACATTGTAATTACACTGCAAAGGTACGTTGAGACTTTGAAATGTAATGTAAATATACTCTAGGTTCTTTTCTTCTATTGGCATCACATCTTTGCCAAGGAACTCCAATGAATCTTCAACCACACTCGTTATTCATTTTTTTATTTATCGGTGATATAACAGGCTGTGAAAAAGAAACCGCTGGATCAAGAATTTCACCGCCTTGCACACTTATGGGAAAATTTGCAATTGGAGGTGAAAAAAAGAGATATGGTGGATAATTTACGGAGCCCTCCCTTACTCTAGTTTTCTACCACAAAAGCAGAGTAGATTGTCATTAGCATTGTGAACCATGTTAATGTTCCTCGTGGGGTACACGCCAGTTCAAAGTCACGCACTATTCGGAATGTGCTATTCATTGGTGAACTCATAAAATACTAAAAATACTACGGCAACTACTAAAAATACTACGGCAACTAGTAAAAATACTACGGCAACTACTAAAAATACATAACGACAAAAATACAGGTTTTAGACATACTAGCGATTGTCCTTTCGAATAGTACCTTCCTGAAGTTGAATTGAGTAATTTAGTTGGGAAAAATTATTTTCCTTCCATCCTTATTTTTGACATGTACTCTGAAATCGCCCACTGAACATTCGGCACTTCCATAGTTTAAGGACAAAGAAACTGTTTTATCCACATGCACTCCGTAACCACATGTTCGGCTCAAACCTATGATCTCAACCATCACATAAAATAAATTAGTACACTATAATAAATGCTAGGCGTAATCTCATTAGAGCGTGTCCATTTTATATGTAAACGGCTGGTGTCCTAACACCCCCCGCCACACGCCTATTGAGGCGGCTTGCGGGGTGATATGTAGATGTAGATGTAAACTATCACCGCCATGACTAACGAAAACCTTTTGTTCACGCCAGCCCTATACTGTGTAATGTTGACTTTATCGAGTAATTAATACTACGCCAGACTGTAATGCTGTACATATGTATTCGGTTTCCTGAGATGTGGGCACGAGGCTGAGGTGAACGCGTTTGTTATAACTTTAAAAAAAATTGCGAAAAACTACTAAAAATGCCAAATATTTTAACTTTATTACCAACATGTTAACAACCACGAAGTTTGTAGACCCTCTCGGTTGAACCCTGGTTAATATTATCGTATCGTCACGGTTCTTCGATGATGGAGGTTTGGATGCTGCATGGCGAACGGGGCAAAGATATAATTATCTCGATTAGGATGAAGTGATATCGTCGAGGCAATATTTTACTCGCGGAATCAATTTTATCAAACGCACCTCGCTTCGGATAAGTGCCCTGGACCCTCTCACGAATGGATTTTCGAGAAATAAGGCAATTCGATAAAACTCCTAATCTATAATGACATTGGTTTACGGCGGTACATTTTGGAATTTGAAAGGAATAAAAAAATCACTTTATGATGTTGCACACTTCAAATAGCGCTCTGATGGTCATATCGGATGTTTTCACACCGTTCTCAAGGGTATAATAACGGAAAAATAATTATGCCTTCGTGAGTGATGTGAAAATATCGGGATCGGTTGGAGTTTGGCTGTTAAGGTGGTTGGAGCGAGATAGTTCCCTAGTCATAATGGAGACCATATCCAAATTTTATTTTTTTATTCAGCGTTTGTAAGAAGTATGAAATAAATATTGTAATATTAATGGTGCAAAGATATAGTAATATATTTCCAAAATACTCAGTAATTAAATAAATAAAGCTACATAAGTCTCTAACTTGACTCATTTTTTCCCGCCGCACGGCTGAAAACCCTTCAAAACAGCACGTTTTTTTGCGATTCTGTAAGAAATACTGTGGTGAGTAATATATTATTGTTTATAAATAGATGAGAAAACATGCAATCTACACATCGCTAGTTTTTTGACGAAAGCTAGGTGCTAGAAGTTCCTAATTTTTTAATTATTCTCCCTCTGGAGCGCATAGCAGTAATCTATCCCATGTAAAACAGCTTATATTTTCCGGCAAATTGCTCGGAAAGTAGTTCGGCAAGGGGTTGATATTTTGATATAATTGGAAAGATGAGAGTTTTTTTCTTTAAAATGAGGCCGAATTCATCAAATTCTAGGTGAAGTGGTTTTTCGCTCAAACTACCTTAAAGTGTGGAATATTAAAAAGCTTAGTTCGCGCTGTTCCAGCCACCTGATGTGTTCCTCTCGAGGCCATGTGCCCGTGGATCTCAGGTCACCTCTCCTCCACGCCTCTCCTCCCCGCCTCTCTTCCCCGTCTCACCGTTCCAAGCCCACGCCACGAGGCGGCCGCGGTCGATCTAATGACCGAGGTGGGAATGGGCAATGGGGAAAGCAGGAATAAAAAAAAGAGTTTAGGACGGAGATTCTCGGGTCGAAAATGGGAAAAGTGCCTAGAGCGCTGGGTTTAATCTATTAGAGAACAAAGAACGCGCGCTTTGCGTGGCAGAGATGAAGTGTTCTCGACGAGGGCTCAATTAAGCCATCTCATTCCTTCGGCCCGCTTTAACGTCGCCCGAAACTTTCAGCCCTAGAGGAGCCTATTCGGCGAAATTTGAAGCCGTTCCAGTTGTCATGGCGAGGGTTGTGGAACGGTGGTGTTAGGTGCGTGGGAATTTGATGAGTGGGCAAGATGGTCTCCAAGAAGGAAAGCCTAAGAATCTTTTCATTGGAATCATTTGTGTGCGTCGTGGTCTAGAGGAAAAGGCGGAATTTCCGCCAACGCCTTTTATCCTCGGTAAACAACGTGTGACATTCGAGGGACATTGGAGAGGGTCGTTTTTCGGGTGGAGGGGCAGGAAACAGGGATGGTAAAGTGCCATTTTTTCGGGATATCAATGTAACTTCAGCCTTTACTGTATTACACTTAGCATTAAGCTTTTATGTCTAGTGTAGTTGCACATAACACAACCCCGTTGACCCAAGAAATAGCTCCAGTAGGTAGACTGCACAAGTATGTCCGATGCGCGATTAGATACCAGAGAATAATATAGCCAAATTATATTCTGGGAAAAATTTCCTACAGCGTTTTTGAGACGAGGGCATTGTTGCCATGATCGACATTTTTAAAAATCTTTCCCAAATATTTGGTTTCCCCAACGACCGTTGCCAGCAAAAGCGTTTTATTTTTTCCTCGGAGTGTACCTACCTCACCAAATAGCTTAATTTTTTAAATGTCGGTAGATATCGTAAATTCTGTCTTATGTTTTTCCAATCCAAATATTACTGCAAACTTTGGTGTGGTTTAAGTTTTAATTTTTGTTTTAGCGGTACTTTCTGACCCAACAAATTTGCCACTGCTAGATCTTTGTCGCCAATGAATTTTTATATTATCTGAAACCATGAATTTTTCCATATTTTTTTAAATTACGTAATTGCTGAAAAGGGCTAATAACCTGTGTCTAGGTGCTTTTAAGATCCACGTTTTCCTGCAATGTTTTTCTCCAATTCAGGCTATGGAATTTTCTTTTGTCACAACAAACTTATCGCTTTCAACACTTCTTTTAACTAAAAAAATGTTGTCCGGTTACGCATTACGTATATTCTGAGTGCCTTTCAATGTTTCAAGTATTTTTTGACTTTTCATTTCTTAACTAACAGCATATTTTATTATTTCAACTTATCGTATTATCCTAACCGAAGGTGGGTCAAATTAGGAACTATTGTGTGACAGCATGCTAATAAATGGAATTTTAAGTTGGTCGGCACTTCGGTTTTGACGTATGAAAATTATGATTGTTAAACAAATACGATTCCTAATAATTTTATTTTTTTATTTGTGCTTCGGGTTAAAACAATTGCTTTACGCGTCTGCTAGATCTTGGTCACTGCAAACCGATGAGACGTCAGATATCGCATTAGCTGGTGGGTGAGCAGCTTCGATTTTCGAAGAATTTCCAAATTATTTCCCAAAGTATGATCATATATTCATCGGAAACTATTGCGTTTTCGGGAAAAACTCTTTGTAGCGAGAATTTTTTTTTACTAAGAAGTTACTGAAATTAAACTTCAAAATCAACTAATTAGGACAGTAGTACTTGTACTGGGGCGTACGTTTAGATGGGCCACTTTGAAAATTACCGCGGTATTTTTCGTAATATACCTCTCCTCTTGAAAATTATCGTCATTTTCTTAATAATTCACCTATGTTTGAGATAATTTTTCATACAGAAAATTTCCCAACATGTTCTTTTAAGCCAAGTTCACATTTCCTACGTGTTTGATGATAAATTGCGGCATGTGCAACTCAATTTTGGAATATTTTACTTAAATTATTAAATTATAAGAGTAATGCATTAGAATATTCTTCTTGAAAATTTCTCATACTTTGACAAAAGAAAGCCAGATTGCGTGTTGCTGCCGTAGTTCTTTTTACAATTTAAAAAAATTTCTAATAGATTAATATTGCATTAGGTATGGTTTAAACATCGTTATTCCCTTCGTTTTGCTATTGGCTTTCTTATTTAACCATATATTTGCTGTTAAATGCTTAAAACTATAAAATACTGGAAAATTACGGTAATTTTAGATAATGAACGTAATTTACCGTGGTAATTTTTCTCAGATAAAAATTACGGTAACTTTCCCACCTCTAGGCGTACGTACAAACTGCTAGAGCTGCAAACTATGCGTCTCCGTGTTCTATGAAATATCGGTGTGACACCGGTCTGTGTAATGTTGTCTGTCCTACGGTCCATTTATAACCGATATCCCACGATCAAAGTTTGGCTTGAACACACTTTGTCAAATTAGCGAATTTGCCAAAATGTTTTGAACTCATGTCTTAAGTGGATAACTTTCGTCAAATATTTGAGCGCCTCTTAGCTCTCAGAAATTTTCTTTCGCGATTTAACACATTTCGTCAAATTAGCGAATTTGCCAACATTTTTTGAACTCATGTCTTAAGCGGATGACTTTCGTCAAATATTTGAGCACCTCTCAGCTCCCAGGAATTTTCTTTCGCGATAATTGTTTCGGCAAACCTTTGATACCATCAAAGCAACACTTGCGACGAAAATTTCCGGTAGCAGACTGGAGCCAACGACTATAGACGTCGCTGAAACCTAAAGAATAAATATTTATGTAAATCATATCGTACGCAGTTGTTGAGTTGAGTTGTTGTTGCCACCAGCTGTCGCTAATTTACTTGATACCACGTGGAATAGCACACTTCAACTATGAGCGTTGGATCGTTTTTCTGGCTCGTAGTTTCCGGTTGCAGGATTCCCAATTCCTCCTCACCTTTATGTAAACTTAAACACAACCATCTCAATTCTACTTAAAATTTACCCGTATTTTTTTAGAATGGTTTAAATAAATATAATGCAAGTGGCCATAACCGATAGTTAACCTGATCCAACTGACTCCAAACCTAAATGTTCAAATTCCAGAGTGAAAAGAACCGTAATGAAATAATTTCCTCTGCGATTGACTCTTTGGTTAAAACAAATATGTACCTCTGTCTAGTTTGTCCAAAATAATCGCTAAAGTTTTTGATTGTTTTGATCTGTGTCTATTTTCTTCAAATGAGGAGCTTTCCAATGGTTGCTACAGCATTTCATCTACCTGGATCTCATGGATTGCTATAAACCTTACACCAAAATGCCTTAGGTTTTTCTGAATCACAGATATTTATATTTGACTATATTTGACTGAAAATTCATAAGCGTTTGAAATGAAGGGTAGAGCGTGACGTGTTGAAAATAAGACGCCTGAGGCCTTATTCAGTAAGGACACGACGTGGTCGAACCTCGGAATATACGTGGGCGTGACGTCAAAATACCCGACAAACCTCAACTTTTGAGTGGTCCTATTTGAAATTTTCATGACTGTGACGTATAAATTTCGTCACAGTCGAGACTCGGAAATTCCGAGGCCATACAGAATAGCCCCTCCGATGTCTCAAATGCCGTTCTCCTTCGCGGCCTGCCATGATTCTCTAGCTCATCTTCGCTCCATGGAGTTAGCTGCAATTCCGCGCCTTCTTAGCAATCTTCAGGAGCCTGTATCATATGATTTCCTAATCATCTTGTGATTTTATTATTTGAGAATTGGAAGAGGGAATCGTTGGAGCTAAGTCAAATAACTTGCCTCAAGTGGACGCTTTGGGTGTCTATTACGGAACTATATCTATAAGCGTTAAAAGTTTAGTCGGTTGCTACGTGGCTTATCGCACGATAAGTGATTCTTTGTTATCTGCTATCGTTCGACGTCCTTACGCACGATTTCGGCTGAGATATCGTACGTTATTTTTCCCTGTCGTGGGTATTGGTATTATGGTTCTTCACATCAGCCGATAATGCAGAGATATCGTAAGATTTCCTGTCGTAGACATCATTCTCTCTGTATCTTGATATCGCAGTAAATAAACGAGGTTTAGCTAATAGTTTTTGTGCGTTTAGTATTTTTTAGAGAATTGATGGATTGATATCAACAAAATTTAATTGTTGGTGTTTCCGTCAATGTTATTTAGTGGACCCTACACTGAATTTATAGTTTACCGGGCATATGTTTGTTACCTTTCAATATTTTTCCCAAATAGGTGGTTTCCAGAGGTTTATTTTTATTGTAATATGCGATGTTTGATATAAATAGTTGTTGGTGATGATATAGACATCACAGGTGATGATAAAAATGATATAAACATCGCAGGTGATGGCATGAGATGGAATAACAACCAAGTGTTTTTTATTATTAAAATGAAGGAGTTCCACAGAGTTACGCCGGAGACAGTGTCTTATATTAAGGGAAGTTAAGGTATACTCAATGGTTAATTAATCAATGGTCAAGACAAAAATTTTATCGATAACACTCACACACCATTATCAATATTAATCCCACGGAAGTGGTTGTCTCCATTTACAATTGTGACCCTAATTATAAAGTTGCGTTTTGGGACTTTTACAGGGTATTAATGGATGAATTTGCTTTTGTAGGCTGACATGAGATACAGCTGCTGCACAGTAGTTGTTTGGCTGTTTTGGAATTTATTAAGTTAAGTGTAACTACCTCCGCAACGCGAATCAGAGCTGTGAACTACTTAATTCTATTTTTCAATTCAGTTATTGATGTCATATTTTCGTTTATACACCGTCATGCAAAAGCTACGCTTATATAGCTCTAGCCACTGAGTTTAATTCACAGTTAATGCCTGAGTTTACCGATGATAATGTATACGGATTTTATTGGAACTGCAACTTAACTAGCCTCTACTCATTTCTCTCAATGTTCTATGGCAAAGCAAAACATTCACTGAACTTTTTGTCGTAAAAGTTGACCTTGTCGAAATTACATCAAATTTGTTTAGCTAAGTTTTGAAATTTATCGTTTTATGCCAGAATAGCTATTAGCTTGATTTTTATTTGCAGCAAAAATTATTAAGATGTTCTCCTCTCAAGACAAGGTCAACTTCGCTGATAAACCAGTTTCACTCTTCTTTTGCCTCAGTCTCGCCTTAATGCCATGGAATGAAATGCTAACTATTGATGAAATTGTGAATACTATACCAAATATTTTTCTAGTCCTCATATAAGAACTATTGAGCCTCATAACCTCTTCTCACTGCAATCACGACCGTAGGTTACAATTCGTTCACTATGTTGGCATTCAAATACCCGAGGCACACTGCCTGCTTCACTCCTGTTTTACCTTCGTAGTATTTCCACCTCAAAAATTTTTCTGAAACCCATGTATTGAAATAAATTAACTATTTTCACTGATGTGCATTTTATTTGTTTACGAGAAAAAATTGTTAATTGCTATTAATTGTTAATATCGCTCTTTAGGCTATCAGTTAATGCGGATTGGGTCTCTAACAATAAGACCTTTTTGTGCAAGGTTAAGGATTAAATATTCATTGCAAATAATGCAATACGATTTCTAACTTTAATTATTTAAGTGTCACGTCATATTTTACTTGAGTTAAAGTAATCCTCACGTACGAAATCCACAGTTTATCTTGAAATGCCCCCGGGAATATTTCTCAAATAGCTTTCAACTTTCGTAGTTCCGTGGATTTCTCTCGTTCGGCAAACTAGAAAATATTTTTTGGAGATCTGTATACGTCGTACCGAATGTCAATCATGACGGAAATAAATCTATGTGCGATGACCGGAGTACAGATAAAAAACAACAATGCCATATAAAGCGATCGAAAATCGATTCGCACAATGAAAGCACTAAAATCTTTAAGAGCATTTGATGCTTGCAATATAAAACGTTGTGTTTAGATTTGTTGATAATATTCTGGAAAACGTGGGCGTCACGGAAAATGTTTGAGGGTTGTCCCGACCATAGAGGGAATAAGATTACATATCCTGCTTACCCGCTGATACTTCTTTGTATGGGGTAATTTTTTCCTCTTAGCTCTTCAAAGAAGTATTTGTCTATTTGGTTTTTCACACTCTATAAAAATCCATGAATCAATTTAAAGTCCCCATTTCGTAGTTCTCCATACACGCCACCGGGATTGCCCGAGAGCTTCTGGACGTAAGGCTGTCGCTCTCGGAAGCCAGTTGAGACGTTAAGACGGGAACACGCCCCCTTTTAGGCCGTTTTTCGTGGCGTTCAGATGTCTATTACTTTGCTAACTTTTATCTCCGAAACTAGGATTCAATTTGACCTCGGGTTTTCAGCATTGTGCTGTACTCAACATCCTCTGTCATAAGAGGGAGAAAAAGACAACTTTTACAAATGCCACTGAATATTTATTTAAACTCGACCCGGGCTTCGACGTGGGTTCACATCATCATCAGACAAAAATATAAGAGAAGCGCAAGCCTTATATACATGACATAGCCAAGTGAGGGAGGGGGGGAGGGGAAAGGGGGAGGGTTGAGGAAACCGGGAGGAGGGTAGGGGAGGGGGTGATTGCGGGTGATGGACTAAGAGGACAAAGGGGAGGGGGTTAAAGCTTTGAGAATGGGGGAAGAGGCCGGGAACATACATTCATTAACAAGGAATTTATCACAGTCAAGTTGTTTTTTAAAAATCTCCAGCTGTACTAAAGCATTCAGCTTTCGCTTGTCATCGGTAAAATGGAGAGTTATCATAGTAAAATCACTTTTATGTCCATGGGTTAAAAGATGTTTGGCGAAGTTGCTTCCGTTAAAATTAACGTTTTTAAAATCCCTTGTATGCTCCGTTTGTCTAATTTTAAAATTTATACACGTCTGTCCCACATACCGTCCACCGCTATCACTTCATTCCATTAAGTAAACACCACTTTTCTTCTGAGGATCAATGGGGTCCTTACAGTTCAGTAAAAGGTTCTTCATACTAAATGGAGTTTTGAATGCCACTTTAAAACGGTCACTCGGTATCAATTTCACCACTCGAGAGGAAATCTCGCCGAAATAAGAAATCGAGCCTTGATATAAACCTTGAAAAAGTAATTGATCCTCTGTCATCTCAATTTTTTTTCTAAAATATCGGAAAGATCCTCGTTGTGCCTGTACACCAAAATACCTTTGGCCAAATTATTTTTTATACCGGGAGGCATCAACTGAAGTGGTTCCACCGCAAATTGACTTAAATGTCATTTTATTCTTATTGTGGCTTCTTTTAGAAAAAAAATTGTCCCCTGTTTGGCATGAACAGCAAATTTCTATGTAGGATTTAAGTCTTTCCCGGCGAATGCTTAGGATGAATAGTTCTCGGGTTTCCAGCCGGGTAATGGTGTTAAACTTCACCGACGTTTAAATGGCGTAGTCTGCCATCTTCTTCAGTGTGAATGATTTTTGCCATAATCGTCATATATTTATAAGGTCACATTTTTGGTCAGGTCCTCCCTGATTAGTCTGTTTTTGATTTTTTTATATTATTTTCAATGCTTTTATCATTCTCAGAGTAGATTTCCAAGCACTGCTGAGTTGGAAACCTTTGTCCCGGTTCAAGTTTTAACTTTCCAGTCTGATCTCCACAGCTTCTTTCACAATGCGATCCCAATAATCCTTTGTTTTGCAAAGAACTTTGGTGTTGACAAAGTCGATCCTATGGCCATTTTCCAGGCTGTGTTCCGCCACCGCCGATTTTTCCGGATGGAAGAGTCTGACGCACCCTTCGTCTTCCTTCAGGCGTGTTTCTACGGTGCGTCCAGTCTCACCGATGTACATACACCTTTCCGCATTCACAAGGGATGCTGTATACTCCAGGTGTCTTCAACGGAAGGTTGTCTTTAGCGGTTCCTAGGATGTTTTTAAGTTTTGCCGTTGGTCTGTGGGTCGTCTTGATCTCGTGCTTGGCTAGTATCCTCGAGATCTGGTTGGATACTTTTGGGATGAAGGGGAGACAGGCTCTTGGTTTGGTCTGTTTCTCTCTTTCAGCAAATTTCTTCCTTTCCTTGCTTTTTTTCTCGCACCTTGAACTGGAAATTACATGGTGTTAAATGTGAGACTGGGTGAATCATGGGGAAACATACCTACTACTTATAATTTCATATAATATAAAAGCCATTTTGGCGAAAAACTGTTTATGAGAAGCGAGTTTTCCCAAGAAATCGAATGTTAATATAATGATGCTGCATCTCCATCATATTAGGTATTTGAGTTATTACCCAATTACTCCAATATTTTCAGTCAAAACGCGTTATTCAAGAGAAATGGGGCTGTAATCTTCTTCTCGGGCTGAAAGCGTGTTCAGTAAAATTCATCGACTAATATCTACATATTTTGTTCCTAAATGTTGTTTTCTTATAGCTAACACATGTCATCAGTGTATGCATATTTATTTTAAGCAATATACACGAAAATTAATAAACTAATTGTTAACATTTTGGTAAGTTTCTTTTGGATTTCTGCGATAAAACTAAACTTTTTTAGCAACAGTTTCGCCGTGCTATTCTGCCGGCTACGTCAGGCATTCTAAATCAAAAATGAAAAATAAATAAACAAACTTAAGCTGTTATTATGTACAGCATGATTAATTAATACTTTTTTTACTAATACTTATAGTTTTTCAAAAGTCTTTTCCACGTATAAGGAAGTTTGTAGCCATATTCTCTGTTTAGGTTGTTAGGTCTTTTTTTCTATTTCAACTTCCTTATACGTGGAAAAGACTTTTGAAAAACTAAAGTATTAATTAATCATGCTGTATATAATAACCGCTTAAGTTTGTTTATTTATTTTTCATTGTTGATTTAGAATACCTGACGAAGCCGGCAGAAAAGCACGGCAAAACTGTTGCTAAAAAAGTTTAGTTTAATGGCAGAAATCCAAAAGAAATTTACCAAAATTAAAATGAACTGCGAAAATCTACGAAAAAAGTTAATTGTGAACATTTATTTCGACTCACGCGGTGTCGGTGGAATCTGGCGGGTAGGGAAATATTTCCGAGCACGTGCGTGCAGCACGCAACGCCTCCTGGCGGAGAGAAGACTGCACCGCGATGACGCAGGTTTGAGTGAATATGGGGGGGAAGGCGGAAATATAGCTATCCTTCCTCCCCTGGCGTCCTTTCATTTGCGAGGAATTTCTGGAAGATTTCTCCCCGTCTTGAGGCGACCGCCTCGCTGCATTTGTGCATGCCACTTCTAATTCCGGTTGTGTGGTGGTGCCTCATCAAGTCGGCAGTGTCGTCGTCTTTCGTCTCCTGGTTCTTGGCGTGGGAGTGATTTTGTAATTTCGTTATGTGCATGTTGATTATCGCTTCGCTTCTCTGTCACTTGTGATGACGCCAGTAAATTTCTTCCATCTCATTTATCATTGAGTTTGCAACCTTTTAAGGAAGTCTTTTCTAAAGTTGATGTAACACATGAGCCTATCAGTGTGCAGGAAATTGATTTGATCCGTTCATTGCTTTCTCTGGGAAGTTTCCCGTCTTCACAACGCCAATACCCTTCCTTGCTGGCAGCTTTAACCATTACAGAGGAAGCGCAATGAATCCCAGCACAGTTCAAGGTTATCCGTCATCGCAGTATCCTCCAGGAAATCAGCATGCTTCGCTGAGAATTTATAATTGGTCGCATTTGACAATTTCTGCATCCAATGCATGTTCCTTCTGTTAAGGTGGTTTGAGCGAGATAGTTCCCTAGTCATAATAGAGACCATCTTATAATTTTATTCTTTTACTTTAGCGTCTGTAAGAAGAGTGAAATAAATATTGTAATATTAATGGCGCAAATATATAATTATATATTATTAAAATTCTCAGTTATTAAATAAATAAAGCTGCATAAGTCTCTAACTTGACTCATTTTTTCCCGCTGTACGGCTGAAAACCCTTCAAAATAGTAGGTTTTTTTTGCGATTCTGTAAAAAATACTGTGGTAATGGATTATTTTTTATAAATGGTTGAGAAAACATGCAATCTACACACAGTTAGGTTTTTGACGAAATCTAAGTGCTAGAAGTTCCTAATTTGTTTAATATTCTCCCTCTGGAGCGCACAGCCATAATCTATCCCATGTTAAACAGCTGATATTTTTAGGTAAATTGCTCGAAATGTATTTCGGCAAGGGGTTGCTATTTTTATATCATTGGAAAGATGAGGGTTTTTTCTTTGAAATGAGGCCAAATTCATCAAATTCTAGGTGGAGTGATTTTTCGCTCAAACTACCTGAAAGCCTGTTCACGCAATGCAGGGTCAGGCGTGAATTCTTTCAAGAGTGCATTCGCGGAATTTGGACAGAGACTATTTTCTGGACATGCATTCATATCATCTCGTAGTTTATTGTGATTACGCGTTGAATTTTTGAAGAGACATGCATTCAAGCAGGTTCATGCATAATGTAAACAGGCCTCCAAGCATATTTTAATGTTGATGTCGAAAATAAGGTCTATTTGTCAAATTTCTAATGCCTCAAGGTGGCTGGAGCGGTAATCGTGGGTCAACGAGTGAAATTTTAAATAAGTTTTCGAGTAAGTCGAAAAACATTCTTCGGCCACATTTCATATCAGTACATATGTTTATGCGGTGGAAGTCACCATACGTGCAGTACTGGAAATAGTGAAATAACTATGATTTACATTTTTTACCTAAATTAAATTATGTTAAGACGAGTTTTCGGCGCGGTATTCGAAATTTGGACGAAAATTATATTGAAATATGTTTTTTCAAATCTTTGACTTGGCATGGCACCTTGATAATAATTGTTAGCAACCATAATATGAAATGTAATATTTCGCGTTTAGAAGAAAACCTGTACTCATGAAATGGAATTATTACGTAATATATCTCACGTGCCATGAGGCTATGTATTTAAATTTCATTAAAATTGCCAAAAAACCGATAGGTACAACACAATTTTTCACTCATATTTGTCATGATCACTAATAAGAACACGCATGCCATGTTTCACGCAAATATGTACGTAAAGAGTATTCGTACCTTAAACGTCCTGACGGAACTATTTTTCCGGTTCTCTATGTTGGGAAAATTTGAAGGGGCTTATAGTACCGGTCGGTTTCTTTGCCTCCAACTGGCAGTTTCCTTTTCTGCGTATGATATTCTAAGTTCTCTCGCTTTCTCTTGAATCTTTCTTAGATTCAAGTGGACAATGCAGATACCAGTGAACGCCCTTTTCGTGGGAGCAAGATTTATTAACAAGTCTTGCAGAAAGACTTCATTTCATTTGTGTTGTTCAAAGCCAATATATTTTTTAAGGAAATTATTGTAAAAATAGCTAACATTATGCCCAGCTCCACGGAATATTTTCTGTCTCAGATCACGCTTGATAAATTGAGTCTCAGATTCGAGTTACTGTGATTGCGTTTCTGATTTACACTTCCCCAATGTAAGTACCAATTACGCCTTCTGGCATGAAGTCTAATATCAAGGGGTGGGCTGCAGCCCAACACCTCGAGATCTGGCTCTCAATTTAAGGCCTGCGGCAGGCTGGAAGGCTCATCGATTGACTAAAATCCGGTTATGTAAAGAAGCCCCTACCATTTTATAGAATCATGCTGAGAACAATGGTACATAGGGCTGATAAGTGGACATTGCCGAATGAAGAAGCACCACGGGAATCGAAGGTACACCGAGTAGGTGGCGCGAATAGGATGAGGAGACCAGAGTCCTCTAAATCAATGTTACTCAACTACAAAGTAGAGTAGAAGCTATGTAGAGGACTCTAAAGGAGACCACAACCCATAATACTGTGCGAATGCCTAGCGAAGACTAGGATTCGAAATCGCAACCCGAGTTTACCCTTACCGAAGCCCAATGACGTCCCATTGGAGTCCTCGTGCCCTTTGGCAACGATATAGGTCTCCATGGGGTTAAAATACAGTCATGTAATGTCGGTGTTACGTGGCCTGTAGTGCGCTCACACCAATATTATTTCTGATTTAGGGCATCTAATTGAGCACCATACAGATTCTAGGCTGGTCTGTGTAACGATTTCCGTTTGGTTGACGATTTTATTCTTTATAGCTATTAATAATCTGCCTCCAGTTCGGTTGGATCTATCTTTTCTGTAAATGTTGAATGTTTTTGAAAAAAATTCACTATCACAAATATTGTAAGTCAGCAAACTTTCTGTGCCAATAATGACGTTACACTCTGTGCTATGAATATAATGGTGAAATTGTGGAATCTTATTTTTTAAACTACGGCAAATAACTTTGGTACGACCACTGCTTCATAATTATCGTTGTTGCGTTTCGGGGGAATTTCAAAATTGCTGCCTTCAGTTAAGCTATTCTTGGGCCCTTTACCCGGAATAATTCTCTTTGCTGAATTATTTTCTTGCAACACAGAATTATTGAACCCATACCTATTATTACTTAAGTCGTCCATAAAATTTTCTTGTTGAAAATTACGGAAGTCGCGATAAGAAAAGGAGGGTAGAGAAGGACGAGTGCATTTGAATTTGTAACCGATATGGATAAGGTCATTGGAGGAAAGGAAAGGGACCTGTGATTGGGATTGAGAAGTGACTTTATCGAGATCGTCGACGAGGCAGAGATCGAGAAGGGTGTGACTAGTCGCCGTATGATGGGTCGCGGCAAACGGTTCCATGTGCAAGTTATTGTTGAGTAAGTAAAGTTAATTAGATGGTGACTGTCATGCACATCACTTACCATATCAGAATTAAAGTCTCCTAAGACGATGACGTTTTTATAACTAGGGAGAAATTTTGACTGTTCCTCTTCAAAGATAGAAAGAAAACCAGTTTTTGGTGGACGATAGACAACACTTAAAAGCAGCTTTGAGTGGTTTAACCCCGGACTCTTAAACTATAATAATTATGGTATTGGTAGTTGACAGATAGGGGAGGTAACCAGAACAGTGGCCGATAAGGTTGAGTGGATAAATAGGCCTCGTCTTCCAGCCCTGTCGTGTCTAATGGCGTTGTAGTTTTTAGTAGAGAAATTTTCATTGAGCCAAGTTCAGTCATTTGGATCACATCAAGTGATTTTGACGCACAATATACACGAAATTCATCCAGGTGACAGAAATGAGAGTAACTGTTTACAAGCTATATATATTCATAGTAGTACAAGTTTTAAATCCTAATTCAGGTAAACCAGGAGACAATTCCTATTTAAAATCTTTGAGTTCATCTTCAATGCCTACACAAATACGATCACTGCCTTCAGTTTTTCGAACAAATACACGGCCGTTTCTCACACACAAGTATTTGAGTTTATTTTCTTTTTTGAGGCCACGAACCAAAGCATAGAGCGTTGTTTATTTCTTGGAGCGAGGGACTTATTGAGTTAAATGATGGGGTTAGTCGGTGTATCAGTTTGACCAAAATCGCGAATATTTAAATTCCGTCTCACTCTCCGCGCTTGTAGAAATTCAGCCGCAGTAGCCAATCTGAAATATCCTACTTCATATAGGTAATAGGGGGAGAACGGGGCACTTGATTTGTTGTAATAGAGTGAGATTTATCTCTAAAGGCAAGGTCGATGTCATTTCCCTCAAACTTCAATCCCAAAGCATTACCTGTCTTGTGTACAAGAACAGAAACCACTTCACCTTCACACTGCGGAATGCCATGGACTTCAATGGTGTTTTTTTAAACTATCTTGCTCGAAGCGATTCAAGTTCAGAAAGGTGTTAAGTTATATGGATTTTTTCAATAACAAGGGAATCAAATCTTAAGGCATTCACTGCAGGACAACAGCTTACCAGACCGCTTGATTGCTCGCGCACGTTTTGAACAGTGGCTTGGCGATGATCACGAAACGTGCTGGTTTTTCTCGAGTACGCGACCGTCTTCCTCGGAACCATGAATATAGTACATATGGATCTAAATCTTCAGCACCACTGTACGGGCAAAGGTGTTGCCTAGCTTTTCGCAAAAGATAGGTCGCGCTGCAGTCGGCATGGTTCCGCTTCTGTGTGTCGAAAATGGCCAGTTTAATTGGGAGTCCGATTCCGGTACCTTTATTTCCAGTATCTCCATTTGAATCACGGCCTTTCCTTCGGCATGGTATGCTTGTGTGTGTCAAAAATGGCCGTTTTAACAGGCCAATTTCGGTACCTTTATTTCCAGTATCTCCATTTGAGTCATGGTCTTTCCTTATTAAAACCAACTTCTCTAGATTGGCGGCACTACAATCTGCTTGGTCCTGATTTTTTGGTGCTTGCGGAATGTTTGGCAACATCCTTTGGGGGCAAATTTAGGATCCATATGTATATTCATGCTCGGAACCCTGACGGAGACAAATATGTAGTAGCTACCGAGTAGGCATGTGCTTGGCCATCTTACGACAGTGCATCTCCATTCATTCGCAGGTGGGACCCCTGCACCCGGTCGAGATGATGGCCCGCTTCGCCCCCCTGCTCGTCCTCCTGCTCTGCGGGTCCCCCGGGGGCGGTGGGGCGGACGACGGGCAATACCACAACCACCTCGCCGCCGTCCATCCCCCCATCGCCGACATCCTCGACGTCTACGACCCGTATCGCTTGCGGGGTGGCAAAGGGCTGAAGGACGTCAACGAGGACTGCCGCAAGGACATGGAGGAATTCGTCTCGGCGCTCGAGGGAGGAGCTCCATGGGCACTAAAAAGTGAGTCCTTGACCAGTTTGCCTATGTTTGCTCGGCAGAGTGTGCTTGCCCGTCTATTTTCATTGGCCTAACTCATTAATATGCCAGAAAATTCCAAGTGGGACGTGTCAAGACCGCCCCCTGTTGCAGTTTTTCATGTTTTAGTGTAGGCTTTTTCCACAGTAAATACATTAGTTTATTCTAATAACAATAAGATTAAATTGTCAAACGTAAGGTAGCAATTTGAGAGTTATATTGTGGCGTGAATTATTTGTTTAGCCTTGAATTTGTCCACTCTGACGGATGTTCCCCTCCCTTCACCCGGAGATGCAATCGGGGGTCTATTGTGTGTACCTCCGGAATATTTCAACGGGAGGAATGCCATCACGTCACATAAGGGTAAGGCTGCGTCTGCATTAAAGAGAGACAATTATCTGGTGGTTTCCCTTTGCCTACCACATTGATGTGTGATTTGAATTAGTCTGTTGTTTTCATATGTCTTTTGTTTTGTACTGGGTTGGGCACTGAAGAGAGGACCTCGACAGTCGTGTAAGAACCGTGACAAGATATATACTGTTTTTTCCAAGTCTGTTGTATCTTTGTATCAAGAGTATTAAAGCACCTACCAAACCACACATCGCAGTACTCCGGCAGATTCCGTGAACTTCACTTTTGCCCCAATCTGTGTAAACGGTTGATACCGCACCGATCTTCGTATTATCTGCACCGTCAGTGCCTTTTTGCCTCCATCAGTGCATTCTGCAGAGACTGCTGCCCCTCAGCAGTGGTGACGGTTAGTTTGGACAGCTTAGTTTGGGTGTACACAATTCTAGTCGTATCGTTCCAGATTTTTTCCATTAACATATTTCTCCCAGCCTCACACACATTTATATCCCCATACCAATTCATAACCTCATACAGATTGTCCTGAACATTTTTGATTGTGAATTTTCACTCACTCTCTCACTCAGTGATTCAACCCGAAGGTTGGTTTGGATAGTTGAGGGTAGAGCTCACCATGGACTAAGCCACAGGCGTGTGAATTTCGCACATTCAGGGTAGGGGGGGGGGGCAGTTCCTTTCCCTGGGACACCTCGCTCTCCGAGGATATTTTTTGTTCGGGGGGCGTCCAAAGGCTTGGGTGAAGTGTTCCCTCTTGAAGGGTCCCGGATTTGAATCCGGGATCCTTCGATCAGCAGCTAAGTGCTCAACGGTCGCTAGGCCACCACGATCCCCATGAACATTGTGAATATTAATATCTATGAAAATACTTGTAATGCCTGTTGCTCACGGTAAAATATTCCATAAAAGAGTTTTATAAAAATGTTTATTGAAAGTATTATGAATCGTGCGTAAAACGTACTTGCTTGCTCACGGTAAAACTATTCATAAAACTGCAATGTCCTGCCATCTGCGAGACGCTTTGCGAACACGTGAAGTGATAAATGCACTCTCTTTTGGATGACTGTTAGGTTAAAAACTATATGTATTGTTTATTAACTTACTTTCTTATCACACTCAACGGTGCTAAGGCTCGAACGTATTCTTCTAGCAAGAAGGATGCTGCCTCAACGTTCCATGAACTTCCAGCCATGTTCGTTAACGTTTTCCTTGTTTGGTTTCCCATGGATACGAGATTATTATCAACGCGATGAGCGGAACATCTCATTGGTTGTTGCATAAAACGGTTTTATGGAAACAGAACCTGTCCTATTCCGTAAAACGTATTATAAAACTAGGTTTTATAAAACGGTTTTATCGTTAGCAAGCTCATTTTTGTAAAATTAGTCGATTTTATAAAACGTTTTACCGAAATTGTACCGTGAGCAACAGGCATTAGATTGAAAACGAAATACGTGGGGCGCATGCCGTAGATTATAGTAAGGATTGTAGGGAGTAGCTGTCGTTGAGAAAACTCACATAACAGTTAATATCATATGCATTGCAATGAAATTGTTAGTGACGTAGTTCAACTATTCATCCATCATTTATCTAATTCATGCGCCCCACGTTTTTCGTTTTCAATCTTACAATGTATTTTCATAGCTATTTAAATTCACAATCACAAATTTTCAGGACAATCTGTATGGGGATATAAATATGTGTGGGGCTAGGAGAAATTATTTTATTCTTTTTGGTCCGTTTTAAAAACGTGGTTTTTGTTAATTATTTTTCATTTAAATAATTATTTATTTTGAATTCAGTGAACGTATCGGGTATAAAAATAGGAGCTCAGCGTATCCCATTGTGTTATGTTTCCATGCATCTGTTACTGCGTTGCCGCTAACTGTGTAGCCAATCAGGTGCGAGATCTGCATCGTAGTCCGCGTTGACCTCGGGAGTGGCCCACCTTTGAACTTTCAACGCAGTCCGCCGCGATTTGATTCAATATCATTTCCAATGGAAGAGAAAATTATGGAAAACATTTGGTATTCATTCATTTGCACGACGTTAGTCATGCCGTGAGGCATAGAGATCCTCCTCCTTTTTACCCGTCGTTGTCTTATTCCTCCAGCGCAACCTCCAGTGCCGTTGCTATGCTTCCGTTGCTATGCTGGCGCTGCTATGAGAACGGCACCTGCGAGTGAAGCACAACAGAGCGGCAAAACGACGCAAAAATAGAGGCATGAAAACGTTGCCTTAATTTAACTCGGCTTTCGTTTACGTGAGAAAATATCCTATGGCAGCAGTCTCACCTTTCCTCTGCCAAAGAACACTTGAACAATTCAGTGGCGTTGAGAAATTTTAAGGTGTGGTTCGCATCATCAACCGTATCGCATACCCAAGAAATTGTCGTGCGAAATATGAGCCCGAAATAATACGAGCATCAGTTTCAACCCGTGGCCATGGAAGTTTCCATATATTAGTAGAGCCGCTCAACTAAGAGGGATAGTTCCCTTGACAGTTTTTTACTTCGCTCAGTAGAATGTTTTTTTTCCCTTCTCATCTTCAATACCTACATATTATCTGTATTCAGAGAAGAGTGAGTTGTCATTAATGGGCGATAGACATTCGGATTTAATTGAACCGCCATATAGCTGTTTCTCTAACTAAGGGCTAGCTGACGGTTCATCTGGGGAGCCATAAGTCCAGCTGGTAATGTTCACCGGCAGGAGTCCTAGAGGTCAACAGCCTGTGAGCTCGGAGGGCGATCGCAGCGTTGCGCATTGCAACGGTGACTTGTGGAACGATGGTGACGCACGTTCATTCACGGGGTGGTGGGATAGCATCAGCTGTTGGCGCCATTTCAACTCCCTTGCCCTTCACTCATGATCTTGCGATGCTATATCGACGTCCTCCTTAGCTTCTCGGTGATACTTGAGCCGTTGAGATGCGCTGCAGGCTGCTTCGGGAAATGCATTAGGCAATGGACTGAATTGGGTCGTTATATTTCACCGAAGGGTATACTGGTTCACTTTAAATGAATGATTCTGGAGTTCTCCATAAAATATCTCGGCATCTGATTTTAAAATATATGAAGCATGCAGTAGAAGTAATCTTAATATGGTAGCAATTCCAACAATATAAACAAGTTTACGAAATCAAATATTTATGAAAAACTAAAAGACGTATGAAATAATATTATGGACTAATAGAACTGAAATTAAATCTACATCTACGAAGTACCGTGCAAGCCACCTCTAGGGTGTGTGGCACGGGGTGATTCAACACCAGGCATGCAACACTCGTCCCAGTACAAATCGGGACCTCGGACTCTCCCCCGGCCACTTGGCTAGAACCAAAAAGCAGTCAGGAGAACAGTGCGCAGTCAAACTAGAAACTGGGAGAGTGCTATGTAAATGAACATGCAAACGTACAGAACATGCTTCCTTTTTAGAGGCTTTATGTACGAATGCCGACAAATTATGACTACCTTTCCACTTGACTGTTCGCGAGGAGGGGACCTGCAACTCGAGTCCTTTAGTTTTGGAAGTATTCCTTTTTTGAAATCCTATTTAGGTATGAGGAGAGTAGTTCTGGTACAGTATGTACTTCGTCCGTCAGATAAGACTTTCAGTCGTGGTCTTCTAACTGCCATTCGTCAAGAACAGTTTATATATTGGCGCCGAGTCTCTCACATTCCTTCTCCTATTGCCTTCCACTTATGTCTTAACTCATTTCCTCCCGGTCTGTAGCGGCGATTCCTGCAGAAAGCACTTGAATGACGTCATATTAGACAACACACTTCCTAACTAGGCGAGCGAGGGACATTTTTCCGGTCTCGCCAGCCGATCGAAAATTCTATTCGCTCCTATCGCAATCACCCCCGCAACTCTGATATATCTCCAACGCTGCTTACTGCAAAGTCAACGGCGGGAAAAGAAACGCCCTCCTTGAAGTATTCACTCATGTAATATATGAAATAACGTTCATGTAACTTGAGATTTTGCTGTAGTCTTACTAGAGGCCTTATTTGAAATTTAAAATCCAAGCAGTTGTAACAAGAATGAAGTAAATACAGTGTTATTAATTAGTAAATCTGTGTTTAATTTCACAGGACTTCTCAGTTACTTCTGGGCCATTCTGGTCGTTCAGGTTTTAATTTGACTTAATTGTTCCATGCCTTAAGCTGAAAACGCTTTCTCAACAGATGGTTTTCTTGCAAATTATTAAGTGTTACGGTGAGTGATAATTTTTTTTTTAATAGTGGAGAAAATAAACGAGCTAAACATCGCTACATTTCTGACGCGATCTCTGCGTCAGAACTTTCTCATTTTTTTATAAATAATATCTCCTTGGAGTGCACAGTCGTACCCAGGGCCATCCCTGGGGATTGAAGGACCCTGTGCAAACGAAAGTCGGGGGCCCCCTTAACTTTGCATTCCCATATTGATATTAGTAGCAGCTTTTAAGCATATTTCATGGGCAGAAGGAAATTAACCGACAATATGGAAATTGATTTCAAGAAATTTACATGTGTACTAAGTAGTGGGTAATTTCGGGTAAATGGCTGGTTTCGCCGCGCCGCACAGTGGGAAATTTTGGGACCTCAGGCGACAAAACCCGCTCAACAGCTTGTGGGTGGATGAAATTATATGGTTTTTTTAAATTTTAAATACTCGTAATTGCATGTAGTTTAAGAATCCACTGCGGAAAATATAGGTTAGCTTTATATTTTAACGTGAGAGTTTATTGAACTAACCTCGAATTTTAAAATATGTTGAAACATCTTTGAATTGGCCGGATACAAAGGGGAAACTGCGGATTTTCCTCCTGAATGCTTGGAAATTAATTGCGTTACTTTGTAAAGATTAGTTTTTTGAAATTTAAAGTTTTAGGTTGGGTCACTCAGCGAATTGAGCTGCAAATCATGCAGTCACGGATTTACATCTCAGATCTCCTTGGTTCACGTAAATGAAAGTAACAATAAATCTTTTTCTTGGCAGATATTGTGGGTACTAAACATAGCTTCCTAACCATTGACCATAACCCCAAACTTAAAATTTCAAAAAAATAATCTTTACAAAGTAACACCATTCATTTCCAAGCATTCGGGAGGAAAATCCGTAGTTTCCCCTTTGTATCCGGGTAATTCAAAGATGTTTCAACATTTTCAAATTCGAGGTTAGTTCAATCAACTCTCACGTTACAATATGTTTATTTATGTATCCTAACTTATATTTTCCACAGTGGGTTCTTAAACTGCATACAATTACGAGTATTTAAAATAAAAAAAATCATTTCATCCGCCCACAAGCTGTAGAGCGGGTTTTGTCGCCTGCGGTCCCGAAATTTCCCACTGTGCGCCGTCTGAAAGAAGCAAGCCCGGGCGGGGGGGCCCCCATTATAGGCGCGGGGTCTAGTGCAGCGGCACCTGTCGCACTACCAGAAAGATGATGTATATTTACATTATAATGGGCCCAAACTCATTGAATTTTATGTAATTTAATATATCGTTCAAGCTACCTTAATCTTTTTTTTAGATTTGGAAAGTTTTTGCTTATCTTTATCAATCGTATTATCTGTTTATAATTTCAGTTAGTATTTAGTAGAGTTGGAAAATTTGCAGAGTTAGCAGTCATTCTACCTGATACAGCAAATGAGAGCTACAAAACTTTGACAAGCTAAAATTGTAATTTTACTGCATGGATTTTGAGATCTGTCAATTTATTTTGGAATATTTAGAATGCTTCACTTCGGATTCTCAAAAATCCTGCCACTCCCCGCCGCTCTAATGGCATGTAGGCTCTCTTTTACATCAACGCCTACATGCTACACTGCGAGACGCCACAGGGGTGTTTGGCAAGGGGTGTTAGGAGTCTAGCCGAGGGAAAAGGGACGAGTGGGAAGAAGGGATTACGAATGGTGGGAGAGGAAGAACTGTTGACGGAGTGTGTTTAGAGTCTCGCTGTTTTTTTGTTTTACGGCCCTTGGTCGGAAAGACGGAATTTCTGTACTGACCTGCCAGTTTGGCTGTGTGTCACTTTTAATATGTCGCTCCTATCTGTTCTAGAGGTATAGTGCGGGGTTCAAACAACATCCCGACGCGTAATCCTGAAACTCGCCTGTTCTGAATTTATCTAGTAATATTAGCCGATCGTCTAGCCTTATAAGTCTATAGCGGCTCCCATTCTAGTCAATCGTAAAGAAAGTGTAACTGTGTTAAACTTTCTTCACGCTTGTGGAAACTTTAAACGAAGCATGCATCTTACGTGCGTGTTTTGTTTCTTTTGCACATTAATTATTCCCGTGCAGGGTGCCAAATTTTAGCGGGATACCCACTCGAGATGTGTGACCTAACTACAGCAACAATTTTTCCCTTTCCTGGATCTCGTATTGATTTGAACGGTCGTGAGTTCTCATTTGTATACATATCTATCTCCTCCTAAGTTTTAATTTTATGCGTCTCACTGTTACTTGAAGTTTTTCCTTCCATTTTAATGAATATAATTACACTCTTGCTGGGGATGGAGGGATAATTCATTCATCTTGCTCATAATAATTGGCAAATATATTCATAGCCAGAAATGTGGCCTCTATATAATTGGTTTTAACCCCGGATCACGGTTTTAACTTGTGGATTTATTGCTGTGATCATCCAACAGGCCTTGTGTAAGGCATCCCGTTGAGAGTAATACGTCACGTTTGACCTCTGAATGTCGTCTTGGTTGAGGTCTCTCTTGTGATCGCCGCTAAAATCATGTAAGACGAATGTTTAGGGCGTGATGATTTTTCGCCCTTCATTCCGATGAGCCAGTGAACGAAAATCTTTTTTGAATCATCAATAATATTAGCCATAAAAATAATTTGATTTGACCGATATTTAAATCGGTATCTCCCGATAAACGGTCAAATGTGTTACATGCCTGGAGTTGTAGCCAGCTGTTATATACCTGATCAACTATTTTGGAAAATCTGGGTTCGAATCCCAGTCATGAATGATGATTTTTTTCTCACTCTCATTTTTCATACATTAGTGTATTTTCGTCAACGAGTGTTGCTCCTAATTCATTATTTTTATGTATACTCGCTTGTTTTGAGAAATCTTTCTCTTCTCACGGCGAGTGGATATATTAAAAGGGAGGTGGAATATCCGGGAGGGTAGGAAGGGCCACGCCCGGGTTTTGCGAATCCCTTGGCGCCAAGTCCCTTTGGGGGAACCGCAGATTAAGGACGCGTGAATTCAACTTACTCCAATGAGTGAGCTCTGTAATGTTCCACTTCTGGTTGATAACTTTGGTAGTGGTATAATTTAAAAATGTATCATACAGTTCCATTTTGGGGGTTTCAGCCACGTTGGTCAAGGCTTGGCGGTCCGTCCTCCGGTTAAGATTGAGACTCGGCGGAAGTCTTCACTTTGATATATGACTGCGTATTTCAATAAATGGAAGTGCAAACCAATTTCTCTCTGATGTCTCAATTCTTCTTGATTCCTTTTCAAGTCTGATTGCCTTCTAATGCTTTAATTAATATATATATATATATATATATATTTTTTTTTGCCACATGCCGAGATTCTCTCGTCATTGATGTTAAAGTAATAAACACGTCAAGTAAAGTTTTCATCTATATATCAGGGTTCTTTCGGGGTTTGCACCGGGTAGTTAGGTCCATGGCGGCCGACGTTTCGATGCTCGAGTCGAGCATCGTCCTCAGGGCAGAGGTGAGTGCCTTGACTGGAAGTGGTCATCAATATATACCCTATGGGTAGGTAAGGTCCGAAATTTTGGCGGGAAAATTATGTATCATCCGGTGGTCTTGACTCTCCCATAATCTTGATGATAGGTTTCCACGTGTGACTCAGGTTGTAACCGGCGTCACGGTTAAAGTTTCGTTTTTCTCTCCGGATCTCGACGGCCTCCTTGATGAGCCGGTCCCAATAGCCAGATGAGCGGGCAATTATTTTTGTTTTCTCAAAATGGATGGCATGGTCCATCATGATGCTGTGCTCTGCAACAGCCGATTTTTCCGGTTGGCCCAATCTAAGGTGACGCTGGTGTTCCTTGATTCGCGTCTCCACCGTCCGACTTGTCTCACCCACGTACACTTCACCGCATTCACACGGAACGCGGTAAACTCCTGATGTCTTCAGGCCAATAGGGTCCTTTGCTCTGACTATGAGCTCCTTCAGTTTGGGTGGCGGTCGGTGAATGGTGTCTATGTTATGTCTGGCTAAAATCCTCGATATTTTGCCAGATATCGAGGAGACGTATGGCAAGTAAGCTCTTGAGGAAGGTTTTTCCTTTGCTGTCTGCGTCTTCAAATCCACTTGCTTAAAGGTCCTTTTCAGGGCCAGCGTTATGTCCCGTTCTCCGTATCCATTTCGTCGAAACGTCTTCTTAAGGTGCCTAATCTCTTGCGGTAAGCTTTCTTCGTCCGCAATAGATATGGCTGAAAAACGAAACTTTAACCGTGACGCCGGTTACAACCTGAGTCACACGTGGAAACCTATCATCAAGATTATGGGAGAGTCAAGACCACCGGATGATACATAATTTTCCCGCCAAAATTTCGGACCTTACCTACCCATAGGGTATATATTGATGACCACTTCCAGTCAAGGCACTCACCTCTGCCCTGAGGACGATGCTCGACTCGAGCATCGAAACGTCGGCCGCCATGGACCTAACTACCCGGTGCAAACCCCGAAAGAACCCTGATATAAATCTTCGCCGGGAAAGCCTGAAATTTTTCATCTATAAGTTACGAAGATCTGAAATAAGGCTCGCGATTACTTCATTTTTTATCCTTTGGTTAAATTCGCTGGCTACGAGAGAGCAAATCGGCCATGGGGAAAAATGGCGTGTCAAGAAAGCTGTTCATTTATCTTTTGTCAAAAATTCAAGCCAAAGAAGGAATGTTTTTCATTTGGGGCCGTATTTCAGTCAACTTTAAATATTTAAAGCATGTTGAATGTCAACCTTGCCAGTGGACCAAATGGTGGATGAAAATCAAGCAAAGAGAAATGTGTTCATCCATGAGGTGTAGCTGGACGCATACATTTGTTACCCTCCACCGGTCTTCTCGTCTTGAGCGAAAATCTCAAGTCTCTTGATTAATGAGGTTTTCTACGGCTCGGTATTTCAAGTTGTTGGCATAATTAGCCTCGTGCCTCATCTGTTATCAGGCAGTGAACAAAAATTAGGAGAATTAAATAGTGAGGCCGTGAGAAAAATAATTTCGTGCGTGTCTTGAAGAATGCCGGACTCGGAAGTCCGTTTACAGGCCTGCGGCTGAATGATGATGGCTACATCTATTTGGTTAATGTAACTCATAAAACAGTTCATTTTGAACAAAAACGTTGTAGTGTTTCACTCTGAACTACTTAGACTTAAATATAGTTTCGACATTTAGCGTCTTATCGAGCCTATTTTTGCACGAAGTGATGAATAAAACCCTTTCTTAATTTCACAAAACCGTGTTTTAATCGGTCCTACCGTGTAAAGGAATTGCGCGTTTGCTGCATGCGTGCTTTAGGATGTAAAAAGGAAACAGTTCAGAGCGTTTTAAGGTAGATTGAGCGAAAAATCACTTCACCTAGAATTTGATGAATTTGGCCTCATTTTAAATAAAAGAACTCTCATCTTTCCAATTATACAAAAATATCAACCCCTTTCCGAACTACTTTTCGAGCAATTTGCCTAAAAATATAAGCCGTTTTACATGGGATAGATTACGGCTGTGCGCTCCAGAGGGAGAATATTGAAGGACATAGGAATTGATAACACCTAGATTTCGTCAAAAAACGAGTTCGGTATGTAGATTGCATATTTTCTCAACTATTTATAAAAAATAATCTATTACTCACGAGAGTAGTTTTTGCAGAATCGCAAAAAAACCTGCTCTTTTGAAGGGTTTTCAGCCGTACGGCGGGAAAAGATGAGTCAAGTTAGAGACTTATGTAGCTTTATTTATTTAATTACTGAGTATTTTGGTCATATATTACTATATCTTTGCGCCATTAATGATACAATATTTATTTCATACTTCTTACAGACGCTGATATCAAAGAATAAAAATTGATAATGGTCCCCACTATGACTAGGGATCTATCTCGCTCAAACCTCCTGAAGAGGATTGAGTAGATTTGATAGGAGCGGATCTATAACCAAGTTGCGTTGGCACGGTGCTCCGTTTATCGTGGAAGAGATGCTGGTGACCTCTGGCGAAGAGAAAGGAATCGCCAAGAAAAAACAATGAAAGCTATCTACGCGCCTTCAGCAGTCACGCGGTTGTAATCGGCATACATAAGAAAGCGGAATAAGGAAAGCTAATTGAAGGAGAGGATGTATATATCGTTTCCTTGAAACGTAGCGACTCTTACTGATAAATTAATCTGGTAATGCATTCACGGCCATATCCCACCATGATTACGAAATATTTTAGCATTGCGACGCTGGTTATTCGCCTGCCGTGGATGCTAATTTCATCAATAATTCTTCCGTAGAATGAATTCTCTTGCTTACGAGTTCAGGAGAACTTCAGATTTCTCTTCCGTGGTTTGCTGCGGTTTTTTCTATTGAACCCTCGATTTGTCTAACTCGCATTTCGGCCTACTTCCTTTCGAACGCATTTATTCGTGGTTATAACTTTTACCAGTGATCGCACCAACTTTCGCTCACTAAGCAAATTTTTGACTCGCGTCCGATGTTAAGGAGGTTTGAGCGAGATAGTTCCCTAGTCATAATGGAGACCATATTCAAATTTTATTTTTTTATTTCATCGTCTGTAAAAAGTATGAAATAAATATTGTAATATTAATGGCGCAAAGATATAGTTATATATGACCAAAATTCTCAGTAGTTAAATAAATAGAGCTACATAAGTCTCTAACTTGACTCATTTTTTACCGCCGTACGGTTGAAAACCCTTCAAAACAGCAGGTTTTTTTTGCGATTCTGCAAAAACTACTCTGGTGAGTAATAGATTATTTTTTATAAATAGTTGAGAAAACATGCAATCTATACACCGTTAGATATTTCGCATTGTAAAAATAATAATAAAAATCTGCTCTCCTAAAAGACAGGGTTCTCTAGAAATAGGAAAGGGAGATAAAGCATATTATTTTCCGTGCACAATATTCAGTGAAATCTTAAAGAAGTTGGCAAGAGAGCGAGGAAGTAAGAAATTTTGAGAGCGTTGTTGAGTCATGTCAATGAGGAGGACGCTTGGCTAGCTTGGGAGAATTTAAATATAATGCTTTCTGGATGTTATAAAGATAGAAAGTAAAAGGAGAGATGGAATGAAATGAAGAATGCGCACAGCCGTAATCGATCCCATGTAAAACAGCTTACCTTTTCAGGAGAATTGCTCGAAAAGTAGTTCGGAAAGGGGTTGATATTTTGATATAATTGGAAAGAGGAGAGTTCTTTTATTTAAAATGAGGCCAAATTCATCAAATTCTAGGTGAAATGATTTTTCGCTCAAACCACCTTAATGGCGTAGACGACGCGACGGGGCAGCCGAAGAACCGAAAAGCACGCGGTGGTCTCGCAGACGCGCATTCCTCGTAGGGATTGTAAAATCGATTTCGATTTTAATCGAAAATCGGTTATCACACCTCGATTTTCGATTTAATCGAAGTCGACTTTTTGTTTTGAAAAACCGATCAAAATCGATTCTATCCGATCGATTTTCGATTTTTAGCTTGCTAGCTATAGCTAGCGTTTGAATTTTGTCAATCGAGCTGCGCCAGTTCGTAAACCGCCCTCCAGTCGACCCCAAGTCCAACTCTAATCCGCTACAAGCTTGGAAGGAGTTTGAGGGAGAATATCCCCACGTATATACAAACCAGCCAGCAGGGTTTTATCTATAGTTGCCTCTACCGCGCCGTGTGAGCGACTATTTTCTCACGCCGGGTTAATTGCAACTCAGGTGGAAAATCGATTATTCGGAGAATATTTAAATATGTTAGTTTTCTTAAGGTCCATCCCTGAGGAACACTGGTTCCACGGCTTTGCAAACAAGAAATAAATAAAATTCTGTTTTTCATTTTGTGTTATGCCCACTTTTCAATATAGAATTCTTATTGCGACTAAACATTATGTAATTTGCCTGTTATATTACCTATGTATTTATAAGTATCTGTTATGGATTATTACTTCCCTGTATATCTTATTAATATCTTTAAAATAATATATTGTATTAATAAATTTAACTGTATTCGGTTCTTATCCCTAGTGCTCCCATAAACCCATATTTTGCATTTTTTTACAACAGCACATACGTATTTCAGCAGACAATTACTTTACTATGTGTCAATATTGATTTCGATTATTTTGGGCAAAAAATCGAATTTTTAGAAAATCGATTTTTAAAACCAAAATCGAAAGTCGATTAATCGATAATCGATTCTGGATTGAAATTTCCAATCCCTAATTCCTCGGTCCACAATGTTGGCACGGCGGCGGCGGACGAGTCTCCGCGAGTCTCCGCGGCCGGAGTGAGGATCAAAGGAGAGTCGTTAAGCATGCGGTCCCACGCTTTTCCTTTCTCGCTCCCGTCGTCGGTTTGCGTGAGCGATGAGGATGATCCACGTTAGAAAGTGATGGGCGTCCAGAGTGGCAGTTGTGTGATACCCATGGGAAGCGATGCATGCTGGGGGTGAGGCGGCTTCACCCGTGTGGCGGTTGTGTCTCCCGCGGAGGAGGAAGTGTCGGCTGAAGCATTATTTCGACGTGCATCGTCGCAACTCGCTCTGCGTACGCTTTACTTCCGGATTTACCGCGAGAAAGAATGACGAAAGGATGGGAACTACGATGGTATCAATTTGCTTTGGTTGATGGGGCGCTGGCTTTCCATCAAGAGGACCAGGGTTCAAATCCATTTTCAGGCGGATCCCGATTCATGCTTGGACGCAATGGCTGAGAGAGCACGCCCATCGCATGGGCGGAGTAGTTAATTAAACTAAAGGACCCATTTTTCGTTGTGATCGGGACAACGCTAGAAGGGTCTTTCTCTTTCTATACACATTAGCTCATCTTACTTAAGGAATATACTACCATCTCATGTAAGGAACGCTCCCTCATTTACAACATTCAAGACTCGATTGCGATTACAAGTTAACACCTTAGAGGGCGAACCCTAAATTCTGTCTAGAAAAAAACTATGCATTTTATGAATTTATTTATTATGTACTTTGTATTTTATTTATTCATTATCTGATATAACTACTCAAAGATTTATTGTACAATATAATTTACGAAAATAAAAAGTATCTATCTCGTATATGAAAAGGAAAACTTTGTTTTATTCCACCAACATTTTCAGGTACAACTAGTTTCGACGCAGCGGCGTCATCTTCAGGTACAAAGAGTAAAAGCAAAAATATGATCCTGAAGATGACGCCGCTGCGTCGAAACTAGTTGCACCTGACAATAAATTGGTGGAATATAACAAAGTTTTCCTTTTCATTTACGATAAAATGAACTTCCACAAGGTTGAGCCTCAGACGATGGAGATAAAAGTATCTATCTATCCATCCCTCTCCCCATTCCCCTAGCCCTCTCTCTCCGCCGATTCCAGCATCACCATAGCTTTCGGTCGCTTCACAAAAGAGCCTACCAACCAAGGAGCGAATGTGGAAATTTCGAAGATTGCTGTTTCCGAGAACGAAGAAGAAGATTTCGAAGATTGCCGCGTTTCGGCAGTTAATTCGTTTGCACACCGTCCTCTTTTATTCTTGCAGGCATCTGCAAAAACCATATCATTTTAATGGATCGTATTTGCTCCTCCTTCGGCCAAAGAATTGGCTTTATGGATTTTTGAAACTTCGCAATTCAACCTCTTTCATACCTACCCATTAACCATGAAGCACGTATACTCCTCAGGATGTACGTGCCCCAGGTAGGGGGACCGCTGGCATAGCAACGACCCTCTGTAAGAGTCGTCCCGAGGGACGTGGGGATAGCCCGTTACACAGTTATGCGCTGTATATATGCATCACGAATATCGCACGGATGTGTGATACGCCCCCGCCGCATCTCACCAAGGGGCGAGCGGTCTTCTCGGAAATGCAAATGGAAGTTAGCCGAAATGCGAAAGGATTTCGCGGTGGAGAGTGATGGGGCGCGTTCCGAAATTCACTGTCAGTACTGCCTGTGCTGCCGTGAAACGGAACGCGAAACTGTACAGCGGCTGCTGCAGTAGCATGAATTTCGGAACGGTCGGCAGTGGCTTGAAATTCAATATGGCCGAATTGCGTGGTAATTTATTATAAGCGATCTTTCAATGCGGTAATTCTAAATGCTAATCCTTATGACATTGATAAAGGGCATGCTAATTGTATTCTAATTTTCATTGTATTGCTACTTAATGCTACTTCATACTGATTGGTTACTTTCTCTGACGAGAATAAAATGTATTCGCGTCAGCTACCCGAGCATGGAGAAAAAACCCTGTGTTATTATAAACAAATCTCCGTTATAATTAATTTTCTTCATGGCCAGTCGTACGAAGCGTTTCCTAGAGTGATATCGATAATTAGGAAAATATACGGGTTGTTGAGGATTGCATCGCAGAATATTTTCCCTAACAATTAAATTTATGCAACAAATTACGTTTCCCGACAATTATTGTACATACCAGTGTTATGCTAAATTACCATTCTTGTAAGTAGCTGTATATAATTACGTGTACCACGATTATTCATGACACTAAATTAATTTTTGGTACCTAATTTCACAAGTCGCTGACATTCGCAAATATAATTGCCTCTCTACTTGTGTCACTTCTGTTGTTGTTCACTACCTCATCATTTTATTAACGCTTTTATCCTATTGAAATATTCACCGGTACTACTTGATAAATAAATGCGTTTTATAAACTATTATACGCTAATCAGATGTTGTTAGCTATTTAAGTGTATCGAGACTTTTCTCTCTCGTCGATATTTCATTAAAATGTTCGAATCAGTGTCTCTAAACTCTTCTGATATTATTTATTAACGTTGTAGATTTGATTTTTCCGCCATTTGTTCGATGGCCGTCTGCTACTACTGCCGCTGCTGCTGCTCTTGGGCCGCAGTAGCGGCAGTAGAGTTCACAGTGAGAAACGTCATCAATTGGCTGACGTCATGGATCACTGTGCGGTACTGCCAGTAGATTTCGGAACGGTTTGGCAGCACAGCCAGTACTGCCAGTGAATTTCGGAAGGCGCCCATGGTAGGTGGTGTCGGAGGCAACTTGGGCGCATTGCGGGGGTGCACTCGTAAAACGGCGCCGTTCACCGAGGAAAGCATCGCACTTGCCTAACACGATTGCGTACAATTTCATTGAATGTTTATTGATTACTTTAATAATACATTGGTTAATTTATGGAGATTTGTTCATGTCTTTTTTCGAATCTCAAATTCCTTTTTCCGCCGACGTTTCGCCTTTTCATTAAGGCTTCTTCAGGGCTACAGTACAATGCAAGGAATACAGTTAATAATAATAATAATACTAAAAAGGTAAAAACGTTTTCAACCATAAATGTAGTTCCTCAAAGGATTAACTTTCTCACTGCGACAATGGTAACACAAAAACAAACTCTTCCTCATAGTAACATGAAAATCAACATCAAAAACAAAATGGAAAATCAAACTAAAATTTTGTTTAAAAATATAATAAGTGAAAATAAAAATATTTAAATGAATAGTATAAAGAATGAAATTAACAATTACAGATGTCGTAAATTCAAATTTCGAATGTATATTACATATTTATATACGTATTGAAATTCTGGAGAACACTACATAATACATAGAAAAAAAACTTAAGTTATAGGCGATAAAACTATGATAGATTTTGCTTAAATTCTGTATATCCGATCTATGGTTACAAACTGAAGGAGTTTTTATTATGTGGACCATTTCATTGAATAGCCTGTTCTGTTTTTGTGTTACCATTGTCGCAGTAACAAAGTTAATCCTTTGAGGTACTAAATTTACGATTGAAAACTTTTTTATCTTTTTAGTATTATTATTATTATTAACTGTATTCCTTGCATTGTACTGTAGCCCTGAAGAAGCCTTAATAAAAAGGCGAAACGTTGGCGGAAAAAGGAATTTGAGTTTCTTTAAAAAGACATAACCAAATCTCCATAAATTAACCAATGTATTGCGTATGACGTATGAAACCTTCATTCTCGAAAACTAATCGCATCCGAATTTGAAGCACCATTGCATTAAGCATGCGTTAGTTTGTCTTTATCGTGTCACTCCCCACTTCCTTGCACTGCTCTGTTGAAAATTGCCCATTATTAGCGAAGTTTGTGATTTTGTTCTCTCCAATATGTGTGACTAGTATCAAATTCTACAAGCAAACATTTACCCTCTTTTTCTTCCCAATAAGCGCCAAATTTTGTAAACAGGACTTTTTTTTAAACCTTCTCGTAAGGAATTGCGGCGATGAAAATTGCAGGTCTGAAAACGCCTTCGTGGTGGTAATATCCTCCTCCCCACCCCCGCCTCCACTTAAGCCTCGCTTTTTCTTCATTCTTCATGTTTCGGTGGAGGCTAATGGGATGATGGAGCGACTGTGGGTGGACGTGCATTTATAAAAAAAATTGTGGTTTAAAGAATGGACGAGATCAGAGAGAAGAAAAAATCATGCTATGTACCGTCTTCAGTGACAGCTTATCGTTTGAGTTGAAAGACTTTGTACTATTCCACAATATGATGTGTATTTTTTCACAATCGATTTCAACGTCTTAGCGTCATTGTCAAGGTATACATACATTGTGGATGGATTTATGTATACCATGACAATGACGCTAAGACGTTGAAATCGATTGGGAAAAAATATACATCATATTGTGGAATAGTACAAAGTCTTTCATTTAACATGTTCAGTGCAACTAAATTCCACAAAGTATCGCCTGCCTCCATTGACATTGTTTGAGGTGATAATAAAAAAAACATTTGTGAACATTTACATCGTCACGGCCTATTAGCCTATAATGCAATATACCATGATTACCATACAATAGGTGCTAACGGAATGAAGGATTTCTATGAATCACAACTTCATGGAAACCACAAAAGATATATCATGTTTAATGCCCTGGGACAGGGGCTGAAAGCTTTTTATAAATCATTGTGAATAACCCAATGAGAAAATTGCAAAATTGATTCCGTAGTAGTATTCAGCCACGGATGCTAAGATTTACCGATGGGGTGAAACTCACCGTGACGACATCATTTTACTTGGAACGGAAACTCAGGAGAGCATCTTGTTCGCTTCTAACCCTTTGCGGAATCCCCCTTGAACTAGGGTGTTTTGGTGGCCAACGCACCTGACTGGACATTGGGACATCAGGGTTCGAATCCCGGTCGAGTCAAATGAATTTCTCGTGGCGAATTTTATCCCTTCAATGTGAATCGTTTATAATAATAGTTTCACAGCCTTATTTTTTTTTCATTAATGTGTTTAGTTGTGTGATTCCAGTCGTTTCATTAATTTTCGTAGGATGTAATTTAGTCGTTAAGTGTCGTTTAGCTTTGGTTGCTCGATTGGCAAGGATTAATCGGAGATTTAGAGGTTCTCTGGTGGCAGATGAATATTTGACACAGAGAATCAAAAAGGCAAAGAGTGTGTTTGCGCAGTTGCAGCCAATTTGGCGTTCACGACAATGAAGAAGAAGAACAAAGTTAAGAGTTTTTGAAAGCAATGTAAAATCTGTTCTTTTGTAGGGATGCCAAACATTGGTAACCTTCCAAAACCATTACAAAAAAATTACAAGTGTTTATAAACAAATGTTTAAGAAGAATACTCAAAATGTATTAGCCAGAAACTATAACAAACGCAGAGCTGTGGCGCAAATGTAATCAAACCCCGATTGGAGAAATAATAAAGAAAATAAAATTTGGATGGATTGGGCATGTGGCATAAGAAGGCCAAACGAAAATATGAGCAAACAAGCACTGGACTGGAATCCGCAGGGGAGTAGGAGAAGACTTAAAATAACATGGAAAATGACGGTAGAAAATAAATCAAATAAGAGGGCAAAACGTGGAAGGAGATGAAAGACATGGCCCAAAATAGAGTAGGGTGGAAGTCTTTTGTTGCGGCCCTACGTCCCCTAAGGGATTAAGGTGGTTTGAGCGAGATAGTTCCCTAGTTATAATAGAGACCATATATTTAGATCATAATTTTATTTTTTTATTTCAGCGTCTGTAATAAGTATGAAATAAATATTGTAGAACTAATGGCGCAAATATATAGTTACACATGACCAAAATTCTTAGTAGTTACATAAATAAAGCAACACAAGTCTCTAATTTGACTCATTTTCTTCCCGCCGTACGGCTGAAAACCCTTCAAAACAGCAGGTTTATTTGCGATTCCGTTAAAATTACTGTGGTGAGTAATAGATTATTTTTTTATAAATAGTTGAGAAAACATGAAATCTACACACCGTTAGTTATTTGACGAAATCTAGGTGCTATAAATTCCTATTTTTTTAAAATATTCTATCTCTGGAGCGCACAGCCATAATCTATCCCATGTAAAACAGCTTATATTTTCAGGCAAATTGCTCGAAAAGTAGTTCTGCAAGGGGTTGATATTTTTTATATCATTGGAAAGATCAGAGTTTTTTCTTTGAAATGAGGCCAAATTCATCAAATACTAGGTGAAGTGATTTTTCGCTCAAATTACCTTAAACGAAATAAGTCAAGTAAGTCAAGATATTAATTCATGAAGAAATCAAAGTCAGGCGGGACATTTCGTGCACGGTGAGATGTTAGTAAAATAGTGACAATTTATGAAACTCAAAGTACTAAGTCTGCTTTACCTAGCGAGGGTGGGAGTGCCTAATGATGATCTATCACGAACAGCGAGTGAATGCGCCGTGAGTGGTGGGAATGCACGCAAGTTGGTTACGCCCCGGTAGGTACGCGCGTCGGTTGCCCAATCACGGCCGCCGTGAAAAAGTCCCCTCCCCTCCCATTCCCCCACCCCCGACCTCTTCGACGCATCACGCGACCTCTTTTTCCAACCCTCTCCGTAACTCCGTCAATAATTCTTTTTCCTTCTCCACCTGTTACTATTACTTTCTCGTTACTTTTCCTCGCTAACCAGATCACCCTTTATATTCCCCGCCAGTACCTACCTGGGCTAAAGCATCTCAGCCAGTTCCATTCATTACTTTTGATCAGCTTCCGATTTTCATTAATTTTTTTGTTTGATGTTTATTGAAAATAACTCATGGTCATAGCTTGCTTAGTTTTATATTAATATCTTCCAACAGACTTTTGAAATTTAAAATTTAAAAAATACCGCAGCCCTAGGACTGGGATCCGAGTTCAGGCGAATGATTTCGTTACTCGATTAAGCTCCCACTCACGGCCATTTCCGTCGATTCTTTGCATCTTCCCTCGGAATGAAGTCAGTAAAGAGAGAAGACCCCTGGTCGAAATTAACGATTGCTTCAGGTTAATGTTGCCACGAAGACCACCCCCTTCTCAGAGATCTCCACGTTTGGGGCGTCTCAATCAGACCCCCTGGAAGCAGGATCTAATTCGGCTCCAATCATTGAGAACCCAAAATAGACGAAAAATGGTGTTCCACCTCCAAGCAGACGAAAAATGCAACATATGTCCTACCATAGGTTCCATGAAGATTCATGTTGTCATGGTAACGGGGTCGAAACACCACGGTGTATTAGGTTGATCATTTCGGTTGTTCGTTTCTTGCGGATCAACTTCTCTGAGTGAATTTAGTCGTTGACTTCGACGCTGGAAAAATCGCGCACACATATCGTGCGCTTATCATTTTCTCGCGGAGCGTGGCTATGACATTTGGGGGGTTGCGGGGCCAAAGAACTAAAACCTTCCGTGGGACTGATGTGAGGGAGAAGCGGTTGCGTCTGCTCATATTCCTTAATCTCGAGCTTGGAGATAAAAAAAAGTTCTCCTCCGACGGTCCCGTGAATACAATGGCCTTAATTTCCCATTACAGTATGAATGCATTGAAGTAATGACTGTGAATGCTAATCCTGGGAAGCAAGAAAACTGAGATTTTTAAAGCGATTATCTCCGGCATAATTTTATAAAGCTGCGGAAGTGAGTCTCGGCGTGAAGATGGAGCCATTTGCCATATTTCCGTGTTTCTAATTTTGGCGGTTTTTGCGCGCATGGAAATCATAATATGCCATACAATAAATGTCACTTTTTTCGAATTAAATAAAAAGTTTGCCATAACAATGTCTTCTCTGTGGACCCAAGGCCCGTGTCGTCTCTTAGTGCACGTTCCTTGAAATCCAGAAGAAATCTCACGTTGGTCCTTGAGGGAAGAGAGCAGATATTGGATGATTCTCACGTTTGAAAGGTATTGCCCTTTTTTATTATTATTAAGCTAAGGCGTAACCTTCCTCCTTAAGTTTAGCGTCAATCAAATCATTGACTCCCCTTTCCAGAGTTTTTTCCCTAAGTATAATTTTTTACCAATTTTTTATTTGATTAATTTGAATAGCAGCATTTCACACTATTTGCTAAATTTTTCCCTAGTTAATTCGCAAGTCACTACAGCCGACTCGACTATTCTTGTGTTTTTCCATCACAATTCCTCGACCCGCCTGTCGGCTGTTTTACTGTTAAATGGACGCACCTCCCTGGCATGAAGCATTTTCTTTTGATGGTGGCGAGCGAACTTCCACTGCGGCCACCGTGATGGCTGTAGATCTTGACCTAAGTATCTAATTACATTAGTTGCATACTTATTTTCCATGGCATCGAAATATTCAATAAGGTCTTTGAGCCGTGTGCTTAAAATGCATCAGCAATTGGGAATACAACAATTCGAGCCAATGGGCTGCCAGGTGAGGACTCCGCCCTGTTACATTCATGGTCGACGGATATGTCGCCAAGTAAAGATCTAGCGTAGCCGAGGAACCAGTAACTAAGCAGTCAAACTTCAAACAAACAAAATCGGACGTCACTATCTGAGGATACGCATACGAATGTACGAAAATCGCCGTTAAAAAAGTAGAGGCCTGCGGGGCCATTCGCTAGTTCTTCACGCGGCCGCGAAGACGAAAGTTTACGTTTTCGTGGCTCGGCCGCGAAGACTTGCGAAGACGCGAAAAGTGCTATTCGGTAGGCTTCACGAAGAGTTTTTCGAGCCCTCCCCTCCACCAGAGGTGGGGGAAGCCGAGGATACCCGAAGTATATGTAAGTAGTTATAGTGTAATGCATGTTGGTGATTACTCACCCCCTGCCACACACCCCTGAGGTGGCTTGCAGGGTATAAAAAAAAAAAGTACTCCTGTATGACGCCACGAATTTTATGACGTATACTCGTGAGCCAATGAGATAAATTCGGCAGGCTGTTGTTCATTAGAAGCAGAAGAGTACGATCGTGCAATAACAAAAACATTCGGAGAGATGAAAGAGACATATTTGTCGTTTTGTGATGATATCCAAGAGGAATTGTTGATAATATGTCAATAAAATTACATTTAGAGATCACTAGCTACAATACTATTCGCTCAGTTACTACACACATTCTCCTTGGATTGTTTCCTTCGAATCGTTTACTTGTCGTAAGCACACTGAAAAACTTGCAGATATATAAAAACGTTGCCGCATGCAGACCTTAAAATGTTTTATTAATTAAAGGTAAGTCAATTGGCGAGGGCCTGTCCAACCATGAGTTATTAGATTGAATGATATTAAGCAAATTCCACTATGCATAATACGCGCCTGTAAAGTTTGTTGTCGATGTCGTGTTTCACGGAATAATAGGAGGAATAATGTTACTTTCGTTTTAAACACATATTTGAGGATGATAGTGGTTTCGTATTTGATTCATATTTATCTTATCATCAAGGTAAATAGTCATTCTTTGATGATAGGTTAGTTATGGGTATGATATTGTCATCTTCGAATGACATTTTAAGTAATATCGTTGTTATAGCCTACTATAACCCATAAATCTTCGCATTTGTTTTCATTACAGTGGCTAAGGAAATAGAATATGTTTACTTTTAAATGTTTTGCAAATGCGTTTATACGCAGCTGATTTAATGGTAAAGTGGAGTGGTCAGTTCCATTGAGAATCACCTGCAATCCAATAAATGAGTTATAAATGGCAGACGAATGATTAAGTGGCTACTTAATTGTGACAGATCCTTTCATCCAAACTATGCACATTATGTAAGAGATTCCCTTTAGCTTCTGACAGTTTCTTATGTAGTCATAAATCTAAAATATTGACAAAAATATTAATTTCATATCATTAACGAATCATAATAGATAAACCCCTTGATCTGTATAGGTATTTGCTACGACTTTTTGATATCGAACAGTGAGTGACAATAAAATATTAGATGATCAATATAAATTCAAAAAGCCAACCATATTTCGATAGCATGGCATAGACAATCTTGCTGTAGGTAAAAAAAACTGATGTATATCTTAAACATTAGTGGAGTTATGGCCAAATACAATTTTATGATTGAGTTGTTATTAACTTCCATTCATTCCATAAAACCCTCACTTTAATTCTTATATTTGCCTTACCATAACATTTAACCATTACTACAAAAAGCTTAACAGCCATCTATAGTTCGGTGGTCAGTTACTATACTCCATCCTTCTCCCTTTAAATATTTCTTTCCTTAAAATGTTTCAATTTAATTCAGCATACCACCTTTCATTTCACTTGCCTATCCTTTTCCTCCCTCTCCCAACTTACAAACCCTTTTCCCTTTAGAAGAGTCTTTCAGAACCTCATTTCCTCTACTTACCTACTATCTGACATGATGTGGAACCCTAAATTTCCTTCTCTCTGTTACTTAACTTCAATTCCTAGTCAAGTTTCTCTTGTCTTTCTTTCTTAATTTCTTTATCCTTCTCCAGACCCGCTGAGTGGACTATCTTCCCTTCGTGCCTGCTCTTCGTCCAATCTGGCAAGTGCGACCCTAACAGCTTTAATTACCCTTGCTAATTTCTACTACAGGTAAACAAGACGTCATAGCATGTCCTTTGATAACAGTTGATTAATATTCATAAATTGACCAAAGATCATGATCGACAACCCTTCGGTTCCTCATATCAGTGAAATAAATACTATTAATAATATGTAACAGCATTCATTAAGCATGGAGCATTACAGACCAAATTTATATTTCCATTAACTCCTTCAACTTATAAAAGGGTGTTACCAAAACTATGAGTGCATCCTTGACTTAAATTATGACAGAGATATTTAATTTCATTCAGAGCATAAAAAATAATTTTATTGTAATCAAGTTAACATTAAGTCACACAGGAACGATATCTGTAAACGTAAGCTGGCTGCTAAGTAATTGAGTGCCTGGAGGCACACAACTCATCACATGATATTTTTTTGCACTCTGGTTAAAACGAAGTGTATATCAAAGGAATGAATTATTACGTGATTTATTTAGCAATTAGCATCTATTACTGGGTAATGCTATCATTTACAAAGGTTTTCTTGGCAGAGAAACCAGCTTCTTGAACATTTACAGCCTTTGTATTGGCATTCGGAGGGGTAGATAAAATAATCCTCTATATAATCAAGAGGTTTTGAGGATACCTTAACACCTTGGACATACATCATGATAAAGGATGCAGGAGCTAAATGAGCATACTCACTATAAAGAGTAGTAACTTTACATACATGCCCATCGCACCATTCGCTTTCGAGGTGGGCACAGTCAAAGACCTCATTAATACCTGTTTGGATTAGGAAACTTGCTCTCTTCTAATAATTTACTCCATAATGCCCCATCTTGGCACACCTCTTTTGCCTCCACTGCATTCATGCATTGCTTCATTCACGCTCTCTCCTATTCTTACGACTCATATAATCTAATGTCTCTTCCACCATATCATTAACCCATGACTTTCTCAATCTTCCCCTTCCCATTACATCATCACTACTCTATCACAATCCTGTTCCACCACTCAACTCTCATATATTCTCCAAACATTGCCAAACTTACAGAGAATAATACTTTCATAAAGTCCATTACTGTGCCTAGCATGAAGGAAGAGATAATTTCAAAATGTCAAAAGGAAATTAGTTAAAAGATATTTGCTTTAGTTCCCATAAGTATGCAATATATCAAGCAAAATGCAATGTGAAACGTACTCAGAACCTGTACTCTTAATAATCAAAGAGGGCTGTTACCTTGTTCTTGAAAATTTAATGATTACTTGGGAAATATCACAGTATACTCAGCTGATTTTTTTCTTTAATTCTAAACTAGGTATGAATTACAATTTATATCACCCATATGATATGAAAAACCACTTTTTTCTGATTACAGTTCAATGATAAAGAGAACACTGGCACAGTTGGTATGGGTTTGAAGTTATTCATGGCTATAACCATTGATATGCACTACGCCATTCCGTAAATTAATAATTGATCAGACTATTCCTTGCAATGATATTTAAAAAAATATTGAGGTCAGATATAAAGTAAACATTCTTATTTTATGATTGTTCGATGTGATTCATAACTTCTACAGTGTAATATAGACTATCATTTTACCTAGCTAGAGTAATCCCTGCTTGTTACATGCTATAGTAAAGCAAATGACTACTAGTAGCCATCAAAGAGTCAGATAAACTCAATGACGCTCTCACATTGTATTACATTGCATTGGTGCTAGCAGCAATATCATCCAGAGGAAGAACATACATACCAATTACCATCCCAAATATATGGGCAAAAGTATTTTGTGAGGGGGGATATATAGCACTAAAGATTCAATACTAACAACTAGCATTTTTATTAAATATAAATGTATTGAATGGTACGCAAGTACATAATAATCATGATATATCATTGCTGTTTTTGAGCATTTAGAATCTTTGTATTGCTAAAAACGTATTTACTGAATATCCACCAACGGTGCACGGTGCAACGGTGCACGGTGAAACGCCAACGACGGCAACGGCAACAAACCAAGCAATCTGTAAGGAGCGTTTTTAATTAGATATAAGCACTCAAGTGGCTGAAAAACTTCATATATTTCAACAAATATTTAGATTGGTAAACAAGAAAAGTCGTATGCAGTTCACTTTGGCACAAGAAGTGCTACACGAGAAGAAAACAACACCACGACGGAAGCAACTTAACAAAAAAGCAATCATCGTAGGACTGATTGTTGTCATTATAGAATCACGGATGTTAGTAGATATAATTTATATACTCCATGATTAGAATATAGAGACATGAACGCAAACTAATGTAGGTACACTGAATGTCTTCGGCTCCTGTATTTGCACTAATACTCGCAAATTATGCTTTACCTTTCGGAAGTAAATAATAAACGGCAAATATTACGTTTGCCTATTAACAAATCTTCGATTTTGGCAGTTATTAATATTGTTCAACGATCATTACACAGTATTTTAGAAGCACTGTAACTTAAATTGAGATGCATACGATGTAAACAAACTTTTGCCAAAGTTGAACTTTCGCTTTCTACACGCAATTCACTCTTACACAAACACATAGCAGCGAAATATGAGGTTATTTCAGAGGCACTGTAACTTCAGGGAAATCTACGACGTTAATAAACATACGCAAAGACACCAACAGAATTGAACAAATAGTCGAATGACAATTGAATGCTTTATTTGTAAGTGAAAAACAAAACCAATCGCATGCCTACCACGATATTTGTACGAAGAAATGATAAGTAAACACAAGACACAAAACAAACGTAAAGCATTAGGTAAACAATCAAATAGTCTGTCAAACTTACTTGCACACAATAAAAGTACTTTTAACACAATAATAATCACAACAGATTAATCATATATGAATATAAAAGATATATAACTCAGTAGGTGAAGCCGTCTTCTGGAGTTTTCGCGGCGAGAACTCCGTTTTCGCGGCCCAGTCTCACCTCGTGAACTTGGCCACGATACTTACGCGGCGTAACCTTCGTGAAGAGCACAGCGAATCGCTCTCTTCGTGATTCTGACGTCATTTCACGAGCCGGCCGCGACACTTACGCGACGAAACGGTTAGCGAATACCCCGCTGAACTGGTATTCGAACCACCCCACATCTTTGGTAGATTTATTTATCAAATCATCCGGCTCTGATTCGGAGAACCGAGGTCGAATCCCAGGTCAGGCGAATGTTTTTATTCACGGTGTCTTTAGCACTTTCGTAGCATAGCCTATCCAAAATGTTAGCCACCATCACAGTGAGTATGGCACAGTGGCGGATACAGAGAAAACTCAAGGGGGGGGCGCAAGTTATCGCGACGATTGTAGCTTTCAAACTGACTGCCTGGCAGCGACTCTACTTCCCTTATTTATGTAGCTCGGTTGTTTCGAGAACATTCGGTGACAGAATGTTCGCTTCCAGACTTTTAAGGAGTGTGAACAAATACAAACAGCAGAATATTCGCGACTTTTCTCGAACAAATGCCAGATAGAATAACGTATCGAGATCACTAGAATGGCCGCGACTTTTCTCGTAGGTTAGCTATCTATGTGCCAGACAGAAACGTATAAAATACGATGACGCGGACGCGCGCGCGTGCTACATAAGAAAGTACAACTACCCGATAACTCGACTCAGAGTCGACTGACAAAAGACGAACGAAATGCGTGCGGGCTGACTGGCGGGCGCAAGGGGGGGGGGGCGCGCGCCCCCCATAAGTATCCGCCACTGGTATGGCATCACTCAATGGCTGTCAGGCACAGCTACAATGATTAGGCCATTACATTCATTAATGACGCATTTTTATCATTACAAACACACTACCTCTATTTGTATTCCCCATGGATGGTTTCCTACATGAATTGGTATCCTTTGTCGGATGCCATAACTATCTAACATGCGTTTTGCATGTATTCATATTTCATAACGTATAACTCACTTAATAGCCTCGCCTTGCGTTGCCTTACCGAGAGAGCGTTAATGGCCAACGCTGAGCTGGACCAATTCGACAGCAGTGCGGAATTCGACCTTGAAATGGGATGAATATAGCTCGCCTTGCGGTGGCTTGCACTGTCCTTTGTGGATGCAGTTACGGGACCGTGTTGTGAGAGATTCTCACTTCACCTGTAGAAAGGGAAGCCTAGCCATAAATTCTCACCACTTCATGAAAATATATACAGCATGTGGACCGGGATTCACACTTCGGCTAGCAGATGCACCAGCCATCATGGTAATCGATAGGGAAGCATAAACTTTGTGGAACCGGTATATAGTGGCGTAATAATGTATTTCTTGTTAATCATGTTATTTATGTAGTATTTGAATACGTGTGAGGTAAAATTCAAGAATTTATTATCAGTGAGAATTTTTACTGTGTACTTTCTCCTATGAAGACACTTAGTGCCATCTTGTAGTTTTGGTTAGTGTGCAAAATTCTTGTTTCACATAGTATTCAAGAAAGAATGACAAGGTATATGCGGAAAAGTGAATAATTTTTCTGTGTCGCAAACATTCTAGTAGTATCTGCTTCATGAATTTCGATGCGAATAATTAGTTGACGCTTCGTTTAAGAGTTATTTCTATGCCTACTTCGATTCATTCATCCGGGGATATTTTTCATCCCATTATGACCGGAAAAGAGCTCACTGACTGTTCCTCGGTGTAATTCCTGCCATGACTGCTTCTTCTGCAATTTTCCTGCAATTTTGACGAGAGAGAGGTATCAAGTTAATACATATTTGTCTACCTAATTAAAAAATAATTAAGCTAAATACAATAACTGAGTATGTTACGTAGGACAATGTCCTCGATGGCAATTACTCTTTGGGCCGTTTGATTGCATTTTAAACTCACCAAACTAATCTAACTAACAGTTTTACTTGGAAGTAACATGCATCCTAATATCAATTTCTCAAGTGTTCGAGGATCGAGGCTTTTCCATTAATCTTCGATGCACGATTTTCATCCCAACCGCCCACGATCGCTTTGGAAAGCTCCGAAGAGAACATCTGTGTTCTATGTGCGTGCGTGACAATATACGGGTCATTGCGTGTTCTCTAGCGCTGCCAATTCGCCCCAACCCTATTCTTCACACGTACGTGATATCTCTTTCATGTCCTATCATGTGCCATACAGTTTATACCAGTTTCGTGCAATAAAACCCGCATAAAAATGCAGGAGAGAAGCAACTTCAGTGGGTGGGTGAGAAGGTATACTTTTTAGCATCGCAACCCCTACTCAAGAAAATTTAAATTTTTTTTACTGTATGTATGTACGTTAAAAAAATTGACTTCAGTGATCTTCTACGACTGTTTTCTCAGTTTTATAGTGATTTTTTAAAAGTATTGTGTCTGAATGCTGATTTCTGCATTTCTATCACCGAATGGCTCTTTAACGAAGTCATGTGATTCTGAATAGCTCATCATTAAAGTGATGCACTTGGTTATTACATTTTTGCTGAGTTTCCATTCAAATATAAGTCTCAAGTAAATGTGCAGTTATTATTGTTGATATTTAGTTGCAGTACACAGATTTTGAGGGTTTCAGTTGCTAGTAATTCATCGCACCGACCAATATGAGACATGATCCTTAAGAAAAGTTCTTTCGATACGGTATTTAAACCCGCGGTATTTCGGTTGCTGGAGGCGGACACGTTCCCACTTCAGCTCCCCGTGCGGCTTTATCCGTTTAGATTTCCCTGCTCCTTCAAATACGCAGCATTAATATTTGCGCTTTTTAAATCATCTGATGTGATTGCACTATATCCACAGAGTTTGAACACAGATGACTTCGAGAAATGATTCTTTAGAGATTGTGTAATTTTGTTCCCCATAGTTCTACAATTTTGGTTTCGCTGGCTTTCCTTTACGTGCTGAGAAGAGGAAAAACTGCCCGAGTTAGACCACGACAGACTAGTGTTTGCTCCCCACTCTCCAAAATCATTCACAGCCTACGGAAAAGGCGAGACTGAATCTTGACTATCCTATGAGTTCCGCTGTGTGGGGCGATCACAGATTATCTTTCCCGCGTGGTTATCCATAAAGAGAGCTTCCCCTGAAGTTTATCGGTCGGAAATAAATATCGGAAATAATCGATCGGAAATAATCCTATACATTTTTTCAGCGCAAAACATTTGAGAAATCGTCATTAATACGAAAAAGTTCCCTTTTTTAGGGGATGAAAGTGCCCTGAGGGAATTAATTTGTTACTCCGATGGAGCCAGAAAGTTGACTAGAGACAAGAAAGATGGAGCCAGAAAGTTGACAAGCAGTCTTAAGGACACGGCAAAAGGACATATTGAACATATTTTTAAAATCCTTCCTTCCATTGAATCATTTGAATATCCTGCGCAAACTCTCCTAACTAGCGCCAGCGCGAACTCTCCTTATTGGGGAGGAGAGATTGCGCACCCTCTGGGCTGGTTTGGAAATGTCCAAAGTGACTCTTTATGGCATGAAATACTATCATCAACAAAGAATGAACTTTAAAAATAACTTAGTTGACAATATTTAGGAGGAAAAAAATTTATCATGAAAATATAAAAAACGTACTTGAAAATTCAGGCACTCACCGTCTACAGATCAAGCAGACACTAGTCAGTTCATTCGTACTAGTGGTTCGCACTCGTCCGGCCACACCTTGAATATGCAGCGAGCATATGGAATCCGGTGCAGAATGACAGTCCGGGAACTTAATAAAATACAAAGGAAAGCTGCGCGATTCGTCAAAAACTGCTACGGGCGTACAGATAGCGTTACACAGATGTTAAACGAATTAGGCCGAGTCTCTAGCGGCTCCCAGCCGCTAGAGACTCGGAGGCTGCGCGCTAGGCTTAGATTGCTTGAACAATTGAGAATAGATATCTTTCAGAGCGACACGGAGAACATCATATTAGAACCCCACTATATTTCCAGGCCCGACAGAAACGATAAATTAAGAGAGATATTTTGCCGAACGGATAGGTATGGGAATTCGTTATTCCCCCGAACAATAAGGGACTATAATAAATGCTAGGCGTAATTTCATTAGAGCTTTTCCTTATTATATGTAAACGGCTGGTGTCCTAACACCCGCCGCCACACGCCTATTGAGGTGGCTTGCGGGGTAGTATGTAGATGTAGATGTAGTCAATAAAACACAACCAACCACTTACCTGACACGTGAATTCAAATGATACCTCTAAAAGTAATGTGTTTACTGTTGTCAACGCCGCGGCACGTGCATATTATCCCTTCTACTTGAATTTACACATGCGCAAACTCTCCTACCGCGCAATCTCTTCTCGCTTTACCTTAAAGTCTTCTTGCGAAAACATTTGCAGATAATGAAAGCGTATTTCGCACGGCCCACTTTATTCATTCTATCACGAAACGCGCTTCTAGGCTTGAGCTCCCATCATCTCATTAATGTGTGTGATTACACCAAGAGCCATCGCAAGGGTATGTGGCAGGGGATGTGAGGACATCATCAGTTATATCTAAAGGAAGGGATGAAGGAGAAAGAAGAAGGAGTGAATGCTGAGAGGCGCATGATTCGAAATGATCACTGCCTTGATATTTCGTAGTTGTTTTCGTGAACGGTGCAAAGGAAGGAACAGTTCTTTAATATACCTATTTTGCGTAGTATTTCTCTTATTTTTATCTATTATTTCCTGTCCTATCGATTGAGTCTGTTTTCTAATGTTCATCTTGATGACCTGAAACTCTACTATCTGAATATTTACTGAATTTTATTTACTAAATATTTTCGTTCGGGTCGTGAAGAGAATTTCAAAGAAGAGCGATCTCATTGTCCTTTACCGTGACATCGGACGGATATCACTATATAGCGTTAGAGCTCGCGTTAATGCCGATTTACGTTTGGTGTGCCACCTTCAGTCGTTAACCGTGAACGTTGTGACCCGTAGAACTTTGAAGTTGACGTTTAGCGTTCGTCGATGACGCATTCACTCCGCCGTAAAACGCCTTCGTGAACATCAATACATTAAGGTGGTTCCACCGTAAAATGACTTAAATGTCATTTTATTCATATTCTGTCTACTTGTAGAAAAAGTAGTCCTCTATCCGATATGAACAACAAAATAATACATTTCCACGCTATTTTATTCTATAATTGAACTTGAAATTACATGGTGTTCAATGGGGGAACGAAAGAAACACAGGGAAAAATACTAGTTTTCCATAAAATAGAAATGCCATTTTCGTGGAAAACTGTCTCTAAGAAGGAAATAATCCAGAGGAATTGAATAAAAGTAAAATACAGGCATCTTACCACCTTATTTTTCTAGTTATTGAAGAATTAATGCCGTAATTGGAGTCAAAATGCGGTAATTCGTAGGAAATGGCGCTGCAATCGGCTGCTATGGCTGGAAAAAAGTGCTCCTTTAAAATACATTCGTGGAATAATCTGATATTTTTCTACTTTACTTTTGGGTGTCTATAGGTAACGCATTGCATCAGTGAAAGCAGGATGTTTTGGACAAAATAAAAAAATGTGGAATTTAGTATTTGTTTTGACTCACACAGTCGCGGCGGAACCTCCTTAAACACTCGGTTTTAGTCGTAAGTTCTCGCCGACGTCAATTTTGACGTTCCGAGGTCACTCCCCATGGATGCCCCCGTGCGAAGACGTGTCTTTTTGGGAGGATACTTATCTTACCTCCGATTCTTCTTCTTCTCTGGTCGTTTCCCTTGGAACTGTGATCGTGAAATGATGCATGTGCTAAATTCACAATAACGGGTCATTCATCGAGGTCGTGAAATGCAAACGACGTAAACATCATGGTTAATCTGCAAGTGGCGCGTGTTGAGAATTACCAGCGTGCCCCACCGGAAGTTGGTTAAAATTTATTTATGCGGATTTCTTTTCCGGACCTGGGATTAATCATTATCCTAGAATATGAATATCCCTGTTTGGTTTCTGATCGTATTTTTTTTTCATTAATTTGGTGTGATTTAATCAATTCCACGGCGAGAAAATTTTAGATCTCCGCTAGATGGCAAGAATAAAAAGAAACAGAAGTGAACCAATACCGCAGCTTAGAGATTAATTTTTAATAATCTTTCTCGACGCTAGACTGTGTCGGTTATTTTTTTCGCTTGCCAATAGTCATAAATTTTATTATCTGCCATTGCGATGTCTAAAGAACGTACTTATGTCCCTAAAATTCATACTTCATGCACAAACTATTCATTTAAAATGTCGTGAATGTTATCAACAAAACAGATACAAAAGACAAGCTGTGTTAATAGCCAGCTGAAGTAACTTAAACAGACGATTCGGAAGTTTTGGTTGGATTTCCTTTCTTTTGGATGATTCGTTTTTTAGCCACAAGAAGGACAAAATATAAATGTTTAATAAACAGAGAGAAATAGATCATGCTTTGGGCGCAGTTTTGATCTATCATCGGAGTATCGATTCTAAAACTCTGGTTAAATTGATTGACTTTAGTATTCTGCATCAAGCTCTAACCTCGTCTTCTTTGTTAGTTGTTCTTTCCGTATCTATCCGGTTTTCATCAGCTCAAGTGTTTTCCGTAGTCCTTTGCGCGACTTTCCTTTCCATAATATCATCAATCACCAGCCTTAAAATTCCGTTATGTCCTTGGGTTTTCACAGTCTACCTAGTGCTTCTTCAGCTCATAGGACTTCCTGCTGATTGTCTTCTTCTGCCCACCCATTTATATCCTCGCATATTATTTAATCTGTTTATAATCAAAGTCTACTTTCAAAAGCAGGTTTCGCTGGACACTATATTGGACTCCTTTTCCAGAGTGTAACGTTTTCATTTCATATCTGAAATCAAGAAAGCAATATGTCCCGGTGTAAGGTTACGTGTTCTTCGCTACGTACTCCGAAAGTTATTAACGCTAGCATTACCCGCTTTTGATTGATTGCAGCTGGCTCTTTGGCGAGTCTTAGTCACCTCTCCATCCTCGAAATTCTATTTAAAAACTAGAGTTCAGTTACATCTCATTGTATGCTAAATGAACATTAAACCTTGATTGCATCTCAGGGGATTATCTTTGAATGCCAGTTGTTTTGAAAACCTAGTTATTACTTACTGATCGGTGAGGTTCATAAATATACCCTTGAAAATTACAATATCTTGAAAAAATACCGCTAGTGTCAATAAAGTTTCCCAGGAGCCTTATATGCCTTAGTTTCTGAATGGCTTAATTAGTGTTTCAATTAAAAAACATCCGTTAAAGTATCTCTATTTTATGAGAGCCGTAAGGCTTTTTGCGCTTTCTTATGTCGTCTACCTGGTAGCTGGAAGATTATCATAAGTGAAAATTATATATTAAATAAAACAGGTCGTTATGGTTTACTAAGTTTCAGAGCAACTTTGGTCAATACATGGGCAACTAATTCGGTAGGAGCTAGTTCCATGTTTCCTGTGCATAACGTATGAGGTCCGTCATTTACTTCGTGTGCATTAAAACAGGATTCATTAAAACTGAGCAAATGTGCAAGTTCCTTAGGTTTCCATAGTGACTTCATTTGGCACCTACTGATGCGAATCTCTTCCTTCCATTTTGAGTGGGAACTGTAAACAAAAACAATAATCGTTGATTGTGGACATGGGAAAAAAAATTTGTTAGTTAACAAACAATTAGCGCCTTAAATGTTGATTATTAATGAGACAAATAAGAGAAGCAATTTTGATGGTAATCATAAAATTGGGTGTCTTTTTAATTTTGTTAATAATTAATCTAAGAAAATTGATAGCATTTTAATTATTCTTATCCTTAACGTGACAAATTTTCGATTAAAATTACATTATTGAAAATTAAAGACAGTAGAGAAAAGTTTTTAAAACATATTTCTTAGACATGATAGTAACCTATATATGTTACTAACTTTTGAGGAAGTAACAAAAACAGCTGTTTAAGGAAAATGAATGGGAAAAATTATTGGTGAAGAGGTAAAATGGAATGTATCATGACAGAGAAGAGGGGTGTTGGATAGAAGGAATTAAAAAGGAAGAAGTAGAATATAAATGCAATGCTCTAAGACGTAGGTCGTAGAGCGTTGACTTTAAACCGAAAGAATTTACAGTAAAACCTAAACAATATACAGTTAAAAATACAATAAATAACCAAAACAATTTACAGTAAAAAATAAAATCATGGATTAAGACTTAACACTTATTCGCTGTGAGCAATGGTGAAGAACGGTGTGGCTAATTAAAAAAAGGATGAATTGGAGAGTTTCCACTCTCCCTTCTTCGGATTACTTATCGCTCATGAAGATCCTATCCTTCAGCCAATTTCATGATGGACCGAACACTCTAAATACGGGCAAAAATGTTGAAGACTGGCTCTTCTCTTACACCCCTGTCTCCTTCTCCACGGTTCCTGTTCTAATACTTTAAACTCCTTCCCTTCAGCCTCCTCACATTCATTATTATTCGATCAATCCTAAGATTTGTTCCTTTACTCTGCAGGCCTTCCCTCTCCTTCCCCATTCTAATGCTTATATCCCTTACTCCCATTGTAGTTCTTCTTACATACTTTCATCTTTATGTGATCTATGAATGTTTATCCCTTGGCCTTCCCCTCATGGACTTATTCCCTGGGCAACGGTCTGCCAGGATGGAAACACCGGTTCCCGATCAGTCACAGAAGTTAAGCATCGTTGGGCTCGGCTCGAGTTTGGAGGGGTGATCCTCCGATTCGTCCGAGTGCTGTTGTCCCTGTCTGCGCGTGGCAGACAGTATGTGCGAAATGACCTTAGCCGTCGAAGCACGTTAAACAATAATACTACTACTACTTATTCCCTCTATTCTTCCTTCAATTATATTTCTTCACCATCCCATTTTTCCTCTCAGGGATTTCCCATTCCATGTGGTTCTTCTTTTCTAAAAAATGTTCCATATTCGTCCTTTCCTCTTCTACTCTTCTGTGTGATTCCTCATTTCTTCTTCTTCTGTCGAATAACCCATATGAGGGTGCGATAAATCACTTCTGGATATGCCTTTTTTTGATTCAATTTTCTTTCTGTCCATATTTCCTTCATCCTTTGAGAGTGCCTTTTCTTTTGTTCTTGCGTCCATTTTCTTACATCCCTCGATTTTTTTCTTTCCGGAAATTTTGCTGTGTGAATTACGTCTCTAAAAAGAGTTCGGTCATCTATTGTGTCAATCTTTATTCCAAAAGTTTTCCATATCTTTTTGAGTTTCAATGAACCAAGTAGGTTTGGATTTGTAGCTGTTTAGTGGGTTGAAGATCTTCTTGGTTAGTCTGGAATTACTCATTCGAAATATGTGACCATAAAACTGCATTCGTTTTTTTCTCATTACGTCGACTAATTTTTCAATTTTTAGATGTAGCTCTGTTTGGTCTTAATTTGTATTCTGCATTACTGTTACTGTTACTTCCTCTCATTTATTTTTATTAGTCTCATCGATCTCCAGCATTCTCCTTCAACTGCTTGTTTCGAATGATTCTAATCTTTTCTGTCTGATTTTCCAAGTGTCCACGTTTCCGATCCATAGAGTGCCATGCTTCACATGAATGTTTTTACGTACTTTGCCCTCTAGTAATCCTATCGCCTATGAACCCAGTAGTTGCCTTACACACTCTCTCGATCTTCTCTCTTCTTTGTACTTCGCTCCCTCTTCTGCCCTTTTCCTGTCTGATTTTCCAATTGTCCATGTTTCCGATCCATAGAGTGCCATGCTTCACATGAGTGTTTCTACGTACTTTACCCTCTAGTTATCCTATCGCCTTTGAACCCAGTAGTTGCCTTACACACTCTCTCTCGATCTTCTCTCTTCTTTGTACTTTTCTCCCTCTTCTGCCCTTTTCTGTCTGATTTTCCAATGGTCCACGTTTCCGATCCATAGAGTGCCATGCTTCGCATGAATGTTTTTACGTACTTTGCCCTCTGGTAATCTTATCTCCTTTGAACCCAGTAGTTGCCTTACACACTCTCTTTCGATCTTCTCTCTTCTTTGTACTTCGCTCCCTCTTCTGCCGTGCATGCGTTCCGTGGAATAACTCTTGTCCATCCTCATCCCATAGTGACCAATCCTCATTAAATTATTCATCGCCGCACGCTCCACATTCTCCCTTGATCCGTTCGTTCCTCACGTCGCCCTTGCTGGACTCGGCGCACAAACCCCGTCGTCGCCGACAAGTGCCTGAGATTGAAGTCAGCGGCAATGGGATGGTGGGAAATAATAGAGAGATAGAGTGTAGAGAAAGAATGTGGTTCGGTGATGGGCAAGTCTGCGAGGACCATACTCCGCTGGTTGAGCCATTTGAGAGAAGGGACGAGAGTCGTAGAGTGAAGAAGTGAGAAGTGGAAGGAAGGATGAGGAAATGACGGGGGAATAAGTTGGAAGTGATTATCTAGTAGTAGTAGTCTATCTAGTAGCATCTAATAGTCAATATGTTGAAGTAGCATCTCGAAGCATTCATAAATTAGCAGTATCAGTAATATTAACCACTAGATGTGTGTAAGACTTGGTGCTTTCCTGGCGCACGATGTGAATACATTCTTCACGGGATTCCCACCAGGTTAGATGTTCAGCCAGAGCCGACGTTTCAATGGCCAACTCTGCCATCGTCCTCAGGGCGTTGAGTTACTCACTCAACGCCCTGAGGACGATGGCAGAGTTAGTCATTGAAACGTCGGCTCTGGCTTAACATCTAACCTGGTGGGAATCCCGTGAAGAATTTATTCACTAGATGTGTGTATAGCTTTGTTCTGCATGTTTGCATGTTCATTTACGTATCACTCTCCTAGTTTCCGGTTGGAATGTGCACTGTTCTTCTGTTTTTTGGCCTGCATCTGGCGCCAGGGGGAGCGTGCGAGGTTCTGATTTGTGCTGGGACAAGTGCTGCATGCCTGGTGTGGAATCACCCCGTGCCACACACCCTAGTGGTGGCTTGAACGGTACTTCGTAGACATAGATGTAGATCTACAGCTTGAACCATTCGCATTTATCCGACACACATTCTTTGTGATAGACGTAAACAGCATAGGAAAAAGTGCTGAAGGAAATACATTGGGGCCGATCGCCATAGTTTTCAAATGGCTTTCATCGATTGCCAAAAAGTTATTCTCTATTTTACAAATTAATTTATGATAACGGAACCACTACCAGAACATAGTAAATGGGACAATGGATTCACTACTTGTAATGATAAGTGTCTTCTTACAATCGGAGTAGTGATATAGCTGAATTTTAGGAGTACCAACTGCTTAGATTTACTTGCAAGTATTTTCGTAAGACCTAAATCCTTTAAAAACTCAACTTTTGTGCCCGAGTCTGGATTTTGGGCTGCCAGGCCATGTAGTGGCCAATCCTAATAAGGTGAACCTTTTATGGACGGAAGTAATAACTTTTATCATTTATCTATTTCACTCAACCTATCAGCTGTGTTTTCGAATAGTTTGGAGTCGAATGCGTATAAAATAGCGAGTAATCACTGCACAGTAATGCCGTTGGTCAATAAATGCATACCTCTTATATGTTATTTTCAATATATGTAGGTATTTTTTCGTAGCCTTTGGAATGATTATTTAGTGTCCGGCTAACAAGGAAATTAGAAGAACCCACGTGATTCTAAACGATGTGGTTTAGGAAAGTAGCGAGGAAATTTGAAGAACCTGCCTGTTCCTAAGCGATGAATTTAAAAAATGAACTTAAACAGATTTTTCTGGGAATCCTTTAATTATAGTTAATTATGTGCGCCAACGATCGAGAAGTGGCGAGACCGAATGTCGGAGGAAGGGAAGGAATATCTCACAAATCGTCGTCATTTTACAAGCATTGATGGATAGTATTGTCTGAGAGAGAGCTTGACGATCATCTACATCTACAAAATACCCTGCAAGCCACCACAGGTGTGTGCGGCAGGGGGTGAGTATTCACCAACATGCATTACACTATACCCTAAGACTAATTATGCATCAGCATAAATCGCTAATGCTTGCCACGAGGCGAAGCCTCACAAGCATGCACTACTACACTACAGATATTATCACAATGGAGAGGGACCGTTAATATATATATGTATTTTGCAACTACACAAATTGACAGAGACTCAAGAATTATGTAGAAAATATGCACGGCGTGCTGTTAGTACTAGGTAACAGATAAGGATTCAAGTATTAGGGAGTACTACTACTACTAAGAGCTACACTACCTAACGACAAACCAAGATAAATCAAAAACCTAGATCATCTTGAGAATATGGTCCAGGCATCAAACAAACGAACGTGCTGGGTCGGCGGATGTTTTATGACGATCAGTACGCGAAGTTCAGTGGAGTTCGGAGGGATGCGGCGGCATTGATGTGAAAGGTGAAGCGTTATCTTTTATGAATTTGAGAGAGGGAACGCCGTCAGTTGGTAGGCGTGGTGCGGAGCACGTCGCGCGAGAGGCTTTGCATCATGGTATGCAAGGGAACGGTCGCGAAAAGTCTTGCCAAACTATTACAGGGGAGAAAGTAGAAAGAGGGGTTATTTGAGAGAGTAAGTCATGGGCGGAGACGACGTCGCGTCGACCGCTGTTATTCCTGAAACGACTGGGAGTGTTTCTGAGAGTCGATGTTACCCGCGAGGTACATAATACCTACACCCGTTGAATACACCCTTGGTGTGAGCCAGCTCTTATCTACAGTGAAGGTCAACTTCATGGTGTCTACTGCCTATACAACTATTTACGTCAGTGTAAACCTAGATCACTATGTTCTATCATTACTACCAACAACATTCCTAAAGATAGACTAACAAAAAATGTTACCCCTTAAATTAGCTCTAACAAGGAGATTACTTGTGATTAATCACTTAACCACTTCGACAATCACCACACCACAAAAACTGAAGAGAAAATGGCGACGCGCGGAGCTTAAACTCAACGTTAAACCATTATTCCATAGGTTTAACTTTCTCCGGACTAAAGCTGCCGGGGCTAAGGTCGATCAGCGCTAACACGACGCTATGAATATTAGTTCAACGACATCGCCGGGCTACCTTACTTAAACCTGCCGTAGGCGTAGTCTAACGTAACTATGAATACGGCCGCTGGTGTCTTTATCTGCTACCCACTGGATTGTCCCCCCCCCCCCCGCGGCATTTGTTGCGGTGCGGCCACAAGTAATTCCATGGAAAAACCTCCTTGCCACCTCTTTTCTCTTGCTTCGTTAAAACACTTGAGCACCTCCTAATATCAAGGTGGAGAACCTGTCTTAATCACATTCACAACGTCGGTCTCAACTTCGAGGAAGTAATCCGCAATGGAGAAAATAATATTTCGCACAAACTTTTCTTTCTCCCAACCGGTTTCGACACCAAATTGTCATTTTCAAGGGACGCTGCAAAGACAGATACAGAGCATTATGGCAGCCTGCCATAATGCTCTGTGTTTGCGGGCTACCCACGCAAATGACACTCTGGTGTTGAAACCGGTTGGGAATATAAAAAAAGTGTGTGCGTTTCACCGAAAGAAAACCCTGCGTTTTCTAACATTGAAAAGGTGCGATTTTTGTCTGGATGCGGAGAAGCGGAGTGATACGAGGAGTCTTCAATCTTGATGCCTGATTTGGGTATTCAAGGTTGTAGATGGAGAATGTTTAGCGTAGTTTACCGATAGAATTGACAAACGCACCAACCGACATCTTAAGTTGGTTCCACCGTAAAATGACTTAAATGTCATTTTATTCATATTCTGTCTACTTGTAGAAAAACTTGTCCTCTATCTGGTATGAACAACAAAATAATACCTTCCCACGCTATTTTATTCTATAATTGAACTAGAAATTACATTGCGTTCAATGGGGGAATGAGAGAAACACGTGGAATAATAGTATTTTTCCATAAAATATAAATGACATTTTCGTGGAAAACTGTCTCTAAGAAGGAAATAATCCAGAGAAATTGAATAAAAATAAAATATAGGCATCTTACCACCTTAGTTATTAGGGAATTACTGCCGAAATTGAAGTCAAAATGCGGTAATTCGTAGGAAATGGCGCTGCAGTCGGCTCCAATGGCTGGAAAAAAGTGCTCCTTTAAAATACATTCGTGAAATACTCTGCATTTTTTCTACTTTACTTTTGGTTTTCTGTAGGTAACGCATTTCATCAGCGAAAGCGGGATTTTTTGGACAAAATGTAAAAAATGTGGAATTTTGTATTTGTTTTGACTCACACAGTCTACTCCACACCACCACAGGAACCTCCTTAATGTTTTTTTTTAGCAAAAAGACTTAAAACACCCGTAATATTACTGTTTGTAGTTCTAACACCTAACCAGGGTTAAAGTGCTGGTGCTGATATTCCGCTGCAAAGAAGAAGAGTCGTGTACGTGCATGCGCAACGTTTTCCTCTGCGTCTTCCTCTGCGCAGGAAGGGCGCAGGTATTGGCTGACGCAGTTCACGCTTAGCGAGACTCAGTGCCAAGGCGCCACAGTGCCGAAGTTAGCTCATGGAAAAGCTCTTAGAAGAAAAACGTTCCGTGTAGTTCTGATTCAAGGTTCATTTATGTGTCGATCCGGATTCCGGTAGAAACTTTCGTTTACCGAAAACATAAACTTTTGAAACCGTAATAAAAAAAACCTCAATGTATACTCTGAAAGAAAAAGCATGACTCTTCTCTCGCCAAATTCTTCGTCCAGATCATTCCTTCATCTGATCTTCCGTAGTTATTATATAAAATTCCTCCTGTAATTATGAACCATCAAAATTAAACCTTTTGTGGCTAAACAACATTGAAATGTGGTGTACAAAATAAATAATTTTCTTTTGCGATGCCAGAAATGTGGTTTCAAGATTACTTCGTTCATCAAAACGTTTTTCACCCGAATACCTACTCAAAATATTAAAAGAAAACTGCTTCTATAAGGATCCTCATGCATGTAAAAAAATCCCCTTTATTTTCCTCGCTGGGCTGCGATTTTTCAACTTCAGAGCCTCATAAAAACAAGCAATAACTTTCCTCTGCCTTAACGTGACCTTATTCCTAATGCCGCTATTCATTTTTTCTTCCACGCTAATATTCAAATCTCGGGAAGCGTCAAGGCGGAAGTCCGGGAAAAGTGATAAATGGTTTATGACTGTCATGACTCAATCTTCTAACCAATCGGAATGAGAATTGGCATTTGAACATTCCCAGAGACTTCGGCGTTAAAAAAAATTCAGGTAAAAAATTAGCGCGAGTTTTAGGCTGACACGGAGTATATTATTTTAACCCCGAACGATATCTCTGGAGCTAACCAGAAGAAGCACCCACAAAATAAGACATATGCCGAAGTGGATAGTGAAAAAATTCCTCCTTACGACGCATCATTAGTGACTACAAGAAAAAAAACAGAGCGTGATACTATAACATATTTGATTAATATACAGTTTACTTTCGTGCTTTCCCTTTCTCTATTTTCAATGCCTTCGTGTTTTTTCATAGCTCGTGTCCTGATTTCCCTTGGTCACAAGTCCATGCGGGTGGCTCCTTATGGTATGTAGGTTAGATCAGCAAAATACGTGAGGTCTGTAGTTTTTAGTTCAAAAATGTACTACATCTACATCTACATATTACCCCGCAAGCCGCCTCAATAGGCGTGTGGCGGGGGCTGTTAGGACTCCAGCCGTTTACATATAAAAAGGAAACGCTCTAATGAAATTACGCCTAGTAAATCTGAAGCCCCTTATTGTTCGGGGGAAAAACGAATTCCCATACCTATCCGTTCGGCAAAATATCTCTCTTAATTTATCGTTTCTGTCGGACCTGGAAATATAGTGGGGTTCTAATAGAATGTTCTCCGTGTCGCTCTGAAAGATATCTATTCTCAATTGTTCAAGTAATCTAAGCCTAGCGCGTAGCCTCCGAGTCTCTAGCGGTTCCCAGCCTAATTCGTTTAACATCTGTGTAACGATGTCTGTACGCCCGTAGCTGTTTTTGACGAATCGTGCAGCTTTCCTTTGTATTTTATTAAGTTCCCGGACTAAGTCTTTCTGCACCGGATCCCATATGCTCGCTGCATATTCAAGGTGTGGCCGGACGAGTGCGAAATAGCACCTCTCTTTTACTTTTTCATCCGAAAATCTTCCCACAATACGCTTGACGAATCCTAGCTTCTTCAGAGCTCTGCCACAAATATTTCTTATATGTGCTCCCCACGATAGGTCCGAAGTTATCGTAACTCCTAGATACTTCACTACATGAGGCAGGAGTTCGAAAGGAGGCCAAATAAACAGGCTGCAGAGAACGCTCTCCCTTACACTCTAATAAGAAAAACTATACATTCCTATAACTATAAATTATAAATTCCATCACCATAGAAGCGCAAGAAATACAATTGAAACACTATATCAATTTACTTGGTCTAAAAATTGATGTAAATATAAAGTGGAGAGAGCATACTAAGCATAGCAGCAAAAAATTAAGCACTCTTTGTTATCAAATGGCATGCCTATCTAAAATAGCCATCTATCAAACCAAATTGACATTTTATTATGGATGTTTTTATGCTGTTATGAAATATGGTAAAACTCTATGGGGGAATAGCGCAGATGCTATTTCAGTTTTTAGGCAGCAAAAAAGAATCATAAGGTATATGATTGGGCTGAAAAAACGGAAATCTTGCTGACCGATATTCCAAAAGCTGAAAATACATTGTATTCCGTTTATATACTTGAAATTCTGTGTCATGTTAGATTAAATCTCAATCTGTGTTTCCAAGGCAATGTGTCACACAACCACAGAACCAGAAATATCCTGCAATTAACATACCCACAAACCAGAGTAAAACTATATAAAAATGTCCACATTAAATGGGTATAAAACTGTATAATAAGATACCCACACACTTAAAAAATAACTCGATCAATTTCCATAATTTCAAAACAAAGATAAAAGAAATACAGATAAAGCATACTGCTCTATTCAAGAGTATCTTGATGACCATTAACTTTTATAATGTACTAAATGCCTAATTGTATCCATGTACCTCAAGTTAAGTATATCTCTGAATGGTTTTAATTTACGTACCCATGTATTAAATGCCTAATCGTATCCTAGTATTTCAAACTATGTATACCTCTGTAAGGTTATAATTTATATACCTACCCCTAATACTGTATATATTGCTCCAATACTATTTTTTACTTTGACGAGTCACCAACTTACCCTAGCCATAGCTAAACTCTTGTAAGTGCAATGTGACAATAAGTGATATTATTATTATTATTATACCCGCTAAGACCCTCTGTAAGTACTAGGTAGGTGGGTGTATATTACACCAAGTTTTATGTAGTCAAAATGCCGTAGCGAGAATAAATACAACAATTCTCCATTCCCATCCTCTGTGGGCAATGTTGGAGAGCGGGTTTCCAAATTTGGAATTACTTCGCACGTACCGCTGCCTTGTGGCTGCAGCACCACAGCCCACTCCAACCAACTTTCCCCTAAACCATTTAGAACTGGATCTTTAGCGTCCCCCGCCCGCCATTGTGTCCCAGCTAAAGCTTCACTTGATTGTGACGAATTGAACTTAAACCGGTCCGTGCCAACTAACATCATTAGCGGAGGATCATTCTTCGTCCTCGTGAAGATCTAAACTCCCTCTTGGATGTACGAAAGGTCAGGCGATCATGATGCTGAAGGGTGTTCGGGCTTCCCACTGGGTCAAACTCTTCATCTCTGCAAATGTCTCGATGCTCAAATTTTTAGGAGTTCACAAGATCACGTACATCGAACGATCTTCAACATCACCATATACGCCGGTAAAGCCTTAGATATTTCGTCAGGTGATCATGTTGCATTGCTAGTATGGAGTGGGAAACGTGCGTAATTTTTTTTAACAACTTGCATATTAAGTTCATGTTCTACTACTACATGAACTACTTAAGTTCGGTTGACAAAAAAAACGATCTATTAAAATATTTTTAAATAAAAATATGCGCGCTTGACTGCATTGAAGCACTAGGTTATGGCGGATGGTCTTTCGAAATTTTAGCACTGCTAGGAATGCGTAGTTTCTACTTGAAATTCAGCTGGTATATCATATACGTTCAATTTCCTTTATGGAAGACAATGAGATGCCATTTTAGATCTTGCGAACTCCTGAAAATTTGCATCAACTTATTTAAGGCAACTATTAATGTCTGCGGCCGTCGCATATGCTTACGGATTAAGAATCCGAGTTCGTTAGAAAATTCGCTGTGATGTACAGTCATTTGTAAAAGTCTGGGGCGAAATCCGCAGCGCCTCTTTCGGCCAAGTAGTGAAGTTAAAATTTATGTTGGATCCACCTGACTGATAGAGACTTGAAAGGTATGCGACAGTTGGGGAAAATTTCATGTTAATACGTGAAGGAATGGAACGGACCGCAGGGTATGGACCAATGGTGTGTAAGAAGTCACACTTGATTTTAACAGGGTGGGTGTTCAAAAATATTTAAATGCGGGAAATGATCGAATTCCAGGGTCAATTGAAGCAAAATATTTCGTAAGACTTTACTGAGAATCAACAAAAATAGTAAGGACGGGAAATTGACGGCGTTCGTGAAAACAATTCGTAAAAAAATCGCCTGGTCTAGTTTTGAGGCCGTGTCCCTGCAGTCTACGACGCTTCTCGTATTTTATGCAGCTAATTAATAAACAATTAGTTTTTTGATCCGATAAATACACTTTTGGACATTATAGCGCTATTTTTATTTATAATTAGAAGGGAGTATGTTGAATGATCGAACAATATTGTGCTAAAAATTAATGATCAACTATTTCTAATGACAAAAGTTTGAGCCCTCACTCGAATTATCAAAATAATTTTCAATAAGGCATTTAGGCGTAAAATGGTGATATATATCAATCAATGACTCCGTGCGTTCATATATATCAAGCGTCAAGCATTCGGAAAATTAAGAACCATTGAACAAAATACTCTTTGTTTCCTAGCGAGGATAGATCATCTTGTAAGTAACTATTAAAATGCTCTACCTCTGCGCTAGATGCCTCCCTGACTCCTCCTGCATGACTCCTGACTGGAGTTTAGTAAATAGTGGTAGCTTTCGTGGAAAAAAAGCTCCTTAGGATGAATAAACTGAATAATATGTGCCAAATCAATTCACACCAACGTCTCGCACTCGTACTTATGCCATTAGCTTGCCAGATCTAGCTATCCTTTCCTTCTCCGTTCATATGGAAGCTTTGGTGTGGTGGGTAGAGTGTTAGATCGAAGGCCCGAAGGTCGCAGGTTCGAGAATCGAGAGTGAAAATAATATTCTGCTTTTTTTTTTGTTACTACAATTGTTACGCATGAAATCATATGAATTTAAACATCAAGTCAGTTGGAATATTAAAAGTAAACACATTATTTGTCCCCAATTTCCGACTTTTAAAAAGTTACCTTGTCTGCGTCTCCGAGGAAAGGATTCGGAATCACTCGCCTGCAGTTCAAAAATGAATTTCTGTCTATCGCCACGAATTCTTATTCATCATATTATACAGTCCCCTACCTCCTTCCCTCCTCCATGTGGATTCCCAAGTACAAATTTCCCTGCGTCTTCTTATCCACTCTACAGTTCTTAAAATAATCCTTATCAATAAACACTCACCGATCGATTCCCTGACTTTCGTTGCATAAGGAGTTGCATTGCGTTGCTCTTTGGAGAATGCGTTCACCCATAAACTGCGACAGACCGTCGCTGAGTTCGGAGAGATGATGAGCTAAACTCCTAGTTTCTTTATGTGAAAGTAAAATGGGGCGGGTTTCTCAAGCGCTTCGCAGTAGGGAACCGAAAATTATCATCGAGTTTGTATGATCGAGTCATGCCTCCTTGCCATGATGTCATGTGCTGTGTGCACGAGCGAGCTCTCTGTTTATAGTCTTTCCGGAGGAAACAAAATAGCCTGACAAATCTGATGCCTTTACTTGACGAAGAGCTGAGGCCGAAAAACACCTCCTTGGCATTCGAACGAATTCATTGGAGGTCAAGGCATCAGAGTTGTCAGGCTATTTTGTTTCCTCCGGAAAGGCTATAAACAGAGAGCTCGCTCGTGCACACAGCACATGACATCATGGCAAGGAGGCATGACTCGATGCAACGCAACGCAATGCAACTCCTAATGCAACGAAAGTCAGGGAATAGTTTTAACGTATGGGGAAGAACTGGGAGAAAAGCCCTAGGATATGAATTGTCATTACCATATCTAGCTTTATTGTATAACAATGCTTATTAACCCTTAAGCTGCTGTAGCTAGAGTGCATGTCGTCCACCCTGTGCGGGAAATATCTATTCGGACGGAGCCTGTCACTCCTTCCCACGGGTCGAGGCCGGGCAGTTATATGACCCATGTAATACCCTCCCGATCCTTTTCTCGGGATCCCAAGGGGTGGGCACCGGAACTTGTTGAGGGATCAGTGGGACTTTGAACTCATTTTGAAAATTTGTTTATAGATGTAATTGTTAAAAACAAATATGACAATATTTTTTCTAGCAATTTTCTGTTTAGTATGATACCATACACCAAAGAAATCCGTTGATAATTGAGCCGGGCGTGAGCTTAAGACAACTAACTTTTGAGACAACCATAGCCCATTGAGCGAGCAATCGGAAGAAAGGGTCGTACCTCATTGCGGTGGTATGCAACCCCTAAAGAGCGTGGGAAGGGAGTGGTTTGGGTAAAAAGGGTGGATTCCCAAATGTCCACCGCTGGAAAGAAAGAGTTCGGGTCATAAAAATATGAAAGGGCTGATGGAGCAGGTAGACAGAGAGGGTCAAACGTACAAGAAAGTTTTTCCTGCAGTTGCCGGTACACACGTACATGTACGTTTCCCTCAGCCTAAGGGTTAAAGGTATTCATCCTTTTGAACCTTCTCGCCACCTGGGTGGATGATTAGGAGTGTTGCGGAGTAATTTCTCCTTATTTAGGCTATAAGAGAGCTGGAAGGAAGTTACGGTGCGTGATGAGATTTTTTGAAGATTATGGGGGTTGAGGGGGATGGGGGGAGGGGAGGAAGGAAAATGGTGGAAGAAGCAGTGATGAATCGCACGGCTCTCACTCTCTTCTTTCGCCTCTTCGGAGGGAAATTTCCCTCTTCTCCGAGGGGGTGGGTGGGTCCAGGAGAGAGAGGGGGGGGGGCGATCCCTAGGGCGTCTTAATGCCATGATGGATCGTGTGTGCCTTACGCTCGGTTGTTCGGACTCGGTTGCTCTTTTGTTTGCCTCCCCCAACTCTCCGTCTTCTAGACTTTGATCGGCTTAAGTCCCGAGGCAAATGATTTCCCTGGCGAACAAGTTTTAAGAAAGAAGGCCCCGCGATCCATCCTGAAAACATATCTCGTGAGTGATGTGAGCGTGGAGAGATGCCGTACTAAGCGTTCTCATTATCGGACGACTTCTAGTAATAATTTTTAGTTCACCTTGGAATGACTCTTTTTGTATTTTATAGCTTCAAATTTGTCCCCCAGTCTGTAAAATGAAATGCAATATTTGCCAAGCTACATTTTCCATTCAATATTTAGGGTAGTCTGCGGTGATCCCATTCCTATTTGAGCACCAATTTTACATCTACATACTACAATGCGAGCCGACACGGGGGGCATTTGGCAGGGGTTGATACCACACTAGCCATGAATAGGGAAGGGAAATAGGGAAAAGGATAGGAAGAAATGAAGGACAAGATTGACTTGTATGTTAACGAAGTGTTTTTTAGGCTGGTTTTGTCAGGCGAAACTTGTTGGAACTTGCTTAGCATAGTGAAATGAAAGCTTTAACTTAGTAATTCCACATCAACTTTATTTGCGACCTAGGTTTCGACTTATGAAGTCATCATCAGGTGATGACTTCATAAGTCAACCTGATGACGACCGACCATAACACCTGATGATGACTTCCTAAGTCAAAACCTAGGTCGTAAATAAAGTTCATGTGGAATTACTAAGTTACAGCTTTCATTTCACTAGAAGTGTTTTTGTCGCGCTCAGCTTTAAAACAAGTTGTAGGTGCTTGAGAATTAGGAATCATTGTTAGCTATCAGTTCGGCCATTTATCTCCCCCCATCATTTTGTCATTTCTGTAGCGACTAGAGATATAGTGCGGGGTTGAAACTATTTCCTTCGCGTCATCCTTAAATTCGCCTTATCTGGAATTTTAAGTAATCTCAACCTAGCGTGTAACCTCCCGAGTTTCTGGTGGCTTCTATCCTAGTCCTTCCATCAATTGTCTGTCGCTCTGTCTTTGCTCGTTGGAGTATTCGTGGAAATTATGCAGCTTCGCGGGTATAACTGCAGCATTACACTTGGATTTCATTTTTATACTATAAATATTTTATCACTCCCATTAAGTAGCAGGACTTATTCCCATAAAGCCCTTCAACGGCCAAGGGCACATAGCTCTTATTGTCTGACCCTTGCAGACGGGGGCAACATCATTCGGACGAAAAGTAGGGTCATCCCTCCGTATTCGAGCTTATCCCAGCGATGCCTAACTTGGGTATTTGAGCGCGACTGAGTGATTCTGTCTTTGTAGGCCGTTGCCACCGCACGGTGCGTTTGACCTACAAGCTTAAGCCTCGGAGAAACACAGCACTCACGCCCAAGGCGGGAGTCGAACCCTTGTTCTTCAGATTATCAGCCCGGCACGTTACATTTAAACCTATCTACATCTACAAAATACCCTGCAAGCCACTTCAAGGGTGTGTGGCAGGGGGTGAGTATTCACCAACATGCATTACATTATAACCCATTAAAGTTAGTGTAACTACGACTATTGATGTATTAGAATACATTTCTAACTCTTATCAGGAGGCGAAGCTTCAACAGCACTCATTACACTATAGGTATGTTACCAATGTTAGGGGGCCTTGTATTAATGTACTTTGTAACTACCCAAATGCACAGAGATACAAGAGCTATACTGAAAACATGCACGACGTGCATTTAGTACTAGGTAGCAGATAACGATACAAGTACCTATTAGGGAGTAAATCAACGAACTAGATACACTTTCTATTGACAAACCTAGTTAAAGTATAATTGGCAGCTGTTAGGGTCTCTAATCGTTAGGGGGAAAATGGCATTTTAAATCTCTCCTTTCTGCAGTCTAGTTCCCTAATTTTATTCTCATGATCTGATTGATCTACCGTTGTGCGTTGGATTTCGCAAAATGTTATAAACGTCAGCAGTAAATAAATTAGTTTGGAACTTACATAAAAGATTAAGTATAAATTTTAATCGACGGTTTGCAAGCGATTCCCATCCCAATTACCAAAAAAGGTCAGTAACACTAACGAGATTATTATAACGGCTTTAGTGCATCATGCCGATATTCGCTGCACACGTTCTAACTCTGTTTTTAAGCCTGTACCTAATAAGGATCCCAAATACTATTAGCACATTCCAAGTGGGGTCTAGCAAGGGGGAAGCAGCCTATTTCCCTATTTTTATCGTCACATTTGCCAAGTACTATTTTAACAAATCCCAATTTACGATTAGCTTGACCGGTTATTTCCCGTAAATGTATACCCCTCGAGAAATCATTTTCCAGTTTAACTCAGAGGTTTTAAATCGATTCTAGTCTCTAATTGGATATTCTGTATGCAATGGTGAAGTTGAGGAGAGTTTTTCCATTTCCAAAAATTCATTGCTACACATTTTTTTCAAATTTTTAATTTAGCTGCCACGCATCACACCACTCCTGTATTGCCTCGAGGTTCTTCGTCAGCGCTTTCTTATCATTAAGGCTACGGATTTCCCTATTCAATACTGCGTCGTCTGTAAATAATCTAAGCTTACTGTCAACTGTTTCACCGATATCGCTAATATATAAAAGGAGCAAAAGCGGGCCTATGACACTCCCCTGTGGGACACCCGATGTGACTTTTATTTCATCAATAATGAATGTAATCGATATCGTACTGTCCACTTTTATTTAAATTTACAACACGTGTTTCGGCTTTTGTACTAAGCCATCCTCAGGTACACGGATGGCTTAGTACAAAAGCCGAAACACCTGTTGTAAATTTAAATCAAAGTGGACAGTACGATATCGATTACTTTCATAATTGATAATGTAGTTGCACCACATCTCGTCTGACACTGTTGATTTCATGACTTTTACTTCATTAGAGCTATAGCGCTCATTACGCTCTTACTATCTCACACGGATAATAAATGTGCCCGAATGTGCACTGTGTATAAAATTGCGGATAAAAGTAAAGAGAAGCTATTTGATACTTTCAGTGATGAAAGGAATTGAGATTTATCACTTATCATTTGTAAGAAATTGTAAGTTCGGATATTACAATGCAAAACGTTTTTTTTTGGCTCGCAGATACATTTCACAAAAGGCTGTCTTCCTATGATCAATCATCACGAATAGAGTACTAGGTGAAGTTATTGGTGGCGGCCGATACTTTGTGGAATTCCATTGTAGGAAAAGGATAAAATACTTTGCACTATTCCACTGCAGAGATTTGATTTATTGAGTAGACATGTTTCACTGCACTACAGCATCATCAGGACTGTCCAGTCGACTCAATAAATCAAGTTTCTCCAGTGGAATAGTGCAAAGTATTTTATCATTTTCCTAGAGTACTAGGTGTAACTGTACCTCCCGTGATTTGGCCAATGTTGAGGAATTGCAGTCTGACCTCCATCTCCGGTGGGCTCCGTCGGGCTCGTTTGGCATTCCTATATTGGAAGTAGGATTGGCTTATGGCTATAATTTCTAGTGGCTGTCAACCATTTAAGGTAGGATTAGTTGGGCATGAAAGTTCTCCCTTGCGATTTTCCGTGTCCGCAGGCGCTTATTTCTTCATCCTGTATGCTCCTTCAGTTCCTCATATTTCCTGCCTATTTCCATCCCACTCAGAGAGCCGATCCTTCATCCCCTCCCTCTCGTCACGACCTTTCCCATCCCAGCCTCTTCCCCATCTCCCCTACTTCTTCCGTCTCTTCACCTATCATGCCCCAAACTTCTCCGCTTCCCTTTCCGTCTATCGCACATTCTCTATCCTCCTCACACCCCCTTCGCTCTCCTCCCTTTCCTCTGCATCCAGGTTTCTGCGCTTTGCAAGCAGTCTTCCCTTGAACCTCCTTGCATCAGGTTCCTGCGATTACGTCTTCTATTTATGAACACCACTTGATAAACTACTCATAACGTCCTCGCTACTATGTTCTTTTTCCTTCACGATGCTAAGTAGCTAAATTGTTGAACTTGCTCCAGTAAGTGCTTTCCAACATGTATATTATCATTATACGCAGGTCAGCATAGGTTATGAACCTTTGGTGAACATCACCCGCTCGGGATATTTGGTTACAGATATTATAACATTGGATAGGGCTTTCAGCTATCCATCTTTGAAAATGAGGATTTTCAAGTGAAAAATTAAGGTTTTTGTGGATGAATTTTTGACTACTGTACTATTATTCCCTTTAGCAGTCAGATGATTTAAACAATTGTTTAAAAAAAAACATTATCACTCCTGTTACGACACGAATTCTGTAACCTCGGTCAATGTCAAACTGATAACATTTTTAAAATGCTGAGTATGCCAAGCATCCTAAATTAAGTCTTTATTTTAGTATATTAATTGAATAATGGAAATCGTTCGTAAATTTTTCCTTTATCAAGCTCATAACGTTAGCACCATTTTTCAGGAAAAAAGCCGTTTAGTCGATCGGCCCATGAAAACTTTTCAAAAGGAGATTTATTTTGTCGATATGGTCTTTCTAATACGCCACATACACCTTTACAAAACGCTTTACGTGTTATTAGTACTTTACGGTGGCTTGAGCGAGATAGATCCCTAGTCATAGTGGAGACCATATTCAAATTTTATTATTTGATTTAAGCCTCTGTAAGAAGTACGAAATAAATATTGTTATATTAATGGTGCAAATATATAGTTATACATAACAAAAATTCTCAGTAATTAAATAAATAAAGCTACATAAGTCTTTAACATGACTCATTTTTTCCCGCCGAACGGCTGAAAACCCTTCAAACCGGCAGGTTTTTTGCGATTCTGTAAATGTTAATGTGATGAGGAATAGATTATTTTTTATAAATAGTTGAGAAAACATGCAATTTATACACCCTAGTTTTTTGACGAAATCTAGATGTTATAAATTCCTATTTCCTTCAATATTCTCCCTATTATAGCGCACAGCCATAATCTATCCCATGTAAAATAGTTTATATTTACAGGCAAATTGCTCGGAAAGTAATTAGGCAAGGGGTTGATATTTTGACATCATTGGAAAGATGAGAGTTGTATTTTTTAAATGAGTTCAAATTCATCAAATTCTAGGTGAAGTGATTTTTCACTAAAACTACCTTAAGTACTGCAAGTTGGACTTTCCGCCGTATTTCATTGCTCAGTCAGCTCTAGATGATCTTACGTTTTTGTAAAATGGCCGCTCGCCCATTCTGACCGTTTGCGTTCTGCCGGAAAGCTCCGGAGCAGCTCTCAAGTAAGTACCTACGTCATAGCTCCCATCGACCGAATGAACCCTTGGGATCTAAAGATGAGGAAATTTTGCAATTTTGAGACTCGTCATTAAGGAAATTATGAAACAATATTTTACAATCCTCCCGAACAGTCAGTGATGAGCAAAATATGAGGACGGTTTTCAGACTCCATTCTCCGTTTCAAATATACATATTATAGATATTCACTCACTGATTCAACCCGAAGGTTGTTTTGGATAGTTAAGGGTGGAGCTCACCCCGGACTAAGACACAGGCGTGTGACTTTCACACGCCTGTGGTGTGTGTGTAGGATAGGGGGGCCAGTTCCTTTCCCTGGGAAAATTATTCCTTGAGAGAGTCTCGATCTCCAACCCTTCCCACTCACAGGCGATTAGCTTAACCACTGGGCTAATACCGCTGTGTGGGAGCGTGGTGGTCAAGTGGGTAGAGCGCTTGGCTACTGATCGAAGGGTCTCAGGTTCAAATCCGGGTAAAGCCTTTGGACCTCCTCGAACAAAAAATCCTCGGAGAGCAAGTTGGCCCAGGGAAAGGAACTGGCCCCCCTACCCTAAATTTGTGTAATTCACACGCCTGTGGCTTAGTACGGGGTGAGCTCCACCCTCAACTATCCAAACCAACCTTCGGGTTGAATCACAGATTGATTATAGAGATCGGAGGTTCAGTGCGATATTTTGGCGGGGGGTAGTCCCCACTGCTTTTCACTCCCTGTGTCTCCGCAAGGGTCTTCCCCTGATGTATGGGTGTGTAAGAGCGGAACAAGAGTGGGATGGTTTGAGGGCGAGGCCGGGTGGAAGGAGGGGAGAACGTGGGGGCGAAGGGGGCGTGCCGGCGAGTGTACCTACCCCTCCGTCTGTGCCTCGTTTCGTTGTTCCAGAGGGAGTGCCTTGGGGCCAGGCCCGGCTTAAGGTAGTTTGAGCGAAAAATCACTTCACCTAGAATTTGATGCATTTGGCCTCATTTTATAAAAAAAACTCATCTTTCCAATGATATAAAAATATCAACCCCGTTACTCTTTTACAATACTTTTAGAGCAATTTTCCTAAAAACATAAACTGTTTTACATGGGATAGATTATGGCTGTACGCTCCAGAGAGAGAATATTAAACAAATTAGGAACATCTAGCACCTAGATTTCGTCAAAAAACTAACGGTGTATAGTTTGCATGTTTGCTCAACTATTAATATTAATTATTTATAATATAATATTAAATATTTGCTCAATTAATATTACAATATTTACTTCATTCTTCTTACTGACGCTGAAATAAAAAATAAATAAATTAGAATATGGTCTTCGTTATGACTAGGGAACTATCTCGCTCAAACCATCTTAAATTAAAACTGAAGACGACGGCAATGCGTCTTGTTTGGGTGCCAGTTCGTGATGGTCGTGAATGAGTGAAAGGAGAGATTAGGTGGCGAATTGGCGCGCTTAAATGAAGCCTGGTTTCTCATGAAAAATGATCCGCTCAATGTGTATTAAGTGCGAAATGTGTGCCGTTATGCCGTATAAAATTGATAATGGCTTTAAATTATTATATTTTGTTCTCAGTGGTTTATATAAATCGTTATGTTACCAACACTTTCTAACAATCAACGATCCTGTTTTATGCATGTTTACTGCATTACGGCCAATAAGGCAATTGCGCATCTAACAGATTCAATAGTCCCCAGTGCTATAACATAACGTAAATTTACACCTTTCCTTTTCGTCAATCGTTGTACTGAACAAATGACTGATAATGTGTGTCTATTTTAGTTTGCTGCCGTAATAGAGTCCGCTGTGAAAGTTGATGACAGCCTGCGTTGGAGATAATCGCTTCCGATTGGCTCAACGGTCTGCGGTAATGCAAAATCGGACACGTGATAACGTAGCTTTACGCTTTTGAGTCGGCGTCTCCAAAACATGGCGCCGTTATCTTGTCTCCGGGAAAGTCGTCGTACACCCTTGTACGTTTTGCTGTGGGAGAATGCGTCCTCAATCTTGCCTCTAATCAGGACAAAGGTGGGAACGATCTGGGAAGGTGCCCACTTATAATGGAATTCATCATTTTTTACGATTTGAGGAAGCTCAACTCCATTGTTGAGATCTCATTTTATCTTAAGTTTATTTTTAGCCCCATATTTTGTCACTTCAGTAGAAAGCCGTTTCATTCTTGTGTATGGCAGGAATATTCCGCAAATATGCCGGATTCACAACAGAATTCAAGATTAGTTTCGTGAAGTAAATTGGTCAAAATGGCATAATGACAAGCATCTCATTTATGGAAACACCATGTACATTTTCAGTACAATTACTTCCAATTTATTCATCTTACTCATTGATAATTAGAGCTTTCTATTTATTTTAATTCACTCAGTGAGGATAAAATACCAGCTATAGATGTATGTCTTTCGAATGCTCATTTCAAAACAACTTATTGGAAAGTTGACTAAAATGTGCATTTTTCTCAAATGAGTAGGTACTCTTTACTTATCAAAAATGTTTTCGTATAACTTTCTGTTTTCTTTTGAATTACTGAGGCTCATCCTCTTGGTATCCTAGTGCTCTAAAATTCTATTTTTATAGGATTATCCAAGGTACCAAACACTCAATTTCTTCCTTAAGTAGGTTCCGCCGCGACTGTGTGAGTCAAAACAAATACAAAATTCCACATTTTTTATATTTTGTCCAAAAAATCCTGCTTTCGCTGATGCAATGCGTTACCTACAGAAAACCAAAAGTAAAGTAGAAAAAATGCAGATTTTCCACGAATGTATTTTAAATTAGCACTTTTTTCCAGCCATTGGAGCCGACTGCAGCGCCATTTCCTACGAATTACCGCATTTTGACTTCAATTACGGAAGTAATTCCCTAATAACTAAAATTAGAAGGTGGTAAGATGCCTGTATTTTATTTTTATTCAATTTCTCTGAATTATTTCCTTCTTAGTGACAGTTTTCCACGAAAATGGCATTTGTATTTTATGGAAAAATACTATTTTCCCCGTGTTTCTCTCATTCCCCCATTGAACACCATGTGATTTCAAGTTCAATTATAGAATAAAATAGTGTGGAAAGGTATTATTTTGTTGTTCATATCAGATAGAGGACAACTTATTCTACAAGTAGACAGAATATGAATAAAATGGCATTTATGTCATTTAACGGTGGAACCATTAGTTGATTGATATACTCGGAAAACTTTTTTCTGTGTCCAAATCTGAATGATTATGTTACTGCGTTATCCCAGGCAAAGCGTTCGACACTACACCCTAGGGTCCCTAGTTCGTTTCTTGGAAATGCTTCTTAACACCTCAGCTGCATATATATAGGTCGTATTCTCCGCGTGGCATTTTCTTTTTAGGCAATCACCAAACACGGTTGTGTGAAATTCACAGTCGAAACTTTCCTTCACCAGGAATGGAATCATCCGAATTCGCACCAAGTGCTTAAGGTGGTTTGAGCGAGATAGTTACCTTAGAGTCATAGTGGAGACCATATTCAAATTTAATTTTTTGACTTCAGCGTCTGTAAGAAGTATGAAATAAATATTGTAGCATTAATGGCGCAAATATATAGTTATACATGACCAAAATTATCATTAATTAAATTAAAAAGCTACACAAGTATCTAACTTGACTAATTTTTTCCCGCCGTACGGCTGAAAACCCTTCAAAGCAACAGGTTTTTAGTGATTCTTTAAGAGTTACTGTGGTGAGTAATAGATTATTTTTTATAAATAGTTGAGAAAATATATATACCTACACACCGTTAATATTTTGAAGAAATCTAGGTGCTATTAGTTCCTAAATGTTTTAATATTCTCCCTCTGGAGCGCACAGCCGTAATCTATCCCATGTAAAACAGTTTATATTTTTAGGCAAAAAGCTCGAAAAGTAGTTCGGCAAGGGGTTGATATTTTGATATCATTGGAAAGATGAGAGTCTTTTCTTTAAAATGAGGCTAGATTCATCAAATTCTAGGTGAAGTGATTTTTCGTTCAAACTACCTTGAGTGCATATTGTGCTACTAAGGCGTCCTCTTTCACTTTGAATTCCTTGAGTATTTCAATGGGGCAAAGGTGTTTCTACGAGGTGACGTGCATAAATATCGCTTTCCTACGCATAGCGCCACAGTCCACGAGGTTTAAAGTTACATTTAAAGCAAGCCTTAGAGGAATTACCCGGCACTCAAACTGGAACTTGCTAGGAGACACGCGCACGTGCGAAATTTGCAGAGAAAGAATCATTCGCGTGGATTCCAGTGGATCGCCTAATTGGTGACTCCCTTCGCAAGCTTAAATGACCCTAGTAATAGGAGCGACCGCATTTGGTTTTTATTTGAACTTCGAGTAGTTGTAAGAGGCATGAAGTTAATAAGTACTAATAGCTCTTAGGCAAAAACTTCTTTTATAAGTCCGAACTTCTCAGAAATATACCAAATAACATATTTGAGGTTCTAACGTGACTAGTTTGTTTCATGCGGTATAATGAAAACGCCTTCACATCGGAAGGCTTTCTGGCGTATTTGCGAGTGTGTAATCAATCTATTTTTTATTTCAAAAATTGAGAAGACATACGAATTAAACACCGTAAAAATTTCTTACGCCATGCATGCGTCAGAACTTTCTTCTAATTTTTAAGTAACAATAAGTGACTGATATTTTGGTATCATCACAAATGTGAAATATTTGTTCGAGACGAAGCCAAATTCATGGAATTTTTTGTGTGGTGACATCGCTCAAGAAATAAAATTGAATCATAAAAATCGAAAAAATGCTCGTAGTTGGGACACACGTGGAGGAATCCACTTCAAAAATTCTTGGCACATAGTTACATGCAATCGGTTCATAACGCTGCATGCGGCGTCCTCTTGATTCCCAATCTCCGTTGTTGTCGGTCCTTTGTTTCATTGCTCCTCATTGCATTGTAGAGACACCTCTCTCTCTCTCTCTACCCCTAATCTCGGTTTTAATCCCTTCAATCCAGCTCTTTCTGGGCCTTCCTCTTTTCCTTTTCCCAATAAGAGTTCACAATAGGACTTGTTTTGGTAACCTCTCATTTCCCATTCGTTGGACGTAAGCGTACTACTCTGATTACTTTCCTTATTTTATGTTCAATAATTTCGAGCGAAACGCCCGTATATGTTATTAGTTTCTCTAATTTTGCTGTTCGGATATTGTCCACTGGAGATATTCCCGCAGCTGATTTCCAAAAAAAACCTTAGTACATATTCTTATTCCATAAATATGTCAAGGAAAGGTACCAAGACAGAAAGGGCGATGTAATTTTTGAGACGTGATCCAATCCGGCTTCGTGACTATCAGTGCGAACGAAATAAGTATGATCTCGTCCAATCGGGTGTACAAATGCAATGCGTGGCCATCCATGACCGTGAGTCAGCGCGTCGCTGGGTGGAAAGGCCCACGGATGCGACTGGCGGCATTGTTTTGCGCAGGTCAGTTTGCGCGCAGCGTATATCGCGACTCCGATGTGCTAGCGCGCTGATTTTGGCTCCAGACAAAATATTTCGCCTATATTTGTCTAATATGTGGAATTCGCGATAGGAAAATCATTCGCGTGGACCCGGTACCTCGACTTATCGCCAGGTGCATCAACAAATATAGCTACCCAGGCGCTTTCACCGTGAATTTTGTCGAATGATTTCTTTCAGTGTGAATTTAACAAGTTCATTCGTGGCGGGCAACACCCGTTGGAATTTCATTCTCAGTGATGATGCATAGTGTTCTATTCTTTTCTCCGAGGCGATGTGCGCCGGGTGCGAAAAAGTGACCACAAACATTCCGTGAACCTCGAGTGAAAACTAACGCCGCTATAGCAAACATTCTAGGTGTTCCTGATGCGCTATTTTATTCTGGATTTAATGTTTGCTACCAATCCCTGAGTGCGTAATGAAAGATTCATTTTTCGCAGTACGATACGCTTCGCTTTCGAGTTTCAAGTCGCCTCTATCTATTTACGGATATATATTTTACGATAACTTAATCTTCTTTTATAACTATGGTGACCCCACGTAAAATGTTATCAGAGCCTTTCCTGTTATCAGAGCCTTTCCAGAGGGTTATTATTATTCTTCACAATGCTCCTTTTAGAGGGAGAGAGAGATGGGGTGCGTTTAAAGAGCGTAAATAAAAGAACGCTGCGGATGAATGGCTAGCACGTGTCTGTGTCGAGTGGAAGCGCTATTTCTGCTTCCGAGACCTTAATCCCCGAAGATGGGCACGCGCGGGTGCGTGCTTTGTGGATACGCCTTTCTCCTCCTCGGCATCACGGCTCCGGGAAGTCTTGTGCCGCCGCCAACGGAAAGTCTGAGAAGGGAAATGGGGGGGAAGGCCATGGACATCACACTCATTTCGCTCGCGAAAACTTTCTTTTGTCCCCCCCTTTTGTTGGCCATTGGGAGGGAGAGTGCGACGAGTGAAGGCGGTGGCCGTAAAACGGAAATCCAAGCGTAATACATTTTGTGCGATAGGCGTCGGATTCCACGATCGCCCGACCCGTTTTGGCGGATTCGTCGATCTCATTCGCGAATTTTCATTTCATCTCTCGTTCCTTATTTGAAATGTCGGAAGGAGAAACCACATCCCCGTGGTGCCTACTCCTACGAACGTGCGCTACGAGGACCTACTTAAAGACTGTGCTGGAACACCAGTCACTGTTTTGTTATGAGTTAATTCTGATATTTTATGGTGAAATTCAACGGTTGATCGACGCAGTTGTAAATGACAAAGGTAAGGGAAAAATAAAAAGTTGAATCCCGGAAATTCAACGGTTGATCGACGCAGTTGTAAATGACAAAGATAAGGGAAAAATAAAAAGTTGAATGCCGGAAATTCAACGGTTGATCGACGCAGTTGTAAATGACAAAGATAAGGGAAAAATAAAAAGTTGAATGCCGGAAATTCAACGGTTGATCGACGCAGTTGTAAATGACAAAGATAAGGGAAAAATAAAAAGTTGAATGCCGGAATCGATACAAAAACGCAGAGAAATGGAGCGCAGAAAGGCCAAGATAGGGAAGTAATCAAACTTATAGCACCACCTCGGAAAGTAAAAATAAATCATGGTAATAGATACTACAAAAAAAATTGGAGACCTAAATGTAATAGTGGCAACTCTTTTGGTCTAGAAATTATTTCAATCACAAAAATTAAATTTGAAACCGCGTAGACGTTTTCGTTTGAAATAAAAATAATAATGTGAAGTTCTAAGAGTTTCGATACCCACTGAAATGTAAAACTGTAAAGACCTCTGTTTGATATGTCTTGAGTTAAAACTTAAAGCCTGAAAACTTTTTTTTGGTATTTAGGGTCGTTAAGAGGTCACCATCTTAACCAACTGTTTTGGAAACATGATCTTTTTATACCGAACATAGCAACCGTACCATTCGCTTAAAAGCACTTGGGATATTTTTACTATCTTATGCGGCTAGGGCCTTAATAGTTTTTTCGCCATGGTTCCGCTTTGGTCACAAATGGTACGAGGAAATGAGAAGTGTTTAAAGCTATCAGTTCTTATGCCTCTCTCACCTACTTTATCTGGGTGAGTCTCATACTCTTATCGAGTTTCCCGATGTAATGACAGAGCCCAATTAAGAAGAAATTTTCATCTTTCTGCCATTTCGAGTACCGAAAGAATCCAATCTTCGTTTAACCATCAACCGGCTTACAAAGAGAGTGAAATTCGACATGAAAGAAATCGTTTCACTAGACTGGGGTTTGAACCCGGATCTCCCAATTTCTGGTCAGGTGTGTTAGCGAATTACACCACCAAACCACCTTCATTCAAGGCGAGTTTCAGTGTGGTTTCATCGGAACAAGTTGTTCTCGTACCCATCAGTCCACATTGTATCACAAGGGACGTTGTCGTGCATGGTATTGAAATTGTAGACCGTAGAAGTTGTTAAAACCCTTCCGACTGTAGCCATGTTTTGCAATGAATATGGATCGTCTTCCATCTACATATATCTACATACTACATAATGCCCTGCAAGTCACCGTATGAACGTGTGGCACGGTGTGTTAGGGCACCAGCCATGAAAAGAAAAGGGTATAGGGAAAATTAATAGGAAATAAGACTGGACAAAAATGCTGATTGGAGTGGACATTATGTAACGTCTGTTATGACGTCTTGGTGTCTCATCCTGCTTGTGTTGTAGTCATAAATGATGCGTGGGGAGAAGGCATGTTTGTATGTACCTATCGTTGCGGAAGTGTACCTCTCTATTACTTTGTCGCTACTATAAGATCTAAAGATACTAAGCGCTGAATCAAAATAATATCCTTCCCCTCGTTTTGAAACTCGCGTATTCTGAAATTTTCGAGTAATATTAGCCTATCTCGTATTCGTCGAGTGTCTTGCGACTCTCAGCGTAGTCCTCCCATTAGCTATGTGATACTCCCTGTTCGCTATCAGTAGTTTTAAACGAAGCGTGCGGCTTTTTTTAAGCTGATCTAATTACAGTCTCAGCTACTTCCCCGATAGATCTTAGGTACTTTTTCATTTGCTAATAGCGGCCTTATTAATTTTTAAATGACATATTTATCTGTACTTCTAATTGTTATCACTCATAAAGGCCGTCAGCAAACCAATTTAGAAGACACAACATCCTCCTATATGGTAAATTTTCACAATTGTGCTCCTTCTATTTCAAAATAGGTTCGCGACGAAAATATTTTATGTGTAATCTTTTTTACTGCGGAAAGAATCCCTTTGCGTGAACTATATTATAGTAGTGCATGCTTGTGAGGCTTTGTCTCGTGACAAGCGTTAGCGATTTATGCTAATGCATAATTAGTCGTAGTTACACTAACTTTAGGGTATAGTGTAATGCATGTTGGTGAATACTCACCCCCTGCCACACACCCCTGCGGTGGCTTGCAGGGTATTTTGTAGATATTGAGTAGTGAAACTGAAGAGAAAGCACATGAGCGCAGAAAACTTTCCTTCCCTAATCTAAATGGCTGATATTGCAGTAATAGCTGATTGACTGAATATCCTCTCGGATGCATGTTGCTGATGTAAACAATAATAAAAACCTCTATACGAGTAATTATAATCTATTAAAAGGAAATGAAAAAATATGAAATGAAAGTCGATTTGCTATGAGATTTGATATTGACAAGTGTTGCTCATTATCAATTACTTTCGAGGCTCAAGTTTTGCGCTTGCAGAGTTAAAACACGTAGTTTGTTGAAACTTGCACGCGAGGAAAAGGACAATAAAAGTGTTACATATAATTTTAAAATGAAAACTTTTCATTATTTTTTACTTGAAATAGTTGATTTTGCGATAAATCAGTCAACCAATTAGAGGAATGGTATTCTAGAAAGTGGGAGGAGCCATGAAAATACGGGAGTGGGGAGAAGAGGGTGGTGCCTGATCGCAAACGGGCAGAAAAAAAAATGAAGGATGAGAGGCGCCGGAAACCGGTGCTTTTGCCTTTTGACGGCCTCCTGTTCCTCCCTTCGACAAGGGCTAAGAGCAGATCAAAAGTCTCGCAACTTTCTTCCCACTCATCCTCAACTCCATGTCTCCCACCATTTTATATCGCAGTATCGCGCTATTGATGGATTTGCGTATAGAAGGTGATGACGCTTCATTTGGAAGGAATTTCTTATTTCTTTTTTTTAATCTACATACTACCCCGCAAGCCGCCTCAATAGGCGTGTGGCGGGGGGTGTTAGGACACCAGCCGTTTAAATATAAAAAACGAAACGCTCTAATGAAATTACACCTAGCATTTATTGAAGTTCCTTATTGTTTGGGGGAAAAACGAATACCCATACCTATCCGTTCGGAAAAATATCTCTCTTAATTTATCGTGTCTTTCGGACCTGGGAATATAGTGGGGTTCTAATATGATGTTCTCCGTGTCGCTCTTAAAGATATCTATTCTCAATTGCTCAAGCAATCTAAGTCTAGCGCGCAGCCTCCGAGCCTCTAGCGGCTCCAAGCCTAATTCGTTTAACATCTGTGTAACGCTGTCTGTACGCCCGCAGTAGTTTTTTACGAATCGCGCAGCTTTCCTTTGTATTTTATCAAGTTCCCGGATTAAGTCTTTCTGCACCGGATCCCATATGCTCGCTGCATATTCAAGGTGTGGCCGGACGAGTGCGAAATAGCACCTCTCTTTTACTTTTTCATTCGAAAATCTGTCACTCAATTGGGTAAAATTCACATTGAAATTGTCACTCAAATGGGTGATTTTCACATTGAAAAAAGCATTTGCCTGGTTTGTGTGACCATCAGTGGGTGACTTCGTTAAAGTAACTGCGCTTGCCTAGTTTCGTAGTTGCCTTTGAATTTGTCTCAGTCAACAACTTTTGTGTTTGAAGTTGGGCTTAACCTCGTGGAGAGTAAGTGATTTAAGCTCGCTCAAGGGTACTCCATGGCATTGCATGCACGGTACCTGTGAGGACAACTCGATCCTTAAAAACCGCCATGATATTCAGAGGTGACAGAGGACACCTGGGTAGCTGAACTGCTTAGAGCACTCGGCCCGAAATCGAGGGTTCAGGGTTCGAATACCAGTCCAGGTGAATGATTTTTTCACTGTGAATTTCACCCAGTTGTGTGACCAACAGTGGGAGACTCCGTTAAAGTTACTGCATGACCAGTTCTAGAGTTCTATGAGTTTCTTATTGACTTCACCAGTGATTCTATTTTGCATCTATGGCAAAACAGCCACAGCTTTACTTGTTTGAGAAAAGGTAATTTTATCTTATCTTAATTTTTATCTTAATGTTTTCTTTCTCTTTCAAATACTTTAAAAAACTGGTGTTTTGAAATTCCTTGCCACACTTCCACAGCGACGGCTCGCAGTGTAACTACTGCACTACAGCTCGCACATGCTGTAGATATAGATTGCGAAGAAGATTTAATGAACCACTAAGACGCTTAAACTCTGGATTCTTACATTGCACTTCTGTATGATTAACTTTGTGTAAACGGTTCTTTCCAAAACACAAAACTCATGAAGTTTGTATTCCTACTTTTCGTAAATAATCCGACACATTTTCAGCGGATTACTTTCATTTTCAAGGCCTTTATAATTTTTTTTAGAACTTTTCGTTCAGATTTTCTTTCCTCCACCAGTCACGCCTTCCATGTGGTTCGATATCGAGTTCACACCTATGGTTTTGTACGATTAAACTTTTTATGGCGAGTAGATGTGCGAGAAATATCGCTCCTTCAAATCTTAAAGGTGTTTTTCTTCCCAAGTAGTTGTTTGGCGAGCGGCGAGGTGGCCATGATGCACCGCGTATATATTCTTGCGGTGCTATTTTTCGAAGAAGGCTCTGTAATCTAGGTGCGTCGCTGATTCAAGCGATATGAATAATGCCCGCAATTCTGAGTTCCGCAAAAAAAGTGTAAGACTCATGTTACTTTTCCATCACGCTGGGTTAGATGATACAGGCTTGGGTTGCCAGGTGGACAATGAGGGCGTGAATATCGAATTCTACATAGTTAAGAAGTTTGATTTTCTTCTTCTTTCTCCTGATAATCTCCCACTGTTCCAACGTGTCCAGGCATCGTCCCGCTTTCTCATAATGGAGGATCTTCGCATCAAAGTTTGTATAATGGGACTCCTCTATCAGATCCATTGCAAGATAGGATTTGGGATCACTGTTTGACAAGCACTTCTTATGTTCATTGATGCAGATTTCAAAATTTCGCCCCGTTTGACCTATGTACACACACCCTCACACGTGTCGCAAGTCACTTCATATTACCGGATTTCTTCATGGGATCGGATCTTCCTTTGGCATTATAAATTATTTCCCTTAGTGTGAGTGGAGTGTAAAAAGTGACTTTATATTTGTCCCTGGGAAAGTTTCGAGCTGCTTTGTACGACCCCCGGCCAAGATACAGTAACCTAAGCCCACCTTTGTTTCTTCTCCTTTCAAGCCTGGGCGGAAGTGGTATGTTGTATGGCTAACCTTTTTTGCCTCCTTTTTAAAATGCCTTGTACTAAGGAGGCCTTATTGCCGTTGACCGATGCGATGTGTCTGATGGTGTTCTATTCTTTGCCAAAATTGTCTTTGAAAAGCGGAATATTTAACACGCGGTGGATCATGAAGTTAAAATCAGCTGTTTTATGTGATATTTGATGGTAACAGTCAGCTGGTATCACTTGGTCAGTTTCTGTGGGCTTAAGATAAATGTCAAAGACATTTTTTCTCTGTGAAATTGAAATGCTCAGGTCTAAAAAATTTAGCTGACCTTCTGACTCTGTCTCCATAGTAAAAACGATACGTGGGTGTTAGGAATTTAAGCAGGTTAGAAATGTATCCGCTTGCCTGTGGCTGCCGGTCCAACAACATAAAACATCGTACACATATCTAAACCAATAAACTAAATTGTTTAAAATATTAAAATTGGAATTGAAAAGTTTACGTTCAAGATCATCCATAAAACTGTCAGCCAGTAATGGAGATAAAGGTGATCCCATTGCTAAACCCTCTTGTTGGAGGTAGTTAGTCCCTTTGAATAAAAAAATAATTTTGTAAAAAATAATTGTTTTAGTACGACTACGGCAGTTTTATTTAATTACTGAATTGCTGTTCCACCACATAACCCCAGATTCAGTTGAATTTATATGATAAATGCTGTTAGCGATAGCGAGAGGTACGCAATTTTTAAAGTGTAGAGATAAAGTAACGTCGGCCGCTATTGCCAAGGCTGATACCACATCCTTCATGTTTACTCCCTCATCCAGGGACACTAGAACGAGGTAGTAAATATTTCGTTGGACTATCCTCTTCAGTCCCAATATATGACGTAAGATAAATGTTTTTTTCCATAGCATTAGCATTTACTGTATTGCATTTTATAAGGTAACATATCGTGAATATGATAGACACAATATACACTAACGCAATGGAGCACTGTTCAATCAAAAAAGCAAGAATGTCGTGAGTGTATCATTAGTGATACTCCGGGACTGAAGAGATTATGAAACAGCTTCAGTGAGCGTGTTTTTAGGGGAAGTTCATTTCCTTCATAATTTTTCCTCCTTGAGGAAGTTTGAGCGAAAAATCACTTCACCTAGAATTTGATGAATTTGGCCTCATTTTAAAGAAAAAACTCATCTTTCCAATGATATAAAAATATCAACCCCTTGCCTAATTACTTTTCGAGCAATTTGCCTAAAAATATAAGATTTTTTACATGGAATAGATTACGGCTGTGCGCTCCAGAGGGAGAATATTGAAGGAAATAGGAATTTAGGAATAGGAACACCTAGGTTTCGGTGTGTAACTAACTAACGGTGTATAGATTGCATGTTTTCTCAACTATGTATGAAAAATAATGTATTACTAACCACAGTAATTTTTACAGTATCGCAAAAACACGTGCCGTTTTGAAGGGTTTTCAGCCGTACGGTGGGAAAAAATGAGTCAAGTTAGAGACTTACGTAGCTTTATTTATTTAAATACTGAGAATTTTGGTTATATTTAACTATATCTTTGCGCCATTAATAATACAATATTTATTTCACACTTCTTACAGACGCTTAAATGAAAAAATAAAATTTGAGTATGGTCTCCATGATGACTAGGGAACTATCTCGCTCAAACCACCTTAACGTCATGTCGTGCCGTGCCATGTCGTGTCAAACATGTCTCATACATTTAACCCAGTTAACTTGAGGTATTTAAACGAACGGAGCAAGATCGTGATGCTCATTTTCGGCTTCCTAGAGCGGTGAATGTTTGAGGGCAAAGTTGTTTGATTTTCCCACTGTAAAATGAAGTCTTCGCAGCATGTGCTCACTCCCTGGCAGGTTTTCCTTTTGAACCTCTTGGCGTAACTTTGCCCATCAAAGAGAAAAACTCCACATGAGCCCGGAGTGAAATGGAACCTGGGATGAACTGTGTACGTATTTTAAAAACATACACCTGAAGTGAAATTGAACTCCAAACCAATTACTAATTACTCAAATGATATGATTTCTCGACCTCTTAGGTTTTTATAATAATAATAATAAATTTAATTGTTCTAGGACCTTGTCCTATGGAACATATATCATTTTATACAATTAGACTCTACAGTGAAATCAGAAATAGGTACTTGCCTAACTAATTGTATGCAATCAAAAGAGAGTGATACAGAAAAGGGAATGACATTACACTTTTTAAAAACAAATTAATTTACCCTTTCAGAAATCAACAACTGCGGAAAGATGAAGTAACTAAATAAAGAGATAAATTGATAAAGTTACTCAATAAAATAATCCATTGATGTGATGGTACAACTTTACAGAATTAAAGATTAATTAATATTAAATTTTACAATAAATTTGACAATAATAAAGAGAAGAGGAAAACCTGGATTTGAATGATAATATTACGTAGTAGATAACATTTACAGATTACAATGTTGTATTACTATTATATGGTATTACACAATGATATATTACAATAAATGTTAATTACAATTGTATTTTTCAAACAAATATGAGTGCATTTTAATTTTGAATTGATTTACAGTATAACAGTTAATAATGTCGTCCGGTATATCATTCCATGTTCTTATAGCAGAGATTAGGGTTGATAATTGGTACGCCGTAGTTCTGCAATTTGGAATTTTAAATCGTCTTCTAGCTCTTACTCTTCTACAAGCTTCACTCTGGCTACGTATAATCGTATACGTATATTATACGGTGCAAATATCAGGAGTTTTAGATCAAATGATTATTTTTTTTCAAGCTATAAACAAAATATCCGAAAAGTTGGCAGAAGTTAAAAAAAAATATTAAATGATCTAAAACTCCTGATATTTGCACCGTATTACTAATTACTTTTTAGTTTCGCTATGCCTTGTTTCAATGATTTCATCTGCATCATACCTTGCAAGTTACTTTTTGCTACAAAAGTTACTTTTTGTTACAAATTGCTAAAACGTGTTGCTGGGGTTTATTTTTGCAAAAAACATGCACCTTGCTTTCCGGGCAAATTATATTGGTGAACATTTTTCAGACTTCCCACCGGGATTCACGATTGTTAATGAATTATGATAATGAATAAATAAATAATAAATGTTGCTGTATAGAAAGCAGACAAGACGTGCTGTGAGCACAGGTTAGAATATTTATAAAGCTTTTTAAGTTTTATACAACAATCTATCCTCCCATCACAGTGGTAGCCATGTTCACTAATCGTTCGCGGGAAATTCTAATTGCTAATCCTGAGGGCCTGGGTTCAAATCCCGGCTGTAGCGGATGTTTCTTAATAGACTCCCGATCCCTGCTTGGGTGCCATTGGGAGAGTGAGAGAGAGAGAGAGAGCACTCGAAAGGCAGTTTCTTCGTCCGTCGGATGAGATGTGAGAATGTTAACAATTTTGCGACGTTTATAAAAATTGTGCTGACACCGACATCGGGTTTCCCTCTACACCTCCTACTTTCGTAATATTCCTTATTGAATCACCCACCGATCCACGATTGTGCACACGACCTCTGTCGTCGACCACCTCCCCTTATGACTACTACTCTATTCCAAAATTTATTTATTGCCTTTATTTTGGGCGAAATTAAGGTTATGCAGCCCTTTCTTCCATTTAACCCTCACACATTAAATTAGCACCCTTGCCTTGAGTGGAAGAAAGCCTACCCTGACGGGACTCGAGCCCGCGACCTTCGGGTTAGCAGGCAGAGGACTCTAAGCCGTCGCCACCGAGGCCGGCAAAGTCGGAATAAGGCACACTTCAGAGAAAACGCGTAAGAAGGAAGGATGTTTGACTTCCTGTGTGGCGTATTCATCAATAGATTCAGGGCTTGGAGAAAGAATTTGCCCTCAGCCAGTTTCAGGAAAATATGTGTCCACATTAAGTATGGAGACAATCATATCTTGGACCCATCAGACTTTGTTCAATATTCACCGACGGCGTTTGGCATGCGTTGTGATGCAAAGATTTATTTGCCAGATTTCTCGAGGAAATAAATGAATGACATTTCTGCGTGACTTCATCCCATCTCGGTGGCCATACTTGCTGAATCACTCCGATCCTGGTGATCACGCTGAAGGTAGTACTTACATGAGGCTGCCTGAGGCTTAAAATCTTGAGGCTGAGGCGAATTTCATTTACTGATTTCGGCGCGTCATTCATCAGTGCCTTGCTTGTTTGTATAATCTGGTCATTTACTTTGGCAGCTCCTAAAAAAATAGAATATTTTAATATTGCTTTACGTATGTCGTTAACTCATATCGTAAACCATTTTATTGCTTTTGATGTTTTAGTCTGTTTATTAACTGTCGTTACCTTTGGTAAGTAAAGTAACAATTGCGTCTGTTTCCTTTTAATCCCGCATCAAATCTTATCACGCGACCTGCAGTTACAATCGCCGTATGCAGGAAATTCCTTTTAAGGCATATACTTGTCAGATCAGAAATTCTACGCCCTAAAACCTTACAAACAAGAGGAGTCGTATCATATGCATCGTATCAAATCGTCGTATTGAATGCATACACCGACTCATGTCGAAGAACTTTAAGAGAAAGCTGGTTCATGATGAGCGCTCAACCTGATTTTAATTTAGGAGAATTATTTCTATATTTACTTGAAATTATAAACGGTGTAAATGCGTCTAAGGAAATGTGACATTGCTCGCGACATTTTATGTACTGTAATTAAGAGGATATTTCATTTTTGTGGGACTTTTTAAACGTGCAGGAAATCTGTGCTCAAAAGTTAGAATGAAGTAGAATGTGTCAACTATTGTCCATAATATTCCCTTCAACAATATCTCCCAGTGATTAAATCCCTTATTCTTCTTCAAAATAGCCGTCCCTGTCTTCAAATTTCAATTTCTAAATTCATATATAGACTGTGTACAAATGTTGCCCATCGGCGGTCAACGATTAAGACATTGCTTGCTGCAGATATCCTATTGGATAATCTCTTTTATCCTACATAAGCCTTTGGTTTAACAATTCTCATGATTATCCTTGTGTTTTCTAACCCTTGATCTGCCTCGGGAACTCGTCCTATTCGTTGTTCCTTCCATAATTGTTTCCGTAAGGATTTTATGCTTCGGAATTGATTTATCCAGGGCCAATGAGCTTTTCTCCTTTGCTCCGCTGAGTTTACAATGAATATCTTTTCCCCCAACGTACACAGCCTGGTCTAAAACTTAAAAACACCCGAAAAGAGGTCTCGAGGTTTATGTCGCACTCCTGGGAGTCGAAGGACTGGGTCTCTCAGGTCCACTTGATGACCCTGGCGATGCTAGTCCAAATAAAAAAATAAGAGAATACATGCTATTGTGGTGAAGGAGATGAAAGGTTAACAAAATAAAGTATGCAAAATGATTCGGGAAAGGCCGTGGGAACTTTTAATAATCGCCAAACCTTGGAGAAATTCTTTCCTTGCCCCATGTGGACATTCCACTTCCATAGTCGAACTCTTTTATTTGCGTGACTCGAGCCCGCGTTGGTAGAGGCAAGCAGACTGATTAGGTAATGGTATTTACCAAATCACGCAATCACTCCACATCTTTCGTCATAAGTTTGTTTGTTCACGGCGTCCAGATTTCTTACCACTCGACCTTTACTTTCTTCCTCCAAAGTGGATGGATTGTTTGGCTGGCGAGAGTGTAGGAAGCTGACTTGAGTTGAAAGGGAAACTTTGTTTGGCTTATCGCTCTTGGGGAGGAGTTGGTGTGTGCATTTCCCTAAACCCAGATAAACAGCCAATATTACGTATGTTAGCATAATTCCAGTTCGCGCTTCTACCTCTCAGGTGGTGAGATTGAGGAAATACGGGTCATTGTGCAATTACTTTCCCCCGGCCTTTGGGCCTGAATAAGCTAATTCAGTACAGACTAGTGCAATTTTAGTGGGATATTTTGTGTAGAAAATTCGGGGAAAACATCCCAGTACACTTATAAAGTACATTTTTCGTTATATGGTGCAAATGTCATGAGTTTACGTCAAATAATATTTTTTTAAACTTTTGCTATTTTAAGGGAATTTTAGACTCAGAACCAAATTTATCAAAAAGATTATTCAAATAAATGTACCATATACCCAGAAATAAAAAAAGTTGCAATAAAAGAACAGACATTACTTATCTAAGCAAAATTTATCATAATTTAATAAATGACATATAACTTTTCAACAAAGAATTGGATCCAAGTAACCAAATTAAAATTGTAAATAAAACAGCACCAAACTTTAAAGGTAACAATCTTGAATGTCTATGTTTATTTATTTTTATATTTAATGACTGTAAATTAACCATCATGTAATAAAAAGGTAATTGTCAAACATTTAACATCATGTATCATTTGTTATAGTCCTCAAGATGGATAAATAAAAATCCGAAACGTCGGCAAAAGTTTTAAAAAAGTATTATTTGGGCTAAATTCATGACATTTGCACCATATGTAAAAAGAGTTCGAGAATAAATACCATTTGTACATTTTTCGGATACGATTTTATACGTTACAGAACTCCATCACAGTTCTCTACCGTGAAGATTTCATTTTTCGCTTTAACCTCGCCTATATTTACGATTGCCTGCATCTCTGCTCTTCGTTTTGGTGCGTTTGTATTCATGCGTTAAAATTCACCCCCTTTGAATAATTATTTATTATTATTATTCTCAACTATTTGTCTAGGAGATATTTTCTAAAATCATCTTGAACCGATTTATTTTTTATAAGTTCAGCCTTTAACATTTTTGTCTGTACATATTTTTTTTGTTGCTATTGAAAGAAAGTTGACATCTTTCTCTGCTCTTTCCTACCCTTTTTAAAATGGTGATGATGGTGCATAGTCCTATACGATTACTCCATCAATCACATACTACATTTTGCGCATTGTCACCGCAAGCCTTGCTCATACATTCTGGGCCTTGTGAGTCATCTCTTGATGCTATGTCATGCCTATTTCTTTTCTGATCGTAGATTTTCGGAAGGTTTCGTTCTATTTTTTTGCTTATCTGATACATTCTTGCAGATCCTCATCAATCATCCCATCTTTTGTTCTGAACATTCCCTGAGGTTCATGGCGGCATAATGAAGTGAGGAACTCAGTGGTAAATGCTCATTATTCATCGGTCTTATCTCCGCCATCGTCTCGTCTCCATTTCAGAAGAGTGACGGCGAATGAGTTGCCGTGCTCCCGGGTGTTCAAACTTATCGGCCGATCGCCCGTTGGGTGTGGTCTCTCAGCTTCTCCAACGCAGATCGCCATGCTAGGGTATCACTTGCGAATGGTTTGGAAGGTAAACGTATGGCGTTGGATCCGACGATGACGGCTGGGAATACTATAGAAGGCACAAATAGGAAGGGCGAAAAAGTAATCGTATAAAACGCCAAAGAGAGCACTCTTCAAAAGAATAATTTCAGTATATCTTCCTCGTTGACTTTAACGCTGTGAGTTTTTATAAACTGAATGCGGTAGCTATTGTTAGATTCGGTGATGGGACACCGGCCACTGGATCAAATCAAAATCACGTGGCATGCGATTAATGCATACACTTAAAGGAATAAAAGAGTGCTAAGTAAGACTCAATGACGGGGTGAGAAGATAATCAGGATCTCTTGGCATCAGACTGACTCACAGTCAGTCAGTCCCACTCAGGAGAGTTGAGAGAAGAGGTAAGGTTGCAATGCTCTTCACCTGGCAAGGACACTCATATTGACTTCCGATCAGACGGCCAACTCGCGCATACTCTCGGCACTTGTTCCCCAGCGTCAATTTGTCCCGTGTACCTAACTTCAGGAACACCAGGTCATCCTCCCGCCAACATCTCAGTTGGTGGTAAACTCAATTCTGCTCCTAAAAGGAATTAAAAATGCACTGGCAGGAATTTAATTGCAAATAGAGGAATTTATAGAGGTGAATTTGTATCAGCTAATCTTTCATATGGCTGCGTTGTATTGTATCACACTATTTTGTTCTATGGGATAGCTTTCGAAGGAATGTATCTTAATAGCTTAGCTCTTATTAGCTTAGATGCTCCGTCCTTCCGATGTGATGTTAAACTGTAGACCCCTTTGCAACTTTCGTCAAGATTAGGCTAAACATATCCACCCTTCCTCCATTAACTGAAAGTTTTGCCTATTGAACAACCTACCCTCTTGAGTCAATGGTGCAAATAATCTGTGTTGTACGTCGACTCCCCGAATAGCTACGACGACTTAATTCATCTCTTTCCACATTTGTGTGGAATGCCATATCCGAGAACCTCTCGTCGATTACCGATTATGGCATTGCACCGTTTTCTTACAAAAGACTCTTGAGATACCCGTCTTTATGGCGAAAAAATTCTCTACCCCAAAAATAAATATGCTCTCAAGTATTTTACCAGCTAGACGGTGGGCCCATGGGCAGTTCTGCCCATTATTTCTCCGAACGTGGTTAGTGTTCTCTAGCTTTTGTTTTTTTTAAGCTATACTTTTTCCAATTAAAAATGCATTTTTAATTGAATTGAAAACAGTTTTTATTGCTCTGGGACTTTAAGTCCCCTGGAACATTGAAATATTATTACATGCCACAAATGGGGCCAATGGTGACGGCAATACATACAAATTTCATTACGGAATATCACATATAAACCAACAATAATCAGTGAATAAGAGAATAAATAACATGTGAAAATTAGGGTAACAGTGCACAGATTTAAGATCACACATTAAGGATTGAGAAATTAAAACAGGCAACATAGATTATCAATCGCATTGCTTACACATTTTGCATTAAGAATAATGGAATATAAAGTAATAGACACAACATAAATAGTATGATAAGGAAAGAGCATGACGAACCTCATTCAACATTGCAATGCACAGATATGAAATCAAATTTCAAGAATTTATCATATCGATTAGAAATATGAGAAGATTAAGCTAAGTTACATAAATGATCAGTCATATTTCTCTTGAAAATCGAAATTGTAGAAGAGGTTCTAACATTTTTAGGTAAACAATTCCATAGCTTGCAGGAGGAAATGAGGAAGGAGTGCTCAAATATTAAAGACTTGTATTTAGGAACATAGAATATCTCAGTAATTCGAGTTGATCTCTTCCCGGTATTTGCATTATATATAATGTTTTCATACAAATAAGACGGATTTTTGGATTTCAGTACCTTAAACAAACATAAAGCCTTTTGAAGTATACGGCGTTTATCCAATTTCAGCCATTTTATTTTTTTTTAATAATAAGGCGTAACATATTCATCGTAACGGATGTTAAAAATAAAACGCAAACAGGAGTTTTGAAGTCGCTGTAACTTAGTGCAGAGTTCTGTGTTCTGTGTATGTTGGGGTGATGACAGCGTAAAATGACTTTAATGCCATTTAATTCATTCTCTAGATACTTAGTAAAACACTTTTCTTCTGCTTCATATGAGCCCACAGTCCCGCAATTCCTCCCTATTCTTTTTAGAAATGTGAACTTGAAATACATAGTGTAAAATGAAAAAATGGTTGCAACATTGAAGAATGTCATGAATGTAATTGCTGCGAAAATATTCATAAGAAATGAATTTTTTCCAAGGAATTGATTGGTAATCAAATTTAGACACCTCTCCATCAAATTCTTTGGCTCATCAACAATTTACAGATATAATTCAAGTCAATACACGTTACGTTAATTAACTTGATGGTAATGGAAATGGCACTTCTGTTGGCTCCTATTGGTGGAAAAAGTGGCCGTGCAAATTATATATGTCGAATAATCTCAATATTTTGCGCTTTTATGTAGTTTTTCAATATATATGGCATATCATTCAATATATATGGCATATCATTCAATATATATGGCATATCATTCAATATCTATGGCATATCATTCAATATCTATGGCATATCATTCAATATCTATGACATATCATTCAATATATATGTATATAATTCAATATCTATGGCATATCATTCAATATCTATGGCATGTCATTTAATATCTATGGCATGTCATTCAATATCTATGGCATATCATTCAATATCTATGGCATGCCATTAGGTGAAAGCTGTAATTTTAAACAATACTCATAAAAAAGGGAAATTTATTATTTCTTTTGACACTCACAGTAGCGCTGTAACCTCGTTAAACTCTTCGCATCTTTGGCCTCCCTTCATACCGACCAAGATTCCTATTCTCCTCCCACCCGTGCAAGCCCAATATCCTCCCCTCTCAACTCCCTCTTCAACATTCATCCCAGTCACACTTCAACCAGCCAATTTTATTGCATCATTCTGATTCCCCCGTCTGATTCATTTCCCCACTCACCTTTAAAAAAAATACAAACAAAATATCAACACACTTGAAAGCCCTGAGGATGGAAAAATAAATATCCGAAACGTTGGCAGAAGTTTTAAATTTTTTATTTGACCTAAAACTCTTGATATTTACACCTTTTAAAGAACTTTCCTTATTTGTCTTCCTCTCCACCCAGTTTACTCTTTACATACACCCATGCCTCGAAGGCTTCCAGCCTACACCCATTATCCTTCCATACATCCAAGCTTCTAAACCATACGAGGCTGCGCTTCAATAGTAATAATGTTTTGTGTTTCTGAGTTAGGAGAAGATGATTATATTTACGATGATGCCCATAGTGTCTTCCATAGCCCTTTGATTTCCATCTATTGCATCCTCTAGTTCAACTTGCATCGGTATATACTCATTATCGAAACAGAGACAACATAAATCATCCAAGTGAGCTTAAAAACCCACTTGGTAGTAGTTGACAAAATCGATCGCGAGCTTTGCGTACGGCTTTAAGGATTGTTTGGAAGATACATATAGCGTTGCCTTCAAGTTACTCATAGCTGAAGTAATCGTGAAATCTGTATCGCACAGCTGGGTTTCAAATACTGTTTTTACTTGCGTGTTAAACTCGCGTGGTACAATATTCTTTGTCTATTGATTAATTATTAATTGGTGCTCTAAAACATATGCCTCTCGCTGTTCGGTTGCTGAAGATCGTAATTCGATAAGAAGAATTACAAGGGCTCAATTTGACGAAGTCTGGTTCCCCTCGACGTTCTACTGATGAGCGTGGAGTGGGTAATAAGTCGTATCCCGTTATTCGGATTCATAGCCAAACCGCAGGTGTTCAAAGGGAACTATTTAAATGCACTGCATGTGAGAATGGTTAATAGCTCAGCGCTCTCCTTGGTGTCTACCCTTGCGTAATTTTGCTCACTGCTTTTACGTCCATCCGCGCTTATCGGCCAGGGGAGCATTCGGGATTCGGCCTTGAACTGGGACGATGGTGTTAAAATCACCCCATGCCACACACCCTAGAGGTGGTTTGCACGTTGTTTCGTAGATGTAGAAGCCCATATATTTATTTTCCAGCCCAAAGTTTGGTGTGCTACACCTCGGTTCAATGGTTGCAATGACATTATTGAAATTACGCTATAGTTCCTAATCAATTGAGGACCAATGGCTGAAAGATATCGTATTCACAAGCAATTTACGCTAACTTACCCATCTATTCATATACTCTCTTTTCCCATATAATGGAAAGCACATTGTCACAAATCATAAAAAGCCCTTCGCAGGAAGCAAAACCATTTATTTTTGTTAAATTTTGGAGCCAATGGCTAATCAGTCATCTCGTCTAACTTATCTTTTCTTCATCATAGCCATAAAACTAATGGAATCAGGCATGCCATGGTGGAGACGATGTATATTCCCATAGAAATGAGGACAACATTTATTTTGTCCCCGTTTATATTGTCGCTATGGCACAACACGCGTTCCAACTCGCTCTGGCATAGTAGGTAATGGGTTGTGGTGATGTAATGCAAAATATGGAGGAGAAAGAATAATGAGAGCCTATATGGAGGTAAAATATAAAATGCCACTGCTTACATGAGTTCATTATTGTATAAAATAATGCATCGTTTTTTATTGCGCATATAATTTCCATAAAAACTGCCTTCGAATAATAATTCTCATGAATCCTCCCATTCATTTCATCCATGCCAATTACTCATTCATTCATGAATTTTAAAATGTAGATTTATGTCGTCAGAGTAAGGTGCGGATGAGGAGGAGATGGCAAATCAGCTGAAATAAAGTACAGTAAATAAATATAATAAAGTCCCAACAAGCATGCTTGGATAAATTTCATTGGTGGCGCTGAGGTAAAGTTCTCCCCTGCTAGCCCTCCTCCACGAGTTTTAATCCTGCCAAGGGTGGTTTGTCACTTTGAGGACGTGAGCGTGTGTACGATTGGCGGAAGGTGTGGTCGATTGAAAATTGTTTTTTTTTATCACCGGCGGCGTTGCGTTTGATGCTCTATTGCTTTCAAATCACTTGAACCATTTCCAAATTATGAATTGGCAAAAATACGAAACGTATTTTTGGCCGTACCTAGTACAGTAATTTTCTCTTCTACAGAGTGAGCGCAGAACTCTTTTCCGGGCTGACATTTTCGCCAATTTTGGATTGGATAAGTAATTAATTCGCGATTGGAGCCAGCGCGCGGTTCACGGCCACCCAATACTTTGTGTCCCCACCTGCTTGTTGCCCCCCCCACGTCGCTTCTGGCGTCCTCTCCTGCGCATATCGCCGCCTTGTCTTCTTCGCGTCTTCCCGCCGCGCGGCCGGCCGGCCGGGGGCCGAAGAAAGCGACGACGGGCGGTCATCGGGGCGAGGAGGAGGCGTTGTTGCTGCCCTCCTTCGCCCCCGCGCCTTCATTTGTTGTCGAGCCGTGCTCTTTACCGTCCTCGTTAGAGCCATCTCGAAGATCGAGTCCACTCGCCCTTCTCGCTTCCAAACGTGCTCTACTCTCTCTATCTACGCCTCCTCTGCCCTCTCTCCTACGCAGTCTCTCCCTCGTTTGTCACCGCTCAGCGAGCAACGGTTAAAACTAAGGAGCTCGGAAGTGTTCCGTATGGGATACGGCTTCCATATCCTCTGCTTAAGGTAGTTTGAGTGAAAAATCACTTCAACTAGAATTTGATGAATTTGGCCTCATTTTAAAGAAAAAAAACTCATCTTTCCAATTATATCAAAATATCAACCCCATGCCGAACTACTTTTCGAGCAATTTGCCTAAAAATATAATCTGTTTTTCATGGGATAGATTATAGCTGTGCGCTCCAGAGGGAGAATTAAACAAATTAGGAACTTATAGCACCTAGATTTCGTCGAAAAACTTACGGTGTATAGTTTTCATGTTTGCTCAACTATTTGTTTAAAATTATCTATTACTCACCACAGTAATATTTACAGAATAGCAAAAAGACCTGCTGTTATGAAGGGTTTTCAGGTGTACGGCGGGAAAAAATGAGTCAGTTTAGAGACTTACGTAGCTCTATTTATTTAATTACTGATAATTTTAGTCATATATAACTATATCTTTGCGCCATTAATATTACAATGTTTATTTCATACTTCTTACAGACGCTGAAAAAAAAAATTGAATATGGTCTCCATTATGACTAGGGAACTCTCAAATCACCAAATTTGTGATTGGTTTTTGGAGTGGACGGTACTATACGGTTGGCTGAACTATTTTCTATTGGTTTGTAATTTGGATGCTGTTGTGAAATGTACCTTCTTTTATTATTTTTTCATCGACAATATTTGTTTTCGCGCTCATTTGCTCAGTTGTCTCACCTAAGCTTGGAAAGAGTTTGTTTGCAGAAGGGCGTTTTCGGCGAAAAAAACCTTTTTCCCCTCTCCCGTTACGCTTGAAAATGTGTGAAATACACGTACTCCTTCACTTACGTGTATGTGTGCCGTGTCATGGGGTAAGAACGAAAGATACCAGTTAAACCGCAGCTGTTTTTTCTTGTTAAGTCCAATGTATTCCAATGAATGGAGCTTTGAGACATTTTCCCTCGAGTAACGTTTTTCTGACCGAAATATTTAAGTTTTGATCGCTAAGGCTTTTTACTCGTCTTCCATGGCTTTAAAATTGAATCAAAAATCAATTTTTTTTTATTTGAATCATTTCATTCAAGTATTTTACCAGCTGATTGGTAGGTTCTTGGACAGTTCCCATTTTCTATCCCAACCTAATAGAAATTGTCTCGATTTCCCTCCTAAGGATGGCCCGTTATTAGATCCCTCTTCAATTCTTCATATCTTCTACCTCCTCTAATTTCGTCCAGAATTCCTATCCTCTTCCTTCCTCTCCCACGCTTCCCCAGTGTTCTCCCCTCTATCACTCTCTTCAACATGCCCTCTCCTCTCAAAACCTCCTCCATCCATCTCCTCTGCCTTCTTCGAACCTCTGCCACAAGCTTCCTCTCCTCTCCGACCATATCCAATACCTCCTCGTTCGTCTTCCTCGCCATCCAGCTCACCTTCTCCATCCTTCTCCAAAGCCCACATCTCAAACGCCTCAAGTCTACGCACATCCTCCCTTCGCAATGACCAAGTTTCCGACCCATATAGCGCCACGCTCCATATTAAAGTTTTCACCAGCCTCTTCTTTACGTCTCTTCTCAGACCCCCCCTCATCAATTCCCTTCTCTTCGAAAATGCTTCTTAAGCGAGCGCAATTCTGCATCTGATGTCCTTACCACTAAACCCATTCCCCTCCAAAATACTAAGACCGCTTGGGATTCTCATCGTCACGGTTGCATTCTGGCAGAAAAATCCTGTTTTCACCTTTAGGCGCTAAATTGATTAGCAATGGGACGGACGTTACTTCGTGATGTTGTCTCTAATCGTATTGGGAGGAAATAATCAAAACTTAGTTAAAATACGCCCTTTTCAAGGGAGCAGTCTTCGATAATGGCGAGTGATACGAAAACCAACTTAAACGTATGTGTTCTGCAATTATCGTTTCCCTTTTAAAATATTAATTTCGCGGGAATATTGGTTTAATAGATGTTTTGTAGTTGTGGTGAACAAATGGATTAATTCCTCGTAGGGCTGCCGTGTGCTGCGTTTTCCCTCCAGGGCCCCGCCCTCCGCCCGCATTTCCTCCTCCGCCCGCATTTCCTCACTCACACCACCGACCTCCACGGCTCCATTGCAAAAAATACTTTTACATTTTGGCGAATTCCCATTTGCACGCCTGCGCGAGAAGTATCCTCTCCTCTTCAGCCTTACTCTTCTTGTCACCTCCGTTTTACGTTACAAAGCCAATGTGCGAAAGATATAGGCTTAGCAAAACTTGCTGGCACTCACCAACGGAGAATCTGATGTCATCGAGGGCGCATTAAACATTGAGAAGCGGGCAGGGGTACCGAAGGGTTCAGGTGGGGACCCCTGGAGCAAACCCTTAGCATCCTTATCCCTCCTCTCTTATGTGCCATCCTCTTCCTGGCGTATTTATCTGCACAAGCGAGTTCCACTGAGCTTCGCTACAGCTATACTTGGCATTTAGACGACTGGAGGTAGTCAAGATTTACAAATATCAATTACTTTCACCGTCCAATAATCATGAATGCGGAATGCACAATTGATTTAGAAGTCACACCCAGGGAAGCAGAGTACCCAGGTGATGAAATTGAAAGATGGCTTGGAAGTAAAACTGTATAAAACACGCGATTGGCGATAAGGAAATCCCAACCCTTCCCACCCTCACACTTTTCTCTCACCTTACTTAATCACCCACGTGTATGTATTTGTCAGTAACTACCATATCTTATACACCTGAGTCAGAATTTTCGTTTCTTTACAGACGTTTTTTCATTTGCAAAATTTTAGTAGAAAGAATGGTCGCACGAAAATGGGTGAAGCACCAATAGAAAGAAAATTGCATAGTGATTCTTAATTATATAACTAAATGTTGTTTACAGTCGAAATTGAGAAAAGTTTTATAAAATATATCGATATTTATCAACAATTTATCATTTTTGAACCATGCTTATTGTTGAAGTCGAGATTCCGTATATATTTCCATTTACTCTGAACTAATGGTAAAGGTACGTTTACATCTGGCAGATATTGCATGATATTTATGTCAGACAGAAATCGTGACTAATGTAAGCACTAAAGAATTGATGTCAGAGATATATATTTCTAGCACTAGCTGCATGTGTCGACACATCTATGCCTACCAACAGATGTAAACACAGATTTTTTGCAAGTTCATACAGGCCCGACAGATAGAGCGGAAGTTGACTGCTCGTCTACTTTTCTGACACTGTGGAATAAGTAACGAGAAAACATGGGGGACAAAACTGATAAAAAAGAGTGGATTAATGTTGAAGTTGAAGAATAAATAAATACATATCACGGTAAACCTGAACTGTGGGACATTAGACGCAAAATTTATATGGACATAGTAAAAAAAACGTAATACCTTAACGGAAATGGTGGAACAATTTAGTACGTCAGTAGAAGAGATGGAAAGGAAAATTCACAATTAAAGAAATCAATTTTACAGTGAATTTAAAAAAAAGCGTCAAAGGTATCTTGCTTTAATATAAGGGGACCAATTTCACAAGCAAGCTTTTCGAAATCAGCAGGTTTTATTCTTAAAAAATTCGTAAACTGCGCTGGATCCTCAATACTGATTGTGAGTGAGCTCAGACATTAAGGTAGTTTGAGCGAAAAATCACTTCTCCTAGAATTTGATGAATTTGGCCTCATTTAAAAGAAAACATTCTGACCTTTCCAATGATATCAAAATATCAACCCCTTGCCGAACTACTTTTTCAGCAATTTGCCTAAAAATATAAGCTGTTTTACATAGGGATAAGAGATAGATTACGGCTGTGCGTTCCAGAGGGAGAATATTAAAAAAATTAGGAACTCCTAGCATCTAGATTTCGTCAAAAAACTAACGGTGTGTAGATTGAATATTTTCTCAACTATTTTTTAAAAATAATCTATTACTCACCTTAGTAATTTTTACAGAATCGCAAAAAAAATCTGCTGTTTTGAAGGGTTTTCAGCCGTACGGCGGGAAAAAATGAGTCAAGTTAGAGACTTATGTAGCTTTATTTATTTAATTAGTGAGAATTTTGGTCATATATAATTATATATTTGCGACATTATTATTACGATATTTATTTCATACTTCTTACGGACACTGAAATAAAAAAATTAAATTTGGATATGGTGTCCATTATGACTAGGGAACTATCTCACTCAATCCACCTTAACACCGGCCGTTTTTGACACACAAGGCGCTGCCGATTGCAGCGCTGACCTATCTTTTGCGGAAAGCTAGGCAACACTGGTGCCCGTACAGTGGTGCCGAAGATTTAGATCCATATGTTTACATATATTCATGCTCATGCCATTGGGATTCCACTGTAAAATCTCCGCCGCGGACGGATTGGCTTTAACCGCGGGACGGCTGGGAGACCCCGTCCTCCGGCCAAGCCTTCCCGCCAATCGATCCCCTTTCGTATTGTCTTTCGTAGGCAGGCTCCTATCGCGGCGATAAATGAAAGCTGTTCGCCTTTTTCTGCAAAATGATCTGATAAATGAAAACCTTTCGCCAAAATTTTCGCCTTTCAATCTCCCCATTCCCTCCCTTGCTTCCCATCCCTCATTATTGTCCCTCCCCCCCGCCGCGCCCCCTGGGCACTCCATTGCAAAGCCCGCTTCCGGACCGGAGGAGGTGTGATACTGCTGGATAAGAATCAGCCAGTAAGGATGGGCTTTCGGCAGACATGAATTACTTTCAAGTGAATTGGCACGCATTATTTCGTGCTGTTCAAATCCCTTCATCTCCATACTACAGAGCTGGTGTGGAAGTGAGTCTATTGGAAAAAGAAATATTGGTGGAGAGGAAGGATGATTAGAGAAATGTATCTTGATGAGTTATTGCTTCACTTAGTTTTTTGTTGTAACCGTACGTGGGAGGAAGGAGTGTTTGTACCTGTCTATTCGGTATTGTATCTCTCATATATTGTCGTTTCTGACAGTTCTAGAGGTGTGGTGCGGGGTCCAAATACCGCAACCTTGCAACTATCGTGATCAGAGTTTTTCAAATGATCTAAGCCTAGCGTGCAGCCTCTCAGTCTCCGACTCCCCAACCTATTCCTACTATCAGAACTTTCCGTTTGCAAGTGGAGATTTTTCATCATCGGCATTCGTAGATAGGAAGATTAGATTGCTCTAGCAACCACAGGCACTCTCATACTCCTCTCAGTGAGTCTTCATTTTAGCGTCCTCCAGAATTACCTTTATGAATCCCCCATCCTTGGTCTTCCTCGATAATTCTTACTATTCATTACTCCTTCTGTATTTATTTTCAGGTGGTTGTTTTGACGCTAAATATGTCCTATCAGTTTGTTTCTTCTTCTTCCCCTCCTCATAGTTTTCATTTTATATCTTTTCTTTCCAACTATTCTTAAGATTTCTTAATTGGCATTTCTCCCAGATCGTTTGATTTTCACCATTCAGCTATGACAGCATATATATTGCTTCCAATCTTCTGCGCTATACAGTTGTTAATGCTCAACCTCCACTGCCACATTAGAGCACGCTTGAGTATGTGTTGCAATGAGATTCTTCCTTGCTTCCAATCTTGTGTTGCTGGTTGTCAGTAGACTTTTCTTCTGCCTTCTTTGCTTGGGCTGTTCCCTTGCTTAGCAGAGTGTTTTAATATCTAGATCATCACCAATTTTGCTCGGACAGTATTTAATCACTCCGTTATAAATAAATCCTGGATGAGTGATGATTTTTCAAGAGGATATTAAAATCTTGACCCGAGAACAGTAAAGCCATTTAAATATTTTTCCTTGTGGACACGTTTCCGTAGAGCAATAACAACTCAGGGTGCTGCTCATTTTTTGTTAATTTTGCCATCTACTTTATCACTGCCCACGGGAGAATGGATTTCTCTCCTCCAAAATCATTTTCCCATTTTTTTCTCATATAAAATGATGCTATGGGGAAATCGGAGGTGACTCGTTCCAATTGGTCGACTTAATTAATTAGAATTGATCGCGGATTGGCTAAGCATCCTTTTTGGAGCTCATATTTCTTGCTTGGAATTGCTGTAACTCTTCCTCCCCTAAGAGGGAGTGGTAGAATTGATTTACTGCTTTCCTTCCTTGAGTGGCGTTTCCTACCATTGCTTTGAAATTCAGCTCTCTCGTTTCAGAGCAGATTTTGCTTCCTTCAACTTTCTTTGTGCAGGATTCAGGAATATGAAATTTGGGTTCTAAACTCGGGCACATAGGTGATTGGAGTGAAGCTTCTTGGTAAATTTTTCTTTGCCTTTTTGCGCTATATTTGTCAATCCTGCATTTTGTCGCAAAGAATAGAACATCAGTCCATTGTTTTTTATGAATTTCTGTGAGAGAACAAGAGCCAATAAAATAAAAGAAGTGGGCTGGTTATTTATTGTGTGCCATGAAATTGAATTCAGCCTGTCCCTCTGCAGTTTTAAGCGAGAGGGTACTGCCACATATAAACATTTACTCAGTAATGCGTCTGCCAAGATAGGCGACGATTTAAGCAGCTTCCTAGATTTTTTTTTCTACTCCAGCAAACCTTGTGTACTTGAGAAGTTGAGGGTGTGTACGAACTTCTCTGCTGTCGTGTTAGATCATATGTGGGACAAACCAAGAGAGCAATTGGATGCCGATTAAAGGAACATGAACGTGCAATACGGAAGAAAGACTGGTATCACTCTGCCGTGGCTGAGCAACACTACGTTAGAGGAAGGTCACGCCATTGACATCGAGACGGCAAGAGTACTACACAAAGAAAGCAGTTACTTTCCACGGCTCATAAGGGAGGCGATTGAAATAGAAAAAAGACCAAATAACATCAATGGAGAGGATAGTTATAAACTCCCTTATACCTGGAAGAGACTTATTCGAAATTAAGTTTTTTACTTCTCAAAATCATCAACTGCTGGAATTGTTTATTTACTTTTATAAAAAAGACCATTGTTTTTCTTAAAAGCCCGACGAAGCCTGCAGCATAGTACGGCGAAACAGTCGCATAATATAAAATAATTTAATCGCAGAACCAGAAACCTGAATAACATTGATATAATCTGTCTTCCCCTAAAGTCAAAAGGCTTAGAGAAAATGAATGGTTTCAAAGCTGTAAATCCTGCAAGACTGTAGGTATTTACAGAAAGCTAGAGATGTTAGAATTGTTGCCAATCTGGAGTAACTTTCGCTAGATCCAGCTCCAGCTCATTGAAGTCACCATCTGGGGTAATAAAATGTCAACTAATAGAGGATTTTTTTGCCCATTTTTCTGACTAATCAGGGTTTTTCCTAACTTTTTTTATTTTTTTTATGCATCATGAATTGCAGGTAAAGTTGCAGTTATGCGCGTCATAGTTTCATGTTGACGAATACTTTCCTGGTGCTTAATTTATACAGAGCTTTCTTTTGGGTGAATAAATAAGAAACGGATTATTTTGGAGGAAAACAATATTTCATTACTCGTCCTTTGCCCATCCATCCACGGCTGCCCGTTTGTGGGTTATTCGAAGCGTTGTAACATTGGGTCATTCCATGTGAGATCGCATAATGAAAAGTAAAATGGTGGTATGACCGTTTTTGAAAAGATCTAATTTTGAAACCCACTCTCTTCCATGATGCCAATATATTTACATAGGTGCCTTAATAACTTTTATTTTCAAAAATAGCGTTTCAACTGTCGTCAAAATAGTATTTACGAGATAAAACAGTGACGTAAAACTGGATATGAGAAATTATCCAGTCCAGGCGAATAATTTTTATTTTGTAAATATTTTACAGCCTTGTCCTTCTTTAGAAAGAGAATAGGTTTTATGGACGGGATGAATAAAGGTAGGAATTACGCTGAGATGAAGAAAGAAATACTAGAGGTAGAAAGGGCTCGGCAGGTGTAAGAGTTCGTTGGATATTCTATGACTTTCATCATAACCTACCTCTAACCGGTAGATTACTCTAATGAATGAATGAATGCATGATATCCTTCTCTGAGAGTGACTCCCCTAAAGTCACTGCCTGCACTGGTCCCGCAGTACTTTGACTACCATCATAAAATAGTCAATTTCGGCAAAGAGATCAGAATTGCGAATATCGAACCACATGCGACTCTAGGGCTACGTCCATGTGACTGTGAATTTACATTGAAAATTAAAATAAAACTATGTATTGCATGGTGTGTATATAGGTGTATAATTTTCACTTATAAAACTTTAAAAGATTTTATTCATATCATTTTGATTTTTCTTCAGTTACTAAGGTAAAATTAACACCATCACTTGTATTAATATTAATTAAAATGTTTCCAATTCTTAAAATAAATAAATGTATGGATCTCGGTTGGTTTAAAAATAGTTACGAGGACAGATTTGGCTCTTCCCTCTCAAAATGTTGTCGACCCCCGGTATGGACGATGTTGCTTATTTGCTTAAAGCTTCTGATTGGTCCGCCGGAACTCAGAATTGAGAAGCCCAAGCTCATACCTTCTTCACCGTTTGTAACCGGTGGAGGTTTTGTAGAAAAAATATTAGTTATGACTGTTAGCTTTGGAAGAACGGCTCTGTTGCAATTGATTCATCCCGTCGGGGCCATTCTTCCTTGGTTCTTTCTTGATTTAACATTCTACGTTGCTTTATACTAGCACTCTTGTTTCTGAGGAAGGTTATGCTTCTTCTTACTAGTCTCATTCTTTATACTAAGCCTTGAATTTCTAGGTCTCCCATGCTTCTCCCACGATCCAATCATCTTCCTTCATTAAGCTATACGTTAAAATTGCGCTTACAAATAAGGTTACAAATAACTGACTTACATTGGCTTCATTAAGGTGGTTCCACCGTAAAATTACTTAAATGTCATTTTATTCACATTCTGTCTAATTGTAGAAAAAGTTGTTCTCTATCTGATATGAACAACAAAATAATACCTTTCCGCGCTATTTTATTCTATAATTGAACTTGAAATTATATGTTGTTCAATGGGGGATTGCGAGAAACACGGGGAAAATAATATTTTTCCATCTAATATAAATGCCATTTTTGCGGATAACTGTCTCTAAGAAGGAAATAATCCAGAGAAATTGAATAAAAATAAAATGTAGGCATCTTACCACCTTATTTTTTTAGTTATTAAGGAATTAATGCCGTAATTGAAGTCAAAATGCTGTAATTCGCAGGAAATGGCGCTGCAGTCGGCTCCTATGGCTGGAAAAAAGTGCTAATTTAAAATACATTCGTAGAATAATTTGAATTTTTTCTCCCTTACTTTTGGTTTTCTATAGGTAACGCATTTCATCAGCCAATGCAGGATTTTTTGGACAAAATATCAATGATGTGGAATTTATTATTTTTTTTACTCACAGTCAACCTTAAAAAAACCTCCTTAAAAAAAGAGAAAGTAATTATTCGGAAATTTTTCAAGTAACCAACCAGAATAAATCTCCTTGTATGGAGGCAACAGTAATGAAGACGAGAAAATTGGAAGGTCGTTCCCATCGCGATGATGGGCAGAAATGAGTTCCCGTGACCGTCGTACTTTTGGAGGACCGAGGAAGTGTTTCCTTCAAATTCCCAAAATTTCCCCCCGTATATCGGAGCTCAAAAATCATTATCTGCGAGTGCGTACGTAGGTGTAGACTGTTTACGCTCGTGTCGAACCAAACTTCCGAGTCTGGAAAACTCGTCCGCGGTTTCGATCTGATACGGTGGCGCCGCGTTCACGTTCGACCCATCTAGTGTAGAGAGAGTGAGCAGAGAGAGAAGAGTTTCACCGCCTTTAAATCCCAAACGTGACGGAAATGGGAAGGGTGCGATTTTCGCACTTCTCGGGAGAAAGGTAGTTGGCCATGGGCGTCCTCCCCCGATATGCCTACTCCATGCAGTGCGTCTTAAGTGCGCCGAATCCTAAGCCAAATGTAAACTAGGAGCGCTCTTACCCATCCCCTCGGACCTGAATTATTTTCTGGTGACCTCGTTTATTCCTTCCATTTGTTTTTATCTTTATGTGTGTAGTATCAATATCAAATATTTACAGAACATATTTCACAGTCCTGTGCTACGACGTATCTATTATGACAATTGAAATCTTTCTTGATGGAGATAATAAGTGAGATGGCATCCAAGAAAATTTATTATGCCAATTGGAATCACCATTTCGTAAAGAATTACTACGGTACTTAAATTCTCACAACACGAAAGTTAGCCCACTTTATATTACAGTGTATACACTCATGGAATATTTTTTTAACCAAAAACAGCCTTTTGGGCTTTTACGTCAAGCGTTTTATAACAAAAAACTAACCGTTCATTAAAAACCTTATTCAAATGGTATATATTCTCGACCTCTTCCAATACACGGCGCAAACATCACGAGTTTAGGTCAATTGATATATATATATATACACCTTCAAACTTTTGCCCACGTTTCGGACCTTTATTGATCCATCTTCAGGGCTATAAACAAATGATACATGATGTTGAAAATGTTTTACAATTATTTTTTTATTACATAATGGTTTGTCATTATGAGGATTAATAATTTTAATTATTAATAACCATTATGTAATCAAAAAACATTTGTAAAACATTTTCAACATCATGTATCATTTGTTTATAGCCCTGAAGATGGATCAATAAAGGTCCGAAACGTGGGCACAAGTTTGAAGGTGTATATATATATATATATATATATATATATATATAAACCTTATGTTGGGTGTTGTTGTTAAATCCACGCAGGTGGAGCTAGAAGCCGCAATCTTATAAGGGTTGGCAGGCGAGGAGCCACCGGGACCGACAGGTTTAATTATCGTGGTGTTCAATGGCTGTGAATGAATCTAGCAGGCAAATGTTTCTCCTCAATATGGCAGAATATACCGGTTGCTCTGTAGCATTAACGCGAGGATATTCCTATAATGGACCTTGTAAGGATAATATCTGAACGAAAATCACGTGTGGTTGGTTCCTTTGAAAAAAGTTAAGGAAACAATGAAGTTAAAGGGGGCCGTAGTTTTGGTTGACTTTGCTTGTTAAGGACGTTCGGTGGTTTCACTCAACTTAAGGGAATTCGACGAAACTTGCTGGAAGCATTAATTATGTTTTCCTAAAGCTACTTAAATTTTTTCAAAATTATTTACCGCATATTTCTTAGGATATTTGATGTTGAAGTGGGCATGAAATTAAATGGGTTCTTATGGGAACGAGGAGTGCGACTAGCTTTATTCATCGAAAAGAACGTTTCGTAGTTAAGAATAAGAAAAACAAAAATGATTTAAATCATCAATAGATTAATGTATGAAAATAATTTGATATATTTTTTTTTGTTTTTCTTATTCTTATCTAGATGTTAGATTGTTGTTGGGGGGGCCTTCGTCAGGAGCCCGGGCACTTAGACCTTTCTTGGTCCATTGTGCCAACCCCATGCCTGTCTGCCACTTGCAGACAGGGGACAAGAGCACCTCGGTAGAGGTATGGAGGATTGGCCTCCCCCTGCCTCACCCCAGTACCAGGTATAGAGGATGTCCTCCCTCCAACCGGCCCGGTTTGGCCTGGCCTGGCCTCTCAGGCCTGCCGGTATAGGTATGGAGGGAGTATCATCTCTCCATCCATGCCTGGTTGAGGTATGGAGGAGGGTCACCCATCCAACCACCGCCCGGGCCCAACGTTGCTTAACTTCGATGTTCTGATGGGAACCGGTGTTTCAACGTGGCTAGACCCTTGCCCTTATTCTTATCTAACTATAAAAAGGTTCTTTTTGATAAATTAAGCTACTCGTACCTTGTGTTCCCATAAGAACCAGTGCAATTTTTTGTCTACTTCTCGATCAAATATCTTAAGTAATCTGCGGTAAATAATTCTGTAAAAAATCAGGTAGATTTAAGACAACATAAGTAATGCTTCCAGCAAGTTTCGTCGAATTCTCTTAAGTTGAGTGAAACCACCGAACGTCCTTAAGGTGATGGTCGGTGACTTCACTTAGTTCAATTTAGACATTGTTACCAAAGTTGACACATATGCAGTACTCACTCCAAGACCAGTTTCAACGTTATACACGCGTGATTTTGAAGTAATTCTCTTGAGAATAAGTTTTGCTTTCCTCTTGTGACGATTTGAGTCGTCCTCTTAAAAATGCGTGCCTGTAACGTAGAAATCGGTAGAAGTTGATGGTGTGGAATAATCCTACGTATTATCATAGGTATTATCTTATGTAAAAATGGCTTTGCTTGTCGCCGAAGTTGGTATACATTTCCTTTGTGTACGTCTGTTCCTCAAATCGACAAGAGCATCAGGTTTGTCTGAATTCCGAATGATTACCCTAGTCATTATTAATGCTCACCAATTGCCCTTCAAGTGCTGTTTATGCATCAATGTATGTAATTGGAGAATTTAAAGTACCGAGAAGCTAAATGAGCAGTTTTCATCTTGAGGTGCCCCTTGAGCAGGAATCATATCTTGCTTGTCACTACTCTGCAGTATTTTGCGTAGTTTTAGTTATACATCACATTATTAGTACCTTGGATGACTCCGTAAGGACAATATTTGACATCTAGAAAAAATACAACTAACCTCCTTTTTTGAAATCAATTGGCCATACATTGAGCAACACATACTGCAGGTTAATTTCTTCGTCCAATCGTCTGAAAATGGGAAAGGCCATGTTCGGAGGCATTGGGCGTGAAAAGACAGCTATTTTTTTTGTCTGGATGATGTACATATATGTTTTTATAATGTCACTAATTCAGCTTTTTATGACGTTACTTCGTGGGAGTTTCAAGATGTTTCAAGGCTGCTTGGAACCTGAATGGGAGAGGACCGCTTTCTGGAAAATACTGACGGGTGGGGGTGGGGGGCTTGAATCACCCGAGGCCCGACCACTCCTTCATTTGTTTGCGGTGTCTGCTGACTATTCGGCGGGTGAACGGGGAAGAGAGTGCGGTCGCTTCTTCAGAGTCGAGAGAAAGAGAAAATTAGCGCGGGCCGAGGGGAAGAAGGGCGCCCTTATAGGACGTGATTCTCGAGAGTCGCGAGATTCTTTCATATCGCGAGTTTCGAAGGAGAGGAGGGAATGCTTGGGAGGTGGAGTGGTTGGAGGGGGGAGGAGAGAGAGAGAGGGCAAGATGGACGACGGAAGTTGGGAGGCTGGACGAGACGGATGTGTGGAGTCGAAGCGTTCATTGTTGAGGAGGGGGGGGAGCGATAAACAATGCGCGCGCCACGACTGTTGGCGATACTTCTGGCACCATTTCCGCCGTTGAGTTCTCAATCATTCGGGAGAGAAAGAAAGTTTCCCGTCCAACGGTACCTTTTTCTTACGTTTTAGAGCGGTATATCTCTTGCAAAAGCTCGTGGCAGATGCAGATTGGGCGAGGGGTTTCCTAAAAAGCAGTCATTGCAGATGGACGAGTGTCTTTCTTTACTGTTGACTATCTTGCGTGCGATGCGCCTTCAGTTCTAACTCAAATTGCACTCACGGGTAAACGACCAGTCCTTCTCCTACGTCCTTTCTCACGACGCCTTCCTCTAATAGACTTACTCCCTCCACTAGACCTTCTACCTCTGTGACGTAGCGCTCTGTTCATCCATATGTGCTTCCAGCTTTCGAAAGAACTGTGGTGAATGCTTGGCCTTTTTCTAATGGCAAGGGCGATTCGCGCCTCGGACCTCGGTGGTCAGAGGCGTAAGAATACAAGCATTTGCTCAATTATGTTTGTACTGACGATTATGCGTTATAGAAATAGAATGGGATCATTTCTCCGAGGATCACCACGGAAGAACAGTAAGCGACAAGAAAAAAAATCAGTCCTTGATATTGTGATTTGCACCACACTGTCTCGGTAGGCTGATATTTATTGGGATATTAAACCAAATAACAAATATTTTTATTAATTTACTGGAAAAATTAAATCGTTCGTTGATAATTGCGGCATGGTTGCTCAGTTAGTGGAGATTGGGGGCGTTGACCAAAAGGTTACTGGCTGAAATGCTTCTTTCCACGCCCTGCAAAACAAATGAAGCGTGTTTTCCCATTCACGGCCGGAATTGCAATGAAAATATATGCCAATCAATTTGTGACTTGAATTATCTTTTAAAATGAGAACGAGGAAAGCTTTATAATCACTCAGTCTCTCTAACAAAACCTGTCAAATTAACGTTTAAATGGAAAATGTTTCACCTTATTATTCCGGATGACGAAGCAACATTCCCAAGTTTGAATCCACGGAATCCACAGAGTTTCCAGACATATTATCTGTTTGTATCTCCTTTTATGAGCCGTTATCACTTTGAAAGCCTGCAGGAAATAACGCTCTGAAATCATATTCATTAAATGGGGTGGTAATATCCATGCTGTCTTTGGTGGAAACTCAGGAGTTATGGGAGGAATTAGAGAATATATAGGTTTTACATGAACTATATTTTAAAAATTGCTCTTTGGACATGTGCTATAAATGTAGTAACTTACACTGTTTCATCTATGTCTTGATTTAAGAAACACGCTTGCTATATAGAGGCGATTGGTGAATGAATTCTGTCGAAGATTAAGTAATCTTGTTTTAATATGTGCTGTGCTCTATTAAAATATTTCGTATTGCGATTTATAAATATTTCGAGCCAAACCTTGCGACCATCCGATAACTTCTGATTTAAATTTATACGATAATCGTTAAAGAATAGCTGGTACATGTTTAATTTATGTGCTACGATGTTGAAAACTTTCCGTTGAATGAGTGGATAACGGTTATTGGGGATGAGTTTTTGGCAAACAAAGATTTGGTTTCACTATCCTTTGGCTCAGTTGTTGGCCTTCCTCGATGGTCGAAAGCAATATTGCTGAATGCGGCTCTAGCCTCATAAGCGCATATCGATAGATGATGTATTCGAACGATAAAACTCAACTGTTCGGCTTTCCATTTTCGGTGATGTCATCGACGCGGTCGTCTTTGTTAGAGGCTTGCGATGTTACCCCGCCCACGCTATCTGCTGTCGCGGGCGCGAACAGGGTCTGAGAGCGAGATGGAAAGTGATTAAACGCGGCGAGACGTATTTCAGCTTCGGGAGACTTTGTTCGGTTTCGGGAGAAGAGGATCGAGGGTGGGGGGGGGGTGTTTTCGAGGAATGCATCGAGAGTGGTGTCGGGGGAAAGTGTAAGGTGCGCATACAAAGGCGAGCGGTCGTGCAGTCGAGGGAATGCATCCCTTAACACTGCCGTCGCCAAATGAGGGTCAAGAGTGCGGGGGGGGGGGGGGAGGAATTGGCGGTCTGTGGGGTCGAAATAAGAGGAGCTGCTTCTTCTTCTGTGTCGTCGCAGAGGAGAGTGGGAGGAGGGCCATGGGACGAAATGTGGATCTGAAGAGGGAAAGTGAGACCCGCGAAGGTGATAAATAATATGTGACCTTCCCTCATCGAACACGGATGACATGGCACCACGAAATGCTCTCGGACACGAGAACACCCCACAGGTGACATAGGGATAAAAATGGCGCGATGCCAATTTTTGGCAAGTACGAGAATCACTAATATAGCCCATGCAGGTAGGTAGAGTTAGCAGTAAAAAATTCGTCCGAACAGTGTGAAAGTTTTGTAGTTCTCATGAAATTCCTCATGTTTTTTCATCGCATTACATACGCATCTTCATTACTTTTCAAAGCAAATAATGCGTTATCAGCAGGAATAATATTGATAAGCGTTCAATGGTTTTTTGATCCAAAAACAAAAACATGCTCATGGCCAACTCTAGGTCAAACGGGCATTCGGGCATAGATTACCTATGCCCGAATAATCCACGCAGTCCGGAAGTGTTACTAAAGCTATTGTTAAGATCTTACGAACCGATGTAAGTACTAGTTTTTAAGATTGAGGGAAAACTCTCAGCTCACAGAATGAATTATGGGCCCAGCTTTGAGGCAAGGTAATGTTTCATCTCCTAAATTAACCAAGAGTATGTCACTGCTTTCAGACAGAGAAAAGTTGGCACGTGGTTGAGGAAAGAGTAAAGGAGAAACAACATCTCGGTCGCTTGGGAGTCGTGGGAGACGAAGTGTGGCACTGAAGAGGGATAAAGAGGTCGGCGAAGGGGAAACTAATGCGAGCTTCCCTCAAAGGAACACGGATGAAGCATGTGTTCACTGCGGGAACGAAAGGCTCAAGAATATACTTTGGGAGAAACCATTCTTTTCTTAAAATAAGTTTTGTTCTGGACATCTCAAATGATGAGTTAGGATTTTCCCAGCCAAAACCTTATGATATTTTAGGTTCTTGCGTCTAGTTAACAGTAGTAGCACTCCTCTCTAAAGATTGGACAATTTTCTGGATGGTAATACTCCACTATTGGCGTGAGAAGTTAGAAGTAATATGCGATAAATATCATCCTCTCACTTAAAAATATACTAATGATGTACAACACTTCATTTTAGTTTGATTGTTCCACCATTGAGCCAATAAAGCATACTCTCTGAGGTAGGGATACTCAGGAAAACCTGTGAAATATCACTAAATCATACATTGGAGAATATATCGCCCTTCCAAAAACCTACCAAACAATTGAGAGGGCATTTTATTAACGAATGATTAGGAACGATACTTTAGAAAATTTCCCAACTAACTATTATAAGGTGGTATGGACACGTAAAACGAATGGGAAATGAAAGACTCCCGAAACAAATGCTGCTGTGGAACCCGGAAGGAAGACGGAGGAGAGGCAGACCGAGGAAAAGTTGGATACAAGGGATAGAGAAAGAAATGAGAGAAAGAGGATTAGATGAAGAACTCTGGAATGATCGGGAGGCATGGAAATTGGGAATCGGAAGACGTAGAACGTCGTAAACCGATATATATATATATACTATTAAAATTAGCGTGGAGTACCTGTCTGATTCTCACCACCTACCAAGTGATCCATATCCTAGTCGTAATTGAAAGTCCATTGCTCATGCTAATATTGAAATCGGTTTCAGTCCATAGCATTGTGTAAATAATAGCTTGAAAAGAAGATGGAATTGCAAGCCCTTTGATTCTGCAAGGTTGGAAAACACATTTAAATGGCTTTAAAAAAACTGTGATGGGAATGTGCTTTCCTCTTTATGTCATCGTCATATGGTGGATGCTCTCTCACTTAAAGTTGTTCATCCCTTTGATCATCCTAAAGGGATGAATAACTTTTGGTGCGAGACACGCACTGTTAATGCAATCCTTTGATCTGTTCAAAAATGTGGAGGATGGTTTTAAATTATTTCCTCTCAGTTTTCTACCCGGTAAAATGTCCATCGTCTTAATTTGAGCTGACTCTTTACAGTGCTCCTAGCTCATCGCCTTTGAGCACAATATTAGCTCACAACTCAATATAAGCTCATATAACAGAGCTTTGAGCTTTATAAATGTTAAAATACGTACTGCATAGAGAAGTGGCCTGAGATGAAGGTGGATATCTTAAGCCGGTTGGAAGCGCGAGAAAAATTAATCAACAATTTGTGGTGGGAAAAAGCAGCAGCTGGTCTTGAGATATCTCAGTGGCGAACATTCCGGGATGAAGAGACCTCTATTCGCAAGAGTTCATGAAATTGTAATTAACCTGCCATATCGGACTGGAGCATGGGCCGACGAAATGCGTCTCCGGAATATTTTATTTTTTATTTTTAAGTGGGACTTTTCGGGCTTAGAAGCTTGCCGACGCGACTAGGGCTTCGATTACGTTCGCTTATTGCGCGCAGTTTAATGCTTAAATGATGGTGGTTAATTATGTATTATCACCGACTAAGGTTGATTTTGGACATGAGTTGTGAAAGTTAGTGTCCCTAAATGACCTTAGAATATTTATCGTATAAGTTCGACGAGTGGTCCTCTCTTGTCTAATATATTGAATTTGTGTGGTACTTCTACTACCTTAGTAAATATTATTCAGCTTATTCGAGCTTTGTCACTTCGTTTGATACTCTACCATGGTGTGTTCGCGTTCAGTTCAGGTCTCGCATTCATGTGTTTGTATAGGATTCCGAGAGCGGAAAAATATTAGCACTTGTTTAAGAAATAGCAGGTATACCATTCGTAATCATAATGCCAGAAGTGAAAAATTGTCCTTTCCTCTTCCATCACCCTGCACTCTTATACTCTCCCTCTGCTTCGTGGCACGTCCAGAGGAATTTGAATTGTGAAGTGCTCGCAGTTAGCAGCGTGGGTACATCGCGCGTGAATTTCTCTCCCCTTTCTGTTTGGAGAACATTTTCGTAGGAGAGAGCCTCTGGAAGCGGCAACCAGTTTGTAAAAAAACCTACACTTAATTTTTTCGGGAGGTTGAGGGCAGCGTAATGAGTAATTCCTCGGAAGGTAATGGAATGTGTTTTCCCTCAAATTTTCGATCCCTCCGCAGCAAAACGTAATTTTCGCTCAACCTGCAAAGCGGGAGAGGAGATGGGAGGGGGAGGGGAGGGGGAGGGGAGGGGGAGGGGAGGAAGGAGGAGCAACAATGAAGAAGTTGCGGTCGGGAGCAGCGGAGACTGACCTCCCTCAGGTGTTCGTAATGGGGAGAAAAGTTACTCGAGGGGTCGTTGCTTTCAACCGCAAAAGGGCGGGAGAGTCAGGAAAGGCTTTCGAACGGAGGAATTACGAGGATAAGTACTTAAGGGTTGCCCCAAGCGTCTCGTGATAGCCAAAGTTTATTGCGATGGAAAAACTTTGCGGGACACGCATGCGACTATTATGACATCAGGAGAGGGAAGAACGCAGCAGAGATAGGAGAAAGGGGTCGAAGATCCCTCCAGAGGTCAAAGCGCTGACGAGTGCCATCAGGTTTTGCTGTGCGCCTCTGACTACCTTTGCATCCCAAAAGCGGTCACTGGGTAATGTTTGGTTCAAAGGCTGGCTAACTTTTGAGATGGAAGAGCTAAACTTTGTCCCTGACTGCAACTTTAACATTGCTCGAGAGCCATAAATTTATTTCAAAACTATGGAATATTGAGGCAAATTATAACATTAATTACCTCCTCATTAAGTTTAGAATAATTTACCAATAAACTTATAACATTAAATATGAATGTTATTCATATGTGTGATGTGAAAATGGATATTATAATTTTATGAATGAATGAAACTATAAGTTTTTTTATTTTAATTTTCAAGTCGACCTCGGAGCCACACGTTGCCACCGGGTAACCTTAATGTCACATGTGGTTCGCGAGCCAGTTTGTCGACCCCCACTGACCTATAGGGCGATAGAGAGTTCCTAAAGTGGTCGATTAGAGGTCTCTTCTCTCTTCATATGCCGTGAAATAATTATGTATAGGTTGAAAAGAGGATAAAAAATAAAACAAAAAATGTTGATGGGGTCAACTGTTCGGCGGTCAAGTAAGTTTTGGGAGCCAAATTTTTAAGAAATAGACTTATAATAGTTAGGCTAAACATCAAAGTTAAAAGTAAATTAGAAACTTTTTTAAAAAAGATTGCTAGCTCTTTGAAGTCAACAGTTGCGTTTCCTTCACCTCAGTGGTGTTTGTCAAAAAGGGTTTAATTACTACTAGATAGGAAAATAAACGTGCGGTAATTGGTAGAACTACTATTACTCCGCCATATTGTTCACTCATCCGTTCTACTGTCGTCAAACAGTAACTGAATTTTTAAGTTAGTGAGAGAAAGGTGTAGGGGAAGACGATCAAACTCTTTTGGACTGAACATCCATCTTTTCATCTCGATTTACCTTTCTCAGCAGCTAAATTGTACCTGTTTTTCTCTTCGTTCCTAATCATTGTTATGATGAATGAAAATCATCCTCTACCCCCACGTTTGAATGGATAAATAATAGCCAAAACACGAAACACACCTGACTATCCCTGTAAATGTTCGTGCCGAAGGAATCATCTTGAATTAAATTTTTTCAGAACGGAAAGCGCACTTATAAGTGTGGGGTAGTGCTAGGAAAGAAGAGACTAATGATTTTTCTTTTTTTTTACCAAAACTGCACACGTTTATTAACTTTCCTTTCCTCAACTCTAAATAGCCAATATTTTAAAAAATAGTGATTGTCTTCGACCTAAGAATGAATTTTTCAATGGCTATTAAGTGTGCTTCACCATGGACATGACAAAATATGATATGCAGTTAACGATAGCCGCGAGAGGGACCCAGGCAACGGATGAATTGACGCGGCGAATCTTTGCTTAAGGTCAAGACTATCACGCGAGTGATTACTTTCTTCGAATTTTAGGAAGCGGACACGAAATTTCGGGGTGGGCCCATGATTTTGGAAATGAAAAGGGAAACACGAATTTTCCCTCGGAAAAATCCGAAATATTCGAGCCGCGTTTGGCAGCTCCGCTGATGCTTCACGGATGAGCGTATCCGCGCGATCGTGGCTGCGATCAAATGAAATTATACCCTGCGCGCGGCGCCATTACCCTGAGGGATTGTGGCGAGGGGGGTGGGAGGGGTGTCCGGTGCTGTTTTTGCGCAAAGAGCACGCCCCCTCCAGCCACGGAGGATCGCCCCCCACCCCCCTCTTGGAGAGGAGTCAGTTGACTATGATTTTTTAAATCTCCCGATTGAGACGTTTTCCTAACACTTCCAGTCTAATATCATAAGATTTTCAATATTCTTCCCTTTATTGTTGATGAGTAATCTACCAGCTGATTATTCGATATTAGGACAACCCTTATCCAGCATCCCAATTTCTGAAACATTTTCTACTTTCCCCTCCGATGGATGTCTCGCCATTAGATCTCTCTTAAATTCTTCATATCTTCTACCTCTTCTTATTTCGTCCAGAATTCCTATCCACTTCCTTCCTCTTCCACGCTTCCCTAGTGTTCTCCCCTCTTCAACATGCCCTCCCCTCTCAATACCTCCTCCATCCATCTCTTCTGCCTTCTCCGAACCTCCGCCACCAGCTTCCTCTCCTCTTCAACCATATCCAACACCTCCTCCTCGCCTCCCTGCTCACCCTCCCCAAGCCCACATCTCAAACGCCTCAAGTCTACGTACATCCTACCTTCGCAATGACCAAGTTTCCGACCCATATAGTGCCACGCTCCGTATTAGAGTTTTCACCAATCTTTTCTTTCCACCAATAATTTTTTAGGATTTTAAATATCTGTTCCCATTCTAATTGTAACTAATATTACAGAATGTGCTAATGTCTATCAGTATTTCGCGATTTGAAATGAATGAGTACATGGTGGTGAATGACACAATTTGATCCCGATTGGCCTACCTCTTGGTAGGGATAGTTTAGTTTCGATCAAATTGTGGGCATGCGCTCCTCTATGATTGAAAATGCCCATTCAACGGTAGTCATGACCTTGCTTATCACCTATACTCTCCCGATATTCCTTACTGTTATTTGTGACGGACTTCTCCGGGGGTCAACTCATTTAGCGACCCTAAGCGAAGCGGGTCTATCTCTATAGTAGGTGGATTGATGAGGGGGGTGGGGGGGAAGCAGGAGGGGGGGGTAATAGGGGAAAAAACGAGTCTCGGCAAGGAAGGATCGGGGTGAAAGGCTTCGAAAGCGATTGGAAAAATCCGCGGAGTCCCTCAAAGAGTTTGCTTTGGTCCTTGTTTATTCTGCCAACGACCGTCGCGGTCTTTCGCTGCCTTCGTCCCTCACCCCACGCATCATAGCACCCACATGGGGTGAAGACGGGTGTGGCAGGGTGTGATTGTAACACTCACATTTAATGACTGCAACTGACAACTGCAGCAGGACAAAGGAGGTTGGAAGTTACTAAATGTAAGTGTTATCGAAGAATGGTTGAGAGTTAATGGTTGTATGGGTATGGATAGAATTACATAAGGAGAATTCCTACGAAAAGTTGAGGCGAAATGAAACATTTAATGATAAGTCTGAGAAAAAGGCGAGGAAAACTTGTTGGGCGCACAGTGCGAAACAGCAGAGATGGTGGGGTAAAATATTACATTTGAGAGGACTGAAGCAGAACAAAGAAGATTGGAAGCAACACAAATGTGGTCTCATCAAGGAATGATGAAGATCGAATAGATGGAAATAAATTTATTAAAAAAATGTATCTATGAAATGAACAATCTATAAATTTTTATTTCCGAGAAAACCTATTGAAGACGTTATAAATGAGATTTTTTATCTTTGATAAAGCATTAAAAGGTTTAAAAATGGTTTAATAATATATGTACTGTATGTATTGTATCAAATATATGTAATATAATTGAATACGAAAACCGTATACACCCCAGAATGAATATAACATCACACAGATGTTTACCACTTGGTTGTTTTTAATTTACATTTGCTTTTATCATTGGGTTCGAAGGCGGAGGGGTATACACCCAGAGAGAGGGTGGGTGGCAAAAGAAAAGGGCAGGAGGGGGATGTACCAGGCAAAGATCGGTCCCCCAGTACTGAAGACTTGTGAAGGGGTAAACATAAAATGATACAATTATCTGAAAGGGAATTAAAATGGAGAGATGCCCAACGAGAACCCAACCCTCGTATTGATTACCACAAGTCATACTGATGATGATGAGGACCTTACTTGGCGTTTGGAGTAATGTTGGAAGCGCCTCAGAACGTCCCAATACATTGGCAGAGTATATATGATAGTGTTAAGAATCAAATCGCCAATCGCCAGGGACAGTCAACCCGAACCAGCCAGATCGCCCCGAAGGCTTCTTGGATGGATGGGGACTGAGATCACGTCGCACAAGATTGTCTGATGCCAACACAATTTCACCTCGAGTATATTGGGTGAATTTCTCCGCAAACGATTTATTCGGATTTGAACGCGGAACCCTTCAGGTCAATGGCCACCACCCGGTTGGCGGATGCTCAGTGATTTCATTCTCATCTTGCTCTCTGAGTAACTCCTCGAAAGTATCCTTGTTTATCTTTTGCTTACATTAGCCTCCTGCCACACACCCCTGAGGTGGCTTGCAGGGTATTTTGTAGATGTAGTGCTATTATATTCAGATGGCCAGTAAACCATTTGTTTCCTTTGTTTCCTTCTATTGTTACGCCTTCAGCTCAACGAACATTTTTCAATTGGTTGGATATATTAATTCATCAGGTCGGATATTCATTAGAAATGTATTGGCCTGCAGTCGTAGTGTACATGTGTAACTATCCATTGCCTATTACAGTGTGCGTGCATTGTTCTAAGCTATGACTTAAGAGTGCCATTCAACATTTGGCCCATATTTAATTTTCTTAGCTATCAGGATTTCCATCAATCTTTAAAAGTAGTGCTTTAAATTTCCAGTGGGCTCTTTACATTTACTTTCGTGATACTTTTAGGCAGCATGCTGCACAAGGACACCATCTGACGTAAAAAAATGGACCTACGCACGTACGTCCACCGAAAAACTTGAAAACCTTTTCTATTTTTGGAAAAAGCAAAGTTTTTATCACCCTTATGTTTATTAATACCATTTTTTATGGATAAAAATACATGTGTATAAAGTTTATAAATGTGTTTAAACAATGAGCTGAAAACCTTGAAAAGGACCGATTTAAAATTGAAATTCCTTTGTATTTGGAAAGAATTGCAAACTGTTTGCCGCTTGTGACCTGTATTGGATAGTTCGGCAGCTCTCGCTGCTGTCACTTCTTATCGTTGTGTTGTGATTGATAAGTATAAATTAGTTTTTCCACATAGATTTATTACAACGAGACGACCTAGGTTTCGACGAAGCTCGTCATCATCAGGTGAATGATCTGATGATGACGAGGTCCGTCGAAACCTAGGTCGTCTTGTTGTAATAAATCTATGTGGAAAAACATAAGTTATACTACTCATTTGCAATGTTAAGCAATTTCCACGAAGTCACACCCGAGACAACGGAGCTTATCGTTGTGGTTTTAATCTCAAGTGTCACCTGTGGGGTGTTCTTCTCGTGTCCGGGTGTATTTCGTGGTGCCATGTCATCCGTGTTCGATGAGGAAAGGCCACATTATTTTTCACCTTCGCGGGCCTATTATTTCCCTCTTCATATCCACATTTCGTCCCATGGCCCTCCTCCCACCCTCCTCTGCGACGACACAGAAGAAGAAGCAGCTCCTCTTCTTCCAACCCCACAGACCGCCAATTCCTCCCCCCCCGCACTCTTGACCCTCATTTGGCGACGGCAGTGTTAAGGGATGCATTCCCTCGACTGCAAGACCGCTCGCCTTTGTATGCGCACCGTACACTTTCCCCCGAGACCACTCTCGATGCATTCCTCGAAAACACCACCCCAACCCCATCCCCCTCTTCTCCCGATACTGAAATACGCCGTGTTTAATGTGGTTCCACCGTAAAATAACTTAAATGTCATTTTAGTCTTATTCTGTCTACTTGTAGAAAAAGACTTGTCCTCTATCTGATATGAACTACAAAATAATACCTTTCCACGCTATTTTATTCTATAATTCAACTTGAAATTACATGGTGTTCAATGGGGGAATGAGAGAAACACGAGGAAAAATTGTATTTTTCCATAAAGTATAAATGCCATTATCGAAGAAAACTATTTATATGAAGGAAATAATCCAGAGAAATTGAATAAAAATAAAATATAGGCCTCTTACCACATTTTTTTTAGTTATTGAAGAATAAATGCCGTAGTTGAAGTCAAAATGCGGTAATTCGTAGGAAATGGCGCTGCAGTTGGCTCCTATGGCTGGAAAAGAGTGCTTATTTAAAATACATTCGTGGAATAATCTGCATTTTTTCTACTTTACTTTTGGTTTTCTGTAGGTAACGCATTTCATCAGCGAAAACAAGATTTTTTTGACAAAATATAAAAAATGTGGAATTTAGTATTTGTTTTGACTCACACAGTCGCGGCGGAACCTCCTTAATCACATACCTTCTCGCTCGCAGACTCTGTTTGCGGCCGCACTTCGGAAGCTAAAGTGGGTGTGGCCTTAGAATTGCCAGCCCAAGCCATAAACAGATGCGACAAAGACACCGTTGACAATGGCAATCCGAAAGGAAGACTTTTAGGAGTTTGAATGATTCGTCTATCATTTGCGAGGTAAGAGTCGCACTCTCTGGCTCAAAGCAATGTTTCATCGGGCTATCGAGGCATACTAACAACTAAATGAATAGAGAGGGAACTTAAGCTGTTGTTTTCCTAAAACTACCTTTATAAATTCTCCAATAAAAAACACCCTATTACTCACTCTCTCCTCTCCCATGACTAAACAAGTTGGCGCGATGCTGAGCTAATCCTTGCCGTATTTAACCACTTTCCCTCTCGCTCCGTGAATATTTGGCAATATTTTGTGGAGAGGGTCCGTCTTTACTCGACAAATATTTGAGGGGATGCCAAGTTGCCAAAGATTCCAACGAATTAAATCCGATATGTTGGGTCTGGATTAACAATCCGTCTGCTTGGTCGGAGTGTTGAGCTCCTCGAGGTGGTTCGAATAGATTTTTCATCCCACCAACGTGGTGGTCAAACAAATGAGGGCAGGAATCGTAAATTGGACCCTCGGCGAAATTTTGTTGGCACAAATCCTCGTGGAGAATTGCTGACGACAATTTTCACGAGTTAAATTCAAGCCGTCCTTGAAATGGTTTCGTACGTACCCGGTTTTTTAAATATGTCTGCGATAATTGAAGTGTTCGTTGGTATGTGAGTGTACCTAATCATTGATTGAGTTTTTCTTCTCCAATTAATTTGGCTCAGTTTATATTTTTTCGCCTCAAGAGGAAGTGCGTGCACAGTTTGTGTAGCCGCCTGAACAGATTGCGGGGCCACCTGTAGAAGCTCTAGCCATAAGGTACACTTCTGGTAACACTTCCTCTGGGGGTAGCTAATGGAATAAGAGCTATCATTCATCTGTGTAGAATCATCTGGATGAATTTGGGTATTCCATTCCATTCCTTGAGGAATTCCTTAGAGACCTCGCCCGTTCTCCATTCTTTCTCTATGTCATTGAGATAACCGGATATTTGCGTATCAGCGATAGAGATGAGCCACTCTGAAAATTACCTTGGTAATTTTCGTAAATTACGGTTGTATTTTTCGTAATTTACTGTACCCCTTGAAAATTACCGTAATTTTCTAGATAATTCACCTATGTATGAGATAATTTTTCATATAGATAAATTTACAACATTTTCTTTTACCCCAAGTTAACATGTCCTACGTGTTTAATTATAAATTTAGGCATGTAAAACTCATTTTTGTAATATTTTACTTAAATTATAACATTATAGAGTAATGCATTAAAATATTCCTCTTGGAAATTTCTCATACTTTGACAAAAGAAAGCCAGATTGCGTGTTGCTGCCGTAGTTCTTTTTAAAATTTAAAAAATTTCTAATAGATTAATGTATTAGGTATGGTTGAAACATCGTTATTCCCTTCCTATAATTATTGGCTTTATTATTTAACCATACATTTGCTGTTAAATGCTTAAAACTAAAAAATACAGGAAAATTGCCGTAATTTTCTAAAATTACCGTAATTTACCGTGGTACCTAATTTACCTCAGATGAAAATTAAAGTGATTTTACCATCTCTAATCAGAGAATGAATATAACACTGAATTGTCAGTCTCTGCAGGCGTCACTTGAGTATGTACTGAAATGCCTTCGTTCGGCCGCGCTATCCAGAGCAACACACAGGCGGGTTCGAACTCCGCCTCAGGAACCAATACTATTTTAGGATTCAAGCCCGAGGTTAGAGAGTGCGGTATGATCTTAACATTTGGGGCACCAAAAACTCCAATTCATCTCGGAAGTGCATACAATCCATAAGGAAAATGAACCGCCTTCAGTACATGTGGTACACTGTTATCGGTGTTTTATCGTTGTGTCAATTCCCCTATTATCGTCATAATTTTCACAGGATTCTATAAATATTTGTTTGTGTACAATTCTACTCATGTATATTTTGTTAGCATTTTTGCATGGATAACATGATATTAGCCCCAATACAGGTGTATTCCTTAGGGGTTACCCAATTACTGTTTTTGTAATAATAGATTGAAATAAAAATTCTACTCTATTCTATATGTCATCCTTGGTTGAAATCACCACCACGATCAAAAATGAGGTTCGCATGGGATGGGGATAAGAATGCAGGATGGTTGGCATAGAATTCTGAAGCTCATTAAGTAGAGCATTGTCGCATAATTTCCATTTCTTAATTCAGGTCTAGTACGTCCGCTTGCATACTTACGTGTTAAGAGTTAATAATATAATAATGGGTTAGAAGGACTTTGATCCTTGTTCCAGTACCAGTGTGCAATGGAAGCATAGTCAACATATCTTTAGCCAGAGGTGTTCTCTTAAACGAGAAGAATCCTCGATTCCAATGGGATTAACTATATCTAGGCTTCTGCGGCGGGTGGTATCGTGTCGAATCGCAGAGAAAGATCACTTCTAGACCTTCGGGAGAGGTCCAAGAAACGTGCGCTGTCCATCAGGGACGTTGGAAAGAGGGACGGAGGCGTTGGCACTGTTTATCCTCATGTGCTAACTAGTTCGTTTTCAATATTTGCGACGAGGTGACATCAGTAATGCATGCATTCGTGGTCATGTGCATTGCGATATGTTTGCGATCCTCCTCTTCAAAAACCTCATCTCCTAAGTTGACGCGTATTGTCCTCTCTACTTTCTACCGAAGGGCTCTTTGCACTTCCATTGATAAGATTTTAATGAAATCATACCAATGATACCCTATCTATGAAATGGGAAGAATAAGTATTAAAGTATCAGATTTAGTCAAAGATGATTGCGGGGGAAACACTTGAGGAACATTTGCGGCCCTACATTAAATAGAGTAGGATTTATCAAGTGATTACGTAGGAAGTTCCTCGGGTAAAAACGTAAAACTTCGCTCTAGTTAGGCCACATCTCGAATGCGCCGAGAGTATTTGGGACTCCGCGCGCGGAATGAACAAAATGCGAACATAAGCCGATCGCTTCTTTGGAAATTGTTACACGGGCGTGTATAGAGGGGGAGGGTAACACAGCTGATGGAAGAACTCTGTTGGGAATCGTTCGGCATCCGTCGTTTGGCGAGATAAAGTGGAAACCCCAAGTACCTATATAAAGCTAATTAAGGAGAAGTGAAGTCTTGAAAATAAAGTTTTTGCGCCGTAATTACTTAAGATAATTTGTAATATAATAATTAATTCATGCTTCTCACCACTGTTCGACTAGAGAATAATCTCGCCCCAACTACCTTAAGGAGGTTCCGCCGCGACTGTGTGAGTCAAAACAAATGCTAAATTCCACATTTTTTATATTTTGTCCAAAAAACCTGCTTTCGCTGATGCAATGCGTTACCTACAGAAAACAAAAAGTAAGTTACAAAATATGCAGATTATTCCACGAATCTATTTTAAATTACCACTTTTTTCCAGCCATAGGAGCCGGCTGCAGCGCCATTTCCTACGAATTACCGCATTTTGACTTCAATTGCGGCAGTAATTCCCCAAATACTAGAAAAATAAGGTATTAGGAAGCCTATCTTATATTTTGATTCGATTTCTCTGGATTATGTCTTTCTTATTTATAGTTTTTCGCAAAAATTGCATTTGTATTATATGGAAAAATACTATTTTTCCCCGTGTTTCTCTCATTCCCCCATTGAACACTATGTAACTTCAAGTTCAATTATAGAATAAAATAGCGCGGAAAGGTATTATTTTGTTGTTCATATCAGATAGAGGACAACGTTTTCTACAAGTAAACAGAATATGAATAAAATGTCATTTAAGTCATTTTACGGTGGAACCACCTTAACTCCTGCTCACGGCATAAATATGAAACAAATGACATTAAGTTTCAATTAACGACGAATCTCCCTGACGTTCGCCGTCCGTCATTTTACTGCCGTTGAAACACTTTTTGCACTTCCCCTTCCTTATCGGTCACCCTTACGAATCCCCCACCCGAAATTTATTTCCCATGTCTCTCCTGCGCCGCCGCCCGTGATTTGTATCCTTCTCCCTCCTATATAGGTGTACGAGCGGTTCCATTCGACTCCTTATCTCCTCGCCCCGCCACAGAAAATCTTGTACTACCTCCCGTATGTATGTATATATGTACTCGGTTGATCGCTCTCCCCGCAACTCCTACCACCGCTTTCTCTTCCCCTTCTTCGCTCGAATTCCTCGAGAGGAATGCCATGCCCAAGAATCTTTTCTTCTTCTGCTTCTTTGGATTGGCTTCAAATGAGTTAAGCGCTGTTCCTGTGAGTTGTTTGCTGTTCTTCGATGAGCGCACAAAATCGAAATGTTTTGGAGGATTCCCACAATATCTCTTCGCCATATTCTCTAACATTGTAGGTGTTAGTATCAACTTAGGCTCCCTCGTTTTTTTCTGAAGAATGACCCAATTTTTATCGTCGGAGCACTCATTAGATCCACTCAAGTCATTGAAGGCCTTGACTACTTGCCCACCTGTTTCTGTAACACATTCTCTTATTTTTTGCGATGAAAGTCAGAAACATATGCTGGATGCCCCATTTACATGTATGTTATTTTTATTTCTAAATTATTTATTACTTTATTTTTATTTAGCTTATATATTATGCATTATTTTTCTGTCGTTGTTGCAAATGAAATGCTGAGACGAGAATACGTCGCGACGCGTAGGTGCTGTTTGGAAAATGCATTATATTCACTTATAAGTATTTTGATGCAAATAAGTTATAATTTTTTAATGGAGCATATGTATTTAATTACAAATTTTATTAACATTTTTAATACACTTAAATTGACATATGAGTCCTCCTGAGCCATTCATAGGCTCAAACGTGTATTTGACGTAAGCTATTTTTTATTTATAAGTTGCCCATTTGGACTCTGGGTTTTTCAATATTTCAGTTGTTGTCAATACATTTTGTTTTAATGCATAGTAAACATTTTAAACGCCCGTAGAATAATGTTTACATGAGGTGTTATTTATATTATATTATTAATTAAGCAATTTAAAGTCTTTGATTTAGTTGTTAATCCCTCCATAGTTCTTTTAAAACAGTAAATACTTAGGATGATCGTTATACACCTTAGATACCGTTATATTTCCTCTATTGAAATATTTTTAACGTCATATTATCGTCATATTTCTTTTCGCCATCTTATCTTTGAGACTTAAGTTGAGTAATCTTTCAGAGAAAAATCTGGGTTTTGATGAAACATATTAGATTTGCATCTCAAATCTGGTTAGATGGTCTGATTAGGAATGATCTGGTTAGATTTGTATTTCGAAAAATAGTTATTAGAGTTAGTTATCCGATTGATAGGGATAGTCCATCGTGTATTTCTCTTTGCTATATTTCTGTGTCTTATTTACTTATGTAATAGATCTAATTGACCTATTGAGGTTTGAGGGATCTTATTTTCTGGAAGTCGCATCACATCATGAAACGGACCGTGAAAAATACGGCACCGCTTAAAGCGGCTTGGTGTTAAAGGTTTGGTGTTTTACCGAGTCGAACATTCCGCTGATGATTCCTAGTTATTTTCCCTAAACCATTTTGGGTACTTTTTTAGATAAAAGCAAGAGAACTTTTCAGCCGAAAGTATTCGCGAGTACTCACGAAAAACGGTGTGGTCGTTAAACAATGATATATCTCCTGAACCCGGGAGTGGTCGCTAAGCTACTTATCACGCGAGCGGTCGCGTGTGAGACTTTTTCTCACACTCAGATGTATCATTAATTTATAGAGATTATTATTAATTAATTAATAATAATCTCTATAAATTAATTATCTTCACTTCTATTTAATTAGCCTCTCAGAGGATCATAGAGCGTTTATTGGCAATATATTTTACAATATTTAGATATATATTGTTTCTCTAAATGTTCATTTGAAACAATGATTTCCACAGATACGCAGTTACTGATACAATTACGTAATCATTGCTAATTTTACTGGCGATGATATCATTGGATATGAATGAAGAAAATTACCATTCTCATGAAGAAATATTTATTTATGAGGACATACATTCTAATGACTCATAATTTTGCATGAAAATATCTACTCTCCACGAAATTAATCAACTTTGCTCGCATGCTGCGAGAGTGTAACGCAACTTAGTGATACAAAAACACTAACGTCAGTGGTCGCGCGATGAGAAAAAGTCTCACACTTTGTAGCCGACATTATCAGACATATTATTACACAGCTGCGGACGCTTCATTTATACTTCTTGAGACGGTCGGTCAATAGGAAGAGATAAAAAGTCAGCTAGAAGGACAGGAAACTTATTTTAACTCATGATTATAAAGTGAGCACAGGTTTAAATTTGGTGTGAGAGAACATCTCAATTCGCGACCAATGGCGGGTTAAAGACCGGATTCTCGCCGTCTATGTAGATGGCCGCTCGAAAACTCATTGCTCCCATTCAATGCTGATGCCTTGAATTCAAGGCACCCCGTGCTAGCCAGAGGCGCGGATGCCTTGAATTCAAGGCATCGATCCCGTTACTTCTCTCGGTTTTCCCTAGTTCCCAAGCGTCGGCGCTGGCACTTGCAACTTCCTTCAGCGTCTTAGTCTTACACTGGGCACACATGGATGAGTTTCGTTCTTTGCTGGATGTTTTTTCGTTTTATATAAATAAACGAAAAAAACCCTTCAGCGTGGGAATAAATGTAATATCAATAAGTCAGCATTGAATGGGTTAAACGGGTAGGGGTAGAGTGCAAACCATCTGCATCCCGTTTATTTAAGGAGGTTCCGCCGCGACTGTGCGAGTCAAAACAAATACTAAATTCCACATTTTTGATAATTTGTCAAAAAAATCCTGCTTTCACTGATGAAATGCGTTACCAATAGAAACCCAAGAGTAAATTAGAAAAAATGCAGATTTTCCACGAATGTATTTTAAATTGCCACTTTTATTCAGCCATAGACTGCAGCGCCACTGCCTACGAATTACCGCATTTTGACTTCAATTACGGCATTAATTCCATAATAACTAAAAAAAAAAATAAGCAGGTAAAATGCCTATATTACATTTTTATTCCATTTTTCGGGATTATTTCCTTCAAATGCATAGTTTTCCGCGAAAATGGCATTTATATTTTATGAAAAAATACTATTTTTCCCCGTGTTTCTCTCATTCCCCCATTGAACGCAATGTAATTTCAAGTTCAATTAGAGAGTGGTATAGCGTGGAGAGGTATTATTTTGTTGTTCATATCAGATAGAGGACAAGTTTTTCTAAAAATATACAGAACATGAATAAAATGACATTTCGTCATTTTACGGTGGAACCAGCTTCTGGAACTGTCGGCTTCCCAATGATCTGCTGACGCGTGTAATGGTGAACCTCCGTCGACTCTTCTCATCCGATGTTTGCGTGGCGTCCGTATCGAAGCGGGCGGACACTTTTAATAGGGTTTCTCACTTTGCGGACGTCCGCTCCTTCGTGCTTAACGATCATTCGTCTAGTCTAGTGAAGCCCGTTGAAAATGCACCATGTTACGGCATGCCCAGACGTGACAGGTACGGACGCTCGTGTGACCTCTCCTTCTGAACTATGTAACCCCTTCGTGGAGGGGCCGGCCGGCCGTTCGTACGGACTGAGAGGTAATTATGAATGTTTCTGGATGAAGTCCAAGAGACTCTAACGAGTTCGCCACGCTTTCCAGTTCAAACCCTTTTCCGATAAGAGAGAAGTGCTCGCGCTGGTTTCTCACACGCGCGAGCGCCGAAAATTCGATAAAAAAAGAAAACAGTCGAAGTTCGTGAGCTTGTGGGAGTATCAACAGCATATAATTTCAGAAGCTACTAAAAGCCTTAATTATACGTCTTCATCACTAAATAAACATATATATATGCCAACTTAATTGGAAATCGTGTTAAATTCAACGGGTTATGTCAGCCTTTGAATTTTGACTTCAATCAGAACTCAGCAACAAGTGTAAGGGGTAAATACCATCAGTCAATAGTTATCTAATAGGTTAAAATGGGTTTGAAAGTTATGTTGATACTTTTTCTAGTGGAATGAAGTACTTACAGGTGAAATTACTTCTTAGTCTCCCAACTATGTGTCCAGAGCATCAATTAATATGTTGCCATTTCCGCGCCAATAGCACTCGTTTAATAGTTTCATTTCCCGTTGCATTATTTTTTCTGCACTATTCGAATACAGAAGTGTTTGTAAGCAATTGATTCCTCCATGTTTTAGTGGCATATCAACAAAATCATCATATTTTACTGATAATAATCATCATGGTGATTTTACATGTCACCTTGATGAAGGGTCGTGCTACAAAGTATTATAACGTTGGCAAACATTGCTCCGGAAGCGGATAACCGAAGGAAAATGGAGCATTGCCACCAAGGTGCGACGAAAGTTTTAACCAATTTTCATCGCCTCTTTGATATTTAGCACCTTTTTAAAATCTTAGATCTCACTATAGTCAATTTCCGTTTGTGAGGAGCTCTGGGTCTCCCTGAAGTTTGCGAGTAGTTTTGCTATTTCCACACACGACCGACACTGTAACGCATTGCAAAAAAAATCTTTTAAATTAATGTTTTTAAGAGAAAAATTAATTTAAAAAATTTATTTTATTTTAATTCAAAGAGTAAATTTGAATTTTAATAATTGCACGTTCTAAATACATACCTGTCTTAGTTCTTGAACATTCCCTTAACAAAAGGACATCATTTGAATAAAAAAGAACTAGAGGTGTTCGCAATCGTACGTTTTCTCAAATCCAAATTTATTCCAGATCATAAAAGACTCTCGATTCCCTTAAATCTATCGATTTCAGCATCTTTATTTTGTAATGAGTGAAAGACAAGAAAATCGTCGACTTGAAAAAAATAATAAAAACAAAGTTATAAATCTGCATATGCTGTAAAACAATAATGCTTAACAATAATGTTTTGACGAATTCAAAGAACCGGGAACTGGCCGCGCTGATGGTCACACAATTGTGTGAAATTCACAGTGAAAAAATCATTCGCCTGGACTGGGATACGAACCCAGACCCCCCGATTTCGTGTCGAGCGCTCCACCAGTTTAATTACCCAGGCGTCATGTGTCATTGTGACTTTTATGGAGGCTTTAAGTAGCAACAGTATCGCTTAGCGCTTGCACACGGGTACTCCATGGCATTGTATGCACTGTGCATGTGAAGACATCTCGCTCCTTAAAGCCTCCATAAAATTCACATTGACATATGATGCCTGGGTAGCTTAACTGGTAGAGCACTCGGCGCTAAATCTGGGTTCGAATCCCAGCCCAGACGAATGATTTTTTCACTGTGAATTTCACAAATTGAATAATGTGTTGAGTAGCTCATCAAACCATAGCAATACAGGGTGAGTAAATGTTAAATTTAAGAACTACATAGATGATGTAAACTAAGTTTTTCATGTATGTTTCAAATGTACAAAATATTAACGCAGAGCTCGTTGGACGTCTGGATGCGGCGAACACGGGAACTACTTGGAGTAGACCACCTTCCGAAAATTTGACAGCAACATATCTCATACAACCGGAAATTTTAAAACTTAATACGCTTCGTACCAGTGCTATTAATTCATACGCGTCGCAATTTGACTACGCGTAAAAGACCCAACTGCGATTTCTTGTTTTATTTTTTCAAATTATGTCTTCGCCCACGTCTCACCAAGTAATTGTCGTCTGTCGTCGGGGAATCTGTGAACGTAGAACACATAGTAAACATAGAAACCTCTTAACAGCATCACAGTTCCAGTTGTGTTGTGGGTAAAGCATCAGGCTTCCGACCTGATGATCGCGAGTTCAAATCTCGGTGAAGCCTCATTGATTGATCCACGTAATGAAATCCATTTTTCTGGCAATTCAAATTTCGCTTAATAGTGCAGGAGGTCCACAGGATGCAATAATGATACCTTGGATGTCACTATTGTTTATTATTTAAAATTCAACCCCTAACTACCATAGTCATTTTTTCCGGCAGTTGACTGAACAGTAAAATTTGACCACCTCTCCTGAATCGTCCAGCCCCGTTCGCATACCTCTTATACCTCCTGGCTCTAAGTGCGCTCTTATCGCCCCATGCCCTCTCTCGCTTAATTTTCTCAAGGGCAGATCCCTCGAGGTGTGGCAAGGCAGAGTGAAGGCAGAATTTCGAGACGCTGAAAAAACTGGACGATGTTGGTTCTTACAGTCATCGATTTTTCGTAAGCACGTGTGTAAACGAATCAGTTCGTCGGAGCACAAAACATACCTCCTAATAATGTTTCTAGCATTATTATATTCTCGGAATAGATAGATTCTCGAAATACGATAATGCTAGAAACATTATTAGGATATACATTTTTTGCGAGGAAATGCAAGTGCTATCCAACGAATTAAAAGCCGGTTTACTAGAGGTTTTTGTGCTTCGACGAAGTGATTCGTTTACACACGTGCGGACGAAAAATCGATGACTGTAAGAACCAACATCGTCCAGTTTTTTTCAATGAATCATAGCATGTTTTGTTTTAAAATTAGGGAAATATTTTTCGCACACCTTTTATTTGAATGTAACTACGCCATGGTCTCTTCAAGATGGACAATAATGAACCACGAGTCTTTTTATTAACGGGAATTTTCCTTTCGCAAAGCAACTGTTACGTAATATGATTTTAGATAAACGCGTGAATAGCTATGTCCCTGTAGCAGCTTTGGTATCTCCATTAAGTTAGACGCAGTACTAACCTGGTTAAGTGTCTATAAATATGCGTTACTTATTATCTTTCAGCTAAATTTAGCTGAATATTTAAGCTAAGGTGTAATAATTTCTCCCAGTCCTCATATTACGCCACCACCCTTCTTTTTTCATTTCCCTCTACAATCTTCTCCACTATCTTCTTCGGCATACGATTCCCCCTATTTTTTTTAATTCGAAGAACATAATGAGGACTCCTGAGTTGTTAACGTCGTCGGTGTAGTTTCATTGTTGTCGTTCATATATTCTCTATAATTTTTAGGACAATTATGGTTATGATATACGTTGCTTGAAAACTCGCAGGGAGTTTGGTGAATTGAAGACTTTCTTCATATTATGAATCGATTCTAAATTGTTTACGTAATTATATTTAGTGAATATATTCCTATTTTCCGTTATCAACAATTTACTTGGCTAATATTTGAAATAACTTAGAACACAATCATTTCTCTTTCATTCATGCTCTTTTCCGGTCATCCTTCACTTGTAATCAATGAAGTATGTAGCAAATGTGACCAGCAACCTTTCGGAACCCAATTCTTTTTTTCGCATTTTAACCAATGATTATCCTTTGAAAACAAGTAATTAACGTCTTTAGGTCATTTGTTTGTTTACGTTTGATTCAGTTATCAAAATCTAAACGCAAAATTTCGAGGAGTTCCTTTTTTCCTTGATACAGCATCTTTATCACATCTGCGAACTCAATAGAGATTTGTATGTTCACTATGTTTGCTACGTTCAAAGATTCCCCGACGACAGACGACAATTACTTGGTGAGAGGTGGGCGAAGACATAATTTGAAAAAAACAAGGACTCGCAGTTGGTTCTTTTACGAGTAATCAAATTGCGATGCATATTATTATTATTATTGCATAAATTGTTACAAGTCGACCATTTAGTCGGGTGGTAACATATTACAAGAAAATACTCAAGAACCAAATATAAAATACGAAAATACAAAATACAAGTTATCCATTTCGTCGGGTGGTTACATAATAATATGAAGACCAAAATACAAAATATAAAATACTAAATACAAAAAAAAATAGGAAGACCCTCAAAATTCGATTTTTTTCACCCTCGTCATAAATATCCTAGAATTAGTAGGGAAGAGCTCCAAAATTTCCTCCGGTACACCATTCCAATCCCCTATCCCCCGATGTAGGAAGGAAAATTTTAAAGTATTTGAGAGCTGCCTCGGAGGCTCAATCTTACAATTATGATCTTTCCTCGCCAGATAACTTGGTCCTTTTAACCGGTTTGATAGGTCCCTCCACGCAGGATCACCGATAAATGCCTTATAGATACATTTAATGCGTGCTTTCTTCCTCCTCGACTCTAATGATTTCCAGCCCAGCGTATTTAACATCTCCGTAACGCTTGCCTTCCTTTTAAAATTTCCCATTACAAATCTTGCTGCTAAACCCTGAACTTTTGTCAGTTGCTTGATTTCCCCATTCAGATGAGGATCCAAAACTGACGCCCCATATTCTAGGATAGGCCTAACAAACGTTTTATACGCGAATTCTTTAGTTTTCCTGCAGCTCCTTCCAAGGGTTCTCATCAAAAAATGTAAATATTTGATTATGTAATTTGATTATGATTATGTAATATATGATTTAATATCACTGGTACGAAGCGTATTAAGTTTGAAAATTCCCGGTTGTATGAGATATATTGCTGTCAAATTTTCGGAAAGTGGTCTACTCCAAGTAGTTTCCGTGTTCGCCGCATCAAGACGTCGAACGAGCTCTGCGTTAATATTTTGTACTACATTTGAAACATACATGAAAAACTTAGTTTACATCATTTATGTAGTTCTTAAATTTAACATTTACTCACCCTGTATTGCTATGGTTTGATGAGCTATTTTTTAAAGTCTTGTGTGAAATGGTCTTTCGTTTCTCGAAAGATTCGAGGAACGAAAAAATCACGAAGATTCGGATTCCGGAATTTCATATTTTTTTGCGTTTCACTGGATTCGGGGAAGCTTGTGTCCCTTCCCCGAGCATAACTTTCTTGGTTCGACATAAATGTTTCCGTGACAGATATGAAGTAGAGGCGGGCCTGATTTGGAGACATGGGCGGGACTCTTATCTCTTGGGTCCGTGTTGCCCACCGGAGAAAGCAGATCCGTGGCGAGGACCGTGGGAGCTCCCCCTAAGCCCCTTCCACTCAATCTCTTCACCCTCCCCACGTTGTGACGCGGAATCTACTCAAATCCTTCAAAGAGGTCCCTTGGTGCGCGGCGTCACGCGACGAGGAAACAATAGGGATTGCCAATACGGTATGCCCTCCTCGTGGTGGACTGATGCCGCTCAGGGCGAAGCTGAATCACGATTAGTCGATCTTGTCCCAATATGTTAATACGCTTTCACGCGCCCGAATATCGAGCCGCCAAAAAACGTAGGGATCAGGTTTTTGTGAATGAGTACTGGCTTCCCACCTCGAAGACCCGGGTTCATCTACATCTACAAAATACCCTGCAAGCCACCTCAGGGGTGTTTGGCAGGGGGTGAGTAGTCACATACATGCATCACACTATACCCTAAAGTTGGTGTAACGACGACTAATTATGCATTAGGATAAATCGCTAATGCTTGTCACGAGGCGAAGCCTCATAAGCATGCACTACACTACAGATTTACTCACAATGGAGAGGGACCGGTAGAATATATATATTTTACAACTACACAGATGGACAGAGACTCAAGACTTATGTAGAAAACATGCACGGCGTTCTGTTAGTACTAGGTGACAGATAAGGATTCAAGTATTAGGGAGTACTACTACTACTACTAAGAGCTACACTACCTATCGACAAACCTAGATAAACATTTTATTGGCTGCTATTATAGTCTCATATCGTTCGCGGGAAAAAATGACATTTTAAATCTGTCCGTTCTGCAGTCTAGTTCCCTAATTTTATTCTCATGATCTGACCTGCCGTAGCATGTCGGATTTCGTAAAATATTATCAACGTCGTCAGGGAATAGACCGGTTTGGAACTAGCATAATAGATTGAGTCTAAATTTGAAACGCTTTCAGACCGTCGCGACGGTCTGAAAGCGTTTCCCATTCCAGTTGCTGCAAAAGGTCAGTAACACTAACGAGATTATCATAACGGCCTTTGACGTATCTTGCCGATCTTCGCTGCACGCGTTCTAACTCAGTTTCTAAGCCTATACCTAACAAGGATCTCAAATACTGGCAGCGTTTTCCAAGTGGGGTCTAACGAGCGAAAAGTAGCTGATTTCCCTAACTTTATCGTCGCACTTGCCAAGTACTCTTTTAACAAATCCCAATTTACGATTAGCTTGACCGGTAATTTCTCGAATATGTTTACTCCACGAGAGATCATTAGTCAGTTTAACTCCGAGGTATTTAACCGAGTCTACAGTCTCTAATTTGCTGTTGTTTATGCAAAAGCTGTTACATGGAGCGTTTTTCCATTTCCAAAAATTCCTAGTAACGAATTTTTTCAGGTTTAATTCTAGCAGCATCGCACCACTCCTGTACTCACTCCTGTGCCTCGAGGTCCTTAGTTAGCGCTTGCTTATCATTAAGGCTACGGATTTCTCTATACACCACTGCGTCGTCTGCAAATAATCTAAGCTTACTGTCAACTGTTTCACCGATATCGTTTATGTACAAAAGGAACAGAAGTGGGCCTATCACACTTCCCTGTGGGACACCCGATGTGATTTTTACTTCATTAGAGATAGAACTGTCTAATACAACCCTTTGCACGTGATTGCTTAAGAATTCACTAATGCAAGAAATTACGTCGTCGTCTAAACCGTAGGATTTTAATTTCATGAGTAGCTTACTGTGGGAAACTTTATGAAATGCCTTTTTAAAGTCAAGAAAAATTGCATCAACTGGAACGTTATGTTCACCCGAGACTAAAATATCGTGGACAAAAGGTGCTAATTGAGTTGCGCAAAATGTTCCCTTTCTGAATCCGTGCTGCGTTTTTGTTAACAAGTTCTGCATATCGAGGTGTTTCATAACTGAACTTACAATTATATCCTTATCACCGCTTTTGAATATGGGAGTGACATTTGCAATTTTCCAGTCCATGGGTACTTTGTGTTCGTTGATGGATTTACTAAATATATTATTAGGTTCATAGGTATCCCGGCTGTGGCGGAGATTGTTCAGTCGTTATTAGTATATAATTATTGATAACCGACAAAAATGATACCAAATACCTAGTCATGCAAATCTTATTAGTATAGATTATATCTTACGTTATAATGTTTACAAAATATAAATATCTTTGCTAAAGTGCAACGTTGTGGACAGTAGTTATGTTTCTGCTATGCATATTTAACCTCAGGCTTATGAGTTTGAGTCAAGGCGTGTTTATATTTTCAATTTACCATTTTACGGGGTAGAAAATGGAAATTCTGAGATTTTTTCCGATACATTTATGTGATGCAGAAAGAAAAAAATGGCATTAAAGTTGACTGAAAAGTTTTCAGTTATCTTCTCCATCATTATAGTATCGCCGGAAATTTAAATATAATGCGTTGTCGTTCTCATGCATTGAATTAACGACGCACACATCGACACAAGAGTGCTATCATTTAGATCCGGTTTTATATTCTCTGGTTAAATGTTCTCGATATGAAAACCGAAGTTAATGCGATCTCCCATTTATAAAGCTCATGTCTATTGACCGTCAGTCTGATGGAATAGTATATGAACTCCAAAATCTAACTTATTATCAACCTTAAATGAAGGCTACATCGCGTTGCTGTTAAAGCTAACCAGACATAATAAAAACGTGCCTTAAATTGGTTTTCTATTATGTTTACCATATATATCTAGGGAATCAGTATCTGTAGAACATATTTAATGCTCTTTGAGTCAAAATGCCATGTATTATTCGGAAGAGATTGCAAATCGAACAATGTCATGGCAGGAAAATTTTGAAAGGTAACTACGCCTCTTAACTCTCCCATTATCCTCCTAAACCCTTTCATTCTATTTACTCTACACTGGTCTCGTATGCGCTGTTTTCCGCTTACCTTCCTGGCATCTGATCATCCCTAATCTCACGACCTACCCCCCTACTACGACCTACTGCGTGTATTATCTACACTTTATGTTCCGGTTGTATAATGTCTGGCTAATTTTATTGTCTTGTGGTTAACTTGAAGCCAACTGAGAGTTAGAGCTCTGCGCATTACATCAGACCGTCGGTTAGTTGGCGTTCTCGACATCGACTTACTTCAGTCGTCATACCGAAAAAATATTGAACCAGAGATGATAAAACCGGGCCTTAATGAATGAGACGTGTCAGGGCATAACGTGGTAGACCTCGTGATATCGAGTAAGATATGTTATCGATGAAAGTGGTCTAGACTAGATGACAAGAGTGCTCTCATTCGTTTAAATTCGGACTACAAAATAACGCATGCTATTTCTGTGACGTCACAGGACCAGCATGCATTTACAGGTTGTTCTGTTCATGGAGTTTCTCCGGTAAAAGTAGGTTGTGCAACAAGTAAGGCAAAACCATTAAAAAGAAAGAAAAAGGATTATACAGTGTTGATGGCAACCCAACTAAAACTCGTCAACATAATAATAAGTGTGTTGTGCTGCACCAAGTTTCATTTCTCTCGTCGAGAGTTCTGTTCCCTTGCTCATTTCAATTTACACTTCTTTGTCCAACTTGTTATCAGTCAGGGGTGCGCTCCTGACGGTTCTCCATCACGTGTATGCTCGCGTCATCGTTATTCTTCAATTGCGCTGATGACATCGAAGATGTGATCGTCATTCTTCGAATGTTGTTAGGTGTTTTAAATCACTAGTGTTCATTGACGGCGTGTGGTGTTCTTAGGACAGTAACCGTGAGCATTGCCCTTTAAAAGTGGTTTGGGTTTTGGATGACGATATTAACAACAACGCGAAAGAGGGATATCCCACCCCATGAGGTATCTTAATAGGAATCACCGGCCAACGGGTTCCCCCGCTGCCATTGGGTCACTGTGTACATAGCGTCAAACAACTATCCTTATACGTTATACTCAGTCCGTCTAAAATGTCCGTCATTTGTAGAATCATAAATAGTTTTCTTGTTGATCAATCATTGTGATTTGCGCATACATAATATTATTATACGCATCTAAGTGGCTCAATTCAGTGCCCATTCTTGTCGAAGCGAAGGGCAATACGAGTCTTGATATATACGAACGTTAATAGATAGTAGTTGACTCGACTTTCGCGCGCACATATTGGGCCATCCCAGCTCGATATGGGCGCGGCGGCGTCTTCGCTGGGGACAACAGGAAACTGGTTTCTCCCGGCGGAAACACCCTGCTCTTGCATACAATGACGCCAACCAATAGTTTCCCGTCCTCAGAGCCCGATTGAGAGACTCACCGTAGTTATTTCATTAGCCCTAAGTTTGCAAAGTTTTTTTATTTTGATTTCATTTCTTTCTCTTTTCTATAATCGTAAAAAATAGCGTATATATTTCTTCTTTCTATATTTCAGTCAGACATCATAAATCCGAATATTGGTTTGCTGCAGATCTCTGCTCGATTCTGATTCTAGCTAACTTTAAGAAAATAGCTTCATTCCTTCATAAGCCTTCGTTTTAGCATCCCTCATAATTTTTCAGATATATTCCACCGTTGGTCTTCATCTGCAATTTTTCCCATTGATTTCTCCTTTCATTAATTGCCTTTTATTAAACACATTTTCTTCCAAAAACGTTGTAGGACAATCTACGTTAAACCCCCGTTTATGCTTCAACCAATTTCTTATTCTTTCGCTTTTATCTCCCAAGTTTCACTATCATGTAAAAGCATGCACCATACATTTTTAATATTATGTATACTATTGATTATACATATTATGTGTTTAAATAAATCAGTTACTTCCAAGCTGTTTGTAGACTTATCTTCCGAACTAATGCCTAAAATGTGTACTCCTTTTGAATTCTATACAATCCAGAAAATAGTGTATTTTCCGAACCCCTTGCCGCCTCGAGACCACTGTTTGTAGATGGCGGGTGGGAACAGACTTCTTTGCGACGGGTTTGCAATTCCCTTTTACTCGAAAAATGTTTTTAAAATTAACGATCGGTTGGCGTATATTAGTGCAGGAGAAGAAACTCCAAATGAACGGCACCGTTTAATGGAGCCACGAAATTAAGGCGCATGACAAGGTTTTGTGCTCGTCATACCCTACTCCCTAGAGTGATATGCAAGATGTCGGATTGGAAGGGATTAAATTAAGATTCATATTGTGGATAGGCTTAGGAACTGTAATGTTCGGCGTTTTCGAAGGAAAATCAGTCATTGTCATCGCAAAAGGTGTACAACGGAAATATGAGCTGCGTCTATGAGGTGTGGTGGAAAATGGGCATTTAATCGTGCTGTGCTCGGATTTTGCTCAGAATGAATGGTGAAAACTAATATCAAGATTTAAATTATGGAGTGGCGAGAGTTTTACGCCATCACAGTTACGATACGATCACTCAATTGTGATATACGCGCTCAGCCGCTAATTGGGATTCCTCCTTCAAACTGGAAAGAAAGCGCTATAAGTCGAGACGATGCCATGCCATGAATCATATTCCCAACGCCCACCATTGCCGAGCCTCTTTCCCCTCCAAATCCCGTATTTTCCTTTTCTAATTTCCCACTCCCTCCTTATCTCTGATGGATTATTTATAGATCTATTTGTATGTTAGCTTTATATTCTTAAATATATGAAAACATATGGTCAACGTACTAAGTTGTTTCATGAAAAGTATTCGTGTCAAAAGTAACGCGTACTTGAAGGCGTCAAACGCTACTTCATCGATAATTCGACGGACGACGTCACGGAGCTGTATCGCTTGCTGAGTAATAAGATATTATCGTTTTTAATTGAGCTGGTTCATGCTAAATTGAAGAAGATAATGGTTTTAATCTCCTTTATTGAAGACAATTTTATGTTCGTTTTCAAGGCTGCCATTTATTACTGCAGTAGAAGTTCATGAATCTGAATTTTACATATGTTTGGGATGGTTAGAAATTTTTTTTCGAATACAATCCTCAGTTATAAGGGAATATCTTTTATTCCTGTTCCCAATGCACCTCGGGAAAAGATTCTTGTGGCTCCCGTCTAGCCCTACAAGGAGTAACTGAAATAGGTCACTTCCTGCGGTGCTTGGAATTGCACCCGTTCACTTTTCACTATCTTTCCGCGTCTTATTTGGGCATTTCCTGCTCACAGAAATGGACCTCGCTCGGAATGCACCGCCAGTGTCTTGGATGCTTATGAGGTTGGTTTAAAAACCGAACTAAACCGTTGCATCGTAGATCGGCGAAATATGTGAATGGTCGTTTTTCACCACCCAGGTACAGCAACTTTGGTTAGAATCACTATCAAGCACCGGTTACAAATCTTTTTATAGGAATATAATACATTTAAAAAAGGAATGAAAGGCTATGCCATGTTTCGTTCATTCAGATTGATGTTTATGAGGTTTATGGCACTACAGAGAGGCTGCTTACGGATAAAATGATTGGACCGAAATCATAGGAGGGCTACTGCACTTCGGAAGAAGTATTATTCAGAGAAAGACGCTAATCGTGGTTGTAAAAGCATGTTTTACCTGCGCAAGTCTGAGAAAATATTCGGAGCATGATCCTCTGATGAAAATGTACTCAACTTTTGAGAATTCCACTTTTTTATTGAGGTACGACCGTTAACGTAAAGCAGGTGTCATCTTCAGGTGCAAATGTATTCAGCAGGACAGGTACACGACTGATGGTGGTTATTCAGGGGATGAATGGATGCGGATAGAGGGTTGAATATCACCCTTTGAATAATTACTCAAATATATATTATATCTCCATGCCCTGACGAATACATTTGAACTACAAAAGGTCATTTACATAACGAAACTGGTCATTACCCATTGAAGTACCGAATTCTAAAAATAAATACATTTCTCGCGTTCTTCGATTGCGTTTCAGCCAACACTCACGCCCTCCTGCGCCCGTGCCCGGCAGTCCAGTTATGAAAACGAGCCAGAGTGCTCTTTACTGAACATACAGAAACTCTAAGCAGTGATAAGGTATTATTCTATTTGGAAGTAGGCTACCTTAGTGGACGAAAATGACTTTGGCAGTTTCTTCCCGCATCCCGCTGCCAATAATGGTAAATGGAGAATGTCGACTGATGGGGGGACATGTATCCTTTTCAAAAACTATTTGTATTTTAACTTCATATTCTTAAATGTACCTGTAGGACAAGTATTTGGTCAACTTAACAACCTTGCTCCATGAAAATGATACGCGCTATGATAGCGCCAAAACGCTAAACACGTCAGCGAGGAACCGTATAATGACGTCACCAAACGCTATCAATTCGAATAGTGAGCCATTATTTCCTTGTCTAACTGACCTGGTTTGTCCTGGTTGGACTAAAATAATCGTTTTAATTGCCTTTGTGAAAAACAATGAACCGGTATGATTTGATTCTTCCTGTTGACATATATCCACAGCATAAAAGCGGTGCTTATCATGCGGTGATACGGCCAAGCCTTTGAGATACCATTTTGGGTCTCGTGACTTTTTCCAATTAGTGTGCACTTTTCTGAGGCAATTATTAATGTCTGCGGTTGACGCATAGTGCGTTTGGATTACTTTTCTGACATGAATAGAAAGTTCGCTCTCGCATACACTTTTCACATCTAGAGAAAGAATTTTACGTATTCTGCTCAGTTTGTGGATTGTTTGCCCTTTCGTTGGCAGGAAGCTTATTTCTGTTAAGGTAGTTTGTGCGAAAAATCACTTCACCTAGAATTTGATGAATTTGGCCACTTTTTTAAAGAAAAAACTCTCTTCTTACCAATGATATCAAAATATCAATCCCTTGCCGAACTAATTTTCGAGCAATTTGCCTCAAAATATAAGCTGTTTTACATGGGATAGATTACGGCTGTGTGCTCCAGAGGGAGAATATTAAACAAATTAGTAACTATTAGCACCTAGATTTCTTAAAAGAACTAATGGTGTGTAGATTGCATGTTTTCTCAACTATTTATAAAAAATAATCAGTAACTCACCTCAGTAACTTTTACAGAATCGCAAAAACCCTGCTGTTTTGAAGGGTTATCAGCCGTACGGCGGGAAAAAATGAGTCCAGTTAGAGACTTATATAGCTTTATTTATTTAATTACTGAGAATTTTTGTTATACATAACTATATCTTTGCGCCATTAATATGACAATATTTATTTCGTACTTCTTACAGACGCTGAAATCAAAAAATAAAATCTGAATATGGTCTCCATTATGACTAGGGAACTATCTCGCTCAAACCACCTTAAGGCGGTTGGTTGGCTGCCTGCTCAAGCGAATTATCCTGTATTTCAAGATATATCTGATGACTTTGGTAATGCTTCGCTTTGTTTGGATCGGGAATTATTAGGGAAGAGACATTAACAGGTGAATAAGAAAAGAACGCTTCCTCAAATGTCTGGTTTCCAGCCACCGTGTATCCTTAGCAGTTAAAAATGATCTCATTTTGGTGTTCTCCAGCATGAAGTCCATTTCAAATATCTGAGCTTCCTCTGTTGAGATACTTATATCCTGACCTAATTACATCATGTGTATTTGGGAACAAAATATTGCTGCGGAAATAATTTCCGTTTCACTTGCAGCACGGAGGGCATAGGGGGGCAGCGCGCCGGGTCATCTTGTCGCCCTATTTCACGTTTAATTGGCCCTTTTGGCATCAGAAGGAGAGGTCTCGTTTAAATGCTCGTCCGTCCTCCCAGCTAAAAAAAAAAAGAATCTCAGATCTTGAGAAAAAAAAGTTTTTAATTCTAAATTTTAAGTTCCAGGTGAATTATTCATGAGCCCGTGTGCTTTTTTTCTTTCTTTTGATCGGATGAGAAGAGGAATAGCATCTTGACGAAAGATATTCTGTGAAGGATTTATGTTGTCAGTGCCTGAGCGGGGGAAATGTGACCCGCTGTAGAATCTTGATAGTCGCAACCCCCCTCACCCCCCATCCCCATGGAAACTGGTTTCGTGACGACGCATCGGCCTTTTACCGTTCCGATCCCTCAGCGTGAGGGGGGGAGGTACAACGGCGGTGAATCCGGAAGAGCGTGATGCTAACGATCGAGTGCTTAACACGGAAAGCGCGAATGTAACCCATCTTGTGAATCGTGGGGTCAATGCGAATCGTAAAAAAAGAGACGGGCGTAGGATGTAAGGACTCTTAAGGTGGTTCCACCGTAAAATGACTTAAATGTCATTTCATTCATATTCTGTCGACTTGTAAAAAATCTTGTCCTCTATCTGATATGAACAACAAAATAATACCTTTCCACGCTATTTTATTCTATAATTGAACTTGAAATTACATTGTGTTCAATGGGAGAATGAGAGAAACTAGAGGAAAAATAGTATTATTCCATAAAATACAAATGCCATTTTCGCGGAAAACTATTTATGTGAAGGAAATAATCCAGAGAAACTGAATAAAAATAAAATATAGGCATCTCACCACCTTATTTTTTTTTGTTATTAGGGAATTACTGCCATATTTGAAGTCAAAATACGGTAACTCGTAGGAAATGGCGCTGCAGTCGGCTCCAATGGCTGAGAAAAAAATGTTAATTTAAAATACATTCGTGGAATAATTTGCATTTTTTCTAATTTACTTTTGGTTTTCTGGAGGTAACGCATTTCATCAGCGAAAGCTGGATTTTTGGACAAAATATAAAAAATGTGGAATTTAGTATTTGTTTTGACTCACACAGTCGCGGCGGAACCTCCTTAAGCGACGTTATTATAGGATGCTGGCGAGCTTCTAGCGATGAATATACAGGGTGAAAGAAATCTAAAAGCCATTGCGTTGGGCTTGGGAAAACACTTTCAAAGGTGCCGATGGCGATTTCGCACATCATTGAACCGATTCCCTTTGCTTCGTGTAGCAGCGCAGCGGGTATAGCGAAACTTGGTGGCAATCGCCTGAGCGAAGCGTGAGGTCTAGGGCGAGGGGAGGGTGAAGCAGCGCAGCGCATTTTGGAAAATACATGGCCGACATAATTGTATGAGGTTCTAAAAGTTCCTGGGCTGGTTTAAATAAAATATATTTACGACAGGACTCAGCAACTTATTCAAAATCATCCCCATCCATAGTCTCACTTTCACAGAGGAGCTTTCTGATTTTTAGGAAAAAATGAGGTGATAGAGGATGTTAATTATAGTACAGTAAAGAATATCCGATGTCAAAATAAAGCCTAGCTTCGGAGATAAAAATTCGCAAAAGAGTCGAAATTTGAACGCAGCGAAAACGGCCGAAAAAGGGGGTGTGTCCCCGTTTGACGTCATAACTGCCGGCGAGAGCCAGCAGCTTGAAAATTCAATAGATAAATATTTTTTGTCGTAAAGCTTGGGAAAAACTACCATTTTTCTTGCGAAGAGATGTATCAGTGGATAAACAGGAAATGCAATCTCATGCCCAAAAATGGTCGGGGGAACCCTCGAAATTATTCCGTGAAGCCCACATTTTACCGAACATTATTAATATTTCTAAATACAAAGTGTACCTACTAAATATTCTCAATACTGTTGGTTCTTTTTTTGAGAGAAAGTGGCTTTGCTGTGGTGAATTTCGTCAAAACAGCAATATCGTCAAAAGTCGCCAATTGATGGCTTCGAATTTTCATTACAATATATACAGGAATATACAAGGTGATTACAAAAGAATTCGTCGGTTTCAAATATCTGTATTTTTCAAATGGTATTAGCTACAGATCTGCGCGACATCCTAAAATGACTGATACGTTCTCTAGTTTTATTGAAAAAATAACATTACAAATGTTCAATATGTCCTCGTTGAGTAACCCGAACAATATCAAGTCGATATTCAAATTCACACTCTGTGAAGCATGTCAGCAGTTACTGTCTTCACAGCCAAAGTTCTGCGTGCTTTCAGTTCCTCGCTGTTAGTAGGCAATGTACAAAGACATTACCCTTGACATATCCCCACAAAAAATCACATGGTGTGACATCAGGTGACCTCGGAGGCCATAGATGAAGGGCGAGGTCTTGCCTTACAAATCGACCAATCCATCTTTGTGGGTAGGTCTCATTAAGATGACAACGAATGGAGAGGTGCCAATTGGGGGGATTGCTGAAACACAAACACAAAATGAAATCTTGCTGAAAAATCTTGCTGAAACACAAAATCATTGGAATCTGCTTCCAGTAGTGGAAAAATACAATCTTAATCAATGCCTACTAACAGCGAGGAATTGAAAGCACGCACAACTTTGGCTGTGAAGAAAGTAACTGCTGACATGCTTGAGAATGTGTGGGAGGAATTTGAATATCGACTTGATATTTTTCGGATTACTCAAGGAGAACATGCTGAAACTTTGTGATGTCATTTTTTTCGACAAAACTAGAGAATGTATCGGTCATTTTAAGAGGTCGCGCAGCTCTGTAGCACGTACCGTTTGAAAAATACAGATCTTTGAAACCGACGCATTCTTTTGTAATCACCCTGTATACTTCCCTTGTCACGATTTGATTACGGTTTTCTCACTCGTAGGAACTGCTTCTAGCTGTCCCAACTTTTTTTCCGTGATGAATGACTTCTTTGCTAGCGCTCCTCTGACATCTATTAAGAGAAAGTTGAGGATAGAAAAGCTCAAGAGGAGCTTATTTCTTTTTGTGAAAAATCTTTTTATAGTAGCGGCAAAGATATGGAGCATCTGATGCAATGACCTTTCGGGAGAGAAAATGGAGCTCATCATTTGTGAAATTTACTGCGGCGCAGAAATTATGTGCGCTCGTGTTTGGGTACAAATAACGAAAAGGCCTACAGAAAAATTAATCACACCATAATTTTCCTTCTTTAATTAATTTAAATTTTTTATTAGGCATAATACTTCCTGCTTCGTTCTCTGCAAAGTTTTAAAGTTGCGTGTTCTCAGTTATCATAACCAAAGATGGTAATGTAACAGCTCTATCCCTGCAATATTTGTATAAATAAACACTTTTATAAAATGCGACAAAACGGGCAATTTTTAATTTTTTTTAAACTCATTTCGCGACCAACGTGAAAGTACTCCGAGGAAGTATCGCGAGGCTAACCTGTTGCTTCCTGGAAATTACTCTTTGAGCTTTCTCTACGAAATTTTAAATATTCAGAGAAATTATTGTAGTCCTCAAAGCGGAAGCGGTTCCGGGAAGAATGTCCACACGTTCAATATCCCTGGCAATAGCTTCTATGAGAGCGGTAGTTGCACGGAATAGAAAACAGGACTTATGTACGCGCCGGTGAGATAGGAAACCGGTATAAGGCTTGTGAAATGCAGTAGTGGCTTTTCAGTAGCGATCCGATTGACCTGTCTCTCTATCGGAAGAGGATATGAGGTTTTCAATCGGCGCACTGCTTTTGCCTTAAATCTCTCATTCCAGCTGTTTCCATCTGACTGGACATTTGAGTTTATTGCTCCGTTTGCTTATGGTGTCTTACCTATCTCTCCTCAAATTCATGCATTGCATAACTTCTTAATATAAACTGGCATGTTGCCTACTGAAATCAGGTTTTGTCTCATTAAGAGGATGCAGAAGTGATTGAGTGAGAAAAGTTGGAAGATCTTTACGTACGTAATAATTGTGGAGGGAAATGAACTCTGATGGCAATGCCTAAGAACCCATGCCCACAGAATAGCCTGTTTTAATAAAACTGGATGTTGGCTGTGAAAATATCATCATTCGGGATGTGGGAATTTCCATAGGAGATACGTATTAATTGCCTCAAGAAAAAACCCAACAGAAACGAAGGGCAATTTACAGATATTTGAATTGCCGGGTCAATGAGCTACGCCACCCGGTCTTCCTTCTTCTCTTGGTTATTTCCGCAGGGTTTAGGCACAGTATTACCAATTCCCTATAAAGGACCTCTAATTTCTGCTGTCATTTCGCGCGCTTTTTAATGGTTTCTTAGGTCGTTTTCGAACTTGCCAAACGCATAGTTGTCAACTTATGACGCCAATCAAGTTATCTTGATCCCCGGGTAGACCGCTTGATACTTTCGGAGCCGCTCAACGACGGAAAAGACATCTTGCGGCCATCATCTCGTTAAACATACGAAGAGCAACATCCACAATGATAACATTGGTGGACAATTTAAGTCAATTTCATCTCTAAATTCCTTCTCATTGTTATAAGACAATTTAGAGGGAAATATTATTTACAAAATCTTTCTGCAAAATAATAAAGTAATTCATCAATATCAGAATATGACGAGTAAATGATTTTTTTTATTGTAAGCGATTACTAAAGTGAAAAACGTATAGATCCTCTCTGTCTTCCACCGTGGATTTATAGACAACGCAGTCTTAAATACACAAAAAAGGCATTTGGCAAAAGCACGTATCGGATATACTATTACACTGCGAACGAACAACCTAGGTACGATTTATCACCTGTTGACTGGCCAGTTACATGCTTGGCATTATCATTATGAAAATGAAATATATTTTACATTAAAGGTTAATTTTTCCAGTCTATGGTTTACCCAAAAACGTCGAAGTAAATTTCGTGGGATGAATAAAGCAAACAAATACGGAATGTCTACAATATCTATCTTATTCACAGAACTCTCAGCTAACAATCACTTCAACACACGGATATTAGAAAATTCTATCTAAGCATCTACGGCTTAATAAATGAGGCCTAACTAGGGATTGGAAAATCGATTTCGATTTTAATCGATTATCACACTCCGATTTTCGATTTAATCGAAGTCGACTTTTTGTTTTGAAAAACCGATCAATATCGATTCTAGCCGATCGATTTTCGATTTTTAGCTTGCTACAGCGTTTGAATTTTGCCAATCGAGCTGCGCCAGTTCGTAAACCGCCCTCCAGTCGTCCGCAAGTCCAACTCTAATCCGCTACAAGTTTGGAAGGAGTTTGAGGGAGAATATCCCCACGTATTATACAAACCAGCCAGCAGGGTTTTATCTATAGTTGCCTCTACCGTGCCGTGTGAGCGACTATTTTCTCACGCCGGGTTAATTGCAACTCAGGTGCAAAATCGATTATTCGGAGAACATTTAAATATGTTAGTTTTCTTAAGGTCCATCCCTGAGGAACACTGGTTCCACGGCTTTGCAAACAAGAAATAAATAAAATTTTGTTTTTCATTTTGTGGTATGCCCACTTTTCAATATACAATTCTTATTGCTACTAAACTATTTGTAATTTGCTTGTTATATTACCTATGTGTTTATAAGTATCTGTTATGGATTATTACTTTCCTGTATATCTTATTAATATCTTTAAGATAATATATTGTATTAATAATTTAACTGTAATCGGTTCTTATTCCTAGTGCTTACATTAACCCATATTTTGCATTTTGTTACAACAGCACATCCGTATTTCAGCAGACAATTACTTTACTATTTATAAATATTGATTTCGATTTTTCGACTATTTTGGGCAAAAAATCGAATTAAAAAAATCGATTTTAAAAACCAAAATCGAAAGCCGATTAATCGAAAATCGATTCTGGATTTAAATTTCCAATCCCTAGGCCTAACCGTCGATGCTCTTTACCTGGGTGCAACGGAGGTTACGATAAGCCCAAGAAGTAAAATAAGGAGTTGGGGTTACGGAACCGAAGCCTCTTCAAAGCGAAGGTTAATAAGTTTGCTAAAGTGTTGTGTGAATCCTTAAATTTTCATGGATTTTAAAGAGAGTGCTCTCTGAGATGGATGAGTGAAGAGCTCATTTCGGAGGATCCTATCATTCGGTACTTCGAAATCCCGATGCCTGATGGTTCAAGTTCACCAGAATCGCGAGGGAGAGGCCCACGCTGAAGCCCGATGTCTAGTAGGTATATTTTCTGAATTTCAAATTTCTGAACTACTTCTCAAGTTTTGGGCAATCCACCAATTTTGAGGATACCGGGACTAGCCACGTAATTTACTTTTACGGAGTCATCCGCGAGTGCACATAACTGCGATATTCCACAGAGGAAAAATCGTTCGCCTTGACCGGGATACGAACCGGGATCCCTCGATTTCACGCCGAGTGCTTTAACCATTTAAGCTACCGAGGCCTCCTTCTCTCCCCTGTGTTCATTTTACCCAGAAGTAATACGTAGTAGTTGTATTCAACATCTATGCATTGTTTTTTCTGCCTCTCAACGACGGTCAATCGAATGGAATACATCATGGTAAGGTCATTCCTTATCGGTAAAACACAAGTGTTGTGTATGTTACAAGGTATATGAACAGGGCCGTCCCAAGAGATTGAGGGGCCCTGTGCAAACGAAAGTCTGGACCCCCCTAACTTTTCATTCCCTTATATGACATTGTAGCATCTTTTAAGCATATTCCATGGAAAGGAGGAAATTAACCTACAAAATGGATAAAGGCTTCAAAAAATTTACATATGTACCTAATAAGTGTTAGGCAATTTCGGGAAATGGGCGAGTTCCACCGCAGGTACCGTCTGAAAAAGGCAGGCCCATGCGGGGCCCAGTGCAGAGTAACCTGTTGCACTACCCTAGAGACGGCACTGTGTATGAAATCACTGTAATTACGAGCAGAATAACAGCGTTGAGGCCAGACTTTCTTGCCGCAAGTTACTTGCACGATATTTGTTTACGTTCCTCTGGAGTGGATTGCTAGTGAGCGAATTTGAAGGCTGCGGTTTCGAGCTTGCGCCTTATTTAAATTTCCTATATTTCGTTTGATTCAAGACACGAGCGTTTATCGGTTAGCGAGCGTAAAGCTTAACGTAGGCCTGAATGCGTAAAAATCGTTGCAAACTCCCCATTTCGTCCATTTTATGAAAAATATTCCCCCTAACATTAACTGTTGTCATGCCTTTCCACACTGTTTTTAGATCGCTCGTAGAGTCAGCGCCGCGTGTGGCGTCTTAGGTGAAACTATTAAAATGCATTGGCTTTGGCAGCTCTTCTTGCGGCCAACTCGGAAATCCTGTATGTAGTATCATAGAGTAACTGTGGTAGTATCCATGCCTATGACACTCCCAGTAACGTAGCGGTTCAAATAAGTATTTGTGCATCCAAATCGGCAGTCGTTAAGTTTCTACGGTGGAACAAACATACATAGCCAGCCGCTGAAATCATAACATTCCCGTTTTTTGGGCAGTCGTGTTAAAACATGATAAATTTCTGACTCGTATTTGGTGGTTTCTGGAGTGACTTTATGGAAATTGCTACTTTTTTGGAAAAAAAAGGTTAATGTTTTTTCCACATTACATTTAAATTTCACACGACAATGGGTTCGACGGTTAACATCATTGATCATCACCTTTTTTTCAAAACGACTAGTCGATCACCTCAGAAATGCAACGGTGTATAGTTTTTTTCTTTATTATCTTTCAACTTTCTCTATTATCTTCAGCAATAAATATTTACTAGTCGCGGATGTAAGGCAAGCGGGGAAGGGGAAGTAAGAGAATAAGTTTTATGGACGGGATGAAGAAAGGTAGGACTTATGCTGAGATGAAAAAAGAAATACTAGGGGTAGATAGGGCACGACACGTGTAAGAGTCTGTTGGATTTTCTCTGAGTTTCATCGTAACCTAGCTTAGATGACCCAGATGATGATGAATGCTTTTTGTAAAATCGCTAAAAAAAACCTTCGGTTGTGCCGGCGCATGTTCAGCGTACGAAGTAAAATAATTAAGTTAAAGCCTTAGTTTGAGCGAAAAATTACTTCACCTAGAATTTGATGAATTTGGCCTCTTTTTAAATTAAAGAAACAACTCGCATCTTTCCAATGATATAAAAATATCAACCCCTTGCCGAACTACTTTTAGAGCAATTTGACTGTAAATATACACTGTTTTATATGGGATTAGATTATGGCTGTGCGCTCCAGAGGGAGAATATTGAAGGAAATAGGAATTTATAACACCTAGAATTCGTCAAAAAACTAACGGTGTGTAGATTGCATGTTTTCTCAACTATTTATAAAAAATAATCTATTACTCACCGCAGTAACTTTTACAGAATCGTAAAAAAAACCTGCTGTTTTGAAGGGTTTTCATCCGTACGGCGGGAAAAAATGAGTCAAGTTAGAGACTTATGTAGCTTTATTTATTTAATTACCGAGATTTTTGGGCATGTATTTGCGCCATCAATATTACAATATTTATTTCGTACCTCTTACTGACGCTGAAATCAAAGAATAAAATTTGATAATGGTCTCCACTATGACTTAGGGATCTATCACGCTTAAACCACCTTAAATGCGTGTGTGTGTGTGTAATAAAGTGCTGGGAGGAAGTTTAGTCATAAAAATCGGGATTCACCGTCATCAATGTTGCCATATGTACTTCATGATTCTTAAAACTGCTTAAATTTAAAAATAAAATTGGAAAATGGTCTCTATTATGACTAGAGAAAAATCTCGATCCAACTTATGGTCATCCTACACACGGCGTCTCCCTTTCTGTATTCTTTTTCTCCATTCATCCATCCTTCCATCCATCCCTTTACAGTTTTCCCTAACAACCCTCCTTCCCTCGCCGTCCTTCCTTTCCACGTGTCGCGAATGCCGCAAATGACCTCAGCTGCCGGTCTCTTCCCCAAATAATAACCTACAAACTTCATCCAATCTCTTTCACGAGAAAAGTGTTAGACGAAATAGTTTGAAGAATCAAATCTTTTATTTCAGATATCTGTTGATTTTTTTTTGTTTTTTTTTGTTACAGTAAAAATGTCTTAATGTGAATGATTTCTTTCATTTTTCTAAATAAATGTTATTTTATGGTTAAACTGATCATGATTAAGCTGGTCCCAAAACAAGCACACCTTAGGGGCTCCCTTTATGCTTCATTTATAAACATTTGTTCCTTTTCTGCAATGGCTTTGAAGCAATTAGTTTATTTATTATTATTAGTATCGAATGTCTCTGAAGGTAGTTTGAGCGAAAAACCACTTCACCTAGAAATTGATGAATTTGGCCTCATTTTTAAGAATAAACTCTCATCTTTCCAATGGTATCAAAATATCAACCCCGTGCCGAACGACTTTTAGAGCTATTTGCCTGAATATATAAGCTGTTTTACTTGGGATAGATTTTGGCTGTCCGCTCCAGAGGGAGAATATTTAAAAAATTAGGAACTTTTAGCACCTAGTTTTCGTCAAAAAAACTAACGGTGTTTAGATTGCATATTTTCTCAACTATTTATAAAAATTAATCTATTACTCACCACAGTAATATTTACAGAATCGCAAAAAAAACCTGCCGTTTTGAAGGGTTTTCAGCCGTACGGCGGGAAATAATGAGTCAAGTTAGAGACTTATGTAGCTTTATTTATTTAATTACTGTGAATTTTAGTCGTATATAACTATATCTCTACGCCATTAATAATACAATATTTATTGCATACTACTTACAGACGCTGAAATCAAAAAATAAAATGAGAATATGGTGTCCATTATGACTAGGGAACTATCTCGCTCAAACCACCTTAAATCGTCATTTCAAATTAAAGAGATGTAAAGGAAGTTACATGGTGTGTCCACGTGAGAATTGCGACTTATTATGGACGCATTATAAATATGTTACGTTTCATTATTTAAATTTTGGGGATGTCGCTTGAGAAAGATGATGATCAAGATTCTTTTGTTTCGAGAGTGCACTTCTACACTTTCCCGCCCGGGGGCGGTGACTTTAAATTTCCCCTTTCACCCTGAGATCCCTGGAAGAGATTGCTTGCATATCTGTGGTGTGCGAGTCGTGCGAAAAACATTGAATCAGCATTGACATAATGAAGGAAGCTACCGCCGCAGATATGCATCTCGCAGCCCTCTCATGTCATTCCGCCAACTGCTTAGTCAATTAACTTTTTTTAAGTTGGTATCAACGTTCGCACGCAACTGCTTTAGTTAAAAGAAATGTGAAATTTGCCCTTTCCATAATAGATTAACTGATTAATTAAAATCTGTAAAAAATAATACTGCTTTTAAAGGTGCTACTTCAGCAGTTAAACTGTGTCATAAATTCAAAAAATAATTCGGTTAATAGGTATAGGCGTAGCAAAACTTGGTGGCACTCACTTGGACGGAGAATGACTTCAGGGAGAGGAGAGCATACAAGAGAGGAAGAATGAAAATGTTAGGTTTGCTCTAAAGGTCCTCACCCTGAGCCCTGCGGTACCCCTGCCCGTTCTACAATGCTTAATTCGCTCTCTGGAACCTTAAACTCACCGCTGTGGAGTGCCATCAAGTTTCTCTAGACCTATACGCCGATTTCTGGACGAGTACATTTTTACTGTAAAAACTAATTTTCTCTCCAACCCATCTCTTCGCTTCTCCATTGACGATCCTTTCCAACCACTTGATCTTTTAACCATTCTTCCGATTACACAACATTTCCGCTGTATTCTTTCTCTTTTGTTTTCCTGCTGTAATCGTCCAAGCTTGACTGACAACATTCTCTCAAGTACCTATGTACGGCAGGAAATAGTGCATTTCCCCTGCTTCACATATCCGCGTAGCCGTTATGATAATCTCGTTAGTGTTACTGACCTTTTGCAGCAACTGGGATGGGAAAAGCTTTCAGACGGTCGATTAAAATTTAGACTCAATCTATTATGTAAGTTCCAAACCGGTCTATTCTCTGACAATGTTGATAATATTTTACGAAATCCGACGTACTACGGTAGATGAGATCATGAGAATAAAATTAGGGAACTAGACTGCAGAACGGACAGATTTAAAATGTCATTTTATCCCGCGAACGATAAGAGACCATAACAGCAGCCAATAAAACTTTTATCTAGGTTTGTCGATAGGTAGTGTAGCTCTTATTAGTAGTAGTACTCCCTAATACTTGAATCCTTATCCGTCACCTAGTACTAACAGAACGTCGTGCATGTTTTCTACATAAGTCTTGAGTCCCTGTCCATTTGTGTAGTTGTAAAATACATATATACTAACGGTCCCTCTCCATTGTGATAATATCTGTAGTATAGTAGTGCATGCTTGTGAGGCTTCGCCTCGTGACACGCATTAGCTATTTATTGTAATGCATAATTAGTCGTAGTTACACTAACTTTAGGGTATAGTGTAATGCACGTTGGTGAATACTCACCCCCTGCGAAACACCCCTGAGGTGGCTTGCAGGGTATTTTGTAGATGTAGATGTATCCAAAATGTGAATGATTTCTCTCCTTTTTCTAAATAAATGTTCCCATTCTTAGCCTGGAAACCCATTGATTTCAAGTTTTTTTTAAATGGAGTGGAATGGCAGGATTTTGCTGACGGTATCAGAGAAAGGTCACGTTTTTTTCGTTTAAGAAACACGACTAGGGCAAAACCAAACATTGATTCCACAATGGAATCTTCTCTGGTCTCACTCAACCCGCTCTCTACGTATTTAGAGATGTATTCAGCCGCTTGCGAGCGGCGTAGCATACCTCTGTGACAGAGGTCGTGACAAGCGGTTTGAACCGCTCCTTTCCAGACGATTCCCACTCTTAAGGCCGCTTTACACCATGCTTAGGTCAGCACTGAATTAAGTGCTGAAATCAGCGCCGAAAACTCGGAACCAAATTCGGGACTTATATCAAATTCGATGCCTCGGAGACTTTGTTTATACGAGAATGGTTTCAGTTTGCTGCAGCGCTGCCCGGGAATTCCCTGAACTACGCACTGTAACATTTTGTAAAAAGTTGCCCGTACGTAATTCGGTGAAATAAACCCAGTGTGGAAACACAAAATATTTACTTATTTTTGTGATAACGTGAATTTCAACAAGTTGTCGCGGAATATTTTAAACTTTACGCAATGAAAGGAAACCGCGTCATTATTGTTTTGTAAAATTTAAGCGATATGATGGCATTTTTACTGCTTTCAACAATTCTGAACAGTTCATCGAAAGATTATTTTCGTCTTGTTATTTTTGGCAGAGTCCTCTGGATGGCCGTTCTCAACACTACTCCCTCATAGGGTAGCATAGGGAAACTATGTAGTGCATTATCGGCAATCCAGAGGACTCTGATTTTTGGTAGACTCCAGCGCCGCCACCGCTCTTCTTTTGACACGCTCAACTAGCCTGCTTGCCTATGATTGGTCGTTGGATCTAAGAATCGGATTGAAAATAAGCATCGTACTTATTTCTCTTATCGGTACTGATAGCCGAATTCGATTCCGTACTCGGATGTGGTCACACCCTTTACACGGTACGATTTTAAGATGGTTTGAGCGAGACAGTTCCCTAGTCATAATGGAGACGATATTCAAATTTTATTTTTTTATTTCAGCGTCAGTAAGAAGTATGAAATAAATATTGTTATATTAATGGTACAAATATATAGGTTATATTTCACCAAAATTCTCAGTAATTAAATAAATAAAGCTACATAAGTCTCTAAATTGACTCATTTTTTCCCGCCGTACGGCCGAAAAACCTTTAAAAAAGCAGGTTTTTTTTGCGATTCTGTTGAAAATTCTGCGGTGAGTAATAGATTATTTTTATAAATAGTTGAGAAAACATGCAATCTACACACCGCTAGTTTTTTGACGAAGTCTAGGTGCTATAAATTCCTATTTTTTAAATATTCTCCCTCTGGAGCGCATAGCCGTAATCTTTCTCATTTAAAAACAGTTTATATTTTTAGGCAAATCGCTCGAAAAGTAGTCCGGCAAGGGGTTGATATTTTGACATCATTGGCATGATGAGAGTTGTTTCTTTAAAATGAGGCCAAATTCATCAAATTCTAGGTGAAGTGATTTTTTGCTCAAACTACCTTAAGTCCTTCTGCTGAGTTCAGTTCGATGTTCAGTCCTGAAATTAGCGCATCGAATGAAACGATTTTAGAATAGATTTTCGGCCGATTTCGAACTCTCAGTCCCCCTTCCAATTTCCCTTCCCTTTCTCCAAACGCTTCCTCCGTGGACGACTTCCTTCCCGCTGAGTCTTATCTGCCCGGTTACTGACGCTGTCTCCGACAATGTATTATACTCCTTCGATACTCCATCCGACAGAGTTCCTTTCCATCGGCCCAGATCGCATTCCACCCGTGACGCTAAAAGTCTCTCAACTGCCTTCCGCCATCCGTCTCCAGCCCTCTTTCTTTTTTTTCTCAGAGTCCACGTTTCCATACCATTCCTTATTAGTACCCTTCCCACGCGACGTCAGCCTTCTCCAATGGAACAGAGCGCTTCTTTCGCTAGCTCGCGCGTGACTGTCTACGACATTAAAAACTTCTCCCTGTCGATGGAATCCCAAATGCATGCATGTGAGTCTACATTTGCTTTTATTGACTATTTAGTGTAATGTAAGATTTGTATCTCGAGGATAACTCATTCACATAATTCATTCACAAATCTTTCATTCCATGAAGAGGTCGATGTTACAATACTTCAATTATTTAGTTTAATCTATGATAAAATTTACTCGTCAATATTGCTTTATTCTTGAATTAAATAATATGCTCAGCTGGTGAGGCAGTAAATTTTAGGATGGGGGAATGATAAATTAAACGCGTCATGCCTCTCACCGCCGAGATGTATTTTTTGATTATGTTAATGAGAAGAAGGATGAGAAGAGAGGAGGGATTGGCGGTCTTTGTCTTTGTCCGTCCGGATTTCTCTCTCCTTGTGGAGAGAGAGAGAGAGAACCAACACTTCTTCCGTACTAATTGACGTGACGCGAAATGGAGAGATTTCCTGATAGCGGCTCGCGTCTAGTGAAATATTTATACGTTTTTTTTCTGCGGATGAGAGCGTGTGTGAAATGGATTCCCAGGCAAGCAAACTTTCTCATTTCCTCCAAGCACTGCGCCATCGGAACTAGAGATTTACTGGCAGTAGTCGATATTTAAGAAAATACGCGCTTCCGTATTTGTCGACGGTCATTCCTCGTACCCACAACCATGAATATACATATGGATCTAAATCTCCGGCACCACTGTACGGGCAGCAGTGTTGCCTAGCTTTCCGCAAAAGATAGGTCGCTCTGCAGTCGGCATGGTTCCATTTCTTTGTGTCAAAAATAGTCGGTTTAATTGGGGGGCCAATTCCGGTAACTTTATTTGCAGTATCTCCATTTTAATCACGGCCTTTCCTTTATAGAACCACCTTCTCTAGGGTGGTGGCGCTACAATCTGCTTGGTGCTGATATTTTGGTGCTTGCGGAATTTTTGGCAACACCCACTGAGGGCAAGTTTAGGATCCATATGTATATTCATGCGTACAACAGTCGTGCGGAGCCACGCCCGTACGAGAGGCCCAAATAACCGGTGAAATGCCCGTGCTTATGTACAGCTGTAACACGAATTTCCCAGCGCTGCCAACCGTACATACATCGGTTGGCTCTGGCGTTGCGGGGGACGAACCGCAAATACGAAGCGTCACACTCGGAAAAAGGAACCCAAAATGGCACGATGTTCGTACTTAGCTCCGTGAACGGGGAAGAGTTTCATTTGCTTTTGAAACATTGCCGAATATTGCAATAGGCATCATGGTGGCAGGAATTCTAATATTGTTTGGAACTAAATGCTTGCGTGTGACGTGCTGGCTGCAATTCCTGGAGGGAAGCTCAGAGCTGCAATGCCAGTGCCTATACAAAAGGAGGGGAATTTTCTATCCTCTCCCGTTTATTTGCAAAAAGATCATAACAATGCGATTTCAAATCGTGCTTAGTGACTAGGGGTACGTTTTGACTTTCAACACCCTCTTTTTCCAATTCATGATACAACATTTTTTGCTCTATAGACTGTTTGCCATGAGTGTGTTCTTCACACTTGTGTTCAATTATTATGATCCAAAAACAGATAAACGATTTTGCAGATTGATTCTTTTAGTCTTGGTTTAGCCATTTAAAATATTTAATTTCTTTCTTTCGCTTCTCTTCATTTACATTGGTTACCATCCTCTTCTTTCCCGTGGTCACGTGGTCCTAGTTCCAGTCTCCATGCCGTCTTCTTCGCTCTTCCTGTTTTCTTTGGCAGTTTTCTACGATATCTTTATAGCTTAATTATCTAGATATATACAGAAATATGCCAATATAGTTCTCACCTCTTATGTTTTAACATCCATAGCTTTAATGACACTGAAGGATTACAAACGGTGTTAGTTCTCCATTAGCAGCATGAGTCATGTAGGACTAGTCTGTACTGGACTGTACTCAGGGCACAAAACAGGCCAGTAACTTTCAACTAAAAGGACTTGCATAATTTCTTTCAGTTAGTATGATTAATACAACCGGAAATAAAATACAAACCGTGTATTTTTAAAAGTCAGAGGAAAATGTGCCCACATTAATTAAACGCGGCCATTAAGCTTATGTAGAAACCCAGCTCGTGCCGTAGGTTCCATCATAATTTACTTTAGATTTTCTTCTTTTTCCTTGAGAAAGTATTTCAATGTTTCCTTGATGGTGACTTATCCCATTAAAAAGGCTTTTCAAATATCGTCTAGACAAAGACCTATTTATCTTACCAGACTTTCTAGAGCTCTTATTTCTTATTGATAGAGATCGCAAGTCAGGATTCGATGTGCGTCGTGATGACAGTAGCATTTATCATTTTTGAGCTCTTCAATCTTGAGTGGGAATGCATGTTGAGTCGTTACGCCGTCATCAGTGATGGAAACGGGGAATTGCCGACTGGACAAGTACCCATCGCGGCCGCCAGGGTAATTCGCTGCGGCGGTTTCTACCTATTGAGGCGAATAGACAGCTGTTCGGCCGATAAATTGCCAATAGCTAAATGTTTAAAATGCTACCAGGTTAAAGAATAACAATATAAAGCTATAAACAATATTGTACAAGCATTACTTCGGTTTGTCACGAAATACTGACGATCTAAGGGGTTTTTGAGTGAGTAAAAAAAACAAAATACATCCTGCGGAATTCATGATATAAACACAAATGCTATTTGACCATTCCTAATAAATCAGAACTTCCACTTATGTGTGGAGCATATTTTTATATGGCAGTGAGACCTGGACGTTGGGCAAGGCAGAAGAGAGGAGGGTGGAAGCATTCCAGATGTGGTGTTTCAGGAGGATGTTAAAGATTCCCTGGGTTGACTAAGTCAGTAACGAGGAGGTTCTCAGACTTGTGGGGGAGTCTCCTTGTCTGCTGAAATTACTGAAAAAGAGAAGAAATATCTGGATCGGGCACCAACTAAGGCACGAAACATTGCTGGCCACCATCTTAGAAGACACTGTGGAGGGAACCAACTGCCGGGGCAGGCCTAGGTTGGAGTTTATGGGGCAAATAATGAAGGAGTTAGGCTGCTCCACTTATGTGCTGTTGAAAAGAATGGCACAAGACCGTAGCGTATGGAGAACTGCCGCCAACCAACCTTTGGGTTGAGGACTTAAGGTGGCTGGAGCGGTAATCGTGAGTCGTTGAAGGGAATTTCTAATAACCTTTCAAGCAAGTCGAAAAAAATATTCTTAGACCACATTTCATTCAAGTACACCAGTTTATACGTTGGAAATCACCATACATGCAGTGATTTAAATGATGAAAGTGTTATATTTCAAATTTTCGCCTTAATTAAAGCATTGTTTTGACTTGGATTTTCGGCGCGAAATTCGAAATTTACGAGAAAATCAAATCTAAATACGCTTTTCTTACTCTGCATGATACCTTGATATTTGTTAGCAGCTATTACAATAATATGAAACGTATTATTTCGCATTTAGGAGAAAATCTGTACATAAGTAATCGAATTATTTCAAAATATATGCCGTGTACCATAAGAGTACTTGTTAAAATATCATTGAATGGCCAGGAAACCAAATCGGTTGCATGCAGTTTTTTTCACTTTTATCGATAGATATTACTAATAAGGACACGCATGCAAAGTTTCACGTAAATCTGTACACATACAAAAATCGCTCCAGCCACCTTAAGATGAAGAAGAATAAATAAGAAAAGCGTCTACCGTTGACACATGTGCATTTTTCTTGAATGATTAATGGCAACGCGAGAAGTACTGCCGGAAAAAAATGACCATGTCGTTAGATTGGGCATTTTCGACCGGTAATCGATCCATATCGCCGGTATATTACGTCACAGTGCCGTTTCCTTTTGTATCGCTCGAAACTCTCGGCTACTTCCTCCCCTTACCCACTCTACCACCTGCGTCATCCACCCCCCTTCCCACCCTCTTCCTCCCTCCTTCCTCAGTCCCTCAATTCTCTCTTTCTCCATAATTTACATTCAGTTCCTCGGAGACTCCCATCGCCGTTTCCTCAACGCGCTCAACGCGCCATTTACTCGGATCGCCCACCCGATGCCTCTCCCAAATGGCATTGACATTTAAATCGCTTGGGTCAGTGGGCTAAGCAGTGAAAATAGAGAGGAGAATGTGGGACAAACGTGTGATCGTTCGCGGCGTTGCTGTTCACTGAACAATGCATTGCCGACGAAAACATTACACATGCCTTTTTTTCGAAGCTTGCTGTTCAGTGTTAAGGCCGTTTTACACGGGGCACGTCATTGCGCAATCTGAGGTATGTCCGAAGGCGCAGTCAAAATTGCTTCGTGTAAAGCGGTGAATTGCGAGAACGCATGCGAGAATGCATGGATGCGAGATGGCAAAATAGCCCCTGTTCTAATTTCGTTCATGCATTCGCGCAATTGTCCGCCATATTAGAAATTAATGCAGCTCTAATCTGCGCAATGACGTGCCCCGTGTAAAACGGCCTTTACTCTTGCTACTGAAGCCCAAACCACGTCAATTGACGGTGCACGTAGCGAGAGTGGTCAATTCACGATGGTTGATTTTAAAATGAAGTGCAGTGGCATTTTATTATTGCAATTACCATAAATTAGTCGCTATTTAGAAGTATAAAATTAAAATTGAAATATTGATCATAAAGTTCTCATGTACTTAGAGAAAAAATAACGAGGAAATCTCTCCTATATCGTCTCATATTTTTATTTCCATGATAAAACTAAAGTAGGGGGAGCGTGGTGGCCTAGTGGGTAGAGTGCTAGGCTACAGATCGAAGAGTCCCGGGTTCAAATCCTCGGGTGAAGCCTTAAGACGACCCTGAACAAAAATCCTCGGAGTGCGAGGTGGCCCAGGGAAAGAAACTGGCCCCCCCTACCATGAATGTGTGAAATTCACACGCCTGTGGCTTAGTCCGGGGTGAGCTCTACCCTCAACTATCCAAACCAACCTTCGGGTTGAATCAGTGAGTGAGTGAAAACAAAAGTAGTTCGTTATTCTGACATTGCGCCCCCTCATTGCGTCGAAGATAATGACTCATAGGGTTTTCTTGACGCGCTTGTTTTTTTTTATTCAGTCACTCACTCATAAAATTTTCGTATAAATTTTAAACTGTACGGAAGGTGGTCTTCGCCGACAGTGATGTCATCGAGAGCTAAGACCTCAAGGCACAGAGAGCGCAGTTCCTAATTCCTTCGGCCGACATCTCTTTGATGTGTGCCGACCTTCTCCGGCTTCCTCCGGCTTCCATCTCACGTCTCTATCCCCTCAGAGATATTCAAACTTTGGTCGCAGGGAAAGGTAGCCGAGTGATTGGTCTCTCCCGATCGCCTCTCGATTTGACTTCATTTGCCAAATCTCCTCCTCATTCCAGCTCTGATGCAGAGGCATGTGGCAATCTATTGCGTCCTCAACGTAACTAAAAACGGTTAAACAAGCGCATCTTTGTGCGCTGTATGTTGAAGGATTTCGTAATTTTAGTCTTTATTTTTACCTTCAATTTTAATTGGATGATATTCGAGATAAAGTTATATCACCTGACGCAAATTGTCATGAACAGCTGTAACACTTCACCTATCAAATATATTCTACACACTTGCCTTTGCCATTCATAATATGGTATAGGCAAGTACAAAATTATGCCTACTCATAGATTTGAAAGCTTTGAAAAGTCTCGAAAATTAAGAATTGTGATATAGATACGCTGATGTTAAATTTGAATGGAAAAGCTACACCTTTAGATAGTGGGTAATAGGCGCCTATTTTAGGTTTTTCACCAAATTGAAAGACGAATCATTTTATTTTCCTTATTTTACTCAAGAACACAAGTGATGGAGATTCTTAAAATAGATGAAGACTGTGGAATAAACTACTCAATGAGAAAAGGAAGACGAATAGTCACGGTCCTTATCATTGTGATTCCCTCTCGGTTTAGTCTTCTTAGTGGCCCCCTAATGTTTTTTTAGGCGAAGGCATGAATATACATATAGATCTAAATCTTCGGCACCACTGTACGGGCAAAGGTGTTGCCTAGCTTTCCGCAAAAGATAGGTCGCGCTGCAGTCGGCATGGTTCCGCCTCTGTGTGTCAAAAATGGCCGGTGTTTATAGGGAGGCCAATTCCGGTAACTTTATTTCCAGTATCTCCAATTGAATCACAGCCTTTCCTTATTAGAACCATCTTCTCTAGAGTGGCGGCGCTACAATCTGCTTGGTCCCGATTTTTCGGTGAATGCGGAATGTTTGGCAACACCCTCTGGGGCCAAGTTTAGGATCCATATGTATATTCATGGGCGGAGGCATCGTTATACCCCCAGCGAGCGCCGTTCGCGAAAATAGACTCGTCTAGGTCAAAAAAGGGTTCCTGCGCACGGGCCACGAGCTTTAAAACATAGCTGTACCGGTAGAGGTTAGCGATGACATCGTGAGAAACGTTATTAAATCTTCCCTCGTGAGGTTTTCCGTCATTTGTTGGAGTGCTGTCCTGTTCTTTGGAGTATGCCCCTCCCTTCCTCTGTGCGTCGTGAAAATTTCTCGCCAAAAGTCGCTTGTCGCCCTGGGGGATCTCTTCCGCACTTTACCCCCCCCTCCCTTCCCCTCCCACTTCCCCCTCCCCCCGCCCTTCATTCTCATCTTGACGACCCCACCAGACACGCACACACACACATCAGAGGCTCTGACCTCGCGTCGAGAAATTTCACCTTGCCTAAATTGTAATTAGGTATCTCATCTGAACGAATTGTCTGTTGCAATATATGATAAATGTCGGTTTCCCAAGCTACTTTCAGCGCTTTATGCCATCTCGTAGCACTCATGAATTAAAAGTATCAGTAATATTAACCACTAGATGTGTGTATAGTATTGTTCTGCATGTTTGCATGTTCATTTACGTATCACTCTCCCAGTTTCCGGTTGGACTGCGCACTTTTCTCCTTACTGCTTTTTGGCTTGCGCCTATCGCCAGGGGGAGCGTGCGAGGTTCTGATTTGTTCTGGGACGAGTGCTGCATACCTGGTGTGGAATCACCCCGTGCCACACACCCTAGTGGTGGCTTGCACGGTACTTCGTAGATGTCTCTTTTAGTTGCGCTTCAACTTTCGTGCTCCACTTGAAATAAAATGGAATTTTTTTTAAAGATTAAAATGTCCTTATTCTTTTAAGAAAATTTTAAAATAAATTATTGGTCGTGGCAACTCCATTATATATATATATATATATTTACTGTAGTTAATTCCCTAAATATGTATATAAACTCTGTAGTCGCCCCAATAAAACGACCCCATACCCTTTCGCATCGTCGTACTGACATTTGATTGCGAATGTTTACTTCCTCTAAAACTTTTTTAATATTCCTATATTGTATTCAAGTACGTTAAAGTGCTTTTACCAGCATTTACATTTTTCGTCATTTCAAGGACTTGGTTCTTGTAACATTGCTTAGAATAGTTTAAGACGCTGATGCCTCCTTCTTGCCACATTTTTCACCGTAAAGTTACAGCAAAGTATTGCTGCAATGGCGTGAGTTACTAGTTCACATTGTATGTTTTAAAATGTATTAGTGAAATAAGATGGCTTCATAGTGAATGCTATTAATGAAACGCAATTTCTTCCTAAGGTCGTCCAATTCCATGGCCTGGGTCTAATTTAGCACGAGGTTAACGTAGTACATAACATTACGAAGATATCAACATTTGTCTGGTTGCATCCGTGTATGTCGTTTAAGATGCACAACAGCTTTGCCAGCTATCATGATGGTGTCCCCTGGTGAAAGACACCGAGAAGGATTTTTCGTTCAATTCTTATTATATTGGCCTGGCTGGCTTGTTTCGGCACCCAGTTCTGCACCCTATCTTGGTGCTGCGCTGTGTTTGTGCGGGAGACTTGTTCGTCTTTTTCCACGGACGACGGCGCATGGACTGTTGAAATTCAACATCGGCGTTTTTATGATTTCAATGGCTTCTCTCATCATTCTCGAGAAGTGCCACCAGTTTTCTTCAGCAATTATTTTGGCGTCTTTGAATGTTATGGAGTGCCCTGGGTCACTCCACGGGTGCTCTGAGATGGCTGATCAATTAAAGGTGGTTCCACCGTAAAATGACTTAAATGTCTTTTTATTCATATTCTGTCTTATTTTAGAAAAAGTTTACCTCTATCTGATATGAACAACATAATAATACCTTTCCACGCTATTTTATTCTATATGTACTTGAACTTGAAATTACATGGTGTTCAATGGGGGAGTGAGAGAAACACGGGGAAAATAGTATTTTTCCTTAAAATACAAATGCCATTTTCGTGGAAAACTATTTATAGGAAGGAAATAATCCAGAGAAATTGAATAAAAATAAAATACAGGAATCTTACCACCTTATTATTCTAGTTATTGAAGAATTAATGCCGTAATTGAAGTCAAAATGCGGTAATTCGTAGGAAATGGCGCTGCAGTCGGCGACTATGGCTGAATAAAAGTGCTCATTTAAAATACATTCGTGGAATAATCTGCATATTTTGTACCATACTTTTGGGTTTCTATAGGTAACGCATTGCATCAGCGAAATCAGGATATTTTAGACGAATTATTTAAAATGTGGAATTTAGTATTTGTTTTGACTCACATTCGCAGCGGAACCTCCTTAAGAATTGCTTATTTGACGTCGCCCTCTGGCGTTCATTTTAGTCACATGTTCAATGACCTGCATATATTATTGATATTATTTGATCAACTCCGCGGAAACCTGCGAACGAGCACGCATAATATTACGATGTTTATATTTTAAAAACTGCTTAAACGTTTTAAGGCCTGGATACACGGTACATTAGAATGTACAAGAAAATGTGAGAATGTCTGAATGTCAGAATGAACGCGAAAATGCACCGTGTAACCACTCGAAAATGTACGATTGTATGAATGTCTGAACAGAAAATAGAACCGGTAATACCGGTAATAGACGACGCAAATGACACATTCACATTTTCACAAGCCAATTGACAAGTAAATGTGTCGTATCCATGGCAAAAAAATTGGTTTTAATAACGCACCTACGGTTTAAAATTAGGAAAAACAAACGAAAACGCATAATGCGCATCTAAAAATGTACGAAAATCTGTCCGAAAAAATGTACCGTGTATCCACCTATTCAGTGATCTTGTCCATGAGAATGTACACGAATCTGTACATGAAACCATTCACAAAAATGTACAGAAACTTGTACATTCTCATGTACCGTGTAACCAGGCCTTTATGCACTGACGTTAGAAACATTAGGTGGGAGTCGAATAATGAAATAGATTTTAATGATTGAGGAGAGAGTGGTGTGAGAGGAAGAAAATGCCTCGTAAGTTATGGGTGGAACGAGGTGGAATATACATCTACATCTACAAAAATACCCTGCGAGCCACCTCAGGGGTGTGTTGCAGGGGGTGAGTATTCACCAACATGCATTGCACTATAACCTAAAGTTATTGTAACTACGACTAATTATGCATTAGCATAAAAATATACTAGGTACCAGCCTTCTAAGAAGAGGGATATTATGAGTACGTTATATTAAGAACGAGAGTGCGTTTATGAAGCAGTGCAAGCGTGTATGTACGATTCTAGGTCTCGAGACGTTACTATTTAGAACAGAGTGACATTATTCTAATGTAGTTTGGGCGAGATATCACTACGCATACAGTTCAATGTATTTGGCGACTTTATTGAGAGAAATTATTTTTAAAAAATACTTTATTATTTATTTAGTTTTTAATCTTAACCAATTTTCGTTTTAATTTTCGAGATATGTAAAAGACGAACGAGGAGGTATTGGATATGGTCGGAGAGGAGAGGAAGCTTGTGACAGAGGTCCGGAGAAGGCAGAAGAGATGGGTGGAGGAGGTTTTGAGAGGAGAGGGCATGTTGATGAGAGTGATAGAGGGGAGAACACTGGGGAAACGTGGGAGAGGAAGGAAGAGGATAGGAATTCTGGACGAAATAAGAGGAGGTAGAAGATATGAAGAATTGAAGAGGGATCTAATAGCGCGCCATCCTTAAGAGGGAAAGCGAGACAATGTCTATGAGGTTTCGATGCAGAATGGGGACTGTCCAAGAACCTACCAATCAGCTGGCAGAATACTTGACTGAAAATGAAAAATAAATGTATTTGCCAAAAATAGAAGTCGTTTTCCATGGGATTTTGCAACGGTTGTGTCCATAGGGAGGCTTAGTTGAAAACAAATGAGGAAGTTGTGACGCAAATATCGTGTCGAAGAGGTGTAACGGTGTGCATTTTGTCATGTTTTCTCAATATTTTAGCAAATGAATTTATTTAATTCCATAATTCTTTAGATAAAATAGCAAAAAAAATCTTCGGTAGTTAAGGCGTTTTCAACGCACGGTGTGAAAGAAATGAGTCAATTTAAAGTCTCCTGTATGCATGGTTAGTTAATTGCTGAGACGGCCTGTCATTTGAGCAAAGATTAGTATAATAATATTTTACTAATTGCTTTTTACAACTGCTTTAATCTAAAAGTAAAAATAGAATGTGTGCACGTACATTATGAAAGGAGAAATATCTCACTCAATATAAATTTTTAAGGTGGTTTAAGGGAGATAGTTCCCTAGTCATAATGGACACCATATTCAAATTTTATTTTTTTATTTCAGCGTCTGTAAGAAGTACGAAATAAATATTGTATTATTAATGGCGCAAAGATGTAGTTATATATGACCAAAATTCTCATTAATTAAATAAATAAAGCTACATAAGTATCTAACTTGACTCATTTTTTCCCGCCGTAGGTACGGCTGAAAACCCTTCAAAACAGCAGTTTTTTTGCGATTTTGTAAACGTTACTGTGGTCAGTAATAGATTATTTTTGATAAATAGTTGAGAAAACATGCAATCTACACACCGTTCATTTCTTGACGAAATGTAGGTGTTATAAATTCCTATTTCCCTCAATATTCTCCCTCTGGAGCACTCAGCCATAATCTATCCCATGTAAAACAGCTTATATTTACAGGCAAATTGCTCGGAAAGTAGTTTGGCAAGGGGTTGATATTTTGATATAATTGACAAGATGTGAGTTTTTTCTTTAAAATGAGGCCAAATTCATTCAATTCTATGTGAAGTGATTTTTCGCTCAAACTACCATAATTACTCCTCGGGATGTCATTGAAAATGGAAACTTCGCGTAGTGAGTACAGAACTAAAACTTACTTCCTTACGGAGAGTGAAAGTCTTTCCTCACTCCCCCCTCCCCTCATTTCCACTTCCCACGACCTCCCCTCCTCCTCCCATTGTCCCCTCTCCACCCACCCTCCTTTCCCTCCCCAACCCCGTGAGTTTAATAGCCCTCACATTCCCTCTCGCGTCTGTTCCCTCTGCGTCTCAACTTCCTCGTAAATCTCTCTCTCTCTCTCCCCTTCCCCCCTCAATCACCCCCTCTCCCTCCACATCCCCCTCCTCTCTCAGCGTCCCATTCTTCTGTGCCATCTTTCCTTTTCCTCTCCGTGAATTGTTTGTGTCTGTTGACCGAGTGAGTGACTTTTATTTTTTTAAATTCGGAAATAAAAAGAAAAACCTCTTGGTTTTTGCGTTTTCGACGCCGAGCGGAACTGGCGATCCCTGCCGAATGTGCGATTCCTTTATTGCCGTTTCAACCTCTTCCATTTGGCCTCGGTTCTGCACGTCATTTTCACGAATTCATTCGGCGTTCACGACGACTGTAAAAACACGTTTATGGTTTTCTATGCAAATATATTAATTTTTGACCAAGGAGGTTAAAATGAAATGGAGGAAGCATGACCGTGAACGCTCATGGGCGAAAGTGCAGCAAGAATAGGGGTGCTTGGGAAGGATTTTGTGCCGAGTAGGTGTTGCCAAACCTGCACAAAACATCGCCTTGCCTGTGGTTTTTAACTTAGATTTGAAGAAAATCAAAAGCGACCGCCGGACACGTAAGCCAGAGGAAGGTCTAAACTGTGCCGACTGCAATGGCGGAATTGGCTTCAAGAATCAAGTGGTATGTCGCCTCCATTTCTTTGCTAACCTCCTTGATTTTTGACAGTAGTTCGCCTACGAATAGCCTTGCGTGCAGATTTTCACTTCAGTCAAATGATTACTGAATTAGTTTCTCGAAACTCGGCCAAGTAAAGTTGGTCATCAAACCAAAACACTCCGATACGAGTTTCATTAATATTGAATCGTGCACAAATAAATTCCCTTCACGTTATTTCCTTTCAACGTAAGTGCAGTAACGTAAAGTGAGAAGAAAAGTGCTAGTTAAATGGAAATGCGACCTTCTGAATGCTCCGAACTCTTTGAACCCACGACGACAATTTTTAGGTGCTCGTTGCAGAGTGAGAAAATCCGCTGCTTCAGGAATGTAGCTATCGCGATTACTTTAACCTCCGTGGAAGCAGGGAATAATTGCGTGCTTTTCTGCCACTTTGTGTGGAAATTAGTAGATTGATCTTTATTTACTCCCATGATTCGATAAATATACGAGTTCTTACACACGTATTCTTCAAAGGAGGTTGCCTCGGCCAACCAGTATATTGAGAAAATTGGATCGATAAAGCATCAGTACGCTTCTAACGCTGTTTTTTTAAAACAAGTTAGGTCTTGTAAAATGTTTCATAATTTTCGCCTGTGATAGTCATAAGCATTTTCAAATTTTCAATAGATAACCCTAAATTCCCGCTACTGACTACAGCAAACATCGCGGGGCAATTTCGTTTTAATTTTATATTTTCTGTGGTAATAATTAAGTTATGAAATACGTACGTCTTGCAACCTATCGATGCGTATTTTTCTGAAAAAAAACCTGCGGAGATTCTTTTAAATCACTTCTTTTGCTAATTACGAAAATTCTGGTCGTGATGGCCTGCCTTGAAAAAGCTAAGGTCGAGGGTTAAATACCATCTCGGGTACAAATGTTTTTCCCTTGTAAATATTTGGGTAATCAATGACCTTGGCGAAAATGTAAGATCTTTGATGTGATTTTTTACTATACTTAATTGAAGGTATTGGATGTGAACCGTAGATTACGATTAGTTACGATTACGATGGAATAGAACCATGGATTAGAATCTTAGGTAAAGAGGGCAAGGGGCACGACCAAAAAACCCAGCAGATCTCGTATAATGATCCTGGACGAACGCAGCGGAATAAAATCCAATGGTACTGGGGATCACTTAGGAGGTTATAGCTGCCGAGTGGGTGACGCATTGATGACAACGGCCGAGGCTTTAGATGCGGTAAAATGATTTTTTTCCGCAGTCACCCCTCCAGAAAACATAAGTTTGCCCTGTCGAAAGGATTTCAAGGCCTCCCTTCTTTTAATTCAAGGGTCTTGGGCCCTGTATATTTTTTTCAAACTAATAATTATCACAAACATTGAGCGGCTGAAACAAGAATAAAATAAAAGGGTCATTACCTACGCAGAGTTTTTGTTGATTTCGATTTTGTCATAGACATTTTTATTGACAGTTTGTTTTCATTATTCAGGAAAGTGGCCGGAAAATGGTAGATTGCACGAAGTAAGCAGAACATTTCGTAAGCAGTGAAAGGGTGGTGCGAAACCCAAAGTCACGATTTGCTTATTCTAAACGAAATATGTCATGGACTCACAGTTCAACGTCCCGTTCGACGGACGATTTTCTGTACTCGAGATGATTTTCACGTAGTATTCAAGTAGAGATCAGAAATTCCACCGAAAAATCTCCGGTTCTTCGTCACATAAGGCACCAAATATCTACGCAGTTATTTTTTCTGCTCATTTCCACACCCAGACTCGAGTAAACGCAATTCCTGAAGCAGTGATTCCCACCTCCCTCTCTGCCACCGATCCTCAAAGAATTGTCATCACGGGTTCATAGAGTTGGGAGCGTTCGGAAGGTCGCATACGCCCCGTTTACGCTACTAGCTTTCTACGCTGGTTAGGCTTACCAAGGTTGGAAAGTTGGCTGTGTGAACGCAAGTTGGTGCTAACCCTGGTACCTCAGTCGGGAAACCATGGTTGGCGATGGTTACCGGCTTTTGAACTGCGTGTAAACGCAAGTTGGCGGAAAAAAGGTTATCTTCGTAAATGGAAGTTGCATGGGAAGGACGAAGAGTGTACACAGACGCATTTATACCAAAGGTATACCAATATATACCTTTTATGTATATATTGTGCGTAATAAACAAGCAGCAAAACTATCAGGATTTACTTGCAGTGAAAAACTTATAAAAATGAACTTGAAAACTTGCAGTATGTATCAATTTAGAATTTAGAATTAAGCATTTCTCTACGTAAACAAAACACCTAATTTGTGCATCACAGAACATGGCTTGAATGAAATCCACCAGTTTTTTTTACCTTTTTCATCAGTCACCTTTTTCAGCCTTTTATATTTCTGAAACAATTCTTCTGAGTTACTTCGCTTGTATTTTCGTCGAGTTGCATCTATTTTATACATCAAGTGCTTAATTTCAAAAGGGACCCATGGAATAGAATGTTTCCTTGGCGCAATCTTTCTTAAAGATCCATGCGTGTCCAATAGCTGTTTTATGTAGGAAGTAAAGCTGGCCAATTTATCGTCGACATAAAAGGACAGGCAAAAACTCGGTCCATGACAAATCATCCAAATTCTCTTGAAATTGAGCCAAATCAAAGTTTCTAATATCGTGATAGCATATTAATTATGGCATACATTAAGGATACATACATTTTTTAAGAAGTGAGTGTGTTTGTAAGGGAAGAAGTATTCGAGCGATGGCGTGTTTCATGGGGAGGTCCGGTCCCTCCCCCCCACCCACGCGGCTACGTCACTGATGACAAGGAATGGAGGAAGGGTCCAGAGGAACGTACTCCGAACGAAAAAGCGGTCCTCAGTTAACGGACCCATTCGATAGAGACTTTAATGCCACGCTTAAAGTGCTCTCCACGTAGCACTCAAGCAGGGATCGAGAATCCACTGGAATATGTATTTAGTATAGATTTCATACCGCCCATACACATACTACTTACATTCTCTCGCGTCCATGCATGAGGAAAATATTTCATTCAAAACGAGCCAAAATCTTTGATGATCGATATACATATATTAGACGAATAATTATACGACGATTAATATAATCTTCTAAAGCTGACGAAGGACCAACCGGTCCGAAACGTTCCGTAAGAACAAATTCTTTATCTCTTTCTCCTACCTCCTGTAAGTTTTATTTTATATATTTTTGGCCAATTGGCGAAAATTTCAAAAGAATGTATATATATATATATATATATATATATATATATGTATGTATAAAAGAATATATATATATTCTTTTGGAATTTTCGCCAATTGGCCAAAAATATATAAAATAAGACCTACAGGAGGTAGGAGAAATATATATAGATAAAAAGGATTTGTTCTTACGGAACGTTTCGGACCGGTTGGTCCTTCGTCAGCTTTAGTAGTCAGAAGAAGATGACTTCTAAAGCTGAGGAAGAACCAACCGGTCCGAAACGTTCCGTAAGAACAAATCCTTATTATCTATATCTCTTTCTCCAACATGCAAAATTGAAATTGAAAAGTAAAAAAATCGAAAGATTCCTCAGGGAGTCTATTCCAGTAACCTTATGACGTAGAGTCGGTCGGCACACACGCGGCTACGGCTTCAGATGATTCGAGAACGAAAAAGGTTGAGTGAGAATTGAGTGCCGTGCCGTTACTTCCTAGATAAAAAGAACTAGGACTGCGAAGGCACGCACTAGCGGATTGTGTTCTGTGTTAGGAAAGCCTTTGGGAACAGTGGAGAATGGCGTATTATGAGTGGAAGAGGTTGTGTGATAAATTAGGCCCCGGCAGAAGAAGGATCGGAAAGATGTCTTGGCTTTCTTTGTAGGTTGTGGTCGGGACGAGTGGGTTTAAAGATTAGAAAATGAAGTCTGGAGGCTTTTTCAGGCGTTTGTTTCCGGATAAGGACGGAGAAAGCGGCCGGGAAGAAGACAAATGAAGGGGGATACCCGTAGGTCCGTTGGAGGAGGAGGAGGAGGAGATGAGTGCCAGAGTTGAAGTTTGAGTTAATGGAAAAATATTTATGCCACGTCTAAGTTAACGCAGACTTGGCGCGAGAAGTGTAGTCAGGGATAAAAAAATAACACCATTTCAAAATTAACTTGAGACGTTCCAGTGCCTTACCTTCAATGGCAGCCGTCTCGGAACTACGCAATGAGACAGTCGCGTCAAGTAACGGAAAAATATTGCTTGAGATCCTTTCAAGTTTCTTTCGAGGTGAAATTAATTTCAGGACGTCTAACATTTGTCGCTTGTTCGATCGAATCCTCACAGTCGGTTGTTGATTTTTCGTGTGCATCATGGAAGGGAAACACGAACAAGCGAAAGCTATTTGTGCTGGTGGGAGGTCTGGGAGTGCTATTCTTGGTTTCATCAATCCAAGAAGTTGTCAAAGGCATAGGAATGACTTTGGTGCGTTTGAAAAATTGCTCGTGGCCTCCGGTTGTCAAGTGCCACATGCGATTGGTGTCATTGTCCACCTTCACCCTTTTTTTCTTGATTAATGGTCCTTATCGGTCATCGCGTGGTGCGTTTCCTCTTAAAACGATCTCATCTCTAATCTCATTCTCCGTAGACCCATTCACTTTTAATGTGAGTCATGATAGGAATTGCGTTGAATGCCTTAGCTTGAAATCTGTACCGGCTAGAAATGCAAAGAAATGGCATAGGTTAAGCATGAACTATATTAGTTTATTTGATGCGAACATGTTCGTTTTAGCAAACTCTTGAAAGCGCCAAATTTTTAAGCCATGTAATTTGGGATTATGTTCCCAACCTGATTCGGTGAGAACGATGCTGGTAAAGTTTTCACGGGTTTTCAACCGCGTCAGGGAATGGTCCATTTCCAATTTGAAAGAGCTTAATTTCTCGTTAAACTATTCGTTGTAACCTGATCGAGGTATCGCTGAGAGGCAATGCTCCTTTGAAGGACGTGATAGAGGTAGACTCAAACTAATATGGAAGAAGGAGCGACGGATAAAATTAGGACTAAAACCAACATGAGACGTTAGTATTAGTATTAGGCATGAGTGAAGGAAAGCAGTGGTGTACATTACATGTTGTACATATATGTTGTACCTTGTGACTTGCTAACTAACAATAAGATTGACTTGTAGGTATTGTGTGCTGATTCAGACGCGTTAGGAGAACCGTCTGCTTTGAAAAACTTACTCCATGTCGTCCTTGAGATTTAATTCTTCTGTTATTTTTTCTGTTAACGGTTCTCAATAACGATTCTTTCTGTTATTGCAATCAATTTACTGGCATTGACTAATGTCTTACTAATGCCTGTCTTTTTCGTATTTTCTTTTGGGATAAGCTGTTATTGATTCAAATAAACGGATGAAAACAATATCCTGTTAACGTAAAGTGCTAGGTGAATAGTTTTTATGGATATGGTAATGATAAAACTGTTACAATTGGTGAAATTAATGTACAAAATTAGCTTTTCGACCTGTTAATAGTAAATGAATTTTAAAACAACTTAATTAGGGAAAACTTAACGCAAATCTGGGATTAAAAACTATGAAAAATGTGTATGTACATTTTAATAGAAATATATATTCGTAATGCAAGTGCCATTTTTAATTTTGAAAATAATGATGGCAGGGCGGATAATTTGAGGAAAGTCCAAAGAGCCAAATCATACTTAAAGCACTTAAAGGAGTTTCTGATGTTTCTGCTCTTAAGCCTATCGTTGACATTAGTTGCGCTTTCATCGGCATCTGCAAATCGTTCTCGACAAAATTTAAGCATCTCTAAAGCTCTGCAACTAAACTGCAAAATTCTCTATATAATATCATAAAGTCTGATGTCCCGGTTCAGGCTTATAATGTTTTCACAGTGAATATTGCTCATGTTGTTTATTTCCGTAGCGGGTGATGTCCGTTAAATTTGCACCACTTTCAATGAACAGCTAAAGGGTATAGAACCAATGCATGCGAATTAAATAATTAACATCGTATGTGGCATTTATGCGGCCAACGGCTGTGCAAATAAATACCGACAGGCTGTCAGATTCTGTAAATTAGCGCAGCGTTAATGAAATTTAGAAATATTTTGAATTTGAACGAAGGAACACTTTGCTTATATTGAAGCCCATATATAAAGGAGAGTTGATGAAATCGGAAACATAATTGTGTACCAAGAAATAAGACCTATTTTAAAACATTAACTCCCATCTATAAAAAACCTTCCTTGTTAGAATTATCCGGTGATGATACCATTTAACCTCTCGAATTGACTTTTGCCAATTCCATTGCTCTGGTGCCGTAGTCGATTCCTTTACCGTTAGATACTTATTCCTAAATTGCTCTTTCTCGAGGAGGAATATTCTTTGTGATGATTGCTTTTCTGCATTCTTCGAACATTAATCAGGCTCTTTCGAAAGGTGCAATCTCTTAATTCTTTTTTTCCCCTTTTCATGACAGACAACACCACCCTTCTCAGTCATCCCTCAAATCTCTCTGCTTCGCCAGAGCGGTATAAACCAGCGCAGCGTAGGTTTTCTCACGTTCAGGCGTGCACTTTTGGGTCTCAGTCGATTTTATCTTCAGTTAACTGCATTTCATTGGTCGTAAATGCTGCCGAAATACCGATGATTTATTGGAGAACATAAAACGAATTCGTCGGCGGTGGTTTCTTTCTTCTGTAGGTTACGAGGAGAGGACACTTGAGAAGGTTGAAACGATTCTGAGGAAGAAAGTGCCGCTTATGTTGTTGTATCCTACGCGTCCTGAGTAGGTATAGCGTAGTTATCATGCGAGAAATTTCGGTTCAACCATTCCCAAGTTTCGCCACGCGGAAAATAGTCTGACCAAAGTGGGGTGCTGAAGAAGGGGGGCCGAAAAAAAAGAAACGGTTAAGATTTATATGCATTTTACTTTTTTGAACACAACATTTTGGATTAACCGTAGCAATACATTGGAATGTCCCTCTGGAATGCATTTAGTTTACGAGCGAAATATTTGGAAAGATTGGTGCGTAGCCGGTAGCCACGTAGTCGGGCCTATAGCTCTCAACTCCTCCATTTAAGAGACCAGTCGAAATGCTTAAAATTTATAATGAGCCCCAAATGTTAATTGGAATCGTAAATTCACTGCCAACAGTCGAAGAATAAACGAGGACGGAATTTACTTAATAACATGAAAATACCAGTTTTATTCTTTTCGTAGTGGATCGAATTATTGGAATGCTTCAACCATGAATATACATATGGATCCTAAACTTGCCCCTAGTGGGTGTTGCCAAAAATTCCGCAAGCACCAAAATATCATAACCAAGCAGATTGTAGTGCCACCACTCTAGAGAAGGTGGTTCTAATTTGGAAATGCCATGTTTCAATTGGAGATACTGCAAATAAAGTTACCGGAATTTGCCTCCCTATTAACACCGGCCATTTTTGTCACACACAATCGGAACCATGCCCACTGCAGCGCGACCTATCTTTTGCGGTAAGCTAGGCAACACTGCTGCCCGTACAGTGGTGCCGGAGATTTAGATCCATATGTATATTCATTGCTTCAACATTCGTGGAAATGGAAGAAAAAAGAAGAAAAAAACACCGACATTGGCTCTCATTGTAATGCACGGGCACTTTCGAAACTAGCAATGTGTTTAAAGTAAGCGAGCTTCTATGAGGAGGGAAGGCGGGCAATGCTCTCGGGGGCGGGGGTTAGCAGCGGGACTTGGCAGACGTCGGAAGGCCACCGATCCCTAAACCCTTTGACGGAATGAATGGCTTTCTCACTTTTCTCTTTCATTGTAACAACGCTTCCCCCGTCCACTTGAGGTCACTCTCCGCTGAGGTCTCTTCGCTCTTCTTCTTCTTGGCTGCCGCCGCCCGAGTGACAGCGACCCCCAATGAATGCAGACGCAAAAGATCCTACCCCCCCACCCTCTTCAAGAGAGTCCTCCCGCATCTAAGTGGTTTGTTACCTCGCGGCGGCCACTCAGCCGAAACAAAAGAGAAATTCCACATTCACACCGTTTGGAGGGTACTGCTTTCGCTGCTGACAAGCCTAAGCCAGTGAAAAGCGAAGTCGTTTGATATTTAGATCGTCTTCCTCCTTCCAGTCAGGTACTCACAAACTCGAGATATCCGCCATTAATTGACGCTTGATACTATATTCGTAGCAATATTGAAACATCACCACTTCCCTGATGGTTTTTTTTTTACAAAAATGGTAAAATAAAATTCATAAATTTTTATTTCAGATTCAGAAGCATTAAACTGAGGCAAATGCGAATATTTTTTACTTAATTTTTTATTCCAAATAACTAATGAATTATTCAATAATTTTTTAATGTTGCCCCTTAACTTAAGATAATTAGGCCACCTGCATGTCAACATAACTTTGCCCGAGTATACTCGGGCGCGTCAGGGAAGCGGTTGCATAGTTATCAGCTTATAAATATGGCAAAATGACGTCATAATTATTTCGTTTATTTTCATAACGATGCAAAATATCCACTACTGCAGGTAATTTTCCATCACATCCTCATACCCTGTGTCATTTTACCCTGGAAAAGGTGAGGTGATGCAAAAACAGTGTATGACACCTCCATAATTACGTTCTGTGAGAGTATTCTATATCTACAAAATACCCTGCAAGCCACCTCAGGGGTGTGTGGCAGGGAGTGAGTAGTCACCAACATGCATTGTACTTTACCCTAAAGTTAGTGTAACTACGGCTAACTATGCATTAGCATGAGTCGCTAATGCGTGTCACGTGTCGAAGCCTCACAAGCATGCACTACACCAAAGATATGCTCCCAATGGAGAGGGACCGTTAGTATATATGTATTTTACAACTGCACAAATGGACAGAGACTCAAGAGTTATGTTGAAGACATGCACGGCGTGCTATTAGTACTAGGTATCAGATAAGGATTCAAGTATTAGGGACTGTAGAGGGTAAACTGGTCCCTTCACACTGCATAGCGATTTTCCCCCTGCGTGCGAATTGCACAACCATTTTCGCTGAAGAGGTGGACTTAAGTCGCACCGTTACAGCGCTCCATAACTTTGGGTCGAGGGCCCTGCGATTGTCCTGTGTCGGATACTTCGATTTCGGGTGCGAGGTAATGCGCGTAGAACCGTAGGGTAGCTGAAAATTGGAGATAGATAGGTCGTTAGGTAGATACTAAGTAATAGGATAATAGTACGTGTATAACAAATAAAAGAAAAATATATTTTTTATTTAGAGAGAGCAAGGAAAAATAGTGGTCAGGAGCACTGTTTCAATTTCTTCCCAGTTCCAGACCACCTACAGACCTATAGCACCTATAGCTTCCTGAACTGTTCTCTTGACTGATTTTTGGCCTGCGCCTAGCGCCAGGGGGAGCGTGCGAGGTTCTGATTTGTGCTGGGATGAGTGATGCATGCCTGGTGTGGAATCACCCCGTGCCACACACCCTAGTGGTGGCTTGCACGGTACTTCGTAGATGTAGACTACTACTACTAAGAGTTACACTACCTATCGACAAACCTCGTTAAAATTCTCAATTGGCAGCTGTTATGGTCCCTTATCGTTCGCGGGATAAATAACATTTTAAATCTATCCGTTCTGCAGTCTAGTTCCCTAATTTTATTCTCATGATCTGATCTACCGTGTTATGTCGGATTTCGTAAAATATTATCAACGTCGTCAGAGAATCGATCGATTTGGAACGTATATAATAAAACTTATGATCTCAGGCCTGACCTCGTGGAAATTATGGATATCCATGATGAGAAAACCACCTTTGTTATTTCCACAAAACTTTATTACGCTGGTACGACGCGCTTTTCACCACACTGTGGCATACTCATGTGCCACAGGAGTGAGTATGCCACAGTGTGGTGAAACGCGCGTCGTGCCAGCGTAATAAAGTTGTGTGGAAATAACAAAGGTGGTTTTCTCATCATGGACTTGTATAATAGATTGAGTCTAAATTTTAATCCCGCGGTCTGAAAGCGTTTCCCATCCCAGTTGCTGCAAAAGGTCAGTAACACAGTCATAATGTGGTTTAGTGGAGTAATTCAGCTATATGCCATCACGATGCTCATTATATATACAGTATTCTGCTGCATTAAGTAAGTGAAACTTGGCACATACTTATGCTTCCAAATCCCTTCCTGATCCACAAAGCGTTTTTTAATCTGATGCAGAGTATCCCCCCCAGGGTGTATTATATACCCCCATCTTACGGTTTTGAATTTTGTCTGTCATTCATATGTAGTAATTCGCGAAAATTGTGGAAAACGAACACGGATTGGGGGTTTTTGTTTTCCTATTATTTAAATTCCTGGAAAAATGCGCCACTTATTCTTATTTCCGCAAAAATAGCATCTCAATGTTGATAGATAATCCTTCGCATGTTTCACAAACTTTCGCCTTAAAGCGCATATGGGTTCGAGTTTAATTTTTGAAAAAATTGTGAGGATGGGCAGGATGCTGCTGACGAAACGAGGTAATGGACACTTCCTAAGTATCACGAAAATAAATATATGCTTCATTCTTCCGTGAATCCTCCTTAAACGGCACACAGTTAATGTAATCATATAACTTTCAGCCGGAAAGTTTTTATTCCGTTGATGAGCAGTGTGCACGACCCACTCATGTTTAAAAGCAGTCTTGGAATAATTCTCCGGCCTCTGACTCGGAAACTGCCTGTGGGTCTGAATTCTACCTTGGGCTTTCCTCATCTCAGAATTAATGTCACAGGTTAGACAGTATAATATGATCTTCCAGTTGGAGAACCAACGCTTAAATTATAATTCTACGACTACTTTGAGTCATATTGTGAGCTTTAAGTTGTATGGAAGTCTTCTAAATTATGGTGCTCTGCCGTCTGAAATCACTCGACTCGGAAGTCTTTTAGCGCTGTCAACACGAAATTCCTTGGCAATCGTGTCTTAAAGTGGTTTGAGCGAGATAGTTCCCTAGTCATAATGAACACCATATTCAAATTTTATTTTTTTATTTCAGCGTCTGTAAGAAGTACGAAATAAATATTGTAATATTATTGGCGCAAATATATAGTTATATATGCCCAAAAATCGATCCATAAACCGATATATTATACAGAGTATTAAACGATAATAGACAACGATGTGTTTGTTGTAGCAACATAGACATTATTACCAATACTATTCACTGCACCTAAGTATTCTTGCACATTTAATTAAGTGTGCAGTATATTTGATTCTTTTATGTGTATCGCTTACTACGTAAGTGTTTTCTCATACACATGCAGTGCCTCTATGAGAGCCACTATGAAATAGACATCGAAGGGTTATCGATTACCCCACGAAGCAATCTATCATGGGGCCCTTGGGACTCTAGGCCCTTCTTATACAGATTTTCTTTCTACGTACTATCATGGTGTAAATGCCTGCATGGCCTGCAGGAAAACGTGATATTTAAATGCTAGAGGCGTGGATATCCTTTGAAAATGAAATCCCTGGTTGTCAAGGAAATATGCTGTTGTTGATTTCAGAAAAAAAAGTGAGATTTTTCAGCTAAAAACATGCTATGCAGACCAATATGAAGCGAAAAAGAAAATCGAATGAAAGAATAAGAAATTTCATTTATTCAGCCATGCGTTTAAAAACATTTCAACCTTCTATCTTGAGCGGAAGTAATTTTAAAAAGCAAAAACTTATACCACTGCACAAAACCCAATGCGTAGCGTACCAAAGGGCTGGCACCTTTTTGGGACCTTTTGGGGCCCTGAGATCTTTTTGAGCCCTGAGATATTTTTAAAATAGCTTACAATTTTCCTCATGTCTTGAACTATTAGTCTGCAAAATTTCATCACGTTAGGAGTAAAACTGTAGATTCGTATAAAAATCAAACAGACAAGCGACAGAGAAACATTCTTCTAAATATATAAAATATAGATGCCCGTTATGGAGGCACTCCGCTATGGATGGAATCATTCCTTGTCACACAAATTTAGCATAATGATTTTTACCTATTACAAATGACAGAGCAAATCTCATCCACTGAATAATATAATATCCTGTACTATAATGTTTAAGGTAATTAATAATTACAGCTGCCAAAGTATAAATTTATGCGCACCTGCAAATTCGGGAATACAAACAGATAACATATTCCAAAAACCTCGCGTCAATTCCATATGTAATCAGAGAGGCTCCTAATAAAAAAAGGTACTTCGAAAGCTCCACTCCTTGCCCAACACTCCAGGAACACCGAAGGACTCGATAGCTCTATTGTTAAATGCTGGCGGACCTTTCAGAAGTTTTCGGCGTCCATATAGGATGTCATCCAAGGAGGTTAGAAAAAAAACTTTAAAAAACCTCCTTGATGTCACCGGAAGGAGAAAGATTTCTCGCTTTTTGAGTCTTTTTTCAAGCTAGTTGCTGAAAGTATACATATATTTTATTTTTTCGAGAATAAGTCTCTATCATTTCTCCTTTTTTGTGACGTTCTTTTATTACTTCCCGACTGGGTGGCCTCGGGTTTAGAAGCCTGTTGATTTACACACTTCACTGTGAAATGTCCGTGCGCATGTTGTTCTTCCGTATAGCGTTGAATGTCGCTGCTTGGGATGTTAGATGGCCTGTGTTAGAGGCACTTTTTTACCATATTTATTATCCCTATACGTATAGAACTTCTAACCTGTGTATTTGTGCGCGTGTAGGGCAATTTCTGAGTCAAAAACTCCTGCAGTCATAAATACTAGACTTTCTCGCAGCTGCACGTAGGGATGAGTTTATTTTTTTTTTTAAGCCACGTGAGTCATATGCGTCCATAACCCGTCCAAGTGGTTTGAGCGAGATAGTTCCCTAGTCATAATAGAGACCATATTCAAATTTTATTTTTTTATTTCAGCGTCTGTAAGAAGTATGAAATAAATATTTTAATATTAATAGCGCAAAGATATAGTTATATATGATCAAAATTCTCAGCAATTAAATAAATAAAGCTACACAAGTCTCTAACTTGACTCATTATTTCCCGCCGTACGGCTGAAAACCCTTCTAAACAGCAGGTTTTTTTGCGAATCTGTAGACATTACTGTGGTGAGTAATAGATTAATATTTATAAATAGTTGAGAAAACATGTAATCTACACACGGTTAGGTTTTTGACAAAATCTAGGTGGTAATGGTTCCTAATTTGTTTAATATTCTCCCTCTGGAGTGCACAGCCGTAATCTATCCCATGTAAAACAGCTTTTATTTTCGGGAAATTTGCTCGAAAAGCAGTTCGGAAAGGGGTTAATATTTTGATATAATTGGAAATATGAGAGTTTTTTCTTTAAAATGAGTTCAAATTCATCAAATTCTAGGTGAAGTGATTTTTCGCTCAAACTATATTAATGTTGGGTATTCTTGGTGTCGGTGGACGACGCTCAATGGTGGGAGAAAAGGCGATGAAATTTGACCAAAAACAGCTGAGACCGATTTCAAAATGGCTGGGGCGTTGAGAAGGGGAGCGAGTCAGTTTGAATAAGTAATACATATACATACTATGCCGTGAGTCTAATATTGTGTGGGTTCCAGGAACATTCTCCCAGCCGTTTAAGTTAGAGAAAAAAGTTAAGTTAGAGAACTTAAGTTTTAATTCTGGAGTTTTTTGGAGTTCTGGAAGTTTTAATTTTCCCGGCAGTTCGCATGCACTCTTGACCTTTTGATTAATTTTATGGGAGAAAAATGAGAAATAACTTGCTTAAAGATAACAATCACAGCTTCCGGAGACGAAGGTTGTACTTGGATGCATCCGGTCTTGCTTTAAAATGGTAGTCTATCCTACGACCAAATGTTATATCCGGATTTTACTTTCCAGTAGAAGTTATTTAGGCTGAATGAAGGTAATAGCGCTATCTATTCAGTGATGATTGCCTTTAAATTTACCTCCAGTATTTTTAGGCTTTTTTCTACATGGTTCATCAAGTCCACCTTTCACACCTGGCATATCAAAGTCTTCTTTTCCAGCCTCGATTACTTCGAACTTTAAATAATACGAAACATTTTTCGACAGAAACAACAGATCCGGTGGTTTTATTACCTAAATTTACCCTTTTTATGATAACCACGTCTGTAATGGAAATTAACAAGCCCATGTGAATAGATTATTCCCGTAATTAATAGATAATTATCGTGAGAAAGCATGACTGAAGAGGTTTAAAAACAGTTTTCACGGTCGACAATGAAATTTCCTTCACTCGTTTGATCAAGAGTTTTCAGTGATAGTTCGCTAAAATTTGGCTTGAAGCTGGGTGTGCTAATTTAAAATTAGATTATTTTATATATTGATCAACCGTGGTAAGTTTGATTCTCACCAACGAAAGCATCGGATGTACTCTTAGCTTCATCGCCATCAACGGCTATCAATCAGAAATCGGCATTAGCTTGCTGCACCATTCTACTTACCTCTTTTTATTCTATCATACTTCTTCTGTATTTTATCATCTATCATAATTTGTTTGACATGTTCGATCCTCGGTTTTTTTCTGTAGTCTAATTCATTCATCTAGATCATTCATTCTATCGGAAGCAGATCTCATTCATTCATAAAATGTCATCCAATCATCAATCATAGATGGCATTTCGTACCTTTTTTTATTAAATATGCTATGTCCCTAGGCATTAAACTCGTTTGACTTATAGTTAAATTTTAAAAATAATTTGAACACGGGAGATCATTATCTAGCCAGCCTCAGTGGCGTTAAGGTTTCGTTCCACTAGTCACAGGGTGATGGCAAGGTAACGTAGTTACGGGGCAACTGTGAGCTAACCTGGAGGTATCTTGATCAGAAAAAAGCCGCCTGGGTGGTCTTAACCATTCACAGCACGGTTGTGTGTGTGTTCCTCTGAATGTATTTGATAAATTGATGGTCACTGGCGAAAGCTGTGTTCAATATAAAAAAATTGGGTGTGCTTAGGACCGACCACACGCTGGAAGTGAAAACGTCTTTGACCGATTTACATTCCCAAATAAATCCGAATAAAAAAGGAGAATATGGTACAATAATTTTTTAAAATGAATATTCCATTTTTGTTAATTTTATTTTTTGTTGACAAAATAGGTATTTATCTGAAAAATAGGTATTGTACATGCGTCTGAATAATATAACACTCATTTATATCTCTTATTTTAATTATGTTTCTATTCTAATTAACAATTTTCATCATCATTGGTTACATCTTCAATCACCATTTCCTCATTTTCATCATTTTCTCGCATATTATTTTTATTATTCTCATGAATAATTTGACTTATTTCATTACTATTTCTACAGAATTCGAGGAAAGAAACTATTGGCTTATGATAACTGAAGAAACTAATAACCTTTGAATTTCAAGATTCGGTAAAGAATACGAACAGGGAAATATGGTACGCGATTATTGTAACTACGTCGCCGAAGCAAAAAGTGCGGTACGGTACGTGACGCGAGTTTGCTCTTTTTCCCCCCCATGCCAAAGGTTCCCAATGGGCCAAAAGAAATTATCACTTCAAAAATTATTATCGCAGACTTTTGACCGGATTTGAATCTCCTTTGGCTGTTTTTATTAATTTATTTTGTTCATAAACACTTATTTAAGCATTCCTTATTGCTCCGAAGCCTGCCTTTACTAAAGACGCAAGGATTTGGAGATTCAACGAAATTAAAAATAAACCCTATCCTCTCCGCCAATAGTTGGGAACATGCATATAGTATTTGCGTAAGTGAGGTATTTTGTTGAAATTTATTTTAGCGAGTAGTGTTTGGTTCCGAAATGCCACGTACGAAATACCAAGGTATAATTCCAACTAATTAATTTAATAGATAGCTTTTAATATGCATTGTTTTAGCATCGAAATTGTCTAGGTCTAAACGCCCAACCATTAGTTCTTCGTAGTATGACGTCATCTCCCATATTAGCAGAAGCGAAATAGCCTAGCTGTGCGTTGATAGTGAAATAGTATTTTGCCTTTTCGAAGTTATTTCGATATTTGCTAATTAATAGCTAAAGTTTCGTCCGCACGCTAAGACTACACAGTCACACAATCTCCAAATCAACAAATGGTCGAGTATGGGAGATGACGTCAGAGCCTACAAAACATGGCGGACCAGTGTTTCGGCGCAACAATAATTTATTAGATTTTATTAGCTAATAAAAAATTAACGAAAAGCCTCACGAGCGTCAGAATGAAAATTTAGTGTCTGAAGTATCGATAGATTTTTTAGATGTCACTTCCCAAAAGTGTGCAAATACTCTATTGCGTTGCCGTAGTGCATGTATGAAGTTTGGTGCTACTCGATTTTGCTGTCGTTACTTCAATTTCTAGGACGCAAAAGTGATCTCTGACTTGGGCTTTTGCCTTATCTCCTCGAGTTAATTCGGTTGCGAGCCACTATGCAAGGTCTTTTCTATTAGTCTTCATGGGGCTACTTATTTGAGTTTATGACGAGGCAAAAAGAGCTTGATATTCTTGTAATGGAGCTGATACGCGGGCTGTACATGCATTATAGCAGCAATTCAGGCGTGAATATTTCCAAAATAAATGTTTGCTCTTCCACACACCAATAGCCGCACCCAGCGTGAAATCTATGTTTGCCAAAACGATGTGCGCCTGTTGCTGCGCTTCCTTTGAAAAAAAGAAGCCTCCGTATTCTTAAAAGCCGGGAAAAATCAAGCGTTTCATTCAATATTTGCTTCTCTAAAACGTGACCATGGAAAGAGAGATTTCATTATTGTTTTCCTTTCCTCTTCTTTTCTGCACTATTGTCGTCAGAAATATCTTGATATAACTTATCCTATGCATTGATAATAAGTTACGAAATCGTATATTCTTAAGTACCTATTGCGAAAATTAGGGAGAAACGATCCTCGAAGACACTGCGTCAAAGTCTACCTCCACCTTCCTCACCGAAATCCATAGGTAGCTGCTGAACCAGCCGCGGCGAATAGACTTTGATCAGTGAACAGACAGGAAAAGATTGCTTAACGTGCGGACGGTCCATGGAGATCCGATGCTTCCAAGAGTCTCCGTTCCTCCTCGCGGGGAGCCACTCCACGAGAAGCGCTTGACATGAAGGTGAAAGGTCCAATTTGGGACGTAAACCGCGATACAGCGTATCTACTTATACAAAGGTTTTAGTCATATAAATTCCTATAATGGGTGAAATAATTTTTTTTAATTTTTCACAGCATTAATTTTTATAAAAGAAGCTCTTATCAACTTGTAAACTAATACTCTCACTCAGTGATTCAACCCGAAGGCTGGTATGGATAGTTGAGGATAGAGCTCAACCCAGACTAAACCACAGGCGTGTGAATGGACGATTTTACAAATGACGTCACGCAACACTTGCGCGCGGAAGAAGTTGGTACTATCGGGACAAACAAATCATATCCAACCATTGAAGTCTTGAGGGAATCAAGTTAAATAATAGTGAATTTCTCTTTTCATTAATTTTGGTTTCAATTTAAACCTGGAGCCTTTGAACTAATCTTTTAATCGTTCAAAACCAGTGAAGGTGGCTCAAAATTTAACTCCAAACATAAACTCCACTCCCTCCATATAGGGCTTATTCCTATATCTCGTGTCGCTTTTGCACAACCCATAAGCACACCTTTTCACCATTTCAACGCAACTAACAAATCAGCGATCATCCCAATGGTAAACATACAAAAACACGATTTGTTTGTCCCGATAGTTACAGCTACTCCCGACGGCGCTACTATCGATCTTCAACTGTGTAATCGTCCATTTCACACATTCAGGGTAGTGGGGCCAGTTCCTTTCCCTGGACCACCTCGCACTCCGAGGATATTATTTTGTTCAGGGGCGTCTAAAGGCTTCACCTGGATTTGAATCCGGGACTCTTCGATCAGTAGCCAAGCGATCTAACCACTAGGCCACCATACTCCCTCGTTAAACTTATAATCGGACAAAAATTCTAATATTTCAAATGCAAATTCAAATGATGAAACGTTCGCACGTACAATCACTCTCTTTGAAATCAAAATGACAAGTCTTGAGGATGGATTAAGAGTACTATTTAATTCTCCCCGCTCGAAAATTATCTTCACCTAAAACGAGCGAACACACTGTAACCGAAGTTGAAGAATTTAAAGGAAAAATTGCCTCTTATATCAGCGTGTTTAATGCCATGAAGCTTGGGAACGCGATACCTCTGTTTTTTTCAACAATACCAGGTACCGGAAAAGCATATTATCTCAAATCTAGTCTGATGATTAGTCATGGTTAAATAAAAGGAAAGAGGAGATAATGTTTTTCTTTCTGAGATCATATTTAATAATATATTGAATAAGGTTATTACTTTACAAAATAAAATGGTTGCGCATTTGATGATCAAGGTAAACAATGTGAGAAAAGTATATAAGAATCAAAGTTTGTTACCATTAAAAGAATGTATAAATATGTGTTCATTTGTGACAACCTCTTTGACAGCAAATTAATAAAGCAACGTGTGATCAATACAGACATGCAACTGCGTCCAATAAATAGGTTGCCTGTACCTAAGTATATTAACCTCCATGGCAAGAGGTCTTTGGCACATGTAGTTCCTGGGTTGTTAAACGAATTATCTATGTCAATGCATGATATTAATAGCATATCTGTTCTTAAAAAATCACTAAAAGGGTGGCTGATAGGTTCACATTGTTAAGTTCTTTATTGTCCAAAACGCTACACATAAAAAAAATATATTTTTTACTAAAGGCACCTGCTGACAAGCCTCTTTGGCTCAGCAGGACCTCAACTGCATTATTATTTTTTTCTCCAACATTTCTTCATTATTGATGAAAGACTATTATCCTATACTAAAATTGCTATCCAATTCTATTTTTTATACATTGATGTTCTTTGTTTAAAATTTCATGTTCGATTACTATAAAAACTCATGGAACTAATACTATTTTGTAGATGATGATGTAATTTTGATTACTTTCTTTTTTGTCATTAATTATTTAAAAAAGGTATAAGATCATATATTTTACGATGTAAAGTGAGTAATTTGTAATTTTGTTGGTAAAATAAACATTTCTATATAAAAATATTTTAAAAAATTCAACAATTAAAATTTTGCCCGAATTATGTTTAAAAATGGCAATCTCTTGCTTGAAGAGATGATGATACCCCGAGGTTTTTTTACACCCTTGCTAACGTGGATCTGCCAATCCAGTTGGCTGAGTGGTTTCCCTAGTTTGACATTCCCCACGTTCCCCACGAAACCATAATAATCGTGCCATGTTTTTTTTTAAATTTGCAGTGCTGGATTCCACCGGCCGCTACTCCCAAGGATTGTTCTGGGGAAACGGATACTGGTTGGGCTCAAACTCACTCTGCAATGAAATCGACACCAACTCCACATTGGAAGGAACGGCGAGGAATGAAATTGAGTACGATGCTGCCGACGATTTCTCAGATAATTCCCCCATGCGGGTTGCTTTCCACATCCTGAAATTCAGAATGGAGCTGACGGACAGATCTTTTTATTTCAACGTAGGTATCTTTTCTGTAGTGTTATTCACGCGGACGTTTCTCGCAAAAAAAATGTTTTTTTTTTCAATAAGAATGAATAAATAGCCTTTATAATTGTATTTTTACAATTATTATTTTTTTCGACGAATTTTTATTGGGGTTCGGTGTGTTTGAAAAAAATCATCAGGTGACCACAACGAAACCTTGTTCGTGAAAGATAAATTTATTTTGATACACTAGGATTATTATTGCTACTTGATAATTCAAGAGTGCCTCAAAATTACGCCACGAACAATTAAGTTTGCAAATGGGTTTGTCAAACTCGCTAATCATGAAAATTCGTTTCCATACCAATAAAGTGCTTGCATGGACGGAATTCGCTTACATGCTTGGAAATTAGGGGCTGAAAACGGATGTATGGCCGGTTGGGGCCAGAAATAAACTCTGTCAAAGCAAATCAAACTATGAAGACGGAGTCGTCATTCTCCCTACCCCGTGTTTGCAAAAAGCTCACCTCAGCCGCTATTTTCCTGCGCTAACAATAAGATCTGAGGAAAAGTTGAATACCGCACCCCCTTATTCCAATTCGCGCCACGTAAACTCTGGCTCAAGGTAAGTAAGAACCTTGACAGATATTTCAAACATTTACAATGGAAAATCTTACGCATGATTGCCGACAAGAGTTCTGTTTTTGACATCCCGATACAACGCGAACTTGAGACTAAAGACCGGTATTCACTCCGGAAAGCTGTCGGAAATCTTTTTCGATGCCGAGGGTGCATTTTTATTCGCATTAAAACGTGAATGGCGCATAAGCAAGGGACATTGTATGCCATTTACTTACCTGTCATGTTTTTCCTCCTGCTTTCAGCATATTTAAATAATTCATTTCGACATGCAAAATGACACAAAGTATCTGTAGAGACAGACGGTAAGTTCCTATAATCGACCCGAACAAAGTCGCCGTGTTTCTCACCCATTGTTTGATTCAGTAGATGACTCAACGTTGAGCAGCTTTCTTAAGTCCTTTCCTTCACTGTCTCTCCGTGGCGTATTCATGCACTTTCCACGTCACGGTTGGAGCCAGCCAAAAGAAATACCTTTCGCGGGGTGGGCGTGGTAACAATTCCGCGGCGACTTTTAAGGCTGTATATCTCCCGTAAAAATCGATCAAAAACGCCAAAATTTGGAGGGTGTGTGTTTTATGCATCCTTATTCCTTCAAATGGTTCAAATTCGATTTTTAATTTTGAGTGATCCCTCCTATTGAGCATTCGTCGCTCGTTCGCTTAGAATCGGAAATTTCACCTCGCTATTGATTTGGTGTTTTCCCTTCAATGAATTAGAAGTAACGGTATACATTTATTTTACTTCTTGATAATAGAATCTGACGTCTGTCAGTGCGTAGGTAATGACTCAAACACTCCGCAATGTATACTGGGCAAAAAGATAATAGAAACGTCCCCCTCTTTTTTGTATTGATGTTTTAGGAATCAGTATGTTAAGCCCGTGTGGAAAAACTGCAGTGTAGTATGGCCATGAGGCATCTGAGGAAGGGCGAAGAAAGGCAATTTATCTTCTAACTTAAACAGTTTTTCTGGATAAAGGTCAAGTTTCCATTAATGTGGTTCCACCGGAAACCAGACTTAAATGTCATTTTATTCATACTCTGGCCATTAATAGAAAAACCTGCTATATGACATGAACCGAAAAATGATACCTTTCCACACTACTTTTCTCGCAAATCGAACTTAAAATTACATGGTGTTAAATGGGAGAGTGGGGGAAACACGGAAAAAATAGTATTTTGTCCAGATAATATGAATGCCATTTTATCTATAAAAAAACTGCGTTTTAGAAGGAAAAACTCCCAAGAAATCGAATAAAAATAAAATTGGGGTACCTCACTACCTTATTTTTTTAAAGTTATTATCGAATTACTGCCGTAATTGAAGTCAAAATGCTGTAATTCCATTGAATTGGCGCTGCAGTTGGCTCCTATGGCTGGAAAAAAGTGCTCATTGAAAACATATTCGAGGAATAATCTGCATATTTTGTACAATCACTTTGGTTTTCAATAGGCAACGCAGGCCATCACCGAAAGCAGAAATTTCTAATCCAAATAAACAAAATTGTGGAATTTAGTATTTGATTTGACTCACACAGTCGCGGCGGAACCTCCTTTAACAGTCTTAAAGCGTCACTCACGCCACTGTTAGCCAGTTCTAAAGGTGTATTCTACACGATGTATGATTATTTCAAAAACACTCATGTGATGACTTTTATCGTCCCATTTTTGTTCTTACTACAACCTACCTACCCTACAAACAGGTGATACCTACCCTTTGCCAGAAGGGGATTTTTTAGCACTTCAGCCTCGATAACCCTAGTTTGATAATAAATACATTATAAGCCGCAAGGTAGTAACAATTTAGATATTTATTTTACCAGATACCCGGTCAGATTTTCCTGGGCATGTGCTTGCCGCGGTCTTGTGGCCACGGGGACGCAATCAAAGTCACCTCGGCGTCCATCGAACTTCAAGACGAGCTGTGGGCCAAGAATCCATTGCCTCGAAAGGTTCGACTCATCGATGACAAGTTCCTCAGCGGCGAATACTCCTACTGGAAAGATCCACGTGTCTACATAATGACGTGAGTAGTTCTGCGTGGGGTGCACCTAAACCCTAATATAAATAATTCATTTGACGTCTGTTCTTGGCGGAAATATGGTGTATTCCTAAATCATATGTGGACCACCGCTTGATTGGTTTTCACCCTCTTTTTTTAATTCAACTGAAAACTCATATGGTGATGACATGAGTTCTCTACCTTTTTATGTTCCCCATGAAACCCTGGGTTGTGGTTTTCACCAAATTGTGACCCAATTCTATCTTGAATATTTGTAAACATTTTGGAATGCAAGAATCCTTTCTTTCATTCATGATTGTACTACTGAAAAACTTGCAGAATTATTGTTTGGTGGCAAAACGTTGTTACATAAAACCTGAAATGGCCTATATGTAAGGTGACCATCCGTCCTCCTTTATGGAGGACAGTCCTTCTTTTGTAAGTTCTGTCCTCCCTCAAAATGTGTCCTCCTACAGGTCCTCCTTTTCGATAGTTGAAGACTAATCTGTAAATCTCTGTATTTGATCGATGCCAAGCCGGTCCGTTACACGTGATGTGACGTATATGTACTTGATATGACGATTCGTCAAGGCTCGGTAGGTACAGTGCGGCAAGACGCAATCAGCATGTTGAAATGAACAGGTTGAATGGGAAAATCAACATGTTGAAATTGATAAAAGATGGGTGGAAATATTCAGCCATTTCAACCATAATCATATTTCATGTGAACATTTATTTGTTCTTGTTCAATTTACGTTGCGCTGCCCGGGAACTAATGCAGCAGTTGGAAGAGTTTTTTTTTCAATTGCTAATGATTTTTGGGCAAGTGAAAAATCGAAATTGAATGTCGATACTCTAGCTGTAGCTCTTGCCGTAAAATTCGAAAGGAAAGATAATTTAAAAAAAGATATTTCCAATATATTGTTAGAATATAATACATTGATTAAAAATATTCATTCAATGGAAAAGTACTCATTAAAATAATAATTAATATGTATGTAAGCATAATCACAATATAAACGGTCACAAATGCTTTTATTATGCATTTATCATATTATATGTAGTGTATTATTGTTGCAAAGAATGAAATGTTTCTTTTATTTACGATATTTGTATTTTTTAATTTGCGTCCTCCTTTTCATCGTAAAAAAATTGGTCACCTTACTATATGACTGTGAGTCTTAAATAGGCTTGTGCGATGACCGATTTTAGTCATCGATTTTCGATGAAAAAATTTCGATGATCGATGAATTTCGATGATCGATGAATTTCGATGATCGATGAATGCCGATGATCGATGAATATCGATGATCGATGAATGTCGATGATCGATGAATGCCGATGATCGATGAATTACGATGATCGATGACTCTCGATGAACTGTGCAGTAGTGATGAGGGATATATCGCTGTGATTGAATCACCGATACTGAAAATTAGCAATCACAGCCTGTGACTAAATAATCGAAATCACTGTGACTGTGAATTCGGTGAATTTAGCCGATTTAGCTCAGGCTGCTACCGCTGCTACCAACTGCACCAGTGCAACCAACGAATACAATACTACCACTGCTACTGCGTATTAACTGTGATTGAACGTGATCGCTACTTCTGTATCGTCTACCACAAACTTGACGAAAAACATGAATTCCAAACATCCAACTGTGGCCCTGCCATCGTCCTCAAGGCGCAATAGCTGGGGTGTTTATACTTTATATATACATTTGAGATAAGGCGTTCAAATGAATGGAAAAAAAGAAAAATTAGTGATATATGGAACTGTACGTGAAGCATAATTACATGTTCGTGACATACTCGTATAATAATACGTAACTTGAATCATATAATCTACCGTAAACATTGATTTGAAATGTGGAATAATTCTGAAATCATTTGACGGGGTAGTTGACTAAATTGTTCTGATTGATTTCCATCATGCATCTATTTAAAACAATTTGCATCTCATTTGAGATACTTTATATTTATTTTTCCTAATAGCTACTGTATTTAAATTGTCCTATTCTCCGTGAGTCGAAGTACGTAGATATTGCTAAATTTCAATATGCTTATTGCAGAATGTTACACTATCCTGTGAAGACGATCCACCGGCAGAAGATGTCGGAGATTGTGTAACTTCGATGGATAGAGCTACTCCATCAACAAGTAATGATGGTAATGGTAGCTCCCTTCAAATGCCAGCCGCCGTCCCACGTCCGTCTTCTTCGTCCACAGTTCAACGCCAATTAACAATTCCTTCTTTTGGTTCCTAAATGCTCTCTCTCAAAAGAAAGCAGTACATTGAACAGAAGCTACTTGGATTATTCATAATTGATTTTCAGCCATTCAGCATTGTGGAAGATGTTGGGTTTAAAGAATTAATGGAAGTGGCGTTGCCGAATTATGAAATTCCTGGTAGGCATCGCATTTCGATCACCATGATCCCTGCCATGTATGAGGAATGCGAATTTTGCGTACGCCAATTACTCAAGGCAGCCAAAAGTGTGTGTGTAACCACAGACTGTCGGTCATCCTCAAGAAGAAATAGGGTGATGATAAAGTGAACGCCATTCACTTTTTAAATGCGAATTCCAAATACATGGAAAAAGAGTGGCATTGGCGTAGGGCATGTTTTCTTCCTTAATTGTTTGTTTAATTCTTTATTACTTTGTGATATTACGTAAGAAACGGAAATCTTCTAGTCTCAAACCAAAAGTAACATTTATTTATATGCCAAAGTTTTGTGCAATTACCTACTTAAAATTTTTATTTTTTGCCAGTAGAGCCTCTATATGTAAATGTTAAATTGTTTATACAGCTTGAGGCATTTCTTGAAAACTAATGTGAAATAAGTTCATCATTTTTATAATTTCATTTCAAGTTACCATTTAAGGAGAAGGGTTGCATTTCTCAGCCATATATATACGTATAGGTATATATCTCCAAAAGTTTATAATAAACATTATTTTTTTCACTTGATCGAAGAGTCTTTCTCTTTTATTGTGCAGTTGAACTACTGGAATGCCGACGTACCGACATGGCCAGTCCCCTAATATGTGATTGCGATTGTCATTTCCATGCCGTGTCAATTCTAAAATGTGGTCGCAATTACATTTTATAATCACAGTTATTGTAACGAAACAGTCACATTTAAGGCGGTGACAATAAAGTCACAGTTAAGGCCATCCTTACTGTGCAGATGTCTCGGTTGGCAGTTTGGTGTGGCTATTAAGTGAAGATTGAATTGGGTCAACCGTAATTGAGTAAAACAAGGCCTATTTATGAAAGAGAGAAACAATCTCCAAGTTACAATTTTAGCAACAACTCTTTATTGTGGTATAAAACAATTCTTATTTCCGCATTTTCGTCGGTGAGTAGATGTCGGGCGTCCAACACAACGTTTCCTGCATCGCTGAAGAACCGCTCTGATGCTGTTGAAGTGGCAGGAATACAGAGGTATTTCCTTGCGTACTTCTGAAGGCGGGGATATACATCCTTCCTGTCCCTATACCAATGTAGGACGCCCAAAGATTTGGATAGAGCTGGGACATCCTGGTACTTGTGGAGCTCCGCCAGGAAGGGGTCGTCAGCAGAGGTAGCGTTTCTCGTGTCAGCAGCACGAACAACACATTCACTGGTGCGGCGCCTCTTCGCAAATAGCCCGTCTAAAGATTTCCGCGCTTCAGCCTGTGCTCCTTCGCCTTGGATTTGGCGGAAAACATGACCGTGATTTTCCCAGCCGGGATCAACTGAATGCAGCGTAGGGAGACTGACACTGGGAAACAAGCTACAACACGTCTAGACTGGACCACAGTTTCGACACTCAATCTTATAAAACGGCGACATTCTAGTAGCAGACGACAACATCGAGGCCAAGTGGTGGAGCGCCAAGGTGCTCATGGGCAGAAACTCCGTCCCCTCATCTACCTTCCCCGAGATATTGTCTGCTAGAGTCGACGTACTCCAATTCCTGTGTGGCCCACGTGGGCTGGATCTCAACGCCGCACAGTGACCCAAAATCATGGCCAAAAACCCAAAAATTAAAATACTTTAAAATAATTAAAAAATGATGATTTTGGTTTGTTAGAAGGACAAGGGACCTGATGTAAACAAATTTTAGCGGCTAAAGCGATTTCTATCGCAAATATTGTAAGCTAAACTCAGTCGAAGTATTAGAAAGTAGTAGAAGAAATATTTCTTTTCAATCATAACACAAAATCATATCTCCATTATTAAATAAAAAAACAGCAGGTCTCTATCTTTAATATTATTCCCGTAGTTGAGTGTTGAATGAATGCGGACACGTCCGCCGGAGCGCCAAAAACGCCCACGAAAATCCGCGGTACCATAACGCCTCATGAAAATCATATATGTAGGTTGATTCAATAATTGTGTTGTTTTTTAGTATGTTACACCATAAAATAAATTTATAAACACAATTAAATTAGTTTTGTACTATAATTCAACATAATTGGGTGGAAAATAATTTTGGCCATGATTTGGGCTCAAATACCCCACTGTGCGCCGCCGTCTTTTCTCAGTAAGTAGGCGTTGCGCAATAGAACAAGGAAGGTGCCGGGGAGGGGGAGACAAAGGAGGAAACGTCACAGCGGTCACCGGCGGCGGCACGGGACGGACGGGCGACACAAAACCTATAATTTTCATCGTCCCATCGATCATCCTCATCGATGGTTCTCAACGACTCATCGACATCAATGATTCGCATCAACTCATCGACTCATCGGGATCGATGATTCTCATCGACATCGATGATTCGCATCGACTCATCGACATCGATGATTCGCATCGACTCATCGACATCGATGATTCTCATCGACTCATCGACATCGATGATTCATCGACTCATCGACATCGATGGTCGATGACATTCATCGTCATCGAAAACAGTCATCGCACCGCGATGACTAAAATCATCGTCGATGACTTCGATTAATCGACTCATCGCACAAGCCTAGTCTTAAACACTGCCTTTGGTATACGCACAGAATCTATGATCTTTCAGTGGAGGATGATAGAGATGTGTAGTAAAGTGGCCAGATTACTTACTGTCATTTTTTTATTTACCATCATCCTGAAAACAGCCGCAAGGGCCTTTTTACATCGCATTGTAACTTAACAGCAATAGAACTTAGTTCTGTATAGAATGAATATATCCTTAGACCCTCAAAGAGCCAGAAGATGGATTAATAGATTATCGCAACAACTAAAGGCCTGAAGAAAATTTAATTAATGATTTTCTCTGTCACTGATGGCAAACTTTAATTTTTCTTAAATGAGCTGATGTTTACCTTAATATATTGACCTCAAAAATATTCTAATTCATTCTAATCTTATATTATTTGGTTTTTAATAAATAAGTAATAACAATGAATGCTGCTGGAAACAGAGGTATAATAAAGTGGCAATTTTTTAAAATTTGTTTGATAGTGCAAAGTAAAAAAAACTCCTTTTCTCTGCACGTATTTGCAATGCCTCCAAACATTTAAAAATGAAAGATTTGGCTCAAAAGAAGGTAATGGGTGTCGAGTGAATATTTGCACAGTGGGCTGCTCATCAATACTGTAGCACCTAGGATCATTATCCATAAAAGATTTAATACCAATAAGTATAAGGTTATGTTTTGAATGTATTAATGTAATATTGCATCTATCAACGTAATAATAATATTTATGTTAAAGTTTTATGCCAAAAGTAATACTTTGAAATTCTTTCAGTGCTGCAGTTGGGTCGGTGGCAATAATGACCATTGTGGGAACCATTTACGAGCTGTGGCTGATATCTTCCTCAAGATCCAGGGACAGCAGTTGCAAAGACTCGAATTCTGATCACGAGATGTCATCAATACACACTGAAGAGATGGAACCAAGCAAAATATCAGGTGCTGGCTAGGATAGTTGAAGGTTAAACCCATAAACCAATGAACAACAATGTAATATTCGGCTGCCACCACTGTCTAGAGCATTTAGTGCTATGCAGAGGTTGTGGAATTTAAAACCAGATGCCCTTTGATGCTCCTAGTCTGCAAATCTCTGTATTTGATCGATGCCAAGCCGGTCCGTTACACGTGATGTGAGGTATATGTACTTGATATGACGCCCCCCCCCCCCCCAATGGAAACCCTAACGATGAGATTTCATTGACTGCAGATATCCCTTAGATATTCCTTGTGAACCACCCGTGATACTAGGTAAGGCACTGGTGCCCCTTCCATTAATGTGTGATGTCACTTGTCGTAGGGCTTGGTACCAAATGAGAGTCATCCTTACATGGCAAGTTGACCTTTTGGTCTTTGACTCTAGTGGGTGGGTGGATGCATTAGTAATCTTATGAGATGCTCATTTGATTATACTTAGTTTGTTTTGAAAGATAGTCGCTAATCTACGCCCAGGTGAATCCAAAATGACTCAGTGGCACAGAACTGTTCAGAATCATGAGCCTTTTTCGCCTTTATTTATCAGGAGTGAAAAAATTGCAGACACAGAAGGCTAGCTCTAAAAAGTTATATTAATGACTGCTATGTAAATTGTAATTGGAATTAAATAGTTCATGACAGTAAATTTTCCATTCCATCCTTAGGCCTCATTTTTATGTGATACCTATGTGAGATATATGTCACGTTTTTCCAAATCATATTCATGCGGGAGATCATATGTGGGGCAGACCAAGAGAGCAATTGGATGCCGATTAAAAGAACATGAACGTGCAATACGGAGGAAAGACTGGTATCACTCTGCCGTGGCTGAGCACACTACGTTACAGGAGGGTCACGCCATTGACATTGAGACAGCAAGAGTACTACAGATAGAAAGCAGTTACTCTCCGCGGCTCATAAGGGAGGCGATTGAAATAGAAAAAAAGACCAAATAATACCAATAGAGAGGATAGTTATAAACTCCCTTATACCTGGAAGAGACTTCTTCGAAATTGAGTTTTTACTTCTCAAAATCATCAACTGTTGGAATTGTTTATTTATTAAAAAAAAAGACCATTGTTTTTCTTAAAAGCCCGACGAAGCCGGCAGCATAGCACGGCAAAACCTTTGCTTAATACTAAGTAATTAATCGCAGAACCAAAAGCCTGAATACCATAAACAATGAGCTGCGAAAATCTACAAAAAAGTTCATATTCATGCAAATTATTCGACTCTCAATTTCCAGTCCTCCTAGTGTTTCTGAGTTAGTGTTTCCAGTCCTCCTAGTGGTTACTGTCTCCCATTGGAGATGAGAACATTTGGTTCAAAAAATGAGGACATCTGAAGACGTCCATCCCTGCTAAATCATGAATCGTCTTTACTCTGTGTCTTATATTTTTCCTGCCTGGTGCACAGGCTTACAAATAGCTTACAAATAGTGTTTCTGAGTTAGTGTTTCCAGTCCTCCTAGTGGTTACTGTCTCCCATTGGAGATGAGAACATTTGGTTCAAAAAATGAGGACATCTGAAGACGTCCATCCCTGCTAAATCATGAATCGTCTTTACTCTGTGTCTTATATTTTTCCTGCCTGGTGCACAGGCTTACAAATAGCAGTTGACTTTAATTTTAATAGTGCCCTGATGACTAAGATTACCGTATAAGATCTTTATCCTGAGAGTCTCAACAGTCATGCCCAAGACTCAAAGCTGCAATATTCAGGACTGTACATCACAATTGATCCGGCTTATCGGGTCCAACTCCATTGCTGCTGTTATCCAATGATAACGAGGTTTCAAATTTGAAAACCAAGCTTTCGGACGAGTGTAAATTCCTTTGGGGCCGTCCACGTTCAATGAGGGCATATCGGGGACAATAGGTGACACCCCTACTTCCTCCACCCTATTCCATCTATCATCATCATGCAGCCCCTCATCAGCTGTCGTCAAGGATGATTTTGCACTTCAATGGGCTTGTTTACCGATCATTTTCCGAGAAGTAAAGCTTATTTTCAGCAACAGTAGTTGCCCTTGAATATCTACTTCTTTCTATCTATAATTTTTGGGACTCCATAGTTTGCAAACTACGATGTTAAGTCATATTAGTCAAGATGTCCGATCACTCTTGTGATTGAGAGCATTCACCTCCTGAAATATTTTGATTATTTTCACTTTCAAGTTAAAATTCCATTTGCCCATTCAAATGCATTTCATTATATATTTACACCTACGAGGGCAGACTAAAAAATAAGGTCTCCAAATTTTTTTGTCATAGAACATGACATTTATTTACATTGTTGGATACATCGTTGGAAAGGTCATGGCTTCAGCTATTTTTCGATGTAGTCACCTTGGGGCTCGATGACTTTCCTCATCCGCACGATGAACTTTTGAATCCCGTTGTCATACCAGCTTCCGTCCACGTTGCGAAGATAGGCGTTGACCTCTTGCAGCTCGTCGTCCGTCGCGATCTTCATCCCTCCTAGGTGTTTCTTCAGGAAGAGGAACATGTGGAAATCACTGGGTGCGACGTCGGGGCTGTATGGAGGGTGCCCGATCACTTTCCACCCAAACTTCGAGATCAGTTCCTGCGTCTGACTAGCCGTATGCGGGCGCGCGTTGTCGTGATGAAATGAGACCCTTTTCGTCAGCATTCCTGGACCACAAGAGGCAGCGCGTGGGATGTGCGGAAGAAGTTGTGCGCCATTTTGAAGAGGAAGGAGATGATTTTTTGAACTCTATCGTAACGGGTGATGAAACATGGGTTCACAACTATACCCCCGAGATGAAGCAACAATCTAAGCAATGGCGCCACCCGACTTCTCCAAAACTGAAAAAGGTCAAACAAACTCTGTCAGCCGGAAGGTCATGACAACAGTGTTTTGGGACCGAAAGGGAGTATTGTTGCTGGATTTCATGCCCCGGGAAACCACTATCAATAAGGAAAGATACTGCCACACACTATAAAAGATTCGGCGCGCCATGAAGAACAAACGCTCAGGAAACGAAGGGGGTCTCATTTCATCACGACAACGCGCGCCCGCATACGGCTAGTCAGACGCAGGAACTGATCTCGAAGTTTGGGTGGAAAGTGATCGGGCACCCTCTGTACAGCCCCGACGTCACACTCGGTGATTTCCTCATGTTCCTCGCCCTGAAGAAACACCTAGGAGGGATGAAGATCGCGACGGACGACGAGGTGCAAGAGGAGGTCAACGCCTATCTTCGCAACGTGGACGGAAGCTGGTATGACGATGGGATACAAAAGTTCATCGTGCGGATGAGAAAAGTCATCGAACGACAGGGTGACTCCATCGAACAATAGCTGAAGCCAAGGCCTTTCCAACGATGTATCCAACAATGTAAATAAATGTCATTTTCTATGGCAAACAAAATTGGAGACCTTATTTTTAAGTCTGCCCTGTTTATTTTGTTGGAGAATCCACCCCATGATATGAGGTTATTGTATTAAGTACTCATATATTGCTTAAAAATTGGTACAAAATATTAATTATCTAATTTTCTATTGATTCTCAGAGTGCAATGGCAACCACATAGCATATGCCCAGGGTCCTGTATGTGTGTCCGATCAGATGCTATCTTCTAGAATGGAGAAAAACATCACAATGGCCAGTGAGGCTATGTCCCTTACTAAGAAGGGAACTGATGAAGGTAATTTGCCTTTTGATCTAAAATTACCATAGATGTTTAACTTACTCTTTTTCTCAGGATCAGCATGTTTTCTCTAGACTAAGTTCTGTAAGTCCAAATAGTCTAATTAAAGTGTGTGATTTTTTTCTGAACCACAGTCCTGTCACTGATAATTGAATCCATTGGCATGAGTAAATAGTTCACGAGTAAAACGTTTAACGACCTTTAATTACTGAAAACATTGAGGTTTGGTGAGTCTTTTTAATTGCTGGTTTAGTTAGACTGGTCCCTTTAATGAATACATAATATAAAACTATGAACATACGACATGTTCATAATTAGTATACCAATCATTCTGACATAAGCCCAAATGAGATACAATAAAACTTCGAATTTACGCACCCTGAACTTTCGTGACTTACAATTTTGCGCGCAGTGCAAGTTGCAATTACACTTCTGTCTGGGAAATAGGACCTTTCGATAATGAACTCCTTATTTTAATTTTGTACGCAGTCATCCCTCGGTTCCTACGGGCAAAATATCCTCAATTTTTCGTGTTTTTTCATTATTTTTAGCTTGTTGCGAGCAAAACTGATGAATAGGACAGCCAAACGCTCAAGTAATGACATTAGTCATCCGAAAGTATGCAATTCCACGCCATGAATGAAAAGTTAAATTCTTTCAATTGAAATAAACATAAGGTGGGAAAAGAAATAGTGTTATCATTACTTGATATTTTTTAGTGCTGGAATATCTTCCTCTCCCCCACGATACAGGCTTCGCTTCAATATAATATGTTGCTCAGTAAAAAGGTCACAGCAAACTTTTTTTACATAACCTCGGATACAGTTATCATCTCTTTTTTACCAATATCATGTTCACTATTGAGCAAGAAATAGAAATACAGAAGTCATTACTTGAATGTGGCTCCTGGGAAATTTTAAGTGAGTACATCGTTGCTAATTAAAAAGTAATAATTCGTTCATTGTTTACGGCCTTGAGAAAGACCCACGACCAATCGAAGCCCATCCTAATCACGGAAGTATCCTTGTATTTTCAAAATCTAAAAAAATTAGGTCTGTCAGCATGTGTAACCTCTTTTCGGCCAAACAAGAATCCCTGAATTAGCTTAGAAAGTCTCCCAAGGGGATTGATTGAAAATCCAGCAAATAGGCTGGAAATTTTAAAAAATTTGTTGCTACTGCCGTAAATATATTGGTGTGTGCAATTTACAGTAATTCCATAAAATATTCGAAAGGAAAGAAAATGCCGAAAGTATTTATACGGAGGAAGATTCTCTAATAGCTTTTTTCTCTCGAAACCAGGCCTAAGTGGAAGAAAGCCGTGACACTTTTCCCGCATTCTCTCTATAGTTTCAGGAAATAATTGCCTCGTTTGGATCCAGAACATAAGTCACGCGATATCTCATTGTTAGAGCAGTTCGCGTCCCTGACCGCCGACTTCATCGCCTTCGTCACCTGTGGCACCTTTCCTCCCGGTATGCACAAGGAGGTGTTCCGTGGTTCTCCTCCTTCCCGTCGGGCCTTTCCACGCATCGGGGACACTATACGCTGGACATTGGAGCTACATATTACTAAAATTCCCTCCCTTCCCTCTCCACTCCCACTCGGCGACCCACCTCCCAGCTCTAGCTCCGATGGCTCAGCCTCCGCCAGCACATCGAACCTATTGCTGACGGGGATTGAATCAGCCTCCACCCCTGCCAACCCTTGTTTTTGGAGAGTGACCCCGTGGCAATGTCTCGAGACCACTTGCCATGTCCCCGAAGCAACAGACTCCGGAGGCACGGAAGTGCTAGAGCAGGTAGGATGAGAGCAAGTGCAGGCAGGTAGTGAGGCACCGGATTAGGGAGTGCTCGAAAACACGACCTTTCCGTCCGATAGCAGGAGGAAGAATGAAACAAATGCCGCAACCTGGGATAGAACCCCAGCCACAATATGAGGATAACCGGGTCAGCGTCTCAACCCACTGGGCTACGACCTCTGTGAAAATATTCTCCGCATGGGGATTCGAAGCGGCCATCAATATTCTAACTTCTCAATGGGAGTCGGATACGCTACCCACTACCGAGGTCTGTGAATTATTACGAGTGCTAGTGTATTACTGCTATGATGGATGCCCCACAGAATGTAGGAGTAGGTGTTTTAACTACAAAGGATATTGAATGCCCTACATTTGGCCACCAGCGGGACTTATTAAAAAACAAGCTACCAACACATGAGGATGTTCTCCGTTGCTGCCACACCATGCCTGGAGGCGTGGGGTGGGTGGCTGGAAGTACAGCCACCCACCTGCCGTGATGAGTTCTGGGTCGTTTTCTAAAACAAAGTTAGCAAAGAACTGCACACACATTGTAATTTGAAAAATACCGCTAAATTTATGATTGGAACTCTATTTCATTCAGCTGTGAGGCCAAAAAGAAAATAATAGTGTTACTGAAGCAGGCTTATGCTCGTACTCAAATATAACACATTTATGTTATTTTAAAATCATATACATAGAAAGTTCACGCAAAATAACGCAACAATAACTAAGGCCAATGCAGCATTAGTCACTTTTTAATGCGGCTGCACGACTGGTTAGTATTAAAATATGAGGATTATTTTATTTTTTTTTTTTCTAAACACCTTTAGGTACAGGAATTAAACTATAACATCTCAACTAGATTTGTTATAAAATCGTTATAAAATGTAAAACTTTGAAATTTTACTAAAATCGCATATTTATCACATGTTCGATAGCGATGGGCGACCAAAATATATGATATAAATATTATGTATATAATTTGAAGTCATATTTAAATAATTGTAAAATCGTTTACGCGATATAAGACTGTAGTCATACCACCCTTACATATTTTTAAAAAATATTGAATGTTTATGGTTTTTAACGATGTTTATCAAACTTTAACGGCAATTTGCCACCGGAAAATATATAAATAAAAATATTTTTGAACATTATTATTTCTTGTATATACCAATGGCAACTTTTGTGCGCTATAGCATTCCGAAATAAAATAATTTATTTTTTTCAAACCACCCTAATAAACAACTTACTGCCGGGAAAACCTCCAACAGGGGCAAAAAATGGCTCTATTTTGTGGATTCTAATACGCTGTTGCCTGTCTCCGAAAAGACATATGAGAGTCGGGAAGGGAGTTCGGTCTTGGTGGCTGTGAGATTGTCGGATAAGTGATCCGCTGATCTTATCAGTCCATGGAACGTCAGATGATCGGCGCTAATCTTTTCTTGAAGTGCAGGGCTGTATTGTCGCGCAGATATTGCGTTTTAGCCAACAGTAGGACATAAATAATTGTGTGCGCCATGTCTCTTAGAGTAATTACAAGGGGGCCTACGGCTTTCAAACTGATGAAAATGCGATTTTGAGCCAATGTTTGCCCCAATGTTGCCCCAACCAAAATAGAGCATCTGCGACATTCTTGTTCTCCTTAGCTGCATACTAGGGTTAGGGATAAATCAAAGTCGTAAAAACCATAAACGATTGCCAATACATACTTAATTATCTAACTAATCCTCTGATTCACCAGAAGGTTAGTTATTGATGCTGAAAATTATCATTTTGTATTCGATCGTATTATTTGCAACTAGAGAACCTATATTTTGTGAGACATGCATCTAAGAAAACACCTGCTTTGTGCTCACAAAACAATTAGTTTTTAATATGTTTGCAATTCTTCGTTAAAACAAATGTATATGACTGGCTGGATTTAAAGCGCAATGAAGAGACATGAAAAAAATATGGCATCATACATTGTTATCACCTCTCGATTCTACACACTTTCATTTTACATTTGCCAATTTTTTTATCCCTCCAGCCACGTAAAATCAATGTTTCACTGTGTATCCCTTCATAAGTTGCCCACTGGTTTACTCGAGCCTTTATCTCCATAACTGATGCACTTAATCCTCAAAACAGAATGTTATTATAACTTCAGTGTTTACTGGAAATTCAACATCTGAAAATGAACATTTCACCTTTATGGATATATTCTTCACTGAAGTGATAAAAGAGCCTTTCTTGGATCTGTGCATACATTCATCTTAGTTAAGATTGCTTTCCTCCGAATGAGTTAACCTGAATATTTTTGCACTCATTTAAGTTCCTATTTCAGGAATTGAAAGAATCGCTTTGCCCAAGACTACTGATGTTGATGTTGTTCTGAAACCCCAGCAAAAGAGTGTTTTGACGAGGCTACTCCTTTGCTTTTCGGCTGTTTCAAACGCAAAGTCAATTTGCAGCTTAAGTGTCGGTGATGACACCATTGCCCCAATCCACGGTCTGCGTTTCTTCTCATTGCTGTGGGTCATATTGGCACACACCTGTCTTGTGGCATTCCAGTTTTCAGGTAAGCTTTAAGTATTAATATTCTGCCGCATTCAATTGTGTAATAAATCAATTTCTTACTCGTTGAACATCTATGATAAAGTTTCCCCAAAGGGGGAGACTCACATTAAATTTCTGCAAGAGACGAGAGAATATTGAAGGTAACATATGTGTGATAATTCATTACTATATGCTTTTATTGCTGAATCATTATTACTTTGGCTGTGCATTAACTTTTTGCATTCTCATAAGAGATACCGGATATCTTAAGCATCCAAGCAAAATAATGCTTCATATCTTGAGTTTTTATGGGAGGCTTTATCAATGAAGGACATCATTGTGCTCTTCATATGTCCTTGTATTTCATATCATAATTATTTCATCTAATTAATTTACCACTCATTTCATAAATATGCAATATTGCAATGCAGTGAATGCAAAGAGGACAACATTTAAGATGTTTTCCCAAATTAATGTGAAGTTAGGTTACAGCAATATATTTTTATTTGACCAAAAAAGGCTCATAGTGAAACATTTTGGCTCTTCCCCAAGTCAATTCCAAATGCTCCATGTTAATCTGAATTAAAATTCACAAATTATTTACTGCTTAGAAAAAATCCTTCTGGAGGGACAGAGGCTGGTTACTTACCAAGAAGAGTAGAGGATTGAAGTAGTATTTGTAATAATTATGACTCAGTTGGTAAGAAGAAATGTAACAACAACTTAGAGTTGAGTACTTCCTAGTTGTTACCGAATGGGAATCCATCCTCAATAGTGAAATTGGGGAAATATATATATAGGTGCCAGGCATTATTTTCCCTTTGTATCCTCACCTCCAACTTGCGGAAATGACCCCATTTCCATTTCAGTAAAAACAAGTTCTTTATAATTCAGAACAAAATGATTTTAAAGAATGCAATATTAATTCAGTTCATCTATATGGTTCCATTGCTGTGACCTGATAACTCAATCAAATATGTCATTAATAAAAAATCTGCTCAGATTGTACTTTGGAACACTACTTACATTGAAAGCATTTTATGCCATTATTTTTGTTTTATTTTAAAATATAATTTGGAAAGATTTTAAGATTTCCATTACCTCTGCAATGCAAGTTCACAGTTTTTGCTGTGACAGATTGTCTCTATAAATACTATAGCCTACTAAAATAAAATTAACTAATAATGTGAAAAAGCATGGATCCCTTCTCACTAAATAGGAGTAGCACTGCAACTTTTATATTCATTTACAAGAAATACATATTTCCACCATTCACTGAATTACATCCCAGTCTTTTATTACCTCAGCTAATTAAGCAAATTTTGCATTTGATTTTGGAATGCCTAACCTTCACTCCAAGTTTTTCTTTGATCATTTGTGAGTGCTTTCCTGCTATAGATAATCCCTACTGTTTTAAATGTGAGGTTGTTACAAAAGTTATATTCATAAAATTCTAATTATATTTTAGTGTAAAAAAATGAAATGCGCAAGAAATTAAGTCATTTCCTATACGAGTACAATTAAATTTTTCCTTTCGTACTAACCACAGATAATAAGACTTTCCGGGCCAGGGCAGAAAGAGATTTGCTGTATCAAACATTAAGCAGTGGAACTTACTCAGTCGATACGTTTTTCTTCATCAGGTAAGTAAAATTGGTGCACATTGGTGAAAATCAGTGATACTTTCTATTGATAATCAAAGAAATATTCTTTTTTCAAGGATTCTTAAATAAAAGTTCTACCTCATTTCAATTTAAAACCCAGAGTGCAGATGTACATATGTATAACAGCAGAGCTTCAATATATAAGTCTGTTAGTTAATATATACAGTCATAATTTTTTATTCTTCAGTGTTACACCTAGGAGTAATATTTTTTTTATAATCCATTGTGTCTACGTACAGTAGATTCTCATTTTGCAAACCGTTCACGTAATGACGGGTTTGCTTTATGCACTGCCCAGTGAAATCATCGTCATCACTGTCAGAAGCTTGTATTGTGACTGCGCACGTATTTTCCAATTTCTCAAATTAATTGTAAATGCCTTCTTGCGAATTGCAATAGATATTTCCGCATTAATTTTGGTGTTTTACTGCTTGCATTGGCAGGGGCGGATTCAGCATCAAATTTGGGGGGGGGGGTCATGACCTGGGTCCGGGGAGTATGACCCCCGGGAGAGAGGGGCGTTCTCCCGGGGGGTATTCCATACTCAAACTTCTCTCACATTTGGGACTTGTAGACATGCATTTGCATATACATTCCCTTAACTCCTGTAAAAGAATACGAAAACTATTAAACTAATAAAAATTAAACATTTTTGATAAAATTTTGGGGGGGGGGAGTCATGACCCCTGTGACCCCCCCCCCTAAATCCGCCACTGCGCATTGGATGACACGGGTTGCAACACCCTCTTGATCTCTTGATGGATTATGACCGTGAATCTCTGACTCTGCCTTTCATGGCTCGGCAATTAGTCGTCACGTGTCTTCCGCACTTACAATTAGTCTCAGATAAATCTCCCTTTCCTCAATCCACTTCATCACTGCTTGATACCTTTGAGTGCAAAGCTGATAAGCCTTAAATCAGTCCCCAGAAATATAAGAAATTTGTGTAGGTACTTGAAGCTTTTTTGGCTTAAAATTACTTGACTTGATGCCAGTGACTTACTTTGTGGGCGTTTCAAGAAAGGTGGTGTTGTGTTCGAGAAATCTTATGGAGGAGGAGGAAGTATTGATTACGAAATGGAGGCCATCCTGGTTCTTGCCAGGGCCTCATGGTCAACCCAATCAATTACTCTCAATCAGTTTGTGCCGAGCCATTCACTTCAGGGGTGGGCTGGAAGTTTGTTGATGAGCTTAGTGGTCCTGTCGTGGGAGATAATGTGCAATCGATCCTGAGAAGTCAACTCACTTTTCTGCCTTCATATTATTGAAATAGTTGCCTTAGTTTTATATAAATAACCTATTATTCTTTACCCCGAGCATTTTAAAACCCAAAGAATTATTGTAGATAAAGGAATATCTACACTTGTGCACCTGGAAAATACTTATAAGTGTAGAACACGCATTATGATGAAATTCACACTACGAATGGTCCTTCGGAAAGGATTACGGTCGTATAGCGGGTGTCCACTGTACTGACTTTATGCCTGTACCTCGTGTCCTTGTGTAGGATGTGTACTGTAATGTGTATGAAGAAAATTATGGTGGAAAAAATTACCAGTGTATTTTCATAGCAAATGAAGTGGGAAGTGTTTGAAATACACAGTGATCCAAATGACTAGACTGGAGAATATGTCTGTTTCTCTCTGCACATAATATTGTATTGTTACCAGTGGATGTTTGTGAGACAAGCGACCAGCATAGAAATTGGTTAAGGGTGCCAAGCTTGTGATATTTTTAACAATTGTCTTTCAGTCACGTCCTCATGTGTGCCATGCACCTCTGAACTTTTGAGAGCTAATTTTTAGAATAAATTTTAGTGGTAGTATACATATAAGGTAGTCAAGTCGTAATTTTAAGATACTCTTGCATTTTTTCTTTAAAATTATTCCTTAGATACCTACGAAAGGCTAGTGCTTACCTGTGTATAAATCATTTGTACATTTCAGTGGTCTGTTGGTGTCCTTTCTATATTTTCGAACGGTCTCCAAATATGATGTTCATCAGTTGACGTATACTTCTGGTGGGTTCAAAGCAAAAGGAATGCAGTTCATTGGAATGGTTGTTTATCGCTTCCTTAGGTAGGACAATTTAATTTTGAATAGTGGTATTTCTCTATATTTAAATATATCATCTATCCATTTGATTTATTAATCATTTTCTCCAATAGCATAATATACATCAATTTAATTATCAGTGGCAGAAATGATTTTCTCCATTTTTCATTAAAATTTCACTTCAAGTGCAATTTAATTATGATAAGATATGCATGTTTTTTACTTTATTCATGCTAATGGCTGTGAAAATTTTAATCTTTGGAGGAAATAGCCACTGTTACTTCTTACATTCTAACATATATTTCATGGTAAATAGTGATACAATATTTTGTCCTTCTGGTTAGGTTGACCCCACCATACATGTTTGTCTTGGGACTTGTAGAAGTTTCAATGAAGTATTGCCATGACCATGGAAGCTTTGAACCTGTGGCCACTGATTATATCAACTGCCCAAAATACTGGTGGAGGAATGTTCTCTACATTAATACCATGTTTCCTTTGGAACAAAGGGTAAGATTCCTTCAAATACCATCCCAGATGGTACTGACACAGTGTTTCACATTAATTTGCATACATCTTCAAGTTGTCATACAGCTTCAAGTCATACAGTCATACAGCTTCAAGTTGGACATTCTCCACCCTCTAATTTATGATGCACTTGTACGGCAAAGCTGATTCTCTTCCTGCATGCTAATTTTTATTCCTTCACCTCTCTCATGTACCAGAATGGGGTTGTCAGCCAACTTTGTAGGGGAGAGCACCTTTGATCACCTTTCAGTGGCAGGTGCAAGGGGTTTCATCAAGTACACATGAGAGAATTATGTAGCACATCTGATAGCAGGAGTAGGTTGGGATCGCCACTAGAAACTCAGAGACTACATGCAAGGGTTAGACTACTTGAGACATTCTGATCAGTATGTCATCCTCATTAGGTCCCTCTTGTTAGGCACTGATAGCTAGGGACCGGAAAAAAACAGCATCTATTTTTTTTAATTAGCTTTTTTTTATGAAATTAGCATCTATTTTCCTGAAATTACCCAGCTGGAACAAGAGAGATGTTCTTTGGAAGAAATCAGGGAGGGATGAGGGAGAAGTGCTCCCCTCCCAATTCTCTCCCGATTCCCTCCCAATTCTCTCCCTAAATCCTCCCATCAGGTGACACAACATAAAGTCTTTCGGATGGAAAGATATTGATGAAAAGCATATTATATTTTACTTTTATCACTTAAAAATTACAACAAAAATTTCCAGGCAATTGTTTTAAATTGATGTGACCGCTAAAAATTACAGCAGCAACAAAGCAGCAACAAAGCAGCATCATATGCCAGTTATATATCGGCCCAATATCATTTTGATATCACCAACGTCGTTTTAACATCGGGTGATTTTGCCGTTATAAAACTGACATATATATATGATATATAAGTACTCCATGTAGTTGGAGCAAAGGCTTCCGCAGTGGCTGATCATACTGGAGTTAGGTTTTCCAGAACAGCTGCGTGTGTCAATTGCCATAACGACAGTTTCTCCCCCGTTACAGGAGGCGTCTTCAGGTCAAAGTGATGTCCGATCGGAGTATGCCGGAATATATGGGCAGATTTTGGTGCCAAGGTTCCCACTTAAATTGTTTCTGTTTCTATTTCTTCAACTCCTCAACCAATAGAAACACAGAACCAACTTAAGTGGGAATCTTGGCACCAAAATCTGCCCATATTTTCCGGTGTACTCCGAACGTACTTTGACTTGAAGACGCCTCCTGTAACAGGGGAGAAACTGTCGTCATGGCAAGTGACACATGCAGCTATTCTGGAAAACCTAGCTCCAGCAGGTAGATTGGACTCCTACTTTTGTTCTTGCTCTCTTCATTGAGCTTGAAATTTTTGTCTAAGATGCAAAATTAAATGCAGTTAAAACTCATTTATCTGTGATTTATCTAGCTTGTAATTTCTCATTGATTTGCCCTGCATTTATGTACTCCATTTGTAAGTTTAATTTTTTCTAACTTGTATCTTTATCTCTTTTGTGCAGTGCATGTCTTGGAGTTGGTATCTAGCAAATGATACACAGTTCTACATCGTTGGAACCATAATACTAATAATTGCTGTCAAGTAAGTCAAGATGCTGTCTATTAATTAAATATGAATATGCTGATGTGATTAAGAGTAATTGTTTCCCGTCCATATTAATTTTGTGAAGAAAATTGGGCATGACTCGACATTCCGCTTCAGGAAATTTGTCATGTTGGTTGTTTTGATGACTCAAGTACATATTCCCCGAGTTATGGGGACGTCTTCAGGTTGCAGTTCTTGATTTCATCCAAACAACCATCGCGACGAAAATTGTCAAAAGGAGATGGAAACCATCCACAATAATTTGTGAAAACCTCAGAAACGGAGGAGAGACTTTTGCAAAACTTGGTAAAATGTTACATACCTATTTATTTTCAGCTACTTTTGGCTAGCCGCTGGTATGGTGGTTGTTTTCATGCTCAGTGCTTGGTCCACGACTGCTGTGATTACCATATACACCGAGCATACTCCCACGTAAGTTTACGTGAGTGTTATGTCACTCACTCTCATTATGAATTTTAGATAGTTTTTCATTAAACACTCATCTCCCCTTTGGTATTAATGGAAGTTTTATCATAAAGTTAAAATGATCCCACATACGTTTAGAATATTTTTCTCATGCTGTTTATCACTTGTATCTAAAAGAAATTCATTGCAATTGTTACTACTTTATAGATAGACTGATATCAGCTGCATTATTAATAACTGTCGTTTTCTTCATGATTTTAGGACTCAGGATCCATTTGCCCATTATGATGAGCTCTATGACAAACCATGGACCAGAATAGGCCCTTATCTCATTGGAATGTGCTTAGGATGGGTGCTTTTCAAAACTAAATGCAAAATAACCTTTAAGAGTGTGAGTGTTCATTCTGTAACAATTCATCATTTTAAGTGGCCTGTTTGCAAGACATTAATTTTAATTTATAAATGGAGTAGTTAGCTCCTATGACTGATGTATACAATTTTGAATGAATTTGGGGGTTATTATTTAAAAAGTCACAAGATAGAAGCTTTTCAAAATTTTGAAATAGATACATCTTTTTGAGCCATTTTTCTCCCGGCATGGCAGCATTGAAAATATGGACCATTAAAATTTCTGATTAACTCAAAGAAACCAAGGCAAACTTTTGTACTAATAGATAAAGTATAAAATCTCACTTTAATGACATTTAGTGGTGAGTTAAACCGTTTAGGTTTAATCATGAATGTTTAAGGTTAATTTGCATAATAATGTTGAGTTCATATTGTAGAGTGACTCTTTCCTCTTCCAACAGTGGGTGCTAACCGTTGGATGGGTGCTGTCCATGGTAATCCTAAGTCTTGTGGTCTACAGCTTGTACTTTTTTGAGTTTGGGCCAGCAGCCTCAGCTGTCTATGTTTCACTGTCTCACTCTGCTTGGGCATTGGCGCTTGCTTGGATTGTCCTGGTGTGTGCGACTGGAAATGGAGGTATGCTAGTCGGGCAGTAGTTTTAAGATGCTTTTCAAGGTAACGGGACTCTTGAGAATAGTTCAATCCATGAGCAACACACAGAAAAAGTTTCCAAAATTACATTTTACTATTTATTTTTTGAGGAAGGATTTACTAAATCAGTAAAAGTTTAAATGGTTTGGATCAATGGTCAAAGGTGATGAAGAGAGATCTGGCTGTTTCTGGCAAAGATAATGTGATGTAATACGTATAAATTGGCTGGACAAATGAACCAACCTGGACCGGGAACCATACCATAGATCTTTGGCTTGCTCCCTTAAATATTCCAAAACTGCCATGAGAATTAAAAAGACTGGGAAGGATGGTGGTCCGTGCATCGTGTCCCAGTAGGCTGAAGGTCCATGGATCAATTCCCAGTCCAGGGGGAATTTTTATGAAGCGGTTTCTACATCAGAGATGATTGAATACCAGGAAAAGAGCCTGATCAAATTGTACAAATGGGCTGCGGAAACATTGAAGGAATTAAGCAGTACATAGTAGTTTTGAGTAGTCACGAGCCCTGCAGAGGGATGTTGCATGTTAAGATAGTGTACAAGAGGAAATTAGAAGTGGTAGGAATGAAGAGGTGTTTAGGAATGCGGAGAAACTAGGAGAGGCAGAATGAGAAACAAGAAAATCGGAGGCACAGAGCAAAGTGGGAATAATTTTTGCTGAAAGAGCTAAAGAAGATGGAAGATCTGGTGCTTTCCCGGCGAATCTGTTGCATTAGGGCTTCTCGGGTTTCCAGCCAGGTGAGATGGTCCATATTCTCCAATGTTTCGACACGGCCCTTGTCATCAAGGTGATGCTGATGATTGGAAGTGGAGAATATGGACAATCTCACCCGGCTGGAAACCCAAGAAGCCCTAATACAGCTAAAGAAGAGTCCAATATGTCTTGGATGTTTTATGTTTAGCGAGAATAACTGTGTCCAGCAAAGTGTAATGGAAAAGGAAGTCCATGAAAAAAAGAATAGAGGAAGACTGAGGGGAAGGTGGCTGGACTGATTCAGGGAAGACCTTGAGGAGGTTATAGGTATTAAGGGATGAGAAAGACAATAGTTGGGGGCTGAGACAGGAGGAGAAGATTCTCATCTCCTCAATGCCTCATTTATACTTTCATTTGAGCTAAAAGTAATATTACTTATTTTCTGGCAAATCATTGGGTTTTCACTGATAAATGGTTGCTCACGTGCATAGACTATACCTTTGTTTAAGTAATGCACAGTAAAAATATAAAAGAGTGACAAATTTAAATGGTTTCTGGCTACCCTTTGTGGAATTACGTGATGTAACACTAAGAAAAATTGGAATCACCTTCCTACCTCCTCCCACTCCGAATAACACTGAGAACTATTTTTAAACCAAAATGTTCTGTAAATATTTACGCGATGATGTCGACTATTTGACGAAACCTGGTCAGAGACAAATAAAAATCTATTAATGTGTAACATGCCAACTGCAACAGCTGAAATGAACTCAATCATCAACATTTTTTCATTTCCAGGATATGTGAATACTATATTATCATGGAAGTATATATACCCAGTGAGCAGGATAACTTATTGCTCCTATCTTCTTCACCCAGTCTTGATGAGGTCTATTGCGTGCAATTCTGACAGCCCATCGCACGTGGGGAAAGATCTGATTGTGAGTATGATTTCCCATTTCTCTTCTCTAATTCATCACATCTGAAGGGAAAGCATTTATAAGTACTAAATTTAAGTGGCTGTTTATCTGCATTTATTTATACATAATATATCTCTTAATTATGAGAGTTAATAACTGCCAGAATTATACAACATAACTCACGAAAAATTTGAGGCATTACCTATGGCTCATATGGTTGCGGATGTGGTATCTTATAGACATGTGCATTGAAACTTTTACCCATTTACTTGATCCATTGTAGTCATTCATGTAATGATAGTAAGATGGAATCTCTAATCAAGAATTTTAAAGTAAAGTCTTGAAACATAAAATTTAAAATATCCTTCACAATGTCTGAAAGAATTTGGTGTAATAATGTGGACTTGTGCTTGCGGCTATTATGATGACATATATTGTAAAATAGAAAAAGAAATTAGGAAGTTAATATGCATGTTATCATTGTGTGGAGAAACCTAGTGTATAATTTCTATTGGTTTATTTTAAGATGGAATTGTAGCTCACACTTCACTGTTAGGTACCTAATGAGTATCATTTACATAATCAGGGTTTTTTAATTAAATAGATTCAGTTTAAATGGATAGAAAAGATGACAAGGGCAGTTAAGGGGTGGAATGAGGGCAAAATTGACAAAGCTGCTGGACTTAATGATGTGATATCTTAATCCTCAGCTTAGTAAGCTATTGCGATCACAGGTGTAAATGTATCTTTGAAAATATGCACATTTTCTGTGATAGAGCACTAAGACAAAAAAAAGTCTTTTTCATTTCCTTAATAGTAAAAAGTTTTAGAAGAGGACTATCAAACTCCATCTAACTACTAAAAGCATTTAAACTTACCATAGTCCATATGTTGAAAAATACTTTTGAATTTTATGGTGAATTGGTAGCCTAACTCACTCATAATTTCTCATACATTTAGCTCTCTGGATTAACTCAAAATTGCCTCAAATTACGTTGTCAGCACAATATTCTCTGTGGTCATATTAAGTATTGTATGTATTTATGTATGTTTTTTTGGCTTATTGAGCTGATAGAGCACACACTTCATAACTCCTTTAATGGTGACAGTCATATTCTGTGTAAATCTAGATCATGACGAGTGAGCAGAATGTGCAATAACAGTCTGATTTATTTGTTTTCAGACAATAGCTTTCCTTGGATATGTATTGGCATCATATGGATTTTCTTTCCTCATATCATTGGCTTTTGAGGCACCTGTTGTTGCATTGCTACGACTTGCTCACCCTATGAAAAGGTCCAAAGCAACAGCGTGAAGATCATCCGATGGAGTCTCAAAAGTGTTACCAAATGAGCTGGTTTAAGAAAGCTATGGCATCAACTCTCAGGAAACACACATCAACTTTTCAAGGAGTTGATTTACTTTTATATCTGTTACCACACATTTTGAAGAGGTTCGGAAGGAATATATAGTGTGAATGTTTAATTTAGCAACAGTTATGGAGCTGAAATAAGACTCAGAAATATTTTCTGTAAACATTTAACAGGACTGAATGTGTGTGCTTGACTTTCATTGTGTCAAAAATAGTATGAGTGCATTCAAGTACCAGTGTGTGTGCGTGGCAAATATATCAGCCCAACATTATATTATTTGCCCAATTTTCTTGTGCTGACGGGTATTGATATGCTTATCTATGGAATGAGTGTCTTAATGGATCTATACTGTATGAAGAATATTACTTGTTATGTTTTGGGAAGCTGTCATTTATCTAAAGTGGTCAGCTTCTGCCTATATTGAAATTGAATAAATTTTTTAATAATTATTCTTTATTGCTGTTGTTTGAATGTAAGTTATATTTGTGTTTCTGTACACGGAAAGGCAGTTGACATGCAGTGGCAGTCTATCTAGTGTATGTATTATATTACATGTACATATTAGAGATAATATATAATTCAGAATTTTTCTCCTTGGCATGCATGCATTGGTTTTGTATACATATGTACCTACCATCTAGTCTACTTTACATACTTTAGAGTAAATTAAATTGTTTGAAGTTTGCAGATATTGAAGAAAATATCATTTGCGTAGTGATAATAAAAAATTAGCTCGTAGGCTTCCGCAGATGTAGTGTTGACTGTTTCTTTTTTCGGGATTCATTCCGCGATGTTTAAAATAGCAAAAAAAACAATATTTCACTGGTCCTCCTGCCAGCTTCATCAGGTTAACTGAACTGATTCCTTAGTCTCGCTCGTCTACATATATATGAGTGAGGACTCCCATTGTTGTCGGAATTTTTAAATTTGAAAAATTCGTTTAAGATTTCTACTCAACATGTAACCGTCTTCTCGGTTGACGTTCTCCGGTCTCTTTGCAATTTTTATAGCCTCCCTGATTAATCTTGGGTAATAGCGTACCTCCTTTGATATTAATTTTGTCTCCTCAAAGTTGAAATTATGAGTGGGGCCACTGAGATGGTGTTCGGCTATTGCAGAAATGCAGTAATTATTATTTTTAATTACCCATTGATGCTCTTGGAGACGTATTTTTAGGGCTCTACATGTCTGGCCTACATATGGATGTCCACAGCTGCACAAAACTTCATATATTCCTCCGTAGACGTTCCGTGGAAGCGGATCTTTGGCTTTAAGAAGTACGTCCCCTGTCTTCGTCGCGCATATGAATCTGCTAACTACGTTGTACCTCGATAGATTTCTGGAGATTTTTTCCATAGTTCCAGACACATAAGGGAGAGTGGCATATGCCTTTGGATTTTCTCTATTTTCTGTCGGGTCAGTGGGATTTTTATTTCTGACCACGAGAGAATTCCCTTCTTCTTTCCGTGCAGTTTTCAAGATGTAGGCATGGCGGAAACCATTTTTCTCAAATGCCCTTAATCAGTGCTGCTAATCGCCGGTGATAGAATTGGCGTCAGAGATCGTAAAAGCTCGATGATACAGCGTTCTCAAAAGAAGGAAAGCGTTTTTGGACGCAATAGGCAGGGCTGTAGTGTGTCCCCTACTTTGTTTAATCTATACATAGATGACCTTTTAAGGAGATGGAAGGAAGATAATGTAGTACCAGGCATATAATTTGAACCTTCTGAGTACTTAAATATGGTGTTATTCGCCGATGACCAAATTATCATACAAGACAGAGAAGATAAACTGAAAATGGCTGTTCACAAATTACAACAACTGATTAACATTTATAACCTTAAAATCTCAAAAGCTAAAACTAAAACAAAGGCATTTTTAGGTAGCAACCCGATAAGAACAAAAATTGTCATAGAAAACCAGGTACTGAAACAGATATTCCATTTTCAATATTTAGGATGAGATTTAACGTATGACGAGGACAAAGATATCACAAATAAAATTAATGTGTTCCATAGGATATGTGGGACAATAAGAAAAAATTTAAAACGTAAAACAAGAAAAGATACCTAGATAAAATTTTATAAAGTGATGGCTGTGTTGTATGGGTCAGAATGTTCGGCAAAAAACAAAGAGAACTGAAACAAATACAATGATTGGAAATGAGATTTCTCCGAGCAGTTGAAGGATGTACAATTGTACACGGATAGATAAAGTAAAGAACACAGCTATAAGAGAGGAACTAGGTGTCCAGCCGATATCGGAAAAATTATCAGAATACAAAAATAGATGGAAAGAGCATGTATTACATATGCCTAAGGAAAGATAGCCTAAGCATGCTTTGGTCACTATAAGCCACTAGGTATAAGAAGCGTCGGAAAACCAAGGACGAGATGGTAAAGTGAAGCCGGAAAATGCTTAAAGTTTAAACCTGGAAGGAAGAAGAAGAACGGAGTTTTAAAATTTCCGAAAGTTTCCATTCTTGATGACATTAGGGCTTGGATTCCCTTGTATGACTAGGAAAAGTTACTTTCAGCTATGTTTTTCTATGCATTGTAATTTTCAAACATATGCGGTGCACAGAGAGTCGCATCGCATTTATATTAGTCGATAAAAATAATTTGAAATACGTATGTCACAGCAGTAGATTTGCATTTCGCGGATCAACGGTAGTGTAGCAAGTATTGCCATCTATTACGGACGTCGGTAGTTAATTGCCTCTATCCCTCGTATCCCTCTATCAAAGAAAAACAACGTCCAGTCTGTACCTGGCTCTTAGATCGCTTCTGTCGCCCTCTTACGGCCTCAGTCGCAAACGGGTATTCGGGGCTCAACTTGTTCAATGTGTTGAATGTGACATGAGGAAAAAACCGTCGCAATCTTCCGAGGAATAAAGGATCTGTGGACTTCCCATTGACGGTATTTGAAACCAGCGACTTATAATCTGAACCTTCGTGGGAATGTATGGTGAGTGACAATTCATATATTTAATTTACAATGGATCAATTGTGTGGCATCATTGTAAGAAATGGCGTTGAAGAAATGTGTGGCATCATTGTAAGAAATGACATATCTGATTCCTTCTGTAACTATCTTGCTTCATTATTTCTCTGCCTCTTCTTGTTGAGGATAGAATATTTTAGTCCCTTTACTCAGAATAAAAAATGGGTTTAAAGCTGTAGTTAATCTTGACATTCCACCGATTATATCTGACATCACAATGTGAACCCCACGTGCCGACGCAGGGGCGTGTTGTAGTTTATAGTGACAGGAAATAATTTTTTTTGTTAGTTGATGTCGATAGTTTCATGAAAGTTTTGTAGTAGGTACTGTCTAAAACATTTTGATTACTTTACCGTGGTTCTGTTGTGGTGAGGGATTGTTCGTAGGAAATAAGAGGAAAACCCGTCGAGTTCGAACGTCTTTCTCCCTTGCTTGTTTTTGTTGGTCGATCTTATAAACATTTCGTTGAAGCAAGGGGTTTAATGTCGGCCGTTAGATGAGTCAACACGTGTCCGTGTAATCCGTGTAATCATCTAGTATTTTTCATTTGGTTTGTTTTATTCATGTTAAAAAGAATTTTAATCTCATGTTTTTATAATTCGCAATCAGTTATATTTTTTTATTATTCGTGACTGCTCTTTAATCTGATATCATCCCCTTACCTAATGAGACACTGTTCCTAGTACTGCCTTTACCAATGTAAAATAACATCGTTCTAGGACGTTTCTTTAACTTGCCTATGAATCGAATGAACCCAATTATTTTCGAGCCTGTCTCACACATTCTTTTATGCGTACTCCTAAACGTGTTTGAGATGCGACCGGCTTTCGATTGCTTAACCGAGGATTGGGTTGATGAGGCAGCCGAGTTCGGAGACTGGTATTGGTGGAGTTTATGTATTAATTGGAACCCTGATCCCTATATCGGAGCTACGAGGAGAAAATTACAATAATATTACTCCTCCCTTCGGATGGGACGTTAAACTGTGGAATAGGGGTGCACGATTATGAGAAAATTATCGTTTTTTCAGCGTCATATAATCGAAGAGAAATAATCGTTTTTTAAAATTGTTTGGGGGGAAATATCTTGAGAATATTTAGACGGTTTTACTCATGGATATCTGTAGCCGTAGCCTGATAAGTCTATTAAGAGATGTACGTTGATGTGTGAATATAGTCATCAATCATAGTTGTCGTTGGGGGTAGGAATAGTGGGTGGTCTCCATTGGCGTAGTGGGTGGATTTTTCCTCGAGTGGCAGCCTTCCAACTGATCAGCATCCGCAAGGTTTCAAGTTCGCTGCCCTCTTAGGTTTTAACATCTACGTTTTAAGTTCTCGGATTTAAGGTGGCTGGAGTGGTAATAGTTGGTCATAGAGTGCACATTTTCATTAATTATTTTTAAGTTAGTTGGAAAAACTTCTTGGGACCACGTTTCACTTAAGTGCGTCAGTTTATGCTTCGAAACCATACAAAGTAAAGGAGATGATACAATAATTCCTTAATTAAAGCATATTATGACTACAGTTTTCGGTGCCGTATTCGAAATTTAGAAGAAATTATATTAAAATATTTGATTCCGGACATTGGAATCGGCGTGGGTATTTATTTCGAACAATTATTATAATTATAAGTGAATTGAGTATTTTGAATTTATAAGAATATGTGCACATGTGTAATCGATTGATAACGAAATATACCTGTGTTATGTGCTGTAAGGATATGTTACAATGGCATTGAATTGCCAAAACACCAAATCGGTATGATGCATTTTCTCACTTTTATCTTTAGATGTCATAAGTGATTACGCGTATTCAAAGTTTTGCATGAATTATCGGTAACAGATCAGTTTTATCGAATGGCCAATCATTGTCCGATTTTCACTAAAGTTAGGATTAAGTACTTCACATTCTAAACAATACTAGGTGAGGAAGAGATGGTTGCGATAACATCCGTGAATTTAACTTCATATAAAGAGGTGATAACCCTGTACTAGGTGAGAGCAAGGACATGTTAAAACGATCCTCATAAGGAGTAATTATGATAACTTTGTTAACTCCACTAAGTATTTTATGAACACGACCAGGGTTTCAACACTCGGGTGTCATCTTCAGGGATGAATGGTTTCGAATAAATGATTTTTTTGTATAACGAGAGTATTAATTAGTTAAAAGATAAAGATATGCTATATTATGATACTGCTACGTGTAATGATTCCGAATGATCGATTCCGCAACGCATTTTGTTATTTCTTTCCGTAAAAATACAATCCGCAAACATATCTCACAATCAATCTTAAGATTAACTATGCAAAACCATTATGCTTTCTAAGAATAAAGAGCCAAATGAATGGCAGGATATGGAACCATTTATTTAGGTTTTATCTATTTGGTCCTTCTAATATTTCAACGCCTCTGTGACCCCCAAAATTTCAGGTTTGAGGCCCTAGAATTTTTCCACTACGTCAAATAACGCGTCTCCTATGAATGAGTACAACAGTGCACGGTGTTCGAAAATTCACACTCGTGAATTCAACCATGCCATAATTGTTCTTCAAAGAAAAAATCTTGCATGATTTCCACGTATGCATTTCTTTTCACGCTAAACGTGGTTAGAGATGTGACTTGGCAACGCTATGGGGAGAATGAATTATCATTGTCTCTCATGCTGAAGTGCCATACCATTCCGTCAGATTACTTGTAATATTATTACCATAACATCGTTGTGTTATGATTACGATAGAGTAAAATTGAATTCGAGTTAGGTTTTATGATAAGTAAACTGTGATTCACAAAAATACAAAAATTAATATAATTTCATTCTGTATCGGAAAGCCATTTATATTCAGTTACAATACAAATCGTCAGTTTGATATTAGGGGGTTACATCTAAATAACTTTCATCAAGATTTATATCATATCAAGCATGGTCTATTTTAGTTGATGAATGTGCAACAAAGTATAAATTGCTCCATTAAACCATTCATTCATGAATAGTGTTGAAACCCGGGTCGTGTTAATAAAATATTTAGTGGAGTTAACTAAGTTATCATAATTATTCCGTAATGGATCAATGACCCAAGGTCAAGCCTAGTAGATAATTAAATCGCTAAGCCTTCACTTTATTCATTTGGTGGATCAATAGGTGCGGTGGCTGACAGCCGGGGTCCTTTGCACCCTGAAGGAGAGGTATGTTTGTGAGGGATTGGGAGATTAATTTGGGGAATGAGGCTCTGTGGAGAGAATCGGCCAGATTATGAACTTCACCTCTTGGAATGTGATGCCAGTACTTCTATCATTGCACCAACTCAATCTTTTCATCATTTAGTATAATTCCAATTCATTGATAAGTTTCTTTCAGCCCACAGATTGAAGAATGTAGTAGATAGCATCTGGACGGACGAAAGTGTAACTTGAAATGTGATCCACCACACATGGCTTTTTCACGCAATTTGTTCGTAGAGTTTTATAAGATTTCCATTTTTAATTTCTCTGGATACATCGGTAATTTTGCCACTATTACCATTGTTTTCGGCATATTAATAAATGCCCAGCTAATGCATTCAGTATGGCCGGTTGCACATTTTAGTGCTTCAATAGCCCCCTGTGTTATCAAACCATATGGTTCCATTTATTCTTATTGAAAGGATGACTGAGATTTTCAATGAAATAAAACATCACCGTTTTCACTATCCATGCTACCGTCCATTGCGTCCACCTTAGGAACGGAAGAAGATGGCATTCATTTATTTCCAAAAACGAAGTAGTAGCTGGTAGTGACGTTACGATAAATATGCGTGAACGCATCATCCTGGCAATTCTCTTCTTTAATGAGGTTCCGCCGCGACTGTGTGAGTCAAAACAAATACTAAATTCCACATTATTGATATTTTGTCAAGAAAATCCTACTTTCACTGATTCAATGCGTTACCTATAGAAAACCAAAAGTAAGGTACAAAATATGCAGATTATTCCACGAATGTATGTTAAATGAGCATTTTTTCCAGCCATAGGAGCCGACTGCAGCGCCATTTCCTACGAATTACCGCATTTTGACGTCAATTACGGCATTAATTCTTCAATAAATAGAAAAATAAGGTGGTAAGATGCCTGTATTTTATTTTTATTCAGTTTCTCTGGATTATTTCCTTCATATAAATAGTTTTCCACGAAAATGGCATTTATATTTTATGGAAAAATACTTTTTTTCCCCGTGTTTCTCTCATTCCCCCATTGGACACCATGTAATTTCAAGTTCAATTATAGAATGAAATATCGTGGAAAGGTATTATTTTGTTGTTCAAATCAGATAGAGGACAACTTTTTTACAAGTAGACAGAATATAAATAAAATAACATTTAAATCATTTTACGGTTTAAACACCTTAATCAGTGGCATAGACCCTATTTTCCTCATTTCATGAGAATGTGAAAACCTTCCTACAGGAAACTTCTTGGCAATCTCTCTTCATATCTTTTTCTCTCCTTATGCCGCCAAAATGTAATTTCTTACTCTTAATCTATTTAATTTCCTTGCATTCTTCCCTCTTTCACCCTGTTACTTGTCTTAAAACGTTGCTCCCTTGAATTACGTCCTCTCATCAACTTCAGCTCGCATATCTACATCTTCTACACAAACATCCTTTCATCCCTTGCTACAACCAACCTTTTGCCTTCCATTCATACCAAGGTAATGGGGGTTTATCACGATTTTTGCTTTTTACTTTATCGTGCAGGGGACCATGACAAATGGTCATTTGCTAATCATCTCTTAAAGGTCCTAAAAAATTGCCAGAGAGATATAAGAGTCTAAAGTTGAATGGACGGGCAACCTTCTCATAACGGTCATGACGTCATTTCATCCATCGCTTCTTCCCGACACATTGTAAAAGATGCCTGAAAAGGCTTTTGTGAAGATGTCTACTTCTGCCAGAAATACAACAGTGTAAATATTTAGGAAATACTTACCTTGAAAACATATCCGTCTTCACCGGGAATCGAACCACGGGCCATAGGATCGATGGATAAAATGACGTCAGTGGTCGTTTTGCGGAAACGGAAAAAATAAAACTTTCTACGATTAGTAATTTGGTTATTAGGCCTTAATGTTTCGAAGCAACTCCGTAAATCTCTATGAAAACCTTTGCTAATTTGATTTCATCGGTAATATCGAAAAAGCATTCGAATGATAATCCCCCACTGTCAGTCTCTTCCAATCCGTTATCTCAAAAGCCTCCAGTTTACGCAAATCTATTTTTTTTCCACAAAGGCATTGCTTCTGAATATTGTTAGGCTCCTTTTTAAAGAGTAAAATAAGTTTTAGTAATAATAAACACTTGGTTGTTATTCCACACTTTATTATCATCAGGTATGCTGAAACCCGGGTCGTTTTGTTTCCAATAAAGTGTGGAATAACAACCAAGTGTTTATTATTATTAAAATGAAGGAGTTCCACAAAGTAACGTCGGAGACAGTGTCTTATAGTAAAATAAGTCTTTTTATTTCGTGTATCATTTTCCCGTACTTCATTGCATATTTTTTAAATATTATTCCTAATCTGTGCTATGTTTCGCCTAATGACCTTTTCTATCAAATTTTCACCCAGAATACCATCCAGGTGATGATCAGGGGCGGATTAAGTGTAGGCAGAGGATATGGCCACCCCGAGTTCCCTGATAAAATAGATAATGAAATGGTAATCGTAAGGTATTTCACTCTCCCTGGACCCCTAGAAAGTACCGATCCCTCCCCTCCCCATAACAATGCCCTTAATTCGCCCCTTGCACTCAAAGCTCTTCATTCTCGTCTCTCTTGCCTCTTCCATCATAGCTGATCATGCTCTCCATGGATCAAATTTTTCGACTTATTCCAAAGTTTTCTGCCTGAGCCTCCTCGGGTCTTATCTTCTTGCTTTATTCCAATGTCTCGGGTAGGGTATTAACAATAAATTCATTGTCACGAATACCATATAATACAATCTATCTTGAACCTATCTCAGTCTCCTGGTTTCTTCCCAGTGCAATTAGGTCTAGGATGATGCCTGAAGCATATATTTATGATCACTAGGTTATTTCTTATGATAACTCGAGTTTATCGCCGTGGTCATTTCTGCTTCTTAGCCCATAATTGCTAAAGAGCCATCCATCTCTTAAAAGATATTAGGCTTTCCCGGCGAATAATATTAGTAAAATCTTCTCGGGTTTGCCGGCGGGTAAGGCTTTTAAAGGCCTTTCCGGTGGAAAACCCCGAGAAGATTTTACTAACAGCCATCTCTTCCTTCACCCACCACTGTATTCCGATCTACCTTCACTACCAAGTGCTTACTCCCAGGTATCCCACCTATTATTTCCTCCAGCTGTTAACATACATCATCTACATATCCCTCTTGTCATTAGAGGTGGGCATATAACATGAATTATTACGAATTTCATAGGGTCTGACTCCAGCTCATCGATTATCATCATATTACTCAGCTTTTCTGTTTTGACTTCTTTTCTACCAAGATTCGTCTTGATTACAAAGGTAACTCTGCACTGACTTTTTTTTCCACGGCTGTACTTAACCCTATGTCCATTATTCCAGGGGTCCTCACTGTGTTGCCATATTACTTCGCAAAGACCCATGACGTCTAAACCCACATTCTCAGTTTCTTTCTTCATATTTTCTAACTTGCCCGCCCTTAGCATAGTCCTAACATTCCGTGAGCCCATTCTAATTTTTGCGCTCTTCTTTTGTATTTTATTTTCTTGTTCTGCATATGCCTCTTCTTCAGTGCAAGGATTTCACGTGATAATAACAGCGGGAGGCTTGTTCCTAGTGCTTCGAGGCTTGACACCCAGCCCAGGGGGCCAAGTTCCACAGTTGCGAGGATTCATTTTCATGTAAGTACGGTCAATGATTTCAAAGTTAAATAACTGAGATGTTAATCTCTGGCCTACCTCTATATGTTGTGTTTTTTACGTAATACCATCTCATTTTCACGTAAGTGCTATCCTTGATGGTTAGGCTAGTTAATTTAAATGGTATCCTGTGGCCTTCGTCAATATGTAGTGTTTTTAACTTGATACCATTATTTGATAGGAGACCAACTTGCGTCAGACGCCTCTGCAGCCACCTCAGTGGGGTTCAGATGCTGCACTGACTACCATTTGTCTTTCTCCTAGCCTTTGACCTAACTGGCATGTGTTGCCCTAATAAGAGCATTTATACCGCTCCCAGCAGGTCAGTTCTAGGGGTCATGGGAGTGCGCAATTCCTTCCACCATGACAAATGGAGGGAAGAGATGTGTAATCAATGATCCTGAAAATGTTTGCCCTTCTGCATAAGAAACTTAGGTTTTTATCCTCTTTCCATGTATTTTCGTTGCTTCTGCTTTCTTGCAGTTGATTTCATAACTCATTTCCCACTGCAACAGTAAGATGTTCAACAGGTGATATAAACCCTCGGTAAACTAGTTAAATAGTTCATTAAGGCATAAGCAAATATCAATAACATTATCACCTCCTCAATGACTTTCATTCCTTCTAAAGCTGATTAACTTTGAAGTATGTAAGGTAGTAAGGAAACTTTATGGTGAAACACTATAGAGTGAACTTCTACATTATTTTATTAAGAACGTTAGTCCCTCCACGCCCTACCTACTCGTCATACTGTATGTAAGAAATTGCTCAATATTGACTGCAGTTCCTAGGCTGACTGTCCAATTCAATACTTGATTATCTGATAAAAGAGCTGTATCTACTGCCTGTCTTAAGTTTATTCTCACTTCCATATCTTCCCCTTCATTTTAATGCTGCAGCTAGTATACCATTAAAATATTCTACCTTGGTTGAGCCACAGTAATGCAAAACTGCTGATATGAAAGAGCGAATAAGTTAATTTTTGTTGCAAAGGTAGAAGGAAATTTCTCAATAGTATACAAATGCTGACAACTTAACACAAGCTGCTCCATTATGTTTGACAGGAAAAGTTGTAAGTAAATATTAAGAGAATTCAGACATGAGTGTGTGTTACTTTGTTAGTGCCAATTAAAACAAGAAATGTCAACAATTGGGTATTTTCCAAAATTTTAAATTTAAGTTTACGGATCTTTATATGTTACTTAAACTCGAACAAGCTTGCGGAGTGAAAGTAGTTTTAAAATTGATTCAATATTAATTGAGATATTTAAGATTAAAATAGTCGGAATTTCAAATTTTTTTACGCCGATGCGAAACGAAATCTGATTGGCTTGACGTCATTTTCGCTGAGCGATAGACGGATGTGAGGGAGAAAGTGAGTAACTGTAGAAGATCTACCGTATATTTAAAGAGTTTTCATTGAAAACAAAGACTATGGCGTGCAATGGTTTTATTAAAACCATATAAGATAATTTACCCAAATTGGATATGTTTATGGTAGGCGTTTTAATGAAGAAGGACGAGCGATTTAATGCTGCGGTAATTCGTTGAGCTTAAGTCCAAAAAATGTAAGTCTAAAGTTTGCTTTTAAAATCGTCATTTCTGTTTTTTATCATTTTTGATACATATAATTATGTATTTGGTGTATGAACTTTATTAACTGTTTTTCCACTACACTCATAATCATTATGATACTTCTTTCTTTATCGAAGTCCATATCAGTCCATGCAATAGTAAACAAACAGTATCTTAGTAACATATCAACATAACACAGTACTTGCCAAATGTTTGTGCTGCCAATACTCGAAACACCTAAAACGTTAATTTTTTATTTGCTAATTAGTGATTGTTTGTAGAGGATGTTTCTAGAAGTGGCTAGTTTCTGCTTATCTGCTAGTTATCTGCTGCAAAAATGCCTAAAAATAGATTCTCATCTCCTAAATGTCTATTCAAAGTTTAATTTAAGTGTTGTTATATTATAAAGCTTCTCGTGAGAGTTATGGTGATAATGCTATAGGATACGTCCAAGTAAAGAGAGATGGACCACTGTGCACAGTCATTGCAAGAATATGTCCAGAACACAAAGTGATGAGTAAAGCATACATTTTTACGGGTGGACATTGAGGAATCCAAGGAAGAAATTTCAATCATTCAACGTCGTGATTGCGTGAATAAATTTCTTGTTCGGTGTTTCAACCGATGTATTTGTACATTGTGGCACAAAACACCATCTCTATCCCTTACTTAGATACCATTTAAAGGCATGTATAGAAACGCGAAAACGTCAGAAACTAATTTCGCCGCATTTGTTTCCACCGTAAGCATAAGGAAACACCTGGGTCTAAATGTAAACAGCGAAAATGACGTCACAGGCCATTCGGTTGTTTTCGGAGTGTGCTCGGGAGTATTCGTAACCTTCTACTATCTTTAGCTTTAAAACCGAAATTCATACAATTTGATAAGAAAATTTTTAGCCAATGCAATAAGTTCAAGTAACTGAATCAGAATATCGATAGTTTGAAATACGTGGAAAATACCCAATTGCAATACTTTCTAGATGATGTTCCAGCACAATGGTCCGTTGACTTCATGATTAGGCTAATTTTATTTTTATTAAATTTGAATTAAAATAAAAAAATCCTTGTCTGACTTCAATATAGAGAAATGGTAAATTTTTGGTTCCACTAAATTTCACTATGAAGAGAGAATCTTAATTCTAATCAAGTCGAATTAATACAGTGCTCACAGCCCTTGGCTGACTAAGGCTTGATTTACAGTGAATCCAACAGTTTTTATTAATTAATTCCCCTCCTATTTGTCGTTATAATTTAAGCTACTTCTATAATTCCATCGCCATTTCCTCCAGGCTCAAGTTGAATAATGAACATCATGAAATAGAGCACTATGTCACCCAGCTCCTTCCCACCCGGTTTTTCTATCACCTATTTACTTTTGTAATCTGATGAAATGTTGTTCTCTCCCACCAAATTCTCATCTGCAATGAACTCAACCGAAGCTACTCTAGTTAAGTCTGCCGAATGCCTTCCCAAAATCAGAAATTCAAACTAAAATTATTACAATTACATTCATTAATTTTTCTTCACTTTTATTACAGCTATAGTATCTTGCATTTCCATGCCTTAAGTAAACCAATACTATTCTTCGCCTAAGATATCCTTTCTCCTTTTCAATAGCATTTCATCTATTATTATTCTTAAGACACCCTTTGTAGTGTGAGGAGATAGTCTTATTGCTCTATGATCTTTGCGCACAATCACTGTATTCTTCATAAAATGGGGAATCAATACAGTCGTACTGAGCATTCTGATGCACTCCTTCGTCATAGATTCAGGGAATAAGTTTAAAATATTCTGTTTATCTTCTTTAGGTGGCTACCAAGCAACTCTGGAGAGAAATTTTGTACTCCAACTGCTTTATTCACTTTCATTTTCCTTAGAGAAATTTCTTCCTCACAATGGGTCCAACCAGTCCTTCTCCACGTAGCATTCTCTTTTTGGTGTTAGGCAAATAGATCTAATATCTTGCTCATAAAGTTCGTTTTTATACTGTTTCCACCTTTATTGACTTTCCTCTGGTTTCATGTTATCTTTACTACCTTGTCTCCGTTAGTTTTATTTCCTTTCTTACCTCCAGACAATACTTTCACTTTACGATATGGTGCACCTACTTTTCCCAGTCTTTGGAATTTTTCTATATCTTAACGTAGTAAAGAATTTACCATGTTTCCTTTGCCCTATTAATTTCTCACCTTAGCTTTTAGCTCATTTCTCTCTTCATTCTCCACGTATGTTGTTACTTGACAATCCATTTTCTTTTTTGCTGCAATTTATCTCCATCAAAATCATCTCACCCTGTTATCCAAGGCTTTGTCATCCATATTTCTTTACCATTCCTATTTTCCCTTCTGCAGAATCATCCGTAGCGATCATTTGAATTCTAAACCTCAGCGTAATATGGATAAGGATTATAAGTATGCATTTATTGCAGAGTAATGAAATCATATTAGTCGAGTATAAAGTTATTTATAAATTTTTCAAATTTATCATTACATCGTGGTCTGATGATTGTTTATTGCCAATTAATTCTTTCCATAAGCGCATTGGAGGTCTTATATGAATCAAGGAGCCTTACATATGGCAGGTAGCCATAGTAACAATAAAAAGAAGCATACATCACAACCATATAGCGGTGAGGAACCATCTGGCAACATTAGTCCAAGAAACAGATAAAAATTGCGATTTCAGGGATTTAATTGAGGAATGGATGGGACCTGTTTTTACGTTGTAGGGGGGGGGGATGAAAGAAGATCCCCCCCACTATGTGTGCAACTCGAGATTCAGTGTCTTTTCGGAGCTACATGCGTCCAAAGTTGGCTGAAACAGGTTTTTTAATCCTACAAGCCAATATAAGTGTTTTAGATAATTAAAAGCATAGAATACTTGTAGGTAATTCAAAAAAACATTAATTCAAGCTGCAGTAAGTTCGATTTGATTAATTTGTTATTGCAAAACTAACGAAATACCATCCAAAACGGCTATTTTTTAAATTGAATTATTTATCACAAAGCAATTTTTTAAATGTCTTGATCATTTTAAAAGGAAGATTTTCCAATTCCAAATCGACCGATAGTTTGTGAAAGTCAGTTGGTTTATTTGTTGTTGAGATATGTTAAATTGTTTATCCCAAGATGCTTAATGTTGAAAGCCATTACGGTTTTGTTTATTAATGTTTCGGTTCAATTCAAAATTTATTTTCTTTTGGAAGAGTTATATTTCCGATTGTTGATAAAATCCAATGAAATAATTAAATATTAACTTCTTATTTTTGCTTCAAAAAATGGTGTTATTTTTTTGTTATAAACAAATATAGCCACAGCATTTTTGCCACACTTTTTCGTACATTGTACGAGATTCTAGCTTAAATAAATCGAAATATGGCTTCAAAACTAAGATTATCAAAAAAATAAAAGTGCCCTACGACCAATAAGGCCGGAGTTAGGAATTCATTTTTAAAGAATTCGCAGCCACTTTGTTTTTAACAATTAAGAAACGAATTCAACGGCATTAGATAGTAAATGACTTATATTTTTAAAGGAAATAATTTGTTTTTCAAAAAAGAGCATTCTAGTTACTTAAAATAGTGTATAAAGTGGAGCGTGCTCAGAGCGACCGTGGTGGTGGGGATAGCCTACGAGAGACTCGCGCCCGAGACAAAAGCAGAAAACGCTACTTCAAATCGGCGGCGCGCGGAAAAATTCGCCATATTATCGTGAAAACTCAACCAATATCGAAGTTTCTATTTTAAAGCTGTTGTAGCTTGAAAATTTATTAACGATCACATTAATGGTTTTTTAATAATAATGTGTAGATATTTATACGGTTTTAATAGCAATTTTCAAGTTTTTCAATTTTGCTTACACAAAATAAGTACTAACTTTAAAAACATTTGAAATATTTTCTGCGTGCATCGATGATCACATTTTTACTCTTGTTTTGTGTTGTTTACTATGAAGCACATCAAAATTCTTCTTATCAAGAGATATGCCATTGTTTAATATATATAAGCGGAAATTTATTTTAATAAAGTATTGGAATAAATTAAAATCTTGTTATAATATTAAAATTATTTAATTAATTAAATACTTATTGTAATTTTTTCTTTTTAGCTACTTTTCTTTCTTTTAAAATCTTTGTTTTGAAGCCGTCAGCCATTTATTTAAACTAGAATCTCGTATAATGTACGAAAAAAGCTGTGGCTATTATTGTTTATTACAAAAATGTAACCCCATTTTTGAAGCAATATATATAATATAAAATGAATCTCGTATAATGTACGAAAAAAGCTGTGGCTATTATTGTTTATTACAAAAAAGAGCAATTTTTGAAGCAATATATAAGAAATTAATATTTAATTTATTCAATGGTTTATATTAACAATTAGAAATAGAACTCTTCCAAAAGAAAATACATTTTGAATTGGCCCAAAAAATTTATAAACAAAAACGTTATTGCTTTCAACATTTAGCATCTTGGGATAAACAAATTAACATATCTCAGCAACAAATAAACCTTTAACTTAAGACTCTCGATTGATTTGGAATTGGAAAATCTTCCTTTTAAAATGATCAAGACATTTCAAAAATTAATTTGTGACAAATAATTAATTTTTTTAAACAGCCGTTTTGTTTGGATTTTCGTTAGTTTTGCTATAACAAATTAATCAAATCGAACATACTGCAGCTTGAATTAATGTTTTTTTTAATTACCTATATTAGTATTTTATGCTTTTAATTATCTAAAACTCTTATATTGGCTTGTAAAATTAAAGAACCTGTTTTTGCCAATTTAGGATGTATGTAGCACCGAAAAGACACTGAATCTCGAGTTGCAAACATATTGGGGGATCTTCTTTCATCCCCCTTACAACTTAAAACAGATCCCATCCATTTCTCAATTACATCCCTGACATCAAATTTTTGACTGTTTCCTGGACTACATAGCAATATTTTCAGGCAACATGTCTGGTATTCATTGAGTTTTCTTCCAATGCAGGTAATTGGGCACTATCTTCACGATTGTGTCCTCGTGAATCATCATCTGGAGTGCAGTACTTAGGGGATGATTCCTGGTTGGTGTCCTGGGACATGCTATCTTCTGTTGCAGCTTTGCCCGTCTTCAATCTTCACTCACGCTCCACCAACTGCCAAACCTGAAATAAACACGAAACAGGTGTTCTATTTTTATTTTTATAGTTCATCAATGCTCCCTGGAAGTTGTTGATGAAGTGGTCAACACATTAGCAAGTTTCTTCTTGTGCATTTTATAAATTACTTGACATTAATTCAGTGCCTTTAATATGTAGACGTGGACAATATTTGTAAATAAACTCTTTAAGTGTTTAAACGCGTGTAAAAATTAAATGAATAAAGTTGATTGCACGAAGCTATTCACTTTTTGAATTTTCATCTGTCCCACAATTTAAGTTTTCAGGTTGACTGCAAAGGATTGCCCGAATACGGTGAGAGGTAAGATAAACGGGACGCATAATTTCAAGGCAGTCATTGTAAGGTTTTCTTATTTGGTTGCCTACACCATCAGGATGACGTAATGGACTTTCAGAGAAAATATTGTCTTTATTGATTTAATTTATTAGTTGAGGTTGAGGAATGTGCTGTTTCTTTTGTTAATCTATGCACTCTTTTATTTCAAAGTACTATTAGATGAAGTCATATTATTTTTTCTCGGAGAAAATTTCAAGTGCAAACGTACATCCTGAAGGCATAGGTAACCCACATAACTTCCGCATTTGACTTCACGATTACGGGAGAATGGGGGAAGGCTGTCGATTGAAGATGGGTGTCCGAGAATTCAGAGTGGCGAGGTGGCAAAGCCGTCCGAATTTTTAATCTATTTCATTGCTATTCCTCACCTAAATGGATAAATTACTTTCAAGCTTCCTCTCTCGAGGGAGTGAAAGTCAACGAGATCACGTTTACTTTAACTTTGGAGATTAAATATTTCTGCTCATCCCTAAAATTTTGTCTTTGGGCCATTAAACTTCTCCGGTCACTTCAATGAGGAATTCTAACGTGACCTTCTAATGTCCTTTTTTCTCACGTAGACTTATACTCACTATGAAAGTCATAAATTTCTGTTTTGCCACTGATTCTTTCGAGTTTAGGGTTAAAGACTTCTATTTATAAGAAGGTAGGAGAAATATTTTTAAATCAATTTCAGTTCAGTCTAATTCCCTAACAGAAATAAAAATATTTCTCCTCTCTTCCAATAAAATAGTCAAAATATAAAATCGTGTACTATTTTTTCATTGAGCTCGGACAGTTTGAAGCTCTCAATAAAATACACCTGCAGGAAAAAGGTTTAAGAAGTGAAGCGGCAGATGAAAACGTTATCTAAAAATCATGTAATTGAGAATGCAATTCTATGAGTGACCTTGAAACTTCCTAAAAGTGAAAAAAGAAGGACCTGTTTTCCCCGAAGTGTCTCGGTGAGGGTAAAGCTCACCGAGCTCACCAGATGTGGTTAAAGATGGTCAGTTTTACATGGGCGCTTCATTTACGACATTAATTGCGTAAATGAGCCCCATGAGGGACGGTGCTCCCGCTGCATGCTCCCCCATAAACAGGTCCCCCCGGAGAAGTATCCGGTACCCAGAAAAAAACACACAGATTGGGTTTCTCAGGACGCGTCCAGAGCTGCAATCTGAGCTGCCTCCAATGTGCTTTACCCACTAGGCCACCGCGCGTCGAAAGAAAATTGGAGGAAACTCGTATTCATCGTACCCTTCTTTGAGAACCTCTTAGGTGAACTTCAAATATGAGTTTTCTCGGATTCTCGATCGACGCGCGGTGGCCTAGTGGGTAGAGCATTGGGCTGCTAACCGGGGTGCGCGGGTTCAATTCCCGCGCGAGGCTCTGGGCGCGTCCTGAGAAACCCAATCTGTGTGTTTTTTTCTGGGTACCGGATACTTCTCCGGGGGGACCTGTTTATGGGGGAGCATGCAGCGGGAGCACCGTCCCTCATGGGGCTCATTTACGCAATTAATGTCGTAAATGAAGCACCCATGTAAAACTGACCATCTTTAACCACATCTTGTGAGCTCGGTGAGCTTTACCCTCACCGAGACACTTCGGGGAAAACAGGTCCTTCTTTTTTCACTTTTAGGAAGTTTCAAGGTCATTCATATTATTGCATTCACAGATAAATCATCTTTTAATTATAATTTTGCCTGCTGCTTCGCTTCTGACTTCTTATTTATTTTTTCAGCGGGCGTATTTTTTTTGATAGACTTCATTTTTGTATTTCCACTGGACTATTTTAGTAGATTGGGGGAAACATATTTTTAATTCTGTTAGCGAATTAAACGGAACTGATACGGATTTAAAAATATTTCTCTTCTAATAATATTGGCCGGCCGAAATAAAAAATGCATTCTCTCTACAGTTTGAAGCTCTGTTTCACCTAATTTACTCCCCTCCAACTTACTACTCCATAGCAGCCAAACTATACCAGCTGCATAAGAGAGATGAACATTTAATTGAGAATTTTACAAGCAGGTAAAAATTGCGAGTATGAGCTTTGTGGCGATAGCTGTGGAAAAAGTAAATCAACGGAAATATTCAGAAGAGAAATAGTAAATGGAGAAAAATTAAGGGGTATACGAGCGATGTATACTGTGGGAGATAGTTGCGTACGAGTTGGCTTTATTTCGATAACTGCAGGATTCTCTGACTCCCTCCACCCTACTTCATCTCCTCAAACAATCTTCTCTTCCCTTGCCAACCTCTACACCTGTCCATCTTGGCGTATACGTCCTCAGTTGCCTCCCTTATTAACCCACCAAACCAATAAAATGATGTCTTTGAAATGTAATCAAACGCCATGAGGAAACAAGTGTGTTGGGCATGATACATACTGGTGGAAAATGGAGAGAAAAGGTAATTTAGCAAACATGGTATGTGATAAGTGAGAGGAGTATAGCCAAAAACTATGGTGATTCAGAATATATACCTAGTCATGGGGTTTAGTGACTACGGGCTAAAGAAGAACGTGGAGCAGAATAAAAAAATTAAGTTCAGCTTGAGAGTATTACTGCAATTTTCCTAAATGATATTTAATAATAAGACAATGGATTCAAAACACCATATTTATGAGTGTACAGGCCAAAAGATACAACCCATTTTTAAAAAATAATAAGGATTCTGATTAATCCACCGAGCACACAAAGAAGACATATTGCATTTCCTGAAGGAGACTCAATGGAGTGAAGTTGATGCTTACAATGGAGTTTCCTGTGAGGAATTAGAAAACAGTTGTCAATTTCGAATGAAAACATGGACTACAGTTTTCATGGTCTTAAGGTATGTAAGGACAAAAACGAAAATAAACTAATTGAAACTTATTATCTCTAGTATAAGCTGCACCCTAAAGAGGGTAAATATCCCTGGCACTGAAGGGTGGACTTTACAAGCATAAATGTGGTATCTTTTTTAGCACATATATATTCATAAAATATTTTATCTAGATGATTCCTTTCCATGACCTCTTCATTATCATGTATTTTTTCTTCTTTCAGGAGATATAGGTCTATTTAATTTTTTTTTGTTGGGACAGGCTAGGATTTGAAAGGAACAAAATACCAAAGATAAACATGTTCAACATAACATTAATTTTATTTTAAAGCATACATTATATCTTCATTAATTTAATATACAACATACTGACTTCATAAAATTTCACGTATGTAGTTTTATACATAACACTGTTTTTCAGATTTATGACATCATCAGACATAATACCTGTATCAATAATTTGTATTTGATTGATAAACATTAAATTGTATGGGATTTTAAAAGTTATCATTGTGCTTAACACAGTGGGAACCAGAGATGGGTAAAATACATTTCAATTGTAGTTAAGATGCAAAATATAAATAACTCTAAATGACTGAATGCAGAATGAAAAATGTATTTTGAAGCAATATAAATAATCAAAATACCATCATAGAATATTTCAAATATTTAAAATCCCTGGTTACTTATAATTGAAAATTGATTCAAATGAAATTTTAAGGAATTGAGAAGCTCGAGTATTCTTCCCACACATTAGGTAACAAATTATGCAGCATACTGTTGGATCATTTCCTGCAGTAAAATGGTACAGTAATGATAACTTCAAGAGTATTGAATCGAGCCAACAACTTTTTTCTCCATTTGATACTCATGATACATTGACAAAAATATCCACATTTTTCCAAGACATCATAAAATTTAATTCCTTTTTACTGCATTGAATGAACGCCCTTGTCATCAAGAGAGGATAAAAATCATCTTCTGAAGGATCCAAATCACTTCTGTAGCAAAGGGCTTCGTGAACATGTAATTTCTTTTACAGCATTTATTAATATCTGTTGGATGTGTCCTCTGACTTCATCTAATCCATTTGGAGACTACAAAACGTGAATCAAAGAGTGGGTATAAGAAGCCAAAGTGGTATTATTCACTTTAGATGTCTCTCTTTTCTACGTTAAACTTGCAGTCCATAACAAGAAGAGCACATTTTCAGAAGATGTTTCCTTCCTCCTCCATCATTGTATTTGTAGCTATTAATGTAGGAAGTTCAAAGAAGCATTCATCTCCTAAAATCCGCCTCAGTTAATCTGAAGCAAAACTGCTCTGGTTTTACCTTGAGGCTAAATTAAGTTGGAAATATCAATTGACGGAGAAAAACAGGAAACTATATCCAAGGCTCTTTTTATTTTCAGAAAATTTGATTGATAGTCCTTTCCACACTCATGAGATGTCTGTTCTATTTTTATCAGCCACCTGAACTACGGCTTGGAAATATATAATGCCCCTGATATAAAATCTAAAATATTTAGCAAAAAAAGGCTATGTGGACACATTATCATTATGCTTTTTAAACCCTTACACTTATGTAATTTTGGCTAAATGTAGTATCATCATTTTGACGTAAATTAGGATTCAAGACTAAGGAATAATGAAATTATATTAGTACAAAGTAAGTAGGTACAGTAGTTAAGGAAGGCACCTGTTGAGTCACATTCAACGCCCAATCTTACATTCATGCAATTAATGCCTTGAGGATTTACAATAGGTAGGTTTTGTCACTCACCATAAACTTATTACCGAGGTTATGATAACAGCCACTGGCAGCATAATTCGTCAATGGTAAGTCCACAGATTCCATTCTCTTCAGTTGGTTGCTACGCCTCAATTTGCACTCAACGCGATCAACACCGACATCACCAAGTGCTTGTCAGCTGCTGGACCCGCAACAAGACGACAGAATACGACTTCTGGTAAAGCTAAATGAATCCAGGTGTTAGAGTTGTCGTGTGGGTGAAGTATAAATTTAAGAAATTAATACTTGGTAATTTCTTAACGGTGATAACCATGTTTTATACATTACAATGATTTGCATATTCAAATACGACAAAATATAATTATAAAAACAAAAGACAGCACATTTCTAATACTATCTACATAATGAAATATTTTGAGTGACAACATATACTGACAAATATACCTTTGTTTACTTATTCACGCTTCTCTATATGCAATATACATGATTATCCCGCTTTGTCAGAACGTAGAAAAACCATACCTTAAGCTTCGGATGAAATTCTTGGAACAAGGATTTCCAACTCAACGCCATTTTTCTTATATTGCGGCTACTAATTGCTATGGACAGATGGCGTTACTTGCTACTCCAAAATTATTTTGAAATGCCGTCTTTGAGAGAATACTTCGACATTTTAGGTGGTAAATGTGCACCAAAGGATAGTGCTCGTTTTCAGTATCAATGTGAGTAAATAGTAAGGTGAGTTTACTCTCATACAATCTAATATCGTACTAAGTACATTAATTTACTAAGTCATGGCTGCCTTTCCCCCTTTTTTTACTATCGAAAGGTGAGATGTACGTGATAGATGACAAATATTTTTAAATTTAAAACTGAATTTATTCCTTCATCACTCGTGTAGCCGTTACTGAAGCCGGAGTATATCACTATTATATGTTTGCAGTAATTCTGAGTGTCTGGACTGGATTTCCTAAAGGAAAAGGCAGAGAAAACATTGTTGGAATACGTCGGTAAACTATGTTGCCTTTGGATATTAGAGGGACAGAAAAGGTAAGTTGCAGTCGTTTACGATGGTATAAACTGCAAGTAATGTCACTAACTTCTTAGTATTTACGTGTTGTTTAATTTTGTTTAGGGAACCATAAAATTATTCTAAACTTTAACTAAATTGGAAGCTGAGACGTTCGTGAGAATGCATTTATGCACGCCCTGTATGTGCAAGCTGTGATAAGAAGGTAATACTTTTTTATCTAATAATACGCGTAGTTTTTTGTTAGAACTATCATCGCACTTCATTGATATAAATCGTATCTCTCTGTCAAATAATCTTGGAAATGGGTTCTCGGAAAAATAATAGTTAAAAAAAAAATGAAAACGTCATTAATAATGAAGTTGGATGTCTAAATTTGAAATTTACTCTTATAAGGTAGTCATGGAGCTTGAATTCCATGCGTGGGATCCACTGTTCGGCGAAGAACGAGTTCATATCCTAGAGAGACGGCTCTTGAGGAATTCTCAGAATCATTTGAAGCGTTTGAGGAGTGCTCACGAAGGGGACGGAGATCGGAGCGTCCACGAAGCTGGGAAGCACACTCCGTTCACTTGTACGGAAGAGTTCGGGAAGCGCGGGTGACGTTCCGTTACCGCGGAGAGCGAGCGGTGAGCAAACGATTTATACCAGGGCATTATTTGATCGTCCGTTCCACATTCGTTCATGATCCAATGATTCCCAACCAGGGGTGCAACAACGGGGGGGGGGGGGAGGCAACGGGGGGCGGGGGGGGGGGGGAAACGGGGGGGGGGGATTTGCAAAATTATTTGCGCCTTCATCCCTAGCGAATCAGCTCTGAATTTGAACACTGCGCAAAATTTTATTACTACGCTTTGGGTGAAAATTTATTTGCAGACTCTCTTCCCTCCCTCCCCCCCCTCCCCGCTTAGCTAGCTTATAAAGATTATTCAAGGAGTTTTTCCCCCCTCCACGATTCGGGGGATTGTTGCGCCGCTGTTCCCAACCTTATCCATACCATATTTGCACAAACACTCTCAGATAACCTATTTTCAATGCATTTCGCTTACCCTAATGCGTATCCTGGCATTCCCAGGTTTCGCTGCCATATATTTTAGTCTGGAGGAGAACACTTTTGTAAAATGCGATTTTCGCTCCCTTAGAAAAACACTCATTTTCATATATATCTTTCGTTTCGGCATTCGCACGCCTTTTATACCTTTAATCTGACCTTCTATCTTTCGCAAAAGTTCAGCCAAGTAACATAAAGTCGTCCGTCAAATTATGGCCGTATCCTATATGTCTGTGACCCACAATACTTGCCTCACTGTCTCTAATATCTTTAAATTCATTAAATAGATTTTTCAAATTGTTATAATGTGAAATGAGATTAATCTCACGAAAAAATTAGCAAGGTCGTTAAAAATTCCCTCGTTTCAATTATTGCACGTTAGTGAAAATTGGAGCAGTTGTATAAGAGTGGAATAGGAAAATAAATTGCTACGATTTTCGCTTCCTTAGAAAAACACTCATTCTTAGTTACGCTCCACATACTAACTAGGTCTTTCCTTCCGACATCTGTCCTTTTATCTCTCGTTTAAGTTCGAAAGTAGTATAAAGTCGTCCACTTTTTCGTTCGTTTCATCATGCATTGAAATTTATCAGTTTATTCCAGGATTGTTTTCGGCCTCGGAGTGATCCTCAACATGAGCTCCATCTTCGGGAGAAGAAACGTCATGATGGCGTCGATCTTTCGCTGCAATGCCAGTCAGTTGTCCTGAATTCGCTGCGCGTCTCCTCTGATGCTCGTCAACGCCACCTTCGCGCCGGCCAGAAATGATCAAAGAAAGTTAATAGTTCTCTTCTCTTGTGCAGAACGTTTTAGTATGATGAGAAAGAACATGAAATTGATTTTCCGTTTAGTTGGCAAAGAATCCTTGTAAATTTGCTGATTCAAAATGCAATAAGGATTAGCCAGAACAGTCCATGCCACATAGGTATGGAATTATGGCCGTATCCCAGATAGGTGTGACCCTCAGTGCCTGCCTGGCTATGTCTCGAAACTCTTAATTGTTAATCTCAAATTATTTCTTCATTTCAATTAGTGTATAGATATAAATGACAAGTGATGCAGCTGTATTTGATTTGAAAAGGAAAACAAATTTCGCGCTTGAAAAAGTACTTTGCCATGTTAGAGGTGTAGGTGTCGTGCCTAGAGATGGCAACATGTTAGTAAAGTAAAAGTAGCAGATCTTTTTATAAATTAAATCTCTAAATGAACTGGTATTTGGAGTAAAAATAAATGATTTACATGGATAAAAATTAGGGAAACCATTTAATAGTAATTAAAAATTTTATTATAAGTAAAATGAGAAGTGAATGAATTATGAATTGAAGTTGGCGCAGTGTAGTTGTGTGGCAACATTATACCGTTGAGACCGAATTTATACGTTTAATTTAATGCTGGCAGAGCAAGATTGGTTCGTTGCTCGGCATATGTCTTTTATCGGCCCGGTGCGTCGCTGTACGGTCGTGCTTGCACGGTACGGGCGCATCCTTGTAGTTGGTACGTTCATTAGACGCCATTTGGGCTCTGTATCCATGACGCCTGCACTTGCGGCACGGCTCACCCAGCATGATTGAGGCGGCACGTGAAAAAATCGGCCGCGATGGGTAGATTGTTTGAGGGGTGGGTTGGGAGGAGTAAATTGATAGGAGGAGTCGATCGCCGTGGTGATGGCGGACGACCTAACAGGGGAGGGATGGGGTGGTTGCCCGGAGGAGCGGCTACCTCATCCCCCCTATTGGGGTGGGAATAATTTCAAAGGGGGGGGCTATGTCGCTCGTCGTTCCGTTAATAATAAGCCATCATTTTTAAACTATTTTTACTCTCTTATCATCCAAAAATACCTGTTTTAAATTCAAAAATTTAAGAATGTAGAATGAAGGAAAAGAATGGTTTGAAATTTCCCCTGCAAACCCCACCCACTTTCCCCCAAAATTTTCCAACCCCAGTATCTTTCCTCCACCATAGTACCTATCGAGTACTTAAGTACTTTTTTATTGTTTTGCATATTTATTAACATTTACGTCACGCTAAAAGTGTATTCTTTGATTTTAATATTAATGTATCCAAATAATGGTTACATAGTTTTCTGATTATTTCATTCCATTATTGTGCTTTTAACAATATTTACCACTCCAGGTTACCATTCACGCCGCCAAATTTAAATCGCCATTCCATTCCTCTCCCTAGTGTGACTTGATGTGAGCACTACTAATTTATTTATCTCGTGAGGTTTCTCTGGAACTTCTCCCTGCAATGCAAACGCCGGAGAACTTGTCTTCCATCGCAATTTCCTGAAAATCATTTACACCATATTCACTTTCTCATTATAATTTTAATCCGTATATGCATGATTTTTGTATCAATGAAATTTCAGTAACGCAGAGTTTTCTCCGGTGAAGAACCATAAAAATCTTCACTAACAGGTCACACCTGGAAAGCAACAGATCTTTGTTTTTATTATGCAAAACCCAGTCCTTTCCCACGAAATATTTCAACTCGCAAGTATGTATAACTCGCAAATACCCTGTAACCAAAACAAAAATATTCAGGCTCAAATAATTTACATTTTTGCCACTATTTCAAAACTTTATTTCAGCATAAAAAATACAATGTTATCCAAAAAATTCACGTCACTTTGGTCTTTTAAAACATTTTCAATTCACCCACAGCCATTATCTGCTTCACCTATTCGCAGAACACATAAATCCTTCCGATAACGCCAGGCGCCACCTTTTGTCGCCGATCCCAAAGAAGTTCATCATCCTCAATCCGCCGATTTCATGCTGATTTCATAAAATTTAATAACATTTAATTTGATATAGACCATTGATTTTTACCAGCTATGGCAACATCAGGCACTATATTTGTATCGTTAATTTGCCTATTTGAAATCAAATTGTATGAAATTGTGAAAAGTAACCAGATGGGCAAAACTCATTTTAATGGTAGTTTCGATACATAATACAAATTTCTCCAAATAACTATTTAAAAAGATGAAAATAATCTTACAAATGCATTTTGAACTCAATTTAAACAATTCAAAATGCCATCCTTGATCATTAAAAAACGTCCCTGGGTACAAAGTAATGAAAATTCATCAACAAATCTTTGAAATTGAGCAGCTTAACTATTCTTTCCACACATTAACAAATAATGCAGTTAGCTGTTGGATTATTTCTAGCAGTAAAGCCGGTTTCATACGACACTTGATCATGTACAAGACCTAGTATGCTAGCTGGTACTTGATATTGAGGACGAAACCCAGTATGCTAGAAGCCGTACTAGAAGGTTTCATACGATCATTGACCTTGTGCTGGCTATTAAGCAGTTATTCCATACTAACTTAAAAAAGAGAAGATCGCACAGCGTCTGTAAAGTGAACGTGATTGGTAGATGGCCACTGGATCCTACTGGGTCTAGTAGCAAACTAGTACCGCATCAAGTACGAAATCGAGTAGCTCAGCGAGTATACTAGCTAGCATGCTTGCTAGCCAGTATACTGGTTCTGTTCACACGATACTGGAAAGCTAGCATACTAGCGAGTATACTAGACCTTGTGCTGGATCAAGTGTCGTGTGAAACGGGCTTAACATATTTAAAAAAAATATAAATGACAAATAGTTTACATATTCATTCACTTTAGAATGCTTATTTTATAATGACTTCATTCACAATTAATTCCACTTCCTTACAAGAACAATAATATCTCAGAAATTGAGTCAGATAAATCGCCTTTTGTAAATGTGGATAAATCATACAAAATTTAATCTTTCGAAAGGAATACCAGATTTGATAAGATACAGTAATAACAATGTTAAGCGGAACATATGGAGAATACTATTTTTCATCCATTGGATATTTATATAATATTGATAAGGCTTTGGAAATAATACCATAACATCGTAAAATTTCAATTTTATTTAAGTTTAATGGATAGAATGAAGAATCGCCCTTGTCATCTGGAAAGGAGAAAAATTATCTACTAAAGAAGAACCCACATCACTTCTGGAGTAGAGGGCTTCATAAATAATTTCTTTTTTCAGCATTCATTATCATCTGCTGTTTGTGAGTTCCTCCAATCCATTTGTAAGCTACCTCATGTCAAACCAAGGGTGGGTATTACAGTACACAATGGCATTATTGACTTCAGATGAAAGACTGAAATATTTAACGAATTTTTGCCAAAGTTAAATTAGAAGTCTTAAAAAAAAGGTACAAATCTTGAAGATACCAAGGCTACTTCTCCAGTTTCCTTTTCGTTACAATTAATTAGGCAATAACAATACAAAGAAACATCCATCTCCTTGAATCTGCAGCCTGAAATCAGCCTTAGTGAATCAAAGCTACCAAAACTATTTAAGTTTTACCCTGATGCTAAACTAAGCTGGAACTACCTCATTCGTGAGATCGATAAGGTATCCTAGGCTCTCTTCATTTGAAGAGAATTAAGCTCGATAGTCCCTTCCACTTTCAAAAGATGTGTACCATATATAACAGCCACCTGGACTTTGGAAAGGAAACAGTGGGGAATGCCCCAGGCATGAAATATGTAGGCATTATCTGGAATAGCATGTGATAAGGATATTTCAAAGATGATAATATAAATTCCTCATCCCTAGAACACTGCCTTACTGTTCATGAAATTGAAAAGTTAATTGTTTATAGTATGTCTGTGTACAGATTATTGATGTATTCGACCAAAAATCTTCACATTTTCCCCAAAAAATGTGCAGCACAAGAAATATCTCTCGAAAACTAATCTCCCCTCTCTTAACCAATGCAGGTTAACAAAAACCCAACATTCTTTACCTAATTCAGGTATCAGAATTTTTCCTTAGCAAAATCCAACTCTTGGCTAGTCTCTATTGCATTGTGTTCTGTGGATAAATATTATTTACATAGCACCGGTGATATTGTAAAATGTTTGGCAAACTGGATATATACTTGATTTCCTTGACGAGTTCCATTTATTTTCTGAACACTTTCGATTAGTAAAATGTCATTACTATAGCTATTATTGCGCCTTTTAAACCTTTGAATATATGTCATTTTTATAATAGGTGGTTTCATCATTTTGAGCAAAATTAGGAGTAGGTGCTGAGAAATTACGAGGCAATATTAGTGCATGGTAAGGAAATTATGTGCGTGATTAACCGGTTGATTCACATTTAACGCCCAATCTTACGATTCAACCGATGTCTTGTGGATTTACAATGAGTGGGTATTGTAACTCACCATACATTTATCACCCAAGTGCTGGTTATCGGCTGCTGGCGGCATACATTGTGAATGGGAAATCCACAGATTTCATATTCCTCGGAGGGTTTCTCGGCATCAATTCACACTCAACGCCGAAATCCCCAAATGATCGCCTGCGACTGGACCCGCAATAAGGCGAGAGAATGAGACTCCAGGTAAAGCTAAAAGAATCCAGATGCTAGAGTTGCCATACGGGTGAAGAAAATCTTCAAAAACATCAATACATCGTATTTCCATAATGGTGATATACATACTTGATGTATGAAAATGATTTGCATATACAAATACAAGAAAATACGATTATTAATAACAAATGACAGCACATACGTTCTACGATATTACAATGTATTTCGAGCGGAATTATATCCGGAAAATTATTATTTTTTCACTTATTCATGCTTTTTTTATAAGCAACATTCAGGATAATTCTGCTTTTCAGGAGGTGGATCAACCCTACCTTAAGCTTCCGATGAAATTCTTGGAACAAGGATTTCCGACTCGACGATATTTTTCTATGATGGCGCCTACCAATTTCTATGGATAGATGACGTTACTTACTACAATAAAATTTTTTCGAAATACCTTATGTTAGGGAATGCTTATAATACAGAGGGTGGACATGATATGCGAGAAATGGGCTGCAAAGGATTATTTTGTTTTTATATCGTTTATTACATCGTTTTGAACAGCATCTCTGTGAGCATATAATTAGGTGAGTTCCCTTGCACAAAATGGTTTATAATACTTAGTGATATTATTTACTGAGTTGTGATTGCTTGTATAACACTATTTTTTGTGTTCTTGAAAGGTCACATGGTGTGACGAACGTGAAAGATAACAATAATTTGAAAATTCAAATCCGACATTATTCATACTCGCGTAGGTATTGCAGAGATGGGAAAAGAGCCGGAGGTCATCACATTGATTTTCAACGCACTAATTCTGAGTGGCTAAACTTAAAAATGGATTTTCGCAAGGGAAAAAGTAGAGCCTGAGCAGGTGAATGAAGAAGTCATCAACATGTTCATGGTAGAAGTTCTTCAAACGAATACATCAGGTAAGCACGGAAATTTCCCGAATATTCGACGCTTAGATGATGAAATCCGCGGAACTTAAAATTGCAAAAGTCAATACCTTCTTGAATTTATCTCACAGATTGTGTCTCTTACTAAGCTCTCGTGTTTTCCAAGGAATGGGTCGTCCGGAAAGGATATTTAAGACCCTTAGCAAGCGATCAAATCGACGGATTAAATTGGTGGATTCCAACGCTACCAATAGCCTTGTATTTACGAAAATCGCCAGACTCCGTGCCGATAAACTGAGCGATGCGGCGCAATTGAAGGATTAAGTCATTCACGGAAGCTATATGAGCCTCAAACATGATAGGCGTGGAATATCAACAGATTTAAACGAACCATATTCTCTCGTATACTGAGAAAAAATCTAAGAGCCTTCAATTGGAACGTATATGGAGCTTTGAGTCCGATTCCTCGGGATTTTCCTCCATTAGAAAATATTTAGTAAATTCACGAAACTCCGTTGCTTTGAAGATATTATAAAAAATTAGTTATATCTCGTGAGTTATGATACTTCTTTTCCAATATCTAAAATTATCATTCAAAGAGTTTCGATCCAGGGACAGTCGGATCTACAGGCATGTTTTTCTATCCCTGTCCTTGCCTTCTCAGCTATCTCTCAACATCGGAGGAAACGGTTATTTTAATATATTTTTCCGAATTAACCATTTACCTATTAGCTGAGTGAATAGTTGACTCAAGGACGCACAAATAGACGTAAATGTTAGATACTTGTAGGACAACTACTCTCATTTGCAGATAACATAACACAAACGCAATGCATGTTAGCTGCCAAGATCTTTGTTTTACTCGCCAAGGTGAATAGTTGAGATGTAAAGTTTATTTTATAAAGTCCAAGTGACATCGATTGTATAAAAGTAGCGTCCGTGGATCTAACAGTTGACGAAATAAATTCCCTGAGTCTCATTTCTTTTGCTGTCATCTTGTTTATATAAATGTTTTTGCTGGATTTTATTGGTTTTAAGGTTGAAAACATTTAAGTCATATTTAATGTGACAGAATGCCCATTCCTCCTAAAGGGATTGCCGTACGGACAGGTGGGAATACGCGACCGTGACGGAGCGTCCTGTCTCAAGAATGCGACCCCCCCCTTCCTTTTCCCCCAAATTAGGACACCAAAGAAAAAGCAAGAAAAAGTAAATCTCTGCAAAACTTAAGTGGTCCCGGGAAGCGGGATTTAAATTAAAATTGGGGCCCTAGTAACCGTTTGGTGACGGGTCCGGTAGACACGATGTCTAAATTATTTTCACGATCTTTTCCCGAGTGATACCACACACGACGTGCTTGGGACTGCGGCTTGACAGACGATTCACACGTAGCTATGCAACACATGGAATTTATTTCAACAAAATCGACAAGTACACAAAATTATAGCACTGGTGGCAATATTTAATTCTAATGAGATATGAGGGTGAATGATTTGCGAAACGGAATGAGGGTTAGTAAGAAGATGATCAAGAGGTAGCAAATAATTAACATAAAAAATGCACTTTTACCAATGACAATATTGGCGAATTCCAAAGAAATGAAATAATTGTACATGAGGTTCACGTCTTTAACTTGGAGTATGTCCGTTGCCGAGTGAGACGGGAGAATTCAGCTTTAATAAACACAATTTCAAATGCTAAATTGAAGCTAAATTGACGAGTTGAAATGCTCTCTCTCAAACACTGCTTGTATTCTCACACGAACTATGGGAATCACTGAGGTTACGGGGTCGGAGATGGGACACACGGGACTTTTCTTCCCTAGGGGGTGTGGAATTGGGAGATTTTACTTAGTGCTTAGCAACGGTGCGGCAACTCCTTGGTGCGGCGTGGATCCACTGATTCACCAGACGATGTCGTGAGTGAGCGAGTAAGAGAGATGGAGATTTCGAACCTTCGGTGTGCGTTGCCTTTTATTAACTGCGCCCAACCCCTACCACAATCACATGGCAGACAGATGAATTACACAATTGCGCTTCACCACGCCACCGTAACCTGTGTGGAGTGCCCGTCAAGCCGGAGCCGTAGTCCGCGCGCCGTTCAAATAGGCTTCGCGCCGCGACTTCTATGCAAGACTTCTATTTGGGCATTACCATCAGAATATGTACGACTCGTTTGCCTGAAGATTCCGAAGTGAAAGCTGTATTTTATTTTAAAATGTAAATTGAACCATCTACAATAGTATGTCATTTTAATTTTTACATTTGCATTAAATTTTGGATATTGGTTACTTTTGTTGACGTGTGATCGTTAACGATATTTTGATGGACGCAAGGAATTATATGAATAAGATATCACGATAAGGAAACATTTTTTTTCTCCATAGGAGTGGCAGTGGAAATTAAGTGAAGCGGAACCATAGATCGACGCTTTCTTTACTTCCCCAGTGTATCTTACTCTGTATGTGGATTTTAGAGGGACAAAAAAGTAAGTTGTAGTCTTTTAAGATGGAGTTAACTGGTAATAAATGTCACTAATTTTCTTGTGATTAATATATGTTTTTGATGCTGGTTTAGAAACCATTAACTGATTCCAAATTAGATTGCGTGGAATCTACTCCTTGGCGAACTGCGGGTGAATATCCTTGTAAGGATACAATTTAAATGGAGACGTAATAGCCAAGACAGATAGTTGTAAGTACCTGGGAGTCGTGTTAACAAAGGATCTGGGATGGGGGCCCCACATAGAAAAGATAGCCGGGAGAGCGTTTAAAAACCTCCACTACGTGATGAAGAACATAAAAAATGCCCGAAAAAGGTAAAAGAGCAGGCATATTTCACCACCGTTAGGCCAATGCTTGAGTATGCCACGAATGTCTGGGATCCTCATGATAAAGGAAAGGCAAAGAGCTTGGAAAAGGTCCAAAGGAAGGCAGCAAGGTACGTTTTGGGGAGACAAAAAACTACCGATAGTGTTAGCAGCATGTTAGAAGAATTGGGGTGGAGTCCACTGCAAGATAGAAGGAAAGTAAATAGGTTATTGGGAATGTTTAAATGCTACTCCAAACATTCAGCTTGGTTGGAATTGGAGAAGAGGCAAATGTTTTGGGAAAAAATGACCACCCGCTGAAACTAAAATTAAGGAGGCAAAAAATGAATGCTGCCAAATACTCCTTCTTAAATCGTGGGGTCCTGGAATGGAATGAATTACCAGAAGAACTCACAAAACCATTACCAAGAAATGTAAATATTTTTAAAAACTTGTTACTCATAAAAAACAAGAGGAGTGTTTGATGTTGTATGTAGGTATATGTATTTTTAAAACCTTGTTATTAATTTTGTTTCAACCGAAACTAATGATATATTGCCACCAGACAATGTCTAATTGCAGTATCAGTGTAATAAATAATAAATAAATAAGACATGAAGACACTTGAGGGATGCTTAGTATTCTTTGAAGCGTATGAGGAGTGTTCACATAGGAGATGAAGAACGAAGCAAAAGGAGAGCAAGGTAATCGTTAGGAAAATATTCAGGAATAATCCACGTTACAGATGTTTTAATTTAAAATATATAAGAATAATAAATACTTTGATCTTAGAGACATTTAAATAATATGTCTACTTTTGCGAACAGATTAAAAACGGAATCATGTAAAATCGTAATGTATTTGATATAAGAAATGGAATATAATGTAAAATAACTTCATATAATCATCATAGCAATCTATAATTCAAACCTTCCTGTTAGACACGTTTATTGGCATGCCTCCAAGAAGCACAGGATCGATACAGAAGGATTGTACGCCCACGAAGACATAGATACCTCCGTGAAGTAAATTTTTCAGTAAATTGGCTTCAATTATTATGTGTCGTCGTGAATATGCTGATTCAAACTGCAAAAAAGGTCAGCGAGAAGAGTCCATGTCAGAGTTAGAATTATGGTCATATCCTAGATATCTGTGAATATAGAATCCACGAATAAATCCCAACAATTCATGTGTACTTAAGTTATCACCCAATATTGAGTCCAAGCAAAAGTAAATAGTCTGCCCATTAATCTCCAACCCATTCTCTTCCAAATCAATAAGGTCAAACAGAATTGGCTTGAAGACCCTCAAATTGCTAAATACCTTATTTTCTCACAAGAAAAAGACTCCCCAAAAATATTTTCTAATTTAGATATACATTCAGGTGGGAAGCAAGCAATTGAATAGTACAGAGCCCCAATTTTATGGTATTTCGCATGAGAACCGAGAGCTTTATCAGGTTTAAAGTCATCGAAATATATGAAGAGAGGTAACACGATCTTGTTGACAAAATGTTTGACTTTGTTTTTCCACACCTCACCCTGAACTACACTAGAAAACGGCTGATCAGAGGAATACTGTTTTTCAAGGTTTTTTAAAGTTACATCTAGAGCTCCAGTTAACTGGAAAACCCTTCTTAAAACTTCCTTCATTGGAAAATACTGACCATACACACAGCAGTGAACAAGGTCAACTCCCCCCACTGACTTTTTAGTCTTGTACTCAGATCCAATAGTGAAAGGCACATGTTCTACATACATATCGCTCTCCTTCAAAGCTTCAAGTCACCAATAACACTGGTCGGCATGAAAATCGGCCCTGACACCATTCCTGGTAATTCTTACGTAAAATGACCTCCTGAATCCGAATATGACCTCCGTTTTTCCCCATCACCCACCATTTTCGGGGGAGCCCCCCCTCCTATTTAATCACTTTTCGATAATTTGTAGGGATTAAAAGAATTATTGTAGCATTTACATTTCTTTTAAGGGTTTAGAGGGGTGAACAATTCTAAAACATGAACATTTATGGTATGGAGGTAAATTTGGGGGGGATTAGTCCCCGTAAATTGTATAAAAACGCATTAAAAATGATTGATTTTGCCGTTTTTTCGCAATGTTTCACGTATTTTCTAAAATTTCCAGCTTCCATTTCACCTCATCCTCCCCAGAATGATGAAAATATATATCAACAAGAAATAGCAGTGATAATAAAAATGTTTTTCTACATAACATAGCAACAATAATTAAAATATGTAGCAATAGTTCGGAAGATTTACTTTACCACGCTGGCGCTCTCAATGCCTCGCCCGCTCAGTCTTGGCAGCAATTCTCATGCTTTCACAGCAAATGAAGGAAAAAAGAATACTTTGTAATTCCACTAAAATATACGATTGAGATCTTATATTCTCATTGAAGTTACAAAGTATTCTTTTACCTTCATCATGGAGTTCCACTAAGTATCAGCCTCTCAAATCAATTATGTTGCAGTTGTCGCCATCTTCCCTCGGTATACCTCTAGCGATCGCAGAGTCAACTTGTCGGTGTTCTAGGCAATGATTCTGTGTTTCCAAGTTGTTTAAATTGAGTAAAACAGTGGAAGTTGTTTTACTCCGGCTTTTTCCAAGTGAAATGCAGCACGTGGGTGTGAGTTGTGATTAGTGATTGAATGTGTAATTATGCCACACGTGAAAAAATCATCCTGATCGTTTCTGCTATGTTAGCGGTGAATTGAATATAAAATCGCAGCGAAAACCTCTTTCTTTGATTCTTAAAACTGCTTATAAATTTTGCTTTGGCTTCCAAGTTGGCGATCAGGACAAGGATTGGGCTCAAAGAGTTTGCTGCACTACTTGTTACAGTAGTTTGACCAAATGGCTCAAAGGTACGCGTAAATCAATGTCATTTGCTGTGCCCATGGTTTACGTGAACCTCGGTGTCATCTCACGGATTGTTACTTTTGTATGACTTCCACCGTCGGGTTCTCCAGCAAAAGTAAGCATACAATTCAGTGTCCTAATATCCCTTCAGCAATAAGATCAATTCCTCATAACGAGCCTTGCCAATCCCTTAGCCCCCAAAAACTTATACTCTATAGCCATAAATTGATTTGAAAGACTTTGAACAACAGCCGGGGCCAAGTGATACTTCCACCGATGATGAAGAGTGTTCTGATGATTCAGCTGATCGACAACCTCACCTCGTTACGCAGTCAGAATTGAATGACCTCGTAAGGGATTTGGAGTTGCCTGAGACGAAATCTCAACTTCTTGGATCTCGACTTCAGCAGTGGAATCTCTTATAAAAGGGCGTAAAAATCTCTTCCCATAGGACCAGACAGTCAACACTGAAATTACTTTTTACGGAAGATGAAGGCTTGGCGTTTTGCCCTAATTCAAATGCATTGATGATAGAGCTGATGATGCCATGTGACTCAGAAAAATGGAGGCTGTTTATAGATTCGTCAAAGACAAGCTTGAAAGTGGTCCTGTTGGCCTGAAGGTCTTGAGATAGATTATAATCTGTCTCAAGACCTTCAAATGGCTTAGAAACAGCCTCAAATAAAGATTTAATGTGCAAAATTTCTTTAGCAGCCTCATTATTTTCTGTTAGAACTACATGGACCTTACGTTCAAGAAAAGACATATACTGCCCACCAAGAAAATCAGACACACCCTCAACGACTTCTCGAACCGCACTTCGGAGTCATAGAGAATGACGCATAGATCTTCGAGGCAAAAGACAGTGCTGCATCAGAAATATCTTCCTCAAGTTTAACATTATTAGGATTGTACGGCTCAAGGTTGTTTTCAATTACACCAGATTCAATAATCGCATTTGAAGATCCTGCAGTTTCATCATACTCTGCAATAACACCACTGTTGTTGACAAATCTTAAATAATTTTGTAAAGGAACACATAAAACAGGTTGACTCACCTTATTCGCAAAATGTTTTTTAAACGTTCTGAATGTTTGTACGGTCTGAGGCAAGTTGAAGATGTACATTTATAGCAGTCAACTGACCTATGCTTAATTTGAACATAATACCTAAGTAATAAGTGGTTCCGAAATGTGAATACTTTAGCACAATAATATTAACAATAAAAACAGGGCAAAGACTAATGTGTTAGATCAGAAATAACACGAAGGAAACCTTGCTCTTGAGTCACGGCTTGTAACTTAAGAAGTGCTTTAAAGTTGCCAACTACAGATGAAACTAAAACATCCCTCCTGTCACTGCCAGTATCAAGTCCATAAATGGCTTGCTGAAGGAATAGCCAAGCACTGTATGATTCTGGAGAGTAATTGGCATGGAGTGCAAAGATGGCTTTGAAGGCGACGTCCAGAGCTTCCTTAAGAATCTTGAAGGCGTACTTTCTGTCATCTACCACAGCATAGCTGGGTGTTAACTTAGAGCGAGTCTCCCCAACAGCCAACTCAAAAGGTTGCAGATGACCTCCTATCTTCATCTGATCTACCCTCCTCTGGATGTCAGGGTCAGTATCATTGGTAGCCTGGAAAATATTAAATCAAAGTTTTGATAAGTATGCTGCTAATAATACTTATTGCAAAGGAGGCAGAAGCGATAGTTGAATAATAAATTTTTTTTCAAATTTTGAAGTGTCCATCACAGTGAATGACTACCTCAAAAATCAGATTTCTGAAGAGTAGCACTTTTATTGAAAGTGCCCCTTTAATGTTTATTTGTTTATTACTCCAAATTAATTACAAACAAAGATATACACAAAATGTAAGGAGCTTTAGGTAACCTAAAAGGCGGACCTGTGTAAAGCTTAAGCTTACATAATGCATAAAATGCATAGTGATTGTGATAAAAGCAATGATGATAACACTTACAGTGACATGGAGAATAAATCCTTCCGTACATGAAATCTGGGTGGGTTTTGGGAAGACAAATCCCTTCCGGGGTCGAGGTTGCCCCCTCCTCCTTGGTTGAGAAAGAAACAATGCTGGGATTGAGAACAAGATGAGGTTTTCCTGTTCGTCTTCAAGATGAAAATTCAGAGAAATGCACACTAAAACACTTCGCTACAAAAGGGATGCAGAAGCAGGAATTCAAAATTCTTCCACGTTATCGTAAGAACATAATTAAATTTCAAAATTTAAAAAATTTCAATAAGAAAATTTATCTTGTAAGCTAACTTGCTGGTTGGTTTTTGTTGCTTGTTTTTTTGCTTGTCCATTGAATGACTTGTATAAAATGATTTATGTTCCATAGGACAAGGTCCTAGAACAATAAAATTAATAATAAATAAATAAATAAATAAAAAACTTATGCACGGTATGGCAACCACTACCCTTTATCTAATAATGCCTATCCAAACTATAGCAAGAGAAATACCATGAACGACGAATGTGTAGAAGGACCCTTCCCTCCTTTCTCCTTTCCAAGCCTACATATGTTTTGGTTTTTTGGAAGTTTTTCTGCCTCCTTTGACCGCTGAAAGCAATAAAATACAAGAAGGTGGGTGTCGTCCATGTGGGAAAGGAAATGGTCGCTTTCTCCCCTCCACCTGGCAAGGCAAAGCAAAGAAAAGGGTGGCAAGATGTGCCAATAAAAACTGGAGAGAGAGTGTGTCCGAGCCCGGTCATTCCTAACGTAGTTTCGCCTTCAGGGGAAGAAACTTACGACATACTCTCCAGGCTATTGGCCCTCTCCCGAAATAAGTATACACCCCATTGTCGCTGTGGAGAACAATACGTTTCTGTTCTGTCAGTCTCTTTCAGTTCAGCTGAAACTTCAGAGCGAGCAAGATGCCTCCTATAAAAAAAGTGTCCTCAGACTGCAAAATATAAGAACGACAAGTTCCGACGTCGAAAATCGTGAAAGAGAAAGATCCAAGAATTTAAGAAAACGCGATAAGGACATCATCACCAACATTAAGGACTTTGTTGAATGTGCAAAGTCGGGTGATTTGGTTATTGACACCAATAAAGTGGTGTTCATTACAGCAAATTGTGCGGGCGTGAGTCCGTTCAAGAAGATGTTCATCCCAATGATCAAGAGATGATAGAGTGAATGTATCATTCCGTGTTTCTTTGCCCCCTTAACCCTTTCCCTGCTGCCCTGGTCTTTTTATTCCTGTACGCGAAGAAGCGATTTCAGAAATATTTACTTATTAAATAAATGAACTATTTTCATATGAAGAGTGTTAGATAGGTATTATTTGTACTGACCCATACACTGACCAGATGTGCCTTATGTACTATCCCAATCCATAATATTATGGACTATTCGACAAATAAATATATTATTATTGGAATAAATATAATTTTTATTCCCAAATGCCGATATATCATATAAGTATACATACTTTACATAGAGTGCGCCAAGTAATGTAGACTTACAGCTGACTTACTGTGCACACTTGCAGCAGACTTACTAGTGAATTTCGGAACGCGCCCTAGGAAGATGCGACAGACGACGCACATTGGGCCAAACTGAAAAAAAGCTGGCCAAAATTAATAACTCTAATAATTACGAGTCCATATGCAACATGAAGTACCTTTCTAAGGTATTTTGGGCTGATAAACAAGGTTTTATCATTATTTTTTCAATATATTTCATGGATACAGCGCTATTAATTGTATAAACATTATATATGCAATGATAAAGCTTAATTTATATGGTTGAGTGGTCTAGTTAAAACTCCAAATTTCCTATGATAATTACCAAAATACTGTAATTAATAATGCTAGGAGCTATAAAATCCGTAAAAAAATTGTCCAAGTAGAATTTTAATGTATAATACATTTTAAAAAATTATGACTACTGCAACGGAATGGGAGGAATTGAAAATATGTTTCTCGATGAAAATGAACTTGCATCAAGTTAAAATGTTAAATAAATAAAATGTTAAAGCTATAGTTTACGTAGCTTACATTTTCACAAAAAAATAAATATTTAATTCATTTTTTATTGCAAAATTAGTTTGAAATTGGCTATATTCCAGTAAATTTCATTTTTCTATACTTTTGTCGCACTACTGGGATCAGGAGTACTTGCTGGCCCCACAATGCTGGTTTTACAACCTTGCCAATAATGACTCTTTTCTACTTCCCCTAATCCATTGGTAGCTATCTCAAGTTATGCTTTTTACACCTTTTTTGCCTCTTTTTGCAGACTCTTGCCGCCACTTGTTCCGCCAAACGGAATGCTAGTTAGTTTCCTTTGGGGTTTTCTGGTTGTTTTTGCGTACCACATGCATCAGTTGTCCTAGAGAGTGTCGAGTGAACATACAGTATAAGTGACTGCGCTGTGCAACACTGGGTTGATCTGTTCAACGTTAGAACCGTTTAAAATGAGAATATAGTTACCTACTTGTACCTGGAAACCAAAGCCTCCTTGCACCCGTCTCCGTTTCGTCGAGCCTTCACTATGTGTACGTCGCATCTATTGAGGAAAATTTTGCTTTCCAATCATACGAGAAGCAATTTGGTAAGCAAAATTTTAATTTTTAAAATGGATTCCGAGTTGGAGTCAGTAATTTGTTTTTTGCTACCCATGTAAGAATGGTGATAGTAAGGCTGTCGATGCTATTTTTTATTTCGTTTTGTAGTGTTTTATACTAAATTTGTGAGAAACCATGGAGAGTCTCTACTCTCTGTCTCATGGAGAGTCTCTCACTAGGATAGAGAAGTGACAGGGTTGCAGCTTCATGAAAAATTGTAGAGAAAAAATTACGGCACGTAAGAAAAAATATGATAGATTTTTTGATTGAAAAATTTCAATTGAATGGAGATACCGATGCGAAAGGTATTTTGACGAAGTGCCTACAAACATGCTTTTTCACTAGATATTTTGAGAAATGGAGCAAGTTGAAGGAGAGCTACTTCAGAGTTAATAATAGTAAATGACTAATAGAAAATTGGCCTGATAATAGATGTACCAAAACCAGGATATGGCACCACAAACGATGATAACACAGACGCTGTTTTTCGGAACCTAAATTATCAGCAAATATTACCGGTAAGAGAAACTGACAACTATTTAAAATTAAAGAAAACATCGCTGCTGAAGATTAGTGAGTTTTTTAGTTAGTTTAATATTTTTCAGGGCTTCATGAACAACTGATTTCAAGGTTTGAAAATATTTTGAAAGTAATTTCCAGCAGACGATCACTCAATCACAATGAGTTCAGAAAATACTGTCTAGCAACAGCGAAATTATACGTGAAGCAATACCCTTGGTATTATATGCCACCAACGGTGCACAAGCTTCTGATTCATGGTGCAGATATATCCAAGAAAGCAATTCTGCCCATCGGGCAGCTTCCAGAAGATGCCTTGGATTAAGGAAATTAGGAAATTCCGGCATCAATATACGCAGAGGATATCAAGAGAGGCAACCAATAAATATATATTTCAGAGATAGCTGTTCACCTTTGATCCCTTGATATCTTCAATTTCATTTCAAAATAGTAAGTCGAAGGAAGATTTAGATCCAGAAGTGAAAAGACTAATTGACTATGGGAATGACGAATGTGAAGATGAGAGTGATGACGAGTCATCAGAGGATGAGTGACACTTTTTATCAATATTATTATTCAAAATATTTATTCAAATTATTGATAATAATATTATTGAAAAATATGTGTTTTATATTAAAATTTAAATAATAAATGATCATGGTCTCTGCCTCTGGCTTACATTTTTGTTGAATCCTGATCCCAGTAGTGCGACAAAAGTATAGAAAAATGAAATTTACTGGAATATAGCCAATTTCAAACTAATTTTGCAATAAAAAATGAATTAAATATTTTTTTTTGAAAATGTAAGCTACGTAAACTATAGCTTTAACATTTTATTTATTTAATATTTTAACTTGATGCAAGTTCATTTTCATCGAGAAACATATTTTCAATTCCTCCCATTCCGTTGCAGTAGTCATAATTTGTTAAAATGTATTATACATTAAAATTCTACTTGGACAATTTTTTTACGGATTTTATAACTCCTAGCATTATTAATTACAGTATTTTGGTAATTATCATAGGAAATTTGGAGTTTTAACTTGACCACTCAACCATATAAATTAAGCTTTATCATTGCATATATAATGTTTATACAATTAATAGCGCTGTATCCATGAAATATATTGAAAAAATAATGATAAAATCATGTTTATCAGCCCAAAATACCTTAGAAATGCACTTCATGTTGCATATGGACTCGTAATTATTAGAGTTATTAATTTTGGCCAGCTTTTTTTCAGTTTGGCCAAATGTGGGACGCAAGTCCTCAACCAGCTGGCGCGGGCGCATGCCGCTGCACGTGCATGACCACGAGCCTTCCCCTAAATCCCTCGACCACATACTGCTCAACATGCCTGAGGGAAATTCACAATTCATGGAAAATCCTTTCCAAGATATTTTAGCCCATAACTCTGCTGAGAAACATCCCAACGACCACCTCATCGTAGAATCGCCAGTCGCCAACGTTGCGAGAAGTTGCAATTTGCGACAAGATTTACATTGAATGAAGCCATTTAAGTACAGTGTGAAAAAATCAATATGAAAAGTTATTCATAAAATATCTATTCAAATTATCAATGTCATTGAACTGGCATTCCATCGTCTTGGAAATTAAATACTTGCTTCGCTTAGTGGCCGCCACTGTAGCCCGAGTGGCCGGGGCGGTTTTAAATAACAATGGTTGTTTAAATTAGAATCGCAAGTTATCGCAAGAATTTCCTTCTGAATATTGTTCTATATGCTTTTCTATACCACACAGTGCAAATAACTCCGTGTAGCCTGATGTCGATAAAAACGATAATTAACGTTAAACATAAAATTTAATGAAAAAACAGCACAATTTTTGAAAAATTATAAAAATATTAAAATACAAATAAAACGGAACAAACTTTATCTTCGTTCATGCAATGAATATCAATTTTTGGGATCAAAATACTTTAAAACCAACATTATAAACAACAACTCTTTAATAAAGCTTTATATATAGCTATTTACCACGGAAAAATTTCGGTCGCCAAAATCACCCTGACATGCTCTACTTTGACCAGCTGTAAAAACTTTCATGGCGTATTCCACGCTCTGTATAGTACCCTATCTTGAAGAGCATATGCTTAATAATATAAATCAACTGTTTTTGGTTGGTTTACGCGAACTTCATTTTTCGACTTTTGGCCAGCTTTTTTGGATTTTGGCCCACTGTTTTTTTCCTGCCTCGCGCGATTTCCCCCTCCCGCCGCGCACCACTAGAGCCAAATCCAGCACCACAATTCAATTCACCTGCCGACACGATGTGGTGATTGCCAATTGACGGACGCGTCAGGTGACGCGTCACGTGACGGTGATTTAAATTGTGCAGCGCCCAGCGGGAGCGCTGCACAATTTAAATCACCATCTCAAAATTGTACGTTTGAAACAATGAAAATTCTTGAATTTTCCAAATGGTGTGAATATTGGAATTTTTGTATTCTCCCTCAAAATGAAAGTGAAGTGGCACTTCAACCTGACGATCCGCCACTGATGATTACAACGCTGGTAAGCCATGCACTAGCATACGTAGCAACTAGCATATGAACGCCACGGTGAGCCAAAATATAACCTAGTGATTAAGCGTGTAAACTTCAACGATACTATAGTATTTACTTACTTTCGAACGAAGCGATGTTGTGCCCCAAATCAAGCTGTTCCAGGACTTCACTCAGGCTGAACTCCATCGCACAAACCTCTGAAGAAATAAACTTTGCATAACACTTTCAATCCATACACCAACGAATGGACCACACGGAGACCGACTAAAACGAGCACACGTTGACCCTCGCCCTCAGCCGGCTCTAGGGCCAGAACCTGCCGCCGCAGAAAATAATCCTCCATGTTCTTCGCCATCTCTTTGCCACTTTGCAAGCAAAACATGTTTTTTAAAGTCAAATATCGGGAGGGGATATTTACTTATCCTTTTACACGATAGCAGCCAAGAAAATCATGAATTTCGCGGTAAGTCCAGGCCTGATAGTGATTGACCTGGGTCAAAGGTCAAATCCAAGGGCCACGTATTCTTCATCAGCAAAAATCCTCTTTCTTTCCACTCCATAGGCGACATCTTACTTTAAGATAACTAAACTTGAATTGAGCGGAATATTGGGAGAGGAATGCCATCTCAAAAGGAAATATAGATCCTCTTAAGGGAAGACAAATATTCTAAAAGCAAGAGGAAATTATGAGAAGATTTGAAAAGAAGAAGTGTCCTCTACATTTTAGAATAATTTTTTTCGGTGTAATAAGCCATCAAAAACCATAAAAATATCTACCTTTCTTGATATTATTACTCTCTTAACATCCAAAAATCCGTTTAAATTAAAAAATTTAAGAATGTAGAATGAAATAAAAAAGTGTTTGGAATTACCCGACATATCCCATACATAAAATTACGCGTATACACAACTACGCGACAGTAGGAGTATAAATTCCGCCTTGTTGATTTTTGTAACCCTCTTGTCTCCCATTGTTGAAATGAATAAGAAATTGGTCACCATATTCATGATATTTTACTCTCCCAAAAAGGAGGAAGCTGGAAAGTAAACAATTCATTTAAGTGAGTAATAGGATTGAAAAATATTCAAAATTCGCACGGCTTTGTCACCTAGCCGCTCTGAATTCTCGGACACCCATCTCCAATGGACAGCCTTCCCCCATTCTCCCGTAATCGCGAAGTCAAATGCGTAAGTTATGTGGGTTACCTATGCCTTCAGGATGAACGTTGGCACTTGAAATTTCCTCAGAGAAAAAATAATATGACTTCATCACATAGTACTTGGATATAAAAGAGTGCATGAAATGCAATAATGAAACAGCACTTTACTCATGCTTAACTAATGAACTTAATCAATAAAGACCGAATATTTTCTCAGAAAATACACTCAAGTCCACTACGTCATGCTGATGGTGAAGGCAACCGAATAAGAAAAACCTTACAATGACTGCATTGAAATTATGCGCCCACCTTTATTTTACCTCTAAGCGCATTCGGGCGGTTTGCAGTTCGAGCAGATGGCAATCTTGCAGTTGCAGTCAACCTGAAAACTTTAATTGTGGGTCAGATGAAAGTCCAAATAGTGATTCGTGCAATCAACTTTATTCATTTAATTTTTACACGCGTTTAAAAACTTAAAGACCTACGGTTACAAATATTGTCAACATCTACATATTATATTAAAGACACTGAATAAATGTAAAGCAATTTAAAACATTCACAGGGAGAAACTTGCTAATGTGTTGACCACTGCCTCAACAACTTCCAACTAGCTTTGATGAACTACAAAAACACAAATTATAACACCTATTTCGTGTTTATTTCAGGTTTGGCAGTTGGTGGAGCGTGAGTGAAGATTGAAGACGGGCAAAGCTGCAACAGAAGATAACATGACTCAGGACACCAACCAGGAATCATCCCCTAAGTACTGCACTCCAGTTGATGAGTCACGAGGACACAATCGTGAAGATAGCGCCCAATTACCCGCATCGAAAGAAAACTCAATGAATACCAGACAAGTTGCCTGAAAACATTGCTTTTTTGCAAGATGGTTGCTCTATATCATAATAATATATAAAAATTGAATGGTGTCTGTCTGTCTGTCTGTTGCTCAATCACGCAAGCACTACTGAACTGATTGAGCTGAAAATTTGTATGTAGTTAGAAAATGTACCGGGATGAAACATAGGCTATATTAAAAATCTGTCAGGGCCCCCAAAGGCCCCCCCTGGGGGTCCCTTGAGGTCCATGCTAAGCATTGGGTTTGGTGCAGTGGTTTTATTTTTTGCTATTAAAAATTACTTTCACTCAAGATAGAGGGCTGAAATTTTTTTTATCGGATGGCTGAATAAATGTAGTTTCTAATTCTTTCATACGATTTTCTTTTACGCTTCGTAATTATCTGAATATCATGTTTTTTGCTGAAAAATCTGACATTTTTCTCTTTAATCAACAATAGCATATTTCCTTGACAACCAGAGATTTGAATTGCAAAGGATATTCACGCATCTGACATTTAAGTTTTCCTGCCGGCCCATGATAGAACGTAGAAAGAAAATTTGTATAAGAAGAGCCCAAGGGCCTTATGTCCCAAGGGCCCCATGATAGATTGCTTCGGGGGGGGGGGGGTTAATGATGCCTCTGTTGCTACAACAAATACGGCGTCGTTTATTATAGTTTAATACTCAGATGAAATACACGTAGTCACACCACGAATTACACCGTCTGCCTCTCATTACGATTGCGAACTGTTTTTAGACCAATTCCCACATAAACTTTACGAGTAATTTATATATACATGAACGGGTTAAAATGCAGTTTACTTACATTGACTCAATCATCAAGTTGCCTATTTGAGTCTCTCACTTGCCTCTGTGTTTCCCCTCCTTGGAATTAAAAATATATCCATAAACATGCCTTATAGAATAAAGGGTAACCTTTTGAAAATATTTTCTAAAGCATGAGGAATGTCTTCTTTGCATGAAAAACGACAAAGATTAGCCTTGGATGCTCAAAGACATGCCTACGATCAATCTCATGATAATCTCCCCGTGGTGTTTCTCGGATTACACTAAGAACCGCACAAATTTCATCCTAACCAAACCTACTGACGGGTAACCAGCTAAAAATCTGGTTCAAATATTGAGCCATTTGTTTCGAAACTTCAATCTATTTTAAGATGGCGGAAATTATAATTGCGTCAATACATGCTTCTTACCCATAAGGAGAACGGATATTCTGCGCAATGGACGTCATCAGTGCATGAAAATTGGCAAGTGCACTAAGATTGATCACCATAGATTTTTAATTTTGTAACCAATGATTATGATTTAGGAAACAATGAACATAGCCACCCTTTATGCCAAAGGCATAGTCCGGGTATTGAAGGATTCATAGGAATAATAAACATCGCTGCTATTGAAAATGCTCCTTTTGACGTTGTCAACCGCTGGATTATACTCTACTCTCCTATCCTGATTAAGATACTCAACGCACATATCAACAATGAATGGCGGAACTCAATTAAGTCATTGAATGCAAATATATTTATGTTCACAAGGTAAGTGATCAAGCTGTTAATCACTCAGAAGACGGCTAAAGAGAACCGTAGGGACGAGGTGACCATCTATCAACCTGGGTGCTATTTAGTAGAAATGAGTCTGCGTGGCCCATTTTTTGGTTTACCGTCCAATAAAGAGGACAATCACTCAACTCTCCGTTCACCTGGAAAACGAACAAATTACAACAATCACAACATACAAGATAGGTTACGAACTCCTCAAATGATCATGCTGACAGTGTTCTTCAGGCTTTGTGGTTTTCTAATAAAATAAGTTCAATGTTTTTCACACCCGTTGAATTCCAACGGGTACCTTCAGCTAGTGGTTGATATTTCTGCTTCTTTTTGTAGTTACTATGGCTACCTGCCATATGTATATCTCCTTGACTCATATAAGACCTCAAATGAGCTTATGGCAAGAATTAATAGGTAACAAGCAATAATCAGATGATGATGTAATGACTTTGGAGAATTAATAGATAACTTTGTACTCGACCTATAAGTTTTTATTACTCTGCAGTAAATGTATACTTATAATCCTTATCCATATTACACTGAGGTTAATAATTCAAATGATCGCTACGGATGATTCTACAGAAGGGAAAATAGGAATGGTAAAGAAATATGGATGACAAAGCCTTGGATAACAGGGTGAGATGATTTTGAAAGAGCTAGAGGAAAGTCAGGTGGAAAGAGTATAAAGATAACTTTATGAGCAAGAGATTAGGTCTATTTGCCTAACACCAAAAAGAGAATGCTATGTGGACAAGGATTAGTTAGACCCAGGAGTATTACATTGTGAGAAAGATAATTCTCTAATGATAATGAAAGTGAATAAAGCATTTGGATTTGACAATAGGTATTTCACCGGAGTTGCTGGGCAACTATTAAAAGAAGATAAGCAGAATTTTTGAACTTATTCCTGGCATATATGATGGAGTGCAGCAGAAGACTTAGTAAGACTGTAACGATTCCCAATTTTGTGAAGAATACAGCGTTGGTGTGCAAAGATCATAGAACAATAAGCCTAATTTCTCACACAACAAAGAGTGTCTTAGGCAAAGACCAGTTGGGTTTTACTAAAGGCATGGAAAAGCTTGCTGCTATAGCTTTAATGAGGATGAAGATAGAGTTATAGAATTTAATATAAATTGCTTAAATTTGAATTGCTGATTTTGTGAAGGCATTCAGCAGACTAGTATGGCATTGGTTGAGTTCATGGCAGAAATGAGGAGTTTGTGGGAGATAACAACACAGACTATACAAGTAGATGATAGAGTAACGGAGTGGGTATGAGCTGGGTGATATATCTGGAAGTTTAACTGCACTCTATTTCATGACGTTCGTTATCGAGGGCATAACCAGGGAGGGGGGCAATTGGGGTGATCGCCCCCCCCCCCTCACCCCAAGGATGGAGAAAAAGCTCAATTTTAATATCCTACATTCAAATTTTGATAAATGTAAATATAATTACCATATACTTTCAATTTTGAATTGTATTAACTATGAGTAAGTGTAATAGCTGTAAATATAAGGCTGGTTTTGAAATAAAGTGGTTATAACTGTCATTTTTTCTGTAATTTTACATGCCCATAGGTGCACAAATACTAATCCTCCCCCCCCCCCCCCCCCGCCATCAAAAGCGTTACCTGGTTACGCCATTGATTATCAACTTATGAGTGGAGAAAATGGTGATTAAATCATGCATGGAGAAAATGGTGGTGGAATCATATGTGGAGTTTAAAGTATAATAACAAATAGGAGGGGAATTATAAAATAATTACTGTAGGATTCACTGTTAATCAAGCCTCAGTCAGCCAAGGGCTGTGGGCAACTGCTTTTAGTTGACTTGATGAGAATTAATATTTTCTCTTCACAGTGAAATTTGATGGAACCAAAAATTTACCATTTCACTATATTGAATTCAGACAAGGATTTTTTTCATTTTGATTACAACGAAATTTAAATAAATATTAACGTTACCATGAATTCAATGCACCATTGTGCTGGAAAATCATCTAAAAAGTATTGGGATTGTTGAGATTTCGTGTTTTAACTGGCACTTACAAGGTAACACACACCAACGTCAGAAATCACTTAGTATGTAATTACAACTTTCCCTGTTTAACCTAATGGAGCAGCTTGTGTTAATTTGTCAGCATTTGTAATCTTTTGAGAAATTTCCTTCTACCTTTGCAACAAAAATTAACTTATTCGCTCTTTCATCTTAGCAGTTAAGCACTACTGTCTTGTTCAGTTCACAAAAGGCTAAACCAAGGAAGAACATTTAAGTGGTGTAATAGCTACATCATAAAATGAAGGGGAAGATATGGAAGTGAGAATGAAATTAGACAGCCAGATTATCAGATAATCAAGTATTGAATTGGACAGTCAGCCTAGGAACTGCAGTCGACATTGACCAATCTTTCACATACAGTACCTATGACGAGTATGTAGTGTGTAGAAAAGCAATGAAAAGATAAAGACAACCAATGTTTTCCATGGCCAAAGAGGTTGAAGAGCATTAAATAGACCAGGTGGAACAGATAACACATAAATTGAGTACTTATATAAGAAAAGGTTTAGTACAGACACATACCTACCTCAAAAGTGCATGCGATATGGTATCATGGTATAATTTACAAAGAGAGAGGAAATGAGGGAGAGGCTGACCCTATCAATAAAGAAAAAATAGAGAAATGGTTTGAGTTAAGCATAGAAATCATGGTTCAGAAAGCTTTTCTTGAAGAAAAAGGATGGAATTCGACTTGATGCTTTTGAGATGTAGGAGCATCTTGAAATGAGAAGGATAAGTTAGGTGGAAAGAAAGACAAAATAGAAAATGCTAGATTTGATAATGGATGTCGGAAATCAGTGGAAATATTCATAGGATACAATGGAAGTTGATGGAGAAAAAAATAAGAGATATGGCATATCGAGGATGATACTACTGTTGGAGATAGCTGGTTACGAATGGAAGAGAGATTAAATGAATAAGGATTTGGACAATGGAAGGGAAGAGTGTATGAATGAAGTATGATGAACTTCAATGAGACCTAAGGAAGGACTAAATGAAAGCTTTAAAAATTGTCTATAGGACCTCAAGAAGAGAAAGTTATTAGAATTACTGTTTATAAAGCAAGCAATCATTTGGTCCAAACAATGGACATGGTACCCGGGTTAAGTAGGGCATAAAAGGTTAGTACCAAGTAAGAAACCTTTAAAAAAAATGGAAAGTTAGAGATAATTGAATGGGGTATATCTCATAATTTGAAACTATTAACTCAAATTGTTTATTTCTTATTTCACCACATCGAATATTAATTAAAAAATTAATCTTTAAGTAATATTTTCATAGCATTGCGGATCATATTAACGACTCACATTAGTGCTGCAAGTGTTGTAAGAAGCCTCTCACTTTAAAATTAATAAAGACCGCCTGACAGATCTTGCAATCATCTCTGTACATAAGAAGTTATTCGATAATTGAAAATTAAATGACATAAAAATGCAATTAGATTCAATGAAAGCCAAGAAAAGTAGATTTCTCACAACGTGAACAATGCACATCTTTGTAATTTTTTATATGAAGTTTCAAAGGCTATCCTGCAGTAAAACGATAGTTTATCATTAGTAGGTACTTTTTGAAGTTAAAATTGAGTTATCAGGATACGGCTACATATATCCATAAGTAAAACCGTGTAAATATTGTCAAGATATTTTCCCCCAATCAATTTAAAAAACGATCATTTCTCTTCGATTAATGGATGCCGATTAAACGATTATTTTATAATAATCGTGCACCCCTATTCAACAGGTTAACGTCCCATCCGACGGGCGGAGTAATATATTTATATTTTCCTCCTCGTGGCCCCGAGATAGGGATCAGGGTTCCAATTAATACATGCACTTCACCACTGCCAGTCTACGAACTCGGCTGCCTCATCAACCCAATCCTCGGTTAAGCAATCGAGAGTCGGTCGCATCTCAAAAAACTTTAGGAGCTTGCATAAAAGAATGTGTGAGACAGGCTTGAAAATAATTGGGTTCATTCGATTCAATAGGCAAGTTAAAGTAACTTCCTAGAACGATGTTATTTTACATTGGCAAAGGCAGTACTAGGAACAGCGTCTCATAGAGATTGAAGTTCCTCTTAACATTAATAAAACAAACCAAATGAAAACTTCCAGATGATTACACGGAGACGTGTTGACTCATCTAACAGACGACATTAAACCCCTTGCCTCAACGAAATGTTTAAAAGATCGACCAACAAAAACCAGCAAGGGAGAAAGACGCTCGAACTCTACGGGTACCTATTCCTCTATTTCCTACGAACAATCCCTCACCACAACAGAACCACGGTAAAGTAATCAAAATGTTTTAGACAATTCCTACTACAAAACTTTCATGAAACTATCGACATCAACATACCATAACAAAAAGTTTATTTCCTGTCAGTAACTACTACACGCCCCTGCGTCGGCACGCGGGGTTCGCATTGTGATGTCAGAAATAATCGCTGGAATGTCAGGGTTAATTACAGCTTTAAACGTATTTTATTCTGAGTAAAGGGACTAAAATATTCTATCCTCAACAAGAAGAAGTGGCAGAGAAATGATGAAGCAAGATAGTTACAGAAGGAATCAGATATGTCATCTTCAACGCCATTTCTTACAATGATGCCACACAATTGATCCATTGTAAATTTAAAATCTGAATTGTCACTCACCATACATTCCCACGCAGGTTCAGATTATCAGTAGCTGGTTTCAAATACCGTCAATGAGAAGTCGTCAGTGGCGGTTGGTGCTTGTGGCACATTAAATATTTGAAAATAAGACACCTAGGATCCTTTCTGAATACAACTTGAGCGCGCTTGCTTCACTCATCCGTTGAACACGGAGAAGTCTTCAGAACTCTCAGACCCCCCCGTCGTATGAGGGGTAAGCAAACGCGGTTTTGCGCATGCGCGAGCTACGTAAATTGCGTGCTGTACATCGGACAGCGCTACGCCCCAAGCGGAGTAGTCCAAGTCCAAGTAGTCCAAGCGGAGACCATTTCTTCTTTTGGCCACAGGGTGACAGAGCTTGTCACACTAGACTATGTAAAGACAATGAAAGAGCAAATAGTTTGCGCGGCTTGAGAAAGACGCAGACGCCTTTACCCGCTAGAAGGGTTCCCAACTTTTGCACTCTGTTGCTACTTTTTAGCCAAGTTATAATATTTATGCTGATAATGGGGCTTAGATTTTGATACCAACTTTTCTATTTTCTAATAAAAAAATCTTGAATTTCCGAACATGTTTTGGGGAAAATAATAATCTCATCTTGCGGTACATCTTTAGTTCATTTATTTACCTTTTTTGGAATCACTGAAATTTTTTTCGCGGTCAGTTACTTGTTCTGTGAATCAGTCTTGTGTCTACTGTCTAGTATACACGACCGTAGTCTGGTGCAAGTGCCGCGTGTATTTTTGAATGAAGTTTAAGGTGTGAGCGTTGCGTGACCTGCGTATTTAGTTCCAGTTCAACATGGATAATTCCGTGGAAAAACTGTTGAGTTGTCCATTTTCTACCAGAACTTTGGAAGAAAAAATTAAAGTTAAAGAGTTCGGAAGACCCACTCCGGACTTGGTTGTCACTCAAGAGTGCTTCTTCGAACAAAACCAAAACCAAGTCTTTCTGCACCGGATCCCATATGCTCGCTGCATATTCAAGGTGTGGCGAACGTCTGTTCTCGCGTCATTAGATGTGGGTCCTTGCCCTTGGGGTCAATAATGGAACACAAGCTGCATTTTAGTTGAAAAGGAGAAAAAGGCACTGTATGTAGTACCTTTCGGTGAGGAATCGGCTCCCTTAGAGGCAGACAGAAACGGTATTGGCGAGCTGGCGACGGCGGAAGCGGAGTTAGTTGGCGGTGAATCTCTCAATGGACGCTGTCAATGACTGATACGACACGTTTGAATGGACGCCTTTCCGTCCATTTGTGTCACAAGTTTCTTTTTTTATGGAAATGGAATGTAAAGATGATATGCCATAATCTTTAACATATATCAAAGAAGAAGTCATGACTGACTGATTGAACTATTCATCAACGCACAGCCCAAACTACTAGGTAGTGATTGAACTGCGAAATTTTGAGGACATATCCGTACCGTGGAGTATGGGCGCACTAAGAAAGGATTTTTGAAATAAACAATTTTTGCAGTTGTCTTTACCCCATTAATGTTAACTTTCATTCCCATAAGAAAATCATTGATTTCGGTGTATGTGTTTCTTTATTTGCTTATTTACATTATTTGCAATCTAGATATTGAATGGAGATTTATATCATAGAACGCATAAAATGATGCAGTATTTAATTTTTTCATTCAATTTTCTTATGCGCTTCGTTTTCGTGTAAATATTGCGTTTTTAGCTCTAAATTTATCAATTTTTCTCCCTTTCCAACAATAGAAATTTCCTTGGCAACCAGGCGTGAATATCCATTTAATAGCGATATCACGAATGGCTATTCACGGCTGCAGCATTTTAAGGCCAGGTTCAGTGACCATGGGCGTAGCTAGGGGGGTCCCGGAGGGGGCCCGCCCCCCCCCCCCCCAGAAGGCTCGTGGCCCCCCCAGAAAATTTTGAAAATCGAAGTTGTGGCGGCCACACTTCACACAGCGCTTGCAACCGCGCGCCTGCGGCCGAGCCACAGCACGGTGTCGCGGTCCTTCTGGCCTCGTTCACATATTTCCGGGGAAAAAACAACCCCTCTTGAAGTGGGGGTACCCCCCAAACCCCTCGGAGGGTGGGAGGTCCCATGCCCCCCTAGCCCCAGCCAAATTCCCTGGCTACGCCCATGTCAGTGACTAATTTGATAGTGTCTACCCCAACCTCACTATTTGCGTTTAATGGCTTTTACATAGTATCAGCATTTAGCACGTCACATTAATTCTTATAGTCACATACAACGGTTTTCATGTTTTCTCTCTCTCGCTGAATATTAACGGGCATCCTAATCTTGCCCTTATTAGCATTATTTATGGCCGCAGTATGAAATCACAATAACAAGAAGTATAATTGGTATTTTTCTGCTTCTGGAATTGATATAGAATATGTATACCACCAAACATATTCTGAGAATTTGAACTTAAAATCATGATGCGTAGGAACATTTATTTTTCCAAGAAAAACGAACGATAAGGGATCGAACTGGAGATCACGAATTTCCGAAAAGTAGTCAGTTATCTGTGCATAGAAGACATTTATTTTATAATCCTTAAAGTTTGAAAATTGTAATGTAATGCGATTTTGAGTTTAACGCGAGCATGCATACTTTGTACATTATTTATAAGATTATCATTATATATAAGCGAATTTCAATGAGAATTCACTCCGACGTTCCAACATGCGGTTAACGGCTGATTGATAGTACCTGAATATAGCACGCGTCATGCATTGATCCTTATTAATAAAGGTAAATGACATCTCCGACTGAAATTCAACGGGCATGATCATCTTTCAAATAGTCTCTAAGTTAAACCTCAAATTTCATGTCGTGTATACATTTTATTTTAGCCAAGAAAATGTAAAATGCTCAACATTAGCCGAGTTTTTTTATGCATTATCGGAGCAATTAATTCACAGCATCCCGTGCGAAGACGGGTCCCGGGGGTATAGTTGTACTCAAACGACTACAGTTCCCCGTACGCCTTTCCTTCTCAATGACCATCAACAAGGCACAAGATAAATAGTTTCAGTGGTGTGTGGATAAAATCTGAAAAATCTAAGCTTTTAATATGGTAAATAATATGTTGTATGTTCACGAGTGGTACAGCCGAAAAATTCATTTGTTTTTGCAGAGGGCAGTAAGACCAAAAATATTGTAAATCCCAAAGCACTTGAATGCATTTTTTTAACTTTTAATTTAATACACACAAAATCACTGTCTTTCATTTATTTTGTACGTGTAAATTGGTCTTCTTTTTATATGTGTGCCTACTTAAAAAGAAAAAGAGGCATTGCAACGGATGTCGGGCATTCACCCCCCATGCTGGGGCGAAGCCGCGGGCATGGGTGGGGGGGGGGGGGCTCCAGGGGGGCTTCGCCCCCCTAGCTAGCTGCTGAGGTGAGCGAAGCGAGCCGTCAGTGGCTGGTATTTTATATAAATGAAGAAGTCCTGACTGACTGACTGATTCATCAGCGCACTGCTCAAAGTACTGGTGAGAGTATCGTGAAATTTTGAAGATACATCCGTACCGTAGAGTATAGGCGCACTAAGAAAGGATTTTTGAAATAAACAAATTTTGGGGTTGATTTTACCCCATTAATATTAACTTTTACTCCCATAAGAAAAGCATTGACTTCGGTTTATGTGTTTCTTTATTTGCTTATTTACATTACTTGCACTCTAGATATTGAATGGAGATTTATATCATAGAACGCATAACATAATGCAGTATTTAATTCTAACATTCAATTTTCTTATACGATTCGTTTTTGTCCAAGTCTTGCGTTTTAACTCTAAATTCATCAATTTTTCTTCCTTTCCAACAATAGAAATTCCCTTGGCAACCAGGCGTGAATGTCCATTTAATAGCGATTTCATGGATGACTATATTTTCTCCTGCAGCATTTGAGGACCAGGTTCAGTGACTAATTTGATAGTTGTACTCAAACGACTACAGTTCCCCGTTCGCCTTTCCTTCTCAAATGATCATCACAAAGGCACAAGGACAATATAGCTTCAAGCGTGTGGATAAAATCAGGAAAATCCATGCTTTTAAAATGGTCAATTTTATGTAGCATGCTCACGAGTGGGACAGCCGAAAAATTTATTTTTTTGCAGAGGGCGTTAAGACCAAAAATATTGTTTATCTCAAAGCACTTAAATACATTTTTTCAACTTTAACTTAATACACAAAATCCATTGTCTTTCATTATTTGGTACGCATAAATATGTGTCTGCTTTGTATATGTATGCCTAATTAAAAAGAAAAAGAGGCATCGCTACGCATGCCGGGCATGTGCAAAATGGGCAGATTTTCATGAAAGCGAAAATTACGAATATACAGACCTATACGCTTACCTGGGCATGTGCAAAATGGGCAGATTTTCATGAAAGCGAAAATTACGAATATACAGACCTATACGCTTACCTGAGCGGCGGCGCCACTGAACGGGCAGACACTAGAGCGAGTGCGAGAAAATAATGGCCCACCCAACCTTGTCCTGACTCGGGCAGAACCGCATGAGTATTTGCACAATTTTGGGAAGTGACATCTAAAAAATCTATCGATACTTCAGACACTAAATTTTCATTCTGACGCTCGAGAGGCTTTTCGTTAATTTTTTATTACCTAATAAAATCTAATAAATTATTATTGCGCCGAAACACTGGTCCGCCATGTTTTGTAGGCTCTGACGTCATCTCCCATAGTCGACCATTTGTTGATTTGTTGATTGTGTGACTGTGTAGTCTTAGCGTGCGGACGAAACTTTAGCTATTAATTAGCAAATATCGAAATAACTTCGAAAAGGCAAATACTATTTCACTATCAACGCACAGCTAGGCTATTTCGCTTCTGCTAATATGGGAGATGACGTCACAGAGTTTGTGAAAAAATGATTTGCATGAACTGATTTTTTTATTTTATTGCATATTTCACATATTCGGCCAAAAAGGGTTGCTCAGTCTGGCTCACTCACTCGGTTGCCCTAGCCTTTTGAAGGAGTTCCGTGTTTCCTTGATTCGGTTGTCTCCTAATAGAAGACAGTTTCGCACCCGTTCCAAGAAAAATATTTATGACCCCCCCGGGGTCCGGGGGCGAAGCCGCCGGCATAGGGAGGTCCAGGGGGGCTTCGCCCCCCTGGCTAGCTGCTACGGAGAGCGAAGCGAGTCATCAGCAGCTAGTCCATGATAAATATCAATTCACTTCGGTTCAACTGAGCAGCACCGAGGGCAAAATTTGCAGTGGAATTTGGGCTCTAGCGCACATTTCTCTAACGTATTTTAAAATACTGAAAATCCCCATAATGTGCATTTGAATTTTTAAGTACATATGTACAAACAAGATTTTGAAGTGTATTTCAAATACAAAATACTTAAAGTATATCAAATACACATTTAAATTACATATATGTATTTGAGAGGAGTGGGGAGGTGCTGGCGAGCTGTGGATTGGTGGGCAGGTACACAACTCGACTTGAAAGAGTGAATAAGATGGCAGCACTATGGTAAACCGTATAAAGGTGGGGTTGGCACAGCAACCACGATGACATGAGGAAGGTCACGCAAGTGTCTCATCCACTCGCTGGCACTTTGGGAGACCGTGACAGTCTCCGAGGATTTTGAGTCTGTGAGGTATTGCGTGTGCCAGAATTGGCACAGGCTCTCAGACAGCAACACAGCATTATTGGTGTATGGTAGTGCTTGCACATTTGCATCTCCTAACCATTAAGCCAGCATTTGTTACTGCAAGCATCTCTCACACATGTATCCATGATAAAATGGAAAAGCCACGGAGGCATTGTGCATCCTTGTGGTACTACCTGTTTTATTTAACTTGAAACCTGTCACTATATCCCCCATTCACTCTCACATTTCCCTTAATTTTACCATACATACCCTTCATGGCATTCATTAACTGCTCATTCACTCCATAGTCACTTACTTTGACGAATTGTAAACTTAAAAAATGAGTTACTTTATTATGAACTTTTCTAATACATAATTTATTTCGAATTCCTCAGATGTAATTTACAAAAACACCATGAATTTATTGCTGAAGATGTATTTTCCTTAAACAATAAATTCATGGTGTTTTTGGTAAAAATTCTTTTATAAGCCGTAATTTACCTGCTTAACAATGAGTTTCTTGATTATTTTTAAGAGGAGGCGGTACCTCTTATTCTTATATTAATGAATATTATATTAACTCTTTGTGTAAAAAAACAATATTGACTGGTTGCAGCATTTCTGCTCTTTTTTTGAAGCAAAATTCCTTCAAATGTCAAAAACAAAGTGAGTAAAAAAAAAATAGTTGAGTGTTTAAGATCCTTGTGACTATGGGGATTCTTCAGCTCTAAATTGGCATTTATAGTTATTTACATCAATGTATCATTCCAATGGCTCTATACTATCGAGATGTGTTGGGAAATTGCAATAATGTGATATTGAAGAATTTCTGATTGGCTTACTTGAAATTTCTATATATCGAACATGTCATCAATTTTCTAAAGCTCAATGAAAAATGATTCAGTAGTGGTAAACGCCTCATCCGAAAATGCGCTTTAAGTTTCGTGTGCAAGACGTGGCAACGCACCAATCGTTCACTCATGCATATTTTCATAATATGTCTCTTAATATAATTTAGACTACGTATTAATCACACATTCTCAGATCATAGAAAAATTATAAATATATACTAACATGTCACCTTAACTTGTATTATTTTTCGATTCGGAACAAACTGTAGGACTACAACATGTTTAAATATTTTCGATCGTTAACAAATTATACATTTTAGAAATGTGCGTTTGCAGTTATACGTATCTTTATTCATTCTTCTAACTTTTGGTAAAAGGATAATGCTGAAGAATTGGTTTTCCCTGGAATGTGTTACAAAGTACAATAAGTTGAGAAAACTGCTAATTTTAGGGTGCGCGGAGTAAATTATTTCATGAGCATGTTAACATATTTGACTCTTTCATAGAGTAAAAATAATAGCTAAAATTACCTTTAAAATGTGTATTATTTAGCATTAGCATGCACACAATCCAGATATTAATTTACAAAGTGCAGTGGCACATCATTTTGACGCATGGTCCGATGTTTGCATGTACTAGGTACTTATTGAAATACCAAATGTAGGTGGCGGGGGATGAAATTTCAAACCAAGGAGCAACGCATACATATTTGAACTTATGTCGTGAATTTAAAATTTTTAATTTGCGAGCAGAGTGAACTGCAGATATGGGGGTTCCTGTGTATTTACACAATATTACATTATAGATATTCTGCTTGAACATGGTGCAACGCACACCTAAATGCAGTATATGTACATGAAAATATTCTTACATAATTTGGAATCTTTCATTGATCCTGCAAAGTTTTACATCAAATCAAGACCAGCAAAACGAACTTTCCTGAATCCACTACCAATTGAACATTGGCAAGTGGAAAATTCTTCTATGTTCAGAACTTATTCTAACATTTTAAGGTCATAAAAATGTTCAGGAATAGTCTCAGTACATACATAAAATGCTCAAATAACCACACAATGTTGAACATCATGTAAGCGATCAAATATTATGACCTAGAACCACTTATCAACAGGATTAATTATCATGAGATCCATCAAGTTACAGACCACATTACTAAATTCTGGTAGAAAGAAACTTTCCTATCACTTATTGCTTGGTCAACTCTACAACCACTGCATAAAACTTACACATGAGTGTTATCAATGATTCGCATGAGTAAAAATTGTTGCGGCCAAATAACTCAAATTATGCTCCCAAGCAGTTGATTGCGCATCTGCCATCTTCATATAACTCTTTACCATCAAGCCAAACAAGTTACAAGACCATTGGGGAGCTAATTGACTAAGTAAATTTTTCCAAAATACAATTTCAACAAAGCTTACTCTAATTTCTAGATCTGAAGACTGAAACCCAATTTAGTTGGTACGTACATAAACTCATTTCGATATGTATTAGTTGCTTCTATACTCAGCCATAAAAGGTGTTCATGAAAGACTTCTTTAAAACTAAAATGAGAGGGATGAAAAGGGACTTAGAATAATAAGAAACATATTGATATTGTAATTAATATCTTCAAATTCAAAACTTCAAATGAAGTTCAGTCAACCTCACGAGCCAGGAATAAATGGAGCTTTCACGGAGGCCCGCAATGGAGGAAATGTGGTGGGATTTGCAAAAAAAAAATCTTGTTTAAATAAAAAGGTTTTAATCATTGACTTTAATTAAGTGAACCTTGTACAGTTACCAATTTTTGAAAAACAATTTTATTCAAATCATGTCAACTTGTGTACACGTCTTTAATGGAGTTCTTCACTTCAGTTACTATGACAATTCTGAATGAAGTTACATTAATTTTGAAATATCACAAGATAAATCAGAAACAAAGACAAGTTTTACAATGCATCCTAACAAAAAACAAACCTTTTAATTTAGACATTGCAATCTAAACATCAACATTAACATGATTAAAAACTTTTACACTCCAAATATGATGCATTTAAATACATAATAAAGTTCATTTTAAAATAAAGTAATACAAGTGAAGTTGCTCGGCAACTAAAGTTACAACAGGCAGATAAGACCAATTTACAATAACAGTAGCTGCGGAAAACATTGTGAAGTCTAAAATTGCTCCATGATAGATTTATCAAACTTGGACAAGTTTGTAATTTCAATACTAATCAAGTCCTGATGACGGACTCAGGCTCACAAAAATATGATCACAGTCAAATATAGCTGACAATACTTAACTGACGTGGCTCACTTTTCATTTAGAAATAAGTCCTATTTATATGAAATCATGCACAATGGGTCATAATTTTGAGAAACATGGTGTCTAACAAAAAAATGAAACTTCTAACTCATAATATCTTTGAGATATCACTGAAATATATAAGCTACATTGATTTCATCTTGTTATCTGACCTTCATAGTTCCCAATAATTAGAAGCTATTTTTCCTCCCCAATTGGGATACATTGTGCATAGCAACAGTTGATATTAACTAAAAATCAGAAACAATTACCAGAAATAAGTCAACATTTTATTCACTAAGATTTATAATTTATGTTCCAATAGTTTTCCTAAAGCAATGCACAAGGACATTCCCATTACCACTGCCTATATCTTTTTAGACTTTTTTAATCACACCGCAATTCTGCAACGTGGAAAATTTCTTTTCACCATTATTCTCACTTCAGCAGCAGACATTCTACTGAATGGAGGAGGCAATCAGAATCAACAGATTCAGATCAATGAGCATAGGAGAGTTTTCAAAGCAATGGGATAGACATTCCAATTTTTTTTAACCACATCCAAACCAAATTAAGATTTTACTAATCTGTATTCATGCACTTGGAAATGCATTTACATCAGAAAAGATGATAATCAACAAATCTGACCATGTATATATCTTTTCCTTTGATTTTTATTATTTACATATACACATGCTTTTGCTCTGGTAACAGAAATGAAAAAATAAATTAATTTCAATTTCAGAAATTGTTTTGAACATGGTATAAACAAGCATTTCAGCTAGGTTTACTTTCCTTTTTTCCAGTTACTGATGTTACTGCTATCAGAAATGCACAACACTGTCATGGTAACTACAACAAGGAATAAATTCTTTTTCTCAAATTACTTGAAGATTAACAAGATTTATCTTCATTTTCCAGAAAGATGGAAACACTTGCATTAAGTTATTATTATCCTTAGTGAGCTCTCCTTCTCAGGGATATGAGGATCCACTTATTTTTTCATTGCTAGACACAGTGCATCCAACACATTTAACATAAAATGTCATCGTTGCTTCAGCAGATATTATGCACACTGCTAGAAATGTGATACAAGCCAGATGGCCAAACACAATTAAAGAAGACTAGGAATGAATTCACATACATATGAAAGAATCCATATTCTTAATACACTCCAAGTTGTGCTGCGCAAACACACTAATGAGAAAAATTGAAGATGGGGTGAGAAATCAAGGCTTTCGCAGACTTTTAAATGTAATGACAGAAGACTGATGGCTCACTTCTATGGTTATGTATTTGTTATAATTATTTTTTTCTCTTCCTTTCACTGACCCGTTACTGAATCATGTCACACATGGGGTTTACCTTTCATTACTTCCAATTCAATCCTGCAATCGCTAACAATATTGTTCAATGAATTAAACTTTAGGTATTTCAAATTACACCCAACAAAAGGCTTGCATTTGATCATCGAGACTACTTTTTAAGAGTAAATGCCACCAAAATGTAACCCTGCAAATATTCTCTTGAAATTTGAAATTAATACTGAATAACTTAAATATCGTAAGGGATTTTATAATTCATTCAACAAACTTGTGCTCCCATGATCCAACCATAAGCAGAGGAGATAACAAAACTGGAGGAATCATCCCCTTTTTAGAGGACATTGAAAGTTCCCTACAAAAACCAACTCAATCTCACAACCATTCATAAAAAAACTCACTAATTAAAAAGAGATTATTCCCCTCATTCTGCTCACTTTTATTCTGTCAAAACCATGTCTATCATTCAACTCAAGCATTCACAAAAAAAATTAACATCCATGCACACAAGCACTCCTCAAAGCAAAATCAAATCGGGTTACATTCAGCAACGACGCCCCGTCACCATGTACGTTCCACAACCTTCAGCATGCTTATTTCCCGTCATTAAAAGATATAACACCGATCTAATTTATGCCCTCCATTATGGAGATTTGCTCGACCCTCTCAATACTTTGCCGAACACACCACTCCTCTGCCCCTCCCCATTGCAACCCTTTGCCAACTCCATTCTCACCAATATTAGATCTTTCTTGGTCTACCAGAAAGTGTATCCACCTTCAGAGCCACCCGTGAGAAAAGAACCCTTCTTCTGGGAGATGGCTACATTGTGACCAGCCATGGCTGCTAGCTGGGCAGCGTTTGCTGCCACACCTGGGGGTGGTGGAGGCATTACGGGCTGTGCAATCCCATCAAAACGAGCACCAGCATCAAATCCATTCTGCACCAAGAGGGGGGATGAAGAAAAGGAATGTGAAAATTACATTATTAACAGAGAGCAGAGAAGTGTTTAAATTACTGCGTTTTAATCTACCATGGCTGAGTCAAATGACTTCATATTCGACAATTACATACTTATTATTCCTCCCATAACTGTGTCTGCCCAAATAGATGTCACCAATATGGAGGTTAAGAATTAAAAAGACTATGCCAAACAACATTGAACAATCAGTTTTAATATGCACTAGAATTAATCCACAACAACACATTTAAGGATTTAGCAAGTAACTTCTTATCTAAGCCACTCTATTCTAATAGTTGTGACTAATTTGGATGGACACAGTACTACACGTTAAGGAGCTAAGCAATGAGAGGCATGAACCTAGCTTTACTTATAGAGCAAGAGCCTGTCACATCAGATTATTACCCATGCATTTAAATAATTTTGACACAACTTATAAATAACAAATTATGGATTCATTTGCAACAAAACCTATTCGCCAATAAAATAATTATGACTGTAATATGAACGACAATTCTTCATAACATGTGGTCTCTGAATGACCTTCACAAATGAATGAATTCTCATAGCCTTATTCTGCCTGCTAACATTTTAAGTTTGCAACTTAAAATTTCACCTATCATTCGAGGACCTACTCTTAAAATAAATTAAGCTTAAAGCACTAGCACAACTCACTTCCATCCTCATGGCCACACTAGACATTATCATTATAAACAAATAAAGAAAACAATGCTTTGCATGTCAGCTAACGATTTCCTACATTGCAAAATAACTCATCAATTTTCAGGACAGAAATTGTAGCTGTGAGGAGAAAAAATTTCACATGTATGCAATAACCAATTAGGCTCAACTTCATAACTCTTATCACGTTTGAAATGACAATCGTCTCAATGATGGTTTAGAGCATTCATAGACCAATGACCTCTAAGGGTAGTCACATATTTAGCTCTAAAATAAAACATAAATAAAGTAATGGTAAATGTATTATCAGTATCTAGAAGTACTTATGTAATACTGTAATTGTTACTCATAAATTCCATTACAAATTCAACAGACAAATATTTTACACCCATTTCAGAAGACCAAACAATTTTTGACATAATCATGAAAGCTACAATTCACAGGAGGCATTTGAAAAATTAGCTAAGGTCCAATTTTCATAGACCAGTATTATTTTAAGTGAATTTCACACGTAAAAGGAAAATGCACAAATACTTCAAGTGCCACATGAAATAAAAACCCAACCCCTCCCTTCCTATTTGAGCATCATTAATTCGCTTGTAAATTGAAAATTGTTCACCTGACCCTTCACACATTTTAAATTTAAAAACCCTTTTGGATAAGTCTTGACTATGTCCCCCTATTTGCAGGATATCCAACTGCATCGAGAGTTACCGTACATACTTGAGTATAAGTCAAGCAATTTCTTCCTTTCTTTGGCCAACGGAAACCTACCTTCAACAAGTCTAGTCAGTAAAAAAGGTATCTTTTTTGAGGTCAATAATTCTTTGTATTGGCTGCATAATACCATAGGTATCTTTATTACTAGTATGCCACGGAGAATATTTATTTAAAATCAGGGTGGGCACTGAGATGCAAAAATAAAATTCCTGGGTTTTTCGTGGTTACTTCCCCATTTTTTCCTGGATCTTTCTAAATCAGTTTCTATGCATTACTATTTGAGAAGTTAGATGGGGAGAAATAACAGTATTGGTAATGAACTAATATATGGCGCATTAATGGCACAAAGCTATGAATTGTGCGATGTATATAGTTCTCCTGATCTCTATACATGTACATAAAATTGAACTTTAAATTAGAGAAATCAGAAATTAGTCCCTTGTTTTTTTTTCAGGTGTTAACGTACAAGTTACTCTATAGTAGTGATGGGCAAAGTCGGTCATTCCCGTGATCCCAATCATGATCACCATTCACTTGAGTGATTCTGTCATGAACGCCAGGTACTGGTTGAACTGGTTGTGATTGTAAAAAGTGGACGGGGATTATGACCTGCGCAAATGATTGAAGATCGTGACCCTCTCTTCAATGGCTCTAATGTCGGTCAGCAAATCCCCGGCGGTCAACATGACCATGCTGGGTGAATTTTCTGGGGTTTTTGGGGTCGTCGAATGCGTATGTAGCACTGAAATATACTTTTAGAACAATCCCACGGTTCTGGAGGATGCACTGGTCCCTAATGTTTGCACTTATTTTTAAAATTATAAGGAAATGGCAAGAATTGTTGAGGAAACTACGGACCTACTTTGTCAGTCACTTCTTATTAATTAAAAAAATCTGAGTTCAATTTCAACAGAATTAGTCCTAAGTTATATTGCTTGTTGCTACATTCTCCCTTGCAATTGCTGGTCAGGTCACGATTGATTGATTGAGAACAACCAGGGTCACAAATGATCTGCATCCGAAAATGACCCTCTCAGTCATCTGACCCTTACGCGGAACATAGTTTGGGAATCCCTGTGCTACAGATTTGAAGACAAGACGGACTGCGCATGTGTGAATAGCAGCTTTGAGTTTATTCATTTCAATGGGCTTGTTCGCCAAGAGTTTTTTTATGCCAATTATAGTTTGAAAACTAAAGAGACACGTATTTTTCAGATTTTCTATTTTGGGTCTGATTTGTTCATGACAGTCTACTATGGATTTGAAGACGAGACGGACTGCGATTGCGTGAATAGCCGCTTTGAGTTGTTTCATTTCAATGGGATCGTTCACCAAGAGATTTTAAATGCTAGTTATAGTTTGAAAACTAAAGAGACACGTATTTTTCCGATTTTTTTATTTTGTTCTGATTTGTTCATTAGACTACTACAGATTTGAAGACGATACGGACTGCGCATGCATGAATAGCCGCTTTGAGTTGTTTCATTTCAATGGGCTTGTTCGCCAAGAGTTTTTTAAAATGCCAATTCTGAAAGAGTTTGAAAAATAAAGAGAGACGTATTTTTCCGTTTTTTGATCCGTCGTCTGCTTTTCGAATTATCAGCGGCGAAAAATCAGGGTTCTTAACCCTTTCACGTAAAAGAACCAACATGAAAAGTTTTGAAGTCACTCGCTGCTCCGTCCAATCACGCTGGGCGCTATGCAGCATTCCCCTTCCCTCGCTTTCCAGCGAGCAAATTAGAATCTGAACCGGATCTCTGATTACATCACGAACTTTTTGAGTGGGCGGTAAGTTTTGTGAATTTTTGTTTTTGATTTAAGAGTGAGTGGCTGAATATAAAAGAATTTTGTCTCCATCAAAAATATATTTTCAAATCCATCTACAGAATTCGTGAATTAAATTGCAATTTTGCATCATAGTGAACGGCCTTATTGCAATGGTTGCGTAGCTGGCTTTAAAGCACCAATCAAGGCCAACTACGACATCAATATAATAGTCGATATATTTATTTATTGCGTGGCAGGAAGATTGATTTTGTTTGAATCTCTAGTTTTGGCCATTTCCGTCAAATGACTGTTTGTTTTCCAGTGACAATTGTTAAGTATCCTAGTTTTATTCCTGGTTTCTGTGCTTTCAAGTGATTTTGATGAGTTATTGAGATACCGAATGCAAAATTATGCGTAAGAGACCGGGCTTTCCAGTAACAAAAAGATGGATTTTATTGTATCGATAAAAGTATGGTCATGTACATATTCTACAATTGTCAGGTTGCTTGGGAAAAACTCCATTTAAAAAATTTTAAATCTTCGAAGCACATTACTGGAGCAAACTTTCACAAGGATGGAAATTCTCTAAAGTTACATGTCAATACATGAAATGTATTAAATTTTATTATTAAATTTAGTACCACTTTTCCATGTTCCGCCACCGAGGTGATTGTCTTCAGTCATAACATGGCTAGAAGGAGAAGTGTCGCATAATAACCCAGATCATATTGGGTTAAAGTATAGTATAAGTGATCCTTTTATAGACTTTGAAATAATCAGAATTTTATGTGTATATATATAAATTTGTGGTCACTGTGAAAACACCGAAATGTCTTGTTGAAAGTACTGAATTCCTAATTTCAAAGTATCGCTTTTCTCCCTCTCAAACCACCGAAAAATTCCTATCCCTACTGATAAGTCAAATAGCGTTGCTAAGAGGTTTCTACATATGCAATATTTGGCATGGTATTACAAATCATGGGGTGATTAAGAAGAAATAAGGAATGGCCCAGGATACAGAGCCTCAGAGTTATGTTTTCAACAGATTGTAATGGGGAAATAAGAAGTTGCTGTAAATGACGATTTTATTTCACTCGTTAGAATATCAACATGGACTTGCTGAGTCAAATGTGAACTACCTATTCCACACCTTTAGTATGAGAGATTCTTATAGTTTTCAACATTAGACGTTCATTTTTGTCCACATACCATCTCCTAATTTCATAATTAGTATTTCCAAGTGAATGGAATGGAGGGTGTCTTTCTGTGACAATTGCTTAAGGCAGCTGGAGAGGCCCTCTGGTTAGAAAGGAACAATGAACTCCGGAGGTTAGTGAGGATACAAATTTTTTATCAGTAATTTCACATGCCACTTTGAAGCCCTTATCAATGCCAATCATTAGAATATTTTCTTCTATTTTGCTTTGTGCGCCTTTTTAAACTTCGGATAAACGATAGTTAATATAAATTACTACAAATGAATTTATTACAGAGATTGTTTTTGGGCATAAATAAAACTATAACTGGAAAGAACTTTGATAAACTTATGATAAATTAAATAAATGAGCTTTTGCAGAGGAATGAGCCCAATACATACATTTAAATAGCAATGTTAATTAAAATTTATAAATGATTACAGGGATAAAGTATGAGAACTAGAGGTGGGTCGGTCGCGAACGAAGGAATCTAATCAAATGACTCTTGGGGATGGGGAGAAATATATAACTATTAATTTGTCCTGTAATATTTTTTCCATTTCATGTTTCAGTTTTGTCTTTATACTATTAAAATTGATCATAAAAATTTGTTTTGGTCATCTTCACTTTCATTCTTAAATAAATAATTACTGAAAGGGTCGCTAGAAAAAATTAAATTTTTAGAGGTGTGGAACATAAAAAAAGTTTGGGACCACTGATTTACGAAAAATACTGAATGAGAATGAGTTTCAAGAATCGACTCCTCTTACTGAACGACCGATGGATGAGTCGGTCATCGGAATGAACGATGTTGCCCATCTCTAATGAGAACTATAGCAACAAAGATCTCAGAAAATATTGAAAACTGATTACTTTATCTTATCAAATGCCGCAGACATCAACTGAATAGCTGTGAAGATAGTTAATTTTTATTGTTATCCTGATCATGGTTTCAACGTCTTGGTGTCTTGAGTTTATTGGAGTCAAGTTTGGAGTTTATTGGAGGAGATACTCCATGTTATTTCGACATTTCATTCACTGAGGAACCGATGAAAGAAATCACTATTCAATGTGATGGGATAACTAAACAGCTACAGTCGATCAAAAATAGTAAATCTCCGGGTCCGGAGGGAATACCCGCGCGTGTCCTCAAGGAATTAGCGCCACAGATCGCACCGTTCTTAGACATAATATTCAAGAAGTCATTGTCTGAAGGAAAGATACCAATAGACTGGAAAATTGCAAACGTTACACCGATATTCAAAAAGGGAAACAGACATGACCCAGGGAACTATCGACCAATTTCATTAACGTCTATTATAGGCAAGATACTCGAACATATCGTCGTTAGCAATATCATGACGTTCCTGGACAGTCGTAACTTCCTTCATGGCTGTCAGCACGGCTTTCGGAAAGGTAGATCATGTGAAACACAGCTCGCGCTCTTTCTTCATGACGTTCTCAAATCTGGTGAATCGAAAACACAAGTGGACGCATTATTCCTAGATTTTAAGAAAGCTTTCGACACGGTACCTCACAACAAACTTTTATACAAATTACAGTCATGCGGCCTAAACGAAACAGTAGTAAACTGGATACGCGACTTTCTGAGTGATCGTAAGCAAAAAGTAGTTCTTGACGGAATTAGCTCTGATGCAGTTAAAGTGACATCAGGTGTCCCACAAGGAAGCGTAATCGGCCCCCTTTTGTTCATTATATACATAAATGATCTATGCTCTCGAATTAGCAGTAAAATGCGTTTATTTGCTGACGACGCTGTCATCTATCGCGAAATTAATGATCACTCTGACTTTGAAATTCTATCATCGGATTTAAACAACGTTCATGTGTGGAGCCAAGAGTGGGGACTCGAACTTAATCTGAGCAAATGTGCGGCGGTACATTTCTTGCGGAGGTCGTCCAACTATCCCCGTGTATATGCTGTGGATGGCGTTAAGATAAAGGCGACAGATGAAGTTAAGTATCTGGGAGTTACGATAACCTCAAACCTATCGTGGGGAACACATATAAGAAATATTTGTGGCAGAGCTCTGAAGAAGCTAGGATTCGTCAAGCGTATTGTGGGAAGATTCTCAGATGAAAAAGTAAAAGAGAGGTGCTATTTCGCACTCGTCCGGCCACACCTTGAATATGCAGCAAGCATATGGGATCCGGTGCAGAAAGACTTAATTCGGGAACTTAATAAAATACAAAGGAAAGCTGCGCGATTCGTCAAAAACTGCTACGGGCGTACAGACAGCGTTACGCAGATGTTAAACGAATTAGGCTGGGAGCCGCTAGAGACTCTGAGGCTGCGCGCTAGGCTTAGATTACTTGAGCAATTGAGAATAGATATCTTTCAGAGCGACACGGAGAACATCATATTAGAACCCCACTATATTTCCAGGTCCGACAGAAACGATAAATTAAGAGAGATATTTTGCCGAACGGATAGGTATGGGAATTCGTTTTTCCCCCGAACAATAAGGGACTTTAATAAATGCAAGGCGTAATTTCATAGAGCGTTTCCTTTTTATATGTAAATGGCTGGTGTCCTAACACCCCCCGCCACACGCCTATTGAGGCGGCTTGCGGGGTAGTATGAAGATGTAGATGTGTTCTGAAAAATTCTCAAGAGTCACTAATATCTTCCCCTCCTCATCTAACTTTTCCTTCTTTATTCTCTCCATTACAGGCTACGATATCTGATTGCACATAAAACCACTCTCCTGAGTTAACACTTACATACTTATTTCATGGCAACATTTGGCACCAAACGCACTAATCTCTTGTCACATACATATCATTTTTCCTACATCGCTACCTACTCTCGTGCTACCACGGGGTGGCTACTGATATCCAATTTTTAAATTCCTTGACATTTCCCTGATGGATTTACTAACTTCCCATACAATTCGCCAAAAGGTCACCTATTATTGGAATGTTTTATTTCTGCCGAATTAAATTTTCGTCAAAACTCAAAATGTTAAAAGCTGAAATCAACACAAATAAAAGCTACAAGTATCATCCAAATGAAAAAATATATTAACCCTCTCCCTCCTAACTCGGCCGTATGGCGTTCTCTGGCAGCTCGGCAAATTTAAATTGCCAGTATCTAGAGAGAAGAATCTAAGGCCGGTTTCGGCTGACTTAAGTCTTCGGGCATTTAAACTTCAGAAGGTAAAGGGTTAACCCTTCATAAGTTAAACTCTCATCCCAATTATAGTCGTGTCGTGGTAGTTCTGGGAAGTTGAGGATTACTGGAAATGCAAGGGAAAGTTAATGGCCAATTTACTGGCTGACTCCGGCACAGGTATCACTAAGGTGCACGAAAAATACAAACCAAAGCCAATTTGTTGGACTGGATCAAAGTGGGAATGCACGAGTGACCTTCAGAAGTGAATAACAATTTGATTAACATGGTTATAACCCCTTGATTGCAAGAGGAACAAAAAAGTGAAAAATATTTGGAAAAACAAACAAAAAGTAACCTAAAACTGCAAGCAAAGACAGGAGGCAATTAGCAACAGCAGCATCAGATTCAGGAATATCATGTTTGAGGTGGCTTGTGACCTGACTAAATTTCTTCGAGAGGGAGCTTAAGGGGGCCATTCAACAATTAGGTAGAGCATGGAAGGTCGGGAGAGGAGGGCTCTTCTTACTGTCTCACAAGGGGGTTATGGGAATCGAAGATGATCTTATGTAAGATTTTGTTTACACGTGAGATCGTACTTGTATTACCATTTTAATAATCATAGTCTGGTATTTTTAGAACTGCAAGCATTTATTTACTACGAGCTAGTGTGCTTCAGCTACCTCTCAACCTGAGTTTCGGAAGTTAAAAAAAACGTGAGGTAAAATTTTCCGAACAGCATAGCCTCAGATTCCTTGTGATGAGCGTAATACATTGTGATCATGAATTTTAACACTACTAGGCGAATATCGGAATAAGGATATGCAAAAGGGATACATTTTGTCTGATTCACAACTAAATAACTAAGATTCACAACTGAATGTCCCACGAACTGATGGGGCTTATTCCATGCATGTTGGCGACAAATATTAGTATTAGTTGGTGAAATGTTTTGGTAAAATATAGGGCTGGAAAGACTGACCGATTAACATAATCGTAGAAAAATACCTAGAATTTCCTATTCCAGTTTCTCCCTGTTACGAGAATCCCTGACTTTTCCAGAAATTTGAAATTCCCTGACAATTCCAGGTTTTCCCTGACGATCGCCACCCTGTGCCAACTCTATGGGTGGAATAGCTATGGCGGATGGTGTGAAGGATAGATAATTCAGTCAGTGACATAACTATGTGATCACAAAAGCAATACTAACAATCATGATAAAGAACACTGAAGACATTTACACAGCCTCTTTTGTAGCAACAAAAGATATTATCGATTAATTTATCATAAGTTCACCTTCCTTTTTTTAAGTTTGTAGTGCGTGTGCTATGTCACAATATTCATCCATGCACCTTTTATGTTTCACCTTGACTTATACTAGTCACGGCCCATAGTCAATATTTTCAACCCAAAAAAGGAGATTGACTTATACTCGAAGATATACGATATTCTGTCCTTATTTATAAAATACAAAATGTTCACAGTTGCAACAAATGTCATCAATCTAGTATCTCTCATGTATTTATAACAGGGGAAGATTTACAATTGGGAATTTTAAGATTTAACTTGGCCACTTAAGCATTTAATTTTTTTTACACATTTAGGTCATTATATTTAGTCAAATCTCATAAAACATCAGATCATTTGCAAATACCTTTTAATCCAAATTAGGAATAGTTGAAAATAAATTTCCCCACTGAAAAGCACCATCCATGTTTGATGAAAGATTGAGCGATGCTTTATGCCCATGGAATCACTTCACATAAAATAATAGTTAAAAATGCCAAGTAAACATTTTGGTGGTCATCACTGCCTTGCTAAACTCAAGCATTAGACAAATAAATGCATGTACAATTGGCAGTATGTGAAACTTAAGCATTATGTTTTGAGTGGTTTGGGCTGACAATTTATCTACAGTCAAAAGAGACAAAATAATTGAACTGTCATGAGTGTGAATGAATAAGCTGAAAGCAATTTACAGTCCACTTCTGGGCACCGTCTGCTAACTTTTGACAGCTATGCATCAACTAATCGATGATGATAAAGATAGATATGGGAATATCCTATTTTGTACATGGATAACCTCTATGTCCATTGCTAAAATGATTAAGGAATATTAGATAAGAACTCACCATGTCAGATCAGATACCTCATTTAGGCATCTGCCAAAATCACACATAATCTAAAGCATGATGCAGCTGCACTTTTGAAACAACAAAAAACTGATACTTGAATGAGCTGTACAATGAACGTAACTAGGAAAGAGAATCATAATGATTCAACAAAATATGTACAGACAAACAAAAAATATTTAATCCATCACAACGATTCCCTTCTTCTTCTACGACACTGATCATTTCAAGTTTCTCATTCACAGAGATCACAACTTCTAGCCAACCCTCTTTTTTATGGACTATATTCCAGAAGGATAAACAAATTAAGCTAATGCTTGTAAATAAAGCTACTGAGCAACATGTACTTTTGGCACAAATACAATGTGTTGCACTAGATAATTAAAAAGACAGGGAGCTTGAGAGAGTACATAGCTAAAATGGCAGGTGGACTCTCCAAACAGACCTCTTAAGTCCTTTGAAGTTGAAAGAAAAATTCTTCACCGATGATTTCTGAGAAGAGCAGATACAAATTAGAGTAGGAAAATTGAAAAAGTTGGGCAACCTCTGTTTTCAGGGTCAAAGTGACTAATTCAGATCAACGATTAAATAAATGGGATTAACAGGCAATTCCAGGATTAGAGTGGTAGTACTTGGGGAGGCAACTGACAACTGAGATGAGCCAGAAAGGATAAGAAATTGGTAGTCTGGTATAAGTAGGATTTTAGGGATTGGAGGAAGGAAAAAGAGAAACATCAGCATTAGCCTGCTCCAATTCCAAAAACATCTAATATTTAATGTCTATTGGTGATATGCTCAAACAATAAGAATCGATCTTGGTTCATGATAAAAGGAGCCAGAATCAACTATGCACTCACAATAAGGTGATTAAAACATATGTGCATTCTATTTACAAACTTCTGGAATTGAGTAATGTTGACACCCAACAATACCTGCATAAATATTAACATAATTAAAAATTCAATTGAAGGGAAATTCCAAGGTGGAATGCAGATACCTAAAACAAACTTAAAAACGTTTCTAGTCACTTAATGTCAGGTCAGATGTAAATGAAATGGTTTTTCGATTACAGTAATTTCACTTGAACGATTGCTGTTTTCTGGCCTTCTATTCAACTTCAACATGGCTAAATGAACCTAGTAAATATATTTTTAATAGAGCTGGCACATTTCCATGTAAAATAGAGAAAAAATAAATTCACCGAATAAAACCCTATGAATTGTTCAATGCATACACATTTTGGAAAAATCTTGCTTCTCAAATATTTCAACTCACATTGATATTCAACCATGGAATAGATAGATAAGAATTAAAATGTCTCCCAAGAAATAATTTAAGATGACTAGCAACATTAAGTATCTGGTAATTTAAAAACCACTGCATTAATAGTTTTTTAAGGATACTCCTGTACTTTTGAACGGCATCTCGGAGAAGAGCATTCCTTGAACTTCTGGATGCTGGGCTCATAGGTTATCCCGTTACAATACACAAGACTTGCATAATCAAGTACACCCCTGATTTTGAAGCTTTCAGACATAGTCAACTCTCGATTATCCATGCAAATGGATGCACGATGAGGCACGGATAATCAAAAAACACAGAAAAACATGGAAAATGTGGTCATGATATTGACATTTCACTTTGTAGGATGGAAACTATTTCACATAACAGACTGCAGCGGTTAACGCAAGACACCTAATAACACACTAAATATTACTATTATTTCAAAATATAATAATATCGTAAACATTTAAAAATGTATAGCTTCTAATGCCTGAAACACAACATAATGGGTACTTACTTAGCTTGACCACATAGATAATAAAAAACTAACATCTTGCTTATTTCCAGTAAATGTATGACATCGAAGTGATTATATAATACAAAACATTGTTATATTGTGAGCCTCTGAAAAATATATAGATTCGGCATTAGTAGGTTTAAAAATATTTCGAATTACAATTGACTGCAGGTGTTACACCAAGAAAACAAGTGAATAACGAAATGCTAATTTTCCGGTTTGTTTATTTCGAATATCATGAAATCTTCAACTTTCATCAATAAATATTTTCTAATCTAATGAATAGTTTATAATGCTTGAAACGAAAGACAATGGGCACTAAACTTGACCATATAGATAATAAAAAAACAATAGCACATCTTGCGTATTTGAAGTAAATGTAAAAAACATTATCGAAGTGAATATCAGAATAGAGCACATTCTTTTAATTTGAATCTCGGAAATAACTTATTTTTTGCTGTTTACTTGATTTCTTCATGTTTTCTTTTATTGCAGTTCTTATTACGGTGCAATAATCAAAATCATTTTGTCGCATCTAATCCAGCACTCGCCAGTTTCAAGTTTCAACACTCGCCAGAGCTTCTGTGCGGGTGCCAACACTTCTTCCTTTTCGAATTTTGTGAATTTTAAGCGAAAAGCATCAGCGGCACATTGCCCTTGCGACCAGCGGCACTTGCACATTGCCACTCAATCGCTCTCCCTGAATAGCAATTTCACGAATTCCATGTCGCTGCTTGAATCTCGTCAACCACCCAGAAGAAGCTTTAAAATCCTCTTCTATCCCTAGAGACTCGTGAAAAAGTTAAGCCTGCCGTGCGCACATGGGGCATGAGACTGGTATACCACTTGACCGTTTTTGATCGAAACAAAGAAGCATGGGGGTCTAAACCTTGAAAGGTAGATCGTTTCATAGTCTTACGCTTTCAGGGCCCCAAACCACTGTCCGAGGTTGCAGTAAACTTAATCAGCTTACTTTTATTCTTAATTATATCCCGAACTGTTTGTAGTCCCACATCATATTCTTTTGCCAGTTTAAGCGGAGTCTTTTCTTTTTCATTTCTTTTAATAAATTCTAGTTTTTCACGGTGGAAATAACAATTTTCTTCTGTTTTTCTGCCGTTTGCATCAGCTTTGTCGTGCCACTACAGTAACAAATGCAACTTTTAAGTTATTGAGATTTCCACATGAACAAACTGGCACAATCGTATCTGGGTAAAAAACAAATGACTGTTCAATGGAGAATAATGACCAGAGAGCACTGATACCATTTCGCATTTATTAATTCGGGCCAAAAAGTAAGAACATAAGAAGTCATTTTTGTAGTATAATATAAGTTACTTTATTTGAAATTACAGTAAATTCCAGTTATAGCAAGTCTCAGAATAACGCGGTTTCAGATATACCGCGGGTCAGGGCTTGTCCTCCAAAATTTTCAGTTCTTTCCTTTTGCACTGGCTTCAGATCGAACTTATCACGAGACATTTCATACTTGCATGCAACTATGCTTCAATAATGTACGACAGTAACTTCGCTTCAGATCCATTGTGTTTCGGCAGAAGCGTTACAAATTAGTTCGTTCTGGGTTTCCTTATCAAACACGGTTTTGTCTATCGCGGCCCTATATTACCCGCAGCATACGTTTTGAGGGCTTTGGGTAACTGAGTTCTCAACGCAGGGGTTTCCCTTCATTATCCGCAATCTACGATTTGACTACAAAGAAGAAACTCCCAACGTGGCTTCCAATCAGTGAAGTTTACGCGGTTCCTAAATATTTACTAAGCTTCGCCGACCACGGAGGATGATTGTATTTACGTGGTAACCTCCGATGACCCTTTCTACGATTAGTATCATAAAATACAAAAACCCGTAGAGAAATAACTCACCACTGTTAAGTTTTGATTGGAAGCAGTGATACAAATCGTTATTTTCAACGTCCATTTATTTCGTATTGCCATATTTTGTGCTGTATTACTTGAAACTATGTGAACAGGATTTTTTTTGCCAATCTCAATGGTAAGGTACCTATTTCCACGTATAATTCTCATTTTGTAAATACGCCACTCCAGCTCAGTCGATGTTTTTGCCCTCATTACAACCAGAAACTCATGTTGCTAAGGCACGCGTACTTTCAGATACCTCAAATCATAAATTATTGCATTCTGGCATAAATGATCCTTAATTTATTTGGGCATTTTACCGCACACGTTAGTTGGCATGGGGTCTCGACAACTTCGTGCTGGATTGGTACGCCTTATCGCTGAAGTGGCAAAATAAGCTTTACTTCAGTCTCCTGAATGATTATTAACTCACCCAGAATGCAGTTTTTTTTAGTGTACAATTGGGACAAATAATTAATTAATTAAAATAAGGCTTTCATTTAGCCATTATATACACAATTTTATTTGCCAACTTGTAAAAATATGAGAACTTCCGCCAAAGAGTAACTTATTGCAAGAGCGAAGTGACATTGTCGGCGAATTACCTACCAACGAAGTGATATGATTCCTTAATGGTTACAGCTGGCACGAGATACTAAATCACATCAATGAAACAAGCTAAGTTATTTCGTAACATTTCACGGTGAATGATAGTGACAAAGTGTAAAGGCTAATCTAAATTTGAATTGAAATTCACGCCCCTTATGACTTCACACCGTGATACCGAGAACATCTGCACCACACTGCCATCTAGGTTGCTGATGCTCTCAACTGTTATGTGAATATCAGTCTTCCATGCGAAGTGACATTGTCGACGAAGGGCATAGTTTGCACTGTTCTTTTCCAACGGCATTAACCAATCAATAACAAAACTTGACAGAAGTTGGTGGTGTATCGTGGGAAGTTTCTGTAGCCACCATGTCCCCTAAAGTGCAGCTCAAGCAAAAAATAATAAATAGAATCAAGCAGGAGATATTGAAAAAAACGATGAGGGTGCTCGAGTTATCACTATATGTCTTCAGTGTTCTTCTAGCGTGTTTTGCGTCCTCTTTCTAGATGTATGGATGTCTCAGAAGAAGGTTGTGGAACCCTAAAGTAAAAAACCAACCCCCAATAACTCTCCCAGCCCGGAAGAGTCAGGTCAGCTGTTCCGAGAAAAGGGCTTTGAGTGAAGGTTCTCTGCAGCTATCTCTTTTGCTATTCAATCTCCAAGGGATGACCTTGACTGGGAGAACGATATCAATGCTGCTGGCTAAGGACAAGGAGGGGGAAGATCTTTGAAATCGGGGACAGGTGAGCGACGCACGAGAGCGATGTGCACGTAAATTATTACTCGTGGAAAGGTTACCGGCTGATCCATTTATAGTCTATGCATGACTACATATAAGCTACTTCTCACTCATACTTTGCTTATTACTGTCATAACTCAATGCCTAATTTTGTGTACATGACTTAAGTACTCTCGCAAAGTCACTTTCTACGGACGCGTTTCTACAGGTATTGTTAAGGTAATCACGATGTAGAGATGATGGCATGAGACCAAAAGAAAGATGCCTAATTGCCGGCACCGAGTAGTAAGCAGAGGTATAATGAGAGTTGAATAATTTCTATCCAATGATTTCTGCCCGTTGCTTGAAAATGAGGTTAAATATTAAGTCGCTAAGATTGGCTCGCAGTTTGATGGTGAGGACGGAGGCGCGATGCATCTGCGGTGATATTCGATACGTTGACAATTTACAGCACTTTATTTAAGTTTAAACACTGGTTAAATTCCATTTTAAATCATTTAATTCCGGTATACTTCATAATTATACTTCATTTAATAATGTTATAATTTCATGCTGGATTTTATTTATCTCACGAACCTTCTCAGAGTAGCGCGGGTTGTCTTTAACGCGGGTATAATTATACGTCCCCCGAGACCCGTGTTATAACCAGATTTTACTGTATTTCCATTGCATATTTACTATTCTGTTAGTTTTAGGAAGATACAATATTCAGTGGCAAAGGGTAATGGGAAAGAACGGATAAAATAATTTCAGAAGCAGATGCGGCTGAGTTTTCATCATTCTTAAATGTAGCAAACAATTTCCATAATATTGTGACCAAATTAAAACGTTTAACTAAAAAGAGACATTTACAAACTTGCAATTCTATATCGATACATTGAACTTTCAAACAATTTACTTCATTTTACCATTGGAATATTTTTCTAACTTTTAAGTGTAGGGATGAGGAAATAGCATGGATAATCCGCAAACCGGATAATCGGAGGCAGATAATCGAGAGTTGACTATAATTAAGAAAGTTCTGTTAGTGTAGACTTTCAGAACATAATCAGGAGCAGACTTATACTTTAAAACGAAAACTGAAAGAGTTATCATTTCTGAAACTCTTAGAAAATGCTTTAAACCATGACAAAAATAACTCCCAAGATAAAATAATAAAAACACCTAAGTCATATCCAAGAAGATATGACAGAAACACGACTGTACAAACGACGAACTGGAAAACCAAAATTTTTCTAAGACTCACTGCATCATTATGATTTCTGTTAACTAATGAAATTACCTCATCAATCAACACTTTTTATCAGGGTAGTGTTTCTCTCAAGCTGAAGCACTGTTTCGGGGAAATCACAAAGTTGCATCATATATGTATTAAGGATGACAATATGGCAAAATTATCTTATTTTTACGCTTTGCTGTGAATAATAACATTCTCTGCAATCAAATTGGTTACCAATATTAGATACCAAATACCTCATTAATTATTGTGACAATTACTTAATTAGTTTGATGTGATAAGCAAACACATTAAATTCTAAAACATTCAGCAAAACATTCATGTATGATACATATCCTTAATAAAATGAGCATGACATTGCAGAAAGTAAAATAAATGTTGACATTTCTACATATACTAAACGACTTCAAATGCCAAATAATGAAAATCAAGCTGTTTCATTTATAAGCCTTAAAAAGTAATTTTAAGCAAAAATGTGCCAAAAAATTTGTATCAAAAACTGCTATATAACAAAACACTGAACTAGCAAATAGTAAAAATTGATGAGCAAAGCACTAAATTGTGATATGACAGTGAAAAAGAAAAATAGCCTACAAAGGCAACAGTAATGCGAAAGCAGTGCTCTAATGTGGCACTCAATAAGTCCACAAAATATTCATCAAGCCTAGGGCCTAACCAAAAAGCAAAGAACTATTAATTTTTCCCAAAAATATGCCCACAATGAAACATTTAATTTGATAGTAAATGATGGATACAAATGACATAGGAGTTGAAGAAATTGTGAATAACAGGATCATGCACCAAATTCAAAAAAGGCAGCAGCCATAAGTTAAAAAAAGCACAAGTTACAGCATGCGACAAACAGCATAAAATAATTCATATTGCCTACCATTCAACTTTAATCACAATTACCTTTAGCACTCGTATTCATAAAAAGGTCAGCCTCTCATTCTTAAACTATAAAAACAGAAAACACTGGGAGGAGAAAACATCACCAAGCACATAAGAATAAGTGTAATGCAATTAGCTTTTATCACAAATACCTTGTGATAAGAGCTCATCTTGACCATTATGTATCTTACAGAGAAGTCTTCCACCAATAAAAAGCTACAACAAATGTACCACAAATATTTTAGTGATGCATTTCAAATTTTTTTCCAAAAAGCTAAACTGCTTTTCCAAATATTAGTTTTCACTTTACAGTCAAGTCACCCTATATGAGTGAAGTTGATTGTTTATATTGTTGATAGTGATAGCATACTATATTTGCACAGGTCTATGATGATGGCATACGGTGCACCACCTCAATAAACAACCACTGGGCCACAATTAGATCAAAAGAAGCTCAATTAGACCACTCGACATGCATCTCTCATTTCAGTTGACACCTCTGGGCATGTAAACGATTGAATATTGTGAGTAAATATTTGCCCAAATTTAGTGGAACTAACTTGCAACAAACACAAGCATTTTCAGGTGTGCACGATAAATGCAATCCAAAGGGCTACTGAACTTGAAACAACCTCCACTCAGTGCTTATTAATTTGGTTATAAATAAAAGACCCCTTACTTCTTTATCTCCAGGTGAAAGAACACACCATCATCTTAGAGTCGAGCAAATACAGCATTACTTATGGGGATTTCCAGATGTGGATAGGATTTCTCAACAACAACATTAGCAGCAGCGTGTTCATACCGGGATCATAACAGTGGAGCGCAGGGGAGCAGGCTGCATGCCAGGATACGAGTACGTGAGCGATGGATAATATGCCTGCATAGGTGAGTAAACGGGGTAACCAAGGGGGTACCCCTGAGCTGCGGCAGCCGCGGCCGCTGCAGCGGCCTGGTAGTTTTGGGCTGCGTAAACAGATGCACCAGTAGTTGGTGGGTACACCTGCGGCAAGTAAGTTGGCAACAAAAACATTTACTCCTACTGCTTTCTTTAAAACTGTGCCAGGTGTTGCATTTACACCCTTACAAAAAAATAGTACATAAATATTGAGAACATCCCATCAGCATGAAATCTCCACACCATACCAACCGCTCCTGCAATAAAAACCTTTTAATGCAAGTCCACAGAAACTACACATTAATAATGCACTCTTCCCAAATAATAAAAATTATTAATAAAAAACATTCAGCAGCTTGTCCAAACAATACATTTAAGCAAACTTATTTCATGCACTATTCAATAAGTCAAAAATATTTTCCTTTTCTAATCTTGAACAGTTAAAAACACTTTATAAAACATCAGGGTCATGATGCGGTAATGCATGTTAATTTTAATATTTAAAAAAAATTACATCCAATGTTAATCTTCACATGCATCCATGCACTTACTCTTCAGTACAAATTCATTACTTTATCTCTCTTTAAGTAATTCCCCTGTAGTAATTTACAATACAAAATTGTAAAAATACAGCATCAGCAAAGCAATTAAACCAATGAATTTATTCAAAAAAGTGTACAGCAAAGCTTACACATATTGACTACTAGGTTAAGAGGTTAAGGAAAATGATATACAAAAATGAACAGTAGTAAAGAGAAGGATAGAGGAAAAAGCTTCTTATCAATATGTAATCTAACAAGCTAATTTATTCAAAATGTGCTCTTCAAATTAATGTTACCAAATTAATTTAACGGTTGCAAAAAATCACAAGTTAGAAAAGTGAGAAGTCTAGTTGCAGATATTTACATTTTTTCTTAAATAGAAGATGAATCAACAAATTAACCAAACAACCATTTTCAAGAAAATAAGTTAATCTCTCTTATACATACAAGGTTATTTCATGTGTTTCATATCAATTATGAATTTCAACAAAAAGAAAATTTGAATTAATGGCAAGTTTGCAGAGTTTCACCCTTAAAATAAGTACTGATTTTTTACTTTAACATTTGATTTGAGCACTAAATACACAGTACTGTGGTGACTTCCCACCCCACCTGTTGTCCCACTACCTGGTGTGTCAGTGACTGGTCATAAGTTGGAGGGGGTCCTTGAGCAGCAGCCGCTGCATACAGCTGTGCCTGGGCTGGGAACACTCCATAAGGATTCGCTCCTGGAACTGTTAAGACAGCGTTTCAGCATTCTTCCCAAGGTTTTATCAATTTAAAATACTAAGGAGGTTGGATCATAATATTGTAGCATTGTACTTCATTCCTCATTATGGTTTTTGTAATGAGTCCTCAACTAATTCAAATAAATGAACAGAATACTACCTTTCCACAACTAAAAAAAAATTACATGGCCCATAAGATGGGGACAAGGGGTTTTGGAGCCAAAAGAGTGCTTGGCTCTAGATTGCAAGGTGTCAGGGTTGAAAATCTCGGTATCTTGAGGTATGAAACCCAGATGAGGAAGTCCACTAATTTTATATAACTAGTTGGCTGTAACTTGCTTGAAAACTTGAATTAAAGACAGTTGGTTTCACATCTCTACTATGCTTGGCATCGTTACAAGAGGCAATTTTGAAAGAGTTTTTTGGGATGACAAACAAACTAAGTAGTCTCATGACATTGGAGGCTTATGCTGGGAGAGCAGTGCAGTCCAAAAATATTTACTCTTAATGAATGTACTATCATTAGGATATAACAAGCCTAGTTATATATCAGTAAACAAGAAAGGGGATTACACTTAATGCACTTCTGTACACCAGGCAAAAATTTTGTCCATCATTTAAGAACCATGTATTCCCTTTTCTAAAACAACAGTGCATATTTGTATTTTTCACACACCAGACTTAAGTCATTAATTCTATTTTCACTTATCTAGTGCAAATTAATACTACACTAATGTGAGTTAGTCATTTCAACTTTCTAACCCAATCAATTAAATAGAAATAGGTAGCTTCATAACTTTGCAGTACAACTTTGGCACTATAACTTTGTGCGTTAAGTAATCTCATCAGTAAGAGACAGCAGCTAAACCATTAGAAAGGAAATGTAAGGTTCTTAACACATTACAATTCCAAATGCTTAACTTTTTAGTTACTTTTATGAATTACGTTCATTTTGCCTACACAATAGTAAAAATGGAAATTCACTTCATATCTGTGAATGGGAAAATGTATGTTCGTGAAATGTGTCACTACCACCTCAGCCCACTCAGCTTTTGCAGTGGGAGATCAAAACCAGAGTTGGAAATTTATAGGAATGAATTCAGAAAGATAAATGACACCTTGAATGGTATCCTACACAACAATCTCCTGTTGTCTCTTTATAAGTGCTCAAGAGTCACCCAGCAACTAACAATGAAGATGTTAACCTGCTCACTACTTATCTAACTACATAACATGGCCAGAAGATTGTAGTTATTTTAATCACCCCTAGATGTTGTATCTCATGGGGTAGATAAGAAGCATTATGTATAGAGACTACCACAATGAAAAATGGATTCCATCAAAAATCAAATAATCCCTGCAAAATTGAGTGGAATTAATTGATGAGGAATGACAAAACATGCAATTTTTCACGATATAAAATTTACTTTCATCCCAGGTTTCAATGTTAATACATTATCCTGATGGTAATTTATAACATTGAAACTTGTGTCAACAGTAAATTTTATATTGTGGAAAATAGCACGTTTCGTTATTTCGTCACTCTTAGATTCCATCATTCAAACCACTAATTTATGCAGAAACACTTATTGAACGTTCCTCAGTATTTCACCAACACTTAGTACTCAACTTGAGGTAAATTGGAATAATATCCTGTGGAAAATCCTGGGCGAGTTAAAATTAAATGACCCGTAACATGTCAAGAACATGTTAATTTCAGATGCCTCTAACCTTACATATGGTGAAGGGAGAGAAAAAAAATGGTGCATAAAAACGCTAAGCTATTTTTTTTGTGAAAAAAAAAACACAAATTGCATATTCTTCCATGAAATATGTCAGCCGTTAAATGAATATTCCAGCCAACCTTAATTTAAAATTATAGCAAATTATTGCAAGTATAGCCGGGAAAATGCATTCATTAAGTACTGCTGAAGTGGGGTATTTGTGTTGACAAAAGTATTATTGAAAACCAAGTTTCACATTTGGCACATAACAATCATGGTTTTTATGATGGAGTCAAAGAAAGAAATACTTTTTGCAAGAGAACAAATAAAAATTACAGATTTCTCAATCGATTTTAACCACGATTACAATCCAACCTCCTTTCAGATGGAATCGTTATCTACTTAAGTTAATGTGTTGGTCAGGATTCGATCGATTCTCATCGAATTCATGTATTCGAGTTCGATCGATAATATTTGATATTCCAAAAATATTCGAATCTCGGCAGTACGGGGTGGTATATGTACTACGTTTTTATAATTTCTTTCATTCGTAATGTTGCAATAGATTAACTATTCCCGGCCACGACGTCGATTACTTCTGAATTGTCGGTGATTTGTGTGGAAATTCATTGCAGCATAAACATCAGCGAAGATGAAATGGTAATTAGTCACGAAAGACAGCTCCGAAATTCGGCGTCGAGCGCATGCGCACACCCCCTCGAAATATCCCAATACGCCATTGCCAAGACGACGCGCGCACCGCAGAGAATTGCGCTATCATTTTTTATTGCGAGTTACACCCAAAATATTATTTTTCATAGGCGAGATTTGGCGAGGCGGAAAAATATACAACCGTTAGAACGCCTCGTCAATCATGTCGTAAAAGTTTCACCAAACCGTTTTTTTTACACGCTCGTGCCGTGGAATAATACAATTACTATGCAGTCACGCAAACTAAGCAGAGAGCAGCGTCATGAATGTTCAGCATAATTAGTTCTGGTCCATACTGCGGGAATTACATCTATTGGGTCTTCTTCCGCGTCTGTCTGTTGATTGGCGACAAGTTACGATACGATCATATGATAAGCTTTTCGCTTCGTCGAAGATCGACGAAAGAGTAAACAGGCTGTAAATTAGGACCAAATTTAACGAAAGAGATTAAAATCGAAGGTAACATATTGCAACGTGGCTAAAAGTTAACGAAAAACTCAAGCTGCCTTCTAATCACGAAAAGGTCACCAGATTCCAGTTTAATGGAGTCGCTGCTTGAAGATACGCCGCACCATTTTGCAATAAATTCATACATTTAAATTACCCTGTTATTTACATTAAGTGCTAATATTTGCAAAATGTCTATTCATATCATATGAGTTTGTGTGTAATCACCTGTTAGTGAAATAAGATCATAGTATTCGAAGAAAAAAAATACAAGCCGATTTCCATGGGATAGGCTATGCGTTCCAGAGAGACTAATAAAAAAATTGCAGTGGTACTGAACGATAGATCGTGTCATAAATTTTACAATTCAACTATTTGTAAAATAACTGTGTCTCTCACCGTCATACTAAGTACGAAATCGAAAAAAAAACCTTCGGTTTAGAATGCTTTTCGCGCAAAAACGAAAGTCAAGTTAAAACTTATGTATACGACATTCGTTAATTACTGAGAATTTCAGATGCATAAAAAAAGCTTTTGCGCCACTAATATTGCAGTTTTTTCTTTACAATTTTTATAGCTGCCTAAATGTAAAAGTAAAATCATAGCATGGTCTATACTATGAAGAAAAATGATGATGACTCAAATTCACAATTCGCGTCATTACTACGATCCGTGGAAGAGAATCTACCAACGCATTGAGGAAGCATATAAGGGAAACAAACACTTTCAGAACATGAGCAGGTAACAAAATATGACACGCGGGAATGTTTTAAAACGCCTTCTTTAAAAAAAAAACACAGAGTTTGAGAGCAAACCTATAATTACTTATGGGTTCATTACCAGGAACAGTTATCCAGAAATCGGTGAATGCATGACTATTGCTTCGAGATTTGATTAATTTGGATTCAATCCATCACTCAATTGAATAATTCCAAATAATTTCCAAGAGTATAAATTTAATCAGTTCCCTGAAGTTATATTTATCTTATCTGACATGAGCCGCTGCTCACAACTGACAATGAGTCAAAAACACATTTACGGTGTAGTATCCTTTGCAATGCTATCAGATGAGAATCCAAACAATTAGTCTGCAAAAATTTAGCAGGTAATGTCAAACGGCTTTGACAACTGCCACTGAAAGCCTGGGTGATGGATATCAGAATTATCTTCAGACAACTGTAGTCACATGGCAGGTATTCGAAGGCTCGTTTAAATCTAACACTTCACTGCAGATTCCTAATGCACTTCGAATAGGTATCTTTTCAAGTACCTTTTTCTCCATACCTTACCTACCTTCATGTCCTCATATCTTTTGGCTCCAGGCATTATCCTCAAGATGCACATTCTATCCTGTCACTCACCATTTTACTCTCTTTAGCATTTCTGCAAACATATTCCTACCTCAAAAAATAGTTTCTCCAGAAAATGAGAGGAAAGTAGGGTAGTCTTCTCTAAATCATTTTCATAATAATTATGGTAGAAAATAATTTATTAAAAATTTCACGTGGAAACAAAACCACCGTGATTCCATAAAATTTAGATTACCATCACAAGTTTCAAAGTTACTTTTCCACCATATATTTCCAGAGCCTGATCCGTAGAACAAAGTAGCACTTCATCACTTCCATTACGCATAGGTAAATATCAGAGGAATGAAGACAAGAGCCTGGTACCTTGCACAAAAATTCTGAGCATGATTCTTACTTCGATCAAATTGGGATACAAGTATGACAATAAAAATAGCCGCACACTAAGGTTGTCAGCAATAAATACTTATATTTACAGGATTTGTGAGGAATGAGATATTCATAAGGACCCAAAAACTCAAGCCAAGTTTGACAACCTGGGATAGAAAATCCATCAACAAGTCCCCAAAGGACATATCTTTTATAGTGATCTCTTTAGGTGCTGGAGACGAAATACCGCCTTAAGGGGAACCATGCAAAATATGACACCTACGTATATTGATTTCCAAAGAACATTTTAATATATTTATTTAAAATTGGAATTGCTTTAACAAAATATTCATATGCCTTGAGAAGACTGCATTGATACTATGCCCGTCTAGCAAACGGATTATATTACCAAGGGAGAGAATTATAAGGGGAAATTAAGTCAATAATATTACTAATTGCTAATATCGGTAAATTAACACCACCATTTTAGTCACTGCTGTTTTATACGAGTCAAGTTGATGAGTGGGCGATCAATAATGCTTGTTCAGACGAAGCAATATGGATTTATTCCACAAAAACCGTATAAATGTGATAATTTTAACTTCAATTGATTGTTTGACAACACCGTACACAAAATTGATGCACGTCAGCATTTACAGACTGTATCTGACGAGCCAACGAGTTATCATATCTCTTGTAGTAAGCCTCCGAGTCTCGGAAGGGCGACTTTGTTGTAAATTCTTTGCTGCGACTATGTAAGCCTTCCGATAAATATGGTTACATATACAATTTTTTAAACGCCTCACGAAAAATATCTATGTGGCCGCCAGTTATTCGGATTTTTAATTAAATGTAAGAAGCAGACACAATTCACCCCAAGATACGATATAATTCACGACGAAAATTGGGCCCCTTCGCTCGAATATAATCCAAAGTTAACATATTCCGATATAGGTCAGTTTAAGCAGAAAGATACGAGTAAAATGATATGGATCATCGGGAATGGCTGTACTTAACTCATGAAAAAAAAATAACTGCAGTATGCCTTTTATTACTACATATCAAGTATGTCAAATGTGACAATCGAATGTAAATCTTAATCGTGCAGCATCGTTGCGGCAACTTTATGCAAACCGCATTATTAATGACAATAAATTACATCTGCAATACGTCTCGCAAACGCTCATATGCAAAGGTACCTGGGAATTCCTAGCCGATGCGCTACAATCGCCCTTGACCTACTTTATGTAGTTGATATCTCGGGCATGCGACTATCGTAACCACCAGAGGTAGAGAAGATAATTTAAGGCGTGGAGCAAAATGTAACTCGAAAAAATTACAATATACTGACATTTAAAAAAATCTAACGGGTGGCGTGACCGTCACCCGTTAATGATTCACGTTTCACAACGGCGAAGAAGCTAATGGTGAATGCTGATGCAACTTCTGTCGTCGACGAAGATTCCACGGAAACTGTCAAAAAAATTAATGCGTAGGCGCACATGAATATCACTGTAGAAAATTGTTATCATTACAAACACGGAAGCATTTTGCTCTTACAACGACGGAATAAGTAAAACCGTGAAGGAGGCATGGGGTTGTATCCTAGCCTCGCCAATCGATCCTGCCATTTCATGCTATCGATTTTCACCAAATTGGATATTATTTAGTGACGACCCACCGTTCGAAGCGCAAGACTTAGTCAACAATTTCAATCCATTAAAATAACATTCTAGTTTCATTCCTAATCCTGAAAACCAAGATAGACAATATTTTACACAATATTGTACGACCCGAGTTAGGAGTTGACGCTATTGCCGGTCCCTCACCCTAGACAATCCGCATAGGAGACGTGACGCAGTGCGATCAAGTTTACCAATAATACTCCCGAACGAAGGTGACCGATAAATGGCAAAACCGTAGCCTACGCAACTAACACGAACGTTAGCGAGACATGTAAAAACCTATCGTTAACTCACTTCGCATCCGTATAAGCGCAATAACGGCAAACCTCTGCACTGTTATAAAGTAATCAATTAACTTATTTTAGGAAAAAGCTCAAAAATGAAAAATTTGTCACTCACCACCATATCCAGAAGGTGGAGCGGTGGGTACAAATCCTGCCTGAGCCTGGCCTGGGTAAGCTGGAATAAAGAAATCTGCCATTGACATGTTGGGCATAACTAATCACTTCTAGGAGGTGGAAAGGTAGTGAAAGGATGGGACTGAGTAAGGAAAAGACAAGGGTGGAAATAAGGGACATTCCTCCATAAGAGAGCAAAGTTACGACTAGTGAAGAGAAGTCAACTTTCCTCTCAGGTAAGCCAAACCTATCTGTCCAAAAGACAAACTTAGGTACGAGATCTGACTTTAGGAAGGGATATATTGGTTAATTAGGAAAGATTTAAGGATGGATTGGATAGTTGTACATTAAATATTGTGGAAAAAAAGTAAGGTAGAGTGAGGGCAACTGATTCTATGCATATTGAATGCAAACTAAAACTCATAAGACAAGCACATGCCCGTTCACATGAAAGGAAGTAGTCTAAAGCAGGTATGTTCAGACCAAAGACTTTAACTAACATTGAATAGAACTACAAGTTTAAAAGGCCTGTGTGGCTATCCTGCAACATTAAGAAAGCCATCAAATATTTATTGTAACCAAACGATTGCTAACAGTCGTTTTCAAGATTTCTCATGGTATCTTTTTCTAAATAAGTCATCCTTATTTTATTATGCAAATAATCATGATGGGACAAGAATGAATGGTAATTGAAACTAAATAAAACAAATCTTTCCTAGTTTCCTTTCAACATACCTCACAAAAATCTCAACATTATCACCGTTCCATTCTTTCTAAACTAAAGAATATACAAAACAAAAATAAAGCAAACTGAAGCCTAGCAAAAGCGATTTACACCCAAATGGTAAAGGCCAAATTATTGTAAAACAAATTATTAGTACCAATTAGGAGCAGCATTCCCGTTACTAACATCAGCCCAAGATAAAAAGAAAAAATGCAACAAGCCCAACAAATCACTTTAGTGCTACAGAAAAATCACAAATTTCATATTTACGCAAACATAGGAAGATGTATGTGAAAGAAAAATTGCAAGAAAAGATTATTTGAAAAATAGTGATAGAAATGCGATTTTTCTGCTAGGACTACAATACATACAATACAGTGAGTAGCTTGAAACTACTAGTGCATTACTGGCCACATGCAGAAATCTACAAGCAACTTTAAGAGTATAAGACAATAGAATGCCATCAGTAAGTGCCAAGTATGAGAAAAATGGAATCTTAAACAAAATCGGGTAATCAGGTCATGCATTAGTGGTATTCAAAAAGCTCACAAATCATAAGAGGAAATGTGAAATATTAGCATCACATGGCCATAGATAGTCAGACATTGCTCTTTTCAGGCAGAAGAACCAGAATAGCTTTTGCAATTGTTCATCCTTTTCATACAGTCTACAGAACTAACTTTGTGCATAATTCTAAGGCACAATTACCAAAACTGTACTTGCAATTACTGAATGAGTGGACCAAAATAAATCATGGATGCATGCACTTCAAAAATAATAAATGAAAAAAAAAACAGCGCTGAACGCTCAAAAAAGACAAATTAACCCTATCTCCTGAAAATATACGTACGTTTCTAACCACATAAAATTCTGATTTTTCTGCCAAGGTCAGTATTAGTGCCAATTAACACTGGTGACACTTCAAAAACCCATCAAAAACTACAGCATATTAAAAACGGAAAGTTGGAATTAATTAACTTTCACAGAGGGCTCTGGAACTCGGAAGTTATCCATCATAAGTTATGTTAGGATCATTTCTCTAGAATATCACATCAAATGACAAAAAAATATGATTCTGAGCTCTGTGAATGTATTTCAATTCCTTTCTTCCATTCATGCAATCTTATCACATTATGTAACAAGAAAATAACATATATTGCACTCAATTACTACACTAGGTCTAGTGAAGGAGATTAGGCAGGCAGCCGGTACACGTAGAAGAAGAATACGTTTAATATGATGTCACTTTCTAGAACAGCCAACGATATCCTTCCAAGAAAGATCCACAACAGGAAAGCTGAAAGGAATAATTATCATGTTTACCCTGGACATAGATATTTAACGCATAATTTCTCTCAAGTTGAGCCAGCGGTCAATAAGCCTTATTTGACGTGGTGTTTGCCTACTATGATGCACTTGAGAGTTGTCCTCTGAAATAAAAAACAACAGCAGCACTGAAAGTTGTTGAGATTTGCTTTAGCTAATCATAGATAAATTCATTCCCCAGTGACATCTTTGGTAGGCAAAGAATTCAAGGTAAATTTCCCTTTACTAAGAAAATCCACCATTGATCGACTTCTTATTTTAACTTGTCGGCATGAAAGATTTTAAAAATAATCTTTAACCCAAGCTAATTCAGTTTTCCAAAGATAAAATAATGGCGGCCATAACGTCAGCCTCCGAAAACTCAATATACACCTATCCATTTGCGCTATGAAATGTCACACTTAAAACCAACTCGTTAACAGAAAAATCGTATGCATTGCATTTGCCTACTTAAATTGCATAAATTATGCACTTTAAACGAGAAACTCTATGAATGGACGAACATTGAAAATCACAAGAGGAGTACTTGGAATATACTTATTTCCACCGTTAGCGAAATCTTTTAAACGAGAAATAAAATAAAATATTTGTACATTACTCCACTTAAACCATCATACCGTACCTTTTTTGTCTGACATAACTAAGATATACGATTCGAACGGGGAACAAATGTTAAATTGAAGAATTCAATCACAGGACCTCCAAATGGCTGCTCTTCAACACTCGTCGTCTCTAAACCGGAAGCTGCTCGATGATCTCGCTGTATGCGAGACTGGTCGAGAACGTGAATGCAAGGGAAACTATTGCCGTCATTGCGATAGTTTTGGAATTTTCGTGTGTTAGGATCCTCTTATCCAACGAAATTGTTTATGTTTCAAATCATTGGTAGCATGATTTTTGTGCAATAGTGAATTTGTGAAATGGGCTGGAATGCTTAGTATTCAAGACCAACGTTGAAAAAATCGCATAGGAAGAACGGGACTTACTAGGGTGAGACGTAAGTCGATTATTTGTTTCTTTTATTAATTTTGTTTCGTTTTCAAGAACTTAGTGCAAGGTTTATATGGTATTATTTATTTAAGTAAAAAATATGACAACCAAATTTGTATCAATTTAGAATTAACTTGTCAAAGATACTATTTCCGTGTTAATTGGACGAGTGTGAACTTTCTAATTCTCTGACAAATTTCTATTGTACTGGTCGTGTTTCGTGATGGAAAGTTATTCGCTTTACTGCCAAGTCTCGCGCGTTTTCTTAAGTTGATTTGATTATCTTTATGGTTGTTTATGTTTCTAAGAATGGACGATTCCCTAACTTTATGACATGGCCAACCTTGAAAACTTAAGTACGCCTATTTATCATTTGTAAATTTCGTGTGCATGTAAGTTTGTATCCTTAATTCGCTTAAATTTCAGGTCTCTAGAAGAGTTCCTTGAAATGTCCGGTCAGAAAAACGCAAATCCGCCTGGATTAAAGCAAATTGATTTGGATCAAATATGGGGAGACCTGAAAGAAGGCATAGAAAGGGTGTACAACCGCCAGTTTATTCAGAGATGTCGATATATGCAGCTCTACACGTATCCTTTATTTTAAAGCATTAAGGAATTTTTGGGTAAGCAGTCTGTAATGGGCTCGCCTGTCAACGAGACCTTTCGACTGACCGAGGTCGAGGCCACTTATACTTGCATTACGTCAAATGCATGCCTAAATAACATAAGTTCTGGTTTTATTATTCAGTTTTTGAAATTTTCATTTAGTTTAATTCCTTTTCCGTTCCCTGGTGATCTCAAAGATAAAGGTAAAAATTGTTGAAAAATACCTATAAGGAGTATACTGAGATGCATCTTCATGCATAGATTTACATCAAAAGGTAACCTATTGTCGGTGAGCTGAAGTCAGGGAAGTTTCCCTGATGAAATCTCTAGAAAATTGAACCGTTGGTACTTCAAGAAACCTTGTAAAGTCAGCCCTATCTTTCTATGAAATATTATTGAGAGATCATTGTCCTTAGCAGATAATAATTATTGATTGCACTTGGGCATTCACAGTGAACATACATCATAGCTTCCATGCTTAAGGTATTAGCCCCAATAGTCATTTCCCAAATCTTAATGTTGTAAATTCAGATGATTGAAGTATAGAATTACGTATATCATTTAGCTGTTCTGCATCAGGACAAGGAAATGCGTTCAGTGGTTTTATAGTTTGCTTACAAGTTCAACAGCTTTCTCTTCACTTTCCATTTTGATAATTACATCGATTTCATTGATGAATGTTAAACTTCTATTTGGGATGGTTATGTTCCATAAAAGTTAGGGGTGATATTTGTATTATATGGGGTCGGCGTTATCCTATTCAGGTCTGCTAGCATGAGTCTGTTCATGTACTTTCGCAGATATATATGTGTACACTGTGTAAACATATCATCAGCAGGAGGAAGGGTGATTTTGTGGACATGTTCCTGCATTCACACAAGTTGGTGTTTACAGGATGCAATTTTGAAAGATCATTTGTTCACTTAGCTCCTTCTATAACCATTGTTTGATTACTCATACATACCTCATGGAAACCGTTCATGATATAACATTTTAGATATTTTTGTGACTAGATATTTCATTATTACATTGTGATGGCTTTTTTCCTAGTGTTATAATTCCCCATGCAAACCGTGTTATTTCCAATGTTACATTCTTACAAGTTAAAAGTATTTATTCTCTTCATGTGCAACTTTTTTTAATCACAAGATGTGAAAATCGTCATGGTCTCTCAATTGGCAAGCTTTGTTTTCTGACAACTTGTTTTCCATATATTTGAGAAAAGTACGGGGATACCTTGTATCTATTTTGTTGTTCACCAAAATGGTTACTGTGTAAACTTATTTTCCTTGAAATACAATTATGATGAAAGTTATTTGAAAGATAATGGCAGTGGGTAATCCAAATCTTCACTACAATTGTCATTAGCATGCTGGAATGTGATGCAGTGATGATAAGGATAGTATCCAAGAACTAACAGAAAGTGTGTTTAATTTGTTGCCATGTCATTTGGCTGAGGCTAGATGAATATTCATGTATTTTTGGAGTGTACATGGATAATAATAATAATCTTTATTGCTCTAGGAGTTTCCCTCCCTTTGAGCAGAAAAACGAACACAGTACAATAATAATGTTTACAATACAATAGTAAGATTACAAAAATGAACTGTAAATACATCTTTTTAAAAAATATTACTCAAAATGAACTGTAAGCAAGCACAGGAGTTCAGGGTGGCATTGAAAAATACAACAATTTTGCAATATACAGCATATAACCATGCAGTTTGCAATCTATAGAACACAACAGCCACACATGACACACCTATGCAATGGTTATAATATTTCAAATACTTACACAACAACTACTCAAGCAATAGAGAGAGAGCTAGCTCAAGGTCGTACATGTAGAAATGTAGTAGTACATAGTGTTTTTGTTTTACATGCTTCGACAGCTAAGGTCATTTTACACTTACTGTCTGCCACGTGCAGACAGGGGCAACAGCACTCGGACGAATTGGAGGATCATACCTCCAAACGTTAGCCGAGCCCAACGATGCTTAACTTTGGTGACTGATTGGGAACAGGTGTATCCATCGTGGCAGGCCTTTGCCCATGTAGAAATGTGTGTTTTGTCTCAGCAAATGCGTGCATATTTCAGATATGTATTACCATAATCACCAGTGCCAAAATTCTGGTTTTAAGGCTTACTACTTATTGGAATTGATTCGTATAATAATATTACCCAATTTAGATTGTGGCTATGTTTAGTCATGAGGTTGGCATTGTATTATAACTTAAGATTAAAATTCATTCTTTCTCTTTCAATGTAAATATTTCTGAATTATTTTTTTGTTTTAATCATGGTTGCAATCTATTTAAATGGATTGGTTGAAAACAACTGATGTAGAAATGTTAAAAAATGACTTCATCGGTCACTGCTGCAGGTTTGGAATCAGGCACCTTCTGCTAAACTAGAAACTAATCCTTTAATCCTTTATTGCCATGTGGACTACTTTAAACAGTCTCCAACATTTATGACATTAAATATACATACTTGAACATGTTCTAATATCTGTAGTGAACTACAACATGCTATTGACAAAATTAACCCAAACATGAGAACAGTAACTCATATCTTGTTTTTTTGCAACACTTTGTACTTCAATAGACACGACAAAAGGTATCTTCGCAGTGACGAATTGGAGAGATACTATTAGAAACTTCATTTAAAGGAAGAAAGGTTGTCACTTCTCTTTGCTAAGGGAATACACTCTTGCATAACATTTAAGATTTTTTACTTTTTAACTTATAAAAAACTTGGGTGAATGGTGGATGCCTTTTGACCGTAGCTTCACCCTACTGGGTGGTAGGATGTATCCAGACTGAAGGGTTTTAGTAATCCCCATTTGGTGTAGTGTGCAAATAGATTTTTCTTCAAATATTAACTTTTCAGAATCTGATATTCCTATCCATGGTAAAAGCCTTCTCCTGATATGGAATGTCTGTCAATTTCATTCCTCTCTATGTAATGTGTGGACATTGCTGTAATCTAACATTCCACTTCTCTTGTCAGTATTTTATATATCTGATCATCTTGTATGCATTGCATATTATTATTTTTATATAAGTGCATAGTTCTGTGCTGAAAAATAACTTGTCAGAATGAAAACCTTAAAGAAAATCTTCAAATAGCAGCCAACTTAATGTTGTTGATACAATTAAAAATATGTATTAGTGAGCTTGTCAAAAAAATTCTGTTAGAGTTCTCTATAATTATGTGATAGGTCTTAATTTTGATATATTTCTGTTATATATTTTAATGGGGTAATGAGAACATTTTTCAAATTGCTATCATCAATTATGTCTTCCAATTAGTGAAAAAGTATAGCTGTGTGTCATCACATGTAAAACCAATGCCATTGCCAAAAAAACATGGAAAATGCATGGTCATGGGGAGTTTCCTCCTTATATGTTCTGTTTGGCAATAGCTCATCTAATGTGAATGAAATTGATATTATGTAAGAGTCTTCTTTATATTTCTGTTGGTTAAAAAAATGTGGTAATTGTTTGCAAAGTAGGATCCACCTTCTTCCGTTAATTACTTATGCATGTACCAATGGTGCCGCAGACATCATTTATACCTTATTTTAAATGTTATATTGTGCATTGCTTTCTCATGATATACTTTTCTCATTTTTTCTGGATGTCTCCTGATTTTCCAATTGAAAATGACCTATTTCCACACTTTTTCCGTGGATATCAGCACCTTATATGTTGCCGTGTTTCCAGACTCTTCACCAGACCTCCTCACCTCATAATTTAATTTCTAATCATTAAACCCATGCCGCCACAACTAACAAGGTTACGGGCCTCTGGAGTGATTCAGGGATGCTGGGGTTTGACGGTGTGTGCCCTCAATGTGGCCATTTAAGGGACTTTCTCTGGCATTTTTCGGCTATTCCTGTGACAAACACAAACTTTCTCATGTGATTTTATTCTTAAAAAAGCACGAGTACTACTCTGTTGTCTCAGGTGTGACTTAGTGGAATTTGCTTAACACATTCAGCACGGAGCACGTCTATTGACGTGGTCCCGTCTATGCCGAACGGCGGGACCATGTCAATAGACGTGGTGCACTTAATTTAGGCCCTTTAAAAAATGGGTTCCGTTTCTAGCGTCTCCCTTAAATTCGCGACCCGCATTGAATGTGTTAACATTGTAAATGAAAAGTATAACATAGTTTTTCCCCAAATAAATCTGTGGAAAAACTAAGTTATACTTTTCCTTTATCAGTACTACATTATCCCGGTAGCAAAACTTTCCCTTACAATAACCAACTTTCTCAAGGGATTTCATTCTTTAAAAAGTACCAGTACAACAGTGTCCCGGCTACAACATTTACCCTTACAATAACCAACTTTCTCAAGGGATTTCATTCTTTAAAAAGTACCAGTACAACAATGTCCCGGGTACAACATTTACCCTTACAATCGCCTACTTTCTCAAGGGATTTTGTTCTTTAAAAAAGTAATTTAAGAGAAATGTGGGGCAACATTTCCAGAATTGTTGATAGTGTGGTGAAAATCTTTGGTGCTTTAAAACAATATCTCAGGATTAGCCAAAAAAACTACAAAGAAGTATGGGAATTTTGCCTTATTCCCGTGAGCCCCTGGACAAAATTTCAAACTTCTGCTGGACAATAAAGGTACAGTTCTGTTAAAAAAAATCGTGCCGCTGAAAATTTTTAAGTCCGATTTTTATGACAAAGTGGAGACATGGCAGAACCACGCCCCCCTCAGAGAGCATTAACCTCTCCAAGCGGCCCTTCCTGCCCGTAGCTGTGCGACTAGAACCATCCCCGGAAGGAAAATTTTGACCTGCGAAAAGGATTATTTTCGAGGGGAGGGCTAGGGTTTCTTTTGTTGTGATGTGTGAGAAAGAAGGAAGACTGAGATCTGCGAAGTTCAGGCGCGCCAACAGATGCAAGCAGCCACGGAAAACAAAAGCTAATCTTAGGTCTCAATCCCCGGAGTTCCTTTCGTTTCTTATGAGTATTTTAATTTATACGCGTATTCATTAATGTAAAAAAATATCAAATGTTTGACTCATTTTCGTTACCTGGAAGTCCTTGTGATATCGCAATCTATATTATATTTGAAATGGTGTTATATATTCTGGATCGAAACTAGTCACTCAATTTTGTTCTGAAGTAACAGATAATTTCAGGCTCGAATTTGAGCGCACAACTGTCCTTGCAAACCATTAAGGGAAAACATTTTCTATGGACGATGTATTTCTGCGCAAACAATTTTTTAATTTTAAAACGATGAGCTTTTAATTTCAAATTCTTTTAGCAAATAATTTCGTGATAATTCGCGGCTCAGAAAGAAGGACGTGCAGATTGAAAAATGCACCTTTCGCACTCATGTCATCCTTCTTGTGAATTCAGTCGTTTTATTATCCAATGCAGAACTTCAAATACGCGTATATAATGTATTCACTAATGACATTATACCGTATATGAATGACTTGAGCTGGCTGATCTTAGATTAGTGGTTGTATCAGGTTCAATTCGTCACCCTGTTGCTTCACCGCCATTACTGCGTTTTCTATTCGTCTTAAGCCGTGTTTACACGATGCATTTACGCGCGCAAGTACGTGGCTGGACAGATGCGTGAACACATTCACCAAATTAGAACAGGGGCTATTTTCTGTCCACGCATTCACGCATTTGCGCAATTTTGAGTGTTTACACGGTGAAATTTTGATGGTGATTGTGTTCACGCATCTACCCGCGCGGGTAAATGCATCGTGTAAACACAGCTTTAGGTCAGATTTTTCTCATGCGAGATTCATAGAAAAACATTCGAAATAGCACTTTATACAATGCGTTTTGTGGCTTTTTTCCTAACCTTATTACCTAAGCAGCAAATATTTTACGGCGAAACGTAGAAAATTGAACCAATGTCCTGTAAAACGTGCAGAATTAATTATGACGTTTTGAAAGTAATAGGAATTTTGATACCGCAAGGACTCCCAGACAAAGAAAATATAAATGCTAAATATTGTGGATCAACCTATTGTAAGCTTATAACGCTAATTAATACGAGTAGGAAACTAATAAAAAACGAAACGAGTAAGGGGGATATGAACCAATGAAGTGGGCATTTCGTTTCCGCGCTTCTTAGGTGCTGTGAACGAGAGATCATGTAAGTTTTCACATGTATGGGCCGCTTCCACGCATCCACATAATGTGCGGAAACAGCTTGACCGACCACAACGTTGCTTCTTCGCTCAAAGTAGAATAAGAAGCCGCTGCTCCCTTCCATTGTCACCTTTTGGCAGTTTTGGGCCTTTCTTCAAGCGAGGGTGATGGAAGGGGCTTCCTTTGGTTCGGAATGTTTATTGCTTTCTCAGGAAAGATTAGAAGGACCAAAGGGGTGGTGCCTCTATGCAAAGATCTTCGCTAATACAGTTAACTCACTAACTGAGTAGCAAAGATTATATACACAGGACTGAGTAGATTGAAAGAGGCATTTGAGAGGGATGAAAGGAGAAATTATTTGCATCATGTTACTTTAATGGTAACAAGGAAATTTAATCCATATCCAACACGAAACAATAATTGAGTATTGGCTGAAGTTCATGATTGAGTGGATTAAAAGTTTTTTTTCCTAGGCATTCCAATATTGGAATAAAATAGCATCGAGCTACTTACATCCGAAGATATTTGAAGTGGATAGGGCTTCCCTTGCCTCTTGAGAAAAAAATGGAAAATCAAAAAAGTGCAGACATATAGTTCCAAGCATAGCGGAAGAACTTGATATGATATTGAATACATTAGAAAGCTCACTACTTTAAAATTAAAACATTAATTAGTAATAGTTTGCGCATAAATACATCACCCCTGAAATTTTCTTTCCCAGAATACTTTGCGAAGATAGGTGTGCGCTAAAATTTGAGCCTGACATTATGGGTTACTACAGAGCGAATTTGAGTAATCCAGTTTTAAATCCCTTATCCAAACTATATTTCACTGCGCGCGTGCGCATCTTCCTATGTCTTTTCAGCTGATGCTGGTTGACGGCGGTTGGATATGGAGTTGTTCGGGCGACTTCAAGGTTTAGCATGTTTCCTTTATTTATTTTTTTAAGTCGTGGCCTTTTTACTGCATAAAGTGGTTAGTTGATATGAAAAGGTGGGTAAAACTGCCGCAGACCAATCAAGTAAATGCTGAATCGGTATGACGATTCGTCAGTGCGTAGCAACCATCCATTTTTATTCGGTTAGTAATAGTTGAATGAAGGCAGGCTTTAAGCATATTTCCTAGCTGGTTTCCACGGCATTCCAGCATTATAATTAAATGGCATTGGTCTATTTGCATCCTAAGAAAATTGACATGCATACTGATTCTTGTTTATTATTGATGGAAAAAATTCAAACCAAAGAAGCGCAGCCATATAATTCCAGACAGCGAATGCGAAAATACGTCAAACTTTTGAAAAGTTTCTACGTCAATGAATACGCGTATAAATGAAAAATACTTATAAGAAACTAAAGGAGCTCCGGGGAGGGAGACGTTTTATTTGTTCACGTAAGGGAGCTGAAGAATAACCAAAGAGTTAACGAATCCAAAATAATTCATAAATTCTCTTCGACACGATTCGATCTCTTCGAGCGATGATTCGCGGTAATAGCCTTTTCTAGAGAAAAAATAATGGAAGATATGTCATTTGCAGCGGAATTATTCCCCGTACTCTGATGGAGACTTTCAATGGATATTTGAGTCCTGGCTTCTACATGGTAGCTTTCTATTACGAGAGATATCTGGTGAATTTAGCCGACAGACCGATCGTTCATCTACTCATTTTCGCTCACGCCTAACCAAACAGGAGTCCGAAATCCAACCCATCTCCTCAGAAATCCCTTAGCATGTCAAAATCGTCCATCGGGTGGAGGTTCCCTCTCGGCAAGCGAGTTCGGAAGGAGGGCCGTTGTTCCGATTGGAGAGTTTATTACTCCCCCACACATCTCCCTTTTCTTCTTACTCACACATCACAAGAAAAGAAACCTTACCCCTCCCCTCGGAAATAATCCTTTTCGCTGGTCAAAAATTTCCTTCCGTGGGTGGTTCAACTCCCCCAGCTACTGGGAGGGAGGGCTCTCGTTCCGCTTGGAAAGTTTGTTGTTCTCCGTCACAGGGGGGCGTGGTTCAGCCACGATGCCACATCATCAAAAACTGGGGACTTAGAAATTTTCGGCGGTACGATTTTTTTGAACAGAACTGTACAACATATGCTCAGATGTGAAATCAGTCCTCTCCAGCTCCATCTGTTGCCTTCCCACTTCATATATGTCAGATTTGGATATGGCCGCATCTGAAAACGTGGCCTCTTTCATTATATTTTATGTTCTAGCATTACTTTTTGAGATTTAAAAAATTTCGTAACCCTAAACTTTTTTAAAATCATCAATGGCACAGATCATGTGTTCCAATTGTCGTGGAAATGCAACAGTGGTTGAAAAACATTTTAAAATGTGGATCCTGCTTTGCGAACATTTACCAAAAATGCTTTAACCTTGGTGGTACATAAAGGAAAGCTTTCAGTTTAAATAAAGTTTTAATAAATGTTGATGAGTTTCTTTCATCATCCTTATATTTGCCTTGTTGTAATTGGTCATGGGGTTCTGAATCTTCGGTTGACTGTCATTGCAGATTGTATATTTTATTCTTTCATTTTCTGTAAGTACTATTGGCTACTGTTTACCTTAACACGAAATCTTTAGACATGTATACGACTACTGCACGAGTGTTCATCAGCAAGTGTCACGTAATCCATCATCAAAAACAAAGAAAGGAGCAGCTACTGGTGGAGCTCAGCTTGTGGGATTAGAACTATACAAAAGGCTGAGAGATTTTTTGCGAACTTACCTCATCGGTCTTCTCTCGGTAATGGTCCTACTACTTATTTTTAACTTTGATCATATGGTTTACTTAGCATTCACATTATTGCTCCAATAAGTAAGCTTGCCCCTGGTTAGAATAATGTTAAGTTTCCCCTTAGTCACAGGACAATACATCAACATTCACTTAGGTTCAGTCATGTTATGATTTTCATTAGTTAAATATAGCTAGAAAGCATATTTTTCTTATCATTGCATGTATAATTTATATTTGAGTACCCATTGTTTCACTTTCTCTACATTTACATTTCCCCTCTGTGTTTTCTTTTGGTGTGATTCTGTATGTAATAATGAGTAAAAATGTGTTTTATTTTATGAAATATATCTTTGGTGCCTCAAAATGAAGGTTGGCTTACACATTCCGGGTGTGGGCCCTTATGTTTTTCTGATCAAAGCTTGTGAGCTCCTAGACCCAAAAAATAAATGTTGATGGCAGATAGAATTACTATTTTTTTTGTTTTCCCAATTTATTTACAGTCAATTTCAGTGTCTTTTTCTTCAATTTTGAAAATACAATACATACTTAGCATTTCCACATCATCATTTTTTGTCTAATGTAGTTTCAATGCTTATACATAGTTATTTTCAAGGCAACACATTCTCAAGTACACACTCTCTGTCAGATACATGTGTATGGAGGGTGAGAAGAGACAATGGAAGGGGCTGGTGAGGTTGTTGAGTTTTCATAGCCTGGACTAGTTTCACGGGTTCCGCAAGGTGGTTCAAGCCAGGATGGCAATGGTCTTTTAGTGATTTCATCATAAAAGAGGGTTATCTCAGGGGAAGTTAGCTTTGAGGAAATAGTTGCAAAAATCCATTTAGTCTCTCTTGTTTAGGACATGTTAAATAATTTGGTTAAAGTAACTTTTTTGGCCTGTCTCACAATCAGTTCAATGTTTTTTTTTTAGAAAGATACACAGTCAAACAAAGACTCTAAAATGGAACATGTTTTCTTGCAAATGATGGTAAAAGGTTGGAACAAGAGAATAATTGTGTATAAATGCTGAGTTTTTTCTCTTCGAAATAGTTAAATTCCACAAAATAGACCCCAATACCTTAGAAAACATATTTTTTCTTCTAAATTGAGGTTTCAAGATGTCACTGTTACTCTGATTGTAGTATTGAGTGACTAAGTCGTGTTTGTTATTATTACCAAATTCTGTTATGCTATGAATAACAACTTAATCTATGATGAAAGCATAACTGTAACTAGTTGTATCAATATTTGTAGTGATTCTTCTATTTGAAGTGCTATTTCTTTTAGGATGGCAAAGACCGAATGGATGAAGAAGTATTAAAGTTCTATACTAGAGAATGGGAGGAGTACCAATTCAGCTCAAAGGTTTTAAATGGTGTATGTGCATATTTAAACAGGTGAGTTAGTGCATTCAATGAGTAATATTATTGTTAGCATAAATGGCAAGATTTGGTCAGTTAGCTTTTTTTGTGTATTGGTATTGTGTGTGCAATGGGGGCGTTTACTCGGAACCGAAATTGTTAGATGGAAACAAAAAATGAAATTTAGTGAAAAACTCAGCCTTCTAACTGTAGCCATTCACTCATCAATTGAAAATTAAAATATGCAAAAGGTGATGCCCATCGAACAAGCTGTGCTGAGACTTCTTCGTCATCCACCTCCCCTCGGCTGTTTTGGTGAGGGGAGGATTTTGATTGGGCGAAGGAGCTGTGGACGAAGGGATGACGTAAAGAAGTCTCACCACGCCCATTCCAGCGAAAGTGTAATTAAACTTAAGTGTTACTTAGCCAACGTTACTCAGTGCCATTACCCACTTGACCAGAGTTGGGGAGGGGAAACTAAGCTTTGAGTGACCAGACATGTATTTGCCACCACACTGCTCTTGGTGGAGCGATATGTGGGGTGTGAGCTCTGGTATCATGACATTCAATTTGTCCTGTCCAAGCTATGACCTTGGTTATAGGCTGAAATAGAATAGCTGGCTAAAGATTTTTTTCTCAGTGCAGAAGTTGAAACTTCACATGGTCTCTTTAAGTTTTTTCATGCATTTGATGTTTCATGTCTGTTTCCAAGATTCTCACTCATTAACAAATAGCAGAAGTTCAAAGTTGGTTGATTTACACATATGATTGTCTCCAAAAAAACCTCCGGATTCAAGCTGTTGTATAACCTCATGGAGTTCACTTATGGAATGAAATCTATTTTTATAAAGTAATTTATTGAAGTCATGTCACATACCTAGTTTTTGTCAGTTTTCAGTTATGTTTTTTTATGTTATATAACAAAATAGTGGGTGCTGTTTTTTTACGTTATGCAGTAAAAATCAACCATATGTTGGCCAAAACTAGGAAAGCTATTCATATCATAAGATACTGCAAAAACTTAAGAATGTGAATCTGGGGAGGGAAGTTGTAACTGATAGTGATGCGAAAACAGATAAAATTTGCAATTGTGTGGCAAAGGCTGGCTCTGCAGTTATACTGCAGTCCGGCTCTGCCTACTGGCAGCAAGGCGTAGCATGGCACTGATACTGCATTGATACACTGTTGACTCATTATAAGGTCAAAGTATAATGAGATTAATCAAAATTTTACCAGTAACTGTAGTTTTAGCCCAACCAATAATGGGAAAATAGAATCATACGTGTATTTATGGGAGTAATTTATTTTTTACAAAGTATTTAAATTACTTCACTTACCTGGAATATAGTCTAATAGGTTTTATTTGCATATGATTGTCATATGCAAATACCTCTTTTCTGGTGGGGGTTCCTACCTCTTGGAAAGTAATTAGAACTCTTAGGTGAGATATCCCCTGATGATTCATACTTAGCTTTAACTGGACAACCCTTCAACCCTTATAGTTTGGATTAGCGTGGGTCTAATTAACAGCAATGTGGCACTCAGTAATTCAAAGCTAACATTTTTGGTAGCTGGTGATGAGGTTTATTGTTTTGGCTGACATTACTGGGCTCATTAGTATAATTTGGTGCTAGTTTTGGGAAATGGTGCCATTTGGTGCTCATTTGAGGTAATGCAAGTTTTTTTCGTATATGTAGAGATGGGAAAATTGCCGTAATTCTCCTGTATTTTTTAGTTTTAAGCATTTAACAGAAAATGTATGGTTAAATAAGAAAGCCAATAGCAATGGGAGGGGAATAAAAATGTTTAAACCATACCTAATACAATTGTAAAAAGAACTACGACAGCAACACGCTATCTGGCTTTCTTTTATCAAAGTATGAGAAATTTTCAAGAAGAATAGTCTAAAACTTTAATCTTATAATGTTATAATTTACGTAAAATATTCCAAAATTGAGTTGTACATGCCTGAATTTATTATTAAACACATAGAAAATGTGAGCTTGGCTTAAAAGAACATGTTGAGAATTTATCTGTATGAAACATTATCTCAAACATAGGCGAATTATCTAGAAAATTACGGTAATTTACAAGGGATGCGGTAAATTACGAAAAATACCGTGGTAATATAGGAAAATTACCGAGGGATTTTCAGAGTGGCCCATTTCTACGTATATGTATGCATAGTATTCAAGGTGCTGTGATTGGTTCAGTTGATTGCTGTAATGTATATTTTATATGTAGGTCAAGTAAAGTGATTCAATATCCGTTGTTTTTTCCCATATTGTCCTGAGGTAACACTTCTTTCATCTCTTGCTTCCATTCCTGTGTCGCTTCATTTATGCTCTCCTGATGTTTCTAACCTGAGTCTAATTTCCAAGGATATTGAAAATATAATCTGTTTATAATATTGATTTAATAAGAAAATCAAAGTATATTGGATATATATGGTGAAATGTTTTCATAGAGATGTGAAAGATAAGGAAAAAGAATTTCCTCTGTTTATCTCTTCTTCTTATGTGATTTAGTCCTTAATCTCGGTGTAGTGCTTGTAGATCTCATTCATAGGGATGGGGTTGATGTGACAGCTAGTGTACTGGTTTCCTATCCTGGGTTTGAATCTTGGCTGTGGTGATTTTTCATTGGTGTCATGACTGGTGACAATGTGGATAGTGCTTTAGTGTACTCGGTCATCAGATGGAATGTTATACTGTGGTCTCCTTTTGACCTTTTGTTAAAGGCACGCTAACACTTGATGCCAGATTTCTCTCCACCCTTCCTCCACTCCTAGAATAATCACTTTCTAACCACCTGGTGCATATGACTTCAACCATTGGTCATCTATTGTTATACATTCTCTCAGCTTTATGTAATGGAGGACGCATTCTCCACTTGCTCTTCACACTGTTGGCGAAGCCCTTTTATTGGTCCAATATGAAGGCTAGTTCTTCAGAGGTCTTAGGGAAAAGTCCCCTTGGGTTTTGTATTTGGCCTAACTCCAATCTTATAGCTACTGTAATTGTCCCTACCCCAAAAGGAAACCCCATAATGGGTATGGGTGTTTGTACTTTTTTGGGCATTCATATAGACCTAGTTGTCAGGGAAGAAATAAATTGCAGTTTTCCCACTAGAATGAGATTTCTAAGCATTAGGAACTAGTTGAGAAATAAATCTTCAAGTGGAAAGCTGCAATCTATTTCTTTGTTGATGTATTCAATCATTCCACTGCATCAGCCTTGAGGCAAGATCAGTTTGATAATTTGAACTTGTTTTTTTTGTGATCTTGGAAAGAAGTATTATTTCACATGACATTGAGAGAAATAATGTCAAGAATATTTTTTCTCTTAAGGCCGCTTTACACGATGAAAGATTTTGTACAAACGAATGTACGTGAGATTGTACGTTTGTCTCAACGAAATTAGAACAGGTTCTATTTCCCGTGCAGGCATTGAGACATTCGCACAAGCGTTCATACAATTTGCCGCTTTACACGATACATTTTGCCCCATGCAAGAGTTCACGGAAGAGTTTGTACAAACAAATGTACCGTGTAAAACGGCCTTTAGACTCATCAGCTATTTGAAACCTTCTTTTTGAGTGTGTATGTACATATATATCTTTACGTGTATTTATTTTTGCATGATTAAACCTTGCCTCCTACAGTTGAGATAACCTTCCCCCTGCTGACCAGGAAGTTGTTAGGGTGTGGCTTATATATTTTTCTGACAAGGAGACATCGCGTGACTTATGTTCGGGATCCAAACGAGGCATTTATTTTCTGACACTATAGAGAGAATGCGGGAAAAGTGTCGCGGCTTTCTTCCACTTAGGCCTGGGTTCGAGAGAAAAACGCTATTAAAGAATCTTCCTCCGCATAAATACTTAAAAGTGCATGCCTCGCTCAACAGACGTCGTAGCCCAGTGGGTTGAAGCGCTGAGCCGGTTATCCACATATGGTGGCTGGGGTTCGATCTCAGGTTGCGGCACTTTTTTTCTTTCGAATATTTTACGGAATTACTGTAAATTGCCCACTCCCATGCATTTACGGCAGTAGCAACAATTTTTTTAAATTTTCAGCCTATTTGCTGGATTTTCAATCAACCTCCTTGGGAGACTTTCAAAGCTAATTTCGGGATTCGTGTTTGGCCGAAAAGAGGCTTCACATGCTGACAGGCCTAGTAAATTTAGATTTTGAAATTACAAGGATACTTCCGTGAATAATATGGGCTTTGATTGGTCGTGGGTCTTTCTCAAGACCGTAAACAATGAGCGGATTATTACTTTTTAATTAGCAACGATGTACTCAAAATTTCCCAGGAGCGGCATTCGAGTAATGACTTATGTAACTCTATTTCTTGTTCAATAGTGAACATGATGTAGGTAAAAAATAGATGGAAACTGTCTCCGAGGTTATGTAAAAAAATTTTGCAATGACCTTTTTGCAGTGCAACATATTATATTGAAGCAAAGCCTGTATCGTGGGGGAGAGGAAGATATTCCAGCTCAAAAAAATATCACGTAATTATACCACTATTTCTTTTCCCTCCTCATGTTTATTTCATTTGAAGGAATTTAACTTCTCATTCATGGCGTGGAAGCTGGTGAGGTGGGATTTTGGGGATGTGTTGTATGCCTCCCCAACAGCCTCCCTGGTCTCTCACAATTCTCCATATACCGTGTGCGGTCCGGCCGCGATTACTAGTAGATTATTTGGTTCCACAGTTATTATTGATTATGTTCATCGGCTTAATTTCAAATATTGATACACTATTGAATATGGGTTACCCTACCAAGCGAGCGAATCAAATGCAGCGCCAGTAACACCATTTAAACCTTTCCGGAATAAAAACGGCACATGGATGCTGCTTGGGTCTTGGTGCTGATGTACATCTATCTATACGCATTGGGCTTATGCCTGTTGCCCCCTTAGTGTTAAGAGCTCATATATTTCATTGGCTCGATGATCGTCCTGTTGTATGTTCACGAGTCTCTTCCCAAAATTACTGAACTCTTAGTAGTTTCTATTACAATATCCTGTAGTAACTTTTTATGATAATTTACGACCACCAAAATGAAATAGTATACCATTGGATTTTAGTAGTAAAAAATTGTCCAGAGTAGTTACTACAGTACATTGAAGTATGTAATAACTACAAAGAGTTCAGTAATTTTGGGAACTTCTTAATAGTTTACTACTGGGTTATTAAAGTTAAGCACATTAAAACTACTGTATTTTATAAGTAAACCTTTGAAAACTACTGAACTATCTCTAAGTAATTACTAAAAACTATTAGATTTCAATAGTAAACTACTAAAAACTACTCGATTGTAATAGTATTTTTTCCTAAGGGGTACATCTATGTAATGCCCTGTAAGCCACCTCAAGGGTGTGTGGCAGGGGTAGTAATGGTAGTGCTTGGTAGACAGTGAGAAGTAGTTGCCTTCATGTTATATGTGTTTGTGTGTAATCATATTTCTAAGATAAAGTTCCTCAATGAGCACAAGACACTTGTCCATTAAAAACTATTCTTTGCTTGAATTTAACCTTAGGCATTGGGTGAGACGGGAATGTGAAGAGGGACGTAAAGGAATCTATGAAATTTATCAGTTGGCTCTGGTTACATGGAGGGATCACTTGTTCAAACACCTCAACAAGCAAGTGACCAATGCCGTTTTGAACTTAATTGAAAGAGAAAGAAATGGTGAGACTATAAACACAAGACTCGTCAGTGGGGTTATCAACTGTTATGTTGAACTAGGTAAGTGCTTATGCATAACCTTTAGATGTAAGTTGGGTGTTTTGTTACGAGACAGGGAATGGTGGAGATTACTTATTGGACATGTATTCTATTAAGTTCTGTAGTATTTTTGGTGTTATCAAAGAAATGTATCAAGCTAAAATTAGGATCATATGCATAATGTGTAGCCTATTGTCTCATATGTTATAAACTATTCTTTCTGGTGCTGATATTGCATTGGTAATTTATAACACACACATGTTACAGGTCTCAATGAAGAAGACCCTGGAGCCAAAGGCCAAAACCTCTCAGTTTACAAAGACTCATTCGAAAATGTTTTCCTTGAAGAAACGGAAAGGTTCTACACAAGGGAAAGCACGGAGTTTTTACAACAGAATCCTGTAACTGAATATATGAAAAAGGTGTGCTAAGTCTTATTATTCTGTTTATTTATATGAACTGGTTTTCTCAAACTTACTTGTGCCGCTGAGTGACTCCTCCGTGCCACTAGGCCAAAAGATTTTAGGGGATAGTGCCAAGATTATGATATTCCAATTTCGTTCATAAAGTTGGTTGCCATCATCGTGTACCTTAGACACTGGGCCCAAAAATTTAAGGGGACAGTGCCAACCTTATGATATTCCAATTTTGTTCATGAAGTTGGTTGCCATCATCGTGTACCTTAGACAATGTAAATGAATGAAAAATACCAGATGTTACTTTGGCCAAATATGCCTCATTTAGCCTCAGTTAACCATCTATTAATTGCATTCGAACCTTCAAATTTATGGGTGCAATTTTAGTCGAATATGCATTGCAGCCTCGTGTACATTGTATGTTATTGATGATCACAATAATATCAGTAATATTGTTAGTAATATATTGTGATGAATGTTTTTTCAGTAGCTTAGCAAAAATCATGTTTTGTTCTACCTAGGTTTGGATTGCTGTTCACCCTCAGTGATAATCTTATGTTTTAAAACTATTGTTTATTTTGATGTGGTAGGATTGGAATTCACATCTTGCCACCTTGATAGGACTAAAGAAATTTTAATAATAATGGCTACTTTGTTCAGGGCGAAATTAGGGCCCTCTCTTACATTTAACTCTCACTCACATTAACACCCATGCCCCGAGTGGTAGAAAACCCACCCAGGCGGGACTTGAACCCGTGATCTTAGGATTAGCAGGTGAAGACTACCCAACTGCCACCAAGGCCAGCAGATTAAATGATGTGTAATGAAATTTTAGACATCATTAGAATGGCCACATGGGTTTTCTTGAAGGTTTGTAGCTGTGCACCTAAGATCATGTTTATTGGTCATCAAACTTTAAACTCATGGTGAAGTACGAGTGAAATTTGAAACTGAGTCCATATGACTAAGTGAAGTCTGTAATAGATCAAGTGGCTTTGACATTTGGCTGAGGTGTCCCACAATCGGTTCCTCCTCGATTTTTTTCTCATTCTGGTACGAAAGTATCTCGGGTGTTCATTAGATAAAAGTAATGACCAAATCTTCTATTCTACTTGGTATAAACATGCTTTAAAGCCAGGTGCCGACCACTCGTCTTTGGTAATCCATGTTCACTTTGGCATTTTTTTCCAAAATAAACTACCATTTTCCCATATTAATTGTATAGATAACGTACGCATTATCTATACAATTAAAATGGAAAAATGGCAGAAATGATAGTGCGCGATATACAATGGAAATCTTGTTTTATTGAAAGTAAATCTTGGAAACAAATGACACAACATTATTATGAACATAATACAATTGTAGAAATAATTAAAAAGGAATTAAGTACAGTGGAACCTCGATCTATTGTTCCCTCAAGGATCGTTTTCCCGCAACTATCGTTCGCTGTTCTTAGCCCTGTGTAAAGCTCCATATCGGTAACGTTATTTATTCGTGCATACCTTGTTCTCTGAAGTATCGTTTTCCCACAACGATCGTTTGTATATCATGGTCCCGCCGCAACATTTCTCGCATACTGCGTTTGAAAAAAAAATAATGCGAAGAATTTGCATTGTTTTATTTGCGCTGCCATCTCTTAAGACTAAAATGTTGGAGATACAGTCACACAATCACGTTGTGCACTTTGTAGTCGACTCTGTGACCGCGATGGCATCGTTCGCTAAGTTCATTTCGTTGCAAGTGGTTCTGTGTCCATTCATCCATAGTTTTCATTCACTTACTGCTGTCAGTTTTGTTTGTTTTTAAGTTGGGTTTAATTTTTCTTCAGATCATGGCTCATCCAAAGAGGAAAGTAAGAACTTTGCAAGATCTTCTCAGAATAGTAGAAGTAGAAAAGAATCCGGGAGGAAACGTGTGGACATAGGAAAACGCCTCGGGTTGTCGGCTAGCACATTAAATTCAATCTTTACGAAAAAGGATTAGATAAGAGAGCAAATAGATGAACATGGCAACGCGTCCAAGAAGAGAAAAACTGCCAGGAAGTCTACATTCGTGGAAGTGGAAACAGTGCTCTTCGCCAGGTACCATCAGCAGATATTTTTTCATCCTTTATCTGCTGTAAGTATGGTGGAGTAGTGGTTTCCAGATGGTGTGATATCCATTACCCATTTTCCCTGCGTAAGCACTTTCATCGTATGGTAGCCACTCCTCCCATCTCGCTTCGCGTGCATCCCCAGATTCTTTAGTTTCCCCCGAATCGCCGGCGAGTCATGGTTCTTAGCTTTGTTTACATTTTTCCGATCTACTCTTGTCCCATCTCCCCAAACTCAAATGTGAATCACAAACAAGGAAGGCAGAAGTTATAGGGACTACTTCTGGGGGGTGTCTGTCCGACACTGCCAGCGATTTTTCTTGGGTTCCCTCGAGCTTCTTTCGTAGGGCTAAGGGATTCTGGGTTCATCATCGACCTTGACGTGATACTCTTCTCTCCCCTCTCCCAAGCCCCTCAACTATTGGAAGCCATGTGAGAAGTTAGGGCGTGGGAAAGCAATGAGTGAACTGTGATACTTTTGGTTCGCGGTCGTAACTGATAAGGGACTTCAAGCAGGCAAGGATGATGATGCAGCAGTTCTTCATCGTAGAAAAGTCTTGGTGGATATGGGCTGACAGAAGGCCGGTAAATTTAAATGTCTGCGGTGGTACGGTGAGGACTACGGTGAAAACAAATTCACCTTCTGTGATATTACTGGACACATGCCCGAAAACATTCATTTTGTTTTTATTTTCCCCGTGATCGCGTCTGATAGTGCATACTTCTCCAACATTAACTTGAATCTGAGAAACAAAGAATTTTGTCCATTAACTCCTCATTTTAGTGCATATTCTTTGCCTTTTTATAAAAAAATATAGCAGTACAGTGATTATCTCGGAAAATACGGGACCTTTTTAGTTAATTTTCAGAAAGTACGTTCAGTTCGAACCCGGATAATTCGAAGCCCAATTTTTTTGGTCCCTTGAATTGTAGCCCAATTTTTTTGCGGGATATCTGGTAGGTGCGCATTGTCTATACAATTATCACATCAATGAAATTTTTGATTTCGCATTATCTAGTAGGTGTGCGTTATTTACCAGAAAATATGGTAGTTCCGTCCGCATTAAAGACTTGCTCAGGCCAATACATAATATCAACTTCCGAAAACAAAGCTGGGAATTTAGAGCCTGCTTCATGATCTGCATATGAGACTTCTCCAGCAATCTTTACATTATGGAGCTGAAAGCATTTTTTGAATTTATCAAACCATCCTCGGATGTTTCCAAACCCTCCTTCTTGTTCTTCATATCTATATTGCACTTTCAAGAGGTTATGAATCTGAAGTGCTTTGCTTATAATGATAGGTCCATCCAAAGGAGCATTAGTTTGCACTTGGTCTTCTATCCAAATGTTCAAATGTTTTTCCATTTTCTCTACTCTTGTGTTTCCACTGCTGACATAGGAGGTTCTAGCGGACGCACCGGAAGTAACGGTGGAACAATTTTTTTCTTAAGTCTTCTTTATGGTACTTAAAGTTGATTTGTTGACACCGTACTGTCGTGCTAATGATGTGGCTGAAGGTCCTCTCGAAGTTTATTAAATATTGTAAGTTTATCCTGCAAAAGTAATGCCTGCCTACTTTTCTTCCCAGGATTATCAGCAGCACTTTTGCCTGGTCTTTTTGGACCCATTTCAAGTAATATGAATATAAATGTTAAATAAATAAAATAAATGTTATAAACAATAAATGTTTTTAAAATAACATAACCAGGGGTAACTGTGACAAGAAGAACATATTTTAGAGGTTAACTCAATTTATCACGTAAACAAGAACACTTGCATGGTAGAGAAAGACTCGTTTTCAAACAAAACACTGGTGGAGTGAAATACCATGGGGTATATTCTGTATCTCGAAGCTACCAATGCGGTAGCTTTGATTAAGCTACAGGATTTATCTATCTACCAACCGTATTCACTTACTCGATTGACTCTTCTCAAGAACATAACAGGAAGTTGAGAGAGGGTTGGCGAAAGGCGGGCACGAGAATATTCTTAAAACAAATTCACGGAAACTCCATTTCTGGTGACACCATTCTTAGAACCAATAGAATAGCTCGTCTCAATGTTTTTTCCGTGGATAAAACTGGTGAAACCTGTTTTAAGGCTGTTTTAGTCGGTGAAGATGTCCATGCATCGTGTTTAGCGAAACATTCCACGCAATAATAATCATGCGAGCAAAATTAGAACATGTTCTATTTTTGCTCACATAATAACATGAACAATTGCATTATACGAATGCACGACGTCCATCTTGGCTGTTTTGGTTAATTAAAATAAAAGTTTTTGTAAATATATTCGGGAATTAGGGTTCATCATCATCATTGGTGCTACTGTCCGCAGACAGGTTTCAATGGTAGCGTTGTCTCCACAGCATTCTGTCCTGGGCCTCTCTCTTCATCTCTGCATTACTCCTTCCTTCTTTTACATCCCTCAGCATTCCGTGCCTCTTCCTTCCTCTTCCTCTCTTCCCTTCTATTATTAATTTCTGTAGGCTGTTATTCCTTAAAATATGTCCAATCCATTTTGCCTTTCTCTTTTTAATTCCTCCCAGTATACTTCTTTCTTCTCCAATCCTCCTAAGCACTTCTTCATTCGTGATCTTATCTTTCCATCCAATCTTCTCCATTCGTCGCCATAGCCACATTTCAAAGTTTTCTAAGTACTTTTCTTCTCTTCTTCAACGTCCACGTTTCTTATCCATACAACACAATGCTTCGTATAAAGCATTTTGCAAATCTTTTCCTGATATCCATCTTGATGTTCCTTGCTGTCACCAGTTCCTTAATCTTGCTAAATGCTACTTTTCCTTGCCCAATTCTGCTTTTAATTTCTTCAGTACAGTTGCCATTCTGTGTAACTATACTTCTCAGGTACTTGAAAGAGCTTACTCATTTTAATTTTTCTTCTTCCAGCCATATATTTAAGGGCCCTTCTGTCTTCGCTATTCTCATTACCTTAGTTTTATTCCTGTTTATTCTCATTCCGTAGTCTTCACTCTTCTTCCTAATTCTTTCCATCATTTTCTGAAGTTCTTCTTCATTCTCTGCTATTATAGCCTGGTCATCAGCATATTAGATGGATTTTATTCTCTCACCTCCCACTTTTATCCCCCCAATGTCTTCTAAAGCTTCTTTCAGCAGTTTGTCAGCATTCAAGTTAAAGAGGCATGGTGACAGACAGCAACCCTGCCTGACTCCCCTTCCTGTTGTGGTTTCCTTTGTTTCCTCGTCCCCAATTCTTACCGCAACTTTCTGATGGATGTACATCTGCTTTATTAATCTTCTGTCCTTCCAGTCTGTCTATCTCTCTCAGAAGATCTAATAAGATTTCCCATCTGACCCTATCAAATGCCTTTTCATAATCAATAAAGCATACGCCTATCCCACGGTTCAACTTTATTACCCTTTCTGTTAACATCCTCATACATCCAATAGCATCTCTCGTTCCTTTGTCCTTGCGGACACCGAATTGGTCTTCCTCTAATTTTTCTTCTATTTTCCTTCTCATTCTTTCCAATACAACTTTGGTTATAACTTTCCCACATGAGAGATAAGGCTTATAGTTCAGTACTGTTCACATACCTGTGCATTACATATGTGGAGATAGGTAAGTGAGAAGATCTCCACGTTTATCGAATCAATTTATTAGTGTTTTTATGCAATGCTCCTTACAAACTCAGTCCATGACTTAGTTACATAAACAAATCAGCAAGGCCTCCTTGACAACAATATAAAAGATGATGGCACCATTTATGGTCGCCACACATATCTTTGGTATATTTTGATACATTTAGGGTTCATGTCAATGATATAATTCATGCTATTTACTCTCGTCAATTGCCCATTGCTTCAAATCATTTAAATGATACATGAAGATGACGGTTTCAAAAGAAATGCAAAGGTGATACTTACGTAACCACAGCCCACAAAGTATCCCATTATGGGCTAGAATCACGCTACCTACTGAAGATAATGAAGGTAAATATGGCTTTCCGTACTCCAGCTAATATTTTTTTTGTGAAAAACTCTGGTAAGTGGTGAAAATGGCAACGTAACCCAGTGAAAGTGCAAGGAATGCACGTTTAAGAAATGTAAGAAACATACCCATGTGTTGGATTGTTATAGAGATATAAGGTTAGAAAATGACCAATGTTTAAGCAGGGTATTCGGAGGCCACACTACCTGAGGCTACCGTGGTAGCTTATTGAGGCTACAGAAGTAGCTTGGTGGCAGTTACAGAATATGGGTGGGAGCCTAATCAGCTACCGCAAGCTTTCTGCTAGCTCTTTCTCCAGTATCTTCCATAATAGAGAATACCGATGGGAGCAAGTAGCTTATTAATAAGCTCTTTGCATGCCTAATTGAAGTATCTTTTCTCCAGAAAGCTCCTTAGCTTTGAGTTATAGAGAATAGACCTCCATGAAGCCGGTAAGCTAGACAGTTATTCAAACTACAATATTTACAAGGCATATTGCCAGTACATATACGCATTAACAATGCCCTAGGATAAGTGATTTTTGTTTCATGATGATGGAAGCTTCTTAAATGTGCACACCTTTTATCTTCAAAGTATTTCCGACTCAAAATCCATAACAAATCTTTTTGGCGCAGCACAATCTATTACTCCGAGAAAAGCTCACTAAATAAAAGGTAGGTAAATACTCCGACTCCTGATCATTGCCATCATGGATGGACTACATCTAACAGTTCGCAGCTATTGATGGGGAACGCGAAGAAATGAACTCAACGCAACAATTCACGCGTTCGCAGTCTGTCGCACGTATAGATAAGCCATACAAAATAGCCGTGGACAAAGGCGCATGTTTTTCTTCATTTCTTCGTCTCGGGGAGGATAGCTCCCAAAAAGCAATACGCCGTGGCTTGGCGGTCGCTGCTAATTGAGAAAACCCCATCACTCCATCTATAAAAATTTCGCTTCGTTTTCAACAGATCCAAGTTTTACGTGCATCAATTTTGCCTCATCCCCAAAATATTTACGCGGCTACGCTTACAGTTCTACGGAATGAAACTACGGCAGGAAAAAACCATTCAGGGCCGACTACAATCATTCAAAATCATTCATGGCCGGTAAAAATAATTTTGGGCAGGCTACAATCATTTCTAGGCCGGCAAATTCAATAAATGATTCTTAAAAATGTTTTTTGCAAGCTCAATGCATGATAATCCGAAATCTTTAAAGTCCAGCACATGTTCAAGAATGTACAACCTAAAAAATCATTCATGGCCGGGAAATGGAATAGATAGTACTTAATTTGCCGGCCTTGGTGGTGGTGGGGTAGAGTCCTTGCCTGCTAATCCGAAGGTGGGTTTTCTTCCACTCAGGACATGGGTGTAAATGTAATGTAATGTTTAGGGTTAAATGTAAGAGAGGGCTGCATTGCCCTAATTTCACCCTAAATAAATAAATAATTAAACTTAACTTGAAAGTCATATGTTATGGAACCCTTAAATCATTCAGGACTGTAAAATTTTAACATAAGAACAACCAAAAAATTATTCAGGGTAGAGAAATAGAACTGAAGATGGATAAAATGGGCGGATAGATGAAAGATGGATACTGAAGACCATGATACATATAAAAGGATAACTTCGGGTAAGCTTGGAGGTTGAAGGAAATGGATGAGTAACATACGATGACATGAAAGTGAAAGGAAGTATGTATAGTAAAGGAAAGCACAGAGTAAGACAAAAAGTTTTTTAGTTTAGTCTATTCAATGATAAATGGCTTCCTGATATTTTATTCTAACCTTTCTTACCCAGTAGAATACTTCCAAGGCCTCAAAATTCACCGAATATAAATTAGGATGAAATCTTGTTATAACATAATTTGTTATAGTGTAAAGGCGCATTTCATTCCTCCTTGCCTTTACGTTATAACAATGTTCTACTGTATTCGTTATGAAATAAATACATTTTAGGACTAGAAGTTTTCTAGGCTACTTATGCAATGTAAGAACCTGCAGGAGAGTATTCTTTTTGTACAGAAGTTGAAATCATGAAGAATAAAAATGACTTCTTACCCAGTTATGATGGAACATGAAAAACGTAAGAACTTTGCAAAAAACCGTATAGACACTTGCTTTATCGCATCTAATTGTTAGCCACATTGAATTGAAACTAATTTTTCACAGAGCATTGAGGTTGGCTCGAAGAATTGTGAGGAAGGCTGTTAGTTGAACAGCGAGGTAGCTCCGATTCGAATTAGCCTTGCTAAGTTCTCCTCACAACAGAACGTGAACTTTATCTTGCTTGGCAATGGAATAACGAGCTTGAAAGAAGAACATTTTCAATGGGGAATATAAGGTAGGGGCTTTGAACAAGTTGATAATCATGTTGGAACCTCAATTTCTTAGGGGGAAACGTCTAAGATTGCCAGTCTATACAGTGTAAATGTAGATATTCTTCTTTTCCTGCTTTTTTGATATTCCCCCAATTTACTTTGTCTTCTAGGAGCGTCCCTAGAAAAGTGCACATAAGGGGTTTTACTCTATACATGTATGATTTTTTAACTTGACTCATTTTTTCACACCGTATACTGGAAACGCCTATACAGCCGAAGATTTTTTTTCGATTCTGTAAAAATTACTGCGGAAAGTATGTAATTGATTCTATTTTGGAAATAGTTGAGAAAGCATACTAACCACACACTTAAGTTTCTGATGCCATATATTCATTTTAAAAAATCCTCATTTTAAAAATAAATTATCTGGAGTGCATACACCTACCATTTCCCTTGGAAAATGGCTGGTGATTTTTTGGCATATACTCCTATCTCAAAAAGTAGAATGGTGTCGGATATTTTGTTATCATTGGAAGGGTGAGATCTTTTTTGCTAGAGGTGTTAGGCCAAGTTCATTGAATTTTATGTGAAGTGCTCACATCTTGCTCAAACTGCCTGAAGTGTAAACTCTCCAAAAAGATCTTTTTTTCCTAAAAAGAGTTACGAAATATTTGTGAGGCGTAACAGATAAGGTGGCATTAGTGTGTGTTAGTGAACATATTTGGTAGGATATGATCATTCATTGGGGCCTTTTTTTGACGCATCTGTTCTAAAAATACAGGCAGTCCCAGTTACATAAGCCTCGACTTATGTAAATTCATGCTTACGTAAGTGGCAACCTCATCCAAAAAAAGACAAGAATTACGAAAGTTACGGATTTGGAAGGATGTTTGCCTACATTCAAGGAGTGCATATGCCGTGATGTTAGTAAGAGCTGGCCAATCAAAGAGGGTTGAGACCGGTAAATTGGCCAGGTAAGCAGTCGTAAATTAGCAGTAAGATACTGTGCTGTGTGTGCTGGCAATACTGTGCTTTTGCACGCTGGTGCAGTTGTTTAATTCGTAGCTATGATAGTATGCATTTTGATAAGAAATGTATGAGGTGCAACTTTCAGGACATTTAAAAATTTTGGTTAATAATAAATTAGGAAACTTATAAAAATTATTAAATGTTATAGGTAATTTGTTAGGAGATAAATGACTGAACGAAGTTTGTGATGAAGTGATTTATAATATAGCATGAATAAGAAACTCAAAATCACTCTCAAGTTGAAGCATTGAATTACACACCGCAAAGGTTTCTTTTTCCAAGATGGCGACCGATAGTGATCGTTGTAATAGTTGCTCCATGAAGGGAACTTGATAAACCACTTGATTCACTAGCAAGCAAAAGTTTAATACCAACCTATGAATTTAACAATGTAGGTAACCAATAATAAATAGTTCTTGAATTTTGCAGTGAACTGAGTGAAGTTTGGCCAAAAATTATTCCCCGTATTTCTCCGAATCGACCGTAATCTTGAGAGCACGGACTCAGTTACGGAATAATTTTCGACTCTGGTAAATTTTGACTTACGTAAATTTCGACTTACGTCACTAGTGTCAGAATGCATATATTACGTAACTCGGGGACTGCCTGTACTTGATTGTGACAATTTTTTATGTCAAGACAGTATCCTGAGAGTGTACTTTTTTTCAAGTTAGCTTTGGATGAAATTTAACATGGACTGATTTTTCATCTTTTCCTGTTTATCTTTTAAATGTATTTGGTGCTTAAATGTCTTGATATGTATTAGGTATTTCATTATCTTTCTTCAGTATTGTTATGCCTTATTTTATTATGGTGTGGTTTGGAGTGTATAGAGATGGGACTCTCTGAAAATTACCTCGGTAATTTTCGTAAATTACCGTGGTATTTTTCGTAATATACCGCGCCCCTTGAAAATAACCGTAATTTTCTAGATAATTCACCTATGTACGAGATAATTTTTCATACAGATAAATTCCCAACATGTTCTTTTAAGCCAAGTTCACATTTCCTACGTGTTTAAGTATTAATTGAGGCATGTGCAACTCATTTTTGAAATATTTTAATTAAATTATAACATAATAGAATAATGTATTAGAATATTCTTCTTGAAAATTTCTCATACTTTGACAAAAGAAAGCTAGATTGCGTGTTGCTGCCGTAGTTCTTTTTACAATTTAAAAAATTTCTAATAGATTAATGTTGTATTAGGTATGGTATAAACATCGTTATTCCCTTCCTATTGCTTTTAGCTTTCTTATTTAATGGTGCATTTGCTGTAAAATGCCTAAAACTAAAAAAATACTCCGTGGCTAGTCCCGGTTTCCTCAAAATTAAAAAAAATACTGGAAAATTACGGTAATTTTCGAAAATTACCGCAATTTACCGTGGTGGTAATTTACCTCAGATGAAAATTGCGGTAATTTTCCCACCTCTAGGTGTGTACATAAAATACATCTTGTCAGCTTGAGTGGCTTCGGAATGAGAATCGTGAAATTTTTAACTAAAAATTCAGCAAAAAAGGTGTCAGTGTGCACAATCAAATTAAAATTGCATTTAGAATGTAATGACGTCTGTGAATACCATATATATTTGAATAGAGGGATAGATATTAGGGTATAAGTCAAGACATTTCTAGATTTTTGGCAAATAGAACCTACCATTGGCGTACAGTCAAGTCTGGGTGACTTTTTTGGGGCAAATATTTCTACTTATGATACTAAAATTTCCTCTTCTAACCATATATCGTGGATAATTTCTGTTGAGAAATACATCATGTGTATGTTCTATGTTTTGTATTAGGGCCTACAAGAGGCCAATTGTACAGGGAAAAGGACCCAAAAATACAGAAATTCTTGCATATCCATTGGATCATGTTTGGGCTGTAAATATTTATATGCATATATGATACTTATTGATATGTCAGGCATATATAGTTGTTGGGAAAAATAACTTGGGGTAAATGACATTAAATTGGCTGAATGATACACTCACAATTGACATGAATTTATAAAAATTCTGGTTGCAAAATGTTGTATCGTCCAGTTTTTCTGCTTCCCTATACATTACTCACCAATGTGGCCACATGAGTTTATGACCTGCCATTTCCTTCGTGAATGACATTTTGTATACCTAATATGTACTTAATTGCTGGCAGAATGGAAATATCCTTCTCTTCCGGCAACTACCATTGCATTGCCTCTACAATGCGCACCGGCAGTAACTTACCTATCATTGGTCTTAGTGAACGATGAATACGGGCAATCTACCAGTCCATGTTTAGAGAAATTCTGAAGAATCACTTATTTCCTCTTCTTCACATCTATCTCCATTATCTTTATCTCAGTGGTAAAGATATCTGATGTAATGGTGTTGTCTCCGGGCAGATGTGGTGGAAATTATTCATTGTGAATGAAAGAATTTTTGCAGTTTTCCCCTTTTTTTAAATCGGTAAAATTGGCTTTAAAAAAAGTGGAAATCTATAAGAATTCTTTCGTTCACGATATCTGGTGTATTCAAATCAAACCTCAGGGTGACTATGGCAACACCTTACACCAAAAATAAATCAACTCTCATCATTGGCCTATCACTTTGCTTCCAGAGTTAGCAATTGTTGCACTAAAACGCCAGGTAAAATGGCAAAAGCTGCTTGTAGTGAGGAGCATGATGACACCTCTCAATCTAAAAGATGAACTGCCTCATCACGCAGCTTCACTGGCAATCATGGCAAGATACTCTTTAGGCATCTACGCATTCAATTATGCAGCAGAAAAAGCGCATTCCAATGAGTTCTAATTTTGTATTTATCCTTGTTTCATAAGTGATTCACTGTTTTAGTAGGGTAGGTAAGAGGCTAAGTGTATTTTTCTCATTTTAACTTACTTGGCTCATGGATTTGAGTTGAAAATTTTTGGTTGAAAAGAAAATTTGATCTGATATTGAAGCAAACTATTCATATTTGAAAATGTGTGGTATGTTCTGCAAGTAAAATTTGAAATGTTCACATTTTTTTCTGGAAAAACTTATGGCCAGAAAAACATGTTACATTTCACAATCTCCCAGGCCTGAGTCAAAATTTTTATGCTTTATGTTGTGCCCATGTTCCATTTTAAATTATTCGTGCTACATGTATATTTTTAGTTTGCATCTTCAAATGTGGAGGAGCTCGATTTTACATGTGTGTTTCACCGTAGGGAGAGCAACGGCTTTTGGAGGAGCAAAGGAGAGTTCAAGTTTACTTACATGAGACAACTCTGGATCGTCTGAACAAGACTTGTGAAAGAGTCCTCATCGAGAAGCATCTTGAAATATTTCAGTCTGAATTCCAGTCATTGTTAGATGATGATAAGGATGAGGATCTTGGGAGAATGTACCAGTTAGCTGCCCGTATTCCAGATGGCTTGGGAGAGCTCAGAAATCTTCTGGAAAGCCATATATGTGGACAAGGACTCGCTGCTGTTGAGAAATGTGGGGAATCTGCAATAAACGTAAGTGGCCATGGCATCTTTGTAATATGTAGCTGCTCGTGCAGTAATGGAATTACGAAATATTCATATCATAATTTATTTTCTTCTTCTTCTTTCAGGAGATATAGGTCAAATAAGTTGGAATTTTTATTACTCTTTGCCAATGTTTCGCATTTTTAGCTATGCTTCATCATGGCTACAATGAAAATATGGGGCATTTTTACATAAATCGAATATAGTTAACAGTTTTGAGTACATATTTATGTTAAAAAGTTTATAAAAATTTCATTTTTCAATGATAAATTAAATGTTTATAAACGTTTTAACATAAATATGTACTAAAAAATGTAAACTATATTCAATTTATGTAAAAACACCCCATATTTTCATTGCAGCCCTGATGAAGCATAGTTAAAAATGCGAAACGTTGGCAAAGAGTAATAAAAATTCCAACTTATTTGACCTATATCTCCTGAAAGAAGAAGAAGAAAATAAATTATAATAATATGAGGTCATGAAAAGGAATCATCTAAATATTCATATTGCAATACTGATGTATAGTTTGGAATTCAAACATCCCATGTGAAGGAACTTACCCAAGTCTCCTCTCACAGTTTGATTGTAACTAGGAAATGACTTAGTTTACTGATCCGTGCCTTTATGTAGGTGTGACATATTTAAGATAATAAACCATATTTTGAAAGCATGTAAGACATGCTTTTTTGCCTTAAAAAATCCATTGAAAACCACCATGCATATCATATGGTTGATGTCTGGGTCAAATTTGGCATAGAGACTAACTGCAGGGTTTTTACATGGTTAAGAACCTATAACATGGAACAAAGCAGTGATTTAAATTGATATCTATGCCTTTGATAACGGTCTAGTGTGGCCCATTGTTGGGCCACATAGTGTGATGTTCTCTTATTGGCTTAAATGTTGTGCTCTCCAATGATTCTTCATTAAGTTATCAAAGAAGCAACAAAGAAGCGGTGATTCATGTCTTCCTTGGTTCTCTCTCTTCTTCCATAATCCAAGGATCCAAAGGTTTATGTGAATACAATTCTGGAGGTGCACCGAAAGTACAATGCTCTAGTGCTTACTGCCTTTAGTAATGACTCTGGGTTTGTGGCAGCTTTGGATAAGGCGTGTGGGAGGTTTATCAACAGTAATGCTGTGACCAGAGTGGCTAATTCATCATCCAAGTCCCCAGAACTTCTCGCCAAGTACTGTGATTTGCTTCTCAAGAAGAGTAGCAAGAACCCAGAGGAAGCGGAATTAGAGGATACTCTTAATCAAGTTGTAAGGAAACTTATTTGTTCCTCTTAAGCAATTATAATGAAAGATATCATTTGTTATCATAGAGTTCTAGTTGATATTCATGGACCTTTGAAGGGTATTTATCAGCTCACCTGTATATTAATTTCCCCTGTTCCATTTCATATTTCCAGATGGTGGTGTTCAAATATATTGAAGATAAAGATGTCTTTCAGAAGTTTTATAGTAAAATGCTTGCCAAACGTCTTGTGCAGCACATGTCTGCTAGTGATGATGCAGAGGCATCCATGATCTCAAAACTAAAGCAGGCTTGTGGATTTGAGTATACATCAAAACTACAAAGGATGTTCCAGGTATGTTGTCAATTTTTGCCTTCATAATATCTTTGTAAACCTTGATTTAGCCTTTAGTTTGTATTGCATTCTTGAGGTGGTTTCACTGGGTACTTAACGCAATGCAAATTTAAGGATGCATACTAGCTAATCATCATAGGTTAGCTGCTTTTTTGTTCAGAATCAGCACACTGGCTGTCACACATTAACTCTGCCATTCTTACTAGGATCCTGGATGTGGTAATTAGCATAGTCATATTTTGGCACTTCCACTAAGCAGTATCAATTTCACCTTTTGTTATGTGTAGCGATCAGCATTTTTCAGCAACTGAATGTACCAATACTCAGCACTCAAAAGTGCTACTAAGCACGTGAAGAGTGCAGATTAGGTATTTTGTCGTACCGGCTTCTTTGCCAATATTTTCTTATAAGTTCTCTCTCTACATAGCCACAAGATTGTATCTTGTTTCTTCAATTCATGGGTGGCTCTACTTACTGTATCTGAATCTAATCTTTAAAGTTGCACAGTGTTAGCATTAAAAATGATGCGGATAAGTCTTTTATGAATGCTGAAATTTTATATCCTTCAGGCTTTAAAAAGGTAATATTAATGAGCATAATGGATATTCCTTAGGTGGTATTTTTATGCCCAGCATGAGTATTTCAGCAACTTAGTGGATGATATATTCAATACCGTATGGACAATAGGGTTTTGTTGTTTTATGTTATGATAATTTATTTTCACCATTAAAATATTTTAATTCACAATTTATTTACAGGATATTGGTGTCTCAAAAGATCTAAATGAACAATTTAGGAAACATTTGGTGAATTCAAGAGAGCAACTAGACATAGATTTCAGTATTCAAGTATTGTCATCAGGGTCATGGCCTTTCCAACAATCTTTTACATTTCCTTTGCCTGCTGAGGTAAGCACCTTAATCATTTTTTTAAGTGTCACAGTTATCTGAACAGATGGTTGTAATAGCACAGTTGGGCATTTAAACCTATGACTAATAGAGTAACCTGCTTGCACCGGCCTCTCTGTGACTTTTAGGTGATGCATTCGTAGCACCATCATGAATGGGTCGTTGCGGGTGCTATTTTCAATTTTTTAAATTCCAATTTATTGCATGAAATTTGGCGCGGAACATCACTCATTACATGATTGTTTTAACCACTCATCTGGGTATTTAAATTCTCGGTTTCCTACCCATGGTGGGTATTTAATTTAGAATCGAGGCGTATTTTTACCTTTTTTTAACGGGAAGTTTTAAGCGGTCAAAATAATTTCTAGTTCATAAATTTTAGCCAATTTTTTGACCGATTATTGAACAACAATGAAGTAATTTTATAATTAATATTAATGAATTACAAAAATTATTAATATAAATTATTAAAAATATGTAAATATATGTAAAATGATAGAATCTTCGACAATATGATATAAATCCATTGTATATTAACTTGAATAGTTCATATTTGATAAACTAATAATGATTAATATAGTTTGAAGGAGTAACATTTTAATAATGCTATAAATTGTTGCTGGCTAATTTTCAATTTTAACAAATTCAACGATAATATGCAGGAATTTGTAGTAATTTCAAAATGGAATGTATGGAATAGGTAAAGACATCAATGAAGATTTATTATGATTAAAGAGAGTATTTATTAATTTAAAAAATTAATAGCAATTAAAAATTGTTTATTTATAATTTATCACCAAGAGTTTTTACTCTATGCTATATTTTTGAAAATAGTGGTACAGTAGGTGTTGAAAAAATATTTTTAGGAAAAAAATCATGAAAAAATACTATTTGTTGTGAAATATTTGTTGAATTGCCGGGAAAACAATGGAACCTCCACTTTCTTCTGCACGAACCCAGAGGAGGAACCCAACCTGCATATTCCCCTTCCCAGATGCCCGGCGGGCGGCAACAGCCTCGACTGCAGCTTGACGTCACCATTCACTCCCTACTAAACTTCCCTTCCTCCTCTGCCCATCACACCCAGCGTGTCACAGTACACATTGTTAGAAAGTACAAGGGTTACAGTAAATCATGCAATGAACACAATCACTAACCTCTATTCAAAGAAAAGAATCACACTAAAAAAAATACATCTAAGGAAGGATTATTCACGTCAAATTGAAGAAAAACATGTGCATTTCACTAAGTTTCCCAGGCAATTGAAATGCAAAAATATAAAATTGAAAACTATTGTATAAGTTTATTGCATGAATTATTATGGATAAGGCCGTCACTCCTGCCATCCCCACCCATGTGTTTGTTATAGCCCTGCACTAAAACTGATTTTACCACTATTTTCCCTCTTTTCTCTACTTCACGCATATCAGTATCATGGAATGTACTTACCACTGTCACATCTTTTTTGTCCTTCCCATTTAAGATCTTACCACGAAATGCCACCGATATTTCTCCTTTCTTCAGTTTTGCAAATTTCACGGATTGGGGAAACTCCATTCTGCTGGAAACCATTGTTCCGACTACGTCAGTTTTACTTTCAACTAGTTTGTCCACCAATTTAGAGCTAGCGTACCAATTATCTAGGTACAAAGTATGTCCCTTTCCCAAAAGGGCATCTGCTAAGTCGAAAATGATACAGGCACTAATATTCTCCGCTTTATATCTCTCACTGTACATAGGGTCCTTCCCCGTGCAGATATGGAAATTCCATATATAGCCAGAATTACTTCCGCATACAACAAAAACTTTTACACCATATTTATTCTGCATTGAGAGTATATACTGTTTCCACTTAAGTAGAGGTTCATCTACGACCAATATCCTGGTCAGGAGAGTAAACGATTGCAAATTTATCTCTCAAAAATTGCAAAACTGGGTCTATTTTGAAAATTTTCCTATCGCTAACATTTGCATTGAACGTGCTGTTATCCGCAAAATGTAGAAACTTTAGCAAAAGGTGAAATCTCTTTTCACTGAATACTTTTGAAAATAAATGTTGCTACGCTATCTCGTTTGCTGAAATAAATTCCATAATCTGGTTTCAGTAATAGTTCGTAACACTCTAGAATGCTCTCCCTATCCTCAATTTTCGAGTCCAGTCTTACCTTCAAACCATCAAACTCGAACTTCTCTCTTACTTCTTCATTAGCACTCAAAACTTTGGGGTAACCAGATTGATTTGTTATCTATTCCTCCTCCAGGACATCTTCTCCCTCCTATTGTCTCGCTGTCACTGACATCAGTATTGTTGTATTCATCGCTGGAACCACTTTCTTCATCACTCTCTTCTAAAAAAATGAACTATTTATTCCTCTGTCGGTTAACTCCGTTTTCTTTTGCTTGTCGAAGCTATAATCAGAACCAAAACAAAATTGTTTCAAATGAAATACAGTAAAACCTCTTTATATCGAAATGGAAGGGACCAACATTTATGAAATTTTGATAAGTGGAGGTTCACTATTAAGAAGTTTTAGCGCGATGAACATAATTTCTTCCTAATGGCCCTTTTAATTAATGAAATTGCTGCTGTATTTTAAATCACTATATTTGTACATTTTTAAATATACATACTTCTAATTTTCCATAGTTTTATGAGTGTATTAACAAAAAAGGAACATAATACTTTAATTAGTTTTTGCTGAAAAAAAATTAGTGAAATGTGTTTGTTTCATTTTTTTTAATTCTTTTGAAATTAGGTATAATTTATATCTTATTTAATAAAGTCATGTTCTCACTGTTGCAGTCCTCCATATTTAAAAAAAATCTTTCCATGACATCCAAAGCTTCCTGCATCTCTTTTCTTGTTGGAGCAGAAACTAATTCCTCATCATCATCATCTTCTTCTTCCGCATAATTGGTTGCTGGTGACACCTCTCCAACTTCTACCTCTACCTCTCCCATCGTCTCCCCCACATTTGGGGCACATGTAAGCAAAGCATCATCAGCATTCACAAAGTCATTAAACGGCAATTGCACATTCATTATTTTATTTATTTCATGCCATTCTGCTGGCTCATCCTCAAGTTCACTGTCTTCCTCACTACTGCCCCCCATAAATCCTGCCTTGGTGAAACATTTCTCAATCACCTCAGACTGCAAACAATTCCATGAAAGGCATAGCCTGTGCATTGCTTGAAGTATATTCCACGAACACTTCTGTATGTCATTTTTATCATCGACTGTCCTCAGCATGTATGTCACCAGTTGCTGTCTATAATTTCTTTTCACAATGAAAATTATTCCTTGATCCAGGGGTTGCAATCTGCTGGTGGTGTTTGGTGGAAAATACACTATTTTTATGTTTCGTAAGCCAATCCCCTCAGTTTTATGTGCCGCACACTGGTCAATGAGGAGTACTATTTTCCGGTTGTTCACCCCCATCTTCGAGTCTAACATGCTCAACCACTCACAGAATAAAGATGATGTCATCCATGAGTTTTTGGAGTTTCTGTAAAAGCAAGGAAGTTTTTGAATATTTTTAAAGCATCTAGGCTTTTTATATTTGCCAATAATAAGTGGCTCCAATTTCTCAGAGCCATTAGAATTAGCACAGAATAGCACTGTGAATCTTTCTTTGCTTTTTTTTCCTCCATGGCAAGGTTGGCCTCGAACTGAAAGAGTTCTGTCAGGAAGCAAGTTATAAAAAAAACCTGCCTCATCAGCATTGAAAATGTCACATTGTTTATACCCCACTAAAATTGTTTGCAGAGTTTTTTTCCAGTCTTCTACCAATGTGTCACGAACAGACGCTTCTTCCCCACACATTTTCAAAGTTTTTAGATTCCACCGGACTTTAAATTTCTGCAACCATCCATTTGATGCCTGAAAATGTTCTATTCCCAAAGGCTATTTCCCTTGCCTTCATTTGTAGAATAGGTCCATAAATGGGAATATTTCTTGCCCTAGCTTCCATCAACCAGTCAAATACGTGTTTATCTAATTGCTCACTTTTCACTGCTCGAGATTTTTTATCCATGGAGCCTCTACGTGCAGCTTCTTCAGTTTCTTTACGTTTTTTTAAAATGGATGTCAGGGTGGATGGTGATATTCCAAAGGTTTCAGCTATGTCTATCTTCCGCTTCCCCGCATCAACGGCTTGGAATATTGCTAATTTACTCTCTGTCTTCAGCAGCCGCCTTTTTCTGGGATTTGTCAAGTCCATTTTAGGCCTAAAATAAATCAGGTCATTTACGCTATTTTCTTTCTTATTATCAGAGTATTTCAAAAATGCGATTGGAAATAACCAATGAGAAACTCCTAATATTTACGCAAAGACAAATATCAGAAATAGGCAGTAGGTAAGCTCATTCGTAATAAGGTTTTAAACAATAAATGGCACTCACGTGATTGAAAGGCAATAAATCGTCTATTAGAAATAGTTCGTAGATGTTTTAATCAAAATGAAACAATTCAAATTATAATTAACATAGATTGAGCTCCGAACTGCAACACACGAACTTCGGTGAATCTGCAAAGGGATAAACCGGCGAGAGAGTTAGATTAGAAACGCGATAGGGATATTTCATCGTCCGACTTCATATCAACCACTAAATTACGTCTCAAATGACGAATAATGCTGCGTGTGGGTTGATAGTATGAATTGCTACAAAGTAGTCGTCTCGATCGTGGATACTAGTCGCCTCGATCATGGGAGTTAGAATTCGCGGTGTGAATACTCATATAAAACAAACGAATGCCGTGCTGCGCACGTGAAAGGGCGCGAATGCGACCAAGCGGTAATCATTTTGAATACTGGTCATCTTCGTAACTAAAACGAGATTTTTAGGCTATTAATAATAAAGTGAAGTCTTATCTGGCAAAAAATCTCTTTTAATGATCAATTGAACGCTAAGCTATTTTAAGTATTCCGATGTAGCTACATTCGCGGCTGATAATTACTCTTGTACGTGGTTGTGAATGAATTCACATGATTGATACTCGTCGGAAAGGTGTAAGAAGTAGTAATTACAATGCTCGTAAGTTGTAACCTTTCCAAAGAATATGAGATAAGAAGTGTGGGAGTAAGGAGAACAATTGCCGCCAAATATTTCGTTCCGTAGAGGTAGTTGCGCAGTCAGGGGAGTCTTGTCTCAATACGAACAGCGGAGGTTTTTCGAAATTAGAGAGGTACAATAGGAAGAGGTTTCCCTATATGGTTGCATACAAATTTGGCGGGACCTAGAATATAATACGATAACCGGAGGTTTACGATAGGAAGAGGTTCACTAGGTAGAGGTTTTACTCTATTTTGTATAAAATTACCGGAAATAACAAGAAATATTCCGCATGTTACTCGAGCAAAGGAAATCTCCAAAAACACCGACCACCGCTACTCCAACACTCAACGGATAACTGGGGACAACTCTACTGATTGAAGATTTTCAAAGCAGCTAATTATACATCTCTTATGTGTGAAACTGAGGAGACCACCCTTTGCGAAGGATTAGCAGGGTGGTTTCTTTCGGGAAAAACCCGAGCGCGAGGGGTTTGCCGTCGGGAGTAATAACATGAACTATCCTCCCGTCTTGGTACCATAAAATGTTCCATGGCCAGGAAAAAGGCTGGCTTTGAGCGCAAGATATTATAAAGTAGCACATACTTCACTGAAATGAATGTTTGGGAACGAGAAAGCAAATATGTTTTCGTGACGACGTGAGAATAAGAAAAGCGAATGAAGAATCATAGGGGCAAGGCGAATGCAACCCGCAACACAATTACAACGTTTCAGTACGAGACGTAGAGCTTAACAGAATAGGACGGTAGAACCCATCTAACGATGAAAGATTAAACTAAAAGAATGCCTCTAAGGCATGCTGTAGCTCTGCGGCGGAATATCACAGCATTACCTTAACAAATTAATCGAAAATCGTCATGACGTATATATACGGCATACCCAGTACCGGAGCAACCGTCCATGACGTATATATACGGCATACCCAGGTGAGTGATTAAGAAGGCAAACTACAATCCAGAACGACTGTAAAGAAATGATTCATTACAATATCAGAACAACTGTGAACACAAGTTAAGTCTCCAATGGGAATATTTATACATAAGCAAAAGGAAAGAGATTCTTGGCCAATGATGGAGGTAGTAGTAAGAAATGGGGGGGTATGGTTGATGGTGAATACCAGGGGGGGGGTGTTGTTACGAGACATGTGACCTACCCGAGGATTCGGGAGTGGCCTATGGGGGGGGTGGGTTTCTTGTGAAATGTGGAGATAAGCAGAGGAAAGAGAAGGGGGGGAGGGAGTACAGGCTTGGTTTGTCAGGTGGACAAGGATAGAATGGGGGAGTGAACATCAAATTCTGCATATGTAAGAAGTTTGATTTTCTTCTTCTTTCTCTTGATAATCTCCCACTGTTCCAAGGTGTCGAGGCGTCGTCCTGTTTTCTCGTAATGGAGTATCTTCATGTCAAATTTTATATAATGGGATTCCTCTATCAAGTGTTTGGCAAGGTGGGATTTGAGATCACTGTTTGACAAGCACTTCTTATGTTCATTGATGCGGATTTCAAAATTTCGCCCCGTTTGACCTATATACACACCCTCACACGTCACAAGTCACTTCATATACCCTGGATTTCTTCATGGGATCGTATGGGTCTTTGGCATTATTAAATATGTCCCTTAGTGTGAGTGGAGTGTAAAAAGTGACTTTATGTTTGTCCCTGGGAAAGTTTCGAGCTGCCTTGTACGACCCCCGGCCAAGATACGGTAACCTAGCCCACCTTTGTTTCTTCTTGCAAACCTTGGTGGAAGTGGTTTTGTATGGCTAAATTTTTTTTGCCTCCTTTTTAAAATGCCTTCTACTAAGGAGGACTTATGGCTGTTGGCCGATGCGATGTGTCTGGTGGTGTTTAATTCTTTGCCAAAATTGTCTTTAGAAAGTGGAATATTTAACACTCGGTAGATCATAGAGTTAAAAGCAGCTGTATTATGGGACATTGGGTGGTAAGAATCAGCCGGTATCACTTGGTCAGTGTATGTGGGCTTACGGTAAATGTCAAAGACATGTTTGGTCTGTGAAATGGAAATGCTCAGGTCTAAAAAATTTAGCTGACCTTCTGACTCTGTCTCCATAGTAAAAACGATACATGGGTGTAAGGAATTTAAGAAGGTTAAAAATTTATCCGCTTGCTTATGGCTGCTGGTCCAACAACATAAAACATCGCCCACATATCTAAACCAATAAAATACATTGTTTGAAAGGTTAAAATAGGAATTGAAAAGTTTACGTTCAAGATCATCCATAAAAATGTCAGCCAGTAATGGAGATGAAGGTGATCACATAGCTAAACCCTCCTGTTGGAGGTAGTGAGTCCCATTGAATAAAAATTAATTTTGTTTCGTGCATATGTCTAAAAGATATATCAACTCATCATTAGTTATAGGATTAGTAGCTGAGTTTAGCAAAATATCTTTAGCAATCTTCAAGGTTTCTTTCACGGGAACTGAAGTAAACCGGTTCTTGATGTCAAAGGATACTAGTTTAGCATTCGCCGGGGTGGTCAATTTGATTAACTGTTCGGCTAATTTCACGGAGTTTTTATTGCAAATTGAGGCACAAATTTTGAGAATTGACGGAAGGTAGTGTTCAATTTGAAGGCGAGTTTATGACTCGGTACTCCTACGCCGGATTCCACTGGAAGGATGGGGAAATTGCTTTTGTGAAGCTTAATGAGGCCGTAGAGCCTCGGGGGAAGCGGGTTCATTTGAATAGCTTGATACTTTTCCCTGTCACTGAATAAGGACGAACAAGATTCGGTTTTCACTTCTTGTTGATACTTGGTTGTGGGGTCCTTTCTTAATCTAACGAAGGAGTTATCAGTGATAAAATCAATACATTTGCCTACATAGTCACATTTGTTCATGATCACAACACTATTGCCTTTGTCTGCTTTAGTCACCAGTAAATCGTCTCGAGTTAATTTGAGTTAAGTAAATACAACGAAGTTAATAACTGCCTAGTAATGAATCACTCCAGGAATAGCTTAGTAATCAATTGGTGCATTAAATGTGCCAATTATGGTGCTCATTGTACTACAGCTAACTGACTGAAGGGATTGTCTAAGGGATTCTTTTGTCTTGAGATTAATAAATTGGTTTTCCTCATTTATAAAGGGAATCATTGTTTACATTATATTTATTGACTTCAAAATGAATATCTCCATAATGAATATGCTAAGTCAGGATTGGATGATTTTCAGCCCTCTCCTTTGGCTGATGTTTAGGGTCATTTGACTTGTGTTGGTGTTTTTGATTGCTTGGACTTGTCAACCAGGCTCTTAAAAAGCTTTTTGAGCCACCTGTCATTATTAGCAAATATGGTATTAACATGAGAAAGGACTTTGTTTGAGATTGGTAGGCAAATGCATTGTTTAAATCCAACTTGCATCAAAACTGTCACAGCAGGATGGATTTGTGTTTAGAAATAAGGAATATACATATTGATGCAGCATAAAAATCATGCATGGTCAATGTGTAAAATATGTAATCCATCAATAGCATGGCAACAAATAACCAGTCAATAAGTTCTTGTTTATGTGAATTGCCATATTTTGAGGCTCTTGTTCATGTTCTGTCATATTTTCGCAGGCAGAAGTTGATTGCTCGCATTCGGTAAGAAAATTTTGCAGTTGAGTATAATTGTGCCAAAAATCTGAAAAGAATTGCTCTGATTGTGGCAGTTACAGTTGAACTGACAGCACTCTTGTAATATGTACCACCTGTTTGTTACATCATTGAGTGTAATCATGATGAACAAGCTCCTGCCAACATGATTGGCTGAAAAAATGTTTAATCGATGCATGGAGTTATGAGGACGAATCAGAAATTCTTTGCCCCTATTTTTTATTAGGCAAATTACGGCTATAAATGCAAAGTAAACATCCATTCCCAGCAGTGGACCTTTCTTGGACTGGCCGGGCTGAATCTGCCGGTAGCTCCGCGGCACAGCGCTTCTGTCAGTATTTAAAGATGGCGGTCGTGCTTCACACATCCATGACGTACGAGCAACGAAGTGTGATTCGTTTTCTATGGAGCAAGGGACGAATGCCCATCAAAATCCACAGAGAAATGCAGTCCACATTTGGGGAAAAGTGTCTCGCTTTGAGAAGTGTGAGGTGGTGGTGTTGTGAGTTCGCACAAGGCCGTGAAGACTTGCATGATAATGAGCATTCGGGGAGGCAGGGTTTGTCGCTGACTGACGAAATTTCTCACGTGGATGCAATGGTGGAAGCGGATCGGCGTGTACACCTCAAGGACGTTTTCCGGGAGCTTGGCATTTCGTATGGGAGTTCACGGGTCCTTATTTACCAGAATTTACTTGGCAGTTCGTATGGGAGTTCACGGGTCCTTATTTACCGGAAGGTTTTATGTCATAAAGAATAGGGGCAAAGACTTTCTGATTCGCCCTCATATATAGCTTACAGGGCTCATTTTTTGTGATGACTTGTTATTCAAACACTATCATTGCTGATAATCTGTACCTACCTTCATTTTGTTAACTTGCTACAACTCATCAGGAATGATAAAATCTGCTAAATTTTGCCAACAGATTTCTGGCATGCTTTTGACTGATGGGATCACGACATCAGTAGTGCACATAGTGATTGTGCTGTCACATTTTTCTAATAGAGATCGAAATTACTATGCCTTCCCCTATCGTTACAATCCCATTTCTGTTACTCTGTACTATGCATCAAAATATTGAAGAGCGCTATCATGTTGGCAAAAATAATCCTTGTGCTACTTTTTACAAGACTTAGCATTAATTAAAATACCATTACCCGATGAAATCTATTGATAAATGAAAGAAATTAATGGAATGTAAAAAGTGTTGTCATCCATATGATGTACACATTTTTGGCTTTGCCTGTCACATCATTTGCATTCCAAGCCAGCTTTGGATATTTTTAGAGATTGGCTACATTTCTAACTGCAAACTGTGCTATTGTAAGGGTTGGGCAATAAATTATTATATGTATTTGGATTTTAATTTAAATTTAGTGAGTCCCATCTTATTTCAAAATGGAATTGTGAAAATACTACATACTTCCAAAATATCTATTAGAAGCAAAGCAAATAGGGTAATACAGATTTGGGTGAAATTATATTTTTTAGTGCATGAGGAAAATTTGTATTTTAGTTTAAGGAATTTTTAATGCTAGTCTCAAATCAGTTAACTTGTAATGATATTTTTCAATATTTTCAGCTTGAAAGGAGTGTTCATAGATTTACGACATTCTACAGTGGACAGCATAGTGGCAGGAAGTTAAATTGGCTCTATAATATGTCGAAAGGAGAGCTGGTGACCAATTGTTTTAAAAACAGGTAGAGTTCCAGCCATAAATATGTAGGCATAGAGCTTTATTTTTAATTGGGATATCTTTATTATGTTATATGCCTTCATACTTCAGAGGGGCTATGTGAGGTGAACAGATGCCTTGCTCATTAGTTTTATGGGGTCTTATTCTCTAGCTGTATTTGGAAGTAGAAATGTTACCTACCTTTGCTTGAGTCATTTCCATGAATGCCTTATTGTTTTCCCCCTTTGTTAACATAATACACCATTATGTTACTTGTGGTGTCTGTATTTATTTCATAGCCTCTTAAATTGAACAAAAGTTTGCAGTTTCATTCTATTTATTAATTCAAGGGTAATATTGCTCAGAATTTTATTCCTTCAACAGTGTCATCATCGTATCAATAAATGTTTACAAGTATGTAGTACAGTAGAAGTCCTATGTAGCGAGAGCTCTCGGGATCTGAAAAATCATTCGCTAAATGGAACTCTCGTTAATACCGAACATGATTAATAATCACTCCACAGCCAATTCCTACAACTCTAAGGCTAATTTAGCCATTATTGTGGGAATTTTTGGTGAGTGGCGAAAACTTTCTATTGAGATAGCTATTAAAAATCATATTTTCGAACACTTCAATTACTTATGATCGTATTCACTTTCGATGACATCAAATTCCATGTTAGATGTCATACATTGGAATATTAAACGTCGAATTGTGACACCTCAGGACATGTGTACTGTACTGCACATTGCTGTATTGTTATTGCCCCGATGTTTTGGGTGCGCCAAATATGTCGCGGCTGCAAGTAATAGCAATGCAACGGCAAATGCAATAAAAGGCAAACACTTCGGAAACAAGAAAAAATTTCGTGCCTCTTTCCTCCAGGCTATTTCCTGGACATCCAATCACCCTAATTGCTGTGTTTAAATGATGAATTTTTCTTTTACGGATGAACCCGCGAGGGTAAATCCATCGTGTATACCTGAATCACACGATCATTTTTCATGTACAAGTTCAGGGATCATTTGAGCTATGCTTTTCAATGATCTGGAAAATGAAAGCGTAGACCATCATTTTCCATATCACACGGTCATTTGTGTTGTAACAAAGGTGATCATTTCCATACCTGGGATTTTGTTTGCATGTCTTCGACCGTAGGTGTTTACTTACATCATTAAGTTTGATCAAAGCTCACTAGTGGTGCCACAGTTCGTATTTACTGCCGTACGCTCTGATTGGTTGCAGCTGGATGTCACGTATGTGCTCAGGAAAGGAAAATGGGACGTTCACGAATGATGGAATAATGGGTAGGGATCCTTATCATTGCCGCTATCCCTGAGAAATGATCGTGTGAATCATGCTAGTCACTTGAGCTCAAATTTAGTCCCCCCCATTACTTTTCCCACGAAGATTTTGAGCAAAAAGGGGGAATATATTCGGAGATACATATAAGGTATATAAAACAAACATGTATTATTTTGCAGTGCATCCTATCATGAAAGTTAGGCACTGAAATATTTTTTGTGTGTTTTATCTTGCTTATGCTGGTTTCAAATGCTATCCATAATGGTAGTAAGAATGTATGATGTAGATTTTTGCAGCAATGTGAATTTTCTCCTTCTGAATTGGCTTCCAGTTTCTGCAGCGTCTTCATTTCATTAGAATAAACTTCCAATTGTTTCTGATGGTGCTAACTGCAATGGTGGTGAAGGCTCAACCTAAAGAATGAAAATGCAGAAGGAATCAGCTCTTCTTAAAGGTTGTAAAGCCTGTTTTACACGGGGCAAGTTATTGCACAATCTGATGTATGTACAAACGTGCATTTCAAATTGCATCGTGTAAAGCCATGAATTGCAAGAACGCATGCACGAATGCATGAACGTGAGATGGCAAAATAGCCCCTGCTCTAATTCGAAAATGATTGCACGCCCGATTGAGAAAAACATGCAGTTTGAAGTTGTGCAATTTCGTGCCACGTGTAAAACGGCCTTAAGAATTAGCAAGTATTCTCATTCATAAATTTTTCCTCAGGTATACACTGCAGGCTTCTACGCTTCAAATGGCCGTACTCTTACAATACAATACCAGTGAAAGCTGGACTCTGCAGCAGCTCCATGAATCAACACAGATCAAAATGGAGATCTTGGTGCAAGTGTTGTTGATACTACTGAAGGCCAAACTTTTGCAAGCCACGGTGGCAACCTCCCCCTCCTCCCCTCCATCATCGCCCGCTGTCACTTCCTCTGCGCATACCGGTACCTCTGCGATTGGTACCGAAGATGATGAAGAGGATGGTGATGAGAGTATGCTGAATCCAAACACCCTTGTATGCCTATATACCGGTTACAAAAAGTGAGTGCTCTGCATAATTTTTCAGATTTAGTGACCTGGGTTCCTTTCTATTATAGCAGTTATCAGCCAATCAGGAATTCCTTTTTCAGTGTTGTATGGTGTATTATACTGATTTTATTTTCTTTGTGCTCATAAATTTTCTTGGTATATTTTAGTACAGTATTTTTTTCTGAATTCAATTGCTGGCTTTGAAGAATCTCATATATTTTTCAAGTGTGTTTTTTTCTTGAAGCTTGCTACATAACTTGTGAAAATTGTTATAATGGGCTCATGCTTAAGATAAATTTGAGAGAAATCCCTGTGAGACCCTCAAATGTTCTAATCTGCTCTATTGTTCTATCTGTTAACCAAGGGTAGCTCTTAACTTTCGATGGTGATGTGCTTATATCATCAAGAATGAGGAACTTTCCAATTTTTTGGGAAAAAATTGAGGTGATAGAGGATGTTGGGTAGAGGACAATGCTGAAAATCCATGGTCCAAGTGAAGGCTATTTTCGGAGATAAAAATTCACAAAGTAATCAAAATTTGAATGGTGCGAAAAATGGCCTGTAAGGGGGCATGTCCCTGCCTGACATCACAACTGCCTTCAAGAGCCAGCCGCCTTCCCCATCCCGACGGGCTCAGGCAATCCCAGTGGCATGCATGGAGAACTGCAAAATGGGGGACATACAATTGATTCATGAATGTTTATAGAGTGAAAAATCAATTATTGAAATGTTTATTTGTAGAGCTACGAGGAAAAAATTACTATATTTGTCATAAAAAGAAGAATCAGCAGGTAAACAGGAAACACAATCTTACTCCGCCAATATTTGGAAGAACCTTAGAAATTTTCCTGCAAAAGCCACGTTTTCCCGATAATTATTTACATTTATTAACAAAGTTATATTGTAAATATCAAATATTCTTAAAGCTGGTAAAATCTTCTCGGGTTTGCCACCGGGTAAGGCTTTTAAAGGCCAACGTTTCGATGAGTGACTCCCTCATCGTCATCAGGGCTGAGACTGATTACCGAGTGGTCCATTCCGGGGTTTTTATAGCAGGCCAACGGCGGTTGAAAAAACCCATTGTTGACCGGCTCGTTCAAGGCGGTTTGAATTTAAATTGTAACCGCGACCGTTTGATTTTATTCAGTAGCAGTCTCCATACTTGGCTGATGTACTGCCCAGAGTCACGATTAAAAACCCCGGAATGGACCACTCGGTAATCAGTCTCAGCCCTGATGACGATGAGGGAGTCACTCATCGAAACGTTGGCCTTTAAAAGCCTTACCCGGTGGCAAACCCGAGAAGATTTTACCAATATTATTCGCCGGGAAAACCTAAGATCTTTTATCATTCTTAAAGCTTTTGGTGCTTTCATTATTTGAAGGTAGATTTGCTGTGGTGAATTTAGTCAATACAGTAATATCTTCAAAAATTGATAATTGGTGGTTTTTAATGGCCATTGCTGTTGTTTAACTGTACTCCAGTCATTGCGCATAGTTCTTCTATTTTTTCCAGCATTAGTGACATTCAGTACAAATATTGCTTGGTACCAGGTGGTCGAAGTATGATGTACAGTGTGTCCTCGTTTAAAGTTGTTAACTCGTTCCTGAAAAAGTAGACATTAAGCGAAACATCGTTAAGCGATGCAGTATTTTCCATAAGAAACAATGTAAAAAATTAAAATTGGTTCCAAACTCACCAATGGTAAAGGTATCATAGGGTCCAGTCTGGGATAAATTCTTTTGTGAGAATAGTAGAAAAGTAAGGGGTATTCGATGAATGGGAAAGGAAAGTGAAAGGAATGCCATTTATTAAATGTAAAAAAAAAGGAAAAGGCCTGCGGGCTGCCCCGATGCTTATTACACAACCCACCCCAATGGTGATTGGTTTGCGTAAAATTACGGCGAGAGGCGAGTTGGCGATGAAAGTTCCGTATGGAGGCAGTGGAATGAAGTACCTCCAGAGATTATAGGGTAGCTCCGAGAGGTTACCCGTCCCTCCTGAGTGTGATAAAGCCGTCGAAAAGCGGGAATAGTTTTAAGTTGAAGGCGGGAAAAGTCATGGGCGGTGGGTATAGAAAATGAAGACACTGCTCGACCGCTGCGCCATCTGGGGGAACTAGGAGATAAGGTCAGTATTTCCAATATGGCGTCCAGAAATAGATTCACATCACAGGTTTAAGTGAATAGTTTACGAAAGAAAAAGTATTTATGAAGCAAACGAAAGGTTAGTATAGATGCGCATATGTAGCGTAGCAATATAAGTGAAATAGGTAGTATAAGGTGATCGGGAAGCAGGTTTAATTTTCTCCCAGACTGGATGCTATGATACAAATACCACGGCATATTAATTACGCGGGCAGTCGAACATGATTTCACTAGTCAGAGATCTTCATATCTTAGATGAAACAAACTGAAAAGGCATTTTTAAAACAATAAGCACCATGTTTCCCTCCTATATTTCTGATATTTAGTGCTGTTAGCACCGGATTCCCTCTGAGTCAATAGAAATTTTTGTCCTTCACTGCGGAAGCGTGCGCATGCGAATGCAGTGAAGGGCAAAAATTTCGCTCGCTGCGATCGCGAAGACGTAGGATATCAATTAAAATAATTAGTGAACTAGGGAAACTCAGTGCTGTGTACAAAATTTTGTTATTTCGTAACAATGTTTTAGGAACAGTATCACCCTCGACGATTTACTGCATCATGGAGGGTTTAGAAAACTTCCTCTTACACACCAATTCAACACGAAAAACACGTTTTCGATTCACCTCAAACAGCAGTAAATCAACTTTTTCTTCCACCAGTTCTACCTTTTGGCGGCATGGGATTTTCAGGTATTTTTTCCCGTAGATATCTGCCCCTGGATCTACCATTCGGACATGGTATTATTAATACCATGCGATTCAAGATGGTACACTAACGTTGGTTTGAGTTTTAAATCACCCGATGCATTGCCCCCCAATAACAGCGTAGTAAATAATAAATAAACATACAGTTATGAAACAAAATAATGCAATAATTATTCGCTCAGGTGAACTTTTGACACACGCTATGAGGAGTTTACGTCAAACTTTTCCGCCGAATGGAAATTACGCATCAGATGCGCCAAATTCCTATTCGTTATTCATTTTTTTTGGTTGCGTAAAATTTGAACAACGTTATCGCGAAGCACTGACAACGTTGAACGATTAAGGGTTTTAATTGTTGGACAACGTTATCGTAAAACAATGTTAAACGGGACAACATTAAACGAGGACACACTGTATATAGTTCCAAAAAATATTTCTTTGTTTACCGAACGAGAGACAAATACAGAGTTGTAGTTGAAAGCTATGAGAAAAAATCCTGGGGTAATTTCAAGAAAAATGCAGAATTTGTGTGTGAGGATCACTTCAATTTGTTAAACATTATCCGACACTTCACCTATTAAATTTATGGATAGTATTGCAAAATGTGGAATGAGAATTGAACCCTTAACCTAGCACAAAAAATTCTCGTTATCCAAAACATGAGTCTTAAAAGATCCAATCCGCATTAATCAATCTAAAGAGCAATATTAACAAATAATAATATGTAACCCATTTGAGCTCGTAAACTAATTAAACGCACAAAAGTGAAAATAGTTCATTTATTTCAATACAGGCAGTCCCCGAGTTATGTAAGCCTCGACTTACATAAATCTGTGCTTACGTAAGTGGCAACCTTACAAAAAAAAAGATGAGAATTACGAAAGTTACGGAATTGGAAGGATGGTTGCCTACTTTCAAGGAGTGCATTTGCCGTAATGTTGGTAAGAGCTGGCCTTCCTCGTATTTCTCCGAATCAACCGTAATCTTGAGAGTACGGACTCTGTTACGGAGTAATTTTCGACTCCTTTTTTTTTTGACTTCCGTAAATTTCGACTTGCGTTAACTGGTGGAAACTGTGCAAAACAATGATTTGAACCAAAAAGTAACACTGTCACATTCTTTCCTCACACACAAAATTATCTGCAGTTTGTGAACTAGGCTACCTGCTATTGAGGTATTGAATGAGTCAAAAATCATCACCAATGGAAGATATTCCATGAGATTTAAAATGCCTTTCCAAGTTAAAAATGTCTGGTCGCTTGAGTATAGGTGTAGCGAAACTTGGTAGCACTCGTAAAGAGCATATAGCAAAGGAGAGGAAAGCATGTAGGAGATGTGGTATTACGTGTCCGAATCTTCCTCCGGAGGTCTCTCCGGAAGTCTTTTCATATCTTTGCCCCCTTTTCATATCTTTGCCCCCTGATCAATGCCTTATTTACACTCAGTGACCTCTAATCCTCCCCTGGTGAGTGCCATCAAGTTTTGCTATACCTAAACCAGATAACAGACTTTGATGTAGTGTGAATGTCATTATCACTATGGCATTCGAGAAATTTGCAAGGACTGATACCCTTTCCTAAGCCAAGAATATGATTGCATTTTTTAAGATGATTGCAACTGATGAAACCATGAAGCATTAGGTGTATGGATGTTTTGAATGTGGGATGCGGGTATGAGTCTTGGTCAAGCCGAATGATTTTTCCTCTGTGGAATTTCACACTCCTTAATTTCAAGTTAACTGGGTGTGCAGGGCAGCGATCCAATAGCAAAAAAAGTATTGTTTGACCCCCAATCTTTGCATCAAGGGCATGTCATTTGTCCATCAAAATTACTTGATGTCATCCATGCCTTTGTGCTGGCTGCATAGGTTGTTGGAAAGGTCCTAATTTAGCATACACTCACACGTTGCAAGAAAAGGGGCTCTTGTAAGAAAATATTTACTTATACTCCCTCGCAAACTGGCGTACGCCATTCTAGTGGGGAAGGTTAGCACGTTAGTTCACATATGGATGTCTTCAGCCTTCATCTTTTAGAGATGACATTGATGCTAATTGAGACAAACAGAAAGCTAATGCAAGGGGAGGAGTTTCACTGATTCATCTGTAAGATATATTCCTAAGTTGCTCGGTATTCATCATTCCTTTTAACAAGTCCAAAATATTTGTAATCCAGCCTATTCCCTTCCTTTTGTAAATAGCATACGGGTCATTCCACGCCACTTCAGACAGGAGTTGACCCTTGACCTCTCAGATTTTGATGAAAATTGGTGAAATTGTTTGCCTCACCAAATAAAAAATATAATTTAAAGCGTTTTGCGAAAATCGAAAAAACAGATGAATAACGGACATTTTACAAAATGGCTGTTTTCGATGTCACGAAATATTCGTTATCATATATCACGGAGAAGAAACTAGGTTAAAAAGCACTTGATGGCTCATTTCCAATTAAAATTCTTTGAACAATCTCAAACTGGCGTAAAAATAGCGATAAAATGATAATTTGTTTAAATAATTCAATGTTAAACAATTAAAAGTTTAAACTTTTGAAGTTCTTCAAGTTTAATTTTTCTCATTTTTTCAACTATGGTACCTTGTAACATTATGAATGTTATATAAAAATTTTGAGAGGGTGTTTTTCCATTTAAGAGAGAAAAACATTTTTTAATTTTCCCCTGCTACGACCATTTGATGTAAACTTACGAAGATAACTCCACATATGCCTAGTTTTTATCACTTATCTATCAAATTTATACTTCCCCTAGACAGAACAATGGCAGATGAACTTAGATTAAAAAAAATATATGGCTAAAATTTGACACATAAAATTTCTTAAGGTATGTATTTAACAAAAAATGGAACAATGTTGTCCAGTGAAAAACGATCTCGTAACCGATGACTTCAGGTCATACGGACTTCTCAGTTATTATTTCCTGGAACTTCTTAAGCGGGCGTTCATTGGTTCAACGTTATTACATACTTAATATACACATTGTATGAAACGGGTTTAAAATATGTGAATACAAATTAAAAACAAAAATTGTAAGCACTGTGTGGCGTGGGGCACCGGCTGTACGGGCGATTGCTTCCCACAACTATTCCTCTACCTTTTAGTCTTGAGTTTTGCTGACCTCTCTTTGGTCATAGTCCTTGCCATTATATTTGTGTTTTGATGTATGGTGAAGTGTTATTACGAATTGTGTTGTATTTTGTGGCGTGAAATGGGTCGCAATGGAGGCTCACTAGGAAAAGTTTTAAAAACACTGTGTTCACGCTCCGTCGTTATAAAAATGAAGAGGGAGTTTTCACGCCGGGGCTTGCACTTACTACGACTGAGAAATGGATTTAAAGTGAGTGTTTTGTGTCAAGAACACGAAACAGGGAACCTATTAAGATATCCGGCTCAGCTAACTAAATGCTCCGACCCTTTCACGATTCAGAAAGCATCCGTCTGAAAACAGCTGAAAACTATTTCTTTCGAACTTCACGAGAAGTGTACAATTATAAGTATTCCTGGGATAAAACAGGGTAAAAAACTGTGCATAGCTTATAGGAAGGCTATATATATATATATATATATATACTTCATTATAGCTATATATATATATATATATATAGCTATAATGAAGTAAGTACGAATGAGACTGTACCGAAAGAGCATGACCCTGATAATGAAAACAAGAAAACATCCACTTCTTCCGTGCATCACAACGAGGCATTAGATAACTTAGGCCTTCAGGAGTGCACCATCAATATGGTGGGATAGGATCCGAGGATAGATCATCTGATCACGAGTGTAGTACAAAAGTGTAAAAGAAGGATCCCAGCGTATTTTGAAACAAAAGAGATTAGTTTTAGGAAACCTGAAGTAGTCATTCACCCTGTTCAAAGAGAGATTTCCAAGAGAAGATTTTCCAAGTTTGCTCATTTAGACCTACAGAGTGTGTCCTTGCTGGAGCTTCAGGTATGCACAGTTTGCGTGTGCCTTATTCATCAAAACACAAAACTCATTTTCGAAGGTGCTAAGCTCGGCCAACTCAAGGGTGAAAATGGAGAAACAGTTTTTAACGTTTACAGAGATTGTTTACTGATGGCTGTACGTGAGATTCCTGGGAAGATACGTTACTTTGGTAGTTGCAGCAAATGCCCTCAAATCACGAAACTGAAAGGAGTGTCAGAGAGTGTGCTTGATTCAAATTTCATGAAAAACTTATCTTACCAGCAATGGGTGAAAGTAGTCTCATTAACAAGGAAAACGGTTAGGAAGAGCTCAGATGAATTTAATGACTTTTTCGTGTAGAAAATCCCGAATTTGGTGAGGCATGATCACGTGGCGAAACAGCAGGCTGAATGTTTTCAATACACAGGGAAAACCTAGCAGTGTGGGAAGCGATAGTTGTTGCTGACTTCTCAAAAAATTATTCCATTGTAATTCAGGAGAGCGCGCAAGGCACAATAGGCAATCTAGATTACACCCATTTGCCTGCTACTATCGCCTAGTTGAAGGAAAGGAAGTAAGCCCTCTGAAGCTTGTTGTCATATCTGAATGAACTGCTCATGTTACTGCGACTGTGCATTGTTTCCAGCATTCACTAGTTCAATTTCTGAGAGTCACTGTAGCAAATTTGAAAAAAGTTATATATTTTTCTGATGGATCCACAGCACAATATAAAAATAGATATAGTCTCCTTAACCTAGTCTATCACGAAAAGGATTTTAAAGTTGCAGCGGAGTGGCATTTCTTTGCCACCTCCCATGGGAAAGGCCCAAGTGATGAGAGACGGGACGAGTTTCGCATACGTGCCTAATGTGGAAGTGGAGGATAATAAAAAACATACAACAAGAAGGTATCGACAAGCTCCTGCTGTCAAAGGAATCCGTTCGTACCACGCAGCAATACCACCGGGTGTAAGGTTTCTCATTTCAAAGACACAATCATCAGGTTCCAATGAGCGTTTGATGCGAATGAGGGGAACAACTAATACCCATCCCCGTAGAAGGTATGTCGAGGAACCAGTTAGAGTTCAGACGAGGAAGAGTTGTATTAATAATGCCATATAATCACGTGGGATAAACTTTCTTCTGTTGGCTGAATGTCTTCCCTAATATTTCAGGCTACTTGTATGACCCACGGGCAGAAATTAGAAGCGGTGTCCAAAGCAAAGTAATGAATTTTTGCATTTAGGGTAAAATTAATTAGGAAAGATTTAAATTACATGAAATCAGCAAAGCTTAGGATGTACGGCTTTTTATTCATAATTTCTGACAGGTATGACAATGACAGGTATGACAATGTAGACAAACCTGTAAATTCAATTTGTTCATTCAAGTTGTGTAATTTGAAGTCATCGGTTACGAGATCGTTTTTCACTGGACAACATTGTTCCATTTTTTGTTAAATACATACCTTAAGAAATTTTATGTGTCAAATTTTAGCCATATATTTTTTTTAATCTAAGTTCATCTGCCATTGTTCTGTCTAGGGGAAGTATAAATTTGATAGATAAGTGATAAAAACTAGGCATATGTGGAGTTATCTTCGTAAGTTTACATCAAATGGTCGTAGCAGGGGAAAATTAAAAAATGTTTTTCTCTCTTAAATGGAAAAACACCCTCTCAAAATTTTTATATAACATTCATAATGTTACAAGGTACCATAGTTGAAAAAATGAGAAAAATTAAACTTGAAGAACTTCAAAAGTTTAAACTTTTAATTGTTTAACATTGAATTATTTAAACAAATTATCATTTTATCGCTATTTTTACGCCAGTTTGAGATTGTTCAAAGAATTTTAATTGGAAATGAGCCATCAAGTGCTTTTTAACCTAGTTTCTTCTCCGTGATATATGATAACGAATATTTCGTGACATCGAAAACAGCCATTTTGTAAAATGTCCGTTATTCATCTGTTTTTTCGATTTTCGCAAAACGCTTTAAATTATATTTTTTATTTGGTGAGGCAAACAATTTCACCAATTTTCATCAAAATCTGAGAGGTCAAGGGTCAACTCCTGTCTGAAGTGGCGTGGAATGACCCATACATATTTTGGTTCAGTAATTAAAATTTCTAAAAATAATATTTAATGGTAACCATTGTGTATTCTTTTCTAGCAAAAAGCTTCGTGTGAATATAAACATACCAATGCGAACAGAACTCAAAGTTGAGCAGGAGACAACTCACAAGCACATAGAAGAGGACCGAAAATTACTTATTCAAGCTGCCATTGTTCGAATCATGAAGATGAGGAAAGTCCTGAAACACCAGCAACTAGTTGCAGAAGTTTTGAACCAGCTATCATCACGCTTCAAACCTCGTGTCCATGTTATTAAGGTAATAATTTATCAACGATTGGGTGAATTATTAATGCACTGACATCATATTGAATGACTCTTGACCATCATTTAAATTGATTGTGTTAATAGTTTAATGATCATTAAATTGTGCTTAGTAGATTAAAATTGATAAATGTAATGGCACTTGTGTTGGTGAATTTAGTTTTCATTTATCTGAGCTATCTAATTCCTAAGTGTACCTGGCTCACATTGTTCAGTTTTAGCACTATTTAGCACTTATTTGGATGGATGTGACCCATAGGCTTAAATATATTTAGAAATTACGGCTAATGCAGGTGGATGATCAGCAAAAGGAATACAGCGGACTCTCGTTAGCACGTTCTTGAAGGGACCTGGGGTTCTGAACGTGGTAACCAGGAAAACGTTTATCATTTTGAGCACTAATTCTTTGATAGTACAGTCCATTTTTATTTAAGTATTCATCACACTTTCATCGACTTCGTGACTGCTAACAAGCTATCGCCATCGCTTCCACTGTTTTTGCAAATGTTGGAGGATATTTGGGCTCTGCTTTGTCTTTCCCAGTGTCTTCTTCTTCCTTTCTGTTCGTAGACGTCATCTATTGACATCAATCTACTGATAAAAATACTCGATAATGAGATTCACCAAATTTTTCAATTACATTTAGGAAGATGAAAGATTATGTTTGGAATAGCTATTATTCATTTGTTACTTAATTATCTCCATAAATAAAGCATCATTTTTAGAAGTCACAAGTTCAAACAACCAACTTGCAGACTTCGATATCGGCATCACAGGCGATGCAATTGTCGAAGGTCAGCCCTCCCACCCCTTCTCCGAACAGCTGATCCCAGCCGTCAAGGGTGTGCTCATATGCTGCCTCATCACTCAGGGAAGCAGAAATGTCCTCGTTTGTTCTGCGATGAAATCCAGAGGTCTGAAAGCTTTTTCTTATGCTCTTGGCTTCGACGAAGTCGCAGGCATGCTTCACAAAATGCATCTTTTTCAGAATAATTACTTTCTTCCTGAGTTGAGAAGGCTGGCCAACCTTTCATTGACAAGTAGTTTCCTGTACTTATGCTTTATACATCGTATGATGCCTTGATCGAGGGGCTGAAGAACACTCGTGAAATTTTGAGGCAAAAACACCACTTTAACATTTCTTAAAAATGCAGTGTCTAGGATGTGCTGCGAAGTTATCAATAAGCAACAAAATTATATGATTTTATCCACCCATCTTTGCATCCAGTGCTCACAGGAACTTTTCGAAAATTGTGGTGGTCATGCAGGCATTCGAGTTGCAATCATACGTCCAAGGTAATGTTTGAACATGTTTGAAGCATCTGCGACGTTTATATTTCCCGATCACTTACGGAATCAGTTTTTCCGTTCCAATTTCATTGCAGCATAGGACAGTCAGCCTCTTCTTACTCATCCATGGCACTTTTCTCCTCTAAATGCTAGTGTATTATCAGGAAGCAAACTAAAAAAATAAAACCGTCTCATCGGCATTAAAAATGTTACTCAGGCTGTAGTTTTTGTTGATGACATAGATGACTATCACATGCGCTGTAACTCACTCAGTTTTGATTCCATAGGCGACAGCGATAAAGCAAACGAATATCGCAATAAAATGCGCTGCTTGTGGGGACCTTAGGGGCTGTCCAAAAATGACGTCCATACGATTGGGGGGGTGAGGGGGGTCACCACCTTGTGACAACGTGTGACAGGGGGGAGGGGGGATATGCTTCATGTGAGATCCACACTTCCACTGTATATTATGTCTTATTTTTACTCAGACTGTGGAGGGGGGGTAGAAGTTTTTTCATTTTTATGACATGATTATAGGGTGGGGGTGACACTATTTGTGACCAACTGTGACAGGGGCGGCGGGAGGGGGTCTAGTTTGGTCCAAAATTGTATGACATCATTTATGGACATCCCATTACCAAGCGATGAATAGGTGATTCTAATGTTTGAGATTGCTTTTTTCTTACTTCACAAACATTTTTTAAAATCATGATATGACTATCAAATAGTATTTTAAGTGATAACGATCTTTTTTAATGCGAGAAGTAAACCTCTTGAGATTTATCCATCATCTGATTATCTTACGAGTCGGTTATTTCCCTAGGATAAATTTGGTTTGGTCCTCCTCCAAACGTGCTAAAGAGGCAACCAAAATGTGCTAACCATACTTTTTTACATCCACTGTGACGCGGACCTGAGGAAATGAATGGCCAAATGAGGAAAACGTGCTATTAAGGAACGTTCTAACGAGAGTCCGCTTTATATCCATTATGAGTGAAGTATTTAGCTCTATGTCTGATTATCTGGCATTTGATTATCTGATCATCTATCCGATTCTCTAATGGTCCCTCTGCCCACAGGAAGTACTCCCTGCCCTCCCTCCTTCCTGCATCTTTTCTGTGATGGGCTATGCCATGTCTATCTCTGGAAAAGAGCTCATTTTAACCCTCAAAAAGATTTTCCCTCTGAATTTTGCTCATTTTTCAAATGCTTATGTTGGTATCAGGAGATGCAGAGCTAAAGAGATGCTTGATGTTAGTCAAGTAGTATTGTTTGTAAAAAAAGTTAAAGATGACACCAAACAGGGGAAGGTTAGTGAGGGACTGACCAGAATTCTATGCATCAGATGGTAGAATTCCCAGTGGTGAAAATGTTGTATCATCGTGAGACCTTAAAACCACTGCTCCATGACAGCCTGGCTGGAGAAAGGCACTTTCACATTCCAGTTAAATATGCAGTAGAAGCCCTATTTAGCAAGAGCTCTCGGGTCGGTATAAATCACTCGCTAAATGGAACTCTCGTTAATACCGAAAATGATTTATAATCACTCCACAGCCAATTCATACAACTGTTAGACTAATTTAGCCATTATTGTGGGAATTTTTGGTGAGTGGTGAAAACATTCTTTTGAGATAGCTATTAAAAATCATATTTTCGAATACTTGAATTACTTATGATCGTATTCACTTTCGATGAAATCAAATTCCATGTTAGATGTTATACACTGGAATATTAAACGTCGAATTTGGACACTTCAGGACATTTATACTGTACTGCGCATTGCTGTATTGTTATTGCCCCGATGTTTTGGGTGCGCTAAATATGTCGCAGTTGCAAGTAATAGCAATGCAATGGACTATAAACGGCAAACACTTCGGAAACGAATAAAAATTTCATGCCTCCTACCTCTCTAAAGTGTATAAAAGTAGATATGTATATGGTTCGTAGAAAGTTCTATTAATTGAAATTTGCAAAAATGCTAGATAAGTTAATGACCAAGATATAACCTACGGCGATTTTGTTCCATGCAAGCACCGGCCGGCTGCTATCTTCTTCAGTTAATTAGTGGAAATAAAGGCCGGAGAGGACTTCAACGTCTGTAAGATCACCTCAGAAAACAGCTGACTTCTGCGTTTCGGTATCATAGAGCCCAATATCACCAGCCTTTACGATTAGCCCTTAACAGTATACTGTCGTTTGTGTTGTTATTACAATAATTATGCGTGGAATATTCTCTTGAATTTATGGAAACAATTTTTACAAGCAAATCCGCATATGACAGTTGTAATAATGGAGCGAGAACACAACGCGGACTTTCAAGGGTCGACTGCATTTAGATAAGATGTGAAACTTTTTACCACTTGCGAATACTGTATTGGCTCCCACGAAACACGTACTTTTCAAGCGATAGTGCACGTTGCGGCTCCTAGGTGGCTGGGCACATCAACATTTTTATGACTCACTATTTTTTAGGTATTCCATGGTACATATATTCGTTATTTGCTGTGAGTTGCGAGCGCGAGGCAGAAATGTTCAGAAGGTTGTAAGTTCCGAAGTGGATTCCATCACGATACACATAATATCTTCTGCCGTACTTACGTCTAGCAGGAACTTGTTGATAATAATTACCATGAATACTGAATACACTCCCTGCTGCAAGATAGATGTATGATTTATAGTACATACCTTTCGTGCATATTGAAATGAATCATCATCACCTGTTTTCAATATTTATAATCTTTGTAACAATTACAATACGTGGACAACTTAAAATTTAGGGAATCCGAATTCAGAACAATTTACGTATTCGAAATCAGAACATTTAAACTTGTCAATACCAAGCTTCTCACTTAGAAACTCCGTTCATCAATGGGCCATTTATTGGAATTCAGGCTGCTCTCTATTGGCAAAACGATGAGAAAAGGGCAGATTCTAACTGCATATGTTCTCTTGGCCGCAAATGTGCTTAGACGTCCTTCTTAAAGCACTGCAACACGAAATCTTTCCTTATTCTTCAGAAATCGCCTCCCTATCTCACTTTTGGACCCATCGCCACTTAAGCATTCATTGATAATTCATATTTTAGTGTTCAGATCCTACAACTTTCGTTTCCCAGCCATGATGCTGTATCAGTCGGACTGCATTTGATAAAAAAGCAGGAGGATGACAGAAGAACAATGAGATGCACGGACTTACGAGGAAGTTATTAGTATGAATACGGGCATGACGTGAATGTCGAAAATGTGCATTTGAACATCAAATTGTGCGGAAAAAATACTGCTAGACTTTCAATGACAGAGGACATGAGCACAAGTTTGTGCATATTTTCCGAGATTGAAGCAGACATTTGCCACTCGTAATAGTAAACTACCCCAGTGGAGGCTGGTTGTTGTCCCCGCTAATACCAATTTAGTTTACATGCAAATCATAGGGTTTTAAATCGTTCTTTGGCCATCCCTCGCAAATTTGTGATTCTCGTTTTATGGGGCTTCTACTGTATCAATCATTCCCTTGTCTACATTTCATGTCATTACTATCCAAAAGCTCTATATTTAGAATTTCATTTTTGCTATACAGCTCACTTAATTGCCTGGTAGTGAGCAGTTTTATATCTCACTTCAACTTGGAGCAAGAAGTTATGCAATTTGCTTGATGTAAAAATATAAATTTTAATTCCTGTTATCTTGCACATTTTCTTTCCAGAAATGCATTGACATCCTCATAGAGAAGGAATATTTAGAAAGGACTGAAGGACAAAAGGACACATACAGTTACTTGGCATGATTACTCTATAGTTCCAGGTATTGGGAAGGAACGTCAAGTCTCTAGAGGGGCTTGATTTTTGTTGCAATGTGAAAACTGTGATGGAGTGACATTTAAAAAAATGAGTGGGTCAGTGTTACTTGGAGAGTGCATTGCTTATTGAATGTGAAGATCATTGAGCTCAATTGCCCTCTCAGTGAAAGACTAGTGTGTGTTTGGCCCCATCATTGCCCTCGACAGGAAATGGTGGCTAGTATCAGTTCACAAGTCTCATTGGATTTATCACAAAAAGTTGTTATTGCCTGAGGTGTGAGAGTAATACTGTCATTCCTTTTTTATATTCTTAAGAATTTAAGTTGAAATAAAGGCTCTGAAATGGCTATTAAAAGGCCAATGAACTTGTTGTAAAGAGGAAAAAAAACCTTTACAACCAAATTGAGCTTCCTTGCCACTAAATATTGCTGAGCAAATTTTTGGTGTGCATTTCCATGTAAAAACCTAATACATAGATTGTACCATTGAGTATGAGTGGGAAACGGGAAAGCAGAGATCTGTAAATGAAAAAATAATAATTTGATGTGGAGCCTTGTTTGCTTAAATGGCTGTAGATTTGAAAACATGAAAATTCCACTTTTTGAAATTTTAGTTCTGGCTTGCTGATTTTTTCTGTGTGATTTGTGATACTTTTCATCACCCAATAACCCTTCATACTCCTTTTATCAACACTTGATTTTCAAGCTTAATTTATGTTACTACGATTTCATTTATCCTCTCAAATTTTCCCAGGGTCATTCCTGAATTCAGATGTTTTCTTCCATGCAGCAGTTAATTTTTGTGATGGAAGGATGTAAATAAAACTTGTGTTATGATAACACAGAACTAAAATAATTATTTTTGTCACGTTTGATTTCATAGGTTATTTCATTAGTGCACACGACTCCAAAGAGTGCCACTTCCCAGAGGTTTATGAGAATGGGCCTTGGCGTAATGGTCGAATGCGCTCTCACCTGCATGCAAGCTTTATTGTAACATACGATATGCGCCAAGGCCAAGTGCTCTACATATTTTAAGCCTGTTGTTCAAAATTAAAACTAAAGCTGCACTCATGATTGGATATTTTGTGTATTTGATTTTCCCCCAAATTAAATCATATTTACTGTTAAATATTCTTGCATTTTCTTTTGAAGTGTTTGGGTAATGATGCTCACCTTTTCCTTGATTGTACTGTTATTATTCCTTCCCATGCATCTGCTCCCTGGTGAATGCTTCTTGGCAAGTGAGGTTGGACGAAACTATAGTGAAGGAGTCTGTGAAATCAGTTTAGCATGGATTTGAAGAATACTGATAAAGGATGCAGGGTCAATTTACTGTAGTTTGCAATTGGGATCTGATATTTTGTTCTTATAATTAATTAATTTTGGAGTAGCATCTAATCACAGCTTATAAAAATGTATTAGAGTTACTTATACAATCAAATGAAAGTCAACCATGAAAATCTGTTGCAGTGGAGATTTCAACATCGGTTATGTATGGTTTAGATCAGTTATTTTTAGTTAATTTGATAACAAATATGAGGCAGTTACAGTGATAATGATTTGGTGGAGTGAATTTTTTTCTAATTCCCTAAGTGGCCATTTTATTTAAAAGGTGTATAAATGTTGTTTCAACTTGTTTCGTAGTTTCACAAATTTTAAAATCTATATGGCCCCACCATATGCAAAATGAAATAGGTGAATGCTGTTCCTCCTACCAGGCATGACGGTAATTTTGTGGCTAGTTTTAATCCAGCTACATATATATATATATTGCTTTTGGTTGATAAGGCTCTTTATTTCATATCACATAGCAGGTAGTGATGTTGTGTGCGTCGAAGCCTTGATTCCTCCTTCAGGGTTTCCAGGCTCAGTGCAACACTGATAGTAAAGAGTTCTTGCCCTTGGTGTCAAATGGTTAGAATAAGAACACATATAATAATTTTTACTTTGTTTGTATTGTCAGTTCAACTCTATAGACGAATACAGACGATGCATACACAAGCCTAATCAAGAGGGGAAAATACAGTGGGGAGTCGGAGGGAAACAACAGAGCTGTGCTTACCCAGGCAGGTGGGCTGGGCCAAGGGGCATTTGGGTCGACCAACCGGGGTCTAAACACGGCACTACTGCACTACAGATGTACTGTCTTAGCTCCCCAACTGACTGCTGATGCTACTTGCGCTGCCCAATATATGCATTGTTAATTTCCCCAGTGGGGTGAGGGAAGGATTTTCCACGTTGAGAAAAATATGAATGGAAATACGAGGGCAAGGTGAAAAGTTCTCGGCCTGGCAATGAAAGACTGTAATTTTTATGTCAAAAATGCATTTATTTTTCCACATCGTCCCCCTTTATGTCTATTCACTTTGCCCAACGTTTTTCAAATGAGTAGATTCCATGACGGAAGTGCGATTCTGGTAGGTCTGCAAAATAACCATCTGCAGCTGCTATAACATCTTAATTGGACTTAAAACGTTTTTCATCTACAATTTTTTTTAAATTTGGGAATAGGTGGAAGTTAGAGGGTGCCAAATCTGATGAATAGGATGAATTTTCCAATTACTTTTAGTTCAAATCCCTCAGTTTTCCCAGTGCCAAAGCAACTTTGAGGGCTGAGACATTGTTCTCATGAAAGATGATTTTCTTTTTTTCCACCCAGGCCTCTTCTCACGTATTTTCTCATCCCGTTGGTCCAGAAGACTTGAGTAGTATTTACCATTTATTTTTTTACCATTTGCAAGGTAATCAATTAGAAGAATCCCTTTTGCATCCCAGAAAACACTGGCCATCACCTTTCCGGCAGATAAAATCGACTTCGCCTTTTTTGGGGCAGGTCCGCCGGCTTCCACCCACTGCATCGATGACTATTTAGTTTCTGGTGTGTAGTGGTGGACTTACGTCTCATTGACAGTAACAAATTAGCGCACAAAATCAGTTCGATTATTTTGAAAACGGTCAAAACATTGCTGAGAAATTTGTTTACGCACTTGCTTTCGGTCAGCATTTAACAAATGTGGCACTCAACATGCACAAAGCTTTTTCATATATAATTCTTCATGAAAATTGTACCGCACTCTTTCTTCTGTTATGCCTATGGCATCAGCTATTTCATACACATTTAATCGCCGATCGTCCAAAACCATATAGTGCACTTTCTCGATGTTTTCATTTGTTGCTACAGTTTTGGGACGTCCTCCACATGGTTCATCTTCAAGAGAATTTCGGCCACGTTTAAATTCTGCCACCAATTTCTTAACTGTCGATAATGAAGGAGCAGAGTCCTTATAAACCTTCACCAACTTTGGATGAATTTCCGTTGGCAATTAACCGTCCAAAACGGATAGTTTTATGACAGCACGTTACTCCAGTTTATCCATGTGAACGAAACGCACACAACACGTCTACTTCAACAAGCCGTGTCAACAATACAATGCGGCAGCTCAACTTGAAATTTGAATTACATTGTTGGGAAATGTGTACGAATATAACAAAACCAAAATTTCATTGGTACTTACGCTATCTCTGTGTAAGGCCGAGAACTTTTCACCTCACCCTCATACATTTGACTGGGAAAGTAAGAGAGGAGGATTGAACAGGGAAACTAAGGCGACAAATGGGTAGGAATTCTGGGGAAGTAGGAAGATCTCTCGAATCCTGGCTCATAACAGTGGGCCCATATAATTCAAGTCGATCTGCTCCTACTGGCAGGCAGAATCATGGAATACATGAGTCTGTTGAGCATTGGTGAAGATGCAATAGTTAGAAATTTATATTATAAACAACTACAAATGAATATGCACTTCAACTTTACTTTGTTGTTTTCTGATTAATTTTACACCAAACAGTATTCACATTCTGTGGTTTTTAGCCATAATATCTAATGCTAGAGTAAGTGGGAAGCATAATCAATAAACCTCATCTGAAGAACCATGGAATCAATTCATCTTTCATAAATAATCATGGAATGAAGAAACCTCCAGAGTAATAAGACATGGTATTTGAAAATATTTCGGGAAGTTCAAGCCATGAAACCTGGAGATAGATGAGAAGAAGATTGAAGGTTACGGTCAAATATTCATGCACCTTTTCACAGTTACCTGAGAAAATGTTTAACCCATTAATGCCCATTGGCAACCTCAGTAGCCAAATATTTTCCACGTTTTTAAAAATTCCATTCTCCCCTAATATGCGTCGTACACTCCCAATTCTTTCCTTTCCATGCTCTCTACCCTTTCCTTTGTCGAGCACATTCGGGGTTTTACCCTGCCATAAAATCTAACTACCTATGGGGGAGAGTGTGAAGGGTACACAGGTGGTCATTTTCGAGCTTGACATTGAAGTGTTCACTCCTGCTTCTCGTGATACATTCTGCACATTTCTGAATCCTGTTATGGTACGCGCATACGTAACATATGTGTAATTCCACTTGGAAAAAAATTCACCTTTCGTGTATTGCACTTGTGATTTATACCCTGCGGAACTTTGCTGGCAACTGAAGTTTCCACTGGGCATTTGCCGTGTCTCTTGGCGACTAGCATAATTTTTGCCGGTGATATTTATTCTGTCCCCACTAATTGAAATGCAAGTACCGCAACGTCTTATAATGACTTTTAATGGGATAATTACTTTGTTGGGTCAGTTTTAATTTTTTCTAATTAACGCACTAGGTCTTCTCAGACGTATTCAGTGAATGAGCTCATTGAATTGCTGGAAAACTCTGACAAAGATTTGGGGCACTAGGCGATTTAATTTGAACCACCTTTGGAAGGGCCAGATGTCATCACTGATGAATATTCCGATGTGTCAGATAGTGAGGTGACAGGCGACCCAACGCACCTTCCACGGGTGATTTTGGCTAATGAGGCAGTCACGGAGAATTCTTACGGCTTAGAAGAAAAGGACGATGGCTCATATACTTCATTTGTTACGCCCAAATGTCCGAAAAGACGTAGGAAAATCGTGCTGTCTTTGAAGAGAGTCCTCTGAAGCATAACCCAAAGAAGATACGTATTCATTTCCCTTCTCTTCTCCCAGTGCTGGGGCCCACTGCAGAAGACTTTTTCGTTTAGTCTGTGAATAATTGTTTTTGATTCCTTTTCCGTGTTCTTCTGCCCTGATATTTTCGATCTGTTGCTACAACAATCTTGTATTTATGCAGGGTCGAAGGGTTTGCATAATTATGATATCAGTTGAGAGGAGATGTACTGTGCAGTCGGTATTTTTCTTTTGCTGGGTTATCATACATTACCCAATAAAAGACTATATTGGAGTAAAGAGAGTGATTTTGGAGTAGAAATCGTTAAAAACGACATGGCCAGGAATAGATTTGAAATGATTCTACACTTAGTAGAAACTAGAAAGTACCTACACTTACCTGACAATGCAATGATAGATGGGTCCGACTGGCTGTTCAAAATTTGGCCATATTTTGAAATTTTAAACAAAAGCTTCAAAGCAATACTTCCCGGAGACAGATGCTCTGTTGATGAGACAACGATACCTTATTACGGCAGGCACGGATCCAAACAGTTCATCCATGGGAAGCCTATAAGGTTCGGATTCAAATTATGGACTACAGCTGATCTCTCTGGATATGTTTTTCATGCAGAGCCTTATGCTGGATCTCACATACTCCTTCCGAAAATGAACCGATGTGGATGTTGTCCTGGGGTTTCCCTGGGTTTGGTTTACGTCAGGTAACTTAGGTTTATTTTGAAAATATTTTCATTTCTGAAATGCTGCTTACATTCTTACAAGAAAAGGGCATAGGAGGAACAGAAAATCTTTGAGAAAACGGTGAAAAGTATCTATCAACTGACCGAAAAAATCTTTTCAACAAGAGGAAGAGGGGTGACTTTGAATATGTGACGAATGGCTCATTGCTCATAGCAAGATGGAATGACAATGCTGTGGTCACTGCAATGACTAACTGCACTTCTAAAATGGGGACAAAGCAGTTGAAGAAATATATATTTTTTCATTGAAAGAAAAAGAATATCTCTTCCAATGCCAACCATTATCAGAGAATATAATGAGAATATGGGTGGCGTGGACAAGCACGATCAATTTGTTGCCAAGTACCACACAAATGTAAGGACCAAAAAGAGGTGGTGGGCATTTTTTGCACGGGGACTGGATGCATCGTGCACTCAGGGATGACAGTTGTACTGAAAATTGGGGCACAATATACCTCTACTACAGTTTCGGAGGGAAATAGTGACATACATTGGGGCATTATAGTGCCAAGGAAAGACAGTCTCATTCACGTGATCCCATGGAAGACCTTCGCAGGACAAAACAGATTACATCATTTTTCGTGGAGAAACGAAGTATAGGAGATGTAAGGTGTGTGGAAACCGAACAATATACCTATATGTAAAAAGTGCTCGAAGGACGTTCATCCCGAGTGTTTCGAGGCATTTCATGGTTGACTTTGGTCAATAATTTTTTTTAAATGTAAAAACACGTGATTTGAAGCAAAATATAAAATACTGTAAATGTAAGTGAATACTATACTATTTTCATTTATCATCCGTTACTCATCCTGTTTTATAACCTTTCGATACATAATTTTCAATAATTCATGTATTATAGCATCATTTATCACGGTAAACGAAAAGACACTGCCACTGTCCATTGACAACTTAAGTTGCCAGCAAAAAAAACATTGTTCCACTTGCATAATATTTTTAAAATTATTTTTCCCGATATAAGGTACCATTGGAGAGAAACATACTAAAATTTGATGAAATTTGGAAAAAAAAATTCTCTGGGCATTAATGGGTTAAGTATGTTTCCCACAGCGTAAGGGTTAAAGATAAGTAGGCTGTTATACCCAATTATATCATGACAAGCCTACCAAACCTCCATAATCTTTCACTTACCCCAGCAAATTCAAGTAATTTTCTTAGGATTTTTTTTTACAAATGATTGATGTTACAAAATAGTAGTTCTTATATTTTAGCTGTTTGGTAAAAAGTCTTTCTGATGACCACCAGTGGTATGGATGACTTCTTCTTGTCCTTCTCACTTTCTTTCCTTGTGTCACACATGACCATCATGTTTTAGGAAGCACGTTAATACCTCCTTTTCACTATGTGAGAGAGGGAAAATGGAATTACTCCTGATGGTTATGCAATGCTGTAGAACATGCCATCAGGTTGTAAGATAGTGGTCAATATACAGCGGACTCTCGTTAGGACGTTCCTTAATAGCACGTTTTCCTCATTTGGACATTCATTTCCTCAGGTCCGCGTGACAGTGCATGTGAAAAACATATGGTTAGCACGTTTTGGTTGCCTCTTTAGCACATTTGCAGGACCAAGCCAAATTTGTCCTAGGGAAGTAACTGCCTCGTAGGTTAATCAGACGATGGATAAATCTCAAGAGGTTTACTTCTCGCATTAAAAAAGATCACTATCGCTTAAAATACAATTTGATAGTCATATCGTGATTTTTTTAAATGTTTAAGAAGTAAAACAAAAGCAATCTCAAACATTAGAATCACCTATTCAACGCTTGGAAAGGTCCCCACAAGCAGCACATTTCATTGCGATATTCGTTTGTTTTATAGCTGTCACCATTGTCACCTATAGAATCAAAACTGCGTGAGCAACAGTGCATGTGATCATCATCTACATATGTCATCATCATAAACTACAGCCCGAATAACATTTTTAATGCCGATGAGACGGGTTTATTTTTTTAGTTTGCTTCCTGATAAAAAAACTAACATTTTAGAGGAGAAAGGTGCCATGGAAGAGTAAGGAGAGGCTGACTGTCCTATATTGCAATGAAATTGGTATGGAAAAACTGATTCCGTAAGTGATCGGGAAATATAAACGTCCCAGATGCTTCAAACATGCTCAAACATTACCTTGGATATATGATTACAACTCGAATGCCTGAATGACCACCACAATTTTCTAAAAGTTCCTGCAAGCACTGGATGCAAAGATGGGTGGATAAAATCGTATAATTTTGTTGCTTATTGATAACTGCGCAGCACATCCAAGACACTGCATTTTTAATAAATGTTAAAGTGGTGTTTTTTCCTCCAAATTGCATGAGTTTTCTTCAGCCCCTTGATAAAGGTATCATACGATGTATGAAGCATAAGAACAGGAAACTACTTGTCAATGAGAGGTTGGCCAGCCATCTCGAGTCAGGGAGAAAAGTAATTATTCTGAAAAAGATGCATTTTGTGAGGCATGCCTGTGACTCCGTCGAAGCCAAGAGCATAAGAAATAGCTTTTGAACCTCTGGATTTCATCGCAGAACAAACGAGGACGTTTCCACTTCCCTGAGTGACGAGGCATCACATGAGCACATCATTGACGGCTGGGATCAGCCTTTTGGGGAAGGGGAGGGTATGACAAATGTGCGGCATGATAACATTCCCCTGCAAGTTATGCAGCCAACTAGTACATATTTGACTTTCCATGGAATGCCTACCCTATTTTGCACGTTTTCTTGGGAACCACGTTCAGAATCCCAGGTCCCTTCCAACGTGCTAACGAGACATTGCTGTACCTTGCAGGCTATCTGCATAGTAACCTGCTATCCACCACAAGGGTGCTTGGTTGTGATCCGTGAATTGGGAGACCTATGGAGTGAGAAGTACATTCAACAACGGGGATATGGTAGCGGGGGTGCAAAACACTTTTATTTCTAGTCATTTACAATTAGGCCTCACAATATATACTCTGAGGCCTAATTCACACATAATTCTTTTAATACTGGAGGACCAAAAGTATCAAATTTTATAGATCTCGGTTAGTCATGGAAAAGATCTTTAGTTTTTCTTTTGCCGAATTTCATCCCTTTGCAGAATACTCAGCCAGCCATCATGCAGTGTTTAACTGTTAAAATCCCCTCCCCCCCCCCCCCCCCCCGAACATCTGGTCTGAGCCACCCCTGCTTCAAAGATGCCAATTGAGAGCTGTTAGTTCACTATACCTATACTTAACTATAAGTTCTGCCATGTCGGTCGGGCTACATCTAAGGACTATAATTTTCAGTGCTCGTCCATACTTTGTAATCAATCTATTCCCAGGCTATGTAATAACGTGGGTGCCCATATGAAATATATAATAATAATAATGAATTTATTTCACCATTGGCAGTACATACATCTGCATGGCTAAACTCAAAGAATAGAATAAATACAATCACATACATGCATGGAAAAAGAAACAATCAGGTTTGCAGTTTTACGTACAGAATAATATTAATTTAAATAACGCATATAACAATTGAAACAGAGCAACAGGAGTTTACACATGGAGCAACCAATCGCTGGGACATGGAAACACGGGGATTCCAGTTACCCATTACAAATTACATTCAAAGTGCATCCTTCAAATATTCCACAACACTGTAGCACATGACTGTAGTAGCATTTTTCCTGATAAAAGAAGTTTGAATTTCTTTTTAAACAGAGAAAGTGAGGTGCTATTTTTTATTTCATCAGGAATCTTATTGTATAGGATAGAGGCATAGTGGATAGGACCTAAGACAGAGAGAGCTGGAGTACTGATTGGAGTGAATTTTATTTCTTGAACGAGTGACGTAGGTGATTATGGTAGGTAAAATAAAAATCAGTAATGGATTACGGGATATCGGAAGTGTGATATATCCTGCAACATAGGCCAATCTCAGGCAGTTGGTGATTCCAAAATTTGTCCCAAGTTCACTCCCCTCTTGCGTCATGTGCTCTAAGCTGGACCGAAAAAAAACGTGCCGGTGGAAGGAAAAGTGAGGAAGGAGAATCCGTAATTGCAAATTGTCCTTGGTCAAAACTGTTAAAGGTCTAGAAATACACGTTATAGAAACGTGTGTGATCTTGTGTTTACTGTTAACCATTCATATACCGAGGAAGCTCCGCACAAGGACGTAAAATGCAGGAAGAGAAAAAAGCACTTGTGGAGTCTGGATTGAAGAAGTTGGTGTCTGATGTAGACAAGTCCTTCTTAAGAAAAATGGAGGTAATAAATAAAAAGGCGGATCCAACGTGATGGTAAAAAGATTCCCCATTACAATTTCGTTTGCGCTATCAAGTATTAATATTGCTATGTGTAAGTGTCACTCACGTTTGTTTTTAATTGGTTTTAGGAGAAAATGTATCTCTGTTCTGCAAAATGCTGTGAGAATCGTGAATCTTCTTATGAAGCAGTTCGTAACTGTGTAGATAAGTGTTCGGCCCCTGTTATGAATGCTCAAAACACCGTAAGGAACGAGCTGGAATATTTCCAAGTAAGTTCATATTGGTTACTTGTTTTTACAGGCAGTCATTGATGTACGTAATTTGTTACGTGTGATGCGAAGACGCTTCAATTCTGCTTCTTGTTATCACTGCTGTGTTAGAGCCATGGTGTGCATATGCGAGCATATACACTATAATTATCACATCCATATTGGCCTATATGGTCAATGCTTTGCCATAAGGTCAATTAATTATTTCATTTCACAAACAATGATAGGGAGCCAAGCGATAGCGTAAATAACACATATGTATATAGATTCAATAGTGATAAGAAGTATTAACAAATCAGTCTGAGTAATCCTTTAAATTATAAAAGGATAAAGGCGAGCTTAGACGAAAGCTCACCTTTAACTATAAAAGTTCTATTCCATCAGGAATTACTTGAATCTTGCTGTTCAAGATCCCTATTATAGATGGATAGATAAACGTCTTTATTGGGGCGAGATTGAGACATTAAAAAACCCTTATTCCATCTAACTTCTGTAGGGAAGGTTTTCACAGAACGTGGGTGGTGATTACAGATAATGGAGGCAGAATAGTAGTAACCGTATTTACAAGTAGTCTGCCTGTATTCCAATTTATGAATTTCCCCTTTGTGACGAGTATGTGGGATTCAGTTTAATGAGAGCAGTGTAAAATTTACATACAGGGAAAAGGTTTCATGCCAAAGAATTATTTAATAAAGACCAAGAAGGGAAGCTTAACCTTTTCAAGGCCTATAGGACAGTATTTATATTCACTTACAGCCCATATTGTGGCATTCTTTTAAATAGTTTTGTCCTTGTCAAAAATGGGTTCCTTCGCTGGGGATATAAGCTTTCCCACAAACTATCCAGAGCATCTGAGTGGAGGGGGATGTAAGGGAAAGTGATATCTACTGCCCACCATGTTCCCATGCAGGGTAAAGCATAAATAAGGGTGGTAAAAAAAATCGAAAGCCTTCTACTTTCTCACACTGCCCACCATTTCGATGCCAAATGACTATATAGAAAATGCCTTGTGCAAAATATTAGATATATATGTCCGGAGGCGGCCATGTCCCATTTTATATCAGTCTTGAGCATCCCTTTGAGGTGGGTAATATGAGCGAGGACCATTGGTATTTTCCTTCCAGGATCCCTTAATTGTAGGTTGGGATAGAATTTGGGGGTTTGGATTAGGTAGTGAGTAGATTTTTGGCCAATTAGGGTGTACGGCAAAGAGGTCCCAGCTGGCACAGAGTATGCTCCTTACTCTTTTCTTACGAGATACTTACGCAAGAAACGGGTAAGTAGCTTACCAGGAGGCAAGGCGCTTCCGTAAGAAACTGCTCAAACACAGGTAAGACAGTGGTAAGGAACGGCGTCAAATAGCCTCATACCACCTCATACTGGGTAAGCTACTTACATACAGTAGCGCAGCGCACGGCGGAACGCTGTACTACCACCTACACCAGCATATATAATTACCTATACCGTGAGATATATTATTAAATCATTTCCACTATTTCTCGATCACCTACCGTGAGATATATTGGGCAACTTTAAATTATTTCCACTATTTCTCCAGGCACACACAGCGGCACTCAAATAAAGGAACATTAAGGATTAAAAACTAATGACATCAAGTCGAGAAAATGAAAAAATAACTTTTGAGGTAATATTTACTGAATGAAGCATAATGAAACAACATACATTGCAAAAGTAGAAAATAATCATCACTCTTTCAATTGGGCATAAACAACCACACAATTTTAAACTCTCAAATAACACAATAATCCCGGCCAACGACAATATCCTACAGCTAATTGCTAATGAATCATTACCTGCCTTAAATGTAGACGGACTAATTATTTCAACAAATTCACATTGGACACAGCAATGCAATGAAATAAAAGGATGACACTTGGAGTGGCAAAATTCACTGAATAATAATAAAACACTACACTATTTATCCTTTCGCTGGGACGTAAACAACCACAATTACAAGACAAGAACAATCTACGCAGTCACCAAACTTCACTTTAATTCACATAAAACTTCAATTCACATAGATTCCACATCTTAATGTAGTCAATACTAGAAACTACGAAATTATTGCTGTGAAGTCTTCTCCAACATATGAAATTACATAGACAACGAAAGCTGCGAAAGCCTTCAAACAAAACATATTTGTAATACTTTAAATATAAGTCCTGTCATGACACGTTATTTAAAGAGATAAATCCTTGCTAATGTACGTAAAGATATCAACACTTAGACGCATGCAATCCAGCTCAGCAAATAAATAACACTTGTAATCACTGGCATGTAACAAAGGACGCCGTCAACGCATTCAAAACACACGATAAACCTTTGTTTACATATTATCACAAAAAATTACTGTTATTTCTTGCACATTGAAACTTATACGTGATGCCAAACTTATTTAAACTTGAAATTAAATGTTCCACTGGGGTAATTCGCTACAAATCGTCACAGATAAACACCAAGTTATCGTTCTCGTGGTTTCCGTTTCTTCCGAAAAAGGGAACGGTATAGGGGACCATTGGTCCGTTCCTCAGCTATCCATAAGTACCTGTTTCGCCCGCAAGGAGTCATGCTATACGTGCGTAAGAAATAAGTAAGTGACTTACATTGTAAGCTACTTACCTATTTCTTCGTTAAAACTTGCCTCAATGACTTACATTGTGCCAGCTGGGGTCATGCAGATATTTCAGATATCCAGATCCTCTTGAGGCTCAAGACAGCAAAAGCTAAAGGTTATGTTATTTTCGATGCACTTTGCGTGTGGGAAGTGTTGGATAAGATTATGGGAATGTCTATAAATACTACCAATACTTAAAAGAGTTGTACTGTACTCGAAAAGAGTTGTGCTGTACTTGAAAAAAATGGTTAAAAAATACTGCACTAGGCCTTGAGGTGGGCCACTCTGAAAATTACCTTGGTTATTTTTCGTAAATTACCGTAGTATTTTTCGTAATTTACCGTGCCCCTTGAAAATTACCGTAATTTTCCCGATAATTCACCTATATATATATGAGATAATTTTTCATACAGATAAATGCCCAATAAGTTCTTTTAAGCCAAGTTCACATTTCCTATGTGATTAATTATTAATTGAGGCATTTACAATTCAATTTTGGAATATTTTAATTAAATTATAACATTATAGAATAATGTATTAGAATACTATTCTTGAAAATTTCTCATACTTTGACAAAAGAAAGCCAGATTGCGTGTTGCTGCCGTAGTTCTTTTTACAGTTTTAAAAATTTCTAATAGATTAATGTTGTATTAGGTATGGTTTAAACATCGTTAATCCCTTCCTTTTGCTATTAGCTTTCTTATTTAATAAGAACTAGGATATACAATTCTTATTTAATCATACATTTGCTGTAAAATGCTTAAAACTAAAAAATACTGGAAAATTACGGTAATTTTCGAAAATTACCTTAATATACCGTGGTAATTTACCACAGATGAAAATTTCGGTTATTTTCCCATCTCTAACTAGGCCAGATGACATCACATCAACAAACTTTACCCTTTTGCGCCGGTGAACTTTTCACGGAAATATCGTTAGTATCCTGAGTTTCATGGGTGGCTTAGGTCATCTCTGTACGGAGGCATTCCGAAGGGAATACCTTCTCTGCCGTACCAACCCCGCCCTTCCTTCCCTTCCCTCGGCAACTGGTCTCTCGTCCCTCTATCTCGTTTGCAGACCCTCTCTCACATCATAGGGTTGCGGTCATTTCTTTTGTATGCGCAGTGGTTTTTATAAACAATAATTTATTGCAAATAAGAGAGAATTGTCGTCTGAAATGAATTTTTCGTGTTTACTTGGTCGATTTTAGATTTTAAATGACTTTCTAGCTGTAATATTAACGATCTTTGGGCATTAATTGGAAAGTAATGACTAAAAGAAAGCAGAAGACAATTCCGTTAATATAAGAGCTAGAATTTCGCTTAAAATTTGAAAACACACTGCTAAACACAAGGAGTTCATTTCAATGGTTAATGTTTTTGTGTGGCCAGCAAATATTTACTTAGAAAATCCACTGCACATACAATTAGTGAGGCGAACACATAGATTGTTATTGGGGGGCCTTCGTCAGGAGCCCGGGCACTTAGACCTTTTCTTGGTCCATTGTGCCAACCCCATGCCTGTCTGCCACTTGCAGACAGGGGACAAGAGCACCACGGTAGAGGTATGGAGGGTTGGCCTCCCCCTGTCTCACCCCAGTACCAGGTATGGAGGGTGTCATCCCTCTAACTCTCCCGGTCTGGGTATATCTCCCACCGGCCTCCCGGTGGTCTGGAGGGAGTATCGCCTCTCCATCCACGCCGTGTAGGTATGGAGGAGGGTCACCCATCCAACCACTGTCCGGGCCCAACGTTGCTTATCTTCGGTGTTCTGACGGGAACCGGTGTTTAGAGACCTGCAAAAGGTGGGGTTATTTTATAGCCAAAAGTGGAGTTATTTTTTTGCAAAAGCGGTGTTATTTTACCCTGAAATCGGTGTTATTTTCACGACAAAATATTTGGTGTAAATTAAGTGCTCTCCTCCCAGCAGGCCCACCTGTTGGCAAAAAATGTTGAATATCATTGATTAGGGTGAATTTAAACAATTAATACCATTCTGTATTCACATTTTATATTTTTGTACATTTCACGTACCTAACCAATTTACATAAAAAGGCAAATTACAGTTAAATGTCCGTATTTTCAAATGCAAAAATTGCAAGTGTGGCTAAAATTTCTTCATTTAGATTTGTTCTCCTATTTTTTAGCAGTGTTGTAGGAGGAAAGAAATCTCTCTCAGTCCACATTTGCACAGGGGGTCCAAATTGCTTCAAGGTACTTTAATGCAAATGATGGTTCAAACAATTTTAGTACCTGAATTGCTTTCATTATATCCACTGAACCCTGGAAATTTTGTTGCTGTAATATTCATCGTAATTCCCCAAACCCCAACATCAACTTTACCATCTCAATTGACTCAAGGCTATTAACTTTTTTTCAATTTCGTATTTTTGGCAGGGCGATCACCTCCATTGTGAGAACTACTTGAGGGTCAAAAGCTGTTTTCAAATCTAACTCTACTTGGGTCTTCTACTACAAGAGAGCAAAGTTTTATTGATGCCTTTGATGCTATCTGCACTAGTATCGACTTGACAGCTTCTTTTTTTAGAAGTTATCATACCTTGCAAGGAATTAGTAGTTTTGTAAAAAAATGACACTCGGAATATTACTATGGATGCTTGCCATTTTATTCCACTCCCACCGGCAGAATTTTTTTCAACATTAGCCTAATGTTTTTCACGTGAAAAACATTAGGCTAATTAGTACTCAATATGTGTTTCGTGCAGCTGTCCTTCTTTTTCCACAAGATATTTGTGTTGTAAAAACGGCAAAGAATTATTTTGTTATCAGCACAATATAATCCATGTAGTCGAAATTCTGCCTAACGCTGCTTTGCCGTCACTGTCCACTTAGGCATTATAAGTTTTGTTGAATGTGATAAAACTGTCACAAAAGAAAATCACTATGCTGATGCTATGACACGCGCCCCTTGAAAGTATGCAACCGCTCTTTGCATCCCGTAACTTGCGTAATTTTCGTCGTTTTGAGTAAGGTTCCCACTTAGGTAAGTACATATTAATGTAAGTCGAGGCTTACGTAACTCGTGGACTGCCTGTATAGCAAAATTTTGGCATGCATTTTTCACTCCTTTTGTTCATGTTCACCAAACTTGATTGAAATATTATATCTGAGTAACATTTCTAAAGTAAGTTGTACCGGAAAGGCATTTTCTATATGTACTGCCCAACTAAATGTTTACAGTCGCAATTTTAATTACAGAGGCCGCGAAAATGAGGAAATTCACGTTGGAAATGTTGAAATTCGCGATTGAAATGTTGAAATTCGCATCAAAAACGAAATTCGCGTTTTCGCGGAAAAACCCCAGAATTCGCGCAAAAATTCGCGATGTCGCATTTGCGAGTTTTGCATGTCCCTACCGGTGTTTCAACATGGCTAGGCCCTTGCCCCGAGGCGAACACATGCTGAGAGAATGACCGGTCTCTCTCTCTCGAACCAGACTAAAGGTCTTGAGGGTCAAGCAAAGTTTCCGAGGAAGGGTCTTGCTACCAACTGAGTGGGGATTCAAAGGGTTGAAGGAGCACCCTTCCCAAATGCTTCAGTGGCGGTCACTTTCCCACCCTCCACAACGTCTATAGGTGACGTCGGTTCTTATGCGTTTAGAAATCCCCGACTTCTATGGTAGACGTCCGGTCTTTTGCGTAAAGAAAATCCTGACTTCTATGGGTGACGTTTGGCGCAAAATAGTTCGGATAAGTACATGATCAAGAAGATAATCTTTTGAGATAATGTTTGTTTAAATACAGACCATCAGAATAATCAAACGAGTGCTGAGGACAAATTTACCCTTAGCACGACCATTTTTTTAAATTGTGCAATTATGCACGTATGTCACAGCATTTGCAAATCTATTGAGCATAAAACACCTTGAGCTGCATTTGGTGATTTTTGCCCTGTAGTGTTGTAATTTTAAGTAGTAATATTTTCTGTGTATTGCTCTTCTGTATCTATATTATCCCCTTTTGTTTTTTTTTCTGATTTTATAACCTTCAGATGACTATAGCGAATACCTTGAGATTGTCTTCATTTTCCAACCTCCACATGGAGTGAATGTAAGGGCCCTGAAGCATGTAATATTTCAAGGAGCATGTTAAAAGTTCTGTATTCATTAAGCATTTTAAATGTTCTGCTATAGTTCACGTGAATTAAATTTTTAACTCTATCATTAACACAAGAAAGGCCTCCGTGCAAATACCTAGAGGGTGTTTTTATTACACATTAATTTATGCTTCACAGAGGATCAATATTTCGACTTTTTTTTCTGGTAAAAATTTATGAAATAATCTCAAAAATGGCCTATCTAGCAGTTCATTAATGCAGAAAATGCTAAAGGTGTTGGGAAAAAATTTCTGGGACATTTATGGTAAATTAGTGAGGAGCAGTTGGCTTTGGTATTCATTTACCTTTATGCCGCAATCGCTAAGTGAAGAAAAATATAGAAATCTCTAAAAAACAGAGTAGAGGTTCGAGAAGATCCAGGTTAGAGGTTCATGAGTATATGTAAAATTTTCAAAAAAGTTTAACATCTCATTAATATTGGGGTTAACTACCGGATAAGGTAGGTTCAAATGGAAGAGAGTGAAAATCCAGTGGGTTTTTATCCAGATCCAGGCTTCTTTTTCCTTACACTGCATTTTATTCATTTCAGCATACCTCCATTCCATTCATTCAGCGTTCCTCTAGCATTTTACCTCCCATCATCCCATCCACAAAGCCTATTCTTTTTCGTCCCCTTCCCTGCTTACCCAACATCCTCCTCTACATCATGGCTGTCAGCATCCCTTCGCCTCTCCATACCTGTTACAACCACCCTCTCTGCCCCATCCTAATTGTGAGAACTACCGTTATTATCGGCGTACTTTACTAATTTTATCGGGAGAATGAAAACAAACAAACTTCACTTTGCTTATGAAACAGTAGTACTCATATGTAGTCAGGCAGGTTTCCGGGATTCGTCTGCGTTGTCATTTTGGTGGCGACGTTTCACCTACTATACTTTAGACGTCCTCAGGCCAGGCTGAAGTGGAGAATACTTCGAAGCATTCTCCACTTCAGCCCGGCCAGAGGAAACCTACAGTATAGTAGGTGAAACGTCGCCACCAAAATGACAACGCGGATGAATCCCGGAAACCTGCCTGACTGCAAACCTGAACGCCACAAAAACCTTCGTCAGAAAGTAGTACTCATATATTCTCCCTAGGTAGCAGAATAATACAACAATGCAGTTTAAGCTACAGACCAGTGTTCCCTACTGGAAAAAAATAATAAAAACAATGCAATTGACGATAAAATCATCGGACAAGAAAATTAACCCTTTCCTGCCGCCGACTACGAAAGGAAAATGTTTTCCGTGCTAGGGGTAGCTTGAGAAAATTTTAAACCTCTCTCTGCGAAGCACTTTTTTGGGGTGAAGTGGCCCAGGTATTCTCGTCCCTCCGATTTGGGACCCTACTCAACTCAACTGCCCGGCCACTGGACTTGACCCACCAACCCTTTCTTAGTGGGAGTCCACGGTCAACTCACTGCATTAGCAGTGTTTTTTAAAAGTAAATATTGTCTATGATTTTCAACAATTTACACTTATATAAGAATAACTTTCAACTCACTGCAATAGCAGTGTTTTTTAAAAGTAAATATTGTCTATGATTTTCAACAATCTACACTTATATAAGAATAACTTACATTTTTTTAAGCATTATAGAATTTTAAACGGATTTCTAGCGTTGATAATAACAAAGTTAGGACATTTTTACAGCAAGGTAGGACGTCTCAATATTTTCTTTTCTTTCACGTGAGGCATCACTGTGGGAGTGGAAGGGATGGTTTTTCCAAGTAGGTTATAAGAGACATCGCCAGGCAGCCAAGCAAATTTTCAACCAAGAATGAGTAGCTAACATTAGCGCACTAGCGTAATTATGATATTGGCTATTCAATATGCAAAACCTAAAAATACCGGCATATGAGTAATTACTGATGAAGAAATCGGAAAATAGAGGACACATAGTAAAAATAGGCATTCAAATTGTTTCAAACACGTACGATATAGACAATGAAACGACAACATTTTTCTTTTTGCGTATTTTTCATCGCTTATGAACACACAAGATACTAAGGCTTTCACACAAGAAGTCTGTTAATAAAAGCACTAAAATTTCGTTTACAAATTGCTAATGCAAAGAAAAAAACAAAGAATTCACTTTAAAGTATAAAAAATTGGAGTATGCAATAAATTTTTCTTTGCAAAAATCATTGTCAATTCAACCACTTCACCACGGACTCCTGCTATTATGAGGATCGCAAATGAGAAGGAGGGTTGGGCCTAATTGCCGAGGATTAGCTCTAAGGTCTCGCTAAGCTGGGTCTCAGGCAGGGCCTGAATACCTCCGACCATTGCAACCTCAGCGGTCACTTCCCTTCCCCCGCGACAGCTATAGCCGACGTCAGTTCGTTTGCGTTGAAAAATCCACGCCAGCTATAGCCGACGTTCGGTCGTTTGCCTATGAAAATCCTCGTCGGCTATGGTCGACGTCCGGCACGAAAGGGTAGGGGGGGGGGGGGGCACGTGCCCCCGTGCCCCCCCCCCCCCTAAATCCGCCTATGAGTACTTTCACCTGCTATGGTATTCCTACGTAATTCTGAAACTATTTTTTATACTTATTATTCAAGCAGTGCGATTACACTGATTTACAAAAAGAAACTTTTTTTCTGAAACACACAGCAAAATAGTTGATCCTATTATGACTTTTTACGCTGAACTCAAATATGTAAGTGGTTTTTACCCATCAGCCTTAGTTTTCACGAGACATCTGGAAAAACCCAAAATATCCAGGACTATCCAAATTATATCAATTGTTTGTAAAAATACATGCTTTGCTCCCATCCTAAGTATCGTAGAAGAACGAATCAAAAATCAAGATACTGGCCATGGCTTTTAAGCTTTGAAAGCCAATGCAATTTTTCCCTCCCCAGCATCAAGGCCGGAGGCCTGGGGCACAAACATTTTAAAAACCTAGAATTCATTATGACAAAAACAGTAAAAAATTGCACTATTTATTTTAATGCTGTCGACCGGTCATAAGGTAGCATAAAAAATGTTACGAAAACATTTTTTTATACCTTATTTTGAACTCCTAACGTAGTGGCAAAAAAGCGAAAATATGTATTGTGCCACCTGCTAGGTTGATTTTCCATGGGATGACCCTCGGACTTCTTTTGCTGAATCAAGTTCATTATTGAGCAAAATCAGACCAAAGGGGTATAAATGGGGAGGCTTTTTTTAAATCAGAAAAACCCCCATCTCTCCCTCAGTTTAAGACATAATGAATTTTTTTAGGTGTATTATAATTTCTAAGAATATTGCAAATGATTTTTATTTCAAACGTGTTTTGATTACATCAACAATTAGCTCAAGAGGTGGAAAAAATAGGGGTTGAAGGACAAAAAAATCATAACTCCCTTATTATTTACATTACAAAATCAGTTTGAAATTGTCAATACAATATCTACAACTTTTTTATTTATTTATTTATGTCTTTATTTATTCACGGGGTAGTTAACCCATTTCAAAGAATACATTGATAATACAATATTAACCATGAGAATGTTAATAATGATGGTTACAGTGTAAAAAAATGAGAAATGTTAATGGATAATCACAGAGTAAAAAAATAATTACCATACAAAGAGATTATTCATATTATAAAAGATTCATAATAACTATATATAATCTTATTGAACACTCAGATTGCACAAAAGACATCAGACTCCAAAAGTAGATAACAATATCAATTACAGTGATAAACACCTTAGTTAAATTGTGTTTATATAAACTGAAATACCTTATTGATAAACACTATGCAACATTATTTAAAAAATTCTTGACCTGCGCACTCGAATGTTTGAATATATCAATATCACAACAGATGGAATTTGAGTCACACATTAATCTTGATAATGGTGAAAAGAAGGAATAGTTAGTAGAGTGATGTGGAACACTATATACAGCAGGGTTTCTGACACCTCATGACGGAACCTTGAAATTGATGGCCTGTAGTAATTCAGGTACATATCTATGGAACTCATAATTAATCTGTGTAAAAATATAACACCCAGATTCCTTCTACGTATGTAAAGAGGTTTTAAATTTAAAATAGAGAGGATACTCGTGTTGTCCACATTGTAAAGACCAAACCTGTACTTCAAAAATTTAACAAATTTGTACTGTACTCTTTCAATTACATTAATATGAACTCTATAATAAGGTGACCAGACACAAGAACAACATTCAACAATAGATCTGACAAGTGAAATATATAATAACTTCAAACAGTAGATATTTCTAAAATCACGACAAAACCTAAAAATAAACCCTAAGGTTTTCAAAGCCTTAGCTTGGACTATGGAGCAGTGTAAATTAAATTGAAGTTTGGAGTCAAAAGTGACCCCTAAATCCTTTATGAAATTTACTTTCATCATAGTATGATCATCTATGGTGTTTGGGTAAGTAATAGATGTTGACCCCCGGTTAAAAGATATGTAAAAACATTTATTAATATTCATGGCCATTGCATTATCTTTACTCCATATTATCAATCTTTCCAAGCTCTTTTGTAACATATGGCAACCATCCATTGAATTAACAGTGGCAAAAATCTTAAGGTCATCAGCATAAAGCAAGTATTGGGATGGTGTAACACTAAGGCCAACATCATTAATTAATATATTGAACAACAATGGTCCTAAGTGGGACCCTTGTGGAACTCCAGAAGTCAAACTATTCACCAAATGTTACTTGTCTCAACTTTACAAATTGTCGGCGATGAGAGAGATAGCTATTAATCCAGTCTAATAATTCTCCAAAGATACCCAAGGATTCCAATTTGGCTAACAATAGTCTATGATTGACCTTGTCAAATGCTTTTCTAAAATCAGTATAGATGACATCTGTTTGTATGCCATTCTCAAAACCAGATATAATGTTGTTCTGTAATAGTAATAAGTTAGTTGTAGTTGACTTACCCTTACAGAAACCATGCTGATGAGGGTCAATGATATGTCTAAGTAAGGGTTCCAATTTATCAACTACTAAGACATTAGTATTTTAGAAAAACAGGATTGTATCACAACTGGGCGATAGTTTTTAATATTGCCTCTTTGACCACTTTTAAAGACTGGGATTACAGATGGTAATTTGAGTATCTCAGGAAAAATGCCACATTTAAAAGACTTGTTAAACAAAATAAAAAGTGGGTACAATAGTGATGAATAACAATTTTTAATTAGTGCAGGAGGGATGTCATCTGGCCCATGACCTTTCGTGGTATTTTTTCATGGTAACTTTTGTTTCAAACATTTATTTTCTACCAGCCGTTATTGCCTATTTGTATTTTAGGGATTGAAGGAGAAAAAACTCCCTTATTAGTAACTGTAAAAAATCTGTTTTAAGTTATATGAAATTGTCAATACAATATCTACAACTTTTGTTTCAAATATTTTTTTGTACGACCAGCCGTTATTGCAAGGGGTAACAATGTTACATATTTGTATTTTAGGGGTTGAAGGAGAAAAAAAAATCATAACTCCCTTATTATTAACATTACACAATCCGTTTAAAGTTATTTTTTATTTTTTATTTATTTCATCAACCTGAATACAGTCTCGAGGACCATTTTACATCAGGCGTAGTAACAGTAACGAAGGACAACACACACAATCATGTCCTGAGAGGAGAAAAATCCTCCCCAGGCGGGACTCATTTTCATCCCGCGACCTTTTGGGTTGCCAGATGAGGACGTTACCCTGCTGCCACCGAGGCTGACAATTGAAACAGTTATCTGAAATTGTCAATACAATATTTACAAATTTTGTTCCAAACTGATTTTGTACGACCAACCATAATTGCAAGAGGTGGCAATGTTATCTATTTGTATTTTAAAATGCCTTATAAAATATTTAACTCTTTCTCAATAGTACACATTTTTCTCATTAAAATATGAAATAATTGAGCTACAAGTTTGCTTTTTGGACTAAAATGAAGCCAAATCTTAATAGTTTATAATTCATTTAACCAATTTGTCTCAATCGACCGATAAACTGAGAATTTTGAACATTTCGCGTAAAAATTATACAATTTTATAGCTTTTGCCATTTCCGTTGCTACGTATTTATTCCATTGTTACCCAGCCTTGCAATATGCATTGCAGGCTATTAAAATTATGTTTCAGTTTAAATAAAATTCCAAACAACTAAAATATATCGTAGAAATAATAAGTGTCGATAAAATGGAGCTTTTATGAAAAAATACCGTCTCGCTAGTCACCGAGGGAGGTTTCAGTTTTGAAATGAAGCGGCCACCCCTGGAACTTACAGTCAGGGTGAACATTTTGCGGCGATTCAGCGCTAGTCAGCGGCAAAGAGCATCCTGACGTCATTACTTCAAAAGATATGTATTCATTGGTTGATTTCCGTCGCCATCTAAAGCTCATGCATGTACTACAGTGCTTATTTGCCTCCAATGCATCATGTTACAGAATCACACAATTTTACTGCCCAGGTGTTGCGCGGAAATACATATCTGGCTACAACTCGGCTAATATCAAGTTGATTGTGCTGAAACTTGCGCGCATACTTCATCCGAGTGCAGCTACTCGTGTTGTTCGCTAGTATATATTAAAAATATGAACTTCTAAATCTACCTGCACCTGTAGGCCAATGGCGAAAGGGAATTTTTTCATTGCAAATGCTGCGTATTTATGCATTGCTGTTTATGTCACATAACCATAGCATTCCAAAGGAAAATAATAAAATGAAGAAAAAGAAGTAAACTGGATGTAAATGGGAACACAATATGTAGTAAGTTAAATAAATAGGAAAAAGAGGGACAATTGTTACAACCAAAAAGAGGGACATGAACAAAATAAATGGCAGGGGTTGCAGATATGCAAGCACCTTGCTTCGTTGAAGTTTTCCCAGCCACCCTCGAGCAGTGGACGTCTTTGCTCCAATCAGGTGAAACACAAAAACACAGCATTCTCGTCTCTTCTCCATGCTGGCTCTGTGTTGAATGCAATGCAAACATCTTCAGAATCATGCTCTTTCCCGAGGTTGAGGAAGGTCCCTGGTGTTACATCACATAAACAATCACCTATACTTCCTGTTTGGAAAATTAGGAAAAAATTTAGAGCTAGAGTAAAAAAAATGAGAACCCAGTCGGCACTAGGTGGTACATATCCTAAAATGACTGGATATTATCTGTGCAGTGAGGGATAACTCATCCCGACTAAGGATAGGCTATCCCTAAAAAGAAGGATAGAACTTGAAGAAATCAGGGAGAGATGAAAGATATTTGCCTGCATAGACTGGAATAGAGGATAGATTGAGGATAAAATTAAAATTCCCACCTTCGATTGGCTCTGGCAACCTTGGCATCAGAAAGAATGATTACAGTGCCACAAACGACAATATACGGGACTACGCAACGTGGATTAGTTAGTAGTGCCATCTACTGGAAGTTAGGATTGTACTACTCACGATATATGTTTGCAGCTAATTGTTATTTTAATTTTAACCAGTCATTACACTTTCCTGATCTGATGTCAGCCACGTCAAACCACGATGCTCAAGGGCTTTGCACGCACCAATCAGTGGTGGATTAAGGTTGTTGTTGCTTTGGGGGGACTGGCACCAATTACCACTCTCAAACATAATCGATCATTACGCATTACCAATTCAGCAGCTAAACAGAGAACACCCAGAAAAGAACAATAGGCATATTTGCACAACCACCAAAAATACAAAAGTAAAACAACACAAACGAATGATATCAAAGAATATACCGACCACAGGCTATAGCATTTTCCAGAAATAAGTTTATTGACATAAGATTCACTTAAAACAATGAAAGCACTAGCATAATTAACAATTCAGGCCTGTGCATTCAACAATGGTGGCCAGGCATAATGGCTTCCATGATTCCCTCGAGTGGTTACCAAATGGTCTGAAAAAAATAAACATGCAATAAATTTGTTACTTTCCATTGCTGTAGTCTCATTGAAATATTTTGTACGGTATTCAAATATGCATAAGTAAAAAGGAGGATTCTTTGTCACACAGTCTGGACATTAATGATGTAAGCTTAGACTGGGTTCACTTAACACGAGAAATGAATGCATACTTTCAGAGGATTGTATCAATGTGTCATTGAGAAATGTGATTGCTTTGTTACAACCCACCCCTCCCTTACATCTTACCACCACCCAATCTTACTCCCCCCGCCCCCCCCAACTTAGTCTTCTCCTCGACCCGTCCTCTTTCCAACCAGCCGTCAATTCCTGACCTCCCCTCATTTCTCCATGTACCCAACCCCTTCTTTATTATTTAAGGCCAGCAGTAGCAATATTTCCATCTGTTTGTCTCATAAATGATGCTTAAGACGTCGAAACCAGTCGACAGCATTAAAATAATAAGTGGAATTTCATACTGTGTTTTTTGTCACAATGAATTCTATCTTCAATTTCCACCAAGTATTGCCACAATCGATTAATTTTACTCTAGAGAAGTTTCTAAAAATGGTTATATACTGGTTTTTGGACACAATAAATCCATTGGGCAAGATTAAATTATTATAATTGCTTATTTGCCCAGAGATCATGTAAATCATACAAAGATATAGGACACGTACAGTTCAAAAATACATTGCAAATGTTGTGTGAGCCGTCATTAGATGACGTCACACGGGTATTGGGATCATGCCAAGACACCGAGATGAGCAGAATAAGAACACATAGATTGACTTTACTGGTTTTTATTGCTATTAGTACGTACAATTCACAACACAGTAAGACAACACACACACACATTTAGGAAAAGGTTCAAAATGAGTCGTCTACAGGGAGCACGAATTGATTTTAGAGAGAGTACTTTATCGAGATTGGGACTTCAGTATCTTACCCAAGGAGGCTGCTTGACGTGAGCTGCGCTCTGTGGGTCGTTCAGAGCGACGTACACTCCTATGACGATTGCCGATTAACCATTGACTGTGCTTGCGGTAGCCTCTTATACACTATTTTCGCTCTGAAGGAGCATACGTGATGTTTTCCCCTTTTGGTTCTCTACTGATCGGGAGTGGGAAAGGTTTAAGCAACAACATACACTAAAAGCTTTTAAGGGGTCGTCCTGTAAGATTCGGGACAAGTGGGAGAAATAGATTCTGCCCGAAGTGAGGCTAATGAGAAACCACGTCTCTCCAAGTCAAGAAAATAGCATAGAGATAATTATAATAGAAATCAGGACTCTCCAAATGGAATCAGGTCACTCTCTCTCTCTCAAAATCCTACTTACAACACAATTGACACCAAAACCAACACAAACAAAAGAAAATACTTTATTAATACTCTCGAAGAACTCATGAATGGACTAGAATAGGGATTTTTGAAGAAAACTTCTAAGTTTAATCTTAAAAGTGGGTAAGTTGTCAATTAATTTAAGTTTATCGCTTAATTTGTTTTGTAATATTAACCCCATTGAGTTAAGACCTATTGCTGTTGCATATTACATAAGGTCTGGAAATCATCTCAATGTCTGGTATTATATGAACGAATTGTCAGGTTTTTTACATTGAGGGACAGATTTTACTTAATATGTATTAAGTACACAAACATAAATATATAAGCAGGGCACCGGTAACAAGTTAAATCTTTTGAACAGGGGACGACAGGGGGCGTCAATATGCTCATTGGCCATCAGTCTTATAGCCCTTTGTTGAATTTTAAATATAGTTCCAGACTCATGAGCAGAAGTACCTCAGAACAAAATGCTATACATAATTTGGGTGTGTAATTCCCCATGGTACAAAGAAAGCAAGACTTCCGAAGACACTGTGGAACGAATATTCCTTAGGAGATAGCAAAAAGAGTTTAGATAGCTACCCAGAGATCTGATGTACTCTCTCCAGGTGAACTATCAACTAAATTTCCAAGGAATTTTGTAGATGATGTTTTTTTTGGATCAATTTACCTTCAAGATTAACATGAATTTGTTGAAGGGAAAATGATGCTCAAAGGCTTTGGGAAAATAAAAAAAAACCCTAATGATTCTTTGTTCTGGTCTAATGCGGAAAAAATGTGGTCAACCACTTGAAGTGTGACCGATGAAATTTTGCAAAATGTCTATTTTCCGAGATTTGAAATTTTCCGAGATAATTTTAAGAACATTTTCAGTGCGATTAACCCATTAATGCCGAAGGTTTGAAAAATGTGAAATTAACCCTGATTTTTACATATTATAGATAAAAATTATACGTATGAAAACAATATCCGAAAGAAAATGCCATGTATCTCTTCCCAATTATTAATTATGAGGTGTACCAAAAATGGAACACTAGGTAAATCCACTACCATAACGTACCCAATATTTTGATTCAGACATTTGTTAACTCACTATTAAGAGTGATATTCAGGTGAACCCTTTCAGTGAATGATGGTAGTAGTGGATTTGCCTAGGGCTCCAAAAATGGAACACCGTAAAATAACTGCTTATAATAATAAAAAAATTGTTACACAATTTTCTTCAAATAGCACTAATGACTAATTATTATTGAACGTGCAGGGGAAAATTTAAAAAAATTGGGTGAAATGGCAAAAAGTTATTATTACAATATTAGAGATGGCCCAGGAAAAACCTCCTTGAAAAAAATGACTGATATTTCTCAACACACTGACTGCGATTGGTTGGCAAAAAAGCATTAGTTGTTAACGCTGATGTTACTTATCGCAGATTGGGAACATTCAAAGTAGCTTGCATTCACTGCGGAGCTCTGCACTTTTCTGAAGAATGTGTAACCAACCGAATAAACAGGGTTTCTTTTGGGGATTGTAGTAAACATGGCCAAATTGATCAACAGCATACAGAGTTTCCAAATGAGTTGGTAAAACTTTTCTTTTTATTTTGTCATGAATTATTCACGGAATTTCACTACAAAAATTGGGCAAGGGCCTAGCCACGTTGACCCACCGATTCCTGACAGATCACTGAAGTTAAGCAACGTTGGGCCCGGACGGTGGTTGGATGGGTGGCCCTCCTCCATACCTCTACCTGGGTCGATGGAGAGGTGACACTCCCTCCAGACCTATACCGGGAGGACGGAGGGAGATATACCCAGAAGGTTGGAGGAAGGTAGTTACTTCCATACCTGCACTGGGAAGGTTGGGGGAGGCCCCTCCTACATAACTACCGTGGTGCTCTTGTCCCCAGTCTACAAGTGATAGGATAAATATGGGATGGCACAATGGACAAAAAGATCTGAGTGCCAGGAGGACTCCAGAAGGCCGTCGCCCACCCATACAATCTACTCTACAATCATCACTGTAAAATTAGAAATTTGAATGCATACTATGCAATGGCATCTTTTACTGTTGATAATGATAGAACCATTAATAGTCCCCGATTATATAATTTTATTGCTGGTGGTCAAGTTTATCACAAAATTAATATAGCTGCTCAACCCACCCAAAATTCTGAAGGTTCCTACGAAAGACCTTAAGATGGGCACATTTATTTTCTTGACAGTGAAGATGCTGTTAGCGAGTATATTAATAACCCAATTAATTACGGCATTAATATAGATTCGTTAAGGTTTTGAGAAGAAACTTTTAGGTCTCAAAACCCATTAGAACCCACTTTTATGATGATGAGAGAAGTTGAGGAATAAGCCAGATGTGACGCTGAGATTCAAAATATCCCTGCTCCGTATGTGAACATTTTATTTACTTCTTCAGAACAACCTGATCACAGACGGTTTAACGTTCCTTTGAGGAATGAAGTATGCACAGTTAATGATGAACCCTTAATGCTGACCAAAGTTTCCAAGACAATGTTTTTTTTCCTAAAGATACTTATGGATTCTCAGTAGATCTTAGATTAAAAGAACCCCATACAAGTGGCCGATATCTTACTCGACTTGAGTTAGCTCAATATAGAATCTCTTTTCGTCCTGGAATCGCAAAATCACTTCCACCTGAGGGAGTGACTAGCAACATTGAATTACGACTCATTAAGTTTAATGCCTTGCATTTTGGAGGAACACTTTTTCAGCAGCACCTCATTGATACTTAAATTAGAATAGAGCATGATAGAATTCACTGGATAAAGGTTTAAAAAAAAAAAACTTCTGGCTGACAACTATACTTCCTTAACAAACTTCCATAATGAAATGGCCATTTAAAAAAATACCATTGTTGGACAAAAAAATTATACTTCCTTCGTCATTTCCTGGTTCAACAAGATACTACTGTGAGCATTTTGAAGATGTGATGCTGATTATGTTGGTCTTGATTTGCGGACGTCTGTTTTTATGCATGGAATGTTATATGTAGCATTCTCAAGAGTAAAAGGGAGCTGCTTCGAAGAACCAAACTACCAAAAGAAAATCCTCGCTACACATGGAATGTTGTATGGAAGGAGCTTCTGCTTAATAATAATGCAAATTTGATGAATCAATCAAACATGCCAACAAATAGAAATAGGTAATGAAGAATGAGACAAAGAATATATCTTTCTCAGCAATCTGGAAGATTTTAATTCTACTTTGTAATAATAATTACATGTGCTTTTGGTACCATGGATTTTTGTTTTTCATATTTATACCTACTATTAGTTATCAGTATTTTTGTACTGTTTATGACATTACATGAAATGTTTCTCAAAATTATTTAGCTACGTTTAAAAATAAAATATTTTATGTTACTATTTAATTTTTAGAAATTTTTATTGATAAATTTATTATAACACACAATAAACAATTACATTGAATGTCTTCCTAAAATTTTAAGCTGAACAAAGCTCAAGTCGAGCAAAGCTCAAGCTAAGCGAAGCTTAACCCTTAAACGCCGAAAGTGCTAATATTGGCATGCGGTTTGGTGCTTCTCACTGCCAAAAGTGACATTTTTGGCTTGGACACAACAAGAAAACCTTTAAAGGGCCAATTTAAATCCGGCAGGGAGGGACTTCTAAGGAAATTTAAATTTGGCATTTAAAGGTTAAGCCAGCGAAGCTTAACCGATGTGAAGCTTGGTCTCCCGGTACTATAATATAAGCACTTAAATAAATTCAACAGTGTCGGGTGATATATGGTGGAACAGCATTTTAAATAAAACTACAGTAGATGTACTGTCCAATTAAATTCAAGTGGACAGTACAACTACTGTAGTTTTATTTAAGCACTTAAAGATTTATAACTGGAGAGATAATTCTTCACTCAAAAAATATAGCACCTTTGACTTTCATCAATGTTTGACACAAATTCCATCTCAAAAAAATATCATAATAAAATTAAACGATTGTGGCGATATTTTGTGGAAATTGAAGATAGAATTCATTGTGACAAAAACCGACAGCATTTAAATAAATAGAGGAATTTTTTAGTGTTTTTGTCATAATGAATTCTAAGATATCATAACTTTTATGCATGATACATCAACAAACATATATATAAATATAAAAATTCTAAGATCGTAATATATAGAGGAAACCTTTTTGAAATGAATTTAGGAAACCTTTTACCTGTCACAGCTAAGACACGTGGTGAATAAAGTATCTTTGTTGAAAATTACAGAAAACTAGAATTTCTTTATTCTTAAGAAGTAGGTGTTTTCTTACCTTAAATCGCATGAGCAAAGCCAGAAAAAGGTGCAGAGTTTTCCACATTTCCTACGTAATTCCAGGCAAGCAGAATTCACCAACGGGCAATCAGGCAATGTGCTTCCACTCTCCGTCCACATTGGTTCTATCTTTGGACTTGGCAGGGAGGACTACTGAAGTCACACTAACGTTGATCACTCTCAAGAGAGTGCAATTTATTATGTAACTGATCAAATAATATTAAAAAATTTATTGGATTATTTTTCATTGGTAAATATATTTCTGCATACCACTTGATGCGTAATATAGCAGCTCCATCCAAGAGAATTTTAATTTGCGTCAATTAGGGATAAATCATACAAGATGGTTGAAGCATTTACTTGGTGGAATTTCGACATGATAGAATGATTAAAACTTTATAATTTTCCACTCTGTTTTTATTGATGGTGCAAGCCTGACCGGTTTCAATGTTCACACATCATCATCAGAGGCTATAATTACGAAGTACAGAGGTGGTGGCTGGAATATATACTGGGTTCCCGGGGAAGGAAGTAAGGAGGAGGAGGTTGGGATTGAGGGGGGGAGATATTAGTAACGAGACGGGGGTTAACAGGGCAAGGTTACGGGAAATTAAAAAACCAACAGCGTCAAGAGTTAAAAGGGGGTGGGGGAGGCACGGTAAAAAGGGGGGACAATTTGTCCAGAATAAAATCATTTAAGACCCTATGACTAGATTTTTTAAAGGCTAAAAAAATTTCAAAATTTTCTAAAAAATCCAATTGGCACCTTTGTCACAAAAATATAAAATATTGGGGTTAAAATTAGAAGTGTGATTGTGGTCAAACCAGATGCTTGGCAAACACAGAGCTGTTGTCATTATTTAAAAACATTTCAAATGTTCTGACATTCTTGTCTTAAATTTGCGGCCAGTTTCACCGACGTAAAAACAGTTGCATCTGGGAGAATCACACTTCAGGGAGTACACACCACTTCTTTCCAAATAGTCATAGGGATCTTTGGAGTTAAAAAGGAGTTTACCAATGGTCACAGGATTATAAAAACATAATTTAAAATTGTCCTTAGGCAGCAATTGGCTAAGTTTGTAACGTAGTGGGTTGGTGAAAGGTAGCTTACACCATCTCCTAGGATTGTCCGGGGGAATGGGGGTGAGGAGAGTGGAACTTGATCTGACTTTTTTCCGTAAATGACGCGCTAACTGCTTTTCAATTAGATCCTCTTTGTAGCCATTCCGTGAGGCGATACGTTTAATGACATTGAGTTCATTTGAAAACTCACAGTCACTTAGGGGGATGTTGGTGAGACGGTGTAGGAGAGAATGGAATGCTGCGAGTTTATGGCGATGGTGGTGGTTAGAGTCACTGGGGATGATAACATCGCTGAAGGATTGTTTACGGAAAATGGAAAATGAAAGATTATTCTCCGAAATGGAGATGGTCAGGTCTAAAAAATTGATTTTCTTACCACCTTTTTCCACAGAAGTAACCTCTTTTCCCAAACTCCTCCTCCTTACTTCCTTCCCCGGGAACCCAGTATATATTCCAGCCACCACCTCTGTACTTCGTAATTTTAGCCTCTGATGATAATGTGTGAACATTGAAACCGGTCAGGCTTGTACCATCAATAAAAACAGTGTGGAAAATTACAAAGTTTTAATCATTCTCCTAGGGATAAATCATGTAAAATAATGATCATCCTATCTTCATAAGTAATAATGAAGAAAATGCCCATTAACTTGCATGATTTATCCCTAAGTGTGGTAAGAAGAAGTCACTATATTGATATGGATATGTGCTATCGAGCACGTTAATTCAAAACTATTGCTTGGAAATTGTTGTCATCATTTTTAACGCGTTCAATGCGGTTCACAAATCATACCATATACTTCTGAGTGCGGCGTTATGCACCCTGTGGGCAACACGGAGTACAGACTTCCCTCTCTCCCCTCAGGCTGGCGGTAAGAAGCTGGTGATTAGAAGAGGAGGAAGTTGGCTCCACCAACCCCAACGCACAAGCCGCTGCTGCCACCCCTGTCTGTGGCGTGTAGTTCACTCCTGAGGCAAGGGATAGCGGCAGCGGCAGACCTGCCCCCTCCCGCTCCCCATGCTGTCTTCGAGTCTATGCTATTTGGTCGGCTTGAGGCGGTGCTCATGCGGCGAGGTTGCGGGAAGGGTGGGGGCTGTATTTTGGCAACTCTGCTGGCTCCATGCAGACCATATGATTGAATGCGCAACGCTGAACCTTCCTGTATAGGCGGCATTGTTCACCCTGTGGGCAACACGGAGAATAAACTTCCCCCTCTCCCCACAGGCTGGCGATAAGGAGCTGGTGAGTGGGAGAGGGGGGAGTCGGCTCCCCGACACAAAATACTACAAAAAAGAAATGCCAGAAAATTGAAAGAGTTAGGGATTTTTGTATTATTTGCATTAAATAATGCGTAGCCCTCATGATGGGCAACTCCGCCAATTTCGCACTTTCTTTGAAGTGAGCGGTGTTGCCCTTCGTATATATACGATCTCTTCTGTCAAGACATCATGAGTGCCAACTATCAGATCGATACAGACAAAAACACACTCAAGGCATTCCCTGCTCTACAGCACAGATCACGAAAAACGAACAGTGCTGGGGGTTGCCGTTTGCCCTCCATGTGGGCAACGCCGCATTGAACGTGTTAAGTTATAAAAATCAAATAAAATATACTTTTTCAGGAATATACATATTTCCATCCAAAAGACTGTATGTTGTATTACAAGATAGGATGATTTGGGTATAGAAACGAGATAAGAAATGCTTTACCCCTAGTATATCCTTGTTCTCATCTGAAGAACATATCCCTTGTGCTGGCTGAGTAGTCATCCTGTCAGTGCCCTTCTCTTTGTGCGTGCTTCATCTACCTTCACAGTTTTTCTTTTGATTACTTGAAACTTAACCCTGCTCATAAACTGATTTCTTTCAATTACTGCCCATATATGTTGTGCCGGTCCCAACCTCGCGGGTAGGTTCTTCCCCCTCCCCAACCTCCAAATGCACGTACACGGTTAGCTGGTGAGGCCACACACACATAATTGTTTTTCTGACTTAGAGGCACTACACAAACCTGATTCCACCTACCCCCAAGACCAGATGCGGGATTGTGAGATTTCAGGCGACCAGTGCCTTATAATTCGCCCAAGGCCTTGAAAATGAAGACAACAAGCAAGAATCGCGGAGAAAGGTGATGAAGCTCCCCCTTAAATAACAGCGAACCAGGCCATGTTCTGTTTGACAAACACACATTTAATCAATCAAATAACAATCACATCAAATAAACCCTGAAAAATATAATAATGCCCTATCAATTACAGTACTTAGAAGAAATAGCAATAATTAACTTTTGAAATTGAAATACTTTGAGACAATATGTTGAACCACTAGCAATAATTTACAATGATCACCATCATTGATAGTTCACGGTGAAAAATTACATAGACTTGTTTCCCTTCTTTCTGTTGACATTCATGGATTCTTGGAACACACCCCAATGCACTCAGATCAACCTTCTGAGAGTTTCACATGGAAAATAAGGGATGGGGTCACTTTGCGTGAATAGCTTACGCGGTCCTTCGTGGGTAAGAATCAGATAACGAGAGTTCGCTGGCAGGCTGACGGCACATGGCGTCCGCAAGTTGATCCAAAAGACCCAGGAACAGGCGTCGTCCTTCGCAATGACTCTCCCTTTTCCCTTCTCCCGGATAATCGTACTCTCTGGTCTGTGCATCCAGTTTGCGTGTGCACCGGTCTCTCTCCTCCGAATAGTTGCACCTCTTATGTCGATGCGTTCAGTCTGACTTTTCACCTTGATCTCCCCCTCTTGAGCCAATGCTCCACCTTTTTGTGTTCCATCTCACACCCATAATTCCCTGCACGAGAATCGTCTGCTCGACCCACCCACAGCAGTGACAGGGTGTGCACTATTCGAGCTACATTTTTTCGTTCCACATATTCACTCAATCACATTATCATACACATACTTTTTTTTAACATAAATGGGCCTTTCAGCTGTCATGTAATGGGGCCATCACAATGTGCATGCAAGTACTTTGGTAACTCTTAAACTCTCCTGCCTTAATTTTCAATCTAGCAGTTCACCTTCTTGAGTCATTATTTAATATAATATTTTCATTTCCCTAAAAATTATCCTAATTCCAATCTCTGCTTGACCTATTCTTGTAAGGAAGAATTCTGTGTGATGAACAGGAAATGTCTCCCATTGTAATCATGGCAATGAAATAAAAAGTGTGTTGAGTTAGTTGAGTTAGGATGGTATGTTGTGAAAGTAAAATGTGGTTTTGTATCTTCCCCCTTATCCCCAAAACTTCTGGCTACATGCCTCTGCCCCTGTGTCTGTAAAACTTACCTTCAGGTTGATGGTTTTAATCCAGCCGGAAACGAAAGGCCAAATAGGACAATCAGAGATTGAGAAACTTGGCCTTTAAAATCAAAATGACTCAAAGATATTGATTGTTAGTATAAGAACCACGGTTGATTATTTGTGTTGAAGTCACATATGAAAGTTCAAAGTTAAAGGCTTACAGTGCTCGATGTTGGGCTGCTTGGGATGTGGAATTTGTTGGGGATTCCTGGCCAAGGCTTGGACCTAAAGCCATATGTGTCTTTTGAACTATTATCTTTGTATTCTAAATCGTCATTACTCCCACTGCGAGACCCATTGCTAGGGTGTAGTATTGAAGAAGTTAGTATTTGGTTCCAGTAATGTCAAATTTTATTTGGTTCTTTGCTTTTTGGCCAATGTGCAAAGAAATATTTTGAAACTCACAAGTCCAATTCATAACTGCTAGGTTTAATTTATGGCCAGCATAACTACTTAAATGCTCTGCAATATTACCTTCATACCTTAATTATGTATTCTAAATTGTTTCCTTTCCTCTTAATTTCCTCCTTCGTCACCATGTTTAAATATGACCTCACCTCAACAAACCCCTCAATAAGACCTCGATACATTCCCTCCTATTGTTTCCTATTTCCCTTGCTATGTCTCTTTATAAATGCTCTTGCATTGATCAAATAATTTATTTCCTTTCAGACTCGTTTGCAGCGCTGTGTAAGTCAATGCCATGATGATATCCAGCACAAAATGTCTGCAAATCCTGATGCGGAAGAGGTATTAAATTTTTCTGTTTAATTCTTTTCTCTTTTTATTTGATTCACGTTGTTTATTAAACACCTATTCATTATAGAATTCAGTGTCACAAAAACACGGTACAAAATTCCACTACCTAATTATTTTATTGCTGTCGACCGGTTTCGACGACTAAAGCATCATTTACAAGACAAAAAGGTGAAAAATTTTTCACCTTCTGTTTTGTCTTGTAAATGACACTTTATTCGTCGAAACCAGTCGACAGCAATAAAATAATTAGGTAGTGGAATTTTGTACTTTTTGTGACAATGAATTCTATCTTTAATTTCCACAAAGTATCGCCACAATCTATTAATTTGATACCCATTCATTATACTTAGGTGGAGCGGGCGACAAAATTGTTTGATGCATGTGCTGCCAAGTGTTTTGATACCCATGTGGGCCTGTTGCCAGAGCTCTTCCGGAAAATTTCTGAGAATGTCCAAGGAAAAATTACTTAACGTTGTTATTTATTAGGCTATTTTTATTTTGTACATAAGTAGTTGATCCATAATGGCAAGTAATGGAAGTAAGAGAGTAGCAGTTAAAGGTGGGGTTTGAAAATTGAATGAACAGTAGAGTGCCAATAAATGGAAGCAAGATGTTATTGTAATTGTGTTTTGTTTCTCTAAAACCTCAATATTAAAATGAATGGTCGTAGAGTGGTTATGAAACATGGTGAAATTTGTGCATAATACCCTTTTTTTTTAAAGATGCCATTGCCTGAAAATTAGCTTTGCACGAGGGAGCAAGGTAGTCTTCATGTTTGACTACCAGGGTTCCCGAGGTGACAAACTGTCGTTGCCAACTTCACAATCCTCACCCTGTTATTCATATCAACTAAAATGCAGTTTCTCCTAATCCAATTGATGAGGGCTTCTCCAAAAAGATGTGAACACAGCATATTTTGACACAGATTTGTTTGGATGGTAAGCATTGTAGTTTGACATGCTGCGGAGACGTTCTCATCCTCTCAGGTTAAGTGCAATTATGTTGCCTGCCATGTGTTCTGCCCCATCCCCTCTGCTCCTTTTTCCAACCCTTTCCATGCATGCCTTCTCACTGATCGCTCACTTTGTGCAGACGTCTGCCACCAAGTATTGCTATCACTGTGGCTATAATTTATGGCATTCCTGTTTCACATACATTTATTAGGTAACAAAGAAATGCCATGGTTACAAGCAAAAAATACACTATGGTATGTTACCGCTATGCACAAACAAGATATAAAATGATAGTTTGAGATCAATGGTCTGCGAGTTCACTTCGTGGAATGAATACATCTTGAGCAAAAAGAAAACTTGGTTATATTCCACACAAATTTATTAAAAACACTCGACAGGTTTCGACCTTTTCAGGTCATTCTCAAGTGTTACAATATTTGAAACAGACAAGGCGGTGTATATATATGTGTGGGTATCACGATGGTTGAATGGGGAGGGGGAACTTCAAGGACAGTGGTGATTAGAAGGCTATGAAATACTGGGGGGGGGTAATGGGAAGGTCAAGAAAGGAAGGTGGGCCGGCAAACAACTGGTGGCACAATGACAGCATATCTGACTATATTTATGTTGGACAAACTAATATATATAAGAATGATGTATTAAATGACCTAGTCCCTTCCAACTCCTCTCCCTTCTACTCAGTACCCGTCCCCCCACCCCCACCCCCATAGTCAGATATGCTGTCATTGTACCCTCGCCACCAGTTGTTTGCCGGCCCACCTTCCTTTCTTGACCTTCTCTTCCCCCCCCCCCCAGATTTTCATAGCCTTCTAATCACCACTGTCCTTGAAGTCCCCCCCCCCCCCCCCCCCCCCCCCCCGTTCAACCATCGTGATACCAACACATATGTATATACCGCCCTGTCTGTTTTCAAATATTGTAACACTTGAGAATGACCTGAAAAGTTTGAAACCGGTCGTGTTCTTAATAAATTTGTGTGGAATATAACCAAGTTTTCTTTTTGCTCAAGATGATAGTTTGAGGTTCGGAGTAGCAGAGGAGTGGATTTATTCATGTTAAAAGGTCTGCTCCATCCTTCCCTTCCCCTCGGAACTGTGGCTCAGGTTGAGCCTTTGTCTTGTACACTGTCCACCTCCATGACTCCCAATTTGACTTATTTTTTTATGCATTCCTTCCTCTTTGGACATATTTCCATCTGCGAACGTGTTACCCTGCGGATTTAGCCATGGGCTTGACCGATGCACATTCGGCATGCATGCTAATGCCATTTTGCATAGCTCCCCTTTTAATGCTATCCTGGGCATACATACCTTCGTCTCACCAGGAAAGGCCTGAGGTACATACATAATGGTCTGTGCAATGAGAGCTGCAGTGGCGTGGTTGCTCAAGAGCATGGCTTAGAGGCCAAGATCCTCAATCGTTCAGGTGGAGACAGAAGGATATAGTTCCTTGCAACGCAAGCCCGTGAAACTTGACGTCGCGAATGAATTGACTGATTTTGGTGGGCGTAACGAGAGAAAAAACAATGAAAACAACCTTAGCTATTTTGAAATAACTTCAATGACAGTATTTATATAATTACAATTATTACAGTATAAAACAAGCCCGTAGGCTAAATACCGTTAACCTTGTCTTTACAAGACGATCACAAGTGGAACCAAGCCGATACGTCCTTTTCTCGCCGCGGTCAGTTGCAAAGAGAGCTGCTATGATCGCGGTACACTTTGTCAGCGCAGGAGGGGAAACAGCTGGCCAGTGGAGGAGTGGGGAGAGGAGGGGAGGTGCTATCACACTTTGGATTGGTGGGAGTGTCCGCAGGTCGACTTGAAAGTGGAAAAAGATGTCAGCACCAGCGCGGACCAAATAAAAGGAGTGTTCGTGCTGGAATCGCGATGACCTGAGCGATCACGTTGACCGGGACAGAACGTGGCACTTGTCTCTTCGCTCTCTGGCACTTGATTTTTGAGTTTCGAGGTTTCGAGGGGGGGAATTTTGGCACATCCTGACGATTGAATTGCTGGCTGCCACCAGGCATACGGTATAATCCTGCACCCCTGCCCCTATTTCCTCCCCTCCCAAGACTCGGCAATCAGCTATGTCCCTTGCTGTCCCACTGCAACCTTGACTGCTAACTCCCTCCATTGGCTAATCTCGGGGTGTGTGATTCCTTTCTGGCTGAAAATGAGATTTCGATCAATTGTCACTAAGCCAAGCTTGCACATTAAGTCATGTTTTCTGTAAATCATTCTGATTTATCACTCTTCTGCGGCATTGTTTTTATTGTGTATCGAAAGTATTATGGAAGGTTTTCTGTCCATTGAACTAGGGCTATGTAATTTGATCATGTGCTTCAAAATGTAATTTATGTAAGCTTTTTTGCTTACGGTTGATAAAATGTTATCATTTGACTGGTGAATCCTAATTCCTCATATAAGCCTGTGAAAGAATTTTTGATCCATTAAAGGTGCTATTTGCAAGAAAATATAGTTAATTTTCCCTTTACATGTTGACCTACTTTATCCTCCAACCTTCCATTTATGTTATGCGGAGATAATACATAATAATAATAATTTTTTATTTCACCGATTAGCAAGAGTACAATTACATGGCTACGTCATAGATAATAAACAACCTATATAAGAAAAAATACCATGATGAAGTGTCATCAAAATTACATCAGCAGAGAAACTGCTAATAACAATAATAATAAATACATAAAAGGATGAAATGGGAAAATACAATAGTATGGACAATGCTAAAATAGGAAATGTCACAAGTAGCATCATGGAGTTCATCTGATTCACAAAGTATCTTCCATATATTCATTCCGATTCTTCAGTGATTAACCATTCCAAATATCATCTTTATGCTGACGATCTCCAAGTATACCTAAATTCAAATGTTAAAAGCCTATGCAATGGAATATGTAATTTAAATAATGACCTAGAAAACATCAACAATTGGAGTAAATCCAATTTTCTAAGCATAAACCCTAGTAAGTCGCAGGCTATTATAATTGGATATCCGAAAATACTCAAGTCAATCGACAGGGATCAATTACCGCAACTACGCATTTCTGATTCTCCTATAAAGTACTGCGACGAAGTTATTAATCTAGGACTGATCATTGATGAAAGTCTGTCTTGGTCATCTCATGTAACTAAGGTATGTAAAGCAGTGAATAAATCATTATTTCCTCTAATTCGTTTCAAACACTTTATTCCTCTCTCCTTAAAGAAGCAATTAGTTTCAACCTTAATATTTCCCCATTTTGACTATGCCGATGTTGCCTTTCAAGACATATCTCAGGCTCTGTCAACTAAACTTCAACGCTCCTTCAACGCCTGCATTAGGTTCATATTTAATTTACATATATCAGATCATACTACCAATTATATTAACAATCTCAATTGGTTAAAACCTAGTTCACGACGCCGGCTGCATATCCTTGGTCTTCTCTATCAAATTTTACAAACAAATACACCAGCGTACCTAAGAGACGAGTTTCAAACACTTAGTAGAGTACACGACTCAAATACGAGGGGAAATGATAAACTCGTTATTCCTCACCACCGGACAGTCGGATTCAATAAATCATTCATTGTGACCGCATGTCGCGAGTGGAACAACATTGACTTACCGCTACGTAAATCATCATCACTCGCATCCTTCAAAAGGGCACTATACGAAAAACTTCTCCGAGAACAACAACGAGACACATAAAACACCATGGGAACAGTGGGAAAGATTCAACACTAATCTCCTCCTGCCTCATCTAACTAATATTCTTTTTCTTACCAGGTACTGGGTGATATTTTTTTGTATTTGTATACATCCATGTTTACATTAGCTCTTTCTCAGTAGGTTTTCGCAGGTTTTTCACGCCCCCCTTCTTGTGTGGGCGTTTTCCTGCAGTGTGTTTTTTCCAATAAGGACGACAGTCAATATCCTTAGGTTTTTCCCACGTTTGCTCACATCTTTTTACACTTTGCTAACTTATAATTTTGTTTGTTGAATGTAATTTCAAGAGCAACTTGACAATGTATTTAACTGCAATAATTTTATGTTTGACGAGGGGTTAGATGGAAGATGGGACTTTCTAGTCCCAATCTCACCCAATAAAGACGTTTTATTATTATTATTATTATTATTCCAGATATATCGACACATCCCCCAACCATGCCCTCCTTGGTTCTTCATTGTTGCAAGTATTTTGCTTGCAATGTAACTTCCTTTATGGTTTGTCATTCCTTCTTTCAGTGTGTCTTAACATCTTCAGCACCTGGGCCTTATTGAAGCTTACATTATCTGACCCTTTTAGTCTACATCTACGTATACCACCCTGTGAGCTGCCACAGAGACCCGTGTGGCGCGGGCAGTTAGAACACCAGCCATGCGTTGAGGGGAGGGAATGAGGAAAAGGAAGGGGGGGGGGAGAGCAAAATTGAATGGTACGTTAGCGGAGCATAAGGAATGGAAAAGAAAATGTAGAATTCCACTTCAGAAATAATATATATTGTAAATGAAAAGGAAAACTTTGAGAAAAAAAATCCACCAATTTATTCTCAGGTACAACTAGTTTCGACGCAGCGGCTTCATCTTCAGGTACAAAGAGTAAAAGCAAAAATATAATCTTTATATACCATTCAGGGTAGGCGTTGGGGGGGGGGGGGGGGGAGGAAGAAGGTAGTGGATGCAGCTGCTGCGGTAGCGGATGGCAGATGACGCCGCTGTGTCGAAACTAGTTGTACCTGAGAATAAATTGGTGGAATATAACAAAGTTTTCCTTTTCATTTATATATAATGAACTTCCACAAGGTTGAGCCTGAGACGATGGAGATAATAAGATATATTATTTCTGAAAATATGATTAATTTCGACGTAGGTTTTGGCATGATGTTATACCATCATAGGCATGTGCACAGTGGGTACCATGGGTGTCGCTGCACCCCCAAACACTTTGGAGGGGCGCCAAACTTTGGATAGAACAGAAAACATTGGGGAAAGCGAGTTCTGATGAAAAGAACTGGAAAACCAATCAATCTAAAAAATTTTAAGATCTGATTTTACTTTTCGATCTTTAATAAGACTACTCTTAACTATCATTCCATGTGCTTTTTTGAAATAGGGTACGGAGCCCGATTGTGGGATCGAAAAAACGAGAATTACTGTAGTATTAGTATATGAAAAACGTTATTCTGATAAGGCTGATTACGATAGGTGTTTTTTGTATTTTTTTAAATCGAATTTTCTTACCAATAGTTAATCTGCTTTTATTTGATAAAAAGTAAATAACTGACTAGTTAATATATTTTATGCAAGTATTATCAAAGAACTATATTATTACAGTTTTTTGAAGTATTTTAAAGACGTATCTTATCCTAAACATCGAAAATTAAAGCAGAAATGTAATAAATAGATTTTTTTGTTTTGCATAATTTTGGGGCCTTCTAATTTTATTGTGGGAGTTACTTTATGGAACTGGCTTTCCTCCGCGCACTTGGGGTTAAGAATTATGGTTTAGGGCAAAAGGCGGCATTTTTAACTTTGGCACCCCCAATTGAAAAATCCTGCGCACGTCTATGTATGCCATCATCAGTTGGGTAAATTTGCCGTTTTTAGTCGTAGACATATATAGGTACATACGAATCCAACTGGATGAGGGTGGAGGAAATGGGAAAACTGGGAGAAGTGATAAGGGGAGGGGGGGGTGTGAGCATTGTAGGTACCTGTTGCATTTTTTTAAGCATGTACTCCTTGGATTTCCTTTCTCCGCCTGATGATACCATATGGCATCATGCCGAAACCTAGAGTGAAATACATTATATATTATAAAGTGGAATATTACAGTTCTTTTTTCATTACTTCCATGATGGAGAAATTCCACATTGTTGAGCCAGAGACCGTTCATTTCGTTGACAGAGCCCCTTTTAGTGTCACGCAGTTTTTGTAATAGTCACGACTGGTGCAAGGAAAAAAGGAATTTTTGTGCCTGGCAGTTCGACAGAGTTACCCTCTTATTGTCTCACTTCTATCAGCTCTACAGATATAGTGCGGGGTCAAAATGAAACCTAAGCTACAATTGTGCTTACTGCTACAATTTCAGCATGGCTTAAGCCATGCTGAAACTACTTATTGCTAGATTAGTGTGTACTTGTATAGAAAATGATGTGAATTTCTGTTTGAGGCCTTCGCAGCGCTGGATTGCAGTTATCTCTGAGAGAGACTCAGACATGATCTGAAGATATGGCCAGCATAGGCCACGAAACGTCAACTGAACAAAACTTGACGCAGCCAAACCCGAAAACTATGATGTGAATATTTCAAGTAGTAGTATCGGCGTAGCGTGTAGCCTCCCGAGTCTCTTAACGGCTCCAAACCTAATCCTGCCATCATCAATCAGCCGTCTAACACTTTCTGTTCACTCGTAGCAGGTTCAACGTAGCGTGCGGCTTTCTGTTGTATTTTGTTTATTTCGCGAATTCTTGCTGTGCATGGTCCCTTAAGTAGCGTGTATTCGATATGTGGCCTAACCAGAGAGAAATATCATCTCTCTGCCACTTTTTCAACCGAGGACCTTCCTGCTATTCGCCTGATAGATCCTAGTTTTAATGCAGCGCCGCAAATTTTTCTATGCATGCTTCTACTAAACATACCTATTACCGGAGTGGGCCTCAGAATCAACGTGGACGACGCCAAAATATTCAAGAGAGAAAAGCATCTACTATTTTCCGTATTTTCCTCATATGTTGGGGGAGGAAAGCGACAGCATGGAGACGACCTATACTATCTAAAGGCACGCTTTTCGACCGAGGCACTTCGAAATCAATGGATGCTGCGATTTTTTGGAAACATTAATTAAGGAAAGCCTTACTCGACGTAAAATAAAAAAATAGGTATAAATTATATACGTTTATGCTTTCACGTATGAATTCTAGAAATTCAGCGCTTTACACGAAGTCATTTTCTATGCACATCTGCATACATAGGTACATCAGCAGGGCTATTCCCATAATCGTAAGGCCGGGTCATACGTGAAAATCGACCATAAGTTTGGCCTCGGGACGTACGAATGACCTCTAGCGATTCCCGATTGAGCTGTGAGCAGCCATAAGTCGGGCGGTACGTACGGCCTCGAGGCCGTAACGTTATGACCTGCCTGGGAGGCCGTCATAAGACGGACCATACGAAAAGAGTTGCCCACCTCGGAGTTATAAATTGGTTTTGCGCATCAATTATTGATCTTGTTCTGTTATCAATATACCAGATCATTGACATAAGTCAGCAAAATGACGAAAAATAAGGTTTCTCTAATTTATAGCCATGCATAGCGAAGTTATCAATTGCAATCTTAAGTAACCCTCTTCTTCACATTTACCACGATGCTTCATTTGTGCAACTATTCCCGAATTTTGCCCCTTTCCCTAATACATCTCTTTTGGAACTTCGTTCCGTCTTCCAATAATTTCAACAAGGGCAGTTTTTCGGGTAGGTATCTGCCAGGGACAAGACGTTTCTTTCACAACGTTAAATTGACATTTACATACACCCATGACAAGGGAGAATACGACCGTCGGGTGACCAATCGAGCTCATAATATCTGGTTCGGTAGTTTAAGATTATTAATTCGATATGCCGAAGCGAGATGGCACCGTAATTGTTTGAGAAAAAAGCATATAAAAATCTTAGAAAAAGCATGTTGCGATTTGTAACTCATGTGAAGCGACTACGATTTAGGGATTGAGATAGCCCAGTGTATAAGGTGCTTGCAAACGGAAGGTGGGATAATGTGATCGATTCCCGCTCGATGATAATATTTTTACAGGTTTTTATTGCTTTAATTTTTATATAATTAGTTCTTATTATGGTAACTTCACTGAAAAATATTCTTATACAATTTTTAAAATAATTAATGGGTTGTTAACAGGGTAGGGATTGGAGCAAGGGCGGTTATACATTTCTTTTTCATATTAAAAGATATATTGTAAATTATTGCGATTGTAAATCATCAGACATAGGAGTGGGGACAAATTAATGGCATTTGAATAAATGATTGGGGGTGAAATCCACACTAAACACTGCTTATGCTTCCATTAAGAATGGATCAGCTAGGGATTGGGAACATATAGGATGAAGGGTGGATAGAAACCCGGCATCAGCATTAGCCTAGTCTTTACGAATGGTGCCAAGGGGACCACGATTTAACTGGTTTAACGTCCCATCTGAAGGACGGTGTACTGCACCATAGTGTAATCACGGACATCAACTTACGTTGCCGGTGTAATCCACATTACACCCAAGGATCAGAATGAATTTCGGAATGCTCTGAAATTTCTACACGAGAATAGGACGTGGAAGGCCAGTACACTACCTAACCACTTCAGTTACATCTTTATTTATCATTTGCATGTTTCAGGATGATAGTCATCGTAGAACAAATATCATATACACAGAAGCTCAAATATCTGGATTAAATCTTTAGAAATCTTTACCAAATGTCCACTATATATTATGTTTGAATTATCTAGATTTTATCCTTTCTGGAAATACAGATTAAACAAGGATTATATCCTTTATCTGTATACATTTTATATACTTTTTTTATTCACCGATTTATCATTTAACAGTAACCCACACGCAATCCTATCACTTCCAAGATCATTTACCATAACTACGCTCATACAAATATGACACCTTGGTTTTCACCATTGGTTGGTACCATTTGTAAAAAAATCACGAATTTGTCCGTATTAATGAGAGTGCGTCCTCTTTATCTCCTCATTTTCTCTCGCAATAAATGTTTCAAATCGAGATCATCACTTGTAATAATTCCCTTGCGAAGAAATTAGTTACTCGCTGAGAATGAAATGGCCGCGTGCCAAGCGCGTAAGAAGAAGAGGTCGTTGCGAACTTCCTTCCCACAAGGTTCCTATGTGGTCTTGCATAAATGAGATAATTCTCTCTCGTCTCCCATCCCACTTAGCCCCTCCCAAACCTTCCTTTTAGCCCTTTCCTTACTCCATGACCCTCCCCCCTCCCCATCCTAACCACCCCACTGAGACCCCTGCGACTCCACAATCTTAATGCACCGCCAGCCAAGGAAGAGTTTGGTTTGGTTTACTCGAGTTCACAAACAAGAGTCCTTGGGTTTTTGTTTCGGGTCGTTTTACTCGTCGTCATTAGTCCGCGTGTACTGCTCACGGAACGGGAAGATTAATGACGAGAAAAAAGTGGCGATATTTGGGAGGGATGTGCGGCATATTGCTGGCGGCAGTCTGGACCACGAAGAGCGCGGGTCGTGTTTCCAGCTCATGCCGTGTAGTTTAAATGCGTGGAAGGAAGAAGAAAAAAAGAATGAGAATAAAGAAGGCCCTCAACTAAATTAACGAGTGAATGAAATGCATTCGTTAGCGAAAGAGATAAGTGATTATATTCAGTGATTGTGATTTCCATTTCATTTACGTGTTTGATGTTTTTGGGAATATTTATACTTTTTCTGTACACAATTTGTAATGTTCGGACTTGAAATAATAAGGTCTAATACTTAACAACGGAATCGTTCTCTATTTCCAAATGAATTACATATCTCGGATGGCTGTAGACTGCTCACTGAACTTGCTGAGTTCATGGTCACAGAGATTCTCTTTGACATGGTGGTTGATTCACTAGTTCATAATTAACTTTGTGGTATTCCATTATAATGTTTGACGATGAATATCTGTTACTAATACCACTTTTTTGTCGATAGCCAATGTTCTCTGTTTTTTAATAACTAATTTGTGTATTAAATTTGGTGAATACCCGTTAGCTGAAGCAATTTGTTTTATCGTACTGATTTCTTACTTGAAGTCTTCTCTTGATAGTGGAGTCTTGAACAGGCGATGAATCATGGAATGAAAATCCATCAGTTTGTGTGAGTGTTGGTGCCTTGAAATTGCTGGGATGACATGGTCGGCATAACAGGGTTTCCGAAAAATCGAGAAGGAATGCCGGTCTTTATCGAGTATAAATATGAAATCGAATAAAAGTGGCATTAGTAACAGATATTCATCGGCAAACATTATGGTTGTTGATACCACGACCGATTCCATGTCTCGCATACATACTCGCGCCTGCAGTGCAAACAATATTTACGAAATGCAAATGACCAATAATAATTAATGAAACTCAACTCCTCATAATGCATACAACTGCATAGCAACTGTGCATTGTGAAATGCGTGGAAGGATATAACACCCCACTCCCCCCACAAAGCCCATGTTTACCTGAATTTGTTTTCGTTCGTTTACCTGAGCTAGCGTTTAGACTTTAGCATATTGGGCTGAAAAATATAGTTGAATTGTCTTCACGAAAAGAGAATGTCAATTTATTATTATATTAGTGAATAATAATCTAAATATCATTTTATGATGATAATAAATATTATTTAAAAAACCCAACCCGCTAGAAGTCAATCCTGCGTACGCCACTGAGTACGGTATGGTTGAATGCTTGAGAATGTGCTCTGTCTTCGAAGCAGAGAGAATGGGATGAATATATATCGATAATGGGAGTGTGAGTTTGTAGAATTGTGAAAGATTGTGTAGAATGTGTAAGTGGTTAATAAGAAGCGGTTGGGAAAATGAAAGACGATGCATGGCGTGATAAGTGAAAATTGCAGTGAGTGAAAAGAAAAAGGCACATTGATTGCAGCCAATTCTGAGAATGAGCGAAAGAAGACGTGATGATCAGTGCCCGTCTATAGGACAGGGCCGACTGGGCCCGAGCCCAGGGGCCTCGGGGTACTATTGGGCCACGAGGAGGTATCAACCCCAGTCAAAAAGTACCAAACTTAATTTTGAGACTTGAAAAAAATCTCTGAATTTTGATTCTTCTTTTATACTTTGAACCTACTAAAGGTGCGAAAACTGCTGAGAGCGTTTCGCAAGCTACCTAATTTTTATAAATTCCAGAAAATTTACAACTTTATTTCCACGTCAACTCATGCATGGCAAAACTTACTTAAATGCTTCGGGCCAGAAAATAAAGTTGTTGGTGTGAGTATGAATGATGAAAAGAATATAAATTATAGAATTGAATTATTATTTGACTTAGCATTCTGAAAAAATAATTCAATCGCGTATCCTGTGTAATTATTTGAATTTAATTGTGTTTATGATGCCCTTAAAGGGTAACACACTATCTCGGGCCCATGGGGCCTCTAGATCCCAAAAGACGGCCCTGGTGAAGAATGCAGAGAGGATAAAATGAATGAATGCAAAATCGTAGTGACGTATAGCAAGTAAAAAGAATGAGTGCGAATGGGGTTTGAAAAATGCAGAGTGATTTTGAAGGCAACAGAAAGTTATTTAGGGGCTCTGGCCACCGCAATTTTGGCCACGCTTCCAGGAGCGCGACCAAGCCACCAAAGTGGCTCAGTGTGCTGTTGTTCATATAACTCAATGACTTTCGTGGTGGCGCTTCCATGGTGGCGCCACGATGGTGGCCTAGTATGCAAAGGCCCTAAGAGACTAGTGGTGGCATAAAGTGTTGTCGGAGCGATACGGCTGCAGCCACAACTGTTTCCGTCTGACAACTGTTTCAAATAACTGTTGCAAACAACAGGTTAGTTTCGTGATCGTGCTGCAGCCGCGACGTTGCGCTCTGTGCTGTGCTGCAACTGAAGAAGCTGATGCTGACTGTTTCGTCTTCTATTCTCTTCCAGGTGCACTGCACGTGTGGCTATCTAGCGGGTCTGGCTAGGCAGACTGCCGATCGGTGTTGTCTTATTATAGATTTCACCACAGCAAACGCTAGAAATTAAAGGTTGTTTCGCGTTCCGTTTTGTTCTCTTAGTCTAATTATGACTCTGAGGCCGGAATTTTCCCTCTCCCTTACCCTTCTTCGCTTTCCTTTTTACCTTTCCTATTCCCGCAGTCTTCCGTTCCCCGGTCATGAGCTGACGCTCGAATACCGGTGGAGGGTGGAGCCCCTGCGTGGAAGACCCACGTACCAGGTGCACGTGTGGCTGCGTTGCTGTTATAAGCTACAATTTGTTGGACTTGAGTCTGCTGCAGGTGGTTGCCGGTTTATTTAGCCAACACCTGTCTGCCCATTGTTGCAGATAGCATTAGAACTGTGAAGTACCTTATCTTTCACGAATCCAAATGAAATTGTTACTTTATATGAGTGAAAGATTTCTTATTACATGGAATACATAACTACCAGCCATGATCTAACAGCGCCCAACTATCGCCTGTTGCTTGGTGTGCCTCTAGCTGTTGTCCGTAACAGGGTCTTTCATGGAACTGTTTCGGTTACGAAACAGTTGCAATTAAAATGCTGTGTTCTTTTAGTGCCACCATTATCAGAGAATGTTGGAGGGAGTATTTTGAAGAGTTATAGAATAATGGTGCAGGCGATGAGGGTGAGTGTTTCGAATAAGTATGGAAGAATATCATCAGTAGGGAAGAGGAATAAAGCGAGAAAGAGACCGTAACATCGGTTATAATATTGAAAAATGGGACGGCTGCACGCATAGATGTGATACTTAGGGAAATGCTGAAGTGTGGGTGTAAGTTGCTCATAATTCGATCGTGTGAATTGTATGATTTATTTTTATCCGTTGTTCCAGAATATTGGAGAAATGCGATATTAGTTGCATTGTACAATGGGGAGGATGGTAAGATCGAATGTAAAAATTATAGAGTAATTTCTTTATTGAATATTCCGGGAAGAGTGGTCAGTAAAATATGAATCGGAAGAGCAAGAAAGAAAGTTTTGATTGGTAGAATCTAGAGTTTACGGTGTGGGTTTATGCCGTGGAGGGGAAGCAGTGATCAGCTGTTAGCACTTCCGCAAGTGCTAGAGAAATGTATGGATGTCCGTAAGAAAGTATCTACAGTGTGTATTTGTGGATTCAGAGAAAGTATTCAATCATTACAGTAATCTACCGGTTAGAGGTAGGTTGTGATGAAAGTCAGAGAATATCCAACGAACTCTTACACGTGCCGTGCCCTTTCTACCTCTAGTATTTCTTTCTTCATCTCAGCATAAGTCCTACCTTTCTTCATCCCGTCCATAAAACCGATTCTCTTCCTTCCCCTTCCCCGCTTACCCAACATCCTACCCTCTATCACGGCCTTCAGCAAACCATCGTCCCTCATTACCCCTTCCAGCCACCTACCCTGTCTTCCCCTAATCTCATCCATAAGTTTCCTCTCCTCGCCCACCATGTCAAGCACTTACTCATTTATCTTCCCTTCCGTCCAACGCACCTTCTCCATCCTCCTCCACACCCACATCTCGAAAGTCTTCAGCCTATTTTCGTCTTCCTTTCTCAATGTCCACATTTCTGCCCAATGCAACGCCACACTCCATATCAAGCTCTTCACCAGCCTCTTTTTTACATCCTTACTTAAGGTCCCCGTCACCAGCTCCCTTCTATTATTGAACGCTTCCTTCGCTAGCGCTATTCTCCTCCTAATGTCTTTGCTACTATGTCCTCTTTCTTCTAGCGTACTACCCAAGTAATTAAATTGTTCTACTTAGAGAAAGTATATGACAGGGTAAATAGAAATAATCTCTGGAAGGTTTCGAAGGACTATGAGGAGTGAATTAGCAGTTATTGAACGTTATGAAGGCGGTACACGATAGTATGCGGTGAGAGGCATGTGAGTTTGAGAGTGATTGAATGGGGTATCGAGTTGAACCGTGGTCCCGCCCCCTTTCTTCTTTGTTTCGAAAAGGAAACCCGCACTGGCATCGACCAAATGCTCTTCGTGGGTGCGGGTCGGAATGTGGGGTGGAAGCGGGTGCAAAGGCCTGCCGAACAACAGTGTGAAGGCGCGGCGGGGTGAGGGTGCAGAGATACCAGAGCGAGCGGAGCTGAGGAGGAACGCCTCCGTGCCCTCGCCATCCGCTTGAGTGGGGAGTTACCTCGCCCTCACACAAAAAAAAGTACTTGAGATATTTAAGGTTTTTTAAACACGGGGCCTTGTGGCGCACCCCGCTTCGTAAGGGTAAATTATGTATTATTTACGTTTCTACCATACGGATTTTCACCAAAAACTGAAATGATGTGGATATTGGTCAACAATTTTTATTCTGAGAAAATCAACCAGTGCTATCGACTTGTTTCTGCCGTATATACGAAAGAAGTAAAATATTCCTTAGCTTTTTAAATATTGGGCGCGAAGTTTTGAGGTACATTTGGCAACGTCGAATCGGACGAAGGGAATTAAGGATTCCGCAGCAGACAACCCGTCATAAGCGAATCATGTGTAAATATTATTTTAAAGTAAAGAAAACTAATTATTTTCATTGGTTCATTTAGATTGGAATTCAAACAGGTCACGTATTAATGCTAGTATCAAATATAGAATAATTGTTCACGATTACATTCATATAAAACGCTACGTTATGACTGGAAATTTTGGATCAATTGGAGCAGTTACCTAAAAGGCAGTCAACTTGCCTAGAAGCGACCTCCATTGCTAAAAAATATCAAGGGTAAGAAGTCAAAATTCTTGGATAAATAAATTATATTTCCGTTCCCAGTGAAATGAATCCATCTAATTGATTTCATTTATTCCTCTTAGTCATAATATACAAAATGTATTTATAGAAGAACGCAGACATCTAGCTTCCAAATTGATAATGTTATTTCCCACCTTGAATGTGACAGATTTTCTTTGAAGTCCCTATCTTTCAGTAAAAACTAATTCCCAATTACATTTATCAGTAATGTTATACGTTTAAAATGCTATTTTCCAACGTTGCAGTAATGCGTGAATTGAGGATGCGTGCGATTAGTTGCGGTTAAGCTTTTAGAGCCAGGATCCATTCCGGCTAACCTTATGGCGCCAAGAGAGGCGCCGGAATGGAGCCCCGTCGCTAAATACCTAATCCGGGAACGCTGCGAAGACCGTTCGCGCTTTTAAGCACTTCGAATGTCCGAGGTGAGCGGATTACGGTTCAACGTGCTGAATGGATTCCGAAAGCAGAGGCGCGTGGGGCTGTGTGACCTGATTTATCTTTTGCCGGGACCTGAGACGTCCGCGTACGCTTTGGATTTGGAAGAACCAGGCGGGAGACAGGGAACTCAAAGGATGGCGGGAGTGCTTTGCGGAAGGCTCGAAAGGGATATGGAAGGGTCGACGAAGCCGTTTGCGTCTCGTGTTAACTTCAAAAGACGAGCGAAGGGGACGTCGACGGTTTGAGTCATAAGTAATTGGCGAAGCGTCCGCCGAAGGGGTTTTTTTTGACATGCGGACTGGAAATTTAAACGGTCCATGCACTCGGAACCTTTTGCAATTCAACTTCCAAACTCGCTGCATAGGAAGGAATAAAAGGACTGTGGAGAATGTCATTCACCGAACCGATTGCGAGGTCATATGAGATGACCGCTCGACCTAAGAATCTTCGTGACCGATTAATGAATACTTTGCTGGATGGTGAGCCTTCAGCGCTTTTGGATATTTGAAAGAAAATTTTTTTCCAGCGGTCTCGTTTACTTAAGGTGGTTTGAGCGAGATAGATCCCTAGTCATAGTGGAGACCATATTCAAATTTTATTCTTTGATTTCAGCGTCTGTAAGAAGTACGAAATAAATATTGTAATATTAATAGCGCAAATATATAGTTATATATTCCCCAAAAATCTCGGTAATTAAATAAATAAAGCTACATAAGCCTCTAACTTGACTCATTTTTTCCCGCCGAACGGCTGAAAACCCTTCAAAACAGCAGGTTTTTTTTGCGTTTCTGTAAAAGTTACTGTGGTGAGTTATAGATTATTTTTTATAAATAGTTAAGAAAACATGCAATCTATACACCGTTCGTTTTTGACGAAATATAGGTGTTATAAATTCCTATTTCCTTCAATATTCTCCCTCTGGAGCGCTCAGCCATAATCTATCCCATGTAAAACAGCTTATATCTACAGGAAAATTGCTCGAAAAATAGTTCGGCAACGGGTTGATATTTTTATAATATTGGAAAGATGACAGTTGTTTCTTTAAAAACCGGGCAAATTCATCAAATTCTAGGTGAAGTGATTTTTTGCTCAAACTACCTTAAAATGTGAATTTCATGAAAATATATGGCGTTGCACTCTTTTGAACTTAGATTTAGGTTGGAGAAATATGGACCCTGGTTAAGTCGTAAGGTGAAGTTAGTGTTTTCCATCCACGTCAATAGCTTTCCCAAATCCAAACTTCTTTATGCTAACATCAGTACCAGCTCTCACAAAATCTGGTGGTAGGCGGATGCGCAGAACACTAAAACTCTTATTATATTCGTATTCATAATTGGGTAAAACACATAAGACTTTTCTACAAAATTTTCAAAGAAGTATTAAGAAAAGTGTTTTTGAAAAGTACTTAGTAGTATTTTACTTCATTATGAATTTGAACGTTCAGAACTTCTACGAAGAAACAGTAACGTACAACTCTTATTACTTGTTTGTCAGTGGCGCGAGGGAACCCATGCGGTTTCGGCTATTTTTTTTTCTTTTCCGGCTTAAATATGGAGCTGGTGATGTGAGTCGGGTGCACATAGCGCACCGCGACTCGAGTGTAGTAGTGAGCCTTCACCCCCTGACAAGAATTTATGCTAATTCATCAATATTCGTAGTTACACTAACATTAATAGGGTATAGTGTAATGCATATTGGTGTCTACTCACCCCCTGCCACACACCCTTGAGGTGGCTTGCAGGGTATTTTGTAGATGTAGATGAGGCGCTAGTATCCTCAAAAAGTTTCGCCCGGTCCCGCATTGGAAAACGCTTATTGTCATAGGTTGAGCTCCTCCCTAATCAAGCGGAGCTAATATGAAGTGTGGCAGACTACAAATGAATGCAAACCGGTAACTTTGACCTTCGAAGTGGAACACTTGGAAAGAGGGATTCGTGATAGAGAACGATACCAAGGATTAAAAGGGACTTCTTCGAAGTTGAATGTCTCAGGGATGCAGCTTGTCGCATCCAATATCCCCGACAAAACAGCATGGAATTAAACTGGTACGACGGGGTTATTCCTTGTGATGGGGAATATTTAAACTTTTTATTTCAGCTTGAAAGATTCTGATTCATCATGCTCATGAGGTTAAATGGCGGATATTCTAAGTGATGCATGAACCGATTAAATCCGTAAACTTTTGTGTGAATGTTCATTTCCCTCGTCCCCGCGCAGCTGGCCTCATGACAGTCTTGTTCAGGCAACGCGAGTGAGAAGTGGCTCTTTCGGAAGCCACGAGCCTCGGCCGCTAAGGTTCCATAGCAACGACGTACTTAATACTCATCTAGTATTGTTGTTTTTTTTCGAAAAATAGTGTTATCAAGCTTTTTTTGTTTACTTAGAATTTGTTTTTTTTTTGGTGATTCTGCGTGAATAAGTGAAATATTACGTGTGACGTGAGTTGCAAGTGCTGCGAAATGTAATAAAATGTTACGCCCCTGAGGATAATAATAGACCTGGTGGGGTGTGTTTGAAACGTTCGGGATTAATTCAGGTACTGAATATTCCCGAACTCCCATTCCGTACCGAAATCATCTCACTCGGAATTTGGTGTGCTTGAAATTTTCAAGCCGTTGATCGATTTCGAGTGTTGCTATCTGTTTCCATCCCGAAAAGTTGACGTGGCAACTTTGGGATTTCGGCGTAATGTTTACAAAACAATTGACTGTGCATATAGTGTTGAAGCGCGTATTTTAACATGAAGATAACTAAAGTGCAGAAGGAAAAACTTCTTCAATTCGTTGAAGGTATGTAAAATGAGCTAAATAAGGTGGTATATGTTATACTTATCAATAATTTATGTATGTGGTTTAAGAGTTTTCTCATGTTATTTATGGCCTTCCAATATCATTCTTGCGAGCAGTGATTCGACGGATTGTGATGTCAAGTCGATCATCGAATTGTTATCCGCGGATCGTGTCGCGTGTAATGATTAGAACAGCGGTCGGTGGAAGACGGCTGATTTCCACCGCCCTCCGGAACAAGCAGTCTCAAGTTAGATAGGGTAAGTAGAAATATAATCGGAGTATGTATGTGTTGGAAATATAATGATAATATCTCTTTGTCAACCATGATCACGTTTCTGGCTAAATGCCTATGTTAAAGACAGATACTAACAAAACCAGTTTCACCATGGAAAGACTCCGGATGCAATTTTAAATTCTTGATTAATTGTCTACATTTGTATTCTAACTTACAAAGTTATCCCAACTTGAAGGTTTGTTGGCAAGATTATGAGGTTTATTTCCGTCCGCAGGATCCTAACATTCTGTTCTTCCAGTTCGCATGACAGCTCAATTCTTTTCGGAAAAACCGAGGCATTTAGATGTAATAAGTCATCGTAGTTGAGCCAACCTTTATGTAGTATTACCCAGGGTGAAAATATCGAAATAAAGCTACCGAAATTAATGTAATAGAATTTTATACATTCTTATTTATTTGCCTTTTTATTTCCTTTTTCGTAGATATTTTTAATGCTGGCGCAGAGTGAGTTCTATAGACTATAGCTAGAGATTAGCTGGAATGAAAATATTTGTGAATATTTTTAAGTTATTTGGCGATGCAGTAGGTACTTTCGAAAAATTTACGGCAAGCAATTTATTCAGGAGCGATGTTAATCAAGACACATGGCATTGACGCCGCTCGTCGTGTCCCCGGGTGCAATTTGTGGCGCCAAGGCGTTGATCTTCCTGCTTTAACTCCTTCCTATCCATTTCCATCACGAATTACCAAACTCTCTCTCTTTTGAGTCTCCTGTCATCTTACTTCTCCATCATCTCTTGTCGTCGTTGAAACCTCTCCTCCCAAGGGACTCCCTTCGTTTCTCCGAGACGCCAGTGGTGCCTAGCAACGAGCAATGGAGCCTCACACCCCTGCAGAAAACGAGCTCACCCGTGAGGTCCCTCTACGATGTCCCGGGCTGACATTTTCTCGCTCCATTTTTCATTTTGCCTGCTTGGGCCAGTTAAGACTTCGCCATTCATCAGAGGGTCTCTCTCGCCCGCTCAGTTGAATGCTAAAAGAGCCGCGAACCTCGCCTTCCGATCGTAACATGGAACACGAGGTTCGGGAGGCTTCTGGTGGTTCCCACGGGAATGGGAGTGCTGGGCAGGAATGGAGGGTTCTTGGAAGACAGGGAGGCCACGCCTACTTTGACCGAAACATCGAAATCGTAATTGAATGTGTATTTGAACTACAATATTCGATGGAAAGCTCGGCGTACCTACAGTGGTCCAGATCCGGAAAAGGTGGAAGAAAGTAATTTTTGTCGAATTTCTTGAAACTCACTTGGAACATGCGGTTCACGTAGTATAATTTTTCATACATCCAGCTCAACACTTAGTCTGGCATAGGATAAAATATTAAGCTCACAAGGGGAATACACGAGCGTCGGGTGGCCAATCGAGCTCAATTTTTTTGATTCGGTAGTTCATGGTTATAAATTCAATATGCCGAAGCGAGACGAAGCACCTCTCGTAAATATTTGAGAAAAAAGCATTTAAAAATCGTAAAAAGCAAGTTGCTGTATGTAAGCTCTGAAGAATGCTAATTTCACTTAGGTTGCGATGACCCAGTGGAGAAGGCGGTCTACTGCGACAGTGAAGGTAAATAGTTCGTTCCTCACTCTCGGAAGCTTTTTTTACATTTTTTTCAAGGTTTTTACTGTTTAAATTTTCATAAATTGTTCTCTTATCATCACTACTACAGTGAAATATATTTTATTTTAAATATTTATGAGTCGTTAACAGGGTATGGAATGGAGCAATGGCTAAAATAACGTTTTCCAGGGTGGTAATATATATTTATTTGTTATATTTAAAGGTATATTAGGATATCGCGATTATAAATTGTCATGTATAGGGGTGGGACCAGAATAATGCCATTGGAATAAGTAATTGAGGGTGAAATCCACCCTAAAGACTGCTTCTGCTTCCATTGGGAATCGGGAATGGATCAGCTGGGGATTTGGAACAGAGGATGGAGGGTGGATGGAAACCCGGCGTCGGCATTAGCCTACTCTTAAAAAATGGCGCCAAGGGGACCACGGTTTAACGTCCCATCCGACGGACGGTGTACTGAACTATCGCTGTAACCCATGTTACACCCAAGGATGGGATTTCGGAATGCTCTGAAATTCGTACCCGAGAATAGTATGTGGAAGGCCAGTACACTACCTAACCACTCCAGTTACCTACTTCTTTATTTATCATTTGCATGTTTCCGGATGATAGTCATCGTAGAAACAGGCAAAGCAAAATGATTTGCCTGTTTGCCTTGTCAGTGCAATGCTTCAAAGTAGCACTATATTTCACGAAAATGTGTTTTAAAATTTTTCCAAAAAATGCTCCTCTTTACATTTATTTACTCTGTCGCGTAATTAAAATTGAAAAAAAATAGCTGTTAATAGTGTTAATATGAATTTTGCATTGTCGGGGAAAGTGGGTCTCAATATGTAAGCGGTTGTGGTGTTCATTCGGCTGATTAAGAGCAATCAACGTTTCTAACAGATTTCGTACAAATGTTGGATTGCTAAAGAGCGACTCCGAGTGACTCGAAGGTTTGTATGGGCAGGATGAGTGGACTGTGTTAGAAGGACTTTAATGTTTAAGTCATCTGCTTATACTTGCCTAAACGCGATGGAGAATGACTAAAAGTGACTCTCTGCCAAGTACGTCGCGATCTCTCGTTAGTTTTACACTCCCAGTATTTCCGCGTTTAATGGGCTTATTGCATCGTGAGGTGTCGCTTCTCTTTCATTTGACTTTTCTTTTATGCTCTCTCCCTTTTTTTCCTTCAATTCCACCCTGTGGGCATGTTTAATCTCTGCGGACTGTTTCCCCTCCGGCGGACTTAGCCGAAGGACTTGCCCTAGGCGCGTCCCGACATCGAGCCAATGACGCCAGCAATGCCTACGACCCAAAATTGCATTAGATACCCTCTTGCCTCGGCACTTCCTGCCAGTAACTTCTACCGCGGCTTCAGCAGCGTCGCCGGTGGGCCGCATAGTTTCCTCGCTAGGTCAGATATCGTTTATATAGCCTTTGGCGCAAGGAGTACTCCAGCGACAATGTCACCCTGACCATGGCACAGAGGCCCTGTATTTAGCGACCGGAGACCGAGGCCAGTTCCTGATGCTCCAAGTGAAAGCTGCCACTCCATCTACGCACCCATCCCGGCATTTCCCATTCCAATCCCAAGGCTACCGATCTCAGCTAAACTAACTAAGCTTACCATTGATTCCACCTTGACCATGCGGACCACCATTGGCTGATTTTAGCCATTAACGTTCATCTACATCTACAAAATACCCTGCAAGCCACCTCAGGGGTGTGTGGCAAGGGATGAGTATTCACCAGCATGCATTACACAATACTTTAAAGTTAGTGTGACTACGACTAATTATGCATTAGCATAAATCGCTAATGTTTGTCACGAGGCGAAGCCTCACAAGCATGCACTACACTACAGATATTATCACAATGGAGAGGGACCGTTAATATATATGTATTTTGCAACTACACAAATGGACAGAGACTCAAGACTTATGTAGAAAACATGCACAGCGTGCTGTTAGTACTAGGTAACAGATAATGATTCAAGTATTAGGGAGTACTACTACTAATAAGAGTTACACTACCTTACGAAAAACCTAGATAAAAGTCTCATTGGCATCTGTTATGGTCCCTTATCGTTCGTGGGAAAAATGACATTTTAAATCTGTCCGTTCTGCAGTCTAGTTCCCTAATATTATTCTCATGATCTGATCTACCGTAGTATGTCGGATTTCGTAAAATATTATCAACATCGTCAGAGAATAGACCGGTTTGGAACTTACATAATAGATTGAGTCTAAATTTTAATCGACGGTCTGAAAGCATTTCCCATCCCAGGTGCTGCAAAAGGTCAGTATCACTAACGAGATTAGCCGTTAACGAGATTAACGTTCTCTGTTTGGGACTATAGATGTCGAGGAGTATACATTTTGCCGGCACTTGGTAATTTTTTTCTCAGAACGCCTGACCTCTCGTACTTGTTGTCAATTATCCTGAAGTGGAAGTTCGTAAACGGTTGGCTGCCCCTATAATTGCTGTTTGTAATTTGGTTAGGGTTGTGAAATATACCTGCTGCTTATAGTTACAGATTGAGAATACTTGTAGTCTTGGAAAAAGTTTTGTTCTAGACGGGAGTTATCCGCGAGGTAATAAAATCCCTCTCCCGTTACGCCTTGCAATTAATCGATAAATTCATACAATTGTAAATACAAGATTTGAGAAAATGCTCATATCAGTCTTGAGTTTGGAATAAGCGGAAATCATATCCACGCCGAACTATGAATGCGGGCCTGATTTTAACTGATGCGACTGGTGTGGTTAGAGTTCACTTCAACAAATGACACTTGCAACCAGCAGTTGAAGGCTTCTTGGAAGTGAATTTTCGTGGTTTACAGACATTAAGTAGCGCGACGGTTACCCATAGAATAATTTCAAAGTGACTGCGTTAGTGGTGATGTGCTGGATGCTGTCATTTGAACTTTGTATCATTTTCGTCATTAGCTTCTTTATTCATTGATTACGACGGCGGAGAATAGTCCATCACTTCTTCAGGAACCAAGTCACCGTGCGACGTTTGATGGATGCGACATTAGACTCAAGGTTCGGTGCTCTTCATATTTCTCAGTCCTTGTCTTTTCTTCTCAATCGTAATCATTACTCTGAAATTCCTCCGTTAGTCTTCCGCTTTCGTGGCTATCTTTGATAATTCCGCTCAGGTTGTCCTTAGTTTTACTTACAAGCGCCTTGATGATTTCTCCGTTGATGTTGTCTGCACCAGGCGCTTTGCTAGTCTTCAGATATTTCACTGCTCTGTGGAATTTGCTTCTCAGTATGTTTGGACCTCGGTCATCCTCGTCCACCTCGCTCTCGTCTGTCATTAGACATTCTTCCGGCGGCGTCGGTCCATGGTATCTACATCTACATAATACCGTTCAAGCCACCACCAGGGTGTGTGGCACGGGGTGATTCCACACCAGGCATGCATCACTCGTCCCAGCACAAACCAGAACCTCGCACGCTCCCCCTGGCGCTAGGCGCAGGCCAAAGCAGTCAGGAGAACAGTGCGCACTCCAACCGGAAACTGGGAGAGTGATACGTAAATGAACGTGCAAACATACAGAACAATGTTATACACACATGTAGTGGTTAATATTACTGAAACTGTTAATTTATGAATGCTACGAGATGCTACTTCATGCAGAGAACAAAATAAAATAATGCCGGACAAATCGACCGGTGTGAAGTGTTAGTAGTGATGTTGTGTTATTGAGCACCAGTGAAAATTCTACTCTACGTATTGAGGGTGAGAGTTTCTTGTGATTGATCTATTGCAGCTATTATGATCCCTTATTGTACGTGGGAAAAATGAAATTTGGTAGAGTTCTTCGATGCATTGCTACCATATATTCCCAATGTCTACACGCTTCCTCAGTATATTCCCGTTCTCATCCCAGATTTAGTTGCTTTTCGTTTTTTTCTCACCTAAGTGCGTCCACTAGATTTTTTATACTGTTTCGGTGTTACCTTCATGTTTTCGTTGATTTCGTATCGTTTCGCAGCTTCCTTGGATAATCCTCCTTTGGCTTCTTGAATTCTCCAATGACTTGTTTCCTTAGCTTCTTATAGAGGATTGCGCTCTCTTCGTTTATGGAGTTCTTGTATCTTCTTCATATCCCTATAAGATCCCTACTCTTCGTTGTTATTCATGGCTGCTTCGTCTCACTCACCACTTTCTCTTCTGAAATTTTCCTCTTTGACTCATCCCTTCTTCTTCCGGTGCCATTTCTCTCCTCATTTCTCTAGTTAAGAGTCGACGGCCGTGGAAAATCTATCTCTATTATCAATTTCCACCAGCAATTCTGTATTCCATCTGTGTTCATGTTTTATCTTCTTTTTGATTGTATCGAAGGCGGATTTCCATGATCACTAGGTTGTGGTCTCAATTATATCTGCATCGGGATATCTCTTGCACAGCTTCATTTGACTTTTGTATCTTACTCTGGGAAGTATGTAGTCGATCTGGTACCTGTCTTTATCCCCTTGCATCTTCCATGTGAACCTTCTGCGCCGATGTTGCTCGAAGAGAGTGTTTGCAACTACCATATTGTAATTTCAGAACTCCACTAGTCTTTCTCCTTTTACCGGAACGAAATTCGCCAAGCTGCTTCCCTTGTTTTTCCATCTCTTACCCCTTCGTTCCAGTCTTCCATTATGCTGAGGTTCTCTTTCCCCTTAGTACTCCGAGGACCTCTTCCAGTTGCTCGTACACTTCTATTTCTTCATCTGCATGGCTGGACGTTGACATGTTGACCTGCACTGACATGGTGTCTGTAGGCTCTCCTTTCAGCATCACCATCCTGATTCTCTCGCTGTACAGCCAGACCGACTTCACTCTTCTGCCCCATTCTTCATTCAGTATCAAGCCAACACTTGCAATTCTCTGATCGTCCCCTGATTATATCACTCTCGTTATCCGTCGCTTCATTAGGCATCTGCCACAGCCCACGTGATCTCGCTGACTCTCAGGGTGTCTAACCCCAGCCTCCCTTTCTTTCTTCAGCTTCGCATTCTCCAGCTTCCCGCTCAACCCTAAAAACCTCACGTTACATGAACGTGAAACGCTCCTTAAATAAAACTGCAGTAATTGTACTGTCCACTTAAATTTCAATGTAAATTTTACACTACTCGTGTTTCGACGTTTCTTAGGGCGTCGTCATCAGGTCTACACATGTGTAGACCTGATGACGACGCCCTAAGAAACGTCGAAACACGTGTAGTGTAAAATTTACATTAAAATTCAAGTGGACAGTACAATTACTGCAGTTTTATTTACTAACTAAAATGCTGTTCCACCATATAACGCCAAAGACTGTCTAATTTATGTGAAACGCTCCCTTTACGAAGAAAATAGATAAAAATCCTCGCGTATTGCGGTTTCCAGGGAGATTCAGGAGAAGGTTAAAATAAATATCGACGTGGATTGTAAATAATACGTCGTGAATCGACGTCAATACTTATAAATGAAAGTCATAATGGAGAATGTGACTCTTACTTTTTGCACATAATATGTTTTTTATATTGTATTGCAAGCCCTTTGGTGAGCCGAGCGACCGAACGGGCTGGGCATCCGGCGTCAGTACAGCTCTCGCGAAAGCTTTTGGTGTTCGGATGTGCAGAAGAAGACGTCGTGGAGGGGTACATTTTGGTGGAAGGGGTAGGGAAAAGGGACGTAGGGGAAATCGAAGACATGGCATTTGTGCCATGCATGAGTGCAATTCAAATAATGGAATTTGTATGACGTGCACAGCACAAACGCCGCGCATCCGAAGGCCATAAGCTTTCACGAGAGCTTTACCTATGGGGAGGGTCTTAATGCGCGGGTGTGATGCTCATCTGATAATATTTTATGCTCATTTTTGGGGAAAATAGGGACGCGGTGGTACATGCGCTAATTCAATAAATTTTATTTATCTTCTTTGTACGCCTTTTATATGGTTAAACGCTTGACTACGCCTTCTTGAAGTGCGTTGATCCAATTCTCCTGTCAAAATCACTTATTTACCAAAGCGTAATGTAGAAAGTAGGACCTCAAGCCTATTAGAACTGCTACTGAAATCCAAAGTTCCTGCAATGGTGGATATCTATTAGGGAAAGGTTATACTGCGATATAATCCAATCGACGATATTCTCTCGCTTTGCTGCGAGTGAAACTGATCTCACTTCCACGGATCTCTATTATTTCCGCCAATTTCCGGTCCTATTTTCTGCAAAGGCTGCTGGCCCTAATTAGAGCATGACATCTTGGTGGCTAAAATAGGAGTATGAATTTTCGAAAATGATTATAAACTCATTTTGAGTGCCTACTCCTCAAAGATTTAAAAACTGGAAATGTCAAATTGTCAGAAGCGTAATAGTAGGGCATAGTAATATTTAGTTTCGTGCCATGTTAAGGTAGCTACTTTATTGTCTATCACTATATTTAATTATTTTTCAGTAAATAATATTTAGCACTTCCTACCTATGAAATAAGCAAGGAAATAAATCACTCATTAAATCACTCATGAAACTTTTCAGTCCCGCTTTTAAAAGCGGGGAGAAAAAAGAATAGAAGATAAAAATACAGATTTTACCAATAAAAGCCAAAGTTTTGATGTCTTTCACATGCTCCTATTGAACTTGGCGATTTGTTGAGTACAGAGCAACAATTTTCCAACCAAGTAGAGTATATTATTTTGGGCTCCTTGGTACCAACATTGTGGGAACGTTTTCGCTTATAGGAATTAGGTTTATGCTCTAATGCTGCTCCTATATATTCACCTTAACAAACGGAAACGTATTATTTTATTCTTTTGTTATATTGAACATGTTAAATAAAAGATTTTGTACTATTCCACAATATGATGTATATTTTTTCCCAATCGATTTCGACGTCTTAGCGTCATTGTCAAGGTATACAATACATCTGCCACAGTTCGGGTTCTTTATATACTCCGGGAGAGGAGGTGGGGTGAGTGCTAAGACTTACGCGGGTGGGGGGTGGGAGTAATGTCAATGGAGGCAGGCGATACTTTGTGGAATGTAGTTGCACTGAACATGTTAAATAAAAGACTTTGTACTATTCCACAATATGATGTATATTTTTTCCCAATCGATTTCGACGTCTTAGCGTCATTGTCAAGGTATACATACATCATCATACTTTTGTTATATTGGCTGTCTTCAAATTTTAAAAGTTTCCTTCATTCAATTATGATTGGTTTCAATTGTAGCTCTGGTTGCAATGATAAACGCTTCCCTTGAAAAGAGAGCTTTTATTGAATTGAATCCGGAGTTAAGTAGATTGTTCGCCAAAATACTTTTGAATTTTTTTAATTACCAAGCATAAAATATTTGATAGGCATTATTTTCACCTCGACTTTTCTTCATATTTTGATTTTAATTGATTCAGTACTTCATGAAGTGTAGATCCCAGATTCTTTCGCTGTTACTTGTCAATCTCATTCCCTTAATTGTTAGTTTTAATTAATGTCTATCAATTTAAGAATTAAAATTAATATCTATTTTAAATTTTGGTTTCCCCATGAAAACTAGAAAAACTTAAATACATAGGTAGGTCAAGACTACAAGGTTTTATATATTTTAAGAATGGTAACGTCATTATCTTAGTTTATCTTCCCTAAGTTTTATTAAACTAAATTATATTTCTCAAAGTTCTTTAGTTACTTGTCTACGGACTTAAGTGTCCTAAATGAACTAAACGTATTGAACGACAGAATGGATATACGAATGCTCCTGCTTGACCATTTTGATGAATTCACCAATCACGTGGGAGTAATGTATTAAACGTTATCGGTAAAATACCGATCTTTAATGTTTTAACATGTTATCTTTGTAACGAAAGATTATATAATGTTTACAAGAATTTAAGTCATAAAAGAACCTGGGAAAATACTTTTGTTAGCCTATGTTCAGTAAACCTACAGTCACATATTTGCAGTATGACCCAGTTAACCAACTCCACCTGAGGATTTTTATTAATCTTTGACTTAAAATGATGCTAGTGAACACCGTGATGAATACTCTAGATCACAACGGCATGCCACACAAGGCCTAATATTTAATTAACAATTAACGCGGTACTCCATTTATTTATGTGACTCAAGGTGAGCTACGACCCTTGCTGCGAGAATGGTGACCCATCCATTGCACTGGGAAGCATCTAATTAGTTGCGCTGTCGGAGGCGTCGGCGTAGGGGCGGCAGGGGAAGGAGGTTTAGAGTGCTGGCGGCAGGTGGAGCCTGAGATCATTAAACACAGGGAGTATGGGGGATGGGCGGGGGGGATGGAAGGGGGAAGGGTTGATCGGATAAGACGCTGGCAGCGTTGCCGCCTTTCCTAGTGTTCCAGGGTACCCTTAGATATGTAGCCTCAGGCTCTCAGACCCCTTCGGGTATGCATGCTTTACCCTAGATACCCAGTTATCCTAGAATCCAAGAGCATTCATGGATACATCGCTTCATTTGTAATATCATCTTCTGTGGTCTTTGCTCACCCATTGGATTATAGTCTACAGTGGTCTCAAAATATTTGCAAACGGTTCACGATGTGTTGGTAGCGTCATGTTTGGTAATTAATTAAAAGTCTGCCATTCTCTTTTATTTTTGTCCATAGTGCTCAGTTCAATACTGAATTAATCAATACTTACATCTGGCCTCGGTTGTTTAGAATAAAAAATCAACGCCATGGTTCCATGGCATCAATATGAACGATGTCAATGTAAGTTAGTTATTAAGAGTCAAATGCATAAAATTAATGCAGAAAGCACATACAACAAAAGAAGACTAACCCTTTCACGCATGTTTTGAAAGAAGGGAAAAAGGGGAGTTGGAATGATAATACTGGTATAGGTCTTTAGAATATTTGCTCATTCCGCCAGCGGTCATTTTTTAGCCCCACTGGCGAAACGAGAACGGATATTAACTCGTACCCTTTTCAGTAATTTCTGTATTAATTGTTGAACTCTTTGTAAACATATTTTTTCATGAACTGTCCGGCTCAAAAAACTTTCATGAAAGTCTCTCCTTAGCCAACAATTCACCACTGAAGTCACAGTCAAGTTTTTCGTGATCATTCTTTCTTTCAGCAACAATGACTGTTTAGCTTCGGTTGTGTCCTCTTATGGTTTTGATATGGTCTCTTTATAGTCTAGTACGATAGCGAAAATGTTATCCATTGGTCAAATCTCTAACTTCACCTCGTAGCCAGTTAAAATTTTTTTCAATCTTATTTCCTCTTCTCGTATAAACATTTCTGGTTCCCGTGTTTTTATCATGTTGGTACATTAATGATGGCGAAACATTCAATTCATGATTCTCTTTTGACAAGCAATTGTTGTAAAATTCACGGTGTTCGCGATTCATGAGATACTCGGGCGGGATTTGAGATCACCACCAACGAGAGTTGATGCGGAAGTGAGTTTATTTCGTACTTAAACTATTCAGTAGGTACAAAAAGAAACAAGTGACATACGACTAGTGCAATGGAACCAGATTACAAACATATCAACAGCAATGAGTCTTTTAGAGCAGGGTCATTTCGAAATAAGATCCTGTTTTCCGTAAACGCACTTTGAAATAAAACAAATTTTGAAACATGCGTCGCCATTTTTGCATTAACTGGATTAAGTATGCAGAAATGTAAATATACGGTAAAAGTGAACCAAATATTATTAGCTGAAAGGTAGCTCTTGAACGCGACGGTAACTACAAATAGTGACAGATCTTGCTTTTCATTGCTTAAATTCGTAAACAATCGGGCGACAATAACTCAAGAATAAACATTGGGAATTATATGTATTGTGTCACGAGGCCAGCACATGTCACGAGGCCAGCACATGTCACGAGGCCAGCGGAAAAAGTATTGGTGACTTTCTGTGTGAAATCATGCGCGATCTACCTTACCGTGCACTCTTATACTACTTAACTAACTCTTACACATACCATCCATGCGCGCTGACTGCATCTTTGCTCACGCCATTATTCCCAGCGTGTAATGAGGGTAAAGAGCATACAGACATTGCGGGCGTCATTCTTAAAAAAATGATGAAGACTTGCAATAACGATCAATCTTTACCTTTCCATACTTGAGCGTGCTTTTTGAATACAACCTGCCACTGTCTTGTTATTAAAATGCATATCTGCGGTGGTTTTGATTTTACGCAAGGAACTGCTATCGATAGTACTTACATAAAACTGCAGTAATTGTACTGTCCACTTACATTTTAATGTAAAATATTACACAACAAGTGTTTGGACGATTTGGGCGTCATCAAAACTGGGCCTCATTCTCGAAAAAGAGGCCCAGTTTCCAAAATACGATCACGATAACAATCATCCTGTCATAAAATCAATTTCAGACTCCATAACTCAAGACGATTCAGTGGTGACTAAAGCAGACAAAGGCAATAGTGTTGTGATCCTGAACAAATGTGACTATGTAGGCAAATGTATTGATTTTATCACTGATACCTCCTTCGTTAGATTAAGAAAGGACCCCACAACCAAGTATCAACAAGAAGTGAAAACCGAATCTTGTTCGTCCTTATTCAGTGACAGGGAAAAGTATCAAGCTATTCAAATGAACCCGCTTCCCCCGAGACTCTACGGCCTCATAAAGCTTCACAAAAGCAATTTCCCCATCCGTCCAGTGGAATCCGGCGTAGGAGTACCGAGTCATAAACTCGCCTTCAAATTGAACACTACCTTCCGTCAATTCTCAAAATTTGTGCCTCAATTTGCAATAAAAACTCCGTGAAATTAGCCGAACAGTTAAGCAAATTGACCACCCCGGCGAATGCTAAACTAGTATCCTTTGACGTCAAGAATCTGTTTACTTCAGTTCCCGTGAAAGAAACCTTGAAGATTGCTAAAGATATTTCGTTAAACTCAGCTACTAATCCTATAATTAATGATGAGTTGATACACCTTTTAGACATATGTACAAAACAAAATTATTTTGTATTCAATGGGACTCACTACCTCCAACAAGAGGGTTTAGCTATGGGATACCTTTATCTCCATTACTGGTTGACAGTTTTATGGATGATCTTGAATGTAAACTTTTCAATTCCAATTTTAACCTTTCAAACAATGTATTTTATTGGTTTAGGTTTGTGGATGATGTTTTATGTTGTTGGACCGGCAGCCATAGGCAAGCGGATAAATTTTTAACCTTCTTAAATTCCTTACACCCACGTATCGTTTTTACTATGGAGACAGAGGCAGAAGGTCAGCTGAATTTTTTAGACCTGAGCATTTCCATTTCACAGAGTAAACATGTCTTTGATATTTACCGTAAGCCCACATACACTGACCAAGTAATACCAGCTGATTGTTACCACCCAATGTCCCATAAAACAGCTGCTTTTAGCTCTATGATCCACCGACTGTTAAATTTTCCGCTTTCTAAAGACGATTTTGACAAAGAATTAACACCATCAGACACATCGCATCGGCCAACGGCTATAAGACCTCCTTAGTAGAAGGCATTTTAAAAAGGAGGCAAAAAAGTTAGCCATACAAAATATCACTTCCGCCCAGGTTTGCAAGGAGAAGAAACAAAGGTGGGCTAGGTTACCGTATCTTGGCCAGAGGTCATACAAAGTAGCTCGAAAATTTCCCGGAGACAAATATAAAGTCACTTTTTACACTTTACTCGCACATATTTAATAATTCCAAAGACCCATACGATCCCATTAAGAAATTCGGGGTATATGAAGTGACTTGCGACACGTGTGAGGGTGTGTGTATAGGTCAAACGGGGTGAAATTTTGAAATCCGCATCAATGAGCATAAGAAGTGCTTGTCAAAGAGTGATCCCAAATCCCACCTTGCCAAACACTTGATAGAGAAGTCCCATTGTACAAACTTTGACGTGAAGATCCTCCATTACGAGAACAAGGGACGACGCCTGGACACCTTGGAACAGTGGGAGATTATCAAGAGAAAGAAGAAGAAAATCAAACTTCTTAATTATGTAGAATTTGATGTTCACTCCCCCATTCTATCCTTGTCCACCTGACAACCCAAGCCTGTACTCTCTCCCCCCCCCCCCCCTCCTCTTTCCTCTGCTTATCTCCGCATTTCACAAGAACGGCCCCCAAATAGGCCACTCTCCCGAATCCTCAGGAAGGTCACATGTCTCGTAAAAACAACCCCCCCCCTGTTATTCACCATCAACCGTACCAGCCCCCTTCCATACTATTACCTCCTTCATTGGTCAAGAATCCCCCCTCCCCCCTTCTTTCCTTTTGCTTATGTATAAATATTCCCATTGGACACATAACTTGTGTAGACCTTTCGACGATGATGACGCCCTAAGAAACGTCGAAACACGTGTAGTGTAATATTTGACACTAAAATTTAAGTGGACAGTACAACTACTGCAGTACTTTATTTAAGTACTAAAATGTTGTTTCACCATATAACGCCAGAGACTGTCGAACTTATGCTACCGAAATGTCATTCATCTCGCCGTTCGTGGCCTTACTGAAAGCTTGCATTACCACTTAGGTTTTTGGAGGTGTTTTCCCATTTGATGGCTCTCTTCCCAGTAAGAGAAAATCCCAGGGGAAGTCGCTCGCACGGAATTCAACCCTATTAACTACTCACTCGATGGCATTCCCTAGACGCCAGGTTGAACGGGAAGTGTATGAGGGGGAGGTATTGGGTCGCGGGAGGTGTTGGGTGGCTCACTAATTCGTTACTTTACCCAGATTTCGTGAGGAAGTGTTACAGCATGCAATTTTTCGTGTAGTTTCCTGAGGCTTTTCATGAATGGGAATCTAGTGTTTCCAGTTTTTCACTCGAAAACAGGTTTCTGCGCTGTGGCCTTACGCTTTCACACAAGATCAAAATAAAAACATCGGGGTGGAATGGAAGTATTGAGGAAATGTAAGGGCAAGTGTTCTCTGTCACCCCTCACACCCTCATGGAGGGTAAAGCTTGGATATCAAAGAGTAGGATTTTCCTCTTTGAGTGTGAGGGAAAGCGATCTCTAAAGCCTTTTTGTTCATCATTCCTTCATTTGTATTATATTGGTTACGAAATGCTGGCTAAAAAGCCTCTTATATTATGTTCTACATATTACCCTGTGAGCTGTTGAAGGGGCGCGTGAAAAGGGTTTTTAGGACACCAGCCATGAAAAAGGGAGATGGCGAGGGTATTCGAAGAGAAGAAGTACGAAAGAGAAGGTTAACGGAGTGTCTCAAGAACTCACTGTTTTTTGGTCGTAATTAATGGTGCGTAGGAAGGAATTTTTATACTTATCTGTTAGGAAGTGCATCTCTCTCTTATAGGAGGGCTCAGAGCTGAAATCCATCGAAATTAATTTTGAGGAAAAGGTGTTTAAAGTCTAGGGGCCAGTTGAGGGGCCCTGAGGAAATTTCAATATAGCTTGTGTTCGTCCCAGTACACTCGATTACCCACATGCAAAATTTTAAAGTAATCGGTTCAACCGTTTTTTTAGTTATGCATATACATATAGTATACATACCCATATCCATTATTAGGCATATGTATTTAAATAGATAGGCTATACTTGATAGTTGTTGTGGCGCTATGAAGACGAATTCGGTGTATTCTAGCTCCACCACCGGAATTTCCTTGAAACGCTCTACTCACCTATGATAAGTGTTGGATGCGAGAATCGGATGAAAGTACTCTATCGGAAGTAACTATCGCTCTTATTTACCGCTTTTGGTTCTGCAAATGGTATTAAACGCTTTCATCGAATGTAATTGAGCCTTTCGCACGGTACGGAGACATTGAAGATGCTGATGTTGGTTCAACTTTCAGCACTGAAATAAGTTTCTTATAAAACGACCTTAAGATCACTTGAAAAAGTCAGTTAAAGGGACACGGAGTAAATTAATATACACCCCCGCAATACATCTCTAGAACTGACGGAAGTGACAGAATACAAGAGGTGCACGGTCAAACAGATTGATGCATAAATTCCAAAAAAGTTAAACTAAGGCACTATAGTGAAATGATAAACAGTGAGTTCTCTTTCGTCATTTCTCACCTACAATTCTTTTACCCTCCCTTCTTCATGGCCCTCGCCCTCGCGGCATGTAGATGTGATAAGATAATGTAAAATTTATTTACTCTGGGACTATATAATCCCATGGAGCACAAGTAAATGGCATTTACATTTATTTATATTTTAAGCTGCTGATAAGATTTACAAACAACGTAAAGTAATAGCTACATAATGACATGCAGGAGACATAATATTAGAGGTAGGTATTGTCTCGAGAAAGATTACATAAAAAGATTAAAGGCATAACACTTACAATGCTTTGTATAAGAAGCCACTAATATTACATAATTTACAAAAAATAAAACAAAGAAATAAGTAAATGTTACATTATATATACTAATATATAGAACATAAATACTCTTTCAGAGCTCACTTGAATGCATACACAGATGTCGTCTTTATATTTTGAGGAAGAGAATTCCACAATTTACACGATGTAACATAAAATGATTTATTTTAAGTAGTTTTTCTATGGCATGGTATTATTAAGTTCGAATTATTTCTAGTCATTCGCTTTTTTTGTCCTTATTATATAAATATTGATAATATAAATACAATGGAATCTTTACATTTAATGATTTAGAAATAAATACACCCATTTGCAGCATACGTCTTTCTTCAATTTTTAACCAATTTAACATCTCATAATACGGGCTGACATGTTCATCGCGTGAGATATCATCTATGTATATCGTATACAACAATTCTGTAATCTCTGTAGAATGGAAATTTGTTCTTTTGATATATCTATTTGTGAACACCAGCGAGCAGTAATCTATGTGTGGTAAAACTAAAGAGGTTACCAGCTTTTGGCGTAGCGGAAAAGGTATTAGGTGTCTGAATGAGGGAGTTGAGAGGGTGATACATCGGCCCCTCTCCTATCCACCCTGTGGCAGGGGGGGCTAGCGTTTCGTGATGATGGGATGGTCGCTGGGCTCCCTTCGCCGCTGGACCGTGGGCCATGGAAGAGCCGTCGATTTGGAATCTGGAGGCGTGCATTCCACGGACTCTTGCATCTTTTGTTTTTTCGGCACTGCCCATCCGTGCCTTCGACGGAGCGGAGTGAAAACGCTTCCCACTCCAGGTCATCTTATACGCTTCCTGCGGGAGGGGTCCATTCATCACTTCATTACTACCAGCAAAAAAACCCTGCTATTCTAAGGAAAACCTGACCGGGGCAGACCGGTGTGAAATTTTACGATTATTAACGACAAAAATCTACTCTCGCAATCATGAGATGGATTTCCAGTGCAAGCAGGAAAAATGAGGAATTTTTATATCGTTGAAGTAGATCAATTATAGACGAGTTTACTTAGTGGAAATTCATTGTACAAAGAAAGATACAGACGTAGTAATTTTCAAAAAAAAATTACATTTATTCACTCGACCCGTTTCAACGTTTACACGTCAATTTCAAGAGCTGTCTCTTGACAAGAGCTGTCAAGAGACAGCTCTTGAAAATGACGTGTGAACGTTGAAACCGATCGAGTGAATTAATTTATGTTTGGAAAATTACTACGACTGTATCTTTCTTAGTATCGTTGAAGTAGTTCAGAGAGCATAATGAAAGAGTGAATTGCGATACATTGATCTGATAGAATATTCATTCATGAATTCTTGAATCATGGACTAGTGGTGGCTTCAACTATTGGCTATTGGACATCTAATATCGGTGCCCCTATGACTGGCCTAATCTTCTCATCGTGGAAGCCATAATGAATCCAGTTAAAATTCGATTCTCTTTGACGGATTCTTTTTCGGTCGCCTTAATATTTTATGACTATTTACGAATATTTGCTGTCACTTTGCATCAAACCAAGGATTGTGCAATAAAATTTGACATCCATATGTGCATTACTATATTTAATGCTTTCCCAAAACGGGCTCCGTCCGATGAAAACAAAGGAGGTATCTCATGAGAAGAGACACGGCCATGGCGCAGGGTCTGACGAGAGGATGCGTATATAGATATATTGACGACAAATCAAGCGTTACTCGACCAGGTACGGATGTCTCTCTCTCTGCAACACTCAGTTTGTCAATGCTTCAGTCCATCTCTACTTGATGATCTACACTCTACGGAATGTTAATTACAAAACGATTATAAAATGTTATTGATATCGTTTTATAATTAACCAAATCAGAAAATGAACGAAATTAAACGCGTTATTCATAAGGTACTCATTGCTCAAACCTTCGAAATTTCATGTCTTATTAGGAGAAAATATATGTGCGGTGACTTTGAGCATTAGTGGCCAAATTCCAAATTAAATCTGAAAGTGCTACGCTGCGGTTTTTTTCTTGCAGAAAAATTATCTTCTACGTATGTCTAGTTTAAAAAAGAGTTAGTTCTACAGTATATGGCAAAACCAATTGATGCTGTGTTTTTGCAACATGTGAAAAACTTCACTTCAAGGGTACATATTTCAAATATCAGCTATATTAAAGTAATTATTTATATTATAGAGAATAATGCTAATGCTACCCTTTGGAGATGTGTGAAATAATGATACCGTCTCAATTCCAAAATTGTAATACAGCCAAAAACTAATTAATGTATTTATTGACCACGTATAAATAATCTCTTCTATTAATTTATTGAGATTTGGTCAAATAAAATTCTTTTGTTTCACTGCCAACGAATAGCCATAGTTTCGATTTTAATAAAACCAAAATTATAGATTATGAATCAAATTTACACAAAAGACTTTTTAAAAGAAATGGTCCATATCATGAAACACCCGAATACATGCAAATTGAGATCGGATATAGCTAAATTAAGCATAATTTACATATTCTTATACGATAAATTTAAAATATTATTTATAATTTAATATATGCTTTTTAATAGTGTTTTACATATATACAAAATGTGATAAATGATTGTTTTTTTTAAAATTGATGTCATTGTTATCTTTGTATTTATATAAAGCAATTTTCATGATGTTTTTCTAAATTAATGTGTGGTGTAATCTGGTGTGTTCTCTTGTTGCCAAGAAACTGTTTATATTTCCCCTGTAATTTGGAACGGTTGACAACATGTTTGTGTAATTAAAATTTCACTTTTGTTTGTTACAGTTAGACAACAGTTTGTTGATATTTGTTAAATTAATGAACCTGATAAAAAAATGGGTAAAGGTGAGCTTTCGTCCCGCACGGTCAACATTTTTTTTTGAAAAACCTAGGAAACTGACGATATTAAATGTGATACTTATGAGTAGAGGAAGAATGCTCATTTGTAAAAATGTAAGAATCATACCCGTGTGACTAATAGTTTTTGTGATATAGGCGTTTGAAAATGACCAATTTTTCGATTTTTTCGTCCGGCGCCACGTACAGTGGATAAGAGGAAACGACATTTTTTCACAAGATGGCGGAGAAGAAAAAACGCACTTCTCAGGTTTGAAAGTTTCCCATTCCTAAAGTAGTTGATGCATTGTTGTGTTGAAAGTGTTTTACAAATGCGCAAGGTTTGCTTAATAAGTGATGTGAATTTGGTTCCGATATCTCTATTGTAAGTGGGTGAAATTCGCGAAAACGCTGGCGGGACGAAAGCTCACCTTTACCAAAAAATGTAGTGTAGTTATCACCAAAGTTGTTATAACAATTGTTATTTATCTGTTTCTACCTGTTTGTGTTGTTAATTTTGTTTTATGGTTTTCAATTAGCCCTGAAGATGGCAATAAATTTGCCGATACGTTGGCAGTGTTATAAAATAATTTTAATTTACCGAAACTCGTTAATTTAAAAGAAGAGCCAAAAACTAAGATAGCTCATTATAAAGGAAAATGAGAAAAATCTTTACCAATCATAAGATTATAGTTTTGTTTTTCGTCTGTGCAAAATGTTTTATAAATATATTTGTATGGTATAGAATATTACGTATCGTCAATAAATATGTTTTACAATTCTTAATAGCAGTTTATTCATTATTTCACTGGCAGATAATTTAATATCACTATGAAATTGCCACCCTTGTAATGTACAACTACACATGCGCACGCGAAAACGTTTTGTTATGAACGAAGAACTTCCGTAACGCTCCTCTTCCTAACAGAGAAGATTCACTCCTGCCGTGTATCCCAAGAAACGCTTTTTATAAATTAGTACGCTAACCAGTACGTACAGCACGTCTTAAGTACTTACTGTACTTTTGAAACTATATTTTTCAATACTATGTATATTACCAATACATTTGCAGTTCCTAAATATTTTATTGCATATGTTGTAACGTGTAATGCTTTTTGGAGTGAAATTTTATTTACCCTATGACGCACACCCTTAAGATGACGCGACGGTTGTCTGAACTGCCATTTTTTTCAACTTTTGGAAGGCGGGAAGGATACGAACAATGTACAAGACGATGAAATGGTGAACAGTCAGAAATTATACTTATGTAATTGGGACGTAATTAACGGGCAAGAGCAGAAATTTTGCATGGCAAAGAAATTAAAATAAATTTCGACCTGGGTTTAGATGTTACTATGTACATCATCAAGAAGTCTGATCAGGTTCGACCTATGATGAATTGTCATTGAAATCTTGGTGGAATTATATTTTTTATTTTTATTTTGGATAATGGCACTTTTCTGTTAATGTGACCGCGTAATTGCGTAGTTGGTTACTGTTATGGTGTTGGATGGGTTTTGTTATAAAACATTATTTATCCTTTGTACTAGGGTTTTTGCGGGGTTGGGTAATGCTGTTTTGGGTTAGGGTTGGGGTGTTTCCTGTAACTAAAACACATTCTTTCCAATAAACTTCACATTGGCAGGCTTTAATTTGTAGAAGAATATCAGTACCTACTAATGTTAAAGACAAGCTTCGTACTTTTCTAGAAAAATTTTGAAATTACAACGCAGTTCGCCGCTTTACGAAATCGTCAGGTCAGGTATACTACGCGTCGTACTTTAAACATTTCGTACAAACGTACTAAGTTTGTCGTAATCATGAGTACTCTCTCACTAAACTTATTGTTTTCAAGGATATATACTTACATAGAAACTATTACAACACCAGCATAATTAGCAATCATCTAAATATTACCACAAGGCTATTAAGGCAACAACTTCAATAGGACAGTATTACGGTGACAGTGGAGGAATATTTGCGTGCCTTGGTTTAAAGTGGTTCCACCGTAAAATGACTTAGATGTCATTTTATTCGTACTCTGTCTACTGGTAAAAAAACTTGTTCTCTATCTGATATGAACAACAAAATAATACCTTTCCACGCTATTTTATTCTATAATTGAACTTGAAGTTACATTGTGTTCAATGGGGGAATGAGAGAAACACGAAGAAAAATAGTATTTTTCTATAAAATATAAATGCCATTTTCGTGGAAAACTATTTAAATGAAGGAAATAATCCAGAGAAATTGAATAAAAGTAAAATACAGGCATCTTACCACCTAATTTTTCTAGTTATTAGGGAATTACTGCCGTAATTGAAGTCAATATGCGGTAATTCGTAGGAAATGACGCTGCAGTCGGCTCAAATGGCTGAAAAAAAGTGCTAATTTAAAATACATTCGTGGAATAATCACGTACATACATACATAAATGTAGGCCACGTATTTCATCAGCGAAAGCATGATTTTATGGAGAAAATGTGGAATTTAGTATTTGTTTTGACTCACACAGTCACGGCGGAACCTCCTTAAGGGGAACAGTGCCTGGATTACAATTACCGGGGTTCTCTGTGTACCAATATTCTCTGTCGCCCGTTCTCAGGACAATGCTCCCTCGTTCAAAAACCGTACACGTGGAGGATGGAGTGAAGGGGTGAAGGGTTGCACCGCGTAGTACCCTTCTACCCGTCGCGTCTCGGCCTCACAATCAGGAGGCGGCGTTTCCTCTTATTTATCGCGTGCACCCCCCCCCCCCCGCCCCCCGCCTGCATCCAATCCGCACCTCGTCCTTCCTCTGTCTTCTGCTCGAGACTCCTCCTTCCCTCGTGAGATGGAGCGGCGGTCGTGGCGATGATTGCCTCGTGATTTCCTCTCGCCCTCTTCCGTCTGCTCGATCAATCCGTTTTGCTTTCGACGATATGTGCGGAGGAGGGGCGAAGGGCGGAGGGGGATATGGAGGGGGGAAGGAGGAGGCTGAGGAGATGGAACATGGGGAGTCGAGGGTGAAATCCACCCTTCGCCTTACCCGGCGGGAGGGTGGGGGGGGGGGGAGAGAGGAAATGGAGATCATGACTCCTTTGGCGGCGAAGACGGCAGGCGCTTAGACACTCCCGCTCGCCTCGCTTGTGCTTGAGGGCGTGCTGCCCTCTTTATTTATCGTCCCCCGCCGTAAAGGGGATGGAATGAGAGGGTGGAGGGAGGGAGGAGAGGGGCGAGGAGGGGAGAGGAATGCGTTGCGAGGGGTGGGTGATGTCTGTCAAGCACCTTCCGTTTGTTTGTCCTTTTCTTCTTGGGCCTGGAGGACGTAGGGGGGTGTGGAGTGAAGGGGATGTTGCCACGTATCGCGGGGGTTGATTGCGCTCCCCTCTGCGTCGCTCACTCATCCCTCTTAACGTGGTTTGAGCGAAAAACCACTTCACCTAAAATTTGATGAATTTGGCCTCATTTTAAAGAAAAAAAAACTCATCTTTTCAATGATATCAAATAATCAACCCCTTGCCGAACTACTTTTCGAGCAATTTGCCTGATAATATAAACTGTTTTACATGGGGTAGATTATGGCTGTGCGCTGGAGAGGGAGAATGTTAAACAAATTAGGAACTTGTAGCACCTAGATTTCGCCAAAAAACTATCGGTGTGTAGATTGCATGTTTTCTCAACTATTTATAAAAAATAATCTATAACTCACCACTGTAATTTTTCAGAATCGCAAAAAAAACCTGTTATTTTGAGGGGTTTTCAGCCGTACGGCGGGAAAAAATGAGTCAAGTTAGATACTTATGTAGCTTTATTTATTTAATTACTGCGAATTTTGATCACATGTAACTATATCTTTTCGCCGTTAATATTAAAATATTTATTTCGTACTTCTTACAGATGCTGAAATAAAAAAATAAAATTTGAATATGGTCTCCATTATGACTAGGGAACTATCTCGCTCAAACCCCCTTAACCACGCGTAGATGTGCAGGCAAGGAAGTGGTGCAAATCAAAAGCTGTGCAATCAATGTATTTGGAGACAATTATCTCAAAACCTTTGAAGAGTGAGAATGGGGTAAAATGTTGGGAATTGTTAATAGAAGGTAAGTTTTCTTATTAAAATTGAGGTAAATTAATTAAAATGATGTTAAGATCACGAACCTTACATAGAAATGGCTACAGATACTTAGGTCCTGCTTTCGGGGATTGGGCAGAGGTGTGGTGGCTACCCACTTCGACAGCTCACGTTTGTATCCGAAGGTGGTGGCGAAGATTTTTTCCGCCGAATGCAGGCCCCAACTATAGTGGTGCTACATGAAGATCAATTAAAATGTGGTATTCCGGCCGTCGGATGGGGGTCATTAACCTGTGGTATACTTGGCGCCTTTCGTTAACATTTGCCTGATGCCGACGCAATGTCTCTCTCTAAAGCCTTCTTTCTTTCTCCGGCGAATGCTTTACTAATCAACCTACCCATCTTCTTGATTATTATGTTGATGAAGTAAACGATCTCTGTGTTGTTATAAATAGAACCTTGACTTAAAGCTCACATGTTCATAGTATTTCTAATAAAGTTTTGAAAACACTTTATCAGCTGAAGCAATTCAGACACGTAATACCTTTTCCGCTACGCCAAAAGCTGGTAACCTCTTTAGTTTTACCACATATAGATTACTGCTCGCTGGTATTCACAAATATATCAAAAGAACAAATTGCCATTCTAGAAAGATTACAGAATTGTTGTACACGATATATATATATGATATCTCACGCGATGGACATTGGACATGGATGGACACACGATGGACAGCCCGTATTATGAGATGTTTAATTGGTTAAAAATTGAAGAAAGACGTATGCTGCAAATGGGTGTATTTATATTTTTAAACTATTAAATGTAAAGATTCCATTGTATTTATATGGTCAATAGGTATATATATATAATAAGGACAAAAAAAGCGAATGACTAGAAATAATACGAACTTAATAATACCATGCCATAGAACAACTACTTACAATAAACCATTTTATGTAACATCGTGTAAATTGTGGAATTCTCTTCCTCAGAATATAAAGACGTTGACATCAGTGTATGTATTCAAGAGAGCTCTGAATGAATATTTATGTTCTAAATATTAGTATATAAAATGTAATAATTACTTATTTATTTTTTTTTATGTTTTGTAAATTATGTAATATTAGTGGCTGTTTATACAAAGCATTGTAAGTGTTATTCCTTTAATCTTTTTATGTAATTTAATCCTTTTATGTAATACCAACCTCTAATATTATGTCTCCTGCATGTCATTATGTAGCTATTACTTTATTACTTTACGTTGTTTGTAAATCTTATCAGCAATTTAAAATATAAATAAATGTAAATTCCATGTACTTGTGCTCCATGGGATTATATAGTCTCAGAGTAAAAACTTTATCTTATCTTATCTGTCCTCAAGTGGCGCTAATTACCTCGGTTGTCGGCCTCCTCCTCAAATAACCCACAAACCTATCTCTTTAACTATGAATTGCCTTAAAGGAATCCGTATAAATAAGTTTTGCTGTAAGACATCGGTACCATTGCACGGCTCTGTCAATTTCGTCAAGGGGTCGCAAAGATATGGAATGATATGCTTTGTGTTTGAAGGAAGATGGGAAATAAAAATACAACTGGCTCCCTATGCCTGATTCTAATCGCCGCGGTAGATACCCACATAGCACTCAATAGCATGTTTATCATTTTCGCTAAAGATGCACAGTTCAGAACTGGTAGAAAGAGAACCTGTTCTTAAAGAATGAAATGGTAGAATTCATTATGACAAAAACAAAGTATCCCCACAATCGATTAATTAATTTGTACCTCCATTGTTTTACTTTCTGCAATTTGCATCCCTAGATAGTTATACTCTTTACAGTGTCCTATTTGTTGCCCACCTTCTAAAATAAGATTCTGTTGCATTCCTCCCATACACATATATTTTGTTTTGTCGATACTGATATCAAGACCCCAATTTTTTTATTCTTCTATTATTTTTCTGGTCATATATTCTAAATCTTCATAATCTTGTGATAGAATAACTTGGTCGTCTGCATAGCTTAAGGTGATTATGGTACTTTCTTTCAAAGGTATTCCCATGGAGTTGCATTTCCTTTTCAAACCCTTAAGCACTTGGTCTAAATATATTTTAAAATGTGTGGGGAAAATACAGCAGCCCTGTATTAGACCTTTATTTATTGTGAATCCCTGAGATAAGTCGTTTCCCATTTTGATCTTGGTTGCACTATTTTTGTACAAAATTTTTATGGCTATTATTAAGTATGAGCTTATGTTAGATCTTTCACAGTTTAATTTGTGGCACCGTATCATATGCTTTTTTAAGATCAACATATAAGAGGTGAAGCTCCTTGTTGTATGCCCAGGTTTTCTCTATCAGTTGTGTTAAACAAAACAGATGGTCTACAGTAGATCATCCTTCTCTAAACCCCGCTTGTTCTTCGGATTCCTTGTCTGCATACTCTTTCTCAATTCTATTTTTTACTATTTTGCCATTTAATCTGCTAATTGTACTAGTCACAGATATTCCGCGATAGTTATCGCACTCATTGCCTTTGCCTTTTTTGTATAACGGTGAGATATGGGAAATTCTCCAATCTTCTGAGACCTCTTCTCCATTTAGACATTTAGTAAAGAGTTCTGTTAATTTATTGTACAGTAACTCTGATCCATATTTTAACAGTTCTCCCGGTATTTCTCCAGGGCCAACAGCTCTTCCATTTTTTAGGGATTTACAAGCCTGTTTAACTTCACTGCATTGCATTACTATAGGTGATGTAACATTTCCTATGGTTAGCAGGTGGATTTCATTTTTATATTCTTCTCTATCCTCTGTCAATAAATTTTTAACAGTATATTTCCCATTTCTCTTTACTAATATATGTAATTAAATCTTTCTTTATATCCTGCCTCAATGATCTTAAAAACTTCCAGCTTTCTGTATTTCTGGTTCCTCCTATGTAGGTATTTAAGTGGTTGCATTTCTTTTACCAGCTAGCGTTCTTTTTCTGGGTTAAGTTTCGTCGCACTTTCGCTTGATTAATGAAATGATAAATTTCTTTCACCACTTATAAGAATAAGTTAATACTTGTGTACAAAATAAGTGGCTTTTTATAGTTTCGACATAGTATGACTAGAATGATGCTACAAATGAACAACACATTATACCCTCAGTGTGTTTTTGCAAATGCAATACATACTTTGTGAAAAATATATTACAATATGATTATTTTTCTGCGCGTCTTACGTCGTCACATTAAAGTGAGGTAAGGAGTCCCCATATGGTGGAAGTGTACAGTGTAATGTGTGTGATCTGCTCACAAGTATGTCGACATTTGCACCGTGGAGAAAAATTTGGAAAGGCACTCGTTTTCCGGAAAAAGAGGAAAGCGTTTAAATTAGTTTGAGCGAGATATCCTCTCTAACAGAATTGGATGAATTTGACCTAATTTTAAAGAAAAATACCTCACCAATCTAATGGTGCCATAGTATCAGCCACCCACTGCACTAGGTACTTTCCGAGATATTTGCCAGAAGCCGCTTACGGGAAATGGTACGCGAATGAACCACAGGGAGGCTTTATTTAAAAAAAAATGAGGAATTTGTAACGCAGAGATCTCGTCGATAATTTAACAGAGTGTAGTTTTCTATGTTTTCTCAATTACTGCTTCAAAAGAAAACAAATCTCAATAATAAGCTCAAAAGTTTTTTTCAGGATCGCAAAAAAACAAGTTTCGATGGTGTTTCCACCGAACGGCGTGTGAAAGAAATGAGTCGGGTTAAGGTGGTTTGAGCGAGATAGTTCCCTAGTCATAATGGAGACCGTATTCAAATTTTAATTTTTTATTTCAGCGTCTGTAAGAAGTATGAAATAAACGTTGTAATATTAATGGTGCAAAGATGTAGTAATATATGCCCAAAATTCGCAGTAATTAAATAAATAAAGCTACATAAGTCTCTAACTTGACTCATTTTTTCCCGCCGAACGGCTGAAAACCCTTCAAAATAGCAGGTTTTTTGCGATTCTGTCAAAATTACTGTGGTGAGTAATATATTATGTTTCATAAATAGTTGAGAAAACATGCAATCTACACACCGTTAGTTTTTTGACAAAATCTAGGTGCTAGAAGTTCCTAATTTGTTTAATATTCTCCCTCTGGAGCGCACAGCCATAATCTATCACATGTTAAACTGTTCATATTTTTAGGCAAATTGCTCGAAAAGTAGTTCGGCAACGGGTTGATATTTTGATATCATTGGAAAGATGAGAGTTTTTTCTTTCAAATGAGGTCAAATTCATCAAATTCTAGGTGAAGTGATTTTTCGCTCAAACTACCTTAAAGAATTTATTTATTTAATTATATATTATCTATCGGTGTATTTATTTAATTACAGAGAATTTCGGTCTTGTAAAGAAATGCTTTTGCGCCATTAATAATAAAATATGTACTTCAAGTTCCTTACAGCTGCTGAAATAAAAAAAATAATGTTCGAATATGGTCTCTGTTATGACAAGGGAAAAATCTCGCTGCAACCAGTTGAAAGTGAGGAATGCATGGAAAGGGAGTTGATGTGTTTGGTGTGGAGGGCGAGGAGGAGGGGGAGAGGGAGGGTGAGGAGTATGGGGTGTTGACCGGTGTGTTGAGTCCATCTATTAGGGGCCTGATTAGTGGGCGGGAGGAGAGCTTTCGGCGTTGAAAGGGGACCCTAGAAAGGGGTGAGGGTAGGAACGTAAGAGGGGTTTTGGGAGGGGGGGGGGCGTTGAAGGAGACGCGGTCACTCTGACGTGAATTGATGACGACGAAAACCTAAGCGCCCGCGGACGCTTAATTATCCGTCTCTTGTTCCGCTCCTCGTCCCCCTCGCGGAGATTCGTCGCATTTTGTCGGATAATCCCAGAACAAAAAGAAAACCCTGTTCGTCTCTCTCTCAACACCCTCCCATTTTTTTTTAAGTGTCCGTGGAGTAATTCCCTCTCACGTTTTCCCCTGACATGCACCTATGTAATGTACGTAGTACCTAGGTGCGCACGCGTTGTTTACATCCTCTACTTGACTGGAGATACTACACCAACCGCTTGATTCCTTTGCCATGTAGCAGTAAAAATGTGACGAATCATTCTATATCTTGTGAAGTTTTATCTAATTGTTATGACTGAATGTCTGATCTTGATGTAGCTATATTAAAAAATTTACTGCCAAGAGTGTTCGTTAAATGATAGCGCTTTTGGGAACGGCAAGATTGCATCCAAACTCAGTTTTTTAAACGCATTTACGATAAAAGGATAATATATAAATGCATAGCAATATTTTCTTACTTTTAGGCATTTAATTTTTATGTCCTTGTTGGGTCATCAGTTTCATACTGTTCACAAGATTGAAATCATGGGCATAACTTCAAAGAGAAATCATCTGAGCCATAATCATAAGGATCGTTAATTATTGTGGAGTGCGTATGCAAATTAATCAAATTCGAAAGAATGGGTACTGGATAAAGATATATTAACCTTGGTAAAAACCATAACTTGCCCTCACAGCCTTCCTCATAGTTTTTTTTAAAGATCTAAAGAATTTATTTATCACGTTTACAGTAGCATTACAGTAAAATAGTAAAATATAATAATGAACACAATGATTAATAATGAATGCAAATTATCCTTTTTTAAGTAATGTTTCCTTGTGGTCCTGCTAAGCCATAGGATTGTCAGCAGGTGCCACGTTTCAACAATTTGGGTGATCGGAAAAATAATTGTTAAATACAATTGACGAAAAATATTCACAAGAGAGAAATAGTTACCAATTAACTAAGTATTCCGTAATGGCAAATGAAATATTTAACATTTAAATATAGAGCTAACCTCATTTAAAATAACATGCTGCTCTCGCAGATACAACAACCTCAAGAAACATAAAAAACAATACAGTTCATAATTCCACACATGCTCCAAAATAGGAATAATATGATACCACCTAAAGATAGAAAACAAATGTCTGTCATCAGATGGATTCGTACAATTTTATTGAATTTTAATTGAATTTTAATCCATATTGACTTCAGTGTTTAAAATAACACTAATTCAAGAAATATATAGCACAGAATAGTAATGTAACACTTTCATTTACCTTGTTAATAAAAAAATTATAACCAGTAGTACCCCACTAAGTGAACTAGCACAATTAGACAACTTAAATTTGTTCCAGGCAGTTAAAAGAATGATTTGCAACCTGGCTCTGTAGCTCCTCTTACCGTGATAAGTAGGTTATCTACTAAATGCTAGGCTTTATTTTGTGTGCAACAAATATATGAATGCGTTGATGTGCAGTTGCTATATCTTGCTATTCTTTAGTTGCAACATCTTGCTATTCTTTTTTCGTCCACCCCTTAGCTGATTGGCCATGGTTATACGAATGATGATAAAGAAATACCGACTCTTTTAGAACTGCTCAGAGAATGGGGAGCACGTATTCCTCACCTTGAATCTCTCTCAAAGCCATGTCATGATTCCCGGATCTAGGAATTTTTTATCAACGTAATCCAGTTGGTGGCATTCAATTCTGTGACTCAGGGCTGGGACTGCACTTGATCCAATATAAGCATTTTTTTGTGTCTTGGAGCAAAAACTTGTTTTTTCGCGTCATACTAAAGGAACAATAATAACCGGAAGTCAAACAAAAGAATGGCTCATGCGTAACGGTAATCGAGTCTGAAAATTTGGCGATGAAATATATCGATATATGTCTGGTCAAATGTTCCGCTGGCGTATCGTCGAGTGATATCTTTGCATCGTCCAATCACTCTCCTCGGAAATATTTCGAGTAAAAGACCTGTTTGCTCAGTGTCACAAAAACGTTTCACTTTGTTCCGAGGCCAGACGGCAGAGGGCGTCCGGTTGCGGACGCGAATGTAAACCCTTTGGGGCACTACGACCCAACATAAAAGTCAAAAGGGGTTATTTCACGGAAAAAAGAAACGCATAGCAGATAGGTGATTCAGGAAAAGTGACTGCTTCCTTCTTTGAAATTTTTATTTACATATTCTCCAGCGAGATCAATGATTATTTTTTTGCAATATATTCTGATGCAATAATATTTTCCTCCCCTGCCACTCACTTTTTTGAGGGTGTCCTCTGCCACACACCCTCGAGGTGGCGAGCAGATTGCTTTTGCAGGTGTATTTTCTATTGATCTTAACGTTGCGTGGCTTCGTTCGTGGTGTACTCTACTCCTACGTCTTTCGCGTCTAACTTTGAATACAGTGATTCATTTCTTCACCGACGTCAATATTTTTACTTCATTCCGACACTTAAATATTTGGAGCAGGTCAGTGTTTGAAACTCTTAATGCTGAAGGTGCTGGTACAAACATTCTAGATCCTCAGTAAATGCTATTATGCGCTTCAGTTTCTTGGTATCCTAGTGAAATACCTACCGCATTGGAGGAGCGTTGATGAAAATGTCCCTATTTTGCCATGAAGGATCAAAAAGTAAGGTTTGTTGTTATTCTTGAATAGAATCCTCTCGTACAATTTTGCCAAAGTGTTACATTTTTAATGCTCATTCACTCTTAACACAAACTTACTCGCCTTCAATGAATTATTTGCATATACATATCGAATTCACTACGATTTTGTGGCATTGCAATGGTTAAAACTAAATTTTTCATGTGCCTATAAACTACTTTGAAAATTTTTGAAATTATGAGATTCAACTACAATGCAATTATAAAGATTTTCATGATTGTATCACTTCATTTGATATATGTACTCAACTTTGAAGTAAGTCATTACAAAAAGACGAAATGCACTGGTTGTGCTCCATTGTTTCTTGGTCCTCTTGAATATTATGATGTTGAGAATGGTTCAGAAACAACGAATCTCTAGAGAGATAATATCGATCGAATGAAGTGGACTACCTCCGCCACCGAATGAGAACACGGCGCTTGCTGACAGCAACTTTCGCCGCCATTCTGCCTCTCCATAGAGTCATCCGGCAGCGCCCTCCTCACACACCTGTCAACGATAAAATCCCCCAGCGATGCCTCCGGCTTCGGACGTCCCGGAGCTGTCCCATAAACAGCCGAGAGCGCTCCGGGAACTTCCGACCTTATTAGGAATGGGGGGAGGGGATGGGTTTCGGGTGGAGTTTGGAGGGGGACAAGCGCTTTCTTGATATGCCCTCTTCCCGCCCGCTCCTCCGAACTGAGAGACATTTCCCGTTCGCCCTTCTACCAGAAGCGAAACACGGCGTGTCAATGAATTCTCATGTGGCTAAGACGTTGTCTCCAGGAAAATTTATACGTCAATTAACGGCGCGATCTAACTTTCGCTAACGTCGAGGCTGAAGAGAACTCCGCGAGAGACGCCACTGAAGACGACGCGACTCTTTCAGGCGGCGTCGAGATCTTCCTTTTTAGCGCCGTTCATCATCCCCTTCCCATTTCACTGTTCACATACATCTATATCTACAAAATACCCTGCAAGCCACCTCAGGGGTGTGTGGCAGGGGGTGAGTATTCACCAACATGCATTACACTATACCCTAAAGTTAGTGTAACTACGACTAATTATGCATTAGCATAAATCGCTAATGCTTGTCACGAGACGAAGCCTCACAAGCATGCACTACTACACTACAGATGTCATCACAATGGAGAGGGACCGTTAATATATATGTATTTTACAACTACACAAATGGACAGAGACTCAAGACTTATGTAGAAAACATGCACGGCGTGCTGTTAGTACTAGGTAACAAATAAGGATTCAAGTATTAAGGAGTACTACTACTACTAAGAGCTATACTACCTAACGACAAACCTAGAAAAAGTCTCATTGGCATCTGTTATGGTCCCTTATCGTTCGTGGGAAAAATGACATTTTAAATCTGTCCGTTCTGCAGTCTAGTTCCCTAAATTTACTCTCATGATCTGATCTACCGTAGTATGTCGGATTTCGTAAAATATTATCAACGTCGTCATAAAATAGACTATTTTGGAACTTACATAATAGATTGAATCTAAATTTTAATCGACGGTCTGAAAGCTTTTCCCATCCCAGTTGCTGCAAAAGGTCAGTAACTCTAACGAGATTATCATAACGGCCTTTAACTTATCTTGCCGATCTTCGCTCCACGCGTTCTAACTCAGTTTCCACGCCGTTTTCCACTGGCAGCGTATTCTAGGTGGGGTCTAACGAGGGAGAAGTAGCTGATTTCCCTAACTTTATCGTCGCACTTGCCAAGTACTCTTTTTTGTTCGTTGTTTTGCACGTACTCGGTTGTGCAGCCGTCGAGAAGAGCGAAAGCTCATGCTCGCCTTGCAAGTATGTCTCCAAACTTGACTTTTCCAACTCCATCCATTTGATTCTTCGTTTACGCATCGGTTATCTGCGTTCACGTGTCAACCAGCCTCTCTCTCTCTCATGACTTGCTCACGTTCAAGCATAAAGCGTTCATTTCTCTCTCTCTCTCTCAGTAACGTATCCACTTCTTTGCATTTCCCTCTTCTCAAACACGCTCCGTTCACTCTCAATCGATTGAGTATGCTAGTTATGTACCTGCACTTATTTATGAAAAAAACACAATGCTCATATATTTCTTTTATATTTGCTCAACATTTTCTGGAGTGTCAACTTAAAAGTAACTTTGAACATTTTATAGAGCAATATGAAATATTGTAAACGTGGCAAAAATTTTAATCAGGTTAACAATTTTACTTATAACCTAAATTCACATTTGATATCAATAATCTTTTAGTAGTACAATAATATCCCCAGTACTACTCTACGGATCCGAAACGTGGAGGCTGTCGAAGAAGGATGAGAAAAAACTAATTGTGTTCGAGAATAAGATATTGCGGAAAATCTATGGGCCCACATACGAAGAAGGACAATGGAGAAAAAACACAACAGAGAAATCAGGAATCTATACAAACATCCAGACATAGAAAGTGAAATAAAGGCAAGAAGAACCAGGTGGGCTGGACATTCTAAGGAAAGAGGAGGGGTGTTTGCTGAAGGAGGTACTAAATGGGATTCCTGAAGGAAGAAGACCCCGGGGAAGACCACGGCTAAGATGGTGGGACCAAGTGAGAACGGATATGCGAAATATCGGAGCAACAGAGAGAGAGGCAGAAGATCGATGCAGGTGGAGGGGATTTGTTGATGCGGCTAAATATCGCCTAAGATATAGATGGTCCTGGGAGTAAAGAGTAAATAAGTAATCTTTTAGTAGAATGTTCGTATAGTTTATGAATTTGCTTCACAATCCCCGGCCTTGTTACCCTCTGCATACTCACTGCTTCTTTCCCGCCCCTCTCCACTCATTCGCCTTGAAATACAAACCTCCGCACCACGAGCGACCTTCCCCTCCATGCCTGCCCCTTCTCCCTCCCGCCCCATTATAATGCACTTACACAACCATAAGAGGAATATGAACCCCGATTATGACATTATGGATGTTGAAATCATGGCTGGCAAGAATAAATAATAGTGAAGTGTAGAAAGGGAGAAATCATTTTATGCGAGTCAGTTCCACAAAGTTAAGTCTGAACTGAAAGCTTTAACTTGTATAGGTATAGCGAAACTTGGTGGCACTCACTAGCAGAGAATCAGAGATCACTGAGGGTAAATCAAGTGTTGAAGAGCGGGCAAAGGTACCGAAAGACTCCCGGAGTGGCATTTGGAGGATGACTCAGCCACTTTATTCCACATCACTTGTATGATTTCCTCTTCCTTGCGAAATACTCGTAACATGCGAATGCAACCAAGTTTCGCTACACCTATACACCATGCTCGCACTTCATTCCACTTCTTTACTTCCTCAAATACCTTACCCTTTTTATTTTCTTCGAGAACCATGCATTTTTAACTTTCTCAGACATTTTATTGTCCTAATCTTCCCTGGCGCTCTCATTAACCCTATTTTTATATTTAACAGCATTTTCTCATTTTTTTTCCAAGTTCATTCATTGGAGTTCTGTCGAAATAGAATGCCATGAACACTAACCTCTGATCCGTCTATCCATCGGCACCGGGGTTAATTTTCGCATTGATTACTCCCCTCCTTGAGCTATCTCTTCTTATAATGTTATTTGGTTGATAACAGCCAGAGCCTCCTGGACTTCATCGTGGGTATTTACACCTTTTAAGGTGGTTCCTCCGTGAAATGACTTCAATGTAATTTTATTCATATTCTGTATACTTGTAGAAAAAGTTGTCCTCTATCTTATATGAACACAAAATAATACCTTTCTGCGCCATTTTATTCTATAATTGAACTTGAAATTACATTGTGTTCAATGGGGGAATGAGAGAAACACGGGGAAAAATAGTATTTTTCCATAATATATAAATGCCATTTTCGTGGACAACCTTCTCTAAGAAGGAAATAATGCAGAGAAATTGAATTTAAGAAAATATAGGCCTCTTACCACCTTATTTTTCTAGTTATTGGGGAATTACTGCCGTGATTGAAGTCAAAATGCGGTAATTCGTAGGAAATGGCGCTACAGTCTGCTCCTATGACTGGAAAAAAGTGCTAATTAAAAAAAAATTCGTGGAATAATCTGCATCTTTTGTTCCTTTCTTTTGCCTTTTTATAGGTAACGCATTGCATCAGTGAAAGCAGGATTTTTTTGGACAAAATATAAAAAATGTGGAATTTAGTATTTATTTTGAATTACTAAGTCGCGGCGTAACCTCCTTAATGGTGCTTTGAAAGTGTTATTTTGTTTTCCTGTATTTTTTGGGGTAAAATGTTTTTTTTTCACTCGGTCACTCATTCTTCCTATACAATAATAATACACTTATAATGTATAATAGATACCTACCTCATTTCCTTCAATCGCCACCGCGTTCCAATCACTCATCACCGCTCTTGTGTTTTATTCCCGGGGCAACACCAATCTCTTATTGTAAGCTCCATCACATTATTCATCGGCACTGCCTCTTGTTGTAATGCGCACTTAAGTTGTCACTTCATTTGTTTAATGCGGCTTTATTTCGACTGAGAGTACTCTTTCGCTCACTTTCTCTGAGGTAACTCTTCCCAAATTTTGTTTTTTGGAAGCGATAACCCCGTGATGAGACTTTTGTATCTCATTAAAAGTTACTCCATTGAGACCAGTAAAAACTCAAACGATTCCTGCCATCTTATTGGTACAGCACCAACGTCGGAGCTGAACACCGAGTGACGTCTCCTAAAATAAGTAATTTTTGAATAAATACATATTATTTTTTTAAATTTCTCTCCAAAGTCATCGTCCATGTATATCGAAGAATCGAAAAGCAATTAACTTCAAATTCAATCGTCTACGATCAACATTTGATCAATCAGAGTAGTATTATATTGAATTTTAACCGATTCAATTGAAAAGTGGTATCATCGATTTGATTACTCCATTATTGGGATCTTGCGTGACGTCATAGAGACTCAATTAGATATTGAAATTTTAGCTGGATAAACAAGCAATATTTGTTATAAGGTTCAATTGAATTTAAATAATTTATTTATAATAGACATTGTTTGAATGGAGCAGGTAAACTAAACCACATAATGGGACCATAACAGCTGCCAATGAGACTTTTCGTTAGGTAGTGTAGCTCTTAGTAGTAGCAGTACTCCCTAATACTTGAATCCTTATCTGTTACCTAGTACTAACAGCATGCCGTGCATGTTTTCTACATAAGAGTTGTCTCTGTCCATTTGTGCAGTTGCAAAATACATATATATTAATGGTCCCTCTCCATTGTGATAATATCTGTAGTGTATTAGTGCATGCTTGTGAGGCTTCGCCCCGTGACAAGCATTAGCGATTTATACTAATGCATAATTAGTCGTAGTTACACTAACTTTAGGTTATAGTGTAATGCATTTTGGTGAATACTCACCCCCTGCCACACACCCCTGAGGTGGCTTGCAGGGTATATTGTAGATGTAGATAGAATGCTTGTTCATACAACCAGAAGTGTTTAGGTTTAAATAAATATCATTATCAAACTGCATGTCGAGGTGGAATTAATTTCTCTCGTGTTTGAAGGTTTCGCGACCCGAGTCATGTTATTTCACTGACTTACTCTATCGGTCTCCTTTGGCACTGCCATTGGAGCAAAGTCTACCATTAAATACAAATATAATTAAAATAGAATCATGTCAAAATTAGAAAAAAACAGATGATTCAAAAACGGAGATCATTTAACTGTGTAATTAAAATCAATATTTCTGTACTGCCACCTATTGAGCCGTGCTTCGTACTATTCCTCGCATATCTTCAGCTCCACTCTATTGCAATCTATGATAGTCTCTGAGTCACCAGGCTTACCTCAAGGTGATAAACCAGAGGAGCGTTTTGAGTGTGATGTACATACCTCATTTCGTATGCCCAAATGCGAGTGAATTTCAGTCACATCGGGTTTTTGAGTCAAATTGACTTCAGTCAAATCGTTTCTCTGTCTCCGTCTTCTGCTATTTCTTAAGAAGTTCTAATCGCAACCGACATCTTAGAAGGGGGTGGTCATTGACGCTTCCCCAGACTTCCATTATTTCGTTTATCTCTGATCAAATCGGGCATAATCTAATTAATATCTGCCAGTTCCTCCAGGAATGTCCTTGTGTGTCTAGGACTCTGTTTATTTCTAAGGGACTCTTCTCTCGCAGTGGTCGTTTATTGATTGATCCTAATCTATATTCACCTCTCACTCGTTCAGGTCTCGCTTAATTTCCTCCGCTTTCCAATCTTCAAGCTTATTCAGTGTTCTTTTTCCTGGATCGTTATTTGTTTGAGTTGCTTGTTTACTGGACTCTGATCACAGCGGATTGTTGGGTGAATGTTCGTCGTGGTTCCAGCCGGTTTGGAACCCGTAATAACCTCTCCTAGTCTTATCGCACAACCCACTCGGCTACCTAGTGACTGAACCCCTCAGCATTACTCTCAGCATGGGGTGATCCCTACTAATAAAAGTGCTCATCAACATTTCGTTCTTGTAATTAAACATTCCTGTCATTGTATAAGACCCTTGTCACCAGAGTCCAAATTTATCTCTCGCCTAAGCTCCAGGTTTCGAATCCTAGATGATACAAATCCAGCACCATTATCAACCGAAAAAACGTCACGACAACTCTGCCCTTGTTTTAAAAAAATATCGCGTCGGTGCAGCGGTGCACAGCCGAATAAATCTCACGGTGCACGGACACTTACTCTCTCGAAAGTCAAAATGTCCTCTCCCCTTGCTTGCTTTTTGCCTCCCTTTCCGTCTTCCATTGACAAAGCGTGACCCCACACGCTGTCGCTTCAATCAGACTGCCGCACCCACCGCTCAACCCTCTCCACCAACTCAGAAAACCCTGCGACGAGTCCCAAAAGCCCTCCTTCTTGGATGTGGGCTTATCTGAAGGCGCATCTTCCTCGGAGATAAGGGCGTCCGTACAACCATCGAAGACGTCTCTCTGCATTCTTTCGATTTTATTAGGGGTGTCCAATTAGGGGCGTGACAATCGATACGGCCCAAAATCGACGTCGAATCCAAAATCGGATAGCCAACTTCATTGATGATAGCTTATGGGAAAGTTTTTCTGAAATTTGGTGGCCGTCGAAATAAGTTATTTTGATTAATTTTCATTAAATTAATTTTCACTTCCATCCATTGGATTTTTGACTTATTTGACGCCCAGATCCCTTTTCATTGAAAGTAATTGCGGTAAATCCCTTGGTCAATCCCTAACCAGGGATTTACCGCGATAGGCTGGTATAGGCTGGTAGAATTAGAATAATTAAATTCAAAACAATGTTTTTAAACGAGGTTTTTTGCTGGAAAATTTGCATATAAATAATTAGCACGGTTACCATGAATAAAATTGCAATAACATGTGGCCCCGCCGAGTCCATTGATTGTTCGTAGTTTGACAGATGCCTGAAAAAGTCAGACTCACCTTGCAGATTTAAAAAAAACAAATCTATGACAAATGCACCTTGGAAAATGGCCACAAACAATATTCGATTTCAAACTTCATGTAAATATTCTTGCAGCTTCGTACAATATGTTACTACTCTCGATAACTGATGTTTGCTGTGTTTATAGCCTGCTAAAAAAGTTAACTTTACATACCGAAGGTTAGCTCTCCCATCTCTCTGCAAAAAGCTCCTAGAAGTGTCAAAAACTTTGCGTGTAAATTACTTATATGCATTAAATATACGTCACTTCTTTCTATTTATGCATTAGATACTGGAGTCGGGTGAAAATTTATTAATTACTAAAATCGGCCTCGGTGGCGGCGGGGTAAAGTCCTCGCCTGCTAACCCAAAGGTCGCGGGTTCGAATCCCGCCTGGGGAGGAATTTTCAACTTCCCAGGACATGGTTGTTTGTGCTTGTCCATTGTTGATTGTTAAAATACCCCGTTGTAAAGGCCAATAAGTGCTGTTTTCGGTGGTAATATATAATAAATAAATAAATAAATAAATAATTAAAATAAATAATACCTATCATAATATCTCAAACCGCCCTATTAGTTTCAAATTAATTACAGTAACAAGTGGGTCAAATTATGTCAAAACATAATGATCGTTTACCAATGGTACTCTATTTTTGTTGCTGAATTAAATAAAATAGGTCACTATTAAACCTTTAATTTCAATTTTTATGCAAAATGGGTTACAAAGGCATTTAAAAGTCACACATTTGATCAAAACGGCCACCTCTTATCAAAGCGATAGTGGACACAGCCAAGCGTTGTTTTGAGCGCAAGGTAAGTACAAAATTAAATCTCTGCACCTGTTTCAGTGTTAATGCAACTGAAATTTAGAATTGCTCACTTTTAAATCGTGGTTATGCCTTCAAAAGGGGTGTATGTGGTTTAGGTCACGCCCCATCATTGTTTTCTCCATAATTATGGATGTTTTTTCACCTGTATTTGGTTGATGTTGTTTTACAATATATGTTGGAGAGCCTTCAACGAACGATTTTGTATAACTTTAAACAATGAGGCATATTTTGCATAAATTCACGCTGATCATTAATTTGGAATCACATTTTGTGCTCCCACTGAAAAGTGTACGCTCTGCATTTCGGCGATGAACCGTCCCTCCATTTTTTATTTCTCCTTCGACGAAAGTTTTGATCTCCGGCAGCGAACGCTTCCGAGCGCGATTAGTTTGTCTTGTTGTCGACAGATGGCACAACGGCCGTCTCTCTCTCATGTCGAGCACCCCCACCCTTTGGGTAGCTCCTCTCGCCGGACTCTGGCCGGACGGGTGCTTCAAAACTATCCATATCACGACATTTACCCTTGATGCCTAAAGGTACATACTCCTAGAGTTTTAATTCCATTTTGTAGCATTCATCGGAATAATTATTATCTTACTTCGACCACGTAATTTATAATTTCTACTCGCTGAAATATGTTTGCTGGACATCTGCTGTGTATTTACAATATTGCTTAGTTAAGTTTCCTCTTTCACACAAACACGACACATACGACATTATACTCTTCTCATGTCAAGTGCGCCACTTGTCAATTGACCGGTAGGGGTGAGTCTCGCACTCACCGGAACGGTATAATCTACGAGCCTACGGCGCGATCAGAACTTCGTGTGTGTTTGCTGGACATTAAGAAATTACATTACGGTAAGATTGGACCGGAAAATCTTATTCCAGTCCTATAAATCACTCAAACTGCACTAATCAAATAAAAAATTCAGAAAAAAATACTCGATTGGCCGTAAAATATATGCACCACTCGTCAAAATAAAAATCAAACACTTGCTGTGTTGGTTTGCGGGAATGGGGACACCGCAACAGGGACAAACTGATTTGATTTGCACTAATTTGACAGGATTTGCACTAATCATATTGGAAGATGAATTTGCTACATTTCAATGAAAATTCGTAGCATCATGTAAGTATCCTTTACATCAGAGAAGTAAATTAATTTCAATACACCGTGACAGCGATAATTATTTAATACACCGGTGTACAACGTTTTTCGACCTTCCGTAACCCTTGATAGCACGTTTCCCCTGAGCGTACTTCTCTGATACTTCTATCAGTTGAACTCCCTTGCAGTGACAAAGGTATGCTTGCTCTTGTTGTCCGTGTTACGAGGAAGGTGCACCACCTAAATATGCATCATAATATGCTACATTTAATATGAGTCTGGGTTATGCTTACGAAGTGGAACGGGCAACTATAGCTTGTACGTACTTGCGGTCGAAAAACGCATAAAACAAGTGAGTGACGGTAGCCTTAACCTTAGCATCTCTCGTTAAAATGCCAAAAACTAACGTTATATTAGGCAAAGGGAAGTAAGTGTAATGGGTCATGAAGGAAAAATATAACACTTTTGAACTTAAAAATGGCAGATTATATACGTGGTGGGTGGGTAGAAGGGCAGAAGTCAATAAGGGCGAATTTTTAGGAGCGCCTTGAGAAGTTGAAAAAATTCTGTGTAACAGATGTGAGACTTATATACTTTGCACCAGTGCTAAAATACACTAATACATATTAGGAAGAATTACGACTTGTGACCATTTACCTAACTCAGAAGTAGAAAAATTGAAAACAAATGTGACAAGGCAAAATGGACCAAAGATGACTTATGACCCTTTTCCCGTCGTCCACAGATATAACATGCATTCTTTGCCCTCACGAAGTTCACGACCCTTGCCATATCAGGCGTCACGATGAATTAATACGAATGGTGCGGCCGGTTGGTGAGCCTGTTCTCATACTGGTGCTCTCGCGGTCGCGCAGTTGGTCCGAAGGCTGAGATTGTGACGTCACTTCCTGAATTTTAGCAGTATTAAGAGCGGCTAGTACATCTTAAAGTGGATCGAAAAAATGCCATTTACTTTCGTCATTATTCAGCTTATCAAGTGTACTTACCTCGAAACCACGAAATCCGTACGCCTTATAAGGGCACGCGTACCACACGTTGGACACAGCTGATTTAGTCGATCAAGCATCATGACGTGCTTCAACTTCAAACAGGACGTGCATTTTAGATTTACGTAGGGTTGATTTTTAAATACATATTCTATTCATTTTCGTGTCTTCACCTCTTGTACTTCTTCATATTTTCGGGTTCTACCGCGTAGGTTGCTGTGTTGATGACAACAGTTTCGTTGTCTGTTGAAACTGTTGTCATCAACACGTTGTCTGTCCACGAAACTGTTGTCATCAACACAGCAACCTACGCGGTAGAACCCGAAAATATGAAGAAGTTCATCATAAACCACCGCGAAAACCTTCGTTCTTACTTCACCTCTTGTGTTGACTACAGTTTCGCTGGCTTTCCAACCAGCGTGTTCAGATCGACGGTAACGGAATGCAGTTTTGGCCCCCTTTATACATCTTTATACATAGTAATCAGTTTTGTATGAAAGTATATTTATATTATCTGCGATAATTTGCTCTTGCCACCCGGTTGAAACCTAACGACATTTTTTTCTATAAAAAATAGAACATAGATATATCTTTTGTAACAGTGGCTGAATTAAAGGCTTCCTTAAGCAAATGGATGCAAATATGGCGGCACCTGTGTGATAAAAAAATAACGTGTCATCAAAGTTGAAATATCATTATGGCCATCCTCTACGAGGAAGGAGCTTAGGGAGGAGGAGGTGATTACCCGCTTAAGGGTAGAGCAGAGTTCCCTGGCATATCCCTTCCCCTTGAAAAGATTCCTCCATGGTGGTGAAGATTGGTTAGGCTTTCAGGGGATGACAAGACGGATCTAAAGACCTGACCAACGACCTACGAACCTTCTTAATCCTATGATTCGATACGTTTGTTACCCCGATTCATTTTTCCCCCCGGTGACCTCAGAGTGACCCTTGAAGGTCAAGGGATGACAAGAGGAATCTGAAGACCTTACCATCGATCTTGGCACATTTTTAAACATATGATTCGACAGGTTTGTAGCGGCGATTCGCTTTTCGTCACCCCTATGACCTTGACTGTGCCCGGGGTCACGGTTAAAATTTCGAACTCGAAAGTTCTTCCATTGTGTTTTTTGTGCCCATAAACCTAAAAATTGAAAGTTTGGCATAGAAATTCTGTCATTTTTGTATTTCGAAATTTTAATATTGAAATTAATAAGGCCAAATTTCGAATTTTGGTTGTACCCTATTTATGGGGTCAAAAGTTCATATTTATAAAATTTCGCTCACACTCAACAAAACTTACGATCTTTTTTTACCAAGGTACCAAATTTCATTCATGTGGCACGAAAGAAAGTGTCTGAAATTATAGGTTAGAAATGGCACACGATCAATGGGACACTCTGTATAGGGCGTCCTGCGTACTAGTTGCTCCCAAGAACGCCAATAGAGAAGACGGATACCCTTAGCAAGTACGAAGGATAGAGACGACCAAAACTGCATTCCGTTACTTTGAAGACGCTGGAAGGAACACCAGCGTAACTTGTTGTCAACCCCACCCGCGCTGAAGATCCGAAAATGGAGAGAATATTCAGAAACAGGACCTGTTGGAATTGCAGCTATTATTACAGGATCAGTAAAATGGTTTCAAGCATAACTATTTAAGAATAGTATTTATATTTATATATAGTATTTATATATAGTATATTTTATCTTTTAGCTAAATATCTACTACGTATCATTGACAGCGAGATACGTCACGTAATGAAGCAAGACGGAGATCACATTTTCATTTTTTCAGCAACGCGATTCCGAAGACAAGTTCTTTGACTCATTACAACATCATAAACAGCTGGGCGGCACAACGCACTCTTTGAGGCCCGCTCTGATAACCTCTGACAGGGCAGGCGCGCACTAGCGCGACCACGACCACGATCGCAAACGACCAGTTTTAACATTGCAACAAATGGAGCGACGCGCACTAGGCCAAGTGCGACTCATTGGTCGGACCCGAGTCGTCCGACCAAAATTTTTGAGTTTGGTCGTCCCCGAATCACCGGTCGTTGCGGCCAGAAATAACACACATTGTGACGCGCACTGCCTCCGACTTCACTCCGACCCGACCATACTATTCCCCTGATGCCGTCTGCAACCTTTGCGAGCAACTCATCAAAGCTTTTGACAGTCATCCTTGTGTAGTTAAAAAACTTATCTTCACACTGCCGTAGTTCCTCATAAAATATTGCAAACTGTCCTTTAGTGGCTCTCACAGCTAACAAAGGATGTACCCAATATCGATTCCTCTTGCGCTTCACGTACCTACGGTACAAGTGCGCTACAACAGCTAACTCTTCGTATCCATCTTTCAACTAAAATTAAATCGTACGTGTGGTCGTGGTCGTGCTCTGATCGGAAGGTGTGCGACAAAGATCTGTCGTGGTCGCGGTCGCGCTAGTGCGCGCCTGCCCTAAATGAAGTTATTGGTGGTGGCCAATACTTTGTGGAATTCCATTGTAGGAAAAGGATAAAATACTTCGCACTATTCCACTGGAGAAATTTGATTTATTTAGTCGACGTGTTTCACTGCACTGCAGCATCATCAGGCTCTGCAGCATCTTAGCCTGATGATGCTGCAGTGCAGTGAAACATGTCGACTCAATAAATAAAATTTCTCCAGTGGAATAGTGAAAAGTATTTTATCCTTTTCTTCCTCTGACTAAATATTTTCTCGGTATGAAAACCGATGCTCAATTGGTTCTTCCATCGTTATCTTTCCTGACAACTATCCAACCGTGTGACGTCATACACAAAAAAATCTCTAACACTCTTTTTACTTAAAGTTAACGTGAAGGCAACGCCATCTTGCTCTTCAGGTGGAAGAGACATTTTAAATATTTTTCTTGCTATAGGCAAGTTGTACTGAGAATTTCATGAGGGCGCCAAGGTGATATATGAAGTTTTTAGTCTTATTTTCGATAACAGATATTTATTTCGTAACCAATATTTGTACTTGCTACTTTTTTTACATTCAAAGTATTGGCTTAGTGAATAATAATTTCGTGTATATGAATCTTGGATATATATTTGATATTTACTCTCTTCACCGGCTTTAACGTTTTTGAAGTACTTCTTGAAGCTGTTACGTTCGACCTAATGTCCCATGTGTATGGAGGGGGTGCTAGATGAGCATTTGCGTTATGGCACTAACGAACCTTGGGCCTGCCCTTATCAGAAGTGTTGCCTATTATGTTTACTCCTCAGGCACACCGAATGTAGCGCAAAAGTTTTTGATTCTGCTGTAGAACTATGCAGATTTAACGACACATCGCCGTCTCTGCTCGATTAATCTGTTCATATTTCCGTCGATGAATGAAGAGTTTTCGTAGAATTTTTTCTTTCAAATTTTCTCCTGAAGTACCGAGGTGAGCACATTTTTATGCTACTTATCTACATCTACATCTACAAAATACCCTGCAAGCCACCTCAGGGGTGTGTGGCAGCGGGTGAGTAATCACCAACATGCATTACACTATACCCTAGAGTTAGTGTAACTACGACTAATTATGCATTAGCATAAATCGCTAATGCTTGTCACGAGGCGAAGCCTCACAAGCATGCACTATTACACTACATATGTCATCACAATGGAGAGGGACCGTCAATATACATGAATTCTACAACTTATTCTACAACTACAACTACATTCTTATAAAATGAAACAGATCGAGTCAGAACCGCACTCTTTACATAAGACAGAAAAAGCACGTTCTCCTTCGATTTTCATTATACAAATGCAACGTTTTGCGTTCAACACTTCGACATTCAAAATGAATTAATTTCTACAATTTTTTGCATGCTTCGAGAAATATATAGTTAGGAAGTGGTATAGGCAGTCAATTTTGGCTCATGACCCGGGTTTTGATAGCGTTGGAGTGGACAGAAGCTAAAAAAAACAACTTAAATGAAGGTACTGATAGACTTGAAAGTGGGAGAATAGATTTTGCTATAGTTTTCGATCAAAAAAAATATTTCTGATATTAATTTATCGCGCACATTTGGCCTTGTGAGTTTTTAACAGAATTAGCGCTATGAGCGTTCCAGTCGTCAAAATTACGACTCTAAATTTTTAATAAGGACTTTTCGATTTGAACGAATTGTAACTAATGAAACGTAGTTAATTGGGTAAACAAAAGTTATTTCATATTAGTTCGTGGGTGACCAATTTTAGTTAAGTCACTGATAGTATAGGTAGCCAACAATGGCTAGATTAAAGTTAAGTGAATCTTTTACAACAGCTACCTAATTTACCCTCATACTTGTTTGCGATACCATTGGCAGCATTGTTCACTTTCTAAAACGTAGACATTTAATACCTGGCCCGTAGATTACTACAGAATCCTCTTTAATGCAAAGCAACAATGAGAGTAACTAGATGAAAAGTTAATACGTGTTCGAAGAAAAATGCATGAGTTTCTTATAGTGGAAGTGAGTACTACGTGTACCCTTGTTAACCAATGACACCGTGTGTTTCACTGCACATGTTATGTATGCCGTGAATCTGGAATTTTATACTCGGAAGCACTTTCTTGAGCGTTGAAGGTAGTTTGAGCGAAAAATCACTTCACCTAGAATTTTATGAATTTGGCCTCATTTATAAGAAACAACTGTCATCTTTTCAATGATATCAAAATATCAACCCCTTACTGAACTACTTTTCGAGCAATTTGTCTCTAAATATATGCTGTTTTAAATGGGATAGATTATGGCTGTGCGCTCCAGAGGGAGTTTATTTCAAAAAGTAGAAACGTCTAGCACCTAGATTTCGTCAAAAAACTAACGGTGTGTAGATTGCATGTTTTCTCAAATTTATAAATTATAATCTATTACTCACCGCAGTATCTTTTTACAGAATCGCAAAAAACCTGCTGTTTTGAAGGGTTTTCAGCCGTACGGTGGGAAAAAATGAGTCAAGTTAGAGACTTATGTAGCTTTATTTATAATTACTGAGAAATTTGGTCATATATAATTATATGTTTGCGCCATTATTATTACGATATTTATGTCACACTGCTTACAGATGCTGAAGTCAAAAAATAAAATTTGAATACGGTCTCTATTATGACTAGGGAACTCTGTCGCTCAAACCACATTAAGCGTGGATGAGCGGGCAGAGAAACCGGGAACCTCTCGAGAAACCCTTTCTCTCTCCCTTTGCCCAACCTTACGCACGTGCTATCGCTGACGTAAAACCCTTCGCGGGCGAGTCTCAACAAGTTTTGCTACGTCTTCAGTACAGTCTTAAAAGACTCGTGGGAATTGTAGTTCCGTTGATTACATCCCTGCGCATTGTGCATTAAGGTCAAGACACTTCGCCGCTTGGCGCACTGAGTAACATTTTCGGCTCAAGGATTTCCCAAGGCTACCTTACCGTGCGGGCAAAGTCAACGCCGCTACCGCAGACTTAAGGTAGTTTGAGCGAGATATATTTCCCTAGTCATAATGTAGACCATATTCGAATTTTATTAGTTTTTAATTTCAGTTTCTGTAAGAAGTAAATATTGTAATATTAATGTTGAAAAAATATATTAATACATGGCCAAAATTCTCAGAATAAAATAAATAAAGCAACATGAGTCACTAACTTGACTCATTTTTTTCCCGGCGTACGGCTAAAAGGCCTTCAAAACAGCAGGTTTTTTTTGGCGATTCTGTAAAAATTACTGCGGTGAGTAATGGATTAATTCTTATTAATAGTTGAGAAAACATAAAAACTACACACCGTTAGTTTGTTGACGAAATCTAGGTATTTTACATTCCTAATTTTTTCAATATTTTGTGGAGCGCACATGCATAATCTATTCAGTGTAAAATAGCTTGCATTTTCAGGAAAATCGCTCGGAAAGTACATCTACATCTACATCTACATACTACCCCGCAAGCCGCCTCAATAGGCGTGTGGCGGGGGGTGTTAGGACACCAGCCGTTTACATATAAAAAGGAAACGCTCTACGAAATTACGCCTTGCATTTATTAAAGTCCCTTATTGTTCGGGGGAAAAACGAATTCCCATACCTATCCGTTCGGCAAAATATCTCTCTTAATTTATCGTTTCTGTCGGACCTGGAAATATAGTGGGGTTCTAATATGATGTTCTCCGTGTCGCTCTGAAAGATATCTATTCTCAATTGCTCAAGTAATCTAAGCCTAGCGCGCAGCCTCCGAGTCTCTAGCGGCTCCCAGTAGGGTGTCCCAAAAAAACCGAAAGTTTGAAAGTTGAGGGGGCATTTCCATTTTCCTATGCGAATGCATGAAAAAACATCCCATAAAAATTTTCAGCTCAATCGGACAATATTTGACCCTGCCGAAACGCATTCAAAGTTTGAATTTTTGAGTTTTCCAAATTTCATGCAATGTTGCCTACCCTGCAGGAGGCTCGAGTGTTAAAAAAACAACCAATTTTAAGTTCAAACCATCTCCTCTAGCTCTATAGTCGTTGACAGCAACACTTGAGTCAAAATGAGCTTCATAGCCACAACTCGGTGTGTTTACAAGTCCCGCTCGCCGTTGCGGCCGCCAGGCGCCAGTCGAGTGCATATTGCTGATATGGCCCCGCCGTGTCACGTTGAGATTCGAGTTAAGCGCTTTCGGAACATCTCTCTGTTTATGTTGAAAGTATCCCGGCTTAGTCTATCAGTCACTCGTGAAGTTTAGTGTTGTGCACTAACTGAGAACGTGAGGTATTGTCGTGTGTTCCGAGGTCGAGGCTGTTTCGGCGGTGGCCAGAATGAGCGTGAAGTCGAAGGGTACGCCGGTTATGCGAAGTGCGACAAGTGTGTGGTTGGTGGGTAATGAGTCCAAATATTTGCCCGGCAATGGTAAACTCCCAACGATACGTGAAGTTCTCAAAGTTTTCTTTTACAACCTACACTGTTCTCCAGGATCGATGTCAGCGGCAGATGCAGCAAGGATTACAATCAAAGAGTTACTTGTTGTATGGGGAAAGTCTAATATTCCTACGCAGGAGGTCCGAGCAGCCATTAAGAAGCCCCTGACAGCTTACGAGAACTACCGTGCCCTTGGGAAAGACAAAAATAAAACTAGTGAGAAGTCAGTGTCCGCAAGAGAGGAATTCAGCAAAGTGCTCGACCGTCTGTTTGACATCGGCTGCAAAGACGCCCTTTCAAAAATTACTGTGGAGGAGGATAAGTTGTTTTACATATCTATGAAAACTGATCGAAAAGGATATATGAAGGGTATTGATATAAAGTGGAGTAAGCGTTTAGAAAACAGTAAGAGACTTCAAGAAGAAGATTTTTTAAGGAAAAAACGGCATGAGAAAGAAAAGGAAATATTGGATGAGAAAGTGGACCTCGTTCGACAGATGTCTGCGGAGAGCACGACAAGCTCGTCGGATTCGGAAGAAGGTAATTTTTTCCGGGTGCGGGAAGGGTGACCAATATGGCAAAAGAAAGGGAGAAATAACATTTTGTTACTTTTACAGAATTTGAAATGCGGACAAGGTCCGGAAAGCGCCGTAGAGTAAGTATAATGTCCGACAGCCTTGTGACTGCTTCCCTAGATCGGACTCAGACGTCCTCTGCCGCTGGATCTATGATAGTCCAGGCTGTCGCCAATGCGACACATCTGCATTGGGTTTTAAAGGGGATGAAATCCATTTAGTATCTTCCAAATTTCATCTACATAGAATGAGAGTGAATAAAAGGACCGAGACAGGAAGGCTTATCAAGCAAGACTTTCACCCTCAAGTTCCTTTAGCAGTGCACTGGGATGGGAAATTACCTCCAAGCAATGAAGGTATTAATACTTTCTTTTTATGGCGGCAATTATTTAATTTTTACTTATCCTTTCTCCTAAAAATTGTGATACTTAATATTTTGATTGTAGATAAAAACAAACTGGCCGATCGATTGCCTGTGCTGGTCACAGGGCAAGGTATAGAGCAGCTTCTAGGCGTTCCGGAGTTGGCGTCCGGGTCCGGGCTTAACACAGCCTATGCAGTCGCAGGTCTTATCAAGGATTGGAAACTAGACAGTCAGGTCATTGCCATGGTGTTCGATACAACTAATCAAAATTCCGGCCGATGGAACGGAGCTTGCACACTTCTTCAGCAGCAACTTGGCAAAGAACTCTTACACCTTGCATGCCGACACCACATTTTTGAACTGTGATTGGTGCCGTGTTCCATTCCTTGATGGGAACAAGTAATAATCCTGTACTGCCGTTTACTGACACCTTGCGCAAAGAATGGCCGAAATTAGACAAAGGTACTTGTCACTTTAAAGAATATATAATTTGTTAAATTTTTACTCGAGCTTTTTTACTCACATGCTTTTCCTGATTTTCGCAGACGCTTACCGTACAGCGGGAACGACAAGAGGCTGTTTGAAGGATATTTCAAATGTAGATGACATTATCAAATTTTGTATTCTTCAGCTGCAGGTTCGTAAATGGCAAATGTCAGGATGCTCATGGTGATTTAAAGTCCATCCTCAGGATTAGTATTTAAAATTATGCCCCATATTATTTCAGAACCACCATCCTCGAGACGACTACAAAGAACTTTTGGAGTTGTGTATAGTGTGGTTGGGTGGTGTGGTTGGGTGGTGTGGTTCCCAAGAAAGAGAAGTATGTGGTTCGCCCCCCAGGCCCAACTGACAAATCACGGTGGATGAATAAGGAGCTCTACGCTTTTAAAACGTGGATGTTTGGCAAGCAATTGCGTTTGTCGACACATGACAGTGACAATTTATTAAAATTGTGTTGTTTCATTGCAAGTGCATTTATGAAACATTGGTACACCTGTCCCGTGGCAGTGAGCGCTCCGAGAATGGATCTTGAGCTACTTAAAGTCTTTGCTCGGAAGAAAGACCCTCACTACGCAGCAGCTTTGGCCAAGTTTTGTAACCATCTATGGTATCTTTCCGAAAACTTGATTTGTATGGCCCTCTTCGATGAAATGGTTTCTGACGACGAGAAAATAGACATTGCGGAAGCAATCAGAGACAATGAGGGGTCTGATGATGACGCATCTCGGGCTACTCTTCCGCCTAATCGACCTATTAGTGAGCTGACTCTCGCTGGCTTCGCTTCAAAAAATTCTGTGAAGTTTTTCAAAATTATTGGTATTTCGCCGACATTTTTGTCGCGAGATCCGTGCACATGGAAGGGTGACGTAGACTATCAGAAGGGCCTATCTATAGTTCAACACCTTAAGGTTGTTAATGATACTGCAGAGAGAGGAGTTCAATTAATAAAAGATTTTCTAGTCAAGAAAAAATTGACAAATGATGAGGCTCAGAGGCAACATCTGTTACTAGTTGTTAAGTGGCATAGGGAAATGTATGAAAAAAGTTACAAAAAACTCTAGTTTTTCATATTGCTTGTTGTTCCCAGTGCTTTTGTATCCGCATTGTGACAGTATAATAATAAGAGAGCATTTTCTTTCAGAGGTTTTTAATTTTAAATCCCCCAAGACCCTTAGAGCTAGGCAACATTGCATGAAATTTGGAAAACTCAAAAATTCAAACTTTGAATGCGTTTCGGCAGGGTCAAATATTGTCCGATTGAGCTGAAAATTTTTATGGGATGTTTTTTCATGCATTCGCATAGGAAAATGGAAATGCCCCCTCAACTTTCAAACTTTCGGTTTTTTTGGGACACCCTAGGCTCCCAGCCTAATTCGTTTAACATCTGCGTAACGCTGTCTGTACGCCCGTAACAGTTTTTGACGAATCGCGCAGCTTTCCTTTGTATTTTATTAAGTTCCCGAATTAGGTCTTTCTGCACCGGATCCCATATACTTGCTGCATATTCAAGGTGTGGCCGGACGAGTGCGAAATAGCACCTCTCTTTTACTTTTTCATCTGAGAATCTTCCCACAATACGCTTGACGAATCCTAGCTTCTTCAGAGCTCTGCCACAAATATTTCTTATATGTGTTCCCCACGATAGGTTTGAGGTTATCGTAACTCCCAGATACTTAACTTCATCTGTCGCCTTTATCTTAACGCCATCCACAGCATATACACGGGGATAGTTGGACGACCTCCGCAAGAAATGTACCGCCGCACATTTGCTCAGATTAAGTTCGAGTCCCCACTCTTGGCTCCACACATGAACGTTGTTTAAATCCGATGATAGAATTTCAAAGTCAGAGTGATCATTAATTTCGCGATAGATGACAGCGTCATCAGCAAATAAACGTATTTTACTGCTAATTCGAGAGCATAGGTCATTTATGTATATAATGAACAAAAGGGGGCCGATTACGCTTCCTTGTGGGACACCTGATGTCACTTTAACTGCATCAGAGCTAATTCCGTCAAGAACTACTTTTTGCTTACGATCACTCAGAAAGTCGCGTATCCAGTTTACTACTGTTTCGTTTAGGCCGCATGACTGTAATTTGTATAAAAGTTTGTTGTGAGGTACCGTGTCGAAAGCTTTCTTAAAATCTAGGAATAATGCGTCCACTTGTATTTTCGATTCACCAGATTTGAGAACGTCATGAAGAAAGAGCGCGAGCTGTGTTTCACATGATCTACCTTTCCGAAAGCCGTGCTGACAGCCATGAAGGAAGTTACGACTGTCCAGGAACGTCATGATATTGCTAACGACGATATGTTCGAGTATCTTGCCTATAATAGACGTTAATGAAATTGGTCGATAGTTCCCTGGGTCATGTCTGTTTCCCTTTTTGAATATCGGTGTAACGTTTGCAATTTTCCAGTCTATTGGTATCTTTCCTTCAGACAATGACTTCTTGAATATTATGTCTAAGAACGGTGCGATCTGTGGCGCTAATTCCTTGAGGACACGCGCGGGTATTCCCTCCGGACCCGGAGATTTACTATTTTTGATCGACTGTAGCTGTTTAGTTATCCCATCACATTGAATAGTGATTTCTTTCATCGGTTCCTCAGTGAATGAAATGTCGAAATAACATGGAGTATCGTCTGTAGTGTATACACTTTCGAAGTGGGAATTTAACGTGTTAGCTTTGTCAATATTATCGGTGACAAGTTTGCCATCTTTATCAAATAACGAATCTACGGTTGAAGATTTTCCCTGAAGCTCTCTCGCATATGACCAAAAAGATTTCGGATTTTCTTCGAGTAATTCACCAAGTACTTTTTTCTTGAAATTTCGCAATGCAGTACGCATTGATTTCTTGGTTTTTGAGCGTTGTGCAGCGTAACTTTCTTTTGCTTCAAGTTCCTTCGATTTGTCACCTAACGTAATGGACTTTTTGAATAAGTTGTACAGTTTTCTCTGTCTCCTAAGGTCCCTCCTAACATCATTGTTATACCAACGAGGTTCTTTACTATCACATTTCAATTTTCGCGGAATATATTCGTTGATTCCCTGGCGTAGAATTTCTAAGAAATATTTCCATGATGCATCAGTGCTTTTGTCCTCTGTTTTAGCTACGAAGTCAGTGTACGAATCATTAAGCATCTCGCCAAATTTTATGAAGTTGCATTTATCAAATAAATAAATATTGCGTTTCGGTTTTACAGCTGACTCTACTTCAAGTTTTAAGGCTGCAAAAATTACTCTGTGATCACTTATGCCATCAATAATATCGAGTTGTTTTATCAACCTAGGATGGCTTACTGCAAAAAGGTCTAATATTTTATTTCCTCTCGTAGGCTTGTCAACTACTTGGGCGAGTGAGTGCTTAGTAAGTGTGTTGAGTAAGATCTCGCTGATTTCCCTATTCCTTGAATTTGGCTTTACAGTGTAAGAATCCCAATTTATAGATGGCAGATTAAAATCTCCCCCAATAATGATTACACTTTTACTGTCTCTCAAAGTAAATGCGGATATTTGATTTTCTAATTGGTAAATAATATCAGCTTCGGAGTTTGGAGGTCTATAAAAAGAGCAAACATGTATTTTGGCAAGGAGTTGATATTTTGATATCAATGGAAAAATGAGCGTTTTTTTATTTTAAAATGAGACCAAATTCATCAAATTCTAGGCGAAGAGAATTTTCGCTCAAACTACCTCAGGGGGCATGCCGTTTCTCCGAGGAGTCACACTGGTTGGCTTATCGAGGGACACTACGAAAACGTTTGGCACCCGCTGCCCTAGACCTATCGCGCTAATTAAGCTACCATTAACTCCATAATCAAGTAAAATTAAATCCTGAATACTGCACATGAAAAAGTCTTAAAATACAAACAAATACGGGAAATCAGTAAAGAACGCTTCACAAAATATGATAAAACATTTAACATTCTGTAAATGATGGCTGTGGAAGCCAGCTTGTCTTAAATTTTAGCCGTAACCTATCCCATGCAAAACAGCTTATATTTGTAGGCAAATTGTTCGAAAAGTAGTTCGGCAAGGGGTAGATATTTTGATACCATTGGAAAGATGAAAGTTTTTTTTTCTTTAAGGAGGTTCCGCCGCGACTGCTTGAGTCAAAACAAATACTAAATTCCACATTTTTTATATTTTGCCCAAAAAATCCTGCTTTCGCTGATGAAATGCGTTACCCAAACCCAAACCCAAAAGTAAAGTAGAAAAAATGCAGATTATTCCACAAATGTATTTTAAATGAGCACTCTTTTCCAGCCATAGGAGCCGACTGCAGCGCCATTTCCTGCGAATTACCGCATTTTGACTTCAATTACGGCATTAATTCTTCAATAAATAGAAAAATAAGGTGGGAAGATGCCTAGATTTTATTTTTATTACATTTCTCTGGATTATTTCCTTCTTATAAATAGTTTTCCGTGAAAATGGCATTTATATTTTATGGAAAAATACTATTTTCCCCCGTGTTCCTCTCATTCCCCCATTGAACACCATGTAATTTCAAGTTCAATTATAGAATAAAATAGCGTGGAAAGGTATTATTTTGTCGTTCATATCAGATAGAGGACAACTTTTTCTACAAGTAGACAGAATATGAATAAAATGACATTTAAGTCATTTTACGGTGGAACCACCTTAAGATGAGGTAAAATTCATCAAATTCTAGGTGAAGTGATTTTTCGCTCAACTACCTTAACAAGGACATAAGGGAACGATTAAGATGGAGGCCTCTTCTATCAAGGAGGCCGCAGTCTGACGTGTCCATCTCAATCCCAGCCTCCACGGGAGAGTCGGCCGCGTACGCGGAATATGGTGGGGTGGGGGAAGGAGAAGGCTTGTACCCTGATTAGCTCATGCGGGGGAAACTTCCTCAAGTCAACACTTTCGCCCCCCCCCCTCTCCAAACGGGCCTCGAGTTTCGGGGTTCAGTCGAAATTACGGCGGCGAGCGAAGGGGTTTTTCACCGCCCCCGACCCAACGTTGTTTGTGCGGCTCTTGGGTGTTTGTTCGGTGGCCATGTTCGGACTTAGCCCCCTCGTGTTCATGCGTGGAGAGCATTGTTTGATTTTGCCTTCCCCGCTTGACCCCTCCATCCCGCCCTCCTCCCCGCCCCCCATGGCGCTTAAACTGTCTTCGAAGATCCACTTTGCCTCCTCGTGTCCACGCCCTCCCTAATTACAGGGCAATGGGAAATGCTCATCCCTTCGACGTGAAACTGTGAGACATTATTGGGAATTTACATACTCGGTGATTACGCCAGGGTTGCTCTAATTACGGATTCCTTACCAAACTATGCACGAAAAATAGTCTTGCCTACCACATAACTTCGCATGGAATTTTTGCCGAAGGTTTTTCACGAATGGAGATAATGAGGCGGAGCTTTGTCCATTTTTTTTTCATTGAATTTTGATATATCCCCAGATAACTATCTTTAGTGAGATCGGTACTGATTCATTTTGAACCTACTGAAATTATTAGCAAATAAACACTTGCATTTCACATTAATGCCGCATAGTAACACGGCAAAGTATGCATATATTTCGAGATTAGATCAATCATCATAAAAAAGCGATTTATTTTCAGTTATCAAGTGAATATGCAAGAAAACAATAACGGTATTTACTCATTCCATTATATCATTTTTCTTGGAAAACTTTGGTGCTTTCTACAGTAGATTAGATTAGATACAAATTTTATTGATCAAGGGTGAGACCGGTGAGACCTGATATAACTTAGGCAAATATGCTCGGTTTTACAAAATTTGTACACAGTTTAAGTAAAATACAACAAGATTATGAGTCAGTATTAGCCAATACATTTAACATACATATTTTTGGTTTATTGATTACATACATAACTAATATATTGGTGTAAAATCTGGATACCCAGCTTCAAGTGTTCTGTTGCTGCATATAATATTCGTATAGTTTGGTTTTAAAGGAGGTAACTGATGAACTTTGTTTCAAGGATATAGGGAGGGAGTTCCAAAATTTTGTTGAAGTCATTTGGAATTAGTTTTGAATGGTGGTGGTGGTGTGGTGACTGGGAAAATAGAAAAGGTCAGGATTCGATAGGGTGAAGTAAATCAGGTTCTGAGGTTTTTTTTTATTAAACATTGTTAGCAGATAATGAGGATTTTTACTTTCATAAAGTTTGTATAAAAACACGCCCAAGAAGTATTTTCTTCTGTTTTGTACCTTGAACCACCTCAGTGGCTTGAGATAGGGAGTAATGTGTTCGTCTTTACGCAGGTTGAATATAAATCCGATGCATGAGTTTATATTCCTTTGAATTTTAGTAGGTACTCAATACATTGGGAAGATCTGGCCACACTAGGCAACAATAATCAATAAGAGGGAATATCAGAGTCGATATCAATAGTGTTCTAATTTCTTCTGCAAGAAACTTCCTTTAGACCTTCAATAGGTAAAAAACTCTTGAGGCTTTGTTTAATGTACAATCTATATGATAATTCCAAAATAGTGTAGGTGAAAGATTAACCCCCAAATCATTAACAGTATTGGAGAAAGGCACTGCTCTATTCCCAACCATAACTTTAGGAACATTGTTGAAATCAATTTTTTTATGAATACTTTACTACCAAAAACCATTGATTTAGTTTTGTTTGTATAAAGAATAAAAGAATTCCATTCGACCCAGTGAGAGATCGCCTCAAAGTCAATGTTAATTTTTCTTATTGTGGTATTGTAGTCACTTGGTTAACAGTGTAAATAAAATTGGAGATCATCCGCGTAGAACATATATTTACAAAACATCAGGTTCTTTGGGAGATCTAATACCTACATACAGGGAAAACAACAAAGGACCGAGAACAGATCCTTGAGAGACCCCACTCGGTACAGACCGCCAGTTAAAAGTATTCCCAGTCGAGTCCTTGACGGCTTGTCTGCGACCTGATAGATAGGAATGGAAACAATTTAATACTCCTGTGGAAAAGTTGAGCTCCCTCACTTTTCGTAAGAGAAGGTGGTGATCAGCACTGTCAAATGCTTTGCTGAAGTCAAGCGTAACAAGAATAGTCACATTTTTTTCGTCAATGGCCTTGCGAATGTTATGTTTCATGATCAGTTATTTTTACCAGGGCAGTTTGTGTACTTAAGCCTCGGTGAACTCCAGATTCATATGGGTCTATGGGTCTATCCAGGGGGATATGGGTCAAATCTTTAGACAAAATATATTCTGGGGTGGAAAAATGCGCTCGAGGCATTTTGAGATAGTACACAGGATGGAAATAGGCCTATACTCAGATGTTTTCGTAAGTTTTTTTTACCTCATTTAAAGGTCTAACCAGCGACAATTTCCATACCGTGGGAAACAGTACTGGAGAGAAAAATTGAATATTTATAAAATAATCGGCAGAATGACAGGTTGGGATTTCTTAAGCATGACATCGGATAATTCATCGTAGCCTGTCGAGTGAGATTTCGAATGGAAAAATATTTTGTTTACTAATTCGGGGAGAATATAATCAAAATGAAACGTTTTTGAATATTACTTGGTATGCATGTGAAAGTGGAAGTTAAGACTCTGTGGTGTTAAGACGGATGATCGTGGGCGCTTAAGGTTACAGGAAGCTGATAAGATGAAGTAATCATTAAGTTGATCAATTGTAACATCAGGTATAACGGGGTCATCCCGTTTATGAATTATTCCTAGTTTTCGAAGTTCTCGCCACTTGCTATTTGTATCGGAAAAACAAAAAAGAGACTCAGCAAAATGTCGCCGTTTGGAATCGGTGATTAGCTCTTTTACTTCATTTCTTATTTCTTGAACTGTTGATGGAACATCGGATTTCTTGTGCGCACAAAAATACGGCGCAGTTTATTTCTCTCATGACTTTTACTCTTAATGTTAACCAACGGGGAAAAATACTGTGTAGGGAATTTTAACGTATAGGCGCATGGAAATTTATGCAGTCAATAAGGTTCCTGTTAAATACAGTAATGTTACAGTAGGTAATTTTTACATGCGAATATTTGTGCCACACAGAGTTCATTGCAAGATAAAAAAATTAAAAATTTCAAAACGGAGTGAAACATTAGTTTTCCTCTTCTCTGAACCAAATTTAAAACTTGAGTAGATTTTCAGGTTTAAAAGAGGGCACTCGAGGAATGTACAAATACAAAGATCGCATCAAAATGAGGAATTCATAATGTATGGGAGATTGTGGGTGGAAAGTGGAAATAAATAAGCCTCAAAACCGACGGGAACATCAAAATTTAACACCTCACTATAAGAGAAGGGACTTCTGGCGGGTCTGGGTGTTGAAATATGATCGAAAGGAATTTTTTAAGCCAGTAGCTGAGGAAGAAACAAGCGTAGCAAAGTAAGCTGAGAAAGGAATACATTATAACCACCAAAGACGGTGAAATTCGCCTTGAGAAATCATTTGACTTTCGACTGGGATTCGAACCCAGATCTCCCAAATTCTGGTCTGGCGTGTTAGCCACAGACACTACCAAGCCATCTTTATTCAAGGATCCGGGTTCGAATGCCAGTCAAGTCAATTGATTTTTGTATGGCGAATTTCACCGTTTTTGGTGATACGGATGTGAAATAAAGTGGAGAGGTGGTATCAAAGATGCTTACTTACCTATAATAAGTCTACGGTGATCAAATTAAACGCACTTAGAATATAGTTTGTACATATTGACGCCCATTTGAGGTAATTATTAATCAGGTAAACCAACTATAGAAGTTCTCTTCAATCAGTTGTAACAAAGTTTGGCTCACATTAACTCACTTCAGTTGGTTTCTCAAACTCTGGAGCAGCTGTTATTGATCGTGCACTTTTTTTGGTTCAATTTTGAAAAATACACTTAAATTGGATTCTATTCATACCTATAATTTATTTGTAAATATCAAAATGATGTTAAAATTTTCAAGTACATATCATTTATTTCAATCGGCCATTTTTTTAAATTTAAACTTAAAGATAATGGAATCCTGGAATGGAATCCCAGAGTTTAAATCTGGCAGAAGTCTGCATCACAAATATATATAAATATCTATTGGCGTCTGTCTGTCTGAATGTTACTCAATAATGCAAAAATGGCTGAACTGATTACTTTGAAATTTTGTTCGTGGGTATTTAAGTGCACCGGGCAAACATAGGCTATATTTATATTTTCTCAGGGCCCCAATGCCCCGAGAAAATGCCCTCGTCGAGAGGCACTTATGGAGTAAAATTTGGGGCCCATGAACGGTCCCCTCGATTTTACTCCCATAAGACAAGTATTAGAATCAGTGCAGAGGTTGATATTTTTGCTTTTATAAATTACTTGCACTCATGATACAAGGTTGAAATTTTCACTATCGAATGGCTGAAAGAATTAAGTATCTAATTCCTGCAACTGATTATGTTTTACGTTTCTTCTTTGCTTAAGAATCAGGTTTTCAATACCAAAAGTATCAAATATTATCCTATTTCAACAATTGCATATTTCCTTAGAGGCAACTTGAGAAATGGCTATGGATGGGAAATTTCACCTGTTCTTTTTATTAATAACATTATCTTTATACTTACTAATATATAAAATGTATTGGTGTCTGTCTGTCGCTCCATCACGCAAAAACTACTGGACCGATTGAGCTGAATTTTGGCATGCAGTTAGAAAAATATCTAGTTGCAACATAGAACATATTGAAAAGCCCTCAAGGCTTCCTGTTGGTTCATGCTAAGCTTTGGGTTCGGTGCAGTGGTTTCAATTTTATGCTTTTTAAAACTACTTTGATTCATGATAGAGGCCTGGAATTTTTTTACCGGATGGTTGAAAAAATGAAGTTTCTAATTATTTCAATCAACTTTATTTTACGTTTCATGTTTATCTGAAAATCATGCTGAAAAATGTTACATTATTCTCTGAAATCAACAATAGCATATTTCCTTGACACCCAGAGATTTTATTTTACAAAGGATATTCGCGCCTCTAGCATTTAACTATCACTTTTTCCTGCAGGCCCATGATAGCATGTAGAAAGAAAATCTGTATAAGAAGAGCCCAGAGTCCCAAGGGCCCCATAATAGATTGCTTCGGGGGGTAATCGATAAATTCAATGCATATATACAAAAGGTATACTCTTCATTGTGTATTCTCAAAGTAGCTCTCATAGGGGCACTGCATGTATATGAGATAACTAATATATATATATATATATATATATATATATATATATATATATATATATATATATATATATATATATATATATATATATATATATATATATATGGGGTGTGACATAAAAAACCCGTCAAATTCAGCAGTTAATTGAGTAGCCTTGGTGGTGTAACTGGGAGCACACCTGACCGGCAATTGGGAGATCCGGGTTCGAATCCCGGCTAAGGTGAATTTTTTTCTGTCTGGATTTGACTCATTTTCATCTTCCCCACCAAACCCTGTGTTCGTCCTTTTATGTGTACCTATCCATTTCCATTTTCCTATGAATGTTTGAATTTATTCGCGCCTTTGAGCGTCATTTTTCGTATGATTGAGTATACATATATATATATATATATATATGTAATATATACTTTAACACTCAATATATATATATATATATATATTGAGTGTTAAAGTGCAGTTAACTTACATTATTTTTGGGTTTCCTGTGCATGAAAGAGGACCAACAGTCACTCATCTCTCCGAGCACCTGGAAAACGGTCAGCGTGTCTACTACAACGGACACAACGTACAAGATAGGTTACGGACTCCTCAAATGAGCACGCTGATGGTATTCTTCAGTCTGCTTGGTTTTCTTATAAAATAAGTGCAATACTTTTCACACCCGTTGAATTTCAACGGGTACCCTCTGCTAGTATTAAATAAAAAATAAATGCGAATTTCAGTGAGATTACTGTTGGGGTATTTTGTAACCCCAACCTCTCCATATGCATTTAACGGTTTTTACAGAGTATCTAAATTTAGTAGGGTTCATTGATTCTTATAATAAGGGCCAATCGGTATTCACAGTATATCGCTTACTCCGTAGAATTTTGCACACTGCTAGAGACCTACGTATTACACCTATTAAACCTAAATACAGTCCTAGAGCTCAAGTGAGATGGATGGGGTTCCAATGTCCCAATGTTCTTAGTCCCAAAATCACTGATTTCTATTTAGCCTAGGAATGAATGAAGTAATGATCCGTTTATGTTGAAATATTGAGCATAGTTACAATATACTTATTTCAAATAAAAATTCAAATTTGGAGTCTATCGATTCTGGAAAACATTCTCGCTCAAACTCACTTAAGGGAAAATATGCGTATTAGTTTATGGCGATATTACCCACGACCCCCATTGCGAAACTGGAATACTATTTTTAGTTTCACTGTTTTAAGAATAATCAATTTCAGTAAAATATGCATTATTAAGAGATAAAACGTGCAATTTCCACTCAGTAAAAAAATGTGATAAATGAGAAGCCAGAATCCCTTCTGTTTGTATAGAAGTAGGTACTATATTATTTCTTACTTGTATCTCTGCCATTGATATATAACCAACGGGAATTTCTTCCAGTAGATTTATTATATGAGCATTCTTTTGCTTTTCTGCAGTTTGAAGTGGGATTTTTAAAAGTATTTATTGAGAAATAACGCAGAAGCCGTATTTTAACTGCAACTTTCTATTGGTTGTCCATGGTTTATTTATTGTCCGGGGTATAATTCTTGTCAGAATAAAGGAACCACAATTGATCAATCAGAAAAATAAAAATATAATGCGAAATTCACGAAAAAGTGCTATGAATTGGATAGGGATTTCCCAAAGGCAGTGCCTTTGGTAGTATTTTCCAAAAGGACGGAGCGCCATCTTTTCCCCCCAGGGGGCTAATTGCCTCAGTAATTCCCTCTTTTATGGATTCTCTCTCCATGATACTCTCCTAGAAAATAAATGAACAACCGCGCGCTAGTATATCCCTCTATACTTGCGGAATGTGTTTCCTTTCACTTTTGTGGTCTTGGTAGATTAATGCTGCTTTCTTTTCTCGGCGATGATTTTGTAAACAAGTACATATTCAAATCACAGTAAAGAAATTCCACAATAACTCAAGACGACACTAATGTTTCATCAATTATAATTGAATGTGTGTTAATATATTGCTGGAATTTTTATTTTATAGACCCACGATGTTTCAAGGGGGGGATACAGATTTTCGGGAGGTTATTGGAAATGAGATTCTCTAGGACAAAGAAAGCGAAGCTGGTGATAAGAGTAGGAAGTCAAAAACTGGAGCAAATAGAACAATTTAGTTTCTTGGGTAGTACGCAAGAAGAATCAGGACATAGTAGCAAAGACATTAGGAGTAGAATAGCGCTAGCGAAGGAAGCGTTCAATAATAGAAGGGAGCTGATGACGGGGACCTTAAGTAAGGATGTAAAAAAGAGGCTGGTGAAGAGCTTGATATGGAGTGTGGCGTTGCATGGGGCAGAAACGTGGACCTTGAGAAAGGAAGACGAAAATATGCTGAAGGCTTTCGAGATGTGGGTGTGGAGGTGGATGGAGAAGGTGCGTTGGACGGAAGGGAAGACAAATGAGGAAGTGCTTGACATGGTGGGCGAGGAGAGGAAACTTATAGATGAGATTAGGGGAAGACAGGGTAGGTGGCTGGAAGGGGTAATGAGGGACCATGGTTTGCTGAAGGCCGTGATATAGGGTAGGATGTTGGGTAAGCGGGGAAGGGGAAGGAAGAGATTCGGTTTTATGGACGGGATGAAGAAAGGTAGGACTTATGCTAAGATGAAGAAAGAAATACTAGAGGTAGAAAGGGCACGGCACGTGTAAGAGTTCGTTGGATATTCTCTGACTTTTATCACAACCTACCTCTAACCGGTAGTTATTGCAATGAATGAAAGAATTGGAAACAGGTATAGCTAAAGGTAATTGTATTTTTTTCCGGATATGATATCTGCTATCGTCGCTTCTTTTGTGGCTCTTGAAAGACGTTCGATGTATTTGTGGAATTTATTTTCTAAATAATGTGTTTGAGGAATATATTTAGCTTAAAAAATCGTCAAGTTTCCAGGTCTTATAAGTGGTGTGATTGAAGGTCTTAGTTTCTCAGAGATTAGGCATAATGTGCGGAACAGTAACGCTCAGAGGAATAACCAAGACTTTATTGAAGGTAAAGCGCTTGGAATAAATGTATCAGAACACAGGTAAGAATGGAACTTTAGAGTTTGAATGAATGAACAGCTTGCCTTCTTCTTTGACAGTGTGTTGAAAACGGACAGATAGGAAAATGGAAGATAACTCCAGCTTTTTTTTTACGAGCGGAGGTCGATATTTTTTATACAAAACACAATATAATTTTTATTAATTTTTTTCTTACGGGTAGAGTTTCAATATAAAATCACCCTGGAAGGCGGGATTTAGCTCTAAAAACCTTAACTCCCTGGATTCACTTAAGGGATTAGGGTTTTAATCCTGCAGAGAGTTTTTCCCAAACTTTTGAATGATAAACGAGTATACATTCAATAACATCATTTTGTAATATCCTGGTAATATCGGAACAGTGGTTGACAGAAACGGTAATGTCTCGTCCTCTGAGTTATAAATAACTCAACCGATAACATTCTTGACAATTCTTTTACTCAACTAGCGAATCCTTCCACTAATTAAACTTGCCACTAACGTATAGTAGTAACATAAGATCAAATGCGGAAATGGGCTCCAAGAGACCGAATTACTAAACAGAATTTATAAGGGAGAAAAACTTGTAAGCTACTTGCAATATATTAGTCGAAAAATGTATTTTGGGATGTTGAAAACCTTGTTTAAAAATCAAAATTATTTTGGTTTCTTAAAGTCTTCAGTTTTTTATAGAAAACATTTGCAGGGCTAATGTAGTGGATTGTATCATCATCATCATCCTCAGCTCTACAGCCCGGTGTGGGCCTTGGCTTCCTCAGTTAAATATGCCCCCATTCGGCTCTCCTTCTTGCTTTCTCCCTCCATCATCCAATCCCCATTGTCTTCAGGTCCTCTTCAACATCTTGAAGCCATCTTTTGCGTGGTCTTCCTCTCCTCCTACTCCCTCTCATCTTGCTGTTCATTAACAAATTGGGCATTCTATACTTTTCCATCCTTTCAACATGGCTCAACCAAGACAGTCGCAATGACTTTGAGAACCTAACTATATCCTTCTCTTCCAATATTTCATTTATTGCATAGTTCATTCTTATTCCCCACGTTTCTCCTTCTTTTACTGGGCATTAGATTCTCCTTATTATTTTCCTTTAAAACCTTCTTAATGTTTCTTCATCTTGTTTGGACAGGACCCATGTCTCAACTGTAATGCTATGTAATTACTGGTCTTATCAATGTTTTATATATTTTCAATTTAGTTTTTGCTGGACAGAAGAGTTGATTTGAGGGGGGATAAATTTGCAAATTAGGTCTTGTTACCTTGCATTACCCTTTGATTTATCTCCTCAGAGATCTTATTTTCATTATTCACTATTACTCCAAGGTAGGTAAATTTTCTGATGCCCTCAACATCGTAATTCCCAATAATTAGGTTTTGTAGCTCTCGTTTGTCCTGTGAAGAAGACGTTTTCAAGTATTTGGTCTTATCATCATTTACATTGAGGCCCATTTTTTTTACCAATATCTTCAATGACAGCAAACATTTCTTTAAGATCCTTCACACTTCTTGCTATCAGAGCTATGTCATCAGCATATGCAAGGCCTTGTTTGGATTCATAAACAACAGATCCCCTTCATTTCAATTCTTTCTTTACCTTGTGAAAAACCAAGTTAAATAGCACAGCTGAGAGAGCATCTCCTTGCCTTACCCCTGAGGTCACTTCAAAAGCACTGTTTGTTCTACCCAAAACAAAGGCTTTACATTGGGATTCCTTCAGTGTTATCTCAACCAAATTAACCAGCTTTCGTGGAATACCATAACCTTTCAGAGCATGGATCATTTCTCTCATTTCAGCGGACTGTATACCTACATGTATTTATCCAAATACCGAAATTCAATTTGCTGGTGTGAATGGTTTTTTGTCATTCTCGTGAAAGTTTTCGTGACGCATTCACTTTCAGGTTACTTCTTCTTCTGGGATTCCCGGGTTGCTTTTGTCAGACATCTTCTCTCCTGGAGGCACCGTCAGGGCGAAGATGGAAAGGACAAGAAGAAGATGTGCTTCGTCATATTTTAATATGAGATACAACCTTAGGTTCCTGGTATCAAGAAGAGAGCGATTCAGTATTGGCTTTTTTTAAAATCTTTATTTGAAAATACCTATAAAGTGCTGTGGTTTGCGTGTTTTTTATCTGACTTATTTATTCAGTGAATATATTTTTGTCTTTTCAACATGACTAAGTGGTATTAGAATTAGAATAAACAGAAAAAATATGAAATGGCTCGGTACAAAACGTTTGCTGTCAATCAAAATGACTTCCCTTTATTTATTAATCGGCCCCACTAACGTTAGAGAGAGCATGTGAAGTTCTTAGTGAGGAATTATCTCACTTCTACTCAGACGTTAAGCACCGAAACACCGTGTCCTTAAGACGGCGCTTACGGCTGAGTATTATTACGCAGGACACGGCGGATAGTTTTCCATCTTGACGTAAAACATTAAAGGTCTTCCGTTCTAACCGCCTAACTTTTTTCCTCCCGACTTAAAAACGTATTCATCCTAACGGTAAAGGAGGGAAATAAAACTCTGATAAATTCATGTACGGCATCGAGGAAGAAAATTAAAGCTTGAGAATCCGTCGTAAGGTTTGCAATAAAAAAAATGGGGGTGAAGTAACGGTCGAGGTTTCCAGAAAGCTTCGTGGCTGTTTTCCCAGGAGTTGTAGTTGGCGGCGTTGCGTGCCATTTCGTCCGTCTTCGACTGCTCTCCGCTGGACTAGGGCCTGGGAGGGTGAGGGGGCGTAAGGAAATGAGGGGGAGGGGGTTGGGAGGAGGAGGAGTTGGGATCCTTGGTAGCTGGGGGAGGTGGAGGAGCAGGAAAAACATCTCCTCCTTGCGACCATTTTGCAGAATCTCTCGTTCTGTGTTAGCGTAGTGGAGCAGAATAGGATTTACGACCTTATGTCTTCCATAAACCGTAGGGAAGGAAGCCCCCCTTGGATTGCCCGTTCTCTCGCGATATAGTAGCTCTTGTAAAGGTTATAAAATGGGGACATTTTCGACAAAAGTTCTGATTAATATTGCACGAACGTAAGTCGTCGGGGGCGGTGGGGGTGGGGTAAAGGGAGAAGAGGTTTTCTTTTTAGGAGGGGTTGCGACGGTCAGGACGTGCGGGAAGGGCATAAGGGTGTGGACAGGGTCAGTGTTTTTGCTGTGGGGGTTGGAGCGGTGGAGTGAAAGAAGGGCGTGAAGGGATATGAGCGAAGTCGAAAAGCACATTGAGACGAGGTAACCTGAACGGACACCAAGGAAGCACGAGGTAACTACCCTGGCTACTGCAATTATTTATCGTGCGTCTTAGAGCATGTTAATTTCAATACTTTGTTGGGCAAAGGTGGTAATTTATACTAATGTACAAATAAAACTATCGATTAAATCCCTTATGACCCTTATAATTGTCTAGCAAATCCATAAAATATTGACCACTTACCTTCAAACAGTATGATAAGACGTGAATACATCTCCCAGAGGAATTTAATACCATCAATTAAAAAAGTTGTAAAATTTTTAAACAAGTCCCTTAAACAATTAAGGCTCACCGCTGTTTACTTTGGTTTTGCTAGGAATACAGGATTTTGCTACTTTCAGTGACATCCGGAATAGTAATTTTAAAATAATATCTCCTCTAAATCAGGCATATTATATAAAAATGTCAATTAAACGCCGGCTAATATTTTAATATTCTTTGTGGTGCTGTATATATATCCAATAAGGAGTCAGGCGTGACAAGTAAAAACATAGTGACACAAACAAAAGAAACTCACACGAGCGGTTTAATTTTTGACGACGCAGTCGTCTTCTTCTGAACTGGAGACAGTACTGCGTGAGCATACAACCATTCCGGCCATATCGGGCCATACAACCATTCATTCATTAACTCAAACCGCTCACAGGCGTAAATAATAAATATTTTGTTCAAACAGAAGGTGAAAGGAAGAGGATAGGAAACATATAAAATTTCACAACATAATGGTGATGTGAAGATGAAATGATGGCCGATTCCAAGTGAAAAAAATTCGTCTAGACCGGGATTTGAACCACGGACCTTCCGATTTCGCGCCGGATGCTCTGACCACTAAGCTATGTAGACTACTAAAAAAACACTGGAATCGGCGGGGGGTTTATATGAATCAAACATCCCCAAGATTAGTCCGTAAAAGTCGCCGAGAGATGGCGCTGGACATTTTCACTCACCGGCAGAGAAGAAATTACGTACACAGAAGAGGAAAGCAAAGTTTGAATCAGACACACAGACAGTGGTAAAGATACAAAACAGGCGTTTCGGGGCACGCAGAGCCCAAGAAGTAGAAATGAGCCATTCCGGCCATACAACCATTCATTCATTAACTCAAACCGCTCACAGGCGTAAATAATAAATATTTCGTTCAAACAGAAGGTGAAAGGAAGAAGATTGGAAACATAAAATTTTACAACACAATGGTGATGTGATGATGGAATGATGGCCGATTCACAGTGAAAAAATATTTTAAATGTGTTATTAGTGAATCGGCCATCATCACATCACCATTGTGTTGTAAAATTTTATATGATTCCTATCCTTTATTTGTCCTTTATTAAAAAAGTATCCCATGAAAATTTCATGTATATGAGTATATCTCTACAGCTGCAACAAATTTTGAAGCACCATGACATATACTCACACCACCATTGGACTTCACAATTTTGTGTTTCCTACCCTCTTTCTTTAACCCTCTGTTTGAACGAAATTATATATGTATTTATAGAGATAAACGATGCCACAAGTGAGGCGGGATTAAACATAGAATCAAAAAGGAACACTCACAAATTTAATTCTAATATTTCGGTTGCAGTAGCAGCCTTTTTCACAGAAGGAAGGTGACACACTGGGATGCAGACAGGCACACAGCAGTGCGTCACCTTCCTTCTGTTAAAAAAGGCTGCTATTGCAACCGAAATATCAGAATTTAATTTGTGAGTGTTCCTTTTTGTTTCCATGTTAAATCCCGCCTCACTTGTGGCATCGTTTATCTACATTATCACGTGTGTGATTTTTGCACGAACCTGTATATATATTTCGTTCAAACAGGTGATGAAAGAAAGAGGATAGGAAACATATAAAATTGGACAACACAATGGTGATGTGAAGATGGAATTTATATATATATATATATATATAATTATATGTATATATAAATTCCATCTTCACATCACCATTGTTTTGTCCATATATATATATTTCGTTCAAACAGGTGATGAAAGAAAGAGGATAGGAAACATAAAATTGGACAACACAATGGTGATGTGAAGATGGAACGATATTATTTATTTATATATATATATATATATATATAAATAAATAATATATATATATATATATATATATATATATATATATATATATATATATATATATATATATATATATATATATATAAAACTTCCAGGAGAATCACTCGGGTGATAAATATACAAAACCATTTTTTATCGGCCACCCTCTTGGCATTTTGTATATATATATATATATTTATATAAATATATATAAATAATATCGTTCAAACAGAGGGTGAAAGAAAGAGGATAGGACACACAAAATTGTGAAGTCCAATGGTGGTGTGAAGATGGTATGATGGCCGATTCACAGTGAAAAAAATTCGTCTAGACCGGGAATTGAACCACGGACCTTCCGATTTCGCGCCGGATGCTCTGACTACTAAGCTATCTAGACTACTAAAGAAAAAATGGAATCGGCGGGGGGTTTATATAAATCAAACACCCCCAAGACTAGCCCGTAAAGTTCACCAGGAGATGGCGACAGGGCGTTATTCACCCACCGGCAGAGAAGGAATTACGTTCACAGAAGAGGAAAGGAAAGGTTGACTCAGGCACACAGACAGTGGTAAAGATACATTACAGGGGTTTCGGGGCACGCAGAGCCCAAGAAGTAGAAATGAGCCATTCCGGCCATACAACCATTCATTCACTCACTCGAACCGCTCACTGGCGTAAATAATAAATACATATATATATATATATATTATATATATATATATATATATATATATATATATATATATATATATATATAATTATATATATATATATATATATATATATAATATAATTATCTCTTCCTTGAACTACGACCTTGACGTGGTGGAAGGGCTTGTGCGTTCCAATGACCCCTAGAGCTGGACTGGCAGGAGCAAGTACATTGCTCCTGGTAGGGCCACCCATGCCAGATAGGTCGAAGGGTAGGAGCCAGACGAAAGGTAGTTCCGTGATGGTGTCACGTTAAAAATACCGTTGAGTCGTGTGGGATACCTCTCAACTATCACTTCCCAGAACATGAAAGTCATTCAAAGAGATCTGATTCCTGGCAACTACGGGACGCCGCCCACTAGGGCGGGTGTCGTGCCCGGCAGCGGGGGAGGCAAGGCCTCCGCGGTCGTCATCACACGAAATCCTTGCACAGAATCAGAATCATCATCAGAAGATACAAGGGAAAGGAGGGAGAAGGAGAAGGAAAAGAGGAAGAGGAGGAGGAAAACAGTGGTAAAAATAGGAACTTGGAACGTAAGGACCATGATGAGGGCCGGGAAGCTTGAAAATATTAAGCAGGAAATGGAAAAAGGAAAAATAGATGCTTTGGGATTGTGCGAGGTTAGATGGAAGGATAGCGGGGACTATTGGAGTGATAACTACAGGGTGATCTATAGTGGGGGAGATGAGAGTCAACGGGGGGTAGGCATGGTACTGAACACAAAGTTGGGACTGAGGGTGGTAAACATTGAACAGGTGAACGACAGGATACTAGTGGTAGAAATAAAAGCACGCCCGACGAATTTCGTACTGGTCCAGGTATACATGCCTACGAGCAACCATAGGGAGGAAGAGGTGGAAGAGGTGTACGAGCAAGTAGAAGAAATAATTAAAGAAGTGCCGGGGAAGAAAAACCTGATAGTGATGGGTGACTGGAATGCAGTGGTGGGAGAAGGGAGGGACGGATTAGAAGTAGGAGGGTTTGGGCTAGGAAGAAGAAATGATCGCGGGGAAAAGGCAGTTGAATTTTGTAGAAGAAATAAATTAGTAGTGACAAACACTTGGTTTAAACATCACCCCAGGCGTAGGTACACATGGAAAATGCCGGGTGACACTGGGAGATACCAAATTGATTATATAATGGTGAGGCAGAGATTTAGGAACAGTGTAAAAAACTGTCGTAGCTATCCAGGGGCGGATGCGGACTCGGATCATAACTTGGTGATGATGAAGTGTGAAGTTAGATTCAAAAGGCTTTGTAAAGGTAGGAAGATAAAGAGGTGGAACCTTGAAGCATTGAAAGGGTTGAAAAGGAGGGAATACCAAGAGCTAGTAGAAAAGAACATAGGTGAAGAGAAGCGGATGGGAACCATAGAGAAGAGATGGGAGGTTATAAAAACAGGCATCGCAAGAGCGGCAGAGAAAACAATAGGAACGGTGGAAAAGAAGAGGGTTAAGAAGCAGTGGGTTACAGAAGAAATGATAAAGAAAATGGAGGAGAGAAGGATATGGAAAAACGTGAACACCGACGTAGGCAAGAGGAAGTACAAGGAATTGAATAATAAACTCAGGCGAGTGACCAATCGGGCAAAAGAAAACTGGTGGAAGGGACAATGCGAGCAAATGGAAAAGATGCAGGAGGAGGGGGAAGTGGGCGCTTTGTACGCCAAGGTGAAAATGTTATCGGGTGGTAAGAGAGGTCAAGCGATACCAAAGGTTAAGGACAAAACAGGAAAGATATTAATCGAACAGGAAGATATCCAAGAAAGGTGGAGAGAATACGTAGAGGAGCTATATGTCAGCGAGAATAGACCCCTTAGCCTAGATCTAGAGGACGAAGGAACAATAGATAAAGATAACCTCGGACCAGAGTTACTTGAGAGTGAAATAGAGAGGGCACTAAGAGAGATGAAGGGTAGAAAAGCCGTGGGAACCTATAACCTACCTTCGGAGCTACTGAAGAATCTAGGTAGTAGGGGGAGAAAATCGTTTTTCGAACTTATTCGCAGGATCTACGAGGAAGGAGTATGGCCAGAGGATTTCGTGAAAACAGTATTAATACCTATCCCGAAGAAGAAGAAAGCGTCAGAATGCGAGGAGTATAGAACAATCAGTTTAATTTCGCACGCAGCAAAAGTGTTGCTTAGAATACTAAATAGAAGGTTGGAGAGCAGAGCAAAGTGCTATTTAGGCGATGACCAATTTGGGTTTAGGAAGGGGAGGGGAACCAGAGATGCGATTGCGGTAATGAGGACACTTATAGATAGAAACATAGAGCATAATCAGGATGTTTTCGCTTGTTTTGTAGATTTCGAAAAGGCGTTTGACAGAGTAAACTGGGAGAAACTAATGCAGATACTGGGGAAAATAGGAATAGATTGGCGTGATAGGAGACTCATCCGAAACTTATATATGGGGCAGAGGGCTCATGTAAGGGTAGCGGACGGTGAATCAGGGTGGGCAGTTATAGGTCGCGGGGTGCGGCAAGGGTGCCCGTTGTCGCCTTTACTTTTTAACATCTATGCTGAGGAAATGGTAAGAGAGGCATGGGATGAGCTAGACTTGGGAATGAAAGTAGGAGGCCAGTGGATAAAGTCGGTTAGATTCGCAGACGACCAGGCGTTGGTGAGTCGGTCATCGAAAGGACTGCAAACTTTAGTAGATGCACTGGAAAAGCAGTGTGAGAAATACGGAATGAAGATAAATAATAGGAAAACAAAAGTAATGAGATTCTCTAGGACAAAGAAAGCGAAGCTGGTGATAAGAGTAGGAAGTCACAAACTGGAGCAAGTTGAACAATTTAATTACTTGGGTAGTACGCTAGAAGAAAGGGGACATAGTAGCAAAGACATTAGGAGGAGAATAGCGCTAGCGAAGGAAGCGTTCAATAATAGAAGGGAGCTGATGACGGGGACCTTAAGTAAGGATGTAAAAAAGAGGCTAGTAAAGAGCTTGATATGGAGTGTGGCGTTGTATGGGGCGGAAACGTGGACCTTGAGAAAGGAAGACGAAAATAGGCTGAAGGCTTTTGAGATGTGGGTGTGGAGGAGGATGGAGAAGGTGCGTTGGACGGAAAGGAAGAGAAATGAGGAAGTGCTTGACATGGTGGGCGAGGAGAGGAAACTTATAGATGAGATTAGGGGAAGGCAGGGTAGGTGGCTGGAAGGGGTAATGAGGGACGATGGTTTGCTGAAGGTCGTGATAGAGGGAAGGATGTTGGGTAAGCGGGGAAGGGGAAGGAAGAGAATCGGTTTTATGGACGGGATGAGGAAAGGTAGGACTTATGCTGAGTTGAAGAAAGAAATACAAGAGGTAGAAAGGGCACAGCACGTGTAAGAGTTCGTTGGATATTCTCTGACTTTCATCACAACCTACCTCTAACCGGTAGATTACTGTAATGAATAATGAATATAATTATATATATATATAAATAAACTTTGCCACAGGTGGGGCGGAATTAAATATAGAAACACAAAAAAGAAGAACACTCACAATATACGTTCTGATATTTCGGCAGCTGAGCTGCATTTCTCACAGAAGGAAGGATACAGAATTTGATTCTGGATACAAAAGATTGATTCTGTATCCTTCCTTCTGTGAGAAAGGCAGCTCGGCTGCCGAAATATCAGAACGTATATTGTGAGTGTTCTTCTTTTTTGTGTTTCTATATTTAATTCCGCCCCACCTGTGGCAAAGTTTATTTAAATTATCGCGTGTGTGATTTTCCACGAATTCGTATATATATATATATATATATATATATATATATATATATATATATATATATATATATATAAAAAATAAACTTTGCCACAGGTGGGGCGGAAATAAATATAGAAACACAAAAAGAAGAACACTCACACACTATACGTTCTGATATTTCGACAGCCGAAAAGCTGTCTTTCTCACAGAAGGAAGGATACAGAATGATGGATAGGCATGGGACAAGGGGTAGAGTGAGGTAGGAGGAGAGGGAGGAGAAAGGGGTAAGAAAGGGGAGAAGAGGGGGGGCGGGAGGGGGTCAGAAGAGGAGAGCGGGGTGAGGGGGGGGAGAAGAGGGGAAGAAGCGGGAGAGGGTCGGAGAAGGAAGGGATGTGGGAGGGAGGAAAGGGGAGGGGCGGGAGGGGATAAAAGGAGGAGAAAGGGGAGAGGAGAAGGGGCGGTAGGGGTCAGTGAGCCCGATTTAATCCGGGGGGATTATAGGCAGAATAAAGCCAGATACAAGCCAATTCTAATGTACGTAATTGAAGGGGAGAGGCAGAGGGAGGGAGGGAAGACAATATGCCTGCTCGGAAACATTTGTCAAAACTGACATTGTGGGAGGAAGCATGGACCGGGACGGGGAAGGAGGCATTGGGCGAGGACGGCTTACAACTGGCTCGGTGGCCGGTCAATCTAACACTTAAGGCGTTAGTGGTGAGACCAATGTAATAGGAATCGCAAAGGTTGCAAAGGAGGATGTACACAATGTTGTGGGAAGTGCATGACCGAGAGGGGACGGAAGGAAGTGGGTGGGAGAGGAATTTAGCGGGGAGGGGGTCGGTAATAAGAATAGGGCACGTTTTGCATCTCGCGCGATGGCAGGGGTTGGGTGGGGTTTTAGAGCTAATATAGGGTTTAGTCAGCGGTATAATTCTGAATTATACCGCTGGGCATAATTCCGAACGGCTTAATCATCAAAATTCCCACTTCAGGCATGCCTCCTTCTATTCACCCGTTTTTTCATGCTCACTCGTATCAAATCTCGTACAATCTATGTCTTTTAGTTCTCGCCCAATACAAATCTCTTGTGTCCCAATACCATTCCAACATTCAATCCCTCATCCATATCATCAGCCTATACAATTCGGAATTACTGTCCACAATCCAGAGACTTCTTACCTCTTCTTTACGCTCCCTTAATTTTAGACGCCAAAAAGCTTTCAAAAAACTGTCCTCCTTGTATATTTCCTACCTTCATCATGGACTCTCCTTGCCGCTAAACATTGCGGCCCCAACCCCACCTAACCCGCCATTATATTCCTCAAAGCCCGACCTAGCAGGCATTTTTCAACTCGCCCGTCCACCCCCTCCCACCTCCCGGTTTTTCCCACAGCGCGTACCTTCTTCCAAAGACCCTCAAACCCCCCCCTCCCACCCCGCCGAAGACGCCTACGATCCCACAAAACAAGAAGTCATAAACCTCTCTTCTTCCTCCCTTACCCCTTCCGAAATCTCTGTTTTGAGCAAAGGTCTTTCGTTTTCGCCGACACCTAAGGTTAATCCTGTCAAACTTCTCACAGACACCCTCAATTTTTGCCGAAAATTAAAATGGAAATTCTTTTGGGAATCCCAGCGCTCCCAACTGCCACTTCCCGATACTTCTTCTCAAAATTCTGTACATCCTGCCCTGACCATTTTCAAACCGCCCTCTTCACATGAACCCAAACCTTTGCTTTCCAATCATCCCTTAGAAGTTTTCACGAACCTCCTTCTCTCCAAAATTGCTGATCCATCCTTTCTCACTTCCTTAAAGCCCGCATCCAACCTATCCTCGTCGGAAATCAAAGCCTTAAAAGACCTTTCTCACAATCCCAACATAGTCATCACACCTTCTGACAAAGGCTCTACTGTGGTAGTACTTAACTCTTCAGATTACATCAACGAAGCCCTCAGACAACTCTCGGACCCCTCTTCCTACGCTCCCGTTTCTCACGACCCAAACCCAAAATTCCACGAGGAGATTATCTCTTTCCTTAATGACAAAGGTCCCAAGGAAGGTCTCACTAGCAACGATATTTCTCTACTTTCTCCCGCTCATCCCCGCACTCCCCATTTCTATATCCTTCCGAAGATACACAAGCCCAACAACCCTGGCCGGCCAATAGTTCCTCTTGCCACTCCCCTACTGAACGCATCTCCGCTTTCGTCGACCATTACCTTCAGCCTCTAGTCCATTCCCTGCCTTCCTACATCAAAGATACCTACCATTTCCTGGATCGCCTCCTCTCCACCCCCCTCCCCAATGATTCCGACATCATCATGGCCACCATTGATGTCACCTCCCTCTATACCTCCATCCCCCACGCCGAAGGCTTATCCGCCGTTAAGCATTTTCTTGATACTCGCCCTACTCCTCATAACCCTAGCTCCGATTTCCTTATTGACCTGTCCCACTTCATCTTGACTCATAACTCCTTCTCCTTTAATGACCGCTTCTACCTTCAAACCAAAGGCTGCGCCATGGGCAGTAGATTCAGCCCTTCCTATGCCAACCTTTTCCTCGGCCGTGTCGAAGAGTCCTTCCTATCCTCACAACCCCTGAAACCCTTACTCTGGCTTCGATACATCGACGACATTTTCCTTCTCTGGCCCCATGACGTCGATTCTTTTAATTCATTTATTTCCGCTCTCAACGATTTCTCTTCTGTCTCCTTCACCTCTCATTTCTCTTCTTCCCATGTCACCTTCCTTGATGTAGATATCACTCTCTCCAACCACCATTTCAACACCTCAGTCCACATCAAACCCACCAATAAGCAGCAATATCTTCACTATAACAGCTGCCATCCCTCCCATACTAAAAGATCCCTCCCCTACTCTCTTTCTACACGAGGTTTTCGCATATGTAATAACCCCGATTCCCTTGATAAATTCCTTTCCTCTTTGCACGAATCCCTTCTCCGACGAGGATATCCTGAGACTCTTCTCAATAAACGAATTCTCAAAAAACCCTTTCCTCCTAAACCAACCCAAAATAAGGAGAATTACAACCTCTCCCTCTGTACCACCTACTTCCCAGGCGTCCATGCCCTCAAAAAAATCATTAAAAACCTTTTCCCACTCCTCTCTGATAATCTCACCACCAAAAACACATTCCCCAAATGTCCCTCTCTCACCTTCAGGCGTCCCCCTAACCTCTCCAGCATCCTAAAAACCACCAAACCGCTGACTAAACCCTATATTAGCTCTAAAACCCCACCCAACCCCTGCCATCGCGCGAGATGCAAAACGTGCCCTATTCTTATTACCGACCCCCTCCCCGCTAAATTCCTCTCCCACCCACTTCCTTCCGTCCCCTCTCGGTCATGCACTTCCCACAACATTGTGTACATCCTCCTTTGCAACCTTTGCGATTCCTATTACATTGGTCTCACCACTAACGCCTTAAGTGTTAGATTGACCGGCCACCGAGCCAGTTGTAAGCCGTCCTCGCCCAATGCCTCCTTCCCCGTCCCGGTCCATGCTTCCTCCCACAATGTCAGTTTTGACAAATGTTTCCGAGCAGGCACATTGTCTTCCCTCCCTCCCTCTGCCTCTCCCCTTCAATTACGTACATTAGAATTGGCTTGTATCTGGCTTTATTCTGCCTATAATCCCCCCGGATTAAATCGGGCTCACTGACCCCTACCGCCCCTTCTCCTCTCCCCTTTCTCCTCCTTTTATCCCCTCCCGCCCCTCCCCTTTCCTCCCTCCCACATCCCTTCCTTCTCCGACCCTCTCCCGCTTCTTCCCCTCTTCTCCCCCCCCTCACCCCGCTCTCCTCTTCTGACCCCCTCCCGCTCCCCCTCTTCTCCCCTTTCTTACCCCTTTCTCCTCCCTCTCCTCCTACCTCACTCTACCCCTTGTCCCATGCCTATCCATCATTCTGTATCCTTCCTTCTGTGAGAAAGACAGCTTTTCGGCTGTCGAAATATCAGAACGTATAGTGTGTGAGTGTTCTTCTTTTTGTGTTTCTATATTTATTTCCGCCCCACCTATGGCAAAGTTTATTTTTATTTAAATTATCGCGTGTGTGATTTTCCACGAACTCATATATATATATATATATATATATATATATATATATATATATATATATATATATATATATATATATATATATATATATATATATATATATATATATATATACACCTATATATAAATTTTTAATGGCAAAACATTATCATTATTATGCAATTCCTGAAAAATTTTACTACACCACTTACGTGCTAAGTCATTGTGAGATCTTCCTTTGACGGATAGCCAGGTCGTAGCGAAAGACGTCATCGTATCCTAATTGGCTCGGTGATAGATCTCCTCTCGATAGACAGGTCATCGCCCTCTGTAAGGCCCTTCAAATCTTCACGGCGACATCGTTTAAGCAAGAATACCTTACGGAGACCCTCCATGACGTGTAGGATAATATTTTTATTCAGTGGCTCCTCCAGCTTCTTATTAGTGAGTGACCCAGCCCTTTTAGCCGTATTTGAGGCACGTTCCTTGCTAGCATACATTCCTGAATGCAGGTGTGCCTTATATGTACCTGCAAAGAAAGACGACATAAAGAACTCCCTTCGCCGTAACCGTTAGAGTAACGACTTAACCTTCTCCCATTTTAATATGGCAATGCGTACTCGAAATATATCAGTCATAAATGTAACCCAGCCTAGTATAATAATGCAAGGCATACAAATTGCTCGACGCAGTGCTTTCCTACTTCGTGTTTTTTTTATATACCCCTTAACTCAATTTATAATGGCCTCTTTCTGCGCAATGGCGGCGGAAGAGGTCAAAGAGGTCACCAGGACCACAAAGTAATCGTCTTAAAGTTTTATCCTCATTACGGATTTCGGTTGCTTAAAATGGGTATAATGGGCAGTAATATTGTAACACCGGATAAAGATCAAGTGTAGGAAACTATTTATGGGGATATTTGATACTTTTTGCATTTAAACTGTTAAAATAAAAAATCAAACAATGCTGCGGCTCATTTCAGCGTCTTTTTTTTTCAAGTATTCATAAAATTAATGCTATTTAAGTAATTTGCCTCGGAGCAGATTAACGTTTTGCGGCAAAAGATACATTTGTTGACGCGATTATATTTCTGCCGGTTTTTGTCAGCATTGCTGTTAACGTGTACAGTTAAAGATTTTACACTGGTCTATATTTCAGAATCATCATTAAATAACCCATGATTATTTTTATAATGTATTAAAATCCTGTATCTACATCTACATCTACAAAATACCCTGCAAGCCTCCTCAGGGGTGTGTGGCAGGGGGTGAGTAATCACCAACATAAATTACACTATATCCTAAAGTTGGTGTAACTACGACTAATTATGCATTAGCATAAATCGCTAATGCTTGTCATGAGGCGAAGCCTCACAAGCATGCAACACTACACTACAGATGTCATCAAAATGGAGAGTGACCTCAATATACATGCATTCTACAACTACACAGATGGACAGGGACTCAAGACCCATGTAGAAAACATGCTAGGCGTGCTGTTAGTATGTACTAGGTAACAGAAAAGGATTCAAGTATTAGGAGTACTACCACTACTAAGAGCTACACTACCTAACGACAAACCTAGATAAAAGTCTCATGGCAGCTATTATGGTCCCTTATCGTTCGTGGGAAAAATGACATCTTAAATCTATCCGTTCTGCAGTCTATTTCCCTAATTTTACTCTCATGATCTGATCTACCGTAATATGTCGGATTTCGTAAAATATTATCAACGTCGTCAGAGAATAGACCGGTTTGGAACTTACATAATATATTTAGTCTAAATTTTAATCGACGGTCTGAAAGCTTTTCCCGTATCGATTCTTCGTTAATGTGTCACCCAAGTAAAGAGGAATTATTATTACCATAATTCATAGTCTTTAATTCTTTAACATATTTCGGTTCTTAAGAATTGAAACATTTTAGCTGCATTTTCTGGAGGATTCGCCTTTCAAAATGATTTTACTATGGGTATCATTGTGATAAGAACCGCGAAGAATCTGCGAGTCGAGGGTTTACTTAGCTTGATTCATAGGATTTTCCACCAAGTCTCTTCCAGAGTTGCTTAAATCTGAAGTAAAGAGTACCTTTTTAGATAATTAAGGATATTACATTTTATTTCACTTATTAAGTTCAGTATTTATTTAAATGGAAATTGTTGCATTTGTATAATGTTTTATCTAGCCATATTGGGCGTTGGAACGGATTTCAGCATTTCGCACTCGAGACAGCTTAACCCTTAGACTACCATTTTTTTCTCCGTTATAAGTACCCATAAGTACCAATGGGACATATATGTCTCATTGGTACTTATGGGACGGCACATATGTCGCATCTACCTGGGATATATATGTCCCGTTGGTAGTCAAAGGGTAAGAGATGTGCGGAGGAAGGGGATGGATTCGTAGGCACTGTTGACGTTTTGGTCAGAATGAGAGTGTGGCAATCTTCGTAGCTGAATATTCATTCACGAGGTGGCAGTAAAAATAACATTCTCTCCCTTCAAGAATTCTCATCTTGACAAGCAAGCCGAGGGCATATTGTGCTGCCACTCGCACGGCGACGTCCGCGCGTGAAACCTGAATCCGGGGTCAAGGGGAAAACACCGAGGCAATGCTACGAATGTAAAGAATTCACGCTTGATTAGCTTTTGGGGGAAAATTAATTATTCGGAAGACTAAGAAAATCAGTGACTTACATTGTGAAGCGGGAATATGGAATCTTCTTAGGAATGATGTCGTCATGCTGAGTAAAATAGACTTAGGAGAGGTGTTAAGGTCTGGGGTCTTTGGGACACTCATCTTGAGGTTCCCCTCGCAGTTCTTGCGCGAGATAATTCGATTGTGGAGCACATTGAGTGTCCGAAAGGTACGTGAGTGAAAGAGATGCGTGGTGTCATTTGGCGAAATTCTGTCTCTGTGGGGCAGCCGCAGTCTAGGCAGCTTGAAACATTCTACATTCTCAAATAAAACGAAATGGTCGTCGTCTGCATTTCCAGGTTTTGACATTTCTTATTTTTCGCTTCAACATATAACCGTTGGTCAACCCACACTTATTCTTCGGTGTACATTCCATATTAGAATTCTCGGTATTCTGTTAAAGGGCATTCGCAGAACATGGTAACCATGCTGTTTTGTAACGATGATGTGTTTTTGCGATTTTTTCCATCTCCAACGAGGCTCGTACGTTGTCCCTTCGTGTATCTCTTTTCGAACACCCACGTAATTTCCTTAGGAATCTCATATCTCCCACGTCCGCTATCCTTAGTGCCCGCAGCATTCAGGCAATGCATCATACAGTAATGAGGGGACCTTAGAATATAGTCTTATTTGTGTCTCTTTACGGGTCTTCTTTCCAAGAGTCATTGAAATAGTCACACCTATTATTTGAAATGTCTTTGTTTTCTCGGGCTTGCCCCTATCCTTTTCGTAAGTCACGTGACACCCTTAATGACATTCCTATTAAACTGGGGAGATGGAAGTTTCTGACGAAGGTTTTCGCGGCGTTCAGGTTTGCTGTCAGGCAGGTTTCCACACAACACGAATAGGGAAGATGGATACACCCTTTCCAACACTTGGAAACGTGTATTTCATGGCCCCAAAAAGGACCCTTCCCACTTCCCGCTTCCCTTTGCGGATGTGAGCCAAGGACCAATCAATTAAAGAACTGGCGGGAAGACTCCAGTGAAAGGTGTTACATGCCCTGAAGAGGCGAAAGCCTACATCAGGGTCCACATTTGCGTTTTTATCTCTGTCCTTGTCATTTTGTTTTGTTATCCTTTTCTATTTCCTGTAAATTGTTGGCAAATGTTGGAATAAAACACTTTTTGAACTTGAAGCATTCTCCACTTCAGCCTGGCCTGAGGTTGCCTACAGTATAGTAGGTGAAACGTCGCCACCAAAATGACAACGCGGACGAATCCCGGAAACCTGCCTGAGTGGGGAGTTGGTAGTACTTCATTGAATACGACAGTTTATTTATTTTCACAATTTACTTGCATTATGTAAACCGCACGTGGTCCATTTAAATAAGTGGCACCTGTGAGTCATACTATGGCGAAAAATGCATTCGTAAATAAGCTTATAATTGATATCATTTTTATTCTGAATTGATGGGAGGCTCGGGCAGTAACGGTCGAAATCACAGTGAAATTGCTCCAACGGAAGTCACCCGCACTGGAGACACACTGGAGGCATGTGGAATTTTCAGTGAAAGAAACAGTCATCCGGGCTAGGATACAGATAAAATATGGTTGGCAATACGTGGCAAACTTTTGGTCTTCGTGGGTCGCGAAGCGGAGGATCAGGCTGAGGAAAGGAGTCAGATAAGAATGATTTGGATATATTTTGCAGGTGGCGAAATTGTTATGGAACAGTTTCAACTTGAGACTGCGGGTAGGAAGGGAGGGTGGGATTGGAGGAAGAGGGGAGGCACCAAATTATGAATATACCCACTAGGACTTCTACTTCAAGATGGTTGAAACTTCTCCTCTAATTCTGTATGAATTTTTAATCACTTTGCATTGCAAAATAGCAGCACTGTTCCCTTACGTACGTACGTATCTTACCATGATTCTTGCTCATTGATTTGGGGATTAAAAAACATTTTTGTTCTAATATATTCAATGTCTATATTTGTTCGTTTTGCGTGGTATTCTCTTCAACTTTTGACTTTGTGCCGCAAGAGTCTGTACCCACAAAGACAGGTATCTCATTTTATCCGCTCAGTGGAAAACAAAAGAATATTTTCTATACAATTTTATTGTATTTTTACCCTTGAAACCACATAATTTCTTTGTCTCTGTGAGAATGCAGTAAATCTCACAAAGTCCCACTAGTGACACCAGTTGCAAAAATGCGATTTTCTTCTTGAAGGGGTCCACTAGAGTCTGAAGAGTTTAAATGCCGATTTTACGATGGCTGACTATCCTGAGACTTATTAATTATTGAAGTACGAGGACTATTGGAAATAGGTTATCCCTAGTTAAGTTAATGGGTTGTTTAGCCGGTGGAAAGAGAGAATATTTTTCTGTCAATTTTTCATTGAATAAATAAAATAAAAACTTGGTTCTATCCACTGACACTTTATATAGTATATAACTATCATATCAACCCCTCATAGGGTACAAAGTTACGCTGTGGCATTGAAATGCGTTGTACTTCCTGTTGAATAGTTTCAGTGAACGAAATCAAGTTTTTATTTCATTTATTCATCTGCGTTCTGATCCACAACAGCTCGTGCATTAGTGCCTCTTCTTCTTCTTCTGCACTGCTCATATCCCTCGCTGAATGTGATTGCTATCGAGGACTTCTTCCTTGGTCCTGACCGATACAAAGCAATGAAATCGCCCAGGCGGACGTCAAACGGTGATATTAGGATGAAAAATTCGGAGGCAATGAAATGAAATCAGGAGAAAGGGAATCTGTTGAAGGGAGAAGGATAGAGACGGAATTTGCGAGTCATCATCAGCATATGCGTTCTCATCGAAGGGTGAATTAAACAGAAGTCTTAGTGAAGAGAGGGATGATGCATGACGGGAAGGAGGGGGAGCAGAAACTCACAGAAGGGTGTGAGGTGAAGGAAAACATAAACAAAAGGCATGGATGGAGAGAGGACGGGGGGGGAAATGGTTTTTTCGGGAGGAATGGAGGATAAGAAGTCATCTTGCGGGGAAGATCAATCAAATAAAAAGAGGATTCAGGGGGTGGAGGGAAGTGAGACGACTTTGTTGGTCGAGGAGAATAAGAAGAGGAGTGTAGGGGGGGGGGGGGGTGGGACGGGAGAGGAAGGAGGAGGAGGAAAAAGAGAGAGCATGGGAGTTATTTTTTCGGACGGCAAGAAAAGAGACTTTTTTCCGCCGTGAAGTTGCGGGACGGGGGTTAGGGGTGGGATGGGAAGTGGAGGGGGACTGAAAGGGGTGGGTTGGGTGGGACAGGGCATGGGCCAGGGGATGGGCGAGATTCGAAGTTTTTTTTCGGGCGGGGGGGAGAAAAAAGAAAGAAGGGTTGGTTGTTGGAGGTGGGTTGCATGCGTCGGGGGTGGGAAGCCTCCCCCGCCCACCGTGGAGCAGCACTTTATGTGGAGGAGCCGCGCCTGGGGAAGGGGGGTGGAGGGCGGGGGGTGTTTGTGGAGGGGGGTGGGGTGAGGGTTAGAGAATGAAAAAGGAAGGGATGTTGGGCCGGCCGGAGGGAGACGCGAGGAGCATTATGGGAATGGGGAGAGGAGGACGTTGGGGGCGTTGTCGCGGAGACGCTGGATTGGCCGGAGGAGGCGAGTTGGATGCCTTCCAAAGACGGGAGGGTGGTGCAATCGATGTTCGTGCACCACTCCCCTCTCCTCCCGTCAGGAGTGGTGCCTTGTGTCGCCTCGAGCGCTGAATGGGATTTGAGGGGAATATGTTGATGAGTGGTGAGGGGAAGCTGAATGGAAAAAGGCGAAACAAAAGATCTCTCTCCTCGCTTTCTCCTTCTTCTTCTTCTCATCCAGTGCGACCAAACGGCCTCGTGGTATTTTTGTTTTAGATCCCGCTTAGCTACTTATTTTAAAGTCTGGCAGAAAGAAAACATTTGTAGACCACCTTTATATTTATTTTATTCCCTTCGAAAAATTTTTTCGGAGGCCCCAAGATGGGGAACCGCATTTCCAAAGAGGGAGAGGTTTTAAACGAGAAGGGATGCCAGACTTGAAAAAGAAACATCATCCCCCGTCCAGAAACGACGTGTCGTTTATTTTTGCGACGTCCGAAGACGGGTCGCGTACACTTCATGGCATTATCGCATGACTGTCCAATGAAGGAGATAAATAGAGAAGCACGAACCTTTATTGTTAGGGCTGCATTTTTGCTATTTTATTTGCTGAAAACAGTTCTACAATTACAGGGGAAACGGTATCAGGCTTGATTTTGTGGTAGTTGTTCGCCACGGAGAAAATAAAAAATAGCGTTGTGAACTCCACTTTTAAGATCTTAAAAGTGGAGTTATTTATTATTTTATCCGTGATTTCTACACTAATTGAGGTTATAGGGAATTGCAGTTTAAAACTATTAACAGAATTATATGTTAATCCTCAGTGTCGTTCATGAGAGAGAGATAGTTTATCTTGTACTGTTAACTCTGTCACTGAAAATGAGTGCAATTCTAGGTTTTATTTTTTTCATCGTCAAGTTTTGGGCTCTTAAGAATTTCAGCCAAATTCATCGCTTGTACCGCTTTCAGTTTTGCTTGAGGTTCTGGTCTCCATAGAAATATATTGCTTAGTTTTTTAGATCTTGAAGTCTTTAGACATCATCCTCGTTTGAGCCCGAAATCCTCGGTTATTTAAAAAAATATTTGATTTCGTTCACATGAATATTCCATTTTTCGTTAAACATACATACTATATGAAGATTACTGTAATAATTTTTGTCAATATTTGCTCTTGAATTCACCAGTTTTAGACATTATTTATAACTTAGTGTTTTGTGTTATTCGTTTTAACGGTGTTTGGAACCGAAATACTTATCGATTTACCAACTGAAATAAATTCATTTTTGGCCTGCGATTACCTGCCGTGATTCTTAATTTTAGGCTAGTGCGAGACAAAAATTAACAATTTAAGGAATTTCATGTTATAATAGGTGTTTCATTGTATACTCGATGAAGATGTATATATTGTTATATTTATGTGACTTAAAATATTGTTAACCTCGAAGGTTTTTGAACCGATCTATAATTTTCCATGTGGATTTCCATGTGGATCAATAATTTCCTCATCGATGTAAGCCTTACGCAGTATTGGGGATAAAAGTGACACCTTAATTTAATGTTTATGTCTGCCATATTTAAAATTGAATGTTAACTAATTTTTATCGTCGACCAGAGCATTTGACATGAAAATAATTCCTTGGAATGATGAATGTGCTGCCAATGTCTTTCTATTACAATAATAAAAGGCGATTTATAGTCGTTTTTATTAATCTAAAAAAGGAATCTAGTTTCTGTCAATGAAGAGTTATTAAATTTCTAATGAAATAAACCAAATTAAATTCTAATATAAAATGTCAAATATAGGTCATATCCATACAAATTAAATGACGTCAAAGAAGAAGAAAATACAAGCTTATTGCGCACAAATTGCGATTCAACAGCGACTGAAGGTAATAAAATGAGAACCGAGTTGAAAGAATAGCCGAAATGGAATACAGAACACAAGGTATTAAGGGGGTAAAAATGAAAACTTCTAAAGGAATGGAAAGGTTAGCAGAGTGTAAAGCATAGTGGAAAGCTTCTGTAAACCAATCTCCGAATTGACGACAACGGATGAAGACAATCAGTTATATTAAATATATTTATCCTGTTCATTTTTACCCTTAATGATTGCGGGCTGAAAACTTTTTAGAACCAATTACTCTCCAAAAGTTGGTGCATTAGAAAGCATCTTCCATTATTTTTTACGAGTTTATTTTTATAATATAAAGAAGGCATTTCTCACCTCCCTTGTCTGACTTTCACTTTAAGGTATTTATTTTCTGTAATATTCCGATACCGAAAAAAGTGTAACAAAATAAACCAATTTAGCCCTATAATGAACAGTTATAACCGTCCTAACTTCTGGAACTACTTTGCTTATTCTGAAAGTTTTAGAGAAGTCTCAGATCGAAGAACTCACTCTTGAAGAAAGGCTCTTAGCTCAAAATGAAATCCAAAATCGAATATCTGGAAAGAAAAAAAGTTAAAAGAAGGTAATGAATGAAAAAGCTTTTAAAAAGAGTTCGTCTCCATTTCCCAAAATGGAAATCTTAAGAAGAATTGAGGAGGTGAAATTTCCATCGGCAAGAAACTTCTTAGGAAGTTCAGTGATTCGGGTGCACACTTTTATCGAATCGTAAATCTCGAAATGTCATGTGCTGCGATGCTTGAATACTGTAACATTTATTTAAATATTAACCGAAGCTCAACAATGGTCATCCAAATTGCTACACAAATAAAACGTTATCTTACTTATAGGATTCTTATTTTGTTCTACTAATAACAGCACTTTCTACTTATGTTTAACTTTGAGATCTATTTATTCACTTTGTTGAATTTGGTTGGCCATTTTCCTTCGTTTTCCTTCGTGCGCAGGAGTCAAAGTTTAAACAATAGCGTGTACAATTGGTTGGCTTTATTTGGATCACGCGCTGTAGTGGAGGTGGTTTTGTATTGGAATCCTTAATCCTACTCGTGTGCTAGCGCCACCGTGAGGATTGTTGCCTTCCACTTCCAGGGGTAGTACCTGCTCCGAAAATTAATGAGTTTACATGTACTTTTTATATTCCTCGCATTATTTCCGGCCATAGTTTCTTCAATCACTGTCATTAATGGAGGTGGCCGGTTACCTTGACCAAAAATTACCTGGACCAAAGTACATACTTTGACAATGGTAGTGAAAACTATGGTCGGATATAAAAAATTGTGGAATACTCGAAGCGCAAATTCTTTAAGTGACGTGTACTAGTACCATAAAGTGACTTCGAAAATCTTCACTTTTATTAGTACATCTGTACTTACTCAGTCGAAAATCTTGAGTATTCATTGGCGGCTTTTGTTGAGAGTATGCTAATGCAGACGCTGATTTTTTTTCTCCATATTTCTTTTTTTCAAATCTACATACCTATTCATAATCGAGGAAATTCGTTCAGTTGTAGTTCGTCTACCTACACAACAACCTAGCCTAACACGCAATTTTGGATCATTGCTGCGGGTTTCTCTCCGTGGTGATACCTTGGAAGGATTTGTGACTGTCATTGAAAAGAACGCTTTACAACATTTATATAGTCACTAGTGTAGGTGCCTGTTGAATATCAACGGGTAGAATATTAACATTTAAATTGATTGTAAAAAAACATTCATATCTTATTTTGAGCAAAGAATCAATATTAAACATGCGTTCAATAAAATTAACCTGTGTTGCAAATTTCCACAGAAGCTTAACAAAAATATGTCCTGAGGAAATAATTTTACATCTATGCTCCAAATGCGAATTGATTAAACCCTCCCAAATGCCAAATGTTCAAATTGTTAAGAATGCCTGTATGAAATCCTATTTCATGAGAAAACGCCAACCCAGGAAACCTTCAGCTGTCTGAAGCGTACTGACATGAAAAATTCGAATACGAAACCTGGAAAAAAAATTTCAAAATCAACGAATACATTTTCGGTTAAAACGGAAAACGAAGTCATCGTTAAGGGCGTTGATTTTTATTTCCTTGCTTCAGCAGCTATTTTAGCAGAGCTACCTGTTCATTAGGTTAAAAAAGATTAACCAACATTAGTACTACTTAGAGATGACGAATTTTGAACGGTGTGAAATTCTGTTACATTCTTGTAGAAAATGTATATTATAGTCAGTGCTGCAATCACATGTTATAATCCTGACGATGGAATCACTGGTTGAATTAAAGAGTATGAGAACTGCCTTCACCCTTGAACAAAAATTGGAACTGATTGGTAGATTAGATCGTAGCGTTGAGACTAAATGTACTCTTAAATATTTCTTACAAAAGTAAATATTACTTTCTTCACGGTACTTACGTCACTTTGGTGAACACGAGTGATTTCATTTAGTTAATTTCACTAAATTTCTCATAAGTGCACTATTAAGAGCGAAAAATTTCTCCGCTTATATTATAGTGAGCCATTTTTTCCGTAAACGGTAGGCATAGCGGTTGTCGAAATTTTCACATGACAATACATATATTCTCTTTTAAAACTTGTATACCTACGCGAGAAATGGTCAATATGTAATTTAAAAAAATTGTACAACTTGATCTCTAGCATGCTTTCCACGTCAATGAGTATTGAATTTTTACATAACTAGGATCTTTTTGTATATTTTTCTGTCGCATTGCCACATTACAGAGATGAAATAAATCACCTAACATAAAAACACTGCTGCGTTTACCGTTACTCCGGATCAACCGGTCGCGAACTCTCCGGATAGTTTTCCCATAATGCATTTAGAAATTCATTACAGAGTACTATACATTTTCGAACTCGAAAGTTCTTTCATTGTGTTCCTCGAGCCCAAAAACATAATAATTGAAAGTTTCGCAAAGAAATTCCGACTTTTTTGTAATTCGAATAATTTAACATTGAAAGCCCAAATAAGGCAAAATTGGGATTGTTGGTTGGACCCTATTTCTGTGGTCAAAAGGTCTTAATTATAAAATTTTGCTTACACTCAACAAAACTTACAACCTTTTTCTACCTAGGTACCAAATTTCATCCATGTGGCACTAAAGAAAGAGTATGAAATTATAGGTCAAAAATGACACGCAATCAATGGGACTCTCTGTATGCATAACTTCGAATTACCCTCTGGGAGACGTGGGAGCGAATGAGAAATGCCGTGGAGTGGCGTTTCGTTCTCATTGGTCGTCTTGTCGGTCAGTTCGTGAATACAAAGGCGGTTATTCTCGGTCGGAGAATTCAAAACTTCTTCGCCGAAGGAGGCAGCGAGGAACGAGGTTGGGGAAGGGCAGTTGATGCAAACCGCGAGACTGCAAAGGACATGCTTTGTCACTTGGTTGCATTTGCTGGACTAGAATAGGCGCCCCCAACACCCCCGATCATCCACCGAGAAGTTTCGAGTTTCGCTCTTGGAAAAATAAGAGTAAGCGAATTGCTTTAGACACAGTGGAAAGGCATAATTAGGAAATCAGCCTCACATAATTAGGGAAAATGATAGATATAATTTTGGTCAGTTTCTTTTGGATGTATGCGATTAAACTAAGCTTTTTTAGCCACAGTTTCGCCGTGCTATTCTGCTGGATTCGTCAGGCATTACAAATCAACAATGAAAAATAAATAAACAAACTTAATCGGTTATTATGTACAGCATGATTAATTAATACTTTAGTTTTTCAAAAGTCTTTTCCACGTATAAGGAATTTTGTAGCCGTCTTCTCTGTTTAGGTTGTTAGGTCTTCTTTCTATTTCAATGGCTTCCCTGATGATCCGTGGATAGTAGCTAATTTCTTTACATAAAACTTTCGCTCTTTTCATGTCAATACTGTGACCTTCTAAAAGTGTGTGCCCAGCCACGGCAGAGTGATAGCAATCTTTCTTCCGAATAGCCCGTTCGTGTTCCTTCAGTCTGCATCCTATGGCTCTCTTTGTCTGGCCAACATACGATTTTCCGCAACTACGGAACATTTCGTATATGCCTTCAAACATTGTGGGAGGTAATGGATCTTTAGCTCCTCTAAGATGATTATAAACTTTGGAGGTGGTGTTAAATCTTGTAATGATGTTATGCTTCTTCATGATTAGGCTGGGAGCCGCTAGAGACTCGGAGGCTGCGCGCTAGGCTTAGATTGCTTGAACAATTGAGAATAGATATATTTCAGAGCGACACGGAGAAAATCCTATTAGAACCCCACTATATTTCCAGGTCCGACAGAAACGATAAATTAAGAGAGATATTTTGCCGAACGGATAGGTATGGGAATTCGTTTTTCCCCCGAACAATAAGGGACTATAATAAATGCTAGGCGTAATTTCATTAGAGCGTGTCCATTTTATATGTAAACGGCTGGTGTCCTAACACCCCCTGCCACACGCCTATTAAGGCGGCTTGCGGGGTAATATGTAGATGATTTTACCAATGCGATCTGTTGTTCCCGCAATGTAAGGTAACATAACATATACCAAAGGCTTAGATGTCTCTTTCTCCTTAGGCTTCTAATTTCTAACACTTTCAATTAATTTATAGCTATAACCATTATCCTTCAGTGTCTCTCTTAAATGTCTTATTTCTTCAGAGATGGAATCAGCATCCGAAACTCTGCGAGCGCGATCAAACAGGGTATTGATAACTGATGCCTTTTGCTTAGAATAGCACGGCGAAACTGTTGCTAAAAAGTTTAGTTTAATCGCAGAAAACCAAAAGAAACTTACCAAAAATAAAATAAACTGCGAAAATCTACGAAAAAAGTTCGATAGATATAATGTCCGCAACACTATGGAATGTGTTTACTGCGCGAAAAATCTCCAAGTTAGTTGTCATATGAGTAGGTGGTATAGAGGAGCCGCTATGAGTAGGTACTGAGCTGTTCACCCGGCTCTGTCGCTTTGAGCTTCAATTGCCCTCTGGATCGTCCCGTGGATGACTTTCTAAGCTTTTTAGACTCAGAATTTGATGCCACTTCATCTTGAAGCCTCTCTCCTTGAGTATTCAAATTTCTCCTTAAGTATATTTAGCCATTTTCCCCGAAATGCGCCAATTTATCTTTAACTCTGGCGAAAGTATGGCGATGAAATATGTAGACAATGCCCCTACAAAAAAATTCGGTCTGGAACGAGAATCGAACCGTGGTTCAGCCCAATGATTGGCCCAGCATTTCTAAGGTCCGTGGATTGATTCCCGATCTAAGGCCCATTTTTTGTGTTTTTTCCCCTTTAGAAAAATCTAAAGGACTCGCGAGCAGTTCGCGCGATTTTGCGCACGAGCGAGGCTGCTGGTTGTAAGCACGTGACTTCATGCTCAATACATACAGGCAGCAAACCCTCTTTTGTTTTATGTTGGCATCGATCACACGATTTTTTTTATTTATCAACCTTTCTCTTTCGATTGGTATGTGGGCCGTTTGAGTATCTGTTACACTTTCAGAGTTGTGAAGAAATGGTTGAATACACAATTATGTTGCCTCTCTGCCAGCCTGTTATTTTATTTATTTATTTATTTAAAACATTGTTCACATACAGCAGTAGCGCCAATTTACAGTGAAACATTTAACAATAAACATGACAGAGGAAAAAAATACAATAACAACATAAAAATCATCAACGCAGAGCCCAACATGGAAAGGGGAAATATTTAATTTGTTGACAGGTGGGACTTAGCTTGGGTGGTGAAATGGTTACATGATAAATAAAAATGATCGACAGTGTGAGTGAGTGAATTAAGAAGGAAGGAGAGGCGAAATAAAGGTGAGCGCTGGGTGAGTGATATCCTAGGAATAGGCAGGTGGAGTAGTGAATGCGTGCGGGTGGATCGAGTTGGTATCCTAAAGTTGAAGAGAGAAAGCAGTTCAGGGCAGTCTATGGTCGATTTAAGGGTATTGTGGAGGAGTTTTAAGTCAGTTTTAAGTCTGTGGTTTTGGAGATTAGAAATGGAAAGAGAAGACAGAATAGCATTTGAGGACATATTGCGGAAATGTGGGACTCTGTGTTTGACTATTTTGGCAAAGAAATGGGGGATGCAATCAAGGGATTTTAGATTAGTCGGGGCTGATATGGACCATATTGGGGAGCAATATGATACTATGGGAAGGTCAATTGTTGAGAAGTAGGAATGGAGTGCTCTGGTATCTTTTATTTCTGTAAAGTGGTAAAGAAGGCCTAATAGGGACATTGCTTTACTTTTTACAGTCTGAATGTGTTCGGAGTAATTTAGTTTTCGGTCGGTTATAACACCTAGGTCTTTCATAGCTGTCACTCTTTTTTTTACAATTTACAATACATTATTTCACGTTGGAAAACAACGCTAGAATTGAAACCTTTACCGGAGCAATAGTAATTATGTGAGCCGTCGGGTGGTGCCGTATGGGTAGGGGGGGCAGTAGAGGGGGGGTGGTTTGGCGCAAGGGCCTCGGCGCGGTGGCGCTAAACACTAATTCCAGGGCGGTGCCGAGCTCGCGGGGAAAATGTCGCGCTGCATGCGAAATGCGGCCGCGCATCTGTACGTGGTGCGGCGAGGCGTGACGGGATGGAGTTTGGTGGCCCCGCACCCTTCTCTCCAGCCGCATTACCCACAATTCCCTCGTGCGACGCGAGTCTCGAAAAGCCCGGAACTTTACACGGTGTAAAAAACCGCTCCCTCTGCATCGGCACGTGGCTCTAACTCGCATTGCGAATATTCCTTTTTCATTCGTAACGATGTCGTTAAATCGGTTCATTTTCATACAGCGAGCGTATTATCTCATTTGTTCATTGGCGTTGCTCCAGCATTTAAATCGCGGTCATCATCCCCAAAATCAGCATCTGTTTATGCATTTACATAAAACGGCTCTGAACAATAAAAAAAATGTCTATAACTCTGTTGATTCGACCCTTGGGAAACATGAGTACCATCCATGAGTGGTTTATAGGTATTTTAGGGAAATACTAACTCCTAGAACCGTCTGAAAAGCAAAGACATAAAGATATCCTTACTTATAAGGGATATTTTTAATAATATAACCGGTGAATACCTCCATTGAACTTTAGCAATATAAATTTCAGCTTTCAGAATATTGAGAGTACTTATTATGAACCACGTTATGAAAACAAATCTGTAATGAGTGATAAAATTCTGTCCCAAATGGTAGACGTATTATTTCTGAACAATAAAAAGTAACTGCCTAACGAAAGCAGAATATATTGAAATATTGCGTAGTTATTTCACATTTACTTTGTGGTAAGTAAATCCGAGTGATTACTACATTCTCATGCCTATACTACTTGTGTGATATCATAGAATTTGGTTACAAACATCTTGAAAGCATTAGCCGTTGAGGACAAAACCCTTAGACACAAGGGAAATGCTTACGTATTGGCTCTCCGATCCAACACAATAGCTTAAGCTTCCATTCCCCGTAGTATTCCTAATGTTTTTCTTGTAATAAAAAAATCAGTTTTTTCGGGAATGAGAGGTTTACACCTTCCTATGAAAAATATTCTATATGTACTTCGGTAATCTCGCTCCATGAGAAACATCTTCATTTAAATTGCTCCTGGATTAAGGTCTCTAGTTACATTAGATTGAGGATTTTGTGTTCACTATGTTTCTGTTGGTACATGACCAATTAAGGTGGTATATATTTCTGAATTTGGGATGATATAAGATAATTTGGCCCATATCTATCAAGGATTGGCATCAGGAATGGGTGGGAGTGTTAACAAATACATTTTTCTCGTAGCTGAACCACTAATATTTATGTATTGACTTGAAGGATCTGGATTAGACAATTCTTAATACTGACAATAACTCAAGGATTTGTTACCATGTTACTCATGTTATACCACCCCCTTTTCCTTTGGAATCCCCCCCTCTGTGACTTAATACCTCCCACCTCCCCCCACCCCCTGGCCTCCATCCCGGGGTATATAAGGTGGAGTTTTTGATAAATATATACCTTGAGAATGGTATTACGTGCCGAAACCTTGATCGGTGTTGTATTTTGTGGTTGATAATATACTGTGTGGAAATTTACTACTTTGTTTTACTTAAAATGGACGGCATTAATTCTTCCATAACTATAAAAATAAGGTGGTAAGATACCTGTATTTTATTTTTATTCAATTTATTTGGATTATTTCCTTCTTGGAGACAGTTTTCCACGAAAATGGTATTTGTATTTTATGGAAAAATACTATTATTCCCCGTGTTTCTCTCTTTCCCCTATTGAACACCATGTAATTTCAAGTTCAATTATAGAATAAAATAGCGTGGAAAGGTATTATTTTGTTGTTCATATCAGATAGAGGACAACTTTTTCTACAAGTAGACAGAATATGAATAAAATGACATTTAAGTCAATTTACGGTGGAACCACCTTAATAGCATTGATAAGGTAGAAAAAAACGTGTGTCTCTCCAAAGAGCATGAGCTATGTTTTTCGGTTACGATTTGTTTCGGGCATTTCGAGTTGGGCAGCGGAAGACCAGGATCCTAAGGAGAGGAGATGAGTCACAGCTGAGGCTTCCTCTATCTCACTTTTGTCTAACCTACGCCTCTTTCAGAGCTGCTTCCCCCATCACCTAAAAGGTAAGGGATCTCTGGCGTGTGTCGGTCAATTTGTTTTAAATACTACTTGTATTTAATACCCTGATCCATTAATAAGTAAGGGCTCATTTTCCTAGTAGTTGGTGAGGGTGAACACGCGGCATTTATTGAGTTTGCTGGTTGCTGCATGGCTGTGAGCGTTTGGGCGAAAACGCGGTCTCATTCGCTCTTTGTCGTGCGTAGATGCAATCATGTTTTTGAATGTGTCACATTGTTTTGCCTCCTTTGGAACCTCGTCTTGGGCGTCTACTTAAACGTGTCTTTTTGATTTTACTGCGCGGACAGATTAATCATATTCGTTTCGACAAATAAATGGATTGTAGTTCTACTGGAGATAACCAGATAAACTCTTCCAAATAACAATACGATCAAGTGCCTGGGCATAGTGATTTATTATGCTGAATTTGATACTTCTCCTCACAGCTGTCGCATCCCACTATATTCACGGATCTCTGCATGCCAGTGACTTATTTGACAGTATTTCAGTACCTACATGTATGAAGTATGGTAAGTGTAAGTGCTTATTTTATGTATTAATCAGTGCATAACTACATCATGACAGGCCCTCGTGAAAATAAGTCATCAGATATCTAAGGTTACGAGAATTCGTATCACTCGCTGTTATTAGAAAAACTACCGCTTACTAAATCCCACTAACAGTAAGACACAATCCATTATTCTTGTAGTAAAAAGATCCAAGTAATTTATTTTTTAACATGCTCTTTAAAAATTTCGACAGCCAAGTTAACCCCAACAAAAAATCAGTTCTGATCCTTCGCTTGACTTTAACATGCAACTTCTCTTGGAATACGCATGAAGTCGAAATATCAACTAGAGTCCATAAAATGATTTATTGGTTGATACATTGAAACGAATGTCGTCCTTGTACCATCCGACAACAGTTTATTTCTTCTCTCATGCTCCTCATTTTTTATTAATACAAAATTACTTTAATTGAAATTGGACTTGATTTTTGTGTTCGATGTATTTTGAACTTCGTAAATTTGATTGCGTTTCGCAGTGAGGCAGGATTCCGGGATTCGTCCGCGTTGTCATCTTTGGTGGCGACGTTTCACCTACTGTGCTGTAGGCGTCCTCAGGCCAGGCTGAAGTGGAGAATGCATCGACCACCGACCGAGAATGCATCCACTTCGATGCATTCTCCACTTCAGCCTGGCCTGAGGACGCCTACAGTATAGTAGGTGAAACGTCGCCACCAAAGATGACAACGCGGACGAATCCCGGAAACCTGCCTAACTGCAAACCTGAAAGCCGCGAAAACCTTCGTCAGAAACTTGATTACGTTTCGTCATATTCAGGACTAGTACGAAGGTTCTTTCCGACGGAGCGTAGGAAATTCTTTCTTGGTTGTTTATTAATTTCCCTTTGGAGTAATCACATGTAAAAAAGGCCGAGAAAAGACCGAAATTACCCTTGACCTCTTCGATTTCGAAATATTTCGTTTTACCACATTGTTAGTCATGCCTGTCTGAGTTAACTGCCCGCGACTGCATCATATCAACCTCTCCTGTGCTACGATGTAGACTGGGGACGAGAACGACTTGTTCGTATAAACCTCCGCTGAAATTCGCCTGGAATAAATATGGCTTGATTTGTAATTAGAAACCTCCGTCGAATACCGCAGTAAATTGAGTAACCTGGCTGGTGTAACTGGTAGCATGCCTGGCCGGAAATCGGGAGATCCGGGTTCGAATCCAGGGTCAGGTGAATTTTTTTCTGTTTGGATTAGACTGATTTTCATCTTCTCCACCAAAACCTGTGGACGAGACAAAACTTGCGTAAAAGGACGAACACAGGTTTTGGTGGAGAAGATGAAAATCAGTCGAATCCAAACAGAAAAAAATTCAAAAATTCATTGTACATATATACAAATTCAAACAAAGGAATTTGAAATGAATAGGAACACATAAAATTACGAACACAGGCACCAGGCGAATATAGGCACCATCGCGCCCTCTCTCTCCAAGCCTCAGGCATTCTTTCCTCATCATAAACCTTCCGAATTAGGACCCATAGGAGGTCTATATCATCTTCTTCCGAAGCTCTCAAAGCCTCCACACGGTGGTCATTTGGTGCTGCTGCTTTTCCGTTCTTCATCCCGCTCAAGTCATCAGAAACTTCATCTCTACTAAAATCAGGCGTGTGTGTCAGGGATCTCTCGGGTTTGACACCGGGTACTCAGGTCCATGATGGCCGACGTTTCGAAGCTCGAATTGAGCATCTTCTTCAAGGTAGAGGTGAGACTCAGTTCCAGAAGTACTTCCAAAGTAGTTCCAGAAGTGCTTTCAAAGTAGTTCCAGAAGTACTTTCAATAAGTGGTAGACAGTTTTTGCGAAACGGCTTTAACCATCGAAGCAAGTTTAACTATACTAATTGCAAAACTTTGAGGAAAACTGATATCCGTTGCAGTGCATTAGATTTACGGCTGGACTTAGGGCTGTCGTCCGATGAAGGACTTTTTTTGTTGATTTCTCTCTGAAAGTGGATTAAACCACAGGTGTAGTATAAGAACTATTTCTTGGCAATAATGGTGCTCGAAGAAGAGAAGCCCACTTGAATGTTTCTAAAGATGGCAAATTAAGGAGGCGGACCTTTGACCGTGCGAAATATCCTAGATAGCGTCCCTTGGGCATTTCAAACTCCTTAAGGGTTAAGCCGTCCGGACGGGAATGGTCGCCTTTCTAGGAGAAGCGGAGGATTGGTTCAGTCAGCTCCGAGCGGGCTGTGACTAGTGTGTGTGTAGCGGAGAGCGAGGGGTTGAAGAAGAGCGTGTGCATGTGTGTGTGGTGAAGGCGATGGTGCAGGAATGGTGTTGACCCCTCACTCGGACGGTTGCGGGAGAAGGACGCGCGCGCTTTAACGAGGGGTTTTCGAATGGGCCCCTTGCGGTAGCGGGTGGGTTTGTGGGCGGCGGGAGACGACTCGGCTGCAGGGTCTGCGCAAGAGGTGAGGACGCGTGTCGAGAGCGGACGGAGTGGGTGGTGGTGGCGAGGGGAGAGATTTTTCGGGTCATTGATTGGCGATAAACAGAGCGGAAGGAGCGAAGTGGTGGTTAGTGGCAGGGGGTGCGGTGGGGTGGGAGAAAGGGAGGATTGGGAGGCGAGCGAGAAGGGAGAAGACGCGGTCGGTGGCCATCGGTGATCGATAGTATCGAAACATCGATGCCAAGCGACCTAAAAAGGCGGTTATAAGGTGAGTTCACACGTAGCAGTCGACTGTTAAGGTAGTTTGAGCGAGATATTTCCCATAGTCAAAACGGAGACCATGTTCGAATTTTATTTTTTTTTTAATTTCAGCTTCTTTGAGAAGTATTAAAAAATATTGTAACATCAATGGCGTAAAAATACATGTATAAAATATAGTTATATATGACAAAAATTCTCAGTAATTAAATTAATATATCTACTCAAGTATCTAACTTGGCTCATTTTTTCCCACCGTACGGCTAAAAGGCCTTCAAAACAGCAGGTTTTTTTTAGCGATTCTGTAAAAACTACTGCGGTGAGTAATGGATTAATTCTTATTAATAGTTGAGAAAACATACATACTACACATCGTTACTTTTTTGACGAAATCTAAGTGTTATAAATTCCTAATTTTTTCATTATTCTCCCTCTGGAGCGCACAGCCGTAATCTAAGTATTCCTTGTAAAACAGCTCGTATTTTTAGGCAAATTGCTCGAAAATTAGTTGGGCAAGGGGTAAATATTTTGTTATCATTGGAAAGATGGAAGTTTTTCTTTGAAATGAGGCCAAATTCATCAAATTCTACGTGAAATTATTTTTCGCTTAAACTACCTTAAGCTCGACTCGTACGTGAGAACGCGGAACTGCGATGCGAGTAAGAGTCGATAGAGAACTAGGTTGAACATGTTCGACCCTACATTCGAGCTATTTATCAAAGCAGGAGGACTTTTACTTTTCATCGCGGTGAAGTGCAGTTTATCGCAACACTAGATAGAGATTTTAGACACACTGTGGAAGAGACCGGGAGTTTGGAGATGTGGGCGAGGATCTCTCGGCCGGGAGGAGATCACTTCAGTTTAAGGTAGAATGCGCGAAAAATAAATTCACCCAGAATTTGATGAATTTGGCCTCATTTTAAAGAAACAACTCTCATTTTTCCAATGATATCAAAATATTAATCCCTTGCCGAACAACTTTTCGAACAATTTGCCTAAAAATATTAACTGTTTTACATGGAATAGATTACGGCTGTGCGCTCCAGAGGGAGAATATTTAAAAAATTAGGAGTTTCTAGCACCTAGATTTCGTCAAAAAACTAACGGTGTGTAGATTGCATGTTTTCTCAACTATTTATAAAAAATAATCTATAACTCATCACAGTAACTTTTACAAAATCGCATAAAACCCTGCTGATTTGAAGGGTTATCAGCCGTACGGCGGGAAAACATTAGTCAAGTTAGAGACCTATGTAGCTGTATTTATTTAATTACTGAGATTTTTGGGCATATATAACCATATATTTGCGCCATTAATATTACAATATTTATTTCATACCTCTTACAGACGCTGAAATTAAAGAATAAAATTTCAATTTGGTCTCCACTATGACTAGGGATCTATCGCGCTCATACCACCTTAATGGAAGCTAATAGGGAGCATTTAAACTTGTGGATCACGAGGAGCGGGGACTATAAAAATATTGACGCCGGAAATGCGACTCGGAGACCGATAGAAATCTCCAGTGGCCAAGAATTTTGACATATGCCCAGTCGCAACGTTGAAGATATTGTCTCTCTCATTCCATTACTGATTCTTTCAAGTTTTGGACCAGTCTGTTAAGTAGGGGACGCATAATTATTTCAATACATTATTGCTACAGTACGGAATAACCAGTAAAAAACTTAAAAAACAACCATGTCATGTAATACCTCCAAAAGAAAAACTCCGTCGAGATTTTCCCGCTGATTATCACAATTTAATAATTGAAAAATACAAATTGTCTAAAGCTACGACAAAGATGGAAGCGTTTCGGAATGCATTCATGGACTTTAAAAGAAAAACATTAGTAGAACAGTTACAAGATAACCCAAAAGATTTTTGGTAATTCTTAAGAGAATTCAAGGCAATAGATTAACAGTTAATCCACTACGAAACGAAGAGGGCGAATTATTAACAAGCAGTTCGGGAAAAGCCAATTTATAAAACTCCTACCTTCAAATAGTGTTCACTAAGTCGTCACTGATTTCATCCGTCACGGTAAATGGTGATTTCCAGCAAAAGATGCCGCCTATCGATATTTGCACTCACGGAATAGAAAACTTGTTTAAATTAATTCCCTGGTCCTGAAGAAATTCCTGCCCGAGTATATAAAGAATTAGCTTGTGAAATAGCACTCCACTTGCAGAAAATATTTATTAATCCATCAACGAACACCAAGTACCCATGGACTGGAAAATTGCAAGTATCATTCCCATATTCAAAAGCGGTAATAAGGAACAGCCATCGAATTACCGACCGATATCGCTAACATATATCACTTTCAAAGTCCTTGAATATACAATGTAAGTTCAGAAATGAGACACCTCGATATGCAGAACTTGTTAATAAAAACGCAACACGGTTTCAGAAAGGGAAGATCTTGCAAAACTCAACTACCACTTTTTGCCCACGATATTTTAATCTCGGGTGCCACGTTATGTCCCAGTTGACGCAATTTTTCTTGACTTAAAAAAGGAATTTGATAAAGTTTCCCATAGAAAGTTACTCATGAAATTAAAATCCTACGGGTTAGTGAGAAGCGAGTGAGACCAAATTGCATGTTAATTGCGTGAATTATCCCTGAACACCGTTTAGCTGGTGATGAACGGAGAATCGAAAAAGAGGACAAAGTTAAGGAGATAATAAACTGCCTTGAGACTTCACTTATTTCATAATTGGGTCATCCATGTTAGAAGCGTAATATCTCGAAACCCAGCATATCGCTTGCAGTCACTAGTGCGTGACCTTAAAGCTTGTGAATTCCTGCATTGATTTACAAGAAACAGTACTAAATACTTTTTCTTCGTTAGCATCATTGCGTGAAGAACGGAAAAGTGGTCCATTTATTGAGATCCTGAGTGGATGCGGAATGTTTGGTGCTTCGTTACTATAAGACGAAGGAAGCGGTCAACATTTCCTGCCTACAATTCATACCTATTCTTTTCAAAACCTCATGCAATATTGCATACAAAAATATTTACCGATTTTGCTATTGTCAAAAATATTTTTGGAACAGTTTGGTTCGTTACTTCAATATTATGAATCTGTGAAAGTTATTTTGCTAGGATTTCAATGATTTAAAAAATAATTGTTCACATTTATTCGAAGAAAAAACGCTCAAGAAGGCTGAAATAAGCCCAAATGAGAAATATTCTTTTACACAAAGTAATGAAAAATAAAAAAACTTCAATTCAAGATGCTCACATTTAAAATCACTTTAGACGTTTTGAAGACATTAACTCTCAAATTTGGTTGCTATAATCTTGAAACGAACAGTAAATAATCCGTTTAGTCATTAATACTCGCACAGACAATTAAAGTCCAAATATTTGCCATGAAAAACAAATGCTACTTTTAAAAACTCCATTATAAAATGTTTTCTTCAGCATTAATTGCATCCCCAAAATGGTAAACGGAAAAAGCAAGGACTCGACCTCAACAGTTTCATGGACGCGAAGTCACATACTCAACATAACTCACCTTTTAACCGTTATCATTTGAATTTTCCGAGGTTGTTGGAAGAATTCTGAGGCCATACTGAAAATTGAAATCTGGGATTATAAATTAATTGCGTGATTCAAGTGTTTCTGAATGCTAAATTTAAAATTAAGCACAATCTGTGCTTGGAAATTATTATTCTGAATGCATTTGAATTTGACACACTATTTTACTGCAACATTTAATTAAAATTGTTGGGAAAATACGTTTTTATTAAATCGGTGACTATTTATATTACTTTCTCTAATTACGGAAAATGTAAATGAATGTCTAGGAAATGGTTGGGAAGTCTCCAAACAGTCAATTATATGGAATAGCGTATTATATCAAATGTGTGAAAATTATTCAAATCAATTTTGTAAAGACTTTTTGTTTGCAATCAGCGATGAAAAGAACCAATCATTGGAGACCGAAATTTCAAGCCGCCCCAGCCGGAATAATACGGCATAGCTATACGTTCGATGCCACAGCCGTGGATGTGCCTCATTGTCCGAGCCATCGTGGACGAAATAAAGAAGATCGCGGAATTCGGAGGGTAGCCAGAAGGAAAACAAAACTAAGGTTCAAGTTATTTTCTGGAAGTGTTTTACAAGACATGCCTTTAATTCCAGTAGTTAGATATATGATATTTGGGTTAGCCGACGACTCAATCCATTTTGCACTGTCAAATTATGACAACAGTACACACCTCTCATTATGTTATCATAATTAGTTGAATTACAAGTCTACAATAGTTGCTCTTTAAGTTTTTTAAAATAGCTACAGTATACAGAGTGCCCCATTGATCGTGTGTCATTTCTAACCTATAATTTCAGTCACTTTCTTTCGTGCCACATAGATGAAATTTGGTGCCTAGTTAGAAAAAGGTCGTAAGTTTTGTTGAGTGTAAGCGAAATTTTATAAATATGAACTTTTGACCCCATAAATAGGGTCCAACCAAAAATCCAAATTTTGCCTTATGGACTTGCGAGGTAAAATTTTTCGAAATACAAAAAAAGACAATGTCTTTGCAAAAATATCAATTTATACGTTTTTGGGTACAAGAAACACGATGGAAGAACTTTAGAGTTCGAAATCGTAACCGTGACCCCTGAAAGGCCACAGTCAAGGTCATGGGGGTGACGAAAAGCGAATCGCCGCTACAAACCCGTCGAATCATATGTTTAAAAATGTGCCAAGATCGATGGTAAGGTCTTCAGATTCCTCTTGTCATCCCTTGACCTTCAAGGGTCACTCTGAGGTCACCGGGGGGAAAAATGAATCGGGGTAACAAACGTATCGAATCATAGGATTAAGAAGGTTCGTAGGTCGTTGGTCAGGTCTTTAGATCCGTGTTGTCATTCCCTGAAAGCCTAACCAATCTTCACCACCATGGAGGAATCTTTTCAAGGGGAAGGGATATGCCAGGGAACTCTGCTCTACCCTTAAGCGGGTAATCACCTCCTCTTCCCTAAGCTCCTTCCTCGTAGAGGATGGCCACAATGGTATTTCAACTTTGATAACACATACGTGCTTTCAATTTTTTTATCACATACGTGCCACCATATTTGCATCCATTTGCTTTCGGAAGCCTTTAATTCAGCCACTGTTACAAAAGATATATCTATGTTTTATTTTTTTATAGAAAAAATTGTCGTTAGGTTTCAACCGGGTGGCAAGAGCAAATTATCGCAGATAATATGCATATACTTTCATACAAAACTGGACCGAACATTGCAAATGATGCCATGCATACAAGAAATCATTCACGCTACATCATCATGTTTGCCTCCGCTGTTAAACTTTTTTAATTTTATTTTTAAACAACCTCAGATAGGTAAAGAACTTGAGTTCTTCAGGTCCTGTATTCTATTATTTTGTGCCCCTACTAATAAATGAATTATTTGCATCATTATTGTTTTGTTCCAACTTATTAACGGCCTCATTGAGATCCTCAAAGAATGAGCTGTGAAATTAGAATTATTTTATCGTTGCCCACACTACTATCGCGTGAATTGACATTCCTACATACACAGAATATCAACCTTATCATATAATCCTCCTTATTCAGTAGTATTCATCCTTGGTTTAATCCTTTACTAGCAACAGTGCGGTGTTCACTATTCTGTGATAGCAACAATAAATAAACTTTGACATTACATTCAGCTATTGATTTGTTTAATTCATGAGATTGTGTTCAATATCCCAGCTGGGAAATTGCTTATGAGATATACTCAGGGTAACGACTGATATGACTGCAACCATCATCGCTCCTTAATTTTCCGCGCGGATATTTCTCTTTTATTCTTTTTCTTAACTAAAATGCTTTTGTTGAACAAAAGAATTTATGATAAAAAATCAAAAGAAATGAGAAATCCCTATTTTTTATTCTAAAACATACTGCTGTCACTGATGGATTCCCATGGAATATGGAAAGTAAAAGTTAAATATTGAATTTTCTCTATCCTTAGAAGTGATGATGCTGCTGGGATGAATATATTTTTTTAATGCATAGTTTTTTATAGCACAAGAAGCCGACGACAGCGGTTAGGGTGGTGTCCACGGAAAACATGGACATCTTGGCGGGAAGTTCAACCGAAGTGAGAATTCTGAGTCCGAATCCGAGCATAATCGTATTAAAATCTGCCGACACTCGAATGCAACGCTCGCAATGCACATTCAACAACTGGACTCCATTTTGGAAGACTCCGGATTCACTCCTTTACTTAGTGCACCCAATTTCATTCAGAGTCGTCGATCCGAGTAGAGTGCTGCCGTGGAATTACTCATTTAATGCAAACATATCCATCACGCCGCCGTTCTATTTCGGAGTACTCACAGTCGAAATGCCTAAATTATTGTTAGGCCTAGGAAAATGGCTCAAATTTAATATTTCCTTTCATACTATCCTACCATGGCATACCACTGTTTTGTGGTCCAACCCCTTCTCTCAACGTGGCTCAACCAAGTGGCTCAACGATTGTTTCATACATGCATAGCGGTTACCGGAGCAGCCATTTCGTGTCCATCATGAACTACACATTCCTAGCCCTCTCCCTCTTAGTTATACCGATAACACTTATCAGTTACATCAAATTCATTCACAGTATAGCACACCCTAAACTGATTCTTAATATGGCAAGTTCTAATCTCATGCAATAAAGTAAATGTTGTACATATATGTCTTAGTATGCTTCTCGTCTTATCATTGTCATTTAAGGTGTCATCATTAACACTAGTATACCTGTGGTCCCAACTGAGGACCATAATCCTATTTTACAATTATGTTCGCCGCTGGTCGAGATCAATAAAATTCAACGCAGGGTATAGTGTGAGGATCGTTGCATAACAATATTTCCTTTATTATAGTCATAGCATCAAAATGAAATAACATTTTAGAGATGCTATTACGCATAACTGACAGTGTAGTATATTAATCATAACTAAAATAAAAAAAATCAAAATTTACACGAGTTTTGCTATACAAAATTCCACTAATTATTTTATTGCTGTCGACCGGTTTCGACGAATAATAATGCGTCATTTACAAGACAAAACATAAGGTAAAATTGCTATTACTAGCCTTATATAATGAAGAATGGAGGGTTGGGAGCATGGAGAAATGAGGGGGGGTCCAGAATTGACGGTTGGTTGGAAGGAGGACGGATCGGGGGTATTGTAAGTTACGTGGGGGCGAGAGTAAGGTCGGTGGTTGTAAAATGCAAGGAAGGAGTGGGTTTGTAATAAAGTAATCACATTTATCAACGGTAGAACTACAGGATATTAACGGTCAGCAAAGAGGAGGAGCATTAAAACGATATAATCAAAGCATTTGAAGTCGTACACTTCAGACGAAAGAGGAAGGAAAGGGGGGGGGGTCGGTTTTGACGGTTGGTTGAGGAAACTGAGTTACGTGAGGGAGGTAGCGGGATTAAGAACAGGTGAAGGTGAAAGACAAGGGAGGGGTGGGTTAGCAACAAAGAAGTCAGATTTTAAAACGGTAGACAAAAGTGAGGAGCATTTGAAATCTGTTAAATCATTAAGAATTGTACAATCAATTGTACAATAAAACACAGTGGAATTTTGTACCGTGGTTTTTTTGTGACAATGAATTCTATCTTCAATTTCCACAAAGTATTGCCACAATCGATTAATTTGAGTTTTGCTATAATTATTTAATCCAGCAATCGAATATGTGTTCTGGTAGAGCAGAGACTTGAGAGAATGTATACTCTGGTAGAGCTGAGACTAGGGAGACAAAGAGAGAGAGGGAGAGAGATACAGATGGTATGAAGCCAAGTGTACGCAACAAGAGCAAATTTGTGAACCTGCTGGGGGCTATGTTGTGGACCGCAAGAGGGACCGATTCGTCAACACCCAATGATTGTCGTGTGATGGTCGGCGCGAGGGGCGTTGGATTTTTTTTATTGGGCGTCGATAGTTGAGGGATCAGTCCAGGGGGGGGGAGGAGAGGGGGGAGGGAAAGGGGTGAGGGGGTGGGGTAAACATCGCCGTCGACAGAAGACAATTGCCATCGTAAATACCAATCCCGCCGAAAGGGGGTTGTTTGGCGCCACCGTCGGCGCGAGTGGTTGATGGCGTGAATTCGGTATATTTATCGACTCCCCCCTCCTCTAAATTCTCTGCCACCCCTCCCCACCCCCCCGAACATGGGGTTGTATTCGCGGAGTGGGGGGAGGTAAGAGAGAGAGGGGGAGGGATGAAACGGTGTGTGGGAGGAGAGAAGCGGTGGAGCAACCGTCTGAAGGAGTGATTTTATTGCGGTCGGAATTGCCGGAGACCTCAAAACCCACTCTTGAACTAAAAAAAAACAAATCGCGGCGGAGAGGGTTTTCTGGAGTGAGGGTCTTGGGGGGGGGGGTTGGGGGCGGAGGAAGGGGTTTATATTGGGGTTCGGGAGTGGGAGAATGGGTTTGGGGGATGGAGTTTGTGGGAAGGAGTTGGAGACGCGCCGGAGGAAAGGAGACGGGAGAACTGCAGTTGGAGAGGGTAGGTCAGGAGAGGACAAGCAGGAGGAGGGACATCTCAAATTGGGCACGATTTTGGTGCGAGGGATTTAATGAAAGAAAATATACATTGTATCCAAGAATTCGATATCGTGATATCACGAATATGACCGTCGTTCATCATCATGACCAACTGGTTGCATGTAATATTCCTGAACTGTAAGATATGGTAAATCATTACCTTTCTAGCCTTATGTATGATCGGTTTACAACCCTTTTCCTCTAATTTGAAGTAATATATTTCATTACATTTGCTCTAGTTTGGAGTACGCATTTGAAGCATGCATTTTTTAAATTATCGACGATAATCAACTGAAATTTTGTTCGTTTTAAACATTTTTTTTGTTTATTTGCCTTCTCAGTTCATAAACTCAATTTGACCGAAGCTTTTCAAGTGGAACTACTTTTCAAATGCCAATTTGGAGTTTCCGGGTAATTGTGGCTGGAAAAAAATAAATATTTTTCTTAAAATATGCGGCCTTTTTATAAGAAATAGGTAGGTAAATAAAATTGTTTTCCTTATTGTATAGGCGTGAATATTTGTGAAACCTGAAGGGCTTTAAGGTTTCTCACTTTCGCATGTTAAATCCTGCTCATTCCTCTTCCAGTCAAGTCATAATGCTCTGGATCCGTGCTTGTTCTACGATTCCTCCCGCGATCCAGAGTCGTCCTAGCGTCCGAAACAAAAGACTACGCATCTCAATGACCCATCTCAAATCCTCCTCATTCGGCTTTCCAATGCATTTCATCCAAATTGCTCATATTTTTCGGTGGACCGCCGTCTAGGTCAAAATGGATGACATTGATTAATTTTCCTCAAAATCAGTGGTAGTTTATGAAGAATAGGGGTTAGTCTAATATCTTTCCTTTCCTGTAAGATGCTTTCCTTTCGGGGTCTTATCAATAAATTCACGAAGCTTTCATTTGCTCAGTAATGCAAAATTGCTTACGAACTGTTGCTGGATCAATATCGAGCTTGAAAGCCATCTTTCCAAGAACTTTACGTATTTGGTACGACCCTATTCCATTCGTGGATCCATAATTGTCGTAATATTAATGTCATATAATTACTTTATTTTTAATAAACCTCTAGAAGCAGAAGATGTAAAATAGTTCGCATTAAATGCCGCAACAGTCTTTCGTAACATCATCCGTTTAAATGTAGGTAACTCATCGATCACGGTATGAAGTGAAATGACTTCATGTGAAGCATAATGGGCTAAGGTTTTTTTGTTATATATGATCCACGAGAAACTTTCAGATAGGTCACTCTGGTCTTTATCGTTTGGTGACAAAAGGCACTAAAACTCCTGTTTGACGATCAATTAAAAAAAGAGAAGTGCTTTATCTTCCATTGCTGAATTAAATAACCGACGTGAATGCTTAATTCCAAATACCTATCTACATAAATATATGTGCAGGGCTCCTTAGAGATACGTGAGCCTACCGTGACGCCTTGATGACGCGAAATTGATATTTTGGGACTCATTTAGCAAACTGACAGATGATTTGTTTAGTAATACTTTAGGTACTCAATTACAGACTTCCAGACTTAGAGAGTACGTCAATGATCAAGTTTTTAAAAATATGTTAAAATTGCTTCATTCAAGAGTTCAAATGGAGAGAAAACAGTGGGACACGGAATTCCTTGTAGAGTCTTGGCATATTTGAAACGGGAACAGTAGATTTGACCGGATTTGTATTTTTCAAATAAAAGACAAATTCTCGTGTATATTTTTTTCTCGGGACTGCTTCAGATGCTCCTCACGGTCGTTGGCGCCTCTGTATTTCGGAGTGACGGCGGCTTGTGTGCCGTGTGAGACGCTTTTTAAACGACCGAGCCGTAAAGCGAAGCTACTCCGTGCTCGTTTCTCTTTCGCGTCCTCTCCTCAGAGATGGGAGGGATGGGGGAAAGAAGAGATGCGGAGAGAGAAGGGAAAGAGGGAGAGATGCTTGCTGTTTGTTCCTGCTGCTGCTGGGGCCGGATTGCTACGATCTTGCGCTAGTCCCTCCGCGGGGCGTAATTCGCGCGCGGCTGAAGCGTCGGGGAAGTCATTTAGTCGCCCGAATACAGGAATCCTCAGTCAATAAAAGGAAATGATACAGTCGGGTGGAAAGGCAAGAGGGGAATGCAAGAGGGGAATGGGCGATTCCAGGGGCGACGAATGATGAGGGAGGAATGAAATGAATGGAAAATGAAGTTTACAAGCAGTCTGGCATGTCAATCGTAACTTACATTACGCACCCATACTTACTAAGCTCTTAAATGGCACCCAATTTAAAATGAATGTGAGAAACGTATTACATTACTTGTCCATTCAATTTTTATTTTATCACTGAGAAAATTCACGCTTCAATTTAAAGAACATGAAGCTTTGTCTCATGCAACACCTATTCGATGATTTTCTAGTCCCGCAACTACACGATGAATGCTAGATGTGTTCTTTGGTCTTTCACATTCATTATTATAATTTAGCAATTAAAACGTATTACAATTATTTAATATGCTTCAGAAAAACAATAACCAGGTTGATTAAATGCACACTTGGCAGTAATTCACGTTACATTCTGTCCCTCTGCTATCAAAACGAAACGTGAGTCTGTAAACGTTAAAAAAAATAAAAATAGAAGAATAAATTCTTTTCTTTTGAGGCATTGATAATATGTATTGGATTACTATATCTTTTTACGATATGTAAATGGTAGTCATAAGAAAACATAGGATTAAAAGAAATTAGATACATGCTTCAAATGATGCACCTTGAAGAGAATCAAATACTTAAAGAAATGTGTAGATATAATCGTGTATATTATATAAAAGGTATTATAGTGGTTTTCATTATGTTGTACATTTCCACTCATATTCTACTCGAGGTTTTTGTCTCCCGAAAACAAGAGAACAGCAACAATGTTCCTTTGTATTTTTCGTCTCGAGGGTTTAGTACTGATTTTCATGGACACGGCCGGCTCCTCCTGGCAGCAGCAGTGGAGGCAGGAGAATGTGGTGAAGGAGGTGAGGGGAGCAGATTGCCCCCACCCCCCGAAGGAGGAGGGAGGGAAAGCCTCCACCGAATAGGAGAGGAACATTTGCATGCCCATCCCCTCACTCGCTTTCACCGCCTGCCGTGTTGTAGTCACTCGTGCTTGCACTCCCTTTGCTTTCCCATATTCCTCTTCAAACGCCAAGGGTTCACAACGGTGTGGCTCGCACTCAAATGCTGATTACAGAACGCGTTGGATTCGAGCTTAGAGAGAGAAAGAGCCGGTTTTGTTTTGCTGAATCATTTACACCGACATGAAAACACTTTACAATTTCCTCAAGGGCCATTCTTGTATTGCGTAAGACAGTTTCATCTACATCTACATAATACCCTGCAAGCCACCACAGGGGTGTGTGGCAGGGAGTGAGTATTCACCAACATGCATTACACTATACCATAAATTTAGCGTAACTACGACTAATTATGCATTAGCATAAATCGCTAATGCTTTTCACGAGGCGAAGTCTCACAAGCATGCACTAATACACTACAGATATTATCGCAATGGAGAGCGACCGTTAATATATACGTATTTTGCAACTAAACAATTGGACAGAGACTCAATACTTATGTAGAAAACATGCACGGCGTGCTGTTAGTACTAGATAATATAAAAGGATTCAAGTATTACGGAGTACTACTACTACTAAGAGCTTACACTGCCTAACGAAAAACCTAGATAAAAATCTCATTGGCAGCTGTTATGTTCCCTTATCGTTCGTGGGAAAAATGACATTTGAAATCTGCCCGTTCTGCAGTCTAGTTCTCTAATTTTTATTATCATGATCTGATCTACCGTAGTATGTCGGATTTCGTAAAATATTATCAACGTCATCAAGGAATAGATCGGTTTGGAACTGACATAATAGATTGAATCTACATTTTTATCGACGGTCTGAAAGATTTTCCCATACCAGTTGCTGCAAAAGGTCAGTAACACTAACGAGATTATCATAATGGCCTTTAAAGTATTTTGCCGATGTTTGCTGCACGCGTTCTAACTCAGTTTCCGTCTATCTCAGAAGGATCCTAACGGATTGTTGACAAGTTTGAGGGGGAACAGGATGTTGTGGTCTTCCTGCATTGATTTCCGTCGGGAGGTGTGGATTGTTCGATATTATGTTACTTAAGATTTCAGTTATCCGTGAGATCGTATTTGAATCACTTTTTGAGTTATCCTAGAACGGAATATCTTAGATGGTTGCCATGGAGAAGCGTGATTGATATCCTCAATACTTGCATGCAATTGTCCTGTATACATGAAACTATGTTTTTCCGTGGACTAATTTCCGGATTATTTAATAAAAACTTCCCCTAGACAAAAGTCTGCCAGTAGACACCATGTTTTAGTATGCAACCTCCTAGCCACCGAATCGTTTCTTGTCGGCAGGCCGCTGACCTTCGGTCCACCGTATCACGGCTCTAATAAAAGCCTTTCATCTATCTTGTGTTCAGTATTCCCGTTGATAGCCTATATTGCGCATAGCAATAATTCTCCACGGAGTTGACCTACGGATACTTCCAAAACTTAATGACAACTCTCGTTGGAGAGGGTAGGTAGGAATGGTTAGTGTAATCTTACGTTGTATTTCATGGCGTTAAAAATGGGTCGAAAGAATCTAAGATAATATTTGAACGGCCACAAAAATGTTTGATTTACATATCAAGTATACCGACAAACGCTTAGCTGACTCATCCTAAAACGTAGGCTATATGCCACACGCAAACGAGTGTCAATACTCTGACATACCTCAGGCTCTCTATTGAGTATATTCTCATTTATTTTTTTTTATTTTCAAATTTTGCTGGAAACAGTCTCAGAAGCAATTCACCTCAGGCATTTTAAAAGGTAACATTGGAGGAACAAATGACCATGTCCTAGCAGGTGATAACTTTACTCAGGAGGTACTCGAACCCGCGACCCTTGACTTGGCAGGCAAGGACTTAACCCCGAGAAGCAACTGGATTTCCAGCCTGTGTTCCGCGTCGTAACATGTTGCTGACGACAATTTCGCCAACTTGTGAAAAACTATAGAGAATCACTTGAGAATCATTTAACGAATATTTTCATAATGGTGAAGGAACAGGTGAAGAAACTCCATAGCCGCCAGCAACGGAAACCTGAAATCAGTGGACCTTATAATAGTGATGGAACAAAGTGTTGTCGGAGCGAAAAGGATGCAGCCGCAACTATTTCGGTCGGACAACTGTTTCTAATAACTGTTTTAAGCAACAGGTTTGCTTCGTGATCGTGACGCAGCCGCGACGTTGCGCTCTGTGCTGTGCTGCAGCGGCAACTGATAGCTGAATCTGACTGTTTTGTGTTCTATTCTATTCCAGTTGCACTGCAAGTGTGGCTGAATTGCGGTTATAAGCTACAATTTGTTGGACTTCCGTCTGTTGCAGGTGGTTGCTGGCTTATTTAGCCAACACCTGTCCGACCATCGTAGCAGATAGCATTAGAATTGTGAAGTACCTTATCTTTCATGAATCCAAATGAAATTGTTACTTCATTTGAGTGGTAGATTTCTTATTACATAGAATACAGAACTACCAGCAATGTTTTAACAGCGCCAATCTATCGTCCGATATTAGGTGTGCCTCTAGCTGTTGTCCGAAACCGGGTCTTTCACGGAACTCTTTCGTTTTGAAACTGGTTGCGAAACAGCTGCATTGAAGAACACTCTACAAGACGTGAAGGCAAACCTGCCCGGTCAGAACCTTGTAAACATTCAACCCGGTGATCCAGTCAGGGCGAAAAGGAAAGGTAAAATGGATAGGAGGGTGGTAAGGTGGGCCACAGTATTTTGGAACCTAGACACCATAAATGGGTGAATGGACTCCGTTTACAAAACCTAAATTTATTCACTCAAGTGGTGGAAAGACAAAGGCAATGAGTCCCACCATCCAGTATTGACCCCTTCGAGCTGGAAGCCACCCTCAGTCAGCAAAAGGCGGTGAAACGATCCAGGCTCAACCGAGGATGCGACGAATCTCCGTTCTTCCTTTTGCGATCAAGCTCCGCGCCTTCAAGGCGGTGGTTGGCGGATGCGAGGCGCTTAGCTCATCAGACTCCAACTACGGGCCCGCCTCCCTAAGGAGTACCGGGCCCAACAATCTTTTCCGAAAAGCCAGTGGACCTCACTTTGGTGGAATCCCAATTGCCAGAGCCCACTCGGCTTCCGCGAACGGCACTCAGTCTGCGCCACTTGAAGGCGTGGGTTGGCTTACCATGCGTGGTGATGAGCCGAACTGGCGACTTGGGTCTCAGAGGCAAGGTCCTATAGACCACGAAACAGCTACAATTAAAATGTTGTGTTCTTTAAGTGCCACCGATTCCTTATAAGAACCGCACATCAGTAAACCTAAGATGACATGAGCTAAGTTTGGCCGCAGAATCGGTGTTTTTTTTTTAAAGGTCTCAACTTCACCGTTGCTTCCAAATAAAGTTCCTCGCAAAAGATCATCTCAGGGATAGAAGACGTTGTGCGTAATCTAGAGGAGATGGCAGCCGAGGGTGCAGGAAATGACATAGGGCGCATGCTACATAATTCAAAGTCCCCGAGACCACACCTCACGACTACCAACCAATGGAGGACTACCAACGGAAATCTTGCAACCTCGAGCATCAAGACACGAATCGAGAGCCTGAAGACCACTAAACCACAGAAGCTGAAGAAACCCATCCTCTAGCAGTCCTCCATCCCCCAGGATGATAGACCTCAGCATCAATATGTGCAGGCTGCCCAAGTTACAGAAGTGTAGCATTCCATTTCGGCCAATCGTCAGCGTCGTAGGCTCCCCCGCTCGGGTAGTGCTTGTTTGTCAAAATTCGAGATGCATGGAATTCGTGCGCTAAAATTGATCGATTTGGTGAGAAAAAATACAAATGTTTCAGTGTTATAGCTGTGCGCCTCACCAGAGCCATGCGCCGGGGTTCAGCAAGTACAAAAATGTTTTCTGGTTAAACCACAATATCTAAAGTGAGGACGCTATTTAACGGTTCCTGTGGGGCAAACATTTAAATTATTTTGACGTATTAATACTGTTGTGACCTGGAAATCGGTAGGCGAGTTTCTATATGTGTATTTTAAATGTGACTGTTATTTTCTAATGTTCTCTTGAATGCATTTCTTTGGTATTTCCGTGTATAATTCTGTACATTTATTGAGAACAGCTCAGAATAGCCAAGGAAAACTATGCCTTCCCGGAATGTGACCTTTGACTTTCCCTGACGTCAATACCTTCCTGTACCTCCTCCCCCCAAATCTATTGCTACCTTGTCGAAAACATTCTTGTGTCGGCTTCCCCTATATAATGCCACGGAGAGGTACGCAAATGGGCAGTGGTCGGTCTTTCATATTCATCGGTCAGTTATTGGTTAGTCTTTGGTCAGTCATGTAGCCGAGACGGGATTATAGGCGCGGGATATGCGGACCGTGCACTTGCAGTCGCGGCGCCATCCATCCGTGCCATATCCAGAACTTCTCTCTTTCTCGAGTCGTGGTAATATGCTTATCGTGCTATTCTGAAGCACATGTTGGTTCTTGTGTACTGTTTTATTCCTGCCTTCGCTAGACTTGAAATAAATTAAATCATTTTCCTCTCAAGTACTTGATTTTCAATGAATTGATAAATGCTCCCCAATATTATTCGTTCCTCGGCAGCCAAGGGCAAGGATCCAGAAGTCCGTGTTCGAGTCCCCGTTACAACCACGGAACTCGCTCGCGACAACAATACGGCTTCTTAGATACGCTGGCTCGTTCTGTTCTGCGCGTGACATACAGCGACAGACGCCGAGCGGGTTGCATCCCCGACCCTATTCACCTGCCTCATCCTGACCCTAGGCATTGCGGAGCATAGCAACTGGACGTCGCAAGAGTGCACATGAATTGGGTTGGAATTAGGTTGCAGGGAGGGAAGGGAAGTAAGAGCGCAAAGATTTTTCGTCCGAATAAGGACCGCAGAGGAAGCCAAACGAGAAATTGAGGAAAATTACACCTTTTTCCTGATCCAATATATATATTAGGCAGGGACTTAAAAAAAACTCGCGAGTACCCTCGAGAAAGACAAATTGCGACACGTTTCAATTGCGTCGCGAAAAATGCTGACCTCCTTTGCTAGCCAAAGACCGCGCATACCCATGGAACTGCAAAGAGGCACCTGAGAAGTCTAGTTCTGCTGTGGAGTATCCCTCATTTGTCAAACCTCAAGAGCATAGAGATGCAGGAGCATTAAAGGCTGCGACGAACAGGCAACCACACCGCTTCACCATTGATGGAATAGATATTGGCAAGGACCCTCGGACTATATCGACTTTGGAAATGCCAAACACATTGCCCAGGAAAAGGTGCGCTACCCGAGACTCATCCGAGAAAACATCGAAATGGTTGAGAAACCGAACTTCGCCAGAGATGATCACTACGCGATATCAAATGCCTAGAACTCTCTTTTCGGTCATCAATAACGACATACTTAATCAGACCGGAGTCCTACATAATACGAGAAGAAACCTGAGATTACTTTAGGACACCTCGCGGAAGCCTCCATCACGAAGTAATTAACCCCGCCGCGGCCGAATTGATTCACTAGGAGTAAAGAAATTCAAATTATATTTTGCTTATTAAATTGAAAATTGAAACGGAATACATATACATTACTTAAAATATAATGCGGAAAGTTGTAAATCTGCATCGTACAAATTGTATTTTCAATCACACAGAAATATTTTACAAAAATATTTCCACAATCATAAATTACAGTTTTGCACATGAATAGCAGTCAGGTGGTATAAAAATATGTTAAGGATTATTGTTTTTTTTTCTGCTTTTACTTTATGCTATGAAAGTCCTTTTCGTTGACCTACAAAACGCTTTAGGTAACTTATTGAGTGAGACGGTATTCATTTTGAGTGGCATTGGGTGAAGGTTTCAATGCATGACTACTTTAATTTTGAATCATTTAAACTCTAGTAGCGTAATGGACTTATTCGTTGTAATTATGATTGAGCAATTACTTATAAGCGTGAGGAAAAATAATCGATGGCATTGCGAATTATTTTAAAATATTCCAATACATTCACTGGAAAATTATAATTCAAATATTCTATGGAAAGTAGTCAGAAGATATTCTCTTTCAAAATGATTGTTGTAAAATATTGAAATATGACGAATATTGTAATTTTCTTTATGTTTATTATAATCGTTGACCTACGACGTATTAACTAGAAGTTGTTCAATTCCAGTTCAAAATAATTAATAGTTTGCGTTGGTATAACACCCTTTTGAATTCTTCCTGCTTTCATTACAGACTATGAAAATTGTTCGGTAAATCTAGGGATCGGAATCAAAAGGGTATAGATAGACTAATGTACTGGAGAATAAAGAGTAAGAAAAATTCTAATTCGAGCATAGTTTAATTAATAATAATATTGCTTTATTTGATCCTTGACCTCTTGCTCAGGGAATTTTAATGAGAGGAGCAATTTTATCTGTAGAACAATAAATTAAATAAAACCATATAATCCAATAAAAGTAATGAAGATGGGTTTCAATGGAAAAATAATATATATATATATATATATATATACATATATATATATATATATATATATAATGGTCGGTGTGAATCACAGACGTACTGCAGATTACGGGAAGAAAAAACTATAAAAACGTTTAGATTTGAATGAGGTGTATTCAACGGACGTGTAATCATGCATGGTAGACTCATAAATATAATCATAGTGAAGAATAATTATTCCGTACAACTTTCTCCTTGTTTGAAAAGATGGGTTAACAGTATTACGAATTGTTGTAGGATCTAAGTCTTTCCCGGCGAATACTTAGGATGAATAGTTCTAGGGTTTCCAGCCGGGTAATTATTAAACATTATTACCCGGCTGGAAATCCGAGAACTATTCATCCTCAGTATTACGAATTGTATTCGATATACCTACGTTAGATGAACTAGAAATGTTTTCCAAATCGAAGAAACATTCCTACCGTAGTAAGAGCTTGCTCCTTTTATTTGGACATTTTCTTCGCACAGAAATGGTCTGATGTATATTATTTCTAATTAAAGAGAAGTTCATAAACTTAAAGGAGTTAGGTATTATAAAACATCTTAGGCTTTCCCGGCGAATAATATTTGTAAACTCTTCTCGGGTTTGCCACCTGGTAAGGCTTTTAAAAGCCATTAAATGCCTTACCCGGTGGCAAACCCGAGAAGATTTTACGAGTTAGATATTGGTGGCGACGAAAAAATATACTGGTTAAAAACACGCTGTAATTACTTTGATGAGGTTTTTGGTAAGGCATTTGGAATCATTACTTTGTTATTCAGGTAATGCAATCTTAAGAAAAATGCATTAAATCTTTGGGAAGGCGGTAGTGTCTCTTTGTGTGGAACGAGAATGACGTGATACGTGCATCGCCGCGAGCATGCGCTTTTCTATTGGACGCTGAAGTGAGAGGGAGGGCAACTTGCGCCCGCCCCTTGAAGGCGGGACGTTATTGAAGGCCGTGGGGAATAGCCCGTCGTGACGGCGTGAGACGGAGATGAAGCCGCGAGGGATCGTCAGGGATTTGTGCAGGGGCGCGCGTCATTAGTCAGACAGAACTCGCCCAGGGGCCGTCGGGCGATCAGGCTCTGTTCTCCCGGCATTCCCGTCTTCATCCCTACTGCCTGTTCATTCCTCTTAACGAGTTACGGTTGCCAACTCATTCATGGAATTGAATTGGAGAGAGTAGAGGGTATACTAATAGGACTCGTTGGAATGCAATGGGGTGTTATATGATTGACTGAAATAGACTGAAAATAGGTTTACATAAGATAGAATAGAGTTACATAGGATTGAATAAAAATAATATAGTAAATTAATTTATCTTGCTGTGGCTATCCCCCACGGAGGAAGTGTATGCTCAAAAATTTTTTAAAAATTGTTTAAAAATACTAAAAGAGCATGAATATACCGGGTAAGGAAGGATACCAATCTGTGCTTACAGGAAGTTGAGTGTTGGCGTTTCTACGCTGAAAAATTATTCCGGCTATGAATCAAGAAGGGTCTACAATTTATCATTAAGTGCATTAAAGAAGTCATTTTTCTTAGACTTTGGAGTTAAGTGTTAGTAGTTAGGAGAATTAATTATTAGGGTTAATTATTATTCCTTTCCTGCATATTGGCCAAAAACCTCTCAGTCTGATATCTCCCCTTCGCCTTCCAGCATCTCATCCTTTCTCTTTGCCTTCTATTCCTTGTTTGAAAACTGTTGAAACGTTGTCATCTTCTACTAAGTTCAATATTTTAACTAAAAGAAACATATCCACTCATACAAAATCTGATGTGATTGTAAAAATTGTCTAACGAATTTTTATGGCAACGCCCTGCCGCGACGGAAATATCAGTTCCCGCTAGATGACCGAAGCTAAGCAAAGCTGTTATCGCCTCGAATTTGGATGGATGATGCTCGTCCGGGTGCTGTTACCACTGTCTGCAAGTGGCAAACATTATGCTCGAAATAACTTTAGATTTCGAAGAAAATTAAACTGAAGTAATACTACTATGAGTTTTTGACCCATTTGCATAGTAACTGAGGATCACATTGGTTGCAAAAGTTATGAACGCCACAAAATGAATACAACTTCATTTGAAGTCTAATAGCTGCTACGTGAAGTCTAATTGAATGTGACGGAATAAAATTTTAGAGAACACTAATATCGAGGGTGATCGAAGATTATTAATTTATAGTAATGTGGGGTTTGAAAGAATGATTATCTGATTCCCAATAATTTATCTTACATTATTATTTTCGCGACGAACCGGGCGGAGCCTCGTCATTGGCACTCTTAAGGTAGTTTGAGCGAAAAATCACTTCACCTAGAATTTGATGAATTTGGCATCAATTTTCAAGAAAAACTCCCATCTTTCCAATGATATCAACATATCAACCCCTTGCCAAACTACTTTTCGAGCAATTTGTCTTGTAATATAAGCAGTTTAACATGGGATAGATTATGACTGTGCACTCCAGAGGGAGACTTTTGAACAAATTAGGAACTTCTAGCACCGTCAGATTCTAGCACTTCTAGATATCGTCAAAAACTAACGGTGTGTAGATTGCATGTTCTCTTAACTATTTTAAAAAAATAATCTATTTCTCACCACAATAATTTTTACAGAATCGCAGAAAAACCTGCTGTTTGACGGGTTTTCAGCCCTACGGCGGGAAAAAATGAGTCAAGTTAGAGACTTATGTAGCTTTAATTATTTAATTACTGAATATTTTGATCATATGTAACTATATCTTTGCGCCATTAATATTACAATATTTATTTCAAACTTCTTACGGACGGTGAAATCAATAAATATAATTTGAATATGGTCTCCATTATGACTAGGGAACTATCTCGCTCAAACCACCTTAAGCAGAATGAACTACTGGACTATCTTAGCCGCCCATTTCATCCCACGCCAGCCGAAAGGGCAGTCCATTCAACTACATCTACCCTAACCATTATAGACTTCACCTTTAGGTTCAACAAGAGTTGTTTTGTAATTGCTGATGCCTCATGGTATACGACGCGCTCCAGGCCGCACTGGAGAGGTAATTGCATGGGGCTCCATGAAGGTTCGGAGCGGAGAGGTGAGTACTAAAGCTCCGCTTCGACGGCACTCCGACAATCGTTCCGCTCCGCTCCGAACCACCGCGGAGGTTCGCCATTCGAACCGGTTCAGAAATAAACCTCTGGAGCGGTTCGTTTTTTCACCGGTTCAGCTCCGATTCGATTCCCTGTTACAATCAGGTAGGCAGGAATTCCCTCCAGGAATACATTTCAAAGAGAACCTCTTCATAGGTATTTTCTTCCTGTGTTTCTTCTCAACTATGCTTCCTGTGTTTCTTCTCAACTAGTCGAGGCTTGGTAAAACAGAGTTTTACCAAGCCTCGTCTAAGTAAATACTGAAACTCATGAGTGTTACCATTGACATTGAGCACAGGAGATAAGTAATATTTGTAGTTTTTGATCCAGCTCTGAAGATATCTTATTGATTACGTTGCCAAAATGGTCGAAAAAAGGAAGGATCAGTAAGGAGTTTAGCATTTTAGGAGTAGAAAAAGGGAATAGATAAAGTTTTAGACAGGCACACGCAACCTACCCTTGGATGTTGGAAAACAACTCGGGCAACGGGATTCAAATCCGCGACCTACGGGTCGAGAGCCATCAAGGCTGGTGAATATAAAAAAGTAATACATTTAGCCATACAATAATGATAGACAAAACATTTTATTAACTATAACCAGAGATGGGCCACTTCGAAAATTACCTCGGTAATTTTCGTAAATTACCGTGGTATTTTTCGTAATTTACCGCGCCCCTTGAAAATTACCGTAATTTTCGGTAATTTTCAAGATAATTCACCCATGTTTGAGATAATTTTGCATACAGATAAATTCCCAAGATGTTCTTTTCAGCTAAGTCCACATTTCTGACGTGTTTAATTATAAATTTAGGAATGCTCAACTCATTTTTGGCATATTTTACTTAAATTATAACAGTATTGAGTAATTATTAGTAGAATATTCTTCTTTAAAATTTTTCATACTTTGACAAAAGAAAGCCAGATTGCGTGTTGCTGCCGCATTTATTTTTACAATTTTGAAATTTTTTAACAGATTAATGTTACATTAAGTATGGTTTAAACATTGTATCCTCTCCCTTTTTCTATTGGCATTCTTATTTAAGCTTACATTTTCTGTTTAAAGCCTAAAACTGAAAAATACTGGAAAATTACGGTAATTTTCAAAAATTACCGTAATTTACCACGGTAATTAACCTCAGATGAAATTTACGGCAATTTTCCCATCTCTAAGTATAACTAACAGGGGGGGGGGGAATAACGCAATCTGGGTTTGCGAGAGCTGCAATAATTTCTTGTCTAATTCCGGGACTCTTCCGAAGAATGCGGGAGAGTTGGCAGGGGTGGTCGTGCCGCCGTCCTGCGATTCGGAGCTTTGGCAGCAGTGGCTTTGGCGTCGAGGGATGGCGGGAATATCATTCACGCGTCGCCGACGCAAACCCCCTCTCCCGCACACTAGCTCAAACACGCCCTCAGCACGGGGCACGAGTTTCCCCGCTGAGATTGATGGTGTCGCCACCGTCAGCCTTTCTGCACTGAACTACTGGAGCCGGACTGAGGAAAAAAAGAAATGGAAAAAGAAACAAAATTGAATGGAGCAAGAAAGAACCTCTTTTGCGATGTGCACTCAGCACGCTGTAACTCGATACTCAAGCTTAATGCATAATTGTGTGTTTCATTCGATGGGCCTGAGGACTATTTGAGACTAGATTCCTCTCAGCTAGGTAATACTCACGCGAAATTAACCAATGAAAAAGCTGCACGCTTAATATTTCTGTACATATTGGCCTAAACAATTGTCATCTTGTCCCTTCAATTTTTTTTAGTGAAACCCATTGAATATAATTTTTCCATAAAGTTTATCGAAGGTTTCATTTGAATTCTGTAACCCAACATCCACGAAATTATGATCGCAGGCTTTCCCGGCGTATAGAATTGTGGAAGGTTACTCGGGATTTCCACCGGATCAGGTTCTCCAACTCCATCTCGGCTGACGTTTCGATGAACGAGTTGTCCATCGTCATCAGGGCATGTCGAATCTTGAAAGTGGTCCTCCTTATATACGGATGACGGCGGTATCACCCGGGGCAGGAGTTATGTGATTGGTCGAGAAATTCCCGCCATTGTCCTCGTTCCTCACGAATGCTCCTCAGTACCGGTTTCCATAAGGCGCTCAGTGTGTAGCCAGTGTCACGGTTCATGGTGGTGTTGAGACGAATTTCAATGGCCTCCCTTGCCAGTCTTTCCCAAAATTTGTCTATCCGACAAAGGCCCTTGGTCTTCTCCCAACAGATGGCGTGGTCGGAGGAAATGCTGTGGTCGGCCACGGCCGATTTTTCAGGCTGCCCGAGTCTGAAATGTCTTTGGTGTTCTTTTAATCTTGTTTCGATGGTCCTCCCTGTCTCTCCCACATACACCAGGCCGCATGTGCATGGTATCTGATTCGACGTGCCCTGATGACGATGGACAACTCGTTCATCGAAACGTCGGCCGAGATGGAGTTGGAGAACCTGACCCGGTGGAAATCCCGAGTAACCTTCCACAATCCACGAAGTTATATTAATTTTCCGTATGCATCAAAGTTAAATATCCAAATTAAATAATTGTAGCAATGTAAATAATAATTTGGAAAAAAACAATACAAAGCTAAGGATGCATAGGTAAATAACACTCAACAGAGAGAAACTAGGGACGCATAAATAATTGACAATAAGAGAGAGTCAGAGAGCATAGGCACAGTGGGTGCCATGGTGACATGGGTGACGCGGCACCCCCAAACAGCCAATGAGGGGCGCCAAAATTCGGATGGGAGAAAATAGAAAACTTGGGAGAAGGCGAGTCCTGCTGAATAGAACTGGAAAATAAATCAATCTAAAAAAGTTAAAGGTCTGATTTTATTTTTTGATCTGTAATAAGACTGCTCTAATTATCATTGCATGTGCTTTTTTGAAATAGGGTACGGAGCCCGATTGTGGGATAAAAAAAAAGAGAATTACTATGGCATTAGTGTATTAAAAACGTTATTCTGATAAAGCTGATTACGAAAAGTGTTTTTCGTATTTTTAAAAATAGAATTTTCTTCCCTATAGTTACTCTGTTTTTATTTGATAAAAAGTAAATAACTGACTAGTTAAGATATTTATGCAAGTATTATCAAAGCTTTATTCAATTGCAGATTTTAAAGTATTTTAAAGGCATATCTTATCCTAGCATCGAAAATTAAAGCATAAATGTAATATATAGATTTTTTGTTTTAGAAAAATATTGGGGCCTTATAATTTTGTTGTGGGAGTTGCTTTGTGGAACTGGCTTTCCTCCGAGCACTTGGGGTTAACACTAATGGTTACGGTCATGGGCAAGGGCAAAAGGCGGCACTTTTTTCGTTGAGCAAAATCCTACTCACGCCTATGTCAAGATTATAAGAGACGGATTCAGTAAGAACAGGAGTAGTGAAATCTGAAGATAAGGCGGCGGAAAGTGGGCTACTAGATACATTAAATGTTCCTAAAGGGAGAAACATTCTTCAAGATGCTTATAAGGATTTCGGGAGAAGCAGAGGAGATATTAACGGCGGGAGAACTGCGTGAGGACGGCCCAACCGATTGCGAGAACACGGAGGGAGGAAGACCCACGCCGTAGCAGATCACGACAGGTGAACTCGAATTAAGGATAGAAAAGTTATCGAAGGAACTCTTATAAACTATAAATCATAATAATGACATAGAAAGGTGATCAAATTTTAAGAAGAAAAAGACTCTCATCCCACTGACTTTGTGATGTCATAACTAGAATAATTACAATTGTAAAAAAATTACAAACTTTTAAACTAATTTCACATCATTTAAGAATAACGAGCTTTACTCGTGAAATTAAAGATTCCAAAGTTATTATTGTAAATTGGACCCAATGCGTACTATTAACCAAATCTTAATGTACTGGTGTTTTAAAATGAAAAATTGATATATTCTTTGATTATAGTGTTTATGTTGTGATTCAAATAGTAGGTATATGGAATGTCTTATTTATACTTACATGTTTATATTTTAAATAAACTTTGAGCTTCTTTCGATAAAGAGGTAAGTGTAAACACATTTTGCTTCTCAAAGTGGGGTGATATAAATATTTACGGAGGTAGATTACATAATTGGCTTCACAATGGTGGGCAGAATTAATATTTTAAAAATTGTGAACGGGCTAGATTACAATACACACATACCCATGACGATATTCACTTTCGAGGTTGGGCTATTTCCTTTTGCCCTAGAAAATTGACCCCCTTTTAATAATTTCCTCCCTGATGCCCTGTCCTTACAAACCGATTTCGCTTCTCTTACACTCTTGCATTGCTTCTTACACGGGATACGATTTTGCTTGCACTGCTCTCCTATTCTTTAAAGACTCCCTTATATTTTTATTTATTTATTTATTTATCTCACATAGCCAAAAACGGCACAATAATAAATTGGTCGATGCAACAAAATAAATAAACATAGAACAACAATAACGAAAAAAAAAAATGAAGAATGAAATAAAAAATAAAAACATAAAAACAAAATTAAATCAAATTTTGGGGCTCCATCCCCAGGTGCCGTTTGATGAATGAATTGAATATGTTGGGCGAGGATAAGAGGTCAAGGGACGGATGCTCTGAGGACAGTATGTTAAATTTGGAGGGTATTCGGTAAAACAGGGACCGCTGTGATAGGGAAAGCCGGAATTTCGGGATGTGTAGGAGATTGAAGTTTCGCGTAGGGCGAGGAGGGACACGAATTGGAATGAGAGAGAGAAGGTCGAAGGAACGAAGCTGTCCATTCATTATACTATGTAAGAATTTCAGGTCAGATAGTGCACGGCGATGGGAGAGCAGAGGAATTCCTACGAAGGACGAAATGGATTCACGGGTTGAATTCTTGAGGGAGGGAATGCGATGACGGGCAATGGCTAGGAAAGACTTGACGGGACGATTTAGAAGTTTTAGATATTACATTCGTCCTCTCTAGAGAGTCTCTTCCACCACTACATTGACCCTTTACTTTCTTTGTCTGTCCCTTCCTCCCAACACCATTCACTCTGATAATCATATTCATCCGTTTCGTCATTCGATTTCTCATCCACTCTCTTGACATGACCAAACCAACGAAGTTCACTCCTTTCATATGTACGTCCATTACTGGTGCATTCATCCCACATTCTTCTATCACCCACTCATTTCTAACCTTATCCATCCTAGTTTTGCCATAAAAACTTCTCAATTACCCCATTCCAACTGCATTTAACCTACTCTTACGCTTAAAGTGGCATAATCAGGTTTCACTGCCATGTAATAACGTCGGAAGGAGAACACTGCTGTGCATGGCGATTATTGGTTCCCTGGACAAACAAGTCCTAGTTTTGCTCGGTATGTACTACCTACTACTTCTTCTGACACTCGCATGCCTTATAGTTATATTCTTCCATATTTGGCAAACATTTGGCTAAGATACACAAAAGCGTCTACTTGTTCAATTTCTTCATCATTTACCCTCATCATATTGTTATTTTTTCCACTCTCTCCATCAAAAACTACGACTTTGGTCTCTGACGCACTTACCCTCAAGTCCATTCTCCTTGTTGCTTCATAGAAGTTATCCCTGGAGCCCATTGAGATCTTAGACAGCAGCATTGCGTCATCTGAGCATAATAAAACTCGCACATATACATCCTCGACCATTATCAATTATATTACCAATGGCCTTCGGGACAACTCAAAAAGGTTTTGGTCGTTAATTAATGCTAGAAGGAAGTCCAACCGTATCCCAGTTTCAGTAAAGTTGAATGATGTTAACATCGAAGGTGATTCCCGCCCCTCTGCATTTAATGACTTCTTTTCCTCTAATTTTAATCATGCAGTGCCCTCCTTGCCTTTTCCTGACCTACAACCTGTATGCCCTCATTCTCTCTCCAGTATCTCAACCGACCCGTTTGAAATTTTAAATTACCTAACCTTGCTGCCTTGCTATAAATCCACGGGTTCCGACAACATTGGCTCCCTCTTCCTCAACCGCTCGGCTAACTCCCTACACATACCAATTTCAATTTTGTACAACAGATTCTTTTTAACTGGCTCATTTCCATGCGTATGGAAAGAGTCAAACATTACTCCCATCCTAAAATCAGGCTTAAAAACTAAAGTCGAGAATTACCGACCCATATCCATATTGCCGGTCCTTTCCATTATTTTCGAGCGCATTATTCATGACAGACTCCTAAAGTTTACTCTACCGTATATCTCCCCCCACCAGCATGGTTTTCTCCCTGGTGGCTCATGTCTCTCCAATCTTGCCATCCTACACCATCATATAATAAAATCTTTTGAATTGAATTCTCAGCTCGCGGTCTGCTATATTGACTTTTCCAAAGCTTTTGATTCTGTCAACCACTCTCTTCTAGTTCACAAGCTAAAATCTCGCTATAGCATCCATGGCAATTTCCTTTCCATCATTGAGAACTTCCTTACTTCACGTAATCAGCGGGTATTAATTGACGGCATTTCCTCTAAACTCCTGCCTGTGTCTTCTGGGGTACCACAGGGCAGCGTTCTCGGCCCCCTACTCTTCTCTCTATATGTAGATGACATTGTCGACTCTATCATCTCCAAAGGATGCAACATATTACTATAATCAGACGACTGTAAAATCTTCAAACAAGTTGACGGTCCTTCCGACCACCTAGCCCTTCAATCTGCACTGGACCTATTGAACTCGTGGAGTGCTCAGTGGCAGTTGCGCATTAACCCTACTAAGTCAGCTGTCATGACCTTTTCCTTGAGACGTAAACCCGCCGATCATTCTTACACGTTCCAAAATACCCTTATTCCAGCAGTGAGATCCCATGGTGACCTGGGTGTCATATTTGACGATAGGCTACATTTCCAAGACCACATAAAAAGGGTTGTGGGCAAGGCGATGGCGGTGGTTGGCCTACTGTACCGTCACACAGACATTCATGACCCCCTTGCCCTCAGAACAGTATTATTTGATTGCGTCCTCCCAATATTAGAATACTGCTCACCAATTTGGTCAACGGCTTGCCCATCCACTCTGAAACTTTTAAATCGTCCCGTCAATTTTTTCTTAGCCATTGCCCCTCATATCGCATTCCCTCCCTCAAGAATTCAACCCGTGAATCCATTTCGTCCTTCCTAGGAATTCCTCTGCTCTCCCATCGCCGTTCGCTATCTGACCTGAAATTCTTGCACACAATAATGAATGGACAGCTTCGTTCCCGTGACCTTCTCTCTCTTTTTCCAATTCGTGTCCCTCCTCGCCCCACGCGAAACTTCAATCTCCTACGCATCCCGAAATTCCGGCTTTCCCTATCACAGCGGTCCCTGTTTTACCGAATCCCCTCCAAATTTAACATATTGTCCTCAGCGCATCCGTCCCTTGACCTCTTCTCCTCGCCCAACATATTCAAATCATTCATCAAACGGCACTTGGGTATGGAACCCAAAAATGTGATTTAATTTTGTATTTGTGTTGATGTTTTTATTTTTTATTTCATTCTTCGTGTTTTTCGTTATTGTTGTTCTATGTTTATTTATTTTGTTGCATCGACCAATGTAATTAGCCATTGTGCCATTTTTGGTTATGTGAGATAAATAAATAAATAAATAAATAAATTACATCGTCGGTATCACTAAACGCCTCTCTCAATCTTATATCCTCAAACATATTTAATAGCCGCGGTGACATTACGCATCTCTACTTCATACTCTGTCTTACTTATAACGTTATATTAGTAAATTTGTTGAACAATTTGAAATATTTGGTGACAGCAATTTTTCAACCCCACATAATTTCCTTGATTTCCCCGAAGTCAGCAAAAATCCATAAACATTCAAAGTATATTTTTCACAATGATTTTAGTCACTTTCAAAATTGATTCCGCAGTGTTTCATTTTGATATTCTGCAGGAATTCATCTGTAGTCGTTTTTGAAATACAGAAGCACCTCCTTACCTGTGGTACTTTTAGATCAATGACTATTCGTGGCAAATGCTATGTATATCCGTAGTATGCGTATGCAATTGTGACCTGTAACAGGTAAATGAAAGAAAGAAAATAAAATTGATATCAGTTATTATCGTGAAACAAGTGGAAACGTTTTGAAGTCTACGTGGTAGTCAAGCGCATTGAGCTTTCAGCCAACTCAGATGCATGCTGAAGGTCGTCAATGCCTCGGTAAACATTCATCTAAAACTAAGCATGCTATACCTACTCTGAATGACGAATGAAAGTTGTGGAGAAGGAGGAGTTAGATTAGAGAAAAGAGAAAAGGAAAGAGGAGTCATGCGAGCTAAAACTGTGCAGGATTTTCTGGTACCACCTATACTATCACTTTAGATCTGGGTATTCGGAGGTAGGGCCACTTAATACGGAAAAAATCCTGTAATAGTGTGCTAGGCTGCATGTTGGGTAATGAATTTGTCCGGACCTTGATGACTAGGATTTCGTATTGCATCGTAATTTTATCTTGAATCTGTTTCATTCTTTTTTGGGCACATTTTTAGTTCCCTCTGTAATTTTGGTGCTCATTATCTTTCTTCATCTCCTCCAATTACGCAACATACAACTTTTATTACAACTTACATTATTCTCAAGTATTACAGCAGTACCTTTGTCCACAGCATCCTTGAATTTCCTCCATATTCCTCCTCTCCACTGTTTGTCCTAAAAAAAATTTATTTGCTTTTACATCTAAATTTTTTCTTCTTATATCTCTCCTACCAACATTTTAAAGCTTTTCATGTGTTCTCTCTCTTGTTTAAAAAATCAGACTTTGGAAACAAACAACGACGCTCTCTTAATATGAAAATATTTGATAATCACTGCATAACATTCTCGTCAAGAGTTTCTACACGCGTAACTACTTAAAAAATCTGCGTTCGGAAGATTCCCTGGGCCACCAGAAGTGCCTGCTATTTGGAAAAACTATATGCACTCAATTACAGGCCGATTTTCCATATGGACAAGGGATGAAGATTATTTTCACGTAAATCGGATTACCACCGATACAAAATTCTCGAATGACATTGGACGCAAAGACGCTTTTCGCAAGAAACCAATATTAATGAAAAAACTCAGAATATAAGTAAAAATAGATAAAAATATTACAAAACGTTACTGCGCTTAATCGTTGCGGGACACGAAAATTCATCGAAGTTGGCAAGGTTGCTTTGCTATCCCTGGAAATTTGGTACCAGTTAGGAACTATGAAGACCTAATAGGGGTAATTACACGAGTTTAAAATTTTTAATAATTGATAGTGAAGAAAAATGGACACGGAAATATTTAAAAGTGAAGCGAAAGAGTTGCCAGAAAACATTTGCGATACAATTGCTTCCTTGAGGTAGAACCTGCGCTTCGAAGTACTGCTTTCATTACATAGATAAACTCGAAAGCAACAAGATAAAATGGATCAAAATGTTATTAATAATAATTTAAAATAATTTTCAATCAATCAACATGGTTGTACAGTACATGAGTTTTCTTCAAAATGAAGTAATCCTGTCATATGAAGAATGGCTTTTATATTGACGCCATTGTCTTAGAGGAATTTATAAACTTTCTCTGGAATTGCAGTAAAGCTGCATAATTAAAAATATTAGGGTTAAATTAAAGCAACAGAACTAGTGAGTATTTTTGCTCTTTTAATGTAAACGTAATTAAAACAAATGTATAATATATATAATTACTAACGATGAACTCGACAACACTGTATAGCTGTCAACATATCATAGTTTCACTCCAGTCCGGCACCTTTGTTTGTGTGCATAGCTTCACTCCAATGTTTTTGTTTACTCCTCGAACATAGTTGCCAAGTCTGTTTCAATATGGTGGCTACGGAACGAAATTAAATCTCTTCATCGCTTTTAAATCATAAATATCTGCATTAAATGCCCGATAAGGTAACCTGAAAAAAATTCATTGTATCCGTTGATAATTTAATCACCATATGGTCGTTTTTGAGGTATCCTTGTCGAGGACAATCTCGAGGAATAAAATGTTTAAGTGAGGGACGACACCATTCCGCCATAAGAGTAATGTAATTTGAGGCTGAAAATGACGATTTTCAAATCCTCTTATCAGCGCTAAATGGCCGATTACCTTCAACTACTTTTTCACAGGTCGACTAAGGCATAATTTCTCTGCAATAAATGAAAATATCAGGGCATGTTATCGAAGGTCCTTGTAGTAGAGGTTCTACATTAAGACAGCTATGGAAGGAAAACTAAATGATGTGAATGGGAGAGGCAGATTTCTATTGTGTATACTGAGATAAGTGATGGTGAAGCTGAGAAGGGGACAGATATGAATAAATGAAGAGGTGAGCCAATAGAGGAGACCAGTGGAGACCGGCAACGTTTCAATTCGGGATTGATGGCCGTAGATAATTCAACTTAAGTAAATTTCCCAAACTTGTGCTCGATAAAGTCCGCGGATTGTTGGCGAAAGGTTATGGGTGTTTATTTAGGCTCTATTCTCGCTCTGTAGTCGAGTGATCGTGATGAGGGAAAGGGGTTCGAGGGAGAAGGGTAATTCCAGGCCACTCCCCTCCGACCCTTACGGTAGGGGTACTACCCAAACCTTCCTTCCTCACCTTCCATCCCTTCAGTCTACTTTTAGGAAAAAAAACCTTATGGAGCACGTGATGGAATATGCTGAATTATCGAGTGGAAATGTCCAACATGAGGAGGACGGATTTGTATTTTAGAACTGATCGTTAAAAATCACGTCATTATTCTAATACAAATCTGGTGAGTTAGTTTTTCATTAACTACCATCCATATTTGTTGTATATGACAGACCTTCAACTCGTTATTTTACATCTACATCTACGAAGTACCGTGCAAGCCACCACTAGGGTGTGTGGCACGGGGTGATTCCATACCAGGCATGCAGCACTCGTCCCAGCACAAGTCAGAACCTCGCACGCTCCCCCTGGCGCTAGGCGCAGGCCAAAAAGCAGTCAGGAGAACAGTGCGCAGTCCAACCGGAAACTGGGAGAGTGATACGTAAATGAACATGCAGAACAATGCTATACACACATCTAGTGGTTAATATTACTGATACTGTTAATTTATGAATGCTACCAGATGCTACTTCATGCAGAGAATAAAATAAAATAATGCCGGATAAATCGACCGGTGTGAAGTGTTAGTAATGATGCTGTGTTATTAAGCACAAGTGAAGATTCTACTCTACCTAATGAGGGTGGGAGTTCCATATGATCGATCTATCGCAACTATTATGATCCCTTATTATACGTGGGAAAAATGACATTTTAAATCTATCGGTTCGGCAGTTTAACAAATTCGGCCCTTTAACAAATGTTGGTGTTATAATGCATCCAAATTAAAATGAACATACCTATCACGGAAGTTTTTGACTAAATAACTAGAGGGTTTGCTAATTTACGTATAATTGACAGTTAAAGGAAAAAAAAATTCGGTTTCCAAGGGGAGTACATTTCCTTTCGCCTTTTACGTAATCCGACTGATTTCGACTTGTGGGGTGTTGTTCAGTTGCTATCGAAATCGAATGACGAGAAATCCAATTTTAAAAGAAAGAAAAAGGAGGGAAATTTAAAAATGGATGCATTAGAACAATTCGAAATTATAAGGCACTCGCCAAATCTGTGCAATGAGCAGCTTTTTACACATACCTCCCGACTACTTTCTGAAAAATTATTTTTAAAAAACGTTGGCTTTCCTAACACCGCAACCTCTATATTTGATTGTTTTCGCCAAACATTGTATATAAATTTTGTTAATATTACCATGTTAATATTTTTACCCTCCTTTTTTATTTCCTTTTTGTAATTTTTGAATGTAAACATTTAAAAAATCAACTTTAATGTACTGTACTTATCTAACAACGACAACAATACTTTTGTAAACAAACTCTACTGCACCTGACGATCCCATAAATTGGTGAAACCCGTTGTGAATTAAAAAAGAAAAATTAAGTGTAGAAACTTTGTAATGAAGTCCAAAAATTTTGAAATGGATAGAGAAACCTGGCTCAAATTCTTGAAGCAAATTATTTTCCCAGGTTTGTCTTCATCATTTGTATACTCCAAAAATACTATTTTGAAATACCTCACTTATAATGCGTCATACTAAAAACTGCGTTTGTTTTAATGCATATTTAAAACCCATACGACATCAGTTGTCATTCACCTCGCTTTGTAAATTAAAATACTAAGTAATACTGCTATATTTGCACTTTATGACTTTTTCGTATATTTTCCATAGCAAAAAGCATTTTATTTTCTTATGCTTATTTTCTCTATGCATTTATGTGAGCATTTCATGGTGAATGAATGTGAGTGAAAGAGAATAAAAGCCTTCAGTTTCCAAATTCACGCATACCTCATTTTTAAATTAGTTCGGCTCGGTTCTCCTTCTATCGAGTACGGGCGAGAGAGTACTTTGTTGTAGCCTAGCTGAACTAAACATATATATATATATATATCTGTGATGGAAACAATCGCCTAATTTTGCGACGCATGCCAAAGAAAATGCCCGGGAAACGTTGACATGATAGTGTTCACTTCTGTGTGCATAATTTGCGGTCAACATTCTCTGTGAGGCAGACCGACCCTTAAGATCGGCCCGAGGGAAATGGCGCCTGGAGACGCACCACAGGGGGTAATGTTTGAAAGTCTGTCGGTCCGAGGTTGGGAGAGAGGGGCTCGGCGCGAAGGGAGTGGGGGAAGGGGTTTCAAGGGTTCAGGGTAAGAGGAAGAAAGGGGTTCCGCCTTGACTGACACTCACAACAAGGTGTCGAGATTGAATTGGGAGCTGGAGCGAGAGTGGGGTCGGAATCCAGGGAATCGCCAGGGGGGCGGGGGGGGCGAAGGAAAAGGAACAGGGTCCTCGGAGGATCCTTTCGAAGGAGGAGGAGGCGAGCAACCCCTGGTCCCTCCTTTTCCCTCTCTCTTGGAGATGTGACGTCGTAGCGTGCGACGCAAGGTCGAGTGAAAGTGTCCCGGGACTAAGAATGGAAACCTCCCTCCCCCTTTTCCAGAACACGGAAATTGTTTCGAGCGGCATTTATTTTTCATCCGCATTTTCGCTCGTGCGCCTTGCGAGGAGGTGCCGCCGGTCGGACGCGGTGCTGCCGTCTATAATAGTTGGGCTGCGTCGCACGGAAGCATAGAGGAGAATAAAGCTAATTTGCTAGGAGTTCGTTTTGCAAGGCAAAGCGGAAGTTGAACTGGCCCAATAGATAACAAAATGGTGGAAACTGTGATAACATTTGACATGAATGTCTCACCATAATCAGTCCTACAGTGGGATATCCGGATCTAAACGGTGACGTAAAGTTTGCGGGGTGATCCGATCAGTCACTGTAACTTCGTCATTAACCCTTATGTGCACACTCAACTTTTATCACGTTCTCTCTGAGTTTTCCGCGGCGATAAGATGAATATTCCATTCTTCTTCCAGGTATCTGCCGCGTCGTAGTGTTTTTCTGACAACGTTTCTCCTCCCGTCCTGGAGGCGTCTTCAGGCCGAAGATATCTGCGCTGCATGTTGGTCCGACTTTATACTGGAGCTGGTCGCATCTGATTGGCTGTCAATTATGGCGGCAAAACCACTTTTCGCGCCGTTTCTCCTTTAGTTGCGCGCCAAAACCCTCCTCCAAGTGGTAGCTAGGTTGTAGCCATCAACCCTGTTGAAATTTTTGGGGCATTTGGCAATTTCGATCGCCTCCCGTATCAGCCGTGGGAAGTATCGGCTCTCCCCGCTCAGAACTTTGCTCTCCCCGAAACATATGGAGTGATCAGGCTTCGACCAGGCATGCTCGGCTATTGCTGAGATGGAACCGATACTTCCAACGGCTGATACGGGAGACGATCGAAATTTCCAAATGCCCCAAAAATTTCAACAGGGTTGATGGCTACAACCTAGCTGCCACTTGGAGGAGGGTTTTGGCGCGCAACTAAAGGAGAAATGGCGCGAAAAGTGGTTTTGCCGCCATAATTGACATTCAATCAGATGCGACCAGCTCTAGTATAAAGACGGACCAAAATGCAGCGCAGATATCTTCGACCTGAAGACGCCACCAGGACGGGAGGAGAAACTTTGTCAGAAAAACACAACGACGCGGCAGATACCCGGAAGAAGAATGGAATATTTTACCACGTTGTTACACACCCAGGGTACCCGTGTGCCCACCTCTAGTTGTTCTTTATTTCTGAGTCAGCATGTAAACAGAATCATTTAAAATCAATATACATAACTAAATACACATCAATAGAAAGTATGCAAGCATTTTGAAGTCCCCTAGCCTTCTACAGCTTCCATTAAGAGAGACAGAAATAAGGCCCCGCAAGTCGTGAATGGAGCGTTTTCACCTGTGTGTACAGTTTTTTAGACCGGCGACCGGCCATATAGTTATAAATTTAGAAAGTAGGGGCAGTAGCATGGCTTCCCATTTACTATAACATCCGACAATAGACTGTAAAGCTGTGTGTTTTGCTAGAATCGTTTTGGTGTAGAGGACAAACATGTGATGCAGAGAATGCTGAGGAGCGCGCCGTGCCCATTTTGCTTAGAGCACATAAGCACTCGGCAGAACGTCAATTTTTTCCTTTTATAGTATATTGCGCTTTGACTGATATTTTATTCCTTTCATTATATCATCAACGGGAAACTCATTTTTATTAAATTCAGATTTAAATTAAAGAGTTTGTACAAACAAATGTACCGTGTAAAATGGCCTTAACACAAAGTATCTGGATTCGCAGCGATCTTGGAAACCTGTGATTACTAACGAAATTTATGCCTTTATTGGTGTTTTGATTTGTTCCGGTGTAAACAATTCAAATGTTGATCACACAAGTGAAATGTGGAAAAGTACTTCATATCCTCTTTATCGTGTGCCAATGGGTATCAACAGATTCCACAACCGAATGCGATTTATTCAATTTCGATGACTTAAAAACACGCCAGACACGTGTAGAAAAGGAGAAAGCTGCTCCTATACCTGATATTTTGACTAAGTTCAATTCAAATTTGAGTATAATGTACAGGCCGACAGCAAATTTGGCAATTGACGATCAGCTTTATCGTTTCCGAGGCCATACGAAGTTTACGCAGTACATACCATCGCAACCAGCTAAGTAAGGGATAAAACTTTGGTGGGTTTGCGAAGCCGAAAACACATATCCTCTTCATGGAATCATTTACACTGGAAGTGTTCGTGAAAAAAATCAAGGAGAGAGGGTTGTGAAAGATCTTTGTATTTCACGAGAGTACTGTAATCTGATCATACATGCCAAAAAAACAAGACTGTAATTTTGTTATCAACAATACCCACTAATACTGCTGTAAATGACTATGAAAATAATTGGCCTCACATAATTATTTATTATGATAAGTACAAAAACGGCGTTGATACTATGGATCAGATGATAACCCGATATACCACACACAGGCATAATTAGAGATGGCCTAGAAACGCAAACGAGAGGAAATGAAATGTTTTTCAATAAAATTTAAAATAAGTAATTTGATAGGAAATTAATTCGGAGACAAAAACTGTGGACAGTTATAGCTACAATTTAAGTATCTGATTGTATTCCATGCTTTTGATGATTTTAGTGTTACTAATCTAGTACTTATATTATTTACACTTTTGAATGTTGCCTGGCGACATATATTTAAACAAGTGCTACATATATTGTCATTTCGCCCCTTTTATAAAAGTTTTGATGAAGCACAAACGATCGGACTTAATTTGCTAGTGGAAAAAACATGAATGCAATGATCTTCTTACTATACGAAAAATGTGCAATAAATTAAAATTTCAGTTTCTATCACACAAGAGTAACACAAAAGAGGATGAATCCATATTGTAGCGTCGGACGGTGTACACAAATAAGAAACACCTATTTTCAGTTTTTTTTATTATATCCTTCTTTTACTCATGCAGAGCAACTTCCTGACCAAGGGTCTGACACTCACATTACTCCAATGGTTATACATTTCACCCAGAGCACTCTAGCGGTCAGGCGCTAACTATCAGCGCGGCAGGTATACCCTTTAATTGAATATCTGGCAGATTTAAGTGAGAAATTACCTATTTATTTCTCAGGGGAAACTTAAAAAGTTAATTGTATAATCAATTCTGCATCCTGAAAAATTCTGGAACCAGATTGCAGCGCAATAATGCCGTCCAGTCCTTCTCTTATCGTTTTCGCAGTATACTTTGTCGGCCATCTTATTTGTTTATTTACGGTTGCGATGGCGATGTATCGTGTGATCCCAGACGTATTAAAAATGTACGTCTTACAGCAAAAGGAATAATTACAGCATTTTTTCACAAAAAATGAAAGAATTATGGCAAAAACATACAATCTTCCTCACTTCCTACTTCTTCCTTAACAACCCCTCTCTCCCCCAAAACAAAACCTTCGAAACCAAACATTTTAACAATAAAACATTTGTAAACTAAAGTAAATTAAAGCATTTAAACAAAAACTATTCCAAGTTAAACAAATTTAAAACAAATACTGCGGTACGGTTCAAACGCTGCAATATTTTGAATGGAAATCGATTGGTGTTTACTCGAAATTATTCTCTTTATGAATCCTTTAGACGAAGAAAAAGGTTTTTCTCGAGGATTATAGTGGCTTACAAAGTTTTATTCGCTTATTAAATATCGGCGTTGGGCCGGCAAGTGCCTCTGGGAATTCGACGGTCTCTCTCTATCTCTGCTTTCACTCTCCGTTGGGACGGCTCAAGTTGAATAAGCAATGGCGGAAATGGGAAACGGCAGCGCCGCGCGGCGGAGTGTTATCGAAACACGGATCGCTCGCTTGCCTAATCCACCGTTGCCATGATCCCGGGGATTGCTCGCAGGATAAACAGACGAAATGTCCGCTGTCCCTATTTTTTAAGAGCCAATTGTTTCCATTTTTCCCCCTTATTCTACGCCCTTGACGTGTTTTGACAAGCTTCCCGAGGGGAAAGGGACGTTGTAAATTGACCGGAATTCTTCAGTTAGGAATTAACGTAATAAAACTCTTAATACGTCGCAAAAATATATGGCAGCACAATTCCGATAACCCTTCTTGTTCATTGAATAAGGAAAAGGACACACACATTTTTTTATCGTATAGGCCATTCAAAATACAAAAAATATAGGGATTAATTCCTCGGAATAAGTTTACTGACCGTGTGTTTAAAAATTGTTAGGGGATAAAAAAATAGAAATATATTGTAACGGAGCTGTCCGTGATATTAACAAAAATTGCGTTTCTGGTAATTGTTTTACGTACATCATGGGCTAATATCTGCTCTTTGTTACCGCGGCAACTTTGCCGAGTATAAGTTATAGTTTTAGCCGATCTTGATATAGGCAGAGAGGTGATGTATTGTACTGGAGACCTAAAGGTCCCGAATTCGGATCTATTATTATTACATGATTATCCATAATCTCAGTTTATACCGTGTGATATATTAGAATTAGGAGCACTAGATAAATTTGTATGATTAGGTACCTCATTCCTTTTGGAAATAACAAGTACCTGCATTACATTCAAATTTAAATTGAAATAACAATTAGTATTATAATCAATTTATATATCCTAGTAGATGTATTGAAGAAAAATGATAAATTAACATTACCATGTACGACTTATTTCATTTTGTAATGAGGGCGGTTGGCTTTAGAATCATCAACCCAAACCCATTGTCAACCATAGTTTGAAGTTGTATAACAGCTATCTTCGCTCCCCTGTACCAGAACCTGGCAGGGAAAATGTTTTTGGAGTGAACTTTGATCAGTCAAGAATTGGGGAAATTGCAATTCGTGTTTTTTTTGTATTTAACAAGTCGTTGGCACCAAAATGGGAAATATGTGGGCATTATTGTAAAAAAAACATGCGTTTTATTTTTTATGAGGTAAGGTGAAGCTAATATGTACAAATGGTTACAAGAATTTTACCTTAACGGATTAAAGTTTTATAAATAATTCAAAGGTATATTTAGGAGTCAATTATTATACTAGCCTTTTGATGTTAAGTATGTCTACACACCGCCAATTTCCCTCAGAGTGAAACAAGTCGTACATAGTAAGATTAATACATCAAGCATTTTTTCGAATACATCGGATAGTACTAGGATATAAATTGATTATGGCTCTAATTGTTATTTCAATTTGATTGTAATATAGGTACCTATTATTTCCCAAAAGAAATGAGGTACCTTTTTATACAAATTTATCTAGTATGCATCAAATTTTAAAGATTTATCGTAGGACATTTCCTTTTTTTCCCAAAAAAAGGAAAGCGACCCGACCCAATTCTCGTTTTTTTTAGTCTCCCGTTGAAATGTAAGCGGGGGAGGAGATGCTCGATGGTGTCGATGTAAAGCCTGCGAGAGCATCTTTGGACGTCAACGGGTTTATATGGTTATCGGGGTAGTACGAAGGAAAATGAGGGAGAAGGGTGGGAGTGAAATAAGCGAAACTTGATTGGTCTTTTTGCGATGTCATTCGCCGGGGGAGAAGTCTTTTGTTTCTTCGAATTCATGGGCGGGTGGGTGATAATGAAGACTCTTTCACCCACTCTTTCTCTCCTTCGCAGGGTGAGGGGGTGTCGCAGGGGGAGTGTCTCAAGGGGGGGATGGGAAGTTTCCATGATGGTGTTGGGGGGTGGTACTGTTGTGGGGGAGGGGTGGCGAAGACGCAAGGGGAGATACACAGTCATCGCCTCGCCCTGAACTCGCTGTCAACTGGCATTCGCCATATCTCTTCCCCTCACTCCATTAAGAGCGATCCCATTCACTCAATTAACTCTCTATCTCACTCACTTCATTCTCACCCTCCTCCTCATTCCATTCCTTCCCCCCCTATAAGGAATGAGTTCTCCTCTCCATCCTACCCCCGAGAAGGCGCCCCCCCCTCCTTCTCCCAACACCCCTGCTTGCCATCTGTCCGTCCACTCACCCCTTAAGCACTCCAATCCATCCCTTCCCCGAATCACGGCTTTCAGAGCCGCCTGCTGCACCACCCTTCTGCAATTCCCACATCCCCCATCGCACCCCTCGACCACCCTCCACACAATTTACTCAAAGGATGAGCGCTACTCAAAACAAAGTAACGGTAATCTTTTGATGAGTATTAAAAAGTAAAAATACTACTCACCCGGTAGTACCGACGAAAAAATACCGGTATTTATGTGATTCATTCATGTGGTTAAGCGCGTAAAATTCACTCCCACGAGTGGACGACCCGCGGCAATTTTACCGCAAATATAAATTGCATTCCTATATTTAAGGGCATGATAATTTACTAATAAAAAAGGCTGATTAAGTTGTTACAGTTACATCTTTTATTGTTTGACACTTAATGTACATTGTTAATCATCTTAGTTCATATCTAGGTCCTGTTCATCTTCCCATCTCATACATGTTGTCTCTTGACGACAATGCCTCCTACATATATTACTTGTACATCACTGGCACACAATTTTTGACCTGAAATTTTTATGCCACCTGCAAACATGGCATATTACTGGTTTAGGTGTTTCAGGAACCGGTTCCTTGTTCTTATAATTTCCTAAAATTTCTTTTATTTATTTAGTCAAACGTCAAACTCTCTTCGATGTCACACAGCCACTGAAGCGTCCGGTGGATAATTGATCCGGATATCGGAAGTACACCCTCCTATATCATGAAAAATGAATACCTGGAGACACAGGCATTAAATACAAACGGTACCAAATGGAGAGCTCAGAAACCAAAATATGCGGCAATTTGCCGCGGGCGCGCCCACCGGATTAACCGGAGGGTTAAATAATTTTAATCGATAACAAATTAAAATAAGTTTCCCACTAATTTTCCGGTATTTCGGAAAATTAGGGTGAAATATATCAGTTCAAAAAGATACGCAGAAATTTCCAACCTTCGGCATTTTTATTGAACATTCATCGGGAATACACATCGGCAATTCAGTAAATACTTCTTATTTTACACTGTATGTTTGCGCTCGCCGCTTTTTGTTGGAATGGTGACCAAACCAACGGCAATTATTTGCAGTGAGTAAATGGTAACGCTAAAAACATAATTACTTTACGTATAATATACCTACTTGAGTGAATCCTTAAGGCACTATGGAATAATCCATCACGAAAATCAACAGGTACCTACACTGTACGTACGTAATACGTATTTCTTAACAACTATAGTTCAGGAGAATGATATGCTCTCAGAATGCTTATGACATTAACGATTTAATATAAAACCAGAATTAAAATGGTTATAAAAATATCATATCAGAAAATACATTTACAATTGTTTGTTCGTAATTATACAATGCAATTTAGTCACTTGATACAAAACAAAATTTCAAAAATCACACCTTTACACAAGTCACAAGTGTTCAGCCTTAGACAAACTTATTTTCGGAATCACCACAGAATAATCACTTGTTTCACTTTAACATTAGCGTAGAACTAGTATAACTTCACAAACTCCAGTGTATATGATTTATGCCCTTAGATCTCACAAAATTCTAAGCGTAGCACACGTATAATCTTGCCAACAAAGATTATATACACACTTGCCAACCAATACACCTTTGATGATATTTTTCCAAACATCGGAAGCCACGAGGGACACGAGACCGATCGCGAGAAGTACGAGACCTGCGATATGTTTTTAAACAGTTAAAAGACCGTTTTATGTCGTATATACTTGGAAACGTTCTAAGAACGTTTTCGTTTCCAGAGCGAAAACTGAATGAAAACGATTTTGAGACGATGCGGTGAAAGCTTTTTCTTTTAGGTGCTCGCACAAGTAAATGAAAACGTTCCCTACTAGGTTACTTTCGGGTTTCTGGAGAAAAACGGGATTTTCCTATTTCAGCACCAGGAAAAAGCGTTTTGAAACGAAAATGTCCTGTCTGGGTACCCTTAGCTCTAAGGTTTTGTTGACGACAACGGAGTAAACCAACTCTGGCACTGCTGCAATATCAATGTTAGCATATACAACTGAGTTTACATTACCTATAACACTCCAAAACGAAGAAAGCTTATTGATTTCTTGACAGACCAACAACTCATTTAAATAGGGAAACATGAATTTTGCAATGCACTGTTTTGCAGTACCAAGCTTTCTTTAACAGCCTTTTCCATTAATTCACTTTCCAACGTCGTCCTTTTCCAATCTGGTGAATCACGAGTAGGTACAGTAGTTGATAAATATGACGGAAATACAGGTAAAATACATAGTCTGGCATCCTCTTTCAGTCTGGGCTTATCCAGCGGTGTAGTTAGTCTTTTACCACTCCGCTCATCAAAGTAGGATGTTTCCCAAATAACATGACAAACCTGAAATAATGTCCGATGCACAATTAATCCCAATGACTAAATGGTCTCACCTTTACAGCAAAACATGAAATTGAAATGCTTTTCCGCTAATCACCAAAAAGACGAATATTATTTTTATCACTTTTTTCAATATCTTTGACGTTAATTGGGAATAAAAGAGGACTTAAGACACTTCCCTGTGGCACATACGATGTGAAATTAACGTCCCGAGAGGTAACACAGTCTAAAACCCTTTGAACGCAATCATGTACTTAGTTAACATCGAGAATAACAGCGTCCACAGAATGTATTTATCACATGAAGCTAAAATATCGCAAACAATCACTTTTACAGCAAAACAAGAAATTGAAGTACTTTTTCTTACCTTTAAATGACCTGATGGTTGAAGATCTTGTCGCTGAATGCTTAAATCCATTTTCTCTTCAATGCCTTATCCTTGGGAAAACCAAGCACATTCACTTTCAATCCATTCGTCTAGTTTCCTCTACAATTCGGAACGCAGCATTTATAAACCATTGCTAGTATTTCTAACTATTCAATGTAACATTACAATACTTATAGCACTTGTAGAACACTTTAACCGTGCAAAAAAGACCGAACTCACAACACTCGTCGGCACGAACACCTTCTCAACGTTGTTGTTGTCTCAGTCTGGCACGCCAGGCATTAGCGCCTAGAGGGTTAGCAGGAATTGGGAATGGGTCCGGGTGGGGGAAAGAAATGGTCGGCCTAGTTGACGTGACGTCACATGGCTTACAGACTTCATCGCGCAGGCTTTTAGTTGAGAAGGTGTTGGCCGAACTCGTCCCATTCTATCTGTTTCCCAGGGCGACGAAGTAGGCGACAGGACGGTATCGGAGCGATCTCTTTCCATTAGTATAATTAAGTTTGTAGCGGTATCCGTCAGTCAGTCCGTCAGTCCAGTCGGTTTTATTGTGTTTTCTCACGGTGGTTGAGAGTTTTGGAGGTGGAGAAAAGTGCGTTCAATGCAGAACGTGTCCGCGCACAATATATAAGTAGTTTTAGATTTCCTTTGTACCTCCTTCCCGCCAAAAAAATATAAAAACTATAATTGTGTGCGGGTTGCAAACCATTCAGGATTTTTTAGTTTCAGTCCAGTTTGTTTCCGTTTCGTTTATTTCTCTCCTAAATTTTGAGTTAGAATAGTGAGGCATGGTGCATTGAGTATAGATTATCTGTCTTCATGATTTGGTAGTAGTTTTATATTTTCTTTGTCCCTCCTTCCCGCCCAAAAAATATAAAACCTATATTTTGACGCGGGTTGCAATCCTCCCAGGCGCATGTTGCTAACCTCCCAGGCGCATTCTGCGAACCTCCCAGGATGTTTTTAATAATCGGCCTTATATCGATCTCTTGAGGTAGGTTAACCAATAGACTGGCTGCAAAGCAGGTAGTAGGTCTGCTATTCACTATTTATTGCGGCTGCGCGCGCTCAACTGTTGTCGCGCGGGACCCAAATGCCGGTCGCACTCTGCGACTTTGTTCACAACTTTGCGCCTGGCTAATTGACGCCGGAATCAGGTCGACCGGAACACTAAAAGAGTGAGGGGGCGTAATTAGGCACCGCGTTTGTGTGTCGGGCCGCTATCCGTGAAATGTGACAAAAGACGCGCGACATCCGGGCGAGGAGCGATTCGCGGAATGTGCTTCTCGATGCTCGGCTGTCGTCTTGCCGTCGCTCCCTGTGCCAACCCCTTCTCCCGAAACAACAGCGCCCGACAGTTCCTTCAGCTCGCTGTTTCTAAGTACGCTGGTAAAAGTTGGTTTCGGTTCGTCCCTCCACGCGTCTGTTTGCATCCGAAATTCGGGACTCATGGTTGAGGTGGAGCGTTAGTAGAGCGCTGTTTGTTGCGGACATCTGTTGTCATTTTATCTGAACTTGTCTTTTACTTGTCAATGGGTGAGCGGTAAGACGAACTTGATATCCACGAAAAGTTTGTGATAACCGAAAATGCAATCGATCAGATATCATAAACATTGTACAATTCGTAAAAATATGTCTTGCCCTACGTAAGGACTCGCTCAAACCTTAGCCGGGCGTAACTTGGCCTAATGATCGCGTCAACACCTTGATGACCACACGTATTGACTTCGAGAATCCTGGAATTGAACTTTGCTCAATATTTTCAAGTCGTAGATCAGTGCCACTTGTGGTGAAGGAATAAATAATTGGATTTAGCTTCATAATCGACTCTTCTCTTCAAACGTTTTCTGCAGGTTGATTGAGGTTCATGATTTAGAAAATATTTCTTTCCTGAAACAAGGTTGCAATCAAATGTAGTTATCATCGATGACTAGCCCATCGAAAAAAAAAATAAAAACCTAACTTGAGTACTTATCATAATGCCATAATATTCCAAAATGAAAAAGGATCCCACATATGAGCCATGGAGGTGGTGAGGGGAGGGGGAAGAGCAATTACAATTAGGGCAGACTGCAGGGCCCTGGCGGGGAAAGACCTACGAGGAAGGTTTATGACACCCTCCTCGGTTATCACGATAGAAAAAAACCTACATTCTCGAGGAATGAGTAAATTAAAAAGGAAGAGGGTCGTTTACTTGCGTCGCCGGGAAGACCAATTCCCAAAGCCACTTTAAATTGTCCTAAAACAGCAGAATTATGTTTCCAGAGGAAATGAGCAAACTTTGTGTGATCAATATATGTCTAATATTGCTTATAATAGCTCTGAGACATGGATGAAGGAATGATACGGACACGGACGGATCCTTGGCTTCTGTATTATTGATGAGACATGGTGGAGGGTGGTAATGCTCTTGTGCCGTGGAGAATGGGAGCGGGGGGAAAGAAGGGCGGGGGTAAAGAGAGGTTGGAATTCGCTCCGTCGTCAGTTTGGAAGGAGAGGAAGTTCAGGGACAGGAGTGGGTGAGAGAGGGAAGGAAGTAGAGAAAGGAAGCCTTTTGAGGTATCCGTGGGTCTTTTGAGGATGAACCAGGCGTGGGGGGTGGGGAGGAGGGCGAAGGGGTCGTGGTGGGAGAAGTAGGATATCGTATCGATCGAAGTGAAGGGGAGTGCGCTGAAGACAATGTGTCGAACGGTTTCGATTGTGATCCCTCCTCCCCCCCCCGCCCCCGGACTACTCTCTGCTGCGAGATGGAATGATATGTCCACACCGGAGCCAGCGAGCAACTCTCCACTGTCCGTCCATGTCGAGAGGAGCCTTCCCAGCAACCCCCGCGTGACTCTAAACGAATGCAGGGTTCCACCTTTTAGTTTGCGATGTTAAAAAAAAATACTGCCCTCACTGATGGTGTACATTAGTTTGTAAAAATACTTCTTATTTTTTCTCTAACTTTCTTCCTAGGATAAATTCGACAGTCTCTGGTGTTATATGGTGGAACAGCATTTTAGTACTTAATAAAACTGCAGTAGTTGTACTGTCCACTTAAATTTTAATGTAAAATATTACACTACACGTGTTTCGACGTTTCTTAGGGCGTCATAATCAGGTCTACCAATGATGTATATCTATAGACCTGATGATGACGCACTAAGAAACGTCGAAACACGTGTAGTGTAATATTTTACATTAAAATTTAAGTGGAGAGTACAACAAATGCAGTTTTATTTAAGTACTTTCTTCCTAGGGTTGCGCCTGTTCCCCTCAGTACATGCTGCTTCGATTATTCCATCTCAAAATTGTCCCGCCATCTCTTCCTTGGTCTGCCAACTCCTCTTCTTCCACCTGGAAGCTTATCTCAGCCAATCTAATCTTTGCATTCCATCTATGAGACTATTCCACTCCTGCTTCCGGTAGTCATTCGTTGATACTCTCCATTTGGCAGTCCTTTCTGATATTTTCACTTCTCACTCTATCCAATGGGTTCAGGGTTTCCTTGAAACATTTCAAAGAATTTTCATTTCCGTGGCTTCTAGAAGTATTTTAGTTTTATTTTTCTCCGGCTCTTCCATATATGTCAGTATTGGTCTGACTTTTGCTGCTTATTCTTGCCTTTAGTCTCCTATCTTGTGTACATAGCGGCAGCCCGCTCTTTTATTTATATGAATCACTTTTTCTCTAACTTCTCCCTCTATATTTCCAAAATGGGACAACTCTATTCCTAAATATTTGAAGGGTATTTCCTGTTGGATGACTTTACCATCTAATCCTAAGCATATTGTAATGATAAGCCGATAAAATTTAAATATGTAAAATACTCAGATACTTCGGAAAATATATTTCTACCGCACTCTATGTCCTGCCACAGGAACCGATTTCAGCTTCGTTTCCATTGAATTAACATTTTCACTTCAATCATTGCAATGATTTAATAATGACACAAATATTAATAATGGAAGGTGATTCAAACGTATTACCTTATAAAATCTATGAAGAGTTACTTCACATAAACAATTTTGCGTAAACATTTCACTTTAAAAAGATGGAAAATACAGCATTTTCCCCATGTTTCACCAATTTTCATAGTTAGCAAAACGTAATTATAGTTAAACTTAAAAAGATTAAGATTAAGACAATGAAAGGATATGACTTTCACTGCTTATGTAAAAAAATACAAATTTTTTAGCAAAATATTTGTATTTTTTTGAATGAATAAAATGACTATTATATTACAAATTGACTATTTTTTAAATCAACACACAAATATTTTCAAGCTTTATTTTTAGTTTAATGATTCACCGTGTGAATATTTTCTCATGCTTAAGCATTTGGAAATCTGTACTTTGTCCTTTTATACATTCATTGTTAAATAAATCATGGCGGTTTTGGCCATTGAAAATCAGAATCACTCTTCCATTTCAAATTACACCTTAAATAAACGTGATGGCCAAAGTGTGGCATTAAGTCCGCGTTAAAAAAACATTGTTTATTTATTTTAAAATATTCCTGCTGTTATTGACCTTGAGGAAAATACTGAATTTTATAAAATTAAGATCATATTAATGATCAATAATTTTAATGTAAAATATGAATGAAAATATAAAATATTGCATGTAAAATATTGAATAACATTTTATATTGTTAAATATTGCATCAACTGAATTGGATATGGAAAAATTGTAGTTATACTTTAATCTAATCATGAACTAATGATTATACTGAGACCATAATTAAATCATTCAACTTGTGCACTACATAATTTGCTAGGCTACAGTAATAATGTGAAAATTGAACCGAAACAAACTCTAACCGTTTACAATTATGATACATATTTAAAATGTTAAAATTGGTCTTTACCAATGTAAGTTAATGAAAGTACTGTAAACCTTTAAAAAAGATTCATGAAGAGGGGTAAACAAATTTGTATATACCCTCATAAATAAAGAAACTTTCTATTTAAAAAAAGTCCATAATCAGTAACGTTCTCCAAATATATAAGTATATAAGCATACACTTTGTTTTTAAGCTTTAGGAGATCGTCCTGGTTTGTAGTCAAGTACAGTCGCATGCTTTTTGTGATCCTCTTCTATTTGCCACCCTGCAGTGCGTATTTAAGTTCTAACTAAAAGGGTTGTAACAAAGCTTTAATTTCTTTACCTCACAAGGTCCTTCTTATCTTCCGCATCTATGGCAATATGTCTTACTTGTTTTACTTTGAATTTGCAGTAGTGCATGGTTTCTGACGTATCAGTATTCGATCATTTTGATAACTCTTTTTATTTCATTGTAATCACTCCACGGACGCGAAGTTCGTAGAGGTGAAAAAATATTATTTTAATATTTTTACTAATATTCCCTCCAACTTATTACACAAACAATTGAAATTATGCATCAGTTTCTGTTTTTTCCATTCTTTTTTATCGCAATCCTCACTTTCTTTCACTCAAAACCTGATTATTTTAGTAAAAAAAAAATAATTGATCTCAGTTTCATGTAATGCTGTGGGATATATTAGTTTTAAATATGGCACAAATATTTGCGTTGCATTCGAACTAAGAAATCATTTATGGCGTTGATTTGATTAGTGATACATTATTAGTCATCTGGCCAGATTTCTGTTTCCAGTTTATGAGTGAGGCTTGGGATAATTTGATCAGCGAACGGGTAGAAGCTTCCATGTTTGTGTGCATTATTTCTTCTAAAGTTTGAAGGCCGATGAAAGTTTCGCATTATTTCTGATTATAAGACCATTTCTGAGAATATTTGATTTGGAATTGATTAGAATGAAAAAATGAAATTGATCGAAATTTTAACTAAAAGTTCTCAGTTGCGATCAAGGTTGAGAGATAGTATTTTTGTCTTTTCATCTTTGCAAGTTTTCAATTTAGGAACACGTTTTCCATTCTCTTTTCCGGGAGGAGAAATCGTGAATGATTTAACGAAGTTTTTTTTCCCACGCTCGGTGTTCCAACCCGAAGGTTGGTGCTGATAGATGAGTGTAGAGCTTACCCCATATTAAGCCATTGGCGTGTGAAGTTCACACATTCAGTGTACGGGGGGGCCAAGTTCCTATTTCTGGTCCACCTGCGATTTTCAGCCAAGTTCTGACAATCAAATAGTGGCACCGAGAGGATTTTCGGAGAGGGTGTCCAAAGTGGCCTCACCCGGTTTTTAACCCGGACCCCTCCGGTTGGTAGCCAAAGGCTCTACCCACTAGGCCACCCACTAGGTCTATTCTTTCTTTATATATATAAAAGTCAATGTATGTATGTATGTATGTATGTATGTATGTATGTATGTATGTATGTATGTATGTATGTATGTATGTATGTTCCACATCTCCTCCTAAACCACAGGGCCGATTTTGATGAAATTTGGAACACATGTTTGTTACTGGTAGACAACAAACACTGTAGGGTTCAATTAACCAAAACCCTTTTTTCCAGGGTTAAGGGTGTGATCCTTACTAATATGTATAAAAATGTAATGGTCTCTGTCTGTCTGTTGCTCCATCACGCAAAAACTACTGGACCAATTGAGCTGAAATTTGGCATGTAGATAGAATAAATATCTGGCTGTATCATATGCTATATTAAAAATCCCTAAGGGCCCCCAAAGGCTCCCGAAGGTCCCCCCTGTTGGTCCATGCTAAGCATTGTGTTCGGTGCAGTGGTTTCATTTTTTGCTTTTTAAAAGTACATTCACTCAAGATATAGGGCTGGAATTTTTTTTATCGGATGGCTGAATAAATATAATTTCTAATTTTATCAATCGATTTTCTTCTACGCTCCGTATTTGTCTGAAATTAATGTTTTCAGTTGAAAAATCTCACATTTTTCCCTGAAATCAACAATAACATATTTCCTTGACAACCATAGATTTGATTTTCAAAGGATATACACGCCTCTTAACTATTAAATATCATGTTTTCCTGCAGGCCCATGATAGTACGTAGAAAGCAAATCCGTATAAGAAGGGCCCAGAGTCCCAAGGGCCCCATGATAGATTGCTTCAGGGGTTAATCGATAAATTCAATGCATATTTACAACAAGTATACTCTTCGTCTTTCTCAAAGTAGCTCTCAAAGGGGCATCGCATGTATATGAGAGAACACTTACGTTGTAAACAATACACATAAAGGAAATTAATTGATTACACACACAATTATATGTGCAAGAATATTTACGTGCAGCGAATATCAGTGGTAATAATGCCTCTGTTGCTACAACAAACTCGGCGTTGTTTATTATCGTTTAATACTCATATGTATTACACGTAATGAAACCGTCTGCCTCTCATTACGATTGCGAACTGTTTTTTAGACCAATTCCCGCATCATTAACGTCACGACTTATTTATATGTTTAAAAGTGTTAAAGTGCAGTAAACTTAGGTAAATTCACTCAATCATCGAGTTACCCATTCAAGAATCTCGCTCGCCGCTGTGTTTCCACTCCTTGGACTTAAAAATATATCCATCCACATACCTAATAGAAAAAAGAGTAACCTTTCGAATATATCTTCTTGAGCAAAATGAATGTCTTATTTGCGAGAAAATGAGCCCTTGAAAGAAAAACGACAAAGGTTAGACTTGGATGGTCAAAGACATGCCCACCAGCGATCTCATGATAATCTCCCCGTGGTGTTTCTCTGGTTACGCTAAGATCCGCACAAATTTCATCCTTACCCAACATACGGACGGGTAACCAGCTCTAAATCTGGTTCAAATACAGACCCATCTGTTTCGAACCTTCAAATGAATGTCTTATTTGCGAGAAAATGAGCCCTTGAAAGAAAAACGACAAAGGTTAGACTTGGATGGTCAAAGACATGCCCACCAGCGATCTCATGATAATCTCCCCGTGGTGTTTCTCTGGTTACGCTAAGATCCGCACAAATTTCATCCTTACCCAACATACGGACGGGTAACCAGCTCTAAATCTGGTTCAAATACAGACCCATCTGTTTCTTGCTGTTCCTTCAATCTGCTTTAAGATGGCGGAAATTATAATGACGCCACTACATGCTTCTTACCCGAAAGCAGAACGGACATTCTGCACAATTAACGACAAATGTACTAAGAATCACCATAGAGTTTTTATTTATCAACCGAAACCAATGATTATGGCTATGCCGAAGGCACAGTCCCACACATGTACAGTCCCACACAGCCGAAGGCACAGGCCACATTGATGGAGGATTCATAGGTCAAATAAACATGGCTTCTGCTGCCATCACTCCTCTTGACGTTGTCAACCGCTGGATTGTACTCTTCTGTTCAATCCGGATTAAGATAATCAACGCACATATCAACGTTGAATAGTGCAACTGAATTAAGTCATGGAATGCAAATATATGTATGTACACAAGGGAAGCGATCAAGATGTTAATCACTCAGAAGACGGCTCAAGAGAACCGGAGGGACGAGGTGACCATCTATCAACCTTTGCTATTTAAGTAGTAATGAGCCTGCGAGGCCGATTTTTGGGTTTCCCGAGCATGAAAGTGATCCAATAGTCACTCATCTCTCCGTGCACCTGGAAAACGGTCATGCGTGTCTACTACAACGAACACAACATACAAGATAGGTTACGAACTCCTCGAATGACCACGCATACAGTTTTTCTTCGGGCTTTGTGGTTTTATTATAAAAAATAAGTTTAATGTTTTTCACACCCGTTGAATTTCAACGGGTATCTTCCGCTCGTTAATTATAAAGTAAAAATAAAGAAGCAATATTTTTTGCCTAATCAATTTAATCCAGAAAATCTCAACTATATGTTTCCCAAAGAAAATAAATATTTATATGGAACGCTGTGTATGGAAACTCTCTTTATCCATATTGTTTCCCTTTTATGTCTTATGCCTATTGCTCACGGTAAAATTTTCGGTAAAACGTTTTATGAAATCGACTAATTTTATAAAAATGAGCTTGCTAACGATGAAGCCGTTTTATAAAACCTAGTTTTATAAAACCTAGTTTTATAAAACATTTTGAGGAATAGTACAGGTTCTATTTCCATAAAACCGTTTTATGCAACAACCAATGAAATGTTCCGCTCATCGCGTTGATAATAATCTCGTATCCATGGGAAGCCAAACAAGGAAAACGTAAACAAACATGGCTGGAAGTTCATGGAACGTTGTGGCAGTATCCTTCTTTTTGTTAGAAGAATGCGTTAGAGCCATAGCACCGTTGAGTGTGAACAGAAAGTAAGTAAATAAACAATACATTTAGTTTTTAACCTAACAGTCATCCAAAAGAGTGTGCATTTATCACTTCACGTGTTCGCAAAGCGTCTCATAGATGGCAGGACATTGCGGTTTTATGAATAGTTTTACCGTGAGCAAGCAAGTACGTTTTACGCACGATTCATAAAAGTTTCAATAATAATTTTTATAAAACTCTTTTATGGAAAATTTTACCGTGAGCAACAGGCATTAGCGTAGATACTGACATAAGATTGGTTTAAAATCATCGGTAAACTTTGATGTGCGAAACGAATGTAGTGGGTTAGCAAAGAAAAAAACAGTAGAATTCAGCGAATTCATTGCAACACAACATGTTTCTTCCAATCACCGAAAACATCTGGTGCCTTATCATGCGATTTCACAAAATTGAGCCACAAAATATATATAATTTAATGTAATACCTTCCTTCGCAGTATGTAGATTAGTCGCAACATTTGTTTTCCTTTTGAAGCTGAACATTAAGCTGCGGTCGTGGAGTGTTCTCTTATCAAATGGAGGTTTTGCTCTCCGTCAATTGAGTATGAAGCCGGCGTATTCTTTTTCAAAATGTTGTCTCTAACTATCTCATTGCCTTGAAAGCTTTCAAAGTATTCCATGTCTGGATCGTGAAGGGTTTTCGGTGTCCGCCCTCATTAGTATCCCTCTCCCGGGATCCGTTTCACTCCTCTTACCAGGAAAGACCCTAAGGTTGGAGAGGCATGGACAACGCATTACACGAATTTCTCCGAAATATCTTTCCTTTACATTGTAAACTTTTTTGGCTTACTCCGTAGATCTGGAGAGTTTTTTATTTGCGAGTTTAATAAAATACGATGCCACACTCTAGTGCTAAACTTCTATACTTTCACTGTATTATTGAATATCTTGAGGCAGTTTCCTTTATATTTCATTCGATCTACTATCACTCTCACTATCAGTGATTCAACCCGAAGGTTCGTTTGGATAGGTGGGGATAGAGCTCACCCCAGACTAAGCCAGAGGCGTGTGAATTTCACACGTTCACGGTAGGGGGCCCAGTTCCTTTCCCTTAGCCACCTCGAATATCCGAGGATTTTTTTCGTTCGGGGGCGTCCAAAGGCTTCCCCTGGATTTGAACCCGGGACCCTTCGATCATTAGCCAAGCGCTCTCTACCCACTAGGCCACCACGCTCCCCAATCTACTATGTGCCAGGCAACTTGATGATTTGATCCCTGTAATCTATTTTCCCCAACCCCTTCTTCATCTTCATCTTATCCATCTTTCTTATACTTTATCATGTAATGAAGTCATAATGCGGTGACAATTTTGCTTTCAAATGTCCTATTCTGATATTTCCAATGCCGCATCGAACTAGAAAATAATATTCCTCGTATTGTTCTCCACTTGACTGCTTATTGAAACACTTAACCCAGCGTAGAAACACAACAGTTCTGCTTATATTTTTCCTTATTGAGCGTGAGTTCGGCACCCAAGAGGATTGTATTTTGAATCTAATAGAAAAATATTAAGAAATACATCTTACTCTTTCGTCTCCGTGAATGATAGCGGGCAGTTAAAGCAATGGTATGGCTAGGTATTTGGGGGTATTTTGAAATTTTCTCTGGAAATCAAAACAAATGGGTAAAAAATGAAATTTTGAAGACGCAGCTCCCTGTTCAGGTTATATCTCCATGCTTTTCCTAAAATATTTTCATTATTTTGTGCATGGATCCTCAGGTTGTAGTGAGGTTTGGTTGTTTAATGTATCAAAGTCCTATGATTATGTCGTACCTTGAATATGAATTATGTCGCATATATAACTTTTGACCTCAATGCTCAAATTAATCAATGCCTAAGGCCGGTTTTGAACCCGCGACATTTGGGTTGTTAATACGTTTCGATGCCATCCACTTACCGCAGCCCCACCATCATACTGCTAATCTATCAGCTGCATTCGACTTACTAATTTAACCAGTGATAAGGATTGGGAGGTTCCAAGTTATAAAGGCTATTAGTACGGATCCTTAAGAACTTGTCCCGGACAAACTAGAATTCTTTGTGATGTTGAGGACATTCCAGGAGAATCGAGAAGGTTAGATCATTTTGCGCTAAAACGGTCTGCCTTCCATTCAATGCTCCACCGTTTGCTGACAACTCCCATGTCTAAGGCATGGGAGTTGTTAGCAAAGAGAGTTAAGAGCTCATTCAAAGAGAGTTAATTATAATTAAACAATTAGCTATTAGCAATGGCTACCAAGCCCAATTGATTGATAGACTCTATAGGAAAAATGTGGAAAAAATGGCGGTCCAAACCATTTATGGAACCGCCCCCCATTGTGATACTCCAGGTAAATAGATGGAATTTTTGACTTATTGTTCCTCCAAGCTACTAAGCTTCTTCCCACACAACACATTAGAACCACCTTTTACAACAACTGCAATCTTAAACATTGTTTCTCTAACACCAAAGGCATAATCACGAAATTGGAAATAAGAGGAGTGTACAAACTCAATTGTGAATGCTCAGCTGTCTATGTCGGGCAGGCTGGCAGAAAATTTCAAGAGAGACTGAAGGAACATAAAACATGTTTTAAACACGGATATTCAAATTCAAACTTCGTCAAGAACCTGTTGAATAACAGTCGTAAAAGTAATTTTTCCCTGGAAATTTTACACTTAGAAAGTAAGGGTTAACACAAGACTTATAAAATTTTATAAATAATAATATCTATGCGACATCTCACAGATTACAAGGCGTATTACTTAGGTAGCGTAGTTTGTGGTGGATGAGTGTTGGTGGTTTACCGTCAAAACGTTTTCACAGAAGGGCAAAGCAAAGTTTTTTTATTGCAAAACCATTCCATTACGTCGGTAAAGAATTATTCAAGCCCCAAGGATGAAGATATTGCAGATGGAGTATCGGCATGAGAAAAATTATATACAAGGCCGATTATTTATTATTGATAAATTCATTTGATGTGATGAAATTTAACGGCACAAATAGCACCTAATTATGAAAAAGTCTATAGTAAACTAAAACACAAATATTTCAGATAATATTTCCATATGTAAAAGCAGGAAAATCCTTGTTTTTGCTACAAAACCAATTCCTCAGTCAAGCCACGCAGTGGTATTCCTACTAGGAAATGCTGAGCACGAAAATTTCATGTTTCAATAAGTAAAGCTTCCTGCTGCATTTGATGTGTATTTACAACCCTTGAAGATGCAGGAAGCGTTACTTATTGAAACATGAAAGTTTTGTGCTCATGATTTCCTAGTACGAATACCACTGCTTGGCTTGATTGAGGAATTGGTTATGTAGCAAAAATCAAGGATTTTCCTGCTTTTATATATGGAAATATTATCTGAAATATTTGTGTTTAATATCTATGTGATTCCTTGCATTAAATAATTAATGCAAGCTTGTGAGGCTTCGCCTAGAGCTGTGAGCTCAATTAAGCAATGCACAATTAAACTTGGCTTTAGGCCGTTTTACACGGGGCACTAAATTGCACAACTTCAAACTACATGTGTTTCTCAATCGGGCGTGCAATCATTTTGGAATTAGAGCAGGGGCTGTTTTACCATCTCGCGTTCATGCATTCGCACATGCCTTCTTGCAATTCACGGCTTTACACGATGCAATTTGAAATGCACGTTCGGAGGTACATACATCAGATTGTGCATTTACGTGCCCCGTGTAAAACGGGCTTTTGAAGACCAAAACCTTTACTTAGGAAGGACTCGAAACAGTCAAACGTCAGCATTGTCATGTACATACAATCTCGATAAATGATTATTTGAATTTTCCGAGTTAGTGACGCCAAAATTCCGTCATTGTCGACGATTGAAAATCCTGTGGCTTACCTGAATAAGGGTTCCTAAATCTAAGGAATAGATCACGCCAGAAACTTCTCTTGTCTACATTATTTCCTTGTTGTTTAGCAATGAAGTTGTTTAACTACAAGTCCTATATGATAATGTAACACCGTTCATTAACTTGAAACACATGTGTTTGAGACCCCCTTGGTCTGGTCGCTTACGAATGTGCTTATTAATATTTTATAAATACAATGGATATATTTTTGAAAAATGGGGATCGTTGAATGTATGGAAAAAAGGCGTCATCTTCGACGTATATAATCGGTATGCTATGAAATTGTGGAATATGAGTACATGATGATACATTGGTGTAACAAACTATACGCAGGAAATCTCATTAGCACGTGTTCTGGGTGCAGATACTGGGAAGTTTGAAATTAAAAAAAACTCTTTTTCAGCATCCATTTATTTTTTGTCGCGTTGCTTTTCCGAAACATGTATAAATTGTGTTTAGTAGTTCTTTGACGGTTAAAGTTTCAAACTCTACCCAATTAAAAAAAGATCCTTCCATCTATTTCAATACCTCGAGGCTTCTCATTCCTAATTATCCGCACGACCTTGGATATGTATGCATTCGCGGTTATGGTGTGCATTAGAAAATTTCACAGCTACTCGTAAAAGAACGATTCGATAATTACGGTGACTGCTGATAAATATCGCCCTGGATGCAAAGAGAAAAAAAACTGAAAGGCAATGTCAGAGACTACATCCATGAATATACAAATGGATCCTTAACTTGCCCCCAGTGGGTGTTGCCAAACATTCCGCATGCACCGAAAAATCAGGACCAAGCAGATTGTAGCGCCGCCACTCTAGAGAAGGTGGTTTTAATAAGGAAAGGCCGTGTTTCAAATGGAAATAAAGGTCCCGAAATTGGAATCCCAACTAAACCGACCATTTTTGGCACACAGAATCGGAACCATGCCGACTGCAGCGCGACCAATCTTTTGCGGAAAGCTAGGCAACACCTTTGCCCGTACAGTGTTGCCGAAGATTTAGATCCATATGTATATTCATGACTACATCGAAGGTGTATATTGCGTGCATGAATATACATATGGATCCTAAACTTGCCCCTAGTGGATGTTGCCAAACATTCCGCATGCACCGAAAAATCCGGACCAAGCAGATTGTAGCGCTACCACTCTATATAAGGTGGTTCTAATAAGGAAAGGCTGTGATTCAAATGGAGATACTGGAAATAAAGGTACCAGAATTGGCCTCCCTATTGACACCGGCCATTTTTGATACACACAAGCGAACCATACAGATTGTAGCGCCGATCTATCTTTTGCGGAAAGCTAGGAAACACTTTTGCCCGTACGGTGGTGCCAAAGATTTAGATCCATATTTGTATATTCATGTTTGCTTGAAACGTCTTTTAGTTTGATTTTGAGAGGTTACATACTTTTTTGGAATGGCCCGTAGATGATATAGGTACTGGGTATCTTAGGTTCGGCATTCGTTGCTCTTTTATAATGTAGCCTCTTGCTGCAGGCATTCATTTTCATTTCGGAAGTATTTAGATTGGAAATGAAGAAATATTTCAATATTACACGACTTATATATGCCAAATTTATTAAACTCTGGGAAATCAGTTTTCATCGTAGTGTTATCCCTTGGATCAATGCAAACACTTTCGAATAAAAGCACTAGTCAACTCCTCGCTCGACTTTACATCGAGCTTCACTAATTCTACGCTGGAGGCGACACGTGATTTTTATACCGATTTTCGGCAGTCATCCAATTTTGTGCGACGACGCCATTAATTTAGAAAATGGCCGTTTGCTTCATTTTACCGAACTTCTTATTTCGAATGGCACATGGCCCGTTCGGAGGTCTCTCATGCTTTCGGGGTCAAAAAAGTAATGCTTGTTGCATCGCCCCCAGAGCCATGGGTGCCTACCCTAGCTTACCAATCCTCAGTAGTCTTGCATCTATCCGTTACAATCCGTATGCGTCCGAATTTAGAAGATATTTCACCTCAAAATTCCATCCCCTTCGGTCGGAGGAACAGAAACAGCAAATGCACGGCGGTACATTTCTTGCGAAGGTCGTCCAACTATCCCCATGTATATGCTGTGGATGGTGTTGGCACGCGAATAAAGGCGACAGATGAAGTGAAGTATCTAGGAGTTACGATAACTTCAAACCTATCGTGGGGAACACATGTAAGAAATATTTGTGGCAGAGCTCTGAAGAAGCTAGGATTCGTCAGGCGTATTGTGGGAAGATTTTCAGATGAAAAAGTAAAAGTGAGGTACGATTTCGCACTCGTCCGGCCACACCTTGAATATGCAGCGAGCATATGGGATCCGGTGCAGAAAGACTTAATCCGGGAACTTAATAAAATACAAAGGAAAGCTGCGCGATTCGTCACAAACTGCTGCGGGCCTACATACAGCGTTACACAGATGTTAAACGAATTAGGCTGGGAGCCACTAGAGACTCGGAGGCTGCGCGCTAGGCTTAGATTGCTTGAGCAAATGAGAATAGATATATTTAAGAGCGACACGGAGAACATCCTATTAAAACCCCACTATATTTCCAGGTCCGAAAGAAACGATAAATTAAGAGAGATTATGGGAATTCGTTTTTCCCCCGAACAATAAGGGACTTTAATAAATGCAAGGCGTAATTTCATTAGAGCGTTTCCTTTTTTGTATGTAAACGGCTGGTGTCCAAACACCCCCCGCCACACGCCTATTGAGGCGGCTTGCGGGGTAGTATGTAGATGTAGATGAAACAAGATCAAGATCCCATTCCAACCGTCTCGTTCAACCTTCCGCCCGTCACCACTCCCGCTGCTGTCGAGGAACCCTGTTCCCCTGCGCCATTGAGAGAGTGATTGAGTGTTTCTCTTTTCATTCGCCGAGCCACCAGGGGTGGCGTAGGAGTAACGGGTGAAGAGATGGTGAAGGGGTTCCTTCAAATTGACAATGGCCGGATTTGGCTGTGCGCGTGTGTGAAATTTCGTTGAAAGAAGGCGATTTTTAAAGTTCATCAAATATTTCAGGATGCTACCAAGGCAGTGCTAACATTTACGAGTTTGTCTCTTCGAATGGCACAAATTGCGCGCCAGAGATAGTTTTATTTACGATTAAAATTCACAGCTCCAGGCTCTGCTTTGTAGAAAATTTTAATATTCATTATAATATAAAAAAAAGTTTGGTACTTTTCTATACTTTTCATTTTATTAAACACACTACGCGTTTCACCAATTATATGGCATCGTCAGGTGTAGTAGCTTGTTTACATATATTATATTGTTGTCATTGTTAGATACAGAACATTAAATTTGATTTTAAAGAAAAGTTTACATTAAAAAATTACAAAAAGGAAATTATACAAAAATGAAGAGGGTAAAAAAAATATTAACATGAACATAATAACAACAAAAAGTTAATTACAATGCTTGGCAAAAACAATGAAATTAAGGGGTGGTGGTATGAGAAAGGTGGATGTATAGTTTATTTACGATCGTGTTATGTTGTGTTGTTGTTTTTGTTCCGAAGAGAGTTCCTGTGTGGTATGTGTGTAATGATCAATAGCAGTTTGATGCAGGCTTATTGCGCGTTGGAATTCCTAATTGTGGTGTGAAGACACGTCTACCTCTTAATATACTAGGAAGTGATGATCACTCGAGCGAAGAGCCAAGTGATTTATTTATATATTCGTGATTAATTGTTATACACATGTGCCATGCCAAGTACGGAAGTTCATTTTGAAAGTACGTACATATATATATCTCTGGGTTGAGGATTGAAAGTGATTATCTTTCCTTTCGCGGTGCTGTGGTTATTCTATTATATTCTTTTGTTAAAATACTTCTTTGGCTTTAGTGTTTCTGAAGTGACGAAATGGTAATGCCGTCATAATAGCTTTGGAATTCCTTCCAGTGCAAAAATACAATATTGTTTACGCAATAAGCCTTAATAAAATTACTGTGTATCATGATATTTGATCTTTTCCTTACAACTGTGTTTGAACCTGATTCTAACTTCCATTAATGTTATGTGAGATTCTTCATATGATGCTCAGACCTGTGCAAATAAGCTAAGGCCAGAGGATAATCAAAAGCTGTGCCAAAGTGGTACCAGACCCTGTCTACTTCCACTTAACGAGTTAATCAATAAAATAAATTTCCAGTATTTGTCAACGGAAGTTAGTGGCTTTTTGCTTGAACGTTACCATTTGTACAACGATAGGTATTTTCATTTCGCTCAAATCCGTCATAATACGTCGGTGAGCAGACGTACAAATTTGGGAATTGTCATGCCCACGATAATTTTATATATACTACAGTATTTAGAGAATATATTTACAAATGTAGGCGCTGCCATTCTAACAATGAAAGATTTTTAATTACTTGGGATTGTGAAGTCGAGAAAAATAACGCATAATTCTTACAAGATATACCCTTCCGCTTCTGCCAGCCTCTCGACAACACAATGCTCATGTTTGCACTTACGCGTGAATCTATGTTCCCGATATCTACAAGAGAGCATCGAGACTTCAATATCCATCATTATTATCTCTATGTAGTGCTTTACGTTTAACATCACGTAGTAAGGTAGGTTGTAATTAATAATAATAAATTGATTCTGCCTAATCATAGGTAAATTATTGGATTTCGCTAAGAAAGACCTCCATGTAATCATCTGCCCGCCGCTTTTCTCTTTTGTATACTATTAGCATCCATTGCTGTTTCTCAATCGTTTATCCATTATCATATGTGTTGTTCATTCTGGTGGTTCTAACATTCAAAATGTTAGAACCACCATTTATTTCAAATATTGTGTAAAGTGCATTCTTCCTCTTCCGAGTTCCTTTCTTGTCTTCTGCTTTCGAGGAGCAGTCACTTGACCATTTTCTCTCATTCGGATTGGATGGAAAGATTTGAACAAGGGGCGGACCGAGTGGAATGAATTCGTAATATAACTTTCTCATACTTTCGGCAGCTCCCCGATAACGTCGACATTGAGAACTTCGCCAAGAAGATACATAATCGCAAGGTGCGAAGTTTTCGGGCGTTCCAGAGCGACGGCGTTATGGAACACGGGATTTTACGTAATCACCCTTACTGGTCGAACCACTCAAATCTTTTTATTCTGTGGTTTTGTGCCCCAATGTTGATTCTGCGGCTTGTAAGATTGCATTTTTAAGGTGCTGCCATTCATCTTCTACTGAGTTTTCTGTACTGCTTAGTTTACTAAGGTGTTGCAGGTTTTCCCTCTACGCTTTTTCTGGGGCAATCCAGTTTGTCTAAATTGAGTTTTGAAACGGCCTTTTGTCCATGTTGCCTTTTGCTTGTTATACGACATCTAAAATACATGCATACCAGGTAAGTGGTCTGACTTACAGTTTGCCACTCTAAAAATTCTGACATTTGAGACTCTGGAAGCTCCCCTTTTCTCTTTCTTAGTACATGATCTATTTGGTTGTGGTGTCTGGAATCCGGGGTGGTCCATGTTCGTTTGTGGATGTCTTTCCCAGGGAATTGAGTCGATATTACCACCATGCCTCTGGATCTGGCGAATTCAACGGTGCGCATTCAATTGTCGTCACTTTTAGTGTGAAGGCTATGTTTCCCTACTATATCTTGGTAATTTATTTTTCTTCCAATTTTTGCGTTTGCAGTCTCCTATCACTATCTTGATATAATTTGTTGGGATAGTGTCAAATACTTGTTGTAGCTTTAGAAAGAAAGTTTCTTTGGTGATTTCGTCTTTATCCTCCGTTTCCGCATTTATTATTGGTAAGTTCAAGAGTTTTTTTTTTTAATCTCAGGAGATTATCAGATTCTTTCGTTAATTTGTTTTAAAATTAAGGACGCTTTCCTTTGATCTTTTATTTACAATAAAAGCAACCCCGCATTCATGTTTATTGTCCTCTTTCCCGCTATAGTGTGATTTCTTGTGTCGAATGTACCGCTACCCTTCCATCTTGTCTCTTGAACAGCAAGAATGCCTGCGTTATATCTTTCAATTTCTGCTAGTAGATCCTTTAAGACGCCATATTTGTATAAACTTCTAGTATTCCACGTTCCAAAAATCATATCCATCCGTTTGCTTGGTCCATATCTGTTAGGTCGTTCCTGTTTCCGAGGCTTCAATCGACGTTTCGAAACAATGATTTTTTTTTTGGGGTTTGGATGTCAATCATACGTCCAACCTCCTTTTCGGAGGTCCATTTCCTCCTTCCTCGTCAGTCCTGACCCTGCTTCCCACTGGGGTTGGTTACCCAATCTTCGTCAGGATTACTTAGGTTACAGGGGTCAACCACGTGAGGATAGAGATTAGGTAGGAGAGACTAAGCGACGCTATCAGGAATCAGCATCGTGTGGTACGCATGCAGTATCCCATTTGAACCCCATTGAAAAACCTCGTAAAAATTTTTCGTAAGATTGAAATTTGGTTATGATGAAGTCCTATATTGGTTATCAAAATGTAAATATAAATTAATATTTGAAAAACAATAGAGTTGTCATGGAGGGCAAGTTTGTTTGCATAAACAAATGAGTTGATTTGATTACTTGAGATTAATAAAACTCTGTAGATAATTATTTCTGTTGATTAAAACATTTCGTATATTTGATTATATCACGAAGTATTAAATGATATGATCATCAAATATTTAACCCAAAGTGAACTAAAGAAATGAGTATAATAAAACTGTTTTACAATTATATGTTAGCATTTCCGTATAAATATACGATTTTAGTACCTGCAGGGTTTTGATTTAATGATTCATTGGTTGTTTGATTTTACCTCCTTTCGCCTATTTAGTTCCGCTAATAATTTATTTGCGGATAAGCCGGAAGTAATGTGTAAGCAGAGCTATGTCATGCAAGTAGCGATTAAAATCGATACTTCGCTTCACTCGCTACTTCCATAGAAGTCAACTTCCATGTGTAAAGCCGCATTAACATGCTTTTAGCTGCGTCGCATATCAATTTGTATCACATTTAATCGCTTATCGCAATCCGATGTACGTAATAGCGTGCGTGAGTGATATCGCAATGCGATATCTCACCGTCATATCGCTGTCGATGCGTCGCGGTGACGTCCTGACGTTGGTTGAGTTGAGGTGGGGAATGTTTGAGGGTGGGGGGGGGGGGAGGGGTTTGGGGGGTTTTGGGGGAGGGGAATGTTAGGGGGTGGTGATGAGAATAAGAGATGAGGAGTCTTGGTGGAGGGGGGGAAAGGGGGGAGGTAGGGAGGGGAGGGGAGGCACTCGAATCTCCCTTCCTTTCCGCGTAACAAAACAACTGCACATCAGACTACGCCGAATGCCACCACCCCCTTCCCCGCCCTCTTTCCCACTCGACATAGCTGCCAACCTTGAGAGACTTTATGCCGCAGGATTCCAACAATCTTTTTCCCGGTAATGTTTTGTCGTGCGCTCTCTTTTTCAGTGCCATTGAGTTTATGCCATGGATGCGCGTCCCTAGTGACGGTAGGAGTGGGAAGAGAGACAGAATGAATGGTGAGCTGCGGGTGAATGATGGTGATTTTCTGGATCGTGCGGGAAACGTAGACTTCGAGAGCGGTGCATTCAGAGCAAACGGAGGATGGGAAGGAATAGATTGATTGAGGTTGTATCAAAGAACTAGATTTTGATGATAGCATATGCATTCGTAGGCGGATGTGCACAAGGAATGCGAGGAAAATGTTTGTTTTTGAAACCGAAAAACAATACCGTGCGCTTTCACAGAACAATATGTAAGCAAAAGAGACATTTTGTGTGATCTAGTCAAATACACCTTTTTTTAGCTGTGAATGCAGGAGATATAGTGTGAATCCATTTGGTGTATCAGAGGTAAGACTCAAAGTAGGATGTATTGGGTTAGAAATGAGTGGGTGATGGAAGAATGGATGCACCAGTAATGGACGTACATATGGTTGGATGCACCAGTAATGGACGTACATATGAAAGGAGTGAACTTCGTTGTTTTGGCCATGTGGAGAGAATGGGTGAGAATCGAATGACGAAACGGATAAATATGATTAGCAGAGTGAATGGTGGGAGAGGAAGGGGCAGACAAAGAAATTAAAGGGTCAATGTGGATGTGGAAGAGACTCTCTGAAGAGGGAGGGAATGTAATACAAGGGAGTCTTAAAGAATCCACCATCCACCCCATCCACCGGACTTGTGCCTTCAATAGGTCCTTCGTGGTAAATGGTAGCAAATTATAGAATGCGTTATCTAGTGAAATACGTAGTTTCAAAAATAGCCGAATATTTAGGCAAAGACTCTTTTAACTACCTGTTTCTAAAACAAAGTTCACGCTCTGATATGGCCTTATCATAATATATGTGATTTAATGCAATGTTCAAATGGCATATTCGTACAAAATTTTCTTTCTGTATTAGTTTATGCATTGTCTTGTTGAGTTGCCTAAATCACTTTATTTTTTCTTGTTTTGTTTGTATCACCTAAAAAAAAGGTCCGCTAAATACTGGAATATCTACACAATACGGACGATTATTCTCTTGTAAATTTATAGGATGCTCATATGAGGCAGAGTAGCCTCGAAATAATTTTCTCTCAAAAAAAGGAGAGCGTATAAGAAGCAATGCAAGAGTGTAAAGAGATGCGAAAGGGCTTTTGCAAGGACAGGACATAATGGAGTAATTTATTCAAAGGGAGCCAGTTTTCTAACGCTCACGGCAATAACTAAATTCTTCAACTTTGCCAACCCCTAAAGGGAATGGCGTGATAGGTATAAGCTAAAGAAGTTTGGAATTTTAACCAAGTGCTTGTTTTTTAAATGATTATGAAGGAGTTCCACCGAGTAACACCAGAGACATTGTCTTATATAAACATATTCCAGCGTTAGTTTAGGTAGACTAAGGGATACCACCGATTTGAACATTTTTTTCGCATCAAAACTTTCGCCTGAAGTAAGTCTCTCAAAGAACCTTGGCATAGAAGATTTTTCCTTGATATTAGCCGTGCGAGAATTGATTCTTCGTTTAAAATATACGTTTTAACTTTGCATACCTATTTTTTTCAATGTAATAACTTTTTCCATTCAAAATGCAGAATTACGATTTTTCTGTGGCCCTGATTTTATTAATGCACTCTCTAAAAGCTCAACATTTCTCAAAAGGCATTTTAGTAGCATCAGCACAGAACCACCTGTAATATCCTTGCGGCACTGCCATCTATCGGTTTTTTTCTCATTTCCCTCCATTCCTCGATACTGGATTACACAGCCTCTCAAGCCGTTCGTTTCGAGTGGAAAGGAAGCTATGACGTCAAATTTCACGCCTCGCCAATTTTGATATTGGAGTCTCCCGCCGAGGCCTTACAAATATGACAACATAGGACTTCGTTCCACTCGATTCCAATATTGATTGAAAAGTTATGGAAGTGTATGGTTTTTATTAATATATTGGGTTCTTCTTTCCATTTCTTGGGAGATACTGGTGGTCTCATAATACGACTGCGCTATGAAAGCTCCTAAATATTATTAAACATCCCATATTAACAATATAATTTGAAAATGCGTATTTTGAATACAGAATGATTAGGATGATATCATTTAAAAACATTAATACCACTACAACAATGACAAAGCCATTAAAAGTATAGGGGAGAACTTGTTTGCATTTGTAATGCATTTGTACATAAATTGTGGACATAAAATTAAAACCATTCGCTGCTACATCTCCAGGTGTACCTTCCGTATCTTTGATGTTGAAAAGAGTGCATATTTTTTTAAGTACTTGAATGTTTTGTTACAATTGTGACTTTAATTATTAGAAATGACTTATGAGCATGCATTTGGATGTTTATGATTTACTTCTGACTGTGTTGCCGTAAATTACCTGCCCATTAAATGTTTTGCGGAATATACAGTTTTAAATTAGTTTAGGAAATGTTTTAAAGCTTCAAAGTTTGAAAAAATATCATTAATTCATTTGTCTCGTCTATCATTTGAGTAAATAAGAGACCCTCTTTCATCTAATATTCTAAATGGATTTAAAATATTTAAATAGATTTTAGATTATGATTTAACGTTCAATGCTACTTTTTTCAGGCGCAGGTGCTTCGTATGTTGGAATATAAAATCTTAATAGGATATTGTCTTCCCTGATGCCAGCCTGGCAAGCATGCCGTCTGAAGACACAATTTAACGAGAAATCCAGAGTTGAGAAGGAGAAGCGTAAGAACGACAGAAAATATTAGCATTGAATTAAAGAGAACTATGAGTAACCAGTGTCCTACCATCGAATCTCGAGATGCAGTGGTTTCAAGTTGGATGTAGTGGATAGAGTACTTGATTCTCATATGGAGAGGTACAAGAATAATGGCAATTTTTCAGTCGAATACCGATACTTTCTTGGGCTCTATGTGTAGTGCACTTGAGGTGCAGTACTCAGTCGATCGGATGAGACGTGTACCCCTTGGCGTTAAAAATGGGCTATTTCAAAGATTGAAGCTACGAAAAACTTTAAGAACTTAGCTGAGAGAATAGTGCGGTATTTCAGCGAAGTGATAAAGGGTTCTACATCTACATCTACAAAATACCCTGCAAGCCACCACAGGGGTGTGTGGCAGGGGGTGAGTATTCACCAACATGCATTACACTATACCCTAACGTTAGTGTAACTACGACTAATCATGCATTAGTATAAATCGCTAATGCTTGTCAAGAGGCGAAGCCTCACAAGCATGCACTACTACACTGCAGGTATTATCACAATGGAGAGGGACCATTAATATATATGTATTTTGCAACTACACAAATGGACAGAGACGCAAGACTTATGTAGAAAACATGCACGGCGTGCTATTAGTACTAGGTAACAGAAAAGGATTCAAGTATTAGGGAGTACTACTACTACTAAGAGCTACACTAACTATCGACAAACCTAGATAAAAAAGTCACAAGGAAAGGGTTAAGTAAATGATGACTTTAGAATGCTTTATTTTAAGTCCACTCATTATGTGGTATATATTTCCGTCAGTCTTCGCGAAGGAGTTCCGCAATACGGAGAGATGTTTTGCATTTTTGATACGAGAATCTTATCAAAAGCTCCCCGTCTGTTTTTCGTATCTTCCCACGTTGGCACCACTGTCCCATTTCCCCTCCCTTCCCTTTCCCCCCACACAACTCTCCCTCGCCTCCTCAACATCCCCTTCCCTGCCCTTATCTTATCTCCATCCCCCTTTTCCACCCCCCCACTCCAACCTTCTCTCCCCACCCATCCCCCCAACCAAACCACCCCTTGACCGCCTCCTTGAGTTTTTTTTTAAGATTCGCCGCCCTCCTCCCGCGACCTCCTCTCATCCCACGCTCGCCTCAATCGTCCGATAAATCTTTTGATTCCACGACGGCATCCTCCCTTGTTCCTTGAGGCCCGTGAACGGAAGAGGGAATGAAGAATGACATAAGGGAGTGGAATGGAAGAATGAGGGAGCATTTACCCCCGTTGGAGTTCCCAAGGTGCGCTCGACAATCATGTAATCTTTGTTACGATAAAACGGTGGATGATTGGAGCTACAGCGTCGGAACGGGAGATCCTGGGTCTCGAAAATCGTCCAATCCCGGCCGGCCTCGGTGGCGGCGGGGTAACGTCCTCGCCTGCTAACCCTAAGGTCGCGTGTTCGAATCCCGCCTGGGGAGGATTATTCACTTCCCAGGGCATAGTTGTGTTTGATCGTCCATTGTTAATATTGTTAATACCCCGATATATAGGCCAATGAGTGCTGTTTTCGGTGGTTATTGAAAATAAAAAAATAAATAAAATCGCGTTCTTTGGGATCACTGCAATGGAAGAAATCATGCAAGGGACGAAGAACCTATTCGCTCCAACAACATTTTGTGAACCATGAATGAATTCTACCATGTGTACGTGGCAGAGACAGAATAGATTGCAGTGCCCTTCCTTGTGTGTCCAATTGTCGGTCAGTAATAATGAGTGATTGCATACAAGATAATGTGCTAATTAACCTAGGTTCTCCATACATAATATACGTATATGCATATCATGATCATATAAAATATTGACCTAATATGATGTTGAAGGCAACCATAATTTCTTCATTGAACTTTGGTAAATATATAGGCCTTGTATTTAGCATTCTTTTGTATGTTGTGTGATTAATCCGTCAAAATTTACCATTATTCCTTTTACAGTCCGATAATTGTTTTAAGTCTACTACTTTTTCCGACTTCGATGCACTCAATTGTGCTGGTGAGTGCCTTGTTCCCTGTTTCATACTTCCATTTAATATTTTGTACTACCATTTGTACTACCATACTACCATTTGTGCTGCAATGATACCTGCAGAAGTGACCAATTCTTCTCAGATTCTATAACTTTACAAATATGCACTGTCTTTTGGGCGTCTATTCTCTCTTGGATTGTTTAGAAATTCTGTCCAAATCTTCCAAGCTAAGTACTAAACAAGTTTTATTTAAAAAGATCTCTCTCGTTATTTTTTCGTTAATTTTGAATTCCAATTAATATCGTGCTAGTAAATATTCAAATTTCCTTCCCCCGTTTGGATAAATATAGGGTATAAGCTTCCAGAAGCATATTGTACCATTCACTGATCTCTATTCACCTCGCATCTATCTTTCTTTGCTTTAGTATTTTTTTTGCAAACTTTACATTTATTTAAACATTCCATTATAAGTTTCGAAGCAGCGATCACTGACTTTTGTCTTTGGCCTACTAAAGAAGTCTGACAAGGAATTCGTTGGATTTTTAGCCCAATTTACTCTCACTCATCTCACACTCCAGTGACCAGCAATGAAATACCAGAGAAATGGAAAGAAGAATTTGCGTAACCACTTTCGCTCTTTTCTTGGCAATGCGTGGTACGTCTTTAAAAGAATTACGTGGGATAAAATTTGTCAACCATACTTTTAAGCTACTTATATGCATGAATAATTTTGCGTAATTTTCTGTCAGTAAATCTTGTGTATTTAAAATGCATGTATATTGCAAACGTAACATTTATTTAAACATACCGTTGCATATATATTCTGAAACAGATATTTGGAAAGTATTGGGGAAGAAAAGGACAACTAACTTTTCTGAATTCACAAATGAAAGTTACAAGATTTTTTTTCAAACTCCCAAGCATTTTCATTGCTTAAAAACCACTCAATTCATTTATTTATACCACATATGACGATTTCCTTTGATTGAATGCTGAATGCTAATACGTATTAGCTTTTTTCTTTCATCCTCACATCTGATTCACTCTATCATGCATTACTTACAATTTCCATAATGTTTTTTCGAAAAGAATTTCCTCCATCATAAAATTATTTTATACCGTGAAAGTCATTGCTTATAATTTCTCAGAGAGAGTACTTGATTAGCCATTTAATTTAGCCACCCAAGTTTAATTATTAAAAATGCCTTGCTGGTGTTCGAGATAAGCAGATCTAAATAGTCATGAAACTGCAATATTACCAAATGAGGGGTATAATATATTTAAGACCATGTCCCAGGGCCCAATTTTTCCTTGGAGGATCTCTGCAAGAATGTATCACACACAGGTTACCAACATTGCTCTTGCCCTGCGTTCTCCCGATGCGAAGAACTCTGAGAGGCAATGTTACATATCTTTAAAATTACGTTTTTTGGCGAGACCAACTGTATTAGACTCATTGTTGCTAACACACATCGCAAAGAGCTATTGCAGTCGGAACCGAAATATATTACAGCTGAACGTATACCACTCAAACCAATGACAACTCAAAATCTGACTCATTAGAAATATATTTGTGAAATGGATGAAAATACCCAATGTTATTGGCTGCTACTAAAAACTAATGTTTTTATTGTATTCAGGCTTTTGGTTCTGCGATTTAATTATTTAATATTATGCAACAGTTTTGCCGTGCTATGCTGCCGGCTTCGTCGGGCTTTTGAGAACAACAATGGTCTTTTTTCAAAAAGTAAATAAACAAATCCAGCAGTTGATGATTTTGAGAAGTAAAAGCTTAATTTCTAAGAAGTCTCTTCCAGGTATAAGGGAGTTTATAACTATCCTCTCTATTGATATTATTTGGTATTTTTTCTATTTCAATCGCCTCCCTTATGAGCCGCGGAAAGTAACTGCTTCCTTTGTGTAGTACTCTTGCCGTCTCGATGTCAATGGCGTGGCCTTCCTCTAACGTAGTGTGCTCAGCCACGGCAGAGTGATACCAGTCTTTCTTCCGTATTGCACGTTCATGTTCTTTTAATCGGCATCCAATTGCTCTCTTGGTTTGCCCCACATATGATCTTCCGTAACTGCAGAGAAGTTCGTACACACCCTCATACATTGTGGGTGGTAATGGATGTTTAGTCCTTCGTAGATGATTTCGTACTCTAGAGGTAGTGTTGTATCGTGTGATAATGTTATACTTTTTCATTATTCTACCTATTCGATCGGTCATAAGGGAGGCGATTGAAATAGAAAAAAGACCAAATTACATGAATAGAGAGGATAGTTATAAAGTCCCTTATACCAGGAAGAGACTTCTTCGAAATTAAGTTTTTTTTACTTCTCAAAATCATCAACTGCTGGAATTGTTTATTTACTTTTGGAAAAAAGACCATTGTTGTTCTTAAAAGCCCGACGAAGCCGGCAGCATAGCACGGCGAAACTGTTGCCTAATACTAAATAATTCAATCGCACAACCAAAAGCCTGGATACCATAAACAATGAGCTGCGAAAATCTACAAAAAAGTTAATGTTTTTATTATTCGTTCCATTCCTTCCTACATGTGTCTATGGGTCGTTTTCCTTATTTCTGATTCGTAGACACGTTAAACCTCTCACGGAAAAATAAAGCCGATCCCAAAAATCGGACACGTAGACAACTGCATTCAAGAAATCATTCGAACTCTATGTCACACGATACTACATGTAATCAAGGTGGTCTTGTGGGAGAAATCTCAGAGGAACTTGTGTCCGTGTGACAAGTGGTTCTGAAGAATCCCATTTTATGGCTTAGTTTCAGACGAAGCATAAACTCGGAATGGAGTTCTTAAAAAAATTAACCAACGTCTTATCTCCTCTGAGGGTGTATTCGGATGCAGACGAGCATCCATTGGACCTCACGGATATCATGGCTGCACCCGAAAAATCTCTTGGATCCTTCTCGACGTGGTGAAACCATAGCCTCAGTCGGACATTCATTTTCGTCTCCTTTCAAGCTTTACTTTTAATGGGCAGACTTCATTAGTGGGATTATGGCGTCGCCCGAGAGTTAGCTCATTGCGGTTCCTCGTGAGTCACATGTACGAGTTGTTAGCGTCCCTTCGTAATTGTCCGTCGCCTACGTAACGAGTGAAGTGGCTGCAAGTTCCGCTCCTCACAATCGCACCCCTCTTCTCTCTTACCCTCTCCATTCCCTAAGAACCCCCACACCCTTACGCCGACACCCTAATAAGAGGTTGGCTTATCAATTATTTAACCGACCTTTACTGCCGTTTCTTCCCCTTATTTTTTTATATCACCCAAGAGAATGGCTGAACATCCGGTTCACAGCCCATGAAAAATTTCGGTTAATTTTGCGAATTTAGGGAAACATTTGTTTGTTCCGACCCCACTCGGAAGATGGCGCAGAGGGCTGAAGTTTTGCGCAGTTTTAATGGAAAAGTGCGGATGAACTTTAATTTGGGGTCGCTCGTAGTCTATTGTACTGTAGTGTTTCGCAAGCGCCTCGTCTTAAGTAACTACCTCAGCACCAAGTTCTGTGGAGTCCTAACCTAATGAAAGGATATCAACTTTTTATTTCACATGCATCCGTCCCAAACAGCGCTAAGTTTTCTCAATACAATGGTGCAGTGCCCTTTCGATTGCTAACGTATTTTCTTGATCTTACTCGTATTTCTCTAACTGTATATCTATATTTATGAAATTGAGATATAGTTATCAGTAGCAATTAGTTGGAAGTCTCTAAAGATCACACGGAAATCTAAGGTAAACAGAAAAGTTGAGATTACTGGATGTCCTAGATGACACGGATATTAAATCTTTACTACAAACAACAATTATAAAATACGAGAAAAAATTTACCTGGAAAACATGAATCAAGGCCTCCTTTAAAGCAGAGAGCAAAATTAAAATTCGTGAGGACAGATATAATTTTTTGTCCTTTCTCTCTATTTATTTTCCATATGTTCTATCCTCTTCAAGGCTGGTGTATTCAAAACTACATGACTCTGGCACCTGTCATGGCTCATAACGTAACACGTAGTATTCTTTTTTGTTTTTATAATTGCTCTAACCTTACCATTGATAATTTTTTGTTACTTTACATCTACATCTACAAAATACCCTGCAAGCCACCTCAGGGGTGTGTGGCAGGGGGTGAGTATACGACTAATTATGCATTAGCATAAATCGCTAATGCTTGTCACGAGGCGAAGCCTCACAAGCATGCAACACTACACTACAGATGTCATCACAATGGAGTGGGACCGTCAATATACATGCATTCTACAACTACACAGATGGACAGGGACTCAAGACCCATGCAGAAAACATGCCAGGCGTGCTGTTAGTATGTACTAGGTAACAGATAAGGATTCAAGTATTAGGACTACTACTACTACTAAGTGCTACACTACCTAACGACAAACCGAGATAAAAGTCTCATTGGCAACTGTTATGGTCCCTTATCGTTCGTGGGAAAAATGACATTTTAAATCTGTCCGTTCTGCAGTCTAGTTCCCTAATTTTACTCTCATGATCTGATCTACCGTAGTATGTCGGATTTCGTAAAATATTATCAAAGTCGTCAGAGAATAGACCGGTTTGGAACTTTCACAGATACTATGGTGGTTTTAAACATTTAGCCTTCTTTCTGAAGAGAACTAATACATGTATTTATTTCGCCTGCATCCTCAAAATATTTTTGAACCACCGCCTCTTTCGTATGCACCGTTTAACGCCACCACCACAGCATTGTTAAGACTTGCCACATCGTGCTGTCCGGACTTGGGATTTATCCTGTTCCTTAATTTCAGATACATGCACTACTAATAAAAACTGCGATCTTTATGTCTTCATCCTTGCCTTCTGTGCTATTCTGCGATAATGGAGCTGTCAGAATCATACATTTTTGTTAATTTATGACTGCAACGTCCTACGCTTGGTCAAAAACTTGGCGATGTAATACCATCTGTCACTGAGTGTTTTGCAGTCAAATGATAGTAAACTGTGACAGAATAATACGATAGATAAGAGAGAAATGTGACGCATATACGATAATTACTTTTGATCAAGCAAGTATTTTGTGCCAATAAATTTAGTCTTGCGAATATTTTATGCCGTGTCTTATACAGATCCTTCTCAAAATTTTGACATGCAGCGTTACAGTTTCGCGAATAATTATTTCAGAATTTTGGTAGATATTGTAATTGGATCTAAAGTTATGCATATTTAATGGCGATTGAGAGTCTCTCTTATTAAATTCGAAACCCATTTGACGCGTATACATTTCGGGTGTCGTATATATATGAATCGGGTTCAGTGGCTGATGTACGCAAAATTAAATGGTAAAATCGGGTCGGATGGTGTTAGACATAATGGATTTTTTGAAATTTCGATGAAAACAGTTGGATTGGTCCCTAAATCAGACAGGGTTAACCATCATCTTAAGTTTCTCTTCAAAGGAAATTTTTTTCCCAAATATCTTTAGTGTTAGATTCAAATGAAGGAAGCCAAGGACTAGTATCTTTTCACAACTTTATTTGGTTTCTCTGAGACTACAAGAGCTCTTTCCCAGGCCAGGGCTCATACAGCTATGTACCGCCTCCAGACAAGGTAGCTCCTCTTCTCCAACTCAGGGCCGTAGCACACATTCCGCTGCGCCAGATAGTTCTCCCCTGATAAGGTATCATTCCGCTGTGATGTTCGTGCGTCCGCGCGGATTTCAATTCTTGCCGCTAACATTAGTAATAGTTTATGAATGAAGTTACATTTCAAGGAAAAGTCAAGTTGATACTGAATTGATTCTAAACCTCGTTGGCATAAATGTAACTCTCCATTTCTAATTACTGGTTTCTGGATATTTACAGTGTGTCTGAGATGTCACTGGTTATTGAGTCCCAATGATTGTTTTCAGAAAGGGTCAATCTAAATGTAATAGATCTCGAATAGTCTATCGAGGTAAGGTCAGTGAAACAACAGCTTTAAGGGAGCTTACGATATATATTAAAGGATCGTACCTTAGGTGAACAGGAAATACAAAAATCATTTAACAGAGTACTATGCAATCAGGCAGCTGTTACGCTGGAGGAATATTTTAGTAGTAGCAATGAAGGACAAAAATTAAGTAAACAAGAAAAGTATAATATTAGCTACATTCAGCAATTTAAGATTAATGATGAGAAAATAATAGACGCCTATAGAAGTAGTAATGTAAAGGGCAGTACTGAACTTGATGCTACTCGAAAATCGATAGAATTTGCTGATAATTTTGTTGATAAACATAAATATTTACTAAATGAGGCAAACGCCTATGGAGCAAATATTGAAAGGCAAGAACTAGTAGTGTCGCTGGTAGGTAAAAACTACGATGAGATGCACCAAAGCCTGACTGCCATAAGAGATAAATATTATGTTACTTGCCACCTTGAAGAAGTAGCAGCAGCTAAGCAAGAAGCCAAGACTCCAGAGCAGGCTTTAAGAGCATTAGAGCGTGAGCAACAATATCTAGTGAGTTTATGCCTCAGTCGTAATGAGTATAATTATAATGGAGGCATTTTCCTTGAGTTTGTAGAGTATGCTGACCGTAATGAGAGAGAGGGTGTATTTAAACAGTTGCACAAATTAAAATCCTATCTTGATCAGACTACAATGAAGCCAGAGCGTATAACTGAGACAATAAAGAATGCAGATCATAGTGCTAGTGCGTTACATAGTTTAACGCAACAATATCATACTCATTATCTCAACATCATACTTCGCCTCTTTGTTAATTCTGCTTCCAGACCAAAAGAAGAAACCAAAGGAGCGCTCAAAAGAAATACTTTCCTATTCCTATTCCTTGCTCATTAGTATTATTAGTTAGAAATGTAATTAAATAGAAAACCTCAAGAATCGCAAATGTGTGGAAATTCGTTTTGATTGCAAAATAAAATGATCTATGTACGATTTGAGTCTACCACCAAGGCTCTATCTAATAGGAAGGATCTCCGTGGATTTACCGGAATAAGATGTCTACGTCTTTTCTCTACGCTGCTGCACAGGATAGCCGATATCGCACATCGCATATATTTGTATCCATATGCGAGATTGTAGCGTAGTAGGACTTTTTTTCTGTATTGTTTACGATAAATTAATGCCCTTGAGAGATTTGCAATAACCACAGCTTTTAATTTTGTCCAAATGAGTGAAGAGGAAAAAATTGAATTGGAAAACAATTCTAATTTTTTTTACTGATCAGCAGAATATTTAATTCACGATTATTGTTGATACCAAATATAGAGCTTAAAATATTAATTAACATTTATGAGGCCTGTGGCGTTCGTGAATCCATCGAGGAAACAAATCCCAAAATATCACACCGTGAACGTCGCATTTTAAATGTGTTTTAATGGAGGGAATAAAAGTCGTATGGGATGAGTCCACTGCGGGCTAAAAACAAAAGGCGCACAGGGGACATCATTTAATGTCATATCCGATGGCCGGAGCACTGTAATTGAAGTACTCTTCATTTACCAAGTACCAATGCATCGAGGTTTCTCAGAAAAATCTCCGCCCCCCACCTGGGGTCTGACTCGGGCCTTTGGCATGAGAAGCCAGTACTCTTTGACAGCACACCAACCCAATCCTTTTCGTTCAATTGGGACAAAGTTTGAAGAATGAGAGTGATTTTTTTCACCGCTGTATAAGGTTTCTAATTAGTAAAAAAAGTATGGACTTATGCCTCTCTATCCATTCTTTTACCCGTGGGTTTTTTTCTTGGGGCTTCTGTAATGTTTTCTGTTTACTGAGTTGTCTGTTCACTTATCGTACTTTCTCAGCAAGCGCGTTCTTCAGATTTTGAGACAGGCATAACTATCTGCAGAAAAAAATGCCCCTCTCAAGGCAGGTGGCGCACTTCGGCCAGTCTTCTTTCGGTGTACTATCTTTTGGGAAATTTCTTGAAGCAACCTTATGTATTCCCTTTCATTCTTCCGGCATTGCAGTTCAATAGACAACTATGTAGCTTGAATGACAATCAGTTTTTTCTGTGAGCATGCGTGGATACTAAAGCTTTTATACTTTTTCAACTTAAACGAACGGAATTCCTTTCCACCTGCTTCTATCTTGCGGATGAAATATCACCTGGACCACAGTGGATTTAATTTTTAATCAACCATTGCATTTAATGGATTTAAAATTAATTGGAAACAATTCACACCGAATGTAAATTCTCTTTCGTTGTGCCTCAAAAGTTTTTTTAATTGAGAGGATTCCGCCGCAACTGTGTTGGTCTAAATGTGTACAATACTTCACCTTTTCGTTTCTTCGTTTAAAAAAAAGTTCATTCAGTGATACCACGACTCAGGTATTAAAATAACAAATTATAGTGAAAATCATGCAGAGATATCGATTATGAATACGTCGTTAATTATGGATATTATCGCTGTTGAGTAAATGCTTGATGAACACTTAATACAGCCATAGGAGAGGACTGCAGGCCCATTTTTATTGAACATGCACGTTTTGACTTCAATTATTGCAGTATGTTGCTAAATTTAAATTCGTTGTTAGCAGTTAAAAAAAACTTTTGTAACTTAAAAACTATGATGGATGGGTTTCTACGTTAGATTAATATTCAATTCCCAGGTAGAGTTTGCTTCTTTTAAGTGTAAAGCATTCTTTCGAGGAAATGACACTTACATAAGAGAGGAAAACTCTGATTGGCCCTCATGTTTTAGTCATTCTCGCATTTAAAACCGTGTAAAATTAAGTTCAATATACAGAAAAAAGGACAAGAAAAGATTAGCTTTTCATGTCAAATTGTGGATGCGTTTATTTCTATCAGTATCCAGAATATGAATTCAATAGCATAAGAGTTATTTCGTGGTCGAGCCACCAGAAGAAAGAAGAAAAGCATCTTGGACAAGATGTCAACGTGATAGTTTTGCCACTTGCGTCGCCTTCTCATCACTCTGGGGGAGGGGGGGGGGGGGCTACGAGGCTGAAAGCGAGGCCTCCGCCAAAGTAGATCTCGCCCAAACGGGCAATGCATACATGGGTAATCCGGACGTTAAGCCGGTGAACAGTGGGGATACTTTTGTCAAAGGTTTACACAAACCAATATGACTATTGCGTAACGTGCCGCTTTTGAAGAAAGAGAAATATTGATGCTAAAAGAGCAGTGAGAAATAAATGCAACTTCATCTTCAGTCATCCTCTGAAAATCAACAAGATTTATCACTTGTTTGCAAACACCGATTCCGGATCCAATGTTTACATTCGAAATTCGCCAGTTTTTCATGATTTTCGCTGTAACGGATCTACAAATGATTGATGATCTACAGATGATCTTCTCTACCGGCAGAGACGCGGACTAATCCCTCAGCTACAGGAAGGTATTAATTTCCAAAATAGTTTACGCGTGACAATAGTAAAAATACATTAACAAAGCCATCCATTTTATTAAATACTTTGGTTAAAGCTTGATGCATAGCCCCAAATGTATGATGATTGGGAGTAGTGGGGAGGGCCTGGAATGGATTTTGTCGCAACAACGAGGATAATTCGGTCTTGCAGAAGCAGGGTTTGGTTGGAGTAGTATTGCTACAGTGATGAAATGATATAGAATTGCAATTGGAATATATAGTGTACCTTGGAAGTACGTGAGAAGGGAATGTATACATAGTACAATAAATCCCGTATATTTCCAATCAGGACAAAAGTTTAGTTAGTACAATAGTTTAGTTCTCTTCGGAGCAGCGTAGTCATTCGTTGTATTTATATACTCGTATTATCAATATTTTTTTTAACCCTGCATGTGTATTGATGCATCGATTTCATATGTGTTATTTTACGATACTTAACTTTCAAGATTTCTCTGAATGTGTGATCGCTCTTTCGTTGAGCTAATTTACTAATGCCAATTTCAGTGCAAATAGGTAAAAGTCTCAAAACAAAGTTTCGTTTTCGTATTTGAATATTCTATTTTGCAGCTCCATCCTCTTACCAGTTGAATTTGAATCTAGATGGAGTTGAGTTATTAGCCAATAAGTTAAGACTTTTATATCCAAGTTTGTTCTACTTATATCCCGAATAACCTTCACTAACACCCTCCAATCAGATTGTGGCTTTCGTCGAATGTTCTAATCATATTATGGACGACCTATTTAACTTATTACGATTTTTTCTATAACGAATATATTTTTCCTAAAACATCACCATTATCAGTAGTCATCACTCCGAAGGTTGGTTGCAGCAGCTCTCCATCCCACTCTCCTCTCTGCCAAACGCCTCATTTCTTAATAGTTATTTACTTGGACGTCCTAAATGATTTAATGCTTAATGTATTCCATTCTTAGAGTATTATTAAATTAATACTCTAATTATTAAAATTAACAGTATCAGTAATACTAACCACTAGATGTGTCTATAGCATTTTTCTGCATGTTTGCATGTTCATTTATATAGCACTCTCCCAGTTTCCGGTTGGACTACGCACTGTTCTCCTGACTGCTTTTGGCCTGCGCCTAGAGCCAGGGGGAGCGTGCGAGGTTCGGATTTGTTCTGGGACGAGTGCTGCATGCCTGGTGTGAAATCACCCCGTGCCACACACCCTAGTGGTGGCTTGCACGGTACATCGTAGATGTATATGTAGATGTAGACCTCCTCAGTAACACTTCCCATTGATTTCTCCTTCCAGTCTTGTTTTCATTAGGCGATTGCGTGTGGAAAAATGTGCCCAAAAAGTTCATCGAAGTTTATCCTTCGAAGAGTGTTCATTGTGCTTCATTCCTCTCCAACTATTCGTAACTCCTCTTCGTTTGTGATTCTCTCCGTCCATTTGATCTTCATCATTCTGCGATAACATTTCATCTCCATTGCTTCCAATCTCTTTTGCTCTGCAGCTGTTATTGTCCAGGCTTCCATTTAAGGGCATGCCCCAAATTTGTCCTTTGATATAGTGCTTCCATACTTCCAGGGCTGTGTTACTAGCTGTCAGTCTTCTTCAGGTTGAATACCTCCTTTGCCAGCAGAATAGTCTGAGTAACTTCTTTCTCTCATCGCTGGAGATCCTGCTTCCCAGATAGCAAAATTCTTCCACTTGCGCAAGTTGTTGTTGTCCAAGTTTGGCTGTGACTCTGCCGTCTTGAATGCTTCCACAACCTGCGACAACGTACATCAATGTCGTACATCAATTCTGCTTCCTCTCCATTTCCACCACATTTAGTAACTGCCACCTATTCCTCATATATAAGACAAATTCTCCGGCTTCACCTGGTGGAAATTCCTTATGTCACACATAGTAAAATAATTCGTTCTTTTCCACACTTTTTATTACGATACGACCATGGTTTCGACAAACTTGTGTCATCTTCAGGTACAGAAATAGGTTCACGTTTGCCTTATATATCTTAACAACCAGAGGTGGGGGGGGGTGGGAAAGGGGATAGAGAGGGGGGAGGTTTAGTATTCTAACGGTGATAGAATTTGTTTTTGAGGGAGGGGTGAGTGGCTGGGAGGTTAGGTAAAAGGGACTAGAGGGAATTGGAGCCATTTAAAGTGTAAGGTCAGATGCCTTATCCGTGAGACCATCGTAGGCGGATTCGAAGGAGAGGAGAAGGGGAGAGGAACATTGTGTCATTACGTAGTTTAAAATCAGAAGGGCTATTTATTATTTCAAATTGCTCCTTTCCCGCCCCCCCCCACCTCTGGTTGTTAATGTACGTGAACCTATTTCTGTACCGGAAGATGACACACGTTTGTCGAAACCATGGTGGTATCGTTATAAAAAGTGTGGAATAGAGCGAAGTATTTTATTATGTGTGATATTCCTCATATAGCCTGCACATTGCTCTTAAATGCCATAAATGGCACTCAGTGTAGTCAGCATTCTGTTCCAATCCACAATGGCAAATACTTTCTCTAGGTCGATGAAGCGAATGTATATAGGCTGATCATTTTGAATCCTCTTCTCGGTGACATGCCTCAGGGCTAAAATAGCTTCTCTCAGTCCCCTACTTTTCCTGACACCAAATTGGTATTCATTCAGGAGTTCCTCCATCTTCTGTTCCATCCTTCCGCTGATGATTCTGGTCAAAACTATCATTGCATGTGCTGTAAGGCATATTGTTTTAAAACCTTCGCACCTCTTTTGGTTCCTTTTCTTCTTCTTCGGGAGAGGGACGATTACTTTCTTTTTAAAAAGTATATTGGCATTTGAACACTTGAATAAAAATCACATATTCATTCGTGTAGTGCATTCAGGATCTTCACCCCTGCATATTTAAGAAACTCCGAAAGATTGTAATCAATTTCCGTCGTCTCAGGACTGCGGAATCAAATTCTGATCTTAATATAGGGTAACATTTTTCATTTTCATCCACAGTGTATGCATTCTCTAGTATCTTGCTATTCATTACTTTTCCATGTAAAGGGTAATATTTCTCCAGGTACTCTTTCCATCTTTTCGCATTGTCCTTTGTTCCGATTAGAATTTCATCCCCATCATTCCGAATTATGTTGCCTTTTTCTGAATATTCTTTGAGGTAACATTTTACAGTTCGGTAAGGAGCTTTAAATTTTCTCTGATAGAGATTACCTTCCACCTCTTTCCATAAGGTTTTCATCAATTCTTCTGTCCTACTTTTCTTTACGGCCGATCGCATTTCTTATTATTTTACATCTTCTGTCCTTCTGTTTCCAAGCTTTCATGCTTTCTCCTTTCACATATTGGTCCAAGGACTGTCTATGTAATCCATGGCATCTGATTGACTGTTTTCCTTCTTACTAACCTCTCCTTAGATGCATTAAGAATTCCTTTGTTGATCTCTTACCATCTCTCTTCGATTGCTCCTGTATCGCTTTTATAATTTTAAACATTTTATAGAGTACTGTGATAGGCCAATCTGTGTTCTGTTTCCCTCAGTTCACTTACAGCAATACATAGCTGATCTCTTTAGTATTTTAAACTTAAGCTGACATTTCATCATGACCAAACTGTGTTCACTGTCGATACCCGCACCAGGGTAGCTCATACAGTCTAGTACTTGATTTCTAAGTCACTGTTTCACTTATTCATATATAATCAACTTGGAATATTCTTTTGCCTCCTGGCATTTTCCTGATGTATCTTCTTCGCAGGTTGTTGCCAAACAACGTGTTTGTGACTGCAAGGCCGTTTGGTACGCAGAACTCAATTGCCTTTTTGACCTTCCCCTCCATCCGCGTTCAAATTTTTATCCCCTTTCATAGCTCTTATGACTTCTTCTATTCCGTCGTACATTTATTCCACTTCGACATCTTCGTAATCTAACGTCCGAATTGGGGACTAGTTTACCTTCACAATATTTTCTTCGAGAGAATTCCATCACGACAATCTCTTCGTAGTATCTGCAATCTGCAATCCAGTATCTGAGATTCCCACGTACGATAAAGGCCATTAACAGCTGCCAATGAGACTTTTATCTAGGTTTTTCGTTAGGTAGTGTAGCTCTTAGTAGTAATAGTACTCCGTATTACTTGAATCCTTTTCTGTCACCTAGTACTTACAGCGCGCCGTGCATGTTTTCTACATAAGTCTTGAGTCACTGTCCATTTGTGTAGTACCAAAATACATATATATTAATGGTCCCTCTCCATTGTGATAATATCTGTAGTGTAGTTCATGCTTGTGAGGCTTCGCCTCGTGACAAGCATTAGCGATTTATGCTAGTGAATATTTAGTCGTAATTACACTAACTTTAGGGTATAGTGTAATGCATGATAGTGAATACTCACCCCCTGCTACACACCCCTGTGGTGGCTTGCAGGGTATTTTGTAGATGTAGATGTAGATCTGCAATCCGGTGGACGTACTCGGTAGTGGTAAGCCATCCCCAAGGATCGATTTAAAATTGCGTTTGATATGGCGATATATATTTAACACGAAGGTAAAGCCTATTTTTAATTATAAGCAATCATCCACGTAGCATAATATTTGCGGAAAGTAGTCCATTGATGTTACTTAAATTGATGTGCAATCTGTGAATTATATCCCTCAAGTTTAGTTAAAATGCAATCGTATCACGGAAATTCTTCTATTGATACCACTAATAAAGGCTTATTAATGGTGTAAGAAATCCACTCAATATGATTAATTGTGCATTCTAAACATTTTCATTATTTCTCCGTGCTATTGTGCCGCATATTGTTGATGGATTTGAAAAATGATTGCCAGAATATTGAATGAAGATTAATCATAGGAATGCTAAAATAATGAGATATACTGAGAAAATGACTGCGATAATGACTATTAAAAACGGAGGGCACATACTAGAGCTGCTAGAACAATTTTACTACCTGAGTAGTACGCTGGAGGAAAGTGGGCTTAGTTACAATGAAATAAGAAAGAGAATAGCGTTTGGGAAGGTGGCGTTCACAAAAAGGAGAGAATTAATATCAGTAACTCTATAAGAACGCTAATAAAAGACTGACGGAGAGTATAACATGTAACAGTAAGGAGTGTACCGTTGTATGGCAAAGAAACTTGTATTCCGTGGAAAGATGATGAGAATAGTTGTGAAGCATTTGAGATGTGGGTGTGGAGGAGAATGGAAGATGAGCGATGGACCATTCGGCATGATGAGAACAGGGAAACGTTTAAGGAAATTAGGAGGAGACGGAGCAGGCGTTTGTGACAGGTGATGAAAGTCGAGCGGATGCTGAAGGCCGTGGGAGGGGGGAGGATAAGCATGGAAGGGAAAGAAAGGATTTATGGACGAAATGAATACAGGCAGGACGTATACCGAGCAAAAGCATTAATTAGTGTATGGTGTCAAGAAACTTCAGCTGGAAAAGATAATTATAGGCATTCCTACCTCCATCTAAATCTAATTTTATCTGCTGGATCATCACTAGTAATAATAACATTGCAGCATTTAAAGTATGTTATAACCATGCTATATATGCAATGAGATTTGTTTGAAATTACTTATTAAAAAGACCTCTGGTAGAGCTTCTTTGTACACGAAAATGAAGCCTGATTTTAATTATGAATAACGATCCGTGAATGAACCGTGTTAATTCCGCAAAAGGTTTTCTTAAAAGCGACCTTTGTAAAAATTCCTGTGCTTTTGTGAATTATTTTCGAGTCACCAAATTTCAGGTAAAATCCCGCGATATCGCGACATTCATGCCATGGTACTACTAAGACAAGGTAGATTAGATTAGATTAATTGTTGGTGGAGTTCCTCTAAGGAGGACCTAGGGCACTTAGACCTAATGGTCCATTGTGCTAACCACCGTGTCTGTGGTCACCCATAGAGTCCAGTCGCCCTGCTAAAGGATAACATGTCCTCCACGGGGATACCACTGACTTCATATAGTTCCAAAAATGGTGAGCCCAGATGCCTAACTCTAGTCCTCATAAAGGTGGGACACTTGCAGAGTACGTGTGATGTTGTTTCGTCCTCTTCCTCGCACCATCTACATTTCGCCGAGTCTGCAATTCTCAGGAGATGAAGGTGCTTCATAACTAGATAGTGTCCAGTAAGCAGTCCCACTATCGTACGGAGTTTTCTTCTATCCAGTGAGAGAAGCTTTCTTGCTAGTCCCGGTCTGGGTCCTTTTATTAGGAGCTTGGCTTGCCTGAGCCCCTGTACATTTTTCCAGATCTCTGAGTGTTGAGCTAGGTTCCACTCTTTGATCTTCGCGATCCCTAGAGGGTGCAATTGGGATGAAAGGCTCTGGTCCAACTGGGATCACATTCGAGCCTTCCTTAGCCAGTTCATCTGCTATCTCGTTTCCGGTTATACCTGTGTAGCCAGGGACCCAGAAAAGTTCAACTTTGCTCTGCCTGCTGAGGAAGTCCAGTGCTTCCTGACATTCCAACAGTAGTCTTGATTTGCACCATGGGGATGTGAGAGCTTTTAAAGCTGCTTGACTATCGGTGCATATGCGAATTTGTCTGCCTTTGCGGCAGATATCTTTAGCGATATGGGCACAGGTCAACAAAGCGTAGGCCTCTGCCTGAAAGACTGTAGCATGCTCCCCCAGAGAAATTGAGAGCCTTTTGTCAGGTCGGCGGCAGTGTATTCCAGCTCTTCCTTCTTTTCTGGAGCCATCTGTAAACCAGACATATGCTCCATTGTCTTTGCCTCCTTCCTTGTCCCACCATTCCCTTGTTGGAAAGTGGGTTTTGAAGAGAGGCGGTGTTTTGTTGAATGTGACTGTCATGTCGTCTGTACCCATTTCACAAATGGGGTTCGACTCCAAGACAAGGTAAGTCGTTGCGCATGTCCAGATTGGCTGCGTGCGCGTCCGTTACGCCACCTGGCTCCCACAAGCAGACGAGAACTCAACAAACTTACGGAGCTGGTCGAGTATTGCCGGTATTTTGGTTTGAATTCGATCAGCAAGGACGGTATAGAAATGAATTATAAGGTATTTAGTAATTGGAAGAAGTATTAAACTTTACTTAAAATTCGCATTGCTGAATTAATTGCATTGCAGAAATGGCCTTTTTTGGTCACGGGAACGACTTACCTTGTCTTAGTAGTACCATGATTCATGCCATGGCTTTCGGCCGTTTAACGGCGTGACTAATCCACACAATATGACCAATTCCGCATCATTAATGGTTTCAACATTCCCCTATACTATAGAGCCGAATGCTTCAGTGTACTCCGTCGTCCTTCAATCTCAAGTCGTCCTAACTGTGCAAGCAAGTGTTGGCGCTGAACTCACCGTGAACCTCACTGGACATGCACTTGTCCGTTCGCCTTTTGCCAAGCGTCCAAAGGGACGCACTCTCGTCCTTCTCGTCACTTCCTCGCGAATTACGAGATAGGCACGGCGGCGAGGTTTTGACCCCACGAGTGATCCGCCCGGACCTCCCGGCAGAGGGCGGTCCAAATCACATTTCCGCCGGGACGGACGTCCGCGTTTAACGGCTCGCTCTGAGTCTGCGTGAGTGCGCTCACCTTCTCGATTCCTTCGTTCCTCGAGAAGGCCAAGTGGAAGACATTCCGGGGAGGAAAGCAAGCACCATCCCCAGAAATCGTTAAAGGAAAGAAAAGGGCGTAGCATTTTCATCAGCCACATAGACACATCGTGGTGCATTACCGCCATATGCCTTATAGACAGAGGCAGGTATTTATGCAGATTATTTAGGTCTAATTTTGTTTTTATAAATGCTTTTAGCGGAAGTATGGCGGATATTTTAGGAGAAGATTTCTCTTTTCGTGGAAATCTAAATAATGTAAATAAAAACACTAGGCCTAGAAGCCTTGGCTAGGTTAGACCTACTTATGTTAGTACGAGTACAAAACCATTTCAGGCAACATACATAAATCGCGTGGTTATTGTCATCCGGGTGTCATAGACTCCTTCTTTTTCCTATTACATGGCCTTGGAATAGCTTTCTTGTGTAAAAAAATTACACACGATCAGTACTGCCAATTTAATTTCTTTGCGAAATAAACACAAGTCATAAACCGTGGAATTGTGTAGTTTACTGCAATTAGTGAAACCTGTTGGTCAACCTGTCAGTATTTTTAAATCGAACTTTTACAATCGACTAATCGTACCCACGAGTAAAATGACATCATATCATTTTCAGAATTTTTAAATATCTTATGAAAATTAAAATTTGATTGAACATTTAAACTCGATCCAAAATTCACGGTGTTGTCGCTATTTTGTCGTATTTTCGTAATGTACACATAATTTCGTAAATAACGACTGATTTCGTGATTTATTGCGATTAAGTTAAGGATATTTTTCGAATCAGTGTGATGTAATTTGGAATTATTAACACAAAAACACAGTTTTTCGATGTATGGAGATTGTCGTTACTTCCAAAAAATACCTGGCCCTGCCTATAGAGTATGTTATTCATATTTTTTATACTAAAACCTGGGGAAATAGTATATATTTGCTTAAAAACCTGGAGCATGCCGTAAGAAATGGGGCACGATCAAATTTAAGAAAACAAAAAAATATATTTACAATTTTATGCCAATGCATATTTTTCAGAGATTTTTATACAAAAATACTTATTTTTCACTCACTATTTTCACGCGATACGAATGAATATTTTTTTGACATCAGTGAACTGGTGATGATATTGCTTTTGCGTTTACTCCGCGCTTGAATTAGGTAATAAAAAATCCGTAAAAATTTCACATTGATGTATAGTTGTAATTGAACTTGAGATTTCAAATTATGACGATTTCATAAATTTTAAAAAGGCAACTTTTGTATATGCTGCAATTTAAATTAAATATTTCGCTAAACGTGCATTAAATTTAGAAACACGTTGATATAAGATTATGGACCATAAATATATAGGTATATAATTATACCCTGTCCAACATAATAGCGCGGTGGAAAGAAATTCAGTCAGTCAGTGAACACGTCCAATGCCGTTATTGTTATCTTGTTCATTAACTTGGACGGGTTCGAGAGAACAACATTTCACTGATTCATGGACCTGTTCAACAATATAATGCAAATTTGTATCTACTAAAATGGGATATGATCTGTTGATCCAATTTTTACTGATTGATATAAAAAGGGACTTCTGGATGAAGGTGATGCATTTTTATAAATAACTGGACTGCCTGGAGAAAAACGTGACAGATGCGAAACCATCTCCCAGGCAATGGTTTCCATGCGGTTCTTTCCCGGACCTGGTCTCAACCTGATTGGAGAAAGAATTACAAAATATCGAAATCAGAGGCAGCGGTTGCGAATTGACGGCCTTGAAACTAAACAGTGTACTATATATTATAAAATGATACAATCTCTATGCCTTGAATGCCGGAAATAATTTTACAATTTTGCTGATCTAACTTAATGAGACGGATAAGAGGCCGGCTGTTGTTCCACTCGTACAAAGTACAGAATGGAACAAGTAATAAAACAGTTGTATCCATGGGATGAATAGCATAACTCGTTGAATGGTTACTGTACCAGTGAGTGTTGATGCCAATTTTGTTGTTTATACTACAATTTCGAGGGCAGTACAGCATGTTTATATTAATTTCTAAATTACTTCAACCATTTCTGTTGCTAGAAGCAGTTTATTACTCTTTAAAAATAAAATCAGCGCCATTAAGCCCATGAGAAGTTTGTACTTTTGAAATAGAGTAAAATTGACCTGATTCAGTTGCAAGTAGTTTTTTATTTCTTTGTCTTACGGTGTGAAATATGCTAAAGTACATACAAAGTTCAATGCGGTATAAGGACATTATAAGACGTTTTGTTTTTACCCGTTTATTTCAAAAGCGAGCAGTTCATTTCGCGTCCGGTTAATTGATTGGGTAGCTCGTAACCCTCGATTTTGATAATCCCACCATGTTATCTATTTCTTTAATTCATATTTTAGGCAACCATGCCAGGTTATTTGATTTCTGCAATTTCTAAAAAACTCTTTCCGAGCGAACGCAATTGAACTAATGGAAAAGGTCTCATCTGTGTCAAGGAAGCATTATTCTCGATTTTGTGAGAATTTTCTCATTGATTAAGTCATTCTTGCGAGATATCAAGTTGTCAACCTACAGCTCTAAGACAAGATTTTGCAGTAGGAAATAAAGTTGACGAGTGCGACCATGGTAACCATCACTTTGGAGGCGAACTTTTTGTTTACAGTGGAAGCAATGCATTTGACCTTTCGGCATCTTTGGCGAAAAAGAACATAAAAAAATAATTTATTTCTGTTTGGTCAAGGTCTTGGAATATAGTTGGTACTTGTGACACTAGATCTGGTAGCAAAAATCTAGTGCAGCCTGTAAGAATTCATTGCGATCCGTAGCCATCCAACAGACCGTATATTGTGGGGAAATGGCTTGCAGTCCACAGTGTATGTATATTACTACGCCCCAAATGCACTCAGGGATATTGCTACAATTACGCGTCCTTTTTCCAGCGAAGTTATATCGTGAGGTCTCCGGCAAAACTTATCTAGGACGCAAACGAGGCTGGAATCGGAGAATGCGAGGAGCGCAAGAAACAAAAATGTGTACTAAACGGCCGACAAGGCTTGAGTCCAATAGTGCGGTGGGCGTGGAAGGGCGGGAAGGGAGGCGCATCGTCTTGAGTTTAGGGAGGCTGCTCATGGCGGTGGAATTGCCAGGGCCGGGTCGAAACCCTTAAGGAGGAAAGTCCACACTTCCTTTTATTTAATTTTTACGCCGCTGCTCCTTTCTTTTGTTTTACGATTCGAAAAAAAATGCCGTCTTCGCTGCCGTAACGCCGGAGACTTTTCGCGGCGGAAACAGTTTCGCGGCCGTGGTAACATTTTATATTTTTCTAATTTTAATTTTTATATTTTTTTAAAGGATATCGAGGGCAAACTCTCGAGGGCGAGGGAGAAAAATAAACAAAATTTTTTTCTGTTAACGCTTCCTGGTTTCCTTGGGATTTGTCCAAGGAGTGGAGAAAAAAATGAAGGGAGATAAAGCGAGGCGCCGACTCCCGTGCGACTTCACTGCATAGTCCTCTTCCACTATCTCACATTCTACCGCGTCCACGTGTCTGTGAGTGTTGTGTTTGTCCTTCCCGCGTGTGATTGCTTCTCCGCCAGTGTGATGAATGCGAAGAGGGCAGTGGAAGTACAGGTGGCGATTGCAGACTATGGGAGAAGGCATCCGTGAACACATTCGGAACGGCTGATGAAGACAGTGAGCAAACATATTGATTCGGATTCTTGGCTTTAAATCTTAATTCTTAAAAGAAACACTTGATATGGCTAAGGTCATGCTGCAATGAAAAAGGCCTCATGAAAATGTCTGTGTGGTAAAGGAAGTAACTTTTTATACTAGCAGAGACAATTATAACGAACCCATTCTCAGACACGATAGTATGCTTAAAATAATATTGGGAGGAAATGAGTGGGAAAAATGTATCAAGAGAGTCCAAAGATAGAGTAGATGAACGAAACCATGAGAGACGTTAAGATAAGGAATTATGAAGGCTGAATCCTTTCGCGTGTCCACCGCCTCGTTGTTTTTGTGAGAACAGTTTCGCCTGCGTTCCAGCAGGCGTCTTCAGGTCTATGTGATGATGCCGAATGAATGTGTTTAGCGCCATGTCGGACATGGCCCCCGGTATAGGATTGCGCCTCTTCAGGGGAGGCTTGCGCCTCACTAGAATCCTACTCACTCAGTCGCCTCAACCGACAAGGGCTGAACGCAGCAAGTGATGGACCGGGAAGGCGCAGAGTCAATCCCTCCGCAAGGACCCCAGACAACCCTTGAAAACGTCAACCCGCCAACCCGCCATCCAGCCGAGGAGGAGGAGCCAGGTGAACCCCCCCCACACCCCCCCCCCCCCGACGCGGAGACGCGGTTGGGCGCCGACCCCTGCACCCAGAGCCCAGAGGAAGACGGTCATCACCACCATCGTGCCCGACCCGAAGTCTCGAGATTCCCCGGTTGGACTGCAACACCACCAAGAACACCAAATGACAACTCGAACGAAACGGGAAGGCAGATGGCCTGGTATGGCCAAAAACACCCGAGGGCGGAGGAAAAGCCGTAAAAACCTCCGCCAGGCCGCCGGTACTGGGAGCTGCACTCAAAGTAGTGGTAAAATTAAAAAAAATATGTAACGAAGAGAATTAAACTTTCATTAAATAATAAATATGTATATATCTATGTAACTATGTATATAATAAATAATATAATACATAAATAACTGGGAAGTCACTGGTTGTATAGGTAGCCTCTGTCTCTTTTTTCTCTTCTTTGTCGCGGGCGTCAGAGCGGGAACAGCGTGGCGGGGGCTGGGTTACTGGACCGGACTCTGGGCCGGCTGTGCCCCAGTACTAGAGGGCATGTTGTTTGCGAGGGATCTTGGCGTGGCATATATTTTCCTCAATGGTCGCCGGAGCAGGATAGTCGAGTGGGCGTTCCTCAGGAAGTTTTCTCTCACTGCTGCTATTTAACATCTTGACGGCAGACATCCCGAGCAACTTCGGATGCAACATGGTGGCGGCATTGTATGCTGACGACGCGGCACTCCTCGTTAGGTCGTCTCAGCAATACAAGGCAACCGAATACCTCCAAAGGGCAACAGACGACTTGGTCGCATGGTTTGGGAAATGGCGCTTCGCGGTAAATGAGAATATAACCCAGGTGATTTTATTCTCCAGATCCCGTAAGGAACCCGGAGAGATTCTAGTAGTTGGCGAAACAGAAGTACAATGGAAAGAAAATATTGAATACTTAGGAATCCTCCTTGATAGACGCCTTACCAAGAAACCGCAAGCACGCCGGAAAGCCGTCATCATAGGCATCGTCGAAACCAGCTCCGGGCAATGATAGGGAATGTAAACCTACCACAGAGTCGCCGGAACCACCTCTGCAACTGTCTTCTCCAACCGATCATTACTTACGCCGCCCCAGCGTGGATTGGCCTCACTACAAAGACTGTTCAGCACATATTGGAGGTCGCCGATAGGAAATGCCTTCGGACAGCACTCCGCCTAGGAAACGAAGCACCTGGAAACGAAGCACACTGAGAGATCGCAAAAACACCACCGCTCAATGAACTTTTTCGGTTCCGGTCGCAAGAATTCATCGAGCACATGAAGATTTCTTCCCACGGCGAAATTCGGAAAATTGCTAATTTCCCGGTACGTCCGTGGGACAAACATAGGAGATGCCTTGCGCCGGGACCGGCATACATGAAGACCAGCCTCCTAAGCGGCGGCGGCGGTGAAATTACAGCCGCAGAAATCGTCGATTCTCCCAGAATCTACGTCCGAGTGTAGAAGGCACTCGTTAATGTTGTTCGAGGGTATTACAACGACTGAAGAGCCCAATGTGAGCTGAGCAGTTGACTCACGCCGATAATTTCTTGGCGTTGATTACCATGCTGCGAGTTCCGGTTTGGGTTGTTGCATTCTGTTTGTAGCCCGGCAGCGCAGCCTGCATAGATGGTGGAGTAAGGCTTTAACTTTAGATAATCGGTAGACATCAGTTGGTGGAGTTTGAGGGTGTAGTTGGAAGAGCTGACGCAGCACCGTCCTCTCGATTTTAGCGAAAGGCTGAAGGTCTTCCCCATACGGTAGGATGGATATGGCAACGTATTCCATGACTGGTCTGACGAAGGCTTCGTAGAGGAGGAGTCCACATTGAATGGTGACTCATCTTCCTCCAGCGCGGACTGCTCGGATGAGGTTGCTGCGCCTGCTGCATCTGTTTCTAATCACAGTTATATACTTAGAAAAAGTGAAGTTTCTGTAAATAGTGAAACCGAGGTACTTAGCCGTTGGGGCGTCTGTTATCCGTTGACCCCACAGGTTTTGGTTTTGTTTCTCTCTCCCGAATCTCACTAAAGCGCATTAACCGAGCCATGATCAACGGCGAAATAAATATTAAGACCAGGAATCATCACTCGTTAATATCTCCCTGTACTAAATTTAAAAATTTAATAAATGCTATGTTAGATGCAATCCTTTTTAATATTCACGGGTACAAATTAAGTGCTATCTTTGAATGAAAATGCTGAAAGTATTCCACTTGTGAGACCGTTGTCGGTTTTTACTGAGGGAGAGATGACAAAAGTGGCTTAAACCAGAAGCTGTGGCTACAGTTAACATTTTTGTGGTTTCTTTAAAAAAGTTATAAAAATATTATTCACCAAAAACGTTTTCAAAGATATGTGAACGTGAACATCTTAGAAAGCCAGGCTCAAACACTTTAGACACAAATGTGATAATTTAATTAGTATGAACGAAGTTGTTTAATTTTCAAAGGTTTATTATTGAGGATGTTGGATAGCAATTCTCGCAAGCAGCCTTAAACAGCGCTTCGATTTATTTTTAGATCTTCTTCAGGGATATCACATGAGAGAATAACCGACATGTCATAAAATTCGGTCCAAAAACAAACAAATAGAATAGCACACAAGCTACTTATCCACACATAAATACATTACGATATAAAATACCTTGGAATGATTCTCAATATTTGCAACAATTTTTGTAGTTATGTTTTTGGACTTTTTTTTATGGTATGTCGGCTATTCTCTATTGTAAAAGGCCTGAAGAGGATCTAAAAATAAATTGAAACGTTGGCTTTGCCTACTTGTGCCAATTGCTATCCAACATCATCAGTAACAAACCTTTGAAAATGGATTTCAATGTGGTCGAGACCAGTTTTGAAGTTGTTTAAAGTATGCATAATTGATTATTAAATCCAATGCAAATTTATGCTTGCGCCTAATGCTCTGCAACTGATTAAATGTGCCTGGCCAGTGCAAAAATGAAATTTACAAATCATTTGGAAATACTATGAAACTCATCGGCTATTATGGATGGAAAATATGTTCATAAGCAACGCATGCTGGTGCACTATTCAGGAAGGTCTGCAGGAATTTTCCAGCCTCGACAATGACGTCACTTTGACGTCACAACCTCGGAAATTTGAAACCATGCAGCTTAAAAGTCCTTTCTGAATGTTCCTGATGTCAGGAAATTAAATATTTGTATTCTTGTAGTTGCACGATCCAACGAAGAAAATAACTTCCAGTTGATATTGCATGTTCCACTCCATTTATGAAAATATTCATGTTTCCTGCTGCAACATAAATGATTCACACTGATGGTGATAAATTAATGGGAAATGCAATCAATTCTCCATGAGTTTTGCTTGTAACTGTGACACTTCAAAAGCATTCAAGCAACTGTGATTTATTAACATTGAAATGGCGAAAGAAAAAAAAAGAAACCAGTGCCAGATTAGGCTTCACGGGATGATTTCAGTGTTATTATTTTTTTTCGAGTCCTCCAGACAAATTGAACGCGGGAAGGGAGTGACACCTCCAAGAAGTTCTTCTCATCCCGGCAAATGCCCTTCCTTCACGGCCTCTCGTGAATTTCGCTCTTCCATTGTTCGTTCGATTCATTGGAGGCGCTCGTTTGCATTCGTCCCTTAATGAAGGCGGCGAGAGGGAGCGGCTCTGTGCGATTGGGTGCCGAGGAGCGGCATCGCTCGGGGGAGTGTAAGGTGGCGAAAGGGGACATGAAGGAGAGTGAAAGATCTCCGTGTCCCCAGAGCATCCCTTCCAACACCTCTTGCTCTCTCCTGCGGGCACTCCCTTCCACACCCACCCACCCCGTCTTCATTTCTCAAGGGAAGAACGTTTAGTCTCCCATCCAGCATTCTTACCTCTCCAGTGAGATCGTAGATGAAAGGAGGAAGTGAAGTAAAAGGGCGTCTTGACGCACGGCAGTGTTTTTTTACGTGAAACTTCTACTCATGAATATACATATGGATCCTAAACTTGGCCCCAGTGAGTGTTGCCAAACATTCTGCATGCGCTGAAAAATCAGGACCAAGCAGACTGTAGCGCCGCCACTCTAGAGAAGATGGTTCTAATATGGAAAGGCCGTGATTCAAATGGAGATACTGGAAATAAAGGTACCGAAATTGGCCTATTAACACCAGCCATTTTTGACACACAGAAGCGAACCATGCCGAAGGAAAGGCCCTGATTCAAATGGAGATACTGGAAATAAAGGAATTGGCCTCCCAATTAAACTGGCCATTTTTGACACAGAGAATCGGAACCATGCCGACTGCAGCGCGACCTATCTTTTGCAGAAAGCTAGGAAACACCTTTGCCCGTACAGTGGTGCCGAAGATTTAGATCCATATGAATATTCATGCTTCTACTTCATCTACCCCGCAAGCCACCTCAAGGGTGTGTGGCAGGGGGTGAGTAGTCACCAATATTCATTACCCTATACCCTAAAGTTAGTGTATCTACGACTAATGATGCATTAGCATTAATCGCTAATGCCTGTCATGAGGCGAATACTCACAAGCATGCACTACACTATATATATTCAACTAATGTTAGAGGGTACCAATGTGTGACCTACATATATGAAATACCTTGCAGGCCACCTCAAGGTGTGTAGCAGGGGGTGAGTAGTCACCAACATGCATTACACTATACCCTAAAGTTAGTGTATCTACGACTAATGATGAACTAGCATTAATCGCTAATGCCTGTCACGAGGCGAAGCCTCACAAACATGCACTTCGCCACAGATAAACTACCAATGTTATAGGGTACCAATGTGTGATCTACATCTACAAAATACCTTGCAAGCCACCTCAAGGGTGTGTAGCAGGGGGTGAGTAGTCACCAACATGCATTACACTATACCCTAAAGTTAGTGTATCTACGACTAATGATGCATTGACATTAATCTCTAATGCCTGTCATGAGGGGAATACTTCAATTCAACCAATGTTAGAGGGTACCAATGTGTGATCTACATCTACAAAATACCCTGCAAGCCACCTCAATGGTGTGTGGCAGGGGGTTAGTTGTCACCAACATTCATTACCTACACTATACCCTAAAGTTAGTGTATCTACGACTAATGATGCACTAGCATAAATCTCTAATGCCTGTCACGAGAAACCTCACAAGCACGCATTACGCCACGGATTAACTACCAATGTTAGAGGGATACAACTTCTTGTAAATCGGAACGAATAGGACTTTTTTATTGATGGTGGCGTTGCCACAAAATTCAAAAGCATTCATCAATAACTCGGAAAATTATAAGGTATACCGGAAAGATCTACATACCATTCGGAAGAAGAAGGTTAGCATTCTAAATAAATGGACTAATATGGGGTAAATGGCGTCGTTAAAACAAAGAAGATGGCCGCCTAAAATGGGTATATATCACGCGTATCTATTGGGTTGTATCACGTGTTGCTTTCAATGTAAAATTGGTGTAGCTTTGCGTATAGTTGTGTGCTAAGTTCACGAGTGGATTCATTTAAAAGCGCTTGTATAGTTCTGAAGGATACTCACCCCCAGTGACACACCCCTGAGGTGGCTAGCAGGGTATTTTGTGGATAGATGTAGATGATACAACAATGCAATCAACTAAATGCCTAAGGGGTTTGAAAAAAAACTGAGAGGCTTAAATTACCAAATATTTTAAACATCGTTCATGCCAGGGAAAATATCTACATGTGTCCAAAAGAAGAATGCGGTTACAGGATGAAAAAGCATCAAATTCTGATTCTATGAAGACAAGTAGGTATGTCATTAACGGAACGAAGAAGAAGATGTAGGGAGCGACAGACATATAAAGCAACGCCATCTCACGATAACACCTTCCTCCCAATAAACATTCGTGGTAGGACTCCGTGGTCACAAAAAAGTGTACCATGGTTTAAAAAATGCATATACTAGCAAATTTTAAGTAATTGAAAGCATGAAGAACATAAATCTCTTCGAAGCAGTTCAACAGTTCAAAAGAAACATTTCAACTTAGGTTCTTTACTTCATTGATTGATGTCAACGCACAATACATCATTTTCTAGTAACATAGACACAGATTTGGTTTATACAGAAGGAATTAAGTAACCTTGAAAATCTACATCTACAAAATACCCTGCCAGCCACCTCAGGGGTGTGTGGCAGGGGGTGAGTATTCACCAACATGCATTACACTATACCCTAAAGTTAGTGTAACTACGACCATAGAGTAAGAAATTACTCTGTGGTAATATTAACCACTAGATGTGTGTATAGCATTGTACTGCATGTTTACATGTTCATTTACGTATCACTCTCTCAGTTTCTGGTTTGACTGCGCACTGTTCTCCTGACTGCTTATTGGTCTACCCGTAGCCGCCAGGGGAACGTGTTAAGATCCTGATTTGAGCTGCTGAATTGAGTGCTGCATGCCTTGGGTGGAATCACCCCGTGCCACACACCCTATTGGTGACTTGCACGGTACTACGTAGATGTAGAAGTAGATACCACAAAGAACACCGCATGAGTACGAAAAATGCATTATTTCTATCCGCACGTCCACCCTGTATTTTCTGAGCCCTGCATTCACACGAAACTATTCGCTATAAGAACGTGAAGTTCCAACGCCCTTACAAAATTTTTTAAACCGTGAGACATATTATTGAATACATGCTAGGGTCCTTTCCATGGTGGAATCAGAATAACGAAGATAATTCAGCCGCGTTATTAAGAGAGATATTTTGCCGAACGGATAGGTATGGGAATTCGTTTTTCCCCCGAACAATAAGGGACTTTAATAAAAGCTAGGCGTAATTTCATTAGAGCGTTTTCTTTTTATATGTAAACTGCTGGTGTCCTAAAACCCCCCGCCACACGCCCACTGAGGCGGTTTGCGGAGTAGTATGTAGATGTAGATGACAAAGCATCGAGTTAAAGTAGTTTGAGCGAAAAATCACTTCACCTAGAATTTGATGAATTTGGCCTCATTATATAGAAAAAAAATCTCATATTTCCAATGATATCAAGATATCAACCCCTTGCCGTACTACTTTTCGAGCAATTTTCCTGAAAATATATATAAGCTGTTTTACATGGGATAGATTATGGCTGTGCGCTCAAAAGGGAGAATTATTAAAAAAATAGGAACTTCTAGCACCTAGACTTCGTTAAAAAAACTAACGGTGTGTATATTGCATGTTTTCTCTACTATTTATAAAAAATAATCTATTAATCACCACAGTAATAATTATCGTGAGTATGCATGAACATGTTGACATTGGGTGAGAACATATTTACAGATCTGATTTCGCTACTGGGGTGTGGACTTCATGATTTATTTTCATAATTTAAACCAAAGGGAGGATGGAATTCGCCGCGAAAGAATCATTTGACTTGACAAGGATCTGAGCCTTGGTCTCCCGATTGCCGGCCAATTGTCTTAATCAGTTTACACCACCTAGCCATCTTTATACACATTGCGAGTTTTTCATATCGAATTTCATCCTCTTGGTGCACATCTTTGCGTACTCACACGTGGATGCGTAGGTACCACTTCATTTGTGCATTTTCGCAGTGATTGGAAAATTGTCAGAGTTAGTAGTCGTAAAGCGACAATGTTGGGTTTATCCTCCAGCGGCAGTGGCTTAGTTAGCTGTACCGCGTCTCCTGTGATACATTTTGAATGACTTGAGTACACCTAGTTCGCATGAACCCCGGCCGAAATTGGCTTGAATTAAGATGGAATGGATTGGTGGTGTAACAAGGCTGATGTCCCTGAACGTCAATAGGGAGATACGGGTTCAAATCCTGGTCATTTCAGTGGTTGATTTGGTTTCAGCGAGATAGTTCCCTAGTCATAATGGAGACCATATTTAAATTTTATATTTTGATTTCAGCGTCTGTAAAAGGTATGAATAAATATTGTAATATTAATGGTGCAAATATTTAGTTATACATGACCAAAATTCTCAGTAATTAAATAAATAAAGCTGCATAAATCTCTAACTTGACTCATTTTATCTCGCCGTACGGCTGAAAACCCTTCAAAACAGCAGGTTCTTTTTGCGATTCTGCCTAAATTACTGTGGTGATTAATAGATTATTTTTTATAAAAAGTTGAGAAAACATGCAATCTACACACCGTTAGTTTTTTGACGAAATATAGGTGCTAGAAGTTCCTAATTTGTTTAATAGTCTCCCTCTGGAGTATATGCACAGTCATAGTCTATCCCATGTCAAACAGCTTATATTTTTAGGCAAATTTTTCGAAAAGTAGTTCGGCAAGGGGTTGATATTTTGATATCATTGGAAAGATGAGAGTTTTTCTTTAAAATGAGGCCAAATTAATTCAATTCGAGGTGAAGTGATTTTTCGCTCAAACTACCTTAACGGCTAAATGACTCTATAGCGAACGATGCTATTTTGTATTGAAATCGACACACTTGGGATAAAATTACAATGACTCGATCCCACGAAGTTATGACGCGTAAAAAGCGGTTAACTTTGGCTACGCAAGGTTCATCAATATCCTGATAGTGTTTGTGAGATTACTCGAATGGGTTCGTGAAATAACTGTGAAGTTTGTGACCGCCAAAAGTTCTCAATACCTTTAAGATAAACATCTAAGCCTATCGCGAACACAAAACAGAGAAAAGAAGAGTTGGAAGAAATCAAAGAGCCCAATATATCCGGAATATATCGTTAGAGAGTCTACACACAACGTTAAAAAGCCAAGCCATACGCAACCGTTTAGTCTCCTGCTTCTATTAAGCCATTGGAGGAAGGTGCGCCCAAAAACAATACGTTGTAATTGTGTCGAGTGCTTTAAACTATTTATCACCAAACCAACTATCAAATCACTTGCAGGTCGTGGCTCAGAAAAAGTCCATCCCATCATGGTTTTCATAGTGCAAAATTTGTCCGGTAAATTTTTACGCATCTAATACTTTTCTTATTGTTCTTGGTTTGTATTTTTTTTTAGATAAATCATCTCGTTACAGCGATTATGTTTCAATTGAACCTCATTTTTCGGCGTATCAACTTAACTAGCACTCCGAATAAATTCGACCGCATCTGCCACATTACGTGGTGGAACACCATTTCACTAATAAAATTAAACTGCAGGAGTAATACTGTCCACTTATCTTTAACGTATAGTAATAATAATACACTACACGTGTTTCAACGCTTAGGGCTTAAGGTTTCAACGCTCATACCTGATGATGATACCCTAATCGCTGAAACACGTGAAGTGTATTATTGTACGTTAAAGATAAGTGGACATTACAACTCCTGCAGTTTAATTTTTTTTTACTAGTACTTCCTACAAAATGGCCGAATGTGCATTTCAACGACTTCAATGTTTCTGTATGCCATCATGCCGCGAGGTTTCAGCCATTCTTGCCTATAATCTATGGCTGGTGCTCACACCACGGGCATAATAGAAGCTCCGAGCTCAAAGGAGGAGTGTGCCTTCTCACTTTCCCCATCTTGAATTCGCCCCTTCCTCCCCTCCGTGAAATCTTCGCTTGCTTTTCCCGCTCGGCGCTTGTCATTTGTTTCTCTCCTCCGCTTCCCTCTCCTGGCGCTATCATTTCACGGCTCGCGAGACGAGCCCCTTGGGATTCTATTCTAAGCTTCAATTCCTCCTCCGATCCCATTTCCCTTCTTCTTCCGAGCGAGTGTCCCTAAGCGGTGAAAAGAAAGAAATAAATAATACTTCCATTTCCATCCACGTCCCTTAAAGAGGGAAGGATGGGGGCATGAATAGAGAAAGTTCGCGTGAAAGGCGAGAGGAAAAGGTGGAGGCAGCACCGTCGCTCCTCTTCCATCCATCCATACCTTTCGAGAGAAGAATGCCGTCGCGTGCACCGTGGTGAGGAGACGTCTTAAATGCTAGAGGACACACTTGCAAACAATGGCGCGCTCGTCGCGATGGCATTTTTTTTAATTTTTACGGCAGGACTGAGCTTGAAGGTGGTTTCAGGTGGAAGGGGAAGATATTGGAAGAGAAGTAATCAAATCTTTTCCTCATAGAGTGTGCGTCTGTGCCAGTGCTTTTCTTTGAGACATTAACAACGTGTGCTGCCAGTTTTATTTTCTTTCTCTCGGATGATATTCAACTTTTCCATCCGGGACCCGAGCCTCATTTTCTCAAAACTTAAAAATTCGGTCTCTTGGGTGATTTCTTTTTGCGGTGAAAAGTGATGATTATGTTTCCGATTCAATGTTATATTCCCAATCACCTTTTTAATTCATCAAGCTAGTGGATGGTGGCTAGTGAAGGTAAGCTAGTCAAAATGTGCAAAAATTCCCAGTAGATCGCCGTAACCATTGCAAATTGTAGCTACAACTTCTTTGAACAGTTATTAACCACTTTAATAATACATTGGTTAATTTGTGGAGGTTTGGTCATGTCTTTCTTAAGAAACTCAACTTCCTTTTTCCGCCAAGACGTTTCGCCTTTTTATTAAGGCTTCTTCAGGGCTACAGTACAATGCAAGGAATAAAGTTAATAATAATAATAATACTACAAAGATAAAAAAGCTTTTCAATCATAAATTTAGTATACTGCGACAATGATAACACGAAAACAAACTCTTCCTCTTAGTAACAAAATCAACAGAAAAAACAAAACAAAAATGGAAAACCAAGCTAAAATTTAAAAAAAAATATAATAAGTGAAAATAAAAATATTTAAAATGAATAGTATAAAGCATGAAATTAACAATTACTATTACTTTTTTTTCTATGTATTATTTAGTGTTCTCCAGAATTTCAATACGAATATGTTTTTTATATTCGTAAAATATGTAATATACATTCGAAATTTGAAGTTAACGATATATGTAGTTGTTAATTTCATGCTTTATACTATTCATTTTAAATATTTTTATTTTCACTTATTATATTTTTCAAACAAAATTTTAGCTTGGTTTTCCATTTTGGTTTTGTTTTTTATGTTTATTTTGTTACTAAGAGGAAGAGTTTGTTTTTGTGTTACCATCGTCGCAGTAAGAAAGTTAATCCTTTGAGGTATTAATTTATGTTTGAAAACTTTTTTATGTTTGTAGTATTATAATTAATACCAACTGTATTCCTTGCATTGTACTGTAGTCCTGAAGAAGCCTCATTAATAAAAAGGCGAAACGTCGGCGTAAGAAGGAGGTTGAGTTTCTTAAAAAAGACATGACCAAACCTCCTGAAATTAACCAATGTATTGTAGCTCTACACGTGGCGCGGGTATTGCATAGCCCGGTAATCTTGCTTTCATTTCATTACAGTAATCTACCGGTTAGAGGTAGGTTGTGATGAAAGTCAGAGAGTATCCAACGAACTCTTACACGTGCCGTGCCCCTTCTACCTCTAGTATTTCTTTCTTCATCTCAGCATAAGTCCTACCTTTCTTCATCCCGTCCATAAAACCGATTCTCTTCCTTCCCCTTCCCCGCTTACTTGCTTTCTTTACTTAAATTACTGCGAAAAGTCGAAAAGGAGGAAGAATACAAGAACTTGTTTTAAGTTCATGAAAGCATGATATAGTGCCTTCAAGTAGTATAGGTATTGATTTTTTATTGATGTTTTGATACTTCGACGGACAAGGTCGTTTTGTACATCAAAAGATTATAGACGGACAGGAAATAAAATTAATCATGAATCAATAATGATTAGAATTTTTTCCAATTGAGAATGATTGAATATCATTGAAAAGGCCAGTTTCTTCAAAATATTTAGTGTGCGGCCAACTGCTCGGATATAGTTGTGTTACTTTGAGGTTAATCTATTGCTATGGATAGCTATTACCTTGAGCGATTGTGACGTAACGACACAATAGTGTGTTCACAACCACTATCTAGTCGTATAAATTGATAACCTGATATAAAGCAGGCTCATTTGGCACAAGCATATTATTTATGATTAGAAAGATAAATGTAGCACTAATTTTAGCCTATGTAATTTGTAAAAAAATGGTAAAATTCACACAGGAATGGTATTCACTGTCAATGCATGCAAGTGTATACAATAGCTGTGTGTGAAAATGATAGAAAGATGAAAATTCAATACAGACGTCATGGAAAAGGACCACATATTTTCAAGAATAAATATTCAAATCCCAAATGTTGATCATATTGCATTAGTGAGAGAAAAGGAAAAGAAACTATAAAAATAAATTACATTGAGGGAGTATTGTAAGTGAGTAAATATTTCTTTACTTGACGATGCCGTAAATCAGTGAAACGCGACGTACAAATAAAACAATTGTAAAAAAGTACAAAATATTTTACTTTATCATGAATACAAACATTGTAGATGTTGGTTGACCATTGCTCCTGTGTATTCCTGCTCGAGGTTTAATAAAATTCTGCTCCTTATTCAACTTTTGACGGAACATTTTATTTAAGTTTCTGAAAGAATTAGTGGCACAACGTAATATTTAAAACTATTCGGAGTCCAATGATATATTTTACCCTTTATAAATTCTGCTATATGGCCTGTAGCAGATTTTAAACCGACGTCAAAGCAATCTTATCAAACCAATGAATATGCGGCCTTTTTATGAGTTAGTAGGTAGGAAGAGGTTATGAAGTTCTAATATTTCTTGCATCGGTAACATGTACGCATGAAGAAATTTTTCAGCAAATAAAACATCAAAGCTTTGCCAAGAAACGCTTTTTTCTGGCTTTATTCTCTTGAATCCCGAAATATTTTTTTTCCCCAAAAAGAAAGCTGACGCAGCGCGTTAAGTCGCTTAATTTAAATGTCGCTTCCTAATCCCTCCCGGGCGATCGCTAGGCGTCCGGAATAATCTATCTCTCCTTCCGGGTTCTATTCTGCAGTCGTCGGGGAGCGTTCAGCCATTCGGAAGACAGCGTATTAATTAAAATTCGCGAATGACTCTTCGTGTGCGCGTCCATTTCTTGACGTGGCTTGCAGGACGGGGAGGGAAAATGAATGCTATAGTAAGAGATGCGAAACTCCGAGGAATTATTCTCTCATGCTCGAATTACTACGGAGAGAGCGTTCCCTTACGGTGGATTGAGAGAGATAGTTCCCTAGTCATAATGGAGACCGTATTAAAATTTTATTTTTTGATTTCAGCGTCTGTAAGAAGAATTAAATAAATATTGTAATATTAATGGCGCAAAGATATAGTTATGTATGACCAAAATACTCAGTACTTAATTAAATAAATAAAGCTACATAATTTTCTAACGTGACTCATTTTTTCCCGCCGTACGGCTGAAAACCCTTCAAAACAGCAGGTTTTTTGCGATTCTGTCAAAATTACTGTGGTGAGTAATAGATTATTTTTCATAAATAGTTGAGAAAACATGCAATCTACACATCGTTAGTTTTTTGACGAAATCTAGGTGCTAGAAGTTCCTAATTTTTTAATTATTCTCCCTCTGGAGCACATAGCCGTAATCTATCCCTTGTAAAATAGCTTATATTTTTAGACAAATTGCTCGAAAAGTAGTTCGGCTACGGGTTGATATTTTGATATCATTGGAGAGATGAGAGTTTTTTTCTTTAAAATGAGGCCAAATTCATCAAATTCTAGGTGAAGTGATTTTGCGCTCAAACTACCTTAAATGTCCCCATGCAGCTTCTTCTTTTCAACAAAAAACTTAGAAAAATAGGACGCGGCCAGCCTATTTCTATCATTTACGAGTGTAATAAATATAATTACTGATTTTCTGGAATCAGATCATCATCTACGTATTACGACGCGAGCTGCCGAAAGGGCGTGAAGCAGGGGCTGTGAAGACAGAAGCTATAAAAAACAAAGTGTTTATGGAAGATGAGTTATGGGAGGATAGGGATGATTAGAAACGTGATTTTTGTCACAGGGCCCCGATACGCTCTTGTCGTATTCTTGAATATTGCTAGGGAAGAAAGAATTTTCGATGTTTTTCCTTAAATAATAGAAAATAATTCATCAATTTTCTGGATACGTTCCCTTCAGTTAGATAAATAAAGAATAAAAATATTTTAATGGTGGGAATGAAGTGATATGAATATTTAATTATACATTTTACGTAGGCAACTGAAACAATTGCTATTGGTTAAAATGAAATATAGAAAATCATGTAACAGTTCGATAGTAAGGATATGTTTTGTGGGGGAAACATCTACCATATCGTCTTAAAACTCACTAACTGCCAATTATAATATTAATTATAATTAATAATTATTCAACTAAACTTTGCCTAGCGTACAACCTTTGTACAACTAGCTGCCCCCACCTGGCCCTTGACATTTTGTTTCGCATTTTCTGTTCCCTCGCGGCAATTTTTAAATAAAATACCCGGCTTTTACTCAAGTATTTTACTGAGTACGCGGAAAACGTTGGCAGCATAAGAATTCTTATACTCCACACCGGCCTGGGCAGGAATGCTTAATAAGGGATCAGTAGAAAAGTTACAAGTAACAGAAAGGAAAATCATAAGATTCATATTCCACATTCCATACCTTATTAGCAACGATACGCTTTATTCCAAAACAGGCATCACTAAACTAAAAACAAACATCTATCAGCTGGCTAAATACTACTACAATAAACTGCGAGAAAGTAGTTTAGAAAAGTTAAACCTCCTAGGTGAGAACAAAATATTGGCAACTGACAAACACAAAAGACCCGAAAGGGTGATCGTAAACTAGAGGCAAGGGTAGCATTCAAAACCGGTAGAAAAACGAAGCCGGACACAAAGCAAAAGCTTTACATTAAAAAAAAGCAATCTCTGATAATTGCTGCAAGCCAGCAAAGGACCACTTCCACTTCCTTTTGCAGTACTGTGTCCCAATATACTGACGGCGTACAGAAGACTAACTGAATGCTTACGTTGAAGTAGCCCTTTCCAGCCTGGGTGATGGCAGTGCAGAGTTATAGTCTGATGTCGTTGAGGTCGTGGTTTCGAATTCCGCTTGATTGGAGCTTTCACCAGTCAGGGCGCGAGGGTTAATGTGATATGAAATGAGTTAAATGTTAGAAAAGTTTGAGTGGAGATAATGTTTCTCAAAACACAGACGCCATAATACTTACCATTTTATTTAAATGGAACCTAGTGAGAGTCGGGGGGATTTTCTCTTTCACATTATAGTCAGAAAATATCCAGATAGGGTGAATAGGATCATGTAGCGAATCGGTGTCTTTTGCATATCTCTTTGTAGTTTTGGATATTATCTATACACTTAAACTGTTAAAATCCATAGCAATGGTTACTGCATCATGCTACCTATGTCATATGGATGAAAGTAGTCTTCTTCATTCTATATAGTAGGCAGATTCCATTTTCTTTCTTCGTACCTTCACCTTTCTGAAATAGATGGTGGAATTTCCTGCCCTAACCTTGGTGTCAAGATAAGAATTCTTAGAGTACCCCATATAATGTGGCCTCTTATTTTTGATAAATACCACAACGCTTACTATTTTCCTCCAACAATATGTCATATAGTGTGATTTTGTTAACTTATTTGCGTGCTATAGGAAGCCAAAGCTGCATTAACAGTTGGGCATATATCCAAATCTCATAATACCATAGAGTAAGCATACATACTTATATGTATATATACTTACTCTATGATAATACCTGCAACATATCTTTTTAGATCCTTTAATTTGAATTTTCTTTGCTTATTTTATATTTTTGTTGATAAATAGGTTTATTTAAAAATACGTCTTTAAAAGTATCTTGTTTTTTTTGCCTTTAAAATGATATAATTAAGGCAGCCTTAAATATATTATTTTTGAAAACGGAAATGTCACAAACTCTTCCTTAAGAAGATTTTCCATGAAAATCTAAGAACTTAAAGAGAGCACGCAATGAAGGGTTGTCATTATTGTCAATTATTATATTTAATTCAATTTTCCAGGAAGTCCCAACGGTTCAAGATTGTAGCTCTTCGTTGACATAACATATTTTATACGTTATTAAGCGGACATTTCCATCCATATAAATAGGTACAAAGTTAAATTTTAAGGAATTGGATCATGAAAACTTGCAACGGAATGTTTTTCAACAAATGTTTTCGAGTTCCGGGTGATGCGATGCTATTTATTTCGTTGCCGTTTGGTGCTCCTAAAATAAACTTCATAACGTTGGGAGGTACCTTGTCCCAAATAGCCAGATTGCGCTCTTAAAAGGAGCCGTTCAAGAATGTCTACGTTTGGCACACTTTGACAAGAATCACTCATGTGTCAGTTGCTTTCATGGGTTAAGAAATGCTCGTCAAATCCTGGATGGTTCCGTGAAAATTATTTTCACGAGCGGTGATTCGGCTCCAAGCGTGTCATCATTTCGGAAGCGAATTCTGAAGTGGATGCTCTGTAGCCGGTCGATTTTGGATCAAAGGGTGGCTAGCAGGAGAGGGAGGAATGGCTAGCGGAGTGCAACTCCCGTCGACCAAGTGATCAAAGATTCCCTTAAAGGATGTCTCCTCATAAATCCTGATTCCCGTAGAGGCGTCACAAGTGAGTATTGCCGACTGAAAGAATCATCAGTTGTAAAAAGATGAAAAAATAGGATGAAATGTTTAGGCCCGGTTTTATAATGTCTGGTTATTTTAGGAGGTTCTGTGGTTTTACTCAAATTTAGAGAATTCGATAAAACTTGCAGGAAACATTAATTTGGTTGTCTTAAAGCTACCTGATTTTTTTTCAGAATTATTTGCCGCAGATTTCTTAAGATATTTGAACGAGAAGTGGGCATGAAAATACACGGGTTGTAATGGGGACGCAAGGCTTTATTCATCAGAAAGAACCTTTTATAATTATTCAATGTATAATAATTTATATAATCGATAGAAAAATGTATAGAAAACAGATTTTTACTCCAAGCGCTTGAATAAATCCCTCGCGCGCGTTGCAGATCGTGTGAAATTGCCACCACGGGTAAGGTATTTGAACGTGGACGCATAAATTGCAGGATGCAGAAGGAATGGCATAAGAACGTGTAATTTAAAGCCCAATTCTCGATCAAATATCTTTAAAAACCTGCGGTAAATAATTCTGAAAATTTTCAGGTAGCTTTGGAACACTATTATTAATACTTTCAGGAAGTTTCATTGAATTCTCTTAAGTTGGGTGAAACCACAGAACCTCCTCAAATGCAAAAAGGCATTTTATATTGCTAGATGTTACCTGAGATTTCGCGTTTTGCGTACTATATGAGACTAACAGTAAGTTGACGTGAGCGTAATCAAGAGTTAACATCAAGCACTTAACATCAACAATTTTATCAGAAATTATATAATTCATCCTAAGAGGAACAACTTCACGAGTATCACCTATATGTATACTGATGCCTAGAGTCTCAAAAAAGAAAAAGAGTCGGAAATTGAAATCATTATTTAAGTCTTTTTCTCCCTCGTAAAAATAAATCTAGAGGAAGCTTTTCATTTTTTAATAATTTCTTAACTAGATTCATAGCTATTCACTGCAGGACGATTCCGGTTTAGGAAAAAACCAAACAAATTGGCAAGCCCTAAGTAAAGAAGACTTGTTTTTTACGGATGAGTGTTTCTATTACTTTGGAAGTGAGCCTAACTGACTAAGGGAACCTAACTGACTGTATTTTTGAAGGGAAAGAGTAATAAGCACCGACCCACAGTGGGCTGAAATCAGAAAAAGCTGGCCAAAAATCATATCTTCCACATTTTTAAAATTAGAACTATGATTTCTTCACAGTTGAATATTTTTAGGCTCCTAATATAGACTCCGAAATATTGAGCCAATTGATCATACGAAAACCTAGTTTTAAACAAAATGGCGGAGACGGCAAAATCTGAAAATCGATTCTTTCAACCGTTAGGGTATCAAAAGCTAATTTAACTTAACGGGTAGTGATTCAAAAGCAGGATGAGTTTAAAAACAATAACTTTAATTGTTGAATACGTAAAATTTAAAGTTAATAACAAAAAATAATTATAAATGATGGGTATGAATGCACAAAAAATATTAGTTATCCGAGTCGTCACTATCCTCATCGGAACTGGTGGGCATTTCATTCAGAAGGAGGTCCCGAGCTTCTTTTGGTATTTCTTTTTTAATTTTTTTGGAACATCATATGCTGATATCAGCGGATCGGAAATAAGAAGAAGCCTTCGAAAAAGATCATCGAATTCAGCAGATCGCGAAATTTTTTGCGTGTGATGCACCAGGTATCTTTGCTGGTCCTTGTGCCTCGATTCTAGGGCTTCCACTGATAGCTGGCCTATCGGAAGCACTGCCGCCTTTGCAATAGACTTTAAAGGAGCACTTTGTGGACAGTAGGAGGCATACGATACCATGGGTACAACTTTACATAATGAGAAGCAGTGCTAGAGCAGTAGTCAGAGAACGCGGTATGATTTATTTGAAGCCCAGATGATAAGGCTTTCAAAATTGTGGAAAATCTTACAATAAATTCTTAATCAATACCTAGAATTGGAACAGAAATACGTTCTAATTATTTGGTAATCTATAAGTAATATCCTGATCATAGAAATTCAATTTTGGAAATATTCTTAAAGCAACAGATTGTTAACATACCGCAAATCTCCGACAAAAGCTTAGGACTGGAAAAAAAGCGTCGAGCAGTGTTTCCATCATTAGTTGTTCCTTGACCAGGCTTTGGTATGTCTATTAAAAGTCCCATTATTTTCCTGAATGCCTCTTGGATTTCTATTTTCCTCTTTTCTAATGCATCTTTGTTCCCATTGGTAGCTTTGGTCTAAGAGATATCACAGAATTCAGGTGAAAATGTGGCTAATTATAGATATAGAGAAATAATAAATGGGGCATTATAAGAATGGATTATACTAACAATAAGTACCTACATCGAACTTCGCTGTTGACCTCCACTTTGTCAGCATCCGCTTTCCTCTTTTGGGGGTGGTTTTAGTCACTTCCAAAATGATCTTTGCTGCCGCACTATCCCCTTCGGTGCGCAATGTCATTGATGTTGCAAGCAATAGCTCCGATGCTGACGCTTTCTCTCTTAAATCCAAAACTTTTCTTCTTTTAGATCTAGTACTGGATCTCTCAAAATCTTTTTTCGGTCTTCCCTTACTTCTATACTTAGAGGAACCTAAAACTAGTTGGCAGTTGTATTAAAATAGACCTATAAAAATTAATTCAATCGAAACGTGGTATCTAATAACTGGTACTAACCTGTGACGGATGTTCCAGGAAGATATTATTTCTATCCATTGGAAATATAATATCCTCTAGCCAATTCCGAAATTTTGTTTCAAACCTCTCGTTAGTCCTCTTACATTCTTCCCATTTAAGGAAGTAGTTATTAAAATAAATTCTGACCATCACCTCTGTCAACATTTCCTCTACATCTGAATTTTCTTCTATGTTAAATTTATCACGTAGATATTGCAAGGCAAATAGTTTTTTTTTACTCTAATGACTTTCCCATTCCATTGAGAATCACTCGATGAATTTTTTTTTCGTGTCACTTTCGTGGGGTCCATTTATAGTTTCCCGGACGGAATGAATCTAAAAAACGGCAACAGCAAATGTAATTAGAATAGAATGTAATGTTGATTAATCGACACTGTCTTATAACTTGCGTATCTTGTCCTGGAGAGAATATTTATTATCAATCCCTGATGTCCTCCCTTTGGTCTGCGCGTATGCGCGTCTACTTTCACACTGCTGGTGGTTGAACTTCAGAAAACTCCGTTTTCTTGTTACTTTGGAAACAAGCGCGGAGATCCTTCTACACTCACAAGCGATATATGAGTGAACCGCTCCGGAAGATCGCGAAAGAAAGATATGTTTTGAGCCAATGGGGACTGTGTATTTTCTGAAAAACCCACTATAGCTATTTCATGGAACTCGAACATGCACGTGTCCAAGAGAAGCGGCCATTCTTGGCGTATTAACAGCTTCATACGCGACGGGGTAGTAGAGCAATAAACGGCATTTATATAATTGCACAACAAAGTGTAAAACATCACAATAACCGACACTCAGTCGTTAAGGAGACATTGAACAATACTGGTGAGATATACCTTTGACAAAAGGTTGGGGGTTTGCGGGCACAAAAAGGATTATGACGGTCGGTCGGGTTGTGACCGCGTCCGCGTCCACCACTCAACCTTTCCTATTTTCAATGGGCTGAAGGTCAGAGATCTGTTGAATGTTCGCAAACCAAAATATGCATTTGTGAATATGTAGTTGGCAATTTGGGTTTCCCGAGAGAGTGAAAATATTCCTCAGCAGTCGTTAACTCGCGGTTCAACCTGCAACCGATGATCCGGCGCGCCGCGACGGGGCGATGAACCTTGGTTTTTAAATCGTTCTAGGCAATGGTTGTAAAGTGCTTATAAGAAAAAAGTTGAATGTAGAATATTAAATAGACTTCACTGCGGCTGAATATGAAAAAAATCAGTTTGTTGTTAAGTTTTATTCTGGTTCACATTACCTATAACCAAATCCGAAATTTCCGCATCTCAACTCCGCGCCGGACGGCAGCCTCTTGGTTAAACACTCAAGTGGCCTGTATTGGACGGGAGGCAAGTTGGGGCAGGATTTTTTTTTCTCAGACGGTAGAAGAGACTTCACTCCTTATTTTGGTATAAACATTTCCGGGGATAAATGGGGATAACATAATGTTTTTCTCCACTTTATGCGAAAAACACGTGAAAAACAGTGCATTTTTATGTTAAATAAAAAGTTATACAAACAATATACAATTTTACAAATGTATCCATCATCCTCTTATATAAACTGCATACTTTCATATAATGTGTTTAAAAAATTTATATGTGACTACAAAACGCATCAAGAGCAAGAAGTATTTTAGAATATTTGGGAAAAAAAGGGATCTGAAATTTGTGGCCATTTTTCCTAAACTTCAAAGATGTCTGAAAACATTATCAAGCACTTAAAGCTGAAATGGTTTTAAGGTGTTGTAGTTTGAATTGTATACAATCATTATATTTTATTTCCTTATTCGAAATAAAAAGTGAAAAAAATCATTTTTGGCCAGCTTTTTTTTATTTCAGCCCACTGTGCGACCTCCTTTCAAGTAGAGCCGACTGAATTTCATTTTGAAGGTTAATTAAAGCGCCTGTCAAGGGGAAGCGGACATTATATCTGATGGTAATTCCTGTTCATTTGTTTTTCCAAAGGCTATTTAGATGTGACAGGGGTACCCGCATGTTAGACAGATTCGAGTATCGGCAGAAACATTTAAATACAAATCTCGTTTAATATGTAATGATAAGTGAACTATTTTGTGTGTCTTTATCAAGGAACCTGTAATACATCGGCTATCAGCTGACTACTTTGCCAGAAAGGGGATGCGTTAACAGTACTTCACGCGAAATTTGTCTTGGAGTTTTGTTTAGAGAAGGGAAGCGGTAAAACTATATTTCTACGCACTGTAGGAATTTACTATCTTGATTACTACATTTAAATAGCACATTAGATTTGGAAAAATCTTGGAATATTTTGTTAAATACTAGAAAAGCTAGTGAAGATGCACGATGAATATCAACGGGAAGAATATTACCATTTAAATTGATTGTAATCAACTATTCATATCTTATTTAGTGCATATCATTATCGAGTTAACACTAGAATGCCGGACACATTGGACCCCCCGAGAATGCCGGTAGGGTGTCATTTTGACACCCATCTGTTTATGTGTTATTAGCGGTGTTTTTGTGTGGATTATTTTATGTTTTATGATTGATAGTGTTTGTTACATATTCAGTGTACTTTTGTTGTTTTGTCGTTTTTCTATTAACAAAATTAATTTTTTTAAGTGGCTCGATTTTAGCTAAGTACCTATTACCTGCAGGAATTTTCTTTCGACCGCGCTATTTTTCGTGCTAAAACGTTGGTAAAAGTCATTGAATAATTTTTACTTTAATTTATTGTTTACGTAAACTCATTTATAATTTATATGTAAACTACAATTTTGGGTAATGTAACAGACAAATAAATCAAATTTATATAAGACAAACAAATAAAAGACCTTTACCATAAAGGGTTACAAAAAACATCGTCTAAACTGCTTCACATCTCTGACACTTTTGCTCTGTTTTCGCCGTACACGAGAACAAGGTACTGATTTTTTACACAGCTTACAAAATCCAATAGTTCTGTTCTATTGCTTTTTATCTTTACTTGACAGTTCCTAGTCAGTTCTGTCTCTCGCACTCCATCAAACTCGTTAGAAGGTTGACAAACATTTCTTGATGCAAAGTAAGGACTTGCTAGCTATCCTTTCGAGATATCTTATGTAGAGTTAATTCATTATACAATATCCAGGCATTTATAACGACGAAGTCGAGATTATTATGGATAGAATGAACTGGCCATCGCGTGATTCCTGTTCTAACAGAATCTTTACACCTCACCTGATCTCTGATATCCACTCCATACAACTTATAACATTTAATAGTTTCAGGCGTTTTCTTATAGTTGCAATCTCAACGTCAATCCAATCTCAACGTCAGGGTGAAGAGACCACACTTTCTCAGTTTGCCCTGATAAACGGTAAGTGATATGTCACCCTTTTTGTACAATTTAGTTGAGTACAACTCTTCCCGAAAAGCTTTTATTACTGCATGCATTTTTCTCTTTACCAGCCATTTATATCCAGCTCTTTGGCAAGCACTAGTGATGTGAAATAATTGTCAGTGTTGTGACATTTCGACCCTTGCTCCAGTAAGGCTGCATAAGTGCAACATAATCTGCAACGCGATCGCTAGCTTGACGAAAGTCGTCCTTGCCAAGGTAGGGAAATCCGTTTATCAAATCTGTCCTTGTCTACTGCAAGCCAGTATTTTTGCCCATATATACCAGGCTTCGATGCCATGTATTGCGTAAAGGGAAATTGCTTGGAAATAGCTGTTCGTCAATAGTATTGAACGATTCAGGCTTATAGCATGCAATACAGTTATCAATACATTTCTTCCATACACCCGAAAACAGCGCAAATTAGTCCGTTTGGAATCGTGCAGAGCGACTTGCCTTTTCGTCAAAGCGAAGATAGCGTAAAATTTCACATAAGCGGTCCCATGCCATAGTTTTTTCACAAACGGTATTACCCAATCATCTGAACTCATACCGTGCACGTTGACTCACAAACCCCACGATAGAGCCCACGACCACGAATAGATTTTTCTGTCCGTCAACCTATGCAGATCCATGTTCGTCTACAACCACAATGAAGAACAGATTGCTGATATATATATATATAATAGCGGTAAGAATAACTCGGAACATGTGTATATGCGAATCGTAAAATGAACGAGTACATGTGTATGTCTTCTGTAACCAAATTGCAATGCAAAAATATAATTGGAAGTTACCGTACTCGCTGTTTCTATCGCTTTCGGATGATGTTGTGTCCTCCGGTGAAACGAAACCGTCGTCCGACACAACATCTTGATCAGACCCTTTCTCGGACACGTCTTCAGAAATATCATTTAGTACTGCCGTAATTTGCTCCGTCCTAAGACCTCTAACGTAGCGCCGTTACCAAGACAAAAACGAAAACTATCTCAATGCAACCTCCTCGACGCAAGGCGAAGTCATGACCGGTCGCGACAAGCTAGCGAGCCAGCCGGCGGCCCAGACAGTTGGCAGTTGTCATCTGCATTGTTACGCCAGCATATTTTTGACAGCAACAGTGCTGCTTTATGGCAAATAAGTACATCCCTGTGTCGCCGCGGGCAAATGGGCTGGTTTGAAGACAAGTCATTTGCAAAAAAAGTAGTGAAAAATAAGACACCTCACGCGCGACTATATTTTCGAAAAATAAATTAATAAGTATTTTTATCGAAAATGTGTAGAATTAAACAAACTCAAACGTGATTTACTGTTCCAAAATATCCGTTTGACCCGTAGTTATAAAATTGAATCCAAAAAAGCACCTAAAACTAAAGAATAAATGCCAAAATTTACAGGGTGTCAAAATGACACCCTCCGGCATGTAAGGTAAATTTGAATTTTTAAGATGAAAAATAGGTGGTGGGCTATCTCTTATACAGTGATCTTGTTAAGCCCTTAAAGTGAATAAAAGTCAGGAAAGATAATTTCTTCAACACAGTTTCATGGGCAGCTATGCAAACAAATGTATGTGTAGGGTGTCAAAATGACACCCTTCGGCATTCTAGTGTTAAAGGCTATATACACACGGAATCTTGACTTAAACAATAAGCATGGTTTTTATGGGGATGATGACTCAAAAACGATAAAATATTGCGAAAAATCATTACGTTTTAGCAAACATTTCGGGATTTCGACCGGAATACAAAATTCGATCAAAGGAATAATAATCTTTATTTTATTTTCTTTCAATTGTACCTTTTCCAATAACAGAAAACCACTATTTCTAATTTAATTTTGCGAATAAAAAAAGGTAGGCAGCCAAATGAAGATTCAGCTTCACGTTTATTTCTTATGTGAAAGTTACTGACATATAAATATACGCATCGGTGATTATAATTAATATAGTAGACTATCAGACCTGCTGCCTGCTTTTGAAGGCAGTAAACATTTGACATACATTAACAAATAATGGAAATGAATTATCTCCGAGTTCAGTTTCTAGCACATTCATATAGCATTTTGAATGGTATAAGTATTTGGTACATCTGTAGTGAAGTGCATGCTTGTGAGGCTTCGTCTCGTGACAAGCATTAGCGATTTATGCTAATGCATAATTAGTCGTAGCTACTACTACGACTAATTATGTTAGTTACTACTAGTTAGTTACTTTAGGGTATAGTGTAATGCATGTTGGTGAATACTTACCCCCTTCCACACTCCTGAGGTGGCTTGCAGGGTATTTTTTAGATGTACATGTAGATAAAGTAATACTTCTAAACTTTCGACGTGAAGTTTGTATCAATATTGAGACAGCGGCACAAGCAAATGTATTGAAACGTTTACAACCTTTGTTATTTATGCAGACACTTTAATGCATGGAAAACTCTTTAGGTTCATTTCACTTACGCTAGCTAATCGTATATCTTATGCAACAAAACCAAATCAAGGGAACGGCAATATCAAAACACTTAATTGATTATATTAACGTTGAGTTCACAGAAATTTGACATGAACCATATTGTTTTGGAGTGGCATGCAGTTAAACATTCACCCGGATAATTTCTAAATATCTTCACTAAATAAATTCGTTTGCACACTTAACTGTACCTTTCATTTTCAACTCGACTAATTGCCGAATTTCGCCCTCATTCGCTTAAAAGTAGCTATATATCAAGGGAAATAAAGGAAATGTAAATAAAATAACACAGATATCGTAGTACAATCAACATTTATCCGAAAAATATAAATTAACAACGTTTATATGCCCATACGGTTTGTAACTGATTGTTATTTAATGAGTACTGTTTGATTACTTCACCGTTGCTAACCTAAATAAAAATTAATCGTCGTTTAGCAGTTCTTTACGGATTATGAGCATATTAGCATTTAGTTCTGCACATAATACATGCATTTCATATGCTAACTTATTTAAGTGAACCCGAGAGTCACAAGAAACTTTAGTCCCCGGAATCTAACTAAATTTAAACTATCAAAAACCACGATTTTTTTGCATTTTTCGTTGCACCACCAACTGCTAAAAATCCAAAACTACTACCAAACCATACAGACAGAGAATCGACATTCAGTGCACCAAATCTCATTTCTCTAACTCAAAACTTGAGAGAGAAATAAACAAAATAGATACAGAATGACTGACTGAAATATGCCAAGAGGCCTCTTGGCATATTATATATTTATCACCCGAGTGATTCTCCAAAAAGTTTTCGAAGAACTAACGGTCCACGGCCCGCCCGGATTACTTTGGGCCGAAAGACACGTGTACAAATAATTTTCTTTTAAATGTCCTCGCGAATCCCTCCCGCACGAGATCCGCGGGGCTAACCTGCGTCACCTAATACAACACGAAATGTGTTTTGAAAGCCTCTTTAAATGAGGATAAGCGGGTGGGGGGTCACCGACCGTGCGTAATTAATCATGTTCCCTGGCTTTACCGCCGGGGCAGGGTGAAAATGGGTTGCTGGTATTGGGTTTGTGGGATATTCGGCTTGCTGGACAAGATTAAAAAAATAGAACCTTTTTCAAAAAACAAAACAAGCGTATATTCAAGAAAATAATATGCCCTCCTAATAATTAATGAAATGATGAGGTGATAAATGAGGGATGAGACATTAGAAATGAACCCTTCATGAAATGAATAAAATGAATGATGAACAAACAGGTGATTAGCCACACAAACAGAAAAAAAGGCTTTTCTTTCGCTCACAGGCGATTTTAATGGAATCGTCTGCTTCCAATTGAACACTTATAGGTCTGTTTTATCACTTGGGCGTCGATCACTCGCCCTTAAGAAACACAATCGCAAGTATGGGAGCCCTTTATCAATTGGATGGCTAGGAGGCTGAAATGGGGGGGGGGGTTTGTCGGGTCAGCAACCTTACGTGACCGTCGACTCTGGATTCTCGGCACGGGACGTCAAGCGTGGAAGGCACCTGGCAGTCCTACTGGATCCTATGGTTCTGCAGCAGACTCCGGACTCAGCACGCTAAGCTTTGGTCTCCGTGTACTTCGAGAATATCCTGGGGGCAAGTAGGGTCCAACAGCGGACGTGGTACTTTTTGCGTACCTAATCAGCCTCCCGCACTTTCCAACTATTCCGGCTCGGGCAGTGCTTCCGCACAGCGATATCGTTCGACGTGTTCTTTTTTTAATATCCTTCTATTCATGGTTCCGCGATCGCCTTTTATACCACTCTTGAGGAGGGGAAAGGGACGTGGCGGATAAGGGGAACTGAGGAAGGGGAACACAGTGGGGAATTCACAACTCAACTATTTCACTTTAAAAATCAACCAAACCCGGTGACTCACTCATACATCTCTCTTCACTGCGCTTTTACCCCATTCACTCAACCTTGACACTCACACTGTGATTTCAGCCACGCGCACATTCACGCGGTTTCACACTATCAACTCCTCCCACCTCAGCAAGCCAAATAAAGGAAGGCAAAGGAATAAGGGAGGGGGGGGGGAAGAGTGGTTCAGGTGAAGGACAAAAGGTGTAACGGCTTTTGACTGTTACAATATATATATATATATATATATATATATATATTATTTTGAAGTTTTCGCCAATAGAGTATTTGCACACTTTTGGGAAGTGACATCTAAAAAATCTATCGATACTTCAGACACTAAATTTTCATTCTGACGCTCGAGAGGCTTTTCGTTAATTTTTTATTAGCTAATAAAATCTAATAAATTATTATTGCGCCGAAACACTGGTCCGCCATGTTTTGTAGGCTCTGACGTCATCTCCCTTAGTCGACCATATGTTGATTTGGAGATTGTGTGACTGTGTAGTCTTAGCGTGCGGACGAAACTTTAGCTATTAATTAGCAAATATCGAAATAACTTCGAAAAGGCAAATACTATTTCACTCAACGCACAGCTAGGCTATTTCGCTTCTGCTAATATGGGAGGTGACGTCACACTACGAAGAAACAATGGTTGGGCGTTTATACCTAGGTAATTTCGATGCTAAAACAATGCATATTTTAAGCTATTTATTAAATTAATTAGTCGGAATTATACCTTGGTATTTCGTACGTGGCATTTCGAAACCAAACACTACTCGCTTTAATAAATTTCAACAAAATACCTCACTTACGCAAATACTCTATTGGCCACAAATATATAAATTAAACTTATGATTTCAACAACACTGGTGATCAGTTAACTTGAATTTCCGTTCATTGTAAGTGCGTACTGAAATTTAGTCATTCGTATCTAGTTGTCGGTTGAGAATTATTGGCTAGTACATTCATTCCTTTGAAGTAAAATTGAAAATCAAATATTTTCAGTTGCGTATCGTTATTATATACAACTATCTTCATATCATAATGGCATTTATAGAATATGGAATATCTGTCAATATTCAGGTAATTGAAATAAAGAAAGATTTTTGAATGGCTGCATTTTTGATAACGTCAGAGCTATCCTGTGAATCCTGTATCATAATTTAGAGAAGAGCCTATTTTGAAATTCGCAAACTATGAGGAAGCAGAACACATACATATTCCAATTTATTTATCCTAATTATTCTTTTACCCATGCGACGAAATTTTAGCATGAAATGGCAGTTTATAGTAAACTGTTGATCTAATTTATGTTTGTATTGTATAACAATACCCACGGGAGGGCCATGAAATGAAAATATGGTCGTGATCTATAGGTTTATTTTGGAAATTGCTATGTTTTAGAGTCAAATTTCTTTCAAAGCATGAACGATTTCGACATAATTTCGATACATTTCGACCTTTTGAAGGAGATTGTCAATTATTTACCTTGTGTTTCATTTTTTTTAATAATGTCGAAAATGGTATTGATTTAATTAAAATCCAAAATTAGCAAGATCAAAACATCATTTCTTCACTCTAACTATACACATGAATGACTAAAACAATAAACCAGCTAATTATATTTTAAACTTGCGATAAGTGCTCGTTAAAGGGGCGTTAGTCAAGTGCTTAGGTTTTAATGAAGCATTTCATATCCATAAAAATAAATTAAATAAATCATAGGTGGTATTTGAATCTCGCTATTGTGAGCTATCAATAGTGAGAGCTATTTCGGAGACATTGAAGGTAGTTTGAGCGAAAAAATCACTTCACAAAGAATTTGATGAATTAGGCCTCATTTTAAAGAAACAACTCCCATCTTTCCAATAAATTAAAATATCAACCCCTTGCCGAACTACTTTTCGAACAATTTGCCTGTAAATATAAGCTGTTTTACATGGGATAGATTATGGCTGAGCGCTCCAGAGGGAGAATATTGAAGGAAATAGGAATTTATAACACCTAGATTTCATCAAAAAACTAACGGTGTACAGATTGCATATTTTTTCATCTATTTATAAAAAATTATCTATTACTCACCACAGTAAGTATTACATAATCGCAAAAAATCCTGCTGTTTTGAAGGGTTTTCAGCCGTACGGCGGGAATAAATGAGTCAAGTTAGAGACCTATGTAGCTTTATTTATTTAATTACAGAGATGTTTGCGGATATATAACTATATATTAGCGCCGTTAATATTACATTATTTATTTTATACTTCTTACATACGCTGAATTCAAAAAATTAAATTTGAATATGGTGTCCATTATGACTAGGGAACTATCTCGCTCAAACCACCTTAATTGAATATCATTTCAGGATTTCGAAGTTAATACAGTACCAACGCAATGAATGCTTTTTAAATTTAATATATTTCTAATATGACTGAAATTTCTTCACTTATTTAGCATGAACTTTTAAAGTTTGAAAATGGCTGCAACTTCTCGATTCATAATTTTATTCGACGCAAAAAAGTGACACTCACTTGGATGATGATATCTCTACAGAAGTTTGAAGACAGTCACAGGTAATGATGCATCACGTCCGTTTCTTCGAATCGCCCATTTGAAAGTATCATGACGCTAAGTTGCAAGCATAAAACAAAGACTTTTTGAACGAATTGTTTCGGTTTTTCCGAGATGGTTAACGGTGCTCATGTCAGTAAATGGCTCGTTTGGAAATCTGCGCGAGGTTGGTGCCCGGTGATAAACATGGCCGGAAGAAGAAAGGGGTTAGGTGGGAGGAGGGAGGGGGTAGGCAATGAAAGCAAATGGGAGTGGGGAGGGAGGGGGAGGAGGATGGAGGGGGGGGAGGGGCGGGAGAAGAGTGGGGAGAGGAAAAGGGTTTTTATTAATGCACTTGAATTCGTAATGTGCCCGTTGCACCACTTGCCGCGTCTGTCGCCGCGGGGCGACACCGTCGCTCGACGAGATTCGCATTTGTTTATCCGCCTCTTCTCTCCGTCAGTTGGTTTCGCACGATTCCCGCACATCCCTTCCGGCGCGGAAGTTTTCCTACAGCAGGGGGGCTATTCTGTATGTTCTCGGAATTTCAGTGCCTCGAAAGTGACGAAGTTTTAACGTCACAGCCTCTAAAATTTCAAATAAGGCCATTCAAAAGATGAGAGTTGTTTGGGGAAGTGACATCACATTCTCGAATTTTCCGAGGTACGACCATGCCGAGTCCTTACTGAATAAGGCCCCAGGTTGAGAATTATAGCCAAATCCTTATGTGTATATCACATAACTTCTTTCTTATTTGTTTAACCCCTCGACACCCAGAAAAAGATTTTAACTGTTATCTTAATCAGAAAGTGAAATGTTTTTGTTATCAACTAAATTCTTCAATCTACAGGGAGTTAAACCGTTTTCGGTGAGATCGTATATCTCCTTAAATTAACGGTGATGTCGGTCACGAACCACTATTGGATAGATTGCTTTTCCTAGCTAAAATGTTAATTTTGTTATTTTTTATGAAATGCATTATCATCATCATACTAATATATCAAAATTTAATGGTGTCTGTCCGTCTGTCTGTTGCACAATCACGCAAAAACTACTGAACCGAATGAGTTGAAATTTGGCATGTAGATATAAAATGCATCTGGGAGTAACATAGGCTTTATTAAAAAGCCCTCTGGGCCCCCGAAGGCCCCCCCTTGTGGTTGCTAAGCATTGGGTTTGGTGCAGTGTTTTCGTTTTTTGCTTTGTAAAATTACTTTTACTCAAGATAAAGGGCTGAAGTTTTATTTATCGGATGGCTGAATAAACGACGTTTCTAATTATTTCAATTGAATTTATTCTACGATTCGTAATTGTCAGAAAAATCATGTTTTTTGCTGAAAAATCTAACATTTTTCTCTGAAATCAGCAATAGCATATTTCCTTGACAACCAGAGATTTGATTTTCAAAGAATATTCACGTATCTGGCATTTAAGTTTTCCTGCAGGCCCATAATAGCACGCAGAAAGAAAATCTGTATGAGAAGGGCCCAGAGTCCCAAGGGCCCCATGATTGATTGCTTCGGAGGATTATCGATTTGATCAATGCATATTTACAACAAGTATACTCTTCAATGTCTATTCTCAAAGTAGCTCTCATAAGGGCACTGCATGTATATGAGAGAACACTCACGTAGTAAACGATACACATACAGGAATTAAACATGCAAGAATATTTACGAGCTGTGAATAGTAGTGGTAATAATGCCGCTATTACTACAAAAACATGGCGTTGTTTATTATCGTTTAATACTCAGATGCATGAGACGTAGAGAAACCCGACTGCCTCTAATTGCGATTGCGAACTGTTTTTTAGACCAATTTCTACATAATTAACGTTACGAGTTATTTATATATGTTTAAAGCTGTTAAAGTGCAGTTAACTTATATTCACTCAATCATCGAGTTGCCTATTCTACACTCTCACTCGCCGCTGTGTTTCCCCTACTTGGACTTAAATATATATCCATCAACATGACTGATAGAAAAAAAAGTAACCTTTCGAAAAAATCTTCTAAAGCAAGAGGAATGTCTTCTTTGCGAGTAAATGAATCCTTGCATTAAAAACGACTAAAGTTAATGCCCACAAGCGATCTCATAAGCATATCCCCGTGGTGTTTCTTGGGTTACGCTAAGAACCGCTCAAATTTCATCCTAACCCAACCTACGGACTGTTAAACAACTATAATTCAGGTTAAAATTTAAACGCATCTGTTTCAAAACTCCAATCTGTTTTAAGATGGCGGAAATTATAATGACGTCACTTCATGTTTCTTACCAGAGAGAAGAACGGAAATTCTGCGCAACGAACACATTCGTGCATGAAAATCGACAAGTGCACTAAGAATTACCATATATTTTCTATTTAGCAACCGAAGCCAATGATTGTGGCTACTCTTTATACCGAAGACGCAGTCCGGGTGTTGGTAGATTCATAAGACAAATAAACATGGCCTCTGCTGCTAATGCTCCTTTTTACGTTGTCAACCGCTGGATTGTACCCTATTCTCCAATCCTGATAAAGATACTCAACACACATATCGACGTTGAATTGCACAACTCAATTGAGTCATTGAATGCAAATATATTTTTGTACACAAGGGAAGCGATCAAGCTGCTAATCACTCAGAAGACGGCTCAAGAGAACCGGAGTGACGAGGTGACCATCTATAAACCTGGGTGTTATTTAAGTAGTGTTTTGGTTTCCCGTGCATGAAAGAGGACCAACAGTCACTCATCCCTCCGTGCACCTGAAAAATGGTCAGCGTGTCTTCTACATCGAACTCTTGACAGAATTTTTTGGCGCTGTGGTTTTCTTATAAAATAAGTTCAATTTTTTTCACATCAGTTGAATATCAACAGGTACCTTCCGCTAGTAGTTAATATATATCTGGTATCTTAGCCTTAATTTTAACACTAAAAATCTCTGTCGTTACTTTACAAATGATTTCTCCTTTCATGCTTGTTTTTCCTCACCTAATAATAGTACTAGGGAGTTCAACCACTAAAAATGGCGCCAGGGTGTAAGTATACATTTATAATATTTCCCTCCAAATATTTCTGTTTTCGTTGATTCAAAAAGAAGTCACCATAACCAAATCATTTTCTCAAACCGGGAGCCCAAAAAATAAATCTTCTATGGAACACAAAGTTTAGCTGATTCTAAGGCTAAACGCGAAAGGAGGCTAAACGCGAAAGGGAATGTGTGAAAAATGACGATTTTTAGGGTATAGTGGTCTGTGAGATCGGCATCACGACTTGGGGGTTAGGATCGTATTTCGGAAAATGGGTACCAGTGGTGCAATATCAGGATGGCATTCAGTTACACGTTGGTGTTCAGATACCAGCAATGTAGAAGGAAGGGAAAAGGAAATCGGGAGAGGAAATGAATTACTACTCGTATTTAACATAGGTGACTGCCTTTACCGTATTAATTGCAGACATATTTGGTGGAAATCTTTTAGCATACTTACAAAAATACATTATTAATAACGCTCGTGAACAACTAATAGTGCGTGCTCGTTTTCTGTTGCGTCTGTATATTATGGATACTTTTGAAAAGGTTTTTTTCTCCCCTCAAATGCCGGATTGCCCTCGCTGAGTTTTATCTGTTTACGAGCAAAATGGGATCGTTGATTTCCAGGAGTGTCATAGTTTTCATAGCGTAAGCTTGAGGCAGGCGATCATGAGCTCTTATTGGGGAAAACTGATCTCCTAACAATGATAATGCAGAAAAAATTGCATATCGAAGAATGTCTGTGCGCCTCGTAAAATAATGAACCAACCCAAAATATATCTAAATCTACAAAATACCTTGCAAGGCACCACAGGGCAGGGGGTGAGTATTCACCAACATGCATTAAACTATACCCTAAATTTAGTGTAACTACGACTAATTATGCATTAGCATAAATCACTAATGCTTGTCACGAGACGAAGCCTCACAAGCATGCAACTACACAAATGGACAGAGACTCAAGACTTATGCAGAAAACATGCCCGGCGTGCTGCTAGTACTAGATAAAAGATAAGGATTCAAGTATTAGGAGTACTACTACTAAGAGCTACACTACCTAAGGACAAACCTTGATAAAAGTCTCATTGGCAGCTGTTATGGTCCCTTATAGTTCGTGGGAAAAATGACATTTTAAATCTGTCAGTTCTACAGTCTAGTTCCCTAATTTTATTCTCCTCATCTGATCTATCGTAGTATGTCGGAGTTCGTGAAATATTATCAACGTTGTAAGAGAATAGACCGGTTTGGAACTTACATAATAGATTAAGTGTAAATTTTAATCGACGGTCTGAAAGCGTTTCCCATCCCAGTTGTTGCAAAGGTCAGTATCACTAACGAGATTATCGTAATGGCCTTTAACGTATCTTACCAATGTTCGCTGCACATGTTCTAACTCAGTTTCCAAGCCTATCTCATAAGGATCCCAAATACTGCCAGCATATTCCAAGTGGGGTCTAACGAGGGAGAAGTAGCTGATTTCCCTAACTTTATCGTCACACTTAAATATATCCTATTACCTATCCTATTGTTATCCTAGAGGGCAAGATCCCCTGGCTAGACTAGAACCACCAGAACTATGAAGTTCATGGGGATGTAGATATACGCTGATCGTACGCACCCACCGCAGCGAATGTTAAGCCCCAATTTAATACCTACGGTAGGAAACCGCAGTAAGCCTATTTTTTTCAACAAATCACGAATTTTTCGTAAAAGCGTGAAAGTACTTGGTTGGTGATGAATCAAATGATTTTTTTTCTCCAACTACCTGCACAATATTAACCGACGCCGTTCCTTCGAGGGATGGGCACGCGCTAAATAAGGAAGCTGACGGGAGGTGGGCATTTATACCGTGACGGAAGAAATTAACGCGAAATCTTTCGCGAGCCTGAATGCGGCATTTGGAGGAACTTCCAGGAACAACACTTACGACGAAAGACTTGTTACACTGAGGGAAGCCTCGTGAACCGGAAATATTCGAAATCCATATAGTGGAACACACTTTATTCGGAGTCTAAAACTAACTCATAAATTGCCTAGTTTCCGAACGTAGGCACTTCTTAAGGTGGTTTGATCGAGATAGCTCCCTAGCCATAATGGAAACCATATTCCAATTTTATTCTATGATTTCAGCGTCTGTAAGAAGTATGAAATAAATATTGTAATATTAATGGCGCAAATATGTAGTTACATATGCCAAAAAATCTCAGTAATTAAATAAATAAAGCTACATAAGTCTCTAACTTGACTCATTTTTTCCCGCCGTACGGCTGAAAAACCTTCAAAACTGCAGGTTCGTTTTGCGATTCTGTAAAAGTTGCTATGGTGAACAATAGATTATTTTTATAAATAATTGAGATAACACGCAATCAATACACCGTTCATTTTTTGACGAAATCTAGGTGTTATAAATTCCGATTTCCTTCTATATTCTCCCTCTGGAGTGCTCAGCCATAATCTATCCCATGTAAAGCAGCTTATATTTACAGGCAAATTGCTCGAAAAATAGTTCGGCAAGAGGTTAATATTTTTTTATCATTGGAAGATGAGAGTTGTTTCTTTAAAATGAGGCCAAATTCATAAAATTCTAGGTGAAGTGATTTTTCGCTCTAACTACCTTAATTCATATCGAGTTCTCTCGTGCTGTTTCCTCGTGTTCGTTTCGGCATCTTTCATACATCGTTATTTATCATGTTGTGGAGCAATTGGTTGAAAGAACATTAATATCCAGATCATAATATTAATTTTCTATTATTTATCCCATTCAATACTAGTATAAATTTCAATCCTTATATTCTAAGCTAAAGTAAAGAAGATTAACTGTGATCGGCCTTTCGAGAACATTTTTACATTACATTTTCCTGCACCTCCTTCACCCTGCGATTCAAAATAGAGGTACAATGTGGAGCTACTACCAAGGACACCAATTGAAATTAGTATTTTATTTACGGGGCATAAGGTTTTCACTCTTATCATTGTTTAAGTAGGAACAGGAATTTCTTATCTAAATATGGATATAAATTTCTGCATCGGTCGTCATCTAATACAAACGAGTCCTTAGTCCGAGTGAATGCAGACAGAAAAACATACGTAAAGATACCATTTTTGGAAAATAAAAACAATATATGTACTCGCATCAATACCAAATAATTTCTGAATATTTTTCCGAATTACCTTGCATCTTATTGCAGGGAGCTCTGTGACCAATTGGTCATTGTGAAGATTAATTTGAAAATGTATAGAATGCGAGTAAACATAATTATAATATACATAAAAACTCCCAAATTAATTCCCAATTAGATATGAATGAAAGATAAACTACTCATTGACGCCTGACTTCATAATATTTAGTGATCATACCAGTGCTGCACTTAAAAACGGTTTAAAGGTGATGTTAAAATCGACTTTTTAATATGTAGGGAAATATCGTTGATGAAATTTATCACTATGTAAAGATTGATGGTGCAGCTGGCTGGCGTATCTGAGTGGTAATTCGGAGGTCAGAGTTCGAACTCATTCCATGTTAAATGAGTTTTCGTATTGGAACAATGAAAAAATGAAAGATGTAGTTACTGTGACTGGTAAATGATCGGAGATTGAGTAAATACGAAGGGAATAAAACACGACGTTAATTAATTATTTAATTTTATAAATGCGCATATACAAATGGTTGGCGAAGTGTGTTAGCCAGTTACATCACCTCAATTCTTGACGAATTACAGCGGCGGGGGTTTTGGTGTATATCCTTGCATCCGTGCGCGTGGCTGCAAACCAATTAAGTTGTGAAGTTAGCAGTAATGTGAGAATTTGCCTATTAACGTTGGTTGAAACTGTAGGCAAAAGGGAAAAGCAAGCGGTTCTCACCGGCATCGAAGCAGGAAGCATTGTTGTGCGGAATACGGTGGTGTCGGACGCGATAATTCTTCTGCCAAAGATCAGAGTTAGAAGCCCTGTCGTTCAACTCACTGGAAGAAAGTGTCTTTTGACTTCTTCTTCCAACCCACAAGAATTTGACTGTGGCCTCCACATTTCTCTAGGCACGATGAGTCTTTCCTCCACGGTGCAGAGGATATTCGTGAACTCGTGCGTCTCACACAACACTCCAAAGCGTCGGAGCTTCGCTCGTTGTCATGCTTACTGGTGACTTCTACTACAGAAGTTTAAGAGGTTCACGTCGTTAGGCGGCTAAGCAGAGCAGACTGCGCGAGCAGAGATTTATTTCACCATTTACGGCGAGTTTCGCTATTGCTTTGACATGCTGTGCAGAATATGTGCCCTGCTTTAAAAGGTTAAAATAAAATAAAAATTTTTGAAAAAAATATCTGTGGTGTGGAAGGAGAAATAAGAAGAAGACTTTTACTAACCTTAACTATTGCTAGATGACTTCAAAAAGCTGCAATATATACCAGTGATATATTGATATATGGAAAAAAACATAAACAGCTATCATAACACTTTACAAAGAAACCAATTATGTTCAATTCAAAAGTGGAAAAATTACAAAATAGTCGTCTCTTGGAATTGCAACACACTTCATGTTTATGGTTAATTGGGATGGCGAACGAAAACAGGGAAGTTTTGCCATTTATAACCGTTGGGTTAGTTGGTGAAGTCGTATACTGGCGACAGGATACCTATAAGAAGGAGCCGAGGTACCAGGCGATGCTTAACCCGTGGGATCCCTTCGGGTTGGTCGAGGTAATAGGTTAAAGGAGGAAATCACGCACGCGTTGGACACAATCCGAAAATTTCATCGAAGAGGAGCGCTGGTGGAAACCTAAAATGTATCACTCAATGGGTTGCTCGGAGAACGGAAATTATTGGTACAGTGTCCTTTTGAATCCCCCATTCAGCTCGAAGCCGTCACCTCCTTGGTCATGGGGAGGCGAATGAGTGACTCAGGGACCCTATTAGGTCACGGATGCATGACGCTTGCCTAAATGCACTCCAAACGCGTGCTAGGCACATCGATCTTCTGCGTAAAGGCGGTGAATCCGACTATTGCACGAGAGGAACAGGTGGGTTCGTAGGTAAGGAAAGGATCTGTACCTACTATACGTACTGAGTACTGTACCATAAGCGTCCTCGACAAAGGACTCAAGTAGGCATCAGGTTTTCTCAGAAAATATCTGCCTCTGCCGGGATTAGAATCCGGGCCATGCGGATGGCAAGCCAGTACTTTAGCCAACTCACAAACCGTTCTTTGGTGTTTCCATCCCCTGAAGAGAATAGCGTAATGGGTATGTATGAATGTAAGATGAATATTAACCCCTTTGTCATTTAAAGGTCAGGTTAATTGATTAATTTAAGATTCCGACAATATGGTCAAAAAAATAATGATAGTTAAACTAAAATCACAGTTTAGGTGTTTTGATCGCCTTTTCGAACATATCGCTGCTTTTTTTACCTAATCTTCCATCTTGCGCCATCCCCTCTGGCACTCTTTGGGCAGGCAACGGCCACCAAGTTTTTCTACCGCTATCTGTTCAACAGTGCATTTCTCTTGGATATCGTCATTTTTTCTCTTCCACGTATGCAGAGTGGGCGTCAAATTATATACCGCATCGGTTTCAAACTTAAGTGGCAGGACATGTCTCCAGTAGTTCCTTCAGGGAGTCTTGGCGGACGCTGATAAGCAATTGACTCATCGCGGTAGCGCGTCTCTGTTCATTGTGGTTTCTCGTTGGGAGTCAAACCTCACCTCGCCTTAAGCCTCGGTGGGGTCACCGTGTTGACCGGGGACCGTGCTAGTGATCCCTCCGGGCTACGCCACGCGATTCCCGACTCTCTCGTTTCCTCGCACCGGGCGTTTCCTCCGCTCGTCAGTCAATCACGTGCGACTCCTGGCTTGAAGCATGGAAGTTTTGGCGCATTGAAGTCGGCGGTATTTTCGTGCTGAGGCTGTTCACCGTCGGAGACTCACGTGGGTTCCAACCCGTGATCGATCGATCACCTCTTCCAGTCACCACTTCCTGCCCGAAGAAAGGGAGCTTGATAGTTATCACACGAGTCCGCGTTCCGACGCAAAGTTAATCTTAGGATCGACCTCAAGAGTGTGGAACATTCCGCGTTTTGTTCATTTGTTCTCTCCATTGACAACGTGTGGCAGCGAGGTGGTATTTAGAATATTTTGGCCAAATGAACGCGTGACATATTCATCTGGCTGCAGCGCAGACGGTGAAGACGGATTATCCGTTCCTTAATTGACTGGAGCATGATGCGTGATCGTCAAAATAGCAGTGCCCCGGCTCGTGGTCCCTTTGAATTACTCGAAGGCCAGAGGCGCTCTCAGTGGAAGTCAACACGACACCCAAATTGCTGAGACAAGAGCGACACCGTAAGTTACTAAAGAACTAACATATTCTTAGCTCACGCCAAACCCCTCATCCTTCAGGAAATATTCGTTGAGTCTTGTCTTGGAGACTCGAAATTGATAGTTCTCTGTCATCAATCATTCTTCATTTACTTCGATAAGCCCGGTTAGTTTGAAGTGATTACCTTTTTTTTCCTGTCGGAAAAGTCATTTTATTAAAACTGGAGAACATCTTGTAGAGAGAGAGAGAGAGGACAAACATTAGGAACAATTTTTAAATTATCTTTGGGATTCATCTTGTTTGGCTGCTTATTTTACAGTGTGTCGCTTCTCTTCCTGGAGATTTCTTCCTTCCTTTCGTCAGGTAAACCATTTCCGTTGACGACGACTACGAGAGAGTTAAACCTCCCGACAAAAACCGGGATCCTTGGTACGCTCTACTTCCCGGCCGGAGGCCTTTGACAGACAGTTTAAGTTACTCATTTATCAGAATGGGGAGGGGTGTCCTGGGAATGGGGGGTGTCACGGTGTCCTGGATATTTGGGAAGATAAAAAAAATAGGCTAGGGAAGATTCAGGGCGTGTGGAAGCGACAGGAGTTGCTGCTGATTGCTGTTGTATTGCCAGAGGTTACGGAGTAATGGATTCCTGATGAGGGATAGCGAGCGTTGAGACCATGAATATACATATGGATCCTAAACATGCCCCCAGTGGGTGTTGCCAAACATTCCGCATGCACCGAAAAATCAGGGCCAAGCAGATTGTAGCGCCGCCACTCTAGAGAAGGTGGTTTTAATAAGGAAAGACCATGATTCAAATGAAGATACTGGAAATAAAGGTACCGGAATTGGCCTCCCAATTAAACCGTCCATTTTTTACGCAAAGAAGCGGAAGCATTGCAGCGCGAACTATCTCTTGCGGAAAACTAGGCAAGACTTATGCCCGAACAGTGGTGCCAAAGATTTAGATCCACATGTATATTCATGCATAGAGCCCTGAACTGCCGATGCAAAGCTTTCTGTTCCTGCCAAACTATGAGGTGGTAGGGAAATGGATTTTCCGGTACAAATAAAACTCCCTACGAAAAATGACAAAGAAATGTTTCTCGAATAACACTAAGAGCAAACATATCTACAAAACAAAAAACAAAATCTATCTAAAACAAATCCACGATCCCTTAGATAGAGTGGGGGATACAATAATAAGAAGAACTATAAAGTGAGGACAGCCTCGGATAACTACCAGTTGACATACGTACTCGTTATTGAATAATATTCTTACCATTATTTGCGGATTCAACCAATGTGTTATAAAACGCTGCATTTATAATTTGGAAATGCTACGAAGCGCTGCATCTAGAATTCATTATGCTAAATCCATAATTTATAAATTATTAGAACCAACATCTTTAATTAGGCACAGTATTGCGAAATATACATAATTCTAGAAGGAAAATCATAGGAGGAAAAGTATAGAGAGAGTGAATGGAAAAAGGGTTTATGAAAAAGATGTAAAGGAAAAAAAGGGAGAGAATGGAATTTGTCAGCGGCGGAATGTGGGCGGGTGTGCTGTGAAAGACGGGTCATGACCTCTTAATTCGCGATGATGAATGCGTTTCAAAAGGCGTTTGGGGGTTGGGGGCGGCCGGGGGGGGCGGGGCAGGGAAGGGACGGGACCTTCCGACGACGCAGCGACTGATCGCCCAATCCGACAATGCTCTAACGAACAACCCCGATCTGCATTCTTCCCGTATAAGCGTCGTTTAGGTCGAATGACACACGGTGCTGTTTAGCATACCTAATGAAAGAAGCAATCTTCGTCGTGTTCGGAGCACAAAAACATGTCAAATTGGTCTATAACTCACTTTGATTTCCTTCATCGGGGATCATAATTCATATGCGCGTGCTAAGGTTTTACTTAAGCAACGGTCTCTCATATTTGTAGGCCCGTATATTTCACTCTTTTCGCCAAGGCTCACACTGCCTTCCTTTAAAGGATTACAGCACACAATTTTCAGGAATGTACAGGCTTTCGCAGCGATATCAGTCTTCTATAATGGCTATCGAGTTCTACACGTCTTTTTTTGTTGAACTCGATCTTCTGCTACGGTTTCAGGTGGCATATAATAATAATAATATTTATTCCACATGTGGAGTAAACAAAGTATATATATATATACAATATATGAAAAAACAATAAAGTGGAATTTAGGTACGCCCTAGGTAAACCTGTTTTGGGGTTACCATCATTAATTAACTTGAAGCGGTTGGTGCATATGTATAATCATTTTTTTTAACCTGATAACAGAAAAACAATTAGAGAAAATACATATTGTGTGCGGAATTATAGCAGAGTAAAATAATTTATAAGAATTTTCACTTACAATAATTCAAATAAAATATGATTAAGAACAATGGCAAAACAGTATAAATAACAAAGTAAAAATCACTAAGACTATGCAACAACTTTTAACAATTTTTCGATGTCTTCACTCTCTTGGCAGAGGAGCCATTTTTTAAATTTTAACAGAAAAAATTATTCAGGAACATTGTACAATAATCACATTATTCCTGTAAATGCTGCCTGCATCGGTGGTAAAAGCTCGAGTTCAGTAATCTAAGATGCAGCAGAACCCGAAATCCATTTTAGGAGGATACCATTTTATGGCTTTTCCGATGCGTTGCCATTTGCAATTATATAATGAAACTCATTTATTTATTCTCTTCACGAGTACTGCAGCTGGAGCTGATTAAAAACTTTAGTTCGTTAATTTTAACTAAACTTTGAGGGAGCGTGGTGGTCCAGTGGGTAGAGCGCTTTGCTACTGATCAAAGGGTCCTGGGTTCAAATCTGGGACGCCCTCGAACAAAAAAAAAATCACCGGATTGCGAGGTGGCCCAGGGAAAGGAACTGGCGAATGTGTGAAATTCACAAGCCTGTGGCTTAGTCCGGGGTGAGCTCTTCCCTCAACTATCCAAACCAACCTTCGGGTTGAATCACTGAATGAGTGAGAATTTTAATCTCATTTTTTATTAATTGTCGTCGTTGACTATTCACGTTCGGTTAAGGTAAATGTTTTAAATACATTTTTATGAAATTTAACTTAACTTTAAATAAGGGATATCAATACCTTATTAAACTTCTTTTGCTATATTTTATTTTTTATTTTAGTGTGCTTAAAGCATTACAAAACACTTTTCACAGTAACAGGCAACCAATTCCATGATTATGATACTCTGTCGTTTTATTATTTACAACGCTTTTGTTTGCGTTTCCTTTTGAACCAAACCTCCGTTTTCCATGAATATCGATTATCAACCAAGAGCTTCGTTCTAGCAGTGGTTAATAACATGTCGATGAAGTGACTGAACACTTTTTTTTCCGGAGAGTAGTCTCAGTTTTAACTCCGCTGACACAGCGAGATCAACTCCACCGTTTGGATGCTGCAGATGACCTGCTCCCGCTCCATAATAATCTTTCAAAGTGGCTCTACACATCGAAGTTGATTGCCGTACCGGTAATCTGCAAGTCACCCACGAGTTGTATGTCGATTTGCATGACAGGCTTCGATGGCAATAGGGGTTGTTATTGGCGTGTACCGTCGACCACTGCTCGAAATTATACAAAAATAAACAGCAGAGAATATAAAAAATAGAATAGAATAGAATAGAATAGGACAGAGTAGGACAGAGTAGGACAGAGTAGGACAGAGTAGGATAGGATAGAATAGGATAGAATAGAATAGAATAGAATACTGTATTTAATAGAACCTAGTCCAAAGGACTCTAGGTTCAAAAAGGAATACATCAAATGGTAAACTCTCCCATAATTTGTGTTTTACCAGTCTGGTTCACCCTTCATCTCCCTACCAGCAACCTGGTTCACATATCCAATTTCAATTGTCTTCCTGTTTCGTGAATTGCAACGGCGACGTACCCATTTGATTCTCTACGTTCATGTTTGATTCCAATAGCTTATTGCAGCGCAAAGTATGTCAAAATAACTTTTCTATAAATAGTAATTTTCTGCCTGAGAGGAAGTGCGACATATTGATCGTCTTAGACACAAGAGCCCCCTCGATTGTTGATTTAGACCCCTAGGGATCGATTCCGGCTCGATGGTCGAGTGGGGGGTCGAAGGAAAAACGTTAATTAAGAATCAATAATATAATAAATAACTATACACTACTGAATTATATTTTTCAATTATATTATATTATATAAATTATTTTAAGGGTTTCACACCAGGTAATAGATTTCATTTCTGCCAACCTTTCAACGAACGACTCGTTTGCCATAATCAGGGCTACTGGGCCAAATTTGTGTCATGCGGCATTCGGTAGTCCTGGTGATGGCAAACAAGTCGTCCGTTCAGACGTTGGCACAAGTGAAGTCTATAACCTGGTGTGAAACCCAAGAAAAACGTATGTATAGGATTCACCAGGAATATCTTAAATCATTCAGCATTCTATATTACTTTCAATTTTCATATCCATTCTGTATTAATACCTATCACACGACAACCGGAGTATTTATGATCACTTGCCGATGAGCGGGGTGACAAATCTAAAAAGTGAATTTATTTCCCAAAAGAGGACTTAATACGTTGAACTATGAACAGACGATGAAATAAATCTATATTAGATTTTAGGCAGGTCAATATTGATGAGGAATACATGCGTAAAAACTGTCAGTAAGCTAATTGTATAGAAAAAATTAAGTCTAGATGAAAGGGATCCAGCATTAGTTACAAACAATATAAAAGATCAGTCTAAGAAAGTAAAAAACAATTTGTTTATTATATTGATACATTACTCCAGTACTCTGCTGCAGGCTAACCTCTATATAGATCATATAAAATAGATACATGAATAACTATGGAATAAAATGGAATACGAAGTAGTAATGGAGTGATATCCGAACTCAGAGCCAGTTGGACCGTCGTGACCACCACGCGGTCATGTTAAAATGTTTGCAAGGATGAGGGTCACGGATCTTCCTGCTCTCAGTCTCCTGCTGAATCTCATCTGCGCCCTCCAACTTCCGTCGAAACATCCTTCTTACATCCTTCCTTCTCCGCTTCCACTGGACTCACTTCTCCCGATCTTCCTCGCAGCAAGCTGCCTTGCGAAGGCTTGCCAACTAAAAGATCTCAAAGACAGATATTCACGAGAGATTCAGGGGTGTTGCCATGGAGTCTATATAAACTTATATATGTATATTTTAAACCTATGCATTTTAAACATAACCTATATATTTTATATTGGTTAATTTATGGACTGTTATTAGTTATTAGTTTATGGACTGTGATTGGTCATTTAAATTGGTTAATTTTACGCATTCATGGTCGCAGTAAGAAAGTTAATTCTTTGAGCCCTGAAGAAGCCTCATTAATAAAAAGGCGAAACGTCGGCGGAAAAAGGATGTTGAGTTTCTTAAAAAAGACATCACCACACCTCCGTAAATTAACCAATGTATTAGTAAAGTGGTCAATAACTATTCAAAGAAGTTATTTATTTTATAGACTCCATGGGTGTTACATTAAAAAAAACATTCGTTTACCAATACCGCGTGGGAAATGTATTCCGCATCCACGAACTGTAAAAATGTGTGGATGCTTATTAATGTTCAAAGTTAGCTGCTAAGAAAACTGAAATACTAGTGCTACTTAAAGCAGAACAACCTAAAATTGCAAATTTTTAAAATATGATTTTTTGATAGCTACTCACGAATAATCGCAGTTTTGTTTACTGAAAATTGAAGTTTTAAAATATGTTTTAGGCTTTTGTGTCGTGAAAATTATATAGATGCTTTGATAGCAAAGGTGTAGGTATTTTGGAATAGTCGATGCACAACGTATCATAATTCAAGAAAACTCAACTTTATTTATTTAATTGACAAGATAAACAAGAGTAATTCAAATGGAGATCAAATCTGTGTCAAGAAAAATGCTTGAAATGCATTTTAATTTAGGTACATACTATCATTTTCGCAGCAAATCCATATCTATAAAATTGAAATTCTCTTTTTCTGAACGCTATACGTTCTAAAAGTCTACTTGACGGATACGAACAATATTTGGCACAGTTGTTTCTCAGGGACCAGAGGAATTAATAGTCTACGTTAAAAGGTCTAAGGGTACCAGGGACCCTTTTGTAGACCCTTTTCTTAAACCAAATTTTACTTCCGTAATTCCCCGTTTACATTGCTATGGTTGAATGGTGGCTCTAACTTACTTGGGTTCACACGACCTCCAGTTCACCGTGGTAGAAATGCTGGTGAAGAGTAAGGAATCGCTAAAAAAAACAATAGAAGTAAGCTACGCGCAAGTAGCAGTTACAAGCGTCCATGAGTAGAACCGTGGTTTCCACCGACACTTTTATTTGCTTTTATTTAATTATTTTCCATGATGAACTAACGTTGAAATAAGTCTATATTAGATACTAGGCAGGTCAATATTGATGAGGAATACATGCGTAAAAACTGTCAGTAAGCTAATTGCATAGAAAAAGTTAAGGCTACATGAAAGGGATCCAGCATTAGTTACAAACAATATAAAAGATCAGTCTAAGGTAGTCAAAAACAATTTGTTTATTTTATTAATACATCACTCCAGTGCTCTGCTGCAGGTTAACTAACTCTCAAATATTAAGTGTTTCAATTGAGTTTGAAATGCATTATTATTGTAGTATCCACTGCAAATAGAATTGAATACTGTCAACATTTATTAGGTTTAAAGGCAGCTTGCTGTAGCCTTTTTCCCGTCTCATGAGGTCCATATTTCCAAACGGAAGGAAGATAGTCAATGGAAAGAGAGGACATAGAGATATCGTCTCCTTATTACTTAGCGACAATCATAATTAAGTTAATCTGGATACCCATTCGCGGCCATGCCCTTCCGCAATCCCACAATATTGAGCAATATAATTCGGGTACCTAATTCACATTCATATCTGTCTGGAATGTTGATTTGATCAATGCATCCTCGTTTGAATAGACCTGCTGGCGTATTATTGTTGGAGAACTTCTCTAATTTCCCTTTCAGTGAATAGCGCTGCCTTCTTTCTGCTCAACCCTCCATTTTCACTCGTTCTTAAACTAACTTTCGTTCTCGCGACCTTCAAATACCGGTAACCATCGCCAACCCTAGTACATCTAAATCTACGAAGTACCGTGCAAGCCACCACTAGGGTGTGTGGCACGGGGTGATTCCACACCAGGCATGCTGCACTCGTCCCAGCACAAGTCAGAATCTCGCACGCTCCCCCTGACGCTAGGTGCAGGCCAAAAGCAGTCAGGAGCCAATCGGAAACTGGGAGAGTGATACGTAAATGAACATGCAAACATGTAGAACAATGCTATACACACATCTAGTGGTTAATATTACTGATACTGTTAATTTATGAATACTACGAGATACTACTCCATGCAAAGAACAAAATAAAACAATGCCGGACAAATCGACCGGTGTGAAGTGTTAGTAGTGATGTTGTGTTATTAAGCACAAGTGAAGATTCTGCTCTGCCTATTGAGGGTGGGAGTTTCATGTGATTAATCTATCGCAACTATTATGATCCCTTATTGTACGTGGGAAAAATGAAATTTTAAATCTATCGGTTCGGCAGTCAATTTCCTTTATTTTATTCCTGTGATCGCTTCTACCGTAGTACGTTGGCTCTAGAAGTGTATGTTGAACGTCCGGCAAAAAAATGTCTGCTCCGAAGTAACTGTAGCGTGAGGAACGTTAACCTTAAAACGTGAGGAAAACGGGTTAGTTGGGAACAATGTGGCTGCCGCTGGCTAGAAACATTTCTCAGCTCCGCAGAACTCCTTAGTGCGTGACCCACTGAGACTATAACTGCTCCCACTAATACACTACATGCATCTCACTCCCCACCCTCTCCGGCCCCTTGTCCTTCGCTGGCCTCTCGAGAGGCGAGTAACCCTTGAGGCTCCTTTAAGAGATTCCGCTGCTTCGGATGCTGCGATTCGAGGGCAGAGGAGGACGGGCCAGGAGGCACAAGAGTGTTCTTACGAGGGGGAGAGCCGGGCGAGGAAGGCCCTGCTCTGGCATTGCGAGCACTCCTTAAAATTCCCGCATCGGCGAATTTCCATGAGATCCACCTCATCCTCCCTTTTAAGACCACCACCTCTCCACCCTCTCCCCTTCCTTGCGTCGGCTCACAGCAAAACGAAACTTCTCAGCGTACTAATCTTGCACTGGATATAGCGAGAGTAATCCTCATCGGAGTAGAAATTACCCTCGAGGAACATTATCAACACGCGGCAAACTATTGAAAATTACCTCGCTAACTTCAAAGACTGTGTGAATCAATCGACGGGTCTAAAGAAGAGCTAGAAAGATGTGAATCTTTGCTCAAGAAAGCGATGTCTATTTTTCGTGTAAAAAGTAATCCACCCTCCATATCAGTCGCGCAAAAGTTGTGGAAATCGTGAATGTGTGAATACGCTGTCTAAATACCATGGCATTTAAAATGTATTTTGATTTAATTAAGTTTAGATTATTCATCAAGACACCACGACATTATTTTTAATCAATAAAGCTATTTTATTCGCATGAGCAGTATGACAAATGCACTCAATATGACCGATTGAACTTGTATACTCCTCTGAGGTATCGTTCCTCATGGATCTACATTTTCTCTTTATTAATGTGAGGGAACAGAACGGCAACGTCACTAGTCACGTGGCCTCACGGATTATGGAACACACTAAAAACCAGCGTCCATTAGATGGGTTATAAAATAAGTGGCATTTGAGCTCATTTCAGTATGGAAACTACGACATTAATGTTTACAGTACTGATATCATTTGAGTTTTACTCGCATTTTTTCAAGATTTTGTCACTTACTGTGTGATGTTTTGCCTTCCCTCGATTGAAACGATGTTTACTTCAAGGATTGTTTTCCATAAAATAACAGAACTGCCGTGCGGGGACTTTTCGAGCAGTATTTGCTCCACAACTTTGTGTAAATTTGAAATCAGGTTAATGCATAGAAGTGCGTTTTGCGAGGGACCTGTATCTTCACATCCATCAACCCGCTACGCAAGGATTTATGTGTAAATTTTCATTTTGACCAGGATTTAGTTATATTTTTTTTTAAGCCAATATAGCATCTAGAATTAATGTATCTATTGACCACGTAACCTCTTCTTTTAACTAATTGAGTTTTGGTCAATTAAATTCTTTTTTTTTCTCACTGCTAACGTTTCGGCAAATTTATTGCCAAAAATTTATTGCTTTTTAATAGTTTTTATAAAAGGTGATAAATGTTTGTTTTTTTTAAATTGATGTCATTGTTATCTTTGTATTTATATAAAGTAATTTTCAATATTTTTTCTAAATTAATGTTTGGTGTAATCTGGTGAGTTCTCTTCTTGCCAAGAAACTGTTTATATTTACCCATCTATCTGCTTATATATGTTACTGTTTGCTAAAATGGAATGGTTGAAATCATGTTGGAGTAATTAAAATTCACAGGTTTGTTGATATTTGTCAAATTAGTGTACCCGATATAAAAAATGTACAGTGTAGTAATCACCAAACTGGTTTACAATTGTTATTTTTCTGTTTATATCTGTTTATGTTGTTAATTTTGTTTTGTGGTTTTCAATTAGCCCTGAGGATGGCAATAAATTTGCCAAAACGATGGAAGTGAGGAAAAAAGAATTTTAACTGAGCAAAACTCAATAAGTAAAAAGAAGAGGTTATAAAATCTAGAGTCCGTCCAAGATAAAATCGCAGTTGAGCTTTTAAAGGTACGACCAATAAGGAGGTACCGGCTTGCAAAGGTGCTCTACCAGTTAACCCTCGCCACCTGTTACTAAAATAATTACATCCTACCTACTTGGGGTCTTTTTTGACCCCAACGTGGGTTTTATTTTTTTTTAGAAATAATAATATTCCAATGACTTATATTAATGCGTATTTTACTTAAACACATTACAGATAAATTAACAGAAAAATACCACAGCATAATATACATTGCACAATTAAAAAAAAATTATTACAATTTTTTAGATTGCACAGATGGAATAGACATATGAAAAAAAATAGATAGTAGTCTTATTTTAAACCTTTATAATTGAGGAATAAATGTATCCAACTACATATTTAAGTACATAGTTTAATTATCTGAATACATTTTAATATAAAAAAAAAATTGCATTATTATGCCAAAACATTTTTATAACCATTTCCAAACAAATCGTAATAAAATAGAATCTTTTACAAATTGACATGATTCAAAATAATTTTTGCAAATTTTAATCTGAATCTTCATCTCTACTATCATTATTGTCACATTGCATACAGATGCTTTTTTGTTGAACATGATCAACGCACACATATCTATTGCAAATATTACAATGAATATTGGTTTTTTTGTCACTCTTACGTGGGCAAATGGAACATCTACCACGCTTATTTGTTGACTTAATTTCTATGTCATTTACTGGCAGAATGCTGCCAATCCCAGCATTTTTTATGGCAGTCCGAATTTTAGTTGTTTGGCATCCGGTTTTTCCTACTCGACGATGAATTTCAGGTGTTATCAATTCTTTTGCTAATTCTAAAAGAAACCGCCGCCTAGAATTTTTTCCGCGGAAAGAGGGATATTTACTCAAATACATTTGGTATGCATTTATACCTGCAAGATCCACGATATCAAAAAAGATAGCCAATGGCCATCGTCTAGTCCCTCTTTTTACTGAATACTGTCGAGCCATTTGATCTACAGTATCCACACCAAATTTTGTAGAGTTGTAATAGAGAATCACTTCCGGTTTGTTCTTTTCAGAGGAACATATTTCGAATGCCTTATGTTGAGTAGACAATAAAACCACTGATTTTCCTTTGCTGGGGACATATGAAGTCAAAAGAGTGTTATAGGAAAATGCAAAATTTGAGGAATTAATCTCCCGGTTTTTTGATGGGAGCATTGTTGGTGGCAATTCCCTGCGATTTTTTCGCATAGTACCCACGAGTGTTAGGGATAATTTTAATAAATCTTGGCCAAGATCATAACTTGTAAAAAAATTATCTGTGGTGATGTTTCGACCAGACCCACTCAAGTGTCTCACCAGATCCATTACTACCCGCTTCCCTTGTTGAATTTCACGCATATCTCCATGTTTACCTGCGTAGATTTGCAAATTTATTATGTACATATTTTCGCAATCCACAGCCATCCAAATTTTAATGCCGTATTTTCCTGGTTTCGAGGGAATATATACTTTAAAAGCACACCTTCCTCTAAAAGTACATAAATGTTCATCAACAGTGATGTTGGGACCTGGAATGAATGAACTTTTACATGCACAAGAAAATAAGTTCATTATTTCTGACACAGCTTCTGCCTTGTTTTTTGTTTCCCTTTTGCGTGCTTCCCGAGTTTCTTTATCATCAAATCTTAAACAGCTTAGAATATTCTCAAAGCGACTTCTTGACATAGTTGCTTTAAAAATCGGAAATCCAAATTCATCAGACCAAAATTCGTTCAAAGGTTTTCCTCGCCCCTTTTGGACACCGTAAGTTATACACAGGCCAAGAAAAGCTAAAAACTCAATGGAATCGAGGCTCTTCCATTTTTCTAAGCTTTTTCTATCCTTAATTTGATTTGCCCGTTGATTTGTGTATTGACAAATTTTTTCTACCATTAAATTAGTAACAAAACATCGAAAAAACTCAGATTTTTCCACACACTGAATATGCCCTGGGAAACCTGCGTCCTGCCTGATAATATTCCTGGATAGTTTTTTTCCAGTCGTCTTTGGTTCCCTAGTATCCCATTTTATTTTTCCATCCTTACTCACCATGAACCGTGAATCGTCTTCTTTGACACTTTCGCCTTGGATATCCTCATCCTCCTCCTGGTCCTCTATTTCCACCTCTAAGTTGTCTTCCTCTGCTTCACTTCCATCACTCTCATTTTCAATGTTTTCTTCATCTGAGCCAAATAAATCGTTAAGGGCTTCCTTCTCGCTGTACCCAGGAGCAAATTTGACTCTATTGGATGCCATAATTGGGAATTATTCCTGTATAACCTGTGCCTGCATTAGTCAAGAGGAGATATGCATATAAATACACCCGAATAAGTAGGAGTTGCAATAAGATCGTACTTGGCAAATAAAACAACACTAACCATTCAAAATATGCAGATGACGTTGACAACGTGAATTTTTTTCGTCTTTCTCCTAAAATCCACTAGGTGCACTATTTAAAACTCATCAATTCCTTCAATTCTCTCACTAAAATATTGTGATTATTTCCTCACGAGAGCTGAAAAAAAGGAAAGTGCAACTAAGAGAGGCTTCAAAAACTTCATATTACCTAGTAAATACATGAATCAGAACAATCTCCCGTAAAGAACATAAAACTAGTACTAAAGTAGTAGGTAGTACTATGGTTAAGAAAGTAGTACTTACCGTTTCGCTAATAATTCCAATGTGGGAGATACTCTTGAGCGGGATAGCTATGAGTTCTGCAGTCGACGGAGGAGTGACCACGAGTGACGATTCTCACTGTATAAGCCGAGTTCATATCAGAGGCCGAATACTACTAAGTCACGATACGAGTTGAAAAAACACTTGAGAGTATTGCTGATTACAAAGAAAACACATTGTTGATGATGAATCAGCTGGGCGATGAAAAAAGTTAGATTAGAAGTTCCAGAGCAATGACAGCTACTACAATCGTCGGAGGAGCGACTACAAGTTGTTACTATGTATCAGCTGAGCTCGTTTCAGTGGACGAATATTACGAATTGCTGATTACAAAGTTGCTGGATTTGGAAATGGAGTTGCTGATTACAAAGAAAACGTTGGCGACGAATCAGCTCTGCGCAGATAATATTTGGAATAGAAGCTGCAGAGCAAGTTGAAAACATAGTATGCTAGCAATCACTTAGTATTATTCAGCTGCTTTTATGTGATATTTATGAGGTGAATGTAATCGACTGCTTATGAGTTAGTCTCTAAGTTCACCCATTTCGAAACTGCTGATTTGTAATAGATTTTACATTTGAATAGCTAATCCTTTATTCGTTTCACTAAGTTGAAATATAACTTTTTCAATACCACGGTGTATATTACTGTTATATCAAATTCGGTATCGCAGGGAAATACATCCAAAGAATCCATGGCTCTACGATCTTCATCCCTTCTAATAATTTCAATATTCGGTATATTACTCAGTTTATGATAAAAATTCTAATATATATTCCTTACATGACAGAGTCATCAGAAAAGCTAATTTTTATTTAATTATTTCTAAAAGATGATGATAATTCATCTCCTAGAATTGAAGTACGTTCGGGGAGATTTTAGTTCCACATACCCTACCTGGGGTCATAATTGACCCCAAGCCAGAAATAATTTATTTTTAGGTTTCTTGCTGCAAATGTTTTAAAAATGAAAAGTGGAATCGATGCAAAAGTGATTTATCGGAGAATTCCTAAAATATCATGAATAAATCTGTAAAAATTAATAAGTTATTGACATTTATCTATGAGTTGGGGTCAAAAAAGACCCCAGGTAGGTAGGGAGGGTTAAGCTACCCTGGCGTCATCTCTCACTGTGAATTTCATGGGGGTCTGGGTTCGAATCCCAGTCCAGGCGAATGATTTTTTCACTGTGAATTTCACACAATTGTGTGACCACCAGCGGGTGACTCAGTTAAAGTTACTGCGCGGCCAGTTCCGCAGTTCTTTGAAATAGAGGGATGGAATTATGAAAAAATGAGCTTTTAGCCAGCAGTATAGTTTTGAAAACTATGTATAGAGTCGCAATGAGGCAGGAAGTGAGCAAATGTGTGCGGAATAAAATCCGATAGAAAGTCCTCCTCTGTCGTCTCGATTGATGATGAGGAACAAAATACCCCATTCGTCGATCATTCTATTTTCCTCAAGCGAGCGATATATTCCCACATTCCCCCCCTCTGCCCCATTTCCCCCCTCTATTACCCCCCTCGTCATGCCTCGGTCCACTTTGATCCGTTCCCCTAGGCGTGGAACACAAATGTTTTTTTTTTCAGATTGGTCATCCCAGCTTCAGTGCCAGCTAATAAAATTCCGTTAACCGTTAGCGATTAATGGTGGCTCGGTTTACCAGCGAATTGAGGTTTGAACGGCTGTCGCGGTCATGGTCTTCACCGATATGCTCTATTTGCCGAGGAGCAGTGACTGATGGTGATCTGCATTAGGTCCTCGCCGGTAAGGATAACTGATTTTGATTCACAGTTTATTTTCACAAACTTGAATTAATAAAAGCTGCAAGGCTACATAACAGTTTCCAATGTTATAAAATTTAAATCGAAAAGCTGTATTAGATATTGATGTATCCCATGTAAAAGGATAAAAGAAATCTCAGAAATGGGAGAAATCAGAATTGAACGAATAATTGTGCTGCATTTATGGCGATGAGCCAACGCGAGACATCTTAAGCTGTTTTCCAAATGATAGTCCACTGCATTAGTCAAAAATATAAACAAAATTTCTTATCATGTAGTAAACAGAAATAATGTGTTTCCGTGATCGAAATGTTTTCTCATAATATTATCCTATTTAGTAACTGAATACCATAAGCCCGAGTGTTGTGAGTAGCACATTTGCCATAAGAATAGTATTTTGCTATTTGTTTTAATCAAAAGAATATGTATCTGAGTTTCCAAACTGCGAATAAAATGAATCGCATATTGTATTCATTAAAGTCAATATTCGGGTTGTGGTTATCATGGTGATTGATGAATGATGAGAGTAAAAAATTATTGTTGTGACAAAATCACGTCTACACTCTCGCCAGGCAGTTGAGTGCGATGCGTCGACTGGCGCTCGCGCGTAATACAAATCGAGAGTCAAGTGTAGCACATACGTAACATAATCAACACAAACGTTATTAAATCAAAGTAAACTATAATTAATGTAAAAAAAAAATTGTAATTACTATGCCATTGCCAAAGAAAAATATGGGGTCAAACTCGTAAAATAGGAAAAAAGGGAGGGAAGCGCCGCCGTTACAATATATATGAGTTCACGGAAGTATCATATATATCCTGCCATTACTATTGGATGTACTTATTATATATATATATATATATATATATATATATATATATATATATATATATATATATATATATATATATATATATATATATATATATATATATATATATTTAGTTCAAACAGGTGGTGAAAGAAAGAGGATAGAAGACATATAAAATTGGACAACACAATGGTGATGTGAAGAGGGAATGATGGCCGATACCAAGTGAAAAAAATTCGTCTAGACCGGGAATTGAACCACGGACCTTACGATTTCGCGCCGGATGCTCTGAACACTAAGTTATCTAGACTACTATAGAAACACTGGAATCGGCGGGGGGTTTATATGAATCAAACACCCCCAAGATTAGCCCGTAAATGTCGCCGAGAGATGGCGCTGGGAATTTTCACTCACCGGCAGAGAAGAAATTACGTACACAGAAGAGGAAAGCAAAGTTAGAATCAGGCACACAAGACAGTGGTAAATATACAGAACAGGTGTTTCGGGGCACGCAGAGCCCAAGAAGTAGAAATGAGCCATTCCGGCCATACAACCATTCATTCATTCACTCAATCCGCTCAGCTAGAGCTGTGAGCGGTTTGAGTGAATGAATGAATGGTTATATATATATATATACATATATATACACACACACCACTGTTAGCTCTCGATCGGATTTGGGGTCCGCCAGAGGGAGTACAGGGAACAGAACAACAGTTTATTGTGGTGACACTCTTACATCTCGCGGCCAACTGACCACGAAGAAACGCCGTTTCCTCCCGCTTACACACCTCAGAGTCACCTCGTGACTTTACCTCGACACCTTATTGGTTGGTTAATCCGTATGTTCGGTCGTGCGACGGTACATAGTCCGCGCTGACTCATCGAGTTGGAAGCGGAGAGAGAGCTCTCCGGAAGCGGTTGGAATGTAAGGGGGTGGCAAAACTGCAATATGCAGAGGAATAGGTATGGAAGGAAAATTACCGAGTCTCTCTCTCTTACACCACGAAAGGTTCGCCAACAGGCCACAACAATAAAAAATACACTTGACAGGGGGTGGGGAAAGAAAAGTATAAAGAGAAGACTTACTGGGAACGTTTCGGGCATGTAAGCCCTTCCTCAGCTATAGAAAAAGCTGTTTCTCTAGCTGAGGAAGGGCTTACATGCCCGAAACGTTCCCTGCAAGTCTTCTCTCTTTTTGCTTTTCTTTCCCTACCCCCTTGTCAAGTGTATCTTTCATTAAAAATATCTTATATTTATTATACATATATTTATACATAAATAATTATATATATCCATTATATATTAAATGGCCGACAAATGTACACAAATGCTGCAGAGTGCAGTGGCATTTTACATGTAATACGCGGTCATGATTCCATAATCCTAAGAGTGGCCACCTTTTAAGATATTCCACGAATCAACCGGGCTCCACCATGCACACCCACATTCATGTCCTCGTGCGACGCCACAACAATTGGTTTTTTCTACGAGCAATAAACTGCGCAAGTCGCTCACGCGCCATTTTCATTGCATTCCAGTCGAAGGCGGAGGCGGTTGACCTGAAGTGGAGTGATTATCAAAAGAACTTTATCACTCCCACAGTATACTGACAACGTAAAACTAGTTCTGGTTGTCAAGCCATTCTCAGGTACGTTCAGGTGAGAATGGCATGGCAACCGAAAAAACCGTGCGATAATTCCCGATTCCGGCAAATATATTTAGGTATGTCTGAGAGGAATGGTCGAAGATAAGGGGTGAGGAAAGGGGGGGGCGGGTTGAAAGGACTAATAGAGGAAAGGGCGGTGGAGGAGGGGGGGTGGGGTGGGTTCACCGTCAAATGAAAAGGAGAGCAAGGAGGGTACGGGTAGGGAAGAAGACTGGTAACAAGTTAGGAAAGCTTATGTCGTTGAGGAGGTTGTACTCTCCTTGAAGAAAACCGATCGTCCGATGCTCATAGGCTTCAAGGCCGTCATTTTAAAGGTGCAATGGAGCACTTCCGGGAGTAAATGGATCCGATAGCCCATCTTCATCAGATGTCGGCAAAGGCCGATGACTCGTTCCTGTTTCTCAAACAGGCCTTGGATCCAGTTTTATTATTACGGCCAGTTTGGCCAATATTAGCATTTTTAGTCATAACAACAGAGTTAGTACACACCACATATTGAGCTTGTTTCAAATACATGTTTTGAATTATCTAATAATCGTCTCAGATGTTTTTTTTAAATAAAAACGTCTTAAGAGTATAACAGGGGAAAGTATTGAAAACCGATTAAGACAGTGGATCAATGAACGGTATTTTGCACCATTTGGTTTAGTTTTGTGGGTAGAAAGGTGGCAAGAACCTTAAGTTTTTAGGAGTTTAGTAGTTTTAATTTTTTGTTTAAGATCTTCAATTACTAAGTAATAGCATACACGTTTTTATGGCTAATTAATGGTCAACAAAAGTTATAAAACAGCCTCCATGAATAGCCATGCAGCCAAATCATCCAATAGCCAAATCCAGCTATGCAGCCGCAGCTGGATGGCTGGATAAACTTCCGTCATCTATGAAAAACATAACGCTTAGGAAATATCTAAAGCATTACCTCATAATTCAAGACACCGCACAATGGTCTGAGTAACATCGTCGTTGAAACACTTAACAAGGCTAAAAATCGATTTTTTTCATGGAGTTTAATTTACGTCAGAGATGCTCCTTTAATAAAAATAAATGATGTAATCGTGTTGACCAAAGGAAGTTGTACGGATTGATGACCCGTGTCCGATTCGTTCAGACTGTTCTAACTGGGAGATCAGCGCCACCATTAAAAAATAATTTTCTCACGCTCTAATTGGGATCAATTTACAACTCGTCGTAGATATACAGTATTTCTAGCATATAGTTAGATGATTTACTCATTTCGAAACCCGCGCAATACTTCCACATTAACAAATCGTCTTTTCGGGTCCTCTTTAAGTGACCGTGTCAAGATATTCTTCTACTGTGCTTCGTCACTCGCTTTACCGAAATCAATTGGGCGTTAAAATAATTTTGCATTATCTGGTAACGAAAGTATGTGCTTTGGCTTGTGAAAGATTTTAAACCTCTCTTCATCTCTTCAAAGATTTTGACCTTACCCCCCTCTACATTCTCACCTGTGCCACTTTTGTAAAATGCGATCTAGACCTATTCATAAAGAACACAGAATTCCATCGCCATAACACTCGCGGAAAAGAAAACATACATATCCATCAGTAATTATTTTCTCACTCCCAGAAAGGTCCACTCTGCTTCTATAATCTATAATAATTTGCCTAGTTACATCAAATCTACACCCTCTATAAAGTTATTTATCAGGAAGTTAAAAGTATTTCTAGCTGGATCTGGCTATTATAGCATGGATGAGTTTCTAATGGACAAAAGAGTATAAGCTCTGCATATATATATATATGTTTTTTCTATTTTGAAATATTATCTATCTGCAGTGTGTGTGACTTCATTGGCACCTAATGTGACCAACAAATACCATATGAAATAGTCATTCTTGTACTTTTACATCATTTTTTTAAGCTTGTCTTATATCTTTCTTTTGTAAGATCCTTGGACAAATAAATTATTATTATTATATTATTATTAAGCAAGAGTTAAGTGCTCTTCTAAAGTGCCATTTTCCAAGCTCTTAGCAATTTTATTCCTAAGCGCGGGCAGTGCTAAGAAATAGAGGTCTGTTTTATATTCTCAAAGAAGTTGAATCGCTAAAATTAAAGTAGCAGCGCCGCGGATACCTGAATGTCTAATAAATTGGTAAAATGTTACAAAATAGCAAGTTTTGGAAATTCCGTTCCAATGTGATATAGATCTCGATTTTTAACCTAGAAATGATCGGTAAGAAGAAATTCGAAGTGAACCCTTCTCTGCTCGTGGGGATGAGGGATAGAGAGGTGTGTGTTGGGGGGATTGGCGTTGGATCTATTCTTTCTTCCTCCTCTCTCTGTGCGGGCGGGGCCAAAGCGACGACTCCAAGTCTCGCCGTTGGCCCAGACAGCGTCGTCGTCGCGGAGTGCAATAAGAGGCGGGTGATTAAAGAAGGCGAGAGGAAGTGGAAATATGCTAATTTTTATGAGGCCCACGCAGCTGGCTCTCTTTGTCGCGAATGATTTTTGTGCTGTCTTACGATGGCGCTATCGATCCTCTCTCGGGCGAGTTGAATGCCAGTCGCCGGGTTTCTGCCCCCGTCCTTTCCTTGGCCTCAATTTATGGACTCCATGAATGACACTACATTAGTGAAGATTCAGATTTGAAATCGATTCGTTGAAGAACATAACTTGAAATTAAATTGCGTGAACAAACGTAGTTCACAATGTGATATCAATATTTTTCGGGTGAAGTCTGCGCATGTTGATTAGGCTCACAACAGTTTCGCTAGCTATCCTGCTGGCGATCCTGAAGGATGCTGAAAGGATCCTTCACCTGAGGACGCCAGCAGGCTAGCTGGCGATACTGTTGTGATCCTAATCAACATACGCAAACGTCACCCGAAAAATGTTGATATCATCTGATCAACGCCGCGGAAACCTGAGAACGAACATGGTTTATAATGCCCTTTGTTTTTATGCCATACTTTTTGGTAGGTAGTTCGTATGGAAGGTGGACAATAACTAAAGACATGGGCGCCAAATGTGGGTACGATGCTATTATTTGGATCACGGAGGAAGGGTTGAGAGAAACCCAGTGTTGGCTTTCTGCTAATATCGCTACGTCGTCTGCAAAGGCTAAAACGTTAATTTGGGTCCCAATTTTGATACCAAGGTCCATTACACAATACCAGTGTTACTTTTCCTAGTGCCTCCTCTATTGCAATATTAAATAGAATTGAGGAAATCCCATCTCCCTGCCTTACCTCTGTGTTTATTTTTAACGGCTCGGAAATATTTCTATTGATCCGCACTAAGCCCTTGATTCTGTGCTACACAGCTTTGCTAGACTTATCAGTTTTCTTGGGATCCCAGTATCCTAGCGAGCCACAGCAAAAAAATGATCCCCTAGATGCTATTTCTTAAATAAATGTCTTCTCAGTGCATCATCATTGGCAGTCACAAATTAGAAGATTGATTTACTACAGCTCTCCTATGTAGTATGTTTTCAGCTAACCATTTCAAAATTTCTCATCATACTGTTCTTCGTAATATGCTTAAATAATTCCAACCTAGGTTTTCCTCGGTGATTCTTCCGATTGTATTTTCTTCCCATTAATGCTTTCAGGAGGCCGTTATGTCTGATGAAGTGTACACTAAGTTTATCTCTCCAACTTTGCATGTTTTTCTCATCAGTTAACTTTTCTTCCCAGCTTATAGTAGCTCCTGGCTAAGTGAAGAGAGATGGAGGTAACAGGAATCATCCGTGTATAATGGAATGAGTAATAAATAGAAGAGAACGGAGAGATGTAGTTAACCTATTTTATGACTGGAAAACTTGTATGGATGATAAATTCTCCAAGAAATAGAGTGAATGTGCCAATATTTCACTCGGAAAAACGATTCAGTCTTCGAGTTGGGAGCTATCCGAGCATTTTTCCGCCAAGAATAAACGTTATTCCATTAAGAGACCCATGTAATTACATAATGCACTGCCAAGTGTCATTGCCTACTTGCTGTAAAATTGCTGGCAAGATGTCAGCTTCTCCTCTTTGACCTTGAGCGTACTACATTCAGCATGTAAATATGCTACACGATGCCTCTTGTAGTCTCCTTTTCCAAGTGAATTTAAGGAGGCTATCTACATCGCTTGGTTAATGGTGGAGAAAAACGGTTTAGGTGCTACACACCATATTCAAGAATTGGCGGACAATAGAAAAACATATATACCACGGACGACCTAATTTAACAACGGCTATTTCTAAATGTGTAAAGCTTCATAGAGAAATGAAGGGCTCCTGTCTTCATTAAAGGAACTCCATTGCATGTCTCTAGAGTTCATCAACGTACACATTTTTGAGAGATTCAAACTTCTGTAATTTAAGATATTTTACAGCCGTATAGACGTGCATTCTCTCAACGATTGTGGATTTCAGGTGTAGTAACACGTATGTCTGTGGTGGGAACAGGGCTTTGGTCAATGATCGGCCTACACTGTCCCCATTTTTGCATCTCTTTCTCCCGACTGAGAACTCCCTTCGCGTACATACCCGCCATATTGGTGTCGTGAAATAGCTTTCGCGCGTCGCCGACGAGGACGCGCAGGTCGGTATGCGACCTCTTTCCTGAGCAGACAGCGTCGTCTACCGAGAGTTTGGGGAAAGAAGCAATGCCGTTATTCCAGTTCAGACAATCATGGTAGCATCAGCGTAACCAGCTAACATGCATTCTCACCACACAATCGAATCTCTGTCCAGCCTCCTACAGGAATAGCAGCAAACCAGTGAAATGCAAGAATCTATATCACATTCTAAACTCGAACGAAAGAGAATTCCCCCATCCCTGTGACGTTTTGAAACTTTCGAAATGGTTTCAAAAGGAAGTGACATTTATCAAAATAATACTTTCCTCCGTTCGTTTTGTTGTCCTTTTTTAATGCGATGCTTTATCGATTTTGGTTCGAAATTCGTCGACATTCGACCCCCGTTGCTAGCCGATAGGATTTTTAAAAATTCCTCAATTGGGTTGGTGTGGTGAAGAGAGAACAGGCTTCATGTCATGAAGTCCCACTTTTAAATTCTGGCAGGGTGGAGATTTGTCAGTGGAATTCTGATCCCTACCTGGGTACCGAATATTTTCTTCAAGTGTTGTTCCGTCGGATGGGCCGTTGAACCGTGGTCCCCATGGCGCGCCTTCCGTTAAGGAGGTTCCGCCGCGACTGTGTGAGTCAAAACAAATACTATATTCCACATCTTTTATATTTTGTCAAAAAAATCCTGCTTTCACTGATGAAATGCGTTACCTATAGAAACCCTAAAGTAAGATTCAAAATATGAAGATTATGCCACGAATGTATTTTAAATGAGCACTTTTTTCCAGCCATAGGAGCCGACTGCAGCGCCATTTCCTACGAACTACCGCATTTTGACTTCAATCACGGCATTAATTCCCTAATAACTAAAAAAATAAGGTGGTAAGGTGCCTATTTTACATTTTTATTCAATTTCTCTGGATTATTTCCTTCTTCGAGACAGTTTTCCACGAAAATGGCCTTTGTATTATATGGAAAAATACCATTCTTCTCCGTGTTTCTCTCATTCCCCATTGAACACCATGTAATTTCAAGTTCAATTATAGAATAAAATAGCGTGGAAAGGTATTATTTTGTTGTTCATATCAGATAGAGATACCTTTATCAGATACCTTTTCTACAAGTAGACAGAATATGAATAAAATGACATTTAAGTCATTTTACGGTGGAACTACCTTAAGGTGGTTGGAGCGATTTATGTTTATGCGCATATTAGTGCGAAACTTTGCGTACGTGTTCTCACTAGGGACATCTAATGAGAATATTGTGAAAATGTCATCAATCATCTTTGGTTTCTTGTCAATTCGATTCTATTTGAACATTAGGTCTGATGGCACATGACATATGCTTCGAAATAATTCGATTATATATAGAGGTTTTCTTCTAAACGCAAAATAGGTATAACGTTTAAAATTATTATGATGGTTGCTAACAAATATCTTGGCGTCACACCGAGTCCAATGAAAGTATTTAGATATAGTTTTCCCCTATATATTTCGAACACTGCGCCGAAAACCTAAGTGTATTCCTATATTCCTAAGAACCTATATATAAACCTATATAAATATATATTCCCAGAACCTATATTCTTTAATGAAGGATAAAAATGTAAAAATAATTCTTGTTCCATTTTCATTACTACCTGCATGGTGAGTTTCACCGCATACACAGGTGTACTTAAAAGTAATGCAGTCATAGAATAATTTTTCCACTTACTCGAAGAGAGACTGAAATGAGCACCCAGACTCGCGATTACTGCTCCAGCCACCTTTAAGGTGGTTCCACCGTAATTTGACTTAAATGTCATTTTATTCATATTCTGTCAATGTAAAAATCCTTCTCCTCTATCTGATATGAACAACAAAATAATACCTGTCCACGCTATTTTATTCTATAATTTAACTTGAAATTACATTTTGTTCAATGGGGGAATGAGAGAGAAACACCAGGAAAAAAGGTATTTTTCCATAAAATATAAATGCCATTTTCGCGGAAAACTATTAAAATGAAGGAAATAATCCAGAGAAACTGAATAAAAATAAAATATAGGCATCTTACCACCTTAATTTTCTAGTTACTAGGGAATTAATTCCGTATTTGAAGTCAAAATACGGCAATTCGTAAAAAAATGGCGCTGCAGTCGGCACCTATGGCTGAAAAAAGTGCTAATTTAAAATACATTCGTGGAATTCTCTGCATTTTTTCTACTTTACTTTTGGTTTCTGTAGGTAACGTATTTCAGCAGTGAAAGCAGGATTTTTTGGACAAAATATAAAAAATGTGGAATTAAGTATTTGTTTTGACTCACACAGTCGCGGCGGAACCTCCTTAAGAGCAAGCCATTGCTGACGCCCGGCTTCTCTCCACTATTCCTCCGTTAAACAAGTAATCCTAACCGTTCCGACTCACTCACCTGTCATGGCACACACGAACTCAACTGTCGGTCACCTCCTCAAATATCCAACTGAACAATTTCGGAAATCCGGGTGAAAACAACGAGCAGTGACGTCATGAATGTGGGGTCCGAGTGAAAATGATGAAAATATTCCTCTTCCCCAAGGAATACAAACTTTTGTTTCCTGGGGAGTAGGATTACGAGAGATGAGCGAAGTAGGGAGGAAGTACGAAGTAGAATTAATCAAGCAAAAAGTGCTTTTAACAAAAACATTGAAACTTTTTACGTCCCGATGAAATAGTCTTCAAATAAGAAAGATGCTCCTTAAAACCTATGTCTGGAGTGTATTGTTATACTGGTGTGAGACGTGGACCTTAGGGGTAGAAGAGAAAAGGAGACTGAATTCGTTTGAAGTATGGTGTTATAGATAGATAGATAGATAGAAAAATATTTATTTTTCAGGCAAAAATCCATCAGAAGAAAAACAATAATAACAATACAGTTTGCAGGCACAATCAAAATAACAAAAAAGACAAACTTTTCATCATTTTTTAAAATATCAATATATAATGTCTTCTCATTTCATAACATAAGAAATTTATGTACGTAAAAAAAGGCAAACACAAAAAACTCATGTATTCATAACTTAACAAATAGCAAAATGATACAGTAAATAAGGAACCATAATAACATGAACACAAATTTGAAAAAAAAAATAATGAGGGTAACTTATGTTATTCACGGGAAAGTAAATAATCATGATGTTTCATTTTAAATGTTTTAACAGATATGCAATTTTTAATATCAGTTGGCATCTTATTCAATATGTGACAAGCTGTTACAAGAAATGATTTATTATATGCTGTGGTGCGATGCCCTGGAAAATACAATTGGTTAGGATCAGACCTAGTGGACATTGTGGAGACAGAGGGACAGCTAAGGAACAAATCATACAAATACTTGGGTGATTTGTTTTTAAATAGAACGAACAAATAGGATCCCAGAAGCTACTCTCTACGGGATTTGACGTTGAGCCATCTTAGTTGTTTATAATATTGTGTGATGTGGACGTCTCTGCGAAGGTCAACAATGAACCTAAGGCCTGAGTTTAAGGCCCGGTGAAGTTTGAGTTTATTTTCTTCGTTGAGGTCATTATAAACAAGAGTAAATACATGAGTTTTTTGTGTTTTCCTATAACAATATGCTGAAAATTGGATGGGCAGACAAAGTGACGAATGAAGAAATTCTTCGACGAGTAGATGAAAATCGCAGCCTAATAGTTCAGAGACGAGTAAAGATTGTTGGACATGTTCAGCGACACGAAGGGCTCCTGAAATAAATAATAAAGGAAAAATTAAAGGAATTAGAGACGGGGAGGCCACGTCTGCAGTACCTGGGGCAGATAACGAAGGACATAGGATGCAGGAGTTACGTTGAAATGAAGAGGAAGGCAGATACACGAGAAGAATGGCGAGTTGCTGCAAGTCAATCAAAAGATTGAACACTGGAGGAGAGGAAGATCCCTCTTACACTTCTGTGCTCATCTCCCTTCTTCTCGCTGCCGCGCCCGGCGACGGCCGGCCCTTGCTGCCGCATCCGGCGACGCGTCCGGCCGTTGCCGTCACGGTGGATGCGGGATCTGCCGGTCGAAACCTTTCCCGTGCCTCGCCATCAGTCACTTAACCCTCCAAACAGTAGATTAATCCTCCGGTGGGCGCGCCAAACTCACTCCCACGAGTGGGCTTGCCGCGGCAATGTTAACACTTAAATAAATTGCATTTATATATTTAAGGGCAAGATAATTTACTAATACAAAAGACTTTTAAGTTGTTACAGTTACATCTTTTATTGCTTGACAGTGAATGTACATTGTTAATCATCTAAGTTCATATCTAGGCCCTGTTCATCTCCCCATCTCATACATGTTGTCTATTGACGACAATGCCTCCTACATACATTATTTGTACATCACTGGCACACACTTTTTGACCTGCAATTTTTATGCCACCTGCAAACATGGCATATTACTGGTTTAGGTGCTTCAGGAAATGGTTCCTTGTTCTTTTATTTTCCTTAAATTTCTTTTATATCTTTAGTCAAACGTCAAACTCTCTTCGATGTCACACAGCTTCTGAAGCGTCCGGTGGATCATTGATCCGGATATCGGAAGTACTTCCTCCTATCATGAAAAATGAATACCTGGAGACACAGGCATTAAATACAAACGGTACAAAGTGGAGAGCTCAGAAACTAAAATATGCTGCAGTTTGCCGCGGGCGCGCCCACCGGAGGGTTTAAACCCATTCGATTTCCCTCCCCCAATCACCACCACGCCCTTCGCCGCCCATGCTATACTTCACTTGATACTTCGTGGTTCTACTTCTGCATACGCCCCGGCGACCCACCACAAGAGGGTGTGGGCAGGGAGTAGGACAGGAGCCGTGAAAAAAGGATGTAAATGGGTGAAATAATTTGGGACAACGAAAGGATCAACAGTGAGATGTGTGAGAGACTACCCTTGAGTGGTTAGCATCTCGTGATTTTATTTCGCAGTCGTTTATTGTTCATCAAGAATAGAATATTTTTATAATCGTGTATTTGACAATATCCCAAGTGTCAGTTCTAGAGACTTATTTCTACCAGAATGGCAGTGTTTATCTCTTAATAAGTATATCCTAACACTTCGTAGTGTGGGGTTAATTCAATGTCCTCCGGCTCATCCTGATACTCGCTCAATGGGGGTTCATCACGATTTTTGCATTTTACTTTATCGTGCAGGGGACCATGACAAATTATCATTTTCAGATCATCTCTTAAAGATTCCAAAAATTGCCAGATATATAGGAGTCTTAAATTGAATGGAAGGGACAACCTTCCCATAACGGCAGTGACGTCATTTATCTTCAATCGCTTCTTCCCTCTTCTTCCCGATATATTCTAAAAGATGCCTTAAAAAGTTTTTGTGAAGATGTCCACTTCTGCCGGAAATACAACAGTATAAATATTAAGAAAATACTTAGAAAAAATATCCGTCTTCAACGGGAATCGAACCACGGGCCATGGGATCGATGGATGAAAATGCAACCACGGAGTGCCACCGAAAAAAATGCAACTTTCTAAGATTACATTCAATCCATTCTGGCGTAACTTTGTGGAAGTCCATTTTCAAATAATGACAAGGCCAATTATGTTTAAATCCACAAAGTATTTTATTGGTACAACTAGTTTCAACGCTACGGCGTCATCGTCAGATGAAAGCATTAAAGTCTATATAGTATATCAAGCATTTAAAGTTATATACCACAGGCTATGACTTTAATGCTTGTATCTACCTGATGATGACGCCGTAGCGATGAAATTAGTTGCACCAATAAAATACCCTGTGGATTTAAACATAGTTGGCCTTGCCATTATTTTCTATGATTAGTTATTTGGTTATTAGGCCTTAAATTTTCTCGAAGCAACTCAGTAAATCTATATTTAAACTTTTGCAAAATTTATTTCAACGGTAATACGGAAAAAGCATTCGAATGATAATCCCCCATTGGAAATTTTCAAGTTAGCACAGCCGCAGCATTCAACGGCTCCCAAGCTAGTCCTTCCTCGGCGTGGGTGGGTGGAGGCAAACATGGCACGTTTTGCAGCGAGGGTAATGGGGGGGAGGGGGTTCACGTTTGCGTGCGTGGGAGGACGAATGTCCAGGGGGGGGCAGGGGGGGGGCAGGGGGGGAGGGTGCAGAGAAGGAGTGGAGAAGGAGTGGAGAAGGAGTGGGTGGCAAGTTGACGAATGTCCTCGCATCCTTCAACCAATCCACTCCGTGCTCCCAAAAAAGAGCTTCAGCGAAATTCCACCGAGTTAACTCCAAAACGCTTTCCATGAAACTTCTCCATCAACCCTTCCCTAGAAATCATTCATAGTAAAATCGTGTCAGTTTTAGGATAAATTACCAGACAATATAAAAAAACACCACCTCAATCAATGTATTCAAAAACCTACTATTTAACTATGTAAAAGATATTGGAAATGAAAACATAGAATAGGAATCAGACACAAGTAACCATATTGTGTGATACATTGTATAACAAATTGAATATTGAAATTGATTTATTAACTAAAAATTTAAAAAACATTCCTAATCATTTGTATATTTGTCTGGATGTTATGTTATGGTATGTTTAGGTTTACAGGTTTTTGACGTATATTATGTTTAGGTTTAAGATATGATTATTGTAAAATGTATGGTATGTAGTATGTTAAGATAGTAAGATTTTTGAAAAACGTTAAGATATGCATTTGTAATATCCGTTGTATTTACATCCTGTTTTGTTTTTTCTCTAAATTTGGCATATAAGCTCACAGTTTAAAATCTCCTTGCATGAACCTTACTTACTAATTTATAACATATAAAACTGAAACAGCTGTTTTTTATTTCTATATTTTGTATGTTATGTATTATATATATATATATATATATATATATATAACGAGTAAATAGACTGGTACATTTAACAAATATCCCTATATTTGTTTAAATGTGCCAGTTTTTTTAAATTCCAAAACGGGTACTACTTTCCGGATGCTCTTCGTATATATATATATTCCTTGAAAGAAAATAATGTTATGATGAAAACTACTGCCCCATAGGAGCATTCGCTCCTAGGTCAATAAATGTTTTTGCTATTCTATTCCCTACTCCCACGGAGTATTCCATAGGAACCATTCACAGCGTCTTTCGTTGTTCAATGTCATGAAATTTTTTAAAATTTCGATCATCATTTGTCAGAACACAGTTTTAAGTTGTCGGATTCGTTGTTTGTTTACGAGAGCGGCGGACAATTGTCGTTAAATTTTCCGTTGGGGGACAAAAGGGCAGGATAATAGGATGAGGGTTAAGTGAGATATTGAGAAGTGAAAATGGAGGGAATCGTAGAATAGGATTCCCCAACTACTCCATTTGGAATCGAGACAAGTAATTAAAAAAATATGTATCAAATGCATTTATATCAAAATAATCATCGTTAACTTCAATGTTGAAATAATCTTTTCACTCTTAAGACCTGGTTACACGGTACATTAGCATGTACAAGAAAATGTGTGAATGTCTGAATGTCAGAATGAACGCGAGAATTCACCGTGTAACCATACGAAAATGTACGATTGTATGAATGTCTGACAGAAAATAGAACCAGTTCTAATTTCGTTCAGACAATCGCACAAGTTGACCTCGTTACAGAGACACCTGGTGGCAGACGACGCAAATGACACATTCACATTTTCACAAGCCAATTGACAAGTAAATGTGTCGTATCCATGACAAAAAAATTGGTTTAAATAACGCGCCTACGGTTTAAAATGAGGAAAAACAAACGAAAACGCATAATGCACATCTAAAAATTTATGAAAACATGTCCGAAAAAAGGTACCGTGTAGCCACCTATTCTTTGATCTTGTCCATGAGAATGTACAAGAATCTGTACATGAAACTATTCACACAAATGTACAGAAACTTGTACATTCTCATGTACGTGTAACCAGGCCTTTATACCTATATGTCATTAATTTTGTATTTGTGAATTCTATGGGAATTTCTTTTACGCGAGCCAAAAATTTTGAATGAGAGACTATTTTCGGCCGTAATTCTATCGCTAGCAGCAATTACTCCTGTTCTCGAAAACACTGAATTTCATCGCAAAATATTTTGCGAGCAGTAAGAATAAAATAATTTTTTTATTCTTTCTTTGTTCTATATGAGGATATGCCTTTACTCGAAACACATCCGTGCCTATAAAATATTATTTCCTCGTTTGAAAAAACATCACTTTCGTATTTTCCGAGCCTCTAAAGGCTTCGCTAGACTTTACGGTCATACAGGTTGCTGTCTCTTATCATGTCCCTTTTGAATTAACGGGTTCGAGATTTGATAAAAAAAGTGAGTTTTGCAATCAGATCCAAAGTGAGCGGAGGGCACAGGAAACACTCGGGAAAAAAATCGAAGGTGGCGGCTCGTTATAGGACACGCATTCCGTGCGTGGCTGGACGTTCCGAGGTGACGCAAGTGGCGTTTATTGAATTGCGTTAACGTTGCGGGATGACCCCGGTTGTCGCCGCAAGCGCCTGTAATCTAATTACCTCTAACGTTCGAGTCGGCATCAATGCCACTCTGGGCAGCGGCGAATCGTCGTCGGGCCAATTTTCACCCAGAGGACGAGGCTACAAAATGAACTGCCGAATCGCCGTTGGACGTGCGAGAGCATTCAAATGGACGGAGGTGATTGGACGGGACGCCGCCGTCCGAAATGCGGCGATCTAAAAAAAAAGTTATGATGCAAGACGGCCACTTCTTTGGTCGAAGTATCTCTTGCCACTTGCAGTTATATTACGTAATATCATTTCCCGGTGAGTACTCTTGTGTTTGAATACCAAGAGATTGGTATTAATACATTGGTTATTTGATGGAGGTTTGGTGATGTCTTTTTTAAGAAACTCAACTTCCTTTTTCCGCCGACGTTTCGCCTTTTTTGAAGTTATACTTCTTTGCGCCCGTTGGAGACTTTTGGGATGGGATGTTGGTCGAGAAACCGCGTCACGCTCTTTTTTGGGTGAGAAAAATCCACAATTGTACGTTTTTGTATGGTTTTTTGTACGTTCGAACTTTGAACAAGAGCATCGATGGGTGAGTCGGTAGCGCACTCCACTTTCACCTAAGAGTCCCATGTTCGATTCCCGGTTGGGGCGATTTATTTTTAAACAAAACTTCTTTTCAAAGTTCGAACATACAAAAAACCATACAAAAACGTACATATAGTATATAGGTGTATATAACAGATAATATATAGGTGTATATTATAAAAATTAAATCACTCATAACAATATATCGAAGAGAAATATATTGAATAATAGAGAAAAAATGTCTTTTATTTCATTTATATATCCTGTCTGCCTGTGTGTGTGAGCGGGTGTGTGCGACCGGCCAAAGAAGTATAACTTCCACCGTCTGGTCCGACGCAGACCACGTTTTTTATTGTTAAGGCTTCTTCAGGGCTACAGTACAATGCAAGGAATAAAGTTAATAATAATTATAATACTACAAAGATATAAAAGTTTTCAATCATAAATTTAGTACCTCAAAGGATTGACTTTCTTACTGCGACAATGGTTTCACAAAAACAAACTCTTCCTCTTAGTAACCAAATCAACATCAAAAACAAAACCAAAACGGAAAACCAAGCTAAAATTTTGTTAAAAAAATATAATAAGTGAAAATAAAAATATTTAAAATGAATAGTATAAAGCATGAAATTAACAATTACAGACATCGTAAATTCAAATTTCGAATGTATATTACAAATTTTTATGTTTTATATATTTTACAAATATATAAAACATATTCGTATTATTAAAGTAGTCAATAGCTATTCAAAGAAATTGGTATTAATGTGCTTATGTTATCGTGCGTCACGGTATAACCGTGGTTTAATGATGTAGTACGCCCGTTAGTCTGAAACTCTATGAGGTAATCTTAAGTAAATATTAGCTTAATCTTTTTGTTAGTAAATGTTTGTCGGAACCTAACCCAAGTAATCAAAATCAAATATATTGAAAACATCTGCACTCCTTTATAAACGAAGACAGCTGCTGATTTTGACTAGGAAATGGTACCTCTAATGTACTCATTTCATTCTTTGAACATTGTTTGATCTTTCCCTACTTTAGCTCCAAGAGAAGCAAAATATTTATTCCATGACACTAACCTGCCTACTAGTATTCCGTAAAATTTAACTGCTAACTATTTCAGTAATTCATAATATCATTTCCTGCGCAGCACCATTTTGCATGAAGATACATACATACATTTTACATACTACGACATGCGGTATTCATTTGACACCTTTTTAATGGCAAGTACAATCGAAAGATATCTACTAGAATAGGTGATCGGATAATTTAATAGCTTTGCTCATACAGTAAGTACTGTAAAAATAAACTCAAAGCTGCAAAAAATGGCATTATGAGGGTGTCGCACTATTCGCAGGAGGCTGCTGATTAAACCAGATAAAAATAGGCATAATTGGTAAGCTATTTATTGGTGACTGGATTTAGAAATAAGAGCCCAAAATAAATAAGCGTGAACCAAATTCCTGCCCATGATGAACTTTTCATGTGGGCACAAGGTGAACATTGAGCTAAGTATAAGAATGGTGCGTTGCTATGTTTACTCCACCTTCCTGTAAAGCAGAAGGCAATCTTGGATTCTTACTCTGATGCTTCATAGAAGAGACTCGAAGCGTTAAGTATGTGGCGAGTATATTGTTAATAAGCTGGATGGATATTCTTACCAACGTTGAGGTCTGGAATTAAGTATCTAAAATAGGAAGAAGATATCATTAATTCCGTCAAAATTAGAAAATTTCACATCACATCGTTTTCGTCAATTTCCGAATAACGTGATATTTTGACCATTTAATAATAGGCCCGGGAACATATGATATTCTACATCTTATACTTCAGGAGAAAGTTGAAGGAAGACGGGGTCCAGAACGACCAAGATCGTGTTGATTGAAAAACCTTAAGAGTTTGGTTTGAGCAAAGAACCAGCCAAGCGAAAATGGTCGCCAGCATTCGTTAAAAGGGAACAGGCGCACTTTGAAGAAGTGTATCACCAAACTCCAGGATCTTGAATAAATAGGTATTTAAAACATATACTCCACATTATATAGGTGCAACGAAACCTGGTGGCACTCGTTAGTGCATGTAATAATGCCAAAGAGATGAGAGCACGCAGGAAAGGAGGGAAAGTGGTTCGTTCAAGAGGTCCTAACCCTGAGCCCTTCGGTACCCTTTCCCGCTCACCAATGCTTAATGCTCGGTGATCTCAAACTCTTCGTCGGCGAGTGCCTCCATGTCAATACTCAGCTATTACTTCTGCAGTTACACAGCTGATGAACGAACTAGGTTGAGAGCCGTTAGAGACACACTAGGCTTCTCACTACGCTTAGTATACTTGAAAAATTCAAATTAGGGGAGTTACAATAACACACGGAAGACAATAATTTGACCCCACGCTATATTTATAGAACTAATAGAAGCGACAGAATAAGAGAGCTGTACTGCCAAGCTGATAAATACAATAATTCCTCCATTCCACCCACCATTAGTGATTATATAAAAACCAGCGCGGCTCTAACATGAGACACATCGTTGACATGCAATTCACTTAAGGTGGTTCCACCGTAAAATGACTTAAATGTCATTTTATTCATTTCCTGTCTTCTTGTAAAAAAAACTTGTCCTCTGTCTGATATGAACAACAAAATAATTCCTTTCCACGCTATTTTATTCTATAATTGAACTTGAAATTACATTGTGTTCAATGGGGGAATGAGAGAAACACGGGGAAAAATAGTATTTTTCCATAAAATATAAATGCCATTTTCGTGGAAAACTGTCTCTTAGAAGGAAATAATCCAGAGAAATTGAATAAAAATAAAATATAGGCATCTTACTACCTTATTATTCTAGTTATTGAAGAATTAATGCCGTAATTGAAGTCAAAATGTGGTAACTCGTAGGAAATGTCGCTGCAGTCGGCTCCTAGGGCTGGAAAAAAGGGCTAATTTAAAATACATTCGTGGAATAATCTGCATTTTTTCTACTTTACTTATGGTTTTCTGTAGGTAACGCATTTCATCAGCGAAAGCAGGATTTTTTGGACAAAATATCAAAAATGTGGAATTTAGTATTTGTTTTGACTCACGCAGTCGCGGCGGAACCTCCTGAATCTGACCTCTCTCCCCACCTCTTCCCTCTTCTCCCACCCCCTTCTCCATGCCTGGTGTCCTATCGCCCGCTTCTGCCTCACGCCTCTGCGGCGGCTCAAAAGGGTAGATCGCAGATGATGATGAAACCGATTCCATTTCATCGAGAATTCCAGCAATTGGTCGTGCGGGAATCCCGGTGGAAATATGGTTTTAATTCAGTGCTTTCTTATCCTCGTAGAGGGTGAGGTCAAGTATTTAAAGAGTCCTCTGTTCTCTCGCAAGAGTGACAATCGTGAATGCCAACCTCGCCGTGTTCTTTGGCTGTCGGGACACGATGCGATGGCTGCGTTGAGCCTCCCACTAAATTGCTATCATTACCAGTTTAACACGCGAGAGTCAATCGTTTACCGTGCTATGTCTCCCTTCTTGTGAAATATCTCTCCCGCCTTACTTGTCACGTGATTCAAGTCTGTTCCACTGAAATCGGTGGGAATCGGGTTGGTACGACTGTCCGGTTACGGGATGCCAACCCTGGATTAAGGTAGTTTGAGGGAAAAATCACTTCACCTACAATTTGATGAATTTAGCCTCACTTTAAAGAAAAAACTTTCATCTTTCCAATGATATCAAAATATCAACCTCTTGCCGAACTACTTTTCGAGCAATTTGCCTGAGAAGGTAAGCTGTTTTACATGGGATAGATTACTGCTATGGAGAATCCAGATGGAGAATAATTAAAATATTAGGAGCTTCTAGTACCTAGATTTCGTCAAATAACTAACAGTGTGTTGATTGCATGTTCTCTTTACTATTTATAAAAATAATCTATTACTCACCACAGTAATTTTTACAGAATCGCAAAAAAACCTGCTGTTTTGAAGGGTTTTCAGCCGTACGGCGGGAAAAAATGAGTCAAGCTAGAGACTTATGTAGCTTTATTTATTTAATTACTGAGTATTTTGGTCACATATAACTATATATTTGCGCCATTAATATTACAATATTTATTTCATACGTCTTACGGACGCTGAAATCGAAAAATAAAATTAGAATATGGTCTCCATTATGACTAGGGAACTATCTCCCTCAAGCCAACTTAAAATCCCTGAGGTGGTGATTTTTCCGTTGCAGTAATGTACGGAATGGAATTCCTCAAACATGTCACCACCTGGATTCGAAGGTATGTTTGGTTAAATAGGGAGACAATTGATTAGTAACAGAGATCATGTGAGCCATGAAATATTGGTGGGTAGGATTTTTAAGGATTGGAGGTGTAAAGGTGGAGGGAAACCCGACTTAGGCATCGACCTGCATTTCACGGAAGGACACGTATCACTGTCCCGATCAGTCTCAATCACTGAGTCCCTCCCCTCAAGTAGGATTTAATTGATGACCCTCTGCTCCCTCTGCTGCAGATACTCCCTTTAAGGCACTTATACATATACGAGGTGCTAAGACTATTTTACCTTCGTAGTGGAAAGAACCGTTAAGTCTTGGATAAGCCTCATTCATACAATCTGCAGTCAAATGTTTCGTATGTTTTGCCCAAACCAAATATTACCCTTTTCAAACGATGCTTTCTTTATTTGGGGCCAAAAATTTTCTATACCTTACCACAGAGTATCCAAGTCAGTTCTAGCATCAAAACTTTCCAAAAGCAGGTGAAACTCTGGCTATTCACTAGTGGAAATATGATTAGGGATCTATTTTAGAGATTGTTTGCTATCAATATCCTTTGTTATGTACTTTTGTGTATTATATTTCTTTTCCTTTGTTTTTTTTACTTATGTACATATATTATTTTTCTGTTACAAAGAGTTCCTCTTTCGAACTGGAGACATTTTGTTATAATAAAAAAATTGTGATAGTATTATTATAATATTTTGAAGGTGACCCCACCAACAGGCAAATGCCCTAAGGATTACCTAAAGCTCCAGTCTGTGTTTATTGTTATATATTATGTACAAAACTTGATGTAGCAATAAATATATTTATATATTATTATCTGCCGGCATTCGAATTCGAACCTTTGGAATGGGAAGCTGGTACTCTAGGCACCGCACCCACCCGATACACATTGAGCTTTTTATTTAAATTGATTGATCGGTGGCGGCAGGGTAAGGTCTGCAACCAAAGAGGTCGCGGGTTCACATCCCACCTCTGTGGTTCTTCACCATCCAGGGAGTGGTATCGTATATTCGCCAAAATAATAGACGGATAGTAATAGTCAAAAGTTATGAAAAATACTGAAATGTTTAGCAGCAAGTTTGGAGCCATCCATTCGTTTCGGAAGTAGCACTTCGCATAGCACAAAAGCGCACTCGCTTTCCATTCGTTTTATACCCTTCGCATGCGCAGTAGGCAGGTAGTAGGTAGGCTAAACATATCGAGAGCGTTATTGATGCGTGCTGCTGCGTAGCGAGTGCTTAAATGGAAAAGAACGTCGATAATCGCATTCGTGATCGCTATTTCGTTGATTTTAATCAAGTGCCAATTGCATGGTCAATATTGAAAGTGTTAAATTACTATACAGTACAAAACTTACCTTTTACGTTATTTTTGATGAGATTGTGAAATATGCGGTCGTGGGTATTGTGGTTCCATCATTCCGTTACTCGCCGTTCGTGTGCGTTGACGTGTGCGTCTGACCTGCGCTAACTACAACACCTCGAGTTCCCATTTGCTAAAAAGAGTTAACCCACCATTGGTCTTGCTATGAGATTTTCTTTCACACAAAATTTAAACTTGTGCTTTCTTTGTTATCATGAGTTAGAATAAGTTCCCTTTCCTTATATCTGACTTTTTATCTCTTCCTATTGACCGACCGTCTCATAAAGTATAAATGAAGCGTCTTCAGCCGTGTAATGATACGTCTGATACCGTCGGCTACAAGGTGTGAGACTCTTCCTCATCGCGCGACCACTGACGTTAGCGTTTTTGTATCACTCAGTTGCGTTGCACTCTCGCAGCATGAGGGCAAAGTTGATTCATTTCGTGGAGAGCAGATACGTTAATGCAAATTTATGAGTCATAAGAAAGTACGTCCTCATAAATAAATATTTCTTCTTGAGAATGGCAATTTTCTTCAATAATACCCAACAGTATCATCGACAGTAAAATTAGCAATGATTACGTAATTAAATCAGTAATTGTGGAAATCACTGTTTCAAATGATCATTTAGAGAAATAAATTAAATTTAAAAATAGTGTAATATATTGCCAATAAACGCTCTATGATAGATAATGAATGGTACATCGGAGTGAGAGAAAAAGTGTCATACGCGACCACTCGCGTGATAGGTAGCGTAGCGACCACTCCCGGGTTAAGTGAAAGGCGATTTATTTTTCTATGTTCTACAATTTATCGAGAATAAGGATCTTATATGATAAGTTTACGCAATCGAAGGGAAGAGGCGGATGGCCGTCGATGGAAATGGCCGTGCTCGGTGCAAAGGCATGGGCCGAGGTCGGGGGGGAAAAGGGGGAAATGGGAGATGCAGCGAAAGAAGGGGGCGAGGCGTTGAATATGTGTGTGAGCGCGTCGGTCGGTGCGTGGATTCGATGTTATGTGCGTGCGGGGGACGATGAGGAGTGACGTCTTCCTGGGACGGAGTCTTCCCCTTCCTTCTCTTCTCCAGTGTCATTCGCGCGACATACGACGTGGCCCAGTTTTTTGGAAGGTTCGCACGTGATGCCGCCGCCGCGACACATGCAACGACAATCGGGTCACGAGACTGTGCGACACCCCCCCACAAGGTCACGTGGTTCCAACGAAGGAAGATGCGAAATTTATTGCCCCGGGACGGTTGAGTACGCTCCGGACCCGAAAAAAAAAATTATACTACATCATAAAGAGAAACTTTGGCAAACTACTCGTGGTAACGAACCGTCGAAGAAACACGAAAGTCGCGGGTAGAAATCCTCGCTTGGGAATGGACGTCGTAATTGTGTTAGAATTAAGAAAAAATATAAAAGAGTGGTCAATAAAAACTCTCACCAAGTTAGAATTAAGGTTTGAAACAGCATGGTGTAGTGTAACGTAAGCCCCTGAGGAAATACTAATGGAATGTGGCAGGGGGTGTTAGGAAAACGGCCTTGAAAAATGGACATGGACAGGACGAAAACGAATTCTATACCTACCTATTAACGGAGTCATTATTTACAGTAATCTACCGGTTAGAGGTAGGTTGTGATGAAAGCCAGAGAATATCCAATGAACTCTTACACCTGCCGTGCCCTTTCTACCTCTAGTATTTCTTTCTTCATCTAATTGTAAGCATAAGTCCTAGCTTTATTCATCCCGTCCATAAAACAGATTCTCTTTCTCCCCCTTCCCCGCTTGCCCAACATCCTTCCCTCTAACACGGCCTTCAGCAAACCATCGCCCCTCATTATCCTTTCCAGCCACCTACCCTGTCTTCCCCTTATCTCATCTATAAGTTTCCTCTCCTCGCCCACCATATCACTTACTCTTCCTTTCCGTCCAACGCACCTTCTCCATTCTCCTCCACACCCATACCTCGAACGCCTACAGCCTATTTTCGTATTCTTTTCTCAAGGTCCATGTTTCTGCCCTATACAACGCCACACTGTACATTAAGCTTTTCACCAGCCTCTTTTTTACATCCTTACATAAGGTCACCGTCATCAGCTCCCTTCTATTATAGAACGCGTCCTTCGCTAGCACTATTCTCCTCCTGTCTTTGCTACTATGTCCTGTTTCTTCTAGAGTACTACCCAAGTAACTAAATTGTTCTACTTACGCCAGTTTGTGACTTCCCACTCTTATCACCAGCCTCGCTTTCTTTGTCCTAGAGAATCTAATTACTTTTGTTTTCTTATTATTAATGTTCATCACGTATATCTCGCACTTAATTTCCAGTGCATCTACTAAAGTTATCAATCCTTTCGATGACCGACTGGCCAACGCCTGGTCGTCTGCGAATCTAACCGACTTATCCGAGGCCAGCGGATAAAGTCTATCCGCTGGCCTCCTACTTTCATTCCCACATCCAGCTCATCTCATGCCTCTCTTACCATTTCCTCAGCATAGATGTTAAAAAGCAATGGCGACACAGGGCACCCTTGCCGTACCCCGCGACCTATAACTGCCCACCCTGATTCACCCTCAACTACCCTCACCTGAGCCCTCTGTCCCTTACATAAGTTTCGGATGAGTCTCCTATCACGCCAATCTATTCCTATTTTCCCAAGTATCTGCGTTAGTTTCTCTCAGTTTACTCTGTCAAACGCCTTTTGGATATCCACAAAGCGAGCGAAAACATCCTGATTATGCTCTATGTTTCTATCTATAATTGTCCTCATTACCGCAATCGCGTCTCTGGTTGCCCTCCCCTTCTTGAACTCAAATTGGTCATCGCCTAAATAGCAGTTTGCTCTGCTCTCCTACCTTCTATTTAGTATTCTAAGCTAGACTTTTGCCACGTGCGAAATCAAACTGATTTTTCTATACTCCTCGCATTCTGACGCTTTCTTTTTCTTCGGGATAGGTATTAATACTGTTTTTACGGAACCCTCTGGCCATACTCCTTCCTCGTAGATCCAGCGAATAAGTTCGAAAAACGATTTTCTCCCCTTATTACCTAGATTCTTCAGTAGCTCCGAAGGTAGGTTACCAGTTCCCACGGCTTTTCTACCATTCATTTCTCTTAATGCCCTCTCTATTGCGATGGCAAGTAACTCTGGTCCGAGGTCATCCTTATCTATTGTTCCTTCATCCTCTAGATCAAGGCTAAAGAGTCTATTCTCACTATAATATAGCTCCTCTACGTATTCTCTCCATCTTTCCCGGATATCTTTCTGTTCGATTAATATCTTCCCTGTTTTTTCCTTAACCTTTGGTATCGTTTGACCTCTCTTACCACCCGATAACATTTTCACCTTGGCGTACGAAGCGCCCACTTCCCCCTCCTCCTGCATATTTTCCATTTCCTCGCATTGTCCCTTCCACCAGTTTTCTTTTGCCCGATTGGTCACTCGCCGGAGTTTATTATTCAATTCCTTGTACTTCCTCTTGCCTACGTCGGTGTTCACGTTTTTCCATATCCTTCTCTCTCTCTCCTTCTCTCCTCCATTTTCTTTATCATTTCTTCCGTAACCCACTGCTTCCCCTCTTCTTTTCCACTGTTCCTGTTGTTTTCTCTGCCGCTCCTGCGATGCCTGTTTTTTATAATCTCCCATCTTCTCTCTATTGTTCCCATCCGCTTTGCTTCACTTATGTTTTTTTCTACCAGCTCTTGGTATTCCCTCCTTTTCAACCCTTTCAATGCTTCAAGGTTCCACCTCCTTATCTTCCTACCTTTACAAAGCCTTTTGAATCTAACTTCACACGTCATCATCACCAAGTTGTGATCTGAGTCCGCATCCGCCCCTGGATAGCTACGCGAGTTTTTTACACTGTTACTAAACCTCTACCTTACCATTATATAATCAATTTGGTATCTCCCAGTATCACCCGGCATTTTCCATGTATACCTACGCCTGGGGTAATGTTTAAACCAAGAGTTTGTCACTACTAATTTATTTCTTCTACAAAATTCAACTGCCTTTTCACGTCGATCATTTCTTCTTCCTAGCCCATGACCTCCCACTTCTAATCCGCCCCTCCCTTCCCCCACCACTGCATTCCAGTCGCCCATCACTATTAGGTTTTTCTTTCCTGGCACTTCTCCAATTATTTCTTCTTTTTGCCCGTACACCTCTTCCACCTCTTCCTCCCTATGGTTGGTCGTATGCATGTATACCTGGACCAGTACGAAATTCGTCGGGCGTGCTTTTATTTCTACCACTAGTATCCTGTCGCTCACCTGTTCAATGTTTACCACCCTCAGCCCCAATTTTGTGTTCAGTACCATACCTACCCCACGTTGACTCTCATCTCTCCCACTGTATATTACCCTGTAACTATCACTCCAATAGTCCCCGCTATCCTTTCATCTCACCTCGCAAAAACCCATAGAATCTATTTTTCCATTTCCTGCTTAATACTTTCAAGCTTCCCGGCCCTCATCATGGTCCTTACGTTCCAAATTAACTGTCTTAGTTTATTCGAGCTGTTTTTGCTGTAGCCACTTATAATGCGACCAAAGAAAAAGGTTTTGTACCGATCATATCATGTGTCTCATACATTATATATCACATAGCATATCTCTACTGTTCTGTCGCTTCTTTCAGCAGCAGAGACATAGCGCTGGGTCCATATAATGAATGCCCTCCGTACCATACTGAAACTCGTTTGATCTGAATCTGTAAAGGATTCGTCTTATTGCGGTCAGCGCTACTAACATATTATATAATAGGGACTTATTGTTAATCTATTGAAACCAATATTTTTATCAGCCGTGTTGTACTCTTTGCTCGCCGGTCGCAGTTATAACGAAGCTTTTTTTGTTTGGTTTATTTCGCGTATTAAACCGTGCGACTCACTGTGCAGGACCTCAAATAGTCGTGGTGAACTCAAAATGTGGCCTTAAGTATCCACAGAAAAAGTTATGAAATTTAAATGCCGAATGAAGATGAAATTGTCCATTCCAGCCTCGGTAGACAGGTATTTTAGGTCTAAGGAAAGACGGTGTAGAATAACTTTAGTGATTGGGATAATAGAAACCCATCTAATGGCAACTGGATCAAATACTATAAGAAACCATCTATGAAAAACCGCATTTTCTCTCACAGATGAAAAAATCTTAGCAATATTTGAGAATTGATTTTATTTCGTCACCGAATGTACAATTAATGTTAAAGCCCTTATCGAAATCGACTTTATTTGACTCACTGAGCATTTAGGTTTTACTTTGAAGACTTACATTTGACGTTGACGATAGATGGTTGTTTCTAATGGACTTCCAATAAACTATTATCATAATTGGACTAAAATAGTTAACTCCTTACTCTCTGAATGTGCTTTTGGTGGAACAACTTTTCCCTGCGTAATTTCTATGCATTGCAAACTGTTGTATGTGTAATTTCAGCTGATATTTATGCATGATCTCATTCGCGAGCAACAAGGGACGCGCCAATCTGGCAATAAGAAATCCCTCGCGCATTTTTGCTGCAAGTTAATTGGTACAATTACTGTATAGTCACATTGCTATCTGTCGCAAATCTGTTGACAATTTCTATGGCGTCGACTCAAAGTCGACAAGTTCCGAGTGTCAACTATTTTGCAAAAATTGAGCGCCGATATGGATACACCATCATCCCTAGGGTGGAATTGGTTTCCAATTACCTTTTCTCTCTTTTCGAAAGTTTCAGCATAAGCTCCCGATTGACGAAAAAATTTCATTCATTCACAAATGGCCGTTTCCTTTTCTTTTTTAAGAGCGCCATGAGGGGTCGTTTAAAAGCTCTCTGCTCTCGGTGTTTCCGAAAGCCAAAAAATAAAGGTTTGTGTTCCAAGCGAGTTTTTATTTTACCATAAAAAATGTATTTTGGGTTTTGGTAAGTAAGGGAGCTACACAGATGGTCAATTGAATTTGTGGAGTTGGCGGTTAGATATGGAGACCGCACGTCTAACGACCATTGGGGTTTACTTAGGGACTAGTAATTGATGCTGTGAAATATCGTCCTCATATCGATTCTCTTTACCTACTGTAACACAGCAAGGGGTCATGACTATATTTACTCCAAGTATGTTGCTACAATTCTCCAGTTTTGTGTCTTCTTCTCTCTTCCTTTGCCACGCCCATGGGGTGAGCGTCAACTTATTCTTTTCTTCCATACCTCTCCGTCCCCTTCCTCTTCTTCTATCCCTTGACTCTTTCAAGATTGATTTTTTTCATTCGCTTGGACAAATATGTCCCACTAGTCTCCTGCCACCTTGTCTTCCACTTCTTTTTATTCTGTCTCACACTCCTCCCATCAAATTTTAGGTTCCTGACTCTTTTTCGAACATACTTATCCTCCCTTCTCTGGTCGTGTCCATACCGTCTCAGATACTTTGCTCCACCCTCTTGCCTGTGGTTACCCCCTTTCACTTTTCCTGTTGGATAGCCCTTTCGTATCCTATCACTTCTAGTTACGCCGCGCATTCAACTTAGCACTCTCATCTCAGCCACTTCCAGCTCCCTATCCAGGGATCTTTTTCATGATCATGTCTTCGCACCATAGATCATAGCAGATCTAACATGCACGTTCTACCTTGTGTACATCCTTTCTAGGAAATAGCAGCCAGAGACCCCATGGGCTGTTCAAATCGCCCATGAGCGCCCAGGGATGTACAATAGCGGCCACTCTGACCCACGAGTTCTGTTTTCTGCCTAACCGTTTAGACTTTAATGACAAGAATCATTTGTGATAAGGGTTTTAAATTAATTATTGGCTGTGTTTGTTTGTCGTATGGTTTTGACGCATTTTACTCTTAACTTTAAAACTGTATTCGCCCGTTCTTTTAATCCCCACTTTTTATAGCTAACGGTGCTGTACTAGCGGTTTCAGAATTTTTGCAGGTGAAGGGTTGATTAACTGAGGATGATGGTGGAGGCCCGTTTGTTTTAAATTAGATTTTAAAATTAGAGAGGAAAATTCTCATTCTGCAGAATGCTTTGACAATTCTGGGTGATCATCGAAGCTCTAAATATAATCAACTTCCCAATTAACGAATTCGCATAGTTGTTGACAGATTTATGGAGAAACGAGACAATATTTGTGATTAGAGTTGCTTATATAAACTCCGTGTCCTTGACTGGCGGAAGCCGAATATGTATCAAATGTGATATTGCCAACAAGGAAATGGAGAGGAAATTGTTTCACTACCCAAAGGGAAATGCTGCCTTTGAACTATCATAAGTAGCATTTTGCATCGAGGGTCGGAACTCTAGATTGAACTCATCTCTGTTATTCCCCTTCCAAATATCTTTTCCTCATACCATTTGACTCCAGCTGGGCATACTTTAGAAATATTGAAAATCAATAAAAGGAAAAGAAATTTCTAGAACGTTTTACCTATTAAGTGAAAGAGTAAATATAAATTTGTATTATTGCCATATTATCTGTGAATTAACATATCGTCAAAAAGAACATGGAAAAATTACGAAACATTCGCAAAGCTGCATTGATGAGACTTTAATTAATTAATCAAGTCAATAATGGGAAGGACCCCGGAAGATAAAGATCCACGTGATGTTTACACTAGAAGCATACACAAGATGACCACATCTTGCGTATTTTGTGAGTATTTTTAAGCCTTAGAAAAAGCTTTCGTGCCAAAATAAACTATATACTGAGGAAAGCCTTAACACATTCAACCCGGAATATTTCTAGTGTGCAATCACGAAAAACGGAAAGCGCTTTCTGCCATATTAATTTGGCCAGTCACTTATATATTATTTTAAATTAGTTTTAAAACATTTTGAATAACAAAACTCGCGTATTTATTAAAGACGCGAATTCGCGTCCTTAGCTTTCTTGGCAAAGTGGTAAAGGTCAGTAATTGGTAAGTAAGTAACAGACGCGAATGCGCGTCCTTCGGTATCTTGGCAACGCACATCGGACGCGCATTCGCGTCCGTCGGGTTGAACGTGTTAAGAGAGTCATAAACTTCAATACAAACTGTTGGATCGTAGTTTTCCGTGGCGTTCCGGATTCGTGGATCTCTCCATTTTTCGGGTTTGCGCCGCGTTGGCAGTCATAGGTTCACGAAAGTTTCGCCGGGATTCCACCAGGCGTCTTTAGGTCGAAGTGCCGAATTTTGGCAGCGTTTATATAGCCCTCGTTCTCTCGCTGCTGCGCTGTGATTGGCCGGTTTCTGGAACACTCTCTTCCAAGCGTTAGTCAGATGGTATCCGTTTTCCCGGTTGAAGTTTCTTAGCGTTTTGGTGATCGCTATTGACTCCCTTATCAGCCTAGGATAATATCTAGGATTCCTGGTGGAATCCCGGCGAAACTGTCGTCAACCTATGACTACCAACGCGGCACAAACCCGGAAAATGGAGAGATCCACGAATTCATTAGAAACTGTTACCAGTGGATAGAGAGTGCAATATCTATTGCCAGCAAGGACTAGGTGGGAAACTGTTGGAGACTCTGTGGCTCTACTCTAGCTGAAGGTTACATAAACATTGAGATTACGCGATTATTGAGGTAACACGGATGATATTATTTAAATGAATTAATTAAATTTTATACAATCTATCTCTAGATTTGGTAGAATCATAAAAAATAAGAGGTGCTGCCGAAATGATAGGTATCCGAATTCCTTCCTCGCATGCACTAATAGTGACTACAGACTAACACTTGGGGGAGGGAAAAAATAATTGAGACATTGTAGCAGTGGTGGAAGGATTTATCGTGGAGCGAGGCGTGTATAGTGATGGAAAAATGTCGGTCAAAATCGATTTTTCGAGCAATCGATTTTTAATCGAAATGAAAAGCTCGACTTTTCAACAAAAATCGAAATTTAAACCAAAAGATCGATTAATCGAAAAAATCGACGGCTTTTTTTGGAAAAAAATACAGTTGGTTCAAAAAGATTTTTATTATTCATTCGAAAAACGCTCATGATACATATTTGAATAGTATAAAAAATCCCTAAAAATGTACTTAGAATAAATTCTTGAATTATTAGTAGTAAAAATTTACAAATGTACGCACATTAAAGTTTGGGGATCACCGCTTTGAACCATTCGGCTTCACTAAAATTTTTAAGAAAGATCAACTGATTGAGATGCTTTCTTGATGGTCTAGGGCGTGCCTTTCCAATTTCACCGGCCTTAGAGAAAAGTCGTTCACATGGAACGGATGACGTTATCGCACTCAGCTCTCTGATCGCGAAACGGTACGAAATGGTCAAGATCGAAGTTGAAAAATCGAGTTTGGATCGAAAATCGAACATCATGACTCGATCTCGATTTCCTCGATCTTTGACTATTAAAACTCGATTTTCGATTTTAATCGAAAACGATTTTTCCATCACTAGGCGTGTATCGCAACGGGAAGGGAAGCATATTGGGAAGGGTTCTTACAAGTAGAGCGGTGATTATTGATGCGTATGTTGAGGGGAGCCGAGGATTTGCCAGTATAAAAAGTCGTCCAAGTTTTCTTTTGTACGTGTCCTCATTGCGTGTTGACACTGGTTGATTCATGAGAGAGTATGTAGAAAATATTGTTGCCGAAGATGGCGGCATAACCGCCGAACCGTCCCGTACATTTTCTGTGAGTGTCCTATTTATTATCGTGTTTTAAAAACAATATTTATATTTGTGTTTACATTCGCCGTCGTTGGTATTATATTATATACATATTCTAGAGAAAGATTGTGTAAATTTAGCCAATACATTTTAAAAGGTGTCATTATAATACATTTTGCATTTGTATTCTTTCATCCAAAGGCTTAACTTTTACCAGAATGGGTTATTTGGAATTTAGAATTAATCTGCTTCGCAAACGCCAATATTTGATGAAGAAGTTGCGAGCACTTAAATTATATATTGTTCTCTTTTTTTGAAGAAAGAATAAAAAAACGAACCGTGGAACCAATGCCAAAATCTCACGTAATCGGTGAAGATCGGTTTTTAAATGCAAAGGCTTCGACGAAACCTCCTCCTTCATAGGATTGTGAATAGCTCGAGAGATTCTTAACGCAACATTTCGCCTTTTAAGGGCTCTAGATAGATTTTTATTTTATCACGGTGATTTCAGCCGAGTGAAAGAAGTGTTCTCCGAATCAATATTGGATTATCGCCACAGACTCTTCGTCATTCATTGGAGTGCTCTTAAGAAGGGGGCGGGAGGAGCGGGGGGGGGGGAGGGTAGGAGGAAGACGGTCCTGGAGCCCTTAAAGGGACTGGCCGAGATGGCCCATTGGCCCCACTACGCAGTGCTCGGTACCTTGACTGATACATCTCCCTTGCCGGCGATGGACATCGACCCATCGATGGTCGATACTATCGAAATAGCGGATGGTAGGCGGCTGGTGTTGTCCTGTTCCTCCATCGGAGGCATTGCGATCAATATGATTGAGTGTGAGGTGCGTATTGTGGGCGAACGTGGATTATGAGGACCACTGATATAAAATTGGGGACTCCACCAAAAGCGGTGTATTTTAATTATGTATCTATTTTTTGTATGAAGTGGTCATGAACTCCATGAATACCAATTATTACATCTTTCTTAAACCTTCTTCATTCGAATGGCACATGACCCGCATGAATACATCTCATTCATTCCGAGTCATTTTTTATGCACAATTTCCTTGCATCGCTGCCAGCCGCATGAGAAGGTATACCCAACATCCGCACCGATTTACGAGACCTTTCACGTCAAAAATACTCGAAATATTTCTCCAACTGCATTGAAAATGTTCCAGGATTTATCAAGAAATATTTAAAAGCCCTCGAACAAAGAAATGATGGAAATTACTTCCATCATGCCTCACTACGTGTAATACGGAAGCATTAAGCACTCAGAAGAGGAATAATACGAAACGAAATTAGAAGTGAGTCACGCATTCGAAGAGAAAAAAGCATGGAGATCGTAAGAATAGGATTTGGAGTTTTTGTTACTCGGAGAAAAAATATTGCACGAGCTTTGGAAAAGAATAATTTCTTTCGGGCACACGGCGGGTAGTATTATTTTTTCGGACATTCGGAGGATCATTATATCCTCACCCTATAACTGAAGGACAAATATAAGCAGCAAGATAAGCAATGGATACAATATCGGAACAATCGGGCATTAGAGTTTCCTCTTCCCACGCACAATTCTTGATTTTACATTAATCGTGAAGTGCTTTCCCAATTCCTTTTTCCTATTCTATTCCTACTTCACTGTTGATGTCCTATAATCCCATTTTAGATACCCTTGTAGCAGATCGCAGGGTAGTATGCTCGTAAATGCGTAATTGATTGCAAGACTTGAAGAATGAGGAAAGTGACTGAATAATTTGAAATTTCCAGAGAGTTGACTCGATCAACTTGATTGAAGAATGGTGGAGAAATTGCTATATCAATAAAGGAATATATAGGAATAATTTGATGGCCTAAGTGAGGGAACAATAGGAATGAGGAATTGGGAAAGTAGGTGGAAAAATGAAAGGAAAAATATTGCACGAAATTGGGCACTTTAATGTAATGTGAGGTAGTGGACGGGGCATACCAAATCACATGTGTGATACGCAAGTTATATGAAAAGTGACATGAAAAAAAATACGGAGAAGCTTTGAAGTTCAATGTGCATCCATAAAATTCCGCGGTGCTGACAAAATGTGAACTTTGTATTCATTTTGAATTGTGTGCGAGTACCTGACATGGGATGCCAAGCACTTATTCACCTATTAATACTGAATGGCATGTTTAGATGTCAGTACTGACAGGGAGACTGAAACTCGGATCGAGAATTTGGATGCGATGTTTTCAGACTAGGCAATGCTTGATTGATTGGAACAAGATTTAAGAAATAAGTGTGTTTTATACCGATGATATTTTTCTTCAGCTTTCTTCCATGCAGAAGCATCAACGAAGCACACTTTTCTTGCAAATGTTTCAGCTTCATTTAAAAAACAATCATGTATTCTTCATCCATTCCGGGTAGAGAGTAGCTTGTAGCTTAATTATAATGGGAGATAAATAATTTTATGGAACGGAGTTGGGTCAAGGATTTCACGAAACAAAGTGGTTGGAATTGGAAATATTCATCGCAAATTAATTTTCAAAAACGATTTGTTTGCGACAAATAGGTATTTACCTTGTTTTACTTGGCAGGATTTTTTGGTAGCTTTTGATCTTAATATTAGATTTTGAGTTACATTTAGATGGTAATGGATAGTCAAGTGGCTAAGTCAAACTCCCAGTGGCGGAGCTCTGTTATTGATGTGTGCCCGCTTATTCACTACCCCGGTGACGAATGTCACTATATATATGTATATACTTACGTTACCTTACTTACTTACTTACGCCCTTGTTACTCAAATATGAGCATACTCTCGAATTTTCACATCAAGATTACCGGCGGAGTCGGGAAGGGCTTTTATGATTTCTTGTGAGAAACAATCGTCAAATGTTTAGGAGTGGGAGGAGGTACTATGTTTGGGGATGGGATCAAGAAAAGGTGGAGTTTTGTTGGCATGGCGGTGATTGTTCATGCGAATATTGAGAGGGGTGGTACATTTTCCCAAGTAGAAGGCAGGGCAGAAATTGCAGGAAAGGCGGTAGATGATGTTGCTGGTGGTACAATATATACACGCACACATAAATATATATAATTAGCGATACACTTGACAAACACAGAAACACGCAAAAAGGGCAAGAAAACTTGGACGTTTCGACGGTCATCCTGTTTACATCTTGAGCCACTTTTCAGTCGTGAACATATTAAAGGATTTATTCCTGCTTGTGCTAGTCAAAGCAAGAAATAAGAATTCAGTAAAAATACAAATTTGATCAAGACAAAAATCATATTTTTTTGTTATTTATCCGAAAGAGACACACGTCCTCGTCACCTTTCCCTTCGTCCCTCCCCTCCACCCCTGCCCACACCTCCCCCCTCTCCATTTTCACGGCACTTGATTGGTGAAGTCCCTGTTCCTTTTTTTTTCAACGTGCCATTCTTCATCTTTCCAACCACTCCCTCTCTCTCTCTTCTCTCTCTTTTAACTCGTGTTATTCCCTCTCCTTTCCCCCCACCCTCCCATCCCTCCACCCCCCACCCTCCCTCCCTCCTCCTCCTCTTTCAGCGAAAACTCTCCAGACGAGAGAAAAACGATTTGCCCTCTACGTGTCTAGAGAGCGCAACCGTTAGCTCTTCTCCCTTAACCCCCCTCCCCCCCCAACTCCCTTTTCCACCTCTCCTCAGCAGTGCCAACTTTCCCAGGTTCTCCATTAGACTCCCGGGATAAGACTTTTCTAAATCTCCCTCGTTTAGCGTTTTCCTCTCGCCCCTCTGTGTTTTGAAGGAAATGTTTCTATACTCTCAAAATTGTCCATATTATCATTTAATTTTAAAATTTTAGCCATTATTGGAAACACTAGTTGCATATAGCAATATATGTATGAGGCATACAATTTGTTTACATGACAGTATTTCTGAGTGTACCTGTACATTTGTAGGTTTTAACTTTATATTTTTTCTCGCCTTACACTCACCTTCACAACCAAAGAAATGTTTTCGCGATATAAAAATTATAGTTATTAGTGATACATTTACTTTTTAAACTAATCAAGAAAACAAACGAACTACACATTTCTGTCGAGATCCGTTATAAGTTAGAACTTTCTAACTTACAAAAATAATATCGATTTTTTTCTGCGTAGTACAGCCGCAAAAGATTCCACGGAAAACGACGTTCTATATTTTGGCAAATGCATTCAAAAGCAATCCAATAAGTGGCTGATATTTTTTTGAGGTTTGGAGGGTTGATATCTTTTTCTGTATCACTAAGCCAAATTTATTCAGTTTTGTTTGTTGTGATGTGATGCTTAAGCTTACTCAAGTTTAAATAATATTTTTCGAAAGTAATCTTCAAATTGTTGGGGTTTACTGCGAGTTAAAGTTTTCGTTCATATGTTAATTTCTACTAATAACTCAGAATATGCAGAATGATCTCAGCATCTTGTAATTTGAATTGTTGGTTTAGTATGATAAATTGGACGTTATAAAAATTGACGGCATAGTTAAATTTGATCACAATTAAACTAGCTTTAGATAGACTTAGTTCAACTGCAATAAAATATCCAATAGAATTTAGGCTAATCATTATTTGTTGAGAATACACATTTGACAATGGGATGAAATGGAAGAAACGATAAAGATATCAATTTTCTTCGGCCAGTTAAAACATAAAAAGATACACCTGCATCGGTGAGACTGGGACTAAATCAAGCCTCAAAGATTATACTTTTATTTTCTTGCACCCAATTTTTACGTTATTAACTCTAAATTGCGAAATGTTTGTTAAAGCGTATAACATTTGCCTCTCTTCTCTGTTTTTACCTCTCTTCCATGAACGTAGCTATGACAACGACAATTAAATGGCACCGAATACTCACATTAGTTCGTGAAAAATTACGTAAACCTAAGATTACATTTTAAAAATCTCTCGGCTGATTGTACGGACTTTGTTTTTTATAAAATTTTCGTAAAGTTGCCAGATATCACGCATATTTAACGATGTTTTCAAAGAACAAATAGCTTGAACTGTATTATATTTATTATCAACGCAAAATATGGCTGTTTTTAAAATAATACATTTCTGTAATCCTGCAAACTGTAATCCTATATATTCATTCCGTCCATTTATTAAATTACTACTATAAACGTTGAACCTCAATACGCCCAAGTGCAACTTCTGTTGGACCCAATGTTTGAGGAATGGCAAAGTAAAAAAAAACAACAATATTTTTGCCAAAACGGCATTATATGATTTTTGCAAAAACTATTGAATATTTTGTCTCAAGTTTTTGAGTACTTATTTTGGACTACCAGATCCTTATAATGTATAGGCATGATGCATGTGCAATATGATTTTGCTTTGTTTATTAGCAATTGAGGAAACAAAAGCCGTTTATTCATGCTTTTTTAAAATAGCTTATGAACAAACTGACCAATTGAAATGTGGTTTGGCTCATTTTGAAGGTTTTTTATTGCGCACAAACTTTGCCTGAGCTTTTTCTGGCAAAATCAATATTTGTTTCTTTTACTCGGAAAAATCACTTTTTCACATTCTATTTGTCACATAAAATTTTTCCTATGTCTATCCCTAAAGCTAGAGATACCATTTATTATCTTTTCTATTAATCCCATCTATCAGATCTCGGGTATCAATACTTTCATGTCAAAGTTCTAACTCGGCCAGTCTAGTATAGAATCATTAACTTTATGTTGCAAACGTTGCAATGGATGGACATCGGGACAGCTCTGAAATACTATGTTTTAATATTTATACATAAAAATAAATTCGGCTAAATGCCTAAATACTTCGATAAGATTCTAATGTCCAGTAGTGAACTATATATATGTATAACACGAGAACTAGTAGCAATAGTAGTAATAATCGAAGAGAAAGAAGTTCTCATAATTACAGATGTCACATTATTTACGTGGGGTTAGCATTATAGGACTCATTGTCCACCAAATGAAAGTGCATTACAAATGTGGTTGAATTTAGACGGTGTATAAAGGAATGGTTGGTACTTGGAAAGTACTAAAACTAAATATTATATTGAGTATAAGGTGTGACTGAATGAGTAAGGGTTCGTAACAGTGAATGCGTAACGGAAATTTGATTATGGGCACGTAAATATTTCATGTCTTCTTGTTGGAACACTGGGAATATTAATTTAATCACCTTAAATTATTATGGAATAGCTGCATCTTAACTGCAATTAATGAAAAAAGAGCAACTTCCATAAGTATGACATTTATTCCACAACCGGTTTCGCTTTTTACAGCATCTCCAGGTTCATATATCAACCTTGATACATGTACCTGAAGATGCTGTAAAAAGCGAAACGGGTCGTGCAATAAATGTCATACTTGTGGAAATTGCTCTTTTTTCATTAATTGCAGTTATGTTCCATTTCCACTCCATCACGCTTGAAACTTCAGATTAAGCTTCATCCTAATTAGACGCGATTGCGATTATTATTATTGCTATTTTCTACTCTTAGAGCGGACTTTTCCTGGACTCAACTCTTCGGCAGTTGGCAACCCTGCCTCTCTAATCTTCCCCTCTTTACCCCCCCCCCAATCCACATTCGGCGAAAAGGCTTACCTCGGCTGCCGCCTTGGCGACGGTTATTGGCTCTGCCGTCGCCGCATCTCACTCTTGGCCCGCGCCCTCTCGCGTCAAAACTCGTCGAAACTCGTTTCTTTTCAATCAACACTCCCCGCCCTTCCTCTCGTCGATTCCCTTCCCGGCATTCCGCTGGGGCCCCAACGGACGAAATTGCGACTCCCACACCGCTCCTGCCGCTCTATTGCGAGTCAGCGAATTACGTGTCGATGTGTGTGTGTGTGAGTCTGTTGCATCGGACGCCTGCGAAATAAAAATCAAGTCGGTTGACATTCGACTCATCAAACTGGCTTTCAGCTTCCCCCCCCCCACCGAGTCCGTCCCCTTTCCGCTTCCGCACATTGGGGTCACACAAAATGACAAAACTCTTTACTACGTGGAAGTGGCGGAAATGGATGACCAAACGACATCCGCGGTAAGAATCAGACCTAAGGATACCTGGTGAATTGACTGGTCTTAAGTTTCTTTTCGATTTCTCACCTACTCCGCGAGCGGCTCTTTCGGCTCCGAACCGGCTTATATTTTTAAACATGCTTTTCTTTAACTCGCTTTTCCATGGATACATAGTTACCACTTCATTTATAACTGAATAACGTAATGAAATGCCCTCCCCATGATGTGATTCGTGGTGGAATAGTGGTAAAGCATCTGACTCTCGTCCCGAGGAATAATTAGAGAAATGTTGCATCAAGTCTAAAATCTGGATAACTATTTTTTTCGTATACAGCCCTAATTTTAATAACTAGTACTAAAAAGTAACAATTAAAAATCAAAAACATTTTTAAGCATGCTTTACTGAAAACAAATTATTAAAAAAATCTTTAAAAAAAGAAATATCTTAACTTCGTACAAAAAAGGAAAAATTAATATTTTCAAAAGGAAATGAAAGTTTAGCCTAGTACTGAAAATAATTAAATTCAATTCAAGGAAATTAGACACAATGAATTACCTATTAGTATAAATATTAAACAATAAGTTTTCAACGATATAATATGTTTAAAGTTGTCTATTTATGCAAGACCACAACGGAAAGCATGGGGCTCGACTTCATTTATATTTCGCACCTTAAAGTTACTACATTTAAAGATTTTCTTGAAAATGTATATTGAAGCTCTCTATTCCATTGGATACCAAAATCTTCATATTTAATGAATTTATGTTACCTAATATCGAATATGAAAGTACGCCCCATGCTTTTCATTGTGTGGCTAATTTCCTTGAATTGAATTTAATTATTCCCAGTGCTAGGCTGAACTTTCATTAACTTGAAAAAATATTATTTTTCTTTGTTAATACTATGTTTAGATACTTAGTTTTTTATTTTTTTTCAAATAAAATAATTTTACTTTTTAGAAAAGCGTGCTTAGAAATGTTTTATTTCATTTTTTTTAAATTTCACAGTTGAGTTGGGCTTCCAACCGTCTTTATTTTCCTCGACATGTTCCCATCAAACATGCCCTATCCGGGAGGAATTATACAGTTCGCGGAATTTTGAGTTCAAGTTTGCATACCTCCTTTCCTTTCCTTTCCATGGGGCCACTAGAAATTTAATTCTAAGGCTATTTTGATACTGTGTACGAAATAAGAAAATCGGCGTGCAAAATTAAGACAACTCATAGTGTATTGGGGAACACAGTCCTCAAAGGTTCCTAGTATATGACCTATATGCCTTTATTTCCAGCGGACGATACTTTATTATTATAACTGTAATCTACCGGTTAAATAAGTTGAAATTAATGAGAGTTAGTATCCTCTAGTTTAGGCGCAGGCCTTTGACGCCTTGCATACAATCTTCCCTCACATCACCACACCTCCCCTCACCTGCTCCACCTCCCTTCACCTGCTCCACCTCCCCTCACCTGCTCCACCTCCCCTCCACCATGGCCATCGCAATCCGCCTCACAATCCCCGCTCCAGCGACCTATCCTGCCTCTTCCCAATATCCTCCAGTTGGTGTCCTCTCCCCACCCACCATACCTCACGCACTTCCTCGTCTGTCTGTTCATTTCCGTCCACTTTCTCCACCCTCTTCCGCACCAAGATCTCAAACGCCTTAAGATGGTTCCACCATTAAATGACTTAAATGCCATTTTATTCATATTCTGTCTACTTGTGGAAAAAGTTGTCCTCTATCTGATATGAACAACAAAATAATACATTTCCACGCTATTTTATTCTATAATTGAACTTGAAATTACATGGTGTTCAATGGGGGAATGAGAAAAACACGGGGGAAAATAGTTTTTTTCCATAAAATACAAATGCCATATTCGTGGAAAACTGTCTCTAAGAAGGAAATAATCCAGAGAAATTGAATAAAAATAAAATAAAGGCATCTTACCACCTTATTTTTCTAGTTATTGAAGAATTAATGCCGTACTTGAAGTCAAAATGCGGTAATTCGTAGGAAATGGCGCTGCAGTCGGCTCTTATGGCTGGAAAAAAGCGCTCATTTAAAATAAATTCGTGGAATAATCTGATAAGCTGATTTTTCTGCGCTTCTACTTTTATGATCAGTTTCCCTTTTTTTGACCAATAAAATCTCATTGCTTTTGTTTTTCTATGATTAATTGTAAGGCAGTTGGCAGGCAATTAATTAGGGGTTTTAATGCATTCGCGCGGATCAAGAAGCGGTGAGAAGAGTTTCCGAGGAAGACCAGTAATCAGGTCATTACCAGAGTTTAAGTGTTAGGTATGCTAAAATGGGTATTTCAGAAGGAATAAAGCCGGTTGTGGAAAATATGATGAAACTGTACATATCCAATCTTCCGACTGATGACTGCTTTTGTTTATACGGGCCAAGGAATAGAATCCCTCGGAGCCTGGAGTTGAAGAAGAATGTTTAAGATTGAATTGGCGGAAAAAGTGAGTGGTGATGAAACATAACAGTAGAATGGAGCCGAATAAGATACCACATTACAAATCAACATATGAAAGAGAAAAAAACGAATATGGTAAATTGGACACATTGATGGACAATGAGGACACTAATGGACAATGAGTATTTTGAAAACATACTAGCCGAGAAAAAAAAATTGGGAATTTCACGAGAAAGACAAGGGGAAAATAATATAGTGGACAAACGAAGAATAGTTTTGGGTGAAGAGATATTTTGAAGTAAAGGAGGCTCTAGTTGGAATAGAAATTAATTGAGAGCTACTGTTCACCCATCGCAATATGCCAAACAGCTGTGCAATTAACTTATATTATTTCAAAATACCACGGAATGTTTGAAATTTTGTCAGTCGCGGATACAGCTATGTAAAAGCTGTTTGATTTCCTTCATAATCAATGCCCTCTTATTTAAATAGACATTGCGTTAGTTTGTTTATCATAAAAATCTGACTGATGATTGGATAATTTCCATTCTAATTATGGATTTTGCCAGACTTTCCCTATTTAATTTAGGCACCACTGTACAAATAGGATAATGAAATTTGTAGTCTAAGCTTCTATCGTCTTGTCGTACAAGTCTTTTCTGTTTACCATTTCAGTTATCCTCGAGGAGTTTTCCTTCGCAACTTCCTATAACCAAATGTGGATTTTTCTCCGCAGTCTGATCAACGAATGTTTATTCAGCCTTAAACAGTGGATCAAGCCTTCCGCCCTGAAGATGCAAGCTGGATGACTGGATACACTGTCGTCGATTACATTGTTTTCTCATGGAAAATATCTCAGAAAATACACCATCTAAAAATTTCTATATTAAGGTATGTACCTTTGTATTAAGGCAAAATTACAAAATTCTAATTTTTAGAAAAACAAAGTGTTCACCTTACATCTTGTGTTTAATGATCTTATAAAACAAGAAGGGAGGAATCAGGCGAGATGTTGAGGAATATGAACATAATAAGAACTTAGAAGTAGCAATTTTCCTGTGGAAAATTGCTACTTTTAAGTTCTTATCATGATCTTATTTGGGTTCTCAAATACAAGGGTTTGCAAAAATGGTGTCTATACTTCTTCGGAGGTTTTAATACTTGTAGGTATTCATGATGTATAAACTTGATATACAACTTGTCACACAGATTTATCATCGTTTCGTCGCATTTGATCATCTCCTAAATCTCTATTTTTGGTGTGAAAATTTTCGATGTGAGTTTAATCTAAACGAGTGTATGTAATCTCTCAATATGTATTTCAATCACCCCTATTCTCCTCCATTCCATCCAATGAATTCCACTACGAGTCGTTATGAGGACATAGAGATACCAGGGAGAAAATCTAAGTAAGAGAATGTGGATGGGGGAGGTACTGAATGTTGGAAGGATTGTGAAAACTTCGGTTGGGAAAGAATTCCGCGTTCAAAATGGAGGGAATTTACGTGCGAAAAACCAAGTGGCCCAGTGGAGGACATGCTTCAGATGTCCTCTTTCGATTCCTTTATCATCGTGTTGTTCCCATCAAGACGTTGTATACGTGTCGACAGAAACAATACGCGATAATAACGTGCATGAGATCGCTCAAGAGAGGAACGAGTAATCCGGAAGTAAGAGGACAACTGTCAGTCGTGCACTGCCAAAAAGGGCTCATGAACAGTTGAACACTCACTGCCTCACTGATCGTCCGGCCATTCATACCCCCACGAACATCCTCATGCTCTACTTTACGCCTTCTGCCAACCCCTCATCTCATCCGTAATTCCCATTTTTTGAAGTGATAGCTTCTTTTGGACCGTTGGGGCACCTTTAGCATGGGGGAGGAAAAGAGCAAACTCGCGTCACGTACCGTACCGCACTTTTTGCTTCGGCGACGTAGTTCCAATACCGTCGTCAGACAGCAGCACCGCTGTCCTAACAGTGCGCATAACTGCCACCAGATGGTAGGACAAGCGGTAAGTGGGAAAAAGTGCACCGTTTAAATCGCGTACCATATTTCCCTGTTCGTATTCTTCACCGAATCTTGAAATCCAAAGGTTATTAGTTACTTTACTTATCATAAGCCAATAGTTTATTTCCTAGAATTCTGTAGAAATAGTAATGAAATAAGTCAAATTATTCATTTATATAATGAAAATAACATGCGAGAAAATGTTGAAATGAGGAAATGGCGATTGAAGATGTAACCAATGATGATGAGCATTGTTAATTAGAATAATAATATAAATAACACAAGAGATATAAATGAGTATTATATTATTCAGACGCATGTAAAATACCTATTTTTCAGAAAAATATCTATTTTGTCAACAAAAAATAAAATTTACATTAATAGAATATTGATTTTAAAAAATTATTGTACCTTATTTTCCTTTTTTATTCACATTTATTTGGGAATATAAATCGGTCAAAGAAGTTTTCACTTCCAGCGTGTGGTCCTAAGCACACTTAAATTTTTAAATCTTATTAATCGTTACGTTTGGGGGATCCTATGACTGGCGGCGATGCAACTAAATGTTGTATTGCCAGACATGTTTACAAAACTCGGAAATTATCAGGGAAATCATAGCAGGTTGTATTCCATTCGAGAGGAGAAGGTTCAAACAGTAAAACTAATGGCTATATTTGATCGGATTACGTCAACATACAGTAGAAGATAAAATCACGGGGCGTCCTCAGCATTAAAATAGCAGTGTAGCTCGACGTAAAATTATACAAGAAGTTTGAAAGCGCATGCATGTAAAATCGATTAGAAATGTCTAAGAGATAAAACTACGAAACAAATTGAATTCATAAATATATTTTAAAATTTAAGAAATTCAATTAGTGAAATATTGAAAGAATTGTGCATTTCAGGGAAAAAGTCTTAGTATCTCCGAAATAAGTGAGGAAATACTCACAGAAAGAGTCTTCAGGAGGGAGGGGCATCAAATCTAAGAATCCCAGCATGCCATCCATAGAAATGTTGGGAGTGACAGAAGCATCATCATCCCATCCCCGACTCATATATGAAGGCTGTGAAGCGCAATAAACACCTGAGGTCGGGCCGCGGACACTACCACTTAATTTTCTCTCCCCGTCCCGGCCTCCTATTCTTTCCCAATTAAATGCATTCCTTCGTTTGTATTCCTCTCCTTTCACTCTTACCTCTTCATCGTTTTCCGAAACCCATGTATGGTGAGTATACCATGTATGCCCATCCACTGTCTAAAACTCGGCATTATTCGGCGATAAAACGCTATGTTAAGGTGGTTTGAGCGTGGTAGTTCCCTATTCATAGTGGAGACCATATTCAAATTTTATTCTTTGATTTCAGCGTCTGTAAGAAGTACTAAATAAATATTGTCATATTAATGGCACTAAGATATAGTTATATATACCCGAAAATCTCAGTAATTAAATAAATAAAGCTACATACGTCTCTAACTTGACTCATTTTTTCCCGCCGAACGGCTGAAAACCCTTCAAACCAGCAGGTATTTTCGCGATTCTATAAAAGTTACTGTGGTGAGTAATAGATTATTTTTTATAAATAGATGAAAAAATATGCACTCTATACACCGTTAGTTTTTTGACGAAATCTAGGTGTTATAAATTCCTATTCCCTTCAATATTCTCCCTCTGGAGCGCTCAGCCATAATCTATCCCATGTAAAACAGCTTACATTTTTAGGCAAATTGCTCGAAAAATAGTTCGGCAAGGGTTTGATATTTTTATATCATTGGAAAGATGAGAGTTTTTTCTTTAAAATGAGGCCAAATTCATCAAATTCTAGGTGAAGTGATTTTTCGCTCAAACTACCATAAAATATTTACTTGTGTATTCCTTATTTTGGTTGTAAGTTTTCTTTGTAAGTTTACTTTTCATTTTGAATGAATTTTTCACTTTTCAGCTTGCTTCCAATGCCTTCGCCACTCGAGTTGTTCCCATTTCAAAAATAATGCCGAAAAGTCACCATCTAAGATGAAGTATCACAGGATTTGTGCAGTAGGCCATGTGACACACAACTTTAGATTGTCTGTACTAGTTGATGGTGTAGTTACGTCCCAACGAGAAATGTAATAAAATTAAGAATTTGCAAAATTACTTGATAAAATGAAATGAAATTTCTGCACGTTATTTTAACTTCAACTATCGTGGATGAAAAGTACATTCGAAATATTTTTTTATTAGTGTAAGTGAAGTCTTCTCTCTTCTTCCAGCAGGATTGCCATTCAGCTGAAGCCGACTTCTTCATTTCTTTCCAACTTCACTATTTAGCGAAAGTGTGGAATCCTGTTGCACCATCTAAGTTCACTTTGATCTTTCAAGGTTATTTAGATAGCCGTTTTATTAAAATTGACTTCGCTTTTGAGCAATTTCAGTCATTATTTAGGCATCCCTTAACTTGTGATAGATAAGGAGTTTGGGGCCAAGACAGAAAGGCAGAAAAGCACAGGGAAAGCAAGAGGAGGCTGGTTCTCAGTTTTATTTCTCTGCTCAATGATGCGTCGGTATTCCTAATTGAGAGTTGTTCGCAATATCTACTGCAACTGTTTCTCAAATTTAGCCCTAAAGCAACAGTTCTCTCATTGTTCCTTCTCATCCCCGAAATTTGAAAAATCCCTCTTAGCGATTGTTTGTCATTTGCAGCTTCAATGCTGTAAAGATAGTAATACATTTTAAGTTTCAAATTCCTTAACAATGGTAAAAATTCTCTATTCATCAAATGATGCACGTAGAGAACTGCCAAACATGAGTTGATTATGTCCCTCCCTTTCATCTCATAACTCATACAAGTATTCTCTTTAGACTCTGTTATACTAATCATGGCGATTCGTTTACATTTTTGAGCATAAGTTCGTTAATTTATCAAACCTGTCCGCTAAGTTTTTCCTAGTGCATTTTCAGTGAAGGAATTGGCTTGTTCGTATTTTGAAGGAGCAAATGCACGAGTTTGATCTTAGTTATTCTTCAGCAGCGAGCACCCCCTCCAGCGCGTACAGCAGCCAGACACAGTGCCACGACGACAGCCAAACACCAAATGCTGCTTCACCTCACCGGCAACAGAGAATCATTCTGCCCTCCCTAATGCCCTTCACCAAAGGGAAACGCAATAAAAAAACATGAAATGCCTGTCACTCCCTCCTCCGATCCAGATTTAGTCACGTGGGCTTTGCTCCTCCGAACCTCGGGCGAACAAGGGACGAGTAGCTCTTCTTGTTTTTTTCATCCCCGTCGTCGCTCGGAGGAAGTGGTGTTTTCGAATCCGGATTCTCAGTTCTTCGCTTAAAGGGAGACGATGGGATGAAAGGGAGGTGAGGGGGAGGGGGAAGCTGAGGGGGAAGGGAGGGGGCAAGGCTAAAGGGAGGAAGTTGAGGCTTCGTTCTCCTCTCCTCTTTGTGGCTTCTTAAATCCCGATGGAAATATGTTGCTTAGCTTAGTTTTTTCTCTCAAGCACGCCTATTCCAACTGGCTTTTCTCAAATAAAATGGTATACAGTTCAAATTTTAGAACATGAGCTTATCTATGTACTCGTTCAATTATTTCATTATCGTTCAAAGAACTGCGGAACTGGCCGCGCAGTAACTTTAACGTAGTCACCCGCTAGTGGTCACACAATTCATTATCATTGATTAATTTTATCGACAGCAGTGTTCTATTAACAGTGTTGATAAAATTCTCTGTCACTCGAAAGTTCATATACTAATATCTGCTTCTACTGCAATGTAAGCGTGAAAAGGGTAATATTTTCACTTCAATAAAACAACGATTTATTTGGTGATATTGGAATGCTTAAGTTCAAAGCATATGCTACCGTCTAAGAAGGGTTCCTATTCTTTATAGGTTATTCCCAAAATCGGATGAATCTGGAAATATATAATTTTCAGCACTATTCATTTAAAAGAAATTTTATTTGGTGAAGTACGAATTTGAAAAGTTTTTTGACTTGATTATTGTGACACAAATATTTTTTTTTAATTTGACAGTTTTGCCATTATTAGTAACAGCATGCGGCGCATTATGAGGGTAAAGTGAAACAATTTTGCTATTGCATACAGAAGATGACATTGTTTCTATGGCAAGGCACTAATCATGTGAAAGAAATAATTTCTTCCTAAGCATTGATGAATACCTCATATTTGTATTGCTTGTTCCTATGATTCTGAGAAGTCATCATTCGTTAACTATTGAAAGTTAAAAATAGGCATTCATAGCATGCAGTCAATAATCGGCAGGTGCATGCAGTAGGTACTTTGTGTGTATAGTAGGGAAATGAAAGGAAGTAGGGAAAAGGAATATAAAGAGGAAAGGGAATAAGTGATGTTTTAGTGGATGTCTCGCTGTTTCAGTTACAATCATGAATGATGCGTGGGAGGAGAGAATAATATTATTTCTGATCCACAGCTTACAACTCTTGTTTTGCCGCTCACTTTGTCTTACAATATTAAAAAGTCATGTTATTAAAATGTTATTAAAAATTATGTATTAATGTCTGTTCTTTTACTGCAACTTTTTTTTATTTCTGGATGTATGGTACATTAGCCAAGGTTTTCTACGGTAAAAATTTGAAAATAATTGGGGATATTTTAGAAAAAAACCACTTTCCAAAAATATTAATCAATACCATAGTTTACTCAAATAAAAAATCATCTTCACACAGGTACTCACAATTCAATAGATACAACAAATGTATCGAACACTAATACATAACGGGGAATGATTTATATAAATGGATTATCAGAGCAGGTTACCAAGGTATTAAAAAAAAGCAATTTGTAAAATAGCACATGAAAACCATAAAACGCAGCATTTAACTCGTATATTCAAAACTTAATTCAGAGACCCCTATACAGCTAAGAAGCAATATAATTTATTCTATTCCATGTAAAGACTATGACAGTAGCTATATAGGCCAAACATCCCATTATTTAAAAAATAGGATCTCGCAACATAAAACATCAATTAAGACTAAAGTTCAACTTTGTGCATTAGCAAATCATGCAATTACAAATAGTCACTCATTTAATTTCGAAGTAGCCAAAAATTTAGACTCGGAACCAAAATTATCAAAAAGATTATTCAAAAAAATGTACTACCATATATCCAGAAATAAAAAAAGTTGCAATAAAAGAACAGACATTACTTATCTAAGCAAAATTTATTATAATTTAATAAATTACACATAACTTTTCAAAAAAGAAATGTATCCAAGCAACCAAATTAAAATTGTAAATAAATAAAAATAGCACCAAACTTTAAAGGTAACATTCTTGAATGTCTATGTATTTTTATATTTACTGACTGTAAATTTACCATTGTGTAATCAAAACAGAACTGTCAAACATTTAACATCATGCATCATTGTTTATATCCCTGAAGACGATGAATCCGAATATCCGAAACGGCGGCAAAAGTTAAAAAAAAATATATATATTATTTGACCTAAACTCATGACATTTGCACCATATTAAAAATGATGTCCTCCCGGGAGGAAACGGTTAATTCTTAATTTTTCAATTTAATTTAATCTTACATGCGTTCTCCGAATCTCTTTATAAGCTTTACGCAAAATTATTCTTTGCGGCGAGCGGCCAGTCAACCACAATGGAAGAAAACGTACCTCATCCAGCTTCGTTAGTAAAATAAATAAACATTTTCTAACTCTTTATGTACTCAAACTAATTCATGATACTTAACCACTTTGTACACGGTGTATTCTGTGCACCAAACAAAATGTTTTAAATTTATTCTGGAGCCGAGTTAAAAATTATTGGTACTTGCAAGTAAACTCAAAGTTACTCCTTAAACAGCATGATATTATTGACTAATTTCAATTTTATGCATGCTAATTTACTGTTAGTCATTGCAAAAAATACTCAATTTCTATTTATGGAAGCCTACTTGCGCTGGTATGCAATATACACCAACGCCAGACGTAATAAGGGTTAACTTGAGATAGCGGGTTTGAACTTTTCTTTGGTGCATTTTTCACCGAGAGCTGTGGGTTTCTAAATTTTTATATTTCATATTATCGATTCTTAGCTGTTCGCAGATTAATCATTGCAAAAATGCACAATTTACTCTATCCTCCTCCCTTATGAAATTTCTTCTCTACCTCAAATTCATAATCTATCCTTCTCCTTCGCTTAATAGCAGAATCAGATACTCCGTTGAATACTAAATACCCTAGATCGTCAGGGGTGGCTGTGTACGTTGGTTGCATCAATAGTGTGTCTGTGCTTCTGATACTCCGACGTCCTACGAAATGCTCCATAGCTATTCATTTTGCAAATAATTTCCTGGCATCTTATTACCTTAAATGGTAAAACTAACCGAACCATCTTAAATTACCTTACTCATTACCTTAAAAAACCTTTTTTCTATAAAATTGACCTTGATAGGCAGAGAAATTGAATCGCTATGTTCGATTAATTCAGCTGTCGGCTCGTGGAAACATTTTATCATGGAGGCTATGATGAACAGTATGTTTTTCTGGATTAAAATTTTGCTAAGCTTAATTAAGATAAAATTTTAACTTTCAATACAACCTACCGAAATTATTAAAAACAATTCATCTGACAATGAGAGAGGATAAGGAACACATGGTATTTTTACATTTGAACTTATTATTTTTTCACTGCATTCTCATCTCCACTGGAACTTCTTTTACTATGAGAATCCAAGGCTAACGGAAGATTACCTTGTATTTGTAAGCTAGGCTATGATAGGTAAATTTCTAATAGAAAAAAAACAAAAGTTCTTCCCAGCCTCTATTTACGAACTGTAATTTCATTTTACTAAAAGTTTTGTGAAATCCTCTAAAAAAGAGAAAATATATCATCTGAAATTGAATGTTAATTTTAATTACGATACCAGACAAAAATTTCTAGACCGAAAATTTTATTTCTCATGGAAATTAACCTCATTAGTTGGCCCATTAGTCGTTGGAAAGAGACGATATGAAACCCGAGATGCCCTAGGGGGAGGTGCCGTATTTATAAGGACTAATCCTCGCATCGCCATAGCAACGGTATATGCCTTAGTTAGCTTAAGCCCGATCGCTTCAACTAAAGTGGAATCATGGCTGTGAGAAAATGGTGGAACGATCGTGTGGCTTTAATCCGTTGAAAATAATGGATCTAGTTTCGTGACGCACCGTAATAAAACATATTACAATGCGTCTTTCAAATTAACTAATGGCATAAATGAAACTCTTTGGAATTATATATACATGGGTCTTACGTGGCACGATAAAAGATTTCTTAGCATTAACTATCAAATTATTGATATGGAAACTGACTAGTCGACCCGTGCGAAGCATTTGCACTGTATCCTCCTCAAATATCACTTAATTGAAGTGCACACCGTATAGTTAGTACCGTGTAGCTAGTGTGTCATTATTGTAGGTGTGGGTTGAAGTAAGGAATAGATGTGTGTTTAAATTTTAGATTATATATTTTTTGAAACATAAGGTTAAGGTATTTACATATTTACAGCATATTTACATGTTTACAGGACCTCTTTGAACACTATGTTTGAAGTGATGATATGGTCATCTGTGATTGTTTGTTGGTGGGTCTGTTTTACACAGACATAGATGTCACTGAAAGAGCGCACCCTGGAAAACGCCACATACAACTGACCGTGTGAAAAAACAGGGTCAGGCAAGTACAATTCCGCCTTTGTTAGCGTCTGTCCCTGTGCCTTATTTATAGTCATGGCAAAGGCAGCTTTTATGGGAAATTGCTTCCTAGTCAGTTTGAAAGGCACGGTAGGATCAGAAGGGGTGAAGTTAATGCGTGGTATGACGACAGTTTGACCGGAGTCAATCAATTTCGCTGTGATAGTGTAGTTGCCCAAGTGAGTTACCAAGTTAGTTAACTGGCGCCATTAATTAAGCCCTGCTTAGCGTTTAGGTTTCTAATCAACATGATAATAATGTTCTTTTTTAGTATGAGTTTATGAGGTGGCAAACCTAAAGGGCTTAATGAGTTCAGAAATTGTAATGGGTACAACTGAGCGTTTTCCGTCTCTTCGCAGAGAACCGAATCAGAACTGAGATATACCGTTTCCTGTCCAGGTAACAAATTCGAAATAACATAATCATTGATTGTGGTACAATATTCATTTTTTGGACATAATATGGCTGTTGAATAAATTTGGTTAACATTGAGTTCATTGATTTCTGTGTCGGTATATCTCGATATTCTCGATAGAAGATCGATAGGTCGAGGGCGGGATTTAAAAAAAACCGTTTTTTTTTTCAATTGTAATTTTTCGAAAAACAACTGAAATGTGAGTAATTTGTATATTTTTCCGGTGTAGCGGTTAAAAAAGCTTTAAAATGATGCCTCATTTATGAAAATTGATGAAGTATTAGGGAAGTTATGGCGTACCGACAAAAAAAAGCCCTTGAGAAATAATATATATGATTCTTTGAAAATATTAATGTTAGCACGGAAACTCACTTGAGTATCTTATAGCTACTTAAGTTAGTTTGAGCGAAAAATAACTTCTCCTCGAATTTGATGAATTTGGCCTCATTTTAAAGAAAAAACTCATATTTCCAATGATATCAAAATATCAACCCCGTTGCCGAACTACTTTTCAAGCAATTTTCCTACAAATAAAAGCTGTTTTACATGGGATGTTTTATGGCTGTGCGCTCCAGAGGGAGAATATTGAAGGAAATAGGAATTTATAATACCTAAATTTCGTAAAAAAAACTAACGGTTGCATGTTTTCTCAACTATTAATAAAAAATAATCTATTACTCACCGCAGTAACTTTTACAGAATCGCAAAAATACCTGCTGGTTTGAAGGGTTTTCAGCCGTTCGGCGGGAAAAATGAGTCAAATTCGAGACTTATATAGCTTTATTTATTGAATTACTGAGAATTTTGGTCATATATAACTATATCTTTGCGTCATTAATATAACAATATTTATTTCATACTTCTTACAGACGCTGAAATAAAAAAATAAAATTTGAATATGGTCTCCATTATGACTAGGGAACTATCTCGCTCAAACCTCCTTAACATCGGAACCGTTTACGCCCAAGACAAAGATTAAATTTGGAAGTGGAACTCTCTTGCTTGAACGTTTCATCAAATCGCCCCAGAATGCCGTCCTCGCACCACTTTCGCGGAAATAATGTCCACGCCTGAAAACGGAGATGAGAATGAAAGCAAACAGCCTTTAAGGAGGAGAGAGCGGCGATTCTAGTCGTCTGTTCGCGGGGTCATCCTCCCCCTCGTTAATGACGCCTTGGCGGAAGGTAAAGGCGAGCCTCGGTTTGTGTCTGACGAGACGATATGAGGCGACTACTAGGAATCGGGAGAGATTCCGAGAAGAGACGAGCAACTTGCGACAAAGGACAAACAATCCCGGGGATGACTCGCGCGGAGAAATCCTGCAAACAACTCTTCGTGTCGGCGGAGTGGGTGGTGTGTGTTGGGGGGGATGGGGGGGTCGTGACAGGGGGAAGAAAGGTCTCTCTCGCCGTGAAGGAGAACGTAGGAGGGCTTGGCAGGAGGAAGACCGACCCTTAAAGCGAGTCTAAACTGACCATAGGACCTTAACTTAACAAGGGCATAACGCCATCTAAGAACGGTTCATATTGAACATGAGAACATTACTCATCAACATTTTGTAGCTTAAGACCTAAATTTATTTATTATCTACAATAATAATCACCAATGTGTTTATATACGTCAGTAACTTTCACATAAGAAATACACGTGAAGCTGAATCTTCATTTGGCTGCAGACCTTTTCTTATTTGCTAAATTAAATTAGAAATGATAATTATCTGTTATTGGGAAATGTACCAATAGAAAGAAGATGAAATAAATATTATTATTCCTTTAATCGAATTTTGTATTCCGGTCGAAATTCTGAAATTTGTGCTAAAACGTAACGATTTTTCGTAATACTTTAGCGTTTTTGAGTCGTCGTCCCCATAGCGACCATACTTATTCTTTAAGTCGAGAGATTCCGTTTATATATCCTTTAACTCGACGATTCTTTGCTCTAAATAAGATATGTAAATAATAATATTTTTAATGATAAATCTAAGTTCTATTTTTGCGTTATATTATGAAATTATAAAATGTTTAGTAAATATCTTCGAAATATTTAACGTAGTACGCAGGTACGTGTATTGCTGATTGTTTCCCTTCCCGTTGATATTCAACGGGCACCTTCATAACTACGAATACATATAACGTCACTTAAGGCCTGTTAAAATATCAAGTAATAACATGACTTTAGAACATGACAAAAGCCACGGCATTACCTTTGCGGAGTTATCCACATACGTAAGTGATGAACCGACTGACTGGGATCGGAGGTGGCGGATTAATAACGGCGTTTCTGAATTACTTTACAAAACTTTTTCACCCCAAGATCAATACAACGTACTTGCCACACCAGGGACGAGCAGCGAACGGCAGAAGGGAAAGGAGAAGAGGCGGGAAGGAGGATCGAAGGACGAAGGGCAGTTGCTCCAGGGGGGTTATTTTGTAATCTCACCTTTTAAGTGACTCTTATTGGAAAGGCGGGAGATCCGTTTCCCTCTCTTAATGATCGGCTCACGAACGGTTCGTGAATTTTCGAAGCTTCCTTATATCAAATAAAAGATGCCGAGACTAGCGAATTCCCAGATTGTTCAACATCTTACGGAAGATATCTTACACTGTGCATACCACGAAAATCTAAATACAGTCAAAACTACAAGCGAGATGTAAGCGATCACTCAATATTTAAAAAAAATAAGTGCATATAATTAGTGTTCGATTCACAAGTACGGGAAATATCTACCAAGAACGTATATTTAAGGCAATATTTGTTAAAATTATGGTATAAATAACTGAATTCCATTCTCCATACACTGGCGTATAGGCACACGAAAACAAAGGTATCAGCAACATTGTTTGGGAAATATTGATACGAAATATATACACAGATAATTCAAGCAAATAATAACGTAAGCATTTCAAACAAAGCATACCTTCAAGTGCCCAATATATTGGAGTTGAAAATGCTGAAGTTCTTCACGTTTAGCAAATTACAACAATACGATTTAAAATTGTTTGTATCTTTCGCGCCCTTGTTTATTTTCCAACTCAAGCTTCACGTGGAAACGATGGTGGCTCCATGTCACGTTCTTTATGACAGGTGAGATGGAACTAATGGCAGGCGGAGATATTGAAACGGATCAAGAGTCGAAAGATACGGATCAGAGCGGATGAATCGTCTAAAAGACCAGTACATGACCGGCAGTTCACCGATTGAGATCCGAAGATGGTCACGCCGCCTGGGTGAGGGAGTTGAACTACGAAAAAGTGGCATTTTATGACGCATTCTCACTAAAGTGAGATTACAAAATAACCCCCCAGGGTGGAAACACAGTACGGTGTGCGGTCTCTTCGGCACCCCATGAACAGTCGGCTCGGATGAAGCGGGGTCGGGCGATCCGGCAAGCACGAAGGGCTGACACAGACAGCCCCGCCGACGCTGCTATTTATTGCTGCCAATACTTCGAGAGCAGGCTAATGCTGAAGTCGGGATTCTGTTCACTCTTCTCCATTTCCCAAAATAGCCACTCACATACCCAATCCACCTGTCATTCACTGCGCAAAAGCCTTAAGTTTGTTGGTCGCTTCCTCAAAATACCAGGCAACTGACTAGCATACCATAGCTTTAAGGACGATAAACATTATGGATGAGAACATAGCTTAAGAAGGTCACTTGAAACTGTTGAAGAGGAGTGTTTGAGTTGATAGAAAGCGTTCAAAGCATGCCCAGAGAATTAGCGCTGAAGATGGATCTTGTCCTTCTCATGCTGTGTCAACGAGGGAGGTTATTGCATTGATTAATCTGGTCATCACAATTTCCGTAAAAAATAATGCGTGAGAAATTTAGTTAAGTATATTTATAAAAGTTTATCACACCTACCTTGTTTTCACAATTCCTAACACCGTTATTTAACCGCTCACGAATTTTAAAGACTTAGACGCCAGTTAATATCTCGGTAAACATTCGGTTGCTCCAACAGTATTGCAGTATTTAGTATGTGTAGTCATTTATTAATTCCTTAATTAGTTCAGGGGGGTTATTTTGTAATTTTACATAAGTGAGAATACGTCGTAAATATACCGAAAATTACGTCATTTTTCGTAGTTCCACTCCGCCACCCAGGGCGGCGTGACCATCTTCGGCTCTCGAGTGGTGATCTGCAGGTCTTTTCTTCGACTCACCAGCTCTTTCGACTCTTGATCCGTATCTTTTGACTCTTGATCAGTTTCACTTGCCTCCGCCTTTCAATAGTTCAATCCAAGGTCGTAGAATTAGATATCTTCGCATGTCCTATCGAAAATTCTCGACACAAATTGGAGAAATAAATTCACAAAGTTCATCACAAAAGTAATGTATGAAAATATATGCATGCAGCAACAGCTTTAACTACAAAAATTTCATTTTCTTCTCACTCGAGTCACACAAACTGCCTTCAGTAATAGGGAACTACCACTGACTCTTTTCCTCTCGAACCCAAAAATCAAGCGGTGGCTTGAGGAAACGACTTCAATAAGAGAACATGGGCTACCATTGGGTAGAATAGGGAGTTTCAGGGGGCTGAGTTCCATGTCACCTGTCGTGAGGAGTGAGAAATAGAGCCACCATCGGACCTTGGCCAATTGTGAGCCGATCATTAAGTGAGCGGAACGGGTCTCCCGCCTTCCTCCAAAGAGTCATTAAAAAGGTGAGATTACAATATAACCTCCCGCCAGGGTGAACATAAATATACAGATACGTCAATAAGTAGCATGGGGGTCGATTGTATAACTTGGCTTTCGTTCGATCGTTAGTGAACCGTTCACTCTCGATCGAGCTCACCGTTTTCGAACGTTTATCAGAAGTGCGATTGTACATGGGCGATCGTCAGCAGCCAATTGAACGTTACGGTGTTGTCAGATTTACAGCATATTTCGCACTTATTTCTCTTGTGCGCATGCGCAATGAGCTTAATTTTGAATGATTGAACTAGTTTTGAAGCATTTTGAATATTACCATTGAACATTTGAATGAAATAATTTGATAAATTAATTCCCAATTACATGTCATACTAAGACTTTTAATTGTAACTTTTAATGGTAAATAACAGAAATGTCTGAAAAAAATTGAACCTCATTATATTTCATTAACATTCAAATCGTGTTCTCTACAGCTGAGAGTAGGTAAAAAATACTACATCATTATATTATTTTACCTTAAAATTCTTGACTTGGAAAATAAAACATTTATAACCGGCGAAAATTTACGACCTAGAAGTAAATAATACAATTGATCCTCATCATCAACATTCAAAGCAAATTATGTATTTAAAGGACATTATGTTGAAATTCCACAACATCGCACTCCTGATACTTCTCATCATCTAATTTAACCACTGTTCTAATGTTCAATGTAGAGATCATTTACCAAAACTACGCCCAGGCGTATATGACACCTTGGCATATAACTTCAGACATAAATTGATTAGGATATTTATTGATACTTAAATACTATTCCCGAGCAAGTCCTCAGCATTCACGCACTAATCACACTTCCATTGCTATGTCAACACAACCTTCCCCATCACATCGAATAGAAATACCTCTGGAACTCCTTTTACAAACCATTTACCGAGGCTTTCACGGTATTTCTTGTAGCATACGTGATTATCTACTGTATGATATATTAGGCAGCATTAAATCATGTTCACTATTTCTACAGGCCCTCAAGTAACGGAATAATCCTTGCTATGATATCATAGAGAGTGAATGAAAATATAACTTTTGAGGTGGCATAATTTACTGAATAAAGACTAATGAAACAACATACATTGCATACGAGACAAAAAATCATCACCCTTTCACTTGGACGTAAACAACCACACTCACAATTTAAAAGACTCTGAAATAACGCAATAATCCCTGCCGAGGACACATCCTAATGTCTATTCCTAGTTAGTCATTTCCTGCCTCAAACGCAGACGGATTAATTATTTCAACAAACTCACATTGGACACCACAATACAATGAACTAAAAAGATGACACTTGGGGTGGCAAAATTTACTGCATGAAGAATAATAATACACTGAACTATTTATCCTTTCACTGGGACGTAAACAACCACACTTGCAAGACAAGACCAATCCACCAATATAGTCACCAACTTCACTTCAATTCACACACTTCCCAAATCTTAATTTAAGGCAATAGTTGAAACAATGAAATAATTGCCGACAATAGTTTGCTCTGTCGCTTGTAAAGATACCACAAGCAAATGCAATCCATCATAGTTTATTAAAAACATTGTTAATCACTGGATTGCCATAACGTAGGGAGCAGAAGAGCGGAGGAGGGAGCATCTTCTGCTACGCCCTCTTCCAACAAATTTTCCTCAGCATCCAACTGTACATCCACCAATATCGTCTACCGTCTCTCTTGCAATTTCTGCCCTGCACTTTACGTTGGCGAGTGTACTACCCCGCTCTCCCTACGAATGAATGGGCTCCGACACTCCACCAAATGTCCTCCCTTCATTGATCCCATTCCTAAACATACCGCTTCCCATCGCAAAACCATCAATAAATGTTTCTCTCTCTATATATTAAGCCCGTTTTACACGGGGCACGTAATTGCACAATCTGATGTAAGTACGAACGTGCATTTCAAATTGCATCGTGTAAAGCTGTGAGTTGCAAGAACGCATGCACGAATGCATGAACGCCAGATGGCAAAATAGCCCCTGCTCTAATTCGAAAATGATTGCACGCCCGATTGAGAAAAACATGCAGTTTGAAGTTGTGCAATTTCGTGCACCGTGTAAAACGGCCTTTAGAAGAACCCCCCCCCCCCCCCGAATCAGCAGCTAATATCGAATTGAGGACTCGCGAGATGGCATTCATTTGGATCTTAAAAGAATTTGAATCGCCCGGGCTAAATTTGGCCCACTTACCAATAGCCACCCCTCGCTCCCGCTCCCCACCATTCCCCTTCCATTCTCCTTTTCCGCCTTCCCTTCCCCCACACCCCGAGGTAGCAGATCACTAGTTAGTCATTTGTTTACGACGATGGCGTCATGACCACCGAAACGTCGCAAAAATAACAGCCAATTTGCATGTGAAATTGTGCGGGACTGGATTAAGGAGAGATTTATATAAAAACTGTGCAATTTATAATGAGTAGATCTCGCCAGAAATTTAGCAGTGAGTAGTTTGCATCATTTCTCGACCATTTAAATAAATAAATCCATTAATCACCGCAGTAATTTCAACAGAATTATAAAAAAACGTCGGTTGTGAAGGCATGGAGAAAATTAGCCAAGTTAGACTTATGCGTGCACATTTAGTTTTATTACCGTGAATTTCAGTCGCATAAAACTATATTTTTGCGTCATTAATATTACACAATTTTTCTTCATGCTTCTTACAGGTGCTGAAATACGAGTACAAAAAACAAATTGTGTGAATATGGTCTCTAATATGACTAGGGAAAAATCTCGCACCAAACCACCTGAAGTTATGTGCTCTTCCCTGAAGGTGTGTTCTCATGCACGAACAATGTGAACAGTCCCCCTCAGCATCTTCTGGCAAACCCGTGTTCGTGGGAAAACCCCTATCCCTCTACCATAGCTCCCCCGGCCCCCACACCCCCCATAGACCGTCCGTCATCACCCAGACAGTAATATCCGGTGTGCGGTCCGCGATGGAAGGGAGGGAGGGGGCGTGGTCCCCTCCCGTGCATCCCCCCACCCCCACTCCCCCTCCCCTCTCCAAACCCCCCCAAAGTTCTTTCTTTCGCCGTTAGGGGCTCACTTCGCGGCCACGAAAGTCGGCCCCCCCTCCCGCCGAGGGCTGAATTCGTTTCACGTTGTCTGAGGTTATGCCACGCACGCCATGGCACTCGCACCAGTTGATCGGATGTCAACCGTCCATGTCATAACGGATCTCGGTGCCAAATCTCAAGGTTGCCATTGATGCGGACGTTTTGGATGGACGAAATTGATTTGCAAGTCATCTTATTAATGTAAAATTTTTTATTATGGACATGATGCATCAATATGGTGTTCTCCACTTATTTATGCAATCGAAAGTTCATTTAGAAAACTGAATACTGATCAGTGGTAATATTTGTAAGGTCAAGGTGGACACTGAAAGCTTTAAAAGGGCATATTTTGACGCTGCTCCGAAAGAAACATACCGCCATGTTGGCCTTTTCACTCCTCTAGGCCCTAAACTCAGCACCGAATGACTAAAAATATTAAACTCCTGTGAATTGTATATATATCTACGTGTCCCATGTTTCCACATCCACAGTTTCGCCCACATTATTATCAAAGAGCGAAGTAGGCTTAGCGGAGCTCGGTGGAATCACGTGTATCCACTGAAGGGGAAATATCATTCCGTCAATTTATTTGTTAGTTTAAAATGATAATGAATTGAATATCAATATCATTTTAAACTTGACAATCTAAGACAAGGAATTGAATATCAATAAAATTTGTATACAGTAACGTCTTGTCCTACATCAATTAGCTCGGTAATCATTGACAGCATTGAGAAACATAGAGGATAATGCATTCATCTGTAAGAGATTACAAAGAAGAAAGATTTGCCGAAGATAAGTTCAATAATATGATACCTATGATTATGATGATCTTGTGAGAGAATGACTACCAATTATTTTTCAGTTTATGCTGATTCATGTATGTGGGTGATAGTATCTTTAGTTTTTTCAGAGAACGATATTAAGTTTGGGAGGCTGCTTATATTGCCTAGATAAATTAAACTTCCCGATAATTTTAATACAAATTTTATAAATATCACGTGATCAATGTATCTCAAGCCTAAAAGAATGTAAAATTGAAAATCGGTTAAAATATCTGTATTGAGAATAAGGAAATTATCTCTATAATTAGAAAACTTTACTTGTTAAGATATATTTGCCGTGTCAGTTCTTAGATTGGTATACTATGCTTTAATTAATTAAAGATTAGAATACGGAATTGCGTGCTGGGGGGAGCATACGTAACTAATATGCAACCTCTTCTGATATCCCAGAAAAAGGTAACAAGGGTTATGCTACGGACACCAAATAAAACGCATTCCTTTCCACTATTCAAACAAATGAATATTTTACTTTTAAGACATTTATTTGTCTATAAGGTCCTTAGGATTTTTTTATAATCGTGGCAGTGAACGGAAAACACCATGAGTACATGAGATGCGTAGCAATTACAATGTAACAATACCTAGACCTAGAACAGAAACTTTTAAGCACAGTATTAGCACTTAAGTATTCCTAGGGCCTAAAATATTTTGTGCATTACCGGAACCTATCACTTATATATAAAGTGAATGTAAATTTTGTAAAAGTGTGAAAAAATGTTAATTTTCTATTGATGATTTTTCAATTTTATTTTTAAAATTGTATGAAATGGCAGCAGTATCTCACAGCAGTGGTAATTATCTTTTTTAAGTATGTAGCTATACCAGCGTTAAAACAAAGTTGTTGTTACTATTTCTTATGTTGCAACACATTCAATATATTTTTTGTTAAGCAAGAACGAGTCGGTAACCCCAAAACGGAGCTTCTCCATAGGGGTACCTATATTCCCAATGTTAAGGGTCAATGTTAATGTATAATGTATATGATGTTGTGGAATAAAATTTATTCCTATTATTATTTATCCCATAGCTTTGCTGAAGAACTCATGTATCTTGGCAATGACATTTTGTATACCTACATATTTAGGTGATGCTAGCCCGTAATTTTTTAAATCATTATTTGACCTGTAATCTATTAGGAACCCCATTGTTTAGTTTCCTACGTCTTTTTCCGGTAGATACATATCTTAACTATTAAGGAAATACCTTCTCTCATTAGTCAGACATATTTTAGCTTAGTTTAATTAAATAGTAGCTGTGTATCTTAATTTTTCACATCACAGCTTGGCTTTTTAGCTGCCATTATTCCTGGATTTTACTTGCTGCATGTATGCCCTCGACTCTCCAGAATATCGCAGAGCCACGAGGATAGGCATTTTAGTCAACATATTTGAAATATGTTCCATTAGTTTTCTTCCTTAAGTGAAATCGGGGGCGATGAATTGATTATTGAAACGAGTAGAAATGCCGTAAGAGCTGAAATAGCCGAAAATAATGATTCTGGTAAAAATTAGCTAAGAAAGCCACGGTTGTTGGGCAAAGATTTAGAAATTATGTCGGCGAAAAAGCACTCTGATATCGCTACTTGATTTCTCTTGTGAAAAGTTGAATTCTACCTCGGGTTCATAAAATAATGCTAATCACTTTTCCGATAACAGTTCCAGCGACGAATAATTCTCATTTTTCCATATTAGGGTGTGCATCCTGACTAAATGTGCCACGACAAAGCGGCGGATGCAATAATTATGGAAATTAATGGGGTGGAATAGGTCCGTTGGCTGTAGCCTCAGAGAAAATAAAACCTTAATGGTAAAGAGGATAAATGTTTCAGAAAGGAAGAAAAATCCGTTTCTCTTGAATTCAAACGCGATTATTGGAAAATTGATCAGCGGATATTTATTACAAACACGAATATTCTAGTGGAGTCGCTTTTATAGTTTTCAACAGTGTTTAACTAGTAACTTCATCAATAACCTAATCCATATGTCGTTGGACATTTCAAACGTTTTCCGACCTTCTTAAATCAATGTTCGTGTAAAAAACTTGATCTCCAGGCTCAGGCTTGGAATGCTTTATATGGAAATGGTATGAACCTTTGTCAGACTTTTAACAGTCGACAGATATTTTGCAACTGTGGTTGAACCTGCAGGAACTGGCACAAGAAATTAAGCAAGCGAGAATTGCTAAATATCTGACTACACTATGAGCGAGTTGCATAAAAATTTAGCAATGGGATCGTTAGTTATGAGATGTACAAAGTCATGGACCTCGTAACATAATAAGGGTTGCAAGACGTATCGCTTTTGTATCTCATCTCCCAGTAGTTTTCGGAGGATGAGATAATCGATATATATCGATTTATCTCCGATAAATCGATAGCGAATGCTTTGTATGCATGGTCTACTCTCGTATCACTGGATAGCATGTATTTATGTTTATCTTAGGCACCTAATTACTTATGCACATTATTAATAGCAAGAGTAAATAAACGTGTCATTCGTTACATAATGTCCAAGGGATCAAATAATTAATCTTCCAAGCGATTCGTTGCGCATCCGTCATCTTGGTTAGAATCGTAACACAAAAGTATTCACCTCAAATCCATCAGGACCCACTATTTATGTGCCCATTTATGGAGCGAATAAAGTTAGTGAATGTTTTCTGCAACACATGATGAATGAATGCCTTGATTTATAGTTTTCATTACTGTTTCGGATACAGTATGTGCCGTTTTTGCTACTGGCCAAAAGTGAGGCAGTCCTATGAGGACTTGAGCCTTGTTAAATGAAGGATTGTCTCATCGGAAGGTGAAAAAAAACTTTTGAGGCCAATGCGTGAAGTGCTTCATTAATATTCTCCAATAATTAATATTCTCCAAATGTGTCGTATAGAATCGGAAATGGTGTTGATGGAATTACAATGGAATAGAGGAGAGATGTGGCCGAGAAAATGAGAAAGTAGGTTGCGCGGACATGAAGAGGATGTTTTCTTGGGTCACGAAGGCAATATTCAGAAATACGTGCAAGGTTAGAAAAACGTGTTTATGAATTTGAATGAATTCAAAACTGTAGAGTGGGAGATTGAAATGTTCCTTGAACGAAATATTTTATTAATGGTTTAATTCCAGCTCTTGACTCAAATGTTGTCATTCTCAAGGAAATGACTATTTATCGAATCTTATCATTTAATTTCAGTCATCAAGTGCGTCAACGACTACGAGCATTTGCTTGAAAATTATCATGATATCAATAAGGTTACCAAATAAAATGAAAGCTGATCATAATTTTGAGGTTTGATCTTGAGCCTTAAATCTCACAAGACACCGCAATGTAAAGTGCACAAAAATATTCAAATACAAGGCTTTACAGGATTCATATTTTAAGTGCATCATATTAGTGAGATTTGGGGTAGAGTGGTATTTATGTGACTGAATTTTCACGCTAAGAATCTAAGTTTGAATCCTACCAGTGACGAAGGGGGTGACCAGTGCAAATTGCAGTACTCGATCCATCGAATGGAACGAAACACTGCGAACCTATTGGTGACTTTTGCATCAGCTAATACTCCACGGCGGAAATTTTAGACAAAATAATTTACTCAACGGGTTTCCACATCATCCAAGAGGAATTTTTTGACTAATCATTCTAGTCATTGGAATCGGATAGCATTTTTTCCACATTATGCCTATCGGACTATGCCTCAAAATCATTAGGTCAAATTTTTTGTCAAAATTTTCGACCGTGGGATATCATCCTAAAGAGTAAGGAGAAGCCACCACCCCCTAACCTGCCCCTAACTCCCCACACATCCCAAATTGATGAGGCTTCTCCCATCGGTCACCTTACTGGATGGTGGTAAAATCTACTCTTGAGGCGATTTAATATCTTTTATACGTGCATATGTGGAAAAAGGTGAAAGAATTTTATTGCAAGGGTACTGAGATAAATGATATTAGGCTAAAATCATCATTTTTAAAAGCGGAAAACGCACATTTTTGACCCTCAACACACGAACCCTGATCATGGCTTTGGCCCTGGATATAAAACGCATATTTTTGACCAGAGAGTCTAAAGTTACCAACAGCCTGAACAAGTGGCTAACACTGCTTAAAAGGAAGTGTAAGAACATTGATTTGAACCTGCAGACAGACGTAATTTTTTTCCAAACAGAAAAATGCTTTATTGCATAAGATATGTACATTCACAAGCTTTAAATGTCGTCTATAAAGAACTGAATTAATAACTGCAGCAAGAAACATTCAAAATGTTGCATGCCATCTATTTATACATTATTTCTGAGGGTGTGTACTCTCGTTTACCCCTCTTTAATCTGCATTATTATCAATACATTTGATTTTAAATTTTAATACATATTGTAAATTAACTTTTTATATTCATGAGAATTTATGCAATTGCGATTTAGATTTAAATTGTGCATGCATCTGATTTTACGCGGATAGATGCCACATGAGGCCATCGCGTTCTCTTCTTTCGTTCGTCGTCGTCTTCTCCTTTCTTTCTCCGTAATGTGGGACGTAGTGCAATGGAAGGTTTTGCACAATGGAAGCTTCTTGACTTGTCGGAGAACCTCATCTGTGTCACCTAGAGTGATGCCTAATGTACATGTTTGATCTACATCGTCGTCCATATGTTTGGATCCGTTAGGGATCGCGTCTTGGTTTGCGGAATCACCCTCGAAAAGCAATGATAAGCGTTATTTTCAAGACTCCTGCCCTTTACTCAAATTTCTGCAACAATTGCTGCTGATCAGTAAGTAATTTACCGTAAAAATGTGCTCTTTTGATAAAGTATTAGAAACAAAAATAAATGAACCCAATACATTTGTTGTAAAGTGAAGGTTATATTGACGAACGAAGAAGATATATCATATTATTGCTATTATTCTGCTTGGTGTGCCAATCTCTACATGATAAATATATTTAAGAACAGGCAATTCCTTATACTAGCTGCAGATTTGTGCTTTAGGTACTCCAACTGATCTCACCCAACTCAACTCCATCTCAAAACATGCACAGCATCCATGACTCGGACTGGATTTGAGCCCACGACCTTCTGCTTGTCTGCGTTGCCTGCAAATACCTTGGTCAGAATCTTCATCATCAAGTACAAAACAATGGCATGCCTAACTTTATTACGGCCAAGCCTTGAATACGTAATGCATCTCCAGAGGGGACATTTACCAGGGGAAGAGGCCGCATGAACGTCCGATGAATATCTCGTTCGTTTCGTTTGAAATGTAATCGTTCCTCAATCAATTGGCAATTAATCTATCATAAACCAAATTGTGATTGAACCTTTTGTAATAACTGTATACAAATTGAATGTGTGCCTGAATACAAATACTTGGGAGTGATTGTAGGTCAGCATTTAAAGTGGGATAAACACATTAACCGAATTTCAAGGGAACTTAAATTTATCCACGCGAAGTTTTATTTCCTACAAAAAAAAGTCCCCGACAATTCATTAAAAACTATTTATAATGCGTTGGTGCAATCAAAATTAAACTACGGGATAATCTGCTGGGGAGGTGCCTATAAAAATTCGCTCAATCCGATGCTGATTCTCTAAAAAGCAATAGTGAGACTCATTGCTAGAAAATGTCAATTTGAACCGTCCTTCCCCATATTTGTGGATTTACAGTTACTCCCTTTACGTCATGTTTACGTTTACAAAGTGTTAAAATTGTTCTACCTCAGAAGTGGTAAAAAACCTAAGGAAGAACCAAAAACCAATGTATACAAACTAAGATCTACAAATATGTACATTTTGCCCAAGCCAAATTTGACCCTGTTCAAACGCTCATTTATCTCTGTAGGGCCAAAATTATTTCCTAGATTGTCAGATAATATAAGAGGTTCCAAAAGATTAACATATTTTTTGAAAAGAGTAAAAAAATGGTTACTTAATGTAGAAAATCCAGATGTATTTTTTTGTTAATAGTAAGGTTACTCACTATACTTTGTATGCACGACAGGTTGAGATTAAAAAAACAAACTGTTATCTTTTCATGCATTTATTTATGTTTCGTATCTGGTTTCAGTTTACTTTTTTTTCAATTATTCATATTGTAATTTCTCTTGAGGTATCCCAATACAGGCAATGCCTAAAGGGATTCCTAATTAATTTATCCTTATTTCATTGAAATGTAAAATATGCTTGTAATGTTGATTCTAAAGGATAAATAAATATTATAAATATTATTTTATAGTCAGGATATTCGTTTATACTTTCTAGGTGATACATTACACTGCTGGGAACTAAATGCTAAGAATCGCCCAGAAAGATGGAAGTGAATATCGATAGTGAAGCACTTAATTAAATATCCAAGAATTTAGAAGTTTTATAATTTAAGTTTGTTTAATTTCCATGTGAGATTATGATGCTAAAACATTGTTGCCTACCTAATCTCAGTATAATTATGTAGAAGTATGAAGCCGAGAAATATAATATCGTTTGATGTTTGAAGTTAGAAAGGTAATTCACCTTATCATTACCTTAACCTCTAAGTGTCTGAAAGCATCAAAACTTGAGTTTTGAGTGCCACATTATGCAGCGAAGCTCTCTCACACAGAACGCACTCCGGAAGCCTAAAATCCTTCACCTAGCGCTCCTCCCCTATGAGTATTTTGCTTGCTCCTCACTTGCTCCTCAGTACGCAATGTGATGGAGATTCATTATCCTCTATGCCAGATGCTCCACACTTCCAGAGTTCAAAGGGAATTTTACATCTTTTGTGCCAATTGCTACTCTTGATCAACATTTTAACTCAAGTTTCAAGGTCTTATCAAATGCCCGTGAATATCATCCTCCAAATCTTTACAGATTTCATCCAGCAAATGTTCAAAATTGACAAAGGTAAATTCAGTACCCACTTACATGGATTCATAGTTCCCGTGGGAATGCTTTTGTTGGAAATAATTATCTTGGTTAAATACTGATGTGGATTCCTATCGCGCAAGGGTTCTAAGTGGAAGTTTCTGGGGGAATCGGGTTTGTTTGGTAGAAAGTGCTTGTCGTTGAGAGCAGGCTAATGCCGACGCTGGGATTCTGTCTAAACTTCCTTTATACCCGAATAATTTCTTAACCTATCTGACCTTAACCTTAATGGCAAATAATGACCTCAGTTCTCGGTCACCTTGTCAAATAACCCTACAAGTAACCAGAAACTTATAAAGCTTTATGGAAATTTTCCAAATAAATCATCGAAGGTTTACATTTTTCTATATGATAGTGCAGTCAGCTTGTTACATCTGCTCCACTCGATAAATAAACGTCGATTCATTTTTATACTTTTTGTTATTCTCCTGGCTACTATTTAAAAAAAATACACCAATTATTGTGGTGTTACATGCTATGAGCGTTCCCAGATGCCCAACTACCTAATACCATTACGTAAAGACTATGCCAGAGTAGTATACTAATGTAGCGGTGATAGTTACGCAACTAATGTAGCAATTTTAATTAATTGTGTAACTATCACCGCTAGGATACAAGGTAACTAGTGAAACTAATGTATAACTACAGCAAGTCAAATGTCTAGTAAAACTAGGGAAGTAGTTGAATTTAATTTTATTTTCCGATTGGCTTTCCAAACATTCTTTTTTTACTCGAATTGCCACTGATTTTCTCTCACTGTTTTTTCTCGAATATTCTTTTCTTAGACGGTTAGTTTATCTTAAAAGGGTTTTCTAAATAAATTCAGGGGCACACTTTTAAGAAAAAATGTATTTACTAATTAATCAACAATGCCTTTTTAATTACAGTGGTTTTGAAGATTTGGAATTTTCTGCTAATCAATAAAACTAGTCACTCATTTTAATGTAACGACCTTCCTTTTCAACAACTGACACTGTATACGCTGCCCGCTCCAGCTTTCGAAATCCACGTAGATTTTTCTCCTTTGTTATACTTCTCTTTGCCGCCTTAGAGGTGTTAGTGATGTCGTAAGTACTTACATTTCCTGCGACGTACATGCTTATCTCCTGGTACTTGGGTATGAAGTTTGTTTCCTCCAAATATTTTAGCATATATATGAAAAACTTATCTCTAATCCTACTTACTATCACTGTCACAGTATGTTCCTGCGTGCCACTTTTTCTCTCGGCCTTGAATGATAAAACAAATATATTTGCGCTCTTTGTGATTCAATCATATTACGTGAACGGGTTGTGGAGGAAAACATGAAAAATATTAGGAAATTTGTATTTCTGTTTGTCTAGTAGGGAATATTTTAATGCCAAAAAAGTTTTCTCAAAGGAGTTACATTATATTTTCATGACGTAGAAAGAGATATTGTGGCAAATGCACATTTGCGATAAGAGATAATGCTTGAAATACCTAGCAGGTTTAATAGCCTTTCGAATAACATTAAAAAAGATAAATGAAAAAAAAAAGATTAGGATCACTTCCTTGGTCACTCATAAGAATGTTAGTGAAAGATTAATTTAAAAAAGGAAATAGTTTCATAAAATAGTCTCTGAATTAGGTACGTACCTGAACTTTTTTAAGCATTACAGAATTTGTAATTGAATGCCAACAACTTAACTAAAATTAACCTTATTGATATTTTATCGCAGGAAAGAACGGAGACCTTATAAATTATCGCATATCTATCTTCCAAATAAACTTTAAACTATTTTCCAGCTGTTTAAGTGGCTACTACATTCAGGGGATTCTAGTGCATGAGCTTTTTGTTTTCCTGTGAGCATTAATTTGAACGATTCTCGAATAAATTGTTTTATTTGACTACATTTGAAGATTAATTATTTATTGATGAGTAAACTGGCATATGGCTTTAGAAAATTTACAATGAATTTCAAAATAAAATGAAAGAAATAAAAAGCAAGAATAAATTTTTATTTTTTCCCGAAAAGGTGATTATATTTGGACAATATCACGTGGTTTTGGCCATTTTTGCGATGACTGAGGAAATATTGCTTCTCTTTTTTTTCCAGACGTAAGCCAGACAATATTTTATATCAACTATGATTCGGGCCAGAAACTAGAAATAGTCTTCCTCAAGGGCGTTGTGATCGATTTTCCGTCCAACCGTCAACTCTTTCCTCTCCTTCCACGTGTGAGATTTTCATGACCTTTTATCCCTTTCCTATTTTCCACCTCATGTCTCCCCTCACCGTTCCTCAACGGCAAATAGCTATTTAACTCTCTCGCGTGAGACTTAAAGGTCACGCGACCTCCACGTACGTGCTGCGGCAATTGGGTTCACAAGTTGCTTTGAAGTCTCAGGTCATATTGCATAAAAATATCAACATAAGCACTGTTTGACCAAAAAAACGTTCCTTTGATTGGGTTGATTCGAACCCGTAGTATCTGAGTTCGTATTGCTCTAATACAACTTAGATTAAGAGCGTGATTGGTTGATATTACATATCATCATCATTATTGGTGCATCTGTCCGTAGACAGGTTTCAACGGTAGCGTTGTCTCCACAGCATTCTGTCCTGGGCCTCTCTCTTCATCTCCGCATAACTCCTTCCTTCTTTTATATCCCTCAACATTCCGTACATCCTCCTTCCTCTTCCTCTCTTCCCTTCTATTTTCCCTTCTATTATTATTTTCTGTAGGCAGTTATTCCTTAAAATATGTCTTATCCATTTTGCCTTTCTCTTTTCAATTTCTCCCGCATACTTCTTTCTTCTCCAATCCTCCTTAGCACTTCTTCATTCGTGATCATATCTTTCCATCCAATCTTCTCCATTCTTCGCCATAGCCACATTTCAAAGCTTTCTAAGTATTTTTCTTCTCTCTTCTTCAACGTCCACGTTTCGCATCCATACAACACAATGCTCCATATAAAGCATTTTGCAAATCTTTTCCTAATATCCATCTTGATGTTCCTTGCTGTCACCAGTTCCTTAATCTTGCTAAATGCTACTTTTCCTTGTCCAATTCTGCTTTTAATTTCTTCAGTACAGTTGCCACTCTGTGTAACTATACTTCCCAGGTACTTGAAAGAACTTACTTACATATCAACTTGATGCCAAAAAAGCTTATCAATAGCGATGAAAGAAATGTGTATGCCATAACATCGACTTAACTCCATTGTAGCGAGTTTATTGGTCTCAATAGCAGTTAATTCTCCTCCAAGAGTGCCATAACAGATTATCAATGGTATATTCACTCGGCTTAAGTTTTCACCCAAACATGTGTGAGCAGTTGAGTCAGCGGATGCTCAGAATCAAAACGGCCTGTTTTAACGGCGTTTGTTCGTGCCGTGGAGGCAACTGTTTCCGCAATATTTGCGCGTTGTAGGTCTGGTGTGAATGGCCTTTGGAGACGCCGAAAGGTGATCATACATACATCAATGAACTACCCTCAAAGGCAGGCAGGCATGGGTATTGGGAAACATGTTTCGGTGAGTCTTCCAGATTGGGCAATTCTTTTTGAACATCCGGCCAGATTGTGATGTGACAATGGTAGTGTGCATGACATCTTGGAAATAGCTCCAGGTCACTTGAACATTTCAAACGGGCCAGATACGCTCCGGGTGCAAACGTACTAAAAAGTATTATATTTTGTTCTTGCTGATATAACCTTTTTGACACCACTTTTCTTGATTTATCTTCACTCGTGAAGTCTCTAACATAATTTTCTATTGTAAACTATAATTTAATCAGTTCTTTCCAAATTTATGGCTCTTTAAAGATTCACCTTAAATACTTCATGGTGGAGGTAAAACAATGCTGTTGTATTTTTCAATATTAAAGTTGCAGTTACCTTAATAATGGAACAGTTCCACAATTTCAGCCCTGTATTGTTACTATATATTAAATACTTGATATAAACCATGCTTTGGTGGTACATGCTTAGTTTCAGTGGTCAATAGTATACCTCTATTCAATAGAGATCATTCCTATGGTTAAGGTAAAACAGTGATGCTGAGATAAAATTGAAAACTCTGAGTTTATGAGGTTAGGCTCAAAGAACAAAATGGCCACCCGAGTCAAGTTATGATACGAAATAATGGAAGGGGAATACCATCCTTTCTCACATTTTACAAAGCTGCTCCCAAGTGCTCTTATCTCTCATCGTAACGGTTGCTGAAACCCTTAGCTTAGTGTTAGTGATGATAGATGTTTCATCCACACTTACATAATACTTTTCAAGCTTTCCCAAGGGCGAGTGGCAGTGGGCGAGTGCTAGGGTTCGAGGTATGGAAGGAGGAGAACGAAGGTTGGGAAAAGGAAGGCGTTTGAAGGAAATAATAGTGTTTTCATGGGTTTAGTATACTACTCTTCAGTTGTGGTGGTGAATTGTGTGACCAAGGGATTTTTATACCCATCTGTGGGTCAGTCTCTCTTATTTTGGCCCTTTTTTCTGTTATACAGATGGAGTGTTTTTTTAAGAGGCGATCAACAGAGTCGGTGGTTTCTGGCGTAACTTTGTGTACTTTTGAATAAAAAGGTAAAAAAATTAGTTTTTGAAGTGTAAACTTCTTTTGGCCCGTTGGGCACTTTTGGCATGGGGGAAAAAGAGCAAACTCGCGTCACGTACCGTCAGATTCTTCTTTCCGGGGCCCCGCTTAGCATGCCGAATGAAAACTCATGAGAACGCTCGCTATTAATCAGAATAAGATGGCGTAGTGGTTATAGTCCTCGTCCCACGTACCGGAAGTCCCAGGATCTTTTCCTAGTGGTGGAGTCTTTTTTTTTTTGAGATTTTTTTTGGGAACAATTCTTGACAATTTCCTTCAGATTTTGTTCTGATCTTATCAAAAAGTTTTTTTTTCGACAAATTTGTGGGGGAAAATGGTTTTTCATAAAAAAATGGGTGTTTATGAGAAATTATTTCGGAAATTTGACCTACGCACCTGATCTGCTATATCGAGAAATGCTATTATTTTGGAATTCTTTTGTAGGCACGGAAACTTGGACAAACGTCATGAAGGCAACGCAACTTGAGTTGAATCCGCAATGTTAGAAAATGCAGAAAGTGGAAGAGAGCGGCAAGAAGATCAAAAGGGTAATGAAACAATAGACGAAATGGGTGAGATTTTACATTTGAATAATTTAGCGGAAGGACAGGGAGATGAAAGAAAGAGGAAGAAAGCAGAAAATGACCGAAATTATCACGCTAAAAAGAAAGAATTGGGGTGAATTGACGCTGATCCCGAATTGGAAAAAACTAACATGGATCGGAAGAGAAAAAAAGCTGATTGATGAAACATTTTTTATATATTATATATATCAGAATATCGCCATAGAAGTTTACACTTCTCCCGTGTGGTCTTAATTACACCAGTATTTTTTCACATTAGATCTTAATATTGACGACCATGGTTTCGACGGTTAACTTCATCATCAGTTAAAAACGACAAATTGTAGGGCACTTGTATACATTGTTGAGAGTGGAGGGAGGGAGGGGAAATGGGGTGTACAGGAGGGGGTGGGTGGGGGAGGAAGGTGGGGAGGGAGAGGAGGGGAAGTTGGGTGTTTAGGGTTCGGGGTGGGGGGGTTTGGAGTTATGGGTCTGGAATGTGGGAGAAGGTGGCGCGGGGGTGGTAGGTTAGTAGAGCCTTCAGTGCTGACTACGGAGGGGGGAGGGTGCATCGGATGAAGGGTTTGAAGATAGTGGAGGACGGAGAGGGTATGAAGGTAGGGGGTTGATGTAAGACAGAGAGGTTGAGGAGGGGGGAGCGGAAAGCATAAAATAATTCGTTGACAATTTCGAAATCAGCGCTTTTACATTTCAAAATCTCGCATTGCTCGAGAGCGTCTAGCCGGGGGCCTTTACTTTCTACGTAGAAAATTTCCAACGAAAAAATCACTCTTATGTATGTAGGATTTAAGTCTTTCTCGGAGAATGCATAGGATGAATAGTTTCCAGCCGGGTTTCCAGCCGGGTAATGGTGTTAAACTGCACCGACGTTTCAATGACGTAGTCAGCCATCGTCTTCAGGGTCTTCAGGGCAGCCTACGCCATTGAAACGTCGGTGCAGTTTAACACCATTACCCGGCTGGAAACCAGAGAACTATTCATCCCACACTTATGTATGCTTCCAAAAAGTGCTTGGCGAAGTTTGAATTTGAATATCCGTGTTAAAAACATGCTTTATGTTCCTTCAGTCTCTCTTGAAATTTTCTGCCAGTCTGCCCGATATAGACAGCTTAGCATTCACACTCGAGTCTGTACACTCCACTCCTTTCCAATTTTGGGATGATGTATTGTTTTTTGAGAAAAAATGCTTTAGATTGTAGTTGTTGTAAAAGGCGGTTCTAAAGTGGTTTCTCGGGAGAACCTTGTTGGCTCGGAGCGACAAATTACCCAAGTAAAGAAATTCCCTCCACTTATCTGGTGGGTCACAATGGGGGAGGTACCATAAATGGTTTGGGCCGCCATTATTTCCACTTTTTTCCGATCAAAAGTTAAATTTAAGTTTATGTAGAAGTGGGAACATCTATACTAATATCTTACAGTTGAAGGCCCTTGTTTTCGTAAACAATTTCATTCTTCAGCTCGGGAGTGGTCTGATCTCTTTTCATCCCATCCACGAAGCCTACTCTTCCCCATCACCGCTTACCTAACACCCCGTCCTATTATCAAGGCCCTCAGTACCCATTACTCGTGTGCCAACTACCATTCCCCCTTTAGAGTCTCCTCCATCAGTTTCATCACCCACCATGACAAGCACTCCCTCATTCGTATTCCTTTCGTTCTTTCTCCATTCTCCTTCACATCTACTTCTCAAACGCCTGCAACATATTCTCATTCCCTTCCCTCGGTGTCCAGGTGAGTATTCTATTTTTATTTGACAGTATGGACCCTTATGGAGATCTGTTTCACGTGTAAATTTCCACAAGGCCGAAGGTGAAATGTTGCCAGTGGTAGCAAGGAAATTAAATGAGTGCCGGTGATAATGACTAATCGATAGTTTAAAACAAAAGTTGGAAAATATTTTTAAAAATTTCCGTTAGTTAGATTTTCTGATTTTATCTTCTTTACGCTGTTGTCAACAAACGGTTTATTTATTGAAATAAAACTTAAAAGGGAAGCTCTTCTTACTCATTATTTATGCAACATTTTCATCTTCATCAGTTACATCAGTTTCAACTTTGTTATATTTATTTATGTATCTTATGGACTAGAAGTTTCAAATTTTGTATGGTAAAAAGCGCCCGCTAACATTTTACATATAAGGATATATATATCGATTTATGCAACATGTTATGTTTTTATGCATCGTTGAAGTTATTTACGGTATAATAATGAGGATGATAGTAATGAGAGATATTAATTTTTGACTTCATCGGTTTTTTTTGCTCACCGAAAATCTGACGATTCGCACTTTCCCACCACTTTTGATACCTTAGAAACGAGTATGAGGGAGATAACAAGTAAAAGATACGTACATTCATGAATAGTAATAACGGGTCTCTCAGAATAGTGTGATGTAGATGTTATTTTACTGTGGTACAATGTGTGCTTAAATATTTTTCGCTATTGTCATGGCAGTTTGTAATTAGTTACTCCGTAACTTTAGTTCCTACAACTGAAGTGTACGAGTAAACCGCCGTCTAGCCACAAAAAAAGTCCTAGAGGGGAATCTAAATTTCCTTATGCTATGGTAATTCAAGACTTACTCGAATTTATATCTGAGGTAGAAGAGTTTAATTATTAAAAAAAGACCATAGCTTATTTAATTTACACTTGTATATTTATAGACTCATCTGCACTTGTATTTTAATTCCGATTATGGTGCATGGAAATATTTGCCATTTTCAAGGTTTTCTTCCCCTTCAAAATCGGAATGTGTCTGCGACCATGGTAGGATGTTTAATACGAGTGAGAAGTCGTAGGCACGAAGCTATCGTTTTTTTTTTAATTTTACTTGATTCCACTAACGTGGGTGAGAACCTCTTGTATCAAAGGACGAGATCTTATGAGTCTTACATTTTATTTCTTGTCCATCTTGAAGGTAAGTGCCAAGTGATAATACCGAAAATATTCCTTGCTGAAGTTGTGGGTTTCCTTCTGGTATGGAGAATAATAATTAGGTACTTCTCCGATGGAAACGCGATGACTGTAGGAATATGGGATTTCGAAGCGACTCGATTCCTCCAGAGGACGAAGAGACGCGGTGGGGTGGGTGGATCAGGGGAGAGGAAGAGAGAGGGATGTATGTTCCTGGGGGAAGATAAGGATGAGAGGGAGGAGGGGGAGTGGGAGGACCTGGGGCAGGAGGTGGGCGTGGCTGAGCGCGCAGGACAAGAAAGAAGGGGTTAACGTGGAAGGACGACGGTGGTCGTGGTGGTGATTGAGTCGCACTCTCTTGCATAACAAGAGGAGCGCATGCATTATTGGAATGACTGAACTCTTGTATTGGGGTGCGATCTATTTGCTGAAATGAAGGAATTGATGTACTCTGCGTGAATCGATGATGTCCGTGTTTTGAATGCCGTTTAGGAGAAAACTCACCAAATGGAGCTTAGTAGATGTGTAATATTCATTGTGAACATTGTATGAATCCCTCATTCACCGTCGTTCACGCGCAATCACGTATTCAGATGTAAATTTTGTTTTAACAAATGCGGATTTCCACCGTGAATGTGTCCCAGTCCAGCCGAGAGGATTTTTTTACGTGGTAAATTTCAACTGGGGATAAAATATCTATTCACTATTTAGAAATAAAGGTATTGATGTTCAGTGTTAATCAAGCAGACTTAATCAGGTATTATTCTTTCTTGTTGGCGAATTCAAGAATCATAACATTGAAGTGCTTTCGTATTTGAAATTCAACCCATGTCTTAATACTATGCATAAAAATCATTTTGAAATAAAATTTGAAAAACAGAGATAAGGCGTATTGCAATAAATATTTGATGAACGAGATCTAATACAATTTTTATGACTAATGTGAAGATATAGGAGTAAAAGATGAAATAAATATTTGTTGCAAATATTAGTTTAATGAATATTATAGTTTTAAGTAATTCCATTCATGTATTGATTGATGACCGTGAATACTATCTCTCGCAAAATTCCTTTTGCTATTTTGTACAGTCGGTATTGAACATGACCTGCGAAAATGAGAATCTTGTATTAGTTGTGAGACTTTCTTTTTGCAATACATACATTATGAGAAGTTTCACCCTACAGCAATACTAATTATTTAGTTTCTCAATTACATAATCAAAACTTAATTTCTATTTTTTAACAAAGTTAATGTACTATTTGGGGATAAAATTGACAGGAACCGTCATATTTATTGTAATACATTGAAAAAAAAAGATAACTCTTTTATAAATCAAATAAATAAATTTAGGGGTTTTACCAAATAAAAAAATATGTGAAAACATTTAATTCCTCATTAAGTATTTGAAATAATGATATAGCGTCTTAATAGCCCATAAGAACAGACGTTGAAATTTAGTTTGCTTATTCAGACAATAACGCAAATATTTAGCCATTCCAAGTCATTAAAAATATTTTTTAATTTAAATGTATAGTGATTAATTTTGGATTGAAGAGGTAATAATATAAATTAAAAAATGTTGATGGATGAGGGAAAGCAAATGGTGGTTCCTTAAAGTACCTAATTAAAATGTTTCAATAAATTTATAACCACAGATGAAAATTATCCCAATTCAGCAACCGTTGTTCAGTTTTTCCATGAAGCCCAAAGAACTTTTAATTTTTGAAGGTTTGCTGAGATTTTCCGCGTCGTTGAATGCTAGTCCTCGTACAGTTTGTGGCCGGGCAATCAGGGATAAAAGGAAGGGATAAAAGGAAGGAGGAGCCTCCTCTGCTCGTCTGCATTCATCTGCTCTTGTTCTGCGAGAGACTCAGTGGTATTCAACGTCTAGTAGTCCTCCAATCACTCGTGTTATGTTAGAAATTTAAATTATCTCTCCTCCTTAGGTAAGGAAGTAACAAGGAGATAACTCCATTAAAATATAGCTCCACAGGGTATTAACCCGGAATATCTAATAGGGAAGCAGGTGTAGGTATTCGGTAGTTTTGATGGAGATAAATTTGTGGGTGCAAAATGGTACGGTACATAGCTAGAGATTAAAATTAGACGGAGGCTCATATTTTTAATCACTGGAGCTTACTCCCGGGAGTATGGATCATCGTCTAAAATATGGTTTCTCTTTTTTAATTCAGTGATTAGCTCGTCTTCTGTACAAACAGTGGTTAAAGTTGCTACTTTTGGGGCACGACATTGGAATGTATTTTTCCCAATTTAATACATGAGAATGATAGCAATATTTTTAGACGAGGAAATTCATCAGCTTTTTGTTATTGAACTCTTGTTTTTTATCTTTCTAAAAGTTTTTATATCTCTGCAAAGTTAACTGAATAGTATTATTCGTGCCAGTAGCGTTGAATAAAAAATATAAATTATAATTAAAGCACTATAAAATTTGGTTGCATAAGTTTTATCTCAATAACAGGTAAATCAACTGGTTGGCCAACTTGTAATCTATTCCAATTCGAGTAAATTTAAGCGAAATCGCGAATGTAATGTGACTTAGTTCATGCGGACGACCATGGAATAGATATGAGTCCGTGAATGGAAATGTAAGCTAGGAGCTTAAACTCTGACGCGCGGCGTCAAATTGAGATGTGAGATGCGTGGCGTGAAATTTTCCAGAATTCGTGCTAGATTTCTGAGTCCCCCTCAGCAACTGTGATAGTATGTCACCATCTAATTGAACAAGAAATATCCATTTGGTGATCCATTGAGCATGCCTTGCCCCATGTCGCTAGTCTAACTCTCAAACTTTGAGACAACTGTCATGCAATCGTCCCACCGGGCCGAAAGGATAATGATTTCGTGTCAGTTTAAATTTATGAAAATATAACTTTAATGAATAAATCAATGAATTTATTTTCCCTTATTTTGAAGAACTTTTGTATTCTTTTAGAACTTGCACGAGGAAGGTGACACATAGATTACATTAAGGTGTATGTAATAGATTGCGACATTTGCTTCACCACGGGAAAGTCTTGTAGTTTTTTCATGTGTTGTAATTAACCGATTACATGATTTCATGCCATCAGTTGGCGGAAAGAAGGAGTTTATGGCAATGCGTTTCGTAAGAAGTTTTTGACGGAAGTCCAAGTGAGTGAACCTGATTGGTATTAATATATGAGGCTAGCTTAGTAAATCTGCATAATGCTTGCGACGATTCTTGCGTACTGGCTTTGCCAAAAGTATGAGCGAGGCATTGTGAAGTAGTAGCACGTGGTCGAGGCAATATTCATTTGTCTTCCTTGGAGGTGGACATAATGGGGCCACCAGAATGAAGGATTTTAAATCATATTTGTGGAGTTTATGAATTTCCTTACGAAGTCCCTGCGGCCTAAATTATGTTTTTCTCAAGATTTAGGACAAAGGAGCCATTATGGTCCGAGTTTACGAGCCAAGCCCATCATTTGGATACTCATTCATTCTCTTCTGCTTTGCACTTCCATTTACTCCATTCTCGTTTCAGACACCATCTTCACCTCTTCATGACTCCAAGGGTTGCCGCATTTAAAGACCTGTCCTGTCTTCCATTCAATACATTATCCTCCTTCTTTAGTTGATTGATAGGCGTGGTCTTATCACAATCTTTCCTGCTCTTTCCAGTAACATTGCCATATTCCATCAGCTTTAATACCAAGATTGAAATAAGTGAAGAACGTCTCACTACATTTGGCTTGTAATTCATTTGCACCACCCATATGTCAACGTCATGTGGAATTCAAATAGACATATGCATTCTTTCCTCATGAAGCCCATTGTGCAGCAAAATTTATTCAATAAAAGCTACTTTTTAATTATTTTTTCCTCTTAAAAACTAAATTTTTGGGGTTATAGAAACACCATCAACACCATTTTAAGCATATTTTTTTAAATAATTTTAGCTTGAACCGAATTCAGCACATTGGGCAATGGTAAATGATCTAATGTTGACAATGAAGGTACGTGGCGAATGCAGAACACCTGACATTAAAGAGCCGATCAGAGATGAAAGAATGTTTGGCTTTGCATTGCGAGTTACCCTAACTGGTCCCAAGTATGTATCCACTGGTTTATTTTAATGATCATCGGTTTTATCTTTAACTTCAGCTCACTCTCCAAGGATGATCCATCAATTTTGGAGTTCCAGTGCTTTCCCTTTAGATACACAAGGGTGATTTCCCAATTAAATTTAAAAGAATGCCTCTTTAAGTCGCGATTTCATTGTCTAGTCTTGTGGCAAATTAAAAGGAACTCATTGAAACAAAGCCAGAGTAACTGTGCCGTGAGAAAGGGAAGGTAACGTATACCGTTTTGGAAGACTGTTAAGAGGGATACATAACTTATTTCCCGAATGTCTTGTGCGTTTTAGCAGCCTCACTCCTTGTTAAACATGCTCAATAAATATTGACTTTCACATCGTGAAACGGATCTTTATGTGCTCAATATATGTCTTCACAAGGTATTGAAAACCAAATAGTCTTTAATATTTCGCCAGAAACTATAAACTGAATGTTTTTTGATTGATTTTATGTCGCATATCTTTTTACACAGGCTGAAATAACGGAAACAACGAGCAAAAACTTTTGAACTCATCGATAAATAGATATTCTGTTTGCTTGCTTGCTAGAACACTTCTCTCCACAGGGTCCATTTACTACCTCAATCATTGCGAGGCAATAAGAATGATGTCAGCGATAGCTTAAGCGTAGTGGCTTATGATGAGGGAATCCCAGTTTCTGTTGTGGCAGTTTTGTTCACTCGCTAGACGATTTCCACTGGAGTAGCAGAAGAATTCATCAGAGTTAATCCTGCCCCTTTTGTCAGGTAGAATATTCCTGAAGGAAGAGCCTTCCTTTTGGAAGAGCATATAGTATGTCCATGCATCATTTATTCGTGGAATGTCATAGAAAGTAAAGGAGAGGAATCAGATTATTTGGAGAACTCCTCGCCTTCAGACGGGTGCAGTGGGAGCGGTGAATACAAGGCTGCCGGAACACCAAGAGAAATGAAAGAAGACGTGTTTGGCGCGAGGCGGAGCTATGTATGTGTATATATGTGTGTGTGTGTGTGTGGAGGGAGAGGGAGAGAGGATGGTGGGATGTAGAAAGGACGGCAGAAGGGGATGGGGGGGGGGGAAGGCGAGGGGAAATAGATAGCGTCGTCGGCTAGGAGGGGCGGATAGAAGAGGATAGAGTGGGATAGAGGGGCTAGGAAGGAGGTGGTGGTGCACTGGTCGGTAGGTGGGGAAGGGAGATGTGCTTTCGTCGTAGTAGGACGGCAGACAATAAAGACAGTCATTACATCTCTAGCGGGAGGCTCCAGCTTGGCGGGCCCAACCAAAAACCCCTCTCCTCGCTATATCGACTCGCTTGGATCTTCATCTCGCCTTCATCCCTGCCACCCCTCTTTTCTCCCCCCCTCTTTTCTCTATTCTTCCACCCCCCTCCCCACCCCCACTCTACTCCCCCTCCCCCCGTTACATCTCCTCCTCTGACGCAGCATCCGATACTCTCCGCTCCCCTCCATTCCTCTCTCTCTGCCTTTTTCTCTCCGCATAGCGAGCCTCTCTTGTCTTCCTAAGCCCCGTTTGACGTAATCAACGCGAGCATTCTGTTTGCCGCCGATTCGTGTCTTTATCGGCGAATCGCTGAGAAATGCTCCGCTAATTAATGACCTACACACGAGAACAATCTCTTCTTTCGCATGCGAATTTTTTCCCCCAAACGTTGATCGGACGGAAACAGATCGATTGTATCTGCTCGGAAGGCTCCAAGAAAAAAATAAGTTGAAAAAAAAACTGACGAGCTAAGTTGCCGTACTCAACGCATGAACTATGATTGCTAAAATTGTTCCCTGATCGATCGAACGAAACCTATGCAGACACGAATTTGACGACTTTCTGGATAAATAAAAACGCCGAAACTTCCAGTTTTATCTCCGAATTTATTATCTCATAAAAAATAAGGTTATGAGAACACGGAGCAGTGTGCCTGCAGATTTAATAAGTTTAGTATAACCAGAAAGTTTATATGGTGCTATTCAAAGCTAGTTTTGTAGCGGCCAAAGCTGAATCTGCAGCTTAAACACGCAGAGTATGTACGCAAGTCACGTAAGTGCATTTTCCACTTAAAAACCTATAGTGCAGTTCAATTTAACATTATTCCATACAGAAGTGCTCTCTCGTATTCCTTGGTATTTTGTCACCAGTTATTGCCGGCTGGGACCAACACTAACGTAGATTACCTATAGATGATTTTCTGCTTCGATTTGAGTACAATTTAAAGCGTTTGCATAAAACAGATAGCAGTTACACTCCGGTTTCCTTGTATTTATCAGCGCTCATCCGGTTGAGAAGTAATACGCTACAAAACGTCTTAATTAATTACACTGCAATTTATATTCTCTACTTGGAGTTATACCAATAGGTTTTATTTTTTATTGTGACACTAGTAGTAGTATACCTACATTCTCTGTATTTTCCATTCAACTCCAGTATTTCAAATTCACTTTAAATTGCTTGTTTACGAAAACCATTTTTGTACCAATTTTCAAAATGGTGACTGATTCGAAGTGCAAATACAAAAATGAATGAGTTAAGTATATTCAATACAAATTTTATAATTCAATAAGTGTTCAGAAATGAATATGAGAGTACATGGATGTTATGATTTGTGTTTTGGAATAATAATCATTATTGAATGAGGGAAATATATTCGGCCAGTTTATGCATTAAAGCAAAACTTTATCAATTTTCATTTATATCATCTCTCAATCGGATTCTCTGATTTTTTAGAAGTATGATTCTGCCTTTTGGAAAGAGTCAGTGGAATCATAAGAAGATGCTCAAGTACCTACTTTGATTTTCACAGAAATACGTAGGTAGGCACAGCAAATAACTTTAATTCATTTGAATCTAGTTTACTCATCTCAATCAACGGCTTTATATTTTTACGTTGAGGAAGGGATGAGCAAATATTTGTTTTATCTCTTCCCAGTTCATCTATTCTAATGCGGTTATCGTCCCGCGAGTTCACTCTAATGCCTGTTGCTCACGGTAAAATTTTCCATAAAACAGTTTTATAAAAATTTTTATTGAAAGTTTTATGAATCGTACGTAAAACGTACTTGCTTGCTCACGGTAAAACTCAAGAACCTTATAAGAGGAAAATCGAAACAGTACTAGTATGAACCGCTATGCCGTAAATAGCGCTAGCATCGGGTATACCTTGAGGTTAAACCTTTCTCCATTCTCTACACTCGTTGCGGGGCGAGTTTCAGTGGAAGGAGGGAAGAAACTGTGTAGGAGAGGTGTGTATATGCTAGAGAAGCAACTGCTCGATCGCTGCGCTACGTACAGTGGATAAGAGGAAACGGCATTTTTTCACAAGATGGCGGAGAGGAAAAATCGCACTTCTCAGGTTTGAAAGTTTCCCATTTCTAAAGTAGTTGATGCATTGTTGTGTTGAAAGTGTTAAACAAATTTGCAAAGTTGGCATAATAAGGGAGGTGAATTTGGTTCGGATATCTCTGTTTAAAGTGGGTGAAAATCGCGAAAAAATGTGCGAGACGAAAGCTCACCTTCGCGATGAGCGGAACATCTCATTGGTTGTTGCATAAAACGGTTTTATGGAAATAGAACCTGTCCTATTCCGTAAAACGTTTTATAAAACCGAGTTTTATAAAACGGTTTTATCGTTAGCAAGCTCATTTTTATAAAATTAGTCGGTTTTATAAAACGTTTTACCGAAAATTTTACCGTGAGCAACAGGCATAAGGTACACAACACGATGATTACGTTAGGAGATTTTTTTCTGCTCTTAAGCTACATTATCAGGCTCGTTTTCTGAGATCATCTATGGAAATTGTTTTCAAAGAAATTCGTTGTACCCTAATGTTGTGCCATACGTACAGTCATAAGATCGAGTAGCAACATATGACAAATATACACAAAATACACAAATATACTCAAAATACAGCAAAGCCTCTTCTAAAATGAACCTCATGCGGGAAAAACGTGAACAATAGTACAAAATAGATTATTCACGTATAAAATCGTTTCAGGCTTGATTTTGTGGAAGTTCGCTATATCCATGTTGAAAGAACACACAAATGGTAATTTCCACACTTTTTAATAAAACAACACTTAACAACCGACCATGGTTTCAACACATTGTGTCATTCTCAAGGTAAAACATGCATCACTCTCTCAGTATGTATACCCAGGCCAAGGTAGGAGGTGGGGGCATATGGAATTGGTGTGAGGGAAGTGGGAGGGGAAACAGTTTGGGTGAACAAATGAATGAAGGCCGATAACAGAAAGCATAAATCAAGTGGATTAAAGAAGTAATTAAGAACTTTAAAAAAATTGCTAATATTATTATCCGTCGCATAGATTTGAAAAGGAGACCTCCGTATCACCAGGCGAAGAAGATAACCACCAAGCTACGAACAACTGCTGATGTATGCTTTCTGTTATCGGCCTTCATTCATTTGTTCACCCAAACTGTTTCCCCTCCCACTTCCCTCGCACCAATTCCATATGCCCCCACCTCCTACCTTGGCCTGGGTATAAATCCTGAGAGAGTGATGCTTGTTTTACCTTGAGAATGACACAATGTGTTGAAACCATGGTCGGTTGTTTCGTGTTGTTTTATTAAAAAGTGTAGATTATTCAACTCATTCTCTTCTTCCTCAATCTCTCATCTGCGTAAAACCAAGTTAGTTGCATGGCATAATGTAATAAATAAAAATTCTTGACTACCACATGACAAAATGTAGTTCATTTTCCAAACACAGACAGTGAAAACAGATGACTACTCACCCCTTAAATCCTTTTTCTAAATGCTTTTTCAAGAGTTCTCCCTTGTTCCGGACAATTTGCCTGATGTTTTTCTATCTGCATTCTGATTTGTGCTGGGATGAGTGCTGCATGCCTGGTGTGGAATCACCCCGTGCCACACACCCTAGTGGTAGCTTGCACGGTACGTCGTAGATGTAGATGATACAGTGACTAGAACTAAGTGTTCAGTATCAATAATAAGGTCACAAATGTGTAAGAAAGACATGTAAGTTTATGCGTTTTAGTCTTTAGAAAGATATGAAGTAAATTTATGTCTTGGTTTTTGTCTTCCCTGTTTTATTTGCAATGAGATATGCATACGGCATGCTGCAGAATGCGCTATTATGGAAAAGCGACATAGCCAACGAGAAAGCGTAGACTCAGTTAAGTATCTTTGATTTTCTCTGTGACGCTTTATCTATCGTGGGGATAACATATTCGAGCCAATCTAATCGTAAATTTGGATTTGTTAAATGGGTACTGGGAATCTGCGACGATAAGTTCAGGGAATTTAGCTTTTTCTCCTTTGGATTACGCTAGCAGTATTTGAGATAGGATTGAATACCGAGTTATAAAACGTGTATCGAAGATCGGCTGAATATATAATAGATGTTCTCAATAATTTTATTACTGCTACAAGCCTACTACAACAACTTGGATGGGAATCACACTTAGACCGTCGGTTAAAGTTCATATCAGATCTTTTCATTGAGTTCCTTACCGATCTATTTTCTGACTTCGTGAACTACGTCGGACAAGATCATGAAAATAAAAATATACAACCAAAATAGAGAACAGAGCAGACGGAATTAAAATATCGTTTTACCACGAACGAAATAAATGGGAAAAATTAAAGAGGAAGACTAGAAATGAAATACATTAAGCAAATCGTTTAGGACGTCAAAATAAATAATTATGCAGGAATGCAGCGAATGGAGAGCTGCTGCAAACCAATCTTCGTAATGATGACCACTGATAGTGATGACCGCGAGCGATATGCAACTGTATGACCTCCCGCTAAGACTTCAAAACTAGGTTGATCGGCAGTTGGTGAAGATAATTTTCGATTTTCCATGTAACGCTTCTGTATTTATTTGCTAAGTAGTACTATCAGCACCTCTTGCATAATTCCTTCCCAACTCTTATATTTCTGTGCATGTATATAATGCATCATTACTAATAGTTTCAATAACATTTGTTGCATACATTGAATTGCATGTTGGTTAAAAACTCACTCCCCGCCACTCACCCTTTGGGTGGCTTACAGGATGTTATTTTGTGTAGATTTAAGAGTATGAATCCACCAATGCAATGTCGGAGCCTAATATTCAAATTTGAGGAAACCTTACGTGTCGTGTACCCTTGTTGAAGTCTTATAATATCCTGCTCTCTTCCTAATTGAAAGGACTCCAATAATGATTTATTCAATTACCGAGTTACACTTATAAGAGTTTTAAAAGATCCCAGCGTATTTGTGAACCCAATTTAACTCCTTAATTTATCCTTTCTCCTTATTTTATCGAGGACGTAACAGTTGCAGCATAGATAAAGCTGGTGGAATCTCAGGTTATAGTCCTTCAATGGATTCAAAACTTTGCTGTGCCTAAGAACTTGTATTGAGAGTTAATACTACAGTGAGTTTTTTTACATTTCATACTGCACTTATTTGATAAAATAAAATATTAAAAACAAAAATATTTGTGAAGGTTAAACTCTGCCGAAAATAGGGCAATGAAAATGTGCAGTGAATTTCCAGAGAAAATAATTCACATGAACTAGGAATCAAACAACCGACATCTATTGCTCTAAAATTCCACTGTACATAACTACCTTGATAATTAGGAAACCTGGGAAGGGTAGTGGTCTGCACAAATCAACAGTCTGTGTCCAACTACACCCATGGTGACATTTTCTCTTGTTTTAACTCTTTCTTTATTATTTTTTGTAATAAATTCAATACTCACCGTAAATCTTTTTATGGAATGCACAAAAACTTCGATTGTGAAGGCGTTATAAGCGTGCAGCGTGAAAAAATAACGCAAGTTAAATCTTTAAAAATGCATACGCAGTAGTCCCTAAGAATTTAGGCATAGAATCAAACATTTTACCTAAATGATATTACTATACTTACCACAGTCACAACTACTTGGCTTTTCTATATAAAATTTGAATGCGGTCTCTATTAATGCTAGAGAAAATCTAGTTTCAAAAGAATACGTCCCGGGGTCGTCTTCCCTAGCTATGAAGGCCCGCGCACTCCTCTGTAAATTTTGGAGTTAAGTTTTATAATGTGCGTATGTTGGTAGATTCTAAATATATTTCCTATTATAGCCTTAGCCTTACGCCAGAGTGGACAATTCATAATGGATATTGTGTTTTTGTGTAAAGGGAAACGGAACGTTAGCCTCACCCAGTGCCAAACTTTAGAAGACTTTATTCGTGCTTTTGTGTACTTCAACTATTGCTACTGGAAGGTCTAACTTGATCATCGCAATAATCTTTATCTTTTGCATAGAATCACTACCTTGAACTAATGACTATCCTTTGCATAGGATTCGACCATTTGAAAACAATTGAATATGATTTTTGAACCAGTAAATATGTAAAAATAATACCAGCATATTTACATGCTCTACCAATTTGCCGTTGCCATCGCTCCTGGAGAGGCTGACCTCGTGGAAGAGGACCGAATCGTATGATAGGACGCCGAACCGAATTCTTTTTTCCGTGACCCCGTCTCCAAAACACCCTCCACGCTGTTGTGGTCAGCGAGGACAGCTCGGTTGGACACTCGCAGTGGAAGAGCGAGGCACAAATGCCAGCGATCCCCAAAGGTCTTTCCTCGGCCCCACCGGGGGATCAGAGACCACGATCCCCGACTCTAACTCTCCAAAGCTCACTCGTCTCATTTCCCGTGGCTTCTCCCTCGGCCTCTTCGAAGATTCGACCCAACTATGATATGCGAATGGGGGAATAACGCAGCGCCGGGTTGCATGGCCCATTTTAAGGCCACCAAGCAATACTCTTTGCATTAGCAATATTTAAGATCTATGCGGGAGGAAAGATGATCCCAAATCTTACAATTTTTCTCCAAACAGGAAAAACAAATCACATCTTCATTCGAATTCACGAAAATGCACCAGAATAAACTGTTGTTACGCCAGTTACCGAAGATAATTTAAGTTATTTTAGTGCAATACGAGCAAAAGTTGTCTCTTCATCTGAATCTGGGGAGTCAAAGGACAGAAGGTCATTTAGGGATGGTCAAATTTGACCTGCCGGATGCAAAGATCCGAGGATAGTTCATTTTATACAACTCCGACATCGGATCCAAATGGACACTGTAAAATAAGAGCCAGATTTTGAACTTCGAAGCTTTAAAGCGAATAAAGCGTCCCGCAAAATGCAATAATGTAATAACAAAAAAAAGAATTACATTTCGAATTACTATATTTCAATTAAATTAGTAAGCCTATGAAAATCGATATATTTGAAGGTGCTCCCCGTCACCAAAATTCCGGCCAAAATCGTATCGTGTCATATGTAGACTATCCTGGACTGTCAGGAGATACAATGGTGAGGAAGACACCGCCGTGTGGCAGATGAGTAAAGCACAGTGGAACGCGTATTGTAGTACTTCCTGAGGTAAAAGCTCGGTGAGATAAAAGAAAGCGGCTAATAATATGTATATTTTCAAACCCCGTTTTTTACAGCCTTATTTTCATTATATTCAAATTATAGTTAAGTCCCTATGCATTTATATTTATTTGGGATGGTTTTTATTCGGCCATATTATCGTCATTCGACAAAGTGCTTGCTTTTTTAAAAAAATACAATGCAACTGAAACTGTCGTTCGCTGGTTACACGCATTTATTGCGCTTTGAAATAAAGTGCAATGATTTGTTTTCTTTCCTCGCGCAATGCCCACCAACAATCATCCTTTTTTCTACATACCAAGTGTCTATAATCGTATGGCACTACGCTCTTTGGGGAGGTAACGTCGATCGAAAAAATAATATCCCCGAGTCCTCGTAATGCTCACAATGGGAGCAGGAAAGAATACCTCATATCAACTAAAAGGTTGTGCACTTTCGAGAAAGTACTAATCATTCTCTCCAAAGTTAGCACTGACCTACGAACTGCGTGTTGACAGGATGTTGCCACCCCGTGGGTTGCAGTCCCTTCTGCTAACTCCGACTCCCCCGACTGCCTAGCTAATCTAAGTCACCGACCTGCCCGTCACCTATGAAAGGAGTAGCTTACCTTGAAGCTAGTAGTTAACGCTTACATAGATGCATCAGCAGCGTAAGGAGGGAAGTCTAATTATTATCCAATATATTGCAGTGATCAGCATATTTAGATTGCGTGGCAATAATTTATTATGCAATATATTGTATTGGCCGGCTTATTTGGATATGGTGGCAACAGTTTTTGTGCAAACAGTGAAGGTTTTACATCGCCAGGAATCTGAACTTCGCCATCGATCATCGCCAGGAACATCGCCAGGAAACTGAGGGATTTCACATAAAAAGCATAAATTCTATATTTTTTACCATTTGTTCAAATGTTAGTTTCCAAGTTTTCCTCAGTGACATGTATACTACTAGATTGCTCGACAATCTCCAGTCTTGAAGTTTTTATTTACGATTATAAGTAGATTATTAAATTCATATTTATGCATTCATACGTAGGTTTTATTATGAACTTTTAATTATTTTTTTTCACAGACAATAAAAGTTTTAAAATTGAAGATGCATATAATTATTGCCCGAATATTTTACTGCCGGTTTTTGCTATTTTGAGCACCCTAATATGTTGAAAAAAACGCAGGATATCTTCGCTTTGATACTCATTGAAGTAACTCCCAAGGTAGTACTCAAGTCGTAACGTAGGGAGAAATTCTGGAGAGAACAATCTGTGCGATGCCGGATTCATATTAACTCACCGCAGGCATGGATACCATGACCTCGTCCATTTTTAAGCTTTCTCTACCGGGCGGTCGCCGGCGGTGACGGCCCAACGAAAACAGGTCTGGAGGTGCCAGGATTCAGGGCCGACTGCCAATAATGGCGGCAGGTTGCCAAAGGTAAGGGGTGGCTGCCTCAATTGATAGCCTGCAGTCAAATTCAGTACCGGCTACCACAATCCAAATGGTGTTGACACAGCTCAATACTGGTTGCTTTCGTCCGGGCTCTGATTCAAGCCAAAGAGGATTAGATACCAGTGTAAGGCCACAGTCTCTTTTAACGAACAAGTATAGTTCAGCGTTTTTTAGGAATAGCGTTTCCGAAGCGTGAAGAAAAATAAAGATTTTGATTCAGCCGTTTCGGGAGACAATGCATTTATCACTGAATGGCGGAGTAGCTAATCACACGTTACCCATGTTCGCACGGGAGGGAACTTGCTGGCTACTCACGCCGGTTTTCGTTAACTTTCCTGACCTCTCCCGAGGATGGCACTACCATGGTAGAACCGCAAAGAACAGGGCGTGAATCGGGGGGAGGGTGTTAGGACACTATCCATGAAGAGGGGGGAGAATGGAGGAAAGAAATGAGAATAAGGAGATGGCGAAATGTGCCGACGAAGTGTCGTGGCAGCGCATCGCTCTTCTGTTGTCGTAGTCTCATTAAAATCGCGTGGAAAGAAGTTTTTGTATCTTATTGATTGAGCGTGTATCTCCGTATTTAGTCCTTCATATACGCTTTAAAAAAAAGAGGGACGTATTGCGCGGTTGAAATAATATTTATTTAGATATGATCAACGGGTTAAACCCTTTACATATACGTATATATAATGTTTACAATCGTTAAAAAAAATGTATAAATAGAATTGTGTTACAACAAAGTATAAAAATATATATTTGCTAACAATATAAATCTGTTTGTAAAATTTTCCATTCGATAGAAGACTTTCAAAGACAGATCCACTTCCCATTTTTCCATAAAACATTAAATATTATCCAGTGAATGGCAATAGATTAAACCAGCATAATAGTTGCTAGTGGGGCATGGTACGTTCTTATAAAGAAGTTTGGCCGATCGTTTAAAATAATGTAAAGAAACTTTGTTTTGAATACTAGACGGCAGTACATTCCAAAGCCTACGAAGCCTGTTTACCGGGCTCAAGAAGGTGACATTTGTGTGGGAGTCGGATTCTCCCAGAACTCTTGGGGCACGTAAGTTATATAAGTCAGTTCCCTAGGAGTAAACAGGTCCTGCAACTCCCGAACATGAAGAAGGCCATGCAGTATTTTAAAAGTCAGGGTTACGTCATTGTATAGATGGCAGGATTCAATGGGGGGAATGTTTAAAGCGTACATGATCCATTGTTAATTCGTGATCGTCAAAGCGCAAGGGCCTGCCCAACCTGAAAGCAGCATATCCCAAAAAAATTGTGTTGAACGCCTTCAAGATTTTTACATGTTCTCAATGAAATTCAATTAATTTGGACTATCCAAGTGATATTAGCCTAGCATTAGAAAATTGGTCATTACAACTCTTTTCATGTCGAAATAAAATCTCTTTGATGAATTCCCGCAAACCTTAAGGAGGTTCCGCCGTGACTGTGTGAGTCAAAACAAATACCAAATTCCACATTTTTGATATATTGTCCAAAAACTCCTGCTTTCGCTGATGAAATGCATTACCTATAGAAACCCAAAAGTAAAGTACAACATATGCTGATTATTCCACGAATGTATTTTAAATTAGCACTTTTTTCCAGCCATGGGAGCCGACTGCAACGCCATTTCCTACGAATTACCGCATTTTGACTTCAATTACGGCAGCAATTCCCTAATAACTAGAATTATAAGGTGGTAAGATGCCTATATTTTATTTTTATTCAATTTCACTGGATTATTTCCTTCTCATAAATAGTTTTCCGCAAAAATGGCATTTATATTTTATAGAAAATACTATTTTTTCCCGTGTTTCTCTCATTTCCCCATTGAAAAACCATGTAATTTCAAGTTCAATTATAGAATAAAATAGCGTGAAAAGGTATTATTTTGTTTTTCATATCAGATAGAGGACAACTTTTCTACAAGTAGACAGAATATGAATGAAATGACATTTAAATCATTTTACGGTGGAACCACCTTAATCACTAGATCTGAATTTGCGATGATTCTAAAGTAATTCAACTTCATCTGCTATATTTCTATTTTGCGCCCCACTTTATTGAATGAGATTTGCTGCGTTTTCTTTGGTAATAAATTTTCTGCAGTACATTGACTAAGTAAAAGTTCGAGCCTTCACTAAAGTGACGTTAGATTCCATATGGGAGAGCCTAAAAGTCCCCCCCCTTTTTTTTTTTAGCAATATCACGCTTTTCTTCCGCAGTTATTTAAAATAACTCTCACTATAGGTTTTCCTTTAAACGCTCAAATTATAGCTCAAGTCATATTTTTTAAAAACGATAGTCTAATGCGAAAATGTACAAGAATGGTTTCATTGATTGGGGTATTTACCCTTGATTTGGCATTTGAGGGATCACTATTCTGCTCCTATACACGTTTGAGAATCTTTAAACTGGCTGTCATCGATTTAAGAATATAGTACCACGAGTGATTTTTATTCAAAAATAGTAGGACTGTGATTTTGATACACATAGGTACAAATAACTGATCGTATGGACAGGAAAGAGCAGATTGAAGTTGCAAAATCCAGGACCTATTGATACATTTGCAATGGGGCATGGGGAAATTGCTACGAAGTTAAGTATAGAGACCAAAACATTGTTGCCTTACAAAAAGGGATCAATCGCAAATTTATGCGTTTGCAAAGTATTTACGGTTGGTCGCCAGTGAGAGTCAGACCACCACAAAGTATTTTACTGCGAAAAACACCAATTTACTCTTGGGATACCAGAGATTAACCATTACCACTACCATTTATCAGGATATTCACCATATAAAATAATAATAATTTAACGGAGTACGAATTTGCAATATTAAGTTTCAAATCCCAGCCTGATTATCGATTATTTAAATGTTTGATTTCTTGACGAATCACCGCACGTAGATTTAAATTATATTTTGCTCCTTTTATATAATGTTCCTATTTTGTGGTATTTTAAGTTAGAACATAAAAAAATAAAGTGCCCCTTGTGCAATTTATGAGCTTTTAGCTGCCTTTATTATATTTTTCAATCATTCGTCTCTGTCAGTATAACTTTATTATTTATCACATTTATTTACGTAGTGATGGTCATTATGTCCTAACGGTTTCGCCTTATTTGACACCATGTATCAGAATTTCTCATGCAGCATGAAGGCGATGATGTGTAAAGCGTCGCCCGTTGGCATAAGATATCCACTTAGGCCTATCATACGTCCCGGTATGGCCGGGACAGTCCCGGTTTAAAGGGTTAGTCCCGGTGTCCCACCCACTAGTCCAATTTGTCCCGACTGACCCTGAAATCTCCTTTAATGTCTCAGTTAGGGCCGCTGTCTTCTGAACGGAGAAATGCGAATCGACAAACGCATGGCGAGAAATGTGTAATTCCAAAGCATTGTATTGAACTATATAATTTATCCTCGAGATCCTTGACTGACGTTGAGTATTTATCACTTGGTGTAACCCGGGAGTGGTCGCTAAGCTACTAATCACGCGAGTGGTCGCGTATGACACTTTTTCTCACGCTCCGATGTACCATTCATTATCTATCATAGAGCGTTTATTGGCAATATATTACACTATATTTAGATTTAATTTATTTATCTTAATGTTCATTTGAAACAATGATTTCCACATATACACAATTACTGATACAATTACGTAATCATAGCTTATTTTACTGGCAATGATACCATTTGGTATGAATGAAGAAAACTACCATTCTCAAGAAGAAATATTTATATATGTGGACATACTTTCTCATGACTCATAAATTTGCATTAACGTATCTGCTCTCCAGGAAATGAATCAACTTTGCCCTCATGCTGCTAGAGTGTAACGCAACTGAGTGATACAAAAACATTAACGTCAGTGGTCGCGCGATGAGGAAAAGTCTCACAACTTGTATCCGACGGTATCAGACGTATCATTACACAGCTGCGGACGTTTAATTTATACTTTTTGCGACGGTCGGTCAATAGGAAGAGATAAAAAGTCAGCTAGAAGGAAAGTGAACTTATTCTAACTCATGATTACAAGGTGAATACAAGTTTAAATTTGGTGTGAGAGAAAATCTCATAGCGCAACCAATGACGAGGTAAGGAAGGACACTTGTGATAGAAAATGAACTCGGCAACATTATTTTTCAACTCTCTTCAGGGGGAGCAGAGGAATTACTTGGCGGTGGCCAAGAAGGATTAAGCAATCACGCTTTTCACGAGATTCGAACTCAGTACTTCAGAGTTTGTTACTAAAACAAGCCGCCGCTGCTTCAGGTAATAATTTTATTTGGCTATGTCAATCAAAGAATAAATTAACTGCACAAAATTAGCTAACTTTTGGAATCAACGTCCAGGTTTGTCCCGGTTTTAGCGTTTTCCAAAGTAGATACGCTCCGGTATTCGGGGTTAGCTGGGATATGGTAACCCTATGACCACATGAAATCGGACTTTCTCATCAAATTATCTGCTTTTATGCCTGAAATAAATGAATAAATAGATCTAGATTAGTGGTTAAAATGTCTCTGAAGATTCAATTGAGTTTCACATTTCGAAACGGTGAAATTCGTGATATTTGTGAACCATGAGTGACAAAGTTTATGTAAGGCAATGTAATTACGTTGAATTGCTCTTCTTTAACAACTGTAGAATCATCCCACATATCACCAAAATATTTTTTTTAATATTTTTAAATGCTCAAATAAACTCCTATAAAATTACGTTGAACACACGCCTGTTATGGGGGACACGGACAGATTTATTTTACGACTTTATTTAATGTATGCCAGACTTGATATGACAGTCATAATTCCACCATCTTTGTTTATCACATCTTAGTGACTTTACATTATTTAGCATAATTATAATCATTTAATGACATAAGGAGTTACCATTTTATTACATTTCAACGACAAATTCAATAACAAATTATCCTCATTCACTAATGCCGCATTATCTCTCTGAAAATATCATCAAAGCACCATCTATGGTGTCATCACTATTGCAACGCGACTGACAGCAAGAGGTTTTCCTAGACGTATTGCATTAGAGCATAAAGACCATTGGCATTCGATAAATAGCAAAAATAAAATATATTAGGGTCATTCCAAGTGAGATCACCTAAGACAATGTGCCCTGATGTCACGGATTATCTTCAATCCTTTTTCATACCTTTCCAATTAATTCTTTCCGATTTTCCGATTCCGAATTCGGAAAATGGCCTCTATAATTGTATGAAGAATTAACATTGCTTTCAAAATATGTACCTCCAATTTTGACAGTGATTGATAAAGTGTATCACAGTTTTTTATTTCTGAACTAATTTTGTTAGCTATGGTGCCAAATTGAAGGTGATATCTTATCTTTTAAAGATTAATAAAGTTATGCCAATTGTTACACTCAAACTTAAAAAATTACTTTAAACTGCAATTATTTTACTTTTTTGTTGTTTAAATTTACTCTTTATAGCTTCAAAAGCACAACCTTCTTCGCCGTCATAATTTTTTTAACACAGGGTTGTTATAAGATTACTCTGGAGAAACATTTTGAGTGTGTTTTTTGTTGTTTTTAAGAAGAAATATTTTTTTATTCTTGAAGAAATGTGCTAGGGTCTGTTTATATGGAGTAAAACAACTGTTTTTCTGGGAGTATTATTTAAAAAAACTGGAAAATTTCCATTAGTTGACGATTTAACTTAGCGCAAATTTTTAAAAAATAAGTGCCAACTGATATTTTACCTGGTTTTAAGAAGTCGAAGCTACAACAATAAAAATTTCAATACTTTCGTCCGAGTAGGTAAGTGACCTTTCGATCTTCCCAGCATCCATATTCCTTGACGCTCCCGTTCCATGCATGCGGGGTAGTAGCTCCCGCCCCCTTTAGTGTATTGCAGTTTCCTTGGCCGCGAGCCGCCTCGGTGATAATACTAACATGCCATTGACGTCCTCACCGTTATATTTCAACCTCCTTGAAGAGCAATGCGAGAGCTCTGAAAGACCTATCTAGCGATTGACCGAGCATCTCACATTTGCGTCGAAAACAACACTTTCGTCGAAGAATTACTACTCCACTAGCGATATGCTCTTACTCGTTATATTTTGGGCCTTTGCCGTCTCTCATTGTATGTTGGGGAGCTCATTGTGGCAGGCAAGAACGACTGCGTTTGCTTCCCAAGAAAAATGCACATTCAAACTTATCACTGATATTTGCTCCATTTTCAAGGATTGGGTTCTACATCTACATCTACATACTACCCCGCAAGCCGCCTTAATAGGCGTGTGGCGGGGGCTGTTAGGACTCCAGCCGTTTACATATAAAAAGGAAACGCTCTAATGAAATTACGCCTAGCATTTATTAAAGTCCCTTATTGTTCGGTGGAATGACGAATTCCCATACCTATCCGTTCGGCAAAATATCTCTCTTAATTTATCGTTTCTGTCGGACCTGGAAATATAGTGGTGTTCTAATATGATGTTCTCCGTGTCGCTCTTAAAGATATCTATTCTCAATTGCTCAAGCAATCTAAGCCTAGCGCGCAGCCTTCGAGTCTCTAGCGGCTCCCAGCCTAATTCGTTTAACATATGTGTAACGCTTTCTGTACGTCCGTAGCAGTTTTTGACGAATCGCGCAGCTTTCCTTTGCATTTTATTAAGTTCCCGAATTAATTCTTTCTGCACCTGATCCCATATGCTCGCTGCATATTCAAGCTGTGGTCGGACGAGTGCGAAATAGCACCTCTCTTTTACTTTTTCATCCGAAAATCTTCCCACAATACGCTTGACGAATCCTAGCTTCTTCATGTTGTTGTCGTTGATCGAAATAGATGACCCAGGTCCCTTAGAGTGTGATGCCATTTAATGATTGCTGGTCAGGTCAATTTTGATGATTATTTGTTTAGATTATACGCTTAATTTGGCCGTTGTGTATTCAAGGCAAGGATGATTGTGATGGCAGCTGACTGTATTAAGAGCCGTCCAAAATGTTCATCTTTTTATGTGCCTGATTTTATTTTACTCCAAATAGATACTGAAGGTGCGAGATAAGAACTAATTGGAATATTTTTTGTAATAGTGGCATCTAAAAACCATTTTTTATACCAAGGACGTCAAATCACTGCAACCCAGAGTATTTTCATCAATATTTCTTACTCAAGATCGTATTTATAAATCACTACATGAGCCAGATGAGATTAAAGTGATCGAAATTTGTGTTTTTGCAACGCATGGTTTAGGGTATTTCAAGTTGCCTACTAATATTATTTTTTAATATTTGGTGAAGACTTAAGTATATTACTCTTTTGAGCTATATTGTTCAGTAATTACATTATACTCACCCAACTGTGTTATGAACAATTTTACCTGCTGGAGCGCAGAGCATGACTTGAAGAAAAATGCCTTGTGAGGTCAGGGATTCTGAGCTGTCAGGCTGGATTCTATAACTCAGTAAAAGCGTTAATCCCTCGTCACAAAGTGCCTATAACATGAAGAAATATCAAGTCGATAGCATATTTGTTGTGATATAACCAATTAACGTCTTATAAATGCACATTGCCATTTATAATAGCGAAACCTTCCCAAGAGCAATCGATATTTACATTAGCTTAAACCATCATTATCTTCAGAATGTCGATCCGTAGGTGCAGAAAAAAAGCCGTCCGTCCTTGGCTATCCACGGGATATTGCCAATTCACCCACATTAACATCATCAGGATTCATCGAGACCTCTGACTCCTATCCTCCTCCTGACCTCCTCCTCTCAGCTTACCGGTTAATTCCTAAATACGTGTCCATTTAAACACCCGCCATAGTTTTCCCGATGCATTATAGCCTTTAAATATAAACGTAACGATAAACAAAGTGAATTGTCGAGGATATCAGAAAGACAAAGTCATCGTCAGGCATGGACAGCAAAAACTGGAGCAAGAGGAATAACGTTGCTATGTGGGACGTAGGGTCGATCACCGGTGATGGAAGAAACAAAAGCGAGACAGTGAGCATAGTCGCCCGGGCCAAGAAGGCATTCCATCAGACGAAGAGTCTACTATTGCCAATAAATTCAAACTTGAAGGTATGGAAGAAGTCTTTTAGTACCAGTTTGGAGCACGCTGTGATATGGCAGTGTACGTTAGGAAATAACAGCAGCGAACCAAAGGAGATAGGAAGCAATGGAAATGAGAGGTATGTGTTCGAGGAATGTAAAAGATGGAATTCTATGCAACCTCTGTGACTTAGCTGTTTGAATCGGCGCGTATTCAGCAAATAGTTTTTTAAACATGAAAATTCAATGAGCGTTACCCGCTACATGGGGAATGAGAGAAATAAACGGTTTAACGACCGTTCGTCTCGACGTGAATTGTAACCCAGATCCCAATAAATTGTTGTATACACTATAAATTTCACAAATTCCTCCTCTCGTAGCGGATAACTCCTGCTGTAATTTAATGTTTTAGAATCTTTTGAGGTGAATGCTCATGTATTTAAAATATATTTTAATCTCGTGGACTATGGCACTATGCACACGAATAATAGATTAATAGTGACCTCGTGTGCACGGTATCGCTTAAGATTCGCTTGTTACTCTGAAGCCTTGACAACATTTGTCGTAGAAGAGAACGCCTGGATAGCCAAAGTGGTTTAAGTATAGGGTGCGAAACAACGGATCTGGGTTCAAATCTCAGTCCGGGGCGAATGATTTATGTTCACTGTGAATTTCACACGAGGCGAATCGAATTGAATCAGAGCGTGGATTTCGCACTTTACGCAGAGAGAGAGTGTACTATCTGGGGGCTTATTTCTTGCTAGCTGTGGGAGGTCGAGTCTTGATTCCGAAAGTTCCGACCCTCGATAGATGTTGCGACCAGCCCCTTCTCCCCCAAATGAAAGAGCTCCACCAAAGTGGTCTTCCTCCTCCTGCGCTGCGGCCAGGGGGTTGAAGAAGGGGGTTAAGGGGGGTTGAGGGGGGGGGGGGCGGGGTTGTGCCGGGGAGAAAGGAAATGTCCAACTTTCTAAACAGACTCTCTCCAGGCCCCCTCTACACCAATAAAAACCGGCATACCTAATCGATAAATCGATTTATATCCGCTGGAAGCCATTCTCTCCCGGAATTATATTGGCTATCGGCATTTTCCCGACTCTGCCCCCTCTTCCAGGACAAACCCAGTCTCCATCCCCTTCCGCAGTCCATCTCCCTCTTCAGGAACCTCTCCTCCAACCTCTTGGAACCTGCTCTTCGGATTAGGAGGACTCTCACCTCTTTTCTCCCGCCTTCTATTCCTGCCTCCTCCTCCTCCCACCCCCTTACCTCACCTCCCCCCCTCCCTCCGAGGTCACTTCTGCGTAGCAAGTAATAGGTGAAACCTCGATTGTATTTCATTCAGGGGGAACGCAACATACGTTGAACTGAATAGAAATGGATAATCGGGTATAAATAATTTAGGTAGAGTATCAAATTCAAATCAATACCTCTAGAGGCATATGCATCCAACAGTTAAATGTTGGTGAGGCCATTTTACATTATGGGATATATATAAAACTGATTTTAAGTAAAAAAAAGTATTTTGTACAAATAAGAGCTCCCTATCATCATCCATGATGACGAGGAGCTTGTCGAACCTCAAAACGTCGGCAACCATGGAATCACTCGCCCTATTGTAAACCCGAGCGAACTCTATCCACATAAGAATACTAGGTTACTTATTTTATGCACACGACATTCATAAATGCTGTTTGCACGGGCATTCTTAATATGCCCTTGTACTACAAAGAGCTGAACAGTTGAGCAGGCATGCTAAAATGTGAGTTTTAGAACGTGTAATTGAGCGTATCATAGCGGTAAGGACTAGTGATGTAAAATGTTCGGAACTTTTGAAGTCCAGGAAAATACTCCGGTTTTTCAGTCTGCACCAGGAAAAATGATAAATTCGCATTTCTAATACATTGCTGTTTCGCTAGAAAAATCTTTATAAACATAGCTCCATAACTGGTAACAATACCATCGTAGATGACAGTACCTACAACAAACAACATATTTATTATACTTAATTAAATTGTATTAACGAAGCTATCCTGAAACTTTGTATCACATTGAAACCGTTAATGGATAAAAGAAACATTTACTTTACTGTAACAGACTGAATTATCCTCGTAATGCGCGGATGCATTATGCGCGGATGTAGTGTTGAGTATTTCTTTTTTCGGGATTCATTCCGCGATGTTTAAAATTGCAAAAAACAAAAACAAAAATTGCAATTTTAAACATCGCGGAATGAATCCCGGAAAAAGAAACAGTCAAGACTGAATTATGGCTGAGTGTGAGACACTTTGCCTTTTGTGAAAATTACAGAAATGTTATTGTTATTAAAGAGGTATTATTTTGAACACTTACTAGTCCCTAAATATGACGACTTAATTATGATTATTAAGATTTCATGATAGCCATGAAAAAGGGTGGAAATAGAAAAGAGGAATTGGAAGACAAAAGTTGAATGTATGTTGACGCAATGGTTTAGTGTTTCACTCTTTTATCCCGACCACTAATGGCGTCTGGAAATACGAAAGTTTTGTGCCTATCAGTTTCGCAGTTCATCTCACAAAATTGCTTTAAGCTGCAGGATGAATACTAACAACTGCGGAATATTACAAATGTAGTCGAATACACGCCTTAAGATTAATAAAGCGAAGAGAAATATTTGCGGGATGATGTGCCGGAAGTACGGGCAGGGAGGGTGAATGTTAGGAAAGCCGCTCACGGAGAACATTTCTTTTGGACGAGAGTAAACATGGCGGAAAGGCATCGGTCGAGCGCAGAGTTTACTCTGTCGACGGCCGCCGCCGACAGGAACTCGGAGCGCAACTGTCGCGCTTCTTGGAACCATGTGGACGGAGTCGAAGCCTGGATGGCATTGGATGCGCAAACTTTACCTTGCCGGCCATTTTTGACAAAATACTACTGCTGCAGGACTTGTATTACCACGACTGCTTCTTAGACGGCCGAATATGAATTCATCGAAAAGCTAGATGTTGTTGTACGAGTATTTCAGTATTAGTTCTGAATAATAAGATATGTAAGAAGTAGGCGGCCAGTAAATAGCCGTTCATTGAAGAACGTGAATAAATATTGGTAGAGGTATAACTCTGTGTTAGTACATATTTGGTTTCCACTAATTAGCTAATTTTTGCAATTTTCATTATTATCTACCTGGAAGAACGGAAAAAAAATCGGCGGGCATATTAAATGTTTTTCGAATTGCGGTTTGGATAGAATTCTCATAAGGTCCAGATTGGCCCCCTGGATAGATTTTTTGCATCTGCAGTATAGGGGCAGTGGATTCGAGAATGAATGGAGAAAATTGGTCGTGATAACATGGAGGTACAGTTAGAGGTTTACGTGGACACAGCCTTCACAAAATTTGAAGAGCTCAATCCTCAAGAATAAATATCGCCGAAATCGCAATTGTTTTCACCAGGATCCAGCAGCAATCGTCATTGGAAGCAAGAGAGTACTTCATTGAAGCATACGTTTAGCCGTACGAGCACAACGACACACGCGAAAGAATGAAACTTGTCTCTCAATTATTTCATATTTTAATGAATGAAAGAAAATTACTCTACACGGAAATTATTCGTTTCTCCCATTTAAACCCATTAAAATACAGAATCCTATCTGGACTCGAAACCAATGAAAAATATTGGGGTTTTCGATTTTTCCTGACTCGATACCAAAGTCCAACCCTCCCCTGAAAACTTCTATCTTCTAGCTCGATTATAAATGCCTATGAATTTGTATCGATGAGTGAGTGAGTCAGTCAGTCAGTAGGTTTTGTAGCTTTATATATTACTAATAATATTATGCTTAAAGGTGTGTATTGTGAGTTACAGACGATAAGATTATCAGATACAATTAGTAAGTACTCAATAGCACGCACCATATATATGGAAATGATAATTCACTTTTTCTCTCAGCTCACTTCCATCAACATTACCTAAACTAGTACAAATAATTTAAAACATTAATTCACCCAATGCGCAATAACTTATTTTCATCATTCAGTTTTTAATTATCATTAAAATCCCAAGGGCAATTTTAGCTTTTTTTCCTGGATTATAACCAAAATTAGTACTTTGCAGTGCACGGTACATGGTTAAATCTTTTAATGTCATTTCATCCCTCGTCGTTGGGTCCTTTATTTTCGATTTTTAAGGTTTTCGAAATATTTTCATGCAGGGGAGCAGATTCTATTACCAAAACAGCGTAATAAAATATAACAGTCCGTTTCAGTGATTAACGGCCGAGCTCAGTGGGCTGGGTCACGCACTCGCGTCGTGATTCCCCACAAACAAGAGGCCAGAGTTAGCTAACCATGGTCGTCACACTGTTTGAGGGCCACCGATGCACCCACCAGGATGGGAAAATATAACTGGTTCAAACCGCTTTGAATGCGCCGGTTGTCAGTCTGCCATCAGCGGCCCCGCGGGTGGGACTCACTCCCCACTGCTCGTCAACAGCTCCAGTGGAAGACGTTTGCCAGATATTTGTTACCCTAATCAAGTACTTCCGATCGCTGACAATTACCTACGCTCGTGGGAGACACCGCATTACCCTGCAGGATTGAAATTCCTCAGGATTATGTAGGAAGTTTTCGGAACTACTTTGAATACGGGATACAGAAGCACATTTAAGCCTAAAAAATTATATCCGTTGGATAATCCGGATTCTACATATGCTAATTCAAAATCCATTGCTAAAATTCCACCTTACGTTCACTAGGAGGGGTTACAATCGCGAGGATTGCTATGTGGCGAGGATGTGGAATGTGGGGGTGAACTGGGTGTTGATATCCTTAAAACACTCTTAGACTCTTCCGGAACTCCAGTTAATAATATGCTCGTTCAATATAATGGTATCTATCCAAGAAACGGTTATGCGATACCCAATGTTGCAATTGGACAGCAGTTTCGCCCTGTTTCCTCCGAGCTCCTTCAGGTCAAATGTCCAAATTGCAACAATGAACGCGGTGGGAACTCCAAATGGACAAGCCTTCATGTAATACTCAAGTTTTAACCCACTGTAATTTCTATCTTATAATCATTGTGACATTATATACGTAATAATTCAGATTGGCGTCATTCCAAGCGAGGGAATATGATGATTTTCCGAAAAAGTCGTGTTTAAGTAATTCCAAATGCAAATTTTGACAGCATATTGTAAATATAAATGGCCATGCATTTATTAATCTGCATGAGCGACGTGCTTCTCTGTAACCCTAAGGATGCGCAGAAGGTAACATGGTGTTAGTTCAGTGGAAGGGGCTGCATATGGGCGGAGGATCGGGAGTAACTGTAATTGAAAGTGTTCGTGGTTCCACCGTAAAATGACTTAAATGTCGTTTTAATCATATTCTGTCTACATTTATAAAACGTTGTCCCATATCTGATATGAACAACAAAATAATACCTTTCCATGCAATTTATTCTATAATTGAACTTGAAATTACATGGTGTTCAATGGGGGAATGAGAGAAACACGGATAAAAATAGTATTTTTCCATAAAATACAAATGCCATTTTCGTGGAATACTGTCTCTAAGAAGGAAATAATCCAGATAAATTGAATAAAAATAAAATATAGGCATCTTACCACCTTATTTTTCTAGTTATTGAAGAATTAATGCCGTAATTGAATCAAAATGCGGTAGTTCGTAAGAAATGGCGCTGCAGTCGGCTCCTATGGATGGAAAAAAGTGCTCATTTAAAATACATTCGTGGAATAATCTGCATATTTTGTACCTTACTTTTGGGTTTTTATAGGAAACGCATTGCATCAGTGAAAGCAGGATTTTTTGGACAGTAATAATGTGGAATTTAGTATTTGTTTTGACTCACACAGTCACGGCGAAACCTCCTTAACTCTGATGCGCCATACAGTTAAAGTGCATTGTACACATTCATTCATTAATTCATTCGTTTTTCTGCTCCAGATGGCAGGTTTACTCATGGGCTCTTCCTCCACTCCTCTCTTCTCTCACAATCAGTCAGACGCTTTGTGTCCGCGTACCTTCCGCCTATTTTTCTGTTGTCTAACATTTGCTTCATACCCTGCTTTCCTTCCACCATTCCTTCTATACCCGTCGTCAGCAGACAATATCTTCCCACTCTCCTCAGTACCTCCTCGTTTCTCACTTTATCCTTATAACTCACTTTACACTCAACTCCATTGCACACAAGGTTTTCCAAAGTAAACAAAGGCACTCAGCTAGGCACTATCAATTCATCAGCAGTGACCAGTTTTTGGGAAGTAGTCCTTTCCAGTCCCTAAATCATCCACTGCAGATCTGCCAAAATCTTGTGCGAGGGTTGTGCAGCCTCTATTCTAATCGAACACTCCACAACCCTATTTATACTAAGTAGCTATATTAAATTGTTTTATTTATTTTTCTCTCGCTTACGCATGTTTTGGCCAGAAATAAGTGTTAAACATTTTGTCATTTGCTCTGATCCCGCAGCAAGAAAAAAGGCTCGTTTGGGAATAGAGATAGGTAGTATATAGATATACTAGCGATTGTGAAATGGTGGACAGAATTGTCCACGTGTAAAATAGAGGGTTAAATAAGTTGATACAATACCATTTTCTTAAGGTCCGGTTTTATAACCCCTAGTTAAATAATTTACTGATGTTAAAACCGAAGTTAGTACGTTCTCCCATCGCTAACGATATATCATAGACAGTCAGATTTAACATAGTTAACTCTCTCAGTTAAAATATTTTACTGGTGTAAAAACCGAAGTTAGTACGTTCTCTCATCGCTAACGATAACTCACTGACAGTCAGATTTGACATAGTTGACTCTCTCAGTTAACATAAACGAAAAGGCTATGTCATCTCGCGATTAACGTTGGCCAGATTTTATTAAACCAGACTTAAGCCTTAACCGTAAGGCCTTAAGGTTGCTAAAGAGAGTTAAGTTTACCTTAAGTCAACAGAGTGTACCTTAAGTCAACAGAGTTAAGCAACCTTAAGGTGGTTCCACCGTATAATCACTTAAATGTAATTTTATTCATATTCTGTCTACTTATAGAAAAACTTGTCCTTTATCTGACATGAGCAACAAAATGTTACCTTTCCACGCTAATTTATTCTCTAATTGAACTTGAAATTACATGGTGTTCATTGGGAGAATGAGGGAAACACGGGGAAAAATAGTATTTTTCCATAAAATACAAATGCCATTCTCCTGGAAAACTCTCTCTAAGAAGGAAATAATCCAGAGAAATTGAACAAAAATAACATAAAGGCCTCTCACCACCTTATTTTTCTAGTTATTGAAGAATTAATGCCGTAATTGAAGTCAAAATGCGGTAATTCGTAGGAAATGGCGCTGCAGTCGGCTCCTAGGGCTGGAAAAAAGTACTCATTTAAAATACATTCTTGGATTAATCTGCATATTTTGTACCTTATTTTTGGGTCTCTACAGGTAACGCATTGCATCAGTGAAAGCGGAATTTTTCGGACGAAATATAAAAAATGTATAATTTAATATTTGATTTGACTCACACAGTCGCGGCGGAACCTCCTTATGCCCGTGTCCCACAGAGTTTTTTTTTCGCAAATTTATTCGCGAACAATTCACGCAACTCGGGATGCGCATGCGTGAGTCAATATTCTGTGAATTACGAGACTCTGCAAATGTTTGACGAAACGCGACCACTGATTGGCATTTTGGCGCGCATGCGCTTTGACCATTCCCTTATGGCCAGGAGCCACTCGGGAAGAGATTGAAGTGCGCTAACTTTACCTCCCGTTGCAATAAGATAAGGAGGTTAGCATTAGGGTGCGTCTAAACAGACAAGTTGCTTCCGTAAGTTTTTTCTGCAAGAGCTTGCCGAGGATTTTACTCTGACGTAAACGTTTGCACAAATTATTGCAGAGCCAGATTGGTTGCTGTTTACATTGGCAACAACGCGCTTCTGAAAGCGACCTGCTGAGACACAAGTTTTTCAAGCGGAGTTGCAGAGTCCTTTACACTTGCATTTTATTATACATGATATTATTTCAGTCGAAAGTCGCTTGCTGAAAGTAACTTGCTCAATAAACTTGCCAGTTGAAACTAACCTTAATACACACCGTATATTTGCGGTATTTTGTGGTGTTATAGCACTGCAGAGCAGTATCAGAAATAATACTTTGCGAAAACTGCAGTTGTTAAATAAGTTAATTTAATTAGATTAATGAATCATGAATTTTGTAGGAAACTGCTGCTTTGGTATTTCCATTTGAATTATCTAGAAGCAGTAGGTTTGCTCATGCAATAGATAGATATTTTATTGCTCATGTACAGATAGAGAATACACAAAACAATTGAAGAATATGAGCTTTGAGTAGCTTCAAGGATATTCCTGTGTGAAGCTACCTTCATGACATGAGTGCTTGTCGTTAAAAGCATGCATAATACAAAATAAATTATATGGAATGCATTTATTCATCAAAAAAAATTGAATAAAAATAAAAAAAAACATGATTTTGAACATGAATAACTAGAAAGTACATAATAATATAATAAAAATAGTTTTAATACAATTGAAGACAAACATTTTATATTTTTACCCAAAAAAATTCCATACTTTCGAAAGAAAGAAGCCATTCCTTAACTTTTTTTTAAATGACAACTATTTTTGGTGACCTCTTAATACAGGTGGTAATAAATTGAACAATTTAGGTCCAACATGAACTGAATATGTACAAAACATCTTTTGAACACAGTTTTGCTGAATGAACATCATCCTTCCACAGCCACTTCCAATGTAAGGTTTATCAAACAAGGCTGATTTATTGCCACTTCGCAAAGAACTTCACTTAAAGAAAATTCGCAAGACCTTGTAAATGCGCAATTCATTCTGTTATATCCGTCAGCCGATCAACAGCAAGTTCGAGTTTTTCCGACTCTCGCGAAATCGAAGAATATATTCGTTGATGAAACTTTTTTTTCCGTGAATATGGATTTCATATTGAAATTTAAAAAAAAAACACTATCGAAGGACAAGGGCTTTAGAAAAATGTTTTCAGGATACTTAATCGCAATAGATTCGAGAGATGAATAGGTAGTGATTATAATAATTGGTAGTTGAACGAGGTGGTAATTGAGCAATGGAAGAGAAGGGCGTTGGATGGGGGAGGAGAGTAATGGAGGGACTGACGGGGACGAATGAGGGTGAAGCTAAGGGAAGAAGGGTTTTAGACAGAAGGTCGGGAATGGGGTGCGTAATCGCTCCCCTGCCCCTCGGCCCCATTCTCCAAATCGACCCATTCGATTCACCGCATTCACTCTTTCCCCCCTTCACTTCTCGCGAGTGCATTTGACCTCGCTGCCTAATAATAAGGGCAAACACACAGGCCACGCCGAGGCACTGACTGTTGAGAATAGGGGGCAACTAAAGTCGAATTTCAATCGCCTCGAAACGGTTAATATGACGTCAAATACCGGTCGCTATACCGATCGGTTACCGATACATTTATGAATAAGGGATGGCAGTTGCTGCTGCCAGATTAGAGATTAGAAATTTTAGAGGTATTTAAATGATTAAAGAGTGATTTATCCTCTGGTTAAATATGTGATTAAGAATCACTGCGTGTTTTAATTCTTATAATACTTATTCTACGAGTATTCTTCTTCTTACTCGAATATCCGTGATTGTCAGTGTCACTCAATCAACCGTAGAAGTAGGTACTGATCAAATTTTATATCTATATGTACATTTTTGAAGTTATACTTCTTTGCGCCCGTTGGAGACTTTTGGGATGGGATGTTGGTCGAGAAACCGCGTCACGCTCTTTTCCGCGTCACGCTCTTTTTTGGGTGAGAAAAATCCACAATTGTACTCATTGATACGAATTCCTGGGTATTTCTAATCGAGCTAAAAGGATGAAATTTTCAGGGAAGGGTTCAAATTTGGTGTCGAGTCAGGAAAAAAATCGAAAATCCCAATATTTTTCATTGGTTTCGAGTCCAGATAGGATTTTGTTTTTTAATGGGTTTAAATGGGAAAAACGAATAATTTACGTGTAGAGTAATTTTCATTCATTCATTAAAATATGAAATAATTTAAATACAAGTTTCATTCTTCGAATGAAATGAGGCCAAAAGATCAATGCATTTACTTCTTGCAACCGATGTTTCTCTATCGATCGATAAATTGAAATATTTGAAGTTTAAACGCAAAATTAATGCAAATTTTGATCTTTTTTCATTTTCGTTGCTAAGCAATTTTTTCATTGTTCCCGAGACTTCCAGTACCTTATACGCGTGCTATAAAGATTAAACTTAAAGGAATATAACATTCTCCGTGCGTATTTCAATCGCTTTTAACGATATTATGCCGTAGAAATATACTTTTTACAATGTTTTATAATTATATACATAAACTGTTTCGTAGCTTTGACACTCCTCCATTTGCTCATGCCTACGAAATCCGTTGGGATCGCTCCAGATTCCTCCATTTTGCTTCTGAAACACTCTTTACACCTTATTCCGGGTTTCCCTCTCTCTGTTTTTCCAGGAAACTTTAATCCTTGCACCTACTTTCAGAAATGTACCTCGAAACTCCATTCTACAAGTCAAAACCATGTAAAATGATAATGTTCTATGATGCATTACCTCTTGGATTTTGAAATTATGAATTCAAGTACTACGCCATGTGTTTAATATGTAAATTATAATAATTGAGATCAGCAAAAATAAAATGAAATGTGAAAATCCATAGCATTTACTTAGCTCATATTGATTGAATTTCATACTGCCAAATAACTGTAATCATGTTTAATTACAAATATTTACTTCAAAATTGCTCAATGGCATGAAAATAAAAGGAAAAATATAGCAATTACTAAGAAGAACAAAGTACATATGTCATTGGACCATTCGTTTTATGCTATTATCTCATTATTATATTCTTAGGTCAAAAATTGACCCAGCTAAAATAATTTCCAAAAGAAGTAAGACCTTATTGCATTCGTTTTTAATGATTTACAATGTACTATCATACACTTTTCCCCTTTTGCTTGCAAACTGCAAGCACCCATTTACTCGTTTTGTACGTTCGAACTTTGAAAAGAAGTTTTGTTTAAAATAACAATATATCGAAGAGAAATATATTGAATAATAGAGAAAAAATGTCTTTTATTTCATTTATATATCCTGTCTGCCTGTGTGTGTGAGCGGGTGTGTGCGACCGGCCAACGAAGTATAACTTCCACCGTCTGGTCCGACGCAGACCACGTTTTTTTATTATTAAATCTGTAGTATTTAATCTGCCCAACTTCACAATAATACAATATTACTGCCTAAAGAATAAATTAATTGAGTCTAATTTCCTTCCGAGAAAAATATCTCTTCTTTCAAATGATACTGTAGCGTCAGACGATGTTCATAAATGATTAACACTTATTCAACACACTTCTGCTTTCTTTATTCTTAAATTCATCAGAGCAGCTTCCATTCCTGCTGTCTCCCTCTCCCTTAACAACCAATCTCCCTTCTCCAAAACAAAACCTTCGGAACCAAACATTTTAACAATTAAACATATGCAAAGTAAAATAAATTAAAACATTCAAACTTTAACTATTCCAAGTTAAACAAATTAAAAACAAATACTGCAGTACGGTTCAAACGCTACAATACCAACATCCATTATTACACAAATTTTCTACGTATCTATCTATTATGATTGTTGACAGTTTCCTGCGGATTGTTTGCGGTTTTTCGCAAATATAAGACACCTTATTTGAAAAATTGAAGTCAGACTCACGGATTGCGTATAAAATGTCACGATGTCTAGTTCATTTGTTTTCTCAATTATAAATAAAATAAGTAAATTAAATGATTTATATTCTACGTGAAATTATGATAATTGGCTGTGAATTAATTTCCAGTGTACGAATTGAAACAAATAAATTATGGCCTCAAAAATGTATTGGTATTTACTGAGTAGTTCAGGTAAACAGCAAAGATTTTTCGTATATAATATTACGACATTTACCTCATGCGTCTAACAACCACTTATATTTTAAAATTAATTTAGGATATGGCCTCAAATTCGAATAGGGAAAAATCTTTCCCAAACCGCCTTAATTCGTGACTAATATCTCTGTAGAGCAAGTCCATATAGACTACGCTGGGTGCACCTACGGCTGGTAGCTGCCGAGGAAACTAAAGGCGCGTATTTTGTTATTATCGTCTAACGTCAGTGATTCAAGTCTCGATGGCGCAACTCGTGATATGGTGACAGGAGAGCATGGAGCGTGCGTCACGCGAAGCCGCCGTCGACGTCATAGCACGGGGAGCAGAAGCGTTAGAACGCACGGGGACTGACAATGGCTCGCGCACGAGAGGTTAAGCTGGTCCCACCGTATTCATATTCTGTCTACTTGTAGAAAAAGTTGTCCTCTGTCTGATATGAAAAACAAAATAATACCTTCCCACGCTATTTTATTCTATAATTGAACTTGAAATTACATGGTGTTCAAAGGAGGAATGAGAGAAACGCGGGGAAAATAGTATTTTTCCATAAAATATAAATGCCATTTTCGTGGAATACTGTCTCTAAGAAGGAAATAATCCAGAGAAATTGAATACAAATAAAATATATGCCTCTTACCACCTTATTTTTATAGTTATTGACGAATTAATGCCGTAATTGAAGTCAAAATGCGGTAATTTGTAGGAAATGGCGCTGCAGTCGACTCCTATGGCTGGAAAAAAGTGCTCATTTGAAACGCATTCGTGGAATAATCTTCATATTTTCTACTTTACTTTTGGGTTTGTATAGGTAACGCATTTTATCAGTGAAAGCAGGATTTTTTGGACAAAATATAAAAAATTTGGAATTTAGTATTTGTTTTGACTCACGCAGTCGCGGCGGGACCTCCTTAATGGTTAATGCGACTCCAGACGCTTGATCGTTCCTCATCAGTATGTTCTCTCCATCTCCGTGTGTGTAGGAGGAGGTTCGTATACACCGATTCATTCTTCCACTCGTCTCTTTTTATTAAACGGGGTGGGAAATGGAATTGAACGGTGCGAGTTGAAGTGAGTGGGGAATATGCGCTGGCTGATTGATACCGTGAGCGCTAGTTGCTGCCTCCGCCGCCGCCACCTTCATGAGCGTACATTGGCCACTTCCCGTGCCAGGGAGTCGTGATTCAGGGAGGCGGGGGGGAAGGGGGGAGAGGAGGCACTCTTCTCTCATCCAGAGAAAGAGGCGCGCAATGAGGCGGAGGCGGTGATACGGCGATTGCTTGCTTGTTTTATTATTTTTTTTAAACTCATCCCGAGTGCGTTGGGAGGGACGATGGAAAATAGTGTGGGTGGGAAGCTGCGTGAAAGCTTACCTCCTTCCTGTGTCCTCTGTGAGGCACCCTCGCCTCTTTTCCGCCCCTGTCACCAGGCGACGCGGGGCGGACAGGCTAGGACAGACGGACCGGGATCCTTTGCGCGTTGCTGCTACCCCCCCAGTACTCGGTCGACGGTGTGAGAGTCGAGTGCGGGAATCTATGCCACGATGCCAGACTGTTTAGGAACGCTTTAAGAGAAGTCTCCATCTGTACAGGACAATGATGGATCTGAAAATATGTTAATTTCGATGGGTAGACTATTTTCTCCTTTTTGATATTCCAGTTCACGCACCAACATTTGCCAAAGGGTTCCTGGAGTCCCACCATCAACTTTGCCTTTGGAACAGTCAATGAGTGATAGATTGAACTAGAGTGATTAAACTAACCATCGCTTATAGAGCTATCAAGTGCTTCGGCCTAGCATTGTGCATGAATGATTACATCAATAGCTCGTACTGCATGTCCCTAGCTTGGATAGAGCTTGGCTTGGCTAGAGTGGGTACGCTTATCTCAATGAAATAAATGTGGTTCTTCAATAAGAACGTATTTTTGAACAATACTTCAGTATTCATTTGCTGAATAAATTCTCATGTAGCCTTGGACTCGAGTGGAACGAGTTGTTTCGGGTACCCAACAATCTTAGCATGCCTTACTTGTTTGGGAAAAGGAGACAGGTGACTGCCAGAAGGACCTTTTTGATGAACCATCTAGCATACCATTACTTTGTTCCGGTTTAAGATACTCTAAGTATTTACGGCGAAGTTCCATGTCCGGTAATAGCAGTTTGAGGCGTAGTATTTTATAGTTTAGTATGCATGATTAAATGTGGTGATTATTTGAAAGATTTAAGTTTTTGCGATATTTATATAATGCGGTTATTTTGTGATATCCCGGTAGTTTTAAGTAAAAATGAGGCTGTATTGGGCTAGGTGGTATCTAGTAGTAACAATGCCGGAAGTGTGGTGCAATATGGAAAGAGATACGCAAATCACAAGCATGTACTATCATGTGTAATTCAAGCAGAAGGATTTAAATACCTTGACATCTCAAGGTAAGGTTTAAAAAATGGTTTTAAAGGGATAAGAAAGATAAAAGGTAGAAAAATACTTACAAACATATATTTCAACAACATAATCAATAAGTACTTATTTCAAACGGTAAACGTTGACATACTAGTTACCTAACAAAATTTATGGGCGGGCTTAGGAATTAAAATATATCACGATGCCAGTTTAGTAAGGGTACAGCTAACTCCAATTCCATCTCTGAAGTCCTTATTTTTGGACAAAACATTTTATATTCAAAACGACTTTCATAAGGGTCTTAAAGACTTAGCCTTTCAAAGTAACTGATCTGTTGTCTATTTTTCTTTCTTTTTTAGCTCTAGCATGTATACCTGAATCAATCAGGATAATTTACTGAGTGGCCTATAGTTTTTTTGTGCAATGCAAAAAAGAGACAGAATTGTTAGTCAGTATTTATAGTTTAATGTGTGTTAAAATTCTCTGTAAACTGAACTCCTTTTGCATGCAATAGGCATTTGGAGGATAAGACTTTGTTCATGAGTGCCTTCATTATTTTTCTTCAATATGGAATTCAAGTGTGATACAAAGTAACAACAAAAACAAATAAAATATCAAAAAAAGTAAATAACTAGTAGCGATGATGAAAATCAATAACGCGATATTTATGTTATTGTGAGGTGTTAGAACACATTGAAGGATGTATGTAGAGAATAAATGGAAGAAAAATCTGATTGGTGGCTCTAGATCAACAGGATGAGAGAAATTAGCCCACGGTAGACTGCAATTGCACGCCAACCCAAAAGAAAAATTCGATTCAGAAAAAATGAACTGATCTTACTTTAGTTTTTAGAAGTGTTTAAGCTTTAAATGGTAACGTAAATAAATGAGAGTGCCAAGTATATAGCCTTTAACTAGGCTAGAGCTTTCATAAGTCATTAATTACGGTTCATAGTTTCGGTTTCCGTGTTTCTGACATAGAAAGCACAGCGAAGGGAAGAATAGAAGGAATCATGGAGGGTATCGGATTTGTGTGGTGGCTAGAGCACTGGCTTCCTGTCTCAAAGGACTAGGTTCGAATCCCGGTTTACACGGAGGTTTTGCAAAAAAACTCCCGATCAGCCTTACTTGGGAGCGCTGTGGAGAGCACTTCCAATTGCAGCACTCCGTCATAGTCGGGTGGGGCCTTCAACTTTAAGATTCCTTGTCGCCCAAAGAACTGACGGAATTGCGAAATCTCGTATGGATTACTACTTACGCCAAATGTTTCGGGGGTAAATGGGAAAATACGTATGCGTGAAAAAGATAAATATTGTATGCTTTTGCTATAAATCTTTTATTTTGTTGTGAAAATATGCAGTAATTATTCCTTTTGTTGTAAGACGTTTATCAGCGTCTATTTAACACACGCCTGGGACCACACAAGACATCGCCATCGCAACCTTAAGTAAATAAAGATGTCCGAGAAAGTGCACTACGAAAACGCCAAGAGAAGGACTGGACGGCATTATTGCGCTACAATCTGGTTCCAGAATTTTTCAGGATGCAAAATTGATTATACAATTACCTTTTTAAGTTTCCCCTGAGAAATAAATAGGTAATTTCACACTTAAATCTGCAAGATATTCAGCTAAATAGTATAGAAGTATACCTGTTGCGCTGATAGTTAGCGCCTGACCGCTAGAGTGCTCTGGGTGAAATGTATAACTAGAGTCCTCTGGATTGCCGATAATACACTACATAGTGAGGGAGTAGTGTTGAGAACGGCCATCCAGAGAACTCTGTGTATGACCATTGGAGTGTTGTGAGTGTCAGACCATTGTCGTCGCCTTTTGCTAAGATTAGGCTAACGCCGACGCCAAGTTTCTCTCCACCCTTCCTTCATATTTGACATGGTCAGTCGACAACGCTTGCTCAAAGAAATACACAACCTTGGCATTAGAGGGACACCTCATAATTGGTTGGAATCTTACCTCACTAATCGATCTCATTTTGTATCCATCTTCGCCAATGGCGATTACCACAACTCTAATATAACTCATAGTTCACTAGGGGTACCTCAAGGTTCTACACTTGGCCCTGTTCTGTTCTTGATCTATATAAAAGACATGGCACATCATATCACGGAAAGCACTAGCACAAATCTACTTCTCTATGCTGATGACACCAACTTCCTTCTTTCCTCAACTACATAACCCTCCCTGATTGATAATGCCAATGCTATTCCAAATAAACTTCATTACTGGTGCCAAGAAAATCACCTATGTCTCAATACCCAAAAATCCCAATAGTCATATTTTCACATAAGAAAATTGAAAGTAACTTCTTAGTCCAGTTCAAAAATTATATTATAGAACAGGCTAGCTGCACAAAATTTCTTGGAGTGCACCTCAGTGACAATCTCTCCTGGGATCAACATATCGACAATGTCATGAAAAAACTTAGCTCTGTATGCTATCTTGTAAGAACCCTACGCAGTACAGTTAGCGTTCAAGTCCTTTTAACTCTCTACTATGGTATCTGTTATTCACATATGACTTACCATCTACTACTATGGGGGTCCTCCACACATGCCATTAAAATTTTTAAACTACAGAAAAGACTTCTTAGAATCATTGCTAAAAAGCCATACCATTCCCCTTCCAGGCCTATCTTTGTTGACCTAAACATTCTTCCATTCCCTTGTGTTTATATCTTCCTTACTGTTACATTTGTCATACAAAACATCTCCAAATTCTCCATAAATTCAGACTTTCATGGGTACGAGACTCGCTATTCAAAGCACCTACATAAAAGCCGGGTTAGAACCAGTGAATCCAGCTCTGGTCTCAAAGAAATGGGTATCAAGCTTTTTAACAAATTGCCTGATCATATAAAAAAAAAGGCATCATTGAATATGTTTAAACACCATGTTCACCGTTTTCTCATGGAGAAATTGTATTATTCTGTCAATGAATATCTTTATGATTAACCCCTAATGGTGGTGTATATATATGAATGTAATATTACAATTACACTATTTTGTATATGAATGTTTCACTAATGTATTTCCACTGTGTAATTTAATGTTGAAATGTAAATGTATTGACGTGTCTTATATCATGTATCAATGTTATCTCTGGACAAATAAACAATTATTATTATTCATATCTCATCCTAATCATTCCAAACGACCCTCTGCCCTCGATGGTGCAAATGACCTCCACTGCCCAAATAACGAACCGGCGAATGCACTTGTGCGTCGGGGCAAAACAAGCGACGGGCGCTGTGCGCACATCCTCCACCGCCTTCATTGCCGTCACACGATCGTTGACTCGCCGGGCGATGATGATGGCGATGGTGAGAACCGTTCGCGGCCGAGAATTGCTCCTTTCCTTTTCACCAATCCACGCACCCGACCAGCCCATCGACGCCATTCGCAGTGGATGACGCAAACACCTCGAACAAGTGTGATTAGTATTATTTTCATGGTCGTGCAGCGTGCGGAATCAATCCCGAGGGAAAGGTCATCCGCATATGAGGGTGGAAATCCTCCGTCCTCCTTACCCTCCCCACCCCCAACTCCTATGATCTGTTCGCTGGCTTTTCGGTGCAAAATAGTTGCACGTGGTTGCAAAAGCCATCGCGTTCGTGGGAATGTTGAGATAAATGGGGAGGACTTAGCGTGAAAATCATGTGACCGCCGCGTCGTACGCCATAGAGGTTTAATCCCCCTATTTCCTTTAAGGTAGTTTGAGCGAAAAATCACTTCACCTAGAATTTGATGAATTTGGCCTCATTTTATAAAAAAAAACTCTCATCTTCCCAATTATATCAAAATATCAACCCCTAGCCGAACTACTTTTCGAGCTATTTTCCTGAAAATATAAGCTGCATTACATGGGATAGATTACGGCTGTGCGCTCCAGAGGGAGAATATTTAAAAAATTAGGTACTCCTCCTAGAAAGTTTAGAAATCACCAAACATTGTCTCTCATCTGATTGTATAATTCTTAATGATTTAACAGATTTAAAATGCTTCTCACTATTGTCTACCGTTTTAAAATCTGACTTCTTTGTTGCTAACCCACCCCTCCCTTGTCTTTCACCGTCATCTGTTCATAATCCCGCTACCTCCCTCACGTAACTCAGTTTCCTCAACCAACCGTCAAAACCGACCCCCCCCCCTCCATCCTCTTTCGTCTGAAGTGTACCACTTTAAATGCTTTGATTGTAACGTTTTAATGCTCATCCTCTTTGTTGACCGTTAATATCCTGTGGATCTACCGTTGATAAATGTGATTACTTTGTTACAAACCCACTCCTTCCTTGCCTTTTTTTTTTACCACATTTTACCACCACCGACCTTATTCCCGCCCCCCCCCCCCCCCCCCCCCCGCCACCACTTAACTTAAGTCTTACCCCCGATCCGTCCTCCTTCCAACCAACCGTCAATTCTGGACCTCCCCTCATTTCTCCATGTTCCCAACCCCTCCTTCTTTATTATATAAGGCTAGTAATAGCAATTTTACCTTCTGTTTTGTCATGTAAATGACGCTTTAGTCGTCGAAAACGGTCGACAGCAATAAAATAATTAGTGGAATTTTGTACCGTTTTTTTTTGTGACAATGATTTCTAGCACCTAGATTTCGTCAAAAAATTAACGGTGTATAATTTGCATGTTTTCTCAACTATTTATAAAAATAAATCTATTACGCACCGAAGTAATTTTTGCAGATTCGCACAATTTACCTGCTGTTTTGAAGCCTTTTTAGGCGTACGGCGGGAAAAAATGAGTCAAGTTAGAGACTTATGTAGCCCCTTGTTTATTTGATTACTGAGAATTTTTGTCAAATGTGACTATATTTTTGTGCCATTAATATTACAATATTTATTTCATACTTCTTACATTCGCTGAAAAAAAAAAATTTGAATGTGGTCTCTATTATGACTAGGGAACTATCTCACTCAAACCACCTTTGCTTACCATTCTAGTAAGAGTATTATTGTATATCTTCGGTCCCACCTAATGTTACTACTTTTGGCTACTATAATTAACTCTAATTGAGCCTTGTTATCATGCGAATGCGTTTTATGGCTAAGTGAATACGGGAACTTGTTTGTAAGCATTTTATGCGTCACTTTTCAAATAATAGAGCTGGTTACTAATTGAAAATTTAAACCTCAAGTAATTTGTTGGGACATAATGTATAGCTCTGGTCTGGAGCGAAGCAACCGCAGTGAATTAATAAAGAAAACCTTCCTTAAGCGAGGTGGAAACAAAATTTGATATCAATGTATTTGTTGATCATTGCTACGTGATTCCCTGGGATAACCAAAAGTAAATATTTAAAAGAAAACAGTTTATCTACTGTTTATATATGGAAAGGCATGAGCACCCGTTATGTTTGTTCACAGCAATTGAAGCCGATATAGCACATATGACAATGTTAAGAGAAGGCACTGGGCTATGTACTCTACGGCTAATCGGGGACTAGATACCAATGTGGCAGACGACCCGGTACAGGTTCACATATTGGTCACCGTACGGAGCACCATTTCCATCTTCCTCAAAGAGAGGGCTTAGAGTGATTATAAAGGCAAGTTTTATTTATAATTTTAATGCACAGAGTTGCAGCGTTGGGTGATTGGACAATACTACAAAGATACAAAGGTAAAATTATTTAACACGAGTATAAAAATTGTAATTGTTCCATGCTTGTAATGGAATAGTTCCCGGAATGGAAAGAGGAAGGAGGGAAACCTGGCGTTGGTATTAGACAGCTCATTGCGACAGAGGTAGGTTATGATGAAAGTCAGAGAATATCCAAGAGTATCTAGCAGGTGCAAGTGCCCTATCTAACTCCAGTATTTCTTTCTTCATCTCAGCTAAAGTCCTACCTTTCTTCATCCCGTCCATAAAACCTATTCTCTTTCTTCCCCTTCCCCGCTTCCCCAACATCCTTCCCTCTATCACGGCCTTCAGAAAACCATCATAACCCCTTCCAGCCACCTACCCTGCCTTACCCTAATGTCATCCACAAGTTTCCTCTCCTCACCCACCATGTCAAGCACTTCCTCATTTGTCTTTCTAATAAAACCATGTTTAAAAAAAGTTTTTATTCTTATTTTGACTGTCCATTTGATCACCAGCAGCGGGCTCCAACACCATTTAGTGAAAGCTTCTTTACTCTTATTTAAAGTAATAGCATTTCTTTTTCGTTCGTCACCCCTCTCACTACCGTGAATTCACGCCACCATTCCATTCATCATTCTTTCCGCCACTCGGATGATCATTTCTCTGCCCGCACAACCTTCCCTTCCTCCATCTACCCATCTTCCCTCCAGCTGTCATCTCACTTCGCCTCTCTCAATCCCTTCCACAGATCGATTCCAAATCTTCCTCTTATTCTACTCCCTCGTCTCTCCACTTCGAACAATCACAACCCTCCTTGCCCCATCAACAACCAATCCTCTTTGCGCGTGACATCCAATAGATGGAGAGGGATAATCACGAGAAAGAAATGGTCCTCCTCCTAATATTGATAATAATCGATATCTTACAGATTTTGAGCTCTTGGTCTTAACTGTATTCCGTTTCCATGGTTCTCTATGTTTTTTCATACCTCACCATGGTGTTTTCCTCAAGCTTTCGGTTCACATTCTATTGCGGGTTCCGCCGTGACTGTGTGAGTCAAAACAAAAACCAAATTCCACATTTTTGATATATTGTCCAAAAAATCCTGCTTTCGCTGATGAAATGCGTTACCATTAGAAAAAATGCAGATTATTCCACAAATTTATTTCAAATGATCACTTTTTTTCAGCCATAGGAGCCGACTACAGCGCCATTTCCTACGAATTACCGCATTTTGACTTCAATTACGGCAGTAATTCCCTAATAACTAAAAAACATAAGGTGATAAGAGGCCTGTACTTGATTTTTATTAAATTTCTTTGAATGATTTCCTTCTTATAAACAGTTTTCCTCAAAAATGACATTTATATTTTGTAGAACAATACTATTATTCCCCGTTTTTCTCTCATTTCCCCATTGAAAACCATGTAATTTCAAGTTCAATTATAGAATAAAATAGTGTGGAAAGGTATTATTTTGTTTTTCAAATCAGATAGAGGGCAACTTTTTCTACAAGTAGACAGAATATACATGAAATGACATTTAAGTCATTTTACGGTGGACCCACCTTAATTGCGTTATGCATATTGAATAGAGCCGCATGTGTTTGTTTCCATACAGGAAAATTTATTTCTCTCTCAATTTTATAAATTTGATTAAAAATTATTTCAATTTAAGAATGAAAAATAACTTCTTAGGAAGGATGCTGAATTGTAAAAATGTATGGAAAAATTCGCCCCATTGACCTTTGGTTCTTTTCTATTATATTACAACTAGTACTTCAGAAGATATTATTCCGATCGGCAGTTTTTCTCCCTGTAACAAAACTGGATTCCTCTCATTTTAAAATAAGTATTGGCTGAAGCTGGTTGAAATAAGAATGACAAAACCTAGTTTTATTTGATGAACGCAAATGAATGGATAGCATTATATTCTGAAGAAATTTCTTTCGTGTTGTAATTTGCGGAATTATTGCTTTTTTTGTCCTCACATCCAATATATATTTTTCTTAGTTTAACGGTTCAAATGACAAATGACAAGCTTAACACAATTTTGGAGAAAAGGAAGCAAATAATTTCAATGCTTGTATGAAAATATATTAGTATTCATTGGATAATCATTATACTAGAGATAGAAACCCCAAATTTTTAACAGAAATGTCGGCATGGAAATTGTACGACTTTGACGATGACTGCATTCTCAGTGAAATCGAGAGAATTTAGTCTCTACAAACCTAGATTACATTAAATGTCGATGTTATTATTGTTTTTCGGCATATAAAATAATAAAGCTAACGAACCAATGCCACAGTGTTTTTCTAAATCTTGTATCATCATCATATTACAAATATGTATGTTATTAGGTTTTTTACATATCGAGAGACGGTATGCTTGTTCTAAGGAAGTAGTTTTAAGCTCCAATCATCGAGGGGAATAAGATCTGAACTGGAAATTCCCCTTCTTGTTCTAACATAAATAACACCTTTTGCCAACGTTAATTTTTTACGAATCAACTTTCTTCCTCAAAATGATGCTTTCTTTGACATGAAGGTATTTTCGCGTTCTCCCGGATTATCCTTATTATTTGAATACGAAAGCGGAGCTTTGAATGCCCGTTCCATCTTCCCCTTCGTCGTATTGTGGCATTTCCCCCCCCTTTTTTTGGCCAATTCCCCTCTTTGGACAGTTTCCCCTCTGCGGACTGTTTATCCTCCGGACTTAGCCGAAGGACTTAGGCGCTAACGACATGTGCGCCAACGACGGCCAAAATGCCTACGACTACAAAATGCAGCGACTACTGCCAGCGACTTCTGCCACGACTTCTGCCACACCTTTCGCCGCACCATTCATCGCACCATTCGCCGCACCATTCCCTCACCAGGTCCTGCATCGTTTTTATAGCCAGTAAAGTGAGGAAGTATACCAAAAATGCGGTCATCCTGACCAAGGCACAAAGGCTGTGATCCTGTATTCTGCAGCCGATGCCAGAAAACAGTTCCTGGCGCTCCAATTAAAAACTGCCACCCTATCTATCACCCATCCCATTATTTCCTCCCCTCCAAGGCTACCAATCGCCAACCTCCTGACCTTACCCATTCCACCTTCGTCCTTGTCGACAGACCCCCTCCTCAGCTGACTCATGGCTGAGCTCGCCCTCTATTGCTTTCCGAGACGGCGACCGGGTAACACCGTTGTGTGAGCCTGCTGATTTAGTCATTTTGTACTTAAGAGAGAAGCTCAACCTCTCGTACTTGTAAACTTAAATTATTTTCCGACTGGAAACTTCTCATTACGGTCGCCTGGCACTCGACCTATGGGTAAATTGTTTGTAATTGGGTTGGTTCTATTTGTGAATTGTGAAATATATTGATAAGTTAAGTTATTGATTGATAATACTTGTGTTTCGTTCGTTTTCCTCATTTATCTCACCCGAGCTTGGAAAGAGTTTGTGTTTTTACGAGTGTTATCGGCGAGAAAATCTACTCTCTTCTCCCGATAGCGCTTCAGTATGGAAGAAATTGCGGTCAGGACTACAGTCCTACGGGAGCAGCAGAGCACGACTAAAAAGGAACCAATCTATTTGTTTTTGAGTAATTACTTTATTACTATTGTCAAGCCAAAAGCCAAGGATGCACATCGGCGAAAGCAGCTTGTTCTAAAAGGTATGTATGTACAATGGTGGGAGGCTGTATGGAAATTTGGATTCCGAATTAGTTTTGACTCTTGCAGTTGGTAGGATAAATCTGTGGTTTTTTCGGAGAAGCGAGCGCAGGCCGGCCGGAGGAACGGCAGAATGAACTGAACTCAAGAGTTTGCCGATACATGCGGTACTCGTGGACGGCAATACACTGCGGATAGGGTGAGGGGGGAATTGAAATAGTGGTTGTTGCACTTCCCACCCCTCTATTTAAGCCCCCGCCGTGACCCCCTGGACCCCTCGTCCCCCTCGGCCGCCGGCGTATCGTCCAGGGAGATGAGTTGATCATCGATCCCCCACCCCCCATCTCTAGTCCAGAGAGAAGGAAAGGGAAGAGACGAGAGAGGAGTGCGTGTTACTGGAGTCAGAAGAGGGCTGGCGGGGGTGAGTTGGCTGTTGAGAGTGGTCCAGGAGAGGAGGGGAAGAAGGATGCTGGAGAGTGGGCCACCCCGTCGGCTCCACGTTGGCTGGGCGCCGGAGTCTCACCAGTGGGGGAGGTGCGGGTGTTTGGGTGCGCTCTCTGTTGGGCGGGGGAGTCGGGTGCTGGCGGGGGAAGAGGGGATGGAAGGACGACGGAGAGGTTGAATGAAGGTGGCCCTGAGCAAGGACGAAAGCGCCGGAGGGCGGTTCGGTATGGGGGGCGTGGACGATGTGGGGAAGGGCGAGAGGAAGAGCGTCTCCCTGAAAGATAGAGACGAGAAAAAGGACGTACGCGTGAAGTAGTGGATGCGTTGGATGTCGTGGCTTGGCGTCCGCGGAAATTTGCATCCTCGCGCCAAACAATGGAAAGGCGCGCCTTGGATGTGGAAATTGATAGTGACCACGCATTGTGACCATCAGAGCGCTAGTGCGTATATGATTTAAGGTAGTCTGAGCGAAAAATCACTTCACCTAGAATTTGGTGAATGTGGCCTCATTTTTAAAGAAAAAAACTCTCATCTTTCCAATGATATCAAAATATCAACCCCTTGCCGAACTACATTTCGAGCAATTTGCCTACAAATAAAAGCTGTTTTACATGGGATAGATTATGGCTGTGCGCTCCAGAGGGAGAATATAAAAAAATTAGGAATTTATATTACCTAGATTTCGTCAAAAAAACTAACAGTGTATAGATTGCATGTTTTCTCAACTATTTATAGAAAATAATCTATTACTAACCGCAGTAACTTTTACAGAATCGCAAAAATACCTGCTGTTTTGAAGGGTTTTCAGCCGTACGGCGGGAAAAAATGAGTCAAGTTAGAGACTTATATAGCTTTATTTACTTAATTACTGAGAATTTTGGTCATATATATTTGCGCCATTAATATTACAATATTTATTTCATACTTCTTACGGATGCTGAAATAAAAAAATTGAATTTGAATATGGTCTCAATTTTGACTTAGGGAACTATGTCGTTCAAAGCAACTTAATCGGGTTGGTGTGGTGGCCAGAGGCTTCTCACTTAGTGGGCCTGGGTTGGGATCTTCGCAGTGGATGAGATTTTTCCGTGGAATCACAATCCCTACTTGGGTGCAGCGTGGAGAGCACTTCAAGAGCAGTACTCTGTCCGTCGAATGGGACGTAAACTATGGTCCTTTCTGCGCATTTAGTCAATTCCTTTCCTCGATTCCCCAAACAGCCCTTACCTTATCAATCTATCCACTGGTCCTCAATGGCGTAAATTACCTCAAATACCGGTCTCCTCTCCATGTGACCAACCGACCAGCGAGCACATGCGTAATTTCGCCATGGGACATGGAAACATGATAGAGCGACTATTTTGTACTGCTTTATTACTGTATTGCGGCAGCAAGAGCAGATTGGGTCGCTAACCCTATGAAATCACGCCCCTATAATTTATCCCCTCCTCTTCAAATACCTCTTTCCAATGCCTACCCTTCCTTTTCACGGCTTGTGATCTAGCAACACAAACCACATGACCTTGTTGCGGCTCCCGGGGTTTGACGCAGAAGAAGGCATAGTTTCGTAACGCGTAACGTATCATTTAACTTACTGATTGTGGGAGCATGGATTTAAAACAAGAATCTGCCACCCGGGAGACGTTTTGAAGACTATAATACAGTCATGTCCAAATACAAAATATAATTTACATATAATATAATATAATTTACTCTCCCATAAACAAATAGATTACTACACTCGTTTACAAATGGGAAGTTAGGTACCCTACAAGGCAATATGCCTGTTTTTAGAGTACCTTAAGTTCATATTTCACATGCTTTGCTATTTAAGCATGAAAATATATGGTATGTTCATAAACAAACATGATAAGTGAGCGTGTATGAGAAAAAAATTAATTTTGGAACAGAAAAGCATTTTTTTACAGACAAAAAACTTTTACTCTGGTAGCAATATGATGAATCTCAGCTTCGCAAAATTTAAATATTATTTCAAGACATAAACCGTTGCTTAACTAAAGTAAGAAAAAGTTGACTATTTGTTACCTCTTTTATTTTATTCGGTAATTGATTGTATGATTTCGGTCACAGAGTGCGTTTCGGAGTGCGATGAAATAATTAGCTTCGAAATCACTCATTTGCTATGCCACGTATACCTGCTCTTTCTTTCGTATCAAGATTTCGTGATCTAGAGAGTCAAAAGCTTTCATAATGTTAATGAAAATAGACCATGTTTTTTTGAGTTAACTCCGGAGTAAACATGACTCATGTAATTTGCAAGGGCATCCTCAGTGTTTTTACCGCTGAGACATTCAAATTGTTGTTCACTAAATAAATTTACTTTATGGAGATGTATTTAATTAATCTATTTTTTACGAGTTTTTCCAAACCATAGCTACATTTTAAATACAGCACTCTTCAACAAGTCCGGAAATTTTGCCACTCAAAAAGCTTATATTACATACATGTGAAAAAACTGGAGCTACTATTGAAATGGCGGATTTCAACATGTGACTGTGGAATTCCTCTATTCCTGGCGCTTCCCAAGATTGCAAAGCATTTACCATGTTAGTTACTTCGGAAATGGTGACAGGATCAAAGAAGAAGGATTTCAATATTCAATACTCGAGCAGGGATTTACCATATATTTATTTTTACGGAGAACATGAAAAGATTTTGCTGTCTCGAAGACGCTGGAAAAATATTTATTAAATACTGTGGCTAATGTAAAAGGATCGTTAAGTGAAACACTATATATATTTTACTCTATCTCCTGTGTATTAACCATCTTTTCTTCTGTTATTTCTTTAATTAATTTCCATTTTTCATTAGAACTAGTACTGAATTTTTAAAAGTTATTCGAATAGTAGCTACTTAAGGAATTCCTAGTTTCTTTCCGCAATTTATTTCTGTATTTGTAAATGTTTTGCTCAGTCTATCGTTATTTGGATAACATTTGGCCTAATGAAACAAGTCGTGGGTTCGACTCCCACCTAGGTTGGTTTTTCGCATATGGGTGTTTCTGTAAAGTTCTCGTGGCCCCTGAGAAACCTGTTGACAAGCCAATTGCTTATCAGGATCGCAGGGGCTTATGGACCACCAGAATCGTCCGAGAGAGAAAAAAAAATTTTTTCTTTCAGTTTTTTTGACTATTTTATAAGTTATCCCTGGTTTTAATTTTTTTTGACTGTCTACTTTTTTTTGCGGAAAATGTTGATAGTTCCATACAATAATGTAATAAATAAGCAAACTTACATTATGATTTCGAAGCATTCTGTTCCTCAAACACGGGAGCCCAATAAATGGTTGCAACCTTTTCTTTGAATATGCCGTAGTTGACGTCTGACTTATCAACACTGTTAAAAATATTAGCCGTAGCAGCCACAGGGCAAGGTTTTCTATCTATTTTAATGCAGTCATTGAATAAACCCATATGAATAACATCTGAATTATAGTGGTATTTTACACGAGTTAATAAATCTGACCAAAATGTGATCAATGCAAGTACTCAACTTTTTAGTTACTCTAGTCAGTTCATTTATTAAATTTTGTAGTCCATAATTACTCATAACATTGCTCTAAAGTTCAGAATCATTACATAATAATAGAATTTCACATTCATGTAACCAATGATAATTAGGTTGCCTTTCAAAGTATGAAGAACCGGTTCAAAGTGACATATGACATTTTTTACAGAAAAATTAATGTCTCTGTACACTCCTAGCAATTTGAATTCCAGAAAACTTCATTTTAAATTTACCAATTAACAATCGTCACACGGTATATCAATGGAATAAACCGTGCAACAGACACTTTCCTCAATAAAAAATTTATGCCTCTAGAACGACAAACATGAATACATTTTGCAAAGACCTTGTAACCAACAATTATGTAAAAATTAAAAATTTACCTCACGATCATTATCCATATTTCAGTTTGATGAAAAATGGTTTAAATGAGAGCGTCTGTAAGTGGAGCAAAAGAACGTCAAAATTACTTCTAAAGCTTCTTATGTTTTGTTGAATTATACAAACATTTTTGTTCACATTCAACAAGTTCTTATGTAATGAGTTCATAATTTTACGTGAGGAAATTACATACCTTACACGAGATTACCAATGCTTTTTGCCCTTCAGCCTTTCTCACATAAATTTTACCGCCACGTATCCAGATGAACTGCTATTTTTTGTATTCTTGGCCTCACTGGCTGCGTTGAAGAGTATCATCCACCCAGGACAAAGTGACTCATTTATGTAGACCGTGGAATCAGAAGGGGGAACTCCTTCCAGTGTCAGGTGTCATGTGGAGAAGCTCCTATTGTCTCTCTCTGCTTGGCCAGCAAGGATTCTTTAATACGTTGGCTGACGAATCTTAATGAATACCTCCCGGCTGATTATTTGACCTTGGCGATGACCTATAGCAATATTCAACGGCTTTCTCTTCTATCTCCACTCCTAACTCAGCACCGATTTTACTGAAAACTTGAGGTAAATTTTCCTGCTTGAAAAAAGGAATTCCAATGATCTCAACGCTGTTTTTTTAGACTTCGTTTTTCCAACTCGTCACAGCGATTACATGTGTCATTCACTTGCTTCCGAAGCAGAGAATTCTCAGATTGAAGAGTATTGATTAGCTCATAACAAGAGTCTAACTTTTCTATCACTTTGACACTTTCGTCAAGCCTATCGTATAATTTATTTTTCGAATCGCCTAAATTTTTTCGGTCATCTTCAATTCACTTTTTATGCATTGCATTAAGTTAAACACATTCATAAAGGATTCGCTAGCCTTCGCATTTTCACTTGGGCGCACTGTGTCCTCGAGAACACTAAGACTCTCTCCGCATGCACTCAGACACTCACTGCACTTCCATGATTGCTCACTAGTCTCAATTTCCTCTTTGGCTAAGGGTGGTTGCAGACAGAGTTCATGGAAGCTCTTCCGACACTTTTCACAGGAAACGTGAACGGTGCTCCGTTTTGATTTCCGGCACTCATCACGGGGGATAAACATGCACTTTTTAACAGGTTATTTCTGCTAACCCAGAATATTTGGTCACAAACTGTACACGTAAAGTAGCTCGACATTTGGTATGTTCAAATGAATCACTCCGAGCGAGGCGGGGTATTAAGGAGGGCAGGGGTCGAAGAGGGATTGTTTTTTCAGGAGGACCCGGCTCTTTCTTTACTTCATGAAAATCACCTATTTTGCTAGACTCCTTTAACCCTTTAACCGCGCAAATAATATGAAATATAGCTCTCCCCAGGCACAAAATAATGTTTTTTCTTCTCTTTTTTCTTAATTTTATTAATTTTCACTTTTTATTTTAGGGAAATATTGTTTAAAAATTTTATAAAGAGTAATTGACATCTGATTTTACTTTAAAATGCAAATTTATGGAATTTTTTCACTAAAAGATGAAAAAATCTTAGCACTTATTAGTGTCTGGGAGTAATGCCATCCTTCAAATCGCCAGTAGAAGATGGGAGCAGATAAGATTTTTCTGCCGGCCGACCAGCCGAGCCCATAGAACACGGTTGCCGAACCGTGCAAAGTAGTCGTAGATAATCAATTTCTCAGCATTTGACTTGTTTCCATGATGACATAGTTAAATGAGCGCCTCTAACGCCCCTTTACATCAGTAGATAGCATCATATGATGCATTTAAATATAATTTTAAACATTGGTTTGCCCACTTATAGTCACAAACAAAGTGGATGATGGCCCTGACTATCCTGAACTCTTGTGGATGCCTGCGTACTTTTTTAACTTCAACAGCTGCCGCGTAGATATTTTCATCCTAAAGTCGAAAGGAAGATGAAAATCGAACATAGTGCACAAAATATTGAGGCAAGCTATGATCTGATGATGCTGATATCTCAAACATCCACCCGCAACTTAGCACCTCTGTTTTCAACAAATTTTCCTCTAGCATTGTTTGTTCCACGTTCGTATGACGAAGCAATGCTTTTTTCAGCGAATCAGCCATTTTAAGCAAAATCAAACTTCAAGCCACAATTAGTCTTTATACCACCACTGTCTTGCCCATGCACTAGTATTTCATCTTTATCAGGAACGGTTGTGTGTATGCTCAACAGCATAGGTGTTCAGACTTAAGACGACTCGATGTTTGCTTAGAATGGCTGATTCAATGAAAACGCATTTGGTCACACAGTGGGGAGGGACCATGCAGAAGACATTCATGAACTAATTCAAAAGTAGTCCACTGATTTATCCTGAGCATACAACCATAGAACGTTCATTGAATGTTCAAGTGTGAACTATTCATTTGAGAGTGTTCATAGATCGTTCACTTCCAGTCCACGAAGTATTATTAAAAAATGCTTCTTGGTCGAACATTTAAAGAACATCTTTAAGCCTTTCAAACAAACCTTGTCAAGTTCAAAATCTTGTTTGTTCACAGTAATATTGAATTTATATTCGTACTATGTGGCATTAAAGGTTTCAATTAATAAATGCCAAATAACTGTTATCGAGATTAGATGGTATTTACTCAAACTATCGAGGAATTGCCATTTAATAATTATAGTTCTCGAAGTTACATTTATCCACGGAAATGACTAGGTATATACGACTTTCTGAACATCGATACTTCAAATAGGGTGCTAAAAAATTGCGCGTAAAGTCGTAGGGTGCCTCACAATGCGACATGGGTACAATGACGTTAGGAAGATATAAGATAGGATGTTATAACGCACTAAAATTACATACCATATTTGCAAACTCATAGTGAACTATTACAAATTATCATTTTTGTATTTGAGAGAGCAGGGAAGTCAGTGGAGAGGTAATACGATATGAATCGAGAATCATTTCACGAAAACTACTTTTTTAAACATTCCTTCATCGTTCATATGTTAGTAATTCAAAAACAGTTCAGCCGAAATTCATCTACGTTGAACATTCTATGAAGTATTCCAATGAATGTTCTTTGCACTATCTGTGAGTACCAATTGAACGTTCATTGAATGTCCTTCTTGAATGATCTTTGAGCCTTACATAGTCTTCACTGAACTCTCTTTGAACATATTTTGGACAATTAATTCCCCACTGGGCATTGCAATGAAAAATAATGTAATAACTAACTAATAAAATATAATAATGAGCTTGTCCATGTAAAGCCTTTCATGATTTTAAGTTGAATATATATGTTATTTTTCTGATATATGCAGGTATTAACATTTTACAACGATACAATTATAAATTTTGATTGACAAACATGATAACGGGGTTGGATCTAACTTTTCGTCGCCAGAACTTTCCGAGGCGCAATTCCCTGACCAACTTAGCCGTTTTATTTCCTATCCTCATTTTACACACGAAGAAATTAAGTGCTCATTGGACGACAAGACATTTTCAAAAATAGTTATCTTGCGGAATTTTTAGTGGATAGTATAATAAGAGAAGAATCACGAAGGCCAATCTGGCGTTTGCCTTTGGGGTTAATGCCCTCATACAGTCTTCCTTCCGTCGCAAAAATGACGGTTTGTGCGAGTCGCCACGATAAAATATCAGACGAGAATAGTTATAATTTCCAAAATATTACTTTTTGAGGACGATTATCCTGGGATAGCCTTGCGGTAGTCTCTCAATAAAAATGCGAATGTCATTGAGCCAAAAGATTAGGTTAAACGACCTCATGACCCCGAAGCGCTCTTTAGATTGTTTGTAATCTCAAATGGAATCATTCAAATGTAATAAAAAGGGTGGTTGCAAGACCTCTTGAGCTATGGGTAGAGTGACGAAATATTAGTGAAAAACGCAGGATATAAATATGGGGTTGTACTCACAGGTTATTTATCGTAGTTTTGAAGTACAGTTTGACTATACACGGATCGCTGGCGGTTGACAATAAGCTGCGACACTCTTTAGGCTCCATAGGACCTATTGGGGTCATTACGCTTGCAAAAGGTGCATCATATAACAAAATAATAGTTTCTTGATAACTAGTCAACATTCAATGACTGAAATCACTCATTCAATGAAGCAAAAGCGTTGACTCATATAATTTTAGTTAGGGGTAGGTTAGCATAAACCTAATCATCTAAATAAGGCATGGTAGTATTAATTTTTACAAATTACACATTTACCTTGGGAGGCTGTGGTTAAGTCATCCTAAAAATTTACCACCTATTAAACGCTTTCTAAGGAAATGTATACTAGCCGAGACTCATTGAGGCCTAGTGAGTAGATATTCTGTTGCATAGAAGTAGGGCACGGCGTTTCTGAACTAACTTTTAATGATCAAAGAAACTTCTCCCGATTATTTTGGTGCATATAATTTATTAATGGTTAAATAGCCTAAAAACAAAATTTGAGCCAAATCGACCGGGCTGTTTAAAAATAAATGCACGTTCTCTAATCAAAATTTATATTTCTCAGGAAATTGACGTTCGTGAGAATGATTAACATCTGAATTAACAACAACATAAAAAAATGTTTCCGTCCTAGGAAAAGTGTAATTTGCAATAAATATTAAATCGAAAAACAATTTCTGAAAAAAGTGTCAAGGTATATTAAAACCAAATTTAAAGAATATTTGTACAACAACGAAAAATTATCATAAATATTTAAGTGAACTTGTAGACAATGAGTTACCTTTGAATCAAAAGGAGTATTTAGTATGTAAATTTATCAATGACATTTCAAAAGAAATTTCGTCTTCAGAATTATCAAATGGAGACAACAATACTATCTGGGCGTATCAAACTCATGGAAAGCGCTTAAGAATTAAAATAAATAAACCACCGTTTCAGGCAGCAAAAAAGAGGAAGACTTTTTCTGCAGAAGAAATGTCAAGAATTGGAATATCTCTCAGCCTTTCTACGAGAAATATTTAGTGAAGCACTCCATATCGCTAAAAATGAAAGGAAATTATTTGAACCTGGTTTAAATATAAAAATACAAGAAAGAAATCAGACTCTTGATTCATATTTCAGCGTGAATAAGTGTGACGTTCTTAAAAATAATTAAGGTCATGGTCTTTCAGAGACAAGTACCGTGAGTTTAGTATTTTGCAATGATGTTAAAGGTATAATGGAAAAGGCCTAAGAAATGAGAGGTTGACGAAGTTGATTTGAAGTTTGGTATTGATGGCGGAGGGGTTTTTTATTGACATTTTGCCTTTCAGTGATGCAAGGTGAAAACGACAAGCTTATAGATTGCTACTCTGATTTGAAGGTCCGACAAAATTATTCTGAAGGTGTCTGTGCACACTCTTTTTAAGACGCGTTAAAAAAATATTTTCCTGAGAGTGGTAGCACGTACACAGGAAAATTATGACAGCGTTCCGACGCTGTATTCACTGCTAAATATAAAGTACTTCCAAGAAGATGCAACTTTAGCAACATATTTAAAACTTGCTAATGCATTGACGGGTATCGATTCGCATGCAAGCTCTTTCCCTTGTACATGGTGCATATGAATCAATTGAATACTTGTGGCAAATATCGAACAATTGGTAATTGCAACCAGAATTACCAAGCTTACCTTTAGATTTATTGTATAAGACTTATGCAAATTCTGATTAATTTATCTATATAAAACAATTGTTAACTTTTAAATAACAATTAAATAAAAATAACAAGTGTAATTTTTCTGTTTATACCTGTTTATATTGTTAATTTTGTTTTATGGCCTGAGGATATGGCAATAAATTTGCCGAAACGTTGGAAGTGAGGAAAAAAAGAATTTTAATTGACCAAAACTAAAAAAGTTAAAAGAATAGGTTATTTATACGTGGTCAATATATACATTATTTATTAATCTAATCAGCAGAAATTCTCGCTCACTTTCGAGGTGGCCGCCACAGTCGTTGCGTGCACCAAGCGGCGCTTCTCACGTGCGTCTCAAGGTTATGAGTGCATCTTTGTCCGATCGAGCGAGACCATATTTATTTCAATCGTGATGTTAGTCACGAAGTTACAGTGCCGGAATCGATCACCCTTAAAAACGTTACATCTCCGTTTCGCCACCCCATTGTTCATTGATTTTCTCGTGAAAAGTCTTCCTGCTATTTTTTTATAACTTTTGAAACTCAGTTCGTGTTGCAAACCCTGCGAAAGAATAAAGTTTGCGAACGCTAATTTAATAACCTGAGGTGTAGGTGCTATCTCCTTACGAGGTTAACGGCTAAGGTGTGATGAATACGTGTGGAAGAGTGTGCAGAAGATTGAAGGTGCCTCGGGAAGAGAAGCACTCTGGCCCAGAAGATTTTAGTCGTTGAGTTAAGCCAGGTGGCAGTATTACTCTGCCATAGATATTCGAACGCATTTCATTGCACTAATTTTAAAATTAAAATTAAACGCAAGTACGTATTAGAAATTCGGAAAGTTAAAACCCAAAGGAGAGACTTTGATCAATGAGTAGCAATCATGAGAATACGGAGTAGAACCATATACAAGATGGTTGAAGGGTTGACTTTGTGGACTTTCGACATGATGCTATAATTAAAACTTTGTAATATTCAACACTGTTTTTATTAATGGCACAAGCCTGACCGGAAACAAATCATCATCAGAGGCCAAAATTGCAAAGTACAGAGGTGGTGGCTTGAAATATATACTGGGTTCCCGGAGAATGAAGTAAAGGGGAGGAGGTTGGGATTAGGGGGGGGGGAGATATTAGTAAAGAGGCGGTAGTTAACGGGGCAAGGTTACGGGAAATTTAAAACCAACAGCGTCAAGAGTTAAAAGGGGGGGGGAGGGAGAGGCACGGTAAAAAGGGGGGACAATTTGTCCGGAATAAAATCATTTAAGACCCTATGACTGGATTTTTTAAAAGCTAAAACAATTTCAAAATTTTCTAAAAAATCCAATTTGTCACCTTTGTCACAAAAATATTAAATATTGGGGTTAAAATTAAAAATTTGACTGTGGTAGAAATGTGTGTGTGTGACCACAATCACATTTCTAATTTTAACCCCAATATTTTATATTTTTGTGACAAAGGTGACAAATTGGATTTTTAGAAAATTTTGAAATTGTTTTAGCTTTTAAAAAATCTAGTCATAGGGTCTTAAATGATTTTATTCCGGACAAATTGTCCCCCCTTTTTACCGTGCCTCCCCCACCCCCTTCTAACTCTTGAAGCTGTTGGTTTTTTAATTTCCCGTAAACTTGCCCCGTTAACCCCCGTCTCGTTACTAATATCCCCCCCTTAATCCCAACCTCCTCCTCCTTACTTCCTTCCCCGTGAACCCAGTATATATATCAAGCCACCACCTCTGTACTTTGCAATTTTAGCCTCTGATGATAATGTGTTAACATAGAAACCGGTCAGGCTTATTACTATTAATAAAAGCAGTGTGGAATATTACGAAGTTTTAATTATTGCATCGAGTAGACCTATTTTAAAAAATTTCCTATCCAGGAGTTAAGGTGTTCGGTACTCGTTTTCCCTTTATTTTTCTTTGTCAGTAAGATGATTGTTCAAGTGCCGCCAAGAACATCAAGGTGACGTATCGAGGAGACGTAATCTGCGTCCGTCGATGATGCATGTCTATTGGTGCGCGGTCTTAAGTTGTCAGGAGGGGAGAGAGATCTTCGGTCAAGGGAGATCTGTGAAGGGACGCGATGTTTCACGATCCGATCAATTTTTTTCATAAAACACATGTTACCCTCTTCATGCTAGTTGACGTGGACACTTCCCGGGGGGCAAGAGAGAGTAGAGGGGGGATGGGGGGACCGGGAAACGTTCGGGCAGAGGTGGGTGGATGTGGGATCTATTTTGAGCGCTGGGCGACGGATGTAAGGGGAGATTGATTTTGGCAAGAGGTCCTGGAGAAAGGAAGGCGGAATGGTGGTGTTGGTCTGGAGAGGATTGCGGGAGAGGAATGTGGGATTTCTGAGGTTCAGGGAGGTGGGTGGGGAAAGGCAAGAATGGCTGGAGATCGGAGGTCAAGTCAGAGGAACAACAAGCGGAGGTCAAACAAAGTGGACTGCTGGCGGAGGAGGGAGAGAAGGACGTGTGGAATTGGGGTGGTAGGCGGGGGTGGAGGAGGAGGTTGGGAGGAGGGGGGAGGAGAAAGAAGGTGAGGGTGGAACTGGAGGTGACAGGGGGATTGACTTCGTTCGGGTGGTTTTGAGACCATAAGGTCTTCCCTGACATCCAATGCCCGAGGGAGTTCGGGGGATTGAGAGGGAGAGAGACGGGAGCAAGACGGGCGAAAATAGAAATGGAATCGGAGATGTGGCGGTCATTCAATGGACTGGGCCCGAACCGGAATCGAGTGCATTTGCTGCGCCATCTGTCCATATACGTATTAGTATAAAAAGACGTGCACATCAGGAAGAGCTCTGCACCACTGAAGTCATAAGGTACTTGGCATCCATTCCGGCTCTTTCACAGCAGATTTTTATTTTGATACCACTGTATTTTGAGTTTTCCTGCCATAAATGCCTTTTTTTCATTGAAAACTTATGAATTTAAAACGCAGTAATTTCCAGGAATGGAGCAAAGGTTCATCTACATCTACATTTACATACTACCCCGCAAGCCGCCTCAATAGGCGTGTGGCGGGGGGTGTTAGGACACCAGCCGTTTAAAAATAAAAAGGAAACGCTCTAATGAAATTACGCCTAGCATTTATTAAAGTCTCTTATCGTTCGGGGGAAAAACGAATTCCCATACCTATCCGTTCGGCAGGTATCCGTTCGGCATATCTCTCTTAATTTATCGTTGCTGTCGGACCTGGAAATATAGTGGGGTTCTAATATGATGTTCTCCGTGTCGCTCTGAAAGATATCTATTCTCAATTGTTCAAGCAATCTAAGCCTAGCGCGCAGCCTCCGAGTCTCTAGCGGCTCCCAGCCTAATTCGTTTAACATCTGTGTAACGCTGTCTGTACGCCCGTAGCAGTTTTTGACGAATCGCGCAGCTTTCCTTTGTATTTCATTAAGTTCCCGGATCAATTCTTCCTGCACCGGATCCCATATGCTCGCTGCATATTCAAGGTGTGGCCGGACGAGTGCGAAATAGCACCTCTCTTTTACTTTTTTATCCGAAAATCTTCCCACAATACACTTGACGAATCCTAGCTTCTTCAGGTTGTTGTCGTTGATCGAAATAGATGACCCAGGTCCCTTAGAGTGTGATGCCATTTAATGATTGCTGGTCAGGTCAATTTTGATGATTATTTGTTTAGATTATACGCTTAATTTGGCCGTTGTGTATTCAAGGCAAGGATTGTGGTGGCAGCTGACTGTATTAAGAGCCGTCCAAAATGTTTATCCGAAAATCTTCCCACAATACGCTTGACGAATCCTAGCTTCTTCAGAGCTCTGCCACAAATATTTCTTATATGTGTTCCCCACGAAAGGTTCGAGGTTACCATAACTCCCAGATACTTCACTTCATCTGTCGCCGGTTGTTACTTTACGGATGGGAAATTCAGCTGGATGTTGTAATAGTACAATTTAAGCCTGTGTAGTAAATTCAACTTTGAATAAAAAGGTAAAAACTTTGTTTTTTCCACATTAGATTTTAATTTTGACGACCATGGTTTCAACGGTTAACGTAATCATCAGGTATCACGAGGTAACGGTTGCTTGACGCAACCACGGTCGTCGCGTCGTAAGCGTCGTAGCGTCGCGTCGAAGTCAAAATCTAATGTGGGAAAAACAAATTTTTTACCTTTTCATTCAAAATGATTAGCAAATTCCACAAAGTTACGCCGGGAACCACCAACTTTATTCAATTTGAAATTTAATTTGTGTTAAAATGTTTATATATTTTGTTATGCTACATTTGAAATGTATCAACCATTTCCAGGGAGATAAAAAACAAACGCACAACAATAAAAGAGGAACATTACTATAAGGTAAGAGGTTTTTTTGATGCTTAGGGCAGTGCTATTGGGGCTGATGGGAAAGCTTTTATGTTTCATGGGATGAATTTCACGGAAAAAATTTATGTTAATATGAAGTTACAGCTTGCGTGTTTAGAGGGAACATACTGTAAACGTATCCTCAGAAAGCAAGCTAAATACTTCCTCAATTCAATTGGGATGCAACATCCTCTATCACATACTCCGAGGTGCCATAAATGTAATCGCATAATGAGCAAATTTGAATAATACAAAGAATTGTTTATATTCCTCTTTAATAGAAAATTTGAAAATGATTTTTCTGCCTATTAAATAATGTTTTATTTTATGATCGTTGCGAGTCTTCTGGGTTCCTGATATCTGCGTTGTACACTTTGAACAGCTATTTGGAAGGACTTTTTATATCCCTACCCATGTTCAATGACTTCTGAGAAACAAAAAAAAGCAATCGGTGGAAATATACCGATTTGAAGAATAAAATCGAGGTACAAACGAGGAGTTTGAAGGTCGAAAAGGCGTTGATCATTGGACTCATCAAACCCTCTCCTAATAGGTATAGGCAATCAGTAATGATGAAATATTACAGAATATAGTGATTTATGTGAATTTGGCTCTCTTTTATAACATCGGAGAGGCTATGTAGAGAAGAAGAGTATTTATATTAAAAGATCTTAGGCTTTCCCGGCGAATAGTATTAGTAAAATCTTCTCGGTTTGCCACCGGGTAAGGCTTTTAAAGGTCAACGTTTCGACGAGTGACTCCCTCATCGTCATCAGGGCTGAGACTGATTGCCGAGTTGGTTCATGCCGAGGTTTTTATAAGCCTTACCCGGTGGCAAACCCGAGAAGATTTTACTAGAATTTATATTGATCGCCAAGGAAAAAATGGACACATTTACCTAAGACTGACAAGGCAACTTCAAAGTATTTAAAGGTTTTAACTAGAGTTTTTTATCAAATAAATGTCTTGGACCAATACCAAGCAGGAGCTGTGATATCACAACACGCGACGTGACGACGCATATTTCCAAGTCATGTAAATGCTGTCACTCTTTCGAATCCATTTCTTGTCCTTTTGAAAGTTGAAGCGAACCAATTCTCACAATCCCCTCCGTCGCTGACTTCTAGTTTTTCTCGCTCTGTCTCTTGCACTCCGTTAACGTCTCGGAGGAATCCCAACTAATGCCGTTATGGTGTCCCTCGTCGCCTTCATCTTCTGCATTCAGAGCACGACTCTCCCGCCTTCCCCACTCTTAATCTTTCCTTCCCCCCCGCCCACCCCCCCTCGTCCTCGGTCGTTTCCTTCGAAACAGGAAAGAGACCGTTCTGCCGAATTTGTCCCCAACTCCTATGAATCGCGGACGCGCGCTCCGGGGGAAGAATGGGGGACACCAGCGGTGGACCCCAGGAGTGGGGGCATTGATTTTGCTCCGAGGCGAACCCTAAGGATGGTGGTGGCGACGACGGTATCAATTCATGCGATCGGAATTATCCGCCCAGCGAGAGAAATTAACCAAACTGTAGGATAAAGTTGAAATTTATTTGGGCGCAGAGAAATGTTGTTGAATACATGAAAAGTAAATATTCGTGTGCTGAAAACGTGCAATTGGAATGAGCGCCCCATGCACGCAGCGTCACGATATCTACTGGAATATTTAATGTATGGCTGATGATAAATGCAAGGTGTTTTCGGGATCCACACCAGATTACGTAATTGGCTGCTGCTGCCAATTACTTAATCCTGTGTGAATCCCGATGAATAAATAAATAAATATAAATTTATTGTTCTAGGACGCTTGTCCTATTGAACATGTATTCCATACATACATTCAGTGGTCTCTGTGGTTTTACAATAGAGAACATACTTAACTGAACTGAATAGGTACAGCGGAGAATGAATAGCCAAAACAATTTGATTAATATAAAACGATAATATGCAAGAGACCTTATTCCAAATGATATCGAAAGAAAATTTAGCAGGAATTCTTATTTTAACATGTACAACATCTAAAATAACAATAATGTCTACCATATAATTATGAATAATTAGATGAGTATAATAGTTTGACAGCATTTTGTATTGAACACTAAGACATAACACTGTAACACTGATAGCACCTAACATTTACCGGAATAGTGTCCTGGTTATAGGAAAAAGGGACTGTGCCGAAGTTTTTGATTCACTTGCTATTATTTAAATATACTGTTCTTTGTTTCGTGAATGATTAAATTTATAAGAAGAAAGTTTTAAAAGTCCTACATACGATTTTTCTGAATCCTTGTTTGCCAAGACTGCCGGTTATGTTAACATCACTGCACTATCGAAAATAAAGTACTGCAGTTCAACCAACAAAGTTGTAAATTTTTCTATTATGTTACATTGACATTCTTCACATGCAATTTTGGGAAACAAAATTTTTAATCATGAATAGGCCATAGTTAATAACAATAATACAAATTTCATTATGAAAAATATTTTTTTATCGAATAAGTGTTTTAAAAATAAATATCGACCTATACTGAAGATTTGTAAGTCACTGAACGATACCTGTGAAGCAGTGACTCATTTCAAAGGATCAGATCCATTTAAGTATGAAAACTCAGATGGCTGGAGTAATTTTAAACCAAGTCTGGTATAGCTATGATTTTGTCACAAATGAGTAATGGAAATCAGATTATATACATAGTTTGCAAATGTATGAAAGATTAAAGGGAAGAAAAACTATGAAAAATAAATATACAGGGTGTTTCAGGAGGATTATACTAATTCTGAAGGTGATAGGGAATGTTATTTGAAGCATGTTTTGCCTAATGGTCATAGCATCGCTACTCTTTGCTCACGGAGTTGAGGTTACACAAATATTTTGTCCAGATTATTTGGCAGAACTACCATGATAGCGCACAATAAAGTTGACTTTTACCGACTAATAGATCTGAAGCATATCTTAGTGGTGCATAAGTTATACATCGATCTTTGAATGTAATCGCTCATGTTCCTGCTTGCTCACTTTCAAGATGGTACTCCAAAAATTGGACGGTAAATATTTCAAATAGCATCCTCTATCACCTGCTTAGATTTCTCTTGAAACACATTGCATATTTAATTTTTTTATACAAATAAAGATTTTCACTCCTCCATCAGTTCGATGTGTTCAAGTAAGCCCTCATGGGAATGGTTTGCTGAAAAGTACAAAATAATTCAAATATCCGACCAATCCTGCATCGGCGCCCGAGAACAACGTTATCAATGGATTAATTCGAGCCCTTGGTTTCGTGGATGTCTAGTGGCACAGGAAAAGAACAGAGCGTGCTCAGCTAAGATATGACTTGTGTTTTTTGCACCCTAAATGGATTTCAGTAGGGGAAGGGGTTGGGGAGGTGACTACAAAGCTTGCTTCCCTCCTGTAAGTCCCGGGTTTCAATACCGGGAGATTTTTCTGAGGCAGCCCGATGCCTACTTGCGTGGTATGTGAAGAGCACTTCAAGTGTTGGATGGGGTATTAAATCGACTTCGTTGATGACGACATTGTATTGGCACCCCTCGTTTTCATTAGTGGGACGACGTCTACTCTCTAAACTCTAGATCCCGGCGCTGGGTTCCTCACTTAATCCTTCCCTCACTAACCTTCCTATCTGTCATAAATACTGCCGTTGGCCTCAGTTGCTAGTAGTCTTCCAATATTTATAAATTGATTTCGGACATATTTATGCAAGGGGAAGGTGACGATAGCAGCAACCCCTTAAAAGAAGCCTGACTACGACATTTAAATGAAGTCTTCGCTTTAATTTCGTATGGTGTACTGAAAAAATAGCACGGTGCATTCCACGGTTTTCTTTTCAACTTCTTTTTTCAACCAATGTTGTAACAATTGACGGTCATTTTATGGTTAATTTAAAGAGTTATTCGAAGTTTTTACCTCAAAAAGGTGATTGTCCACAATATTAAGCCATTAGAACATATTCTCTTACAGCACGTTGTATTTCAACAGTTACAGCTTCATAACCAGTCTTTGACGCCAACAGAGAGTAATCTACTGAAATAACAGATGTTTTCTTAACTTAGAATATTTTTCTTGAGGATCTGCTTTACTTGCTGTTTTACAATGTAGGTACTTTTACCCACGCCTTAAAACACGTTTAGCTGAGAGGAATTTTCTCTTTCATTCATTCATCCTCTTCTTCAAATGTTTCAGGCCGGATGGCCTTCTTAACGGTCCCCCTCTTGCCTGCATTTTGGATGGACTACACATGGGTCCTGTCTCATAAACTGGACAACTGATAGTCTGACCTTCAACCACCGACCGCAATAATACCCACGGCATCCCTTCCACGAAGGCATCTTGAGGGTAAACGAGGATGTTTGCGTCTGGGTGACTTAGATGGATGGGGAGCCACAAGGGGGAGAAGCATAAGTGAATGTCTCGCCCTAGGAATGTGAAAATTAACACTTAAGCCCGTTTCGTACGATACTTGACACAGCACAAGGTCAAGGATACTCGCTATAATGATAGCTTTCCAGTACCGTGTGATATAGTACCAGTGTGCTGGATAACAAGTATGATAGCTATTATACTTGCTGGGCTACTTGATTCATAATTGATGCGGTACTAGTTTGCTACTAGCTCCCAGTAGGATCTAGTAGCCGTCGACCAATCACGTTAGCTTTTACTAATTTTGAGGATACCGGGACTAGCCACGGTAGTTACCTTTACGGAGTCACCCGCAAGTGCACATAAGTGCGATATTCCACAGAGGAAAAATCATTCGCCTTGACCGGGATACGAACCCGGATCCCACGATTTCGCGCCGAGTGCTTTAAGCTACCGAGGCGTCCTTCTCCCCTGTGGATAATTTGGTGGCTTTATAGGAGCATGGTGGTCAGAACTGCTAGACATACGATGCCATTAGCAGTCCAAATCGTGCGCTAAGCGCCACAGTCCGCGAGGATAAAGCCGTACATAGAACACATTGAGGTGTTCGCTCTTTGACTAATTTTGAGGATACCAGAACTAGCCACGGTAGTTACCTTTACGGAGTCACCCGCAAGTGCACATAAGTGCGATATTCCACAGAGGATAAATCATTCGCCTTGTTCGCAATGCGATCTTCACTTTTTTTTAATCAGCGCCTCACTTAACCGTGGGTGTTACGGTGAAAATGTCGCGACAATCCCTGCTATTACTGCAGCAGCCAAAAGTCTCCTTCTTTCATGGAAATTTTCTATTTTCTTTTAACAGTAAGCGACAGTACCGCTGCATCGCAAGCACAAGTTTAATGATGGTGTGAAACCTTCTATCACTGTTTCTACCATACTGGGTTCCGTCCTCAAGATCAAGTACCAGATAGCATACTAGGTCTTGTGCTGGATCAAGCATCGTGTGAACCAGGCTTTATAATAAAATTACATACTCAGGAGACCAGTTTTCCTCTATTATTACTATTTTCTGTAGCAGCAAACAACTATAGACAGTGAAATTATGTCTGATGTTTTCCCGGCGTATAGCGTCATGGAAGCATCATTTTTACTACCTATATGTAAAGTTTCATGGAAGGCTATTCGGGTTTGCCACCGGGTCACTCGCAATGGCAAACCCGAATAGCCCTCCATGAAACTTAAGATATAGTGAAAATGTTTTTTTTTTTTGCATTTAACCCTCTCCCTACCGAAGTTTAAATACCTCGATCAGCACTCCTTCCTAACCTGCCCGAAACCGGCCGCTGGTTTTTAAAGCACTCCTGCATAACCCGCCCGAAACCGGCCGACCTGCCGTGCAATGCTAAGGGCGATCTTCTACGCCTTATAAGCATCTGCTTCCTCTTCCACTTGTTTATCTTTGCCAACTCAAGCATCCTTCTTATCTCCCGATCCACAGAGACGAAGCAGAGCCTCGTTATATCTGTCACCATACTCTCATGTGCCGAAGGTCCATAATAAAGCAAAGCAAAACCCCATATATCTTTCAAATTGCACTCAAGCGTCTCCTGGCTCACTTATTATCTCCAGGGAGGTTATTAGAGAAGATTCTCGAGTCATCCAAGAAGTCGTTATTGTTTGGGGCCCAGTTTGAAGAGAAGTGGTGAACGATGTATTCTCAACTGAATGAATGGGTATATTCATGGGACACAAATGAAAGATAAAGATACAGACCTCCTCTGGCTGGCCAAAGAGTAGCTCTCATCCACAGTGAGAATATTATTCCTTCGGTGGTCTCCACCACATCCTCCCTCGGCCTTTCTTATCCCTAATGGCAAGGAGATAGAACACCGCCCAAAGAAAAAAATATCTTCCCAAAGACCCTCAGTTTTGACCATGACTTCTTTGAAAGAGGATACTATTGCAGAGGAGGTGAACAGTGTTGATTTTTCAAGTGATTCAGATAGTTCAAGTTCTTTAAGTTCGGGAGAGTTCAGTGATAGTGACGATTCAAGTGAATATGGATCTGGAGGTGAAGTTGCCCCGAATGCGAGTGATACCCAAGCTACGGTTCAGTTGCAAGACGATTGGAGAGATAATTAAATTTTTAAAGAGCCTTGTGATTTCTAAGTAGAAATGGGGCCTACTCATGATTTGGCTGTTGGCAGTGATGAGTTTTCTTTTCTAAAATACATGTTAGGTGGAGAAGGTCTTATTTTTAGAATTGTGGAGAATACGAATAAGTACGCAGAACATCTCCAACGTTCCACAGGAAAGGTTGACAGAGAGTGGGTAGACGTAACATACGACGAAATGGTGGCCTACATCGGAATACTTGTGTACATGGGAATATTTGATTTGCCAGAAAGCAGGGATTACTGACATAGTCAAGATATTGACTGCACAATAGTCCGAAATTGTATTAACTTTGGTAGATTCACAAAAATTTCTAAATATTTCCATATAAGTGATATAACTCAGGAAAAAAAGCAAGGAGAGGAGGGTTTTGATGTGTTGCAAAACATAAGACCAGTTCTTCATAATATGGACTCTTTCCACAAAAAGTATAAACCAGGTCGAGAGTTAAGCGTTGACGAAGCAATGGTTGCTTTTAAAGGACGTCATTACATAAAACTGTACATTCAAGGAAAGCCAACGAAGTGGGGATTTAAAGTATGGGTATTAGCAACTTATCATGGTTACGTTCTTCAGGGGAATGTGTACTTGGGGAAAAAAGAAAGAAGGAACCGTGAAATGTTTCTTGGGACTCAGGTGGTGATTAACTTACTCGATCACTATTTTGGAAAACATCATCATGTGTGTTTTGATAGCTTTTTTTCAAGTGTGGGATTAATGAAATTGTTACTTACGAAAAACACTCATGCATGTGCTACTACAAGACCTTCTCGAAGAGAATGGCCCGTAGAACTAAAATACCCAAAGAAACTAAAGCTCCAAAGAGGTCAAAGTAGAAGTTTGCAGAGTGGGAATGTCACAGCTACAGTTTGGCATGATAATCGGGATATTTGTGTCCTTCAAACAAATGTTGATCCCTACAAGAACGTAGAGGTCCTAAGAAAAATAGGGAAAGGAAACAAAAAATTTATGGTATCGTGTCCTCAGTCAATTGCATCTTATACAAAATACATGGGCGGGGTTGATAGAGCTGATCAGAGTAGGTGCTAATACGGTGTCGGAAGAAAAACAAAGAAATGGTGGAAGTATTTATTTGCCTTTGTTTCTAATACGGCCATTGTAAACAGTTTTATTCTGTACAAGGAAAGTAATTCACCTCCAAGTACAAGACACGGCGTTACACAGAAAAATTTCCGTTTGGCTCTGTATAAACAAATGATAGGGAAGTTCTCCTCCCGCAAAATATTAGGGCGTAAAAGAAGCCTTCCTGTGGCGAATTTTTCACATAGACAGCAACATATTCTTGCAAAGATCGAAGGAAGAAAAAAAGTGTGCGCCTACTGCAGCTCAAAGAAAAGAAGAACCACAGCTGGACGGAGCATTGAAACATCGTGGAAGTGCGGTAGCTGCGACTTTCCAATGTGCAAATTAGATTGTTTTATCCGGTATCACCAAGACAGCGGAGTGGACGTAGGAAATTAAAAACCCACTGAGGTAAGATAATATAATTTCTATAAATCGATGCATGACAAATACATTAACATATTTAAAAATAAAATACTTGATTGGATGGCGACTTATTTTAGGTTTAATGGGCCGACGTTCATAAGCATCATATCGTGCTGAAAAATAGGTCTAACTCTGGGGCAGAAGGGTATTTAAATTTCGTGCATGGCGGAGAATTTTCTGCGGCCGGTTTCGGGCGGGTTAGGAAGGAAAGGGTTAAATGATTCTAAACCATAGTGGTTTTCTTTGAATAACGAATGAAACTTCGAGCTGAACTTCTCAAAGCATAACGCGGATAAGTAAATGAATAACTTTAAGAAAAAACTGCCAATTATCTCTTACAAGTTGAAATGATTGTACTGATGGGGTCACGTTCAACTTGGAAAGATCAATAAATCAATAGGTATTGATACGCATTATTTAGCATTAAAATTTATTTTCGGAATTGATTTTTTGGATTATTTTGAAATGAATGAAAGCTATTATTACATAAAAGCCATTAGCTTATCGGTGGCGAAAGATGTGGAACCACACGAAGCATAACAAACATGTAAGTTTAAAAAAAAATACTGTGAGCGATTAGAAGCGTTAAAAAAATTCTCGATCTCGTCTCGATCAAAATGTAATTAATTTATCGGTTTTTAATGGAGGAACAGTTATTCCTTATACTGGCGGCAGTTAATTATCGAAAAAATCTTTATCTAGAGTTGATCAGAGATTTAGGATAAAATGAAAGTGTTTAGTGTAATGTTTAGTAAATTAAAAATATAAAATTTACGAAAACAACATCTAATTTAAATTTTGAAACAAAAGATAGACTCATACTTGTCCAAAATACATCTAAAGTCAAGTTGGTGAAAAGGCTAGCATTCCGTTATAACTTTAAGAATCGAAAAAGATGACTGAAAATAAGCTTCAATTGTTATCCTACCTGTTGAGGCTTTAAAAGCATGCATTAGCTAGTTTTTTTATTTTTTGTCCGCATCAATCAGGCTATAATCCTTGCGAACGCCGCCCAAGAAAGATTTTACTATCAAGAACTGACGTCTGTGCTGAGAAAGTATTTTTATTCTATTTCCGATATTGTGAATCTATACTGATTAACCTTTGAACCCACCAATACATTTTTTCACTACGGACCAAAGCAATTAAATGAATTCAACTATTCATACCTATTCCAGAAAATAAGTAATACTGGCAATGAGTAAGTAGGACAAAGTGACGTTTCCGCGGTTTGAACAGACTTTTGCAATACTCCGCATAAAAATACCAGTGGTACTGTCGTATAACTGTGGTAGTGAGTGACATTTTTTCTGCACAGCAAAATAATTATTAAATATGTGCCGAAGAAAATTTTTCGAAATCAGCAGAGCATTTTGTAAATGCGATTGGGAGTGACGAGAGATGGAATGAGCGACGAAAAATATGTAATTTTCAGGTTGGGCGAAAGATGATTACGTGGCTTCCTTTTCATATCAACGAGGATTCGCTTTTCATATCAACGAGGCTCTTCAATCCCTCAGACGTTTAATACTGCAGATGTCATTATTTGCTGTACAAATCTAAGTACTCTTTGTGAACAGAGAAGTTGTAGCTATAGCTGCACACGATTTTTGAAAAAGAGTGCTTCATTAGAATATAGGATATAACTGGTGAAGAAATAATTCACCAGAACTATTATTTCGAAGCTACTCAACGAGGAGACATCCTTCCAATTAATTGAATACTGAAAATATTCGCCACAAAAATCCTCATTGTATTTATATAAATATGTATACACATTAATTATGGAAATCCTCATTTTAGATACTTTAATTGGTTTAAATTAATCTCAAACTCTGAATAAATCGATCATCAATACAAGATGTAACACTTTTTCATCCATTGTTGAAAGTCTATCGATAGAAATTAAGAGGGAATTTACTGTTTGCCGGAATTAGATATTGTCTTATTACTAATTATCGTAAGCTATAGCATTACTTATAATTGAGAGGAATAATGTTATTCTTCTCAGGAATATGAGAAATCCATTAAAAATTACAGTACATTTTGCTACAGCGGAATAGGAAGGATGAACTGCAAGGTTTTAGGGGATTGGATGCTAAATGAGAAAAATATGATGGTGGCAGTTGTGGAAATATGGGATACCCTTGGCATGATTTTAAAAAGAGCTGAGAGGAAAAATATTAACTTAATAAGCAAATAAGAATCGGGAAGATATAATGCTCGCTCTGGGATGATGACGAGGAAGGGAGACTGGTGTGGGAGGAAGCGAAAAAAAAACTCGGGAGGATAATCCACAGGTCATAATTTGATAATGAACAGAGTCGAAAATCCATTTTGTTGAGAGAATTTTGATCGAAGAAGCAGTATGGTGGATTGGAAACGCATTAGTAAAATTCTTATACAAGAGGTTAAAGGATGTTTAAAGTTAGAAACTAAGATTTTTAAACTACCTTATACTGTGAGAGACATGTTTTAAAAACGAAAATAAGTCCCTTTAATGATCTGGAAACTATGTGAGATAATATTTACGATTGACTCTCACTGAATTTTTTTTACCATTCTCAAATCGCGGTGATATTGATTGAATCTCCGACAATCAGCAAACATCTATGAGTATTTCAGTTGATATGACAAATTGTGGAAGAAGTGCAAAAGATAAGAGGTTGATAATTCATAGTCATACGTTGTGGATCATCAAGTAAGTATATTCCCTAAGAAGTATGTTTACTTACAGCAAAAAATACTTAATTTGAAATATACGACGAGTCTATACAGAATAGCACCGTTTAAGATAGAAAGAAAACATTTGGTTTTTAGAGGACATGCACGCAAATTATTTTTAATGCAGTAGACTTATAAATTTATACCTCACTTTATATAGCAACACAGTTAGGGAAATACACCTCATCCTACCTTTTGAGCTAAATTTAATCGAGCATTGTGCTGATCAATGAAATTAGCACATCAAAACGTGTTGGCCGGCCTCTTAGCAGTGGATATGTTTTTGGGTCCCCTCCCTTGTGCTACAACCTTGACGTGACCAGGTGGTCGTCCGCGGCAAGTGAATCGGTCATCGAAGGGATTGAAAGCTTTGGTAGATGTATTGGAAAAGCAGTGCGAGGAACACAGAATGAAGAATAATCATAAAAAGAAAATACTATAGGACTTACGCTGAGTTGAAGAAAGAAATATTTAAGGTAAATAGGGCACTGTACGTGTAAAAATCTTTCATCATAACCTACCATTAACCGATAGATGGCTCAGTAGATGATGATGATGTTTTTGGATTACAAGCCATACATACAGGGGACAAGATCGCCACGGTGAAGGTATGTACGGTCACCCATCCAACCCCCGTCCGGGCCCAAAATTGCTTAACTTTGGTGATCTTACGGGAACCGGTGTGTCAATGTGGCTGGGCCCTTGCCCTAGGGTGACATTAACTATTGACATTAAGTATTTACCATGTTGACCCTGTATTGCCTAACCAGAGCAGGTGAAAGAAACAAAATAGGAGAAAAACTGCAGAAAAGATAGATGCAAATATTCCTTCTCCCTAAGCACCATTAGTGGCTACAGCAGAACCAGGAGAGAGAGACAACCCGTTGACAATCATTTCTCTTTTCGTTCTGTACTTTTTCAAATACCTTTTTCCTCTCCCCTCCCTCACCAGTGGCATGTACCCTAACTTCCCGGCCTCTTGTCCCAAAGTTGGCTTGCAAGATAGCATGTAGATGTTGTAGACATCCGACATCGTTATATGCTTTTTTAAACGTGTGAAGTGTTTTCAATGAAAATTGGTTTTACAGCTTTAAAAGTAATAGGAAGTTTTTTTTCTACCTCTATTGTAATTTGAGACTGGTTACTGACATAGGAAGGCAAACAACATCTATGGTCACTTGCGGTATTATGACAGGCGAATCGGCCTGTTGACGGAAGGATTTTTTGGGGAACGGAGACAGGGTGGAGGGAAACCTGGCTTTGAAATTAAGGAAATAGACTTTTAATGAAAGGAGCAAAGGGCTTCACAGTTCCAGACCTCCCATCAATCGGACAGAGTACTGCGCTTGAAGTTATCTTCACAAAGCACCCCTCATCATCATCGGTCAACAATCCTAGGATCGGTTTGACGCAGCCCTCCACTCAATTCTTCTATCTGCCAACCTCTTCATATTAACGTTTCTCCTCTCATTTACCTCCTTCAACCTCACATTTACATCCTTCACAACTTGCTCCATATATATCTCATGCGAGGCCTGCCTTTTCCATTCTTCCCGTTCGCTTTTCCCTCGACGATTGTCTTCATCAGGCCGTCGTGTCTTAAGATGTGGCCTACCAAGTTGTCCCGTCTCCTTTTTAAGGTTTTCAGTAGACATCTCTTTTCTCCCACTCTTCTTAAGACTTCTTCATTTGTCACTCGGTCGATCCATTTTATCTTCATCATTCTTCGGCAGCACCATATTTTAAATGCTTCCAGCCTGGACTTCTCTGCTCCTGTTATTGCCCATGATTCGCTGCCATATAGTAGAATCACCCAAGTAGGGATATTTAGATTTCATTGAAAGTGTCTGCCGCCACCGGGATTCGAACCCGAGCCTATGACAATAATTTGAAACAAGCTCTCTAGCCACCACACAAACTCAATCATCTTGCATTTGCACCGAGGGATTAAATAAAAAATAAAAAAATTGAGAGAATTGGACCGCTGGCGGTCACGGAACGCCTTCGCCTACGCTCCGGCGACTCCGTGCCACATTTCACGCTGGTGCGTTCCAATTCTCTCACCTTATTCCCGTACTACATCTACAAAATACCCTGCAAGCCACCTCAGGGGTGTGTGGCAGGGGGTGAGTAGTCACCAACATGCATTACACTATACCCTAAATTTAGTGTAACTACGATTACTAACGTTAGTGTACTATTCACAGTCGAATTAGCCGGGCACTTTACTTTACTGAGGTTATGTACTTCCATTTATCCCTCTTTAGTCTTCATCATTCTTTATATTTTGCATTAATTTATCACATAAAATGGTAATATTTAATTTATAAGGTTATTCAACTTCTTTTATTTTATTAAATCTATTGATTCAATTCTACGGATGTCATGCTTTAACATTTGTTATGGCATTATATTTAACGTTGTGTAATATAGCTTTTACATTTAGTTGTAACATTTACATTATGAAGTGATTTAACTTTTGTGGAATCTTTCTATATTTCTAATTGTATTTATATCATACTTTTACTTAAAGGACAAATAACGTAAACATTTTTTCGTGGTGGGAGGGGATGCGAGGATGTCGGATGGATGCGATCGGAAGACTCGTGGCTTCCGGCTCCAGGAGCGGTCATTGCCAAAATAGAACGTTAAGAGCGGACTGAGAACTCTCTATCCCCTTCCCTATATCCCTCAATCCTCCCATTCCTTCATTTCTTCGCTCTTTATCCCCTCCTATATCTTCACTGGAGATCCCTAACGACTTAAAATCTGCTCCCTTTTATTCCTTAGTCCTTTCGGCTTCCAACCGATTGAGTCGCTTGGGGCGAATTAACCAGTCCGTCGTCGTCTCTTACCGTCCATCCCCTGACGACCCCTTCATCCTCACTCAGTCCAACTCCGCATCCACTTATTTCCTTGGCCCTCTCAGAGTACTCCCAACCTCTCCGTAGGGTCCGCCTAAAACTGCTCACTCTTCAACTGACCTCACCGATGAGTCATCCCTGATGTATACAGAATAAGCTCTGCTGAATATTTCTTCGTTTTTCCTTAAAAATATAATTTTTATGTTAAAAATCCGTCCTCTTCAATTCAATACAATTTAGGGCATGTTCAGTGCCATTAAATCACGGAGAGAGTGGTTAAAACACCAAAAGCACACCTCTCTTTGAAAAGAAGTGTACCATATTTTACGATTTTCAGTTTTAGAGTGAAAAAAAGGAATTTTTTCGAGACTAAATTGTTTGGCGATTTTATGTTCTTGCCCAAAATATTTCACCTATAACGTAAAAAAGGAATTGTGATTCCAAGATACCTTAGTTATTTTATGTTGTCGCTGATGTAATATTTAAATCAACTCTTTGTTCAGATCTGATGCTTACCAGTACCAGCTTACCATTAGCATTTACCAGTCAGACGCCTACTAGATACTTCGGGGAAATTTGGGGAATTTAGGTAGTAAAATATATTTCGAATTGGATACATACACGAAATGCCATAACAGGATGCTGATATTTCGTTTCCCAAGCTGTAAATTCTTGAAACTGGTGTTTTCATGTTATAACTAACATATTTTAACCGTATTACTCGTCCCAGGTTTTCTCTCATGCAGGTTGTATTACAAATGCAACTGTTTTGATTCACATTTACTTTGAATGTAACAAATTGCATATTTTAGCCAAAATTATTTCAAACAAACATTAAGGAAAGCAAGTTCTCCTAAGAATTGAATATTTTTCAGATCTGTAGACATAGGATCTCATGAAATACCTTGATGGAGACATTATCTCATGAAAATATTATTGACGAAACGCAGAGAAATCATTTGATCATTTATTATTGCTAAAATGTAATTTATTTGCACGAGAAACATCTCTATAAATCGAAATAATCACCAATTGGCAGAGAAGTTATATCCTTTTTTGAGTAAAACCATTGCATAAAAGCATAAAAAATGGCAAAATGTACTTGGTAACTGCTTTATATGATTCAAAAATAATTTACGTCTCATGTGATTCACTCCTTTTCAGCTTTTGGGATTACATTACTGCATTAATGCTGCATATCAACACTGTCATTTGACTTTGTACTTTAGGATAGTTATTATTTGCAATTGCATCTGAAGTGTAAGATAGTGTCTTTTGGGACTAAAAAATAGCAAGCTTATGCCTATTCATAGGGGGATTCTACTAGCGGAACGTCGAGGACATGTGACATGAAAATAATAAACAATTTAAAATTTTAGTATGCAGAATTAAATTATATTTTGGGCCATCTAAATCAAGCGTAGATTTCATGAACGTTGTATCGGATAACAGGGGATTATAACTAGTTTGTTAAGGCTTCATATTCAGCAGAAGGGCAGAAAAATCGATATATAGCTCTTAAAATAATTGAGCATGGAAAATGAAAGGAGAGCAGTATAGCTACTATGGGCGCTTTTTTGAGCTTGGAAGGGGACGCTATTGATGGTAAAAGCGTCTATTTCAACACCTATTTCAGCTAACCACTGACATGACGAGTGGCTTGTGAAGTTAGTTCACCAGTCATGAAAGGTATAGGGAATTCGTAGAATAAATAGAATCTTTTAAGGAGATATTAAGATATATGTGTTTTGATTTTTTCAACGTTTCACTCGGTGGACGCTGTGATTTCTATTTTTTCGGAGAAAACGAATTAGAGGACCAATATATTTGCCAATTTTTCTGTTTCTTTTCTCATACTTTGGCGTTGCTAGCTAATAAATGAAATGAGTGGGTATATTAATACCACGATATTGCTCTTATAGCTACACCATCGACTTTTCCCTACGAACGTAAATTTGATACTTAAACATAACTTTAGTTTTTAGCGGCTACTGTCATTGCCCTTCCAGCATGCTGAAAGTTTATTTTTCTGCATGGGATTTTTTAAAATGAAACGAACAGCTATGAGCAAAGCCATTCAAAACTTTAATTTTGGTTACGTAACGCTAGTGGAGAACTCTAGGTGAGGAAATACTAAAGTCATTACCCCTTTAAGTATTCGTTCATGAAACCTCCATCGATTTGCTTGTCTCAGTCTCTTAGATCAATTTACCTAAATATTACGGTTGTATTTCCTCCATGGAAGATCAGAAGGTTTCAATATTGAAAGGTGTATAATTTCTACCAATGCATTCGAGCATCTATTTTGCGTACACGACTATTCTTGGTATTCTGACTTAAAATACTTTGGGTTGATGAAATATTATGAATGAAAGGAATGTTATGTAATGCATTTAATTGATTTTTCTCGTCTACATGGTTCAGAGTCAATCTTTCATTGAATAATATGCGTCACTTTGATGGTTAGGGTATCAAAATTTTGGCACAGCATCATTGTCTTTTAAAAGATAGTCACGTTGGCGTAGAACAGCATAAATATTTGTTCAAAATTTTTAATCCCACTATGTCCTCTACAGTTTCCCATTACGAAACCTAAAGAATCAACACGTTCAAATTTTTACTATAAATGACTGATGGTTTTCATGATTTATGTCGTATTTATTGCAATTTAGATACGGAGAAGGGCAAAACTTTATCAGTGTGGATAGTACATTAACCCTATTAAGCCTACCCTAAAGTGGGTGCGCCAAATTCACTCCCACGAGTGGGCGCGCCGCGGCAATGTTGCCGCAATAATAAATTGCATTCTTATATTTAAGGGAAAGATAATTTACTAATAAAAAAGGCTGATTAAGTTTTTACAATTACATATTTTATTTTTTGACACTGAATGTACTTTGTTAATCATTTTAGTTCATATCTAGGTCCTGTTCATCCGCCCATCTCATGCATGTTGTCTCTTGACGACAATGCCTCCTACATGCATTATTTTAACATCACTGGCACACAATTTTTGATCTGCAATTTTTATGCCACCTGCAAACATGGCATATTACTTGTTTAGGTGCTTCCTTGTTCCGGTTCCTTGTTCTTTTATTTTCCTAAAATTTCTTTTATATCTTTAGTCAAACGTCAAACTCTCTTCGATGTCACACAGCTACTGAAGCGTCCGGTGGATAATTGATCCGGATATCGGAAATACTCCCTCCTATCATGAAAAATGAATACCTGGAGACACAGGCATTAAATACAAACGGTACCAAATGGAGAGCTGAGAAACTAAAATATGCGGCAATTTTCCGCGGGCGCGCCCACCGGAGGGTTAAAATACATGAAAAATCTAAAAATAAAAGTATAGCCGTGACTTTGATGCGTAAAAAGGGCAGTAAGCCTATCAGTACTTGATAATTTGGTGTTATAGGGTATAGGTTTGAAATCTTAAAGAATTTACGTGCCTCATGCATGTATTCGTTGTCAAGTTCGTGATTTCTCCGCTGAATATAGTCTCCGTATGTAAGAATCATTTATCAATCAATTGGATCAATCTCTTGCCCACAAGGGTAGTGAAGTATTTCCCGTGACTACCTCTCGTCATTCTGAAGGTAATTATTCTATTTTGTATGAGAAAAAATTTGAGATATTTTTAATTTATTTATTAGATATGTTGAGATAGGTTGGAAAAATCATTTTTCTCGACCAGAATTCGCGCTGAAATTCTATTTTATGTAACATTTCCCGGCATAACTTACTAACACACCTGACCGGAAATGGGGAGATTATGGTACAAATACTGGTCAGGTCAAATTATTTTTAATTGTTTTATTTTCATGTAAATTTTCATCCCGTTTTTATTTTTGCACCACTGAGGATGACTGCGTATCATAATATTTGTGCAATTCGCAGTGATTAGTATATTATAAACTTGGTATCATTTACCACCATCAACCACTTTAGTTAGTAATATGGAGAAACATTTAGATATTCTGTGATATATATATATATATCATTTTTCATGTGAACAAATAATTATAAAACACAGCCAGCATTTATGTTGGAATGAATATTTGATCAGTCATTATTTAAACTCAAAGTACGAATAAATCACCTTAATCGAGAGGTGGACAATGTTTTCTAACTGTCCATTTCTGGGAGTATACCACTAAATTAGATAACTCTAGCTACCCTTTCTTTGTTATTCTCTCATAGCTATCTTTTACCAAACCTTATGTAAAATCAGCTGGATGGAAATATCTATGATAGTGGCTGCATTCTTCGTCGCTAGGAAATGATTATTGACGGTAGAACTATTATTAAGAATCAAAGAAAGTGCTTGTTGACAACGGTATAATTTCCTAAACTACGGAATATCGATTTAATTCGGTTACAGTGGTGTCTGCTCGCCAATGTCACATGATCTCAAGACTTATCTATCGTTTCTAATATTGTTTCTATGCAACCCGAACATCACATAAGTGATTGCACATTACATACTCTCTAGGATACAGCAACATGCTTATTCTACCGAATTAAGGAAATTGTTTTCCATGATGATTAAACCACTGTATTCTTCCACCTTTGGCCTCTCTCGCTGTGTTTCATCTCCTTACAAGATTTCTTCCATCAACTCTTCGCATCTCTTGGCTTTCTTCATGCCGCCAATAATACAATTTTTTATCATCTTCTACACTCACTCAACAGAGTATCAACAGCATCCCATTTCCTCTTTATGTTTGTATGTAGTGTAGGTTTTACTTGCTCTGTCGTTGTTTACTTAAACCCAAAAGTGTTTAACCTGCTGTGAGTTCTTTCTTAGCATTTAGGTACACTCAATTAACTGTTTGCCATTCGTAGTGGAGCAATATAAAATGCGTTATAAATATTGGATCATACGATTTCTTTACCTAATTATGACAGGGAAATCAAGTTACCTACTAATAAGAGCCTAGGTTCGAATACTAGCAGTTTCGGCGATTTTTTCATGTGAATCCCTTATTCCTACCTCGATGCCATGAGGAGAAAAGTCTTAGTCAGGACTCATTCCGCCGGCATGTAATACTGAGTAACTTTTGGCACCTTAGGTAAGGACGGGGCTTAATCCGATTCCTAATATTTCCTGTCATCGAGGGAGTCAATGAGCATGAGGAAGATGGTTGTCAACCCAATCACCGACTAACTGAGCTTTGAGTATGAAAGGTATTTTATCAAGTTGAAGATGCAACTAGTTTCATTTAGCATGCAGTATTTCACCACGCCGGACTTCGCAAAGAAAACTTCCAATGGATGCTTATCTTCTTTCTTCTCAAACCAAAATTTGTATTTATGCGCCAATACTATTATATTAAGAGGAAACGTAGCGCCTTACCAGCTTTAATTAAAAACACTCTTACCTTTTCTTTCCTCTTCCTCTGAGAAGTTATCTTTTTTTCTTTTAACTGTTCTACAGTGAACAATTTTGCCAAAATACCGCCCCTTTGTGTGTAAAATGTTTGATGATGTCTGAAGAGTAAAAAAAATCAAAACTAATCGTTTTTCATAAATATTTTCTTTCTTGAAATTTTCCAAGTAGGTACTACTTGACTTGTTCCTAATTAATGCAGTATGAACCTAAATAGTACTTTTTGATGAGCGTCTTACGTAAAGCTACTTAATCTACTGGAGAATGAAAATACTCGGTTGCGTTTCGCCTTTTGTTTTTGTGACGGCAAAATTGGCTTGCAGACGTTATTAGTATGTTAGTGGTAACCATGAACAATTTTCCCCACTCGTTTTGGCGTTCCAGGATTGGCGGCATTCCAGTATGTTTCACACGAAACCCTTCATCGAATCCCATTCAGCATTTTAGTGCTACATGAGTCATGCTACCTCGTGGGAGGGCGTAACTCACACCAGACTTGGCATTGGTGTACCGCGTTGTCGTGAATAAGTCTTATGATAAATATTTATTGCATTTGCGAGCGCGATCGTGGGTGGGTGAGTGGTCCAAGGGGCGAGTTTGAGGCTGTAGATGACTTGGGACGGAGTAAGTGGACGTAGCCAAACTGCATGAGGTCGTCTCTTTCACTGAGCCTTCATTTGTTAAACAATAAGTAAAATTGCAATGCGGCTCATTCATTTCGTATATATTCATCTGCACAAACCTTGACACGCGGTCAAAATTTAATAAAATTTGTACTTACTAGCAAATAATAAATAGCTCTGCTGACTTCATTTTCTTTGAATGTTTCTCGTATTGAGTTACTATAATAATTTTATCATACATGCTACTTTTTGCATTTGTTCATCAAGAAGTGACACTTATGTTTGGGGTATGATCATCATCATCTTGCTATGCGCTATGCTTGCCTGTGTTCCTGTATTCCAAATGTCGTAATTCCTTTTTCTCTTCTCAAATAGACATATAACGAAATTAATCTTTTAGCGTGCACTGAATTAATATTGATACTAGTTTGCTTGATTTGTTTCCGATATCCGTTCGATGTCCCTTTCAATTTTTTAATTTTTATTGGCCTTCCAATATGCTCTTATAATATTTAGAAACAAATCAGTGTATGTATTCATGGATCTTTCGGGGTTTGCACCGGGTAGTTAGGTCCATGGGGGCCAAATATTTCGGACCTGAACTTCTAGTCAAGGCACTCACCTCTGCCCTGAGGACGATGCTCGACTCGAGCATCGAAACGTCGGCCGCCATGGACCTAACTACCCGTTGCAAATCCCGAAGGATCCCTGATTTAAATCTTCGCCGGGAAAGCCTGAAATCCTAAATCAATGTATGTGTTAAAGTGTTGTTATTAAAAATGCAATAATTAACAACGAATTATTAAACTTTTTGAGGTTTATGATTAAAAAATACTTGGTCGTCGCCTCACTATTTTATTATTTTTTCTCTGATTGGTCCCGATGATTTACAGGAAATGATCCAAACCTAATTATTAGCGAATCCCACCAAGTTACGTTGCCAACAACTGTTACTTTGAGTTGTACAACATTGGAATTCGGACAGTGGAACAGAATGTCTATACGTGCATTTTTTCGTAAGGAAATAAACATGATTGATTTCCGTAATTATTCCAACTCCTGTAGGTACTCCTGCTTTCATTATTCTAATGACTATGCTGGTGCATGCTTTGGGAGCATGATGTTTATTGTTACACTCCCTTCTTTGTATTTACGTAATGATGCAGACGTTTTTAACGGATATTGGCAGTCGTCGATGCTCTCCAGAGTTCGTTTTTTTTCCGCCTTCGGTGACCTACATCTCTTTTAAACGCCGGCGAATGCTAACGCGTTATTGGCCCGGATCGCAGGGAGTGTGGGATGACTCGAGATACCCTTTTGTATTTTTTCGAACGAATATATATCAAGCTGCATTTACTCATAACCGCGCGTAAATCTGGCGTTTCACCGCATGTGCATGTGGGGGGGCAATTAAGATCTTAAAAGCTCCCGACTAATCCCGGCTACGCCCCCGCTCGCGTCCCCCACATCTCCTGGGCACATCCTCACGACCGCGTGTCCGGCATGCTTATTCTTCGTTCCACTTGGCAGAAGCTTTTGCTTGGGACTAGGGGGGGGGAGGGATGTGAGGAGGGTGGGGGGTTGAGGGGGGGAGGGGGGTAAAGGGAAAAAGGGGGGAGAGCCGGGATGGAGAGGAGCTTATGGCAGTGAACCTTTTGGCAGTGTGGCTCCAAGACTCTCATCCCTTCTTTCTATTCTTCCTTCCATGCGATTGTCCGCTCAACGAGCGTGTTGGACAGACTTGCTTCGCCTTTGGGCATTATTCTAAGTTAAAGCTAACGCGAAAAGGAACTTGGCGCACTCTGCACTTTGGAAGAACCGCAGCGAACCGTGAAACTAATGCCTGATCCATCGAAAGAGTCTCCCGTTGAGCTCTTTCGTTTTTATCTCTTCTCTCCCGCTTGCTATGCCTTTTGAGAGGAAAAATCACCCAAGATCACCGTCTCCCAGCTACGAGAGAGAGAGAGAGCTACTTATTGCGTGGCGATGTGCCATATGCATGCAATGCACGTATTGTTAAGAGTTGGCTGCTGTAGAATTATTCCATTAATCGAGGTTGATTTTTAGATATTTCTCGATTCTAACTTTCAATCTTGCACGAAATATTGAAAAAGTAATTCTTTAATAATAATAAACACTTGGTTTTTATTCCACACTTTATTGGAAACAAAACGACCCGGGTTTCAGCATATCATGCCATCATCAGGTACAAACAGTTGGGTGGCTTACACATTATATAGGTATCCGTGGGTGGAGGGTGGGATTTGAAAACAGGGGAGGAGGTTGAAAACAGGGGAGGAGAAACCTCCTCCCCTATTTTCAAATCCCCCTCTCCACCCACGGATACCTATATAATGTGTAAGCCACCCAACTGTTTGTACCTGATGATGGCATGATATGCTGAAACCCGGGTCGTTTTGTTTCCAATAAAGTGTGGAATAACAACCAAGTGTTTATTATTATTAAAATGAAGGAGTTCCACAGAGTAACGCCGGAGACAGTGTCTCATATTAAAAGTAATTCTTTAATTTAATTTATCAATCAGTGCGCATATTGCATTTGTTCTGAGGGAAAATCGAATCAGGCATGATATTATAAAGTTAAAAGTAATAAATATTATGTGATATAATTTTCATGCAAGATTTATGATTGCATCTTTTTAAAACAATAATTCACGTAATGTTTATCAATAAAAAATGCATTCTGTACAACCCTGAGTTGTTCTTATCTCATTGTTAACTGTTTATTGTGGTGAGAGTGCGAGGAAATTGTTTAGTGATATCTAGCCATTGTAAGGTCCGAGAGCAATGCATTTACTTACTTGAGTGAAAGATGGTGGATGTGTCCATTTTAAATTAACTTCACACAATCGAACTTATCGTTTTATTGGACGTTTGGAAAGTTTTCTTCGTTAGTTTTTATAGCTAAAAAAATAAATTTTTTCTCAATTTTACCTTGAAAACTGCAGGTTGCAAAATAATGACTATTGTGAATACAATCAATGCAACCGGGAATGAGGTATCCGTATATGCTGATTAAGAACCTTTTCATTGTTCTTGTTGTTTTAGAGCATGCATTTTTAAGAATTATCCATTATTATTTTAATTTTTTACTCCAAGTCGTTAAAAATAAATTTAAATATTAAATTTCAATGTTTATAATGTTTTCGTTCTTTTAGTAACATTAAACCCATTTAGGTGGAGGTATTGGTGTAAGCAGAATTTATTTATTTCACTACTGGCTTCAATTCGATCTAATTTTACTGCCGCTTTAAAGGTATTTACGGTAAAATCTGGATTCTGCAGTATTCTACTATAATTTGGTGAATTTTTTCACGACAGTAAAATTAATTAATTAACGCTGTTACATATTTAAACTTTACAGTGACCATATTTAACCTTCTTTATTGCCAGGTTTTATGATTTTAGGTACTGCTCACTAAAAATTACATTCGCTCAATATAATTTACTTTACTCTCTCGTATTGACGCCTTTGATGAAGAAGAAAGCAAAATAATTTGAGCTGCAGAAGAGTTTTGCAGCCATTGATAATGAAAAATAGTTTAATAGATTAAATAGTTTCTCCTCGGGAACTATGAGGTATCCCAGGTAACCAGTCCAGTATGTAGGGCTTTCTGGCACTGACAATAGAGGCTCATATTTAAATCCAGGCAAAGCCTCTATGCACCAATCCAGCTCAGCCAACATGTGTGATATTCCCGGTGATAGATTTATCCAGATATCACTGTAGCTGAGTTTAGGGAGATGAATTGGCCTACATACTCAAAGGGTGTGAATTTCGAACGCTGTTTGATTTGTTACTTTCTAAGTCCTAATTTCATGGTAAAACCGACCGCGATGTTTGGGGTGAAAAGTGATTTTTTCCTTCCATACATGAAAGTGAGAACATATGCTATAAACCAGGATGAATTTCCGCAAATATTCTTCAGTAATATAAAAAGAAACTATGCATTAAGCATATAATTCTCCTTCAATTGATGAAAACATTATTACAGATCGTATGTATGAGATGTATCAGATGTTACTACTCTTAGGGCCGTATTTATAGTCGTTACCCAGCAGTCCCCTTATCCATCCCCTACCCAGCAGGCCCCTTGAATTTTGCGTCCTATAGTCAACATTAAGGGAGCTGCTAGGTAGGGGATGGTCGGGGGTTAGATCTGGTAACTAAGGACTACAAACGGCGGGAAATGGAATTCGCAGCTCAAATGTTTCTGTAATGACGCCCGTGATCAACATGGATACGGATAAATAAAGAGCCAGACGCAGCATGAAAACTGTTAAGATGGCCGCTCGACGTGCAAATAGCTTCAACGGAGATTTTCTGTGACCTGGTGTAGAAGCATAAAGATATAGTGGAAAGTAAGAAAACGGACGCAGTTTCCTGCCACAAGAAGAAGAAATAGTGGGAAAAAATATGCTGCGAGTGTATATGAACATCCTTGTAATGAGTCTGGCGTCACATCGGATATTTATCGATTAAGAGCAAATCTCACCGTTGTTTTATTAACACCAAATCATCGAAATTATTAACTTAAGGCTATGCACGTTCATTAGAGTCAGTTTAGTTATATCTGTTGGGTTATTTTTTCGATAAGGGGGCCCCTGGTGGAACATACATCTCCTGCCGAAAGAAGGAGAGGCTAAGGGGGCTGCTGGGGGTGGAAATTTGACTATAAATACCGTTTTTGACGAAGGGGCCTGCTAGGGGCTGAGGGACTGCTAGGTAACGACTATAAATTCGGCCCTCAATCATTTTCGGGTTAACTGCTGCGTGGGGAACCTTTTGTCTCAACGTTTCATTCCTCATGCTGGGAACGTCGACAGGAGACTAAAGAAGTTAGATCTGTGGCTCCATTTGGGCCGTTGGTTGACTGACCACTGTAGTCCCGCTTTAAAAAATAAATAAAAACCATATATTTAAAAACAAAAGTTAAAGTCCGAAAAATATTTAACGGTTGGTTATCCTACCCATATTTTTGGAAATATATCTTTTCCACTCACTACATATGTGATAACCATCGTCCCTATTAAAATTTAAACGACTTTTCTCTATTTCAACTGCCTCTAGAATCAGTCGTGGTTAATAAGAAGCTGTTTTAGCTATTACTTTGGCTTCATTCAGGAGGATTATGTGCCCTGATACCGACGTAAAATGATCAGAGACAGCCGAGGTCTGTCACTTTCGTACTTTAAGCGCCCTTTTTTAAAACTCCAACATAAAAAACCTCCCTAAAACATCAAACTACATAAAGATTCTTCTTTATATATATATAAGTTATTCATTTTTTTAAAATTAATTTTTGTGAATCTGTACAATTAAGTGGATTGAGAAATTCCGTCATTTGAATAAAAAATATTAGCCATGAGAACAGTTTTTTTGATTATAATTATCTTCGTCCTACCTTATTTTGCAAAGGTTTACTTCCAATCACACTCATCTCAGGGCACAGCCTCCGCTCCAGTCTTGGTTCTGTACCCTGCCCTTTTTACCTGATAATTCCCTTCCGTCTCCCTTTCAAGCTCCTTTTCCGACCAAAGAGGCCAGGTCACTTTGTTTACGCGCGTTTGAGGACACTCTCTGGCCGTTTTCATACTCTCTAGAGGCTTTCCTACTCACCGTGTTCCCGGCTTAAAAACCTGTGTCACCCTGTGCTCCCCACCTTTCCTCCCTTACTCATCTTTCCCGCTTGCACTGTTGGTCTCACATCTTTTATGGCTTTCCACTCACTTATCCTTCCATCCCATCACATCCTCAAGAACACAACCCTAACCTTATTCATAATGTTATAATTTTTTATTAAAAATATTCCTCCGTAAGTATTTGTGCTCTGAATTATTTAGAAATAATTACAAGGTACCATCCAGTCACCATTTCCTGAATCATCATCAATTGATCAACCATTGCGCTAATTTGGATGGTAAAAACTATTTCGCATAGGGCTCGCAGTAATACTAGGTAAACTAAACAAAAGAGATACTCTAAACATTATTTGTATAATAAAGGTAGCAATGAAATTGTTGTCGTACTGCCACTGTCCTAATCTGTAACAATCGGAGTTGAATTTCATCATAATATCTTCACTTTCTTTTAAAAATAACGTTTACATTTTGTCTTGGGTATATTTTGTGATTCTCTAAAATATATCGATGGATCTGAAAAATGAAGCTTTTCTGTACTCTTGCGATGCTGACCTTGCGTGATGGCAAATATAATATTATGTGCAACATTATATTTTGAGTGCATCGTGTTTTTTCCATGTTTTTGCAGATAAGTGTTCGTTCATTATTAGGTGCTACAGGTTAGGTGCTACATTTCCTCAGGTTCAGTTCTTATAGCCTTTCATCCTCTTCTCCTTCACTAACACTGTAAAGGTTAAACTGGTCTCTACACTCTAAATCGTCATTTTTCCCACTGTGCGCAACTGCACAGCCTAGGTTCAGCTACAGATATATGATGTAATTGCAATTCAATGAATTTCATTTGTAGTCGCTGATGTTACTTTTATTCGACCACAGGTAATTTACAAAGGAATGTTCTTTGGAAAAACATTAATAAGAATCATTTTAATTACGTGACCCTTAACGATATAATCATTTAAGCTTTCAGGTGCAAATGGTGATTGCTATTGGAGCATAAACATTTTAAAATCAGAAATTTAACTGCAAACTTTATAAGTTGACTTTGAATAATATACCACAAGTTGATAGAGGTATAATTTTCTATTTGTGTGTAGATTACATTGCAGCATTTGAATAAAAATCATAGATAAGCAAGCATATATGTAACTGCTTATCCGGAGCGTAGAGTCATCAGAGTTATAGGGTATTATGATTAAATGTGGCTAATTATGTTTGCAACTTAACAATTTTATTATTAATGCTCTTGCATGATGTATACCATGTGACCTTGACCAGATATTTATGCTATATTCCTACGATTTTTCACGGTTCACTTTTGCTCTACAACAAAACAGAAATTTAGGACGAATGTCTGGAAATGCTCCCGCGTAGATATTTATCGGTTGACTTTCTCGTATCCTTGCTCGGTAGCCAGCGTTGTAAATGTCCATATTTTCGTCATCGTGAGAAACGACCCTTCAATTCTATGCTTTACATTTCACTTTGTTCTTTTTTCCTTCTGGGCTCGACGCAAAACTGGGAATAATGGAGGTTGAGGCTTTCGCCCGATCGCGTTCCTTCCCACTTCCTTCTTTCGGAAGACTTCTCTCTCTTTCTCTATCTCTTGCCGTGCTGGAATATTTCTCCGGCTCTCTCATCTCCGCGTTCTCTTACCCCTTTTGCCCCCCGTCTGCCCAGAGAAGGCAACTTGGCGCCCGCCCCTCGACGCTTCTTCCGCAATTTATAACTCCCGTTGTAGAGGCATCGAAGATTCACTCTCCACACTATTATATTTAGGTGATGCAGCCGTCGTCCTTCTAAAGATTGCAGAAAACAGTTCAGTATGCTTCTTCAAGAGTTTTTTTTGCCGGAGGTTCAACGTATACTGCTAGAGCCAACGTACTACGGTAGAAGCGATCACAGGAATAAAATAAAGGAAATTGACTGCCGAATAGATATGTTTAAAATTTCATTTTTACCACACACAATAAGGGATCATAATAGTTGCGATAGATCAATCATATGAAACTCCCACCCTCAATAGGTAGAGTAGAATCTTCACTTGTGCTTAGCAACACAACATCATTACTAACACTTAACAACGGTCGATTTGTCCGGCATTATTTTATTTTGTTCTCTTCATGAAGTAGCATCTCGTAGCATTCATAAATAAACAGTATCAGTAATATTAACCACTAGATGTGTGTATAGCATTGTTCTGCATGTTTGCATGTTCATTTACGTATCACTCTCCTAGTTTCCTGTTGGACTGCGCACTGTTCTCCTGACTGCTTTTTGGCCTGCGCCTAGCGGCAGGGGGAGCGAGGTTCTGACTTGTGCTGGGACGAGTGCTGCATGCCTGGTGTGGAATCACCCCATGCCACACACCATAGTGGTGGCTTGCACAGTACTAAGTAGATGTAGATGAGAGTGGTAGAGAATGAAAAACTCGAACTGATCCTTACCGCACTGCGGTATCTACAACTCTATTCGTCTTTTACATGGCATTATTTTCGGTAAATAATATTTATTTTAGGTATTTAAATCATATCACCTGCTTCTAAGACACGCAATTGCACCTGATGCCATTTTATTATCATCAGACGTTGAGCTTAACAATATGGACTCTCGCTAATCTTATTTCTCCATCCGGAAATGTTATTCACCGAAGTTGTAAATGTAGTTACAGTATAGCCGTATTATTAAGTAAAACAGTGGTTAAAAAATGAATATAAATGACAGTCATCCTGTCAATACATGAGCGGTGAGTGACATTTATTGATGGATTATTGTAATATGGGAGTGTCTTTTGTACTTTACCATAAAAGATGTAAAAAAGTTACTATAAGCATTTATTTTCCCCGGATTTGTTTGTGTCGTTTTATTGGTTCAAAATTCTTTTGATTCTTCAATGCGTATAAGTTATGACAATGTGACTGTTGCCAATGTAATATCAAATATTTGCCTTCAGTACCTTTTAATGGGCTATTTTTTATGAACAATCACATATATGTATAAATCGGAAGGATTTAAATGCGTATCCTGGAATTATAATCGAAAACTATTGCAGGATTGTTGCAATTTTGCGACCACGTTGTGTAACGAAATAGATTTCATTACATGTGTTTTGTGGCGTGAATGGTATGTGACGACGGCACGGATGTTTGACTGGTGCGCCATAGTGTGGACGTAGTTCGCTATGCCACAGATGAGTGTGGAAGTGCAGGACTTTCGTGTGTGTTTTGAATAGAAAAATGGATAAAATGGGATGTGTGTGAATCAAGGAGGTCAGTCGTTTTGGGCCAGTGGCCGTGAGAGAGTCACAATCGGAGAGTCAACTGAAGGACAGTAGGATAAAGAGAGTGACTATAAGAGAGTCCAATTCGGAGAGACGACCAAGGGACAGGAGGACAGAGGAACAGACGTCGCCAGTCAGGCTGACTGTCGATACAACAGGATTCTGCCAATCCAGGAGCGGCGGTGAATCTTATAGGCCTGGGCGGTTAAACGAAACTCAATATCAATACTCAATACTCAAAAGTATTGAGATTGACCTCAATGTCAATATTGGTAATTGAGTCGTCAATTATTTGTGTTGATATATTTAATATTGAGATATTGAGGAACAGAATATTGACCCACATCAATATCATATTTATTGAGACTCAATATAAAAAATATATTGAGTTATACGCAATATATTGAAATTTTGCCCAGCCCTAGCCTCGACTCTATGTGACTCACAGCATTCGATGTGCCTTCGTTGTTGCATGGCAGTATCTTCTGGCACAAAGTGCATTTTGCCTTTTCGCGATCAGAAGGGTCAGTATCTTTAAAATATCGCCATATTACTGCTGTACGCTTAGCGACGAACATGATGACACGCTTTGAAACTAACTTGAACACCTGGACTGAACGAACAACGTGCTCCTCCAGCAAGCGGTGTTGTGGGATGAAGCCAGAGCTGAGCCCTGCACCACCGCCGCGACAGTTCCTATCTTTACGCTCGGCAGTGTTCGGATCTCGGGCCGTTTCACGAGCCAACTCCCGAACACTGCTGAACGCCCCCTACCACTCCAACACCCAATGCGACTGCCATTGTTGTCCTCTGCAGGGGCGTGGAGTAGCGTATAGTTAGGAACTTATGAACTGTTTTGGTGGTGTCCGAGGCTTGGCTTGGACGAGAGAAGGGAGGGAACGCCGCGCTCGTTAACTGCTCGATTGGCACCCACGGAAAGATGGAAAACGTCAATATAAAAACGAACTCAAAATTCAATATAATATAACGAAACCCCAATAAAGAATATTGAGCTCAAACCTCAATAAAGAATATTAAGCTCAAACCTCAATAAAGAATATTGAGTTACGCAACCTCAATATTTAATATTGAGATATTGAGGAACAGAATATTGACCGACATCAATATCATATTTATTGAGACTCAATATAAAAAAAATATTGAGTTATACTCAATATATTGAAATTTTGCCCAGCCCTAGAATCTTACACTGAGAGACGTCGCCGGTGACTTCCGTCTCATCAGGAGCACATAATCATCAATAAATATCATCATCAAGAAACGGTTTGTCCCCATTTGGACCCGTCCCTCATCCATCACCATAATTCCCCTTCGTGTCAGAGGGGAATTCCATGTGCCTTCGTAAATTGCTAAATCCAGATGTATTTCGCTGGCGGATGAACTCTGAGTTTGTTCTTTGTGCGCAAACTATTGCTCAAATATAAATTCTGTTGAATTTTTCGTTGCTTTTGTCACATCAATTGTTTTTGCTTTTCCTCGCCATTATTCATGTATGTTCATGTTCACCCATGAATCATCCATCCCTCACCTCATTAGGGCTTTGTTTAATTGCTCTTGGAGTATTAAATGCTGTGTCAAACCTGGAAGTGTCTGTCATACGATACCTTTCACCTTTTTTTGTATATTGCCTTACCGTGACGCATGTAGGATTGAGCTGGGTTATTTCGGAGGGAGACGCGGAAGTTTTGTGCTTGGGTAGGAGTAACCATAAGAGTCAACCACATTCGGGAACCGAGAAAAGTCTTATTGGTTTAATTATTTGTGTCGAATGTTAAGATGTATCGTCCCTTGTTTGGGGTTGTCCTTCCGCCTCGTCAACTGGTGATGCGGCACTTCTTGGCGGACCCGTGTTGTTAGGGAAGGGAGGAAAACTCCGACGTAAAGTGGGACCGTTACAGTAGAATAAAATTGAATATTAATATAACCATTTAGAATTAGAATATGCTTTAAAGATATATATTTTATGCGCACAATCATTCAGGTTTCACTTAAAATTGACCGATTAATAAGCTCTTTTAGCACGTCATTGAAACAAGTCTCGTGTAATTGAAGAGAAAACAAGGTTTTTCATCAAAGTAAGCGGTAATAATTTTACGAATATACGCAAATGATTTATTACGCAGTCACGTGCACGGCTGCAAACCAAACCTGTTTTTTTTCACTTACACTTGACATAGTCTGTCAAGTGTATCTGTCGAGTACAAACTCGGAGTGCTTTTGTCATCAACAATGTTCCCTAGGGTACCATGAAAATAAAATATTGCTTTTTTGTTTGTGTTACCACCAGGCGCAAACTGCATTTGGCCTATTGCTTAAATCTTTTCTTTTTTCCAATATGCAACGAAAGACAAACATTTTTGCTGTTAAATTAAACAAGGAAATGAAATATCGAAAGAATAATTTAAAAAAATCTAATTCTCTTATATTCCACACCCTTTCCCTTATCGCATTTTACACCACTATGCTATTGAATGCGCATCAAAACATTCCTGATTTTCTACGTGCTTTCTACAACATTCACCTTTATCATTTTTTATGATTCCTTTCTCATAATATTATTTTTTGATAGAAATTCCAAAGTATTATTGGAGTCATAATATATGAGAATGTGTGTACTGTGCATTGATTCATGCAGTCTCCATAATTTGCTAACCGAAATGATTTTATCATCAAATCTATTACTAACGCTAAAAAACGAGTCTACAGTGATAAAATGGCGAAACAATTCTAACTGCCATAATATAAGGTAAGCAAATCATGGGCACACCATTTAACGTGCACTTATACCGTCCATTGTCTCCCCTGATCAACTGGATTACTTTAGTCTTAATATGAGGATTCACTAAAATTTTCATGTAGTAATTAGGAAAAAGATGCAAAATCGGAAATTTTTTTTATTTCCGGGTAAAAATAACAAGAATCATTACCCTCCCCCTTTTGACATTCTTCAAGATTGCATTATGTCCTTGAATGGACTTCATTTAAGGAGGTAAATCAATCTCGCCACCGTAGTTCCCTTTGATGTATTTGCACCTAATCACAATTTACCTTAAGAAATGAGAGCACTACCGATTCATTCAATGTGGTCGCAATGTTAACTCAGAAAATTGAATTTTTAAAAGTTCGTAAAAAGTGCACGATACTGAAGATGTCATGTGTCTAAAAAAAATTGAAGGATTCGAAGTGGAATAAGTGTGAATATGGTAGTATTGTCCCGCTTCAGTTATCAAAGAAGAGAAACTTATTCACAAAGTGAGAAGGATGGACGAATACTCTTTCGATAGTACTACTATACTATTTAACGTGGCCGTTTGTGCGTACGCGAGCGTACAAGTTGTACTACTGTTACACACTACTACCGAGTTTTCTCAGCACTATCATCGATGCCGTTTCCATGACTACGGCACTCAAACGACGTGTCTCGACAAAGCCTCCCCCACCCTAAGCCCGGCAACCGAAGTATTTACTGTGTGCCGCGTGGGATTTCCACGTTTTTACAGCCACAGACCGATCCCCCTCCCCTTAGTACCCCGTTAACCCTGGCCTGCTTCCCCTCCGCCCTGTACCCTTTTCTCCCCACACCCCTGCATCGATTTCGGATTCTCACGGTACCCCTATACCCTTCCCCGTCGCTCTATCACTCCCTATAGCTTTCTCGCGGCTGTGCTGACCAAGGAGACTTCGCTTCGCACTCCTGCTTTCTTACTTCTTCCTGCTTCATTCTCTCTTCTCCTCTTCGTGCCGTAATTCTCGCCATCTTCTTAGTGAAGGAGCAACCTTCACACACACACACAGCAAATCTACACCCACGTACACCATTTTTATCAGTCCATAAAAAGTTTTTCAGGGCCGTAATATAATACTTTGACGCTCAGCGAGCAGCAAAGACGTCGAAACGATTCGTTCTACTGCTCTAAGAATTATTATTTCGCGTCGCTTCAAAAACCCATTTCTCATTCACTACCGTCTACGGAATGAAGAATGCTTTATGGGGACGCAAGTTGTTTTTTTTATTCAGCTTGCAGCCCGTAGGAAGCAAATGTGCTCTGCGTTAGTGCTTAAGGTGGGACTAAATAAATGACGTAATACGCTACCTCCCCTGGTTTTATCGGCGTTTGTTCATTGCAGTACACTAAATATTTGCCTTTGGGTAATGGTGGTGATGGCTGGATCCGCCACTCTATTTGAAATTCCCTAGATAAATCTGAATACTATATCTTATCGCTCAAACTGTTTAGTAATAGCAGATTTATGGATACATCTATATTATTTTTATAGAAAATATTGTATTTCTTACGGCTGAACTATCACCTCGAGTGATCTTGAATGATAACTCTTTGCTCTTTATAAGTATTTTCGTGGCAAGGTAAATATTTTCGGCAGTCGTGTGTTTAGTGGAGCGTAATAATTCTTAAGTATGGAATCGTATCTTGAAATTTTAATAAATAATTATCAATGTTTTGGTAATCCTCTTCGCTATAAGAAAATTCACGAAATCACTTTGTCGCTGCTGAATCGGGTTAGAAACTTTTGCACGATAGGAAGGAGAAGTAAGTTGCTTATATTCTTGTTTGCTAGAATTCTCGAAGGATAAATTTATTTAAAAAATAACCATGTAATCAGGGGTATGACGGCACAGCAGAAATATTTGCCAAAAATAATAAGAATGGGATATGAGTAATTTTGCCTGCAAAAATACTAAACCATATGCCGAATAACAGTTACAGTGTATTAGCACCAGTGTTGAGTGCAAACTACGAAATAGAACTTTTGTGCCGAGGACCATTGTAAGAGCTCGCAACCAATGTCTTCTCAGCCATGTCACACATGAGTACACGAATATTTTTTCCCAACGCTGTCATCGTTTGATTGAAATATTAAATTTATTTAAAGTGCATTTGGCTAATTTTTAATCACACCGTTATTGAGAAGCAGGATAATGTGTGCGACGCAAGTTCATGTAGTATAATAGGTAGTATTAGTAGATTATCATTGGCCTTTTTGGTTTATGGAACAATTCTTGCATAGAGAATGAACATGCAACAATTATTTAGTTACGTAACTGAAAAAATAAACAAGCCAATTAGAAAAGAATAAAAAACGAAAAGAAAAGAAAAACATAACATCGTTTCACTTAGTGGGGACGCGTCCAAGCTCAGTTTAAACAATGGGATAAACACACCATAGGTACACTCTCACAGAAATCCGCTTACATATTTAAACATAACGTTTTATAAGTACGATCGTTCCGATGTAGCCCAACCGCTCTTCCCTAGTCACGTCTAGTTTTATTATTGCGTCACACAACTTTGGTGCCTAAATAAACGTATTTCTTTATTTTTCTGTTACTGACAATGAATGCAGTGAAATCCGATCATCTCTGACTACCAACTCTCGGGAATAGCACTTTTCTTTAAGAAAATTGTATTCACCTTCTGAATCATGATGTTGCTCTTGCTTTTGATCGGACGTTAATTTTGTCGCAATATCTAAAACGAAAATAATATTATCATTCATTTACCACAATTGAGTGGAAAGTTATAATACAGGGTGTTTCTAAATGAATATCGGGGTTTCAAGGCTATGTAGCATATATACCATTTGACTTATAATTATAAATTATGCATCAAATGAAAGAGCAAGTCTAACAGCTTCGTTGTACTCGTGTACACGTTCGCATACAGTGTTTTCTTTATCTTCCGTTAGAAAGCGCTAGTAATAAAGATTGGTTCATGAATATACATATGGATGTTGCCTCCAGTGGGTGTTGCCAAACATTCCGCATGAACCGAAAAATCAGGACCAAGCAGATTGTAGCGCCGCCACTCTATAGATGGTGATTCTAAAAAGGAAAGGTCGTGATTCAAATGGAGGTACTGGAAATAAAGGTACCGGAATTAGGCCAATGGCCCCTATTGACACCTGCCATTTTTGACACACAGAAGCGTATCATGTCAAAGGAAAGGTCACGATTCAAATGGAGATACTGGAAATAAAGATACTGGAATTAGCCTCCCAATTAAACCGGACATTTTTGACACACAGAATCGGAACCATGCCGACTGCAGCGCGACCTATCTTATGCGGAAAGCTAGGCAACACCTTTGCCCGTATAGTGGTGCCGAAGATTTAGATCCATATGTACATTCATGGATTGGTTAAACGACGTTGTACCTAACCGCTGGATTGGCCGCGAGGGGCCAGATGGCAGGGCTTGTTTCACATGGCCTCCACGTTCACCCGATATGACGCCATGCGATTTTTGTATTTGGGGGTTCATAAAGGATCATTTGCATGTGCCTTCGCTACCAGCTGACCTACCCGACTTAAGAGACAGGATTGAATCAGTTGTTGCACCAATCACTCCAGACACACTGTTCAAGGTATGGGAATAACTCGCCTTTCGATCGGATGTGTGCCGTGTGACGAATGGTGCTCACACTGAACACTTGTAGATAAAACAAAAACTACTTGAGTTGCTCTTTCAATTGATATAAGTATAATTTATAATTGTAAGTCAAATGGTATAAATACTACAAAGCCTTAAAACCCCGATATTCATTTTTAAACACCCTGTATACTGTGTTCCATGAAACTCGCGTGTTTCCTTAATATATTTAAGCCCTGAAATAAGTTCAAAAGCATTAGGGTAATGTTCAAGATCTCGATGGAAATAGTTATAGAAGCTTTTTGTAAATACTGAGACGAATGACTTTTAAACTTATATCACTTGTATGTATTCCAAAAAAAATCCCAGTAAAATGTCTCTGAAAAATAATTTCAAATTAAAACAATATAAATAGGAAAACATTAGTGGTTAATAACATTTTTCAAGTGGTATGATTTTCTCTCAGTGTCCCGAGAAGTTCATAATTAGGACGTAAATTATTCGGATAACTCCTTCAATCTTAGGTATAGACGTGTCCGTCTTCAGCGTTTTACTTAACGAAAATAGAACGCATTAACATGTGCCACATCTGAGTATAAAAATGAGTTTCCACATTTCTGAAAGTGACTATCATTATTCACTTTAAATTGAACTCCTTCGACGGTCTACTAGCCGTTAAATAGTGTTATTCCTTATTTATTCAAATGATATAACCACTCGAGTTAGCAGGAATACTGGTTTGTTATAGGATTCTCCATCGGCCCTATCAACATTAGCTCCTGGCATCTTGAGTGAGAGCTGACAATTAATCGTAGCAGTCACTCTGCATTACCAGTTTTACAAAAGAGGCAGTATCAACGCCATATCTATACATTGGAAGGGAATAAACATTAATGTATCAAATTAGGTTAAATTCCTGAAAATTAGAGTGACTGAAGGCCTATCACACGTTGGGGAAACACAAACGAAACATTTGCGGCTGTGAATTTAACAAATGTGGATGTATTAAGTGAAGAGTGGGAATGCCCTGTGATGAAAAAGTTTGAAATACTCTGACTGACTCTGACTGGACCACATTTTGAAAGCGCCGCGAGCATTTGAGATCTGGAACAGAAAGGTTTAATTCACAAAGTAGATAAAATAAAGGAAAGCTTTGTTTAAAAACTGCTATGGGAGTAGAGAAAATGTTATATAGAGCTGATAGAAGGAATCCGTTAGAGGCTCGGAGGCTTCACCCTAGAAAAATTCAGATCTACTAAGTGCTCTACTAAACTGGTAGAACTACTAGAATTCCTTCTTTTCACGCACCATTAGCGACAATATATTAAATTTTTTTATTAAAAGGGGGAGAATTGGAACACCAATTCCTTCCCACTCCGTCTTCCCTTGCAGGGGTAGAGCGGAGTTCCTCTTTATTGTTTCAATTACAATAATATTTGGTGTACCTATTGTTAATCCCCCAATTTTCTACATTTTACTTTTTTTTAACAATTGGTTCATATTTTACTAGTGTAGTTCACTAGTAAGTTTCAAAGTTTTTTCATCACATTTAATTTTACTAAGTGTATTATTATTTGCAAAATTTATTTGGTTTTCTCCTTTGACTTCTTCATCGGGTGCCTTGCGATTTTCTTTGCTTGCTTTACAATTGTTATTTTCTTCTTAGTATTTCTATCACAAAGTTATCTTCTTTCTTCTTCCTCCTTCTCAGCATTCTCACCATTCCTTCCACTTCTTTTTTCTTTTCTTCTCCTCTCTCCTCCTTTTCTTTTCCTGTCTTGATTTCTTCTACGTCCCTTCTCCTTCTCGCGGTCTTGTGAAGTTTGAAACTGCTTCGGCGGCTTTTTTATTCCCCAGTCCTTTTCCAACCTCTTCCAGTGTGACTGGCTAGTTTCCGAAGATATTCTTAAGCTCAGTTCTTTCTTCTGCGTATTTTGGACAATCGTACAACCTATGCTGTATATCGTCCGGTCCTAGGTTGCAGTCGCATTCTTAATTTTCTTCTTTTCCTATTTTCTTAAGATAGGTCTTGAGTCCTCCATGTCCCGTTAGGATTTCGGTTAGGTATCTATTCATTTTGAGTTTACATTTTAGTCGATTTTCAATCAGGTAATACTTTTTTTTATTAAAAGGGAGAGAATAATAAGAACACTCCCTTTCATTTGCAAATCACTTTCGTCCTCTCCCCCTTCCCAATTATCTCTATTTCCCATGGATTGCACCCCGTGCCACTCACCCCTACAGTGGGTCGCTGGGAGATACATGTAAATGTATTTCTTTGGGCCACGATTGGTGTGGAAATGTCATCAGTGGGTCAATAGTATGAATAGATGCGATTCTCGGCCTCGGAGACGTCGAGGGTAGAGAAACCGTATAGTGATCGTATCGCTTTGCTCTGTGTATCTGGTATCCGCGGGTAAAGCTGTTGCGGGCGGATTGTTCGCAGGCGCGTCTTCATGCGCCAACGCATGCACACGCTCAATCACTGTCAAATGCCGGCGTCTGTGGGAAGTTCTGCGTCTGATCCACCCATCCATTCGTGGAATCACAGCCATAGGTCTCAAAACCCTAGGCTCCCTATCTTCTCTGTCTGTCTACCTATCCCAGCCTGTGGTCGCCTGTTTGCCTAATTTATAAGACTAATGCCAGCATGCCTTATTTATCATTTGTCAAGCTAAAAAAATAATTAACCAGACGGAGCCGATTTTTTAAGTGTGATACACTCACGAATGTTGACAGTTTTTTTCTTTTTTTCTAAACTGATGCTCATTTTCATTGCTGAAATATCCCATGACCGTTTTTTTATAATTATTTCTCCTGATTTCACTTTAAATTTTCAAATCAGTTTTTTTAAATCTCATTTTTCGAATTTCACGGCTACACCTAGAGATTAAGTTCTCCGTCCTACCTTGTAACTACGCCGACCGTTCTACTCAGCTATATTTATATTAATGTCTTTATAATTCTCCGTTCAATATATAATTTATATTAGTACCTTCAAATCCTTATGAATTTGACAATAAGTAAGAGAGATAGAATGAGTGGAATATTCAACACAAAGAAGACATCCCACCCGAAGAAGAGGCTGTCCGTTAAAAGCCAGAAGAACAAGCTAGGAAGGGAGCAATTCATTATAGCATGCATCAGAACTAGTCTTTTATATGGAAATTTAACTAGGACGGCAACATAAGCAGAATCAAAAAGAGATGAGAAGTAATAAAAATGTGGTTTTATAGATAGGTGAAGATCAAATGGACGGAGACGATCTCCACGATCTTGAGAAGTCTTACGAAGAGTTTTAGTCGAAAGACTTTTACTGAAAACTCAGACAAGTAGAAGCAAACTAATTCGGCGCAATCAGAGACTTAATCGCATCTGTAAAACAATAATTGGAGGCCGAAACGATTGGTTGGAATCATCGACCAGTTATCAAATACATCAGTGAAATGTTGACGGTTGTTTAAACAAAAACCCATGAATGGTTTAAGCGGTTGACAGGAAGGAGAATGGAGAGCTGTAGCGAAACAACCTTAGGATTGATGCCCGTTGATGGCGGCAGTTTTATTATTCTTTTGTGGCTAGTTTCTCAATTTATAACTTTAGAGACGACATTTGAGGATGTTCTCCCTCTCATTTATTCGCCCTTCCTCGCTCGCTCGCGGGTGCCAGAGAGAGCATGAGGGTGCGGCAATAGGAGGGGACCGCACCCTCCACCGACCGACATAACTGCCGCGCCTCGGTCAACATCCGAGACACGTCGCACATAGCCGTCCGAAACTCTTAGAGAGAGGACACACACTAATGGAAAAGTGATCGGGCAAGAGGTTGAGGAAGGCGAAGGACGACAGAATCATGTGGAAAAACACTTGGGTCTCCCGGGGGGGGGGGGGGTGGGGGGAGGGAGCGGAGTTGGTTCGGCGTAGCACCGTGGGAGCTGGGGGGGCGTGCGAGTGGCAGGTGCAATCTCTCCTCGACTGCAGAGACGTCCCCGGGCGCTCAAGAGAACGTCGGAGCGTAATTGATGTTGGTCAGAGCAGTCAGTCAGTCGCTTGGGGAGGGGCGACCGTAGCTACGGTGGAAGGGAGACTGCTCGAACACACAGCGACGCGAGTAGGGGGAGGGGGGATGAAAGTTTCATATCTCACGGTGCATTCTAAGCCCCCACCCCACCGCCCCCTAGGGACTAATTCCACCTCCTCGCCCTGCCCGCCGCCTCTACGTCTCGCTCAACTCTAAATCGCCGAGGCGCTCGCTATACCTATGGGGTATTAAGGGCACGCTTTGAAATGCTATATCGGCGCTTGTTCCGCTCAGCGCCGTCCCTGCCTGAGGCCTTAAATATTTCTCTCTCCCTCTGCTCCGCGCCCGTTGGGTTGCCGTGGACTTAAGGCCATTTTCCGCGACATATATTTCGGTGCTGAAATCTGTAACTACCGTAACCATGACACTCCAAACGGTTCTCTTTGGGACTAATGGTGTTAACTCAGTTGTGGAGTTCAATTTGAGTACTCATGCCTAAGATCAAAAGGTTTCCATTTGAATCACGAATTAGGCCACCGATTTAGGAGAGATCGTTTAGACTTGAATTACCTTCGACAGAAAAGTGGCGTGACGGAATAGGCCAGTCTACAATAACAATTAATTCCTTTGGCTTGGATCAGGCTCATGATGTATGAGACATGAAAGTTTTGAAATACCTAGTGTGGATCCATGATAGAAAATTACTTCCATCTGAGCAATTAATGCTTGCAAGTAAAGTATACATAGTAGCTTAGAAGGTCACAGTTAAAGAGATAGTACCAAGTACGATTCGAAAAAATTAATTTTGCTTTCGTAGCAAATCATCACAGCCATAATGAAGTGTGTAAAGCCTTTGAGGACATTTGAAAACTTTGAGGAAGAGCAATTTAGAAAATTTTGTTGCTACAGGAAAAAGGGGGAACTGGGAAATATTTACATTAGTTTTTGGTGAAAAGTACGTATTGATCAACTACTTAATTTTTCATTTGCTCTTCCTCAAAATATCTTTAGTATTTTTTGCACAATATAAATTGAAATAAAACCGCCAGATTCACTGAACCTAATAAGATTATAGGAAAAGTCGCAAACACATAATTAAAATATAATAAATTTCAAAGGAGTAAATGCATAATTTCTATCTTAATCCGTGTTTTTACGTTTACTGCAGTTTTAAATTTTACATTTTATTGTTTTCCCTAACATTTTGAACATAATTCTTCTTTGATCAAGGTTTATTTTTTTACGTTGCTTGCAGTGATGCAATTCACTAACTTTCGTCATCAATTTATTCAGTTACCGTTTGTATTGATAATTCAATTATCTTAGGAGGGAAATCATTTAAGTCAACTCTGATTTAAACATTGCATGCTCTTCTCATGACACTCTCAATTAGCCTGTAAATTTCTTCTCTCTTATGCGTTGCTTGTTTCTAAAGACCGACTTATTTCTTTCCTCAAGTATCAGCAGAGTAGGTGACTTGCAAGATGGAAGTTAGCGTAAATCGAAACTTACTCTTTGGTGTTTTTACCCGGATTATGTTGATATACAGCAGAAAAATGCATTGGAGTGATAATAGCATGTATTTACAAAATACCCTGCTAAAAAATCTGTACACTTTCTTTATAAATATTTTTATACAAGTTCTGCAGAGGTTCCTTCAAATATTGAAACAACGTTTTAAGTAATTTCTTCAGAATTCCTTAAGATCATATACTGAATTCCCTAGGACCGAGTGAAAGTGTATCACTTTAGAGAGCAAGAAATTGCGTGAAAATAATTTTAATAGGAGTTACGATGATAAAAATACAACATCTAAAAATACTTATATGTGAAAAATCTATTTAAAAAAATTTCCATATAAAAATATATTCCGTAGAATTCGGTACCATCCGTAGAACAGGTTGTTAGTAATTGGTAAGCAGAAGCGTGCATTTATTCTATCAACATTATTTCTACGGAACATGAACCCATATTCCTTGGAAATCCGTAGAAAAGGAACTTTTTCTACGGAAAGTACGATAATTTCTGTAGAATTCCTTACTTTCTACAGAACACTTTTTTCGGAAATATTTAGCAGGGTATTTATGGTGGAATAACAAATAAATATAGGTCGTATTCCCGAATAGACTTCAGAAAGTTTTTCTGTTAATATTTTCTAATTATTTTTTATCCATAGGTATTAAAGTTTTCTTCCAGGCATAAAATCGCGAATGCCTATAGCTTACGCATAGCTGTCAGTGGTCCCTTTGATTAATTGAAATGTCGCTTCGAATTAGTGGAGAGGGAAAGCAGCCAAACGGATACAACGACCTCGTGAAACATTATATTCTTGTACGTTAAAAAAAGAAACATTTTAATTTTCTTATTATTCTTAACTCACATCCATGGGAACACCTACTTCTACGAAACCCGCGTATCTAAGTTATGCTCGGATATTTATTGACATTGATGCTGGGGTCAATGGCCCAGCCAATATATTGCCTATCCTCACCACGAATACCGACTTCTTCTATAGCTCTCCCCTGACTAGCTTAGTGGAGGAAGTCCCTTGTCCATTGGAGGCCATCGTGGGGCGGTCGAGGAAGCCGAAATGTTTCCCCCGGGAGGAGATCATATCACTTGCTAAGCGTCGATTAGGCATCGAATGAAAGGTCGACTGAATGCAGACTGGACCACGGTGTCGTTTTTTTGGGCCGATGGCAGAGGAATGTTCGTTTGGAAACACCTAATATGATACCCATCCTATAACCGTTTCGGGGTTCATGAGCAACTTAAAATGTCACCACTATTGGATATTAATTGACTCTTGCAATTGAATTAAGTACTAGACTACTTTCTTTGCAATAACGTCCATTAAATTTACGACCAGTGATTATGCCACTAATGGTAATAGGTAAAAATTCAAGTTAATTTATTTAAAACACTCGAAAGACACCTTGCAAGTTGTTTGTTGGACATATCATGCTTGTTTAGGAAATATCTTACTCATAAAGTGCGTTAATAAATTTCATAGATAACTTAGGTTATTGAGGTAATAATTAAAAATGATAGATTGCCAATGTTGTGGCATATTTTATACACCCACACCCCCTTTTTCTGGCCAAATTCCCTCTTTGGACATGTTTCACCTCTGCGGACTGTTCACCCTCCGGACTTAGCCGAAGGACTTAGCGCTCGTGGCGGGACGCGCCATAGCGGACGACGTGGCTCCAACGTCGGTCTAAATACCAACGACTCCAAAATGCAGCGACTCCTGCCAGCAACTTCTGCCACGCCTTTTGCAGCGCCTTTGCCTCACCAGGCCCTGCATCGTTTATATAGCCCCTAAAGTGAGGGAGTATTCCAAAAATGCGGTCATTCAGACCAAGGCACAAAGGCTGTGATCTTGTATTCTGCAGCCTAAGCCAGAAAACAGTTCCTGGCGCTCCAATTGAAAACTGCCACCCTATCTATCACCCATCCTATTATTTCCTCCCCTCCTAGGCCACCAATCGCCTATATCCTAAGCTTACCCATTCCGCCTCGTACTTACCAACAAACCCCCTCCTCAGCTGATTCACCACTCAGAACCCCATCTTTTGCAGTTGAGATGGCGACCGAGTAACATTGTTATGTGAACCTGCTGATTTTCAGTCATTTTTTACATACTTAAAGAGAAGCTCAACCTCTCGCACTTGTATATTTTAATTATTTTCCGAGTGGAAACTCTCATAACGGTCGCTAGGCACTTGACCTGTGGGTAATTTGATTGTAACTTGGTTGGTCTTATGTGTGAAATATATTGATGATTCAGTTATTGATTAATAATACTGGTCTTTCGTTTAATTTCCTCATTTGTATCACCCGAGCTTGGAATGAGTTTGTTTTTTACGGGTGTTATCGGCGAGAAAAACTATTCCCTTCTCCTGATAGCGCTTCATTGTCATCAAAAGAAATGAATGGTTAGCGTAGCTAACACAAGTTCCCTGAGGAAATAGATTTCAGTGAGTGAGAATTTATATGAATTGGAGCATAAATCACTACAAGTAGACTTGGAAATTGTTTCACATTCCCCGACTCTAAACCTTCCATTTACAACTTTTGCAGAGCAGCAATAAACTTTGACACAGATGGTTTTCTAATATCACCAGCCTTGTAGCAGCATTAGTTAGTTCTCTTGCGGGCTATTTTATTTGTATGTTATAACGTGTTTTATAGCAGCTTTATTAGCTCTGCCTTCAGCATGTAAAGGAGGTAGAAAGCAGGTGGGTTCTGAAAGTGCGTCTCCACGGCGCCTAAAAAAGCCTTTTGAGGCAAAGGTTTATAGCAAAAACCATAAACCAAAAGTGAACATGCAACTACTTTGAGCGAAAAAGCATACCCTTAAGAAAAATTGAAATTCAACTTTCACAATCGAGGAAGGAAAAGAATGAAAGTACTGTGAAATTATGTTAATTAATACATTTTCCAACATTTATCACTCGTCTCTATTCAGGCCGGCATATGATTAATGATTATCTTTTTCTGGCACGCCATATAGATATATATCCTTTATTCCTTCTCCTTTATTATGTGTAATTAGGCGTGGCGGAGATATATCGTGCAATACCCTTAGTGAGAAATGCAAATATTTAACGCCAGTTGACCCTAGGCTTGTTTCACATTTCAAGGTGCCTGTATCACATGTTGTTCATCAATTTTACAAAGATATGGCAACAGAAGCTATCAATAGCACATTTTTTTAACAGCGGAATGTTAACGTATCACATTCTGACTTTAGCATTCTTTGCTCAACCGTCAATATCAATAGTGATCATTATACTTCTGTGGTTATTTCTTACCCCAGCGATGGATATTATGAGCCATGGCGTAATCACCACTTTATTGAATTCTGGATGGAGTTTAAGATCGGGTTGGTGGGTTGTCTCCTGATCTGGATTTAAATCCCAGCAGTGGGGCAGATTATTCTATGTTAACCCAGTCCTTATTTGGGTGTCTTAAGCAGGGCATTTCAAGCGTAATACTCCATCCGTCAGACGGATGGTCCAACTGTGGTCCCCTAGGAGACTTTTCTTAAAGTGAAGGCTAATGCCGTCCCCAGATGTCTCTCCCCACAAGGTCACCGATGCATAAGGTTGATACAATCTTTGTGGGTCCCTCTGCCAATAGCGGAGAGCTACGATTGGGTGATTCGAATCACGTGACCCGGATCCGCCATAATGATGCCTTATATGGAGTATTTGCCTAATTGGCAGTAGCATTTCCCATTGGTTTTTAGCGTTTCTTTTGCTTCAATGCTTTCGTTTTAGCTCTTTTTCTCAGACCCCTTTGCATTGCAAAAGGGGTAAAACATTAATTTGTTCCATGAAATGGGAACTATGTTAGGCATAACTTAATTTTTATGTTCTTAATTTCACTTTTGATCTTTTTACAATTCAAAAATTAACTTCGGTATCATGTAATCCTTATCTAGTGAAAGCCGGTTGTTTGCTTTCGGCATCAATATGGCCCCCAGCCAAGGATGTCTGACCCTCATGTATATATGGGCTTTTCTCCACCATTCCTTAACTCTCCCAATTATTTTTCCCCTACCAGCCTGCCCTCCTATGGCTAACGGCGCAAATTATCTCAACTGTCGGCCGCCTTTCGAAAAAAAAACAATTGACGGACGGATTTCCGGTGGTCGAGATAAGTACCACCTCGGAAGTTTAAAGTTTTAAAATGATTATCATCTGAATTGCTTGTTATTGCCACTTTTGTTACTGCGAACTTTACTTATATGCTGTAAAAAATTGTTTGAAATCTCCTAAGAATATAGCTGTTCCAAGGTATTTCACATTGACTGGAAATAGAGACAGAATATGTGCGAAGTGTCATCTGGTCTTTTCACTCCTTAATGGTTAGTAATAAACTTTTAGTAACCTTTCAATATTTCTTACAGGATGCACAGTGCTGAGAAGCCATACGAGTACATAGTTTGCTCAATGAGGTTCGCCAATTCGTCTGGCTATAAGTTGGACATAAGGAAGTATCTGCGCAAGTCCTTCTCCCCACGAGTGGAGCTCTTATTCTTCTTGAAATAGGTGAGTCACACATTCTTAACTGGAAATTATTCCTCGCCTTGGGAGGTGGCTTGCCAGCTGTCTTTTCATCTTTTTGGTTGTCTTCCTATTTGCCTCCTGTCATAGGGAATGTTATCTCTTGCGATGCGCGGGTGTCCGTCATTCTACTGGCGTGCACGTCCCAGTAACGTCTGCGTTCTCTTGTACAATTGACGACGACGTCACTTATGTTTGTCTGCTGCCTTCACTCAATGTTTTTTTCAATCCAGGAGTGTGTTATCCGTGATCATTCTAATCCGATTCATCGTATTCGATATCTGTTATATTCCATTCGCACTTTTATGTAGTAGTAATACCACATCTGAAGGAGCTCCATTATCTTTAGACTAACCTTAGCGCATCAGGATTTAATTTCCACACCATTGTGTCCATCTTCCTTTATCCTTACTTCCAACCGAGCACGAATGTCTTTACTGTGTTCGTTCATCTCTTCTTGTTCATATCTCGTGTTCTCTTTTTTTAACCCTTAAGCTTCTGCAGCTAGAGCGAATATCGTCCACCCTGTGCGGGAAATATCTATTCGGACGGAGCCTGTCCCTTCTTCCCACGGCCCGAGGCCGGGCAGTTATATGACCCATGTAATCCCCTCCCGACCCTTTTCTCGGGATCCCAGGGGGGCACCGGAATTTGTTGATGGATCAGTGTGACTTTGAAAACATTTTGAACTTTTGTTTATCTTTAGTTTGATACCAAACACCAAAGAAATCCGTTGATAATTTAGCCGGGCCCGAGCATAATACAACTAACTTTTGAGACAACCGTAGCCCATTGAGCGAGCAATCGGAAGAAAGGGTCGTACCTCACTGCGGTGGTATGCGATCCCTAAAGAGCGTGGGAAGGGAGTGGTTTGGGTAAAAAGGGTTGATTCCTAAATGTCCACCGCTGGAAAGGAACAGTTCGGGGTCATAAAAATATGAAGGAGGTTAGGGAGAATGTAGACAGAGAGGGTCAAACGTACAAGAACGTTTTTCCCGCATTTGCCGGTACACACGTATATGTACGTTTCCCGCAGCCCCAACACGTGACTCTTATTTGCTTCCCATTCCAAATTACGTTTGCCTTAACGTGCAGTGGTCGTCATATGAAGGACCCGTCAAGCAACCATGGCTTTATTTCCAGTTATGTGAGCATGGATAAGATTGTCTCTCCCAGTAAGTTGCTAGCCTTGTTTGGAGCCAAATTTTGTTCACGGAAGTTATTTATTTCCCACCTATACCCGGGCCACGAGCCCAGTTAGGGCTTTTCCATTTCCACCACGTAGGGCCGCGTCCGATGGGAGACAGGCAAATCCACAGGTACAAGTGGATTTCAACATGAAGTAATAAGAAATTTCTTGCCCTTAACGAAAATAACTCAGGTTTACCCGTCTAAATTCATGTGCAATAATAATATTATGTTAAAAGTAGAAACAATAAAATGGTCCATCAAAAACAAGAGATAGCTTTTTCTGTTCAAATTAGTTTCACACCTATACTCCAAACATACATGAAAAACAGATTAAAGCAAAAAATACAATTCACCTAGACTTCAAAGGAGATGCAATGTTTTTAGATTTATAAGCTATAAAAAATATCAATCACAACAATTCACCATTCGGAGAAACTATTATCGGTTAAATTTATAATTTCGTCGAAGGGAAGGGCAAAAAGATCGTGGAACTCCGTCCGATTCATTTCTATTAGGGTGATTAGGCCACCTCAGGGAAAGTTTTTCTGTACCATATCTGCCACATGGTAGGTTTTTTTTTCAAAAGAATTTAGCATTTCAAAAATCTTTTTTAGTGTGGGTGGGTGGGTACTTAGTAAGAGTGGGTGGGTGCTTTGTAAGAATGCAAAGAAAAGACTGATGAACCATCTATGGAAAAGGCAGCAAAACTGGACGCAGGAGAGGTCGAAATGCTGAAAGGAGTGGTATGAAGGCATATTTCTTGAGAAGCGCGGAGGATAGGAAAGAAGAATAGAGCGGTATGAGAGATGTAGAAAGTACGAGGACACGAGGAGAAAATTATGTTTTTGACTGAGAGGCTGCTCTATATTACCTATAAGTCATTAAATAAATTTTCTTATGATGATACTAGTTCCCCTGAGAACTTTTCGTGCTCTACTCAAAAAGTACAAGTAAGTCCTATTTCAGTCCTACACCACATGCCTGGTACAGGACAGAAACAGATTTGAAATACAGTGAAAACTGTGAGTGTCTTTGTATCGTACGCGCACGCATTCGACAGCGACGTATCCTATAACCACCAAGAATACTGGATTGCGTAACATTCACTTCTAGCAGTTTTTTGATGACGCTTGACTGCTGGCTTGTATTAGCCCGATAACTGTCGATACCTGACCTAGCGAACTTCACTCGGATCTGTTAAATTTCAATTGTTGATAATGTATATAGGTTTCTATCGCCTTCCATTCAGTCGTCTGATTTTATGAAGTGCTTTATAGAAGTTGGCACAAACGATAAGGAATCGTCATAAACGCTGTCATTTCCTTTTCTCCCCCCTAACTTTATTGAAAAACTTCGAATTTAGTCTTAACTTTTACACAGCTTATCCTCTACATCCAGTTCTCTACAATCTCCGCACGTCCGCCTCAAAGACCCAGACTCGGAACGGTAATTCCGCGGTCAATTTTTATGGTTGAAGTAATATTTTTCTCTTTGCCTAGTGTGGCGCCTTATCGATTCCCTCCTTATTTTGCTAAAAAACAATCGAAATGATAAAATTGCACCAAGAGTAAAGGCATTCAATTAAGCCAAAAAATAGTTTTATTTTTTTATTTTTTCAGGAAATTATAAACAATTTTTAGAACATTACCATTTTTTCTCATTTGAACACCTCATTTACTATGAAATTTCATAATTTTAGAATCGTTGGTCCATGATTATGAGATAAGTATAATTCAATTTGTATTCAAAACTTAGATTATACGAATTAATAACTGTGGTAATGTAAATGAGTATCAATACAATATTGAAAATTTTAATTAAATTTTTACCTACCCTGATTCATTGAACGCATAATCTTCATGCCAAGCGAAGGCAAAAGAGCTATTTAAAACGTAATGCTGTCACACGTTCCGCATTCCTCTATTTTTTTTCGGTGTGCCCTCCGAGGCAGGGCGCTGGCGTCAGGGGTCACGTGACTGCGTGAGGAAGACCGGCAGACAGTGAGAGTACTTGAGGAGAGATTCACGAAGTGACCACGATAGATGGATATGTACTACCAGAGCACATACCATGCCTTTTATACGCTCAGAAGAACGAACTGACACGCATATTTGCCAGAATTTGAGTTTCCGTTTTTTTTGTATTTGTGATAAGTATTTATGTTACCGTCAGTGAACCCTTTAGATACTTAAAAAAGGATTTTTTTCGCTGTTGTCTCACTTCTTTTCCGATTCAGCAGCAACCAGCCGCGGGTCGGTTCTCAATCCTATTCTTAAAATTCCTATTCTTTATCATTTGCTTCCGATTCGCATTCTCATCCAGTATATTCCCCTCCACATCACACCTCTCAGCATTTCGCCACAACTGAATACCTCCTCCGTCCATTTTTGTTGCACTTTTCATACCTCCACCACCAATATGTACTTTTCTCTCCGCCATATTCATCATATGTCCGTGTGTCTGCTTCGTTTTCCAGCATATTTACTCCTTCTTCTCCGCACCCACTTCTCAAAACCATTCAGATGACCCTCGACCTTTCCCGCACTAACTAGTCTCCGAGAAACACAATATTCTTACATTCAGCTACCATCCAGAAAGAAGGCTTCAATCTCCTTGATAAAAAAAGGACAGGTGAGAGATAATGAAATACATTATTGCAATACAAAATTCGTATTTTAACTACCATAAACTATGTATCTCTAAAAGATCAAAACGAATCCTGGCGATGCTAAATTGCGTGATGATAAAACCTTGCTGGAACGTTTCTGTTTTTCGAGGATCCCCTCTTCGGTAGCAAGGAGAGGAGGTGGCGCGCAGTGCAACGATCGCCCACGTAACCACTGCCCCCCCGCCGCCCACCAACAGCCCTGGCCCCCAGTATCGCAGCCCACGCGGCCCCCTTCGCTGCCCACCATTTCTGCCCCCATTCAACCCCTCTCCATTCCCCCCATTTTGAATTCGCTGAGCTCGACGTATTTTTGAGATTTATCGCCGACCTTAAAATTTGCTGATCATGCACCCGGAAGCCATGAGGCCAAGGGGTGGTATTTGAGTTTACTAGTCGCGGTACAAGGGAGGTGAAGGATATGAAGTACTTAAAAAGGACTTAACGGCGAGCCAAAGGAAAGGTTTTACCAGGAAAAGCTTTGTGACGACTCAGCGAGGGGAAGAATTATGCGATACGATGCTCTTAAGATATTTTAATGCGAGTTGAATAGTCAAATAGTCCTTCATTACTTCAAATTAGGAGTTTAATTGTTATTTTACCCTAAAAAGAAGCGCGGTTTTCTATTTCCTGTCGTCGCTTAAGAATTATTTTAATGCTGAAATGTGATGTGTAGTATCGCTTGAACTGATAGCCAACACCCATCAATTCATCTTCAGGACTTTAAAATATGGTATAAAAATGCTACCGAAAGGTTAAATGGTTATTGTAATATATTGGTAACTGTGACTTATTAATTACGGATACACGAGGAAAAGATGCACCTGTTGTCAATCCTCCTGGATTCCACCTCTTTAAGATTTTCTTTCTTTATTCCGCTTCGGGCTGGAGCCATTTAACGTGCGAGAGCAGGGATGTGAAACGTAACGAAATTTCGTTCCATGAACCGCTTCTGGAAGGGTTCGGTCCAAAGAAACGGTTCATGAAACCGAACCTCTTCTGTAACAAAAGCGCTTGGAACGAAAATCGGTTCGTAACAAACGTGGAACCAAACCGTTTTTGAGAATCTTGTTTCAGAAACGAAAAAATCGTTTCGGTTCCGGTTCCAAACTAGGAAAAACGGTACGGTACGGAGTAAAATTTACCAAAAGAAGGTTGGGTGCATTTTGCCGCTCTGAGCGATAACCTTGGTATACGGATCAAGTGAGCGCTGTGACGTCTTGGGACTGAATCAAACGACGTCACGGCTGTGATCGGTCGCCATTTGGTGAGTGGAGAAAAACACCGATCACCATGATAATCTCAGCGAGAGGTGTTTAAATGGGAAACACCTGCCACATTGGACGAAAAGTATGAAATTTCAGACATCCTTCAGATACAAAATTAAATCATTACGACAAAGCACGGCAGTATTATGGATACATTGGACTTACATTTACAAGCGCCTTTTCCAAAACACATCATTGAAACACGTCCGGATTGGGAAGGGTCGTATTCTCAATACTTTATTTATTAATTTATTTAATTCTTCAACCCTTATACTCACAATGAAAACCTATTTCTCAAAGAGAGAAGAGGGGTTGACGGTCGACAAGGAGGCTCGGATTAGCGTATATTAATTGGTTAGGACCTCTTTGATCTCAGCTCATGTTACATTAGCTCCCAAAAACTAGGGGATGTAGCTACCCACCTCTCCTCCAATGTTCTGAAAATTGTACAAAACATAGAGTTTGGTAATTTGTGGTGAGATTTTACTCAACTCAAATTAAACCTTGGATTCAGAGTTGTCAATGAGTTGTGCGGGACTGTATGTTTATGATGACATGTAAAAAAAATATTAAAGGCGTTACTTAATTTGCTAAAATCGGTTAAGGACAATATAAAAATTTTTATTTAATTTAAGCCTGACATTGGTCCTCCAATTACGTTGTGTTACAAAGAGTTTACTCCTCAGCCGAACTTGGTTTTACCACCTTAGTAAACAGACCCTGATCAGTCAATCCCTGTCAATCTTAGTCAATCCCTGATCAATGTATCAATGATCAAACTCTGTCTGTGATATAAAAACGGTGAAAAAAATAGAATAAAATAAAGATGAATATTATTGTATTTAACGGGAAAGAAATACACAGTTTAAACATTTTCAAATTACGGAAGGCCGAAAATAAACGGGAGATCAGGAACCTACTGTTGCCGAGTCATACTACGAAGAAAAACAATGGAGATGTTTCCAAAGATATTTCACCGGAAAAACTTTTCACTCAGAATAATCAAGCATTTCTTCTCCTGCAACAATGAGTTCTCTTCTCCACTCTCCCTCACCAGTCTGCTGTGATGCTCGATTGTGTCCCGTAATGACGGTGTTTCAAGAAACAAGATAAATTTTGGTCCGCAACATCGAAGTTTCTGTGGTCCCGCAAAGGATGGGGGGAACAGCAATCTACTTCCGCCCTTGCCTCTGTTCTTGTAAGGGTGCATGTGTTTGGCCACTAGGATTCTCTTGTCTTCAACTCCTCACCTCTCCGACCTCCGAAGAGCCCTTCTTCATCGGGAACGGCGGCCTCTTCTGCGGCGTCCTCGTTACCACCTTCGAAAAGTGACACTCCCAAAAACCACATTATCATGCGCGATTCTGACGTAGTTTACTTTGATAGGTATTTGAGGGGGGGGGAGCATTAGCCGAGACAATGATTCCCCAACAGTTATTATTATAACTAAGCCGAATAATTATTTGCTTCAACAAATAGATCTCTTAACACTAGAAGCTTGAGAGCGGTCATTTTGACCATTTTGGATATTTCATCGTGTTCTTCTTCCTTAACAATTCATGAAATATTATGTTATTAAGTGACTTTTAATAAATTGTCGTAGCTCATACTCGTGTAATTTTTTGACAATAGGGACAAAAGTTTTCGAAATATTTACATATATAGACATATATTACATTCTTTTAGCGCCGCAGAAGTCATTTAGACCGCATCTCAAATTCTCAAATAAATATCTTTATTTAATATTTAATTAGTAATAAGATATTATTTCTATGGATCTATGTATTCATATTAATGTTTTCAATTTAGTCACATTTTTTTGTCATCATGATATATACGTATGATTTAATTTGTATAGAATTTCTCAGTTCTGAATCGAGGAGAATAATTTTACAGAAAATCTTTTCGGAATTACTGTAGCATATTATTCGGTCGTATAAATTACTCTTCAAATTACATTTGTTGTTTAATATTGAAACAAATTTTTCAGCTTCAGCACAAGTTAGAAGAAAAATAAGAAAAGTATTTTTAACACATGGCCACAGTTTTTGTCAGCAAATAAAGGTGTGATACAACACATCAAATGTGCCGTGAGCCAGAAGCTGTCCCATAAAGTTAAAAAGACTGGACAAAAAATGTCGAGGACATCGAAGCTGTTATTGCGATTATGTATGCAAGGCGACCCTTCCCTTGAACTACAACATTGACGTAGTGGAAAGGCTTGCGCATTCCTAAGACCCCTACAGCTGGACTGGCATGAGCAACTACCTATTATTGCTCCTTATAGGGCCACCCATGTCAGATAGGTTGAAGTGTAGGAGCCAGACGAATGGTAGTTCCGTGATGGCGTCACGTTAAAAATATGATTGTGAAGTGGGATTGGGAGTCCCTCTAAACTCTCAATCACCCAGAATATGAAAGTCATTCATAGATAATTGAATCTTGGCAAGTACGGGACACCGCCCACAAGGGCGGGTGTCGTTCCCGGCAGCGGTGGAAGCAAGGCCTCCGCAATCGTCATCACACGAAATCCTTGCACAGCATCGTCATGAGAGGGTACAAGGAATATGAGGGAGAAGAAAAAGAAAAAGAGGAGGAAAAAAGCAGTGGTATAAATAGGAACTTTAAACGTAAGGACAATGATGGATAGCGTGGATTATTGGAGTGATAGTTAATAAAGGGTAATCTGAAGTGGGGGAGAGGAAAGCCAGCGTGTGGTAATAATTTTAATAACGTTATTGCTCTAGGAATTTCTCTCCTTTTGAGCAGAAAAAAATAACACAATACAATAATAATTTTTACAATACAATAATAAGATTGAAAAATGAACTGTAAAAACATCTTTTAAAAAAATACTACTTAAAATGAATTGTAAGCAAGCATATGAGTTCAGGGTGGTATTGACAAATATAAGAATTTTGCAATATATAGCATATAAATATGCAATTTGCAATTATAGAATACAACAGTTACTTATAATATACTTATGCAATGGTTTCAATATTTTAAATACTTACACAATAATTACTTAAGCAATACATATACAATATGTACAACTGTATCTACAAATTATCATCACTGCCTAAATTGCTCCAAAACCTCTTTCTGAACACTTTCATTAACTCACTACAATATATTACAATACTTATTCAATAATTATTTAAGCAATACATAGTTATAAAATATACAACTGTAGCTACAAATTATTATTACTGCCTATAAGGCTCCAAGCTTCTTTCTGAACACTTTCAGTGATCGACTACAATATATTACAATATTTATACAATAATTATTTAAGCAATACATAGTAATAAAATATACAACTGCAGCTACAAATTATTATTACTGCCTATAAGGCTCCAAGCTTCTTTCTGAACACTTTCAGTAGTCGACTACAATATATTACAATAATTATACAATAATTACTTTGGACATATATATAGTTTTACATTATACAACTGCAGCTACAAATTATTATCATTGCTTAAAAGGCTCCAAAGCCTCTTTCTGAATACTTTAATTGACCTACTGCCTTTAACATGGTTTGGCAATCAATTCCAGAGTTTGGAAGCTGCCACAGTGAACGACCTCTGAAATGTGGTTGTCCTAAACTGAGGGGTATACAATAAACTTGGGTCTAGTCTAGTAACCACATTTGGAGACTTGGAGCTTGGAGGAAAGAGCTTAAGCAAATAATCAGGACTCCCATGTTTAACGAGATTGAACATGAAGCAGGCCATATTAAATTTTCTCCTTTCTATCCACCACAAGAATGATAGGAGGTTAGGCTGGTAATCGAAGGATTATTTTCGAAATCGATGAATGGCGGAGAGAAACCCGGTGTCTGAACTAGCCTGCTTCAACAAAAATCGCCAAATGATACACGGCAAAACATCTGTCCGGTGGAAGGAGTGGTGTGCTTGTAATTCTATCAGTGACAAAGCAAGTACAGGGATTTCGTTGGCAAAATCTCAGTCGCCTCCGAGACTCGAAAGCGGGTCCCAGGGTCTGGAAGCCGGTACTCGATCGAACACATTGACCGGATCATGCCTCTCTTGCCATTTCCCTTCCGGACATGTTCGTGCTCCTCTCTGATTCACCATTTTCCCACCTTCCGCTGGCACTCATTCACTCACCCACCGCCACGACCCTACACCGCCCTTCCACCTATCTACCCCCCTATCCCCTCCCTCTACCCCCTCCCTCATGATAGCCACCCACGCCTCGTTGCTAAAGGGTGTGCTCGACGGGGAATAGGCCAAGGTCAATTCGTTTCTTTGGCGGATCTCGTGTTTTTATTTTCATATCCGTCGTTCAGACGCGAAACAACTGCAGTGTGTGGCCAACACAGACGAAAGGATGGCGCATCACGGTTTATTTTTGTACAAAAACACTCCAGGGTGTAATTGCTGCGGCCAGGCGCTCTTGATGACATTGCAAATTTGCCTCAGAATCTTTTTCGAATGACTTCCTGAAGGTCATGGCCGAGGAAGGGCATAATATTATTTAAATACGGAATACTATGCATCACGTCCTTGTAGCATGTACGCAATTGTACAGAGAGTTGGATAGGGCAGTGTTCCTGGTAATATGAACATGTTTAATGTGCGATTATAATGATTTCGCCAAAGGTGGAAATGATACAAAAACAAAAAAAGCATATACATTTGAACATATATATGTGTAGCGTTCTTTGATACATACTTACACAACAAGAAGTAAATTCTCTTTAAGGTAGTCCAAGTGAAATCACGACATTATTTATCATCCAACTTAAAAGAAGTCACCGTGAGTTATGAACCATGAATATTAGCCCCAAAGCAATATCTGTTTTGTCTTTCTGCAACGGATGGTGATAAGGCGAAAAGCATTCTGCGAGTGCGGGCGTTTTAATAATAAATTAATCATAGAGGTTTTACAGGTTAATAAGTAAGAAATTCTCACGTGATCAATTCTTGTTTCTATGAACTATTGAACGCTGCGTTCCAATATTTTTTTCAGTGTATAAAATGTATTTCTGCAGCCCGTATTTTCGTTCTGCGACGATGTCACGCCGTCGCTTGACGTTCTGCTTTGGAGTATATTAGTGTTGTGTTTCAAAAGCACCCAGAGTAATAAGTGATGATATACAAACGCCTAAACCTTAATCATAAAATGGGAAATGCTTCGAGAGTACCTACAAGTCAGTTATTAGTTTTAGATTTCAGCCAATGATGGATGTGAAGTCCTTAACGCACCGTCCTCTTACCGAAGATCACGAGCTTAAATTCTTCAACGGGAATGGAATTCTTGTGTGATGGCGAGAAAATACCACTTCAAGTATTCTGTGGCCGTTTTATATTTCTTAAGTTTCTTTCAGGACATAGTTTTGATTAACGATTTAAAAATTAAATAAAGCTTAAAATTAATCTTAAATAATGTAGTTAACTATTTAACATAACCATTAATTTTTAGAAGACTAAACTTTTAATCGTTAAAATTATACAGTAACTGATACAAAACTAACTTCAGTTACTTTTATCGTTAATTTTTGGCGAATGTCGACCTGTTCGAATTTCTTGAATTTGAAATTTTGTATTTATCTTATCCCAATTGCGAAAATAGCTTTTAAAAGTCACTTTTTAAAAGTTTCTTATAAATAACTGAAAACGTAACTTCTAACGCAAAAGTTACTTCTTTTAAATTTAACTTAAATCAGTTCCAAATTCTACAACAGGAATGGAATTTGTTTCGTGCTCAGAGCAGGTTCTAAGACATGGAGATCAATATAATCTTAACTTTTAGAGCGCCTTGAATCCGGTTATTTTAGGCTTTTGTAAATCATTATTATTAGCTTGATATTTGTTGCCACAAACATTAGTGACTCCCTGGGGAGTATAGTCCGGTAAATAATAGCAGTTAGGCATAATACTAAATGTTTTCGGCATTACAGCTGATTTTGAAACTATTTCACCTCAAAATTAGAACGTAGCTTGGCATCCACCGCAAATAAGTTTTAGATGAAATAGAGCTTTTTTAAAATCAAAGTATGTACATCAGTCGAAATATAAATCCTGCTTTGAATATATTCAGTAAAAATCACTAATTTACTATAAAAAAATGGCTACGTAAAAAAATTAAGGTTTCAATTATTACCAAGAATTCGTTTCTGAATCTATAATTTTTTACTATTACTTCACCTGGCTTAGCCACAGTCAACAAAAATGAAATACATTGAAACTTTTATGAGTGAAAGTTGTCTGCGCATTATTTTCATTTAACTCTCTTCCTAAGGATGTAGCCCAATCAATGTTTTTATACATCGTATAGACATTTTTTGATAAAAAAGAAGTTATATTGATATTGAACTAGGTGCCTCAAAAATTTCTAGGTAATCGCTGCGTGAATTTCGCATGGCTAGCTCAACCATTTTACTTTAAACTTTTTCCTGGTTCCATTTTAAAATGGAAAAAAATATTTTTTTTATGTTTTCATAAAAATCTGTGTATTATTGGTTTATTATCCTGTAAACTCTTTCGCTGGAAATTTTTTATTGTTTTCTCATATCGAAAAAAATGAACCAAAGTTATGACAGGGGTCATATTGAGCAGTTGGTTTGTATGAACATGTAAAAATTAGCCTAAAGGTTATTTTTTCGAATAGATTTTACTCATCGGTAAAGAAATCGCACGGAATGAACGAACGAATGTCTTATCATTCACTCGTAAGTTCCCAGGCCTGTTTTAAGGCGTATTTTTAATACCTTTAAGGGTTAAAACAACTGAAGCTCTCTGCTTTCACCCATTTCATTCATAAAGAAAAGAATTACTTTTAGAATAATATACCTTCGCAACTATTTAACGATAATTTACACTAGTAAAATTGAAATTGATTGCATTAATGAAGCAAAAAAATGTTTTTTAGCAAAAAAAGTAATACTCACTTGAGGAGTTCATTTTAATTATAATGCCATCCGTAAAACAGCGAACCCGTTGGTCATCCACACTTATTTTTTCTCTCTTCGCGGTCCTTGATCCAGCACATCCATCTTACAGCTCGCTTAAAAAAAACGGCGACGTGTATACTGGCCGGAGACCAAGATCTCCTCTTTCTAGAGCACCTCGAACACCGCGTTGCCATGGAAAACGTAACAGCGTTGTGCGGGCGGAATGAGTGTTCCAGCCAAAGTGGAAACATTAGCGCAAGGGGCGATTCTGCGGCCTCCACCCGCATCTCTATCTGCGGAAGACGTCTTCTAATTGATGGGCCGAGATCAAGGCGCCAGCGTTTCTCACATTGGCTCCCCCAAGGTCGCGACCCGAGCGCTGACTGGGGCGCGAGGAGGAGAAGGTCATTTCTCTAATTACGAGTGACGCCCTCCATCACTCCCCGCGGGAATTATTTTTCACCTTGTTCGACCAAGTGAAAGAGGAACAACCTTCATATCTCTCCTCAGTGGATTCAGTACTTATATAAGAGGTGTGATAAAAAATAATGGGAATTTTTCTTTTCATAAAGAATATTTATTTAATAATCAATATCTATTTTGTCCCCTTCAAAGTAATCCCCCTTAGATATGATACACTTGTGCCAGCGGTTTTTCCAATCTTGGAAGTACTTCTGTAACTCACTTTTCGGTATAGATTTCAGCTCAGTCAGCGATTCTGTTTTTATCTCATCAATGGTGGCAAAACGTCGCACCTTTCATGGTTCTCTTCAGCCTCGGGAATAGACAGAAGTCACAGGGGGCCATGTCTGGCGAATACGGTGGCCGAGGCAAAATAACGATTTGTTTTTTTACCGAAAAATCACGATTAACGAGGGAGGTGTGAGCGAGAGCATTACTGTAGTGCAATTTCCACGAGTTGTTTTAAGCTACAATTCTGGGCGTTTTCGTCGGATTTCATCACGCAAACGGCGCATAACTTTCATGTAGTATCCCTTATTGACATTACGACCATATGGCAAATAAATAAAATTATTGAAAATCGGAATTATAAAGCCCGCGAAATTTAAAATTTCCCGTTATTTTTTTATCACACCTCGTATGCTTCTTCATATTGAAATAAGTGACTCTGTACGATTCTTAACTCATTCACTCTAACCGACAAAGGTTTGGCCATTTTACGCTATTTTAAACGTAATATTAACGTTAATTACATTTTTATGTTGGTTAATAAGTGTGGAGATATGTGCGCCATCTTGTGCAGCCAGCCGCGGAGCACAAAAAAAAAGTGATACGAAAATTATTAACAAAATATCGAACCTTTGAGCAGATCACTGATATTCATAAATATTTATAATACGCCGAACCATGAGTCGAACGTATCGTGGAAAATAAATTGTGGAAACATACATTAAGTCACTTGTTCAATATGAAGAAGAATCTCAAAGATTTCCACAGCGAAACGCCAGAGAGAACGTTTCTTATATCAACTGCAACATGGCGAGATATGGTGGCGCGGCGTGTCGAAGATATTTGGGTATCTGCTGAAGCAGGAAGTTTTATAAACAGAGAAAATTGTTTATCTTATCAGTATATTAAAAAAGCTAAAATTTTAAGGGGACAGTACAAAGTATTCGTTAACTGTAATCATTGTTGCTTGGTTGGTTGGGGGAGACGACAGCTGTGGCTCAGATCATTTGCGGAAGGGTAGAATAGAATAGAATAGAATAGAACATTTCTCCGGTTGAAACCATCATCTCTAAATTAATTAACTTTTTAGAGAACCTCTGGGACGAAATATTTCCACAATGTTGGCTTTGTATGTGACGGCTACATAGACAGGCAGGCAAGTGCTTGGCTACGCGTGACATGCAGCATCCGGCTCCGAGCGTGCACATATGTGGGTGCTGGTTTATAATGAGCTGTACCCTTAAAGTAATCTACCTATAATCAGTTTAATGTTGCGTCGGCATCTAAGGTCATTTTCCACCATTCGCTTCCTAATTATATTCCGGAAGTGAAATCGAGATTAAATATACATGATTTCACTGTTAAAAAAAGGTATGTTATAAAATTAATAAATATTTTCCCGCAAAAAAAAACAAACTTACTACTCTGTTGGCAACTTAAGAAATATTACATGGGACTTATTTTGGGTCGACTAATTTTAGGCTTGACAGCAAATAAAAAACCACGCGTACCTATATTTAATGGGTGATCGTGTATCTAATTTCTAATGCATAGATATATAATATGATACACGGTGTCAGTTCAGGGAAACGTATAGTTTAGAAAAGAGTTTTGTGAAACGATAAAACGTGTGATCATTATTTGTATGCAATAAAATCCCCACTTGACTGAGATATGTAAGGGTGTGCCATGCATTTACGATCACCGCTTTGCTGAGAGAAGGAGGATTTGCTGCTTAAGCTTTGCGGCAAAACGAATAGAATATACCTTTCGGTACTTCCTAAATATTTTCTTTTCACTTCGATCAGAAAAACTTTTAAAAAGAAGGGAAACGTTCTGTCAGTACCCCTGCCTCATGGATCAAGTTGATTGACAGATAATTCCTCGGCTAAAGTTTCAATTCAATCTTTTATTAACTTTGAAAAGTCTTTCCCCTGCCATATCTGAATGAGAAATCATGGAACTATTTTAGCATCTGTCGACTGGAATGGGATTGAAAGGTAAGACAGTCCTTATTATGCTTGTCATATTTGCGATTCAATTTGACTTCTTTGCGTGCCAGAAATGCAAACTTAAATCAAATGAATTCAGAATGATACAAGGATCGATATATAGACGGACCGCTAACCACAACTCCCTTCGAAAAATTGTTATTTTCCTTGCAGATGAAATCAATATCTGTCGGCATATAATTAATTACGTAAATAGAAAATAATCCATCTCCCAAGGCTCCAAGACGAGAGGTATGCAGCCCACATCTCACATCCTGTCTCCTTACTCATGTGTTTCACTTAATTTTTTATTCGATAGAATGAGAAAATGGAAGGAATAAATTTCTTCATCCTTTTTCTCCTTGCTCAGTTTCTTCTATTCGACAACCTTTATTAATTCTTATCTGGTATTTAAACGAGGAGAAATCGTTATTTATATAGCGGGGTTATATATTCAATGTTCATACTCATTTCAGGAATAAATCCGATTAAGATACGAGAAAAAGCTAAATTCCCGATCATGAATGTTTGGAATAATACCAGTCAGGAATTTTGTTCATAAAACCTGCGGACATTCGAAATAAGCTTGCGAGATTTCTGTTGTGAAAGTAGAACTAGTGCTTTAAGTGACATGTTGGAGAGGGTGATCGTGGGGAGAATGTTAGGTGAAATTGGGGGAAAAGACGGGAATAGAACAAGAATGTTGGTCAATTATGTAAAATATAATATATACGAAGACCTCAAAAGTGACTCAATGGTGGAAATAAGATATATCCACGAAGGAAACGTTGGAAATAGTCCTACAAGTTGGGAATACCGTGGGCAGAACTGATTGTTGGAGAATTCATTTATGTACGTCTTTTCCAAAACCACCGATAACAGCTTCTAAGACCTTAATAATGCGAGGTCATTAAAAAGTAGCGAAGGAACTAACACACTCAACCATACCATGAGTGGTAAACATTTTACAAGTCGGGAGTCCAACATCCGACCTTACGGTATAAAAATGGTGGTGGTTGGTTTGAAATGGGGGAGAGAGGAGCAGGGCAGGACAAAAAATTTTTAATTTTCAAGTTTAAAAAAATAGAAAACAGTATAACTTGGTGACCTTCCACTCCTCCCACTGTCTTCCCCCGATTCACTTTCCTTCCTTTCCTCTCGATTTTTCCACCACCCCTTCTCACTCTGCCATCCCCCAACAGCCCTGCTCCTCTCTCCCACATTTCAAACCAACCCCCACCATTTTTAACTTTCTCTGGGTATATATTGTATGACCTAAGCTTCAAAATGTGCCAGAAGATGCCATATTATGGTGAAACCGGTCGCAGTTTTTAAATGAAGTGTGGAAAAGTACAAAGGTTTTTATTAAAAATGGATTCCTTAAATGTATATCGGTTAAAGCGAGTGATACCAAATCCAAGAAACGGACGCGTCGTGCAATGATCCTTCACCTCTGAATGCCGTCATTTCTCGAGAATTTGAATTGTGTACAATGCTTTTGATCGTGATAACCGAAGAGATGAAATTCGTCGTGCAGGCAGCGCCGATTGTCTCTTTTCTCCCTGTGAATTCATTTTGCATGATGACGTATTTTCATTTTTATTTCCGGAAAGTGTCCAGAGTGTCCACGCCCCCTCTGCTCCCCCCTCCGCTCGCCAGCCAGGGCGGGAGACGGGGAGAGAGGGGGAGGAAGGTTAGAGACGAGAGAGTGAGAGTTGGAAGGAGGAGCGACGGAATAGAGTTGGTGTGTTAGCAAAAGTACTGTTTTCCCTTCCCAAGAATTCAAGTTCGAATCCTGGCAATGTTATCAGTTCAGTGGAATTCCAATCCCTAATTTGGTGTTGAGTGGAGGGCACTTTAAAGAGCAGTAGACACTCGTTCCGTCGTCGGAGAGGAGCCTATACTCTGGACCTCTACTCTGGGGACTTTTGCGTTTAAAAAAATAATCGTGAGAATTTCACGAAAAGGTCTGACGGAATTGCGATATCTCGTAAGGATTACTACTAGCGCCAATTGTTTCAGGCGCAAATGGAAAAATAAGTATGCGTGAAAAAGATAAAGATTGTATGTTTTTGCCATAAATCTTTTATTTTTTGTGAAAAAATGCTTTAATTATTCCTTTTGGTGTAAAAATTTTATCAGCGTCCATTTTAAATACACCTGGGACCACACGGGACATCGCCATCGCAACCGTAAGTAAACAAATAAGATGGCCGAGAAAGTACACTGCAAAAACGCCAAGAGGGGCATTATTGCGCTGCAATATGGTTCCAGAATTTTTCAGGATGCAGAATTGATTTTACAATTACCTTTTTAAGTTTCCCCTGAGAAATAAATAGGTAATTTCCTACTTAAATCTGCCAGATATTCAATTAAAGAGTATACCTGTTGTGCTGTTGCACTGATAGTTAGCGCCTGAACGCTAGAGTGCTCTGGGTGAAATGTATAATCATTGGAGTAATGTGAGTGTCAGACCCTTGATTTCACGATCACGTAACTAAGGAGTCACGTGACACAATAAATAAAAGGTTCGCGATTTTGTTGTGTTCGAAAAGCCACCTTTGCACATAGAAGTTGACTTCTGTGGAAGTAGCGAGCGCAGCGAAGTATCGATTTTTATCGCTACTTGCAGGGCAGCTCTGCTTACTCATTACTTCCGGCTTATCCTCAAATAAATTAATAGCGGAACAAAGGAGGCGAAAAGAGGTAAAATCAAACAACCAATGAATAATAATTAAATCAAAACCCTGCCAGTACTGCAATCTCATATCAATACGGAAATCTTAACATATAATTGTAAAACAGTATTATTATATACATTTCTATTGTTCACTTTCGGTTAAATATTTGTTGATTATATCATTTAATACTTCGTGATATAATCAAATATGTGAAATATTTTGTTTTCATCAGCAGAAAGAAACTATAAATTTTCAATCGTTAGAAAATTCTCATTTAATATAACTGTGGTTTTTAAATTGAGCTGAACCAGGTAGAATATTTCACCGGATGTTTTGCAATACTATCGCTGAATCGAGATGCTACTTGCAGGCAAAATAGAAGCCAGTCTTATTTTCCTTGCAAGTCGCGAACCGCGGTCGATTAGTTCCGCTATCGACCTCTACTGCCATGGAAGTACGTCGAAGTACCACTTGCAAGCGACTTGCACGGCTACTGTTCATGGAAGTAACTTCCACGTGTAAAGCCGCCTAAACAATCGGATGGATAATTTTAGCGTCTGATATGTTGATTATTGAGATTCTAATCGAGATATTCGACTTCATTAACAATATTTGGGTGAAACCCCCGATCGGAAAAGCCTGCGTGAGATTTTAACGAATGGTTTAAATACACCAAATTCTCAAACTACTCGTGATATGTGACTCCTTATGCCTGTTGCCCACGGTAAAACTTTCCATAAAAGAGTTTTACAAAATTTTTCATTGAATGTTTTATGAATCGTACGTTAAACGTGCTTGCTTTCTCACGGTAATACTGTTCATAAAACCGCAATGTCCTGCCATCTATGAGACACTTTGCGAACAAGTGAAGTGATAAATGCACTCTCTTTTGGATGACTGTCAGGTTAAAAACTATATGTATTGTTTATTTACTTACATTCTGATCACACTCAACGGTGATAAGGCTGTAACGCATTCTTCTAACAACAAGAAGGATACTGCCTCAACGTTCCATGAACTTCCAGCCATGTTTGTTTACGTTTTCCTTGTTTGGCTTCCCATGGATACGAGATTATTATCAATGCGATGAACGGAAAGTCTCATTGGTTGTTGCATAAAACGGTTTTATGGAAATAGAACCTGCCCTATTCCATAAAACTTTTTATAAAACTAGGTCTTATAAAACGGTTTTATCGTTAGCAAGCTCATTGTTATAAAATTAGTCGATTTATAAAACGTTTTACCGAAAATTTTACCATGACCAACAGGCATTAATTACGTCATTAAAATAACCTCTAAGCGCTTTAAATACACCCCTGGGGTGACTTCTGCAGAGAGTGGGCTGATGAACCTGTTTTTTCTCTCTTTCCACCCTTCCTCCCACAGCCCACCTATCCCAATGATGATGCAAACGACCACAGTTGCCCCACAAAGAATTAACAAAGCCGAGTGCGAATCCTGGAAATGTTATCAGTTCAGTGGAATATTCCTACTTGTGTGACGGCGAGAGAATACCACTTCAAGTATTCTGTGGCCGTTTTATATTTCTTAAGTTTCCTTTAGGGCATAGTTTGGATTAACGATTTAAAAAATTACTAACGCTTAAAATTAATCGTTAAAAATGTAATTAATTATTTAACATAACCATTACTTTTTAGAAGAGTTACCTTTTAATCGTTAAAATTATACATTAACTGATACAATTCTAACTTCAGTTACTTTTTTCGTAAATTTTTGGCGAATGTCGACCTATTCGAATTTCTTTAATTTGGAATTTTGTATTTATCTTATCCCAATTGCGAAAAATAGCTTTTAAAAGTTACTTTTAAAAAGTTTCTTAAAAACAACTGAAAACGTAACTTTTAACGCAAAAGTTAATTCTTTTAACTTTAACTTGAATCAGTTACTTTTTCAGAAAAGTAACTTTTAACTTCAACTAGTTACTTCTTACAGAGATTAACTTTAACTTTAATGAGTTAATTTTTTTGGTAAATTTCCCAACTATGTTCAAGTGTAATACATCGTCTCCTTAACTTTAGTACCTCTACTGTTGATCGCTTCCACGAATGCCAACTGACCAAGGAGTAAGCATTGCTTTTTAATGGAATCACGAAAGCTGCCTTCCTAAGTAAGCTCACGCACGAAGGCAACGGACAGCGTGTGATTGAAAGCCATGGAAATAGATAGTTCGCTTCCAGTTATTTATTACTTAGTACATACATAAGGCAACTAATGGATGACGTGGAGAAGAGAAACGATAAAGGAGAATAATGAGTGGGATGAAGTGATCGCAGGGATGGGATACGAAACGTCGGATTCTGTGTGGTTGAGTGGAAGGGTTTGGCTCGACTCGTGCCACGTACCAAGGGAGGTGTACCCTCGGCATTATTACATGCGGGTGGCGAGATAAGGGGTTTAAAATAGGGCGAGGGGAAGTCATGATGGGGAAGAGCCAATCCTGCTGGGGCCTCCTGGAAGGAAGGGTCTCTTTCGGGTGTGGACGATGAGGGTGGGGGAGGTGAAAAGATTATTGAAAGCCGGAAGAAAGTAGATCTCTTCACTTGACTCGAAAATTTGAGCATAAGCCGAAATTTTGGTACGTTATTTTTAATGTCATAGTGAGAAAAGTTTAACAAAATCCCTGTAAATGTAACTGGATAACTCACGTGACTCAAAATATGGAGATATGGTTTCGATTCAATGCCAATTTGAAATAGTTACATCATGGTTGATTTCCACAAATCGATACAGTGTACACTCATGCGTGTGACGATATGAATAGTGATATAATATGCGTATTTCGATTAAGAGTGTAAGAAGGAGATGTATGAACCGAATAAGACATTGGTGAATGTGGTGAGAAAAAACTCTTAGGAGAAGACATATCAGGGGTCCTAAGAACAAGAGATTGGTCATAAAGGAAATCAGGCAAGGAAACCGCATTTTGGAAAAATTAATTAAAACAAGGCCACTATCAGAGGATTAACATCAATAATTTAGATATTTTGATAGTGCTCACCTCAAAGTGAATGGTGTTCTGGGTATATGTAAGTGCAAACGGTGAAGAAGCATGACGTAGGAATACAGTGGTTATTATTATTAAAAGGGTGACCTACCGGTTTAGAAATGCTTAAATGGAAGAGAGTTTAACTCCTCTGGACTTCCACAGACACAAGCCCCTTCCTCCAAACGCGAAATCTTTCTTCAGCTCAGCATGCATCTCACCTCTTTGCATTCCGTCCATAAAGCCTATTCTCTTTCTTACACATCCCCGCTCGACCAACACCCTCCCCTTTACCATGGCCTTTAGCAAATAATCACCCCTAATCACCCATTCCTAAAACCTAATCGGCCTCCTCCTAATCGCTTGCGTTTTGTTGAGAATTAACATTATTTTGCTAGTTAATCCTATCACATACACCGTGATGAATCACGTTCTCCTTTATTTGATCGTGTACTTTTTGTTTTCAAAACTGCTAATTACGAATAACTGTTCACTTGCCGAATTTATTGCTTAAATAGTTTGATTTTCAGATGAATTCTGTATGTGTAAGATGCCTGAGTAGTGATTGTAGGTAAATTGAAGGGATAAACTGAGGAATGAATGGGTAGCAGTTGGTCCGGTTAACTGCCGTCCTTTAGTGTCGTGAAAACAAGTATTTCGGCATTCTAACCATGTTTGTCTCAATGAGTTACCATTCTGTTAACTGAGGAAGAATCTTGCTGCAAGGATGAAGAAATACAATGAAGCGTGGTGCGCTGAATGGTGCGTGCATCGAACTGCACCAGTGAGTTCCACGGCAATCCATTAAGCCCTTTTAAACATCTACGGCAAAACTCCGTGGAGTAGAGAATGACAACTGAGAGCCCAGGAAATGATGAGCCCTTATGCAGTCAGATGAAAAAGAAGGGAACCAGTCACTATGTTTCGAAAAATGCAGCCTATGTATAATCAGGATATGCATTCATTAAATAAGTGGAAAATTTGGTTTACCAACTAGTACATATTACCACCATTAGCAATATTGGTTGCGTGAGTAGGAATCTCCATTTTTATCAACTTATATTTGAAATAATTACTATGTTATTTTTCGTAGAAAAACGGTTTTTGTGTTTCAATATCCGGTATCTTTTATCAAAAGAAAACCTCTGACAACGACTCTAAAATTTCCAAATAGCTTATTTCCGAGCTTCACTTTGCTTTGCTGTGCATTCAATTCTGTTCCCGTAATAAAGGCATCAATCTTTCACAGCGATGATATTACACGAATGGTCTTCAGTGGTCCATTCGTAACGATTTCTCTGCCAGTCAGAGGAAGTCCATGTGGAATAGCTGGCCATGGAGAGACCACAGAGAATGCACACCCGTTTGAATGCAGGAATCGGGATTATTTGAGCCTTTTTAGACGGATGCACCCGCTCCCGTATTTAAAGATAACAGTTTTTTGGTAAAAAAAATAACAGAGCATGCGCTTCACAAAGCAGAGAGTTGATGATTTAGTCAATGTAACACACATGTTCAAAATTTACTTACGTGAAATTTAGTCTGGAGTATTTTCAGTACTAATCATGAGTTGCTGTTGCAATAAATATTACAGAAAAAGTAAATTTTACAGAACTTTTAAGCAATCTATGAGCAAGGAATAACTAGTGGTTATTTACCATGTGTGGGGGAAATATCCAGTGGTTTGAATGATTATTCAGACTGCTGTCAGAAATAATTGATGAATAATCCTAATGAAATGTAATTTTCCCGTTGGAATTGCTGAATCAGATGAAAATACCTTCTATAAAACCTAAAAAACAAATAAGTTATGTTAGTTGGTCAAGACTTCCGGGGTGACTGGGTAGGAATAACTGTGTACTTGAGAACTTAAAGACGTGTACCCATATTGCATTTACTAGGTACTTTCTTCAGTTATCGATGTTCCAGAGTCATATTAATTCTCCTTACATCATCAAGGTCATTTAGACGCTATGCTAAATTTCCAGCTGAAGCAATGACATTTTGCGGAAAGAACTTCTGTAGCATGCAACCTATGTAATATATGATATCGGCGTTTCATATTTAGTGTTTTAAAAGTAATTGATGAATTATTTAAGCGTCGCAAAAATAAATCCAAGTGCCAGATTGAACATTACACCTTGCACAATTGAAGCCATTGTCGAATAATGGCCATAAATTGTGTTTTTGCCAATTTAAAATAAAATATTATTTAAGCAGTTAGATGCGGTAAACATCTTCTGCATATTTAACTTGTTTTTTTCTTCTGGTTGCTATGACCTACTGGTGCACAAAATCATATGGAACTCTCTACCTGGGTTACTTCTTGACTTATATCTCTTGTTGTACCATTATCAATACATGAAGTTGTTTCAGGCAATAAAATTAAGACCATGTAAACCATACTTTTTATTTGAATGCTCCTTAGCAGTGCAAAAAAATAGTTATCAGTACGATGTCATTCAGTCAAGCTTGGATTTTGAGAACATTTAAGGTGGTCCCTTAGCATTACACTTTAAGGGTAAAAAAAATCATATATTTATATGTTATGATTCACTTTTTCCCGGTGATAAAATATCATCATCTTAGACCACAATTACGATCTTGGCGAAATTTAAAACTTGCCAGAAGACTTCAGGTGAACCGAGCCACCCATGAGGTGGGCTTAATGCAAGATAAAAAAAACGTGGTCTGCTTCGGACCAGACGGTGGAAGTTATACTTCTTTGGCCGGTCGCACACACCCGCTCACACACACAGGCAGACAGGATATATAAATGAAATAAAAGACATTTTTTCTCTATTATTCAATATATTTCTCTTCGATATATTGTTATGAGTGATTTAATTTTTATAATATACACCTGTATTTAACTGTTATATACACCTATATACTATCTGTACGTTTTTGTATGGTTTTTTGTACGTTCGAACTTTGAAAAGAAGTTTTGTTTAAAAAAAATCGCCCCAACCGGGAATCGAACATGGGACTCTTAGGTGAAAGTCGAGTGCGCTACCGACTCACCCATCGATGCTCTTGTTCAAAGTTCGAACGTACAAAAAACCATACAAAAACGTACAATTGTGCATTTTTCTCACCCAAAAAAGAGCGTGACGCGGTTTCTCGACCAACATCCCATCCCAAAAGTATCCAACGGGCGCAAAGAAGTATAATTTCAAAAATTGAGGGAGAAATTATCTAGTTTGCAGGGTGAACCATTTATCATGACCAGAAATGCTGTAAGGTTGAGCCGATGTCAAGGAAAGTTGAGGAAGAGAAGAAATAAAAAAAAAGTTTTGAAAAAGTTGGTTTGGCTTGAATGAGGAACAGACTGAGCATATGCCGACATTTTCGGGAGTCCGTGAGGTGAGTTGGGGAGAGGGGGAGAGGGAGAGGGGGACAGGGATCGGGAGGGAGGGAAAGCACTTGAGAAGCCGCGTCTTTGTATCATTAGGCGGCTTTATACCTACATAGACCTTTATGGAAGTCTCGGGTGAAGCGAATGCCTGATTAATATCGCTACTTGTCGGGAATCGCTCTGCTTTCACGTTTTGGGATTTTCCAGAAGAAAGAGAACGACAGAAGTAAAGGATAAATACGCCAATTTCAAATATACCCTGTAAACACAAAATGCTGCTGAAGCGCGGCAGCAGCGCAATGTCGCAGCGCTGCAGCCGATGCGGACGCGCTGCTGCAGCGTGACCGATACCTTCAAATTTCCGATATTCCCGTGTCACCAGCGCTGCAGCAGCGCTATTGAAGCGCATGAACAGCGCTTCAGTAACGCTTCCACCACGCTGCGGTAACGCTTTCGTTATAATTTTTAATACATTCCAAATGCCTTATTATTTATGAACTCTAGGCGAACCTCCCATTACCTCTAACCTGACGAGCCACAGCCCCAAAACATTATACTCGACCGTCTCGCCCTTTTCTTCAAAGTATAAAAGGAACATAAAATTAAAAATGCCCCAAATGAAATAACAATCATAACAGCACGTAGAATTATCCTTTAACTTGTTACGAAAATCACTTAAGTGTTCATTTCTAAAGATGATACACTCAAAAGAAGACCAACTCGGCCCGGCATAATTTCACGAGGTACACACAGTACTGTATCCCATGGATTTCATTGAGTCCCCCACGGCTGCGTATGTCGAGAGCCAAATTAATGTACTTTTTTAATGGCTTATCATGAAAGCTACGATGACATATATTGTGCCTTGTGATAAAGCTGAAGTTTATAAAATAATTACGTGATGAAAAACTGTTCACTAAAAGATGCACTTTACGCAGCAACAATCTACAGTTCATCTGAGATATCAATGGTAGTCAGCGCCATCTCTTACTCAATGGTACAACCCATTCCATTCAAACTAGGCGCGAAATGTATCGTGGCTGTCTGCATCTGATGTGGCTCCTAATGCGAGCGCGTGCCCTATGAATAATGTTTTTATCCGACAAATTGTAGAAATTGGAACTGACACCGATAAATACGGGAGGGGCATAAAACTGCGTGTTCCATTCTGAGAACTTCATTTCGTACTCTACATCAACAGTTATCTTTTCAACTTATTTTAAATTATCTCGATACATATGATAAAACAGGAGCCTGAAAATATACTAACACTAACAATTCAATCTTCTCATTGCTTCGTGTTAAGGGAGGAGTAAAAGAGCCCATGTTCTGTCAGCGGTGGCTTCATGCTTCACGAACATGCATCGGTAGCGCTACAGCAGCGTGTTGCTGGCGTGCATCACCCATGCGCTGTTGATGCGCTGCAGCTATACCCTTTGGCAGCGCGCTCCGAAATACCGCTGCGGAGACGCTGCGGCAGCGCTTCCTTAAGTGCGAGTTGCGCGTGCAACCTTGAAACCCTTGTGCAGCGCTGCTGCAGCTTTTTGTGTTTATAGGGTATATTAACAAATATATCTGTACACAAAACCACTAGAGTTTCACTGGAATTCGTGAAATTCATTAAATTTTAGGTAAAGTTTAAATTAAATATAAAAATAAATGATTCCTTATTAGTCAAGACGTGAACAACCTCTTTCTAGCATTCTCTGAACATAAAAGTTTGTCTTTCTAGCGTTAAGTTCTCCTCCGTCAAATTAATTTTATGTTTAGGCATATTATCCCCACCGAATGCAATGCGATATCATAGCAGAATCTAAATAACACCCGCAAGCGAAGTAGAAGCTTGTCTATTGTCGCAGAAGGTCGAACCGTGATCAATAGTGTATCGATTATTCTCCCAATGGACTTCTGCCATGGATGTCCGTACTTACCCATTGAAGTACTTATCGCAGGTGACTTTTACGCTGCTGCTGCTAGGAATTGACCTCCATGTGAATTAGTTTGCATCTCATTTACGTGCGGCAGTTGCCGGCCATCGACGGTAGATGGCGGCGATCGCTCGGTGAACAATTGAAATGCAACTCCGAAGCGGCTTTCCACGCCTGCGCTGTCATGTTTACTGCGAATAAAAAAGACTTTCTCGCCATCACGAGCGGAATCGCATTCTCTTTTCAGTTTTTTTCGGTACAATACAATGCTCCTATGATAGCTCTACACACATACTTCCAAGGCAGCTGGCAAATTCATATTAATTGCCAGAATTATTTTGTGTATCGCACCCCAAGGAAGCAGTTTCAATAAAAAAATCATTTTAAATAAGCCCTTATCACAGTATGTAATCGTACTTTGAATTTCGTAATAAGGAAGAATATTTTCCCGTAGAGCAACATGGAGCTTGACGCATCGTTGAACGCCTAGCTACCTACCGGCGCGCCGCAGCGGCCTTAGAATGAGGAAGTTAGAATTAGTAGGTGGGAAGAGGAGGAATGGAAGGAAGGGATTTGTGGTAAGGTGAGGAGATCAAGCGAAAGTTTGAAGGTTAGTTGGAACGGGTTGGGAAGCTTTTAAATCCCAATGAGAAATACATTTTGAGAATGTGTGAAGATAAAACTCAGCCATTTAGTTTTAAAGAGAGCAATTTATGGATTGTATATGATCTAGAAATAACAAAATGCTTTTATAAGTCAAGGAAATGGAAGAAAATCCTTTTCCCATTATTGTCGATATCACAGATGAAAGTTGCTTGGCGGCCAGTATCAGTTTCGCTGTTGCCAAGAATAGACAAAGTCATTGCTAAGGACTTGCATTTTAAAATAATGTTGTAATAAAGGAATTTTTGGCTGTTTACACGACATACAAAACTCTTCCACTGACAAATATTTCCTGCACATACAGTTTCCTGCACATACAGTTTCCTGCACATCCTGTAAAAGCAACCTTTGAAATGAAATTGTGAATTTTATTATGCTTTTGCGCTGTAACTGGAAAATTGATGAGGTTGTAGTACATGTATTGAAACCTAAGTTAGAATGAATCTGTATTATCAGAGGAAAATTGCAATTTCTGTGTACATCATTTGTAACAGGAATTTGAAATCCTCTCAGAACCCAGAGTAAATAACCGTTAAAGATAGCTTCCCCAAAAGAACTACTAATCAGCTTCCTTCGCTAACGAGGAGATAGCACATCTAGGCCGGTTCAGTTGGTTATAAAATATGACTTTACTAAGGATTATTGTATAAATTGCTATCATATCCTTGGCGCTATGCTCTGGTGTTAATTATCTCTAAACATTTGCATATTTTAATTAGATTCTTTTAGATATTTCTGTGAAATCATATGTAGCAGAAGGAAAGAAATATTTCCCTTTTAACTATGGGTTGAAATTTTATTGGCCATGGTGTTGGTACTTTACTGGTGAGCTTTTTGAAACAAATTTTTCTCACTCAGAATATCTCGTGGACCGGTATTACGTTGGCTGTAGAAATCGCTGTTGAGCAACAAACAATTACGTTTCATGCCCACATTGAGCAGATATATCTCATCAAAAACATTCACCAGATAATGCCTGTAGTTTATCTTTTCATCATAATATGGCAAGCTCAATGCCTTCATGAACCGGAACATCAATGGAAAGGTTACGTCAGACAAATGATGCTAACCTTTCGAAGCTGGGAGTCATTAACGAGGTGAAAGTCATTTTAATTGCTTTCTCCTCTGAATCCTTTTGCCAATAAGTAGGCTTAAGTGAGGATAAATTCCGGTGAAAAGCATTATGGGTGGACGAAACAGGTGGAACATGGACGCTAAATTTGAATTCATAAGTATAGCGTGACTATTCGGTCGTTGGAAACTGAATATTCCGAGAGATAAAGAGATTTATTTTCAACTATTTCTCAGAGAGAAATAAGAACTGATATCACTTTAAGGTGGCCCTCGATTGTGACATTTATTTCCTGCCTTTTATTCTCTTGGCCATTCTTAGGCATGGAAATCATATTCGCATCATTACATTTTCCGAGAATCGAGCCTCGAGGAATTAACGAATGTCCCATAAAGGGTTTTTAAACTCTTCTGTTTCCATGTTCTCTTTGGTAGGAGAGAGAAATAATGGTGCATTCCGCTGTGAAAACCTGTTTTCGGTTGCATTTTAGAAAATTAGTTTTACCATTATTTCAGGGAGAGAACGAAGCAATACTTGATAAAACTTTTGTAGTTCTTCACAACCAGTTTCGAAAAGTTATTTTCAAGGTTGAGTTTCAGAGTTAAGTTATTTCTGTTATAATGCGCGCTGGTTTAATTAGTTCCTTAACCACCTACCGCAGAAGTTAGGTTTCGGCTTAGCAACGCAATAATCCAATAACGCACGATTTCCACCGCTGGCATTGGTGTTGTGTTTATCTTAAGATAAAGGTGGTATGCAAAACTGTGCAATATTGCCGTAGTGGTTGGAGCACCAATACGGTTAAGCCCACTTCTTCGTTTTTTAAGCGTGGCAGTGCCAAGATTATCATCTCGAAGTGATTGAAAATTGTCTGGTGGGTGAGCATTCTTCTCACACTAACTATGCTCTTTCTTTCCCACCATTTTCTTGAAGAACTAAATTAACCACGCTATTGTTGGATATTTGCCCTTAGTTTTCATTGCTGTCATCTTCAAAACTTTCACTTCGTGGAATTTCAGCATTTTTGAAAAAATAAAATACCCTGTACTTCTACGCTATAATTCATTGCATCAATAATGTTCAATAAATTTAAAATTTCTGAAATCCCAAAAAGTGACGCTCTGAACTTTTTAATATACTCGTAATTCGATTACAGCACGAACAACTCTTTTATTTGCGAAACTGCCGATTAAATATCGTTTCTCAAGTCTCAAAATCTTCATCCAACGATATCCAAAAGTTGGAGTGGCACCAGCCTTGGTGAGCTTCACCACGAAAGTATCATTTCTTGCGGCAGAGGGAGCAGCGATTGAAGTCAAGAAAATTTTAGGTCTTCCAGGAGCTGAAGGGTTGGTTTGGTAAGAGGGACCGTTACCTTTACTACCTTCACATGGAGCTGAACAACAACCAGAGTTAGAACGAATGGGTCTGCATTCAAGACTGTGCGAAGTCCAAATCAAATGTAACAATCGCCTTTAAGGAGCCCTAAGTCTTGACGAAGAAACTATGCAAACTCTGAGATGCACAGTGCGTACCTTGTGATGTACAGTTTGAACGTAGTGACACCCAACTCATGCGCAGTGACATGCGCACTTGAATCCCCAATCTACCATGACCACTGAGTTTCAACCTAAATTTATTAATTAATAAAACCACTTGTTTGCAGGATCGGAAAAAACAACTTATTAAAGTGGTTCCAAATTTTGCATTACCCCTCTCCACCAATGGTAAGTAATTGTTCAACGTAGTCACCGATTGTGACGTAGAACAGTGGAATGACTCGTAGGAGTGCAAACAGTTGATAGCAGACACCGTATGGAAGATAACTCTCTCCAAACCTTAATCGTGCACCCGTTTTACCAAGCATATATTATTTGGCGAATTCTGATTATAATCAGTGAGGCAAAGAATTCGCAAAATTGCAATCATTTTATACCCAACAAAGCAGACAAAGGTGTAACAAATGGTGGGACTAAGCAAGGCCGATTTGTCAAATTTAACGACTTTATCAGAAAAGTCTACCTATATCTTCCTTTTCTTTGTGCTTATTCATGTTTGTAAATTTATTAGTTGGAAGAAATAAATATCTATCCATCTAAGTAAGAGCTTTCATATCTCAACCAACGATCGTACCAAGTGCTATAAAAAAACTTTAAAGACAACCATATCGTCCTGTTCAGCGCTTATTCCACCAAGGGAGCAGAAAAATTTAATTACCATGAACTTGAAACCTCCGAGGATGTATGACCATCTAAAAATCCACCACCCCTTCCCGGGTACCCCCCCATCCGTCCATTCGCTTCCCAATACTCTGCTCCTTGCCGTTTATTAGCCCAAAAGATTAACATATTATCCAGTAATTTTACCTTTTTCAAACCAGAGTATGGGATCAAAACCTCTTCTGACTTAGTTGATATCTCTCATATCCCTTTTCACCACCTGAAAAAGAGAAAATAGTGTCCTTCGAAGTTAAATTCTTGGTTCCCTCCATTCCAGCGCGTGAAGCCACCGATTTATCAATAGATTATTTAGTGGAAGCAGGCTGTCGCAGTGAAATTTTAAGGGATTTAAAAAGCATTGACACCTTGACCTGAAGCAATATTACTTTACTTTTGACGGATAGTTTAAAAAAAAAGAACATGGACATTCAAAGGGATATCCAATTACACCACTACGAGTGGAAATATTCATGGATTCTCTGGTGAAAATCATTTTTCTACTAGAATACCCATTCTAAAAACAGTTTTTTTTATTATTACCGTTATGTTGACGACATTCTTTGCCTGTGGGCAGGATATTTCAGACAATTTTTGCTCTACTAAACTCCCGTCACCAACATATTCCCTTTACTACAGATATTGGCATGGAGGGAATTAAATTCCAGGTCCTAGCCATCCCTCTTAAGGTGGCTTGTCTAAAAACCAAAGTGAACAGGTTTTCTTAAAAATTTCCAAATATGTTCCTTTTTGGATATTCTATGGAATATCGAAGAAAAAACGGGGGATCATCGACATACTTTTTGCAATATTTTCGATTCTTTTAACATGGAGCTTATGGTGCTCTCCACTCCAATAGGATAAATTACGCACTTTCTCCATTCCTACTGAACAGATTTTAACCAAAAACTAATATAATGTAGCTCTAATAAATTGAAATCTATTCTGAAAAAATAATTTAATACTATTGACTGAAAGTTTTCGTAAATACCATTAAAAAATATGTACCCAAGAATTTCAAATGTCGCGCGCGGCTATGTGGTGTCAAGTTGTCAACGTGGCACACGGATGTACGGGACATGCTAACGGTCACGTGGACATGACGAACAGATCTAACTTGGGCAGAATGGACGCTGTTGCCGGATTAAAAACGGAAGATTAAATAATTTATAGAAACATATTTTAATACTAGTTCGCATTCGAGTTACAATAAATCTTTATTAAAATACTTATTTTGAATTCAATGGCCACGGTTGTGAACTGTTTTCGGAAAATTAATTTCGCAAGAATGACTTATGAAATGAATCAAGTCTGCATTTAAGCAAATTTTTATGGCAATGTGTAAATTTAAAGGACAATATTTCAGAATGTACCTGAGACATAAGTCATTCCTACTGAATATAGTACAAATACGACCTATTATTTAAATTTTAAACGAGCATTAAAATTTAAGTAACTAAATTTCTCAATAACTAACGATTACCCACCAGCCACCTTAAAGGTACTGCACACCACTTCTCCATCTAACGTAAATGAACCATCTCAACCTTAATCGTCTCTCATAACTCCAACCTCCACTATTGCTGTAAACACTCTGCTTTTCACTCCAGGCTACACGGGCAAGTTTCCATTTCCTAAACGGACACACCCTTCCCCCACGTACTTGGAGTGATATTGCCAGTGGCAATATCGTTAACAAGTTCCCAAGAAGGCTTCCGCGGAATTGAAGACACTTTGATTCTCGGGTCTTCTTCCGCGTCTATCCGCATCTTCCTGGACGATATTTCGTCCACGTTCCAGCTGGCTTCTTCAGGTCCGCTGAAGTGTCGAGTTATTGGTCCGGTCATTATCGCAATTCCGTCAAGCATACTCGCACCTTAGGCGCGGAAGTGTGTCATGATTGGCCCATTCTGCTGAAGACCCTTTTCCACGCGTCGTCGGCGGAAGTGTAGTCGTCCTCTTAGTTGATATCTTTTGGAGTTTTGGCTAATTCTATAGCTTCTCGTATGATTCTAGGGAAACAGCGGCCCTATTTTGCTAATGATTCCGTTTCGTTAAACCCAATGTAGCTTGTAGTCCAACTCCACTGACGTTCTGCGACCGCAGACAGGCGAATTTGTCGTTTTTTTACGGCCCTCTCATGCTCTTGGAGTCGATATTTCAATGCTCTCGAAGTCTGGAAGATGTAGGAGTTGCCACATGAGCAACTGACAATCCTGCCTGCCTGCGGTCACATAACATCAGTGGAGTGAGCCAACCATCCCGAAAATCAAGTATCTTCAAACGGTTACCAAGCCGCTCCAATGACAAACTCCTTGCGAAGAAGATACACCAAAGTGCCATCTCATCGACCAGTTTGAAAAACATCTTCCCTGACCCAGCCCTCTCGTTGGTCTAAATTACATTCATGTGCAACATTACCTATGAAATAGCGCGACTGATGCTCAGAGAATCCTATAACCCACTCACGCTGAGTAAACTCCTTTCTAATTCTAAATACTTATTTGACGCTCGAGAAAGGTGCGATGTTTAGGTTTTATCATGTAAAGACTGCAAGAGTGTTCACGTTTGACAAACCACGAGGAATGTCAAACTGAGATGTGAAGGGCACTGGAGGAGCGCGGCTAACAAAGGCAGAATATCTGTCATTGCAAAGCATTTAATCGAGGCTGGCCACGATAGTGATTCTAACCCTGTCATTTAAAAAATACTTGGCAAAGATGATAAACTTGATTTGTTGTAACAATTAGAAATTCCTTCTAAGATGGCTATCCCCAGCATAGCCCTCCTCAATGGTATAATCAATATTAGACCTTCTCGTCTATTGTCCTTTTGCTTTTTCCGCCCAATTCCCATTACTCTTGATCACTCCACTCACGTATCTCTTCCCATAATCAACTCCCCTCTCCACCCTCCTCCCCCTCCCCCACACCTTCACTTTCCCAGCATGTATCAAAGAGGTCTTGAAAATGACACTATAGCGGCGAAACCGCGGGCGACGATATTTTATTGAGTGGTGATACGAATTATCCATTTTTTTAACTCATTGCTGTAGTTATATTCAATTAGCAAACGCATATTCTTTTCTTTTGTCGTTAGAAAACGTGTTCTACCCCAGGCAGTATTTTTACTGCATATAAAAAATAGTACTCTACAAATAAAACTGATGATCTTAGGCCTGACCTCGTGGAAATTATGGATACCCATGATGAGAAAACCACCTTAGTTATTTCCACAAACTTTCTTACGCTGGCACACGCACGTTTCACCACACTGCGGCATAATGATTATGCCACAGTGTGGCGAAACGTGCGTCGTGCCAGCGTAAGAAAGTTTGTGGAAATAACTAAGGTGATTTTCTCATCATGGATAGTACTCTACAATTACATGAGTATTTCTTGGATGGCAATGCCTTAAGTATAATTTTGCGTTGTTGCTTGCATTCCAGAACTGTAAAACTTCAGGGTGGTTTGAGATTTCAACTTCAAAACAGTCATTTACAAAGAAAATCAAACTTTGGAAATTCAACATGGCATTGAATTATAATTCGTGGCAAGCACTAAAAGAAGTTAGTAGTTTCATTTGTAATAGTTCACTTAGTAATTTCTCAAAACTACGACTTTTATGATATGGACGTATCTAAAAGATGGTTGAAGGGTTGACTTTGTGGAATTTCGACATGATGCCATAGTTAAAACTTTGTAATATTCCACACTGTTTTTATTAATAGTACAAGCCTGACCGGTTTCAATGTTAACACTTCATCATCAGAGGCTAAAATTGCCATTGGACCATAGTTATTTGCGTGAATGTTAGCCTATGATGATGATGTGTTAACATTGAAACCGGTCAGTCTTGTACTATAAATAAAAACAGTATGGAATATTACAAAGTTTTAGCTATTGCATCATGATATGGACGTCATGATTTTTTCCAACTCGTTGGTTTCAATGAAGGATATATCAATTAGTAAAATCAATTAGGGAATCAATATGAACATTTGTGAATCTCTACACCCTAATTATATCAATAGTAAGAATTAAACACCAAGAGGTCGTAGTATTTTTGCACCAAAGGTAGTTGGTCACAAGCACACCAAACCAATCACTCTCCAAACATGCACATTTGCACACTTACACGTAAAAATCCCAAAATTGGTTCCTTTACACGGATGTAGGGGCCACGTTCAGGAGCACCAATATTTGGTACTCAATGATGCACTCTGTGGTTGCCTACGGGAATTTTTTGAACGCCAGGGACAACCAAAGATGACACTCTCGCACCCTATAGTCATTCGCGTGAATTCAGGGCCAACACTGAGAACTACTGCGGAAGGGTACTCCAATTCACACACTCTGAGGCGTTTGCGGGAAGTTACCCAGCAACACAAACAGACGTCGGTCGGCTCTCTTCCCAGGGTGGGGGCTGTAGGGGACTCCGGAGAAGATGTGAAACTATCGGGAACACACAATCGCTCAAAACACTCTCTCGCGCATATCATTCAATCAATCATTCACTCAATCATTCACTCAATCATTCACTCAATCATACACTCAATCATTCACTCAATCATACACTCAATCATTCACTCAATCATTCACAAAAATTATCTCCCACGAACAGGAAACATTTTCCGTTGCCCCTACACTCACAATATTTCAATTTTGGCGTGGGTTTCTCGCCTCCACGCTTCAATCAATTCCTGGCATGTTTTTCATCCCCCAAGCGCGAGAGTAAGTGAAAGGGGTGGTACGTGTCTCACGATCATCGCCGTCGTCGCTTTATTGCGACCATTTTGGATCGGCGATCGCTGGTCAGCCACTCTAATTAGAGGCCGGATTGGCTTCCCTCAAGGTGGTTTGAGCGAGATAGATCCATAGTCATAGTGGAAACCATATTCAAATTTTATTCTTTGATTTCAGCGTCTGTAAGAAGTATGAAATAAATATTGGAGTATTAATTGCGCAAATATATAGTTATATATGACCAATATTCTCAGTAATTAAATAAATAAAGCTACATAGGTCTACCTATAACATGACTCATTTTTTTCCCACGGAACGGCTGAAAACCCTTCAAAACAGCAGGTTTTGTTGCGATTTTGTAAAAGTTACTGTGGTGAGTAATAGATTATTTTTTATTAATAGTTGGGAAAAACATGCAATCTATACACCGTTAGTTTTTTGACGAAATCTAGGTGCTATAAATTCCTATTTCCTTCAATATTCTTCCTCTGGAGCGCTCAGCCAAATCTATCCCATGTAAAACAGACTGTATTTACAGGCAAGTTGCTCGAAAAGTAGTTCGGCAAGGGGTTGATATATTTATATCATTGGAAATATGAGAGTTGTTTCTTTAAAGTGAGGCCTAATTCATCAAATTCTAGGTGAAGTGATTTTTCGCTCAAACTACCTTAACTTGCGCTCTGGCTTTCATCGCAATCCGGTGAAACACTTTGTAAGCTCTTCGCGGGACAATCCATCAGTCCACCCAAATTGTGCTCGAATCGTTGTTGAGGGAACGCGATTTCGTTGCGGACTCGATGAAGGCACGAGCGACTACGTGCTTGCAAAACGGCAGGTCGCTGATTGGTGAGACGTGATGGAAAGTGATTGAGGAGATATGTGCCAGATGGTTCGTTTAGTAGTTTCAACAGTGGTGTCATTTGCTAACATCATAGTAACACGTCATAACCACAGAGGTAGCGAAAATGTATTTCACTTACAATTATATTAACTTTTTTTGTAGATTTTCGCAGCTCATTGTTTATTGTATGGCTTTTGGTTCTACGATTAATTATTTAGTATTAGGCAACAGTTTCACCGTGCTATGCTGCCGGCTTCGTTGGGCTTTTAAGAACAACAATGGTCTTTTTTTTTAATAAGTAAACAATTCCAACATTTGATGATTTTGAGAAGTAAAAACTCAATTTCGAAGAAGTCTCTTCCAGGTATAAGGGAGTATATAACTATCCTCTCTATTGATGTTATATTGGTCTTTTTTCTATTTCAATCGCCTCCCTTATGAGCCGCGGAAAGTAACTGCTTTCTTTGTGTAGTACTCTTGCCGTCTCGATGTCAATGGCGTGACCCTCCTCTAACGTATTGTGCTCAGCCACGGCAGTGTTCTTAAAAGCCCGACGAAGCCGTCAGCACGGCGAAACTGTTGCCTAATACTAAATAATTAATTACATTTATATTAATTTGGGCAAGATATCACGGCATATAAATTTTAATTAATGTGGCATTAGAATATAATATAATATTTCTAATGATAGTTCTAGGTGAATTCGATCGGTCGTAGGTATTTGTTTTTAGTGAGATTATGAGATTGTTTTAACCATGGTGGGTAAACGGCAAAACCTAGTCTCTTTACCCAGAGAACAGAATGAAATACCTTTAAACTTCGACTAAACAATAAATTACGTCTCCATTAATTTTTATCTATATCCTAAATTGTTTTATCACAACCTTTCAATTCATCTGGAGTTGATAATTAAGAGCATGCTACCAAACTGGTAATAAATCGGTTATTCGAGGACAAGGAGGTACAGTTTTTATAATAAGAATTAAATTAAATAATTTATTAAAACAGAGCGATGCTACTTTGATTTTTTTTGTTTAGCGCATGCAATGGTTTTCTTCAAAACATATCTAAGTTGCTTCATTTATAATATATTCTCAATATATGTTACAACAATCTCTATCAGACTATGTTTTGTTTACGTTCCGGCATCATCCATGTATTCTCATATAATTATTTTCCTTCGTATTCACTAGTGCAATTGAGATCTTTATAATCATAAAGGAATTAAAAATAGGGGAAGCAACAGTCTCAGTCTCTTATCGCACTGCTTCTTATTTTCGAGATATTTCCTAAAAAAAGAAACTGTTTACCATTGGACATTAGGCTTGACTATTTGCTCCATAGAGACCTTATTTAAAATAAAAAAAGGAAGATCTAGCTTACAAATCTTGTTCGGGATGTAACGGTTTGTAGTACTTATGTCTTCACAAATATTTGAAAAATAAATTTATTAGGTACTTGCAGTAGGTAACTCTTTTTTTAAAGCGCAAAAATGCCTTTCTTTGAAAACGTGTTTTCAGTGTACTACGTGAAATAAGTCAAGGTAAGGCCTCAAATATGTAGGTATATTTTGTAAATTATTCTGACTTTAATTTGTAGAAACAAAGTTTAGCGTAGTAAAAACCAAGGCGTATAGATAAAGTCATGCTTTTTATGACTGCTTATATTTGAAATAAAATTCAAGTGTGGTTTCCAATATGACTAGAGCAAAATCTCGCTCAAACCACCGAAACTAATGTCACCTGCCGAAAACGCCATTCTGTACCACGGCTTATCAATAGGTTATCCCTGCATATACTGCAGCAATTTTTTCTGCGAATTCTTATTCTTAGATAGAAGCATTTATCTTGTTATAAAATCCTGCATTGCAGATTGCTATTTGCTGCAAATTATCCACCATTTAGATGAAACTGAAGCTTAGAGGAACACTGCCAAGCAATATTTTTCACTTCATTGCAACGGTTCACTGAAGGCTACTGACGATTGTACTGATCAGTGTGGTTGAATGACTTACAGAAGAGTAAATTTAGCAAGCAATTCGTTCAGAATGATAAAGAATCGAAAAATGCATCTGCCTAGTATAATCGAGCTAGAGAGTAGAACCAGTAGATAGATGAGCAAAATTTGTGACATTATAAGTAGGTACAAGTTTCTGGTAAAGCCTTCCAAAAAACACTATTTTATTAACGAGTGTAGGAAACCTTTTTGTGAATTTTCATTCTCCTTTTCATGAGAAATATATTTATATTTTTTTTCCTCGCCGGTACGATGTCGTGACTTACGGTTGCGATGCCGGTACGACGGTTGATTAATTTCACGCTCACTAGGCACACGAAAAAAGTCGTTATTTCATGATGTTAGTTCCTCCAGCATAATTTTATAAGCAGAATATGATCTTTAGGGGGTCTTCAAACTTCTGTTTGCCATTCTCATAAACCTACGGTACTTTTTTCACCGTAAATTAGTTCTTTCTGTTTTGACATCAAATTCTTCACCTAACAAAACATAACCATGAGTGACTATAGGGTCAACGGGGCTGTTTTAAATTGTTGACACCGCTAATGCTTGCCAATTTTTAAGGAATGTGTAGATTATATCAAACTTACCACGGAGTTTGTCTAAAAAAAACGTCCCTCACATCACTCTCAGACGAAAGCGAAGTTGAAAAAGGAGTCTATAATTTAGTGAATGTGGTCGAATATTATCTATATTATTGACGGTACCCCGTCAGAAGATCACGACGACATCAGATCACGCGACAACAGATCACGAAGAAAGGATCACGAAGACAATGGATCACGACGACAATAGATCACGATATACAAAAAACGCTGTATTTAAATAAGTGAAAGATAGAATGAACCTAATAACACGGGTTTCACTTCATCAGATATATTTCACTGTTGTAATTCCTAATAGCATGATACAAATCACACTTACACAATTTATTATCATTTAGGGTTATTTGGTTGGGCAACTCGCCGTAGTTTTACGCAAAACAATCACCATTGGGGTGGGTTGGTCATTACCCAACCCACCCCAATCAAAAGGGTATTCGTGAAAAAAGAAACGTAACTATCCGCCAAATAACCTCCTCCCCAGGTAGCCTTGAAGGTTACCCGTGCCTCCAGTCTCAAGGAGTTCGTGCGTTTCCCCGCTTGGTGGCGCTGTCATCAGGTATGCCAGTAATGTTATCTCTCTCTACATTCGGAACTACTCCGCAGCGCCCCCCTCCCAATTACACATCTGCAGCAAAATATCCACAAAATACTGAAGGAAAATATATTACAAAGTAATTTTCCCATTTCCATCGTGATTTAGTGTCGCGTGATCTGTTGTCGTCGTGATCTATTGTCTTCGTGATCTGTTGTCGCGTGATCTGTTGTCGCGTGATCTAATGTCATGGATCCTTATTGACATGGTATTTGCGATTTTGAGAAATCACTATGGTGGTGGAAGGAGGTGTTGATGGGAAAAGACGAAATGGTTCGAGGATGAAAAGTGATTTTTCAAAATTATAGTTTGGAGTAAAGTGGAGAAGATTTCATCAGGAAACAAGCGTTGTATCGATGGCATCCAGTGAGTGACAACTGCATAATAAACCGCTAAACCAGTGACCTTAGGCTATGCTCCGGCTGTTCAACCAAGTCAACCGCCTCTTGCAGGAGACGCTGTCGTTTTCCGGAACTGCTATCGGCGGTGGCGAGTGAAAAGTTTCTTCTTTCTTCGCTGAACGACCACTAGTCTTCAAATTCAGCGTGACGTGCATGCAAATAAAATATCGCAATCTTTCGTGAAACATCTCCGTGGAGCTTGGGTGAGTTTTAAGAGTATCAACATGAACAAGAAAAGAACGTAGTGCTGCATTTGACACTTTGAGCCATCCTCTCCGATATTTCTGGTGTCTGGAAACTTTACGCCATTTCACAATCTATTACATTCATGGTTTAACTCTTAAGCCAATCATATTCACTCTATAGTGACCAGTGAGTTTAAAATACGGGAACAATGCAGTGAACTTTTCAGTGTATTGCCACGCATAACGCGATCCAATTTTTTTAAAACTAGACCTTTCTCTTGGCCTAACTATGTATGCTGCAAATGGGTGTATTTATTTTTAAATTATTAAATGTAAAGATTCCTTTGTATTTATATGATCAATATTTATATAATAAGGACAAAAAAAGCGATTGACTAGAAATAATACGAACTTAATAATACCATGCCATAGTATAACTACAAACAATAAATCATTTTATGTAACATCGTGTAAATTGTGGAATTCTCTTCCTCAGAATATAAAGACGCTGACATCTGTGTATGCATTCAAGAGAACTCTGAAAGAGTATTTATGTTCTAAGTATTAGTATATATAATGAAACATTTACTTATTTCTTTGTTTTATTTTTTGTAAATTATGTAATATTCGTGGCTGCTTATACAAAGCATTGTAAGTGTTATGCCTTTAATCTTTTTATGTAATTTAATCCTTTTATGTAATATCAACCTCTAATATTATGTCTCCTGCATGTCATTATGTAGCTATTACTTTATTACTTTACGTTGTTTGTAACTCTTATCAGCAGCTTAAAATATAAATAAATTTAAATGCCATGTACTTGTGCTCCATGGGGTTATATAGTCCCAGAGTAAATAAACTTTATCTTATCTTATCTTAACTATAATTGGCTCTTCTATATCCCACACTGAAAACTTCCACTGTTTTCATATTGATGTCGAAAAATAGAGAAATATGTATCGTCAGAGGAAAGTAGTAATATTTCACTTTAAAATTTTCTAATGTATTTAATTTGTATTATCTTAGTGTAGTTCTGAGGTCCCTAATTTTTCATGTACCTGCTTAAACCCAACGGCCGAGCTAATTGCGATACCCACCAGTGTCTGACTTAGGATAAATAATTGGTATGGATGGCACCCAAAAGCGAAGTTTATGCCTTATTGCAATTCATGTGGCGCAAGATATATTGGTTAAACAGTTTGAATGTTTCCATTCAGATCTAAAAAGCATAGGAAATGTTTTTTTTAGGTATAAGTATGTCTCATCCACTAATTTTGCAAAACATTCTTAGAGAACGGAGAAAACAGTGACTATGCTTCTGAGATCTTGCATTAATCGAGCAGAGGAATAAATGTGGACTTACTTCACGACAGGAAAATATAAGCGCATCAAAACTAATTAATTTGAAAGACCTCCTCCTGACCTCTGCACGATAGGTAAGATTATACCTTTCATATTTTCCTTTCCGATTACACCTATTGATAAATTTTTCGTTTTAGTCTACGACTCCATTACAACAACGTTGTAGACCATAATTTCTCTCATTGGAAACAAAAAACTCATTATTTAAACCCAATTCTTGATAGAGTTGGTTATTGACCACTATTTAGTATAAGGATGCTTTATGGAGAATTGGTCATTAATAAATTGTCACTACTTCTCTTGCCAACATTTCGAAACTTTATTGTTCCATCATAAGGGCTACATTAACATAAAATAAAAGTGTTAACAAATGTTTTTTACACAAATTGTTGAAAAAAAATGTTTAAAACAGCCATACCTTAAGGTGGAACACTTAGATTACCAATTGGGTAATCTAAGTGTCCCACCTCAAAGTATGACTATGTTTACATATGTGTTTTCAACAATTTGAGCAAAACACATTTGTTAATACATGTACTTTATGTTACCGTAGCCCTTATGACGGAACAATGAAGTTTCTAAATGTTGGCATGAGAAGTAGTGACAATTTATTCATGACCAATTCTCCATAAAACATCCTAATATGTTGAGATCGCACGGATATTTGACCGCTCGCATGAATCGTTCTCTCGATTGAAGTGGATGGCAAACGTTCCTCGCCACGCACATTACTTCACACTCAATCATGTAAACTGATGATCCTCTTCACTCCTCACATCACGCCCTCAATAATTCGATGTGAAATTCACGGAGGCGGGGATGATGTCGCCAGGATCCACTGTGATCCACTGTGGCCCACGGCCCTCATCCCCTTTCACGCTCATCCACTGCTGTGATGACGAGGGATGGATGCAAATTGAGAACTGGGGCTCTGAGGGAAGAAGGCAGGCGTAGAGAGTGAAAAAAGCCCTTTCGCAGCCATAGAGGGTATTTTCTCCAAAGGTCGTCAGAATATGAATAAAATAACTTTTAAGTCATTTTAGTGACATACCACATATAAAGAAGTAATAGTCAGGTATCCGATCGAATGAGACTACATTTATTTAAATTATGTTATTTAGTCACGAAGCCATAGAGGTGGAATGGGTCACGAGGCAAGCGTTAGTAAATACATCACCTGAGACTACATTTATTTAAATTAAGTTAATTAGTCACGAAGCCATAGAGATTGAATGGGTCACGAAGCAAACGTTAGTACATCACCGTTTCCATCGCGATACTCCATTTTCGATTTAATATTGGAGATGTATGCTCGTCAAAAACCCTTTGGTTTGGAATTTCCTCTTCGATTCTTCAATCATAGGTACCTCAATAAACAGAAAATTTGGTCTGAAGTAAATCGCGGCTGATCACTTAAAAAGATACAGGAAAAATTGTCTAATGGGGCTATTCAGGTATAGCCAACATCAGCTTTTTCTTCCTTTTGACACTTCCCTCCTTGCCACTCAAGGAAGCGTAAGATCTTAAGTATCTTAACTTAGGCTTTCGATTTTTGAGCTTTCTGTACCCATTACCTCCTGTGCCTTCGTAGTGGTTAAAGGTGAGGTCGTTGCTCGTTATCGTTTCGCGGTGTCCCGTGATGGTTTAAACTTGAGATAACCCAAACTGAAGTTGCTGCCTTGGATTGGTCCCGTGGCGTTTACTAGTGGTATAGGTAATAACGTTCCTCACGTGGACATTCTTTATATTGGTGGAACATAATCAAAGGAACAGATGCAACGAGTAAATTATTTCGTTAGGGGAAGCGGAATTGATTATTTTAACACGGTTAATTGTCATTCGTCACGCTAATAATTTATCATCTCAACTGAAGACATTGATCTCTTTGAATACTCATGCCTTGTGTCAATTACACGTATCCACTATCGGCGGACCAACAAGCTCAAGAATAGACTCCATAACGTGTAGCCACCATGTCGTGAAGTCGTTTCACGAGTCAGTATTGGTAAAAACCTTACGAGACACTGTCGTCGTTCATTGAAATGCATGATTGGTGAAATACGAAAATGATTAAATAATATCGTATTTAAAAACTCCGACTCACTTCGGTTCAAAAAATGTTCCATTGCCAGTACAATGCTGTACAAAGAAGGGTTCAATTTTCACTGATGTGATAGATTACATGCAATCAATTATAGTTAAGATAGATTGATTATGAAGTGGAAATAAGAATACGAAACGTCTCATACCCCATTTCAATGACTCTGTTTGAGAAGTGTTGGCTGAGAGATTCGCGCAGTGATTTGACCCACTTGGTACGGCAACAGCGCGGCGGGAAAGTTAAGCTAAATTTGTGACGTCTTCCGCCTCCGACATTATTGGTTGTCGAATGTTGGCGCTGTGGGCGAAGGAGTTTGATTCCCATGTCACATTAATTTATTTTTAGTGAAATTTCCCCATACCGAATTTAGTGAAATTTTCCCATGGTAAGTTAAGCTCAATAAAAAGAAGCTCTCTATTTTGATCAATAGTTTAGTATCAAGAGATCAATGTTCTTTGCATAATAAAGGCTTCATCGTGATAAATAATGATATTTTTGTTGCTTAAAGAATTAGAATCAGTTCTTCTGAAGGATATCATACTTAAGTATTAAGTGATGGGCAAACAAATAGCGGAGCCTAGCATTTTATTTACTTGTTTACAGTCTAATTAACAGCTAAGATTAGTATATTACCTGTTCTGTTTACAAAGAATCTATTTTTCTTCATCTACACTATTTGAACTATGAGACTGCAATGGTACTTGTCTTGTGATCTAAGGTAGTTTTTATACAGCACTATCAATGTGACAAAAGTTTAAAACTTTGTAGAATTTACTGTTGATAATTTATTACCTGTGAATCCAATTAATGTTCCTTCCGGTCTTAGTTGTCTTGATATGGTTTTCACTGTATGACCAGAATTTGGCATATTTTCTAAATCCCAGAAAATTAATGAAATTTCTTTTAAATACCTGCTCAAATCTAAGAGTTTTGTTTCCGTTTTCTGTTCCACTTGATGAGTGGTTTCGCAATGAAGAAAAGCGTGTGCACATGCTGTTGACCGTGGTTAAAAGGGTTCATATCAATGGTATTTTATGACAATGTTTCTTGAATTGTCTTGAATCTGGCCCAAACTCTAAACAATAAACAATGGCCTTGGGTGTAAGGACTTGAATATCAGTTGCAAGTGGTAGGCAATCCAATAAAATGCCTTCCTGCAGCATTAGGGGAGGGATATCCCGAGTATAATGCTATAAATACTTTGGTACTTCACTGTCACTTGTAACAAATCGTAGAAAACCTTTTCTTGCTTACTGGGTTGGTACTGTAATTAAATACCAGCTTAATATCCTTTGTTTACCAAATTTTCTTCGCTATTCCAGAGAGATGCACCTAAACTCTACGGAAATTCATCCTTTCCAGAAAAAGAATTAGCATGGTTTTCAAGAATAAAACTTATGCAATGGTTCAAAATCAGCATATTCTTGAATGCCACTCATTGCTATAAAAAAGTACAATATTTATGTCACTCGTGATTATGAGGCCACTATAGAGTTATTCTTTGAATTCAACAAAAATTGAAATTAAAAACATGCATAAAATCTGTATTGGCCTCCGGCTTAGAGCATGTGTACACATATTGAAATAAAAAATTATGAAACGGCCTAGGCTGTCAAGGGGCATTCTTAAGTTATTTATTTATAATATTCAGTGAATGCAAGGGAGTGTTTTAGTGTCTTAGATTCACTTCAATTTTGAAAACTATGTTTTACATGACAAGCACGTAATGGAATGTAGAAGTTGTTAGAGGAAAATTATATTATTCTACTTATTATGATGAAACCATTGCTGCGATATGTAGACATAGGTACCGCGAGTGTAAGAATATTACTTCACTTACTCATGTGATTTTTGAGGCTTCTACCAGAATCCCACTCCCCCTATGCTTCGCTGATGAACTTTTTCCAATGCCGACCGAACACCTTGCTCCATAGGTTTTAAGGAAGCACACGTAAGGTCTCTTCCCCTCAACCTCCTTCGGTCGTTTCTCAACTGACCCCCTCAGCATCTGTGGACACTAAGTGAAATAACATGAGGACGGGCAACGGCCAGCCACGATGGAAACACTGGTTCTCAATCAGTCACCGAAGTTAAGCATCGGGCTCGGCTCGAGTTTGGAGTGGTGATCCTCCGATTCGTCCGAGTGCTGTTGCCCCTGTCTGCGCGTGGCAGACAGTGTGTGAAATAGCCATTAGCCATCGAAGCACGTTAAAAAAAAATACAAATAAAACATAAGGGAATGACACTATTGCTCAATTAGTCCTCATCGGTGAAAGCAGTTTTTCCGCAAAAACTATGAATTAATTGCACCAAAATGCAAATCGACTCTCTCTCTTTGCTGTGCTATTCAATCTCTTGACTCTGCATGGAGTTATGAAATAACTGAATTTAGGAGGGACAATATTTTATGCGTCATCTCCGGCTTATGCACTGAAACTTTTAATAAATAATTCGAAAAAAATTCACTGGAACTATTAATGCAGAGCTCTAGCACGTAAAAAACGACATGGCGGTAATTTTTTTCAGAAATAAAGCAGCAAAATGATATATTCAGCAATAACACTTCAAAAACTATGTTCCGCTGCCTTCGTTTCAAACATGTTACTTAATTAATTCTGACCATGTAATGCACGCAAAAGGTATTCATGGCATTTGATTTTTTTTAAATACGCGCAATTTTGAAGGCCATTATTAAGGTGGCTGGAGCGGTAATCGTGAGTCGTTGAAGGCTCATTCTAATAACTTTTCAAATAAGTCGAAAAAAATATTCTTGGACCACATTTCACTCAAGTACACCTGTTTATACGTTGGAATTCAACATACACGCAGTAATGTATATGATTCAAGAGTTATATTTCAAATTTCGCCTTAATTAACGCATTGTTTTGTCTTGGATTTTCGGCGCGAAATTCGAAATTAACGAGAAAATCATATCTAAATATGCTTTTCTTACTTGGCATGATACCTTGATATTTGTTAGCAGCTATTATAATAATATGACACTTATTATGTCGTATTTAGGAGAAAATCTGTACATAATTAATCGAATTGTTTCAAAATATATGCCATGTGCCATAAGAGTACTTGTTAAAATATCATTGAATTTCCAGGAAACCAAATGGGTAGCTTGCAGGTTTTTTCACTTTTATCGATAGATATTACTTATAAGGACACGTATGCAAATTTTCACGCAAATCTGTACATAAACAAAAATCGCCCCAGCCACCTTAATGAAACTATGACGAAAAGGACAGAACAGTCTACGGCCACTAATCCGTACTCGCGGTGTCTCACTGTCTGCTTTCGGCGGCTACAGCAGCGCAAAAATCGCCAAAATGTAACTGGCGATATGAGAGATCGATTTGATGAACTGAATGAGGCATCCTCCGCCGAAAATGAACAAGTTTATAACTTTATGGCAGGCACGGTTTGCTTCTCCATTTTCGGAAACTTTCTCCACATAGGAGCAATCCGTTAGGTGAGAGAGCAAAATAGCTCTCCAGGAGCAATCAAAAAAGATACGAATCAACTATTTCTCGTTACCTTGAGAGAAAAAGTACGGGAATGAGAAAAAGGTGATGCTGGTCATCACTTAATGTAACATTATCTAATGGAAGATGAATGATCGAGTATTCCAGACAGCCGATTATTCACCATTTAATTCAATATCTTACTCAGAATAACATGTAAATGAGGTTATATGGAATCCTACGCTCATATTATGCACTGAATTGATTAAGTTTTCTCCTCCTGATGGCTTTTAATTAGTGTTTACATCAGAATTATAATTAATTGAAACTTAAATGCATCTTGTACTTAATTTATTTCTTAGTAATTTTTAAACTTCATGCTCAACAAAGGATTTAAACGATAAAATCCGAATCAGGTGAATACTCAAAGCTATAGAACACTATTTTTTATTTTAGAATTATTTACTCTGGTGTTAGACATATTCCTTTATTTCATGTTGCAGATTGCATTGAGGCCAGCGGTTTACTCAACGGTCCTCCGGCATCTATTGTTATTCAACTCAACTAACAATAATGGGTAAGTCCGTATTTGTGTTTACAGAGTAGGATAAATATTTTCAGGGACTGAAAAATCCATTTCTTGAAAGTAATTTATTCAATATTCATAATGTGGTAGAAATCCAATTGCCGTGCTCGAGGTCAATGTTAAAGCACGCTGGTAACAGTAAATGTTTAGTAGCTCTTCGGTTTTGGCAGCAGTGAAATACCGAAATTTTATTTCTTCTGGGAAGGGAGTATTCACTAGGGAAAAGAAATAGAGAGGTCATTCCCAACAAGAATTTAACATCAGGGCTTCTTTTACATGGGAACATGTTTATTTCATCCCTTCGAGTAACAAAATTAGCCGCATGTACACAGCACGTTAAGCAAATGAGTTCTTCTGTTTCGGCGTTTACATATCATCACTGCTATGGAGTTCTAAAAAGCTGTGAAATTCCTTCCCACAGAGTGGATGACGGAGTGAGGTTTGGAGGAGGGCTGGATTATTTGTGAGCTCCCTCTCATGAATATATTCAAGATGTGGATACGGTAAGAAGACTTATCCAAAACCCCGGGAGGCTTGTTAAGTGGATATCCTTATTTTTTATTTAATTTTTTTGCGAGGGATCTCACCGTCTTACCGGATTCTGTTGTTTCTGGTTTCCTAAAGATTTTTTTCTATGGAGGAACGAGGGCGAAGAAAATTTGGATAGCGGTATGGAGACTTCTTGTAGATGGACAAAATACGAATAACGACAAGTCGTTGCAGAGTTTTTTATTGCTTGCAGTTTTCCAAATCCCAGTTTGCTCGACTCCCTCACGACGCTTCGGGCAGATAAAAACGTATAGGCGAGGTTCGAAGTAGATATTGCTTCCGAAATAATACTTTTGTTCTGAGAAACTTTGAGGGAATCTGGGACAGGCGTGGAAGTATTTTTATTTTACAATTACGACCTTCCCCTTGACCTCATAAGGGATCCTGTTGGGAGAACACCACATTCAATTCGAAAAGACAATTTTTATTTTATAAACGAATGGTTGTGTGGGTAGTTTTGATTAAGAATGTTCGATGTAACTGATGCAGGCGAGGGAAGGGCTGACGGCGATCTATTAGAGAAGTGGCATCTCTGAGAAAAGGCTCAGTAACTTCAAGAAATTAAACTCTGATTATGAGCAGTTGTGAGACTTGAGTATAATTAAAAGAAAACGAAAGGTATCGATGTTTTGCAGTTCCGACGCACATTTGACTTCCCAGGCAAAGACAAGATGCGGATTGTAGTTTCACATAAGGTGGTTTGTGCGAGGTAGATCCCTAGTCATAGTGGAGACCATATTCAAATTTTATTTTTTGATTTCTGCGTCTGTAAGAAGTACGAAATAAATATTGTAATATTAATGGCGCAAATATATAGTTATACATGCCCAAAAATCTCGGTAATTAAATAAATGAAGCTACATAAGTCTCTAACTTGAGTTATTTTTTTCCGCCGGACGGCTGAAAGACCTTCAAACCGGCAGGTTCTTTTGCGATTCTGGAAAAGTTACTGCGATGAGTAATAGATTACTTTTTATAAATAGTTGAGAAAACATGCACTCTATTCACAGTTAGTTTTTTGACGAAATCTAGGTGTTATAAATTCCTCTTACATTTTAATATTCTCCCTCTGGAGCGCTCAGTCATAATCTATCCCATGTAAAACAGCTTATATTTACAGGTAAATAGCTCGAAAAGTAGTTCGACTAGGGGTTGATATTTTGATATGATTGGAAAGATGAGAGTTGTTTCTTTAAAATGAGGCCAAATTAATCAAATTCTAGGTGAAGTGATTTTTTACTCAAACTACCTTAAAATGTGCGCTATGAGCGCCTCCTTAAAATTAAATCTTAGAACTACTTGACGGTATAGAGTTTGAGTGTTTGAGAATTCATTTTTAGTGGGAATTATATCAATGAAAAAACTCTTTAGACTTTGTTGAAAATTATGTAAAAATCTAAAGTGGTGTATTTGCCAAGTTTGTATTCAACAGGGTTTAAGTCTTAACTTACTTTTAGTTTTTATCGTCTTTTATTTAATCCATTGGATCTTATTACGCGTGTTTACCATGCGTGTATCGGGGAATTTCGGTCCTCGAAGTTTCACCCTCCCTAAGGCAACTGTACGCATCAAACTGTTTAGCCTCCATATTGATACTTTGGGAAATTCATAACATCCAGAAAAATAGGGCTTGCTGGTCAAGAATTCAAAGCGTAATGATGATGAATGCAGAAATTTCGATTGCACTGGACATAGATATGAGAAGTTATAATCTCTTTCCATGACAGGCATTTACTTTCCCTGAGCATAGTTTCCTAAATATGCCATTTTTCGCAAGATTGAACGATAAATGAACCCATCGCGTTTTCATTAAATAACATTTGTTTTAATGGTTTAGGCCGTAAATTTGGACTCTTGATTCCTGTACAACAAATGGAATATCTAAAGGCAGAAAGATCACTATTTAAATATACTTTCAGTAGAGTTTTGTCTAGTCACCGGTGTTGTACTGGCTTTTCCTATTTTCTTTTAACTCCTTTCGTATTCCTTAAGGGGCTCGTATTTTCCAGCCAGTTCCGTGGGCGAAAAAGTGAGTCTAGTTGAATTAAATATTCATGCAATAAAATCGGAAACTTTCAGCTCTATGTCATAATACCGCCAAAGCTTTATTTTACGAGTGATTATACAACCAACAATAACTTCTCTGCGTTCATTAACTGCCAGTGGCAAATGTGGCATACAAAATGATGCCGTCAAAGGACGTTAAGGTATAATTACTACCTAAGTTAATTATCAATTCTGCTATTTATTTCTTAAATATGTTTATTCACAAAGCTTAAAGCTTTAGCTTATATTATTTTCTTGCAATAATATTACAAAATGATAAATATCTAATAAACGTTTTATGACAATTGTATGGCATGAGCGTTTTCCTGGAGAACTATATCCGTTCTTCACAGAAGAATAAACTGTACAAAATAGTCACGAGAGGAGAATTCTGGCTGATGCACAGAAAAAGGCGTAATTGTTGTGCACTTGACCGAATTCTGAGATTTTTAAAATTACATTCGCCGAATCTCGCCACAACAGCAAAGCAAGATGGCCTTTGAATTGGAAGCAAGGAGGCCCAGGCGCATGAGCAGGCAGAGTTAATCTTCGAATTCGCAGATGAGAACTTTCGCTTTAAACCCCTTACTCCTCCTTGCACATTTGGAGGAGCCTGTGGACCAAACGATCCCGCGACAATATGCAGAGAGTCAAGGCGGCCAACGACTACGCCCACACAGTCCCTGTAATCCCCTTGAATTCAAGGAACAGCGGTGAACTGTCTTTAAGACGGCAGGCAATGTGGGGAAGACCGCAGTTGAAATGGCGCATTTTGCGAGTGGGACGCAGTTTCCCGGCATTCCTTGATTCTCGACCCAAAAGCCCGCGAACGCGAGTGGGCGCAGGCGCCCTCCTCCCCTTCAATTGTTTCCACGCGATGACGAGCGAGAGGCGGGAGGATGTGGCGGGAGAAAGACAGTTGACGCGGAGGGAGCGAAATGAGGAAGGGGTTCATTCATTTGTGGGTCGGGGTCTTGAGTGTGGTTCCATCTCGGACGAGGATTTGACTCCACTTATGGCAATACACGAGAAGCTTCTTTGGAAGACTTGCTCAGAAGAAGAATGCCTTAAATGAGCGTCTTTGGGCTTTAGAAGATACTAACTGTAGCACGCACTGAAAAGGAAAAACATTTCATGGAATCAGATGTGCCTTACGGGGTGATATAGCTCGTTGAACACACGGAATTTAACAAAAGATAGTTCCACCCGCTTATAGTTTTAATAAAACCAAAGCGTTTCAAACCTTCTGCATCGTTAATTTTGAGTAAAAATAAAATGAAATATATAGTTGAAGAAATATAAGTGCACAGCACCACCGTTGAGGGTTTTTAAAAAATATCCTCCTTTAATGGCTGTCTTCAGACAATGCATTAAATGACTTACGTCTTTCATTTCAATATTATATTTTGAAATATTGGGATGATTTTCTAATGGATAGGGATTTGTATTTGAAGATTGTATTTTGGTCACTAGTTTTCCTGATAATGAATGAATATGGAACTTTTAATTTATCAGGACTCATAATAGGCCTATTACATATGTCTCACAGATCAGTACTGTCAGAACTGCGACAACAGTAGCTTATCCAAGCCACTTTATCGAGAAAAACACCAGCGTCCCTGAAAAAATCATCCCCGGATAGGGTTGTCCAAGCGTATAATAATTTCTCTTTGAATTGCTCACCGTGCTAACATTAGAGACCTCCATTCCGCCCTTGCCTTCAAAATTAGTTAGAAAAAACTATGATGAAGAATGTGTACATACATTGCGATAGACATAAAAGATTGCTACGTTTCTTACTTATGCGACCATTACTTCCTGTTTCCACTGTGATTGATCTTCAAATTTATCTGCCACATCATCTTATGAAATGAGGATTCGCTTGCTATAAATTTTGGAAAAATTCTTCTAATGATTCGCTTTCGCTCTTTTCTCCAAATCATCCAGATTCATTCTCCTTAAATTCCTATGGGTGTGCTAAATCGTCCTCCGCCGTCAACACACGCAAGTAAGCCTTTTCATCAAACGCTCCAGCTACCAAAAATGAATTGGACTACTTAGAAGAGAGGGGGAGGGGTAAGCTACGGCTAAAAGGGACACGTATACCTAAGTCATGTAGATATGGAACAAGAGAGGCACCATATGACTCAGTCAAAATTACCCTAAGCGGAGCAATAGCACTCGAGAGTGTGTTGTATTTACATGGAAAATCTTTACGGGACAAAAATGTCACATCCGTCTTCCAAAAGTAAAATGTTAATTTCGAAATAACTGGTGAGGAGAAGTGGTTCAAATTCATGTTACATATAATTATTTTTAAGTGATATAAAGGCTTGAATTCTTAGTACCACACTCAAAAAATTACGTCAATTATTTGTTGTAAGTTCAAAATAGTACTAATTTGTCCCGCCCAGATTTTTAGTATTAAATTCCGATGTGCAACTGAGCCACATTGACTTAATTTTATCTATTGATGAGGTGCTTCAAATATTTCTTCTCGTTTTTTAACATTCATTCAAGTGGTAGGTTCTTGGACAGTCCCCATTCTGCATCTCAACCTCATAGACATTGTCTCGCTTTCCCTCCTAAGGATGGCCCGCTATTAGATCCCTCTGCAATTCTTCATATCTTCTACCTCCTCTTATTTAGTCCAGAATTCCTATCCTCTTCCTTCCTCTTCCACGCTTCCCCAGTGTTCTCCCCTCTATCACTCTCTTCAACATGCCCTCACCTCTCAAGACCTCCTCCATCTATCTCTTCTGTCTTCTCCGAACTTCCGCCACAAGCTTCCTCTCCTCTCCGACCATATCCAATACCTCCTCGTTTGTCTTCCTCGCCATCCAGCTCACCTTCTCCATCCTTCTCCAAACCCGCATCTCAAACGCCTTAAGTCTACGCACATCGTCCCTTCGAAATGACCAAGTTTCCGACCCATATAGCTCCACGCTCCACATTAAAGTTTTCACCAGCCTCTTCTTTAGGTCTCATATCAGACCCCCCCTCATCAATTCCCTTCTCTTCGAAAATGCTTCTTTAGCGTGCGCAATTCTGCATCTGATGTCCTTACCACTAATCCCATTCTCCTCCAAAATACTACCCAGATACGTAAACTGCTCGACCTGCTCTATTTTCTGCCCTCCCACCCTTATATTCAGCCCCGCCTTCTTACTTCTAGAAAATCTCATTACTTTCTTTTTCCTGTGGTTGATCTTCATCCCATACTTTTCGCACTGCACCTCTAATGCATTCACCATTGACTGTATGTTCTTGGAAGTCTGACTGATCAATGCTTGATCATCTGCAAATCTCACTGATTTCATCAGCTCCCCTCCTACCTTTATTCCTACCTCCTCCTCACCCCATGCCTCCCTTACCATTTCTTCTGAATACACGTTAAAAAGTAACGGCGATAGTGGGCATCCATGCTGCACTCCCCGTCCTATCGTGGCCAATCCCGATTCTCCATTGGCTACCCTAACCTGCGCCGTCTGGTTCATATACAAATTCCGAATCAGACGCCTGTTCCTCCAATCGACCCCTAATTTCTTCAACACTCCCATTAATTTCGTCTATTCCACCCGATCAAACGCCCTCTTCTAATCCTGTTATTTAAATCTCGGTATTTTCCTTTACCTAGATCTGAGTTTATGCTCTTCCACTTCCTCTTCCATCTCATGCATCTCCCTTATAATCTCCTTCGTGATCCACGGTTTTCTAATTTTATTTGCAATGACTACGCCTACCGTTGCTTTCGCCGCTTCTACAATTCCATTTTTCAAACTTCCCCATTCATCTTCTACTGATCTTACACCATGATCCTCACCCATTATCTCATCCACCTTCTCTCGATACTTCTTCTTCATTGCCCCAGTTAATGCCTCCGTATTTCACTTTCGTACCCTCCTTCCCATTTTTATCTTTTTTAGTTTTACCTGACTATTCATGACTAATAAGTTGTGGTATAGTAAGATTTAACGCTTTCCCGGCGAATTGCAGTGATGAAATCTTCTCGGGCTCTACACCGGGTGAGTGATTTAAAGTTGTGGTATGTGTCTACATCAGCTCCGGGATAAGGATGAGAGTTTTTAACAATATCTTGTTATTATGACGAACTATTATATAATCTATCTGGAACCTATATGTGTCTTCCGGCTTCTTCCAAGTATACTTACGTCGATGATGTTGTCTGAACCATGTATTTCTAATTACTAGGTTATTTCTACGGCAAAACTCCACAGTTTTCTCACTGCGGTCGTTTCTCCTTCCTAGCCCGTAATCGCCCACCTCCCGCCCATCTCTTCCTTCACCCACCACCGAGTTCCAATCCCCCATTACTACCAGGTGCTTACTCCCAGGTATCATACCAATTATTTCCTCTAGCTGATCGTATACCCCATCTACCTCCTTCTCTTTATGATTAGAGGGAGGCATATAAACCTGGAGTATAACTAAATTCGTTGGATCTGCCTTTAGTTCCAAGACTATTATCCTATCACTCACCTGTTCTGCATACACTACTTTTCTACCTAGTTTCCTATTCATTACGAATGCAACCCCACGCTGACTTTCATTCCCTCCACTATAAATTACTCTATAGTCATCGCTCCAGTAGTCCCCGTCATCCTCCCATCTTACTTCACCCAGACCCATGATGTCTACACCCATCCTCTCCATTTCCTGCTTTATATTCTCTAGCCTCCTCGCCTTCAGCATAGTCCTAACATTCCACGTGCCTATTCTGATTGTTTCGTTCCTCTTCTTTATCTTCTTTTCCTCTGCTGCTACTTCGTCTGAGCAAGGATTTCGTGTGCTGACGACTACAGGGGCCTTGCTCCCACCGCTGCCGGACACGACACCCGGCCCTCTGGGCCGAGTCCCGTAGTTGCCAGGAACGGGATTACCAAGAAGATTATAATTTGAGAACTGTCCATAATTTCAAGGTTTTTGTATTTTTAATAGTATTCCGTGGCCTTACTCAATAGTGTTTTTTACTTGACACCATCACTTAAAGAGGCTGCCCCACTGAGGCCCGACACCTTTTGCATCCACCTCACTGAGGTACAGACGCTGCGCGGACTACAATTCGTCTCTCTCCTAACCTTCGACCAATCTGGCATGGGTGACCCTACCAGGAGCTCCCGCCATTGTAGCTCTAGGGGTCATTGTGGCACGCAAGCCTTTCCACCACGACAAGGTTGTAGTCCAAGGGAAGAGTTGTGTTACATAGCTGCAATGGCTGCAATTTTTCCCGGGATGCTAACTAAAATTCCATTTCCTATTTCAATAATTCATTTGAGTGAATCATTCAGCAGTGGTTTCGTAGAACAAAATTACCACAAACATTTCCATCCAACGAACGGATACAGTAGATTTAAAAGTAATGGAGTAAGCTTCACATGTCGAAATAATTTCCTCCGCTGGGTTAAAATTAGGAGGACGGGAGTTTCCCATTACCTAGAAAGACGGCTTGGGATTATTTGTTCCCTGATGTTTTCTTGTAATTTGTACAGCATTAGACAGGTTTTTAACGATCTCCGACTGCTAAGGTATTATTACATCGAACTTAAGACCTTAATCTGAAGACAAGCTTAAAATACATTCCCCATGCGAGATTCTAACCCATGAACATTAGATTATGGTCATAGGACCCTATATTTTTTGCTGCTATAGTCGACAAATTATTTGAGGGTCTCATACTTCCTAAGGGATTCATGTTTTCGTTCGTATTACGTTCAAGTTTGGGTTTATATTAAAATGTTTGGATAATTGACACGTTTTCTTTTTCCGAACCCTTAGTTGTGTTATCATTTATGCTTCAAATTTTGACTTTCGCAGAAAAATGAGGAAAAATATCTAGAGCATCCCATCCCATCAATACTACAATTACTTTGGTTGGAATGCCTTTCACTTACCTCAACCTGATATTTGTTTTTTCTGTGATAGATGAGATGTTCAGTATTTTTTTAAAAATTCGATTGGTTGAATCAAGCTTGAAGTGGAAATGTTATCTTCTATAAAGGAGAGGAATATTTTCTGCACGTGCCGGCGATTAACTCATCTACAACTTCTGTCACAAAGCAATTTTTCCGTCGGTTTTATTTTGTGAATTTGAAATAATGATCTATGAATTCATCGTGCTTAATGAAACAACATTTTTGTGCTTTTCTCTATAATAAGGAAGGAAGTGGCCTCGTTTGTTCCAATTCATTTCATTTGGACGGAAGGAGGCATATTTTCCTCCTATTTTCTTATAGTTCCAAGAAGAAATTTACTATCCCACAAAATTTCTACTGGACGAATAGCTGAAAAGTAATAAATATTATATGTAGCATTGCTTGAATTCCTTTCAGGCTGAATCAAATGCAATAAAATGTATTCCTCCTATGCCTGACTTGTGGATTGGCCTGTCTTCATATATTACTGAACTAGGAAATGCATTGGGGCAATATTTTGCTGTGACTTCTTCCAAAACCGAGAACTTATAACCGTTTATTAAAGATTTTTTGAACCCGATGGCAGTCGTATTTACAAATAGATGGTTTCGAAGAGTATTTTTGAAGCGTCACAAGTTATAGCTTCCCACCTGATCCCTTCCTAATAGGGACAGACATTGACCCACCTCTTCCGTGAACTTCCGTTCCTCCATAGAATCCCTTCCCTCAGAAACTTATCATAAGAATACATCCGTTCTTCCCTTTCAATCCCAAACCTCTCTCTCCGTCATGTACTCTGTGACATGAATTTCCTCCATAGCATTTGGAGTGGCTCTCTCCGCACCAACTGCCTTCTTCCTCTCTTTCCTCTTCATTTTCCTCCTCGTTCCCTACGCAATAGATGCCTTCTTGACGTTCCCAAATTCAGACTCTCAATATCCCAACGCTCCCTATTCTACCGTATCCCAAAAAACTTTCACCTCCCTAGCCTCGCAATTACCCTCCCTTGACCTCTTCTCCACACCCTCCTCCGTTTTCAAATCAGTCCTCAGAAAACATATTGCCGAGTTGACTCCCTCTATCCCATCTCCTTGTCCATAAATCCCAATACCAATGTTTCTTTCCAATGTATTTCTCTGTCATCTTTTAATTTTAAGGGTATATTTAGTTAAACTACCTATTTATTTGTTTGCTTGTCGACCAATGTAATTTTTGTGCCGTTTTTGGGGACTTTGTAAATAAATAAACTCATTCATTCCGGGGGTAGGATGGGGGTGGGTGGGGGGCGGAAGATTGTCTTTCCTCGCCGTCGTCTGTCTCCAAAGGAAAGATTTTCCGATGTAGAAGAAATATAGGAAATCCACGTGCAGGTAATTTTGAGCTCGCGTCTGGTATATAATGCTGAAGGCAAATAACGAATAGTCGACGCCGGACACCTGGGCTACGAGAATGGTTGATTTTTACGCATGTAATCCTGGTGGAAGTACAGAACATAGAGGTCGAGAGATGGTATAGTGCTCATTATTTGAATTTAAAAAATAACTCTGACCATTGTGGCTTCATTTTTTGTGATGGTACAAGCCACAGAAATTGAAAAACACGAATGTTTATTTCTCGACCTTGAGCATGCGAGGTCAAACAATTTTGCCACATAGGCACTCTACTGAAAATTTCAACCATGGAATTAACTTCGTTGCATACATATAAGGTCTTTTCCCAATATTTATCTTTTAATATCTGTATCTAACGTAAAAGTATGCAACTATTCGTCGCTGGCATTTTTTCGATAATTGTGCCAAAGCTCAGTAACGAGAAGCACGACTATGCATTTATCAACATGTATATCAGGATAAGTATGCCTTACTTGTTGTAAAAAATTGCACAATTATGATTATGTAAATGCATACGTATACCATTAACATATAGGTAAAAAAAATAATTTCTCTACAGTCTCAATAGAATATAATGGAGAATAATTACTAAACTATTTGGTTGAATTCTAATAAAGGTTCAAACGGCTCCCTTCCTTCAAGTATTACTGCAAGGTGGTAATAGTTGCGTAACTTCAGAACTGAAGTTGTCATCCAATTAAAATAAAATGGAAGTGAATATTAAAATAAACTTACTACAACATTAATATTCATACGTATATTGCAGCAGGCATTCATTATGAATTAATTTTTAGAAAAAATTGTTACGGCCTCCAGTCGTGGAGTCTAAATTTCGAAATGACAATTTCGAGCGGAATACTGCTGTAACCGGTGGATGAACTTGAGGATTCATAGAAGTAGCCCGCTTTTCCGGGATGAAATTATTTCATTGGATTAATCAGTTAATATTATTTTGAATCCTATTTCGTTAACATCATTCCGAAGGTGAAGTTTGCACATGATCCGAAACTGTGGCATGCAAACTGAATGGCAAGTGATGCACGCGACAGAGTACACTTCCTCTCCAATTAAATGTGTTACCATTGTTTTCGTACAGTTTACAGCGACCCAGAATTTTTAGCTTAGCTCGTTACAACTTCTACGAGCCAAGTTGGTAATTTTAATTCCTAATTAATGCATCACATTTTTGACTGACCCTTAACGTATCAACATCGTACCAGTGGTGAAATCGTACCAGACTACTTGGAAAATAAATTCTTACGAGATAAATTAATTTTATCCGTACGCCACTCGCTCTTCAATTAACAGTTTCACCCCTTGTTATGGTAGGACCGAAATGAAGAAATATTAATCACTGTCCTCAAAGTGTCAGCTGGACTGACGTTTACTTGACTATTTAAAAGTTTAAAAGTTAAATTGCTCAAGAAGATACATGCATGCATTGACTTTTTTTTAAAGCAAGTATGCATTTTTTACGCTTACTTCAAGTTGAATATCTTGCACAAAAAGGGAGGAATCAGATGAGATGTTGTGGAATATGACCATAATAAGAACTTAGAAGTAACAATTTTCCCAGATAAATATTTTAATTCGAACCGGATTTCCAAGTTTCCAAATTTATATACCTACCTGATGATGATGCAGTGCATCGAAACCCGGGCCGAATTAAAATATTTATCTGTGGAAAATTGTTACTTCCAAGTTATTATAATAGAATATCTTGGTAATAAATCTGTTGCAAATCACCCTATAGCTAAAAAAAAATATTATTTTGGAATAAGTTTTCTGCATATCTTCCGGCTAAAAATCATAGCTGTGGAAAATAAGGTGAAATGGGATTTTACTTTGCCCACAAGCGCGTCTTTGAGCGACTTCTAAGTTTTACTTGACTGAATCCACAAGAAGAGAATATTCACAGTACTTATCATGATGAATGACTAGTGAACCTTGGAGAAAAACATTAAGTAAGTCAATCTATCGCCAATTTCACGTTGAAGTGCATCAAAATAAATCCCTAAAATTCACAACGCTCTTGGTCTATCAGTACATCGACCACAGGTACATGGCCAATATAACTTAATATTCTTCCCTATCAGAAAATATTTATTTCGAGTGCAGAAAAGTCCTTTTAATGCATGAAATGAAGATTAAAATTGATATTCTGATATCGAAGATGTGTAGGTAATAACGAATTCCGGAGGATGCGAAATCATATGTGCTCGATGGACAGAGGAGTGAAAAATAATTTTAAACCTATGCAGGTACCTCCAAGGATAGTGCGGTTAGAAAAAGCATTCATCAATATATATTTTAATTGTTCTAGTTATAGTCAGATTCATTGCTGAAAGCGAATATTTCCATTTAAAAAAGGTCGTATTCCTAACTGCCGAAACGTTTACGCAGCTACTCCGACGTGCGATTCTCTTCAACGGAATAACAACTTGTCAACGTCTGATATCTGAGCCGAGACGCCGGAGAGGATCTGTGAAGGAAGAATCTCTTCTCTCTATCGCCGAAGTGTCTCGACCCCCCGTTCCCTCTCCAGTACCCGCGGGGGAGAAACCCCGTCGTAAAATTGGCGGCATTTAAGAGGGCGTTTGCATGAGTGAGCGATGATAGGGGAGACGCCTGGTGGGAGGGACGTGAAGATGGGGCACTCCCTCTCATTGCCACTGTATTTCTGAGCCTTTTAGACGTCGACGGAAACCGTCTCCGGTCGCGTGATCTCCCGACTTTTCGGTCTCTCGTCGTGGCTTTTATCACACGCCATCCAAACGATCCTCTTTCTCCTCTCTCGCGTCTTCAATACTCTTCCACTCCCGACCGCTTTCCCTCCCCCCCCGCCCCTTTCATCCTCTCCTCCCACGCCTGCCACTGACATAATTCCCGACAAAGACAGCGCGCTCCCGAGTTTATTGCCTGGCCTCACTCCGAGAGGGAGACAGACACACGCTGTGTGCTCTAGAGCGCTTCCCTCCGGCTTAATTCCCGGGCCGTTGCGGGGAGCCAAATCCCATTCCGGAAGTCTACATTTAATGCCCGGGACGTGTCGCCATTTGCCCGGGTCCTTAGCCGGCAAGGTAGTCCTCCCATCTACCCTCAAACACCACCATTGTTCGCGAAATCCATCCTGAGGGGTGAGTTTGTTCAGCTGTGAGGGGCGTGGAAGAGATGTAGGCTACCATGCCGCATCTATTGACGACAAGTGGATGATTTCATTTGGTTCTGAAAGGCAAGAGACAGTAAAAATGGCGCCTACATTTCTCAGGAGGTTTCTATACCTTGCACTCAATGTCGAATAAATTTATGGAATTAATTTTTACTCCTATTTCTCTCCAACCATGGTTTCAACCATAGTGTTATGACTGTATGGTTTTGTAACGTTATATTATCATCGAGGTCGGAAAATAGTAAAAAAATCTCGCGATCAAATAAATCAGCATGAATATTTATGAAGAAACTGCAAGTTACCTGAATATAAATTATTCCACATTGGTACCTGATACTCGCTCTGGCATCCACATGGATTGATTTGTTAGTGTGTTATTGGAGGCTACCAAAAACTGAAGCAATACGCACCAAATGGCACAGATGACTGTTAGGGTCAAGGTAAGGAAATGAATGAAGGGTGATGAAAATAAAACCCAGCGTTGGCGTTTTACTTCTCTCAACGAAAGGAGTCTTAGAGTCCACCATTTTACGTAATATTCGATGGAAGGAGCACCACACTTGCAGTTCCCTTCACTAGGTACACAATTGGGCATAGGGATGCGTCTAATATATATTCACTAATAAATATTAGAGCGAAAGTAAAAAATATTTTATTTATTCTTTCACACACATGAGGTAGGTAAATGTGCAACTCGCAAGTAATGATGAAAGAAGCACAAGGGGAGAATTATTTCAAATGCCAAAAAAGGAATGTGTCAGAAAAATATTGCCGATGTCAATCATGCAAAGGACTGGAAAACTAAGCCCATGTGTTTATTTTGTGACATTCATGCATATCAGTAACATTCCAGTAATAGTTTTTACTATTGCCAAAATTCAATGCCAGAGATGGATGATTGACGAAAGATCATAACATATTTGGATAGATTATAGTCAAACATTTTAGAAGTTTGTAGCGTAACAACATTGCCACCATAGATCTTTGTTATAGTCCATCTACTTTAAACGGCATTTTGGCGAAGAACACTTGCTTCGGCATTTATTATAGCATTTGGCCTTTAAGTTGCATTCTTGAGGGAGCTCATGAAGTATTCCGAACCAATCAAGGCCGCCCGACAACAAGTCCACCGATTGAAAGCCAAGGAATTTAACAATTGTTGAGTTGAGTCTTCTTCCGGGTTCACTTCCGCGCCGGTTCATCTGTGATGACACGAAGACATGTTTCCTAGGCGTTCCAGTCTGCGTCTTCAGGTTGAAAGTATTTGATGCAGTTCAGTTCAGTTCAGTGTTTATGTCCAACATTTGCAAACAAGATACAGGAAATAGAAGAAATAACAAAACAAAATAACAAAGACAGAGATAACAACGCAAATGTGGACCCTGGTGTAGGCTTTCGCCTCTTCAGGGCAGGTAACACCTTTCACTGGACTGTTTTTCACTGGAATGTTTAGCGGGGAAGGCTTGACCCGTCAATGTCCCGAGGACGACGGGAAACCCGCAAAAACCGTCGTCAGGTCGTAACAAAATGAAGATAGCAATAACAATAATATAAAGAATATATGAATAAAATAACAGAGATATACTTTGAAAATTAACAATGGTAAATATATACATATATTAAAAAATGGTTTAATAGTCTTTGGCTAGTCTTTTTGGTAAAATCACTTCACTGGGTGTTGAACTGGGGAAATCACTGGGCTAGGGTCGGGGATTCACTGTCGGGGTCGTGATCTTGCGTCTTCTTTTCTTTTTTGGGACCAGCGGGAGCCCCGGCCTGCAGTTTTCGGTCTCCTTATATATCTCTCAGTCAGTGTGGTCCGAATCTTTTTGGCGCGCTTTCTTGTTTCCGCTTGAAACATGTTTCCAAGTGCTTGGAGCCAAGGAGCGTTTAACCTTCTCTTATCTGATGAAGTTATTTGGGTTCTTCTTAATTTCCATTGCCTCCCTGCAGGGGCGGATTAAGGTCGTTGTTTTGGGGGGGGCGGTTCACTACTTCCCGCGGCGCCTGGAGGGTATGCAATACATCTCAACTAAATAGATGTCCGCGTGGACTTCCCTTGGAAAATTAAAATAAATGAAGCGCTTGGAACATAGTTTTGGTGTGGCTATATTATATATAAGAGATGTGATAAATTATTGAGTAAATATATCTAATCAAACTTGAAAAACGTAAAAAAACAATATAAAGAATGCCATTCTTGTGAAGAAGTGAAGTGTCTTCCGGGTTTTACACCGCGTTAGTCCATGTTTCCTCGGACGACAGTTTCGGCGGCGTTTCAGTCGGCTTTTCAGGTCGGTGAAGTGAAGGTGCAGCTATTTGTCGTCTTATATATCTCACCCGTTGGAGTCAGGTCTAACGCATGAGATATATAAGACGACGAATTGCTGCGCCTTCACTTCACCGACCAGAAGTCGCCGACTACAACGCCTACTAAACTGTCGTCCAAGGAAACATAGACCAACGCGGTCCAAAACGCGGAAGACCTGCATCTTCCCATCCATCAACCCGCGGCAGCCTACACAAGGATTTCGAACTCCTTGAAATAAATCTTCTTTAATGTCGTTCAATATGAAAATTGGTTGGAATGGAATAAAAAGATAAGTATATATTCAGAAAATACTATTTTCCTTAATATTTTTATAATTTTTTATAATACCTAGCAACGAAAACGCAGTAGTGCTCGGAAGTTACCGTCATTCGTCAAGGGATCTTCCAATGATAATGCACCGTCGCGTCGTCCCGATGACCTCTGAATGGTATGTTCTGACGGCCAAGAAAAATCACATTTTTAAGTATCAGCTTCAGATTTCCTCTATTTTCCTTGATTTTATCCCTTATGTAGCCGTCCAGTTGGCTTGTGTTTTGATTTTCAGGTTTTTTGTATTTTTCCAGAAAATTCAGGGCCAACTGGGCACTTTTGTGATAGACTGTGTGTTGGTGGTTTTCCAGATCATCTAGTTTCCCTAGCAGTTTTGAAAACTTTAACGGCTCTGTAACGAGCGATTTTAACATAAAATTTGTACCGCAAGCTGCCGTTGATTGGGAATAAAAGGGCAATACCTACAGAAACGTCCATTCATTGAGGGAGAAACCACAAGCCAAGGGTACTTTTCAAGATGTTCTATCCTCACGTAACGACGCTCTTCCGCGGTTCCCTTCCTATGAGTTGAAAAGGGATACTTGTAGTGGCTTGTGGATGTACAAGGGCTTTCCAAAAGTTCTGCTATTTTCCTATCATCAGGTATTTCCTTTCCTGGTACAATGAAGAGATCTACATCACAGTTGAAATTTTCAGCCAAAGAAAGTGAAGAAATTGGAGCTTCAGTCGATGTTTCGTGGCTACGTGGAGGGGATTGTAAAAGGACCATGGACTCAGCCTGAGTCTCATTGTCAGTTGTGCAGCATGAAGGCATGGTGTTAACAAATTGTCTATTTCCTTCTGCTGCTTCTGGCGTCTTTTGTTTTTGGACGCGAGAGAAACAGCTTCGAAGGTCCGTAGAGGCACTATTAGTTTTCCGCTTTGTACCAGGCCTACTAGAAGAAGACGCCTGTAAACAAAGTAAACCTTAGCTATTCCTTCTGCGACGAGTTGCAAAAACATTATAAGCATATATTTTTCTCACCCTATAGCGTAATAATTGAAAATTATTTTGTATACTTAGAGATTCCTCAATTTTACTGCTATCAAAAGGAGAGGGGACAAAACTACGGTGGGTGAACCTCTTACAGCATTTCTATGATAACACAATGAAAATGAAAGTCCAGTAAATAGGTGGGTGTTCAATTCCTTGATCAAAAAGCTGATAAATAGCAATGAAGGATAATGTGGGCCCGAGCTTGAAGCCGGCCGTCCGACCCTAATGGCGAGCGCGAGAAAGCGCAAATAAGTTATGTCGTTGTAATTAACCGACTGAACCTACCATCTCTGGCTGAAAGGTTGATCTGTACGTCAAGGTATATCACAGAATAAAGGACGCAGGGTCCTAAACATGTGAAGAACTCTTGAACTTGTCACTCCCTACAACTGAAACAATACACTTGCTAGAGCCGGGCAACTGACATGTCGCGACGGGCACGAGAGCAGAGGGTGTCGCATAGTAGGCAATGCTGAAGGAGGACGTGAAGACTGTATTCCCCTCTCGCAAACGCACTACGGCTCAACTGCCCAAATTCGCGGCACTATTCTCTGCATACATAGTAAATAGGTGTATATAGGCCTGCATACATAGTATAATATCTTATAAATATTCCGTTACGGCACCGAAGCTTTCACACCACTGTTCATCAAAAGGCCTAATAAAGTACAATTGCGAACATCGAGGATACTGTGTCTGTTTAGACAAGTGGCTTTTAGATATTTTCCAATTATCTTCAAACATTGTGTACTGATCTGGTGAAATAAAAACTAGCATTGGAGAACCACCTTAATGATTACCATCTTTTCTATTTTTCCGGGAATTACGGGGGGGGCGGCCGCCCCCCCCCCGCCCCCCCCCCCCTTAATCCGCCCCTGCGGCTCCCTGATGATTCTAGGGAAGTAGCGTCTTTCCATCACAATTTATTCGACTTCCAATTTAAAACCAGAAAATTCTTTCGTCCATAATTACAAATCTCTCTGTCTACAATTGCTTGAAACATTTGCTTCTCATTAATTTAATTAATGTGGGACTGGGTTAATGTCGTGGCTAGCATGGGCGCCCATATAATATTTTCCATGGGGGGGGCAAGACATAGGTTTAAGAAGAGGGGGTCCGAGGAGCCCTCTCCTCGAAAGTTCAGTAAATTTGATGTCTCAGGAGTACATTTTTGGAACATCTTAGGTGAATGACACTTTTCTAAATTTGTTACTAAAATATTAATATAATCCTGCAAAAAGAATAAATTAAATTTTCCCTTCCCTTTTTTATTTTTCCCGGGAGGCTAGGGAGGGGGGGACGCGCCCCCCCCCCCACCTGCTCCCCCGTGGATGGGCGCCCATGGTGGCTAAAGTAATCACTTCCAATACCAAGAGTCTGTGTTCGAATCCAGTTGGTGGTTGAAAATTCGCAGTGTTATACCGCTCCTGTCTTGGGTGGAGAGCAAGTGCAGCAGTCCGTCCGTCAGATGGGACGTTAAATCGTGATTCACTTTCCCTCCACCTAGGGCCGGTCCGAGAGCATTTTTCCACGCAAGTGGTCTAGCGTTTAGCATCCCCTAAGCATTTTTGTGGCCACTCTTGTAAGCAGTTGTTTTTTTGTTATTTTTTGTGTTCCTAATAGGAGCTTCGAACCTTAAAATAATGAACCATTACTTAAACATTATGGACATGAATTGTTTCTTTATTTAAATTAAATATTGAAAAGACATTCCACCGAAATTTTATTTATTTATTCAATGGGCTACTGCCCATTTTCAAAATTGTTACAGAATGAAAACCAAATGACAAGAATTTTGGGTTTTCAAGAGGTTTTAGTAAAAGCACAGCGAACTACTGTATTGCTATCTCCATGTTTTGCGGGCAAAGCTGCGTCGGTGTATCTTTACGATGACGTTTCGTAGCCAATGCAGGCCACATCTTCAGATCAAGTCCGAATGCCAAACGGTGAAAGTTGGCCTGTATATATACCGTCCTCAAGGGGGCCTTCCGTTAGCGCAGCCAATCAGCGTTGAGCACCCTTCTTTTGGCGCGTTCCTTCTCAGGAGCCTCTTCCAGGTGGTACAAGAAAACATGGAGATACCATCACAACAGCGCTGCGAAAGCCTCAAACAGAAACTGCTGTATTGTTTTGAATGCATATAAAACTTTGAAAAAGGATGTTTTAATTCTAATTAATAAACTTATGGGAAACTAGAGAGTAGATAGTGAGTTAAAAGATCAAATTCGTATTTTTAATAAATTATAAATGAAACGAATGTTTATAAACTTGTTAAAATTTTCATCGTGTATATACTAAATAATGTTCCTTTGGGTACAAAAATTACACTAAAAATTTTCTAGCCTTTAAATTCGCAAAATCTTTCAAAAATAGAATCTATGTCAATTAACTTCAAAGTGTCGCTTTCAATGGCTAATGTTGACAGCCCAGTCAATCGCTGTTGAGAAAGTGTTGATCTAATGTATGTCTTTATCAACTTCAATTTTGAAAAACTTCTTATGTATTTGTTATATGTATAAGATAATGATCTTTGAGGAGAAGATTCAGCGGGAAGAATGGGCGCTAACATCAAAAGTTCGTCGTTGAGTTCTTTCCCGTCGATGTCACATTTATCACCATAACTTAGAACAGCCTGAAGAGTCATGCATGCAATATTTAGTTTTGCACGATACCACTTCTGCAGACCATGAATATCGTATAGAAAGCTGTAACTATCTCTATGATTGTCCATTTGCTCAAATTTTTCTTTTAGTGAGTTAATAGCTGTATCCACAATTGCAAGGAAAACATTCACCTTAAAGTTGCGTTTCACTCCTTCAATGGGATGATCATCAGATTCACACGTAAATGACTTATTCACTCTCCTGGAATGGATATGCTTATCTTTTTCAAAATCTGAACGAGATCCAAGTTTGTAGGCAAGCTCTTTATCATCCGTTATCACGCTATAGAACCCCTCTTCAGATCTTAGTTTTTTCTTCACAAAAAAACTTCCAAAACCTTCAAATACTTAAATCAATGCCACTTTGTAAATTTATAGATCTTTTAGAAAACTTTGCAAACCTTGTTGATTTTGAATAAACTTTCGTACCAGACCACTACGGAACAAATAAATTTAAATTCATCAAATTTTTCTGCGATACCAATGGTAGTGTTTATTCTAAAAGCATCTATTTTATGATCTACTCTGTCTTCATAAACAGTTGTATGATCTGGTGACTTCCCGGCGTAGTTGATGATTGAATGGGTTTCTTGGGTTTCCAACCCGATTAGACTCTTCATTATGGCCGACGTTTCGATGCCCGACTCGTACATCGTCATCAAGGATGTTGAGTGCCGTTCTCGTCATGTATAGTCATCCATATATACTACTCTTGTAGGGTACAACTTCCTCTGAAGGCGTGAATCTGATAATCGTTTTCCCTCCTTTTTCCTTGATTTTCTTCAGTACCGGTTTCCAGGCGTTACTGAGGTGGGTCTTTGTTAAAGTTTTTGTCTTCCAACCGGATTTCATTAGCTTCTTTAACCAGGCGATCCCAATAGCCACGTGAGTATCCTGGCGTCTTCGAAGTGGAGTGATTATTGGAAAGACAATGTTGGGCAATAGATGATTTGCTTTCTTGCCCCAGTCTCAGGTGCCGTTTATACTCCTTCAGCCTCGTTTCCACCGTGCGTCCCGTCTCACCGACGTAAACTCCTCCGCACTCACATGGGACACGGTGGACGGACACCAATTCTGTCCTTTGCTCTCGTAAAAGCTGTCTCTCTGTCTGCGTTCCGAAATCCCAATCAGGTCACTGACAATGCCGCATTCCATTTCTATTTCTATCGGGGGTTGTTTTTTTTAGATAAAAACAAAGAGACATGGTTTATTCATCCTTAATTATAAGTAATAAAAATAATTCTTGTTGCTTTTTGTAACGATGCCATTGAATTTTGCATTTTTGGTGGCAACTCATCTCCTGATTTTAATAAAGGTTTTTTTTTTATTGTAAAATTATAAAAGTATTCATTTTCATTTTGTTTGATTTTTAAGATAAAAACTGGGACAAAAGTTTTGTAACAAATTAGCAATAAACAAATAAAACAAGTTCTTGACTGTTTCTCTTTTCGGGATTCATTCCGCGATGTTTAAAATTGCATAAAACAATATTTCGCTGGTCCTCCTGCCAGCTTCATCAGGTTAACTGAACTGATTCTTTAGTCTCGCTCTTCTTTATATATATATATGAGTGAGGACTCCCATTGTTGCCGGAATTTTTAAATTTGAAAAATTCGTTTAAGATTTCTACTCAACGTGTAACCGTCTTCTCGATTGACGTTCTCAGGTCTCTTTGCAATGTCTATGGCCTCCCTGATTAATCTTGGGTAATAGCGTACCTCCTTTGATATTATTTTGTCTCATCAAAGATGAAATTATGAATGGGGACGCTGGGTTACACCTTGAGTAGAAATGTTAAACGAATTGTTCAAATTTAAAAATCCCGGCAACAATGGGAGTCCTCACTCATGTATATAAAGACGAGTGAGACTAAGGAATCAGTTCAGTTAACCTGATGAAGCTGGCAGGAGGACCAGCGAAATATTGTTTTTTACAATTTTAAACATCGCGGAATTAAACCTCGAAAAAATAAACAGTCAACACCACATCCGTGGAAGCCTACGAGCTAAAACAAGTTCTTACTTGTAATGGTATAACTTCGACTCTTGAAAAGACAGTCGTAGCTGAACAGAGGTCACCATCTGTACTCGGTGTTTCCCTGTTCGATGCTAATAGATGGCAGCGTGAAAAAGATTCTCATCGCCTTAGCTTGTTTCTGATTTTCTTCAATTTCTTGCGCTTTTCTTTTTCGATAAAACGAACCGGACGTTTTATTTTTCAGACATACTTTCGTTAGTTAATCACAATATAGTTGTAATAAAATGCCTAAATTCTCAAACGCACCCGAAAAATGTACCTAATGTAAATTGTTAACATGCGCACAGAACAAGAACTCTCCAAAACATTAACTGAAAGACTGCGTTCGGTTATTAAGCGTTGTTTTTTTTCGTTTTGACAGTGATAAGTCAACGCCAATACATTGTTGCGCGGCGCGCCAGCTGGAGAAGGGGTGCTGGTCTAGAATCGAGATTACTTTGTACCACGAGATTATTTAGTAGTCGACCGTTTTCATCGCATAGGCGACATCATCAGGTGCCCAATGCGTTGAAAACGGTCGTATCTACTATAGTAATCACCGATGTGTATATACAATATGTCAGTAACTTTAACATAAGAAATACACGTGAAGCTGAATCTTCATTTGGTTGCAGGCCTTTTTTAATTTGCAATATTAAATTAGGAAGAGTGGTTTTCTGATATTGGGAAATGTACCAATAGAAAGAAAATAAAATAATGATTCTTATACCTTCAACCGAATTTTGTATTCCGGTTGAAATTCCGACATGTTTGCTTAAACGTAACAATTTGTCGCAATATTTTAGCGTTTTTAAGTCATCGTCTCCATAACGACCATACTTATTGTTTAAGTCGATATTCCGTGTATATAGGTGTCGCAAAACTTGGTGGCACTCACTAGTACAGAAAATGAAGCCAGGGAGAAGAGAACATACAAGAGAGGAGGGATAAAGATACTTAGGTTCTCTCTGGAGGTCCCCAACGGAGCCCTGTGGTACCTCTGCCCGCTCTTCAACGCTAAATTCATCCTCAGCGACCTTAAACTCTACACTGGCGAGTGCCACCAAGTTTCGTTATACCTATACCCATCAGCTCAATGATTCTTTGCACTAAATTAGATATGAATAGTTTATTACAGTGTATAAGTGTTGATTTTTTTCCTTCCCGTTGATATTGAACGGGCATCTTCTCTAGTACTAAATAAATCTTATGGGATGTTACGAAGTATTCTTTATTAATGACTATGGATTTCCACCAAGTTGAGCCTGTGACATTGAATATATCTACAGGTAATTTATTCTTCGTCGCAGAGCATTTGCTGTTTCACGAACCGCATATAGAGTACCTATCCCTATTAGTAGGGTGGCCAGATGCAGACGTATAAAAAGAGGACAAACAGCTTCAAAAAGGAGGACAAAGTTAAAAAAAAGAGGACGCACGGAAACATATTGGCCACTGAGACGTAAGGGAAATTTATAGTCGTTACCCAGCAGTCTCACAGCCCCTAGCAGGCCCCTTCGTCAAAAACAGTATTTATAGTCTAATTTCCACCCAAATTAATAATTTCGATGATTTGGTGTTAATAAAACAACGGTAAGATTTGCTCTTAATCGAGAAATATCTGATGTGATGCCAGACTCATTCCAAGGATGTTCATATACACTCGCAGCATATTTTTTCCCACAATTTCTTCTTCATTGTGGCAGGAAACTGCGTCCGTTTTCTTACTTTCCACTATATCTTTATGCTTCAACACCAGGTCACACAAAATCATCTTCTCCACACCGTTGAAGCTATTTGTACGTCGAACGGCCATCTTAACAGTTTTCATGCTGCGTCTGGCTCTTTATTTATCCGTATCCATGTTGATCACGAGCGTCACCACTGAAACATTTGAGCTGCGAATTCCATTTCCCGCCATTTGTAGTCCTTAGTTACCAGATCTAACCCCCAACCATCCCCTACCTAGCAGCTCCCTTAATTTGGACTATAGGGCGCACAATTCAAGGGGCCTGCTGGGTAGGGGACGGATAAGGGGACTGCTAGGTAACGACTATAAATACCAGCTCCAGTAAGTTCCAGCTCCACATAATTTACATTATGCTTCGTATACAGTTTTTCCTTTCTTAAAGACATTATACTTGTGGACAAGAACATCTGAGAATGTTGACTTGCGTTTAGGCATTTCCTGATATTTTATAAAACTCACTCGTAACTATAAACAACAGATCACACACAGATCCACATGGAACTGATTGTAAGTCTAACCAAGAAAACCTTATAACGGAACTGGAAATACGCAACGGAAGTTTAAAATAATGGATAGTTGCACTTCCGCTTATCAATCGATCCATGATCAGTAGTGAAAAGTCGATAAAATGGACGAAAATGCTGCCATCTGTTGATATGGAATTGAAGAAAAGAGCAATAGAACGAGATTATTGCAAACATTATTTTATTACGGACAAATTTGCGAAAAAGGAGGACAATGTTGAATTCCACCCGGACAAAGAGATAAAAAGGAGGACATGTCCGGATTTATCCGGACGTCTGGTCACCCTACCAGTTAGTGCCATAAACATTATGATCAACATTTTATTATTGACTTATTGTGTCTTATTTGTAAAAAAAAATTACAGAATATTTTTATTCTTTTGTCACGCTTTGGTACCCCAAGCGATTGCTTGTGCCGCTTGGGCCTAGAACCTCCTCCCCTCCCCAATCCCCCCTGTTCTCCTTCCCTCGACCTCAGATGTCGGCGACCTTCCCAAATTACCCACCAACCATAGTGGCTAGTTTTCCAATTACGCTGAAACAAGTATTTTTGTAGAAAGATGAAATTCTCCATCAAATTAGTGACGCACAAAATCTATTGGAAAATTAATATTTAAAAGTTCATAAAAAATACTAGGTAATCATATGTTGATGAAAGACGTATGTATTTTTAAACTGCTACCCGTTAATATTTTCCGAGATTCAATATGATTTCAACAATTGCAGATGAATTTAATGCTATATAATAATATAGAATACATTTCAATACAATTTCCCTTCTTAAGGAGGTTCCACCGCGACTGTGTGAGTCATAACAATAACTAAATTCCACATTTTTGATATTTTGTATAAAAAATCACGATTTTGCTGATGGAATGTGTTACCAATGGAAAACCAAAAGTAAAGTATGTAGTAAAAACTCAGATTATTCCACGAATGTATTTTAAATGAGCACTTTTTCCAGCCAAAGGAGTCGACTGCAGCGCCATTTCCTACGAATTACCGCATTTTGACTTCAATTACGGCATCACTTCCCCAATAACTATAAAAATAAGGTGAGAAGATGCCTATATTTTATTTTTATTCAATTTATCATGATAATTTCCTTCTTATATACAGTTTTCCGTGAAAATGGTATTTATTTTTTATGGAAAAATAATATTTTTCCCCGTGTTTCCCTCATTCTCCCATTAAACACCATGTAAATTCAAGTTCAATTAGATAATAAATTAGCGAATAAGAAAGGTAATATTTTGTTGGTCACATCAGATAGAGAACAAGTTTTTCTACAAGTAGACAGAATATGAATAAAATGACATTTAAGTGAATATACGGTGGAACCACCTTAAGATGCTCTGTTCTCCAGTGTTTCTCAGTAAATTGAGAAATGTGTTTTCTTCAACTTCATTTAGCAACTTCACTTCAATTTCCTTGTATTTAAGTGATTTGATTAACATATTATCGGAACTAAATATGTCTCCTTCACGTAATGATACCCTTTTCGTTTTTCCACAAAAATAATTTGCCAACTTCCATAAGTTATCTAGGTGCCATTTTATTCAATTTAAAAGCTTCTTTCAATGGAATAATTTTTACCCTTAAGCTCTCTTCTCATTTCTTTTGATACCGTGCATAACTGCGCAAATAAGCTCGCATGTAATTTAAAAAAAAAATCTACATTTATCTAAAATTTGACGTCATGATTTTGCCAAAGCTCCTCCATTTCATTTTTTTCTGTTATGTACCTTAATTCCATGCACGGCAGCTGGATTCTGTGAAGCATCCCCAAAGATCTAAATGCCTTAACTTTCTTCCCCATCTATGTCAAACTTTCTCGTGTCTCTCTTTTTTCTCGAGAACAACTTTTTCTACTCTCACCACAATAGCACAAACAGGATATGAGTTTTCAACTTTTTATTTTCAGTTAATGAATGGTCATCCTAAGTGCTGATGTGGATGGCATCATAATCGGTCCTTTTCATTCTAGAAGTCGGTGGTCGTTTTTATTCTAGAGGATTTAAAATCGAGCATAAAATTTAAGTTTCAATTAGTTATCGTCCTCATCAGTTGTTTGGGCCTCTTGTTAATTTAGTGTCGATGCAACTTCAACGGAAGTGGGTGTAAATTAAAGTTGGGGAGAGCAATTTACCGGAAACGGAGTTCAGGATAGGGGAAAAGGCCGGATAAAGGTAGAAAACTGTGATAAAGGAAAAGTTTGAATAAAAAGTTAAATCACAGGTACTAAACCACAAATTTACCACCGAGCAAGGTTTATCTATTCATCTCAGTATACATTCCACTCTTTCTTAAGTAAATATAATAAGTGAACTATAAAACTGTTTGGGTTTATGCCGGGAGTTTTTCAGTGTCAGCCCGATATTTCGTGACCCCTGCTGGTCACCTCTTCACGATGAAATAAGTGCTCACTGCTGGCGTTATCCTTATATAAGTTATAAGTATGTGTAGGTAATTAATATGGAAGAGGTGGAAGGGTAGGACAAGAAGGGGAAGGAAGAGGGAAAGCTGGAGAAATATTGATATGGTTTGAGTTACTTGGTTTGGCTGGAGCGGTTTTTGTTCATGTACAGATTTGCGTGAAACTTTGCAAACGTGTTCTTATTAGTAATATCTATCGATAAAAGTGAAAAAAGCTGAATGCTACCGATTTGGTTTCCTGGCAATTCTATGAGATTTTAACTAGTACTCTTATGGAACACGTCATATATTTTGAAAAAATTCGATTACTTATGTTCAGATTTTCTCCTAAATGCGAAATGATAAGTTTTAAATTATTATAATAGCTGCTAACAAATATCAAGGTATCATGCCGAGTAAGAAAAGCGTATTTAGATATGATTTTCTCGTAAATTTCGAATTTCACGCCGAAAATCCAAGTCAAAACAATGCTTTAATTAAGACGAAAATTTTAAAGATAACTCTTGCATCATATACATTACTGCATGTGTGGTGATTTCCAACGTATAAACAGGTGTACTTGAGTGATATGAGGTCCAAGAATATTTTTTCGACTTATTTGAAAAGTTATTAGAATGTGCCTTCAACGACTCACGATTACCGCTTCACCCACCTTAACACATTTACTTTTAACAAGCAAATCCACTTAGTAAAACTTGGTTTGTCAACACAGTAAATTTTCCAAGGCACTTGATTAAAATGATATACTGTACTCACTCAATACAATGTAAAAGAGGTATCACAACAGTTCAAGCTTCTCTGGGCAAGTTACTTCTGAAACACTTAGCACGAACAGCTGATGCTTCAACTGTTACACTTTTCACATAATAGGAATTATCAATTAAAAGAATAGATAATTTGCTAGATTCACAAGGCTAGTTGAATAATGATTTTTTTTAAATATTCTGTCACTATAAATACATAGAACATTATTGCTAATGAGAATATTCTTAAAAAACAAAACAGTAGAATCTCACAAAAGACCACAATTATCATTTTGACCTTGAAGAAAGGGAAAACCCACAACATTCCAATTATAATATTTCAGAAGAGTCTTTATGAAAATGGATAATAGGAAACGCTCTTCAATAATCTTTGGGAACTGGAAGAAAATTCTTTTTAAGTACACGGTAAATAACTTTCTCCAAAGGTTTAGCTGAATGTTTGACTTTCATTTTAATTCTACCTAAGAAGCTTTCAACTTTGAAAGAACTAATCTTGTCCAGTGAACCAAACTTTTTAACTTCATCTGCATGATGTAAAACAATATGATCATTGTATGTGATATAATTCATAACTCTATATAATTCTTTATATTCAAGTGCAAACTACCTCAACAAAGAATTTGCATAATCATTCAGCTTGAGATATAAACAGGGGCCTCATAAAATTGTTATTGTTACACTTTAAACTAGAAAATGAATATAGTAAATCTTTTGCAAAGTGCAATTTAAAACCACTCGTCCCGTGTACAAAAAGAATAGGTGACATTCCGTCGCTTTCCACCTATCGATTTTACTAACAGCCCTTGGGAGTCTTGAAAATGCAGATGGAATGTTCACTTTAATGGCTAATAGGGCGTGGTTTTGTGATTTAATTAATTTATTTATGTAATGTAATGTATTAAGGTGATGTAATTTAATTTTATAAAGTTTCATTCAATCTAATATCATTGGGACCTTTAACCCACAGCTGAATGAGACGTTTCATAACACCTAGACACACAAAGTGCATATAATCAAGGGCAACATTAGAAACGATACCTATTTTTAAACGGGTTAAAATTGAACTGCCCGTATGGTACTCTTATTGAGCCATACTCTTGAATGATTCATCAGTTCTCAAAGAATTATGTACATACTTCAGGAAAAACAACATGACCAGTCCATTCTCCTTCTTGAATGTACTTGGAGCATCCAAAATACCCGCTATGATAGGTACTTAGTCTATGTAATAAAAGCCCCAGCTGGGGTATCACATATATTTTCTTTAATAGCAATTTAAATCCAATTACCACCTACAATAACACCATTCTGCAAAATGTCTTCTGTTTCAACAACAAACGGGGTAAGGTACATGCATTCTTTGGTTTTGAGGGGCCATGAAAAATACAAATAATAAATGGCTTTGTTTAAAAATTAGCTTCAATGGCGACTAGAATTGGCCTAAAATTACTGGTGGCGGCGGGGTAAAGTCCTCGCCTGCTAATCCGAGGGTCGCGGGTTCGAGTCCCGCCTTGATCGATTTTTTGCATGCTCAGGGCATGGGTGTTTCTGTTCTGCTGGTTCGGAGCCTGAGAAACCTGAAACACAGGCGAATGCCTTATTGAGATCGCAGGGGCATACGAAGAGATCGCGTCTCTTTGAGAGAGCAAAAAAAATGACTAGGTGAACTCAGTCATAGACTAGCCCTATTGAAATTTAAAGTAATATGAAATACTCCTGAAATATTTACCAGACACCTAGCAATTAAACGTTGCAGTTCTTTTTCTGCACCGAAACGAAAGTAAGACATTTCCATGTTGTAACAAGTTACCAGCTATCCTTGAGGTCCTCATTAACGTTATGACATCTTGAGGAAGGCCATTGTGAACATACCTACGTAAAATCATTAACTGAGCATTGATGCCACAATGTGATATGTAATAACTTGAAACTCATGGCAAAAACTCATCACTGGAACTCCTTTGAGTAATAGGTTCCTCAGTAATTCTGTGCAAATCACTGGTGTCACTGACATTTCAAATTGAATTTGGCATCTACCAGCATCCCCTCCAGCATAATCATCATTCAATTCTTCCAATTTTTGTTCAAATGCATGCTCACTTTCCAAAATTAATATTTTAGGATTTACTTTGGTTTGATTTGCAGGTGAATGGTCATTGCTATCACCTCTGAGCAGCCACAGCTGAGAGAAAAGTAACTGACGCTTTCTGCGTTTTGCTATGTACTGAATTTTTTTTGGGCAGGATAGCAAAAATGGAAGATGAAATGCAAATAGCTTTACATGTCAGCAGTGTAAAGCTTATTTTTTGGTAAAAAGGCAAATAAAAAATACCAAAATCCACGAGATACTACTGGCAGATGCTTCATTTCGAACTTTTCTTCTCTCCCTTTCATATCGCTGTTTGGCAAATCTAAACCACTCTGACCACGTATCACCAAAATCCATCTCTCTCACACTTGGTTGAATGTCCAAAATGACACCTGGAAGAAAAAAATCACTTTCGCCACCACTATTTAAATGATATTAGCAGTAATATAAAGTATCTCACATCCAGGAATATACCTCTGATTATGTTGACCAACTTTAACTTCTCCACACGGATGTTATAATGTTTTCCATTCCAAGAGCACTTCATAGCCAATTAATTGCTCAGAATTCTCTCTAAAACTCTCTATGTATTATCACGCGCAGTCAGGAGTTTCACCATTACCAACTGCGCAAAATGGTAGTCTGCATTGCCACGGGGCGATTTTCGTCTTTGTGGTTTAATTTTAGTAAGAGGAAGAATATCAAGATTTCCTCTCCACATGTAAACAAGAAAGGTTTTGCAATTTTTTTTCCATATAGCATACGTAACTTCGATATTGATATACTTTTCTACATCCTGGAAATTAAAATCTAGCTTTCGGCCATTTAAAAAGTCAAATATTGGATAAAATTTAATTTTTAAAACATATTTGTAATGCGAAGATGTCGTTCTCTTCGTTAAAAAATAATAATGTGCACCAATCAAATATTTTGGCCATGATGAGATGAAGAAGACGACCGTTTCGCCGTTCTCCTAATTTTTCGCGTGTTTTTCTTCACTCTTTCGACCGTAGAAGATAAACTTTTACATTTAAACACTTTTCAATGAATGCATTTTGTAGTCAAATAAACAAGGAGTAAAACGATACATTATACGACTCTATGGATCTCCGGCGGAATTTCATACACATATGCTTAAAGTTCAGCGTTCTACGTTTTTTGCGCCGATAGCATTTCGATTTGTTGTTTAGACATCGATGCATCGAGTTAATCGATGTGTTGATAGTGTTTCAAAATGACAAATAAATGTGCAGAACCTGAAATTATCTCGTTAATTATTCTGAAAAACATGAGAATTTTATTACTGCTCAGTGTCTCAGTATACTAATTATTTAAAATCTACACAAATAAAAATATATTTTACCTCATGCCATATTTTATAGCACTAACCGCGCGAATTTCAGTATGGTTTCTGCAAATGGAAGAGAGGAAATCTTAAATCGGCGTCAAGTAATTACATATTACAACTATGTCTGATAACTGAAACGATTTTAAGGTCATGTTTTTGGTAGACAGTATTTGAGTGACAACGGTTACTTTTTCAAGTTGGATAAATCCAACAATGTAATAGTAAGGTATTATAACGTCCACATAATCAGAAATGTCACAACATTGTAATATTAAGTGAGCGTTACATGTTATGTAAGATATACGTCCTACCAAAATAACAATTGTTATTTAAGTGTTATATGCAATTAATATAATTGCAACATTTAGTGTTTACTGGGTACACGGATACTACTTGTTATGACCGGATTTCTTGTCCAAGCCGATTTTCCTAGAGGATATTTCCACAAATTTCATCGCCGGACATGAAAATCAGCATGAACGTTTAAAGTTACGTATTGCAAATTTCCTCCATTAGATATCCTGGCATTCAGTCGTCCATCAAGAGACACCCTCGCTTTTGCTACAGAAAGAAATTGATATGTTATTTTAGGTTTATCAGTATCGCTTTTATTCTATTCTACTCGTGAAGGTGGGCAATTTCAATCAATGACGAAATGCCAACTTGGTGAAATGTGTTGAAACGCTTCAAGTTAAGGCTTCTTCAGGGCACAAAAAAACTTTCTTACTGTGACAATGGTTACAGAAAAACTGGTTGAAAACAATGGTAAAATGGTTGAAAAATGAAAAAAAAACAAATGGTTGAAAGCATAGACTGCAGATTTTTCATAGCCCATATTTATTTTGGGCGATGCATTTCATTTGAGATTAACCGTATTCCCAACCACGACCCTAAGGAGTTCTCGAGCTGTGCACCATCGAACCCTGGTTAGGATAAAAATCCCCGTTCATGCGTTGGTTTCCGTGGATGTATGGGAATGGGAGGTTTGGAAAAAAGTAGTAGAGCTAAAAATAAATCAGGAGGAATAGGGTCATGGCTACGTTGGAATAAAAAAAACGAGATAGAATAGAAAAATGTAGGGAAGAACGGGAGGCGGATGTGGAGAGCGAAGGAGAAGGACCAACTCGTTCTCCCCGAAGGTGGAATCGGAGAAAACAAATGAGAGCAGAGTCTGCGGCGTTCGTCGACGGAGATGCGGACGTGGGAGGAAGTGGATGAGCAAATTGTGCACCTCTGCTTCGACTGCACCTCTCCGTCTCGCTTTCTTCTCTAATGTTTCGGCGCTTTCGTCCCCGATTCAAAAAATCCCTTCAATGGTAGTGCGCTCGTCTTCACTGATACTCGTTTCCTGCTAACTGACAGATGTGGGATACTCATGGAGTCATTCAATATGTTCATTATGGCAAGATTTTCCATTATTTTTCAGTCAATAACCCTCTTTCAGAATTTCTATTAGGGTATGTCATGTTAAGCAGGTCTCGACTTATCAACGGGACTGATATTTCTTCAGTGCAATGGCTAAAAGGAGCAGTTTGGGTCCTTGGTCTCCTCACTGGCAAAGATCGGGTAGAAAGACAGCGTCACTTGTCATTAGCACGTATGGTTTCTAGAAAACAACTCTCGGTAAAAAGAGTTTCAGTTCATTGATGTATTGATATAATCAATTATTATTGGATTGGAGCTCACGAAGCTCATTGCTGATTCCGAATGTTCCATTATGTAAACATCCGATGAACCAAAAAACAATTTTTAAGTTTAAAATATTTAAATAATTTGAATTTTACAAAACCACATTTTCATTCAATAACATACACGACCTGGGTTTGATGAGTAATAATAAGCTGTGCTGTGACAAGTTTGTCATGTGTATATTAGCATTGCAGCAAACGCCAATGACGACCCCGCGTGACAAATAATAGAATGCATGCCAACCTAATATTTAAAAAAAATAATCATTATAAGAAAGAAGTTTGGTACTTCTCTACACTTTTTATTTTTTAAAGCACACTACGCATTTCACCATTTTTATGGCCTCGTCGCAGGTGTAGTAGTTTGTTTACATATATTATATTGTTGTCGTTGTTATATACAGAACATTAAATATGATTTGATGTTGTTATTATTTTCATGTTAATATTTTTTTAACCCTCATTTCCATTTTTGTTTCATTTCCTTTTTGTAATTGTTTAATGTAAACTTTTCTTTTAAATCAAAGTTAATGTTCTGTATCTAACAACGACAACGATATAATACATGTAAACAAACTACTACACCTGACGATGCCATAAAATTGGTGAAACGCGTAGTGTGTTTAAAAAAATAAAAAGTGAATAAAAGTACCAAACTTCTTTATTATAATGAATATTAAAAGTATCTACAAAGTAGAGCCTGAAGCTGTCGATTAAAAAAAAAATATTGTTTATTTAAGAATCTAATACCTACTTTGGAATTTAGAAAAGCAGTCTTTGGAAAGTAAACTCATGATATATCATGATAAAAAGCCCTGCACTGAGAATTTTAACCTGCGAGCTGTCAAGTGGGAAAGTACTACGACACGTTACTTCAATAGGTATTAGCATGTCTGCAAATACCATGTATGACAATGCGTTAAAAGTATTAGAATACTTAACCTGCGTTCTCAAAACAATATTGGTTCTTTAAGTTGAATTTTTCATACTTTAAATTTTAGGAAATCAGTTTTCGGAAAGTATGTTACTTTATATTTCATGGGAATACCTTTTAGCAGTACGCTTGGCTGCACTGAAATTTGGACCCTAAAAATCTATCTAGATGGGAAGTACTGAGAGAAATATGTACTTTATAGGTATCTACATGTATTCGCCGTTTCGCGATGGACAACTTTTGGGCAGGCCAAAGATTATGGTGCTCGCTTTGTGAAATGACATTTATACATAATTGACTTTAAATCTTTTATATAACTGGATTTTGGAAACATTTTGGTGTAATTTGGTGAAAGTGCTGAAATAAGTGATTTACGAGCTAAATGGGAAGTGCTATTACTAGTATGTCTGACACATTTTCGCGACTTCATGAAGCATTTGAAGCTGATTGCTATAGAGAGCGATACATAGCTAGCGGGCTCAAAATATGTCCTTCGCTTAGTTTAATAATGCTTCCTATGACAACCTCCCCACCTGTCCTCAATGGCGCAAGCTCTATTGTCGGTCGCCTTTCCATAGCAACTATCCAATTAAGTTTTATCTTTCATGAGGTTGGCGGACTTAAGCTTTGGGGATTTCAATTAGTATTATTTCACACATTTCAGCATAAGACTATATCCCTGCTATGAATACAACATCTATTCCCGAGAGGCAATCGAACCCATTTTTCAACTGCGACCTTTTTGCTAAAAGTCCGGGGTGGTACCAATCTTTCAACTGCGGCAGACTCAGATATTTCTCATTACCAATTACAGGATATCGGTTTTCGGAAACATAGGTGATTTTGTAATTTAAAATAATTGTAATCCAAACAGCTAGAAAACTACGCAATAATGTAACGAATTTAGGGTTAGCTCATTTGTTTTCAATGCTGGAAAGACTTATAAACGTCATTAAGATGTGGGGTTACCAAAAAATTGGATTTGATTTTAAATGGATATAAATTAACGAACATGCTTCATTAATTGCTTTAGTTGAATTTCTGGGTATTTTATTTTACTTTAGCTCAATTGAATTGAGGGAATAGCGTTTCCTGCTTAAGTTATTTTATTTAATATAAAATTCAATTATCTCTCTGCAAACTTGCTGTCACTGTAAGGCCCAATTGCATCGCTCTTCCCTTTGTCTGGAACAACGAATTGCTTGACATCACATGCAACAGTGTGAGCAATTTATAGGTGAAAATCCAAATTTTAACTAGCATACCACAGGTGATAAAACTGAATTGAAATGATACATTCGGGGATAGATGCGAGTTTGAGTGACAAATGGAAATACTCAATGGAGATCCAGGATGAGATTGCAAAAATATAATATAAATTCTTCATAATTTTTTAAAGACGGGATATTGAGATCTTATGGCTTGACTCAATGAATGGAATTGCCCTGAGAAATTTCTTAGTGGAATTTCGACTTGATGGAAGTAAAATATTATATCGCACCTATATGTAATATTAAATTTTCAGTCGATCAAATTCAGCCAATTTTTTTGTTTTACTCTATATGAAATGACAGGGTTGGTTAAAACTGTCCCTTAGAAAGACGAATTAAATGTGTTAACAATTTAAAGGCAATTTTTTTCCTTTTTTTGCAGTCAAACAGTAAAAACGTTTAGAGAGATTTTGCAATTTATGATTCTAATGTTCGAATTTCGAAAAACGGCAGGTATCTAAGCTTGTTTAAGCTTTGTAAGCTTGAGTAAGCTTTGCCGTGTTTATGATCTTATGAGCAAGTGACTGGGGTGAGCCTAAATTGGAATGTATTTAAGCTACTTTAGAAAGACAAGGATCCAAACAATCACGGAATGGTATCTTATATTTTGTTTTGAATGATGACATGCTTCAGCAACTGGAAAGGAAAGCAAAGTTATTTTTAGTGCAGATTAATTGGAATGATATTCTTAATTACAAAATTATCCTGGCTGAGAAGCCGACTATGGTGACATTTCTACTGAATCAACTCATTTTTACATCAATAACTGCTGTATGTTAATAATTAAAATAAGCTAAAATGCCCAAGTGTCCTTATTTTGTAGCATTTAACTTCCTGGAAAAATTCTCTACAGACATTTATCCATTAGAAAAACATTAATGTATTTCTCTCATATTTAATTTTTTACTTGTGTGCGGTGTGTGTAAGGCTGTAGTTTTTGCCATTTTTGAAAACAGTCAATATGGATGATGGAAAAAAAGTGAATGGAAAGGCGAATAGAGTTACAACGAGGAAAGATTACACGAGTCCAATTATGAAGGATAGAAGAAAATAGTGTGTTATGGAGGAACAAGGTGGATACACGGAAAATGAATGGAGGCGAGATATGCAGAAAATAAAGTGTATGATTGAGTACAGCTAATATGTACTTCCAGGAAGTTTAACAACGTGAATGTGGTGAATGAGTTGACTTGCCCGTGCAATTAATCAGATTCAAATCGTGCGAGGGACAAGAGTCGGAGGGAGATGGTTGATGGGGACAGTGATGTGGATGGTGGTCGCGGGTGGGTGTAGTGGTGGTGGTGGTGCGAATCGAAGCCACCATGTTCGTGCACCTCTCCCCAGGTTGGAGTCTCGGAAAAAGGAAAAAAAAAACAGAAGAGCGCACGGCGGAGTTCGACGGAGGCATGCAGCAGGGCCGGGAGCGGTATGGAGAGAGAAAGGCTGACTCTCCGTCGCCAGTTTTTTCCATATTGTCCTCATTCCTCTTTTATTCCGGGAGAGATCTGGACTGGGGCAAGGTCGCATCCCTGGGTCTACTTGCTACCCTCATGACCCCATCCTCCCACCCAACCCCTCCCCCCTAGCCACTCTTGCCACCCCCTTTAAAGAAGAAAAAAAATATCAACTCGTCAGACTCCTAACCCCGTTGCCCAGCCCGCCCTCTTGTCATCCGCTTCCGAAACTTCTTTTGTTTCCCGTGGTTGGGTGAGGTGGTCGGGGGTGGAGTCGTTCCCGACCATCTCCCTGGCGTGGGCGCCGGTGTCTATGTGTAAGGGAGGGAGGGGGCGGGGGGACACAAGAGCCTCCCGTCTTCCCCCAGGGGCCAGGGTATGTGCCGTGGGGAATGAAGGTGGTAGTGTCATCGGAACGGTGAGAGACAATGGTTGTTTGAGAGAGAGATAAGGGTCCGGAGGGGAAACTCCCCCTGTGTGTGTGTGCGGGGGAAAGGAGTGGGTGCATTAAAGAGTTGCGCCGGGGACCCGGATTTTAAAGACTCCCTTTTGCATCTGCACCCCACCTGCATGGTGCGGGTGACGGATGGGGTTTTTGGCGTGGTGTTCTGGTCCGCGCCGGGCTCACTGCCATGCCAAACAACGTACGATTATCACGATTTCTCCTGAGGAGGGCAATTATAAATCAACTAATTTTACATTATTCCAACTTAATATTTGGGGAATACTTAGATGGTAGTAATAATAATAAGTAAGTTTATTACTCCATACACAAAATACATTTCAATAGCATATTTTGAGTAACTTTAGGTAGCCTTGAAGGAGAACCTGTTTTAAGGCTACCATCAAATAATAACAGGTTATGCTTAAAAATACATGTAGCTCATGTAGTGAGGGCTAGAAAATTACTTAACAATTTGAGTGCGTACCTTAAGAAGCTACTTACTTACAGTTTATGGAGTTTATTTTATAAAACATTTACTTCAACATTTCCTCCTCATTCTCTTTGGCTCGAAGCCAAGACTGTACATTTTCGATTATATTTTCACGCATATTACATTACATTATCAATAGGAGAACCTGTTTAAGGCTACCATCAAATAATAACATGTTATGTTTTCAATTTAAACTTGGCTCATCTAGTGAGACTAAGACAATTTCTTAACAATTTAACAATTTAGGTGCGTACATTAAGAAGCTACTAACTAAGACTTATGAAGTTAATTATAACACATTTACAACAATATTTACAACAATATTTATAACACGTTTCCAACAATATTTACAACAATATTTCCTCTGGACTCTCTTTGGTGAGAAGCCAAGAATGTACATTTTTCGAAAACATTTTCACAGACTTAGAACTAATGCATGAATGGGGTAATAGACCTTTGGTGCTACATACAAAAAACATCTTTTAAATATCTTCAAATTTGGTTTGGGTAAGGGTATACTTTTGTTACGGCAGTTGTTTATACGGCAATATAGTTGATCGATGCGGCAGATTATTCACGGTGTCTCACAGAAATATAATTAGGGATGTGGTTGGTGAAGATGTTTTTCTACTGGCTTCCTTTCCTGTGAGCTCAGGTTCTGATTCCGCAGGGAATCTTTCAGCAAAGTCCTCATTCATACTTCAGTGCTACAAAAGAACTTGTCACTAGAAAAGGGATGGATATCATGTAGAACTGTGTTGAAAACATTCAAGCGCTGCCGTTTACCTTCAAATTTAAGTACAAATGAGTTTTGCTCTAGTTATGAAACAAACCCCAAATGCTAACCGTTCCATTAGGTAGTTAAGAAATTTATGAAGATTTTGGTAAATTCCCAAGCATGAATGCAGGAGACCTAAAGATTAAACTTAAAGTCTACTTCGTGGAGAGCTGTTCAGGTGTATTACTCCGTCAGTTGGGTGAAATTTTTAAATTTGGATCTTTTGGGTGTCCCTTTGATTTCAATTAATCCTTAAAATACCAACCTACCCAGCTATTCTTAATGGCGGCGCCAGATTATCGGTCACTAACTTGTACCACCACTACTTTTTAAAAATCTCTCTTTGATTTGAAGCACGTGAGCTGATCAAATTACTCCTTTTCCTTCATTCATTAAAACATGAGAACAAAATCCGGGGAAAATATGAGCCGAACTTTTTATGAAAAACTTTTTTTTAAGATAATCCAAAAACTTCCTCTTTTTGCAACAGCCATTTCGTTATCAATTTAAGAAACACATGAGAAACACATGAGTTATATAGCATGGAAAAATGTTATGCATTTTAGGCCCTAAATACACAAATGATCTTTTGTACAATGAGATGTTAGGTTTGATGTTAGGCATACCTTATAAAATGATTTTCTCTGGTGTTGTACACAGTTTTACGTTGGCCTATCACCAGATCGGATATAAAACATTCTCAGTGTTCTATATAAAAACAAATGCTTTATTGAGAGTAAGTTCAAATTTTGGGATAGCGGAAATGTGTGCTCATAGCGGGTTTTTAAACATAGAACTACGGGCAATATACAATGGAAAACTTATATAAAAGCAATAGTGTGAGGAGTTTAGCAGTAGTAACTAGAGCTGATTGGGTTGGGCTGGTATGTCAGTGAGAGTATGAGATTGCAAGTGTGCAGGGCAAAATACGCATCGTAAAAATTAGCACAGTATGGCCAAACGTGGGCACAAAATAGACTTTGAAAGCAACAAGATGCAGGTCAAGGAGGAATTTCACCTTCCCCCATTCATTCATGAGTGCGTAGAAATTACGAAACGACCAAAGAACTTCAACCGTGAATAAGGATTCCTCTAGAAAGCCCCTTCTCTAACAGGGGTGAGGCTAATGGGGAATTGATGACTCCAGCCGAGACAGAATGGCCAAAAAGTGAAAGTTAACGGGGAAACTACGTAAACAACAGCAAAAACAAAAACGGCCGTTAGCTCTAGCAACCAAAAGAGAAAGGAATTCGGCAACGTAAAGGCGAAGGGACCAACAGACCACGTAGAAGACGCTCGCTTCAAAGCAAGAATACCAAACGTTGGGAACGTCTTCCTCTGCAGTCACATTAGGAGAGTTAAAGAGCGTCTTGTGGTTCCGGAGCCTTAAGAAGAAAGCTTGATTATCGAGTCAGAACATGTTCAGCAAAGATAGGAATTATGTGCTAAGGGCCATTTCAGAACATTAATTAGTGCTTCAAGTCTTGGTCAAAAATAAACTTGGTTATATTCCACACAAATTTATTAAAAACACGACCGGTTTCGACCTTTTCAGGTCATTCTCAAGAGTTTCTTGAGAGTGACCTGAAAAGGTCGAAACCTGTCGAGTGTTTTTAATAAATTTGTGTGGAATATAACCAAGTTTATTTTTGACCAAGATGTATCTATTCATTCCACGAAGTGCACTCGCAGACCATTGATTTTATAGTGCTTCAAGCCTGTTATAACAACTTAAACAGGAAGCACTATCGCCCCAATCATTAAAATATTAACTAAAAAACCTATTTTAAGTCAGTTCAAAGCCGATCAATTTTCTGGCGAAGCTAAAAATATTTTTCGAGCCCGGATAAACGACAATTGATTAGGTCATGAGTATAAAATTAGGGAAACACTGCAGAACGGATAGTTTTAAATTGCCATTATTTCCACGTGCGATTGGAAACTACAATAGCGTCTTTCATTTTTACTTTTTTAAATTTTTACTTTATCGTTAGATTGACCGTTGTTACTAATTAGCCTACTCACTGCATGATGGATTAATTTATTTGCATGGTAGCCAATGGTAACATCACGTCTCGCGTGCGTACCGTCTCTATTTGAAGTATTTTTTTGCATGAGAAATCTCTCAATTACTCAATGTTCCTAACATTTTTGTGGCATTTAGCGCAGCGGATGATTTGGTGTACCTGACCACTCATGGGCTGTCCATTAATATATTTCCACGGAATGGAAAAGTTTATTTAATTAGGCAGTCCATAAATGTGCAAGTTAAGGATGAATACAAGTGTGATGTACATTTGCTCTCGTGGTAGGTGTATAGTATCGGATTTTAAAGGATAAATTTTAAAACGAGTACATTAATTAATTAAGGAAAGCTGGAAACTTCAGAAAACCAAAGGTAAAAAAAAATTATTTTCAAATCGCTATCAATAAATCAATTTTCAAAACGCTATTGTGATTTCCAATCGTACGTGGAGAAAATGACATTTTAAAGCTATCCGTTCTGCAGTGTTTTCTTAATTTTATAATCATGACCTAATCAATTGTCGCTTATCCGAGCTTGCAAAATATTTTTAGCTTCACCAGAAAATTAATCGACTTAGAACTACTTAACTTAAAATAGGTTTTTTACTTAATCTTTTAATGATTGGGACGATAGTGCTTCCTGTTTAAGTTGTTATAACAGGCTTGAAGCACTAAGTACAGTACCTACTTGAATAGTCTTTTACGCATCCTTTCTATCTTCGCTGACCATGTTCTCTTGTGGAAGGATTGAGAAAATTGAAAAAGGCTTAAGGATAAAATAAAAGAGCCATATTATTTTTCCCCTTCTTGGCTGCTCATCTTTTGTTTTATTGATACAGGTTATTCATTCGTGCTATTAGCGATTTGACGTTGAGTGATTTGACAACGACCGAAAAGCGTTGAAATATCGGTAGTGGAAAATTAAATTTTGAGGAATATTAAATGTTGTTTAATGCATATAAGAGCCATGCCTCCGAGTGAGTGTATTTTATAGGATTTAAAACAAGAAAATGAGTGCTAACATATTATCACGATTCATTTGAAATCATTGTGGATTTCGTGACTTTAAATTGTGTAGAACGAATAAAATTAGATCATTGCATCGCATTGCGGCGGAATGGAGAGAGAATTTATAACATAAACAGGAAATGTAAGCGTGCAAACCATTTCAGAGGATAGATATAATGTAAACAATCAGCCGTAGACTGGAGAAAGCTATTTTTTTATATCGATTATGGATTTTTATTTTTTATAACAGGACATTATATGAGAGACATTACAAGTGACACCTGGTTACATGTTCATTGACTCATTTTAGTGATAACTGAGGTTAATTTAGTCCGCAAGCCGTCCGTATTTAATACGCATTATGGATCTTTGTCGAGCACTTTACATAAAAAATAGGCATTTAAACTGAAGGGTGAAAGTAATTTTTGGAAAAATAAAGTTTCTGACATTTTAAAGAGGGGAGAACTAAATCAAACTCATTGCGTATACAGGGGAATAAATTAGAGTAAGGAAAGTACATTTTGGCAATCATTATTGGTATTGCACATTTTGGCAATCATTATTGGTAAAACTTAATTCAGTAATGAGGGAACAGGCAAATTACTTTTGTTTAAGTGGGGCTATTACCATTGTCATGCTATGGTGATGAAGCTATCACAGTAAATGTATGTAGAAGAAACTCTTATACATAATTTTAAATGGACCGTAGCGAATATCGTTCCGAAAACTAATTTATTTTCAGGATAATCGTGCACTGAAGGTCTTTTAATGTATGGAGAAGATGGGATAAATTAGATTGGCGTTGAGGAAGGAAAATGAAAGCATTGTTAGAGTAAATGCAGGCGGAAAGAAAGCTATGGGAAGAGATTAGAGGAAAGAAGGAAAATTGGATGAGGGTACATAAGGGAGTAATGGAATATTGTATTGACCTCGATGATGGTGAGGGAGCAGGAAAGGTGAGGATGAGAAAGGAATAGAATGTGCAATTAAGAGACTGTGAGCAGAAGTGGATAACACCTGGACCATAAGGAAGTTCTAGCATTTAATTGGTCCTTTGATCCACAAAAAATAACTTTTTAACAAAATTATTCTTCCCTGAGCAAACGTCATAATGTTTTCATTCAGCTAATCTTTTCCTAAAGTTCCGTAATAGCTTCTTAAATAACAATTCTTCAGCATCAGGTTATTGTAATTATTAACGACATCCTTCAATTTATTCTTTCTTTCATTATCTTTACAATTTACAAGATGACCTGAAAACATCCATCAATTTTAACATATTTTTTAAACTCTTTAATGACTTCGGTTATTGTGATACGACACGGGTCAAGGTCTCGATATATTATGCCGTATTCAAGGTGTCAAACACTGAGGGGTCTCACGCATGTATACCAAGAACTTGGAAGGGTGGTATATTAGGAAAGGGAAATGGGATTGAGTGAGAAATGGTTGTTATACACTGGTATTTTCTTACAATATGGAAAAAAATAGTTTCCTTAGATCAGATAGATCATCATTAGCCAATAGTATCTTACTATCGCATTCACTTTACATGTTATTTCTTCTACTTTTTTCTGCCGTATTCATCTAATTAGCATCTTACCTCCTTGCAATTGTATTTTTATATTACTTGTGCATGGTTACATGCCTAATTTTAGGTTTAATGTGTCTTCCAGTTTCTGGATTTTGCGGAACAAGCCAAGGAATTACTGCATCTACCTCTTTGACAGCGCGTTACTTTCTTTTTGCTGCTCTCGGTTACGCAGATAGAGTGAAGGGTGAATAAAATCCTCCTTCTTTAGTCTTCACTATTGTGGTTTCTTCTGTGCTGCGTACTACCTCTGAGTTTCCAGCGGTATCTCTAGTCTGTACCCTTCAGTATTGTTATTATGAGGTGGGCTTTCATGAGTACCTTCATCCTCAAAAACTAATTTTTAGAGAGGGGTGTAAATGAGGAATTTTTAAAAGCATTTGGTTGGAGAGAGGAGGTAGGCTGGCAATTTTTGTGCGAAAATTGTGTGTAATTATTAGTAAGAATCAGGGACTCAACGCTATTTTTTTATAGCGGCTAGTAGTTTCTGCCTAACCGAGGAGAAGCGCTGGCAGCGTCATAAAACTACTAACAGTATGTGCCTCGGCCAGTAGATGGCCTAGCAGTAGCGAGGCACAACTACCGCGTATTTTAAATTTACAGGTGATTTCAGCTTTGTTATTTTATAAGCAAAGAACTAAACGCGATTGAAAATAAGTACGGGTATCTCAGGAAAGTCAATCGGTGATGAGTAAACTTGTTCAGTAGAAATACCTATTTCAGTTGAAATAGGTATTTCAACTGAAAAGAGAAATCACTTTATTCATTAAAAATACACGGAATACATATATCATTTTCAAATGTAATCATGTGCACATATGATGAGGCTCTGCCATTAACTCTGCTCTTCAGGGTAGACCTGCGAAACAGCCCTGAAAAAAGAATAGAGGTCCACATTAGTGTCCACATTAGTGAGTAACAGATAGAAACGCCTACTCAATATTTCGCTGTGGCTCTGGTATTTATATTCCTTGTGTGTGGAAATTAGATAAATCGCCCATTTTAAGTATTTTTGCATTAAAGTTATCACCGCAATCTAGCATATAGGCCACTTTTCATAGAAGTGGAAACAATGTGCCTTTTTTATACAAAATGTAAGTAACTAAGGTAGGAAATGATTAAGGTCGAAATAAGTAATTTGTCTGTGAAGTGGATAATGAAAATAATTCTATATTCGACATAAACATTAATTCAGCAGCAAGCTAGTTAAAGTGTGGGTGAATAGAGAAAGGTTATTAACAACTCTGTAACATGAAAATTAAAACTTTTGTTTCTATTGACCAGACTATAACATTCGAATTAATAGTTAGAAACTGAGTGTCACCCATGAAGTAGGCAGCTTTTAGGCTATGCATTAAGCGCCAACAGTTATTTAAACCACCACCACAGATGATTCTGAAACGAGAAAGAAGTGGACGAGGGACTTTCATAGAAGAAGTTGCTCAGGTCTGTTAACAGATTGCACCCATCAGAAGCAGTGTTTCCCTTGTTTCTGCAGGACAGTAATCCATTTGTCACTGCAGTTTTCAGAGCATAAATTAACTGTTCTGCATTTGGGTAGTGATTACACCCACAGTTCTGTCTTACCAAATTAAATAAATTTTCCGCAGGATCCTGATTAATACATCTTGTATTAAATCGGGTGAGTCGAGAACTCTTTAATTTGTCCCAAAGCATTGATACTGCTTTCATAGTGGCTATCTATCCATTCTGGGAGGGTGGCAGATCGTCCGTGATCCATTAAAAAATTGCCACTTGTCTACTTTCTCCAAAGTGGTACTCCAATAGCGGAGATGCAGTACTTTGAGCATGTTATATGTTCCAGGGAACGGTCCTCGAACACTGCGTTTGTATTTATATATTTAAAGCGCTGGGTGCAGAGCCAAGACTGACGCAATGGTCGTGTTTGGAGGCACTCGTGGACTGGTTCCGTTCTTTCGACTTCCTCCCTCCCTGCTCCCCTGGCGTCCCCCAAACATGGCGAACGTTGGAGAGCACAAAGACAACGAACACCTGATTAAACGGAGGGGGAGGAGAGTAGACTTGGGACTCTTGAATGGGAATGAGCACAGCAGCGGAGAGCAATGAAAGTAGATAAACGTCGACAGCGACATTGATGGATACGGATTTCAACATGGGAAAATTCATATTGAATGGCAATTTACACTGATTCATTAATTTCATGCATGTATACATGTATCTCTGTGGTGGTTGCACATTTGCGTGAATAGTCGTACAACATCGGCAGTTCAATTTGACAGACTATTAAAGCTACAGCAATGATTGCGCTAAAACACTGATGTATTTCCAACCATTGATTAACCATTAAACCATTGATTTATGACTATGAATCATGTAAGCGCAAAAATGGTTTTAGGAAAAAGTTATCTATTAGCTTACCTCTCGTAGTTTTAACTAATTGTCATTTGTTTTCAAAAAGACAAGTATATGGTGGAAGTTCAGCATACTGAATCACAGAAATGGCAATTTTCTACTAAATTAGATTTAATACAACCATGGTTTCATTTGATGATGAAGCAGTGTATCATGATCACCTGATGCACTGCAGATGATGATGCAGTGCATCGAAACCATGGTCGTATTTAACCTTACCTAGAGAAAAATTGCCATTTCTGTGATTCATTATTCGTCATTTGTTTTGTGAACACTTGTTATCTATTTCATGGCATATTAAAAATTATTGGTAGTATAAAAAAAAAATGTGTATAAATTATTGTAATAATAGCTAATTTTTGTGATCATGAGCAGTTCAAAGGCACTCTTAAAGCTTTTCTCGGTAAGCATTAATAATGAGTTGGTTAAATATATTTATGGATGGCATGAGTGGAATAAATAAAATATTGAACTTTTGCGAGTGTGCCGTTATATCCATGACGTTTCTTCCAAAATTTACGGTCATTGTGGTGGGGCATAGACGGATATAGGTCGTTGGCTTACCGATGCGGTGGGTATTACTTCAACGGCCTACTGATATCAGCTGTTATTCTTTCACTGCTCATCTGACCATCGACTTTCGTCCCGAGGGGAGGGGGGTGCGATAAGGGGGCGTGGTCGGAAGGGGGAGGGGAGGGAAGGTTGTTTAACAATGCACGACGGCCCGCGACGCGCCGCTGCTGCAAAGATTGCATCCCCGCCGTGCATGCCACGTGATGAGAGCCATTGTGGAGTGCCATCTTTGTCCTCTCTCGGCCCCCTCCCCACTATTTAGAGACCCCTCCCCCCCTATTGTGTTGTTTAACCTTGCTGTCGAGCTTCCCTTGCGCCCTCACTCCTCGCTCGCCACGACTACTACCACTATTTAGTGTTCCTTCCCACTACACGGGGAGCGCCCTTCGTCTCTGCATGCCGGGAGATGCGATGTCTCTTTCTCGCCCCGTTCGCTAATTGGGAGAGCCGCCCCTTGCTTGTGTCACCCCCTCGTCCCCCCCCCCACCCTCACCATCACTCTCCCATAATCGATCCCTTACGTATTTCCCACGCACACATACGAGCGTAAAAAAGAAAGGGAACGTGACACGATTTCTGTGGGCTAAATTAGCGAGTGCTTTGCAGTAGGAATGACTGAAAAAATCCGTGTTCGTCCTCACTTGGAATGATAATCCATTTTTTCCCGAATAAACTGATATGGAAACAGAACAGACATTGACATATTTAACGTATGCTACGTTGCCTGGGCACCTGAAAGTGTTTATTTGTGCTTTTTGTTCAACTTAAGGGATCGTGGTGGTCTAGTGGGTAGAGCGCTTGGCTACAGATCGAAGGGTCCCGGGTTCAAATCCTCGGGTGAAGCATTTGGACGCCCCCGAACAAAAAATACTCGGAGTGCGAGGTGTATGTGTGTGTGAAACCCTGAATGTGTGAAATTCACACGCCTGTGGCTTAGTCCGGGGTGAGCTCTACCCTCAACTATCCAAACCAACCTCCGCGGAGCTCCGGGTTGAATCACTGAGTGAGTGTTCAACTTATCACCTCCGTCCACGAAAACCCACTAACCACGACCAATACCTCCATTTTAACAGCTATCATCCTTTTCACACCAAACGCTCCATCCCTTAATCCCTCTCCACCCGCGGCCACCGGATCTGCACCAACCCTCTCTAAAAGAATATATCGGCGCTCTTCATCACTCCCTCAGAGAATGCGAGTACCCCAAAAAATTGCTTTTAAATAAAATTCTGCCTCCTACTACCAAATATAATCCTTGAACCAAGACCCACCAACCTGACCAACTTAACCTTGTCACCACATTCTTCCCTGGAGCACACAGAATAAAAACATATTGAAAGACCTGTATCCGATCATTAAAAACAGCACCTCTACTTCTCTCCTCTTACACTCTTGTCCCAAAGTTTCCTATAAGAGTCCCTCAAATCTGCGAGACATTCTAAAATCCACTAGACCCTCCCTCCAACCCACCGCCCACCCTCCACCACTTTCCTCAACCTGCGAACGCCCTAGGTGCAAATGCTGCTCTCTCTTCCGCCCTTCCGCCTCCCCCTCCCTCAAAAGATCTTCCTCTACGGCCGATTGTACCACCAGCAAAAGGAAAAGGGAACAGAACACTTAGCTTGAGTCTCCACAGTAGATCAGGAACTGATGAGACGACGATCACGAAGAAAAGCGAAGAATGTCAGCCATAGGGCCAATATAATGTCTTGGTAGAAAATCGCTCTCGGCGACGATGCACATCTTTATATATATAAAAGTCAATGTATGTATGTATGTATGTATGTATGTATGTTCCACATCTCCTCCTAAACCACAGGACCGATTTTGATGAAATTTGGAACACGAGTTTGTCACTGATAGGCAACAAACACTGTAGGGTTCAATTAACCGAATCCCTATTTTTTCAGGGTTAAGGGTGTGATCCTTACTAATATGTATAAAAATGTAATGGTCCCTGTCTGTCTGTTGCTCCATCACGCAAAAACTACTGGACCGATTGAGCTAAAATTTGGCATGCAGATTGAAGACATATCTGGTTGTAACATATGCTATATCAAAAAGCCCTCAGGGCCCCCAAAGGCCCCCTGAAGGTCCCCCCTGGTGGTCAATGGCAAGCATTGGGTTCGGTGCAGTGGTTTAATGTTTTACTTTTTAAAAGTACTTTCACTCAAGATATAGGGCTGGAATTTTTTTATCGGATGGCTGAATAAATATAATTTCTAATTTTATCAATCGATTTTCTTCTACGCTCCGTATTTTTCTGCTATTCATGTTTTCAGTTGAAAAATATCACATTTTTATCTGAAATCAACAATAACATATTTCCTTGACAACCATAGATTTGATTTTCAAAGGATATACACGCCTCTTAACTATTAAATATCACGTTTTCCTACAGGCTCATGATAGCATGTAGAAAGCAAATCTGAATAAAGAGGGCCCAGAGTCCCAAGGACCCCATGATAGATTGATTCGGGAGGTAATCGATACGATTCAATACGTATTTACAACAAGTATACTCTTCAACGTCTGTTCTCAAAGTGGCTCTCATAGGAGACCTGCATGTATATGAGAGAGCACTTATGTAGTAAACGTTACACAAAGGAATTAATAGGATACACAATTAAATGTGCAAGAATATTTACGTGCAGCGAATATCAATGGTAATAATGCCTCTGTTGCTACAGCAAACACGTCGTTGTTTATTATCGTTTAATACTCAGATGTATTAAACGTAGTGAAACCGTCTGCCTCCCATTACGATTTCGAACAGTTTTTAGACCAATTCCCACATCATTAACGTCACGAGCTATTTATATGTTTAAAAGTGTTAAAGTGCAGTTAACTTAGGTACATTCCCTCAATCATCGAGTTGCCTATTCTAGACTCTCACTTGCCGCTGTGTTTCCGTTCCTTGGACTTAAAAATATATCCATCAACATGCCTAATAGAAAATAGTAACCTTTCGAAAAAATCTTCTAATGCAAAATGAATGTCTTATTTGCGAGAAAATGAGCCCTTGAAATAAAAACGACAAAGGTTAGACTTGGATGGTCAAAGGCATGCCCACCAGCGATCTCATGAGAATCTCCCCGTGGTGTTTCTCGGGTTACGCTAATATCCGCACAAATTTCATCCTCACCCAACGTACTGACGGGTAACCAGCTATAAACCTGGTTCAAATACAGACCCATCTGTTTTGAACCTTCAATCTGTTTTAAGATGGCGGGAATTATAATATAATTAATAAATCTCAAGTAAATTAATAACTCAACGCACATATCAACGTTGAATAGTGCAACTGAAATAATTCATTGAATGCAAATATATGTATTGTACACAAGGGAAGCGATCAAGCTGTTATTCACTCACAAGACTGCTCAAGAGAACTGTATGGACGAGGTGACCATCTATCAACCTTTGCTATTTAAGTAGTAATGAGTCTGAATGGCCGATTTTTGGGTTTCCTTTGCATGAAAGTGGACCAATAGTCACACATCTCTCCGTGCACCTGGAAAATGGTCAGCGTGTCTACTACAACGAACACAACATACAAGATAGGTTACGAACTCCTCGAATGACCACGCATACTGTTTTTCTTCGGGCTTTGTGGTTTTATTATAAAAAATAAGTTTAATGTTTTTCACACCCGTTGAATTTCAACGGGTATCTTCCGCTCGTGTATAAATAAAAACTCCTCCACAACACCCTCAACTCGACCATTGACTGCCCTGAACTGCTTTCTCTCTTCAACTTTAGGATACCAACTCGATCCACCCGCACGCATTCACTACCCCACCTGCCTATTCCTAGGATATCACTCACCCAGCGCTCACCTTTATTTCGCCTCTCCTCCCTTCTTAATTCACTCACTCACACTGTCGATCATTTTTATTTATCATGTAACCATTTCACCACCCAAGCTAAGTCCCACCTGTCAACAAATTAAATATTTCCCCTTTCCATGTTGGACTCTGCGTTGTTGATTTTGACGTTGTAATTGTAATTTTGTCCTCTTTCATGTTTATTGCTAAGTGTTTCACTGTAAATTGGCGCTACTGCTGTATATGAACAATGTTTTTAAATAAATAATCATAAATAAATATAGAGAGAATGATCATTTCGCCAGTTCCCCCTTGTTTCGTAAAACAAATAATCCAAAGTTCGGCCTGTAACATTCCGTGTGTGATTTTGCCGAGGACAATAATCTGTTATTGTCCGAAAACACTGAAATGAAAGCATATTTTTACAAAGCAAAGTAGATTTTACATCCCTTGCAATGTAGCCACAAAACATGATGCATTTCATAGAGTTTATTCCATTCAGCAACCCTAAACGAAAATAAGCGACAAGTTACCTGTTTTTAAATGTCGAACTCAGTGCCGGAAACAGTGATAATACTTTGGCATTATTAGATACGGCATTAAGTGGTACAAAGTGGAATGGATCGAAAATAGTACCAATTTCTTCCTTTCCGTGATTCACTCCAATATGTAGCAAGCGTGAATATATTTAAAGTGCGTTTTACTACGTGGTAATAATCCTTCTTTTGTACGCAAGAAGAGATACATATTATAATTCCATACTAAATAACCTCAACAGTTGAATGTAGTCCATGGGTTTTATTCAAACCGAGTTTTCTCCGGGAGATGAATAATATCAATACATTACAGAGAAGGCCATTTGCGGGTGTCAAGAGCTTATGAGGCAAAATCAATGGTACACAGCCATTGCATTAGAATCGCATCCGTTCCAGGAATTTACAGGGAAAGATCTAAACTTCTTTGCGACAAAATTCGTAAAAAAATGTCGGAGTTCGTTTCATTCAAGAGTAATAATCCTTACTATGTCCCCAAGAACCCATTTGTAAACAGATATTGACATTTCATTTTCAATGCAAAATACTCTCAATTCGTGTGTATTCCATAAAGTTCATTCCATTCATATTTCCTCCGAGCGACAACTAGTTTTTATAATTCGTCAAGTACTCTACTATTACGAGTCAAACTCAGGAGGCAATAGGGATGGCTCACAAAATTGACCTTAGAGAAAATGCAGGCTCTTTCCAGTATCCAACAGAAAATAAGAAGTTTTAAAACAGTGCCAATACTTTAGTGGTATTTGACGATTAATTATGCCTCTGAGTTACTGGCATTGAAAATAGTGTGGCTTGGTACCACAGTTGAGCACTTATCATGGGATTCCTTATACAAGCATACTATACCCAATGCCCAATTTAGTTTAATCCAATGATTTACAGGGTAACAAATATTGCTGTATAGTCATAGATGGTCAAGATGAATTCAAACTGGGTTTTGGGGATAAGATTGGTTCGAAGATTAAAATTATTTTGTACTAAGTCTAGAAAACTTGGGAAAAGCATAGAATTATAGTGTTCAAATTCGTGGTTCTCCATACATCTTCGCAGATTTCAGATTAAACGCCCTTTATATCTCGTCCATGGTATCTTTGGGTAGGCACCCACGAATAATGGCAAAGACTAATTCGTTGGGCTTTTTGATACTCTTTTAAGAACGCACTAAATTCTCATTTCATTTTTGCGCTGCATTTCATTCACTTTGTATATAAAATGATCCCTCTTTCAAATGTGACATTGTACTTTTATTGCACTTAGTGCATGCCATGACGAACATAAAAATAGGTGTTAATAATGAGGTTGGGTCTGTTCATAGATTCTTATTCTAGAAGAAAACAACGATGGAAATTATTTTCAGGTACTTCTTTTTCTATCCTTGAATGTGTAATTAAGGGGTCTTGGGCTATTTCTTTTGCTGCTCGTTTTCTATTTGATACTTCATATCCTCACTCATCTCCCCCTATAGGTTATGAGAATGTTTCTAAGGCACGTACCACATCGGGAAAATATAAATCACTAAGCGATATTGGAAATGCACGACTGCATTGTACACGAAGAAATTATTTCACCACATTTATTTTATTTTATTAATTTTTTCCTCGTATAAGCTCATTCACATTTTTTTAAATTCAAAACGAGGGACAAAGGTACCCTTAGGATAACATCCTGTTTCGGGTTAACAAACTCTTCTTTGTCTAACAAAATTAAATCAACGTAAAAAACAACATAGATCATTCACTGTGCCGAAAATGATAAATCACTTCACAAAAATTAGTAGTGGATACAAAATGCAAACAATAAGAAAAATAAAATGAAAAAAAAAACATTTGATTATGCCGGAAAACACAACATAATATGCTTAGAATCACTGCAATTTACAAAAATATATTTTAAAAAGAAAAGGTTTTTTTAACTGTGATACATAAATAATGTAACATGGGCCTTATTGCAGGTATAACTTAATATTCTGAATAGCCAGTACCAAACATTTTACTCTATTATCACTACATACATGTTGATTTTTTTTACATTGAAAGAAAAATGAAAAATGGTGTGGCATAAATTCTCATGATCTTTTTTTTGTAATTTTATTTATTCAGCTTGGGTTTCAGGAATCTGGTTGATTATTTATTAATGACCCTTCCTGGGGAAAAATGCCGTTCTTGAATCTTTCACTGAATAATGTTATATTTATTATCCACATCATCCGGCGCGAGTGCACTGAATGAGAAATTCATATGAGGTACCTGCTTAACGTTGGTTTTATTTTCAGTAGAAAATAATCGGTATTACGAAGTTCCATGGGTCTTCAGGACAAAAAGTCTACTTCGCTCACGGGAAAATTACTTTCATATGACCATATTATTTTCATCAGCAAATTTTTAAGCATCAAAAATGTTGAAATCGTGCGTAAAAATATGATAATCCTTTACTCTTTAATGTTTGAGGATGGGAATATTAGGCTTCTGTTTTTCAAGTTTCATTCATGGCGCTCGATGATTGTCTGCGACTTCCACTCTTGTTGAGTCATTTCTTTGTGTGTATGTACATACAAACAAATTTCTTTGATCTCTAACATTACTTAATGCTTTCAAGGGTCACTTCTACCGCATTGTTAGTCTAACCTGTCCTCTGGAACCATTAATCCTCACGTTTGGTGATACTACTGTCATTAATTCTGTCAGCATGACTGAATTTAAGAAGCACGTATTTTCCTTTCTATGCATTAGTACATACCATAAATTACCACTCTTGATCACAAGTCAGTCTTTCTTCCTCCTTTTCTCCCTAAGCTTGTAGAATACATTTCCAAAACTTTTAAACTTTGCTTTCATCTGTAGTTTTTTACCTAAATACTTTAGAAGAAATAATACATACCTACTAATCATGTAAACGATGTTTTGACCAATACTTTGAGGTTTTCTTTTTGCATATTTTCGCAGCTCATTGTATAAGCTATTTAAGACTTTTGGTTCTGCGACGAAGCCGGCAGAATAGCACGGCGAAACCGTTGCATAATATCTAAAAAAACTATCGCAGAACTAAAAGCCTTAAATAGCAGTACTTTGAGGCAATATTATTTTCCAAATTAAGAATATTTCATATCAAAAGAATTACAGTCCGCAGATTGCATTAACTACTTCAACTAATTTTGCTACACTTTATCTTCTTCGGTAATCATGAAGTAATTTATTAAAGATTCCATAGTGAAAGAATAAATAAGTTACGTGAAATACAAAATCTTTAATTTGAAGTATTCCGCATTTAAAATTATGTTATTCGAAGAAAATCAAGAAGTAGTACAAACTAGTTGCTGGAAACATTGCTGGACTTTTCCTGCCTTTCCCATCCACTCCCTTCATTCTATCTTAAATCCAACTTTCCTCCGATGTTTCCTCTTTCTCTCAATACATCCTTTGCAGCTCGGCGCATTTTGCTTAGCAACGGTGAATGACCGCGAAAAACTCAACACTTCCGGGAATTTGACCCAATTTTTTCGTCACCTATACCCACCCATTGTCGGAAAATATGTTCGGAACATTCACATAATTAAATCGGCGTCATTGAGCGGAAAAACTAATACGTTTCCCGGTCGTGACTCTAACCGTTCGACCCTGTAAAATGGACCAGTTAATGGAAACAGTTTTTTTTCTAAATGCGACAATTTTATTAATTTACTCGCGATCAAAGTCACAGTCAAAGGCTGCAACTTTCTACGATTATATCCTCTCATTAGTTCTGGATATTGCTCATAATTTCCACCAACTCAATCTGAGTTCTCAATTTACATCCATGGCCAATAAGTTTTGCAATAAAAAGCATGGCGAAAATTATATATGTAAAACGGTTGCTAAAGACCAATTAAATGGATCGTTAAGCTGTGCATTAATAAATCAATGAGGATTATAAATCTTTTAAAAAAATTCATGAGTTCTGCGGCATGGCACAGATAACTCACCAACGCTCAAAGACTCTATAAAACACCTCTGTTTGATTCCTATTTTAATGCCAACAGCAAGTTTTTGCAAACTTATTTAAGTATATATATAGTTATCATTTAGTTATCTTAAAGAGTTTTCAATTGCATTTTTAACTCAAATACGAAACTGATTTGCAAATGAAAATTTTAAAAATTAAATTGTTTTTCATTTCATGCTGAATTACTTCGTAGATAAATTATGCAATTCTAAATAATTGAACGTAACGTTAGAGATTTAAACATCATAAGATAAATAGTATTCTCCTTGTGAATTGATGCGGAAAATCCGATCCCTAGGGCTATGTGACAAGTTGCCTACTTTGCTTAGTAATGCACTATTTCTAGCTGAATCAAATCCGAGTGAAAACCTCAATTCGTTGTGATATTATTACCCAATTTCTTTCTTTCTACTCCGCAAAATCAAAGCTTCAATTTGAGTAGTTGAAATGCTCAACTCACCATAGAAATTGGAATGTTGGGAATTTTGGAAGACCTCTTGCCATGGAAGTTAAAATACTTGGGTACCGACAACCTGTTCAGTCGTCGCAATTGCGTGTCAGTATTAATGACGCGTTGTTTTATTAATTTGCTATCGAAGAAGTTGTCGCAAATTAACACATATTTGTACAATTCTCTTCAAAGTAACAAAGTTAAATTTTTGTACACTTCTCTCACATTTTTCTCGTTGGTGATCATGAATTTTATTTTGTATGGTAATAACCTTCTTCAACAAGGTGGAGTTTTTACTACCCCAAACCATCACACCATAAGGTATTACAGCCTCAGCTAAGCTTGATGCATTCATTTTTTCAACTCATGAGACAGGGAGTACAAAAGATTTGACATTTGAAACAAAATACACCTTAGTTTGTCACATAATATGATTACTAAAGCAAATGTTTCACATGCTATTATTTCCAAGTATTTTAGGTGTTTCACTTAAGTAATTCTAGCACACGAAAAGTACCTGCACGTTTTTCTCGGTCGGCCACGCTGGTTGGAGTGTAAACAAAGGTGAGTGTGTAGTGTGAGGTCTATGGTTGGGTTTTTTACATTTAAAAACTGCATCGAGTAAGCCTTGTTATTTTTCATAATTATTTTATGAACATGACACCATATTTGCAAGGAATACAAATCGTCGTTTCATTGCATTTGGGCCACCTCAAGGCATCTGCTTGTGGATAGTAAGGCAATTTCATCTGCATACTTAAAAAGCTTACAGTTTCTAATATGTAGAACAATGTCATTTTCATGTAAAAGGAAAAGAATTGATCTTAGTATTAATTTAATTCAGTGTGCAGATACAGTAGATATAACTTGAGAGGATAGATCTGTGAATCGAATGCTATCATGACCTGGGCTTTTATTTCCCGTATTTCTTGCAATGTTAAACACATCACTAGGAGTTGCTGGCCTCAATAAATAGACATTAACATTCCAGTGTGACCAACTATTGAGAAGATAATCAGAACAGTTTGGTAATACTTTTTCAATATTTTCGGTGAATTGAGCAGCGAATGCTTCGCAGATATCTTCGACGTTCATGGTTTTCCAGAAGTTTATTAATAATATGAGAATCGAGTGGTTGCTTTTCACGGACTCCCCTTTTATTGTTTAGTAATTGCCACGTTTTACTAATTTTATTTTTATTTATCGCAAATTTTATATGATAGAAATCTCTTTTGTGCCTCCAGAGTTTTTTTTCATTCACTTTTTTCTTTGTGCTTTGTGATTTTGTTTATGTATCTCAGTGGATGTGTTTAATTCCCACTTTCTGTACAAAATATCATTTTATTTTATTGCTGGATGAATTGAAAAGATTGAATTTCAGGTAAACTATATGTGACGCATTTATCAAATCAGATAAAATTTGTACAAATAATAATAGTAAATGTTTTTTTTCTAAAAAGAATGGAATAATTTAAACCAAATCAATATAACCACATGAGCATTAGGTGACCACAAAGACATTTTCCTGAAGAAGGGGCCACCCTCAGAAAACAATAATAATGACTCATTGCATGAGTAATTGTATAGCAAATACAATTTTCCGGGTAAAGTCCTCGCCTGCCAAACTGAAGGTCGCGGGTTCGAATCCCGCCTGGGTAGGAAATTTCCACCTCCCAGGGCATGGTTGTGTGTGTTCGTCGATTTAATAAATATCTTGTATTTGGCTTCGGCTGTAAGATATATAGAAATTATTATTATTATTAACATCTGTTATGAGATATAAAAGTAAAATACTGACTGATTTTTCGCCGAATTTAAAACCACCCTGGTAACGGCATTGCAAAAATTACGCATGTAGCTGGCATGAATATTATGTAAATTAGAGAGGATGGTGGCGTAAATAATAATTATCTCAGTATGGAGCGGAATCGAGTTGAAGATGTAGATGCTTTAATATCATATATTATGAGATTTAATTAGAAATCTGCTATTTCCAACGATGCTGTAAATGATTTAATGTTTATTTCAGCAATAAAAGGAGGAATGATGATGTTTGTACGTACAAATAAATGGACAAAGTACGTACAGGCACGTAAAGGAAGAAATCACGGACCTAAAATCACTCAGCTTTCCCGCATGCGCTTTTTTATTTTTGGGTCCGGGTTTGTAGCATTGTGTTGCATCATCAACGCTACGCAACGAATAAACATCAGTGCAACACAACCTGGATAATTATTAAAGGAGGTTCGACGGTTTCACTCAACTTAAGGGAATTCCACGAAACTTGCTGGAAGCATTACTTATGTTATCTTAAATCTACCTGTTTTTTCAGAATTATTTACCGCAGATTACTTAAGATATTTGATCGAGAAGTGGACAAAAAATGACATGTTTTCTTATGGGAACACAAGGTATGAGTAGCTTAATTCATCAAAAAGAACCTTTTTTAAGAGATAAAAAAAAACAAAAATAATAAAAATAAAGCATATCAAATGATTTTCATGCATTATCCTATTTATGATAAAAACAATTTTTGTTTTTCTTATTCTTAACTAGAAAACGTTATTTTCGATGAATAAAGCTAGTCGCACCTCGCGTTCCCATAAGAACCCACATAATTACATGCCGACTTCTACATCAAATGTCCTAAGAAATATGCGGTAAATAATTTTGAAAACATTCAGATAGCTTTAGGAAAACATAATTAATGCTTCCAGCAAGTTTCGTTAAATTCCCTTAAGTTGAGTGAAACCACCGAACGTCCTTTATAAAGGAACGTGAAAGAACCAAGCGATGTTAACATGAAGCAATTCCCCAGAGCTACATCAGATTCCATCATCTATACGAAAGGAATAGTACCTTTGAAGAGAATGAAGTATACTTATCCATAAGATCATTGACAGTGCGAATTCACTCAGGCGTTTCAGATAAGGACGTCGCTAGGTTTAAAAAAAACCTTAATGTATAGGATTGTTGAATTAGATTTTAACCTGACAACCTATCCTGCTGCTAGGATTTTTATACCCGGCAAAGGCAAATTTTACGGGCTTTTCTTTCTACCAGGATTCATATTGAATTGCGTGTCTAATTACGGGGTTTCTGTTAGTGGGTTAAAAGCTTTCCCTCCACATCAACCTAAAACTTGTGCATTTTGTTTTTCCAGCAACGTTTGTCTTGATTTAAACATCGAGTCTCTAACGTATACCATCCTAATCCGGCAAGGAGTCTTGTGATACTTTTTTTGTTCTCATTTCGGGTTTCCAACTGCACTCTCTGTTTCCCTTTGAACTTTGTGCACTAATACGATGCATCCCTAATAGCCCTTTCTTTGCAGTCAATTGAGCCGCTTAGCAGGTAATCTTTGTATCGTATTTGCGGACCGGAGAATGATAGCTTTCCGTCAAGCTCACGGAAGACGAAGAGATCTCCCTTGCGTGCGTGACTCTCCGGTAACCCCATCGAATGCCCTCACATAAGAGGGCCAATTCCAGGATCATTTTTCAGAAAATTGTGTTCTCGAAATGTTCTTCCCCAACTCTCATGTGCAAAGGTAGGAAATCAAACACAGCGTAGATTGTTCTCCACTGAGTCGATTTCAGCGAGGAGATTTTTGTAGCAGACATAGCGGTAAATGAAATCACTGCTTTTGCTATGAAAACGTTTGCTGGTCAAAACAAAAAAGTGGGTGACGAATTACATTTGAAATGGTTATTAAAAAGGAAATCTTTGAATTCCTTTTTAATTCATCACACATGCATGTAGGCTTTTCTGTGACGGGTAGGCTCTTTCCTCTCCACTAAAATATACTCCGGTATAAAGAAAGGTGCGGAAATAGACCAACCTTCGATGGCGAGATGCTTGTCATAGATTTATGAGAATAGCAGCCTTCCCTATCAAGGGATGACAACATTTTGAATGCTACCGATTTCTCTTTGAAAATAATTCTACTTTACTTACCAGTCAATGTTCCTGGCATATATATTATTTTTTCCTACCATTTAATTCTTATTAAAGCTTTAACCCATGCATTAACGACGGACACTTTAACCCATGCATGAATGTCTTATGAGGAATTCAATGTGTTTTGCACAAATTTCGCATGCCGTTTCCAGCAAAACCTCTTGAACAAAAGCAGCCCAATGTTCGCCATGCATTATTTATGAACTTTGTTGAATTGGTTATTGACACTTGGCACTTTCATTAATGTATGCGTTTATATTATTGAGAGTTGGTCATGTGTTTTTTTTTAAATTTCAAACTTCCTTTTGCCAATGTTTCGCATTTTAATTAAAGCATCATCAGGGCTTAAGGTGAGAACAACTGAGGAGTCATAGCAGGAAAGTATATTCAACATATACTGCTAGAGCCAACGTACTATGGTAGACGTGATCAAAGGAATAAAATAAAAGAAATAGACTGCCGAACCGATAGATTCAAAATGTCATTTTTCCCACGTACAATAAGGGATCATAATAGTTGCGATAGATCAATCACATGAAACTCCCACCCTCATTAGGTAGAGTAGAATCTTCACTTGTGCTTATTAACACTACATCGTTACTAACTCTTCACACCGGTCGATTACTCCGGCATTAGTTTATTTTGTTCTTTGCATGAAGTAGTATCTCGTAGTATTCATAAATTAACAGTATCAGTAATATTAACCACTAGATGTGTCTATAGCATCTCTCTGCATGTTTGCATGTTCATTTACGTATCACTCTCCCAGTTTCTGGTTTGACTGCGCACTGTTCTCCTGACAGCTTTTTGGCCTGCGCCTAGCGCCATGGGGAGCGTGCGAGGTTCTGATTTGTTCTGGGACGAGTGATGCATGCCTGGTGTGGAATCACCCCGTGCCACACACCTTAGTGGTGGCTTGCACGGTACATCGTAGATGTAGATGTAGATAATATAAACCCATACATTATTGACGAATTTATATTATGCCGGCATCCTAGTACTCTGCCAACTTATAGATGGCATAAAACTCACTCAAAGCAACTTTCTTCTCCGTGAAACCCCTGAGAGAGTTGAGGAAACTCCGCCAAACATTCATTCCTTTTCCCCACCTCTCTTTCTCCATGCTCCAGGACTTAAGTCCCGCAGTTGCCCGGCGACTCACGTCTCCTCGGACATCGACTTGGACATCGTTGCGTAGCTTAATCCACAGTCATGGGCTTTGCTTGCGGAAGCTCTGCAAGACGCGTGAATCTTATGAAATAAAATTGCACTCAAAATAGCCCAATCCTTGAAGTCCTCGTAAGGTTTATGAATCAAACATAATTGGAATGGACCAAGGAAACTGATCCCATTTTTTTAAAATAGTTGGTTGGTTGGCTCTTTGGATGGGCGGCCGGCAACTGAGTTTAGTTGCTCCATTTTGGGCAGGTAGTTTGGTAGGGGAAGATAAGGATAATTTTGGGATAGGAGGAAGGGTGGAGCGAAACCCGGCATTCGCATTAGCCTGCTATTGATGAAAATTCTACATTTACGCAGTTTATCGTCTCACATGACGGTCAGAGTGCAGTACTTTAAGGTGGCAGTATACCGGGGCTAAGAATCTCGTTTCAGACGTTTCTCTCTAACCCAATAACGGCTTTGCCGTGACAGCTGGAGACTTGCAATTTTTGCTTCTTTAGATGAAGAGTCATTTGTTGATTCAAGTGGAGTAACTTTATCATGAAGTGGTTGTGTTTAAAAAAAATAGCAAAACTTTGGTTTTTCAAACTTTTTTGGAAATAATCCGGGGCATGTTGCGAAGGCTAGATTCCAAAATTAGGATTTTCAGCCCACTTAAATCAAAGAATCGTCTTTCATATACGCAAAAATCAACAACCACTGATGCTTTTTTCGTATTATGGCTATAACAATGCTAAGCGTTTAAACCTGCATTGACAACGGAGTAGACCTTTTCCATCCCCACCCAAGGATAATCGTTGCCCACTCCATTTTTCTCAGCGCCGCCTTCAGTGTCCCGTTGGGCTTCTACCACCCCAGTAGGCAACTACAGGCGGCGACCGTTAGGTTGAGGCGGCTTGATGTCTCCACAAAGCATTCGAGTAGGGATCGGGGTTTAGAGCCAGGCTTTCGGAATGTTAAGCTATTTTCTTGATACCTACCATACCAACCACGTCTTCTTTTAAAACATCTGTACATAATTGAAAATTAGTGCGTCCTTCCAGCTAGGAAGAATGCATTACACAGATTTAGCATTCGCTGTACCTAATTTACTGACACTACTACCACTGAGTGTGTAAAGTGTCAATTTCATCAGTCCATATTTTGTTTTTGTATGTGGAAGGTTGAGATTACGCTCAGTAAATACATCCTTCTTTTCTTGTCCTTCAAATCGATGATGCCCTGGCGTATGATGTTGCTTCTACTAGCACAGCTTACAACTCAAAACTTACACCAATCATACGTAAAACTCTTTCTTGGCCAGCAATTTTATTGTTGAAAAGGGAGTTTTTCTTTCTTATCATCAAACAATAGAGGTTACAGTAAATACTTTAATCTATTTAAAGTTTTTTTTTATTTTTTAGATGCACCGAATTTGGCACATTGTACATTGGTAAGTAAGTAGGCTGAGATGATACGCAGAGTATGTGCATTATGAGAAACAGCTGACGTTACAGGGTTAGTAGGTAAAAGTACGGGTTAGCTCAAAGGTGGGTCGCTAGTTCGCTGGCAACATCTTCTAGTCGCGCTTCTCATTCTCACCTCTATATCGCTTGCCGCAGCCTATTTCTCGACGTCGGATTTCTACCTAGTCATCCATCGCTGATAAATTTTATTTCCAATCTCGTTGTGAATCTGGGTTTACAGTCTAGAGCTACATAATTCTTGGAGTCCACCGCTGGGAGGCGTGTATCGGAAGGGTGCTAGGATATCAGCCAGGATGAAAAAGGAGGGAATCGCGGGAATTAATTAGATTGGTGAAAGATCTAAAATTGAGATGTGCACTGACTCTTCAATAATGAACGGATCTACGTTTTCTAAGCAAGAAATCTATAAAACTGAATAACTTTGACAAAAGATTTTCATAACTCTTTTATCCGAATTTTATGCGCACTTTTTCCTTCTTCTATATTTCAGGACATAGTTTAGGATGTTTTGAAAATGAAACATACAAAAGTTGTTTTTAGTGAACGGGATTGCAATTCCTTCGAGTTTTTATAAATTATTTGACTTCTTAATTTAGTCTTCAAAAATGAACGAATCCAGATTTTCTTAGCAAGAAATATAAAACTGAATACCTTTGATATAAGATATTCAAAACACTCTTTTAATCCGCAATTTATGCGCATTTATTCCTGCTTTTACCTTACTGACCTTACTGTGTCTTTTTCTGCTGCTATTGCAGTCACATCTGGTGTGTGAGAATGAGAAATTGTTTCACCTCTCTGCACGACTGCTGCCTCCCTAACTTTGATGTTAATTTTAGTTGTAAATGCGTAGTGTGTGCTATAAATATCCCAGTGATAAATGATAAGTCCTAAATTATTTAATTGCCCGTTTGCCTTGTGTGTAGCCTTCATATACTTACCTACATAATATGTATTCCCTTTATCGACTGCATGGAAATCCTTTGTTTCACAGCCAAAATTGGAGAAATGTATTTGATGTGGTTTTGCTTCATTAAGACACAAATGTAACGATTGATTTTATCTTTAAGAATAAATTTAATTTTATGTACGGGATCCGGTGAGATGTCCATTTTCCTGAAGAAAAAAAATGTCACCACAGGTGATGATTTAATTTTTTCAGTTTTGGATTTCTCTTTCTCATTTGTGCAAATCCATATGCAACTGCTTTCTGCGTTCAAAATTTCAACTCAACTGAGTTCTAATTTATTTATGAGTTAGTATTCTCCTATTTTATTAGGTGCGTAACATACAACGGATATTTTTTAATTAGTAGGCGTCTTCAAGTCACAAATAATTTTAAATATATATGTACCGATCATGTTTTTAGGATTAAACTAATTTATATTTTAGGAATGTCAATAGAAATGAAGGATTCATGGATAACAGGGGTAATATTTAAAAAGATTCCAAGTTCACGAATAAATTGGGGATTTTGGATAAAAGATTACCCTCAATATTCGATATGAATTCAATCATTGCTATAATGAGGAATAGTTTGACATGCTGGGCTATGTCACTTGGATACATCACTGATCATTTGAGTTAAATTATATTTCGTAGGTCACGTTGGGAGACGAGAGATTACTTGTATCACGGAGAAAATGAAAAATAACTTTGTTAATGCAATGGTTTTCTCAAGGTTGTTTTTCATTTTCTCCGTGATGGACAATTACCACCTAATCAATCCTGAAACCGTTTCCTCGGATGAATAAGAACGTTAGCACAACTGCCAGGTTGGTAGGTTGTTGGGAGATGATTGACATAGGGTACGGAGGAAGATTAACCCGGTGACGGCCTCTGCCTACTGAATATTTCAAGGTTGTTTGAGCGAAATACCACTTCACCTAGAATTTGATGAATTTGGTCTCATTTTATAGAAAAAACTCTCATCTTTCCAATGATATCAAAATATCAACCCCTTACTGAAGTACTTTTCGAGCAATTTGTCTAGAAATACAAGATGTTTTACATGGGACAGATTATGGCCGTGCGCTCCAGAGGGAGAATATTAAAAAAATTAGGAACTTCTAGAACCTAGATTTCGCCAAAAAACAAACGGTATGTAGATTACATGTTTTCTCAACTATTTATAAAAAATAATCTATTACTCACCACAGTATTTTTGACAGAATCGCCAAAAAACTGGTGTTTTGAAGGGGTTTCAGCCGTACGGCGGGAAAAAAATTAGTCAAGTTAGAGACGTATACAGCTTTGTTTATTTGATTACTGAGAATGTTAATCATATATAATTATATATTTGCGCCATTAATTTTACAATATTTATTTCACTCTTCGAACAGACGCTGAAGTCAAAAAATTAAATTATAATACGGTCTCTATTTTGACTAGGGAACTATCTCGCTCAAACCACCTCAAGAGGTGAAGTGGCAAACAGCTATGCGTTGCACTCGATGCCTCGCTCTATGAAGTTAGGTTCTAAGCCATTATGTGCAATGATACGAGGCGTGATTCTGACTTTTATGTATCCTTTTAGTCAGAAATAAACACGCTCCAGGATTCGGCAGGGTATGGGCGCCAAAAATCTTTGGTGGAATCCGAAGTTTCGACTAACGAATTTGATCTTTCCCAAACTTGACGGCTAAATCGACGGCTGATTTTAGGCTATTATTTCTTGGCACTTTGAAGCCTTATATGCGATAAAATGTCTACCAATTTTAAATTTTACTAACATGAGAAACCGTTTCCGGAGTAACTCTGTGGAAATGTTTAATATGCAAATAGAAAAATCCACACTTTATATAGATACACTATATAAAGTGTGGAATTTTAACAAGTGATTTTTCAATATGCATATTAAATTTTACTATCAATGACATCAATTGTTATCAAACATTTATTTCCTTAAATTTCCTTCGGTTAGCTTCGTATGTTGAGCCGAATTCACGTCGCTCTTTGCCAGTGGCGTGAGCCGTGCTCTTTAATGCACCTACTCATAATTTTTGACGATGTCTGGAGTCTGGGCGGCCTTGTGTTTTTTCTGTGAGCACAAAATAAAAATGAACCCGCGGTGTCTTTGCACCGGAAAAAATGAAGTGCCACTCGCCGATACACGCTCAAAAGGGCGCTTGAGCCCCGATGAGTACTTACTTCCACATTCCCCCCCCCCCAAGTCAACGTGTGCGTTACCCGCGGAGGGTAGAGGAAGCATGCGCACATAAATAAATGTATAAACGTTATAAATAAATTAAGGAGAGGGTCAATAAAGGTAGAGAAAAAAAAATCACTAGCGCGCACTAAAAAAAACGCGTCTTCCTTTTTTTTTTAGTATTTCGAAAGGGAAAATCTGGAAGCGCGAGAGAGAGAAGGAGGGAGGGAGAAGTAGGGGGTGTGTGAGGGAAAAGGAGGAGACAGGGGCGAAGGAGAGGAGAGGGGGGGTCGCAGACAAGGGAGGGGTGCTCTCGAGCCTTCGGAAAACTCGCTGTGAAATACTACGCTCGTGGAGACCGCGCTTCCGAGTCCCCGCCTTGCAGACTCGCTCCGCAGTTGTGCTATCCGTTACGGGTTAAAGAGCGCGTCCTTGCCGGCGAGCCTGCCCCCTCCCCCCTCCCGCGGTTCCTCTCTTACCATTGGCCGAGGCGGCGGGAGGGGAGGGGATCGATGACTCTTCCCTCCACATCGCCCGTGCGCCTGCCGCTCGCTCCCGCAGTCTTCAACCGGCTCTTCTAGCGTCGGAACTTCCGCGAGGTTCAGGCACGTCGTTATCATTTTACGACCGCCCAGTGTCACCCGTTCACTCCTGCTCATCCATCTCCCTACTTCGGTGACGGTGGTGCAGGCGCAAGGCCGTCATCCGTCGTTGGTTGAATAGGGTCGTGTCTTGTTTTAGGTTTTTTTTAACACCGTTCAAGATTTACTTCACGTGAGTCAAGGCCACAAACGCGGGGCATACGAGTGCCCTTTTTTTAAGAGCAATACCTAACGTGTAACACCCTAGACTTGGTCGTGATTGGTTTCGTTCGAGAGTATAATCATTCCAACATTTAAGGAACAGGATTGGACCTAGTTCGCTGCTGTACATTCGCGCAACACAGTTGCAGAGGGTGAGGATTTATTCATATAAGTGATTTTATAGAGGAAGGATAAGTTCGCTGTGTTAAGGGACATTATCTGGAAGCAAACCATTCTTCCCCGTCCACAGACTCTTCGGCGCGCTTCACAAGGGGAGATCCCAAGGCTGGCTGCAGTGTAGAAGACCAAAAGTTTTCCTTTTCCCATCTCCTGGACTCAGGATTTTGAGCAAGTCGGCGCAAGAAGGATCGTCCCGAAGTTCTCCGCACCCCCCTTCCCGTTACCCGTCGCTGTAAAGTGTCCCCCCCCCCCTCCTGTTCCACCCGTGGTACTATAACCCCCCCTTTCTCCCAGCGCCCCCCCACGGAGTTCTCCAGTCTTCAGAAGAGGTCTAGGGGCGCTCAGTCAACTACACCCGCGGTCGCGTTTGACTGTCGGGCTAAGTTTTCGCCGCCCGGCTAGTGGGAAAGAGGGACTCGACGACTGTTCGACTGGACTATCTTGGTGCTCAGCTCTCGTCGAAGTCTTCATGAACCTGCTGTGGTTCCGTATTACTGTCAAGGTAAGTCACTCATTTTATTTTACCATCTAATATGATATATCCCGTGCAGTATTGTTGAGAACGTTGTTATTTAGGCGTTAGAGTTACTCACATACGCACTTCGTATTTTCGAATAGATGGAATAGGCAAACTATTTTGCTGGATTGTCTCGTTTACGTACGGAAATAAATGAATTTGAAATACTCCTTATTTTTAAAAGACGATATTTTTTTATTTATGCTACCCATTTCACTCACTTGAGAAAATTGAGTCAGATGTTGAGTAAATGTAGGAACTATTACCAGAGTTATTGAACTAGGGAGTTCGAGTAGGAACTATTTTACGGTGTTCTTCTTTCTTGCACCAAAATAGACGTGTTTTATAATTTCCTCCGCACATTCTAGCATAGATGACGAAAAGTTCAATGTTTTTTTCTTTTTTGTGCTAGAGTAGGCTACTTTCCTCCGCGTGAAAAATGGTTGTCGATTCAGTGATTATGCTGCTGTCATTCGTCATGAAAGAGGAGTGATTTTGCGATTGCCCTTTCGTGGAAAAGATTATCGTAATTGCACTATTGATCAGCCGCGATACGACCGAGGCGATGTATTACAAGGCGAGCATTTTCCATTGGAACGCGAACAGCGGCGGCGGGAACTTCAGCGTCGCATTTGGCGCAGTCAATTTATAATTTTTTTTTATTTTCTTTTTCAACTCTTCAATGGAGATCGCGTGATGTGGGCGCTTGTGTAGAGGAATTTTCCCGAAGTTTTTGGTTCAAGTTTTCGGAAACAGGAGAGAGGTACCAAGTTTAGTCCATTAATGCTTTCAATTATTTGGTAAATATCATATTTTGACCCTCGCACGATCAGTGCGTGTGAATCCACAATTAATTTCAGGAACATAGAACAAATACGGTTGGTTTTTTTTAAACATTGTCTTGTGATCGTGTATAGCCATTTAAATCAGCGTCAGTCAACCGTGAGTTGTTTATGCTTTACCTCATGTATTAAATAAAATATTTACTCATACCTAATGCTCATACCTTCCTGAACATTTTTTTAGAAAGTTGTTATCTTAAGAGTCAGCTCTCGAAAGTGTGGATGTGATAAAAAAAACGGTAAATGGGAAATAAACAAGCCGTAATGGAAATTATAAGTGATGGAATTTTCCGCATGATGGAGCCAGATGATTATTAACTGTCAGTCATCCTTGTTCATACCCCTTTTCGAGGCTGTGTATTTTAGTGGTGATGCGCAAGGTCCTTACATTTTAAATTGTCATTTTTCAAATTATATTTTGAAAATATTTCCCCATCACCAACCATCATCCAAATCTGAGGACGAAGACAAATTTCCCCCTGCTTTAAGCCAGCGCAGGTTACGTGTGCCTTATTGCGCTTGCTTAAAAACAAGCACACTACGCAAATATCGGGTGGACAATGTCCAGGTCCATAGCCTACGCAGTTCTGCAATGAATTTCGGCCTTCGTTTACCTATTTATTTGAAGGAGTGCTTCCTTTTACTATCCTTTTCCTGAAGGAACTTGGACCACTTGGAGGATTCGTGTGACTTGATTGCTATGAATCAGAGAAGTTCTTTCACTCCTTGAGCGAAAGACAGATTATAAAAATAATACATAAAAAATAAACTCGTATTTACGGTAGGCTGGATTACGTGATCCCCGGATTGTATGACGAGGTTTCTCTGCCCTGCCCCAGAAAGGGGCGCCTCTAGTTCCAGCGTTGCCGTCTCCTTGGGTCGTTGGACATGATCGCCGAAATTGTGCTCGGATTCGGGGCGAGAATTCTAAAACAAGCGTGGGAAGAAAATGGCAGCAAACATCTGCACTCTCTGCCTTATGTCTCATAGTCGAATGGGACTTTGAAGGATGAAGTATTTTGCGTTCGTTCATTAGCTAGAATTTTGTTCCCAGGGAAAGATTTTCCGATGAATCTGAACGACTCAAGCTTGAGTGCACATCCTTCGTGATTCAAAGAAGGGAATACCTAAGAGTGGGCGTAGGGGGTCGTAGCTAGTGGGCATAAGGCATCAGAAGAAAAGTGTACATCACAGCAATGTTGGACATGATCTTTTTCCGCATTTCCGTCAACGGAGGTAATTGATAAAGTACAGTTAAAATGCTTTTGTGGAAGAATTTCCTTAATGGATATATTGATGTGGTCAACCTGTAGAGTGGCTTAGTACTGCCGATGGCTCTCAGCATGTATTTTAAGGTCAAAATGTGTACTTAACAAACACCTTCATCGGAATTTAAGCCTTAGGGAAATCTGAGTATTAGAGGAAGAGAAGCAGAAAACTACTCAATCGATGTGAGAAATAAGTTTGATTTTCGGACATCCATGGCGAATTTGTGCGCTAATGTTTATGAGGAATTAAAACCGCTTTTTATTTTTATTTATGATTCCAAGTGAAATTTTGTTCAAGTGCCATTCCGTATCGTTCCTTCGCCGTCTAAGACTGCTTACCTGTCTCCCCCCTCTGTACCCGCCTTCAACGGTGATACACCATACCCGGCCCTTGGACCGGGAAATCTACAACTAAATTGTACCTTGCGAGCCGCCACTAAGGCTGATTGTGTGAAACGGTACCACGGGAAAGAAATATGAGAGAATTATGAAAGGAAATTGCGAGAGAGAAGTACTGACGGTGAGGTCTTGTTTTGGTGGATTAATGCCTCGATCTGCTTCTCCTGAAGCCTTGAGTAAAGGGTGGGAAGAATGAATTTGTGTAGCACTTACCTGTTCGGCTCTGCATCTCCGTTATTATACGTCGCTTTCGTTTGTTGTATAGGTATAGTTGGGTGGTAAAATTATGTTATTCATGGGCTCTATCCCAACATTCTCCAGACGCACTTCTCCAAACAACAGCCAAGTATTATCAATCCCTTGCCTCAGTCCCTCGCCTCAAGTGTCACAATCACCTTGAATATGCAGCGAGCATATGTGATCCGGAGCAGGAAGACTTAATCCGGGAACTTAATAAAATACAAAGGAAAGCTGCGCGATTCGTCAAAAACTGCTACGGGCGTACAGACAGCGTTACACAGATATTAAACGAATTAGGCTGGGAGCCACTAGAGAGTCGGAGGCTGCGCGCTAGGCTTAGATTGCTTGAACAATTGAGAATAGATATCTTTCAGAGCGACACGGAGAACATCATATTAGAACCCCACTATATTTCCAGGTCCGACAGAAACGATAAATTAAGAGAGATATTTTGCCGAACGGATAGGTATGGGCATTCGTTATTCCCCCGAACAATAAGGGACTTTAATAAATGCTAGGCGTAATTTCATTAGAGCGTTTCCTTTTTATATGCAAACGGCTGGTGTCCTAACACCCCCTGCCACACGCCTATTGAGGCGGCTTGCGGGGTAGTATGTAGATGTAGATCACTTTTCTGCCTTCGCTAGAGTGTGTGGCAGAGGTGATGACACCAGCCGCGGAATGGAGAAAGAATAAGATGCAGGAACATGGATATGAAAGGAACGATGAGAAGAGCGGTTATTGGATTACTGCCTCGCACTTTGTCAGCATTATTCGGGCGGTGTGATGTGATGAAGAAATTCTTTTACCCCCAGGACAGTGTCTTCGTCAAGAGTAATTTAATCGGCAGATAGCTTGAATGCTGCCCTAACCATTCCGTCCAATGGCATAGCGTGTATATATCCTGATAGCTTCACTGTTTCATGTCATATCTTATTTGGATCTTGTATTTATGTATTCCTCGATCTTCCTCGCTTAGCATTTCTTTCTATCGCGCTCCTTACGACTTGACTGTGCTTCAGTTTGAAAGTGGATTTCTCTCATTTTGTTCCCTTTATTTATTACACAGATGTACAGTGCAGACAAAAAATATCAATTATAATAACAATAATTTCTTCACTGCTCACAGCTTTCGCCAATGTTGGCCAATATAATATACTAGTAATGGTGCCCGTTGAATATCAACGGGAAGAATATCATACATTTACATTGATTGTAGGAAACCATTCATATCTTATTTAGTGCAAAGAATCATTTGAGTTAATGGATTTAGTACACGGAATCTCGACTTGAACAATAAGCATGGTCGTTATGGAGACGATGACACAAAAACGCTAAAATATTGCGAAAATCGTTACGTTTTAGCGAAAATTTAGGAATTTCGACCGGAATACAAAAATCGATCGAAGGAATAAGAATCTATATTTTATTTTCGTTCGATTGGTACCTTTTTCAGTAACAGAAGTGCATTATTTCTAAATTAATTTTGCCAATAAGAAAAGGTCTGCAGCCAATTGAATATTCAGCTTCACGTTTATTTCTTGTGTAAAAGGTACTGACATATATATCAGTGATTATACACAATACATATCGGTGATAATTATGGTTGATGATTTAGGCGACTGACACAATAAAACCCTTGATGCGGAATCATCCAACGTTGGCCGTATTTGAGCCATTGACCTCGGGTACCTAACCCGGCGAGGACGACTCAACTCTTAACCTTACTCTTTCGTGTATCGCATTGGCGGCGGTGGAGTGACTCTGGCGCGCGGGCCCCGCGTCCCGCCGCCGCCCGCACCAGTCCTCTCCGCGCGTGTGATTTATGCTTTTCCGCATTACGCCAATGTTTGAAGGAGCAGCGGTGCGCGCGCTGGGCCGTGCGTCGCACCGTTTGGGGGGCAGAGCCGTGTGTCCCCTCACCGCCCCCGGCGGCGGTCGCGGGCTCCTTCGCCGCCAACCACTTCTCCCCCGGTGCGGTCTATTACCCTCGGCTCCCGTCGATAGCTCCACCCCTTAACTGTCTCAAAGGAGGTTGCAACCCAGTGACTAGGCCCCGAAGATGAAGGTTGGGGATCTAAAAAGAGATAATTATGGAAATTTGACCTGAAAGAGTCTCATAAGCCGCGTTACACCCAATACTCTGGCAAATATATTGGAATACGGTCCCTAGTTAACCGTGGTAAATTAGAAGTTGCGTCTATCATTTAAAAAATGTCTTATTTAAATTGATGGAACCCCTTACTTAAAAGAGTATTGGTGCAGTTGGTAGAATTGAGTTGTGGAGTTAGGAAAAGAAGACGTATATTATTCGTGCTGATTTTAGCTCGATCGACTTTGGGGAAATATTATACCATCTTGACCTTACCACTCATACGCGTTTACGTGTTCCTGCATGTCTAACCTTGCAAAGTACTTTTGCGATGATTAGAGAAATACAGTCGTGCAAAATTGAGGATGTCCTCAGCTCAAAAAAATTGAGGGAGTTTATAACCACATGTTAATTTCGTTCTTCAAGTCTTGGGCTACGAATTAATGATATTACAGTAGGAGTAGGGGGGCAGCGTTTGGATGCTAGATTGATCGGCAAATACACTCATTTAATCTAGTTGATCTTACAGAATAATTCTTTATTTGGCTTACGTAATTTGAAAAGTAACGTAATGTGTAATTTCAATTATATAAAACTAACAAAATGGTTCAAGATTTTGCGTGAGAGGCACCGTAATCACTTGAAGTGTCCGTGTGGAGAATGTACTGATAATTTTTAAATTATAGGTATTTATGCATGTAAGGTATCAATTTATTGAACTACAACTGTGCATACGGAGGGACTTTCCAAAGAAGATTAATGGCTTGGTTAGTATGATATAATTGAGAAGACGACTGGTAGCTGAGGAAACTTGCGCCATTGAGGGCAGGTGGAAAGGTTGGGTAGATTTGTGTTGGATGGAAATGGAGGGAGGTATGGAAAAATACATATCGGCATTAGCTTGCTCTAAAAAAACGACGCCACGGTTCGGCGTTCTATTCGAAGGACAGAGTACCTACGACTGAAGTGCTTTTCACTTCAGGATTGAAAGTCAGTACTCTCGCCATTATAACTAACCCGATCCCCCTTTTGAGCCCTGTGAAGAAAAAGGTACGGTGACTCGACCACTAAGATTTAATGTGTCTGGAATGGGTTGCTCTGGTGGATAGAGCATTGGCGTCACAGAGCGTAAACCACGTTTTTATACAATACCTGCGTCATTAGAAATAGCATGCTTAACCCTTCAAGCCCGGAGGAGATTTTAGTGATTCCCATCTCGTAGGTCGGTAGAAATTTAAATGGAATCGCTGGTTTTCCTCTGATTTAAATGGAATCGCCCACGACCTAGTCACTAAGTCGCTCGACGGCATGTGAAGTTTGTGCCCAGCGTAGTGACTACGTCGCTTGTAGTTCAAGGGTAAAAAGAGCACCCTCTCTCCAGTCAGTCGTTGCTAATAGCAATAATTGTTGGTATCTTTATATTTTTGCTTGATAGCCTTGTCCCTCGTGGGTGGTTGATAGGTTTTTGAGTGATCAGGTTGTTGTGGTGGCTAGATTTCATGCTTTCCATGCCTAAAAAGTCGAGTTCCAGTCTCGGAAATATAAGACATTATTCATTGGTACTTCATTTCTTTGTTGAGTGCTGTGTGGAGAGTTCTTCAGTCTATCCGTCAGGTGAGACGTCATACTATTATTCCCTTGTCTTTTGTTGGGAGCAGGCTCATGAAGCCGGTCACCGGTCTCTCTCCACCCCTCATTCCATCCCCAACTAATCCCTCTCCTATTATCCTACCAACCTATCCCTCTTTGACATCAGTTGTCGGTCCCCTACACTAACATCCAACCGACCGTTTGGAGTGCTTGTCGATTTAGGGACTGCTGCGACCAGAGGCTGAGCAATAATTGATATCAGTGGGGGAGAGAATGGACAAACTTTGTCATAATCATTGCTCCTGGCGGGGTTCTGTTACATCCGCAAGCCAATCACTAATTTCATGACTGTCAACTGCTATTTATCCACTTAAAATTCTGTTTGCGTATGCGCGATCATTTTCCGCTAACCCCATTGGCGTTCACCTTGGGCAAACAGTCACGATTTCTTGAGGACTGGATGGGTACTTATTATGCAAGCTGCGGGATATCCATCGCTGTGTTGACCAAATTGTTTTGGAATGCTGATTGCCTCTATTTCAAAAATGTAAGAATAAAAGTAGCAGTGACATTTTCGGTTACTCGCTGTGTTCATGTTACACACATAGAATTGAAAACTGGAGAGAAGTGGTATTAGTACCATTGAGATCCTAACGTTATGGGTGGTAAAATATTTTCCACGCATGAAAAAATGTCTTCATAAAAATTCCACTGCTCCAATTTTTATGATACGAACAAAATAACGCCCCCATTGATTATCTAGGGTTAGACGTGCGTAACCTTATCAGCTACTTCATACGTGAAGTAATCATTAGCATTGAAACTCCAAATAGACTGGAGAAATTGCCAAAGGAAGTATGCTAGAGTTATAACTGTGAATAGATTTTAGTGTTGTTTTATATCCTTTCAATACTAAGAGGTACATCGACTACGTGGAGGGGGAGGGTAATACGGTGGGATGTGGGGTAGGTCACCTGAGGCATCACCCAGAGATGGACCCGGAGCTGTGCTTGTGTTGGCCTACCCGGGATGTAGTAAGAGTGCCTACAAACTTATTATGGAAAGTAAAATTTGGAGAGGTAATTGTAATGGCGTATATTTGTTTTTAGTATTTTTGAAACTAGCTATAACTTATACCTCATCATATTTTGTAAATATCAATGATCAATTATATTTCTTACTTATGAATACTCACGGCACTGATGCAGCTATTTTGTGACGACGTGTCAATGTAGTCCGCCACAATCTTAGCGTGTTAACAATTAGTTCTGGAAAATATTTTAACAACCTTAATCTTTCATGCCTGGAGAGGTAATCCACTATGTTGGATGTAAAATGTGCACATCTCAATTACTTCCTCATTCAGCGGGATAAGAGTTTGGGTATCATGTTTTCTTCAGTTGGATCACCCCACTATGTTTCCAGGTCCGACAGAAACGATAAATTAAGAGAGATATTTTGCCGAACGGATAGGTATGGGAATTCGTTTTTCCCCCGAACAATAAGGGACTATAATAAATGCAAGGCGTAATTTCATTAGAGCGTTTCCTTTTTATATATAAACGGCTGGTGTCCTAACACCCCCCGCCATACGCCTATTGAGGCGGCTTGCGAGGTAGTATGTAGATGTAGATGAATATTTATATGAGACACGTAGTTACCTTCGAATGGGGACACCAAAACGTGGTATTGTTCTGCATGAGATATGTGTAGCATTGTAAACTGCTTCCGACTCTTAGGAAATATTCACAAATGGAAGGAAATTATCCTGTTTTATTGTCAGGATTTATTTTTTTCTGTGAAGTTTCCGTGGGATTTGATAGCAAAACTCATACTTATATTTTATGGTCTGTAAGACAATTAAACTCTCGCCCAAATAATGCTATTTTTTCCATAATAGCTGTATAAGTTATGATTGTTTGAAAAAGTGGAGTTATGACTGAAGGCTATATAAATAATTTTCTGTTAATTATGCCGAGGGACTTGAGTTTGAACAATCCGGATGGTATAAAACCTGCAAACCTTGTTTTAAGCACGATGTAGAAATAGGAGAGATATTACGGGTCGAGTACCGTTTCTCTGGTGAGATTTTGGTTTTCTACTCCACAAAAACGCCAAAGTTGTACTGAAAACCATGAGAATAAATATTTTCTTCTGAAAACTAGATTACGAGGAAAATAAACGTTTTAATACGAGTATTCGTGGAACAACGTCGTGAATAAAATAAAAAAAGTTGATTCTGTACTCCACAATTACTGTTCCGTACTCTACATTAATCCCATATATCGTGGTTTAATAACTACAGCGTCATCATCAGCTAGAAAAAAAACTGATGCTGGGTTTTGAAAGCGTTGAAACACGTTATGTATGAGTATCGAAAATAGTAGACGGCAAGAAATCTATATTCTACTTTCATTAAATATTGGGAAAAAACAGATATTTATACCAATGATCGTTTTTGATGAATTCCGGTTTAGGTTAGGTTCTGTGTCAGGGAATTAGAAATTTTCAATAGTTTTTGTTTTAAAAATTTTTTCTATAATATTTACGTTGAATAAATTCAAAGAGCAGCACATGCTTGTGTTATTGTTGTTGAATGGATGGCAGAATGCAAAGTATTCTTTCATTCACTTTGAGACGAGGGAGAGCCATTCTCAAGGCATGGTTGTGAGATTAAGGGCCGAATTTATAGTCGTTACCCAGCAGTCCCACAGCCCCTAGCAAGCCGCTTCGTCAAAAAATGTATTTATAGTCTAATTTCCACCCCCAGCAGCCCTCGTAGCCTCTCCTAATTCTGGCAGGAGATACATGCTCTAACTGGGGCCCCCTTATCGAAAAAATAACACAACAGATATAACTAAACTGACTCTAATGAACGTGCATAGCCTTAAGTTAATAATTTCGATGATTTGGTGTTAATAAAACAACGATAAGATTTTCTCTTAATCGATAAATATCTGATGTGACGCCAGAATCATTCCAAGGATGTTCATATACACTCGCAGCATATTTTTTCCCACAATTTCTTCTTCTTGTGGCAGGAAACTGCGTCCGTTTTCTTATTTTCCACTATATCTTTATGCTTCAACACCAGGTCACACAAAATCATGTTCTCCACACCGTTGATGCTATTTGTACGTCGAGCGGCCATCTTAACAGTTTTCATGCTGCGTCTGGCTTTTTATTTATCCGTATCCATGTTGATCACGAGAGTCACCACTGAAACATTTGAGCTGCGAATTCCATTTCCCGCCGTTTGTAGTCTTTAGTTACCAGATCTAACCCTCAACCATCCCCTACATCTACATCTACGATGCACCGTGCAAGCCACCTCTAGGGTGTGTGGCACGGGGTGATTCCACACCAGGCATGCAGCACTTCAGACCCAGAACAAATCAGAACTTCAAACGCTCCCCCTGGCGCCAGGCGCAGGCCAAAAGCAGTCAGGAGAACAGTGCGCAGTCCTACCGGAAACTGGGAGAGTGATACGTAAATGAACATACAAACATGCAGAAAAATGCTATAGACACATCTAGTGGTTAATATTACTGATACTGTTAATTTATGAATACTACGAGATGCTACTTCATGCAAAGAACAAAATAAACTAATGCCGGAGTAATCGACCGGTGTGAAGAGTTAGTAATGATGTGGTGTTATTAAGCACAAGTGAAAATTTTACTCTACCTATTGGGGGTGGGAGTTTCATGTGATTGATCTATCGCAACTATTATGATCCCTTATTGTCCGTGGGAAAAATGTCATTTTGAATCTATCGGTTTGGCAGTCAATTTCCCTTATTTTATTCCTGTGATCACTTCTACCGTAGTACGTTGGCTCTAGCAGTATATGTTGAACGGCCGGAAAAAAACTGTCTGCTCCGAGTTTGCGCAAATGATTTAACCTGTATTTCTCCCTTCGATCAGTTAGAGATTCACACCTTAATTCATTCAACAATTTGGTAACACTGCTAAGTTTATCGTAAAAACTTTTCACAAATCTTGCTGCTTTCCGTTGTATTCTATTTCAGAGATTAGTCCTACTCCGTAAGGGTCCCATATGCAAGCGGCGTACTCCAAGTGAGGTCTCACGAGTGAAAAATAACATCGCTCTACCCTACCTAGCAACTCCCTTAATTTTGACTATAGGACGCACAATTCAAGGGGCCTGCTGGGTAGGGGATGGATAAGGGGACTGCTAGGTGACGACTATAAATACGGCCAATGAATGTATGCGCTCCCAGGGAACAAGTGTGATAATTCCTCGCGAAGTGGACGTTTCAAGGGACGCTCGTTCCGACGGTGTCCGCGTTTTCAAGGAGCTCTCGGCAGTCATGTGGTGCGGGACGTACGTTCCGTGAGGGAAAGAAAGCGGCGCGAGGCTAGGGCACAGTTTTTTTCACGGAGGGCGCACTCTGTTTGCATGAGTAATCAGGCCGATGGCGGGGAGAGGGCGTGGTGTATCGATACAATAAATCCATAATCTGCGCCCCATTCAATGTTCCCTGTATTTTAGATAAAGTTGGCCGAGTACAATTTTCCCGACGTTCGGAACAACGTTATTTTCTATTTTTTTTTCAATCCAGTTAGAAGAAGGGAGCCATTAATCTTAGTCGCTCCTCGGGGAGATTTATGATCGTGCACGTAGCGAAGCGAAGGGGGTGGTGGTGGCTCCACGAGCAGCCTCTCCGTCCGCCAACTCCTTCCGTGATCTGCAGTGCTCCAAGGGTGGGGTGGGGGCGGGATTCGATAGATACACCTTAAAGGACTCTGCCCTCCCCGCGCGCCCTATTCCCCTTCATGCGCTTCCCGCCGCTCGCCTTTTTTTCCGGCGTTTTTCTCAACATGCTGTTTCTTGTCACTTAAGGAATCGGCGGCATTTGCGAGAGAATCCGTTTTCTGTATGTAGCGGAAAAATTACAAAACATCTGCACCTTTCATTCTGTCTTTTTTCTGAGTGATAATCGATTGACTGGAGAATTATTCATTAAAAATAATGTTCCGGTAGGAGTGAATTGACGTATGAAATTGCGAAGGGAATTCTATAGTGACGCTCACGGGAATAAAAGTTTTGTGGCTGATTTCACACATATTTGTTGACCCTTCTCTAACTATTGGATAAAGCGAAGGCATTTTTCGTGCGATCGGATTTTTCAGAATGAAACTACATTTGAATCTATGTGCTAACCTGCGCGCTACTGCCCTGGCGGGTCGCAAGGGGTGGTTGGACACCCCTTGCCATTTAAATGGGAGGGAACATGGAAAAGGAATCGGAGGATCCGGATGACAGAAGTGAATTGTTGGTCATTTGGACCTTACCGCAACAGGAGGGAGACTCCGTATATACCTAGTAAATAATACATTTAGTTCGTGCAAGAAAATGCCAAACAAAATGCTCAAACATCAACTTGTCTTTCGTGTAGGTAGGAATATCTCATACGAGAGGTGAGAATAATTGGTGTGTGGAGTAGGAAGACGAAGAACTACTTAGATATAAGGGCGACGTGATGGGTAGGCAGTAAGTCGAAGGAGCTGAAGAGAAGTCGAATTGCGGACATTTGAAAAGTCATTAACAGATGAGTTTAAACCTATCCCGAAACTGGTTCGTTGATGTAGATATTTTCCATGTAGAGTATCGATCATATGGTAGAATACCTGGCTGTGCTGAAGGAAGGCAAAGGTACGACGAATTTCTTCAGGAATAATGGAGATTAAATTACTGGAAAAATAATTTTGTGAAGGAGACGCAGGAGAAGGCAACCAGTGTTCAGAGAAACTCGGCACTACTGTCATTTGAACTACGATTACTTTGAACAAATACCGATGATAATAATCAGCCATAGGTGTCCATTTTGCGTCATCAATTCCTTTTTGGACCCGAAAATAATCGGGTCCATGCTGATCGTTTGCTTGCGCGGACAATTTTTGTTCTTCGGGATGTCCCAGTCAGCTGTTTGCACCGTGATGTGAGATGAAGGGTGCGTGGCATGGGTTGCTCCGCATTCGGCTAGGGCAGGGTTAAGGGTGCCGACGGTTCTTTTGGCTCTCCCCGCGCCGTAGAGGCGCTGCCGTCGCTCCTCGCCCCGCTTTCCCGAGGATCCTCATCGAATTGGCCGGGAGTGCGTTGGGCCGCGCTGTGGACGTGGCGAGGCACTGCGCCCGCGCGCCATCTTGCGCTCCCAATACATTTATTGGAAATATGTCGACTCTATGATGATAAATTGGTATGGCGATACGTGTATACATATATACCGTTCACTATATAAGTACCGAGAAGGTATGTAGTGAACGCAAACGAACTTAAATCGCGCGGATTTGATCCATCTTGTCATTTTGAAGTAAATAAATTATTACAATGCACGAAGAGAAATGCTGAGAGACGCCGCAAGGGAGTGTGGCAGGGGGTGTCGTGACGCCTGCCAAGAAGAAGGAAGTGTGAAGGAAGATGGAGTTAGAAGGAAGGGTTATTGAGGTCTAAAGTGAGATGTGTTTCAATGGATTAATCTCTTATGCTGTGTCAGTTGTATGCGTCAATTTTGCGCGCTAAAGGAATGATAACTCTGTAATGTATCGCTTTTCTCTCATTTTGTGTTTTGTTTGTGAAAGCAGTTGTACGGAGCTAAAATAGCATCTGCTTCGTGTCAATCTGAAGCTCTCGTGACTTGAATTTGTCTAGTAGATAATCCTTACTTTGCGTGTACCAAACTTTCTAGTTTCTAGTGGTATCTCATATTTCTTTCGTTGATTGGTGTCATTATCAAGTGGACCAGCATGAAAATATTTCGCCTTCAAAATGATTTTTTAATAGCGATCGATATCAATGGCACAAGATGTGTTTCAAGAGGAGAGGAAGGAGGTAGCCGATTCGTATCATTTTGTAGGATGTCATCAGTGTCTATCACACTGACAAACGTATTCTTTATTTTTCATATCATGTATTATTCTACACTTGTTATATCGTGGTCCTCAATATGTGCATAATTCATACTAGATGTGTATGCATCTCATTTTGACATTCTATCCAGTTTTATTTTGCCGCACATTTCAATGCCAAACACCTCTTTATGGAAATAATTTATTTGGTATTCTCATAATTTCTGGTTTAGCTATATCGGCGGTCATCAAATGCATTTCTGCATCAAATGCAAAGTACTGATCACTTATTACAGCAACTCCAATGAAAAAATTTTATTTTCATTATTCTCTACGCTTGATACTTAGATGATAGTTTAGTTCAGAGAAACCGATTTTTCTTCTGAATAGTTGCTTTTTCTCCGAGACGTTTCAAATTCTTTCATCAAGTCATCTATGCAGCAACACAATGACTCGTGGCGAGGTAGGGAAAGTTTATTCTTCTTGAAAAACGAATAGCTACCATCGAAATCCTTCGTCAGTTTGGGACCGATGGGCCCAGTGCTCTAATTAGTGCAATGTGCTATCTTTTTATCCTAATGATATTCTTACCTATTATTTTTACCTCATATTCGTAGACGCCGGGTGAAGTTGTTTGAGATACAATTTGACTAGCCGATAACATAAGTTTTTCAATCTAGCTCACTTGATTGATGAATTATGGGTAATCTAATAACGTTGGCTCGTGATGATCAATAATAACGAGTAGAGAATAGATACATTAAGCGTTTTGCGAAAAGGGAAAGGGTTAAGGGGTTGTGAGGGAAGGGTGACAGTAAAAATGGAAATGAATACCTAAATTAACTTTTAAAGGACATTTTTTAAATTCCTTCGCGATAAATATTTTCTTTTGAGGCAGTTGTTTGATCCCTGCGACCGCTTTTAGCTCGCTCTGAAATAGAGCCGGTCACAAATCCGAAAGAATATGACTTCCAAAAATTATTGAAATTGCCCCTAAGGTTAGAATATTTAGTGACTGTTGTCTTTCAATAAACTCTGTGTATTCGGATTTTCTTGTTTGAGATTCGTATATTGCTTGGTGAGACGTGGGGAATACTTATATTTCTCATTTTTTGATACTCGGTAAATTATCTTTATGCATATCTCTTCGCGGTGTGACCGACGACTTCTTGCAACTGGAAAAAATACTGTGGAGAAAATCGTTTGAACTCTGAATTCACTTAATGGTCTCGTGTATCGATAATGGCATGGATGTCATTAAAAATGATTTCCTTTCCTACTCCTCTTGGTCGTCTCGTCTTTAATAGTTCCGACACACTTTCCTCAAGCTCCTGCTTTATTGTTCTCTTTGTTTCCGAGACGCTGATGTGTAATCGTAATTCATGAGCTGAGTGCATTTTCCGTGACCGTGCATTTGTGGTTCGCCCAACGGAGGGTGGGCATAGGGGGGTATATGGGAGTAAAGGACGGACGCATCTGTCCCCCTGTCCTGGCAAATGGCGGGACGGGAGCGCGCACCAATCTGCTCCAATGGTGTGACGGGTGGGTGGATGAGAATGGCGGTCATTTTAATGCGCAATACTTTCGTCCCACGCACGCGCGAGTCGAGAATGCCAGCAGAGTGCGCATTGCGAGGCATTTCCTGTCGAAAATGGAAGGTCCAGACGTGTCTCACTTCGCAGATGCTGCGCATTCGTGAGGTGCTGCTGCTGCTCTGGTGGCTGGTGCGTGCGTTTTAATCCCACTCGCAACACTTCATATTTGCCCACCCATTTCGGATTTTATGCTCGGAGAATCTTTTTCTTGGTTTCATCCGAGTTCATTTTATATGTATCATAGGTATTACTCGTGGAAAAAATATGACAAAACCTGTGTGACACACATTCCCGTGTCTTTGCTGTTTGGCTGACTGAGACGATATGCTTTTGCAAAGTCCTTACCATAAAAATCTTAATTTTTTTTACACTGCTAGTGATATCTTCAGATTTTTTCCATTAATTTTTTATAATACTGGAAAAAATTAGTACATAATCTTACTGTATTAAATCAGCGAAGCTATGTGCTGTCTAGTGTTAACTTTTAAAACTGTTATATCAGGGACAGGATTTTCGCTATCTGTTTGTTGCGGCTGCATTGTGGTTTTTACGGTAACATAGCTGGCTAAACGTTGAATATGAAAGGATTCTTTACATAGTAAAATCATTCGCAATTGACGATTACCATGCGCAGTAGGTACTAGCTCTCCGAATAACATCCTTGTTCTTTTGCCTTTTTCATTCTCATTCGTGCAACTTATTTAGTTTAACGGTGCGATTAATTAATTACATTAGATGCCGAAATAGCACAGTTGATCAATAGATTTGAACTCGCGTATTTAATAATAACGCCGTATTAATTTTATCGATCGCTAATTTCCGTAAAAAGAAAATTCCGGCCCCTTTATCGATTAACTGATATCCACATCCAGGTATTGGAAAAAGCTTATCGGTTATCGTGAAATGGGTTAATTGTTTGTTTTTATCCTCTCTGAGATAAAATTATTATTATTTATTTTATCTTCGTCTATGAATATATTTTACCTATTTTTTTGTATTTAAACCGACTAATCGCCATCAATTAGATGGTTGACCGTCGTCTGACTAAGTCACGAGCTCGTGTCCTTCCATTGATGTGGATAACAGAATCTCTGCACCCGTCGGCATAAATCCAGAAGTTGTAGCAGGTATGCTTCGAAGAATTGTCTGTATATTTTGAGTCTCTCTCAGAGTAAAAATTTGTTTTGTTTCATGTAGGACATGGCTGTATGCAATATAAAATTCAGTGTACCCTTTTGCTAGTCACTTGGTTCCCTCCGATCATCTTCGCCAATGGCGCTCCTTAAGAATGCGTTTCACATAAAATTGATGCCAGGTGTTGTGTTGCTTACGGTTAAAAATAATATATCGTGCCATTGTTGGGAAAGTTTTTTTAAACAGGTGAATCGGGAATTTTTAAAGCAGCATTGGGAGTATGTGTAACTATAAGTTTGTGAGGAGTGGTTGATTGACTAAGAATTTTAATTGCTTTTTATGATAAGAATTTTATTATAGCCAAATTACTTTAATTCATTCAATAGGACATGTCTCACACCTTGCACTTAGAGATTCTTCGATGAATCTGTTATTTCCGATGCTAATACCAATTCTCCACAATGTCAAGGAATGTTTGGCTGTCTGAAAAATTAGCTAAAGTCGCTTTGGGAAGCTATCTTTCATAATTGTCAGTATTAGTCAAGAAGGATCCCAAAAGGTCAAGCGCGTTGAATAGCGCCTTGTGTATTCAACGTGGGACGAGACGAGTCTTGAGTGTTGAAATCCCCTCGATCCAAGTGTCAACGGTTACGATGATGTTGACCCTTAAGAAAAAAATCACCTATTTCCTGAGTATTATCTGAGTACATGAATATTTTTGCTCTACTTATTACGGCTTTAGACTTGCATTCTTATATTAATTTATCTTCTACGATACCAAGAGTGCTGATGCCATTCGTTTTTGAGGTGAAACATAGAATTCTCTATCCACGTGGTTTGATGGATAATATATTATTAAGGTAGTTTGAGCGAGGTGTCACTTAACCTAGAATTTGACCTAATTTTAAAGAAAGCACTTCCATCTTTCCAATTATATCATAATATTAACCCCTTTGCCGAACTACTTTTCGAGCAATTTTCGTTAGAATATGAGCTGCATTACATGGGATAGATTACAGCTGTGCGCTCCAGATGGAGAATATTGTAAAATTGATGAACTTCTAACACCTAGATGTCGTCAAAAACTAACGTTGTGCAGTTCATATGTTTTCTTTAATGTTTATAAAAATAAATCAATTACTCATGGCAGTAATTTTTACAGAAATGCAAAAAAACGTTCTGTTGTGAATGCGTTTTCACCGTTCGGTGTGAATAAATGAGTCAAGTAAGAGACTTATGTAGATATATTTATTTAATTACTGAGACGTTTTGTCATATATAACTATTTTTTCGTCATCAATATGGCAATATTTACTATATAATTCTTACCGACGCTGAAAATAATAAAATTGGAATATGGTCTCCGTCATGACTATGGAAATAATCTCGCTCAAATCAGCCTAATGCCGCGGCCCACAGTTACTCGTTTTGGTTGAAAACGTTGTCTATTTAGCTAGGTGATTGAAAACGGAGGTCACCTTCGCCATTTAGGATAGGTGTGCATATTGCTAAGGGAAGTATTAATTGTTGAATGAAGGCAGGGAGAAGGGAAACCCGTACTCGGCATTTGCATACTCTTTGCGATATGCGCTGAAGAGTGTCCCATTTGACCCCATCTGAAGGGCAGTGTCATGCTCGTGAATTGCTCTCCACATAGCCATGAAGTATGCATTGATCGGCATTTTAATTAAGAATCTTCGGCATCTACATGGTACACTCACGCAATCAGTCCAATAAAATTTCGAGGAAGGAAAAACATGCTCAAATGCCTTCAACGATTGAGAATATTGGCCAATGTAAAAATCACAATGTATCTCGTCGCATTTATTCACTGTTGATTGCCAGAATTGCATTCATTAAACCAAACCGTGGGCGTATCATTACCCGCCGTTGGCAGCATTACGGAATTTACATTTCCAGTTTTTTTTATTTGTTGAAAAAATCGCTTGTCCGCGTGAAAAATCACGGGGGTTAATGAATCCTGATGAATATATTGCTGGTATAAACGTTTAGCTTTTGAGCCCTCAGGGGGAGGGGGAGTGTAGGAGGGGGAGAGATGTAGCGGGATTCATGCTGGAGGTGGGGGCGTACCCTTTCAACCCCCTCACCCCCTCGCCCGGATTCCACTGATTGATGAGATGCGTAAGCCAATAGACCGCCCCACCCCAATCTCGCCCAGACCTCTCATTTTGCCTTTATAAATCCCCTCAATCCATCCGATTTAAAATATCTACAAAGTATTTCCATATCCCCCTCCGACACAGAATATTTTTCTCGCTATCAGAATCCCGAAAAAGGGGAGAATTTTCGGTATTTAGACGAGCGTGAGCCTTTCCTCTCTGGTACCTTCGCTTCTCTGACTGAAAGCCCCACCTCACCTTACCTCGAGCATTTGATCCGAATTAACGAAACCGCCATTGGGGTTTCTTATATGAAACGTATTTTGAATCAAGGATTTAAGGTTTTCCCGGCGAATTATATAAGTGAATCGGGTTTCACACCGGATAAGATTATTTAAATGGATCAACGTTTCGATGGTTGACTCACTATATCTGCGGCTGTATATAACCACCAGCATCCTCGCTCGACTCATTATCCTGATGACGGTGGCTGAGTCAACCATCGAAACGTTGATCTATTTAAATAATGTTACCCGTTGTGAAACCCTAGAAACATTCACTTGTATTTTGAATCGGCACGAATGCGAGGGTAGGTACCAATGGCTGGTGGCGGTGCATCAAAATTGTTTGTACCGAACATTTCTTCATGTATCGAAAATTATCGGTGATGTGATAAGTACATATCTACGGCCATACAAGTAATGGAAATAAGAAGAGCAATAAGGTGAATGATAAAATGCACACGATCAATCGTTCGTGTGTGTAGTAAAACAGTGACCATTGTGAATCTCACTCACACGCATACTAACGATTAAGAAGAATCTCTCTCTTCTGCCACTGACCCACCAATCGCACAAATACAAAATTAAAACGAAGAGTGAACGACATAGTAAATTCTCACAATCACTCGGGTAGGGATGGGCAAGTAAAAAAAATATATCGATAGATATCATATCAATATTTAAAACATGTTTTGATAGTTATCGAGCCAAAATTATCGATATTTTGATATATCGATAATTTTGACAAAACAAGTTGTTCCTTAAAGTTTCACCAAAATACATAAAAAATGTTGAAGTAAAATTTGGAAAATTATGGACATGTAGAAGTAATTAAAAAATATTTTATTTTTACAATCAATTTTAATCAATGAAACCAGTATTTGTCTGATATTGACATCAGAAGAACTCTCTGTTTTACATGTTCCCCCGTTAATCTACTCCTGTTGTCCGGTACCACGAAGTTAACTGCAGAAGCTACTCTTTACGATGGAACAGATGAGGCTTGGCATATTAAGTACTTCAGCGCGATTTCCGAAAGAACCGGTGTGAAGTGTCGGCAGTTCACCCAAAACCTTATTGGATCTGATTTCCCAGTAGTGGTTGGTCCAGATACTGCTTCAGCTCATTAGGGACAGAGCCAGAGCTAGGAACCTCTTGCGTAGTAGTGCTAAGAGATAATAGGTGTTCATGTCTGGACCAAAATGAACTTCTATCAGCGTTTTCTCGTTCTGTTTGTGCAGATCGTACTTCTGGAGAACGTTGTCCCATTCGCCTATGTTCTAAGCGAATATCATCACTTATTTTTGTTATAGCACAAGACACCGCAGCTGGAGAAACAGCTTTACAACGGTGACGTGCTAAAAAAATAAATCGAATTTTATACTCGGAAAAAAAATCAATTTTTGATATATCGACATGAAAAATATCGACGATAATTATCGATAGATTTAAAGAAATATATCGAGTTTTTGATATATCGATATTTTTTGCCCAAGCCTACACTCGGGCCAGGGTCCATAAATTTGCCTGTAAGGGAGAGAGGGAGTTGCCTACGGTTGAGCTGAAATCCTGTTTATAGGAGTTGTTGAAGTTGGAGTAATTGTGACTCATCACCAGACAAGTAAGGAGTATGGCAGGCACTGTTTTTTGGTTTCATCTGCGATGTTTGGACAGCAGCCATTTCTCTAGAGACTTCAATGTTTCGGGAATAGGAACACTGAGGTCCAAGAGATGTTCAACATCGAAAGAAAGCAGTACCTCGGAGTTTTGTAGGGTGATGTTCTGAATTTTATTAATGAAGTCAGTCGTTTTCCTGAAACTGTGGATTATAGGCTAGATTGGGAAGACTCATTGAAATATCGGGGATATTCAAATTGGCCAAGCACCATTGCATAGAGGAAGGTAGAAATGATGAATGTAACTGCCGTATTGGAATTGAAACCGTCATCTCAAAAAAGAAGAAGGGCGCCAATTATGGTTATAAAATCATGCTTTGAAGCCATTGTATCTCGTAGTAAACGTCACACGAAGATCTCACGAGTGTGTTCATTTGGTAGCGCGCTTAGGTTATTAAAACGTTTTTATTACGTTGAGTTCTTCTCTGTCCGTTTTGGTACAAATTTTACAATCGATTTTTAAAAAAACTTCCCGATGAGCTACAGACTTGAAACTTTAAACATAGCTCCGAACTGGATGACAATGTAGTTATATGTAATAATAATAGATATTATATATTAAATATTACAATATAATATAATTATTTATATATATATATATATAGTAATTAATTTAAAATTTAAAACGTTGAAAAAAGTTTTTATCGTTAAAAAAACGTTTTTTCCTTCAAAATTATTTTTGGGGATAATGCCACGAAACAAACGGAATTCATGTATGTGAATGAAATAGTAAATATTTTATTGATAAGATGTTGAAAAATTTGTATGTCATAGAAAATGTGTAATTGTCTCAAAAAAATTAATTGAAAGTGGGGTCTTGCAGGGAGAGTATACGGGATCGAGGACGATTATATACCGAATTAAATAATTATAAAATTTCATAAATGAGGGCCTGAGAGTCAAAGTAATACAAGTACCATCAACACGAAGAACGATACAAGTGCATGTTTCCTAAGTTGGTACCGTCGAGTACCGTCAGGTAGCTACAGGAAATGGAATGAAAGTGGTCGAAAGCATGGTGATGCGATCTAGCCGAAAAACACTTATACTTAGCTTAGATACTTAGCTTTTTGTCATGTCTTACCGGGGTAAAGTGATACAGGTGACACTGGACGGCGTTCGTCACTTGTATTACTTTGACTCTCAGGACCTCAATTGTACGTAATGCTGCAGAAAGTTATTCCAGCGGCAGATATTCAGCGTAAAGATTCACCTACTCACCAGAGGACGCTTTACTTAATAAGCTCCGATGGTAGTGTCGCGGACACTGCCTGTTAGTTTTTTATTCCCTTGCGATTTGAGTCCCGGCGGAGTATTCAATATTCAGGCGACTCTTTAGCCGGCCCTGCTCAACCTCGATGCTCTCCTTATCTCATGGCATGCGGTCCGAATTCGCGACACCGTCGTTGAGCTTATTTTTTCTTCTTTCTCCCCGCGCAAATGTGATAGGAGGCGAGATGAGATCATCACCTCCGGAAGAACTCCTTCGTTTCATCTGATATCTTCCTCACCTTCAATGGCTCACATCTACCTCTTTCCCTCAATTTCTCAAATTTCCGTCTCCAATCATCGAATGTCTTTGTTTGCGCTATTCCCCTTCTTCCCTTACCACTGCTCCTGTTGGAAGAGTTATCTTCCCCTCTAGTCTCTTTCGCACTTACGTGAAAGCTATACGAACGGCTGCATATTTGTACATGGTACTACTAACTAAGGTAGGCCATTGCGCATGTCGCTCGCTACGTGACGTCATGCGTGACGTCTACTGGATTGCATTTTCGCCGGACGATCCGTAGCAAGGAAGCAGTTTGCTCTGGTTTACACTTCTAGAGTCAAGCGACAATGTATTTTTGTGCGGTATTTGGATGTAGCAATATGTATCGTAAATGCAAGGTTAAAGTGAAGTTTTTTCGTTTCCCGAAGAATTTGAAGAGGAGAAGTAAGTGGATTCACGTCTATCGGAGACGAGACAACTATTCAGTTTCGTTCAGCTAAACTTTATCTTTATAGAGATACCAGTTCATAAAACCCTAAAACTTTCAGATAAGATAAATAGTTTAGTAGTTAGTAGTACCATGTATTTGTGTTAGATGTTTTTTTGTGCGATATTTAACTGATGAAGGGTAAAATTTGTGCAAACGCTCTACTAATGAATCAGTAGCAAAGCATTTTCCTCAGTTTTCCAGCCGCGTTGGTGCCTGTGTAACAAACTTGCCTGCTATTCCTGAGGTTGCCGGTTTAAAGAGGTCGAGGTAGGGGATTTAAATTCAAAAAGGGGATGGTTCTGTGCATTCGTCAGGCAACGCTGGCTCGATAGCCGTAATGTAGAAGGACATGTAGGATGCTTTCAACAGTACTTAAAAATGAATAACTGAAACACCGATTCATTAAAAATAAAGAATAAGAATGTCAGTTAGCAGTCAACTCCTGTTCCCTTATTTCTTAAATAATACAGTGTGACAATACCAAGATACTTCGTCATTAGCACCCGAGTATTATTGACTGCAGCGATTATTTAACAACTAGAGAAGGTGCCCGTTGAATATCAACGGGAAGGAAGAAACCAACACTAATGCATTGTAAGAAACCATTCATATCTTATTTAGTACAAAGAATCATTGAGTTAATGGATATACACGGGATCTCGACTTAAACAATAAGTATGGTCGTTATGGTGACGATGACTCAAAAACGATAAAATATTACGAAATATCGTTACGTTTTAGCAAATATTTCGGAATTTCGAACGGAATACAAAATTCGATCGAAGGAATAAGAATCTTTATTTTATCTTCTTACGATTGGTACCTATTTCAATAACATCCAATATTTCTAAATTAATTTTGCAAATAAAAAAAGAAAGAGGCACTCCGGGAGTGCCGACAGAAGTGAAAACTTGAAATAACGTGAGCATTTTTGAATGTAGGGAATAATTTATAATGAAGTGTTTTATTAATCAGTAGAAAGTAGTTTCATGTATATAATAAATTAAATATTCATTTATTGCGCTATTGTACACAATTATTTTACATAAAAATTGTACACTTCAGAATAATCAACTTTCATCCATTATTTCAACAACTCTTTCATCATCACCGCCATCATCATCGGCAATATCTAAAACTGATACAATAGGCTTATGGTAACTAAAGTAAGAAACGAATAATTTTGATTCGAATTTGCTTAAATGTCTTGTAAATACTGCATCAATAGTAGTTTTATATTTCGTTGTGCCAAGATTGCGATCATTGGACATCGTTAAACCAAACTCACTATTTAAAAATTCAATCAATGGTAGATTTTTATCGTCTGCAAAGTTTATGTTTATGTATGTATGAATAAGCTACTCAAATTGAACGTATTAAAAGAAATTGAGTTATATTGTACTAACCTTCGTTATTCTTGTATCGAGTACACTCTCCTGCACGAGTATGGACTATATTATCCGGCACAATATTTGTAGCAACCCAAATTGAATGAACTAAACCATATATTAGATATATATAATGTAATACAAATAAAATTATAATATAATTTATTTGACGGTGACGGTGACGCAAGTCCAATGGTTTTTACCCATCCACAAGTACTGTGTATATTGCGAGTATACTGTGTATATACAGAATATACAATTATACATATATTTAGCAGCAGTGACGGTGACGGTGACGCGAGTCCAATGGCTTTTACCCATCCACAAAAGTTTATATACAGAATATACAATTACACATATATTTAGTAGTGGTGATGGTGACGGTGATGCGAGTCCAATGGTTTGTGCCCATCCACAAGTACTGTGTATATAGCGAGTATACTGTGTATATACAGAATATGCATAATTATACATATATGTAGTAGCGGTGACGGTGACGGTGACGCGAGTCCAATGTCTTTTACCCATCTACAAAAGTGCTCAACGCGACATAGGAAGTTTTCACTTCAAAAATTCTGCAGCCAAAGGAAGATTTAGCTTCACGTTTATTTCTCAGTTTTGCCTGGTCTCACGAAGCGTTCGGACGTGTCCAGCTCTGATCCTGACCAAGGCCGTTGTTTTGTAATACTATGCACTACCGTTTATTTTTTTGCTCTTCTAACCTGTGCTACAATAGAATGTCACTGTGCAACATTTGCAAGAAATCTACGCGAAACTCCATCTGCGTGTCCTGTGTGGATTGAAAAAGCAAATTCCACGGATAGTGCTTGGATAACCCACTGGATAAAGAAGAAATAAAAGTGATTTCCGCCAGCAATCAAAGGTGGAAGTGCAGTGACTGCAGTGCGGCAAGAAGGTCGAGCTTGAAATTTGTCTGTGACAGTGTTTCCCCAAGTGATCCCCCATGTGTTCCTCAAAGTGACGAGATGTTACGTATGTTTAAGGAGTTAAAAAAAATATCTCAAAGCAACGGAAGCAAAGTTGGGTGATTCCATAAAGAAATTGTATGAAAGGCTTGACGAATATGTTAAAATCATAGAATCTCTGGGTCAACGTCTGAAAGAATGCAATAACAAGGTGGAGTGTCTCCAAAACGAAAATATCTCACTAAAAAAACAACATATAGTGCAGAGTGATCGCCTAGATGAGCTAGAACAGCGCTCACTCACAAATTGTGTGGAAATTTATGGAGTTCCACCCTTTTAAAATGACTTAACTGATTTTGTGCGTCAAACAGGGGGAGAATTAGGAGTGGAAGTGGGCGCCGACGACGTTGACAGCTGTTACAAGTTTAAACCGAAGAGCAGTGCGTCAGTGGGTGGAATCCAAGTAAAATTTACGAGGAGACGCACCAAGGACGACTTGTTGGCAAAGCGTCGCGTAAAATATAATTTCTCCACTCGTCATCTGCACCTGGACACTCCTGACATCAACGAGGAGCTCTGCCTAGGGAGAAGGAAGCTGTTTAATGCAGCGAAAGAAGCAAAGAAAAGCAAGAACTACAAATACTTGTGGGTAAGAGGCGGTAAAATGTTTTTTAGGAAAAATTTGTGCAAATAAGAGCCGAAAATTTGTGCCGAAAAAGAGCAAGTTTGTGTTATGAATTTTTTGAAAGATATTGCCAATCTATAAATCACTAGAATGGGTACTAATGTAGCAAATAAAACTTATGTTGGAAAAAAATCCCTATTGCTCTTTCACCAAAATATATGAAGTGCTAGATCCAATTTTAATTTACTGCTCTCACACTTAAATACCATGTCACACCTACCTGACATTATAGCCCTAACTGTAATCTGGATAAAATGTGATGAAATTAATTTATATGCAATATGTGGGTATTATTCCTATGCCAACTGGAACGCTTCTGAAAGAGCAAGAGGTATACTAGTGTTTATAAGACGTGATATATCAACCGAAATCAAGCCTTGTAATATAAGCTCTGCTGATTGCTTATTAATCAATATTAAGTGCAAATTTTGTGCATTTGTCCTCTTCGTTGTCCACAAGGATAAAAAAACTTCTGAAAATCAATTTTTTTGGAATTTGAATCCTTGTTAAGTAGTAAATCTCAAAATTTAGTAATTGTCGGTGATATGAATGTTAAATTACTAGTATCCGACAGTGACTCCGAGCAATATACTAATCTCCTGATCTCATAAGGATTGACCAGCTTAGTAAATGGGCCAACCCGAATCACTAAACAATCAGCCACCTATTTAGATAATGCATTCATCAGGTTCTTCAATTCATACAAGGTAGATCTCCAAGCTAAGGTCATGCAGTTACCTTTAAAGGATCACTCTGCAGTCCAACTCACTATCTCCAATCGATCTGTACGCGAAGCGGACGAAAGTAAACGATTAAATTCTGTCGAGATAAAGTAGTTCTGTCGTAGATTATTCAAGGAAAATGTTCAGCAACAATCTTGGAATGCTTTGTGCAAAGAAAATCATTTATAAATCTTTTGCAGTATTCCTAAATAAATTAGAAACATGTCTAAATGAGTCTGAAATTCGAAGGGTTAGGAATGAACATGCAGTTAAATTAAAACCCTGGATGACTGATTCCATGATGAACAAAATTATACGTAAAAATTATTTATTAAGTAAGCTTCGTCATCACCCATCCAAAGAATGCTTGAGAAACGCGTTCATAAAATTCAGAAAAAAATTGCGTAATTGTATCAGTAACGCGGCGAACTCCTATTATATGGAACAAATTGAAATGGCTAATCGTAATACCAAGAAATAGTGGAATATCTTCAGCGAATTAACGGGAGCAAGGCAGAAAAATATTAGGAAGCATGAAATAATAATAGAAAATCGAACCATAACTGACCCAGAGCGAATTGCAAATGAGTTCAACAAATATTTCATAAGCATATTTGAGTCAACCAAAACATATCCTAATAGACAACGCCCAAATATTAAAAATAGTCAACGCCCTCTCCTCTAAAAAATCCGCCGGGCCAGATAGAATAAATGTAGGCTTGTTAAAAGCTATCATAGCAGACATCCTAAACGTACTATGCTATTTGTTAAATCGAAGCTTAGAAAATGGGGAATTCCCTGTATCTTTAATGAAAGCTATTTTTGTACTAAAAAAAGGCGATCTGTGTGATGTACGCAATTACCGGCAGATTTCTTCGCTCTCATTTTTTTTCTAATATTACCCTGTTTTCCGCTGTGATAAATATTAAATGCGACTGGTTTCGATGTTTTACCTACGACATTATGAAGAAAAATGCTTTAAGAGGTTAAAATCAAGTATGTTTACATTTATGGAGGGTTTTTAGGAGGCTAAAATGGGAAGGATTCACTGAGGAAAAAGGGATTGAGGGAACGGACAAATAAGAGAGGAGGAAGAATTTCCATGATGGGCAGAGGGGAGAACTCACGCGTGAAACTTTTATGAAGCAATTTTTCCAAGAAAGTTCCTGGTGGCACTGCTGGGGTATCGCTCTTGTGTGTTCCGCGGGTGTTGTCACGGGGTTGACCTTCGGTGTCCATTGTCTCCTTCCATGGTGTCACGTGGAAGAAAACATTGGTATAAAATAATAATAATTTTTAAAAATAATGTACTTACTCTCCAAAAAAAACCTACTAAATCCACCCGGGGTTAAATCAATTCTTTTGTACTTTTGATGAATTACTTGCCGGGGGTATAAAGCCGTGTGAAAGAACTTAAAAGAGTGTCTAATAAGTGGATGCATCAATTTGGTAAAAAATTATGGCCTTCGCATTGTTGAATCATGTTCTGATTTTACGGACCAAGTTATGCCAATCGTTGACGCCTTCAAATCGGGAGTTACGGTTAATAATTTCAGTAATGAATAACTCCATGGCTCGGTTTTATGATGTCTTGTTTGTCGGCCCCAGTGGTTCCGGGGTAAAGTCCTCGCCTGCTTAAATGAGGGTCGCGGGTTCGAGTCCCGCCTGAGTGGATTTTTCACCACTCAGGACATGTGTGTGTGTTCATCCATTGTTATATGTTAAAGCACCCGATGTAAAGTGTTGTTTTCGGAAATGTGGAAATAAATAAATATATAAATGTCTTGCTTTCGTTTTCCGCGAGTTGACCTTTTTGTTAAATTCATGTTAAACGAGAGCTCGAGTTTTATATGCATGGGTATTATAATAAACTTTCGGTGAGTGAAAGTCAGCGTTATGGAGATGGAGAAACTAACTAACTTCGGTTTTGATCTCACCAGGGAATTATTTAACCAGATTATGAACAAATGGGCCTAAATCACAAGGATTGGTAGTTTTAAAAATGTGGTTGGATGAACAGCAAGATCCGAGAGATGGCGAGAGGAACAAAATTTCAATTATGTATTCGGAAAATTAATTCCAATTCGAGATTTCTTTATTACGAGGGTTAGTGAAAGTGATGTAGGCGTTTCAAGTGGCATGAAATTGTGAGGCTTTTGAGTATGGCCTCCATTGACACGGAGATGATTGTGTAATTGTGTCAAATGACCGCGTGCGGGACAATGGCCGTCCGCCTCTGCCTCCCTCCCTACTCGATTGCCCTCAACCCTTGGAATGACCTCTTCATCGTGACCCAACATTCCCCCTTCCCCTCGCTCACCTCGCAACAATGGCCTTGCTGACACGTGTGACCCTATCGCCTTTTCTTATCCTGTATCTAACTCCACATCTTACTCTCACATCCACTCGGGGATGTAGCATCAATCTCTGTGTAGGTATAATGGTTTATATGCTTAGTTTCAAAGATTGTTTAAAGATGTTTCAAAATGCACACCTGAAGATAAAAACTGCAAATGTCCCGCCAAAATAATATATTTTTTACTCGTAAAAGGGAAATACTATCTTTTTTCATTTCCATTTAACTTACCTCATGTCCGTGTATTTTGATGAAAATTTGGTGGTCCAAGTATGGCGAGTAATGACATAAAATAATGAGAAAAAGCTCTTGTTAGCATCCTTATAATTTATCTCTGCTTTGAGCAGTAAATTTTGACTAAAATGAAAATATTTACTCATAAGTTAATTTTCGTCAAAGTTTATTCTTATTTTCATCTTTGAAAACTCGAGTGCGCTCATTTGACGTGTGTATTCATATTTTTTTTGCGTTATTTCGTTTGATATGAAAACCCTCGCAGCTTTTATTTCTGCTTGGCTGCGGACTCGATCCGTGCGTGATCATCTCAGTGATAGCATCTCCCTATTATAGTGGTTCCCTGCAATCTCGAATTTTGAGGAAAGACTCGTGCGTATTGCAAGATTCATTTTTAATGCAAGGCCTAACTTAAAAAAATTGTATCCTATTTTACCTCTATATTTACTTTCCGGACAACTTTTTACTGAGAAAGCACTTCAATATCAACGTTGGTGTAGCGGAGCTAGTACTTTCGTTTTGAACTTAAAAAATCTATGCGTCACAATCCGCGTATCAATGTCTTATATTAAATTTTAGGTTTTTGTTAGTTTTCTCGTTAAACTCACTCCAGTGAGTTGAAAGGGAAAGTTCATTTGAATTCTATTTTGGATGATGCGGTATTGGTCATATGGTCCTCAATTTAAGTTTGTTTTACTTAATAAAGACCAATCAGAATGAATAAAAAACATTTAGTAATCTTCCACAGATTTATTTCTATGGCGTACCACACCACACTGTGGCATAATCAATTACATGATTATGCCACAGTGTGGTGAAATGTTCCTATGTTCATGATTTCCTATGATTTAAACAATGTTCATGTGTGGAGCCAAGAGTGGGGACTCGAACATAATCTGAGCAAATGCACGGCGGTACATTTATTGCGGAGGTCGTCCAACTATTCCCATGTATACGCTGTGGATGGTGTTAACATAAAGGCGTGAACTGAAGTATCTCGGAGTTACGATAACTTCGGACCTATCGTGGGGAGCACATATAAGAAATATTTGTGGCAGAGCTCTGAAGAAGATAAGATTCGTCAAGCGTATTGTGGGAAGATTTTCGGATGAAAAAGTAAAAGAGAGGTGCTATTTCGCACTCGTCCGGCCACACCTTGAATATGCAGCGAGCATATGGGATCCGGTGCAGAAAGACTTAGTTCGGGAACTTAATAAAATACAAAGGAAAGCAGCGCGATTCGTTAAAAACTGCTACGGGCCTACAGACAGCGTTACACAGATGTTAAACGAATTAGGCTGGTAGCCGCTAGAGACTCGGAGGCTGCGCGCTAGGCTTAGATTGCTTGAACAATTGAGAATGGATATCTTTCAGAGCGACACGGAGAACATCATATTAGAACCCCACTATATTTCCAGGTCCGACAGAAACGATAAATTAAGAGAGATATTTTTCCGAACGGATAGGTATGGGAATTCGTTTTTCCCCCGAACAATAAGGGACTATAATAAATTCAAGTCGTAATTTCATTAGAGCGTTTCCTTTTTATATGTAAACGGCTGGTGTCCTAACACCCCCCGCCACACGCCTATTGAGGCGGCTTGCGGGGTAGTATGTAGATGCATGTCCCCAGGAAAGCGGCTACTAACCTAGTTCTCGGCTACTTAGAATAAGCCATGTATGAATAAAATCTGTGGAAAAATAGCTAATGGGAAAATGCAATCCACTGATACATAATTATTTATAATGATGCAGAACCTGCTGTAAAACCACGTTTTATATAAAAATAGAGGAATAATCATGATTAACACAGCTTATTACTGATATTAGTAACTTTTACGAAGTGAAGCCTACAAAAGTCAGTTATATAAAGAGGATGAAGTTTATAAAAGATCAGTGGTACGATTTAGCTTAATGAGAAGTCCTAATTCTTGAAAAAAGCTTAAAATGACCCTTGTGATAGATTTCCGTGTTCAGTTTCAAATCAATTAATGTCATTTATACCAACTTGACAATTGAGACTTTCGGGGGAATTAGACCAGCACAACATATCTTTAATTTCATCAATTGTCAAATTAAATCATAATGGGCAAATGTTCTCACGCAAGACTTTATGTAATGAGTTATGAGTAACATTTTTAGTCCATTTTTAACACAATTTTTGTTATTCTTTCCGCTATCATTTTATAAACTTTGAATGTATTCTGCCAAGAGGTTGATAACATTTTGGTAGTCTTCTCTGTAACACCCTCTCCAAGTACGTTTGAAACGGAACCTGGGACAATTTTTACATATAGCTGCAGTCGCTGGCGTAGAGGGCACTCTGCGGGAGATCATGTTTGTCTCCATCAGCCACGTCTTGGTTGCCCTTTCAACTTGTCGCCCGCGCGGACCTGCCCAATGGGACGATTTCTCCCCCCCCTCTACAATGGGAGCCCTCCGTTTGCAGGCACTGCTAATAACCTGGAGCTACTACGCCTCTCGCAAGCAGGGACGGCGGTGTCTGAGCACCTCCTCCCTCGTCTGCGGTCGGTAATTGACGGTTTCCTGGACGACCGAGACGGCGTCCTCACCGTATCAATCAGTTGAACAATCGGATCGCCCGTTGAGAGCTCAGCTCCCCACCTGTGCCGCCCTCCCACTCCTCTGTCGAACCCTCACTTGCTAAACCCTTCTCCGTCGCTTCCCTGCAAAGATTTCCTTTCCAGATTAAAATCTAAGGCTTCGTTTTGCCACCGGAATAAGGAATCCTGGTTAGCGTAGTGGTCTGCAGGGCATTGGTCCGGCAAGCCGAAGGTCTGTGGTTCGATTCCTGGTTCAGGCCGATTTTTTCCTGTTGGCTATTTCTCCTAAGAGAGCGTTTTTCAATTCTTACTCAAATTGTGTACGCATTGAGAGCCCTTTTACAATGCGTACGCCTTAGGTATCCCAATCAGTTTGACCCCTCGCAATAAGGGAATGTACCTGGAAAACATCTGCCCTTAGGCTTGTCCATTATTTGGGTTCCCGCTGCGTTCATTGTTGCAATTGGACCCGGTTTTCACCGAGATTCTGACGTCCTTCTGAAGTGTCTTCGGCCTGAAGGTGCTCGGAGGAAACCGGGTGAAACTGTTGTCCAATTGGAGCAATGAACGCGGTGTGAACCCGAAAAATAGACAAGCTTTCACAAAAGCCCCGCGGAAACCTGCGCCGCAATATCCGCATTTAGCTTTTCTCGCGTTGCCCTAAACCCCCAACGCCACACCTTCAGGGAGTAATCGGCTTTTACAGGTCGGAGACGCCTAATTTAGGCGAAGGCCCTTCAGCCACATAAACTTAGGAGTAAGGGAGCACTTAGTTAAAGCATAAGTGTTTAGGATTCTCGCAGAAGTGCTATTTGCAGCAGTACAAAAAAAAAGGTGGAAAGAAATGGAAATGTGTTGATATCGTAGGCTCATAAAAACCAAATGCTCGGGGAAATTCACCAATGATAATGCCCTGCGAAGAGTTGGGGAAAAAGAATGTTTAAGAAAAGGTGTTTGAATTAGAAAATGCAAGCTTATTGGTCACATTCTATGACACCACATATTTTAAAAATTTGAGTTGGGAGGAGAAATGAGACGAAAAAATCGCCAATGAAGGAAACCATGAAGAAAATAAAGACGCATGAAGTGTAGAAGCGGACGTAAGCTCGTAATAATATTCAGGACCTTAAATGGACCTTCTATCTACCCATTGTTAAATACTTTGTTCAATTTTCAAGTAAACTTGCCTCATCAAAGTAGGTCAGAAGGTAAGTAATACTTTGAAGACGGAATATACTTTGCTTTCCCCACGAAAATTCTTTCCATCCCCGGTTTCACCCATATAATGTGCGACGCACGTTTAATGCACAATGATACTTCACCTGACGTCATCATTTCGTTTCACGCCATTTGTACTATGTGTCACTAGTAGTAATAGTTTAAAATATGTAATGGCTGGTGAATTTTGTTGCTTAATGGGCGAGGAAACTATAGATTCGACGATAATTCAGTCAGTAGATCTACCTTTCTCCATTAACACCTCGGTGGAATATTTTCTTTTACTACGTAATACGAGAATATTGCTTAAATTACCGATGCTTATGCTTCAGCAGGGACATTACCATAAAAATCCTTAATAGCTCATTGATGTATAATGCTTTTAAGTTTTCGCGAGCATATCTCTCTGCTAAGTAAGTGCCTTTTATTAAGTAATATTGAACATTGAGCCGATAAAGTACTGCAGTTGATTTCGGACTCACTACGTCGATACTAGACAAAAATGTTGTCACGATTTGAAATGGCAGATTTTTATTTATCTGCTCCGATGTTATGAAGCCGCAAACGAAATCCACTTCAAAATGGCGCCTACTCCATTGTACCTACGCGTGTACTGCATTCCATTCGAATCGTAGATATTTAAGCCTGCAGCGTCGAGCGATGATCACAGTTATCTTGTCGCTATAACTCCGCTCGCTATAACTTTTCAACGGTTGATTATTAGGTGAAGTTTAAACCGGATTCACAAGCTTCCTAGCGGCATCGGTGCTGGTTTTCATGACGACGATAAAACACGGATTTGGCTTTAAAGGGTGCGCGTTTCGGGAAAACGTGGAGTATTCCTCCCTATCGCCTATATTTATGGCGGTCCGCTAGCGTTTGTTGGGATGACGCCACCGCTTGGGATGCCGCGGGGCAATCTGTCGCTCGATCGCGTTACGAATTCTAAATCAACGTTTTTGTGCGAGAGTTCTATGGAGTGAGGGCGCGCAATGCACTCCAGTGGGCTAACTGAAGCGAAGGAGTTCTTTATTTTCCGTCTGTTGGATTTATCCGTGTATCACGAAAGAGTATGTCATTTTGTTGTTTGAGTTCAAAATGATACAATGGCTCACAAGAACATTTGTCGATGGATGCTCTCAAAATTGGCAAGGAACATAGGTGAACCGAACGAAATTATCTGAAATAGAAAAATGCTTTGAAATGTAAAAAATGTGTTTTTTATTCTGTTCGAAATTTTAAGACTGCGTTAAAAGTTTTATGATACCTACTGTTTATACCTGCTGTTTTAAAGTTTTCTTGTTTGCGGCTAACCAATTGTTACAAAATGAGTATACCAGAAAAAAGCAATAATATTCTCCCATTCTTACAACTCCCCTATTGCATAAGTATTCCGTTATTTTGCTTTCCATTTTACTAGGTACTAATGGTTTGAGGCGTAACTTTATGGAACTCCTTCATGATTGAAAAGAAAAAACTTTGTTTGGTTCCACATAAAATAATTTTAATGCCGACCTAGGTTTCGTCGCTGGGCGACATCATCAGGTCCTGATGATGTCGCCCAGCGACGAAACCTAGGTCGTATTAAAATTATTTTTTGTGGAACCAAACAAAGTTTTTTCTTTTCAATTACTAGGTACTCATAATTTGGGAGAGAAGGAAGTAGTAATAGTCTTTTTTTGTACCACCAAATATATCTTTCGCGTAACTAGGCCGGTAAAAAGACTGTGCAACTGGTCTTAACTCATTCTCAAAGTTCACTAACTCCCCACTCTCTTCGATCTCTCTCTTCTGCTTTTATGTAGCGAGGAAATCATTGTGTTAGTATTCTCATAATATACATGCATATAAACTCTCCTTGATAAGATCAGACAATGTCAATCTGTATTTAGGCTTAAAATAAGCTAGGAAGGTATTATTTCTCTTAATACTTTGGAGTTAACAGTGTTGAGCGGTCTCCAGTATATATTGAGACAAATGCTTCCACAGCCTTTGATTTGATGATGGATTTTTTGTGTACCAGTCTTAAATTATCGAAATATGAACTTTGTCCAAAAGGATTCACCTGCGTTCCTGAAACCTTGGATGAGCGTAAACTTGCTAAAAATGATTGATAAAAGAAATTATCTCTTAAGGAAAACTAGGCGCTATCCTAATAATAAAAGCCTTCAGACGAAATTTTTAAAGTACAGAAACAATCTAAGGAAAAAGTTAAGGTCTGCGTCAAACGAATACTGTATGAACCAATTTGAAAATTTTCGATGTAATGTTAGTCAGCAATGGAATTTGTTAAGGGTAAGAATGTTGGCAGAGAAAACTGCACGTCCACATAATTTAGAATTGAAATCAAGTGGTAAAACAATAAAAAATTCATTTGATCAAGCTTCTGAATTTAATAATTACTTTATTTGTGTGTTTGATTCAAGTAAAACCCACCCCATGCATATAAATAAATAAATATATATATATGTGTGTGTGTGTTACCGCATTGTAATAATGCTACTGGAGAAATAAAATTTCATTTCAGTTAACTTTATATGACCAATCAATCTTAGGCATTTAGAGATATTATTTATTCTTGCGTTCTTAAGACGTTGAATCCTTGGGGATAAAATGTCTTGTACCTTGAAACAAAAAGCTCATTTACAAATTAGACATTCTTGCGAGAGAATAACTATCTTTCTGCGATTGCGCAGGTTAATTGACAGATAATTTACGAATGTCGAGCGGGGCATGCAGTATTCTGACTTATACAATGTAGATTGAAGATATTCTTAATAGCGGTAATACAGTGCTAGTTAAAAGAGATTTGAGTGTCATGTGACTGATCGAATTCAGGTTGTGCAATTCTTAACGAAATAATGGACATAGTGTAATCAAAAGTGTGATTGAGTGGCCTTTAAAATGGTAGTGAAGAACCGACGCGCGCCTATAGATTCCTTCCCGTTTGGAATTTAAATTTTTAGTGGATGTAGTCAATTTGCTGGCGAAACATTCGCATGGACGATGAAAAGTTTCGGCCGCTCGTGTATACACGGATAACTGTATAATCATGCGATTCAATTACAAATCAAACAGTCTTCTTTGGTTATCGACCCTGATTTTCACGATTGACTTAATTAGCTTGTGTTGGCCGTCAAGCGAGAATGACGCTAGCAATCGAGGACTTCATGGGTCCAGAGAGGGAGCACTTAAAATAATAATTCGTACCTTTTACATGAAATTTTTAAATAAAAACATAATTTGTGTGCTTAATTTAGAAGATATCAGTTTGTTGCCATTGATGGCGATCGGCTTTTCGTTTTATGAACTGTTGTTTTTATATTTGGCAGCAGAGATTTTCTTTTTTAATATTCCTGCTCGATTCTTGAGGCTTGCAATAAGTATGTACATTAGGTTCATGCCAAGTGATTAGTACGAATGTACATAAAACTGTTAGCTGCCAATGATAATCTCACTTATTTTCATTGAACAATGATATGTTCATGGCATTTTTTATTATGTACGAAAAAGTCTTCGGCCAAATGTTTTATTTTGTGAAAGATATAGTTTGTCACGGGAAGGTTACTACAAAACTTTAAAGAATTTCTGATCCGTTTCAGGTGAATTGTCTCGTATCGCACGAACACACAAATTTGTTGTTCTAGGCTAAGCTAATTCGGGTCAATGGAAACACCGTTTTTGCGAACTTGTCACATAATGATTCCGACCGCTGTATGCGCCGCGGGCATCCTGGGATTCCGCAAACTGCGCCATTTCCCGTTATGTCTTACGGCCAAACCAAACACCGGGTCGCTTTGGTGTAACGCACGGCGATCGTCCTGCCTCGCGGTGAAGATATTGCTGGGGTTAAGTCCTCATTTGCGAGGTAATCGCCTGCATGCAAACGATATGCCTACTGTAGGTTTACTCTATTGCGTGCGGTAGGTTGCCACGGAAAACTATAAAAGTAAAAAAATACAAGGCTGAGCTCTGAGGTATAAATGAAAATGTGTGACTATAACCAGGAAATATACATTTTCTCCATTGTGCGTTAGTGCCCTGGATTGTATGTACAATTTGCTCGCAGTAGTCGAAACATTTATTAAAAGTACTCATTGCAGGATGTAGTAGAAACTTATCTTATCCTGTTGTGCTTGAATCTTTATTTGACACCTGAGTCTCCATGTCCTAGTGGATGATGTATGGAAATGGGTTATGAGAAGATAGATATATAGGTATTTCCATTATTCATCAACAGTGCTCTTAGATATGGCGTGATAACTCCGAGGATGCTTTCAGGCTTCGATTTGCGCATTTTATCTATTAAAGTTAAGAAGCTGAGATTAGGGAATTAAGTGCATTGTGTTGCTACTATTTCTTCTTAATACCTATATTTCTCAAAGTTTTTCTGCGGAGAAAGTAGGTTTTTTTAACCTTTTATGTGAGCCCTCGAAATGTTTTGGATTAAATTGTACATAAATTAAAGGAATAGATTGAGAATAAATAACTTCGCCTATCAACGTACACTTTGTTTTTACTACCTAGGTTTCATGTCTCGTGTTGCCAATACGTGTTGTGATATAGCATGGTGAGGTGCTGATGATATTATATCTCAGCACCCAAAGAGTTTCACAGTGTCCCCGGAAAAAAATTAAAGGATAAATGTAGTTTGTCACTACTCCCTTAGTTAAAATGACAACTTCCACTGGTGTTACGTGAAGTAATCAGTATTGCGATACATTTTAGATCACTTAGGTATATTGAGTTTCTAGCACTTTCACCAGTCCATATGAGGCTGTGGGTAGCAGGAAACACTATAGGACCATTTTTCCCCCTTTCACAACTCGCAACTTTATAATCATTTCTAGTGGCAGATGATCGAAACGGGTGAAAAACTTAACTTGTCCACGTGAAGGGTAATCTCACGCAAACTCAACCGTGGTGTTGTTGCCTAGACTGTCGTTCAAACCGAGTGCAAAGTGGGCCGTTTTGTGTCCTTCGGGGAAGAGCGCCTTCAATGGCCGCGGGTGGTGGTCCACCGGTGCGTGTGGAAGAACGAATGCTTACCAGGGTGCTGCTCTTCGGTGTCCGCGCGTGTCGTGCCCTTAATGTCCCCCTCCCCCCCGAGGGGTTATTCGCGGCCGGCGAATGCGTGGTCGAATGGACCGGAAAGTGCTAAAAGTGCCGCAGGCGAGCATGGGACACGGCTTGTAGCGACGCGTCTAAATTTCTCCGGCTCTTCGGGAAAATTCGACTGAACCACCGATGATGCTGACCCTCATGTCGTGCCAGCTTCAGATTTGAGGGTTGGTCAAAGATATTTAAGGTAGTTTGAGCGAAAAATCACTTCGCCTAGAATTTGATGAATTTGGCCTCATTTTATAGAATAAACTCATCTTCCCAATGATATCAAAATATCAACCCCTTGCCGAACTACTTTTCGAGCAATTTGCCTCAAAATATAAGGTGTTTACCAAGGGATAGATTATGGCAGTGCGCTCCAGAGGGAGAATATGAATCAAATTAAGAACTTCTAACACCTAGATTTCGTCAAAAAACTAATAGTGTGTAGATTGCATGTTTTCTCAACTATTTATAAAATATAATTTATTACTCACCACAGTAATTTTGACAGAATCGCAGAAAAACCTGCTGCTTTGAAGGGTTTTCAGCCGTACAGCGGTAAAAAATGAGTCAAGTTAGAGACTTACATAGCTTTATTTATTTAATTACTGAGAATTTTGGTAATATATAACCATATATTTACGCCATTAACATTAAAATATTTATTTCATACTTCTTACAGTTCCTGAAACTAATAAGTTAAATTTGAATATAGTCTCCATTATGACTAGGGAACTGTCTCGCTTAAACCACCTTAAGGGAATGGGGGGAAGAGTTAATAAATGATCGTCCACGATAATTAAGCCAAGGTCTTCCGTAGGTATATTTTGTGCCTCAGGCCTTTGGTTTCCAACAGCTAGGTGCACATTTATCATTTTCGATGTTATGGAACCCTTTCTCTCAAGACTTATATTGTTTTCAGAATGAGGCCAAAGTAGGTATCAAAACATTTAATTTTAGTGACCAATTTTTATCTATCGATCGATAAAGTGAATTAGTTAAGTTTTTACGCAAAATTAATGCAAATTTAGTATGATATATTTAGTATAAATAAATAATGTACGGAAAATAAACGTTTTTGGGTTAAGTGAACCTGCAATGTTATCAATGATTTTGATTTTAATTATTTTTTTCCCACGGATGTCCTAATCATATCATCGCTTTACAAAAAGAAACTGTGTTTAATTCACTAGCCCCGAAGTACGGTTTTATTTTGTTGCATTAACTCTCAAGCAGTTCAATGCTTGATAACACCGTTCACTTGCGGTTTTCTTGTTGCCATAGACTCTGTGCTTATGCAATCTGTCCAGTCACTTCGTTATGGCGATCTCTAGGTAACTCTGGGCATCAGATAATAATCGTGCTTCTGCGAAAGGCTTCCACGTTGCACATTGATCTTTTGCTGTGGTGATCTCGCGTTGCAGAAACTCCTCTGTAATTGCATTCAAAACCATTTACTGAACGTCTCTTAATTTGTGCCCTGAATATGTATGGTGCATTTAAGTTACTTCCCAGAAATTTGATTTTAGATAGGTACACAGCCAAATATAGCTTATTTTAACTCATGTACGATATTCTGTAGGCGCTTTTTGGCCAATTATAATGCTGGTTAACATTATGCTAATGCCATTTAAGCCTAATGACAGATCTACATCTACATAGCAAATTGCGAGCTGCCGCAGAAGCATGCGGTTGGGGTTGTAAGGACTCAAGCCGTTTTTGCGAATGAAGTAGGGTTTAATATTGACATATATGTATTGCATAAAAAATATGGATACCTATCCCTCGTCTTACTGCCACGATTGATAGAAGGGATAAAAGAGAGAAGAATATCGCTCATCTATCAACCAAGATATCTATTTCCCTTACAAAATATGAGTGATGTAACGGTGTAATATAAAATGGCAGTGAAAGGCAACTCTGTTTCCCCGCAACTAATCTGGAAGTCGTAAACTTGTTGGCTTTCCTAGTATTATGGGGAAGTCCTGTCCCAGTTCAAATAGTAACTCTAATTGTGTTTATTCAACAAAATATTTTACCACTTAGACATTATTTTTTAACTAGTGTCATTCATGTGCATTTGGAGAAAATTATGTACTTAGGAGGCATTTTTGTTGAACTACTGATTGCATGTACCTAAACTCCTGCTGTTTGCATCATTTATTTGTAATTCTATCAGCGTAAGTCATTACACATAAGATTGGAAGACTGCAGCCCTCCATTCTGCCCTGCCCAATGGTAATTCTTCTTTTATGCTCTTTGTTTCACACCTCGTTTAAGGTGGCCTATGCATCCCTCGTAAGGCTTTCCTTTCTGTCCGCACGTCTATCATGTCCAGTGTAAATCAGTTGTGCCCCCGAATGTGGCCTGTCCATCTGGAATGTGTTCCTGATAGTGCTCCGTACGGTTTTTCTCCTCATCTGTCAATCTGTACACCCCCTCGTTTCTGATTCTATTCTTCCATTTTTAGTTCACTGCCCATGGCAGTGGGGTGCCCTGCTTCAGGGATATGAAATTATGACATCAAACCATGAAAACTAGTACCGTTAATAATCTGCATAGCTAGTACACGCCCTAAATGATATTAAGATAGCTGAAAAAGAATTGATATTTATATTTTTTTGAGATAGCTGTATGAGAATTAAGGCCAAGAATACGATTGGGGAGCGCCAAAAAGGGACGTTTTCAGGGTGAAACATTTCCTTCTTCATGCGTCTCAGGGTCTGTCAATATTAAGGACGTTGTTTCGATGTCCACTGGCCGTCGAATATACGCTGACTGAGCGACATTTGTATTTACGAATCTATGCCTCGACGGAAGTCTGTAGCTAGCTCTCCTACCGACTTTCGGTCGCAAAAAAAGCAGTTAGTTGTGTCCTGCTCCCTTTGGTTCTCAAAACACCATTGTTACCCTTTGCCGCAACACCCGCATCACCAGACCCTCCTTCCGTCCCTTTGGTCCCTCAGGAAGGGCGTCGTTCGGGTGGAATGCTGTCACTTACAAGGAGGAGTTGTCGTTGGGAAGGGAGACGGAGTACTCCTTCAGTCCCAAAAGCCCCATCATGACGGCGTCCTGCCCTTGTTGTGCTCCACCACCGCCCATTCACTTCCAGAGCCACAACCGCGTATGATAACCTTCCCCCTTCCCTCTCTGTCGCCCCCCCACCCCCTTTCCCTTCCCATCTGCGCGGGGGAGCGTTTGTGTATGTGTATTGCATACTGCCCTTCGTGTCACCGCCGCGATGCTGGGGATGTTTGGACACAATCCATGAAGGGAATGGGAAAATGGAATTGGGAAAGAGACGAAAAGAACATTAGGTGAGCATTGATGGATTTTTGGGTCTCTGTGTTGTTGTATTCTTAGTGGGTGCGCGGGAAGAAGGGTTTTTGTACAAAGCCATTCTACAGTTCTCTCACTTTGTCCCTTTTGTCAGTTCTAGAGAATTTTTTTAGGGGCTAAAATAATGTCCTCCAAGTTTAACTTGAAAATCACGTGGCCTCATTTTTCTTGCGATCTAAGTCATGGCGTGTAACCTCTGAGCCTGGCGGATGTTATTATGCATTTTTATTTGTATTGTCGCATTTGGCTTATCTACATTATGTGGGGCAATGACAACTCAAATAATAGTGGTATTAGTAAAAGATATTCATAGACAAACACAATGACTACTCACTTTTTTAACGCGCCTCATATAAACTAATCGTTAACTTGTCTAATTCTACCCGACCAAGCTAGTACATTTAACGTAGTATTAAGTATCTTACCCTTGAGGGTAGCATTTGTCTTTCCTCTCTACCGGAACCATACTCACAATCGGTCCTTTCGGATATATGTGTGTTACCAGTTTTTCTCGCTGATGGTAGTTTTAATAAAGCGAACGAAGCGAAGCGAAAGGTTGTCATTCTCCTTTTTCCTAGTTTTTGCATTGAGCTCCTCTCCTCTGGGTCCTACTGTACTGTGTATAAGGATGGTAGAAGAGCAGGGTCTCTGAACGCGGGGATCGGGACTTCAGTATATCCTTCCCCTTTAGTCCCACTCCACCGTACAACCCTGCAAACCCCCTCTATCCTCTCCCCCTCCACTCACTGAGCATTCCGCATTTACGTGGCCATTTTGAGACCTTCCTCGAAGAACGAGCGTAAGTAAGAGTCGAAAGTGGTGGAGCGGGTGGGGTTTTGCTGCCAAGGGTGTGTGTGGGGTACGAAGGGGGCGGCGTTGAAGAATATGTGGCGAACAGAAAACGCGAATTTCGTACTCTCGACCATTGGAGCGAAATCGAGACTTGGGCTCCTAATGGAGCGAGTTTGAAATTCGACGTATCTTGTGACGATAATACATTTTAAAATCTTTAATGAAGATAAAATTAAAGCCTAAACAAAGATTCAGTAATTCCGTAAATTCTCTCACGATTGCCCTTATATATACCTACTTCATCCAATTTATTATATAGGTAGAGGTATGTATTTCGGTTGTGATTCTGTTTTTGTATTCTGAGCATTGAGTATTGATTTTAATTAATAAGCTACGGCACGATAATTCTCCTTGCATGGTAGGCTTGCGTCTGTTTTTCATTTAAAAAATCTTTTTAATACAGTGAATTTTGATTTAAAAAACAAGATGGCACTGTTTCCACAAGTTTTACTTCGGTACGACACGTTTCAGTCGTTAAGTCAGGTATAATACATGCCTGTATTACATACCTGTGTACATATGCATTGTACTTGATGATGACCTAACGGTTGAAACGCGTCGTACCGAAGTAAAACTTGTGGAAAAAGTGCCATCTTGTTTTTTTAATCAATATGTATACTTTCCACTACATCTCGCGTGCCCCAGTCAATTTTACAGTGAATTTTCTTTTTCTTTTGAATATTTCGTATTCAGTGATGGAAGTAATCCATGTCTCCCAAATATAAAATTAATAAAAAGAAATGTAATAGTCCATTACCACGGTAAAACTTTATCCTTTAACAGGCCTTAAAAATTATTTAATGCCAGAGGTGCGACTAAAAACGTAAGCTTTCTGGTCGTCAATTTTAGTTTTAGAAATTGCCAGTGCCACTTCTGGGAGGGAGTTAATCTCTCCGGCTCCTATCTCGCAATATTCCTACCTCCGTAGTATTTTAACGATGGAGAGGAAATGATGAATTATAAGCCGTTAAAAAATTAACAGGGTAGCGAAATGAATGTGAATTTAATGAATGTTTTGCCTCAAAGAAGATTTCTGCGAGAGGGAAGGCGAGAGGCTTGATTCCTAGAACGGCGGCGGCGGGGGGGCGGGGAACGGGACGAATGTCCCGCAAGCAAAGGAAGAAAACCCCCTTGGGAGTAATCAAAGGTACGATTACTTACGCGAAAATGTTTTCCCGGAGTCATTTGGAGGGGTTATGCTCGGTGGGAGAATGGAGCGAATGTATCGAGAGAGAGAGAGAGGAGGTGTTTGGCAAAGGTATTCGCTTGCCACTCTGAGCCATCGTGCGGAGAGTTTGGGGATTACTATTGCGGCCATTACGGTGGGCCCTGTCCGTGGGGGGAGACAGAGCTTGGCGGTGGAAAATACCCTGACTCAATCCCCACGAACACATCCCCAATCCTCGAAAATCCCTTCGCTACTCTTGCCCAAATCCCCTTCATACCCCTACACGCTCATAATTTTTCTGACGATCCTTGTGATTGTAGAAAAACGCAGGGCTCCCCCTCAATCCACATGTCCGCGGTCGGTCATTATACTGAGGAATAAATTCTCCTTTTATTGTTTGATGAAATAATTAGCTGGTGGCTCCTCCCATTAATTAAGATGGTTGCCAAAACCAACGTCATTTGCTCGCCTCGCATATCAGGGGCCTTATTCAGGAGGGACTCGACCTCGGAAACTACTTTGACGTTTTTTGAATTTTTCGAGATTCTGACGTCAATGCTCTCATTTTCAAGGCTCGGAACGTCTGAAACCTTCCTGGATAGGATCCCAGGGGGGCTATTCTGTAAGGCCTCGGAAATTTCCAGTCTCGAAAGAGACGAAATTTTGACGTCACAGCCACGAACATTTCAAATAAGACCATTCAAGAGTTTTGTAGGGGACTGTGACGTCGTGTCCACGGACTTTCCGATGCACGACCGCGTCGAGTCCTTAGTGAATGAGGGTCCAGGTGAAGTTTGGTGTCTTTTCGAATCTCTCGATTGAGTTAATCATCGATTGCATCCGGCACTTGAGTCGCAATGAAACCCAACTCGCACCCTTATTAGCGCTCCAGTGCTTATTGATGCCGCTGGCATTAAGGCATCAGACTTATTGTGATAATTATTAGAATGCCACCTTTCTAACGTTATCCATGAGGCAGTTATTGAAGGATCACAGCGCGTTATTGTTGTTTGTACAACGAGCCAAATTATCCGATTTCCCGTTCAAGTGAATTTTCTTATCTCCAAACAAAATTTCAGGTAACAACCTGTAAAAATTGATGATTGAGTGTGATTATCAATTGGGTGGATATAAATGCTTAGTACTATTGAAATCAGTCATATTTTGTGGATGAGAATCCCTTCTCAGAAACATATATGATTCAGCCCGTATTACCAAAGATGATCCCCGGTTTGTTCCCACGGTTGTTCTTTATTTAAAGGTAACTCTGCCATGCTATGGGTAACCATTCCATGTTACCATGGATTTGCGTACCCTTGGCTGCAATGATACTGTAACACGTCATGGATACAATAAGCCGCTGCTGTGGAGGCATTCCATGCTCCATGGAGGAGGCGAAACATTTGAAAACTGTTCGTAGAGAAGTAGAGTTATCTGCTTAATTACAAATTTTGTGATGTAATCTGAAGGGATATTTGCTTAGCTTCTTTCCAGCAAATACGAAACTGCTGAATCGTTAGGTATACCTTGTAAAAGCAAACTTTGAAGGAGCGGCTACGTGTGAATTCTGTAGAGCTGATCAACATTAGTAATGGTGCCGTTCTGTTTTGTGATGCCTGGTGGATATCGGTGGGGAACTCTCCATCTCAAATACACATTTCAAAATTATGCTATATTATTCCTAAATGTTTTATCAATCAAACGCGCTTTTCTCATAGGAGTCAATATAAGTACTATTATTATTGATCTTAAATCAATGGCGTAAGCTAATCATTTGAAATTCCTGTCTCTAATTCTGTGGAGATACCTGCTAGAATACGAATTATACCGTGGCATCTGCAAGAATAATAGGTTGCTTAGCTATGGAATAAGGAAATTCTCGATATGTAGGGTATGTTTTTCTCCCAACGAATATCTGAGGTAAATTCTTCACGGGTTTCCGTCAGGGTTAGTGACTCCATCTTCTCCTCTGCTGATGTTTTGAAGGAATACTTAACCTTCATCATCAGGGCCGTTTTTAACAACGGCCCTGATGATGAAGAATTAATGAATTCTGGATCGTTTATCCGTTCAAAAGCAACCATTGATATTTTAAAGACATAGTGCAATTCTGATGAGGTGTTTAACACGGCAGCAATGATTCTATTCTGTTTCAGAATGTCTGGGGGGTTTGGGGTCACGTGCTGTGAAATGGTTCGCCAATGGTGGTGTCTTGGGGGGGGAGACGGGGTTGAAGAGGGGTTAGCAGACCCGCGTCCGAATACTACCTTATCGATTTGTGCGAAATGCGGGTTGTATAGGTATATATAGGAGGGTGGGGGGTTAGTGCCCGGGGGGGGGGGGGACTTTGGAGAAGGCAGTGTCGGGTTGTGTATGGGAGTGAAGTGGCGGTGTGGAAGGGGGAGGTGGTCGTTTCTGCCGGAGGCAAGGGCTCCAGGGGCCCGTTCTCACACACTTGGCCCATGCGTACGTATATATCCATCCCCGATCTTTTTTTTTTACATCCTCACCTGCGATAACTGGATTCGTGGAGTTTTAATTAAAACTCATTCATTCCTCTCTCACCCAAAACCGCTCGCAGATTGTTTCCACCTCAGTCTCCTCCAGGTCCGTGGCCCGTGGTTTTTTGTTCGTCCGCCGCCCCTCGAATGGCCGGCTCTTCCGCCCCCAATGGCGTCGCCCTCCAATACCCGTGAAACTCCGCTACCTGCGATACGCTAACGCCTTTCCAAGCACCGCGCTTTCTTCGTCAATCAACCATCTACTATAATAATCACCGATGTGTATTTAATATATGTATGTCAGTAACTTTCACACAAGAAATAAACGTGAAGCTGAATCATTTGGCTGCAGACTTTTTTTTATTCGCAAAATTAAATTAGAAATATTGACTTTCTGTTATTGAAAAAGGTATGTACCAATATAAATGAAATAAAATAAACATTCTAATTTATTTAATCGAATTTTGTATTCCGGTCGAAATTCCGAAATCTTTGTTAAAACGTTACGATTTTTTACAACATTTGATCGTTTCTGAGTCGTCCCCATAACGACCATGCTCATTGTTTAAGTCGAGATTCCGTGATATCTCAATCACTCTGTATCACTCAAATGATTCTTTGCACTAAATAAGATATGAATGGTTTATGTCAACGGAATATTGCTGATTTTTTTCTTCCCTTTGATATTCAACGTGCACCTTCTCTAGTATTGTAGAATAAACACAGATAGGCTACACTAATTGGAAAATTTTCGAATCAAATGACAGTTTACCAAGATTGTGTTTCGCACGCGAGAAATGCGATCAGCAGCAGTCATCAATCCGAAGATTGATTTGCAGCTGCTCTCCACTCCACTCTCATATCAGCCAACTGTTTCATTCTTGCATAACTATTCACTTTGACGTCCTTAATAAAATTTCTAGACTTATTCTGTATTTGCTTCTTCCTCGATTATTCTTTCCAGTCATTTCTCTTTCCAGTACCTATTGTTTTCAATTGGGTGTTGCGTCTCAAATTGTATCCAATTTTTGCCTCTTTTCCTTCTCCACGTTTTCGGCATGCACCTTTGCCCTCGTTGGACATTTTTATTTTTGATTCTCTCCGTTTCTTTGACCTTTATAATTCCCCAATAACACGTCATGCTCATCGCTTCCAATAACGAATGACATTATTTCAGCAATGTATAGAATTTTGTCATATATTTCTAGATACAACCAATGTCAACCCAAATACATTATCATCAGCTACCATAAATCAACCAATATTTTGTTTTATTTTCATTTCTTTGTTGTTATTACAACTAATTGTGTCATGTCTTAGTATCCAATACAAAATTCTGTCAAACTATTATACTCATCTAATTATTTATAAATATATGATAAACATTATTGGTATGTTAGATGTTGCACATGTTAAACTTAGAATTCCTGCTATATTTTCTCTGTATATAATTTGGAATTACGTCTCTTGCATATTTTTGTTTTATATTTATCAAATTGTTTTGGCTATTCATTCTCCGCTGTACCTATTCAGTTCGGTTAAGTATGTTCTCCATTGTAAAACCACAGAGACCATTGAATGTATGTATGGAATACATGTTCCATAGGGCAAACGTCCTGGAACAATAAATCTATATTTATTATTATTATTATTAATATAAATAAAAAACGAAATCATCAGGTAACTGATAATGACTCTTTTTTCGTTGAAACCGGTTGTCATTTAAGATGAACTTTCACGTAGTTGAAACAGATTCAATGAGTTTCGTTTCCAGTGTGTCCTTTGCTCTGAAATGGTTAATGCCTATAATTCACTCTCATTTAATTAATTACTCCAAATTACATTTGAACAGAGAAATATACTGAAATACGCATCTAACTACACGTGAGAATAGACTTATTGAAATATTGCGCCTACAGGTGAACAGAAGAAGAGTAGTATTCACTTGTCTCACGTCTCATTCTCATAATCACGCCTATTGGCTCTTACTACGATTGCCCCGTAGAATCGTTAACTTTGTCTGAATGTTTAACATTGCAAAGCCAAGTCATTGCCAACTTCCCATTTTCCCCTCAAATTTTTTCTCCTTTACAGCGAGCCATGTTGTTACGAGTGGGATTACGAACCCCTCGGCCACTAAAAACGGACGCGAGAGCGGTTTGTTACGTTTTTATTTCTCAGTGTTCTCGATTCTATGCAGTGTCAGAGTGACAATTTCGCGAAACAATTTGGATCCGTTGTAGAGTCGTCCTACGAATCCTGCCCGTCGGAACATTGAATCTCAAACTAAAGCTAGAAGTGAACAGTCATTACGAGTGACTTTTGAAATGAAATATTCCAAATACGTAAGCATTAATGAGAACTGATAAGAAATATACTGAGCCTCTGTATGTAGATTATTTTATGCAGCTGAAACGAACCTTGAAATAAAGTCGTTGAAAACTCTGAAATTCCACCGTATGTCTTTAATTTTTTATGCGGTTCAGGAGGAATGCTTAAAATTATTTTCATTGTTGAGCCTGTTTTCATCATTTTCGGGGGGAGGGTGGCGCATTATTTCTCTCGTCTGCTATGAATAACCTTGATTACTCATGAATATTTCACCTATATCTGTATAAAATTCCTATGCAGGTTGCTAAAACTTGTGGAAGGAGGATTTTCGGAGTTGTATCAGAACATTGGCCGTTCCATCCGAAGATTGGTTGACTGGTTCTTCTTCCCTCCATCTTTCCCTATCTAACAGTTCCCTTACTCCTAAGTATTCCTTCTTGTGTACTTTCCTCTGTATATTATCTGGGTATTTATCCCTTTGCCTTCCTCTTGGGACTTTTCCCTCTATTCCTCTTTGAATTATATTCTTCACAAACCCATTGTGCCTGACGGTGTTCCCATTCCATCTGCTTCTTCTTTCCTATATAGTGTTCCATATGGCCCTTGCCTCCTCTACTCTTCCTGTATGATTGTTCACTTCTTATTTTTTATCCATCCATTGATCTACATCAGCCTCCTGTAACAACAGGTTTCGAAAGCACCAAATATTTCCCAAGGGTCCATGTTTCCGAGAAATAAGAATTCCACACTCCACACGAATTTTTTCACGTACTGTGTCCTTGTTTAAAGTTCTACTTTCTTTGAACACGGTAGTTGCCTTTCATCATGATGTTGTTTTAGTTCATCTAGTGAAAATATTTGGGAAAACATTTAGTTAGTCGAAATTTGTTATGTTAAAGTGTATTTAATATCGTAGTATATTTATTAGAGCTTGGAAATCCTTCAGGCAAGACCTGTGAACGCATAATGACTTTCTATTACAAAGGTTTTTCAAACTTTACGTTTAAGTAGCAACAGAGAAGCTTTTCCAAGATGCCCGAATAACCAGGTTATTTCTGTTGACATATAAAAAGGTGAAAACGTGTGGGAGTCCAGAGTCAGCAGGACGCTCGTTGAAGGAATCCCATTTCTCTCTTTAAGTGCACAGTTCATAAGATCAAGTTAAACACTCGAAGTAGTTGCAGAAAATTCGTCATACTCTCATCTTATTTGCATATGACAGATTTCTCTCCCTTTGTCTGCTCATAAATAGTCATAATTTTCAGTAAAATTTCCTACTTGGGGCGATTTGAGTACTTATATTAATTAAATTGCTCATAAATGACGGAGTATATTCAAAGAGAATTTTAATTGACGTGGAATGAAATCTGGTTGTTTTAAATTTTGAATGAATCCATCGCACGCATTTAGAAAGTATATTTTATTAATGAAAAAAATGATGACCAAAACTTCGATGTGTTCATAGCAAAGGTTGTTCGCTCCAGGAATGCTCACATTAAATCCTGTCATTCCTTAATACTATTTGAATTAAATTAAGTATTGAAGCTTCAGTACCTTAGCAATCCATTGACTGGGGATATTCTTTTTAGTATTCCTATTACATGAGGAACCAGCCAGGACGTTTTTTTTGTTTATGCTTGCTGCTATTCCTTGAATTCACTTCCGGAGTTGATTTTTCAGCATGAGTTAGGTAAGATTTGCAAAGATATTGAGATTTTCATCTCGTAATAATTACAATTTAATTGGAGCGTTGCTTGCATGCGGTTTGCAGTCGAGGGTGAACGTTCTGGTTCTCTCTGAAACGAAATCCTCTACTGCGAGGATATTGAGGACAGAGTCGGAGTCTTTTCTACATTGAAGGGGCGTATGTCATGCAGTCAGAGGCATTGGAGTGCAGGTCAATTACACTTGTCGTCCTTTGAATCGGAGATACTATACGCAAGGAGGCAAATGGATATGCTTCTGTCTTGCTTGAATTCGAGATGCTGGGATTCCACTCCAGATTGACTTATTCTATAAATGTTTGTGCAATTCTGAGGAAAAATAAATTACTTCCTTGGGTAAAAGTTAGTGCGACTATTTGAAAGATTATTTACGTAGCTACTTATAATCATGAAAACGATAATTACTGAAGGCAATTATAAATCGTCCAATTGCATTTAGCCTGGTGTGTGAAAACATATTTGACAAATTTTTACTCCATATTTGCTGCTGGTTTCCACTTTTATAATTCTAGCAAAAATATATGTGAAGTAAATTATAATATAAATAAAAATAATAATAAGCCTGAAGAAGCCGGCAGCATAGCACGGCGAAACTGTTGCCTAATACTAAATAATTAATAGCAGATCCAAAAGCCTGAATGCCATAAACTATAATATTTTTATGAATAATTTTTAATTTTAACAAAAATATTATCTCATATTAGGTACTTTTTGTCTAGTTGCCAAATTCGTTGGGCATGTTTTTTGAAAGATACGCTGTGGGAGGAGTCCGTCTATTGTTGGCAAGTATGCGAATCTATGTCATCGGCTCATTCTGTGGGCGACAGGGCGTATTTCTGGGTTGTAACTTAACCATTCATGTTTTGTGCGAAATAATTTCTCACCTACTGTTATTTGAAAGTCGGTACGCTTAGTAAAAATTAATTTAATATAGCTAATGTTACTGTAATACGGAAGTATTACCACTTGGCGAATTTTATAATAAAGTTAGGTTTAATTAAAATGTGGTGAATGTGTCAAATCCAGTGTTTCCCGTCTGAAAGTTGTAGTAATTATAGGGGCTTATAGAACTTATTCATTCAAAGACCTCTCCACATGTTTAAGATTTTAATGTGTCCTTGAATTCTTGAAATATATTGGTTTTAAATCTTTTCTGAAGTATCCTATTAATCACTTTATTGAAATACCTCTATGGAAAGCATCCAATGCATGTAAAGACCGTCAGATAAATGCAATACAATGGCTAGGAAAGCAACTAAGGCGTTGACTACGAATGGCACTTTATAATACTCCTCAATGATTAATTTTATAGGCTATCAGATTAAACCTTTCATTGATCCACTTTACAGCATGGCATGCAGGTATTTGTGACTTGATGATTTTACGCATTCGATGAGTTAATATGTCTATAACTTAAGGCGTAAGGAGTTTAATTTTGTTCCTATGGATAGCTAATAATAGATACACCTGGACTCGATGCAGTTACTTGGCAAATGAATCCTTACTACCGATATTATTTTCTCCTTTGGGGCTTATTCTATGCTTATACCTGAGTGAAGCTTTGTTTACTTACGAAATTCAGATTTTCTTGCCACTGCTGCCGTGATCCACTTAAGGTAGTTAGAGCGAAAAATCACTTCACCTAGAATTTGATGATATTGGCCTCATTTTAAAGAAAAAACTCATCTTTCCAATGTTATCAAAATATCAACCCCTTTCCGAACTACATTCCGAGCTATTTTCCTGTAAATATAAGCTGTTTTACATGGGATAAATTATGGCTGTGCGCTACAGAGGGAGAATATTAAACAATTTAGGAACTTCTAGCACCTATATTTCGTCAAAAAACTAACGGTGTGTAGATTGCATGTTTTCTCAACTATTTTTAAAATATAATCTATTACTCACCACAGTAATTTTTACAGAATCGCAAAAAAAAGTGCCAGTTTGAAGGGTTTTCAGCCGTTCGGTGGGAAAAAATGAGTCAAGTTAGAGACTAATGTAGCTTTATTTATTTAATTGCTGAAAATGTTGGTTATATAAAACTATATCTTTCCGCCATTAATATGACAATATTTATTTCATACTTCTTACAGACACTGAAATAAAAAAATAAATTTTGAATATAGTCTCCATTATGACTAGGGAACCATCTCGCTCAAAACCACCTTAATCTCAGTCGCTTTACCGTTTGAGCGCCTTCACCGAGACCTCGGGATATCCCACTGCGAGAGGGGAAGTGGGAGCGGGAGTGGGGGGAAGGAGGGGAACACTCAATAGGTACGCGGTCGCAGCGTCGTCATATTTCTTCTTTCCTCTCTGTCTCGGCGATGTCGTAATTGAGAGGGCGCCGCCCGTCATATCCTTCGGGAGTGTTTCACATCGGAGTCAACGCTGATTCGCTTTCTGATCTCTCCCGTCTCTCCCTCTCCCCTTTTTTTTCTCCTCCTCCTCCCTTAAGGAGGTTCCGCCGCGACTGTGTGAGTCAAAACAAATACTAAATTCCACATTTTTTATATGTTGTCCAAAAAATCCTGCTTTCGCTGAGAAGATGCGTTGCATACCGAAAACCAAAAGTAAAATAGAAAGAAAATGCAGATTTTTCCACGAATGTATTTTAGAATAGCACTTTTTCCAGCCTTATGAGTCTCGCCATTTCCTACGAATTACCGTATTTTGACTTGAATTACGGCATTACTTCTTCAATAACTAGAAAAATAAGGCGGTAAGATGCCTATATTTTATTTTTATTCAATTTCTCTGGATTATATTTTTCATATAATTAGTTTTTCGCGAAAATGGCATTTATATTTAATGGAAAAATACTATTTTTCCTCGTGTTTCTCACATTACTCCATTGAACACAATATATTTTCAAGTTCAATTATAAAATAAAATAGCGTGGAAAGGTATTATTTTGTTGTTCATATCAGATAGAGGACAAGTGTTTTTACAAGTAGACAGATTATGAATAAAATGACATTTAAGTCACTTTCCGGTGGAACCACCTTAATGTATGTTACCTCGTGATACCCAGCAGTTTAGATACAAAACTTGCTTTGCAATTCAGCCATTAACAAACCTTTTAACGCTTTTCATTGGGAACAGTACAAAGTTGACGATATAAAATTCTCAAAATATTTATGGCCGATAAAATATTAGTTTAAAAGTGGCCGAACTAAAATATTTTTGCCGAGAAGATAGGGAGAAAAAGTGACAATAGAAAATTGAAAAAACGTGTTGAAAACAGAAATCATGCATGCAGTGCCCAATGAATGTTTTGGGAAATTTAAGTTTTAGCATCCTGTCTCTGTTCAGTGATAAAAATTATGAAAGTGTGTATTGATATTTTTGCGGTAGTGTATACAATGGAATGCAACATTAAATTAAGGAGGTTTGGAGGAGGTTAATAATAACAAAAATATTTGAGAAACTTGAGAGAAAAGCGGTAGTTAAACAAACCTTGGATAGCTGATTGCTGCTGATGCTCTGGATAGATTTGCCCATTGCAACTTTCGAAAGATTTATAAATTTTATTTAATCGCTCTTATGAAATTGACTTTTTTGAAAGTGAAGAAACGAATCCGCGATTGGAGTTGATGTTCGATTCTTGGCCTCCTGCTGCGGGGGGCTCCGTCTTTACTGAAATCGTTCGCTGTGATTGGATTCCCTCCTTCCCCTCTCATTCGAATCCGCAGACACGGGAATTGATCCCACCGAAGCATTGAGTCCTCATCCACGCCGCCTAGGGGGCACACCTCAGTACTTGCACGCTCTCATTGTGAGCCGTCGGGAATGTAATTGGAGAGGAGTGTAATTGGGGAGGGGGGAAATGGTGGAGGGGGAAATGGTGGAGGGGGAATTGGTGGAGGGGGAAATTGTAGATGGGGAAATGGTGGAGGGGGAAATGGTGGAGGGGAAATGGTGGAGGGGGAAATGGTGGAGGGGGAAAATGGTGGGAGGGGGAAAATGTGGGGGGGAAATGGTGGAAGGGGGCGGGAAATGGTGGAAGGGGGAAAGTGTTGGAGGGGGAAATTGTGGAGGGGGAAATGGTGGAGGGGGAAAATGGTGGAGGGGGAAATGGTGGAAGGGGGGGGGAAGTGGTAGAGGGGGAAATGGTGGAGGGGGAAATGGTGGAGGGGGAAATGGTGGAGGGGGAAATGGTGGAGGGGGGAAATGGTGGAGGGGGGAAATGGTGGATGGGGGAAATGGTGGAGGGGGGAAATGGTGGAGGGAGAAATGGTGGAGGGGGAAATGGTGGAGGGGGAAATGGTGGAGGGGGAAATGGTGGAGGGGGAAATGGTGGAGGGGGGGAATGGTGGAGGGGGAAAATAGGGGAAGGGGGGGAATGGTGGAGGGGGAATGGAAGGGAAAGAATCGGGATCCTCTCAAACCAACCTACCATTTGTTCTCGGATTCCGAGAACTGTTTTTCTTGGGGTGCTAATTTGAGTTAGAAAATGTTTTTTTTTCGGCATCAAAACCGTGCCATTTGGTTGGAAATTTTACGGTTTCAAAAAGAATTTTCATTTTTCCAGCGTCTCTCTGGCTGTGAGGGAATTCGGTTATATCTACTGCCAAAATCCAAAACTTTTTCTCAGGAAAAAATTAACTTCAGCGATATAATTTTTGTCAATCACAAATAATAAGAATACTCATAAGCTCCTTCATTGTTTTCATAGCTAAGTACGCGAGGTACTGCGATATCATTGTTTACTATCTATTCAGATTTTAAATAGCAGTTTATCTATGTGCTAATGAGAGCGGAGAGCAAATGGCGTATTAGGATGCTTTGAGGAAAGTTTGAGAAAGTGATTGAGAAATGCAATGGAAGGAAACAGAAGGCTTGTCGTAAGGTTACCAAGAAGCACTTATCTGTAGAAAGGTTGGACAAAACTAAGAATGCTAGTAAGGAAATAGGCACACAGATGAGGGAATGTTTTCATATCTTTTTATTTTTTATAGCTTTTAATTTTTGTAGCAATGGATGAGTACTGGGAATTCATTGGTTGTAGTGCTTCGCTTAGTTGTTTCAGCATTATTTGTTTATCCGGAGGAAAATATGGATTCTTTAATTCCTCCGTCCTGAAATGAGCGAAGAGAGGAAAACACTTAAAGCTTTGGAAACTCAGCTTCAATGAATTGTCGTGCATGCAAATATCTCCTCCTGGTTTATCACGAATACCTTGGAAGTTCAGCTGATGCAACATCCCGATGTAAACGATACACGCTCGGATATAACAAGGGGGATTTCCCGAAGGCATGTCCTTAAGTCAACTGATGAGGAAACATTTGAACTGGGTCCGAAGAGGTGACAAAACACTGCCGTTGTTCGTGTTTCCTGCTGGCCTCTCTCAATCCCGGAGCGAACCACCGCCTTCCCCACCCCTCTGTTAAGGTAGTTTGAGCGAAAAATCACTTCACCTAGAATTTGATGATTTTGTCTCATTTTAAAGAAAAAATTCTCATCTTACCAATGGTATCAAAATATTTACCCCTTTTCCGAACTACATTTCGAGCAATTTGCCTAAAAATATAAGCTGTTTTACATGGGATAGATTACGGCTGTGCGCTCCAGAGGGAGAATATTAATCAAATTAGGAACTTCTAGCACCTAGATTTCGTCAAGAAATTAACGGTGTGTAGATTGCATGTTTTCTAAAATTTATAAAATATAACTCACCACAGTAATATTTACAGAATCTAAAAAAAAAACCTGCTGTTTTGAAGGGTTTTCAGCCGTACGGCGGGAAAAAATGAGTCAAGTTAGAGACTAATGTAGCTTTATTTATTTAATTACTGAAAATGTTGGTTATATAAAACTATATCTTTCCGCCATTAATATGACAATATTTATTTCATACTTTTTACAGATGCTGAAATTAAAAAATAAAATTTGTATATGGTCTGCATTATGACTAGGAAACTATCTCGCTAAAAACCACCTTAACTCGCTGCGACGAGGGAGTGTGAGCTGAGTGGTGAGAGAGCAGTTCTCATGCCACATCATTACGTCGAGCCATTCTGTAGCACTTTTTAAGTGGCGACGATAAGCCTTATTGAGACTATCCGATGGGATTCCCAGAAATGAGCTTTCTTACCCTCGCGATGTCAGTGACGCTCGGGTGATTGATTAGACGCGAGACGTCAATAGTGGCGCTGGCGGAGGAGTTCGGTCTCGGCTGGAATGAGGGATGAAAGGGTGGGGGTGGCTTTAAGGGGAGAAAAAGTCACCCTTTGCCTCTCAAACCACCTCATGGGGGGAGGGTTTAGCTGATTTAGGTTCTCCTCGATCGCATGAGCAGTATAGGAGATCGTTGGGGAGAAATTTGGTCGTTGTTCGGGCGCAGGCCCTCCATTTCGTTGTGTTCGTGTTTTCAAGTTTTTTTTAACAACATGAGACACAATGGCCTCTCTGCACGATGGATTTCCGGCCAAATTATAATGAACTCACCCACGCGAATCGCGAAACATATTCCGTCGACATTCATCTCCTGCAACCTTGAATTGATAATCGTGCGAGATTAATGTAATGCTCTTCTTTTGTCAGTGAATGTTTCAATGACGTTGCTCCCACTGCAGATTACAGATACGTGCGTTATAAATGTCCATTTAAATATTCCTTTTAAAATGACCCTCGGTACTGGAAGTGTTTTTTTTTCATATCTTCAAAGAAAGTGTCATCAAATGTTTTTTAAACGAATGCTTTAACGGCCTCGTACCATTAACATTAAGACGATTTCTGCTTTTTCAATGGGATTGCTTCATTCGTGTGAATAGGAGAGACAGCGGGAAAACTGAGGAAGAGCAGGGATTTCACGAATGGAGTGATAGTTACATACCTACGCGGAAGTTTGACTCAGCACAAAAATGCCGAGGCAAAGCAATCTCCGGTTGCTGATGGACGCCTCCCCATTGCTTCGGTCCTTGCCCTGAAAATATCGAGCTGGTTTCCTTCGTAACTGCAAATAATATTACTGCCAAATAATTTTTATTTTTAGATATCTAAGAAATCGATGAGCCATTCTCGTGGGCCACCTGGAGCCACCAGAATTATATAGTGCCATAATAATTACTTGCATCTACATCTACGAAGATTTTAGTGACTATGATTTACCTACATCATCTTATCACCCAGCATACTCTAGCATTATTTCACTGGAAAAAAGTTAGAATTGCCAAATTCATTAACAGTGTACCAATTTCATCAAAACTAGAATTTCCCTAAAATAAATGGCCAATTAATCACCATCTAAAGTATGCCTTCATTCATTATTGCGTGCTCTTTAATTTTAAAGAATGATAAATAGGATAAATTAATTAAAGAACCTTCTGCAGTTTAGTTTGAGCTTTCTATCAGTGGAAATCGTTCTCCGTACCAGCAGCTTCGTAAAATCTGCTTTTGGCGTCCTAGGATGCTATTTAAGAATTGCAATATATATATTTGAATTAATCATACTAATATAAAAATGTAATGGTGTCTGTCTGTCTGTTGCTCAATCACGCAAACACTACTTCTGAACTGATCGAGCTGAAATTTGGCATGTAGTGAGAAAATGTATCTGGGTGTAACATAGGCTATATTTAAAAGCCATCAGGGCCCCCAAAGACCCCCCTGGTGGTCCATGCTAAGCATTTGGTTAAGTGCAGTGGTTTCATTTTTTTATTTAAAAAATAACTTTCACTAAAGATAGAGGGTTGGGATTTTTTTCGGATGGCTGAATACATTTTTGAAGTGCCGAATGAAGTTTTTAATTCTTTCAATGGATTTTCTTTTACTCTTCGTAATTGTCTAAAATTCATGTTTTTGCTGAAAACTTTCACATTTTTCTCTGAAGTCAACAATAGCATATTTGACTGAGGCAGGCGAGATGTGGTGGAAAGTATACGTATTGATTAAAAAAACAAGATGGCACTTTTTCCACAAGTTTTACTTCGGTACGGATTTGATTATCCATCCCACCGGCAATAGTGAAAACTACACAAAATTTTCAAGTATTTATTTCACCTTGTATATTTAAAATTGCATTCCAAAGACCATGTTGCACAAATCGTTATGAGTTCCTCTTAGAGAACGCCTGGAAAGTTTGAGAAATTGACTGTGATAGGTCGTGTACCTCTTCAGAGTTACTTTGTTAAATAACTATGTTATGATTCCAAAAACTGTGGAACTGGCCGCGCAGTAACTTTAACAGTCACCCGCTGATGGTCACAGAACTATTTTATGAATTTTTTAAGAGTTTACAGTCTTATATCTCTTTTCAATGGGCGGTGAAGCTGATCTGGCATTTTCCCGAAGTGGAATAAAACTCACAAAACCTTCGCAGTGTGACGAAAAAAAGTTCACACATATATGTCACAAGAATGAATCAACAAATCTGTGGATTTATTTCAGTATATGGGTAAGCATGTAGATGGATAAACATGTAGACCAAAAAAATGTCCTCCCGCTAGATTGCATTATAGTAAAATTTTAGTATGCCAAATTAGAATAAGTGCAAGCCAGAATAAGTGGTTTTATTATCTGCGAGGCATTTGCGGTAAAAATAGGTGGAATCGTGTGAGAGGGATTGTGTAATGGGCCATTAATATTTGGAGAGTGTATGCTGCATATAGTAGACATGCATGAAAAGAGCAGACTTCGTTTCTATGGAAATGGGAGATGAGAGGCGAATGACGAAATATACATATACATACGATTGGGGAGTAAAGAGCGTGAGAGGAAGAGGCGGACAGAGAGACAGTCACGGATAAGCGTGGTGGACAAAACACTAATGAGGATAAATATTACTTGTCTTAATAACAAGAAGGCGTGCTTTAAGCTGGTTGGAACGATTTTTGTTTACGCACATACATATTTCCATTCAAGATTGCGTATGTGTTCTCATTAGTGATATCTTACATATTAGAATAGTAGTGAAAAATATTGCATGTTACCGATTCGGTTTTCTGGCAATTCAGTACTATTTAAACACGTAGCCTTGTGGCTCATGGCATACCTATATTTCGTAATCATTCGATTACATATTTATTGATTACCATCTAAACGCGAAAAAATACATTTATTAGGTATTGTGAATTTACAGTTGTTGGAAACAAATATCTAGTTGTTACGCTGAGTACAATATTCAGAAAACAACATATTTCAATATAATTTCGTCTAAATTTCGAATGCTATATTTATAGGAAAAAATAACAATATACTATTTGGATCTTTTCCATTTGGTTATTTGTGGTTATCTCAAACGCATAAACAGATGTGCTTAAATAATATTCGGTCCAAGAATTGTTCAACTTTGCTTATAAAATTATTGACATGTGAACTCAGTGACCCACGCTAACCGCTCCAGCATCCAGCTCCAGCAATGAATAAGTCTGACGGGAGCAAAAGAGGCATGCGAATAAGGGGTTGTGATGTCGTGACCCTTTATTATTTAATACCAATGCATACAAGATCATCTCTCTATCGTCTCTCGCCCAACAATCCCTTCTTCTTACTTTAAAAACAACAACCTCATAACAACCCATTTATAAAAATCAACATTCAACAATTAAAAAATCATAATTTCTGTAAAAACATCAATAAAATTATAATTAAGGTAGTTTGAGCGAAAAACCACTTCAACTAGAATTTTGGTCTCATTTTAAAGAAAAAACTCATCTTTCCAATGATATCAAAATATCAACCCCTTGCTGAACTACTTTTCGTGCAATTTGCCTGAAAATATAAGCTGTTTTACATATGGGATAGATTACGGCTGTGCGCTCCAGAGGGAGAATATTGAAGGAAATAGTAATTTATAACATCTAGATTTCGTCAAAAAACCAGAGGTGTATAGATTACATGTTTTCTCAAATATTTATAAAAAATAATCTATTAAATACCACAATAACTTTTACAGAATCACAAAAAAACCTGCTGTTTTGAAGGGTTTTTAGCTGTACGGCGGGAAAAAATGAGTCAAGTTAGAGACTTATGTAGGTTTATTTATTTAATTTCTGAGATTTTTGGGCATATATAACTATATATTTGCGCCATTATTATTACAATATTTATTTCTTACATCTTACAGACACTGAAATTAAAAAAAATAAAATTTGAATATGGTCTCCATTATGACTAGGGAACTATCTTGCTTAAACCACCTTTCTACTTAAAATAAACGAACAACAATCAACCAAGTTAAGAACAACAAAGTTCGATTTCAAACAAATCAACGCGATCATTTTAGTGGGTTAAGGCACGACACGACGTTACAGGGGGGCAGTATGAAAGATGTTGCTATTGTAGCTGGTCCATGCACCGGCAATATCATGTTCTTTTAGAGTGATGTCACGCCGAAAGGGAATGGAACGAGTGGAATAATGTTTGTATCTGCATAAATGGGGAGTAATTTATTTCTCTCTATTCTTCCTCTCCCGTGGATTTTCAGTAAGATCCGCGCGCAGGCCGTCCCGCCTGGGGGAAGGGGGGAGTCCCTGTTGGCAGCAAATCGGCGCCTTTGCCGATCGATGTCCACGTTGAACCGCCGCTCTGTCTCTACTCCCCATCCCCCCCCATACCCTGCCCCCCCGCCCCCTCTTGCCCACGCTCCTTCAACCCCACGCATCCACCCCCTTCAAACCACCCTCGCTCTTCTTCTTCCTCGGACGTTATACTCCAATCGTTTTCCCACTCACCCCATTCAACAGTGTAGACGCCGTTGGAAGCGAGAGCCCCATTTGACCCCCTCCCCCTTCATCGCACCCACGCCCTTGGCGGAAGGACAAACTGGTGCACAGTGACCTCAATCCTTCGAAATGCTCGCGGGGAGTGACCGTGTCTAGGGTCGGGGTTCTGATGCTCCCTTCTCTTTCCTCATTAACGCACCCTCGCTGTGAGTGGAAGTGGGTTTTCTTGGTTCTCCTACTCCTCAGGCTACATCGCACCATCTGACGTCAGACGGACTTGATTCATGGACGATCCATGCTCGTGTCGGGGCTCAAACCCTCGACCTTTGGGTCAGAAGGGCTGTGAATTGCCAACATGGCTGCCATGTTCGGCCTTGTTGTTATTTCAGTATTTTGGTGCTCTTAATACCTTATTTCTGTTTCATACGCTAATTTTTCTTAGCTATTCCCTTACTCTCTTATTAATTCTTTTGTGTAACTTAGAATTTCTCTTTGCTTAAGGCCCAAATACCGTTATGCTTAATTCCGCACCTTCATAATTGGCGCCGTTTTACAACATATCACTAACCACGTTCAAGTTATAACATATCTTTTAATTTCAACTGTTGCTGACAAACATCAAGGTGTCACGCCGAAATCAATATTCGAATAAACTACATTTCAACATTATTTCGTTGAAATATTGCAAGCTTAATTCTTTATAAGACATTCTATTACTGCATGTTCGTCGTGTTGCTAATGACTTTTTGCTAGTTACAGGTGTTCTCTTCACAATGCCTCTTACTATTGGTTGATAGGTTGGTGGGTTTGAGGCTATAATCATAATATTATATAGAAGCGGAAGTTACCCGTTGAAATTCAACGGGTGTGAAAAACATTGAACTTATTTTATAAGAAAACCACAAAGCCGGAAGAATACTGTCAGCGTGATCATTTGAGGAGTTCGTAACCTATCTTGTATGTTGTGTTCGTTGTAGTAGACTCGCTGACCGTTTTCCAGGTGAACGGAGAGACGAGTGCCTATTGGTCCACTTTAATGCACGGGAAAGTCAAAAATGGGCCACTCAGACTCATTAATACTTAAATAGCACCCAATTTGATATTTGGTCACCTCGTCCCTCCAGTTATCTTGAGCCGTCTTTTGAATGCTTAACAGCTTGATCGCTTCCCTAGTGTGCATATCTATGGTGATTCTTAGTGCACTTGCCGATTTTCGTGCACGGATGTCGTTCATTACGCAGAATTTTGGTTCTTCTTTCGGGTAAGAATCATGTAGTGACCTCATAATTTCCGCCATCTTATAACAGATTGAAGTTTCGAAACAGATGGGCTTATATATGAACCAGATTTATAGATGGTTACCCGATCGTAGGTTGGGTCAGGATGAAATTTGTGCAGTTCTTAGCGTAACCCAAGAAACACTACGAGGAGATTCTCATGAGATCGCTGGTGGGCATGTTTTTGAGCATCCAAGCCTAACCTTTGTCATTTTTATTGCAAGGGCTCATTTTTTTTAAGAAGACATTCCTATTGCTTTAGAAGATTGATTCAAAAGGTTATTCATTTTTCTATTTGGCATGTTGATGGTTATATTTTTAAGTCCAAGGAGGGGAAACATAGCGGGGAGCGAAAATCTTGAATAGGCAACTTGATGATTGAGTGAATGTAAGTTTTCTGCACTTTAAAACTTTTAAACATATATAAATAACTCGTATCGTTTATGATGTGGGAATTGGTCTAAAAACTGTTCTTAATCGTAATGAGAGCCAGGCGGTTCCACTACGTGTAATACATCTGAGTATTATACGATAATAAACAACGCCGTGTTTGTTGTAGCAACAGAGGCATTATTACCACTACTATTTGCTGAACGTAAATATTATTTCACGATTAATTACTTTATTTGTATCGTTTACTACGTGAGTGTTCTCTCATATACAGGCAGTGCCCCTATGAGAGCTACTTTGAGACTAGACATTGAAGAGTTTACTTGTTCTAAATATGCATTGAATATATCGATTACTCCCCGAAGCAATCTATCGTGGGGCCCAAGGGACTCAAGGTCCTTCTTATACACATTATATTTCCACGTGCTATCATGGGCCTGCAGGGAAATGTGATATTTAAATGCTAGAGGCGTGAATATCCTTTGACAATCAAATTCCTGGTTGTCGAGGAAATATGCTATTGTTCATTTCAGAGAAAAATTTGAGATTCTTCAGCAAAAACATGAATTGTAGACTATTACGAAGCGTAAAATAAAATCGATTGAAAGAATTAGAATCTTTATTTATTCAGTCATCCAAAAAAATTTCAGCCTATCTTTAGCTAAAGTTATTTTAAAAGCAAAAAATGAAACCACTGCACCGAGCCCAATGCTTAGCATGGACCACCAGGGGGGGCCTTTTGGGGGCCCTGAGGGCTTTTAAATATGCCCTATGTTACACGCAGACACATTTTCTCACTACTTACCAAATTTCAGCACAATCGGTACAGTAGTTTTTGCGTGATGGAGCAACAAACAGACAGACACCATAACATTTTTATATATTAGTATGATTATTTGAAATATATATTGCAATTCTGAAATAGCATCCTAGGACGCAAAAAGAAGACAGAATGAAGCCGCAGGTACGGAGAATGATTTCCACTGATAGAAAGCTCAAACTAAATTGCAGAAGGTTCTTTAATTAATTTATCCTCTTTATCATTCTTTAAAATTAAAGAGCTGGAGCGGTAATCGTGGGTCTTTGAGTGCATAATTTAATAAATTTTTAAATTAGTCAAAAAATATTCTTTGAGCACATTTCATTTAAGTGCATCTGTTTATGGGTTATAACTCACCATTCATTCAGTAATTGGAATGATGCAAGAATTGCACTTGAATTTATTTTATTAAAGCATGTTATGAGTTCTCGGCGCGGTGTACAAAATTTAGACGAAATCATCGAAATATATTTTTTTAGAATATTGGATTCGGCGTGACACCTTGGTTTTTGTCAGCAACAATTATAATGATAAGAAATGTAATATTTCGCGTTTAGAAGAAAATCGAAGATGTGATTGAATTATTAAGAAGTACCTATATGTATGTCATGTGTCATAAGACCACGTGTTAAAATAGAATCGAGTTGCTGAAATACAAAATCGGTATGATGCAATTGTTTTTGCGTTTGTCTACAGGCATCACCAATGAGAACACATATGTAAAGTTTCGCGCAAGTCTACGCGCAAACACCTCTTGGATATCCACTTCATCCTTCCACCCTCACGATACCTTACATTACACTTAACGAAGGGCAATTTTATTTTCAGATTGTGTAATTGTTGTTTTTTCTTAAGGAGGTTCCGCCGCGGCTGTTAGTCAAAACAAATACTAAATTCCACATTTTTTATATTTTGTTCAAAAAATCCTGCTTTCGCTGATGAAATGCGTTACCTGCAGAAAACCAAAAGTAAAGTAGAAATGAAATACAGATTATTCCACGAATGTATTTTACATTAGCACTTTTTCCAGCCTTAGGAGTCTCGCCATTTCCTACGAATTACCGTATTTTGACTTCAATTACGGCATTACTTCTTCAATAACTAGAAAAATAAGGCGGTAAGATGCCTATATTTTATTTTTGTTCAATTTCTCTGGATTATTTCCTTCGTATAAATAGTTTTCCACGAAAATGGAATTTATATTTTATGGAAAAATACCATTTTTCCTCGTGTTTCTCTCATTCCCCCATTGAACACCACGTAATTACAAGTTCTATTATAGAATAAAATAGCGTGGAAAGGTATTATATTGTTGTTCATATCAGATAGAGGACAACTTTTTCTACAAGTAGACAGAATATGAATAAAATGACATTTAAGTCATTTTACGGTGGAACCACGTTAAAGAAGAATCGAGAGAATGTACTTGGGGAATTATTCCTACTTTGTTGTAATTTGTGACATCTTCACGAACTCGTTCAAGTGTCGAGTTATTCGTGCAAGGAAAGATTCGTTTATAAAAGTAACTATTGAAACTATATAGTATTTTTAACTTATGAGTTATTCAAATATGCCCCCAGAATTTTGTGTGGCAGAACTTTACTCTAGTCCATCAATGTGTTTCAAGAGGAAAGCGAAACAAATCCAATTAATTATGACTTCCATGACATCCACTTTGATCGAAATGCCTCGCTCATACCCTTTACTAGCAATTCAGTCTTCAGTCTTTTGAAATATTAATACAAGTATGGCCATTTTGAAAGTTTCTTAATTACAGTAAGACTTCAATTATCATATTTCATAACTATCTGGATCGCAAGTTATCAAGATCGCTTTTGGGGCAAAAGATCCTCGAAAATCGGCTTTTTATAGTCACGGCAATTGGTTATTCGAAACGTGTGTTGTATTTTTTATGCCATTGATTTCGTTTGACAGTTATTGGTTATAGCAAATAGGTTTCTTTAGCGTTCTTAGATCAATCCGAAGCGAATACGTTAAATACTTTTCCAAAGAAATTACCTTTTTTTGTGAGTTATCCATTTATCCGGTTATTCGATTATCCGGATGGGGTCCGGTCCCAATTCATCCGGAACTATTGGAGTTCTGCTGTATAAATTTTCTCTAGATCTCCAACGGCCATGAAATATATGAATCGCTTGTTATATGGTTTCATGTATTCTGTTATTTCACTGGGCCCGCAAAAAATAAGCTATGTGACTGCATCAAGACAGTATCTAAGCAATCTCCTTTTTAACGTAGCATTTGAAATGGGATGTAAATTCGTTTTCATTAATGTGTTTAAGGTAGTTTAAGCGAAAAATCACCTCACCTAGAATTTGATGAATTTGAACTCATTCAAAAGAAAAAAACTCATCTTTCCAATGATATCAAAATATCAACCCCTGGTCGAACTACATTTCGAGCAATTTGCCTAAAAATATAAGCTGTTTTACATCCGGGATAGATTATGGCTCTGCGCTCCAGAGGGAGAATATTAATCAAATTAGGAACTTCTAGCACCTAGATTTCGTCAAAAAACTAACGGTGTGAAGATTGTATGTTTGCTCAGCTATTTATAAAAAATAATCTATTACTCACCACAGTACTTTTTGCAGAATCGCAAAAAAAAACCTGCTGTTTTGAAGGGTTTTCAGCCGTGCGGCGGGAAAAAATGAGTAATGTTAGAGACTTATGTAGCTTTATTTATTCAATTACTGAGAACTTTGGTAATATATAACTATATCTTGGCGCCATTAATATTACAATATTTATTTCATACGTCTTACAGACGCCGAAATCAAAAAATAAAATTTGAATATTGTCTCCATTATGAATAGGGAACTATCTCGCTCAAACCACCTGAAATGTAATTTTCTGTATTCAGTCCTGAAATACATTTCACATGGAATGGGAGGAGGCTGACGCAGTTCCAGTTTCTATCGCTTATCTCGGCCTCAGTCCCAACAATGCAGCAGCCCCCCCGCCCCGTGTCTTGACCCGACACGGCCCAGCCAGCGTACGGGTGTGAACCGTCCACTCGACCCTCATTTGCGGTCTGCCCCTCGACCTTGCCTTGTCTTCCGCCTCGCCGCACCACCCTAAATTTGCCAAACATTCTGATCCACGCCTTGGCCTCTCGAGAGACAGAAATACCACACCGTTTTCTTTAATCCGAACGTTTTCCTTCTCCGAAGTTTGAGGCCATTCTCGTTATTGAATGTCAGTCATGTTTAATCTCTCATGGCTACATGACAACGTTCGCTTATTTCACTTTAAAATTAATTGTCCTATTAAGTTGTTAGATTATAATCATATTTGAAACATGTATTACATCTTATTGTAAAATACCGTCAAATACCTATAGAGCAGAATGAAATGAATTATAGCCGTGACGAGTTTGGAAATAATTCTAGACCTGTCTTGTAATACTCCAGTGATTTAACACATTTTGTGTTATCAATACCTGTAGGATGAAACAATTCGTGAATTATTATGAATAGGTTTGGAGGTTTAAACAAAGGGTTTTTAGTTTAATATGCGCGGTTGAGATCATCTGTAACCTAGTAATGCTAAATGCCAATGTCTCATGTGAGGGTTTGACTGAAGTTTTTATGCTACCGGGATAACTCCTCTTCGCAGTGTCTGGCAGTATCTGGCGAGGTTGGCATCGTCCAGTGCAATGCATGACTCACATATTTTCAGGATATCTATTTCATTTTTAAAATGTAGGACTGATAGTATAGCCCGTTTTATATTTAAAATTTAATTATTATTTGGTGATGGTGGCGGCATTTGTCTAATCCTGTATTTAAATACATTAAGTATAGCTAATTTTAGCCGGAAAAGTCACATGCAAATACCGAAATATCGAGCCCAGCTTCGGATAAATGTGAATTACTCTAAATCTCGTGGTTAGGTATACTTTGGGAAGCTAAAGAGCGCTGAATGCAGGTTTATTAGGATTGTCGCGGTACTCCCTGGAGATATTTTAATTGCTGAAAAGAAGGTATTAGGTTGTGTATTAATTCCGTGACCCCGGTGTCATCCTTCGCAATGATCAGGAGGGTGCCCGTTTCCCAAATGATGACGCAATAGCTTCTCACATTCCCCCACCTCCTCCATCATGCCATGCCTAACCGATCGGGCGAAATCGAAGGGAAGTGTCAATTGGAAGTCGTACCTAATGACGCATGACGCAACATCCATCAAAGGTCAAGCGTTGTTGCCTACATTTGTGGAATTCATTGTGAGCTGTCGTCAGAGCAAGGTTTTATAAAAAAATATATATAATGAAGAAAAGTCTTGAGTTTTTGGAGTAGTCTGAGATTATTTGAGCCTAATTACCTAAAGGTATTATTCATTTCCACGAAAATATCATCGAGTTAAAAATTTTTTGTAGTTCAATCTGAATTCAACGTGGAATTATTGTAGATTGTTAGCTGCAGCCATTCGAGCCAGAAAGAATAGTAGAAGTGGTTGGCAAGGAAGGGATTTCTAGGCTGGAGATCAGCCCCCAGCGTCGGCATTACCGTACTTATAAATTCGACTCCTCGTAATGCTTTTGTTAGTCCATCAGATTGCATTATTCATTAGATCCTTATTCATTGTAAAATTTGTATGATGCGTGATTGCGGCGTGTATCTGATAATCCGTGATGAACTCATTCCTTTCACTGCATCCGGCGAGCTTGCGATTCAAACGAGTCGACCCGACACATCAGTAGAAAAGTTGGTTAATTCCTTGGGTTGCTATTTGGGTAATCCAAGGCCGAGGTCACATGACACGTTGTGAATGAAATAATGAGAACGGGGGTATGCATAATATAATGTTTATTTGCTCCGGGTAGCATTCCTCCTGAGAGAACCAATCGTTCTCAGTGGTAAGCTCCATGGCAGAATGAAATAAATCTGAGATTAAAAATTAATTTTATACATAGTAATACAATACATTGTAGTTCTATAAATTACAAACAATAATTTTGTATGAATAATTAGTTACATAGTATTGATAAAATGGTTCAATTCAGTACGAATAACAAATTACAGAGAAAATTCATCAGCGATGTAATAACTGAACACATTTTGGTGTCTCGTTACAGCTATGGACACAATTCACTATTTACACAATTCAAAAAACACAATTCACAATTTATTGAATCTTGTACAAGCAATTAACAAGGAAAAAGTGATAATGTACATTACCGCAGTAGATTAGACCTTAATTTTTGTGTGTTTGAAGTTATTATAAAGTTTTAATTTGAATGCTTGTGCGCTTTGAAGGTTCTTTAAACAATTAGTGAGAAGATTTCATAGTTTTATTGACCTAACTAATAATGAATTATAATATTTTATGGTTTTATGAACGGGGCAGTAAACGTTTGATGCTTCACTTCTTGTGTTCATAGTTCGAGAGGGGGGTTGTTTTACTAAGAGTTCAATCAAATATTTTGGCTGCGAAACTGAAAATTAGGAAAACAGGAGAAAACAGAGCGTGTATTTACGCCTGTACTCGACGTTGAGCCATGAAATGTTTCCTTATGCAAAGAAACGTGGTCATCTCGCCGAAGGCAAAGGATAAATCTTAGGCATGAATTTTGAATCCTCTGAAGTTTGTCGTGAGATTCTTCTGTGAGATTACCAAAACAAGTGAGCTGTTATCTAAATGAGGGAATACAAGAGTCATTAGTAGCAGCTTCCTAGTATGAGTCGGCAAAATATATATCTGGCTTTTAAGTTGATGAAGAATACCATTAACTCTGTTTGAGATTTGGTGTATTAGATCAAACTAGGGTAAATTATTGTTCATCCAGATTCCTAGATTTCGAACGGCGTTAGAATATTGAAAGGTGAAATGGTCAATTTCCATACACGAAACTACATCAAAATTGATTTTTGTTAACTAGTCGAGAACTTCCGACGATAATGGATTTAGTTTTTGCGTTTTTCAAAATTAAATTATTTTCTTTAACCCACGCGGAAACTGCATTGGCATCACGATGAACATTCATTACTCCGTCATAAAGATCGTGCAGATGACAATAAAGATAAATCTATAGGTCATCGTCATATAACATGTACTGTTAGGTTTAAGGGAGATCTAATATGTAAATTGCAAACAACAACGGACCAAGAACAGACCCCTGCGGGACACCATGGCCTATAGGTAATCATGAGGACGAATTGCCGACAGAGTCCTTGACTGCCTGTTGACGACCTGTTATATATGAATGGAACGAACAGAAGTAGAGAAGTTAAGACGCTTCAAATATTAAAGGAAAATGAAATTTTTTGTCGATGGCCAAACAAATTTCGTCAGTGACATTTATGAGGGTGGAAATTCTGAAATGCTGAAATTCTTTCGGGATCCGGACTGATAAGGACCCATTTTATTATCTTTAATGAGGTAATCAATGATCTACTGGTAAACCAGTTTCTCTAAAACGTTAGATAGTGCGCAGAGTAGAGAAATGGGTTGATAATCGGATGGTAAAGTGGGATTTTTCGATTTTTTAATCGGTAGAACTATTGCTGACTTCCAAACTGATGGAAAAACAGATTCGGATAAGGAACGATTAAAGAGTTCGAGGATGGCGGGAACCAAAACATCACCAGCCTTAATAATGAAATAAATGGATATTTTTTCAATGCCCAGAGAGTTAGATTTAAAGCCACACAGGGTGCTGATCAGGAGATCAGGGGTAAATTGCTTAAAGTAGAAAATACTGTCGTCGTACGGGATTAAAGGATCAATTTGCATAATACAATGTTTTGCATTATTCTGATCTCCTGCGGTGATGCTTTTGAAATAATCGTTAAAATGGTTTAATGGAAAGTCATAGATAACCAGGTTTTCTTTCTGCTGCAGTAAACCAAACCGCCGTATTTGTCGCCACGTGAAATTTGGGTTCATTTTTTTTTTGAAAATGCATCGGAATAAAATTGACGCTTGGTTCCGTAAGTGAGTGCCTTCACTTCATTCCTCAGCGACTTATATTTTCGATGAACGTTGGGATCTCTAGTGCGAACATGAGTACATTTAAGTCTCTTTCTCTCCTTGATGAATCTCCTTATTCCTTCGGTGAACCAAGGAGTTGGAGGTAGCAAATGCGTTTTGGTGCTTACATGATATTGCATTGCAAAACTTTAGAGTTGAATTACTCGATTTTCTGGTTAATGTGACTGAGAGAAAAAATCTTAGTCCAGTCTTTGACAAGGAGATTATTTTGATGTGGTGAGGTGTCAAAATTTCTCAGATCGCGTGAGACATGTGAAATAGAAAGGAAACGGTTAGTGAAGAACTTATTAGTAACACAGATTAGGTCATGGGTGGATAAGAATGTAACAGGATACTAAGAGTAATTGACGACCTTTTCAGAGTCAACTATGTGCTGGTACGTGAGGGGATGACTAGCAGCGGTGTGGTGGGTAGGTTCCATAGGGTCTAAATATAGATTATTGCTAAAAATTAAAGTTTTTAAAATGTGAACTTTCACATTAGTTGCGGTATACATCAGCATTAAAGTCGCCAAAAATGAAAAGGTTGTTGAAGGTAGTATAGTCAAGACACACTCAAAGTCATTCAATAAACAGCATTTAGGAGGACGGTAGAGAATAAGTAATAATAAATTCGAAGCCTTGAACTTCAACAAGAATAAATTCAGTCTTTGATGAATAAGGGGAAGGTGAGAAATGCAATATTCGCCCTTTCAAAAAGTCTATCCAGCCTAATTAAGTTTTATTCGGGAAGTTGTACCATTACATCGGGTAGTGAAGGTTTTAACCACGTTTCAGACAAGCAAATAATGTCATACACATTAGTCAAGAAGTGAAACATGAATTCACCGTAATGGTTGAGTAATGATTATCAGTTTACCTAGCATATCTTAAATGATTCAAATGCTCAATCAAAAGTCAGGCACGTAAAATCATGAAGTTTTGTATCCACTTCATCCTTTTCAAGTTTTTCAATATAATCATTACTCTGAATAGTAATACGTTGACCATCATTGGATTTTTGAACAAATATTTTGCCACCTCGTACCCACAAATATTTAGTTTTGTTTGCTACCTTGAATATTTTTGGCATAACGTTTCCAATTATTGGGATTTATTTATTTGTTTAACCATCGAAAACATCACTCGTTGGCCTTTATATCGGGGTATTTACAATCAACAATGGACAAGCTCAAAAAGCCATGCCTTGGGAAGTGAAAAATCCTCCCCAGACGGGATTCGAACCCGCGACCTTTGGGTTGGCAGGCGAGGACGTTAACCCGCTGCCACCGAGGCCGACAATTTAGGTATTCATTTATATGAGTAGGGTGATTAGGGACGTCATTCAACTCAATATCCGTTGTGGCAAAATTTCGCTTAATCCTCTGAGAATTTCCAACGCTGGAAGCGAGAGAAATGTGTGAGAGGAATTAGACGTCGCGACACTATATAGGATTGGTGCCAATAATACGTTCTACGTTCCATCCGTCCGATGCGACGGAATAATTCACTGGGATTGCTTTTCACATGGCACTCAAGTGAGGATCGGGAATGAATTGAAAAGTTTTTGGCCCTGCCGGGACTCGAACTAAGGCAAGGTGGCTGGTAAACCATTACCCTAGCCAACACGACAATCCTCACCATTTAAGCAAAGAAACTTTGTGTTTCATGTCAAAAATTGTCGTGTAATACGTAAATAAATACTCTGGATTCGAACCCGGGCTGTCGGATTGAAAAAAGTACAGATCTCGCTCTAGCCATTGTCAGACGGATGCGTAGAAAGCTACGACACGGAAAGAGCTACTCTAGTGTAAGGAATAGCTAGCAGGGGTGAAGGTGAAAGTAAGGAACTCAAGTCTTTAAACCCCAGAGTCTTATTTCCGAGTACCTGTAGACAGCATGATAGGTGCATTGCAGACAAGGCAATTCAAAGCGAGGGCCCGCAGTTTATAACCTTCAACCTGAAATGACCTTTTTTGTTTTGGAGATACATATACCCTTCCATTCCCAGAATCGTCCCCAAAACGTATGCCGCTAGGTACCTTTTGCGTGGACTGTGTGCTGGACTGGATCCAGTTTTGAGAGAATGTCACGCATTCTGAAATTCTTAGAAACAGGTCATGTTGCATATCAATGTAAAGGTCTGTTCGTTACCTTCCCAATGATATGTTTCATTGCTGTATCTGTATTATAATATCTTCATCGAATGCACCAAACTTGAAAGAAATTGGAGAGGGTCGGATTGAGTAGTGTGTTGAATTCACATTGAATTGCCCGTACGTTCCAGACGGGCATGATTAAAAAATAAAATCAATGAAGTTGTGACGGGCAGGTCTCGTCAGAAATATTACGGTGTGCAGTTAGTACTTTTCCTCAATTAAAAAAAATCATTCCCTCGCAGACATAATTTTAACCCACGAAATCGCCAAAAAAACCTTAGGTTGTGAAGACGTTTCCAGCCTAATGTATGAAACTATACTATTCAATTTGGCCACATAGCAAAGTGTAGTTAGGGGAATAGTTTAGAGATATGGCATTAAAAATCATCATTTTTCGCTCCATAAACTTTGATGCATTAACTTCACGCTTGTAAGGGATCTCTCGGGTTCGGCACCATCATGGTTCTGAGTACCCGGTGTTGAACCCGAGAGAGATCCCTTACATACACCTTCGCCGGGAAAGCTTTAAATCCTACTTCATGCTTCTTATAACTACTTAAGGGTGGTTTGAGCGAGATAGTTCCCTAGTCATAATGGAGACCATATTCAAATTTTATTTTTTTATTTCAGCGTCCGTAGTAAGTATTAAATAAATATTGTTGTAAAAATGGTGCAAAGATATAGTTATATATGACCAAAATTCTCAGAAATTAAATAAATAAAGCTACATAAGTCTCGAACTTGACTCATTTTTTCCCACCGTACGGCTGGAAACCCTTCAAAACAGCAGGTTTTTTGCGATTCTGTAAAAATTACTGTAGTGAGTAATAGATTATTTTTTATAAATAGTTGAGAAAACATGCAAACTACACACCGTTAGTTTTTTACGAAATCTAGGTGCTAAAAGTTCTTAATTTTTTTTAAATATTCTCCCTCTGGAGCGCAAAGCCGTAATCTATCCCATGTAAAACAGCTTACATTTGCAGGCAATTTTCTTGAAATGTAGTTCGGCAATGGGTTAATATTTTGATATCATTGAAAAGATGGAAGTTTTTTCTTTAAAATGAAGTCAAACTCGTAAAATTCTAGGTGACGTGATTTTTCGCTCAAACTACCTTAAATTTTAGAACAAAATTGAATGTGGCCTAATGTGATTAGAGAAAAATCTTGCTCGAAATACCTAATAAGTGGGTATTTCGTGTATTGCGCTGTGCCTCTCTAAGGGCATTCCCATTATCTCCATCTTTTTTTTTACGGGTGACCGCTTCGAGGGGATCCAGGAAAATGTTCACCCAGCCAGTCGCCGCTCTTCGACAAGCGCGTCAATCGTTTTAGTCTAATTGAGAGTCGTGACCTTTCGCACTTTGCGCCCCTAGGGACGGACGGAGGTGGCATGTCATCGGTAGAGCAACTGAGCGGCGAGGTCACCCTTTCTGATGGGTCTTATTTCGCTGTCATTTGCGCAGCGGCCGTGTGACGGCTGATGCGCAAATGCCACGCGGCACTTTTCCTGCCGCGCAAATAATTGACGATTATTGCATGTTTGAGAGGGGAAAGGAGAAAGGAGATTCAACCAAGAGACACGAATATCCATTTGCAGGCGCGAGGCCGAAGCTCCTCTCTGTCCCTCTGCTGGGGAAGGGAATACGCACCTCAACTCAAACCCTAACCCTTTCCCCTCTTCGCCTGACAGTTCATACTTGTGTTCTTTTAAATTCAGTGACAGTCCTGCATTGTAAATAGTTCATCGTTTAAGACGTGATATATCGCATATCACGAAATTTTATATCGCTCATGGCGTTTTCGGTTCGAAAAGCAAAGTTTTTTCTACACACTCATTTGGAATTAAATTAGGGGTTGGTGTAAAACATTTGAGGACTTTAGGTTGTTTTTGGACCACCCAAGTGCACAGTTTAACGTCCCATTCGACGGAAGGATTGTTACCCTTTAACGGCTCACAAAAGAGCACCCTAGTAGTGATCGAATTCCCGCTTCAAAATCTCCTCCACTGCCGGATTCGAACCAGGGTCTCTGGATGAGAAGGCAGTATACTTGCAACCTTAGCATGTATGACTTAAATTTCACCGTACTGTATATTATCGCGTCGTATTGCATTGAAATGCGTTGTATGCATCACATTGAATCCCATGGGATGATGCATCGATCAATATTTGCCTGCGATATCTCCAGAGCATCGTATATCGTAGCCGACGCATGGAAATATCGCTGAGCAGTGCTCGTATCCCCGCCCCGTCTTCCCCTCTCCCAGCACTCATCGTCAGTGCCGTCGTTGAGACGAACACCAACTCTCCTTCCCTTGTGGCGATTTTCATTTTAAAAGTGTTTGTTTTACGTGTGTTTTAATTTAATTAACCTCTAATCAACACAGCTGTTTGTGTTAACATTCGCAATTAATTACAGCAGGTCGTGGGGTTGTCATTTCTTGCTTTGCTAATTTCGGGTTTTATGGCGCCCCTTTGCAAGCTCGACTGTTGTTTCTGCTTCTTCCCTTCTTTCCCTTGGACGCCATTCTCATGTTTTGCGTTCCTTCTTTCTCTCTGTCCTCATTGGCTGCGACGATTGATTCAGAAAAGGGACTCACCGCTGATCCGCTCTCTCTCTCTCTCTACCCTGTCCTTCTGAAATTTTTCTGTTTGCTTACTTTTCCCCGCTGTATTTGCTAATTCACTCTCTAATGCCAACAAAGGACATTTCATCTCTGCGTAGTTCAAAGGTCAAGGAACAAGTGGAAAGTTTTCCTTCGTCTCATCCGGACTAATTTCATGACGGACGATGATTTCAACACCGATTACCTTACTGATGTTATCCATCGTACTTGCTCACTAAATTTAAACAAAATACTATCCTCTCACTACAATATTTGGGAGTCATATTGTTCATAACCATTCATTTTTTATTTTTCCTTTTCTTCTCTCAATTATGGTGTAGGAAAAATGTTAGTCTAGTTCATGTATTGCATTAGCCTTCCAATATGTAATGACTTACCATTAAATTTGTGCCTCTGGTTATTTCGATGGTTGGTTTATGTTTTTAGTGTAGAAGTACCATATTAATATTACTGATGATTTGTGCGTGCGGGAAGTTTAAGTAAATGATCTTCCATAACTCTCAGGTATTGTTACGGAAGACTTATGATAAAATCAAGCAAATAGCTATTGCATCAGAACAATAAATTTTCCACTCACAATATGTCACCACTAGTTGCTGTTTTCTTACTTTCAATTGCTCTATCTTTTTTACCCTCATCTTCTACTCTTTAGGAAATGTTTTTTATTATTTTTTGAGAACTGTTTTCTGCCCCATATGCTCTTAAAAATAGCTATCTCTGTAGACACCTTTATTAAAACATCTCTCAGTTTATGTCCTTCTCATGAAAACTATAGCGTTTTTTATTTTGGTTTTAGAAGCAAATTATACTTAGAAATCATTATAATATCAACGTGTCAAACAATTTTTCATTCTATTGCGGCGCTGCAATCACCATTAAATGTATAGAATACTTATTATTTGCTCATTTAAGAGAGTATTGCCTCTTCATTTTGGAAGATACTTCTTCTATTCGCTGAGCTAATGGCTCAAGGTTCCCTACTTGACACAGTCAACTAAGTAATTGCGTTGCCATTTGGAGTAATAAGAAGTTATATTTTTGCTTTTCTCGTTTAAAATTCACACCAGGTATGTTTATTATGACCCTCATTCATGGGTCCTAGATCCTCCATGATGATTGAGGTTCTAGCAAAACGGAAGATATTTGTATCAAATTTGGCATTGGTATTTGAAATGCATCGTTAAATAGTTCGCTATATATCCGTCTACGATTAATAATCTCCCTCCCTTGAGATGATATAGGAGCCCTCATAATTGTTGTAATGGGCCAAATTTTGTCGCTCGTTAAGTGGTCCAGTATTTTACCACATGTTTAAGGGAAATCTAGTGAAATAAGAGAATCGCTGGTTACTTAGCTTAATTACTGTCTAATGAAATCATCTCAGTGAAATGAAAGCCCGAGTAGTGCTTCGTGGAGGGTAATTTCAAGAATGGTGATGCCTTGAGATGCTTTCACTTATTCAACCGTGATGAGAAAGTAATCCACATCCTCACTTTTTCTGCATGCATACCCTAGCGAGCACGGCTGAATGCCTCTTGCTCCAGCCTTTTTTTATTCCCGGGTGGCAAATGAAGGGAAGAAAAAAAGAAACTCTTACCCGCAATTGACTAATTAATCGGCCGATGTGGGTGCATAAAAAAATAGCTCCCGTCAACCCTACCCGAGTAATTTTCTCCCCTTTTTGTATCGTTTTTATTTGCGATCAAACCACCTGTTTCCTGTTAATCGAAGCGATTTTTTTTGTGCATTTGCATTTTATCTCGGCGCTCGCTTGCTGTCTCTCTCTCCCTCTATCTATCCCTTCCCCCCCGTCTCGCCACCCCTTATTCCTTCCACTCCGTCGACCAGGCGAGTGACGCAGGGGCGGCGGCGGCATCGCAGTCCTCACTTGCCAATTTCACGCCCTTCCGCTCTTCCCAATTGATCGCAAGCGATACTCGTCCCCTCTTCTCGCGCGCCTCGGTTTCTTATCGCCATTCTCACTTTGGCTGCACCATTCGACGGTGAAATATACTTTAATTCCCTAATCGTCCGCCCTTGACTATACACGGGATGACAAAGCGGTGGTTATATTCGCAATAACTCCCGGGTCAGTGTTGGAAAAATAATTGGTATAACTTGAATTTGAACAACTGCTCTTAAAAATATACTCGGTAATTTATCCGGGGACCTGGTTCGTGGGGCAGTTTAGAGTATTGGGTTTTCTCCACGAGGGCCTGGATCATGAATATACATATGTATCCTTAACTTGCCCCCAGTGGGTGTTGCCAAACATTCAGCAAGCACCAAGGAGGTTAGAAAAGAAATGGAGGCGACATACCACTTGGTTCTTGAAGCCAATTCCGCCATTGCAGTCGGCACAGTTTAGACCTTCCTCTGGCTTTCGCGTCCGGCGCGGCGGTCGCATTCTATTTTCGTCAAATCTAAGTTAAAAACCACAGACCAGGCGATGTTTTGTGACTGGTTTGGCAACACCTCCTCGGCACAAAACCCTTCCCAAGCACCCCTATTCTTACTTCACTTTCGCACATGAGCGTTCACGGTCATGTCTACTCCATTTCATTATAACCTCCTTGGCAAGCACCGAAAAATCAGGGCCAAGCAGATTGTAGCGGAGGTGGTTCTAATAAGAAAAGGCCGTGATTCAAATGGAGATACCGGAAATAAAGGTACCGGAATTGGCCTCCCTATTAACACGGGCGATTTTTGACACACACAAGCTAACCATGCCGAAGGAAAGGCCGTGATTCAAATGGGAATACTGGAAATAAAGGTACCGGAATTGGCCTCCATACTATCTCCGGCCATATTTGACACAGAATCAAAACCATGCTGACTGCAGCGCAACCTATCTTTTGCGGAAGGCTAGGGAACACTGCTGCCCGTACAATGGTGCCGGAAATTTAGATCCATATGTATATTCAAGTGGATAATAACCCCTTTGGAGGTAGAGATTTTCAGTTGAGGTCTTATTCAGAAAGGTCTCGACGCGGTCGAACCTCGGAAAATCCGTGCGTGTTAAGTCAAAACCCCCGACAAATTTCAACTTTGAATGGCCCAATTTGAAATTTTCGTACTGTGACGTCAATATTTAGTCACTGTCGAGACTCGGAAAGTCCGAGGCCATGCAGAATAGCCCCTCAGGTCCAAAATTGTGTGTCATATACAGAGCAACCAGCTTGGACGTAAATCAGTGGTCCTCAGTCCGTCAATTGTCAGTACTAGGCCTCAATTTTACTCCGCAATGCCATATGGAGAGCTTTTTCAGTGATGGGACCTTAATCTGTGGCCCCTTTGGCGCTACTCGTTAAGACTGGGCTAATGTGGACGCCGGGTGACCATCCATCCTTCCTCCGTTCTCAAATAAACCACCCTTTGCCAATCTACCCACTTATGGTCAATAGCGAAAATTACCTCAGCTCCCTGTCGCCTATTCAAATAACTAACCAAAAATATCTACCCGTTGAAACTGTTATTGTTTAGTTCTCTACAGTTCAGTGTGGTTATTTTGGAGCTTATGGATTCCAAATCGGAAAATTGTCTTGATGGCAGAAAATATGATTATGAAAATTTGGGAGAGAACGAGGGGAAATAATTGGTGAAAATATATGATTCGGGTTATCAGCTATGTTGCTACTTATAGGTGAAGCGAAACTTGGCGGCAGTACGTGGGAGAAGCTTCACGTCTGGTAGAGTGAAGTATACAAGAGAGGTGGAACAAAGGGGCTGAGGGTCCCTTCAGAGGTCTCCGCGGGTTGTCCTTTCGTACATCTATCTAACCATCAACGCTTGATTAATCCTCTACGACCTCAGAATTTCTGCTGCCGAATGCCACTAAGTTTCGCTATACCTATACATTCCCATTTGTAACCTATGACCGATCAGTACTAAATGAAGTCACTACCTACCTGGATAGGTTTTTGACTGGTCAACGCTTCTAATCTATTACATCTTCTAGGGTTTTCCTATTTACTAACACGATATTCCTATCAGGGATCTTTCGGGGTTTGCACCGGGTAGTTAGGTCCATGGCGGCCGACGTTTCGGCCGGCCGCCATGGCCGGTCGGTTATTGGGACCGGCTCATCAAGGAGGCCATCGAGATCCGGAGAGAAAGACGAAACTTTAACCGTGACGCCGGTTACAACCTGAGTCACACGTGGAAACCTATCATCAAGATTATGGGAGAGTCAAGACCACCGGATGACACATAATTTTCCCGCCAAAATTTCGGACCTTACCTACCCATAGGGTATATATTGATGACCACTTCCAGTCAAGGCACTCACCTCTGCCCTGAGGACGATGCTCGACTCGAGCATCGAAACGTCGGCCGCCATGGACCTAACTACCCGGTGCAAACCCCGAAAGATCCCTGATATAAATCTTCGCCGGGAAAGCCTGAAATCACGATATTCCTCTTTACCTTCAGTTCTGCTTGCTCTCTACCTCTCTTTGCTGAATCTTCTCTATCCTCCCCTATGCCTCAGAATTCTAACTTCTTTCATATTTTTCTAATTAACTTGCTCCATACACCTACTTTGCCATATCTTCATTTCCTTAAATGGTGTCCTTTCCTCCCCTCTGATGCCTAGCTCAGTCTAGTTTGTTTTCCTTTATTTTTCCTTTCTCCTCCTAAAAACCCATATAAGTGTTTGCTATACATAATGCTATCAAATCTCTCTTCATTTTATAAACTTTTGTGGCCGTCCAAAACCCACCTTTAGTCATAAAAATATCTTTTAAATGTTCTTTTTGGAAAATTTTCCACATTCAGCATTGCTACCAACTTATTATGAGAAATATAACAGAACGCGAATTGAGATGTATATCTTCAATTATAAACAAAGACAGGGCTATCAATAGTGTCAAGCACTGATAGAGAAAGACGATTATTTGCAGTCCGATTAGGATTATTTACAGTCAGTGGGCTGAGAACATGCGCGACTGGTAGTGTTGGACGATGGTGACTTTTTAAGGAAGGAGAGGCGGAAAAGAAGCTGGAGTTTAATCAAAGATAATCTATAAACAATTATAATAAGAAAAGGAATAGGCATATGTTATAATGTGTACGTAACCATATGTTATACCAAAATCCACACACATACTAAGATAAAAATATGACGATTTCGTATGAAGAGAGGTTAAGTCTCGCAACATGCAACTATTTTAACATGAATTGTTTTTTCTAATACGCTGCTATAGCCTACTCATCATGTAACGCACATGAGTATCGAGAAGTCAAGAGGGAATGTAATGTAGAACGCTAACACGTAGAGCCATATGTTATACCAAAATCCACGCACGTACTTACGTGAAAATCATCTAATGGAGGGTGCATACGACGTTAGCACGTGATACGTGAATTATTACCATGGAAATAATTATTAGGTGTAGCTCCTCTCAAAAAACGTAATTAACACCTTCTTCCGAGTGCCATGTGACACGCTAATACCTGCGAGAGCCCAGGGTGTTCACGTGTCATTTTACTCTTGTCGATATTAAGGTAAGCACGGCTTTTCATTTTTTGGTAGACTTTTCATTGAGGACTGCAGTGCAGTACAGGCAGCACTCAAGACTTATGATACGTTTTGTAATTACTGTTTGCACGATGTGAACCACCCTACAAAATAATTAAAAATGCATGTTACCGGATGATCGATGAATTGATGTCCTGCAGGTGATATTGCTTGGTGGATTAATTAATTTTTGAAAATTGTAATTGCGTTGAGGATGATTAGGGATTAAAATTCTTTTGGTCGAAGCATCATAAGCATTGAATAAAATATTGCAAGGTTATCGGTAAAGGAATCATCCAAAATATCTCATATCCGACGTCAGTGGAGGGAGTCAAAACAAATAAAATCCTAATAAGCGTTGATCATGAACACTGGCGATCATTGTAAAAATAATTCAAAATGTACATGAAATTTATTGATTGACATTCGCAATGTACAGTGTGTTGACATCAAAGCTTCATGCATTGACATTCATTAGTTTTAAATTGAGGCGTAGTAATGTAGTCGCTGTTTCAGTCTCCCGAGAAACGTTTTCTTTTCTTTAATCGCTTTACAACAAAAAAATAAATTAAAAAATGCTGAAAGCCAGCACAAGTGATCTTGGCGTAAATGATCCGAAATTCAGGAAGGAGTGATATTCCTGATATTTTACCTGCGAGTAATACATATTCCATCGCCGATGTCAACAGTTTGGCAGGTGATTGTTATCGAGGTGGAAAGTGGGAAAAGCGTGGGTACGGAGCGCGGAGCATTGGGAGGGGGGAGGGCCGCGGTTGGGGTGGAATAGGAAACCCTGGATTGATTGATTGGCTGATGCATGCCTCTCTTTATATCGGTCGGTGTTTTGTCGACGCGGTTCGCCTCCGATGAGTGAGGGGGAGGGGTGTGGGGGAGAGGGTGAGTGGGAAGAGACAAAAGAGCAGCGCGTGACCTTGGCGAGTGGATGGTGGGGGTTAGGTTCACCCGGCGCGGGGGGTGGAGTGTGTACTGGGTGGGGGTTGGGGACGGAAACGCAGGAAATGCAAGAGGGTAGGGTGTGTTCGCTTGGAGAGTCTCCTTGTGCTGTGTGAGTGGTCCTCTTGGGGGCCAGCGATGTAGAGCTGGAGAGGGACTGCACGCCGGTGTATGTGTGATATAATATGCTAATGAATGGCCAACGTGGGCGGAGATTTGAACGGTCGACGCGTGAATGAGAGTCGGGATCGCGAGGAGCACTTGGCCGTCTGTCGGCACTTGTCGGCGGTCTCGAGTGTGGGGGGCGGGGGTGTTTGGAGTGGGCGAAAGGGATGAAGTGGGTGCGACCGTGGGAGTGGGAGAGGTTGGTCCACGAACGACGCTGCCCCACTTGATGCTGGGAGGATGAGTCTATTATCGATGAGGGTATGACACCGGGCGGGGATTCATGATTGAAATTCATTGTTCGCGTGCATTGCGATGCTGGTGCTCCTTATCGCCGTGGGAACATTAAATCTAAGCCCATCAAAACGGTGTGCTAAATCCTTGTCGTGCGATATGGTAATACATAATTCAAATTAATGTGCCTGGATAAAAAACCAATTTTACTCCCTCTTATTTAACTCATTAGTCAACCATAAGGTTCTATTTATTTAAGAAAAAGGCACTGCATGCGATGTACGAGGTACACCTTTCGTTTCATGAAGATATTTCCTTCGATAGTTATTTTTAATGAGCTGAAATTATTAAGATAATTGATGGGCTGGTATCGTGTTATCTGATTATGGTATTAGGCTTAGATGGAGTCACAATTTTACTTCTGTGCAAACTCGGTGATTCGCAGGTCTTGTAAATCACTCATTGATTGATAAATTCGTAGTGGTTTTAGACTTCTGAAACTTGGCTTTGCGACTTCTTCACCTCCAAACCAGCAGATTTCTTGGGAATTGCAATCGAGAAACTACCCCATCGCTGGGAGGGAGTCATATGTAATGACGGAGAATATGCTACTGTTTAATTTCTGTATGCACTTCATCTGAAATAAATCTTTTATTACAGCAATAGGCTGTGAACTTATGCATCAACCGAATAATTATATCCGTGTGTAATGAATACTATGTTACCGCTTGTATTTAGATGTAACTTTGTTTATAAAAACATAGGAGCATTGTATCAAGGAACCATTTACTTCCATGTATAACGATCAATCTCCACCTATGTAGGCTAATCTCCTTTACTTGACACCAGATGTCCTTCGTTCGAATGTCTACCGAGGCGCGAGCGTTATTATATCAAACGGCGTTATATGAATTGCATTGCAATATGCGAGTGACGTGTTTTCCACTAAACGAGGAATTTTGAGAAATAAAATATGGAGAGCAAACGATCACAAAGAATAGCATAATGGCCCAATGAGAAGTGGATATTCCACCAAAGGAACTAATATTTGAGGCACTTCATGCTGTGATATATACTTTTCGAAATTTGGCAACGTGTAGGGTTTCAGGTAGCGGGTTTATATAGGAGAAAATTTCAGCCTTTTGTATACACATGCCTAAATTTAATTTCAAATATCCAAGAAGCCCCCGGGCATTAATCCTACCCGCAGTATGGGGTGTTTAATTTGAAATGATTTCCACTCTAAAACAAAGTGAGTGTTAGTATAGCAGTGGGAATCTATTATCGCTGTTATTTTAGCCCGCCGCTTCCTCGAGGGTGACCTATGATATAGCCCCAGCAGCCCCCATCCGATTCCCATGATGATTTATCTTTGGCTGACCCTACACGGTCAGCCCCTGAGTCTCTCTCACGATTTGCCCTGCCCTCCTCTCCCCTCCCTCCACAATTCCCCCTCCCCTCTCTCCTCCTCCATCCTTACCTCTGCCGCTCTAAGGTGAACGCCTTCATTATCTTCATCAATAGCTTGAGGCAGTTCAATTCCAAACCCAAGTCCACGTATCATCCGAAGTTTCTTTATGCGTAACTCGATGGATGTGAGAAAATCTGTGACTGTAATTTTGGATTGGGTAAAGGTGAGCTTTCGTCTCGCACGGTTAACATTTATAGCGGGGCGAGTTTGAGTGGAAGGCGGTAAGAATGAGTGAAGGAGAGATGTTTATAGAGTAGAGAACCAACTGCTCGATCGCTGCGCCATCTACGGTTGATAAGAGGAAACGGCATTTTTTCACAAGATGGCGGAGAGGAAAAACGCACTTCTCAGGTTTGAAAGTTTGCCATTCCTAAAGTAGTAAATGCATTGTTATATTGAAAGTATTTTACAAATGCGCAAGGTTTTCATTATACGTGCGGTGAATTTGGTTCCGATATGTCTGTTGAAAGTGGGTGACAATCGCGTAAACGCTGGCGAGACGAAATCTCACCTTTACCTCGGATTGATTAACAGTTGTGATACCGAATGTTTATCGTCGTTTACAATTTTTCGTAGTAACTGAAAATTTCACGAATGAATCTACGTCCGTGATGTTTAAATAAGGTTTAGGTGAATAATCATCGTCAAACAGTAATGTGCTAACGTTGATTACATTCACTAAATGAAAAATTTAAAATGTAATTTCTGTGAAGATATTCACGCTTGCCGCAAATACGGCGATGATATAACGGGTTAATTGCCACAGGAAAAAACCCCGGTCCAGGCCGATTTTCAACTGTGGCAATTTATGTGTAATTTCTGTGTTTTAATCTCCTACTCCTGATCTCCCAGGCGATACGAAATACTTGCCTACTTGTATATCGTTTTTTGATTGGATACTGTATCAGCACATCAACACATTGTTCTTGTGTTCCATCACTCTTTGCTTTGGAAGTGTGAACATTTAAAGCCATATTATGTCCTTGAGGCCCCGAGTATTCCTAAATATTAACCAATCAGATCTCTTATTCTTGGATCTGATCTCATGCCTTTTCCTGTACCTCGTATTGAGTGAGTTGCCATCAAATTTCTCTATCACCACCTCCAAATCAAAATCAAGTTAGATATTCGAGTAATGTGAAGAGCAATATTCATTACAGTAATCTACCGGTTAGAGGTAGGCTATGATGAAAGTCAGAGAATATCCAACGAACTCTTACACGAGCCGTGCCCTTTCTACCTCTAGTATTTCTTTCTTCATCTCGTCCATAAAACCGATTCTCTTCCTTCCCCTTCCCCGCTTACCCAACATCCTACCCTCTATCACGGCCCTCAGCTAACCATCGAGCTTCGGCTAGCCATAACTCATTACCCCTTCCAGCCACCTACCCTGTCTTCCCCTAATCTCATCTATAAGTATCCTCTCCTCGCCCACCATGTCAAGCACTTCCTCATTTGTCTTCCTTTCCGTCCAACGCACCTTCTCCATCTTCCTCCACATCCACATCTCGAAAGCCTTCAGCCTATTTTCGTCTTCCTTTCTCAAAGTCCACGTTTCTGCCCCATACAATGCCACACTCCATATCAAGCTCTTCACCAGCCTCTTTTTTACATAATTACTTAAGGCCCCCGTCGTCAGCTCCATTCTTTTATTTAACGCTTCCTTCGCTAGTGCTATTCTCCTCCTAATGTCTTTGCTACTATGTCCTGTTTCTTCTAGCGTACTAACCATGTTATTAAATTTTTCTACTTGCTCCAGGCTGTGACTTCCTACTCTTATCACCAGCCTCGCTTTCTTTATCCTAGAGAATGTCATTACTTTTGTTTTGTTATTATTAATCTTAATTCCGTATTTCTCGCACCGCATTTCCAGTGCATCTGTTAAAGTATGCAATCCTTAAAAAAGTAATAGAATTCTTAAAAGAGTAATATATGAAGTTAAATTTCATTTGATGAAGTTCGAATTTAAATGGAATTGAGACCAAAATATTCATGGTATTCCCGTTGGGAGAAATTTCATTGGGGGCGTGTCATTTGAGCAGGCGAGGAGGTTGAGCGTCGCGTGTCTTTCTTCGCACGAACCACGCGAACCCCGGGTCGTCGTCGGGTCGTTGCCAGCGATGGCGCGACTCATCGCATAGAAAGCGGCCAAAACAAGAGGGCTGACAGAAATTGTTACCCTTAAAAACCTGCCATTTGAAGCATCATAAGTTGGCAGTGGTCAGTAATGAGAAGATACTTACAGCAAGACATTTCTCTGGTCATAAAAGAGAACACATTTGAAGTTATTAATCTTAATATTTAAGCAATGGTAGTAAGTATGAAGTAAATGAATAGGTATAAATGGCCGAAAAAGTTTCCTTTTTGACTGAAATTTCAGAAAATTATAGTTTTTCTACGTACATTTGATGTTTTAAACTTATTTATTTCACGCCGTATACTGAAAGGCCTTTGCTACCAAAGGTTTGACTGCGATTATAAATAGTATTATAGTGAGTAATTATATTTTTTTAATTAATTGAAGAACATAATGAATCACAATCTAATACATTTCAGACTTGATCGACAATTAATCCATGGATATAATCTCCACTTGAGATCTTTGTTGCCGCTTGATTGTTTACTTCATTTGGTTCACAAAAACACCTAAATTTGGGTCTCATTGGTAGGTTATTCTTTTCACAACGTTTCAAAATAAGTACTCAATCTTAGATTGGTGAAGGCAAATGTCGTTATCGGTAAATCAATATCAGTTCCATGCATGGAATAGAGCCGTCGAAAAATGCGCTCAGGTAACGGTACCGTTTAAGATGCCATATCTTCGCTAAAGATTAAGATATGAAAGTAATTTTACCAGTTTTGGAGATGAAATTAAATGTTCCAATTTTTATGACTCCATCAACCTTTTCGTATATCTCAAAATAAAAAAGTTATTCTAAAAAACAATTTTTTGAAATAGAAAAATGTTGACAATTTCAGTTACCATTTTAGAAAATGTAAGCAATAAGCGTAAATGTTGGCAGAAAAAGAAATATACAAACTGTAAGTACAATTTAGACCAGTTTTTCTTTGTAAGTATTGCTGGATGCCACTGCTTTTGGGGGTTTTCATGGTAACTGCAGAATGCTTGTGACAAAATGTTTGCGTTGCCATAGCTCGGTAACTAAGGAGTTGCGACCCCATGTTCATAGGACAAAAAATGCTTAAAATCACGTCCCCAACCTCCTCCAGATGTATTGCGCTTTCCTCCTGAAACATCCTGTATAAAGATGAGCGAGACTAAGGAATCAGTTCAGTTAACCTGATGAAGCTGGTAGGAGGACCAGCGAAATATTATTTTTTTGCAATTATAGAATCGCGGAATGAATCCCGAAAAAAGAAACAGTCAACACTACATCCGCGGAAGCCCACGAGTTATCTTCGAAAGAAAGCTATAAAATGGGTGTATTCATTCCTCGCAAAACTTTGTTACAGTTAAAGACACTTTTAAGTCGAGCTTTTTGTTTTGAATCTCGGATGACTCGGCTTCGGAACATGAAAACATTAGTTGTGGTCTTCTTTAGGTGATGGTGGACGAAGACGTGTGATTTAGTGCTTCCTGCCTCGTGATTTCTCGGAACGAGAATGGGCTAATATGCTTTTATTTGATTACAGAATATTTAGATCTCTTTACGTAGAGAAATAGAATATTGAGCCTCCTTCACATTAAGAGGATAATTGTCCATTCTAACCGATCTTGAGAATCTATCTTTTTGTCGCGACTCAACGAAGTTTATTTATGCATGTTCTTCATCTTTCATTTTTTTTCCATTGCGTGCGTAATTACACTTATATGTGATAGTTAACATTTTAGAAGATATGATATAGTTTATAGTGAAATAGGGTAAATATTAAATGAAATTCTTGAAAAAGTACAGGCCAAATCGAAATTTAAAACTTGACGAAAGCTTGAGTAATAGCGAGAGAATGTACACTCAACCACGAGAACTTTTCAATTTAAAAAAGAAATGAACATTTTTGTAATAAAAGATGTTCTTCCTCAATGGGGCTTCTATTCCGACGGAATCAAGCGTTTTTAATTCCTATTGAATCATTCATTTCAATCTTTTAACTCTACAATTTCATGTCTAGCATCGTCCGGACCGAATGTGAAATGCTAAATTTTCTTCTGCACCGAGTATGTATGGGCTAGTTTTTTTTCCTGCGCGCGCCTCGGACCAGGACTTAATCGCGCGAATCAGCCGCGGCAGCGCAGCTCCACCTCCGCCGCCGCGTAAATTTTCAACGACTCCCCCTTTTGGCGCGCGCGAGAGAGATTCACGCTTTTGCCCTCGTGAGCACCGAAATTGCCTCCTCCCGTGGTAGTGGTGTAGGATTCCCGGCGCTGAAAATTTAATGCCCCCGTCTTCCGCAGTTCGATCGTCGTGGAAGGGAGAGATATGGAGAGTGGGATGGTAGAAATAGGAAAAAAGGACTTGTGATGTGAGTGGCTGGTTGGTGATTACGCTCCCCTGTCTGTTCTCATCTCCATGAGCAAGTGTTTGACACTAACATTACTCCAATGGTTATACATTTCACCCAGAGCACTCTAGCGGTCAGGCGCTAACCATCAGCGCAACAGCGCGACAGGTATACTCTTTAACCCTTAAGCTGCTGCAGCTAGAGCGCATGTCGTCCACCCTGTGCGGGAAATAACTATTCGGACGGAGCCTGTCCATCCTTCCCAAGGGCCGAGGCCGGGCTGTTATATGACCCATGTAATCCCCTCTCGGGATCCCAGGGGGTGGGCACCGGAACGTTTTGAGGGATCAGTGGGACTTTGAACACATTTTGAAAATTTGTTTATAAGCGTAATTGTTAAAAATAAATATGAAAATATTTTTGTAGCAATTTTCTGTTTAGTTTGATACCTAACACCAAAGAAATCAGTTGATAATTGAGTCGGGCGCGAGCATAAGACAACTAACTTTTGAGACAACCATAACCCATTGAGTGACCAATCGGAAGAATGGGTCATACCTCATTGCAGAGGTATGTAATCCTAAAGAGCGTGGGAAGGGAGTGGTTTGGGTAAAAAGGGTGGATTCCCAAATATTCACCGCTAGAAAGAAAGAGTTCGGGTCATAAAAATATGAAAGGGCTGAGGGAGCAGGTAGACAGAGAGGGTCAAACGTACAAGGACTTTTTTCCGCAGTTGCCGGTACACATGTACATGTACGTATCCCGTAGTCTAAATGTTAATTGAATATCTGGCAGATTTAAGTGGGAAATTACCTATTTATTTCTGAGAGGAAACTTAGAAAGGTAATTGTATAAATAATTCTGCATTCTGAAAAATTCTGAAACCAGATTGCAGCGCAATAATGCCATCCAGTCCTTCCCTTGGCGTTTTCGGAGTGTACTTTCTCGGCCATCTTCTTTGTTTACTTACGGTTGCGATGGCGATGTCTCGTGTGATCCCAGACGTACTTTAAATGGACGCTGATAAAGGTCTTACAACAAAAAGAATAATTACTGCATTTTTTCACAAAAAATAAAAGATTTATGGCCATAGCATACAATATTTATCTTTTTCACACATACGTATTTTTCCATTTTCGCCCGAAACAATTGGTGCTAGTATTAATCCATACGAGATATCACAATTCCGTCCGACCCTTGGCCATGAGGTCCCCAGGGCCGACTGGCGGACCAAGGGTGCCATTGTGGGCGTGTACATATATAGGACTGGTCGCCAGTGAATGGGAAAGGGGCTCCCTACGCTTGTTCTTCACGTCCATTCCCTTCCTTGGAAACGGATAACAACCTTCGTGCATTACTATTTCTGTTCATTTTAATTCTGTCCATGTCCTCCAATTTTGCCTCGTCGACTTAGTATTCTACTGGTTTAGGGTTTCACCTGTTGAGCGCGCTGAAAAATTGTTAGGGAATAATGTAACTAGGGTTTTTTTAAAAAGGCTTTTTGGAAATATTTTGACTAGTGTCTTAGCCGCAGATATTTTTAACTGTTGGGAACATATGTTTCAATGTCTTTTTACGCTACAAAATTCAATGTTTCATTAAATTTCTTGCTCTCGCCTATGAGTACGGTGTTCACGTAGTCTGATTAGTGTAAATTGTGTGAAATTAATTATCTACCCCATATGTTGAACATGATGTGAATAACTGTGATTAGGAAATAAATGGGCAACGGCCTGCCAGGGATGGAAACACCGGTTCCCGATCAGTCACCGAAGTTAAGCATCGTTGGGCTCGGCTCGAGTTTAGAGGAGTGTTTCTCCTATTCGTCCGTGTGCTGTCGCCCCTGTCTGCACGTGGCGGACAGTAAGTGCGAAATGTCCTTAGCCGTCGAAGCACGTTAAACAAAAAATTACTATTACTAGGAAATAAATTTTAAATGTAGATAGGTGAGTTACTGTTAACCAGTCATTCGTGCATCCTACTTCACACTTCGTCCTTCATCCATCTCACATGCAGGAAATGAAGAGAAAAGTTACAGAGGTTGTCATTTTAATGGAGTCGATCGATTAATGTATTTTAAGGAGCGCGAGTAGATGAATTAGGCATCATAATCTAAGGTTAGATGTATTTGTGCCCGAAAGCCATATATTATCATAGGGAAAATCTATTAATTACATGCCCTTACTACTTCAGTGACAACCCAGTTCTTAATCCTTCTAGTAGGAAAGGGATACCGTTCTAGATACCGAGACTAGAGTTCTAGTCAGTGCTTTGCGTGTCACGGTTCAAGTACTCATTAAACTGCCGACTGCATGGAGGAATTTTGCAGACTCAAAATAGGCGCTGAGAGGTTTGAGGTTCGTGACCATCGGATTTACGGCGTATTTTCTTTGATAGGTTAGAACACTGTAGTCAGTGCAAACTATGGTTTGAGTAAATGATTCAATGAATTCCCAGGAAGTAGATATTCTAAATTATCCAATTTGAAATCCTTATTTTTCAGATTAGGTACTCAACTAACTGTTGATTTTGGGATACTTATTGGAACAAAACATTAATTTTCCTGCCTTCTCCAAATGGTGATTATTTTTTTATGCGTAATTTAAATCGTCCGAATTAAGGCTTGTGAATGTGCAGGGGCTTATAAATGGTTAGCAAATATTTTTTTGGTGTCTTTACTCTGTTTATCCTAAGTATTAAAAGTGATCTCTCAATAGATATAACAATCAGGTCCTTCGATTAAAAGTGATCTACAAAAATTGCTTGCAGTGTTTGTAATAACAAGATTAAGCTTGATTGAATCGAAATTAAATGTTTGTTATTCCCGACTCGCGTAAATTGCGACCAGAAGATCGCCTGTCAGCTTTACCTCGGCAACTGGGCGGCCATTATTCTATTCGGTTATCTATGTTGATTCGCGCCTCTTGCTCGTAATTGGAACAACAAAAGTGCTTGGCCGAGCCATCGATTCTCGCCAATCGGTGCCCATGTATGCATCGGTGAGGGCGCCATCTCTTCTGGCGATCGGGCTCTTCCGATGGCGATTCCGAGAGGCCACCACGGGGAACCATCACTTAATTAGGAGGGTAAGCAAATTGGTGTAAGTCTTTCCCGACCCGTTCGTTAAATTGATAACGGGGTGAAATATTTGGCCGTACTTATCTCTCGGGTGCGCTGTGATCCTCGCAAATGGCCCCCGACTGAAATGTCAAACGGGTCTCGTAAGAGGAACGTCGCTAATTAAAATACGTCGCTGGCCGTTAATAGCGGCTAAAGGCCGGGCGTCGTGGAGAGGAGGGAGATTTGTTTCGGAGTCGGCGAAGAGAAACGTCGCTGAAAAATGGAATAAATGAAAAAAATGCGTATTTCGAGGATTTTTGGATTTTCCTCGCTAAGATCAGCGAGTGGTTAATCGGTGAACCCCGCCCTCTACTCCAAGCGTCAGCATCCTTTCCAAGCTACCTCCCACCGCTCAGGACCCCCTTATGTAATGGAGACGTGGGAGCCGATAGGTGTTCTAATCTACATTTGCACGAACGTATTGCCGTGAGAGACACGGCTTGTGGCAGGGGGTGCTAAGCCTCCACGATTGAATAGGGAATGGAATAGGTAGAGAGAGAATTAGGAGATCATCATCATTAGTCATTCAATTCTAAGCTTAGTCGGCTGCAGTCCTTCATTCTATCCTGCCGCTGATAACTAATTAATGTCCTTGCAGCGCGTCTGTTTCATATGTCGTATGTTCTGTCTATTTGTACATCGGCCTTTTCCGTGGGGTGTTATTTTCTATTTAACCTGCTGCTTTCATTCAAGTATTCTACCAGCTGATTGGAAGGTTCTTGGACAGTCCCCATTCTGCATCCCAACCTAATAGACATTGTTTCGCTTTCCCTCCTAATGGCCCGCTATTAGATCCCTCTTCAATTCTTCATATCTTTCACCTCCTCTTATTTCGTCCAGAAATCCTATCCTCTTCCTTCCTCTTCCACATTTCCTCAGTGTTCTCCCCTCTATCACTCTCTTCAACATGCCCTCTCCTCTCAAAACCTCCTCCATCCATCTCTTCTGCCTTCTCCGAACCTCTGCCACAAGCTTCCTCTCCTCTCCGACCATATCCAATACCTCGTTCGTCTTTCTCGCCATCCAGCTTACCTTCTCCATCCTTCTCCAAACCCACATCTGAAACGCCTCAAGTCTACGCACATCCTGCCTTCGAAATTACCAAGTTTACGACCCATATAGCGCCACACTCCATGTTAAAGTTTTCACCAGCCCCTTCTTTACGTCTCCTCTCAGACCCCCCTCATCAATTCCCTTCTCTTCGAAAATTTCGAAAGTCTTCCGGCCACACTTTATCCTCTTAAATCCTACGAATAAGTGAAAAAAGTCTTCCTCTTCCGTTTTTTCCCCATGCTATTTAAAAAATCTGCAGGTATGTCATCTATTCCCACCGCCTTATCACACCATCGTATACACCATCTACCTCCTCCTCTTTATGATTAGAGATAGGCATATAAACCTGGATTATAACTAAATTTGTTGTATCTGCCTTTAGTTTCACGACTATTATCCTACCACTCACACGACCTGCTGTTATGTTCATTAAAAAATCATTATCTCGTTATGTGAACTATAATTTATGATAGTACTCCATAGGATTTGCTCGGTTCTATTCCAAATTTTCATAGGTCCTGATCCATGTTGTGCAACATTCCACACGAATGTTTCCAGGTACTTCTTCGATTTTGGTAATACTGTTCTCTTTAGACACAATAGTTGTAGCAGTTGTGACGTCAGATAATTCATTTGCAAGCTAGTCAGAGTCCAATCTCCAATTAACATGATCCCCATTTTTTCTATTCATTCCCGTTGCTTTATAATGTCTGCATCGTAAAAAGATCATCTTCATATAATACACATTAAAACAAGTTTAATAAGGGGCCGCAAACTACCCTGTGGGGCAAGTTTACGTACACATAACAAAAGCTATCACAATTTTGTGGGACTCAAATTCAGCGTTCATGCAATCGGGAGACAGTCCACGCTTGCCCTACGCATATACTTTGGTGGCATTTTTATTGTTTTTATTATTTCTCAAATGCTCTCCAATGCTGCGTTTTCATACTTTCTTTCAACGTTTTAATGGCTTGACCATTTCGTGCGGTAATGTTGATGATCTTGCCGGAGAATAGCGTCCTCTTCCCGGCAATTCTTTGGAACCTCCTCTCTCCTATTCGGAAAATGAGATTAACCTTTCATTTTGAATCCAATACGTAGAACGCTATCGCAATTATATCGTAATTTAGTGTGTATTCTGGAATTAACTGCGCTCTTTAACCCAGGTGGCGTCTTCGCTGGAATGGTGGCTAAAAAAATTAAGAGGACCACAGCGCTTCGGTCCCTTCCTAGTGTCCAAATAAATATGCCCCTCCCCCCTCTCTACCCCCCTGCCCCCCACTCCTCACGTTCAGTATGTGTTCGCAAAGGGCGTATCTTCCGCCTTATCCACCACATTCCCCTCCCTCTCCCTCCTTCCCCCCTCTCGCCCCGCAACCCTTTTACTCTCCGCCTCCCCCCCACCCCCATTCCCCCCTCTGTTACATCCCCCACCTCGAACACACACACCCCATGCCATACACCGTCCGCCCGCCCCTCGGAATATAAATCGCCCGCGGGGCCGTAATGGCGCCAGCCGTATTTCATCCTCTCGGACGGTAGAGGCGTCCACCCTTAACACGATCGCTCTCGTGAGATTTTTTTAAAAATAATAATATTTTCTCTCCTGTATCTTTCTCGTCCTCTCTTTCTTTACCGCGCGCTAATAACACATTTTTCACGATTCGTGGGAATCGTTTATCAGGATCCCGTGCGATTTGAGTCGTGAAAACTGGTAGACTTGTTTTTTTTTCTTCTCCGCTTGAAATGTATGTGTGTGAGATTCCGAGTGTTTTTCGGGTGAGGAAATATATATGTATATGCACACACTATCTTAGGAGAAAACGCACTAAGTAGATATAAACACAAAAATAAATATAGTTTTAAAAACACATCCGCACGAAAATAGATTGAAGGACACTCACAAAAATATAATAGTGCGTTTCGGTGGTCATGCCGCCATTGTTGGCCACAAGAGATTCAAAGATTTTAATTGTAAAGGGATAGGAACACATAAGAGGACGAACACAGGTTATGGTGGGGAAGATGAATCGACGTCAAATAGAGAAAGTTTTATATATTCATACACACTAAGACAAAGAAAAGTTCATCAATTTGCCGCAAAAATAAAAGATACTTAACACGGGGAGGGGTAAAGGGTAGAGCATATCACTTTCCTATCCCCCACTCCCTGTTAAGTATCTTGTAAATTTTGTTCTTTTTTCAGGAGACATAGGTTAGACGACTATAGTCAACTATGGATACCCTCAATAGACACGTTATTTGAATTTTACTTATAAAAAAGACTTATTGAAGAGGAATCATCTATATAGTCTACTCTACCACCGATGTTGATGGATTGACAATCAAAATATCCCGAGTATTTGTGTAAGTTTCCTTTTTGCGTGTTTGGAAAGCGTATCGCTATCTAAGGATATACTTTTGTGCTTTCCTAGGGTGGATTTTAGTAAGGGATGGCCATTTAGGAATAAAATATTTACTGAAAGATCCGAAGTTTATTTTTTAATTTTATTTTACAGAAATTATGCTACTTCGATTTAAAAAATAAAAACCATCAATAAATATAAATGACTTAGTATCAATATATGCATATATTTTCCTGTGTTTTTGGGGTGGTGGGGGAAGGATTGTTGGGGGAGAAATCCGATTGGTCTGGGCTAGGAACTTAGCGCAGTCTGTCGGGTGAAAATTAAGTGCCACTCTCCCCCTTCCCAAGGCAGGGGTGGAGAGGGTGGTGGTTACCGTGGAAACCCAACGGTTCGGCCGTTTTAAACTGTTTTTCCGAACATCCAATGTCTCGAAAGCGGAAGAATTTCCACAGTTGCACGTTACGGATTCACACTTCGGGCTAAAGGTGCGTCCGCTCGATAATTTACCTCAGAATACTCGCGTTCCCCTTGTGAATGGGTGGCGCCCCCCTGCAGTACGCGGATTCGGATAAATTCATGGCCCTTACGGACGTTTTTTTCCCCCAACTGCTGCGTTTCATTTCGTGGCGAAAAATAAAAGTGCCTGTCCCCCGAGTGTAACACCCTTTTTTGGCGCGGTGTTTTAAGTGTTTTAAGGCGGTCTATTTCCTTCGAGTACGCTACGTTATTCACTTTACAGGTGGTTTGAGCGAGATTTCTCTCTGAAGAGAGGCTGTAGTCAACTGTGAATACTCACAGTAGAGACATTATTTGAATTTTACTTTAAAAAGCATTTCAAAAGTAAATAAATTAATATGTAAACGATGCAAAACTTTGACCATACTGAATGATCTTTTTAGTAACTTACCTAATACACATTGTTATATTTTGACCTCTGCTTTTTATATTTTGGCTTGATGCCGAGAGAGCCATAACAACCGAAGGTTTCCTACGACAGCGAAAGGATCTATTGATGGTGTTTGGCAATGAATGCTGATTGAGGTGATAGATTAGTTCTTTTCCTAAATTTGCTATCAATAATTTTGTTATTTGTTTGTGCCTAATACCGGACGCTGCATTTTCATTTTTTTCATCTGCCATCTTTTCGATTGTCACGTCAAGTGGGTGGGAATGTATTGATTATATATTATTATTGCTTGTTTCACCCTCATCTAATGTAGTTTGTGCCCATTCTTCCTCACCAGCTCATAGTGACCATTCACCATCTATTATCAAACTGCGATTAACATTTCCAAGGGCATGCATTTTTTTTTTTTAATATTTTAAAATCCTCCTGTGTTGTATATATGCCCTCGATGACCAAGGTTTGTCTTTGCAAACGATTGCGAGACCGAGGGGATTCAATCAGATTTGTGTGGAGTAAAAGCTGAACCGATGTGTTCCGGCGGCTGTTTGTGAAAAACATGTCTATATTTGACTTTTTTTTTAATAAATGGCTTTCATTTCCGACGGCCGCTTTGCGACAACCGCTGTCGAAATGATGCTCGCGAGGGAATCGTTCTTAATTGAGAAACGGGGGTTTTGGGACGTTGAGTAACCTGGGAACGGGAGGCTTATAAAGTGAGTTCGCAAATAACCGCATCATCATCGTCGAATATTAACGGTTGGCATCCGATGACTTGAGTCCTTGCAACTTTTCCCATCCCTATTTCTATCGCGACCCTCGGAGTGTCACTCCCTTCACCCTATTCTATTTGTGCATTTGGGCATTCAATTTTTCTGCAACTCAGTGGGTCCATTTATTCTGTTTGGGTCTCCTTAATAGCGAGAGATGTACGGAGAGAAAATTCCAGTTAATCGCAAAAACTTATACAAAGTCGATAAACATTTTTAAGTGGCGGAGAATTTTCTAATATTGTTTATAATATAAAGTTTTTTTCCATAGAAAAAGGCTATTCCTGAATATTGCTACTAAGCAATTGGTGTGGCCGAACTTGAATCCATAATTTATAACCTTCGTAAGACCTGCAATCGGAATGGGTAATAATGTGGTGACCGTTTTCTTCCCCATCTTCATTCGATCCACATCTTCATCACTACGAATTTCTATCGCAAGTTGCATCCCAATGATTTAGTATTCTGCGTCACTTAAATGCCAGAGATCGATGGTATTTTAATGGTGAATCAGCGTTTTGAAACAATAACAAAATGTAATGGAAATTGCATTGGCGGAAATTATCCTCATTATTGCCAATAGGTAACCATTATCGTTAATTCTCATAACGCTTCGTTTCGCTTTTTTCGCACGTTCTTGTAATGACAGCGAAAAGTGCAAGAGCTACGGAGTTAATTTCATAGTCTGAGACTGTTTGATAAGGATAACCGGCTAGAATAGCTTGGAATTTGGTTTCTCAATGCGATGGGTCCCGTATTGGATTCTCACTATGCGTTATATTCCAGGACTTGACCAGTTTTTTAGTCTAACTTAACTACTCAGTGCAAATTTCACATGAATTAGCAGCATTGTGTTTTTTTAAATTGAAAGTTAAAAGCTGCATTTTGTCCTACATGTCTTCATAGGAGAAAATTGTCTCGATCTGTTCATTTCCTGCGTATAAATGAAGAACTCTTATGCCGATACATCAGAAATTATTTTATAGCAAAATCGACTGAAGCGTATTCTACACTCATATTCCTGTAGGTGACTTACACTTCAGCCGAGTTTTTTTTGTTCAGCAAGGTCTTCTTTGGGATCTAATCAAACAAGATCACTTTTACAATGAGAAAATACTGTGAAAACGCTGCTAAACCGAATGAATCAAGTATTTTTTTCCAAATCTTCGTCGGATATCTAAATAATTAAATCCCGTTAATACAATATATAAATTTATGTATTGGAGGTAGAGAAGCCAGTTCTGCGAATTGCTGTTACCTGAATACCGCATCACCATTTTCCGTTATATGGCGTTCAAACAGGATTTGCCGTCGCTTGTCTCGTGTCCATTCCTCTTCCAACTTGGAGCCTAAACGATGCTCTGCTGTAAAGTAAAAGAGAGGTGCTATTTCGCACTCGTCCGGCCACACCTTGAATATGCAGCAAGCATATGGGATCCGGTGCAGAAAGAATTAATTCGGGAACTTAATAAAATACAAAGGAAAGCTGCGCGATTCGTCAAAAACTGCTACGGGCGTACAGACAGCGTTACGCAGATGTTAAACGAATTAGGCTGGGAGCCGCTAAAGACTCGGAGGCTGCGCGCTAGGCTTAGATTACTTGAGCAATTGAGAATAGATATCTTTCAGAGCGACACGGAGAACATCATATTAGAACCCCACTATATTTCCAGGTCCGACAGAAACGATAAATTAAGAGAGATATTTTGCCGAACGGATAGGTATGGGAATTCGTTTTTCCCCCGAACAATTAGGGACTTTAATAAATGCTAGGCGTAATTTCATTAGAGCGTTTCCTTTTTATATGTAAACGGCTGGTGTCCTAACACCCCCCGCCAAACGCCTATTGAGGCGGCTTGCTGGGTAGTATGTAGATGTAGATGTAGATGTAGAAATATAATCATGAGCGATAACTACGGCTGCTCTCATTTTGATGCTAACGCTTCAGGTTGGTGGGCTCAAAAAATTTCGAATGGCATTAAATTGATGGAATTAGATGTTTCGTAGAGGAATTTGACTTCCTTAACCATGCAGAAAAAAAAAACTAAGTGCAATTCCACACATGTTTTGATAAGCCCTTTGGGTTTCGACGTATCTTGCGTAATTAACATTGTCATTAAATGGGTATGTTCGTCAAAATTACCTTGATAATTACGCCAAAGGCGTCGGAATCGAACAGGTCAATCAATATAATTGTGTAATTGTGCTTTCTTTTCTCCATGAAATAGTTCTTATTGGATTTAAAATATTCAATGAGAAAATGTGAATGTTTCTGAAAAATTCAAATAAGGATTGTTTTGACCAATTTATGCTAGAATTTAAAATGCCGGTTTTGACCGATTTTCTCCTGGGACTCTCCGGTCCTTTGTCCACCCTCTTGCTACTCTTGCCCACTGCGCTGCCTCATGCCTCCAGCAAGACCACGATACATCCGTCATTTTGGCGGATTAACGATTTATTCTTCTGTTACTACTACCGCTTCATAGGCTCAGCAGAGTCGGCTCAATCCGTCATCGAGTGTGTAATCCATCTCGTGCATATCTCCTTCGCCCATCCTCCTCTCGTCCGGCTCGGCTCGTGATTGGCTGAGAGTGAAACTCACCTCCCTACGCCCACACAAGTGATCGGTCTTTCGGTTGCTTGCCTCCCGTGCTTACATTCCCATGGGCCTTTTTTTGTTTTGGCGGCGTCAGGGACCGGTGGGAGGCTGTCCGTGGGGATGGGAGGACCGGGGAGGGGGGGGGGGGTTCGAGGAGGAGGGTAGGGGGGGGGGTCAAGTGGAAAGGCGGTGAGGAACCTTTCAGAGGAATGCTCGCTTCCGAAGAGGAGTAGGAGGAGTGAGTTTGGGGGCCATTCAAGTATTACGTAAGACATTTTGGGGGTGGGCTATTCTTAAATTCCTGTAGGGAGGTGCGGGTGTCTAAGATCATCTTACGTGTGATTTAACTTGCATTTTGAGGTCGGAATTGTATCACCAATAAAATTATCACCAGAAGAAAAATCTTCGTGGTACTGCAACAGTGCAGAATTTCCCTTCCCAGTAATTATCCTCAGGACGCGATGTTTTAAAATGTGTGTGATAGGAATAAAAAGTATCTATTTATAATATCTGGATTAGTCTCAGCAGATCCTGATATGGAATGACAAAACCTTCGAACTAAACTGCCAAAAACCTTCATTATCTTTAGGTAGTACTCCAGTGGGTAGAAAATTTCTTTAATATAAAAGTGAGCCTATGCGCGTGCTTCCAAAATCTATGAAAGCTCACATAGTATTGTTAATGGATGGAAGAGTTATCTCGCTCGATGAAATCTTAAGTTATCTCGCACGGGGTGAGAGGGATGTTAAATGGGTGGTTCCAAAATCTCGTATGCCTGTTGCTCACGGTAAAATCTTCGGTAAAACGTTTTATAAAATCCACTAATTTGATAAAAATGAGCTTGCTAACGATAAAACCGTTTTATAAAACCTAGTTTTATAAAACGCTTTACGGAATAGAACAGGTTATATTTCCATGAAACCGTTTTATGAAACAACCAATGAGACGTTCCGCACATCGCGTTGATAATAATATCGTATCCATGGGAAGCCAAACAAGGAAAACGTAAACAAACATGGCTGGAAGTTCATGGAACGTTGAGGCAGTATCCTTCTTGTTAGAAGAATGCGTTAGAGCCTTAGCACTGTTGAGTGTGATCAGAAAGTAAGTAAATAAACGATACATATAGTTTTTAACCTAACACTTATCCAAAAGAGAGTGAATTCATCACTTCACGTGTTCGCAAAGTGTTTCATAGATGGCAGGACATTGCGGTCATATGAATAGTTTTTCCGTGAGCAAGTAAGTACGTTTTACGTACGATTCATTAAACTTTCAATAAAAAATTTTATAAAACTCTACTATGGAAAATTTTACCGTGAGCGGCAGGCATTAGCGTGTTACTTGAGCGCCCCTAGGGATGCATGCAGTTGGGTGGAGGGACGAGGTTTATTCGGAGGTAGGGATCGCTCACACCGGGTGCGAGGGGCACGGCTCCTCGCAATAGCTCCGGATTGCCTTACGCCGTCTAAGAGGAGATTGTGCTTAACGTGGGAGACACACAGTTGCAGACAGCGGCGCGAGAGTCAAGGGAGGAGACATCATCATACTCAATGTCCTCCAGCAAAGTCCAAAATTAGAAATGATTGTTTATAGGCTAGAGCAAATTGTGGAATTTATGAATTGCCTAATGTTTGGGCAAAGCAGAAAAATAGCCTTTTATTTTTATGCCTTCAAGGCTATCACTTTCGAGATAATCCTAGAGTTTGAAGTGTTCTAGTAATGAAAAATAAGGGCAACGGCCTGCCACGATGGAAACACCGGTTCTCGATCAGTCCCCGAAGTTAAGCATCGTTGGGCTCGGCTCGAGTTTGGAGGGGTGATCCTCCGATTCGTCTGAGTGCTGTTGCCCCTGTCTGCACGTGGCAGACAGTAAGTGCGAAATGACCTTGGCCGTCGAAGCACGTTAAACAAAAATACTACTACTATGAAAAATAATTTGTTTGCAAATGCAAGTACTAGGATTATGTCATTCATATTTTTATTCAAATAGCATGCAATATGCACAGAAAAAGCTTCGCTATTTATCAATCATAATGAAATATTCAATTATATTAACGACTGCACGAGAGATAGCTTCCATTTGCGATGGGAAATGGTTTGAAAATTCTCAATAACAGCTATATGAGATCTGACTGCCTGCATTTTAATTTATCGTGTTGGTAAGGGTAAGTCAAAACGCTATCATCGTCAATATCTTTCGGAAACTCCATAAGTGGATAAAATATTTACCCTGATTTTGGAGGATTCTCCATTTAGATTTTCATGCTCACAAAGTTAAAAAAAAACTATATAACATTCTTGAACTTGATCGCAGGGTCAAGAACATCGCACTTGTATCTTATTGCTACAATCGTTTTGCATTTTTCCCTTATTTTTTCCAAATACACCTCAGTGTACTCCCTCGCTAATTACCGATTTCATCAGATCTATAGCTTTAGAACAGGTATAACTGTTAAGCTCGTTATTTATATAATATTTTTTACAGCTTAGCTTGCACTTTAGTTTGGTGCATCAATTGTATCTCATCTCTTTATTTAAATTTGTTTACAGTCCAAAATTACCTATATTACTTTTGCTTGTCGCTTTCGTTAAAAGAAAAAATTTTGATATTGAAAACAGGTGAGTTTCTTTAAAATACCGGAATACCGCGCGAATATTCATCTCAATTTAGCAGCCTGACACATATTTCCTGCCTGAATATAAACAACGCAATAGATTATGATGTACGATTAGCAAATGTTATTACTTATTGTTAAACGTACTGGGAACTCTTGGTATCGCAGATTGAAATGCCTGTACTCGCGCCTTTGATACTGTCGTTGTGTTTTTATCAATAAACAACTAGCCATTTTCGTAGTTTAAGTCTTGTCTGCTGCGCTCCAAAGATGCAAAAATAAGCTAATGCGTTAAAAATGTAAGCCAAGTAAAGCAGTAGTAGATTGAAAACTCTATCATGGAGAAGAGAAAATGAAGTTGTTCTTCTTGTAGCTCAGACATGACGAAGTATATATTTTCATCTACATCTACATACTACCCCGCAAGCCGCCTCAATAGGCGTGTGGCGGGGGGTGTTAGGACACCAGCCGTTTACATATAAAAAGGAAACGCTCTATGAGATTACGCCTTGCATTTATTAAAGTCCCTTATTGTTCGGGGGAAAAACGAATTCCCATACCTATCCGTTCGGCAAAATATCTCTCTTAATTTATCGTTTCTGTCGGACCTGGAAATATAGTGGGGTTCTAATATGATGTTCTCCGTGTCGCTTTGAAAGATATCTATTCTCAATTGTTCAAGCAATCTAAGCCTAGCGTGCAGCCTCCGAGTCTCTAGCGGTTCCCAGCCAATTCGTATAACATCTGCGTAACGCTGTCTGTACGCCCGTAGCAGTTTTTGACGAATCGCGCAGCTTTCCTTTGTATTTTATTAAGTTCCCGAATTAAGTCTTTCTCTACCGGATCCCATATGCTTGCTGCATATTCATGGTGTGGCCGGACGAGTGCGAAATAGCACCTCTCTTTTACTTTTTCATCTGAGAATCTTCCCACAATACGCTTGACGAATCCTAACTTCTTCAGAGCTCTGCCACAATACGGTTTCAATACGGTTTGAATAAATTTTGAGAATAGTTTTAAAAGCATAACGCAAAAATCATGCAATTTTCCAAGGAAGGCTTTCCGTAGTAGTTTTTAGAATGTCAAAATCTGTCGAACCATGATCGTCATTTAAATAGCGTGAGAAAATCATTTGATGTGTTTGATGGCCTTGCAGAGGTGGGGTTAAAGAGCTCACCTACTTATCCGGGGGTCGCGAGTTCGATTTTGGATCGATGTATTTCTCATCCTATGCGTAGGTTTAAGCGTAGCCTCCGAGACATACAGGCCCGAACACCCAAATTTCGATCGTCATCTGTTTTCAAATGGTAGGCCTAAAATCGTGTGTGTTCTTACCGAGGAGGTTAGAAAGGAAATGGAGGCGACATGCCACTTGACTCTTGAATCCAATTCCGCCATTGCAGTCGGCACAGTTTAGACCTTCCTATGGCTTACGTTTCCGGCGGGCGGTCGCGTTCGATTTTCGTCAAATCTAAGTTAAAAACCATAGACAAGGCGATGTTTTTTGACTGGTTTGGCAACACCTGCTCGGCACAAAACCCAAGCACCCCTATTCTTGACTTTCGCCCATGAGCGTTCACGGTCATGCCTACTCCATTTCATTTTAACCTCCTTGGTTCTTACGGATTACTTACAATTGTAAAAATTCTAATAAAAAGTTATTTTGGCATATAAGACTTGGTTAGTGCCATAAAATTTGGTGAAATGAGATAATGCATCATAACTGATAGCTTCTGAAATTCATAAATCGTTGCAATGTGATTTTATCACAATGTAAGTACACGAAATTTAAAGAGGCGTATAGAAAGTGAACAGATTTTTATTTGCCGTTTATTGGATTTTATGTCTCTCAAACAAATAGTGCTTTGCGTACCATGAGAGCAGAAGTTGGTTATGTATCGAAGGGGAGCGTTGAATGACCATTTGAAATATATGACGTCTTCATCCTCCATTGAGAATTTGCATCGCATGACACTTACAATGTTACTTACTTTGTTAGAATCAAATGTTAGTCATGAGTATCTGTTTGTATTTTCTGCGTAACATTGAATCAAATTCTCCCTTTAATCTGCCCAATTCGGTTTCAGGTCGTGTTTGTCTATCAATTGAATGTGAGGGAAATATGTTTACCGCAATCGCAGTAGAATTTAAATTCTCGTCGTCAATTTTTCTTTCCGTTTTCGAATAGGTAATAATTGTCTTAAAAAGCCCTGCTAAAATAACACGAATGCTTTTCCGAGTGCATGAATATTTTTTATGAAACTAATGTGGCCCTTTGAAATGCGGCATATGATAAGAAATAATTGCCTAACTTTGCTGAACCTTGCCTTAAGAAATGCACAGGAAGCACATTTCCCGCGCTTTTCGTAGGCCTACTAAATAAAAGTGGGGAGAGGGGCGGGGTAGTGTATATCTCGGAGGCTACGGTTTTAGTATACGTCCTTCATTGTTGGTGAAAATATCCTGGTGCAAAAGGCCTTGCAGGCTATTTTCATGGCTGTAAATAATAACTCTAAAATATAAGAAACTGTATGTCTTAGCTAAGTTACTGCTCGAATATTGTTCGTTTGGTTTTGTGGACACTTGTCATTTGACGTAAATATTATCAGTTAATGGCAGGCTGACGTGTTAGTCTATTATTTTGGGTGGAATTATGCAAAAGGCGAGATCTGTGATCAATTCCCGTTTAGTTCATCGCAATTGTAACAACCACCCGTGGGAACGGCCAAGTTGGAGGCAACAAAGTCGGGGTTAGCGAACAAGTTCACCGCTTGCCGCGTCAGCCATGTCGGTCATTCTCCTCTTGGCATGCAATCTACTACCTCTGAGCAGAACTTTGAAGTGGTGAGGACACTCCAGCGTTTAGCGAATGGCGGAATAGCCAAGCATAAAACTAACGAAAGATTGTTGTGATCCTACGCTGCTGCGCGGAAGAATCAACGAGCGAAGAAGGAAAATTTGGGCGGTCTCTCACGCTCCTATCGCAATCCACAACGCCTCTGCTGCTAACGTAAATCGACTCTTCTCCTCGATCAATCTTTGTGACCTCAAGCGAGGGAATGCCATCGGTGGGTCCAGCAGGTGGGAGGGGCGCGGTGGAAGGGGAGATGCCTAGACGTTGCACCTCCCAGCCCAACGGCAGCAGATGCAAATAAGATATGCTGATGAGTCGGGCGGCGCTGCCCCGTTGGGTTATGCGATCGCGTAGCTGGGCATTGCCTCAAACACACACACTCTCCGGGTTTACTCCATCGAAACCCACCCCCACACCATCGGCGCGCGAATTTGGAGGAATGGACCACATCCCCCCCTCTTCCCCATCCTCCTCTCGCAAGCCCATTCTTTTCCTCCCCACAAACCATCCTCAGTTGGGATCGGTGGCTGTCGTCCATAAAACGTATCATCTCGTGTCAGATCTCTCCAGCTCGAAAGGGGAAAACACGGGAGTAAATCTTTGAGCGTACCAGTGATACGATTTATCGGAATTCACCGCAGAAGCTCTCTGTAAGTATCTATATCAACATACTTCCAAGGTAATGAAGAAGGGGGGAAGAGAGAAATAGCAATGGATTTCCACGTGGTGTATAAGTGACTCGCACTATTTTTGTCGTAGTCACTAATAGTGGGTGGGAAAAATTGATTTGTATACCAGCCAATTCCGCAGTGTTTTTTCATTATTTCAGTGTTTTCGTCAGTTCCAAAGATGCAGTACAGGGTTAATTTAATTTTATCTTTAATTTTTTGTGAAATGTTTCCTCCGTACATCTAGAGATGGGCCACTCTGAAAATTACCACGGTATTTTTCGTAATTTACCGTTCCCCTTGAAAATTAACGTAATTTTCTAGATAATTCACCAATGTTTGAGATAATCTTTCATACAGATAAATTCCCAGCATGTTCTTTTAAGCCAATTTCACATTTCCTACGTGTTTTATAATAAATTGAGGCATGTACAACTCATTTTTGGAATATTTTACTTAAATTATAACATTATAGAGTAATGCATTAGAATATTTTTCTTGAAAATTTCTGATACTTTAACAAAAGAAAGCCAGAATGCGTGTTGCTGCCGTAGTTCTTTTTACAATTTAAAATATTTCTAACAGATTAATGTTGTAGTAGGTATGGTTTAAACATAGCTATAACCTTCCTATTGCTATTAGCTTTCTCATTTAGCCATACATTTGCTGTTAAACACTTAAAACTAAAAAAATACTGGAAAATTACGGTAATTTTCTTATATTACCGTAATTTACCCTGGTAATTAACCCCAGATGAAAATTACGGTACTTTTTCCATCTTTACGTACATCGCTTCAATCCACGTAATAAAAGTTTTACAAGTAATCGTCATCTGTTGGTTAGCTAATTAGTCTTTAATAGGTGTCTCCATGTCCTCAGTTGTATAATGTAACCATTTGGACATTTTTAAATGAATTCCACGGTTAAATTCTGAATACTCGGTATTAATATTTTATTTTACATCCGTTGATTTTTTTCAACGAAACATAATTATCAAATCAAGTAGAAGAAAATGATTTTTTCAGTAAAGATAAAATTTTCATTCATTTAATTTTCTAAATCTGAAAAAATCCCCTGTAATTATTTGCTGGGTTATAGTTCAAGGTTTTCGTGAAGAAAAATAATTAAATGGTATAAAGTGGCAAGGTAGGATGTATTCTATCATTCATTTAATCATCTCTCAAGTCTCAGATCAAAGAGTATCATCCCTCCGGCTTCTCGAGTTTAATGGCAGCACGTAGCAGGTATTACGTTTTCAGGATATGTATCACGTGCGCTAATTAACTTTATGAGTTCAGGTGCTCTCGGTACGAGAGTAGACACGTTCAGCTCACTTGTTCCTCCACTCTTCTCCCGGAGCCAATTCAATTTGCAACTCTTCATCCCTCTCCATCATTCACCGGGTTTAACGTTTTGGAGGAGAGTTTGGAGAGGGGTATGAAGAGGGAGTGAAGGATAGGGTTAGGGGAGGGTTAGCGGAGGGTCAGGGGAGGCTGGATAATGCGCGCAGCGGTGGTTGGATGGGGTTCGCTTTTAAATGGCGACATGCGGGCTGAGAGTGGCGCCCTATAGATTGATTGATTGATTGATCGAATGTGAAGTGATTTTATTTTTACGGTTCGCATCGGCCGTGGGGGGAGGAACCGCTCAGACATGCTGGCAGTCTCAACTCTCCGACCCCGCATTCCATTCTTCCTTGCCCTTCCTCGGCATTTGGAGAATAAAAGGGACTCCGTTTGGGCATTCAAGTGGAAGGATTGCGCTTTTTTTAAACATCTGTAAACTTGCGCTGAACATATGAAGACTGGAAGATATAAAATAATTGTAGAGAAATTCGATTGAGAGAATGAAGCTTCCAGTAGATGGTAGGCATTGATTTGAGATTTTTGCAAATACTCCCAAGTTTCCGGTTATTCAGAGGGCCAAAATTTCATTTATCTTGTCATTTCTTTCAACTAGGTTTAAGTCTAAATAAATTCGTCCAATTCAATAAAGAAAGGTTCGGTTATTTATTCGGGTAAACATAACAAACATATACCGATTCTCTAAACTGATGTATCGAGTCAGATTTCTTGTTTATTACTTACTTACTGTTGTTTGAATCGACATTAACTCACTTAGGACAAGATATTTTGGATGATTTTATCGATGTAGGTGTCTTGGCCTAAATCCGGAGATTAAGCTGTATATATAATCTTTTCTTTGATCATCATGTGGAGTGTTACGACATCCAGTGAATAAATGACTTTGCTTTACTGGTAAGGTGCTGAATTCATTTTCTCTCGTTCTTTAGAACGCACTTTAAAGAAACCATTCCGAGCCAAGTACATTCAAATTTAAGTAATGTGTTACAAGTTCTCATACCTCTGCGGCCGCAAGTATCCATTGTCTTTGGCATTCATCTCCACTGGTGATATGGTTTAAATAGCTCTATCATCGTTCAGCCGAGCGCATTGATGTTTTCTAGGGATTCCATTTGTTCTCGATTAGACACGGCGTGAAATTGGCCAATATCGATCCCGTGGGCACTAAGGCGTGTAAGTTGTAGCAGCGGACGCTCGTGGAAATCCAAGTGTTTACGCAGTAATGTAAATTGAAGCATGTAATTGATTCGTGATTTTCCGTACTGGCTGGTGGAGACAAATCTCCTGGACGGTCCTAATTTAATCACGTAGATGTTCTTCCACGGCACGAAGTTATGTGAATTTGAGTGGTTTTTGACCAGATTCGTGAGAGAATGCCTTTGAAGTGAGTCACCTTATGGACATTGCAGCGCCTTACGAATTTTTGTTAATTATAAATCATGCCTCTCTTTATCACAGTGTTTAAGGACTTAAAATTGCCGTAAGGTCAACGCTCTGCAACAAGAAAACTTAATCGCTGCCTTTAACCGGCTTGTCAAATAACTTAACATTTTCGAAATCCGCACGAATGACTGGCTGTACCAACAATGATATTAAAATAAATAATTATTTACATAAACAATAATTTTTAAAAACTCCTTTTTTAAAACGGACCAAAAGGTGTAAAATAATTTCTCCTAGCCCCACACACATTAATATCCCCATACAGATTCATATCCCCGTATAGATTGTCCGGAAAATTTGTGATTGTGAATTTTAATAGCTATGCAAATGCTTGTAAGATTGAAAACGAAAAACATGGGACGTATGGATTACATAACTGATACATGAATAGTTCACCTAAGTCAATACAAATTTTATTGCACTGCAAATGATATGAACTGTTATGTGAGTTTTCTCAACGACAGCTACTCCCTACAGTACTTACTATTATCTACAGCATGCGACCCACGTTTTTCGTTTTCAATCTGACAAGTATTTTAATAGCTATTAATGTTCACAATCACAAATTTTCAGGACAATCTGTATGAGGTTATGAATTGGGATGAGGATATTAATGTGTGTGGGGCTATGAGAAATTATTTTATACTTTTTGGTCCGTTTTAAAAACGTGGTTTTTAAAAATTAATTTTTATTTAAATAAATATTTTCTAATTTTTAGTCTTGTGTTATTATATTTGAAATAGAAAATTGTTATACCTATCTAACAATAATATATCAATCTGTTTTATTATTATTTTTCTTAAAATTAAATTTAATAAGCAAGCAAAATTAACTTTAAAGATTTTATATCAATATTAGGTACAACAATAATTATATTTCGAATTATTATATTTTGTATATCATGTATGTATCATTTATAAGATATATTGCATTGTAATATTTTATACACATATCTTATATATTATTACACATTATTGCATTGCCATCCAGTTCTTAGCTATGTTTAAAGTTTCAAGTCTCTAGCTCATCGGGAAGTTAGTTTCAAATCGATTGCAAAATTTGTACCAAACAGACAAGAAATCGACTTAATAAAAAAGTTTTAAAATACTGGCAAAATCTGACCTTAATCGATTCTGAGCGCGTAAAAAATAGTATGCGTACTAATAAAAACATCTGCTGGATCCATAAAAAGTTTGGAAAAAATTCCTGTAGAAATATGTGATAATGGTTGGAGGAATGATTTATTTGTGCTCCTACGGATAATGTTAAGTTGCGCACCGTCTTATGAAAAACACATGTGTTAGAACTATGGGTTTATTTCATTACTTACGTGCCTACTGCTTTGAGGTTCTACAATCGGAATATTTAAGTCACAGTTGGACCGTACTATTTTACTACTAAACACAGATGAACGTGTTGGTATCTACCGATAATTTTTCTCTGGTTTCTGCCCAAATTTTCGAAATCTAAATATTAGCAAACGAATTGGTTCTTCAATTCGAAACTGAAAACTTAAACAATGATTGGGACCATATTTGTCGCCATTCCGGCGCAGTAACTACCTTGGCGGCCGTAATTACGAGGGCAAGGTGAAAAGTTCTCGGCCTGGCCATGAAAGACTGTATTTTTTATGTAAAAAATGCATTTATTTTTCCACATCATCCCTTTTTATGTCTATTCACTTTGTCCAACGTTTTTCAAATGACTAGATTCTATGACGGAAGTGCGATTCCGGTAGGTCTGCAAAATAACCATATGCGGCTGCCATAACATCTTAATTGGACTCAAAACGTTTTCAATCAACAAATATTTTTAAATGAGGGAATAGGTGGAAGTCAGATGGTGCCAAATCTGGTGAATAGGATGAATTTTCCAATTATTTTTATTTCAAATCCCTCAGTTTTCCCAGTGCCAAAGCAACTTTGTGGGCAGAGGCATTGTCCTGGTGAAATATGTTTTTCTTTTTTTGCAACCCAGGCACTTCTCACGTATTTTCTCATCCAGTTAGTCCAGAAGACTTGCGTAGTATTCACCATGTATTGTTTTACCATTTGCAAGGTAATCGATAAGAAGAATCCCTTTTGCATCCCAGAAAACACTGGCCATCACCTTTCCGGCAGATAAAATCGACTTCCGGCAGGCCCACCGGCCTCCACCCACTGCTCCGATGACTATTTAGTTTCTGGCGTGTAGTGGTGGACTTACGTCTCATTGACCGTAACAAATCAGCGCACAAAATCAGTTCGATTATTTTGAAATAGCTCCAAACATTGCTGAGAAATTTGATTATGCACTTGCTTTCGGTCAGCATTTAACAAATGCGGCACTCAACATGCACATAGCTTTTTCATATTTAATTCTTCATGAAAAAATTATCATACTCTTTCCTCTGAAATGCCAATGTCATCAGCTATTTCATACACCTTTAATCGCCGATATTCCAAAACCATATTGTGCACTTTCTCGATGTTTTCATTTGTTATTACGGTTTTTGGACGTCCTTCACATGGTTTACCTTCAAGATAGTTTCGGGCACGTTTAAATTCTGCCACCCATTTCTTAACTGTCGATAATGAAGGAGCAGAGTCCTTATAAACCTTCACCAACTTTGGATGAATTTCCGTTGGCCATTAACCGTCCGAAACGGATAGTTTTATGACAGCACGATACTCCAGTTTATCCATGTGAACGAAACACACACAAAACGTCTACTTCAAAAAGCCCTATCAACAATACCATGCGGCAGCTCAACTTGAAATTTGAATTACATTCTTGGGAAACGTGTACAAATATGACAAAACCAAAGTTTCATTGCTACTTACGCAATCTCTGTGTAAGGCCGAGAACTTTTCACCTCACCCTCGTATCTTACCTCAGTTGCACTCCCATCAAAGCTGGATGATGCCAAATTCAGTTATTGATTGAATTAGCGAATCAGTATCTTTTTAAACTGTATTGAATTATGTAAACCCTTTTGGCTTATCTGGGAGATTTAACTCGGGAGAACGATTCTGACTGCCATTGAAATTCGAGTGCCGTATTTCATGCGGCCTTCATTTAAAGAAATACGCCCTGATGGAGGGTGGGGGGGGGAGGAAGAGGGAAGGGGGAGCGGGGGGGAAGAAGTGGGAATCGCTTCAATAAAATATGTCCGGCGTGACACCTTTCGAATTCCACTTAAAAATCTCCGCCGGGATTTGATTCACGGCTTTAAAAAATCTTTAACATAAATTAGTCCGCTTCGAACGCACTTAGGCGACAACCATTTGTCCTCTTGCGTCGTGGGATGAAGCGATTTATTTTGCAGCGGCTTCGAGTCAAAAAGACAGGAGTCAAAGAGCGCAAGGCAAGAATCGCGGCGAGGCAAAACGGCATCACTTCCATTCGCAAGGAAACTTGAGAGATCTTCCTCATATTGTGTCCGTATTGCGATCCATACCTATTCACGGGGCGACCCCTCCCCCCCCCCCCGTTTGTCATATGGCCCCCAACCCCTCTCTTTATTTCCCCCCCCCTCCCTTCGCATCTTCTTTTTTTAGCCTTTCATCAATTATTACACCAGCAGCAATTACCCTTGCTTAACTTTGACCCCCATAAAATCCACATATTGTTGAATATTGGACTACAGCTAATGGCCGCATCCGTAAGTCCCTTGCTAATGGACTCGTTCATATCCAGTGAAAATGGTCCAAAATTTATGAGACGGCGCTTAACCGATAGAGTTTGCACGATAGTCGTTCGACCCGATAAGTAAGCTTAAAAACTGTCGAACCATTTTTTTCCTTTTATCTTCTGAACGACTAATTCGGTTCCGTTACAACATTTTGTTTCCGCCCCTCATGTGATGGGATTTAAATGCTAAAGTATTATCAAGTTTGAAGTACGAATACAAAAGGAAAGGTGTAACTTTTATAAACAATACTTATCTTATCTATTGATCTTCATGGCCCTCATAATAGAATTGACCATAATTGGATTCGGCCGCGGAGAGAATGAGCTGTAAAGTGGTGGGTGGTATGTCTCCTCGGATTAGAACCGAATCTGAGAAAGTATAGTTATACGGAAGAAGCAAAGTGTTGAATACAATAATAACACGTCCATCCGAACCCAGCTCCAGCTGAACGCGGGTAACAAACATTTGGAAGCGAAAAGAGTTTCGTTTCTCTGAGCTAAGAACGAAACGGATGATGAGGTTCACCCATAAAAATGTCAGGCATATTTTGAATACTTTTCGGAAGTAATCTTAATAGTTTAAGGTGGTTCCACCGTAAAATGACTTATATGTCATTTAATTCATATTCTGTCTACTTGTATAAAAAGTTGTCCTCCATCTGATATGAACAACAGAATAAAACCTTTCCGCGCTATTTTATTCTATAATTGAACTTGAAGTTACATGGTGTTCAATGGGCGATTGTGAGAAACACGGGGAAAAATAGTATTTTATCATCAAATATAAATGCCATTTTTGCGGATAACTATTTATAAGAAGGAAATAATCCAGTTAAATTGAATAAAAATAAAATATAGGCATCTTTCCACCTTATGTTTTAGTTATTAAGGAATTACTGCGGTAATTGAAGTCAAAAAGCGGTCATTCGTAGGCAATGGCGCTGCAGTCGGCTCCTATGGCTGGAAAAAAGTGCTCATTGAAAATACTTTCGTGGAATAATCCACATTTTTTCTACATTACTTTTGGGTTTCTATAGGTAACGCATTTCATCAGTGAAAGCAGGATGTTTTGGACAAAATATCAAAAATGTGGAATTTAGTATTTGTTTTGACTCACACAGTCGCGGTGGAACCTCCTTAACGCCAAGTATAAAGCACGAAGGAGCGGTACCGGTACGATTAAATCAACTATTCCCGTGAATGAGCATGCCGAGTAAGGTGCCAGTAGCTATCTAATCACACACGCCTTGGATCTAGCATTATACTCGAGAGCAATAGAAAGATTTTGGCACTAAAATCGTGTGAACCTGAATGCTAAGTGGGAGCAACGCATTTCTCCACAATAGCCTCCGGCACATTCCGGCCACTTCTCCCGCGCGGGGCACCTATTTGAAGAACATTCCTTCACGCCGAGTAAGTTGTGCGAGAACATTCCGAGTAAGTTGTGCGCCAGATTTTACGCAGTCTTCACGGTGGCTCCGTCTCTGAAATGTATTCACCCCTGTGATTCGCGAATTTCTTTTTGCCTGTCGTTTTGCCTACATGCCAATGACTCGGATTCTAATCAAATTTCCTTGGCGGAGTTGAGAAAGGAGTGCGGCCGTACCCCGGATAACGGGAATGGGAGGGAGTTGAGTCGTAAGGCGATTCTCCCACCCGTTCTATCTCGGGATGGAGAGGGAAGTTCGGGGATTCTGGGAGCACGGGAGGTTGATGATGGCTCAGGGGGTGGGTGGGTGGAGGGGGTCGAAGGCTGAGCGGTGGGAAGGGAGGCCGATGATGAGGAGGAGGAGGAGAGGCCGTGTTCCTGGCTTCCGGAGTGGATCCAATGCTCGCTCGCTAATGGGGTGACTCAAAACGCCTATGAATATGCAGCAGCAGCAGATGCGCCCCCTCCCCTTGCATCTACATCGTCATCCCTTAAGAGTATTCGTCGTGAGGGAGTGCGGCAGTGGTTGTCAGGAGAAAACGGACGAATTACGGAGCGGAGTCGTTTTCTCTGACGAGAAATCTCAGTGAATTCCTATATTAAGTATATAAAATACATTCCTATTCTACCATTTCTGTTGTCGAAACAAATGTAAATGCACGTTATTACTCGTACTTCCTCTCACTCCCGACTGAAGAGGAACTATGTTGTTGGGCGGTCAAGGGCCTGCCACGATGGAAACATTGGTTCCCGTTCAATCTACGAAGTTGAGCGTCGCTGGACTCGGCTCAGATTCGGCGGGTGATACTTCTATTACTACTCCGAGGGCTGTTTCTCCTTTCTTCAAGTGGCAGACATGCAAACTGCGAAATGGCCTATCATTCGAAGCACGTTATACCCAAGTACGACTGCTGTTGCTAGGCCTGATCTTGGCTAGGACGTCTATGGCTACCTCAGGCCGAGCATTGGGCATAGGTGTTTGTTCCTGGCTAACTGCGAGTTACAGTTATTTTCTACCTGTGTGCTCCTGAATTATTTTTGAATTTCAGCCACCATGAACTCAGGGAATTAAAATTCAGAAAATGGTCATCAGAATGACGAACTGAAAAAGAAGGCCATTCTGTTTTTAACCCTGGGTGAGGCGCAGTGGACGAGCCCATTCTTTGTGGAAGACTTGAGGAAACAAAATTTTCATCTAACCTGGACACAAGTGTGCCCTTGAACTCAGTGATTTCAGTTAGCCAGTTTTCAATTATCAGCTGAGTGCCCTTGAGCTGATCGATTGTTTATTATTCAACGCTCATATAATGTGTCGCTCACCGTCCATTATCACAAATATAAAATCTTCAAGGATATCGAAAATTGATTCACACTATTTCTATTTCCCCAATCGTTTCGATCAATTCTTACGTTTAGCATAGTGGCTCCCAGCTTACCCTATCCTGAAATTAGTTTGCATCAACCCTGGTGTCTTGCAGCCTCTATCTATGTTGGTTCTTTTGGGAGGCGACCACCGTTTTCTCCTCTTAGGATAGGTTGGTAGAGAGGCTATAAAGAAAATGGGAAATGGAGGAAGGAGCGTTAAGAAAATTGGCGTCGGCATGAGCCTACTCACAACGAAAGCTAGTTGGATTACCGTTTAAGGTCCTTCCGATGGACGTAGTATTGCATTTGAAGTGATCTCATCACAGCAGTCAAGTGGGAATCAGGATTTCCTCTAAAAATATCTAATGGGAATCGAATTAAGGCCCACGGGGTGGGCGGCCAATTCTCCGGGCACTACACCAACCCGATCCCCCAGAGTAAAATAGAAGTGGTTCCTTGCCAGAAATATATATTTACAGTTTTCATGGAAAATAAACACTTTTTTGACTTTGACTTGATACAATATCGCAATAAAAGACTGCGTATAGAATGGATTTGAAGACGTTTACGAAAGTCACTGAGCTCGTGAAATTAGCCTAGTTTAGGGGTAGCGAAACTTGGTGGCGCTCTCTTGTTATGAGCTTGACGTCAGGTAGAGGAAACTGTACGAGAAAGTTGTGGGAAAGTTCCCTGAGAGTCTAAATGCTAGCAGTCTTCGCACAAGTCTTCTGGATATCTGACCCTGATCACAGACTTTCCTCTAATGAGTACCATCAAGTTTTGCTATGCTGATACCTAGCTTACGTCTTGAAAGTAATCAAACTACTGCGTGGTATCACTCTTATGATTTCCCGGTGAAAATATTTCTCTTGAATTGAACACTTATTCAATTATGGTTGAATAATACAAAAAAGTAGTTGTATTTCAGTAATGTTGAAGTATCACGAGAGTAGCTAAGTTGGCCATAGGAATTTGTTGTAACCTTATTTCCTCGTCTTTCTCGTATAGCCGTCCAATAGGCATTATCCAGGAAATCTTAATGGAAAGCCAGGACTATCGCCACCACATCAAACCAATCCTCTCCATCTCTATTCGTCGGATTAATGGCTAAGCTTCGGACTCTTTGTAGGATTTCGTTTGGATTAGATTCATGCCCACTGCAAGTTTCTCCTCGGACTTTCCTTATTCCCGTTCCTCGCAATCCTTTGATCTAGACTTCAGGCCTTTTATCTCACTCTAAAGAGTTCGCGCTTGCGCATTCGTTCCCGTCTCACAACGGAGTGGTTCACCGCCGGTCGTCCAACATTCGCCGAACAGCGCCATCTCCACACCCACTGCACTCCCAAATCATCCGATTAATGTTTTTGGCGTTTGTCATCTGGCCCGTCCGCCACTTCCCGCTCACCAGACGGGTCGCCGATTTTCAAATCCTCACCGAAACGTTGACCGTCTGGCGCGTGAGACGACATTAATCAAGGCTCTGAAATACGTCGGAATCGACATGTATCAATGTGCGGAAATCGTACTTGGGCCTCGGCAATCTCTCTTCTCCACTCGATTGGTGTTTGCCCTCTCGCATTTGTTTTTCCCCCTCGGATTAAATATTCGGCTGGCGTCGGGCGAATCCGCGACTGCGCATGCGCAAAACTGCTTCGCGACGAATTCCTCAAGGATCTCTCCTCCGCCCCTCTTTACTGCCGACCCACTCCAACTTCCAACTCCTCCTTAATCACTCGTCTTGAGCCTCGCCTCCCTTTAATCCAACCCACCTCTTCAAATGCTCCGCTGCTTCGCCTTCTCACTCACTTCTACTGGATTTAAACTACTTTTCGAATAGCTCCACGAGCTAAAACGGTGGAATTCGTTTTGCAAATTAAGCGAAAGTGTAGCTTAATAATTATCCTCTTATGTTTAATCAACAGATTCACTCTGCTTGTCGGACTTATTTTACTGAATGGGGGAGCTAAAATTTTATTTCTGAACGAAATAGAAAGTGTCAGCAAGCTTTGAAGTTTATTTTTAGTTTTACGGATGTGAGGAAAGTAAATGGCAAAGAAGTGGATAAATATTAATACTTTGGCTCAATTTTGACTATAGAGGGTTTATAGGAAACGGGTCAACAGTGGTTTAGATGTACTTAGGATTTTTAAATATGCCTATAAAGGATCTTTGTATATTACCTCCAGAATAGGTATATATGATTACCTACGTCTTACCTATAATTTACTTGTATTCATAAATAGTTAACTGATTACTAACTTGAAGCGTGTATTCGATCACTTCTTTGTTTCTGAGAGTTTTGGCGCTTGTATTTTGTAGGTATACTTATATTTTTGTTTAGTGCGCTTTAATTACTAAAAAAGATGATTTTCTCGATTTTATCGGGTAGTGAATAGCTGTAGATACTCCATGTTCCCTACTCAGTTGAAGTGGGTTAAAAGTTATGGAAAAATCTTCTTTGTTTTCAGGTTTGTTTCCAAAAAAACTAGATTTTGTGTGTGCATTGTATGCATGAAACGATTAAACTGGAACTTAATCCTGAGTAGAGAAGCATTTGCGTAATATCGTAAAGGAAATTGTGTTCTGAGTAAATAATGACTCATCTGTGTGATAAAAAAAACTTAAACGTGGTGCATTTATTGCTATTACGATAAGGATGTGGGTACATTCAACTGAAGAAATTGACTTTCACTAGCGCTGGTCTTTTGGAAATCTTATCATTAAATTCCACAAATGTTGTGATTTTTGCTGAAATAATGGTAACCTAGGTGGATAAAACTGAACCACTGTGGAATTTTTGAAAGCAAAGAGTTTTATTGCTTATGATCTTAGTCAACCTGTTCCTCAGCGTGACGTCCGATATCTTCACTTATGTTCGGATTACATTTTTATTCGGTTGCTAGAGAAAAAAAACGTTTGACGGAGGGAATTATGCAGCAAACGTGCAGAAGAGGAAAAATGTATTTACTTTTCGAAACGGGTTCGCGTTATAATGTGCCTTGTTTAGGTGCCGAAGAACAGATTTTATCGAGATTAAGGAGCGATAGCTGACGCGTGTTGGCTGGCGTCCATGCGACCCTGCAAAAATGACGCTGCTGGGCGTTATTGGTGAAGCCCGAGTAATCTACGCGCTCTGCACCATCGATTGCAGCCCCTTAACTTACATATCTCCCTAATAAATCTTGTGTAATCGTAAATACAGGATACAGACAAATCGTAAATATAGAATTACCCTCAAATAAAACTGCAGTAATTGTAATTTGATGTTCACTCCCCCATTCTATCCTTGCCCACCTGACAACCCAAGCCTGTACTCCCTTCCCCCCTCCTCTTTCCTCTGCTTATCTCAGCAATTCACAAGAACCTAAAGTGAGGGCCCCATAGGCCACTCTCCCGAATCCTCGGGAAGGTTACATTGTTGCCACGCGTCTGCGATAGCCCCGTAGTTTGAAGGGAACCCGAACACGGACTATGGGGTCCTTGCCCTTGGCTGTCGAGAAACGAATAGTCATCCATAGGTATTGAGGGGAATGTTATTCAATTCAAATCAAGTACTTGAGAGGAAAATGATTTAATGTATTTCAAATCTATTGAAGGCAAGAATAAAACGTTATACAAGAACCAACGTGTGCGTCAGAATAGCCCAACAAATATATTACCACGGCTCGGGAAGGAGAGAAGCTCTAGATATGGTACGGATGGATGGCGCTGCGTCTGCAAGTGCGAGGTGGTAATAGATTTGGGGAGGAGAGGAAACAGGAAGGTATTGACGTTAGGAAAAGTGAAAGGTCACACTCCCGAAAGGGATAGTTTCACTTGGCTATTCTGAGCTGTTCTTAAAACTGTACAGAAATACACGAGGAAATAACAAGCTAATGCATTCAATAGAAAACTGGAAAATAACAGTCACAAAAATATATTGAAACTCGCCAACCGATTTCCAGGTCACAACAATATGTCTCGTAACAACAACCCCCCCCCCCTGTTATTCACCATCAACCGTACCCGCCCCCTTCTTTACTACTACCTCCTTCATTGGTCAAAATCCACCCCCTCTCTTTCCTTTTGCTTATGTATAAATATTCCCATTGGAGACATAACTTGTGTAGACCTGATGATGACGCCCTAAGAAACGTCGAAGCACGTGTAGTGTAATATTTACATTAAAATTTAAGGGGAAAGTACAATTACTGCAGTTTTATTTAAGTACTAAAATACTGTTCCACCATATAACGCCCGAGACTGTCGAATTTAGAATTACCCTCACTCCTTTGTAGGATTTTCTCATCCTCTCTCCATGTGTCTGTTGTTGTTCTTCTTTTGAATCACTCGTTTAAGTGATTCCCAGAAAGCCAACACTTAACGTTAGGTTGTAATTTCGTATTATTGAAACCATCACTGTGTGTTAATTTCTATTTGTTTTCTAATTTCAGGTAAGCTGCTACCATTTCGAGGTCCTCCAGTTCCAAACTCATCAAGGTCCTCAGTGAATAAGCATCATGGAGTCTTGGAGAGGAAGTGAGGGTTTATTTTTATTTTACTTAACCCCTTGGACGAGGTATGTCCTGGGCAAGGACCTGACTGACATGGTCTCATTGTTTTAAAGTGAAATTCACGTAAACATCATTGAAGGGCGCTTGTAAATAGGAAACGAGCTAATGAAATAGCATTGGTATAGTTTATTTTTTTACTGAATAAATGTGCAAAGTGAACGCAAATATATTTGATAGCAGCATCCATAATAGTTTATCGTCATCGATGTACGATAATGTTTTTTCTCATTCTCTTACAATTTTTTATGTTATTATTAGTGTGAATATATGCTTTTCATATGTTATTGTTCTTATGAAAATTCCAGAAATACTGGAGTTATCGAATTCTGAAATTCAACACCAATTTATTTCGATAAAGTATGGATATTTTAGCCATTATGCGTTTTTGAATTATTTTCAACTTCAATTTTATGTCTTAAGATGTCATGTTAATGAAAATTCATGGGTTTTAGTTGATTTTAGAAACATCTATCGCACTTCCTATGCGGATAGCAGTAGGAGTATAATTGAATCATAGTGAATGAACGAAACTCAGCATTCGTGGAGAATAACTGTCATAAAGTAGAACCTGTAGAATTATTTTGTGTGTATAGGATTTTTTTTTATTGTGATACCCCCTTTGTAGTATTGCGTCCTGATAAAATTTTAGTTACGTATTATCCGATAGAATTTCATTTTCAGCGTCATTTTCACTCCTGTCTATTCCAGGAGCATGGTTTATTTTTGCTTGTACGTATCATAAAGGAAAAAAAATATTAAATTTGCGAAGGCTCTTCTGGTTTCAAAAGGACTAGATTTAAATAAAAATGAAGAAATAGGAAGCCAACATTGCCAAAAGCGGCCTACAAAATTATGCTCCATACCAGCATTACATACCTGTGCTTCATGAGCTTTAAAAATGGCCTTCGCCAGGATACAATGAAAAGTCTTGATTCAAAGTGTAAGTGCAAAATATTCAGTACTCTAGGCGTCAAATTTTGAGTGTCCGGTTCTTTCCCATAATTCTAGGTTAGCTTAACTACAGCGGCTTACATAACATTTGTGAGAGTTTTATGTTAGGTCGAGTTTATCATTTGAATTGTTTATCTCTCACCGCCGTTCCCACTCTCCCCATATCTCCCACGTTCAAGATAAACCCTTTATTTTTCCAATCGCAATTCACTAGCCGTCCGTAAGGGCAGGCAGGTCCCTTGTTTGCGAGTTTATTCCACGGTCCGTGCCTTCCGTTAATGCGGCCGTAATTTATTTGCCCGTGGGACTTCACCCGTGTAATTCGACTCCCTTATCACGTTCATTCAACACGGCGCTCTCACTCCACCCCACCGACTCCCGTCATTTTTTAAACTCAACTCTTAAGGGTCTTCCCCCGCCCCTTTCAACTCTCCCCCCTCCTTCCCTTCCCCGCCGACGTAACCCCCTGCGCATTCCTGCCTGGCTTGCTGCTGTGTGGACCCTTGAGAGGGGAGGATGAATGACAACATTGCTCAAAGTCATCCTGATATCTGCTTTTCCTACGGATTCTAACGCTAGTTCTGAAACTTCAGGTCAGAATAAATATGTAATCACTTTCCACCCAGGGCTGTCATGTCATTTTTGCTTGGGTTGTGGGAAGAAGATGGAGTGAAAACGTTTTTAGAGGAGCTTAAGTATATACATGTATATTGCGTTTACTCAGGCGTAATGCTGTGGAAGTAGTGTGTGTGTGGAAAATAAATAAATATCACCCTTCAAAAAAACTCAATTTGCGTGGCCTAGATTTCGATTTCACATAACCTCTCTCGAATTTTATGTTTGAAAATATTATACGTGCCGAAAATCCTGCAAGGAAATAGGAAGAAATTGCCACGAGAATCTAGTTTCCTTGTGTCCTTCAAATCTAGTCCCGCGAATAACATCTAGTTGCCGTGTGTCCTCAAACTTTGCCACGGGTAGTAGTAAGCTTGGGTGGCGAGGTGGTCTGCGCGTTGGCCCTGGATGTCAAAGGTGTGCGTTTCGATTCCTGGTAAAGGCCGATTTTGTCTCATGGTAATATCTGCGCATTCGGTGTAGTAAATGGATGATCAGATCTTTTTACTGCATATTTTATAACGGTGTAAAGTGTCCAATAATTAGTTTTTCCATTTTAATGTACTTTTATAGTGGCTTATTCAGCCCATAAACATTTTTAATAATCGAATCGAGTATTTAAGCGGATAATTCTATTATAAAAAATATATTATACAATTTTTCCATTGTTAACTTGCATGCCTTATTACGTTTTGATTTTTAAGTTTATGACGAGTTAGCATTAAGTGTGACAAATATTACTTCCATATCTATCTCGCGTAAACGCACGCATATGCGTGGCTTCTCCGAATTTCATCTTTTTCAATCTACCTACATTCTTTCCCCTAAAAATATCTCTTTCGATTAAAAAAAAACTTGCTCGATAGTAATACTTTGATCCTGAATAAATCATGTGCATTCTCGAGCAAGATTATCCTGCTGTGCTATTCCGTGGAAACATCATGATTGTGATGGTTCTATTTAGGTGGATGTTCATTCTCATGGGAAATAAGATAGCTATGTACCTTTACGTAAAATGTATTGAAGACAAAATTAGTTTCAACAATTCTTCGTCATCATCGGGTACAAATATTCTGACAAGAAGCGTGGCATATATTAGCGTTCATTTAACTCTTATGTAACGTCATGCTTTTTGGCTAATATTTTGTACTTGAGGATGAAGCAAATGCGTTGTAACAAGTTGTATCTTAATAATAAATTTGGTGGAAAGATTCATGGTCCTCTTGATTCCCATGAGAAGAAACCATGATCAATGCGCTTACCCGAAATGCGTTATTCCTGTGTCAATGTCAGAAGCACCGGTGTAACTTCTGGGTGGTGCCAGGAATTGATTTCGTTCCCGTCTTTCTCGTTTTCCCTTTTTTTCACTCAACCCTTCCTCTTCCCACCCCGTTCCGAGTCGCCGCCCCTCCCGTCCCCCGCAATTGTCTCCTCCCACCCACCCTTTTCTTTCTGTCACCCCGCACGTTCGGGGAATTCATTAAAGCGTCATTGATGTTCCGGTGGCGGAGTCGGGAACAGATCGGCAGATTGACGGTCGTTTTTCGTGTTGCCCGGGCGGGCGTGGGCGGGTGAGCCCAATCCGACGCGGCGGCGGCGTGTGGGTCCTCCAGAGCGACACACGGGGCTGCCAAGTGAAATCGTTTCTGGCAGGGAGAGGGGGAGGGTTTGGTTTCGGTGGATGCTTGTACCCTTGTGAGGGACGAAGAAGGGTAAGCTGGGATAAGGTGAGGGTGTGGGGGGTTTACCGATGAGAGTACGCAGAGACAAATAAGGAGAAAATTTTTCCCTTGCGCGGCAGCTGGTAAATATTTACGTCGGCTTAGAAAAGATTGACGTTAAATTCGCAGAACAAATCCGAATTTAAGGTAGTTTGAGCGAAAAATCACTTCACCTAGAATTTGATGAATTTGGCATCATTTTAAAGAGAAAACCTTCATCTTTCCAATTTTATCGAAATATCAACCCCGAACTACTTTTCGAGCAATTTGCCTAAAAATATAAACTGTTTTACATGGGATAGATTATGGCTATTCGTTCCAGAGGGAGAATATTAAACAAATTAGGAACTTCTAGCACCTAGATTTCGTCAAGAAACTAACGGTGTGTATATTGCATGTTTTCTCAACTATTTATAAAAATTAATGTATAACTCGCCGAAGTAAGTTTTACAGAATCGCAAAAACACCTGCTGTTTTGAAGGGTTTTCAGCCGTACGGCGGGAAAAAATGAGTCAAGATAGAGACTTATTAAGCTTTATTTATTTAATTACTGATAATTTTGGTCATATATAACTATATCTTTGCGCCATTAATATTACAATATTTATTTCATACTTCTTACAGACGCTGAAGTAAAAAAAATAAAATTTTAATATGGTCTCCATTATGACTAGGGATCTATCTCGCTCAAACCACCGTAAGTAGCTATCGAATTTTTTGCCCTATTCACCAGGTAATTTTTCCGGTGCAAATTCAGGCTTAGCTTATTCTTCTTTCTTATCTCTTTTTTTCCACCATTTGAGCATTTGGCATGTGGCATTATTTTCCCTGTCATGGAAATACTGGATCTCACCTTATCCTTGGGTTTACATGTAAAAATTGACCGAGTGAATCAGGCTTCAGTAGAGAATGTAAACATGTAAATTTGAGGAACATTGTAATACTGACAAATGAGTTGAAAAAAGTTTAAAAAATCGTATGTCACCGATAAATTTTAAAAACTTACTTATTTCATCAATCTTAACGTTTTCTCAGTTGAGAAGAGAGTAACTTACGAGGTAGGTTAGGAGTTCCTGGTCTTACGCTTCAAGTAATTATACCTTTAAAAAATTAAGCAGAATGTAGAAATAACCACGGTTAGGAGAATAGGTTTACTTACTACCTATTATGAGAAAAATATGAAGACTGAAAAATTGTCTCGGAAGACAGAAGCACATTGCCGTCGTAATGGAAAGGTATTGACCCTAATTCTGATTGCAGCCTGGATCATCTACTAAGTGATTGCAGTCGTGAGTGGGTTCGCTTGACCCATGTTACCCTCTGAATACTGTCATCTACTCGATTACTACTTCAAAGAACTAGTAATTGATCTACCGTTGCTTGAATGGCATTAACTATTTAATTGCATCATATAATTTGTCACGTGCTTTTAACTTTGCTAAAATAGTCTTATTGATTCCCTGTAAGGTAGGAATTAGACAACTTATAAACTTTGCATTAAGATGATAACTGATTTGACGATGTTCGCTGCTAGAACGCAAAGCGTTCCGAATTTGGAGATGAAAGGCGATCGAACATTCTTTGTAGATGCCGGAACCGGATCTAAGATTCCATGCTTCCCACATCGAGACGGATTATTAAAAATAAATATAAGATCGGCAGTCATGTTGGTTGGCCGAAAGTGTCTACATCCGGATCATGACTCTTTTTATTTATTTTATTCTCTCTTTAGTATTTGTCTCAAGATAAACTGTCACGTGTCAAACGAATATAATTTGATTTCATAACTGTTATCAAGTTGTCCCACCTCCTGAGAATTTTACAAATTGCGGCGTTCAACCTTCACGCTTCAAAGGTGAGGAGACAGATCGATCTGCGTCGCGCTCCTTTCTCGTTTTCATGGTCATCGGCTACTTAAGCATTCTTTGTTTCTTAGGCCAACGATTGCGCCGTAGGTTTAAGGCTCGGTCAGATTTCTCGCTCGAGTGCTTTTTCTTCATGAATTAAATGTTTGTCTCGAGCCTTCGACCGAAGTCTCTCCTCCTACACCCTTACCCAACTTCCTCCTTTGAACACCAGATGGAGTGTGCCTTAGAGAATGTGAGATGGAGGGGACTGTGAGAGGACTCGTTGTACTCGATCAGTATTCATCAAGACGAAGATAGGCTTTCCCCACCTCTCCGTTTCATTCTTCTTTCAGCTCAACGCTTCTCAAGTATCTGTCGTTACTTCTCTCTTAATTTGTTTGCTCCGTGTTTTATCTACATTCTTGATCTTTCTCAGTAATTTTTCCTTAATATAATCTAAGTATATTAAGTCTTACTATGTTTCCAACAACCTCCTTTCCTTTTATTTGTAACTTCCCTTGTTATCTTCCTTGCTTTGAGAAGCCCAGAATGTAACCTTCCCCGTGGTCACTTTTTTTTCCTTTCCTATTTCGCACTTTGCTGGATCACTTTCTTACGTTTGCTATCCCGACCCGCTCCACGATCCGGAGGGTCACAAGGTGTGGTCTTTGTATAATTCAAACGTACACAAATACACATCACACTTCAAAATGTACAAATACACATCACACTTCCAAGTGTACAAATAACAAATTTATTTCTCTTATTGATATCTAGTGAAAAGAATATGCTATTCAAATACGTTCAAAGTTATCTTACCTTACAAACAATCCCCGTGACTTGATATAAGGAACTGTTCAACTCTTCTCTTTTCGAAGGTCAACCCTCGTGGTTACTTCCTGTTCCGTGATGACAATCTCCGCCGTCGCCGGTCTCCCAACTGCCTATTTCTTAAGTCTCTTAAATCCACAGTGTCCTTTCTTCTCCAATTCTTCTGTATACCTCCTCGTTTCTCACCCTATCCGTCCATTTGATCTTCAGCGTCCTCCTCCAGCACCATGTCTCGAAGGCTTCTATTCTTTTCTGGTCAGTTTTTCCAATGGTCCATTCTTCTGATCCGTGGAATTCCCACACGAATGTTTTCACGTACTGTTTCCTTGTCTCCCGTCTTAAGGCCGTTTTACACGGTACGTCTTTTTGTACAAACTCTTCCGTGAACTCTTGCATGAGGCAAAATGTATCATGTAACGCAGAAAATTGTATGAACGCTTGTGCGAATGTCTCAATGCCTGCACGGGAAATAGAACCTGTTCTAATTTCGTTGAGACAAACGTACAATCTCACGTATGTATGTGCATTCGTTTGTACAAAATCTTTCATCGTGTAAAACGGCCTTTATGCCCTTCGAGCAGAGTAGCGGCCTTTTAGCCATGAATGCCGTCTTAGCTTGGGCTATTCGAAGCTTGATGTTTGTCGTGCTTCTTCCATCCCAGGTAATGGTGCTCCCGAGGTAGGTGAATGATTCCACTTGCTCCAATCTTTCTCCTTTGAGGCGGACGTCGGCCACTGCTTTCTCTCTTCCGCACACAAGTATCTTGGTTTTCTTCTTATTGACTTTCATGTTGTATTGCTGGAACACTTTTCAATTGTGTTCACTGAGTTATGTAGGTCTTCCTCGTCTTCTGCTACGATGGCGATATCACCAGCGAAGCGTAGCATGTTGATTTCTTCTCCATTCACTTTGATTCCTTGTTCTTCTATTTCTTATAGAGGCACTTAAAGGCACTTCATCATACATATCACTCTTTTGTGTTGAATATTGAGAATCAATCAGGGTTCGTGGAAAAAATGCATTGCATTTTTATTTTCACTAGTCCAGCAGAATAATTTAGTGCTTGTCGCACTTTTTTTTCTATTTTCAAATATATTTTAGTACGTTTGAGAATAGTTACGTCGCCAACTATTTTCTGTGTTTCTTTTTAGTAATTCACGCTAGATCGTCCTTACTTGCTTGGTATATCCAGTTTAATTATCATCCTGCAGGCCAGTGATAGTACTTATAAACATGGATGCAAATTCCGTGATAGCTATTATGATGTCTAAACATGATCTCTCAGAAACTCCCTAAACTCTCGTATGTTGTAATGGGCAATGTATCTACAATTCAACGGTTGGAAACGCTAGATAGATAATTATGTCATAGATTCGTAAGTTTTTTTATTATATTTTTAATTTCCCGGCCTCAGTGGCGGCGTACAGTGGAACAGGATATCTAAAAGGTGGCCATTGCGTTAAAAATAGCGTGTCTATGTAGGGTATTTTAAGCAATAGGTTGGGTGCTTTGACAGTTCAAGTATCAGAAAATGCTACGAGTAGGTTGATACTGGCGATGCTCAACTGATAATTCAGAGTTACAGTGAGCGCGCCAAGCAGTTAACAAGAGCATTTAGACCAGGGACAGCCGCGGCGGGTTAAAAGTCCTAGCCTGTCGAACCAAAGGTCGCAGGTTCGAATCCCGCCTGGGTAGGATTTACACCTCCCTGGGCTTGATTGTGTGTGTTCGTCTACATATCAAATGATTATTTATTGGCTTCGGCTGTTAGCCATAGATACATTATTATTACCTATTATTTGTTATATTGGGGTAGCAATGTGTCATTTAACTGTAAACATTAATACAGAACAAGGTGAAGTTTTGGAGTAGTAGTGGAGGGAACTATAATAGTTTTTTTAATACGAGGGTAGGTGAAAATCTCTTGTTAGACACTGTGATCCCCGTAGCTCACAGTAGTGTGGGACTCTAACCCACTAAAAACACCTCACATTGGCTACAACCTAGCAAGCTCGTCTAGGCAGCTTCTCTTTCATGCTTTCGTTGCAGGTGATGTGATATAGCCCACTGGCTACTCCTATTGATGGGGTACAGCCCACTGGCTACTCCCCTGTTTTGTGATTTTATACGGTAATATTCACATTAGGTTTCACTGGTAAATTCCCTTGCTGTATTAGGTCATGTGGAGCATGGTGCTAGACTTGGGAGCTACACCAGGGTGCTGGACGAGGCTAGGGGAGCGTGGTGGCCTAGTGGGTAGAGCTCTTGGCTACTGATCGAAGGGTCCCGGGTTCAAATCCAGGTGAAGCCTTTGGACGCCTGAAACCCTGAAAATGAAGCCTGAAAAAATCCTCGGAGTGCGAATGTGTGAAATTCACACGCCTGTGGCTTAGTCTGGTGTGAGCTCTACACTGAATTATCCAAACCAACCTTCGGGTTGAATCACTGGGTGACTAGGTCATGGGGCTTCAGTCATTTGAGTCTCCTTAACAAGACTGGAACTTCTTCCGCCACTTTCGTCCTCTCTCTGTTTACATGGGTCTGCCCATGCTGCTATGCATATTTTTGAACTATTTCAGTAACATGTTCTATTTTAAAATCTCTGTGGAGATTGTCATTTCTGATGTAACAAGGCGAATTTACTATTTTTCTAAGGACTTTATTTTGGAATGTTTGTATTATCTTTATGTTGCTCTTCTTTGTGCATCTCCATAGTTGGATCCTATAGGTCCAAACAGGCCTCAGTATTTGTTTGTATAGCAACAGTTCATTTTCGACTGGCAATTGCGAGCTTCTAAGAGCCTGTACATTTTCCTATATTTTATTTTTATATCTATAGTAGTGAAAAAATAAACAAAATCAAATAAATGGTAAATTGATACTTCTAAGGGAGAACGTCCTTAATCAACGTATATTGAGATGCATTTACATGGTCTGCTATAATAGTAGCAAACATAAGATGAATGAACTATGCAAAGGTAGAAAATAATTATAATTGAAAATATACTGTCAATCTGTAAATAAAGCGGGAGGTAAACACTTCAATTCAGGAGGTGGGAGATTTGAAAAGAAAAACCTTGAAAAGATAAACCTGAGAGTCTACCGAAGGATGTAGGAGAGCTGGCAACCCTGGCTGTGTACGCTGGGAGATTGAATTTGGCAACTGATGATAGAAATCCCCAGGATCGTTGAATGGATAGGGTCAAATGGGATCGGGTTGTAGAGTTGAATGGAGAATAATAATTTCAATAATTTGGAAAGGCGCGAGAGTCGGATTTCTGTGATCAACGATGGTGACTATTTTTTGATGGCGGCGGTGACGCGACGCCATCTCTGTCCATTTGCCTCGCAGGGGTGGTGGCTGGATGGTGTGACGTCATCGCAAGCGTCAGCTTCCAACGTCAGATCGCGTGGGGTGGTGTCACGTGGGTGGGGGGGAGGATAGCGGGGGGGGGGGGGATGACATAGGTCTTCGGAATATGGCGAGAGGGACACTTTCCTTGATAATGAGAGGAATCCGAATTCATTTCCTTCGTTCATCCCTCACTTCGCCCGTCTCCTCGTCATTCATAACCCTCTAATTTTCCCGTCATCGAAATGACTCTACGATATCTCTCCCGCGCATGTTCCCACGTTCGGAATACTTCTAGGATGTCACAACGTCGCTAAAGAAAGGTCATTCAAGTCTCTGATTCCTCATGACGTGATGACAAATATTCAATTGCCCTTCTTGTGTAACCCCTTCCACTGAAGGGCTTTCGTTGGAAATGGGCGTCAAGACATTTTGGAAATTAATTTATCATCACAGTGCTAAACCAATTTTCCTAATTTCATGTTTTATTAATTGATTCATCTAGTGACGGCAATGAAACTTATTAATATTCAAACGGGATAAAATTTTCCTTTCTAGTTTTAATCTCATAATCATTCGTTTAGGTCTCACGACCAAATTTGGTGTTAAAGTTTTATAAGAGTGTTCTATAAAGAGAATATTACCATCCTTATACATATACGTATCCGTTGTTATATTTATTTTCACCCGTAAGAACAGCTCAATTCTTTTTTTACCAAGCACAATAAGTCGCCAAAGACATTCGGATATTCATTTCTATAAATTATTTTATTATTAGAGTGTAAGTCACAAATAATTTGACCGTGGTACGTTATATCCCTAGAATTTTATAAAACAGTATTTATCTGTAAATATTGGATTTCAATCAACCAAGCATCCTTGAAGAGCAAGCAAGCATTTCTTGAAAAACGTCGTTGGTTTTTACAAATTTTGTCTGGAAATCCACGTGGGTATAAAATAGGACTTGTTGAGGCTTTTATATATTTGCCGTTCCTGAGGCAGAGATCCTGAAATAAACAACGCGTATGTAAATTTCATGGCTCCTTGTTAGTTTTTAGTGAATGTTTATCTCATTGGGTGTTTGACTGGCCTTTGAGGAACTTATATTGATCATAGCATGAATTGAGGGCAGTTCCTAGCTGCGGAAAAACTACCTTTCCTCGTTAAAACTGATATATTTATTTTAAAAAGAGCACAGTTGTAAATATATAGCGAGCGGTTCACGCGGGTAAAAACGTATGTATCTATGCACACGGTGGAGCATACCGATTGCTTCGGACATTTCTAGTAGCAATGGAATTTGTGGATGCTATTCGCAATACGATCTGGGCGAATTTTGCGTATCTATTACAAGTTCGATGAGAAGTATAAACGAGCTATACTGCTTGTCCCAAAGAAAGAAATGCACCTAAGCAGGATTTTTCGTGAAATATATTTATTGAACTTTAACCAGTATCTCATTCAACCGTTAAACTTATTTTGAGTGGAGTAAAAAAGGAAAGGGAAGCATGTAGAAACTTGTGTCACTTATCCTTAAAGGTGGTAAAACACTCTCCTAAGTTTGGTCAAACAATTAAGGAACGTTCTGTATTTACGCACGTCCTCCCCGCAACGCCCAACGTTGGCAAAGTCTCCTTTGCAGACTCTAAGGAGTCCCAGAGGGTAAATTAAGGGCACGTCTTTGATTTAGGGAATGGTGGCTTAGCTTCCATATCGTCATTATGTAACTTCTCGTTAGCATTAGCCCAGTAAGTGAGCACTCGATTATAAATCTTGTTTTCTCATCTACACTTACCAAGCGATCGTTGCGCTTAAAATTGCGAAATATTTTTGTAGCCAGTGCCTACCTATAATTACAGTTTTAGCGAGCTAGTTAGAGTTATTAATGAGCGAGTTTGACAAATGCACAAGTAAGTTTTGTCTCAAGTATTTCCTTGAGAAGCGATTAATTTATGGCAATGTTATGTATAAAAAGACAATCACAGGGCAATTTTTAATAAGCAATCCGTTGGAGTGGAATGATTCATATTGACATTATCATTTAACTACCGTAATATCAGCATTACTGAAGTAGAAATTAATTTTTTCCATAGCTGATATTTACTGTACACAAAATCTCACAATGCTGCGCTAGTGTGTTGTAAATATAGGTCACCTGGGTTTAGCCTATTTAATGGGGAACTTGAGATGTGTTCCATATCGATTGTTTCAAATATTACCAAGGTTAATCCAAGTATTTCTCTCGCAATTGCATTAGTATATTCACACATTTACTGATTTAAATGAAACATATTTACTTGTTCCCCAAAGAGTCAGATAGCACAAGCTTACGACGACTTTCATTGGTTGAGCCACTGCGGTATTCAAACTATCACTATTTATGTTGAAATAGAAGTGGAAATTCGTAAGTTAAGCTTTAATCTGTTCACAGCAGATTGAGTGAATGTTGGCCATGAAACATGTCCGTCGAACGTGGAGATTAACTTGATAAAATTGAAGATTTTACCAAAGTATGGATAATTTTTAAAGTGATATTTTTTATGGGCTTACTATGTTCTGAATTGAACGCAATGCTTTTGTGGTAGAAAATATTATTCATTGTTTATGAGACCTACTTCTCGATAGTGGTCAGGTGATTAGGTCACTTGAAAATGGCGTCCTGCGTAGAAACTTAGGTCATACCTATGTGTGATTATATGCTGTGTGACTAAAGTATTGCTCTTATTTTACTACTTACCTCAAATTACACAAAGTTACGTCTTAAGACAATGAATGTAGCTACGTGTGTTTATTCTCTCTTTTTTTCTGCGGGTGTCTACAACATTTAGAAATGGCTGTTATTGGTCTGATCATTTATTTTCTCGTGGCAGGGGGAGGAAGGTTAAGGATCTGAGAGAAGGGGGGAGGGAGGTAAGGGGAGATGTTGTATGTTAAGGTCCCAGCGACACGGTCAAGTGTCTACTCCACACCAATTCCGAGCATTCCTCCCTTCCGAGAAACCTGTTGGGAAAAATAAAACGAACGTGTGAATCTCCATGAATTTATTTTTGCGCCCTTGAAAATATTTATGTGCTTATAGAACAAGTTTGAATAGGCCACGCCCGCTCTAAAAAAGTTAACACCTATATTAATTTTGTCTGAATTTTAAAATTTACTGCTGGCTCCTACGTGGCTTGAGTGAGGACGGAATCCAGTTGCTGGGTGGGAAACGTGGTCAGGGATATCAACTTAGAACAAAATGGGCTCCAGTCCGCTTCTGTCTAGAGCCGAAGCGCATGGCACAAAACGATCAATGTTTTGGACTTTCCTCTTTGTAAATGTGGATACGATGACCACCGGAGGCGAGGAGTTTTGCGGTGGTCTGACTCAGTTTTTAATGGCCACAAAGGGAAAAGGCCCCCTCGCCCTGGGCAGGGCGAGTTCCTTACCTCCAGAATGTATGAAGGTAACCAATTGTTGAGAAAACGGTGGTTCGAACTCTCAGGAGGTCATCTTCGTGAAAAATAACTTAAAAAGTCCGTTCGAGTTTTTCTCGTCTGTTATTTAAAATAGTGTTTCCTACAAGTGTTGGTGTGCCACTATAACGGGTTGTCTTCATTTACAATTAATTGTGTGCGTTAGTTGTTTTTATTAGTAGATAAGAGGAGCAACTTACTTTATTGATTTATTTCAGTCTCCAAAAACGGCACAAAGGCTTCTTACATTGGTCGGCAAGCAAACAAATAAATAGAAATCTTAACAAAATATTCCCTAAAAAATGTAAAACATAACAGATAAATAGAAAAATAGGAGAGAAAGCTTGGGATTGGGATTAATGGACAAGGAGATGCGATAGATGGAGTCAACTCGGCAATATGTTTTCTGAGGACTGATTTGAAAACGGAGGGTGTGGAGAAGAGGTCAAGGGAGGGTAACTGCGAGGCTAGGGAGTTGAAAGTATTTGGGATACGGTAGAATAGGGAACGCTGGGACATTGAGAGTCTGAATTTGGGAATGTCTAGAAGGCATCTATTGCGTAGGGAACGAGGAGGAACATGAAGAGGAAAGAGAGGAAGAAGGCAGATGGTACGGAGAGAGCCACTCCAAATGCTATGGAGGAACTTCATGTCGCATAGTACATGACGGAGAGAGAAGTTTGGGATTGAAAGGGAAGAAAGGATGAATTCTTTTGATAAGTTTATGAAGGAAGGGGCCAATCGATGGCGGGCAATGGCGAGGAAGAGGTTAATAGAGCGATTGAGCGTATTCAAGGCTGTAATAATTTGGGCCATTAGCAAAGAAATATTACCATCTTGGCAGCGGAGGCATTGATGGAGTAAGGGTGGAGGGAAACCTGGCGCAGACATTAATTAGCCTACTCTAAACGGGCAACGGCGCCGCGGACCACCCATCGCTCAGTTGATCACTCCGAGGATGTTGGGTTGACTGAAACGATGAAGTTGGTAGACTTAACAAAATTTATTGCGGTCATTTTTTATAAATAGTTATCTTTTCCTCGTCATATGACTGACGTCACTGACATGATCATTACCTACTCTATAAAATGTGCAAATGTTCACGAGTAGATACCTTGCATGGTCCGATCACGTAAATGTCCAACGTGCACGGGCCGGGCCAAGAAAGGTAGTTTGAGCGAAAAATCACTTCAGCAAGAATTTGATGAATTTTGCCTCATTTTAAAGAAACAACTCTCATCTTTCCAATGATATCAAAATATCAACCCCTTTCCGAACTACTTTTCGAGCAATTTGCCTGTAAATTTGAGCTGTTTTACATGTGATAGATTATGCCTGTGCGCTCCAGAGGGAGAATATTGAAGGAAATAGGAATTTATAACACCTAGATTTCGTCAAAAAACTAACGGTGTATAGATTGCATATTTTTTCATCTATTTATAAAAAATAATCTATTACTCACCACAGTAACTATTACAGAATCACAAACAAACCTGCTGTTTTGAAGGGTTTTCAGCCGTTCGGCGGGAAAAAATGAGTCAAGTTAGAGACTTATGTAGCTTTATTTATTTAATTAATGACATTTTTTTGGCATATATAACTATAAATTTGCGCCATTAATATTACAATATTTATTTCATACTTCTTACAGACGCTGAAATCAAAAAATAAAATTTGAATATGGTCTCCACTATGACTAGGGATCTATCTCGCTCTAACAACCTTAAGGGCTGACGGGTCGAAGGAAATAGGCCAGAGCATTCAACTACCGAGGGATCCCCACGGTCCCATTCAACAGACGGAGAGTGCACTTGAAATGCTTTTCGAAAGTCGTCCCATGAAGGATCTGGATTCCACTGAAAATATGTCCATCACCGACGGAATTTGAACGGCGCATCATGGGACAGGAATCCGGTACTCGAGCTACCACGCTACGTCGATGTGGCACACACAATATTTTGTTTCATTTAAACCTTCTTTAATTAGCAGTGAGCATTATTATCTTTTTTGGGAGTAAAAAATAAGATCTCGCTCCAAAAATATTGAATTCGTACCAATTTTTTGAAGAATTATTGGAAATGGTGTATGCGTTAAACTATTTTTACACTTCGTTATGCGTTATTTTACGCTCTCGGCGCACACGTGTGCGCCATGCTATGTAACGCAGATGGAATCAGGCGTTTTTTCCGTGGCGGCACTTGGAGAGAGGCACGAGGCATATAGTTAAAGAGGCGTGGGCAGCTCCAGGAGCCTGCCTCAACTCGGCTCTTCCGGGAGGAGTAGCCTACGAAGAAGACGGGAGGGGAGGTGGAATTCCTGAGCCCCCCCCAATCCCCTCCACGAAAAAATCCCACCCCTCCATGGGATGTGAATAACTAATGGGCGATCGGAGGGGTTGGGGGAGGGGAAGGGGGAAGGGAGGGAGGGAGGGAAGCGGTCAACATCCATGGCTATCGTCTCGATAAGGGTTCGGAGCCACGGGGAAGAATCAGGTTGTTCGCGCAAAGAGTTTATCGCTGGAGACGAGACGGGAGGCAAAGGTTGGGAACATTCATCATTCAACACGGCCAGACAAACGCTTCGTGTGTCGTCCTTCAGCCGCCAAAGCATTTCGCCTCGTGTTCCACAGGGTCCTGCGAGTCGATAGAAAAAGAGAAAACGAATGCACGTCTGCTCCGAAAATCCTGACACCTCATCGGCCCACTTTGAATGACTTAAAGGATATGTGTGTGTGTATATATATGTAGATGAAGACAGGGTCGTTTGGGATGACGAGGAGCGTGTTAAGGTCCATTTAATCGACCCATGTAAACAATCCCGGTGGATAGGGTGAGTATGGGGTTTTAAAAGTACCTACGCGACAAGTGTCGTGAGACTCCACTGTGGAAATAGACCTGTGCTGTCCACGGCGCTTTCAGGGTATTGCTCGGGAGGTTTCGCATTTAAGGCTTTGTTCTTTAGGTATTAAACAAAGTTACCACTCTTTTACGTTCACCCTCGTATTGATGGGAAAGACACACTTTTCTAACCCAAATTATTTACCCGGATTCTAAATTTATACACATATTTTGGAAAATACGTTTCGTAGGAAAGTGGGGGAACTTAAGTGTATAATATATTCTTTAATTTTTGAAAACGTTTTATTTTCTCGTCAAAGGTTTTCGCCGAATATCAACAATTGACGTTTCACTATCACATAGCTGGAGCATGAGACTGGCGTAGCTATTTCAGGCTCCAGGTAATGGTTGAGAAAAAACTAGACTTAGGATAAATTTCCCTATTTACATTACTGTGAAACTCAAACATATCATTCACTAGAATATGAAAAAGGAATTGGGGGTATTGAATTGAACGTGTTGGCTCGGGATTAAATTTATTTGTATGGCTAGTGTATACCTGACAAGTTTCTCTTCGCCAATTTCTAATTATCCCAGAAATGAACAGCTCTGCGGACATTGTTGTCAAATCGTACAGGGATGTTATTTCATTGCTTTTCGAATCCGAATCGAAAATAGATCGTATTGTAATTATTCGGGCGGAAAGAGTGGAACATTTATTATTTGAGAGTTACGAAATGGCATTCTTCGGACATTCCACTAGACTGTGACATAGATTATCTCTATTATTACTCTAGAAAATATAGGTGCGAAAGTCATCGAGTATCTATCACGAGGTACGTGATGTAAAAAACTGTAAGTATCGAATGCAATGAATGTTGCAAGACGATGCCTGAAAGATAAACCATGAATCAATAAATACTCGCACTATAATCCACGTTACGAGGGACCACTCAAGTGCTCACACACACTCGGCCTTTAGTCCAAGTGGTGGTGAAGTGGGTGAAGTGGTTCTTCTGTCGTCAGTGGCGACATTTGCGCGATATCTACCGGCGTCGCTCTGCTCTCGACCGAAGGGGGCTCCCTTCAGCGGCCTTGGGACTAATTAAGGTGGCTGGTCTAAAAAACCAAAGTGAACAGTTTTTCTTGAAAATTTCCAAATATGTTCCTTTTTGGGTATGGAATATCGAAGAAAAAACGGGGGATCATCGACATACTTTTTGCGTTGTTTTAGATTCTTTTAGCATGGAGCCTTATGGCGCTCTCCACTCCAATAGGATAAATTACGCACTTTCTCCATTCCTACGAAACAGATTTTAACCAAAAACCGATATAATGTAGCTCTAATAAATTAAAATCTATTCTGAAAAAATCTGAAATTTTTCGTAAATACGATTTAAAACATATGTATGCGAGAATTTCAAATGTCGCGCGCGGCTATGTGGTGTAAAGTTGGCAACGTAGCACACGAAATTACGGGACATACTAAGTAGAGACACGTGTTGCAGAATGGACGCTGTTGCCGGATTAAAAACGATAGATAAAATAATTTATAGAAAAATATTTCAATACTACTTCGCATTCGAGTGACAATACATCTTCATTAAAATACTTATTTTGAATTCTATGGCCACGGGTGTGAACTGTTTTTGGAAAATTAATTTCGCAAGAATGACTAAAGAAATGAATCAAGTCTGCATTTAAGCAAATTTTTATGGCAATGTGTAAATTTAAAGGACGATATTTCAGAATGTGCCTAAGACATGAGTCATTCCTAATGAAAATAATATAACTACGTCCTATTATTTAAATTTGAAACGAGCATTAAAATTTTTAGTATCTAAATTTCTCAATGACTAATGATTACCCGGCCAGCCACATTAAAGGGGACACTCTCTCCCACATACACACCCACACACAAAACTCAGTTCCCTTTTCGTGTCTTCCTCCCTCGCGTCACGGGCGGCTGTATCCCAGTGGAGAAAATCGAACGGAAGAGCTCTCTACTCCCGGAAGAGATGGGATCTCGGCCTTCGATCATGTTGCGCTTTTCTCATGGTATACTGAACATGAGTTCTAAAATTTATAAGGTATGGCGTAGTAGTGGAGTTAACTTTCATATAAATGTACATACTACCCCGCAAGCCACCTTAATAGGCGTGTGGCGGGGGATGTTAGGACACCAGCCGTTTACATATAAAAAGGAAACGCTCTAATGAAATTACGCCTAGCATTTATTGAAGTCTCTTATTGTTCGGGGGAAAAACGAATTCCCATACCTATCCGTTCGGCAAAATATCTCTCTTAATTTATCGTTTCTGTCGGACCTGGAAATATAGTGGGGTTCTAACATGATGTTCTCCGTGTCGCTCTGAAAGATATCTATTCTCAATTGTTCAAGCAATCTAAGCCTAGCGCGCAGCCTCCGAGTCTCTAGCGGCTCCCAACCTAATTCGATTAACATCTGTGTAACGCTGCCTGTACGCCCGTAGCAGTTTTTGACGAATCGCGCAGGATTCCTTTGTATTTTATTAAGTTCCCGGATTAAGTCTTTCTGCACCGGGTCCCATATGCTCGCTGCATATTCAAGGTGTGGCCGGACGAGTGCGAAATAGCACCTCTCTTTTACTTTTTCATCCGAAAATCTTCCCACAATACGCTTGACGAATCCTTGCTTCTTCAGAGCTCTGCCACAAATATTTCTTACATGTGTTCCCCACGATAGGTCCGAAGTTATCGTAACTCCTAGATACTTCACTTCATCTGTCGCCTTTATGTTAACACCATCCTCAGCATATACATGGGGATAGTTGGACGACCTCCGCAAGAAATGTACCGCCGTGCATTTGCTCAGATTTTCTTGTTTCGTTCCTTGACTAGTCTTTGATCGTATCGTGGTATCTGAGAAAGCAGTATTTTTCAAACAATTCAAAAACGAATTACGGGGAATTCAGTATTTGGTTTTGGTTTACACAGGCGTGGTGGAACATCCTTCATTAAACTTTTTTCCCCTCCTGCCTCTCCTCCCCCACTTCCCTCCTCCCACCTTCCCTTTGCGCCGCATCTACACGGCGGCGCTGTGCTCGTAAGACCTCGGCTTGTAGTGACCTCTATTATTAGCGGTGAGTTTCAAGCAGTGGCGGATCCAATGGGGAAGGGGGAGATTCCTCCTTGATCAATCGTAAAATTTCACCGAGGCTCGGTGGATGGGTAATTTCAGTTAAATTAATTGGATTTGTTATAATTTAGACGGAATAACTGGTGACAGTTTATTTGGCCATTAATACGAGTAAAGCAACTAGAACAGTACACCTACTGAAAGTTAGTTTTGATAATGATTTAAAGTCAGACCACATTATTCAAGCAAGCCAAATAGCTCGTTTGCTAAGTTCGTATCGATACATTTAGATCAGCGGACAATACATGCACTACGTAATATACAAACAGTTGTTTTCAGTGCCTTCCAAAATTTGAATATGACGTCACCTTTAAACTGTCAGTCCACTGAGAATGAAAGAGAAAGTGAGAGAGATAACTATGCTGAGAATTTGAATTAGCAGATAGCAGAATATTTAGTTTCCAAACGTACTTGTTCCAGCTTAAACGAAGGACAACCCAACGGCTGTCTTTTTCCGACACGATTTCCCGGCGCAATATCCCGATAATTCATCGGGCGCGACTACGCGATATTTTATCGAGTGCGAGATCACGATATTTTATCGTAATATTTATCGTGCGCGATCAAATGATATTTTATCGTGCGCAATCTATTTATATTTTATCGAAATATTTATCGTGATATTTCATCTTGATATTTATCGTGATATCATATCGGGTTGCGATATCGTGATATTTTAACGCGATATTTATCGTGATATTTTAACGCGATATTTATCGTGATATTTTAACGCGATATTTATCGTAGTATTTTAACGCGATATTTATCGTGGTATTTTAACGCGATATTAAGCGTGGTATTTTAACGCATGCAAGTTAATATTTCAGGCTTTACTTCACAGAAGTTACATTAAATGATGAGTCACCATTTATTCCACTGAACAACGAATACAAGTTAATAAAATACGTGTGGAGGCTTCTGCGGCGGAAAAAAATTTGAAGATGTGAGTCTTCCAGGTTTCTTTCCGCTTAGGTTAGATAATCCCATTCGCAATAATTGCTCATGCTCAATTTTTATAGAGTCATCAAAAATGTATGTGTTTTAAATTTTAAATTAATTTGTGGTAAAAATGTTACCTTTTGAAATATGCTGTTTGGAAAAATACGCTTATTATTTACAAAACAATCGGCTGAGAATATTTCCTGTGCATACTGTTTGCTACTTACCGACTTTCTTTACTTAGCATTTCCCCTGCACACAACTTCCATTGTCACTAGTGTGCGGTGAATGGCGCCGATGTGTTCTGTCTTGCACTGACATCAACATAATGCATGGAAAGCTCCTAATAGGTAGTAGAATATTTCTATAGGCATTTATTTGTACATTTATTACGGTATAGATGATTTTTATACATCGATTTATTGTAAATTTAATTTCATCCCCTCAATGTATTCATCTAAGAAAGCAAAAGTAATGAGATTCTCTAGGACAAAGAAAGCGAAGCTGGTGATAAGAGTAGGAAGTCACAAACTGGAGCAAGTAGAACAATTTAATTACTTGGGTAGTCCGCTAGAAGAAACAGGACTTAGTTACAAAGATATTAGGGGGAGAATAGCGCTAGCGAAGGAAGCGTTCAATAATAGAAGGGAGCTGATGACGGGGACCTTAAATAAGGATGTTAAAAAGAGACTGGTGAAGAGCTTGATATGGAGTGTGGCGTTGTATGGGGCAGAAACGTGGACCTTGAGAAAGGTAGAAGAAATAGGCTGAAGGCTTTTGAGATGTGGAGGAGGATGGAGAAGGTGCGTTGAACGGAAAGGAAGACAAACGAGGAAGTGCTTGACATGGTGGGCGCAGAGAGGAAACTTGTGGATGAGATTAGGGGAAGGCTGGGGGCTGGAAGGGGTAATGAGTGGAAATGGTTTGCTGAAGGCCTTCATAGAGGGTAGGATGTTGGGCAAGCGAGGAAGGGGAAGAAAGAGAATCGGTTTTATGGACGAGATGAAGAAAGGTAGGATTTATGCTGAGATAAAGAAAAAAATACTAGAGATAGAAAGGGCACGGCACGTGTAAGAGGTCGCTGGATACTCTCTGACTTTCATCACAACCTACCTCTAACCGGTAGATTACTGTAATGAATGAAATGTATTCATCGGAGTTGGGAGGTGATGAGGATCAATAAATTTGTGTAGTTGTGAACGCAAGCAGTTTCAATCTATGATTACTCTCACATTTCCGCGAGCGTTCGAAGTCTTCTTCGGCGCCTTCGTCAAGTATGCGGCGCCACAGACGCCCCTTCACCGAACCCTTACGCAACCACACCCGAGGAGCGGCTGCCGCTCCCTCCCAATCCTCTTTGAAGCGGCTTCTCCGCCGTCTTCCGAGATTTTTCTCGCTCTGGGGGAAATCACGAACCGCATATTCGCCAAACAAAACTCGGGAGCGATTATTTTTTTCCTCTTTTTCGAATCTCCATCTTCCTCCTGCTCCGCCGTCACGTGACGAGACTTAAAAATGAGGCATCTTGGGAAATCGCGGATCTACTCGACTCCCTATCCCTTCCACAACCGCCTTTGGATATTTATTCCACTCTTCCTGTCACAATTCTTTCGGGACGGGATGCATAAGTCGATTTGGTGACGTGTGGGGTTCGGGAGGAAGAGGAGAAGGTTTGAGAGGCAGTTGAGTGTTTAGGGTTTACGGTGAAGGGGAGGAGAGAGACGATCGGGGAAAGGGAATCATTTCTTTTGCACCCTGCTCACCCTGTCCCACGTCCTTATATTTTTCATGTTCTTTTTCGCTTTCTCCCGACTGCGGTTGTTCAAACACGCCGTCAAGGGGAAGAAAAGCAGGTATTCAGCTCTTAACAAGAGAGTCGTCGTATTTGGGTCGAGTCCTTTGACAGCAAGCGTCATCACCATCTTCATTCTCCCCTTGGTCCGTTAGTGCGAGAATGGTGGTATGTGCCAAAAGCACATACGTACTTCCCGCTTGCATGCGACCTATGCGTATACATGCAATACACACACTTATTTATATATATGCATATGTACCTATGAGTTATGTGTGTTTAAGGAACGTTCCTCTATTCGATATACCTCTTTAATTGTCGAGACGAGCATGCTCAGAAACGCAAGTGCAAAGGTTCACTAACAAAAAGCAAGTTTTACGTACAGGTAAGTGAACTAAGCATTTTTTGCCAGGTCGGCGACGAGTGGTGATTGTCAAAGCCCTCAGACATCACGTATACCTTTGTGGGCATTCTTGTGTTTTCCCTTTTTATTCCTTAGTACCGCAAACGCTCAGGTTCACTTCCAAAAACAGCCAAAAATACAAAGGACAAGCGTCATCGTGGAACGATAGCGTGATGTGATGCGTCGGCATGTGGCCGTATGCGGCCTACTTATCTTACCTATTCTTATTACTGCTTCTCTTTGCCCTTCCTTATGTCGCAATGTTAGTCTCATGAAGTTGCACTCAAAATAATTTATCATTTAGACGTAACAATTGCATCTTACAGTAACCGTTTACATAATTTGCAATGTGTCAATGTATTTGGGCATTGAACTCGATAGAAGACTACTCATTGTGGATTTAAAGAAATTAAAATTTCATTTTTCAGTATACCTTACACCCTAAGTTCATTCTTGCATGCAATTTTAGACATATTTTTGATTGAATGTTGATATGGGGCATCGAATCGTGAGAAGTAGGCAAGTAATGACAACTTGTTGGATGGTCACCATTTGAATTTACGTGTAAAATGCTCGGTATTATGGGGTTAGATGGAAGAAGATGGGACTTCAAAGTGTCAATCTCGCCCCAGTAAAGAGGTTTATCTATCTATTAAGATGGCTCCATCGAAAAATGGCTTGGATATCATTTTTTCATGTGCTGGTTGCTCGTGGAAGAACTCTTATTTTGCTCTCTGTTATGAACGAAATCATGCGTTTTCGCGCCATCGTTTTCGCAAATTGAACTGTGCATTAATTATATAAACATGATAATGAGCGAATTAACTCAGTGAAATTACGACATGTTAAGTAAATAAGTACTTAATAATGTACCGCACTGCTTATTCACTGACCGTTGTTGAATTAATGTGCCATCATCTTCATAGTTAAAATAGAAATACAAATATTAGTTGCGTCTATTTTACTGGAGGGAATAAGGAGAAGTGATTGAAGGGGTAGGATCTGTGGGGCGCAGCGGAGATAGTGATGTGCTCAATATCGATGGGAGGTATTCACAACTGCCGAGCCAAGGGTCCCTCGTTCCATTCGACGTCCAGGCCGATGTTTTCTCAATATCGACGCATCTCATTCTGAATGACAAAATAACATCAGGTAATCATAAAAAAACGTCAATGATGAAAAGTAAGGGGATTGGAACGGTAAAATTGGTAGATCAAGTTGTCAGGGACAAAGTCATTTTGAAGTATATCGTTAAGCTTTTTTTATGGCTGACCGTATGTTTTCAAAATTTTCTAACAATTTTAGACTTATTACACCTTTTTCACATATATGTGAAATATAAGGATTTAAATCGGTTGAGTAAGAATAACCTTGTTAGTGTTTGACAAAAACAGGCAATCAAGATTTTTTTAAACAATTAGAATATTCAGCCAGTCTGGCATTGAATTTCTAGCGAGTAGTATTTCTAGATGTATTAAAACTTTCGGTCCGTAGTTTCACATCTTGATAAGTAGTCTCCAGTGTTTTCCCTGTGTTTTTAGAGTTAAAAAAAAGTTTATCAATTAATTAGTGAATGGATGTATATCTTAGTGGGATTTCGTGTTGACGGCAATACTTTCCCCTTCAAGGCCTCAAGGCATTCCGCCCGAATTGCTTCCCCTCCACCAACTTCATCAGTCCATTGCAAACTCCTTCAGCATTTTGGCGAATTTCCGTTTGAATTTTCTAAATGTATCTTTTCAAAAAAGAAAGGTGTCTGATGGCGTTTTGATAGTAAGTCCACGTGTACTAAAGAGACGGAATCTCATGTCTCATGTCCCCCCCCGCTGCTTCCTAAGCTACATTCTTCTTCCTTTTTTCATTTTTTACCCTTCTTACTCTCTTGAAAGGCGTGAGGCGAAGGTTGACTTTCCTTTCCCCGCAATCTCCCGTCTTTTACGAATTCTTTTTTCCCCCCATCATGCCTCCGTCCCGTCTGAATTCTGAAAACCTCCTTATCGCTCGCGATGAATACGCTTCGCCAATCGGAAGATCCCCTCCCGGAGAGCAGGACAAAACGAAAGAAATAAACAGCCGTGTGAATTCTCTTCTCGAGAGTCTTAAACGATTGATATACAATGGGAGACATGTTGCTCGAAGAAGCCTTTAGCGGATATTAATCTCTATAGTGAGAAATATGGATGCGATTCTAAAATTCGCGTTTCATTTGCAGTTACACGTCGACTCAAGCTTCCACATTCCTCTTTAAGAGATCATCGAGGTAATGCAATTAAAGACTCGTTGAAAAACATCGGTAAAATAGGGTTTTTTAAATCAAAACTCAGAAGTTTACTTTAATAAAGGTTTATTTTCTTCAAAATTGATTTTTTTATAAATGTGAAAGTGCAAAATTAAAAAATCTTGTTTAAAAAGGCAAAAAAAATACTCTGGAAAATGGATTATCGCTGCGTAGTTTACGAGGTCTCCAGGGTGTATGGCTGTTGAAGGTCAAGACAATAGAGGAAATATGTGTATATTATTTTTAAAGGGTTTTTCAGGTGATTCATATGATTTAAATTTGAGTTATTGCCAAAGTATTTTATCTCTACCGCATGGAAACTCACAGGGCGAGTAGATGATGACTTCACTGACCCCTCTACATTATCGCCAAGGTAGGCATCAGGAATGAAGATTTACCCTAGATTGAAGGCTTTTTTAATCCATTCCAGAAATTATTTAGTGAAAGACCCTTCTGATGGTGATGCAAGCAATCATTTTAGATGGACGGAAAGTTAACATCCCTCAGCAGTCAGCGTGATAACAATCGAGCAATATTTTTCCTTGACCCGCTTGTCTGGGAACGCTCTTGAGTTGTCTGTGGGCGTAAAATCGGTCGCTTAGGTCACGTACCCTTTAAAATGTGGCTGAAGGAAAAACGGCGAGATTGGAGGAGGATGGAATGGATGGGGAAGATGTGGTCTCAAGTGATTTGCCTGGTGTGGGCGGAGGGTGATGTGAGCCGAGAGGGTGAGGTGATAGATGTGATGAATTTGTGCCAATTAATCTTGATAAAAATATAGATCATATTACTTTATTAAGGCTAGATATGTTACGGAAGAAAGTGAGGTTGGTGGTGGAGCTCCAGATTGCAACAAAAAATTATGGAGGGAGTCTGGAGAGGCAAAGTAAATGTTATAGGGAATGATATAGGGTAAACGATGAAGATGAGGTTTTGGACTACAGCACAGCATGAGGGGAGGTGGAAAGAACATATGTATCCTGATATTAGGAAGTTGATGTGGAAGGCGTCCATAAAATCAACCGATCAAATGGTAGAATGTCAGATGATTGTGATGCAGGAAGTTGACCCGTTAGATGTGATTTTAGGATGTACACTTTATCTTGATCTTCGGTCTAGTGCAGTTCATAATTTATATATTCAATTGAATATTTGATTTAGCGTGTACTTTTGGCCACGTGGAAGAGAGACCCTCTCTCCATTCTTAGAACTCCCTGAGCGTAATACCTGTATGCACTGTAATTAATTGGTACAGTGAAAATTATAGCGATAGTGAAAATCTGAGCAGGATGATCAAATAGAGAAAATTATTACTACCAGAACTTCACGCTGGAAACTGTGGATTGAATATGACTTGTTCTTATTTAAAATGAGTGTGTGTCGAAATAATGTGATGAGTTGCAGGAATTATTCTTGGGTTTCCCGCCACGTTAAATGTTCCATTCTGGCAGACGTTTCAATACTCGACTTGGGGAACTTCTTATAGCAGTGGAGCCCTGCCGCGAGGACAATGCCTGAGTCGAAACGTCGCGTCGGCGAGAATTCAGCCTTTAACCTGGTAGAAAACCCGAGAAGAATTTCTGCATCTACCTCGCGGGGAAAGTGCAAGATCTTACAATATAATTGTGTGCAATTATATTTTTGTTCTTGAAATTTATCACTTAAACTTGGTGGTTCCATTGGTGAGTTTTATTTTTAAGTCGCGACCATTAACTCGACGTCAAACGTATTCTACATCACCTGATGATGACGCATGACGTCGGAATCCGGGTCGCGAATTAAAATAAAACGCTTTGGAATAACCAAGTTAGAGTATTTTATATCAAGTATGAATAGGTTCCACCAGGTTACGCCAGATACTACTAATTATAATTTTGTTGTCTTAATCAAAATACTCTATTATCTTGAGAATATATTCCACGCTGTCCGATTGCAACTTGAAGTAATATCTTTCGAGGAGTAAATAAAGTAATTGGATATTTTTATTGGCGGTAATGCGTAACTATATACGAAATCATTCCGGGGTGCATGAAGATACCGTGTATGTCATTAGCGACGCAAAAAACCTTGCAAAATATGGTTATAGTCATGGAGATGTTAGTGCTGGTGCAGAGGACGTGTTTCGTGAAAAAAAGAAATGCACAATTTAGCGGAAAACATTCACATGAAAACGAAACGATTAGTCGTTTTCGGTTGCCCGTCCGCGAATAAATTTTTCCCATTAAAGACTTCATTCTGCTCCGCAATGCTTAAATTTGGGTTTTTACTTGTACGGAACTGAACTTGTGAATTTAACCATCTCGTTTCATCTGCATTACGATCAATCAGATCACATTTTGGATTATTATTCCGTAGTGCCCATTTCCTTCCGATAGGAGTGTGGCAATATGTTACTCACCTCTCAACACCTTTACGTAACCCACGTTAAAGTGACAGTTTTTGGACTTGATAAAAAATAACCCTGATAAAAATTAGCTTTATTTTAAATAAAGAGTTTTAAATGAATTACTTACTTACTCACTTCCTCGGCGCTACAGCCCGGTACGGGCTTTGGCCTTCCTCAAGACGCCTGTCCATTCTCTTCTGTTCTGCACTTTCTCCCACCATCTTACTATCCTCATAGCCTTTATGTCTTCTTCCAAAGACTGCATCCATCTTTCCTTGGTCTTCCTCTTTTTCTCTTTCCATCCATATTTCCATGTAGCAGCTTCTTAGGCATCCTCTCTTCACTCATTCTTTCCACATGTACTAGCCAAGCTAACCGTTGGGTCTTCACAAATATCACTATAATGTCTTCGCCTCTGATAATATTTTCTATTTCCCTGTTTGTTCTATGTTACACCAACTGTAACGGGGCCATATAACCTTCGTAAAACCTTCCGTTCAAATATCCCTAGAGCTTGCTCATTTTCAGCAGAGATGGTCGACGTTTCTGCTCCGTATATCACGACCGGTCTGATAAGTGTGTTACAGATCATGATTTTCATCTCCTTAGATAGCAGGGTGGACTTCAGGAGCTTAATATTAGCAAAGTAAGCCCTACTTCCGGCCAGTATCCTCTTGTTGATCTCTTCTGTCATTGGGTTCTTACTGTTTAAATAAGTTACGGTAACCGAGGTAACGGAAATATTTTACATTTTCAAAGTTTTACTGCCCAAATGTAATGTTTTGAGTCCACCTTCTGTCTTCCATGGCCGACATTTTCATGATTTTCGTTTTTTTCTCATTGATTCTAAGCCCTATGTTCTTACTCTTTTGCTCTAAAATGTTGAATATTTCTTCCAGAGAATCCATTTTATTAATTTATTTATTTTTTAATAAATACCTACACACAAAGACAACGCGAGTAGTACGTAATGCCTACGCTACGCACCGCAGCAAGTGGCAGTTATCACATTCTTTACATATCTGCATTCCTTACATACTTATTTTATGCAGAGCACTTCCCCAGTGCAGCGAGGAATAAGTGCTGATCGAGTCAGGTGTTTATTCCTTGCAAGTGTCGTGAAAAAGATTTGCTGTGATCAGCTGTAGTTATTAGTTGATGTGTTTTTGTGTGCTGGACATCGCCTACGAGAGTTGAGGCATATGAGAGAATTTCGCGAGCGTGAATTTGTTTATCGCCGTCGAGGGGTGTCCAAGGACCTCGCCCTGCCTGCAAAGGAGGTTAATTGGGTGTGATGATGGAGCACCCACCCTTCCCCACCTCCTTTCAATAGCCCTCCACCCTCCTCTGCTCTCCGTCTCATCCCCCACTCCCCCATCTTCCTTGTTCCCGCTGCGGCTTGTCCGCACTATCGGAAATTCTATTTTTAAGAAATTACTTATTAAAAAAGGGGGAAAATCACAGTCAGTGCGGCACTGAGATCAACTTTACCTAACGTAACGGGAACGGACGGAGGCGCGTTCCGTTTACCGTCTTCTTCCCGTCAAGGAGGAATGCATTACGATTGACGAAAGTATCAGCGTTAGTAGTTTCTTTTCATATCTCATAATCAAAATATAAATAATCCGTAAATTAACAGCTAATACTGCTTCAAGATGGCTTATTATGTTTCATCTTAAAGTAAAAAAAAATGGGCAATCTGGAAATGAAACTTAGTGTGAAAATTTAACAAACTCTCCTCAGATTCACTGCGACGTTGATGCGGCTTGACGAAAGAGTTATTCATGAGGTTCGCCCGTCGACGGCGCAGTCAACGTACTGGCTCCACTTAACAATGAACGGAATTCCCGAAAACCACGTCACGTCCGTTTCCTTGACGTCTGGGGACGTTGAACGTGATTCCGCCTTTAGTAAATCTTCCTGTACTAGGATTTTCTGAGTGAAATCCTCAAAAGAGTTGTCCAACGTGAAATCAGACACCTCGGTAGCGTTTATTTGCTGAGCGCCAGGCGGGATTTCATGATATCTGGGATCGAAACAGAATCTGAACGGATGACTTGTTAACGCAGAATTATCCTAATCTGTACCCTCCCGACTGGTAATCAGGGCAAGGCAACCAGCAACTGACGTCGTTCTATGTGGACAGGTTGGCCTGGGAAGGATTGCTTTGGGATTGGTGGAAAGTTGGAGGGAAACTCGGCATTCGTCTAGTCTTAACGAATTAGTCCTTCAGTTTTACGTTAATCCAACGAACAGAGTACCTACTACACTCAATGTGCACTCAGCGTAGCACGGAAGCATAAATTAGGACAAATGAAAAATCAATGATACTTTCCGAATTCGAACCTGGGCCCGCGGGATGGAATGCCAGTAACTTAGTCACCACACAAATTGTATTACCTCTGCAAAATCGTCATCGAGTCACTCCACTACTGCTGCATGATACGAAGTAATACACAATAAATATTTATGAAAGATATTAAAACACTCAAATTAGCTGTGCTTGAGAGCAAGAAATATTGTTGATTAACGGTTTCTTAGATAAAAGTATTTTTACTGTTAAAATATAAACAGTAAATTAGTCCATCATAATAATTTTACGTGAAAAGTATATTTCGATGAAATCAAAATCATTTAATCGCTTACATCGATCACTGGCATTGTGGTAATAGTTTTCAAAATATATAATAATTTAACCCTGAATTTTTTTTCTCGCCCGCTTTAGCAGTAATCTCAAAAAAATATCTATGTATTATTTAGTATTTTAGAGTTTGAGAACGAATTATTTCTCCATAATTTTATAGTTTTCTTTTGAATTGTTACTCGTGAAATAGTTGCCATTTACAAATATAAATACATGGCATGACCCTTAGACATCTTTGGGTAATGATATCTACAAATACATCTACGAAGTACCGTGCAAGCCACCACTAGGGTGTGTGGCACGGGGTGATTCCACACCAGGCATGCAGCACTCGTCCCAGAACAAATCAGAACCTCGCACGCTCCCCCTGGCGCTAGGCGCAGGCCAAAAGAAGTCAGGAGAACAGTGCGCAGTAAAACTAGAAACTGGGAGAGTGACACGTAAATGAACATGCAAAAATGCAAAACAATGCTATACACACATCTAGTGGTTAATATTACTAATACTGTTAATTTATGAAGGCTACGAGATGCTACTTCATTCAGAGAACAAAATGAAATAATGGCGGACATATCAAGTGGTGTTAAGTGTTAGTAATGATGTTATCGTTATATAAATGTTTACGCAACATCTTTTTCAACAATGTTGTGATGGGAAATGAAAGGAAACATACCTTTTGATTATATAGGAAGAGAGAGAGCACTGGAGAACCAAGAAATTAATTTCCGACCACTGCTGTCCCGTCCTAGCCTTCTGTTCTTCTATTTCCTTCGATCCTCTTCCCGCTTCTAATGGAAGCAAGAAGTGGAAATTTCGGCGAGCCCGGTAATCGCTTCTCTTCCTCGTTCTAGTATCTGGTAAGTGCACCCCTATTGGTCTGCCAAGCCTAAGTTTTTCGGTCGGTTCCCTGCCCAATTAAAGTTTCTTGCGCCAGTGTTGACGAACTGACCCAGAGCTGAGTACAACTATGATGTTTTTCATAAGAAAAGTAATTTCCGAAAGAGTCGTTTGTTCAATTAGTGAGCATATATTTTTGGAGGAAATACAGCTTTAATTTGGGTGGTAATAACGGTAAATTAAATTACCTCTTTTCAAATCATGGAAATATTAAAAATTACCCTTTGATCCGTGTATCATAGCAGCCAGTGTTTCCAATTTCATCGGTGATATTGTTCGTTTTTCTTTATTTTAGAATGCACTTGATGATAAAAAAGTTTTTTTTTCTGTTTAATTAAATATCTTTTGCAGTTTTGCTATTTGGGTCACGGGCATGCTCAATTACGTAGCGGTGGAGATAATTCATTTTGCACGGCGTTAATTATTTCCGTCTCTGAATGTTGGATCTATTGGACAGCTACCTCGCTTGCAATAAATCTCTTAAGCAGTTGGATTCATGGGGAATAAAAGGACATCATTGGAATGACGCTCACGAGTCTTGGCCAATTTCCTCTGTCAACGTACATTCTCTTTGCACTACGTCTGTCTCACTTGCGTCGCTAGTGTATGGTGAGCGGATGCAACAGAGGAAAACAACGGCGTGCACTTCTTTCGTCTCCCTTCGACCACAATGAACATAACAACTCCGCATGACCTGCCTGAGCTTCCTGTGGTCGGATTAGGCTGGCGAGGCGTCGTATATTCCTCACTCGCTGGAGTAAACAGCGGAATATATCGGTAAATTAGCTCGGAGATCGAGCTTTAACTTTACCCGACACTATTATTTAATAAGCAATCGCTACAAGTATAATATTTTTATTCCCTTCAACGCAGGAAATAAACATTTATGTAAATGGACATTGGATGAAAATAATTAATTTTGAAATCGTGAAACAGCACTCTAAGTTCTACCGCATATTTATTCCATTTTATACCAATGGAATGAATGCAGCATTCGAGTAAATCAGAGGGCATTCACGCTCACTGATTATTAGGGATAACATCATTCCCCATTCAAATCCCGAACACATCAGATATTTAGAGAAACTTTCCGGAAATTTTGTATGTATTTTCGATATCTTTGCCCTTCCATTTTACAAAATCTGGCGAAAATGAACTCGGAAATGTATTCATACATTTTGATGAATACTATTGTCTCAGCATTCCTAATCATCAATCGGTTTGCGGGGGGATTTAGAGCGGAATGTATGCCTTCCGATAGGTTCCGGTTAATTTCCAGCCCGCATGAAAGATTACCGGATTGTGTGAGTGACTTGTGTTTGGGAAGTGGAAATCATTTTCAGTATCAACTGTGTCGATAGGCTTCTTTGGTCCCACCAACCTATGTCTCGATTTTTTTAGTATATTTATTATATAATTTGAGTGTTGTACTAGTGAAATAAGTTGGTGTAGAGAAGGAAAATTCCATTGAGTTTAATGATTTCTCTCTGAATGCGAAAGCAAACCATTTTTCCAAAAATGGGAAAGTTTAGCGCCCGAGGATTTTATGTTTTTATGCAAGATGGTGTAATATGCGCAAATCCGCCTTATTGCCGACCGCATGGCGCGCAGAGTTTATTGTTAAACAATAGACGAAAGCGAGCACATGGCGATTCGAGAAGCGGGAGTGAAAAGGTTATATAATAACATTCTTGGGGGAGGGAGAACATCAACAATACCGCCAGTTGAGGGGTATAAAGGATTGATGCCGCGAATGCGAAAGGGCAGTGCACGCAGGTGTCACCGGTGGCTATGCTCCGGGAGTAGTTATAAGTAAACCCGTGCAGTGTTATCCTAATATCACAACTTCTACCTTAAATTTCATCCTCAACCCTACAACAAATTCCAACCCAAAACAAAACAACCTTTCTTGCCGCGTATTAAAGAAAAACCCTGATCAAAATAACCTTCCCTGTCCTGAAAAAAAATCCAACCATGAACAAAACAACCTTTTCTGCTAAAAAAAAAACAATGTCCAGCCAGCCTCGTCGTAATCTTTCTCGAAACATCCAACCACAGCCAGCAAGAGCGATAAGCTCGGTATGGTGAAATAGGATTCCTACTTATGCTCGATGCTCGATAATGTGAAACGCTGAGTGACTGTCAATATTGAAGGCGCTGCCGTAATCGCACCAAATAGAGTAGTGACGCCATAGAAGTGGGAAAGGATAACCTCAAAAATTCCAAGTACACCAAGTATGGCACGAGGAGCCAACACAAAACGGGACCCAACTTACCAATTGTCCGCATTGTGTTATAAAGTAATAATCTTTTGTATTGGTGTTATATGTCAAGTGTTTGGGTTTTGAGTGTTGGTATTGATGTTTATTTTTCAATTGTTTAAATGCCAATGATAAATGTTCGCCGGGGTTGTGTGATTGAAGATTTTTACCATAATTAGATAGTGGAGATAAAAAAAGTGCATATAAAAGAAAATAAATACCTTTGTCAATCTGATGTGATAGTAAACAGAAAGAGAGAGTGTTATCATTTTAAGGGATGGGAGATTTCTTAATGTGTTACAATGGGTGAGCGGGGAAAGTTTGAAATTGTCCTATCGATTGTATTGGAGTGGAATCCTAATCAAAGGATTGAGGGCCTAACTTCCCCCTCCTCCTCCATTCCTCTTTCGAAGAGGGAGAGGTGAGGAGCCTTCCATTAAGGGCAGCGGTGCTCTTTCAAACGTCTTAGCCGTTGCTGCGATGCACTCCCACAACCTTTCCCTTCCCCTCCGTCTTCCAAGAACTTCGTCGCCCAAGTGGTTGAACTCTCGCATCCACGAAGGTCTGTACACATTGAAAAGAACAAAATAATATGAGAACATAACGTAACTTAAAAACTCCGGCTGCAATAGCTCCAACCTTCAAACCAGCCAATGAAAAAAATTCTCTCTTTCATTAAGTTGATCAATTGTTTTTTTGTTCTTTTATATATCCGAGAATTTTCTTTTACGCGTCCTGAAGTGTCTTTTGTGTAGGAAAAACTTAATAACCTCTTTCTGTGCGAATGAGGTGTCTCGTGAACGAGAAACGACGAAATATTAAATAACTTTTCTTTGCTCTTTCTTACCAAATCTCGTAGCTGGTGGTGCATGTGTTACTAGCTCAGCTATAAAAATCACTTTCCTTTGCTATTAACCAATCAGACTTATGAGACGAACGAAGGCCATCTCCTGCGTTAGGTTACGCTGTCAAGACGCGCCGCAAACGCTTTCTACCATCCATGAATATACATATGGATCTAAATCTTCGGCACCACTGTACGGGCAAAGGTGTTGCCTAGCTTTCCGCAAAAGATAGGTGGCGCCGATGGTTCCGATTCAGTGTGTCAAAAATAGCCGGTTTAATTAGGAGGCCAATTCCGGTACCTTTATTTCCAGTGTCTCCATTTGAATCACGGCCTTCCCTTATTAGAACCACCTTCTCTGGAGTGGCGGCGCTACAATCTGCTTGGTCCTGATTTTTAGGTGCGTGCGGAATGTTTGGCAACACCCACTGGGGGCAAGTTTAGGATCCATATGTATGTTCATGCTACCATCATTGCTGGCTCAAATTGAGCTGTAATACGTTATGTTCTTGTATCCTGTGTGAACTACCCTTAGAAGTCCTCGCGTGTGTTTGACCACAATGCGCGTGGTCGCAAAAAAAGAGGAAATTAAAACAGGAGAGGTGTGATTTGCGTGCGCTGCCGCTGAGAAGAGTAGAAACCCTTCCCAGCGGCGGAGGATTCATTCTGGCCGGCCGACGAAGACTCTGAGTCACACGTGAATGGCCCTCTGAGGGCGAGGAAGGAGTAATAATGGAACACAAAGACGTGCCTTTTCTCCTTAGGCGCGCGCGAGGAAGGAGACGACATGTTGGCTGTTCTCTGAATGAATGCTAAACGATTGTTGGAGGGTGGGAGGAAATGAGCGGGCTCTGCGATTCTGCGTGGTTTTGAAATTGCTTTGGCGACTTTCGGCGAATTGTCTTGAAAGTTGCAACGTCTGGGCCATCCATGGGCTTGCTGTGTTGAGGGACTGGATACATCTCCCGAAAAGTCGTTTCCTATCACCTGGATTTTCATCGCGATGGTTTCGTGATGGAATCCAGTTTTCACCATTCGACACTTAAAAAGATGAAGTAATGGGGCAAATGTTTGTTTGTTAAGTTGATGCTAACCATATCGGACAGACAAATTAGCCAACTTCGCTAAAAATAGACAATTTTCGACGGTGCAGTGCTCGGTAATAGGGAGTGATACGAAAACCAACTAACGTGTTTGTATTTCAACGTTTCTTCATCTTCGAATTATGTTTACCTGTTGGTTTCGTAGAATTTTGTGATCGCGATGACCGAGGATGATGTCATACGCGGGCTGCCGTTTTCTCGCTATGACACTGTAGTCCCGACGAATTACCTCCACCATCTCCATTGGTTATTTACGTAATCTGCTAGCTTTTAAATGAATTAACAATTGCATTTTATTGAAGTATCCGCTACCTCGAACATAAGGGAGAATTATAAAGCAATGGAAAATGTAATCTCTAACGCAATCTGGCAGGAAGTGACGAAAGAATAGGCACATAGGAAAGTTTCCGGTTACACAAGACGCTGAAAGTCACATAATTGTCAGGGGCAAAGCATTTTTTTTGTTGCAAAAATGAAGAATTTGTATGGTTCAGTATTCCTTTCATAAACCTTCATCACAACTGAGATTTGAATCCAAGCCCTTGGAATGGGAGGACAGAATCTTTCTCTTACCAATCGTAGGTAGAATATACCTACCGTTCGGCTGCGTTAGATAGTTTCGTTTTTATTCCAACTAGTACTGTTCGATTGGTTGCATTAATTTTAGCGTTGCGTCATCATAAGTATGTATGTTACTACAGATCCTAAATCTTCGTTCGTCCGGAAATGAATCATTATTCCTTATCACCATGCCAAGTATGAAGATATTACAAAGATAAATAGTTTAAGCAATTGAAACACGCATCTCTGTGATAATTGACTAATGAATACTTAAAGATTCATGGTTACGTACATTTTTCAATGAAACTAGCCAAGAAAAATAAACTGGATTGAAAGCCTTTCAATCCTTAAAATATTTTCTACTTTTCTCATCATGATACGTACTCCACAATGATGATCCAGGAAGCATTGAATAAGGTTACCTCTCACAAAAACGAGACTCAGAATATCGGGCCAGTGAATTAAATATTCCTGACACTTGGCTTTATTAGAAATGCTTCCAGTTCCCCCATGTGATTTTCCCTACCTTTTTTGTGACCTATTTGCATTATTTGAAATCTCTAGAGTACGCGGTATAGCTTTTATTTCAACCAAGGCATCTAGTCTTTTTTTAATATTTCTCCGCGCCCACGGCCGACGAAAAATTTAATTTTGGAAGAAGAGCGCGATTTCTGCTCTTGTAACGTCAAGAGCGTCGGGCGAGAACAGTTATCCGATTTGCTCCAAGTATCTCCCGCGGGAAAAAGAGTGCGCACGTCGTTACAGCAGTTTTTTTTTACCACACGGGAGTAGTTGAAGTTTTAATTAGGGAACCAGAAGGAATGAAAATGGATTGGCACTTTGGCTTGTTTTTTTCGGTACCATTCGCACGGCAATTCGGGAAGGATCTCGCTTTTTGCGTCAACGGAGCGGTTTTTTTTAAGCTATGGCTTTAATTTGTCAAATATTACGTGCAGGCGGAATTAATTTTACGCCAAGAGATATTAAGTGTTTATTTTTTGATTAAATTTGAAAGTGGAGCCTTAGATTTGGTATGATGGCATGATTATAATTCATCGACCATATTTCTTTGTCATATACGTAGAAGCAGAATATAGAAACACTAAAAATATATGTTTTGATGGAGTGCTTCCTTCCTTCCAAGCTTATGTTGCGAGCTACTAGTTTACTCTTCATAAATGCGTACAATGCTCTGTATTTACACTTGATGATAGAGTGTTTTGTATCCCAGGGTTCCGGACGAAAATAATAATGGGCAGACCGCACTAAACGCGCGTAAGGTGTATGGCAGGGTCGTAATGAATACTTAGGGGCCTTGCTGAAGGATGGTGAAGAGATCGGGAGAGTGAATCGTAAAAAAATAAAGGGGAGGGAACTTGGTTGGGGAACTTCCATCCTGTCCTCGAGGAAACGACTCAGTTAAGGTAGTTTGAGCGAAAAATCACTTCACCTAGAATTTGATGAATTTTTCCTCATTTTAAAGAAAAAAACTCATCTTTCCAATGATATCAAAATATCAACCCCTTGCCGAACTACTTTTTGAGCAATTTGACTAAACACATAAGCTGTTTTACATGGGGTACATTACGGCTGTGCGCTCCAGAGGGAGAATATTAAACAAATTAGGAACATCTAGCACCTAGAAAAACTTTCGTCAAAAAACTTTCGGTGTGTGGATTGCATGTTTTCTCAACTATTTATAAAAAATAATTTATTACTCACCACAGTAAGTTTTACAAAATCGCCAAAAAAACCTGCTGTTTTGAAGGGTTTTCAGCCGTACCGCGGGATAAAATGAGTCAAGTTAGATACTTATGTAGCTCTATTTATTTAATGACTGAGAATTTTGGTCATGTATAACTATATTTTTTCGCCATTAATAAAACTATTTATTTCGTACTTCTTACAGACGCTGAAATCAAAGAATAAAATTTTAATATAGTATCCACTATGACTATGGATCTATCTCGCTCAAACCACATTAAAAGGCGAAGGGCACCAGTGGTTCTTTAGGGTGGAATGGCGGCAGTTAGTAGCAGGCCAGGAGCAGCGTAACCTTCTTCCAAGAAAGTCTATTTTAATCTACCTCCGATGGACTCCTTTAGTCCGTTAGCCTCTTGAAAACAATAATGAAAGGCGAGACATATGTTATGAATGACCAAGGACAGCCATTTGTGCAATGAATGAATCAAATCACGTAGGATGCGAAAATGAGGAAATATGAATAAATCGGTTGGCTAAAAAGGAAATCGATTGTACAGAAACGGAAAACACTCCAAACTGCGAGTGATGTCTAGTTACGGACTTCAGTGCGGAAGAAGGGACGAGCGAGGAATAGGAGAAGGCTGAAGGTGGACCGGAAGTAGGTAGGAACCTGGCTGGAGCCTGTGAGACTTGAAAATGACCGTCAGTCACTGCTGAATTCTGAAAGGCTACATATGTAAAGAGTTGAAGGATTGGAATAATGTAAAAGTTCGTAATATGATTTTTTAGGGTTTGGTGCTAGGTAGGAACTGTCACTGAAGCCATAAATTTTGAGTGGTAGACCGCCTTGTATGGCAATTTATGGTAGGTTTTGATGGACTGTTTCTATTATCAATTTCTAGCTTCAAAGTTCTTAATTCTTCAAATTATTTTTTCTCAGCGCAACATGATTCCTATTCATGAATCATGATTCTTCCATCTGCCATGGCAATCCTTAGACAATAATTTCACTTTCTCTCCATTGTACATGACAGTGACGGACGTTCCCTCGCCTCTAATATTTTGTTACATCAACCGTCTCTGCATTCCAATAATTTCCTCTGTGGATGATGTCAAGCTGAATTAAATGTGAATATGAAAGATGGAGGTCAAGGAAATAAAAATTGATGATAACCTTTTCCTTTTAACAAGAGAGGAAAAGGTTACAATGAGCTATGAGTGAAGACTGTCTGCAATAGAATGAATGGAATACCTGCCGAGACCAACTTTGTTTCTGCCAATTTTGATTGATAGTTTCGCGCTGTCCTTAGCCCCTCATGCCAAAGCACCATACTGCTCGAGTTTCTCTTAATTCCCCATCCTCCCTTGTCACATCGCGCACCCCCACTCACGAAATGGAACCGCTCGTCGTTTTAATGGCGGTCGTAATACCGTCCGTGGGTGCTATCGGAGGAAATGGAAGAGGCCGAGAGATGCAAATTCGGATGTGGCTCGATCCTAGATTCACATTCTCGGCGGGATCGGAGGGTTGAGTATACATATTGAGGGGGGAGGAGAGGGCAGTTGGGGTGGTCGAGGCGCTAAGTCAGCTCCGTCCTCGGCGACTTACGACCGAATTTATGTTGGGGCGAAGAATTGAGGAGTCCTCCGAGGGCACTCCCTCTCGTAAATTCCGATCCGTCTCCTTCCGGAAATAGTAGTTAGTCCGGTGTGGTTAGGTGGGAGTCCTTTAAGTACACTCAATTGACCCGAGCCCGAGATTGCCTCTTCGATTCAAGCTGGCGACGAAGTTTTGGCCGCGTAGTTGCGTCGGATTGTTCAGTCCCGAATTACAAGATCGGCCGTATTAGCCCCCTTAGGAGATGCCGTATAATGTTCCTCATCCAGGTGATTATAGACTTGCAATTAGGCTGTCTACCCACGAAACGTAGTGCGCTTTTTACTGAAGAAGGTGCAGGTTGATGTAGACAAAACAATAACACGATGCCAAATGGAGTCGTATAAAGGAACCAGATTTTAATCAGGTGGAAACTTATTAACTATAGTGCCATAAAAATATATTGGAATAGAAACGGAAAAATAATTATTGTTTTCACTCCACTCTTGTTTTCAAATGGTTTAGTTGACGTTAGTATTTCATGTGTCCATACTCTTTTTCTATCCCATGTTTAATCATGGTTATGCGGGAAAATGCCTATGATTTCTGGAAGTGAAAAAGGCCCTTTTCAACGAATTTTATGACATTTAAATATTTGTCAGAATGTAATTAACATTAATCTATCTTTTGGAAATATTATTCATGCACACCTAACAGTATTTGGGTGTGAAACATTATCTTACCTGTCTGGTGTTTGATGTTTACCATGAATAAGTACCATAAGGGTATTTGGCCCTGTATAAATGTTGATTTAGTTATATCATAATGAATCAAGGAAAATATATCGCAATTTACTTGTCAAAATCCCTTGTTAAACAGCTAATTTCATGATTCTGCACGATCAGATGGACAAGTGTTTCTGTCAAATTTGAATTTACAAAATGTTTCATGAAGTTCAGCTGGTGTTAATGCCATGAAAACCTTGATTATAAACTGTTTCACTCAATTTATTTTGTCACTCTTGGGTGAAAACTTGTGACAAAATATTTCACAAAGGATTAAATTGAACTTTTTTTACGAAAAATCTAGCGTGCAACCAGTGCCGTCCCAAGGGTAGTGCGATAGGTGGTGCTGTACTGGGCCCCGCGGCTACGAGGGCCCCGCCCGTGCTTGCCCTTTTCTGACGGTGCGGGGAAACCCGCCTATTACCCGAAATTACCTACTACTTAGTGCCATAGAGTAAGGATAAACTATGTTAGAAAAAACTTAACTATATAAAATTAACTATGTTAGTACATATGTAAATTTATTGAAATCACTAGCCATTTTCTAGAGGTATTTCCTTCTTTCCATGAAATATGCTTTTAAAAATGCTGCAATATCAAAAAGGGAATGCGAAGTTATGAGGGCCCCGACTTTCGTTTGCACAGGGCCCCTCAATCCCTTGGAACGGCCCTGCGTGCAACCGGAGTGAGGTAGACTACTAAAGACTTGTGACTGAAGACGACTAGTCCGTGTCATAGAGGATCCGCTGAGGAGAGGTCGGCTTCGACAAGCATTCAGTGGGCATTCATTATTCGGGGTCTCGCGGCGAGCCGACTGATTGGTGGAGGGCGGGGGGGCGCGTGGGAGAGGGGGTTGAAAGGGGGGGTGAGATGGAGGGGGGGGCTGTGGGAGGTTTGGGAGGGGGTGAAGAGGGGGGGGGGTAGGAGAGAGGACGTTTGGTCGTGGTGTTGACTTTGAGCGCCGCCGTCCTTTTGAAGAAAGGGGTATCGCTGTCGGATCCGCTTTTTTCTCACGGCTGCCCACTCACAGCGATTACTTAGCGCCATCGGCGGCCGGCGGCGGAGTTAGGGGTGTGTATGTGTGGGGGGGGGGGTTTAAAGAAGGCAGGGGGGGGAGGAAGGGGGACATGAGAGGGGAAAGAATTCTTTCGCTTGCTCCTCGAGCGAGAGTCTTCAAACACGGCTTCCAGAGGGTCAGTGGAGTTTGATGTCGCTTCACCGTTTGCCTGACGTCCGGTGCTTCGAACTCGGGAGTGAATGTTTTGACGTACTGAATATCAAGGGGTGTTTAGGGGGCGCCTTTGGCCTCCGGGTTTGAACTCGATTGTTTTTTAGAGAGCCATTATTTTCGGGTGAATGTAGTTATAAGGCATCTATCTTTTGCACTGAAAACCTTCGAAAATGAATCTTTTCTACCATAGGCTGGAGAAGACAGTCACTCTCATTTTATTCGATACATGCCGGTCACCTTTCACGGAGTAGATAAAGAACAACAGATTTCTAAAGGTAAATTTTGATCGATAAAGAAATCGACTGTCATAAAATTCAACCAAAAATCTCGTGTAAAAACCTACGTTGATACGAGTTAGCGTTTATAGAGACCAATTTACGTTCAAAACGAGAACTTAAGCCAAGAACGTAACTTATGATAGGTCAACTTGGGCAAGAGAGTGAGATATATGAGAGTTTTAAACGCTCTTTGAGTGGATAATTATAGGCGGCATGTGTTGTCGTTTATCTCTTACCCTGGCGAAAATGTCCCGGTTCCCGGAGCGTAAACGGAGCGAAACAAAGCGGAAATCCGCTTCAGGAAGCTGATCCTCGCTTGGGACACGCTTCCTTACTTCTTCCTTTAGCGTAAAGGAAGCGGAAGGAAGCGACACCTTCCGCTTCCGCTCCTCTCCTCTTCAAATACGCTTCCGTGCGTCTTCCTTTAGCGTAAACGAAGCGGAAGGAAGCGACACCTTCCGCTTCCTCTCCCCTCCGCTTCAAATGCCGCTCCTTGCTTTTTTCCTTTAGCGTAAAAGAAGCGGAAGTAAGCGACACCTTCCGCTTCCTCTCCCCTCCGTTTCGAAAACTACTCCTTGCTTTCTTCCTTTAGTGTGAACGAAGCGGAAGTAAGCGACACATTCCGCTTCCTCTCCCCTCCGCTTCAAATGCCGCTCCTTCTCAGGCGAAAATGTCCCATTTCCCGGAGCTTAACCCGAGTGAAACAAAGCGTATGTCCGCTTTAGGAAGCGGATATTCGCTACGTGTACGCTTCCTTGCCTCTACCATTGGCGTAATGGATGCGGAAGGAAGCGGCATCTTCCGCTTACGCTCCCATCCGCTTCGTCTAAACATTCATGCTTCTTCCTTTAGCGTAAACGAAGCGGAAGGAAGCGACACCTTCCGCTTCCGCTCCCCTCCGCTTCAAATACGCCTCCTTACTTCTTTCTTTAGCGTAAGCAAGGCGGAAGGGGGCGACTCATCCGCTTCCTCGCCTCTCCGCTTCGTTTAAGGAAGCGTAACTTTCCGCTTCCTTAAACGGAAAAATTGTGGTAATTGGAAAAAAATCTTGTTTATTGTTATTAATATTAACTTTAAAGTCATCATCTGCGGCAACATAGGTTTCAATTGATTAATGCCTGATAACTGTTATTGTGATTGAATGGTATTTCCTCAAACTATCACGGAATTGAAATTTTTAAAAATTAGCTCTCGCAGTTACTTACACGGACGGGAATGACCTTGATGTATACCACTTTCTGGACACGTAACTGTTATTTGCGAGTATAAATGTCGTAGGTAGGCATTGTGTGGGAAGATATGAGGAATAAGTTGTGCTGTGTGGTCGGGTAGGTAGTTGGTAGGAAGTAGGTGATCGTCCATGAGTGTACTCTGTAAGATATGGAATGCATTTTATTTTTTAATCATGGTCGTAGCACCTTACGTTCGTTTTCCGCTTCATGCATTTCTCCACACGGTCCTTTTTCCGCTTAGTGAGAGCTCCCATTCGGTAAGTTTTCCGCTACCATACGGTTCATTCTCCGCTTCCTTACGGTTCATTCTCCGCTTTCATACGGTTCATTCTCCGCTTCCTCACGGTTCATTCTCCGTTTCAATACGGTTCGTTCTCCGCTTCGTTACGGCTCCTTTCTTCCGCTTCTTTGTCTCATTTGACGGTTTTTTCCGTTTCCTCTCCGCTCCCTTTTCGCTTCGCTACCGCTTTCCTTACGCTTCACTGGCCGTTCCTTCCGCTCCGTAATTCGCTTTATTGACGGTTCCATTTTCACCAGGGTAATGTTGCTAAGTTAAGCCTGTTAAGAAGTGATATTTATAGGAAACCAAACAGACACTACTTGGTGGGTATGCATATACTCCCAGCGATAAGAGAGTGAAACGCAGGTGTTCAATCTAATTATTCAAGTTGAATCACTTAGATTCTCATAGGGATAGCTCGCGAGCGGCCATGTTTTCAGAACAGGTGGCCCTTCAATGTAAACTTCTAAACTAAAAGTCGATTCATGGCGTGGAATTAATTTTATCCATTCTTGGACATTGGTCATCATATGACTAAAAGCCCATCGATTAAAATAAGAATATGATGAAATATTTTAAATGGTTGGTTTAAAGACACGGGAAGTTATTGTCTGAGCATGAGTTACGGTATCTCTTTTAAGTTACATGCTTATGTTAAAACCAGTTCGAACGTCGTTCAAAGTTAGGCTTCGTTTGATTTTTTCGCTCCGGTTTGGGTCATTATTATGATATAATATCTCCTTTTTCAGCGAATCCCGATGACATCACAAAAATCACAAGCACCAGTCAGTTTTTTCTGGTTACACCAGTTTACTCTGTATTCAAACTCTTTTTCTCTTGAGTCACTATGACTAGCTGTAACTGCAAAGTTGACTAAGCTGTCAATTGTGATTGCTAAGCCCTCTTTAGACGATCTTGAAGTGGGCTGTAAAAGCTCATGGATTGGGAAACGCCGACTGCGACTTGGGAGATGGAATGAAGATGTTTACATAAGGAAGAGACCATATATAATACTCTGAAAGTTTTATGACCGAGGTTCATTCTTACTGGCAGCATTCTGACATGGTCGGCCTTAAAAATTAGAATCAATCAATTTAACAATGGAATAGTATGCAGGGGGAAACGGTTTTCATGCTAACCAATGTCATTAAAATGGGGAACGTGTTGCGTCATTACTAGGCAAAGGTATATTTAGTGCCTCATGAAAGTCGGGAAAAAATCCGTTATTGGATAGAGCCAACAGATAGTCTTTTCTGTGGTTGCCCATGATTTTTATTTATTTGTTATGCTCATGTGAGTGAGAAGTATTTCGAAATTGATGCTTTGATTTTGCTGAAACTACTTATCTTCCAATTATTAGATAATTTCGCTCGTATGGAGGTATACCTAGAGGTAAGCCTGATTTTCCAGTCAATGATGACGGTGGATACCTAATACCGTGACTCCTAGGTTTGATTTTCTCATTAACGTGTGCCTGGTTTACTGTTCTAATTACGGCATTTCCATTAGCCAAGACCTCACGGGTGAATCATAAAATAAGCACAACATGCGATCTGGCTGAGGAATGTGCTAAATCTCATGTTAGTACAAGCTGAATGATTTGAACGTATCCTTAATCTCACTCACTTAAACCGCGAAGCTAATTGGAGGAGCGTAGTTTATGAGCGGGTTGATCCTAGAATGTTGATTGTTTTTATTGTAAAAATAATCAGTTGAGGAATACCGCCCATGAGTTTACTAGTCAAATTATCGTCAGTGTTTGTTTGAATTAGTGAATCAATTTTTTGGCAACTGTTTGGTGCCAGACACTAAGTGGAAAAGAACTTATTTCGAAATAGAGACGCAAAAGAAAGAGTAGTGTGTAACAAGTGAATGACACGAGGAAAGTAGCCACGGTAAAGTTGGATAGGTGTGCTGGTGTAGTAATTTTATCCCTTTATATGAGTGATTTTCTCACCAATTATGTTCTGTTTTATTCTTTCGGTCAGTAAATATATGATTGTTAGTACTTTCGCAGTCTGTTTAGGCATTTCATGAAAATATTATCACCTGAACAAAGTATAGCACAAAATAAGTGGGTTGATTAGTAAAAGTAACTGAGGCAGGCGAGATGTAGTGGAATGACATCCTGATTTAATGAAAAGAGAGATGGCACTTTTCCACAAGTTTATTGAAGTACTTCAATACACTTGTGGAAAAGTGCCATCTCTCTTTTCATTAAATTGGGTTGATTAGTAATATTTACTCAATGACAAGAGCTACCTAATCAGAATCTGACCTCTCCCGTCGCTGTCTCTGATGCCTGGGGGGCTATTCTCTATCTCGAAGCTACCGATGCGGTAGCTTCGAATAAGCTACCAGAATTGGCTACCAACTGTATTCTCTAACTCGCGGGAGCTTTCTCAAGAACGGAATAGGAAGTGGAGAGAGGTTTGACGAAAGGCGGGTATGAGAATATTTTTAAACCAAATCCGCGGAAACTTCATTTCTGGTGACGTCATTCTTAGAACCAATGGGAAAGCTCGTCTCAATGTTTTTCCGTGGATAAAACTGGTGAAACCTGTTTTAAGGCCGTTTTAGACAGTGAATATTTTCGTGCATCGTGTTTAGCGAAAACTTTCACGAATTAAAAATCATGCGAGGAAAATTCTAAAATGTTTTATTTTTGCTCACATAATCTCGTGAACAATCTCGTGAATACGAACGCACGACGTCCATCTTGGCTGTTTTGATCAATTGAAATAAGATAGGTCGTAAATATATTCGGGAATTAGGGTTCATGTCGATGACATGATTCAATATGATTCGTGCTATTTGCTTTCGTCAATTATTCGTTGCTTCAAATCATTTAAATAATATACGAAGATGAAGCTTTCAAAAGAAATGCGAAGGTGATACACGTTACCACGGCCCACTAAGTATCCCATAATGGGCTGGAATCACGTTCCTTACTGAAGGTAAATATGGCTTTCCGTCACTTCAGTTAATATCTTTTTTGTGAAAAATGCCGCAAATGGCAAAAATGACAAAGTAACCCAGTGAAAGTGCAAGGAATGCGCATTTACTATATGTAAGAAACATACCCTTGCGTTGGATAATTATAGATAGATAAGCGTTATAAAATGACCAATATTTAAGCACTGTATTCGGAGGCCGCGCTTCGTGAGGCTACCGTGGGAGCTTATTGGGGCTACGGAAGTAGCTTCGTGACATTTACAGAATACGGGTGGGAGGCTAATAAGCTACCGGTAGCTACTGCTTGCTCTTTCTCCGGTAGCTTCCATGATAGAAAATACCGATGGGATCAAGTAGCTTACTGAAGCATCTTTTCGCCAGAAAGCTCCGATGCTTCAAGTCAAATGGATTGGATGTGATCGGAGACCTAAGGCCCAATAATGCAATTTAACTCTACTTTCTAAAGCTTCTAAATTCATTTTCATGAACTGAGCATTTTTATACAAAGAGAACACGTTTTAGCAGATAATAAAGTGGCGTAATATGTTGCACTTAGAAGGTTGAGCATGTATTAGCTGGGTCTCGTAAGTTGGCAGGCTTGTAGTCCCAGAGGAGTGATTTACAAATCACCCCATTTCGAGGTTATGGACCCAACAGCTCGAACAAAAAACGAAGTTAAATATTTTTACAGTCAAGTTTATAGTCGTAGAATTGAGATTTTGCAGGCGTGAGAAAGTGGTCTAGGGGGGTAAATTAGTCCACCAGAAATACAGTCTTTCTAATTCCTGTAATGAATGGTATTATTTTATTTTCATTGTTACTTTATGTACCCAATTGGTAATTGTTTAAAACATCTTCATCCTAAATGCAATAAAACAATATTTTGTTTTTTTTTGGCACACAAAAGCTGATCTTTTATCATTTTCATCGCAAAAATCTCTTACCCTCTTCTATGGTTTATAAAGGCATTTAAAATTTTTTCATTTTTTCAACCATTGTTAAAACATTTTTTTTAACTGTTGGCTTTATAATCCCTCTTAGGGGTGATTTATAAATCCCTATCCAAGGACTACCTGTCTGTTTACTTTTATCGAAATCCTAAATCCGTTGGATGCATTTGAATGTTAGGCATTCGATGCCCTTGTTAGATTTAGGCATTTAAGGTAGCTATCAACCGATGTTGAATGCTATGATTGCTTGGCTATAATTGCATAGCCTAAACAAAAGCGTTGAAAGAGAAAATATTTTCAATCACTCAACCACGATTCTGCTATCACTTACCTTTTTAAGGTAGTTTGAGTGAAAAATCACTTCACCTAGAATTTGATGAATTTGGCCTCATTTTAAAGAAAAAAACTCAATTCTTTCCAAAAACATCAAAACATTAACCCCATATCGAACTATTTTTCGAGCCAATTGCGTGAAAATACTAGATGTTTTACATGGGATAGATTACGGCTGTGCGCTTCAGAGGGAGAATATTGAAAGAAATTAGGAATTTATATCACCTAGATTTCATCAAAAAACTAATGATGTGTGGTTTGTATGTTTTCTCAACTATTAATTAGAATTAATCCATTACTCACCGCAGAAATATTTGCAGAATCTAAATAAAACCTGCTGTTTTGAAGTATTTTTAGCCGTACGGCGGGAAAAAATTAGTCAAGTTAGATAGACAAGTTGTCTCAAAAATCTCCAATGGCCGTACGCAATTGGCACCACTCGTCAAAATTACACCACAATTGCTGTGTTGGTGGGCGGGAAAAAGAGCAATCCCACGCCAGTGACCAACCACAACTTCTCGACCAAAAAACACCTGTGGTTGCTTTTTTATTAAAAGGGAGAGAATTGGAACACCAATTCCCTCCCACTCCGTCTTCCCTTGAAAGGGTAGAGCGGAGTTCCTCTTTATTGTTTTAATTACAATAATATTTGGGGTACCTATTATTAAACCCCCAATTTTCTACATTTTACTTTTTTTTAACAATTGGTTAATATTTTACTAGTGTACTTCAAGTTACAATATTTTTCATTACATTTAATTTTACAAAGTGTATTATTAATAAAAAAAATATTTGGTTTTCTCCTTTGATTTCTTCATCGGGTGTCTTGCGATTTTCTTTGCTTGCTTTACAATTGTTATTTTCTTCTTAGTATTTCTATCACAAAGTTGTCTTCTTTCTTCTTCCTCCTTCTCAGCATTCTCACCATTCCTTCCACTTCTTTTTTCTTTTCTTCTCCTCTCTCCTCCTTTTCTTTTCCTGTCTTGATTTCTTCTATGTCCCTTCTCCTTCTCGCGGTCTTGTGAAGTTTGAAACTGCTTCGGCTGCTTTTTCATTCCTCAGTCCTTTTCCAACCTCTTCCAGTGTGACTGGCCAGTTTCCGAAGATCTTCTTAAGCTCAGTTCTTTCTTCTGCGTATTTTGGACAATCGTACAACCAATGCTGTACATCGTCTGGTCCTAGGTTGCAGTCACATTCTTCATTTTCTTCCTTTCCTATTTTCTTAAGATAGGTCTTGAGTCCTCCATGTCCCGTTAGTATTTCTGTGGTTGCTTACGGGAATGTTACTTCCTCGCCAGTGACAACCACAGACACACACACACTCAACCCAAATAGGGATCCTTCTCTAGGGCTAATGGGACGCCGCTAAGGATGCCTGGGTTATGAACACAAACACACTCACAAGCACTCAAGAAATCACTCACTCAGACGGGCCCAACTTCTGGGAGAATGTAGATCAAAAGAGCGTAGTCAAAAAACGGCACAAAAACAAGAAAAGGTGAGGGTGTGCGTCGGATACGCGTATTTCGGCCAAAAGGTGGCCCTCTTCAGCGAACTGAAGGGAGTAGTCACTTGCAATTTATTTCGGCCATTGGAAATTTTTATAACTTGTCACTTAAAGAGGCCGTAGATCTCATGTCCCCTAGATTTCAAGTTCGACACTTACGCAGATATATTTATTTAATTACTGAGAATTTTTGTCATATATAAATATATTATTGCGCTATGAATACAGCAATATTTAATTACTAGTTCTTGCAAAGACTGGAATTAAAAAATAAAATTCTAATATAATCTTCATTATGACTAGGGAACTATTTCGCTCAAACTACCTTAGGTAGTTTGAGCGAAAAATCACTTCACCTAGAATTTGATGAATTTGGCCTCATTTTTAAGAAAAAACTCTCATCTTACCAATGATATCAAAATATGAACCCCTTGCCGAACTACTTTTCGAGCAATTTGCCTGTAAACCATAGCTGTTTTACATGGGATAGATTATGGCTGTACGCTCCAGAGGGAGAATATTAAACAAATTAGGAACTTATAGCTCCTAGATTTCATCAAAAAACTAACGGTGTGTATATTGCATGTTTTTTCAACTATTTATAAAAAATAATATATTACTCACCACAGTAATATTTACAGAATCGCAAAAAAACCTGCTGTTTTGAAGAGTTATCAGCCGTACCTATGGCGGGAAATAATGAGTCAAGTTAGAGACTTATGTAGCTTTATTTTTTTAATTACTGCGAATTTTGATCATATATAACTATATATTTGTGCCATTAATATTAAAATATTTATTTCATACTTCTTACGGACGCTGAAATCAAAGAATAAAATTTGAATATGGTCTCCATTATGACTAGGGAACTATCTCGCTCAAACCACCTTAAATGAACTACCCAGTTGGACGAAAGTTTCAAGATTTCCCTCCACAGAAAAAAAATGCTTCCTTTCATTTTCTTGAATCGCGGCTCACGATAGCTGGCAATGACAGCATCGTGCGGGAGGGAGAGTTTTCATAAAAGGGCTGCACATCACTTTTCGGCGAGCGGAGAGCAGGGATGCGGTGCGGGATTCTGCGCGCCGTCCTCCCCCGCAGTCGAATGCACGGTGCAGGGCCACGATTGCATTCCAGGTAGAGTCTCTGGTGCGCTCCCCTTCCTCCACGCCAGCCGCATTTGTTTTAGTTTTTTTTAAATATCCAATGCGCCTTTCAGCTGACTCGCATTCGTTCTCCATTCCCCAACCGCCTCCCGGCCACTTGCGACATAGCAATAACAATCTGGCCGTGAGTGCAGCAGAAGCGGAATCAGCTTCATATCTTACCTATCTCTTACGTTCGTTCCATCTCCGCGTGTCTGAGCTCTCGCGGCCACCATCGTCAGCAAGGGAATCCGGCGCTGCAGCTTGGTCGCCGCAATAGTTGCGGCGCGCCGTCCCGCGACCTTGGCGAAATTGATTTGTGCTCAGCATACACCCACAGGCACGAAGGAGAGGTAAAATAAATTGTCAATGTTGTTGTTGCTGCTATTTTCTTCCTTCAAACGAATATTTTTTACGTTCCAAACATTTCTTTAAAATATTTTGAGGGAGATTTTTCCTGAGTCAGAATAGACACTGTATTTTACTTAAACATTATAGCCTGAAGCATTACGTGAATACAGTTCTATTATTGACGCAAAACATTCTTGTTGTGGTCTGTTTGTTTTTTTCGGGATTCATTCCGCGATGTTTAAAATTGCGAAAATCAATATTTCGCTGGTCCTACTGCCAGCTTCATCACGTTAACTGAACTGATTCCTTAGTATCGCTCGTCTTTATGTATATGAGTGAGGACTTCCATTGTTGCCGGAATTTTTAAATTTGAAAAATTCGATTAAGATTTCTACTCAGCGTGTAACCGTCCTCTCGGTTGACATTCTCTGGTCTCTTCTCAATTTCTATAGCCTCCCAGATTTATCTTGGGTAGACACGTTGAGTAGAAATCTTAAAGGAATTTTTCAAATTTAAAAATTCCGGCAACAATGGGAGTTCTCACTCATATACATAAAGACGAGCGACACTTAGGAATCAGTTCAGTTAACCTGATGAAGCTGAAAGGAGGACCAGCGAAATATTTTTTTTGCAATTATAACAACCCGAAAAAAGAAACAATCAACACTACATCCGGGGAAGCCTTCGAGCTAATTTCATTCTTTTTGTGGCTAAACTTATCAGTGTTTAACTGAATGCTAACTTTGAGGCTTTTAGTTGTCGTATTTGTTTCGCTCCGTGCGCATTCAATAATGAAGTTTTTTTCTATTAAATTACTAGAAATATGGTGATTCAAGAATTTATTTGTTGAGAAACATACGAGCTGCATACTGTTACATTTCTGACACACTCTATTCGTCAGAACTTTATTTTTTTAAATGATATCTCTCTAGTCTACGGGCGTACCTAATCCCACGGAAATAGGTTTCTAATCATGGGTCGTATCTCGAAAAGTAGTGCAATTACTGGCTGATATGTTGAGACTAATGTAAACATGAAATCTATTTCTTTATAGTAAGACCAAGTTCAGTGAATTTTATATGAAGTCAAATATTACTCAAACGAACTTAAGTTGCACACGCCACATTTTCAATCATTTTTTCGCGTGTCAAAATCTACTTCCACATTCTAATCCCTTATCAGTGTTTGAATGCGCATGAGACTTTTTCTGATTTTTTTATCTTCTACGAATTTCTTCCACCAATGCTCTGTTTGCTACGCTTGGTAATCCAAATATCGCTCCTTTGAATCACGACTCGGACACGGGTGCTGCGTTCATATTACCATTAGACTATTAGGAGATGAAACAATACAGCCTTTGCAGTTGAAGTTAAAACCTAATATTTGATAAAATTATTCAATTCAATATGCAGAAATATACCTCCACTCTCAGTTCCAAGAATATAACAAAAGTTACGAGTATAAACTATCGCATTAGATCACGTGGACCAGGTTTTTAGATATCTCCTTTCCTTTAAAAAAGTCAACTTGTCCTCTCCCTTAAGTAAAACTACAGTAATTGTACTGTCCACTTAAATTTTAATGTAAATAATACACAACACGTGTTTCAACGTTCCTTAGGGCGTCATCTACATCTACATCTACATATTACCCCGCAAGCCGCCTCAATAGGCGTGTGGCGGGGGGTGTTAGGGCACCAGCCGTTTAAAGATAAAAAGGAAACGCTCTAATGAAATTACGCCTAGCATTTATTATAGTCCCTTATTGTTCGGGGGAAAAACGAATTCCCATACCTATCCGTTCGGCAAAATATCTCTCTTAAAGTGATCATCAGGTCTGTTTATTTAAGTACTAAAATGTGGTTCCACCATATATCGCCCGACACTGTCGAATTTATTGTCCTCTCCCATTATTCGTGACGCTTAAATATGTTTGTTTAAAGGCACACTTGCTTACGTATTTGATGTGAATGATGCGAAAAGAGATATGTGAGGAGAGAGGTTATTAAAACTCTGTTATTCCCTGGAGGATCCCATTTCTTCAGGTGCAACAGCGTGTTTCAGCATTTAGGTGACAGTTTCTACTCCGTTACAGGTGTCCTCTTAAGACGCTTCCTGTAACGAGGGAGGAACTGTCGTCACCTAAACGCTGACACACGCTGTTGCACCTGAAGAAACGGGATCCATCATATTAAGCCACTGCAGAAGCATTTGCATACTCCTACTCCCATTCCACTTTTCCTAATTCATGGTCGATATATAGGTAGAGCAGGAGTTATTATTATAATGGACTTAAATCCCTTTTAATACTTGCACGTACTTATATTTTACTATTGAAGCTTTGCATGAGGACTCTTGAGAGAGTAACTGACGTAAGTAAAGCTGAGAGGCATTGTTTAATTAATGTGTTTATTGACCACGTATAAATAATCTTATCTTTTAATTTATTGAGGTTTTTGTCAATTAAAATTCCTTTATTCCACTGTCAAAGTTTCGGCAAATTTATTGCCATATCCTCAGGGCTGTGCAATTTTAATTACACTAAAATGATATCAACCATTCCAATTTACAGGGTAAATTGTATTTGGTTGGGTTGATATCATTTTAGTGTAATTAAAATTGCACAGCCCTGAGGATATGGCAATAAATTTGCCGAAACTTTGACAGTGGAATAAAGGAATTTTAACTGAGCATACCTCATGAAATTAAAAAAAGAGGGCATTGTTTAAGGTGGATTGACGGTCTACCTTGAATTATTGCGTGTCATTGTGGCACTGGAGTCTTATCTCAATGCTTGTCACTTCGCTGTCGTCTTGAAGTGAGTGGTGGAGAGTGAGACGCATGGATATGGGTGGCGGATGGGGTAGAATACTCTGTTCGGTCATCGCGTCGCGTGAGGTGCTTGGGGGTGAATGGGGAACGAGTTGGGGGTGAGAATGGCGGAAATAGGCGGGATGGAGGAAAGGGGGCGGAGGAGGTGAGGCGGGGGGAGGAGGTGAGGCGGGGGGAGGGGAGTGAAATGGGAAATGCTGGTTCGCTGGTACGGATAAAGGGAGAAAGCGAAGCAGATTTGTTTTCTGGGCCTTGGACCTGAAAAAAATACACCATATACATTTTTCTTCTCGTCCTCGTACTTAAGTTGGTTCCACCGTAAAATGACTTAAATGTCATTTTATTCATATTCTGTCTACTTGTAGAAAAAGTTGTCCTCTATCTGATATGAACAAAAATATAATACCTTTACACGCTATTTTATTCTATGATTGAACTTGAAATTACATGGTGTTCAATGTGGGAATGAGAGAAACACGGGGAAAAAATAGTATTTTCCATAAAATACAAATGCCATTTTCGTGGAAAAATGTTTCTAAGAAGGCTATAATTCAGAGAAATTGATTAAAAACGATACAGGCATCTTAACACCTTATTTTTCTAGTTATTGATGAATTACTGCCGTATTTGCAGTCAAAATGCGGTAATTCGTAGGAAATGGCTCGGCTCCTATGGCTGGAAAAAAGTGCTCATTTGAAATGCTTTCGTGGAATAATCTGCATATTTTGTACCTTACTTTTGGGTTTCTATAGGTAACGAATTGCATCAGTGAAAGCAGGATGTTTTGGACAAAATATACAAAATGTGGAATGTAGTATTTGTTTTGACTCACGCAGTCGCGGCGGAAACTCCTTAAAAATAAGGAAGCTGATTGTGCCTTCAAGAATTTAAAGATGGTTGCCTGAGAATTTTTAACGAAAATTCAAGCCTTTCCACCATTTCGCCAGAGTATTGATGCCTAAGCCCACTTGAGTAAGAAATTTCAGCAGCCTTTTCAGCGCTATGTTAGTTAGCAAATCAACTACATTTGTTTAAATTTAAGATACTGGATGGAATTATTATACTTTCCAGTTCAGGCTGAAGCCAACGCATAGTTAATTTTGGGGTCCTGTCTCACCATCAAGGTAATTATTTTAGCACTTTCATCGCAAACGAATGAGAGAAGTAGCTGGCGATATCTAATGACTTATACAATGAATAACTAAATACATTATAGAAAATTTTAGACCTTCGAAATTCAGCAGGTTGTCAATTTACACTTGTGGGGTTGGGATATTTATGGGAGAAGGGCAGTTATGTTCATTTGACCCTAAACCTTTTGGCTTTAATTTTCAAAACCAATTAGGCTGGATTTTAAAAAAACTAGCCCTTCATAGGTCCTGCCTCGTCTTTATATCTTATGTCTACATTCACCTTGTTAATGAGCAAACAGTCGATTTACGGCTAAAGCACATGTATGAAGTAACAATTATTTGCCCTCCCATCACCAATACAATTTTCACCTTTATGCTTGGCGTCGAACAAAATTATGTTCCGCGATGAGCACTCTCCATAATTTTTATTATTTCCCTCGTGGAAATGTGCAAACGCTTCAAGTTTAGCATATAATTCATCAACTTCTCTAAACTGATGACAGTAGCAAATAGAAGACTCTTAGCAATGGTCCACATTGTAATTAATGCATTTATTTCACCTGATTTAATGTTTCCGCATCATTATCGAAGGCTGTTAATGATATCTTTATTAATGATATGAAAGCATTTCAAGCACTCCATAGGTTTCTCTAATTAAATAGGTATGTATTTATAAATATTATTTGTGCACCATTTCCAAATCATACTAGAAATCAGTGCCTAACATTTTTTTTCATTTTTAACAGTTCCATTTTTTGTTCAAAACTAAAATACATTCCCTATCATAAAAAACTACTTCATTAATGGTGGACGGTGACGAATATTTGAAATTGTGGATGTAAAAGTGAATTAAACTATTGTTTCTGTAGAATGTGAGCAATGAAATATTATTTTGTATTAGCAGCGGAGTCATAACGATTACGTGATGTGGGAAAGCTCCAGTTGTATTCTGTGATGAAACGTGTGTGCCTTTGAATCATTGCTCTGCTGAAAGGAGGGTATTAAGAATCCTGTTTTTTTAAGGAGTGTATTATAAAATACGTGTCTTGAAATAGCTGTCATTTTGACCGGCTTATCGCATCATCACGTTCCATAAGTGTGACAGGGGAATGATTTTCTCTTCGAGAATGATCCCAAGACAACACCACAAATGAAAGGTCATTCAGTCAGATTCAGGTATCTCCATGGCACCAGATTCAGAGGCCCTGGACCACAATGACCTCGTTTCGATTGACAAGAGGTGATCGGGACAAGCGATTTCTTATTCTCGCCTATTATCGCGATCCGCTGTCCCCAGGCCGTGTTTTGCTTTGTCCCTTTTTGTCGAAATCGGCCAATATTTGGCGTTCATCTTTCTTTTGTCAAGCCCAGTGCCGAGGGAGATCGTGTTGGAGCACAGACGTGGTTGTGGAAGGCTGCTGCTAGGGCCGATGGAGTTTGAGAAAGATGGTCATGGCGGGGGACGCCCCGTTACGCGGAGGAGGTTGCATTTCTTTTTATTTGACAAAGCCTCGCTGGTAAACTTGGCATCGCAAGGTGAAGGTTTCCTCATTTATGTGCATACTAAATTACCGTTTTCGGAAATAAAGGTTACTTAATCCCAGCGTGCTATTCAATAGTAAAAAAAGTGTAAGATATTGGTGTACGAGTAAGATGGAAATTGGTAAGCGTCGGAAGCCTAGATTAGTAATGAAATAGCAGTTAGTAAAGGTGTTCTTAGGTGAAGAGAAATATTCTCTGTAAGGCATTCAACAAATAGATTAGTGGTGCTTTGCCTGTCTAGCAGCTGGAGAAGATAAATTTGATAGTTTCAAAAATAAACTTTGTTATGTTCCACACCGTATTTATTAAAACTCAACCGGTTTCGACCTTTTCAGGTCATTCTAAAGATTTAACAAAAACTTTTTGTTAACTCTTGAGAATGACCTGAAAAGGTCGAAACCGGTTGAATTTTAATAAATACGGTGTGGAATCTAACAAAGTTTATTTTTGAAACTATCATGTCTTCATTCCACGAGGTGAACTCGCCAACCATTGATTTGAAGATAAATTTGTTTTTGCATAAGCCATTTCATGAATTGGCACAGATATTCCTAGATTTCTGGGAAAATGTTACCTAGTTCTCTGAAAAAGCATTTGAAGTGAACGTAATTCTGTGCTATTTTGAGTGTTCCTTGGGAATTATTACCTGGACTCCATCGATTCTCCTTGAAATTATCTTCATATGCAATCAAAGAGCACGGATAACGAGAGGAATATCTCAATTGCAGGCAAGAAAACAGGATCCCGTAACCGTTTCATTTAAATGTATACACAGAGGACAGTCAGATGTAAAGCGATTCCCGTGGACCATCTGGATTAAGGGGAAGGGAGAAGGGGAGTAGTCAGGGGGAGGGAGGGGGGAGAGAGCTATTGGCGCCGAGACGCGGAGCCGGTTGCTTTTGTTTTTCGACGGGGACTTGTGGACTGGCTGTGGTTTCGGATCGGTTGCCGTGGTTGCGGCGATGGTTCGGCTGTGTCGCAGGGGGAGGGAGGGTGGTTGCAAGGAGGGAGGGGGAGTGGCGCTGGGCGTCGGCCAGTCGGTCGGTCGCTCGTCCGTTGTTTGTGGGCGGTTGGCTGGGACAGTGTTCGGGGCGCGCGGATTTCCCACGGCCCTTTGGTCCGCCCTCGGCCATCGGGCTCGGCCCACGCGCTCACCCGAGGGGCTCCGAATAATGCGCTGAAAGCACAAGGTTAAAAACTTCGAATCACTGGAGGATCTTTGATCCCTTACGACCGTCAAATGCCACCATCTGTTTACTGATGATTTTAATGATAACATATTTACGCATTATTATTCTTAACAGGTTGACCCTCTTCATCATCATCGGTCTACAATCCTAGGATTGGTTTGACGCAGTCCTCCACTCAATTCTTCTATCTGCCAACCTCTCCATATTGACGTAACTCCTCTCATTTACATCCTTCACAACTTGCTCCATATATATCTCATGCGAGGCCTGCCTTTTCCATTCTTCCCGTTCACTTTTCCCTCGACGATTGTCTTCATCAGGCCGTCGTGTCTTAAGATGTGGCCTACTAAGTTGTCCCGTCTCCTTTTTAAGGTTTTCAGTAGACATCTCTTTTCTCCCACTCTTCTTAAAACTTCTTCATTTGTCACTCGGTCGATCCATTTTATCTTCATCGCTCTTCGGTAGCACCACATTTCAAATGATTCCAGCCTGGACTTCTCTGCTGCTGTTATTGTCCATGCTTCGCTGCCATAAAGTAGAATGCTCCACATGTATGTTCTAATTAAATGTTTACTCACTTCCACGCTTGTATTTGCAGCTGTAAGCAGAATCTTCTTCTGGTAAAATGCCCTTTTCGCTTGGGCAATTCTACTGGCAATTTCTCTTTTACTTCGTCCATCGCTGGTAGCTCGGTTTCCCAACCCTCTTATGCTGCTAAAAACTCCAAGGGCGGTTATAGGTGATTTTTGGCACTAATAAGGCACTTCTTCTTGTTATACCTTGCTATTTTAATGACATTCTTATTTAAATCATTATATGTTCATTGGTGACTAATAGGCTTAGTCCATAGCTTAAGTGTGTCCAGTCACTCTGTCCATGTGGTGAAATTAACCACGAATGGTGGATAACTATTCATCATTCTTCATGAAATTAACCTTTAAACGACAGAAAGTCGGAGTTGGGAATTTGTCGACTAATTTGATTGCGGAATTCCAAGATTTATTTACATTTGTACTTCATCGTTAGCTCAAGCAAATCAAGTCACGTATATTTGCCCATTCTTGAACATACACTCAAATTAAATTCGTTCGTTCATTTCTTAAATGGATAAGAACATTTGATTTACATTTTTCACCCTTTATCCCTTAATTTGGTTGTTTAAAAATTCACAGTTTTATCTTGTTTTTTCACGCACGGTATGACAGGTGTGATACTATATTTTGGATACGTTACTAGAGGCTTATGCCTGAAGATAGTGATTCAATGCACTGACTTCTTCCGTGCCAATTTTTTCTTTTCAATATCATTTTAAGAGATAAACATGCCGAAAAATTTTATAGCTAAAGTAATGTAAATGCGACAGTGCGATAAAATACACCTTTTAATCCTAATTTTCTCCCGAGAAATGATCAATTATTATCGGCGATGTGGAAAAGTAGTTAAAAGTGAAAAATGTCTGCAAATTTTGAATGGAAATTTGGCGCATGCCTATTAAATTGGGATAATATCTAAGTGTGAGAAAGCGAATCCAAATTCCAGAAGCATTTACCCCATAATAGATCAAGTCATTTCTAATCCTTCTCCTGGCTGATAGAATAGAATAGAGTAAACCTTTATTATACTCTGGGACAGCTCCCTTAGAGCAAAAATACAATACAATGAAATAGCTGCGAGGTTATGAACAAATTAACAAATGAGTTTTCTCAAATCAGAAAAAATGAAGCTTATTAACATAGAAAAACAAAGACAGAAGCAACTACTCTCAGTGAAAAACAATAGCTGTTCATGTGATACAATTGAATTAAAAGATATGCATATATACATGGGTATAGATATGATACAGGGTAATCTAAAGGAAGAAATCCATAAGGTTACAATTCGTACGAGACTTGAAAAAATGTTTTAAACAGTTCTAAGAAAAAACATGAATGCACCTCGAAGGAAAAAAACAATTTTTGTTTAGAAAAACTTTTTTATGAGTATTTAATACTGATAGGCTAAACTATTCAGGAAAAAATTCTTTAAATAAAATTTCATACAATTTAGATTTAAAAATGGCCAATGAGCGAGATATCCTCGAATCAATTGGAATAGAATTCCAGAGTTGTGAGGCGGCCGCGATAAACGATTTGTGAAAGGTAGTGGGTCGGAAGTAGAAGGTTACTAGGATATGTTCTAGTAGCCATTACATGATTAGTATTTCTTTTAGGAAACATATCAATTAGGTCATATTCATAGTGATTTCAGGTTTTAGATATTCGAAGAGTGAGGAACACCAGTTTATTTTACCCTTATGTGACCACCTTACTTGGCGAATAAAATCTTATTATTTCAGTGGTAATGCGTCGAGAAAATGGTGTAAAGGATCTCTTTTACAAATGATGGGTTCCAATCTTGACTCATTCCTATTTCCGGAGTAAATCTCCTAGGACCAATCCATTCATTATTTTCGACTGGCCCAGATATGCGCCTCGCTCGCTACTGCCAGGGCGACTCGGTCACAATTAGACGCCTGCCGCTACTTGCGCCGGCGCCTTCTTCGGCCCTGCCCCTCGATCCGCCCGCCCCTGTTAAGCCCGCGGGGGGCCCTGGATCCGCCGTCCCGATCCGGTGTTAACGCCGTTTCTAACGGGCGATAATCCCAGTGCGTACCCACATTATTTCAAGGCGCGGTTGTGTGCCATTGCCGTCAGAGAGCGCTCTGATATTGGACACTCATTCCACCTCTCCCTTCCTCCTCGCTATCATATACCCAATGTCTTCCACGAAAAACATAGAATTGGCTCTCAAAACACATTTTAAAATGTCTCTGTTCGTCCACCGTTCGGTATTTCCACCGTTTTCTGTTGTTTACGACATTTATTCGGCAGATAAAAAAATGCATACCAGCTAAATTTCCGACCATTTCATATCATATCCTCGGCCATTTTTATTATAATTATTACAGGCCTTTTAATAAAATGGTCTTTCTTTCAGCATTGTCAATGAAAACCAGAATTTTTTCTAATAAAACTACTCCCATCAAAAGCTCACGCTAACCTAATGTGATTTGCCGGAGAAGACGTTCAATTGTGACACGAATAAATGTAATCTGATGGGTTTATTTTAATATATTCTTGAAATGAATGCATTTCATTTTCAAACATTATAGCAAAACAGGCAAGTTCACAAACCTATATAGCCAATTATTCACACACAGCCATGGAAAAATGAAAATGTAGTGCGATATTTTACCGAAATATTGGTTAAAATTTACCTTGCCTTTTTCAATCTGGTTAGATTAATTTTTCTCTAATATTTACACAAAGGCACTTGAGGGCTGTCAGAATGTATTGTCTTTCAAACATTTTTTCAGCATGTCTTGTGCATTCAAGACAAGTCATCCATTTAGGTCACTTTCCATATAACAGAAGTATGCTTTAGAAAATAATTTTGCGTTTGAGTGCATCGCAAGTAATATTATTTTACACACCATCAATTCATATAATTCCCTGTATTCTGCAATACTTACAATTAAATTGGTGCAGATAATTCTTCAAATGAATTTAAGAGTTGTACTCTGTAGGGGCTGTAATCTTCTGTATTTAGAGAAACATTTACTTTTAGACCCTGAGGGCAGAACATGCGTTTGGATTCACTTAAATATGCGAGCATGTTGCTTGCTTTAAGTTACCTGCTCTGTCTCTAAATTGATTCTGAATAACGGTTTGTAACGTTCTGAAGCCCTATTTTGGAAGGGAGGAACGCGACTCTCTGTGCCTTTGGCAATAATATAATGATGAATCTTACATGTGATACGCAACTGTTTTTAGGAAAAAATGTGCTTAAGTACCTATGTATGCATAATAGTAAAATATTAAAAGGAAGTAAAATAAGCAGACACATCCGTTCGACTACTAAAGTCCTTAGCAATCATATTTTACTTAGGAACGTATGAGGATGCTACTTAAGTGCAGTGGAGATTTTAAATGAAAACCCTAGTATGCACGGAACGTTCGCAGTGAAGCAACATTTTAGGATGTGGAAATGAGGGCTCGTCAGTGTAACAATGCTCCCTGGCAGCTTTAGGGCCATTTGAACGTAAATGAACAGCTCAGCTCGCTCGCTAATGATGCCTGCTTTGATTACAGCGAACCGGATCACTGAGCGCGGAAGCATGGCGCATGGGGAATGAATACATTTCCAGAAATCCCCTTTGGTTGCTTTGAAACAGTGGCCGTTGCAGCAAGGCGGAACTCATGAGAAATGAAGAGATGTATATCGCTTGATATGACATATCTTTTATTGATGTATTGACCGCACAAGTAATTTAAACACATCATTACGAGTGATTAAATTCAGATAATTGTAGTGTAATCCTACCCAATGTAAAGGTCCTGAGTTTGAGCGTCTCTTGAGAAATGTTGCGTTGTCAATCAAGGAAATTGATGCTCATTTGTTCATAGGAATGACTTTTGTTGATTCATATTTCATCAAAATAGAGCAAACGTCGCTTATGGTCCATTTCCACTGCTTCTCCGTTCCCTTATTCCCCTCGGCTCCCCACAACTCATTCTCTGTGAAAGCGACCATGTGGGTATTTCCTCTGAAAAGCTATCCTATTTCAGCTATTCTGTTTTTATGGATCAAAACCTGAAGATATTTCTTTAGCAGCACGGTGGTATTTTAATGCAATAGTAGTCTCATACGTCCTCTTATGTCCTTAACCCTGCTTTGGTCGCATAATGAATCTATTTTAACCTACGCATTGTTCGTTCTAGGATTGGCGTTTGTATGTGCCACTACTACCACTAGTAGGTAACCCGTGCGAAAAATTCGCAATTTCACTCTATCAGGGAATAAGTATGTTAAGGAAACGGTGTAATTGGGTTTTAGATAGAGAAGAAGGTGTATCATAAAGTACTTTCTTTATACTTGTTTTCTTTAAAAAATATACAAAACAAATGAATACAATACAGGCAAGAGAGTTTATCGAAACTTTTAAGTCAAATTAATGGGTAAATAGTGAAATTTGAGATTAAGATGGTATTTTTCGTCAGAATCCGGTGATTAAACGTTTAAAATGATACATCATTTGTCACTGTAGGTGCAGTATTAACGGTGCATATACGGAATGACAGAAAAAGACCTTTCTGTAATAATATATATGATTCTCTATAGCTTCCGAAAATAGCTTGTGTCACTATATTTTGTGACTAGCAATGTGCGAGGATTTCAGACTCAAAGAGAGAGAAACTGACCTGGATGGCGTCTGCCCCCGTGCGCCAAACAGGCTCACACTGAGAAACCCCGCTGAGAGAAGTTACCCCCCGTCCCATAGCGAGTCTCCCCATTCGTTTGGAATTCTAACGGTGGGCATGAACCAGCTAGATCTATCACTCACGTTACCATCTAGTGATCTATTATCTTGAGGCGATTCCTATGATTATAAGAAGTATTGCTAATATGCTCAAGGGAATGCAGTGTAAACATCTTCGGGACCAGGGTGGATCAGGGGGCTTGGAGGATAATACCTATCTGGATCTTAGTCTATGTGCTCAAAGCCATAATGTACATTTCAACATTCGTGGATACAAATTTGTTATGTAGTTTAATTATTATTTAAATATGGACAGTTGAAAAACGTAGTGAAACCTAGGTCGTCTCAATAAAATTAACTGTGGAGTTCACTACGTTTTTCATTTGTCCATTATGGAAAACTTCCACCATATCTCGCCGGAATTCATATCCTCTATTATTATTTAAATACATCTTGCCATCTGTTCATTGTTTCATGAGTTTTAATACTGTATTTCTAATTACTAGGGTTTATAACAAAATGGTGAGAATTAGCCACGAACAAAGGTTTTCTCAAACGGAACTCAAACCTGGTTCTTACAATTGCCATTTAGATGCGCTCAGCACCTGAGCTACCGATCCATACCGTTTTAAAACGAACTTCAGAGGTGTTTCAAACGAACTAAGTGCTCTCGCCGTAATCCACTCTGTAGCAGAGGAGTTGTTCCTGAACAGCAAAGGTCACATGAAGATTAACATTAAAGATGGACAGAATTTATTTCACTGAACTTAAGAACGTGACCTGTATCAATTAAACTTGAGAATTTCAGTCTGATAGCATTTACAACGTGCCATAAGTGTATAACTTATTACAGAATATGGCTCACGTTAATTAAGTGGACCAATCTCGAAGAAGTGAGGTGCCCTAGGTTGAGCAATCAAAAGCTTCGATACTGGATCCCTATGCGTTACCAGGTACCAAAAATTTGCATTCGTATGTTATTTAAGATGGTCACTAATATGAATCAAGAGCGACCATATTTTTACTACGGATCACAAATCTTTAAAAAAATCCATTGTGAAAACTGAGCTAAAATGGAGTTGGAGTCATTCTAAGACAATGAGCATATTGGACTAAAAACCCTATTAGTCGGCGTAAGGCTAGTGAAAAGTATAATTGGTTGTTTAGAAGTGAGAACAATTGGATCCCGAGCTTAAAGCCGATGTCCTACGATCAAAAATGTTGTCCACAGGTTTGACCAAGCGGATTTGAGTGTTATAAGACGAGTAACATTCGAAGAAAATATGATGCTTGGACCTTAAATAATCGATTAGTCGAGGATTAGAAGTTAAATCTCAGTTACTTCTTATTTCCCCTGCCGCAGAATTTTCAAACCGCTTTTGCCCAATTCGTGTCGAAAAGTTTGGACTTGGTCGTCAAAACGTTTTCACTGTTGGACATGAGCTTAAGGTAGTTGGAGCTAAAAATCACTTCACATAGAATTTGATGAATTTGACCTCATTTTAAAGAAACAAATCTCATCTTTCCAATGATGTAAAAAAATTAACCCTTTCTCGAACTACTTTTCGAGCAATTTGCCTGTAAATGTAAGCAGTTTTACATAGGATAGATTACGGCTGTGTGCTCCAGAGGGAGAATGTTGAAGAAATTAGGAACATCTAGAACCTAGATTTCATCAAAAAACTAACGGTGTGTAGTTAGTATGTTTTCTCAACTGTTTATAAAAAATAATCTATTTTCACCGCAGTAATTGTACAGAATCGCCAAAAAAAACCTGCCGTTTTGAAGGCTTTTTAGCCGCTCGGCGTGAAAAAAATGAGTCAAGTTAGTGACTATTTACTTCACACATCTTACAGGCGTTGCAGTTCAAATATAAATTCAAATATGGTCTTCATTATGCCTAGAGAACTATCTCGCTCAAACTACGTTAAGTTATCATAGGTAAATTCTAATTATTAATGTGGGTCACCTTTATTTCCACTGCATTCCCTATGATGTGCTCGCACGATTACCTTATGTATCTCTCCACCTTTCTCCTCAGAATCTCCCATTCGGTCCATTTCCCCTCCATTGTCTCATCATCATCTCGGCCACACCACCCACCGCTGTTTGCTTTCCCCGCTGCTACCCAATCATTTCCCGCGGGGTTTGCGGATGGCCGTTGGAGCTGGAGAGTGTATACGGATAGGCACGTGAGGGAGAGAAGGGGGCATTATGGGAAGGGAAACGGAGGGCAGGGGAAGCAGGTCAGATTCTGCTGTGGCCGGGGGTGGGAGGGAGGAAGGTGGGAAATGTAACGGACGCCCAGTGTACGTATGCCGTATAGTATGTGTTGCTCGGTGAGTAATTGTCCACGGTTCGCTTGCACTCGCGGAAAGGGATATTCCCTCTTATGTCCGTCTCCCCCCGTGCCACCCCCTGCCAAACTCCTCGCTTCCTCTCCCCTTCCCTTCCTCTCGCGTTCAGAAAATACCCTGTCACTCACTGGCCTAACCTATCTCTCCAGGGTCTGCTCCTGTGGAATCCTACGACTCCTTTGACTACTTCGTGCTAGAAAAGGCACTTGCCCCATTGAATGCAGTGGACCTAAAACATGAGTGTTCTCAAGTTGTATTTACCATTCGTCAGCGGTTTGTAACTCTGATGTTTATCCTTGTCTCCATGCCGTTCTGGTGAAAACTCCTTAACATAGTAAATCCGCGCAGGATGTGTAGAGGCACCATTCGTGTAGCTGTTCGGTTGCGATTTTTAAGTGATTGAAGTGATTTCAATTACTGTTGGACCTACCCTAAAAAAACCTGGAAGTACTTACGTGCTCTGTGGCGAGACTTACACCCAGAATGGTGACACTCAGTTTTCACAAATTTCACAATTGCACATTTTTGTGCAATTCCGGAATGCCTATTTGACCCTATCTTAACTATCTACCCTACAAGTGAGTTATTGATATCATAAGGTACCAATTTGGTCAAATTCTCATTGTTTTCTTTACAGACTATTTATTTATTCCTGCAGAAATCTATGTCTGTGTACAATATGTCGATCAATGGTCGTTCTTCTATGGCTCCAGCTTCTAACTTACTATTTATTTCCATTTTTTATCACACGTTTCACTCGCTAAAACTTACTGATGTAAAAAAATTCAAATAGTAAAAAACAAATAAAGAGAATTACGAAATGGCAGGAGTTCGTATATGGTAGGGAAAGAAATAAATGATCATTATGGTGGAATCTTGAATGAGCCAAGAAAGATTTATGAGGACGTGTAGAACGGTAAACATTTAATTGGATTGCTGCGATGGGAGGGAGAATATTGCGAGTGCGGGATAAGGCAGGGAAGACATGACGATTATAGTATTAAAAAATACGTACAGACGGCTTAGGAATGCTGGGGAATAGGATTTCATTGAAGGATGGGTATTCAATAATTAATCTCGCAATGACTACTAATTGTTCTACATTAATTTGATAAAATATCTATGATAAACGTGGAATAGATAGTGATATCTTGCCGCGATGATTTTGTATACTCACTTTTTGCAAAACTCGTTTCCTCAGCAGAATCCCGCACAAATATCCTGCATCCTTGCCATCGGGGTGCCCCCTCCAATCCTGTTTACACTTCCTTCGCTGCATGTGGCCTCCCGTTGTTACCGCATGTGCCGTTTGTCGATGCTCCAGCGTTGACACCAAATAGAGCGGTCGCTGGAGCAACATGATACGCGATCGCGTTCTTTTATTCTGGTGACTAACCCTAACCCTGAAATGGAGCTTTGTCTTGAATTGGTTGGAGCGTGAGCTATGTTAGACCACCTGACATCAACTCCTTTGGCCGTGCCACTCATCTTCAATTCTTCGTTCTACATTTGTCGAGTTTCTAAATTAGAAAAAAACTAGCCGTATAGCAAGTATTATGCCCTATTGTTTGCATATAAATTTATATTAGATTTAACGGAGGAGTGAGACTGAAATATTTTCAATGTAGAGGTTTGGCAATGAGACCCAACGACCTTTCCTATTGCATAGGACGCGATGCAGGGATTGGTTTCAGAAAGCCCAGCAGGAAATAATTTCCCGTTAAAAGTTCCTTATTACCTCATAGCTTCTGGTGCTGGCGGCACATTTATCTTGATTTTCGTTTATAGATTTCGTCCTTGGCTATTCATGCTTTTATTAGTTGGTTGAATATGTAAGTTCAGAAGACTGCTCTCCCAATTTTCCATTATCTAAGATTTTCTTTTTATTCATTTGCAAGAGAAAATTTTTCAGCCACTGGTCACTCTCTCTCAGTGGTTCAACCCGAAGGTTGGTTTGGAGAGTTGAGGGTAGAGCTCACCCCGGACTAAGCCACAGGCGTGTGGATTTCACACATTCAGGGTAGTGGGGCCAGTTCCTTTCCCTGGGCCACCTCGCACTCCGAGGTTTTTTTGTCCGGGGATGTTGTTTGATTTCAGCCACTGGTAGGCATGCACATTTATTCACATTTATTAAATTTCAAAAAAGAATTAGTGGATGAACCAAATTTCTATAAATTGATGCTTTTTTATGCTCAGAGGGCTTCCTTTGTTTCCAAATGTAAAAATACTAGTAGCAATCTGTATCATCTTGCTATGTAACGACAATGTATTTTAAACTACGTAGCGCTGAAGAAACTACATGCAGTAAATGTTCCCAATCAATATTTTAGTGAGATTTCAGAATTTCAGTAACCTCCTGAGAGTTGTGCGAGCATGAAGCGATCTGGAAGATTTATTGCCTTTGACACTCCGTAAGCGATGAATTTTGGATTCGGAATTGTGAATTTCAGCTGCAGCTTTCAATTCATCTGGAGTGGCCGGCTAGCGGCTGGACGATGTGTATTGCTTTAATGGCTTGGCTATGTATTTTTGATGCATAAGAGATCTCGAAATGTAATGCGCATATTGACCAGCAGCTACTAAAATAGGCAGTAAGTCAGAGAGAATATTAACTGGTTTCTCATACTTTAAAATGGAGACGTAATTACAAAATGGCATCAATGAGTGATTTACTACACACACAGTTATTTTTGTTTTGTGACGAGTGATGGTTTTCTCCAAAAACCACTTTATTTAATGGTGTGTATACAGTCTCCTATACGGTTATTTTGAGCCAATGGTTTAGTCAAATAGGATGTGTGTTCATCCGAAATATATTGGCAAGTTAAAATCGGATAATTTTACGGCATAACATTACTAGTTAGACTAATAACTGGGTCAATAGACATTATTGCTACCTTGCAGAGAGTAGCTTTACTCTGCTATGGAACCTTGAATTCTTCGCATCCTTCGGGAGTCGTATGCTACAGTTTATTAAAAGATAATGCGCAAAGTTGATTACTTGCCAGGTAGCTCACTGCGGTCTTGTTGTTGCATCCATTTCCATAAAAAACCTTGATTTATGCTCGTTTGATGCAAAAAATATGCCTTGGTTCTAGGATAAAGGCTGTTTCACTTTCAGGAGCGTTGGACGAGGTTTACGAGCGTCCCTTTGTCTTAATATTTCATCTAAATCTACAAAATACCCTGCAAGCCACCACAGGGGTGTGTGGCAGGGGATGAGTATTCACCAACATGCAGTACACTATACCTACCCTAAAGTTAGTGTAACTAGGACTAATTATGCATTAGCATAAATCGTTAATGCTTGTCACGAGGCGAAGCCTCACAAGCATGCACTACTACACTACAGATATTATCACAATGAAGAGGGACCGTTAATACATATGTATTTTGCAACTACACAACTGACAGAGACTCAAGACTTATGTAGAAAACATGCACGGCTTGCTGTTAGTACTAGGTAAGAGATAAGGATCCAAGTATTACGGAGTACTTCTATTACAAAGAGCTACGCTACCTAACGACGAACCTAGATGAAAGTCTCATTGTCAGCTGTTATGGTCCCTTGTCGTTCGTGGGTAAAATGACATTTTAAATCTATCCGTTCTGCAGTCTAGTTCCCTAGTTTTATTCTCATGATGCTATTCTCACGATGCATTTCTAATGATGCTATGATGATATTTCATGCTATTCCAAAAATAGTTAGCATGCAAGTATTTTATAATGATTCTTAAAAATTTCCTTACACTTTTCCAAAATTGATAACTCGTCATGGGCTCTCGATTTTATGGCCATCGTTACCGATTCGGCGTTGAGTGCTTGAATGTGAGAAGAACGTGTCACCAGCCTTATCATAAAAAAAAAAGATTGGATCTCCTGGGGCGTGATTTTATATTGACTCTGCATACCCTGAAAGGGAATGGCGTGATGAGTATGGACGAGGTGTGGCTATGATATAACGAGACTGATGGTAATACAAAAGAACTGCGCATGCGCCAAAGTCGTATAGCTAAGAGCTGTGTAGCGTGAAGCCTTTTCTTTCGATTGTTGCTCCTCGCGTGTCTGTAGACATATTAGTCTGGGCGTGCCCTTCATTTGTATAATATCTGTTTGTTTTGCCGAAAAAATGGCAATTGATTTTATTGAGTAACGAATTGTCGTGAAATTTCATATGAAACTAGGAAAAACCGCTACTGAAACTTATCTTTTATTATAAGAAGCGTATGGCTATAATTTCTTATCACATTTGCGGATTTTTGAACGGTTTAAGCGTTTCCAAGCTGGCTGAGAAGACGTTGAAGATGACGCACGCCCGGGTCGCCCTTTCAAGCAATTCAATTCAATGATGACTGTTTTTTTTCGATATTTATGGGATTGAGTACCTTAACTGGGTTCCTGAAGGTCAAAATGTTAATCAGCATTACTACCTGGAGGTTCTTGCTCAACTCTTAGAAAAAAATGAAAGTAAAACCCGAATTGTGGAAGAAATAGTCATGGATTCTTCATCAGGACAACGTACCGGCTCACTCTGCATTGTCTGTCTAGACGTTTATAGCCAAGTGTAACATCTTAGTGTTAAACCATCCGCCTTATTCGCCTGACCTGGCACCATGTGACTTTTATCTGTTCCCCAAGGTCTAATCTGCATTAAAAGGAACAAGATTTCAGACCGTTGAACCTGCGAAAGAGAAAGCGGCACGCATCATAAAAAAGCTCACAGAAGAGGACTTCCAGCACTGTTTTGAACGGTGGAAAATTCGCTTGGAGCGGTGTAGGCATAGAGGAGGAGTGTAAATTGAAGGCGATACAATTAAATATGTATGCATTTTTAATAAAATGTTTTACAGAATCAGTCTCGTTATTTTATAGATACACCTCGTATGCATGACAATAATGATGGAGATGAAACCATCGAATCAATCGATACCATCGTCGAGTCTCGTATTACGAGAGTTTATCCTTCTGAAGTGACCAATTGAACTCACAAAAACGAAAATGGAAAATTAAAACAAATGTCTACCAGAATTTATTCTCAAACTCTGTCTTGTGATAATAGTGACCCACATGAATCCCAACCACTGGTATACTTAGTGGAAACGAGGATTTCTCATCCAGCAGGGTCAATCTTGTCAAGCTTACAATTTCGTATAACCAGCGGTAATCAATCCAAATGTAGTGTTTCTGCAACTCCACACTCAATTCTCCTCTCAGATATTTATTTTAATCCTACATAAACCATTCTTCATTTGGATGTCAATCATAATTTGCCTTATGTATTCCATGTTCTGTCTTCCTCAGTTGCTTTTCTCATTAAGTTTTAGCGTACTGTATTCAGGGGACTGCTGTCTCCAAATGTGTCCAAGAAGTTTGCCTCTTTTACCTTGCAGGGTTTCTATAAATTCACTCTAAAACTACCAGTAGGGGTGAATCTGTCCATCCATTTCAAAGTCGTAATTTTCTTATATCACCACATTTACATTGCTTCCCATCTTCTTTGCTGTGCGATTGTTACCATCTAGGCTTTACTGCCATCTAACTGCATGGTTCGCGTGAAAAAAATTAATGTTCCCTTCTAAGCTTTTTTGCAGGCTCGTAATAGACTCATCTTCTTGTCGTCTGCGGCTTTTCTTCCTATGTGTGTTCTTTCTTGCGTCTTACATAATTAGTGATCCAACTTTCCATATGGCGAAATTCCTCTACTTGCTGTAGTTTTTGCTTTTTAAGTATCATCAGGTCACTTTTTGTTCTGTGTTTATTCCATATTATTTAGATTTCTTTTAATTTTATCTTCCACAGCTTTGAATTTCTATGTTGATTCCTCAAGGACGCAACCTTATAATGGAGGCAATGAGAGAGATGGTGAATGAAGTTTAAAGCGGAAACAGTCGAGTATAGCAGTAGGGTAGGTACATCGAAAAAACGTTTTTTTTTTAATTTCGTTTTGAAATTTTGGGAAAATGTGCAATTCTAGCCTCAGATACACCATTAAAAATATTTTTGAAAAATAGTAGTATTTAGGGGTCTCACCCCCGCTCATTAAGTTTTAGATGTCCAAAAATCGCCGTTTTCGGGTCAATTCTAGTGATTTTCTCCAGGATATTTTTAAAATCGTAAGATTGAATTAACAGGGGACTCAATACTGCTCCGGCGGTTTTAAGTCTCTATTTTTCTTTATTTTATCAGATAACCACGCTCATTTTTTATGAAAATAAAGGGGCTTTTGCTTAATTATAGGGTTTAAGGGGAAAGCCCTTGCACATAGAGCCACGTGGAGAATTGGGAGGTCACGAGCACATTCTGAAATGGTAAATATTCACTACCGCATAGCTAAAGGCAGTACATAGTTAATGTGAACTCTAATTTACACTAAAGTACCTAAGGTTTGGTTGGGAAGACGTGTACTTGGAACTTCTTTTTTGACATGAAAGCCGGTACAACACGTCTTGACTCAATTTTCGCCAGGATGGATCCATGGATGGATGCAAAACTGAAGCACCCATCGGACCAGAAGAGACAAACTGTTGAACGTTGCCTTAGTAGCTGACCGCACCGGAGTTCCTATCCACTCTGTTGCCATTATTGCAAATACTGCCCTTGCTGACTATGGTTTAGTTACCTCAGACGACACAAAAATAGTCGTCGACCCAATCAAAGTAATAAGGGAAGTGAAGCATCACATATGAGTCTTGTCAGACAACTTGGACGCTGAGCTTAAGGATCACTAGCTAAAGACACTTTATTTTGACGGTAGGAAGGATGTTACTTGCACCTATGAGGAGGAGGGTGAAAATAAAAGCACTAAATGTACGATGACAGAAGAGCGTATGGTGCTACTCGAGGAGCCAGGTAACCGTTGCATAGGTTACAAAACTCAAGGTGATAAAGGCAGCTCCAAACTCATTCACCAAAACGTAATGGGGTACCTAACGGAGAAGCAGCTTGAATTGAGTGAAATTAAAGCCGTAGGGTCAGACGGCTGTGTGGGGAACACTGGCCACGTGGAAGGTGTGATACGTCTTAAGGAAGTTACTCTAGGTAGACCATTGCAATGGCTTATTTGCCTACTGCACTTTAATGAGTTGCCCTTTCGACATCTTGACATGGCGCTTGACGGATCAATGAAAAGTCCTACGATCTCCTCAGGTCCAAGGGGGCAGAAGTTAGATATCTGCCACACCCTTCCGGCGGTAAAATTCACGAAAGTCCCTTTCATCGCCCCAGAGATAGATATGTAAGTGTTATCCAACGATCAACGTTATTTGCGCCGAATGGCCATGGTGATTAGTTCTGGCGAGTGCCCTGCTAACCTGGCACACGCAAAGCGTGGTCCTGTATGCACCTGAAGATGGTTAACTACAGCGGCTCGAATTCTCTACACGTCCATGGCCACGCTTTCATCAAGTTTGGCATTACTAGTGATATATATTTTGAATGTCTACGTTCCAACGTGATTCGCTGTGAAGACTGTTACGATTACGCTGCAGAGAATCTGTGGCTTCGCATTAACCGATCAAACGTCCTGCAAAAGCATGTCAAAGGCGTAGTTTTCCCAGTTATTCAGAAAAATTCCTACCCTGGCCATCCAGAAAATGTGTTTCTAGCAATGCTTTTTGATGAGAGGAAAAGGGTTAGAAAGCTGACTGTTCACGTTAAAATGTCACGACGTGCCAGCTTTCAGGTAAGAAAAGAACTTCGAAGTACACGTCTTCCCAACCAAACCTCAGGTACTTTAGTGTAAAATAGAGTTCACATTAACTATGTACTGCCTTTAGCTATGCAATAATGAATATTTTCCCATGCAGAATGTACTCGCGATCCCCCACATCTCCACATGGTTCCATGTGCAAGAGAAACGACTGGCTTTCACCCTGAAGGCCTATAATTCAGCTAAAACCTCTTTGTTTTCATTAAAAATTATGGTAATTTTCTGTAAAATACAGAAAAATAGTGCCTAACAACCGCCAGAGCAGTATTGAGGTCCCTGTTAATTCAATCTTACGATTTAAAAAAATCCGGGAGAAAATCACTAGAATTGACGCAAAAATTGCGATTTTTGTTCATCTAAAACTTAAGGAGTGGGGATGAGACCCCTAAATATTAATATTTTTCAATAATATTTTATGGTGTATTTGTGACGAGAATCGCACATTTTCCCAAAATTTCAAATCGAAATTTAAAAAATAAATGTTTTTTTCGAGATACCCTAGTATAGCAGGTATGGGAATGAACACGAAGAGAAGTGAGCCAAGAAGCTTCTCACCAATTAATACGAACTCGAAAATAGTCACAGCACGTATTCCATAACCAGTAGAGACCTAATAACGTTCTGCCTCAGGAAAGGAAAAACGAGTGAATTAGGAAAACTCACCCAAATTCTGCCTTGGAGTAAACGCGATGGCCAAGGTCAAGGCCATTAAGTCCGCGTAAAAAAACCATTTTTAATTTATGTTAAAATATTCCTACTGTTGTTGACCTTGAAGAAAATACTGAAGTTTATAAAATTGAGATCTTTAATATGATCAGCAATTTAAATTTTAAATATGAATGAAAATATTTTGTTAAAATTGCATAAACTGAATTGGATATGGTAAAATAATAGTTATAGTTGGATCTGACTATGACCTAATGATAATACTGCAACCATAATGAAATCATTCAACTTGTGAACTATATAAATTTCTATATTACAGTAATAATGTGAAAATTTAAATGCAACAAATTCTAACCGTTTACAAATATGATACATATTGAAATTGATAAAAATTGTTCTTTCCAAATGTAAATTTATGAAAATACTGTCAACCTTTAAAAAAAGATTAATGTAGAGGGGTAAACAAATTTATATATACCATCATAAATAAAGAAACTTTCTATATAAAAAATATGCACATTTTTAGGTGCGATATTCTGCATTTTCGTTCCGATTAACATTTTCGACGTGGAGAGACGGTGGTCGCCGGCTCTTCTGTGATGCGATTCTGCGCCGTCTCGTTGTAGGCGCCCCTTAGGGTACAGTCCCTTTGAGCGTGTGAGGAATATTAACGTCGCGGGGGGCCTTTAATGGCAGTGCTCCCAGGGACCCCGGGGGCACATATCCCACCCTTGCTGCACTACTCGTGGTCGAGGGCACTTCAACTACGTCTAATAGTCAGTCGTAAAATTTTTAAATAGGGTACCGATTGCGCGCGACTTCTAACGGCCGTAGTTTCAAGTTCGAGTCACAAATTTATGATGGAGCGACATAAAATTGCCTTGTAAGTGAAATAGGAATCACTGAGACGCCTCTGAAACATCCACCTAATTCATAATGGCTGTTTTGTATTAGTTGGATGGATGCTCATTTGCTCATGCTTACGTTTTACGACTTCGTGCCTTCTCGAGGGCTTTGGAGTCGGGTGGTTTTATGCGCGATTGAAATCTGTCGAAGCTTTGTCTAGTGTGGATGTTTTCTTTTTAATTTTACTGTCAAGTGCTCTTTGATAACCCAGGAATGTGTTAATGATATAGAGATCAAAGCTGGAATGGCATACTTTGATTTTCAGAAGCGTAATCATGACACATTTATTCCTCACACAGAGGAAACACAGTCTGGAACACATACACCAATCACGGCGTTCCCTTTCCGGGTAGACACAGTCAAAAACGCTAAACTCTTGATGATGGGCCTGTATAACTGACTCAACTTGAATGATTTCCTCCGTATTCTTATATCCTGGCATTCCTCTTTTGCGTCAGTTTCACTCAAAACCTTGCTTCATTCACGCTCTTCTGTTCTTAAGATTTCTAATTGTCCTTCTATTAAGAGTGCCTTCAACCACATTCACCCATGACTTGCTTGGTCTGTCACTTCCTCTCCCACCACTCACTCACCTATTATATTTTACTATATATATACTCCCCCTATATATACTCCCCACCCCACTGCCACACACCCCTGAGGTGGCTTGCAGGGTATTTTGTAGATGTAGATGTATAAATTATCCTTCATTAAAGCATTATTCTCCTTATTTGGTCAATATACATTCGTACGACTAGTCACAATATTTCATTTCCCTATCTCATAAAAAAATTATAAGACGAATTATTTCATCAGATGACTTTAAGAAGGTGCACCATATGGAAATATCTCATCTTCCATTCAATAATCAATCTTAAAGAGATGGTAAATGGCGTCGTAAGGCACCCCTTTTACGTGTACCATCGCAGTATTGCCCAGACACCCAGAAAAACTGTGCTTATTTGAAGTGTTAGTTCTATAGTTTTGGCGAAGATATTATTCCATTCAACTTATTCGTATTATTTCTTCAGTAATTCAATAATGATAAAAACTAGACTACCTGAAAAATGATAATATTTAATATTTTAAAAAAACCGGATAAAATGCTACGAGATATTACAAATGTTTGTCGTGAGCATGAAAGTTTTATTATTCCTCAAAATCAAAATAACGAACATACCATCTCATTTGCCTTTTCTCTGCAGCTGGTTAAAACGCTGCGTGATAATATAATTATTGTATCAGGTTGTTCTCTTGGAAACCTTAACACCACTCAATGAAAAAGAGTTATTCAATTTGCTCAGGAAAGGCTAAGTGGAGGTGGAAATAGGCTTTATCTTCGTTGTTAAACAAAATTTTCCAAGTAGCGGCTGCCTTTCTTCCGAGTGATGCATCAAATTAGCTATTAGCTAATAGGTAGTAATATGCAAACAAATTTCACTGTCGAGAGTAGGTATATTTTAACCATTTTGTTATCAAAAAAGGATTGTAGAAAACATTTTTCATTATCCATCATTTCATTATAGCCCAGAGGATGGATAATTAATAGACGAAACGTTGGCAGAAGTTAAAAAAAATTATTTGACCTAATACTCGATATTTACACATTCAAATATAAGAGGTCGAGAAAACATACAATTTGAATTGTCGGGAGAGTATCTTGGCATTTAATCAACGCAGGACTCTCTTAATTTAAAATTACGATTGGCGATTTTGAGAGAGTATTCGTTCTCTTAGAATATCGCTGGCAATAGGTAATGAATTATGAAAAAATATCGTTATAATTTGAAAATAAGTAATTTTTTTCCCTTGGTAACTGAAAATTAAATTTTATGCCTCTACAATGCTAATTTTATGGACATCTTTGTGCATGTTAATTTTATGCGGGATATATGTTTCTAGTATTTTATCTGCGAATATGCAAATGAACGTTCTTTCTCTCTCTCCTTTGCAGGTGAGTGAGTAAACCTGGTCCATGGTTACCTTCTTAATTCCGGCTCTTCCCCTGGAATCGCTTATCTCGTGAGTACTCGCCGGGGTCCGTAGCCCGGCTTTTTGTGCCCTGTCGGCCACTCCCTTCCCGTGATTCCCTTCGGCTGCGCCCGGGCCTCTCCCCTGCCCGGTGCGCGTGATCTTTAGGTGCCTGTGTGAGGGTGCGAATGGGGGAACCCTCGAGAAACATTTACTCGACCTTTCCGGAGCCTCTCTCGCCGCGCGGGAGCTCTCTGAACATTGCGGATAGTTCTGCTTTAACGGACGCCCACGCAAATAAAAATATGTATCACGTTTTTTTTGTGCGGTTTAGCGACAGGGGGGGGGGTGTGGAGGGAAGGAAGGGGGATGGGAGGGGAACGTTGTCGGGAGTTAGGGGGCGGCCGTGGGGGGGAGAGGAGGGGGGAGGGCGTCGCCAGAAGAGACGGGCAAGTAGCGGGGCGGTCCGGGGGATGCTGGAGTTGTTTGTTGTGTGACGCAAAAATTCCGAGGGGGGGGCGAAATTAATCTGGGGAATTCTGGGAGTGCAGGGGGAGGAGGGGAAGTCAAGGGGGTTTGTTAGGGATGTGCTGTGGAGGGTGGGATGGGCGGTTGGGGGGTCCCTTCGCAGGGAGGGTTGAGATGGGCCCTTCGGAGTAATAACACGAGAAGGGGGACGATGCGAATTCTTGCGTGGGAAAGGAACGCGAGAATGGCCCTTTCTCTACTTCGCTCTTTCTCCCTCTTTCTCTCTATACATATATGTATGTATATATATATATCCTTACCCACACCTCCTGTTCATTCCATTTTCCCTTCTTCGGGAGCGGTCAAAATTATTCCACGGAGACGTGCGCCGGTAGAGGGAGCTTCAGATGCGGAGTTGATGCGCAACTGGATTCGCCGTGATAATAATCTCTGCCGGAGTCGGGCGACAAAACAGCTTCCCCCCCCCTGAATCCTCCTCCTCAGTCGTTTCGCTGGAATTTAAGGAAGATTTCGGCGCCGTTTTTGCATTCCTCGCTCACTTGATGGGATTCCACCGTAATGAACTTGTGAGGGGAGCGTTTGCGCGATAACTCGAGCTCGCTTTTTTCGGCGTGGAGTATTTGCCAGCGGCTGGTTTTGCGCGCTTGGGAGAGGACCGTCTGTCCCTGGCTCGGAGGGAAAGTGGTGGTGGTGGCGTGGCGATGGGTGGGCTTGGCTGATAAGGCCCGTTACAACACTTCCCGTCGTCTCCTCTCGCTCCTTCCTCCCCCTCTCCACCCACCCACCCCCCTGGACTCACATCTCCCACCTGCTTCTTCACCTTAGCGCCGCTGTCCATTTCCTGAGAATGCCTGCTTAATCCTTCAAAGACGCACCACGGAGCCAAACAAATTTTTCTTTATCTCCGGGAAATGTATTTATTTCCATTTGGGACAGTAAAAAAGCTGAATTTACCGGGAAGTTGGAAGATTAAAGCTTGTAATAAAAAAGGAAGTGCGCTTTGGGAAAATTTCTATTCATAGAATAAATTTAAGCAATGTCAACAAAAGGAGCATTTCGTCTTTTTAGGAGGTTTAAAAAATAGTCCTGCTTAATTTATTCCCACGACACTTTTTCATCATACTCTAGGGTAAGTTCTTCCTTCCATTCATGCAACCGTTTAATTTTTTGGTAGATTTTTGCAGTAAATGGCATTGTATTTTGCATTTTTTACGCTTAACTAAGACACCATCATAAGAATTTTTATCATTCATTACCAATGGTTTATCCATTTTTTTCTGATTTATATGTATAGTGCGTGCTCAAAGGTGGTCGTAATTAATCTCCAAATTCAACGTTACATAAAATTACCTCAAAAGTATGAAGATTTTCCCCGAGTATAATTTTACTTTAAATCTGAATTTTATCAATATTTAAGAAAGTTTTTTTTTCTGAAAAAGCGAATATAAACTGGCCCCTTGCATTGATGTTCTAGGCGCCTTCTTTACTCCACGGAGCTCACTTCATTGAGAATGGTCAGGATGTTTTTTACTCTGATGTAGGATTGCAATAATCCGCCAGATGAGTGTTTGGGTGCGGTCCATAGAACGCTCCAAACGCTCCGGAGCGTTCGTAGCGAGGTTCCAAGCGGTCCGTGAGCGCTCCAAGTCGCTCCGGAGCGCTACGGTTTATCCCATGACGTCAAGGAAAACGTCCTCATATTCGCTCCCGCCTCGCTCCAGACGCTCCCGGTAGAAACCAGGGGCGATCGGAGCGATTCATGGTTTCATGGCGGGATTTCAAAGATGACAGGTCGGAACATTACTCGTGGATGCATACAAGGTTAAGTCCACTCAATATAATTGGTGCTTTGACTATTTGAAATAGTCATCAGCTTACCAGAATATTAGTTATTTCTGAATCCTGTTAATTGGAATAATTTTACATTAATATGAGGTTGAGAAGCTCTACGTCTCCAAATGTAAGAACAAAACAAATATTTCCTCCAATGGCCGTTGGAGTAAAATATATCGTGTTCTTTATTTATACATTTGAATTATTATTTTTTTTTTAATATTTGTATATTAAATATATTATGTATATATTATATGTATGTTGTATATATATATATATATATATATATATATATATATATATAATTATATTTGTCGTGCTCTAAATTTATGAACGCAAGTGAATTATTAATTATATATTTTTATTTACACGGCCGTAGGAGTAAAACATTTTTCGTGTTCTGAAATTTCAATACAGTGAGAATAGGTTTTCGTGCGTATACAAACACCGTTGGTACTTCATGAAGAGACCGTGTGAAAGTCGAATTATTCCAGACCTATAATATTCCTTGAATCTTTTGACATGGATATAATTCTGAGCTTTTTCTCAAGTATTATGAGCCAAATTTTCGGGTCGATTGTTTATCATTATAGGTACGGTTATAAAATCTTATTGCAGAAAACCATCACATTATCAGAAAACTTCGGGAAAGTTAGGTAAGAGTGCATGGTTTTAAGTTATAGTTAATTTAAAAGTAATGTAGGCGCAAGTTGTTAATAGATAGCCAAATCTATGACTTCCATTGGAAAAACTTGAGTGCCATTGGTCGATTGAAAGCGGTGCCTCCGCGATTTTATCTCCTAGTTATCATAAAAATAGTAGCCGTCGTCTCCGTCATTACTCTCAAAATTGCCAGAAATCCGACCTGATCATTAACAGATTAATTAATCATCTTGGGAAACTAGAATTTGTATGAAAGTAGGAATATTCCAATGCAAATAGCAGACGATTCCTTTTTTCCGAACAACAACAAACGGCGGCCATGACACTTTGCCACAAACGCTCCGAAACCGGTCCACTGGCAGAAAGTTGGGAGCGTTCTGTACCGACCGTGGACCGCTGTTCGGAAGCGTTTGGAGCGTGGGCGATTGTTGCACTCCGTAGGGTTAACTGGACCGCACCCTTTGTATTCCATTATGTCAGAGAGAATGTGTTTATCAAAGATGTGTACCAAGTGAACGTTGATATTTATGGTTCTGTATTGGAATTATTATCGAATCAATGCGACCATTCACTCTAAGCGTCCCTGCAGTGAATGATAATATACTATACGGGCAATAGCTTCGTTGGAAAAGTGAGCATTAATGTAATAAACCATTTGAAGACTGCGAACATGCATGTGCGTGTGCCTCAGTTGTGTCAGCCAGACTCCGAACAATATGTGTAGTTACGCACTTGCAGCAGGTTCAGGTGTTAAGCATATTAAATGGACATGATATACGTATGTACCTGTCAGTATGCCTGCAAAAATAATTAATTAAACATGACTAAAATTGGAATATTTGGGGAAAAAACTCAGTCCATGGGGATTGCCGAGGCATAAGAAATCCAGTCTTCAAAAGGTTAAAATAACGTGATAATAAAAAAACTGATAAGTTACTCGTATATAGTATTTGCTATTAATCTCCCATCATTATAAAAAAAGACTATCGATCAATCGCTTGATTCGCTTCGCAAGGATTACTTATTCAGAGAGATAATATTACCAATGTTATTGAAATTCAAATAGAATTTTTTAAATGAGTCCATCTTATTACTGGGGAAATTAAGAACCAATTTATATACGCTCACTTAGTTCGATTAATTAAGGTTTTTAATTTAGTTTCCATAATATTATCGGCGCTATTTCGTGAGGGTCAAACTGCTTTGCATCAGGTTTAAAACTCATTTCTCTCGTGAGAGAATATTTTTATTTAAAAAAGAGTGTGCTGAGGCAGGAGTAAAATACTGAACTCAACCAAATTTGTATTGTTTCGAAACTTTTACTGATGGCATATCCTTGGCTGTTATAAAACATAAAATAAGCACAAATTATACGGATTACGTTAGGAATATATATTTTTAGTGTATTACTTTTTCAGCCATGAAAGCTGACTGCATCGCCGTTTCCAATGAATTGACGAATTTTGACTTCTATTTTCGCGGTCAAGTTGAAGCATATGATGGATAGGTGCTTTTATTTTGTAACCATCCAATTCTCTGGGAGAAAATTCTTCTTGTGAACAGTTTTTCGGCGTAATGGAATTTAAATATGATGGAAAAATACTATTTTCTCTTAAATTTGACCCACTCATGCATGTAACACCTTGCAACTGAAAAGTTCAATTTATGTAGAATGTAGCGCGGAAAAGTAAGATTTCATTGTTCATGTTAAACAGGATACTCATTCAAATGCAAGGAGGTATTAATAAAATGGCATTTGAGTCTTTTTTCGGGAAACCACCTTGTGAGAGCTAACAATGATTATTACTCTCCGGAAGTATTTCGTTATGGATACACTTTGGTGAATTGGTTATTGACCACTTTAGTGTTTATGTTATAGAGAGTCGGTCTTGTGTTTTTCACACACATGACCAACTCTCCGTAACATAAGCGCATGCATTAAGTATATAGTTGATATCTCAGATGGATGAGCTTCACTTTCAGTGCACAAGAGGTGTGTGCACTGTGCAAGTACATCGCAGGTGATCTTTTCTTGCTCTTGAGGTAACCCGCCTCACCTCCTGTCATTCACTCCCACGAACGGTGCCGGCCGGCTGTGGTATTCCGCCGGGAATAAGGAAAAACGAGGTGCGTTGTCTTCGTAACATCATTTCCTTGAGAAGATCGCTGAGCCTTTCCATTTCATCATAGTACCGTCTTTTTCGTTCGTTATTCCCTCAAGCTCTCCCAATGTGAGCAATGCGTCCAAATCTTAAACGTGTGACGTTCATGGAGAAAGTGAACGCAAACTACTTCTATCTTTAGCCTTTTTGTCATTCCCATTGCGGTTTTCAGCGGATGGAGGAGGTGACTTATGTCTTTTGCGTGAATGGGAATAAGTGAATGACTGTGGAGTTCGTTGGTTTTACTTCGAAATCAAATGAATGGCATAGCAAAACCTGAGATCTGTTGACTGGTAAAATGCAAAGAAATGTCGCAACAAATGAAAACCAGCGAAGGAATGTTCCTTTCAACGGTGTACCGATGAATTCTGGAAGTAGCCACGACAAATCTTCCTGCATTGTGGCTTGAATTTATGGTGGGTAGCTTTGAAGAAAATTGCACATCACTTATCACCTGCGCTATTTGTCCGCGAGAAGATTCGTAAGAAGAAAATTGGTAAGATCAACTAAATGTCAAAATATGTGTTCATATACACCAACGTATTACTCTTAATACTTCCGTATAGGTTTGTGGCAAGGGGTAATATGTGGTAATATATAACTAGTCCAGAGAATGTTAAATGCCCAGGAATAGAATATAGGCATCGACAAGGAATAGTGACGTAAAGGAAGATGCTTCCTTTTTGCTTTCCCATCGTGTCCTTCACTTTCGGGATTGGGGCAGTCTAAGAGTTTCTTTATTGAAGTTTGGCCTACGGAACTGGCTCTTTTTTGTGTTCTAATATGTTAGCTCTTTCCCTTTTCTCAGTGTTGTATTCATGCATTGTTTGTGAGAAAAATTAATTTATGTTGCTTTCCACTCAACAATTTCTCTTATTTTGTCTGAGTTGATGATGTAAATCACTTGGATTAGAATGATTTCATTCGTATCAGTCTCAAAATGTTACTATTTTAGTTAATGAAGTCGTTGAATTCTGGGTGTTAGCCTTTTATTCTCTATTGATCTTTTTAAATGTAAACTTAATAAACGTGATTAGCATCTCCTTCGTGAAGCACTTTCATTTGTACCTGGAAATGACTTGAAATTACGCTGTGAAAACATGAGCTCAATGTGTAGCTTCTGTAGAGTACAACGCTTAGTAGCGTGTAATACGTTGAGCTCTCCTGTAAAGTTAGATGATTCTCATTAATGACAATTTCATCCCTGGATCTGACTAATGTTATAATGTCGGTCGTACAAAACGAACTTAAGGCTCGTTCACAACAACTTAACTTGGCGTAACTTGGCTTGACTCGGCGCACCGCCAGAGATGAGACCTTGAGAATAGCGTCTAGTTCACAACGACTTTAAGCAGCGTAACTCGACTTGGCGTAGCCTGGAGTTGAGCTCAGCTCAACTTTCTCTTAATTCCAGCCTATAGCAAGGCATGCTCTACTATCGATAGCCGGACAGCAATCGATTGCTACTCTCGATATCTCCTCGAGCAGCAATATTGAATACGTGATTTTGTTGTTAAGTCGTATGTGGATACGTTTAAGCAAAAATGGATGCGGATAAGTTTATCGAGTCGGTGCGAAATAACCTACACATGTTCAACAAACTTTCCATTTTAATACTTCTATAGTTCAACTCACTACTTACAATTAATGCTTCACATATCAACTGAGCTGTTTCTTGGGAGCTTACTACAATTCTCGAAACTCACACTATCGATAGGCCTCATCAATCGATTGTAAGATCGAGTTTGGCAGTGGTGGGTTGTGATTGGTTAGAAATTTCGCGCACTGGTTCGCCTTCGACGAGAGAATAAGTCAAGTTACGGGATGTTAAGTTGTTGTTAACGAGCCTTTAGATCTTTATCCATCTTTTACAGTCTAATTTTCAGAGAACCATTCACGGTTTTCATTTGCAATTCCGCGACAGTGATTGAAAAAATATTCGCCGAGCATCCAGAATTCCATCCACTGCTGTCATGCACTCGCTTGAGACATAATTCTCACTCACCCTTCATGCTCAAATAGACTTACCGCTGATTCTCTCACAGACTTCCAAGACGGTGCTCCTTGCTGGAATAAATATTTCCAGGCCATTTGTCCTACTAGTGACTGAGGTCTCGCACATAATCACAGCCGAAGGGACACGAGGACACGAAAGGTCTCCAATATGGCGGGGAGGAAGAGATGGCTGGTCCCTGCGAGCGTTTACTTCCACCAAACTGCTTAATCGAGCGAATGTCTTCGAAGGAGGACATGGTTTCTTTCTTCGCCGAGTCACATTGATTCCTTTAACAGACGGCGTTTACTGCTCCCATCGCCCTCGTTCGAACGAGGCGAAATGAAAACGTCGCTCTGAAGTGTTTTTCGGGATTTGCTCTCAGGGATTGACCCGACCGAAGTCGGTAACTACGCCACGTTTTCACGTTTAATGTGGTGGACATGCTGTAATTACTTATTGAAGAGATTTCTTTTCAACGGACTGCAGATTCAATGAACCGTCATCCTTAGTACCTCCCAGTTCACTTTCGCCTTCGAGAACAAGTGTGTGGACATTTTTACTGAGATATTTAGTCTCAACCCGCTATCCGCAAGGGATAAGAGTGAAGAAAGAGTCCTTCAAATTATTTACTGCGTTTATCTTTATGCAAGACTCGTGTATGTTTTCCCCTGTATGTTTTCGCTGCATTTCATCTCCTCTCTCCATTTTGTCGTTAGTATTGAGTTTGGAGAGGAAATCCTGCATTCAATCCTGTGCGGGTACTGACGCGGTCTTACAATCTGTTGGCATCACTCCATCAGTGCTCTCAGCAACTGTGATAACAATTGGCTGTATTGTGATTGATTTTTATCTCTAGTCTCGGCAGTTTCATTAACGACGTGCATACCCTCCTACGATGAAAACGATAACTTATTTGAATGTTGCCTGATGTTTTAAAGTCAAATTTGTAAAAAGATTTTGTTCAGATGATAACCTCCTTACCTGCAGAAGAATCGAGACACCTCCCTTAATATAACCACTTTTGATTAGAGGACGCGTCCAAATGATGCACAAGAGTATTTGAAAATAAGGAAATCAATCGTTTTTCCCGCTTTTCAATTAAAAAATAATCGGAAAAGATAAGTTCTATCAATAAAAAATATAGACATGATTTAGATTGACATAATGTAAACCTATAGCATGAAATATCGACCAGCGATGTATCAATCCTATATTCTAGAATGTTTTATACTCAAGCATACGAAAAAGATGTTCTTTCCGTTAACGTATTCCTTAAATACCTCCTTTATTGCTTTAAGAATTATTTAATAAATATGTTTGCCATTCATTGCAAGCATAAGTATTGAGTAGGTACAGCTAATTTTGCAATGTGTTTTCTGACTCACGTTTAAACGTCAGTTTACACAAGATTTCGGATTATTTGTAGCTCCAAAGTTCGGGCTAAAAATCATAGTTTTAGATATCATCTACTTCCTATTCCTTCTTTTCACTTGGCTTTCCTTGAACGCTTGACTTTCCACTGACAGTATCCATGGAAATGCTTACTGAAATGCTTCATCCCATTGTGAAACTTATCATAGGGGTCAGGTTGGTTCGGTGGCTGGAGTAATGCCTCCCTTTCTCCGAGTTCGGGTCGGGTTCGAATTCCGGAAGTGGTGGAAGTTGTTTTAGTGGAATCCCAATACCTACCCAAGTTCCGTCTGGAGAGTTGTGTGGTGCGCTCCTCACGTTACACTGGTCACTTAAGCGAGTAACTCTTTACCCAGCGTACCCAGTACCCAGCGTCTCAACATCCAGCGTTGACTTATGTCAACGCTGGATGTCTCTGAACTCTTCCTCTACTCCCCGAGTAACGAATCCTTCCCTTACCAACCGACTCATCTATCCCTAAGGCCGCATATGACCTTAGTTGTCAGTCTCCTTCTCAAGTGACAATCAAAGACCTACATTTTGCAGTCGCGAGCAGAAAAATGGATAACATTCAAGTCTAACGGGAACGATTGGGGCAACATTTCCAACACAGCAAGAGGTTGTTGTGCGTCGTATTCCACTGGAGAGGCAACCGATGTCCTTTTCGTCTACCATCAGGAACATGAATATACATATGGATCTAAATCTTCGGCACCTCTGTACGGGCAGCTGTGTTGCCTAGCTTTCCGCCAAAGATAGGTCGCACTGCAATCGGCATGGTTCCACTTCTGTGTGTCAAAAAAGTCCGGTTTAATTGGGAGGCCAATTCCGCTACCTTTATTTTCAGTATCTCCATTTGAACTACGGCCTTTCCTTCGGCATGGTTCGCTTGGGTGTGTCAAAAATGGCCTCTGTTAATAGGGAGGCTAATTCCGGTACCTTTATTGCCAGTATCTCCATTTGAATCACGGCCTTTCGTTACTCGAACCAACTTTTCTAGAGTGGTGGCGCAACAATCTGCTTGGTCCTGATTTTTCGGTGCATGCGGAATGTTTGGCAACACCCACTGGGGGCAAGTTTAGGATCCATATGTATATTCATGATCAGGAAATCCGTGCAGTCTGTCGCTCAGGGAGTCCCGTATTATCTGACCAGAGAGGGTGTGCTGGGTCCGCGCCAGTGATGACCATCGCGGGAGGAGGAAAGAGCGCTTGCTCGGCAACTCATCCGCATCTCTGGGGTTAGGCGTGGGAAGCTCCCGCGGACCCCATTCTCTCTGCCTTCCCGTCAGAGACTCACGCTGCCAGCCCCACCTCCGCCAATTGGGATGATTGCCTCCCCCGGGCCGATGAAAGCCGACACGAATGCCGACCTGTCCCGGAGTGGAGTCCTTCGCTCCGTCCTCATTGCGGCGAGGGTGGGACCGCGGGATGGTGGATTGGGGTGCCCTGAGTTAGCGGCGTACTCGACTCCCGAACGAAGAGCATTCGACAGTCAAAACGATTAGGAAGTACGAGCAAGGAGGTTGAAGTACACTTGAGAGGGCTCCCTCTGTCTCCCTCTATATCTACGTGATACCCTGCGTGTGTGGCAGCGGTTGGCTTTACACTGGGCATGCACTGACCGTCAAACGCCTTCATACTGCTATTAGCTATTATATTTAAGGGTCATTCGATTTTAAGTCAACAAATTTTTCGAAAACTTGCTACATCAGCAATTTGATACACGGGTACTGACCACCTCTATGGCCTCAATTTCGTAGACAAAATTTTCAGGAAAATTTCCCGTGAGGAATAGGCAAATGCACACCATGTGGACGCGGAAAAAAGTCATTTTATGCCCCATTTGTACAGCGTACAGTAGGCTCTCTTTGTAACAGAAGTACAATTACAGAAGTTTTATAGAAGTAACCAAGGTGTAAATTGAAATGATTAAGTAGAGACTTGGTTTTATGAACTAGAAAGTGGACCTTGTGTATGTTTTAGAGTTAATTTATATTTAACTGCTTTGTGTGAAACTTGAAATTGTATTATTTTTTTAAATTGAGGCACTAAACAAACCGAAAATAACTACGACGAAAAGGCCAGAATTGTAAATTCGTGTAATTGAAAGGAGGTTAAGGAGCATAGCATGAGTCGAGGAAATGTGCAACCGGGAAAGGAAAATATAACGTACATGATTGTTGGTGACAATCGTGTCATAAGGGTAGCATTTCCAAGGGTATTGACTTTGAGTAAAAGCATGACTATTCCAGCTCTTTCCGTGGTAATTTACTTACTGAGAACCAGGTATTATTTCCTGCATGATTAGAGGTTTAAAATTAAGGTTTAACGAAATAATTGTCAAATATTGATGAATAATGAAGTAAGAACCAAATAAAAACTGGGAGCTGAATCAAACACCTCATTAACTGCCAACCGCGAGTAAAAATTAAAATATATTTTGTGACTCTTAAATATTTGAATACAAAAAAAATATTAACATAAAGTCAATCACTAATCCAAAAATTGGGACCATAGTTTTTATTTTCTCCCATTTCTTTCAAAATTGCTTTTTTAATTCTATGAATTGGTATAAACTATTAATATTTTTATTGGAATTAAATTTTATACTAATCGAGTTCTGGCAACTTTACCTATGCTTTGAAAAATACTACTTGCAACAGAGTGAGTTTAGCTACATGCAAGCGATAAGTCGAAATACTTTAATTTTCATCACTGCAACAGATACAAGTCTAATAGATTTATCTTTGAGATGCATTATATTGGTGTCGGAGGATGATTTTGTGCTCAGTACTGTGGCATTAAACATTGAGTGATCTATGAGAAAGCAAGAGAGGAGAGCGTTCTGTCCTGTGACTTGTCCTACGAAATGGCGAGCTAATACTCTTAAATGCAATGAATGAAGGTTGGCACGGAAAGTTGTCCAAACCATGGACCATTTCGTTGAAACTTTCTAATCCACTCTCCTCCACCTGCTTTGTCTCATTTTGTTCTGTCGTTGCCACTGCTAGCCATCTGCGCCACGCGAAATTAGTTGGCCGGGGAATGACACTCTTATTGGTGGAGCGTCTGTACAAAGCGGGGAGGATGAGAATAGATAATGCTCAAGGACGGGAAGGTTGGAGAAGAGACGCCCTGAAAACACACGGGGTCGAATATTCTGTAGACAATTTTCCCGCACAACTCATAATGTTTCATTATTTGAAAAGGAATTCAAAATTTTATTTGCGACTTGCGCTTAACCTAATTTTCGTAAAATTTGCATATCCTGCACATGTACTCATTTCTCGTACCACTTCTAGATTTGATGGTGTCTTCAAAATTTAAACTTGAAATTTATTAATTTGGGAATATAATGTGAATACGCGTTTTTTGCATTATTTGACATGTATTCTGGCCCAAATGCATTCAGAGTAGCCATCGTAGGTTGTAAATTGGCTTTGAAGAGTCTTTAAAAAATCTCTATTCCTCATTTATTTTGTGGAACAATTGCTTAGTAGGAATTAAATGGCACCCAAGGATTTTTTGTGAAACCTTTACCTGGAATTATTTTCAAACCCACCCTATGGATACAAGTGTTTTCCACCCATTGCAATGTTTGATGTATCAATGGGGCTTTAGTTATTGCATGCATTGAACTTCGACAGGAAGAGGGTTATTTATTTATTTAAAGAATAGACCACATACAACATGATGCTATTTTATAGTGATACGAATAAGAAACAGAAAAGGACACATCAAGAAGAAGATGAACAAATAATATCCCGACAAGGCGAGCCAGAAAAGATTATTTTACTTAGGAATGAGATACGGCTTGGTTAGCGAAGGCGTTGGAAGATAAGGAGAAAGGGTCTATGATGTCAGAATTGGAATTTAGGAGAGAAAAGAGGGGAACAATAAGGGAGCGCTTGGTGAGTGATAATCTGGGAGAAGTGGGATATAAAACAGTCAGTGGGTCCTGGTTGGACGGGCAGGTATTCTGAAATTAATGAAGGAAATAAGGTCAGGGCAGTCAATGGTCGAGTTCAGAGTGCTGTTTACGAGTTTAAATCAGTTTTAAGTAAGTTAATATTAAGATTAGAAACGGAAAGTGAACGATGGCAGCATCTGAGGATAAATTACGGATTTGAGGGACTCCGTTTTTAGAAATGTTTGTAAAGAAGTTAGTAATGCGTTTCAGAGATTTAAGATTTATAATCGGCGAAAGAATATCTAGGCCAATGTGGAATAATAGGACGTTCATTAAATGAATTAGTTTTCTCATCTTCTCTACGCAAAAGTTTCTGCAATATACTAATTTGGCTTTACAAGTGTCCTTTTGCATTCTAGGAATCATTGTTGACTCACGGATTTTTATCCGGTGTAATCAGGTGATATCATTCTTTTACGTATGGTTTTATTATGCTAGCTACACTTTGCGGGTTGTGATTATTTCATGTATCTTGCCGGTGACAGGAATTGATTTTAATACATACTATTTATTATCTCTGAATTAGGTATCAGAACTATTTAGCGGTAAATATTTTGATTGAGTGAGTGGCACTGAATCGATTATTTTCAGTAGGTATAAGTTTTAAATTAAAAGAATTGGAATCGGGAACAAAGCGATTTTCAGGTAGGTAGCCCAACACGCAGCCCAAAGGTCGATGATTCAAATCCAAATTCGAGTGTGGTTGTTGTGATAGTGTGAGGATCGAGTCATCAGTTTGTACTGAGACATATTATAGCCTCAAATAACATCCCAAGTCTTCTGCTAATTTTTAGTGGATTCGTGTTAACGATTCTTGGTGGCAGTCGGGCGGACGGCAGTTCTCAGATGAAGAGTACATTGCCTGGAAGCTAGCTCCGCACGGGGGAGTATGTCAAGTCTACGCCTTTAACTACCAGGGTTCCCAAGGTCGCAAATATTTGTTGTAAATTTCAAAATCCTCAATGTACTATTTAAATCAACTAAAATATTTTCTATGGCTCAATCCACTAGTTTTCATGGATTCTCGGATGGGCAGAGAGTTCTATCACTGTGTTTTGACGTGGCTCTGTTTGGGTCGTAAACACTCTTGTAACACGCTGCTGAAATTACCCCGCCTAAATTCTCAGGATAACTGCAGTTTCGTGTGAAATTCTCAGAGAAAAAATAATTTTTCTGAACTGGGATTATCACTGTGGATTTCACACAAAAGTGTGAGTACTATCGGGTGACGCAGTTGAGGTTACTGCGCGGCCAGTTGCGCAGTTATTTACATTTGTAACGGACATTATGATTGCTTGCCATGTGCTCTTTTCTCCTCTCCGCTCATATGCTAGCCACTGCCACGTGTGCCTTTCCCTCCTTGACGTCACGGTTCGGACAGGCGACTGCCACAAAGTCTTGCCATCGGCACTAAGTTTAAAATATTCCCATGGACTTTTTTCGTGGATTTTCGCAGTTCATTTTAATTTTGGTAAGTTTCTTTTGGTTTTCTACGATTAAACTAAACTTTTTTAGCAACAGTTTCGCCGTGCTAATATGCCGGCTTCGTCAGGCATTCTAAATCAACAATGAAAAATAAATAAATAAAATTAAGCGGTTATTATCTACAGCATAATGAATTAATACTTTAGTTTTTCAAAAGTCTTTTCCACGTATAAGGAAGGAAGTTTGTAGCCATTTTCTCTGTTTAGGTTGTTAGGTCTTTTTTCTATTTCAATGGCTTCCCTAACAACCTAAACAGAGAAGATGGCTATAAACTTCCTTATACTCGGAAAAGTCTTTTGAAAACTAAAGTATTAATTAATCATGCCGTACATAATAACCTCTTAAGTTTGTTTATTTATTTTTCATTGTTTATTTAGAATGCCTGACGTAGCCGGCAGAATAGCACGGCGAAACTGTTGCTAAAAAAGTTTAGTTTAATCGCAGAAAAGCAAAAGAAACTTACCAATATTCCCTTGGAGTTTCCCAAAATATTCCCTAGTGTCTTTGACGAGGGTTGTGTAGAAGGCGATCCGCTCACACGTTTGCAGTCGTCGTCACCCCCTCTCAGCCTCGTCGACGGCTACGGATGTGCCTCCGCGGGAAGCTATGAAAGCGGACCCGGGGGAAATGGGCGATTGGTATTGGCCCACCGACCGATCCTGCCACAAATACGATACGTGGGATATCCGGAATGTAATGATACAAAGAACGTAGAATATTTCTAACGCGTTTAATCATCAATTTTACTTTGAGTGGCATTAGAGCATAATTTTGATCACTTTTCCACATAATAATGTCCCTTGTTAATGCATTTAGTGAGCCGTGAAACGAGTTTTTCAATTCCCGTTTCGTAGAATTCTCCCGCCTGCGCTCACTGGGTTTTCTCAACATATTTGTCACCCAGCGTGCACACAATTACCGAAATCTCAATCTCTCCGTTATCGTTTCGTGAAGATCTGTTCTGGACATTTCTGGACATCGTTCATGAAGTTCATCAATGACTAAACGCCTGTCTTCTCGAATATTTTCTTTAATCTTATGAAGAATTCCTTCCTTGACGGCAGATGGCCTTCCACTCCTTCTTTCATCGTGCTCAACACATGTCTAGTCCTTACTGAAATTCACAATGCCATTCTGCCACTTTTTTCCTGTTTGTTACACCGTCACCATATTCAGAGACGAGTTACCGATTAATTTCAGCCCGCATAACCCAGATTGTGAGACGGAGGATGAGTTACAGCGTGTGTTCGGGTCGGATGGACGAGGGGCGGGTGGGTGAGAAGGCAGGGTTAGTGGATGGATGAGAAGGGGAAAATTCTGGACCTTTCTCACTCCCGGGATGAAGTGGAGAGCAGAGGTGATAGTATTTGCACGTGGATGGAACGAATCCGCAAACATACCTATCCATTTCGTCCGCGAACATTTAATGATATAAGATCCCCTGCGGGAATTCAGAGACTAGGAACTGTTATCTTACTCAACAATGAGCATGATGGACCTCAACTTGACTTAAGGCTGTTCTAGCTAACCGGGTGCGTATCCCATTTGGACTAGATAAACGCCAGTTTTATTCTGTTCTGAAAATTGCGCAGTGGTGAACTACCTCTAGCGCCTAACTATTTGGAGCGAAGGTCACGGTAAGTAAGAAAAACGAAGGAGTCAATCTACTGTAGTAATTGGCCTGGCGCATTATATCATTGGCATTTATTCGCATCAGAATAGAGATTAGAATAGATGTGTGTGCCCACTATATTTAGTTTTTAGCGGCCTGCCACTATGCGTTCAAATTTCCATTTACACTCCTTTTATTCCGTTTCATGCTATTGGCCACCCTCGCATTAGCAAGGGATCCAAAATTAAGCTCATGATGGAGATATGAATACCTACGCCAAAACTGAATCGCCGCGGATTGCTAAACTCCAGGTCAAACTTTGACTTCAATATCAGATATACAAGATAATTTATCAAAAGTTTGCGAACAAATAAGTAAGATACTAAGTAAGATTCTGAAATGGCATCAGGGAAGGAAGAGAATTATGATGGTTAGCGATGCTATGGCGAACGTAGTATGTGTATTACCTCTTTATGATATATTCTGTAATCGAGTGAATATACTTATCATGCATATATTTATTGTGAGAAGAAAATAAATTTCAACTTTAGCCTCTCCACTCAGAAGTAACATTCTGAAATGAATCGGCGTAAACTATTTAATATTCAGATTATGATGTAATTCACTACTTCAAAACTCTAATCCTAAAGGGAAATAATATGATGACCTTTAATCTAGGAGTAAATGTCCAAGTGTCCGACTTTTGCAGTTGTTGCATTTCGCACACGGCCGTCGGAATACTAAGCGGCTGGTTTCTGGCTTGGCTCATCGTGCCATCTAGCATGAAAGCTCTCCGAGGGTGCCGCAACTGAGCCAAGAGCTCGTACTAAGGACGAACGTGACTCAGGCTCAAATTGTCTTCATTTGTCATCTCCCTTGGAGCAGCAGGAAAGAGAATAAAATTCTGGACGTACGTCGCGAAATGTTGAATGGGGTAGTCCTTAGTTTTAACGTGCCCGGGAGGACAATCCAGTTTTACGTGATCAATGTCTCAAGCGAATGATGGTTTCTTTCCTCCCCGTAGACTCAGTGGTATGTCTTTCGGGGTGGGGCATATTCTCGTTTTGTTAAGGCTCGTTCATAACAACTTAACTTGGCGTAACTTGACTTATTCTCTCGTCGAAGACGAACCAGTGCGCGAAATTTCTAACCAATCGCAACCCACCACAGACAAATTCGATCTTACAATCGATTGATGAGGCCTATCGATAGTGTGAGTTTCGAGAATTGTAGTAAGCTCCCCCGAAACAGCTCAGTTGATATGTGAAGCATTAATTGTAAATAGTGAGTTGAACTATAGAAGTATTAAAATGGAAAGTTTGTTGAACATGTGAGGGTTATTTCGATCCGACTCGATCAACTTATCCGCATCCATTTTTGCTTAAAGGTATTGTAACACGCCATTTTGGCCGTGTTGGCATAAGTATACGATTAAGGACGCCATTGTGTATATTTTGGGAACACGTGCTACCGCGAGGCAACAATATCGTCTATGTTATGAAAACAACTTTAAACAATACCATTTTCTGTTTACGTAAACAAATTATAACAATGCCGTCTATGTTATGAAAACAACTTTAAACAATACCATTTTCTGTTTACGTAAACAAACTTATAATAATGAAAGGGGAATAGCCTATCAGATACGAGAGAAGGGGAGAAAACCTGGAATGTTCTAGAACATACAGGAGGGGAGGTGAGATAGTATAAAAGGGATTGTCAAACAAGGAACGCGGCTTCTTCTTCTGCTTCTTCTTAACAAGGGAGTCACAAGAGACGTTTATCGAGTGAAAGTCATACGAGAGTTTTTGCAGTGATAATTTGCCGGGAGTAAGCAGCTTTGGACAGCAATTACCAACGCCAGTGTCCTGTGTTAAGGAAGGATCCAGGAATCCAATAAACAGATACTGGGACATAGAGTATCGGCGAAATTCACTTTGTACAATATCCGGTGAAGTAGAACAAACATTATAAATTAATACGAATATATTTGAGAAGGGAACATATATTGATTAATTGAGTAACTAAAGTGAATTTGTTTCATAAGTAAATAATAAATGGGTTATTATAAATATATGTACTGTTCAAGTGTATCATTTTAGTGCATGAATTAATCCATTAACCTTTGCCGCCAAGGACTACCAAAAGGATCTCTCTCTCAAGGTAAGAAGTGATAAAGTGAAGGGTACCTTTTGTGTGTCGGGCTGATACAAGTATATAACGTCGCGTGTTTAGGACCGCGCGAAAGAATAATTATTAGAACCCCTGTGATAAGGAAATTGATAAGGGGGGGCTAGTACATTAATTGGCGCCCAGCGTGTAGGGCCTGACTACTCATTAGGTGAGACCACGAGAACCGGAGAGAAGGAGGATCATCCCGAAGGAGTGAAGAAAGAAGATGGCGGCCAACATGAAGAAATTTCCGGAGCTGAAGTCGGCAGAGCTACGGCAATTATTACGAGAGAGGGACTTGTTAGTAGGGGGAACCAAGCCAGAATTGCAGCAGCGATTATTACACACGCTAGAAAAGGAGGGAATAGATATAAGCACGTATGAATTTAGGGTCGATAGTGAGGAACCGGTGGAAACTGAGATGCAAGCGCTATTTAGGCAATTAAAAGAAGAACAAGATAGAAGAGATAGAGAGAGGGCAGAAGAAGCAAAAGAAGAACGAGAGAGAAGCAGAACGATCTTAGAGGAGATGGCTGAAGGGCAAGAGAGAAATAGAACAATCTTAGAGGAGATGGCTGAGAGGCAAGAGAGAAGACATGCAGAATTGTTGGGGCAAATTAGGGAAGAAGCAGACGAAAGAGAGAGAAAGCTTTTGGAAGAAATGGCAAAAATAGCAGGAGAACATAGACAGACGCAGGAACTTATTGCATCATTCGAACATGGCTATGATGAAAGGTTTGCCAAAACAGACGGGGCGTTAGCAGAGTTATGCGAAGATGTCGCGAAAGAAATTAACGGAGTAGGAGCGAGGCTGGAGGCGAGCGATCTCAAGGTCCGAAAGTTAGAAGCGAGTTACGTGAATTTGCATGAGAACGTGGAGAAAAGGTTCAAGAAGATGGCGGACGAGCTGAGACAACAATCCACCACAAAAGCAGCTGGGCTAGATGAAGAGGCAGTCCAACGCATCGTGCGTGAGGAAGGCAGGAGACCTAACGTCACAACGGCACCCGCGGGAATGGTACAATTAAAGGTCCCAACGTTCGACGGGAGGCATACATCAAGACCCATGAAATACCTACAGGAGCTGTGCGAATACCAAGAGATATATCGGTTACCTGACCAGATGATGCTCCAGGTCATCAGACAAGGAATGGTTGGGAGAGCAGAGGAATGGTTCTCTGCGACCCGACACCTGTATGAAGATGTGAACGCTTTCCAAGCTATTTTCACGGAGCAGTTTTGGGGAGATGAACGTCAAATGCTGATAAAACGGAGTTTCGACACGGGAAGATACAAGGAGAACGGAGGGCTCACGCGAGTAGAATATGCGACGGCCAAAATTAGCGTAGCGAGGGAGTTGACGCCGCCAATGGAGGACGGAATGATCATTCTTGTTCTCAAGAAACACTTTGGCATGGAAGTGAGCGTCGGCATGATTTCAAATAATGTAAATACAATCCCGCAATTCTTGACGTTATTGGCCCGCTATGATAACATACCGCGAGAGGACGGAAACTCCGAGGCGACTGGACACCGAAGATGGGGAGACCAATACCCAAGGACCCATGGAGACCGTACGTGGAGGACACCGGAAGACACATCCCAACACAACCAGCAGTACAGATGGGACTCGAAGAGGTCACAACCACGAGAGTGGCAAGCGTCGAGCCAGCAGAGAGACGGACGGAGAGACGATAACTTTCGCGGCGAGGGATACTCTCAACGGCCGGGCGAGAGACCAGCTGACCGACGCCGAGGACAAAACAATATGGCGGAGGCGCGCCCACCGATGAGAGAGCGCCCAGTCAATTCCATGATGGCGGAAGAAAGTAACGCCGCAGGGAAACCGGAGCAGGAAAACTATTAGCGGCAAAGCATGACGAAGGTCCCAACATGCCGAGGCCGGAAGACGAAGAGGGATTCTGGGACATACCGAAGGAGCAACGGGCAAAGATACGGAAAGTGAGAATAAAACGGACACCACCACAAGAGGAGAAGATAGAACCCCACACGGAGGAGGAAACGATATGCAATGTTTTTGAGTCACCTCGAGATTTCTTGACGGAGAAAGAAGCGGATAGGCCGGAAGTAATTAAATGCCCGGAGATTAGGGTTCAAATGGAAGGAGTGGCTGTGAATGCACTGATAGACACGGGATCGGAGCTAACGTGCATTAGCGAGGAGTTTTATCGGGAGAATCAGAATGCACTGCGAAACGCTTTGGAGGTACCAGTCAAAGGAATCCGGATAGCTGGAGCCGTCGGAAGGAGAAGTGGAATTATAAGGAGGCAGATCTGTCCGAGTATAGAGATAGACGGATTCACCACAAATATGGCCTGCACGGTGGTGCCGGAGCTGATCAAACCATTCATAATCGGGACGGACACATTAGCTCAACTATCCGCGAAGATTGAGTACGATCGCAGGATTATAACCCTAAGTGAAGGAAAAAAGGAGATCGCATGTAAGTTTAGGGAAATGCGCATGGACGCACAATATGACAACATGCACATAGAAACCAGCGAGGAATATAGGAAGACGGATGGCGAGGAAGAACCACAAGGCTTAAAGCAGCAGAAGAAAGTGACTCCGAGAAGATCGCAAATGATATAGTTAGGATACGTGAAAATATCATTAAAAAGGGCGAAAAACGGGCGGAGAGAAGAAGGAAGAAAGACAAGAGGAATAGAGCGGAATTTAAAATAGGAGATAAGGTTTTAGTACGTACCAATCCGGTATCCGATAAACAAAGGGGAATCTATCACGGCTTCCTGGCATTATACGAAGGTCCATATGAGATTTCAGAATTCCGAGGGCCAGCCACGTGTGTAGTATTTAATCCACAAAAGAACGAAATACGAGGCACTTTCCACTTCAGCAATATTAAACCATATAGGGAACAATAGCACAGCACTTGGTATCACTCACATCACACGAGCACACGAGAAGAAGACCGTAGTCCAACTGACCATAGCACGCAGTCATTAAACTGAGGAAACCAGCGCCGCAACATTATAATTTGATCCGTTCAAGCAAGGGAGAACTGTTTACCGATAATATACATTGTATCAGGGCCCGACATGCGAGGGGAGCTTACGAACGAGAGAGAGAGGTTGAACTTGGCGGCAGGTGGATTAGCACAATATGTATGTTTCGTGATATCTTTTCTCAATGTGTGTATATTCAGTGTCATGTTGCCATTATTTGATTCGTGTTTTCTTATGTATGAATGGGCTCGTGGACGTAGATTGAGCCGGAAGGAGGGAGAGTGTATCACCTGAAGGAACTTTAAGTGCTGTGAAGTGTATATGTGTAATGTGAATTATGGCCTTTTGATAACCCAGTGTTTTTAAGGGGTTAAAAGTGAGAATGAATGTTGAGAAGAAGATGGACAGTTTTATTATTTGCACGTTATATTCACGTTCAATGTATCAGTTAATAACGTCGATTTATATAATATGTTCTTGATTTTAAATTACGTGAATAAGATTTTCATTGGTTATTTGCCTATTTCAAGCAAGGAAGAAAGGGAAGAGACCATATTGTTATATGGTATATCATATGTCTTGAGTTAAAGGAGGAGACGCTGTTTGTAATTGTGTTTATTGATATAAATGTATTCATGTGTGATTTCTGCTGTAACACAATATACTTGGGCACAGACATTATTTAGAGGGAGGCTAAAGTTTGAAGGCGTTGGGGCCGCGTTAGTTTACATTTGAAGGCTTTAAAATAATTCCTTTCTTATATTTCCAAGTCATTATTTTAATGGGGCTAATGTAACACGCCATTTTGGCCGTGTTGGCATAAGTATACGATTAAGGACGCCATTGTGTATATTTTGGGAACACGTGCTACCGCGAGGCAACAATATCGTCTATGTTATGAAAACAACTTTAAACAATACCATTTTCTGTTTACGTAAACAAATTATAACAATGCCGTCTATGTTATGAAAACAACTTTAAACAATACCATTTTCTGTTTACGTAAACAAACTTATAATAATGAAAGGGGAATAGCCTATCAGATACGAGAGAAGGGGAGAAAACCTGGAATGTTCTAGAACATACAGGAGGGGAGGTGAGATAGTATAAAAGGGATTGTCAAACAAGGAACGCGGCTTCTTCTTCTGCTTCTTCTTAACAAGGGAGTCACAAGAGACGTTTATCGAGTGAAAGTCATACGAGAGTTTTTGCAGTGATAATTTGCCGGGAGTAAGCAGCTTTGGACAGCAATTACCAACGCCAGTGTCCTGTGTTAAGGAAGGATCCAGGAATCCAATAAACAGATACTGGGACATAGAGTATCGGCGAAATTCACTTTGTACAATATCCGGTGAAGTAGAACAAACATTATAAATTAATACGAATATATTTGAGAAGGGAACATATATTGATTAATTGAGTAACTAAAGTGAATTTGTTTCATAAGTAAATAATAAATGGGTTATTATAAATATATGTACTGTTCAAGTGTATCATTTTAGTGCATGAATTAATCCATTAACCTTTGCCGCCAAGGACTACCAAAAGGATCTCTCTCTCAAGGTAAGAAGTGATAAAGTGAAGGGTACCTTTTGTGTGTCGGGCTGATACAAGTATATAACGTCGCGTGTTTAGGACCGCGCGAAAGAATAATTATTAGAACCCCTGTGATAAGGAAATTGATAAGGGGGGGCTAGTACAGTATCCACATACGACTTCACAAGTAAATCACGTTTTCAATATTGCTGCTCGAGGAGATATCGAGAGTAGCAATCGATTGCAGCCCTACTATCGATAGTAGAGCATGCCATGCTATTGGCTGGAATTAAGAGAAAGTTGAGCTGAGCTCAACTCCAGGCTACGTCAAGTCGAGTTACGCCGCTTGAAGTCATTGTGAACTGGTGGATGCTTTTCTCAAGGTCTCATCTCTGGCGTTGCGCCGAGTCAAGCCAAGTTACGCCAAATTAAGTTGTTGTGAACGAGCCTTTAGGTGTGAGGGGGAAAACCAAACATTTTTCTTTCGCACCTTTTTCGTTCTGAGGTTGTGCTGTTTTCAGTTACTCCTGTTTGTAGTCTGTGTGCGATATTATGTTATTAGTAACGTGGTACCCTTTCAGGCTCGAGCAGAAATGTGTGAGGGACTGACTGACCTGCGTGGCACCAGTCACCCACACGCCAAACAGTAGGACGAAACAAGTTTCCTCTGGCCTCGCTGTGACAACGGATCGACCGGTTCGAAGGTGTTTCGTCTCTTTTTTGTGTGTCTGTCGGCTCCTTTCATGTCAACATCTTGTGTTCATTGCCGAACTGCTCTGTTCAAATATTTTTTCGGCACTAAAACCGTTGCTAGTGCGTTCTTCCATCGATAACGCTCTCGTAACTAGCCTGCAGTCAAATTTAACTACAAAATCCAAACTGTCAGTGAACTTAAAGTTTATGTCATCTTGCAATTAACCCTGACCAGACATTAAAAAAACCGACCCTTATGTATTTGTACATAAATAGACAATTGAATTTTATGTATAAAACAATGCACGAGAGGAATTAGTTATTTTTGAAAAGTATTAGATTTAACGACAGTGGGTCAGTTATCGTTGCGTGACCCCCTTTTCACCTCTGTCCGCACATTTCAATGTTCCCTCACTCAGGCCAACGCAAGGAGAGGACGTCTTCGGCGCTCACCTTTCCTTCTCTCCAATCGACGCCTTCTCACACCCGTTCCAATTCCTCTTTCTACTTACAAATGGCGTTGATTGACTCGGCGTCGTGCGCCTATTTCGGTACAATTTACGGGGGAAAATGTATACGTAAACCTTGTAGGTTGAAACGCAATGTTTTCAATATTTGTTTGCCACATTGTGTCATCTTGCTGCGAGCTTATTCCCCTCAGACATTATTACTAACACTGGAAAATTACTATGACTGCCTTTTGTTCAACTTTAAGAAAATATTCCGATTATAAATATTTTTCATGTATCAATAATTCTTTTTCACGCCGAACGTGTCATCATAACACTGTGAATGGAAAAAAATACACCAATAATAGCATGCGTAAAAATAATTTAACAGCATCCGGCTTACCCAGTACTTGAAGGTCAGTTGTTGAAGTTGACTTCAAATCCCTTGTGATCAATTTTTCGCTCAAAGTAAGGTTGGTCTTCCTATTCCCTTAAGCTTATTAATTTTTCCACGTTACCGTTCCATGCATAGGAGTAATATGGTGCTGATGACAGAATTTTAATGTCTATGATTTAAAAAAAGCATTTGACTGATTATAGCGATTGAAAGAACGAGAATATTGTGGGTAGGCTAAGTGTTCGTTTAACCAACATTCATTGCTACCTGTTTTATCACTTGAAAAAGCATCATATCCTCGTCTCCTCATTAGTGCTACCGTGGAAATGGGATACTTTCCATCTATTTCTGGATGTTTTTAGAAACGGACGTTACCAATTCACGGAAAATCCTTTTCGAGTAAGATATATATTTTAATAATCCAAATGCCAAAAATATTTTCCTAAGAATAAATGCCAAAATATTTTCCTAAGAAAATTAATAGTGAAGGCATTTATTTATCCACACTTTTATCCACGTTGTACTGTGGATGAATACTATTTATATTTATTTTTTATTACGATAATGAAAAACTTGCACAAAGTCAACCTTCAGAAACTTTGTTTTAATTAGAATAGTGTAGTAAAATAACAATAATGTGCTTATCTAACGGCATATGTGTTCCTAATGTTTTGCCGTATAAATGTCACTGAAAAGATTTAAATTCTCTAATTACTGCTTTTCGGATACTTAATGGATTTTACTATAGAACTTTACTTCCTTAAGAGATACCAGAATCCACCACTTAGTCATTTTGTTTCACTCAAATCGTGGTCAAAAACATACAGTTTAAACAATTTATCCTTTACCGGATTGATGCGAGATGTAGAACCGTTGTAGGTAAATTCGACCGAAGGGGTAAAGGATTGAATCTTAAATCACCTGAACAATATGTGCATGCTTGAAGTCTTCAAATCTACAATTGGGAGATCCTGGCCGAAATCCCGGTCATTTATAATCATTTTTTATGGTAAATAACCTACAGTAGGTATTTGAAAAGTGGACACCTTTTTGTCCATTCTTAGAGCTTAGTCTCACAGACGGAAATATAGTGGTTTATATCCTCTTGATGTGGCATAATACAAGGGGAAGAGGTCTATTCTGTTGTTTTTGCTCTTCAATTTATTTCTGTAGTCGTTGCTCGGATTAATGTTTCAGAACAAAGCTTAGATTTGTGATAAAAAGCATTTCAACCGTCCTTGCCCAGTGATCATCTCCCACAGTAAATTACGTGTAGAATTGATTAAACGAAAAATTTGATAGCACTATTCCACAGATTTAACGCGTGTCAGCTGTGAAGCCATCATCAGGTACTCAGAGCTATCGTAATGTACCTGATGATGGCTTTACAGCTGAAACGCTTTGTATCTTTCATTAAATCTGTGGAATATGTAGTGCTATCAAATTTTTATGTTTAATTATGATATCATTCCACTACGTCTAGCCGGACATAGTTACGTTTAGAATTGATATTCAAATAAAGAAGCTTGATCGAAGGGACAGCACCTCCTTGTGATTCCTGCATCTGTGCTACCTTGCTTGTTCTCATGATATATCGATATGATCATCATTATAAGTTTCGAAGTTCACGGACGAAATTTCACTTTAGCTTTTCATATTGACTACAACCGCCGGTTGCTGCGCTCCTGTCTCACAGTGTTCTTCCCTTTTCCTCCTTCCATCCCATCCCTTGTTCCTTTTCTTTCCCTCATCCAGAAGCCTTTCCAGCACTGAAACCCCTTCCTTCTCTTTCCTGAATCCTTCCAGGCTCCCTCTCTCTCCGTCCTCCAGGATTTCCGTGGAGAACTTTCGACCCCCCTCCTCTCGGCCACAATAGAGCGACAAGTGATCTATCCCCCTCCCTACCTCTTCCTCCCCTTCCCCCACCCACCCACTCCCCCCCCCTCCCACTCCCAATTTCCTTCCCCATTATTCTCTTTGTCGTACTCTTCCCTTCCCTTTCGCTTCAATCGATTTCTTTGTTTAACGTTTTGTGCTCCTCGTGAATTCTGAACTGAACTCCGCCACAATAGCTCTTTCCTCGTTCATCCCCTCCCCGTCTCTCCCGTCCTCTGTTGGAATTGTAACCGCTCTTGCATTCGCAATTTTTATGATAATTTATGGTTGAAAAAATAATTTAAAATAGAGATGAATTATGATGTTCTAGGAATGCGGGGTAAGGAATGGAATGCCTGGATGAATCAAAAATTTAATAATAAAAAACCCGGGATGTATTCTTTGATTAAGAGAATAAATATTTAGATGGGGAAAAGGCGCCCTTCGTTATCTGTTAACTACTACCTACGTTCGGCTATAGAACAGAAAAATGTCAGGTGTATAATCTTTAGAAGTCTGAAATTAGCCATTATTTTGAATTACGAATTGTATGACTTGAAGAGATTTTCTTCAGTTCATTCTCTTCTGCATTGAAAATTGAAGCATAGTGAAATACGCCGCATTATACACGAAGGAATTTTTTCTACAGCGAATGTATGTCGTAGGGGACAGGAATGGACCACTAAGCGTAGAACTTTCTAAGTAACTGCTGTCATCGTACTTGCCGTCATTTGCGCATATTTTGAAAACAACAGATCATTTAAACAATTTCAGTAGCCTTACGTGATATCCGTGTGATGGCTTCCGCGGCTTAATGAATTTGTAGATGTGTGTCTGCCGGGTTTCTTTCCGCGTAGGTCTATTGTGCTGGGACTTCAGTTTCGCCGGCGTTGCAGTCGGTTTCTTCACTTCACTGACCTGAAGAAGCCGACTCCAACGCCAGCGAAACTGTGGTCCCAGAACAATGGATCTATGTGGAAAGAAACCCGTAAGACATACATCATAAAAGTCTAACATGATGCTGTATGATTTTTGTCGTCCACTTGATACGCTGGAAGGCTCTCGACAAAGCAACCAGGATTTTCAAATTGCATGTTCCTTTGTTTACCCGACATCATATTACTCTTAGCTTCTTTCAATTTCCGTTCCCATCGCTAAACATGCTCAATTCTTGCGCATCACATTCCGCCCTTAACCAATACTTGTTTCCCGAATACTAATTCTTCCATACGTTTTTTCGAAGGAAGTGTAAATTATGCAGTAATTTTGAAATTATTAAAGAATTAATTCATGTCATTCAGTGTTACATTCATTACTGCAAATCATCTTTTTTCTGGCAGTTTATGATTGTTCTCCTGCTCAGTGCTTTTCATCCTTGCGCTCAAGTCAGCAAATCACAAAGATTTTCCGCAACTCCTTTCTACTCAGTCAGTCTTACACGGAAAGAACTCTTTTGAGTGTAGCGGTCCCAATCATGCGTCTGTCCTCCGGTTCAACCTTCCATTCCCACTTCCCCTCCCATTCCTCCCTCCCTCCCCTTCCATCTCCGTGTAGGTACACATCTCTCCTTTTTTTCTCCCTCATCGTCTTCTCACTCCATCTCATCATCCAGCCCTCCCTCACCCCACCTCCCAACCTCTTCAGATGTTCCAATTTTCCGTCCTTTTATGAAAACTTCTTTCATCAAATCTCGCATTCTCGGTGCTAACTTCCTCTCGCGAATGCCATAACTTACGTACGTATATTCTCCATCTCGAGTGAAAAACTTTCCGTGGAATTTGTTCTCTGCGCCCTTTTCCCCCTTCTTTCATTCCCCTTCTGCCCTCGGGATCAACACCCAAGCGACTTTTATTGCCCTTTGAATGTATAGTTGTGTGTCCTTTCCCCGCTATCACGTACCTCGTACTTGAGGTACATACATCCAAGACTGCTGTACTGATAATGTAGAATCGCTCTTATTTTTTACATAATAATAAGATTGGCATAAAAACTATGTCTGTGTGACTAGACACAGTTATTAACGTAACCGCAATGTTTAGCATCCAATTTATTATTGTTAATTACATTTCTCCTTGAAATAAGAGATCAGCGCAATGCAAAAGCTACGCAAAAGTGTTAACAGCTGTAGCCGATATTTCTGATATCTTAGAATGCTGTCCAGTGAACCGAGTCCAACCTTTAAAGGTTGAAAAGTGAGTTTTTAAGAGAGGAGAAAAGAACTCACGTGTCAGACCCTAATGGCAACATTAAAATGTATGCAAAGCTAAGGGAGAAAAAACTGAGGAAAAATATGCTTTTTTTGTGGCCAAAGTTCTCCCTAAATTCAATAAATAGCCCTTGTTTATCTCTTAAGGACTTTTCAGAAGATATTTGTAGTCATGTAAAAGCTTCAATGTGGTGTTGAACATCATGAACTAAAAGTCCAATTTCCTTCACTCAGAAATTCATTCTTGACAGATTAATTACTTATATTTTTTGTGTGTCCAGCCTTCTATTGAATTTAATTTTCCACGCATTACGTTTCAGTGGGAAGTTCAGATAAATATATCTATTTGGCTGGGATAATATATCATATAAATTAATGAGGTATATGAGGATCTGATGATATCCAGCATCTCTATTCTTCATGAGAGGCCTCTTTGCGCAGGATATATTTAATGAACGTATAGATGAAATTAATTTTTCGATAGCTTGATTTCTTAGCATAAAATAAATTTGAAAATTATATTTATCAAATTAATTTTTTAAATCACTTGACCGAGAAAAACGTCATTTGGATTGTAAACTGTGTCCCAGAATAATCTAATAATATCTAATATTTCAATCAGATTTTAATCATTGAGTAGGTACTCATGTTTTACGATATGGGCAGAAAGTGGAAAGAATAATTGCTATCCATGATGAGAAAGCCACCTTTGTAAATTCCACAAACTTTCTTACGCTGGCACGACGCGCGTTTCACCACACTGTGGCATACTCATGTGCCTTGGCACAAGGAACATGAGTATGCCACAGTGTGTGGAAACGCGCGTCGTGCCAGCGTAAGAAAGTTTGTGGAATTTACAAAGGTGGTTTTCTCATCATGGATATCCATAATTTCCACGAGGTCAGGCCTGAGATCATCAGTTTTAAGAATAATTGCTATTTGCATGATTTCAGTTGTCAATTATGGTGAACATTCGTGACGTTGTAAGGAATGTTTGAGGAGACTTCACTTTCCGTTTAAAAACCCTTTTTATTGCATTCCAAGAGTCAGGGAAAGTAAATACATGGTCCCACTAATTTTGTCCCTTCCGAAATTATTGAGTCCTGCATTAATACCGCCTGAGCACGTAGGAAATGAGATGGGGTGAGGACTCGACTACTAGCTCTAGAACTCTGGGACCGGATCAAAGAACGAATATCCTGCCACGAGTTGTCATCCGCTGCTGAGAGATATTTCCATCTCTTCGCTTTCCACGCAGTTCCATTCCAGTGTGTTTCCTTCCCTCTTCGTACTCGGTTACATTTCCCGACGGATTGCTGGGAGGAGATTGGCGGGTAGAGCTGAGGGTGGCAAGGAGAGGCGGGGGGGAGGGGGGGCCTGGTGTACGAGTGGGAGATTCGGGAGGAGGCTCTATTGAGGCGGAAAGGAAGATGCTGGAATGGAGGTGGAGGGAAGCGGTTGGCGAATGGTGAGCGGCGAGAAACTAAATCCTCAATCAGCAGCGACCTTTTGGTAGGTGAGAAGAAACTTGTGTCTCTTGCCCCTTCAAATGAGATATTTAAAAAAAATGCGACTTTAGCAGATCAACTGAAGAAAAATCGTGAGAAACCACACTTGGGAGAATTTAATTCCTTCTTTGAACATGATAATGAATTAATGACGCCAGTCGTAGGTGTGATTTAAATAACGGTGGATGGAAATTAGAGTTGCCCTATAAGAAAATCAATAACCTCATTCCATCCGTAAAAGTTACATGTCTCCCGTGACTTCAAGTGGTGGGAGGGTTGACATAAGAAACTTGGACTTCCATAATGTCCAAATTAAACCAAGAATAAATAAAAATATTTAAATTAGTCAATCCTAAAGTTGGAATGCTTCATACCTCCGTTCTTCTGTGCTCCTTGCTGCTTCCTTTGTATTCTTCTGTTCGAAGTCCTATTTTTCTGGCTAACGTATTTGTCCCATGATCTTTCTGGGATTTCTCGGGATTGCCTTGTTCATTTCCCTTCAATCATGTTTCTTACTAGTTCATGGCTTCTCCGTCTATGAACAATCCATCTGAATCCTTGTCTTGAGTCTGCCTTGTGGTTTTGCCTTTTCTTATTCTCCAACACTGAAAAATAAGACTTTTTAATTCCAAAGTGAGCCATGACACAGTACTGGTTTTGTGACTTCGTAACATCTTTAGGTGAAGTGACTCCGTTAACGTTTGGTTGGTAAACAAGTTTCATATGAAGCTCTAGGTACCGATGTTGCCTAACCAGTCGAGTTAAACAAGTCGTTTTTTAAATTCAAATGTTTGATTTTTTACTCCTTCGTAATGAAATAATTCCATGAAGAAGAGCCAGAGATGGTGTCATAACTCTTTTATTTTTCGGTGTACTTACCGGCTTTTTGGTTATTTACGAAATGCAACCGACTACTGAGGTCACTTGCGCCAGTAAGAACAGGTGGGTAGGTTAGCGAGGGGATGTTTATATCTGGAGTCAGCCAAGGGGACCACAGTTTAACGTCCCATCCGACGGACAGAGTACTACTCTTAAATTGCTCTCAAGTTGTCTCTCCAGTCTTGAATTGCTCTCACACGGAACCCAAGTAGGAACTCTAGTGAGAAATCTCTGGGCGGGATTGGAGCCCGGGCCCTCGAGATAGGAATCCACTAGTCGTGTCACCACATCAACGCAATCCCTGTATTAGTTCGGTTTTCTGATCGAATCCGCTCATCTGATCCTCGGCTTCCGCATTAAATACCATTCTCTTCCCTTCGGTTCCGTTTTTCCAATGGTCCATGTCTCCGAGTACTCCATGATAATGTTTTTACGTATCGCATCAAATGGAAAAGAATTTTCACAGCATAAAGAATCAGTACCCAGTGGGGAGAGACCATGCAGAAAACATTCATGAACTAATTCAAAAGTAGTCCACCACTGATTTATCCTGAGCATACAACCATAGAGCGTTCATTGAATGTTCAAGTGTGAACTATTCATTTGATACTGTTCATAGATCGTTAATTTCCAGTCCACGAAGTATTATTAAAAAATGCCTCTTGGTTGAACATTTAAAGAACATCTTTAAACCTTTCAAACAAACTTTGACTAGTTCAAAATCTTGTTCATTCACAGTAATATTGCATTTATATTCATACTATGTGGCATTATAGGTTTCAATTAATTAATTCCAAATAACTGTTATCTAGATGTGATGGTATTTCCTCAAACTATCAAGGAATTGTTTTTTTATAATATAGTTCTCGAAGTTACATTTATCTACGGAAATGACTAGGTATATACCACTTTCTGTACGTCGATACTTCAATATCGGGTGCAAGAAAATGCGCGTAGAGTCGTAGGGAGCCTAATAATGTGACATGGAAACAAAGATGCAAGATAGGATGTTATAACAAAAATATGTTATAACGTAATGGCACATTTATAGTGATCGATTGCAAATTGTCATTTTTGTATTTTAGAGAGCAGGGAAGTCAGTGGAGAGGTATTTCGATAGGAATCGAGAATTATTTCACGAGAAACTTTTTTAAACATTCATTCATGGTTCATATGTTATTAATTCAAAAACAGTTCAGCCGAAATTCATCTTCGTTGAACATTCTTTGAACATTCTATGAAGTATTCCAATGAATGTCCTTTGCACTATCTGTGAGTGCCAATTGAACCTTCATTGAATGTCCTTCTTCAATGATCTTTGAGCCTTTAAATAGTCTTCACTGAACGTTCTTTGAACATCTTTTGGGCAATTAATTCCCCACTGGGTAATGACTAGTACGAGATAAGCATTGGGGAATTGTGGTTGCAGGGCGTTGCGAGGAGACGGGGATTTAGAGAATGTGTTGCTTGGGTACGAGATGCCGGGTTTAGGGGGGCGCGGAGGAGGGGGGCGGGGGAGGGATATCCGTGGGGAAGGAGAAAGATTGGGGGACGGGACGGGTGGCGGTGGAATAGGGCGTAGAGGGTGCCCTAAGGGACACCGAAGGGGAGATATGGGAGAGGGGGGGAAGGGGTCGGCTCACTCACGTTAATATTCAACGAAGCCTGGACCTTTCTCCCTCCAACACATTGTGCGCCCTCCTTCGCCCCAGCCCCCCTGCTTCCCCCCCCTCCCTTCAACCCTTACCTCCCACCCCATAGTAGGTTCCACTTTTGTAAAGAAAAAACTTTTTGTTAGTGCCACCCTCTCGTTGTAATGAAGCCAAATACCTTTGAGAGGCACTCGTGCCCACTACTCCACCTTCCCTCTTATATATAAATGTATAGGTATTTATAAATAAATTCTCCAAATTGTCGCCAAGTCGTACGCTAACTTTACTTTAAGGAAGAACCTCTGGCTTTACCCTTGAAAATTTTATATTGTGAATACGTCCCGGATATATGCCGGCCAATTTCGATAGTAAAATAGTCCACCGATATTTCTCCATACCGATTTTTAGGGAATATTAGACCAATAATATCTCAGTTCCAATTTTTGGGAAGAATCGAATACTTCTGGGCTTCCCTGTTGAAAGCGCTGATTACTACGCCGCCTAGGATTAGTGATCTCGGAAAAAGATCTATGGGGACCAGCTGTCAGGTGCCTTAATGTGTCAAGCAACAATGGAACTAGAAAGGCTTAGTCCTTAGTTGTTTTAGCTTTCCTTATCAATTATACTGTTTGTTTAGTAACTTTTCACTCGCTTTTGGACTCCATGACGTCTACCCATTTATACTGAAATATGTATGTGAGAATGTAATACATACTTATGAAGAGAAGGAGTTGCGATGCATAGTTTATAATATATTTTATGATAAGATGATATGGTTAATATTGGTGGCAATAAAATATTTTAATTCAGAGTATAAGTATATATTTCGGAAAAGAAAATCCTGAATCATGTTGAACGCGTATCGGTTATGTAAAATATTGCACAGTAGGTACAACATCAGTACAAAACCTGCAGAAATAATTAAAGTGATTATAACAGTAATTTGTATCCATGTATTGAGGGAATCTGATTTAAAATCTTTCAAAATCATACCACTCGTCAAAGCATGCGGGATTAATTATCGTCGTATGTCGTTTTTAGAATTAAGATATACAAGTTTGTAATCATATAGGTAGAATATCATAATGAAGCTCATAATATTGTGTTTGGAGGTTACACAAAATTTGTAGTTTAATACACGGTGCAAACATCACGAGTTTAGGTCAATTGATATATATACACGTTCAAAATTTTGCCGACGTTTCGGAAATTTATTGATCCATATTCAGGGCTATAAACAAATGATACATGATGTTGAAAATGTTTTACAATTCTTTTTTGATTACATAATGGTTAATTTTCAGTGATTAAATATAAAAATACATAGACATATTCAAGATTGTTACCTTTAAAGTTTAATGCTGTTTTTATTTACAAATTTAATTTGGTTGCTTGGAACCGTTTCTTTCTTGAAAAGTTATATGTCATTTAAACAAACACAGAAACACGCAAAAAGGACACTCACAAAAGAAAACTTGGACGTTTCGATGGTCAATCCATCATCATCGGCGGTAGAAGAAATCTACCGCCTAGAAGAAATCTATTTCTTCTACCGCCGATGATGATGGCTTGACCATCGAAACGTCCAAGTTTTCTTTTGTGAGTGTCCTTTTTGCGTGTTTCTGTGTTTGTTTAGTGTATTACTGTTTTATTTATGCATATATTTATGCATAAATAAAATCATAAATAAATGCATATATTTATGCATAAATAAATATATATATATATATATATATATATATATATAATCTTTGGAAGTTTTCGCCAATTGGCCACAAATATATCAATTCAAACTTACAGGAGGTAGGAGAAAGAGGAAAAGATAAAGAATTCGTTCTTACGGGAACGTTTCGAACCAGTTGGTCCTTCGTCAGCTCTAGAAGAATTTTAGGTCAATTGATATATATATATATATATATATATATATATATATATATATATATATATATATATATATATATCAATTGACCTAAAATTGTGATGTTTGCGCCGTGTACTGGAAGAGGTCGAGAACAAATACCATTTGGTAGTTTAAGTAGTGTTATTTTTATAAAAAAACCCTCAGGAAAAAATCCACACATGGACGGCGGTTAGACATACCTGCAAATAGGGTACGGTAGCATCTGGAATTAAAATATCGATTAGTGAAAAATTATTCTCGGGCCAGTCCAAATGGTCCGTTCCCTTCCTAACATTTCTTCTTCCAGTGTGAAGCTTCATCACCCCATGACCGATTTTCCCTTTTCCTTTCATCAGTGCGTGCCTCGGGTTCCTCTTGTCTCATGGCATTGTCCTTCCCTCGACCCAAGTCCCGCAACAGACCTTTTGTCTCGTGACCAATGACCTCAGTGTCTTGAAAACACGCAATCGTCTTTGTCTTTTGTTTTATACGCTTTTTTTCATTTTTTTGTTCGGATTTTTTTTGAAAGGATGAAGGAAGGTATTTTTGAACTTACGTTCTCTTGAAAACTCCACAAATCTCCATCCACCTTCACTAATATCGCTTCCACTTCCGAGTTTTCAGTCCCATTCCCCTTGTCTCTCTCCTTCTTGCCCGAGCAGCATATCTTTCGCCTCCCAGAGGACGTCGCCGCAGTCGCTCTTAAATAGTAATCAAATTACACTTTCGTGGGATATAACATTCCCCTTTCTTTGCTCTGGAATAAAATGTTGAAAAATAATGTGGAAACCTGGAATTTTTTATCCGTTTTGAGTTTCTGACGCTTTTATTTGACGGAGGTATTTCAGGTTTTTCAAATTGGGTTAATTGAATTTTGATGGAAATGCAACTTTTTTTGGCACAAATTAATCACTTTTGCAACTGATATGAAAAATGAAAGAGAAGTACTCTCGTCAAAAAACGAGCATTCTTCGCAAGTATGATTTAAGTCGGAATCGCTCAAAGATGATGAAATCATGTCGTTTAATGTGTCATAAATACAAGCTATATTTTCCATTAAAGTTATCCCATCAGGACACTTAACTTTCACCGTTTATTTTCGGGTTTATGTACATAAACCTTCTATTACCTTTTAGCTAATGATAGGTCCTTAATTTTATTTCCGCGGAGTTAGCTAGTTACTGAAAAAATTATGCTGACTTTTGAAATAGCAGTATATCGACGTACTCTCGAAATTAAGAATTTTCTTGCCTTCCCCTTGGACTTCCAACTATAGCAGATTACCAGTAGGTATAATATAAAGAATTACCTACTAAGTACTCTAGCACGCACATCGATTCCTGTGAGTTAAAATTGGTATATACAGCGAATTTTTGATTTAATTATGGTTACATTACCGATTGTCCAAGTCCATATTTTGGGAGAATTGATATTTCATCTAAAATCAATCCTTACGGTTTCCCGGTTTTCCAAACACGGTTTCCCGGTCAAAACGAATGATTTATCCTCTGTGGAATTTTCCACTAATGCCGTACACATGGTTTTCAAAAGGAGTTTTCCACTTCTGCATGGACTATGGACATTCAGTATCGCCTTTTAAAGTGATAAACTTGTCCTTAAACATTAAGAGTTTATGTTTGTGTCAAAAATTTTGCGTCCATCATGCGAAACTAGTTACTTGCGCGTGTTAATTAATTTATAGAAAAGATGTAGAAATCACCTGCAGACCGAGGTGTTTTTGCAATCGAACAGAATGAGTACTTATATGGCTAAAAGTATCGAAAGTAAACGCTTATGACATTATAAAATCAATGGTTTGCGAGTTCACTTCGTGGAATGAATACATCTTGGTCAAAAATAAACTTGGTTGTATTCCACACAGATTTATTAAAAACACGACCGGTTTCGACCTTTTCAGGTCATTCTCAAGTGTTACAGTAACACTTGTAGTAGTGTTACAGTAACTCTCAAGTAACACTTGAGAATGATCTGAAAAGGTCGAAACCGGTCGTGTTTTTAATAAATCTGTGTGGAATATAACCAAGTTTATTTTTGATCAAGCTTATGACATTATTTTCAATCTATCGGTGTTCTTAACCCGTTGCTCTTAATAAATCTCACTCTGCTTTGGGAAGATCTGTGGGAAAGGTTACTGAGGGCCACGCAGTCGTACAGAGGGGGACGCGGGTTACCCCTCTTTGGGTTGATGTCTTTTAAAGGCAGCCCATATTGACCGGATCAATAATGGTTCGCTCTGGCAAACCCGAGAAAGAAACAAATTACGGACGAAGGTGTTCCTCCTCCCTCAACGCCCCCACCTCCTCACATCGCTCTCCTCCATCCATCTACTTCTCATTTCTTTCTCTCTTTCCCGATCGTCTTCCTCTCAGGGCGATGGAGCGATGATGTGGGCTTTGCAACCCCCGCAGGCCTTTCATCCGAACAGAAGAAGAACATTCTCTCTCCCCTTCATTTCTTTCTTTTTCCACCCTTTTTCTCGTCGGAGGCGGGGGAAGCGCCAGTGCTTCCCCTGCGAGAATAACCACCTCCATCCTGCGGGTGACGTCTCCCTCAATCGCTGCTGCCCCCACACTCTCTCATCCCAACCCCCGCCACACCCCCCCCGCCCACCACCAAGTCCGTCCCCCGTTTCCGGCCACGCTGTGCTGCCTCACTTCCTTCAAACTGTCGCCTTTGTCAACTCCTCTCTCTGACTGCCCCTCCTTCCTCCCGCCAGCCTCCCTCCCACCCTTATTCCCCCTAAACCCTCTCTCGCCTCGCTATCAAGTTGCAAGCTGCCCCGGGGCCTCTCCCCTGTCCGGCCCCCAAACCACCCCCGTTTCTCCAGCCCCGTCCAATCCTTCCTTCTCTGCCTCCACTGCCCCCCCCTCATCCATCGACCGGTATCCTGCCCCTTGTCCCTCTCCCTTGGATACCCTTTCCCTTTACTTCCCATACCCTTTCTCTGAGACGCCTCCCAACCATCTCCTTTCCCATTTTTGTCCTGTTCCTTCTAATACCTTTTCTCATTCATTTCCCTCGATCTACTCTTACTTTCCCTTCCCCCTCCGTCCAACCCCCTGCATCCCTCTCCCCACTGGCACCCGGCGGGGAAATTCCCTTAGCCTTTAGGACCTTGTTTTGTTTCACCACCACTTCGCAGCCCATCGCTCTGCTCTCCATCATAGCCTCTCTCTGTCTATCTAGCCTCCTATCTCTATTTTTTTCCCTTTCTCCTTCCCCTCTTCTCTTTTCTCTCCATCCCATTTTTCGCCTCGCTTCTCCTTGAATTGACGTGGTCGGAATCATTGAGGTAACTTCTTCAAGGTCACATTCCCCTTGCCGGGAGGCATCGTCGGGATATTTGCATACGCTGGAATGAAGGACATCCGTAACATCGCTGGATAATGCTCTCCGGAAAAGCTAGTGTTTTTTTCTCAGAAACACTTTAGTAATTTTTACTATTGATAGAAATAGAAACCTTGCATTTCTTCTTGTGCTCAGTTATCTTATGCCAGAAATATCGTGCTGAGTATTTGGGAATGAGGAGATCTGATGCATAATATTAACGTTCGAACATTACAGGACGAGTTGCAAATAACATAGGAGTATCCTGTTCTGTGTCAATGATATAATATTTAGACGTAATTTAACAGCATGGAAATTTACTTCACGCCGAAAGATATTGTGAAGGCATGGCCACACGATACATTAACACGTACGAGTTCATGTGCATTTGCGTGAAGGGATTCATAGTAGTTTCACGAACGAATGATACGTGCAAGTTTCTGGCTTAGTATTTAATGGGAATTATTTCGGCAGCGGTGAGGTATTTTTTTAAATTCGAAGATCACGTAATTGAAGTAGAACGAATACATAAGATCGAAAGCTTATTTAAATCGTAGCTGTAAGGTGCGTGAGGCATTACCTATTGATAAAAGTTTCGACAAAACACTATTTACCGAGGATCGATAAGGCCTCCAGAGCGTGTTTGTGACAAGTGTGAAAATTTGCTCTTAAATGGATATCATTGCCTCATGTTCACGACGGGAATCTTTAATTATCTTTTCGGTTCCTACTTAATTTTTTCATGTAGACTTGGACGTTTATAGAGACAGGCTGTTCCAGTTTCGATCGCGAAGGTAAAGTAGTATTCAATAAACAGCTGATTCTAGAATGCTCTGCTAGTGAATTAACTGTCTAAGAAAATGGATCACCGAGACAGTCGTGCATGAATAAATTGCGTTTAAAGTAAAACTAAGTGATCAACGGCCAATAATAAATACGTTGCCCGAGCTTTTCAAATTTTTTTCGTGCAAACATGGTATTTTGTAAGAAATTTACTGCTCTGCTGGACTAGCCCTTGCAGCATTCCTGACCACGTTGAGGAAGCGTTACTCTGAAAAGAAATAGATGGGAACACGAACTACAGTGACAGCTCTGCTAATTAATTAATTAGTTCACTATCGCCGATGGAATGAGTCGGAGGGTCCAAGCGAGGCGTAATGGTCTATTACGGGAGAGGTCCAACGAAGGCGAGAGGTCAAGGGTACGTACGTGTTGCGTACGGGTAGTCCAGGAAGTGCGAAGTTCAAATACTAGGGTGAAGTCCAAATGAAGCACAGGTCAAAATAAATACTTATGGCTGAATCCAACGCAAACAAACCGAAATTTAGGAGTAAAAAAATAGCTGAAAACAAAGATCGTGAACTCCTACTGGCAGAAAACGTGATTTATTTATTTAAAAATAGACCACATACAGCATGATGCCATTATATAGTGATACAAGTAACAACATACGCAAAAACATTAACAAGAAGAAGATAAACAAATAATATAACAACATGGTAAGCCAGAAAATATTATTTTATTTGGGAATGAGACATGGCTTGGTTAGCGAAGGTGTTGAAAGATAAGGAGAAAGGGTCTATGTTGTCTGGAAGGGTATTCAGGGGAGAAGAAAGGCAAACAATAAGGGAGCGCTTGGTGAGTGATAATCTGGGAGTAGGGATATGGAGAAATGAGTGGGTCCTTGTTGGTCCGGTAGGCATTCTGAAATTAATGAAGAAAATAATTATTGTCAGGTATTATAACCTTAAGGTCAGGGCAGTCAGTGGTTGAGTTCAGAGTGGTGTGTATGAGTTTAAAATCAGTTTTAAGGAAGTTAATATTAAGATTAGAAACGGAAAGTGAACGCAAGACAGCATCGGAGGATAAGTTGTGGAGATGAGGGACTCTGTTTTTAACAATATTAGTGAAAAAGTGAGTAATGTGTTCCATAGATTTAAGATTTGTTGGGGCAGACATCGACCATATAGGGGAGTAATAGGAGATAATGGGAAGATTTCCGTTATTTACCATTAGGCGTCACTGAAACACGAGCGCGACTTGTACGAATGCATGAACCAAATGAGAACAGGTTTTAATTTCTGGATATTCTTACAAGTTGGTTACACGGTGAGTTTTCGCGTTTTTTCACACATTAACTCGTACGGGTCAATGTATAGTTTAACGAGGCCTTAAAACTTCTATGATGTTATGAAATGATGTAATGCTGTAACATGCGTTCCTATGTACAGGGTGTAAGATCTATGTGAGAAGAAATAACTGAAAACGTGTTCTTCTTCGCTTGATTCTTCAAATTTGGACTGTTTTCATACTTCTACCGCTTTGCATATGCACCTCGTTTGCTATACAATAAGTAAATTATAAAATAATATTTTTTATTTGGAATTTTATTTGGCGAATGAAAACAATTCTCTCTTACTTGGCTCTCTGGAAGGTTTTATTAATATGCGTAATTTTATAGATAGAAATTTTTTTTACTTTCCAAAAAGAGTTATAAATTTATAAACGCCATAATGGCGTCTGTAAGGACTTCCAGCCCATATCCGTTAAGGTGGGTTGAGCGAGATAGTTCCCTAGTCATAATGGAGACCATATTAAAATTTTATTATTTTATTTCAGCGTCTGTAACAAGTATGAAATAAATATTGTAATATTAATGGCGGCAAGATATTGTTATATATGACCAAAATTATCAGTAATTAAATAAATAAAACTGCATAAGTCTCAAACTTGACTCATTTTTTCCCGCGGACGTACGACTGAAAACCCTTCAAAACAGCAGGGTTTTTTTTCGATTCTGTAAAAATTACTGTGCTGAGTAATAGATTTTTTTTTATAAATATTTGAGAAAACATGCAATCTACACACAGTTAGTTTTTTGACGAAATCTAGGTGCTAGATGTTCCTATTTATTTCAATATTCTCCCTCTGGAGAGCACAGCCATAATCTATCCCATGTAAAACAGCTAGTATTTTCAGGGAAATTGCTCAAAAATTAGTTTGGTGAGGAGTTGATATTTTTATATCATTGGAAAGATGAGTTTTTTATTTAAAATGAGACCAAAGCCATCAAATTCTAGGTGAAGTGATATTTCGCTGTAACTACCTTAAGGTGTTATTATTGTCCTCTGTTAGCAGGAGACAACGACTGGCGTGTCATTCAATTTTATCTACAACCCAATTTGTGTTACGCCTAAATCCAAGAACTTGATTTCCTTCACACCCCTTAAGTGTTCGTGACTTGGAAGTGTTTTGCTGAATGGCTCGGAACAAAAACCTAGCGTGGAAATTCGACCGATTTCCACGGTGCGGCCAGATTTCTTCAAGGGTCTCCGGAAAATAGCGTAGCCCTTATCTTTTTCTTAGGATTAAAATTCCAGGATATCTATAAGTACCTATTGTTTGAGCCTGTAATTCAGTAGTTATGCCATATTGACGGAAATAATTGAGTTTTGCGTGATTTATCAAAGTCGGTCGAAGTATTGTTTAATAAAAATTGCACTGGTTGGATGACGGGTGACATGCAACCGTAGTTGTTCTGGATCACACTTTTTCCCAAATCTAGCGACCCTTTTATACTTTATTTTCTAGGGGCATATTCAAAGGGTCTATTTAAATTATTTATAATCCTACAAAACGTTTTCCAGCCAACAGAAGGTGATAAAGGAGTAAGAGTATTGAAAAACAAAATATAGTCTTCGTGCTTTGGATCATTGTGTCTTTATTATTTCTGACTTTTCTCCGCATGTATTTCAACATTTTCCGAAGAATAGTGCAAATGGTTGCGTTAGATATTGGTTCGATTCCTTTTTTGTTTTAACGAGTGACAGTAAACATTTAAGCTCTTTTCTCTCTGTATCAAGTTAACGCATCATAAAAAGTGCTCCATCACTCGCGTAGTTATATAATCGTGAGTATAATCGATCAGGTGACACCCAATTCTGTGAAATATCCTTTCAATTAATCAACAAATTTCTTTCCCATACAGTAATGGCAAGTTGAATTGACGTATTATTAGAATTGCTGATGCTGATTTTACGCTTATCCCTTAACTGAAAGCGCAAATGTATTTGAATGTGTAAAGAAGTAACATACGCATCATAATATTTTGCTGAATAATTAGCGTCAAAATACTTTTGTCGTTTGCATTTGGTGAAGGCCTTCCTGTCCATCTCAATCAGCTTCCGAATATTTCTGGTGATACCTAGTGTAGAAACCCATGGCTACAAGCCCTGAGCATTCCCTCCCACTTCCTTTTTATTCACGTAAAAATAAACGTGGAAAACTTTTTTTTATAGAGAATAAGTGTATTCGACATAAACTTGACGCGGTAGCAGTGAAAAAGAGAGAGGAGAAATTCTGCAGTAACCGTGAATATATTCAAATGACCTTGATTAAAATTTTAATTGAATAAACATGTTAGTCCCCTTCTACTCCTGCGGAAACCTCTCAGAGACGTCTCCTGTTCACAAAATTCATCAGGGCTTACCAGAGTTTTATTTTAAGCCTAGAATCAGGAAGTAAAATACGTTTAAAGTTTGTCAATTTTTATTTTTATTCCCGCTTCGTAATTTAAATTACCACCCCAATGCATGGGTTCCTCCTTCATCACTTAATTCATGGCATATGAAATAGCCCGTCTTATTTGAGTGCCATATAGTGAATCCCCTTCCATTTATAAATTTCATTAATTGCTTCTTTAAGCCTTTTTCAATTTTGCTTCTCATTTTGCAAAAGAGGATAACAATTTTGGATTTTCGACGTTAAGGCTCCATCTTGCTCTCAAAACAACCTTTCTTTCATAAATTAGGAATGTAAATTAAAATCAAAACCCTTTACTACAGTTTGGAGTTAATAAAATATTCGCAACTAGGAAATGGTTATTTTAAACTAGTTGTCTGCGTTTACAAATGTGCAAGATGGATCTATTAGGTACCTTAATCAGTCAAATAGTTTTCAGTGAGATTTTGGTGAGTTAAACCGTGTGTAAAAATCGTACCTATTGACTTTTTCTCGCAATGAAAATGCTGAACGAGTTTCAAACACTCTCTCCCCAGAGAAATAGCTTTCGTCATGCTTTTATTGATTTATATCTAGATGCGATGTATTTGGGATACGGTTTGGTAGTTCATCAGTGAGGACAACAATCAACAGCTTGAAATATCTGAAGTGGAAGCACACAGCTGCTAACCCATTGGTGAGATACTGAGAGATTATGCATAGCTATCTCTGATGAATTCTGAAAATCTGATTAAAAGCCAAATAAAGTCCTATCAAGATTCTAATAGTTGTTGATGCATATTAGAAAGAAGCATACGTTTTATTCTTTCCTCTATATTGTTACTAAAACAAAAAATTCCAAGCGTTTTTATAGTTTTCGTTGACTCCCCGTGATTCAAGTGAAGACTCAATCCAGTAGAGTTAAATTGCCATCAGTTTTTCCGTTACCGTTGGTTTGGAGGGTGGCTCGTTTGGAGGCCGGGGAAGGGGCAGTTGACGTTAGACGCCGGAAACCCGTGTCAAAAATAATTTCAGAGATGTTTAACTGGTGCCATCGAAAACAGGCTTAATGAAAAAATTAAGAAAATTCTCCGGAGATTGTTAATATATTTCAGGTATGTATTTTTTCTTCTTATTTCAGCAGATACAGGGTCTATAGGTATACAGGTCTATTAAAACAAAAAATCATGAAAAGGAATCATCTAAATATGTTTCAAAATTTATAATGTTGTAGAGGCTGTAAATTGAAAAATATTTCCAGGTATCATAATGATTCATCATTTCGCTTTGCAATGATTCTTTAAAAAAATATGATGCATCCATTTTGTCAGATATGGCATTCAGGCTAAAATTGAATAACATTTTCTTATCCATACTTAGACAATTTACAGGTCAAAGCCTGTAGCATTAAACTGTTGCGGTGGGTAACTCTTTTTTACTAGTGACTTAGCAAACTTACGTCATGCCTTGTATACTGACCATGAGAATCAATTGAGTCGCATAGCAACCCTCACTGCTGTTCGGAGTGAGACTACTTTGGGGTATATGAATTTGCGTATCACTTATTGATTAATTAGCCACCATCTTGTTGCGACAACAGATTTAGAATGAATTAATGCTCGTAAGTTGGGTGAACTCTGAAGTATTTATGTGGTGCCAATTTTCGACCTATATGTTGAGAAATGCACTGCATTTACTTTCCAAGTAGACTGTAGAGCAACCTCTAAACTTTATCTTCTACCTGTTAGTGATTAATTAACTGCAAGACATAATCTAACGAGTACCTACATCAAGGCGTACAGGTGATAATGTTGCTGAGGCTAGAGGAGCTGCTTGGAGACACTTATTGTACACTTAGCATGCAAAATACAATCAGTTAGTTCCTGAATAGTCTCTCCGCCTGGAAACGGACCCGATAAACTTCGCAGACTTAAGACCAAGTGGGCAAAAACTTACCTAAGGCGGTGTCTTAGGTAAGTTTTTGCCCACTTGGCACTTTTCCTTGCTCGTACTTAACGAAACCGCTATTATAGAAAGTGGGGAATGACAAATATAACTAGCCATGTTTACTGAAAAATGGACTGTGAACCATAAAAGCCTTCAAGCCGAGTTAATTTAAAAAATGGAGAAATCCTCCACTCAGAGGTGTTTTTGACTTACACGAAACTTTATCTGGCTGTAAATTGCAGCCTTAACTTATTTTATGCTCTATACTACTGGCCTCTTGGATCCAATCCTGTGAATAATATTTCCCATACAAAAACATAACATTGGTTAAGGTGTCTCGGCTTTTCATCCTTGGATGAAAGGTTTCGCTAGCATAATAGCTAGTATCTTCAGATCTGAAGTACCCATGCATATTTTTTCCTCCTTAATAGCATATGGATAAACGCGGAATAAAACATGTGAAACCTTTTTTTCATCTTTTCAACAAACAAAGAGCAAAATAGCTGCGAATAGAGGAACAATAGATTCATCCAAGGACCAATTCAAGCGCGAATAGTCATTTTCTTCAACACGTATGGAATTTATTTTAAAAGGAGACTATAATAAGTTCTTCCATTTTTTTTACCAGCTCAATTTGAGTTGGAACTGCGTGTAAAAATCTTAACCATTGAATTTTACACGCAAAGGAAGTGCTGATTGAGCTTCCAAAACTATCTCCAGAGAGAAATTATTTCCCTCATTCTATTATTGAAACTTCACGTCTTGTTTTACGTAGATTATTCCATAGTAGTGAAGGAGCCAGTTGAATATCAACGTGAAGAACATTATCATTTTTATTGATTGTAATAAACCATTCATATATTATTTATTGCAAATTATCATTGAGTTAATGGGTAAACATGGAATCTTGACTTAAAAAATGATTATTGTCGTTTTGGGGACGATGACTACAAAACGCTAAAGTTTTGCAAGAAATTGTTACGTTTTAGCAAATATTTCGGAATTTCGAACAGAATACAACATTCGATTGAAGTAATAATAATTTTTATTGTATTTTCTTTCTATTGGTACCTTTCCTAATATCAGAAAACCACTATTTCTAATTTAATTTTGCAAATAAAAAAAGGTCTGCAGCTAAATATAGATTCAACTTCACGTGTATTTCTTATGTGAAAGTTATTGACATATATATATATATATATATATATATATATATATATATATATATACATACACATCGGTGATTATTATAGTAGATGATGATGATGATTGTCAGCCGATCTATGTAAAATTCTTCCTCGTCATCGATGAATCGTTTACTGGTGTTCGATAGTATTTGCACCGATGGTTGAATTGAAGGAGTTCCAAGAGGATTGCGAATCTTCGGCCTCTTCATTTTTTTTTCAAGGGCACAGAATTTCGCCGGGCGACCTCCAGAGCAGGGTTTTTCATCGTGGTTTAAGGGTTTTCAGGGAGGGCGTAGGCGAAGGGTAGGGGAGGGAGGGAGGGCAGGAAGAAGCGGGGTTTGGGGGGAAAAGGAAGGTGGCGATGGACGGGTTTTGCGTCTGGGAATTAATAATAAGAGGCGGTGTCAGGAGATGGGAGGGTGGTGCGGTTTGAGACGCAAGAAAAGTGTCAAGAATGTGGAATTAAAACTTCGCGAGAATCCCAGATTGAGCCTTTTCATTCGGAATGAATTTTGCATGCAAGCGGCTCGGAGGAGAAGGCTTTAGTGATTGGCGTTCGAGGTGGGAGACTCCTCTTCCTCCGAGGAGGAAGAGGAACGGCATATTGGCCCCCGTGTGGGGACAGACCCTCGTGTGTGTGGGATCTTACGATATTTCGGTGTATCGCCTGCGATGTTCTGTAGGCGCGTAGATTATAACCGTTCCGGTGAGTGCGAGACTCACCCCTACCGGTCAATTGACAAGTGGCGCACTTGACATGAGAAGAGTGTAATGTCCTGTATGTCGCGTTTGTGTGAAAGAGTAAACTTAATAAGGATCCGAAGGATCCCAGGTTATAACCCAGGAATCCTGAGCTAGGTCTCATTAGCCTACAAAGGATTCCAATTGGGTTGTGTGTGTGTGTCTGTGGTAGTCCCTGGCGAGGAAATTTTTTTCCCGTAAACTACCACAGGAGGGTATTCTGGTGGAGAGGCTGTGGTTGGTCCCTGTTGTGGAACCTCATTCCCGCAAACCAACACAGTAAGTATTTAATTTTTTGACGAGTGGTGCATATATTTTACGGCCATTGGAGAAATATTTTATCTGTTTAAACTTAATAACTAAGTAATATTGTAAATACACCGCAGAAATTATGAATTACTGGCTAAGAGATTACATGATATGAAAATGAACAATATATAGGGCAGCCTCACAACAAAACAAAACAAGAGGGAGAGGCATGCAACCATAAAGAAGAATAATAATTTGTCATTACTCTATTTTTATTTTATACCATATATAGGAATAGATTATTTTTTTGTATTTTTCTCTTTTGTTTTTTAACATCTTTTAATTTTTTTGTGATGCATATTTTTTTGGTATAAACACTAGTATTTTTTAGAAGTTAATGCATGTATTGTTTTTTATCACTACTCAAATTTGCATGTTGGAATTGCGGCGCGCAGGCCAAAAACAGAATTCTGTCTCTTGGAAAGGACTTTCTGCTTTGAAATGGCACGATAGGAATGCGGCCTCAGGGCGGCAGCCGTACCCCACTATTAACAAAGAAAATCATACACTAAGAATTAACATTAGAAGGAAACCTGCGATGTTCAGCATTCAAACCGATATGAATGATTTAATCGTAATGGGGATTCAGCCTAAAGGGCATGAAACCATCGCATAGCGATTCCAGTGGATTGGTCCCTGGACTAGGGATGGGCAAAAAATACCAGTATACGGTAGTACCTATACTATTTTTTAAAATCCAATAGTATCGATTTATAATCGGTACTACCGACGGTACCGGTACTAAACATACCGGTGTTTAGACAGTGCGTCAACTAATGGAACTAACTACGAACATTTACTAACTACACTATATTTTCAAATGTTCACGTAATATGTCTGTCATTTTTCATATTTACATAACCGTGAAGTTGAAATATGTTTGTTATCAGTTTTGATATAATAGGTAAGTTTAAGTTCTTGACGCATGCCGAACAAGAGATAAACGATGATTTTGAACCGAAAAAATACAAATATTTATTCCTGTAAGTTAATCGTTAGTGCTACCGCACACGTATTGATCACTATAACAGGAGATTTTACCTGACCACAACATTTAAACAATAATGATCGTTCTTCATGTGATTTAAAATCAATCCAACAAAAAGCGACGAGCGCAAACATACAGCGTAAAATAAAAAAGTATTTACTGAATAGCCGATGTGTATTCCCGATGAATGTTCGTTAAAAATGTCGATGGATGGAAATTTCTGTGATCTTTTTGGACTGATATTATAATTTTCCGAAATACCGGAAAATTAGGGTGAAACTTATTTTAATTTGTAATTTATTAAAAATATGCGGGGTGTAACCATGGGAGAGGGGAGAACTGAGAACAAACTGAATGGGAAAGAGTGGAAGGTAAAACGTTAAGTCTGTAATGACGGGTATGCTCTGCTGCTCTTTTTCTCCAGTCAACGTGAACTGTGTATGAGAAGAAGAAATCCTTTTGCCTAGCTATTCTGCAGTGATATGTTATTATTTTTCTCATATACAGATGTAGTTTTGTGCCAAAAAAAACCTCCCTGTTTACCAAATGCTTGAGTAATCTGTGTAATATTCTAGAAGAAGGTCTGAAGTCAGTTCATGGGAAAACTGCGTCTGGATTGGATGATAGTTCACTGTTTTGAGAGGATGCAGGCGCTTGCCAAGAATTTAAAGGTGATAACTCTTTATATATGTATTTTTAATGTAATTTAGAGAAACTAATTAAGGGAATTTTTAGCATTTTTCAAGGATTTCCAATCGTGGTTTATCTTTCGCTTTTTTTACTCTACAATGTGTAAATAATAATTATGTATTTAAATTTTATAGCATTGCACTCACGATCTAATACCTAATTTTAAAGAAAAATTTTAAGTTATTAGATAATATTGTTATCTGTTTAATGATCTCTGCTCTCCTTTCCCCATAATAAAATACTGCTGCCGGTGTGCTTTCGTCCCGCCAGTGTTTTCGCAAATTTCACCCACTTTTAACAGAGATATCGGAACCAAATTCACCTCACATATTATGCAAACCTTGCGCATTTGTAAAATACTTTCAACACAACAATTCATCAACTACTTTAGGAATGGGAAACTTTCAAACCTGAGTAGTGCGTTTTTTCCTGTCCGCCATCTTGTGAAAAAATGCCATTTCCTCCTATCCACTGTAGGTGGCGCAGCGATCGAGCAGTTGGTTCTCTACCATATACACACCAATGCCCACCAATAATCACCAATGAGCGAGAGGGATACTATTCTAAAAATGGTTGGGGTGGGTTGGGTTGGGGGTGGGGTAAGGGCATGTTCTCTACCATATACACACCAATGCCCACCAATAATCACCAATGAGCGAGAGGGATTCTATTCTAAAAATGGATGGGTTGGGGGGTGGGGTAAGGGCATATTGTAGAAGGGAAATTTAGTCTTATCCCCCTACCGGATGTTCGTAAAACCTCCAAATATGGCGTCGAAAACTGACGAACAAATCGCTAAATTGGTCATTTTCAAACGTCAATATCTCAAAAACTACTTGTCACATGGGTATGTTTATTACATTTTTACAAATGCGCATTCTTCCTCTACTCATAGGTACCACATTCAATATCGTCAGTTTCCTACGTTTTTCAAAAGCAAAATGTTAACAGTGCGGGACGAAAGCTCACCTTTACCCTACTGCCATTCGAATAATCCTGGGTTTCCCTAATAATCATAGGATTGCGCTCACCCTCTGCGTTTTTGTTCATATAGAAACTTCTACATTATGTTCACCATGCCGCAGTGTTATATTCACATTCTCGTGACGTAGGTGCCACTCCATTTATGTGCGCAGGGAACGAGGCTATGTCTGCGCACTCGGGTAGTGGCAGAATGCGGGTAAACAGAGGCGTGTGAAGAGGACAGGGAGAAAGGTGCAAGATTTAGTGGGGCGTGGCGGGGAGCGGGAAGGAGTTGGCGGAGAAGGCGCGCTCGGTGTGGTCGCATTTCTTCTCAACCGCACCCTGCGCCTTGAATGAGACGATTAATATTTACGCGCGTAATTCGAGGCGCGCGAGATATTTCGGCTCGGGAAGAAAGGCGGATGCATATTGCAGAGGGAGGATTTGCGAAATGAGCCGGTGGGATTTGATGCGACCACCGTAGAGCAATTTCAGATTATTGCTCCCCAGGATTTTTCCGAGGATAATTCTGCTGCGTAGTTTGAAGAGGAGCCTAGGGAATAGCGGCTACGTACAATTGGCTGGGAATAACTGGAGATTCCTTGTTCAATGAAACATGTGAACCTATATGAATGGACGATTGATGGTCCTGAATTAATTATGTTATTATCAGGTGTGCTTTAAATTACAGAGAATTGGTCATGTGTTTTACTGGTGCTGATTTTTTTACCAAGAGGAAATGTTTGTTACCATTGTCATAGCAGGAAAGTTGATCTCACCTATAAGGTACTAAATTTGTGAGTGTAAACTCTTTTATCTTTGCATTATTATAATTGGTAATAACTTAAGTACCTAGTCTATTGTGGCAAGCTAAGACTTTGGCACAAGAACTAAGTTTTTAATTTGTATGATATAAAAGTGGTAAAGTTCTAGTTAGGAAAAGTGAAAACGCCCAAATAATTAACTTACAAAGTGAGAAAGATTTAAGCAAATTGGTGTAATACTATACCATAATTTCATATTTTAAATCTTTAACAGGTGATTAGTTTCTTCATTTATATCACTTTAGTGTTTTATGTCACTTTAGTGTTACTGGGTTTTGAAACTATGGATCCTTTTAATACAAGATATCATAATATCAAGTGCAAATCAAATAAAAAGGTGTCGAGCCTTTTAAAGTATCTCCCTGTTCCAAATAAAGTTTTTCACTCTATCACCTAAATATTAGATCATTAAAAACTAATTGGGATGAACTTGTTGCTCTACATCTTAAGATAAATATAAATGGTCAACTTTAGGTTTCTCTCTCTCTCTTTCTCTGAGGTAAATATAAAAGAGACTGAACTTAGTCCTTTAAACTTCAGTGGGTATACTCGCTTCCATAAATTAAGATCTAGTCTCAGGGGAGGAGGAATCATTTGCTATATTAAAGATAGCATACCTGGTTTAGAAATTGAAGCTGAAATAAAAGAAAGTGAATCACTCTTAATTCTAACTAACTTTTGCATATATGATGTCTTAATTATAAACGTCTATAGGCCACCTCACAAAAAAAAAAATGATTTCCTAAGTAGCTTAGTGGAATTCGTAAAAGGAAGACATGAGAAACATACCATTCTGATAGGAGGCTTCAATTTAAATTTAAAAGCTACAAGGGACAACACTGTGATAAGATTTAAGAATTTTTTGGCTAACAATGGTTTTATGGCATGCATCAACAAATTTCTAGAGTTGAAATAAAAAACAATAAGGTTTCAAAATCTTGCTTAGATCATATATAAATGTTGTTTGACCTGAACTCATGACATTTGCACCATATATAAATATTAAGTGTTTCCGTGATAATGTCAATAGTTTCATTCTTAAAACATATATCATGTGACATTTAAAACAATTACCTATCATATAATGATGATCTTTCTATTCTACCAATAAAATAAATAACACTTTTTCCTTTCTTGCTAACTTATGAACTCTATATGTTCTCAGTTGTGTTTCCCTCCACATCAAAGGTTAGATATTTGATAAAGGTTAGATTATTAAAATTATATAAAATACAACACGTCACTCATTAAAAAAATATTATACATGAATCACAATGTCAGGTGTAATTGTTACCTTTGTCAGTGTATCACATTGGTTTCTTCGGCCTTTGTGCCACAGCGATAATTCCCTTTGGGAATTTCTATTTGTCTTCATGGCTCACTTCACTTTTTGCACACAAATGTATTCACTTGCACAAATAAATACCCTTTATCAATTAATTATGATTTCATACATACATATATAGTGACTTTTCATGGATGCCGTCATGACACATATGTTTTGCGTTGATCCCTGGACTGGTTAAGGAAATCACGCAGTTAACGTCCACCGCTGTCTCGCTACAGGTACTCGGCCGCAAGGTTGACTGCTCCCTGGTTATGTCTCGGATAGTTCCAGCTGACCTCGGCTTACTTCCTTTTACAGTACGGCTAATACTTCCCTCGTACCGGAAACCACTACTTAATAAATACTTCTTTAGTTTTATATGATCTCTACGACGTAATTTCACCGCAGCGAGTGGCGTGGATTCGACCTTTATCTTGGTTGATTGTTTAAGCTGCCAGCCTCGTTTAGACAAGACCAGACCACGGGCAATGGCAGGGGGCCCTCGGCCCAAAGTAGTGGAGCGCTGCAACGGTGCTACTTGAGTCCACCTCTTCAGCGTTAATGATTGTGCAATTTGCACGCAGGGGGAAAATGGCAATACTGTGTGAAGGGACCAGTTTAACCTTCACAGTGTTAGTGAAGGAGAAGAGGATGAAAGGCTACTAGTGAGCGGGTGCTAAATGGTGCACACTAAATTAAGAACAACTAAACCTAAGGCAAAACGGACGCCTGAACATTAACATAATGAAACATAGAAAATGTTTTTGACTTTTTGAAAACCATTATATTACTTTTTTTTTCTTCGTTTAGAGTAACTCGCCTGTATATATACTCATTTTATCCCTCCTTCTATTAGAATGTTCTCGAAGGAATTTACCCTCGTTTCCCTTCGTGTGCAGATGTTAATAATTTTAAACAATAGTGCTTTTGCGGCTATCGGCTATTGTTTGGTTTCAGTTTGATCACGCGCTCAGGTCGTGGTCGCTGTATCGTAATTGTTGCTACCTCACACCTGTAACAGTGCGGAGTCTAAAAATAGAGCTCACTGCACGTACGTGGTTGCTTCGTTAAATATTTAACGTCGAAATAATCAACATGGCAGGGATTCCAATATATTTTAATCTCCGACAACTATCCTGTTGGCATTAATTGTTACATCTCACAGCCACTCGGTCACACTTCTGATAGGTGCACCAATACTACCTACATATGCTGCAAAAGGGTGAGCCAGATGATGGAAAGAGTGGATTGGCTGACACTGGTGAACTATGGTGACCCGGAATACATATACCAGGAATTGATAAAAGATTTCAACGACATATACACTAAAGCTACAGTTAAAAAAAATCACAATACACTGGAAATAATTCATTCCATAAGACTTGGGTTACGGATGTCATTTATTCAGCAATTAAGAAGAGATATTTTGTACAGAAGGTGGAAATCAAACACATCTAATAAGATGTATAAACAACATTACAAAGTACAAATAAACAAAGTGAACTCATTACTCAGGAGGCACAAAAGAGATTTCTACCAAAAGCAATTTGCGCAAACAAAAAATAGCATTAGAAAAACTCGGCAATTACTGAACAATATAAGAGGAGTCCATAAAAAGCAATCACTTGATTCAAATATTATTAAAAACTTCAGGAAAACCATGAATGTCGAAGATATCTGCAAAGAATTCGCTACTCAATTCACCGAAAATATTGAAAACATATTACCAAACTCTTCTCATTTTCTTCTCAATAATGAGCCACACAGGAATTTTAATACATTTTCCTTGAGTCCAGCAACTCCTAGTGATAAAGGGCATAAAGGAAGTTGAGATTTAAAAAAAACATGACCAACTCTCAATAATTTAACGCATACATTAATTAAGTGGTCAATAACCAATTCAACATAGTTATTATTATGGATATTAATTTTTGGCTTAAATTTCCTAAGGCTCCTGTCTATTTCCTGTTTTTACTTCCTCTAGTGAGTATTTTTTACGACTTATCAGGTTGTACTATGGCACATGCTTATTATTGAAAAAAATATGCCTACCGGGGAGTGCATATAAGTGCTTAGCTTGTTTCTCTCGGTCATTTATTTCCTAAGTTCCCAGCAGAGGACGCAAAACGTTAAATAGTACTTAAAAATTATTTATGTATCTAATATATAAAAATGAATGTACACAAATAATCATTGGCTTTCATTTATTTTGTACATGCAAATGTGTCTGCTTTGTATATGTGTGCCTACTTAGAAAAAAAAGAGACATTGCAACGCATGCCGGGCATAACTATTATATTATAAAACTCACAGGAAAGCCGAAAAAGCAACTTTAATTTTGAAAATAATAATTTACCCCAACGCTATTTAAAGAATGAGAACGATTTTTCCTCTGATCTAAATTATCTATTAGCTTAATATAAGTGATAGAACATGGAAAATGGAAGTCGTCAATTAGTACTTTTTTCGTATCAGGAACGTTACTTTATCACCGATCTCGTTTATTGCAAATCAGATTGATCGTGAGTCTCTGGCTCAATCCCTCGGTGAAGTGAAGTGAAGAGCCCATTATTCGGTGAGGGCATCGCAGGAACTACCGTCAACTATCTCCATTGTTGATCTAGACACTTTTCGATCAAATTTAAGCTTAGATTTTCAACTCATGGTGATATGATAGCATTAAATAATTTATATTTATCCCAGATTCAGCTTGAATTTATCCCCATGTGTTTCTACGTTTAGTATTCTCGGGGACAGAAGTCATGTTTTTAATCTTTTCAAACGTCTCGCACTTTAGACCACTGGTGTGACTCTTTGATAATTTTAAGGGTAAGTGCAGATTAGTGGATTTATAGACGCATGGTGTAATGATTTAGGTATTGCAGCTAATGGTTTGAGGCGTAACTTTATGGAACTCCTTCATGATTGAAACAATCACAATCCAACTTTCAATCAGAAAGTATTGCAGCCAATAAATTTTCCTCTTCTTAAGTTATGATGTTTTCTCATAGTCACTGAATACTTTCTACTGTTGTAAATCACAGTTACTGCTCACTTTTAATTTATTTTATCACTCTGATAGGTACTATGAATCTCAAGAGCCCTTCCAATGAAAAGAGTACTTGTTATCTCATGAGGCCGTGCCAAAACAAATTAGTTACAGTCATGAGCATGAAGACTTTATCATAAAAGAAAACCACTGTTAGAACAGTAACTTCTGCTCAATTGGGGTTTATTTTATTTGTTGAATGATTGGAAATATATTTTACCTTCCCCAAAAACTTGAATAAGATAGGGATTTCTATGAAAAAGAAACATGAAGTTTGAGGGGGCTAAGCATTTTTATTTTTGGGATTATTCTTTTTAATGCCCAGTTAACTCTTCTTCAATCCTCTCGGCCGTCATGAGAGGTAAAAAAAAATGCTATCGTACTTCGTAAGTTTTGCGGAATATGATAAATGCTCTTATTTTTTCGCCTTGCTCTGTGGAGAAAAAAATCTTCGCGAAAGAAGAGAGTAACTTCTTCTAGGGACCGATGCAGGAGTCGGTTGTGCGTGGGCGAGTTGCGACGTCGAGAGTTTTCTCGATCGTGTGGAACGGTCGGGGGCATTTTTTCGGCTCTTATTTGCGAGCTTCTCTTGGAGAGGACTGAGAGTGGGCTTCAGAATAATTGGTCAGTCACTTCTTGCTTCGCTCGACCGAGGGATAAAAAGCATTACCAATCAAAAGTTTTCTCCCTGGCAACCTTTTTAGCGGGGCTTTGCCTTCTCCCTCCACAATAGCCTCACTCTATGTGCGCCGGTGTGCCAACCGAACACTACTGCTGCTGTGTAAGCGTATCTACTTGATCAGAGCAATGTCGAAAGTATTCTCTCCCTAGTTCGAACCTGGTGCAAGAGAGGTCCTTGCTCTGGTAGAGGAGGTTCTTCGTCTCCCAGAAGTACTACAAGGGAAGTAAAGCCCTTGGAAAGTGCGCGTGTAAACTTTATGTCAGCCGGTATATGTTGCCCGTTTGCGCGATTCCGTCCTATTGTATGTACCTCATTTCTCCTCCCATCCTACGAAGTGGGCAGAGTTGTATGATATCTTAGGAAGATTGATTGTTAGAGAAAATGAATGCATCCGAATTCACGGCCGTTCGCTCACGTTCAACTTTCAATAATTTCAAACAATTCAGTGCTTGTCTAGCTTCCTCATCGGCAGTAGTCAATCATGAGATTGTTTTCTTACTAGTCTCCACTCACTTCTCTTTTCCGACTATCGCTTTTTTTCTTCGTTACCTTTATTTTGACGTCCCTCATAACTTACTTTGTTTATTCCATCCATGAAATTCCTAAGTATTTTTTCCTTCCTTATTTTTTCTGCAGGCTCCTTTGTCTCATAATGAGTTCATTACGTTAAGTCCCTTCTACTTCACAGAATATGGTAAGACATTTGTTTAAAAACTCTTCTTTGTACCTCACGCATGCTGATTTGTTAGTCATTTTTCTTCCATATTTGTTCAACAGCATTTTATTTTTCATTTCAGTAAAAATTGATTTATAAGTTTGGTCAAACAATGGCTTATTTGATTATCTTAACGTTAGCATCTAAGTATCAGTTATATCTCCTCTCTTTTTAAGTATTATCAATCGATTTATTACTTTTACTGGGAGGGTTACTTCTTGAAGGAACTCTGTAATAATCAAAATTCTATTCCTCTGCTGGAAGTTTTGTTCAGGGGGTCAAAACTTAGTCATCCAAACAACATGAATTTATATTCCTGTCTTTAACAAAATACGGTTTCTGATTCCTAGGCTATGTCACCATAGCTTTTAAAAGCTTATAATTGTAGGGTAAAACGTAATAGATAACGCGTTAGTACTAAAAAGACCAATTATATTGACTATATCCTGGAGACTGGTTTCTCCAGGAGTACAAAAGGCAAAAGGATAATCTTTCTATTTTTTCTTTTGAAATTTTTCACAAACTACGCAGCGTAAAATTAATTATTTCTTAAAGGAAAAGCTAGTTCATCTGCTGGTTTTGAAAGTATCTCAAGTGGTTTTTTTTGCTGGATTCACGATGAATTACCTTGAGGCACAATCCAAATTCGGAAATCGGATATTTGAGTGTCGATTATTAGTCGTGAAGTTGCTGGACGAAAAAGCAATTTTCATCTTATAAAGTGCATTTTCCCGTTGTGCCCTTTACCTTCCATTTCCGTAGCAGTAGGTTCGCGATAAGATCGAACATATTCATCTCCACTATGTCATTACAAAAATTGAGGTCAATTGAAGGGCATCTATTTCAGTGGCTGGGATTCCTCTACAAAGCAATCAGATAGAAAGACCGAGTTTTGCATCGCTCCAAGATAGATATCCTGTTTGTGAATGGAATGAATCATTCTTGAAGTGGGAGGTAAAACGCGGAAAGTTTCATCTGTATGCAGTGGTGAAGATATGTGGCCATAGTGAAGTTATAGAATAATACGGGGCTTTCTGTAAAAAGAGACGCATGAAGTTCGAAGTAATGTTTCAGTATCCCTATAGTTCACCCATTCGCCAATAAACTATTTACTTATAATCTTAAATGATGCCAAATGCTCACTTTTGGAAAGCATACGAAAGACATAGTCATGAATCAGTAAAAATAGGTATGTTTATACAGAGTCATTGATTGTATACTATTTTCAGTCATTCATTTTTAGAAATAGGTACTTCATGATGCATTTTATGCTCGCCATGTAACCATATTTAATGACAGCCTTCTAACGCTCGAAAATATTTAGCTAATTTTTCATTTTATGTTTTCGGAAAATTCACATTGGTTTTCTTTTGAAAATTTAAACGCTTACTCAGTGATTTATTCAGTATTCACCGCTCTGATGTATATTCGCTGTGCGGTGAAACGTTCTTGCTAATGTGTTATGCCTCTTTATGTGCTTGAATATTATTTATGATAAATCAATGTTATAGGCCTTATGTGATCTAATCCCTGTATTTGGTATTTCGAAATTTCAATTGTACGCTTTACAGTTTTTAACCGTTCAAGTATCTGATTGGGGAATCCATTTAAAGTAAGTATTGACTGTATATTGCTCTTTTTTGCGTCCTATACTAAATTCTTATGCACATTTATTCCGTTATATATCTCAATGCTTGATGGCCCTCACTCTTGGACAGATTACCAAGAACTTAGTTGTTAGTGATTATCATTCATAAAATTTCACAATTTTTTTCATAAACATCGTAGTTTGTCTTCACTGACGCATCGAATTCCACGTTTATCCCAAACCACTTATATTTTGAGTATTTCGAACCAGGCAGGCTCGCAGCGAAATAAATTCCGAGGAAGAACCTATCTCGGGCATTGAACGTATGCGATGGAAATAGTGAGAGGAGTTATCCCTGGATCTGATAAAATGAATCTTGAAGTTTTTCGCGGCATCTTCCAGGTAGCTACGTGAAGATGGAGCTTGTAAGATGGAAGCGCACTCGGGAATGTTCGGTGGGTGGGGAGTGAGAAGGGAGCAAAATGGCGGCCCCTCTCCCGCCTCCCCCCCCCCACCCCAACGCCTTCCAGTCAAAGTCTCTATCCCTTATCGCCGCAGACCTGCCTTGTGACCCTTCACGTAGCCTTGCATTCAATCTTCGGAAATAGGCCCCCGTTCGGTACTTGCCGCTGCTAACTTTTCCATTTCGTCGTTCTGATCTACCTCCCCTCCTCCCTTACCCGTCCTATCCACCGCCACCCCACTTGATCCTTCCTCCCACCCCTCCTCTGACACTGACATCAGTGAATGTATTCAAGAGAGCTTTGAAAGAGTATTTATGTTCTAAACATTAGTATATAAAATGCAATATATTTACTTATTTATTTATTTGTTTTATTTTTTGTAAATTATTTAATATTAGTGACTGTTTATACAAAGCATTGTAAGTGTTATGCCTTTAATCATTTTATGTAATTTAATCCTTTTTTGTAATACCAACCTATATTATTATGTCTTCTGCATGTAATTATGTAGCTATTACTTTATTACTTTATGTTGTCTGTTAATCTTATCAGCAGCCGAAAATATAAATAAATGTAAATGCCATGTATTTGTGCTCCATGGGATTATATAGTCCCAGAGTAAATAAACTTTATCTTATCTTATCTTATCCTCTCTCCAATTTCATCCCCCACCCCTCCCACAGTGCAGTTGCATTCATTCCCGTACCTCGCATTGCTTGGCGCTGCATTTCTGTCCCTCCCACTACAATCCTCTTCCCCCCCACCCCCCGGAACCCTTTAGCGCTGCAAACCTACTTCTTCCCACTCTTCATTCCCCTATTCCGCCTACCCCCCCGCCCCCACACCAGGGTGGGGAAACCATTTTGAATAGTTCAAGTCTTTTTGTGTCAATTTTTTTCCCCCCAACTTCCTCCCTCACCCCGTCCCCCGGACTCGTTTTCCTTTCTCAGGAAAGCACGTTACTCTCTTTATCTCTCTCTCCCTCTCTCTCTGTCTTTCTCTCTCTCTCTCCACATTCACGGTAAAGGCTGACGTTGCAACTTCTTAAAAAGACGGAAACACAAAGGCATGTTCTGGATGCTTTCTTTTCACTTGCTAACTTTTTGGCCACGAGGGGGATGTATATATTTTTTTGAAAGGACGCCGAGAAGTTCTTTTTAGTCCAGGGAGACCATTTCCCACAGAAGGTGGGAATTTTATCGTTAGGATACATATATATATATATATACCTATGTATTCGTACGTGCGCCGTAGTACTTTTACAGATATTAACGGCGCCACGTATTCCTTAAGAGACATTCCTGCTCGCGTCAGTGCGTGCATACCTCTGTGTGAGAAAAGAAAGAAAAAAAACATGCATTCCCGTTACACCGCCTTGCCTTGGGCGTTCCTCATTGAGGACGTGTCCACAGTTGAAAAGTTTGCCCCATAATTTAGGACACGCCTCTTTACACCGTGGCTTAGTCAAATACTCGACTCAACTAATAATGAGATTTGGAGGTAATTTTAGGTAGCTCTTTATTAGTGTTCTAACTTGGCTTTGAAATAATGAACAAAGGTTAGGGAAGTTCGGAAACCATGCTGAAACTGGGACATTAATGAGACGTGATAATGCTTTATGCGATTGTTTCTGGGGATTCATAGTTTTAACTCTATGATATCTTGAAATACTTTTCCCACTAGTCATTCATTAAAAGTGTTTATGTTGATTTATTTTAAAAATTCTAGAGCTAGTATTAGTTGAAATACACGAGCTCTTATGACAAATTCTCGGGGAGCTTAATATATAAGAGATCTAATTTGCTGGAGTCAATAAAATCGAATTTAGGTACTCCTCTTTGGTGCTATAAGTTCCTCATTGTGCTTGTATGCATGAAATCCACACCAGGCTTCGGTTTTATTGTTTTGCATTGATTCACAAGGCGCTGTATGAGATAATCTATGTTTTAAATTCAATTAAATGACCGAATGCTTAAAAGTTTAATAAGGGTTATTTTATAAATAAATCCGTAGAAAGCAATATTTATCTAATGCTTTTCGGCAAGGAAGCGAACATTGTTTGTCCTTTAGAACCGCAGACAAGAGCAATTTGCTTTAACAATAACGTGCAGTAAACAATTTATTTATTCCCGTTTTTACACATTACACCTGTGCCAATTCCGATCTGGTAGATAAAATTATCATGTATCACGTGCTATGAATGTCTGAAGTAAATATATAAAATTATTTAAACTTGCATTAACAATGTTAGGTGGTTTAATAGACCGATATACTTTAAACTATTCATGAACTACGTATTCGATCCGTATGTTTATTGTTTATAAATGCACGTCTCGTCTCATCCTCTTCATTCTTTTTGCTTTGAAGGCACTGGATTATTTCCCATAAATTTACTCAATTTATTTACGCATCCCCGGTTGCTGCAACTCCAGGTTACGGAGTCGCTACCATAACACTACCCAAGGTTAAATGAAATTAAAGCTTCATTCTCCGTCACTCAGTTTCTTTTGTTGCAAATGACGGTCTATTCGCATTGCATTTCCTTCTTCGGTAGTTGGAGAGTGAATTTTGGTGGAAAGGAATTAACAGACGTCCGGGTAAGGACTGCCTGCGCGCGAGTAATGCCTCGTCTACGCTACAAGTTTATGTACTTAAGTTGAGTGTAATTAAGCGCAGCATTTAAATGCAGGGGAGCGTCTGCACACAGATATTACATCTACCCCAGCGCTACCTAGTGATGATGGGAAGAAATTTGCATCGCGCAAAAATTATGTGCCGGAGAAGTGACATATAAGACATTTTCTAGGGGTGTTTCAACGTGGCTAGGCCCTTTCCCCCCCTTAGCATGGCGATAATAACCATTTCTACGAAGAAGACTGATTTTCCACTAGGTATACAACTATGAAAGCATTAAATAAATTAAATACGAGGATTTCTATAAGTATACTTGCCAGGAATGTCATTAATCAACCTCGATTTATGAAAATATGTTACAAGTAAATAAAAATTACTCACTTGACTCGCATATACCGTCAAAACACTAACAACAAAACACTTTCGGAAAGCGCTTGAAAAGCTTGGCTGCGGAGGTGGGGCGGGGGGGATTTCCCATGATGCTCTTTGGTTTTCCGCTGAAAAATTACGGTCAAAACGGTAGCTTCGGTTTTGAGTCGGTCCGTGAACGAAGAACTGCCAAATGAGCCGTGGGCGCCATCTTGTCGGAAATTTGATGACGTATTTCAGAAAATCTGAAATATGATGACGAAATTTCAGATTTTCGACACTCCCGGATAACCCTCCTGGATTACACTTGTGTAACTACAAATCGCGATTAGTTGGTGGCGATTTTTGTGACATTAGGGGCTCTAGGACATTTGGGCGCGGGCACCTTGGCGCGGCCATCTTGCCGCGAGACACTTGGGATCTGGCCCACTTTGGCGCGGGACACTTTTCCAATGTTCTAGAGAGGTTCTAATTCCTTTCCATAACACAGGTTTCATTGCGGAATGTTTAGGATGTTTATTCACTTTTTAGTTCGCTCGTAAAGCATCTCAAGGATGACTCCAAATGGAATACGTTGTGTTTACTCCTGTTTTTCACTGTGCCTTCAACCTAGGTATTGGAAAGTCGATTTCGATTTTAATCTAAAATCGATTATCACATTCCGATTTTCATTTAATCGAAGTAGACTTTTTGTTTTGAATAATCGATCAAAATCGATTCTAGCCGATCGATTTTTAGCTTACTACAGCATTTTAATTTTGCCAATCGAGCTGCGCCAATTCGTAAACCGCCCTCCAATCGACCGCAAGTCCAACCCAAATCCACTTGGAAGCCTGAAAGAAGATTAAGGGAGAATATTCCCTCGTATACACACTAGCCAGCAGGATTTTATCTATAGTGGCCTCTGCCGTCCCGTGTGAGCGACTATTTTCTCACGCCGGGTTAATTTCAACACAGGTGCGAAATCGATTGTCCGGAAAACATATAAATAAGTTAGTTTTTTTAAAGGTCCATCCCTGAGGAACACTGGTTTCACGGCTTTCCAAACAAGCAATAAATAAAATTCTGTTTTTCATTTTGTGGTAGGTACGCCCACTTTTCAATATAGGTACAATTCTTATTGCTACTAAACTATATGTGATTAACTGGTATGGATTATTACTTCCCTGCATACCTTATTAATATCTTTAAAATAATATATTGTATTAAGAAATTTAACCATATTCAGTTCTTATCACTAGTGCTTCCTCTAACCCATATTTTGCATTTTGTTACAACAGCACATCCGTATTTCAGCAGACAAATACTTTACTATTTTAAAATATCGATTTCGATTTTTCGATTATTTTGGACAAAAAATCGAATTTTCAGAAAATCGATTTTCAAACCAAAATCGAAAGTGGATTAATCGAAAATCGATTCTGGATTTAAATTTCCAATCCCTATACCAACCCACAGTTTTAGCCACTGATCGGTTAACTTTGAAAGTCACTCTTCTTCGTGTTCAAAAATGAACGAGAGCCATATTCTGCGTTATCTTCTCATAGCGCGTTGTGAACCTCATCCGATTCAAGTTTCGTTCTTAAGTCTAACGCTCAAGATTGATTCAAGAATATCTTTAAGCTACGTTTTTTTCCGATGTAATGTCTGAATCGGGCGTCTGTTACGTTATGCTTTCAAGTTACAGTCTTATGTTAATATTGATCCAGGCTTTATTCTCCACCCCTATTCCTGGCCGTCCACGTTCAACGGGAATGGAAGTGTTGGGACAATATTTCCGTCCGAGCCCGCTGCCCACTGAAAAGCCCCGACTCCCCGGTCTCTTTTCCAGATCTTTCCTCTTTCACCTTTTGCGAAATACTTCTCTCCCTCTCGAAGCCTCCCTCGCTTCTTGATCCTGGAGCCACCTTTCCTCCCACCAGTGCGGCCAAATTTGGTGCAGCTCGGACCAGTGGAAGTCCGGATCTGTGAGTTGATTCGTCGTCCCTGCTGGTGAAGACGCACTGTTCAAAAACGTACAAATTCTAAGATGTGCCTCAGTACTTTGTCAGCATTTCTCCCGAGATTCCGCCAAAATCGAGCGGTTAGTTAAATTTGTTATACTTAGGTTTGCTTTGTGTGTGTAAATAACACATACTTTACTCATATATTACGCTAAATCCAAAGCAGCATTTGTTATTGTCAGCTTAACGATTTTGAAATTAATCCTTAAATGTTTTTTCTCGTATTGTTACGTAATTTATATAGTAATCGACTCTTTCTACTTCATTTTCCGAAAATATACATTAGGTATTTATCATGCAGCTTACCTTACATGAACTTAAAGTACTGCCGTATCTTTCTAGCGAGATTAATTAACTCGTGATCCTGGAGAAGCACTAGTTGATGTTACGTCAATATATTCTAATAATATACGACGTTATTCATTTGACGTGGGTACCACTCCATAACTCTATTTCTGTATTAAATATGAATTTCAAACAGCATGAATGAAAAAGACTGGCAATTTTCCACAAGAATATAGCTTTAATCGACCGGTTTCGGTGTACAACACCATCATGATGGTGATGTACACCGAAACCGGTTGATTAAAACTATATTCTTGTGGAAAATTGCCAGTCTTTTTCACTCATGATGTTATTCCACAAAATCAAACCTGAAACAACTGCTTTTATTCAAACAGCATGTTGATTTAGATATTAGATTTTGGATGTTGTTCATTGATAGTAATTTTGGCAGATTTTGAGTTATTAATACCATTGTTAAGGGGATAGGTTAAATTTGTAGCAAAATTTCTTACTGCCGTGAATTTGTGTTCTATCTATATATATAATATCTCCGGTGGTTGGCAGCCCTGCTTCTTCCCTCCCTTATCCCCGTATATTTCTCCTCCCACCCCCCCCCCCCCACTCCCACCTCAATGTCCCGACCCTCTCGGCCCCATCCCCCAAAGGCATAACTCGCCGAAAACGATTCCTTTTATTGCGTCCCGACTTGCGCGCTCATATTTGAAAACCTTTCGCTTATAACTTTCTAGACTGCGTACTTGAGGAATTCCCACACCCCCTTATCCCACATTTCCCCCCACTTTCTTTCTCCACCCGCCCACACTAAAGATGTCGTATCAACCGCTTTCCCATGCCCCTCCTTCCTCCTCCTATCCGTCTTCCCACTTCTTGAATCTTTTCTTCCCCCCCTTTCTTTCTCTCTCTCTCTGGCTGCTCGAAACCCTTCGTAGACGCCAACTTCGTAGCTTTTCCCGTCATCGGACACTCCCTCTGGCTGAACCACTAGCCTCTCGGACTTAACAGTTTTATTTTGGCTTCTCTCGACGATAGCTGGAAAGAAATGCTCGCGCGTGAACCCTTATTCGGACTCACTCTCCTCATTTCGGTGTCTCTGTCCGTTTAGGGACAATTGATTTATATAATGGAAAAATTCATTAACGTGCCTATAATCGAAAATTGTTTTCTTAGATATCCTGGGGGGTTATTTTGAAATCTCACCTTTGTAATGACTCTTTGCGGGAAGGCGGGAGATCCATTTCTCTCTCTTAAATATCGGGTCACGATCGGCCAAGGTTCGATGGTGGATCCATTTCACGTTCCTAACGACAGGTGAGACGGAACTAATGAAATGCGGAGCCAAATGAAACGGATCAAGAGTCGAAAGATACGGATCAAGAGTCGGAAGACCAGATGAATCAAATAAATAGACCGGCAGTTCACCACTTGATATCCGAACATGGTCACGCCGCCTGGGTGGCGGAGTTGAACAACGAAAAATGACTAATTTTCCACATTTTATGACGTAATCTCACTTAAGTAAGACTACAAAATAACCCCCTGGGTGTCTCTCTGCACCACCAAACCCCTATAATTTAATAAAAATAAATTAATTTTATTATGGTAAGTTTGAAGTTATAATAATCCTGGAGAGAATTATTCTACATTAATAATATCTTTGAGTCAAATTTCATGTTGGTTCTTTAACGCAATGATGTTGACAATTCAGACAAATCAGTTTTGAGTCATCCAACATTCTAAACACTAAAGATAAATATGCTGAAATATGGACGAATAAAAGCATATGCACATACGCACCATCGAAATGTTGCGTTTAACCGCAAGGTCTTATCGTTTGCAGGAAAAGTTATTCCCGAAGCTTTTCTCCCTATTCAGTCACGTATTTCATGAAATAGTGCAGCGCATTATAAAATGCATGCATTCTGCAGCTTACCTCTGCTGTTGTTCTTGCGGTAAAAAAGAGCATCTGTGACTTTTATTCGAAATCTTTCATTTTCAGATGTAATAACCTCACATTTGTCTTATCATAAATAGGTGTTGTCCTTAAATAAAGTAAGTATGTTTTCGATAAATTTTTATTCTAAGAATGTGCTTTATGAAAGACTAAATTAACTTTATTTTCTTTCAAAATTTTGATTTGCATAATGACGCGTCAATTATAGTTCTGCCAATATTTTGATAAAACAATCAACGTTCTTTGATTTCTAATTTTGTTGGCTTCCATACCCAAGCGACATGTCGTTATAACAGCTATGAGTGTTATTCAGCCAGTAACATTTAAAATAACGATCTTTTTCAACCATTTTGGGATTAGTTTTAGCTAGATAAAGTTTTGAAATAGATCTCATCTGCGTCTTTGATATAAATACGTCACTATGACGTTTCAAATTTTACTATAATGAATAGGTAAGTTGTATTTTCTATATTTTGACAGTTTATACATACTGATTTAACGTAGAAGATATTTGTTCGTTTAAAACTAATTCATTACGTATTTATTACATTTTTCACTCCCATTAATGCCAATGTTTAATATATTCCTCTGCAGAAATTCTGTGAAAAAATTGCTCGTGGCTGCAATATTGAACCAACGCATGGGCTGAAAATTTGATTTATTTTGACAATGGAATCCTCTCGCGTAGATTTTCATAAGGTCACAGCAAGAACGGGCATGAATGAATCGGATACGAGTCCAAATGTCCTCTTGCCAGGTCATAAATAATGAATGCAGATAAAACTTCTCCATTCTCATGGAATCTCCAGGAAAAAATGGAGTTTATCGTATACATCGATGAGGAGGGCCCAGTCTGTTTTCGAAGTCAAGTTTTATCTACCATCGCTCTGATTTACCTTTCGCAAAGATAAATGAATCAATACGCAAATTGTCGCATTTATCGCGATCATATGTAAAGATTTATAGAACCATTCGCTAATGAAGTTAATCTGCAAATATTTCTACAATTTTACATTTCTATGTAGGTAAATTTAATCCCTAAAAAATAATTCCCAGCTGGTGGTATTGAGTCGATACGAGTATTATACTTCATAAACTTAAGTGAACTTGGTTGCCTGGTGTTTTATTGTATTTCTCTCTCTCCAGAGCTGAAAATAATCGCTTTTCTCCGTTAAATATTTTCCTGTCTCATTTAATCATTATTGCTTAAAGCCGTAACGGTATTTCAGATTATTTTACTTGAGTTATTTAAATAATATTTGGTTCTCTTGTATTAAACTTGCACTTTAGGATAACTGCATCAATATAGCGTCGCATTTCTTTATACTTTGAACATTATTTAATTCCTTAAGTTATTTAATAAATTGATTATTTAATTTCTACAATGATGAAGTACAAGAGGATTCAAGAGTGATGGTTGGCCCCATCATGCCCTGACCTCTACCATTGAATTAAAATTGAAAACAGTCTTTATTGTTCTGGGACTTTATGTCCCCTGGAACATTTAAATATTATTACATGCCACAACAAATGGGGCCAATGGTGACAGCAATACATACAAATTTCATTAAAGAACACCACATATAAACCAACAATAATCAACGAATAAGAAAATAAATAACATGTGAAAATTAGGGTAACAGTGCACAGATTTAAGAACACACACATTAAGGATTGAGAAATTAAAACAGGCAACATAGATTATCAATCGCATTGCTTATACATTTTGCATTAAGAATAATGGAATATGAAGTAATAGACACAGCATCAAAAAGTATGATAACAAAAGAGCATGAGGAATCTCATTCAACATTGCAATGCACAGATATGAAATCATATTTCAAGAATTGATCATATTGATTAGATAAATGAGAAGATAACGCTAAGTTACATAACTGATCAGTAATATTTCTCTTGAACATCGGAATTGTAGAAGAGTTGGTAGTTGATGCATGAATAACATGAGTATTTTAACCTGGAAGATAAGTGCCCGGGGGTGGTACTGTGGCAAAGTACCTAGTAAGAAAGGTATTCATTGGAAAGTAAAGAGGATAACTCTTGATTGAAAATGCGCACGCGCTTCTTTGTGTGCTGCTACGTTTGTATCCCAGTCATTTGGAATTCCGAATGTGTGGTGTGTTGCGGAGACATGAGGGAGAAACGCCCGCTTAGCAGGTCCATTGCCGATGAGGAGCTAACCTCCCCATCGCGTGCCATTTAATTTCAAAAAATTCTTCCCTTCGCTCGTCTCCGATTAGGGCGGTGCGTCGCTCGACCACGGGAATTCATCAGGTTTCCGCATCGCAGCAGCGGCCTGAGTCGGCGGGAGAACGGCTAACGAAATTGCGGTTATGTCGTTTCCTTGCTGCCCGCGCTGTATGGGGGGGGTGTGGAGGAGACCAAGCCCCCCCAGGAAGTGAGGAGGGGCGGAAGGGGGGCGTGTTTCGCGGCGGGGAGTGGGGGCGGCGAAGAGGGACAAGGCGGTGGGGATATGCAGAGTGGTGGGAAGGATTCAGAGGGTACGCAATGGAAGGAAAGAATTTTCTCTTTCCGCAATGTGACCTCCTTCTCGTGGCCCAAAAGTCCGTCGTATTATCTCCCCCGTGGTTTTTTTTCTTTCCTTTACCTTTTCCGCATTCCTGCCGCGCAGGAATTGTATAGTGCTCTATTGAGGGGAAGATGGAGAGTTTTGTATCATGGCGCTCTCACAAAAGGTTGTGGCAGACGGAGTCGCCGAACGCTGCGTCACTAAGGTGTTAAGGTAGTTTGAGCTAAAAATCACTTCACCTAGAATTTGATGAATTTGGCCTCATTTAAAAGAATAAACTCATATTTCCAACTATATCAAAATATTAACCTCTTGCCGAACTACTTTATGAGAAATTTGCCTAAAAAGTTAAGCTGTTTTGCATGAGATAGATTATGGCTATGCGCTCAAGAGGGAGAATATTTAAAACATTAGGAACTTCTAGCACCTAGATTTAGTCAAAAAACTAACAGTGTGTGTAGATTGCATGTTTTCTCAACTATTTATAAAAAATAATCTATTACTCACCACAGTAATATTTACAGAATCGCAAAAGAAAACCTGCTGTTTTGAAGGGTTTTCAGCCGTACGGGGAGAAAAATGAGTCAAGTTAGAAACTTATGTAGCTATATTTATTTAATTACTGATTATTTTGGTCATATATAACTATATCTTTGCGCCATTAACACTACAACATTTATTTCATACTTCTTACAGACGCTGAAATAAAAAAATAAAATTTGAATATGGTCTCCATTATGACTAAGGAACTATCTCGCTCAAACCACCGTAAGCCTAGAAAAGGCGGTTTCAAGCCTATATTAGTACCAGCACACACATTGATTGCCCAGTTAGGTACCCATCAGCCTTGCCCCTTGTATACCAATCAGTTAGACCCCTTGCAGTTAGGCAATGTGATTTCCAAATTTCACAGTTAACTGTGGTGCGCGCTCCCCTTACGAGCACCGATGGTTCGGAGCCACTCGCTATTGAAGAGAAGGTGGGAGGGAAAAAGTTTTTGCCTTTGCAAGTCTGCTTTGCCGTGATAATAGGCAGCGCAATGCACGCAGGGTAAACAAAAATGAACATAGACAAACTAGAGCTACCCATTCGTTCGCATTGACTTTTTATGGACGTTGACCCTTCCTGTCCCGAAATATTACTCTGCAGCATCTGCTACGAGCTTTTAAGATGGCTGTAAAAAAAAACAAGTGGGTGAAAGAAGAGCAGGTGTGAAGGCAACATCTATAATCAGGCAAAGGTGTAATGAGTCTCATAGAATAGAATAAAATTTATTATACTCTGCGACAGGTCCCTTAGAGCAACAATACAATGCAATTATATAGCAGCGAGGTATTTAACAAATGATTTCGCTCAAATCAGAAAATAAATTGAGCTTAATAACATAGAAAAACAAAGACGGAAGCAACTACTGTCAGTGAAAAACAATAGCTGTACACATGATACAATTGAATTCAAAGATTTGTTTAGACATGGGTATAGATATGATGCAGAGTAATATAATGGAAAAAAAATTCTTAAGGTTACAATACATATAAGATTAAAAAAAATATTTTAAACAGTAATTACAGAAAACATGAAGAAAATAAAACACTCTTTGTCTAGAAAAAAAATATTACGAGAATTTCATACTCAACAGGCTAAACTATTCAGGAAAACATTCTTCAAATAAAATTCCATACAAATTCGAAGGAAAAATGGCCAACGAACGAGATTTCCTCAAATCAATTGGAATTGAATTCCAGAGTTGTGAGGCGGCCACGATAAACGACTTGTGAAAGGTAGTGGTTCGGAAGTAGAAGGTAACTAGGTTCTATTCTATTAGCCGTTGCATGATTATTAGTTCTTTTAGGAAACATTTCAATTAAGTAGGAAGGTTTGTTGATGGTAAAGGTAGAAAAAGCATATGTTCCAAGTAGCTATTTACGGCGTGAGCTCGAACTCAACCAACAGAACTTTTTATAATAGGGGGTTAGATGTCCATCTTTACGAAGATTAAAGATGTACCGAACGCTTGAATTTAGGAGACGCTGTAGTTTAAGGTTCTGCTCAGCCGTTAAATCATTTTATACGAGACAACAGTAATAAAATCATACGGAGTTATTCCAAATATAGGTTGAAGCAATATAATATCCATATGAATTTGAAAGACAAAGATGGTGGCTTGGTGCTAGCTTTGAATGTACCAAATACTGATGTAAACGTTAAATGTTTTTGTATATGTGGAATGCATGGCGTAACTAGTGGAAATTATTAAAAAGTGGCTCATCTGGGACAAGAAACTTTGACAACTGTCAAAGACAGAAACATTTGCAAGCGTAGCAATAAAATTTATGAGAGAGGACTCGCAGAAAAACATGTGAAGACCATCACCGATACTGAGCCCAAGACGCACTGAACTGCACAATAGTCTAATTTCAGCACTGTATTAAGATATAAATTTCGCACTGAAAAATACGCGTTTCATTTGAATATGGCATGATTCAACATGGGAATGACATCGTATGCTGCAGTGTAATCACATTTAGGTATAACACACACGGAATAACAACGAGTGTCAAATAATCCTGGCAAATAGTTTAGCAAATCTTTTTTAGCATAATTGATATTTTATCCTTCTTTATCGCCTGAATTAGATCACTGAATGAGTAAAAACTTAAAGAATTGTAGCATAGAGATGAAAACGACATGGAACTTCAATGCAATTCTCATTTAATTAAAATAATAATCTCATTTTAGTGGTCTACACGGTGCATAACGTATTGTGTGTCATTCTAATCTCTTGTAACATTTGTCACGTCTGCTTCTCCCCATTACATGATCTCGTATATTGTGTTGTCATAGCCCGGCGGTATGCTGTTACTGAATTAATTCATGAATATCGCAGTCGATACATCAAGGTATCGCACAGCCCCATTTTGACGGGGCAGTTAATGTCTGGGGTTGCTGGACGAGGAGGGGAAGGAGGAGGCTGTGTCGCCGCCTGGCGGCTGGAGAGTGAGTGTGAAACAAATGAGCGAAGACACTCGACGCTCCCGACAACGCATCGCGATTTTTGCGAACAAAATAAACGAACAGTGCGGAAAATTAGAGAATGAAAAAAGGAGCAGAATTTATTCCGGCTGGTAATTTTGAATCGTCAGTTTTGTGGCGTTCGGGGGAAACAAAACAAGTCTGAGTGTGTAATCTTTTGTTTTTTCTTCTTGCGGATGGAATGCCGGGAGAATATATGGCATTTTAAAACGGACAGGTCGTGTGGAAGTGTTGGGGATTTGAGGTGTGGCGGTGGTTTGGTGAGAGGGCGAGGTGGGAAGAAGACGTGAAGGGCTCACTGAAGCGCGCCCAAATCCTCCAAACACTCAGACTCTCCTAACACTCGTTGACTGGCGCTAGGGTGGGGTTGGAGGCAGGACCGGAGGTAAACCCAATTACCGCTCTCGCCCGTTTCGTTAATTAAAAAAGGCATCATAAATGAGACTTTCCACATTACCGCATTTCGTTTGCCTGGCGGTCATGATTTATTCATTCTATTTCGCGTGCGCTGCGCGGCTGGATAGGATTGCGGACCTCCCAAGACGACGACAAAGGCCGACTTTTTGCATCGTCTCCTTCATCTGGAGGGCGGTTGGGGGGAGGGGGTGACGGACGGTTAAAAGGAGAGAACAATTGCTGCGTTTTGCGGAGAAGGGGAAGTGGGAAGAAGGCGATAAATAGAGGGGAGAACTGGGAAGAAGAAAAGGGCGAGTTTAATGTTCTCCTTCCCATTACGTTTGGTTGTTTGTATGAGGAAGCAGAACGAGCGCAGGGGACATTAGCGCAATTGAGGACAGGTAGGCAGGCCGGTAAGGGGAGGACTACATTGGGACTGGAGGAATGGTGAAGAGAAACCAGTCGTCGGCGGCGTTAGCTTACTCTTGACGAAATGCGCAGAGGAGTTCATAGTTACCAGGGGTGTAGTTGTGGCTAGAGTACTGAATTGCCATCCCAAAATCTTGGGCTCAAATACCAGCAGTGGTGGAGAATATCCAGCGGAATGTTTTTCTTACTTGGGTTTTTTTGGAGGGCACATCAAGAACAACAATACTCCATCCGTCGGGTGAAACGTAAAACTGTGATCCCCCTGTTGCCTTTCGTTAAAACTGGGAAAGGCTGATGCCGTCGCTTGCTTTCTCTCCACCCTTCCTTCTTTTCCCAAATTATTTTCCGTTTTAAATGAGAATAGAAACTTTGTAATTCCACCTAAAATTTATTTCACAGACGACCTAGGTTTCGACTTAGCATGCCATCATCAGGTGGTGCTACGTCGGCATGCGGCTTGCTACGGAGAAACCTTAGTCGTCTGCGAAATAAATTGTTTGTGGAATTACGAAGTAACTCATATAATGAACAATGATGAGGAAACTCCATGATTTCACGCCAGGGACAACAGATTTTATTTTTTTCGGAAACCAAGCTACTCACTCACCCATTCTCAAGGATGCATAGGACCTCTGTTGTCGGTCACCTCTGCATGTACGGAACATACTTGGGAAGTAGATGATTGAGTTCATTTACGCCATGATGAACTAGTGGTTCGTTAGGCAAGGGTAGAATGGTATTAGCGTCTGCGTGTTCTCAACGAGAGGCGCCACTGTTTAACGTTCCACCCGACGGACGGAGTGCTGCACTTGAATGTACTCTCCACACAGTACCCTAGTAAGGATCGAGATTCCGTTAAGAGAATCTGCTCCACTTCCATAATTCGAACCTAGGGCCTCTAGATCGAAAACTTAGCTCTCGGGCCACCACTGCAATCATACCGTCTCTCCATAAGATATAGAAAGGATAAGTGGGCACGTTCAGCTAAACCCTGGCTCTGTGAGCCGACCGTTTTAGCCAGTATGTACTTGGCCATGTTGAAAAATGGCTTCTAAACACCCGGTCCAGAATATGGTGATGTCTACCCAACTTTTTCTTACTATCCTACATGTATTTCACTAGATTCTGTTGGTTAGGCAAATCTGTACAAAAGTTTTTACGGGCCTCCATTACAGGGACAGGAGTATACTGTCCAGAGATCAGGATTTAGGATCTGCTGAGGCCCATTGGCACGTCCAGCTAAACCCTGGCTCTGTGAGCCGACCGTTTTAGCCAGTATGTCAACGCAAGTACAACAACGCAGTATGTGACTCAGAAAAAAAGGTCTTGTTCTCGGTTCTACGATATATACTTAGCGGTTGTAGCTCTTAAAAACCCACCTTCTACTATCCAAGCTGTGATTTTTGTGGACTTCACATCATTCTGGCCAACCACACTCGGCACAGGTCTTACAGGCACAGAACTCCACACAGATTTCCATTTCGCCCTTGGTGGGCTCAATTATCTCACTGACTTTTGGGTAGAATGCTGTGATTTGTCTTAATGACCATTAAAAGGAGGCTTCTGGCGGTTAACCCCTTTCACGCCGATTCCGATGAGCGGTTTGAGGTGAACGGGTGTATTTAGAAAGCGCGAACACGGTGGAAGGTACGCTCTCGGCCTTATTGACCGACAATTAGGGGTGGACATCAAGCGGTAAATATGAGGCTTAGCTCTCCCTCTTTGGAACTAAATAATCCCTTAGGGGTTCTCCAAATGTCATCCAAGAATATAACCTTCGAGATCTGCACACATTGCGAGGGAAAGATTGTGGTGAAAAATAACCTTTAAACTTTGGCTGAGCCAAGTTGCATTCATTGATTATATTTCAATTTATATATATTATAGATGCTTGTATAGATGACCTTTATCCCTTACATAATTACTTGGTAGACTAAAGTTCAGGGCAGCGTTTATGAATAAGCGAGATAATGGGCAGAACGTTTCCCTTGAATAACTGATGCCCTGTCTTAAGGTACTATGCCATAAAAGTACTGTGGGAAGAATTTTACCTAGTAAGGAAAGGGAAAGGTACTCGTTATTTTTGACTCCGCTAAGCCTTGGAAGCTAATGGATAAATGGTACCGAAAAAGGTTTTTGTTATTGAGGGTATGCTTTCTTACTTCATGCCAGGGAATTAAAAATTGCATAATCCTAGCTCTTGTTGACTTTTTTCATCTTAAGTAATTCTTTATAAAATTATACTTCCTACTAAAACTAATTTTTACTTACAATGCGAAGTATGTGTTTCTCTCATTTTTATTTATGTTACCCTCGCCTTTCATTCTTTATTTTAGCCCGCGAGACCCCTTTCGGAATTTTTCTCCGTGTATCCTCGGGACGTGTAACGATTTTCGTATCCCTTAATTACGGGTATCACTGGAGGCCATTAATGGGAAAACGACGTTATTGCGGTTATTTTTCCCTTTTAGAATGTTCTGTCGCTTCCAATGTGGCAACGCTGCGTAGCTGTGGCTGCCCGTTACCTTGGAGGGCTTGAACCGGGACAGACAAGAGGTTTTCTCTCTATGAAAACTTTCGGTGAATGTTTCTCTATGTTTATGTGAAATTTAGAGCACGCGCGATTCTACCTTGGATTCATTTCGTGTATGCACCATGAACATTTTGTAGGTATGCAGCGGACGTGTACTCTGAGTTTGTTTTCCGCATAAAATTTAAAAAAATCGTCCAAATATTAAGCCCTTCATTGGCGCGTAATATAATTTTGTCAACAATGTCAAAGGTGTAAGGAGTATGTTGATACACGCGAGTTAGGTGCGCATTATATAATAGGATAGGATATGCAAGCAGTCGTCACTTATTTTCGGGATAATAATTGAAATAGAATCCTTTCAAAATTTTAAATATTTCAGATAAGAAGTATCAACCACTTCAATCTTCATAGTGTAGATTTATATTCCACTGTGATCAATATAAGTACATTAACATAATATACTTATATTGGCCACTGGGTTGCGGTGCCTAAAGCATTGTTAACTCTATTTAAAAGATTCTTTTTATACATTTGACCGAAGTTATGCAATGAATTACCGAATAAAATGAAAGAGGTAACAAATAGTAAACATTTTCTTAGTTTAGTTAAGTATTGGTTTATGTCTTATAATAAATTTGAAATTGTGCTTAGTTCAGGTTCATTTTTTCTTTTTTTTGCTACCCGATTCAAAGTTGTTGTGTCGGTAAAAAAATTGCTTTTCTGTGTTTAAAAAATGTCTAATGATAATATGGAAATTGTGTTTAGTTGATATTCATTATTTGCTGCCAGAGTCAAAGTTGTTTTGTCTGTAAAAAATGCTTTTCTGTTCAAAATATTGTTTTTATTTTCTCATATACGCTCATTTATCATGATTTTCAATTTATATATCATATAATTTCATGCTTAAACAGCAATGCATGTGAAATTTGAACTTAAGGTAGTACCCTAAAAAACAGGCCTATTGCCTAGTACGGTACTTAACTTCCTATTTGTAAAAACTATGTAGTAATCTATTTGTTTATGGAAGAGTAAATTATATTATATTACTATTATATTATGAACTTAATAGGGCTAAGAATACTTCTCACATATAGAAAATTTATGAGTAAAGGAGGTAGGAGGTAATGCTGTATGCCATTCATTTATGGTCACGTAAAATCAAATTACGGTCAGAAATTATCTCATTTAGTTTTGACAATTATAACTCGCGTTTAATTTTACGTTTGATTTCAAGGATGAAACACGAAGGAATTTTGATTAAGAAATCCTTCTCAAGAATCAGGGTTTGGAAAATGAAGAAATTAAAAAAAATGTTTAGGCCTGATATCTATGATTTTAGAAGTGATTTAACTAAAAAAGTACTGATGTTCATACCAATGAACTGTGGGAAAGACAAGGTGATTATGAGGCCGTTTTCGAACTTGTCAAACGCATAGTCCACTGCCATTCATTGTTATCTTGATCTCCTGGTAAACCGAGTGGAATCTTCGCTTGGCACTTTCCGAGCCGTTCAACGATGGAAGAGACATCATGCGGCCACCATCTCGTTAAACATACGAAAAGCAACATCCACAATCATAACGTTGGTGGATAATTAAAGTCAACTGCCTCTCTTAATTCCTTCTCATTCGTATTAGATAATTCAGAGGGCAACATTATTTATAAAACCTAACTGCAAAAGAATGAATTAAATTATCAATATCATAATATGACGAGTAAATGATTGATTTCATTGTAAGGGACTGCTAAATACATATAGAACCTCACTGCCTTCCACCATGGATTTAAAGCCAACGAAGTCTTTACGGGAAGTTGGCAAAGCCACATAACGGATATATAATTACAATGTAAACGAACAAACTACGATTTCTCAACTGTTGACTGGTCAATTACATGCTTGGCATTATCATTACGAAAATGAAATATATTTTACGTTAAAGGTTAATTTCCATGTCTATGGTTTATCCAATAACTCCTCCCATACCCAGAGGTATTAACAAATCTAATGCTTATTAGTTGCAACTGATGCGGCCGATAAAATTGTGCCAACCTATGAGTATTTTTCATTGCACCAAAATTCTTTTAGCGAGGGTATATTTTCCTTCGAGTGCAAGAAAAATAAATTTCGTGGGATGAATAAAGCAAACATGTACGGAATGTCTACAACATCTATCTTATTCACAGAACTCTTATCTAACAATCACTTCAACACATGGCTATTAGAAAATTTTCTACGCTAAAATAGATGGAGAATAGTATACAAAATTGATTCTAACTCACTCTCGAAAACTCGTTAATATAAAGCGTGTTCATAATTTTTTCTACAAATAAATGTGCAAATATCAAAGAATTTTATGTATTAATAACAAAGCAATAAAGCCTAGAAAGTTTCTTCATTTCTATTTGCCATACATACCCATATTATCTCACCAATACCTGATAACTTAATATGCAGTGAGAATAAGAAGACTGCTTTTTCATTCACTCGGTCTGTTCACTCTGCATGCAGAGAATATTCACACTTCCGGCGTAAGCTGTGACGTGAATGTGACGTCATCTCCGCCCAATGCGCTCTAGGTACCAAGGGAAGATAGTATGGATTAACAAGTTCAAAAATGACCTAAGGTGTTACAGAATAAACCAGCGTGCATAGCTCTTTTTGACTTGTAGTCATTAAATGTCATAATCATGTCGATACAATGTCAAGACATATTGAGTGGTTGCGAGAAAACTTCAATGTGACTGATGAATAGGTGAGAACTGCTCCTTTGAAGGAGCAGTTGCCTTGGAGAAATGGAAAACCGTTCAAAGTTACCCATGGGAGTGAATTAGTAACGCTCAAAGATCAGAAAGGAATCGGAGCAAATTATAAAACTGGAGAATGTTTTCATCACTACTCATGCACGGAATTAAGGAGGCTCGGTGGTTTCACTCAACTTTCGAGAATTCGACGAAACTTGCTGGAAGCATTACTTATGTTGTCTTAAATCTACCTGATTTTTTTCCGATTTATTTACCGCAGATTACTTAAGATATTTGATCGAGAAGTGGAGAAAAAATTACATGTTTTCTTATGGGAACACAAGGTATGAGTAGCTTAATTCATCAAAAAGAACCTTTTTTCAGAGATAAGAAAAACAAAAATAATAAAAATAAAGCATATCAAATGATTTTCATGCATTATCCTATTTATGATATAAATTATTTTTGTTTTTCTTATTCTTAACTAGAAAACGTTATTTTCGATGAATAAAGCTAGTCGCACCTCGCGTTCCCATAAGAACCCACGTAATTACATGCCGACTTCCACATCAAATGTCCTAAAAAATCTACGGTAAATAATTTTGAAAAAATTCAGGTAGCTTTAGGAAAACATAACTAATGCTTTCAGAAAGTTTCGTTGAATTCCCTTAAGTTGAGTGAAACCAACGAACGTCCTAAAGTGGAAGCCTCACCTCCTACTGCGTCCTAAAGCCGTCACTGAATTTCTAGATTGTGACTGTAATTCCCCAATTTCACCCTAATATGTGCTTCTTGATTATTACTGTCTATAATAGCTTGGATGTAATAGACGAGGCTGGGTGTGGTTGGCATGTGAAACGAGCTTGTCGAATGACTTTTTTGGCTTTCCTTAGGCTCATGGGATAGCATCTCGTGTCGAAGAAGACCAGCGTCATTATTGCTAATAATTGGGTTATCTCAATGATCTCGAAATTCCACTTTTATTACTCTGGTTAATTACAGACTTTGGTGATGTAACTAATTATAATTTGGTAAATGCTTTGTCAAAGACTCATTTGCAACAACTTAACACGGCGGTCTTACTTAATCTCACTTCGAACGAATGAAAATTAGTTTTTTATGCTAACCAAGATCCATCTTTCAATCAGTCTTTCCCATGAAGCCGTGTGGGTTTTCTGAAGCTGCTATTTTCGATACTCATTAGGGTGAATCAAGTGGAAGTAATTAGTTGACGTCTCGCTACGTTCATGATGTGATTCCGTAAGATATTTTAAAATAAAATTACAATACCTTTGAGAATGTGATGATTGTTCCAATATGGTTCCCAAATAATTAGCGTGTAGTCGATTCCTTCACGATATCGATACGCTATTGTTTCTGGTGGCTGGAATTTCGTCCTGTGCTCTTATTCGGCTGAACTATATCGATTTCAATTTTTGCGGACGTTAAAGCAAAGAGTTTTAAAGATATTCTGAGACTAAATGAATTAAGGTGAAGGAAGAATAGAGTGGAGAGCTGCCATAGGATCCAGTCATAGGATTGATGACTGGTGTGGATGAAAATTTTTCTATTTATGAATTCAAATCTCCTCCGTACCGAGTTACCTCCGTTGCCTTTCTTTTGTTTTACCTTTTAAACTCACATTACTCGATAAAATCACTTTGAGAATGGTAGGGATGTTTAGTTATGCACTGAAAGAACTTGCTAGGTCGTATGGTGGGTTCGTGCAATGACCTTTGCATAAAGTGCGGAACTCCGTTTCCGACCTAACTTAATGGATATTGATGAAAGCTTCCGCGGAGTGGTGGAGTAGGCGTGGCTGATTTTACGGGATTTCCTCCGCGTCGATACAACTTCCTACGACAGTTTCACTGGCTTTTCAGCAGGCATCTTCGGGTGTGAAGACGCCTGCTGAAACACCGGCGAAACTGTCGTAGGAAGTTGTATCGACGCGGAGTAAATACCGGAAAATCAGCCACACCTTACCTAATGGAATTGTTGTATTAGGAAATTATAAAAATCCGAATTTCTAGCAATAGCAAAACTTCGAAAAAAATCTTATAATATAAAATAAACTTCCTTATCCTCTATGGAAACTTAAGGTAAATTATCAGAATGTGTTACGCGGTTGCACAATCAGTAGTGTGTGACAAAACTATTGTGTAATATCAGTTTTAATTTATTCATAGAATAGCAGCATGTGGAGCCACCAACTTGGCCTCTCTCTACAGATTGTGTGGCAAATTAAGAGTAGGGATGAGGACCGCTTTGCACATACACTGTGGTCATCATCATCATAGTATTACAATCCTAGGATTGGTATACTGAAGCCCTCCATTTCGCCCTATCCCATGCCAGTTCCTTCAATTCCCTATGGTTCTTCTTCCCCGTATCCCTCTTGACTTGCCCCCAAGTACTTGTCTCTTGGTCTTCCTCTGGGGACTTTTCCTTCAATTTTTCCCTCCATTATGCTCACTACTTTGGCGTATGGTGCTCCACAGTGTCCTTTCATCTCCAATTCTTCTGTATACCTCCTCGTTTCTCACCCTATCCGTACATTTGATCTTTAGCATCCTCCTCCAGCACCAGGTCTCGAAGGCTTCTATTCTTTTCTGGTCAGTTTTTCCTATGGTCCATTCTTCTGATCCGTAGAGTGCCAATGCTCACACGAATGTTTTCACGTATTGTTTCCTTGTCTCCAGTCTTATGCTCTTCAAGCAGAGTAGCGGCATTTTGGCCGTGAATGCCGTCTTAGCTTGGGGTATTCGACGCTTGACGTCTGTCGTGCTTCTTCCATCCCAGGTAATGGTGCTCCCGAGGTAGGTGAATCATTCCACTTGCTCCAATCTTTCTCCTTTGAGGCGGACGTCGGCCACTGCTTTCTCTCTTCCGCACACAAGTATCTTGGTTTTCTTCTTATTGACTTTTATGTTGTATTGCTGGAACACTTTTCAATTGTGTTCACTGAGTTATGTAGGTCTTCCTCGTCTTCTGCTACGATGGCGATATCACCAGCGAAGCGTAGCATGTTGATTTCTTCTCCATTCACTTTGATTCCTTGTTCTTCTATTTCTTATAGAGGCACTTCATCATACATATCACTCTTTTGTGTTGAATATTGAGAATCAATCAGGGTTCGTGGAAAAAATGCATTGCATTTTTATTTTCACTAGTCCAGCAGAATAATTTAGTGCTTGTCGCACTTTTTTTTCTATTTTCAAATATATTTTAGTACGTTTGAGAATAGTTACGTCGCCAACTATTTGAATGCCGTCTTAACTTGGGCTATTCGACGCTTGGTGTCTTCCGTAGGTAGGTACTCAGTTGTAGGTACTGCCGTTAGAGTAGGGAGTGTTTTTCTTCGTGTCGCGGGGCAGGGTTTTGAGGGGGGCGGAGGGGAGTGGGAAGGGTGCGGTGCCCCTTCGCATTGGCACCACGCCCTCCTCTGTCCTAGGACCTCTCCCCTTCCTCCCTTCTCCCCCACCCCTCCTCTCGTTGGCGCAGAGGGAATATTGCGCCAAGATTATCCCCAGCGAAGCATGTTTTTAATGAATGGGTATGCTAATAGTTTGGGCAGAATATTTTATTGAGACTTTTCATTTTAATTCCACGTTTGCAGTCGGCTGCGCGTCAATCCATTGTTATTTATTGGTTATTATTAGTATTAAGCTCGCGGCTTATGCTTCGTGTTTTTGCATCGTCCAAAGTCAATTGGGGAAATATTTTGGAAGGGAGGTTGTTGCCCGGCACTTTTAAGTCGGGTGAGTGCCTAATTTAAGTGCCTGGCACTGTGAGAAATGAGTCCGTATTTCACAGGGGTCAGAGATGTGGATTCTGGCGCAAAGAAGAGAGTTATGGATTCGAAATAAAAATAACAGTCATTGTTTAAAGGTCGTGGGCCTTGCGTCCTTCAGATGTACTTGGCGTGGCATTCATTTTGGCATGATTCTCTGCCATTAATTCAGAGCTTCGGAGAGAAAAATGTGTCAATAAAAAGTTTTTATGGAGCACCTCGATGTAAGATGCTGGAACGAAATATGTTTTTAAAAACGGAATCCAGGACCCCAGTTCGGAAAGCGTTAATCTTAATTAGCGAACTGCTTACCATTTTATAAGTTGGTAGCACTAGTAGTAAAAATAAAGTTTGCTAATACACCTTTTAAGGGCCAAAGACAATTTTAAAAGCCAGGACAATTGCAAAAATTTAAGCAATTTTCAAATTGATGTGGACTTCATCGATATTCCTGGTGCCTAGTTGGTCTCTGTTTCTTCCTTATTCATGCAATCCCAAGTTTTGGCCTCCTGTTGGTTATCCAGGAAGTATTAGATCCGTAATGTTCGAGAATTCCTGCTTCTCTGCTACGGCTGCAATGTGAGCAGGAAAATGAAACATTTTACATTAGAAAGCATATGAGGAATATATAACATCAGGCAACCGGGCATTTGAAGTAAGCGTTTTCAATGGGAGAACGTATTAGAATCACATTTCATGGAGACAAGACATTTAACCAGGGATTATAAAGCCGTTACTGAGAGATTTTTTTAATACTTTAGTTGTTTTCACTTTACCTAAGGCCACGAAATTTCACAATTGATTCCGCGAGGAAAAAAAACGTGGTCTGCGTCGGACCAGACGGTGGAAGTTATACTTCTTTGGCCGGTCGCACACACCCGCTCACACACACAGGCAGACAGGATATATAAATGAAATAAAAGACATTTTTTCTCTATTATTCAATATATTTCTCTTCGATATATTGTTATTTTAAACAAAACTTCTTTTCAAAGTTCGAACGTACAAAACGAGTAAATGGGTGCTTGCAGTTTGCAAGCAAAAGGGGAAAAGTGTATGATAGTACATTGTAAATCATTAAAAACGAATGCAATAAGGTCTTACCTACTTCTTTTGGAAATTATTTTAGCTGGGTCAATTTTTGACCTAAGAATATAATAATGAGATAATAGCATAAAACGAATGGTCCCATGACATATGTACTTTGTTCTTCTTAGTAATTGCTATATTTTTCCTTTTATTTTCATGCCATTGAGCAATTTTGAAGTAAATATTTGTAATTAAACATGATTACAGTTATTTGGCAGTATGAAATTCAATCAATATGAGCTAAGTAAATGCTATGGATTTTCACATTTCATTTTATTTTTGCTGATCTCAATTATTATAATTTACATATTAAACACATGGCGTAGTACTTGAATTCATAATTTCAAAATCCAAGAGATAATGCATCATAGAACATTATCATTTTACATGGTTTTGACTTGTAGAATGGAGTTTCGAGGTACATTTCAGAAAGTAGGTGCAAGGATTAATGTTTCCTGGAAAAACAGAGAGAGGGAAACCCGGAATAAGGTGTAAAGAGTGTTTCAGAAGCAAAATGGAGGAATCTGGAGCGATCCCAACGGATTTCGTAGGCATGAGCAAATGGAGGAGTGTCAAAGCTACGAAACAGTTTATGTATATAATTATAAAACATTGTAAAAAGTATATTTCTAAGGCATAATACCGTTAAAAGCGATTGAAATACGCACGGAGAATGTTATATTCCTTTAAGTTTAATCTTTATAGCACGCGTATAAGGTACTGGAAGTCTCGGGAACAATGAAAAAATTGCTTAGCAACGAAAATGAGAAAAGATCGAAATTTGCATTCATTTTGCGTTTAAACTTCAAATATTTCAATTTATCGATCGATAGAGAAACATCGGTTGCAAGAAGTAAATGCATTGATCTTTTGGCCTCATTTCAGTCAAAGAATGAAACTTGTATCTAAATTATTTCATATTTTAATGAATGAATGAAAATTACTCTACACGTAAATTATTCGCTTTTCCCATTTAAACCCATTAAAAAACAAAATCCTATCTGGACTCGAAACCAATGAAAAATATTGGGATTTTCGATTTTTACCTGACTTGACACCAAATTTGAACCCTTCCCTGAAAATTTCATCGTTTTAGCTTGATTAGAAATACCCAGGAATTCGTATCAATGAGTACAATTGTGGATTTTTCTCACCCAAAAGAGCGTGACGCGGTTTCTCGACCAACATCCCATCCCAAAATTCTCCAACGGGCGCAAAGAAGTATAACTTCAAAAAGGTGTGGCATGGTTTTTCGCGGCTCGTGGATCCTTCACAGGTGTTCCAGCAAGTCAAGAATTCTCCTCGCGGCATTTCAATGGCTGGGCTGCCTCTGCAATCAGTCTCAGGGCGTTGAGTTGGGAGTAAAATATTTCCGTGTTCTTTATTTGGCGCGGCTTAGGTCGGACACCGCATCCAATAATTAATTTTCGATTAATTTTCATTTTAATTCCCTCCTTAGGCTATTTTACTGTTTCATGGTTTTTCTCTTAGCAACGTAAATATCCAACAGCTTCCAGATTTAAGTGTTCCCAGAAAATCATATGTAGGAAAACCTGTAAAAAAAATTTGGCAATATAATAAGAGAGACTAAAGATGTCATTTGGAGGATCTGAGGTGAGCGAAACTGAAAAACGGCCTTCAATGTTTTCCTGTCTCTCCTCGCATTCCCAGGAGAAATCCCAGTTAGAGTGGCGTTAGGGAGGCATAAATCGTTAATGTTTATTCCTCGGCCCGGCGGGTTCCCTCTGAGTTGGGAGAGAGTGAAGGTGGGGCCCAGTGAGGGCCCTCTCGCCCTGGGTCTACCAAGGACGTCAGCTGCCTGGAGGAGGAGGGCAAGTGGAGGAGGCAGGAGGAAGACGTGATTGGATTAGCAAAGACGTGGTTACTTATGCCGGGAATAATAAGCTTTCCCTTCCACTAGAGTTACGTAAATGTTCTTGCGTGAAGTTGAACGGTGGTGGGCGTGTTCAGTTTGAGACGATCGCAGTAGAGTGAGAGAACACGGGGTAGTGGCTGAGGATAGCTGTTTTTGGATTTCTGAATGTGAAAGAGGAGGTTACGTACTGGGAACTAGCCGGCCTGGCGATAGTAGGTCCTAAGTGCCCCAAATTCTACAACATTGCTAGACATCAGTCGAAAGTTACAACTCCACATTTGATTCTCTTTTCAGCTGACTAATGCATTCCTTCACACTTTTTAGTTTAAACATCTGTCATAATTTTGGATGGGATCATGGATACTGAAGGATAAAAGACTCCTAACTTCGGCATGATACCTTTTCTGAAGCTGCTAACCGCGGCGCCACTGTCGTACTGGATTCTTGGAATCAGATGATCCCTATCAACCCAATGTAAATAAACGCGGTATTTACTTTTGTTTATTTCGTACTGTGGGAAATTACGGCTAGCTAGGAAGCAGCTAATGGTTCTTTCCGTCAAATAATAATGTTAACCACGTGCGATGTATTAATTGAATAACAGAAAACCCCTTCATTAACCTATCATGGATCATTCGAGAGTACCAACGATCTATGGCAGCCGTGTGACTGCGATGATGTCGTAACCAGATCTACGTTTCAAATTTTCCATCATTGGGGTTCAGCAGATGAAAGGAAATCCTTTGAAAATGATGGGAGTTTAGAAATATGTTTATATAGAGAACGGCTACGAAACAAAATCATTAGCGACGGTATGGGCAATGAGCGTAATTCACGAATACTTGAATTCGGTAATACATATTTTCAATTGTCACATCGAAGAAATTTAAATCACATTGAAAAAATTCAAATTCTGTCAAAATAATAAAAGTTCTGCAATGGATACATAGGTAATCATCATCATCGACCATTGCTTTCTCTACGGTAACGTGAAGAATAAATAAATATAGTTAAAAAAAACTAAAAAAACACGCTTTAATGATAACACAAACTAAAAAGTGAAAAATAATTCTAATATAGAAATAAAAAAATAAATGAAAAATATTAATATTATCGTGAAAAAAGCGTGGGGTGCTCCGTTGCTTAGTTCATTTAATATGCCTTTTGTAATTGTTTACCCAAATTACTGATTGGAAAATGCGGGAAAAGATTATGCTTTGAGCCATATTTTTAGTATCATTTTTCTACTAATCGTACCGATTGAATATTTTCAAGAATTGATATATCGAGCACCCCACGCTTTTTTCACGATAATATTAATATTTTTAATTTATTTTTTTATTTCTATATTAAGAATTATTTTTCACTTTTTAGTTTGAGTTATCATTAAAGAGTGTGTTTTAGTTTCGGAGTGAAATCGTTAAGAATTATTTCGGAGTTGAGTGTTAAGGAGTCGGTTACAAACGAATAGACAAACAAATTTAGCAAATACGAAAAGCGGATACGACGATAAAAAATTCTTCTCCCGTCTAAGCTTGCTGCAATTAAAATTAAATTATAACTGGCCGTTAAACGAAAAAATGCAAGACAAAAAAAAACGTCCTTCATTGAGCCGTGAACTCTGGCTCCCCTCCATGGGTGTTGACGACACTAACCACTACACCATCCGATCAATACTGACGGTTACTCTATCCCTCCAATTGTCACGCAAAGGATCTGTTCAATTGAAGAAAATTATTAATCCTGGCTATCCTGATTAGAATATTGAGAAAATCTTATCAAATTATTGTATTGTCATCGGTCCTTGATGATTCTACAAAGTTTAGAGGAAATCTGATCGTTCAAAGTGAATCAAAATCGAGTCCAAAGGAGTCGGTTACAAACAAACAAACATACAGGTGAAGCTAATAAAAGCGTGTTAAAAAAGAGTACTTGCATTAGCCTCAAACAAGTTTCATTCTTCACACCTAAAATTTTGTTCTTTTTAAAGATTGTGGAATACCCTGTGGAGCATCCAGGGACAAAGCAAGATCTTTTACCCATTTTAAGTGAGCTATCAACCTTCTTCTATACCAACAATCGGAATTCCGAAACAAACCACTATATGTAAACAAAGTGACAATATGCATGCATCCGAGTCCTCACTAATGCCACCTATCGTACGGCTTCAAAAAAATGAAACAAAAAAAACAATGAAAGCGCACTGAGATTGGCGGGGCTTGATGGGATCTTGCAATCTTCTCCCTCAATTATTCTTCTTATCCATTTTTCCTTTATTCTTTGTTGTCAAGAGACTGCTATATCTTAGAAAGGAACTGAGTGGTTGTCCATTTTACTTCTAAGAGTTTTGGCAAAACTTATTTTCTCATCGGCACTTTGAAGGATATCAATGTAATTCTCTGTGTCCCTTTAATCTTAAATAATTTATTCAGTGACACAAAATTTCTATTTCTGCCCATCTTCGGCGTCCTGCTGCCCTCATCCCATGGGTTTCATTGCCATAAAATAGAATAAGTGTTTATGAAGAAAGATGTTGCAGTTACTTCTAAATTGGAACAAACGTAATAAATGAACTAATTAAAAATGAATAAAAATATTCTTCTTATTAAATCCTTATTTAAACTTTCCGTACTCCATAATGAATCCAGAAATGCCAATTTTCCACTAGACAAGATTTAATACGACCATGGTTTTGATGCACTGCATCATCGTCAGGTCTATCTAGTGGAAAATTACCATTTCTGTGATTCATTATGCTGAACTTTGAACCATTTTACGCCTGACACTTCTCTTTTTGTTTTTACTCTTCTCTTTATATGAGTGTTGTTGGCTCCAGCGGCTTGGCCAGGATGCGTAGAGTTGTCTTGACCTTGAAACTGGAGCAAGCACTACGAATGTCATCTACGTTAGCATGCTTTCCCTCATCATTGTAATTTCGTATTCGACGTTGCTGGCTGTGAGTGAAGTTGTGAATTTTTGTTGGCACGGTATGAATAGAATGAAAGGCTTAATTGAGGGTTTACTTAAGGTGGTTTGAGCGAGATAGATCCCTAGTCATAGTGGAGACCATATTAAAATTTTATTTTTTGATTTCAGCGTCTGTAAGAAGTATGAAATAAATATTCTAATATTAATGGTGCTAATATATAGTTATATATGCCCAAAAATCTCAGTAAATAAATAAATAAAACTACATAGGTCTCTAACTTGACTCATTTTTTCCCGCCGTACGGCTGAAAAACCTTCAAACCGGCAGGTTCTTTTGCGATTCTGTAAAAGATACTGTGGTGAGGAGTAGGTTATTTTTTATAAATAGTTGAGAAAACATGCAATCTATACACCGTTAGTTTTTTGACGAAATCTAGGTGTTATAAATTCCTATTTCCTTCAATATTCCCCCTCTGGAGCGTACATCCATAATCTATCCCATGTAAAACAGCTTATATTTTTAGGCAAATTGCTCGAAAAACAGTTCGGCAAGGGGTTGATATTTTAATATCATTGGAAAGATGAGAGTTGTTTCTTTAAAGTGAGGCAAAATTCATCAAATTCTAGGTGAAGTGATTTTTCGCTCAAACTACCCTAAAGGCGCGCAGAGGCGTTAGTCGCGTGATCCAGTTATCCAGTTCCAGTCGCGTGTTCCTCCTATCCTGCCCACCCGCTCCTCAAACGAATTCATCCCTATTGAGAGAGGGATAGCCACGAATTCCACGCTTTTCCCATGGCGTATACAGGCCCAGCGAGGGACTTACCGTGTGCGGTGGAAGTAGGCTTGTGCGATGACCGATTTTGGTCATCGATTTTCGATGAAAAAAATTCATCGAAATGTTTCGATGACGATGGCTGTCATCGATCATCGTATAGAGTGTACACGATGATCGATGACTATCGATGAATATCGATGATCGATGAATGTCGATGATCGATGAATGCCGATGATCGATGAATTACGATGATCGATGACTCTCGATGAACTGTGCAGTAGTAATGAGCGATATATCGCTGTGATTGAATCACCGATACTGAAAAGTAGCAATCACAGCCTGTGACTAAATAATCGAAATCACTGTGACTGTGAATTCGGTGAATTCACAGTCACAGTGATTCGTCTACCACAAACTTGAGGAAAAACATGAATTCCAAACATCCCACTGTGGCCCACCATCGTCCTCAAGGCGCAAGGTGCTTATACTTTATACATACATTTTAGATCGAAGGCGTTCAAATTAATGGAAGAAAAGAAGACAAATTAGTGATATAAGGATATCGATCATCCTCATCGATGGTTCTCATCGATTCATCGACATCAATGATTCGCATCAACTCATCGAATCATCGGGATCGATGATTCTCATCGACAACGATGATTCGCATCGACTCATCGGCATCGATGATTCTCATCGACTCATCGATATCGATGGTCGATGACATTCATCGTCATCGATTACAGTCTTGGCACCGCGATGACTAAAATCATCGTCGATGACTTTGATTAATCGACTCATCGCACAAGCCTAGGTGGAAGTATCCTCGTGCGATCTGGAGGGAGTAGGAGGGGAAGTCGGTGGGCGGCGATGGGAAGAAGACAGTTGGAGTGGAGCGGGGAAGAGGGTATTTAAAGGGTTCGTAGCCCTCGAAGATTGTCAGTGTGAACGTGTTCCACCTAGTGATGGAAAACTGTCGGTTTTTCGAGCAATCGATTTTTAATCGAAATGAAAAGGTCGACTTGTCAACAAAAATCGAAATTTGAACCAAAAGATCGATTAATCGAAAAAATCGACGGTTCTTTTTTGAAAAAAATACAGTTGGTACAAAAAAATGTTTATTATGCATTCGAAAAACGCTCATAATACATTTGAAAAGTATAATAAATCCCTAAAAATGTACTTGGAATACATTCTTGAATTATTTGTAGTACAAATTTACAAATGCACGCACATTAAATTTTGGGGATCACCGCTTGGAACCATTCGACTTCACTAAACGTTTTAAGAAAGATCAACTGATTGAGATGCTTTCTTCATGATCTAGGGCGTGCCTTTCCAATTCCACCGGCCTTACAGAAAAGTCTTTCACATGGGACGGATGACGTTATCATACTCAGCACTCTGATCGCGAAACGGTACGAAATGGTCAAGATCGAAGTTGAAAAATCGAGTTTGGATCGAAACTCGTAGATCATGGCTCGATCTCGATTTCCTCGATCTTTGACTATTAAAAGTCGATTTTCGATTTTAATCGAAATCGATTTTTCCATCACTAGACCCTTCCTACGTCATCCTCCTAACGAATCGCCTCAGGAACATTTCGTTTTCATTGAAGCATTATTTTAAGGTAATTCATGCAAGATATTACTAACCATAAAATTCACTGAATTAGATCTCATTATGAAGGAAAGAATTTCATGTGTCTAATGCAATGAAAATGTCTGCCCCTTTGTATGAATATTTGAGATATTTGACAAAAAAATGGAATACATTTTTTATGAGATATGGTAGGTACAGGTGTGCGCTACAGAGGTACACTAATAAATCTTACTTGCTAATCTTACTTAAACTAAATATATTACATCCTGTTATTTCTTATTTCCAATGTCTTTATTTTTTTGGAACACTGTAATACTTTCTTAAAAATATAACAAAAAGTTGCTTCTTGCGGTATTTAAAAGAGGAAAAATAATTCGCCTTGACCGGGATTCAAACCCGGATCCCTCTTATAATATCTTCTCAGAAAACGCACTCGGTGAATGTAAACACATATGAATAAAGTTTTAAAAACACTGGCACACGGAAATAAAAAGGACACTCACAAGATATTTTGCGGGACGTTATGACGTTCAGGCCGTCATCGTCGGCAACAAGAGACTAACTAGTGGTCTGTTACATCGGAGGGTGGGGGAGGCGAAAGAGCAGAGGGGAAGGGGACTGGTGGGGAGCAGGAGCGAGGGGTGGATATATATATATATATATATATATATATATATATGTATTGTAGCGTCGGACGGTGGTTACAAATTAGAAAAACACAGTTTCTGTTTTCTTTATTCTATACTTCTTTTTACAGCTTCCAGACGTGTAACAATTAGACATTTGTGCACTAAAATAAATTTAAACATTTGAACAATAAATATACCAAATTATAACAAAGTAAAAAACAAATGCTCAGGTATGGTTCAAAGGTTACAATATACATTTTATATTCACTTCATGCTTCATAGACCTGCTTAGATTGTGACGTAAAATTTGTAGCATCGTCTTTATCATTTAGACTAGAAAAAAATCTCGCTCAAGCTACTGCGGTGGCGATGGCCGAACGTTTGTTCTATTCAAAACAAAACTGTTGAGTTATTTTTTAGGTAGAAATGAAAGTATTCCAAGCAAAGAATACTAAGTAGTGAACCTACTATCGTCTTGCATGGAAGCACGCCATTGAAACATTAGTAAGGTTCGTGCTCCAATGTGGAAGCTAGACTTCGACGATAGGTGTCGCAGCGTAAAGAAGATTGAAGAAAATAAGTTACCCTAGAAGAATTCTTTATCGTTTGTTTTTTTTTAAGCCATTCTTCCTTTCTCGCAGTAAAATCACGAAGATACATTTCTTTTTTGTTTACTTTTACCACGGCTATTATGTCTTGTTTTATACTAAGCGTATTTGGCCCGTTCAGAGTAGGTACCGAAAGTACGTAGTTGTTGTCAGTGCTTGTAGGCGTTCTCCCGGTAGATTTCAATGTCTTAACCAATCTCTTCAATGAATCATCTTGTAATGTGCAGTACTGCCACCCTTGACTTAAACTCATGCATCGCATTCGTATGAGCTCCATGCTCGCACCACTTCCCTCGAGCCAACACCGTCCTCCGCCACCGTAAGTGCCTCGTCTTTCTTCCCCTTGCCCTCGGTGGAGAATCTAATCACCAGCCTCCCTCTCAACGCCTCCTACCCTCTAAGTATTCACCTTTCCCTCTTCATGCCCCGCCCCTCCAGCACCGTCCCCCTCCTCCCACTTCCGTCGAACCCAACAGCGCGAAAGGCAAGGATCGTAATTGCAGTGATTTCAGTAATCCCGGCCTTGTTTGAATTGCCTTAATGGGTTGCGAGTGTGGCGGCCGGGACGGTGGGATTTGTCCGAAAAGAATTTGGGAGGGGAAAATGGGAAGAGGGGAGAGATAGGGGGGGGGGGGGGCAAGGGAGAGATGGAGGAGCCGGACGTGAGACGTACGCTACGGAGAAGATTTTCCTCAGTCACGGGAATTATCGGAGGCGGGAGACGGAAGTTGTGGAAGAATGGCAGTAGACGAGAAAGAAGCTCAACTGTTGCTCCACGGCATGGCGTAGGAAAGCAAGTAGAAGCGTGGTGTCAGGATCCACGGATTACTGTGGTTCAACGGTTTATGTTTTTGCCTAATTGCAAGACTTCAATGCAGTAAAAATAATCGGACTTGAGTTTCTAGCCCAGATCTTGGTTAATTAGTAGTCTGGTATGCTATAGCCATCTTCTTTAATCTAGCCCACTAACTACCATGCCTTGACAGGACATTAGGAGTTTAAGAGAAGAGCAATTGACAAGTAAATGTAAATTAAAGATTAATTCAGCTGTCATTAAAAGCAGGGGAAATTAGACTTCCATGTATGAATTTCGGTCACCGGTGATTTCATACCCTCGATAGATTCATCCAATCGTGAGCAACGCTTGTAAGTTTTATATTCTCAGAACATATATTTTAGAGCTAAATGATAGCGTTTGAACATTAGGATTAGTCTTCTTTGGCTTCACTCGGAATCACAGGGATTAAAAATTCCCTGTGATTCCGAATTTCCGGATACTGGTGAAAGTGCCACTTAAGGTCTGGTTTGCTTACGTATTTTTTACGCATTATTACTCAAGTGTCTTCTGTCCTTGGTTAAAAAAAATGAGTTTAGTAATTTTAACACTCATTTTTATCATTCTCCTGAAAATTCCTCACGAAACCATACAATGCGTTTTAGTCAGTGATACATACCTCACTAATTCACTCACTTATTCGTATGAAGTGCTCATTCCTGGTGATTTTATAAATATTCTAAGTAATATTTTCCAATTTCTAATCAATAAAATGCATTGTAAGTGTTTATGAATTACGTGATAATCGTGCTCTCGTATAATTAATTTGGACGTCAGTTTTTACACGACTGCGCAAAAAACGGAGTGTTATGTTTTCAGCGCCTGGGCATGTGTGTATGTATGGTTGCTACACCCCCAGTGGGGAGAGACCATGCAGAAGACATTCATGAACTAATTCAAAAGTAGCCCACCACTGAATTATCCTGAGCATACAACCATAGAACTTTCATTGAATATTCAAGTGTGAACTATTAATTTGAGACTGTTCGACAATATGCGCGTAGAGTCGTAGAGTAGCTAATAACGCTACATTGGCAGTGAAGATTTAATATGATATGAATCGAAAATCATTTCACGAGGACTATTATTAAACATTCCTTCATGGTTCCTATGTTATTAATTCAAAAACAGTTCAGCCGAAATTCATCTGCGTTGAGCATTCTTTGAACATTCTATGAAGTATTCCAATGAATGTTCTTTGCACTATTTGTGAGTGTCATTTGAACGTTCATTGAAAGTCCTTCTTGAATGATATTTTCACGTTTAAACTGTCTTCACTGAATGTTCTTTGAACATCTTTTGGACTATTTAATCCCCACTGGGCCGTAGAAACTTAACGACAGTACCGATTTCAATGCACAAACACTTATTTGAACCGCTACATTACTGGGAGTGTCATAGGCTACATAATGTTTGACAAAAATATAATTAAAGTAATAAAATTATTAAAAAATACGAATGCAAAAAATAGCACTTAAAATATGAAAACAATATTGGTTTTCGCGTCGTTGAATAAATATTCATTAATATTGTGATGGACACTCGTCCGCACTTTCAGGGTGGTTTGGTTCGATATGATCTCAGGGCAGTGGGTGACGTCAAACCAACGAGTTTTTTGTTTGGATGACTGAGGATGGGTAGAAGGGGGGTGGGTTGAATGAGGGAATAATCCTTGCCGCGTTAGAGAAATTGGGAATTCCAATTCACAAAAAAACAATGTTATTGAACAAAACTGAGGCAGATTAGATAAACAAAAGAAGCACGTACTTCAGAATTTACTGTCCGCATCTAGCAGATGGAATTTCGAAACAAAACTCTCCTTTGAAATATTTCGGGGTTGGTGGGATCTTAACTCTAAAACATAGACGGATAACATTACACTCTAAAACAAAAATTGAACATTCGTTCACACTTTTGAAGCATTTCGCTTGGAAGTTCTGTGAAGTTATACAATTTGACATTTTGGGTTAGATTGCCAACCCTTGACGCCCAAATGGCCAAATGACATGAATGAAACTCTTTGATACAAAAATTTAAGTTGTCCGTTGAATTAACAATTCTTAATCGTCTCCTTTGCAACGAGGGTGTGGGGTTGAGAGACCGCACTGGGGGATAAGTGAAATCACTTGAAGGGGGGGAGCACGTGGTCCGGGGGTCGACGCTTGGGAAGTCTGGGGTTTTTTTGTTTTACTTCTCTTTTTGCGGGGCCAGGAAAAGGTGGTCTTCCGCCGGGTAGGGTCCGCGACTCTACCGTGACTCGGAAGTCAGTGTTGATGTCACGTAACCAAGTCTGGAAACATCAGTGGTGGCGCTGTCTCCTCTCGCGTGGAAATTCCCGTAGAAAAATACCAGAATTATGTCTCCAATGATCTCAAATGCCTGCGTTCGCGGCATTTCTTTGGGTTTCTAAGAGTCCTCCCTCGGTGGGGAAAGAGAAAGCGCCTGTCAGCACGACGTGGAAGCGGAAAAAAGCGTTCTGCTCGGCGCGGACTGCCGCATGCAAGTGACGAAAGATTGAACGTCATCCGAGCTTACATTGAGCCGCTGAAGTTTGGAGCTTTTTTGCGACCTACTTTCATACTGTCATTCGCCATTTTTGTCACTACAAAAATATCTGTCTGCAGGATGACGAAGTTGAGCCGTAACAAGTTTTTCGTTTGAATGATGGACATTTTGAATAAACTAAAAGAACTAATTTGGCTTTGTGAAAGCCTCAATGTTCTTGTTTGAATGTACGCAGCACTTTGCCACTGTCATCTGTTATTTTCTTATCGCTGACTTTAACCTATTATTCGCTGATGGATCGTTATAGAATTGAAAAATCTTTCTGTGCTTTGGTTTACAAATGAAATACATTTGAGAGAGAAATATATTTAAAGAGGGAACATACGAGTGAGGAAAAGGAGCGCTATCTCGCTCGTATTATCGATTATTTGTTCTCTTCTTCCAAGCCATCTGAGTTAGTTGCGTTCAAATATTTCAATAGGTTGCATAAGAATTAAAATATTCTTAGAAATTTCTCAGAAATTCTATATGGCGCTTGAAATTTATTAGTCGATTATCTTAGAACTCAATTTTTTCTTCCTTTTTATATTTAATGTCTGAGGGAAAAATCACCAATAATAATTTAGATAGCAACAGTTAGAGTACACAAGTAAAAGGGATCTTTAAAACGAAGGTTTTTTGTATTAAATAAAAATGTTGGCTTCATTTATTGTACGGAAATGTTAATTAAGTTCAAATACCTAAAGAAATTTAGTGTATTAGGTATTGGAAATACACAGGTGTATTGTACCATTATTCCATAATTCATTTAGTCCTTTAACTTCATGACAACTGCTACATTTTGTTGTAAGCATGTAAATACATGGTCTTCTAAGGTAACGGAGAGATAAGTATTTGAGTACGTCCGCGACTTCACCGAACCATAGACAGTTTATCTCACCTTCGGGTTGACGCCTTTAGCCTTTTGCGCCAATTTTGCAATGCGGTACTCACTGCGTACTTCCAACTTAGTTTCAGATTATGGTTCATCCGGAAATTGCACACTCAATTCTAAGTGATACCTTCGGTCAATGTTTAGCTTGGAGTGTTCGAATTATAGATTGGAATAACTAATATGACTGTGTAAGCAATTACAATTGCTTGGAAGATTAATTTAGGTTGGGTACTAAAATAAATCAAATAAATATGAAATTGATGGGGCATTGAAAGCCAAGTGACTTAGCTTTAGATTCAGACCTCAAAGTTAAGTCGCCGCCAAATTGTATCCTTTCAATAACCATTGAAGCTGCGAGTCACGCATACCGCGACCAATTCTGACGTGGCTGACTGGGGAATTAGTTTTCGTTTGTTCCAAAAGGTTGAAGTGACGTTGTGCCATAAATTACACCTTTCCGTAGGCCGAAGAAGAATAATTTAAGCAGTAGTGACGAGACGTTTTGATTTATCAGCCGTGTGCCTGCATATTTTTTTCCTTCGTCTGAACTCTTTTCTTATTTTATATCTCCGAATCCGCATCCCACGCAATTTTATACTGTATTCACACAGTTCAGTTATCCCATCCTATTTTTTTGTGCATATTTGATCATGTTAGTAGAATTATATACGCTTTCCGAAGTTGACTGCAAAACCAAATCATATCTTGGAGCTTGCTTTGCTGGGAATGCTCGGGAAAGTAAGAAAGGTATCGAAGGCATCAGTTAAATTGTTGCATTAGATTGGCTAGAGTGTCTGTGGAACTAGCAATATTTTATGCGGGTGAGTTTGTTAGCCACCCATACCGAGGTACCTGACTTGATTCGTGGCAATAGAGTGTGGAATCTCTGTGAGTCTCAGAGGTTTTGGGTGCCATATGGAGAGTTCAAGTGCAGTGCTTCGTTTGTTTTAAAAAATTTATTTATCTCATATTGAAGTACATTGGTCACAAAATAAAAGACAGTAAAAACATACAGGATATCTACTGTACAAAATATGTAATACACTTCACTCTATATAACAAATACACATTCGCATTAAAACACAAGGAAAAAGAAAAACCTCAATCAGAGTAGATAGTTTCATAAATATTTTTAACCTTAGGAGACCCTCTGAGCCACAACAGGCTCAACAGAAGGTACTCTCTAATATCAATATAATAAAATAATACAAATAAAACAATAAAACGCTCACATTGCCATATTCGCACCGAGCAGTATAAATATGTAGCCATACAATCAGTCCCTCAACCTCCCTAGATGTCAGTCCTCCAACAAATACTTCCAAAGTTTTCTTTTAACCTCCGTATACGTGTTTAATCCATGTATGTCCCTTGGTAATTGGTTAAATAATCTAGGTACACTCACCACCATTCTGTTTGCACCACATTCATTAAAATACTTAGGGACTTCAATAGTGGTGCACATTCCGTTTCCCCATTTTATGTACATTGTGTTTCAATTTCTTATATTTATTAGAGAAATAATTATCTTTTACCAAAATGTATGTCAAAAGCTTTTAAATTATTGGAGGGATTTGTGGTTTAGTACTCCGTTTGTGGGAAATGAAATTATGGCACTCTTGATATCTTTCGTGAAGAAGAGGCTGACGCCGACGCTGAAATTCTCTGCACCATTCCTCCGTTTTATTCCCCAATTAATCTTTCCACTTCGAGCCTACCTGCCTCTCCTTAATGGTTTAAATTTCCTCCACTGTTGGAAGACTTTCCCAAAAAAACTTATATTTAATTTTTAGCAGTGGTATGCCAAATTAAATAGGATCAAATGTAGATTTGATTATTTCAAACAATGTTCGAATTTCCGCTGGGCCCTACCTCCACATATGATTTTATACTTCATGTTATGCATACTTCCTCTCTTACTTCCACAAATGAAGCCTTTCTTTTCCTTCTTCTCACCTGCTCACCCAGCATCCCTACTCTGCCATATGCTTTACTCTCCTCTCCGCACCCACCACTCCGAACTTTACCTTGATTGGCTCCCACCCTACCTTCTCCATTTTAATTGTCATCCTCGTGCTTGATACATTTTAAGTATGTATATTTTTTAGATAAAATATGTAACGAACATCGGGATACACGCTGCAAGAAAATGTTGGGTACCACTATTTATTAAAGCAAATATTTAGGCACTACTTTTTATTAACACATGTACCTATTTTGTTAGCACCATTCATTTAACCTTTTATTTCCTCGCTTCTGCTCAAGGTGGCTTCTGAAACTGCGAGGAAAAACCTCCCGTAGCCGGAATCAGGCTGATATACTCTACCATGTGTGTGCATTTTTGGGCTGTCACTATTTCACCGTGGGAGTGTAGGTTGACTTAGGACGTCTCCCGATAGCGAATCTCTTATACTCGTTAAATCATGCTACCGAATTCATACGGCTCGTTATTTTTCGTAAATCTTGCCGGCGAAAATCATTATTCCTCAAGTCATATTTCACGATTCTCATCGTTAAAATCGTCGGTTGCAAGCCTTTGAATTCATCTGTTAATACTGTCGCTGGGAAGCCGACATGGGCAAGACATAAAATCTTTCATTTCATAACCAGGAAGTAAACCACCAGTCAAAGCGTAATGGAAGTACTGCTTTGTATTAATATTATTCCGCTTCCCTCTTGCTTTTCTGAATTAAGGGAAATCGTTTCTTCCATGAGAGGTTTTAAACATAATGGCTAAAAATAAACTTTTCACTGTTCCACATCGATTTCAATTGTTAAAACATGATTTTCAAGGTTTTCATAACTTACTTCCACAAAGTTACACCAGATTTAGCCATGTCTATTTCATGGGAGGTTCCTCAAAAATATTTTATATCTTAATTAAAAAATATAAAGTTTAAAATGACTAGTAGTCTCTTAATATAATAAATGAGTAGCGTAGTGTTTATTAATTAATAACTCGAGATACGTCAATAAGTTACGATATTTGTTTTAGTTTTTTGATTAATTGCTGTTGGTAAATCTAGTAAAGGGTTTGTATTTCAATTTCGTTTATGAGTCATTTATTGTGTTTTTAAGTTTAATATTCGCGTTTCTGTTGCAGTTTGCATTAGGGATCGTTAACGTTGGCTATGTTCCCTTGTATCAGGCGTGACTTGATGGAATTTGCTTAGGATTGTGAATGAAAATCAGTAACTTTGTAATTCCACATATTTTTATTATAAACTTGATGAAAACATGAAACCTGAGTGGAATGAAATTTGAATGAAATTGGAATGAAACCTGATGGTAGCGTGCAACGTCGAAACGTAGATCATTTCTAATAAATATATGTGGAAATTCAAATAGATCTTAAATCCACGTTTCAGGATAACGTTGTCGGTAAGAAGAATTTGTTACCCGTTAAGATTTTCGTTGGCCTAACGACGAGTTCCTGTTAGATTTAAGAATTCTAGTAGGTTTTTACTACTACCTCTGAACTACATCTACATCTACGATGTACCGTGCAAGCCACCACTAGGGTGTGTGGCACGGGGTGATTCCACACCAGGCATGCAGCACTCGTCCCAGAACAAATCAGAACCTCACACGCTCCCCCTGGCGCTAGGCGCAGGCCAAAAAGCAGTCAGGAGAACAGTGCGCAGTCCAACCGGAAACTGGGAGAGTGATACGTAAATGAACATGCAAGCATGCAGAACAATGCTATACACACATCTAGTGGTTAATATTACTGATGCTGTTAATTTATGAATACTACGAGATACTACTTCATGCAGAGAACAAAATAAAATAATGCCGGACAAATCGACCGGTGTGAAGTGTTAGTAGTGATGTTGTGTTATTAAGGACAGTTGAAGATTCTACTCTACGTATTGAGGGTGGGAGTTTTATATGATTGATCTATCGCAACTATTATGATCCCTTATTGTGTGTGGTAAAAATGACATTTTAAACCTATCTATTCGGCAGTCAATTTCCTTTATTTTATTCCTGTGATCGCTTCTACTGAAGAGTGAAAGCGGTGATGGTAGGTAGTGGTAGACGGACGAGGGAGTTTTTGTTTCGCGGGGGTCACGGCAAGAGTAGAGGCCGTTGGGAGATGAGGATCGCAGGGGAAGGTCACAGTCCCACTCTTCCTCGACCATCCCTTGAATTATTTATGTATTATTTCTTCCTCCCTTTTCTGTCCGGAGGATGGTCCGTTGAAGCGTGGGCGATGAAGTGGTTTATGGATTAATAATGACGCCTAGGATTGACGCCCGGTTTGATTCCGAGGAGCGGTGCCTTAATGGCTGTCGTTTGTTCTCCTCTTCACGAAGCGGAGCCGAGCGAGACTGAAAGACGTACCTAATCGATGTTTAGAAGCCCTTCCCCCTCCCTCCCCGAAGCAGAAACGTAACGCCCAGTTTAATGCGGTCAGCGTTGTTCGGCTCCTGGTTCAGTGTCCGCTGGCTGTCAAATATATATCACAAGCCCAACATATGAAAGGAGAAATTTCAAAAGTAGGCTTTAATGCTACCACAAATTCTTTGCTCTAATGCTTAAATGTTAACTCCGAGCGCCCGAAAGACGTATTAATAACTCCGAAGCTTATTCAAGATATGTAATGGCAGTCAACCAAAGTGCTGTGGCTCATCCAAATGAGACATAAGCGGTGAATGGGCAGGTTTTTCATTTTATTCCAAGTTGGTGGCACCTTTCTGCAATGCTTTCAAATGAATATGATGCCGTGACATTTGTATTCACACAAACAAAGTTAAATGAAGCACATAATTACGTAGGTACTTTGTATGCCGGTTGAGACGTGTACTTTTTGAAAAACTAGCACATTGCTTCAAATGGTTTCTTTTATTCTTAGCATCCATAACAATGCCTTTGAATGCTTCTCATGAATAATATATAATTTATTTATTATTTTTGTTTTGTGAAGCCTTGGAATATAACACAGGTATAATATATTTATCCTTGCAAACTTTTTTCATTAAATATTCCAAAATTTGTTGTAAGACATGAGAGTAGCTTCACTACCATTTTATACGGAATATTATATCCTCAATTCTCTTTATCTATGAATCCATCAGCTGTTTTTATACAGATACAATTTATACGAACGTCAAAAATTCTCAACACCCAGAGATTATGTCGATGTACCATTTAAATTTAATACCTATGTATTTATTTTAAAATGTTTTAACTTTGTGACTGGGTATAAATGGAATTATCTGATCCTGCTTTTTAATGATTGATGGTAAACGTGAAACAAGCCACACATTAACACGTTCTGTGAATTCGTGTCTCCTTAATTTCAGAATTTAAAAACGTTGGAAATATTGAATCAGGAAAATGCTCTGAAGTTTGTTGCTACGATGCCATTATTGATTTTTTAAATCTAGAACGTGTGCTGTAATCGTGTTAGGATTTTTTCACGACCGTACCTGAAGTATTGACTCACTTTTTCTCTCGTTATTTTTAGCAATATTATGCAAATTATATTTAGTTGAAAACTGAAGGATCAGAGCTGAAGATGGAGTTCGCGAATACTGCGAAGATTTAGGAAAGATTTTTTTACAGAAATAGGTAGTGGTTTGCAAATGATTTTCTTTTCGAGAAAAGGGAATTTGCCCTTGATGCTGTTAGGCAAGCAGTGGAAACCACGAAAAAGATTTAAAGTTATCAATATTTTAGGACAAAACTTAACATGTGGCATTTATCTCCCTCACATGGAGAACATTCCAGGCTGCCAAAGACATTTTCGTAGTGCCTTATTTGTTTTATTTTTTAAAATTTCAAAGAACCAATTGATTTATTTTCTTCTAAGGCTTAATTTTCCAATGTTTAGGTGAGCATTTTGGAATAGAGTGGTAAAAAATATTTAATTTTAATTGAATTTTGAAAGTAGTAAAAAATGGCAAATAAATATTGACATGCAAAACCACGTCGGCCAATGTATCAGCAGGTATCAATTCTTGGCCAATAGTTTGGTCGGTCCTCTTGCAGCAAAAGAGTAAATAAATGTTCCTGCCTCTCAAGATTTAGAAGGACCTACTGTAAAATTGTGTCTAGTTAGTTGGACAAGTTATGAGAAGCGATGCGAACGATTATTCCCAGTTTGGCATTTCTGTGAGTTTCTATTAGTTTCGAATCGCGTGCCTCTGCCGCTGTCCCCTGTTCAATAATCGACCGATTTGGTGGATGGAATCAATGAATGATTAGCTGACCTCAAACTCTCTTATCTCCTTCCGGATCTCCCGCACTTCAGTGTCCCTTCAAATGCATGCACACACTTCCGTCTTCCTCAGTCTTATCCGCTGCGTCTTTCATATCCAGGAACATCACCCCAGGTGTAGGTACACATGAAAAATGCCGGGTGATACTGGAAGATACCAAATTGATTATATAATGGTAAGGCAGAGATATAGGGACTGTGTAAAAAAACTCGCGTAGCTATCCAGGGGCGGATGCGGACTCAGATCATAACTTGGTGATGATGAAGTGTGAAGTTAGATTCAAAAGGCTTTGTAACAGTAGGAAGATAAAGAGGTGGAACCTTGAAGCATTGGAAGGGTTGAAGAGGAGGGAATACCAAGAGCTGGTAGAAAAGAACATAGGTGAAGCAAAGCGGATGGGAACAATAGAGAGAAGATGGGAGGTTATAAAAACAGGCATCGTAGGAGCGGCAGAGAAAACAATAGGAACAGTGGAAAAGAAGAGAGTTAAGAAGCAGTATGTTACGGAAGAAATGATTAAGAGAATGGAGGAGAGAAGGATATGGAAAAACGTCAACACCGACGTAGGCAAGAGGAAGTATAAGGAATTGAATAATAAAATCCTGCGAGTGACCAATCGGGCAAAAGAAAACTGGTAGAAGGGACAATGCGAGGAAATGGAAAAGCTGTAGGAGGAGGGGGAAGTGGGCGCTTTGTACGCCGAGGTGAAAATGTTATCGGGTGGTAAGAGAGGGTAAACGATACCAAAGGTTAAGGACAAAACAGGGAAGATATTAATCGAACAGGAAGATATCCAGGAAAGGTGGAGAGAATACGTAGAGGAGCTATATGACAGCGAGAATAGACCCTTTAGCCTAGATCTAGAGGATGAAAGAACAATAGGTAAGGATAACCTCGGACCAGAGTTTCTTGACAGCGAAGTAGAGAGGGCAATAAGAGAGATGATGGGTAGAAAAGCCGTGGGAACCGATAACCTACCTTCGGAGCTACTGAAGAACCTAGGTAGCGAAAGGGAGAGAATCATTTTTCGAACTTATTCGCAGGAACTACGAGGAAGGAGTTTCAGAGCCAGAGGATTTCGTGAAAAAAGTATCAATACCTATCCCGAAGAAGAAGAAAGCGACAGAATGCGAGGAGTATAGAACAATCAGTTTAATTTCGCACGCGGCAAAAGTTTTACTTAGAATAATAAATAGAAGGTTGGAGAGCAGAACAAACTACTATTTAGGCGATGACCAATTTGGGTTCAGGAAAGGAAGGACCACCAGAGACGCGATTGCGGGAATGAGGACACTTATAGAAAGAAACTTAGAGTATAATCCGGATGTTTTCGCTTGCTTTGTAGATTTCGAAAAGGCGTTTGACGGAGTAAATTGGGAGAAGCTGATGCAGATACTGGGGAAAATAGGAATAGATTGGCATGATAGGAGACTCATCCGAAACTTATATATGGAGCAGAGGGCTCAGGTGAGTGTAGCTGATGGTGAATCAGGGTGTGCAGTTATAGGTCGTGGGGTGCGGCAATGGTGCCCGTTGTCGCCTTTGCTTTTTAACATCCATGCTGAGGAAATGGTAGGAGAGGCATGGGAGGAGCTAGATGTGGGAATGAAAATAGGAAGCCAGTGGATAAAGTCGGTTAGATTCGCGGACGACCAGGCGTTGGTCAGCCAGACGTCGAAAGGATAGCAAACTTTGGTAGATACGTTGGAAAAGCAGTGCGAGAAATACGGGTTGTAGAATAATAATAGGAAAACAAAAGTAATGAGTTTCTCTTGGACAAAGACAGCGAGGCTGGTGATAAGTGTAGGAAGTCACAAACTGGAGCAAATCGAACAATTTAATTATTTGGGCAGTACGCTAGAAGAAACAGGACATAGTAGCAAAGGCAAAGGAGGAGAATAGTGCTAGCGAAGGAAGCGTACAATAATAGAAGAGAGCTGATGACGGGAACCCTAAGTAAGGATGTAAAAAGGAGGCTGGTGAAGAGCTTGATATGGAGTGTGGTGTTGTGTGGGGCAGAAACGTGGACCTTGAGAAAGGAAGACTAAAATAGGCGGAAGACGTTCGAGATGTGTGTGTGGAGGAGGATGGAGAAGGTGTGTTGGACGGAAAGGAAGACAAATGAGGAAGTGCTTGATATGGTGGGCGAGGAGAGGAAACTTGTGGATGAGATTAGGGTGAGGCAGGGTAGGTGGCTGGAAGCGGTATTGAGGGGCGATGGTTTGCTGAAGGCCGTGATAGAGGGAAGGATGTTGGGGAGGCGGGGAAGGGGAAGAAAGAGAATCTGTTTTATGGACGGGATGAAGAATGGTAGGACTTATGCTGAGATGAAGAAATATTAGAGGTGCATATATAGTACATGGCACGTGTAAGAGTCCGTTGGATATTCTCTGACTTTCATCATAACCTTCCTTTAACCGGTAGATTACTCTTAATGAAATGAAATGAGTATGTCTGATTCTAAGTAATACCATCTCCTTCAAGCATTTATGTATTTAACACTCACATGATTTGCTCAATGGATTATGATTGACGATTGTTTAACAATTTTGTCGTTGTTATACCACATTTTTAATCAAAAGCTTTTATTTTCTCCTTGGGTCCTCTGGTCCAATGTCAATTCTAATTACTACCATGTAGTTATATTAACAAAAACGAGAAATATGTATTGCTTATATTATAAACTTTGTTGACCAAAAAAAATGCTCCCGGTATCTTAAGGAATTTCCTGGGGATCGATTTGAGTGAGGATTATCCCATAATTCGCTCGGTGGCAATCCTATTCGTCAGGTCGACGCGTTACCAATCTGGTTACCACGGTTGGATTGCGTTCCTGTATTTATTTCTCAACTGAACCGTCAACTTTGTACATATCTCTACGTTAAATCTTCCGGGTTTCGTCTATGCGTCTTAAAAATCTGTTTGTTCGGCATATTTCAGTAATCTGTTCTCGTAAATAGTTTTACATTTAACCATTCCATTCCAAGAAAACGGGTTTAATTTCATTAGTTATTTTGCGTCCATTAATAAGTCATTATCATCGCTCACCCATGGCCCTCTGTCCGCCATCTCGTCCATAGAAGAGGGTTGGAAGTCGCTCAGGGCTCAAATGCTACTCGCTGACCTAAGGTTACTAGTGAATCTTCAACCTCTGCTGGTTCATGTTGGCGCAGAGAGTGCTATGTGTACCTCCGCTCTACACTTTTAGGGCACGCGAAATTGGCAAAATAATAGAAATTCACTGGCGAAGTGAAGGGTTAAACATACTTGCTTCCTGACTCCCAAATAATGATTGTTTTTAATCATATTGATTATTACAAAACATTACATCGAAATTATAACCTGCCGTATCTAATCCCACTTTTCGTTCTCTTTTATTTCTAATCCCTTGCCCTTGTATTTTATTTCCCTGACACCACCTGCCACACTCCCTCCCTTCGTTTTATGTACGCGTAGATATCATTGGTCCTAGTCCCCCGACCCCATCCCTCCCACCTCTTGTGTGACTAAGTAACGAATCAAAGTAGAAACGAAAGCGACGTTTCGTAAAGCTCATCTAGGAGCAAGCGGTGTGCTGAAACGTAGATGATGGAAGGACTAAGAAGTTGGGAGCGCCTAAGGATTAGGAGGCGTCACACGCTAGGGTTAGATTACTTGATAACTTAATATCACGCGAGTATCAAGGCAAGACACTAAGGATATTGCTTTAACCCCGCTCTATAATTCGGCATCTGATGGAAGTGAAATTATTCGAGACTGATGTGTTCAAGAAGTCGTGTTTTCCACGCGCCGTGAGTGTGTCCTAAATAGAAATGTGAGAACAAGAGACACTCCGTTAACGTGCAGTTCACTTTTTATAATAATTATAATATAGTTTATTGTTCACAGATTTACATCCGATATGAAAAATTTTCATGAATCACATTAGAGTTAAAAATACATTTAAATTTAGTGTGCAAAGCATCAATTTAAGAAGAAAGTATTACAATTTAGTGAACAACAAGATAAAAAACAACATGCCAAATGAATGGAATAAACATCATGAACAAAACACAATATAGAATATGGGACGCGAAGTAAGTTCACGCAATGAATTAAATATAAACAGAATTAAATGTTTTGGTACAACAATTTGAAATAAATAACAATGGAAAAATAAACCAAAATAGTGCAACCCATACATGGTTAAAGAATTGAAATGAATAAAAACAGCTTATGTGGGGCAAGTTAGGTAAGAATATAATTTATTTTTGAATTGGGGCAGCGATGAGGAATCTTTAAATGATTTAGGTAGGCAGTTCCAAGTTTGAGAGGCGGTAACGGTAAATGATTTCTGAAATGTGGAGGACCGATAATGTGAGACATATAGGTAGTTAGGGTCTTTCTTAAGGCCGTTTTACACGGTGCATTTGTTTGTTCAAACTCTTCCGTGAACTCTTGCATGAGGCAAAATGTATCGTGTAAAGAGGCAAATTGTATGAACGCTTGTGCGAATGTCTCAATGCCTGCACGGGAAATAGAACCTGTTCTAATTTCGTTGAGACAAACGTACAATCTCACGTACATTCGTTTGTGCAGTATCTTTCATCGTGTGAAACGGCCTTTAGGGTTAGGGTAGTTGGACACTTTCGCCCATTCCCTCTTACAATTCCTTTTTTCCATTACTTCCCTTTGTTGATGGCTGGTTTACTAACTCCCCCTGCCACCCACCTCTGCAGCGCCTCGCAGGGTATAGTAGTATGTAGTTGTAACGACCTCCCCCGGTCGTCTTCTTTCCCTTCCCCCCTTCTTCCTCGGACGCCTCGGAAAGTGTCGCGTGGGCGTGACTGGTTTCAAGTGTCGTCGCGTGAGGGAGATAGGAGAGGGGAGGGGAACCCTCCCCTATTCCCCCCCCACCCTGCGTTTGTCGTGGAGCCAAGTCGCTCGGCGGGGGCAAGAATCGGGGGCATTTGGTCTTCGGATGAGGACTGGGAGGGCGTGGGCCAGATGGAATGGGACGAGCGGGCCACTTTGTTTCGCTGCCGCACTCGGAGAGGGACACTTTGAGAGAGTGTAAGATGGGAAGGGAGGGTGGGGTGGAGGGAGGAGGAGTGAATGATGCTGGGCCGGCGTCCACCAGGTCATCCCAGAGCATTACATTTTGATGCGGATTTTGAAAGAGCTCCATTGAGATTACGTGGTTCCAAAGTTGTGTGGAATAGCCGCGAGGCGGCGGTGGGAAAAACTGGCAGGTAGTGCCCGAAATTATAACACGAGTGCTTATTGCGTGAATCAACTAAATATTCACTATGAGTAATGGTAGCGGGCGTGACTTCGTGGAAATCCTTCATAGTAGGAGCGTCTGAATAAATTACAACTTGGCTGTTTCCACATGAGGTTTTATTGTTACCGACCATGGTTTCGTTACAGAGTAACCCTTGATAATGTTACTCTGTAACGAAACCATGGTCGGTAACAATAAAACCTCATGTGGAAACAGCCAAGATATAATTTCTTCAGACGCTCCTACTAAATATTCACTAGTTCATAATTAACTTTGTGGTATTCCATTATAATGTTTGTCGATGAATATCTGTTGCTAATACCACTTTTATATAAATTAAGCGACCCGAGTTTCAGTGAATAATCTCCATCATCAGGCAATCATCATCTCAATTAATGCCTGATGATGGTGATTATTCACTGAAACCCGGGTCGCTTAAAGAATATAAAAGTGGTATAAGTAACAGATATTCATCGACAAGCAACTAAATATTATAACTTCTTCCCTTTTATCGACCACAATATTATTCTAGAATATCATTTTTTGAGCATTGGTATTTTTCTTTTTAATTTTCAAATCTTACGTTGACATTACCTACTTTTTGTCATTTTCATTGAAGTTTGGTCTTGGTGAAGATCAGTATTCAGGGACTTGTTCTAATAAGTGTGAGTCGTGAACAGAATGTTTATAAACAACGCGTTTTATGTTACCTGTCAAAATAATTATTCATTATGTGTGTCATTCTGGTTCTCTCTATATCATTCTGTTCATTACTCACACTTATTAGGACAAAGCCCTGAAGATGTCAATGAAAAATGACTAAAACTTGGCAATGTCAGCGTTGATTATTAAAAATAAATAGACTAATACTCCAACACTTATATTCTACTACAAGTAAATATTGTTGAACGTTCCGAGGACGATATTCCCTTCTTCTTAGATGCAGAACTTGATGTTCTTCCGTCCATAGTAACACCTTTATCTGGGAATTCTCTCTCTTATTTTGAAGGTATTTAGCCATATTCCCCGAAATTAAGAAAGTTGTCAGCATTTCATGAGTTGTATCTCTCAATTTTGCTTAAGCTTGTTTAAATGAAGCTGGTTTCTTGGTGGTATCTCTTTCAAAAATCTTAACTCTTATATTTATCGCTTACTCGCGATCTTCTTACACGATTTTACGTCAAGCTACACTAAAATTCCGTGATTTGATACCCAAAATTGGTGTTCATCATGTCATGCATGACTTAGGCACTCATTTTAAAAAAATGCTTTGTATTTCACTCTTTTAATCACTCTCTCGTTTGTATTTCTCGTATTTTTTTAGTTGAAGAAATATTTGCTTTTCAGAAGTTCTTGGCGTTACCGCGTACCCCAAAGGCAACTCCCACCGGTACCGGTTAATGATGCTTTCCACGTGAAAATAATTTATCAGAGATGGTAAAGTTGCCACATTATCAACAGTGATTCGGTATGAATCACCAATGATTGAATTTTATATCAGTATCTTAACCCGGGAGTGGTCGCTAAGCTACGAATCACGCGAGCGGTCGCGTGTGAGACTTTTTCTCACACTCAGATGTATCATTGATTATATCTATCACAGAGCGTTTATTGGCAATATATTACACTATATATAGATTTAATTTATTTCTCTTAATGTTCGTTTGAAACAATGACTCCCACATATACACAATTACTGTTACAATGACGTAATCATTGCAACGTTTACTGGCGATGATATCGTTGGGTATAAATGAAGAAAATTACCATTCTCAAGAAGAAATATTTATTTATGAGGACATACTTTCTCATGACTCATAAATTTGCGTTTGCATATCTGCTCTCCACGAAATGAATCAACTTTGCCCGCATGTTGCGAAAGTGTGACACAAGTGAGTTATACAAAAACACTAACGCCAGTGGTCGCGCGATGAGGAAAAGTGTCACATCTTGTAGCCGACGGTATCAGACATTACACAGCTGCGGACGATTCATTTATACTTATTGAGACGTTCGGTCAATTGGAAGAGATAAAAAGTCAGCTAGAAGGAAAGGAATCTTATTCTAACTCATGATTACAAAGTGAGCACAAGTTCAAATTTGGCGTGAGAGAAAATCTCATAGCGCGCCCAATGGCGGGTTAAATAACGATGATGCTCGCAGTTTCCAGCGTTGATCCGCTCGTTAGTATTCCTTCGACTCGCTTTGCTCTCTGGCACTATCTTTTCCAACATCATTTTGAGAATTCGTGGTCCATACCATGCCTGGTTACTTTTTCCAATATAATTTGGTTATTTTGTGGCGATTGAATTCTGTTAAAATATAATTGTTTTCGTTGTATTGCTCTTGCAATTGATCCCTACCCTAGTCTTGTCTACAAGTTATCGCAATTAATTTTGCTGGTGCCTTCGTTCTCTTATGGAGTTACTTTCATACAATTCTTGGGAATGTCGTGCGTGTGTGTGTGCGTGCTTGAATACGTTTTGGATTGGCTTTTACTGCTCTGCGCTTCAATTAAGGAGAGCAAAATCGCTCTTATCATTTCATGATGGCGAAGATGTTGCCCGAGTACCTATATAAGGCACCAACATGTGACATTTTTCCTTTATTATTCTGCAACTTTTCGTCCTCGCGCACGTAATTACCATACTTTGAAGCATTTGAATTTCTTTAGCTTCAAGGAAGGCGTCAACGGTTTTCTAATGATTTAGACATAAAACTTAATATTTTTTGTAAAAACCGACCGAAGCATTGACCTCCGGTATATTCACGGGGAAATCTCGCCTTGTCGATCTATCTGTCGCATTGAATTACCCACCTCGTCCGTTTAACAACTATTTTTCCCGGCCGGCGTGAAGCAAGAGGTGGCGTTATCTCAGTGGCCAAAAGCTGCACGCCCCTTGGGCCGAGCACTGACTGTCCCGTTGGTGACACGAGAGGCGTTCTGGGCCAATACGAGCTGTTTCTCACCGCGGCGCCCCAAGAGTGGCGTGACCTGAAAAGCGAAAGTCCGCTTCGGCACGGAACGCGAAGAAAACAAGTAATTCGAGGAATTCCGAGCTGTTGGTACTCTTAGTCTGCGTCCCAACGGGAACACCTGTTTGACAAAGAGGGGACAAAAACTTCATGTTTGCTCGGGTACGCACAGCGCTGCTGCATCGGCAGTGCTTCTGCGCAAACGGTCGTTAGGTATCACATTTTCAGAACATAATTTGCAAATATCACTGCCTTAAGTCCTTCCTTCTCCCATGGGGCTACGACCTGATCTTGGCCTTATTTAGATATCTATGGCAATCCTCTCATTCTCACTGTGGCAGTTCTCCAGTTCCGCACGCCACTGGTATTAATATGTATACATGTAGGTATACTATCCAGCCACCTTATTTCGGCGACCCACATTTTGGTATCCTATTGTTAATATTTGATCATTTTTGTTCTTAGTTTGTGCTCAGCAAACTTTATTTTGGAGATTTTAATTCATTCAATACGGCTTAACGAAAAGTTTTTGCTACTCATTTTTGTATTTCCTGCGCCATCAGCCTTTTTTTGATCGATATATTTATTTTCAGCATTTTGCTCTCAAATGTGGGCATCATGACTCAATTCTCTACATCCGAGTTAGGAAAGTCCTCAGCTTCAAAGGAAGAATAAAAACTAGCAATTTGTTTCGTGACGCTATTTATCTCTCTGTTCCTGTAATACTTCACCATTAAGCTACATCATCATCCTGATTGTACTTGTTTTTAGGTATGTAGCTTTATAGTTGACGCTTACAAGTACGCATCATTGATACCTTGGTACAAAATTGGAAGTTTTGTTGATTTAGTTGCTGTGAAAGTTGGCAAATTCGTGAAAACCACGACCATTTAATCCCACCAAGTTTAATTACTTTCTGAGAGTCTGCGACGAAGGCTCTTTTAGATTGGGCGTGTAGAATCTCCGTGGAAGTCACATGCAACACCTGTGTCTCAATATATTTACGGCCTTATCCGTTATTCTGTCTTGAACCAATTCCAACTCGTATTTGAAATGGAGAGAAGAAATTTAAATGGCAACCAAATCACAATAATGTCACACAAAAAGAGTAATATTATTTAAAACTCCTAATTTATAAGAAAGAGCCCATTAACGCTATTACTTTCAAAAACGTTTCATATTAGGCGATTTTTAACGTTAATGAGCCGGGTTTTTTACAAAAAGAGTTCGGAAGAAGAGTGCTTCCTTAAAATGAATTACGAATGAATTTCGAGGGCGTATTTCCTCATGGTTTCAGATTTAAAGATAGGTCACAGAAGATATTTATTTCTATGTAATACTTTATGTAAGAAGGCTTACATAAAGTATTACGAAAGTAAAGACTTACGTCCGTACGTCCAAAATATGCTATAAATTCTATGGGAAATCTTTTCATCTATGATGTTGAGGTATTGTTCCAGGACTATTTCATGGGTTTCATTTTAAAGTTACGTTTTTATTACCCTTTACAGGCATGCATCTATAATATCATAACGTGTTATATGATTAAGTTTATTAATAATTTAAGCATTTCGGACTAAGATAAATATTTCAACATTGGGGATTAAAAAAGCATTTTAGCATTTTTATGGAACGAATATATGCCCTTATTAATAATATATATATGTAGCCTTTTCTTTTGATCACATAAATAAAATAACATAGAATAGTTTTATTAGTTTCTTCATTTTTGCTTGAAGGTCTCCGTAGTCCCCCTCGCTCATATGAAATCTAGACTTATTTAAAAATGACCCTTTGCTTAATATTGGCATCGCCGCGAATGAAGCATTAGTGAATGATGATACCCATTTGATATAATATGTGTGTTGCCGCATGTTCAGGATGCAAGATGATTCTTTTTCATTTGGAAACTCACCTACGATCTCCTTGTATTGACTGAATTGGAAGGTTATTTTTGCTTCACAATTAGAAATTTTGAGCGTTTAACAATGGGGTTTCACACATGGATTTTTTCTTACTAAAATATAAATAAAGTAATGACTTATTTTTTCGCGTACTTGACAGTGAATCAAAACACAGTATATACGCAGGTATGCTTCGATGTCTTGCAAAGTCCATTACTGTTTTTTTTTTTGTGGGAGGCAATTCTTTAACAGCATTAATGAATGATTGTCCGGTTTTTCGACGTTTTCTGGTTTAGTATCTATTTGCATTTTTGTTAACCAAATATGTCAAGAGGCATCAATTTATCGTCAAATTTTTTGTGTCCTAATGCACCGTTGGACCAAATTGGTTGATTTTTGCGAAGGGAATTTATCGCGTGGTAGTTTGGCGAGCAAGGTAAGGCGCTGCCCAAGTATCTTTATGCTTTATTTTGAGATTGCGTCGATACCGTTACCAGGTCAATAGTCCTCGTGTCTCTCACACGACGTTATCTCCGTTCGAACACCCTTCGTTGACCGCATGCTCTGAAAGATGCCGAGAACTCGAAGCTTTAAACCTCGGCCAGAAGAGAGCTAATGTTGCCCACGTGCGGAATTATGCATGCTCAGCTAGTATCACTTTTTAGGTTAATGGGTCTTAAAACTCGTCTTTCAGTTGTTGGCGCAAAGCAGTTCTCAGAGTTCTCGATGGCTTTGTCACAAAAATGCTACATAGCCTATTTTAGTCGCCAGACTGGTGAATTCTCAAGAATGGAAATTATTGTACCTGATTCAGTGGAACTGAGTGATTGAGAGTGTATCATTCTTGGGAAAGCACCAGCACAGAAAACATACGATTCGTTACAGGTCGTATGTTTGGCTTCGTTGCTCGTACGTTTGGCATACAGTTCGTATGTTTGGTTTACAATGCTAAAAATTAAAAAAAAACAGACTACGCAAAAAAGACTGACCATTACCTAATGGTATTGTCAAGATCTACTGACTAGGCAGCCCCTAAAGGTAAGAGGCGAGGAATGCTGAGAAAAGGTGTTTGAATCTTCCATGAGAACACTCTCCACCCAAGAAACCTTTATCTTTCTTTTCTTCTTTGAACTCTCCCACTTTGAGCCTGAACTACAAACTCATTCCCCATCTGCCATAAAATGTCATTGTATCTCAATGCTTCATGGCACCCGGCGACTTCTTTCTCTTTCTTCGGCTGAAACAAGTAATGCAAGAAATAATTAATTTGCAAATCTTGAGAACTATATCTCTTTACTTTCTGCCCAAAGGCACAAATTTTAATCATTATACTCTCCATCATTTCAATACCTGGGCTGCGCTGCTAGAGTTAACGCAGAAATTACATATTGGTTATCATTATACGTGACATATTGCGTATCGGAACGCTTACGACCGTAAATTCCACATCGACTATTTGTAATGAAACGTCGAAGCGGAGTATTTTCTGAAATCCTAAAGGGGAGCGAGCTTTTTAAGAGGAACGGCTACATCTCAAGACATTTCGAGCAGAAATATTTATTACAAACAAACTCCCATGTCATCTCATGTAAGTGCAACAGAGGCTGATATAGTTTATCGCGGAACTCATTAGTGTTGTGGGTTCGGATGAATGGAGGTGGTCGGGAGAATGAACTCGACGAGGTTCTTTTGAAAGAAAAAAATCTTCCATCCCGTGCGGAGTGTTGAGGTTGGGGGTTGAATGGCTTACCACGACATTTTACAGTAGGCCGTCTCTTCTCCTTTGCCCCCCCCTCCCTATCACCGCCTTATTTGAACATTCGCCGGATGAAATCCCTCGAGTCCTCCACACCACACCGCCGCCGGCTCTTTGTCTCATCGCCCGGGCGGGTGGCCGTACGCGGGCGTCTGCTGCCGGGTTGCGCGTGAATCATTAAGCGCCCTTCCGCGCGCGAGCCTTTCTCTACCCCCGAGACGACTGCGAGCATCGTCCATTGCGAGTACTATTCCTCCGTTTCGCTCCCCACGGCTTCCTACGCCTTTCTTGGGTGAAACAAAGAGCGGGGCTCTCTCCCCCCCCCTCGGCGGGGCTTAAGGTGTAGGCTGGCTCGATGGAGGCAGTTTGCTCAGTTCTCCGAATATTCAACTCCTCTCCTCCTCCTCCACTGCCAACCCGCCCACTTCCTGCATACATTTTGCTTCGGCTGGGAGTTTCCATCGGGAAACGAAAGTGGTTGGTGGCAGGGATAGAGAGGACATTTGAAGACGTTTAGGACCCGAAAGTATTTTACACCTCCGCCCAATGATTCACGAGTGCATACGTTATCACACCCACGTTAGAAAACCAATAAACGCTTTGTGTATGATGGAAACGAGTTTTTTCCTTGATTTATAGAGTTGATAATAGTACAAGGTCTAATTGTAAGTTTTAGTTGAGAGTAGTGTTGGATTAAATTAGATTCAGTTATTTTTCTCTAATCTTGCACTTACCATTGTGCCGCCATATACCCTGAAAATTGAACTTTTGATATATGTATAATTCATCGAGCGGTTTGCCTTCATGACTTAGCGTTTTGCAAAAAAGGTATCGAATGCAAAATAACATTTTCTTCATATGAGTAAAACATTTATAGGTGTAGCTATAGGTAAGACAGGTGAATTTCTTCCTTATTTTATCTTTAATTTGTACAAACAATAAGAAACTACTTTACTGACTCCAAAGATGCGTAAAAATGTTTCTTGCTTTAAAAAATGGTAGCAGGATTCCATGCAAAAACTATTTAATCGGGAGCTATTTAATATAGCTTAGGCTATGACAAATTAGATATATTTTGTTGTTACAACTGCATTAGTAAACTAAGTCGCCTTCGTGTCTTAGTTGAATTTTTAATGACTCTATCATTTACTCTACTAACTGATTTTGGTGTGCTTAGTAGCGTATGATCAAGATTTGCTGATAAAACTGTGTTAAGTAAAAACGTTAAAGATAATATGCCCAAAATTCAATATTTACACGTTGTGAAGATTTTTGAAATTACTTCAAATAATATTTATTGAATTTCAAAATTAAGGCGTATATATTTTAGTTTAAACGGTGAAAAAATCCCTCCACTTGGAAAGTGGATATAATTTTTCAGACTCATAAAACAAAATGCCAAATTTTCCTCTTGAATTTTCTCACTAGCCTGCAAATGCTTAGCATGTTTCAATGACACGCGCTTAAGTTTTCCAACAATTTCTCAGTCAATACCCCTTATGTATCGTGGGAGGTATCAATTTTAACGGCTTGTTAAGTGACTCTGGTCGGATTAATGAGTGAAAATGTCACTCATCCTTGAATTCGATTTTCATTGGTTATTTGTGAGTGATCTCGTGAAATGAACATCGTCTCTTGCTGCCGTGCTTGTAGGAAGGCAAGAGTTTTTTTTCGATGGCGGGTGGTTCGCAAGCATTCTGCTCCGGAAAGAGGGGACGTATCTGGGGCCAACGGCTGCCGACCCCGTTGATGGAGTCCAAAAAGGAAAAATATTTATTTAGCCTCTTGTATTTTTTGCCCGCTCCGGACGGGGTAATGGGCATCGGACGAACCTAAAGTCACGTGCCGGCCAATCCCATTTCGGGAGTTAAGGGTGCGCGAGAGGGTTGGGGGCCTTATAGCTGCGTCGCCAGGAGCGAAAGGGAAGGGGAAAAAGAGAAGTGCAGAGGGCGGCCATCTCGGGGAATGGAAGGAAAAAAAAAGATGATGGGGAGATTTTATTCGGTGGTCCTTCGCCTACGAAAAAGTTTCGCCCGGGTAAACTGCTGCCATTCCACTGTTTTTGTCCGAGGGCTTGTTTTATTTCCACTATCGGCCGTCGTCTGCTGCCGGTTCGTGTGCACCGTTGCTGCTTCTGCCGTCGGGGAGTCCCGGTCATCACGTCGCCTTCCCTGCGGGTCACTGGACCCCGTTAATCAGGATGATGCTGTCTCTTTAGGGCTTGGAGACTGGAAATGAATGAGTCCTGCCTTCGCCGCTGTCGTGCACAGTTTTCCCGGCTACAAGTGGTCAATGAGTGACGTTTATTTAATGCTGATTATTCAATTACTAGATACTTCATACATGTGATTAAATATAATGGCGCGTATTTATTTGGTTTATAGTACGCAGTTAACTCCAAGCGGTCGGCTACTCTAAGATTGTAAAACGTTGAGTAGTAAGTGGTTATTTACGCAATTATATTCACCTACGTTTTCTGATAGCAGCTTAGAGTTTATTTAACCTGTTTCAGAATAGTTCAAGAGATCGTTGTTTAGCAAGATTCAGAAAATATTGTTTAGCTTATTTTCATTAACTTACCAGGTAAAATAACTATTTCTATGCTCATTTAGTTGAAACTTTTGACTTACGATATTTCATTTCGAAATGTGAATGTAATCTTCAATTTTTGAACTTGAATTATGCATATATTTGACTGATTAAGACTTTACTGATGATGGATTATGCATCTGATTTTTAACGCCAGCTATTTTGCCATAAATTCTTAATCTTTTTCCTCATCTTGCCCAGTGTGCTTTGAAGGATGATACCTTCAACATGAATGAATTAAATAAAAGTGGGCACCTGGATCTTTCTGTTAGCAGAATGTTTGACTGGTGAAGGCTTTACTGATGATGGATTATGCAGCTGATTTTTTAACGTCAGCTATTTTGCCATTAATTCTCAATCTTTTTCCTCATCTAGCCCAGTGTGCTTTGAAGTAAGATACCTTCAAAATGAATGAATTAAATAAAAGTGGGCACCTGGATCTTTCTGTTATCAAAATGTTTTACTATGAGGAATATTCATTGCGAAAAGTTTCCAATTTTCAGATGGCTAAATTGATAGATGTTAATAAATGTAACAGAAATTAATTAAAACTTGCTATTCTTATCACGTTTGTTATCGCAACTGTCTGGGCCTTCTATTGGTCGGCGATTATTTCTTCGCTGAGGTTTATCATTTGTAATATCTCTCCAAAATTTGTTATTATTCCGCCATCTCTGTATTTAGTCTTTTTTAAAATAGTCCGCGGAATCTGGCCATTTTTAATTTTGTTTCGCCTCTACATCTTCTTTACAATCTACTCCTATCCTCCTCAGGTCTATTTTCTATGACGCTCCGTTCATACTGTTTCGCGAAAGAGTCAAAGGGAAGTCAGTCGTTTCCTCTTACGGTCTAGGTAAGCCGATCTGGATGTGACCTCCAGCTCAAGTACGCGCTTAAGCAATTGTTATCCCTCTCGCGGATCATCATGTTCCCCTAGGGCCGTGTATAATATCGTTAGTGTTACTGACCTCTTGCAGCAACTGGGATGGGAAACGCTTTCAGACCGTCGATTAAAATTTAGACTCAATCTATTATGTAAGTTCCAAACCGGTCTATTTTCTGACGACGTTGATAATATTTTACGAAATCCGACATACTACGGTAGATCAGATGATGAGAATAAAATTAGGGAACTAGACTGCAGAACGGACAGATTTAAAATGTCATTTTTTCCCACGAACGATAAGGGACGATAACAGCGGCCAAGGAGACTTCTATCTAGGTTTGTCGATAGGTATACACTACTTAGTATACTTAGTATACTTAGTAGTAGTAGTACTCCCTAACACTTGAAACCTTATCTGTTACCAATTACTAGCAGCACGCCGTGCATGTTTTCTACATAAGTCTTGAGTCTCTGTCCACTTGTGTAGTTGCAAAATACATATATATTAACGGTCCCTCTCCATTGTGATAATATATGTAGTGTAGTGCATGCTGGTGAAGCTTCGTCTCGTGACAAGCATTAGCGATTTATGCTAATGTATAATTAGTCGTAGTTACACTAACTTTAGGGTATAGTGCAATGCATGTTGGTGAATACTCAACCCCTGCCACACACCCCTGAGGTGGCTTGCAGGGTATTTTGTAGATGTAATTGTAGATGTAATGGAAGTGTTGCGGAGCGTGGCTAGTTGACGGAATAAGCGCTCCTCGGCGAGCTAATAATACTTCCACAACTGCTGCCGGAAGCGATTTCGTCGCGAACCACTCACGCGGCCAAGAGTCACAATCTTCGCAGAATCCACAACATATGAATATGAATGTTTGTGTAGGCTGCGCGTCATCGCGTCAGTTTTCGGCACCGGGAGGGTCCTTAGGGTGTGGGGTGAAGGGGGGGGGGAGGGTCTGCTTCTAGAGTGAGTGAATGTAGGACGAGTCACGCTGTCCGTGAATCACGGCTTTGTCTTCAGAGGGGTCGCTCGCCGAGTCCCCCTCCTCCCCACATCTTCCACCTCCTCTCATTTCGCTCATCGCACTAGTCTTTTCGATATGGATGAGCACTGAAAGGAAACCATCGATGGCTGGCAGGTGCACACTATTGAATTTCCACCATCGTTCCATCATGTCGACTCTAAAGGCTCTTCCTAGGCTCCAGTCTCGGGGTGCCAGTAGGCACGTCAGACACCTTGGAGTTTCCATCCGACAACAACTTTCCCTAACTTTATCGTCGCACTTTCCAAGTACTCTTTTAACAATTTCCAATTTACGATTAGCTTGACCGGTAATTTCCCGAATATGTTTACTCCACGAGGGATCATTAGTCAGTTTAACTCCGAGGTATTTAACCGATTCTACAGTCTCTAATTTGCTGATTTTTATGCAATAGCTGTTACAAGGAGCGTTCTTCCGTTTCCAAAAATTCATACCTGTCCGTTCTGCAGTCTAGTTCCCTAATTTTATTCTCATGATCTGATCTACCGTAGTATGTCGGATTACGTAAAATATTATCAAGAGATTATTATTATTAACGTCGTTAGAGACACTGATTTTAGGGTGTAGTGTGGTTCATGTTTGTGAATACTCACCCCCTGCCACGCACACTTGAGGTGGCTTGCAGGGTATTTTGTAGATGTAGATGTAAAGAGGAAAAGAGAAGACAAGTCACATGGGTTATTTGTCTTGGGCTGAATTATTAACTGGCTTGACATGACAATCAACGACTACGCTCACGTCAACTACCCAAAAATCCGATGGATTATTCTAAATCTGAACTCTTAGTTAACATCGGGTTAAGGCTTCGTCGTATCACGATTAACGTAAACCTGGCGTAATAACCCAAGGCCTCAATGTTAATTGTAAACACCTTCATGGGCAAGTTGGTTCGGCAGTTCTATGTGCTTTCTTTCAAAATTTAATTACAATGAAAATCAATTTGCTGTATAGGAAGTGATATCCTAAGAGTGACGATGAAATGATGTCCTTAGATGATTGCTCAGATCCAAATGAACTTGAAAGTAAGAAAAAATGCTTTCAAGAGTACCTCTAAGTTCTGCAATTCCTGTGCATAATCGATCCAATAGGTTTAAGCTCCTTTATCTAACTGATGACTGGTACAAAAAAGTACGAGAGACTAATCCGGAAAAAACACCATTTGTCGTCCCTTTCGAGTAATTCCATTGCCCAATTCTATTCCGTTTTTTCATAGCTAATGTTCCTACTAAAATTTCGATAGGCCCTTACAGGATGGTATGTAGGTGTAGAATGATTTCAAGATTGAGCGTATGATGTAACATTTTCTGCATTTATTCTGAAAAATACCTGGTTTTCTGTGCCTACCAGGATTCCTTCTTACCGCAAAAATTTGTGGTCACAAAAAAAGTGCGACGCTGGATCTACCGAAATCCTTCTGTCCGTATTTTGCCTCTCTTGATTCCATTTCCCTTCTACCTGGCTTCCCTTCTTCATGGTTGGTCCAAACACCCCCCGCCACGCACTCTTTCCTGGAGGAGGCATTATGTAGATGTAGGTGGAATGCTTTAGAGCTTCTATATTTGTTCTTTTTAGGTTTCAAGCATATAATCCTTTTGTGGTTATATTTTTCTAATGATGACTTTAATACCAGCACAGGCACGTAGCCATAAATTTGCTTCAGGGGAGGGGGGGGTCTAAGTATAGCTCAAAGCATGAGTGCCCCTTGGCTAGTGGTCCCCTTGGCGTAAGGCAGTCGCCGCACAGGGAAAAATTTCGGGGTTGGGGGGGGGGGGGGGCTGAAGCCCCTAAAGCGGCTTGCAGCCCTGCTACGTGCCTGTAACACCATACAGAAAGGGTCAGTGTTGGGAATAATTATGCTGAATATTACTCCAAAGTGCTGTTATCATCTCTCCATATTCTTTTTTTCCTGCATATTTTCACTTTCACTTCAATTTAATCGACAGGGAAACTTAATGCATCAAACGAGAGAGGAGAAATTGAAGAAATATTTACGAGGAAGTTTTAGAAGCACTGAGTGGGTGACTGAAGTAGCAAAAAGAGGAAGTATTACTGTCGAACGGTTAGTTAAAAAGAAAAATTTCCGCCACCGTTTTTGACCGCAGCCAAAAGAAAGCGGAGCTGTATTCCACTAACACAGACTTCTCAAACTTTGCGTCCAATCTCTAATCTACATATACATAATACTTAAACTGCAAGCCTCCTCAAGGTTTTGTGGCAGGGGGTGAGTTATCACCAACGTGTTCCTCGCTTTACCAAAGTAAAGTTACCAAGAAGGTACTGTATCTACAAAATACCCTACAAGCCACCACAGGGGTGTGTGGCAGGGGGTGAGTATTCACCAACATGCATTAAACTAAACCCTAAAGTTAGTGTAACTACGACTAATTATGCATTAGCATAAATCGCTGATGCTTGTCACGAGGCAATGCCTCACAAGCATGCACTACTACTCTACAGATATTATCACAATGGAGAGGGACCGTTAATATACATGTATTTTGCAACTACACAAATGGACAGAGACTCAAGACTTATGTAGAAAACATGCACGGCGTGCAGTTAGTACAAGGTAATAGAAAATGATTCAAGTATTACGGAGTACTACTACTAAGAGCTACACTACCTAACGACAAACCTAGATAAAAGTCTCATTGGCAGCTGTTATGGTCCCTTATCGTTCGTGGGAAAAATGAAATTTTATATCTGTCCGTTCTGCAGTCTAGTTCCCTAATTTTATTCTCATAATCTGATCTACCGTAGTATGTCGGATTTCGTAAAATATTATCAACGTCGTCAGAGAATAGACCGGTTTGGAACTTACGTAATAGATTGAGTTTAAGTTGGTGCATTAGAAAAATCATGCAAATACTTGTCATGAGATGACATTTCACCAACTTGCATTGCACTTAGGCATGCCATTAATGTGAGAGAATGTATTTGTTTTAATGTATTTTCTGTAATTCAATTCAAAGTTTCCATTCTCCTCCTTTGCTCATGGATTGTGTCCTAACAACTCCTGCCGAGCCTCTTTGTGTCAGATCGCACTGTGGTATCCACGGGGAGGATGAGAAAATTTTGCGCAGCTTTATCATCGCCTTCCCTTCCCCTCTTGGGGTACCCGTCGGCGATTCTCATCCCCAGGCTCTCTCTCTCTTTCGTCCGTCTTTCTCTCTCTATCTCTCGCGGGCAAATCATTTCACGCCTTCTTACTCCCGCTCCCCCCCCCTTTCTCTTCCCTTGCCTCCCCAACCCCTTACCCCCAATCCTACATTTCAAAATGCCTGCTTCCTGTCCAGCCTATTCCAACGCCTTCACATGCATACGTACGTATATGTACACTCTTTGACGAAGAGAATGTGGTGGCCTTGGCTGGTGGGATATTGAGTGAGATTGGGGTGGAGGAAAAACATTTTTGGGCAGTCTTATGAGAGGAAAAACTAGTTGTGGGACGGAGCGAATATATCTCATCATACTCCCCACTGTCCTTCTGATCCCATATGTCCCATTACCTGGGGTTGCAATGAGGCGCCGACCTGGCGGTTGCTTCGTTTCGACTGTCGGGTGTTATCGTGGTGACGAGTGTGTGGTAGGAAATGGATGAGGGGATGTTTTGCCATCAAGTATGTGTTTTTATGCAATTGGTGCTCAGAATGCATTTGTCCTTAATACATTGTGGGCTTAAAATCCTTGAGATGGAGCCATATATTACTTCCGGGAGTGTTGCAGAGGAGGTGAAGATTTAGGAGGCGGGGATCGAGTTGATGGGAGGCTGGAACAATGGCTTCTCATTCCGAGAGGCCAGTTTGAATCCCGACGGTGGCGGAGATTTTTCAGCTAAATAATGATCCCTACTTGGCTGCAATGTGGCGTGCACATCAAGTCTAGTGCTCCATCCGTCAGATGGGACGTTAAACTGTGGACTCCTTGGCCCTGTTGGCATTCTACAGCCGTCGTGACGCCACGCCGGGCGCCTCTCTAACCTTCGCACATTCCTCCAAAGCATTTTTCCTTCACCAATCAACTCAACTGTCCTCAGTTGTCTGTCGCATCCCCCAAATAACTATGCAAATCAATCAAGTAAAGTAGCAGGAGATTTTGGGTTAGAATTGACTCAACGGACTTATTCTAACACGTGAGGACACGTCAACGTGAAGTGCTTGTTGCTACGGTTGAAACGGATAGCGTAGATTTTTTTAAAATTTCCTGTTCCTCCTCGAACTATGCAAGGTAGACCAACAAAAAATAACATTCACGATATCAAGAAATTGTGCCTTCAACGACAAGGGATCCCTGTGCTTGTCGTCCTCCCTTCCAACTAGAGGTCTCTCGATCCTTGACGAGTCGGGTCCATGCACTCGCACTGCCGTTCCAGGGTAGTCGCCAGCACAGGAAAACGAAACGTACGAGGCGCCTCTCTTTGGCCGATTTGCCAACCTCCCAGACCGCCACTCTTGAATTTGTGTGGTTGCCACGGCACACGGTGGTGTCAGTATACGAACATAATGAGTAGATATACAGTCCGTGGCTGATATTTATTAATTTTGTTATCAGAAACTTGAAATCATAATGAACTCTACGTTATCTTGAGCTTTTTCATTTGAAGACTTGGTTAAGTTGCTACCAGTTCTATGATAAATCTTCCGGCTTTCTATGGTGAATGAACAATGTCATAGATGAAGTATAATATATAATATTCTACTTCTTAGGCACCTGGTTCGTCGTATTAAGTTCTGCCATAGTTTCATATAGCTTGGTTTGCGCAAAAATATATGTTAGCCACTTTCTAGGCTATCAATGAGTTTTTTTGACGTATGTTTGTAAATAATACTTTAATGAACAGCAGAATCTTGATATTTTGCGGCGTTAAGATATGGTGACTTAAGCATTTAATTCGTGATACATATTTTGAAAACATCAGGCACGTGTTCATTAATATGAGTCTTTTCTCTTCCATTAATGATAATTTTCACCAGGTTCAATGAAATTTGAACATTCGAAGAAAACAAATTTATGGATTTAAAAATCATATCGGTGCCTTTTCTACATGCACTACAGTTTTTGCGATACAATAACTTCAGATTGTCCTGCGCTGTTGCGAATAAAATCCCTAATTCCCTCTCTATATTGATTGCCACTGTATATAATCTGCTTTTAATCTGTCCATCTGTTATAATTAAGACTGAGGAGTTCAGGGTCAGGTCAATCGGGAAATAGCCCACGGTGCCACCTTTCTGAAACACATCTGTTTATAATGTTTTTTGAGTTTTACTTATGTTAGTAACAATATTTAGAAAGGATTAATTCTAATAAATTCGATAATAAGGAGCCTTATTAGAGTTTTGGCCAGGAGGGGGGAGCCGTGGAGTTAGGGAGAGAAGTCCAAATGAACCTTGAAACAATTTTTTTCCGCTCCTGAATGTGCAGAAACATATTACTTTCACTTCAACATTTAATAACCACATGAAGCACAATAATTAACCCTTAGGCTGCGGGAAACGTAAATGTACGTGTGTACCGGCGACTGCGGGAAAAACGTTCTTGTACGTTTGACCCTCTCTGTCTAACTGCTCCCTCAGCCCTTTCATATTTTTATGTCCCAAACTCTTTCTTTCCAGCGGTGGACATTTGGGAATCCACCCTTTTTACCCAAACCACTCCCTTCCCACGCTCTTTAGAGATCGCATACCACCGCAATGAGGTACGATCCTTTCTTCCGATTGCTCACTCAATGGGCTATGGTTGTCTCAAAAGTTAGTTGTCTTATGCTCGCGCCCTGCTCAATTATCAACGGATTTCTTTGGTGTTTGGTATCAAACTAAACAGAAAATTAATCAAAAAAAATATTGTCATATTTCTTTTTAACAATTACGCCTATAAACAAATTTTCAAAATGTGTTCAAAGTCCCACTGATCCCTCAACAAGTTCCGGTGTCCACCCCCTGGTATCCCGAGAAAAGGGTCGGGAGGGGATTACATGGGTCATATAACTACCCGGCCTCGGCCCGTGGGAAGGAGTGACAGGCTCCGTCCGAATAGATATTTCCCGCACAGGGTGGACGACATGCGCTCTAGCTGCAGCAGCTTAAGGGTTAATGGTTTCATGGAAAATATTGTGCTAGCCTGTCATCTGTTGCAACTTTTACCCCTCTCTTCACGAGATGAAAGTAGCTCACAGCGCCGTGTTATGAATAGACGGGGCAACGCATGCTCCCAAAATCGGCGAAAGGTCAAGCGAAGCCCTTCGCAACTGCTCCAGAGAGCCGCATCTCGGCGGCGCGGCAGATGCGAGCAGCATAGGGTGTGTGTTTCGTCTCTCCGTGGTCTGTCATTTTCAAAAGATGGCCCTCATTTTTTCCCCCCGTTTTCCGTCAGCGCTCTCTTCACGGTCCCGATGAGTTTTTTTTGTTTCGAGATGAATAAGCGTGAAGATGACGCTTCAAGCCACACGCTTTGATTCTGAGGATGGATGGGGTATGGCTTCGGTTGGTTGGTCGGCGTTTTTCATGTCGCCAACAGGAGCGGAATGGGGGGGGGGCGACAGGGGCGCTGGGGGCGAGTAGCGGTGCGGAAGGAACGCTCGGAAATTTCTCCGTCGAATTTAATCCACGTGCGAACGAAATGTTCGCTTCGCCTCCTCTCTCTCTCCCTCTCTCTCTCTCTCTCTCACTCTCCCTCCCACTCCCTCCCACCCCCTCACTCTCTCCCTGCTATGTATACTCACATTCTCTCTCAATACGCGTGTATGTTTACCTATTCTGCGGTGAAGGGAATTGTGGGTGTTTCCTTTCCTAGCTTCCGTTCTGTTTTTAGCCAGATTTTCCTCAGCTGGTCATAATTCACACATTTTGAAAAGGAACGCTAATTATTTTCTACAGCTTTTTATTTCGGTCAGACTAGTTTCAACGCAGTGGCGTCGTTTTCAGGTGACGCCTATGCGTCACCTGAAATATGTGAAAAATACAATTCTGTGAAAATGGCGAAAAATACAATTCTATGTAAATTAATCCGTGTTCTTTTGCATCGTTGAAAATGAATTTCCACGAAATCATGCCTGAAACCACGGAGTTTATAATTCTACCTCTTTGGTACATAAGAATATTTGTACATACTATTATAACTTGTTCATTGTGTAGACGAGAAGTCTTGAAACAACTAAATAGTGCAAAGTGTTTCCTTTCAAATAGCTGTTTTGGACAAAATCCATGAATAAGACGTGCGTAACACGTACTTCAATGCTTTTGCAACATTATCATGAGTGTTAAATTTGACAAATATATATTTCTCTCTGATTCTCTCCATTATTTTACTGATGTAAAAGCGATTGCTGTTATCAGGGTGCACCAGGTGCCACTGCTTGTGAAATGTAAATAGAAGTAATGCGTGATCTGTGTGATGAACTGCGTGGAATTAATGATGAAATATTAGCTGAAAGCTATTAGATAAAGTAATTCTTTCCCTCCAGGGAGCTTTATCTTAAGCATAATATTTTTAATTACTTCAGTTTAAAGGTTTATACGTATTTTTATTTTCAAATAGAAGATTTCAAATGCTTATATGTGTGGAAAATATAATATGGATATTGGACTTACATATTTTTTAAAATTTTCAGGTAAGATGCTTGCACTGCCCCTTCTTCACTAACGTAGAGTTTTGGTAAGTAACCTATTTTTCTTACAGGAAATATGGATATTTGAACCACAATTATTTCACCTTCGCCAATGGTTTGATTCTCTTTAAATGCGGTTGATGACTCACCCCTTCTCCTGCACTCTGGACGTTGGCGACCTTGCCCCTAAACCTACTGAGTTCGCAAGAACAGGCGAACCTGAATCTACTACAAGTAGTATAGCTTAGGATACCGCTAGCATAATTGATAAGGTACAATAGAGCGGAAAAATATGGTTAACATTTAAATGGACATCTAATTGAGTTGGAACCTTCAGCTGAAATGTTACTTGAAGCTTCATTATTTATTTTAAATTTTTTTACCAATGGGTAGTTTTCGAGTTCATTTTTTATCGCCTAACCAGACGTACTCAGCCGAGGTTTTTTTTCGTTTGGTATTCTAATCAGCTCGTTTGGATCTCGGAGTCGCGAAATTTTCGTCCGTGCCGTGGACGCCCACCTCGCGTGTGATTCCAGCTTTAGATCATGTTCGCGTCGTAGTCGTGATCCCGATCGAAAGGAAATGCATTCAATTCAATCGTATAATTAGTCACGAATTATAGTATCGGAATCGAGCACCCTGTGAACGTTACATCGCGGTTTCCGTCTTGTTGCATCATTGCTATTTTCGTAATTAACCCGCCATAGGTCGCGTTATCAGATTTTCTCTCATACCAAATTTAAACTTGTGCTCACTTTGTTATCATGAGTTAGAATAAGTTCCCTGTCCTTCTAGCTGACTTTTTATCTCTTCCAATTGACCGAACGTCTCAAAAAGTATAAATGAAGCGTCCGCAGCTGTGTAATGATACGTCTGATACCGTCGGCTACAAGGTGTGAGACTTTTCCTCATCGCGCGACCACTGACGTTAGTGTTTTTGTATCACTCAGTTGCGTTACACTTTCGCAACATGCGGGCAAAGTTAATTCATTTCGTGGAGAGCAGATACGTTAATGCAAATTTATGAGTCATAAGAAAGTATGTCCTCATAAATAAATATTTCTTCTTGAGAATGGTAATTATTTTCATTAATACCCAATACTATCATCGCCAGTAAAATTAGCAATGATTACATAATTGTATCAGTAATTGTGTATATGTGGAAATCATCGTTTCAAATGAACATTTAGAGAAATAAATTAAATCTAAATATAGTGTAATATATTGCAGATAAACGCTCTATGATAGATAATCAATGGTACATATGAGTGTGAGAAAAAGTCTGTCACGCGACCGCTCGCGTGATAAGTAGCTTAGCGACCACTCCCGGGTTAAATTCGTATGAACGTTAAAAGTACCGTAGTACGGCAGCTTTAGGCCGCATTCATAAGACGTCCGAATTCGACGATTCGGTTGGCGCCTATGCAATTGCATTCCCTTTGTGTTGTAGCATTGGGGAATCCTTTGTTGGAGGGTGTCCGAATTAATTAATTATCAGGAATACATTTAGTCACCGATTACCGTCACCGATTGGTTATCTATCGTTTCTGTCCACGGTGAGAGTGAGTGTATCTGTTTGTGACGTCATGCTCGTATTCGATTCCATGAATTAACACAATTAACATTCTCGTAATTAGTTACCATAAGTCGGATGAGCGAATCCGGCTTCCATGTGTGGATTTCGTTATTCGTTTTTAATAGTAGTGATTCCGTATCACTTCCGCTCCGGTGTGTTCGCGGAAGGTGGTTAATTATCTGGTGAAGCCATCTCAGTGTTCCCTCGTAGTTTTATCGGTCATCCTTTGCGATTGCGGCATTAGAAACACTGTTGTAGGTTGATATTTTTATTAATTTTGAAATTTATTTTGTTTACTAATTCTTTTCAAATTGCCACTTTGAACTTTTTGTAACGCCGTGCTATACGGAGGTGCTATCCAAAAGTTTGGAGACTGAATGTAGCGCTCGATCTGACGGAAAGATGAACTTCTATAGTGAGGTGTACCATGGCTTATCGCTTGGGAAGGAGTGTTTTAAGCAGAGATATTTTTGCAACGCAGCTCGGAGGACAAGGACTCCTACGGGCGTGTTTCTTAGCTCATGGCAGAGAGGGAATGCTCGGCTGTCGAGAAATGTAGACGCCTTCGATGGGCGATGGATCAATGCTCATCGACTGGAGGGTACGCGTCTCAACTATGGAGTGGAGAGGTCACCCAGCTGCATTTTTAGCAACGAATGGGAAAAGTAGTGCAGGAAGAGCACACGGGCCGCAAGAATAGACGGGAGTTATGGATTCTCGCAACGGCGGCGACAACACCTCTGCCTTCCTTGCACACTCACTCCCCTCCCTCTCTCTTCTTTTATTCAACTCTCCTCCGAGACACGGATAGCCTCTTTTCTTCCCGAGCGCAGGGGGGGGGGGAGATTCTGTCTCCCACAGTGCACCCCCCTCTTCAACCCCGCAACCTCCTCAAACACTCATCCGCATCATGGCTCGGAATTTTCTTCTTTTATTCTTTTCTTTTTATTTCGCGGCGATTTATGAAGAATCGCCGACTCTACCTTTTCCCATCCGACTTTCCCCCTCTCCTCCCCTGCGCCCACGGGCGCCACTCCCCCCTGGCGCCTATTTGCCCCCTCTGCCGGCGTCTGAGGCATCCCCTGCCTCGCCACCCTCGACCTCCCCTGCTTCGCCAACACCGACGACGCTACTCGATATGTAGACCTCTCTCCTCCCTAGACCTCTCTCCTCCCTAGACCTTTCTCCTCCCTAGAACTCTCTCCTCCCTAGACCTCTCTCATAACTAGACCTCTCTCCTCCCTAGACCTCTCTCCATAGACCTCTCCCTAGACCTCTCTCCATAAACCTCTCCCTAGACCTCTCCCTACGCCTCTCCCTAGACCTTTGCGCTTTGTCAATGAACCAGCGATTCGACTACGGTCTATTTCTTTTATATTTGCACTAATGTATTATCAAATATACGAATAGGTCAAACTGGCCGTATTTTTTTATTATTCATACGTTTCCATGAAATTAAAAATGGGGCATATGAATTGGCCTTATAGACTGGAATACTGGGTGCAACGCTCAAATCAGGTCAACTTATTTCTGCGGATTTTACTATGCAATCATCTTCCCATTTTGTGTTCGTTCCCTCATGAGTCATCTATTCTCTCTCCCATTCTTATAGAACTTTGCGACTGCATGCCATCGAAAAATGTTGGTTTCTGTAATATTCTTCTTTGAATTGGCACCCTGCAAGAAATATATGTTGGTGCTTTAAGTATGAAAAATATTTTTCTATTTCTTCGTGATCTCCACAGAACTGTGGATAGATGTCAAGGGGGGTCTAAACTTGGATAAAACAAGTATTTGAAGTATGTTTTTAGTTCCCGAAATGGGTTTAGCGCAAGAGATACAGTTTGTCACATAGTTTTATAATAAACGAAGGAGAGTAATCTTCCAATTGAATATTTTGTTGTTACTTCTGCAACAATCTCCTCCGAGTCCCCGGCAAGCATCAGGTTTGATTGCCGTCATAATGGCCGGAGAATCGAGAGGGGTTGGGCAGTGTTCGAAGCCCGGTCCGACGCCCATCGGATGGGTGGCTACGCTGCGTTTGGGTCATGCGTACGCCGTAGATTGAGTGACCCCAGGATGACGGCCTTCTGCGTGCGTGCTACTAGTGATGTGCCAAGTAAAGCTTTATATTGGAAAAGAACTGACGTTTGTACTCGACCGATGCCGACAACCGAGTTATTTGGGGAAGGTGTTTGGACTTAAAACATTGTCGTATTATTTAAAACATCACTATCGATGGCATCACATGGCTCAAACTTGCTTAAATGAGTTTAATTAGTGAGCACCATAGCATTTAAAGTTTTTTCCACGTAGAAAAATGTTTACTCGCTCTCTTCCCCATGTGCTGTACAGGTCTGTTTTGATTGCGTTTTCTGTACTTTCCCATTCTAGAGCTTCAGTGCCACGCAGGCGGCAATGCACTTGATGCTATTTAGCAACGAGTTCTTAACTCACCAAGCACACCTATGATGAGGACTATTAGTTCAAGAGAGTGTGCGGGGTACATTTGACGAAACTGAAATAGCAGGTCTTGAAATTTAGCCCGTTATTCCACCTCTTTCGCATCCGTGTTCGTTTCAGCCGAAGCCGAATAATCAGTCACGAACATGGAACGTGGTAGGTGATCGACGAGAAAGAGCTTGGTCGCCTCCAACTGCCTGGTGGTGAAGGAGTTATTCCACCAGATTGTATATTCATCGCTCTCCACGTCGGACTCAATATCTCTAGGGTTATAGAGCAGCACAGGTGTTTCGTCGACACCCGCAGAGCCGCGTTATGCTGAGCTAAATACGCTGACCTGTCGTAGTAACTGAATCTGGACAGAATGTGAAGTATCCGACTGGGCTCGGAAGTTGAATAATACTTTCTTCAGGAGAGGAGAGAATTTATTTAATGATAGTATCTAACCCCATTTCTATTACCATTCCACGTAGTGCTGCGAAAGTAGCAATAAGATTATGCCTCCACTCTAAAAAATCATAAATTCTTCTTAAAATTTTGTATTCATCGACCTAATTGCTATAATTGCAGTGCTTTTACCATTTCTGCCTGTTTCGCTTCACTATCGTGAGTGTCCCATCGACATGGTCAAGCCACTCTTCTTTTTCTGCCGAAGGGCATATTCTGTTAGACTACACTAAATTCTGTTTAAAAGTCATTAGTTGAACATGGGGTCTGCACTTTTTCTTGTAGTATTCGGAACCATACAGTGATATGGGCATCGTTAAAACCTTCTAGAAATCTCGTTTGTCTCTCTTTGCGGGCCTTTATTCATAGAGTTCTTGAAATGATCGCACTCATTACTTGTAATCCGTTTGTTTTTGATGTCATGTCCTATCATTTTTATAAATCAAATGATGCCCTAAATATTTTAATTGTAGGTGTTCATTGAAAAAATGCAATTTTTTATTGTAATCGACGAAAGGAAAGTAAAAAAAAAGTACAAGGACATGTCAATTTTTTTTGCCAAACTATTTTTTCCCTCCTGTTGGATTGAGGGCCTCCGTATCCTCCCACTACCAATCCATTTAGTGCCATCGGAGCTTGGGATTCAGAAACAGAAGGAAGGGGGGAGGTGTGGTAGGAGGGGGGCAAGGGAAGGACACGCTTTCTTTTCTCGCGCCAGGGACCTTGCGTGGACGTCCCCTGCCACCTACCTTACCTCCGCCCCCAGCCCCCCTCGCGTGGACTTACTCCTCCCCCGATCCGGGTCAGTGGAGCCGTCTCGCCGCCCCTGCTCCCAGCTTCCGTTGCTACGCTCCCCCTGCTGCAGGAGCCCCGCGGGAAATCCTTTATATTGCGCGTGACGGAACTGGACATGCGGGTCAGCGCGACTGTCATCGCCACGTCCCTTAGGAATGCGCGGGAGGGCAAGGGCTCATTAGGACACATTTCATCCGTCGCAAGAAGAAGTACCTTCCTATGTGGGAGAGAAGCTTAAAATATGTCTGCAGCAGATCGTAAGGCTGGAAGCAAATGGGATGTGGCGCTATAGAAGAGTGATGAAGATCGCATGTACGTGCAGAATTCGGTGGCTGTAGGTGGTGGCTTCGGTGGTGGTGGTGGTGTACGGCTTTGAATTCTACCTTGAGGTCGGTAGACTCCCTATATCACTGGTGGGTTTTCACCACTTTGGCTTTGTTACTGGGTTACTGGGTTACGTTATAGCATAAAGAGATACCATGGCCTTGATTGTCTCCTTTTCTGAATTTATTTACGCTCTATCCCAAATTTTCGCGAAGATTTTTCGTTATTTTTGCATTTTTGTGGGGAATGCGTATTTATAATCCGTCTGACAATGTGTTAGCATGACTGAAAGTGCGATTTAGTATTTGCGGGATGATTCACTCCGACAGTATAAATTCGTGACTAATTTCACAATTGCAATGTGTGGTCTCTTTCGATTGTGTATAAGAGTGAAATGTGACCTTGATGCGGCGGGGAGAGGGCAAGGGCCCGTGACGGTTGGAAGTCATTCAAGGTGTGGGCACCGCGTAATTTCAGCGTAGTAGCAGCGACTGCGGTGTGTTTGCCCGTTGTTTTTTATGTTAAACGAAAGACCTCTCCTATAATTTATTATCTGAGTAAAAATCTTTCACTTTGACAAGTACTTATTGGTTGGAAATCAAAATGGTGCAGTGAAATTTCAAGGGCCATACTCTCAGAAAAGTTTGGTGAAAATCCAAGAGAACGCACCTCTCCAGGGGAGAGAATAGAATAGAATAAAAATTTTTTAAAAATATTTTATTACAAAAACAGTAATTGGGTAACCCCTAAGGAATACACCTGTATTGGGGCTATATCATGTTATCCATGCAAAACTGCTAACAAAGTATACATAAGTAGAATTGTACACAAACAAATATTTATAGAATCCTGTGAAAAGTATGACAATAATAGGGGAATTGACACAACGATAAAACACCGATAACAGTGGTTTTGAGTTAGATAGATACATACATGATTAGCTGTTGTGGAGCATTAATAAAAACAATAACAAAATCATTTCAAAAGCTTTCATTTTTTACAATTAATTCAGTATTTATTACATGAATATTACAAAAAAAGACCTCTTTATTTTTTATAAGAAGTAACAAGGATTTTATTTCATAAAGAAACTTTCGGATGTATTTTTTCTTCCTTGATGTATGTCGGAAGGACATAAAATACTTTTCTTGAGATATATAAAAAACATCTTTGGTACAACGTCAGATTGGCTTTTGGTAAAGAAACATCATTTCTTTGACGCGAGAGGACATTTGAGAGTAAAAAGGACATTTGAGAGTTGTGTAACTCATCGATTAACATCACCATATTTATTTGGGAACGTCAATAAGTGCAAACACCTCGACTACCACGAAATATTACCCAATCTTGCAGTCGTATCCACATAAACCCACGGCCATTTGGCTGTCTTAACCGCTCCGGACTTATTCAGTTCACTCCCAGGAGGCGAAAGGCCGGTAAACGTTATGTTCGTCAAGAGTTTTCACGTCAAAATATTACAGGTTACCCATTTTCCTCCATCCAACGTTCCGATAGGTTTTGGGCTTCTCGTCGACGGAGTTAAGAGAAAGGCCGGGAATCTCGTCGCTCGCGGGCCGCGTCTTCCCCGGACGATCTCCCCCACTCACTCTCCCTCGTTTTCTTCGGATGACGACGGCTGATGACCGCTGGTAGAGAAGAGAGGTTTCCCGTCAGTTGAAGCGGAGGGTCAGTGTCGCATTGACGCTCAATCCCCGTGGAAAAAATCAAAAGATCAAATACAATTGATAAATACAAGTTTGTGTTATGTACCTACAAATAAAAATTAAAGATATGTGCCTACTTAAAATAATCCGGAAAATATAATAGCAATTTATTCACAATACTTATGAATTAAACTAGCTCGGTTTAAAGAAAAATATTTCATGCACCCACAAATATTCGTTGGGAAATATTAAGGAAGTACTCGGAAGTAAAGGGAAATATGGGGAGTGGATGATGTATATAATCTATGCGTTTTGAATTATATATATTTGTGCTTACTTGCCGTGCTGGATGTGAGCAATGCGGAAGGGAGCTTTGGAGTAGTCTAGTGGTGTAATGCACCCACCTGGCTGATAACTCCCTCTCTCTCACCCGCTCGAGTCGCACTCGTCGGCTGGGATTCCCTGCGATCCTCCCAAGTGTCGCTTCGAATGAGTTAGTCACTGGGTCCTTTCCATAGAGGGAGTTTATTTTCGCTGATACGGGTAGAGAAAGTGGAGCATTTAAAAAAAATCGTGCCAAGCGAGCATCTTCGGCGGGACGGACGAGGGAATTTATGTAACGGCATCTTCTCCCGAACTGTGTGCTGAGCCGCGCCGAGGGCGTGCCGTATCTTGGTCGAATCTCATTTTGAGGACGCGAGGCGGTAAAATAAAAAAAGAAGGGATGAAAAAGGAATTAGAAATATGAGGTGGGAATGAGGCGTATGAGGAGGAGACGAGGTGAGAGGAGGCAAGTGCTTGATCAGCTGCAGTGCGACGCGTTGATGCACTTTCCCCCATCCCTTCCGCTCTCGTCCTTGGCGCATGCGCCGGTAAACAAATTTTTATAATGCACTAATTGGCGAAAATCACGCGATTTAATTGCTTAGCCTTTGACGTCCTTGGTTGGGGGGAGGTAGGTATAAACGCTGGAACAGTTTGTTTAATTTGACTAGTCTAAAGTTGGATGCAGGTGCTCTTTGTGTACATTAGCACCCTGGCGAAAACTTGGGTACCTTTAAAAGCGTGGCAGACATGCTTGAATCGTTTACTTCATCCACTGCCACTAGTTCCCCTTCCCGAGCTGCTTGTCGCTAGCTTGTGCCCATTAGATTAAAAACAATTTTTTTTTAATCGGAAGCGTTCTGAGTGCTTTCCTCATGTCTCAAACGTTCTGCGGCTGTCTGGTGGCATAATCGCAACTCGGTTCATGTGCTTTTCTTGTGACTGCCTTGTGTGCTAGTCAAGAAATGGGTCAAGTTTATTTAGACTGTGATAATTGTGGAGCAGTCTGCGGCAAATGGCAAGATTACTCGTCTGTTATGCTTTCTCTTCTTCATTATTTCAAGCACTAAGTAAATAGTATTTCCATGGAGGTACAGATATGAGAGCTTCTATAAAAGGCTCACGAAATGAATGATATTCCTCAGCTCTTCAGTTCTGCTGCAATGCCAAGAATTGATTTTACTTTCACTTTAAAATCCTAGGCATGAAAAAAGAAAGGTCCTGGCGTATTTTTCCATTGATTTGGACAGATGTTTTGAAAAACAAGCGGCCGTCTTTTTTCCTACACCGTAAAGTGTAAACACTCCGTAAGCCTCTTGAGGCCTGGTTACACGGTACATGAGAATGTACAGGTTTCTGTACATTTGTGTGAATGGTTTCATGTACAGATTCTTGTATATTCTCATGGACAAGACCAATGACTAGGTGGCTACACGGTACATTTTTTCGGACAGATTTTCGTACATTTTCTGATGCGCATTATGCGTTTTCGTTTGTTTTTCCTCATTTTAAACCGTAGGCTCGTTATTTAAAACAATTTTTTGCCATGGAAACGACACGTTCAGTTGTCATTTGGCTTGTGTAAATGTGAATGTGTCATTTGCGTCGTCTGCCACCAGGGGTCTCTGTAATGAGGTCAACTTGTACGATTGTGTGAACGAAATTAGAACTGGTTCTATTTTCTGTTCAGACATTCATACAATCGTACATTTTAGTGTGGTTACACGGTGAATTTTGGCGTTCATTCTGACATTCAGATATTCACAAATTTTCTTGTACATTCTCATGTACCGCATAACCAGGCCTTTAAACAGGTGCATTATTACTTAGGCACATTCGTACTGAAACTGATGAATTATACTCAACTGATTTTCCTGTTTTGTTGCCAATTAATTGGAAAATAATTCTCAACAGACCAGATGGCTCAAAGATTTTCGCGTGCCTTAGTGAATTCATTCTTGTAAACAGCAGGAGTAAGTAAAGGAATCCCAGCCCACGTGACGCTGGTACAAATTTTAAACTATTCTTTTAATTTACTGAGTTTTGGGAAATTAAAATTTATTTATTTCACTGCCAAAGTTTTGGCAAATTTATTGCCATCCTCAGGGCTAATTGACAACCATAAAACAAAATTAACAACATAAAATATACATATACCAAGACCAAAATAACAACAGAAAAAATAACAAATGTTATAACAACTTTGCTGATAATTACACTGCATATATTTTATTGGGCACACTATTGTATCAAATATCAACAAACCTGTGAAATTTTAATTAAAATATAAAGATGGTTAAAGAGATGACAACCATTCTAATTTACAGGGTAAATATAACCAGTTTCTTGGCAACAAGAGACACACAAGATTACACCAAACATTAATTTATAAAACTCGACATTGAAATTAGCCCTCCGGTGGGCGCGCCCGCGGCAAATTGCCGCATATTTTAGATTCTGAGCTCTCCACTTTGTACCGTTTGTATTTAATGCCTGTGTCTCCAGGTATTCATTTTTCATGATAGGAGGGAGTATTTCCGATATCCGGATCAATTATCCACCGGACGCTTCAGTGGCTACTTGACATCGAAGAGAGTTTGACGTTTGACTAAAGATATAAAAGAAATTTTAGGAAAATATAAGAACAAATAACCGGTTCCTGAAGCACCTAAACAAGTAATATGCCATGTTTAAAGGTGGCATAAAAATTACAGGTCAAACATTGTGTGCCAGTGATGTAAAAATAATGTATGTAGGAGGCATTATCGTCAAGAGACAACATGTATGAGATTGGTGGATGAACAGGACCTAGATACGAATTAAGATGAATAACAATGCATATTCAGTATCAAACAATAAAAGATGTAATTGTAACAACTTAATCAGCCTTTTTTATTAGTAAATTATCTTGCCCTTAAATATAAGAATGCACTTTATTTTTGCGGTAAAATTGCCGCGGCGCGCCCACTCGTGGGAGTGAATTTGGCGCGGCCACCGGAGGGTTAAAGTTCTAGTCATCAGCTTCCTTCTGTTATGAAACGCTTCCTTCGCTAGCGCTATTCTCCTGTTAATGTCTTTGCTACTATGTCCTGTTTCTTCCAGCGCACTTCCCAAGTAATTAAATTGTTCTACTCGTTCCAGGTTGTGATTTCCTACTCTTATCACCAGACTCGCTTTTTTGTCCTAGAGAATCTCATTACTTTTGTTTTCTAATGATTAATCTTCATCCCGTATTTCTCACACTGCATTTCCAGTGCATCTACTAAAGTTTGCAATCCTTTCGACGACCGACTGACCAACGCCTGGTGGTCCGCGAATCTAACCGACTTGATCCACTGGCCTCCTACTTTGATTCCCACATATAGCTTATCCCATGCCTATATATGCCCACCCTGATTCACCGTCAGCTACCCTCACCTGCGCCCTCTGCCCCATCTATAAGTTTCGGATGAATCTCCTATCACGCCAATCTATTCCTATTTTCCTCAGTATCTGCATTTAATATTATTTATTAAATATTTATTGAGTCATTAAGTTTAAAAAATGGCGTTCGAGCTGTTCAACAAATATTTCAATTTATTAGATTGTTGACCATTATGGATATCGTATATTTGTTTGGGTTAGTTTTTTAATCGAAAAAACTATTAATTTTGAGCGTTTATAAATAAATAGTTGTGTTCTATTTCATAACGCCGTTAATACCTACTGCTCCCATAATCCTCTTGAAGTTTCATCGATAACTTTGAGAAACTTAAAAAAATTGTTTTTTGTTAGTTGGTCAATGTTAAATGGTATGGTTATTTTAAAGGGGGCTGTAATGGAAAACATTAGCGAGAACTACTATATTTTAATAAACGCAGTATTTCATAGGTAAGAAATTTCACGAAAATCAAGTCGTCACGAACACTCAAGAAATCCATTGTTGCGACGATGGGTTTGCCTTTCAATTCATATTGGGGTGGCCGAGGGCAGAGGTGGAACAATTGTACCGATCCGATTTCTGCCCTCTTCAAAGTCAAGGCGGAGTGGAGCTAGATTCGCATTTAGCATGCGATTGGGCCGTAAAGAAATTAAGTAGTACTGGGAGGGTTATTTCTAGGAGCAAGTGTATGACAGCCTCAGAACTATCTAATTTCAAATTATGACAGTTATTTGGGGGATTGATTGCGTCACAAACACCCTCAAAAATGAAGTATACCTAAAAATGAAATGAAAGTTTAAATCAAAATCTTCACTCTGTTGAAAGAAAGTGTTAAAACTTTGTTAAGATTCCTTTAAATGTAATACAAATACTTTGGGGAATATACAGTTTTCTTCTGTTAACTGCCAAAAAAATACCTATTACCGTAAGAAAGAGATTTTCCAAATACTTTGTATGGAGTGTGGTCCAGTATGAATTAGAAACTTGGACCTATAGAAAAAAAGAAGTTCAATATCTTGAAAGTTTTGAAATGTGGTTATGGAGAAGAATTGTGAGAGTAAGGTGGACAGACAAGGTGAGGAATGACCAAGTTTTGGAATAGATTGACGAAAAAAGGTCAATCATGAATGCAATAAAAAGAAGGAAGGCAAACTGTTTAGGGTACATAATGAAGCATGACTGTCTCCTGAGTAAGATAATGGAAGGAAAAGTGAAAGAAAAACGGAAGAAAGGAAGAAGAAAATTTGATATGTTGACGGATTTGAGGGAGAATAGGAGTTATCAAGAGATGAAAATGTGGGCACAAAATAGAGAAGTTTGGAGGAGTTCAGCTGGAACCAGTTTCAGGGCAGATCTACTTTGATGATGACAGTTTTCCTGATTTATATAGTCTTTTTATGCAAGGGTATAATATAAATATATTAAACCTATTCTCTTTGAACTGAGCTATACTTTTTGATGCAGGCATTGTGGTGGAAAGAGGAGAAATATAAATACTGCATTCGGTATAACTAGCCACTAAATGGTAGGAGAAATCAATTATTGGAGGCATGTGAACATATATTTTTCCTAATTGAAGGGATTTCAGAATAATCGAGATTCTTGAACCGGTAATCTTCCTAATATTTTAGTTTTTATTCTAGTTTTGATTGAGGCGTATTCAATTTTTATATTTCACATCCTCGCAATCGTTGTCAGGTTAAGGTACGCAGCAAATACTTTGGCTCCAAAATTTGGTGCGTTTGATGCCAAAGTAGCATTAGGTTTATTTTCCTAAATAAGTACCAACATAATATTTAACTCTCCCTGCTTTTGCGACTAGGCTGATAAGTGTTTTCGAGTGCAATGGGAGTGGAAGGTTTTGTATCAGATTATTAGACCCAGTGGCTTTTAGAGTGGCTGGATCCTTAAAGTAATATTAAAATGTTACATATTTATTTAATGTAAGATTAGTGAAAAGAGGAAGTCTCAATAATGGCAGTATAGTCTGCATAAATACACCATGCGTGAAGACAATGTTTTTACGTAGCCATGCAGACTGCATCCACGGATCTAAAATTTTCCAGGCTTACCATTTTTATCGGAAAGATAATGATTTCCAGTTATTTGCTGCAGTAGGGTAAAAAATATTTAAATGCCATGAAGTGAAGCAGCAATTTTGTTTTCTTTAACTCATGGCAAACTTAAATTTTGGAGAAAGGTTTAATTTATATTCGATATGGCTGAATTGTTTAAGGGAGCCAAAGTTATCTAAAATTGCATAAACAAATGATATCTATTTTCAAAAACAGAAGTATCAGGCGTGATATGGTGGAAGTTCAGTATAATGAATCACAGAAATGGCAATTTTCCACTAGATAAGGTATAATACGACCATGTTTTCGATGCACTGCATCATCATCAGGTGTCTGATGCACTGCAACGTCATCAGGTGTCTGATGCACTGCATCATCATCACCTGATGATGATGCAGTGTATCGAAACCACGGTCGTATCAAATCGTATCTAGTGGAAATTGCCATTTCTGTGATTCATTACGATATCTATTTTAATAATATCTGGCGTTCTCTGCTAGATGGTGTTTTATACAGGAAGTTGTGACAGGAATATTTTCTTTAGGATTTTTTTTCCTCGATTATCTTCTCATTATTTATTTATTGTAATATTTAAGTTTACAAATGATATGAAATGATATATTTCTTTAGTACATATTAATTCTAAATACATATCAATCTTGGCCCCGCTAAGTCCCAACGACTTGTTAGCGGGTTCCACGAAAACACAAAAATATGGCAACCACATTTTACCAGATATTTCATTTCTCCCTATTTACATATATATACATATACACATGCATACTCATATTCAAATATATACACAAAAACACACATACCTACATACACGTATCTACATATAATATTAAATATCCAGTATATTTTTCAAATTTGAGGTAAACAATGTAATACAAGAGTTAATGTCCGGCTTTATTTACCCATACTTTTGATCCTTATAGCAGCCATTTTTTAATTTTTACCTTAACTTCGTTTCTTGTAGTTAATGTACTTATACCATGTGGTGTATGATTCAATTCTTTTGGTACAACCACTTTAAATGTATTATTACCATACCTTGTGTATTGCAGAGGTACAATATTATTTCTTACTTCCTCTTTGATCTTAAGAACAATAGTTTAAGACCTAAGGTGTAAATGAAAATGATCGAGATGACATCTTAGGTTTTTATCGGATAGCATGTCATTACTTTGTTAAGCAGTGGTAGGATTCAATGGCTCTTGACATTTCAGGCTCTTCTAATAGAGCACCGTCTCGTGAATGTCCCATTCCGAGGCGGAATTTCCTATTGATCCAGGATGGAGGTGCGTTTTAAGGCGATCCCCGAGCGGATGACGAATAATCCATCTTCCTTAGTCAGCCCTCGCGTCAGTCGGTGAATAAAGTTGGCTCCTTAAATCAAAATGTGAACGCGTCACGTCCTAATGCTCGCGTGGAGATAGAAGTCCCCTCGCCCCGATAAATTATTATTCCAGCGCCTCATTCCATTAAAGGACCTTAAAGATGTTTGCTCTCCGACTCGCATCGAAAGACATCGTTAGTTCTTTTGCATGATCGGCGAAATCTTTGTTTGACGAGGCATTTATAAAGGACGTCTCGGAGAGACCGAGGGAAGCGATGGCGGGACGGGGTGTGCTTGGACTTAGTTTTGGCCGAAGGTTGGGTGGAGAGGGAATGTGGTTGCGGGACAAATGCATTGACAGAAGAGGAGGGACTGAGAGGCTTCCCCTTGTGTACTCATACTCATCTCGGCTGACATTGTGGTCAGGTCGTGATAACTGCGTTTAGGAGTAAAATCTCCTTGCATTCGATTAGAAGGATTGGTTGCAATGGCGTTTGCAAAATCGGTCGAGAAAATCTCTCAATTCCTGAGGTTATTTTTCATTTATCAACTTCTAATAAAAAGTTTTTTACATTACTACTCACAGATGCCTCGCAGTGTGTGTGGTGTTATGCTGCAGGCACTATTTAATCAGGCCATATATTTTTAAACTTAACATATTAGATACATGCTTAATAGTATCATTTGAAAATTAAGAAATTCTGAGCGTTATAGAGAAAACGGACAACAAATAATATTGGACTTCGCATACAAAGGTAACAAAGTAAATATATATAATTATTGAAAATTATGGCTCCTACATTTTTACTTTAAGGACTTCTTTAACCGTAGTTGTATGTTATTTTGTTGCTTTGTTTATAATTAAGGTTTAAGCCTATTTTTAAAGCATTAGGGACGTAATATTACGGTCAATCATATCATTAAAACCTTCTTTGAGGCGTGAAGCTAAATGCAAGTGTGATTAATGTTTTCACGTTACCAATTTGTTGAATATTAACAGATAGTGGTTTCTTACATGTTTTTAATGTTGATATCGTTTAATTCATGCTTTTTTATTACCTATTTCACTGCTTTGATACGACTTGACTTTCTAACTTCCTCAGGAATATCCGTCATTACTAAATGATTTCGGCAAACTCTAAGTAAGCAATTGTTGGCATAAGTTTTGATTGCTATTGTAAAATAAAAATTTCCATTAGTAAATGAAGGCATGCTCATTCTCTTAAAGTATTTACAATTTTACACGTTAACTGACTGTTACTTATTGTTTTTTTCGAAGTGCACTTGCAAAACTATTTTCTAAGGCAACTCTTTCCTGTATTTCGTCTAATTGTGTAATTTACTTCCATAAAATTATTTCCAAAACTAATTGGTACATTGCTGATTTCAGACCCGAATTAATTTCACTTAGCGTTCCATGTGGCGTTGAAGTTGCTTTCGAAGACCTCGATTAATGCGCTCAGGGAAAATGGAAAGCGGCGAGGAAGTTACTTAATGAGTCCCGCGTCATAACTGAACGGCACGAAGACAGGGCTTTTAAATTGATACAAAAGCTCTATTATGCAGCGTAATTTAATCCTTCAAGGCGTCTCAGCAGGAATTCAAACACGCAAGAAATGTTCAGAAGCACTCGCTTAAATTAAAGCTAAGCTGGATTCCGCAGCCATCAATTACAGAATGTGAAGTGTTTTATGACATTTTGTGAAGCGTTCTTTACTGATTTCCCGTATTCGTTTGTATTTTAAGATTTTTTCATATGCAGTATTCAGGATATAGTTTTACTTGACTATGGATTGAATGGTGGCTTAATTAGCGCGATAGGTCTAGGGACGCGGTTGCCAAACATTTTGTGTCCCTCTATAAGCCAACCAGTGTGACTCCTCGGAGAAATGGAATGCTCCCTAAGGTAGTTTGAGCGAAAATTCTTTTAACCTAGAATTTGATGGATTTGGCCTCATTTTATAGAAAAAACTCATCTTTCCAGTGATATCAAAATATCTACCCCTTGCCGCACTACTTTTTGAGCAATTTGCCTAAAAATATAAGCTGTTTTACATGGGATAGATTACGGCTGTGCACTCCAGAGGGAGAATATTAAAATTTAGGTACTTCTAGCACCTAGATTTCGTGAAAAAACTAATGGTGTGTAATTTGCATATTTTATCAACTATTTATAAAAATTAATCTATTACTCACCGAAGTAATTTTTACAGATTGGGAAAGTTTACCTGCTGTTTTGAAGGCTTTTTAGTTGTACGGCGGGAAAAAAATGAGTCAAGTTAGACACTAATGTAGCCCTTTATTTATTTGAATACTGATAATTTTGGTCATATATAACTATATCTTTGCGCCATTAATACTACAAAATTTATTTCTTACTTCTTGCAGAGGTTTAAGATAAAAGAATATAATTTTAATGTGGTCTCCATTATGACTAGGGAACTATGTCGCTCAAACCAACTTAATGCCTACCGTAAGTTGGGAATCGCTGTCCTAAGGTATCTTCGTTTCCGAGGTCGAGCTGATAATACATGAACGTTTGCTCTAATAACATTCTTCTTCATGGAAAATTACCCTATTCTTACTTCAGGCTGAATGTTTCTATTTTAGGTGCCACGACTGGCACGAAAAACTTACTTAACATTTAATTGAAGTCGAATGAAGTTCACATTCAGGAATTTTCGCATAATATTTTGTTGTTATTTTTATGTTGATTTTATCGCAAGGAGTGTAGCCCAAGCTTTCTATATTGATATTTAGTGACATATCTCTCAAACCACTTTTTTCTCAAAATTGTCTGAAATTATTCTTCGCTAATTAGACATGTACATTAGGGGTGATCGTCAAAAACGTTTTTTCGAATTTCAAGGGTCTTGGGGTCAGAAAATTTGTGTATGGGGCTGAATATAATGCAGGAATTTTTTCAGAATTTTTGTCGAACGTCCTGAGGTTCCGCCAAGCGGTTAAAATTTAATAATTTTAGGCCATTTTGGTAAAATTTGAAATTAGCGAAATAACGTCCTCCGCCTCATTTTTTTGTAAGAAACACATAATGTTAGAAGGTAAGTGAAAATGGGCTTGGAGGTAGTTAAAACTCCTAGAAACACTAAAAAAAGTATTGATAAAAATACTTAATCAATTAATATTAACAAAATTCCTGCATTATACTGAGTCCCATACACAACTTTTCTGACCCCAAGCCCCTTGAAATTCGAAAAAAAGTTTTTGACGATCACCCCTAATGTACATGGAGAGAGAGCCTTTTCATATTCAAGTTTCATTTTTCACAAGGAAAACGTTATAGCAAAGAGTTATGACGTAAATTAAAACTTTCCAGAAGCTAACGTAGCTCTAAAACTCTTCTATACTGGAGCGATGAGTTGGTCATGTGATCTTCTTTTAAGAAATTATTTACATCGTTGCAATTTCGTGCACATTGTGTGGCACTGGCCATCTTGGAACAAGAGACCACGCTCATAATTTAAATTAGGCAGAATCAATATCTAGAAAAAGCGAATTTTACTTACTTAAATATCTACCTGTTTGACTGATTGACAGTCATTACTATGATTTTGTATGTGGCATGGGGGGGGGGGCGTCAAGGGGTAATGCCACCGCTGCTGTCGGGCGCTCACAAAGACGTTCATTGTTCTTCTCAGTCACCCTCGCGCCTCTGTAACTAAGTTCGCGGCCATTCCCACCCGTCATCCCACTCACATTCAACGCGCGTCCTGTCACTTCATTTCACTCTGGTTCATCGGCACGTCCGATTTTATAACTCTCTGTACCACAGTACAATCGTAAATGTTCATAAAAGTCTTGCTCCACATGGATTTTGGGTTTCGATTGTAACAAATAATGGCATAAATGGCCATAATCAGCTCAAATTAGCTCTGTCCGAGCGAAGCAAACTTCGCTCCATCTCGTCAGAGAGCGGTCAAAGCCAAAAAGAGAATATCTATTGAATGTAATATTATTTATCGTCAATGCCTTTGTTAAAAGAAATATTATTCGTGAAGTGGAACTTTGATCGATTACACTTGTCTGCATGATATCAGATGATTGAAAACTAGCAAGTGATAATATCTAGCTTTGATATGCTGATTTCAGAACTGTTCTTAGTTTTCTTTTATCACGTGCAGTTTTTTTCATAATGTACCCAATTTAACTTCCATGATTTATTTATTTGTGCATTATATGTGCCAGTGGATGATTATGGTGCGAGGGATATTTCTCAATACAAGCTAATGAGCCTTAGGTTGCCCCAAGATAATGAGCCTAAGGTTTGTACAACTGCTGCTTGTACCTGTGACCTTGTTGTGTGACCTTGGAAGTGTTATTCATCATTCATTAATTTTTGTTACAAAAACTGTCATCGCGTGAAGTAATGTTAATATAACTGTGCTTGAAGTAGTTAAAATTTTGAAACCATAATTCTTATATTGTGTAAACAACCGACATGATAGAAAAAAATGGAAGTCAGTTTTGGAATGAGCGTAAAAAATTTATTCAAGAAGGCCTATTTTTAATAAATCATTTTATAAAAAGTTTCAAAATGCAAACTGGTGCTATCAACGTATTATTAAATTAACTAATTTAGAACAATTTGGCTAAGTCTTCTATATTTACGCCGGCAGTCAGATTTATTTTTTTTACCTTCATAACACCTATCTTAAGCAAACATGGAATGTAACAATGCTAATTTATCCCAGGGTCCATATTAAGCCAAAATAAGGCTACAATGCTATTGTTATTCAATAACTATTAGTAAATTAGGAAAATGATAAATTACTTTGCACTCTTCCACTTGAGAAATTTTATTTATTGAGTCGACATGTTTCACTGCACTGCAGCATCATCAGGACTAACATATGTCACATCAGTCCTGATCAGCCACATCAGTCCTGATGATGCTGTAGTGCAGTGAAACATGTCGACTCAATAAATCAAATTTCTCCAGTGGAATAGTGCAAAGTAATTTATCCTTTTCCTACAATGGAATTCCTCAATGTATCGGCCGCCACCAATAACTTCATTTTAGTAAATTGTTATGAATAGCCATAATGTATTAAGATGTAGGCCCCTGCTTACGAGATTCAAATACTTATGTCATTTTTAATATTAAAAAAAAGGAATTTCGGAAGCCCTGCCAGAGGAAACCCTGCACTAAAATCACCGGCTAATTGGTTTCAATATCAATGATGAATCAATAAGGATAACAGCTTGCTCAGGATTCGTATGATTTGATTTAGTTCTGGTAAGGGTTTCATTCTTAGCTTATAAAAATCCGAAAATAAACGTTTCAGAACAATTTTTTACTTGTGTCTAACTTCAATTCTCTATTGGTAGCGATAGCCACCTATCGGTGGTCGGGCGTTTAAAATGTAAAGTGCTCACCTTTAAAAATAGCAGTCATAAATTTTATCGATTGACAATTATTCACTTCCAAAATATGTGATTACGAATTACATCAGCCCTATTTAGCTGATTCAAGGCTTTTCAATGAGACAAATATTTTAGTTATCGCGTAGTTCAGAGTAGTTTATGTGGTTGTAGAAATAAAAAAATATCGTAATTTTCTACACAATAAATTTTATTTTACTTGCGTGCTCATCAGCTACTTGTGGCCGTTTGAGAGCTATAGATATTAATAAAAAGTTTCAATTTACTGTATCAAAATATATTTTAGAATGTTTTTACTTTTAACTGGCGAGGCCATGACTTATTTTTTCGGGAGAAGCATTTCAATGAGATTCATCGGTCTTTTTCTCACTGAATACGTGTTTATAGGATGTCATATATCTTTCCATTACACTTACATTTCACAGCAGTGTCAAAAGAAACTTATGCAGTAAAAATACTGAATTCATAATATTATAGTGATAAGCAATGGAATATCATTGAGGTAGTTGGTGCCCGCGAAGGGGTATACTTAGGCAGCAGCTATCACAATATGCACGCGATTTACTGCACGCGTTACTGACCCTCTCTTGCGAAGTGATCAAGCGTTACTGACCCTCTCTAGAATTTTTCCAGAGGATATAGAATCGAGATTACCGCCTTTATTTTGAGAATATAATTGTGTTTTCAGGGTAATCGAAAGACTCCCAGTATAAAACCCTTGGACAATTACCCAGATATGTTTTATTAGAAAAGATATTGCTCTTTGAGTTAGGTGAAATGTGGTATTTCGTTTCCGGATTTCACAGTTAAAAATCTGTGCTCGTTTTAAATATTGAACTGAACTGAAAATACGGACCGTTCGACTAAGATAACATCGAACTCTACTCAACGTTTATATACATAAAATCTGGGGCGCCCTTTACCTCATCGTGTTTTATGTTTCTTTTCTTCACTTGGGCGTATGATTAAAAGGTGTTAAAGCTTGAATTAGCCGATAGCACTCTTAAACCAAAAAATACGCCGAGGGGACCACGCTTCACTGTCTCAACTGACGCCGTGAGTACTACACTACATGAATCTCTCACCTCAGGAAACTTACATTGAGATCGGAGTTACTACTGAGAGGTTTTGAACACCGCTGGGGCACGGACTCGGCACTACACGTGACGTTCCTGAGATCATAGGAACTCCTTTATTGGTTGGTTGGGTGATTTTTTGTTTGGGGTGGCTACCGATGGATGATGCAATTTTCACCAGTAAGGACATGTGGCCAGGTAAGGTAAGCATGAAAACGATAAATTGCTATAGTATTGATAATCCTACGCTTATACCCATTGGCTTGCTCAACGAAAGATGCCGAGAGGTTCCCATCCAATGGACTGAACACTGAACTTAAAATTGATCTCCACATCTCACTCAAACAGGGTCAGGATTCTAATTAAATATGCCCCTCCACTACCAGGATCGAAAAAGAGCCTTCTGAATTAGAAGCTAGTTAGATAGAAACGCCAACCAATCGGATCTCTAAATCATTTCTCTTGAAAACAACCCGCACTTTTCCCTATCCTTGCCATCTTCCTCTACTAGAAGAAGATGGCAAGAGGGAAGTTTTTGGCATTCCCTTCATCACCTCTGTCCAAACTTAGTTTCATCTACCTTTTTACATTCTCCGTATCCCTCTTAACACATTCCTTCCACCTTTCTTCTTCTCTCCAGCGTTCTCTATCTCTTGTGGCTCAACTTTTCACCTACTTGCCTTTTCCCTCTTTTGGATTTTATTTTTTCTTCACCTAAAACTTAAATCACTGGTGAAAGTGTTCTTTAATTAATTCAAACAATTTATTTCTTTTTATGAGAAATTTTGTCCACGTTGCGTTGGTGTATTGTACCGGGTTTCACTGTTGAAGGGCTTGCAGATTTTACATTACAAAACATTTCTGTGTCGTCGAAATTGCTGCTGGTCACTCATATTTTCAAAGTTAAATTTTGCGCAATCAATACTTAGAAAAACATTGGTATAATCTCCATCGTACAATTTGCAGCATGTAATCCATTGGTAGAGATAATTATGTTCCGTAAAATAATTATACCAGACTTAGCATCGTGCCATGTACGTGATTCAAGTATAATCAATTTTTAATTGCGAAGGAAACGCTGGTTTTTTTAATAGCACTTTGTCAAGAGAGAAGACGAAATGAGCCAAGTAACAAAATTACTTGAAACCTGAACAACATCCTGTATGAAGTAAGAAAGAAATATATTTTTTAGTTAAATATTCTAAGTATCAACACCTTTTTATACTCATTTTTAATGACCCACAATTAGTAAAAACGGCGCCAAAGTAGTTTAAAATGACAAATGGAATGCTATAAATGTTGTATGACGAGGTTGAAGCCACATTTTAAATATTGTCTGACCTCAGATCAGTCCATTGCCATTTCATTATGCAAATAACTTTTCCTACGATCAAGCGATATCGAAAAATAACTCTCCTTAAAAGTAAAATAGTTTTTCTGTGTTTTTATTTTCATTTACAGGGCTTATGTCACGTACAAGAACATCCTTGATTACGGCTTCAATATCCTTTCCGATGAATGGCTCATAGATTTTAACGAGCGGTGTTTTACTTCTTCCGGTTGTTTGACATTCGCGGACGTCGCCGTTTTCTTTTTTTTTCAACTCGTACTGCTGCTCTCCATGTTGAGTGTCCTCGGACATTCGTATGTCGTGCGTCTCGGGGCATTTCCAGAATTCCTCCAATCACCGACCCTTACCCAATTCGTTTCCGCTCGTGGCCCGCAAGAGGGGGTGGCCGTCGTCGTTGGAGTGAAGGGCTTGCTTGCATGTGTGTGCGATTCTCGGCCTCCTTTTTTTTCTCAAAGTGATCAATCATTCGGGGCATGGATTCGATCGATCTCGATCTGCTTGCTCTTTTCCTCGGCACGGGTCGAAATAAAAAGTAAAATCTATTAACCGAGAAGCTCTCTTGCGGTCCGAATAAGAGGAGGTTGAAAAAAAATAAATGAATGGAATGGAACTCTTCCCTTAACGAACTGCGCTCTGATGAAAGCCATTGGAAGGAACTGCAGCGGAAAAGAACCGCCGTGCACCCTCGAAACCGAACAACCTACCAAACCCTCCGTTGCCATTTCTTTCTCCTTGACCCCGAACCCTTCCATCCATTTTCCGATCCTTATTCGAACTCTCCACCTCGCGCATTTCTCTATACTTTCGCGACTGCTTTCAAACTCGCCATCTGTCCTCCAATACTTCTTTTCACCCGCCCTCTCATGCCTGTCCTATCCTGATGACTGGCACCATAGCCTTCGCGTTTTTAACCCATTAGTAAATATTCAGAAGACTTCCCAACGTACTTCGATACGATAGTGTTTTTTATTTCATCGCAATTTTTATCTTGCCGGTAAAAGTGGCCATTTGTAAAGATAAGTTAATAAACTGGCATTGAAATAGTAATGAATATACATGCGTAGGCATATGCAAGAAAATGAATATGTAGTCAGACGCTAGCGGTAAGATAGGGAGGGTTTAGAAGAACAGATTGTTGCATCAGTGGGGTTATTTTGTGGCTTTTTGGATCCAAATAGTTATTTATAAAAACGGCTTCAATTTCGAAAGCATTTGGATTTCGAAGAATCTGATGGATACGAAGCAAAATTTATCTGAAGAAATTTAAATATAAAACCATGTAAAAATAGCAGGACTCGGCCTTTCCGCATGGCTATGGCGTAGGTATCTATTTAAACCCTATACGAAAGTAACGTATGAGCACACCAGGGGACATTGCTGGTGTATGGTGCATTGGATTCAGGTTGTGTTTCCTCATATATAATCTAACACTCAGATGCACGTATCCATCTTCCAATCCCTCCTCAGCCTCAAAGCATTGTTACTATTGCTTGCACCATTATCAGTCTTCATCAATCCGGAGATAGGTTTACTGAAGCTCTACAGTTCATTCAGTTTTCAGCTAAGCGATTTTTTCCTTAAGAAGTCATTTATTTTTCACATTCCTCATTCATTGACATAACGTACTCCATTCTTGTTCACTCCCACCCACGCTCCTTCCTCCCCTTATAATTAAACTCATTCGTTACTTATACCACCGTTGCCCCAGACTTGATATCTTGTTTGTATATTTTCTTTTATTTGAAACGGGATTTACCTTACCTGTTGTGCTCGCATGGATTGTAAACGGACTTTTTCATTTTAACGCGTAATCATTTTTCGTTGCCTGTTATAATTGTCCTATTCTGAAAGATATTTAGATACTTAATTATTAATGTGTAAGACAGTAAATTTCTCCTGGTAAATGTTTTTATCCTATTGACCCCAATCGATACGTTTTTTAGCGTGAGATTTAATGGGTAGGAAGGAGCCAGAAGGATTTATGCCTGCAGCCAACTCAATGCATGCTTTCATTCAACCTGGAAATTCCATACAGACGTCTAGTATATTACGCAAATGGGCTCTTGCTCGAACCTTGAAAACGTTTCCAATATGCATGTACCAAATGAAACTTAACGTTTTTTGTTTCTTAAATTGGCAGCAGTCGGAAGTTGGTGCTCTCAGTTTCCCAAGCGTTTCGAGATTTTCATTCCCCACGTACAATAAAAAAACTTGCACTCCTTCCTCCAAAACTGCACTTGAACTCATTGCAGCAATTAGTAGAGATATTGTACGTCTAACGGCACGGAATGAGTTGACTAATTTCATTTATCAGTCTAATGTTGTTCTCTTCCAAAATACAAGTAACAAAGTGTAAGCGCATTGCGTGTCGATCTAGCGATGTAATTTACTTGAATTTCATTAGATGTGATAAGAAAGTTAACGTATCGCCACTGTGATTTCAGTTGTCACTCAAACTGGCGGGCTGGACGTTTATCATAATCAGGCAAATACGTGATATGAATTTCGCCTATGCGATAAAAATATACTCTCAATTTTGCTGACGTCAGCGCTGTCGAAAGAAGAGCGTTTCAAATCGGCTATAATACGAATAAATGTTTTACGAGACCTTACACAACCGGATCTGATGTAAGTGGCTTTTAATATCATAGTGTCGATAGAGTAAGAGACTAGTTATATGAATGGATTCGATGATTAATCTGAGGACGTACCCCCAAAGAATATGAAAATTTTCTTGCAATTGACACTGCATCAAACAGCACGTCTTCAAAACCAACTCCTGTTCAACAAATTCATAACTCTTGTTATGTTTATTAGTGGCGCTATTAACTTGCTTGTTTTAAAGTTATTTATAAGCTTGCTTGCGGAGGGAGTTTGAGAGAAATTTAGAGAAAACCATATGTAATATAATACGATAAGAAAATAAATTATGCCTCTTTCATTTCGAAATTTTTTCCATATCTTAATTGAAGACACTTTCTTGAAGTTGCACCCAGCTATCGATATATCTGAAATTTCACTGATGGGAAAGCCTCGAGCAGGAGCGATTCATATTACGCCTTGCAGAGAACATTAGTAAGGGTTATTATCCGGAGAAACAAGGTTTATAACAGGTCGTTTGGAGAAAGTAGAGACAAATTTTCGTCGCTGACGTTCGCTTTACTTTCCCTTCTTAATTTGTGCGAAACTCGCTTTGTAAAAGTCTTCAATGCGCCTGTTTCTCCTCTTCCTCCTCTGGGCCGCTCCCTCCCAAGCGCTAAATGACCACCCACTCAACCTATCTAACTCATTCCCTGTCGTTTGTCAGCCCATTTCACTCCCTCCCGTACCATCGAGTGCTGGGTAATGATCTTTCCTCTTGCTAATTCCCAGCGACACCACCAATTTTCTAAAGCCCCCCTCCACGCCACCCTCCCCCTATATCTCCCCCTCTTCAACCGGCATTTCCGCTAACCCCCACCCCCGATCCCCCGGCCCTTCGGAAAGAAAGCGCATTTATTCCCCTTGTTTGTTTTCGCTTTTCCCTCCTCCCCAACACTTTTCACCTCCTTTTTATTCTTATCGCCGACCCCGACGGGAAGGACTGACTCACGTCACGGCCAGATGGCGAAAAATGGAAGAGTCAGACGTGAGGTTTTGCAGCCTTTATAGCACTCCCCCTCTGTCCCTTCACCTCTACCCTACGCCCCCTCCCCCACCTTCCCTTCTCCATCATCCTCCAGAGGGGCGTCCGATCATTCTCGTCCACAGCGCTACTCTCCCGTCTCCTGCGATCCGAGTTCTTTGCGCAGTTTGAAGACCAGAGACTTAAAAGAAATGTATTTTTTACTGAGGATTCAGGCGTCTTCCAAACACAAACATGTCTCATTAGCATGTTGAACCCTTTTACCATTCGTAATGAGCGCAACTCATACAGCTGCTAACACTAATTTATCTGTTATTCAACATTGAATGACTGCAGTTACGGAAAATTAGTATTTTTTAGTTATTACTACTAGTAGTGCTGTGATTTGAGATCTTTATTTGTCTTTCTAAGGAAAATCCAGTCTTCGTTCTCAGGCAATTAGGTCCAGTAGCTGTTCTTTTAAAAAATCATACCACATACTCTATTATCATTATTTTTAGCAGTAGCTCTTGTAGTAATTCGAAGGCAATTGGCTATTAAGGCTAACTTCATTATTTATAAATATAATGATAGTGGAGGTTAGCATTTACCTATTCTCAATCGAACGTTTTTAGGAATTTATCCGATGTAGGATGTGGGTATTACTCTTGAAGTGATCTTTACATGCGACCAATATGAGATCGGGATTCCAGTTCCTATATCTCTGCCTTACCAATAAATAGTCAATTTGGTATCTTCCAGTATCACCCGGCATTTTCCATGTGTACCTACGCCTGGGGTGATGTTTAAACCAAGAGTTTGTCACTACTAATTTATTTCTTCAACAAAACTCAACTGCCTTTTCACCGCGATCATTTCTTCTTCCTAGCCCAAACACTCCCACTTCTAATCCGTCCCTCCCTTCTCCCAACATTGCATTCCAGTCACCCATCACTATCAGTTTTTTCTTTCCCGGCACTTCTCTAATTATTTCTTCTACTTGTTCGTACACCTCTTCCTCCCTATGGTTGCTCGTAGTCATGTATACCTGGACCAGTAAGAAATTTGTTTGGCGTGCTTTTATTTCTACCACTATTATCCTTTCGCTCACCTGATTAATGTTTACCACCATCATCCCCAATTTTGTGTTCAGCACCATGCCTACGTTGACTCTCATTTCCCCCGCTATAGATTACCCTGCAACTATCACTCCAATAATCCCCGCTATCCTTCCATCTCACCTCGCACAACCCCAAAGCATCTATTTTTCCATTTCCTGTTTAATATTATCAAGCTTCCCGGCGCTCATCATGGTCCTTACTTTCCAATTTCCTATTTTTACCGCTGTTTTCCTCCTCATTCTCTTTTTCTTCTTCTTCTCCCTCCTATCCATTGTTTCCGCCGATGATGATGCTGTGCAAGGATTTTGTGTGATGACGACCGCGGAGGCCTTGCCTCCCCCGCTGCCGGAAACGACACCCGCCCTAGTGGGCGGCGTCCCGTAGTTGCCAGGAATCATTTATCTGTGAATGACGTTCATATTCTAGGAAGTGATAGTTGAGAGGTATTCCCACGCCACTCAGTGGTATTTTTAACGTGACACCATCACGAAACTACATTTCGTTTGGCTCCTACCCTTCGACCAATCTGGCATGGGTGGCCCTACCAGGAGCAATAGTACTTGCTCCTGCCAGTCAAGCTCTAGGGGTCATTTGAACGCACAAGCCCTACCACCACGTCAAGGTCGTAGTTCAAGGAAGAGAGAAAACTGCCATACTACTGGGAAATTTACACCAATTCTTCCGTGACATAAAGTTCGGGATAAGTCGGCAAATTACTCTGATATTATGGACAATTTGCATCTCTTCTTTTCCTTTTACGAAATCGAAGTACTTTTCCATACCCACGCTTCCTGAATGAGGTGACATCGCATGATATTCAAATTATCCGTAGCCCAAGGCGTGATCGTTGACGCGTCTTAGTGTTTCGCCCTCATTCGTGAGGATGCGAGCGTTTACGTCAAAAAAAGACGCGCAGATAAGTACAAGCTTCTGACTGGGACAAAAGGGCGAGAAGGACGGCGAGTGTCAAGGACGCACGAGCTTATAGGGAAGACGACCGCGATTGGATCTTGGATGGATGCGTGACGCAGGTGGACGTTCCCCGACACCACCACCGCGGAGATAAAGAGCACCGATACATACATATACACACATATATATATATACATACATACATTCATTCAGTCACACAAACCGCTCACAGGCGTATATAATAAATAATTTCGTTCAAACAGAGGGTGAAAGAAAGAGGATAGAAAATACACAAAATTGTTAAGTCCAATGGTGGTGTGAAGATGTTATGATTGCCACTGCCGATTCACAGTGAAGAAAAAAAAAATATATATATATATATATAAGCCTATAACTTCCCTATATATATATATATATATATATATATATATATATATATATATATATATATATATATATTTATTTATTTATAAGTTTGTGGAAAAATCACACACGTGGTAATTGATAAACTTTGCCACAAGTAGGGCGGAATTAAACATAGACACAAAAAAGGAACACTCACACAATAGGTTCTGATATTTCGGATGCTATAAGCAACCTTTCTCACAGAAGGAGTGTGTATCCTTCTTTTTGTGAGAAAGGATGCTTATAGCATCCGAAATATCAGAACCTATTGTGTTAGTGTTCCTTTTTTGTGTCTATGTTTAATTTTGCCCTACTTGTGGTAAGCGAATCTCTCTCTTTCTGTTTCCACCCAGCCTCCGCTGCCCTCTCCGCGGGGCGTGCAATTTAAAAAGGAAATCTCGTGCCGACGACGAGATAGCTCGTGCAGCGCGAGACACTCCTCTCCGCACACATTTGCCTCGAATCGGCGGCGTCCGAGACTCTTCCATCTGAGCAGTTTTATTACAGTTTCCTGTAATGAGATCCGCTTCTTGTTTCATATTTTCGCGACAAAAATCTGCCATCTTGCGGCTTGTCTCTGCAACCCTTTTGTCTCGGAGAATTACTATCTGTGAAAAACTGGAATGAATAAAACCGATTTTTACCTATTCTCGTTTTGATGAATTTTAGTCTGTGTTCGTCTTCCTATGTGAGGGAACTTTAAAAGGCTGTCGTTATTTTGAACTCGGCTATATCAATGCTGGTAAGGACCTCTTGCAGTCTTTGTTTAAATTTATTATCTCCATGAAAATTTTCACTCCTTTAAGTTTTTTTGTCACTGCAATGTTTACACCATCACTCTTTAAGTGTACATTCGGGATATTCTTAATCTTGCAATTTTAGGCGTATATGATATATTTGAATTCTAAGGGTAATTGTATGTAGATATAACCTTTTGGATTATGTAGATATTAGTTGGCTGGGTATTTTGTCTATATGCCTTTTTTTCTTTTGGCCTATAACTTACCTACAATATTAAGTATTTATAAGGATAAGGTAATTCGGACTCATTACAACACATTTTAGTTTTGCCTATTTTTGGGGTAAATGCCTATTTTGGTCTTATATGCCTATTTCCTGCTTATTTTATAGTTTTCGGGTTTTTTCTAACATTTTAGCAAATACAGCATCATATTCATAAAAATACATGATAATAAAATAAAAATTACTGAATATTGGGTGCCGGTTCAAGGTCATTCTCCTTAGTGGGTGAAGGGTTTAGAAAAGAATGCAAGACAGCACAAGTACATGTAATTTCAGCACAACAGCAACAAGATCACTACGTTGATAACGCACTCTAGTGGCTTTTTTAGTAACCATTAACAGAATTGCTAACAAAAGATAGTCGGGGAGCAAAAAGCGACCAGTGAATTACTTTTAGCATTTTCTCTAAAAGGAGAGTTAACCATGCCAAAATCAAGGGCAGCAAATCTTCAGTGGTGGATTAAAAACGATCTTAACTTTACGACGGATGAGATTGTTGTTTTCTGTCAATTGAGCTGCAAAAAAGTTGTGACTTTTTTGTGGTTATGTTTACAAGGCTATTCTTACGACTTGAATACAATTTTGAATGGAGGATAGTTGGGAAATACTGCTGCTGCACTGCCTTCAAGTCTATCGACAGTAGAAATAATGCTTGGCAGATTATAGCGAGTGAAAGAACGAGAATGATATCCAGTAATTACTGCAAGATGTGCATGTTTTTTTGCATAATTCTTGAATCTCTGTCCGTTTATGTAGTTGCAAAATACATATATATCCCTCTCCATTGGGAGCATATCTGTAGTGTAGTGCATGCTTGTGAGGCAGCATTAGCGATTTATGCTAATGCGTGATTAGTCGCAGTTGCACTTACTTTAGGGTATAGTGTAATGGATGTTGGCGACTACTCACCCCCTGCCACACACCCTTGAGGTGGCTTGCAGGGTATTTTGTAGATGTAGTGATGGCATCCTTGAAATACTGCCCCCTCACGACATCTGAAGTGAAGAGAACTGTCTCTCTCTGTAAAAGACCATCTCTAATGAAAATAGACATTCATTCAAGCTGGAAAATTTACAGAAGTACATTTTCATTAATTTTTTCTACATAAGTTTCATTCACATAAGTGCACAAGATGATGACAGGTAACATAATTTGTCCCAGAAAATGATTTTTCATTTTTGTCTAGAAAACATTTTCCGTTTCTCAATTTAAAGTGTTATTTGTTTTTTTTAAATTAATTGTTTTTGCAATGGTAGTGTGTTTTAGGTATCCCTGATAATTTTTTTCCCTTCTTTGCCTATTCTAAATATTTATTTTACCTATTTTTAAAATTTGTTTTGCCTATTTTGCGTGATTTTTGTGCCTAGAACTCCTCAGCTTGGATGTGCTCTCCCGATCAGTAATTCCAGTGAAGTTATTACAGGTTTTCAAAGCTTCGGAAATTCAGCTGCAGACGTTTCAATGAATGACCCCATCGATGCTGGAATATTATTGCAGTCGACATTTTTACCCTGCAGTTTGATTTCATTCACCTCTGAGGCGCTGTTTCATTTAATCTCTCTATTTCTCTCTAATTAACCATGTTTTAAAACTATATATTTCTATTCAAAGTGAATGAAAATATCGATGACATTCTCGCGCCCTTTTGTGTAAGATTCATTCATTGAATTTCTTTTAACTATTCGTTGGAATGAATTATTCATGCATTGCGTAACGGAATGAATTGATTTCTTTGAAATGTAGTGAAATCAGTGCAAGATGCCGAGGAGAAAAGAGTCAATTCACGCGAAATTATTTTTTTTAGCGAGCTTATATGGTGCTTATATTTAAGAATCGCTCATAGAATCTCGTAATTTTGCGTTAATTACTTGGATAAGTGTATTTCCTTTCCGTGGAATGATGTACTCTGCTGGAACCCTGCTAGGGAACAGTCCATTCTCTCGCGCATAAACCTACGGATGAGTGGCTCGCATTTTGTCTGATCTCTACGAGCGACGTTGAGAACGTGTCTGGCGCGATGATTCCCGACCTTCCTTTCCTTGCCCTCAGACTCAGCTCTCGCGAAGAAAACAGCCGATGAGTTGGGGGAGACATTCGTTTCTGGGAAATAGAAGGTTGTGCCAAATTCAAGAAATGTATCTTGCCATTGGTATTTCTTCCTTTAGACTGCTTGGGTTATCATGTATACGCAACAATGATGTAGGTAAATTTATTTCAATGTGTTTTGTCCAAAGATATCAATTGCTTTCGTCTAAGAATGCCATAACCCAGTTGCTTTTTTACCGGAATGATTGAGTCGAGGGTATTGTAGTCTTAAGATAGTGACATTTCATGACGAAATCATGGCCAGTAAGGAATACTTAAAATACAAATTTATTGAGTAACGTATGCATGCTTTCTTCCATGCTTAGACGAAAACCTTGGCTTGAATTATAGTTTTACCTTTAAGCAGTCATTGGGGTTAGGTTGACTTGGATTTTTACTTAATTTTTTCATTGAAGATTTTGTGCAAATATTATTTTAAATCTTCTAAGTAAGAATTTGTAAATGCTGGTCACTGTTCAAAAGTAAAAGTTTCGTAGACATTATTTCATAAGTTATTCTAGCAATTGGAATGAATTCAACAAAAGCTCTTACCTAGGTTCATTACTAAACTCCTCTCTTGCTGGTACATCCTGAGAATGAATCCTTTAAAAGCCTTTGCACTTTTTTTAAATTCTGTTGATGGGAAACGGCTTTTGCGTAACATAAAAAACGTGAAAGTTATAAATATATTTGTATAAACTGTGTCACATAAAAAGTCTATATTTTTTTATCTCAAATGACGATGCCGTTTGCCGATTGGGAAAAATTTCGTTAATCTTTTCTCTTGATAGCTTCTTCGGCTGTTCGATTTTTTATCTAATCCGGGTACATGCATTAATTATTGGTGCTGGAAACTTGGTTAGGCGGTGTCCTCTGCCATCAGAAATATCAAGTCATTCCGCTGTGCACCTATGCTATGGAGAGTAAAAATCGATCGTGCAAACTCTTGCCTGCATCTTGAATGTCCCCGTTAATATTTTAGTGTCAAATATCCTCTTTCGCAGCAAACTTAGGAAAATTAAGAACTTGTTCCCGTCCTTTGTGATGTTAGGCGAACTTATGAATTGTCCCTCATAAATTTTCTTCACCAATGGGGAAATAAAGAAAACGGAGACCCTTTTCTCGGCTCGCTATTAAGAACTTTGGTGCTCCAATTATTATTCAATTAAGAGCCCAAAGGAGCGAATTTATTCCCCTTTTATGGGATGCCTTCTGCTTTAAATAAAAACAATGCGGAAAGCTCTGCTCTCTTCGGCCAGCTCCCACTGTTCCTTATCCTTGACTCGGGGTTGATACGTAGACGCGCTCTGATCGTCACTTCTTCCCTTCCAACACCTCTCCACTTCAGAGTCCGTCACTGCTTCGTTTCCCTCTGTGTTCACGATGAAGGCGCCCGCCTTGCGGGTTGCCCACAGCTCCTCTCTCGGAGTTTCTAGGGCTTACTCATGGTGCATATTAATCTTTGGGGCATAACCTTTCCGTCGATATACGAGCGTTAACAATCCTTTGTTATTTAACTTTCAAAATACAACTAGTTTTTTAAATTTTAATTATACTGCCGAGACTTGATTTGAGTGGTCACTATCATTTTTAAACTTCTTCTGGTGCAAAGCATGTGCTTGCGCTACTAAATGAGTTAGCAGACGATTAAAGGTCTGAAAGTTGTGAGAAGGAATAATTACCACTGTTAGAGATGAGGCTCTTTCTGAACCTGGCTAGTTTGTTTGTACAATTTTCTGCTGACAATGCAGTCGTGATAAAATGCTTTTTGGCTTGTCGGTACGGTACTATTTTCATGATTACTGTTACTCAGGAATATCCTTCCGTATGTTCTAGGGAGACTATCACATGTTGGGCGCATTCTTTTGTTAATTGTGCTCATGACAAATCGACTAAACTCAGTTGGTCGTAGAGGCTTGTAATCACTGCTGTCAGGATTATTTTTTCCAGTCTACTCAGATTTTTATAACGGTAATCAACGGATGTGATAGTGATAAACTGCTGATGCCATATTATTGTAAACTGCTGAAATTTTAAGAGTGATTCAAGCCAATTCCTCTTGGTACAAGCGATTAGTTTACAAACTAATCTAATTATTACTTCAACCTTTCCATTCTTTTCAGACCCACATGACTCGTTGATGGTTCGCTTTCCTCCTCTCGCCTCAAAGACTCTAGTGGATAGGTACCAGCCTCATTTCTCCGTTTTTTCCCTTAATGACGCGTGTCGAATAGCTTGTAGCTGCTGGAATCGCATACCCGTTGCTTCCTCCCTGCAAATTCTCTCTTTCGATTTCCTCCTTGTCCTCATTGTCATCAAGAGAAGGGATTTTCTTACTTTCTCATAGTGTCTCCAACCGGTGGCATGGCGCCAAGTGCCCAAGGGTGCATCTTTTACGACCATACCTTTTGATTGGCCAATGATTGATCTAAAATATTACTGATTTACCGGAAATAAGCTCTTTTCCATTGGTGTTTTTCTGCTTCGATAGTTGATTACATGATACCAGCTGAATACAATACAATTCAACCGTGCTGTGGAATTACGGTTCTGCGTCATGCAGTCTTCATCTTTGTGCGTAAGTCAAAACTAAGTAATTGTTTTTGGTAAATGCGACATTGATCACTCTTTATAAGTTAACCTAAATGTCTGAATAATTTTTATTCGGGTTTAAAACGTTCTCTTATCTCGTATATGTGACTTATATCGTGCCGTGAACGTCAGCAATGTATGACGCCGATGCAGTTCCATTGACCATATGTGACATGAGCGATCAAATTTTTGGCGTTGGATATGTCCAAATGACTCCTGCGATTAGGAAATCTATTGTGGGTTGTAAAAATGCCTCTAGCAGTGTCTAGCCTCAAGTACCCAATGGCACGTCTGAACCCCTTTTATTCCCATAGCATAGAATGATGGGCGCCCTCGGACGAAATTGTAATATTCTCCTTTCCTATTGATTGCCAGCTCAATGAATTTTAATATCACAGTTTAAATACGTGACCAAAGGGAGTCTCAGCTCATGTAGTATATATAATCACCGTAAATATTCCGTGGGGGGAAAAAATATTTTTTGTTTCAAATTATTTGGGTTATGCTTTGAAATGGAATAAAAAATGTTCTGGTTTTCCCGAGTAAACCGTCTGAAGATAAGAAAGGAGGCTTTGGTTTGTTACACATTTGGGAAGAAGGAAAATTCTAGTTAACCGGTTTTTATTAGTGATCGTCTTCGTGTTGATGATCGCTCAATAATAATAATACTAATAATTTATTTAACGCATACAGGTGTCCCCAATTAAATGTGTTAGAGTAAAATTACAATAAAATAAATAAATAAATGCATACATAAATCACTCAGGGTGAGAGAAAAGAAAGATCTTAGGTTCTATTAAAAAATAGATATATTTTCTTTTTGAGGGTCACAACAGAGTCAGAAAAAGTCAGAATATTTATATTTATCCAAAAATTCATTAGATGTGCGCATCATCCTTGTTTTAGGTTTATTTTTAAAATATCCACTCTAAAAAAGTGGCATCGGAAGAGTGGAGTGTGCTTAGTCCTCCTCGGAGGGGCATTCAACTAAAAAAAACCGGTTGAGTAGTTTATCGCTCTTTTTTGTTTTATTGCGATTTTAATGGTCCGCAGTAATTTAGTATGTTTATAAAATATTTCAGGCCTTTATGTAATGGGCAGAATGTTTATCCCTCGAAAGTAGAGCGGCCAAATAAAGTTCAAGTGATGTCGCGTTATGCTTTGCAGGTTCACTCACTATTTTTCCTGGAAAACTGAAGTTTTAGGTATCTCTTGCCTTGGCCAATGTTTCTTGAATGAATACAATTAACTCTTCTTCCAATTGGTCAATAGATTTTGGTGGATAGGTTTAACGATTGATACGTCACTGAAAGGCCCAAGGTTCCTAGTTCCAAGATACATTTATATCACTAGCGGGGGACCATCAATCTCTACGGCTGTAGCATGTGTCGGAGTGCTATGGATTTATAAGTTTGACTAGAATTGTTTATATTCTCTCTAGAAATTTTTGTTCAGCGTCTACTTCGCCCAGCATCATGAAAACCATACTGGCTTTCAAAGTACGTGAAGCCCCAAGTCCTTTCTCCACGGGCCTTGGCTGACTCTTTGAAATATTTAAAATCTCATGGCCCCTGTAACTATCGATTTCATGGTATTGTGGACGTTTGAAATATACTAATTACTGCTACCAGTCATGTCTTATTATGTGCCCGTAAATCCGATTTTTATGATATTTTAATTGCTCGGTTGAATCATGTTGAGAGAGCTGTAATCATGCAGTGCCCCAGTCCTTTGTCGATGTTTAAAATTTTGGACAACGCCCACCACGTCTGCCACGGAGCGATCCTTATCTTCTTCCCCTGGCATTCCACTGCCGCACGCAGCTATCTTTTAGCCCTTCGGTTATCTTGAGATGCGTAGAGGAATTATCTACCTTTCACTTTCAATCTGGTCCTCGCGTCACCCCTCAACCCCAATAATTGAAATCTGCTGATTTAGGAAAAAATAACTAAAAGTAAACGATTCTGTTATGTCCATATGAAATTAAAAAAGGCCACCATAATAGCTTCATCTATCTCGTCATTCGTTTGCATAGTCGGGAGTTTCCAATGGCCAAATATAACAACGGTCAGACTCCCGAGAACATTTAAAGGAGCCCCGACTTCATGGGCTATTACAATTGTTCACCAATTATCGCTTTTAGACGCATACATTATCAATGTGACTTACTAAAATGGAAGCCTGACTAAATCAACTGATTGGTACTATCTTCACTATCTATCGTTATCATACCTTCGAATACTGGTAGCCGTTTGGTATCCCCTTTGTTAGCTTATCTGCAGTTCAATTTATTATATTGAAGTACTCCATTGATTCCACCGTCTCTTTAATGAGCTAATGCATTGCTTTATTAAAAATTGCTAGCGGATCAAATGAGTCCAATCAATGACATTATTTTCAATCATGAATTCACTAAATGATTTGAAGTTTGTACATTTTAGTAGTTTACATTTTCTAAAATTTAATTATAATGTCTGCAAATCTAGCCATTTTAAGAAGGCCTACGTAACACATTCATTCCAATATGCATAGCTGGTGCAGATCTGGCGAGTGAATTATTTGTGAGATAATATAAGGGATTACTGTTTAGCTAATTCTTTTTATATTTTCATTGACTGAGAATGTGTTTGGTTACGATGGCGAATTTGTTTTGACAAGTCACAGACCTCTTGCACGTCGAGCTGAAACCACAGAGCGGTAGCAAGCAGAGACAATTGGCTGAATCGACTGTATTCCGCGCCGTGTGGAGGAGGGCGAGACACGCATCCATATTGCTAAAATCGCCGTGACTTCCTCCTCCCATCTAGCGCGGTGATTAAGCGCCATCTAGCGTCATCAGGGGCGCCGTTATATTCTCAGTGACTCATATTCTCCCCAAGGGGGCCCCACCAAACATTTCGACCAAAGGCATACACTTGTCTCCGAGGCGGAAAAATTCACGAATCCGCCGAGGGCGAGCGCTTTTCCCCCTTCATTTTTTTTTGTTTTGTTTTTTATAAATATTTTTTTTAATCGCTCACGCGTTAAAACCACCCCGCTGAGCAAATGAAAGGGCTTTATGTATACATTATATTCCTCCCGCTTCGCCGCACTGTCGGCTCTCCGGCGCGACCTGTGATGAATGTGCCAAAAGGAAGGAGGATCGGTTGCAGCGAGAGAGAAAGGACTCGCTCATTCGACTGGCGTCCGTTATGGCGGCGGTTGATCGCATATTTCGCTCCTAGTTGGAATGTTGGAAAGAAGAAAGACTTAACGACACGGCGCTCGCCGCTATAAACCGGGGAGGGAAGGAAGGAGAGTTTGTGGTTTGGAGGCAGTCACGGTTTTCAAAAAGTGCAATGAATTAATTGTATGCATGTATCATGCGGTTTCTCGCGCCAGTTTTGTGACAATTATGCTCCTGGCAATTTTCCACGGAGCAACTAGTTTACGACGCCAGAAACAAAATCTTGCCTGGGGGAAATATCTCAGCAAGTTTCATCTCCTTTATCTTCGAATATTTTAGTCAAAACATTATTTTTTATGAGGTTGTAGACTTTCATTTACTCGCTCTGTGTATACCCATTACACTTAATCTATTCTATTCTGTGTCTAAGGGGAAACTCCCATGTTTGGAAATAGATATTGACAATAATAGTCGAGTTAGTAGTTAAACAGTTAAATAAGTGATAGAGTTGAAAATTTAGTTCCTACAAATGCTGAGATTATGTTCCACAGTTTAACAAAACTTCTTCATTCAAAACGAAACAACGGTCTCTACTCGAAATAAGATTCGAACCCTAGGATAATTGGTAGCCAGTTACCGGCCTGGCTACAGTGGTAGCCGTGATGTTCATATACTCATTATAATTTATGTAATGAGGATATTTTTGGGTTGTTGTGGAATCATAACTCTCAGGAATAAAACTTTCTGAAATACTTTTGAATTCATGCAGTTTAGCTGTAGTGTCATCAGCAGTTTCTATCAGTCCCAGTATTGGTTTGCAGCGGCTTTCTACTCCGTTCTTCGTTTTTCTTTCTGCTTCGTAGCATCGTCAGGTATTCATTTTAGCATTCCTCATAACACTCCCAGCTATGGATCGCAGTATCCTATAAAATATTAGCGTTTTTGAGGATACCGGGACTAGTCGCGGTATTTACCTTTACGTAGCCAACCGCGAGTGCATATAAGTGCGATATTCCACACGGGAAAAATCATTCGCCTTGATTCTGAACACCTTGTTCCTATAAAGCCACCAAATAATCCACAGGGGAGAAGGACGCCTCGTTAGCTGAACTGGTTATAGCACTCGGCGCCAAATCGAGGGATCCGGATCCCGGTCAAGGCGAATGATTTTTCCTCTCTGGATTATATCGCACATATTAGCATATTTAAGCAGGAACATGGTAGATCATGCAATGGTGATACCTATCAATCCGTTGTGAGCGTAAGAACGTGGAAAAAAAGAAAAATCTCGGTATGTTTCGGAAGGAAGCCTGTGCAATTCACTGGCCGGATCGTCGTCTGCTAGTTGGACTGGTGGACTGAGGAGTGCCGCATGTCAGACGGCGACGGAACAAAATCTCTTCCCTTTTTGCAGTTTTAAGTCCGTTCCAAGTTTGAGCACTGAGCGTGACTTACGAAATGGGTTTAGCAAATGGCGACTCCGTCTGGCTGTCTTCGCCCCCCGCCTCCCAACACCCGCACCTCCCTCCCCCCTCCCTCCCCCCCCCACCCTCCCTCTTCCCTCCCTACAGCCCCCTTCAACCAGCGATCCTCCCTTCCCCACACTTAGCAACTTATACGATTCATCAGAAAGTTAAAGCGTCTAAGATATCTTAACCATTTGTAGAAATTTCCGAGACATCTGGAAATTTATTGTTTATCCATACCTGTCAGCGCTGCTCTCAAGCTTTCTAGTGTCATGATTGTGTCTTGAAGTGACCTAAAGAAGTCAAATATTATTGAGAAAGCTTAAGTATGTGTATGGTCGTAAGTATTAGTTCGGACTAAGGCGTCTTTAATAATCGTAATGCTAATATCCTTTTATTTTACCTGGAAGCGAAAGCTTGTGTTAAACTAGATAGTAGACTTTTACCGCCTGAAGTCAAACAGAAAATATATGCGTATAAAATCACTTAAAATGAAATGCAATGAATACATAACATTCACCTGAAAGGTATTGTAAGTAGGTACACATTTATGTCCATAAAAATTAAAAGTTGATGTATTATATATTATGTACAAGGGATTTAAACTTTTTACTTGAAAACGTATTATTTTCATTGAAAATAGCACAACGTTTTTGTGGGTCCAGCTTCTTTGTATTAATTCAGTGTATGACACGCGGAGGAAAATTGATTGCATATTATATCTCACCTTATGCTCCAATGTCTCTGAAAACTCATTTTGAATTTGAAGAGTACCCTTATTCATAAGAACTCATTTGGAGAATATATGGACCTGGTTAAAATGGTGATTTTATGCATTAAAGTTAACTCGGCCCCGGTGGCGACGGGGTAAAGTCCTCGCCTGCCAATCCGAGGGTCGCGGGTTCGAGTCCCGCCTGGGTGGATTTTTCTCCATCCAGGACATGGGTGTTTGTGTTCGTCTGTTGTTAATGTTACATCACCCGATGCAAGAGGCCATTACGAGCTGGTTTCGGGGTAGTTGAAATAAATAAAAAATAAATGAAAAAACTCTAGATTATCGATTGAGACGCTATTCACTCTGCCTATGGTGTCTGAGCGCAACTTCTTTCTCATTAGCGAAATGAAAATAGAAACACCGAGAGATAAATAACGATTTCAGCACTGCACACTGCATTTTTGAAAACTGAAATAAATGTAAGCTTCAAACAATGATATCTCATGTTGGCAAGTTTCTTCTGGATTTCTGCGATTAAAATAAACTTTTTTAGCAACAGTTTCGCCGTGCTATTCTGCCGGCTTCGTCAGGCATTCTAAATCAACAATGAAAAATAAATGAACAAACTTAAGCGGTTATTATGTACAGCATGATTAATTAATACTTGTGTTTTTCAAAATTCTTTTCCACGTATAAGGAGGTTTGTAGATATCTCATTTTTGCCTGCGGACGTATTTAATGTTTTTGCTTTTTCTGCCGTAGTATGTACATCTACTCGCTCTCTACTAAAAGAATCGCCGGGGAAATTTACCCAAAATCTCGAGATCAACCAATCGAAAAGGCTGGCAGGCGTCCCATCACTTGCATCCTCTTGCAGCAAATGCGTGGAATAGTCGAGAGGGATTTTCCGGATGGTGGAAAAAAAACAAGAGAGGAGCGTAAATGTAGTCTCGCATCGTCACGACCGTGATCGCGGCGCGTCTTTTTCAGATGCGTCTCCCAAGGGCGCGTGTGTCTCTTCTTTCTCCTTCCTCTCTTGCCTCTGCTCGGGAGGAAAGCGTGACTGACTGAGTGGGGACGGATGAGGGCAGTCATTTGTCGAGGCGCGTGCGTTTACGAGGTCACAGTTGACGCCGTGCTGGGTGCGTGCTGTTGAGCCGCCGCCATGCACTTGTACGACAATGCAATTCCGCTCTCGCTGACTGCGTCATCTCGTTTTGCGGCTTTGGTGTGTGCAATCAATTTTCAATGTCGACCCTCAGTGAAAAAAAAAGATATCTGGCTGGAGCCAATTTGCCAATGTGACGATTATTATCGGGCACGTCAAGCAATGTCGGACGCGGCTGTCTGATTACAAACGTTCTTGTCAAGGAATCAATGATGATCATAAAATTTGATTTGTCGATTATTATTACGAAAATCTGATGTTCGTTAATCATCATTTCTATGTGCTGACTGCTGCAGTCCATATAGAATTGACAGAAGTGTCCGTTCGTACCATCATCATTACCGCCAATATATTTTTTTACCAAATTGACGTATCGATAGATATCGTCAGCATGGAGTTTCTAATAATCATCGTCCATAACGAGGTGGCTAGAATTGTATTCAACGGTGTTCGGCGAGATGTTGTGGAACATATTGCAATGATAAATGAAAAGTGAAAAACTTTGTGTATGTCCACAGTATTTATTATAGTACCGTACTATATCGTACTATAATAAATACTGTGGACATACACAAAGTCTTTCACTTTTCATTTATCAGTGGCTAGAATTATTGATCATATCGATATTCCAAAGTTTATCATCAATATTCCTGGATCCAGTAATCGGCGTTCATGTAGAGATTCCGATAATTACCGTTCGTATTGGAATAATGACGATAATTTACAACTCTAGATCCGTTGTTTCATGAAATTATTTTTTGGGCTTGTGAAAGTGACGTTGATGTTTCGTCATATCGTACAAATAGTTTTTCTCGACGGAGTTTCGTGCAGTCGCCACCGATCTTCCGGGATCCTAAAGGAGATGATGCGAGCGACTCAAGTTGCTGCAGACGTTCGCCCCCCCTCGTTGGTGCAGACACCGCCAGCCCCTGCTCGGCAAGGCCCCTTTCAATGTCGACTTCAAGACGCACTTCTGTTCCTTTCTATGCCCAATGCGATCTTTAATTCAGCGAAAGTAAGTCATAAGATGCACATACAATCCTTTACGCTGTCAATCGGGTCAGCAGAATAGTAACTTTAATTTCACTGCACTTCCTATATGTTTATTGAGCATTCGGTCATCCATATTTTGGTCGTCACTTGAAATCATCACCATGGCAGTTTTTCCGACATAATTTTGGATTTTTTTTTACTAGCGAGGATGTGAATCCATGCTAAATTTCAATATCTCTCCCCCAGGTACATTTCCCCTGAGGCCCTAGGAGTACCAGTCACGGTTAAGGACGAAACCTTCACTGATAGGTGTGGTCTGATGTTGTGACTGTTGACAAAGCCAACCTTCAGTGGGCGAGATGTCATGAGATATATACCAAATGGCGTTCGCAAGTTGGGACGTGTTATCCAAGATTTCCTTTTGAAAAACGCTTGCTATAAACGAACGCAAATAACTGCGACGTTTCAGGTTGAGATTTCTGCAACATTTTAAAATTTCTGCAGGCCTCATCGCGTAAATGGCACTATTTAGCGTTTATCACTACAACAACAAAAATTTCCATTCACTGCACAACTATGCTTGCAACTAAAAGTGTAATCGGAAGAAGCCTATTCAATTTCATTTTTTATTTAAATTGTATTTTATATAGAAGAGGAAAGGTTAACCGGTATAATTTTAGCCAGAATTTGGTATTTCCGTAGAATTTCATTACCATTATTTTTTAAATTGACTTTTTGTTTTCAGTTGAAGATCATAGAGCCGAAAACATATGCAAAAGAGGGTAGCGTGATAAGACTTCGTTCTATGCCTGGTTTTTCCAATTTGCATGCCGTGGTTTGTGCTCAGTTCATCAAAGAGACCGCCAACTAAACCATCGATAGGTGTACCACTTTACTGCCAAAACAATGGTCGATTACGTAAAACAAATCGGTGAATATTTTTATTAAATTTTATTTAGGTAATAAATAAGTAGGTAAGTTCCGCGAAGTGGAGACCCTCAGCGTCAGCAAATCCCCAAACAGTTGTTAGTTATGCCGTGGAACCAGCATGCGTTCTGTCTCTTATCCGATGAAACGTAACAAAACCAAACCAACTATTCTTCAGGGTGTACTTCTGTGATAAAAAAGGAAGAATATTAGAATTTGATTCAGAAAGTATAGGATGCACAGAGAAAATCCCAGAAAAGGGAATTTCACGGTAATTTCATTTCTCCCGTTAAAAGACGAAAACTTTGTCTTCTTTTATCTACTTATTTATTTGAAAAGTTGATCACATACAGCATTTCTGCCAATTTACAGTGACATAGTAACAAGATAAAAAAATTGGTATCCGTAAGAGGTGTAACAAAAAAACAACAAGCATAACATCAGAGACAAGATTACAAAAAAAATGAAAATTAAAAAAAAAAACAAAATATGAAAAGGGAGTCTTAGTCATTAACAGATATGTGGGACATCGCAAGGTTAATGAAAGAGTCAGATGATAGCAGGAAAGGATCGACATTATCAGGTAGGGAGTTAAGAAGTGAGGAGAGGCGGTAGTATAGTGAACGTTTGATAGGAGAAAGTCTGGGAATAGGCAAGTGGAGAAAAGAATGGGAACGAGTGGATCGGCAAGGGACTCGGAAATTAACGAAGGAAAGTAATTCAGGAGAATCGATATTCGAGTTGAGAATGTTGTAAATTAATTTTAAATCATTTTTTGCTCTTTGATCGGAGAGGTTCAGTATGCCAAGGGAAGATAGGATGGAATCAGTTGGCATGTCGCGGAAATGGGGAACTCTGTATTTTACAATACTGGCAAAGAAACTAGTTAGACTGTTAAGGGTAGCAAGGTTAGTTATGGCAGAGATGGTCCAAATGGGAGAGCAATATGAATTGATTGGAAGAATAAATGTTGAAAAGAACGATAGTAGTGCTATGGGGTGAGAGATTTCCGTGAAGCGGTAAAGTATACCTAAAAGTGACATTGCTTTGTTTTTAATCGAATGGATATGTTCGTAAAAGTTTAGTTTGTTGTCAGTTAGAATTCCTAGATCCTTCACCGACAGGGCACGAATGAGCGGTTGAGAATTTATTGAGTAATTAAATTTTAGTGGATGTTTTTTGAGGGAAATTGAAATCGTACTGCATTTGGAAGAATTTAGATTAAGTCTCCAGGTATTGTACGCAATCGAAAGGAGGTGCAGCTTATTTTACAGAGCTTAATTAGGATGTTTCTTTTTTAATTGTATCCTTAGTATTGTATTTGAATAGCCATGTTAGTTTCGACGTTAAAGTGCAGCAAAATATCTCAAAGCTGGGTGAAGAGAGTACGTCCCTCATAACTAACGCTTCGTATTTGGAATGCTTTACATTCCGATGAGGTAAGATATGTAGGTACTGATGGGGAAGGCAGATTTTATAAATTACTAGAGATGCCCTTAAGCTTCGTAATTTTCCTGATGTAGGCATTATGCTGAAACGAGCGAGACGCACATCGGTCAATTTCGAATCAATAGGCTCGTGCTGACGTGATGCGTTGAAAAGAGGGGCCGCAAAAATATTTCCGAAGACATGTGATCGACATATGGTTTCTCCTCACCTGCCAACCGGCTGCTGGCTGGATGGTCAGCAGCTCGCGTTTATGAAATTGTTTATTAATATTACGGCGAAGGAATGCTGGACTTCTGAAGAGTAGTCCCGTTTTCGCAAAGAGGAGAAGAGGGCATGAGGTGGGGGGAGGGAGAGATGGAAGTTTTTTTGTGGGGAGGTTGGGAGGTGGCCCTCCTGGGCCATTGGGCGCCCTCTTCGGCCCGACCCGGGGCCCGGGCGAGCCAAATTTTGCGACGTTCGTCACATTTTCCCACGGGAGGCCCGAATGCTCGTCTGCACCCGCACCTCAACACCAACCCGACCGATGGCAGTCGAAGATTTGCGAACATGTGCTCCTCCCACCCTCCCTCCCCTCCATCCCTCCACCCCCCCCCCCAACCCCCTTCGTGTGCCCTGCGCCGCCGCCGCCTCCTGGACGTGTTATTGTTCCGCGTTTCGTTGCGCGCGCCCGTGGGTGTTCATCTGTTTGCTCGGCTGATGGTCCTGTGGTCGGCTGGAGGGGGGAGAGGGGGGGGAAGGGCGGGGGCCCGACTTTGGGTTCGATGGCGCCGGGGCGGGTTTAGACCTAACCCCCTCCCCCTTTACCCTCCCCGTCCCCACGTTGTACTCTCCGGCCGAGACGGGACTTGGAGGGTGAGTGGGCGTCGGTCAGGGACGCGAAGGAATTCTTTGGCAGGTGTCCCTTAAACGCCGCGTGCTGCGGTCTTAGTTCACTTGTACTTCCCCACATGGATATTAACTTCGCTCGGAAATTGGTTGATGAATCCAGATTGACATAATGCCCCTAGTATCAGCATCCAATGTGCACGATACGGGTTCAAATCCCAGCGTCGAGAATATTTTGTTGGGAATACTACACCAATTTGGGTGGCATGAGGAGAGTACTTCCCCAGAGAGGTTAACTTTGATCAGAAAGTGATATTGGGATCGCATTATTGATATGTATAGTGCACTGCTATCATTTATTGAGGTCCCAGGTTCGTAACCCAATAGAGGAAGTTTATTGATAAAACCAATTCCTAAGTGCGTAGAGTAAGGATAGCTCTTTCGACACTGTTGTTTATTCCACTTTGAATTCAGTTGGGGGTCGAATTGACGAGGAAGCTGGCACCCCGAACCGGACGCCTGGGCTCGTTACTAAGGTGATTTTTAGGTGCAAACGCGACACCTCCTTGGATTCCGTACGGATAACTCTGCCGTCGGTTGGACATGTAACCGTGGTCCCCTTGCCGTCTTTCGATCAGAGCTGGATAAAGCGCTGGGTCTTTCTCTCTTCCCAGTGAACCCTACTCTCCTCCTCTTCTACTCTTAAAATGGTTTGAGCGAGATAGTTCCCTAGTCATAATGGAGACTATAGTAAAATTTTATTTTTTAATTTCAGCATCTGTAAGAAGTATGAAATAAATATTGTAATATTAATGGCGCAAAGACATAGTTATATATGACGAAATTTCTCAGTAATTAAAGAAATAAAGCTATATAAGTCTCTAACTTGACTCATTATTCCCCGCCTATAAGGCTGAAAACCTTCAAAACAGCAGGTTTTTTTGCGATTCTGTCAACATTTCTGTGGTGAGTAATAGATTATATTTTATAAATAGTTGGGAAAACATGCAATCTACACACCGCTAGTTTTTTGACGAAATCTAGGTGCTATAAATTCTTAATTTGATTAATATTCTCCCTCTGGAGCGCACCGCCATAATCTATCCCATGTTAAACAGCTTATATTTTTAGGCAAATTGCTCGAAAAGTAGTTCGGCAAGGGGTTGATATTTTGATATCATTGGAAATATGAGAGTTTTTTTTTCTATAAAATGAGGCCAAATTCATCAAATACTAGGTTAAGTGATTTTTCGTTCAAACTACCTTAAGAACTTCATCACGGCGATAGGCCTCGATTCGTGCAAGAAAGATTTGAAATACCTACAAACTGACTTTGCTCGGAAGATTGATGACTCTCTGGGTTGGTGTGGTGGATGGAAAACTGTCAAATTCCGTGACTTCTGGAGATTTTCTGAGCTATCTATGTTGTTTCTTCCTGGATGCAATGTGAAGACCAGTTAACGGGGAGTTCTCTTCTTGTCGGTTGAGGCGTTAAACTGTGGCAACCTTGACTTCTTTCGATAAGAGTAGGCTGATGCTGACGCCGAGTACATCTCGAAACCTCCATGTAGCCAATAATAGGTATCTTACCAACCGATCCTCCGAGGCGACAATAATTTTTATTGACCGTCGCCTACCTGAACAACCAAAAAACTTCTTAGCAGGGAGATAGTCTCTGATCTCACTCGTATCTTCCTATCAGAAGGATGCTGAGGAGATCATCCTGACACGATCTCCCGACGCCCGGCTACTGAGCGGTGTTATCGCCTGGGGGATAAGCGGGAGGGAAGATGTACCAATCCACCCGCCAGTACTCACAATGAGGAGGGAATGCTTGTCCAGCAGACTGGGCTTCGACAGAAATAGCGCTTGTCCAACCATTGTGAGAGAAGATGCTTTCTGGAGCGCAAGTGTCTACTATTTTAAATCATTTTTACGGTAAGGATATATGAGTCAAGGAGGGTTGGAAGAAAATCAGAAGTTATGTGCCGGGGAAAAAAAAGAAATTGTAATGTAGATGACGTGAAAGAAAGCATGCAAATTTTTCGGCGCAAGTAAATGAAAGGCGCTGGGTATTTGATAATTTTGGTACAAGCTTTCCATGGTTAGGTATCTTAATATTAATTTAGCGTCTTTACATTTGGCAATGATGTTTGGAGAGCCCCTTGGTAAGTGCGGGAGCGTTCCTTGTGAATCACTAACCTGAAAATGTAGTAGCAAAGCCTTTGAAGCTGAAAGTATTTGAATATTGTCACACCAAATAGTGACACCTGCATCAATTAATTTTCAGTGTAGGTACTTTAATGCCGTGACATGGCTGTAGTAGTTGCATTGGAGAGTGGGGATTCATAATTAGCACTCCTAAAATGCCAATTTAGGTAGTTCATTTAGCCCTTTGTGGCTAGCCTAAGGTGTTAACTATTAATGTCACTTCGTTTTCTGTTAAATTTTGCTTTTTTCAGAATTGACTAAAGGAAAACAAGGAATATTTTTTCCTGTCCTTCATAAACAGTATTCTGAATGCATAGCTATTGCGGCTCCAAAGTGTATTTTTCCTACTAACTGAATACACATACCTAAGTGGTGAACTTGATGTATCGTACTCAGTGACATTAACCTACGTTGACGGCCATATAGATAATTACTTGTGCCTAGAGATGCTTTGGCCTGATGTATGTCGATTCTAATTGTGCGAACTAATGCTCTACGTCGCCTTAGGCATAATAATGAATTTGGAAGTTGCCTCGAAACCAACTCTTTGGTGATCTTGCCTCCGTACTAGGTACTAGTTTAAACGCTTTTCTCAATACAATGTTTCCTATCAGAAAACTCCTGAATTGAAGCACCTGACGTGAATTATTTGATCGTAGCTGTATCAGGTGTAAGCAGTGGATGCTACGTCTGCATTTCAATTACTCATAGGAAGTAATGATTGTTCTCTTGGTGCCTAAACAGAATGCCTTTTTAAGTACTAAAATGTGCGCAGTGGAGGTAAGATATTTTATTTTTCTCCTTTTAAGAAGTGAAAAATAACCTTTAGGTTCGAGTTGGAATGATATGGAAAAATAACCAGATCAAATAATTTGATGATACTTTAAAAATATCTTTGCCTGCGTAAATTATAAATATGCGCCACCTACTATTATTATTCTGACGCATAGATGATGGAAATTTCTCGTTCATTGGTCCATTGCGGAACCAATTATGGTTATTTTAATTTTTGCTGATGGAATGCTAAAAGTCTCATATATACCTATATAGCTACTAATACAAGTTGACCAGTACGGGATGGTTCTATAAATGAGAGAAAACGCCCTAAAAGATCAAAGAGCCTTAATTGTTGACTCTCGGAGTGAGCTAACATACAAAGGTAAAGCTATTTTTAAGCAATCTTCCAGTGATTACGCTGGGAAAAAATCATTGTTCAAAGTGATGCCTAGCTTTATAGTCTGAGAAAAAGTTTAAATAATTTTAGGGATTTTAGGGATGGGTTCATTTTTATTTCAAAGCCGTGATTATTTAGCCCTAGTACCGTTTTAGAATCTGGAAAGTATCGGTTAAGAGACTAAATTTGGAAATTATCAGTGGCGCACCTTGCGTCGACATTTCGACGTTCTCGGAGTAGTCTAACCCGTTCCACCACGCCCTTCGGGTCGCGCCGCGAGACACTGGCCGTTGGTTGGCTAATTGGACGTTCTTTTCGATGACTTTGTTCGTTCTTATATTTCCTTTTTTGGTATTATTTCTATTTATTAAGTAATACCTGACATCGATAATTTTTATTGGATTTTCATTAGTTTTATTTGGCTTTAGATATTACGCGGAGTCAGTTTTTATGGTTTACTTAAATCGATCAATATAAGATCTTAACTTTGGTATCCAACCCAGTGCGCTCTCCCACGAGAGTCGCGTACGGGAGTACCGTACGATATGGAAATTTGCACGCACACCCAAAAATCCGCCCAACCCGCACCTTGCTCGGTGCCTCATCAAGGACATGCCCGCAACGTCTCGAACGAGACCACTTTTTATTTTAATCGTCCTCATAATCAAACAGTGCTAGAATGGATCACTCCGCAAACGTTTTATCGCCGTTTCCGCCCTCGTACTTCATTTTCAGACACTTTTTTTAAAGGGATCGCGACGCCAAACATGATCGTAACTTTATTTGCTTCCCGATTGGCTAATAGTTCCTCTTCTATCGTGGGGTGTTTTTTTTGAAATTAGTGAAATAACTGCCTTTCTCATCCGCATGAATACTTGTTCAATTTTCGGGTGAACAGCAGGTGGTAGCTCGAATTGCAGCCTGATGACGGGCGTGGAATACTCAATTAAAGGCGGGAAACTTTGGAACGAAGTCGCATTGAAAGTGGTTGCCTGTGAATGATTCGCTATTGTCTCCAACGTGCCTTCCCATTCGAAGGCGTGCATGAGACGTGATCAATGAGGAAGCGAAGGTTGACTGCCTCCCGCCCCGCGCCGTCTCCTGCCTCTTCTCTATAGAGTCACTGCCCACGCTCCGAATTCGAGAAGACTCACGACAAATACATAATTAATAGAAATGAGCCCACAGTGGACGAGAACAGCAACCGCCTTTGTCTCCCACTCCCTGCACCTGTCGAGTCTCAACTATGCTCATCGATCCCGCAATGCTTCAAGAAAAAAATATTAATGTCTCCCAGACGTGTCTGGCGCTCACCAAAAAGGAGTAGGCATTGACGTTACAGAAAGTGACTCACGATGCTCTATTAACTAGAACTTAACGGCTTGTCGCGAAGGCAGAAAAATGGACCATTATCGTGAGTTTTTTCGATTGATAGGATGGTGCACATCAAAATTGATATGAATGAGTTATAATTTCAAATAATGACAAGGCCAACTATGTTTAAATCCACAGAGTATTTTATTGGTACAACTAGTATCAACGCTACGGCGTCATCATCATGTACCTGGTCAACTGACGCCGTAGCGTTGATACTAGTTGTACCAATAAAATACTCTGTGGATTTAAACATAGTTGGCCTGGTCATTATTTGAAAATGGACTTCCACAAAGTTACGCCAGAACGGATTGAATTCATGAGTTGTAATTTTATGAGCCATGCGCACTTTGTAGAATGAACTAATCCATAACTACCGTTGGTCTATAATAAAGGAGAAAATACATTTCAATGCTTGATTTGACATTTAGTTAAAGAATAAATAGTATTAGAGCGAAGGTTTCCGCGGTGATGGTGGTTTGATCTCAGCATTTTCCGGGTTATCTTCCGCGTCAGTTGGCTATGTTGACAACAGTTTCGCTGGCTATCCTGCCAGCATCTTCAGATCGAAAGTCCTTCGACCTGAAGATGCTGGCAGGATAGCCAGCGAAACTGTTGTCAATATAGCCAACTAACGTGGAAGATAACCCGGAAAATGCTGAGATCGAAGAAATAGTAGTCAGGATATTTAAAAAAAATGGAGAGGTAGTATTTCAGACCTCCGACCCGGTATATCTAATTGGGTAACGTCCTCGCTCTCGAACTCGTAATGTGGTAGTCATTCTGCTGCCGGTCATTCGAAAAGTAACTGGCTGAGAGTTAAAGCACTTTCCTTGCTATAGGTTACACTCCGGCATTCACTGAGTGACTGTTTCGGAATCTCGTGCGTGGACGTGCATTCTTCTGAAGCTCATTCCTCCGCCTCGTTCCTTGTGGGTGACTCTTGCGTGCAGCGGTGGACCGACGACGCCCTCGATTGAAGCCTGCGACAGTAATTACGTGAGCGTCCTCACGCTCACACATCATCCACCGGGAAGTTTGGCTCCGCTCAAATACACTGCAGTAATTAATGCACGTCATCATTGACGTTGTACTGCCTTGGTGATCAGAAAACGTTATCGTCATTTGGATATGACTGGTAGTTTCAGGCGTTACTTGGTGGAACTTATTCATTGTATAAATGAAAAACTTAAACTTTGTAGTTCCACAATGATAATTTTATTTGCACGACCCGGGTTTCGACGTAATATAACGTCATCTTCAGGGGAAGACGCTACAAAAACTCGTGGTTATATACTGCCCTCAGGAAGGGGGGGGGGGAGTGTTGGAGGGAAGGAAAGTAGGGGAAGGAAAGAGTTTGGGATTGGGTCAGGGAGGTATTCAAGTAGAGTCTTCACCTTAAGATGACGTTATAGTACGTCGAAACCTCGGGTCGTGCAAATAAAATTATCATTGTGGAACCACAAAGTTTAAGTTTTTCATTTATAGTCATTTGGATATATTTTCCATGAACTTAAATTAAATCTGAAGGGATTGTTATGGCATGACACATTGGAGAAGTAAGTCAACGTATTCCAGAAAAGTGGGTTGCCCTCTAATGGTCAACTGAGGTTCTTTCGAAGATTTCTCAACAGATTCTGCCCGTCAGGTATTGAATTGATTTCATCCTAGAAGCGTATTTCCTCCCTTGTTTTGCTGGATATATCGCCCCATGGCCTATAACTGCTTAAAGTCGACAAGAGGGCGGTTTTCTTAGCACTCAAAATAAGTAAATAATCACATGCTCTGTCAATAGTAGTATGTTTATACTACCTCTTGTTCAGTGCCAAAGTTTACAATTGATTTATTCATCTGAAGCGCGGAATCTTGAATGATTAAAAGGCCGCGTATTCATTACGGTCGATAATACTCGATGGAAGTTCCTTTGCCATTAGGAACAGCAGCAATGCCCTTTTAAAAAACCGTGGAAAGGTTCCAATCTGAGTTGCTTTATATATATATCGGATAAATGAAGCAGTTTGGAAAGAATCATTGCAGAATAAACCGCTTGAGATGATTGGTAGGTATGCTACTGTGTTATTTAGTGCCTATCTGATTTTTCATCGGGATTATAAACTCGTTCGGATTTCCTAGAAAGGATGATGTGTACATTTGCTCAAACCGCCTCAATCACACGCCATTCAAGTAATTATGGGTTAGTTACCTCATTTGTTCCAGAGAGAAGCCATAAAATCCGCATAATGAAGTCATTATCAAAAGGAGCCTTTCTCTTTTCGCTATTATAGATTAGAACCCACTACTTACTCTGGATCCATTACGTTGCCCGATCCAGAATATCTCGTTTCTGCTGCTCGTCCATTATTGGTTAGGTTGCAAAATGGTTACTGAGATGCTTCGGAGGGAGAAGAGAAGAATGCACGTGTCGGTGAGCCATTCCGGGGTCCATTAGAAGTCCGGGGGTGTCTCAGGGCGGCGGGTGGGGAAGGGGGGCTGTGGAAAGGGTTTTAGCGTGGCACGCGAGGGAAATTAAGGAGGCCGGGATGCTGTGGGCTGTGTGTTGGGGGGGGAGGCGGAGAGATAATGGTGCAAGGATTAGCGCTGGGGGAAGCATCTGCGAAGAGCTCGCCTCTCGGAGGAGGCGCGGCGCGAGGCTGCTGGAGTCGTGTATATATATACGGGAGGGCCTCTTGGAATCCGAGCGGGGGGCGGAGGTAGGGAGGGAGAGGCGGTGGGGGCGGGAGGGGTTGCCGGAGGAAAGTATGGAGGAGTGCAAACTTTTAATCATTCCGTTGTGAAAGGCGGAAGGAAAAACTCCCTTGCTCTCACACTTTTTTAATCGGTTGCAGCGCCGTTTCACGGAAACTCAACGGTATATTCATTATTCCTCTTTCCTTTCTCTAGGAAATGAAATGTTTTGAGGAAACCGGGACTAGCCACGGTAATAACCTTTACGGAGTCACCCGCAAGTGCATTGAAGTACGATATTCCACAGAGGAAAAATCATTCGCCTTGACCGAGATTCGAACCCGGATCCCTCGATTTCGCGCCGAGTGCTTTAACCAGTTTTGCTACCGAGGCGTCCTCCTCCCATGCGGATTATTTGGTGGCTTTATAGGATCATAGTGGTCAGGATGGCTAGACATATGATGTCATTAGCAGTCCAAGCGAAATCGAGGGATCCGGGTTCGAATCTCGGTCAAGGCGAATGATTTTTTTCCTATGGAATATCGCACTTCAATGCAATGTTGACTCATATACGACATTTTAATGCATCCAAGTAATACTTTTATCATACACAACTAATAGTGGGTTGTGGTGGGATTGCGAACACCTACCTTTACTAATCTATTACGGCCGCAGGCCCTTGTCTCTCTCACACGATTTCATTCTTCAGTTCAGCGTACCTCTGCATCCCATCCTTCTAGCCATTGCTTTCCCTTCCCTGCTTACCCTAGTAACTAGCTTCACCATCCCCTAGTCTCTCAGTGTCTCTTCCAACCACCTACTCTGCCTCCTCCTAATCTCATCCATAGGTTTCCTCTCTTTACCCACCACACCAAGCACTTCCTAGTTTGTCTTCCTTTCCGTCCATCTCACTTTCTCTGCGGGGTTATTCTGTAATCTCACCTTCTTATCGACTCTTTCCAGGAAGGCGGGAGATCCGTTTCGCTCTCTTAATGATCGGCTCACGATCGGCCAAGGTCCGATGGTGGCTCCATTTCACGTTCCTAACGACAGGTGAGATTGAACTAATGAAATGCGGAGCCAAATGAAACGGATCAAGAGTCGAAAGATACGGATCAAGAGTCGAAAGAGTGGATGAGTCAAATAAAACTGGCACATGACCGGAAAATCACCAATTGGGATCAGTTGATGGTCACGCCGCCTGGGCGGCAGAATTAAACTACGAAAAATTGCGTAATTTTCCGCATTTTATGGCGTATTCTTACTTTAGTGAGATAACAAAATAACCCCCCTGGATTTTGGTCCTAAACATAATCATGTGCTTTTATCAAGCAATTTCAGTGAATATGATTGCGAATAAATATGAATGTTCCTCAAAAGGTTAGGCAATATGAGCTTCTGTAATGAAGGCAGTCATATAAATATGTTTGCATGCGTCCTGCTACTTTAAAAAGTTTCAGTTGAAGCAATTTACGATTACCATCGTTCGAGCTTACACCATCAAAATGAATAAGAAATTAATTTGTTTGGTCCCTGATTCCTTTTATTTTGTTGCTCGTATATCCCTTTCATTGGAGATGATCCTGTTTGGGTCCATTCTCTATTTTTGCAATTCTTTGTTTATCGGCTTCTTTGGTTTGACTGAGAGCGCGGCAACGCGTGATTTGTCATCGAACGTTTGTTTTCTTTTGAGACGTGTCTGTTGCGCGAACGCGGCAGTCGCCCTATCGGCGGGATATGCGGCTGAGACTCCGGGAAGAAGTGCTGAGGCTTTGATTGCGACGCCTGTGATAAAAGACACGCTGGCGGAAAATTGTAAAGTTAATGAGAATGCCAGCATTTGTGTGAATTTCAGATAAGTGATTTTGGGTAAAATCATCGTCAACAAAAGGATAAAAGGAATAAATGATGAGACATAAATGTTCCTGCGGTAGAATGGAACGTTGTGACATTTGACAATGCGAAAAAAGGAATTCATGTTGTTTTTAAAATGCACTGGAATGTCTTTGTATAGTTTGTGACAGTGCAACAGATATATTTTTGAAAAAGCAATCATCTAGATATTTTTTTGTAATTGATGCTCAAATCCGTCACTCATGGTGCTTAATCAGGTTTGCTATAGGCCCGTAAAACTTGATATAACTGTAAAAGTAATATAAATTCAAATTGGGCCTGTCACAAAGTCATGATAAATGGGAAATTAGCGTAGAAATTGGCTTTTCCAAGTCAGTATGTGATCGTTTTCAATGAATGAGGAGCGTCATTTTAGCCATATATTCTGTAGATGTGTGTACTTGAGGTTATTAGTACCATTTCCGGATGAGGATGGGCATCTTTTATTTGGGGTTTTAGCTATTAATCTTGCCTTTAAGTATGAACGAGAGAGGTAAATAAAGCGATTCCAATGCATTCAGGGGTATCTAATATTCCTCTCAAAAAGATAAGTACCTATCATGCGTGATATGGTGTAAATTCAGCATAACGAATAACAGAAATAGTAATTTTCTACTAGATGAGGTTTATTACGACCATGGTTTCGATGCACTGCATTAGTATCAGGTACACACATTGATCTGTTTTTGTGTATGTACCTGATGATGATGCAGTGCATCGAAACCATGGTCGTAATAAACCTTATCTAGTGGAAAATTGCCATTTCTGTTATTCATAATATTCCTCTGTTCGGTGGCCTACGCAAATGACAATCGGAGCAGGCAAGCTGCTGATCATCATCCTTCAAGAACCTCGGTGATACTCCACCACATAACTGTGTCTTACTCTCCTTATCGAGGCCGAGGCATGAGAATGATATTCCATCAGAAATTTAGCTGATTTCCCCTCCAATAGTAGCGGAGCTCCATTAGTTGGGAAAATATATTCCCCTATTGTACCTGCGTAAACGTCTTGTGCTCCTGATCTTGGGCATGCTTTAAAGTAGTCACCTTAGAACGGATATTTTCCCATTAAAAAAATTAATTTTTGCCGGGTTACCCGAGAAAAGTCCTTGAATTTCATAATATCCAGTCTGTAGCAACCCAGTTAATCCATTCAAGGTATTTCGTAACTTGGCGAAGTGGAGTGTTCATTACAGAAGGTTTATAGATAGACTTTCCGCGTTGTGTGCAAGCTATGGTATTTTAACACTAGTGGGTGATGGCTGGCAGATGTGTAAGTGATGAAAATACGTACACCTTTGGAGATGAACGAAAAGGATGTACGAAGACGTTTATCGCTGCATCGATTTGATCTTTTTTTGAGACAACTCGACTCTTTACGAGGTCGACTCTTTACGAGGTGATGGAAAATATATCGGCGTGAACTATCCTAGGAGGGCATGTGCTTCTGCCAAATAAAGAGCAGCTAATCTCAGGCAGGCTGTGCACAGTCGAGTAAAAACCACTTGATTAATCAAAGCGCCCATGTGCCGCACGTTCTTCGGGAGGGATCCAAGGGGTGCAGGAGCCCCTTCCAAAGGAAATCCCCCAAGACCACCACCGAACCCTCATCCCGTCCCTCGCCGTTGCAACCCGCAGGATTTCTCATTCGCAACTGCGTTATCCCCCTCTCCTCCCACCTCCCCCATAAACAATTCCCTTTTCGTGCAATTCCACGGGAAACTCTGCGGCGAAGGATGAGTGCGGGAATGGAATAATTAATAGGTGAGGCGAAGGGGGGGTTAGGCGAAGGGGTGTAAGAAGAAGAAGACGCATAGCAACGGTGGGCAAAGGGGGGGTGTGGGACGGAATGGAGGAGGGGTTAGTTTCTTTTAGGGGGATGTGCATAACGGGGTGGAAGGGGTGTCAAGGGGTTGGGGTAAGATGAGAGGATGGTTGTGAGGAATGAAGACTAGCGCTGGATCAAATGATGGAGTGTGTAGCTATACTGGAAAGTTTTCACAATAATCAATTAAGGTGGTTCCACCGAAAAATGACTTTCTGTCATCTTATTCATATTCTGTCTACATGTAGAAAAATTTGTCCTCTATCTGATATGAACAACAAAATAATACCTTTCCACGCTATTTTGTTCTATAATTGAACTTGAAATTACATTTTGTTCAATTGGGGAATGAGAGAAACACGAGAAAAAATAGTAGTTTTCCATAAAATACAAATGCCATTTTCGTGGACAACTGTCTCTAAGAAGGAAATAATCCAGAGAAATTGAATAAAAATAAAATACAGGCAACTAACCACCTTATTTTAATAGTTTTTGAAGAATTAGTGCCGTAATTGAAGTCAAAATGCGGTAATTCGTAGGAAATGGTGCTGCAGTCGGCTCCTATGGCTGAAAAAAGTGCTCATTTAAAATACATTCGTGGAATAATCTGCATATTTTGTTCCTTACTTTTGGGTTTCTATAGGTAACGCATTGTATCAGTGAAAGCAGGATTTTTTGGCAAAATATAAAAAATGTGGAATTTAGTATTTGATTTGACTCACACAGTCGCGGCGGAACCTCCTTAAATAATGTTCAGGTTAATTGAATAATATATATTCAGCAGTTGTATCGACACTGGATTTAAGTACGATAAGCATGCACCATGAAGAGTAACAGAAATAATGCGAAAACTATAGAATGTGAAAGACGGGATTGAGGCCGAAATTACGCTGATGGGAGATGTAGTAACTATAACAAGTGGCATCCTTCGCCTACCTTGGAGGCTGCATAACACAGAATGGGAGGCGTTCAACGGACATCGAGTGCAGAAAATCTCAAGCAAAGAAAGCACTCATGATGAAAAAAAACAACTCTTGACTTTTACTTTTATATTTGTCAATAATAGATTTTTGAGCGATGCAAAATTATCTCATTCTTCTTCGACGCACCCAGAAAAACATACATACTACTAGTGCTACAGCAATTGATTTCGACGCTTATATATAATTTTAAGCTAGTTTGAGCGAAAAATCACTTATAGTATTATATGAATGTGGCCTCGTTTTAAAGATAAAACTCTTATCTTTCCATTGATATCCAAATACAAACCCCTTGCCGAACTAATTTTCGAGCAATTTGCCTAAAACGGTGAGCCATTTTTAAAGGAATAGATTACAGTTGTACGCTCAAGAGGGAGAATATTTAAAAGATTAAGAAATTATAACACCTAGATTTCGTCAAATAACTAACGGTGTGTAGTTTGTATGTTTTCTCAACAGTTGATGAAAATTTATCAATTACTCACCGAAGTAATTTTGCAGAATCGCCAAAAAAAACCTGCAGTTTTGATGGGTTTTCAGCCGCACGACCTGAAAAAATGAGTCAAGCTAGAGACTTTTGTAGCTTTACGTATATAATTACTAAGAATTTTTGTGATACATACAACTATATTTTTGCGCCACTAATAGTACAATATTTATTTCATACTTCTTGCAGACGCTGGAATCAAAAAATAAAATTCGAATATATGGTCTCCATTATGACTAGGGAACTATCTCGCTCAAAATACTTTAATGGGCTTGGAAATGAAAAAAAACAACCGTGGAAGAAAGTCGTGAGTTTAAAATTATTCAAAAGGGCAACGTTGATTCATCAATAGTACGAACGGCTCTTTTTTTAGAAGACTGGTGGCGGCACGGGCGGCGGCAGGAGAAATTACTCAGGAATATCTCGCGGTGAAAGTGAGATTGGGTCGAGAGTGGAGGGGAGGGGAAAGGAGGGGGTGGGAGGGGAGTGAGATGGGGGGAGAGGGTAAAGGAGGGGAGGGGAGGGTAAAGGGGCGTTAGTGTTGAGGTGGTGCAGTGGAGTGGGTGGATTTTGATTTCATTACGAGCCGCCTGGGGTCGCTCATCCATCGTAACCGTTTATTATTACGCATCCTCTTTTGTTTTTTAATTAAATGCTGGCAGCGCCCGACGCCTAGTTGCCTCCGTGCTTACCGTTTAATTAGACGGATATAATGTTGACAAACTCGCACGGAACAAGGGGCTCTGAAAGAAAATACAGATGTGAAAGCTGACGTTTACGTCAGCGTCTTCTGGGTTACAATGAGGAAGCAAGCAGATTGGCTAATTCACTGGAAATAATTGCATAAATATACGTTGATGCAGTTGTTTTTGTTACTCCGTCGACTAAATTCACTTGTCTGTAAGTGAAATTTCGTTCCCAGGGCGGAATTTGACTTCACAAAATACATTTGACGCTTGCCATGACCATTGTCAAGCAGTAGTTATGGTGCTATTTTCCGTTGTATTCATCGCGTTATTTCTTGTTAATATTACTCTGGATGTCTAGAAAACTAAGTCTTACTATTATTGTGAATGCGTACATATTTAAAAACCGCGCTGTGCCCTTTTTGTGTCGACATAGTTACAAGAGCTTCATTATTGATGGCCTAGAAAACTGCCCCTGTTACTGTAATTTTCTCCACAGTGACCTATCATAGCTCTTTTATTCTTACCCCTCCTGTCCCCTTACCATATTGACCCAAGAATTGCTCGTTCTACTCCTAAAGGAATTTTTTTAAGGAAACAGCAACAGAACCTGCGCGCTCAAAATTCCAACAGTTTCACAGTGAAAAAGTAAAATTGATACATTCAAAAAATTCAATTAGTAGGCATATTCATGGGGGCATTTCTTTGAAAACAAGCCATTGTCTTTAACTTGAGGTCAACCATATTGAGATTTTTGTTGCAGTGATATTATAGCTCAATTTGTACTAAGATATAACCCGAGTAAATCACGTAATTAGGGTTGTCGGGTGATTAAGTTACATGAGAACGCCTGCCATCTATGATGTACTCATACGCAGAAACCTGCAGCTCGAGGATTTTGAATGATGATGCTTGTAGAGCCTCTGACCAAAATTAGAACCGGAATGCCGTAAACCCCCTGGACTACCTCGTCGGGCTATGAGGAAGCTGCTTATGGCCAAAAAGTAGTCAGTACTGCATTTTTTACTTGCACTATTCCTTGAGACATCATATTTGACAGGAAAAGATAAAATACTTAATCTGTAGCATCCCAATAGAAAGCCTTGTACGTCGTGGAGGTCTTTCGCCGAATATAGTCGCATGACAAGCTCACAAGTAGTGGGTTGGAGGTATGAAGATTTCAATGTCAACCAAGCCTATGCTTTTTATTGTTGCCTTTCTGTTTTCCATTGTATCGCCATAGACGCTCCGGAATACGTAAACCAACCGAAATATCATTGTCTCATTGGGAATAGTAAGCATTGGAATGTTGCGAAACGGAATTCACGAATCTGGATTCATGTATGCATTCACACCTGCGAGTTGCTGGAAGTTGGTGTGGCGAGTTGGTGCTATGACACCCCTTCATGAAGCAGGGTGGGAATCGGACAACGGGACTGAAGGAGAGAAAGGACGAATGCAAATTTTGTATGTTTTAATATTACCTAGTGAAAGAAATTCATATTCCTTTAGAAAGTTAATCGAAAATCGAAAAAAATGACAAGGACAGATTCCGCCAAAGATTTCCCTGGACATTAATGGAAAGTGGGCTCGACATGAAGGCAGTTGGCTGGGAGGCCTCTCATCTTGGGCCACGCGTCCGGGGGTGGGGGCTTAGAGGTGGAGGGTGGGGGGCAGAGAGAGGAGGGGAAGCTGTGGGGAGGGTATTTAGTCGGTGCGCACCTTTTCTCTCTTTTCAACTCTCGTGTGCAAGGAGAGAGGGGGTCATTCTCTCCCTCCCTCTCTCATATATCCACGACGCATCCAACCTCCCTCCGTGGAATTACCCCTTCTCCTCCTCCTCCCTCTTACTTCCCACCCCCTGATCCATGTCCGCCCCCTCCCCGCTCTTCTCTCTCTCTCCCCGGAATACATTTCGCGGGTCGTGCATTATTCAGAGCAGGCAGCCCCTCCCCCCTCTCCCTCTTGCCTCCTCGAATCCCTAAACTGTTTACACGAACGGAATCTTATGATCGCCATTTTTCTCCGCGGCCCGCGATCCCCCTTCTCCAGCCACTCTCCGCAACTCTCACCGTCCCGGTTAGCGTTGCCGCGAGACTCGAGACTTAACCGTGGGTGAGAATTCGAGACGAGACCACCGCCACGTTACTCTCGAATGTATCGAAATTAAGATATAAGTTATCAACCGCTTTTTCGCGTAATACTATCCTTAGAACTACTTCCGTTAGATTTTGTTGCATTCTCCTTTCGAGTAGTGAAAATATCTAAAATATGACGTAAAGATATTATTTAGTATGAATTTGGCAAGATTATGATAAGAAAATGGGCAAGTGGTTAATGCTGCCGTCAGGTAGCTCTTTAATCAGAGCTCTTTGTTGAGCTTTTGCTCTTAGCCCTTCTTCTTTTTGCCCCAAATTCTTAGGGCTTCCCTTGCCTTTTACATGATAAGTAGCCTTTCAGGCCTCTTATACTTCTCAGTTTATTTTACTCTATGCTTTCACCGAACTCTTTCATCTTATCTAATTTACTTTCTTTTAATTTTTGGAAGTAGTTATTGACCTGATTTTTAATTATTGATTTTAATGTTGCGATGCCTGTTTTTTGGTACAGTGTTTTACTGTCGACCTAGTAAGGATTTGAAATATGAACAGCATTATTTTTCTTTCTTTCACTTCTAATCTTTGTATTAGGCTTTTGTTTAATAGTCCAGCCCAAGCAGGTATGGCATAGAGTAATGTTGTTCGTATATGAGTGTGAAATATTATTTTTTTGCGCTTAGGGGTGTTGCTTTATTTACTAGTATCGGAGTTAATCCCGATCTTGCCCCAAATGCTTGCCTAACTATCTTATCTACGAGATATTTAAAGTTTAGTTTACTGTCCAGTGTTATTCCCAAGTAGGTTATTTTCTGTTGCCAGTTTATCGGTTGTTCCTTCATTCTATTACAGCTGCACCTTGGTCTTTCTACATTTGGCCTCGTACATTTTACCGCCTGAGACTTTTTCGTATTTAGGGACAGCTTCTATTTACTGTACCAACGGACTCTCCCGTCAAGGTTTTCCTGTACATACCCAGAGGCTAATTCCGCCTTTCTGCTCCTTGATAGAATTGCCGTGTCATCTGCGTATAAAACAATCTTGGTGAGCCAGTGGTCAATATCCCTAGGGAAGTCAGCCGTATAAATGTTAAAAAGGAGATAAAGATAAGTAAATAGTTATAGCCGAGTCTTCTACTTCTAATAGCATGAGTGTGACCTCCGAAGCAATGTAAGTAAGCGTGAATAGCTTTCTACTTAACAAATATTAAAATTCCATAGAAAACATGTATAAAACAATCTTGGTGAGCCAGTGGTCAATATCCCTCGGGACGTCAGCCGTATAAATGTTAAGAAGGAGATAAAGATAAGTAAATAGTTATAGCCGAGTCGTCTACTTCTAATAGCATGAATGTGACTTCCGAAGCAATGTAAGTAAGCGTGAATAGCTTTCTACTTAACAAATATTAAAATGCCGTAGAAAACATGTTTATCAAAACATTGGACTATTTTCTAGGGATGCTGATGTTTTATTTTTATTTCATCGAAAAAGACCATGACTTATAATTTTGGAAAGTATAGGGAATGAATTTTGCCACGATTTCGAATCCTGCATCACCCGTGGGTGTGTGCATATGATATGGTGCAATTGTTGTCGACAATGGAAGTCATCGTGTACCTCTGCATGTTACGATTTCCTCGCTTTACGTTTCCACGTATCTTTTTATTTCGTCGAGGATGGCATGAGAAAAAAATCATAATAGCTTCCTTTGTCTCATATTATTCCTGCCATACAACAAAGATCCATGTGAGGATGGTGTATGAATGCTTGGGGAGGATATTATTCGGAAGTGGTTTTGCACCTTAGAGAAACATACCAAAATAATTTATCATGGCATCACAAGTGCGTACAGGTCTAGAATAGGAATTTATTCGTTCATCCCCATTAAGGCCCCCGCATAGGTTTTGAATGGCCCTATTTAACCCTTAGGCGCCGAGCGACGTTATCTGCACGACTTTCCCGAACATCCCATGCCGTTCAATGACGTACTCAATACGTTGTGGCGACCTAGCAAGTATTATAATTATTTAAGACATTAAAATCTTATACAATCTTTACAAAATTTGAGGCGGTTCCCCGCGGATCAGTAGACGAATAAGGATGCCGGATTCCACAAAAATAATAAGTTTATTATAACTGAACCCAGCTAGGAGTCGAGGGCGGTCCCGAGCGGTCGCGAGATTAAGAAGATTCCGCCGCGACTGTGTGAGTCAAAACAAATTTTAAATTCAACATTTTTTATATTTTGTCCAAAAAATCCTGCTTTCACTGTTGAAATGCGTCACCTATTGAAAACCAAAAGTAAGGAACAAATTTTGCAGATTATTCCACGAATGTATATTAAATGAGCAATTTTTTTCAGCCATAGGAGCCGACTGCAGCGCCATTTCCTACGAACTACCGCATTTTGACTCCAATTACGACAGTAATTCCCTAATAACTAAAATAATGTGGTAAGAGGCCTATATTTTATTTTTATTAAATTTCTCTGAATTATTTCCTTCTCATAAACAGTTTTTCGCAAAAATGGCATTTGTATTTTATGGAAAAATACTGTTTTTCCCCGTGTTTCTCTCATTCCCCCATTGAACACCATGTAATTTCAAGTTCAATTATAGAATAAAATAGCTTGGAAAGGTATTATTTTGTTGTTCATATCAGATAGAGGACATCTTTTTCTACAAGTAGACAGAATATGAATAAAATGACATTTAAGTCATTTTACGGTGGAACGAACTTCAGGGAATGGAAAGAAAAGGTAGATGGAAAGGGAAAGCGGGCATTTCTATCCAGGCGGGCGACGGATGGCGGTGAGGGTACGGAGGCGTCGAGTTCTGGCGGCTCCCCTACGTCCATCCCCGAACTCCAGAGGGATGTCAATGGCTTGTCTGGCAATACAATGGCAATGTGCTTATGAAAGATTGCCAAGAAATGCCTTGAGTTCGTGGCATGTCCCCCCTTTTTATACATTGGGGCTTTCGCACCGGCCCTCGCCCACAATGGAGCAAGGCTAGGTCAATTCCCGGGCTGGGTTCCTTCGAAGACGGGGGAGGGACCAAGGACACTGTTCAAATTGGAATCGTTCGAGAGAGGAGAATACAAATATTCTTTTTTTTTGTTATCTTATTTTATTCTTTTTATTTTTACATGTATAATGTAAATGTTTTTTTTATCGTCATTTTTTCACTCACACGCCCTGCGCCCTTGCTGGGTCTCACTTGTGCCCAGGAAACTGTGTGTGCTTTTTTTCTCACTTATGATGCTTTTACGAGCCAGAACCGAGCAGAAGGACCACGTTGGCCAATTAGTCTATTAACAGTTCACTTTATCTTCCTAATCTCCCGTTGACCTTCATTGCCCTGCATAGACAACTTCTTCCACATCGAAGTCTGTTACGTAGGCAGAAAATACTTTGTATGTTACCTTGGTAATGGCAATGCTTGTGCCGAAACCTAGGTCGGTTTAATAAACCTGTGAGAAATGTTACAAGTGTTTTTCTATGATAATGTTACTGTTACTCTTAATGTAATGTTTCTGTTACACTTCTCTACAAATTATCGCCTGATACTTTAAAGTTTGCTCTGTTAAGCAATTGGAATTTTGTCCATGACCGAGCTTGAGTTCATCGTATTGGGGAAGTATTTTTTTCGTGCCTCTTACTCTTTAATCTGAAAAAGACCTTTTCTAGTGTGTCGTCTGATTTTCGCGTTCCCATTTTCTGGGATTGAACAGTGATTTTAGTGTAAATACCAGATTAGGACTGTGGCCGAAAGGTGGTCTAACCTTCTTACCCAAGTTGTGTATTTTTTTTCAAGTTATACCTGTCAGTGAGTCTTGGAAGCGCATTGTCTGACAAATGTGCCTTCTAATGGTAACTACATAGGAAGTGATATTGCAGACGTTTTCATAAATAACCTAACATACTTTGAACTCCAGCGCAAACTGCAAGGAGTTACAGTAGATAATGCCTTCGCAAATACTAAATTCATGGAAGAACTTGGCAAAACGATGTCCAGTTTTAATAGCGTTGATCAGCATTTTAGATGCATGGGCATGCATCTAAGGATATGCACGCATGGGCATGCATGCATATCCTTAACCTTGCAGTACAGGATCTTTTGAAAACGTTGTCTTTGGAGGATCGCATTTTACGGAGACCAGATTTTATTCATTGAGAGTGATGATGAGGATTTGGGCGTTGAAGAAGAAAACTTCAATTACCAAAATTAGGTCTTTGTTCAGGAAAATAAAAACGTGACAAGTTACGAAATGAATTTCGCTGCGCTTGTGAAGCTGCAGGTGAACCAGCTACACTGACCCCTGTGAATGGTGTTCCTTCATGGTGGAATTCAACGCATGTTATGATCGGGATGGCGATAAAAATCTAAATAGAGGCATATCGATCTTTTGCGACAGTATTAGTGACCTGAAACGATTAAAAGTGAGAGGCTCCGAATGGTCTGTGATTGAAAACGTCTACAACGTTTTAAAGAACTTTAAACTTTCTACTAATAAATAAGGAGGAGACAATTACGCAACGCTTCCACTTGTCACTGCACGCCATTCGATTTATTGTTGGATAAACTGGAGAAATTGGTGATGGTCCTTAACAACTAGCCCGAAAGGAATGAAGTGGATTAAAAACTGTTGCTTGCCTATCAAGATACTCGGGAGGAGATGCTTAAGCATTACCAAGTGGCAATCTGGATATACTGTGTAGTATTAATTTTGGATACTCGCCATAAATGTGAAACTTTCCCCTTGACGCCGCGCCGTGGGGAAACAAATGCAGGAAACATCCCGAGCAAAATTTGAAGCAATATTCAAAGACAATCACGTAAAGCATTCTTCTGAAATGCAATCAAATCTTTCAATGTATCAAAAGTACCTGGAGAGCTTTACTTTGGAAGAAAATTATGATGAGGAATTGTTGGATATGCATTCTCTATATATGCAGACTTGTACTAGTAGTGAAAGGTTGTTCTTTCGGATAAATTCTTAAAATATCTTTTCTCAATTAGGAGGCTAACTAATTTTATTTCAATTGTGAAGATCAGCAAAATATGTATAATTAATATCAGAACAAGTTTTTAAATATTTTACTTGACATTTTAATTGGGTTTTTACCCCAAATTCTTGCTATCAATTGTTTTACCCAGTTCACCCTACAGTCAGTCATCCCAGCCTGGAGAATGGAGAAGGGAACTACTAGTAGATACCTATCTTCAACAGTCGAGATCAAAACTACATCAATTCCTGCTGAAAGACTGTTTAATTTGCTATCAGGCAGGCTAGACATTGACTATCAGGAAACACAGAAATCGTTGGAACCACAAATCAGCCAGAACTTCAGTCTGTGTGAACTCGTGGACGTTGGTAACGTGCAATTTGGCCGAAGACAAAAAAATGTTAATTTATGGTTTTAAAACCTAAATAATTTAAAAAAATCGAAATAAATGGTTTCGCGGTTTGACTCAGTAATTTTTTTCTGTTGCATAATTTGGTTTTCTATTCCTTTTACTACTCCAATTTTGTGGTTTATAGAGACATTTTTCCTCCAGCGTTGAGCTCCATTTTTGTACGAAATAACTGACTATCAATGAACTGCTAAATGGTAGGTATGAACATGCATTTGGATGTATGAAATAAGTCCAATTTTATACACAGTTTGAATTCATATGAATGTCGTGACGATTTCTATTTAGTTTACTGATTTGGCAATCATCGCTAACTCTGAGAAACCTAGGCTTTTTATCGTGCTGTTTTTCTTTTGTTTTGGAAAACAGGGCGAGAAAAGAGTCTCCTACGAGAATCGAGACCGAGATGAGACTGAGATTCACGTGTTGAGACTCGAGACGAGACCCGAGTTTGAAAAACGAGACTGAGACGAGACTAACCCTAAGTCTCGTCTCTCGGCAACACTAGTCCCGGTCTCATCCGCTCACTCCTCTCCCACCCCCACCTCCACCCCTTCCTCTTTTCAACTCTTCTTCTTTCGAATCGTTCCCCGCAGTTTCTCCTCCGCCCCTGCCCCACCTTCCCCTCAAAGCGCCTCTTTTTTCGGTCCAGCCGACTGCTTACCACGGCGGCGCTTGCCCGCGCCGCTAACGCTTGAAAACGGCGGCCAATTCGTTTTTGAAGAGAAGCGCCTTTGAGGCGCCAACCACATGCGACCTTTCTGTGGTCGCGGTCCAGCTTCTGCGACTGACTCAGGCGGCCTTAGGATAGAATTGTGTGGTGGGTAGTACGATAAGCAAAAATATATCGCTATGTTATGAAACAAAGCGAAAAGGAATATTCGGAATTTTATTAATTATATTTTTTGTAATCGCTTAAACGCGGGTGATGTCATCGACCTTTATTTGGTCAGCCAATTAACGTCCGATAGAAATGCTGTGGCACTCCTTATTCTTAAAGTCATTGTTCAAAGTCTGATCCATTTGTACGTCAAAACCAACTGTGTAGAATGCAGAAATACTGTACATTTATGCATAATTATTTTCAATATTCTTTGAGTAGTAGAGATCAATCAATAGAGATCGTAGTTCCAGGGCTATTTTATCAAAACAATACATTACCAGTTTAATAGCTTAAGGTAGGAATTCCAGACGTAATTAGCCTTTTCTGTGTCATCCTTAGGTTGATTATTGACGAATGAAGAACTAAGTCCCTTAGTCGCCTGCATAGTGATTATACTGAGATTTGCATAGAATATTTATGTGTAATAATAGGAATTACAGGGAATATGTATTTAATTAAACCAGGATTTGAGCCCCAAAACCTTATGTTATAGCTGAATACCTTACTACCTGTTGGGTATGTCCCACGTTGGTGAAAAGAAGGCAGTCAATACAGCAGAGGGTTAAATTCCTTGAAGTTTCTTACGTTGAAGATTCCGTTGTAGTTATTAAAAGAAAATATTCTATTCTCATTCATATATTTTCCGCTAATACTATTTTTATTTTAAATTGGTGAGAACTCGTACAGTGACCATGCTTCTCTCACATCGCTAGGTTTTGGGAAAAAGGGTGCATCTTTGGCCCATTCGGTGCAGGCAAAATAAAATAAAAATTCCCTCGTCATGTTCCCTGAGGAAGTGGTTCGTTGGATCTTCCTTCTCTCTTTAATTCATATCCCTCTTCCCTGGAACCCAAGAACACACTCTCGACCGCCTACATCTTCCCTTTGCACACCGCTAACCACTCCGGCGTGCTCTTTTAAGGGCACCCGAACTCACCCCAGTGGCCACACACAATCTCGCAAGAGGAGGTGGATATGATGTCTCCCCCAACTCTCCCCACCCCTCCCCGCGACCCTTCCTACTCCTCCGTTCCTTCACAAGTCACCCCCCTCCATACTCCCACCTTCTCCCCTTAATCCTGCCCCTCACCGAGCGCCCCTTCAACCCCCCCTCGCTGAAAATCATGCTCTTTTCGCGCCGCTCTTTATATTTTCATTTTCGCATATCTACGCTTCTTTCTTCGCCCGTTACTGTGGAAATTTATCGCCGCCATTCTTCGGCTATCCCAAGTTTATATTCACCACCCCTCCCATCCAACCTCTAACCCTCTCTGCTCAGGCCGTAAAATGTTTTACGCCGCAAAAAGGTTTTTTCACGTCAAATTACGAGCTCCGTGCGAGTAAAGGTTCTCGGATCGTCCCCGAGTATTTTTCTTCGAAATTATTTACCTGTAATTCCGTTTACTTGAAACAGGTTACGTCTTCCGTCGGTGATACGTGTCCTTGTAATTTTTCGCACACACTTATACGACTGCCAGGCAGTTATTGCCTTCCTTACCTTACCATGCTTTTAACAAGTATCATGAGCGAGACAAAAGATGGTGGGATTGAATAATTTCCAGAGCATTGCCCATTTAAATTATAGTGATTTATGAGTGGTAGCCGACTATGTAATGCAACTTTCTTGACTTTTAGTGACGGGATTTAGTCTAAAGAAGTAAGTATTCAATTTCTGATGCGTTAAGTCCAGAATGTTTCTGTTTCATTTGGTGGATAGCAACCTCAATTAAGGTTTGCTATCACTTTTTAATTAGTGCCGGCAAGCAAATCTCTTTTATTTATTGCATTCAGAACTCTGGTATCTTCAATATAGATACTACCTAGACTGTTACTGTATTTTCAATGGGTAGAGCGTTCTAATAAACAAGAATTTCACGGAAAAATGTAAATGATATCCTGCGTTTAACTTCGTATCAGGAGGCATTATGCTTCACGTGTAAATTCATGGACAGATTCTTACTTGCGTAAAACGTTAAAAAAATAAGAGCTTAGTGAAATTATTGGGTATAATCCTGTTATGGTTCTTAAATTGCGGTGTTTGGTCCATTTTCAAACCATTGGTTTAGGAAACAAGTGAAAACCATCGTTGATTACTACATACAGGGTCCGTTCAATAAGTATCGGGACTGGTTTCAAAAATCAAAATTTATTGCAATTTTCATTACAATTACTTAATAATCTTCAAAATAAATTCCTCCTGCATCGATACACTTAGTTCGGCGCGTCTGCCACTCGTCAAAAGCCCGCTGGAAGTCGGTTTCCGGAATACTGTTGAGAGCCTTTGTCGTCGCCGCTTGAACCGCCTCGATGGAGTCGAACCGATATCCTTAGAGCTCCATTTTTATTCGCGTAAACAAGAAAAAGTCATGTGGAGCCAGGTCGGGGCTGTAGGGGGGGGTGAGGCAACGTTGCCTCGCAGAATTTCGTCAGAAGCTGCCGAACAACAATTGCACCGTGGCACGGCGCCACCCCCGACCCGCGGCATTTCCACCCGCGACAGTTTTTGTTCCTCGCTCAAGACTTTCGGCACCAGCTTCGCGCACACTTTCCTCATCGCAAGATTCCTTGTTATAATGGTGTGGACGGTTCCGACTGAAAGGCCGGTCTCCTCACTGATAAGGGCGATGGTTAAACGCCTGTCAGAGTCCAAAACAGAGTTTTTCACTTCGGCCACCTGAGCATCGGTTCGAGCGGTCGTCGGGCGTCCGACGCGGTGCTCGTCTTCGACGAGTTCCCGGCCTTCCTTAAACATTTTGTGCCACTCAAAAACTCTTGTGCGGCTTAAGGCATCATCCCCATAAGCCTGTTTAATGAGTTCAAGGGGGTCTGATGCGGATTTCCCGAGTTTAACGCAAAACTTCACAGCGTAGCGTTGCTCGACGGTGCGCTCCATGCTGGCGCGACGACACCACAAAAAATCACACGTCACAAAAATCCACCTCCGGTCATAACGCATGCCCGGAGGCGACTGAACTAAAGTGCGCCTGAGTGGTGGGGAAGCCCTCTACCGAGCCGATTGGTCGGACCCCCATCCACCACATCGGCTGAGGCTACAGCGAACCAGTCCCGATACTTATTGAACGGACCCTGTATTTATTCTGGTACAGCACATTTTCCTCTCCATTAGTCGTCATTAGCTGATTGCTACCGGTTAAATATTCGAAAGATTGGAGGAAACCTGTAGTTCCAGCGTAGACGATGTGCTTCTACCGTTTGATACACGCCAATTATGAAGAATGCGGAAAAAATTGTAAATATTCTCAAACTTCACCACTTCGAATGCAGAGCAAAATGGGAATTACTTCGTTGTGTGCATTTCATTTATTTTTTCTGCGGTAACTGTACAATGGAATGTAGTGAGGATTTTCCCTCTTTAAGGCGATGGTGAATGAACACGAGAAATCTTTCCAAGGAGCAGTGTCAAGTGGATTTAGCGCGGTGATTTGCCTCGAAAGCCGAATGGCTATGGGATGATCTCGGATAAACAGGAGAACGATGCGGTTAAAAAGTCTCTCCTTTGCTGAAAAAAGTAATTGCAAGCAGGGTAACCCCTACCACGCCACATCCTCGTTCACCCCTGAGGATTTCTAATCCCTGAAAGTAGTCCCTGCATAGCGTGTCTCTTGGACCCGTGGCGGAAAAGGGGAGGAACCTAACGACCCCTGCACCTCTCTTCCCATCTCCACCACCCACCCCTGAGGCTCCCTTCGCCATCCTCGCCATTACGAAACCATCCTCCGCCAAACGGCGCGATTTTTTCTCTTCCCTCATCATCCCACCCCCTTCCCCTCCCCCGCACTTCTCTCCTCCCTCCCCCTTCCCACCCTCTGCATTTTAAAATAGTTTGAGCGAAAAATCACTTCACCTAGAATTTGATGAATTTTGCCTAATTTTAAAGAAAAAAACTCCCATATTTCCAATAATATCAAAATATCTACCCCTTTGCCGAACTATTGTTCGTGCAATTTGCATGAAAATAAAAGCTGTTTTACAGGGGATAGATTACGGCTATGCGCTCCAGAGGGAGAATATTGAAAGAAATAAGAATTTATAACTCGTAGATTTAGTCAAAAAACTATCGGTTTGTAGTTAGAATGTTTTATCAACTATTTATAAAAAAATTAATCCATTACTCACCGCAGTAATTTTTACAGAATCGCAGAAAAAACCTGCTGTTTTGAAGGCTTTTTAGGCGTACGACGTCAAAAAATGAGTCATATTAGATACTTAAGTAGATATATTTATTTAATTACTGAGAATGTTTTCCATGTACTTATAGCTATATTTTTTTCGCAATTAATGTTACTATATTTACTTGAATCTTCTTACAGGCGCTGAAATTAAAAAATGAAATTCGAATATGGTCTCCATTATGACTAGCGAACTATCTCGCTCAAACTGTCTTTTGGTGGTTCCACTGTGAAATGAATTAAATGTCATTTTATTCAAATTTTGTCTACTTGTAGAAACATTTGTCCTCTATCTATGAACAACAAAATAATACCTTTCCACGCTATTTTATTCTATAATTGAACATGAAATTACTTGTTGTACAATGGGGGAATGAGAGAAATACGGGGAAAAATAGTATTTTTCCATAAAATACAAATGCCATTTTCGTGGAAAACTATTTATAAGAAGGAAATAATCCAGGGAAATTGAATAAAAATAAAATATAGGCATCTTACCACCTTGTTGTTTTAGTTATCATGTAATTACTGCCGTAATTGAAGTCAAAATGCGGTATTTCGTAGGAAATGGCGCTGCAGTCGGCTCCTATGGCTGAAAAAAGTGCTAATTTAAAATACATTCGTGGAATAATCTGCATTTTCTCTACTTTACTTTTGGGTTTCTATAGGTAACGCAATGCATCAGTGAAAGCAGGATTTTTTTTGACAAAATACAAAAAATGTGGAATTTAGTATTTTTTTGACTTACACCGTCGTGGCGGAACCTCCTAAAATGCAGTGGTTGGGTTTTCTGGCGATCGGCGCGCAAATCCGAGGTGGTGTCGGAGAGGTGCAGTGTCGGTGGTGGTGCAGCAGGTTAGGGGCCATAATCATCGGGGGCGGGGCGGGAGGGGCAGGGGACGAGATACGACCTTCTTCTTTCTCTTCTCCCTCTCTCCTTCCGGTTGGAGTCGCAGGATTGCGCCACTGCGAAATGTATGCGCCGTGACGTCACTCGACACGCCGGAAGAGGCGACGCGAGGAAATAGTTCGCATTTCGTGGCGATTACGCCGCAGGGCTACGGACCCTGTGCTACCCTGCTTCCGATCCCCATGGAGTCCGCGTGGTATTTCTGCTCTGATTACTTCTCGGAAAGCTTTTGGCATTTAAAAAAAACAAATGAAAATCAACATCCTATGTTTTTGACATAAATTCATATTAATTGCGGCTTTTCCTATTTTTCGTAATATTTGGCCCAGGAAGTTACTAAGATTAATCGGTTTAAATGAAAAATATAATTTTTTAATTTTGCTGTAATCATTTCTCATCTGCTTCATTTTGATGCTTCTAAAGGGTTTTTGGGGAGCATAAAATAATTTGTATTGGCGAATTCCGTTTTGCTATAATTTATTGGTTGATTTTTTAAGGAGAGAGTAGGATATTAAGTAGATGGGAGAACAACCTAAACATGCGTGATGACCATTGTATCTAAGCGTATAAAAAATGTTTTTAATGTTTTTTTCCAGTAAAGTTCAAATCGTTATTTAAAATTAAATTATAATTCTTATCTATATGGAGGGACTCCACTGCCTTTGTTTTATATTGATGAATTAAATTGGCTCAATGGTCTTTTAGAGCTATTGAATTTCTGAATTACCTCCATCAAAAGATAAAAGAATTGGAGTTCGAGGCTTTACAGTTAATTTATAATGTTTAAATAGTTCTTCTATAAATGCTTAGCTATGGCAATATGCTTGGGATAACAGTTGCTTGAGAGGCCTCAAGGAAACGGAACATACTGTCTTGCTATTCTTATTATAAGCCATTTTTGTGATTTTCTCCTACTCGTTTTTGTGAAATGAATAATTATCTCTAGTGCATCTCATATAGCTCATTATATTCAGATTCAAGCTACAGGGTCCGATATATTGCTTGTAAAAGTCAATATTTTGTTATCAAATTTATAAAATAGCATTAATGAATTTCATTATATTTCCTTGATCTAATGGATAGTTACATTAAGTCCAAAAATTAATGAGATTTTCTTTTGTTCTAGGTGAGTCAGCTAAACCAACCAGCACCCTTCCAGTGGCAAAGAGGGTAATGTAAAGGTTTAAATGTCAACTTGTTTCCTATTGTAGTTTATGGGCATGGTTTTTCTTGCGATGGATTTCCATGTACTTTTCATTTGTTACCATTTATTTTAATTGCAATATAATTGGACCAATTCCTTAGAGGTCATTAACAGTTATGTTCGTATGTATTTTTAACTCTATTTTTGAAAATCACTGTCTTGTTTAACAACATACCCTCTATCCATATGCTCGCGTGGTTCATTTAAGGTAGTTTGAGCGGGATAGTTCCCTAGTCATAATGGAGACCATATTCAAATTTCATTTTTTTATTCCAGCGTCTGTAAGGAGTTTGAAATAAATATTGTAATATTAATGGCGCAAATATATAGAACTTATAATGACTAAAATTCTCAGTAATTTAATAACTCAAGCTACATAAGTCTCTATGTTATCACGCCGTATGGCTGAAACCCCTTCAAAACTGCAGGTTTTTTGCGATTCTGTAAATGTTACTTCGGTCAGACCAGTTTTTATAAATAGGTGATAAAACATGCAAACCGTTAGTTTTTTGACGAAATCTAGTTGTTATAAATTCCAAATTTTTTCAATATTCTCCCTCAGAGGAGAGCGCAGCCGTAATCTATCCCATGTAAGACAGCTTTTAATTTCAGGTAAATTGCTCGAAAAAAAGTTCGGCAAAGGGTTAGATATTTTGATATCATTGGAAAGATGACGGTTTTTCTTTGAGGCCAAAATCATCAAAATCTAGTTGAAGTGACGTTTCGCTCAAACTACCTTAAATGTGGTAGATTATCTAACCCTGCGCCCATATTACTCAGAAGTATTGGTGACGATTGACTTCTTTGTTCGTGCTCCTTCGTTTATTTTGCAGTATTCCAGGGAATTATATTCCTAAATAATATCATTCGTATTTTTAAAGCTTTTATTGTAAATGCTGATAAAATTTTAATTGGCTAGTAAATACACATTTTATCTGGGTCAATATTGTACGCCACGTTATCCAATGAAAAGTTGCGAGTTCATGACAAATGATCCTTATTCATTATTGTAGATTATTCCAAGCATCATGCCCCGATAGTGTTTTGTTGATACATGGTCTTTTGAATCCCTTGAGGATAGATAATGGCGGGAAACAGTGCTTGACTGGGATTGTTCGCTGGGCTGGGAACGTTATTGTAAAGGTTAAACATAATGAATTCACTTGTCTATTTCCACACTTGTTTATTTCAACCGACCATGGCTTCGGCACGTAGTGCCATTTTCAAGGCACCTTGACAAGTGAATTCATTATGTTTAATATCAAAGATTTCCACCGAATTACGCCGGAAACTGTATCTTTTATTGTAAAGGGTCTGTATATTGTGTATATTATGCTTAACTTCATATGAGTTGTACATTCTATGTTGCAATTCATATTTTACAGTCACTACAGTTGTGAATTTATTTTTACGCACAAAACTCCTTTCAATGTTTTTCTTAATGCAATGAGTATTTTTGGTTCTATGTTTTTTTTTCATTTCCGCATTTAAGAATTTTGAAGTTACCCTAATTACAAGCTTATTGCCTTATAGGCTATCTTACTTCCCTGAATGGAAATAATTACCTGTCCGAACATATGTATGTAAGAATAAAAATAAAAAATTGTACTGTGCAACTTAACCCTCCGGTGGGCGCGCCAAATTCACTCCCACGCCGCGGCAATGTTACCGCAAAAATAAATTGCATTCCTATATATTGAAGGGCAAGATAATTTACTAATAAAAAAGGCTGATTAAGTTGTTACAGTTACATTTTTTATTGTTTGACACTGAATGTACGTTGTTAATCATCTTAGTTCATATCTAGGTCCTGTTCATCTTCCCATCTCGTACATGTTGTCTCTTGACGACAATGCCTCCTACATACATTATTTTTACATGACTGGCACACAGTTTTTGACCTGCAATGTTAATGCCACCTGCAAACATGGCATATTACTGGTTTAGGTGCATCAGGAACCGGTTCCTTGCTCTTATATTTTCCTAAAATTTCTTTTATATCTTTAGTCAAACGGCAAACTCTCTTCGATGTCACACAGCTACTGAAGCGTCCGGTGTATAATTGACCCGGATATCGGAAATAATCCCTCCTATCATGAAAAATGAATACCAGGAGAAAGGCATTAAATACAAACGGTACCAAATGGTCAAAGCCAAACCAATGAGCCAAAGCGGTACCAAAGAGCTCAGAAACTAAAACATGCGGCAATTTGCCGCGGGCGCGGCCACTGGAGGGTTAAGGTGAGCAGGAAATTATTATATTGTGCCGACGATTGTTGCTGTTGATGCGATTATTGCTCTCGTTATCGGATTCTGAATGGGTTGAAGGCAAGAGCGTCATCGGAGATCAGAGAGCGTTTCTGGTGAGTGTAGATGCGGCGTTAGAGGGGAAGGGAGCAAGTGAAGGGGAGGGGGCCGATGTGAGTCCTCTCCCCACCTCTCTTCTCCTCCTACTCCCCTCACTCCACATCACCAGCGTGACGCAATGCGTAGTGAGGGAACGCAAACAAGCCGGAGTTATTGCGGCAGAGTCCGGGGGGGGGACGACGCATTCTTGAAAATGATCCAATTTTAAGAGAGTCCTTGAATGGATCCGAAAGTTCTATCGCGCGGTCATTGATAATTCGTGTGTGTGTTGGGGGTACAGCACGGGTGGGGGATTGTGGGAGGAGATCTAGGAGAGTGGGGGGGGGGTGCGGGAGGCTTCTCGGCGGAAATGTGCACGGTGGCGTCGGAGTCGGGGGGAAGAATGGGAGTCAGCGCCCATGGCTGCCAAATCTCCCGAGTCTGAGTCGCGGGGATTATCCCCGGAGTCCGCTCCTTCCCCTTCTCTCGCCTGGACCACAGACTCGCGTTACCCCTGGAGACGTCGCGGATCTGCATTCCCAATGTCTCCCCTCCATCCTCTCCTAAAGCGCCACCCCGTGGTCCCTTTGCGCTCCACAAACTCCGCGTTACTCTTGTTGGCTGGAATGGGCTGGCTACGGGATGTGGCCGTCGCTGGACGCTTCGTCGCAACATCATGGGCGAGGGAACCTATAGTAATTAGATGAAAAGCCATGCGCACATGTGTGATCATTTAGTTGAAAAAGCTTGACAGATCTGGGATATGAGGAGAAATACGGCCATGCATGTGAGATAAGTTGAGACTGGTTATTTTAATTAAATAAAATGAATTGCGTGGGACTAGTTCATCCGATGGACGAAAAATTACTAAAAGAGTAAAACAAAAGTGGTTTGAACTTTTCGGAAATGTACAAATTGTACTAAGGGTAGATTCCGTCTACTATGTAAAGTGTGAATATGTTGAACGTATTCCATCGTAGTTTTCCGCGGCGTTCAGATGAATTATTCTGCATATTCGGGTTTCCTAGATATAATATCATGTTAGAAACTGTTGTCCTAAAAAGCAAGCTACGCGGTGGAAACCCGAAAATGCAGAATAATTCATGTTGAACACATGTCTGTTTAGAAATTGTTTTTTACTATTAAAGGTATATTTAACATCAGTTATTAAAAAAAAAGAATGTTTTGTACAAAGTTTTAGAATATTTTCTTCTGATACGCTGTCGTATATCTAAATTCAGAGTGACCAAAGCGTGATTAAGTTTACGATTCTCGAAAAGCAGAAAAACTCAATGGAAAGGGAATTACTATCGGATATTAGAATTGATGTAAATGTCGACATGTTGTTAGTTCGCCATACGAGGCACACTCTCTCTGCCTAATTACCCTTGTGTGTTGACGAGTAGTATGTGTATTATTATTTGAGCTAAGTTTAAATTATGATGATGATAAACTATTTTGAATGAGAATTTTAGATGAATTGCCGTCACCCTGTATCAGCTGTGGGTACGTACAGAATGAAATTGAAAAATAAATTATAATTTACCATGTCCCCTAATGATAAGAGCTTGGGTTGAAGAAAAGATAACGTTTTTGAAGTCAAAGGCTTTCATTAAAATCCAGACGGAAGTGTAGTCCATTAATCAAGGAGCATTGCGCGGGAGGATATTTCTGAAAGGACTGTAGACGTCGGGAAAAGAACCCTCAGCAATGTTTCCATAGAATGGTGCGTACGTATTTAGAAAGCATAAATCACCATCACTACTCGATCGCTCTGAAATTACGCCCGTAAAAATCCTATCCTACGCCGAGTCGTCATGAAAGGTACATGTGAACAATATAGAACGGCTGCATGGTGAAAAGAGACGAAAAGAAATGAATATTCCGTGACTAATGAGAGAAAGATGAACGCATTCCAGGGCTCATTTTTTTTATATCCCTCGAAGGGTTGTCCCGCTTGAGTAAAATGGCGATCGTTCCATCTGTGGCCACGTTAAAAAAAAAAAAGAAAACGCTCCCGGTCGTCGTGAATTAGAAGTAACAATCGCGACGGCGGGGGGGGGGGGGGGGGGAGAAGAGTGGGGTTGTAGATGGGAGAGGGAGAGTAGAAGGGGAAGCTCGCGGGAGAAATGTGTGCACGAGACGAGTGGAAAATGCGCCAAAATGGACGGTTGGGGGAAAAAAATGTTAGGATTGACGGGGAGTTGAGGGGAAACTGGGGGAGGGGGAGGGAAGCAGGGTTTACGCGGGAAGGGTGCCAAGGATGAGGAAAAGGGTAAGTGGTGAATCAGTGTGAGGGTATGAATGAGGGGTGAAAGGGAAGCACCCATGGAGAAAGAAAGGAGGGAATGAAATTATTATCATAGCAACGGCTTTCAATGGTTACCCTGGGGGTCTGGAAATTTAAACGTTGTGGCCTGTTAGAAAAAATATTTTGACAGCAGATTAACTTGAGCGTAGAACCAACGTGTTTATTATCAAATGGATGCGTCAGTGAATTAACTTTCTCAACAGTATGTTACTCAGAAACTAAATGCAGCAGGTTGCAGGTGCAGCAAGGTGCAGCAAGGAGCAGACATAAACTCGATGGTTTCAGGCTTCACTTTGTGAAAATCCATTCTAAAGAATTCAAAAAAGATATGGTACTTTTTTCACAGATTTTTATTTAAAGACTTTAAATAAAAATCTGTGAAAAAAGTACCATATCTTTTTTGAATTCTTTTAAGGAGCAGACAGTTAAATCCGAATAGGATGAGGCTGATTTTCATTTGGCGTTAGTGAAAACTAAAACAAAGTTCAACTTTGAATTGTTCATTGGTGCAATCAACTTTTTTTCTCTCCTTAAAAAAATAACGCCTGCTGTACCTCAATTTAATGGGTTACTGAGTGCCTGTCAGCCCTTTCCCGTGCTCAAAAAAATCTTTTTTTTTTAACGAGAAGCCACTAACTGAAAGCATGAATTACCCAGAGAACCAAAGGAGCTTCTTAAAAATTGACCTGTCAGATTTGCAAAAAATGTCTATTCATCGAGTTTTAATTCTACGGTTTAACTTATAACTGCCTCGGTTAGAAGAATGTGCATAAGACGTTAAGGAGGTCGGCTCGCGACCGTGTGAGTCGAAACCGAGTAGTAACTTTACTTCTTTTGACACGCTTGTACGCTGTTAAACAAAATACTCCTCTCTCTTAAAAAATGCCTAAGCTATCGCAAAGAAAAAGTAATGCACTCAAGATCCACACTAATTATGGAAAAGATTTAAAAAAATACTTTTCTCAGCTTGGAAATGGAGTCAAAATAGTGATTATGCTTCAGGTAAAAATGAATTTATATTATGCTAACACTGCCAGTAATTATCTATATATTACAAATTAAAATTAAATAAGAATCTTCCTTCGGATCCACTTTAAATACTCTATTATTATTACTTTATTCATTTGCAAAATAATCTGGCAACGCCGATGTGATGAATGTGATAGAAATTTCTAGTGATGGAAGGGAAATCCCTCACATCGTATTTTCTAAATAACTTTCAATGGGGTATTTTGGCGTACAATAATTATTTAAGCATTCCAATAAATCATTGATAAAACTCGCTTGATATTTATCTTACGTCAATTGTTCACATAATAGGATAATTTGTACAAATTTCCCTCACAAACTTCCAAGGCGAAAAGGACACTGAAACACGTTCCAAGTATGTCAGAATTTACGATTTCTGTGCCAGTGTCTTCCCAAATTAGGAAGCCTGCCTTGATATATATAAACAATGATAGTTTTCGCGTGTAAATAAGACCCTCGGGAACATAATAAAGATTCTTATGCGACAAAAATAACTCAAATCGGAGGTAAGACTGTAATGGCATGCCGTGGTCACGCCAGAATTAGAAAACATAATGCCATGTTTCTCCTCCATAACCTACAACGTTCGTGAGGTAGTTGGTAGCGTTCCCGATTCCGAATGGTAGGTTTGCCGGTTTGATTGGTATAATTGATTGGTATAATTTTTATTAGTCACAACGTTTTATTTACGCTCGGGGTTTGAAATATTTTCAAATACACTGTCGGAGGGTCTGAACAAAATTTTATTTATATCTCTAGTTTTGAACCTTTTTAAGGTGATACTTGTCTCGGCGATACTAGGCGAATGATACAGGATCCCTTGTCTGCAGTTCGAGAATTTTATATTCCTGATACACGCCTTCGTCGTCATTGCCAAACCAGTTTCAAATCCTGCTAAGAGTTCTTTTGGGGCCTCTGAAATCAATCCTTCAAGTGCAATGCAAGTATGGCAATATACGCATCATCAATCGTTTTTGCAATCCATCCTTCACCTTCGGTAATATTTACATGTGAAATTAACTTTCAAGTAACTATTGTTGTGTTTTACTTATTCAAGTAAGTTTTAAGTGAGACCACTTATAATTAAACTCGTTGAAAATATATTGGAGGTAACCAAGTATTTCAAACTAAACGCGGATTGCATCGTTGCTAAATCCTCTGCCGACTGCAGCGCCACTTTGAACTCCCTAACGCATTTCGTCTGCAATAACAGCAAAAGAACGCTAATGTCTTAAAAACTAAGACGGATCAGTGCCCTTGTTTGGTTACAAATTTATTTCTCGGAAAAAAAACCACATAATATCATTTTTTTTTTTAATGACAAATTTTTGCGATATGAAAACAGCTTTTTGTAAGGTGACTCGCATTCTCTCCAATAAGCGTAGGTATATTCAGCTGCAATTTATTAAAAAAGTAGTGTGGCATGAGGGGTATCTTTTGACTGATATAGATGGAGAACATTTTTTTGTATTAGTACCCCAAATATGAAAAAATGACATTTCATTTCTCGATCCTACGTCCTTAAAACGATGCACAAAAAATACGGACTTATGAACGAGTTTTTTAGGAAAGTTTTTAGCCTGTGATTAGCTGGAAAATATCCATTTAAGTGAAACACGATTAGCTTTAAGAGACAAGCATCTTAAATTCAATATCAGTACATACTAAAATTTACTAATTTCCAGTGAAGAGCAAATGGTATCGCGTAATTTGTATTTGCCTCTACCTCATCAATTATGTAGTGTGGCTCCTGTCCTCGGTCCACAACTTTCCAGCGCCGAGTTTTATTCATAATTCATAATTTTCAAGTTATTCTATCATAATAATTTAAAATATATGAAGAGGTAAATCTCTAAGGGTAAGAAGGTGAAGCTTTTATTACCTTTTTTCTAAAAGAAATGTCATCAAATTGCCTTGTGAAATTGCTTTCTAAGGAGCTCATTCAGAAACCTGATTAATAATTCTCTTGTTTTTACGGTTCAATACTTGACTCTTCTGTCCTTCCCGTGGACACTTCCTTAAACATAAACATCGTATTTGCGAAATGGAAATGGTAAAACGAGAGAGTAAAAGGGAATGCACTGACATTTTTATTTTTAAGGTGAATACATACTGTTACAATTTATATATTTGCAAAGATGCACAGGGATGATAAGGACCAACTCTGGCTCACTCTGCCTGTCTCATGACAGTGGCAAACGTAATTAAAACCATTGCCTCTTATCGGCAGTCAATGTTTCTCTGTGCCTTTTTACCTTCCCGTTGTTGGTCCGTTTCTGCACATATATAAGGAAGACGTTCCTCTCCAATGCCGGTTTAGATTAGCCACCGCGGCTGTATACGTGAGTGCGTTTTCCTCCTTTGTTTCCTATTTTCGAGGCCTCCTGTGCTTTCACGGTGTGTCGCGGAAGTGTCGGGCAAAGGCCTCTCGTCCCTTCTCTGCTCCCGCGCCCACCTCCGTCCAGAAATCAGGATTGGAAGGGGAGGGGTTTTACGGATGTAAGGAAGTCAGTGTTGTCGGGCTCTACCGCGCGTACTCGCTAATTAGACGGCGCTGCAGTTACATTCGTCTTGGGACCATGCACCGTTGTTGTCTTTCTTGCGCGAGGAGTTAACGCCATCCCACCTGCTTCTCTCGTAAACGAACCGTTATGCGGACTTCCTGCTTCATGCATTTTTGAGATATTCTCGGAGAATGATTGTCTAACATTCCACCAGGTCACACCCGAGTGTTTATCAGTGATTTGAAGTGACTGGTCCTTTTAATTTGAGGGAGGCAATGGTGGAATTTCAGCTTTGGTAAAATTTGGTTTTCTTCCAGTCGTTTGCGGTAAAATTATTTGCTTTTTGTAGTCTATTTATTTTGTTTAGCCTTCAAACCAGTACGTCATCCTCACAGGCCGCTTATGAATCGTCCTTTTTTCCTTTTCCATTTTCCGTTAAGCCTTTTACACCACAGTACTTTTCCTAATTATTTCAAAGGATTGTTCCTCTAAGGAACCAAATTATAAAGTTATTGGAAATACTTTTTTTTCGAATTTGTTCCTTGATTTTTGGACTAAGAGATCATCATCACGGATAGGGTAACTGCTTTTTAATCGTCGAAAGCTCTGAAATCTCTGGTGGGAATAAGTTTCACAAGTAGATGTAATAAAAAGCATTAACATTTTTAAACTAGTTGCGTCTTTATTCAGGTTGAACTCTTTATTTGCTATCAATTGGTAAGACAAAGCATAGGAGAATCGTTCGAGGGTACAATAGCTATGATCTTTGGACTGGAATTAAAATCCAAGATGGCAGAGGCTGTGCTGGTATTGGCACATATTAGCATGACATAATAATATAAATATTTTAGAAAATAACAATGCGGTTTGTGAGACCAAAGTGAAGCTTAACGGTTTCTGGGTTAAGTTCTGTATTCATATCTTATAATTTGAATGCACTGAATACTGAAAACAGTCATTCATTATGTAGGTAATAGCTATGTATATACTAAATTTGTAAGAATGTCAAGTAAAACCCATATAATATTATTATTTTCACTTTAGTGGATATAAGCCAAATTATCTATACACTGAAATATGAATGGTTCCATTATTTGGCCAAATTACTTTAGTATAAGCTGCAACACCAGAAAAACCACACGATAAGTTTCAAACAAGCTCGACACGATAAAAATCCATGTATAACTCAGACTCCGTATTGGTAATAAAATGGGCTAGTACTAGTATCTTAAAATGTTTTTGTGCATGATATTCCGGGTGGTATATCAATTCAATTAAAGTAATTGGCAGAATCTGTCTTAAAAACATGACTATCTTATCTATTATTTCACTGTTCATGCCATTTGCATGAAATGCTATGGATGATTCATGAAATTAAACGTTAAATTACATTTAGATAAGTGTGGAAAGCACAATGAAAATACATGCACCTGAGAGGAAGGCTATGGGAACGTTTAGGGAATCGTGGACTGCGCTCGTGCCACATCGATTGCAATCAGACTTCTATCCCACGTGAATGATAGCACGCCGCGGAGCCATATCACGGACCGGTTATTCGCTCCACGGCCGGGGCGGCGGCATTTTTTTCTGCAAATCGTTCCCCTGTAATCTCAGCCTTCCCCCTCTCTTAACTGTCCACCGTGCTGGCTGCGCTATCAATTATTCATCAAGAGTTGCTTGTTTTCCCAGTGCTTGAAATGCAAATAATAATGATGGATTCCTAGTATACGCGATTAACTTGTGGTTTCGGCGGAATATATGTGCAGCGTCATGGCTCGTTCTCAATCCACCGTGATCCAACTTTCCACTCTGCGAATACAAGTAAGTCCCTCGTATATATATATATATATATATATATATATACAATATGCCAAGAGGGTGGCCGATAAAAATATAGAAACGGAAAAAAGAACACTCACAAATTAAAACTTCCGATATTTCGATGGAAAGTAGCTTCCATCTTTCTCTAGGTAGAGAGTAAGAATCTTACTCTCTACCTAGAGAGTAAGATTAGAGAGTAAGGTTCTTACTTTCTACCTAGAGAAAGATGGAAGCTACTTTCCATCGAAATATCGGAAGTTTTAATTTGTGAGTGTTCTTTTTTCCGTTTCTATATTTTTATCGGCCACCCTCTTGGCATATTGTATATTTATCACCCGAGTGATTCTCCTAGAAGTTATATATATATATTTATATATATATATTTTTTTTATATATCTATAATTTTTACTTGTCACGCCTGTGATTCCTTATTAGATATTTATCTTCACCACGTGTGAATTTCGTTGTTTGAATATATATATATTTACATATATATATATATATTGATATATATCACGAATATTAATGGACTTAAGAGTTATTTTAATCTATTCTTGGTTCCCATATAATACCAAATTGCCTAGTAAAAGATAGGGGAAGATTTCCTCCGTGGCTTCAATTCTATTATAATTATTTATTATGTGTTATAGTTGTAACACTTCCCTCCGAGTCTCCGGCTAGTATCAGGTTTCATTGCCGTAATAATGGCCGGAGATTCGAGAGGGGTTGGGCAGTAATCGTTGCCACGTCCGACGGCCATCGGATGAGTGGCTACGCTGCTGTTGGGTCATGCATACGGATGACGGCCTTCTGCATGCGTGCAACTAGTGATTCCGCCTGTGCCACGCAGGACGGAATGCACTTGATGTTATTAAGCAGAGAGCCCTTGACTCCACCGAGCACACCTACGATGAGGACCACTAGTTTCACAGAGTGTCCGGGGTACATCTGTCGAAGTTCGAAAAGCAGGTCTTGATATTTCGTACGTTTTTCCACCTTCTTCGCATCCATGTTAGTTTCAGCCGGAGCTGAAAACTCGATCACGAACATGGAGCGTGTGAGGTGGTCGAGGAGAACGATATCAGGCTTGGTCGCCTCCAACTGCCTGGTGGTGGAGAAGGAGTAATTCCACCAGATGATGTATTTATCGTATTCCACGACGGACTCAATATCTCCAGGGGCAAAGGGCAGCACGGGTGTTTCGTCGATGCCATAATGGTGTCAAAGGTGATAGTATATCACCAGCAGTGCTGCGTTGTGCCGAGCTAGTACGCTGACCTGGCGTAATATCTGCAGCCGGAGAGAAGGTAACCCAAAGTCTCCGGCTGGGCTCGGCACGCCCTGCATCTCGTGTCCGCGACCTCCGCCTTGAATATAATGCGGCGGTACACGAGTGTGTTTATGACACCATCCAAGCACGCGAGGACAAAACCCTCGGTCTCTGACTTCAGACCGCCGGAGCGTAGGAAGTCAAACGTCAGCTCCTTCGATAACCAATGCATTTCGATGTTATTGTTAATATTTTTATTATTAAATGCCTCCAATACATTTGCGTTCTGGTAATGATTCTGAGCTTTCTCTAAAATATTCTCGAAAGTCACCCATATAAGTTCGTTTAAAAGACTGCTGTCTCTTGTCCATGTGATAGCCTAATTTTTTTTCTCAAATCCTTTGAGATAATCATTGATTGTATTCGACATGGAAAGATCTCATATATCACTCATATATCTGATATTTAAACTCATATATATCGTAATTGATATCTAGTTAACTCATTCGGTGTTTTCGGTAAAAATACGATTAATCAGCATGTCCATGTTGACTGCCTTAGGTAACGCAGTCTTATAGATAAAGTTTTAGAGTAGGTAATTTTATATTAATTACAAATTATAAAAGATTAAGAAACATTATATTCAGTTTGAACTATCCCGCCAGTAAGCTCTTGATTAATTCTTGATACTTTATATCGCCTATTACATATTGTCTTGCCTCTTGCGTAATATACCTATCTTCAATTTCCTTATCGTGCGTTGTCATTTTTAATGTGCATTCAGAGAAAGTTAAGAGCCAATATTCCTTACAATTGACTGACAGCGTATATATTTTATTTTTAAAGCGCTTTGTTTCTCTCTTCTATATGAATACGAGGTGAGCCATGTTAATACTGTATCTAACCTCCTTTGGAAAACCAAGCTAAATTTCTCAGCTAAATCAAAAGCTCAGAGTTTAAGCAAAATCTATCATAATTTGATCTCCTATAGCTAAAGTTTTTTTCTATGTATTATGTAGTGTTCTCCAGAATTTCAATGCGAATATATTTTTTACATTCGTAAAATATGTAATATACAGTCGAAATTTGAAGTTAAGATATATGTAATTGTTAATTTCATGCTTTATACTATTGATTTTAAATATTTTTATTTTGACTTATTATATTTTTTAAACAAAATTTTAGCTTTGTTTTCCATTTTGGCTTTATTTTTTATGTTTATTTTGTTACTAAGAGGAAGAGTTTTGTTACTGAGTACTAAATTAATGATTGAAAACTTTTTTATCTTTGTAGTATTACACTTATTACCAACTGTATTCCTTGCATTGTACTGTAGACCTGAATAAGCCTCAATAAAAAGGCGAAACGTTGGCGGAAAAAGGAAGTTTAGTTTCTTAAAAAAGACATGACCAAACCTCCGTAAATTAACCAATGTAGTCAAGGTTTAGTATCTTTTACGCGTTCTGTAAGTCGCTCATCTTTTTACAGCCGAGTGCACGCAGCAAGTCAAGTTCATGAATTAAATATGAGCTATTTTTCAATGTTTTACCTTGATAAAAGTAACATAATATCTTTGTATGCTTATAAGTTAGCATAATATGTTTTTAATAATGTATCACGAGATATATTGATAACAATTCAAGATGTAACGAGTTTCGGTATTTAGATGCTTTTACTTAAGTCACACATGCTGATTATGAATGCATCAATAGTTCCACGGGTTTGAATGCACTAATTCTGAGATGAAGGTGCGATAGTAATATTGAGAATCGCATAATTAGTTTTTCAATAAAATCTCCATTACATTTGGGTTGATAATTTAAGCAAATATTTGCATCGTAACTTTTAGTAAAAAAAACAATACGTTTTGGGATACCCCACTACAAACTTGGTAAAGTAATTGGCCAATGGCTCCTCACTAACCCTAAACTGTGGAAATCCAGACACCGACGCATGTATTTTTGTCGTATAATGAGTTGCAATTCTTCGCTGAATCATTCGATTTTGAGGAAACCGGGACTAGCCACAGTAGTAACCTTTACGGAGGTACCAGCAAGTGTATTGAAGTGCGATATTCCACAGGAGAAAAATAATTCGCCTTGACCGTGATTCGAATCTGGATCCCTCGATTTCGCGCCGAGTGCTTTTCCAGTTAAGCTAGCAGTCCTGACCACCATGCTCCTATAAACCCACCAAATAATCCACAGGGGATAAGGATGCCTCAGTAGCTTAACTGGTTAAAGCACTCGGCACGAGGCATTTGGGTTAGAATCCCGGTCAAGACGAATGATTTTTCTCCTGTGGAATATCGCGAATCTTTCGATGCCAAATATAATTTTCCTGAAAATGCACGTATTTTTTATTGCAATGCAGTAATTTTGGATATATATTTGTTCACTCCTCCAGTATTATGTCGTATGTCAGCTCCCTTTCTTTGGTAAAATCTGTCCGTTTCTTTAAAGGGTGATTTTGTACTGTAAAAAAAATAGGATGCTCTCCAGTCGTTCAATAATTTAGGTGCGGACGTGGGTGGCTTCTTGGATTTTGGTCTGATAATTGGGCCGGTTGCATTCTGGCCACCCTATTAGTGGAGAACCGGCGACGGTCAGCGGCTGAGCAAAGGGCAAATGTAATAATTCATAATCTGTGGCGAGACTTCTTCTCACCTTTGGTCGTGCGAACGAGGCGGTAATCGTTGAGTGGAAAGGCATTTGGATGCGGTCGGACGTCCGGTCACGTGGGCGGTGGTATGAACTAAAGCCGTGTGCTCTAGGTCAGGTACACCGCCTCAGTGTGCGAAGCATATACGTGGGGATAAGTTTGTTAGCATTAATTTTTTGTGTTTTTAGCATTAATTTTTGGTGTTTTTAGCATTAATTATTTGAGATTTAGCATTTTGTAGCATTCATAAAATAGAAAATTAGGAAATATATAGCAAAATGTGGAAAATTTAATTTTGGGGTTGAAATGGTCACAAACAGAGGATTCCGGTCAAAATTACGGTACACTGTTATGAGTGTAGTATTTGCAAGTTTCTCATGTAGTTTGTGAATGGGTGTTAATAAAAAGTGATATCTCAAGAATAAACGAAAAATGTGTCCAAACCTCTAGGCCTTGATTATTATATATTTAAGTAACATGAATATTGCAGTTACTACCATAAACAAAACATGTTCATAATCATATTTTTATTCTTAGTTTTGTTTGCAATATTGAAAGTACAATTTTTGTCAGGGCTTAAATTGTGGACCGGTGCAGTCCTAGGCCTGTTCGATCTTGGATACTACTATGTACAGTTAATAATAAAATAAGCGGTAAAATAAAGTAATCAAATCCAGCTTTCTTCGTCCCATTAGGGCACTGATTGACTTCACTTCTCACAGATTCAAAGAAAGCGAGACTTATTTAGAATTAATTCGCAGAAATAGAAAAGCACTTTAAATTCTTCCAAATACCACAAAACATAAAGAAAAACAATAAAAACATGTTTTTAAGAGAATTTAATTTTTCTCGCATTTTTCGTTAATGCGAAAATAACGTATCTCTACGTATTTGTACTTCATTTAGGCGGAAACAGCGTCCGTGGGTCGATGTGACCGAAGGAGGCTTCAAACGAATGAGGGAAAGAGTGGCCGTTGCCTTCGAACATCGGCTGAAAACATGAAAAGCAAAAGGTCAATTGACCAATGAGAAACTTGAGATTATTATAAACTATTTAAAATCGTTCTCAGAGCGTTGATAACTTATGAATTTTGCCAGCGGAAGTTTTTCGCAAGAGTTTTTAAGTTTTTATTTTACATCCCAGCTGCAGGAAATACTTCTACTAGACCCTACACAAAAATACTTTCTTGAACACCATTCATTCTCTTTTGATTAAGTGGATGATTGGTCGCAGGACAAGGACCATAAGGAAATGGTTGGCGGAATTCAAAGGCAAAGATTGTCATTGATCCAAAGGGATATTATTCACAGGGATAATTTCTTTGATATCCCACTTCATATGTGAACATGATTTTTTTGGTTAAACATAGAATGCCCCAAGGCGGCAGGCAACAAAATCTCACTTCTGCAATATGCATGTACTGAGCTAATGTTGTTAATCATGGTCATGAAAATGGAACAAGTGAAAAGTGTTAACTTGAACATCAACTACACTTATAACTAATGCCTGTTGCTCACGGTAAAATTTTCGGTAAAAAGTTTTATAAAATCGACTAATTTTATAAAAATGAGCTTGCTAACGATAAAACCGTTTTATAAAACCTAGTTTTATAAAACGTTTTATGGAATAGGGCAGGTTCTATTTCCATAAAACCGTTTTATGCAACAACCAATGAGACTTTCCGTTCATCGCATTGATAATAATCTCGTATCCATGGGAAGCCAAACAAGGAAAACGTAAACAAACATGGCTGGAAGTTCATGGAACGTTGAGGCAGTATCCTTCTTGTTAGAAGAATGCGTTACAGCCTTAGCACCGTTGAGTGTGATCAGAAAGTAAGTAAATAAACAATACATATAGTTTTTAACATAACAGTCATCCAAAAGAGAGTGCATTTATCACTTCACGTGTTCGCAAAGCGTCTCATAGATGGCAGGACATTGCTGTTTTATGAATAGTTTTACCGTGAGCAAGCAAGTACGTTTTACGTACGATTCATAAAACTTTCAATAAACATTTTTATAAAACTTTTATGGAAAATTTTACCGTGAGCAACAGGCATAAGTACTTGGTTACGATGATATTTAATGCTAGAGATAAATTATGGCATATAAATCAACTCATAACTATAACGTTAACCATTTTCCTAAATTTTACGGTAGCCCATCCAAATATATATATGGATATGTAATTTTTAGTTCAACTGTAAAAAATATTTTCAATCGCTGTTTTGAAAAGCAATCTTCTTAAATCGTGCAAGCCATCAAGCAAGCGTCAGAACCACCTCACGGCCTCTCGCGAAATTATGTCTTAAAACACTTCGCGATGGTTCTATCTCGGTTCGCAGATTATAAAATCCCGCTTTCTAATAGAAGCAGCCTATCGAGTGATCCAGGCGAGTAGGGCTGTCGCATCAGTCGTGCAGTTGGCAGCCCTGCACGGTTGGTGGTCGAGTGTAAAGGCGCTGGTGAAGGGGTGAGGACTGCGTCGGAGAGTAAATAATTACTAATTAGAAAATAAAAAACGAATTTTTCATACGGGTGTTATAACATACATACACACATGCGTAATAGGGTGGTCCAAAAAGATGGAGGGTCTTCAAATTTTTTCACGTAGCTGCCAATTTTTATTTTAAAAACAATCATAGAAGAGAAGGAATGCAACAAAGAATTAAAAATATCACTGCAATCACTTAGCTTTCTTGGCTGCCTGTCGTAAATGATGAGGCGAAGCGTACTTTTAAAAAATTCGAATTTATTATGGCACGCATTCTATAAATGAGCTTGAGATATGAGTGGTTTTTCAAGTTGTGCTGCATCAAAAATACGTACCCATTCCGTAGTGATAAAGAGCTGATGAAGCAATTCTGACCGCATGTGAAGAATCATCATCTGTAGTTGATTTATTCGTGCATGCTAAAAGTAATATATATCCAGAATAGACAATGTGTTCATCGAATGAGCTCAATTATTGGTTTTAGGTATATAAACAGGCTCATTTTTAATCATTACTTCTATGATACCCTATCCTTGCGTTCACCTTTTGCTTCTGTTACATTCATGCATTGCTTCATTCAGGCGCTCTAATTCTCAAGACTCCTGATATTCCTCTTGTTGAGATTTTCTTCCACCTTGTTCACCCTTTACTTTGTTTTCTCTCCAATCACGCCAGGCACGCCCCCCTACGTTAATGTCTCATCATTGTTCAATTTCGTTAATTCTCACATTGTCGTCCTCTCAACATGGCCAAACCAACCAAGCACGATCCTTTCATATTATGTTCATTACCGGAGCGCACATTCCGCAATGACGGGCTCATGGTCCACTTATGCCTTACCCTATCCCACATACTCTAACCGCAAACCCCTCTCATTCGATGAATAAATCATGACATGAGATGCTTGTATTTAAAATACGTTTCCTCACCCGCAATACGAGGAAATCATAATTTAATGCGAATTTGGCTTGAAAGCAATTGTAATTACCATTGTGTCAAGGATTAACGATCAATCTTTATAGCTTTTATAAAGTTTTTTTCTTCGCTTTTTTCCACCTTCTTGAAAAAACGAGTATTTTCCTGTGTTTTCAAAGCTGAATACGAGTTTTTTAAAGGTGCTCATTTTTGGTAATAATTGGAGAATATAAATACTTGGAGGAATGGGTTCCCCTTGGCTCTGTTTTATTCCGTAGATAGCTCTAACTATTCACTTTTTGCAATTTCTCCTCCGGAATGTGTCCGAGGTGCGTTCGTTGACCGTCCGATGGGGGTGGAGAAAGGAGGTGGATGGTAAATATTCGGAACTATCCGAGAGATGGCAGTACTTGGAGGGGGCGGGGATTTGCGGGGGGAGGGGGAATAGGGTGTAGGGGGGGAGATAAATCATCATCAAACAGCGCTGTTTGAGTTAACGGGGGGATAAATGGGGGTGGGAGGAGGAATGAGGGGTTGGGATGGGGCGGGAAGGAGGGAAGGGGATATTTGGGCGGCTTTATAAGGGGGGGGAAGGGGAGGGGTGCTGACGGCATGAATAAATAAATGAGAGCGCAGATGGCGCGATAAGCTCGCGGAGGCAAAAAAAATGAGCGGCAGATTGGGAGTGGGGTCAGTGAGAGGGGGGTTGGGGGGGAGAGGGGAAAGTATAAATCGAAAAAACTGGAATTGGCGGAAGGAGAAGAAATTTTAAGGCACGGGTTGTGGTGTTGGTTCGATTACTGGCTTCTTAACCTGTGGGTCCAGGCTCGAATCCAAACGGAGGAGATTTGTAGACTCATAGTTGCTGTGTGGTCGGAGAGGTCGGTTGTGGCAGAGGTTCGGAGAAGACAGAAGAGATGGATGGAGGAGGTTTTGAGAGTAGAGGGCATGTTGAAGAGAGTGGTAGAGGGGAGAACACTGGGGAAGCGTGGAAATGGAAGGAAGAGAATAGGAATTCTGGAGGAAATAAGAGGAGGGAGAAGATATGAAGAATTGAAGAGGGATCTAATAGCGGACCATCCTTAGGAGGGACAGCGAGACAATGTCTATGAGTTTGGGATGCTGAATAGGGGCTGTACAAGAACCTACCAATCAGCTGGTATAGTACTTGAATGAAATGAAGTAGCTGTGCGGCACCAGGTCTTAGAAAATAAGTCACAACGAAGTTGGTGATGAGTGTCCAGACCTTTTAAAGACAACTCAGTCCAGTGGGTTTCTCGCAGAGATTCCCGGACCCCTGGCCGGTTGATACGTAATTTGAACTATATAAACTGTCAATCTTGGCATGATGCGGTCTTTCCTGTAGTATTCATGAATCAGGGAAAGTTACCACTGTCTTTTAAATGGATTTCTACGGTTAAGTGCAGGACTTATTTTGGTGTGCCTCCTGGATGTCTCGGGTGGGATACCCTGGTGATCTTGGAGTGCCACGAGACTGTTTGACGCGACAGAACGGATGCCACGAGCATGCGCGATTTGGAGGCTCATACTGTATGCTCATGAGTAGGCGTATGGCGACGTGTGCCCTGTCCTGTAGGAGAGCATGCCCTTGTCTGCACTCTCGTTTTCTTGATTATAACTGAGTCTGTGAGGCGCAAATTGGTTTTGATTCTCTCCTCATCAGGCCATTGAGACGTAATATTCTTATTACTTTGGATTCGCGAAATGTATTGGCATATCAAGTGTCTTTCCATTTCCTATGTTTGTAATATGTAAGTTCAATTCTAGGAAAATGGAACAATATGCGTCACGAAAATGTCAGAATTTATTGATCTCTTTTACTATAGGATGAATAACCTTATGAATCTTCGAAAGGTTTTAGCAATTCTGCATTCTGAGTCTTTTTATGACGATAACTTGAAGCCTTTTTTTTGTGAGATTATTTAATAGCCATAAAGATCTAGAATTTAAATCAAGTGTGATGCATGGCGAGGCATTGATGCACTTAGGTATTTTTTTCCTGGTTGATGGTGTCTTTGAGGAAGGAGGATCCGTACTAGACGATTTGTATCCTTAACGGTTCTCCTCTGCATTTGCACTGCGGCATGACAAATGGACGCGGAGATCGTTCGTGGGTGCGAGAAATAGTCAGAATCAAGTGCAGATAAAAGTGGGTTACGGCTGTTCGAGAAAAAAGCAGCTCCTTTGCCCGCTCCCCGGGTTCCATTGCTTCCCGGGCCTCACCGTGAGGACGACTGTGATTTATTATATCCTAGTGATATTGGAGGCGGGAGCCTTCTGCCATGTTTTTTTAGATCGCACTGCTTCGCTTCTACGGATGCGCCTTTCATGCCACTCAACTTTGGGTTCCCTGTTAATTTTCTGAGCTGCAAATTCAAATTTTTATTCTTTAGATAATCTTTGCCATCCATATTAAACGGCACATGAGCTGCCTGGAATGGGCATCGTATACGTTTTGAACTGAATGAAGTACCAAAATTCCGCCCTGTAACTTACAAAAAAAATACTCTTTCCACCTAAGAAACGATACTGCCGATTACTAGAGAGCTGAAAAACGCTATATTTGTGGTGGCTGAATAATTTGATGCAACATATGCGTAATTAAATTGACTGCTCGGTATTTTTTAAGATTAGTGATTCGACCTCTTTAGCCTACATATTCGTTACATTTTTAGCACACTTAACTAACTTTATCTCAAGTAACAGCTGTATCGTTTATGCAACATTAACGGGTGAAAATTATTTCAGCTATTATATTTTTAGCAAGGAACATATATCAGCAAGGTCGGGTATGGTGGAAATTTCTCTTCGTCTAAAGAATTATTTGGGTAGTGATATAAAATATTTTTAATCCGTTCAGTAGGATACTAGTTCTGAGGCACAGTGTTGGTGGGAGTTTGGTATTTATTTTTCTCTCTGCTTGAAGATAATGCATGGCCACATATCCATGTGTGGAAAAGCCTTTGATAAAAGTGGCCTAATTCCTTCGATGCAGAGGAGATAAAAAGGAATCTTAATTTAAAATACTCACAAAGGCTGTTGAAACTGGATTTAGCTTCCGGTTTCTCTAATGACACGCAGCGGGTATTTGTAGACATTTAGTGTTTTTAATCTTGAGAATTGACTGAGCCGAGATAAGCTTAAACTATCGTCATGAAACTTAAGGTTTTATTCAAAAAGTACTCGGGCTTTTTAAATGACATTTAACTGTAACGTCACGAGTTATGATTCAGTTGGACGTAACGTAAGAAACATAGGTTTTTTATTAAAATATAGTCAGAAATTTATTTTACTTCTCCGAACCTAATTATTATTTGCAGATGATTATCATGCCTTTAATTGCAATAATTAAGCCTCTTGAAATTAAATTATCTGAGATTAATGGTTGAATTTATAATTTACTAGCAGAAGGACCCGGCTTCGCACGGGAAGCTGTTAATTGACAATTCATAAAGGAGCCTGGTCAATGTTGAGCGTTTTACATTTTCTCGGCTGAAAAGGTTAAAACATTACATGAAATTTGAGGTTTAATTTCGAGAATATTTTCAATGGCACGTTCTATAGATATTTCAGAAGCAGAGAAATAACAAATGGCATTATAAACACCTTTTTGGTGAGATCATTACAATCTATGGCCAGAAATTATGCTAAGTAATATTAGTAAAGGCAAGATGATGGTGCTCGCTGAATTTCAGTGGGAGAGGTCCACTATATGATTTCACCTATATGATTATAAGAATGAATGGGACGTGCTCAATGCAGGCACAATCTATCAGCCATTAACCACACGTGGGGTCTTCGGAGTGAATAATACTCATACTGAATTCGTTATTGAATACCCATACGTTAAATGCACATAGAGAGGTTGGGGTAAGAATACTCCAATTGAAATCTCACTGAATTTTGCTTTAGTAATTTATTTAATGTAATGAAGCCATATAAGTCCCGGACGAAATCATAGCCATTATTACGGTTGACAAAGAATTGTGACATTGTTGAAATGGGAGAAAAATTGATAATAATGCAATTAAAAACCTAATTTTAAGCAAAAAATAAATGTAAAACATAATCGAATGCCTGAATTTAATACTTCGCTCCTTCAGCCACCCGAAAGTAAAATTTTATTTAATCTTTCATGAGCGAAATTATTTTTTTTAAACCAGCCTCTGCACTGATTTCAATGATTTATTCAATTTATGAAGTAAAATCCAGGGGCCCGTTCAGGGGCTCTCGAGGCCCTGGGGAAATTCTAATTTATCCCATTTTCGTCCCAGTGCACTCAATTAACCACATGAAAATTTTCAAAGTAATCGGTTCTGTCGTTTTTGCATGATTGAGCTCATGATATTCAATTTTTCTCATTTTATAGACGTTTTATACGTTTATGACGTGCAAAAAACCGGTATGAAAAGCTTTAGCAGCAGTGCGTCCCTGAAAAGTTAGAAACACCTTTGTTTATTCTTACTTTCACAAAAAAAGAGCATTAACATTTCGTGGATATTTTTGCATCTCGGGGATAATGATAGCAATTTCTTTCATAATTGATTCTGATAAGCCTCGAAAAAAGCCCGAATGTCCACCCTTGGTCATATACTGGCCGTCGTCGTTCAAAATACATCTTCGCCCAAGTGACATGAATGCCGAAAATGTGGACCTCAATCCTTGGGAAACCTATTTGGAGTGGGTTGGGTTTAGGGAGGCTTAGATGTATACCTCTGCAAAAACCCTTCCCCCCCTCCTTTTCTTTCAAATCCTAGCACCGTACTGCGAGTCTGCGACGGAGAGTAATGTGGAGAAAGCGAGGGCCGGCACCTGTTCCATCGGCGTGCGACGGAATAAGTAATGCGAGCGACGCCTGAGAAGTTTTGATCCGTTGCCTTGCCTACTGTAGTGCTTGAGTGGCGCTCCAAATGAAAACTTACCGTCGTGTCACACAGTGGGGGTGGACGGAATTTAATGCTGCAAAGTGTGCCTCGGAGAACGGAGGGAATTTTCGCTTGTTGCGACCCGTGGATCAAATTTTAGTAGTAGTTTGCTCAGTTTCCCACCGGTGTTTAGCCCTGCAAGCGATGCATCTTCTTACTCAAATACATGGCAGTTATCAGTTAGATCGTGCGTTCACTGATAAATTGCTTGAAATTATGGAGTAAGAGTACATTGTGATGTCACTGTCCGTTTTAGTCATTGTAAAATTATAACTACTTTTTCACTATGTAACACGATAATGAGCCGTAAAACATCAATCAAAATGATGTGTGAGAATATAAGCCCTTTAATTTGTGGACAAATGAATAAACGTAGTGAACTCCATAGTTAATTTTATTAAGACGACCTAGGTTTCGACACGTTGTGTCATCTTCAGGTCTTCGTTTTTTCATTTGTCCATAATGGAAAACTTCCACCATATCTCGCCGGAATTCATACCCTTAAATTTGTTATCCATCACACCTACTGCCAGTTTTCTTACCCTGTTTTTACCCAAGAATATATAAATCTATTTAACGGAGTCACACGAGTCAAGTGCACATAAGTGCGATATTCCACAGAGGAAAAATAATTCGCCTTGACTGAGATTCGGACCTCCACGGGTAGCTTACCTGGTTAAATCACTCGGCGAGAAATTGAGGGATCTAAGTTCAAATTCCTGTCAAGGCGAATGGTTTTTTCTCGGTGGATTATCGCAAATGTAAAAATATCTCTCTATGTTTCCTTCATTTTAAAAGCGACGATCCTGTTAATTTTGTTTATTTCAGGGGCTGTTTTGGAATTCCAAAATGCGTTGTAGTCAGGTTCAACGTGTTTACGTACTAATGTACCCTTGGATAAAATTTTATGTTTATAATCAATCATCTAATTCCTTATTTAGGTGCCGAGGTGTATAAATAACCTATTCAACTAGTAAATACACATATGGTATGATAAAGCGCAATTGAGTGTAATTGTAATTACATGCTTGCGGTTTCCTCTTTTACTTTCTGCCATGGCATTTCTTCCTAGAATTCGTTTTCTCTAAATTTGAACTCATTATCGCCTGTCAAATTTAAGCTAATTTAAGTTTTGGTAATCGGCTGATTTAAGTTGTGGGACCTGCTGAATAAGTTCAAGCCTCATGCAACTAATTCATGCGTTGCTACTTCATTAATGCCACCTTCATTTAATCTTACTTGCCCCTTGTGGCTGTTTTCAAATGTTTGTTTTCTTGAACTTTAATTAAGTTTTGTAAATAATAAATTTACAAAATATCAGGTTTTCTGTGAGGCCGTTTCATTTATTTGTTAATAAGCATATTTTTGACGCTTGGAGAATGCTTAATTTATTCGCCATTTTCTGTAGTATTCATTATAATATATATTGTTTTCGGAGATGGAGACAAATAATCTGGCAAAACATTGAGTGTAAAAAATTGTCTGTTTATCTTTTCATTTGCCGTATTCGTTGTGTAAATATATTGTCTTCATACTTAGTGATTACAATAGTGCAATATAAAAACAGCTAATCGCTGAAAGTAAAGGGAAAAGGTACAAATTATTTGTCAGATCAACAGAAAGTTGACACTATTCTCGACTGTGTGTAGGGAGGTTTGTGTTGCCTGCCGATTCAAACTCGTCAACTCCACGGCTGTGCCTTGCTTTTGTTTTCTCTTTTGGTATTCGGTTCCGTAATGAAGGAAATTTAATCTGCGGCAAAGCTGCTGCTGCCGGAGAAGGTAATCCATCTCAAAAGCATTTAGGTTCGCAGAATTGATGAGGAGAAGTTTATGGGAGAAGTATGGGCTGGCACGCATGGTCAACCGTTTGTAGACGCTTTAATCTGCATGAAAAGAGTAAATGGGAGAACAAGAAAAAAAGAAATAAATTCATATATCTTTCCTCAACCCAAACATATGTTTTCAGAAAAAAATCCACGTCTCAAGGTTTAGTTCATTGAGGTAAAGGAAATTATGGGCCCCATGAATTCTATTCAATACATTATACTCAGCGTTATACGGCATAAGTCTTGCCCAAAATTGCTGATTCCAAATGATTCAACCAGAAATTACTCCACTCAGAATTTATAATGAGACTTCTGAGACATGAGCAGCATGTGGATACAAGTAGATTTCGTCGGCTTAGTATAAGTATAAGCATAATATTTGCCTTGAAAATAAATTGTATGACCGCTTACTTTATCTACGAATCCGGGGAAAATAGGAATGAAAAAAACTCATCCATTTAATTGATTCCGATCGAGCAAGACCGAGTGAATTTGGGAGGAGAATTATATTTATTATCGGGTGGAAGGTTGCTTTTCCTCGGACTATAAATTCCTTTGATGGAAGACTTTTCAGAAGGAAAGGGCGAATTGATTCTGACCGAAGAGGGGAAGGGACAGGGACAAGTAACGAGAAGGGATGTCCCTCGCATGACATGAGGAGATATGAGCATGTGTTTCTCTCTCCATGTGCACGTGTGTGGAGCGGAAGTTACGTACACAGACGAGCCTTGTGCGGGAGGTGGGGGGGGGGGGGGGTGGCCCGCGCACCACCGTCGCCCAATCCGAGCGTAAGTTATGGACGCGATGCGCAATGAAGTGTTTTATGCGTTGCGACCGTTGGCTGCGCTCTCGGATGGGGTAGCAAGTGCGGAGGAGGGACGAATGGCTGAGGAAAAGGAGGCAAAGATGCCGATTGGGGGTGAATGGGAGGGGTGTGCTACGTACTAAGGGTGTTCTGAAGGATGATCACGTGATAGGGGAGGAGTGGAAAGAAGTAAGGGATTGGATTCGGGATGGAAAGATGGGGATGGATTTTGACAGATTGAATTAGGCCCCGAAATGTTTACACCCTTGCGTAAACGAAAATGATCATTCACCCCGACTAGGATTAGAACCGAAAACTCCCCAAAATCAATTAATTTATCAATCCACGTTTTTAAAATTCACCAATTTTTGAAAAATATTCGAAACCTTAATGAAAGCACAAATTAACATGACGGTGAAAAAAACTCCTCGAACACTGTGAAATTCACATTGTGAAAGAAACACCCTTCTCTGGGAATGGGGATCGAACCAGTGTCCTCCGAACGCGCGCCGAACCAATTAAGCTTCCCAGAAGGTAATAAAACCTGTGGCGCTTGATTGAAAAAAATATTGTTACGCATAAAACCTTATTCTCGTTACTTTTATTGTGCGTAATTTATTAATTAAAGTAGTCTGACTATGAAAATGAACTATAGCAGAGCAGAAATCCGTTTCAGGGCAGATTACTCGACGAGTACTTTTGATCTTAACTCCTAATGTAGCTGATCCTGGTTGGATGTGGTGAAAATTACCGATTTTAATTATCAATAATAGGCTTTTCAAAGTTTGATACTGGGGGCTTTCGGAAAGTTTGATATTGGGGGCACCATGCTTCTTATTTAGGAGTGTTAAGTTCTTCCTTTCTTTATTAGTCTCTTTTTTGCCATGGGACCCTCTGTGAGGAAGGTAATAGGTTATTCAGAGTCAAAGGTTTCGCAGAAGAGAATAAATTCAAAGGAAGGTGCGCTTAAGCAGAGGAGGAGAGGGAGAGTGGCGCACGGTATGCGAGGCGAAGTCTGAGGCGGGGAAAGGTCTTAAAGAAAACTTAAACGGTGTATTTTTCGCACAATTTATTAATTACTAAACCCTACCGGTTTTGACACACTCGTGTCATTCTCAAGGGTACTCTGAAAAAGAGGAAGGAGGAAAAAGAGGAGGTCATTGAAAAGCGACACAATATATCTGGGCCAAAGAACTGACCAACCATTGGATTTTGTTTTTCACGAATTGCCGTAAAATTGACTGAAAATTTTAATTCCCTTAAATTAAATCAAAAACAAACGCAAATTCTGACAGTGGATTTCTACCGCAGAATAATAATCAAATTAAAGGTCATGAAAATGTCATGAAACAGTTTTGATTTTAAATGTGAGCTCTTATTTTTCTTGAGCTGGTGATTTTTGTTAGTGCGGAAAATTTGCGTTATTGAAAACCTGTATCAATAATGAGATCGTAAATGATCAGCTACCAATTTTAATATAAATAGTGTTTTTTTTGAATTACCGAATCGTAAATATATGTGAGAGGTCGTTTGTGAGGTGCCACTGATTAATTACATCTTTAAAAAGCCCACTTACCTTTGCGTTTAACAAACTTTGACAGAAGCACGATTGAAGACAAATGTTCGCGATGCCTTGAGCTATAAAAAAAGGTCGCATCCTCTTCGCTGAAGACGCAAGGATGGGTGGGATGAGCCAGGCGTGGTCGTCTCCAATGCGAGGAGCAAAAACCCGCCCTCCTCCGTCTCTCGCTCTCTCAATGGAATCATTGGGTGGAGAGTTGAGTGGGGGCGGGAGCGAATGCAGCCGCTGCCTCTGAACAGGGGCAGGAAGTAAGTGGACCAGATCAAGAGCGTTTTTACTCCTGGAGATTTTGAGCGCGTTCCAGTATAAAATCATTCAAATGACAAGGTAAAGAGTTACAACAACGATGCTCAGTTTAACTCAAGACCACGAAGCATGTTTCGAAACAGAGTGAAAAGTGATGATTATCCTGCTGCCGAATAACGTAGATGAAATTACGGGGATATTGCCACGCAAAAATAACCCTGGACCGGAAATCGAAACACGGACCTTACACTTGTCAGGACAATACGCAGAGCACTACGATATCTGGGATTCCTCATTTTTATTAGCAGGTAGGCACTACATAAACTATGTAACAGGATTTCAAGGTCTGATTTCGTGCACTCTTGTCCGGCAAACGAAAGATCCCTGGCTCGATGTCCGATCAAGATGGATTACTTTCTCAAGGCAACTTCCACACACAGTGAAATCTCAGGTGCTGGAAATTGGTGCTGTGGAGAATATGTATGAGATGAAACCTAGGTCATGAGAAAGAAGCATCTTTATTCTTTCAGCGTTGTCATTGTTGATTCTTTCCTGGATGACGAAATGTCCGCAATCCCATCGTTTGCTTTGAATATTAGTTTTTCATTTTCCAGTAATTTTAGCGAAATGTGTCATTTATCGAAATTATTTCGTGGAATCTTATACTTCCTGTTTTTTTGTAAAATTAACTTGAAAAAAAACACGTTTTGAAAAGCAAGAATAGTTGAACATTGGAAATTACACAAGTTTTTTCTACAACATGCAGTTATATGTTGTGCGAAGAACTGGTGAATCAAGCAAACATTTTCTGGAAATGAAATTGCTATGGACCGAGGAAACCAGATTTGCAGACCCTTGCAACATTTTTGAGTTGTTTGCAATGGCTATTGCCGTTGAAGTGGCTACGAGTTAGTTTGATATAGACTATGTCATAGTTGTATACAGTGGGCGTCGATATCCGGGAAGGGTCATCAAGGAAGATGCTGGTGAGTATGAAGTAACCTGCATGGCTAGAGCTGGGAAGTGGTGGACCTGGCCAAAGGAAGAGGATAGACTATGGTTCAGACCACGTTGTATTGTCAGTCGGACATTTGGATCTAAGGCTGCTTCTTTTACTAATTCAAGTTCCCTGTTCTTCATACTTCTATTGGTTCTAGTTTTTATTCAATGGTTTCCCCTTCCATTTTTATGCTCATTTTTTGTTGTTTCAGTGATGTGATTAATAGTTTTTAACAAAATAGTCCTTTTTTAGTTTTATGGGATCTAATTCATTCTTATGCTGAAGTCATTCTAAAAGCATTTTGATTCATTTTTTTGTTCTGTAATTTTCAGTGATGGAATTCATTCAATTCTATGGCGTTTTTTTGATAATTTGAGACACGTTTTTAGCCGACACCTAACAATGTCACCAAATACTTGATATTTTTTACTTTTATATTGTGAATAAAACCAAAGTTTATATTTTCCGAGTTTAATTTCTCCTTCTACCTTCCGTGAGTGTGAAATAGGAAATGTTTCATGAAACCCTTTTAAGATATTTTCTCGGCTTTGTGCAAAATAACATTTCTGCTGACCAGGGAAAAAGTGTACACCAGAAAGTAAGTTTAATAAACCAGGAATGCCAATTATATGTTTTTTAAAATAATAACAGCTTTTATTTTTGGGGTTTCAATCGTACAAGAGACAAAAGAAGCGGTTAAGAGTGAAAAATATGGATGTACTAAAGTTACCCCAAAACATGGGGTAAAATTAGTACAAAAATAATAATAAATTCCTCTCTTCCTATTGCACCTACTGGAATTGTTGAAACGATGATTTAAAGCCGAGACATGTGTCTTTAGTTTTACGCAAGAATGTTTAAAATATTTCAAAACATAAAGAAGAAAAAGTTTAAAATACGCCAATCCTGTTACAAAGTAACCCCGGTTTACGGTAAATGGCATTAAAAATGGCTGCGTGGGTTGGGAAGATGTTTTCATTGAAATATACGTTTCGACATATCTGCATTTTTTGATTCTTTCTATTGCTATCCTGGCGCTTAAGGCTTTCATAAGCGAAGGCAGTATTTGATAAACGACGGTGACGCCTAGTGTTTTTTTTATCCCTGCAGTCACGATGGGTCATCCTTAAGCCTTTCCGCTGTGGCCCGGCAAGCCAGACGAAAAACATTCCGACCCTTACTTCTATCGGGAAAGAAAATTCAGAGTGGAGGTGAAAATATTGTCCGCGCGATTGGCGAAAAATCCCCGTGCGTTAGATTGGAAAATATTTCAACCCTGTGAGTGAACAAAACAGCATTCTCCGCTCTTGGAGTCTGTGAAAGGGAAGAGTGAAGAACGGGAGAGAGAGTGTTGCGCGCTCCTTTGAAGACTTCGAGATATATGGACGAGGTTTTGAGCAGGTCCCGTCACTCATCCCCATTCCATGTCTCGCATTCCTTGTAAATGGAATTGACTCAATAGTAGACCGCTGTGTTTGGACGATTTGCAATTCCAACGTTCTTAATTTTGTTTAAAAAAATAAATAAACGTTGTTGTATTCCACACAGTTTTATTAAAACGGTATCAACCTTTTCAAGTCATTCTTAAGAGTTAACAAAAGGAGTGACAGTCTGGGCGATATACATGCATGAGTAGGGTTTCACAACGCTTGAACGGGAGGGGGGAAGAATTCAATTACAGTGGTGGGGTGATGATTGGAATGCTATGAAAACGGGGGGGGGGGAAGGGAAGGTCATGAATGGAAGGTGAGCGGACAAACAACTGGTTGGCGAGGGGATCAATGGCAGCTTCTCTGAGCTTAAGAAGGGGGAGAGGTTGGGACTAGGTCATTTAACACATCATTCTTTTATACATTAAAATACGATAAAAAATCACAATTCTCTATATAATCAAGTTTCTTCCCCTTGTCGCATACATGCAAAAGTTTCGATATAAAATCTGAGGAGTGATCATTTTCAATTAAATGTGTAGCAAACGTAGATTTGTTATTACCATTTATAAGAGATTTGAAATGTTCAAATGTACGAATGCCTATTTTTCTAACAGCTTGCCAAACATAAAAACAATTACAGCCAAGGGTATCACAATTTAACGTATATATACCAACTTTATCACAGTTAGAATATCTGTCTTTTGAGTTGGAAAACAATTTATCAACAGTCATAGGGTTATAATAACACACTTTCAACTTATAATTAGGGATGGATTTTTTGATTTAGTACGAAATTTTTAATTTTTTAATAATATTAATTGTTGTTTTAAATATTATTATAAAATTAATAATTTTTAATTAACGGTTCTTAATTTTCCCTTGAGTTCCTTAAAAATATATTATGCATTCAGAAAATTTTCCTTTAAATGAAAATTACGAGTCTTTAGACTGTCCTTCACTGTTGCTCGCATGTTTCGTGACATTCATATTATTTTCTTGCAAACTCATGTTAATCCGTTGTTTACACTGTCCACTTTTTTCCATAATGCGAGCGTTATTGATTTTGATTGAAATGAACTGACCGATTAAACGAATATTTGTTGATTAAACAGATATGATTTCGTTTGGTATTTTAAATTCTGACCCCCAATGAATCGTCCCAAAAATAACCTGTACTAATGCAATTTAGTCGACTCCTGGTGCCCGAGTACTCACGCTTGATTTTGTTTTAATTGATTGATTAATATTACAAAATAAATTACCATACGTTGACAAAGGAAGGAAATAAATTTAATTTTTTTGCAAAACAACATTTTACATCAAATGGCAAAATACCCACAATCACAAGTATTACAAAAACATTGTATTACCTTACGAGTTGGCAATGGATATAACTTTAGATTTCTTCATCTTGATTAAGAGATCATGGTCATGTGACCAGTTTTGTTAGGTTATTCATATCATTTTGCATATAGCTAATAGCAACATTTAAAGCACGATGAGCAGATATCATCACAAAATCGTCAGCATGGAGTAAAATATCACAGTTTACAATGCATTTATGTATATTATTAACATACACTAGATACAAAACTGGCCCTAAAATAGAGCTCTGAGGACTCCATATTTAACATTACCTGGGTTACATACACAATTTTTAAATTTCACTTGAATACCCCTCTAAGAAAGATAGTTTCTGAAGCATTTCAGTATACAACCTCTTATATAACAACATCCTACTATACCTGCAGAAGTACAGGAAAATTAACAGAGTCAAACGCTTTTTTGTAATCCACATAGGTAACTATTACCTTATTGTCTTCATCTTGATTTACAATGTCAGCAAAGATTTCCAGTGAATCCTTAGAACCTCTACCTTCCACAAATCCAAATTAGTAGTTAGAGATTATATTACGTTTTTTTAGGAAATTTGTCAGATACACAGCAACATATTTTTCCTTAATTTTATTAATAGCAGGTAACAATAAAATAGGTCTGTAATTTGCGAAGTCTTTGTAGGATCCTCCTTTATAAATTGGCCTCACTAGTGCAATTTTTATATGATGTAAAATGATTGAAGAATAGCGGAAAACGCACCCCCAACCCACTGTTTTAACTGCTAACGACAATACAAGAGGACAAATTTTATTTTATCCACTCTTGCCATCATCTGATTCCACTTTCTACTCTAACCTCTTGATCGCAGACCTTGGAAAATCGCTCGTGTCCCTAGGCGGGGAAGGACGCTACTCGGGGGCTGTTGTCCATCGCACTTTGGTCCATGGGACAAGGCATCCGCCACAGGGGACGACCTGGGCTCATTCTGGCCCAGGGTGGAGAGTGTATATGTTCGTGCAACTTGAGAGGATTGTATTGTGGGATCCTGGAGTGATTGGGAAGACATGATGGTAGTCAGTAGTGGAGAGGGAGTTTGTGAGTCTTAAGCAAAGGAATAGTTTTTTTACGTTTTCGGGCCAGAGACTATGGGAAATGAGTCAGCATGCGAAAAAAATTCGAAATTGGCTAAGAAATGCTCTAAAATGAAACAAAAAACATATTTTGTTTATTTTCAGGCGCTCTGATAAGTGTTGCCACGAGACTCGAGACTCTCGTCTCGTCTCGAGTCTTGTCTCAAAAACGAGAAAAGACTCGAGACGAGACATAGGGTGAGAATTCGAGACGAGACTACATTTTGGCGAGACTAGACCATACCACCACCAGGAGGCTCTCGAAAGTCTCGAAATTAAGATATAACTTATCAACCGTTATTTAGCGTAATACTATCCGAAGAACTACTTCATTTAGATTTTTAGGGAATGCATGTCGCATTCTTCTTTCGAGTTAACAAAATATCTAAATTATGACATCATGATATTAGTTAGTATGAATTTGACAAAACTATGATAAGTAAATAGTTTTAGCCGATTGTACTATTTCTAACAACGTGAGTGCGACTTCCGAAGCAAAGTGAATAAATGGAATCCTACTTTATTTTAATTATTTTTATTCCTTCGAAGTCCTTTATTGGAAGTAAATACATATTTAGCAAAGTATTGAACTAATTTCTAGGGATTCAGAGGTTTTATTTGAATTTCATCGAAAAAACCATGACTTTAATTTTGGAAGGTATAGGGAATGAAGATGCCGCGATTTCGAATCCTGCATCACGCATGGGTGTGTGCAAATGATATCGGTGTAATTTTTAATGACTATTGAAGTCATTGTGTACTTCTTCCAGCAGGTTACGAATTCCTCGTTTAGTGAGCATGTATCTTTCAATTGCGTCGAGGATGGCATGAGAAAAAAACCATGATGGAACTCCATTGTCTCATATTATTCGTGCCATACAACAAAGATCCATGTGAGGATGGTGTATGAATGCATGGAGAGGATGTGCATATGTATATATCTTGGAGGTAAGAAGCTCTTTTATGCTCATTGACGTAGCGTAGGCATGAGTCGTGGATGAGCAGGTTTTTGAGGGAAAGACGCGAGTGTGGGATGGCATTCATTCCAGGGGTGGGCGTGGCCGGTGGGGGGGGGGGGGCAAGGGGAGGGTGGGGCGGAGAGCAAACAGTTGGTGGGGCGGGGCAGAGAGAAGAGGTTGTGAGTTGAAGAGGCCTCGTGATGCTTTTTGCGAATGTCCGCGACCCCTCCCCTCCCTCCCCCTTCCGCTATCACCCCCCCCTTTTAACCCTCACCCCCTCTCCCCTTCCTCTCCCAAACCAACCTCCTTCCCATCCTAAGAATCCACCTACCTCGCTATTATCCTCAATCTTATTTTATCGACGGTTGTGCCACAGAACAGTTCGACAAACACATGCGAGTAGCCCATTGCAAGGTGCCTCACGCTACCCTCTCTGAAATAGATCTGTAGTCCATGCAGTTCGCTCGCTACTTCGCCGCGAGACTTCCTTTGACCAGGCCTCTCATTCAAGTCTACGGGAGAAATATGCCACTATCTCTTCACATCATATTCAGCTGCGACGTCTTTTCTCCGGTATACTTTTCTTGGGAGACGTTACGTGGCTGAAGGAATCTCTTGAATGCATTTGTTTCCTCGGACACTCGTCATGCCAAGTAAGTTTTTGCATATCGATGGAATGATGTTTATAAGGCGGAAAAAGTAAGACGATTTCTAATGATTTGTTTTTCCTTAAAAGCGTTCCCTTTCCTTCTTATTTGAGTTTCCAATTGCATTATATTGCTTATTTTCTACGATACGAGTACATTACATTATATTCAATCAGTTTTTTCATTTAATTTCACCTTCTTTTATTAGAGTAATATATATTCTAGGATGAGTGATGAAATTTTAAAGCTGCATTTCTATTACATTAAACGGGGATGCTCAGGGCTGAGAGTCTTTGGGACTAGAACTCTGGGTTAAATTTGCTACGTAATTTGTAAATCACATATTTTCTCAGCTGACGAAATTCTTAAAAGAATTTAGTTTGGCTAAAGATTGGCGCTTCCAATGATTTGCGTCAATTTGAGATCTTTAGGTATATATTTATGTTCTCAAAGGTCTGGTTCATTTAAGAATATCATTATCGTAGTTATATACCTCTGCTTGAGTAGAAATTTTCATCTGAGGTTTAACTTGATGGCTTAATCCGTTTGAGTTGAAAAACCCAATATGGAATAACTATAAATAACTTTGTGTAATCACTTTTATTTTCTTGTTCACAACCTAGATTTTATTTCTTTGCATGCTCGTCTCATGCAGTCGTGCAGAGAAGGTTTCAAGTGTACAAAAACAAAATCCAGGTAGTTAAAAATTAAATACCGTGAAATATAAGGACCTCTTCTAAGTTATCGAAGTTGTTCATTGTTCTGCATTCATATATATTTTGTCTTGACATTGGAAATAGAATTTGTCGTGGGTCTGGCGTGAGCATTGTAATAGAGGACAATAAGGAAAGGATCAAATTCATGGTATGTTATTAAAAATACCTTTGTTGAAATTATACGATTGTAATTGCACATTTTTTCATATGTTTATCAGATCGCTTCGTGTGAAGTTAGTGCACATTGCTCTTTGATTCAAGAATACTTTTTGCATTGCGACTTTATTGCAGTAGAAATTTAGTTTATTAATACCTATCTGTAAATTAGAGGAACCCGAGCTCGAGTGCGATATAAATAATAATATACCGACATTTTAAGATTTTTTCTGAAAAAAACCCTCGGTGTAAGTCTTACACAATGAGGTTATACTCGCGGTCACCTGAATTTTATGTCCACAATGTTAGATTAGCTTTGTTAACAGTTAGATTTAATGTATTGATGTTCCACGCATAGCGCACTGATGTGATTCAGGTTTGGAATGCCGTCACTAGGCCGCATTAATGAAAGGCACGTTCAGTCGTCAATTGCATTTCTGTGCTCACTGAACACCATTTTCCTCCTACGAATTTATACGATGATATCGGTGGAATACGCAAGGCTGTGCGAGAATATATTCAGAATGAAGCTCTCAATACTGGAGTAACGCTCATACTTATCTTCTTCAGTAATAGGTCTAGCTCTGTAAGATTTCAAAAAGGAATTGAGCGCACCCCACTTGTACTTACTTTGATGACGCTTAGTTTTTGGTCTTCGTAGGATCCCCCCTGCAGCTGTCCTCGCTTGGCTCAGATCTACTCGCGTATCCCTGCCAACACTCGATCCCCGTATTTCCTTCCGCTACTCTATGTACCCTGAAAACTTCCCCGCCAGCCAGGGGGGTCCGCATTTGATAAGCACAATAATGGAAAACATTGATATTTGACTTTACTAGAACATCATATGGAAACCGAAAATGAGTTAATCATCGATATTAATCTACAGATGGGTGGCCTATCGATAACACAATGACGGCAATTAAATTCGCATAAATCTTCGTCTATATAACTGCATTCACAAAATATTATTCGCATATCTGATTAATTAATATTGCTAGGTCAGGACTCATGTGATGGAACTTGTACATGACTTAAGAACGTTTTGCAGCTTGCGGCTTTTACAATGGGTTTATAAAAATGGGCTTGAAAATGATGTAATTCCTAAAATAAGATCGTTTAATAACTAATTTTTCAAAATCTGCAAAGAGTTTTTCCGTCTTCATAACTGTTTAATATTAATTTCATGAATAAGTTTACAAAAAGTAATAAGTAGTATAGCTCTCCGAGAACAGCTCATATACTAGCTTCGAAAAAACGTTGGCTGTTTCAAAAAATCCATTGCGATAATTAACACCCGAGTTTCTTATGCATTATATGAAGTGGAATAAGTAGTTTATACAAAAAAAATAATGATGACCATAAATTCTCATAAATGCCCATAATAAGATATATTTGATGAGGATAAAAATGTTTTTTTTTTCCATTTCATTTCTTACAAAGTGACACTACATTAAATTTATGTATGCAAAAATTTAACGAACTGAGTATTATATAATATTTGTGCTCGAAGAATTCTTTTATTAATAGTTGATGAAATATAAATAACAGTGTTTGTGGTAAAAAATGAACACTCATCCATAGGAATCTACTAAAATGAGCCAGCCCTAGGTTTCATTTAAAGACTAGGTTGAAAGCCTCTACGGACTTGAAGGTTACATGCAAAAGTGGTATAACTTGCAAAAACTCGCTTCATCTGAGGATGAAGTGACACTGAAAATATTATTCTATCCCTATACTGCATCTCTTTAACTGACTGAAACTATGAATAAAAGAGTTAAAAAATTTTACAAATAGATTTTTATTCTAGCGTCGTTAACAATAGAAAAAGAAAAACAGAAAGAGGCAGTAAACCATTAAAAAATCTGTTTTCCCCTTTTCTTCTTTCAATAACTTCTTCTTCCTTTTCTATTTCCTCTATTTTTCATGGCTCACACCCTTACACCCTCTGCCTTCAAGTAAAATATAAGAGTGACACACTTTTGCACATTTTGTTCTTTTTCCTGCGTGGCTACGATAGAAGCAATGCAAGAGAACATTACACCGAAACACATTCCAATCTTCTTACTTCTCCCTCTCAAGATCATTTTCCCTGCCTTCTTCGTAGAAGGATTGCTCACTACTCCTGCAAGACATCCTTACGCCGACCCGCTGGGTTGCAGTATATTTGTTAGCGTAGAATGTTTGACCCGCTCAAACCAACCGTTGCCCCAACTCACCTTAGCGAGGAGGAGGGAGGGATCGTGCAGGGGCGGTTAGAGGGGCAGCATTTAGAGAAGGGGTGGGTTGGTTTACGGGGGTGGGGTGTGGGTTGGTGAAATAAAATGGGACAAAGGAGAAGAACGGGGGCAGCAGGCGCTCTGCTGCGACATCTTTCGCGGTAAATGTGAATGTGCGTTCTGCGGAAATGCATAGCTGGGTCGTTCCGGTTTCGTGTGATGGGGTGAGGTTAGAGCGGGAGGGCAGGGGGGAGTGGGGGTGGGGGGTAGTGGAAGGGGTGCTGGGGGGTGGGGTTTGGGTCGGATTCCTGACTGGGGAAAGCGACACTCGGTATAATACAGGGAGGCGGTTCGGGTGGCGCCCGCGGAAAACAAAGGAAGGGCGAAATGAAAAAGTGAGAAAATTTATGAAAAGCCGACTTGACGTCGGCAAGAGGGAGAAAGAGTAAAATAATGTTTTTTTGGAAAAAATATGGGTGCCATGGGCGATTTAAAATGTTTTATAGCGCCACAACCGTGATGCTTTTGTGTTTTCCCTTTGTTTATATTTGGATGCAAACGGGAATAAACTCTGCCCTTGGTATATTTCATTGACCTATTACGTATAATTCGTGCTTTTTTTATCTTGGTGTATCACTTGCGGTTGCGGACGAGAAGAAGTCGAGAATGCTTCCTCCATACGCGTGCACTCTTTGTCAGTCCTCTTAATCATCTTTGGTGTCCGTGCGTATTTGGAGTGAACATTGCATGCCAGAAGGACTCGGATGAAATGTGTAAATTTTGGTCATTTGTGAAGGTAACTGGCAGCTGAGGTCATTGACACCATTGAGGATAGGTTAGTTGGAGAGCTATTAGTTCGGAAATATAGCAAGGGTGGAGAGATACTCTGCGTCGACACTAACGTAGTTTTAACTAAAGTCACCAAGAGGTTCTCTGTTAAACTGCCCATCTGCTTCTTAAAGTGCAATTCTCCGGGCAGACAAATATGGATTTTTTTAATTAGGTAACCAAGGAAAATCTTCACCACCTCCGGTATCCAAATATGGGCTCTCGCGATGGGAATCCAGTTGTCCGGCACCCACTACAAACCGATCTACTCCATGTTGACTCTATTCATGCTCATTCATTGTCACTCCATGTAGGTGGTTTAGCTTTCAATTGCACGTTAAGGGTCATTACATGCTAGATATATTTAATGTGCTTTGGTGAAAATAAGGTAAAGGGGCATTCAATATACACAAAAGTACTAACATATCATTTTCGATCATATTCTGGCTACTTATAAAAAAACACATCCTCTGCTTGATCCAGCCAAAACCTTTTCCAACGGTCTACCAACTTGCCATTCTCCCTTTGTTTCTACTCTGAGGAAGATGGTATATACATATAAAATATGCCAAGAGGGTGGCCGATAAAAATATAGAAACAGAAAAAAAGGACACTCACAAATTGAAACTTCCGATATTTCTTTCCGAAATAACGGAAGTTTCAATTTGTGAGTGTCTTATTTTTCTGTTTCTATATTTTTATCGGCCACCCTCTTGGCATATTATATATTTTCGACAGCATTCAACTGTCTTCTTCCGAACTGGAGAGAGTACTGGCTACTCTCTCCAGTTCGGAAGAAGACAGTTGAATGCTGTCGAAAATTAAACCATTCGTGTGAGTTTCTTTTGTTTGTGCCACTATGTTTTTTACTTGTCACACCTGTGACTCCTTATTAGATATATTTTCACCACGTGTGAATTTCGTTGTTTGAGTACATACATATATTTATATATATATATATATATACACGAAACGAAAATTTCGCCAATAGGCCACAATATAATAAAAACACTTGACAGGGGGTGGGGAAAGAAAAGTAAAAAGAGAGAGAGGACTTACTGGGACGTTTCGGGCATGTAGGCCCTTCTTCAGCTGTAGAAAATTGAGAAGTCTATATATATATATTATATATATATATATATATATATATATATATATATATATATATATATATATACATACATACATACATACATATATATATATAATATTTTATTTCAAACAGAGGGTGAAAGAAAGAGGACAGGAAACACACAACATTGTGAAGTCCAATGGTGGTGTGAAGATTGAATGATGGCCGATTCCAAGTGAAAAAAATTCCACTAGGCCGGGAACATATATATATATATATATCCAAAATAAACGCATCACATGCGTGACAAGTTAAAACAAAGTAGCACAAACATAAGAAACTCACACGAGCAGTTGTTACTCTCTCTTGTTCAGCAGATTCAAAAACTGTTCATGTGAGTTATAAATAAATAAATCAATAAATAAATATATATATCAGTTAAATAGGCTTCATATTGTGTACCATAATATTGTAGTTCAATTGCTGAAGCAGTGAAAGCAGTATTATTAAAAGCGATACAAACGATAAGGTGAAAATAAGTGTTCAAATTTTATCACTCAGTCGCGATGGACATTTGCGATGTAAAAGAACCAAGTGCGATGCGGATCAACCGTGAATGACCGCTTCCCTAAATCACCGCGACGAAAGGAATGGGAGTTCTTTTTTTATCGCTCTTCGTCCCGTTTGCGTGGAAAATCATGTGAGAGGGATTTTTATTGCGAAAACGCTAGTGGGTGCGACCGGAATAATGGTGGTGGTGTGGTTCGCCGCGCCTGGTTTTCGAATTCCCCATGCGCACTTGTGAGCGCGAGTGCAGGCTGCGCGCCCCTCCCCCGCGCAGTCTGCATTCCATCCGCGCGTGCTGGCTTTTCGCGACGGCCGAACCAAATGCGTGGTGTAAATGCGTGCTGTTTCAAAACGAGCGAATTATCCTCCTCTCACCTTTCCTGTGTTCGTCAGTAAAATCGAGGCAGAGCAACTGGGAATCTGCTCGTGATGAAAAAAGAAGACATTAGCGGAACGGCTGAAAGAGTTCGGGGTATATTGGAGGGGGTAGACATGAGTGAATGCCACCCATTGGCTGAATCGGAGGTTTTCTTCATGATGCATTTTCCTAGGCATACATGTAGTTTCTGAATTATAATCGCTACTGTCGCAGTGGCCCAATTTACGATTGCACTCATATGTTCCTGGAACTTTTAGGCATTAAATACACCTCATATTTGGTTGCAGTCATTGCTGAATGAAGCAATTTCCTTCACCCTGGTCACATGATGTAATAAATTCTTAAGAAATATAATTCATGAATTACAAAACGGGGTATTTTCTGAAATTTTAAATGGTCTAAACATTTTGCACCATTTAGTATAAGTAACATTATTTCCTGTAAAATTGTGTTTTCTTTGTGTTATATGACAAATCAAATCAGGCTACATTTGCAGAGAAATTCTATTCTATATGAAAAATTTCCTACTACTTGTAATATACAGGACGTGATTTTTACTACCTTCGTGTGTTAAAATGTAATTTCTTGGTTACCGTGTGGATACTATTGGGTGGAATACAGATATTAATTTCATTACCTAATCTGTTGTAATACATATTGGATGTAAAACCTATTTAACAAGCTCCCACTTTCAGCTTAAGGTTTTTACATGAAGGCGTGAATGAAACCGATCGTTAAATTGTAATGCGAGATATTAATCTTTGTCTTAATCCTCACACTCCATTCTTCTTCCCAGTCTGGTCACCGATTGTGAGTACCCGCCGGTGGCTGAAACTGCTCCTTTTTAAATGTCGCTGTTTGGGATGCTGCTTCGCTCCCCTTCAGTTTTGTTTCCCGACGCGCCTTTCCCATTCTCCCCTTGAATCCCCCCCCTTGCCTTCCTCCCAACCCCACACATAAGCCTCTAGTCTTCCGCCTCAGTTTCGCCGGCAGCCCCGTCGTTGAGAGGGCGGAGGAAGTGCACGTTCCTTTGTTTTACGACAGTCATTTGTCGAGGCGGGCTGTTCGCTGTATGTAGCGCGGCGGCATCCGTGTCGCTGGTAGCGTATATACGCGCCCTTGTTCTGTCGAAACAGTAAATGGCATGCTAGCCCTCCGTATGGAGCCACCTCGTGTCATCTCCCCTATAATTATTCTAACCCCATTCCCGCAATCTTTCTTTGTTCATTTCCCGAAGATAGTTTTTCCCCATTTCATTCCTTTTGTCGTTTCTCATTTCTATTTATTTATACAAAGTGTAACACACGCTCTTCTGCGCTCCGAGTATGCAAGAATAATGAGAACATTCGATTATGATACTTGAAATGATTCGAGATAATTGTGTTTGTATTTTATTCATAGTTTCGGAAGGCTTGCTGTTTCTGGTTAGAGTTTGCGAAAAATCATGATAAAAAATAATAACCTATGCACGTTTTCAATGATAAATGTAATTTACAAATGTTTTTGTCGTATATCAGTCATAAACACGCTTATTATCTATGCATATTTTCGGCTATTTGACGAAACCAATCCTGAATAAAAATTAATCAGTGAAAAATATGCATAGTAGGTATATTTATTTTTGGTCGTAAGTTTTTTTAAAATGATCGACGATTTAGTGGTTAGGTCTCCCGGGCCATGCATACCGCAGCCTCCGGTGTGCGGCAGTACTATTACCGAACGCTTTGATACTCTTTATGTATATATTTTTTTCCTGTAAAGCGGCTTGCGGACCGAAAGACTTTCTCGACCACTTTCTCAAAAAAACCTCGGTTTGCGTGTGATGTCGTTCCTCTTCCTATCATGAGCGCCCGTTGCCCTTGTACTCTTGAGGATGTGGGAGTGTCTGTTGACGAATTTATCTTGAAAATGAAAAGCTTGGGAACTGAGAAGACTTTGACAGGTTTTGTAGCTACATAGTAACTAGTACTCCTAAAAATGAAGTAATGCAAGATATGGCCCATTGTAATATGCGGATTCATTTTCATTTGATTTAATGTAGTTCATTTGGAGGAGTCATAACTCACTGACTGCTTAATATTGTTTTTTTCTATTGAACTTCAGCTACCCCATTGAGCATCATTTTCTATAACGTTGGTAGTTACCAGACCATTTGAAGGCTAAGGCTACTAATACGAGTAGTGTTTAGGCTCTTGAGTTGTTAGAAAATGCATCGATAAAAATTCCTGAATCACAGGGAATTGGACCATGTAAAAGAAATTCAATGAGATTTTTTCGGATAGTTTTACGTACTTATAGGTTAGAAAGGAAACCACTATGATAAATATTCAAGACGTGTTAAGTATGAACATTTGAACCGGTGAATTGCATTGCCAACATAAAATTTATCACTTTTAACTGTTTTATGAGTGTGTTATTAATTTCAGCTGTTTTACCAAGATATGACAAGAGCCTTGCTTAAAAATGCAATGTACAGTTTCTCATTCAAGATTTAGCTTTTTTATTCTTTTTGACTAATTAGGGATGAACCTGTGAACTAAACCCTTGGAATTTTGATGGAGACCCACATCACTTCCTAACGGCCTGTTTTGTCAACAGCCATAAACGGTAAATCATTCAATGATGTTTGCTCCAAATTTAAGCAAAACAAGCCTTTTTAATTTCATGGTATGTTCTATGTTGCCCCTGAAATTGCGAAGAAAATGGAGTTGATTATTTATGATTTTTTCTCTTCTTAGGTGATGCAATACTAACGGAGATTGGCTTGGCTCTTGTTTGCCTCTTTAGTTCCTTTTATTCAATCCTGAATTTTGACACATTTATGAAATGAAACGGTTCCTGGATAATAGTTAGATATTCTTTCTTCCGTCACCAGCTTTTTCTCTCCTCATTTGATAATTTACACTCATGCGAGTCTTTAAATCTGCCATGAAGATTTTAACCGGATGCTTTATTCTTTAAGAGTGAGAAATAAATTTTCTCACCACCAAACACCGTAAGTGATTCGATTTTCACTGTTGGTGCTGAGATCCCGCATTAAATGCACTGCGAACGAAGCAAATGAATAGGCGTGCAGGATTTCAGCCTTTTGGGTCATTCATACCTGAACTCGACTCAACAAAAATTACGAATGCTCCAAGACGGCCTTTATAATGCTACCACAGGATTATGGTTCGTCCGGTATTAGAATATGCAACTGTAGTGTGGGATTCTCATACAAAAACAGATATTTTCAAGCTGGAGAAGGTACAAAGGAAGGCAGCCAGGTATGTTTTGGGCAGGCACAAAATATGTGACAGTGTCACAGCCATACTGGGGTATCTGGGTAGGAAGCCTTTGAAATTAAGGAGGAACATAAACAGGTTATGCGGGATATACAAAGCAATTACAAAAGAACGGGCTTGGGTGGAAATATATCAAAGGCTAGACCTACCCTGCTACATAGGAAGAAATGACCACAGATACAAAATTAAATGTAGAAAGCAGAAAACGGATATCTTGAAGCAATTTAAGTAGAGGTATAAAGGAGTGGAATGAGTTACCTGAAGGAATTTTTGAGATATTTTCCGCTAACGTCAAATTGTTTAAAAATAAGTGTTCCTCGATTCTGTAATGGTTTATTTGGAAGTGTTTTGAAAATGTCATGTGTATATTCTTATGCTTATGTTAATGTTACCACCAGGCGATTGCCTACTTGTAAAGTTTTGTAATTATGTTAAATATTGAGGTCGAGCATGTCGGAAAGTGAATCACGGAGACCGTAATCTCTTCACTTCTCGTCGTCGTGTGTGTGTCCGTGAATGAGTGAATGTCGTGAGCTTCGCGTGATGTGTGAGTGAGTGCGCGCGTTCGTGACTTCGCATAACTCCCTCGTTGTTTGCTCGTGGGTTTGAAGAGAGAGTGAGTGGTTTGGGAGTTAGGGTGGAGGGAGCCGCGTCGGAGTGGCTGGCTTGCTGGTAAGAGTGAGAGAGCAACAACCTTGTTACGATGTTTGCGGCCGAGCGGAGGGCTGCACCAACCAACGCCCCCTCGCCAAACAAGCGATGACCGAAACTCACTCGCTCCTATGTGCTCTCGGGAAAGAGTGCCTTGCCATGTGTCTCTGTTATCGTGGACCGAGTGGATAAACGTTGGGAAAGAGAAAGGAAGCATTGCTCACTCCAATACTTTGATTTTTTTCATGTGCTCACAAAAAATCTGTTATTTCACTAGTGCCAATGTAGAGTAGGTATATACGCTTGTGACTCTTTTGAGTTTTTCAGCCGCACTCACAAATCTGTTATTTATTGAGTACGTTAGCGTGTGGTGTTTCATGATAGGAAATGTGAATTTTAAGGTGACCAAAAATAAGGCGTGGTTGTTACAAACAAAATATTGTGGATGCACTTTACTCGCGTGAAGAAAGAAGTACAGACTTAAATTCCGGCCATCGGTAATCACATTCATACTTGCACGAGAGGCACTTCAGATCGTATGTCACTTTTAAAAACGTCGTTAAATTCTAAATTGTTCCCTTTAAATTTAACGAGTGATTATGTCTTCCCATGTGCCTGCTTATTCTGGGCTTGGGAGAAAAATTCCTTTAAACTCGACGGCATGTGGTCCCTGTCATAATGTCGTACTTCGTGGCAGTGTAACTATTGATTATGCCTTTCTGTTTTTATGCATTTCATTGTTGTTTATTTACGGGAAGAAATAATTTTTGATGGCACGGCTCTTAAAATCCATAAAAAATGTAATTTTTTCTTCAATCTTTTTATGGAAACTAGCGAATAATAATTCGGTTTCAGGATACATTTTATTTAGGTGGCGTGTGCACATTGCATGATTTTTGCAAGACAAAAGTTAATTCTCAGTTTTCGTTGACATGAAGATGAATATTTCCAACAGTAATGGGGATTTTTTTACCTAGCAATGCTATGAATAAAAAAATGAGACGTCAGCTGTACTTCATCACAATTATTTATTCTGCATGTAAAAAATGCATCATGGCTGGTACATTTCATTTTTATTCCCTGAAGCAGTTCAGAATATTTTATTTTATTTATAGCCTTAAAAAAGGCCCCAAAAAAGTGACAGTTGATGCGTCAATTACAAGTTTTCCTATTGCATTGCAATTTTAAAAACTGATCGGTCGCTTGACATGTTGGGTGAAGGGAACAGCTAAATCGATGAATAAAGACATTCGGCGACGATGATGAAATTTTGATGAAACGTCGTAAGAATGAGTACGGACTAAGGGCGCGAGACATGGATATCGATACGTACGCAAATAATCATGAATAAACAAACGAACGTATGAATCCGTGTTTAAATTTTCACGAGGAGGGGTTGGTCGATTTCAATGCGGGCTTTGATGCTGCACACATTCCCCTTCATACCAATCTCGTTTTGAAAGCGTTCGTGCCTCTGACGCTCAAGTCTCAAAATAGAGTGGAGAGTCCCATCAGAAATTGTTAATTGATTATTCAATGACATTTTATATATTTTAAATAACTGTTTTCTTATGCTATGAACCATTTTCGTGCTGTTAATTCCATGTTTTATGTAATTTAATTAATAGTAAGTCACTAGAATGACCGTATCCTTAGGATATACTTGCCGATTCGAGTGAGACAAACCGATTAGGGAAAGTAGCCAATGATCGCGCATTCCTTTCCACCCTCCACTCCCCCCGCCCGAATGCACAGAAATCTTTTTATTTTAATCTTTAAACTGCCATTTACTCAAGTGTCTAGTGTGTGGGAATTCACCCTGGAATATCACTTGACTCGACCAAGATCCTATGCTGCCGGGTCAGGCGTGTTTGCTAGTTGATGAAATCCCGTTGGAGCCGAATGCTTTCTTCAGGGTGAATTTACAAGCATCGTCATGAACACTCATAATGCAGAAGTCATTGCCTTGCAGAAGCTCTCAACTCCAGTCTTTTTTCATCATATCACTTTATTCATTAACACACCTTGATTTTAACGACCATGTTGCTTATTGTGCATGCTATTTCTTTTGGTCTTTCTCTGTAATTCCTCTTAGTCATTTAACTTTACGAAATTACTTTAAAGTTCATAGATTCAAATTTATTTAGCATGCTTATGCTATTTATAAGCTTCATTTCCTCATTTATATATGCTTGCTCCATGTTAAATTATGATTTACCAAACGCGTATTATAGCATGCTCCCGTGCGCGTGATTGAGTAATGTGAAAAGTCTTAAGAATTGGGTGATGACATTCAATTTTTTCAAATACTGTTAATATTTTTTTTCTTTTCGGGTTTGAGGAAATGCATCTCCGTGGCGAGGTACTTGCCCCAGTTGCCCTCCCAGGTCGCTCTTCTTTCCTCTTCTTCCCAGCTGACTAGCAACCATAGCTGGCGTGCCTCTCACTGTACCCCCGTACTTTCCATCAAATACGGTTTCCTCCCTTGGCACGGTCAAACCACCAATGTGACGGCCATCGCGCGTGTTCTGTCGCGAGCGCTAAATACTATTGTACCGGTAGATCTTAGCACCGCATACATACCATGGTTAGCACTTTTATGACGGCTGGAAACCGGAAAAGTTGAAGCACGGTAGTCAAAGTATGACCACCAAAATAGAGAGGGGTAGAGTGTTATTATTTTTTATACACAAAGAGGAGTGCCATTTTCTTGCAAACCATTTCAAAAGTGTAGACAAACCACAGGGAGTCGGGAATTCAAATTATTTTTCCAAATCAGCTGCTTTCTTTACTCTTCTTCATTGTGATTCTTATTGGGGCAGCACACAGTTGACACGATTTATTGTGAACGTAGCTGTGTAAAGGAGGTTGAAACGTGTTAAAGTACTATCCAAGTGTTATCCGCGTGGTAAAAGTTCCACCATCTTTGTTGGTCAACCGTCCCTGTCACACCGAAGTGGTCTTCTCTTGCTTGAATGTAATTATAGGCTAAGGATTATTATTATATTATAAGGAAAGAGCTCTTTCGCTAGCCTTTATTGTTCTCAAATGAAGAATACTAGGTATTAGTTAGCAAATTTAACTGAGAAGATACCCTTTATCAGACAAGATATCCTGCAATACGTGACTTTCATCGATATCGCCTCGTTGGCAAAAGTTGTGAGGGTCGATACCATCTCGGGAAAATATTTCCTGGTTTATTTTTAGGCAGCGGAAATTTTGTTTTGCAAGAATTTTATTGAATAATTTGATTTTAATGAATAACTTTTATGTTGTTATAGCAAACGTGCATACAAGTTATCTAGCGATGGTATACCCGATACAACAAGGAGCGGTTTATGAATTTGCAATTTTTGAAGGGATTTGAATTTGGGATTTCTTTGGGAACACATACGGCATAAGACGGCTGTGTGTTAATATTTTATTGTTTCTATCTGTGGCTTCTTTTGAAGGGTGAGTCAGTGATATTTTTCTTTTATTTATGTAGTCCTTCCAAGATAATAGCACAGTTGAAATGTGCCGAATTGGCTCAGAGAGAAATTAAAGTAAACAATTTTTTCACGATCGTATGATTAAAACAAAGGCCACCATCGAGGATGCTTTGGTCACGTGATTCCCTTCCCCAAAAGGCATCGGACGTGCTTACTGATCGGCTGCATTTATGTTTAATGCGCTATTATCTCGGACCTAGTGATGGAAAAATCGATGTCGATTAAAATCGAAAATCGAGTTTTAATAGTCTAATACCGAGGAAATCGAGATCGAGTCATGATTTTCGAGTTTCGATCCAAACTCGATTTTTCAACTTCGATATTGACCATTTCGTACCGTTTCGCAATCGCGTATTATAACGTCATCCGTCCCATGTGAAAGACTTTTCTCTAAGGCCGGTGAAATTGGAACGGCACGCCCTAGATCATCAAGAAAGCATCTCAATCAGTTGATCTTTTTTAAAAATTTTAGAAAAGCCGAATGGTTCCAAGCGGTGATCCCCGAACTTTAATTTGCGTGCATTTTTAAATTTTAACTACTAATAATTCAAGAATGTATTCTAAGTACATTTTTAGGGATTTTTTATACTAATCAAATATGTATTATGAGCGTTTTTCAAATGAATAGTAAACATGTTTTTGTACCAACTGTATTTTTTTTCAAAAAAGAGCCATCGATTTTTTCGATTTATCGATATTTTAGTTCAAATTTCGATTTTTTTTTAAAGTCGAGCTTTTCATTTCGATTAAAAATCGATTGCTCGAAAAATCGATTTTTGACCGATATTTTTCCATCACTACTTGGACCTAGTCACTACTAGTCTACTGCGCTATTACCTAGTTTAGATCCCGTGGGTTTTCGGTTGCCAGGCCGGTGCGTAAGTGACTCGGCTACCGCGCATGGCAGCTCTTTACGAGTCTCGTCAGCACAAGGATGCGTGTACTTCCCTCAAGCAGCGCCCTCCTCTTGCTCTCAAAACGCCGGAAACACGCGCTCTGGAGGCGCGCTCTCGCGGGGCCCGCCGAAAGCTCTCTCGCCGCAAAGCACGCCACAAGAGAAGAGGTTGAGAGGAGAGGCTCTCCATCCGTCTGCCTCTCCTCGCCTCATTCAGTCATCCTCAGTCACTACTCAGCGACCCACTCTGAGGCGCGCGAGGGGCGCCGTGGTCGCCCCATCGGAGACAAAAGAAGGCCGCGCGACGCTCCTCACTTCCCGCTCCACGACTTCTCTTCCTCCTTGCGGAAATCGAAAACCTCCAGAAACTTTCGCGAATATATCCATTTACAAGCCAGCCCATATTTTGCATGGTGATTTGGTTTTGACGGACGTGCGCATAGCCCAGTTAATGAGGTGTAGATACATCCAGGCTGATGCAGCGATGTCATAGTGCAAATAGTTTCACCTGTAAATTACATTATCATCAAGCTAAAGGTCAATATTTAAAAAAATGACCAATAGATATATACTTTAATTTTGCCCGTTTAACGGCTCTTTGGTCTGATCATTCACTTCTGTTTGATCAATATTTCATTCTGAAAATCATGACAATATTCTAATGCCGGTAGATTGAGTGAAGCGCTTTGGTTTTTTGTGTTTTCAAACAATGGTAAAATCAGATATCTGGAAAATTTATTATTACTTTGATACCAAAACATGCCATTTTCACCCCTAACTTGCGTTCACTATATCTGTCTGGTGAGCATATTTATTGATAAACCATGGTAGCAGTTTCTCTCATATTTAATCTTCAATGAAAACCGCTATCCATTGCTTCGAATAAAACTGCTCGGGTCTATTTAATAATTGTACATTTTCGAATACATTTGCTCCCTTTTCACCTCTTTGTCAACGGTCTATCATTTCACAGTCATGCATTAACTTGCCTCGTGATCTCCATTTTCAGACTTAAAAATAGTTTGCGATATTGATGTTGTTCACTCCCTAAGACGTATTATCAAAATCCTTTACCCTATCCTTTCGGACAACCTAACCACTTCAAAACGTTTTCCTCAATGAACAGGCCTAGCGGGGCGTCGTTCTCCGGGTGTGCAAGCAGGGTGGCTTGCGCAAGATTTTCCTTGCAGGCAGCGAAGGCTCGGTCTGATTCTGGAGTCCAATTCACGGTCTGGTGGCCACGGAGCCCGGTGATGGCGGCGTGCAGAGGAGCTTGGTGATTGGCTGCGGAAGTTATAAAACGTCGGTAAAAATTTAGCATTCCTAAAAATCGGCGCAAACCTCGGGCGGTGGGTGGACGAGGATATTCCAGCAATGCGTTAACACGCTCTGGTAATGGTCGTGTGCCCTCGGCTGAGATTTGGTAGCCCAGGAATTTTACTTCACGAGAGCCAAATACACTCTTCGCGACATTAATGATTATTCCATAATCAGTCAGGCGTCGGAGATGAACTTCATGCTCGGCAGGATCGTGTGAGAAAACCAAAATATCGTCAATAGGTATATGGGAAGCTAAAGTCAAAACCATGGAAGACTTTATCAATGAAACGTTGAAACGTTTGACCGGCATTTCGGAGACCAAACGGCATAAAAGGAAATTCGAATAATCCAAATGGCGTGGTTACTGCCGTCTTTGGAATGTCCAATGGGTCCACTGGGATCTGTGTGTAGGCCTTTACAAGGTCTACGACTGAGAAAATGACACAGCCGCTAAGTCGCAGGGTGAAGTCGTGAATATGGCGCACAGGATAACGGTTGGGGATGGTTCTAGCATTGAGTAAGTGGTAGTCGCCGCACGGCCGCCATCCATTGTCTTTCTTTGGCACCATATGAAGTGGCGAGGACCATTGGCTTTTGGATCGACGGGCGGTACCCTCCTGAATCATGAGCTCGAACTCGGCCTTGGCTGCGCGATGGCGTTGGGAAGCGAGTCGTCGTGGCTTGCTAGAGATTGGCGATCCCGGGGTTGTCTTGATGAAATGAACCGTCCTGTGGTGGACCTCACGTGTCGTTCCTTGGGGGCGCAGAATATCAGGGAATTCCGCTAAAATAAAATGAAATGGAGATGATCCAGTAACGGTTTTGACGCTTTGTTGAATAGAGGGAGCGCGTAAGCCAGGGCAGGAGAGGCGAGTGACACCATCAATAAGCTGAGCGTGTTTTATATCAGGCAAGAGATGGTAATGTCCGAGGAAGTCGGCTCCGAGGATGGGTTCCGCCACGTCAGCGACGACAAAACGCCAAAGAAAATTCCGTCGAAGTCCAAAATTAAGGTTGGAAGTGACGGTACCGTAAGTGGCAATAATACTGTCATTAGCTGCTGATAGATTGTAATTTGTTTTAGGGCGTTTTTCTCGAAGGAGTCGTCGGGGAAAAATGGAGAGATCGGAGCCAGTGTCTATTAAATAACGGCGCTGCGAGTTCCGATCTTTTACAAATAAGCGTTTCGGCGACTCGTTGAGGCAGTCAAACGATGCTGCTACGGATGGCTGCCGGGGGCGTTTGGGGAAAACTCACACGGAGTGGTGCACCTCCTTGCCTCGGTGCCGTAACGTCTGTGGTACCAGCAGGTGCCGTTGGTAGTTGGCTTTGGTGAAGTGGATCTATGCCGGGAGACATTTTCTTTGGGAGGGCGACTTTGACTCCTAAATCTTGAGCGCTCATGGAATAGTTCTTCAAATTTAGTAGTAAGGGCATTGAGTTGCTGAGAGAGTTCCTCGAGGCGCTTATTAACATCAATGGTACAGGTACTCACAGTTGCGACTTGTGGCGCAGGAATTACTTCTAAAACCTTATCTGCCAGGTCGGCGATGACATCCAGGGAAAGATTCTGCTGCGTTGCTATTACTGTCTGGATAGAGTTGGGCAGGCGTCCGCTCCAAAGAGTCCTCAGTAGGGTGTCCGGTATGGTTTCTGCTCCAACCAAACCACGCATGTAGCGCAGGAACTGGGATGGTTTGCGGTCCCCCATTTCGGCTTGCGTGAGTAGCTGGCGTATTCGCTCCTCCCGTGACGCAGATATACGAGCAACCAATTCCGCTTTAAGTTTCTCGAACTTCCCCTCGGCCGGAGGGTTTGTAATAATATCGGAAATTTCAGCCGCGTACCGAGGTTCAAGTTGAGAAATATTGAGATTAAACTTACTTAGGTCTGATGTGATACGGTGTAGTGCGAATTGACTCTCTACTTGCGCGATCCATAAACTTGGATTTTCGGGCCAAAAGGGCGGAAGGCGAACGGCCACGCGATCGACTTGGGCAAAGCTCTGCTCTTGGAACGGTTGCTGCTGGTGCTGCATCTGCAGTTGCAGCTGCTGTTGGAGGGCCTCACACTATTGCTGCAGAAGTAAATTCTTCGCGCGGACATCTTCGTCTTCGGCCATCGTGCGTTACGTCGTCGGGGTCACCACTATGCGGGGTAATTCTGGGTAACTCGCGTGAATGATACCACTCGCTCTCGTGAGGAAATATTTCTGACTTTTATTTCTTACAACCGGTATATATATACATAAATCTCTGCCGATTCTCCGGCGTCTCGAAGGTTCTGGACGGCCGCGTCAACCGGCGCCTGCAATGCTGGAGTCGCCCCGGTCGGCCGCGTTGACCGCTTGCCCATTGCGTGTCGAATGCGTGCTAGTCGCCGGCCAAGGTCGCCGCACCCCTTTTTCACTTTCAGACGCCCCCGAATCCATCCGCCATTTGTAAAACCACCAGACCCCTGTCCAAATCATTCAAAGCCACCAAACCCCTTCCTACCCCGTGCAACCGCCTGCGATGCAAAACTTGCGACATTCCTATCACCCAGCCCCTGCCGGAAAAGGTTCTCACTTTTTCCTCCCTTCTGTCTCCTCACCCTCTTGCACCACTCAAAATACTGTCTACATCCTCCTCTGCCAATACTGCCCCACTTTTTACATTAACTTATCCACCACTCCTCTCCACATATCCGTTCTTCTTGTATTGAAGGCCACCGTTCCTCTTGTAATGATCCACCTTCCCTCTCTGTTTCTCTTCCTGCCACCATTCACGTCTCCTCCCACAACTACACCTTCAGTAATACTTTTAAAGTTTATTTACTTGCCTACCTTCCCCCTTCTTCCTCTCCCCTTCAGCTCAAGGATCTTGAATCCTCCTGTATCTTGATCCACCTGGTTTTCTCGCCTCATGGGCTGAATAAATCGCACTAGTTTCTCCCTTCCCTTCCTCTTCTCTCTCCCTGTTTCCCCAACCCTTCTACTTCCTTTTCTCCCCGTTCTTCCTCTTTCCCCATCTCCCGTCCGCTCTCCTTCTCCCCGTCCTTCTTCTTTCCCCTCCTTCCCCTCTTATGTCTTCCTCTCGCCCTCATTCCCTATCCATACCCTGTCCCTTTCCTCATTCGCACTCTCTACCTTGTGAAAGATGGATCGGCTTCCATCGAAATATTTAGTTTTAGAAGTTTTTATTTGTAATTGTCTTTCATTTCTTTCAGTATTTTATTAGCCACCCTCTTGGCATATCCTGCATTAAGTCGCTCGATTGATCCATCACGAAGTTATACATATATATACCATCTAAGGCGTCAAAGGCGTGACAACCTGAAAAATTTAGGCACACAAAAAAAGAAACTCAGACGTCTGTTTTGATATTTTGGCGGCACGACCGCCATCTTCCGAACTATAGAGAGTAATGGATGAAGGGATGGATTACGAAAGGAACTCTGTGTTTGTCAAATGTATCGCTATTTTATTTGTGCATGTGCATCGTTGCCGAGAGCGATTTTCTACCGAGAGATTATTATATATATGTATTCAAAATCCATTATTATGGCAAAAACTCCACCCAACCCATGCCACCGCCCTAGATACAAGACGTGTCCCATCCTCATTACTAAAGCCCTCCCCCAAAACTTCCACGCTTTTCCTCTACCCTTCTTTTCTTCTCCTTCAAGCATCACCAGCAATGTGGTTTACATTCTCCTTTCTAATATGTGAGGTGTTCTAAATTGGGCTCACCACTGGCCCTCTCAACCTCCGTATCAATGGCCATAGAGTGTCATGCAATCCCTTTCCTCCCCTTCCTCTCCCCACCTTATTTTCTTCGCCCTGCCCAGCCCTCTTCTTCCTCGCATATCATCTCAACTCTTGAAGAAGGCCAGGCCATTGCTGGCTGAAAATTTGAGAAATTCGTGTTACTGTGAGTGTTCACAACCTTAGGAAGGTGTTATTCTAACTACCACGTGTTAGTGATTCCTTTGAGGGATTCGGTGTGTTCCTAATGCCAACTCCGCAGCAGTCTTTCCTTGATAAATAAATATCGAAGTGAGTGAAATTATTACTTGTTAGTGATTATTAAAGTTTGTAGTGAAAGCGGATAAGTAGAAATTGCTGAGTGAATTTTGAGCAGGGCTTTGACAAAGCAAGCATTACTTTTTAAAAAATTGGAGCGTGTATAATTAAACATTTACTGTTTTTCAATCATTGAATTTACACGAATGATGAGGTACGCAGTCACGCGCACGGGTACGAAGTTATATATCATGGCGAATTTCACCGTCTTTGGTGTATAATTAATTGTTCTCTTTTTGCTATCAGTAAGCCGAGTAAATAGAAACTACTGTTTATTCATGCCTTTTTCTGCAATTACAGTCGATTATGCCTCGTTCACTTGTTTAAGTTCAGCGTCCAAACGCCTATAGATATAACAGTTTTGATCTATTTTTGACTTTTTTGATTAAATTTCTAATCTCTCTAACCCTCATGTTGCATTCACAAGTCATGAATTGGATACTATGAGAGAAGTGTTAAATTTACCCATTTGTATGTTAGAAAGAGATATATTAGTTCTGTGATATGTGCAAATATGTATGTGTTCCTATTTGAATAATCGTTATTGCATGACACAGGCTTAACTTACGTGGAAATAATTTTAAAGTATATACTACGATACTAATACTATTTTTAATAATATAACTAGACACTAAAATCTAATATTTTGAGGAGGATATAAAAAAAGAAAGAAAAATAAAAATAATTTTTCTACGACGTTAAAAATGAAGGTTACATCTTGCAAAGGTCATTAAAGGAAGAAAAAAATACCTTCTTTATAGCAGGTAGACATATTCAAATCGTAAATTGCCACTTATATAAAAAACTGCGTGGAATCCAAGATTGCGCATCGTTTCGACGCAATCGATATGTTTACTCCATGAACGAACGCCGCCGTTGCGTTGTCCGCCCTTGGAATCCTCGGCCTGACCGAGAGTGTTTCCCAATCGCCTCCATACGTCCTGCTGTCGTATCTTGAAGGACGTGCTGCAGTGATTGAATTTCACAGCTAATTATAATTCTTCGAGGCCAATGAATGTTTTATTCACTTTTAGCAGTTCGCCATCCGTCATTACAATGAGAAACATTTAATTATCGCTGGAACATCTTGGGTGGCGGGACTTCATTCGAGGAACTTCATACAAAAATGAGCGCGTCGGTAGCTCCGAATATTTTGATGACAGCAAATGTGAACTGAAAAAAAATGGGAGGATTGTTTTTTCTCCTTCTCTTAGATCGAAAATTGTTCAATTATATTCCACCAGTTTCAGTTTACTTAACAGCGGTAGTTTCTTATTCAATAATGAGTGTATGGTTTCGTTTCTTAGTACTGAGGGCTTTTTATATTAATCAATTGCTATATCTCCGATGAAGCTAGTAGGCTTAATTATGGCTGTCAAAAAAACTTGAATAATATAGTAAAAAGTGTAATTTATTCTTTAACTGTAAAATACTTCGCTTTAAAAAGTAGCATTTTTTTCTCCTCGACCCTGTCTTGAATTAAATAATACGGTTAAAAAAATCTTCAAAACATCGTAAAATTAAAACATAAATTTTTTATAAAAGTATACAAATTTTGGAATCGCTTAACAATAGTTAAGATGTTCTAAAATTGAAATATACCTACTCAATTCACAAAACGCTATAGTTGACTTGGACATACGCATTCGATTTTTTACTTAGAAATACTCATTTATCCATGGAATAGAAATGTAAAGATTTACCACGAGGTAGCCTAAGCGTGGGCTGGACTTAAACTTTGTGTTATCATAAGGCAACACGCTAAACTTATCTTTAAAACGGACATAATTTGTGGTCCGTGAATTATTTAGAGCAAAGTAGTGGAACACTTCCTTAATAAGGTAGGTATTAGTGTGTGGCTCATTTATGAATTAGTAGCATACGTGCTCATGTCATAATCCTATTTCTTAATGAATACGGTTCAGTTGCTTCTACTTTAATTAGGTACTTCATAGTGTGGTTCTAGTAAATAGTCCTGATAATTTGCAAAGTGACTCTTTCTTGCTGTAAGAACATAAGTTATTCAAAAACCTAAATGCATATATGTCGTAATAATGCCATCAAGGTTTTTGGTTGGCCTGATATATGCTTGCACGCTAACTTCTAATGGCGGGTGCATTTCAACACTTCATTCGAAACATGAATGGCCGTGAAGCAAGAAGATTCCAAAGATTACCTCTTCTCTCGTTTATCACTGCCTCGCGATTTTCTTGCGCGGAAAAGCCCTTAAAGAACCCTCCGAGGGGCTCTGCATCCCTTTGGCGAAAATACCCATCTCATGCGAGCTCGCGAGTGGACTCATGCATGTTTAAAGCCGCAGCGGCCGCGGGTGGAGGCGCTCTGCAGGCGTTGGGAGAGAGGAGGATACTTGGCAGACCACTGGTCAGTGGAGAACCTGGTCGCACCCCCACCCTCATTCCTAGGCAACAACCCTGCTTCCCGTTCGAACCTACGGCCGAGCCCCCGTTCCGACCCCTGGCATTCCACTCCGGACCGATCCCTCTGTCCCGAATCAAATCAGCGCCGCATCCATTATGCAAAGGGAACTCCCCCTCAAACCCCTTCCTTTACCCTGCCCGCCAAAACACCCCCAAACCCTGAGGCCTTAAGGGTCCTTTCACTTCTTCGTCTCCTCGCTTTTCCTCCCTTCCTACCCTCCACGCTTACTATTCTCTCCTTTCTCTCTCTCCTTATCCTCCCTTCGCTTTCCTCTTTGCTGTCCTTCCTCACCCACTCTCGCCGCCTCGGACCTCTTATGCGATCCCGTGAATGGTTCAAATTTGCGCCACTGATCTTCTTCTCTCCCTCTTTCTTGCTTGCCTCTTCCCTAACCGCCCCGTACCATCCGCAGTCATCAATCCAAAGAATGGTTTGCTGAAGTTCTCCACGGCCCCGCAATCGTTTCGTTCCTTCAAAAGTTTTCATTTTGACCTCCCTCGTTCGATCCGTCGACATCTTCGACAATTCTTTCAATTCATTTCGCCTTTCATGACTATTTTTTAATAAACTGCTGTGTCCCAGAAAGAAATCGATTAAATTTTCTTTTTCTACTTCTGTGAGAATATTTATGAAATGTCTTTTCTCCCCAGCTATTCGCGGTATTTTTGTGCTTCTTTACATCCATTTAATTTTCATCAATTTCCATTATCACCACATTGCCATGGCTTTCAATATTCTTTCTTTCGCTGCAAACATTGTCAAAGGTTCACTGCCTTTAAGAAAACACTCTAAACACTTGTCGGCCTCGGTGGCGGCGGGGTAACGTCCTCGCCTGCTAACCCAAAGGTCGCGGGTTCGAATCCCGCTTTTTCACTTCCCAGGACATGGTTGTCTGTGCTTGTCCACTGTTGATTGTTTCTACCCCGATGTAAAGGCCAATATAAATGCTGTTTTCGGTGGTAATTAAATAATTAAAAAACATTTTGCACGATTTGATGAAGTACTATCCGGTTGGCTGATGATATGGGGTGGTGCTTGACGACCGTGGTCATGCGTAACATTAAGGGTGAGCAGGCACGTTGGTTAGCTCGGGATTGGGGAAGATTGGAGAGGAAGAAGACACACGACTTGGGCATTATCCTTCTTTTGCCGAATGCCTCCTCCAAGAAGTCCACAGTATTAACGTCCCACCCGACGGACGGTGCACGGCTTTCGATGTGCTCCCCACATGGTGCCCAAGTGGTGGGCATCCAAATTCCCATCTAATGAAGAATCTGCACCGCTCCCGGCCATTCACATTATCCTATCACTCCTCCTCCGTTCTTATTATATCCACGCTAACTCATCTCTTATCCCGTATCCTCAGTGTTTTCTTCGCTTTCTCCGCACATGACTCCAGGTCTTCCTTCTCCTTATTGGCCGAAATACCTCAGTTAGGAGAGAGACTGCCGATAAAAATGACCCTAGTTCAATCCCAGGCTTTAGCACATATTGCTGGCCTTGCTGGCGGCAAGGAACCGTCACGTCTGAGGCCATTTCATCTTTCAGCGTAATTTAATCGACATGCGTGTGACGTATTAGGACTCAAATCAGTCGTCTTTACGCCATACACATGGCTAATTGAAGGGTGTATCCTATTGACCGCTAGTTACAAACGTAATCTGAAACAGGAAGAGTAATAACGTCCTCCAAATGTCAGTGAAATGAATGATTTCGCCTCATGCAGATGTATCAATCTATGTTAACTTATTCAGCTTATTGTTAGTATTATTTAACATTTTCTGAAGCAAATATGTTTATATTTGTGGATTACGAAACATTTAATATCTTCTCGTGCGCAACCAGTGCGTTAAAATGAATCATATCTTTTCTACTAGTCATAAACAGTCTTCAACATGCAGTTTAATATGCTACAGCTTTCCACTGCATTCTCTTATTAGCGAGCTATCTTATTCCTGCATGTCTTCATTTTGACAATCCTTATTATTTAGAATTCCAAACAGAACCATAATAATTTATTTTTTAATTCAAGAATAATTCAACTTTTGCAGCAGTGGACGCCTGTCAGAGAAATTACGTTCCCTACATTAATGAAAAGTACAGAGAACTTTATGCTTAGTATTCCGTTAGTCGGATGGAGCGCTAAACTGTAGTCCCCATGGTGCCTTTCAATAAGTGTAGTTTAGTGCCGACGGTGGGTTTTTCCACAATCCGTACTCCATTCTCAAAAAAAGACTCCATTACCGATCTTCTCTCATACCGTTCATGATGTTGATCTTCTTGTAGTAGAACTTGCTGTCACTCACCATCCCATATAGCCAGAAATACTACCAAATAAAATATATGTACATTTTTAACTTGCCTTGAGGGAATGCATATTTCATTACTCATTGCCATTTGCGACGTAGACAATCGAAAATGGGGAGCGGATTTTATTTTGGTGAGTTATTTCCTAGACATATCGATCCTATCCGCAGGTTGTGAGGAATATCATTTAATTTCTCAGTGCGTAGGATGTTTCGGTGTTGTACAGCATCGTTGAGTGAATATTGCTGTCAATATAAAAGTTACAGAATGTAACGACGGAAATAATTAAGTTAATAAGGTTTTCATTTATCACTGCTTCAAATATAAAAATGAGTGAGCTACTCGTGGAATAACACACGGGGTGTAATCAATATCAGTGATCATTTTTTAGCTCAATTTTGTGTAGGAATTATCTTGTTTTTCAGTATGTACTTCCGTTTCATATTGATAACGGGCTCTTTCTTTAATGTCTCCTATATTTATCCGCTATGTAATGTTTGGATCCTTTTGTTTTCTGCAAGTGAGGAAGAGCTCCCTAGCCGCTATTGTTTTAAATCCATCTTGCCCGCTAACGTAAATTATGTCATTGAGTCTGCTCCATCAGTTTTACTTGATCCTACAAATTTTACTTTCCTATCTCGGTACTCACTTCCTGCGAAGGTGATGTGGGGAAAACAGGGCTATCAAAACAATGCTTTAATTTTCTCGCCCTTGACTTTTCACAAACTTCCATTTTTAAAATGAATTCTGATAGTTTGGAACACAATATGTGGCCAAGTTAAAATAACCTCATTCTACTCTTTGTTATAAACTGATAGCATATTAGGCCTTACTTGGTGGAAGCGACCGATATCCATATTGAAAGAACAAACTTTGTAGCTGCAGCAAAAATTAATTATGCCATCTTGAAGCGCGTTTTACCTTCTTGGCATTGGTAATTGCAATGTACAGGGTTCGTTATTTCAGTATCGATAATTTTTGCTATTTGAAACTTCAGTAATTGCCCGATTATATTTTCAAAACATTTAATAATTAATATAGATTCATCAACGGTGTCTGGCGAGATGTGGTGGAACTTCATATCAATAAAGAAATTAATCAATCTAGTACGTCCACTTTATTTAAAAAATACACTACACGTGTTTCGGCTTTTTACTAAGCCATCTTCAGGTAAAATTGTACCTGAAGATGGCTTAGTAAAAAGCCGAAACACGTGTAGAGAATTTTTAAAAATGAAGTGGACGTACTAGATCGATTATTTTCTTTATTAAATATCGATTCATGTCAATCTGAAATCACCCTGGAGAGATAAATATTTTTCTTTCAAGTGTCCAGCGAAAACATGCTCTCGACAGTGCATTATCTTTTTCATCGGTCGTTTCATACTTTTGATCGGTACTTGGTCTGAGGCGGAAGCACTTGAGTGCACTCCCTCCTGAAACTCATCCACTAGTCTCGCAAGCGGTCAACACAGTTCTCTCTGTAATCGACGGGCCAATTGAAAAGGACATCCACCGAAGAGGCTCCTCTTGTCTTCCGCGAGGGAGATGGGATCCTTCGCCCCTTCCACCATTAGTCACCCACCTCAGCTTCTTCCGCCTTCTCCGCGTCGGTCTGGGCGCCCCTGCCCCCGCGCCCCTTGTCGCTTACTCACCGCCGCGCCGCCCGCCTTAGCTCATATCACTTGTCGTCCCGGAATCGGAAGTCACCGCGCTCCCAAGCATGTCACTCTCGTGGTTTTTATTTTGTATCCTCACCGCATTCAGCTCTCACCCAAGTTATCACTCGTGGAAGAAACTCACGGCTGTCCTTGTTTTCCTTGCCTGCCGCCTCATCTTTGGACAAATGCTGGTGGATTTAGAGCTCCATACTTTTTCATTTGATTAATTTTTACACGACTTTCTCTGTTGATTGTGCGTGATTCATATCTTAAAAAGGAACCTGAATCAGTTATAATACTTATTTTGATAACTAACAAATAACTGGGTTTGATAAAACATTCTATGGCAGAATTCTACTACTTTGTATACAGAGTGAATTGTGCATCTTCTTATGTTATGTTGAAACATACTCTGATTGCATATATTTTTACTGGCTGTTCATTCATAGTTAGTATTTCACGTAGAAATGAGTTATTAATACTAGAGTGCTCGCGTGGGTTATACGTTCAGCCCAGAGTATAATAATATCATTGGATATTCTGTAAAAGCGACCAGCTTCAATGCTGTCATCCCATATGCTCCTCGAACCTTTGCTCTTGCCTGAATCCCGGAGGATGACGTCACGATATGGCATCGCTGCCAGATATCCGACGTATTTTATTTCGAAGCTTTGCTTATTTTTCGAGATTATGACGAAAATATAAATTTAATTTCCTTTTCGGAAGGCAATGAACTAGTTTACTGGGCAATTAACTATATATTTTCAGTTGAAATACATGTAAAGCAGAGATGCGATACCGTGCGGTGACGTCAAGCCACCGTTAAGCGGTTTTGGACCTCGTAGCTTTTTTTTTAATTTGTATGCAATTTTTAAATTCAATAAATTTATGCATGTGGTTGACACATACGCATACGGATGAAATATTTGAGGAAATTTATTTCGTGTACACTTGAGCATGAGAAGTATATTGTATGCCCATTGGTCGGCAAAATTGGTCGCTACATATGTAGCCCACGCGATCACTCCTCGAGTAAGTTTTCATAATTGAAACACGCAAGAGTGAAATCCATATAAGTATACAGTAAAATAGAATTATTGTATACATTTTTATAAAGAAACTTTATTAATAGTATGTTCATGTCAATCCCTTCAGGTTTTAACAGAATAAGGGGCGGATTAATGTGGGAAGGATTTCAGGGGGCTGCCTCCCTCCCATTATTCTTGGGAAAATTGTCGAAAATGGTATTCATTATGCATTTCATACTCTCTAAACCCCCTGAAACTAGCTATTCGGCCCCCACCCCAAGACAACGACCTTCAACCGCCCCTGTACCAAAACCACATATTAAGTTTGCGATAAAATTCACGAAAAAGTTGTCGATAGGCCTTTCGCTTCGATGACGTGAGGCACACGGCAACTCGTCAACTAACCGATCGATTTTTGCTAGTACCTACAAATGTTGTCTCTGACCTGTATTCCTGTATAGTGGAGAAATGCCATCTTTTTCATGTCTTCACTGTAAAAGGCGGCCTATTAAGAGATTTAAGTTTCAAAAGTAATGCCTCATCCCTCTTTGGAATTTATACTTTGGGCACACTGTAACTATATTACTATCTGGTAGTTTTTTCCTGTTTTTGTGTGCATTTTTCATTCTACAGCATTTTCCTTCACCAAACCCCACACATCCATCTTTCATAGGTAAAAGTCCTTAATACCCTTAAGTTCCATTCATCACCCAATCCCCACTCTCCGCCCGTCCCTATCAAATGCATCTCCCATAATATCCAACCCCCTCTTATCCATTTCCTTCCTCACTCCATCCCACCATGACTTCTTGGGACTTCCGCTTTTCTTTCTACCTTCCGGTATCCATTTAAGAGCAGCTTTCGGTATTCTCTCATCCCCCATTCTTTGGACATGTCCAAACCATCGTAATCTTCTTTCTTCCAAAGTATCCACTGTATCCTTCTTTACCTTCATGATTTCTCTAATCTCCACATTTCTACCCCATTCTATTCTTGATTTCCTGGCCTAATATGCTTACTAATATGCTATGTATGCTTGAGAGATATATATATATATATATATATATATATATATATATATATATATATATATATATATATATATATATATAAATATATATATAAATATAAAAGGAAAGGAAATAAATATAAAAGTATATGCTAGCAACAAGGCGTTGAGGTTGGGGGAGGATAGGAAAGTAAGTCAGTGGACACTCACTGGCAGATGATCCAAGACGACACCGGTGTCCACTGCTTAGGGGTAGCTTTCGGGCTAAGGACCCTTCTTCAGCTGGAGGAGATTCACTACCCTATCCTCCCCCAACCTCAACGCCTTGTTGCTAGCATATATATATATATATAAATGTGTGTGTGTGTGTGTGTGTGTGTGTATATATATATACTCTCTCCCTAGAGAAAGATGGACGCTACTGTCCTTCGAAATATCGGAAGTTTTAATTTGTGAGTGTTCTCTTTTCCGTTTGTATATTTTTATCGGCCACCCTCTTAGCATATTGTATATATATATGCTAGCAACAAGGCGTTGAGGTTGGGGAAGGATAGGAAAGTAAATAAGTGGACACTCACAGGCAGATAATCAATGACGACACCGGTGTCCACTGCTTAGGGGTAGCTGTCGGGCTAAGGACCCTTCTTCAGCTGGAGGAGATTCACTACTAAGGAGTGTCACACTGGAGTTAGGAGTTTAGGGTATGTCTTGGTGCGGGGTTGGTTGTTGGGGAAAGGGGATTGGTTGGAAGGAAGTGCAAGGGGGGGGGGTGGAGTGGGAGGGGAGGGAGCTAGCGAAGATTGAGTCCGGGAGGCCAGGTTGACTTTAAAATGGAAATATAAGAGAGCTCCCAGTGGCGGAGCTCCATTATGGGTATGTCGGGTGGGAGGGCGCGGATTATTTTAATATGAAAGCAGTTGTTGAAGGAGAGGTTATGCGAGTTAGCGTGCTCCGCTACAGGCAACTGCAACTGTTGCATCACGCTGCTCCTGTGATTGTTTACCCGCATATTTAAAGGTGTGCTGGTGAGGCCAACGTAGAAAGCCTGGCAGTGCTTGCAGGTTATAAGATATATAACATTACTCGAGGAGCAGTTTCCCCGAGTAAGTATTTGATATGTGACATTCGTCACCGGAGTTGTGAAGAAACGGTAAGAGGTGTTGATTGGGCAAGTGAGGCAACGGGGTTTGTTGCAAGGGTGAGAGCCAATAGGGGAGAGATTGGTAACACTACTTGCAAGTGAAGTTTGACGGATCTCACGGATCCAGAGACTATTTTGTAGATTGGGAGGGCGACGAAAGGAGAGCACGGGAGATCTTTGAATAAGGGAGGAAGTTGAGGATTTCCTTTCCTTATATATATATATATATATATATATATAAAATATTCCAGAAGACTACCAGAAAATCGATTGACAAAAAAGATTCTAGATTATGTAACCTCACTTAAGAATTCAACACCTTGGCTAGAAGAACTTCGAATGGATCTCAAAAACGCGAACATATGTGCAACAGACATTTTAGAAAGAGACACTTTCACACACAAAGTAAACAAATGGGAAGTTAAATCAGAGCAACTAAAGGAGAAACGATATAGACCGAAGTGGTCGGAAGAACGAAAACAAGCCCACTCGGAAATAATGAAAGCCTACTAGAGCAACAAGAAGAACCCGAAGAAATCTTGATTGAGTTGTTTGCTTAACGTCTTCCATTATTGGGAGAATACGCTTATAATAATAAAATATGCCAAGAGGGTGGTCGATAAAAATGTAGAAACAAGCGAAAGACACAAATTAAAACTTCCAATATTTCGGGTGTATTGGCATCCACCTTTCTCAGGGTAGAGTAGGAAACTACCATTCCTTCATACTCTCACATACTCTCTAATACCATACCTTCCTACTCTCTACCCTGAGAAAGGTGGATGCCAATGCCACAGAAATATTGGAAGTTATCATTTGTAAGCGTCTTTCGCTTGTTTCTACATTTTTATCGACCTTTCGCTTGGTATATTTTATATTTATCACTCGAGTGATCTGAAGGGTGAAATTCGTCATGAAAATATCAGTTCAATCTAAAGCACCTGACCGACAATTAGGAGATCCGGGTTCGAATCCCAATGAAGTCAAATAATATTTTCATGGCGAATTTCTCCCTTTTAGGTGTGTACGAGTAACTTTGCATCCGAGTACGTGACCGTTTCCGGCAATATATTTTCGGTAGCAACAATAGGAAATTCGTCATATTTGGGCATGCAAATACGTTTTGCTATATATTGCTGGAATGATGATATTACGTAGGGTGTCCATATATGTCGGACACCCAAAAGGAGGACTTTTGTCGAAAATGTCATCCAGACGTACGGCAACCCTTCAACCATTTCTCTTTTCTCTCAAGATTTCGGTGGAAAACAAAAACACGAAACCCATTCCTGCAGCTATTGGAACAGTTTGTTGCTCAACAACCGCCCATTTCTCTTATTTTTCAATAGAAAAAAACGGGAAAAACTACGTCAACACGTCCCATTGCCTATGCTGTTACACTGTAGGCCGTTTGAGATGTAGCTGCAAATGGAGGATTGCGGCGAATCCACTTCGTAGTTATTATATGGCAATTTGGAGGACTCTGGCTACGATATTGTTCCTCTTCACTGTTGCGTTGCGTTACTAGCATAAAAAAGTGTTTTTCTCGAGGTATTTGTACTTTTCCGATCGAATTATTTACTTTATTTTCGCAAAAATACATTTTACTTCTAATTGACAAAAAAAGAGGGATATTTCCCACATTTTACCATAAGCTGCCCGGAAAGTTTTTTTAACACAGAAAGGAGGACATGTCCTCGGGAATTCATACGCACGGCAACCCTAATATTGCGTGGAATCTGACGTGATCATAATATTTCGTCAACTGATGGGAAGAGTTTAGCGTTTAGGTCAGGTGTTGGGGCGTCGGGACGTGCTTCCGCGGCATCCCGCGCGTGGCGCTGCCTCAGGTGAACGCGCACACGGGTCGTCCGTCGCTCAAGGGGTTTCCGGGCCAGGGCCCCCGCCGCTCGCCCGCCGTTCGCGATGCGTTTTAAATATTTCCACGGGTGTGCCCGCGCATCCAAACGGCCTATTTCAGTGGCGGTGGACAGGGTCTAGGGCACAGGGTCCGGGGCACCGGCGGATCAGCCTCGGAGGCCACGAACCATGAGCGATAAGGGCGGGTGATTTAGAAGCGCCTCTTTCGCGTACCCTTTGCATCCCCGCCGCCACCTCTTCATCACCCCACTTCCACGTTGCAATTCCTCCATGCTATCTACTATGCAAAGTGGTATATTAATTGGGAAATTAGCATACGTGGCTGTTCACTTTACCGTTAAGGCTACAATTAGGCTTCATTTCTAGCCTGTGAAAATAGTTTAACATTAATTCAATGCAAATCCACACGACGAAAAACACAGTCGCCAAATGGCAACATGCCGTCTGATGAATGATCTTTGATTTTTCCAGTTCTATGATAACCTTTGTGGACCATTTAATGGAGAAATATAGCCTTAACATTCATATATATATGTTATATAGGTATATGTTTTAGGTAACGTTTTCTGGTGGGTACCGCCTGCTTGATATTGTTGAAATTTTTATCTAATCATTATAACAAAATATGATATATATTAGGCCTAACTCGAGCTGCAAAGTTTATGTGACGTATAATTATCCCGCATTTAGTTGAACGTTTGTTTTACTCCAAGTGAAAGGTAAACGAATATTGACTTATGTTAACGATGAAAATAATTCGTCAAAATTTATATTTTTTATAGAGTTACGTCCTCAGACGTCCTCTCCTGGCCATGAATCAGGAATGAAAGGTAATAGTTTTCTTGACATTAGTGAATAGTCGGTGAGAACGGAATGATATATACTGGCTTCTTAGCGACTTTCCATCATTAAAATTTGTTGCAGCTGAGACGTGACACTATTATTGAGATTTACTACTTAGGAATCGCAATTTAAGAACCTGATAGTCCAAAAATGGCTCATCTATTGCATGAGGATTTATCTCAATATAATTGTGGGAACGAGACAGGGAAACACGATGGTTAACACTGGTAGCATATCTTTAGTGTTGTGCATGCGTGTGATGCTTCGTCTCGTGACAAGCATTACTGATTCATGCTAATGCATCAATAGTCTTAGTTACTCTAACTTTAGGGTTTAGTGAAATGCATGTTGGTGACTACTCACCCCCCGCCACACACCCTTGAGGTGGCTTGCAGTGTATTTTGTAGATGTATATGGAAGGCCTTTAAAGTATCGCTAACCTGAAATATTATGATGAAATATCACTTGCATTGTTTCACTCTGTTATAAATCGAATGGTTTTCTTATTACTGATCCAGATTATACAACTAGTGATTTGGGCTCAGATACCCTTCTTTCCTAACCGTAGGGCAGTTAACTCATTATTATATTCTCCGCATAAATTCTCATTTCGCCAAAAAATGGCGCTGCAGTGTAATTTTTATGGCAAATGATACTCAGTTCATTATATTTGGGAAGTTAGTTTTTAATTTTAGATCCTCTTTAAAGTGGTAGAGGTAGTGCAATGTCGATGCTAAGTCGATCAATCATCCAAGACCCTTCCCAATCGGGTATTACCACTCATAAGCATAGAACTCTCACTAGGTTCTTCCATCAGCAGCGAAGGAAAAAATCTTTGACTATAAGATGTAGAAACGTACAATTTTCTGCTTTTTCTCACTACTGTCTTTCCAGAAAGTGTAGAAGAATGAGCAAATGGACTATTATATCTTTAAATCGATTTGATTCTGACTGCTGTTATTGAGAGAAGAGCTATGGCGAAGCGTGTTGGGCATACATAGAGTACAGCCATTGCTGTCTTAGTTATTTTTGTGAATATAATTAGTTATATAGATTATTAGCGTAGATTTGTTTGCTTCATGTTTCCATTTTGTTATAAAATTTTTAATGTTACATTCAATTTTTTTAAATTTATGTGCGTATGCCAATAGACAATTTCTTCGTGCATAACTACAATTAGGGGTGGGTAACACCTGTCCAAATATAATCTACTGCTATTTCAATCATTTATTAATGACAAAACATTTTGGAATCATGGGAAAATTCAGTGAAAAATATTTTTATAGACAAATTATTTAAGATTTTCCCGGTGAATCTGAATCATACATTTTTCTCGGGTTTCACACCAGGTTATATGCTTCATTGCTCCCAACGTTTCAACGAACGACTTGTTCGCCATCATCAGGGCTATTGAATGCCGTATGAGAATGAAGCCTGGTATGAAACCCGGGAAAAATTTTGGTTTATCTTTAAAAGATTAAATATATTTTAAAATAAAATTGGAAATAAAGAGGAGAGAAAACAAAAAAGGAGAATATGGTGAGCTCTTTTGATTATAGATGATTAGGTTGTAATTAAATATATTTTAATAAACTTGCTTTTACTCTTAAAACAATATACATTTTTGTAAACGTCCTCCAAATTTTATGTTGGAAAATGAATAGGAAAATTTTTCCTGCATTGATGCTGAAGGTATTTCCGTATTAGGGGCACGTATTGCTTTATCTCTTGATAAATATGCGATCATCGCTAGCTGGTTTTCACCTTTTCCATTTACGTTTTTGACTTTTTTGAACTTCCCCAATCAACATTCTTCATCCTCTACCATAGGTACAAGTTCCATCTGTGTCTCCATCTCCAGGACCCATTCTAGAGGAGTGGATTCCCTGAATCATCACTGAAAAGCGTATTAGCCAGGCAGACAGTTTCGTACATCTCTCTGGTATGTTTGGAGGAATAGCCCCTCGGGTATAGTGCCGACACATTTTCAGGGCCTCCGTCCCCGGCGAAATCCTGTTCTTCGTTGAGCACGCACATCGAGCTGGCCACAGAGGACCCTTTGGTGTATTTTCCACTCCCATGAGAACGTGCTATGATAAGGATAGCATTTGCGTTTCACCACATCGCCGCTTCTCCATTCCGCGAGATCATTTACGGCACTCCGTTGCGGCTTGCTGAGCCTCGGAGCAGCTCTAGGTGGCCTCTACCCTGAGCGAATGATTTAAAAGGGACGGCACAGGAAAAGAAGGGTGGGTGGTGAAACGAGCGATGCAGAAAGGGTTGCGCAGCTCATGCGATAGGCTTGCGCTTTCCATTGCGGCTTCCATTCCGGAGGGTGGGCTACTTACCCGAATCCTGCGTTCCCATCACCCTTCTCCTCATCTCATGAGCCTTCGTGCGCCTGGACCGAGCGCGGGAGAAGCAGCTGCTCGCACCTGCAGCGATTTTTTCCAGCCCGTGAGTGTGTCCATTCTCCTTGAGTGGGTGATGTCGAGAATCGAATAACCTTTGAGGCACACTCCGCTATCAAGCACGTGTGCACGATGCATATGACCAAGTCCTTCAAATAGGCAAGGGGCTGTATTGAATGGATAAGTTGGTCAGTTAATGCACCGCATAAACATACGACTTAGAATTGTGTTGTATGAATGCGAAACGTGGACGTTGAAGAAGAGAGAAGAAAAGTACTTAGAAAGGTTTGAAATGTGGCTATGGCGAAGAATGGAGAAGATTGGATGGAAAGATTCATGAATGAGGAAGTGCTAAGGAGGATTGGAGAAGAAAGAAAGATACTGGGAGAAATTAAAAAGAGAAAGGCAAAATGGATTGGACATATGTTAAGGAATAACAGCCTACAGAAATTAATAATAGAAGGGAAGAGAGGAAGAAGAAGACGGAGGCACGGAATGCTGAGGGATATAAAAGAAAGAAGGAGTTATGCAGAGACGAAGAGAGAGGCCGAGGACAGAATGCTGTGGAGACAACGCTACCGTTGAAACCTGTCTACGGACAGAAGCACCAATGATGATGATGATGATGAGAATTGTAACAATAACCTATAAAAATGAAAAATGGAAGTAATTTTCAAACAATACCTCAGTCATTCATAACTTTTATGGACAAATTGCGCACGATGGGCATAGTGATTTGATAATTTTTCACAAAAAAATCAGGCTTTACTTGCTTGAGGAAAAAGGCTAGCTACTTCACCTCTTCAGTTACCATATGACCTCTTCACTTTTTCATAGTAGGCTGTCCCGAAATTTATGGAGTTTAGTCGGCATTTGATAAAATATCACAGTGTCATGGACTTTTAATCTACTTCTTCACAGAATGAGAGATGCGGGCAATCGTCAGTGTGATTCGCACAAAACCTCTTCAACCATTCAATCTACCGTCTACCTAATTACTGTTCTTTTAGCTGAACAGTAAGCTGCCACAGCACTTTAAAGTAGATTGCAATGTACCGAGGAACCTGTGTTGTACAATTTTTTCCTTTTTCTTCCCCAGAAGCTGTATTTTTTAAATTCTACTCAATTTCTTTACCTTTGATGAAAGATCATATGGACTGCCTATGTTACATGATTCTTCTGGCGTGACTACGCGGGTGTTCTACGAATTCACTTCCTCATCTTGGGCGGTATCGAAAATTATGTACGATCGGCGTGGAGCTGTACTTAAAAATATGTGGATGAAGAAAAATAACAGCATGTAAAGCATAATCACTAACTTCAATTAGAGAACGCCTATGAGGCTCTTTGCGTTTATCACGGAACCAGATCCAAAATGATGACTATTAAGTCTTTTCTTGAGTTCATCACAATTTATTCAGAGATTTATTTAAGAGTGACTTTTTCATAGTTCTATCTTTATATATAAATAGCATTAAGCTAATAATATTTTTATGTTTACTAATAATTTTAGTGTTTAAATTATATTTTATCTATTAATTTAATATCAGCACATTTTTGACAGGTTATTCTACTACTTTTAAACGTAGATAATTCCGTATGGAAACGTCATTTGGAACGTTCAAGGTTATATATTTGCTCAAGAAGTTTATCTTCCTTTTCGTGATGGGTGGTGAAGTGTGAAAAATCAGGTGCCTTTTAGGGTGAACGTGAGTGGTGAACGAAGGAGACGGGGAACCTTCTTGATTTAGAGCCCCAAGTGCCGCCATCTGAGTGGCCCTCGAGCCCACGGTGGAGTAAGGGGACGTGGTGATCTCTGATTAAAAAATGCGTGGAGGGCCACACGTCGACTCTCGGCAGCTCACATTCAAGTGGCTGTTGACGTTTCTGCGTTCTCCATCATGTCTTATAATCTCCCGCTTTTTGTCAGGCTCCTCTTTCTCCTCTCTTCAATGTCGAGGACTCCACATTTGGGCTCGAGCTCCTCTATAGAAGTCCAGTCCTTAGGACCCATCATCCCGCTAAATTAAACCTTCACTGTAAATTAGAATTATATAATATGGTTCCACTTATTTTCTCTGCATCTATTTTTCTTGTTTGTCTTTGTTTTTTTTTTGGCTACTGACTTACAATACTCATTAAGTTGGTATCTAATTTTTCAGATTGAGAAAGGTAATGTTGTCCACTTTTAAAAATTAACTTTGTGGATCACGAATTCACTTGTTATAATTCGGCCATTGTACGCCATTCGGAACTCGCGCCTCACGGGGTCTAAGTACTTCGGCACTCTCTTTAAGATGTGAGCGAGTTTTACGGTGATAAAAGATTTATTATTGCCTAAGGAAAACGCAGCTGTAAAGTAAGCATATGACAAGCCTCACCTCAGCGGCACATCGGAGATGTTCGGCATCCATGAGAGGGTGGTTCGAAATTCACGGAAAAATATATATAAGAAATACGAAAATATTGGCTTATTTTTAGCCCTCGTGGTCTTAAAAATTGTGTTTTTGGCAGAAATAGAGCTTCATATTCATGGTTTATTTTAGAGTTTTCAACGATTACTGCCACCTTAATGCTCAAATTAAGCGTTGCCCAGTGTAGTGCAAGAACGGCAAAAGGGTTTTGCTCATCTTCCGGGCAAAAGGAGAGGTATCTTACTCGAGTCGTCCTCCCTCTCCCTCGAGGACTATCCTTCACCAATCTCTCTTTCTCCTCCTCTCTTCCATCTGCCTCTCAGTCATCTTCCGCACCGGAAAGGGTTTGGGGACATCCCGCGGGAGCGATTACAACGCCACCCCACATCCACCCCCCCCTCTCCCAGCCTCGCCCCCTTCACCCCACCTCCCCATCTCCTTCCCCTGTCCCCCTTCTTCTCCCCGCACCCGTCCCTTCCAAATATCGCCCCCAGACAGGCCTTCCATCTCCCTCACCCTTCTCTCGTATTCCATCACCGCAACCAATGAAGGATCGGCTTGATTTTGTCTCTTTACGTTGCTTCTGCTCAACTGAAGAGCAAAGGTGTTCATTTTGATGAAATTTCCCTAGTATTCGGAGGGCAGTTGACGGAATAAATATACCCACGTAAGTGTGGCGGTACGATGGTTTTATATCGATTAATTGACTGTTTATTTGGTGGAAGTGATCGATGAGTTAAGTCATATGCGCCACTGAGGATATGTTGGTAAAAGAACGATTATCTGGGTAGTGGAGAGAAACAGAATTCCTCCCGCCACTCCCCGTCGCTGCCGGTATTCGAAACCTCGAAAGAACAATTGGAAGCTAGTACTCAGGCAATTAAAATAAAACTAATCGTCGACGGGATCACTTTTTGGAATTTTTCCGTGGTTTGGAATGAAATAACTTTGTAATTTTTCACACGGTTTATTATCCTCCGTAGAAGATAATAAACCGTGTGGAAAATTACAAAGTCTTTTCATTCCAAATTCAGGCAATTATCCATCTGCAATAAGAGTAGTTAATAATCCTATCCCCATTTTTGATAAAGATCAAAGAAAATATCGATGTGAGGAAAGCTATCGGATATAAATATAATTTTCAAATATATCGTCCGTACTAAGAAGTCAGTAGTTAACGCTATCATTGAGATATTCATGATTTATTAGGTCGCTGGGATACTCGGGAATCCCGACTCGGTTCTCTTCATTGTGCAATATGTGTTTCTTAATTTGACGCATGCATAAATGTGTTTCTTTCTAAACAGTGCATTTTTCATAATTAATTAAAGAGTTATTAGTTAATGGTGAAATTAAAGTCTTGTTATGACATAGTTTTCTGCCTCGATGTCCTGCACTCAAGAAAATATTAAAAATAAAAGAATGTGTATCCTTATTACAAACCTCAATAGCTGTAACCGTAAAAAAATACATACAAACCTATTTCAAGCATCGATTTTGCGTCAGTAGTTCTGAAATATACTTATCGACATTCTTTACGAGTTTTTCGCCAGGTAATAAATTTACCTACTTACATTGCGTTTTTGTGCCTGTTTTAGCGTCAGCCTTATCGCATTCAGGAGATTATGTAAATCTTCTCAGTAACTCATATTCTATCTTGGATAAAAATAATGCGATGCACAGACGGTTTACAGACGATTGTCCTTCTATCTAGGTTTGTCGATAGGTAGTGTAACTCTTAGCAGTAGTAGTACTCCCTAATACTTGAATTATTATCTGTTACCTAGTACTAACAGCACGCCGTGCATGTTTTCTACGTAAGTCTTGAGTCTCTGTCCATTTGTGTAGTTGCATAATACATATATATTAACGGTCCCTCTCCATTGAGATAATATCTGTAGTGTAGTGCATGCTTGTGAGGCTTCGCCTCGTGACAAGCATTAGCGATTTAAGCTAATGCATAATTAGCCGTAGTTACACGAACTTTAGGGTATAGTGTAATGCATGTTGGTGAATACTCACCCCCTGCCACACACCCCTGAGGTGGCTTGCAGGGTATTTTGTAGATGTATATTACGGAATCCCAAATTTTTGATCTTCCTCGGCCTCGGCAGGGATTCGTCGCTTTGAGCAATCAGACGTCCTCGGGTGGTATCGTCGTCTAAACATATAGTCGTCTCGCCGTAGATTGGCCCAATCCAAAAGTTACAAGGTCTGGAAAGATAATCATAGAATTGGATTCCGTCATTCTGTTATACTCGGATTGCACCCAGAGGGTGTGGCAGCATTCTTTGCATCCCTCTCCCACACTTTCCCCTCCGTCCCTGACACCCGTCTCCCCGGGAAACTAGGAGACGCTGTCGCGGCAGTTGAAGCCACAGACGGAAGCTCTGCATCCACCATAAAATCGTCATGTAAGTCAGGGATACATTGAATCATATTTTTCTAGGATCTCGGAACTATTATACTTATCTCGATGGACGGGTGATAAATTTCGAGACGCCTTTATCGTGCGGGCAAGATTAAGTCGATGAAAATTAGAGGAAGTTTGCTGTGAGAGGTTCAGAGGTTAACTATTATTTATGATGGAGTCGAAATACATATTACTTCAAGCGCTAATTACCACTCTCCTTTAAAGGAGCCTAATATTTATTGAGATTTCGATTTATATCCATTTATTCTTAAAGTCCATCAGATTTAAGATCCCACTAACCCCTAATTCCGAAGGAGATCCTTGTCCGGTACTCACAGCCGCCCTATGTGAATATTTAAGTTCAGGAATAATTGTTTTGTTTTTTCCATGATCAGCGTAAACTTTGGTTTAATTAAAGTATTTTGAAAAGAATTCCAGCTTTCTCTTCATGCATCGAGGATTCCTCTCTCTTCTTCAACCCATCCCCTCCCTATCCTTCCCCAGTCGTCCAACCAAAACTCGCTAGTTTGACGTCATCCTGCGCCTTGAGATCCCATTGAACCCACCTTCCCCGAAAGTGCGGTGCCCCGTCCGTCACAGTATATATATATACTGTGATTCTTCCTTTACCTCTCACTGAAGAAGGTGGCGGCGATCCACCGAAAAATTTTTATAAAACCCGTGTGTGTCTTTTTATGTGTTTTTTCCTTTTGGTCACCCTTGTGACGAAGATTTTATATATTTATAAATATATATATATATATATATATATATATATATAATATATATATATATATATATATATATATATATAAAATCGCATATATCGTCGGGATCTCAGGGGGTTGGTGGAAATAAAAACCTATTACCAACTGCATTTTTTGGGTTAATATAAATTTGGGTAAATATATATATATATAACATTTTTTAGGTTTCGTTTTGTTTAATATCTCATGAAGCTTTATTTATGCCTTTCCTCTCATATTTTTTGTTGTCAGGGATATTTTCCTTGATTTCTCTCTTCGATCAACTTCGAGTGTTGCAGTTGCTACACATATGGTGCAAGGCGATTTCATAACCTGGTCTACTCTTCTCAATTTTATATGATTAATGCATTAACCATCGGCTATTTGTATGGTACCCTTTCCTATGAGTGTTATCAACGAATGGATTTGTCCTTGTCAGCCTTCTACCTAATACTTTCCTTCCATCAGGAATCACCTCGTATCAGCAGCTGCTCACTGCTTTTTATTCTACAGCACAGCTATTCAGAGTATACATTTTAGGCTAGCCGTCTCTGTCGAGAAAAGATTGATATGGCACCTAAGGACTTGGAAGGAAAGGATCTTATCTCTCAGCTCGGAAGTGACACTTTTTGCGCTTACCTTTTCCCGACAAAAGATCTTGAAGCCATCTTTTAGGAAGGCGACCTCTGCACCTAAGGCGCACTCCGCTGAGAAAAGCGGAAAATCTGCACTTCTTTCAACGCTGTCTTGTCTCTCACATCCCTTCCTGGCCTCAAATGTCCACTTCTCCCTGGTGGAGATGATATATCATCGTGTAAACTCGCATCAGAGCCGGTAGACAAAAAGAATGCCACAGCGACTTTCTCTGCCTGTATGGATTCCCCCTGCATTTAAGAGATCAACTTTGCCTTGGCTTATGCGTATAATGTTTTCCCCTCGTTGTATTTCTTTTCTGTATATTCTTTTTTTTATAATATTCGCTCTCTCCTCTATCTAGAACTAATTTACCATAGTATCTATGGAAGAAATCGTACTGTTATCAACGATTCTTCTTTAAAAAAAGCCACCCAAGCCAAAGATTTGAAAGAGAAGTTGACATTAGTAATAATTTTACTCAGCATTGCCTATTTTGATGGATTTGGGAATAGCGTTTCTAATTCTATCCTTGGTATTATTAATGAAAAACTTAAACTTTGTGTTTCCACAACGATAATATATGGAGAGTCTTTAGTAGACGACCCGGGTTTCGACGTACCCACTCTAACGTTATCTTCAGGAAGACTGCAAAAACTCTTTTTGTAGTCTTCACCTGAAGATGACGTCATAGTACGTCGAAACCCGGGTCGTCTACTAAAGACTCTCCATATATTATCATTGTGGAACCACAAAGTTTAAGTTTTTCATTTATAAAATGAATAAGTTCCACCAAGTAACGCCTGAAACTACGAGTTCTATTCATGGTGGTCAATATTTTTGCGATTTTCACAAATATTTTCTTGTAATTACGTTTTTATAGTATTTCCGAGTAATCTCGCTCTGATGATGCATTTATATTTTATATATTCAGGCTCAAATTTGCAAAATCCCATGCTGAATGGAATATATGAGCTTTTTAAATTTACCAAACTGTTTTAAAAACAACCGGTTTCGTCGAATAGTTGAAATCACTCGTCAAACTTCATTTATACAACGAGACCAATATAGAGTATACTGTATGATACCAAAAAATAATATAGATCTCTTTAATACATGGGGAAATCTATACACCAGAGAAAGTCACTGCGGGATTTTTTTTTGTCTACCGGCTCCGTCGATCTCCGATGCGAGATCATATATAAAATCTCCACCAAGGAGAGGTGTTCATCTCGTCGTCGTAAATGAAACGCAGTGTTTATTTAGAAAGGCTTTATTTCGTTTGAAATTTTATTCACCATATCGACTTTTTTCTAATCGCGATGCGTTCATGGAATGCCGCTGCAGATGGAATGCTCTGTCAATCAGAGCACATACCATCTAGTGCTTCCCTCTACGGTTGCCGGCCGCGAAACATTCATTCTCATCAGGTTCCGCCAATCTCGTCGACACCTTTCTCCCGTCGGTGGAGAGTTTTCATCGTTCCCAATCCGTCCGCTCCCGTTGGCCGTCCACGATCTCCACGTCCGTCTGGGAATGCCTGCGAGCGGAGTAAAAGTGTAATGTTGAGCCCTTTTCCTCGCGGGACGATGTCGACAGCGGGGCTGGGGTGTGCGGGCAACACTTTCCCTCGGATCTGCTCACTCTGCCCCTCAACCCCCCGAAACTCCCACCCCCTCCCGTCCCCGGGGAGCCATTTCCCTTCCCTCCTTCCCCTCAACCCCCTTTCCTATTTCACTCCCCCCTCCTCCACCCCCCCCCCCCCCCACGGGACTCCGGGAAAAGTTTACGCTCGCCCTACTTGCTATCTCCCTTCCTCTCCCATCTTCTTTCTTTTCTCTCCTCTTCTTTGCTTGCTTATCTTTCTTCCTTGACGATGGTTATGGTTTGTCACGTCATTAACATTGTAGGAATTGAAACGACAACAACAGTACACTTGAATATAAAAAAACTTTGTACCTACCGGTAAGATTCATTAATGTTTTATTAAGTTTTCTTTCCATTTGTTATACACTGTTCTCCAAAATTTCAGTACGAATATTTTATGTATGTTCGTAAAATATTCAATTTGTATTCAAAGTATTGGTTTCCGATATCCATAATTGTTATATATATCATTTATACCATTCATTTTTTAATATTATTATATTATTCGGTTTGATGGACGGGATGAAGAAAGGTAGGACTTTTGCTGAGACGAAGAAAGAAATACTAGAGGTAGAAAGGGCACGGCACGTGTAAGAGTTGGTTGGATATTCTCTGACTTTCATCACAACCTACCTCCAACCGGTAGATTACTGTAATGAATGAATGAATTATATTTTTCAATCAAAATTTTAGCATGGATATCCATTTTTGCTTTCTTTTTTTATTGGTGCTGATTTTTTTCCCAAGAAGAAATCTTTTTTATCATTGTCATAACAACAAGGTACTAAATTTATGAGTATAAACTTATTTATATAATTATAACTAGTATTAACTGTTTTCGTTACATTGTGTTATACTATAGAAGATGTTAATATTATAGAGTGAAAAGTTGAATAAAGGAAGTTGAAAATGTTTAAAACATTGACCAACTCCCGTTAAAATACGAATACAATTAATTTTTACATCTTCTTGACGAAAGATCCGGTTAATTTAAAAAAAGTAGAATACTCTCAACGGCTGTTAATACGGGATCTGCTTCATTTAAAATTATTGAAATTATGTTCCCATATTTGAGATCATCATGATCTGAAATATCGAAACACGTAAAATACTGAGTTGTTAATCGTGTTTCGGACTTGACTTCATTGCTATTTATGTTCAGGTTGTAGTGTTTATTTTGTTTAATTATGTTCCAAAACCTTGCGTGAAAGCAATATTAACTGTTTATGTGTCTCGCTCCTTCTTGCTTCATTCTTGGTTTTTAATCTTCTTCTTCTATCGAATAACCCATTTGAGGGTGCGATAAATCACTTCTGGATATGCCTTTTTTGATTCAATTTTCTTTTTGTCCATCTTTCCTTCATCCTTTGAGAGTGCCTTTCCTGTTGTTCTTGCGTCCATTTTCTTCCATCCCTCGATTTTTTTCTTTCCGGAAATATTGCTGTGTGAATTACTTCTCTAAAAAGAGTTCGGTCATCTATTGTGCCAATCTTTATTCCAAAGTTTTCCATATCTTTTTGAGTTTCAATGAACCAAGTAGGTTTGGATTTTTAGCTGTTTAGTAGGTCGAAGATCTTCTTGGTTATTCTGGAGTTACTCATTCGAAATATGTGACCATAAAACTGCATTCGTTTTTTCTCATTACGTCGACTAATTATTCAACTTTTAGATATAGCTTTCTGTTTGGTCTTAATTTTTATTCTGCATTTAAAATTATTAAAAAAATTACGCAAGAAAACATGCCTGGTTTTTAATCTATATATAGTAAGTTGAAAGTGGTAGCGCCACACTCAAAAGTAACGGAATGAGTTTCTGTGTACTTGGCGATCTTGAGTTAAAAACTTTCTAGCTCAATTTCCGTTGAGATTTATTAATATTTCGAACGTAATACGGTATAATGTAATCTGTGGCAAGACTGCTTACAAGAGATTCAGCTGACCACTTTCAGACAAGTCTTATTCGCCCATTATGCATCCACCCCGAAGTTGCGGCATATAAGATTGGCCGTCAGGCGCGACCCTCCTGCGTGGAACTTCCTAATCTCCTCCGGTCCCCAAAAACATGAGACCAGGATATTAAAGCGTGTCCCGGAACGGGTCGAGAAATCCACGGGTGGGGTTGAGTTGCCGTCTCCAAACCCTTCTCGTCACATCCACCGGAATTCCCCGGAGTTGCCGACACATGAGAAGTTGCCTTCGACCCACCATATCCCATTCCTCGGACACAACGGGGCTGGACGGTCTCCAATCAATATTGCGTCCGTCTTAGGCATTTCAATTTCGAGACAGGAACATGTCTCTTGACTTTCTTACTTATTTTTTCATTGGTTGATTGGGTCACGCGCCACGATTTTCCCCGTGTAACATTGCGAGCATGACGGGGGATGAAAAAAATTTAGTTTCTTGATGTGCGATAATTCAGTCTACCAAATCTTTCAGTATATTTGACAAATTTGATCTCTTTTAAGTTTTTCCTTATGTATCCTTTTCCTGGATTATCTTCACGTAAGTTAGTTGGAAAGTTAAAATAATTAAAAATACGCGTGTGGTGCGTACGGTGTGGAACGCGAGTTCATTACTTGAGGATCTATAGAAGAAATATTAATAATCGTGTCATAATATTAATAAATGTTGAGAGATTTATAGTAGCAATATTTGTAGTTAGAAGGTCGTAGTATCAAGGAAGCCAAGTAAGATTATTTGTCGTAGGGAGGTTGAACAGTGATGGCACAAAAAATTCGGCCTTGTTGTGTGCGACAGCGAAGCCAAATGCTTGCTCCAGTACAGTGAGTGCCTTTCGACGTTGGGGCAGTCACATCAACACACCACTGGCCATGTTATGAGCTCGAGCAAAAGCCAGTGAATACATTGGATCCCAGATTAACTTATTCCTCACCAAATCCTCTGCCTCAAACCCTTGCAAAGTGAAGTAAAAAAAACTGATGTGCCAGTCTTCCTTAAAAACACTGGAACGTCATTATTTTGGATCTAAAATAATATTTGGTCAGTTTATTCCTCTCATTTTTATGGTCAATGAATCCTAATAATTATAAAAGTTTGTAATGAACCTACCAACCATTGATACAAATATAAATATATTTTCTCCTTTGCTTACAGGTGAGTGCTATAGCAGATACGAAGAATTTTATGAATTCAATTGCCGCTCTGGTGAGTAGGATAATAGTTATTCAAATATGTCATTATTTCCTCATTACTATAGAATCAATGTTGAGTGAGTTGAAAAAAGACTCACTAAGTCAGTTAATTCAAAATATATAATAAAATGAGAGACATCTGGATGTAACATCTGGATGTGTCATCTTAAACTGTGTCAATATTAGAGGTTATGTTTCTATTGAATGATTGTCTGTAATGCTAACGATTTCCATTGCAAAAGGGCGCAAATGAATACCATTATGTGGTGTATGGCTGTATTTTGTATTTGCCAATACTAGGTGCTACTTTGTTTAAATTATTTATGTGAAAATGCTTTGAACCGTTAGAGCGCTTTAAATAGTTACCGGTGTGCGGGGTAAAAGCGATTTTTATTTTTGCACTCAGCAAACATTTCTTGCTAATAGGCAATTTTTGAGAAGAAATGTCGCAAGTTGTGAGAAATTACTATATTATGATTAAAACACATGTACTGATCTATGAAAACGGGGATTATAGTCAATGCAGAACAAATAAACATTCCATGTTTCTCAAACAGCTCCAGGATTCTAAAGCGATTCGGCGAGCTCTTAATGCGTCGGTTCAATCCAACCATTAACATAATGCTTCAGGTAACGGAACGCAAGAATAGATATATTATGAGAAATTATAGTTAGCAATGAGATACATATTTAGAGAGGCATCACCAGCTGATCCTAGAATTCATCACTATGAAAAAAGCTTGCTGAGTTTTTCACCGTCCTCCGAAACGGTAGATCGTGGGACTTCATAAGATCGGCAAGTATCAAACACAGTATATGCCATGCTTAATAGACATTTAGTTGAAGAGATGACAAATCTAATTTTCACATATATGACTGCCTACGAAAATATAAGAAATTTACACCACCAGGAATACATATAAAAGAAAACGAATTTGCAGGCTCAATGCTATTTGCAGATTACCAAGTCATAATTCAAGATAATGAAGACCATTTACAATTGGCTGTTCAAATATTAAATCTGATATCTAGAGATTATAAATTTAAGATATCTGTACAAAAAACCAAGAAAATGGCATTCCTTGGGATGTACCCAATACGAACTTAAATAGTAATTGAAAATAATACCTTGGATCAGATGTCACACTTAAAATATTTGGGATGCGACATCACCTATGAAGAGGACAGAGACATTTTAAATAAAATAAATAATTACCAAAGAATATGTGGGACTATAATAAGAGAACTGAAGTGAAAATCTGCCAAAGAAACACAAATACAATTTTACAAAATAATGGCTGTTCCCACATTACTATACGGTTCAGAAGCTTGGACACTTAGAACAAGAGACTGAAAACAAATTGAAACGTCAGAAATGAAATTCCTTAGATCTGTGAAAGGCTGTACACGCCTGGACCATATAAAAATGGATACATAAGTGCAACCAGTGACAGAAATTACAACTAAGTATAAAGGAAGATGGAAAGATCATGTTAAGCGCATGCCTCTAGAAAGGATTCCCGGAAAGGTTTTAGAGTATAGGAGAGAAGAAGTGTTGGGAGGCCGAGATTACGATGGTAAAGCCGGAACAGGCAAATTGCCTAAACCTGGAAAGGAGGAAGAAGAAGAAGATGACGGATTCCCTCGTATATAAGTTTGCGAGGAGTAAGTTATGAAATTATTCGTAAGTAGTGCGACCTCAGATGGAACCACGGTTGAGAACCAGCGTGCCAGAGAGGAGCAGTTGTTCTCAAAACCTGTTACTTGGGGTCGATCACTGTACAAGACCATGTGAGGAGATGAAAGGAGGAACAAAGATGTTTGCAAAATGGAGAAATGAGTCCATCGGGTGCCACTTAACGCTAAGAAAGTCCAGATGGATGGTGTTACCTTGCGACACAATGGTGTTGTTAGGAGCAAGTTTACGTAAGGAAACAAAAGTCATCCCTGGAAGATAATTCGTCGACCGAAAAAAATGTTTGTTTGTAAAGTGAAAAGGGTGTTTGAAAAGCCAGTGAGCTTTGAATGGGAGGTAGTTTTATATTGTCATTAAATCTTTTTTACGGAAATTCTTATGAAATGAAGGTGCATTTTAGTTAGGTTCTTCTCAGTAATTTTGTTTTTTTTTTTAAATTATTCAATTTAATTAAAAAGGATTAATCTAATTAAATCATGATAGAATTAATTATTTATACAGAATCCTTTATAAATACGATATTAGCTCTAGGCATGCTGCCGCTATAATTGCCATTGAAACATAAGGGATTTATTTCCATTATTTGTACGGCGTATCATTCGTAGTGGGAAACTGAAATTATTAGGCGTTATTTAAGAAGTTCCTTAAGCCAAGCACTTTCGGCTCGATAATACGGCAGTGAGTTTTATAAAAGTAGCATTAAGTAAATATTATTTAAGATAGATGCTAATGTGCCTTTTGATTTTTCCTACGATCGAAGCATTTTCTGGCTCGTGATTATTTAATGTATATGGTGCTAAAAGCTGTTTGGATAAAATTATTTTCCCAACAAAAAAATGTTTGTATGTATAGGGGATTATAGAAGGCGAATTTAAAAAGTGATTAATTTCCGATTTCAAAATAACTAAATATTACTGAGGTTCGTTTTAGCTCAGCTTAGAATTATAGTTTTAATGATTCACTCAAAATATTTTATTTCGTAAAATTTTCAATGCTGAAAAATGTCTTGGAGACAATGCAAGTAGTCAATATTCTATATCAATGGAGAGCCCCTCAGAATGTAATGACTAGGAGTATTGATGGACAAAACTTGTTTTGCACAATGCCTTAGGTCAATTGTGAAGAGTTTATCTGCATTGGAATAACATTATACACGAGTTTGTGGTGAATACTTAACAAGTAATTAAAAGGGATGTTACAAGTCAGGGAAATGCAAGGGAATTTGAAACCCGTCAGGGAAATCAGGGAAAATCGTCGAGCTGTCAGGGAAAAATTGGATAAGGGTGAAGGTCGATGAGTTGGTCAGTGTCCGATGCACCCCAACTATACGTCCGTTCGTTGTTGCCGGAGTCGATGTTCCATCTTTTGATTTTGTCTTAGTTTCATAAATTTGTCATTAAATTTGATGAGTAAAAGGAACGTAAAGGAAACGCTTGAGAAACTGTCAGGGAAAATCATAGCTTTTGTCAGGGAATAGTCAGGGAAATGTCGGGGAATTTCATTTCCAGAATCTTGTAACCCTGTAAAACTTCACTTGCCCCACCCGCTGGGGGAAAATGAGTGGCAAAATGTGGTTTTGGATGTACCTACAGTTGTTTTCATAATCAAGGGGATTTGCTGTAAATATTTCCTACACCTGTGAATTGGCTTTGAGGTATGGGTTTTTAGAAACCATAGAGCTATTAAAACTCGAATGGTTTTTCAAGCATGAAAGTCCCAAGCGTATCACTCATTATTAAATGAAGTTTATTTTATGGCAATAACTAAATTTATTGCTTTCTAAGTCTCATTCTTAAAAATCGTGCTCCATCTTCCCTACCACTCAGTTATAACCTTTCCATTATATTAAGAGCACAGGAAGTATTTATTATATGATCTTATAATAGGTAGATTAGTATTTATTAATATAATTAGGGCAGAGCTATCGTACATTTTGAGTTTTTTTGGCAAGTGCGTTGCCAAATTCGACTCCAATGCGCCGAGCTTAAGTTTTCTGTTGAGCCACAACACCGCTGGTGATATTATTATCTTTTAAGTTTGGCATTTTCCCTACTAGCGTATCGCGGAGACTGAAACTCGATTTGCGGCCCATGAAATGTTTCTTTTTATCACTTCATGTTTTACAGCGCAGATGCCGTTTATTGTTACGTCACTCATGCTCTTTCCTTCGTTCTTCTATTTTATTTGAAAGAGTCGGAACTCGTTTATTTTTTAGCGCCGACTAGGTTTCATGAATCCATGTTGAGGTACAGAAATAAAAGAATAGAGTCACGGAAGTTGGGGCAGATAAACCGGCCCGCAAAACTGACTGCCGACGAAAGTTTGAGCGGCGAAAGATACGGGGAAAAGCTGTACAGTGAATCTTGGAGATAAGTTAGGTCGTAACGGCGTTGGGGTCGGTAGGAAGAAAAAAACGCATAGCCCTCATCTCGTCTCGTTGGAGGTAATCTGAACTGAAACAGTATCCACGGGAGCATTTCACGGGCATCGCAGTTGGGTTATATACGTTTACTGAGACTCCCTTCGTAGTTCACCCCCTCTCCACTTTAATCCCATATACTTTAACGGTTAATATCCAGTCTTAACGGTGGGCCCCTCACCGTACCGTGCCACCTTTCTCCTCCCGCGTTTCCCCAGCCCCTCTACCCCACATCTACAACCCTCGCTGACCCTGCCTCCCTGAGCCCAGCGACGCCACCTTTTTCGACTTCCCGCTTAAATTCATCCGAGGAGGCCTCAAGAGGATTTTGTCGGTGTACCTCGCGCGGGGATCGCTTTGCATAATATCTCTGGCCCTCGCGTGCCTGGAGCCGATCCACACCCCCTCGACCTCTCTTCTGAACGCAACCCCCACACCCCTATCTGGCCATCCAAGTCCGTTCCTTCTCAGTGTTGAGTATCGGAATTTAAAAATCGATAGATGACGTCGTCGAGTTTTCTAAGTCATTCCGTTGATGTTGGTGAAACATCGATCTTAATCATTTATTTTACAATGATCGATTGTTATATGAATCATTCCATACAGCCCCAGGAAATGGTAAAAAATGTAATCTATAAATCGCGCCGTGGGTGTTTCATAATATTATTTTGTTGTCCCCAGTGGTCGTGGAGGAAAGGGCTTCTCTATTTGCCTAAAAAACGTGTGACCTACCGAAGAAGTATCTAAGTGTTATGTGTAGGTGAAATTACTTTAATTTGGATTCTAAGAGGAGAAATTACGAAATTATTTATTTTCTTTGAATAGTTATTGACCACTGTAACAATACATTGGTTAAATGATGGAGGTTTGGTCATGTCTTTATAAGAAACTCAACTTCCTATTTCCGCCGACGTTTCGCCTTTTTATTAATGAGGCTTCTTCAGGGCTCTAGGCATGCTGAAAGTACAATGCAAGGAATACAGTTAATAATAATTATAATACCACAAAGATGAAAAAAACAAGGCGAAAAGTCGGCGGAAAAAGGAAGTTGAGTTTCTGAAAGAAAACATGACCACACCTCCATAAATTAACCAATGTAGAAATTATTTATGAAATAATGAATAATTTTTCTCATTTCCAGTGGTAACTTGATTTTAACAAGCCATAAATTAAGATATTTAATAGTTGATGTTTTCAGGCGTCACTTTGTCGTACTTCATTGCAGGAGAATGAGGTAAAATACCTATGTGAGGACCTCAAAACGATATATTTAACTAACCGTGCAATGCTTTGATTTTTACTAAGTCATTATCATAACTTTTATCCAATTTACTGCCGTCAATAACGTAGAATGACTTCAAATTAATGCACCATAAACATATGTTGATTATTTATCTCATATTGTTAGGCCATATTCTGTGGTGGAAAAAACTGATTCGAAATGGTTAGAGAATACAGAAATCCTGTATTAATCTTTGGAATGAAGAAAAGCTAGGACATCAATTTTCGTTTACTGTAGGCCAAATCTAGTCATTCATAGTAAAAATTAACCGTAATGTTATTAATTTATATTACTTTGGTGATTAAAGAGACTATCAACCGATTTATTCCGAACCTAATTAACCTAGAGTCATTATATTTAATGCTGAAATATATGATTTAACGTGAAGTAATTACGGGGCATAAATAGTCAGGATCGGTGGAAACCATGGAATGGAGCCATCGGTTGAATGAAGGTATCTGTTGGCGTTGGGTCGAAAATTCGAGTGAATTCAGGTTCAATAAAATACTCGATGCGATACGGATATCCAGCTTGGTGTGGGTGCCGGCGGTGGAGTAAAGTTTCCGATGCCTTAAGTGCTTAAGACCTCTCTCTTCAAAGGTGAGTAAAAAAGCATAAACGCTGGAATCTGCTGGGATGGGGTTCGCAGATAGGTACGTCTTCCACTATTCCCTATCCCGCCACTTTTTTTTCCAAGTAAGCCATTTCCAGCCGATGGATGCACTTTACGTGGAGTCACGTGAAAATATTTTATTCCCGAATTTCGTTCTTGAAGTCCGTATCGGGTGAAGGATGGTGTGGAAATGGGAGTAAGCAGTTGGAGTAAGAACCACTACGTGAGTACCGTGACGGCGTGGTGCTAGTGAGTACCTGGGGCACTTATTGCCCGGGGCGCTCAACGAGATGAGCATTGGAAACAGCCATTACGGCGGTGGAGTTAAAAATTCACTGTGACACGTGACCCCAAAAAATATTTCCGTTTCTTTCTGGATCTATGCGACAAGTAGGCACATCCAGTGTATATTCCTTTGAATTTTGCGTGCAAGAAGAATAGTTGATAGTTTAAACACACTCTACTCTTTCAACTTGACTGATATTTAGCGATATTTAAGGCGATGGCGCGTATGATCTGGGCTGTGCTTGGAGGTTTAATTTCCATTGTATGCCATTGCGCTTACCTGCCAAAAATATGAGGCATGAAGATTATTTTAAATTGGCTGTCTGGAAACTATAGATAACCATTAAAAAGATAAAATGCCATTCAGCGTTATACGTTTGGCATTAAATAGCTCCGTGTAACAATAAACAATTATTTTCTGTGATGCGCCCCACTCTTTCAGGGCGATATGCAAGTGTTAGTCCTACTTAATTTCAAAATTGAATTGAAAGTGCTTAGGAAGACGAGGTAATCTTGGAGTTAAGTTTTTTTCTGAGTGTGATGCAGCTCAAATTAAACGCAGTTGCGATTGAAAAAGTTTTTTTATCCGAACGAGAAATTCCCATTTAATGCCAAAAACCTTTTCAGTTGGACGCGATTCTGCACTAAATCGAATTGCCAGCGGTTTGTCCGATCAAATTAATTTTTTTTTTTCAATTAACGCAAAGCCATTGGATAGCGACGCAAAGCTGATAATTAAATCATTCAGTGGAATGTTTTTATGTGCTTAACCTGCTGGAGATGAGACCTGCTCTTTATTGCCGAAACTAGCATTATTGTTGATTACTTTTTGAGTATGGGCACCTTCGAGGTGACATAAATGTGAGTCGCTCCTCTTGGGCAATTTGTTACGGAGAGAGCATTTAGGGTGAAACATTTCGATGGTGGGAATTGTATGTGCCAGGATGAGGAAGGAAATAGTAGAGTACTTTGTGCGCCCGAGGTCGTGGTCCATCACACTCTTGCCGTTGCTTGCCAGGATTTGAGCGCCCCTTTACGGCGAAGACCGTCAACCACACAGTTCGACCACAAAAAAACGAAGGACAGTCGTATCCCGTAAGCGCTTTCCTTCTCTTCCGCTGTCTTCCTCGCATTTCCCTGATTTAGAGAGATCTGGAACCCTAGTGGACCCTGGAGGTGGGTGATCATCATCAGACTGGGGACCTGCGGTAGAGGGAGAAGACGACTTGATGGTGAGCGATTGGTCGCTGCGTGAGCAAGGGCGACCTTCTGCAGTCCGTAACGGAGGCGAGTCCACAATTCTCTCTCCAAACCGACCCGATTTTCACTTTTGGAGCAGCTCCGCCAAATCCACTGCCGTTTGTCGCCGGAATCAATGTCCGCTCAAGCTGACCCCGGCCGTCTTTCCTTTCGAATGGATTCTCGCGGAGTGGTCGGTCACCAAAAAGGACAGCGTGCCTGGCTTAAAAAAAAAGACGCAGCCTCCTTTTCAAAGGAAGGCGGGAATTTCCTTGCCACAATGAATTTTTCTTATTTGCGTGTAACCTGTTAGTAAATCATTATTGCTGACTATTATATGTGCAAGTTATTTAAGGAAATTCAATGCAAAAATAGTCTAATCGAAAAACGTTGCAGTTACGTTCTCAAATCATATATTTGTTTTTAAACCAGTTTCGATACCTAAAATAATTTTGAGTTTCATTGTTTAAAAATTATGTAAAGACTCTTACTCCCGACAGTTTCACTACACCAAACTCAAGACTGTATGGATAATTATAAAATAATATTGTGTTAAAACAGAGAATAAATTTAGCCTAATTACTTGTTACTTGCATTTGTAGAATAGAATAGAAAACAGTTTATTTTCTCTAGGACAGGTCCTGTGGGACAGGCATACAATTTTACAATAAGTATTACTGTTAGTGTCATGGCAATTAAAAAAAATATATTCGGACAGTTATTGGTAGTTAAACACTAAAATATAAACATAGATCAAATTATGCTGTTAATTAAGAAAAGAGATTAAACAAAGCAACAAAAACATACAAATACAAATTGACAGTTAAACACTAACATATATCTAACAATAGACCATTTATCATTATGACAAAAAAAAATAAATTAAACAAGCCAAAAAAATATAGATTCTTACAATTGACTCTTACACGCCTCATACGAATTAGCCTTCTTTCTCGTACAAGAATATTTTGTATATTTCGTTCTTAAGCATATACAACGTATTTGCCTTCTTAAAATTTTCTGGTAGAGAGTTCCACGTTTTAGATGAAGTAATCTGAAATGAGTTCGAAAATAAGGTAGTCCTATATGCAGGGAAATAAATATAGCTTGGATTTTTTCTCGTGGTTATGGCAGATAATGGGGCCCTGAGAGAAAACATTTCAAATAGATAAGAGGGTGTTTCGTCCTTGTAGATTTGGAATGAAAAAGTGGCATGTAAGTATTTTCTTCTTGGCGACGCTTGTAGACACCTGAGTTTACATGCCTTGGATCAATAGGGTTGGTGCAATAATTTTATTATCGCGAACATTAGTGTGAATAAGTGTGTCAACCATTTTGCTAAACGCGCGCACACAATTCCCTAATCACTTGTTGTGGCACTGGCTACATGACACGGTTACTGGCCTTAATGCGTTTAGTGTTCTCTCCGTATTCACATCCTTGGTATCCTAGCATGAATATATTTTTATAATCGGTAGATTTTTCGTACCACGTGAGGATTCAACTTCGGTCCATCATATTATTTGAAAAGTTTTGCGAGTGCAGTCGAACCGTTGAGGTTTTTATTTTTCCACCGGCCAAAAGTCAGTAATGAAGAAAGTTTTGAAATTCATGTTGCTGAATGTTAGTTAGTGTTATACTGCTAGTGTAGTGCTGAATGTATGTTAGTGTTTAACTGTCAATTTGTATTTGTATGTTTTTGTTGCTTTGTTTAATCTCTTTTCTTAATTAACAGCATAATTTGATCTATGTTTGTATTTTAGTGTATAACTACCAATAACTGTCCGAATATATTTTTTTTAATTGCAATGACACTAACAGTAATACTTATTGTAAAATTGTATGCCTGTCCCACAGGACCTGTCCTAGAGAAAATAAACTGTTTTCTATTCTATTATACAATTCTACTTTGGGGTGATTGACAGCCAGCTTTTTGGCTTGAGGTGCTCACTACCAAATTCCCTTAAGATTCTGAAAGAGTATGCGTAACTTCTTTTCATATTGAGGGCTAGAGCAGGTGGATTAAAGTTACCATGGTGATAGTTCCAATTTTGTTTCTATTTTCCTGTACATCCACGTTTCAAAAGAGTAGGAAACATAATAAGCAAGAGAAAAGGTTTACTTTCTTTATGCTAAATTCTTTAAACAGCACATACAATTTAGCCTGCTGAGATCATTATAGTCTGTCTTACGTACGATACTACCGCACAGAACACAAAATTGTAATCTTAGCTAATTTTTTAGCTTCTTTTAACGCTTTTTAATTAGTGTTTTTATCATTAGTATTGAATGATCGATTCTATTCTTGATGAAGCCTGAGACAGGTAGTCGGATAAAAGTTCTTGCCTGTGTTTGATAATGCAACGACATTGGAAGCTAATATTACATATTTAAACTAGCTGCCACCAATGTAACATTTGTTTTAATTTTCAGTTTTTTTAGAAGCTTTGAAATTCATTGAAATGGTGTCGGTTCCTTGCAGTGTCCCTTTTTAAATTGCAGTGTTTTGGAAAATGTAACTTTTTTTGGTACTTGGTCTTATAATTTCCTTAAATTTGCGAAAGTACGTGCAAAATATCGTTGATTGAAAGCCTTATAATTGTGGTGAGGTGAAGATTGGACTCTTTCACCTCAAAAGTTTGAAGATCACAAGACTTGCCTTTGGGTAACCAGCGAAAGATCCTAACTGTTTGTTTTGGCATTATTTCATTTGATTTATTCAGTTTTGCGTTCACCTGACAAAAATAGATGCAGGGCAAACCGAATCAAACACAATTCACTATGAAATTAATAAAATAATAGAGAAGACTCAAAACTCCTTTGTTAAAAACAATGTAATGAAGCTAATTACCAAAGATATTTATTTGTTGACACATCAATTTTGTCACATTATGTGTTAAAGGTTCGGCACATCCTGTTAAGTGGCGACTTTTCACAATAATTTTATTTCCCCTTGTTCAACCTAAATGTTCTTTTTGGACTAACTTAGGCAGTAAAACATTAATTTCACTCAACACGTTGACACTTTCACCAACATTAATTACGTCATCCAAGTATAACAGATCAGTTAACGTTCTTATTTTTTGTAAACTTTGAAAATCATACATCTTTACCCGAGTTTCATGACTTGCATAGTTTTCATTCGAATAAATATAAATCCGTGCGTAGTATTGATAACATTAAAACCTTTTCTGTGCTCTTTCTGATATTTGAGCATATTTATTACTGTAAGGATTCGATACAGCTTAGTTACACTCCAATTAGTGGGAAGTAATGAAATTATCAACATACATCTACCACTACTCCAGGAATAGTAGTAGTGGTAGGAGGTAGGGGGTTGAGAGAGGGATGGAGGTTTCCTCTTCGACCAACCCCTCTGCTCTAAGGGACGTGACCCCTCACCCCCATGGGGTGCCAACCCACAGGGGAGTCTGTACAGCAGCCAACTCCTCCCCGCCACTCCAAATTCACCTCAATTCACTCTGCGTCCGTCTTCTCTGTCCGTTCGTTCATGCGAAGAACCCCTCCTACCGCCCCTTCACCCAATACCCCACTCACTCCCCCCACCCTCCTCGCCGAAATCCTTTACGTCAGAAGCCAAAACTCTTCCCTCTCGGAAGCACGTCGACTTATATCCGTGGAAAGCCTCTCTCCACGTATTTCTTCTCTTAAACGTCGGATTCCTTCGTCGTTCCTCTCGGTGCGAAACAATAGACGGCAGCACCGTTAGACTCTGTCTAAGGGAAGCGATTCGTCGTTCCCTATTTTTCATGAAGAGTCACAAACTCGATTCATGAGTGATCAAGTGCTTTTCGTGGAGCGTACTCTTCGTATTGCGATACCTTCGCGTATGTTAATCAGATATCTCTTAACCTACCCTAGAAAAGCTGCAGGTAATTTCAGTTTCTAAATGTGACTGAATTTTAAGGTTTTTTGAGGTCTCATTTCAGCAATATTCCCCAAAACTAATAAAACCAATGTAACGTAGCTGGAAAATTCTCTTGCTTAAATGTTTCTCTAGCTGTACTTATTTTATAAAGTGCATAGCTATATGCCCTGCTTGTAGATTGCCACGTCTTCTCAATATATGAAAAATAATGTCATATTCTATTATTTATTGAAATGTTTGTTTATTTGATTTGAAGTATTTAAACTTTTGATGTTTTTAGCGTTTTCTTTATTGGATGTTATATTTGCATATTGTTTTCCAATACGGGGAAATGACAAACAATTGTATTTCATAAGTTCTTAGTGATGATGGTAATTTATGTCTTCCAAAACCTTGAAAAGTTTCTCCTAGTGAGTTAACTCTCCAATTATGAATAGAGACCAGTTTTCTCCTAGTGAGTTAACTCTCCAATTATGAATAGAGACCAGTTTTGCAGAATTCAAAGGATTTTTTAAATTTAATGTTTCTAAATAATGTAAACAGATTTTTATAACTATTATTTTGTGATTCATTATGTCTAGTGCCTCATGTCTAGTTTTAAATTCCCATACTAGTGGCTGGGGTTGTTAAATCTTGAAGTTTAATGTATGTTTTTATCGGGTTATGTCTCTCCTGGTATAACTCACTCCCTATGTCGAGCACGCTGTTTTGCTTTCACTAAGGATCAATTGAAATGGAGGCATCGCAATTTCTTCCTCGTCGTTTCATGCTATTTCTCAATCCCTCGTTCCTGTGTGGCATTTCTCTTCATCCGCTTAGCATCATCTCCATGCTACGGCCTTCATACCTTCATCATCTATAGCCCGTCGCTCTCTTATCTCCCCGCCCCCTATCCTCCTCTCTTCACGAGTCGATCACCTTGTCAGTCCACCCCATCTTCCACGTCAACTCTCACTATCCACTCCCACGCCGCAGGCGGATAACATTGCCATCTCGCACTCATCCTTGATCCCTTTCCTCGGCTCTAGTTTTGTTTATTCCTTCGCATTATCTTTCACGCCACCGACTATTTCATGAGTCGGCTCTATTTCCTTTCACCTATCATTTTAATTCTCTCAAAAGCCCTTGAGGCAGAATGAATGGAATTTCCTGTTTTTGTATGCGAAAATTATTGATATTGATTTTCGTATTCTGGCCGTGAGAAAAAATTCAAATATTATAGTCATTTGAATATCTCTCTTCGTCTTCTTTGATAATTTTCGTTAATCGTACGATTATCGGATATTGAAAGAAAGGCTACCTTGGCAATGTGCAGGCTTCATTGATAACCAGGGATTTAAGAAGTAACAGCAGGCTATTGAGAGTTAGGATCAAGCAAACTGAACAATTTTGGTGATGATTTTCTGCGTTACTTGCATTACAGCCTTGCGATTACAGCCTTGAATGCATTCATTGGCGATTAATGTGTGCGTGGTGCTCGCTTCTACATTTTCTTTCTTTAAATGATTCTTCAATTGCTCTGAACGAGGTTTGACATCTGTTGATAGTGAATTAATTTATCTTCTATCATATGCAGTTGTGACTAAGCCCCTAGACATTTTGAATAAACGGTGGAAATATAATAACTGCATTCTTTTTATTCGTGTATAGAGATCTGTCGTTAGCAGTACGGTCTAGTTTGAAAACATGGCATAATGATTGATAGATATTTAAGGTGGTTTGAGCGAGATAAATAAATATTGTAATATTAATGGTGCAAAAATATAGTTATATTTGACAAAAATTCTCTGCAATTAAATATATAAAGCCACAGAAGTCTTTCTAACTTGACTAATTTTTTCCCGTCGTACGGCTGAAAACCCTTCAAAACAGCAGATTTTTTTGCGATTCTGTAAACATTACTGTGATGAGTAATAGATTATTTTTTATAAATAGTTGAGAAAACATGTACTCTACACACCGTTAGTTTTTTTACGAAATCTAGGTGCTAGAAGTTCCTAATTTGTTTAATATTCTCCCTCTGGAGCGCACAGCCGTAATCTATCCCATGTAAAACAGCTTATATTTTTAAGGAAATTGCTCGAAAAGTAGTTCGGAAAGGGGTTAATATTTTGATACCATTGGAAAGATGAGAGTTTTTTCTTTAAAAAGAGGACAAATTCATCAAATTCTAGGTGAAGTGATTTTTCGCTACACCATTTCTTCTTTTCGTATTTAAATTATTTTTAGCGGTTTGCAACTATTAACTCTGTCTCTTTTATCTATATAATGGCATTTGTTGTGCAAATAACAGAGCTACAAAAGTATTCCTCGTGGATGAACACTCCCTTCTCATGCGCGAGAGACTTTTGACAGAGCAATCTCCCACGCAATCACGATAATGCTCCATGACTGGGCGCGGATTCGGACGAATTTGGCGCCAAATCTAGCCATGTTTGGCCTCTATAAGAATTGAACGAAAAGACCTCTCGCTATCCTTTATCTGAGGGCGCCAGCAGGTTAGCTGGCGAAACTGTTGTGATCCTAAAGAATATAAAAGGACGCCACCCGAAAAATGTTTATATCATCTGGTCAACGCCACGGAAACCTGCGAACGAACGATTCTAAGATATATGGTTATTAAAAATTGATATGAGATGATATGGAATTAAATCAGCTTCCAATACTATTGAGTGGTTGTTAGGTAAAATCAATGACAACCACATTACATTAAACCATGCCTCGAAGTTTATTTAGTGCTGATGTCATCAAATGGCAGTATTTTATCTTAATGCCATCCGCCGACCTTGGAGTTTGTCTTCAATCCTTTTCAAATACTGCATTAATTTTTCTCATCAAACTTTCCCCATCCAGGTTAATCAGATCGCTCGGATGTGGGGTATTTTTCGATATTTCCTTTTTTTCATCTCGTTGCATTTAATTTTATATTTAATTACACTTTCATTAATCGAGCACGCGGATGTGATGGAACACCCAGATTCAGGGAGGATTTTTAATTCTCGGAGAATAAAATAGATTTACCGGAAGTGGTGAATTTTGATAATCCGTCCTCGTGTTTGCTTGGAGCTCGGCTCCGGGAACGGCGTAAGCCAATTATTAAAAGTGCCATTAAATGAGTAGCGAATGAAATGCGTCGCCGCGTTGGATAATCTCGCAATTATTCATCGAGTTGTCACAGGATGATGTACCATTCCAGCGATTTACGCCTTCATTAGTTTATATACTGCCTAAAGTGATGAAATAAGTTTTTTTAGTAGGTACAGTAAGCCAAAGCCGAGCATATTGACATCGGGAGAATATGCTAGCTAAGCATTAAAAGCGTTAAAACCCGAAACCATGCGCTCCACAATGCCGAAGCCAGGTATTAATTTTCGGAATCTTTCTACTTAGTACTTTTAGATGCTATCAGCTATTTATGTGCATTACGTCAAAATACGCTTTGTATGCTTGCGTTTAACATGGACCTAGAGATTATCTATTCATTGATGAGTGATGATTTGTTTATATTCATAGATCCTGAAATGTTTGTTGGAGTAGGTATGTGGGGTCATTACACGAAACCAGGGATTTTGACGCTTTTGGAGTGATGTTTGCTCACATACAAATTCATCTTTACCATAACTAAAATCATATTTTCAGCTTAATATTTTTCGAAACCCTAGAGTCAAATGTAGCAATAGAACTCTGGAGTATTTATTGAGCATTGAAAATCACATATGACGCGTTATACAAGAGAAATGAGAAAAGTTGTTGAACAATTGCAGAATACAGTAAAGGTTACAAACATATTGGAATCGTTCTGAGAGATATCAGACTCCTGAAAACGATAATGGCCGGTCAAACGAATGAAAGATTTACCAATGACGTCTGTGGATCAAATCATCAACCCAATTTAGAAAGGACGCGAGAAAAGGGGTTTTGACGGATTATAAGGGTTATTTGAAAAAAAACTGAATTGGAGAGCTGCGGCAAACTAAATCTAGGGTTAGATCACTGTTGATGATCAACATTTTTTTCGTTGTGAATTTGTCGTTCCATATGACGTCAGCTTATTCCGTTTGCCATTTACGTATATTTTCTACCCCACGAGTCGCAGCGAGTAATATGACAAGGGTGTTATGACACGGGCCGTGCAAAAGGGAAGAAATACGTAAGAGGAAGAGGGGGATGACGAGAGTGATTTGCATGTTAACAAAGTGCCTAATTTCCTCGCGCTGTCTTCTGTACCTTCTCACTAATTCCAGAAAGTTATTTGAGGATGCGACGGAGGATGATTCCGGTCTTTTGCGGTGTGAGGTGGGTGAGTGGAATGATTAGAAGAGGAGTATTATGTGAGAATGTAGGAAAGGCGGAGAAGGACCTGACGACGTAATTAACCCATTCTCAATGAAAGTAGACAGGTGGCCCACAGTTTTGCGTCCCTTCCCCCGAACGGAGCACTGCATTTATGGTGGTTTGAGCGAGATAGTTCTCTAGTCATAATGGAGACCATATTCAAATTTTTTTTTTTTATTTCAGCGTCTGTAAGAAGTATGAAATAAATATTGTAATATTAATGGCGCAAAGATATAGTTATATATGATCAAAATTCGCAGTAATTAAATAAATAAAGCTACATAAGTCTCTAACTTGACTCATTTTTTCCCGCCGTACGGCTGAAAATCGTTCAAAACAGCAGGTTTATTTGCGATTCTATCAAAATTACTGTGGTGATTAATATACTTTTTTTATAGTTGAGAAAACATGCAATCTACACACCGTTAGTTTTTTGACGAAATCTAGGTGCTAGAAGTTCCTAATTTGTGTAATATATTCTCCCTCCGGAGAGCACAGCCATAATCTATCCCATGTAAAACATTTTATATTTTCAGGCAAATTGCTCGAAAAGTAGTTCGGCAAGGGGTTGATATTTTGATATCATTGGAAAGATGAGAGCTTTTTCTTTAAAATGCTCTCATCTTTCATAAAATTTTTTCTTTGAAATGAGGCCAAATAGAGTATTTGCACACTTTTGGGAAGTGACATCTAAAAAATCTATCGATACTTCAGACACTAAATTTTCATTCTGACGCTCGAGAGGCTTTTCGTTAATTTTTTATTAGCTAATAAAATCTAATAAATTATTATTGCGCCGAAACACTGGTCCGCCATGTTTTGTAGGCTCTGTCGTCATCTCCCATAGTCGACCATTTGTTGATTTGGAGATTGTGTGACTGTGTAGTCTTAGCGTGCGGACGAAACTTTAGCTATTAATTAGCAAATATCGAAATAACTTGGACAAGGCAAATACTATTTCACTCTCAACGCACAGCTAGGCTATTTCGCTTCTGCTTATATGGGAGATGACGTCACACTACGAAGAACCAATGGTTGGGTGTTTAGACCTAGGCAATTTCGATAGTACAACAATGCATATTAAAAGCTATTTATTAAATTAATTAGTTGGAATTATACCTTGCTATTTCGTTCGTGGCATTTCGAAACCAAACACTACTCGCTATAATAAATTTCAACAAAATACCTCACGCAAATACTCTATTCATCAAATTCTAGGTGAAGTGGTTTTTTGCTCAATCCACCTTAAAGTACTCGGAACACGGACTCGGGAATCAGGACCCTGATACGTAAAACCAGCAATTAAGCCACACATGAACGGGAAGCAACTGAAAAAAAGTAAAAGCTTCAAATATCTTGGGATCTTTCATGATAAACAACTGAACTTCCAGCCACACGTAAACCACGTGGCAAAAGAAGTCAAGAATACCTTTCAAGCAATCAAGAGACTCGGCAGGATAACGTTCGGAACGCAATCTGTCAAAACGATCTACCATGGAGTCGCTATTCCAATTATAACGTAACCTCAAATCTGGGGTGAATGAATACACACCTCGCTTATTAAAAGGAAGCTCGATGAAGCTCAAAGAACATGTCTAATTCCAATAACGTGCTCCTATTTTCTCAGTGTGCACAGATCCACTTGCCATAATTGCAAACGAAAAAGCTCTTAAGTACGTAGTGAGGGAAAGAATGGTGCGGGAAGAACTTAAAATCCATGAAACAAGCGAATGCTTTGGAAATATGTTGAGGCGATACTAGACACTGCGGAAACCTAAAGCCGAATCAAGCAAAATAACTCTTCAAAATGGCAAGATGATTGGACCCAGTCAGACAAAGGTGAACACTCATTTAAAATCTTACCAAACCTGGAACAAGAGGGAAATTAAATATCACTGTCTAGGAAATTAGCCCAAATTTTGAGTGGACACGGAAACTGCGATATTTATTTATATAGAATAGGAAAAATTGAGGATGATCTATGTGAAGACTGCAATCTACCGGAAACCATCGAACATCTAATCATGAACTGTCTAAGAACGGAAGTAAACTGAATTCACATACTAAAATACATGAATGAAATGAGAGAAGGCTTCAGTGAAATAATCCTTTTTTCTCGAAGAAATGGACTTCTAAAGGAATTAGAAAGCTTCGTTTAGAAGCAAAACCCAGAAGACAGAAGAACTCGCAGATGAAGAATCCTGTAAACTAGCCGTAACGAAGAATCCCAGGAAGAGAAACAAAAAAATAAGAATAAAATTAAATATATAAGAATTTAACCAATAAGCTGCAACCTTAACCGGTAGATCTACCGCACAGTTAAGAGAAAATATGGCCTGAGGGAAAAGTGGTAGTCCCGGAGAAGAAAATGGCCTGGAGAAGAAAAAGATAGCATGGAGAGGAAATAAGACGGTCTGGGGAAGATGATGCTTGGGAAAGAAGCATGGAGAGGAAATAAGACGGTCTGGGGAAGATGATGCTTGGGAAAGAAGAAGACGGCCTGAAGACGAAGGTGACCTGGAGAAGAAGAAGACGAGAGAAGAAGATGAAGATGGGGAAATAGTTTTTTTTGTAAAATGAGGGGTAAACCTTGGTACATAATTCTAATCTATGCAAATAAACCGGGAGAGATTCAACTGGACATCTCCCCTTATTATTATTATATACTCAAGCCACAACACCAACCCAATTCCCTACGGTCAGCTTCCAGGTAGGTTGCGACACTCTGCTGAATAGTTTCCCCATTCGTTACTTGGAAAACAGTCGTGAAAATGCAATTTCTCCCACTTGCCAAGGGCACCTCTCTTCCTCGCAAATAACATTGCATTTCTTCATCTGTGCTGCGCTTGGACAGTTTGATTTCAACGACCCTCTGCCACTCCTCGCTCTGTAGTGGGAGAGGACCCACGCGGGAATGAAGTGACCAGAAGTGGACAAAGTAATTAGCGGAAGAGTTTGTCTCGGGCAAACATATTTATACGCAAACATACACGCATGTGCTCATGCACACAAGTAATATGTATTCGAGCAAGTGTGCATATAAATTGGTGTATTTTGCACGCGTCACGCGCTGATGCAGTAGCAGCAGCTCGGTCTGTTGGAGAGTGGAAGCGGGAGCCTAAGTAGTGGTGCAGTCGCAGACGGAGTGAGTAGTCGGGGAAGCAGTGCAGTCCTCCGTCCCTCGCGGAATGCGCTTTCCCTCATTCTCAACCCTTCTCCGTTCAACCCCAATACCCTCCTTTACTCGGCCAAGTGAGCCTCGTCACTGTGGTCAGTACGACACGCTTGCTAGTAATAGTTACTAGATAGAGCGACCCACAGCTGAGGTCGTATTATGATTTAAGGTGGCTGGAGCGATTTTTGTTTATGTGCTGATTTGCGTGAAACTTTGCATACGTGTCCTTATCAGTAATATCTATCGATAAAAGTGAAAAAACTGCATGCTACCGATTTGGTTTCCTGGTAATTCAATGATATTTTAACAAGTACTCTTATGGCACACGGCATAGGTATATTTTGAAACAATTCGATTACTTACAAGTATGTACAGATTTTCTCCTAAATGCGAAATAATAAGTTTCATATTATTATAATAGCTGCTACAAAATATCAAGGTATCATGCCGAGTAAGAAAAGCGTATTATTTTATATTATTTTCTCGTAAATTTCGAATTTTACTTCGAAAATCCAAGTCAAATGCTTTAATTAAGACGTAAATTTGAAATATAACTCTTGCATCATATACATGACTTCATGCATGGTGATTTCCAAAGTATAAAGAGGTGTACTTGATTGAAATGTGGTCCAAGAATATTTTTTCGGCTCTCTTGAAAAGTTATTAGAATGTGCCTTCAACGACTCGCGATTACCACTCCAGCCACCATAAGGGGGCGGATTACCCACCAGTAAAGACATTTTCAGGCCGCTTTGGCCTTCATCACCACGGTTGCACGCCAGGAGCAAAAAAATCCTATCGTCACCATTTGATGCTTAAGAGATGGAGCATTGGAGCAAACTTTGGCTTGTAAAGTTTATACGGAGCATACCAGAAAGAAAAAATTAGTAAGCTTCGCTTAAAGTAGACCATTCTCAACGGAGTTGTGGTCGGTAATGGGAAACAGAAACCAACTAGCCTATGCGTTATGCAACGATTCTTCACTTTTGAATTCAGTCATGTCAGGAATTTGGGCTTCATTTATTTTATTTGCTTCGTGATAAACGAGGAGGAAGTTGCGCTATCATTCCTCGGCGGTCTGCCGTGTGTTAGACGGTGCGTGGTTCTCTCCCTCCAGGGCCCCGCAGTCCGCCCGAATCACCTCCTCTCACCCTCCTTTATAGCTCCTTTGCGAAATCTTTTTGCGTATTGGTGAATTTCTATATGCACATTCTAAATGCATCCACTCTTCTTATGGGTAGGCTGGCAGGCCGCTTCTGGATGATTGCGGAAGTAAGGCAGGAGAGAAATCCGGCATCATAGTTAGCTTGCGCCTAAAGAGAGGCGTGTGTCTACAATTTTTCATACCATCCGAAGCGACGGAGAAAGACTGGGCCTGAAGTATCCTAAACATGACTCCCAACTAACTGACGCAAGCTTCAATAACCTTAAATGTAATGAAACAAATTATTGATTAGCATTTTTTTCTCTCTGCGATAGAAGTAGGATATATAGGGCTAACTCGGTCATGAAAAAAGTGAAATGGATGTTCCAGTACTGGAACGGCGCGCCGCATGTATTGTGCATCGAGAATAGCTGTCTCTGCACGAGCTAAGAGAGAAATGGAGAAAGTGACAGGTGTCACTACGTGGAAATGATCTGCGTCCAACATGTTTAATAAGAGAGGACTAGGTTATGAATAGGAAAAGACTAGGCTGGGACCTTGAAGATAGTGCATACCGTGCATACTGCCAAACCCACGGTCGGTATTAGAAATAAAATGCGGGAATAACCATGTCTAGCAGTCCTGACCACCATGCTCCTATAAAGCCACCAAAAAATCCACAGGGTAGAAGGACGCCTCGGTAGCTTTACTGGTTATAGCACTCGGCGCGAAATCGAGGGATCCGGGTTCGAATCTAGGTCAAAGCGAATGATTTTTCTCCTGTGGAATATTGCACATATGTGCACTTGAAGGTGACTCAGTAAAGGTTACTACCGTGGCTAGTCCCGGTTTCTTCGAAATTAGTCTGCTCTTACATAACTCATTGTATGAACTTGAAGTGTTCAATATTTGTGTTTTTGCCTTGGGATTAAATCCTTTTGGGGAGTAAATAATTTCTATACCACCACTCCTCGACTCTCCTCATAGGCTGGACAGTCTGTGCACGGCCCCGAAGCGATCTAACATTTCCCACCGGCCGCGAGAGCATTTCAATGAGTGGGGGTGAGCACGGGAAGAGGGTTGATATCGGTCGGGATGGCAACGATTGAGCCGGGCTCTCCTGGACTCCTCTCGTGGCTCGGCGGTGAACTTCGGTGGGCCGGACGAATGAAATTTGTTATCGCTGGGAGGCAGGCATTTAAGTGGATTAATGGAAATGGGATCTAGAATGCTCGAACGAGGCCCACGAACCGCTTGAGGACTACCCTTTCGTCCCGCCGAAGCAGTCACTCATCACCCAGCGAATGAATAACTATTGGGGTCTTTTGTGAAATGAAATTTAAATAATGATTTTAAAATTAGAAAACTTTACAAATAATGTTGATAAAAATAAATCTTTAGCCAGAGTCTCGATGTTCAACTTCCAATCTATGTTGCTGGGAAAAGCACTTACTTGGGAACCGAAGACTCTGAATTTGACGATCGACCGAAAGTGACGGCCAATGTTTTTTATGATAAAGGACGGAGAGTTAATCTATTAGTTTCCAATTTCGGTCTTTCTCTCGCTTCCCCAGTGCTTTCACCTTATTCCAAACGTTTAGGATTTTATTCTGACGATGGGCACCGTCACCAAATTGTAAATTCCCTTTTAAGGGAGTTAGGAATTTTCCTTCAAGTTTAAAGGAGGGGCTTTATTAATGTTTTAATTCATAGAATAACTACTTTGAAGGCTACGTGAGGCTTAATGACATCACTAGTCAATGGTCCAGGGAAGAAATGGTTCTCTCAATTTAATCGTATTACATTTTGAATATGCGTAACCTGAGTAAGAATTAAAACTTGAATTTATTCTCCAACTCATGATTTATTTCCATTGAACCTTCTCGTTTCCTTAACATGCATGCTAGTTGCTAAAACTGGAGGATGGTATATTTTGCGTATAGCATCAATTTCTTGTTTCGGCATTTTATTGCAATACCATTAGAATCATTTTGGGATTTATCAACCATTTCCAACATAAATAAATGACTTATAAAATACATGGTGAGGATTCCATATGACGAGAGTAGATATGTAAGTGGCTATTAAGGAAAAGGCTATGTCCGGGAACATGCGTTGGAACGGTATGCCGGTAAAAGAAATAATACAAATGCATCGTACTGTCCACTAAAACTATAGCTGTGAGTTTGGACGATTTTGTGTCATCTTCAGGGAACATAGAGTGAGCATGTGCATTCCTATTAATCTACTCTAGGTACTAAAAAATGACGCAGGCAATGAAAGTTACCGTAAACAGTACAAAGTATATCGTTTATCTCATTCATGAATATTTTAAACTAGTTACCAAGACCTAACGGATCTTCGTTTATATAGAAACGCAGCCTGAATCTCCATCGTATGAAATTGACTGTTTGCAGTTCATTGCATATTGATCTCCCAAATTCAATATACAAGTCTTCTACCGGCTAATGAAATAAAAGCATATTTTGGAGAGATTTTGATCACTTAATTGAAATAAGAATTGATCAACGTTCACTTTAGGATTCGTCGTTTGTATTTTTTTTGTGAATAACACACCAATATTAAGTACAGGTTATTTTATGTTGATGCAAAGAGAACAATGAGTGGGTACATTAGTTATTATAAAATCTTTTCGTCTTAAAAATTGTATGTTAAATTTTTTCTTTAAATAGGCAAAAATTCTCAAGACGATTGTTGAAGTACTGTATATCATTAGCCATTCCTGTGAAATTGAAATCCAGGGGCTGTGAGCTAACTTAATTATATTCGCGCGTCTCGAAAAGTTGCTCACCTTGTTGGAAGGCAAATGTCAGCCTGATTGGGACGTCATAATCTTGTTAGCGTGGCGCAGAAAAGACGGCAGGAGCAAGGCAAGGCAAAGGAGGAAGAAATAGAGACGAATGGATTCGTCTTTTTGATTTAGTAGAATTAGCATTTAACGAGGTGCATCTATGGCGAACGAGTACTTGAAGTGATTTCTTCAAAAGAATTTTTTCCATAACCTCTTATGTGCCATAGATAATTACTTAAAGGGTTTGACATGGAATCATGCCTTTCAAAATTGCATCAATGCAACTCTTCCTAAAATACAGATCAAGGTTGAAAATATCTAAAAAATGCTTGAGTGAGCATATTCAAATAGTGATTAATAATTTTTAAAAAAGTTCAGCTATGAATTAATGTGGCACTTTGCATTTTTATCTTCATCTGCTCCGTATGAAATGCTTCAGATTGGAAATCGCTTCAGTGAAACTAATTTTTAATGTCTACATCTACATACTACCCCGCAAGCCGCCTCAATAGGCGTGTGGCGAGGGGTGTTAGGAAACCAGCCGTTTACATATAAAAAGGAAACGCTCTAATGAAATTACGCCTATTATTTATGAAAGTCCCTTATTGTTTGGGGGAAAAACAAATTCCCATACCTATCCGTTCAGCAAAATATCTCTCTTAATTTATCGTTTCTGTCGGACCTGGAAATATAGTGGGGTTCTAATATAAAGTTCTCCGTGTCGCTCTTAAAGATATTTATTCTCAATTGCTCAAACAATCTAAGCCTAGCGCGCAGCCTCCGTGTCTCTAGCGGCTCCAAGCCTAATTCGTTAAACATCTGTGTAACGCTCTCTGTACGCCCGTAGCAGTTTTTGACGAATCGCGCAGCTTTCCTTTGTATTTTATTAAGTTCCCGGATTAAGTCTTTCTGCACCGGATCCCATATGCTTGCTGCATGTTCAAGGTGTGGCCGGACGAGTGCGAAATAGCACCTCTCTTTTACTTTTTCATCTGAGAATCTTCCCACAATACGCTTGACGAATCCTAGCTTCTTCAGAGCTCTACCACAAATATTTCTTATATGTGTTCTCCACGATAGGTTCGAAGTTATCGTAACTCCTAGATACTTTTCATCTGTCGCCTTTATGTTAACACCATCCACAGTATATACATGAAATTATATCTAACACAGTGAATCAAGTGGGAGGGTAGATGTTTTGGGTGTAAGAACGAACTGAGACTTGAGCAGCTAATGGCCTCGTTGTACTCCTAATTTGTGGATAGTCATTCCCGAAGACTGTTTTCATTCCTTTAGCTAGAAGGAATCGTGTCGTGAGCGTAAGTGCTTCCCTCTCTCTCCGATTCCTGAGGTGTAATGGGCTCCTCTCGGGGCATTTCAACTTATTCCCCCTGCGCTACACCCTCCTCCCATGCGCTCTTCGAAAACCCTCCAGGTATGCCCGCTCTTTCTTTTCCTGTTTCTTGCTCTGCAACCTTTATCGACTTAAAATCTCTCTCCTCCTCTTGAGTTTGTCCGTCCTAATTCGCTCAATCTTCTTCCCTCCCTCACCCGTCCTACGTCTCTCCTGCCAATCCCGCCATCCCATTCCGCTGCCCCCCTTCCGCCCCCGTCAAATCCCCACGAACTCTCTCTCTGCCCCTTCCCCCGTCATCCACCCACGCTACGGCCCAATACATTAAGCTCCACTCTCTCTCTCCTTTCCTTCTTTCTCCGCTTCTTCTCTTTATTTCATCTCTTCCTATTTCTTCTTCTCCTCCTCTTGCCTTTCGCGAAAACGGCGGAAGAGATATATATATATATATACACAAAACGAAAATTTCGCCAATAGGCCACAACAACAAAAACACTTGACAGGGGGTGGGGAAAGAAAAGTAAAGTACAGTAAGTCTTCTCTGTTTTTACTTTTCTTTCCCCACCCCCTGTCAAGTGTTTATTATATATTCCTCATATATATATATATATATTATATATTTTTAAAAAAACCAGGAACACGCAAAAAGGACATTTACAAAATAAAACTTGGACGTTTCGACGGTCAAGCCGTCATCATCGACCGATGATCATTGACCGTCGAAACGTCCAAGTTTTATTTTGTAATTTTCTTTTTTGCGTGTTCCTGTGTTTGTTTAGTGTATCGCTATTTTATTTATGCATATATATATACACACACATATATATATATAGAGAGAGAGAGCGAATGAGAGGTATTTGAGGCCAGTAGAGTGTGCGGTTTTTTGATTTCGATATTGAATTCCGATATGAATATTGGACCACAAAAAATGCTAATTCCCAGAGTTTACATTTACTTCTATTAAGAGGAGTATACTGTATAGATTATTGTGTCGTTGGTATTGGTACCTTGAGTCAAAGGTAAAACAGTTTGCTTTCTTACTACCATGGAGAATATTTGGTGTAATGAGTGCACCATCATTGGTCTCTAAATCCTAAGATTGATCTACTTTTTGGTGCTAGTTCCCTTTTTCTCTGATACTTATTCTAAAGTGCTTTCCTCTATTTTGTGTGCATATTTATACCTTGGCCTTACCCGTGGGACTTTACCATTTGTCCACCAATTATATTCCTCATCAGAGTGTATTATTTGTTATGATAACGAGAGATTGTTTGTAAATCAATGCACGAATGCAGTGCAGACGAAGGCGCAAGTGGTAAAGATAAGAGATAGGATAGGGCTAAATGGAGGAGATATTTAACCACCGTGATATTCCTAGCTCTTGCATCTATAATTAAACTCTTTATACTGCGTCTACCCCGAAAGAGAACGGGTGATGGGTAGGTATCCATATGAATTTTGCATCTCGTGAGCTAACACCATCGTTATCAGTAGTCAACAATATGCATATTGATGGTAAAAGCTCTCCTCCCCATTCTCCTGTCAGGAAAGCGCTTTTAATTATGCCAAACATAATTCATTACTTCCCTGTGGTGATCCATTCCTACTCTTCGTCGTCGAATTTCATCTTTCATTTCATTTCTCCCTCTACAACAGTTGTGTATAGGTTATATATATATTCGTCAAATTCGTCAAATAACTTTTTATCTTCTGCTCCGCCAATTTGTATTAATCTTTTTTTCCCTACTTTTTGCATGAGTTCTTCATTGGCAATTGTCTATCCGTTTGATCTTGATCGTTTTTGTATAACATAACTTTTATATTGCTTTCAATATTATTCGTTATTCTGCCGTTATCATCAAAGCTACACTGCCAAATAAAACAGTGTTTAGTAAAAGTTAAGTGAATGTAAAAGTTGTTCCTTCGCAGATTTCCGCGGCGTTGATCAGATGATATCAACATTTTTCGGGTGACGTTCTCGTATGTTGTTTTGGTTCACAACAGTTTCGCCAGCTGTCCTTCTGGCGTCCTCAGGTGAAGGATCCTTCCTGAGGATCCTTCCCCTGAGGACCTGAGGTGGATCCATCATTCACCTGAGTACGCCAGCAGGATAGCTGGCGAAACTGTTGTGAACCTAAATAACACACGTGGATGTCACCCGAAAAATGTTGATATATAAATGTAAAGATTGCTTAAAGCTCCCTTTGCAATTGCATTTTTCTTCTATTTCCATGTTTCATTTGGGAGTAATAAAATTGGCTCGGTATCTTTTTGCATTTTTTGAATGCGGCTGGTTTGCGTATTTGGTTAACTCAGAAAAGAGTAATTCCGCTGATAATAAGACAGATAGAGCTGTGAGGCGAAGTAACATGTCGCATCGTCCGGAACATCCATAACGATTTTCGATGTATATTGTATGTCGATAGTCGATACATCGCTTGGTGCCGCTCGGCTCTTACAGGCCTACTCCATCCATCCGTTGTGGTGCTCCCTCTCTCACTCGCCCATTATTTCACGTACCCACTCCAATGCCGTGGATGGAGCCACTTTACTTTCTTTTTCCTTCTCCTCCATCCTCCCCCCTCCACCCCCTACTCTCCAACCTCCCCTCCCCCCCATCACCCTCCCCTCCACCCCCTCAGCGGCTGCCTGCATTCGCAAAGAACGTCCGACTCCCTTTTGTTTGTTGCGTGCCGTACGTGAGCTGAGAGATTGGCTTCTCCCACGGGATGACCTGAGCGGATGGGGAAGGGAGAGAGAGAGAGGACGAAGAGAGAGAGGAAGAAATTGGAAGTGGAGAAGGCGAGAGGAAGAGTGCTTTGGATCATTTGGAGGGGGGAGGGGAGAGGTGCGGAGAGGTGGTGGTGCGACGTGGGAAATGAGGAGGACGAGAGAGGGACCCTTCTCATATTCCTCGCGCAACCTTTTAAATTCCTCCTCCTGTCCCGCTGTGGATGGTGAGGGGAGGGTGTTGCCAAGGAGGTGATGAGGCGGACTTATTCCCACCAGCATTGAGGCTCGGTTTGTCGTGGATATTTCATTCGGGATACCCCTTAAGGGGAGGCTCTTAGGCTCATGCAATTGGCGTGGATCACACTCGCCTCTAGGTTATTGCTTACGATTATCTGCCCTGTTCTTGGGTGCCTCAGGCCCGGTTTCTTCCTCGTCTGCGGATTTCGGGGTGGCACCTCAAGTGGATCCTGGAATAGCATCGGAAGATGTGTTGGTGAGCTAAAAAAGGAAAAAAAGAGTTTGCAAGTTTGTTGGGCATGATGATTGAGTTCTTGAAAAAGAGAAACACAGAGAAAGTGTAATGATAACGGGAGAAGATTAAGTTTAAACAAGCGTTGAAACTGATATTAAATTGACGGAATGTATTTTGACTTGGAAGCATGCAACATGAAATACGATCAGGCTGGTGCTTTGAAAGTAGTGGATGAAAGTGGGATTGAATAAAAGAGCTGAGTAGAAAGAAAAACGGATAACTTTTTGATGCATTTGTTTTAGAGGCAACGTCTGTTTTCGTCTGAAACTTGGTAATTTTACAATGGAGTTTTATACTAATGATCTGTCATGGTTAATAGTTTTCAATTTCATTTGTTAATCTCCGCTAAATCGCCTGAAATAGGATCTCTTCCCGAAATGAGCAACGAATACTTTTATTTCAGTAGTATACCATTTATTACTTTCCTTTAGTATAAATACAAATGAAAATAAGTTAATCCTCTTTTTAATAGGTGAGGTGTTTTTATTGCTATATTAAAGCCATGATCAATTTAGTTTTCTTATGATCTCCAATTTTAATGATTGAAAAATAATTGACACTCATTCAATATGCTACGTCTGTCTATATGTCTTGCAAATTATGTACGTCCTAATTCAATGCAAAATCCAAAAAGCTGAGTATCTGAATTCTAAGTATGTATTTTTTTTAAATGTGGAAGACGACATGTTCTGAGAGGTTTTGCCGATCTATTTGTCTGTGGCAATTTGTTTTCCGAGGAAAACGTTATCCCTTATTACTAAAGCCATCGAAATAATACATGTTAAATACTGGTGTTTTATTTAAATTGTGGTTCTTGTATGTGTTGTCTGTTTAATGGATGCCATATTTTTAAATTGAATCCGTAATTTTAACTATTATAGAGGTTCTACTTCTGTGCCTTCTTTGAATCATAAGAAATAATAATAACATCATGAGGAATATTACCGTCAAATAAGCGGGGGATTGAAATTGATCTGGAACGAGAACAGGACAGGACAACAAAAACTCATAAGTGATTTTAAATTCATGGCAGTGCTTTTTAACATCATAGTTAGCTATTTTAAAGCATTGTGCTCTTTTTTAGTTTTGCTGTGTTATTCTAATTTCAACTTCAAGAGAGTTTTCAAATTACAGGTAGGTATTTATACAGGCTCGGAATATCAAATAGGCTCACGATCCATTAGAATTTGTGCCACATCTCTTTAAATATTTAATCCAAGAAATACGATGATATATATTCAAGTAAATTTTCTCACACGAATGGCTTCATTGATGAAAGTGAAGACTATTTTTTCTTTCGTCTTTCTGACGAGAAATAGGAACTCTAAAAGGAATTTTTTCACGTATGTTTCCATGAAAAAATAGCTTAAGGAATTGTCACCTTCCACTAGATATCCAAAGGAAACTGATGAAAACCAACCATTATTATCAATTATTCCATGAGTGCTTCATAGCTCACCCAATAAGAGATATTTCACCGACAGAAAATGATCTCATCTATATTCAAGTGCATTTGCTCTCAAAAGTGACATTTGTGAGCAAAGACTCGCTTTTATAATAGCAGTTATTCTCATGGTGAATGATTCACCTTCCAGTTCTCTCGAATGTCATTTCTGCATCTCGGTAAGAACGTGAAAACGTGACGGTTTGTCCGTGCACGGAGCACCAATGGCGGCGCGGCCGTGAGTAACGATCGCAGACGCGCATGTCGCACGACAAACCCTTTTGATTTATGTCTCGCACAACCCCTTTAACACTGTTGTGCATCACTTGGTGCTTGTGCGTGTGTCTGGGAGATGGAGGGGGGAAGGATGAGGAGAGGGGGGGTCGGGAGAACGCCTCTGGGAACTAAGCGCGGCTGGCAAACCAGGCATTCCCGCAGAAATTGGAAAATTGATGGTGGCGAATTTTTATTTCCACGAATCGCTTCGGGTGAAGGCGGCGGGATCAGCTCCTCCGCAGAAGTTCGGAGCCTCCGCAGCCGAGCATTGACTGGGACAGGAAACTAATGCTTACACTCCCTCACGCTAATAGGCCAATTCCCACTTAGCATTTGGCGCAGGAGGGAGAGAAGGGAGGGAGTTGGAGGGTCCTTGGAGGAAGGTGTGTAGTCGGGAGAGGCTGGGAGGAGGAGGAGGGGGGCACCACCGCTGATACGCAGCAGTTTCAAAAGTGATGGTTTTGCTCGGCGAAGGAAGGGAAGAGTGATGCGCGGGAAGACGTGCTGGATCTCGGTTGACAAATGAGCGCCGAGCGTCCGAGGGAAATGGGAAAAAAGACGCATCGACAAGGAGTGTGTCTGTGTGGTGGGCACGCCGCTTGAGCGAGGCTGTGCGTGGAAAGACAGCAGGGGGTGGAGGGGGGTGTTTGTGGAGAGAGTTTACCAGGAAAAGGTGGCGGGTTCTATTTCATTATTTTTTTTCCGGAAGAAAGTTTGGAGAAGTGTCGGAATTTTGTGGTGAAGAGAAGATCCCGTTTGCCGAGTGCTTGGGATGCCGTAGGGACGGAAGGGGAGGCTCCGTATGGAGGAGGGTGATAGGGTTAATACGGAGGGGAGGTATTGGGGGGGAGGAGACAAGCTGTGGGGGTTGGGCGTGTGACCGTGCACGCTTCTATTGGAGAATCACGCTTTAGGTGGTTTGAGCGAGATAGTTCCCTAGTCATAATGGAGACCATATTCAAATTTAATTTTTTTGAGTTCAGCGTCTGTAAGAAGTATGAAATAAATATTTTAATATTAATGGTCCAAAGATATAGTTGTAATACATATATGACCAATATATATATATGACCAAAATTATCATTAATCAAATAAATAAAGCTACATAAGTGTATAACTTGACTCATTTTTTCCCGCCGTACGGCTGAAAACCCTTCAAAACAGCAGGTATATTTGCGATTCTGTAAAAATTACTGCGGTAAGTAATAGATTATTTTTTATAAATTGTTGAGAAAATATGCAATCTACACATAGTTAGTTTTTTGATGAAATCTAGGTGCTAATAGTTACTAATTTGTTTAATATTCTCCCTCTGGAGCGCACAGCCATAATCTATCCCATATGTAAAGCAGCTTGTGTTTTTAGGCAAAATGCTCAGAATGTAGTTCGGCAAGGGGTTGATATTTTGATATCATCGGAAAGATGAGAGTGTTTTCTTTAAAATGAGGCCAAATTCATCAAATTCTAGGTGAAGTGATTTTTCGCTCAAACTACAGGGGACATTAGGGCGGAAAGAAAGCGTTGCAAGTTTTGTCACACTTACGTACACACCCGGGGGACACTGGCGAGACTAAGAAAAATTTGCACTTTAATCGCTTAGTAATTTACGTTCGTCAAAACTCTACGTGAATATTAGCCTCGCTACATCCGTTAAAACCCACCTGGTTGACATACTGATCGAAAGCAGGAATGCCGGTCCGGAGGCCGGTTTTAAAATGTCTGGCTAACGTTCACCGTTGAATGACTTAGCATTTCCCATAACATGAAGGTTCAAGTAATGCAAAATGCTTTAAATTGTCGGTGTGCTCACTTGAGCGATATATATATACAACAGAAGATCGACCATTCGCCATTAACCTGTGCCTCAGTAAAAATTATTACCCTCTCATATGTTTTTAGAGGCCGGATATGAGTGTAGAATATCATGACGTATAAAAGAAGAGATACACATATCATGATATTGTTTACTTAATAATCCTAATGACCTTTGAGAAGTATTGAAAATTAAGAATGGCATATTTGGTCGTTTACGAAGTTTCCTTATCCCATGCATGGACTTTAACATGGACATGGACATTCGCTTTAGATTACTTTTTTATCTCGGATATTCGTTAGAATATGACTGCAATATTCATGATAGTTAATGGGGCGTACTAACCATCTAAGTCGTGGATGGTCTTCGGTATACAGATTTAGTTAAATTATGCTATACGGAAATTTCAGGTTCTACATTACTGATTCCATTTTCGATTAACACTTTTGAATGCCGTTGAAATGATAGAAAAATTTATTTTCTCTGTCTTTCTTGTCTTGGCTTATTTAAAGGTTTTCTTAATCCCTCGAAAAGTAAGTGATCCTTATCTTTTGATTTTTCCTTACTTTTTTGTGGTCTTTCTCAAATTCTTCCAGATGTCTGTTCGTTTTCCCATTGAAATAATCCCCATTCATACTTCTACGTGTCTACCGCTTCAGGAGAATAATATTTCCCATAATTGTTTTTAGTCCACATCTCTCCACACGTTTAGGCACCTTTCCTTCATTTCTTCTAAGACTAACTGCACGAAACCTCGTTTGGAAATAATACATTCAATTTGTTCACCACTACCTACTACTGCCTGGGGGGTTATTTTGTAAGCTCACTTAAGTGAGAATACGTCATTAAATAAGGAAAGTTACGTCATTTTTCTTATTTCCACTCCGCCACCCTGGCGGCGTGACCATCTTCGGCTCTCAAGTGGTGAACTGCAGGTCTTTTATTTGACTCACCCGCTCTTTCGACTCTTGATCCACATCTTTCGGCTCTCGATCAGTTTCATTTGCATCCGCCTTTCATTAGTTCCATCTCACTTGTCGTAAGGAAACGTTAAATGGAGCCAACATCGGATCTTGGCCGATTGTGAGCCGATCAAAGAGAGCGGATCGGGTCTCCCGCCTTCCTACAAAGAGTCATTAAAAAGGTGACTACAAAATAGCTCCCCTGGATGCCAATGTCATCGAGTTAGTTTAATTAAAGACAGCACAGTTGAAGCGTTTTGAGTAAAGTTTGAAAAAGCATGATAACGCATAGACAGGCGTTTAAATGAGCGGAAAAGTGATACGACGCCGAGCAAAAAGCATAGAAACGGTGGTGTTTTCTGTGAGGGATTCCCAGTGATGTGTGAGTGTGGGTGCCGGAGGGAAATGAGATGGGGGTCATGGAAAAAGGAACTCTGGGGGCGGGTTTCAAATAAGTGAAGAGACGGGATGAAGTTCGACCATAAGGGCATCGCCGTAAGTTGCGTGATGTCAGGTCTCACTCAATGCCGTCAAATTGAACCGTTTCCCCCGTTGAAATATCACTCCTTTTCTCTTACTCCCTTGTACATTTATAACAGTGATGTCCAACCCGTAGAAGTCTGCGGACCACTCAGCCTGAAATTATATCATGTACGGACCATACCCCCTCTTTCAGCAGTAACCCTGCCTCTGCGCCTTTCCCATAACCAAATTCAAAGGTGATTAAGTTAAACAGCTTGTTAGAACACATTATTTATTTATGATTACTTATTGTTAGTGTACAGTACAACTTAATTACCCATCTCGTTCAACGCACAATGCTTTCAAAATCCCCCTTTATTGGCAACTTTTCTATATGTCCTGCGGACCTCTCCCGAGGCTCACGCGGACCAGCTGTGGTCCACGGACCACCGGTTGGGAACCACTGAACCAAGGTGGTATTTGTCCTCGCCAGTATGTTTTGTCCATTTATTTCAGTCTTCTGTATGCTTCTCATTAATCCTCGTCTTGTCCGTGCTCAGCCTAAAGTTTTTAAGTCATTTTTTGGCCTCCATTGGGATTTTCTTTCTTCTTGGTTTTCATTTCAGATTTAATCCTCCTTTTGTGCTTCTGAATGCCCACTCATCTAAATTTCCTTCATATGGCTATTTCCACTGTATTAGATCCTCTGTATAGATACATAATTTCTGCTTTTTTCCCCTTCATTATTCCAGACATGTATGTTTTTCTTAATGGTTTATTTTTGGATGTCATCAAACCTTTATTAGTAGTATTCCTTAAAATCAATGTTTCTTTTAAAAATGATAAGTATCACCCACGCCATCCGTGAAATTCCCCCGTGTATGCGCTTGCCTCTCACTTTAATGAATTTTTCTAAACTCGCATCTGTAATTTCACTGGTGTATTTTCACCATATTTCTATTAGTACTAGCTGAAACTATTCTCCTTAGAACTATTTTATCCTGCTTCTACTTGCCACTTACTCTTTTTTGTACTTGTCGGTATTTTTTATGCACATTTTTCTGTATTTTTTTGAAGATTGGAGTAAATATTACGGACTCGTGATTGCGCATAGCTGAGCGTTTTTATGCGTGGTAAATTCGGGGGTTGCGCGGATGAAAAGCAAAGACCTAGGAGCAAAGCGAAGGCCCTGTGAATGTGTTTGTGGTGGTGAGGGCCGGGGGTGGTGAGGGACGGGGGCGGTGAGTGGAATGGGGATGGGGGGAGAGGAGGGTGATGGAATGGGGACTTAAGGGACGAGAAGGATGGGAGGAGGCTTAAAAAAATAGTAAGTGGGGTGAGAGATGGAGAGGGGTGAATTTCGAGCGTGGGGAGGTTTGTAAGGGATCGGGGGTTTAGTGAGTGAGGGAGCCGGAGATTTCCCGCGTCCATTAATTTATTCATGGGTGGCGCGGGGGGTGGTGGGCGGTGGCGGCAGCCCGAAAAGCTTTCCCGCACCCAACTCCTCTCGGCTCCCTTCGATCCGGGCGGCGAGGAGGGGGGGATCGGAGGTCTGGTGAGCCCCGTCGGTATTAAATAAAAGTAAAACGAAAGGACGCAGTTGGAAGAAAAAAAAATAAAAGAAGGCATTGGAAGGGATAGGAAGCCGGGGTTGAGTCCGCCATTAGCGCGAGATGTGGAAGAATTACGGGAGAAAGTGTTCCAGGCGGCAGCATCGCATCTCCTCGCGCTCACCCCATCCTTTCGACGCAACCGGGATACGGCGGGAGGCTGAGCGGTGGGGAGTGCCACAGGGTGTAGTGCTGGTGCCCCTTTTATTTATTATGCATTTATGTCTCGGGATTGATGGGCGGGCCCCTTTCTGAAGGGCTTTCATTCCGCGCTTCTCTTCTGAGGTGGCTGAGGGTGGGGGACCACCGTTAGGAAGAGAAGGGAGAGAAATGGATAAGTGGCAGTATGACGGCGACAGCCAATGGAAAGGTTTCCGATTTCCTCCCGAGTTACACCCTAGGGCGGGCGCAGAAGGCATGCTCCTTGCGAGATGGAATCCTTATTTGGACCAGAAACGTGTCCGTGTGGATAAAAAGGTTGATGCTCCGGAAGGCCGTAATGTTTCTAAACGGTGCCATGATTTTTTAGTTGCTCCTCCTTTTTCCTTATTCCACGTAAACTCCATAGGTTGTTATACTCCCGAGGAAAACCATCATCTCACGGAATTGGCCCCTGGCAGGGAGAGGAAAGTGTTTCCTTGTTCTCTACATGGAGAAGGGTTATAATATTTGCTCCTCCTCGAATTCCTCATCGTCTCTAATCGCCGGTAAATATTGTTCTCCCTCTTCTTCACTCTACCCTGCCGTAGATTTTCGAGAATGTAACGTCAGAAATTCTATTTCTAACGGTAAATGGTTTCGAAGTCTGGGTTATTATCATTATAGTGTAAATATCAAACGCCGACCGTGAAATTAATACAATTCCATTGAGTTGACTTGAAACCTCTTGGTATTGCTCGTGTTCCTCGGTAAAATTGTCCGAGTTAATCGGTGAAATTGAGACTGATGATCTACAAACAAACACGTTCAGAAGAATTGATTGCAATGCATTGGTTACGAGGTCTAAAATGATCTGAAAGGCAGGGAGATCGCATCAATGAATTTTTATGCGTTTCCTAAAACTCTAAATGTAATTTTTAGTACCCCTTGTCCTCACAAGAGAATGTTTTAGCCAGGTAATCATCCATAAGGCATATTTTGTCAAACGCATGTGTATTGAAAGGTTTGATTAAACCTTTGGACTAATATTTAGTCATATGAGAAGGATAACTGGAAATGTATTAGGAACACAATGTTTGGCTGTGAATGGGAGTCATGTAATGTGACTGTGAAAAACCCTATAATTGAAGCCCCGTTGGTTATTCGATTGAAAAATTCTGTGTTACCTCACTGATTTCAATGCTAAGTTCCCTTGCTCTTCAGAGAACTTAAAATAGCGTTACCGGAGTAGGCATAAGAAAATGTGGAATGAAATAGGATATACTAGTCGAGGAATATCGAGTGAGGCTAAAATATGTAGCTTCAGAAAAGAAGTCGTCAAATAGTGAAAAACCGAGGCAGACCGTATTAACTTTTAAAACCCATTAAATTGAAAAATGGACGATTATGAGATATACGTACTAACCTAATAAAAAGCATCATATATGTTTGTCCTGTGTTTCTACGTTAAAACTTTAAAAAAATTGACGTTTTCCAAATATAAAAGCCCAAATCAAAGTGATCTGAAAAAGCTGCTCTACTGAGTAGGTACATCATATTCAGTAGAACGCTTCAATGCTTCATGCTCATTGATATGATGTAATACTTAATGTGTTACCGGTAAAAATTAATAAAATCCAAGTAGCTCATTTTCTACCAGTTGGAATTTGTTTCAAATTGTCGCATAGTAGATGAAACGTTTATCGTAGTAAAATCATACGTTAATGTAGCTCAGATTAATACTGATTTCTAGGCCTTTATCCATTTTAAATCCATAAATAATTTGAAATATTTCCTTGCAGTATTTCAATTCTTTCTTAAATTCCTAGTTGGCGTTTGACCTCGTGGAAAATATATGCATAATTGGTATATTTGGTAATTATTTTTGAAGGCCTACTAATATGCGACTCGCATTATTGTTTCCTTTATTCTGCTAATAGGTAAGTTTAATTTTTCATTTTGTTTGCGTTTTTACTGCAATACCCAAACTTTGCCTGTCGCGCTGTCTGTGACCGAGACTCCTACGTTATGGTGGCTATGCTCCTGGAGAAATGGTGGTTGAAAACCATTCAAGTGGTTTCCGCGTTCAGTGTGTTTAGAAGTGTCATCAGGCGGCTTTCCGCTGATGATGCTATTCCGCTGATACGTGTAATTTATGGAGATTGAAAATGGAAATACATAGATATCTCTCCTGATTTCCAGCTTAGTTTTCCTGTCTCCATTTCAGAATAGGACGATCCCCAATCTATCACCTCATTTAGCCTCAAATCGTGTGAAGTCTGTTCGGTGGTGACGTCCCTTGAGTAGCTCTAGGTGGTTAAAAAGGACTCATGTGACCTCCGCTACCAAAGCGTTTTTTTTAGCATCTACAGGAGAACTGATGGCCTTTACAGTGGAATGGAATTTTTGCGATCTGGAATATTTCCCTCGTCATTTACCCGTCTTTCACAAATACATTTAAAAATGTTTCCTCCGTAAGTTTAATGCTGTGTAACTTTCTTTTCTCGTCACAGGATATCCTAGAAAGTATGATGTTTTCGTACAATTTCATTAGGTATGTATTTGTCGCTAGAAAATATTCATTGCGCTCAAGTTTAAATATTAACCACAAAATTGGTATCCCTCTGTTTGTGGTCAGTTAAATAAGAACCCCTGCCTTTTTCATCATTCAGTCTGCAGCCGCTGTTAGTACGTTCCGTTGTGACGCCCCAGGAGAACTGGCGGTTGAAAAGCATCCAGGTGGTTTCCGTTTCTGGAGCAGTTTAAGTGTCGCATGGGAACTGATGGCCCTCCATTACACTCCGGTAGTGGAGATGGGGATGGAGGGGAACAGGGAGAGGGTGGGGGAAGGAGGGGAAGGTAGCGGAGGGGCGGGGTTCTCAAGAAATTAGAACACCCTTCGATACGGAGCACTGCCGACGAAGCGCATATTTATGAGGTAAAGGATTCCACTTTTTTTATATTTATATTCTACTCTTGTTTTTATTTATTTATTTTTTCTCTCTTCTGTGCGCGTCCGACTCGATATCGTATCACGCCCACTCCTATTTGGGGGATAAAATGTCGAGAGTTATCGGCCCTGGTTGTTGAGAGGGGGGGGCAGTGTGTGGAAGGGGGGATGCTTTGGCGGCCGAGCGACAAGGGGCGAGGGGATAGGTGGCGAGGGGGGTGGAGGGGAACAGGCCTTCGGACGACCACATGATTTATGTAAACAGGGCGTCGGACCGCCCCGAGAACCATCCCACGGCTCCAAGGCTATTGTTTCTACGAATAGGCAATTACTGAAAATTCCCCTCTCAGGTAACGCCGCTCAAAAACCTAATGAGAGAATATTATGCATTAATTATTACTCAATCCTTAATCGGTCCTTTGACGAGTTCTTAGTGTTACACACGAGATATTCAACCTTAACAAGGCTATCTATCTCCTGGCCCTCCGAGTTGGCCGCTCTAGTCTTATTGCTGCGAGACGTAAAAGGATGAGTTCCAATGGAAAATGGGATGGAATGTTACTAGCGATGTAGAATTTAGTTCTTCATTGGATCTATGTGTGTTTGCATTTAAAATATTGATTACACTTACACATCATGGCATCGGTGTCATTGTGCTCGAAATGGTTATTTTATTTAAATTTGGTCCCACACTGATCCAATAAATCTAAAGAAAACCCAACCTCATTAAAGATGAAAATAACGTAGGTACTTCACATTAAAATCAGCTAAAATAGGCCCGCCATTGATGTTCTTAGTGAATGGCTTCACTTAGATTTATTTGAACTCTTATATTTAACTAGCATAAGGATCGGACAGGAAACTTTGAAAAAATATAAATTTATGCAATTCAGATTATCTGCCGTTTCATAAATAGAACTGTTTCAGGCTGGATATGGTGAAGTTCTCGATATTCATTATGAATTACGTTTCATCATACATCTGTAAGTGTTTGTCTTAGGTATTGAACAAATAGTTCAAATATTTCGAGCTATAAGATTTCAACACTGTGCGTTTAATGAACGGAACATTTGTAAAATGAAGTTAAGCCAACATAACTTAATGAAGCTTAAGTTACAGTGTGCCAGCTTTAGATTTAAATGCTTTCTAGCAGAACTGCCCAGCCTCGTTAAAGCTCTTTGTTGGGTCACAAGTGGTCAGTAGGCTGCGGGATAGGCACACGTGCATTAGAAAGTACGGAAAGAGTTCTGCCCGACGAGCAACAGCAGACGATTCGGCATAATATTTGAATTGCATGTTTCAACTTGGCTTGACTAAAAAGACTTTCGAAAACACTAGTATTGTTTCATGTTAATAGGAATATTACACCCCCTACCCTATTAAGAAGTGATACAATCGTCGATGAGTACAAAACATTTAATCATATAACTGGGCTAGAAGAAATAATCGCAGTAGAATATCCAGCTGGGAGTGTGGTCACCTAAACTGGAATAGAATTGTCAACTTATAGCTCGGCCATAACGGGCATGAAATAAAATATTACTTTATATATTTATCAATATAGAAATAGATAGAAAATAGAATAGATAGAAGCATACAGTTCGAGAGCACAGAGGGATATTTAAATCATTTAACTGCACCATCGCGGCCATAATTAGTGGATCATGTGCACAGTTATCACGCCAAAAACATGGGTGTTTATTGTTCTATTGTCACGGTATTGCATTGATTTATCAAGGAGAATGCCAATTAAAAGTAATTTCAAAAACACATTTGTAATTTCGAATACGTTTCTGGACAAATCACGCGCGGTATCAATATTATTTGGATAGTTTTTCCAAAAAACTAAGCTTTCGTGCGTCAAGACGACATATACTCTCTTCGTTATTTAATGGATATATCTTAGTTAGTTAGTATCCTAACTTACTGGTAGGATGTGCCACACATGGCGCAGCAATTAACCGTTAAATGGGTCAAATGTATCGCCGGCCACGTGCCCTGACGGGGGACAAGCGGGGGTCCTCCCGACGTGTGGATGCGGCGAGAATGCACCGGAAGGTCAGCGTTGGTGGGTGGGGGGGATGGAGGGAGAGAAGGTGAGGGAAGGGAGGCATTGTCGCAGACTGCAATGATTTACTCCTCCCTTTCGAAACGGAGGCCTTCGTTCGTTCCTCTCCGGGTTTTGTCTCGGCCGGCTGGGATGACGAGGGGGAGGGTCGGGGGGGATTTCTGGGGAAGGGTCGGTCTGGGGAAGCTTTATAAGGGGCGGGGCACGCGCCCACCCGTGGCCCCTTCTATCACCTGCCAGCCTTCCAGCAGTGAGCACCTCGTACAAAGCGTCTCCTAGCTACGTAGTTAGTTACTAAGGGAGGCGATTAACATCTGCAGTAGTTTACTCCATTTGAATTGGCTTATTTGGGGGTTAAAGAAATAAAAAAGTATTTGGGAACCACTGCGCTGAGCAGAAGAGGACATCAACCGACACGAAAAATTTACACGAACCAAAAATATATAAAATCACATGGGTAATGGAGGTTTGGTCTTCGCAAGATGAACAAGATTCTTTTGAATTTCTTCATGAAAGTTAAATATCCAGCGTTACCCCTGAACTATTTTTAGTATCTTCAAATGTTGAAATCATTTAAACAGATATTCCAATTCATGTTGACATTCCGGTAATTTCAGAGACATGAGATTATCATTACAAATCACTATAATCTAGAAAAGAGGATTTAAAAAGAGACGAAAATCCCGTAAGTATTGTGAGACATAATGTTGTGGTCGAAGGACAAAGTAAGTTCTTAGCTAATTATTTAGTGTTACATAAAAGTTTATCTGGTGTATTACTTTTTGACCTGCTGGTCTGCAGTTTATTCGAGGAGAGGATCGGCAGCCCTAAAGCCTGTTAGAATAAGGGGCAAATGGAGTATTTTTTGGGGAATGACAGAAGTTAGGGGAAGAGAAACTCCCTTTGCTTCTTGGTATGTGCCAGGTATACGTTCATGCTGCGAGGGGCGAACTGATTTAGGTAGTTGGTCATGTCCCACGAAGAGTGTGCACTTCAAAAATTTTTGGAGGCCGCTGCATGTGTGATAGGGCGTAATTACCAACACGAAGTGTTTCCTCAAAACAAGAAAAATAAGCTTAGAATCTAGTAAAGGGAAGAGAAAATTGTGTTTTAATTTCTTACCTGTAGGTCAGTTGATTATTTAGAGAGGTGACCGTCAGCTGATGTCATTTGCACCATGAAGGTCAGGTTAGATATGATGGTAAATGAAAAAGTGCTTGTGGAACGGAGAAAGGGTGATGAGAAAGTCCGGGCGTCGGCATTGGCCTGCTCTTTACGAAAGGCGTTAAGTGGATAATTGTTTAACTTGCCATTCGACGGGTGGAGCAATGCGAATGGCCTCCAAAAGACACCCTTGCAGGTGTCGAGATTCTCGTGAAAAGTTCCCGCCACTTGCGGGACTCGAGCAGAATCCCTATGGATGGGAAGCAAGCACTCTAGCCTCAAAGCCGATCCAATCCTTGAAACCCCTGAATCCCTCGTGTCTGCTCGACCCGAGGAAAACATCGGGCCCCGAACCTTCAGGTATCTCGAGAGAGACTTTGAATGGGCCCGGGGCTTTAGGTATGCGGGCGGAAGACAGGTAGATGCTCTGTCAAGCAATATTTGGGCTCTTCTCTCACGGCGACTCCACGCTGCGAGATAAGTAATGGGGCGTCGATAATGATGCGTGAAAAGCGGTCCAATCCCTCTGGGAACATCAGCGTGGCTGCTCGTCGGGTTGGCCCCCTCTGGGCGGGGTCACGGCGGCGGCTCCCAGCGGAAATGGCTGAGCTCTTTGACGTGCAGGCACGCCGTGTACATAATTTGGCTTATCGGCGGCCTTAATCTGCCTGTGATACCTCGGCTATTACGAAACATTCTTGGAACGGAGGGGAAAACAATTTGTTCGATACTAAAGGAGGGTATGTTACTCGACTATTTTGAGGGCTGTTTTTTTAAATTTAGTAGTCCAGGAATCGACAATGCTGTCTTAGCTATATGAATAAAGCTGATTTTCGAAACACTTATTGATCAGAAAACGGTGCTTTTGTTTTAGAACTGAAAGTTTAACTTAAAGAACGATTCACATTTTTATAACAAAATCCATGCAAATTGGAAGATATAACTTGCATAATGACTCAATAAAACATTGACCTTCAGGTATATAGCAATTAGATTTTTCTTTGCGAACCTAATATATTATAATGTAAAATAAGATTATTTGAAAAAACTTTGTGAATAAGCTCTTTTTACAAAAATTTCCCATTCCTGCGGTCCACATTTTCTCCATTTTTTACCTTCTATGAAGCAAAATGAAAAGAAATTATAGTCTAAGAATATAAGGCGATTTTTTAATAGCCTTGTTCTTCGACACCATGCTCCGTCTAACTTGCTGTAGCATAAATGGAAAATGTTCTCCAATTCGCTTGACTACTCTTTATTGCATTTAAATAGTTTCCTCTGGGATTTTTGCATATTCATTTATTTTATTTCATTTGCAACGCGATGCATGTAACAATTTTTCTCTTGAAATCTAACTTAATATGCCTGTAAGAACGAGAAGAAATGTACCATAACACGAAAAGATGAGAAATCAGGGTATGATTTTCATTATTATTTTGGGTGTAAATTGTGCATCCGTCAGTTATCTATCACTTGATAACTACGCATAACTTCATAAAAAAACTGTAATGTCTTTAAAATTGAGGAGAATAATGTCTACTCAAGGCAACACTATCATCATTTGCTCCAAATGCATCTCAGCGAACGGGAAAAGGAGGCGGCGTGTACGCTAAAATCCTACAGCATGTTTCATTTCAGTGCGCTGGATTGAGGCCGGATGCCGTGGAATTAGTCAGGAGGGAAGAACAGGGTTTTCGGAGGGGCGCAGAAGTGTAGGAAACTGTTGCTGGTGCGGGGCGTCGGAAGAAGGGTTTAATGGGCGTCGGGAAAGGGTGTGTGTGTGTCTTTCCGAGAAGGCGGGGAGGGGTAAAGGCCAAAGAGTCTGCTCACGGCGACGGGAGGCATTTGCGCGCGTTCCGAGTGTGAATACAGGACTTACCGCGGGGAGGCGCTGGATGCGTTGAGAGGCAGACATCATTTGGCGGGATGCTGGGTCCACGACTGGAGAAGACTGGGACCATGCGACCATGGTTTCCTTGTTACTTCTGCCCTGTTGTTGAATTTTTTTAGGAGGCAACTGACATTGGGGATCATTTTCGCCACACGGGAAATGTTGCTGAGTTGTTCAGGGTAGTGTTATTCGGGGGTGGGAGGAAGAATGGGCAGAAACTTGGTGTCGGAATCAGCATGCTCTCACGGAAAGACGCCAGATGGTCCATAGGGTGGACGTAGTGATGCTCTTGAATTCCTCTCCTCATAGCACCCAAATAGGGATCGAGATTCAGATTAAAAATCGCTGCCCAGACCGTTGTCCCTCGTATGGAGAGCCAGCATAGCTGCAGCATTAACTCAATCAACATGTCCATTTGCTCATGGAGAAAGTGGTTTGATGTGGTTTCCCGTACTCTCCTTCAACAGTATTTTTCTACTTGACACGGCAGAGTAAGCTGACACCCATCACTTTAGAGGTCGCTTGAAGTACGTATGCAGAGCGGTCTACTATTCTTCTTCATTCTCCTGCTCTTAGGCCTGGTTTCGGTCACCACACCAGGAGCGATTATCATTGCTTCCACCTGTAAATTGATCTCAAAGAGTCACTGTGATGTGGAAGCTCCTAGTCCACATCACCCAATAGTGATGATTGAAAAATCAAGCAATTTACATGTTTTTTCGATTGAATTATACTATAAAAATTGCAACAAAATTTTAATTAATTTCGTTAACTCATTTCAGCTACGTAAAACTTCTTTCTTTGATGATTTTACTCACAGGGTGTGCTTCATGAAGTAAATATAGCAATTGAAAAGTATAAAAAAAATTAAAGTCTGTTTTACCTTTTTAAAACAAGTTTTACCTATATTAATTTTGTTTGATTGAAGTTCACGAAAAGTTAAGCGTTTATGAGTTTTATTTCTCAATAATTGTGTTTCTTATCCATTTTCCTCCCTAACGTTTCTTTTTTTTAGGGTTGAAAAGATTTATTCTGTTACTAATACGAAAGGCATAAGTATCTAATATTTTTTCTGTAATTAATTTTTTTCCTTAATTATTCATTGGTCGTAGTCATGATCTCCCTATTTCGAAATAATTGTGATTAGGTGTAGTATAATTGAAGTTCCATTCTGTCCCTTAATTAAGCAACATTAACTTTTAATTTATTAGATTTTTACCAAGTTATAAAATATTAATTCTTTAATGCTGATAACCTGATTTTGAAAGAGGTTTTATGCGGTAACTGAGCCTAAGCCTTCCATCTCACTGGAGATAAGCATTCCTCGTCTCATTTTTACCGATAAAAGTTGTGTGACGTTGTCGAAGTGGTAATGGATATGAATGAGCAGGATTCCGCGAAATCCGCTGTTGTGGAAATCGGTGGACTTGATTCAAAATCCGATAACTCCGAAACTCTCTCCTGGTTCTAAATTTATCTTTCTCACAAAGGCCGTTTTTCAACTAAAAAATTCTTCGGATTTTTCAGTTGAAAAGTCCATCTGCTCCCTTTTTTTTGGGAAATATTTGAGCGTCTCTCATTAAAAGCTGATTATGGAAATATCGTTCCATTTCCTCGATTATCAATGTCTCGTCGACCATAATTAAGGGCCTGAGAGTCAAAGTAATTCATGTAACATAAACACGAAAAACGATATTAGAGCTTATGTTCTAAGTTGGTACCGTCGGGTACCATCAGGTAGCTACGGGAAAGGGAATGCAAATGTTCGACCGTATGGTGCTGCGATCTAGCCGCCAAACACTTAAGCTACTTAGCTTTTTGTTGTTTCTTACTGGAGTTAAGTGATACAGGGGACACTGGACGATGTTTTTGCTTGTATTACTTTGACTCTCAGGCCCTTAATTGTAAAATATTTCGATAGTTTAGCTTTTGAAGAATTTTATGTTTCGGAAATGCTATTTTCTGTATTCCTTCTAAATTTTTAAAAGAACCATTGCTTCCTTTGGGATTTGAAACTCAAGTAGGTACCTATACAAAAGAATTTGGTGATGAGGTTTTTGTCTTTCGACTTTAAAATTTGCCACCGAACATTGATTGGGTTAGATTTATCTATCCTATCACGTGCATGTACACTTAGGGTTATAGTTTAACAAGAACGGTGAATTAACTAAACGACCAACGATTTAAGGTATTCTCATACCTCCGTTGCAGTATGACTTAGAAGCAGGCGTCATCGTCCAGAGTCGTGTGTACAAGTGAATCGCTAACTCTCATTTGCTCTTTAAACTGCTTAGAAGAGCAAACTGTTTTATTTAGAAATTAGAGTAAGTTCCGTTATTATATCCGATCAGTATAGTCAGGTGGGCAAGCGCTGGCATGGCTGATGAAAGGTCGCGGGGCTAGGTACCGACCCGCTAATGGATGATATGTTTTTCTTAGGACTTGAGGCGTGGAGTTAAACGGGGTGATGAAACTTTTGTGGCTTGAACCTCTGAAAATAAGATCATCCCTTAATCAAGTAAAGCGTGATATTTTACAGTCACCTGCATGGAATAAAAATATTGTCATTTAAAAGTATTTAGGGAAGTGGTTAATTTCGAAAATGTAAAGTGATTTCTCAGAGCTGCTATGGATGTTGCGGTGTGGTGGCGATTCTAGCCGACCGCGAGGCAATGGCGGGAAAAACGCGCGGTCTTCCCAAAAACCCACTGGGGAAGGATGGATTTTGAATCAAGTCCACCGATTTCCACAACATCAGATTTCGCGGAATCCTGCTCATTCATATCCATTACCACTTTGACGACGTATGCCGTCCTTCTCGATTATTGCGCTAACAAAATTTCTATGAAAACTATCTACCCAAATTACTGAATTCGAAGGTGAAGAATTGTGGTATGATGCGTAATGTTTTCTAATCAATCCCCATTACCTAGGCTGAAATTGATGTCTTGAGCCAGTCTCGCGTATTTTTCTATCCGATATGTTTAGTAAGAATTTTACGAAAACATTTTTTCCCCTATGCTCCACCTTGTAAGTGCCGAATGGTGAAAGTAAGATTTTTTAAATATCTGCTAAGCCCGTAAATTTGTTCTCCTCCCCCTCTCTTTCCATATTCCATCCTGACACACGCCTCTCTGGCGCCTTGCAGGGTAATATGAAGATGTGGAACCGTGGCGGTGAAAACCCCAGCCGTCTTACAACGCCTTTTCTGCTGTAGCATTCATCCCCGCTTTCCTACTTAAGGTAGTTTGAGCGAAAGATCACTTCACCTAGAATTTGACTTCATTTTAAAGATAAAACTCCCATATTTTCAATGATATCAAAATATTAACCCCTTGCTCAACTACTTTTCAAGAAATTTGCCTGCAAATGTAAGCTGTTTTACATGGGATAGATTACGGCTGTGCGCTCCAGAGGGAGAATATTTAAAAAAAAATAGGAACTTTTAGCACCTAGATTTCGTCAAATAACTAAAGGTGTGTAGTTTGCATGTTTTATCAACTATTCATAAAATATAATCTATTACTAACCACAGTAATCTTTACAGAATCGCAAAAAAAACCTGCTGTTTTGAAGGGTTTTCAGCCGTACGGCGGGATAAAATGAGTCAAGTTAGAGACTTATGTAGATTTATTTATTTAATTACTGAGAATTTTGGTCATATATAACTATATCTTGGCGCTTTTAATATTACAATATTTATTTCATACTTCTTACAGACGCTTAAATAAAAAAATAAAATTTGAATATGGTCTCCATTATGACTAGGGAACTATCTCGCTCAAACCTCCTTAAGTTTTATTTTCGCATTTTGATGTGTCCGGGCCTGGATGTGCAGTGTAGGTATGGATCAGCTGCGAGGATTTGGGAAAACGTGAGAACCGTGAAAGGATAGTGTTAATGTTTCCGGTTATGGAAAAATGTCTCGGTCCAATTGTTGACCACTCTACTAGAAAAAAGCTGGCCGAAAGTCAAAATATGTTTTTTTTTCAGTCTGGATGTTGAAAATTTGCATGGTCAGTCCCAATTGACTGTTGCATGTGATGTCGCGTTCCATTTTCCATAATATTTACTTGTTAACAATTAGCAGCGGTTCAAAATTCAGCAATGTTCGTGGAAAACTCCCGTCTTCGATTTTCTACGAAATCCTCCGATTTCAAACTATTACAGAACCCCTTCAAATTAATATAAAGAATAAAAATCTGTTTCATTTTGTCTAAAAAAATAAAAATCACAATAGGTAAAAAACATTGACCGCCATTTTGTTTTATATAAAATTCAAATATACTGCAAATGACATACTTTTTACATTTTATTAAAGAAAATGAGCTTGATCATAAAATGAAAGAGATTTTTATTCTATATGTTCATTTCGAGGGGTTCTGTAATAGTTTGAAATCGGAGGATTTCGTAGAAAATCGAAGATGGGAGTTTTTCACGAAAATGGTTGAACTTTGAGCCGCTGCTAATTGTTAACAAGTAAATATTATGGGAAATGGAACGCGACATCACGTGCAATAGTCAATTGGGAGTGACATTGCAAATGTCAAACTTCCAGACTGAAAAAAAGCACTTTTTGAATATTGGCAACCTTTTTTTGATTTCAGCCCACTGTGCGTCGTTGCCAATACCTTGGAAATTTTAAGGCGGAGACACGACGCATTACGCACAGTAGCAGTGCCAGTGATATTGGAAGTGAGGAAAGCTACAACTTTATCTGTCCTCCTCGAAACCCATTCGTCGCAATCTGCTCCCGATGGAATTGGGGTTTAATAAATTGAGGATGAAGCAGGCCGAATGACGTTTGTCATTGACGAAGCCATTAACTGTAGCACAATGCTAGCGAGTGTTTTAATGGGCGTTGTGTTCGTACCGCCTCGTTCATGTTCCAGGGCTGCATTTGTCGGATGAACTTGTGATTGCGTTATATAAAAGAAGTACCTAAATTCAATTTTTGTTTATCGCAGACCGCTTGTGCAGTGTTCCTGGCGTTTAAAAAAAAAAGTCTTGATTGCGGGTGATATATGGAGAGGGAAAAAGAGTGGGAGTCAAAGGAAAAATATCGTAGAGGGCTTGTGAACTGAGGACCAATAACACTCGCTGACTAATCTCTACTTCCTCTGAACGTGGTTGCTAGCTCCGGCTTCCGCTACATGGCACCGAGTCTGCTGTCATGAATGAACCAGCGCCCAGTATTGTCTTCGTCGCTGCAGTTACTGTCAGAGCCATGCGTCGACTGCATCATAAATTTGCGATTAATGCCGAGCCCCAATGCAAATAAATCGATAGCGTCCACACCATTAATCATTTAAATTGTTCACATCTGTCGAAAATTGAGTTAAGCAGTGGATAATATACGCCTTTGTCGTGTTGAAGATGTGATATTCATCGGCAAATAGCTTTAAATAATGCAGGGAGAATCGTTTATTGCCTTGATTCCAACGTCTGTCAGAAAGGATCCGTATAAATCCTACCCTGTAATGGTGGTCGTATTTTTCCATTATCTTCTCTTAATCTTAGCATTTCTAATCATTTTCAAATCAGCAGAAAAATGCGCAGCATCAATCTATGTGAAAATATACACCGAGTTTGGTGTCACCGAGAAGATTCCTTGAATGGTTGGGGGAGACCCCATGAGCACTGAGAAGTGAAGGATGCAGAAGCACATAAGCATTCACGCATGCAGCCAACAGTTTAGATGGGACAGGAGTTATTATGGTAGAGCAATCTGAAGTGAGACCCATTGACGTTTAGGCAGAATGACTGCATTCGAGTAGGGTTAGATGCGCTCGCGAACATCCTTGTGTCGCATCCAATTCACCGCCGCTGTCCATCACGAAACTTTTTCTTGCAGTGCGTAAAACCTTCGACTCCTCTCATTGGCACCGCTGTACTTCACCGACCACTTTTTTTTTCACCGCACCACTCCAACACCAGAAGACTTGACGCAGAGTGGAAGCATTAAACTGCAAATTGGTGCGCACAACAGACAATCAAAAATTAACCGAGCCATTGCCTCTACATATGTGGTTTAAACCGAGTCTTATTGCATATAGATTGTCATTACTGCATATGTTCACTGTATAATGATTCTCTTCGTGTTATTGATGCCACTGCCAGATCTTTCCACATAGTGTGCCACCGGGTACACCCTCTATTAGCCCCTTTACTCGGCGAATATCTGTGTATTTATTTACGAGTATGATGCTAAATTATACGTACATTATGCCAGAAATGAGGTTTCGGTAAGCATGTCACGTACGCAAACTCCCCCTGCGGGTGCCAACTAATTAATTGACGATAAAATTTCATGCAGCTCTACCCATTGCGGATGTTTACCGAGCGCACTAGTTTCTCGTAGCATTACACGCAAGTAACAAAAGACGCATACGTAGTTCCTGTGTCTCTCAAACTTAACAGTGTCAGTATCCCACATTTCAATGTGTGTTCTCATTTTTTTCCATTGTTTTTTTTTCGCGGTCCTTATTTAAAAGCGCCCTTCGGACTTCAATAATGGTTCGTAATCGATTGGGCTTCCATGGTTGGACCCAATATGATTCGTGCTACGCAAGCAATTTCCACTTAAGGTAAAGTATAGTTTTTATTTTATCTACAGTATAATTATATATATGCACACACACACCAAAGTTATTCGGGAATGTGTCGCTCAAGGCGTAAATAAACACATTCAAGCATTGAAAATGAGAAATATTTCTCTTCCCGTTGGAAAAGCTCTGCGCCCAGTAGATTGATTGGTTTATCGCGTGTGATAACTTATAACTAAAGCAGAAAATTACGCCACTTTGTGTAAAGCATCGGAAAAAAAGATGCCTTGGCTATTTTTTTATTTTATCCGGCATCTCAATTCCTGACCCAATCAGTTGTGCCGGCCTCCTGGTTTAATTCATACTTAGTTACCTGTGTTTACAATTTGAGTTAGCCTATCTGGTTTTCGGGAAGCATTGTTGAAACAAATCGATTGGGATTAAAAATATGCAATTTGTGTGCCGTTTCGTGTTCAACGAGATTTACGCCCATTATTCAAACTTTAATCTGCGCTAGCCGTCGGAAAATAAAGTTGAAGTGTCATCCATTTGAACATAAATGTTTTCAGTCGTATTTGAAAAAAGAACTGACGCCGATGGAGATTTGTCACCAGGGTTAGGTACAGTGGTGATTACGAAGGCAGGGGTCTGTCATGCAATACACAGCCCGCTCTTTCGGACAAGTTTAAAAGATAAAATATTTACTTTGAATCATTAAGAGATGGTGTTAAGTGAAAAAAATTATATCGCGTGTTATTTATCAGCGTGACTATTAACAGAAGTGAACCAAGCTGGCTATCCCTCTCTTTTTAAAATAGCCTGTTTGTATTAAAAACCTATCTGTGTGATTAGTTCACAGATTAGAAGATTCTGGCTGGAGTAATAAGTGGGTATCTTAAATAAGGGTGATTCATTTGATGGAATAACTCAATATTAATTTAGAAGCTCAAGGCTGGTGGATCTTCATTCACAAGAATAATACTCACATAATCTCTCATTTATTAGTTTTTCGGCAGTAATTTGCGTTTATTGTTTTACACTGTAAAACTTAATGTGTTTTATATATGTAGATAACTATTTATTGGTTTTTATCCGCTAGTTCGACCAACATGTTGAATTTGTCCCAGAGTATTCATGCAGTGTTACATTCTTGTAAATGTAATGAGTGAATAAAATAGCTAAAAAAATACTAGAATTTGAATTACTTAAAATCATACTCTTGGTACATTGCTTCCAAGAAATGCGTAGAAGCAGCTTATAAAGTGACTAATAAGAGATCATGGAGGAATAGAATTTGATAAACATTTTTCAAATTTAGCCTGTCAAGAAATCATGGAGGGAGGGAATTTGAGAATATTCTGGAACATTTTAAACGAGTCATATGCAGTTCTTCTGAGATTGTTGATTTCATCATTTGATATCAATTAGCCGTTAATTTTCCAGATTGAACACTCCGTTTAGTTGATTCGAGTTCTCTTTGAAATTATTCTCTTATTAGATGTCTGTAAATGTCACCATTGTTAATGATGTGATTGTATGGAAAATTATTCTAATTTCAGTTAATTAATTTTGCTGTCAATTGCATAGAAATGCGAGGCAGCATTAATTACTTGGACGCGGAAATATTTTAATTAAAACTGTAATCCAATTGGACGATAAAAATCCTTAAAATCGTCATTTCCTTCGATATTAATTTACGTTATAGCTCAATTTAGTTTGGCTCATATAAAATATTGAAATGTTTAAGTTGTTAACTAGATTGAATGTAATTTAATGAATTTGGCATATTTTTAAATTCTTGATCATTTTACCCATTGCAAACCAGCTTTAAGGATGAAGTACTCTCTAGCCTCTTTGACCTTGGTATGTGATGAAACCATTGTAAAATGCCAAGCTGACTGGACTGAAGGAACCTATGGAAACATAAGCATTGTTTTTTCAATGAAGTAGTCATCCAATTATTTGAAGTTCCCGCTATTTTGTCTGAGCATCCTTGTTGTTATGACACTACAGAACATCGAACAGATGAGTAACCTCCCATTCACACCACAAAAAACACGTAATGAAATATATTTCGTTAAAATATCTTTTTACTTAACTTTAAAACTGCGTTCAAAGTAGTTTTAATTGATAAACGATGCGTTTGATTGCTACATTTATTTAGTGAAACACTTCTCATATTTTTTTACTCTTTTTTTAAGTTCATTTATTCAAACATTTACTAGTAATAACGGGGGTATCATACACGCTGCATCAACACGCTTTCAGTCAATTACTATTTTCTTCGCGCCAAAATATTTGCCAATACTAAGTTTTTAGTGGAGAAATTTCATTTGTTGGTCTTTGATATTCATTTAGAAGTTGTCCACGAGTTATATGGTTCCTGGAAATGTCCAATATTTACTGAATACGAATTTAGATATGATGTTGTTTTCCCGCAGTCTTATCAAACTTCTTAGTTGTTGACATCTTGTCCTCTCGAGCATTACCTTATTATCTTCGACGTTTTTTTCCTGTTGTATTGTTTCCTTGATGGTTAAATTTGTATTCTTCTTCACCTCTAAAAACTTCATCCTAAAGTATTATCCCAAGTGTATGTATACAGAATGTCTAAAAGGCCTGTTGGTCTGCGACAATAATCATTTATTGTTATTAAATTTGCTTGTTGAAATATCCAGAGACTTTTTCTACTTTTTCTGTAATTAAAAGGTATGTATTTAGTTATTTGTTCAATTCCTCCCTCGATGGGGAACATAAACTAATGACGACATGCGAATTCACCGTTGCCGTGTTTCTCCGTTGCAGGATTTTTACTCTAGCTGATGCACTGTTGCACGGTGGTAGGTTTTAATAATTAGCAATGTAAATTGTGGATAGATTTTTTATAAATCTTTCATAAATTTTCACAAAGGTTTCAGTCCATCTTCGATTGTTTTCAAATACTCTGATTAATATTCGTTAAAATAAAAAAATATGCACGCCTGTTAATCTGATATGTCATCCTCTTTGACGAATGTAAAAATACTCCCAGGTAAACTTGGAACTTAGAAATAATTTTTGATGACATACATATTGAATTTTGAAGTTATTGCTATTATCTTTTAACGATCGACAAGATCCATGATAAACATCTGAGGCCTTATAGTCCTCGTTTATTGATGCTCTAGTGTCCCTTAAAGACGTAAATGAAGGAAACTAAAGACAGCGTAAAATAGCTTCACTTTCCCTTTCAGAAATAATTTAATCAATAGGTACATTTTTCATTTCGGTATTCGATTGTGTGATAATTTTCCCCGCTCGGAGGTTTTTATTCAGACCCGTTTTCGCGTGACTCCCCTCACCCTTTTAGACGCCGAGAGCATAGCTTCCAATGTGCCGATGCTGCTTATCGTTAGGTGGTTTGAGCGAGATAGTTCCCTAGTCATAACGGAGACAATATTAAAATTTTATTTTTTTATGTCAGCGTCTGTAAGAAGTATGAAATAAATATTTTAATATTAATGGCGCAAAGATAAAATTAAATATGACCAAAATTATCAGTAATCAAATAATTAAAGCTACATCAGTCTCTAACTTGACTAATTTTTTCCCGCCGTACGGCTGAAAATCCTTCTAAACATAATATTTTTTGCGATTATGTAAAATTACTGTGGTGAGTAATAAATTATTTTTTATTAATTTTTGAGAAAACATGCAATCTATACACCAATGGTTTTTTGACGAAATCTAGGTGCTAGAAGTTCCTTAATTGTTTAATATTCTCCCTCTAGAGCGCCCAGCCATAATATATCCCATGTAAATCAGCTTATATTTTCAGGAAAATTGCTCGAAAATTAGTTCGGCAAGGGGTTGATATGTTGATATCATTGGAAAGATGGAAGTTTTATCTTTAAAATGAGGCCAAATTCCTCAAATTCTAGGTGAAGTGATTTTTCGCTCAAACTACCTTAAATTCCAGCTTTTACACTTTCACAAACACAAGCTCTTCTCCGTCCACGTTTCTGGAAACGGTGAATGCGAGACATGTACGTACAGTGGACAAGGATATGACGAACGCTCGCCGCTTGTGTCTTTTCGTTGTCGCTGCCATCGGGATGCTCACCTCTTTTGTTTTTATTACACCTTCGCTCCGTCTTCGCACGACTCCTCCCCAGAGACACCCACGGTGGAATTCTAACCTTTCTCACGTGCACATTCAAACAAATGAACCGCGGAACTCACTTCCTAACACTCTACCGCCTCTTCTCATTCTCCTGTTTTTCTCCCGCTTTTCGTCCCGGCTCCATCCTTTCCTCCAGGAGTATTATTTTGTAATCTCATCTTTTTAATGACTCTTTCCGGGAAGGCGGGAGATCCGTTTCGCTCTCTAAATGATCGGCTCACGATCGGCCATGGTTCGTTGGTGGCTCAATTTAACGTTCCTAACGACAGGTGAGATGGAACTAATGGAATGCGGAGCCAAATGAAACGGATCAAGAGCCGAAAGATACGGATCAAGAGTCAAAAGAGCGGATGGATTGAATAAATAGACCGGCAGTTACCACTTGAGTGCCGAAGATGGTCACGCCGCCTGGGTGACGGAGTTGAACTGCGAAAAATGACGTAATTTTCCACATTTTATGACTTATTCTCACTTAAGTGAGATTACAAAATAACCCCCCAGCTCTCCCTTTCCTATCATCCTATCATTCATATTCGGCCGTGTGGCTCTGCATTTGACATGAAACGCCTTGTAAGTTAGTGTCGATGGGAGATACCCGTAGATTGCGATGCAACAGAATTGTATACACCAAGCATTTTTTTATTGCCCAGAAAGTTAAGAGATAGCTCAACTGAAAATGTGCCATTTGTAACAGAACGTTGAAAAGGTGACTTAAACAGCCATTTTGGAATTGATAACTTCATTTGACTAAAGAATATGGCCGTCAAACAAGTGAATAAAATCACTTATCACCGCCAGAGTAATGTTAGTGTAGATCGGCGTAAAATTGTGCAAGATGTTCGCAGTTGAGCTCATTTGAAAGTATTTACCAATTCAATCCCGTTACAATAGATAAAATCAGCAAAGAAACTAAATTTAGCTTTGTTTGAATAATTGAAAATTATAGCTTGTTAAACATTAAAAACAGTGTGCATTTCTAGAAAAAAAATATATTTCATATAAGATGGTGAATGAAAAGAAAAATATGTTACGAAGTAGAAGTAGCTTCGAATCCCGAATCTGCGACGCCCAGGATGTCATCCACGGAAATTAATAGAATATTTCTCATGGAATCTGATAGGCTTGGAGTCCTTTAGCCACAGGGATCCTTCGCTTGCAGTAGTTGGTCCCTTAGCTTGGTGCAAGGTCGGATGAAGGTTACGATGTCGTGTTTCTACCTTAAGTACCCTTGAGATTTTAGGAGATCGTTGATATATAAGGTAGTCCTGCCTAAGCTAGAGGTTTTTGTCGTTCATCTGCCTTGCCTGCGTCGTGAAGGCAAAACGTCCTTAATGGGCCAAAAAGGTATGCTTTTTACTATAACAGTTTTGCTCAAAGTGTTTTTACGTGTTTTAGCTCCTGCGGGAGACTCTCCGGGTCGAAAATTGTCCGCGTTATTTCATCGGGAAAAGTAGATATTCTACCTGCTTTCGGTGCGACAAACACCATGTGCCTTTCTAGATACTTAGCATTGATTATGTTGGCCGACTCTTTCATTGAAACGTCGGCATCAATGGCAGAGTTATCGCGATTAGCCTGCGTCAATACCATGCTTGAATTTAATTTTAAAATGCAAGCAGTTCAAGCAGTAGTAAGAAACAAGTGAATATATGTATAATGGCACCAGCGGGACAAAAACATTGTTTTATAACCCTGAACTTCTCAGTAGCTAAATTGGTATACACAGTTCAAAACCTGATGCATTATTTTCACGCCATACTCTGACATAGACCTGGAAGTAATGGAAACTAGTTTTTTTTTTAATTTATAAAAAGTATTGCGGCGATTAATAAATAACGCACTTTAAAATTTCTGCCGCAATTTATGCCTCAGAACTTCCACAATTTTTATAATGAATTTCTGGAGTGCGCAGCCACTGCCTCTTTTTTTTACTAAAGTAAAAAAATGACGGTTCAATAAGTGGCTGCTGCTATGGTATCGCTAGAAATTAGATATTTTTCAAAATTATGAAACTATTTTCATTATACTTTATGTATTTGGATGTTTTTTGAACTACTGACTAGCCATGGCATAAATTTGATGGAATTTCTGTTAGCTAATCGGGTAGCATCGTGAATTATTTTGGAAAAATGGATGTTCTCGGCCACAATACCTTCACAGTTCCCGAGAAGAAAATTGTGTCATACACCATGATACGAAACATAACAAGAGGCATACTGTCATGGAAATAAAATGTGTAACCGAAAATATTTATTTGAAAAAGGTACAAATTAAGTATTTTATAATCATTTTAGAACCTAAGTATACCGTAAATTTCATTTCGTTCCGACTCTTGACTCGTTTTAGCAAGAAAAAATACGATTTTCTATTGGGTAGTGGATAAAACAATGAAATTATCAAATCAGCAGGAATAACTCTTTGGAGGAGGAGAAATATGGTGCTGAGGGTGTAGGAATTGGATGCTTTGATAACTGAGCGGCTAACTAGTTTTCAAGAGTAGAGAAATCCAAAGAATTTATCAAATAGGTAAACATTCATCTCCTTTGTACAGTTAATCAACAACCGCAATGATGCTAAGCACACTGCATGGGAACGCGTCCTAAAATGACATTGAATGGAACTACAAATGAAGAAATTGTAATCCAAAAAACGTAAAGGAGTGAGGTCACCAAAATATGAAAATACCTGGGTGATGATAATGTAGAGTGTTTCTTACGCAGCGGTAACTGCCTCCGAGCATTATGGAAAAATTACATTGAAGCATAAACAAATATTCTAAATAAATGTCGTATGAATGAAGTTCCACGTATTGCTGATCGCGCCGAATGCGCGTAGATTATACCGTTTCGGTGAGTGCGAGACTCACCCCTGCCGGTCAATCGACAAGTGGCGCACTTGATATGAGAAGAGTGTTATGTCCTTTATGTCGTGTTTGTGCGAAAGAGGAAACTGAAAAACTAAGTAATATTGTGAATACACCGGAGAAAATATGAATTACAGGCTAAGAGATTACATGACATGACAATGAACAATATATAGGGCAGCCTCACAACAAAACAAAACAAGAGGGACAAGACAACCATAAAGAAGAAAAATAATTTATCATTACGCTATTTTTATTTTATAGCATATGTAGGTATAGATTTTTTTGTTTTGTATTTTTATCTTTAGTTTTTTAACATATCTTTTGATCTTTTGAGGCCATATATTATTATTATTATTTTGCATAACTACTAGTATTTTTTAGAAGATAATACCTGCATTGATTTTTATTTCCTACTACTCAAATTAACATATTGGAATTGCGGCGCGTAGGCCAAAAAGAGAATGCAGTCTCTTGGAAGGGTAGTGTTGAATGAATTCTGTTTATCTCAATCATCATTAGGGAGGGATTAAACAAAATTTGGTGGCAAAATAAATTAAAAGATTTTCTTCAATAAATGTTTCCCTGGACTTTCCTTCATATATTTGCCCTTTGTGTACCTGCTAGAATTCCTCTATGTAATCAGAATTCTGATGTGTCACTCATCTTCATTGGTCTGTGAGAGGTGTACTTGTGAAGCTCTCTATCGTGATAAATAAGATGAGCGTCATACCCTCTAAGGTCCCTGCGCAGTCTTTTTCATTCACATCTGTAATGACCCATTTAAGAAGCTACTGAAACTTACTAATATTAACAGCTTCTAAAATATATGAATATAGAATTTAAAAATTGAATATTCTGATCGAACTTGAGACGGAATGTAATTGCATTTCATTTTCATATATTTTTTCAAGACGGGGTTTACATAAGAAAAACTCTTGGTTGTTCCATCTTAATATTATCTTTTTATGCTGAACGTCCAACCGTATTTTTTGCGTTTTATTCCCACGAAGACTAAATGCAAAATTACAAGGAATCATTTAAATAAAACATACCTATTCCGTTAATTTAACAACCCGAAGTCTTTACTTTGGATATGGTGACTTTTATTTAATGACAAGCCTTTGAACTGAAAAAAAGAATAAATTATATCTTTCTCTTAAATTTATTGTGGGATTTTCAATGAAACAGCTGAATCAAAGTCTTGGAACATTCGAGATAAATACCCTTATTTTTTCAATGACGACTCTTATACTTTTTTTTAACGAGTCCAGTTTATCCTCTATAATTATGTCTTTTGAGAAACATACCATAATGCTTTTTTTCGAGTTTTAATTTATTGTCGGCACTTGAATTAATGCATTACTTGAGTAAGAAAATAGAAATCAGATGTTGTGACCGGGAAGTTTTGATGGGGCAAGAGTAAATTAAGCGGAGGAACAAAAAAGTGAGCTTGGCGGCAAAGGACTTTTGTATCCGACCACTCAAAGTGCAAAAAAAGGAATATTCCTTTGTCTCGTAGCAAGAAGAGAGAGAGAGAGAGAGAGAGAGAGAGAGAGAGGAGACTTTGCTCGACAAATCAGAGGCGAGCCTTTTTTGAAATTACTAATGAGGCGCTCGGAGGCGGACATCATGCGCAGGAGAACGGCGGGCCCTCGAGACATCGAAAACAAGGGAGGAAATGGCTCGAAGAAATGAGAGGCGAGTTTGTGTGTTTGGAATTTCATTCCTTCGGTGGTTGGGGGGGGGGGCGGAGGGGTGTTGGTAGGCTGAGTTCAAAAGGTGTGCAAGGCAGTTGACGAAGGGCTGTGGGAGTCGGGCATCCGAGGAAGAGGTTGAGTGAAGACTACAAGGTAGAGTGACAGTTGAAAGAGGTGATATAGTTTGGGGGAAGATCTGGACCTCGGACGATAACCATTAATGAATGTGGCTTAGTTGATGACTTTGATTTTGTGCAAATTCACTTGATCAACCTTCTTGTAAGATATTAAATAAATTGTATATTATTACCACCCCTCTATTAAGCGGTAATTTGCGATATCAGATGTAAATAATGTTTATCTCTTCCGAATACCCAGACATTTCAAAAAATTCTTCAGAAGAATTACGTTTAATGAAAAAGTATTGCAAGTTATAAGTCACTAACTACGGGAGCTTCGTAAAAACAGGTAGGCAGAATAACTTCTGTTTTGGAGTGTAGGAACATTGGCAGCCCATTGCGCAAGAGCTGGTGAGGTAGTGTTTAGCTACGAAGGGTGCTCTTAGCTAAATGCATATGCGGGTCTTTTTTTTGAATGGCAGGTTAAAGCGCTCCTAAAAATGCTGGCATTACTTCGAGATGTTGGCTCTGTCAAAGTGCATTTCAATGGAATGTTGAAATGGTAATTATGGAAAGGGCGAGCGTGAATGAGCAGTTTTCGCAAGCTAAATATTTTATGGATTAATAAATATTTTAATTACTAACGTGGACAATTTAATAATTTAGCGGGAAAAAATGCAATAGTTCTTGGTTATATATTCACTGAATGTTTATCAATGCAGTCCGTGTGCTAATATTTTGTTTTTACCTTTAGATTTTACTTGCACTGGTTTTCACATATCATGTTAATTACAGATGGCTTCACTTAAACCGCAGCAATCAAGCATTGAATCCTGCGCTAATTATTGCTTGAGCCTGATAAGCAGTGAAATAAAAGATTTCGGATTGAATTTTTGTATCCAGCCCCTCATTATGATCTCTGAAACAATTTGGTATTTTGGTGTCAACGTTTTAATTTCCAGTTCTGAATTTTTTTTAAACTTTGCCAAAATTAATACTCTGCTGGAAAAGTGCTATAAGTTAGAATTTTTTATCTTAGGATACAATGAAGCACCATGGAAATTTAGTATTATAATGGTAAAGAGCAAATAACTTGAAATTTTCTCCGAAAAGAATTAAAACATTTTTCCGAAAATTGAATATACCTGTTTTCCCGTGTAAGGCCAGTTTCCATATTTTTTCTTTTACACTTATTCTTGCAACTTCAAGGCTATGGGAGGCGACACGAGCATCTATTGGCGAAACTCGGGAATGAACCAACTATTTTTCCATGTACTACTGTGCCTCGTTAGGAGCGAGAGAAAAAAGTCCATGAAAACCCTGTGGTAATGCATTGCCAGTAGTTTTAAACTTTCCATTGTGGATATCAATATTGTCAATTCTTTTGAGACACAGTCAGTATATTACTATTTTTAAACTACATAATAGTTGTTCTAAAGTCACTTGGGGTGTACAATTTTTCACTGGATTTGTTCAATTTAAGGTCTTGACTTTTATGTGACTGAATGTCTCCGAATTTCTCATAATCAACACGTTTCTTATTTTTATCCCAGCATATTTAATTAACAACCATTTCATACCCCTGATAAATCCGCGTGAACAGGTTAATTTTCCCGCATGTCGGTGTTCGTTACGTTTTTTGTAGTGGTTCCATTCCTTTTACAGTTTTCAACATTTTATATGAAAAAATAACGTTCAACCAACGTGCCTTCTCTTTTTCTGCGGTAATTATCTCGTGCAATTTTTTTATCTATTCACTGGAATCCGTTCCTGATTTATCAGCCCATTTCAGGGTTTTATTGCACCATCAATTGCATCTTAAATTACTTGTGCCGAGCATTACTAGTATGTTTTCATAGGGCAACAGTACAATATAGATGTTTGCGAAGAGGATGTTAATATGAATTGGATTTAAGAGGAAGGATAGGGGAGCTGAGTGGGTGGACTGGAGGGGTTGGACAGGGAGGGGGGAATATGAGGGTGTGGGGCTAGTCTGCTGCTTTGCGGTCGACGAGGGGAGGGTAGCTCTGTGTATGCAAGGACACGGTGCCAATTGGAGTAAAAAGAAATCTCTTCGCTGGGGTCTCTGGAATTAAAACAAATATTAGACTCGAAAATTGCGGAAAGCGAAGAAGTCTTTGTAATGAGCTGTGTGGGGAAATGAGTATTTCTAGAGAAGGTGACGCGGCTGGTTATCTCCGGAGTTGACAAGTTTATACTCAACTTTTCAGGCGTGAGAATATTATATTTTACGTTGCTGAAAGTAAAATAAACTTTAAGTTAGGAGATAAAATAATACGATGTGCTAAGTATCGATACGACTATCTACCAAAATATATAATATCGTATAGATTCGCATTCATCTCACAGAAACTACTTAAGAATGCGGGTTTCATCCCGTGCATTTTTGTTACAACTAATCCTAGTCATAATCCCAGAGGTCTTGGAATATCTTCGATAGGCATAGCACAACTTCGATTTAGCCCATCTTGGTAGCTTTAAATGTAGAAATGTATCAGTGCCCTCCGGATTTGTTCCACAATGCCTTGTTATTCGTAACATATGTTGACATGTTGTATCTGGCGTTTTTTATCAGTCACATTAAATAAATATTGAATTCCATTCTATTGTATCAAAGACTAATCATTCTATTTTATTCCATTTGCATATAGTAAGGTTTCGATTGTTCATACTTTTTGAAAGTTTCTTATTGAAGCAATATCAATTTTTTTTGTGTCTAAGTCATTTGGTAACCTTTGTGTGAATTGCTTTTAAAATGAATTTCCATACAATATTCGATATTTTTATTGGAAATGATGCTGTAAAACTATCACAATTAACAAATCATAAGATCATTGACTTTTTATTTGTAAGGCATAAACTTGATTAAAATATTTCGGGGACGTCATAGTAGCTCAAAACATTGATGCTATTGGTTTGGTAATCCCAAATACTGGAATGTTTTTCAAAATTAGACCTGCTGGAAGACAGCACCTGGTGTCCTGGCCATAAACTTCATAAGCGTGATACTTTATAGAGCGGTTTACTAAGGACTTCAACCAAACATTTGCTAACATTGTTATCCTGATCTACTGACTAAAAACTAGGCGAGCATGCAGCGCTCAGGTAAACGATCGTAAATCCTTTGTGACCACGTAGGTTGTATACAATCAGCTGTGACGCAGGGGCGGGTGGAGTGGAATTCCGTAAAGCATACATCGAATGGAGCGAGAATACGCAGAATGTTTAGCGCTAAGCTGCAGAAGGGTGGGTACGGAGCGTAATTAACACAACGCTCTGCCCGCCCAGCATTGCAGGTCACCACACCAATCCTTAGCGGTCAAGAGAGCAGGGGGCGAGGGAGAGGTTAGCGAGTAGACTTGGGAGGGAGAGAGTTGGGAGTCAGGGCAAGAAGTGTGCTTGTGGAAGATCAATGCCGGTGCTCGAGCGGCAGTTCGTGGAAAGATTATCCCGGCGCAAGACTTTTCTCATTGGGTACGGCAAAACACGCAGTTCCTCGACGTTCTTGAACCTGCGTTGGATTTGGTTTGGAAGGCGGGGTGAACTCTTTGAAGCACCGAGAAAGTCACCCCCAAGGTGAGCGGTCAGGGGTGTTTCCACGACGGGCATTCAATACTCGTCCCGATTCAAGGTTAAACCCCGTATGATCAGATCATGAGAATAAAATTAGGGAACTAGACTTCAGAACGGACATATTTAAAATGTTATTTTTCCCACGAATTATAAGGGACCATAACAGCGGCCAATGAGACATTTGTCTAGGTTTGTCGATGGGTAGTGTAACTGTTAGTAGTAGTAGTACTCCCTAATACTTGAATCATTATCTGTTACCTAGTACTAGAAGCACGCCGTGCATATTTTCTACATAAGTCTAGAGTCTCTGTCCATTTGTGTAGTTGCAAAGTACATATATATTAACGGTCCCTCTCCATTATGAGCATATCTGTAGTGTATTAGTGCATGCTTGTGAGGCTTCGCCTCGTGACAAGCATTAGCGATCTATGCTAATTCATAATAAGTCGCAGTAACACTAACTTTAGGGTATAGTTTAATGCATGTTGGTGAATACTCACCCCCTGCCACACACCCCTGAGGTGGCTTGCAGGGTATTTTGTAGATGTGGATGATCTCCTTACCGAAGGCGAGGACCGAAAAGCTGTCAGGAGGACAACGAAAGGTTTTATCATAAATAAGGAAGAGTAGAGCGTATCTTACCTGGCTTACATGCAACAAACAGGTTTAGTTACTAATTAAATGAAAAGCAACCGGTATTGTAGGTATTGTTCTCTTCATTTTACAATTACTACCCGTGTTTCGGCGTATTACATTGTTCCTGTACATGATGATGGCTGTGTAATGCACCAAAACGCGTTTCTTAATTGTAAAATAAAGTGGACATTACTAGATCTGTTGAGTTACATATCCAAAAATGCTGTTCCACCACATCTTGCCGAACACGGCTAACTTGAGATACTAACATTCAATCAATTAACTATTGTTAATTGGTTAATACTATAGTACTAAACGATACTAATACACTTACCCAATCCGTACCGGGTAAGGTGATAGTAATTATATAAAGGCAATATTTAAAGACAAGTTCTTACCAAGTCTAGTTTACCTGGTAAGAGTTGTAATTTCACAGACAATATCTATCGCAACCACTATATTCCCGTATTTTCCACGGAAAATATGGCATTTAAATTTTCTCCTTTAAGCATTCTTATTCTTACCTCATACTTGTGATAAGTTCTAGTGTCGTGAATTGGCATAATTAAACTATGTATCAGGAGTCTTCCGAAAATTAGTTTAGTTAGGGAAGCTGCGGTAAGTTGTAAAGGGTGGGGGGGGAGAGGTGAATAAAGGGTGTTGAAGGGTAGTGAGGAGGTGGGTTAAGGGAGATGAAATGAGTCGGACGTTGTCGTGCGGAAGCTGATGAATGAAGTGTTTGTGTTGTGTGGGAGGAGTTTGGGGGAAGTGGTGGGTGGTGTAAGCAGACAGGAAACAAATGAGAGGTGCGCTGTTGCTATGGAATCCAACCGGTACTCCCCCGGCCCTCACTCACCCACCCCTGCTCAGGGTCGTGTTTTGCGCGCAAGGGGCCCGAGCTGCGTTGAAATGCGGATCCATGAATCCGCCTCCGGACTTAAAGTGGAGATGCAGACAAAGGGAGCAAATCTTTGACGTTGATTCACACTTCACGCATCCATTGTTCCAAGGAAAAATTATAGTGAAACTTCTTCATTGCATACGGCTCTGGAAAGATAACGTGCTATCAGAATTTCATCTGACCGTCAGAATGCATTTAAAAAGATAAATTGCTATAGAACCATATATTTGAATGAATTCCTCTCGGGTTTCCAACCAGGTTAAGGTCTGCAAGATGTACGCCGACGTTTCGTTGGGAGACTTTCCCAACATCTTCAGGGCTGGTGATCTGCCCTGAAGATGTTGGGAAAGGCTCACAACGAAACGTCGGCGTACAACATGCAGACCTTAACCCGTTTGGAAACCCGAGAGGAATTCATTCAAGTAATTCGCTGGGAAAACTTATATTCTTAAACCATATATTTGTTGGAGTAACTGTCATATTTTTCGGGTAACATAAATTAGCACTGAGAGGGACTTCTTTGCATGTCTCACGGAATATAAAATGCTTCTGAATTAGCGGCTTAATAGATGCTAGGCAATCTCAACCCTTGCCTGGAGCATCAAGATAAATTATCTTCCTCGATTGTAGTGGACCCGAAAAAATGCATGTGGTCACCTACGGCAAGGATTCTAAGTTGTTAAATTTCAGCAGAAGTACGCAAAAAAAAGATGATGGAAATAATTTCATCCTCAAGAGGTAGGTTTGCGTACTTATTTTCGACCTGAAAATGCTCAAGTACCATTGGTTTCTTTCCAAAAGCAAATAAAAATGTACAAAATTAATTTGATTTAAAATTCAATCAGCGAAAATAAGTACATCAACCTGTATAAAAGTCACCTCATGATCACTCAACTCCTGTTTCTGAATTTGTATGTCCTCTTATACCTGGAAGCCGATTGTATACGGTAAATATATTACTGTATTATATTTTCCTGAGCTTGTTAGGAAGTGACTGAAAATGGAGAAGCAGAAGAAACCAAGTAGTTTTTCTAAATCTCTATTGGGCTAATACCTATAAGTGATCAGGTGATATCTTTTACCAGAAAAGTGACTAACCTTTAGGAAATAGGCGAAGAAAAGTCCTATTTGCAGGGAATGTTGTGCATAGAAACCTTTGATCGCAGTACAATTAGAAATATTTTAGATATGTGTGTAAAATAACGTAAAACCATTTTAGGCAAAGAAAGATTGCGGTGAAAAGCAGTACTAATGCATGCTCTAGAAATCGATACCCAAATGAACAATCAGGGTGTTGGTCAGCATAGTTTATACTAGGCTCACCCCTGGCTATTCCCGAAGGCGTGTGTATTTCAGACACGCAGGGAAGCGTTTCCATTTCTCTCCCTGCTATATCTCGCCAAGATATGGTACCTGGAAAGCCCAATACTTGGATTACAGCTGGGGGAACCCAAATAATGAGACATCAATTTAAACCTGATATTCTATTTATAACCAAATACTCCGTGTTGCCAAGCATCCCATATATAAACTAGTTTTTAAGATAATCCCGGTAGAATATTAATCTTGTGTTCAAGTGATATTTTGGCCGTCATTTGTAGAAAGAAATGAAGTGTCGCAATATCGTACGTAAAAATGGCACCAAGGAATGTTAACGGCAATTTTCAGTAGAATTGGTATCTTCTAGCATCACTTTTGATAAATGACACATCCTCATTTATTTCATTCTCGGAATATACATTAGTTACGTATGATCTATGTTATTGTAAAACTCGAGGATAACCCGTTACTCATGCCTTTTGCTTACACTGTGCATGGAATAAATTTCGAATAAAGGTGAATGCTAGAGACAAATGAGAGTCGCCATGAATGGCGACCGTGAGATGAAAGCAAGAAAGAATAACGGATCCAGTTGTGGTACGCATTGCGTATATTTCCCAGTTTGTTCTTATTATTGTTATGGTAATTCTTATTCCCTTTTCGTTGGAGTGGAGAGGTTGGGGTTTGAAATTCGGTTGTAATGGTGGAAGGGGAAAATTCCTTTGTTCGATAGGGGCGGCGGAGCGGGCAGGACACTGCGGCAGGGGGGGGGGGGCGGCCGGCGCGTGGTGGGCCTAAGGGGGGGCTTTGGCTTTCGTCCAAAATGGGAGTTAGTGGTCGGGCGGGGGAGGGGCAGGGGTGGACTGGAAAGTAAGTTCCCTCGATGGACCTCCCGCGCTTTCTTCATCAGTTCCTCCTCCTCCACCCGCTTGGCTCGCCACCCACCCCTTCTTCCCCCCAAACTCTCTCTCCCAGCTTATCAGCACCCGTCCATCTTCCCTGATTTACGAATTCACTCCCATCCCCTTATGCTCGCCCAGCAAAAGCGAGGGAGGAAGGGAACTAGGGGGTGAAAGCGATTACACCGTCCAATGTGGATTTGCACCCTCGCGGAAAATTGAGAGCGCCGGTGAAGCATACTACTCGAGCTGCAATTTGTCCGGATGTTAAGGTGGCTGATCTTCATTCGAGCAAGGCGATTGTGAGCGCCCTTACCCATTCTAGATTCACCTTTCTCCATCTCCTCATACTCTATCCTGTCCCAGGCCCCCTCCACCTTCCATGTGGTCGGCTGGCAGTTGTATAAAAATAGAAGAAAAAAAACAATTAAACGAGTATTTTTCTGATATTTTTATGCTTTTGCAAGTAGGGATGCGGAACTCTTGGGGATTTTCCTCTTCTCTTATCCACGCCCCCCCTTCAGTCACCTCTCCCTCCACTCTATTATCCATATCCTAGCATCTCGTTCGTTCTGAAAGGTAATTGATATCTAACCTGGCGGAATGAGGGAATGGGGTGATCAGTGCGGGAATTTGAATTAATCCGGACCGCTTTTTCACTCGTCCGACGTGGAGCCAGCGGATGTTTAACTCGATGAAAACATTTATCGCCCACTTATTTCAGAAAATCGCTTCGAAGGAAAAAAATATCGAGTCAGTTTTTTTTTCCTCTCCATCCCCTCGGATGTCGGTTTGAATTTCATGGCGTGGCTTGGGGGGAGAAAAATTGCTGCAAATTGAATATAAAATAAATTCGGAAAGTTCTCTTTCCCGGATTTAATGTGAAAAATGATCAAAATAAAAATTCGGTGGAAAATGTTATCAGGAGTCGTCTCTTGCAAGTTTGATGGAGTTGGAGAAAGTTTCAGGGGGAAAAGTGTCGAAGGGGATACTTTGGTCACGTGGTGTCGAGCTCGGAAAGGGTTTTGGGGGGCGGGGTGTGGGGACAGTGTGTGCGAACAAGGGTGGCGCTGCGATCTAACGCCGAAGGGATGGATACGTATGTCACCAGGTTCCTTTCGGGCAGGCGTCATTACATTTGACGCGGGCGACTGCGGAAGTTATTCGATGAACGCCATTGCGTAACGGAAGCGAGTTCCCTCAAATGTGTGAATAGGATGTTATCTTTCCCCGTGGTCGCAGTCTCCTCGATATTTCCCTTTGCATTCAATTTCTTGAACCTTTTGAAAGAAATATGATCTTCCTAAAATTAACAATGTTGTGTTTTTATAAGCGATAGCATCCATAGGTGAGCGAGAGACAAGTTCACGCCGCCATTTAATTCGTTCTAATGCATGAGGCAGTAGTCAGTGTCTCCCGTGTGTATGTTTTCCCTACCATATAAGGACGTGCTTGTATAGTTTGGAGCAATATTTTAAAACTATAGCAGGAAAGCGTGAGAAACTGACCTGAGTTATGCCTGCCCTGCCCTATACGCGCCATCATAATGAATAAACAAGCTGGGTGAATATTAATGTTTGTCGATTAATATCTGTAGTTTTATTGATTAAAAAGTGGTATAAGTAACTGATAATTAATTAATTGATTGATAAACTGATTAATCGACAAACATTAAAATAGAATACCACAAAGTTAATATTGAGCTAGTGAATTTTGGGTAAATATTGTTTTCCTCACGCCTAACTGTATAAAAATGTGATGTTTTAGTAACGTGTTTAATATTTTCACTCTACCAAATTACTTTGAGGCTTGTATAAAAGTTCACAAGTGTAATGTCTGCATTGATACAATAATTATAAAATATAACTTAATTGACAGCGTATCAATTATCATTAACATTTTTGAGATAGGTATCCTCAGATCAGGAAGTGATCTATATCCTCGGCTTAAAAATAATGCTCTCAAGCTTTCTCTGGACATGAACTTCCTTGAAAAGAGTAAACGAAAAGAGATTTTCTTAAAGTTTCTGAAGACTGCGATCTTTTGATCAGTTCATCTCCCATTCATACTTCCTGCCGTTGCTACGTTATCTATGTATTTTCTTGAAATGTAGGCCTAAGGCCCGGAGGACCCCATGGAGTACGAGTTGTTTTGAAATTGTGACTGTGAGGTCACCATGAGATTCCTTAATTATTAATTTCCTGTCACCTTTCATGGCCGTGAATGAGTGGAGCATGAAAAGGTTAAGCCCTTTCCGTGAGTAATATCCTGTGTATATATGTTACAGAGATTATTTTTTTATTAGCATCGCAAAATAAATACGAGCGCGAAATTGTATAACGCTCCAATGTGATTTTTCGTAATCATGCTGCATGTAGACATAAAATATCTGGAATGAAAGCGAAAATTGCGATACATCCCTTTCTGATGAATCTTTTTTTAATTTGACTTTGACGATAAATAAAGTGGCGAGTAAACTGTGGTGAAATGACCCTCCTGCTGTGTTGCATGTTTACTTTGTCGATTATTGTTTGCTGATCGCGTGCGTTCAATATATTGAAAATACCAGCGTTTAATTTTTGCTGCTAAAATGCACAAAAAAACTGAATAATGTGATGGTAATTATTTACACCAAATAAACAATACAAATTTATCCTGTTGGGCACTAAAAAAGGATGCTGGCGATGGCATTTGGAGCTAAAAATTCCACCTATTGCGATAAAGCTTTAAAGATAGATATTATTTATTTCAACTCTTTACTTCATTTTGCGAGAAAAAAGAAAATACAAAGGACGCTTTTTCTATTTCCCTGCAGCATGCTGGGTAGCAAAACGTATTGGGAGCCGAAGTGCCCCCTTGAATGCATAGGGATCTTTAAGTGCCAGATACACATTTTTCCCTAGAGCACTTTGTGCGGGAGAGTATTTATTTAAGATCTGCATTGTTATCCAATGGTTTATTCACGTGGTGGACTAAACTTCGGCAATTCTGAGTGCGTTGGCGGTCGGGAATGCCTCTCCTACCATGGGAAACCGATTAAAAACTCAGTGACTCCGAGGCTTTCAACCGCTTTCTCTCCTCTTCCTGGTCTACTTGTCGCAAATCCTTCGCCCACGTCATTTCCGTTCCACTGGTCAGCACCCTTACCTCGGCCGGATTCCGACTGCAACCTCGCCCTCCCTTCCCATTAACTCACAGCCTTCAACTGCTGGGTCAACTGGGGTCAACTACCGCCGGCGGCGGTGGCACCCTTCAATGTTCAATTCCACCCTCTACAGCTATGGCCGGATCCTTCCGTGTCGCAAATGGCGCCGCTCATGACGTTGATAATATTTTACGAAATCCAACATAATACGGTGGAACAGATCATGAGAATTAAATTAGGGAAGTAGACTGCAGAACGGACAGGTTTAAAATATCATTTTTCCCACGGACGATAAGGGACCATAACAGCGGGCAATGAGACTTTTATCTAGGTTTGTCGTTAGGTAGTGTAGCTCTTAGTAGTAGTAGTACTCCCTTATACTTGAATCCTTATCTGTTACCTAGTACTAAAAGCACTCCGTGCATGTTTTCTACATGAGTCTTGAGTCTCTGTCCATTTGTGTAGTTGCAATATATATATATATATATATATATATATATATATATAATAAAAACACTTGACAGGGGGTGGGGAAAGAAAAGTAAAAAGAGAGAGAGGACTTACTAGACGTTTCGGGCATGTAGGCCCTTCTTCAGTTGTAGAAAATGGAGTAGTCATGACTACTCCATTTTCTACAACTGAAGAAGGGCCTACATGCCCGAAACGTCTAGTAAGTCCTCTCTCTCTTTTTACTTTTCTTTCCCCACCCCCTGTCAAGTGTTTTTATTATATTGTGGCCTATTGGCGAAATTTTCGTTACGTGTATATATATATATATATATATATATATATTAACGGTCCCTTTCCATTGTGATCATATCTGTAGTGTAGTGCATGCTTGTGAGGCTTTGCCTCGTGACAAGCATTAGCGATTTATGCTAATGCATAATTAGTCGTAGTTGCACTAACTTTAGGGTATAGTGTAATGCATGTTGGTGAATACTCACCCCCTGCCACACACCCATGAGGTGGCTTGCAGGGTATTTTGTAGATGTAGAAAACTGAAACGGCGAACTGCTCGCCCAGCGCCAAATATGCACAACCATTTCCTCCTCCTTGCTAGCAATCTCGCTCAAACGCACGACGAAGACGTATAGAATATTCGTACCTAAGGAGTTACAGGTCAGAACGGCGGATTTAATTTTACTTTCTCCTCATTCCATACGCGGGACAGATAAAAGTAAAAAAAAAGAAGAGATGCAACAAAGGGATGAAATCAACGGAGAAAAATTCATTTGACTTTACTGGGAATCGAACGCAAATAATTCGCATTACGGCCATTTTTTTAATCCAATTACACCACCTAGCCATCTTAGCTGAAAGGCTTTGTGGTGTAACTGGATAACACACTTGACCGGGAATTGCGAGAACCGAGTATGAATCTCTGACAAGTCGAATGGTTTTTTTCATGGCGAATTTCATCCCTTTCATGTATACATTTGCATCCGTACGTTTGCCTTCTGCGTCCTAATTATTGATTATTTTTCCCTGGTTTCCATCCAAATTTATGAAACCCAATCGATTAGCAACCGAGTTTCAATTTAAAATCGAAAAGGTGCATTGTATTCCCTCGGATAGGTTTAGGAATACTTTCCCGCCCGCTAATGGTGGAAACAGCAAAACATAGCCCGATTGAAATCCGTGAAAACTCGCCTGGCGCTCTTCAACTCTTCGTTTCTCGATCCCGTTTCCTCTGCCCATCGTCTTTTACGACTGATGTTGTCACACTCTCTGCCACACTCCCTTGTGGTGGATCGCGGGATAGAATGTGGATGTTGAGGGCTCGTCCTTGTTTTAAATCCCTCTTCCTCCATCTGTCCATCTCTGCCCCTATTTTTTAACCATTCTCACTCCAATCTTTGTTCCTGTATCCCTCCGCACACCCCACATCCCTTTAATCATCCACATCAAAGGTAAACGCCCTCTCTTTAACTCTGCCGAAGATAAATTGAAACGTGCAGCGAACGGCCATTTTTTTCGCCATTGCGCTCCTTTTTTTATACCAGGGTGGGGAATTTTTATGCATCAATTTCGGGACCTGAGCACAGGAGAGGAGCAACATGTTTTCACTCGGTGAGATACAAGCCCCCGCTGCTTTTCCGCGCGAAACTTTTAATTCAATGGGGATAAGCGTGCTAAGAGAAGAAGGCTGACGTGGTAGCCATGCATAAACCTTCCCCATTCAAGGCGGGTAATCTGGAGCGGAACGTGATGGTTTGAGCTTGGAAATTGGAAAAAAGTCCGTATATTCTTTTGGTATGCGTGTTCACGCCGGGATGTAGGCTGGTATTATTTTTCACGCGCCATCTTCAGTTTTATTTTGTTTTCAAAGAGGCAGGCCATTCTGTTCGCGCGAGTTAAGCGATGCACTATTTTTTGTGAAATAAACCGATATGGAAGTAAAATTAACAGACTTTATGTCAGAGTTTCAATCGATTTCTTCTTGTTCATGATAACCCTCTGGTTTAAATTTCAAGCGTATTCAAATTTAATTATTTCAATGCCGACTTGCCAAAAAGGGCATACTCTTTCTTTATCCATCCGAAATCGCCAATTAAAATGAAGGCATATTGATTATTACTTTAACTAAATCTATCATTAGATACACCAAAATAGGCTTGCCAAATGTAATTCAAAGAACTGCGGAACTGGCCGCACAGTAACATTAACGGAGTCACCCGCAGATGGTGACACAATTGTGTGAAATTCACAGTGAAAAAATCATTCGCCTGGACTGGGATTCGAACTCAGACCCCTTTATTTCACGCCGAGTGCTCAAACCTTCACAGTAAGAGAGAACGCCATGGTAGTTAAACTGTTTAGAACACTCGGCGCGAAATCGAAGGGTCTGGGTTCGAATCCCAGTCCAGGCGAATGATTTTTTCACTATGAATTTCACACAATTGTGTTGCCAAATGTAAATAAATCATTTCGATTTCTTCAATTTCATTTTAGTTTCACCTTTCTTTGTTTTACTGTCAGTCACAAGAGAAAGAACCTTATTATTAGGTCCTTTCATTTTGTTATATCTGTAAAATACATCTTAAAATTGAATATGATAATATTTGGTGAAATATATAACTATGTCCAAAATATAATTTCCCAAAAACAATTATGAAACAGGTTCCTTCGGAAACATTTCTGCAAGAAAAGACACTTGTGATTAAACTGTTTATTCACCATGTGCCTGATGGTTAATATGTTTAACAAAGTAAATGAGAAATGTAATTAAAACAAAGGCAATTTTAAAAATTAAGAAGTTGATTAGATTTTGGTCACTTAAGAACCCTTAAAGAGAGACTTATGGGCCCTACTATGACGAAAGTTATGACTGAGGACGTATTTCCGCGTAAAAATTTTAACGTTAGCGCAAAATTTGGGAGAAATTTGTTCAGATAAAGTTTAGCCCATACATCGGCAATGAGAATCCTAACTACAAATGACGTACAAATAGTTATACTTAGCTTAATATGCTTAAATAAACTTACTACAAAGTCGTTTCACCATTCGTGGAAATTTAGCTAGTTTTGTGCTACTTTCGAAAGATAATTGATTTACCATATTCACTCCACAATTTTCCCAAACTAGCGTTAGCTTACGTGAATGTTTACATAAAGGTTTTTGGAAAATTTATGAATCTTTGAGACAAGTTGCGCAATACCTTTCCATAAATAAATTCGGCAAAGTATAAATATTTAGACGCTACTTGAAGTTAGGAGTCTCATTGCCGTTGTTTGGGCCAAACTTAATCCAAACATAAATTTGGCGCAAGCGTTAAAATGTTTAAGCGAGTTGAAATCCATGATAGCGAATTGATTTACCTCGTACAAGTACTGGCTGATCTCCTCCCTCACAGGAAATAAACATGCATTGCACGTCTAATTTTTACTTAAATTTATTGCAATAATTTATTTCGGGTAACGTTTTTGGTGACTGTCATTCTGCTGATAGACCTTCGTTATAGAGATGGTGAATTAAATACGGTAGCCAATCAGTGTACTATTTTTCATTTGTGTTTTATCGGCCGAATTTTCTAAATACATCTTTAACCAATATGTTTTAAGTTAAACATTGGCCGTGCAAGCGTGGATTCATCACTTGCTATTTACTTAATCTGACCGTTATGCCTGAAAGAAAATGCCAGGAACAATGAAAAAATTCGCTCTAAAGCGTAACACTGTTGGTGATTACGAATAACGAGCCCTCATAAAGGGTCTCTTTCCATCCCCATTTCGCCCATCAAACATTTTTTCCCCAGGTTTATCGGAGAGCGTCCACGTGTCCTGACGTACCCATGATGCATCGGCGGAATGTTTAAGCACGCCCTGTTGCCGGGGACAACGCAAGCTAAATTTATGTTCCAGGGTAATAAGCAGAACACCCCTCCCTCCTCCCTCCCATTCCACATCCCCTTCGCTTATTAATCTTTCCCTGAGCCGTAATTTACGGCCAAGCCGAGTCCGCGGGCACGTAATCCGCGCCGAAACAAAAGAAGCGTGCTTACGCGTGACGTTTCCCTTCGGCTCACGTGACCCGTGGCCACTTGGAGCGCTGTTTTCGTCACTTCGCCACCGTTCAATGGCGCTACCGTCGCGACCACTACATTACGGCGGCACTCGGAGCAAATTGTCCGCTCTTCACCGCTTCGGAGTGAAGGCTTCATTTGGAGTCCTTACGGCGATGAAGATATCTCGGATTTTCTTCCGGATTCATCCATATTCGGTTTTGCAAGCTTTCCAGCTAGCTTTCCGAGGTTCAAAGTATTGTCGGAGTTTTCGTCCGCCCTGCGGGGGCCTTTATTTCAGTAGGGCACGCTCCGATTGGTCGGTTTTTCTTTGTTTAGGAAAACGCGGAAAATGTGGTGAAGAGGAGCTATTACGGAATTGAAGATAGAAATTGTGTAAAGAGATGAGAGTCCCGCATAAAATATAGTGTTCATACTCGTGTCTCTAATAAGACTACTTTAACAGCTTTAGTATAATTAACTGAAAATTATGTGGTGAAATAGCTTTGTTTTTGCTGTAATATGTCCAAAAGTATTCAAATTAGCCTTATGAATAAATAACCTACCGCTATTACTTGCTAGAGAGGAGCTAGGAAAGGGAAAGCGGTGTGGAGAGTGGTATGTTGCCTTTCCCCTTTGCCGGAACATTGAGAACGAAATGGCAGAAGAAATCTTAAATTATAGTCTTGGGATTGGAGTGGAAACAGAGAACTTGGCAGATGTGGTGGAGGCGGAAATGAGAAGGATATTTCGGGAAAGATCAAAGAGAAAGCGGGAAAGGTACGAAGAGTGCGTGATGGAAACACGAAACAAGTGGCCACCTCCTTCGGATATGCTCATACCTGCATTTTTTTCCAATCTCGTGTTCCCTTGCGGCGTATCGCGTAATGGGAAAAATAAAACTCGTGAACTAAAACTCGCAGTGCTAAAAGCGGTGATTCAACACCTCCTCCCCTTTTCGTGACTGGCGTGCAGACGTCCCCACTCCTCAAGCGGCGTCTCGCGACATATCATGTGGACGTGGGGTGTGCGCGATTTCGCTCGAAGACTTCAAAGCCGCGTGGAAATACATGCGCGCCTATAAACTCATTCGCCGCCGCACTGACGTACTCAATGAGGCGCCGTACTTGCGTGGCGATGGAATGGCAACGGGGAAATGTCGCCATGGATTTCGTCGTCGAGGAGTAGGCCTTTATCCGAAAGATGTGTTTGATCAAACGATGCGTTTCTTGATGCGGTGATGTGACGATGTTTCATTCTGAGCTTAAGGCCGAGCGCGAGAATTAAGCGCAAGACTTTTTACTTTGATGTTGTGTTATTTCTCAGTAGAATAGTTCTCCCATATCTTATTTGATTTTTGGCACGTCTATGAAATCAGACCGGCGGAAGAGTGTGTACCGTGACGGGAATTGCGACGTAACCTGTTTAGGGTCATCCATTTGGACACCATAACTTCGTGAATATTAAGATGACTGGAGCGATTTTTGTTTATGTACCGGTTTGCGTGAAACTTTGCATACGTGCCCTTATTAGTAATATCTATCGATAAAAGTGAGAAAAACTGCACGCCACCGATTTTGTTTCCTGGAAATTCAATGATATTGTAACAAGTTCTCTTATGGCACACGGCATAGGTATATTTTGAAACAATTCGATTACTTTTGTACAGATTTTCTCCTAAATGCGAAAGAATAGGTTTCATATTATTATAACAGCTGCTAACAAAGATCAGGTATCATGCCGAGTAAGTAATGCGTATTTAGATATGATTTTCTCGAACATTTCGAATTTCGCGCCGAAAATCCAAGTTTAAGTAAGTAAGTTTATTGCTTTCAACAAACAAACAAGTTATTTATTAATTTAATTACAAGTGGGACAATAATGCTGGGTTGGCTCAAAGGTAAAACCTGTGCTGAGGCAACCTTCATCAATTTATATGCGTTGCTAATGCTTCAATGCTGTACATGAAAAAGTGAAGGAAATTAACAATAACCAATAATGCCATTAACATCTGAAATAATACTTATCTGAATATAAATACAGAATAGCGAGTATGTTTTCAACATAGAAAAAATCTAATAACTTCAAAACAATTTGACAACATTTTCCAAAGCCATATCAATGACTTGGCTAAATTTAGAAATGTTTTACAATTTTAACATTTTCATTTTTGAAGTATTTTATTATCAACCTCTTCATGGAATGTAAGATTTGTATCTTTAGGATAGGTCAAAAATTTACAAACTATAACTCCTGGCCAACTTTTCGGTGCATAATTGACACCATCTTCAGGGCTACAATATTACGGTACAACAACATTATTAATGAAGTAACATAAAAAATATCACGAGTTTCACCTTACAAATCAAAGTATCATACACGTCATTACAATATACAAATAAGAATTACCTCGGATTTAGCCAAGAACATCATGTTTCAACAATCCACATCTCCAAATAAAACGTTGGAAAGGAGATATAGCTTGTAAATTTTTGACCTATCCTCGAGATACAAATCTTACATTTTTATTTTCTCAGGCAGCATATTATATACCTTTGGGTCCATTTAAACAAAGATTCGTTTGAAAATAGTCAAATTTGTCTTAATTAATGGGACATTTCCCTTTCTCAAATTAAACTTAAACATGCTGCCAGATAAATTTGGGATATTAGCACTCATTACATGAAATAATTTCATTACCTTGAAAACATTATAATGCTATAATGGAAGCAATCACAGACTTAAGAATAAGGGGTACAAGTGGTCATACCTGTTTTTTTATGTCATACTTGCAACGATTCTTTTTTGGAGAATTCCTGCAGGTTTTAATTTGTTATTGTATTGTATACGCCTCCCCAAAACTCTAATCCATAAGTTAACTTTGATTGAACAAGAGCATAATAAATTACTTTTTTGAAAGCCAGTGTACATTTGTTTCGAATAAAGTAGAATTTAGATACCTAGGCAATTTCTCAAATCTGTAGAAACAGCGGTAATTGGATGGTCCCATTTCAGCGACTGGTCAAGAATGACACCCAAGTATTTTAAATTACTAACTCTACTAATTTTCATACAGCAACATAATTTATTTTTACAACTTAGTGATGGTAGACCAGTTTTGAATCACCTGAATCGGGGCGATTACAAAGATTGTAAGAAATATATTTAGTTTTCTTGCTTAACTCCTGTCTATTATATAAAAAACAATTTACTTAATAAATCTAGATCTTCTTGTAAATTTTCACCAATGGTTATCCAATTATGTCCATTGTAACATAATGCAATATCATAAGCAAAAGCTGTTACATGACCTTTAAATTGGTGGTTGCACAAGTCATTTACATATAAAAGAAATAATATTGTTCCCAGTACAGAGCCCTGTGGTACACCATTTTCAATAAGTTTATATTCACTATGGCTATTTTTAACCTTGGCACACTGAAACCGTGATGATATATAGCTCTTAAGCCATCTTAGTGGAATTCCGCGAATCCATTTCCTTGGAATTTTTTCGAGAAGTATAATGTGGCCGAGAGTGTCAAACGCTTTTTTTATATCGACGTATAAGCCTGCATTGCGAGTACTTAAATTGGCAGCTTCATATATATTAGATAAGTGGCTTTCTAAAGCATATTCAGTCCCCATTCCACACCGGAATCCAAACTGGCATGTACTTAGGACCTGATTTTTATCCAAAAATTTCATTAATCTCCATTTAAATATTTTTTCTAATACCTTGGAAATAATTAACAATAAGGAGATAGGCCTGTAATTTTGAACTTGGGTTTTATCACCTTTTTTAAATAAGGGTATTACCACAGTTTTTTCAAGGCAATTTGGAAATTCGCCACTAGAGAAGCTTAAATTATATACGTGAGTGAGCACGGGTGCTGTACTTCCTATAATTTTTTTAGCATGGTACTATTGATCACATCAATTCCAGGTGCTTTATCAGTAGGTAGCGAATTAACTAAATTAATAATTTCTTTCGGCACAACCAGTTCAAAGTACATAGATTTGAGCATATGATTTTCTACGCAGGGATTACCTAATGTTTTATTACGTTGTACATGATATATTTTAGCCTCTTTGAAGACGCTAATGAAGTACTTATTGAAGTTATTAGCTAGGGAATTAGGGTCTTTAATTACCTGTCCTTCAATATTTAACTCACAAGTAGAGACTACGTACGTTGCTACGCATTTTTGAATACCTACATATTTTTTATATTGTTCGGAATTTCAAATGCTACTGTTAATACGTCGAGGTTTGGTTTAATGAGCTCTAGTTTTGCTGTAATAAATTATTTTTCATTCTTTTATTTTACCATGCCGAATGTAAACTCAAAAGAACGCCCTCCCTGTAATATTGTAAGATGGCGTAGTGGTTAGAGTCTTCGTCCCATGTACTATGGGGGAAAAAAGTTTCCCAACAAACGGAGTACCGCCATTATCGCTCTGGAGAAACATCGGCATTCCTCTCTTATGGCATATTATTCCTAGGTCTCTGCAACCACGAGGGAAATTCGAACACAGTAAGGTTGTGGACTCATCGTCGAAGCCAGTGACGGCTTACTGGCCGCTTGCATTCCCCGAGCGTTATTCGCGCTGGCTTCCAAGCGGAGGCACATTAGATGACCTTGTATGCATTTAAAACGCATCATTGAACTCTCTCATTCTCGCTGTAGTTTCTTCTGAATTCTTTCTCTTTCCTCCCTTTTTATTCCAGGTTTCGCTCCTCCTCTCACACTCTGGCAAGGTCCTGGGATTCATCCGGTGTCCACTTCTTTCCCTTAAACCTACGATAATTATCAGATCACGATTACCATACGATACTTATCGGTAGATTTTTAATTTTAGAACGCTCTACCAAGTGCTCGTTCATCAGGATTGATGATAGACGCTTTAAGAATACTCTTTTCTCAATTTTTTATTTTCAGCGTTGGAATAATACAAAACTTGCGCATTTATTTCGTCCATATACATTATAACAAAAACTAGAGCCAACCTCCTTGTTCGTCGGGAAACAGAATATGTATTGCACATTTGATCCACTGTGACCACGCGTCCTTTGATACTGTTTTAATCCATGACAACATGTGGTTTCCCTGTGTTGTGATCTATTTCTTCCGTGACGTGCATTGTTGACAAGAGAATGAGTGATTTGTTTTTTGCTGGCGTGCCAGACGCCAAATTTATATCTTTTTGAAATCCAAATATAGAAGTCCCAAACACCCAGTCTTTTCTCGGCAAAAATTCAAAAGGTATTTATCTCTAGTTTTTACGCATTGCGCCAATTAGAGTTATTTTGTCATTCAGCAAAGATACTGCGAGAGGATAACTAGTGTACCAATTGTCTACAGTAAGATTACGATTTTTCCCTTGATATGGCTAACTTATCTTTTCACAATATCTCCTAGGGAATTCGATACCAAATATGGCCCATCTATTTGTTTCCCACCGAAAATTTCTAGGTTGTTGGTGAAAAATGTTTTGGATTCGTATAGTGCGAAGATTTTTAGCCCATATTTAGCCGGTTTTCTGGGAATGTACTGAATAAAACTGCATCTTCCCCGAAACGGTTCTAACTTTTCATCTACGGTAACAAACTCTCTGAGGTTATAGGTATTCCTACAGTTCGCTATATGGGTCATTCCACCTCAATTCAACAAACGTTTGTCCCTTAGGGTCTCAGGTTTTTATAAAATTGGTATATGGGTACAATATCAACTCAAACTGAATACCCCCAAACCGTTTTGTGATAAAAAATGTTTTGAACGAATTATGCATATTTTAATCTTTTCGCATTTTTAGGAAAAATCCGAGCCTTAAATCATATTATCACTTATATCTCCGCTTGTAATTGTCATACAGTAATGATTAATAGGTCTTATTAAAGATAAATGTTTATTGAATGCAAATATATAAATAAAAAATTATTTTCTTTTATACCCTTTTGCTGTTCATTACTAATGTTTCCAAAATTGTTAATAAAACGTTCTCAAATACTCCATATCAGAATCGGCCGAAACTTTTTTTCCGTAATCTAAAAATAATAAGATAACTATTCCAAAAATAAAATTTAGTGGAAATTCATAAATGTGTTTTTTATAAGTATTTAAACATTTACAAAGTTCTCTCGCGCGGCCCGTCGACTCCCCCATTTGGAATACATGCAGCAGACACGCGATGCAAGCCTAAAAATTTCCTAATTTGCTCAAGGTCGTGGCTACATGAGATGAAAATATATTATTAACTATAAATGTTAACAAAAGTTGTAATTTGCTCTGTTAAATGGATGTTTGCAGAGAAATTTACCATTGAGCCCCACTTTCTCTGTGCGAAAAATGTTGCTAATTACTCCGACACAATCGATTGAAAAATAACGAGAAAACAAAATCCTTGTATTTATAACAAATGTAAAATAGCTAAGTTAGCATGCTTTCCGTAAACATATGATGTCCTACCTTGTAGGAAGTAGTCCTCTAGGAAATATTTTATTTGAGGATCCTGTTACTCCTGCCTGCAACTACAGCTGAATCCTCGTCCCTTGCTTGGACGAAGAGAGTCTCTTCATTAAAACCACTCCATTTGATTCGGGTATTGCTGCATGAAACTCCCTAATTCCTGGTATACTAACTGCCTGACGAAATCTTTTCGCAAATACATCGGAATGTTTTCCAATTTTTTCTTTCTTTGCGTAGCCAAAATCCACTCCTAAAATATGATCTTTTGCCCGTTTAAAGAGTTCTATAGGTGTACGCATTTGTTTTTCGTATGGAAGCTGAAGACTTGCTCTTGCTGCTAGTCTTTTCAAAGTTCCTCCCAGTCCGTCACTTGGCCCTTTACCATGCGATGTAGCAAATAAATGCCATTCTGCAGAGACTGTGAAATCTTTCCTGTGAAGAGATAAGTTCTGAATGTTATACTTGTTTTAATAATGAGCAGCTGCTCCATCTGAGTAATATATTACTTTTTTAAGCTTCGGAACTTTCAATTTCAAGAATTTACGAAGTTTTTTGTAGAATAATTCTAATCCGACAGTGCATAAAATTAACCAATCCAAAAAAACTTAAGCAGAACATTCGGAGGTTATCATTCCTGCAGTTTCAGATCGATAACACTATTTCCACCAAATGTCATTTTTTTATTTTTTTACTTACGAGAAAGCCGTTCATTGATCGAAGGTCATGCAAAGAGGATCCATTATATAATTTGTGATGTTTCATTTCTGGTTCTGATGTGAAATCGCAACTATTCTGTGTTAAATTACAGCATTAGATGTCAGAAACAACCTCGATCTAACTCGTTATGACATCCAGCATTTTTACGTTTATTGCTGCGGAGAAACATTTTTGCTTAGCAGAAGCATATATTGGTTAGTTTCCAGACCGGAGGATTGCTTTCCATCTTCCTCTCTCTCTCTGCATATAAGAATAGTAGCCTTTCTCCCGTTCTCTACAAGCGAGTGGTGGAAGGGACTCTTCCGTGAGAGGGCGAGGATAACTGCCGTTGAAGGGTATTCTCGCATTTATTTTGTTTCCACTCTTACGCGCCGTCAGGCGAGGAATGTTACTAGTTCGTTTGCACCCATCCCCACCTCCTACCTCCCTCTCCTGCCAAAACGAAGAACTCTCCTCTTCTTTCCCCCCTCCAGCCACCTCTTCCCTCTTTCACCCCCTCCCCCTCCCCATTTTCCTCCTCTTCTTCCTTCTCCCTCTCTCCTAGTGTTCCTCCACCATCGGATGAGGACTACTCAAATCTCCGCTCCCCTAGATAGATCCGTTTTCTTCCCGGTTTACAACAGTAACAATCAATAAAGTCCTTGCATTTTCTTCCTTTGTTCATCTATCCTATTCAAATTAGGTACATAATAGTAAATGTAAATAAATCTCATCGTTTTCTGATTTTGGTATGTTCTCTATCGAAAGTCACCTTTAATTCAAATCATAAATTTTAGTTGATTTGCACTGTGGTTTACTCTGTATAGGCTACTCCAATAATGTCCACTGTTCGTTAGATGACAGCTTGATATCTTATGTTTTACACACGCAGGAAGATCTTACATAAATTTTATTTTACAGTTTCGAAACTTTTTCAATTCAAACAACACTTAAAAAAACAATATGTTTATTCGTATGCGAGTATTAGAATATTCAAAAAAGCCATTGCGGGGGAATTAGGTGTTTGCCTAAATTAGTTTGCTTTGTTGAAAATTTTGTATTAGATAAACAGTAGCGCATATATGCTGTGCAGTATTAATTGCTACATAGTCAATGCGGCAATTGTAAATAGCTTTTAAATGCAATCTCCCGAAATGTTAGGGAATTTCCTACCATGGAAACTCCTGGAGTCAACTCTTCCTCAGTTGGCTACCCTGCTCTCCCTCTCCTCCTCCTCCCAATCTTCCTACCTCCCCACCCCTCCCCCATCCCATACCTGGGAAGCGCCGGTTTGGCATTTCAAAAATGTTTGTTTTTCCCATTATTCCGACCCTTCCCCGTAATTCACTTTCTAATCAGCCTTTATTTTTTTTGTGTACGCTGGCAGGGTGGGACTTGCAGATTCCGCATCTCACTCCACGTTCACTTCTCGTACCGCCAGGAAATAGATTGTGATGCATTGCTCTCTCTCTCGGTAACAAGCGTTAGTTATAGCCGATGCATTATTCCACCCTGCAACACTAATTCGTTCACGGATAGGCGGCGGCAGGCGCACGTAAATAGATTAAATAGTGGATTGACGCTCCCATTCGGTTTTAATGAAGTTCAAACCCTCGTTCATCCTTATTGAAGTTTTTGTGCCGGGATGTATCGTAATGCTCTCATCAGAGTATCAAAATATTTGGAGCATCTCCATCCCTGTTTCGATCATCATGATACGGGTTTATTTATTTAAGCAAGTTTGGCTAAGGCTAGAAATATTCTCTACCTACTTCATCCGGAGAACAACTCCATCCGTGGGTGTCCTTTTGGAACAGGTCCGACTCCTTCCAATTATTCTGGTGCTGTTCTTCGTTGAAAGCAAATTGGAATCGTTTTTTTAGGTTGCGGAAAATTTGTCCCATGACCTGCAAATCCTGATACGTTTAGGGCAACTAATATGATAGATGTTCTCCAGAAAATTCTGTCCAACAAAAATACGAAACCTTAGTCCGTGATCTGAATTCAGTACAAATCTGATGACGGTTGCAGTTTATCTTGATCCGAGCCTATATTGTTTAATAGTAGGAAATTGCCAAGGGAAGAGAGATAATTTATCGATCGTTGCGACGAAAGCGACTGAATCGGAGGAGTGTCTTGGTGGTAACCTTCGTCTGATATCTTTCGTTTTTTTAAATTTTGTCGAATTGAGCACAGTTTCATGTGGGCTCGATTTTGTTATTTTTACCATCTTGAGAATTGATTTGCTCATACTAGAAAATAACTTCATCATTTCATCAGGAAAGATGCTAAAACAGATCCATTCAATGGTGTTTCAATTCTTGGGATAACATTTATAACCTGTGTCATTGCGGAGCGGCACTGTCTCTCTGAATCGTCTCAAAGATTTTCGACCTGAGTGGTAATAGTATAGATGTAGCAAAACTTGGTGGCACTTGCTTGTGAAGATCATGATGCAAGCTGAGGAACGCATACATGAGATGTGGGTTGAAGCGGCCGAGCATTTTACCAGAGGACCCTGCGGTAGTCCTTAGATAACTTTGCCCGCTCATCAACGCTTTTTTTGCGGTCAAAGTCCTCTAATCCTCCGCTGGTGAGTGCCATCAAGTTTCGCTATGCCTATACGATCCACGAGTATTACATAAACTCGCTCATTTTATGTATTTTTGCACGTTATCGCCTATGAGAGCGATAATATTTGAAGCTGTCTAAAAAGAGGTTTGCAAATGCTGTGCTTTGAACAACTTCTTTTTCAATTTTCATGTCGGTACTACAATGATTAATATAAATGATGCACTTCTTTTTGGGGTTACTGTATCTGTGTTTGGAGGCAGTGCTTTGAAACATAACCTGAAATTTCGACAAAATTGGGAATAGCTGCTTTTTCACTCGCTTAGTGCATTACAAATACCTTGATGTTTTATATTTGAAAAAAAAAGACTAAGCAGATATCCACGTAGAGTGAATTCAGCCCTAATACTTACCAGCGGTTGATGTTGTTCCGAAAGTATGACAAAATTGTTAATGAAATATGAGATTACATATTTCCATTGACAGTGATTTTCTGTAAAATTTCTTTCGATTAATTTGAAAAGCCACAATTAGAAGGAAAAAAAACTGCGGGAAACCTAAACACGCCCTATATAGCGTTAAATAAATCTGCCAAACATAAATTTCCCGCAAGGTATTCCATTTACATTGTATATGAATGGACATTTGTTCGGTCATACAACGCTGCCGAGATTCCAAAGCGAATTTTGCTGATATTTCCTCCGTGTAGGTAATGGCATCGTTAACATTTTTTAAGGATAAATGGACATAATAGTGCAGCTCATCCAAGACCACAATAACTTGACTAATTTTGTAAATCTTTATTTCTTCCCTTTCTATACCATTTATACATTCGGAGAGGACTAATCACTAACTCTTCGGGGAACAATAAAGGTTCCAAGTGGAGATCAGGTTAGTTTTCCAGAGTCACTTGACCACTTTTACAACTCATGATGGGTGCTCACAGATTTTATTACGTCACTACGGTAACCCCGCTGCGGCTAATAGTGCATAAACTTCCCATTTCTTTGGTGCATACAAAGACAGCGGTAAGTTTAGCTATAGATCACTGCATAACTGTATAAGGAATTTATTGTTTATATTCGTCTAGCCATATTGAAAATCAGTTAATGCTCCTTTTTCAAACAATATATACGATTGGAAAAAATATTTTTTTTTCAGCATCGCTAAACCCTACGTTGGGTACGAGAGTGCGTTATAACAGAGACAAGTTAAAGAGTTTTGTGGACAGTGCTTCTATCGTTCTGCGAGACGCTTTGAAGGTGCCAAACGCTAATTTCTCGGTCCCTGTTTACCAGAAATCCTCCCTTTCGCGTACCATGCACCCTCATGGACATGCGACTGCCTCCCAAATAGCCTCTCCTCCAGACCAATCCCCACGAAGTTTTCCAATCTATCCGCTTCGCGTCGCTTCGCCCCGGTCGATGAATCGTCATGATAGTTTCCATATCGATCTCGTGGAATGTTTTGTTTGCGTTTCTTTTCAATTTTTTTTAAGATTGTGTATTTTTTTAGCGTAATGGCGAACGGCGAAAGGGGGAGAAAGATAAAATGGGGATGGAAAGGTGAGACGGGCGGAAAGGGGGGGGTGCGTAGATTGGGGGGGGGGAGTAGTGGGGGGGGATGAAGAGAAGGGGGAAGAAAGAGGGAGACTACTCCTGGGCAGCAGCAGAGGCGACGGCGGGAGGGCAATATAAACTGTTTTCCGTTATCGAGCGGGTTGAGTGGTTCGATTTTCGTGCTTAAGTCATTCTCGCCCCGCAAGACGACTGGCGTCCATTATGGCGGTGGAAAAACGCCCACAAGTGAACGCTCGAACGAGACAGCAATGACGAAGCAGCTGTCCTCTTTCCGAAAAAGAAATGTCTGAACGCGTTCCATTTCCCCCGCCGCCTGCCTGGGTTTCAACACTGTTCTGTTCAAGGCTCGTACCTGCTACAATTACCCCAAGTACCAACATTTTCTTTTTTTTAGGTCAAAGTTTCGCGTGGTTGATGACCGTGTAATTAAATCAAGCTAAGGCCAGCTGCGTATTTTGAACTCCGCGAGAGGATTTTCAGAAATCTGTACTCAACTACGAGAAATTGCTTTGCCACAATGTCCCATTTTTATGCCTTTCACTCGAGTCACGCCTTTGTTTGGCTCAAATTAATTATCTTTTAAAAATATTCTTCAATATACTGAGGAGAAAATGTAATTGACCAGTATCTATATACAAGTCAAGGCAGAGAATTGTGAGACTAAGTCGTTCTATATTATAAATAAAACATCATCAATATATTATAAATTGTTGCTTTTGTTATTTCCGCTGTAAACAAAATTGTATTCTCAAACTACTCATTTGCTAATTATAACCGATGTTTTATATCAGTGCTTGAGGATACAAATATCTACTCTTTACAGATCAGAACCTATGTTTATTGTTGAACAAGGACATCCCATAATTCCTTGAGGAATGCTGATTTTAGAGTTTCCTCTCTTAATCTATCTATGCTCCCAAAAGCTCCATCACATACAGGCTGTTTATTCTGTGTCATCATCATTCTGTCATCTCCTCAGGGATAGTAAATTTATTTGTGATAAGATAAATAAATTGCTTGTTAGGGTTATTTCCGCTGCACACAATATTGTATTCTTAAATACAGTAGGAATATAATTTATAGGAAAACGCTTTTGATTGTCTCAAATGAATTATCTTTTAAAAATATTCTTCAATATTCTGAGGAGAAAATGTAATTGACCAGTATCTATGTTCACGTGAAGACAGAGAATTGTGAGGGCAAGTGGTCACGCGAAAAACATTTGCTAAAAAAAAGCAAATGATAAGTTATCCTTAGATTGCCACGGTGTAATCCCTGTGAAGAATAAGGATAAAATATTGCACTTTTGCTTTCTAGACGAAAGGGTCCAAGTGGTCTTAAAATATCAAACTGATATTGGTTAAAGTGCGATTTACCAATAATTTGTTTTTAATTTTAGCCAAATGATCAAAAAGAAAAGAGCATTTTAGATTTTGGAGACCACCATTTTTTACCAGAACCAGTCCCCATAACAAAGATCTGTGTCTCAAAGTAAATTGTTTATTAATGCACATTCTTTATCTACTTTCTGAAGATTTATATTTTTTGCATCAGATAGGGAATTGCCAAATAAATTTGAGAAGAATGATTTTAAACGCTGGACGCAAAATTCCTTAGGTAAACGAAATGTCACACCGACTAATTACCATATTACTTTCCTTAGAAATTGCAAGTTGGCATTTTTAATCCTTGTGTTCCTTTGAATCAACTTGATATCTGGAAAACGTGGCTCATATTCGAGCAAATTTGTCTTTTTTCGGTGACGTAATGTTGTCCCTACATTCCAATGCCATTGTTTTTGAGGGGTAAGATATATTATTGGAAAATTTGCTGTTATCGTTTTCACCTCTCTTAGCAAATTTATTGGTTCATGTTGGTAAGTTACAGTTAGTTCGGAGTGGAAGAATTGCAGTTAGTTTAGAATAAGTGTGTTAAATGAAAGACTTTACTATTTGTATCAAAGATTTGTCAATTAAAATACTAGGGGAAGGTATCAACATCTTTTCCCGTATTAAGGCTTCAGCAATGAGCTTGAACAATCAACGAGTTTGAATGGCATGTATTAGCGTTCCGTAATGCCTATATTAGATTCCAATGTTTAATCATACTTCTACGTTCTGAAAAGGAGAGTTTTCTCTATAGTTTTGTAAAATGAAGTATAATACAACCAATCTCGTTTTACACTGAAGGTTTTATCTTCTTAGAGCTTCCTTTACTAGTTACATCGTACACGGGCAATTTTTTCCGCTGAATGTAAAGTACATAATACCATCACGCATTAAAATAGTTTTCATGCTGGTAATGCCCGTGTGTGCCTCATTTTCTGGGATTGAAGATGTGACAAAAAACTTCTTACAAAAAGGAGTCCTAAGAATTTCGAAGAAAGGAAATTTAAAAAAAAGTTCGACAAGTCTTTGTTAACTAACTCCCGGCCTCTGGCAAAACTATACTCCAAAGCGACAAACACAATATCCCTGTCCTGGAGTTTGGCGCGACATAAGGCAGGGTAATCACGGCTGACCCTCAAGGTGAAAAATGTTTCCCCATATTTTTCTCTTTCTGTCTCTATCTGGCCGCGGAAATACGTTACTTGAGGTTGGTCCGTGTGCTCGCGTGAGTTATGAACGCGCCCGAGTCGAACGGCGTATTAGAGTGAATGACCAGCGTAATGGAAAAAGTTGAAGTCTTAGAGTCGGGGGATGGAGGCACAGATTGTTTCACGGAGGAAACGGGGTTAGTTGGGGAGGGAAGGAATGTATGGACTGTAGTGTTAACCCCAATAAGCAATTGTTTCCAAGTGTGAGAGATAGTCCTTGTTTGTCGTACCCCTCTCTAATGTTTCTCCCGCCCCTCGAAATGCTATCTTTGGCCTAGCCCGCTCCTTCCACCCCGCCGCGAACAAAGTTTGAAAAATAAATAAAAATACCTTGGTTGCGCTTGATCCGTTTCCTATTTGACGAGGACCCGAAAGAGAAGACATCAGAGATTGCAGTCGCTGGAGACGACGGAGCCATTTGCGCTCCGAGGCTCTTCTCCTCCGCGACCCACCGCCGTACGATAGTCAATTTTTTTTCTTTTCTCCTTTTAACCCACCCAAGTTTGCGTATTTGCTCGCTTGGCTGGAATTATTTTCGCCGATCGGGAAAAATTGGTGCTCTAACTGGCATTGTTGTCTTACTTCCAACGGAAAGGTCTACTGCAAAGGTTTCTTCTTTTTTCTTATCCTGCCTGAGATTTTCTTTTTTACCCTTTCGGTGCTCCCAGTGTGACTTCCACGTGGACGTGAGGAAAAACTCCAGAGATATGAGGGCGTAAGAAGAGCAGAATGTTTTTTTAAGGAAAAAAAAAATGGAAAAATAAAAGTTAAGTTTTTTTCGTCCTGTGTTGGGAAGGGATAGAGACGGGAGAAACGCAAGAGATCCCTAGTCCAGCTGAAACAAGGGCAAATATCCCATTCGCTGGAGCAAAAACTGGAAGGATCGTGGAACTTTCTGGATGGCAAACTACCCTCCCGATCTCTCTTCCTTCCTTATTCTCTTCACTCGGCGTTAAGGAGGGAGGAAAAAAGCGATTCTAGAGAAGAAAGATCTACTTTTTATTTTATTATTACTATTAGTGGTAGGAGGAAAGAAGTGAGCTCCACAACATCTCCTTTTCCGCGTTCTGTGCGCCCATGGACGACCCACGGTGTTCTCCGTCGCCGTGTGATATCCATTCCACCTCAGTGAGCACGAAGTGCATTCGGAATAAACACGCGCAGGCGAAAGGACTTCGTGTTTGTGGGCTGATTCTCTTGTGCGTGCTCAATGCGTCAGGCGCCTATCTTGGCCGTACTGCGTGCACGAGGAAATATATATGTATATATGTACAACACGTCGACGGAATCCCTGCCTGCCTGCCTTTCCATCCTCTCGCCCGTCCGTCGGTCTGTGCTCCTCGGAGGATGGCAAATGATCTCATCCACGTCTCCACGATTTCGCACCCTTCCACGATGCACAACAATCCAGTAGTTTACACTTATTTCTTCTCAGAAAGAAACTACGGAAAGGAGGATATCCTTCTCAGGAAAGCTGGATGCGGGAAATTTCTGGAAAAGAGGGGGAAGTATAAAAGTTACATCACAAAACCCTTACCGTGGGGACATGTCGAAGAAAATCAGAATTACTCATAAAATTGAAATGAAAAACAGTGCTATTTTTAATTTTTTTAAGTAAAAAACAGTAGAAAAATAATAGAAATTCATAAGATTATGAAAACCTTGGTAATGTTCTTCATCTTATATCGTAACGATAGCGATTCAATAGCATCTTCTCATTTAAGGTTTTGTATATGCATATAGTAATTTAAAGGTTTTTATCTATTTTTTAAATATAACCACTTCATAAATGTCATCAACTTCTTCTTTAAGGGTATAATATCTTAACTTATCTTCAGTGCCTCAATGGATAACCATTTGTTGAACAGTTTTCATTTATTTAACATGATTGAAGGACTTATTACTTGTTTTAATATTGAGAGGACAAATTGCAACGTGAGCTTACAAGTTTCTTATTTTTAATTGTAGAGTTTTATATATTACATCAATTTAATTTGTTTATAAACTAATGATTTTGGTAGTGAACGTATTCCTTATTAGAGCAGCAGTTGGATCCATTTAGTTATTATAAGATAAGAAAATTTAATAAGTGCTGCATAAAAAGTATTACCATGTTCTTTCCACGTAATGTAGACTCAGAGGAAACTTAAGTATTACGAGCAGTATTGATCAAATAATTGTTACAGGGAATGTGATATGTTTCTTGCAGGTGAACATTTTTCACCATTTTCTGTTTCGGAATTTAGTTTTAAATTGGATGCAATGCAAGGATTTAACCATTGCTTTACGTGAGTTTGTTACTTAAAACACGATGGATATTGCCATGGAAGTAAGACGTAGGGAGAAAATAGTAGGTACCAGGAGAAAGTATTAATGATAAATTGAAAAGGCATCTTAAAGGAGAAATAAATATTTTATTTGAAGACGAATTTGTTGGACGATTTAGGTAAATTCAATGAGGAAACACTTCTGAACTTGAACCAGAAATATAAATTTGGAGGAGAAGGATGCAGAAAAATACTCATTGAAAAGTTATTTAATTTTTCCAGACTTAAAATATTTAGTGGCAGAAAAAATGATGGTTTTTGCATTTTTGATACTCGTTCTTCGGTGGCTAAGGTTATTTCACACATGCTATCCGCTAGTTGATGGCAGGGGAAAAGGTGTATCAGAACGAATTTTACTGTCGCGCTTCATTTTAAAACTGAGGTTAACAAAACTTAACTTCGATATAGAGCGAGAAACGGCGTTTCCATTTTGACAGGCCATTACTCAACCAATATGACAAATCGTTGGGCATATAAAATATAGAGGAAAACTCGTGGAGGATTTCTGCATAATATCAAATAAGCTACTACTTAAATGTAATTCTCACCGTGGGAGTGACAGCGGTTAATGATTCAAAATGAAGAACCTGGATAAATTGAAACGATTAAGTGAAAAGAACCTAGGTTCAAAGAAAAACATCAAGAGGAATTGGATAAACTGGTTTTAAGTGAATTTGTGGGAAAATCAAGTAACATCGATGCAAAAGGAGTAATGTAAATCAAATAGAAGTTGGTTGTGGAGTTGATAGTCCTCGGAGGGGCCAATGATGAGGATCGGTTTTCGCCGAGCATTTAGTCTTCACGGAGAGGCATTTCCAGCCTCCGTTCCCCGTCCTTCCTCTCCGTCACAGCCTCCTCTTCCAAAACATTCCGTCCTTCCTTTCCCGAAAACACGCCCTCCAACCGATCTCTCTCTCTCTCTCTCTCTCCCTCCTTCGCCGCTACCCGCAATAGCACTGGTTCCACTTTCACGTACGCCGCCGACACAAACACCGCCACGCAAAAAGTCAGCCGAAACAGATATCGGGCGATTTATTGTTTTCCGATAACCTTGCGGCCGCCACCCATGCCACCCATGCCGTCCCCCCTCCACCCTCACCCCGCCCACTTCCCGTCCGCTATCGTGAGAAGGTCTGATTTTCTTTCTGTTCAACGGCCTGATTTGATTTCCGCCTCCCTCACTCTCCACCCACCTCCCCCACCCTCCCAACCTCTCTCTCTCTCCAACTTTGCATTCGTCGTTTGCGAGCGATAGGTCTATTAAAATTAATATATTGTCCAACCCCAAGACCGAGTCCTCTTAAAAGGGAAACTCACCCTAAATGTTTCCGTCGGTGAATTTATTTCGTCGACGCTAATATATCAATTGTTCCTGGAAGTTTATTCCCAATTTCTTATTCTTTTCAATTTCGATCGTTCGTCATTCCGAAGGCCGCAGTCTGGCGTCTCCCCTCGTCCCACTTACTCTAGCTCTTCTTACTAAGGGGATTTTTGTGCCATATAGCTCTCCCGGGAGCCAACATATTTGCTTACGTCTGTTGTATAAAGCCCCGTTGCACTGTCGGTCCTTTTCTCATTATCCTTATCTTACCTGATTATTTTTCTTTTCAAAGGCACATTTGTTTTGGTTCTGATATTTATTAAATTTTATTTATTTTAAAAGAATTGGTACTTAAGTGTATTTTGTAAACATTCAATTTAATATACTACATTTTATTCGATCAATTAAACTTTTGGACAAATAGCATTGGTGCCAACTTCAATTAGATGAATATTTTACGGTTTTGATATGATATCCATATGTCTCACTCTCACCTTTAACCTATGCATTTTCTTTTGTGAAATTAGCGTAACTGCAAGTCTCGAGCTTTCTGAATTATGCCATTTTCAAAACTTACGTCAACCTGTCTCACCGTTTACACGTTCTTCGGTCAGCAGATAAATTTTTGAAGTCCTTTTGTTTCTCTTGACTTGTTTGGTTTAAGTCTCTAAAACACTTATGAAGTACCTACCGTTCAAACTCCTTTACCGAGATGACTCAATCGACAAAAGAATACTGTAGGAACTTTTATACGCACTTTGACAATAAATTTCTAGGCTATAATAAATTTCTAAATGATGAGCAGTTGTAAGGCAATTCAATTCAGAGGGAAGCAATTCAGAGGGAAGACTTTCTGCATCCGCTGCTATTTTTTCGGGATGTATCAAGGTGGTTAAGATACCCTGCTTATGAGAGGGGTGGTGGTGACTTCTCCCATTTAAGTAGAGGTTAGTGTGAGTAGGTTTTCTGTACACACATCGTCCAAGAGTACCATCAGGCTTCCTTTCAATTAGGAAGTCCAAAAAAGGAAGGCAGTTTTTACAGGCAGAAGGGAGTCACTCGTCGAAACGTTGGCCTATAAAAGTATTACCCGGTGGCAAACCCGAGATGATTTTACTAATATAATTCGCCGGGAAAGCCTGTTATTTTATAAGTATACTTAGTATTACTCCAAGTAACGAATTTACTTGGAGTAATACTAGTTAGAGTTACTCGTAATTAACGAATTACGAGTAGCTTTAAATGGTTTTATCGCTATCCAAGCGTCTCTGCTAAACTCCTGGAATATACTCCTGGGAATGTCCAGGAGTACTCCTGAAAGCTTTCCGGAAATGCCTTCTATAATGCTCTTTTGCATGTCTTTGATTTCGGGAGGTAGGGAGTTTTCGTTTTAAGTAACCGGTTGGGATAATTCTAAATCACTATTGGGGTTAAGTACATGCTTAAAGAGGTAAGCATACACTTGAACTGTTAACCGAGATAAACTTAATTCACGTCAGGAAAAGAGAATAGGAGTAAGAAATTCGGGAAACGGAATGGTAAAGAGGGGTGGAATTTGGTCGTTTAACAAATTTTACCAATAGAATTTGTAAAAAGATACCATTTAAAGTTAACCATGTCTAATTTTATTCCCTAGTACCAGACGTGTATGATTTTCGTATTTCAGAGTCCAAATAGCGAAGAGAGGAGTTTTTTTTATCCAATGGAGTAGTCCATCATGCCACTCCCCATCCTGGGTTCCCTTTGGCTGTCCAACGAAAGGCACAACACGTGTACCGAGGCCCCGCGATCCGTCTTCTCCCCCTCCCTCCCCAACCCTCTAACAACCCCTTGACCCTCGGAAAGACCCATAGCCACTCTCTTCCCGTCTCCTCTCCGCGCCCTCCATCCTCCGAGGGTAAGAAGGGCCTCCTCCCACTCGAGGGCTCCTTGTAAAGACAGCGGCAATCCCTGTTCCTTGGAAGACTGCCCTCTTCTCTTGTGCTCTCGTCCCCTGCCGCCGCCGCAAATAATGCCCTTTCTCTTTCTCCCCCCCCCCCCTCCTGATCCTTCTTTTGTTTCTCTGCCATTTATCCTGCAGGAGGCCCTTACCTACCGCCCGCCACAAGGACCCTTCCCAATTCCCAATGCATCTCTTTTTAGCATTTGCAGCCGCGCGCTCTTTGCCACCGCTCTACTCCCTTCTCGGCCATCCTTCCACATCTCTTCGGGGCTACTACTACTACTACTTCTTCTTATTCCTTCCTTGGCTCCCTCCAACCCACCCCCTTTCTCCTCAGTCAAAACCCCCCTTTCCCTCGGCTAGCCAGTCCCACACCCGCCTAGGGTGGCCAACTCTCCCGGATTTTACGGGGAAGTCTCCCGGAATTTAGCAAAGATTTTTTCAATTTCCCACCACCCGGATTGAGGATTTTTCCTATCTACTTTAAGTTAAAATTAAAATTTAACAAAATATTTCTCCAATTATTGTCATTTGCAGTGGTTTACAATTTTTGTTTACTTATATTGTTAGCTAATAATATCGCAGAATATGGAAATATATCTTGGCATTTCATTATTTAGATTATTCGTACCTGCATGACGGTACATGATACATTTGATCGTTGTTGAGAGTATCGTGTTAATGCAGTGTATGGAGTAATGGCTTCACGTCCCGAGGGCCCCTGTCCGACTCCTAGCAGTGGTGGAGGTTTTTCAGATGAATCCTGATTCTTTCTTGTTCTGTTCAGTACTCCGTTCGGCGGATGGGACCTTAAACCGTGGTTCTCTCTGCTACTTTTGCTAAGAGCAGTCTTATGCCGATGCCGGGTTTCTCTCAACCATTACTCTATTTCCCAAAAATCCTCCCTACTTATCCTTGATGAGTCAAATAAATTTGGTTGTTGATCGCCTTCCCAAACAACCGACCACCCTGGATCGTAGTTAAATTAACTCTTCGTGCAGCTAGTTCAATTGTGACCAAATTTTATACCTAAATAATGCTGTTCATTTATGGAAGATACGCATTTTACTGTATTTTTAATCCTGCTTTTTACTGAACCTCGCCGATTTTTTTTCTCATCAAAAGGACTTCTCCGAGAATCATGTATTCAGGAGTTGGCAGTCCTACTCCGGCACCCGCCCAGCCGACAAAGCACCTCAACTCCCGAGGCGGGGATTCCTTACGGGGATGTTGGATGTGGGCCCGCTTCTTCCATACCTTGGGCTTTTGGGGATTCAGGCGGGTCTTCCACATTCGGGCGGTGGGACAAGATGTAAAGGCGGGCCGAACGAGAAGATGGAGGGGCGTCTTAAGGCGGGGGTGAGATAACGACCGTGGGGGCAGAGAGGGGTGGATGTTTATGCGTTTGGGGTGGAGGGGGCGTGGCTCGTGGTTGGGGGAGAGACGTTTGCGGTGAGGCGGGCGTTGGAATCGGCGAAAAAGGCGAGGTGGAAGTGCGTGCCAGGGTTGAAACAAGTGAGTGTTTGTGGGCGAATTGAGGGAAATGGCGAAAGAAGAGGAATGGCGTACAATTTTTTCGCAATGTTTACGGAGGTTCAAAATAGGGGTTAAGGACTGACAAGTCGAGTGTGGAAAGGCCATGATGAAATCAAATCGGGAAAACCATTATGGATTGTAAGGCCGAAGCTACGATCTGAGTACTTTCATACAGGTTTTGATGGTGGTCAATCTTATATAACAGAATGAGGTAGGAATATTTTAGTAATTCGGTAAAATATACGTACAGATTAAATTGTGTAGTAAAAAATACGTACTTCAATGTCAGAGAAAATGATTAAACTATCGAGTTCTTGAAATCATCTTCAGATCAACTGTCATCAGTTGTTTATTTGATGTTAAAATATGTATTTGATCATCGATTCAGTTAATTTTGATTGGTAATTTTGATGTCACACCATGTTTAAAGGGTGTTGTAAGCAAGCTGTTAGGGTATTACCTCATTTCCTTACTCCTAATTCGTTTAATTGGTAAATACAGCTGCGTCATTGTGAAATTCTTCTGCCTCTATCAACCCTGAATTGCTGTAAACATTATGAACAATTTTTCTTGTTATCTTCTGATCTATCGCTTTGTCATAGTTTATATTTTAAGTACCGATTTCTTCGGGAATTCATGATGAAACTAAAATACCAGATACCAGCTTGAAACTATTGATGTCAAAATCGATAAAAAAATATAAAATTTGTTATATGTAAACATGATTTCTAATAACTTACATAGTGAGAACACTTATTGAAAATACAGAAATGGGACACTTTAGGCCCTTCGTCATAGCACTCTAACAATGATCACGCTATTTAAAACCTTTGATTGAAAAGTATATCTTCATTGCTCTTAAAATAGTTAAATAGTACCTAATGTAAGGAAAGTGTATTTAAATACAATTTTGTTTAAAACCGTAAATTTAAGCGACAAAGAAAATCTGTGGTCTTATAAGTTTGAAATATTTAATGAGCTTTAACATTTGGCTTGAGTACTTTTAGCTACTGCACACTACTAGAACACATTTAGAGGCAGGAAATAAGTTCCTTAAAGCCAGTAGGTATTCGTAGCGTCAAGGTGAGTGCGGAAATTATATTAAATCCTACAGACCGGAGGTGTTGCTGAAGCCACAAATAAAAAGATAGATGTATTAAAAAACTTGAAAATAGCCGGTTATAACTTTTAGTTTAACGAAAAAGAAAATAGTAGTGAAGAATTTCCACAGTGAAGAACAAAAGAGTAAAAGATATTGGAAAGGGCTGACGATTATACGCTTTGTTTAACGAATACGTTTACCTTGGAGATCTGACAAATGTGCGGTTAATGATATGTGATTCTAGAACTTCGATGAGTTAGAAATTCTTTTAATTAAAACTTCTCTATTCTTGGAATAGTGTTCAAGTGAAATTATACAATGCTGTATCTTCGCGGAGTATTTGCGATCTGAATCGTACCGTATGGGAAAGGGGAGCAGAGAAAAAAAATGGTGCTGGGATTCATTCATTTTGATGTGCATGTGGGTGTTAGGTGAGTGGGTTCGTCGGAGGCTTGGCGAGAAGGCGTCAGAAAGATATCTTCGTCGTCGAAGGCGCAGTGCATGATGGGGCAGTCACCTCCTTCCATGTTTCCCAGCGCTCTTTTCCTTTCTCGCGCCACCATCCCTCTCAGCGCTGCATCCCATATTTCCATCGCCTCTCCGCTGACAGCGCGACGAGAGATGGAGCCCGATCCATACTTCGGGAGACTTAAGAGACACTCAAAATAGCTCATATACCGGATATGAGTTTGCGAGTTGGAGGGCATTTCGGAATTCTAAGAGGCATGGGATTCGGGCGGAGATCTTTCGTGGGGAATGGAGGGGGATGGTTTTTAGGCGCTCGATGAGGAAGGGGTGGGTCTCACGCTTAGATCGGATGGGGTGGAAGTTTGAGGAGTTAGGGGTTTGGGAATGTGATGGGACTCTGACGATACCAAGGAATTATATGTCACAAGGATTTTGAATGCTTGGAATATCCTAGCGCCGGTGAATGCTCCAGTTAGAACCATAAAAATTATCGGCGAGTGGAGAAAGTGAAAGGAATTACAATTATATATGCGAGAGTATTTCTTACGCTGAATTAAGACTTTGAGCAGAATCTCATCCACCGCGCAAAAATTAAAAACTCTCTGTCTTGACGTCGACAGTGCCGATGCGTGAAATATGTAAATATGCCTAAGGCATTTATTTGAGAACAAAGAATGAAAAAAATATCTCAAGCATTAATTCTCGGCCTTAGACAAAACATTTCATGAATGATAATTTTATTATGAGGTATTGTGTATCCAACGGAAAAAAATGCATTTGATAGACCATAATATATGAGCCAAATGATTGAATTCCTTAAAGAGATATCAAATCGTAGCTCAAATCATAACCTTCATTTTTCCAATACAGCATTTGCTTGAAAATTAATTCAATCGCATAATATTTCTCGTTAGACATGGTTATGTTAATAATTGCACTGGACGAGACTTTTGATCGACCTTTCAGAACTATTGCTTGAAAAGCTCTTTCTTATTTTAAACATTCTACATTACAACTCAAAATTTAAATTTTTTGGTAAAATTCATGGAATAATTGAGTTTCCTTGGAAAACATTTCAATTTGTTGGCTTTAAGATCGTCTTGATATTTGCTCTAGCCTAAGTATAATAATTACCCTTAATTCTGAGCTGTTGCTAGCTCGTAAATATAAGACAACACACACAACCATGCCCTGGGAGGTGAAAAATCCTCCCCAGGCGGGACTCGAACCCGCGACCTTCAGGTTGGCAGGCGAGGACGTTACCCCGCCACCACTGAGGCCGGCTGTATAGGTTTTTAATTAAGCCCATCGACATCAAAATGTGACCAGGCAAAACATATTATTTACTTCTACTATTTATTTACTTTTAACAGGCTGTCCGGCATTTTTACCAGATAGTACCTCCGTTTACTTAGCTCTTTAATCTTCCGGCTTAGCAATGAGCCTGCCTCAAAATTTAGGCTACAATTACAAAGTGCGAAAAAAATATTAGGTTCGTATACATATCAGAAAAAAGCATCAATCATGAATAATTAAAACGTCATCAGCCTTATATTCAACGCCAACAGCTAATTTACTTCTTCCTTTTTTTCCGTGAGTCTACTTAAATCTTACTGTTGATTAAAACTAACATGCATGGCTGCAAATCTTGTCGACCAAGGCTTGGGCTTTAGAGTATTTTTTTCAAGTCAAGAACTTCATAGGACCTCCTATAGCATTCTCAATTACACCACCTAGCCAGGGGGTGGTTAGGACACCACAGTCTGGTGTCCTAACACCCCCTGCCATTAGCCCATACAGCGGCTCTCAGGGTATGTAGTATGTAGATATGTAGATGCTACATTACAGTTGATAGTTGGTGAGTTAGCTTTGTGGAAGTTGATCAGATTCATTGTGATTAAAAAACTCGATGTTTTCCACACTTTTATTTCGTTCCACTGCAACTGGTTTCGACGTTTTCGTCATTTTCAAGTGGTAAAATTCAAGTTGTAAAGTGTACTATGTAATGGAAAATTACGTAATACCTACGTCGAAAACTGTTATAGTGGAACGAAATAAGAGTGTGGAAGAGTACAAAATGTTTTAATCGCCGTGAAACTGAATTATTTTCAGATGATTCTGGAGAGATCCACATATCCCCCAATAAATTAGTTTTAGAAGCACACCAAGTCTGCCATAAGTATGCCTATGCCCAAGTTTTGAAGGTATAAATAGGCAATAAGAAGATACTTCCAACATGATTGCCGGCCACTTTGAAACTTTGGTTTGGTGGTACGAGACGTGGAGGGGGGGGGGGAGCGGGTGAGCATCAGGAACGGCTTCCTTCTCATCTACTTAACGTGTTCTTGAAATGGGTGTTTTGTGGTGTGAGTAGGGGAGGGAAAGGAAGGGAAATTCTGATACGCACCCGAAAGTAGTGCCCTGAAGTGATGTGACCTTCGGAGAGGTCCGGCGACGGAAGACGTTCCTCCGTGTATTGGGAGGCTGGAGGGTAAACCCGAGTTTGGAGAAGGAGCAGAGGGAGGAGTTTTGGAAGTAGAAACCTTTTGAGAGTACACATCTGATTACAGAGGCAACTGTGAATATAACGTGCAATGGGTGAACTCCAGCTCTAAATTAAACAAAAAAAGATGTTTTTCACCATTTTAGCTAAATTGAAACACCATCCGTTCCAGTGTCTCAAACGTATCAAAACGTTACGTCTTTTAAACATCCTTCCTATTTTATAAGAGCCCGGGTGCAGCTAGAGTAAACTCTAGGATTAGGAGCTTGGTTAAGGTGACGGGACTCCTAAATAGGTGGCCTCGGTAATGGCGGAAGCAGACAAGACTCTTCAGATACTCAGCCACGACAGCGACTGCAAAGGTGTCGAGTGTACGCGAGAGAAGTGAGGTGGGCTGGATGATTGGGGGAGACGTGATAACGTCCTTCGGGTGCGGCCAATATGGAAAGGAGCGAGGGTTCTTCTCCTCGCCCACCCCTCTCCGTGCGAAAAATGGTCCTCTCATACCCTCACACTCCTTTTATTTCCCTTTACACGTAACCCCCACTGCGTTACCCTTTCCCACCCCATGGGTGGGATAAGGGTTTATCGAGAGACGGCAAAGGGATCGGTTGATGGAGGAGGAAAGGATTCCGGGGCCTCCGGTGGCGGAGCGGGGAGGCAGTGGTGGAGAGGATAGAGGGAGCGATAAGCGCTCGTTTGGGGAAATGGCGGTGGGTACGAATATTAGTCCTGGATAAGGGGAGGAGAGCGGGAGTAGATCGAGGAAGTTTGGGAGAATTTGGAAAGAATCCGCGGGGGGGGGGGTGTGGAGTGGGTGACAGGGGGGTTGGGAAAGGGGTTTCTAGGGGATCTCGGTCGCATGATCGAAGGAACTTTAAACCCTTTTGCTCGAAGTGAATGGCTGAAGGGGAGGGACCGTGAGGAGTCCGACCTCAGCCCGCTCGCTACTGATTTCTTCGATGAGAAAACTTTTTAAGGGGTGTTTCCTCTTCTCTCCTTCCCTCTTCATATCCCGCGTTGGAGTGGATCCTCGGAGGCAGTCGCCTTCAATAATGTGGATTGGAAATTAGAGACATTCACCGCACCTTACTTCTTCATTTTTTTTTAATCCGCCAACAGCGTCTCCTCTGAATTAGAGGGAAAATTATTTTCTGTCCTTAGTGCCAATCCTGGCGGCCCACAAAAATGAACGATAAAATTTCGCCTCCTCCTGGATCCAGAGTATTTTCTAAAGGAGTAGGTGGCAAAATCATTTCAGCTAAAGTTGCGACTTTTCACGTTGATCGTGATTGATTTTATTTATGTAACAGCTAACGTTCTACGCCTTTGGAAGAAAAAAAATTGAAATGATTCTATTAGTACTCATGATTAAAGACAGACTTAGTACTTTTATACAAAATTTTGTATTGTACCACGCGTTTCACTGCTTTATGGGATCGTCAGGTACAGAAGTTTTGAAGGAAGTAAACTTCAGTATCTGACGATGCCATAAGGCGGTGGAACGCGTCGTGCAATAAAAAAATCTTGTATAAAAGTACTAATTTTGTCTTTAACAATGAGTGGTAATATAATTAACTTCTACGAAATGGAGCCTGCCACTGTCAAGTTTATTAAATGATTGTTTCTCTGTGCCTCCTCCATAACTGTTATGCAAATCGAGCTGAATGACAGTTTCTTTATCATTTAGTTATAACACTAATTATATTGATACTTAAGGATTTTGACTTCAAGTATTTTGTAATTAAACGTCTTCCACGGCGTTAAATGAAAGATTTTTTAGGTCCTTCGTAAATAAACGTTCTTGGTCATTTCTGATTGGTTAAAATTTTATATATATTATCTAAATATTTTTTCTATAGCATCTATAAATATAGCTAGGTTAGAGACAGCTCATTCCGCTCGATATTTATTTTACAGTTTGAAAAGCGTATTAGCTATTTGATTGTATTTTAACTTTCATCATCGTGAAGACATTTAAGTAGCTGTTTAGAATGTATATTTACATTTGAATTTTCTATTTGATTATTTTTAACATTAATTGTGGAGAAAATAGGTATGAATTTTGCCTCCGCAAATATATTCGTTCTAATACTAGCATTATTTGGACAAGGATTGTAAATAAGTTTCCTCCTAGCGACATTTTGTGGAATTAAACCGCGCTTAAATATGTTGTCTGATATGTAAATGCCTTCTGATAGTAATCTGAGTCAAACCTGTCCTCCCGGGTGTTTATCCATCAACAAGAGTAGAGGAAACAGAGAAAGCTCACTGTGGTTGATGCTAGGGATTTCGTACGCTGTTATCAATATATAGAAAGCATGCGAAGAATGGGATTTTTGCGTATTCATAATTCCTTACCCTTCCTCCTAGCGTATGTTTCAATAATCACTGAATTCAACTTTACATGTAATGCCTTACTTTTTATCACTATTTTCGCCCATACATACCATCTAGATGCACTCTACATCAAGATCGCAACTATAAAAAATCATATCTAAAAATGTCCTGATATCGTTGTACCATTAACGGATGGGCTGGTGCAATACCGTATCCTCCACTACGTTACCGTTACTGCAGTTAATACATACTAGCATGTGTAAGCGTTATTCTCCTCGATGAATGATCGGGTCATAACTTAGTTATAAAATCGAATAAAAATGAATGTATTCAATTGTAAGACAGGAGGTAATACAGTTCAATAAATCCGTACGCATAGGTATAGCGAAACTTGGTGGCACTCACTAGAGGAGGATTAGTGGACACTGACCGTAAACCAAGCGTTGATGAGCGGGCAAAATTATCGAAGGACTCCCATAGGATCCTCTGAAAAAAGGCTCGACCGCTTCATCCCACATCTCATGCATGCTTTCCTCTTCTTTACGTCATGTTCTTCACAAGCGTGTGCCACTAAGTTTCGCTACACCTATATCCAAGTGTGTTAGTTGATTATAACGGTGTCCGTAGACTTCTGTCTTCATGTTACACCGTCTGGCTTGAAAATAATCTTCCCTACAAAAGCAGCATCCATATCCGAGGCTTGATGCCACGAGAAACTGCGTCCTTTGGAATGGGTGGCCCACGCGTTACCAACCTGGGCACCTCTGCTGCGTCTCCAATATGATAAAAAGTCGTAAATAAATGTAATACGCACCTAAATATTTATAATTGAGAAGACACAAAGAGGGAGGGAGATAGGGTGTCAGTAGTTTAAAAATGCAATACTCAAAGCTACCTTCGTGAGAAGTGAGAATCCCTGAGCATTCAATCTGCGTTGGATTGGTAAAGGGAACTAGACTGCTGGGTAGCACGCGATGCGATGCCGTTAGGAATGATCGATTGAGAAAGAAGCTGCGAGTTTGATTCCATCATGCCTATTCCAGATCACTATTTTCTGTACAAATAGAAATTAGAGAGAAATAAATCTCTCGTAGCTATTCTTCATTTAAATAATTTATTGTAAATATTTGGCTGTAAACATCCACTTTCCATTTTTTTTCTACTACCCAGAATGATTGAGGTAATTTTCGTTTACCTTTGCAACATGCCCCGTTTGTAGTTGGTACCTCGTTTATTTGAGTACAATAACCATTAACACATCAACAGAAAAACAGGGAATAGAATTATTGAGAAATTGGGGTTAACTGGAATATTTTATGTACCTTTGCTGGTCTAATTTTCGCTCAACTTCATCCTCAGTCACTGTCATTAATATAAGCGTGAAGCACGAGTACTGCATTATCCCGCTCTGATAATTACATTAATCATCGTTTATAATGGTAATATATGTAGGGAAAGGGGGCGCTATCATATCTGTCCCTCCCCAAAACGAGGCAGTCGCTCCAAAAGTGAGGTCATGCAGAGCGATTGCCGATTTCCGGTTTTTCTCGGGAGCGCCTGGATTTATAGGCAATGTGCACCTCACAAAGCGTGTGGACGCTGCATAACATTCCAGGCGTCCTAACCTTGTTAGGCAAAGTTTGCTCATGATAATGCTTCATGCATCGCAGAATCCAATCTGCCATTGAGAATTAGCTATTAAAACGTAGAGCAAGATTAAAAAATAAACTGCCCCTTGCGTCTACTTATGCCTACGGGTAAATTCAAGGCTCGGTCTTGTACAAATTTCACGTCGGTGTGATCACTGCAATTGTTCGATCAAGTCACCTTTTTTTTAACAAATCTTTATGTGGATTTAATTTTCGGTGGATGTAAAAATGTTCTAGATGTTGACGGACTCTTGGACTCTTATTACTTTATAGCCTTGTTAGCACCTGCTTTTTATGCGAGTATTCATTATTGTTTACTCATAATCCTATCGCATCTTTCCTTATGAGCAGGTTAAGGTGGTTCCACCGTAAAATGACTCAAATGCCATTGTATTTATATTCTGTCTACTTGTAGAAATGTTGTCCTCTATCTGATATGAACAACAAAATAACACCTTTCCACGCTATTTTATTCTATAATTGAACTGGAAATGACATGGTGTTCAATGGGAGTATGAGAGAAACACGGGGAAAAATAGTATTTTTCCATAAAATATAAATGCCATTTTTGCGGAAAACTATTTATAAGAAGGAAATAATCCAGATAAATTGAATAAAATTTGTAATATAGGCATCTTACCACCTTATTTTTCTAGTTATTGGAGAATTAATGCCGTAATTGAGGTCAAAATGCGGTAATTCGTAGGAAAGGGCGTTGCAGTTGGCTCATATGGCTGGAAAAAAGTGCTACTTTAAAATACATTCGTGGAATAATCTGCATATGTTGTACCTTACCATTGGGTTTCTATATGTAATGCATTTCACCAGCGAAAGCAGGTTTTTTTGGACAAAATATAAAAAATGTGGAAATTAGTATTTGTTTTGTCTAACACAGTCGCGGCAGAACCTCCTCAAAACGATTGTAAAATACTGCGTCTTGCGACGGTACTGGACCACTTTCAAACCCAACAGGAAAAAATTGAGTGCGTAATGGCTGACACCTAAGTTAACAACAGCATTCGAGGTATCATGTGCCACATTGCCTTTATAAGTAGTGAATAATGATGACTGCATGAATGTAAATTTTCTCTGAAAAAGTGCTAAATTAACTTTGTTTTATGATTATTAAAGTTTAATCAAATGATATTTTTATCGTTTTATGCTTTAACTGACATAATTCATATTTCATACTTATATAGACTTTGATACTTTATACTTCTGTTGTATGTTTGTCTGACGCTGGAGTTTTTATCATCAGCCTCCACGGCCTTCAAAATTAACATCGTAACGGCTCTCTTGCAATAAGAAATGAATTTACATGATTTGCGTGCTCATTATTATGGCCGGGATATATATGAGTGGAAAAGGAAAAATATAAAACGTCTCAAGGTGAATATAGTCTTCTTAGATCCCAGGATGATTTATATTCGAGATTTTTCCGAGTGTGGACATGTTTCAATGACCTATTCGAATGCATTACTCCCATATATTTTCGCTAGATTAATGTTCTTGTGTCGAGATTTTATTTCAAAGCGGACAGCTTAAACCACATTTTCGAGAATTTATCCAATTTCCTTATTACTTCTGACTGCCTAAGTTAATTTTAAAGTTGGACACTTACCTAAATAGTTGTTTTCCTACTTTGGCTTTTTCGCGCCAAAGTATGTTTGTAAGGATAACCCAGGGCAGCAGTTGAGGCTTTATGGCATGCTCACCGTTAGTTGAGGATCCGGAAATCGGAAATTCAGGCGCGTAGGTGAGGGGAGTTTGTCGGCTCGGAAGACCCAAAATTTCCTGTTCGGACCTCATCTTCCTCTGCCATTCCCCCATTCCATGGAAGGACGAAGGCAGCAGGGGGAACTGCCCGCGGGGAGGCTGAGGTGAGGTGTGCCAGGGAAATAAGTGGGTTGGAGGAGATGATGAAGAGAAGGTGGCATAAAATCCCGTCTCGCCGAGGGTTGAAATGGGACCGGCAGGGGCGTGGAACGACGCGGTGAGCGGAGTCAAATGGGGACTTGCTGGATGGATCCTGTAGAAGGGAGAGAAGAGTTTTTTTCGAAGTCTATTTCCGTTCACGATTGGTGAATCAGACGCCGTTGATGGAGGAGTCATATCCACCGGGATGTGAGGGAGTTGATCGAGGAAAATGAAGAGAGATGTGCACCTTCTTCACTGCCACTTCAGCCACCTTCACAACCACTGGGCTGTGTTTTGGAATCAAGTCTGCCAGAACTATGTTTTAACAAAACATACCGTGAGAATGATGGCTTCAAATAAATGAAAAATGATTCATTTTCAGCTAATAGTCATATTTAAGTTCACGTCCCACATGTATTTCTCTGAGATTATCTACTCCACAACGCAGCCCACAAAACTTCTCGTGCGATAGCCCCTGTGTTAATTCCTACGGTACAAGGAACCGTATTGCGAAATTGTAACACTTTTCAAAATGGCCACTTTCGACTGCTGTGTCAACAGCTCCTTACGATGGTTGCTAAAGGCGTGAATAGGAAAACCGAACGAAACCAAGGAATATCAGTGAAATGGCGGCGGAATGTTAAAATCTAATGGAATCGATCCCCTAAATAGACTTACAAACGGTTGCGTGCAAGACGTTGTGCAATTACTGTTTTCTCGATGAAATGGTTTGAAAAAGTTGTAAAAAATACCGGACTACTGTAGTACATTGGTGTTACAATGTATATTCAGGAAACAAATTGACTTCTCTGAACGTTTTGCCATGTTTTTGCTGGCAAACCGAATCTTCGTACGACTTATTGTTAGCAGAATAAATTGTCGCTCCCAAATTGCAGAAGCAGGAAGGATCTTTAATCCTTTTTTCCCTTTGTTTCTCAAGTTTTCGGAATGTCCCACGAGGAGACATGGCCCCGAGGGTGGCAAAATATGAAGGGAAGGAACCGTGGCGTCTGAGCGTCTACGTATCATAAACCGAGCTTCCGTCTCGATTCCAATGATTTTGGTGGGAGAGTGGACGTTTGAAATCGGAGTTCCATCCTCTCATCATGGTGAGGCTCTTTTGCGGCAATAACCGTATACCATCAATCGATGGGACCCCGAAGTAGTGCTTAAGCAGTGCATCTCTCGACCGTATCTGGCGTTACGTGGTGGAACAGCATTTCAGTAATTAAATTAAACACCAGGAGTATTTAATGCATAGTAATACATGACACGTGTTTCAACGCTTAGGGCGTCATAATCACGTACCTGATATGATACATACATATCAGTGATATCATAGTACAACTCCTGCAATCTAAAATTATTACGGCACCTCTCATTGAATTCACCCGTTTTATTTACCCTCTTTGGAACTGGAAAACGATCTCCTTGGTCACATATCGGTTACTGAAATAGTTCTTTCTTCTCATGTTCAACGCATTTCTTTCCGAAGAAAAATGTGTTTTTTATGCTACTTTTGGCCCTTAAAACGTCCTAATATTTTAAAATCATTGCATTTCCTTAATCGATACCTTGCCAATTGTAAATAAATTACCTCACTGTCAAATGTCTGATCGTTTTTAGCCATTATATATGTAAACGGGAAACCCTAAGCTAGAATATTGCTCGCTTATTTTTCTCATTGAACTATAATTAGAATGCAACAAGGGGCAATTAATCCGTAAAGAACTAGAGGACATACCAATATCACTCTCTAATTTGATATCCATGAAGTGCCGATTTACATTTCTCATCATATTATCAAACTGTTTATCTAATATTTTGCACTACGCAGCTGATTTCTAAAAATGCGGTAGGCATGTACCGCATCTCAAATTCAACGGAACTAAATTTATTCTGATATTTGCTCATAAAAGCTACACTGGAGCTTCGTTTATTTTTCCTTCGACTTGCATCCCTGCACCTATATCCATGTATTCATATCAGAATACAGACACTAATTTCACTCCGTAATTATTAATTTTTGATCATAGGATATTCAGTGATCATTACCAATGCGTTTTTGTGAGAGATAATTGAATAAATTGTCGGGTAGAATACTGGAGGCATTACTTGGTATTTAGAGAGACTTCTTAAGCTGGCTTTCATCCGTGAAAATGAGGAATGCTACACGTATTTTGAATGGGTGACTGCCCATCTTATTTCGATTACACTAATTTATTCGCGCTAATGCAATTGATACACATACATCAATGACTGTCTCGGATACTACCCTTTGTCCGAGAAGCAAGTCACTCACCTATATGTTCCCTGGCCGCTGGGAATTCGCAGGGCGCATCAGCAACTAAAGTCGTGAAATATGTTCGGGGTGACCCTCGGTCAGAACGGTGTTCCAAGTGAAAACATACTTCTATTATTATCTCCTCACTACGTGGGCAAGTTACTTTTATTACGGGGTGGTGCGTGACTCATTATGTTTCATACTTGGTGGGCGCTATCAATTTCTGAGTTCAGGGGTCTTCTGCGGACGGGGTGACGTCCCTCATTGAACTCCAGGGGAGTTCGGTAGCGTGCGGATCTGTGTGCATGTGTGTGATGTAATAAAAGCGTGTTGAGGGTGTGAGGGGTTTTCAGGAAACCAGGGTGCGCGCGTGAAGGAGGGATTGAAGAGGGGTTTGGATGGTCGGGGGGGGGGGATGGCTTAACTGCGAGGGTTGACGTCGGGTGACCTCTGCCGTTAATACTGCTCCCCGCGAGTTATTTTTTGCTCGGCCGAAATATATCACCTGTGCTGTTTTTCTCCCTCCCGTGCTCAGCGTCTCGCCTTATCTCTTCTCGGACGCTTATTACCGAACATGTTTTCGTGTCCCACCCTCGCCATTCCGGGCCCAAAGGGTGCCCTCCTCCCCCCCCCCCCACCCCTCGCCTCTCCCCCTCCAAATCATTTGGCTCGGGAATCACGCACGGGACAGCACGCGCCCTTTCGGGTCCTAGACGAACACGCGGGCGGACGCGAAATTTTTAGGGGATGAAACAACCACTGTGGAATAATTGGTACTAAATAACCGTTAGTCACTTATAATATCAGAAAAAGGATATACAGGAACATACATTATTTGAACAAACAAACGTTTTCGGTCATTAACTGTCTACATACTACATTGTCATGCTACAATCCTATTGATAAGTTATTTTGCCCTTTACATTCAAAAATACATCTCTTTCAACTAATGCAGATTCCCTAATGTGTAAAAATGATTATTTTCTCACTATTCTCAACTAATGAGAAAATTGAAAAACTTTTGCTATTTTAGTTTTATTAAATTTCTGTCTGAGGCTTTCGCAGCGCTGTTGTGCTGGTATCTCCATGTTTTTCGGGCAAAGCTGCGTCGGTGTATCTTTACGATGACGTTTCGTAGCCAATGCAGGCCACATCTTCAGATCAAGCCCGAATTTTATTAACTCTTAGATGTAAAAATGCGAAACAGCTTATACAAAGTTAACTATTCTGTCTTTGAAATGTTTCTATTCTTGCATTTTATTGATGGAAGAAAAAGTTATCAGGCGCCATTTTTCTTGAGAGGTGCGCATGAAGTGATGAAGGTCTTACAAGGTTGCTATGGCTACAGCGTCATTCACGTTCGTGTTTTTTCTAGTACTGATTGAGATTGACGAAAAGGAATTTTGAAAAAATGTTATTTTTTTGAAAATTGTATAATGAAGTCATTGACCTTTCTTAACGAGAACCCTCGGCTTTTTTGTACTATTCCTTTTCAGAGCGCATATTCTAGTCAATTGGTTATGCTGATAGGGCGAAATATATTCCCAGGCAACCTGCAATTTCTTTTCCCATACAAACTTGAGCACCGGAACACCAATAACAACTCTCCCATTTCTATATCAAGATTGATGAAAGGCCATCACGCGATACCTTTTTCTTAGCCTATTTGGGATATATGAATTAAAAATTGGGTAAAATTCTGATTTATCGCTTTACTGAAAGATGCGCGCCCAGCGTAAAATAATTCCAATAAGGCGTTCTCGGCAATATCTTCGCAGGATACATGTTCTATGGCACACTCAACGAAGTATCCTTATAATAACCCAGTAACTCGGTGCCATATGCTTTACTTCTTGTATTTTTTCTGCTTAACACGGACTGAAATAAATTATGCATCCCATTTTTGGCAAATAAAACCTTTTACTGTTCAAATAAAAGAATTCCTGTTTGCAAGGGGAGAGGTATATTCATGCGGTACATCAATAGTTTTAATAAAATAATCATTAATAATTGCACTCACAATGAATGTTTTTCAAATTGATGTTCTTTAAGTGTGGCCAGTGTGGCCTAATTCGTTGTAGCTTTTTCAATAGGATTTTTCTTCGGGTTTATGATTATTAAATCTTTATAAACAATAACATTGCAGTCTGTCCTATCTGAGGCCATGTGGTGAGTAGCCACCTTGTGTGCGGATGGCACAGAAGCCTTCTGCGAGAAAATTAATTATGACAAAATATAATATTTTTATACTTTACCGTACTTCAGTTTGAAACACGGTTAGGTCGAAAAAGTGCTGTAAATTGACCTCTACGTGGAGATAGACCGTATCACCAAAACCTGACGTTAAGTTTCTTGAGTTGTACTTACTTGGTACAGTTGCAGCAAAATAAGTATTGCAACAGAAGTACTGCAGTCTAACACCTAGAGTGATTAGGAACCACAGTGAATATGGAATTGGGATAACCGAGACCTTACTGTATCTCTAAGGGTTCGTATGAGTATATAATGAAGCCACTAGTATTTTAAGGGTCTCCCCTATTCAATGGTAACTTCACGGCATCGATACTATCCATGGCCTATCCTAATAGCGTATCCTGCCATCAGCATACGCCTCCAAGTCACGCGCTGCCTCTTATTTATGACTTTCCCTCCTACCTTTCCCTCATCTTCTCCATATTATTTTCACGCTTCCTTGTCACTACTACTCCATCAGAGTTTACTGGGAAAGATTTTTTTTTAATTTGCGTAACCTTGCCTTCTATCTTCTGTCCAATTTCGTCCTGAAAATCAGTTTCATCTGACACCCATTGCCCTTCGAATCGATATTGCCGAAATGAGGCGCTCAAATGCAGCGGATGTTTGCCTTATATAAAATCTCGCGTAAATAAGGAAACAGTTGATGTGGATTTTCCTGGTCTTAATTTTCGCCAGGCAAATATTAGCTGTGTTATATTCTAGTCGTTGGAAGCTATTTTATGTTTATGAAAGCATGTGTTTCAAGGATACTGGGTTGTGTTGGAAGGGCAACGTGCACGCCGAAAATTATCTGCGGTTTCCATTGGAATGAAATCGCAGTGGATTACGTTTCTAAGCGGTAAATCGTCGGTGGTTAGCGTGATGTTAGCAGTGGTGACACATTCTGCATCACCATCTGATATAAATATTTTCTACTTTAACTATTTTCCCTATTTTTCTTGTTTTTGCATTATCATCCTCAAACTTTTCTAAGAAGATACGTAGTAAATTTTTACAAAAATAGTCCCTGCAAGCATATACCTTTGTCGGCCTCGGTGGCGGTGGGGTAACGTCCTCGCCTGCTAACCCAAAGGTTCGCGGGTTCGAATCCCGCCTGGGGAGGATTTTTCACTTCCCAGGACATGGTTGTTTGTGCTTGTCCGTTGTTGATTGTTGAAATACCCCGATGTAAAGGCCAATATGTGCTGTTTTCGGTGGTAATATAAAATAAATAAGTAAAAATACGCACTATATAGGTGAAAACCAAAGAAAACTCAATGATGGGATTTTTCAGAGCGCTCTTAAGATATGAGAATCTTTATTATAATTATTTATGAGATGTCTTCAATATTTTTTTATATTCTACGCACGCTGATTCATATTGAATTCAATTTTCTTTTCAGAAATCATTTTGTTAAAATGAATCAGAAATTCCTAGGTATTCTATGAATGCAGTTTTGTAAGACGATGAATAAATCAGCAATCGCAGCGCAAACATTTTTGAATGTGAATCTCTGCAGAACTGAAATAAAACTCCTCGAATGGAAAATGTATAATGCATTCCCTCCCTTAAATGTATGACCCATGAATCTATCCTTTTTATCCGTCGGCTTGTATGAGTCACTCCGTCTCTCGAGAAGGCATTCATCATATCCCCTTGGCGTTTCGAGGATTGGAGGAAAAGGAATAAAAATCTGCCGGCAGGGAAAGAGCAGTGCATTTTCTGCGGTTTCTGTTTTCATTTCTTCCCCAGACTCTCCCGCCCCCCTCACTCACTTCGCTTCCCCTAAGCGGCCCCCGAAAAATGCCCACCTCCGCCCCTCCAACCCCCGCTTGGTTAGGGCCTGCACTCCGCGCCCGCATTAATTGGCCGCCCGCGCTGCGGCGCCGACTCCCGGGCGGCCGCGCCCCGCGCTCTCCCGCACCACCGTCGCCAGCTCCGTCGTTGGTGATGGATGCGGCTGCATTTCGGGGGTGTTGCCCTCTCGCGGTGAACCCAGGAGCAGAGGAATGAGGCGTGGAGGTGAAACGCTCAGGCAGATACGGCGTTTGCCTTCGCCCCCTTCTGCTGTAGTTGTCTGCCAAAGCCCGCGATCTCGAGCCATGGATAAAGTTTCATCAGAAATACATGCATCGAAAAACGACGACTCGGCATCCTCGCGTTAAGAGGTAACCGCGCAAGTTGAGGCTCATCGTTGTGTAAAATTATGTGGAAGTTATGGATACTCAAAGTCAAACCACTAAATATCTACCTGTGCCTTCAACTACTTGTGAGTCAAAAACGGGTATGATATAGGCAAATAAAATTGCAATTAAAGGTGTGAGTACGCATACTTTAAATGAAAAACTGACCATCCTTCATACCATTCGTATCAATGCTATTGGGGCTCACTCGATAGCGTAGGTACTAAAAGACGGAATTAGCATATTTTTCACGAACTTACCAACATTACCGAAATTAAGGTTTTTGAACTTATTGTCAGCTACGAAAGAAAGGAAGACACTCGGTTTGTTCTCAAATTATTAGGAAATAATTAGTTCCTAAATTTTGTAGCCATCTTATGGAAATTCTTGAAGAATTGTTAAAAGAGCCCTCATCATTTTGCAAAACTTTGCTTCATTCTATGTTTTGATCTAAATTATACAGTGTTTTAATCATCAATTTTGTATTTCGAATACCATTGAGCCGTCGTAAAAATGGCACTTTAAATAAGGTGACGAGACTATCATTTGGAATAAAAGAAAACGGGTTCTTGGATTTTCATGCTAATATATGCAATCACCGGCATCTCTCTCCTCTTCTCTCACGACATATATCTTGCCAGGGTTGCATGGAGGTCTAGAACATTGGAGGAAATACAAATGATGTGGAGGGGGCAAGGAAGAAAGAATGCAAATTAGATAAGGGGCAGGCTGGATGATGTACAGAAGACTAGAGTGAAGTCAGAGGAGTTCACACTGTGCTGCCGACGTTGCGGAAATACTTGATACAACCGAAAGAGCTCTGCTATAGCTATCGCAATTTGTTTTGCATATTACTAAATTCTGCTGCTCTAATGGCTATTTTTAACGCCAACTGCCTTTTCATTCGTGACCAAATATCATAAATGTGTCCTGAGAAGGTCACTTTTACGATATTTGGATATTCACAAAGTTAGATAAACATCATCAAATCAGGTTGTCCGAGTAAGCAATCGATAGGAGGCAATAATTTACGCAAACTAGATGGCCGAATTGCTTGGGCGAACCAAGTATATTTTCCGTTTAGTTTGTTTTCCTCAAGGAAAGGAAGGTTCTTTTACTGCAGGGTTACAAACTAGCTATGGAACAGCGCAGCAGAAGGCAAAAAGGAAAATAATGAGCATAAGAGAGTGAGGATCATTCAAAACTTGTTGGAGAAGAAATATAATAATCAAAATGGACGAAATAAATGATAAACGAGGAGACATGAGAAGTATCCTCGGGAGAAAAGAACTTGGGGCCGGTTTTTCCACCTCCGGGTAAGCCGATTTTACCCGATGAATAGCTTACCCGCCGTATAAACCTAGGAATCGCGTTTATCCACCGACGGTTATACCTTACCCGCCGGGTGGAATTGCCTGGTACTTCATCCAGCCGGTAACCTCTTACTCGATGGGTAAACGGTCATCAGCGCACTCAGGCGGCGATCTCGACAACTTTGATTTAGCATTCGTACGACAGCACCTCTTATGTTTTGCTATTATTCAATAAAAATGTAATTGTTTACCGTCAAAAATACACTTCTCAACAAATTAGTTCCATTTTGCCTTAAATTTAGAAATGCGTTTGTAGGGTGTATGAGGCATATTATGGTCGAAATTAACGATAAAATATTTCTAGCGTTGAAAGGAAAACGAGGGAAATTTCTCACTTCGTATTTTCCAAACAACATTCAACAGGGAATATTGGCGTACATTGATGATTTAAGCATTCCAGTAAATCATTGATACCGTGCTTTATATTTATCTAACGTCATTTATTCTCATAATAAGAACTTAATGTACAAATTTCCCTCAAAAACTTCCCAGGCGAAGAGGACACTGAAACATGTTCCAAATATTTGTCATAATTAACGATTTCTGTGCCAGTGTGCTCCCAAATTATACACCCTGACTTGATATTTGTAAAAATAGGATAGTTTTCGCGTGTAAATAAGACCCTTGGGAACATTATGAAGAAACATATGGGCCAAAAATACCTAAAATCGGATACAAGAATGTAATACCATGCTGTGGGCACATATCGTTATGATAAAGCTGCAGTTCGCAACGGCTCACTTGGACTAATGGCTAGCGCTCGCGACTGCAAGTAGAAGGTATGCATGTTAGCGCCTCGCTCGGATAACGTTTTTTTCTCATTTTTTAACGCTTTGGACTTAATTATTTTCATAAACAGTGCCGCAGAGTCTGACCAAATATTTATATCTGCAGTTTCGAACATTTTTTTAGGTGAAACTTTTCTCGGTGATTGATCGGTACTTAGGTTATAAACTTCACTTCGTACTTTCATTGGTCCACGATGGTTTTAAGTCTCATGGTTGTCTTTGGTCAATATTTCATGAGCACTTGGTGTTTCTTGTCGAGATGAGGAAATGTATTGTCTTCTAATTTCATCATTCCACTCTTGCTTCGATGGATATAATTTTGCATTTCCTGTAATTAAAAATCCCATTGCCACTAACGTGTTGACATTGTTCGATTGCGCAGCTATCAGTACCACATTGCTGTTCAAATGGAAGGTTACGCATAGGGAATTCGTAATTCTTTCTTAGGGCTAATTTTATTAGCAGATCTGTTCCCTCAGAAGTGAAATTGCTTCCTCGGACTTTCATTTTAACTTCCTTATTGCCATCCATTGCGAAAAAGACGGTGCAGACAGTCACCGCAACAACAGCCTTGATAATAGCAGCCAAACGTTTAATTTTCACGCGTTTCGCCTTGCGAATTTAGGCATTCTTTTGTTCAGTGTGCCTAGTAGCTAATCACAGCGTATTCTTCAAAATTCTCGTTCGCACTAAGAAACCTATAGCACCGTTGCCACATTTCTATCGGGCAACTACCCGGCGTTTGGAATACCAATGATTAACGGTGTATGCGAGCTAACCGGCGGGTAGCGCTATCCAGCGGGTGGCTACCGGAAGGCTTACCCCGATATTGATAAACCAGCCCTTAATGGTTCAACATAAGCAATAGTAGAACAGAATGGATTGGTTAAACATGGAATTCAGTGAATCGATTGGTTTCACACGAGTTGGGAAACTGAAAGGATAAGTCACACGAGGAAGGCTAAGAGGGATTGGGAAAAATAGCCACAGAGAGATAAAGGCATAAGTAAGGAATAATAATGTATGACACCACACTGTGGGATATACATGTGTGCCACAGTGCGGTGAAACATGCGTCGTGCCAGTGGAATAAATTTGGTGGAAATTACAATGTTGGTTTTTCTCAAAATGGTTATTCAAGTCATTTTCTAGCTACACTCGAGCAAACTGAGATCTACAAATCATCCAAGACGAACTCATATCCTGGAGTTGGCTGCCGCATCTCAAACGGCATCGCCTATTGTTTCCACCTCGTGTTTCTTATCGGCTTACATCCCGTGAGCCGACGACGTGTTCGCCTACATCCTACGATAGAAACGGTGCCTGGGATCCTTCTCTCCGGAGTGACAATGCACGCTATGTCAACTGACACCGTGTGACAATATCCGAATCGGGAGCGTTGAAGGAGCGGGCGCATCCATCTCTCGCTTAGAGATGTTTTTCTTCCTGCACCAGGCCCCACGACCGCTGGTTCCACTCCCCAAATATATATCCTTTCCTCACCTAAAGAGACTCTCGCCCGTTCGTCCTTATTCCCAGTCGCGATACAAATGCCGCTCGCGAGTAGTTGGACGAGAGAGAGATGTAGGTAGAGAGCAAAAATAAACCCATCGACGACAAATCGACTTTGGATGGAGTTGAAAAGAGTAAAAGGCAGGAAGGGAAGTAACGAACTCCGCTGGAGCGTTGATCTATGGCCGCACGAACGAGAAGAGAGCGATCCCGTTATAGGTCAGTAAACCCAAAGGAACAGTATCGGGAAAGGGGCAAGCGGCGAGAAAAAAAGAAGGAAAAATGATGGCACTGCAGCAGTGGTGAGTTGTGTTGGTGAACGGTGGGAAGGTTCGGTGCTTTCGAAGGGAATACTCGGCGGAGGATGGGACGGACGAGTATTTTGAAGTTGTCTGCTATCCGCGCTCCCCTTTGGCAGCGTTTGGAACGTTCGCAGTTATATACGATTCGGACGTGCAGCGGAAGGGCAATACGTGTTTTCGTGTCCTGGGGCACTATTATGGCATCGATTTGTGATTCACTGGAGCCTGAAGGCGGACCGAGATATCCCATCAAAGAGCGAGTCGGCGAGGGAAACGGAAGAATGTGCTCCAAAAGAATTTTTATCGTGGGCATTAAAAGCTAATCTATTGCCGTCTCACTTGATATCGAGGGTCATCTTTCTCCTTCTAAGTAAAGAACAAATCTGTTCTCAGAACTCTTCTTTATCCAAAAGTGGAGAATAAATCTTTATCTTAAAATGGAACGCTCGGGAAAATCTACAGATTTTGGAATACTACTTTATGAGGCATTTTACAAGTGCCTCGTCACGCTGTCTCTGTTTTTATCCGGTTAGGTACAAATAGCATTTATGCGCATGCAATAATTACTCTTTTTCTTAAAAAATGAATTATCATTAAATAACGTTTCCATTAAGACTGGAAAGTCTCTCTCGTGTTTTTGCAGTGAAGCCAGCTGAGGAAAATTTATCTGAAATGTTTTAAAAAAAAATTTGAATTAATAGATTCAAGCTCCACTTTTTAATTGTCTCTTTACTAGTAACAGTATGCAATTAAGCATTATTAGCTATTTTGGTTCTTTCACCGTAATTATTTTGGTGCAGCAGATGTAGATTTTCATGGTAAATCATTCCAATATCTTCCCTACGGGACGGTATGGTTAATTGCATAGTTGTCTTAACATCTTATCGTTCCAATAAGGTTTATGCAACTAATGATTGCGGTGGATACAGATTGAAGTTTTGATTGATAAATTCTATACTCAACCTTTGTATTACAATTTTTTGTTACAATTGTGTGTCTTCCCGAGGTGTTGCAGGTTCAGAAGTTATTGACGGAGAACAAAGTGGTTTGATAGACTGGGAATGATGAGGAAGGGGAAATGAAAAATGCTGTGAGCATAATATAGGATATTGAATTTACAGTTCATCTCAAAGGGAGGTCCATATTTGGTGAGGTCTTGAGGCAGGTTCGCGTCTACGTGTTTGTTAACAATATTAGAACTTGCACACTGAATCAGATTCAAGCCATTATATTTATCTTTCTAGCAACTTCAACATACAAGCTAACATACTAGTCCACTATTTTAGCGCAGCCTCAAAAGCTATCCTTCTAAAAAGTTAAGTATCTCAAAAGACGTTCTAAATCGTAGTATGAAGAATTTTCGGGTTTCCATCCGGGTAATGGAGTTGAACTGCACCGACGTTCGACGATGACGTAGTCTGCCTTTGTCCTTAGTGTGTTTTATACCCTGAAGTATAATATAGGCGTCTATTAACATATAATTGGTATACGCGTCGGTGCGGTTCAACACCATTAACCGGCTGGAAAATAAAAAACTCTTCATACTAAGCATTCGGAGAGAAAGACTCATGTCTTATGTTCTAAATGGTGCCACTGATTATCATCAGTATCTCGTATTTGACGTGATGTTTCAATTGCGAAATTAAAAAGAGTTATTGCTCAGCCTTTTAAAAGTGGACCTCAGTAACCGTTCCCGAATTCTCCGGTTGGCTTCCAGAACAAACAAAGTGTTTAAAAAAATCTCCTGCCTTCCGGATTTTGGCATTTTCCTCTTGTATTGAGTTTGAGCAGTAATGCATAAAATATTCTCTCAACTATCACTGCGTGCTGCGATTAATACTCTTTCCGCATGGTTTATAGGTACATCTAATATCCTAGGATAAGTTAATGAATCTCGACATTTCGTGATACAAATGTTTGATATCCTATGACAAATGACATAATTGTTCTTCAGCAATTAAACCCGACTGTGACACTCCTCTTTACATCGGGTTAAATACCTTGTGTGTACGGTCTTATCTTCAATTCAACCTTCCCGGTAGTTGGTGCTATGTGTTTTAAAAAGTTGCAATCGCAATTGATTTAAAATCAATCAAATTCAAAATGTGAATGTTTATTTTAAGTTAACATTGATCAAATTTGAAACATGCATTCACAAAAAAGGATAATATTCCAACCCTCATCAAAATGTATTATAATAACTTTCGAAGTACAAAACTGTTGCATGTGGAGGTCATGCATGCGCAAAGGTCCCTCCATAAGTCAAATTTTTCTACTCTCTAAATCAATTCTTTAATGATTATTTTTACTTATCCCGGTTGTCCTGCAATCTCTACGGTGGACCGGTTGGAATCCTCTCCGCTTGCTAGGCGTAGTTTTACTTGAATCCTTCTCGATCTGTCCGTTTTAACCACTTTGACCGGCGATGGATATTCCCTTGGTCCTATCGCCTCGTCCTAAACGCCTGGATCCTATCCTTTCAACGTTTTTTTTACATCCCCCAGACCATCTTTTTAATGCTTTGCATAACTTTAGCCCGCGGCTTTCCTTGCTTTTCATCTTTATTGTTCGGGACCTTGTTTACGACTGGTTGCTTCTACATAGTTTCCCCTTCTCTCTTTTCCGGTATTGCTTTCCCTTTATGCTATCGTATATAGCTATCATTTTTCTTTAATTTCAATAGTTATTTACCAAACTATTTTGAATGTATGCTATTCTCTGTCAAACACTCCATCCTTTCATTAAAACAAACTTCTTTTCCCCTTTCGTTTGCTGTTGCCATTACTTCGTTGATTTTCGGAATTCGCCTAACCTACCGATGTCCCTACATGCCGGTCGTACTGACATGTTACATGGTAGAGGTAGTTTCATTGTAATAAGATAGAATTTGCTCTGTAGATTTAGCGTAAATACGTTGTCAACGGTGATTATAATCACGCATTTAACTTCGTCTCCAGGAATATCTCGAATATCGTACCCTGGGAATGAAATTCTCCTGGAAACAACTCATAAGGAGTTGGCAGCTTAATTCGCAGTTGGGAGACGTCGGTGTGGGATGTTGAAAACCAAAAACGAGACGGAAGTCATCGTGGGAACGAAGTGGAGTAATGGTAGAATGGCCATTAGTAAGAGGCGTGCCGTCGTCCTTGTTTTTACGTCAGAGGAAGAAAAGAGGAGTGAATGTGAAATGGGTGGCCGTGGAAATTTTCAAGTTTGAGCGGGAAAGAAAGATTCTTTCAACGTCACTGTTGGGAAATGAAAGTGGACGAAGTCATGGTTGGGATGTGCTGAGCGAGTATTCTCCTACATTAATTGAGTCAAATATAAATGGAGTAACTACTTCAGGTGGGAGAAAAATTTAACCGGCTTGCTTGACGCGGCAATGTGGGATCCAATGTTACGTAAATTTCAAACGTATCTCAAATCTTCTTATATTTTAAATGGGTTGCTATTGGTTGAAACATATAAAAATACAAGTATAATAGTTGCCAAAAAAGAGCCTTCCTGCTTCTCTCACATTCATATTTAACTATATTTCTAAAAAGCACGATGCAATAAGAAATTATTTGTTTACCAAATAAAGGAAATGGCTTATACGCCGCATGGGTCTGGTGTGAAATTTAAAAAATTGCCATCACAATGTATTTAAAATTCATGTAATTTCATAAGTTTAAGCCATTCACTATGTCAAAATTGCCACGTTTAATTAGTTAATACTAACTCACAGGGAAGACTGGATGAATGAGTGGTTTTAAATTTATCCTTAGTGAATTATTTAAATAATGTTTTGTCACTCGTCCTCGAAAGAGAAAATTGTACTCCCCATTAATTTCCTTCCCATAACTTTATTCACTATTAGCTTGATGTACACCCGCCAGAGCTCGCGGTTTTATTTCATATTAATTTTTGAATATTCGTGTAAATGAACTACAGTAATAACCACTTGTTTGTAAATACGTGTGTGAATATTTTAAGTATAATAACATGAATATATGTGTAAATCTTTCTTATAAAATGACATTAAAAGCAATGAATTTAATAAAACGAATATTAAAAGGAAGACGTACTAATTAAGTGGACAGATTGCTCATAACATAAACCGATAACAATCGACAAAAATATGGCTTGTAACTCAAAAATATTTAAGTTTGAAAATCTAAATCAACTCGCATTGTATAAAAAAATTAGTACATATATTAACTCTTAAATTTTTTTAACAAGAAGTTTAATGAATAAACCTGAGATAATCAACGTAAGTAAAAGTAACCACTCAAAATTGGTCCGTATATTCCTACTAACTGTTGGTGGTGATTCTTCTGGACATTTTGCATGTAGAATATAACGTCACTATTAAATAAATGAAGTTCTCAAAATCTGTATTCCGGGTTCACTTTCATTTTCACATCTTCTTATTTTTTTGTTTAAACTACGAACGAACGCTTTTTTTTCAAAATATTTGACTAAAGTTTAGGTACCCACTGCGAAAACGAATTCGAAATAATCGTTCAAGTGGTGATGGAGTGGTCTTTTGATTTTCTTTGTGCGCTGCCCCGACTTCATTTATTCCTTTGAAGCCAGTATCCGTAGCGTTAAATTCTCCCCAAAAAAAGAGCTGGCTACAATGAGATACGCTGAGGAGGTCTCGCAGCCAGGGGAAAGATACAAATCGTAATCGTAAAGGGAACAAAAGGGAGGAAAAAAGTATATAATGGAGAGAAAGGGAAGGTATTTTTGGGTGGATGGAGTGGTGGGGCAGGACGGGAAGGGGTTGTGTGTTTCCCTCCCGTCTTCCATTCCCTCCTCCTCCGTCTCTCATGGTGTTTGGGTTCAGTCGGCGGGTGTGAGCGGGGGAAGTGGGAAAGGGTCGGCCGGGCGAAGGAATTCCTGCGCTCTCAGCGAATGTTTGTTCTGAGCGTTATTTCCACAGCCACTGTATCCTCTCCCCCTCCTTTCTTTCCCACCCCGCCCCTTCCTCCATCCCCTACCACCCTCCCCTCATCCCACTCACGTTGCCAAGGAGTTTTTACGCGCCTATCCCTCCCTCTCTCCCCACTGCTATATGTGAGATAATAACGCCCTCTGATTGCCGCCCCTTTTATCTACTCTCTATCTTTCTCTCTCCTTATGTCTCCCCTTCTGCCTAGGAATGAAGGAGCCAGGTGAAATGATTCGCCCTCCTCGCCGGCTTCGCGCGGTATTTTCTCGCTGGATGTTTGTTCTCGCCAGCTCTGGGGGTGGGGGGGGGGGGGGGCTAGGGGGTGGATTGGTGAGTGGGTTCCATGTTTCACTTGTTCCCATTCTCCTCATACTTTATAAACACCAAAAGAGGGCGAGGGTTTCGTTGGAATAGTTGTAAATGGGTTCATGTATTACATACTACCCCGCAAGCCGCCTCAATAGGCGTGTGGCGTGGGGTGTTAGGATACCAGCCGTTTACATATAAAAAGGAAACACTCTAATGAAATTACGCCTAGCATTTATTAAAGTCCCTTATTGTTCGGGGGAAAAACGAATTCCCATACCTATCCGTTCGGCAAAATATCTCTCTTAATTTATCGTTTCTGTCGGACCTGGAAATATAGTGGGGTTCTCGTATGATGTTCTCCGTGTCGATCTTAAATATATCTATTCTTAATTGCTCAACTAATCTAAGTCTAGCGCGCAGCCTCCGAGTCTCTAGCGGCTCCCAACCTAATTCGTTTAACATCTGTGTAACGCTGTCTGTACGTCCGTAGCAGTTTTTGACGAATCACGCAGCTTTCCTTTGTATTTTATTAAGTTCCCGGATAAAGTCTTTCTGCACCGGATCCCATATGCTCGCTGCATATTCAAGGTGTGGCCGGACGAGTGCGAAATAGCACCTCTCTTTTACTTTTTCATCTGAAAATCTTCCCACAATACGCTTGACGAATCTTAGCTTCTTCAGAGCTCTGCCACAAATATTTCTTATATGTGTTCCCCACGATAGGTTCGAGGTTATTGTAACTCCCAGATACTTCACTTCATCTGTCGCCTTTATGTTAACACCATCCACAGCATATACATGGGGATAGTTGGACGACCTCCGCAAGAATTGTACCGCCGTGCATTTGCTCAGAATAAGTTCGGGTCCCCATTCTTGGCTCCATACTTGAACTTTGTTTAAATCCGATGATAGAATTTCAAAGTCAGAGTGATCACTAATTTCGCGATAGGTGACAGCGTCGTCAGCAAATAAACGTATTTTCCTGCTAATTCGAGAGCATAGGTCATTTATTTATACAATGAACAAAAGGGGGCCGATTACGCTTCCTTGTGGGACACCTGATGTCACCTCAATTGAGGGCAATCTCTGTGAATTTGCTGTTATCGCACATGTTGATTAATAGAATACTAGGAATTAAATCACTATTTGACGTAGTTTTCCAATATCAGGTTTGCGTTAACAGCAGGGTGACTTTTTTACTTTCGTTAACTGTACTATGGAATCATAGTGTTTGAATTGTTTTAGATTACTTCAGACAATCGGGCAGTTTTCGTAAGCGTTATTGATGGGAGAACTTGACTCCGATTTTCATTCCGATGAAATATTTAACTAGAGTTTAAAAAATTGAGCTTTTAAGTTTTTGGTCCAATTTATCAGAAAAAAAGGCCTTTTCTCTTGAGTGCAATTCTTGGGTTTTGCACGTAAAGTGCTTGAAATATACTGTTGTCAAGAAATCGTCGTCCATGTACAATGATTAGTCATTATAGTCATTTATTTAATGAAATACGTAATCCTGTGGCGCTTGTAAGCTTTTTATGGTTGCTTCCTAAATAAAATTTTGTAAGTCTCTGAGTATTTAGTTGCAAACGCACCTTGAAATGCCCTCATGAAGATACACGGTTAATAGGTACATGAATTATTTACATGATGCATTCGTTGATTGAAATTTCTGAGTCTATGGATATCGTCATGACAACTCTCGTCAGTGATGCGGCCTATGCAAGTAACATGTATCGGTGGACACTTTTTTGTCATTCGAATGTGAAACTACTTTTATTTTTGTTGGTACTATAACCATTTGTCTCGTTTATTAGGTTCTCATTCAACATTACCAGTAAAGAAATCAGTTTTATAGTTTATATTTTATTTAGTTATTTATTTATTTTCAATGACCACCGAAAACAGCATTCATTGGCCTTTACATCGGGGTATTAACAATATTAACAATGGACGATCACACACAACCATTCCCTGGGAAGTGAAAAATCCTCCCCAGGCGGGATTCGAACCCGCGACCTTTGGGTTAGCAGGGCGTTACCCCGCCGCCACCGAGGCTCTCCATTTATTCCATACGATTGTTAAATATTTTATTTTGATTACCTTACTCTGCAAGTAAATTTTGTGCTTGATGTAGTTTTATAAGAAAATGACTTATGCTTTTCTGGAGAAAGAACTGTAAATTAAATTTAGCAAATGATGATTTTCTTGAAGTTGAAATTTAATTGTAGTTGTAATAGGGGTTATTTCATAGTCATTTCATAGTCATCTCTTTTTCTGCTTTCTGCTACTAAATAAACGCTATCTACTGGTAGAAGATGTTTCGTACTATGTTTTGCTGCTTGAAACCATGCATTATCTAGTTGTTATAAAATGAATGTCATCTTGGAAATATGCAGGTATATTTCTTTGTAGTACAGCTAGTACAGCCTTATCATACTCATTTATACCTTCTTCATTTGGATGTCTGAATTTTTAAGCGGAATTTGTATTATACCACTCATTCTTAATTTTTTTTTCATCAAAATATTTTGAAGCACATTATCCAATGAAATGCCTTTTCAACCATTCCACTGAGCAGCATTGCTCTAATGCAAAATTCTTTTGGCAGCCTTTCCTTATCAGCGTTGAACTTTACCGCCCGCACATACAACAGTTTTGGGTCTTAGACTGCGTGGAACTTCTCGCTCTGTGGCGGAATATCTGTGGCCAACGTGCCAATTTGTTTCCACGCATTGTGTCCAATAACAAGCGTCAGTGACGGCCGTCAGATAAAGGCGCCATCTATCGAGACACTTTGGCAACAACAGCGCGGCATTCACGGGGGCGGAGATGTAAATTCGCCACCGTCGTCGTTGCTGTCGCGTTATTCGCTTTGGCCGTGGACTTTCTCTCTGATCTTCTCTCTTCCATTCCCTTCAAACGTTCTCTCTTCGCAATAACCGCTCGCAATATTCTCGCCGCGCATTTTGTTCTCGGCAGGTTTGTCATCGCGGAGCGATCGTCGTTTGTTCTCTCCTCGAATTTCCTTTCTCCCCTGTCGTTTCGCGTCCTCAGCTCTTCATTTCCGCCTTAGTTCCTCGCCCTCTCCAATTTTCCCGCTCTCGACTCCTTTCCCGTTAATTTCTCTCCTTACTTATCCGTCGTGAGAAACCCGCGGAAGAGGAGCTCGAAATTTCCGGCCGTCGGATGACGTTTCTGGTGCAATCAATTTATGAGACTTTGAATCTGAAAATGAGTACGCAGTTTAATAGAATAAGGGTGTTCAGGTTGGTGAGGTGGCGAGAGTGTTGGCAATATTATGGAGGCCAACCCAACTCGGTTATGATCTTCAAGGCTACGATAACCTTTTTACTGCGTTTCGTACTTTTACATTTGTAATTGCGGAATTATTAAGCTTTATAGTTCTTAAATTTATTAATAATCAGGACAATCTCACGAAACATTAAGCGTTTATGATTTGCAATTATTTCAGCCACCTTTTGTGTTTTTTTTTGTGAAGGGGCTGGTTTGATGTAATGACTAGAGTACTGGCTTCGTTTGAACGCAGGCCGAGGCTCAGTTTTTTTTTCAGTTGAATACCGATTCTTGCTTAGGTGTTGTGCAGAGAGCACTTTAAGTGCAGTACTCCGTCCGTCGGATAGAGCGTTAAACCTTTTACCCCCGGGTTCCTTTCGTTAAGAATAGTGTTAAAGCTAGCACTGGATTTCTTTCCGCCCTTCCTCCTTTTCCCTTAACATCCTTCCCATACAACTTACTTGTCCTTTCACATTAGTGTCAATCACCTCAGTTTTCGGTCGACTTCATTAATAACCAACGAAACAAGCTACCTAGAAGTACTGAATGATACCCATTTATGTTATCAGTATTTACCTATAAGTAATGCTTATAATTTATTCTACATCTCGAAATTTTAATTATTATATTCTTTTCGTTAGTATATTCTTTTCCTGGTTGCTTCTTTTAATGTCATTAAGTTGCGCAAACGGAATAAATGCCATTTATCCTTACAGGGTGTAGGCCGAATAAATTGCTCCTCTTCCACATGCATGATTTATGTAAATAGCATCACTGTAGTTTTTCACATCGTTTGGATTATACGTAAAAGGAGCACTAAAAATAACAACAAAAAATTGTTGTATCGCTATTTAGCCTTTAGTGGAATATTTTTAGCAATAAAAAAGTAAAACAGTAAAAAGAAAAAAGTTTCAATCATTTTGGTTGGATTCCAGGGTATAATATTAGTTTGGAATTGCTATAAGTTAAAAGTTTGCATTCATGCATCTTAATATGATCGGTTTGAAGAGTACCTTATCAAAATAACCTTCAGGTTGATTACAATGTTTTTTTCACCGAACCTTATCTTTAGATGATATACCTTATCTTAACTGCAGCCATATAGAGATAAGACGCCCTTCCACCAATAATCATTGCAAGGAAATAGACACGAAAATTTCCGGAAAATAAATTGATCATGAAGTTTTTTTTCCTTGAAAAGTCTCAACGCTCTGTTACTCGGCCATTACTAGAAAATAATGCTATAATTATCTTAATTTGTTCATATTCCGAATTATCCCTTAGCGCTAGGGCGTGTATTTGACGTAAAATATTCAACACGGGTATCTTGGATGAAATACAGGTAGTATACACCAGGCGTAGTAACGCATAGTAGGTACGCTTTGAGTACAATCATTTAGAATTCCATCAATTCCGATGGCGTGACTTGCTCTGTATGCGCTTCCTTCGCATCCACAGATGAAGTTCTCTACAAGTTGCTAATCCCCAAGGGGACAAGCTCGTCACGGATTCCACTCGCGTCGATTAGGACATGACACATTTCAGCATCACATAATCCTGAGTTGTGTTTACAAGGCATATAGGGAATTAACATATGCGGTGGTTCTGTTAAAATAATTAAAAATAGCGACACAGCTTTTGATTCCCAATAGCAAGGTAATTTTAACACCTCAATATATCTACGAGTTATAAAAAAAATAACTTAATTACTTGGTTATGAAATAAAGTCTGATGTTTTCCCGGCGTATAGCGTCATGGAAGGCTATTCGGGTTTGCCACCGGGTCACTCCTCTCATTGCTGCCAACGTTTCGGAACTCGAGTCGAGATCCATCCTCAGGGCTGATGACATAGACTCGAGTTCCGAAACGTTGGCAGCAATTATAGGAATTAAATACAATAATATAATAATAATACAATACCCGGTGGCAAACCTACCAAACCAAAACCAAACTGCGTAGCCTTTTCCTGGCAGCATCTTACTTAGCCTTGGTCGACCAGCATTGCGATGGCCACCATGTGCCTTACAGGCCTTCTGAGGCGATGCTGTGCAGAACTACCGGAACAGCCATTGTTTTGTAAAACTTCCATGTAGCATCTTCTTAAGTTTCATTTTTTATGATTTTATGAATAATTGTCCAAGAATTATTTAAGCTTATTTTCAACATCATGGTCTGTTATATGGGATATTTCACATTCAAATAATTAAAAGTGGACACTTGCTCTAAGATATTTTATAAGACTAAATAAAAAAACACTCGATATCAGCATAAAAGAGGAAATTAATCACGTTATTCACGTGTTCAACATGCGAGTTTAAAAATAGATCAATCACTTTTGAATCGACAATTTTATTGGCATTTATTTGTTACATGTTGTACTTGCGATGATTTTACTCCCGTTGTATTAGCTCACACTGTCTGTCTGCTTGTCTGTGTACGTACAAACCCATTCCCCTTCATCCAATCGATGTGAAATTTGGTCCATAGACTCCTTGTGACCAAAGATTAATTTTAACGAACCCACACACACTCACATATAAATACACACTGACTTAAATATAGTAAAATGAATTTTTATGAAAATGAAAGAGCATTTAAGACCCGTTATCTGCCAGTCTTTGAAAGCATCCGGTAGCCCAGGGGTAAGGGAGTGGACTGTGGAGCTGAAGGTGTGGTGTTCGATTCCCTGCTGGGGAAATTATTTTTCTTTTTTTATTCATAGCCGTTTTAACTTACAACTTTATAAATTTTGTTTTCATCAACGCAATACCCTCTTACCCTTTTTTTTGCTATATTTTACTCGCTAATTATTCATTAATGACGGTGGTCAAAGCTAACACTTAGCCCTCGGACGTTGTGGGAGATGGACCGTGGTGAGCCAACAACTGTGATTATCGCTACTCTGAATGTTCAACAATGAATATAAATGTCATATCGAATTACTAATGTTCCTAATGGTTGTCGAATGTCTGAATACTTTGACATATCAGTGAAGATAGAATGATTTCCTTCCATAAATTAAATTTATTAGCAATGTGACGATTCAATATTTAATGGCGAAGATACCATAAAACAATGAAAATAAATATAATAAAATGCGCTGAGAATATGAGACATTAAAACGTGACGTAATGCATATGAAAATAAAGGGAGTATAATAAAAACTTGGTTTTTATGAGGTTTTTTTTATTTTCACGGATAAAATTGCCCTTTGTCGCACACCCTGAGTTTGAAGAAGAGTTCTGGAGAACCATCTTCTCGTTAACGATCTCCCCTTTTAGGTTCTTTAATAGGACGAAAATACGCTTATCGACCCCATTTTAATGGTGTCACTGAATTTTCTGCATGTTTTAATTTCTTTTTTTTCTTATCTCCTGACCCTAGGATTCATTGTCGCGAGTTTGCACGGGTGACAATGGTTCTTGCTCTTGGATGACACGAGAGCATAATGCGTTCTTTGTCTTGGATTCCCTTATCGATTCGACACACTTTTACCCCCCAAGTCATTCCCGCGTCTTTTTCAATGTATCCGCTGGTGGGGGCGACCGTGTTTGCGAGTTTGTCTCTTGGTCTCATTACCTCCCATCTCCTCGACGCTATCCACCTCTCGTTTCTTGAAGGATCTCCCCCTTATTCCCTACCCATCCCCCCCCCCAGTTGCCACTTGACCGCTTGGACCCGCTGACCGCCGCTCAGACTGCCACCATCGTTACGTGGCCATGGAAATGTGCAGACGACGTTACTCCCCGCCTCCTGGCCGGTCCACACCGTCTCCTTCGTCTCTCTCTGTCTGTCCATGTCCTCGAGCAATGACTCGTGCCTTGACGACGCAGCTGTTTAAGTCCTTGGCCTCCTGCTTCCTGCTCCATCCATTCCCCCTCCTCCCACCTACCTGTCCCTCCTCGGCAGAATGAGAATATGGAAGGTTGTTTACTTCTCATAGGGGTTTTCCCTCGCTCCTGACGTCCTCACTTCAAAAGGGGTTGGAGTGAGTGCCTTTACCCCTCTCGCCCCGCGACCCTTTTCCGCGTTGGATTCCCTGAGACCTCTTTTGCATTGCCTCGTCAAATTCTCCCTCGCTTGCTTCCTTCCTCTCAAGAGCCTGTCCTTCCCTGCCTACTGCCCAATTTCACAGACCGGTATTTATTCATATGAGGGATATGTCTGAATGCGGCAGAATTTCGTGATTTAAAGGTCGGTAGTCCTGATTTTCTAGCTGCATAAAGCGCGTACTTCCTCAATAAATTGAATAGATTTCGGAAAGTTATTGAGGTTATATTTGTGCACATATACTTTGGGGATATAGTAAAATTATTCACAGTTTTTGCACCATTAATAAAAAAGAGGATTTTTCAGAAAAATTTGTCCATTTCCTTTCATTTTCGCTGTTATTAGTCATGATGCGTGGGATATTTGAAAACAGGTCAATGGATTCCACGAATTGCTTGTTTTTCTCTTTTATATAGATAGATAGAATGATAGAAAAATATTTATTTTTCAGGAAAAAATCCATAGGAACAAAAATAATAATTATACCATAAAAGATCTTAGGCTTTCCTGGCGAATAATATTAGTAAAATCTTCTCGGGTTTGCCACCGAGTACGGCTTTTAAAGGCCAACGTTTTGACGAGTGACTCCCTCATCGTCTTCAGGACTGAGACTGATTGCCAAGTTGGTCCATGCCGGGGTTTTTTATAGCTGGCCAAGGGCGGTTGATACCCCGTTGTTGTCCGGCTCTTTCAAGGCGGTTTGAATTTGAATTGTAACCGCGATCGTTTAATTTTATTGAGTAGCGGTCTCCATATTTTGCTGATGTACTGCCCTGGGTCTCGATTTAACTTCTTCTCCTCCAAACTTATCTCGATAGCCTCTTTCATCAAACGATCCCAGTATCCATTTGCCTTTTAAAAGCCTTACCCGGTCGCAAACCCGAGAAGATTTGACTAATAATAATATAGTTTGCAGGTACAATCAAAATTACAAAAAAGACAGACTTTTCATCATTTTTTAAAATGTCAATATATAATGTCTTCCCATTTCATAACATAACAAATGCTTGGTATGCTTTATCTAGTGAATGTTTAGGGGTTATTTATATGCTGGATAAGGAATCTACTTACTTAGTAAGATATTTTGTAAGTCAGTTATTCTCCCTCTTTGTGGAAGATTCCGCAGGAGGTATGTTAAAAGTTAATTTTTTTCCATATCTTTGTTAGCTTCGCTTCAAGAATTTTTTCGTCGCTGTCACATTATGCATTGAATTTCCAAATTAATTACCTTGTTTTCCCGAGAGAAAAATGAGCGCAGGCGTTTTTTCTCGCGAAATTTCCCTCTGTAAATCTTAATTCTGTTTGCGCACATCCATTTGACTTTTGCTCTTCTTAACACTTCACCCGTCGCATAATGAACTCCTTTCATTCGCGGACTTTTTCCTCTCTTCGGGGAAGGAGCACGGGATGTTTCACGAAATGAGTGGAGAGAAGACTTTCACTCAGCCGAGGAGAGGAAGGGAACATGGGCGTAACAATGAGCGGAAAGTCGGACGACAGGTCTGCTGAATTATTGCTGCCAAACCAAGCGCGGACTCGCTTCAAAACGCCAAGGAAAATTGTTTTTCATGCTGAAAGAGAGAATTATTTAAATTAGCCCACATATCAAAGCATTTTTCGGGTCGTTCACAAACAGAGTAAATTCTCACGTCCGCCGCGTTTATGTAGAAAACGACGTAAAGCCTGCGTTTTGGTAAATTTTGGCGCCATTCAAAAACTCATAGATGGCTTTAAAGTACTTTCTCGCACGGTGCCATCTCAATTGTTCGTGGATATGTAGGCCAAAATCTATTCAGATAATTGAAAACTTGGATACTATGGGAGTTTTATGTATGGGCATAATTTATTTTAAAAATAACATGAATAAAGTTCTTCCGTATTTAAATTTAAGATTCGGGAAGGAGAAAACAGAAACGTGAATCTCCGTGAATATGTCGTTCGAATCCATGACCATAATAGTTTCAAAAATAAACTTTGTTATATTCCACACCCTCTTCCTTGAACTACGACCTTGACGAGGTGGAAGGGCTTGTGCGTTCCAATGACCCCTGGAGCTGTACTGTCAGGAGAGTGTACTATTGCTCCTAGTAGGGCCACCCATGTCAGATAGGTCGAAGGGTAGGAGCCAGACGAATGGTAGTTCCGTGATGGTGTCATGTTAAAAATTCCGTTGAGTGGCGTGGGAATACCTCTCAACTATCACTTCCCAAAATATGAGTCTTTCAAAGGTAATTGATTCCTGGCAATTACGGGACGCCGCCCACTAGGGCGGGTGTCGTGCCCGGCAGCGGGGGAGGCAAGGCCTCCGCGGTCGTCATCACACGAAATCCTTGCACAGCAGCATCATCATCGGCGGATACAAGGGATAGGATGGAGAAGAAGAAGAAAAAGAGAAAGTGGAGGAGGAAAACAGCGGTAAAAATAGGAACTTGGAACGTAAGGACCATGATGAGGGCCGGGAAGCTTGAAAATAATAAACGGGAAATGGAAAAAGGAAAAATAGATGCTTTAGGATTGTGCGAGGTGAGATGGAAGTGTAATGGGGACTATTGGAGTGATAGCTACAGGGTAATCTATAGTGGGGGAGATGAGAGTCAACGTGGGGCAGGCATGGTACTGAATACAAAATTGGGGCTGAGGGTGGTGAACATTGAACAGGTGAGTGACAGGATATTAGTGGTAGAAATAAAAACACGCCCGACGAATTTCGTACTCTTCTAGTTACTCTTCGGATTTGACTCACACGGTCGCGAGTCAACCTCCTTTAAGCACCGTAACTCGAATTGGCATAGCCTGGAGTTGAGCCCAACTCAACTTTCTCTTAATTCCAGCTGGTAGCAAGGCTTGTTGTACTATCGATAGTCGGGCAGCAATCGATTGCTACACTCGATATCTCCTCGAGCAGCCATATTGAAAACGTGATTTTTTTGTGAAGCAGCAAGGTGTTAGAGAAAGATAGTTAGAGATAGTATTCTATCACCTTGGCGAAGCAGCATGTGGATACGTTAAATGCGGATAAGTTGATCGAGTCGGTGCAAAATAACCTATACTTTTACTACAGACCTTCCATTTCAATGCTTGTATAGTAAAACTCACATTTACAATTGATACTTCATCTCAGCTGTGCTGTTTCGGGGGAGCTGACTACAAATCTCGAAACTCACTCTATCGATAGGCCCCATAAATCGATGGTAAGATCGAATTTGATAGTGGCGCGCTGTGATTGGTTAGAAATTTCGTGCACTGGTTCGTCTTCGAAGAGAGAATAAGTCATGTTACGCCGAGTAACGTTGCTGTGAACGAGCCTTTATTGCTCCGAGCTTCAGTGAATGTCGCCGACCTAGTACAGCGTATCGCGTCAAAGCGTACTCAGCTATTCTGTGCGCTCAATACTGATTTGGTCAGCGTTGCACGAACAAGTGATGCATCGGTCCTCCGTGAAGTTGGCCCCATGATTTACGGGCTATCAGGAGAGCGAAAAGCGACACCACTCTCAGTAAACATTTTCTTATCTAATCATGAAATATGTGACGTCCTATATATATATATATATTGAATGAGCAAAGTGACTGCAAATATTAATAAGGGACTAATGCCCTTACAGAAATGCCCTTTTTGATGAAACTCAATAAGTTGCCTTCTTTTTGATGGATCATGAATTAACTCAATCAAATCGGAATCGGTAATCAAAAGTTAATATTAATAACATTGAACTCATTAAAGAGGGTTCATTTAATTCGCTATAAAAAAACCAGTGCACCTGCGCCGTGCACTCGTGACTCCACCCGTACACCTTGTACTGCGTTACACAACATTTCTGCAATAGCAATGGTTGTAAAATTTGATATAACTCCTAGCTGTCACAGGAGAACAGACGTCTTGGAGTAAATATAGAACTGGAAGATAAATGGGAGATATTAAACTTTAGAAATACTTAACGCAATGTTAAGATTATAAAAGGAAAATATACCTACTTGATGGTCCAGGGGCAGTAATTTTCAGACCAGAAAAATTAAAATAGTTTATGATTTTGAGTAATGGATTACTTATATTTTACAGAACGGATATTCCAATAAGTTTCAGTTAATTATTAGTGGTTAAGTGATTGAAAATTTTATTCCATGGCTCGTTTCCACGGATGAAGAAATTTTCTCGTGATGGAAAGATCTCTGCCATAATTTTCCACTTTCCTAATTCCACTTCCGGGACCTGCCAATCACCCACGAAAGCATTGGCCATTACATCACCTCTGAAGCTTCCCTGCCCCAACCCCCGACTCGTCCTCGTCTAGGAGAGCCGGAGGACAACACCGATCGGGCGGATCCATCCCCGCCACAAAGAGGCCGCTTCAGCGCTTAGGGTCCCCGATCGCTTCGCCACCATTGTGGACCGAAGGGGAATGATCATTAAAATGAAGGGGGTTTGAGAGTTGTAAAAGGCAATGGGGTCCACTCGAGGATAATTTCGTCCTCTCCACGTCATTCATTCCTCGACGATGCCAAATCGTTTCCCAGCCTCACCGGCCCCGCCCATCCACCCATAGCCTGTGGAAGGATTTGAGAGCTTTGTGATCAATTCGGCGTTACATCGGAGACGGTGGCGATTCTCTCGTCCAATCGCCGCTTCTTTCCGGAGGTCTCATGACCTACTATAGCGTGGATATGGTGTTGAAATCGGTTTAATAGCAGCACATGAACCTCCGTAATTGGAAGGTTCTGAGTTTGAGGGACAGAAAGTGTCAGCACACTCGAACGCTGCACTTGAGTATTTCAAGCAGTCCGTTTTAAGCTCGGATTACAGTGATCTACAAATGTTTGATCGTGGACTACAAGTGTATCCATGATGCTTGTTCTCAATATTGCTTGCCACGCAACTTTCATCCCTTGGTAGAGTGGTTAACGTCGGTAATGTTGTTTCGGTGAATCTTAAATTAAAATGAGAAATAACGTACGTGCACATGATCATCCTAAAGCTGTCCAAATCCAAGAATTTTGCAAACTTAGATCACTGACTAATTATAAGATCACGGATTTCTAAGGATCTTATTCAATATTGGTTTTAGTATTGTAATCATCCGTCACATTCAAATAGCGAAGTAGGCGAGCAACAACCCTTGTTCCTAGTTTTCCTTGTGTTTCTGTCTCAATGACTTAATTAAGACTATTGTAAATAAACCTAGCACTCAAATGTAAGTCATACTTTATTCAAATATGTTTTTAATTCTAAATCCATCTATCGAGAAGTCTTAATATGTCCAAATAAATCCTGCATTACAATGATTTCAGAAATTGACTCATGCCTTACTAACTTTTTTAGAATTATATTTCTTGAAATAATTCATCAAAACTGATGTTGAGCTTTATATATTTTATTTTGCAGGTAAAAAATGTAAAGATTTTATTCATTTAAATACAAAATTAATAAACAAGTGAAAAGCTCACGAGTAATTAGTACAAACAAATTTTTTTCTCATTATCATTCATTAATTCGTTATTAGCAATGCTCATTCGCTCTTTTCCGTTTATGAATTACACCTAAATGCCCGAATATCAAACGAGGAAAAGAGACCGATCGCGCTAACAAAACGGGCCTCTGCCCGTGGTTCGCCATTGGTTGCCATCACCCAACCTGCTGACGCGTGCCACCACTCAATAAGTAATTCGCAATGGACGCCCGCGTTGCCTCTGCCTCACGTGTCCTCATTCAGGGAGAGCGTATGCGGCGGAAGTCATGGGCATGCTCTCTGGTGACAATACATAATATCCCAACCTGCTTAGCTTAGCGTCGCGTGATCCACTTTCAAGTCCCGAATACGTTTGCGCTCCGCATTTGTCTCCCTCGGCTTCCGAGTGGCGGCGTCGCAATCAGCTCGGCTCTCTCTCCCGCCGCTAGCTATAGCCGTCTCTCTCTCTCTCTGTTTGGGATAGGGGTAGAGTTGGTGATAGGAAGGGGTAGGTTTCTCGCCGAGCGCATAATGTGGTCTCGGATGTTTGGCTGGATAATCGGCGGTGGGAAGCAAACTGCGAATGGGGAAGCTCTGTGCTCCTGGCATTGCATTCAAGGGGGAGGAGGAGGAGTCCTGTCTGTCGCCGGAAGATTGCCTCGGCGGGATTAATCTCTCCGGCGGCGGGTTGCATTGGGACACAGCACTCCGTGCCACCATGTTACAACGGGAGTCCGCGTCTCGTCGCGGGCCACCGTTCGCCTGATCGCGTCAAGGGCTGTCGTTCTTCTCGGTGACTGTTCTCGCGATCCGTTCCACTGTATCTCCCGAACGTCCTAATGATTGCTTGACTCGCTGACGATGCTGATGTAAGCGTGACAATTCCGCTGCGTCAGTTGAGGATGACAGAATGGGATGATTGTCACACCCTCAACTTTCGTCAGAATTTGATTCTTGCGTAAAAAGCACTAAAGAAGGGTCATCAAACAGAAATAATGAGAGAAATTTGTCATTACTGCTGAAATAGTTATTTTTTTATTTGGTAAAGTGGTTAAAACGGGTTGGTATAATATCTTTTACTGATTAATAGCTATGGTGCTTTATATTCTGTAGCCACTAGTGTCGCTAGTAATGCTCGTGAAAACACAACCAAGCCTCATATCAACCATGAAAGCTAACCAAGCACATTCAGACCATTCCTCTCACAATAATATTTCTCTAATCTCCCATGTTATAAAGCCCTGAAAATTGTTGTTTTGTGATAATTATTGACAAATAAAATCGTGCTTCTTGTAATCATATTCCCTGAGGATCTGATAAATTGTGTCAAGTTTAAGGAAATTTTACCTTTAGAGAATTTCCCGGATCCCTCGATTTCGCGCCGAGTGCTTTAACCAGTTAAGCTACCGAGGCGTCCTTCTCCCCTGTGGATAATTTGGTGGCTTTTATAGGAGCATGGTGGTCAGAACTGCTAGACATAAGATGCCATTAGCAGTCCAAATCGTGCGCTAAGCGCCACAGTCCGCGAGGATAAAGCCGTACATAGAACACATTGAGGTGTTCGCTCTTTGACTCGGCGCGAAATCGAGGGATCCGGGTTCGAATCCCGGTAAAGGCGAATGATTTTTCCTCTGTGGAATATCGCACTTATGTGCACTTGCGGGTGACTCCGTAAAGGTAACTACCGTGGCTAGTCCCGGTATCCTCAAAATTAGTTTAGAGAATTTGCCTGGATCAAATATCGTTGAAGAATGACTGTACTTATGGTTTACATATTTTAAGGTATATCGAATGGTTATTTTCAGTTTATAAAATATTCAAAAGCAGTTAGAGTATTTCAATGTGGTTACTTCTACATGTAAATCTGAAAATAAGAGAATAATTGCCAATCGCCTACAGCTAGTAAATGCATATTTTCTGTTGCAAAAGTAGCATTCTGAGGCGCCATCTGGTAATAAATACAAATCCAAATATTACCTCATCGTTTCCTACGGTGTTCAACTGTTAAGATATGAAGCACGTAACGTTTTTTTATGCGCAAAATCACAAAATAGCGGGAAACATTGAGTTGACCGTTATGGGAGCTGTACAAGTGTACATTGTTGCTGGAGACCTAGTAATAAGTTTGTTGTTTCTTTTGTTACATGTTGAGTTTTTTTTCATCAGCAGAGCTGAGAATTTACTGTTCAGTGAAAATTTGGATATTTCCACTATGAAGAAAAAGCGAAATAAATACTGCCAGCCACTGGATTGCGTTATTGAAAAGAGAAACCGACTGCCCTATATGGTTCCTTTCCTCTGTCATTGCAAGCTGTAAAGTGTTTATATTCATTAACCAGCCATGTAAAATTACTTGCTATGTACTACCTGTGGTTTAATATTGTTGATACATACATTCGTATATCACAAATATATTGGAGGGGCACAGCTGCAGAATAATTAGGAATTTGTCATTTTTTTCACAAATAATATCTCTGAAAAGCTGAAGCTCATCAACTGCGTTTGTTTTAGAGCCATGAGATTATTGCAGTAGACGCATCCAACCTGGATACAAGATTTTGGCGTCATGACATTGTAAATGAATGGCGTTATAACTGAAAAAGTGAGAACTAATCATTTGACGATAAGATATGCCAATTTAATCAGCAAATATAATGTGACGGCTTTACTATTTCAAGTTGAACTGCTTAATAAATTACAGAGAAAGTTTAAAATTGTCATCCTTTAAAATATTTCCATTTTAATTGAATGAGTTCTTAAACTGCTTTTATGCTCCAGTTTTAACTGCCTCTAAAAAAAAACACGAGATAAGTTAGGAGTAAAATTACCCAGTGACACGCATATGAATATAGAAGACTCCCTCACCCCCATAAATGTTATAAACTTTCCCTTGAATAACCAGGAGCAAATACAATTCTGCAAAACTTGCAATGGTCTATTTAAATCGTTGCAATTTCTAGTACCTATATAAAATTGAACGCTGATGAGGTGAAAACTCTAAGAAAATGATATACTTTTATTTAAGGGTTTTTTATCTTGAAGCATTCAGTTTCATTGCACGTGACTACATTTTCAGAAAGGCGTCAAAATTAAAAGTAAGTTCGGTATCAATGTTGAAAAAATAATGCGATCAGTTTGTTAGTGGAATTGAGATGATACTTTTCAGAAATAGAGATGAGTTTTAGCGAGATTAAATTGGAGGAAATTTAATCTCATTGTCCCATTGTATGCATCAAGAGGGTGGCCAATAAAAATATAGACACAAGTGAAAGACACAAATTGAAACTTCCAATATTTCGATGGTATGTATCCATCTTACTCGAGGTAGAGAGTAGGAATGAGGAATGGGACAGAGCTTGAGGTAGGGAAGGGGAAAGAGGGCGAGACGAAGGTATAAGAGGGGAAGGAGGGAAAGAGGAAGAGCGGGGAGAGGAAGGCGTAAGAGGGGAAGAAGGGGAAAGAGGAAGAGTGGGAAGAGGGGGAGCGGAGGGGAGGAAGGGAAAGAGAAAGAAAGGGGAGGAAAGGAAGTGGAGAGTGGAGGAAGCAGGGAGAGAGGAGAGGAAGGGGAGGATTTATTGAGCCCAGGAGGCGAGAAGGCCTGGTGAATCAAGATACAGGAGGATTCAAGATCCTTGAGATGAAGGGGAGAGGAAGAAGGGGGAAGGGAGGCAAGTAAACCAACTTTTAAAGTATTGAATGAAGTCTTCACGGGATTCCCACCAGGTTAGATGTTCAGCCAGAGCCTACGTTTCGATGGCTAACTCTGCCATCGAAACGTCGGCTCTGGCTGAACATCTCACCTGGTGGGAGTCCCGTGAAGAATTCATTCACATCATGCGCCAGGAAAGCACCAAGTCTTACACTTTTAAAGTGTTATTGAAAGTGGAGTTGTGGGAGGATACGTGAATGGCGACAGAAAGAGAAACAGAGAGGGAAAGTGGAACAAAACTCTGTTTACATCCTCCTCTGCCAATACAGCCCCTCTTTTTACATTGGCTTATCCACCACTCCTCTTAACATACGTATGAAAAGCCACCGTTCATCTTGTAACGACTTCTAAAGCTATGGAAGGACCAACCGGTCCGAAACGTTCTGTAAGAAGAAATCTTTTTTATGTCTTTTTCTCTATCCTCCTGTAAGTTTATATTATATAGAACTAGCTGTGCCCGGCATGCGTTGAAATACTTCTTTTACTGTCTAAGTAGGCACACATATGCAATATTGGGGTGAAAACCCCAAAAATTGCCATTTTTATAATTCAGAAACCCTATGGGCACGCGCGCAACAACTCACCAAAATTTCATCGCAATCGTATGTATTGTATTGGTGCGCATAAAACACGAACAAAACAAACATTCTTTTTGTTTATAAGAATATTTATTTCTTTTATTAGCAAATTTATTTCTTTTTCCCGAATGACTAGCGAGTACTCGTTGAAGTTGGAGTCCAATTCAAATGCTGCGATTCCCAGTTGCATTACGGTCCTCACGTCTGTATAATGGGATCCATTTGAGAAAGAAATTTGCGTGAAATAGGTCAATTTCCGCGGAGAGTAATACAGGTCATTCAGAATGCATAAGCGCTGCAGGCGTACAAAATTCTCCTTTGTCATGAACAAAGAATTCGTTTAGCCATTCTTTGTCTACAAGGAACTTTTAAAAAATCTTTAATGTCCAAATAAACTAACCAGTAAGTTTTATCCAGTTTGGCCGGAAATTCTGTTTCAAATTACAACGCATTATTTTTTATAGCGACAGAGGTGCCGTTAACTGCTCATACTGGATTTATAGCAAAAATGTAGCGTATCTGTTTTGCTGAGAGCAATGTTATTAGTATATATGACTGTTTATATGTGTGAATGTTTAAAAATGCATTGGACAAACAAAATTAATCACTATTACGCGTTTCTCGAAGATTAAATTTCCACTGGAATTCCTATTGTCTATATTTATCGTCCTTCTGGGTTATTTCAGCAATATCAAGGTTCATGCGAAAGGTGAAATGAAACCCTTGTTCTTATGAAATCCTTCAATGATGGGTCAAATTTGACTTTTCATGACAAATTTCCATTGCCAAATCGATGTTCTACAAAATGTTTTGTGCTCAAATGTGCTATAAAAGACACGGACCCTCCACAAGCCAAATATGACCACCTCATACTTTTCCACCTGGTCTAAAAAATCTGCAAATACAAAGCTGGCTATGCATTTCGGTTGGCGTTGATGTTCCATTAGTCCCACTGAAAAATGTCATTTCAAGCAGCGTCGCATTTCCGTGAGATAGGGCAACACTTTGACCACTCTTTCTTTTGCGCCAATGCGTTTTTAAATCAAGGCCCTTTAAAAAATATTGGTGCCGATAAAATCTATTATAATATCATTCCACATTTAATTCCTTCTTACCGGATTAAAAATCTAAAAGTAGATAATTAGCTTTATTGATACGTATATCTGGTGAATGACTCCAAAGTTAACTGTCATTCACCAAAGTTTGTTTTTCCTTTTTCGCTTCTATATTCCGATGCTTCGCCAACGTGAACATCAACGGTCGAATAAACACATCTCCCTTAATTTAGTACCTGGTTTTACTCAGTTCCCACTCGTAAATTGATTGTCCAAATGCAGCAAATGAAAATTTTTCAAAATTGTGATATGTTCTTATAAACAATAATAACATTTCAGCACCTATAACTGCATGGCTTCATGCATTAATTGAAAGTTTGACGAAAGGCTGGTGAAAATAATGGGTGGAATACGAATGTAAATATGTGATACAGATTAGCTGTCCCAACAATGAACAGGTGAGCGACAGGATACTGGTGGTAGAAATAAAAGCACGCCCGACGAATTTCGTACTGCTCCATGTATGCAACCATAGGGAGGAAGAGGTAGAAGAGGTGTACGAGAAACTAGAAGAAATAATTAGAGAAGTGTCGGGAAAGAAAAACCTGATAGTGATGGGTGACTAGAATTCAGTGGTGGGGCAAGGGAGGGACGGATTAGAAGTGGGAGGGTTTTGGCTAGGAAGAGGAAATAACCACAGTGAAAAGGCAGTTGAATTTTTTAGAAGAAATAAATTAGTAGTGACAAACACTTGGTTTTAACATCATCCCAGGCGTAGGTACACATGGAAAATGCCGGGTGATACTGGGAGATACCTAATTGATTACATAATGGTAAAGCAGAGATTTAGGAACAGTGTAAAAAACTCGCCTAGCTATCCAAAGGCGGATGCGGACTCCGATCATAACTTGGTGATAATGAACTGTGAACTTAGATTCAAAAGGCTTGGTAAAGGTAGGAAGATAAAGAGGTGGAACCTTGAAGCATTAAAAGGGATGAAAAGGAGGGAATACCAAGAGCTGGTAGAAAGGAACATAGGTGTAGCAAAGCGGATGGGAACGATAGAGAGAAGATGGTTGATCATAAAAACAGGAATTGCAGAGAAAACAATAGGTACGGTGGAAAAGAAGAGGGTTAAGAAGCAGTGGGTTACGGAAGAAATGATTAAGAGAATGGAGGAGAGAAGGATATGGAAAAACGTAAACACCGACGTAGGCAAGAGGAAGTATGAGGAATTGAATAATAAATTCCGGCGAGTGACCAATCGGGCAAAAGAAAACTGGTGGAAGGGACAATGCAAGGAAATGGAAAAGATGCAGGAGGACAGGGAAGTGGGTGCTTTGTACGCCAAGGTGAAAATGTTATCGGGTGGTAGGAGAGGTCAAACGATACCAAAGGTTAAGGACAAAACAGGGAAGATATTAATCGAACAGGAAGATATCCAGGAAAGGTGGAGAGAATACGTAGAGGAGCTATATGACAGCGAGAATAGACACTTTAGCCTAGATCTAGAGGATGAAAGAACAATAGATAAGGATAACCTCGGACCAGAGTTACTTGACAGCGAAGTAGAGAGGGCAATAAGAGAGATGAAGGGTAGAAAAACCGTGGGAACCGATAACCTACCTTCGGAGCTACTGAAGAATCTAGGTAGCGAAGGGGAGAGAATAATTTTTCGAACTTTTTCGCAGGAACTACGAGGAAGGAGTTTCAGAGCCAGAGGATTTCGTGAAAAAAGTATCAATACCTATCCCGAAGAAGAATAAAGCGACAGAATGCGAGGAGTATAGAACAATCAGTTTAATTTCACACGCGTCAAAAATTTTACTCAGAATAAGAAATAGAAGGTTTGAGAGCAGAGCAAACTAATTTAGGCGATGACCAATTTGGGTTCAGGAAGGGAAAGGCCATAAGAGACGCGATTGCGGTAATGAGGACAATTATAGATAGAAACATAGAGCATAATCAGGAATGTTTCGCTTGCTTTGTGGATTTCGAAAAGGCGTTTGACAGAGTAAACTGGGAGAAACTAATGCAGATATTGGGGAAAATAGGAATAGATTGGCGTGATAGGAGACTCATCCGAAACTTATATATGGAGCAGAGGACTCAGGTGAGGGTAGCTGACGGTGAATCAGGGTGGACAGTTATAGGTCGTGGGGTGCGGCAAGGGTGCCCGTTGTCGCCTTTGATATTTAACATCTATGCTGAGGAAATGGTAAGAGAGGCATGGGATGAGCTGCATGTAGGAATGAATGTAGGAGGCTAGCGGATAAAGTCGGTTAGATTCGCGGACGACAAGGCGTTGGTCAACCGGTCGTCGAAAGGATTGCAAACTTAATAAGATGTATGTATTGGAAAAGCAGTGCAAGAAATACGGGATGAAGATTAATAATAAGAAAACAAAAGTAATGAGATTCTCTAGGACAAAGAAAGCGAGGCTGGTGATATGATTAGGAAGTCACAAACTGGAACAAGTAGAACAATTTATTTATTTGGGTAGTACGCTAGAAGAAACATGACATAGTAGCAAAGACATTAGGAGGAGAATAGCGCTAGCGATGGAAGCGTTCAATAATAGAAGGGAGCTGATGACGGGGACCTTAAGTAAGGATGAAAAAAAGAGGCTGGTGAAGAGCTTGATATGGAGTGTGCTGTTGTATAGGGCAGAAACGTGGACCTTGAGAAAGGAAGACGAAAATAGGGTGTAGGCGTTCGAGATGTGGATGTGGAGGAGGATGGAGAAGGTGCGTTGGACATAAAGGAAGACAAGTGCTTGACATGGTGGGTGAGGATAGGAAACTTGTGGATGAGATTAGGGGAATGCAGGGTAGGTGGCTGGAAGCGGTAATGAGGGGCGATGGTTTGCTAAAGGTCGTGATAGAGGGAAGGATGGTGGGCAAGTGGGGAAGGGGAAGAAAGAGAATAGGTTTAATGGTTTCTGACGGGATGAAGAAAGGTAGGACTTATGCTGAGATGAAGAAATAAATACTAGAGGTAGATAGGGCACGGCACGTGTAGGAGTCCGTTGGATATTCTCTGGCTTTCATCATAACCTACCTCTAACCGGTAGATTACTCTGATGATGAATGATGATGAAGGTAAAATGCACACAGTTGACATTTTTTAAATAACACCAGTTTTACTGAAATATGTCTCGTCAAGAATCCGTTCATTACACTGCAGTGAAATAATCGCTTCCCTTCTTCTCTTTCGCAGGAAAACCAGAATGGGCTGAGGACTGACCAGTAGCTGAATATAGCGAGGAAGGCGGTAGCTTTTAGGTCGAATTGAACAGCGGGCATTGGACGATAACTTCGTATCGTATCAATTGCATCCGCCAGTGGTGCTACTCGCCAGAGCAGTGTGCGACGCGGGCGCGACCCTCAGACGGGCCTTCGCCGAAAACGCTTGGCGCTTATTATTGTTACCCATCCTGCACTTCTTCCCATCCCCTCGGCCCTCCCCAAACACATTATATTTCCTCCCCCTCGCTCGTATTCATCCCCACCGAAGAGCGCTACCGACGTATCTTAGGGCACTTGACCTTGGCAGCGAAGAGAGTGTGTCGGTCAGGCTCGCCCGATCGCCGTGGGGGCAGTCGTTGAGCGGACGCAGGGGAGTCGTTGCGTTCCCGGAGCGCGATCAGCGTCCGGTCTCGCCGCCGCCGCCGTGGACTCGGGCGCCGGCCCGCTTCGCCTCACGAGAGCAAGCCGAGTGACGGGGAAAGAAGGCTGATGAAGGCGGGAAGGTCGCTCTGACCGGGTCACCCAGCTCTCGCTCGCCGTCGGCCATCGCTTCGACGGCCGCGCCCCCATAGACCCCGGAAGAGACGCCGAGGGACGCACTCCGACCTCTTCGCTGGGCTTCCGCAGTCGGAGGCCGATCCAGAGCTACAAGATGGTGAAGAACACGAGGCTCATTACGCTGGCAATAATGGTGAGTGAGAACTTGATAATTCTTAAACACATTTTCCCCACTCGGTTGATTCTTTTGAACCAAGTTGGAGATCCATGAATTTTTCCAAAGTTTGGGCCGTTAGGAGGTAGTGTTGATTTTACCGGTGAGATGGATTTTACATTGATGGATGAATGATATCATCACGTTCATATTGGATGGATTATGATATCGTTACAAACGTAAGCTGCGCAGTTTACTACGGCTAAACGGTTTTAATGTCGAAATAATCGCCCTATTTGAGACAGGAGTATTGCAGTTGACGTTCAAATGACGAGAATGACAGTTTGAAATCAGCGAATGTCTCTTAGTTTCCGCAAAATTACATTTCCCACCATCAGATTCGGATGTATTACCTAGTGCATTTATCTTTTAGAAGAGGTGTATCATTTGAATGACTCATTACCTTCGAGCTGTACTCCTGGCGAGGCCACTGTCCCTCAATCATAATTCAAAACGCTTGAGTTTTCCTCTACTCATGGATAATGAGCTTCCTATGCACGAAGTCATCATATGTAGGTTTTTTAGCTTTTTCATATACTGTATCAGATCGTCACTTTTCAATATCTCATTAATTCATTTCCATTTCCGCAGTTTTAATTCGTTTATCATTTAATTGAGCAATTGAGAACAATGAGGCCCCTTTATTAATTTTCCTTTCCTCGCATCTGGTTCCTTACTATTTAACATTTCTTGGAATGCATCCTCGTTAATTAATTATTAAACTTGCTTCAACATCCAAAAAAACCTATAGTTTATCAATGTGTATAATGAGACTTAATGAATGCATTAGCTTCAACCCTCGAAATACGACCTTTTAGTAGTGCCCTCCCTCTTTCTTTAAACGTTCTTGAAGACTTTATATATCCAAGAAAGAAAAGCTTGATCTGGCTCCATCAATTTTGCTTGGAACTTCGTTGTTTTTCAGGGACTTCCTTAGATTTAGTTGCTTTGCACATTAACTGAAATTTTGATGTTGGTACCGATTCCATTTTAGTAGCTATGCATATGAGGGTTTGCTCAATAAAACCGTCCCCTATTTTTTCCTCAACTTACATTAGACTTATAAATATCACACTCGAATCCCTTATTACCAGTTAGTTGCTTTTCATTCATGAGCATCAATCCCTCTCTATCCATCATCCTTTGTCTGAATTGGTCAAATCTGACTCATTTTCTTTGGTAATTTTAGCCGTTTTACAACTTTCGTATTGGTCAAAGATTTCGTTCAGTCATTCCTTTCATCTGATCTTTGTATTTTTCATGTGTCACCACTATTCCATATTGCCCAGTCAATTTCAAGTAGTTTCATCATTGTCTGGATTGCGCATTACTCTACAGTTTTACGCGTTCGCAGGCAAATTCTCTCCAAGCGAAGGACACTTAAGTACCGATATACAACCCAATTGTAAACTACTCTACGATATTTTTGATTTATGATGTCGAGTAGGAGAAAGCGGAGGGGCGAGATTGTCACAGATCAATTATGTTAGTCACTCATCGTTTTCCATCCCTTCTTTATGTACCCAATTCCTCCTTATCTACCCCATACTCCTTCCAAGGCGAAGTTTTTTCCCATTTCCACAACGCTTCGGTTATTTAACTTCCTGATCCTACGCACACCTCAGCCCCTTCACCTGGCACAGCTTATGCACCCAATGGTTTTTTATTTAATTTCACAAACTGGTTTTCACAATATTTCTGGTGATATTAAGAAAAAATCCGCATGTGCTACAAATTTCCTTGAAGAGAAAGTACTCCACGTATAGATACTGTGCTCTTTGTCAAGATGTTGTCCAACGAATTACGCATGATCCTGTCTGCACTACGGCAGCTTTTGAGTTTATTTGGGCATTCACTATTAAAGATGAAATGGCGGGTTGGGGAAATGGAGGTATGTTATTGTTTCTGGGGATGGCGAGGGAGTGTCCTTGATCGGACGCAGGAGCTGGTTGGGGGGGTGTGGCAGGAAGTGTTGGTCCCGGAGGTGTTCGGTCCTCCCCGGAGTGAAGGGATGTGTTCCATGGACCTCTCTCTGAGTACGGAGCCTCGTTCCCTTTCCCGTTTATTTCCTCCGAGAGATGGAAAAGGGAAGACGGGATCTTCTTCCCAAGGGGGCTGATGGAACGGAGACTGAGAGGGAAGAGGGGCAAGGTGGCAGCGGAGTGGGCCAGCGTAACGACTTGACTAGTGAAATGGAAGCATAGCACACATTAGCAATAACTCTTGAGGAATGAAATTGTAACCCAGTAAATGGCCAAAATTAACATTTTAAAATGCACAAACTTCAACAAAACTATAGAAATATTTTCATAGTAGCTGAAGTGACTAGTTCGTGATAGCATAAAACTTTTTCAGTTGCCGGATATCAATTAAATGTGCTTGGATGGTAGAGATGGCACAAACTTAAACATTACTATGGAAATATTTTCATAGTAGCTGAAGTGACTAGTTCGTGATAGCATAAAACTTTTTCAGTTGCCGGATATCAATTAAATGTGCTTGGATATTAGAGGTGATTTGGCACTCACTGTATACCAGTTGTATATGGATTCAAGAGCACGTGGACGAATCATTTCTCACTGTATCATTTCTCCAAATCCGAAGTGCTTAACTTTGGAGATCGGACGGAAGCCTGTGTTTCCATCGTAGGAGACAGTTTCCTCAAGTAGTATCTCAACTTGCTTTTCGGTCACAACACTTTAAGTGGTGAATATCCGATCCAATTATCATACTTAGTTCGGTCAGAAATAGCGGGTGAGAATAATTGGGTGGAAATTCGTTTCAACTCGCATCAAGTAATTCAATGGTGAAAACTCAATATTTTTCTTCAGATATCTCGGTAAATTCTCCAGAATTGAATATTCAGCAGAGGTAAAGAGACTTTGAAAGTCAGCAAAAAAGAATCGTGACGTGAAAAATCGAATACATAAACGGGAGCTTCCCTCTCTACCCCTTCCCTATCTAGCATTTCACTTGATGTCATCCAAAAGCTTAGAGACTGATTAGATCCAAGGATACGTGAGGAGATATAAATAATTTGCATAAGTGGTGAATTAAAACTGTCGTAAAAATTTAGAAAAAAATACGTAGGAATTGAAATTGAAGAACGCTGAATGTAGTGATTACGAAAATAAAATTAGTTTGGCTGCATACGAAAGAAGCTTAGCAATGTAGAGAAAATATTTTCACTTAATGTTTGTTAACAATATATATTGTATAATATATTTATTTAACCGTGAAATCAACATTACAAATATATTTTACGTTTTAAATAAATAAGGATAAATTAAGAATCTCTTTTAGGAATTGCCTGTATTGGGATACCTCAAGACAAATTACAATACGAATAATTGAAAGAAATAAGTATACTGAGACCAGATACGAAACATAAATAAATGTATGAAAAGATAACAATTTGTTGTTTACTCTCAACCTGTACAAAATATATTGAGTATTAACCGTACTATTAACAAAAAAATACATCTGGATTTTTTACATTAAGTAACCATTTTTTTACTCTTTCCAAAAAAACATGTTAAACTATTTGAACCTCTTATACTATCTGACAATCTAGGAAATAATTTGGGCCCTATATAGATAAATGAGCGTTTGAACAGGGCCAAATTTGGCTTGGGCAAAATGTACATATTTGTAGATCTTAGTTTGTATACATTGGTTTTTGGTTCTTCCTTAGGTTTTTTACCACTTCTGAGGTAGAACAATTTCAATACTTTGTAAACGTAAAGATGACATTTTATGAGTAACTGTAAATCCACAAGTATGGGAAGGGACAGTTCAAATTGACATTTTCTTGCAATGAGTATTGCTTTTTGGAGAATCAGCATCGGATTGAGCGAATTTTTATAGGCACCTCCCCAGCAGATTATCCCGTAGTTTAATTTTGATTGCACCAACGCATTATAAATAGTTTTTAATGAATTTTCGGTGACATTTATTTCGAAGGAAATAAAACTTCGCGTGGATAAATTTAAGTTCCCTTGACATTCGGTTTATGTGCTTATCCCACTTTAATTGCTGATCTACAGTCACTCCCAAGTATTTGTATTCAGGCACACGTTAAATATGTGTACATTTATTACAAAAGTTTCGATCACAATTTGGTTTATGATAGGTTAACTGCGTGAAACAAATCGCCTATTTAAATTTTGAAATTATAACTTCGTTATTCAGCAAATTATCATGCGTAATTTTGTCGAGCATATATATTGACTTTACAAGCATGCAATATATATAATAATCTGGTTTGGAAACGTAATTTTTTATACAGATTTTAAGCATTACACCTAACAAATATATATGTATAATTTCACTGATCTGCTGGAAATCTAAGAGCTGCAAATTGGAAAAATATCTTCCCTTTCAGTCTCTGGGAATCAAAATACATTAAATTTGTAAGCTCTACATTAGATTGCGTAACCTGGTTTGTCTAAAAGTGTAGTTTTGAGGGTAATTCATTATTCCAGAGTATCAATTCCTTAGAATGGTTCCTCTCAAAATAATTCAAGAATGGTACTTATACTGTAGTAGGCTAAGTACTTGTAACACAATTGTGTGAAGTACTTGTGAAACTAAGCGAATTTGTTACATCAGCTGTGGTTGCATGTATTATACAATTATTGAAACAATGTAGGCTCACGATTTTAGTGTAGATTTGTTTGTATGTTTAAGTTTGTTTCACAAAATAGAGTACATCTGAATCCGTACTTTTTTTTTTAAATTTTATCAATGTAACGTTATTGATTCTCTCTGTGATACTGTCAATTTATGTTAGAAATATCACAAACATTGCCTGCTTTATATTCCATAATGCTGACTTGCTAATACGCATATGCTTATGTGCACATAATGCTATGCCTTTTTGAGGAGCTATTCTCGCAACCGGAAACCTTTAAAATGTCCTATGCTTGACTTTTTTTTAAGCATCAAAAGATATCGAAATATTTGTCTAATAATTCCAATATTTGAATACATTTGAGAGTTCAGCATTATTTCCATCGATACTGCTAAGAACCCTAGAAATCGGAATTTTTTAAAAGGATTCTGTTTTATTTTTGAATTAATTAAGGAAATTTCCTAATGACGCTGAATGGGGATAAAAGGACGTACTTGTAAATAAACTAATTCTTTTAATTGTGGGTGTTAATTGTAAATAAGTAGCACTTTTATTATCCTGTAGTAACTTTATTACTCCATTGATTTTGGAAAACGACGCTCACCGTTCTCATTATCGATCCGTGGAAAGGTGCCCAAGTTGTAGGTACCTATCGCATAACTTCATTCAGGTCCCGATTGTTATCGCGGAAAGCGATCATTTAAGCTTTTAAGCGCCGTGCGTTCTACCTCTCGGTCCCAATTATCGAGATATCGCTGGGAAATATCGATAATTAAAATTATCGATACATTATAAGCCGACCGTGGCGGTGGGAAGGTTTTAGGGTGGAGGAATTTGCGTGAGAGGAGTCGATGGCAGAATAATGGATGCTGCAGTGTTTTGGAGGTGGGAGTGTTAGCCACGGGTTCCGGCCACTAGCGGAGGGTGGGTTTGGGAGGGTAGGTTTGGAGAGAGGAAGGAGTGGGGGTTGAAATCCTCCTCTCGTATCCCTCGTGTGTCCGTTATCGCGCCCGGGCCCTCTGATTCGCCGCCCTAGCGAGATTTGAGCAGATTTTCCCGAACCGCAGTCGGGGGAAATTTTGTGTGGCGTCATCGGGTGTTTGGGGCATGGAAGGTAAGGGTTCCTTGGGACGAGGGGGGACGGGGGGTCGGCCAAGGTGTTTGTGCCCCCACCCCCTTACCTCTCCCCTCTCCCTCCCTCGTCCCCATTCCACTCCCCCTTCTCCCTTCCTCCCTCAGGAGGCTTCGAAACAATCAATGTCGGGGACCTCAAATCCCCCATTACTTAGCCCATAACAGTTGCCCGCAGAATATTTCTCCGTCTCGGAGTCGCTGTCCAACGGACGTTTTGAAAACGTTTTCGTTCATTATTGAGATCGGTATTATTTCATTGCGTTGCGCTTACTTCTTATCTGTTGCCTTATGTCTCTGTTCAATGCATAAGAATAAAATGACTAACGACAAAATGGTCAACTTTTAGGTTTAGTTTTTGATTGCAGGTAGCTATTTGATTTTATGTTTTCAAGCGTAGTAATATGTAAATTCTGACCAATTAAATAGTGACTTATTTAAAAATCTATGTTAGTAAGTAACTGTTAAAGTAAAAATACATGCGTAGCTCTAAAGTAGGTCAAACTAATATCAAAATTTTTCCGGTGTCTAGCGTTCCCTCACAAAGCAAAATTCAAATATTCCTAGTTATTGGTTCATCCGATATTATAGTACAGCCTCACATTTCAATCTAATTCTTTAGTTAATTTGGTAAATAGATGGAATTGGCTAAACAATAGCACATGCACATGCATATATTCCCGTTATCTACTTGTTTTCTTTCGTTAGTACATTTTTTTCTTTTGACAGTGTGGTTTTATATTTTTAATCAAGGTGTCTTTAAAATATTTAGAAAATAGAGCCTTATTAATGGAGTTAAATTTTTAGAATCATACGTAAACAGTGATAGATCATAGTATATTATGGAATGCTATTTCTTATCACGCGGGATTAGAAGAAAATACGGCTGTATTTTAGCCTGAAAATTATATTTTTCTCTATCATGGACTGATATGTAATCTGTTTTGAAAATTCTTTAACCAATAATCAAAATAAGAGTTGACCTGTGTCAATTTAATTGGTAGATTTACTTCTGGGTTATATAAGACTTTGTTTTGGCAATGTGACAGATGGTGATTGGTATTGATTAAAAATAGATGACAGGTTATTGGTATTGATCGTAGTAATTAATAATGTCCTCGTCCTCGTGTTAGGTAAGCTACTTATAGTAAATATCGTATCGTAAGTATCTAATATACGTATCACTTTTTATTTTTTAAAGTTTTGCTCATACTGTTCTCATACGGATAGTATTATCAATTGTTTTAACTTATTGTAGCATCACACGGCAAATCAATATTATCATGCTAGGACGGTTTAAACTCAGTATATTATTTTTTGCTATTGATTTTCAGACTGTCCATTCGTAGTTTTATGTAATGCCGACACATAGTTAATGTTCAACGGCGCACCTGAAGATCGTGTTTCAGGTGTCAAAGTATGTTCCTGATCAAATAAAAATAGCGCGTACGGTACGAAGCCTGTTTTTCATGAATATCATGTGTGTTTTTCTTCGAGAAACCCAAGCCTTTACATTCATCATCATCAAGGTAGATCTGTCCTGAGACAGGTTCCAGCTGAACTCCTCCAAACTTCTCTATTTTGTGCCCACATTTTCATCTCTTGATAACTCCTATTCTCCCTCAAATCCGTCAACATATCAAATTTTCTTCTTCCTTTCTTCCATTTTCCTTTCTCTTTTCCTTTCATTATCTTACTCAGGAGACAGTCATGCCTCATTATGTACCCTAAACAGTTTGCTTTCCTTCTTTTTATTGCATTCATGATTGACCTTTTCGCGTCAATCCATTCCAAAACTTGGTCATTCCTCACCTTGTCTATCCACCTCACTCTCATTATTCTTCTGCATAACCACATTTCAAAATTTTCAAGATATTGAATTTTTTTTTTTTCTCAAGGTCCAAGTTTCTGATCCATACAGGAACACGCTCCATACAAAGCATTTGGCAAATCTCTTCCTTAGGGTAATAGGTATATTTTTGGCAGTTAACAGAGCTTTTGTTTTTTCAAAGACTTTCTTTCCCATGGATAATCTACTCTTGATTTCCGGAGTAGAGTTGTTATCTTTATTTATCAGGCTACCGAGATATCTGAGAGATTCTACCTGCTTTAGCCGCTGACCTTTTACTGTGATATTAACATCCCCTTCTTCTTTCCCAATCCTCATAACCTTTGTTTTAATAACATTTATTTTCATTCCGTACATCTCTCCAACCTTATGTACACCTTCCATGTTTTTCTGTAGCTCTTTTTCTGTCTCTGCCACAATCTCATTTACATTACATGTCTCCAATTTTTCTTCCGCCTTAATTAAATATTTACCAGCCGTGTAAAATATTTCGTACCTAATGTCTCGTCCTTCTACCGAGAATATTAATTATTTCCTGGCTTCTTCGATCTTCAGACTGTCTTTTTCCATTCTCTCTCACTCTTTCCCAGCTGTCCAAGAATTCCCAAAACTCACCCCCCCCCCCTCCACCTCCAGTCCCGTCCTCAACAGAGCCAAACAATCGATGCCAGGGACGCCTTCTCTCTTTCACCCCGCCCCCGCCATCCCCTTCTTCACCTCCCCTTTCCAACCCCTCCCCCCACTCTGAAAATACTACTGCCGCTACCAGAGTTCGCACTTCTCTCTCACCCCCCCCCATCTCATTCCCCTCTTCCTCTGCGTTTCCCTCCCCCGCGGCCGTCATCCCTTCGCTCGCCCCCAACTGGCTGTCTCCCCGTGTGATATGCTCTGTTGGGGGGAGAGGATCATCGGCCGTGCGAGGATGGACTCGTACCTCGTCTTCAGGGCTGTACCCTACGTTCCCTTGCCACGTTCCCAAGGGTCCTGCATATAATCACTCCGCCGCCTGCCACGCCACCAGACGGCCCCCGAAATGCAAGAGATGAGCCGGGAGGGGGAATTAGAAAACGGTCCAAGGTCAAGAAAGGCCGTCTTCCGAGCTTCCAACTCCTCGCCCTATTGTTGCCTCTTGAGCCGCACATCCTCCGTGCATATGGAAAGTTTATTATTGCCCCGAGAACAATAGGTAGGAGTCATCACCTCTCGGGAAATATGCCTAATAAGGCTGTTAGTGGATCTCGAGGTCTCAGGTGATGCGCCTCTCGAGCGCATTTCCACTGGGTAACTGGTGTATTTTTGTTTGCGAAATGGTGTATAAATGAATGTCTTCACCGTTATGTGGACGGTCTGAGAAGGAGAATAATTGAATCCGTCGCCTGAAGTAATGTCGAATGTAGTTTTTTTCCCTGATTCTATAACAATGGATTGCTGTCATCGCTACGTGGAAGCATTGCTTCGGGGAATATTCTAGCTTCCTTATTATTTAATTATTGTTTCTTTTAAATCTCTGGGGTTTTTAAATTAAGTTACATAGACAATAAATCACAAATTTTAACCCCACGCGGGTAATATAAAATTGAAAAAGTGATGCATTTTCCACCGGAACCAAGCTTGATCATAATAAACTTACTTCTTTCCAAGTATTTTTTCTGATATTAAAATATATGAAGATTTTTTGTTTAGAATACGTTAGGCATTACTCAAATTAGCTGAACTTGCCTCGGATTTCCTCTTTCATCTTAATTTTTCAATTTTCAATCTCATTCTATTTCCACGTTTGCATCCGCGCAGCGCCCGAGTTGTATGAAAGTCTTTAAGTTCACGTTTATATTTAATTTCAAATCCTGCGTCACTTACGTTTTGCGTTTTGATACGGTGGATTAAATGCCATTCCCAACGTCTTGTTCATAGTCAATGTCAGACTTTTTGATCTTCGGTTATAAACCTCGCGTTTAAACTTTTGATTATGGCCTTTTCAGTGGCAGACGCCATTCCAAGGGCTCCGTGACACGGTTCTAATCCTGACGGCGAAGTCTTGAGGCGGGGGGAAACTTTCAAATCAGCTCAATGACAGCGGTCCCTCTTACTCCTGCCTGGAACTCTCCAAAAGGTTGAAACTTATCGCGGATCCACAAGAACTGTTCGCCTTTCAAGTCTCCCTCATGTCCTTCTGCTCCCTCCACGCTACTCGACTTCTCAATCTCCCTAAACTTGGAATTACTTTGGCCCCTGCCATGAGAGGTATACGCGCTCTGGAGGCGACCAGGGGGGGCTCGCAAGAAATAGTCCACAACATTCGCAGTCAGTAAAAAGTAACGACAACGTCGATCTGCATGGGTGTTGGCACGGAAACTGGCTCTTAGGAAACATGGACCCCCCCTATTGAAGAGTTTGGGTAGCGGTGGACACTTACGCATACACTCACGTCGTGTGAGGCTTTAAGGCGTCCTGAATAACCCCACTGCCTCCATTCCTGTCCAAGGTCCCACCCACAACCATTCACCGTGCAGTCGCACCAACTTTCCGTGTTTATTTTTTTACTCCATCCACGAACGGCGACCCCGGCTCACCCTTGCCTTTTCCCAAATGCAATGTGCGCTCGAAGGGCAGACATCGCTTCCAAAGGTCCACAATGTCGACAAATGAACATTCGCTCCTTCCGATGAAGAGCCACTTCTGGTTTTGAAAGAAGGAATGACTTCAGAAGGAATAAGCTGATCTCGAAACTTGGAATGCTAAGTTTCTTGCGAGAGGTCGTAGAGTTTTACCGATCAATCGACGCTCGGGTCTCAACAAAAACTGACAACAGTCACACTTGAACCAAGAATTTGCTCATTTTTCCACGACAGCGTCCCTGTCATTTAAATTGAATGGCGGGAAAGTAGAAAAAAACTTAATACTTATTGTTCACGGAGCCAAAATCCTTTTCTCAGAAGCCTATTATCTATTACAGCCGGGAGCTCGTATTGCGTATTTTTCTGCATGTGAAGTAAATCTTGCAGCGGAAACCCAGAATTTTTTGATGCCATTTAAAATTATTTAAGTAATTTCTGGTTACAGCTGATTATTAACATAATTAATACGAGTTTTAATTCCACCTATTTCCCTTTCAAGTTATGCGTAAAATCTTCGGATTAATTTTAGTAAATATGATAACTAAAGATATGAATAAATGCAACCCGAGTTTGCATCGGCATCTTAATTCATCTGAATTTCAGTATGATATTAAAATATTCTTCCGGCAGCATCTTCGCCCCAAGAATTTAACTGCTGTCTTGCTTCTTGGAAAGTTAAATTGTTGAGCTGCTAAAACGGGATCCTTGGAACTGAAACCATTAAATAAGATGCGTCAACGTGAGTTTGCATGTATTAGGATAAAGAAAACTTTGAGAATTTGCGAGCTGCGGCATTTAGGAGTAGGCCGAACATGGAATGCCAGCCTCAATGGCAAAAATTGCTATGTTTTAGGATGTCAATCTGATCTTCTATTTACCGCTGGCAGTTATTTTAGAATTGAATGAATTTGGCCTCATTTTAAAGAAAAAACTTTTATCTTTCCAATTATATAAAAATATCAACCTCTTGCCGAACTACTTTTTGGGCAATTTACCTAAAATTATGAGCTGTTTTACATGGGATAGATTACGGCTGTGCGCTCCAGAGGAAGAAAAAAATAGGAATTTATAATACCTTTATTTCGTCAATAAACTGTGTGTAGGTTGCATATTTTCTCAACTATTTATAAAAAATAATTTATGACTCACCACAGTAATTTTTTACAGAATCGCAAAAAGTACCTGCTGTTTTGAAGGGTTTTCAGCCGTACAGTGGGAAAAAAATGAGTCAAGTTAGAGACTTATGTAGCTTTATTTATTTAATTACTGAGAATTTTGGCCATATATAACTATATTCTTGCGCCATTAATGTTACAATATTTATTCCATACTTCTTACAGACGCTGAAACAAAAAATAAAATTTTAATATGGTCTCCATTATGACTAGGAAACTATCTCGCTCAAAATCACCTTAAATCATCATGTGTCAGGCTACTGAATACCCAAATATCATTATGTAGGAATATTGTGATATCTTAATGGTATTCTTTCTTCTTAATCCGTTCTTTTACCCAATAGGCTTTCGATCTAAGGAGAAGAATCTTCCCTACATTATCTCCATTAAAAAGTGTAAAATTTAATTCAAAATTAGTACAAATTGTGAAACAGTCCAATCTAATGTCTCGAGGAAATGTGGATTTCATTCATGGACACGGACTTTGTCACGTCGTGCCTCGAACGAATAGGGTAATCATAGGAAGGAATTGGATGTAGAGTTCTTTGCACATGCTCGGCATGATTTGAATGGATAAAGTGGGAAATTTCTAATGTGTCACTTTGATAAAAGCATGGGAGGAAAATTCGGGAACATGTACAGGAAGGAGAAGAGTGGGAGGTGAGGTTGAGTTGTGCGGGCGCTGTGGAGTCTTAAAGACGCTGGTGGCGTAGGGTGGTAGGTGAGGCGCCCGTGTATAGCCTTTTCCATTCTCCTTTCTCCTCCTTTGTCTCCCCCTCACCCCCACCAGCACCAACTGACTCCCCCTCCCCCTCTACGCCCCCCCCCCCGTTCCACTCCAAACTTCTTTTGAGAGTCTTAATGGAGTAAACGCCACGACAGCCTCGCGGCGCTCTCAACTTCACTCCTCAAGAAAGACGGAAGAAGAAAGGAGCTCTCGCAGGAAGAAATTTCCCGGAATAATATAGGGGGGAGGGGCAGGAGAGGGTGAGCTCACAACATTCTGCTGTTCCACTGTCCCTCAGGGTCCCAACCAGGCTCCGATATTTCACCTCGGTGGCTCCGAGGTGTTCGTGGTGTGTATGCTGTGACCAGCATCAAACAAATGGTGCCAACTCTAGTTATACTTCTTCCGTGGGAAGAATTGACTGGTAAAGGGTGTAATTCTTTGAAAGATCTAAACAAATGTCCGTAAAAATACTATTTTCGCACTTCACTAAACCTATTATCACCACTAGCCGAGGTTTTCGTGTCTGGTGTCACTGAAATCTTGAAAATGACGAAGATACAAATGCGTTAACAGTTTTCTGGTCTATTTCCAGGCAACTGCACGGATTAATATAAGATAATCTCCACCTTCCTCTGTCAACTATTTTTTATTAAATCAATTCTTATGGTCTGTTAATCATTGCTTCATCGCTTTCCTTTGAAGCTTTTAGTGGAATAATTCAAATATTCATATATAAGCCACGAGATAATAGAGTTGAATTTCAAATTATATATTTAAACTTTTTTCCAAATTCTTTGGATATCTCGAGTTCTTCTTACTTCATGCAGACTGTTTTGGATATAAGGATTTATCTCTAAAACTTAAATTGTTTAGTCTTTGCTTGTAACCAGAAAAAGGTTATTGCATTTATGGAAAACAGTTTTATTTTTATGTCTACTAGCAGGAAAGTAGTTGTGGACAAAATATATTGTCGTAAAGCTAAAAACATTCAATTAATTGATACATAAATATATGAGGATTAATAATTAATGCGTGGTGAAAAACTAGGTAATTGAACACGCAAGGCTTTATCAAGGGGAAGGAAATGAAATCGATTCAATTTTTCAGTCATTAATAATTGATTATAAGCTATTTCGTCTCTGAGAAGAAAGATGAATGGCAAAGTTGGAATGGCTGGAGGTTGGAAATCTGCTCTTTGGAGTACTTCGTTACAGTGGATAGACGCCTTTGCGACACTGTTCATCTCCCCCACTCACCACATTCGGGACCGTGTACCGGAAGTGCCTTCTTACCCAATCCACTCTCATGGCGGAACCTCTAGCTCGCTAACTCTTTGACCCAGTTAAATTTAATCTCTTAAGGGTCGAATATAAATCCGGTTAACTCGTCGTGAATCGCGAGGCTGGTTATTACGGCGAAGCGGTGTCCTCGGTGCGAATTAAAAGCGCCCAAGGGTAGGACAGGGGAGGCGGGTGCGGCGTCGGGCGAGCGGCACCGCGCCTCCAGCGAATCGCTCGGTCGGTAAAGCTGCGATTAGCTCTAGTTGTCCCTTTGTCGCATGACGGACGCCCGTATTACTAGGAGCTGCGAGGGAAGTAGCGCTACGTTTTATGCTACAGAGGCGCCATGTGCTCCCCTCCATTCATCCTACTTGCAAGGTTTTTGCTGTTTGGTTGATTCTTCGAGTTGGTCTATGATTTTCCGAGGTGGATGATGAAGAACAGGAAAGAATTCAATTGGAGAAAATCGGTCCTTTACCTGACGATGACTCTTGTCGATTAGGGTATTGGGTGTAATTTCATTTGTATGATAACAATTTTAATTGATATTTAGTCTATGTAATATTATTTTGAAACTAAGAGGATTTTTAACATTGATGAGTTATGACTTTTTAACGGTGAACTTCTGAAAATAACGCTGGCAAGTGTTTTTTTGTGATGGCTAATTTCACTTGTTTCTTATGTATCTATTTAAAAGTGAGTAATTTAGGTTTAATTTCGTGTTGATGGTTGTGCTCAAATTGACTGCCAGTGTTAAAGCAGTTCTGTGATTTCGGAAGCGTAAACCAAAATGCCTACCTCATTTGAATGATGTTGCTAATGCTATAGAAATTATTAATCTTCGGCAAAGCTATACCAAGTCCTCACATAAGTTATGACAAATAGTGACTACCGTTTATGTTTTTTTCATGGAAAAGCATCATCCTGTCAAATCTTAATAGGTACATTATTGCTATCTACATTCAAAGTTTGAGTGGTACTTCTCAGAGGCCTAGAACTTCAATGAAGTTCTGAAGAATCAGTCTTGATGTGAATACCGTTGCTTTAATAATTTCTCGGAATGGTGTCAACAGCTCCTTCTTTCTTGCATTTAGTCAAGCTAGAATTTTTTTAAATCCTGAAAATGCATAGATAGGTTAATAATGAAAGATTCTTTACTTTCAAGTTTCGTTTAAAAATAATTCATTTTAAATTAATCGTTCGGAAATCACCATAATAAGTAATGATTGTTAGTACGCAACATTTTTTTTTCGTTAAGTGTCGAAACTTTTGACATGTTTTCATGAGTGATAACATCGCTCTCTTACCCTCAAGCAAGTAATGGCGTACTTAAATATAACTGCTTCAGGCTGGGCTTGGTGGAAGTATTCGATATGCATGATGTAGCATTGGTGTATGGAAGTAATTTAAAAAATGACTTCATTCATAGGCCCCCGGTCTATCATAATCCTCTGAACATTAGCTTTGGTAAACAAGAGGAAGGGGATTTCTGCCTTCCTCTCCAGGAAGGAGAATATAAGGTTTCACCGTATAATTCTGCGTAAAATGTTTTATCTTGATCCCGTTTCAGGCAGGCTTAAGTGTTCTTTTTCGCACGGCTTTCAAAAGGCCCGCAGTTCCACAAGGCACGCTTTTGTCACCGCCTCTATGCTGCGAAGACGCCACGAAGCCACATTCCCCCGGCATCGCAAACCTCCCCCAGTCGGCGGTGCCACCAACCCCTTCGTCTAATACTTTCGCACACCTGTGCATATTCCCTTATCTCGCCGATGCGCGTGGCGGAAGCGTGCGGAAGGTGTTTGTGTCCCCTTGTGCTTGCTGCGAGGGCTTTGCCTCAGCCGTCGGTCGACCCGGAGCACATCCGGCATTGCCTCCCGATCACTTTCCTCGAGGACACGACGGGAGATGGACATTATTCGCGTCTAGGGCCTGTTTTTATTTTTCAATACTTCAATGTGAAGCGGAGGAAGTCTAGTAATAATAATAATATTTATTTTATCCGTGGAATCAACAATACAAGTATATTTTACATTTCAAATACATAAGGATAAATTAGGAATCCCTTTTAGGCATTACCTTTATTGGGGTACCTCGAGACAAATTACAATACGTGTAAATGAAAAAATAAGTAAACTGAGACCAGATACGAAACATAAATAAATGCATGAAAATATAACAATTTATTGTTTAATCTCAACGTGTCGTGCATACAACATATAGGAGAATTAACCGTACTATTAACAAAAAAATACATCTGAATTTTCTACATTAAGTAACCATTTTTTTACTCTATCCAAAAAAGATGTTAAACTATTTGAACCTCTTATACTATCTGGCAATCTAGGAAATACTTTTGGCCCTACATAGATAAATGTGCGTTTGTATGATGAGCAAAATATACATTTTTGTAGATCTTAGGTAATAAACATTGGTTTTTGGTTCTTCTTTAGGCTTATTGCCACTTCTGAGGTAGAAAAATTTCAATACTTTGCAAACGTAAAGATGACGTATAGTTAATCGACTTCTGCGCGTATTCCCTCGCTAGCCACCGTAGCGGCAGGGGGTGCTGCGGCTCGAGTCACCCCAAGGAAGGGTATTGGAAGGATTAGAAATGGAATAGATAATGGGAAAACACTAAGACGTATTTTCACGGATGAGCATCTTACCCTTTCTTAATTTTTCTTACAACCATTGTATGTAAGTCGGAGGAAAGAAGAAAGAAAATACTTGTTCAATGGTGAACCTCTCTGATTTTTTCGATTTTGTCAGCCCGACCATTGTAGTGTGTTGTTTAGCTCTTTCAATAATAATTAGGCATGTTTGTCTCAGTGTATAATTGATGCACACAGTAGTAGCTGACATTCACAGAAAACATTATTTTTTATTTCAAACATACTATACTAAAAAGTCTGAATGGAAAGGGTTAACTAACATCCTCAGTGTAAACCTGAATCTCCTGAGGTACTAAGTTTTCTAGTGGATAACCTTAACATTCCGTAATATCTTCGAATAGTGTCACTTCCATTATATAGTTCTCTCTGTATAGTTGGGGAGCATAGAAAATTCCATAAATGGAAACAAAACGAGAAGAAAGCTTATACTTGTTGATACGGAGGAGAATACTTCACATCCAGTGGTGAAACAGGGATGGATTAAAAAATTTGTTGATCATAATCAGAGATGTTTTGACAGCCAGAAGTATGCCAAGGACGGAACGATTTACAAAACGTTCCATAGGGAACGACTGAAGGTAGATAGGGAAGAGGAATATGGAATAGTTGTCATTTCACAAGGAAATAACGAATAGTGGAGGCCGAAATAATGATAGTGAAATTCCAATTGAGGCCGGGAATTTATGAAAATCCATTTTATGTCGCAGATATAAAAAAATCTACGCTTAGAGATATTTCACCATGATTGAAAATTATCGTAACCCTTGTTACTCCGTATTCATTAAATTAAATATATACCATTCTCTTTATCGCTCATAATATGCCAATTTTTCTTTAGCTACTAAGTTATTATACATTCATCAAACCTGAAAAAAGTTATTCATAATTCACAAATTATATTTTGATAGCCATCAGTCATAATATATTTTTAAGAAGGTATTAATTTATGTACATACAGTCTATTTATGACCAGGAGAAAAAAACCAGTGGAGTATACCAAAATGAATATAAATACTTGTATTGCCAAGTCTATTATTATTCGTTGATAATGTACACTAATTAAATATATTTTGTGTCAATTTTTATATTTCAAACATGCCACAGCGAATGCTATCCCTAAATATGCTAGAAATGCGTTCTACGTAAAATTTTTAATATGTCCTCCAGGAAAATAATGGATCTGTATAAAACAATCCCACAAGTATTGAAAACGTTGGACTAGTCTGAACCTCTCTAAAATTCCGTAGATCAGCGGTACAGCTCAAAAAGTGGCATAGAGGTCCATGTAAACAAAATTATGAGGACATCGGTGTGTAGTTTATCACTGATATTTATGTATGAGCTTGAAAAATATCATAGTGGTTATCACTGAATCTATAGTAATGTTACTATACATTTTTTTATGAAGATGAATGCAAATATTCTGTGGTATCGACCCAAAACTGAAAATTGAAACTATTTGCCGACATATCCTTTTAGGAATTATTCGTGCCTCATCATAAAAAATGATTCTGGCGTCATTATCCTAATCATTGATCTGAGCGCAGAAATCCCATGATGTCATCTGACCAGAGCCATGACGGCAGTGGCCCAGAACGTCATTTCACAAAGTCAAGCGCAAACTTGGGTTCCGGGGTGCACTGTTCGTGGGGATAAGTGCCCTCGACGTCCTGGACAGGGGATAGTCGGCCGGACATATGCCAGTGGATACGGAGTGGAGGATTGGGATTCATTGAGGGTTCGGGTGTCGGGAGGACGAGGGATTTCAGGGAAATGGGAGTGGGGGGGGGTTAGGGTCAAGGGGAGGAGTGGGGGAGTTTAAGCGGAGTGGATCGGTCGCATATGGCGCTGCATTGTGCCGGCGCCAGATGGAGAGAGAAACTCGCCGCCCCGCCGCCAAGCCGTGTTTGCTGGAAAACGGCTTGTCCCGAGGTGTGCTCTTGCAGTGCCTTTTGTCCCGCGGCACATGTGCCTCTGGCTCCATACTCCGCTGTTGAATCCCGCAGTTAACGCCCCTTGTCCGGTTGTTGATGTCTAGTCGGTCGGATCACCTTGGCGAAGGGCTTCCCTGCTCGCTGAGTCCCCATCCACGCTCGCTGTTGTGACGGCAGAGTGATTGATGGAGTTTGACGCTAACTCTCTGACCTACATCCCCCAACGAGTGAAAGTCATTTCTAAATCCCAAGGTTTCTATCGCATGATAGCTTCAAAAAATATTATCTCCTTGTTCTTACAAATCGTATGGGAAAATAAATGTTTGGAGTAAGATGATTTTTGGATCGTTTAACCGAAAATAGTCACCCTTTTACCATTTGTTAACCCTGTTTTTCAAGTATCTCAATATTACTTTAAGATGCATTGGCAAGATACTTTAGAGAACTTAAAGTGCTTTACATTATATTTAAAAATTGTGACGAAAATCGTTGCATTAATCATGTTTTTGACGAGTATGATAAAAAAGTGTAATATTTTATGTATCTGTAGTATATTTTTGAAATTCATAGCGGCGTCTAAGAGCCAGCGAAGACAAAATGAATGGAAAACAAGGCAGTGGAGATAGATCACTAGAAGCTAAAAGGTCTTTTAACTAAGAAATCAACCCTATAACGTTTTGACCTGAATCCTCCTAGTACCTATACAGGATAACTCTTATACTAAGTTATTAAAAATGCCTCACTCTGTGTACACAGAAGAGATAGACACGTAGTAGATAAGAAAAAATATGATTTCTGATTGACAATCAACCACCATAGTTAATGTTTTGATGAAACTACTATCAAGGCCTTGGTCGGGGAGAGGTAGATAATCTTATTAATTGGTTTCTTCTACTGTACAACGTTTTTAAATTCGTTTTGCTCCGACTATCCACTATCGATTTATTCATTGAAAATTATCTCCGTTCCTTTTGATATTCATAACACGTTTATTATGTCTATTTATTTCAGTCTTCTCTGATCCTCCGCTATTATCGCATAAGCAAGGTGAAAGTGCTTGCTCCGAAAATATGTTTTGATCAAATTAATTTTATCTCTCTAGTTTGAATACGAATACTACTGGTCATAATTTCCAATTTGAGAATCCTAAGTACATATAATTCTGATCAAGAGTATAAGGCAAAAATTATTTTATTTTAACAGTGCAATTGATTAATTCACAACTTTGAGCTCTGCGACTAGCTTCTACGCCGAAGATTTTACAAATGCCTACAGCGAATGTGTTTACAACTACGCCAAAAGCAAGCTATTTAACTATTGTGATTCTCTGATCCACCCTTGCTATCTTATCACAGAACTTAACCTGAGGAAAGAATGCGGATTTTCCGTGAAGTATTACGAAAGTTCCTTTCCAAAGTATTATTATAAAATAAACATACAGAACATAACAATTTGTCTCGCATGTACGTGAAGGCCGCGGTTTAGAGGAACAGGTGGCGTTCGAAGATAGTCTAGACTTTCCTCCGGCCACCGCCGCCAGAAGCTCTCGTGACGGGGTTGGATGCAACCACATGTTCAAGTCACATGGGGCGTGTCTCAAATGGAGAGGCGACAATCTATTTCCAGCTCTATCGCTTTTCCTTTTGCCGTCAGTCCGTTCCAAAGGGTGGGCGTCGTCAAGGCGAGATGTCTTCCCATGCGCCCGTTCAAGTCACCGTGCTCCTCCTCCTCCTGTGGACTTCCCCCCACCCCCCCTCCCGCATAATCGCAGACGCGCGGTTACAGTGGCGACCGCCGAGTCGGCTTGCGTGCCGCCGCGCCGGTCGGTCCACGGCGTCTGCGGTTACACCGGACCGGCCGGCGGCCCGCGAGGGGCGGTGCGGGTGCATTTCACGAGGGCCTTGCGAAGAGGGCTGAAGGCAGGCATCTCGACGGCCGGGGTTGTTGGCTCGCTCGCGTTGGCGGAACGGACCTCGTAGAAGGATGCGCGCCCCACATTCAGCTTCAGGCGCGACTCGTGTTCGCCGCAAAGGCCGTGCCAGGGAAAGGGGCTGGCAAGTATTTGTGGTCGACTTGTTGAGGTCTATTTGGAATCTCAACCGGGTCAAATCATGCATTGTTGGGCGCTTCGAGGGACGAGTCGTCCATCGTCTTCAGGGCTGAAACAGTTTTAATCGTCATTTTGTTGGACCAGGTCTTCAGCTGGTCTAAGGAATTGGTACAGGGCTCCCAGCAAACTAAGACTCATGACTTGATACTGTAGGGACTTAAGTACTTTCCCACGTGGGTTTTGTGTTTATTTCGACTGCTTTGACCCGTTGATTTTCACTGGAACGGCTAGAAAACAGTAGTCATCAATGTAGAGCCAACGCGGTAAACACGGAAGGTATACCACATCAAGTACGAAAAAACATCGAAATATTGCGCCAGAATCTTGCAGATTTCCAACTGTATTCCCTTTCCAATCCTCCCTCAAAACAAGGAAATAATAAATCCAGGTTAAACCTGGTTTTACTATAAATCTGTCAATTCAAATTTAGGGTAACTAGGCTCTTTATTCGCTGTACCTTTACCACACCATCAAACCTCAGAGGTCTTTGCAGTTCAGTTTGATTTTCCCTATCGACATCCACTCTAGCTAGCCCACATATTTACTCATCCACCTTCACTTACATTTTTACTGTAATGGTCATCGGTCGTCACCGCCTCTGAATACTTGCTCGATCCAAATTACATCTTTCTCCTTCCATGAATAATATTGAACATTTTATTTTGAGGGAAATGAGGACCGTACAGTCCTTTCTTAAATTTAACTCATTAACACACACATGAGCACCCATTCTCTGAGGGGAGAAATCCTACCCACGCGGGACTCGATCCCGCGACCTTCGGGTTAGCAGGCGAGGACGTTACCCCGCCGCCACCGAGGCCGGCAATGAATTTTACGTATAATACAGATGACAATTATTCTCCGAGTGGTGGTGATGCATGAATGTGAACGATAACGTGATTGAATTGCAGATATCCCAGGACTGAAATACTCAGCCCACGAGATCAATAAAATAGTAAGTAGTTTCGCTCACATCAAGTAGTGGCTAGCGTACCAATACCTTGTGCTGGGTCAAGTATCGCATAACACGGGCTTTACAGTGGCTTTCGGGGTAGTACTTATTGTTAGGACGTAGATATTAAGGAGGTTCGTTGGTTTCACGCAACTTAAGATAACTCAATGAAACTTCCTGAAAGTATTATTAATATTGTTCTAAAGCCACCTGCAAATTTTCAGAATTCTTTACCGCAGGTTTTTTTAAGATATTTGATCGAGAATTGGGCTTTAAATTACACGTTCTTATGCCATTCCTTCTGCATCCTGCAAGTTATGCGTCCACGTTCAAATATCTTACCCGTGGTGCCAATTTCACACGATCTGCTACGCGATTGGGATTTATTCAAGCGCTCGGAGTAAAAATTTGTGACATATACATTTTTCTATCGATGATATAAATTATTATAGATTGAATAATTAGAAAAGGTTCTTTCTGATGAATAAAGCCTTGCGTTCCCATAACAGCCCGTGTATTTTCATACCCACTTCTCGTTCAAATATCTTTATAAATCTGCGGAAAATAATTCTGAAAAAAATAAAGTAGCTTTAAGACAACCACATTAAGGTTTCCAGCGAGTTTCATCGAATTTTCTTAAGTTGAGTAAAACCACCGAACCTCCTGAATGAATTGGCGGTAAAATCGTGAATTCATAAGAGTTGAGGGAGGAAGACGTCGGAGCGGCTGAATTATGTTGATGTTGTACACGGAATGAGAGAGTGTAAGCAAGGAGTTGAGGAAAAACGAGGAGAATTGGTAGCATAACAAATGGTTGGCCTGAGATAAAAGAGTGAACGTCACCCGCTAAGGGAGTGTGTGCCGACACATTCTTCCTCAGTCTAGCGAGAGTATATTTCCTTCGATCGATTCTTCGGTGTGAGAGGCCGGGCCGGCATTGCTTTATGTGCGCGGGGCGACTGGACGGAAGAACGCGGAGGGAGGTGAATGATTGGACGCAAAACGTGGGTGGAGATGGGTTGGAGCGGCGAGCGGGACTTGGCGGGGTTGGGATCACTGCGAGACGGGGTCTTCCCTTCCAACCGACCATCTACGCCAGCTGAGAGCAAACTCGTGCCCAGAAAATTACCAGTTTCTGGAAAATCATGAAGCAGATTGAGTTCATGGCTTTACTACTCACTTCAAACACTGGTCTGTAAACACAAGAGGGTGAAAGTGATTCTAGGTAGAAGAAACTAGACGATTGTGCTGAAAAGGCTACGACTGAAGATAAAAAGACATGAGTAATGGTTTTTGGACAAAATGCACCTGTAACGAAAACTACTACTTATTTATCACGCCAAGGACTTTACATAACTGTACAAATAAAATATGAAAATAGTAAGAATCTTGGAGAAACAAATGTGAGAGCTAACTTATGCCTAAATTTCTGGGTAGTATTATTATTACTGCACGATAGTAAGGATGTAGGAATAAGAAAAAATGTGCGTAGGAATCTTCATGATGTATTACTTAAATTTTTATCTCGGAAAAATGTAACAAGCTGTTTACTGATTATGTAAAGATAGCTAGATTTAAAATCCTCTCTGAATTCATGGCATTAATATTTGCCCCCAAATAGTAGCCAACGAAACGTTGCCAATGATCTTAGGAGTGGCTCTACCGTTTGAAACCATATTTAATTGATAGTCTCGTTAGCCTATTAGCAACATTTTCCGGTCGATAAGGCAGGATATGCCCCAGAAATAATAAATTATGTGAAATTTCTTAATGAAACATCATATCTGAAATATTTCTTTTTGAAAGGTCATAATAAAGAATTATTTATCAAAAATAAATACTGGGTCCAATGAAGTTTGCATTACTGGAATGTTTGAAGGAGCGTGTGAAAATGAAAGCCGATGGCAGGCAATACGGAATTAACTGGCGAAAATTAAATCCTTATGAAAAAAAATTCATTGTCAAATGCTTTCATCAAGGTCAGCTTCTTTCTCTAGCACTCCAGTGAAATATTTGAAATAATGATTTTGTATCATGCAGATGATCTTTAGTTAACTGAAAGTTTGCCGTAATACCTGTGTGCTTACAGTACAACCCCAAAACTAATCTTCTTCTTCCGTGCATATTTCCCATGTCTTTTGGGTTCGGCCCTTCTGGTCCTTCGTCACTCTATGCGTCTATGCATCATTTCAGGTTTTAGGTCCATTGTCTTTATCTTTATTAATGGTCCCGATCCAGGTCGTTGGTGGGCGGCCTGAACCTCTTTTGGGTTGTTCTATGTTTATAACACTTTGTCATGTTCCTCGTTACGCCTCATGACGTGCCCGTACCAGCGCAGACGATTTTCTCTAAGTTTGTCAGTTATGCTAGCCACCTTGAATGTTCCTCGTATGTGCTCGTTTCTTCCTTTGTCTTTAAGGGTCACACCCCCGGACCATCGTAACATCTTCATTTCTGTAACATGGAGTTGTTATTTATCTGACATGACAGGCGGTGACTGAAGGAAGAATGAGGGAAAGAGGTAATATATCGTTGAATACAGAAGGAAATTGAATCTCTGAAATTAAAAATAGAGTTTGGAGTGGGATTCGAAAACACGTCTGTCTCATTAAATAAAGACAGTCCTCAGAACTGTGCGCATTCAGGGGATGAATCATGATAGTGCTCACTCCATGGCTGGAAGGCGCACGATTAGCAGAAGCTATAACAAACATTTTAGGTCGCTAAATTTCTCACGCCCGGGAATATCCTAAAACACTTGGAATTAAATCTGCAAAAAGAAACATGGACGACCCCTTACTAGAGACTAACACATTTTACCGAAAGGCTGAAGACATTTTGATAAATATATGGCAGAGGTTTGTGGCAGGGGTTACCAGTCATGAGAACATGTGGAGAGAAGAGAATTGATGAAACAAAAATGAGTGCACATCTCGTTAAATATTACCCCTACATAATCGATAGTTTATATACATAGGCTTAGATAGGCTCCGTAGAAAGCATGTACATTGGACGTTTATCAAAGAATGTTATTGACAAATTCTGTTATACAGTATCGATACAGTTAGCTTTTAAAGGAGTCAACATATTTTACGCTGAGGAAAATTGTTTCTTCATGAAGAGCCACATGCCTCAGAAAATCGGAAATTAGTGACCATTTGTAAATAAGTGTCAGTTATTAATAGTAAAACTAAATCACGCCATCACTCATAGTTTGCAATTTTCATAGAAATGCCTAATTTTGAACATATTTACATGTGCGCTTGACTCAAAATATGTTTCCTGAGAATTTAAAAGCCGAGAATGTCGAACGACGTCGAAGTACTGTACAAACCATATCCTAACTAACGAATAGAAATGAAAGATGATATGAGGGGAAATGTGTACCATTTTATTATTGACACTACTGTTGTAGTTGAGTAACGGAATATTTTAGCGTCTGTTTTTTTTTGGACATTTTAAGTTTCATATGCCTTGCCTTCTGTCTGACCCGTAGCTGCAGTGCGGGACTTAAATTATTCTCTCCCGCATCAGCCTCAAGCTCGTATAATTTGATTTTTTCTAGTTCGGCCTGGGGCGTAGCCATCTAGCCTCTCCACTGTCTCCCATCCCTGCAATAGGCTGGAGTTCATTTGTTTGTTGTGTCTCGGAAGCCGGAGAGGAGGGAGAGGGAGGATGTTGTTGCCGTTGTTAAGCGGAGAACACACCCCACTCTCTAACACCCCTCCCAGCCCCCGTCCACACCCCAACCCCCTACCACCCACTCTCCACCCCCTCTCCTCTTCGCGAGGCGATTGTGTTTCGCGACAGACAGCCAGGGGTCCACGGGCATCGATCCGACGAAACGAACACTTTTGCGGGGGTGAGCTGGGATTTGAAGCTGGGACTACAGCGCTTAAGGTACCAGACTCGGGTAGAAAGAATATGTACACTTTGGGAAGCCTTGCTGAAGTGTACGCTATGAAAGAGGACACCTCACCGAGTGGGTTGAGCACACACGCTAGGCATTCAATTAGAAGAAGCACCTCCAAACTCAAGGATCGGGTTTTCGTAATGGCTGGAGTGCTGTCTTTCCTTGCCAATGTTCTGGGTTTGAATCCTGGTGTCGACGGAGATTAAAGAGTTGAATCCTTGTTTCTACTTGGGTTCCACTTGGAGAGCACTTCAATATAGGCATGAGTTGTCAATGTTTAAGTTTATGTCCAGTTTTTTCTTGCCTTTCCTTCATTTATTACTTGGATGATATTTTGAATGAAAATCCTCCCCTCATAGCTTAGGTGTCGTCAATCATCTCGACTTCTGGTTGTCTTCCTTAACCACGACTAGGACGATACCAATTCGTGAGGTTTTAAGCGTTGTTTTTACAGCCCTCCATTCAACAAATGCCGGCCACACTCTAATTTTCGTAGTCAGTTAAGCGTCGGTTCTAACGAATTATTATGCAATACACATTAATAATGAGTTTTGAAACCATGAATAGGACAACGTGACTGCATAGACCACCTGGTGAGGAGGGAAAATCCGTTTCTCTTTTATCTGTTGTCTTCATGAGGGGATGCGGAGCTTTTTGGCATTAACAATAATTAGATTGCTACGAGAAAAACCTTATATAATCGCCAGGTGAGAAACAATAATAGGCTGTTGCTTGATAATTTTTAGCAAGACGAAAACGACACACAATCTGAAGTCATACTTCACAGCATTTGTCCTTCCAATCACTGGGTATTGCTCTCCCTTATGGTCCGTCGCAGCTCCATCCAATCTTGCCTCTCTAAAGAGTATCACTAGTTTCTCTCTCCGCCAGTCGCCACTCCAGCTCAAACGCCTCTCATCATGCCCCCATCCTATAGTTTCCTCCCTCTCGCTTATACTATTACTATACTTAAATCATACTCAACAGCTGAAGAGGGCTAGCGCCCATGGCAGCGTTACAGGTTTACTCATCCCTGGACAGGACTCGTCAGAATTGTAAAACACAGGGTTGCAGACTTCCGCAATATGACTACTTGTTCGATCCTGTCTTCTCTGTCAATCCCTGATCTCTGCCACCAAAGAACTAAACATTTATTTACAATATTCTAAACTCACTCATTCATTGTCCTGAATTGCTTTCCTCCATTAACTTCAGAGTCCCTTGTCGATCCACACGTACGCATTCCTTACTCCACATGCCTATCCTCAGACTATCCCTTTTCAAGCGCTCACTTCACTATCGCCTCTCCTCCCTTTTGAATTTTTTGCCTAATAATATAGATCCGTTTTTTCTCTCTTCAGACTCATTCATCAATCTCGCCATGTCCCATTTTCCGAAGAATAAATAATACCTCTCCCATTCAGCTCCATTTCTACCTACGTTTTATTTGTATTTTTTTAAATTATTTTCACCTTATACCAATTGTTTTTTGTCATTGATTGTTTTTTTTTAATTTAATGTTTGTTGCTGCGTCACTTCAAATTGGCAGAAATGCTGTATGTGGTCAGTTAATTAAATAAATAAATATTGATGAGGCGAAGATAGGCAAGATAACATGTTGCACCACGTAACAATCGAATAACTGAATCGTAAATAGGTATTTTATTATATTTATTACATTGTTTGCTACTGTTCTCACTGATTGAATAGAGCGCTATCAAATTTGTTTTCAGCCCGCTATCCGGTGTCAATACGCAATCTCTTGGCTCAGACCATTGAGTGGAATTTTGATCGGGATACTGCGGAAGCGAGTCGGAATACGCATCAATCAACTCCATTTCGAGGACTCTGCGTGCTGGCGATGATAGCTGTAGGAGTGGGTAGATTGGATGCAGGTGAGATCGCCCTGCTTGTGTGGAGAGGGTTGGAGAAGGGCGGAAGGCCTTGGAGCCACAGGGAGTACGTGGGGGAGTTGAGGTGGTAACACAGGAGGGATATGAGACGAAATGTGAAAGGCCTCACTGTTATGCACGGAATAAACAAAATACAAAGGAAAGCCGTGCGCTTCGTTAAAAACTGCTTTGTGGGAACAGAGAGCGTGACAGAGCTGATGAATAGGACCAGGTGCAGATCTACCATAGACTCGAAAGCTAAGACAAGCTAGGCTCTAGATAAGTCTAGACTTTCTAGTGCAACATAAGGAACAAAGTTAATCTGATTGCTATCAAAAATTCAGATTCCAATTCAAAGTTCAGGGTTCCATGGAGACCTCCAAAGTTTACCTTTAGAGCTCAAATTATTGACTAAGTAAGAAAAATAAAATTTCGGACAGATGAGAACGAAATTCCTCTTTTACTGCGCCAAAAAAGGCACTCAATAGTTAGAGCGGATATCTATTTTCTTCCCTTCCCTCTTCCAATTCTTCTTCATCATTCATTTTCTTCTTTCTATTGCTGGCATCCCCTGCCACGTGTCCTTTAGGTGTATCGCTGTAAAATTTGCAGATGCACAGTCCTCCCTTCACAGAGGCACTACCAGGCCCCGACACTGTGATACTCTCAAACTCGCGACTGAAATCCTCATCCTCGCTGCAAAAAAATGTGAGAAATAAAAAAGATCTCTTCTACTCTCGGATTCTCCTTCAATAGGGTTGTTTAGAGGGATTTTGTCGTTTTCCATGACAGGGAGTGAGGCTTAAAAATAAGGCCGTGGAAAGAAGCTTGGTCATTCCAATAGTCTCGTTCGTTCTATTTTTTTCCCTTTCTGTTTTTTCTTTCTGATTCTCGATTAATTCCGCTCCGAAGAGTGTTATAATTGCGTTATTCATCAGTGCCTTCACGTGAGCCTCACCTCAGCAACTCCCTCTCGTGTTCAGTGGTGCATTCATTTTATCGGCACTCTGTCGTCGACGGGGAGCAGAAGCAGACCGTGAGAAGAGTTGTGCATCGCAGATTGGGATTCTCCATCTTTCTGGCTCGGCATTAAATCTAATGTCAGGGAGTGTTACCTAGTGAATTTGTACAAAAAAACGTTTTAAAAGTCACGAAGGGCTGGCAAGAGAAACAATACAATGTATGATTATGAAAAAAAGAAATGTTTGTGAGAAATTGTTTGAAAAATTAACGTTAAAAAGGCTCGTTCGAAGCATGGTGTTATATTTGGAACAAGGATAGGTGGTAAAGGTAAATTTATGAATAATATTTTATCTGTAGTGTTTATGGTCATAATTTAAAAAAAACGAGGCATAGATAGATAATGTATGTACTTATTGAAACAAAATTTTAATGGCGTTCAACACTTTTTGCCTATGTCCCACTTTTTGTCCAAAAATGTTGGCTCTATCTGAGAAGGCTTAGATGTGCTCTATAGTACCGAAGGGCTGCATTCACATTCTTTCTCAAGGCATTTACCACTATTGGACTTTTTTTGTAAGATAAGTAAGTACTAAAAAATCACTAATCCGGTAAAAATGGGGTTGCGATCTGCCCATCGACCTGGAAAGGGTAACTGCGGAAAGAAAATTTGACAGTAGTCTGCGTCTCCAGTGCCTACGTTTTACTTTATGGAGGCTTAGAATAGAATAGAATATATATTTATTATGCTGTGGGCATCACCCTTGGTGAAAATGCATAGAGCGAACTGAATTTGGCCCAGCAAATGGTGGAGTACAACATGATTCCTTAAGAATACTGATATGTAGATTCAAAATAATAAGGATACAAATATAAAGTTACATATATATGAATACAAATAAATTGATACCAATATGATTGCTTAAGAATACTAATAAATAAATACAAAAAAATATATATATGGGCACAAAAGATTTAGACACAAAATTAGTGGTTATGAGAATAGATAAAGGTACAGATATGCATTTGATAGGCTGTCACTTGGCAGTTATATTAACAAAATTTAAATCATTCCGCATTGGGTAAGGTAAGCGCCCCCTGCTGAAATCCTCCGCTAAGACCTGGAGTATTTTCGTATTTTCCGCGGGAATCTTACTAAAATGAAGGTACTGACCACTTTTTATTTTCAGCTAACTACTAAATCCTGAGTGATAAATGTTTGTTGCAGTCTGGCCTTTGAGCTGTGAATAGTAACTACTAGAATCTGTACTGTCACTTCTTGTGCGTATATAGTACCTTAATTTTACTTTCACGTTCACCTACACACTGCCATGCGAGCCACGTCAGAGGCGTGCGACAGGGGAACTAAGGCAACAGACATTAAAAGGGGAATAGAGAGTGTGGAATAAAAGGAAATGGGAAGATGGGGAGGACGAAAGTGAGTTGTAAAGAAGTACCTTAGTGTACCTCGCTCTGTTCTTAGAAAAAGGCGCCAATGCTGCGTGGGAATGCGGATTTTTTTTCCTTCTAACTCAGCAGTAAATCTCTTTCATTTCCTCGCTTTCATTAGTTCAACTAAGATAGAGTTAGGTTGAAATATTATCATCATTTTAACCTGAAACTCCTCTGGTTTGAATTTTCAAAACAATCTAAGCCTCGCGTTTAGCCTCCCAGTCTTTTGCATCCAAAATCTAGCCCTTTCTTCTTCTTTTTTACACAGTCTCTTCCCTTGCAGCAGTTTTAGGAAATCGTGCGGCCTATCCTATATTATTTTGTTTTCCTTTCGATTGGCACAAACCTTTCTGTGCCAGTGTCTCTTGCATCTACCAACCTAGGCCTTCCATCTGCGGTGTTACTCTCTGGTCGCAGTGGCTGCAGTTTGTAGCAGTTATTAATGAAGCCTTCCCTTACGCTTAGGTCGTTATTGTTTACAAAAAAAACTTTTATATTTTATTAGCAAGTGATGAAATTTGTATTTTTTCCTCGTTCTCTCGAAGTGCTGAGCAAAGTGTGAGGTGGTGTGGGCGCGGTGGATGTCGGGAAGGAAAAAGAGGGGAGGCTTTTAAGTTCGACGGGCAGGCGCCTTCTGCCGAAATCCGCCGCTCGGACGTGGGGTAAATTTATTAGGTTGGTGGTATTGGGGATTTCGACCGGCGCCCATTTCGATCTGTCAGAGGGGAGGAGAGTGAAGGCTGTGGGGGGGAGCGGGGGGAGGGAGGGGGAGTTTGGGGGGTGGGGGGTGGTGGAGGGAAAGGGGTGTGGATGAAGAGAGGGAGAGTCGTGAGGTCGGTTTGCAAGAGGAGGAGGATGAGGATTTTTACGAGCGGAGATACGAATCGAAGATTACACACGTGTTACCTTCCGCCTTGGCGGCCCTAGGGTTTTGCGCGGTCGGGGTTTGTGAGAAGAATGGGGGTTGCGAGGAACGCTATGGAGAGAGGAGGGGTTTGAGGGGGGTGGCTTGTATTTCAACGAGCGTGAGGAAGGGGGCGGGGGAATGAACGGGGGCTGTAAATTTGAAGGGCTCCCTCCCCGCCGCGAGCTTTCTCCGTCCATGGGATGGGGGGGGGGGGGTGGGATTCATACTCGGGCTTCTGGGGGTGGGTGGGGGGTGTGAATGCGGGGGTCGCGATATGGTCGACGGGTGGGGGTGTCTGTGGCGATGCCGGCACGAATTCCTGCGTTATGGCGCCGCACAAGACCGCGTACATCACAGGGTGCTCGTGTAGCGGCGTCTGCTCCACAAAGGAGTGTGTGGCGTGTGCTATCGAAGCGAACGCGTGAAATAAACATGTTGAGGAGAGTTTCTGGTGAACCACAATACCGATAAGGATCGCGCAATTTTATTCTTCTCGTAAGGACTAAGTGGAAGCGTTGTTCTCCTCTGGAGGAAAGGAGAGAAATTAACTCCCAGGTGACCTAATGAGAACTGTGTGGTAAGCAGCTCTCTGATCTACTATGACAATCACTATCGAAATATTTCGATTCGACATTGGAAATCCACATAATGACGCATTTACAGTTTATTGTGCTTTCCAGATTTTTCGTGAAGTAATGAAGTGCTTAATTGCATTCAAGGCAAATATTGTGTACCTACTACTTTTGAAGACCTTATTGCGGTATTTTTACTCATCTTTTTACTTCGCCTTAGTCGACAACTAAGGATCTTGGACATGCTGTCTTGTACTGTTTTTTTCCCGCTAATGCTCCGCCATTTCGTGGGCTGAGGTAATTATTAATCGCCGGGCCCGTTTCGAGTTGTTATGCTCTTACGAAAAGGGGAGTAGGTACTCCCAACGTTAATGTGTCTCTTGAAAAGAATGAATGTGAAAATCTGTAAAAAGTTAATGGTGGAATTGAGGAAGTTTTTCCTCCAGAATTCGGGACTGTCGGAAGCAGTAGGTGTTAGAAATGAGAGGATAGCATAAGGGAACACGCGTTAAGAAGAGCCTACCGGGACTTGGAAGTGTTTAGCAACGTTCGAGTTGAAGGAATAGTAGCGGAACATTCGGAATGAGACCTTACCCTGATTATTCAATCTCTTCGACGAAACTTCTCATTTTAATTTAGTACAAAGTTCATTAACTGTCCGTAATATGATTTAGTATTAATAGACAAGGGGCGTAAAATGGACTTCTTAGAACAGTTTGCAATTGTGAATTGCCCTACTAAACTTTGTAATGACCATATGTTCCCCTCCCAGTCACCTTTCCTTTACGTCACACACTACCATCCCTCCACGACTCTCAACCTTAATTTCCTCATGCTTTTAAAACTTTTTGGGGGTCTATTTCTACATCCCTCCCCCCCTTCCTTTGTTGTTTTCTTATGCAAGCAATCCCAAGGCCATCCCCACCCCACCCTCCTTCAAAAACAGCCTTGTCCGTTACTTATGCACCCCACCCTCCCCCTGTTTTCAAATCCCCCCCTCCACCCAACTATTTGTACCTGAAGATTGCATGATATACTGAAGCCCGGGTCGTTTCCTTAAAATAAAAGTGTGGAATAACATCCAAGTGCTTTTTTATTATTAAAATATAAATAATCGACTTCTTGTCAGAACAGTTCGTTTGTTTATCATTATTCTATTGATCTGGAACATATTCCTAATTTCAAATTCTAATTAAAAACTTATAAATTGGAATTTTTTTTTTCCGGGAGAAAATTCTGAAACCAGCCTTGATTTATAAGGTATTCGGGCTAAACTGAAGTCAGACACCTACCGTGGATGTGAATGGCAAATATTTTCGAGCCTCGAGCGTTGAATAACTACGTTTTTCACGTAGGAGTTGCCGTGAAGCCTTCGAAAATACTGCCTATTCCTAGTAACAGCCAGATTAAATTGGGAAATTGATTTTTGGGTCTTTTTTCCACTTTGCGAACGCATTTATACGCGTTACCGCGCAAAATTTAGCACTAAATTTTGCGCGGCATTTCACTAAATTTGAAACTCGAGGAGGCTGCTTTCCGCTTCCTTTTTTATCATTCCCTGTTCAAATTAAAGAAAAGGTTTGACCTGGAATAGGTCTATTCCCCCGCCCTCTCTGGGATATGCCGCTGTCGTCGGTGGGACATCCGCCCCCATTGTCGGGGTGGTGCTGTGGAGATGGAGCGGCCGGCGCTGCGGGATTTCAGTCGCTCGATTCATTCTCAGTCGAGGAGCCTCCCGGGGGTATCACCTTATTTCATCCGCACTCCGCATGTCCCGCGTAATCAGAACCCGCGACGAGGCGCTTTAAAATATGGCCCTCTTGAGCAAGCGCAGTTAAGTGCCGAAGGGAGAGCGGGAGGCAGAAATGGATGACGCGGTTACTAGTCGAGAGCTTTGGAACCACTCCAGCTCTTGTCTCGTGGCCAAACGCGGGACACTCTCTGCCCTCTTCCCCGCAACCCACGCCCCTTGACCCCTGAACCCTCTGCCACGATTCCTCCTTTAATTCCCGCTCGTCAACTCACCGCTCGCACTGCCCTTTGCGCAGACTTCTCCAATTTGGAACTCGCAGGCTCGGAAAGGCGGCAGAGATAAGAAATTTTCTGACTGACCGAATTTATTCCTCGTTCCTACCTTTGAAGTGGGAGGTGTTGTCAACCGCGTTCTAACGCTCACAAAATAGTAACATTTTATTGACGATTTCATTAGAGAACCTCGTTCGAAATAAATATTTAACCAAGTTTTTTCAGGTGTAGGTATTTTCCCAGGCTATAATTTTTATCAGTATTTCATTGTTTACGCGTAATTACGCATATGGAATTCAAAGAGTCTCAATTTTCTTGCAATACCTACATAGCAGAGATATTTGATTCCCAGGTGCAAATATGTTTTGGGAGTTATCGATTTCTGTAGCTGTAATGCTTAGTTTTATTTTGTCCCACTTTCAAAAAGTCTCATCTTTATATTATTATCTAAACTTGTATATAGACAATCTTCACCACTTTTATTATGATTGATTGTTTTTTTCTGGATATTTGGTCTGAAATTCAATTCAAAATCACTTTTATTATTATGCATATATGCAAGTGATTTATATCGTCAGTTGTCATCGCGGAGTGCTGCAAGTTACTTAATAACTCAAGTTAAAAGATGATACTCCATCTACTAATTAGTGTCCCTGTCATCATGTTGTATTAATCTCCTGGGAAAGACTAAATCAGTAGAGTACGTTCCTTCCTTCCTGTGAAAAAGGCTGCTAGCGGCGATCGAAACATCGGAACTTCATTTGTTAGTGTTTCTTCTTTTTTTCTATGTTTAATACCACCTCACTTGTGGCACCGTTTATATATATATATAAGATAGCGATACACGTGACAAGCACTGAAACTCGCAAAAAGGACTTTTAAAAAAGAAAACTTGGACGTTTCGGTGGTCACACTGTCATCGCCGGCGGTAGAATACGCTCCTGCTCTGTTCCCCTGGGGAGGAAAGGGCAGATAGAAAGGCTGGATGGTGGCCCCACTCCCATCGTGCCCCCCCCCCCCCTTTAAAAGTGGTTACGCGAATTGGTAGTGGTGGGGAGAGAGAGGTGGTTATTGGGCTATTTTTTTCAGTTGGCTAGGTTTCTCCCGGGATTTTTGAATGCCCTTCTTACCCAAATATGAGCAAACTCTCGATGCTCACGTCAAGATTACTGGCGGATTCGGGAAGGGCTTCTAAGGTGACGAGTGAAAAACAATCGTCAAAGGATTGGCAGTGGTAGGCGGTATGTTTGGGGATGGAGGAAAGGTGGGGTTTTTGTGACATGGCAGGGATAATTCAGGGGGAGGTATATTTTCCCACGTAGAAGGCTGGGCAGAAACTGCAGGAAAGGCGGTATTTAACGTTGCTGGTGGTACAGTCGGCTGTAGAGGAAGAGTTTTTGGGGGAGGGGGAGGCAGAAGGGCGGGGGAGGGAGCAGCATTTACACCTTGGACGTTCGCAGGTTGTGGACTGTGATGGCGGCATGAATTTATTAAAATTTTATTTATCCCAACGACCAAAATCCTTCCTCCCCTATCTTCATCATCCGCCTGGACGAAATTGTATTGACAAAAAAATGTCTTCTCCTTTGACGGTCAAATTTTCTTTCAAACAATAGGTACCACCATGGGTGATCGAATGGTACCATCGTTTGCCAACCTGTTCATGGGCCATCTCAAAACCACTTTCTTAAATAAACAAACACTTAAATTTTACTTCTGGGCCAGCTATATTGACGGCATATTCGTCCTCTGGCCTCACGGCCGGTATTCTCTATCTCCATTGATTTCCACACTGAACTCTTCGTTCTCAGTTTCCTTCGCATCTACGCTCCATACCTTATTTCTTCTTTATCCGCGGCCATCGAATCTGTAACAATGCCCCCTCTCTAAAAGAATATTCCGGCACTCTTCATCACTCCCTCAGAGACGCGAGTACCCTGAAAAATAGCTTTTAAATAAAATCCTACATTCCACTTCCATGTATACCCCTCGGACCAAGAGCCACCAACCTAACCTTGTCACCAGATTCTTCCCTGGAGCACACAGAACTAAAAGCATACGTAAAGACCAGTATCCTACCATTAAAAACGACACCTCTACTTCTCTCCTCTTACACTCATGTCCCAAAGTTTCCTATTAGCGTCCCTGAAACCTGCGAGACATCCACTAGACCCTCTCTTCAACCCACCGCCCACCCTCCACCACTTTCCTCAACCTGCGAATTTTTATGTAACTTGATTATGGTTGGGCATGAAAGTAGGTGCCTTATTTCATTCCCTCATCGCCCGGGAGGCTCCCTTTACATTCCCCCATTCTGCCCTCAAATCAAGTCGAAATTTTTACTCTCCCGACTTCCCTCGGCGATAGATAAGTCGCAAAACGTGAATGGGTGATGGGTTAGGGGGGAGTGGTTGCACCTCTTCTCTTCTTTTTTAATATCCACGTCAACAATCACACCCTCCATACAATCTCAACTCCTTCCCTTAGTATCGATTCCACCTCTAACCATTTATCCATCTCCATTTGGTTTCTCCATCCGTGACGAACATGTTTCTCCTTTCATAAGCGATGTACGTCGAGGTGTTCGACAAGAAACCGCCTCGTAATGCGCCCTCGGACGTGAATTCGGGTCAAGTGCTGTGACCCACGGGAGACGGGCGAGGTAAGAAATGAATTCGCGAGTGGTGAGCTTTTTGTACAGGCGATTCGGGCTCTAGACCGGGGGAGGTGAGGGAAAGGGGGGCGGGGTCAAGATTGGGGGTTAATGCTCGCCACATTTGCGAGAGGACAATGTTGATTCAGCGTTGAAGGGTTTTGTCGTTCCTGGCGTCGGGAGCGGAGTCGACGTTTTTAAGTTTCCTAATGATTCCAGTCGACTGACTTTCGTCCTGAAGCGGCTTAGACCGAGCACCGGAATTGCAGTTCATTGTTCTGCTACTTTTACCCATGCACACACATGCTCAGCCAAGATAAATGGACAGAATATTTTTATGAAGCCACTCGCTATACGTTGCTTCCAGAGACTATGTAGACAACGAGTGATTCCTATGAAAGGTCCATTCAAGGAAACGAGGCCAATGGTTATCATTAAGCATGTTGTTTTTAAGACAAAGTACTCGTACTCAGAATATATGTCATTAATTGTGAAGAGCAAAACTATTGTTATTTTTTGGAACTTTTTAAATTAAGGAATTTAAATTTGCACTCTTTTCATAACGTGATCTTCTTTTTAATGCGTCTATATCTCTAATTTTTATAATTGAGGGCCTGAGAGTCAAAAGTAATACAAGTGACAAACGTCGTCCAGTGACACCAGTCCAGTGTTATACTTTACTCCGGTAAGAAATGATTAAAAGCAAATTAGCTTAATTGTTCGGCGGCTAGATCGTAGCAGCATACCTTCGAGTACTTTTATTCCTTTTCCTTTACCTAACTGACGGCATCCGATGGTACCAACTTAGAACATATGCGCTTATGTCGTGTTTCGTGTTCATGTCACTTGTATTACTTTGACTCTCAGGCCCTCAATTTGACTCTCATAGTGTGCATGTTTTGATAGCTTGCCATTTGCTTTCCTGGGAGTCTGGATAGTAACATGTGCGTGCAGCCTATCCTTGAATGGAGATTTTGTTTTTGAGTTTCATGGAATTTGCTTTTAATTTAATAATTTAATGTACTGTGGCTCAAATTTAGTTCCACCTGACATGATACCGAGCGCATAACCTCGTTCAGTAGGACTTTTTTTGTTTCCATTTGCGTTATAATTGAATGAAATATGGACTCGCCAGTTAACTGTAGTGATTGCTATTGCACCATGACTCGTAAGTCCATCACTTGGAGAATTAGAGGACCAAGGGAAAGCTTGATTTGTGGACTGAACACTGGTATTTTCTGAGACAAATCATTGACGGCCCTCGGTCTTGTCTGGAATGTAGAGCGTTTGTTAAATTTGTAAACAACACCTCCATGTTAGTGGCAGTGAAAGGATTAATATAGGTGTTCGAATTCCGGTGTCAACATATCCGAAAGATTGTTCCTTCAATGGAACAACATTGAGAAACACGGAAATGGAGCCACTCCGTAAAAGGTACGCCTCTCCGACTGAGGATAAATACCACTAATTGGTAAATGAAAAGGAACACTTTGTCTTTTTCCACCAATTTATTTTCCGGTAAATGGGTGGGATAAGACTAAGTTTTCCATTCCATTTATAAAATGAACTTCCAGTTGAGCCTGAGACGATTGAGATAACCACTAATTGGTTTCGGCAGCAAGTGCATCAAGAGTCGGTCTTACTTTGAGTTACCTTGTTTGAGGTTCGGGCGTGGCCCTGAATGGTAGCGTGATGAAACCAAAACTGAAACCGTCCTTCACCCACGTGCGACTAAATCTATGCGGTCTTCTAAAGAGATAAATTCATGCGCATAGTACCAGAATACGACTCAATATTGAGTATACATTCACTATCGTTATGCATTCTCTCATTATAAAAGAACTTAACTGAAGGTTTTGAAAATTTGTGCCCATTTAAAGTTGTAAGTATCATTTAGCTTATAAAAAGTATTATTTAGTAAATATACAGTAGACGTAGCAAATATAATTGGGAATTTACCAATTTGTTGAGGTTGGGGTGGATAAAATGAACTATATATGCTCTTATGAATTTCATGCGAGGCCTTTAGATCAAAAATACATTTTTTATGTATCAATTGATATTAAAATGCCTCTCTGAAAGGGCAACATAATTATTTTTTCCTATGCATCTTATTCCCTTATCATGTGATATTAATCATGAAATAAAATTCATCTAGGGTGCTCTCCTGGATCTCTAGTTGTGCTCCATAAGCACACTTAAAGAATAGACCTTCTGAGGGCAAATGACTGTTGAATAGGTCGAACCACATATTAACCATCTCGATAAAATTAGATCCATTATTTTCTCTTCCGTATCACCCAAGGAATAGTGCTGTAGAGCTGTAGCTGTTGAATGAGGCATGAGTTGGTCTCCCAACTTACATTATGCCTGGAATGCTTCTCACAGTTAACGTGCTTAGAGGATAATATAAAGATTGAGAAAATTTCACTTCCTATCCTGCTGATCAGCTCTTTAACTGGTATACAGGAAATGACTTCACTTCCCTTTAAAATGAATCCGTAGTCCGAGAAATGGTTTCTTAAGGCCGTTTTACACGGGGCACGTCATTGCGCAGGTTAGAGCTGCATTAATTTCTAATATGGCGGGCAATTGCGCGAATGCATGAACGAGATTAGAACAGGGGCTATTTTGCCATCTCGCATCCATGCATTTTCGCATGCGTTCTCGCAATTCACCGCTTTACACGACGAAATTTTGACTGCGCCTTCGGACATACGTCAGATTGCGCAATGACGTGCCCCGTGTAAAACGGCCTTTAGAAGCTTCAGTAAGTGAAGTGCATCTGCAAAGCAGTACACCTTCTGGTTGTTAGACATGAACCATGTTTTTTCATGAGAAACCCCCAGCACTTTCCACAGGCTTAAATTGGCACTAGCACAATCGCAAACAGTTCGAGAACCGAGTATCCTACCGAAGTAACTGACTTGATTATTTTATCCAGAATATCTTAGAACATTTTTCGGTAAAAGTCAACAAAAACTTTCTACAATTGTTTCTGTGGACCAATAACTTCATCGCCTATAAAATAAGTGAAAAATAAAATTAGCAAGTATTGTAACATAAGATAAAGTCTCATTTATTTTACCAGTACCTGCTTCACTCTCACCTCCACCAAAGTCCTCTTTTCTTTCACTTCCGACGCCAGTTCCTTGAGTTTCTCCTCGTACATAGATTTTAAAGACTGTAAGAAGATAAGAGATATTTATAATTTATAAGGCAACTGATACCGTTAAAATATCGATTTCCGAATTAGCACTTCAACAAGTTGCTTCCCTTGGGTATTCAGAAAAAAATACTTACTGCGTGTTCCTGCAGCAAGATTTCATATTTCTGCTGAAGAGAATCATATTTATTTTTAATTATTCCCTCTGGTGCTATCTATAAGTAAGTTACATTGGCAAACATTACAAAAAAATTGTACTTTATCGTAAAGAATCATCATAAAAGTGGGTAGTTCCGTTCTTACTGGTTCATGTGAATTATCCTCCAGCTCCTCGTCATTTGCCGCTTCCTCTTCAAATAATCCCATTACTATTTCCATGTTTGCTTTTTTTCCATTCTGTTGGCACGGAAACTTGTGAATTTTGTACTAGTTGTGTGACGAGGCAATGAATACTTTGTGGGAATACTACCAGGTTTCAGGTCCGTTTTCTCTTGGCAAAATTTATTTCCTTCATAATGTTGCAATCAAAGTCTTCCTCTTTAAAAAGCTTTGAGCAAATGAAAGCATTTTTTGGGTTCCATTCATCCTTCCTTTTGCAGTTTTTTACCCAGAGTCTTCATAAACAAGGATCAGACGTGAATCTAAATTATGAACCGGTATAGCATCCCCTGAAATTTTCGTTTTGTAGTAGCTGTTGGAGAAAACAGCCACGCTACACCTATTCCCCGGCATTTCTCGCCAGAAAAAGAGCATGCTACAATATAAATGTTTCTTTAAACCCTGAAAGAATCAAGTTCACTTAATAAAACTAAAAACACATTTAAATTTGAAGTAGCAAAGGCAAGATCACCATGGTTCACAACGGACGCTAAAGGCTAAACCACAGCGTGCCGGGAGCTTGAGTAAGTAAGACTGTCGACGCAGAAATACAGTGACGTCACTTGACTCGTCGGCTATTATTTCCCACATCAGCTGAGACCAACTTCCTCTCTATTCACCTTGATATGCCTGACTAAAGAAAAAAAGGCGCCAGGAGAAAGGGTCTCCGTTCGAAAAGTGGATGAGTTAATATTTGTCCCATTTGAAACATTTTTACGCGGTATACTACTCTATTATTAGCAATAATATTTTCACTCAAAATTGCAGCATTAAAAATACTACTTTTTCTAAGACTTGTGCCATTATCAAGTTTTAGGGACTGCTGTCGATCAAAATCTAAAATATTGTGGGCGAAGAATCATTTGAGTATTATTACACCATTTTGTTATTGTAGCATAATAATTTACTGAGAAAAATATGTTCTGCCAGAGAAGAAAACTCGTACAAAATAAGCAACCTTTTAGAAATAATTTATTTGGGGCGCAAAAGCCATTGGAGTAATCACAAATGAAAAAAGATTCTTCCCCTCGATTGGAACCCACTTCTCCCAACATGAATCTCCTGTCAAGTGCTAAAATAAAGTGTAAAAGTGTAATAATAAGAACTTAAAGATGCAATTTTCCACGTATAAAAATTATGCGACCCGGGTTTCGATTCACTGCATCATCAATAGGTACATAAATTTGGAAATCAAGGTATATATACAAGAGAAGGTGGGTGAGGGAGTTTAGGAAAGTGGAGGCAGAGAGTGGGGAAGGAGAAAAATTTCAAGGGGGGAGGGAGTTTTTTATTTACACAAGAATATCGTTAACATTTGAAATTTGAAAGAACCAAAAGTTCGTTGAGGTGATGTCCCGCGGCGCGTCGAGGGGGAGGGGAGGAAGGGGAGAGGGACAAGAATTGGGAAAATAGACACTTTGTCACTGGTTACTGGGGAATTTTGTGGGGCACACTACAGTAGAAGACACTATGTATAAAACCAAAAGGGTTCTTTGTGGAGTGTCCCACGGCTGTGTGGTCAGTCTTCGTGATGCCTGGAGCCCGACCAATATGCTCCCATACAACAGCGGGAAAGGGAGGAGAAGTCAGAGCACAGGGAAATTTTACTCACTTACAATTAGTTGCAGGATGCACACTCACGCACTAAGGGAAGGTGATTGAAAGGTGGGGGGAGTGGGAAGAGTAAAACTGTACATCGTTGAGGAGGGGGAACTTCTTTTTTCTCCGTTGGATGATTTCTAGCTGCTCCATTGCGTCTAATTTACGGCCTTTGTTGAGTGAGTGCAAAACTTTAAACTGAAAATCACTGGTGTGATTAAAATCTAACAAGTGTTGGGCAAAAATAGAAGTGGTATTTCCAGCTAAGTAGCACTTTTTATGTTCTTGAATGCGAGTAGAAAAATTCCGACCGGTCTGCCCAACATAAATAGCTAGGCATTGTCATATTATCTCGTACACACCGCACCGCTTTACTTTTTCTATGGTGTCTTTATTCAAGCAGAGAGCATTTGACAAAGTCAAGGGGGTATAAAAAGAGACTCGGATCTTGTGCCTTGGGAAGGAAATCGCTATTGTATAGGATAGGGAATTTACGAAGGGGATTTTGCACCATTTACGATCAGGATTAACGGGGTTTTGTTGGAGGGAAGTGTTGATTTTTACGGCACGTTTCAATTGTTTTTTCCGAAGTAGGGTGTCGATGAGACATTCACTGCACCCATTCATCCTGGCAATATGCTTGATGGTTTTGAGTTCACATTCGAAGTTGGTTTTAGACATGGGGATGTTAATTAATTTATGGATCATACAGTTGAACCCTGCTAATTTATGGAATATAGGGTGGCATGAGTCGGAAGGGATCACTTGATCCGTGTAAGTTGGTTTCCTGAAGATGGAAAACATATGTTATTTCTCCCGGATTTCGATGGTGAGATCCAGAAAAGTTATTTGGCGCTTCTTAGCAGGTTCCATGGTAAACTCTATTTGGGTAAACATGGTAGTAGTGCATTGCATTCAAGAAACGTAAGCATTGATTCAATTGTCTTTCACTACAAGTCCAACAGCACAATACGTCATCGACATATCTGAACCAATACAATATATTATTTATGATTTTGTCTTTGGAATTGAAATGCTTTTCTTCAAATTTGTCCATGAAAATTTCGGCGAGAAGGGGAGAGAGTGGTGAACCCATCGTTAGCCCATCTCTTTGCTTATAGTACCTCCCGCCGAACATGAAATAATTTTGGTTAAAACAAATGTTGAACAAAGAACACATTTCTGTGATGTGAAGTGGGTTGACATCAGCCTTGGTTAGTAAATCTCGCGCGTGAAGTAAGGCTTCCCGCGTCGGAAAAGAGGTGAATAAGTTACATACATCAAAGGAAACCAACTTGGCATTAGGCGGTAAAGAAATAATCTGGAGTCGTTCCTACAATGGAACCGAGTTTTTGATGGCGTACTTAGGTTTAAAATTTGAGGGTTGACGATCAATCAAGTTTAATTTGGAGGATAGTCTATGCGCTGGAGCGCTTACACTTGATACAACAGGTCTAATGGGCATGTCTTCTTTATGTAGCTTGGGTAGACCAAATAGTGTGGGGGGCAAGGGATTCATACTAGTGAGGGAAAATTTCTCCTTGACATGACGCGACAGCGTTTTTTACTCGTTTTTGATAAGTCAATGTAGGGTTTTTAGGTAGAATTTCAAAATCGTAGGAGGAAATGAAGTCAAGGCACTTACTAATATAATCTTCCTTGTCCAAAATTACTGTGCAGTTCCTTTTATCTGCTTCGCTGATAGATAGCCGTTTTTCTTTCACCATCCCCTGGAGAATCTTCAAAGTAATTCCCTCCGTTGTCTGATGAATTGCGTTTGAAGATGTCTTCCTCAAATCTGCTGATATGATGTTGGCGATGAGCTACTTTACTCCCTTGGGTTGAACTGACAGGGCAATTTCACAGTCGGTAGTCAAATTCTTGTATGCATTGGTAGTAGTAAGCAGAGTCGGGGAATATTTCAAACCTATGTTCAGGAGTGATAGAAGGGGAGGAGGAAGAACAATTTTGGACAGATTAACCACCCTTAGGGTAAAGGCGTGGTTGTAAGTGGGTTGGTGGGACAATTCCCCAGGGAGAGCATCACTATTTGCACTTGAGAGACGTAACAGTTTTTGATTTATCACTTCACTTCGTTTCCTATTCGTGATAACGAAGGCGAGGAATCTCACTCCCTCGTCAAACACACGATATTCGGCGGGATGTAGTTTGGAACACAATTCTGCATGGAGAAGGTAAAGATAGTGGGACAAATAATCACGTTTGCTGAACCACATTTTCATTTCCGTTTGGACCCACACTTTCTTTGCTGTAGGCACTGCATGTTAGGCTGCTGTCGATGAACAAGTTGTCTTGATTGAGACGTATTTCGGGATGACCCCCAATTTTAGGCGTTCGGTGTTTAAGTAAAAGTTGAGTGATGCTGTGCGAGACTTGATGAACAATTTGAGATATAATTTGGCCTGTATTGCCATGCATTAGCATTACGCACAAAAAGGGAGAAATGAGGCGAGGAATTGTTTCTTCTAAGTTCTTAATATGTTCATATTTCACAACATCTCGCCTGATTCCTCCCTTTTTGTGTAAAAGTGTAATTGTATTGAGTTTTAAATTGTCATTATGTCTGACGCGAACACTGTCAGATGGGTCAGTTCGGACAGGTGGTACACTGGTGATGCGAGGAGGGATGGACTCGCAAGATGTTCGCTGGAGCGGTGAGTCATCGATGTCGACGGAACTCAGCGTCGCATTGTCATTACCTCTCCGCGATGGCACCTCTCTGGAGGAGCGAACGTCCGTCTGTCTGTCTGGGGCTGTTCTGGTATCTCCGATGGCATGGGGAGAGAGAGAGGGTTGGTTCGAATCGAGAATGGGGCGGTAAGCGAGTGTCGACTCCGCAGTGCAGTAAATCTGCCGTCGACGAAGGTCGCCCACGCGCGCAGACTCCCGAAGCCGGACCCCAAGATGCCGGCCTTCGCCCGTCTTCCTCGCTCGCCAAATCTGTCCCGTTGTATATATATATCTGTCTGTATCGTGATTTCTCAGAAACAAACCCGAAAGGATTTCTTTGGTTACGACTGACCCGCTCGGGACCACCTGCGACGCCCGGGACGCTTTTCCGGTCGCGGGAGGCGTCGAGGAGCAAATCGGCGACGTCCACGTGACGGGGGAACGTCTCCAGCGGGGCTAGGGTGGTGCATCCCGCGTGAATGCCGCCGGGAAGCCGCAGCGGAAAGCGTAAATGGACGAAGGGAACAGCGTGTTGAGGAGGGCGGGGGATATTTATTCCTCCGGCGCGGCAGAGGCGCCTGATCGCGTGGATTCCCCGGCGAGACCCGTGGCCGGTTTGATGCGCAATGTTATTGTCAGCTGTTCTCCTGGCTCCGCGATGCCGATTGTCTCTCGTGGGTGCGTTGGCCTTCCATTGATTTACTCACCCGATGGAAATGGGTGGATTTTTCTCTAGAGGTCTAACCAATCGCATTGTGAGCACATCACCTGTCAGTTGAGAATATTTACTGCTGATGTAACCTTTTTATATTCCACGGAAACTTATAAGAAGCCGGCGTAGAAACTATTCTTTTGCGACCTCGATTTTAGAAACTTAGAAATTTCCTACTCAAATAAATATTTTTTTGGCAGCTTCTTGCTGTTGTTCACATTTTTTATTTTTATAATTATGGTGGAGAATTCACTAAGCTAAAATATGTATGACCAATGCATATAAACAATTTCTTCATGTCATCTTTTAAACGGACGGTGAGTAGTGCTTGACTGGTATAAAGTTTCGCTGCACTAGCCTGCCTAGCCTAGCACTTAGCTGCACTGCTATGATGCCATGGAATATTTTGTACATAGTTCGACGCTATTGAATTTATATTTTTATACTTTCTGATTTTTGAAAGCATATCTATCATAATTATCATTTAATTTACGTTGTGAAAGACACAAAACCTAGTTCTCATTCGTGATTGTGAAGCATACGTTGGAAGGTCAACAATATTACCGGTCTGTGATTTCTGGCATTGTTACTAGAAGTTCTTACGTGCCTTCAATCATATAGGAAACTGTTTCATTTTACGAAAATAAGTTTTTTTTTAATTACTTTTTTCCTAATATGTACAATGTTGCAATTGAGGGCCTGAGAGTCAATGTAATACAACAGAATCAAAAAAAACGTTGTAAATTTTACAATGGATTTTATTCAATACCAGTATTGAATAAAATCCATTGTCAAATTTACAGTTTGTTTTGATTCTGTCAATATGAAATTTTACAAAGTAACGCCTAAGAATATCGAGTTCATCAAAGTAATACAAGTAACATAAAAACGAAAAATGATATAAGTGCATATCGCTACTTTGGAAGAAAACCAGCATAACTCAAAAAATGGCGATTGTTCACCTATGTCATAATGAAAACGAAAAAGTGGTATATTTTTATGTAAAGGAGTGTCACAAATGTAGTTCACATATCCGGCCTCTTAGAGTGCAGTTTACGGAGATAAGTGGTACTCAGTTGAACTTTGGGGGGGATCTTTAAAGGGGATTTTCTCCAAACTGTGGTTTTCGACTTGTGCCGGTTCTCTTCCTAAGAAGTGATATGTTCTAAGTTGGTACCGTCAGGTAGCTACAGAAATAAGAATACAAGTGTTCGAACGTATGGTGCTGCGATTTAGCCGCCGAACACTTAAGCTAATTTGCTTTTCGTCATTTCTTACCGGAGTTAAGTGATACAAGTGACACTGAACGATGTGTGATGCTTGTATTACTTTGACTCTCAGGCCCTCAATTATAAAAAATATGCTTTTGCGCTGTATGATTTTGAAAAGAATTGGAATTTGGCAGCTAGGATGTATTACCAATTTCCTCAGCATGGAATCAAGTGTTGTCTTCTCCAGATTAATTTATTCTAAATGTTTTATATGGTTTGTATTTATTCATATTTAATTTATAATCTAAAGTTCAAATTCTGTTTTCCAAATTGCTGTCCTCGTGTGCATTTTGAGTTAACTCGCGTCCTCGGCAGGCGCTTAGGATGGTAGTTTGGAGGAGCGTCGCGGCTCCGACAGGGGGAGGGAGGGCCAGGGGCAAGGTTGAAGAGTGGGAAGGTTTTAAGGACTTTCGGTGGTTTCACTCAACACTCATTTATAAAGTTTTTTGTCATGTGAAACGGAAGTTTTACATCATAAATTAGCAATAATTATCTATAAAGGACAAAAATTGAAGTTGTAAATTTCGTAAAAAGTTCGCAAAAGAAACTCCATGCATGAAGTAAATAGACGGATAGTTACGAATGACAATGTAGGTGATTGAAACTTCGTAATGGGATAACTTTTCAGTGCGTAAAAAATTATAACCCTCGAATTTCCAGAAATATTACCAAAAAATGACCATTGTTTTAACATTAGAAATCACTATTTGAAAAGAGCGCCACTTGCCGCATCGCTGGTTCTGGACCTTCAACAGTGCAGGAGGCGGCAGGAACGCAAACTACTAGCATCGGCCGACTATATGCGGGCGTAAAGAAAAACGATACGGACATCGCGGACTTGCCCGAATATATGCGGGCTTGTCAGATTTTGCACCTTCTCGGTGCCCGAATATATGCGGGCTTGTCATGGAAGTGGTTAAGAGAATTCGACGAAACCTGCTGGAAGCAGTACATATTTTGTCTTAAATCTACCTGATTTTTTGCAGAATTATTAACCGCAGATTACTTAAGATATTTGTTCGAGAAGTGGACAAAAAATTACGTGGGTTCTTACGGGAACACAAGGTACGAGTAGCTTAATTCATCAAAAAGAACCTTTTTCTAGTTAAGAATAAGAAAAACAAATATAATAAAAATAAAGTATATCAAATGATTTTCATACATTATTCTAATGATGCTTTAAATTATATTTGTTTTTCTTATTCTTAAATAGAAAACGTTCTTTTCGATGAATAAAGCTAGTCGCACCTCGCGTTCCCATATGAACCCATGTAATTTTATGACCACTTCCACATCAAATATCCTAAGAAACCTGCGGTAAATAATTTTGAAAAAATTCAGGTAGCTTTAGAAAAACGTAATTAATGCTTCCAGCAAGTTTTGTCGAATTCCCATGAGTTGAGTGAAACCACAGAACGTCCTTAATGCCAGTGTTGTGGAAGTCGGGGGTGTTGAGTCCTGAGAAGGGGCGAGGAATAAGGTTCCTATATGAGAATGCATTTCAGAGAAAGAAGAGAGATAGGGAATATGTACGGGGATTTGTACTGGGAGGAGGGCGTGGGAATTGCCGAAATATCGCATCTCTATGGGGGAACGTTTCCTCCGCCAGCCACCAGATGGTACTCGTTACCCCTTCCCATTTCCGCCCAGCAGTGCTCCACACAATCCTCGCGCCTGGCATCTCCAAGGAGGTAACATGCGTCTTATATTACGACGACGCCTCCTCATCGCCCTCTCGATCGTCTGGCTCAACCCTTGTCCTTTAGCCTCTCCAATCAAATCCTCGCTCCCTTCTCACCTATCTCTCCTCGACCCACCCCCTCATTTATTTGGGAGAATCACAAGAAACTCCATCCCGTCTCCTCCATTCTGTACGTAACTACCTTAATATCCCCGCAGCTGTTATTCTCTCTGTATCATTGTTACCATCCTTCATTTCTATGATCAAAGTCTTTGAAAAAACAAATGACCATATGATTTTGAGTAGGTATCCTATGACAGGCAATATATGAATAAAATGTGAGTTGATTCCAAGAGTTTGAATGATTGGTATATGACTTGGAATCATATACGATTGTCTTAAAATTCTGTCTATTACGCGATACTGTCTCTTTTGGTCGAATTATTTGTCAAAAACCTTCAACGGTGGTTCAAGGTTATTGCTAGCCTCCTGGCAGCCATTAGACCTTCGTAGTTCCACCTCAAAGTGACATGCTACTTTCGTACTCGCGTTTATCTAGGCTATTGTTTCAGGTTTTTGAATGTATTGCTCAAGTTCATTTGTATAAAAAAGCGTCTATCATTTAGGGCCTGGATACATGGGAAACTTTCTTATTGCTATTGAACCTTATTCTAAAAGTTGACTCAATATTCATTAAACTTGCTCTATGAATGTCATTAAGTTGTAGCATTCACGTATGTAAAGAAACACTCACCTCTCTTCGAATTATTTATCGTGGTGGAAGGGGTAGTCTTGTACGGAGAAGGTAGTCACTCACCTCTTAGCCCTGAGAATAATTAGGGAGAATTTATCCCTGAAGTAAAGTTTGGTGAGCCAGACTTAGGGCTTATTTCGCTTTAGGGGGAAAAGCAACTCCAATTCCTGTAGACTAAGTTTGTTTTAACAAAACTATGTCTGCTGCTAAGAGGTAAAATATATAATTACTTATTACGTCCCCTTAAGACTGTAACGGGAGGTCAAGCAACAATGGTTGATTAGTTTACCTCGTTCCCACTTTCCTTTTATTTTCCTTGGCGCTGTTTTCACTTTTCTTTTTTTTTTTGTTTATTCTTCGCTTTCCTGGGTATTCTCTTAAGCTATAGCCTGAGAGCTATAGAGAATGGTGAGGACCCAATTACATATGTACTTGTAAGAGACTTAGGAAGAGTGCGCTACTGGTGAGCATAGGAGCAGGACGACTCTTGAGGTCTTAATTTCGGGGATTTTTCCGCCGCGTGTCGAATGGCGGGCAGTCGCATTGCTCGCTGCAGTCACCACCAGAGAAGTGTGTGATCACGCGTCCACGGACTTAATTAAGGCTCACCATGCAGGTGCCCAGTGCTTATTACCCTCATTCTGTCGTGAACTTTTTTATTTTTAGTAATACATATAGCTGCAATTATGCTATAAAAGTTTAAGGTGGAATAAGTTTGCAGGACGCTAGATGCGTATGAATTTTAAAAAAAAATGTGCTTTTTCACCTTGCTATATGGGCATCATTGTCTTAGCGCATGAATAAAATATGTTTCGATATCCGTTCATGTTCAGAAACTCAAATTCTATTTACGACTCCATTTCAAAGAAAGGGGAAATGCAAAAGGGTTTCACGCCGGTTCAATATATTTTTGCTGTAAGGTCTAATATATTCACACCTATGGGAATAATTTATGCTCAAGTTTTGCTCATCGGTATAAATGCAGGTTTTAGTTTTGCATAACTTCCTTTGGACTTGAGTCTCATGATAGACATCCAAGTGAAAATTGGTTGACTTCTGTCCTTAGCTTCTTGTTCTTTTCTAAGTTTGTGCGTGTGTTTTCAGAGGCAGCGTAAATGAAGGATGGGCTTAATTGAAGGAAATTTTGTTTATCTTCTTCTATCATATTGGAATACCTCTCTCGACAATTATTCTTCGGATATCTCAAGCTGTAGGAAAGTGGCTAAATTGTTGAAACACGCCCTCTACTTCTCAGTAGAAACATCTTGCAGAGCTATCAAAATAATGAAATTCATCTGTGATGCCGAGATGACTTTAAGTAAGAGATAATTATGCACAATGAGAGATCGGAAAAATCCCAAAATCGAAGTACCTTGTTCGTAGTCTCTTAACCCGGTCCATTAAGGCCTCCCAGCGATGTAACCGTGAATCATTAATCCCCAAGCACTAAGCCCCTTCCAGTCGCTATCCCGGCGCCTAGCAGGTTGATCATGGATTAGATTCCCAAAGAGGAAAAGACTGTTTACCATTCTTGGCTCTCAACTTTTTTTCTTCCTTGAAATTTAGACGTTTGGCGAGCTGTAACCGTTAATTATCACCGTACCCGAAATGCACACCTTGCTGCTGCTGCTTCTTCCCATAATGCATTTCCTCTGCCCTCGCAGGCGAACCCATCTGCTTGGGTTCTCCTCGCATTCGTGGAAATTATCGCCATTAGCGACTTCCTATCTGTGCACCAACTATTTCATCGCCAGGGAAGAAGAATAAGTGGGCGTGTGGAATCCTGGGGGTTCGCTCCAAATCGACTCCAGAGAGAGAGAAAGGGGGGGGGCAATGAAATGAGCCCTCTGCCACCAGGGGTGGGCTTGTTTTCCGCAGGGCGTGTGTGGGCCGCCCCTTGTTCTCGAGTGTCTCGCTCGATCGGGAACCTTCTAACTAGGGTCCCAATCGGACCATTCATAAATCGAGAACCTTAATAGATCGAGGCCCTTAATAGATCGCTCGGGCGAAAGGAATTCACTTCGAATGTCCTCCCGCTTCCTCCCTCTGCCCTTTCCCGTCTCACTCACTCCGACCTTCGCTTAACTCGCTTTTCCCGATCGGAAAATCATCACCTACCATCTTGCCAGCCTTTACCAGCACTCCCTCCTTTTTTTCCATCCTCTCGGCCCCGTTCCGTTCCGATATCCAATCGTGGCCGCCGCTTCCTCTCATGCACATATGTAGTATATCTTCATCACCGCCGTCACTCCTTCCTCTTTGACTCCGTCTTCTAACACTTATCCCTCCACACATTCAGTCTTGCGACTGTCTGAATAACCAAAATTCCTCTCAACATATAACCACGTTTATGTACACTTGTCCAGTAAGCTTAAAACGATTTTTAAAGAAAATTTGGGCGCTACGGTAGTTAAATTGTCGCCAGGTGTCGTTAATCCATTCGCATTTTGGTTACTACTTAGTTGTAGTGGCACGAATTAATATTTAGACGTTTTAATTTTTGAAAGGTTGAATTACAACTTACTTTGATGACTATTTAGAATGTAAATGATGTGGGTTTATTAAGTTGGTGGGTTAAATAATGGAAATCCATGATGAGAAAACCACCTTTGTTAATTCCACAAACTTTCTTACGCTGGCACGACGCGCGTTTCACCACACTGTGGCATACTCATGTGCCACATGTAGCACATGAGTATGCCACAGTGTGTGGAAACGCGCGTCGTGCCAGCGTAAGAAAGTTTGTGGAATTAACAAAGGTAGTTTTCTCATCATGAATATCCATAATTTCCACGAGGTCAGGCCTGAGATCATCAGTTTTATAAATAATGGAAATTTGCAACTTGCTCTATCTAGACGATCTAGACCTTCATTCAACCCCTGATTTGTATCTCGTTCCGGGTACATGATTTCTCCATAGAGTACCACAGTCTCATATTCTTTATCAATGCATTGACGGGAGACAAAGCGTATACAATATTTTATAATACGAAAGTGATAGTGATTTGAGTTGGATTCATGTGCAATACTCATTTATGTTAACCGCTGTAAACTCAAAAACCTTGAGTGAGATATCTTCATAAGTTGGGTGCTCACTTTTTTTTACCATGGAAGACACTTCTACGGTCTGGAAAACCTAAGGTTTCCTTGGCCTATACCAGCGGTGCTTTGGTCAAATTGGAGAACTAAGGTCTTAAAAATGAAAACAGTAGAAAAAAACCAAATACGAATGAGAAAGAAGGGAACGGCAAAATTGAACAAACCATTAGGAGACGAGGACTCTTTCTCTCTTTATTTCCCTCTCTCTTCCTTTGTAATGTAATTCCTTGTCCTTCCATTATTCCAAAGATGCCACCGCACCCCGCTCTCCCGTCTCACCCCCCTCCCCTCCTCGCTTTTACTGTCGTCTGTGTGTGTGTTCCTCCCCAACCTCCTCCTCCCCCACCCTCCCCGGAATGAGAGGAACCGAAAAAGAGAGAGGTCTTACCTTAATTGGCGTCCGGGCGGGCGGAGGTTGCCGCTACCGCTGCAGGACTGCTGCAGGTCGGTGCTTCCACGGCAATAATTCACGGTCCAGAGGAGACGTTTCGGGGAGGCGAAGGGGCGGGGAGGGGAGAGAAGGTGGCTGGGGTATTTGGGAGGACCTTTAAGGGGTTAAAAAGAAGAAAGAAAAGAAAGTCTATGCATGCGCTGTCGAGGGCGTGGGAGCCGGCATGGGCGGGGATGGGTTTGGGGCGACGGGCGGGAGAGGGAAATATTAGGTTACATTCTCATTGCATTGTTAGTCAACAGAGGACAGTTGCAACAGAGCCACGTGCTTCATCTTGGAGGCAAAAGGTAATGATATATATTGGACTGAAACTTCGATAAACAATGAACCATTAAAATGAAAAGACGGTAGCAGAAGATTTCCATGTTTTTTAACAGAAAAATGTTCAAAATTCACGACGAAGAATTAATTTTTCGGATTGGATGTAGACCCAGATCTATCTAAATTTCGGTGATTGTAGAGAATGATTAAATTAACTATTCGTCTTATTCTTCTATACATAATTATAACTTTTCACATTTTAATGTGAATTTTTTTAGAGTAGGTACCAATCTCCTCAATGGGTGATGCTGAAAATACCGTTGCAGCTAGTCCGGTAGTCTCAAAACACTATGGTTCTACGTTTGAGTCCCACCTCGGACATTGTGCTCATCTGAGGATGAGGACAATGCCCTAACCGCCCTGCTCCTCTCCATCCCGTTTCCAACCAACCCCCACCATTTTTAAACTTTCTCTGGTTATATATCGTATGCCCTAAGCTTCAGAATTTGCCAGAAGATGCCTTATTGAGGAGAAACCGGTCGAAGTTTTAAAAAAAGTATGGAATAGTACAAAGTTTTTTATTCAAAATGTGTTCCTTTTGTTACTTCCGTCCCTATGTCCTTCTTTATGGAGGTGGAGGAGTACGGGTATGAGAAGGATTAGATGCAGAAATAAGGAAGGTTTGGTAAGCGGCTAGGAGCAACCCACTTTTGGTGCCCAACTGTCTGGAAAACTCTCCAAGGATGTTTATTGAAGGATAAGGATATTCTTTCAAGTCACAGTTGCTTCCTTTGCAGCGTATTACGAAATGGTTATTGCGTAGAAAACACTTTGTGTGGATTTGTGTCTCCTCCCGTAGATTCATTGCGTGGGCGTCAACTGAGTGATGACTCCCTTTCCTGGCTTCTTTCCCAGGTCGAGATTCCCGACTCTGAAGGTCGTTTTACATGGCAAATGATCTTGCAAATGATCATTCGAATGATCATGCGCATGACGTTAATGCCTCGTGTAATACGGAAAATTTGGCGAATTCTTGATCATGCGCATGATCATGCAATCAAAATTAGAACATGTTCTATTTTTGATCGCATGATCCCGTGAATGATCGCATGATACGAGCGCACTACGTCCATCTTGGTTTTTATATTGAATTCACCTCACTTCACTAAAGAAAACTCATTATAACATATAATGAAGGAAAGGAAAGCCATAACAATTTATTTGGAAATAAATATCTCTGTAGGTAGGATGCAATGCACACGCTTTGGCAGGCGTGGAATGGTCATTCGGTTAAAACTATCTTGGAGGATTTTCAATATGAAAACATCGAAATCTCATAGGATTAACCTACATAGATCTGACCAGACCTTGAATTGTTTATTCTGGGCTGCAGTACAACGAGTACAACAAATCTGGCCCTATTTTGACTTCAGGATTTGGACGGTAGAAAAATGTTCGCAAATATATCAACGATATCTACACTACAGCTTTCATCAAAGTTTTAGGCTAAAGACTATGGGAGATATAGGCGTAGCGAAACTTGGTGGCAGTCACATGTAAATAAGATGATGCAGACGAGAGGAAAGCATGTAAGACATGTGGGATAATGATGTAGTTTCTTCCTCCAGAGGTCCCTCCGGGAGTCCGTCGGTACTTTTGCTCCCTCTTCAACACTTGATTCGTCCTCAGTGACCTTTAATTTTCAACTGGTGAGTGCCACCAAGTTTCGCTATACCTATACTACCAAATGCAGAAACGCAGAACAGATCTTAGTGCAATGATCTCTCATTGGACCTGTTTATTGAAATAATCATCCTTGTATTCACAGTATATCATTCATTCCTCACCACCGACTGAATATATCAGATATATATTTGTAAAAATGCTCATCATAAATTAAGGTGTCGACAGGTGAGTGGGTTGAGTGTCCGACTCCCATTGGGAGGAGCGAGTGTCGACAGCCGCTTTAAATCCCCCGAATGGGGATTATTTTTTGATTGTTTTCCGACGTTCTTTTGCAAACATTTTTTAACATATCGTCATAAATTTCTAATCCAAAGAACTGCATTTTTTCAAAACATTTTGTCCAGATCGTAATCAGACCTGCTGCAAGCACCACATGTCATTTTATATCGCAATAATTTCATTTTGATGTCACCGTGATATAATTGGTTGACCATCTTCGTTGTTTTGTAGTGAGTTCACTTCAATTCGCAGAATTAAACCCTTATTATATAATATTGATTGTGACAAAATTGTGGCTGCCGCAAAGCCGTTTTACACGGTACGTTTGTTTGTACAAACTGGTACAAACTCTTCTGTGAACTCTTGCATGAGGCAAAATGTATCGTGTAAAACGGCAAATTGTATGAGCGCTTGTGCAAATATCTCAATACCTGAACGGAAAATAAAACCTGTTCTAATTTCGTTGAGACAAACGTACAATCTCACGTACATACGTTTGTACAACATCTTTCATCGTGTAAAACGGCCTTAATAAACAGTGCAGCAGCAGTCGCTAAAATTGTCTCATCACGGTCCACCTTCAATAGAATAACGTCACTCACTAAACTTTTGCAGTTGCTTAGTGCTTAGGTGAATTATTTAAACGAATATCCAAACCTAAAAATAATGTAAGCAAATATCCAAGTATCTATAATATTTATGATCTAGACAAACAAAACAAAATTCCGTCTGCTCGGTCTGTCGAAAAAGCTATGTTGGTCGGAAATCTCCCGTAATTGATATATACAATCGATAGATATACTACTGTGCATTCAGTCTGCGCAGAAAATTCACCGAATTAATTCGCCGTGTAAAACGGGAACTTTTAAGGTCATCATTGAAATTAATTCACGAATTGATGCTCGAATGATCATGCGCAAGGTCATTCACCGTGTAAAACGGCCTTTAGTCATTACAGAGGAAAATGTCTCCTTAGCTGTCTAATCCCTCCTGGAAACTGAATATATAAAGTCACAGGTTAAAAGATAGCAAGAAGGAGTGTGCAATGTTGCATAAAACGCAGCTAAATAAGAAGTAACTACTTAGTGGCTACGTTAAGAATGTGGTGACAGATTTATTTTTAATAATTTGATTATACGGAAAGAATTTACATTAAATGTGCTAAATATACCTCTTCACATATCCGAAAACATTCTGGCCGTGCTAATTTTTATCGTAGATTAGTTCCCTAACCGCAAAAGTATGATTCACGCAGATGTATCAAATAATTTGGTCGTGGCGACTTTGCTTTTGAGACTCGATGAAGTGTATAATCACCTTGTTAACGTGAGCTATACAAGCATCTTGTATGATGTGTAACTCACGTATGTTTTACTGTACTGATGATATTAGATACTATTGTTGGAAGCGATTCCTGAGTACGTTACTTTTTCTTATTTGATTTAAACTTAATCGTCATCATGTATACATAATTTGCTTATTATATATTTGGTTGTAAACTTAGTAGTCCAGGAAATGAAGCATTTTGGCCTGCAATTTTTTCGTCCAGCATGGAATTACATGAAATTTTCGCAGAAGGTAGGGAATAGCCCAAGGATCATTTTCTACATCATGCCGGTGTACGCTAAAACCTTGGGGGTGGTTGCCACCCCATATCGGGGGTGGAAAATGTTTACTACATTTTAACTATAGGAATCGATGGGAAAAGTAATTCTAAGAAAAAAATGTTCTTTATGATTTCTTCGTAAAACTAATATTTTTTGAGTTCTTCGCGGTTGAAAGTAACAGTTTTTCGACGAGAAAATCGATGTTTATAAAAAGGTTTTAGCGAATAACTCGAAAAATATGAATTTTATCAAAACAACTATAAAAAGCATAATTGTAGATTTAAAAAAAACAAACAAAATCCTTTGTTTATTATTTTTCTACGACCAATACGAACCGAGATACGGCATGTTAATGGTTAACTTTTTTTCGCCAAATGCATAATTTGAAAGATTCAAAGTCAAATAACAGGAAAAATTTGCATTTTTAGAAGAAAGCTCATTGAATCTTTTTTAAAGTATTTGATTAGACCTTTTAAACAAAAAAAAAGTCTCTAGCATAAAAATTAAGCGACTTATGATCAAAATAAGGTCGGTACCTACTTTTTTCTACGAAAAAAGCAGTGAAAACAACCCCCTATTTACCCCCCTAATAAAAATTGATCCTCGATCTTCTGTGGTTCTCTTCATATATGTATTTTCAGTACACCCAAGAAGTTTGACTAATTTAAAATGCCTAATTTTAGAAACATTGGAGATTAAAGAACAAACGATTTTTTTCGATTTCGTATTTTTCACCCTTTTCTTCACAATATCTCCGAAATTACTGGAGATACGAAAAAAATGATAGAATACTAAATTGTAGCTTTTTTAATGACTTAAATTTCCCTGCGCATACGTTTTCTGTACAGTGAATATTTGGCGAGATATAGCCGTTTCAAACCTCTATTTACAAGCGAACACCACCCTATTCGAGCCTTTCAAACTCACCCCATATAAAAACCAAAGGATCTTTAGGAATTTAATCTATATAGTCTTATAGCTCTTGAAAAGCCCTACAAAATCGTTTTTGAAAAAACTTTCTATCACTAAAAATGAAGGAACTATATTTAAAAAACCAATAAAATGTTTTTCGAAAAACATTCGAATAGCTCGGTTCGGAGCGTAATAATCTACATAACCAGTATTTTCGGCAGCAATACGTTACATGTTCCACTTTTTCCATTCAAACTGAAAGACAGAGAAGAAGAAACATCTGCTCATGTGTCTGCGTGTGTGAGTGTGTACATTTCGTTGATTCCTCGCCAGTGTATTCTAAAGATCGAAAGAAATAGCACGTGCTCTGACAATTTTGTTAGAATTATTCAATTGTGTTAGTTATAGTTATGAAAATAAATCAGTTAGTGCATAAAAAATCCATTTTTATATTTTCTATTTCAAGTGCCAGAGTTTTTTAATTGTTTGGTACATAATTTTATAATTGTAGGATTTATTCGTAAATATTTTTTTTTATATCAAGCTCTAACAAGGGTGGGTTTTTAAGGGTTGAAACTTTAGAAATTATATTCCAAAGCATGAAACAATCATTATTCAACTAATCCAAACCAAATTTTACCCATCTTAAGGTTTTGCAATGTTATTTTATAATTTTTGACAATTAGGGGTAGTTTTCACCCTTAAAAAATAAACAGTGCCCATGATCATGATATAAAATTTGAAGTAGAGGGTGAGATGAGCCTAATCCCAAATTGTTATTCAAATCGATGAAAGACGAAATCATTTTTTTAGGATAAATAATTTTTTTTATATCAAGCTCTAACAAGGGTGGGTTTTTAAGGGTTGAAACATTATAAATTGTATTAAAAAGCATGAAACAATCATTATTCAACTAATCCAAACCAAATTTTACCCATATTTCGGTTTAAAATGTTATTTTATATTTTTTTTACAATTAGGGGTAGTTTTCACCCTAAAAAAACAAGAAGCGTACAACGGCACAATGTAGAAAATGAACTAGAGGGTGAAATGAGCCTAATTCCAAATTTTTATCCAAATCGATGCTGGACGAAAAAATTGTGAGGTTTTGTCATTTTTTGAGCTTCATTTCCTGGCCTATAGTGGTTGTGATAAAAAACCTAAGACACCGATGTATAGTTAGAAAATCAGCCAGAAAAACAATGCAGTGATGCTAAAAAAATTAAAAACGCTGTCAATAGTGAACTTAGACGCACCCCTAGAAGGTTAAAAGAACTAGAATCGATCCACTTGGCACATTTTTATTAGTAAATGAATTTAAGGTAGTTTGAGCGAAAAACCACTTAACATAGAATTTGATGAACTTGGCCTCATTTTAAAGAAAAAACTCTCATCTTTCCAATGATATCAAAATATCAACCCGTTGCCGAACTACTTTTCGAGCTATTTGCCTGAAAATATGAGCTGATTTACATGAGATAGATTATGGCTGTGCGCTCCAGAGGGAGAATATTGAAGGAAATAGGAACTTCTAGCACCTAGATTTCGTCAAAAAACTAACGGTGTGTAGATTGCATGTTTTCTCAACTATTTCTAAAAAATAAAATATTACTTTCCACAGTAATTTTGACAGAATCGCAAAAAATCCTGCTGTTTTGAAGGGTTTTCAGCGGTACGGCGGGAAAAATGAGTCAAGTTAGAGACTTATGTAGGTTTATTTATTTAATTACTGCGAGTTTTGATCATGTATAACTATATCCATGCGCCATTAATATTGGATTGTTTATTTTATACTCCTTACAGACGTTGAAATCAAAGAATAAAATTTGAATATGGTCTCCATTATGACTAGGGAACTATCTCGCTCAAACCGCCTAAAACAAGTAGAAAGGGAGATACAACGGAGGAGAGTAGAAATGGAAGATCATTTCCTGTTTTTCGGGCAAGGGAGGGAATTAAGGAGTTCAAAGGGTGCGAGGGGAGGCTGGACGAAAGACTGTGAGAGATGCAGGGCCGGCGAACGGGACGTGCGTGACCGAGACGAAACGAATTTAAGCGGCTCGCGAGTGGATTGCTGTCTCGGAATTCGGATCCTTCCTTCGCCTCAGCAGAAGCCCTTTGCAAATAGATTCGAGGCGACCGCACGTCCCCCACTCCGGTCTCCGCGCAAACAATTCCATCCTTATTGCCCTTCCGTGTCCCACTTTCCACTCATCTTTCCCTTCTCCTCCCCGACAGCCTTCTCTTTAGCTCGTGTCTGGCGAGGAAATATGTGGGCTTTAAGTTTCATTGCCCGAGTTCACAATGCTAGCCTAAATTTGTCCACGTCTACCACGACATGTCACTGGGCGTGTGCCGCTGAGCGATTAGGCCCCTAACATATATGTACACATTTTGCGGTGCTAATGGAATTAAGGCTTCTATGCATGAGTCTTAATTCTCAGAGTGAGAATGAGCTTCTTACTGTGACAGGAGGATCTTAAGTTTTTAGAGTTAAAGAGGTTCCACCGTAAAATGACTTAAATGTCATTTTATTCGTATTCTGTCTACTTGTAGAAAATGTTGTCCTCTATCTGAGATGAACAACAAAATAATACCTTTCCACGCTATTTTATTCTATAATTGAACTTGAAATTACATGGTGTTTAATGGGGGAATGAGAGAAACACGGGGAAAAATGGTATTTTTCCATAAAATACAAATGTCATTTTCGTGGAAAACTGTTTCTAAGAAGGAAATAATCCAGAGAAATTGAATAAAAATAAAATATGGGCATCTTACCACCTTATTTTTCTAGTTAATGAAGAATTAATGCCGTAATTGAAGTCAAAATGCGGTAGTTCGTAGGAAATGGCGCTGCAGTCGGCTCTTATGGCTGGAAAAAAGTGCTCATTTAAAAATACATTCGTGGAATAATCTGCATACTTACTTTTGGGTTTCTATAGGTAACGCATTGCATCAGTGAAAGCAGGATTCTTTTGATAAAATATCTAAAATGTGGAATTAAGTATTTGTTTTGACTCACACAGTCGCGGCGGAACTTTCTTAAGACCATTTTGTTCCCGAATAAAGCGTGGGAAAAACTTCTTGAAATGTTTGGCAGCTCAATTTCCTTTCTAGTTTCTCCAGGTGGGCTCCCTTGAAAATACTATTCGAGTCTGGAAACATCCCATCTGTGCCTTTTAAGATTTCATGGAGCTTGAATATATTTTCTCGTGCATAACTATCGTGTTTGTTGAGTTTCGCATTCCATTGGCTTCCAGGGTGAAGTATTCATTTATGCGTGTTCTAGTAAGTTCTTTGCGTAGCGAGTAAAATTAAAGTCAACCATCGTAATGAAAGTTATTTCTCGTAAAAACGACTTGCTTTAAAAACGAATATAGATGCCCTGCTTTGAAAACGAATTAAGTAGTTTAACTCAAAACACCGCACAGTAATTTTATAGTTTCTCATTTTTACCAAAATGGATAGATATGCCTTCATATTGAAGAGGGGTGCGAAGATAAAAGATGAATCTTGAACCGCTAGATGTTCTGCCGTGTTGTTCTACATTTTAGTTACCTTACTTCCCTCCATGGCCACTCAAACCGTAATAAGTTTTTCGCTTCAACATTAACTTCCCGCCATCTCTCTCTGTCTTCCATTGCTTCTGTTGCACTTCCCATCTTTCTTTTGTCTTATTGGACTTGGTCCCACCATCGTGTTTTGTGTCATCCCAAGAGTCTCTTTCCTTCAGAAATTTCTTTCAGCATTGTTTATTCTTCCCATCTGTAGACGTGGCCAGCCCATCTCAGACGTCTTGATTTAATTAAAGCAAGTTTTATAACACTATTAGATTTTATATAAGATTAATATTTCATTTACTACGGGTAAATAATTATTAAGTCTCAAAAAACATTGCAAAAAATATTTAAAAAAAACCTACTTACATTATCTCCGCCCATTCCTTTCCCATTACCATATCTGCACCTCTTTCAATAGGCCTCGCTCATCCCATCTGCAATTTCCATTGTAAATACCTACGGTTACGTTAGTCAACGCAGTGCTGTCTCCTCCTCCCCCTCCTGGTTGTGAGCGTTTCAATTTTTTTCCTTTTACAAAATGTGCTTTTCATAACTCTTGACTGACGATATTAATTAGGTCGGAGCCTAATGTGCTGGAACGGGTTTGATTTACGTGTCCTAAGTGGGTCATATTGCATTCCTCTCCAGAATTTTCATTATCCATATTGCATTACTCTCTAAATTTATCTGATGTCTAGGTTACTGAGTATGACGAATATTATAGATGGGGTTTTCATGTTGTGACCTATTAAAACAACCATTCGCCCCAAAGTTGCGAAGCATGTGAACAAATTAAGGAATACTTCACTTCGTCGTTAAATTATGAAAGTATACTTGCAATTGATGCTTATCTAAATAGAAACCTGATCTTCCATTGACCATGAACTATTTATTAATTAGAATTTATTTATTCACCTCTAATATTTAAATAAAAACCTTATTCCCTTCGTATTTGTAATAACGATTTCTAGCGACTAATTCATGATAAACTAAACTTTAATTGCTCCTATTATTATTATCGGAGGGGTCAATAGGCAATTTATACTGTGATAAAACTAAATTTTACAGAAAATACAACTTTATAATTAATATTTTATTCTCAGAGTACAGGTGATTAAATAATTAGCCACAATAATTCAAAGAAGAATGTTAATTAATGAATAAAAATGATAAAGGTAAAATAATAATAATTATTATTATTAGAGTAATCTACCGTTTAGAGTTAGTTTATGATGAAAGTCAGAGAATATCCAACGGACTCTTACACGTGCCGTGCCCTATCTACCTCTAATATTTCTTTCTTCATGTCAGCATAAGTCCATAGTCCATAAAACCTAATCTCTTTCTTCCCCTTCCCCGCCTCCCCAACATCCTACCCTCTATCACGGCCTTCAGCAAACCATCGCCCCTCATTACCCCATCCAGCCACCTACCCTGCCTTACCCTAATCTCATCTATAAGTTTCCTCTCCTCGCCCACCATGTCAAGCACTTCCTCATTTGTCTTCCCTTCCGTCCAACGCACCTTCTCCATCCTCCTTCACACCCACATCTCGAACACCTTCAGCCTATTTTCGTCTTCCTTTCTCAAGGTCCATGTTTCTGCCCCATACAACGCCACATTCCATATCAAGCTCTTCACCAGCCTCTTTGTTACTTCATTACTTAAAGTTCTAGTCATCAGCTTCCTTCTATTATGAAACGCTTCCTTTTCTAGCGCTATTCTCCTCCTAATGTCTTTGCTACTGTCCTATTCCTTCTAGCGTACTACTCTAGTAATTAAATTGTTCTAATTGCTCCAGTTTGTGACTTCCTACTCTTATCACCATCTTCGCTTTCTTTGTCCTAGAGAATCTCATTACTATTGTTTTCTTATTATCAATCTTAATTCCGTTTTTCTCGCACTCATAGGATTTGAAATTTAAAAAATACCTTTTTATTATTTTTTATATTTTAAACAGTGAAAGAATGAATGAGAATAACCATAATTTATCGAGGTTACAGAAAAAATATGGTATCTAGATCGACGAAGGTAGTGTAATTGAGGTGATATGCAATGTATGATCCATGCTGAATTCGTGTAATGGCTTTTTTGTTCACAAATGCTTTCATGGACCCTATTACTTAATCATTTCGTCTGCAGCGCTACGCGTTTCATTTCGAGCTTTTACTTCTTTTGTGGGTCTTTGCAGTCGTCCTTTGATAAACCACAAATTTACACTCTACTCGCTTTTATTTTCCCCTCTTTCATCCGATGTTATTTTTCCGAGCCCTTGCAACCCTTCAATGCACAGCGCAAGAGAGACACGGAGTCAGGGGTATTCGGTTTGCGTGGGATGGTCCAGTCAGGACACCGCTGCTCGCCCAAATAAGCGTCATCTCACCCAACCGAATGCATGCGCTCTACCTTCCTCCACCTTAAAACCCCAATTTCCCCCTTCCCCTTCTCCCCCGTAAACCTTCCAACCTCTTCTCATTCGCCATGCTCATGGAAATTCGTCGAATCCAAATTACTGAATCTAATTATCTCCAATTCCTCTCCGACTGACCACTCAACTTACACGTGATTGATTGATTGCAGTGTCGTCGTTCATTTTGACGGAAAACATCCCACGCCCATTGATTGTTTCCCCTGGCAACCGCTCTTCCGATCGTTCATTTTGAGTTAGCCAATTGCCGCGTCCGCAAAAAACTCAACTTTTTTTTTACAAATGCCGCAGTTTATTTTATGCCTTTGATTATCACGCAGGAATTACAAAGTGAGTTTTGTAATTTATCAATTAATGTTTTGTGCGTGTCGGTGAATGATTGATTTTTTTCCGTGAGGGTTTTCGTAAAAAATTGGGTTCATCAGACGGGTGCTGGGTAGGTAAGTGTAATAAAATAACAGAAAAAGATTTTATTTACTGTTAGTAAGGGAGCTCAGAATGGGCAAAGAGTACTTAGGATTCATCAGAGATTGAGTTTAATTTTGAATGACTTATCGCTCAATGTAGATATCCCAGATTTGTCAAAAAACACTGCAGTGGAAAAGTAAATTGTAAAAAAGCCATTGGTTGAACTATAAGATAGTTTCCTTCCAAACACGAAGAAAACAATCAAAATCAAGCAATTAAAAGGAACTATTTGTTTTATCATGACATCGACGAGAAGAAACGACTCCCTCCCTTATCAGTAGATTCAACCACCTAGATGAAATAGGAAAGGTACTAGGACGGCAAACGGCAAATACGACAAGCCTATTTTTCAAAAGATGCCATTTAATATGCTCACCGACCTGAAAATAGAAATGCCAATTCGTTGGTGATTTTGATTTAATTAATGCATCAAAATGCCATTTTCCTACTGTTCTATTTAATTAATTATAAATCATCATCAGGGCTTGGCATGTTACTATCATTCACAGCATGTTTAAAATGTATGTTGTAAGTGTTGGTAACATTGCAATCCTTGGTGATGATCTATAACTTGGGAATAACTATAACTTATATTGTTGGGAAAAGGTAGTTTGGTGAATTAATTGAACCAAAATATTCAACAAAAAAACTATAAAAAATTAGCGTTCCAAGTATACATGTTATTCGACGAATATGAACACAATTTTCCAGACATAGGACTGAAATACCATTTCTATTGAAGTACCACATTTTGAATAAATTATTCCAGTACCCACTTTTCTTATGACAAAGCATTTGTTGAAAGGTGACTGAATTGCTGTTGTATTTCATTCCTTGTGAGGTGTTGCTTCTCTTGAACCATTTTTTGCAAAAATGGCATGTATGAATTACATATGAAAAACACTAAGTTTGCCTATGTCTCACCCATTCTCACGTTTAACGCCATATAGGTAATTTCATCTGCAATTTGAGAAATAAACAGGCTTAATTTTGCTGCTAAAATCAAATAGATTATGAATTAAGTTGTTTTCCAGTGGAACCTCCTTAAGAGTTCGCCGTTGTACTTGCCATATACTAATACACTTTTCATGTAATACACTTTCAAGTAAATCAAATTACTGATGGAAAATGATACTATTGTTTTGCACGTTAAAGTGCCTCAATTCAAAAGCAAGTTTAAAATTAATCGATTAATCGATTGTAGCGATACTTGGTGGAAATTGAAGATAGAATTCATTATGACAAAAATACAGTACAAAATTACGCTATTTATTTTAATGCTGTCGACCGGTTTCGACGTCTTAAGCGTCATTTACAAGACGAACAGAGTTTGTCTTGTAACTGTTTGGCTTGTAAATAACGCTTTATACGCCGAAACCGGTGGAGAGCATTAAAATAAAAAGTGTAATTTGGTACTGTGTTTTTGTCATAGTGAATTCTAGTCCTAAAACGTAATATAATTTTCAATTAAGGTGTTTCTCTTTTCAAGATCTAAAGATGTTAGGTTTGGATACATTATATTATTTTCTATTATAGACATGTTTGAAAGATACAAATATGATGATACTAAATCAGTTATTTTAAAATAGGTAGGTATATTTAGTTATTAAAATCAGTCCGTAAATTTGGTAATCCATGCCATATTTACCAAAAACTTAAGCTTTCCTCTTACGCTTGCGATCATTATTATGGTTTTTAAGCCAATATCACTGCTGAATTGCCTAATAGAGTGATGCCAAATAACTTGGTACGCTGTAACAAGCACTTGTGATTGGTGTATAGGATAGTTTTTGTTTCATTCCGTGAGTAAAAAATGCGGATTTAATTGCATATTAATAGAATTACAAGGTCAGAGCAATCGATAGTAACTTATTTTATCAGTGATCTATCACTTTAATTGAAGCCATTTGCAGTTATTTTCTTTATTTCTATTCACATAGTCTTACCAGTGGGGAAATACGTAAACCTTTGGTTTTGAACAAAAAAAAATAAGTTCGGTTACTCAAAAATATTTGGGCAAAAATATTAAAATATATGTGAGAAGAAAGATTTATAATCTCATGTCTTGGACATTCCGTTCAACTGTAACGTAGATCTCAATTCGCAACCGAGTGATCATTATTACGAAAGCTACTTAATAGCCACCGTGAAATCACAACGGTCTTTGTGCACAAACTTCAGATGCGTGATCCTAATTTGTAGATCTCATATTTCACTGTAGCAAGTTTGACTATGACTTCGACTATGTTCATCCCCGGTGACGATATGGTAAAGTCCTCGCCTGTTAATCCGAGGGTCGCGGGATCGAATCTCGCCTGGGTGGATTTTTATCACAGCCAATCAGGACATGGGAGTTTGTGTTCCTCTAGCAAGTTAATTGTAAGGGAGGACTGTTTAGACCTATATTCGCTTGCAATAAAGAATGCAAATTGTTATTATTACTGTATTGTTCGAGTCTAATTATCTAGTATGGAAAACTTCATTGTTTATACTATGTTATGATAATATTTCTTTTAAAATCATATAATATTTAAGCGCATCTCCGAATGTTTTAACCCTTTTGAATATCCGATTTAAAATGTTCACAAATTTGTTAAAAAGAGAACGACAGTATTCACAGAATAAATACAATTCATAACAAAAAATTGGCTTTCTTCAAGTCAATGAAATGAGGAACTCGATATTCTCAGGCGTTACTTTGTAAAATTCCATATTGACGGAATCAAAACCAACTATGTAAATTTTACAATTGATTTTATTCAATACGACCGGTTTCATCGCATAAGCGACATCTTCAGGTGACGCTTATGCGATGAAACCGCTCTTATTGAATAAAATCAATTGGAAAATTTACAAAGTGTGTTTTGATTCTGTCAATGACATGAGGGTTGAAATAGTGGAAACGATGTATACCTATCCTTATTGAAAAGAAACAGCTTTGCCGCTTCCACAGTAATTATTGAACCATAATTACTCTCGGAGAAACAGTAGTAGGTATGATCTTATTACCGTTGGCTTTCTAGCTACAATTTAAATTCAAGAAATATCGGTAATCAGGGACTGTTGAAGTCTCGCATTCGGTGGAACCCGCCATACGTGAGAGAGAGAGCGCCCTTTTAGGTGTTCGCGAGTATTGAGCGGTGGGAGAGAAATGGCCGGCCATCGGAATGCCCGTCGATCTGCGGTCGCCTGCCGCTAATGATAACCCCCCCCGGTCTACGTCCGGCTGCGGTCGACGACGCTCGCCGCTGGCCCGAATTCCGCCTTCTCTCCTTGTGGGCGGATATCGCGGCATGCCTGCGATGACTCGGGCGGCGTAAGTCGCTCCCTGGTTTATTCTATTTATTTCCGAAGAGTAGAGGAATACAAAAGAACGACCGCCTCGCCTCGCATTGGCGTACTCTGAGCCACGATTAACAACGTGTTCAGGAAGAGGAGAGTGGTACGTAGTGATCCACGGTCAGGAAAAATAGATACTCTGCTTTCGTTAACACTATAAGGACCGGGGTTGTATGGCTACCTAGAAGGACCATTACCCGTCATTTTGACGGGTAGTAATTATTTTAAATATTTCTTCGTTTATGTTAAAATTAATTGATAACTTCATTAAATATAACCTTTTTCTTTATTTATCAATACACATGAGTAATTTTTTACAAATAATTTCGAGGAAGAAGCACTGCTCCCGTAAGCCTTGAGAAAGCTACTGACGCCACACTCATATATGCGCTGTAAGGCTACCCACGCACGATATAACCCTTCTCTGCCTTTTCTTTCCCTAACTAAAACATCAAAAACTAAACTAACTTTATTTAACTAAAACATCAAAAAGGCCAGACGTAATATAGTGTAGTGATTTCCTGGATAAAACACGCGTTACCGTTACAAATAAAATAGAAACGCCTAACCCATCATTTTGACAGGTGTTGGTCCTTTCTGGTAGACAGGTGGTATAACTCCATTTCTATGTGAAAAAATTAAATTATATTTTAACAGGATACATACCATACAAAATAAATAAAAGTCAGAAAAAATTAAGACGACAGAAAAAAAATTATAGGCAATATGATTAAGTATGTAGAGGTTACCCGTCAAAATGACGGGTCTGGTCCTTCTAGTGTTAAACCTAGATTTATAATCAATTGTGGAATGAGAGAAGTACCGGGTGAGTTATGGAACAGATTTTTTCATTCTCCAGTTCATTGTTCAAGTGTATTTTCGAGACGAGTAGATACAAATTAGAACTTTTTAGACTCTAGTTTCCTGGGGGGAAATAGCATATGGTGCCATATATTCGGCGTACCAGATAATAATAGGGTTATGAATAGAATGCACGATCGCCTGCAAAAGGCCGTTATATGCCAGAGTAATTATTTGTGGCAGAAGAGAAGAAGCGAGAGAAAATGTTAAACTGTATTCGTTGAAGTTTTAATGAGTGGTGTGTTAATAATCCCAAAAGTAAGATTATAAACACATAAAAATAATAAAGGTGTAATTGTATGCTACTAATGTAATGTTCAAGAGGGTGTGAATATGTTCTCACTTTCGCAAGGGTAAGAATGAGAATTAGAAAAGAACGTTTATCTGGATTCATTGGTATCTTCCTAAGCTGCGAGAAAAAAATGGAAAAAGAGGCCTTCAGGAAATTATTATTAAAGTTGAGATTAAACTTAGCGGGAAATTTTGCCTCAGTGGGTTTCAAAATACTAACGGAGGAAAGGTAGAATGTGGTGCATGATGTGAGCCGAGGAAAAGCCGCGAAGAAAATATGCAGCGGGTTAAATGAAGCTAGAGGGCAACGTGTAACTACTACTCCATAACTTGCCCTTTCGACAGCTTGGGGGATAAAATACGTATGCAGGTGATGCTGGTCTTGGCATTTATGTCGGTTGATGGTTGAGATTACCTCAATTTACGCGAAGGTGACTTTAATGGAACTCTGCTATAAACCTGATGGTGTTAGTGCTCATGTTTAGCATTCTGAAGCACAGCGTCATAACCCGTGTTGGACCTGTTGTGTGGCTATGCATTGCATTCAATATTTGTAGTACCTATTGTTTTCAAATGAGACTTTTACCTGCATATTTTCAGATTTTTCTAGGCCCTATAACTCTCTTATTCAAAGCAAGAATTCGAAGAAATCTCATCTGGTCCCTGCGGGGATAAAGACGCACGCATTTAATATTGTCCGCTAACAGCACATTTAGGCGTTGCACGCTATAAGTAAATTTTGGTATTGTTTAATGGCAAAATGCTTCTTAGATGAAGTATTTGGCGTTGTGGGGAAGGAATGCTGCAAATTGCTTTGGTAATACACAAAGTTTTCCCTTGCAAAATTATAATATAATACTTTTACGATGCATTCTTATCAGGATGCATTCTTATCTTATGAAATCCTGCGGTTGGCGGAAAATAAAGATAACATAATGGATGTTGCTTACGCATGAAATAGTGTTGTGTTGGTAGCACGTTCTACACCCGTCAAATCCTACTAGCTCCTGAGGCATATGCTTAAGCTAATAACTAGCTTGAGAACAGAAAGGATTTATTTCTTCCCAAGGGGTCCGAATGTACCCTGCGCGCCACTATCCCTCGAAAATCCCTTCTTGAGTTTGAACAGGATAAAGTTTTGTACAACCCTAGCTAAGCAAAGGCAAAACAAACCAATTGGTAATACTGCTCTTTGAACGATATTATGAAGTTCTGTAAATTTGAGTTAAAATGTGCTTAGTATTCATTTTTTAACAAAAGACTACCTATTAAACTTCCGGCGACCTTTGCAGTTATAAAATTAAAATTTAGCAGAGTGCCATGTGCACATCCTGAAGTTTTTCCCGTTCCATCAGGTAATAACTCCTTAGATAGCATCTTTTTGGGTGGAAAGGAACCTTATTTTTGATTGGCAAAGCTTCTACTAATGCTTATTTCTCCGCATCCTAATCTTGTTGGTGAGTACTTCGCGAAGACTTAATAACATAATTATATCCCTGTTAGGAATGATAAAAATTATGCGAATTTCACAAAAGATAGTTTAAAAGTTCGTTAGATACCGTAGTTCGTTCGTTAGATAACAAAAGACAGTTTAAAGAATTTCACAAAAGATAGTTGTGAAATTCGCATAATTTTTATCATTCCTAACATGGAAAAATTTCACGTAATACACCCTGAAAACGCAAATTTTCTTTTCATAATTAGATCCCGTTGCCATCATCTCTCTCGTGCTTTTCGAAATCATACCAAACTTTGGGGAAAACGAACCCGGCATTCGAAATTATTTGTAGTTCGGGAACTTCTGTAGGCCTTAGGTTTGAATAAAAAAAAAACAGAGAATAATCAATACACTTTACGTTACGAAACTGTCGAAAGAGAAGCACGTCCCACAGGGTTGATTAAGTGATTGAGCCGTCCAATCAAGAGAGAGTATTGTCTCGGGCCGCGCGGTCCCCCCCCCCAGTCACTCCGTGCCCTTTCCCCTCGCGAGTACGTGAGGGAGGCGTAGAAGGGAATTCAAATCGGCGATGCCAACCCACAGGCGGACGGGTGCAAATCATCGCATTCACTCACACACGGGTAGACACACAACTGTGGCCAACTTGGTTTCAAGATGGCCGCCACTTGTTTGATCTCGTAAACACTTTGCAGACTCCGCAAAGTGCTCACCTCTTTCGACCATTCCCCCCCCCTACACACCCAGTTGCCGCTCCCAGAAGTTTAAAATTGCTCGTGTAACGTCGTAGTGGAAACTGCCCGCTCCCCTCGCTCCGATGCCTCTCTCTCTTCCTTCAGCAAGCCCTCGTCCAGACGATTCCCAGCCCAGCAAACTTTCTCGAAACAAGCAGAAGGCCCTTTCGGAGTCTCCGGAGATTGCGGGCCCTTCGTGGCCTGGGCGTCCACCTCCCGAAACTTGAGTTGTAAGGGAAGTTTCTGTTTTTCTCGCCGAATACATTAATCACGCCCCTCTAATGAGGTACGCACGCAGGCAAAATGTTTCGTTATCAAGGTACCGCAACACTTAAAGGAGTTTGGCGTCGTGTTTTCCGTGTGCGTGCTTCTTTCTCGGCAAATTTCGCGTTTGCGGAAATGAAGATGAATTCTCCAAGCACGGTGTGACCATTACGTAATGAAGTTTCCGGTGATGTGGTTTTTCATTGGAGCCCTTCGATTTTTGCATTACATCGTCAATGTCAATTGAAACTCTTTTCGTTTACATTTAAAAGTGTCACGTCCGCTACTAGAATACGGGCTCTTAAATGTGACAATGTACTTAGCTTTAAAGAAATGTGCCAATATAATTGAAAAACTATCAATCAGATCTAAAATATTATCACAAATTTTACAGCAAAGTGAGTATTAGGCGTCATGCTTGTATATAGATGTTTTAAGAGTAAGAAAACCGTTTTGAATGAATTCTTAACAGTATTCTGATTAATGTCCTGTACCATTACTCCATGCACATTGATGGCAATACTCAGGTATTGCTATTGCTGACTGATTTTAATGTTAGCTTCAGGAAAACTGAGGTATATTTATCCATTTGCTTTGACAATATTTAGTGAATTGTATTTAGCAACACTACCAACCACCACGATTGAAATTAAGGTTGAACAGCTAAGTCACTTACGATTATGTCCAATAACTCAGGACCAATCTAGATAGATATTAGAACTTTATAGTTATGAAACAGCTATAATAAGCTTAGAAGTGAAGCTAAGAGAAGAATACGTGATCAAATGTGAGGAATTTGCTTATTAGTAAGAAAAAATGTAGTAATGTTTTTAGCCCTGCTCCTTTTTCCCTCATAATGAAACTCCGTGAAATGTTTGGCCTCTGTAATTTTGGGCACATTACGTTTGACCAAATTTACTTTCCCTGAGCCTCTCATGACATTTTCCCGCATTAACGAAAATCTCTGGAGTCGTTGCGGCCATTGGTTGCAAACAACAGGAGTGATTTTTTTTATCAACCGGCTCGCAAATGTCGCGAGCATTGCATAAAATTAATTTTGATGCTTAATGGCCTACTCAGTAGTAGTTTTTCAGATGCAAGCGTGCGGCGTTAAGAATTTTAACTACCCATCTCTGGATTTTAATCAAAACTAAAGTGAGTCCAACATAACGCATATTTGAGCATTTAAACCTACGATGAATAGGGTACTGGCTTGCGAAGGCTTTTCCGTGAGAGGCATATGTGTAAAGACGGGAGTATGAATACCATCGTGAATGAGTGGAAGTTGACTAGAATTTCAATGAATATTTTTCTATGCCATGCTATTTGATGATCTGCGTCAATTATATTTACGATTAAATATATTACGTAACTCGACGGTATTATACAGAACGATTACTGTTGCATCTTCTACTATAAGGAAATGATTCACCACGATATCACGACAAGGTTTATAATTCAGTGTAGGTATACATATGTTCACAGGCATAAATGTTCCAGAAATATGCTTAATTACTTACGAAAACACTACAAAATATAATGAATACCATAATTAGATGAAATATAGTGACTTGGCAAAGAAAGTAATGAAATGTAAACAATGTTATCACGATCATTTGATTTCAACAAGGGCCGCCATATTGGATTATTAGGTCGCGGGATTCGTTTCTTCAGACGGCATTGAGCGTGTTAACTGATTGGCTGTATTTCTGACGACCGTGTTAATACCTTGGGCGCACTTAATTACCCATTTTAGAACTTTTTTTTGCCCGCAAAGTATTGGTTTTCTTCCTCTACAGCTTGAGAAATGTAATGTTTTTCTAATTACAAATCATCTGCTTACCTTTTTATTTTATTTTTTGCCACTCCTCAACTATTGTGTTTCCCATTATTTGCTCCACCAGCCATTCGCACACGCCAATTACGCTAACGAGTAGAGTGAGCTCTCTTGCATCATCGTTCACTCGAGTGTGAGTCTCGGCAAACACGTGACCTCGGGGAGTCTTGTCTGCTTGTTTTCGTCGGCTTCGAGAGGCCCGCGCGATGTCCATTGGGTTGAGTTGAGAGGTACGCGCACTTTGAGATAGTAATTGAATTCTGGAGAAGAAGCGTGCTTCAATGCACAAGCTAATATCAAATTTGTCGCGTGTTTGTGGGTTCAGAGAAGTGGCCGGAGCGATGGGTAGGGAAGGGAGAGAGGAGTCGAAAGTAAATTCAGTTGCTTTAAGCGAGACAATCACGTGGTATAATTTTCTCAGAATGCTTCTTTCCCTTCCATTATATGTCCTCTCGCTCTCTTTCGGAGTGGGGTAAAAGGACAAGTGCATGCAGTCGGGGCGACAACGACGGAGGTAAACAAATGACTGACTACGGTCGCACGCGGGCGGCACTTCTGGTTGACGGCGGCTCACCCCCCCCCCCCTCCCTTTGACCCCTCCCCCTTCACCCACCCACCCACCAACCGTCTAACCCCTTGTCCTCCTCGAGAGCTCGTTTTTCTTTTCTTTTTCTTCTCAAACCTTTTTTTCCGCGCCTTTAGCTCCGAAGACGGTCGCCTGGTGAGATAATTGTTTGTGCGCTCGGCTTGCGAGGGATTTATTGTATTTTTTTTCTTCATCTTCTCGCTTGCCATCTTAAAACAAAAAAAGAAGAAGAGAATTTTTAAAGTGATAGAGGATTGGAACGAATTTCATCTGTTTTCGGGGCGTGGAATTCCAAGTGGTCGCTCTTTGAAGATCGCTGGAAAACTTTCCGGGGAAAACAAATATTTTCCGCGAGAGGGCGCGCAGGAAATTCACTTAAACTTCCACCGAGCATTTGAAGAGTATATAGTCTGAGGAATGCCACACGCGGCACTCAATGAGCGACGGCGATTCCGTGTCGTCATTGTTTCGTACCGCGAGCAGCGCTCACTTTGAGCCACTCACCTACTTGCCACTCGCTTCTGCTGCGGCTTAATATCTCCGTTTGAGTCCTTAACCCGCCATTGGTCGCGCTATGAGATTTTCTCTCACTCCAAATTTAAACTTGTGCTCACTTTGTAGTCATGAGTTAGAATAAGTTTCCTTATATCTGACTTTTTATCCCTTCCTATTGACCGACCGTCTCAAAAAGTATAAATGAAGCGTCCGCAGCTATGTAATGATATGTCTGATACCGTCGGCTACAAGGTGTGAGACTTTTCCTCATCGCGCGACCACTGACGTTAATGTTTTTGCATCACTCAGTTGCGTTACACTTTCGCAACATGCGGGCAAAGTTGATTCACTTCGTGGAGAGAAGATATGTTAATGCAGTTTTATGAGTCATAAGAATCTATGTCCTCAAATATAAATATTTCTTCTTGAGAATGGTAATTTTTTTCATTAATACCCAATGCTATCATCGCCAGTAAAATAAGCAATGATTACGTAATTGTATCAGTAATTGTGTATATGTGGAAATCATTGTTTCAAATGAACTTTTAGAGAAATAAATTAAGTCTTAATATTGTGTAATATGTTGCCAATAAACGCTCTATGATAGATAATCAATGGTACATATGAGTGTGAGAAAAAGTCTCACATGCGACCGCTCGCGTGATTAGTAGCTTAGCGACCACTCCCGGGTTGATGTGCGATTGCATCTTCGATGTAATCGCATTTTGCGATTTTTGAGTTTTTTGAGTGTTTATTGAGTGTGCTCTTGACTGCGAGCGACTAATTATAAGGAATTGACCGCGCATACGCTTTACTTAGCGTTATGAGAGAATTAAACAGTTGAAACATCGATGTTAAATGGACCTAAGTTTAGTTTCACTACCTACCATCAAATGTTTTTCCACTGTTTTTTTTCGAAAATATTTGTAAGTTAGCAAATTATTAATAAATTTGTTCCCACATCCTGGTCTAACCAAGGCATTAGAGCATAATAATAATTCTATTCTACCAATAGGGTAATTTTGTTACTACGTATTACATACTTCCTTCGGAGTTCTTACGCCAATTACCCTCGTGAATGTTACTAGAGAATATGTGCTGAAATTATTTGCCAGGATTTCAAGTTGTTCAGTGTCTGGCCGCTAGTTTTCCAGTATTGATACGTTAAATTCACGCATTTTTACTTGTTTTTTTTGCTAAAATTTTGCCCGTTAAACAGTTGCGAACTGAAATTTAGAGCTCTTTAAGTTCTATTCCTGAGAGCTTCCTTTGCATCCGCTTCATTTAGCGCAGCATCGCACAGTGGGCGGAATGCCCAATCTAGGCGGAAAAAATATTATTTTCTAATTTTGTACGCAATATACACCATTTCATCATTCATGCTAAATTATAAGTAAAAGGCATTAACTAACACTAAAATGTGAAGTATAAAGTCGCTAAAAACTACATTTTACCTAATTATTCATATTTTACGGTGGTAACGAACAAGGCCAAAACTCACGGTTTAGCGATAGGAACGTTCTCAGCTGGAAAACGGAACTTCCTTTTGCTTACCCAGGCATTGTGCATATCTCCAAAAATATGTCTTCCAAAATCCGAAAAGTGAAGGGTCTTTTGTTTGCGGGAGGGAGACGTTTTATGGCGGTACGTGGGACCGCGTGCGTGCGACTAACAAAGGAACTCACCGCACTTACCGCTAACACCAGCCTCCATGAATTCTAGCCACTCAAAGTTAGTTAATTGATTTTGACTGAGGTGGAGAAGAAATAACAGAATTCAGATTTGAAAATATTTTAATTTATGCCAGCAGGTCTTGAAATCATCCGCCAGAGAAAAAACCAAAAAGGTAAAAAAATAGAGGTTACAGCATAATATTAGAAAAATTCAAATAAAATAAGATGGGTATAAAAATATACTATCAATTCGTCCAAGCGCTAAAAAATAGCAAAATACCCATTTGAATTACATTTAAAAGATTGCAAAAAGTTAAATTAAAATTAAATCATTAATGAAAATTTTGTCATGCTCTCAGTTTACTCTGCAGCAGAATGATAACCATAACAACTTTATGACCAAGTTATGACTATTCATAGTCAGACATTTCGCTTTCACTGCAATCATCTTCCTCACTTTATTTAGAGCTAAACACAGCTGGTTCTTTCAACAGTTGCAAAACTTCAGCAGGTATTCCGTTTTTCTTCTTTTTCATTTTTTGTCGTATGAATGAAACACAGGATCCGAAGATATTAGCAAAACATCCTTAATATTTGCGGAGCGAGAAATCTTCCTAGCATGCCTGCTTCTGATTTTTTTTAAATCCTTGTTTCTTGCCTCCTGTGCCTCTTCTTACAATTGTCCAATGGGAAGAATAGCTGATTCTATTATTGAAGCGCCATGAATGAGTACTTTGTGGACACTTGCTGGCATGAAGTACCAGGGGTACAAACTTACGTAAAGTTTTGCAGTATCAAAAGCATACATACTTAATCTATCCAAATCAATAGAAAATCCAGTAGATATGGTTTTTAAAATTACTCCAAACCGTTGCACTAAATTTAGATTGATACCAGTTATTTCAGACGAAATTTGAGGATTTTGGAAGAAACGTCTCGCCGTATTCCCGTCATTTGTCGTTCCACTGCCTCCAGGATTAGAGCTATCCACAAGGAGACCCATTTCTAGGCGAAAACGTTCTTTTAATCGATTTTTATTCCTTTCGAAAGAGACCTTCTCCTCTGCCGTCCTCACTTGCCACTTCTTTACTTCAAGTCTATATGAAATATGTAATAAGCACTCAAAAAATCGAATCTCATCGAATCGAAGTATCGAAAGTCCGAAGCGATAGGTGGCTGGGTCTGATTTTTTGGTCCTATAAGACTCAATTTGGTTCATTTGGGTGAGCTTCGCCCCACGCACGTAGCACGTTTGAGACGAACTTCCAGTCACAGCACTGCATACTTTTCCATCCACCATCGTCATCACTAGATGTGATATCACTGAATGCTCTGCTCCATTGATGGTAATAAGCGTTGGCCTAAGTAATTCTATTTCACTTTCCACGCGGTCAATTCCATTATCTATCATAGTTTTGGTTTCTTTTTGGAAGATTATTTTAATTGGCCGGCAGAATTTTGTGGACGACAGCTGTGGATTTTGCCATAGTACCGTTTTGTTCGCCCCTCCTCGCTGCGTTTGGTATAGTTGTAGTGGCACAAGGGAGATGACACACGATGAATCACTATGAGCACTCCCAGAAGTTTCATAACGCTGTTTGTATTCACTCTGACCACTGCTACCATCACACCCCCATTTAAATATCATATACAGTCTTTCTCTCTCAATAGTGCATTGCAAGAGAACATCCTTCTGAACTAGCACAATACGTTGGATTGTGTGGTCCACAAGAGCTTGTAATTTCAATTCAGCATACCTTTCCGTCACTTTTATGTCTTCTTTAGGGGGAAAGCATTCCAATTTCAACACTTTTAGCACATCATAAGATGGATAAATGTTGCTTAATCTGTCCTTAGCTCCTATCCTGATCCTCATGTACTGCGACTTTGTCAACCCGATCTCGATAAGAAGCGCTAACGCTTCCTCCCCAGTGTATGATATTGGAGGTAATGGGGGTGATTTGTAAGCTCTTTTTACTTTGGTAGCCCAACGGGGAGTAGTTTGGGTAACTTCTTTTACCACAGCTGCAGCGTCCCGTTTCCCAGAAGAATGAAGTGTATGCTGGGCCGCGAACACGATTTCTTCTTCTGTATGCGATTTTATCAAAGGCTGCACTTTGGCCCGTTTAGCTCTATCAGTACATTGCTCGAACACTTTTTTGGGTCTTCCCTTTGAAGTTGATGGCACTGAATTAACGCTAAAGCTAATGTTAGAACATTTTTCTGTCACTTTTGTGGGCTGGAGCAATGGGTTTTGAAACCACGTATGGTATTTAGTCAGAAAATAATCATATCTTCTTCCACTTTTTTTCAAACGTCTGGAATAATTGTGAAAATAATTCTTAATAGCTACACTAACACACTTATTAGCATCGTTTTCAGTCTCATTTAACTCGAATTTCTTGATCAAGTAACCCGTTAATGAATCTTTCGTCTCGCTGTTGTCGTGAAGAAGGCTACATAGCTCTCCGTGCGTCACGACAGCCCTCTGCATGACGCCTGAAAAAGCACGATAACTTTAGTTCCGCACGTTTCCGCACCAAATCCTTTAAATGCCTTATTCTAAAATACATTCTGAAGGCACTCTCACTTAAATGAGCTAGACATCTCTAGAACATTTTTTTTAAGTCAAACCAAACATGAGATATCTAAAAACATCACGTGTTTTTGCAATGGTTATTTCAAAAAGCCATCAAATATTGAAAACGGGCATAATAATAATATTTATCATGATAAATGGTAGAACATACCTTGAAATTTATAATTCAAGTCCATGAAATATGCCTTGTGCACTAGTCGCCTAACTGCATGATCTTCACTTCACTGCCAAAATGCAACTGAGCCCGGTCTGAAATTCGTCTCCGCAGAAAGGGTATCTTTGAATGGCCCTAACGATACTATTATGCCAAGGGTAGTGACCTCAAGGGCGAAAAAGGGTGCTCCCACTATCCAAGGATAAGATTGACGCCAAAATTTGTCCCAACTGTAAAGTCGGTTTTTCGACTTTTTTCCGCCTAGATCCTGCCCACTGTGCATCGCTCCAAACATCGTAGACAAGGATCATCTAGTTTAAAAAAATTACGTTTAGTAGCGGTACACTTCAAGGTCGTGACCTTTAAAACGATTATTGAGCGCGCATGGAAACATAAAAACTTCCCCGCTCAACTGTCTACTATAATAATCACCGTTGTTTATAATTATATTATGTCAGTAACTTTCACATGAGAAATACACAAGTGAAGCTGAATCTTCATTTGGCTGCAGACATTTTTTTATTTGCAAAATTAGATTAGAAATAGTGGTTTTCTGTTATTGGAAAATGTACCAATAGAAAGAAAATAAATTTATGATTTTTAATCCTTCAGTTTAATGTTGCATTCTGGTCGAAATTCCGAAATGTTTGCTAAAACGTAAAGAGTTTTCGTAATATTTGAGCGTTTTTGAGTCGTCGTCCCCATAACAACCATACTTATTGTTTAAGTCAAGATTCCGTGTATATATCCATTAACTCAATAATTATTTGCACTAAATAAGAAATGAATGGTTTACTAGAATCAATGTAAATGATAATTTTCTTCCCGTTGATATTCAACGGGCAACTTCACTAGTTATCAATATAATTTGCGTCGCGGGAAATTGTTAGAAAAGAGAAATAATAAATCGAGGTAAAATATTCGATAAACAAATATTGTACAATAAAAACATGTACTACCTATCTTTTAAATAGAAAAGGAATAGAGTATTTGCGTAAGTGAGGTATTTTGTTGAAATTTATTATAGCGAGTTGTGTTTGGTTTCGAAATGCCACGTACGAAATACCAAGGTATAATTCCAACTAATTAATTTAATAAATAGCTTTTAATATGCATTTTTTTAGCATCGAAATTGCCTAGGTCTAAACGCCCAAACATTGGTTCTTCGTAGTGTGACGTCATCTCCCATATTAGCAGAAACGAAATAGCCTAGCTGTGCGTTGAGAGTGAAATAGTATTTGCCTTTTCAAGTTATTTCGATATTTGCTAATTAAAGTTTCGTCCGCACGCTAAGACTACACAGTCACACAATCTCCAAATCAACAAATGGTCGACTATGGGAGATGACGTCAGAGCCTACAAAACATGGCGGACCAGTGTTTCGGCGCAATAATAATTTATTAGATTTTATTAGCTAATAAAAAATTAACGAAAAGCCTCTCGAGCGTCAGAATGAAAATTTAGTGTCTGAAGTATCGATAGATTTTTTAGATGTCACTTCCCAAAAGTGTGCAAATACTCTATTCCAGTAGGTAAACAACTCTAAATAGCTTTGTTCGCGTCGCTGCTCTTTCTACACCTTTCTACACATTCTTTCTCCTTCGGCGTGTGCGTCGCAAATGTTAGGAGTGAAGAACGTCGTTCGCGGCGCGGATACATGTTAAAAAGGTGCAGCTTGAAGCTGCTCCTTTTGCTCCTTCTTTGGAGGTGGAGCAAAAGTGGCATAAGTAACCACAGAGGGAATTGTGAGAAAATAACTGACGAAGACTGGATCAGAATCTGATGTCCGAGCGTTGTACGCCATAATTAAATGCCTGAATGATGTACATACATTCTAGCTTCATTATTCATATCCTCAATTGTTTTTGCTCGAGGAATAAATCCATTGCTACAGGTCTGGTATAACAATATAAGATCGTTATTTTATTATTCGATTAAGTAAAGGGATAGCTCTAGTTTTAGTTAATTGCGTTTATGATACGAGATCGCAGAACTATAGCTTCCAAGCTTCCAATGACAGCGCGAACCCTTTTAAATGATGAAAACAAACTTATTGTAGATGAAAATAGAATGATTACATTTCTTCTTGAAGCTATTTTCATTTTTAATCAAAATTAAGTTTTTAGATGACAATTTATCCTATAATCATGGCTGTTGCTCCGGTATTTTTTTTGATAGAAGTAAGTACATGGCATAATTGGGTATTAAAATGGTAGTTCACTTCACAATTTATGCAAGAACATATGCAAAGTAAAAGAAATACTGTGTACAGTCCACGTAATACGTGTTGAATTTATAATAATGAATTAACTCGTTGAAAAAAATATTTGGGGACTATATACTAAGCCTTTCTTTTTGTAAAACTTAGTATAACCACGACATTTTTTTTAAACTGATTAACTTTTTTATGCTCAAAAAAAATAAACCTGTCTCTCGGCTCGAGTTGTAGGTGAAATTTATTTAAATCCTTACGTTGAAAGTTATTTAAACCAATGGTGGAAACAAAGTAAGAAGTAAGCAGTGGGACATAAACGTTAATTTTATTAAAGTGATCAAGTCTTCACCTGTTGTTTCATATAACTCATTCACACAAATTATTTAAACACCGAATGGAACACATTTGAAACGGAGCAAAGGGTTAACACTATCTTCTTTGAGCAAAATAATAGCCACAAAAGCCATCAAGTTATCGGTATTGAATGGTCCAGCGGCCGAGTCTAACCCACCTGGAGATTGGTGGTCAACTACGACAGGAAGGGGAAATGGTCAGCGCGGTGACAACTACAATCAGCGATAACTGAACGTTAATGATTTTTTATTAGTATTCAAATGGGTTCCGAAGGAAGTCTATACTTGGATCATACAAAGCGAGAAAGGGAAATAGAAATAGCGGTATTGAAGGAGATAAACTTTTCCTTATCCCAAGACGGGATTAGTAAACTGCCCATGCTATAGATTTAGAATAGAAAATTGAGTGGTCCGTGGATAATTGTTGATAGAAAGTGATTAATTGAGCTAAATATTTTTTGTGTTTGAGATTTGTGAAAAAGCATTTTATATGCATTGTTAAATAACCTTGCAAGCTTTCCATGATATTGAAACATTTCCACTGGTAAAACTTAGCATTATATTTAATTGTGAAGTAGGTCAATTCCTATTGTATTTATTTATGTGACATGAACAGTTTTCTTTTTCAAATTGCAAAGCACCTAACATCCTGGACGGACCGGAACAGCGATAGGTAATAGTGAGATAGAACGTCAGCATCAGAAGTATTGGGAATAAAATGGAAGAATTGAGCTTCCACGATCTGGAGGATTTACACCAAATTGAAAGTAACGCCACCCCGGAAGTGTTACAGTAATGAAATTCTAATCGGGTATTTCCGCGCTAGTATTGGTATTTTCAGAGAAAAAGTGACCTTAATATGCTGAACTTGTGAATGCCACGATGCCTAATGGAGCTTTGTGATGCCTAAACTATGTTTTGATACCATGCTATTTGTGTGGCGTTATCGTAGTTGTGTTGAACTCATTTTACTGTAGGGTAATACATTTTCTTTTTGCGTGTTCCGTGAATGATGAACCTCGAAATGAAAGGTGACAGCGTATATCCTGCTTCACCATCATGAGGCACGATCCTATCCGCTGTGTTATGCTTATAACAAACTGGATTGCTATAATATGTAAATCTGTCACCAATCTATGGTTAATTTTTATTCTTACTACGTGGAAACCCCTGAAATGCTCTACGTTATGGGAAAGTTAATTTATACCGAACGGACTCTCTATTCCAGAGTTAAACAAATTCAAAAATTTATCAATTTATTGTGCTCGTGAAATAGTTATTTCCACTTAGTAATGCTACATAATCACTAAGATCGCTATTTGTGGTGAAAATACAGAACTTGCGGGGTTATTTATGTGTTAAACATAATGAAATCGTTTGTCTATTTCCACACTGTTTCATTTCAACCGACCATAGTTTCGGCACGTAGTGCCATAGCAAAACCATGGTCGGTTGAAATAAAACAATGCGGAAATAGACAAGTGATTTCATTATATTTAATATCAAAGATTTCCACCGAATTACGCCGGAAACTGTATTTGATACTTATGTGATCTAGTAATGAGGCTAGATATCCATTCCTCAAAAATGAAATACATCGTCGTGTACCACTTAACAAATGGCAATTTTCATGGAAGTCAATGGCTATCGTTACTCTCTGGCCTTAATGCAACTTAATTTTATGGATCAGTGATCCAGATATAAATGTAACTTTGGGATATGACGCTGAAAAGCGGTATTTTTCGGGATTAATGAAATATGTATATCTCTCCTCATGCATAATTTGTGAATTATTTCGCTCCTGTTTTGGAGGAAGCTCGTCCTAAACTTGTTTAACCATTAGTAGCTTTCACTTTTAAAGTTAACGTGACGGTATCCCGTGGGAATTTCTCTTCTTCGAAAGCAAGCTCTCGAGAGTAGAGAGGTTCACTTGCCCGAGCAGAATGTTTGATGGCGAGATAAAATGGCGAGCCCTCCTGGGAATCCATGTCCGTATCCTTCTTTATCCTTGGAAGAGAGGAGTCGCAGAAAAAAAGTAATGCCTCGAAAAGGGTCTCCAGGGAACATCACGAGCGTCCTTTTCTTTCTTGTTATCGAATACCCTGAGTAATCTGGTCCGTTAAATTTCTTCGCAGTCCATAAGTTCTAAAGGAAGGAGGAAAAAAAATGGAACTAAAAATTTCGACTGATGTAAAACAAAACCTGAACCGCCTTTTGGAATGGGCCGAACAGCGAAATTAGTGCATCCGGGGGAGAGGGTTGCCTTGCCGATCCCGTGTACCTTCTACCCGATACTTGAGGACCATTCTTTTTCTTTGAGATCCTTATCAGTTTCTCCGTCTTTTCTCTTCTACTTTCCTTGTCTCTTCTTCTCTCTCTTCCACAAGTCCCTATGCCCTTTTCCTGTCCCCTCTTCCCCTTCTCTCCCAGCGGACCTACATGGCACCAATGGAAACATAACTCTCCAAAACAAACGACTGTCTCTTCCCGCTCCTTACTCCAATCTCTCTCCTCCTCCACTGCCGTATCTCTTGTGCGTCCGTGGGTCATTCTTCTGTGCTGCCTTTCTTGCATCGATCAGTCGAATGGGCTGTGCGGTTTTTGAACTTCGCCACCACATAGCCATGTGGATATTTTTCTGCAAAAGACCTGATTTATCGCATAACAATTTTCGAATGATATCGTAAAATGCGATATCATCACGGTTCGACTATGGCATCACTTTGAATCATACAATGTGGGCTTTTTAATTTTGCACGTTATTACAACCTAGATTAATAAATGACTGCATCATTTTCAGGTACGTAATCAAGTCTATCGCGGTGTTAATCTATTTCTATAAGTATCTATTTTGCCTAGGGCAAAACTTTAGGTTGTACTTTTCACCCAAAGGTAATGCTTTGTCATAGAAATTGAGGTCTTGATTAATTACACCAGGGGAAATCTACAGATATATTGTCATTTTGTACGTTTAAATTCTACAGTATCATACTTCCGTTTTAGCTCCAGAACGTTGCCTTGAGGCAGCTCTCTAGGCTATTCTATAATTCAAGGAACCGTTATATTTTGACAGAATTCCTTGTATTAACATATCTCATTATTTGTGCGATACATTCCAATCGTACAATACAATACGATAACTGGATGATATAATATTTCCTTTGCCTTTTTGCCTGACTTTTATCGAGCAACTTTTCCCTTAAGCTCTTTGTAAGGCTTTTCTTCATATCAGATTATCTCCGTCCATTTTATACTTCAAATTTGTGCACGACCCCACCTCTCACCACCATAATCTCCTCTGTTTTGCTGCTGCTATCGTCTGAGGCGCAATGTCATTTTTATCTTTCCTCCTTCTTCCATCACCGATGTACTTATTTCCCATGCGAGAAAGTTCTTTGGCTTGCTCCTGTTTTTCTGCCCAAATCTCATCGTGGATGTCTACTTGTTTCTTTCTCAAAGGATTATTTTGGTTTCCTTCCCATGGACTTTTTTTTAAGGGCTTTTTTTTGCTTTTTTTTAAATAGATTTTCCCGTGCAGCTCAGGGTTCTCGTCTGATATTTTATCTCCGCCAGCATTGCTTTGTCATCTGCAAAAGGTATCATGCTAAATGTATGATTTTGCTTTTTTCGTCGATTCTTTAGTTTTACTTTTAGTAATGTATTGGACACTATCAGGCTATTTGGCACCTTCATCTCCTGTGAATTACAGACTCGGCGAAATGTAGATGGTGTGAGGAAGAGGACGAAACAACATCGCACGTTCTCTGCAAGTGTCCTGCCTTGGTGAGGACTAGAGTTAGGCATCTGGGCTCACCATTTTTGGAACTAGATGAAGTTAGGGGTATCCCCGTACAGGACATGTTAGCCTTTAGCAGGGCGACTGGACTCTATGGGTGATCACAGACATGGTGGTTAGCGCAATGGACCATTAGGTCTAAGTTCCCCAGGTCCTCCTTGGAGGAACTCCACCAAAATATAATCTAATCTAATCTAGTAATGTATTTTCAATTAATGATAAATTAGTTTTTGGTGTAATCACCCGATCTTATTGCACAGGTTTGTTTCTCTCTCTCTCTCATAAATCGTTAATATCGCACACCGCAGTCGATACGTCGAAATATCGCTCTGCTCCATGGTGATTTGTGGGCGGTCGACTGTTTGTGGGCTGAGGGGTGGTTTGAGGGGCTGGGGGTGGGAGTGCGTCCGGAAGGGTGGAGAGATGACGACTGTGGTCGCAGGGAGAGAAGCGGTTGCGTGGGTTGGGGTTGGTTGTGAGGGAAGAATGGAGATGGGTCGGCAGCCTTTTGTGATAACGGATTCGTTCCCTTTAGCAGCATTCCGATAGCGGTGGTGATGTAGAGCGCGGGAGAGGGAGGAAGGTGCCGGGGGAAGGCTGAGGTTTTGAAGGTGGGCGGGAGCGGTTGGAGGAACTGGATAAGGGCTGGAGGAGCGCAATCCATCCCCATAGGTTTACTGGGGAAGGGGCCAGATAGGCTCGGATGCTGGGCAGTAGAAAAGGGCTAAGGAGAGGAGCCGTATATTAAAGAAGAGAATGGATAGGCGGAACGTTACAGAACGATTTGGGCATCGCGATGTTGCGTTATTGATAAGGGCTATGCAGTATACATCGCGTTTCATCATAATATTTGACGCTATTTGATTAAATTCGGGACCTTGAATTGTGCGTCATATGCGATTCCAAGCTATATAGGTGTAGCAAAACTTGGTGGCACTCGCTAGTGAATATCATAACGCAAAGGTGAGGAAAACATACATGAGATGTGGGATGAAGCGGCAGTCTTTTTCCAGAGGACCCTGCGGGAGTCCATCGATAACTTTGACCACTCATCAACGCTTGGTTTACGGTCATTGTCCTCTAATCCTCCGACGTTGAGTGCCACCAAGTTTCGCTATACCTATACCTCGAGTTTTTTTAAACGCAAAATTTATTTCTCGATGTGATCTTCGAATACCAGAGTACTTAAATGCGCGTGGTAGTATTGATTGGGTCAGTTGTGTACTTTTTCCGCCCGAAACAGAGGCATTATAAAACATCGAATTCTAAATGAATTTACGATTAGTAGACCAGGGCTGTGTTGGCGCCTGAATCGCGGATCATTTGATCGTAGTACGCTGATGGGTTGTATTTAGGATTAATGGAATTGGCCTATGGATTCTATAACTTCTTGAGTTACTTCGGGCCTATCTATAAATCATCGCTATCTTAGAGAAATCATATCTATTGGAATGCAGTACTTGTACTTACAATGTTTGCTCGCGTTACTCTACCGCCATGGATTAGTCGGTTTATTCGTCTGCTCTTCCAGCCTGGGGCATTTTAAATTACTTGTTTTCCTTTTCGATTATTCTTCTTTTATGTTTGAGGCAGGGCTGCGCCCTCTTGAAACCAGGGTCCTGTAAAATTTCAGGAGTGCTTGAAAATTCTCAACTATTTCATAATTTTTCTTTCTTTCATTTCATTTTTATCACGTATATAAGTAGGTACATTTATCTCTATATTCTGCGTAGGCGTGACGAATGACGCTTCCTTGTACTATATATCATGTTGCAGGACGATTTTTTATTGTTACCTCACAAGCTGTTCCCATATCAACACAAAATGGCTGAAAAACATGCCTATCGTTATTATGCCTGCTGAACTTCGAGTGAGTTTTATCAGGTTTTTTGATCTTCTTGCTCAACAACTCTGTTACGATGTATTTTAGCCTAGTTTGAGATTACAAAAGGCTTGCTAGGAATGGAATATTCACTCTATTTTCCGCGTTTATTCCTACATAACTGATGACTCCGGATTTTCTGTGTAGTCTTGGTGATGATTCATTCCCCTGCCATCGTGCTGGCGTTTTTTAGGCCTGAAGACGGCAACCTATCCAAAAACTCCCATTCCAGACTTGAGGACGACGGCATGACGGCAGGGGAAACTGCCACCATTCTGACCCCTAGGGTATAGGAAGAAAAATCCATCAATCCATCAGCTACATCGACAGCTATCAACAATTTGTGAATAGGATCCCTTGGTAGCTATTTTTTCCTAGTTTGCCCCCAAAAAGTTGAATCCAATAATTTATTTATGAAGGCGTACCATATATACCGTTATATATACGCACCGTTACCATATATACGCACCGTTATTCAATTTAGCAGCGTACCACTTAGTTTGCACTCGGATAGTTTGGGGTTCGATGAACTACATTATTGAAGAAAATCTGCTGCAAAATTTTGATACCCCTGCATGTCACGAAGGGATCTGGTTCTTGGACGAAACGATCAAATTCTTTCCCAGAAACACATTTTATTGAATTGATTGAATCAGATCTGAATCGGTCGAAACAATGACTATACATTTTGAATGTGAACCAACTTCGTTGTTCCTACAGTACTCATTTCAATGATCCCTTGTGCATTTTACTACACTGAGGCAGAGTCCCGTATATATGAAAACATGACCATGTCATTTTGTGGCGGAACGAGCGTTATCCCAGTAATAATTATTCAAAAACAAAGACTGTTCTTTTTCAATATGGACAATATTTTTTAGTGTAGCAATGATCAGTTGATGATTTTCCAAAAATAAACTGGGACTTGGCCATCATCATTCAGCTTTCACTTGTGAGTGGTACGAATGATTTCTCCTACCTCTTCTTCTACTCTGACCCGACTCCTTCCTTTTTGGAGGGAGTTGTGAGTTTGTGCAAGGGCTGCCAAGCGTGCGATGTTTTACCGAATGTCTCTTCAGCCAATGAGGCTTTATTTCTACCCTCAATCCTCCCCATCCACCTTCCCTTCCAATCACTCCTCTCTCAATATCGATTTCTCTCGTAGAAAGTTGGGAATCTGTCTTTTTAGGATTTGAGCTGCGGATGATGGCGGGTGACAGCTGGGGGGAGGGAGGGAGGGAGTTTATTTTTTTTCCTATACTCTCGGTCCCACAACCAGCTCAGACCAGGCCTGGGAAGAAAAAATAAATGGAATGGATGAAAAAAATGTGGGCTTATTGGGTTATTTAACGATCGATTGGATGCAGTTTCCCCCCTGCTGTTCTCTTGCCTGAGAGGTCCTTGAAAGAATAATGAAGTTGGAAATTTTTTGAGCACCTACACCGCAATGGCCCCATAGGATGCAGGGTTAACATGGCAATGATAAGTACATATTGCCTCCACATGCTCGTGATATTTCACTTTCAAGCCATGTTTTTTTAAGACATTGTATGTAGCTATGCTTGAAAATGTTCATTTCTACATCAGTTTCTATTCCTGCCTCCCTAGATTCTTTCTTTCAATTACCTTACATGATTTTCGTCTTTAGGTCTCGTGTAGCAGATTGAAAAAAAATCACGGTTAATATTTAATGATTGTGAACCTTTATGTCGTTTGAATATAACAGAGGGAGATAAATTTCATATGCCATACACAGATTTTATTTTGCCTCGTGCGTGTTAGTAGGAAAATTTTAGGGTGAACACAAATGTAAACGCAATCGGTTGGGTGATAATGGAATATGATTTGGTGTGTGAGATGTATACGTTGAGAGTACCTACGGCGCGTATAGAGGCCGTTTTATCCGGTGAATGATCATGCGAATGATCATTCAAGAATTAAATGGCATATGAATTTTGATGATAGCCAGGAAGACAGTCTGTTTAACGCAGTGAATTACATTCCGTGAATTTTCTGCGCTGAAAGGATACGCAGTCTGCCTTTTGATAGTTCATGTCGATTCACCGAATATTTCCGACCAACGCAGCTGTTTCGGTCATAGCTCTTGGGTATCGACGGTAGTAGTGGTTCGTTTACATCTAATCATAGTGTATCGTTAGTTTGTATCGTTAGTTTGTGTCGTTAGTTAGTAGTTATCGCTAGACAAAGTTTTTAGCGTCGGAAATTAACCTTAATCAAAGGGAAGTCAAGCCGCTAGTGATGGACCGGAAGGATGTAATTTTAGCGACTGCTATCACAGTTACTATTATTACTGTGGCAGCCACAATCATGTCGCAGAGAGCTAGGAGACGTAATGTGTGCACAATACCCCCCTGGATAGAGAGGAGGAAGTTGGGGGATACTAAGCCTGGTTGAACATGATGAACTTCTGATAAAGGACCTAAAGGCCTACCGTGTTTTTTTAAGGATGACGGTGGAGCAATTTAGTGCTATATTAATTATCACCAGGCATGATTATGAAAGATCAGACACGACGGACAAGAATTCACGAGAGCACTGTTTGCTTAATTATTCCCGAAGCGAGTAAAATATCCATCGGAATATGAAAGAGGTTTTTTTAACGTTTGATACGAGTCAATTGTTTTAATTTTACCCATTATATGGTCGTCGCGATAAGAAACATAAGTTAAGGAAAATTGTGAATGACCAGAATAAAAGGAGAAGAGCAGTTGCTAATTCTTTTAGTGGTAATAACACAAACTGATTCTCGCTCTATTGCGGTGAAGTAAGCATAATACTATCTCCTGTAGCATTTAAAAATACTGAATGAAATAGCTCTTTGCCTATCTGCAGGCATATCATTTGAATGCATTATCTTCGGTTGCTTCATATTAGCCCCTTCTGGGATAATTTTTGTGGGCTAAGGTGACATGAGTATCATCTTCGCATATCATGTGAACGGATCATATTCGTATATCATTTGAATAATTTGAAAGAACGAGTAGCTGACATGAACCAAATCCCATGAATCGAATCATCGAAATGAACCGAAATTACCACGTCAAATTACAAAACAATCCCATTGAATTCCGTTGTTTCAAATAATCAAAAGAACCCAGATGCACGTCGTACACTCATATCTTGCGATCATTCACGGGATCGTGCGAACGAAAATAGAACATGTTCCAATTTTGCTCAAATGGTCATGCGCATAATTTTTCACGCGCGGAATTTTCCGTTTCATACGATGCATGAGCGTCATGTGCATGATCATTCGAATGACTATTCGTAAGATCATTCGCCGTGTAAAAACGGCCTTAAGGTGGCTGGTCTTAAAAACCAAAGTGAACAGATTTTCTTAAAAATTTCCAAATATGTTCCTTTTTGGATATTCTATGGAATATCGAAGAATAAACGGGGGCTCATCGGCATACTTGTTGCGATATTTTACATTCTTTTAACATGGAGCCTTACGGCGCTCTCCACTCCAATAGGATAAATTACGCACTTTCTCCATTCCTACTGAACAGATTGTAACCAAAAACTGATACAATGTAGCTCTAATAAATTAAAATCTATTCTGAAAAAATCAATTAATACTATCGACTGAAATTTTTCGTAAATACGATTTTAAAAATTCATGCGAGAATTTCAAATGTCGCGCAAGGCTATGTGGTGTAAAGTTGGCAACGTGGCACACGAAAGTACGGGACATGCTAAAAGGTCACGTAGACATGACGAACAGATCTAACTTGGGCAGAATGGACGCTGTTGCCGGATTAAAAACGAAAGATTAAATAATTTATAGAAACATATTTTAATACCAGTTCGCATTCGAGTGACAATAGATCTTCATCAAATTACTTATTTTGAATTCTATGGCCACGGGTGTGAACTGTTTTCGGAAAATTAATTTCGCAAGAATGACTTACGAAATGAATCAAGTCCGCATTTAAGCAAATTTCTATGGCAATGTGTAAATTTAAAGGACAATATTTCAGAATGTACCTGAAACATAAGTCATTCCTACTGAATATAGTGTAACTACGACCTATTTTTTAAATATTAAACGAGCATTAAAATTTAAGTAACTAAATTTCTCAATGACTAACGATTACCCGACCAGCCACCTTTAGAATCACTATCGCGATCCATGTGTCATTACTGTGATTAAAGATAACTAAGCTTATTTTTCATTTTATTTTCAATCCATTGTAGTAGGCATTGGGTGATTATACGTGCCAACTTATTACTCGATCTATTATGTATACCAACTAATTGCTAAAGTAATTCAATATTGGTATTAAATTTAGTAACAATTAGTATAAAAACGAATATCTGTGGAAAGGTCCAATGCTGGTTTTATCTTGAAATAGTAGCATCACAGTGATTGAGTTGATTATTATACGACCGCAAAGCTTAGGAATCATTTTGGGATGCTAGGGTCATCATCAGTGTAGAGGTACATACATGTCCGCGGATCACCGAGATGTACACAATGTTCAAAAGCTATTATAAATGTTTTATTGCCCTTGTTGCCCAGCAGTAAGTGGGAGGACATAGATACCTCTCTTAATCGGCGAAGAGGAAGAGCCAGGACAGGTGTAATTGGATGTAGAACTATTTCCGAGGATTTAGCTTACCGATACAATAAAAGGCGCGAGGGTTGTAAATGCTAAAATGTTTCCGAGAAAAATTAATATCCTTAAACGCCAAACTTTGCAATTTTCCGAAATAAATTGTAGAAATACTCTAGATTTTACGTCCGAACGTACGAAACACGGATTCATTCATCTTGAAATAGTTTTTATTGCTTTTATCTTGTAATGTCCACTCTTATTTCCGCTACATGCATTTTAGCTGATCATTTGCCATTTAAGGTTTGCTATGTAGAAGGAAGAAATGTTTGAACTCATGATATTGGCATTCGTGCCCTTAAAGAGACTGTTAATTGGAAGGAACGCAGTAGTACGGAGATAATACACCTGTTATGCAATGGAGCATTTCACTTGCGGTATTAATGCAATTGTTTGAGAGTTATTTCCCAAACTTTTTTCTCAGTGGAGTAAATGATATCCGTTAATATCGGTACTATATTTCTTCATACCTTTGAAAAGTACATCGTCAAGTAAGTTTTTTTTAAATGATGGCATGCCCTCTTATTTGACCGGCCGGCATTTGATATGTTCGTATTTATATTTTACCGACATTATTTTTTTTATTTAATTCCATCGGAAAAATATTGGTAACTATGACCACACTTTTTTTGTAGATTTTCGCAGCTCATACTTGCTATTATGCTTTTGGTTCTGCGAGTAATTATTAAATATTATGCGCAACAGTTTCACCGTGCTATGCTACCGGCTTCGTCGTTGGTTTTTTTAGCCCGACGAAGCCGGCAGCATAGCACGGCGAAACTGTTGCGCAAATTATTTAATAATTACTGGCAGAACCAAAAGCATAATAGTAACTATGACCACAGTTTATTGTTTGTACGTCAAATTTGAATTCATCCACAGTTCATGATTAGTTTGGTTTCTTTTATATTAATATTGCAGTCCATATTTGACACCAAAGTACTACCTTAAACTTTTTTGTAATTTATATACGATGAATGTTTTGAACATAATATTTTAGGATCACGACAAACATGTTCGTAGTAATTCACTTTCATAGCTCGTCTTGGTCCCAATAAGATCTTTAGGAAAGTTATAGGGTTTTGTAGACAGCTGTGATTTTCAAGGGTATATATTAGGTCACATGTCTTTTTAATAGACACGAAGCAGCCTGCTGATAATAAAGACAAGTATATCAAGAAAAACTGTGGACTACATGCGCGGAGATTAAAATCTATGTATAACTCGCATTGCTCTAATTTATTTGTGAAGGGCTTGTAATATTCTGTCAAGTCATCCCCACGTTGGGAACCATTTCTGTAATATTCTCAATGGGCGATTTATTGTTGCCCCGCGTTGGAAGCTGATTTATGTAATGAAAACTATCTCTGTTTCATTTTTAATCCCACACTTCGAGTATTTATTCTTTGTTTTAGTCGGTAGAGCATGAGACTTAAATATACACATATATGCAAATTGCACACAGTTATATTATGGTACATTCAATAATACCTCACCCTCCACTTGTCGTCCGTCTTCTAGGCTCATTTTAAAAGACCATAGCACTCCTGTGCACGCTTGATCCATCACTTTATATACATTTACAATGCACTCAATTTTCACAATATCCACTTTTCTTTGTCTAGAAAGGGAAAAGTGGATATTGTGAAAATTGAGTGCATTATAAATGTATATAAAGTGATGGATCAAGCGTGCACAGGCCATATGAGGACGCGCTCCTCCTTGGTCAATTCTTCTTCCCTAGTAGTAGTGGGTCTCCGTTATTATCTCTCAATCCCACAAGCTTTGTTTTAAAACTTCTCCGCGGAACCCGTTCGTCTTGGCCGCTTCCGTTGTTATCATCTCCCGCTCTCCCTCTCCCACCTCTTGTTTTTAACTCCCCCGTTACTCTATGTTCGCGGAGTCGTGTTATTGCCTTTCTTGTGTTATTCATACATTACAGTAATCTAGCGGTTAGAGGAAGGTTATGATGAAAGTCAGAGAATATCCAACGAACTCTTACACGTGCCGTGCCCTTTCTACCTCTAGTACTTGCTTCTTCATCTCAGCATAAGTCCTACCTTTCTTCATCCCGTCCATAAAACCGATTCTCTTCCTTCCCCTTCCCCGCTTACCCAACATCCTACCCTCTATCACGGCCTTCAGTACCCCTCATTACCCCTTCCAGCAACCTACCCTGTCTTCCCCTAATCTCATCCATAACTTTCCTCTCCTCGCCCACTATGTCAAGCACTTCCTCATTTGTCTTCCTTTCCGTCCAACGCACCTTCTCCATCCTCCTCCACACTCACATCTCGAAAGCTTTCAACCTATTTTCGTCTTCCTTTCTGAAGGTCCACGTTTCTGCCCCATACAACGCCACACTTCATATCAAGTGCTTCAACAGCATCTTTTTTACATCCTTACTTAAGGTCCCCGTCCCTCCCTTCAGCTCCCTTCTATTATTGAACGCTTCCTTCGCTAGCGCTATTCTCCTCATAATGCCTTTACTACTATGTCCTGTTTCATCTAGCGTACTAACCTAGTAATTAAATTGTTCTAATTGCTCCAGTTTGTGACTTCCTACTTTTATCACCATCTTCGCTTTCTTTGTCCTAGAGAATCTCATTACTTTTGTTTTCTTATTATTAATCTTCATTCCGTTTTTCTCGCACTGCATTTGCATTTCATTTCCAGTGCATCTGGCTGATGTGTTACCCCGCTCCTAATTTTTGTCGAATTGCCACGAGTTCGTGCTAAATATGCCCAACATGGCGTTCCTTTCCGTCACCTTTGACTTTCAACAATTGTAGCCCAAGCTGTTCTGTTACAGGCTTGTAAATGGAATGATAGCTACGATCAAAAGACTATCGCGCGATCCTTTTCCGAGTGAAGCGAATTGGACGCGATAGCGAACCGGGCTCTAATTCGACGAGAATTTCCGAAGGCAGTGTCCTATTCAGTGTCTCAAGATGAGCTTTCTGGGTTGGATGGGATAATCCGATTGGATTCCTTTCTTTTTTAGAAATTGAAGCCGGTGTAATTTTAGTGCCTCTACAGCTTTTAGGCCCGGAAAGGGTGTTAATAAACCTTCTTTCTGTTGAGTTAAGACTTTCCTTTCAAGTTTTAAGCTTTTGAGAAAGCGTAAGTTGACCATTTCAATCTTAATCAGATTCAGTATTTATAGGATTTGGAAATCAATAAAGGCGTGTTATTTAAGTGTTTACGTGTTCTTGACGTCAATTAACGCATAAGACATACATGCCACTGTAGCGTCGGACTGTGCTTAAAAATCAGAAACATTTATTTTCCATTTTCTTTACTATGTAATTCTTCTAACTCGCACAGAGCAGCTTCCAGTCTAACTCTTATTCCTTACTCAACAACACGTTCTCCCTTTTTAACAGAGCCTTAGCAACCAAAATATTTTAGCAATCAAACAGTTTCACACTAAAATAAATTCAAGCAATTAAACAGACATTATACCAAATTAAAACAAAATCAAAACAAACGGTAAGTTAAGGTTCAAACGTTACACCACTTTATGGTTCCTTACCACCTACCTACCAACATGGTTGCCAACTACAGGGAATAGGAGAGTGTTAATATCGAGGGCGCTTTATAAGGTAAGGGAACCACTTGGCAATTGTGCAATTTTGAGTGTGTGTTTCTTTATGTAACCGGAGATTTAAGATTTTCACGGTCTCCAATTGTTATATACCCTATGCGTAGATGATTCCTCTTCATCGCCACTTTTTTAATAATTGTAATTTTTTTCTTCTTTTAGGAGATAAGAGGTCTCTGATATCTCCCGAAAGAAGAAAAAAATATATATTCCCTACAGTTGCGATAGAAGGATTGTTTAAACCGCATTTTTCGATAATCTGTTTCTATCTCTCGCCGTCATTCTGTCCACAAATGCAATGCTAGGTTGGGACAAAAAAACCATCGTTTCAACAAAAACATACTATCACAAGTACCTTTCAACGAGCTGTTGAATTTCTAAAACTCAATCTTATGGAAGCTGAATTTTCGATGATTTGAAAGAAATTTCATGCTTTTTGTATTGTTCCTTCGTAATTCTTCTGTAACTTGGGGTTTCTGTAGCACGAATCATTTTTCAGTTACGTAGGTACTTGGGAGTTAGATTTTGGAGTGTGCGATTTCTCATACCAGTTTGTCCTTTAGCTCAATGCGTATAGCTATTCTTTTGTACAGAAACTCATTTATTCATGTAACATTGGGAGCTTTCCAATCATGGTGTTGAAGTTAGTGCACTTTAAGATCAACTTTGCCATCGATCTGTTTCGAAGTTAGCTGCCCAGTGCGCAGGGTCTAAAACACGAATGAAAAGCGAGTGCGCTACTGTGCTGCGAAGTGATTAGCGCACTAGAGCGAATGGAAGGCACTCTTTGTTACAAACAGATTTTTTAGATGATGATTGGTTTTTGTTGTAGCTGTTGTCTCATCTGGAATTAGAAAAATTAAATGTGTGTGCTTGATGTTGATGGAATAAATTCTCTTTCGATATAATTTATAAGTTTCAGATTTCATTCAAATATTTAAACCTTAAACCCTACACTTAACAACAATTGAGGTACTCCTGTACCTAAATCGTCATTACAATGTAACCATACGTAGAGCTAGAACAGACACTTTAAAGCACAGTTACGTATTCCTAGGGCCTAAATTATTTTGTGCATTACCGGCATCTATCGCTAATATAAAATATGAATGTAAATTTTATAGAAGTGTGAAAGAATAGTTATTTTCTATTGATGATATATAAATTTTATTTTAAAGTTGTGTGAAATGGTAGATCTCACAGCAGTGGTTCTGTGTTCCGTATGTAACTGTAGCAGCGTTAATACAAAGTTGTTATTATTACTTGTGTTGCAACACATTCAAAATATTTTTTTCATAATTAAGAACGAGTCGGCAACCCCAAAACGGAGTTTCTCCATAGGGATACCTATATTCCCAATGTTAAGGGTCAATGTCATTGTATAATGTATTTGATGTTGTGAAATAAAATTTATTATTATTATTTGGACGAGATGAAACGGTTTCATTCAACCCGTCGCCATGAAATATTTCATCTCTCGACACCCTTTTGCACTCTTCCTGTCCTAGCTTACAAGGGTTGCTTTCGAGCATCGAGCGAAATTGAAAGTTCCTAGCTCTATTTTACTTGATCCTGTGTAGAAATTATGGTGTGCAAAGTGTGCATGGTGCGTGAGACCGTTGGGGAGTCTCCCCCACAACTCGTCTTGTCCCCGCTGCCATGTGGAAGAGGGTTTTCGTCAAAACGAAACCTTATGGGGGGCGGGCCCTTCAAGGAGGGAGGGGTGTGATCAAAGCCTCTGCCGACGAGGAAGGTGGGGTTGGCCGGGTCGTGTAGCACCGACACCCTTTGACACCGTCCCCCTGGTTTTTCTCTTTCCTTGCCACCACCCTTAACCCTTAAGCTGCGCCGGCCTCTTGTGTTCGCTGCCCCCGTGTGAGGAAAATTTTACTCTTTACTAGTGGAGGAAAGTTAGCGGTAGGTACAGGACCCTTAAATTTGGGTCTATTTATTTTCGTGTGCTGGAGAAAGTCATCGAGCACTTGTGAATATGCAATGGTTATGATTTGAGCTATTTTACGTGGAAGTTTTTTGAGAAAGTCCCTATAAACTTACTTCTTTTGTTCGATGCTCAACAGAAGAAAGTCGAACTCTTCTGGGTGCCTTTGCATGGAAGTATTAACGGAAATGAAGCAGCAGATGAGCTTGGAATAATGGGAGCTCACTGTTATCCTGTTGGCCCAGATCCTACAATACAAGTCGCACTTGATATGATGAAAGTTTGAGATCTAGACATGGACCACAGCCCAGCTCCTTGAGATCTGGAAAACAACGCAAAGCTTGAGACCGTTCATGGGCCAAATTCCAGCTTTGCAAGAAAGCTACTATCATTAGTGCAGTTAATGAAACAAGAGCAATTTCCACAAGTATGACATTTATTGTACAAATTGAAAATTGCTCTTGTTTCATTAACTGCAGTGATGTTCCGGTTCCACCCTATCACGCCTGAAACCTCAGATTTTGTTACTGTCATTAGATTGAGAACCATGCTAGGACTTTTAGAATTGCAATTTGAGAACATGATAGGACTGTTAACCAGCCGCTATCCAGTGACGTAACTGTCTTCACAGCATGGAAATTGAGGATACGCCGAGTTGCAGATGGTGTGAAGAGGATGAGGAAACCACCACATCCCATCTATTGTGCGATTTCCAAGTCATTGCAACGACTCGGAATCTGTGCCTGGGAACTTCCTTTTCGGAACTCTGGGACATCAGACATAAAATGCTATACTTTATTTTAGTTATTTTTTATTTATTAAATACCAAGCAGTTTACAAATTCCTTTATTTTTAGTCGTGAAGTTGAATATTAAACCAAGTAGGAAAATGTTTCCCTGGAGTTAGACTTTCTAGGGAAAACGGGGGTCAATATTTTAGGGAATTATCCAATGGGGTTTTCGAATCATTCTCGGGTGAGTTGAAACTTCGAGTGGGACTGATAGAAAAGGGCAGAAGGTGACGGTCAACTGCACAAGAACGTTTCTCCAGCAGTCGTCCGACGAAACGTAGAAATGCCTTCCCCGCAGCGAAAGGGTTAACAGGGGTCCACACTAAAGGCTCCCCCGACTCGACTTCAACGTTCCCGTGCACCCTAAAGGGGGGCGGGGTGGGGGTGTACACTTTACCCGTGGGGTGGAATGTGTAAGGGGGGAATTTAATTATGGGCGTGGTTCGGCGACTCCTTCCTTCCCCTTTTCGGGTTGCGTGAGGCGTGAAGTGTTCCGGACCTACTCTCAGGCACGCACCAAGTATTTGGCTCCACACAAGGGGCGTGGACGGGTGCGAAGAAAATCCCCGGGGGAATAGACACTCGAGGCGAGAAATTCAATTTTATACTCCTCTAATTATTGAATTATCTGTATATATATAAAAGTCAATGTATGTATGTGGGTATGTTCCACATCTCCTCCTAAACCACAGGACCGATTTTGATGAAATTTGGAACGCATATTTGTTACTGGTAGGCAAAAAACACTGTATGGTTCAATTAACCGAAACCCCATTTTTTCAGGGTTAAGGTTGTGATCCTTAGTAATACATAAAAATGTAATGGTCTCTGTCTGTCTGTTGCTCCATCACGCAAAACCTACTGGACCGATTGAGCTGAAATTTGGCATGTAGATAGAATAAATATCTGGTTGTATCATATGCTATATTAAAAAGCCCTAAGGGCCCCCAAAGGCCCCCGAGGGTCCCCCCTGGTGGTCTATGCTAAGCATAGTGTTCGGTGAATTGGTTTCATTTTTTGCTTTTTAAAAGTACATTTACTCAAGATATAGGGCTGGAATTTTTTTTATCGGATGGCTGAATAAATATAATTTCTAATTTATCAATCGATTTTCTTCTACGCTCCGTATTTGTCTGAAATTCATGTTTTCAGTTGAAAAATCTCACATTTTTCCCTGAAATCAACAATAACATATTTCCTTGATAAACAGAGATTTCATTTTCATAGAATATTCACGCCTTTAGCATTTTAGTATCACGCTTTCCTGCAGACCCATGATAGTACGTAGAAACAAAATCCGTATAAGAAGATCCCAGAGTACCAAGGACCCCATTATAGATTGCCTCGGGGGGTAATCGTTAAATTCAATGCATATTTAACAAGTATTCTCTTCAACGTCTACTCTCAAAGTAGCTCTCAAAGGGGCACTTCATATATATGAGAGGACACTTACGTAGTAAACGTTACACATAAAGGAATTAATATACTACACACTTAAAAGAATATATACGTGCAGCGAATATCAATGGTAATAATGCCTCTGTTGCTACAACAAACACGGCGTTGTTTATTATCGTTTAATACCCAAATGTATTACACTTAGTGAAACCGTCTGCCTCTCATTACGATCGCGAACTGTTTTTAGACCAATTCCCACATCAGTAACGTCACGAATTATTTATACGTTTAAAAGTGTTAAGGTGCAGTTAACTTAGGTACATTCACTCAATCATCGAGTTGCCGCCTCTTCTAGACTCTCACTTGCCGCTGTGTTTTCGTTCCTTGGACTTAAAATTATTTCCATCAACATGCCTAATGGAAAGAAGAGTAACTTTTCGAAATGGAAATGCAATTGCAATTCGAAATGGAAATGCAAAAAAATTTCGAAATGGAAATGCCATGCATAATGGAAAGAAGAGTAACTTTTCGAAAAAATCATCTAAAGCAAAATGAATGTCTTATTTGCGAGAAAATGAACCCTTGAAAGAAAAACGACAAAGGTTAGACTTGGATGATCAGAGACATGCCCACCAGCGATCTCATGAGATTCTCCCCGTGGTGTTTCTCGGGTTACGCTAAGATCCGCACAAATTTAATCCTTACCCAACATACGGACGGGTAACCAGCTCTAAATCTGGTTCAAATACAGACCCATCTGTTTCGAACCTTCAATCTGTTTCAAGATGGCGGAAATTATAATGACGTCACTACATGCTTCTTACCCGTAAGAAGAACGGAAATTCTGCGCAAATAACGACATCCGTGCATGAAAATCGACAAGTGCACTAAGAATCACCATATATTTTTTATTTAGCAACCGAAACCAATGATTATGGCTATGCCGAAGGCGTATATGGGGATTCATAGTTTAAATAAACATGGTTTCTGCTGCCATTACTCCTCTTGACGTTATCAACTGCTGGATTGTACCCTTCTGTCCAATCCTGATTAATATACTCAACGCACATATCAACGTTGAATAGTTCAACTGAATTAAGTCATGGAATGCAAATATATGTATGTACACAAGGGAAGCGATCAAGCTGTTAATCACTCAGAAGACGGCTCAAGAGAACCGTAGGGACGAGGTGACCATCTATCAACCTTTGCTACTTAAGTAGTAATGAGTCTGTATGGCCGATTTTTGGGTTTCCAATGCATGAAAGTAGACCAATGTAACTCATGTATCCGTGCACCTGGAAAACGGTCAGCGTGTCTACTACAACGAACACAACATACAAGATAGGTTACGAACTCCACGAATGACCACGCATACAGTTTTTCTTCAGGCTTTGAGGTTTTCTTATAAAATAAGTTTAACGTTTTTCACACCCGTTGAATTTCAACGGGTTCCTTCTGCTCGTCTTCATTAAAAAGACCTGGCTTTCATCTGGGAAAGATATTAGTGTTTCTTGACCGTGGTTAACATTTTGTCTACATGGGATCACTTTCTATAGATATTTTGAGTACTTCGGAGATCGTACCGACGCACCACTTTGAGCAGTTATATTTAAGGTGGCTGGAGCGGTAATCGTGAATCGTTGAAGGTACATTCTAATAATTTTTCAAGTAAGTCAAAAAAAAATATTCTTGGACCACATTTCACTCAAGTACAAGTTTATACGTTGGAAATAACCATAAATGCAGTAGTGAATATGTTGCAAGTGTTACATTTAAAAAATTTGCTTCAATTAAAGTATTGTTTTGACTTGGATTTTCGGCGCGAAATTCGAAATTTACGAGAAAATCATATCTAAATACGCTATTTTTACTCGGAATGATACCTTGATATTTCTTAGTAGCAATTATAATAATATGAAACTTCTTATTTCGCATTTAAGAGATAATCTGTATATACGTAATCGATTTTTTTCACAATATATGCCGTGTGCCATAAGAGTACTTGTTAAAATATCATTGAATTGCCAGGAAACCAAATCGGTAGCATACAGTTTTTTTCACTTTTATCGATAGATATTACAAATAAGGACACGTATGCAAAGTTTCACTCAAATCTGTATTTTAACAAAAATCGCTCCAGCCACCTTAATCAGTGGCATCTTTCGTAGGAAGGATTCGATATCTTCAAAGTTCCATGGTGACGGAATTTTGGCGCTGTGGTCTCAATGACTACCGTTGTTTACATTTAAATGTGAGTAATATTTCGTGGCTATGACGTCAAAACCTCGTTATTGCCGTGCTTACAAATACCGAGCATTATATTAAGTAGTGATGCCGTTTTAGAACCGGAGGTATGTCCTACACGGCATGCAAACACTAATTAGCTGTAACATTTTACTCGTAGCTGAGATATCATGCTCAGTTTTTGCTCGTTTTTTGTTTGTCCTGTACATAATGTATTAAATTTTCCATGAAATTAAATATTTTAGTTATGAGTAGGATTTAGTCCAATATTAGTTTATTTTCTGTATCCAGAAATGGCTGGCTCGGTCATTTCTCTGTCAATTAAAATATTGATGGCAGAACTGGCCATCATTGGCTGGTTAGAATCGTGGACAGATTATAGTGAAGGGCCACCACCCATTTTCATCCTATTGACTGAATTCCTGCTAAATGTCCTTTACAGCTTTCGCGCGAAACTTTAGCGAAGTAATTATTTCGCGACTAATTCACCGCTGGGCGACACGACTCAGTTAAACTCATCCACTCCAGTTGCCTTTTTTCGAAAAGGAAAATTTAGGGAAATTGCACGTGTGCTCAAAAGGATGTTATTCACTGAAATGTTAACGAATTGAAAGAGAGGGAGGCATCAGGACGTTCCACATGCCTATTCTAACTATAATATGGGAAAACAGACTTTCAGAGAAATTATTTTTACTTCCACTCATGCCTTTCACCCTGTCCATGGCGTAACATTCCATGCATCGGTCTGCCCCCAGACTTAAGGAGAAAAACTTCACCTAATCAAGACATTTATTGAGGGCTAAAAGCCTGGGCTTGAATGTCTTATTTTTTCGAGTTTGCATTCCCTCTCTTGAATTTTAACAAACAAGGATTTGTTATTTGCCAAAAAACAGTAAATTTCATCTTAAGCTGCACGAACGAAGGCTCATATCGAGGGAAATGCTGCACAGTGAAGCAATTCACTTTTTAGATTTCATACAGTTTTGATAACCACGTTCGTCCATCCCGTCTTTCTGCTAATTTCTTTTTTCCCTGCTTCGCCATCTTATTTTCCTGATTCGCCTTTGCCTTGTTCAAATGGTATGCTTGTGAGTGACTTGCAAGCCATTGGTACCTTGAAAAATGGCAGTTATCTGTTTGCCATATCCTATGTAGGACGAAACGCTGAGGAAATTATGAATCGTATTGAGGTTAATTTCTCATAGGTCTTCACATCCGATCACTGCTGTCAAATGGCGTTCCGCGCAACCGCCTGCCACCAACTTTTGCGATAAATGTGAGAAAGTGAGTTAAGATAGTAGTTGTGGGTGGTTGATGGTCTGAGTTTGCTGGCAAAGGCAAGGCGGACGAAGGGGGTGAGTTTCTGCAGTTACCGGGTGGGGGAAGGCTTGCAATAATCGGAGAAGGCGACTTGAGGGCAGGGGGTGCTCGAGGGAACGAAAGGGTGGTCAGGGGAAATGGAAAAGCCCCTTTCGGAGCCCCCGACCCCTTTCCCCTCCCCACCCTTACACCTCCCTAGGGTCGATGTGTTGGACGGCGTGTCGGAATGGAAGCACATAAACGACCAGTAAATCTCATGGCTCGTTCGATGTCGGTTACCTCATAAAATAAAGTGTGTTTTGTTGCCCGGGCGTCGGGGGGTGGGGGTGGAGAATGCTGTCAGTCGGGGGTTGGTGGAGAATACATATTCTCCTTTTTTTGTTAGGGTGCCGTGCGAGGGATTTTTAAGGGTGCAGGAGTGTGGGGGTTTGTCGGGAGAGAGTGAGTTGGGTTGGGGTTTGCGTCGGTTTGAGATTAAATGAGTGTGGTTGGGGAGATTGGTCGCGATGGGGAATGCGATGAAACTGTCCCTCCCCCCTTTGCTTTTATTCCCTCGGAGCGAAGAGTGAGCGGACGATGAGGGGTACAGAATGGAAGCGCATTTATTGCGTAACTGTAAAAGGGCCTAACCGTCGTAAGACATTCATTAAAATTTCATAGTATAAGATTTCGGAAGTAATGGCCTTTGCGGTTTACGAATTCAAGCTCCCGAGAAAACCTTCACTGAATGCATTTCGTCATTTTCGGCATCAGGTGCCTTGATGTTGAAATCCAATTTCACAATGGTGATGTATCTGAATACATAGATTTAATTTCAACGTGGGTATATTATTATGCTATACTTAAGTCGACAATATGTGCGTGAAACTTTGACGTGAAGTATCATTATGTCAACACTGGGAAACTGAGAGGAATGGCTATTTTTGTGCTAGCAATAATACAGCTTTTTGGACGCCCTCATTTAAAACATTCTGCAAATAGTAGATCCCTACTTATTTTTCATATAAATATCATTCAATCGTAGGCTTTCCGAGGATTTTAGTATAGAAGTAGCAGGTATCATTTTCTACTACTTGGCCACCTATGTAATATTCTAAATTGTAATTTGAATGAAGACTAATATCCGAGGGGAATTTTCATTAAATAGGCAGAATCGTTTCGTTTTAAGTATGCGAACATTTTTGGGGCTAGCGACAAAAGAAAGATCTTTTGGCGGGGAGTTAAATTTGCTAATGCTTATCACATTTTAGGGATTTATTGTGTGGGTTTATGTTTGGTTATGTGGAATTTAATGGGGAAAGTAGAAAAATAATTGAATGATCTGATGCTCTTCCGGCGAATCCACTGAATTATGGTTTCTTGGGTCGGGTACCAACCGGGTGAGGGGTTCCATTTCCACCGGGGAAATGGAACCTCTTACCCGAATAGCACCCCGGAACCTATAATTCAAAGAAAAGCATTTGATTCCGTAATTGAAGATTATAACTATGGCAGACTAGTTAATTTAACTGGTTTACTTCTCAATTGTATTCGGGTATAGTTGTGATACTGGTTTCGCTGCTATAATGTCTTATGAGTATAACCGTCATTTTACTTCAAATGTTTCATCTGTGCGAAATGAAATTTTTACTGAATAAAATTGCCGTTAACTTTTATTAAACAGATATTCCCAAATTTACATTGTGTTTACTTTTAGTTTTAGCAAATATATTTGAGAGTTGAGCGTTGTTTTTTTAAGTGCATCATGTAGCTACTAGGAAGCAAAGACCGAACTTCAATGCTGGCTTTCGGATTCATTTCATGTTTACGCTAATAGTCCCACTGTATAACTTCCATCATCACCTGAAAGCAGCACTTGCGATGAGGATTTATCGAATGGCATCCAGTGGGAACACTTGAACGAACATGAACATTCCTTTTAAGCTGTTTACAGTGTATGTATAATCTCCTCCGCGCTGTCACCCTTGGTATTTATCCGAGGGACGCATTTAGAGCTTGGAGAAGGGTCCCACGAAAAAAGTATTTGTAAGTTAATTGAGGTTGACTAAAAGCTATCGCTCAATGGATGTCTTGTGTGGTGTTTTTTTGAATGGATAAGGGAGGAATCAGGACACATATGTGAGAATTGGGAAGGAGTACTCCTATTGTGAACACTTACTATAGAGATTAGTTCCCTCGAGAAAGAACGTCAGAAGATTGGTAACGTATTACTTGCTTTGTTAAATGAAGTAAATGAATTGGTATTTGCTCGTAACACATTCTATTTTCTCCCTCCTCTTCTTTTAACTGACTGACTCGTTTTAAATATTTTAACATTGTTTTGATAGAAAGGGCAAAGAGCGAGTCGGGAGAGGGAAATCCACCCAAAAATAATGACGAAACAGGAAATTTGTAAAATAAAAACAACTGTGATGTTAACTTCACATGCATTCTTACCTAAGCCTTAAGACATAGAGGATAAATGATTTATAGTCACTGATATCTCCGCATAAAGAGACTATGTCAGAGTGTATTTCCAAAAAAATATATACCTAATCGCCATCTGTAAGCCAAATTAGCCACTAAATAGGGTTGTACTCCCAATTGAATACTATTTTTAGCCCAAAGAATATTTTTCTTGCAAATGTTTACGGAAGTTAAAAATCGTGAAAAAATCGAGTGGAGACCAATTTATTTCTCTCGAGAACTCTCTCCTCTCTGTTCGAAGTAAAATGTTTAAGGTAAGTCCTTGAGGCAATACTATGATCTGATCTCCTTTGGTGAGCTGGCCTTGAAATTCATTCTCAGAATTCATAGATACCAATTTTGTGTTCTTCTTGCTATTGTTTTCACTTTAGATTATGTACTGAAAATTTGCGGTGGTGCAAGGTACAAAACATTTTCCTTATTTTCTCCAAATTATTGGTTACATTACAAGAAAAGTTGTTAAAAATTAGAATCTTCTTTCTTTTGTTTTCTTACTTTTTCCAAAGTTAATTATAGGTGATAATTCTTCAGACAGTTCTTCCGTGCGCACTGTTCGTCTCGCAGGATCTTTTTTCCTTCTGTCTCGGTGGAGCGTCCTTAGATAGCCCTTTGCCCTCACCCTATTTCGTGTCCCTGATCTCCTCCTGTACTTAAATTCCTCTCTTTCCTCGACCCTTCCACCCCTTGTCCTCGCATTTCCCTGACAGATTATTTCGCACTGGCCGGTGATTCCGTGGATGAAAAGCTGGGAGCCAATTATTCGATTGATCATATTTGATAAATTTTCGATTCATCCGCTGAAGCGTATGATAGCATTTATGGCTCAGCAGTTAACGGTCAAAGAAATATATTTTATCAGCACCGATGTCTCGTGGACCAGTGTGATGTCGGTTTTGGATGATTGAGAGGTCTGTGTTTTATCGAGCGCAAAAAAATTCATCGATAAAAAAGCTTCAATGTGATAAAATCGAGATAAATTTCATGTATACATAAAAGACGATATTATAGGGAAGGCGAGATTAGTTTGATTTAGAAGAAATGGAAAGCAGCTTGGAAAAGCTCCTGGATATTGTATAAGTTGGATATATATATATATATATATATATGAGTGCAGGGAACAATCTAATGCCACGCCGTCAAAATTAAGACTACTTGTTTATTAATTGAATAGTTAAAGAAACTGGTTTAGGTGATCAATTTTAACACATAGATATATACTCGAAACAATAAAATCTTAGACGTGGTATTGTTTCGTAATATTTCTAGTTTTTAACTTGATAAATAATATGATAAACGAAACAATATCACGTGAACTCAATGCGGGTATTTACGAGCATAGCCCGCCATGTATAAAGGTCGCTATTTGTTGAAGAATAGTATTCCTTCGAATGCTGCTTCTTGCATAACCTGAAGATTTTCAATGCTATAAATTCCATCTATTTTTATTAGTGCCACTTAGGTTCATAGCTTAATATATGTGTGATAAATTATCCTAATTTCTGAAAAACGCTTTGATAGTTATGTTTGAAATGGAATTGCATACTCGGCAAAATGTATTAATTGAATTCAATATAGTGTGTATAATTTATGTGATTTTACTAATATTTATATTTTTTATTTACAGGTGAGTGATACCAATGGATGTGAAATGAGCGTTCTTCATTTGTCTCAACAATGGTGAGTTGATTAAAATATTTACGGCTTACTTAGGGCTTCGACAACCAACTCAACATTTCTGCAAAGCAACGGCCGTAAAAAAAATACAGGAGGAAAAATGGATATTTCATAGTGGTACATTGGAATGTCTTTTTTATGTATAGGAGCTTAAACATATTTTAATAAGTTTAATGGATCTTAATTCACTGCCTCCCCAGTTTTCTTGAGTAACTGGCCGTTAGTTGCTTACTTGCATTCATTCAAAGCTAATGAAATCAAGTAACTGCTCTGACTGCACGATAACTTGCCATTAAGTAACCTATATATTCTAGGGAGCCGCCGCCATGGCGGACGAATCGCAATTACACACGAATTTTAGTTCTTGGGAGATGATTAAAATAAAGGTCAGGTGGTGTCCACGACCTTAACAGTACATTGCGTGAAACCACGTCTTCATGTGGGCTAGGGATGGAGTTCTGAAATTTTCTGTATGACTGGATGACTTTCATGGGCTTCTTATATTAAAAATTTTATGCTCTTTTACCCTGTAACCATTTTCTGCAGAAATTAGCTCTATGTAGACATTATTCCTAAAATTCACCAATTTTTGTGTGCGCTCCCTCTCTCTCTCTTTTTAACCTCAATAAATAAAGCATGCTTTTTGATTTGTTTGCGGTATAGAACGATTTTATTTCTTTCCAATGAACCTGATCGCGAACTTCTCAAAACTTTTTACGTGTAGATACGCTAACTTTACGCTGGCTGCGAGGCGGGACATTATCCATAGGTTCTTGGCGGCTATATTTTGTATGATGTCTGGCCAAGTGGGTATTTGTAATACTTTTGCAACCTTCCTCTTTCGAATGGATCATGGCTTGCTTGAATGCTCCTTATACTTACCTACTTTCCGGGTTCTAAAGAAATGTTTGGCATGTACGATTTTTTTCATCACCCACAGGCATACGTGCCCCCACCATTCGCACCAGTGTATAAGACATTTCACGTCAAAAAATAAATTCCCTCTCTCTTCTCCAACCGAATCGAGAAGGAGAGCGAGGAACGATTGGGGGAAGCCAGGGCAATATAATAGTTCTTGCCCATGCATATCTCGTAAATACACGAGCATTCAACGGGGCTCTGATCGTTTGCTTTGACGGTTAGTGGAAACTCGCGGCGTTTTGATTGATGACGAATTCCTCCCTTCCCCTCCCACCCCCCTCCCACCCACCCACCCCTCTAACTCGAGAATGAAGTTTACGCGCTTTAATGGTCCCCCCGCCCACTTTTGCGTTTCCCTAACTCCCTCCCTCCCCCCCTTCTCTCTCGAGGTCCCCTCCATGAGAGAGGATGACGCCCCCTCTCCGCATTAATAAACACGCAAGTATCCAAGCGTCCGTCCTTTCTCTCTTTCTTAATGACCACGTTTCAGGGAAACCATGTATCCCTCCCTCCCTCTCCCAATTATAAATGTCTTTTGCCCATTGGTTTTTTTTAGCCGTCGATGCCTCACATCTCCCACTGCCGTGCGTCAGTGGTTCTCCTCGTACTTCCTTAATAATTTCCGTCCCGTTCTTCACTTCCCTCCATTCTTATCAGCCTCTTAGGAATGATCGAGTAGCGGCTCTAGTTTTGATTTTTTGTTCGTTAATGCAATCAATCATATACCGTCCCAAAGGTCGTAATGAAATTATAAGTTAGCTGGGAACTCGTCCTCCGGGAAGCAAAATCTATGCTATTTATAGGAATTAAATACTTCTTGACTCACGCACTCGCTGATCAAGATATCTCTGCAACCAGTTAAGGCGGGGGTTCTCAAACATTTTTGTTCGTGAAACACTATTTACTGTGCCTTTGCTTTTTGCTGTGCGGAATATGGAGGCACATCTCTAATGTAGAAGCAGCCACACCAATTTTACCAAAAAATATAATTAAAACGTTTTACAGAGTTTTTTTCGCTTGTATTTTCAGTTCTCTAGGAATCATAAATAACACTTCTTAAATATTTAATACACGAGCCTGTTATTTTGTGTTCATACATTCCCAATACGTTTATCTTCGGTACGGTCCAACAATTTTGCTGCACGCTGTTAGCTATTATTATTGCGGATGATAGTGTGCCTAGGCACAGCCTTTGAGAACCACATGAGTACTACAATGACATTTGCCACAAAGCTTCAACCCTACAGTCCCTGCTTGCTCTCTAAGAAATTAAAAATGGAATACCAACAGCACTTTTAAAAAGTACGTGCACTATGGCTTTTGTTTATATATTATCAGAGAGTGCTTTTGTGAGTCATGGAAAAGAAAGGGGCAAGAAGGAAGATTATATTGAAGACGTAGTACGTTACGTAAACCAGTTTCTAACATGATGAAAATTTAGGCTGTAAATTGGCAGTTAGCGTAATACACATATGAAGCGTAATTTAAAATGTGTGAAACATTTTGTTTGCCAGAAATAAATAGATGAATTAAACAAATTCATGTGTGAATAAAAATGGTTTCTTTGTTTGATAACGTAAATATTCATTGAGTTTTTTTACATTTTTGACAACGGAGCTATTGAGACTTGCACTCAAGTGCAAACGGTACTTTCACCAAAAGTTTAGGTAATCACTTTCAAGTGCAAACGGTACTTTAACCAAAAGTTTAGGCAATCACTTCAAAAAACGTGAACTGTGTTTGTAAAAAAAGATTAATTGCATTGGTATTCCCGGAGTACAAGGCTTACCGGTATAAGAAGATGGAAGGTTAATTCTGGAGTAATAAATAATTAATATAGACTACGTGAATAAAGTATGTATATATTTATTACTTTAAGTGATATCCCTTCTCTGTTTACTGCCTAGTGACGTAAAAAAAACTTCAACACAGGTGCACGGCATCATCAGTATTATTTTGCGACATTAACTTTCAATTGCAAAAATGAAGAAGAGCATAAAACCCCATTTCATGTAATTAGTGCCCAAAGCGGTCGCCTGTGTAACATCAGATGAAAGGTTGCTTGGAAAGCACTTGTTCCCTATATCCATAACCTCGACGGCGTAAAAAAGTGATATACCGGCAGCCTAACCGCGCTTGCTGAGAGTAAGGTTGCAGATTCAAGTCTTATTGCAATATGAGTGATTGATGGTGATTGAGATCCATCGGAAACTATAACCCTTAGCCGTGAGAACCCTCAAAGCGTCAATGGCCTCTTCAGTGACCTTTACGAAAAGCCTTTGAGGTTTACCGGGATATGTGTTTCGAATGGCCTTATGAAACTTCGCGCGCAGCTCTTACTTCCACCAGTATCCTCTAGTCATCATTGAAAGGTGCCTCTCTTTAATCCGAGGGTCTATGAAACGCTGATATCATCATATTCATTTAAATATAATCCGTGATAATTCTTATATATGTTATATAATGGAAATTTAGATGTAAAATTAAATTTCAAATTACTAAAAAAAAGTAAGTGGAAGAAGGAATCATTTTACCGTATTGTCTTTTCGTATAGACAAATTATTATTCTTGAAGCTAGTGTGAAAATAAAGTCTCCTTGCATATGAAGTGGTGAGTAGCGAAAACCTCTTTTACAATCTCTAATGACTTGTGGACTAATTATTTGAATAAATTATGGTCAGAGACTTACCTGCATCACCAGTTTTAATTTGTATCCCTATTCACAACAATGTATAGTGGATTATATTTAATTCTTTTCGAGGTATTTCCTGTAAGTATCCCTCATGCAAAAAACTACTCAGGTACTAAAATGATAGGCTCTCCGGTAAAATGATCTTGAATAAACATATACCATCCCGTCGACTGTAGATGGTAACTTTATTAAAACGAAATTCTTTTTTTGTCAGCTGTTTAAGTAAATACTCGATTTCCGAATTTTACTATGTTTTATTGTATTCTGCAACTTATTTTGTCATTATTTATCCAAAAATGCTGTCGCACTGGGCATTGAATTTCACAGATCCCGTTTAAAAAGTAAGTCCTACGATACCAATCACGTTTTATATCCTGTTACTTTCTCGGCATAGAATGAATTTGTCCGTTTCTAATTTAGCCATTCATTGATGACGTCACCCCAGGTTTGGATCCTCTCCTGTAACCGTCAAATTGCGATCCGCTGCCTGAATCTATCTATATCGACGTTATAACCTATCCCTAGGAATAAATTATTGTATTGTATTACTTAACTAATAAGGACCGCATTATTTTTTACATGTGGTTTTTGTGGTGACATTAAGGGATTTTCATTTAACTTGCCGTCATGTTGAAATTAGTCTTTTCTAAATAATTTTTCCTGGGGTGAAAACTCCCGACCTGTACATGAAAGATCATTATGTAGTAGTGGGTAGTGTGGCGGCCACGTATCTTGAGACGGAGAGGAAGGTGTGGTGTTTCAATCATTCGCGTCCAAGGCTCTAGCTCAGATCTCCTGGTCAGCATACATCCCATCCTAAAAGCTATCAACCGAACCCTATGAATGCCATCCACCCGTCTACTCCTTGTCGAATTTGGGCTGTGCCAATTTTTCCTCCTCGAAACCTCGAGACTCGAAAGTCCTCGGGGACTCAGAAACCGCAGTCTTGTTTGCAAATGCTACTATAAAATTGATGTTGATAAGGTATAAATATTGGTATATACTAATGATAAGAATAATATTGTTTATGTTTCCTTTTCATGTTCAAATCTTTCATAAGACTAAATGTATTCATTCATGGTTATTTACTGGGGCACCTCTCCGTATTTTACTGGGGCCTCACAAAAGAAAGGGCGACCCCGAAGCATGTTCAGTATTATATAGCTTTCAATTTATAGTGCGTTCCTATCAAAAGTATATCCACTGTTATTAAGAACAGAGAAATTGTCTCTCATCCGCAGAGGTTTGCATCCACGTTCAACGCCACTGACTGCTCTTTAAAAGATAGGTACGAACGTATTTCAATTTCTTCCCTAATCATCCCTCCGCACCATTAAACGAAGCAAAATGACCAGCGGCTTTCCAGCTCCTCCGCCGAAGACCGTGGCACACCACTCGGACTTCATTAGTCTTCTGCATTTTCGGGTGCCTTTCTCTTTGCTGGTGGGCGGTGCGGGGCCAAGGAAGGATAAGGGGACGGTGATTAGCCAAATGAGCGGTTTTGGAGGCGGATAATGGCCCAGAATGGATGGGGGGAACAGAGGAGGAGGAGGAAGGATGGATCAAAAGGGGAGGGTTCTGGTCCCCCTTTTTTTTGTTCCTAGAGGTAGGGTTTTCGAGGAGCGTGGAATGGATTAGCAGGAAGGGACTGGATGTAATAAATGCAGAGGGTTATGGCGGAGGCGTGCCGATTCCGTTCGCGATGAGGGTCGCCTGAGCTCTGCGGAGGAAAAGTTTGGAGATCACCCTTGGTGTGATCGTCGCAGTGAAATGTTGAGCACGGAAGACTCCGCTATTGGAATCTCTTGTTCGTTCCACTTCAAACGGGACATATACGTGGCACACATTTTTTACGCTGATATCATGTTAAAAATAATCCTTAAATTAATGTTGACGAAAGCTTAGTATTGTCCGCTCTAAAATTCAACACCAACTATGGTTCCAACAATTCATTGCCACTACCAAGATTCATAGTTTGATAATGGAAGCGAAATGCTGAAACTGTCGTCGGGAAATCAATGTTGGTGTGGATAAGTAAGATATCGTTTTTATTAATTATGCCATGGTTTCATAAAGTTAAACCTGGAACAGTGACTTAAATCCTTAAATTATTTCCTTTGTGTCCGTCGCGCTCAATGGAGCTAAAAAGCGGTTGCCACAGCTAACGTATCTCAACACAGAAATTAAGGTGCAAGCTAGTTAACGATTTAATCGAAATATCCGCTGTAAGTTGAAATTTAGCGTCTACTTAATGAATCTAGTGGATTTTAAATTGCGTAAAACATTTTGCACGACTGAAAAAACAGTAGAACTCTCAAAATATATTTCCCCAAAAAAACTATGTTGTCTCACTTACATGTGTATCGTGTCTATAATTGTGCGTTTATATTTTAATGATGGAGGTACATGTTATGGTTTGCAAGACGACGCGACGTTCCAAACAAAACCAACGCGCCTAGATCATTTTCAGCGGAATGTCAAATGCCTTTCAAACTTGTTTAGTAGTTAACAACGTTTTAGACACCTATTACCACTGATTATCAGCTGTATCAATTTCTTAATGCGATCTTATGATTGCAAAGATAACTGTATTAATCACAACCCTATGGCGGGATATCCGTGCTACTACCGTAGCTTCGGTCTTGGGCCTAACTTTAATTCTTCAGGTTGACCTATTATATAAAGTGATGTTTTCCTTTTTATTCCGTTCATGCTTAGTTAAATATGGAAAATGAGCCATCATTCTCCTCCACTTCCCTTTACCTATAGCAAAGACTAGGCAATTGGGTACGCCGTAGTCGATTTCCGGTTCGTTAAAAGTATTGCATGAATGTCTTCAAGTAAAAAGGGAAGAGGTATAATGAAGTCATAGTGTAAGTGAATATTTTCGTCAAAAATAAGGTTTATTCAGCAAATACCTTTACCGTTAATCACCTATTGCAGTTAGTCTTATTAATATACATTCTGTTGTTACTATAATAACATCGAGCCGTAGCCCTATCTTAATACAGACTTCTGTCTTAAGTTACTTCATGAACTAACTCGGATGTTTTCTTATTGTCTCTTGAGATGATCTTTTCTCCCTCATTGCGATATCTGTGACGCTTTCGTCCATGCGAAACTTTTGTAATCGCGATTTTTATTAAGCTCTATGAATTTCGCTAACATTTTAGTTTATTGCCTAAACTGTTAGGGTCATCACAGAACCTTATGCTCCATTGCACGCAGTAATGCAATTACATTTCTGCGAATGAACTTGAAGTAGCTGAGGTCACAGAAACATGAATGGCAATTTGAATGTTTGTAGTAACTTTGGTTATATTTTATCTCATGAATAGAGACCACCGAGCGATGCATTTAATTCCTCTTATCATTGTATTTTTTAAGGTAAAAGAGGAGCGTCACTGGAATTCACTCAAAAATCCTTTCATCTCCTGAAAGCTTTGCGGAAATTCACTAAATATTTCGAAATTACAGATAGTGAGACGGGGAATCTCGCCGCAGAGAAATCAAACTGGCCGCTGTGGCAAAAAAAGCCAATATATACGGTGGTGGGCACGCATGCCCATAAAACTTCATTGAGTACCGGTCGAATATGTGTCATGCAAAATCCCTTTCGGTCGATTTAGAGCCCATTCCCATTGATACTGCTCATCGTCCTTGATGGAAACATTTTTCTCTTCACCGCTTTGGTTTTACATTGATCAGCGGATTCATTTTCATCGCTGCTGAGTGATATTTCAATCCGTGAGTTTTTCTCTTTCTCCCTCCAATGAATCTTGAAGTTTTAACTTATGGTTGTTTGCTGACTCAAGGTTCTCTTTGTAAAAGTTAAAATTAATAATTGTTAACGTACAATCTCCTTTGTTTTTATTCGTTAGGATGAAAATATTTACACTAATATTACTGAAAAACTTGATTGAAGTTTTATTCCAGAATAGTGTACAAAATATCTTTCCTTTCTGCTTTTATTTCTCTGACGCGTTAATATTTGTAATCGCTGGAACATTTTGAGCGGAACTATGTTCTCTTATATTGAATTGCTTCATTTTTGGGTGTAAAGTGTCATACTATTTCACCATTATAATATCTCATGTAGTCCCCAGCTTCTCTGTTTCAACGTTCAGTCATATTAAATGCAGTATTTTCTTATGTTATTATGCGGGCATAATTTACCTCGAAATAGAGGGAAATCATCTTTCACGCTTATTTCGTCCGTTAAAATTTAACTTTTTGAGGTACCTAATAACAGTTAAGATGATCTTAAGTTGCTCAAGCGTTTCTATTCCTTCAAGATTAATCTTTCGTTGAGTACTTATAAGGCGGCAAGTTTATAGTTTAAGTTCGTGGAAATAAAATGATGGGATCTTTCAACTTAATTTGACGTGAAACGAGTAATTTATATGCTAATTAACAACTCGTTACTTATGGCCTGTACTCTGCCAGCGATTCTCTCTAGAACTCTTTGATCGCCTGCGGAGGAGTGTGAGACTGTAAAGATGGGATCGATCTTACGGGCGTCAATCGTGGCAAATTTAGCGTGATTAGCGGAGAGCAGTAGTTAAATCATAGTAAGAAACAAACGTTCACATAATCCACGGAGGAATCGATTGTTCAAATGGGTTCGTGTGGTTCCCTCAAATCAATTAATTATGGGGATGAACACCACCGCAGAAATTAATTTTTTCTCATGATGCTGAGTGTGAAGTGCCCAACTTTAATGCAGGGCTAATAACTTGAGAATCAGGTGTAGAAAATGTAGTCCAATGGGAAGATTATACATTCCGCAAGGCGGAAAACTAGCAAATATTTCTGAAGTAATTTTCGGGAAGACCGGAAGAGTAGCAAGTATTAAGTTACTTGTATTATCATCCAAATTTATTGCTATTCAATGCCACAAGTTGGTTTGGTTTTAATTTGGATTAGATCTATCTATCTGGGTAGAGATATATATAGTCTAACCGCATTCCTAGAGGAGAATTTCAATCAATTGAGCTGGCTCCAATTCCAGCACAGTTCTCGCGTTTATTAATAGGAATTCTGAGAGGGAGCTTATTGTGGTATACTCATTGGTGAATTAGTTATGGCTAGAATTTCAGGTACGGAGCTGTTTCTATTTCGAAGCGTACTGATGCGATCTTAAAACTACGTTACATTAATAATATAAAGTTTATCGAAACTCGGCAAGAAGTACTTTATTCAAAGTTTGCCCTCCCTGACCTGTGGTTCATATCCATGGATAATATCAGTCCATTCCGTCGCGATATCGAATTTCTGAAGTTCCTGCTACCGTCTAGGCTAAACTTCAGTTTGCTCCAAGGCAAGTTAGGCCGGCTTTAGCTGGCGCGTATGATTGATCAATAATCCGATTGGTCTTAGCATTGAAATAACGCTTTTTAAGACAGCTTACGTCAAGTTCCTTTCGTTACAGTGGAATAGTGGTGGGCAAAGTCGGTCTTTTGAGAGATCTCGGTCACGCCTATCACTCCCACTTGTGATTAGATGGTGAGTGTAAGGTCATGATTGATTGATGTTCCCGATAGTGATCTGTTTAAGTTGCCTACGATCAATGATCTCTCAGGAAAGTCGTGATTGATACTAAATCGTAACGAACACTGCTCTCGCTGGCCATTCGTGATTCATAATACTATACAGCCGCATGTGTGACTCACTCACTCACGTATACAAATTCCCAACCACTTCCAGACGAGCTAGGAGCCTGAAATTTTTCACGGACCTTCCTTGAAAGAATTCATCGGAGTAAAAGATCATGGAATGGAATTTTTAACCGGAAGGGACCAAAAATAAAAATTGCGGATTTTTGGACTTTTCGAAAAGTAGACTTTCAGTTCTCGCTTCACATCTTTTGAACGGTGGGCTTCATATTATCGTGGGTAATTATTCGAAAACAAATGAGGGCACTATTGTGCAATGCGTTCGAAGGTATGTTCTGTTCTTACACAGTGTTCTTGATTTGTGATTTTAAGCATAATTTAAAAAAATATTAGAAATATCCCTATTCATATCCCTACAAAACTATTGAAGTGACATATTTTATGGGCCACAAATTATTCAAAACTTATCATAAAAACCAATGATAAATAGTAGCATAAAACGCTGCAAAAGTTTATTTTGAAATGTAGTTTAAAGCGATCATCGTTTTCATTTGGCTGTAAGAATTTAAAGCAAATTATCCGACTGTAGCACTTAAATTCAATTTTCAATCACAGTCGGTATCGCTAAGTTTCACTTGTGCAAGAGACGTAATATTTGTCTAGAACATTGAAACGAAGGTTTATCATGTGTTTAAGTGACAATGCAACTACAGAAATTCAGTGATTAAAAATGCTATATATGTACTATATGTGTTGTGATGAATTGCGTGTGTTCTTGTGGTGATATTTTTACATTTAAAGGTAATTTGTATTAGGTAGACTTACGCTCCTAATGAATGTGCTATGACAGGAAATAAGTTTTAAGTGTTGCATAATCTTCGCAAGAGTCGGATAAGACTGATGACTGCAATTAGTTCGTTGTTTCAACTACTATATAAAATTTGGAATCAATGCGAATTGAAATTAAGTTATTGACTACATGGTTGCACTTGAATTTTAAGTTTGGCAGTTTACATCCTCAGTGAAAGGATAATGATTGATTTGTGTACTTAAGCTATGTAGGTATTATAGATAGATATTTGTGTATAGTTTTTTATTACACTTCTTTAAATAAATTTTTCTACCTCAGAGTCATCTCTTTATTTTATCTAATTATTGTTTGGCCGGTCTCACATCTCGTGATCGATACTATATGTCATAAAATTATTCCTATCGTGATTGGTAAAGTTGAACTCCTCGGTCATTGGAGAGGTCCAGTTCATCGATCAATCGTTTAAGAGATCTTGATCTCGGGATTCGATCAATCACGACCGACCCATAACTAGAGTGGAGTAGCTGTGATCGAGCCTCCTTGGGGATGAAACCGCGGCCACGGTATGAGGTCTGGTCATCACAAGGAAAAGCTCATAATTAATGACCTCATACCTGCAATATGTTGAACCTTGCGACCACGAAATGGGGATGTAAAGCTAGGTCCAACCAAAGGAAGGTGACTCCATGCGAGGCCTGGATCGCTTTTAGGCAAGGCGTCCCTGCCTTTTCAGCCAGGCTAAGTCGATTCCTTTGTAAGATGACCGGTCTCCTCAGCCTTGGTTAACAACATTGGAGAAGCCGAATGGTCGGCTATTTCTTGCTTCGATATAATCCGTTCATTCATTGGTATCAGCCAATTGGTATTATTATTCCCATTTGTATCATTACATAAAGTGATCAGATAGCCCATAGTGGTGGTAGATGGTGACGAATCGTTTGTATCGAACTTTATTTGAAGCTGCGGCCTCAAATTCATGGAATATCTTTGGATAATTTGGACTACAAAATTCAAAATTTCGATTGTGCGCAGACAGGAAGACACACATAACGATCCCCATCAACGATTTTTTTCAACTGCAAGATGAGGCAGGGGTTTATTTAAACAATTTCTTGGGAAAATATAAGATTTTTGTGTCGAATCTGCTGCTTAGCCAGCGCCGATTTTGTTTGGACAGGAATCTTTTGGGGACAAAAATCGATAATATCCTCGGACTCGGACGGATCTTCCTAGCTTCGTTCAGTCATGGAATTACTTACACGGAGTTGAATCAAAATATATTTTCCAGGTCGAATCCCAATCAGTCTCACGAATCAGATGAACGCCACCCTTAACCCGTCAGTCAGAGCTTTGGGTCGATGTTTTGAACGGCGCTGCGCTCTGAGAGATTCCCAAAGGACCCACCATTATTCCCAATCCCCAGTTAAGTGTGTTCACCGCGTCCAAATCCTTCGACCGCTTTCGCACTGGTGAGCACCCAATCTTTCGCGACAGGCAAGCTGCAACCTTTTGTAGCATGTCGCGTGAGTTGTCACCGGCAATCCCCTTCCTATTGTTCCTCCACAGGTGGTCGGCGCATTCCTCACCCGCCAGAGAGCGCTGCACTTGCGCCAATGCCATCCACACATCCCAAAGCCTCCTACACAGCCTCAACTCCCTCTCTCACCCCTTCCCATGTCTCACTCTTTCTTCCCGGGAATCAAATTTTATGGCCGGATACCCTTCCTGTCGCACTCCAAGGGGTTATCGGCAGAGGCTTTACAATGACTGTCCCTCTTGGTAAAGCCCTCCACCCATTACTTGAGAAAGAACGTTTCTTAGCGACCTCTTAAGTCCCTAGCATCCGTAGTGTCATCACTCAGGGTTTGGAAGACTCTTTTTCAAAAGCAGATGGAAAATATGGAGTCATTTTTTGGGAGATATTGGTTATTCTTAGCTTATTATTGGCATTTTATAAGTATTTGTTGCTTCAAACTATGTATAATTTGAAAACGTTGCAATTATAAAATATTTCTGCTAGAAGCTTGCGTTCAAACGTTAATTAACGTCCGAGTGAAGTTGGTCTCGCTAATAAAATATCATCATTAATAATTGTGTGTGATACAACCTACTCACGTTTTTATATTATCCCCGTACATCAATACACTCTATATTTAATACATACCTTTTTATTTATTTCTTTGCGTAGCTAACTCAGCGAAATAAAGTATGAGACTCATTTTAAACATAAATTACCCTTTACTACATTAAATGAATTGCGTAACATTAAATTTTACAATAATTACATAAATTTAATGTATGAATCGTATCCCAGTTAGATATCTTTTCACAAAATGAAGTGGGCATGAAAGCTCAATGATTACAGTTCCTTTTAAAGTCACTTTTCCTTTTGGCCCACTCTCTCTTCATCAATCAGCTTAACACTTTAAATCAACACATTACACAAAATATATATAGTTACGACACAGGTGGGCTGCCTTCCCTCGGATGGCTTCTTGTGTCCTACACGACCCAGTGGCGTCGATTGGGCTCCCGCTATTTCCTGGTTGAGCAGCCAGGTAATCTCTCTTCAACCGCTGTCCAGATTAATTGGCTATCCGGATGCACCCGCGTGAACTTCTCCTAATTCTTAACGTGAATTAAGTTATAAAAGGAGTGCTTCGTCTCCCTTTAACTGTATCGTCTCGGGACGTCTTTCCTTGCGCGTCTTGCTATTTCAGAGGCTCCATGGGCACTCTCGATTATGACTAACTCCCATTGTTACCTCCCCCTTCTCCTTTCCCCGACTTCTCCTCACGTGAACCCGTAAAATCCACCTCATAGGTTTCCATGTCACCTAGCGATTTTGCTTGTTTATAAATTATATTGTCCCCCCCTTCCACCGGGAGTGCAAAGCGAAGTATAAATGCCCAACATGGCTGACTTCGATTGTCAATTTTGTGTCTTATACACCATGTGGGGAGGTTGCCCTCAACATGGTGGTTTCAACTTTATGTCACATGTGTAATTGGGGTTCTAGAAATATTAGTCTTTGGAGAGATTTTCTTTGAAAATCAATTAAGTGGGTTGCGTTATTCGCACTCCGTAAATGAAATATATGCATTTTTTCTTGTAAAATATACTAATAAGTATTAAGTGTATTAGCGACTTTTCAATTTAAAACATTTATTCATATTCGTGTTTGACAGATATTTTGGAATTCAGTGCACCTAATTAAAGTTTATAGTTGCACCATAAAACAAACATTCACCAGTTTACAAAGCAACACGAACACTTTTTAAAATCTTGCTTAACTACAATGGATTTAAGACAGAGGAAACATGGGTTTTACTTAATATCAGTTCCAAATGGAAAAAAGCCGTTAAGTTTCGTGGGAAGAATTTTCGTAGTGGTCTATTCAAAAACTCCATCTTAGTCAAAGTGGGTGTGTTACCTTAAGTTCGATACGATAAATATCACATATATAAAGCCGCGTTTAAACTTGTTAGGCGTTAGGGAGCATGGATTTGGCTACCTAAATTTTGGGCAGCTTATAGAAAGGGAGCTTGAGTTTAGTTGCCCTTTGCAAGTGTCGCCATCTCCTGAGCTCGATGCTAACGAAGGACAAGGGAAATATGGAATACGATAATGTTTAGTGCTGTTTGAAAATTGGATTGCGATTATAATACATTTCCTCATTATTTTTGTAGTTTCTCAATATTATGTGTTTAATTAGTAACATTGAGATTTATATAGTTATATTCCACAGAGTACAGTATGGCACGCACTCACAGCATTTGATCAATGTGTTTGTATATTTTTAAGTTCGTGGTTTGTATCAATGTTTCCTTTTGGTAGATAGCGATTCGTGTTGGACTGAGCAGTTTATTAGATTTGTGATTGTGTATTTATCCGTTTCTTTTAGTAGTATTAAGCACGTATTTTTAGTTTTTGTTCATTGTGCTTTTATTAACATCCGCCGCTATGTCAGATAACGATCCGTATTAGTCTGAGTAATAAATTGTATTTGTGATCGTGTTGGTAATAGCTTCAATTCGAATTTTATATTATTTCTGTACTGTTCTTTCCTTTTGCGTGAATTATTAATACGTCTGTTTACGGTGATACCCAGCCACCGCATGATGTTCATTTAGAATTGGACATCCTTCGGATGTTCATTGGATGAGGTCCTATAAGGTTCATGCTGTGACATCCATATGAAGGCCACGAAATGATGTAAAACAAATCTTATATAATATTAATTGCATCTATGTACTATTTCCCAATGGTACAGGAGCTTCATCTACAGTCCTATAACTATCTTTTGCTTACTATAATTGAAGTTTTGGTTGTAGGTTAATAGGGTTTGAAGACTTAAATATTGTGGGGAAGAACTATTATAGCTTGCCGTTTTTTGAGTGTTTCTTTTGTATTGTCGTTACTTTTTACTTTCGTTAAAAACTTGCAACATTTTACTTTATTTAGACGCGTAAGGGTAGTTTTTTGTTAGTTTATATTTTTAGTTTAGATCCGCCTTCTTTCTAGCTATAATTAACTGTTTGGTTGATTGATTCGTTACTCCCAAAAACGAAATTTTAATTTAAAAAATATCTAACATGCGCAAGACAATATAAAAAATCTGATTTGTAAACACTCAAAATACTTCCCCGCTATGACAACTGTATATTCTGTCTCACTCCTTGATATGAAGGTCTCTATTTGTTTGTTGCTTCCGAAGAAGAAATTTATAACATAAATCAATCTTACATTTATCATTCATTTCATATATTCACAATAACTCACGCCTTTCCATTCAAAACAAAATACCTCCCCGCCATATTTACTCCAATTCCACTCATTCTCACGTTTTAACCACTCGGAATTATGGGAAATTCAAAATGGTGGCAGATTTAGGAAGGAATTGTTGTTCCCTAAATTTGGCGACCGATTTGTCTGCCCAAATCCGCTCCATTATGCTGCCTAACGAGTTTGAATACACTTCAAGATGGCGTCCTTCCTAAATTTCGGGATTTAGCTACCTAACTGGCGAGTTTGGACACGGCTTAAGATTTTATTAGTTTTTTTGGGCCGATGAAACCTAATGATCTCTGTTATATTAGTTTGTCTATCATTCTTTGACTTAATTTTAGTCAGTAGTGTGTTAAAACAGTGGTTTGATTTTAAAGTACCTTTGATAAAACAGGCTTTTATGAACGCTAAAATAACAGTGCTAGAAGATACAACAAAGCTAGCCTATCTCACGCCTCGCTGGCCCATCTAGACTCTTTGCAATTCTTTGTGCCAACTCATATTTGCAGTGTAGACGAAACTAATTACGATTTTTTAAAGTTAAAACTGTTTCACACAGCTGTTGGTGATTTTTTAAAACCTTACTTATAATTTCTTATTTCAATTTGGGAAAATAACATTTTAGAACTGCCACAAACAAAAACAAAACAAATAAGCGGTGTTGCGGGTAACAAGCTTTATGTTAGAGGAGCATTTTGGGAAATATTTTTTAAACTAGAAAAAATATGCGAAGCTTTTGTGTCGCAGATACTATTTCCCCCTCCCTCAGCCTTCCCTTTCAGCCAATGTGGATTTTTTTCCTGAAAATCAAAAAAGGTTTCTTTTTTCGGAGCTTTGAAGCGTGCGAGAACTTCATTCGAAATATATTCATTTTTGACAGCAGATTGTGTTCTGGTTGCGAAATGCACGGCTTGACACGTGTCTGTACGCGCCGAAGGCCGCATTGGATTTCAATCTGCCACTTCGGCTGCCAACTGATGAGCTTCAAATCGATGCCTGTTAGTGGAGTGACCTCTGTCCCCTCTCGCTCCTCGGCGCTAAGGCCTCACCGCTGTCGATCTGCTCCGTCTTGTGTGTTCACGTAACCACCCCGCCGCGGCTTGCGTGTTTAGCCGTCCACACTGGTTTGCTCGCCCCGGGAGTCGAACGGCGGAATCTCCTAATCGCTTCCACGGTCGACCTCATGTGGTGCCCGCCTCCGACTCGAGGAGCGGCAGCTTGGATTGCTTCAGGCGCCGAACTCACGGTTTGTTTGACCTCTCCATTTCTTCTTTGTAGAAACCTACCACGACGGGTGACTCTTGTGGTAATATTTTTGTTTAACGTGCTTCGACGGCTAAGGTCATTTCGCACATACTGTCTGCCACATGAAGACAGAGGCAACAGCTCTCGTACGAATCGGAGGATCACCCCTCCAAACTCGAGCCGAGCCCAACGATGCTTAACTTCGGTGACTGATCGGGAACTGGTGTTTCCATCGTGACTGGCCGTTGCCCACGTGTGATTCTTATCGAAGAAAGATGATGGAACCTTTGCAAGAGAGAAATCAGTAATATAGCTACAAAGAACAGGCGAGAATTGTTAAAAAAAATGGCACGAGTGTATTGAAAGTGCGACAGAGCTATTAGATCCCGCAGAGACTCAAACGCTATTCCAAGGCTGAGGTTACTGTAAGCACTTGCATATTAGGAGCCTCGGGTCAATACGGCGGATGTTTATTTATTCAGTACATCTGAAGGATCATCATAAGGGACAAAGTAAGATTAATTCAATATCGAACGGATAAGTTCCGCGCTTCATGAATGATTAAAACAAAAAAGAGCGATTCCCCAATTCTCAAAAAACTACCCTTTCCTCTAGTTTTCCTCTTCTAGTACCATTCTATGATCCCTTTCTTCGTTGTAGTTGGTGTCCTGACACCCCCTGCCGAACTCTCTAATGGTGTATTACTGATAGCCTAATATTTCATCAACAAAAAACCTATCAGTAAAATGTTAAGGAATCACTTAATGAATGCTCCGGCTTGTGCAAAGTCCGTATGCATTCAGGGTGTAAATGGAAAGACATTTTAATATAGAAATTTTTATATTAGTTCAACTTGGTTGAAACTCAAAAAGCTCTGTGATTGATCGGTTTATTTTGAATTTTCGATTGTCTAAAATGTGATAAAATAGTGATAATATTTCCGACCTGCCACGCAATTATGGAATGAGGAAGGTTGAGATAAACCGAAGAAACAGCCGCAACTTGTTCAGATGTGCGTTTACGCCAAGAATCATGGTGGAAAAAGAACATAACATTCTAGTTTTCAATTTGTCCAGCTTAGTTCCAAGCCTGGTTTCTCCGTGATGGTGAGAGAAGAAACACGTTTCTTCCGGGAATAACTAAGATGTTTGTGTGTCTGTATCAGTCCCAGCCGTATACACATCTTTTCTTTTCTGAGAAATCCCAGTTGAACGGAGCAAAATTTATGATAATAGCCGACCGCTAAGATAGGTAGATATATTTTGTTTAACGACGCATATTGTCCGTAGCTTATGTGCCGTGTTCATTATTGGCTTATTCTATCCCAGCAAAGTGTGACATGGGAAGAATTAGTGTAAATTGCCAGAGAAATACACTATCCAAACATTTTTATAACAGAATATTTAATGTTATGTTTAAATATCGTTATTTTAACGTTACCATGTATCGTAAAATCTTTATCACGCACTTGGGTTTAATGGGAAATGAATTTTAATAATTTTGTGTCGAAACTTTTTAAATATTTAGCCAATTTTCACTCAAAATATAGCCATCAATGTGGAATCTCTGATCGTAATCGTGGAGCGCATGGGAGTGATTTTTATTGAGTAATAAAGTTGGTATTTCCCCTTGAATTGTTTAAGAGTTCGCCTGATAAAAACTCAGTTTGATGCCCGCATTCATTCAATAAATCAGACTCTTTATGGAAATACGTTGCGTTATCCGTACCAACTCCTCCTTCCCCTCCTCCTCTCCGCTTGTTTACGCCTCCCGGCGCGGCGTTAGACCCTGGCTTCTCCGAATCCTGCTTCAAGGGTTCCTTTGTGCCCTCAAGCCGCATTATTTGGCGGAACTTATCGCCGAAACGCCTCCTCTCACCCTCCAAGCCGCCCTTCGTCACGTCCCGAATTGTGAGGGAACGGGGCGTCGTCACGGGGCAAACTGCCGCGGGATGCACAGCGTGATCCTCAAACCCACGTCCCCGTTTTTCAGAGTGACATTTTTCTCTAGTCATCATCCAGTTAGATTTCATCTACATCTACATACTACCTCTCAAGCCGCCTCAATAGGCATGTGGCGGGGGGTGTTAGGACACCAGTCGTTTACATATAAAAAGGAAACGCTCTAATGAAATTACGCCTTGCATTTATTAAAGTCCCTTATTGTTCGGGGGAAAAACGAATTCCCATACCTATCCGTTCGGAAAAATATCTCTCTTAATTTATCGTTTCTGTCGGACCTGGAAATATAGTGGGGTTCTAATATGATGTTCTCCGTGTCGCTTTTAAAGATATCTATTCTCAATTGCTCAAGCAATCTAAGCCTAGCGCGCAGCCTCCGAGTCTCTAGCGGCTCCCAGCCTAATTCGTTTAACTTCTGTCTGTACGCCCGTAGCAATTTTTGACGAATCGCACAGCTTTCCTTTGTATTTTATTAAGTTCCCGAATTAAGTATTTCTGCACCGGATCCCATATGCTTGCTGCATATTCAAGGTGTGGCCGGACGAGTGCGAAATAGCACCTTTCTTTTACTTTTTCATCTGAAAATCTTCCCACAATACGCTTGACGAATCCTAGCTTCTTCAGAGCTCTGCCACAAATATTTCTTATATGTGTTCTCCACGATAGGTTCGAGGTAATCGTAACTCCCAGATACTTAACTTCATCTGTCGCCTTTATCTTAACGACATCCACAGCATATACACGGGGATAGTTGGACGACCTCCGAAAGAAATGTACCGCCGTGCATTTGCTCAGATTAAGTTCGAGTCCCCACTCTTGGCTCCACACATGAACGTTGTTTAAATCCGATGATAGAATTTCAAAGTCAGAGTGATCACTAATTTCGCGATAGATGACAGCGTCGTCAGCAAATAAACGTATTTTGCTGCTAATTCGAGAGCATAGGTCATTTATGTATATAATGATCAAAAGGGGGCCGATGACGCTTCCTTGTGGGATTTAAGCTGTTATAAGAGGCGTGAAGTAGATATAGTAATGCTAGCATTGATGACGCTTGAACTTCATCTACATATACATACTATCCCGCTAGCCCCACTCTTGGCTCCACACATGAACGTTGTTTAAGTCCGATAATAGAATTTCAAAGTCAGAGTGATAACTAATTTCACGATAGATGAGAGCGTCGTCAGCAAATAAACGTATTTTACTGCTAATTCGAGAGCATCGGTCATTTATGTAGATAATGAACAAAAGGGGGCCGATTACGCTTCCTTGTGGGACACTTGATGACACTTTAACTACATCATAGCTATTTCCGTCAAGAACTACTTTTTGCTTACGATCTCTCAGAAAGTCTCGTACCCATTTCACTACTGTTTCGTTTAGCTCGCATGACTGTAATTTTTATAAAAGTTTGTTGTGAGGTACCGTGTCGAAAGCGTTCTTAAAATCTAGAAATAGTTTTTAGTTTATTTTGCTGAAATTCTACGTGATCAAATAAATATACTTAACTTATTTGAATAGTTATTGACCACTTTAATAATACATTGGATAATTTGTGGAGGTGTGGTCATGTCCTTTTTAAGAAACTCAACTTCCTTTTTCCGCCGACGTTTCGCCTTTTTATTAATGAGGCTTCTTCAGGGCTCAAAGGATTAACTTTCTTACTGCGACAATCATTTTACCGGATTTTCGACCACTTGTAAATGTGCTACTAGCTTGAAGTTTTGCAGAGACCTGTATTTTAACAATTTATACGAGATACACTTAAGAAAACAGCAATTCTTTTCGAAAAACTCCAAAAATCGATAGAAATGGCGAATTTTGCGTAGTCTTAAGAGCCCTTATTTCGAAGGATGTATCTTATGAACGGTGGATCCTATCTCAAATTTGTCGACAGTTTTATCTTTTGGAATTCAATTTCCTTCAAAACGACGCAAATCTTGTCGCAGTAAGAAAGTTAATCCTTTGAACCCTGAAGAAGCCTGAATAAAAAGGCGAAACGTCGGCGGAAAAAGGAAGTTGACTTTCTTAAAAAAGACATGACCAAACCTCCATAAATTACCAATATAAAATATATATATATATACATATTAATTTGATGCTGAGACAAATTAACCGTTTCACGCCTGAAGCCGAAAAAGAAATATCAACCGAAAGTTTATTAATGGATTTTTATACAGTTAATGATGAGTAATTAATTAGTTTTTAAAGTGAATATGGTAAAATAAATTACTCATGAACAAAATATACATATTTAAAGTTTAAACTTAAAATATTAACTTAAAGTCGTTGGCTGAAAACGCTTTCTCATAACCGGAGGCATTTATTTATATTTCATGTTATTGTAGCTAGTAATAATAAGATTTTTTCATAAATAAGATATTATTCGCAGTGCACATCTGTCCACGTCTGATACGATCATTCCATTGGATCTTCCTCAGTTATTTAAAAAGGTATATCTGCCGCACACAGCCGTACCATATCCAATGGAAAACGGCTTGTGTTGATTTATTTAACAACTTCCTTAAAAAAGCCCCGAGGGCATTTTACTTCAGGCATAGTAGCAGGCAGCAAGGGAAAAGCACACACTGCCATGCCCTGGGAGGACAAATCTTACCCAGACAGGATTCGAACTCAAGACCCTGGGGCAAGGACTTAATCCCGCTGACACCAGGACCCTTATCCAGTAAGGACTCGACATGGTCGAACCTTGGAAATTCCGTGAATGTGACGTCGCTTTCCCCGGTGTCAAAAGTGTCAACTTTTGAATTGCCCTATTTGAAATTTTAGAGGCAGTGACGTCACAATGTTGTCACTTTCGAGGCTCGGAAATTCCGAGAACATACAGAATAGTCCCCCAGTCCCCCCACTCAGAATAGTTCCCAAATATTCTGTATAGCCTCGGAATTTCCGAGTCTCGACTGTGACGAAATTTTGACGTCACAGCAACGAAAATTTCAAATAGGGTCATTCAAAATTTGAGATTTGTCGGGGGGTTTTGACGTTACACCCACGGATTTTCCGAGATTCAACCGCGTCGAGTCCTTACTGTATAAGGCCCCAGGGCCGGGAATGTTTTGGCAACTGTCTCGAAAAGTAGTGCGTAGCGTAAGTGGCTCATATTTCGGGATCATTAGCGAGATGGGATGGCATTATAATGGGGCCATTTTTCAGTAACTTCCATGTGCAGTGGAATCGCGCTCAGGCTGCCTTGAATTCTTCACGCTCCACGAATTCTGCGGTCTGCGCACCTTGCAAGAAACCTTCCGAAAGGCCTTATCTCGCTCGCGCCGTATTCCGAACATCCGGTAACCCTTCGTCGGGCGGCTCCGCTGATAATCACTTATATGCTCCCCTTTATCCCGCGGCAGCGATCTCCAGACGGCCGTAAATCACTTAAGGACGTCACCTCCGGTCGGAATATATCCGCTCGCGCTCTCCATTCCTTCTTCTCCGTGGCGGTACGCACGGAAGGGGAACGGTCGAAGTGGCCGTTAATTCTGAAGCCGCTGCTGTCCAGTCACTCCCTTTCTCCACCGAGTGGGCATTGCCGCGTCTACACTGACCACTTAAGTATGCACCTAAGTGTACATTTCACTTAAGTACACCGTGTAGATGCCCTCTCACCACGTAAGTAACAGCATGTTAGAGGAATTGGGGTGGAGTCCACTGAAAGATAGAAGGAAAGTAAATAGGTTATTGGGAATGTTTAAATGCTACTCAAAACATCCAGCCTGGTAGGAATTGGAGAAGAGGCTGGAACCACCAAATATTTTGGGAAAAAATGACCACCCGCGGAAACTAAAATTAAGGAGGCAAAAAACGAATGCTGCCAAATACTCCTTCTTACATAGTGGGGTCCTGGAGTGGAATGAATTACCAGAAGAACTCACAAAACCTTTACCAAGAAATGTAAATATTTTTAAAAAAATGTTACACATAAAAAACAAGAGGAGTGTTTGATGTTGTATGTAGATATATGTATTTTTTAAACCTTGTTATTAATTTTATTTCAACCGAAACTAATGATATATTGCCACCAGACAATGTCTAATTGCAGTATCAGTGCAATAAATAAATAAATAATTAAGTGGACCCAGGGACCCCCTTTTAAGTGGACTTGGATGATATCGATAGTGTACCGTAGAGGTGGTCGAAGCAGTCGAAATCCCGTCATCGATAAGTCGAAGAGTTTCGATAATGATACACATCATACATGTGTTTATGTCATTCATATGAGGAGTTATGTAATTGTCAAAGTGTTATCCTTCTTTTACATTTGTTTATAGGGTTATACGAGTCTAGAAAATATCTTATGTCACTTCTCGGGCACATAATGTTTGCGCGATGCAAATTTCTTCCCACCATCACTAGGTAGCGCTGAGGTAGATGTAATATCTGTGTGTAGACGCTCCCCTGCATTTAAATGCTGCGCTTAATTACACTCAACTTAAGTACACTTGTAGTTTAGACGTGGTATATGTCGCCTCGGGCCATTCCTTTGCGACATTCTTTCCACAAAGAGTTGCTCTTGGATGCCTACCTACCTTAATAGTCTCAGTAGTCTTAATGTTTTTTTCCGGTTTATGTCGCCTACATTTTTCGTAGCAAACAATTTGGAACCTTAATTTGGAGTCAGTAACTTACCATTGTTGACGAGCCTCAGGCTCACGAGGCTTGTGAGGCAACTCAATTGGAGGCTGGTGGCGTATATATTATTGATTAGCAAATTTGAAAACTTGCCGTCACAAATCTATTCACTCTGAATTTTTAGTTTGATATTTTCTTTATGGCCATACGCTTACATTTCTTGGGGGCTGGGATCTTTATGAGATACCATTTTAGAAAAGGATAATTCAGGAATGGATGTTGCTGCAGTATTTTTATTCTCAAATTTGACTTCCAAAAGATTTTGTCACTCTTAGAATAGCAAATCGTGCACACTGGTCATATCTATAACATGGGGCTAGTGATTTTGCCGTAATACCGACAGGAAATGGACGGATGAGACCACGATCTTGAGTGCGATGGTGCCAGAAAATTCTTTTTTGGCTCCGTCGTACTTCTTTTGACCAATTAAGATGTCTAATGTTTTCTAGGCGATCTTTCGTTTTTATTTCTAGGAATCTTCGTGTTTTGAGATTCATATAAAAGATTTGCCCTGAAATGTTAAAGTGGCAGATCGTAGGGTATGCGGCAATCAAGGAATGAGATCATTCTTGCTCTTCTGAGTCCAGTGAGTGCTACGTCCATGTACAATATGGAGAGTCATGTTTTAAGATGTAACATACTTATCCGTAAAGTTGAAGAATTGTTGGTCAAGTAGAGGAACTAAAATGAAAGAAATTGTGAACTATAAATGAGTAAAGAAAAGTGAGAGTAAGAGAGAATTGAATGAAAAAATGCAGCAAGTCAATTTTTGAACTGGCAAATGCTGATGATAATGGAGAAAAAATTTGTGAAATAAAGTTAAGCTTAGAGAGGAAAAAATAATAAGAATATTCAAGGAAGCTTCTCTGCTTTAAAGGTGGTTTGAGTGAAAAATCACTTCACCTAGAATTTGATGAATTTGGCCTCATTTTAAAGAAACAACTCTCATCTTTCCAATGATATCAAAATATCAACCCCTTGCCGAACTATTTTTCGAGCAATTTGCCTGTAAATATAAGCTGATTTACATGGGATAGATTATGGCTGAGCGCTCCAGAGGGAGAATATTGAAGGAAATAGGAATTTATAACACCTAGATTTCTTCAAAAAGCAAATGGTGTATATATTGCATATTTTTTCATCTATTTGTAAAAAATAATCTATTACTCACTGCAGTAACTTTTACAGAATCGCAAAAAAAACCTGCTGTTCTGAAGGGTTTTCAGTCGTTCGGCGGGAAAAAATGAGTCAAGTTAGAGACTTGTGTAGCTTTATTTATTTAATTACTGAGGTTTTTGGGCAGATGTAACTATATCTTAGCGCCATTAATGTAACAATATTTATTTTATACTTCTTACAGACGCTGACATTTAATAATAAAATTTGAATATGGTCTCCATTATGACTAGGGAACTATCTCGCTCAAACCAACTTAAAGTGGTGTGGCTCACCATTTTCTCCTCGCTGAGTAGTCGTCGCAGTATTTGATCTCGTCTCGCGAGTACACGACTATGGAGTGAGGTTTCAGTCGAAAAAGTTTGGTGCGGGAAGCTATTCGTGGATCGCGACCTTGTCGGTTTGAGCGCCCGCTGATCCCGCCGCTGCCTGGCCTGGGGCGGGGGCGGATGGGGGAGGGGGCGGAGGGGGGACGGGGAGGGCGCGGGGGCGGTGGGGAATCGACTGGAACCGTTTCGTGAATGTGCACGGCTGGAATTCAGGGGTGCGAAGGTCGGGCACAATGGGCATCGGGCGGCCATTGGGGGCAGAGGGCGCGGGGTCTGCTGTCAAGGGTGATGGTTTTGCGGCCTATGGCCTCGGAGTGAAGGGGTTAGATAGATGTTTAGTAGTTGTCCACGTTATTTAGGGCAAGAAATCCGTTGTCATGTGGTGGAATAAAATGTGCGTAGGTACATAAAATACTGATCTAAAAATGTCAAGACAACAATAAAAGAAGGGATATGTATGTTGGCAGATAAAGGCAATTAATTCAAGAGCTCACACGTTGTTAGCAGAAGTGTTTAAAATCAGTTTTAAAACGGACGGGGATGCACAGTATTGTGTATTATAAAATGTAACACAACGCCGGGAATATCTCACTGGATGCAATAACCGCATTATTCGATTATTATTGATTGATGGAGCGGCAGGAAAAATGATTTTAACGCCTGTCTCGGTCGATATTCTTCAAAAGGAATACATTTGGGAGGTGCATTTTAGCGGTCACATCTCCTTTATCGTTACTCAAATATGCGAGTGGTCACTTTAATCCACACGAAATGTACTATTCTAGAATGAATTTAGATTATTCTAGACATGCATGAGTAAGACTGTTCTACTTATTATAGATGTATAAAGAATATAAACGGAGATTTCTTAGCTTTATTATCTTGCTTAGATGTTGGCGTAATGTTTTGAGTTGGACGGACTCGTAAGCATCGAAAAATTTTAATAGAAAGATGACACCATATTCCGTTTTCGCTTATTGAATATCATCTAACCGATTGAATAACTTGCAAGTGATCAAAACATAATTCATTTTTATAAATAAGTTCTGTCACCATATTTTTATTGCACCATAATGGGATCAGAGGGTAATACTAATGATGCCGTGACAAACATGCGATGAACCCGTGATCACGTGTAGCAGTTGAGTTGAAAGTGCCTTTTTGCACGAGAGTTAATTTTTGAGATTTCTATTAATGAATGAACAATAATTGATTGCATGAATCCACCTGCGATCATTTTTAAGCTTGAAATCAATTGCAGTTATTTCGAGAAAATCGTGACAGCATGCGAGTATAATTTTAGGAAATGTTGAGTGAGATCTTTGTCGTTCTCTATACTAGGACAGAGCTGTTTGAGCAAAAACTCAATGATACGATTACAGCTCTCGCGAATGCTTAAGGCGTTCGGATGCGCGGCGTTTGTATTGTCCGCGTCATATAAATCGCATTTTTTAAATGCACTCATGCATGGCACAAATGCCATGTCTTCGTTTTCCCCTAAGTCCCTTTTCCCTACCCCTTCCACCAAACTTTACCCCTCCACGACGTCTTCTTCTGCGCATCCGAACGCCATAAGCCTTCGCGAGAGCTGTACATGGCCTCCTCATACAGCGCGGGAAAGATTTGTTCATGAGAGACTCCAACTGAATGGAATTAAACCACTTGAATGTGCTGGGTTAAAAAAGAATCCAACGCCTTGATCGAGCTGGGAGCCGCTAGAGACTCGGAGGCTGCGCGCTAGGCTTAGATTGCTTGAGCAATTAAGAATAGATATCTTTAAAAGCGACACGGAGAACATCATACTAGAACCCCACTATATTTCCAGGTCCGACAGTAACGATAAATTAAGAGAGATATTTTGCCGAACGGATAGGTATGGGAATTCGTTTTTCCTCCGAACAATAAGGGACTTTAATAAATGCTAGGCGTAATTTCATTAGAGCATTTCCTTTTTATATGTAAACGGCTGGTGTCCTAACACCCCCCGCCACACGCCCATTGAGGCGGCTTGCGGGGTAGTATTTAGATGTAGATGTAGACAGTTTGGTTGAGGAGTTATGCGCTTCGACACTAATCTGAAGTAATGTGTGTACCTTGTGAGAATGCGCGCTCATCCACGCATATGTAAAGGGGAACCTGGACGGAGTTCCTTAGTGTCTTTCCCTCCGTCGAACGAAAAAATCTGCGCCCAAAATTCGCGAAAAATCGCGGTGGCACTGGCAGGCATTCTCCGAGAACGAGATAGCAGGCGGAGGTGATTTCGCCGCGGATGATTTAGAAGTGTAGATGCTGTTCGTGCTTGGGTTGTTTTTTGCGTTCGGCGACTCTCCTTCGGGGATGGAACGACTTGCCCTTTGAAAGGGTTCCTCACGGGTTTGGGAGGGGATCGAAAGGGATGGATGCGGAATGGGGTGATTTTCCTCGGTAGCCTGAGCAGCGTCAGGGTACGAGCGAGTAGGGTGCGAATGCGAAAGGGTACACATGGTATCGTGGAAAATGACGTTTCTTTCTCACGCCATACCTTCATCTTTCAACATATTTCTGCCATAGCCGTTCCTTCTTTCCCCAGCCATGAGTGAGTAGCCGTGAGTGTGGATCTAAGAGGCTTGCTAGATCATTCAGGACGGCGGACGGATTGTACCGATTGCAATGAGAAATAGTTCACTTGCATGGGAAATCAAACTTCAGGTCTTCGACGCACCCATAAGCAGACCCCCAGACTAATTCATTCGTAAGACAAATATTGATAGGCTTTAGGGAAATGGGTGTTGCTCTTTAAGTGCAATAAGGATTGCATTCGAAAAGTGAAGAAAAGAAATTAAAAACTTCAGCCAAGGAGGTTAAATTCTATGAAAATTATTTTAACCTGCTCAAATGAAATCTCGGCTGAAATTATGGTGACTAAATGCATAGAAATTACGATGAGATGAAGCTTATCCTTCCACAAGGAGTGGAGCTTCGGGAAATTGGTTTGGGCATTGGCTCTAGACTCTATTCGTAACCGTATTTACGGCTGTAGTGAAGACCTTTTGTGGATGGCTTGAATTAAGAGTGCCCTCAATCCTTAGTAAGAGAGAATGGGATTGTTTTCAAAGAAAACAAGAATGTTAAAAGTCCAATGACTGGCAGTCGCTGTCAATTGGCCGAGTTAATGGCAGGGTAAGTTGCGGTCCTAGGGCTTTGGACTCCGGTGCTATGTTGTTCTCTGCCTCTATGTCGTAGGTTGCTCTATTTCTGCTGTAAAATCGGGCATAGAGTATCAGGTTATTGCTAAAGTTAAAGAGTCAACGCAATCTGGCAAGGTAGTAATGACTTGAGTGATCGAAATATCTTCAAATTGAAACCGCTTATGGTTTTACTTTTAATATGGTGGTACTATTTATTGATGTATTTGCTTACAGATGTTAGCAACAAGTCGTTGGGCAAGAATAGATATTTAAATCAGTGGACATTCGCTGGTAGATGATGATCCATTACGACAGCGGCTTCCACTTTTTCGGTAAGCTGTCGGGTTTAGAACCCTTCTTCAGCGAGAGGAGATCAATACTAAGTAATGATCTCCGATTGGAGAAGAAATACCACTGAGTAGTGATCTCCTATAGCTGACGAAGGGTTTTAAAGCCGATATTATCCCAAAGCAGCGGATGCCGGTGTTGTCATGGACCATCTACCAGTGAATTTCCACTGATTTACCTATCTATCCTTTCACAACATCAACGCCTTAAGCTTCACCCTTTGTAATATTCATGCATCAAGTTTCCCATTGCTTACGCTGCTTGAGCCATGTGACTCCCTAAAGAATGGCTGAGACTGAGTAGTATTTGGCGTTTAGAAGAAGTCAAGAAGATGACTGTGAGATGGAAGAAATTTCAAGAAGTAGTCACTTTTTGTTTTATGAGCATATTTCTACTGCCCGAAGGTATTCTTACCAGAATACGATCCTGGATCTCTCTTTGTTACAAATTTTCCCTCAATAGAATGCTATAAGGTTCGGTACAATAAAGTATTCACATATTTTTAATGATTTGATTAAGATAACCTATGCATATACTCATTATTGCTGAGGACTCACGTACTCTTGCCTTCATCAAATAGAGATTATTCCTATCGAAATATTAGATACAACCCAGTAGCTGTGACAATCGTTAAAGGTTTCATGTTTTAAAGTGGTGAAAGTCTTTCCTGGAAACTGTTTCCCACTGTTTCATGTAAACATTATCTGGATACAGTAGTGAAAACGAGATGCCAAACTTGGATTTTAGAAAGAAGAAATTACACCAAGTTACTGCTGATGCCATCAATTTTGATGAAAAGATACGGAGAGGTCAGCAGGTTTAAAAATTTGAGTGCTCAGCTAGATCAACCTAATAAGCGATTAATGTTTTTTTTGATACAGGTATGAGAAAAAAGGCATTAAAGATTTGAAAAATACCGTTTAAATAATTTTTCAATCGATCGCTTTTTTAATTAAAAAAACGGTTTCAATATTATTTTTCATCTAATGGAGAAAATGTTCATGGAAAATCTTCGGTTAGCAAACACGAACGAAATCGATCGAAGAAGGGATAAGCATCTTCTCTTTAACCTCCGTGGACATAATCAGAGAGCTAATGTGGACTCTGGGGGATGAACAAGAGAGGGAGGGTTGGCGAGGGAAGGTATAAAGGAGTGGGGTGCTGCCTCCTCGCCTCCGTTGGGGGTGGAAATGTGCCTTGGTAGGAGAGGGGGCGGGCGAAGGCAAGGGGTGTAGAGGGGGACTGTTTTGCGGGGGGCAGGACAAATGCCCCCTCTTTTCAGTGTCCGTGGCTCAAGTGTCGCTGATTGGGTGCTCGTTCCCCGATTATTCTAAAATTGCAGCCTCAGCACTCTACCCTCCTGTATTCTCTCATCTTCTTTTTAACGCCAATGGCCCCCGGGGAGTGGTTTGATCCCACCATCCCTCCTTGTCCCCTCCTCAACCCCCTTCCGATCAGGTGAGACACCTCCTCCCGCTGGGGCCGAACGTGACGAAGTGCCGATTGGGGAGAGGGTGTTGTTGGGGGTGGTTTGGCGGCGCACGGGAGAGATGCCGAGGCGATATTTCATTGGCGGGGGGAAGGGATTAGATCGGAAGAGCGTGTGAAATTGATAACAGTCTGTGCTATAAAGTCAAGCCATCGAGGTAAAGTTTCAACTCCTTCCGAGAAGTTTTAACTCTAGGGCCCAGTTTTTTTAGTTTCTTGTCAGTAATTTTCCCTTTTTTTTAAACCGATTCTAATATTAAATCCTTGTTAAGGCTTCCGCGGAATAGTTTTCCAGAAAATGGAAGTTCGCGGTAGAGATCCCGATAGGCTGATTCTTTCCGATTCTAATATTTTCTCTCATCGATAACGCTCTCGTCAAATAACTGGCTATTAGAATGAATTAAATGGCTGATTCACGTTGAGAATGATGGGAAAGTCTTCCGCCGAAATTCGGCCGTCATAAAGGCAGTAACCAAGAGGGAAGCTCGATAAGAATTCAAGAGAATAATTCCTAATCATGAAATCCTTCCTAAAATAAATTGCTGTCAATTAACGGCTTGCTTGTTGTTTATTTATTTATTCTAGGACACAAAAAGTATAGAAATATTCGAGGTACGACAGAAGTAATGCAATAAAATATTATAAGTAAAATTTTCAGAATTTTGCCATTAATATTTATATAGTAATGGGCCTCAAAAACGGAACGAAGGCCTCGAAAACCGTTTATTGATGGCGCCCTGAACTTCAAGTGCAAAACCTATTGCATGATAGGACACGACCTTCATGCGTCGGCCATGAAACAGAAGCTGCTTCCAGCTAATCATTAAGGTGGTTGAAGTTAACTAATTGTGCTCTTTGAATGATGCCGTCTTCATTCAGGCTTGATCGGCCGCTGTGCTGAAAGTGAATTTTTTTGTTTACTTGCGTCACATAGAGACCATCATGTTATTTTTACGATCTACGAAGCGAAGAGGCGAAATGATCCTCAAATTGCTTCAGCGGATTTCTGTTCCACCTCCATAGTAATTAACTCTCTGTGGTCGTGCGCTTCTGAAGTCTTCAGACACCAGTGAGCGTTGACAGAATTCGACTTGGCTGCGGAAAATGGAGCATAAGCCATTGCTTTATCACTACATGTAGTGTTAAAGCAATGGCTTTAACTGCAGTAATCGTGTAAGTTCACCTTTGAATCAATGTGGCGATTTTGCTCATCGCTGGAAGCAATCACGGACTAGGTCTAAGGTCGAAGTCGCGCAGGTGTCTCATCCCGATGAGTACAACGCTCAATCTTAGTTGACGTACAAAACTATGTATTCACGTATACGTGTCTACATTCGAGTTTTCAGGCAGAAGGCAATGAGAAAGAGAAGCTTTTGAACATTTTTGTCTCTTAGGGCCCGTTAGGTATATCATGACAATGCCTACTACTTCAAAATTATTTTGTCAACTTTTTGTTTTGACCGATTGGTGATTTAAGAAGAAAACAGCTTGAGGTGATAAGACTACCGTTTCAAAAACGTTTTAGGTGCGCCACGGTAGGGTTTGTCGATAACCCTTGCCTTTTAGGTGCCAGGTACTTATGGATACCTCCCCATTTGTTTTTTCCAGCACGTAAAGTCTTAAACATCGGTTTTACTCACAGATTCGGCTCGACTTAAAACTTCAAGCTCACTTAAATACCTTTTTAAAGCGGAGATGGCACATTCCCCAAGTCCGTTTTCCCCGCTTGCGTGAGGGGACAACTTTCCATTTTCTTTTATCAATTAAGGAACGGCTCGTCCGAAAAATGTCGCAAAGTAGAAGAGAGAAATTTTCCTTTCAAGGCAAGAGGAAAACTTGGAAATTTTTTCGCTCCCTCTGGAGTGAATCTGGGCGCGAAGGCGGAATGAGAGCTTACCGAGAAAGCGTAACGCCTCGGCGGCGGCGGGCGGCATCCTCCCGGAGGCAGAGGGAATATGATGCTGAATAATTCACGCGCGCGCACGCCGGGATGAATGGCGGCTGAAGAATATTTATGAAGAAAATGTGGCGCGAGATTGGTTGGGCTGAGGTCGCGAGATGCATATTTCAGGGGGAAGGGGGGCGTGTCCCACTAAGGGCCGTGTGCTTCGGTCCCATTTAGGGCCGTCCAAGGGGGCTCGTTTGAGGCCTTCTAGGGGCGAAGCGGGCCGACGCGGGACGAAGGCACTGGGCGCTCCGTGGCCTCATTTATTCAACCATCGCGACGCCCGTTGTCTCACTTTGCTGATTGCTCCGTGCGCGGGTTGTTAGGAGTAGATGCCGGCTCCCTAGATTGAAGACCCGGGTTCCAATCGCGGCCGGGACGAGGATTTTTCAGTGTTATCCCAATCCCCAATTGGGTGTCGTGCTTCAAGGGTAATATTCCATTCTTCAGATGGGACGTAAAACTGTGGGCTCCTTGGTGCCTTTCGTCAAGAGCTAACTTTGGTGCAAAATATACTAATAATTGACTTTATTTTTTCGGGATTCATTCCGCGATGTTTAAAATTGCAAAAAACAATATTTCGCTGATCCTCCTTTCAGCTTCATCAGGTTAACTGAACTGATTCCTTAGTCTCGCTCGTTTTTTATATATAAGAGTGAGGACTCCCATTGTTGCCGTGATTTTTAAATTTGAAAAATTCGTTTAAATGTCTACTCAATTTTAATTTAGTTAAATATCTGCCGTAGTTTTGATTTTTCAAATTTAAAAATTACAACAACAATGGCAGTCCTCACTCATATGCATAAAGACGATAGAGACTAAGGAGTCAGTTCAGCTAACCTGATGAAGCTGGCAGAAGGACCAGCGAAATATTGTTTTTTGCAACTTTAAATAATGCGGAATGAATCCCGAAAAAAGAAACTGTCAGCACTAAATCCGCGGAAGCCTACGAGCTAAGTATTCTAATAATTGCTAATATACTAATAGTTCGTGCAAAATGAAGGCAAACTTTGGTGTAATATCCACAAGATTTACGACGCCGTTTCTCTCCAATATTCCTCCGTTCTCCCAGATAACTCTTCTTACAGCACCCTATCCACCTATCCTCATTGAAAGAAATGACCACGGCAGTTGGTTGTCTCACCGAAAAACCTACATTCCTTATACGCCCCTGCTTCCATGCGGATTCATCGGTGCGGGAATAGCATACCTATGAATGTTGGATGCTGACTCTGCGTAATCCATCACAGTGCTTAGCCGATGTAATATATTCCAGAATCCGTGAATAATCTTAAGTGTAAATCTTTTTAAGGTAGTTTGATCGAAAAAGCACTTCACCTAGAATTGATTAGTTTGGCCTCATTTTAAAGAAGAAACTCTCCTCTTTCCAGTAATATAAAAATATCAACCCCTTGCCAAACTATTTTTCGAGCAATTTGCCTAACAATATAAGCTGTTTTACATGGCATAGATTATGGCTGTTCGCTCCAGAGGGAGAATATTGAAGGAAATAGGAATTTAAAACACCTAGATTTCGTCAAAAAACTGACAAGGTTTAGATTACATGTTTTCTCAACTATTTATAAAACTTAATCTATTACTCACCACAGTAATTTTTACAGAATCGCCAAAAAAAACCTGCTGTTTTGAAGGGTTTTCAGCCGTACGGCGGGAAAAAATGAGTCAAGTTAGAGACTTATGTAGATATACTTATTTAATTACTGAGAATGCTTGTCATATATATACTTCTATTATTGTGCCATTAATATTACAATATTTATTTCGTACTGCTTACAGACGTTGAAATCAAAAAATTAAAATTGAATATGGTCTCCATTATGACTAGGGAACTATTTCGCTCAAACCACCTTAAGCAGAAGAAGAGCGACCATGAATTTCGTCCGATCGCCGCCTGTTGGAGAAGCAGCGCGAGGAAAAATCAGGACGAAGAGCAGAATCGGAATAAGCTAGCCGTTAAGCAGACGCGATTGACACCTTCGAGCCTCTCTCAAGTACACGATCAACCCTCAAGTGAAGACTTTCACCCCATGGCTACTTGGAATTATATATATATATATATATATATAAAACTTCCAGGAAAATCACTCGGGTGATAAATATACAGTATGCCAAGAGGGTGGCCGATAAAAAATATACACACGGAAAAAAGAACACTTACACATAAAAATTTTCGATATTTCGGTGAAGTCTAGCTCCACCTTTCTCAAGGTTTAAGGTAGGAATGAAGAAAAGGAGAGAGATTGAGGTATGGGAGGGGAAAGAGGGGGAGACGAAGGTGTAAGAGGGGAAGGAGGGGAAAGAGGGAGAGAGGAAGGTGTAGGAGGGGAAGGAGGGGAAAGACGAAGAGCGGGGAGAGGGCGTGGAGGAAGCAGGGAGAGATGAGATGAGGGGGAGGGAGAAACTAGTGTGATTTATTGAGTCCGGGGGGCGAGAAAGCCTGGTGGATTAAAATACAAGAAGATTCAAGATCTTTGAGCTGAAGGGGAGAGGAAGAAGGGGGAAGGGAAGCAAGTAGACCGACTTTAAAAGTGTTATTGAAAGTGGAGTTGTGGGAGGAGACGTGAATGGCGACAGGGAGAGAAACAGAGAGGGAGGGGCAATCGTTACAAGACGAGCGGTGCCCATTCATTCTAATATTGAGAGGAGTGGTGGATAAGCCAATATAGAAAGAAGGGCAGTATTGGCAGAGGAGGATGTAGACAATGTTAGGCGTGGTGCAGGAGGGTGAGAGGACAGAAGGGAGGGGAAAAGCGAGGAACTTGTCCGGCAAGGGCTGGGTGATGAGGATGGGGCAAGTTTTACATCGCGGGCGGTTGCAAGGGGTGGGAAGGGATTTGGTGGGTTTGAGTGATTTGGACAGGGGTTTGGTAATATTGAAAATGGCGGATAGATTGGGGGGGCGTCTGAAGCTGAGAGAGGGACATTGGGGGAATATTTTAGAAGTGGTTAGGTTGTCCGACAGGATAGGGTAGAGGTTTTTAATAATACGCCTAATAGAGTCCACACCTGGGAAGTAGGTGGTACAGAGGGAGATATTGTTTTGGGAAATGCTATTAGTAGGAGGCAGTTTGGGGGAGTGTGGTTTTTTGAGGATTTTTTTATTGAGAAGTTGCTCTGGATAGCCTCTGCGAAGAAGAGATTGTTGGAGGTTAGTAAGGAATTTATCAAGGGAGTCAGGGTTGTTGCAAATTCGGTGGCCACGAATAGAAAGGGAGTAGGGGAGGGAACGTTTAGTATGGGAGGGGTGGCAGCTGTTATAATGGAGGTATTGTTGTTGGTTGGTGGGCTTGATATGCACGGAAGTGCTAAATTTGCGGTCAGAGAGGGAGACGTTTACGTCCAGAAAGACGACGTTAGAGGCAGAGATGTTAGAAGTAAAGGAGAGGGGAGAGGAGGCGTTGAGGGAGGAAATAAAAGAGTTGAGAGAATGAATACCATGTGGCCATAAAAGGAAGATGTCGTCAATGTAACGAAGCCAGAGAAGAGGTTTTAGTGAGCATGAAGATAGAAAAGATTGTTCAAAAAGTCCAAGGAAAAGGTTGGCGTAGGAAGGACTGAAGCGACTACCCATAGCGCATCCTTTAATTTGAAGAAAGAATTTGTTATTGAAAGAGAAAGCGTTGTGGGTTAGGATGAAATTGGAAAGATCAAGAAGGAACTCAGAGCTGGGAATATGAGGAGCAGGGCGTTTAGTGATGAAATGGCGGATGGCAGAAAGTCCTTCAGAATGAGGAATGTTGGTATATAGGGAAGTGACATCAATAGTGGCCATTAAGATATCACAGTTAGAGGGGAGTGGAGTAGAATGGAGGCGTTCAAGAAAATGATAAGTGTCTTTGATAAAGGAGGGCAGGGAGTGGACAATGGGTTGTAGGTAGTAGTCAACAAATGCGGACATGGACCTTCGTCTCCCCCTCTTTCCCCTCCCATACCTCAATCTCTCTCCTTTTCTTCATTCCTACCTTAAACCTTGAGAAAGGTGGAGCTAGACTTCACCGAAATATCGAAAATTTTTATGTGTAAGTGTTCTTTTTTCCGTGTGTATATTTTTTATCGGCCACCCTCTTGGCATACTGTATATATATATATATATATATATATATATATATATATATATATATATATATACTGGTAGTGTAACTGGTAGCACACTCGACCGGCAATTGGGAGATCCAGGTTCGAATCCTGGTTAAGGTGAAATTTTTTCTGTCTGGATTCGACACATTTTCATCTTCCCCACAAACTCTGTGTTCGTCCTTTTATGTGTTCCTATCCCTTTCCATTTCCTATGATTGTATGAATATATTCGCGCCTTTGAGCGTCTGATTTTCGAACGGTTGAGTATATATGAGTGCTTTCAGATATACAATAATTTTGTTCCTACTCTGCAAAAACTAATCAATTTTTTTGGCTCTCCCACTCATGAGCATGTAACATATAATTGATCGCGTGAAAAGAATGAATTTTCCATATTTAATTCTCACACTTGAAGCGATTGACCTTGTGCCTTGTTGAAGTTGGCCCATTATCAGTTGTATTTCTTCCCACACCTTTTGTTTCAGGTCAGCTCGCTGGTATATATCAGCTGCACTGTCCCACTGCATTGGCCGCTTTTCAATTAGATCAACCGTCAAACATTCTTTTTCAAGAGAAAACAAATATTTGTCCCTTTTCGGCCCAATATTCTGTTTCTCTGATGAACTATACCTGCGAGCCAACATGTGATTTGCGATACAACAAAAACGCGCGCAACGCCAACATATCTAGATCTAGATCTACGATGTACCGTGCAAGCCACCACTAGGGTGTGTAGAACGGGGTGATTCCACGCCAGGCATGCAGCACTCGTCCCAGAACAAATCAGAACCACGCACGCTCCCCCTGGCGCTAGGCGCAGGCCAAAAGCAGTCAGGAGAACAGTGCGCAGACCAACCGGAAACTGGGAGAGTGATACGTAAAAGAACATACAAACATGCAGAGAAAAGCTATAGACACATCTAGTGGTTAATATTACTGATACTGCTAATTTATGAATACTACGAGATGCTACTTCATACAAAGAACAAAATAAAATAATTCCGGACTAATCGACGTATGTGAACAGTTAGTAATGACGTGGTGTTATTAAGCACAAGTGAAAATTCTACTCTACCTATTGAGGGTGGGAGTTTCATGTGATTGATCTATCGCAACTATTATGATCCCTTATTGTACGTGGGAAAAATGACATTTTGAATCTATCGGTTCGGCAGTCAATTTCCTTTATTTTATTCCTGTGATCACTTCTATCGTAGTACGTTGGCTCTAGTAGTACATCTACATCTACATAATTCAGATGATGACGACGACGCGGTCACGTGATTAAATCCGATTCTCGGTTAGAAAAATCGACGGTCGGCTATTCTCGCACGCCAGCCGCTGCCTTCCTATTGGTTGACGAGTTAGCCGCAACAGCTCCCGCTAACCGCTGCGACGAACGCCAGTGTGGTACGGCCTTAAGGACTATGGAGAATAAATGCTCGCTCCACTGTCTCTCATTATTTGCGTGCTCTCAATGTAATCGAGGTGTGCATCTTTTCGGGTGTTTCACACGGTGCTCGGGAGTGAAGGTGGCAGAATATGTTGCGATACTCCCTCTTCATTTCTCCCCTCCTTTGGCGGCCCCGGTCGATGACTACGAAGGCAAGCGGAAACCAGGTGTTTACCTTCGAATGAAATTTTGTCTTCGCCGCCCACCCCCCCTCCAACACAAAAGATGGAGCTTTTTCCCTTGCTCGGTGTATTTTCAGTTATCCCTTTTCATCTTTCCGCCGGCTGATGCAAAAGGGCGAGAGGGGGGCGTGCCGAAGCATAATCTGCGCCTAAAGAATAGGCGTGGCACCTTTAATTGGACGAGGATCCGCTGTCGGCTGTTTGTTTGCTGCGGGATATAATAAGTGGATTTGCATGCAGACGATGTTGGATTTGTTGATGCGATCCCTCAGCTTGCTCGAGCGTGTGCTGCCGAGTCCCTTCACTTTACGACTCTAATCATTGCATTCATAAAACTCCATGCTCAACCCAGCTCAAATATGGACAAAATATTAACATCAATTATTTTTCACAACTCTACTGTTCGCACATCAGGTTCCCAGCGGTAGAAAAGCTTTAATCATGGTATCTCCATGTGTTGCGGGTAAAGCTGCGTCGGTGTATTTTGAAGATGACGTTTCGTAGCCAATGCAGGCCACATCTTCAGATCATGTCCGAACTTGATCTGACTTGATCTTCGGACTTGATCTGAAGATGTAACAAATGAAACGTCATTCTCAAGGTACACCGACGCATCTTTACCCGGAAAGTATGGAGATGCCAGCACAACAGCGCTGCGAAAGCCTCAAGCAGAAAGATTTTATCATATTTTGATGATTTATGGAATAGATTCTTTCAGCTTCTGGTCAAACGGAAATTGTGACCACAGCCTCAGAAAACTTTACTTCCCTCGATTGATCTTAGGAACACAAAACTGCAATTTTTACCTGAGCCGCTCGTGGTTTTCGCCGCGCCGAAGGCGCGAGTTCCTTTACCGTCCCGGAGAGCGTTGCTCTCCACAACCGGTGTATTGACGGATGAATGTGGGGATGACTGTGGAGTAGTAGTGTTGTTTGCGAGAAAAGAGGAAGTTTATAAACAATATGCGTTTAAGTAGATACATAACGCTTAAATCTAAAAAAAAATTTAAAAAAACGAGATAGTTAAACAATAAAAGGTGATTTAGTGGATATATGAGGTTATTATTATTTTATTTTATTATTATTATTTTATTTTTTTTTATATTTTGGTATTTTATTATTTGATTTTTTTGAAGAGTTTTAATTGATTTATAATTTTTATTATCTTTTTTAATACCTCATGGATTATTTGTTTTTTTTTCTTTTTTGAACGTATTTATATATTTTTTTAATTTGTTTTCTTTTTAAATATATTTCTCTTTTTTTAGATTAATTAAGTTCACCACTTTGCACCAAAGAACAATTACAGGATGAAACAGTAACATGACTGGTTAATGCTTAAGTCATGAATAAAATTTAAAAAAAAGGAGAGAAAAAAAAACGGAAATTTATGGTTTTTGAACACTCTTAATCGTAAGAAGAAAGACATAGGACAGACTCATAGGCGAGTTTTTTCTTTAGGCAGTGTGTATGTCTTGGGAGTATTTACATTGTAATCCCATATCGATGTGAGAAGCGGGTTTTGTGTATCCGGTAGCCTTTTTTGAAATTTTTTAATGATTTTTCGGATGTAGTCAATAACTGTTGGGAGATTGTGAGCTTTTCTAACATGATCGATTTTAATTAATTTACTTAAACGCAGCTACAAGCGTAGAGATTTATTCTGGAATATTTCAAGAGATTTAATTATTTGTTTATTATTTGCAAATATTTCGCAACCGTATAACAGAATTGGTCTGATTACTGAGGTGTATAATCTGATACGGTAGGAGTGGGAGAGGGTGGAGTTTACATGACACAATGCGGATAACTTTTGACGAGCGATAAGCGCTTTATGGCTGGCGGTGGAGAGGTGAGTTTGGAAAGTTAATTTGGAGTCTAAGATAATGCCGAGGAATCGATGGTGGTTTACAATTGGTATCGCCTGTTTGTTGAAAAGTGCGTGAAGTAAAGGAAACTGTTTGCGTTTTCGTGAGTGCTTTTAGTGGCGTTTATTGATATTTTCCAGTTTTTTGTCCATCGGTGTATCTTTTGTAGGTGTTTATTGAGTTTACGGACATTAATATCTCCAGAGTATGATGTGGCTGAAATTGCAGTGTCGTCCGCGTATAAGTGCAATTTTTACCTGAAAATGAGTGGCATTATATATATTCAAAAATTCGTTTTTACAACCTGGTGTTATTTCTTCCCATATAATGAATGCGTCGTAGTGATTTTATTACGTAGTTCAAAATTATAGCTGACAAAATATTTTAAAAATACGTTGTTCCTTTTCACTTCATTTCTTATAGTTATCGAGTTATTTGCTAGCGAAAATTGCAAATCAATTTGCGATCAACTTTTGAAAAACGCTTAATGCCCTCACGTTTTTCGACAAACTTTTCTTCATAGCGGCTCAGCCTTTAATTTTACAGCCAAGTCTTCAGAATAACAGTTGTGGAAGATTAAATTACCTTTAAAAAGGGATAAAATTTAATATTTTATCGTAAACTTGCAAAACTTTACAGCAATTTGAAATTGCAAGGAAATTCCCGAGCACCGGTTGAAAACCGCACATTGCTCTTTCCAGTTTGTCTACGGTTAAAGATTATTTATATAGCTGCATATTGTGTAAATATACATAAATGGTAAATAAATGTGTTTAATGAACTAAATACACAGTAGGCTTACGTATACTTACTTTTTCATGCATACTACTTGCATTCTTGCTAAAGTAGTCCCAATTCGACTTTCAATTCGAATTCAATCCAATTCGAAGTTTGCTAAAAGTATTTTTTTTTCAACTTTCTTGGAGGAAGTTCGGTAAGCTGTTTTCCCATTCCACAGTATATAGCCTACTTCCTAGACTTCGTATAGGTTATTACGGTGGTCATTGCACTACTCATAGTAATCTGTGGAACTCGTTAAACATGGGTCATTCGGGGTAAACACGCCTGTCGCACGATCTCCATCATTTTACAGAAATTTAGCTTCATCGAAGAAACCTCTCGAACAACATGTGTATTTTTAATGATTACTAAGCGTAAATTGTTGCAATACAATTTTAGAATCATGACACAATGATTTAATTTCCTCCCAAGTTTTTTTACCTGGGTAAAATGTTTAAACTTTAAGCTTATTTCTACTTGATATTGAACTTAAAATAGCCCTCAAGATCGTTTTAAGTGGGTGCGTTGTGTGACTCAAGGAAATCCCATTTTTTTGGCTTAGTTCCCGTGATGTTGTAAGCGTTGCTTCGTTTTCCATTCTCTTCGATATGATAAATTATTTTATTATCTGGTGCCCTAGAGGTTCTCTAGCTATTCCAGAGTATATCAATCTGGCTCGACTGAAATACTTTTAGTGAGCATAGATATACATCAGTAACATTCTGAGAGCTACCACGTTAGTGAATGGACGTGATGGTGGAACATTTACGCTGTGCAAATAATTTTTAAGTATTCGTGAAGTGTAAAATTCCTTAAATAGCCAGGCCACTCTTTCAACCGTATACATCAAGGAAGTGCTTAAAGGCCTCTCATTTCACTCTTGTTCACAAATACCCTTGTTGCTATATACAAGGAGATGGTAGGTATATCCTAGTCAACCTTGAAACCAAGCCAGTGGACACTGTATAATTCAAGTGTATACAGGTATGTCCACCACCAATCATGACGACGAATTGGTGGAGAACATATACGATAGGTTATTAATTCAATCCGTTCTGGCTTAACTTTGTGGAAGTCCATTTTCAAATAATGACAAGGCCAACTATGTTTCAATGCTCTGTAAATAAAAAACTCTGTGGATTTAAACACAGTTGGCCTTGTCATTATTTACGATATATGAAATACATTTATATTCGATATAAAGGCCAGTGAGAACCTCATAAATATGGGGGATTGGAATGCTGTGGTGGGAGAAGGTTGTGAAGGAACCGTCCCGTCGTAGAATCATACGGTTTGGGAGTCAGGAATGAAAGAGGTGATCAACTCGTGGAGTTTTGTGCCAGGAACAGACACACCATTGCTAATCCTATGTTTCAACAGTATCCTCGGCGAAGATGTACTTGGAAAGCACCTGGCGACCAGAATCGTTTCCAAATTGATTTTATGCTAGTCAGGGAAAGATATAAAAATCAAGTGAAGAACTGCGGAAGCTTTTCTAGTCCTGATATTGACAGCGATCATAACATAGTCATTAGTGATTCCGTCTTGAAATTGAAAAGACTCAAAAACAGGAAAATCATCAAATGGAACCTGCCAAAGCTCAAAGATGAATTATGTATAAATAAGTTCAAAGAAGAATCCGTTCAATGTATGAATGAATTACAGCAAGAAAATTACACTAATGTAAACTGGGATGGTATTAAAAATACACTGATTAAGGCAGCAGAAAAAGTATTGGGAAAGAGAAGACCAGAAGCCAGAAAGGAATGGGTTACAGAGGAGATATTGAGCCTTATAGAAAAAAGGAGAGACCTCAAGTATGATGAAACCGATGACGGAAAACGCCACTATAGAGCTGTGAGGAATGAGATCAATAGAAAATGTAAGCGAGCAAAGGAAACTTTTTCTTGAAGAGAGATGTAAAGGAGTCGAACAGATGATGAAGAATGGAAATGTGGTATCCGCATATTCATCCATTGACGCATTTTTTTGTCAGAAGAAAATGAAGGGATGTGCGAAAGAAGCAGAAAATGGAATGCTCTTGTACGAAGCAGACAAAGTTGCAGAACGTTGGAAAGAATACCTCAAGAAATTATATGGAGATGAAATTCTAACCAAAGATTCTGTTCTTGAACATGACGACGAAGTTGAAGATGACATCAGAGGTGACTCAATTATGAGATCCGAATTCAACTTATCAGTTACAAAACTAAGAGAGAAAAAAAGCCGCTGGCGTTGACAACCTACCGGCGGAACTGATCAAAGCAGCGGGTGAACTGACCCCAGACACCCTTTACCATCTTGTTCAGACGATGTACGAAACAGGAAATCTTCCAGAAGATTTAAAAAATGCATAATTATCCCCCTGCCGAAAAAGAACTCTGCGAAAAAATGTGAAAAATACCGCACCCTAAGTCTAGTCACCCATGTTTCTAAAATACTTACATCCATCATACTAAAGAGAGTTGGACCTAAAATTGGCGCACTTTCATCCAATGATCAATTTGGATTTGGAAAAGGGATAAGGGGCACGCTAAGCTATTCTCTCGCTCAGAACCATAATGGAAAAACAACTGAGAAAGAACAAAGACACATTTGTGGTCTTCATAGACCTAGAAAAGGCTTTTGACAAGGTTCGTTGGGCACCAATGTTCCAAAGGCTGAATGAAGCAGGAATTAAATACAAGGACAGGAGAGTAATCTGGAACTTAAAAAAAGAGAAAAAGGCAGTGGTACGCTGTGGAGACCATGTGCAGGAAGCAACTATAAGGCAAGGGGTAAGATAAGGATGCTCCCTATCACCGATTCTCTTCAACTACTACATACAGAGAGCTCTAGATGAGATGAGATGAATGGTAGGGGAGCTAGGTGGTGTCAAGATCCATGGATAAAAACTGGATATGCTGAGGTTCACTGATGATATTCCATTACTGGCTGAGAGCGAAAAGGATCTGAGTGAGGTACTTGAGGCAATGGAGGACATCCTAACAACAGGATATAATATGAAAATAAATGTAGAGAAGACGAAAGTACTTGAGGTTGGGGGACAAGCTAAAGTGTATTTAAGGGACAGGCGAATAGAGAATTTTAGAGGGGTTTACCTACCTGGAAAGCAAAGTTACAGCCGATGGAAGGAGCAAAAAAGACTTAGTAAGTATAGTTCACCAGACAAAGAATGCTGAAAGAAAGGGAACTCCTAACATCCAGAAATATCGGCTTAGACCTAAGAAAACGCCTTCTTAAAAACTTATGTGTGGAGCATATTTTTATGTGGCAGTGAGACCTGGACTTCGGGCAAGGCAGAAGAGAGGAGGGTGGAAGCATTCCAGATGTGGTGTTTCAGGAGGATGTTAAAGATTTACTGGGTGGACTAAGTCACTAACGAGGAGATTCTCAGACGTGTGGGAGAGTCTCCTTGTCTGCTGAAATTACTGAAAAAGAGAAGAAATATCTGGATCGGGCACCGACTAAGGCACGAAACATTGCTGGACACCATCTTAGAAGGCACTGTGGATGGAACCAACTGCCGGGGCAGGCCAAGGTTGGAGTTTATGGGGCAAATAATGAAGGAGTTAGGCTGCTCCACTTATGTGCAGCTGAAAAGAATGGCACAAGACCGTAGCGGATGGAGAACTGCCACCAACCAACCTTTGGGTTGAGGACTTAAGAAGAAGAGAGTAGGTGGTTGAAACAGGTAATGAAGGGAGTGCTGAAGGCCGTGATAGAGGAGGGAGTAAACGCGGAAGAAATAGAACGTACTTTATGGACGGGATGAAGTGAGTTATAGCTCTCGCGAAAGCTTAAGACGTTCGGATGCGCGGCGTTTGTGTTTTCCGCGTCATAAAAATTGCATTTTTTGAAATGCACTCATGCATGGCACAAATGACATGTCTTTGGTTTCCCCTACGTCCCTTTTCCCTACCCCTTCCACCAAACTTTACCCCTCCACGACGTCTTCTTCTGTGCATCCGAACGCCATAAGCTTTCGCGAGAGCTGTACGGCGGTGTGCCAAGGGGAAGGATGAAATCATGCAAGGAGTCAACGACCTTCAGCTGTAAAAGATAGCACAGGCATTCCTTCCATTTATACCTACATAAACCGGTGGATTTACCTCTATTAATAATGTGTTGTACAAGTTTAGCCAGTATGAGGTTGTGGTTGTGGAAGTCACGGTGGAACGAAGTGGCTTTTCACGAGAATGGGGGAGAAGAGTTAGAGAGAGAGTCTAGTGACGGGGAGGAGGAAGGGGGTTGGACGAGTCTGAGGCACGCACGCACGCGTGGGACGGGCGCCGGGGAGAGGGCCACTTCAGAAGCGTGGGAAATCGCCATCCAATCTCACGGCACGCACGCGAGCGGAGGGCCGAGCAGCAGCAGCTGGTGCTGCGCGTTCTCTCTCTCTCTCCATGGGGCGCGGGATTGTTGCCGCGGAATGCGGACGACCCCGACGCCTCTCCGTTGTCGGGTGACTGCCCCTCCTCCCCTTTCTGCTTCCCCTCTGCCCTCCTTCTTTCGCCGGCACCCACCGTCGCGTCGCAGGCGGCGTTTCTCGCGCTCCCCAAATGACTGGCACGCAGCCTCCCGTGTCGGTGCGAGAATACTCGCGAAGGACACTCGCCGTCGCTCGGGCTTCGGATGCCTAGAATGCTCGGCAAGGGCGTCTTTAACACCTTGCTGGCACGATCTCATCTGGTGGAGACCACCGCGTGGTGGGGAGAAGAATGGCGAGAGGTTGCCGAGGACTACTACGGTTTCCGTCGCCAGTCACACATGCACGGAATACATGTAAGCTAGGACACGACGATAAGGTTACGCGGGACGAAATGAGGACGTTCGTTCACTCGGCGTTTTTATCGGTAGGATATTCCCTATGCCAACTTCTTCATTCATTATGGTTATCTCTTAACGTTATGAAATGTAACTACCGATTTTTTCTCGGTTATATAATTTCTGGCTTACATTAGCGATTAGATGATGCAGTTTTTATGCTAACTGGATGATAGCGGAGAGTTAAGGATTTGTTAGACCCGACAGAGTTACGGCTAATTGACGTGAGATTTATGGATGGAATATCGAATGGAAATGGGATAACATGCTGAATAAATACTCGAGCTGAGATTATAAAACCAGGATTAAATCTCTCCATACCCCCTTTCTCCTCGCTGCCCAAATTCATGTTTCTCCTTCTTCTCCCGCACTTGTCTTGCGTATTTCCCTCCATCTCATCTTTCAACAACAATCCATTCCCTCTCATAACGTACACCATCCTCTTTTGTTGCATCCTCCTGATATGCGCGGCCTATATTCTTTCCTTTCTCACCAACATTAGGACTTCTTGTACAGCTGAGGGTTGTACTACTTGTTTTTGTAGGTACAGCAGGTTAGTACAGCCACTTACGTAGAAGAGTTTTCTGAGGCCACACTTTGAAATATACCTCAAGCTGTATTAAAAACCAATTCATAAATTAACAATAAAACAAAGGTAAATAGTTTAGTTCTACTATTTTGCTAATTCTTTTGGATCTGCACTCACGACCGTCTTGGGCCGCATGCAGCTCTTAGATTGATGGTTGAACTCACGACTATAATCGAAGAGAGCAGAATGCCTGGTTAAAGAAATGAAAATAAAAGAGAAAGTAAGAATTTGATCACATTCTAAATCCCATTTAAACATTTTCCTACATCTACAAAATACCCTGATAGCCACCTCAAGGGTTTGTAACAGGGAGTGAGTAGACACCAACATGTATTACACTACACACGTTAAAAGTAAATGTAGCCATGACTGTTGATGCAACAACGTAAATCGTTAATGCTTGTCAGGAGGTGAAGCCTCACAAGTATTAAGGTCTATTGCTTATAACAAATTTTAGTGTAATGTTGCCAGTTTCTGGTTTTCGTAAAACATTTTAAAGCCAAGTATTGTGATGACGTATTTCTGGTGGTATTTACTTTACAACCATAGTTTTTTTTACACTTCTTCTATATTATGACGACATTCATACGGTTAGTGACGCCCAGTATTGGGAAATTTTTTCTTTACCTTAGCTTTCATTGGTTGGCTATTTTACTAATTTAGTTGGATTTCCACTAGTAGGTCTTGAACCCAGAAAGAAATATATTTAGGAGAGGGTGATGTCTTCGCCCCCATGCATGCAAATTTTCAAGTTGTGAAGCTTCATAGCAGCTGGCATATAACGAATCATATAAGGTCTCCCTATTGGCTAGGCTTTGTTTCTTGGCCAGATTTTATGGAGACTTTCAATATATTCCTAAGTAAGCTATCCGTGGGTTGCTCCAGCATTTTGGTCTTGAAAACCTTTTTCTTCTTGGTTTCTGGTACGAAAACTAAATACATTCAATATCCTGGTATTGTTAACTTAATTCTCGGCGAAAGTGATGCAAAGAAATTATTGCCCCCTGAGGTCTATAAAAACAATTTATTTACCTGACTCTAATATAGAAATTTCATATTTTCCTTTGAAGAGTTAAAATAAATTCGTAAAAGAAAGCCTGTGATCCATCACTTTTTCATAATTTTAAACTGATTTTGTATACTTTATATTATTTGCAAGGTAACTACTCAATTAAAGATTGTAAATTTATCAGATATATCCTAATATTACGTGGAGTTATACAATAGCCGATGATTCATGAGAACTTCTTTGAAATGACCGCGGTAGCACAGTGAACTACTCAGTGTGGTGTACAGCGGCCGCAAGTTCTCAGCACCACTTGCGCCTCGCACCCTTTCTTTGATTGCCAGGTTGTGTTGACGGTTCAAGGCAAAGTGGCAGACGAGACTAAGAGGTGCCCGCATGCAAACGAGAGCGTTCGATCGACTCGATCAATCCTTCGGGAAGGTTGTCCTTCCGAAGTCTTGCGGCCGCCGCTGCGGTTCGCGCGGTGGTGTGCGGCGCGGGGGAGAGGGGAATCCAATCCAATCTGCTTCCAGGCGATCGTCTCGTACTCTCTCCCTGGGATGGGTGCGTCGAGGAGGCTTAAGGGTCGAGTTTCGCGGCGGTAATCGAATATATGAGTGGGGGCGCAATGAGGGCTGGACGGGTGAGGGACGGAAGCTATTTCCATCGCCGCGAATGCCTCTGCAACTTATTCTCGGGCAGCCAACCATCGCCGAGAATGTGCCCGATCTCACCATCATTCTCCGCTGTGAAGGATTCGAGTTCGCATCTAGTCACTTACACTTCCCTGCTGTCTTCTTGATGCATCTCCTCTTACGACCTTTAGGAACGTCCGCTTTGCTGTGAGCGATGCTCATTGGATGTACTGGAATATTGTACTTGCTTCGGAAATATAATCAGCATATCCGGATTTATAAAGGAAACCAATTTTCAAGATAATTACTGAGTTAGTAAATGGGTAATCAGCTGATCATGAAACAGCAAATTTCCCCATCTTGACAATATTCGATTTATTTTCCCTTATTCAGCATGGTCTAAATCATTTGAAAATTTTTACAGTGAGTGTGATCTCCCCATGGATCTCTCCTGCACTTTGGACTTTGAATATGGGAATTGATAGCCTAAAAAATGTAAAAGCTCGAAAGATCTTTAGAATAAAAAGGATATAATACGTACAATGATGGAGTTCGTTACAGTTTTTAACGAGGTAATAAAGGAAGTAAACCCCTAAAAGCGACAAGTATAAATTTAAAAATATTTTGTACACAACTATCGGCTCACTTGTTAAATTAAAAAAATGTTTTTAAAATTAAATTATTAATCATATCTAAAATATAATTTATAATATCTAAGAATAATTACAAAGTCTAAAAGGACAAACCTCTCTGCCGATGCAAAGGAAAATTATTCTTTTTCTAACGTGTTCTTTCAAAGGGAAAGTGATTTTATTGTTCAATGTTTGAGTTTCACGCATTGTTCGATTTCTTCTGCATCGTCAGTTCTCCATCCTTTCCGATATGATCACCACCCAATTCGGGTGGTAATGCGATCAACGTCACCTAGCGTGACGGAAACGAAAGAGGTGGATAAGTTTTTCGTCGTCTTCCCGCCAAGGAGAAATGTACTACGATTGACGGGAGTGTCATCGCCAACTGTTGGCCGCTTTTGCAAAACTGAGCTGTAAACGGTTGCAATGTAGCTGTTTATTTTTATACTTTTAAATGAAAATACGAATAATCCGAAAAAAATAGCGACTAATATTGCTTCATACTCACTCACTCAGTGATTCAACCCGAAGATTGGTTTGGATAGTTTAGGGTAGAGCTCACCCCAGACTAAGCCATAGACGTGTGAACTTCACACCTTAAGGGTAGGGGGACTAGTTCTTTTCCCTGGGCCACCTCGCACTCCGAGGATTTTTTGTTCGAGGGCGTCAAAAGGCTTCACTCGGATTTGAACCCGTGACCCTTCGATCAGTAGCCAAGCGCTCTACTCACCTTGGAGAAACATTCCAACGGGACGGACCGCCCGATTCAAAAGTGGAGGGGGATAGCGGGGGTGGTTGAGAGAACCCGTCGTCACCCGGCCCTCCCCCCTGCACACATTCCCTCTTCCGATTCGTGTCCTGGTGTGACATTTCCCCTCGGATGCACAACGCGCACACTCCTCTCCCAGCGTTTCTCCTGGCTTGGGGAGATGCCAGAAGAGGAGGAAGTCCAATCACCTTAAGGTAGTTAGAGCGAAAAATCACTTCACCTAGAATTTGGCCTCATTTGAAAGAAAAAACTCTTATCTTTCCAATGATATCAAAATACCAACCCCTTGCCGAACTACTTTTCAAGTAATTTGCCTGTAAATATAAGCTGTTTTACATGGGATAGATTATGGCTGAGCGCTCCAGAGGGAGAATATCGAAGGAAATAGGAATTTATAACACCTAGATTTCGTCAAAAACTAACGGTGTATAGATTGCATGTGTTCTCAACTATTTATAAAAAATAATCTATTACTCACCAAAGTAACCTTTACAGAATCGCAAAAAAACCTACTGTTTTGAAGGGTTTTCAGCCGTACGGCGGGAAAAAATGAGTCAAGTTAGAGACTTATGTAGGTTTATTTATTTAATTACTGAGAATTTTGGGCATATATAACTATATCTTTGCGCCATTAATATTAAAATATTTATTTCGTGCTTCTTACAGACGCTGAAATCAAAGAATATAATTTGAATATGGTCTCCACTATGGCTAGGGAACTATCTCGCTCAAACCACCTTCATTGGCTAGATATTTGAAGCGAAAGCTCGATGAAAATAAGGCTTGCCATTTTAAACGAAGTTCACTTCATTAAAAGATACTTTAGAGCATGCTCTTGTATGGAAGTGAAGCACGGTAATGGCAGTTACAGACCAAAGTTGATTTGAAGGAACGAAAATCCGGTGTTGCCTTCAATAATGAAGATCGAATGGACGGACAATTGCAAACAATGATTGATAAATATGTATGATGAATGCTTTAAAAAGAAGAAACAAAATGTGACTTTGTGGAATTCAATAAAATTGGGATTCAAGATGATTTTTGCTCGACAATTGATCTAATGTGTGGAAAGAATTAAATAAATTGGCCATTCAAAATTGAGAATAATAATACAAGCGTATATTTGGAGACATATATTTGGTACTGGAATACCAAATATCAATTCATTGTTTCTATGGTTTTTGAGCGAATAGATATTTTTCTCCTATTTCTCATACCGACTGCAGAAGTACTTATAAATGGAAGAATATTTTCAGAGTGTAGTAGAAATTCTTTACAACATTTTGGCCGGAGGAGGATGGCAAATCTCTAAATTGTTTCCTTCTGGTAGCAATTTGCTAATTATTAGCTAAGCATGCACCAGTTCCCTTTGAAATGAAAAACAACTCTGAAATAATAAATAAATAAAACTTTTATTTTCGCAGTACATTAATTATCATTATTTAAAAATATAATAATACTTACAAGATAGTGTTTACACAAAAATATACAAAACATAATAAATTTCCACAATAAATACAAGAAAGTGTTTTCACAAAAAAATTAAAATTGATTACAGTGATACAACAACTATTTCTATCTTCACTCTCTCCTTCAACATCTTTTCGTGATTATGTAATGAAACAACTTTCTTTTAAAACAGGGTACAGAATTACATGTTTTTATATCTGTTGGGAGATTATTGCAATGTCTTGCTACAGTGGCGATATAAGGTTTATGGTACATTTCTGTTTTGTGTTGTGGGATCCGTGGGTCTAGATGATGGGATCTTGTTAGCCGATTTGGATGTTTTTTTTAAATAAAAGAGTTGAACAGGTATGGAGGACAGGTTGACTTTAAAATTTTGAAGGCGGGGAGAATAGATAAATAAAGACGTCTTTCTCTTACTTTAAGCCATTTTAGTGTCTTGTATGAATCAGTAACATGATCCCACCACTTTAGATCACATACAAATCTCTCAGTAGCATTCATAGTAATCTGGATCTTATTATTTGTTTCTTCGTTGATATTGCTTACTACTCCTTAGAACAGTAATTAAAACGCATTTACGATTGATTTTCGTGAGTTTGTAGGCAACTGGTTTTTGGATTTGTATAATTGGCCAAGAGTTTTATAGCTTTTACGCCTAATATTTAGGCAGTGTGCATTCCAATTTAAGTTCCTGTCCATTATTACCCCTAGATATTTAATGTGTTCTTCATTGCGGACAGCTTTAATGAAGTGTAATGTGTGTTACACTCAGTATATTATTTAATATACCAACGTTTTAAATAAAAAAATAGCAGTTTGAGTGGTTATTCCTTACTCGATGTTATCCGACTCTCTGTGCTATGACTCTATATTACTGGGCTTCTCTCTGTATATTTATGCTGAAAATGGGAAAAATATTTTATTATTATGCCTTACGTGATGATCAAACTACCTCGGGTGATGGTAGCAGGCATATTCAAAACAATCTGTGAAGACGTGCATTGACTTAACCCTCCGGTGGGCGCGCCAAATTCACTCCCACGAGTGGGCGCGCCGCGGCAATTTTACCGCAAAAATAAATTGCATTCCATATATTTAAGGGCAAGATAATTTACTAATAAAAAAGGCTGATTAAGTTGTTACAGTTACATATTTTATTGTTTGACACTGAATGAACATTGTTGGTCATCTTAGGTAATATGTAGGTCCTGTTCATCTTCCCAGCTCATACATGTTGTCTCTTGACGACAATGCCTCCTACATACATTATTTTTGCATCACTGACACACAATTTTTGACCTGCAATTTCTATGCCACCTGCAAACATGGCATATTACTGGTTTAGGTGCTTCAGGAACCGGTTCCTTGTTCTTATATTTTTCTAAAATTTCTTTTATATCTTTAGTCAAACGTCAAACTCTCTTCGATGTCACACAGCTACTGAAGCGTCCGGTGGATAATTGATCCGGATATCGGAAATACTCCCTCCTATCATGAAAAATGAATACCTGGAGACACAGGCATTAAATACAAACGGTACCAAATGGAGAGCTCAGAAACTAAAATATGCGGCAATTTGCCGCGGGTGCGCCCACCGGAGGGTTAATAATAATAATTTCTCTATTGGTAGCAGTCGAAGCCAATTACTACCAATTTGATATATAGACGAACACACATCCATGCCCTGGGAGGTGAAAATCCTGCCCAGGGGGGATTCCTACCCAGGCGGGACTCGAACCCGCAACTCTAGGTTCGGCAGGTGAGGAGTTTACCACCACTGGGGCCGGCATAGTGAGAGGTCTTTGCCTAAATTATACCATAATTTTGGTTTTTTTCACTGTGAAAGGACAGGTGAAGATCTTCGTTGATGGAGTACGGCAAAATGTGCCCTGAGTGCCTCAATCCACGGATTCAGTTCTTCTTTATTATTTTTCGACGTGACTTTTCGTTCACAGTTTCTTTTCATCCCTGTATTATTATCTTTTCTTGGACAGTTTTAGCATTTTTATTTTTTTCAATTACTCCTTATGTATGCAATACCAGTGCTGCTGCGTCTTAATATCAATGAATTAAGCACTACTATCAAAATTTGAATTATCGGCTGCATCCGTATTATCATCATGACTTATGTCTCCTAGAGCCTCGTTGAAATTTAAGACTCTGGTTGTTCATTTTTCGAGTGATTTTAGATCCCAAATAATACCTCCGGAGGGCCATCAAACTTCATCACTCTTTTCTTTATCCTGCCCTACTTTGGTCTCCATTCTTTCCGTCAAGTAAAATCAATCTCAACGAAGGTAAAACTTTTTTACGCTCAAAATGGTAAAATATGGCAAAGTTCAAATAGCCATCGATGATATGATTCGTCGCCAGCAATGATATCCAGGAGAACTTTGCGTATAAGCCACTGATTCCAAGATAATCCAGGGACAAACTGCCTGCAGCTGCTTGCAGTTTTATTTTCAGTATGAAAGGTAAAGTTTGGCGGTAACTCTTTTCTCCTTTATTTTCTTTCTCTTTTATTATCAGTATAAAATGTGGTAACCCCTTGTCTTTTAGAGCACAAAGGTTAAAACTTTTGTAGGTTTATAGCAAGAGTATTTTTTTGTACTGCATGGGAACTACCAAGCGTGATCTTTACCTGTAGTAGTCACCGTGGTTATATATTATTCAAATAAAATCAATTTATTTGGCTGGCAAATTTTAGGTTAGTGTCATGTTTAGAAAAACAGCATATTAGTTGTATTTAGCGACCGGGGGGGTTATTTTTTAATCTCACTTTAGTGAGAATACGTCATAAAATGTCACTTTTTCGTAGTTCAACTCCGCCACCCAGGCAGCGTGACCATCTTCGGATCTCAAGCCGGTGATCTGCCGGTCATGTGCTGGTCTTTTAGACGATTCATCCGCTCTGATCCGTATCTTTCGACTCTTGATCCGTTTCATTATCTCCGCCTGCCATTAGTTCCATCTCACCTGTCATAAAGAACGTGACCTGGAGCCACCATCGTTTCCACTTGAAGCTTGAGTTGGGAAATAAACAAGGGCGCGAAATATACAAACGATTTTAATTCGTATTGTTGTAGTTTGCTAAACGTGAAGAACTTCAGCATTTTCAACTCCAATATATTGGGCACTTGAAGGTATGCTTTGTTTGAAATGCTTATGTTATTATTAGCTTGAATTATCTGTGTATAAATTTCGTATCAATAATTCCCAAACAATGTTGCTGATACCTTTGTTTTCGTGTGCCTATCCGCCGGTGTATGGGGACTGGAATTCAGTTATTTATACCATAATTTCATAATTTTAACAAATATTGCCTTATAATATAGGTTCTTGGTAGATATTTCCCGTGCTTGTGAATCGAACACTAATTAGATGCACTTAATTTTTTTTTAAATATTGAGTGATCGCTTAAATGTCGCTATTAGTTTTGACTGTATTTAGATTTTCGTGGTATGTACAGTGTAAAGATATCTTCCGTAAGATTTTGAGCAATCTGGGTATTCGCTAGTCTCGGCATCTTTTATTTGATAAAAGATAATTGAAGCTTTGACAATTCACGAACCGTTCGTGAGCCGATCATTAAGAGAGGGAAACGGATCTCCCGCCTTTCCACTATGAGTCACTAAAAAGGTGAGATTACAAAATAACCCACCGGGTGAGGAAGGTGCTTCGAGAAAGTGCTTTGCTCCCAGTATTGTACCTATTTCGCCATATGTACCATCTGAAATCCAATTTTGAAATAAAGTGTAAATTGTTGCTGTGGCTATATCCTCTATTCAACATGTGGGTATGTGAATTCCTTTTGCCAGACTTAATTAGATTAATAAATATTTTGCCTGACAAATTTGAGAGGATTCATATAGTGCTGCACTCCGCTTCAAATGAAATGTATACAGATTTTAATATGCGAGATGACATAGCTGGGACATGCGAGAGGGCCATTATCTATTCAGAGCATACGGCCAGAGAAACAAATGCGTCACCGGGGAAGACGTTCCTCTCGCCCTCCCAATTCTCGGAATTCATGATTTCTATCGCAAGAGATTAATGGAGTCCCTCGACTGCCTCGCCATGCTGATAGTTTATGACTGTAGTAACTGTAGACGCACTCGTTAAAGTCTTATCTAGTAGTATATCTTTGTGCTCGTTGAGCGTACTCAATGCTTGAATCGGAATCAAACTTTTGAAGGTGTTGGTATGGATAATTTCGAATTTCTCGGGAATTAAACAATTTACTGGCCCCTATGTTCTTGGAGTAATTATTTTTTTCCGTACAGTAAGGTTTTGCTTCACTTACGGCATGAGTGAGTGTTAAAACTCCTCATTTGTGGCATTATTTCCTTTCCACGTGCTCTTAGTACGTTCGGCATTCGGATTACAATATCAAATATGGCCACTCATTAGGTATCATTATGTGTTGTTGAATTGCTATCTCTGTGCGTTTTAACCACTGTTGGTGTAATTGAATGTAATGTGCTGCGGAAAAAGTAGACATTTACTCGGGTCTTCATCCTCGAAATTGCAGCACGTATTAGTAGCAAATGGTGCAATGAAAAATATCAGCCTGCACATATCAGGCTAAACTTGCTCCGGCAGCTTAGTATAAGTCCCTATCTTGCATTGAGCTGTGTGTGCTATCGCCGACTGAGAAGATCAGGGGTAAATGTGGAGAAAGAGGTTCCCAAAAAACATGACAGTGTGTATGAAGCCATGTAGTAATGCAGTATAAACAAAAGGGGTATGTTTGAATAGGAATGTATTGATTACACTATGAAGAACGCTATAAATTAAATATTCAAGATCTAGCCCAAAAATTAGGCTTTTTTGACTGTACCTTATCCGAAAGAGAATCGCATGGTGTTATTAATCTATAATCGCCATCCATCTGTTAGTCATGAATTTGGATTTCAAGCCAGGAATGGATATTTTCCTGCGATTAATGCCTGCTCCTCTATGTAATTGTAATAACTAACGCCTATGGAATGCAGCAAGTAAAATTAAAAGCTCTAATTATAATGTACGTGTATCTCTGACAATTAATCCGGTTTTAGAATTAAAAGATATTTTAGCATGATGTATTTTCCCTGAAATACCGGGTAGCCAACTCTCTTTAATTAATCAAATTAATCGAGTCTTTCACCTTCACCTGTTCTTAATCCCACTACCTCCCTCACGTAACTCAGTTTTCTCTCACAACCGTCAAAACCGACCCCCCCCCCTTCCTTCCTCTTGCGTCTGAATTGTACGACTTTAAATGCTTTGATTGTATCGTTTTAATGGTCCTCCTCTTTGTTGACCGTTAATATCCTGTGGATCTACCGTTGATAAATGTGATTACTTTATTACAAACCCACTCCTTCCTTGCATTTTACCACCACCGACCTTACTTCCAACCACCCCCCCCCCCCCCCCCCCGCCTACACGTAACTTACAATTAGTCTTACCCCCGACCCGTCCTCCTTCCAACCAACCGTCAATTCTGGACCTCCCCTCATTTCTCCATGCTCCCAACCCCCCCTCCTTTCTTTATTATATATCTAAGGCTAGCAATAGCAATTTTACCTTCTGTTTTGTCTTGGAAATGACGCTTTAGTCGTCGAAACCGGTCGACAGCAATAAAATAATTAGTAGAATTTTATACCGTGTTTTTGAGACAGTGAATTCTCTTTAATGAACACCGTGTACGAATCCTAATTGTGTATGAGAAATAGGAACAAGAGGAAGAGTTGGAATAATGCTGGCCCGAAATGAATGTCATCGTGTGCCGGTCCCTCACGTCCTCCGCCTCGCTTCCACCTCGCTTGTGACCCCTGATCGCTCTGTTTGCCACGTTCCCTCCGCCCCCTCATTGCCCTCACCTTAACGGATAAATGGAGAGAGACGGACACATGTACAGAATCACCGAAGCACACACACATAAGGGTAAGGAGAGAGGGAGACACGCTGCCTCTGGGCTAAGTGTGTCTTTATACGGGCGACGGACGCGGCGTGCCTCGGAATATCAATTGGGCGACGACCGGCGGCATAATGCGGCAGCCATCGGCGAAGGCTTAACGGGGTGGGGGCTGGAGGAAGGGTTGGGCGGGAAGAGATACTCGCAACTCAAATCAGGGATCTTTTCTTTCACCCGCTCCTTCTTCCCCTTATCTCTTATCCACGTCCGTGCATCAGGGTGCACCGGTATGGTGCGCTCTCGACCACTACCTTCACTCCGCGACTTTCGCGGGAATCGGAATGAATCGAATTGAAGGAGAACCCCGTCGTAGACCACTCGTCTGGGGAAGATTATACAACGTCCCCCCTAGGGTTACGGGGGGACGGGCTCTTGATCCAACCTCTTGCTGCCACCGAGTCCAGGACGCTAAGATACTTACAGGATCGGACTGCGGCTATAGCGTCTTAATTCCCGTCCTTCTTGAGTGACATACTTTCCATTGAAAATATTTTGTGTGAAACGATTGCTTTGTCAGTCGCCTCAAATATGAATTAATGTATTTATTGACCACGTGTAAATAATCTCTTCCTTTAATTTATTGAGTTTTGCTCAATTAAAATTCCTTTATTTCACTGCCAAAGTTTCGGCATATTTATTGCCATCCTCGGGGCCAATTGAAAACCATAAAACAAAATTAACAACATATACAGGTATAAACAGAATAAAAACAATTGTTATAACTACTTTGGTGATAAATACAATGTACATTTTTTTATCGGATACGCTAATTTAACAAATATCAACAAACCTGTGAAATTTTAATTACACTAAAATGATATCAACTATTCTAATTTTTTCAGGGTAAATGTAAACAGTTTCTTGGCAACAAGTAGAACATGTGGCGACCGTAAATGGTGCCATCATCTTGCCATCATCTTGTATATTGTTGCCAAGGAGGCCCTGCTAATTTGTTGATGTTTATGTCTAAGTCATGGACTGTGATTGTAAGAGGCATTGCATAAAAGCTATAATAAATTAATTCGATAAACGTGGAGATCTCACTTACCCATCTCCACAAACACGTTGAAATAAAGGAATTATAATTGGCCAAACCTCAATAAATTTTAAGGAGAGATCAAATACGAACGCTCGCCGTAAAAATGAAGTATTAGATCTAAACAACTACTAACTAGACTCAGCCAATCCCCGTTGTTTGTCTTTACGCTCTTCATCGTGTCAGTCCTGCGTCGGGTAAAATAAAGTGCCACTAATCCATTATTCCGTCGCCTTGTTCGGCTTGTTCGCCGCGTTGATATTTTCGCATTTCCGTTTGCTGTGTTCCGCATCATGCTTAAAAATAGAGTTTTGCGCTGTTAGTTCATTTTAAACAAGTGAGTCTACATCACGAAAAAGAGTACATATGTGAATTCTTCAATTCGGCGTAATGCGTACGGAATTTAGCGATCCGCTATTCGTCGCAGTTTATGAGAACTTAACGAAGAAGCGTGGACTACTTGTATAAGAGGTGATAAAGTAAATTAAGTGTAGGACTTTGTTAAAGTAATCCTTTTTATTTTCACACAACTCTTGACCGCAACATCACTACGGGGGGTAAGGTTGTTGCGATCGATAAGGATCGAGTTCTGGCTTCCCATCTAGATGACCAAGGTTCATCTCCCCACGATGGCGGAAAATTGTCAATCAATTTCCGATCTATATTTCTGTGTCAAGTAGCGTACTTCAAGTGAAGCACCTTTTTGTATTTTGGAGCCTATTTCAAGTGCAGTACTCCGTTGTACTTTGGAGCCTACTTCAAGTGCAGTACTCCGTCCGTCGAGACGTGGAACCGAGGTACCCTTGGCACATTTCGTTGAGTCACTCACTCAGTGATTCAACCCGAAGGTTGGTTTGGATAGTTGAGGGTAGAGCTCACCCCGGATTAAGTCACAGGCGTGTGAACTTCACACCTTCATGGTAGGGGGGTCAATTCCTTTCCCTGGGCCACCTCGCACTCCGAGGAGTTTTTGTTCGAGGGCGTCCAAAAGCTTCACCCGGATTTGAACCCGGGACCCTTCAATCAATAGCCAAACGCTCTACCCACTAGGCCACTACGCTCCTTTTTTGTTGAGGGGCCTTCTCAAAAAATCAAATCAACATGCACAAGAGAGCAGCCATAAGCATAGATATCAATTCATCATTGCATAAGATATCGTATAGCAATTTTACCGTATAATCTGCTAAATTTATGGTTGTAACTAACTTTTACTGCACTTATATTTTTTTCCTTCTACGTAGAATTTTAACTTTTTCATTAATGAAATGCAACGTGGAACACTTCTATGTCACTCCGGTATCTCAATAACCACAGATGGCTATCGTTATAATGTAGAACAAATAAGCAGGCAATTATAGGAATTCCATCTTTGGAATCGGAAACTCGTATTATTTGGAGCGTTGCTGAAATATTTACTTCAGTTCAAGTTGAAATAGTGTAAAAATAAATGAATCGAAGTATTTATAGATTTAAATTAGCCATGTTTTGCAATACCTCTTTCAGTTTTTTGTAATGTGGGAAAAACTAATTGTGACCCCGTACATAATGAGAGCTGTAGGTCGTGTGTTGTTATGCAGTCTTTAATCCATTTCTTCACTAATTTAAACAATTTTTGGGGCTCGTGTTTTTTATTTTTTTTTCAACTGTGACCTGTTTTGTAAAGTTTCTAAAAAAATCGCTAATTTAGGACTAGTAAAAATATTGATATCGTCAATACAGATGCAGAATAATTATTCAGTTTTTTAGCTAATGGAAGATATTCTTGTCCTCGGAAATTGTTTCCTGCGTGTATCTTACCGGTTTGCTTTCCGATCACGTCCGGCCGACCTGGACTGGGGACAAAATAAAATGGCATGTTAGCGGAATCGTCTTTTCGCCCCGGGTAATGTAATTTTCAGAACAGGGTTGTAATAAATAACTAAATCTCCATTTTTTTCACGCTCGTGTGTTATTTGAATGCAAAAATATCACAGTTTTTTTCCATTCGGAAATATGGGTTGAGTCGTTCCAAGTCGAGCAAGCACATAGATGTGATTTATATGATGGCTGCTTCCTTGGTCAGTGGATATTTTATAATGATTTCGTCGTTAAAACGGAGGAAAAGGAATGGTGTAGTGAATTTATACATAGGAAGGAACGAATCCGGCAACACGGGTGAAAGGTGAAGAGGTAGTAGGTTCCAAGAGGAAAATATTTGACTAGACAGAGTCGAACCCGGACCTTCAAATTTGGCACCGGATGCTCGGACCTCTAAGTTATCCATGCGTAATGTTTGACAATGGAATCTGTGGGTGGATTATGTCGCTAAACACTCTCCGGCAGAAGCCCAAGGAGTCGACCAAGAGATGGTACTCTGGCGCTCCTCCACCTAGATTCCGCCGACGAGCAAAGAAGGAATGACGATCACAGAAGAAGAAAGATTGACCGAGGAATGAATTCATTGGCAAAGATGCAGAACGCACGTCTTAAGGCACAAAGAATAAATGAGCCACATCAGCCATAAGAGAAAACATTCATTCACTCAACCGTTCAATGGCGAAATGCATTGTTCATCTAGAATTAGGAAAACATGAAATAAGTGAACACCAGTTGGTAAATGCGGGAAATGGTTAATTCCAAGTGGATAAATCCAACTAACCTAGGATTGGATCCGAATGACTTATGTATAATTTTAGGGACCAAGGTTTTCATGAAAATTTCACGCTGACTTGAGATTCAAAGAGGGTTCTACATCTACAAAATACCCTGCAAGCCACCTCAGGGGTGTGTAGCAGGGGGTGAGTATTCACCAACATGCATTACACTATACCCTAGAGTTAGTGTAACTACAACTAATAATCAAGTTCAATCCAGGGTTCTTGATTCAAATAATCAAGGGTTCATCGGAAGGAGGCGGGTGGATTGAAATTTCCGATCCTCCCTCGGCGAGTGATTCGCTCATGCGAGTGCTGGGTGTGAGATTCATTCCTCTCCAATCCGATAGCCTAAGGCGACCGACTGTTTTCTCAACCATCTCGCATTCCTCCCGGTGGAGACTAAAGTGAGTCAGTCCCCTCGGACTTGTGATCCGGATCGATGATTCACATCGGTATAAATTCCTTCCCTCGCATTGCCCTAGGACGGATTGTGGGTGCTCGCTCGGGAAGCAAAACACATCGTAAAGATAATCCATTCATCGCGCCGAGGCGACTTGTTTCCCCCGTCACTTTTAAGGTGGTTTGAGCGAGATAGTTCCCTAGTCATAATGGAGACCATATTAAAATTTTATTTTTTTTATTTCAGCGTCTGTAAGAACTATGAAATAATTATTTTAATATTAATGGCGCAAATATATAGTCATATTTGCCCAAAAATCTCAGTAATTAAATAAATAAAGCTAGTCTAAAGTTTCTAACTTGACTCATTTTTTCCCTTCGAACGGCTAAAAACCCTTCAAAACAGCAGGATTATTTGCGATTCTGTTAAAATTACTGCGGTGAGTAATAGGTTATTTTTTATAAATAGTTGAGAAAATATTCAATCTTCAATCTACACACCGTTAGTTTTTTAACGAATTCTAGGTGTTATAAATTCCTAATTTCCTTCATTATTCTCCCTCTGGAGCGCACAGCCGTAATCTGTCCCATGTAAAACAGCTTATGTTTACAGGCAAATTGCTTGAAAAGTAGTTCGGCAAGGGGTTAATATTTTGATATCACTGGAAAGATGAGAGTTGCTTCTTTAAAATGAGGCCAAATTCATCAAATTCTAGGTGAAGTGATTTTTCGCTCAAACTACCTTAAGGTGATTGGAATTCCTCCTCTTCTGGCATCTTCCCAAGCCAGGAGAAACGCTGGGAGAGGAGTGTGCGCACTGTGCACTGTGTATGGCTGAAAACCCTTCAAAACAGCAGGTTTTTTGCGATTCTGTAAAAGTTACTGTGGTGAGTAATACATTATTTTTATAAATACTTGAAAAAACATGCAATCTACACACTTATTTTTTTAAAGAAATCTAGATGTTATAAATTCCTATTTCCTTCATTATTCTCCCTCTGGAGCGCACATCCATAATCTATCCCATGTAAAACAGCTTACTTATATTTACAGGCAAATAGCTCAAAAAGTAGTTCGGCAAGGGGATGATATTTTGATATCATTGGAAAGATGAGAGCTTTTTCCTTAATTTGAGGCCAAATTCATCAAATTCTAGGTGAATTGATTTTTCGCTCAAACTACCTTAAGTCTGTAATCTCTAACCGTTTTGCCAGGCCGGAAATTTCGTCCACAACTGCAGCTGGCATTGATGGTGATTTATGCCTCTTTGCTGCGGAAATATTTTGTTTTTATTTTCACAATGGATTCAAACTACTTCCGTCAATGATCATGGTGCATTTATCTCGGCCAATGTCATAGATATTGCATGGATATGCAAAATGTGAGAGTCATAATAAGCCCTGCAATGTCATAGCAATCTCGCGGAAAAGAGTTATTGCGCTTTGAACAGAATTGGAAACTCCTGATTTGAAAGAGCACCATATAAATTCTAATTCTATGCATGTTAAGATATATATAACTGGAAAATTACATCAACATACTACCCTGAAAGCCACCACAAGGCCGTGTGGAAGGTAGAATGTTATATAAAAATTGTTATATAAAAGTCTTTTTTTCTCAAGAGCAAAGTAAAAACAAAAAATACATCATCTTAGAACAAACTAAATGCCTTTCAAATACATTGTGACTAATCTGCTTCGTAATCATGGACCAGTATATGTTATTTGTTCTGTTTTGATCTTATTTCAAGTACATATTTTTATCGTTTAAATTGAATTTTGTTTTGTTTTTCTCCGAGGAATGCAGCCTAAAGTATCACATGCCAGCTTACATTTCTTTAATCATGGCTATAATGTTTTACGAGACGCCGGCGAGGGTTTCCTTACCTTCTGGGATTCCGATATGGCTATTTTGGTTATAATGCTAGAAATTTAAGTTGACATACCATAATTTTGACTGTGTTCCTTGGAAAAACCAGAATGAAATTCCATTCAATTATTCAAATGTTTGAGTAACTATCACATGCGTAAACGTAACTATTAAGGTTTACTCCCACAAAATAGAGTAATCGCAATTTATGAGAAAGTCACCATTGTCAACAGAATGTCTCTTCGACTTCTCCAGTTGCTTTTCATCTCCTCTTGCTGCCAAGTAAACTGAGTTCTCGTCGTATAATTCAAGACGGTGGTTACATGATACCCCCGCGGCCTTTGCCTCAGCTGACGGGCACCCGGCTGACCCCGTCGGCAATTTCATCATTAGAATACCGCAGTCGTCGTAATTATGCAACGCAACCTTACGATGTCCTGTAGTCAGCGAGGATCCCCTCGAAGGCATTCATTGTCTGCGGAGGGGTGCTATGCATCATCACTAGGGCTGATATATATCGTGGGATAGAGAGAGAGAGCAAACGTAGTGGAGGAGATTGGAGTGGGTTTGAAGAGGGGATCTCTTGGAGGGGCGGTCCAAGACGGCCTCGCTGTTTTGTTAGAAGGCCGACTCTCCTACGGGTAGACATGCCGAGCGTCGCCCGAGCTCGACGGAGGAGGAGAAGGAGGTACTCGAAAGGGATGGAGGTCTTAGGGCTGTGGTCTGAAGAGTGAAGGCAGGCAGGGAGGGCTGGGAAGTGGGTGTGGGCTGGAAAGGGATTGTGGGGGTAGCGATGAGGAAAGGGAATTGTTTTTTTTTTCCTGTGACTGCATGGAGAAGACTTGGATTTCTCCCCAGGAATTTATTAACCATCACCTTCCATTTTATTCCATGAAAAATTTATCAAGCCATGAGCATGTAAGTGAAAATTCGAATTTCAAATTGTTTTTCTCATCATCTTGTAAGATTTAATTATTGAACGAATGTAAAATTCTAAAATGATATAAAAGTTTGAAGTAGGTAATAAACTTTCATGATGTGGATGTTTTAAAAGTTTAAGAGGAGGTTATTGAAGTTAATAATGCATTTATTTTAATAATTTAATTAAGTGCTACAAATATGGTTCATTTTCGAATTATTTAACTGTATTTCAAATAATTGCGAGCTCTTTTGTGTTTCGTGTGACGAATACGTTTTGCTCTATTTGATGCAGGGAATCATTAGTTTTTCTCCTCCGTATTCTTTTAGAATTCAATTGATTCCCTGGATTTAGGCATGTAATAAATTTTTCTCATACTAATGGAAACTAAATCAACGTATTCTTACTGCTGAAAATTAAAAATAATCAACATCATCACTGGTTCTACTGTCCGCAGACAGGTTTCAACGGCAGCGTTGTCTCCACAGCATTCTATCCTCGGCCTCTCTCTTCATCTCTGCATAAGTCCTTCCTTCTTTTATATCCCTCTGCATTCCGTGCCTTCTCCTTCCTCTTCCTCTCCTCCCTTCTATTTTCCCTTCTATTATTAATTTCTGTAGACTGTTATTCCTTAAAATATGTCCAATCCATTTTGCCTTTCTCTTTTTAATTTCTCCCAGTATACTTCTTTCTTCTCCAATCCTCAATAATAACAAACTTAAAAATAATAAAATGTTACAATAACAATGAAATTTGGAAAAATATGTACTAATAAATATATGTGGAAGATGAATCAGTTGTAGATTATTATATTAAATCGATGTATCGCAACACCTTTCAGAATTACTAGCCACATTGATAATGGGTGGTGAGCGTATGCGAAATCTCAGAATCCTTATTAAGCGCTACACTTTTTCAAGAAAGATTTCATGCTCTTCCGGCTAACAGTGGATCTTAACTATACAGCTTCAATAGGCCTGATGACTATGAGAAGGTCTGTTTTCGAAACTTCGTCATATTTGGAGAACATCACCCAATGGGAAACCCGAGAAGAGTTTACACTTTCTTGGAAATAAAATAGGATCTCTTATTTCTAAGCATGTTTGGAGAATAGTAGTTGTATGGGCCTACAAGGATAATCGCAAGTTAGTGTCCAAGATAGTCGAAAAGGATGGCCATTAAAACTGATTTAAGGCCAGTATTCTTTGGGTTGCCTAATGGGAGCAATTTTTTCCGATATCTCCAGATATCAATATTTTTTATCTATTCAGTAACGCTAGGAAAGCAAAAAGTAAAGATTTAGTATGAGCTGATTGGAAAAATACCGTAGCTGGTGAGGATGTGCGGTAGTTATTGGCTGTTATCATGTAATACCTAATTAGGTTTACTTTCAACAGATGAAATTCTCGGATATCGGATCGTAACTCAATAGGAATTTATCCCTTTATGCAGTGGCCTGCGTGGATGTGCGAAGCTAATTTTAACTGCCAATATTACCAATCTATTGCTTAAGGTATCGTTCCTTCAGCGTCATTCAACACTCTGAATGCTTTATCTCCATTTACCCGCTCTGGAGCCCGCGTAATGCAATGAAATTTGTTCAGTCACTGTCTTTTAGATAAATTTCCGGGAAATTGATTATCATCATCCCTTGATATCAGCCCTGTAAGTACCTTCGTTGCATCAGTTATTAAGAAAGGTGACCAACCGTTGCGGTAATTATCGTTTTTGGTACTAATTAGATCTACCAGTGTTGGTCGGACTTTTTTTTCAGCGGTATCGTTAACGTTTGTTACTTTAAAAGGGAGAAATATCGTTTCATTGATTTGGTTCAAAAGTCTCATTTTTATTTTATTGATATTATCCTCCCTGAACAAAATGGGCGTGATTTGTGCGTAGGGTCGTGCAGGTAGGGCCGTGTACGTTCTTAATTTGTATTCAAATCCTCACCCTAAGCCTTAAGTCATAGTCTACTTATTTCAGAGATCTTCCACTTCTTTAATTATTATGCGGCTACAGTAAAAACCGCCCTAATGGTGAACATTCAACTCCTATAGTTCCTTGGTCTCTTCACTTAATTTGTCTTCAGATGCTACGAGAAAGAATTCCACGTTTGAAATGACTTCAGACCTATTTGCAAATGCTGATATTATTTGTTAATTACACGCTCTTTTACGTAACCATTTTACTACTTCATTGGCGTTCGCTAGTGGTGCGAAGTTCAAATGTAGTTGAACTTTTGAAGATATGTTTATAGATATTAGAAGTTAATGATGCCGGATATTATATTAATTCAAATAATGTGTGGGGCTAGGATCGTGAGCGGAAGGGGAAATAAATGTTACGATGCGAATTGGAATACGAAAGGAATGCATTTAAAGATTTGAATCTCATCCTCATCCCTACCAAACCTCATCGCAACGCTTTTTATTAATGATTGTATTTTGAGTCATAACGTAAAAGATGTAAAAAATTTCACTCGAGTGCCCGTCAGCTTTTAAACTGATTTTGGACCTCCTTCTAGTGATACGCCTCGCTTACCGTGGACCAGTTTGGTGTTGACCTTCTTTCCACGAAACACAATGCTTTTGGGGACTAGAGTAAATGCGCGTCGTGTATACGCAGAAAAAGAGAAGCAAGGAAAGCAAAAAATAAGCTCTTGTCATCCTTCAAACCTTGGACGTCATATGGACCTTACGGACAGGCTCAATACTTTCCTTTTCAGAATCCCTCAGCAAATTTGCGGGCCTGTTTGAGGCGACGTGGAGCGTAGGAGAGGAAACGAGGGCTCGAGGCGAAGATGATATTGGGGAGGAAGAATTGGGGAAAAAGAATTGGAAGGGAGGAGGATGCTTTGAAGGCTCGGGGCGGGACTAGCGGAGGAGGGGGATGGGCAGGAGGGGTCGTAGGTCGAGAGGGAGCCGTGTCTTGAGTCTCTGTTGTCGAGAGGGGGAAGTCCCGGGTGGGGGGAAGAGGTAGAAGGAGAAGATCGATGGTGTTGTGAAAGAGGTGTCGGTTTGGAGAGGAGGAGAGGGGTGGGAGAGGTGGAAGGCGTGGGTGGAAGTTGGGAGGGGGATGGTAGATCGGGTGTCAAGCTGTTGACGGGGTTGGGGGAGGGAGGGGAGGTGTCCTGGCGTGAGGGGGGAGGGTGTAAGGGGGGTGAGTAGGGGTGTAAGGGGGGGGGGCTTAAAACAGATTGGCGCGCGGCAAAACTTTCCGCCTCGGAGATCGCGACCCGACTGCCGTGCCCCGTCCTTCCTCAAGGTGGCGCTGATAAAAGGTGTGGAAGTTTGGGACGGAATCCGTTCGGAGCGTTGCGCATAATCCCTTAGGGAACAAGGCTCAAGTTTGATTAATTTCTGCGCCGGAAAAAAATAGGAATCCATTTCAAGGTTGATTCAATCCTAGTTACTCCCATAAATTTATTTCATTCTCTTTCAGCCTTCGCTCTCCCTAGCGTGTCATCTCCAGAGTGCAGTGAGTTTGAAAGAGCGGAAGTTATCGGCCCTGAATAATAGGAAGCTTTTTATATAGTGAATTTTGGTGGAGCATTTGATGGCTTAGGAACCAAGAAAAATTTCTGTGATTCTCTATCCTAATTGGTTCTATGGATAGTTCTGTCACAGCGTAGATTTACAAATTTTTAACGATTTTTCGACTTCTAATTCTTTTTAGTCGCCTGATGGTTGTGAACGTGTGGGCATGGTTGTGGTTAGTTCATTGGGGAACCAAACGCAACATAAATATTGTGAGCACTTAAGTATTAGTTCCCATCGATTTGAAAGTTGATGAGGTCATTTATGACTTTTTTCGTGGAGGCAGAATTCTTTAACTGCTTATTTACATTACTTCATCGTTTGTCTTAGATGTTTTATCCATTGATTCCTAGGAGTGAATATCGTTTTTTACGCTTTTCCTCAATTGACAGAAAAATGTCAACCACTGACTGTTAACCACAAATAGCAGTTATTTTTATATCCCGTATCCCTTTTATTAAATCCCGTATTTATCCATTATCCCTTTAACTATATCCTTGACGTAGCAGGCACGTCAGAGGGGATATTCAGAACCCAAAAAAGCACAGCCTAACAACCAGGTTCACGCCAGCTAGAAAGACTGGAGACATCCTTTGAAATCCCAAAGATCACCTCTAACCACAACTGCTTGAGGGCGTTTACGAGGTGAAGTGCTCCAGTGAGAAAGTCTACATAGGGCAAGCAGGTATAGGACAAACGGACATGGAGCAGTACAAGTTAGAATCAAGTTATCACGAGCGAGCACTGAAAAAGAAAGATTTCCGACTCTCAGCCATCGCCGAACATGCCTGGCCACAACGTTGAATTGCAAAACACATGGGTGATCGCGAAGGTTCAAAGATACTTTCCAAGGGTCGGCGAAGATGCAGACTTAGAAGGTCTATCATAGCATCTATCCAGAATAGTTGCGAAGAATCCAGAGAATTTCAACGGAGAGATGGAGTATTCACTGGCAACAAAATGGAAAAGGCTATTCAACCCCCGAACCAATGGAAACGCAGAACCGAATTGAGCAGGTATTTTGGCGCCATTAACTTGGTATTATAATCAGGCTAAATTCCAATGAACAACTTAGCCAGTTCGGCCTGAAGACGCCTCTTGCAAGGGAAGCGGGGTCGGAGAAAATATTCGTGAATTACGCCTGAAAGGATGGAGTTCATTCGTGAATTAAGTTTAGTAATGGAAGTCCACACTTTTTCAGAGCAGCGTGTTATATTTTTTAGTCTTGCTACAAATAAGTCATGAAGTATAATTACTGTTCTAATGTTTGTTTCCTTGAGGGAGCTGTGTATCACCTACATGGCAGTTTTTGAATCACAATACTTCTTAAATTCTTAGTAACGCATGAAGATAATCTCGTTAAAATGCAGACGTCATGAACGAAGCAAGTAAGAAATAATGTGAGTGGAAGAATGCTGACGACAGTCTCTCAGAAAGAGAAATTGACTGGGACAGAAACATAGTATGGCTGGACGAATCGTGTTTTAATGAGGGAAATTGGGGAAAAAACACGTGACTGCTGTTGAGACGGGCAGCGGCGTTAGATTATTTGAAATCGCATGTGTGTGTCATGGACTTGTCTCCTGATCGGAATTATGTTTAGTTTAAAAGTACACCAAATACATTAGAGTTAAAGAGCCATCTTATTTTTCGCTGTATCTGATTTTTTGATCACACATGATCCTTATTTAACACTAGAAATAAGTCCAAACGAGCAAAGGCAAGTGTGCTAGCAAAAGATATGGAGGAGTTCATTTGTTGTACTCGGCCAAGTACTGATATCATTACAAAATCAAATTGTAGAATGAGACTGCGCATAAGTAAATGATATTGCATAGATATATCTGGCCTGGCCTTTGTAGAATGGCTGATATTCATGCGGCACTGGATCAGGGGTTTATTAAATGAAATATATTTATATATCATAATCTCGCAGTGTCCACGAGTTTGAGTTCCATATTTCGTGGAATTTGCGTATATGTTGTTCTAATGCCGATAGGCAACCTGTTAGTGAGCCAAAATGGGCCACTGGGCATTCAATGGGAAAGTTGGAGCAACATTAACTTTCAGAATTGAGACCTTTGCTGAATGCTACCCACATTAAATTATTTGGATGCTGGAAACAGTGTAACAAACTGCGCGAGAGTGCTTTGGCTGCAATGGAAACTAAGAGCACGAAGTTATTCAACTCGGGAAATGGCTTCTAATGATAAACTCTTGGGCCTGCGCCTGCGTCCTCAACACAATGCTATTGGGATTGCATTTACGCATATTTTATCGAAGTGATATTTGTGTGCTTACCTCTTCACCTTGGGTTCCATTATGAAGTGCCGGGAATGCTATGCTCTATGGGCAGACAGCGATGAAAATAGTGCTGGTTATTCATATATTTATTTCGGAAATTTGAACCTGCATTTATTCTTTAATGAACGTCGGTGGTATGGTTTGAAATCGAGTGTGAATGTGTGAAAAATTTCCTTGTAAACATTTTCTCACCGATCATCTCTCTAACAGCATGGGTGTTGGACTAGGATTAAAATATGCCATTTTCTTCGTTTTGAATTTCAGGAAAGTTTATTATTTTCAGACAGATAAAATGTTAGGTATATTGGCTTCATAGAGTTAATAAATCCCGTAATGGGAATCACTTTTGTAACTGACATGGTAAATCATGCGGCAACTTGAAGCGGCACGCAGGGTAGTGTGTGGATTCAGGAGTTGGTATCGGAATCCCGGCGATAAATTTTTAAAACAGAATCAAATTCGCGTCCTCCGTAGGGGGAAACTAGTTTTGTAGTGACCACACTAGTTTGAACCCACTGGCATTAACTACCGGCTGATATGATCGTTGCATTCCCCTCATCGTTGTACCGGCGGGTAGTGCCTTTGAGACGTACTTGATGCCCATATTTTATCTCAACAGCGTCTATGTTGCCGTGGGCTTGTGAGGTTCACTCAGACAACCGTTGATATGGAGTGGCTCGACGCGTGGTTCGGATGTGAGTGGTTTGATTGTGGTCGGGGCGGGAGCGATTCGTGTCATCATACAGTCACTGGAAGTAGCAGCGCCCACGGGTGGAAAGAATGGAAGTGGATCCGGGTGCGAGATGACGAGGTGGAACAGCATGTAAGGAGCAAGCGGCGCGGCGGCGGAGAAACCGCTCCTCGATAACTGAGCGAGATTGGGGAGGAGGAAATTGGAATTCCTCGGATGCTCCCTCGAAGCTTATCTCCGTGGTTTATGCGCCCCTTGTAAAAGTGTTTTCGTCCACTTATTTCGGAACTCTTAAAATCCTGCCGAGCCCCGTTATACCCACGGAATTACAACGAAGCCACTTGAAAGTTTTTATTCAGAAGTAGTTTCATTCGCCCTTGTAGCCCTTATACTGTTGGATTTTCTAATAACTGTAAAACGTATTTGAAATCCTTGAGGTGCCATAGCGTAATTAAAACTTGCTTTCTGTGATATTGGGACAATTTTTATTATACGATTCAAAATCATTTTCCTCATCATAGGTGTCTTCATTTATCTCCGGTAGTATCACATCAAGGGTCCTCATGAGTTCCCTAGAAAAATAACCTAATAAATCGTATGAAAATGTTTTCCTGTGATGCTAGTTATTATGTTTACTGATTAAGTTCATGCTCTTGTATGAGCTTTTTTTGCATCGCGTTGTTCTCATCGTCCATCAACGGAGATTCTCTGTTAGTCAGTTATTTGAGGCGACCGATAGCTGTAGTCCTTTACTCCATTAAGGACTGTTGGGAAGGTTGGTGAAGGAAGGGGGAGCCATTTGGGAATGAAGGAGAGTTGAGAGTAACACAGCGTCGGCCTTTTCAAGATTTTGGTGAAAGGCTCCAAGGGGGCCGTAGTTTAACGTCCCATCTGACGGACGGAATACTGTAATTTAAGTGCCTTCCGCATGACACCCTCGTAAAGATCGGGATTCCACTGGAAAATTCCGTCACCTCCGGGATTGGAACCCGGGCACTCTGGATGAGAGTACGTACTCTTTTGCCCCACCACACCATCCTGACCCCATAGTCTCATTATTCCTCTTACATAAAGGTAAGACCGAAATGTAGAGCTACAGCTCTGTTTTTAACTTCCATAGTGTAACCCTCCCTCCTCCACTCGTATCTCCAACGCCGTTAGCAACCCGCTCACTGACGAAAAACGAGTGCTAAGGGAAATGGCATTTAGCCCTGGGGTCTCCCAATTGTCTAGTATCCAGGTTAGCCACACGCAAGGAAATGCAAGGATCGTTCCAAACAAAAAGCATTTAGCCGGTTTATTGAACATTTACCAACAAGCAGAACAAAATAACATAAATAATTACCCAAATTTAACCAAAGAATCCCTCAGTTTACCTTGAAATAAAAATCTACTCAGATTAAATAACACACTACGTTCTTGAAAATAGAAAAAAATCAAAAACCATGGAATAAAGAGCATAAATAATTATCAAAATTTAACAAAAAACTTATATTTGGTTCCTCGCGAGCAAAGAACATAATTCAACAGTCACTTAACTACTGCTCCTCATGAGCAGGATATTTATCTCGTCTTTCGTGCCTCTTGGCCTCCCAATTCGGAATATCTCCGCACTCACACAGAAAAAGAAATATGACTGTCGGGATCACGATCGGCTGCCTCCCGGAACATGTCAGCGGTTGGATCACGTCAGGGCAGCGAGAGAGAGCTAGGACTGTCAAGAGGTCAGAATAGCAGTCAGAGCAAGAACGGTGTGAGAGGTCATCCGTCGCTGCGTCCAGCCTTTTATCCCCTTCCGCCCCGCGGTGCACCGCGAGAGGCCGCGGCGGTCTTCGCGCAAGCTGACCGTCGAAATGCGCAACCAGCATTCACCGGGATTTTTAAAGTGACTCCTGGAGGGAGGGCAATTTGGTTACAATAGTTATTTTAGAATTCTTCTTTTGTCATCTTCTCGTCATAACCTTACACGATGTTCGGATACTAAACCACAAAATTCTTAGAGCCTATGTTATTCTTAATTTTTAAATACTATCTCATCCTATAGGAATATAAGTGCATTCTCTATTGAGTAAAACATTGTTTTCGTGCCAGAAATCCAAATCCGAGGTTGTTATGAATTACAGCCTTTGAATTGGCCATGTTTTGATTGCTATCAGAATATATATAGTATCCGCGTTCTTGCGTTTGATTGCATGAAAGACATTTTTAAACATTTTTATGGAAAAGTGAAATTTCAAAGGGTTTATGTTATACAATCATGAAGTTTCCGATCAGTTGCGATTGGGACCATATCATTTTTCAAAGTATTTATACAGGAATCAAACAATGAGCATTTAGAAGTTACTTGTTGCGTTTACGGGCATTTAGGCTTAAATGAAATACCGGCAAAGAAAGGAAAAGTGAAAGTAACCCTTGTTGAAGGGCCTTTTTTCATTTTCTCCATGGCGGATTATGCATGCTTTTCTCGTGCAACATTCCCTTATCATATTCACGGATGATATTTTTTCTCATTATAAGGCAAGAGAGAGCGAGTGAGGGCGGTCTCAAACTATATTCCACTTTTTCCTCTACCCTGTTCTCCTCTTCGTATTAGCGTATAGAGCATTTGAGAGCACGAAAGGATTTTTGAATTTATTGCTACCCATCTTTATTATTTACCGCTGAGAGAGAATTTATAGGTATATGACGTTGACATATTTTCATTATCCATGCATGATTTTTTAGGTTACTCTCTTCAATTTACGAAAACAAAAACTCAATATCACCAGAACTCTCTGATGGAATTTCTGAGTGGCCATATCTGCTACTCGTAGCATATTACTCATGCAAACGATTGCCATTTTTAGCTTCCCTTTCCTTTTTTATGCGCATATTGCCTTTCTACATCACTCAAGTAATCGTTGTAATTCGTCAGATTAGTTGGAAGGTATACGAATAAAGGAAGAAGTTTTTGCTTTTACTATTAAACATTATTTAACCCTAATACGGGCAAGCTACTTTTGTGACTTAACCGGGCAAGCTACTTTTGTGACTTAACCGGGCAATCTGAGTCTAGTAGAATCTTTTAACTTTTTTTTTGTTTACGGAATTTCACAATGATAATTTTTATTTTTCACACAACATTGGTATTTATTGTATACTCAAGTAATACAGTACACCAAACACATTACCAAGGTGAAACAAAACTTTAATATTTTACATTACTTTTTTACATTTGATACAAACAACACTTTTTCTTCTGTGTTCACCACCAACATGCCTACGGCATTTATGGCAAGACATGTTTTGCATCCAACTTCTAGCTGATGGGCGCATGAAACATCTCTTTTTTCTCTTTGGCACTTCTCAATGGCTGAATCTGGTTCCACCTCGCCATGAAAAATGGAAATTGCTGCTTTTGTCGTTCGCTGAAGACGTAGCAATGATCGAGATTGAATTTTCGCTTTTATAAGACCCTCTGCAAGGCTAAGAACGAATATTCGGATCTTAATTAGCTTATTTCTTCCTCGCTGGATTGATATTTGAAATTTGATTTTGAGGCTTGAGTATAAAACAAATAATTTTGTTCCCGGACGTTCCAGGATTCAACGACCGGTTACTCTGTCCCCTTTTAGATATGTATTCTTTGCTGATCTCACTTACTTTTATTTTGGTGGGAAGCCGATGCGTTAGATGCTACGTTCAGAATCAATGCCTAATACCGTGGTGGAAAATTATACGCATGCGAGGGAGTTTTACCTTCTCTTCTTGAATGCTGATATGTGAGAGCTTGGAATCTTCTGAACTAGTATGAATTCATCATCGGGAAGAAAGCTAGAGTTCGCCTATTCTCTATAAATGACTGTGACATTAGATTAGATTTGAATATTTGTAAGGGGGTCCTTCGTCAGGATCTCGGGTACTTATTGTTAGACCTGGTTATATATATTCAGTTTCAGCCAATAAATAATGGAGCATAAGGAGATACAGCTCAAGGTACTTCATAAATAACATTACAAGAACTAGCAGGTTATTCTGATGATTTGAATTTAACTGCTCATATTTTCATGGGTATTTGTAGTTATATCATTTCGACTCTGGCCCTCTTTTTAGAGCCATTCACTGTCCCAATTTGTGTGCATAACATACGGATCATAGGGAGTGAATCATCATGAAACTTTTGTTGGGAGAACTCCAGGGAATTCCAAATACATCAATTCTTTTATAATGATGGGTACTCATGATTTGAACTTCGGCTACAAAACTCGTCTGGAAAATATTTGTCAGGGGATAGTTGGTGGTTTGGCGCATCGGGTGGCAATTTTCCATATTGTTATTTTCTGTTTTATGCACAATGTTTTAGTTCAACCGTTTCAAGTCGCTAAAATAAGTTTATTTTTAATTGCTTACCAATTTCCTATAAAGAAGGGGTGATATTAAGTTGGATGCACGAAGGAAGTGGGATCCTGCACTAAAATATTTGATTAGCGAAATAAACATAATACTAATGAAAGCGGCTTGCTTCGCAAAAAACTGCTACGAACGAACAGAAAATGCCATACAGCTCATGAAAGGACTAAGTAGGTTGAGAGCCGTCAGAGACTCGGAGGCAGCACGCTTGGCTGACATTACTTGAAATATTCACATAAGGCGAATTGCTGCATGACACGGAAAATATATTTTTGACCCCACACTGTATCTCTGGAACAGATAGAAACGAAAAAATAAAACACACACCCTGCCGAACTGATGCAGGTACAGCTGAATTTCATCTTTCCACGCGCAAGTAATGATTAGTAAAATTAAAACAGCGCGACACCATCATAAGACACATTGTTAACATTGAATTCACTTTATCTGTCCTCTCTTCCCTCCTCTTCTCCATATACCCTCCCTCACTCTCCATGGCTGGTGTCCTGACACCCTTCTGCCGCACGCCTCTGCGGCGGCTCAAAATTGTAGAATGTAGATGCACCTTAGTGAAATTGCAGGAATCGTTGGGACTTCTATCAGTTTATGGACAATACATCTACTGCACTTCCGCAACATTTCATCCATTTGATGTACATTAAACTCTACTGGTTCCTTAGTGAAATTATCATGAGAAAATAGTAGCTTGCTATGTAATTTTTTATTTTAGGATTAGAACTTAAATCATTGTCGTTTTAAATGGTGCAAGAATAATGTTCAGGCTAAGATATTTGGCATTCTTGAGTTGTGAGAAAATATATCTGCAAATTGAAAAGTCTTTGGTATGCATTGCCTAAGTTCCATATTTATTTCTTTCTTTCTGGTTAATCAGTGTCCCTGGTAAAAGTTACAATTCTCGCCAAGGCAATACTATTTGTTTTTCATGTTCTGTGAATGTGCTTCATACAGATAGAGGGCATTTTTATCTGTGTGCTTCAGAGAAGACGAGACAAAAAATAGAACCTCCCTCCCTTTATCATCGTGCTGTAAATCTCTTGTTTTCCGGGTAACTATTATAATTCTGTCACCTTATCCACCGAAACTAATCTTAAAATATTTAATAAAACGCTGCCTCTAGGTTTACGGGTGCCTATTTTTTCTTCAATATCCTGCGAGGGGCTGTCCTTCTTTAAAAAAAATATCTCCAATTCACCGCCCGAAGCGATTAAAATGATGATGTGCATGCCTAGATTCTCGGCCTACAGTATTCGAAGGAGGTATGAAGAAAGAAACTAAGGCTTGCCATTATTTTCTCTTCTATTTTAAAATGAAGTGGCAGAAGGGGAAAAACGGGCATCTTCGAGAGAGCTTCGGGGCATTTTTGCTTCATGCGGACATGATTCCCGCTCAAAACGGGGTCAGTAGATTTGACGCGACGATATGTCCAGGAGCCATGCCGTGTGTGCTCTTCGATCGAATTCCGGGCACGAGGCGATAAGAGGGGGTTTTGGTGGGGGTGGGGGGGCGGCACGTGGGGTCGGGGAGGAGGCAGAAGGAAAAGTCTACAGAAGATGGCGTGCTTTTTGTCAGTGGGGAGGGCATCTCGTTCCGTTATTTGGTCGCCGTGCGATCGTATCCCGCTCCACTTTACCCCCCACCCCCCACCCCACCCCCCGCTCCGGAATCTCCAGCCTCCCCTTTGCGGAGGGAGGATTAAATGACCCCGACCACTGTCATACTCTCTCGTAAACCAACCCCTTCCCCGTTTCTCCGTTCCAGTTACGGGGCAAAGGATTCGGCCCAGTCTTGTGGAAGCTGCGTTTGAAGCAACCATTATTGGTAGGAGGAAATAACTTTGGGTTTTCCCAGATTTGAGTGCGTAAACTTTTCAGCTGGCGTTTTTCTAGACTAATTCTGCATCCTACACGCAGAAAAACGGTTGGTTACGGTAACCTGTAAAATTGGTGGTAACGTGAATGTAAGTTGATTAAACAATTGCAGTTGGTCACCCTTTTTTCTATTGGTCACTGTAACTATCCGAGCTTTGTAATCAGTACCAGCACGACTCGCAGTGGGGCAAAACCCCACTTTAGGCGGACAAAAGTCCAAAAATGAAAGTTTGAATTAGGGTTTCTGAAATAGTAGGCTGGGTAACCTAATGTTTGAACTACGTAACGGTGTATTTCACAAGTTGGTAAGCATGCACCTGCGCGTAGAAATGAGTGTCAAAGTGAGAGATAGCAGAGCACTGGTCCCACGGACGCAGACGCCGAATTGGACGGTCGATTTGAAACTATTAGTACAGCACACTGGTGTCCTCTATTTCATTTTTAAACTTTCAATCGATTGAAATAAGCAAGTAGAGTTTGAATATGATATTAAAATTTATTTTTTAAAGAAAATACGCGTGGATCAATTAATTATCACGAATGAAAATTTATTGTTTTTTCAAAATGAAAATTTTTAATTATTTAGAGAAAATGTGTATAATCGGACGGAATCTTATCGTAGTTTTGAGATATATTATTCATTTAAGTATGAGCTAGAGATTGTAAAAGAAATCAACTGCAATTGAGTTGCAAAAGGACTGTTACGATATAAAAGTTATTTTGCACGAGAGGCGGATAGGAAATTCATCCGGCCGCTATGGCCGCATGGCAACGTGTAAACTATAATATAATCAATTTCAATCATGGAAAGCAAATGCAAGTACCGTAAATAATATCTGTTTATGAAGTTATTACTAGTTTGTAATAAGTCAAATTTGGATGCTATATGTATTATGTCCACTCTTTGGTACAAGTGGTGATGTTTGTTACACCAGGGCTGAGATTTTTGAAATCTCAGCCCTGTGAAACTTCTGTGCAAGTCGTATATTTTTTTCTATGAAACATGAAAATATTTTGCAAGGTGATAACAAAAATAATTTTGTAAATTTTAAAGCAGATTCATTTTCGACGACCATCTCAATTTACGTGAACATTTTTTATTTGATTCGATCAGATTATTCTACTGAAAAATAATTTTATTGTCATCAATTGTAAAAATAATCAAATTTGCAAAATAAATCATAAAATACAATAAATGTTGCAAATTAGATATCAGCTTTCATTTAAGCAATCTCAAAATCTTACACATACCTATTTTGGAGTTGATTGTAAAACTTTTGGACTTTTGTCCGTCTAAAGTGGGGTTTGGCCCCACTGTGCGACTGGTCGACTCGCCCTCGGTAACAATGGCTATGCGGCTGGTAACGGGAAACATCTTTTCAAAGTTGGTGCGACAGGCAGCCAGTTGCCTGCACACACTACCAAGTCTGGAAGCTCGAGGAACCCGCTGGAGTGGTGGAGGGGAGCAACGTGGTAGGAGTGATGGTGCGCATGCGCTTGGAGCGGGAATTGGAAAATATCTTGTTTGTTTTCAGTAATGTTGCATTGATATTCATACTATGTGGAAATAGAGGTTTCAATTAGTTAATGCCAAATAACTGTCATCGTGATGTAACGGTATTTCCTCAGGCTATCACGGAATTGCAGTTTCCGTAAATTAGTTCTCGAAGTCCTTTAACCCTCGGAAGTGGTTATATACATAAGAGGTCTCTTTGGGGTTTACAGCAGACGACGTCCTGACGGTCGACCCTGCGGAGCAACGGGCTATGTAGATCTTAACCGGGCGAAAAATCTGTGGAGACGAATATTCAAACTATTCAAAAAGAAAATACGTGAACGTAAATAATTGGTTATTTTCATTGCATCTTACTCCATATGCATTGTGTATGAATTGAGTGTATATTTAAGTGCCAATGCGCAAAGAAAACGGAAAATAAATTGAAACCTCCAGGTGTATTTGAGATAGCTCAGAAGCCACCATTTTATGAGCTACGCTTTTGAATGACTACCTCCTGAATTTTTCCTTTATCCATTGCATTGGTGTGTCGTTCAACTTTGGGTTTACTTGAATGGTTCATATTATAACAGTGACAGCGTTATCGTTATACGCTGAAATATTTTGTTCATTCATTATTACTGTCATTACTGTTATTCATGTCAACAGTATTATTCATAAATTTTCTCGATAGGAAAAAATTGAACTCGGAGATAGACTTAGTTTATTTGATTGTAAACCGCATGGAGAATAAAATTAGTGGTTATGCTGAACTAGTTTATAGATGAGTCAAATATTGAACATTTGACATTATAGTCTATTTGAATAAAGTGAATTTGGTTGTGCAATTAATTAGGGCATAAAAAATAGAAATTGTTTAGCTCTTTTCTGGTTTAAAACTTCAAAGAGCCATGGGACCTTAAGAGAAGTTCTTGAAAACAATGCTATACATCAGTGTCACCATTAGATTCGCCTTATTAAAGCTTAGTTTTCTTTGAGGGCTCAAGGTGTGGCACGCCTAATTGTTTGAAGACGCTCTTTGAGGCTAGAGAAACGCTATTTGCGTGGGTGAACGTATTTCCAACTGTGGCATACCTTTATCCCTTTGAGTTGCCACTCCCAGCACTAAGTGGATTGGATAAAATAACTTAAGATGAGCAATTATTTTTCGTCATCAATCTCATCTCTGACGATGCGTTACTGATTATCGCGGTATTGGATGCTTTAAGAGGGAACAACGTTTACGTATGTCTGCGCTAAATTGAAGGTATTTTGCTTTATTTCGCAACCATTTAACCATCTCGTAAACACAGAGCAATAAAATAAGACGCAGGCAGCAAAACAAACGGCCATGAACATCTGCAGTGAGAGTCCATATATCCATTTAAATCGCATGTTCATGGACTTACAAATGCCACTTTGATCATGCATAAGATGTCTAGCATTCAAGTATGAAATTTGTCTTATCCATCAATGAATGTTACTTGATATCAATAATTGTAGGATAGATATTACTTTTCAACATTCCCCAATCTTTTTTTCCTTCTGCTTCCACTTTTTCTTTCATATTAGGGAAAGACATGAGAATTAGGGTATTAACATTTTATGAAATTGTTCTATTTCGCTAATGTCCAAGTTCCTCGAAGTCGATTGTCCAACCATTGTCTTTGGAGCAATTAATGCTTAAATGAAACATCCAAAAAAGGTAATTAGTACATCAACACGTTTTAAAGCGTTTAGGTGGTCCCCCTGCTTTCATTTCTAGACGCTTAATTTTTATCCTGCGTCACATCTTGTGTGTGCGCGAGAATAACGACGTAGGAGTTTTTGTTGCCGCTCTCCCCCCATTGAGTTTTTTCTCCATGGGACTCCTTCAATTCCCCTCTTAACATTTTTTTCACGCATACGTGAGTGACTGCGGGCGCAGCATGTTTATCCTCGGTGAGGCTCTGAAGAACACCCCCCTCCTTGTAAATATCAATTCAACACGCCAGTAGTTTGATGACTTTCCCTCCGGCTTTCCAGTTTACCCAAAACAAGCTTCCCTTCTCCGCGGAGCGAGTCCGACCGAATAAATGAGGCAAATTCAAATGCTCCTTTTTTTGTTGTATTCCACGGCGGGGGTGATGGTAGAGGAAAAAAAGGAAGAGAAGAGAAAGGACGAGCTGGTCCCCCCCATCTGTGTTCCTCCTCTTACCCATTATTTGCCTCTAACTCCTCCGTCAGAATGTACATTATACGCGCGGGCTGGTTCGAAGCATTAACTATTACCGATGCCTAGAATAATCCATTGTATTTTCCGTCCCGTTGTTTTACGAACTATTGATAAATGTATTGGCTTATATAAATTTAAGATAGAAGTAAAACATTTTAGACTTTCTGGGAAAATGAGCAGGCCACTATGCCACCAAAAATATCAGATACCAAATGTAATTTTAGGACAACCTCTGTCAGTAAACAGCTGTCGTGTTACATAGCAGTCCATCACGGATGGCCTTGGCCATATAGTTTATTATATGCTTTTAGTTTTCATTTTAAGAGCTCAGTTAATGAGGTTTTAGCATCCATGGACTTGAATGTTTATTAATAATAATAGTAGTATTTTTTATTGTCCGGTGATACGTAGAATATTAAAATAAAGCAAATGCATTTTAGAACTCTTAATCTATATTCCTGATAAATTATAGGAAAGCATGTTAGAATTGTTTTGTATTAAAATTAAATCTGCGCATAATCAGTATCGAACCGTTAGTATTGGATCACCAGCAAATTAAAAATCGGTATGTGGCTGTATCGCAAACACTGCTTTCGAGCCACCCGTATGTGGAAGAAGATTCCTAACTCAATGCTCTTTCCTTTGTTTCCCCATGAACTCCTCCTTTGAACTACCCACTGTATGTACTTGATGCCTTCCTCCCTCCTCGTCTCCTGTAATATCCTACCTTCCCTTCTTCTCCACCGCTGCGTAGTCTGCAGCCGCCCCTTGTTCCCATCAGCATCCCAACCTCCAAACCCCTTATTCCTCTTCCTCCCATACTTGGCTTCCTCACTCCCCTCCAAACGTGGTGCCAGTTCCCCACAGCATCCTCGGTAGAAGCACACATTTTCTTTTTCCGCTTTCTTCGTCTTCCTCCTCCTTCTCCTTGCTGTATCTTTCCTTTTCCTCCCCTTTCTTGTTCGTTGCTTCCCTGTAATAACAAGACGTTCTGAGTCTGAAATTGCTATTAGTACGAAGGCCACAAAATAAGACTCCAGCACGGAGGCCATCGACGGAGAAAAACGTTTGAAAACGAGATTAATACGAAAAATGTGAGAACCTACGATCATTGAAGCTGTGTCGATATATCTCTTATAGTTATTACGGAGTATTGGTAAAAAAACTATTATAGATAATATCAGTTGAAACAAAGTAGGACAAAGGATCAGTGGCTCGTAGCTGTCTCTACTACTTACTTTAGGCCGATTCTCGGACGAAAAACACTTAGCAAGTCTCCGAAAAAGGAACAAAAAATTGGTTTTAATATTATTCTAGTTCCACACTACTGCTTTATAGATGTCAGAAACGATAAAACTTGCTAGGTAAACTATTGAACGAATGAATACTTACTGACATTTTTTCTTCACGACTTCCATCGACTTCAAACAGAACATATTGGAAACTAATCCGTCAAGCCATACGTTCTTTGCCACAATTTTCCTCTTTCAATTTAATTTATGTAATTTATTTAACAATAAATCCAAAAACAGTCAAGATGACCTTTACATCGGATTATTAACATTAACATCCGAAATTAAATTTCTTCCGAAAAGCCCGCTTTTCGTGCCTAGTCTTCTACACGCACTGCCACACTTACTTATGGCGGCTCGCAGCATAGTATTTAGGTGTCGTTGAGGTTCCCAGGAACACTTAACGCCTCCATCGACGAATAGCGAAAGTTTCAACCCGTTCACTTTCTTTCACTCTTGCTGTTTCGCTCTTCCCGCACTGGAATCCCTCCCCGTCCTTTCCATTCTTCTCTTTCTTTAGTCCTCTTCGCTCTTCCCATCCGTTTACTCCTTTCCTTTCGTCGTCGCCTCCCGCTCTCGAGAAAGGGATTTGAGGCGACGGCGTGAGATGTGGGCGAAAAGTCAGCAGGGAAGGAGGAGAGCGTCATCTTGAGCTGGGCATGCGTGAGGGGTTTACAGACGGCCACAATATGAGTGTGTGAGGGACGACGGGATATGGGAAGTCTATGAGATGAAGTGTGGCTGGGGGCGGGAATACAGGATTCGAGAACGGAGTTTATGAGGTGGCATGGAGGGAAAAAAACATTTTTTTCACATTTTTCTCCTTCGCCCACGAAGTGTTTTGTTTCTTTCCAAACTGAATTTCATGCAGGGATTACGGAATTTGCGATTCTGTGTTTCACACAGGCTTTTCATATCGTACGGTCGTGCTCTCGGCAGAAAGGGCGGTGTCCACTTACAGTTCATCTTCCCCCGGCGAAAATTGCAAGAGGAAGGACGCCTTAAATCGACTGAGTCTGAGATGGAGGGGATATCGGGGGAAGTGGAGAAAGTGCTCATTATATCTTTTTTTATTAATCAAGTGAAGAATGTATGCGAAGGAGGGGCGGTTCTAGGCTTAACTGCGCGTGTAATTCACCGAATATTCGTTCTCGGTGCTGTCGCGGGTGAGTGGAAGTGGAGTATCGACTGGATGCATCGGCGACTAAATCCATTAAGATGCTCAAAACGGTTGATTTGTCCCTTGACAAATGCTTAACTATCTCGTCTTGACGCGGTATCCATTCAGAGTTTTGATGGAAAAGGAAGGGATATGGGGGAACATCCCTTATTTAACAGGCTTTCAAAATGATAATCTATTGTACGGAGAAATTAATTTAAATGCGGAAGAAATTCGAAAGAGTTATACTTATAATAAAGTTACAATTAATTTGTTACTATTTACTATTAACTTAATGCATATTTCTTGAAATTCATCTTTATATTTGCATTTTTAGGATAGTTTCCATTGGCTCAGTAGGGAGAATGAAAAAAAAACTACCATGCTCGAACCTTCCTTGGATTGAAATCATTATAGTTTACCTACTGTTGCGTCATTATACTAGACCTCTCTATACTATAATACAATATTATATATCTAAGCAGTCATGGAGTGAACCAGAGAACGCTGTAAAATTCAAAAACGCGAAGGAAGTAAGTACTTACTGGGAAGTAGAAGGAAAATAGGTTCTTCCCAAGAATAATAAGAGAAGCTATGGAAATCATAAAAACACCGATGAATTTCAACATAGGGGACGGATACCCCCTACACGGTGCATGAAAAAGAATGTCTCCCGCTCAGTCATAATGCAGCTCCAAGATAGGGCGAAGAACTGACTGATATTGTCGGCAAAACTTGCCAACTAGGTAAGAGAGACAAAAAATCCTTCTTGACAACTTCACCTGGGGAAGCCAGCAGGATAGCTGGCGAAACTGTTGTGAATTCTATACAACATATGCGGACCCATACGAAAAATGTGTACCTATATGATGTGATAATCTTAGCCGCGAAATCCTGCGAACGAACATATACTCGAAAATCAAATCTTGATGACGAAGGCTATGTCAATTGCTTGAGGACACATGCGTGTGAGGAATGTTTTCCTATAGGAAAGTCAGCCGAATAAGCTAGATATCGGTGGGATGTCAGCATTTCCACGCTATTAAATATAAGTTCTTGTGCTAGAGACTCGAGCTTAACTCTAATTCATAATTCGGAATGTTTACCGGAACAATTTCTTTGAAATCCACGTAGCAGAGGATTCATAGAGTGATAATTATGATCAATGAAGGGCTGACATAATGGCACTAATGCAGAATGACATCGTCCCCATTTTACGTCAATGGGAAATTGTTCTTTTTTATTGTTTTTCGAGTATTTTTTGGTCCTTTGTATTTGAATTAGAAAAGTATTGACATGAAAGGAGCGGTTTATAGTCAAATTATATTATTTTCACATTCATTTTTGTGGTAAAATCGTTCTACTAGACACAGATAAAATTTAGGTTAGAGCAAACGTTTGCCATCTTCCCACATTTCCACAGTCTTTACCTAATCTTAATATCTTACATACCCGCGCAAGTCCACTGGCGTCCTCTGCTCTGTCTCGCTGTCGCGTGTGTGAGGAAGTATGTACTACATCTACATGCGTTTTACGGTATGGGGAATGGCACCTCAAAGGTAATAAGACCCTTATTCGGCCCGTCCCGACTCCATTCTATTCCGTTTCGTCTGGTCCCTACCACGCCCCCTTTTCCACCCTTCCGTAGGCGACCACCGACGGCCCCCGACCTTTGCCTTACCCCTCGCTCTTACAATATGTACAGCAATCCGACCCCCTTCAGACAATGCCAGTCACTGAACACACCCGCCACAATGGGACGGTGGCTTCAACTGCTCCACCATTTGCTGATCTGTTTGAATTGGGGAAGTGTCCGAGTTGAGAGTATGGGCAGACAATGTGGAACTCCCTCGGGTTTCCATTTGAACCTGAAAATGAATACCGAATCATCAGCGTGGAATACCTACTTGGCGCTTGCTACGTTGTTTCCTCTCTTTTCCATTAAACCGAAATATATATTTTCACAAATGACCCGCTTTGATGATTGGCCTTCCCTTTTGAATTGGCTCATTCTATTTACCATGAGGGGGTAAAGATTAGGAACTGAAAATTGTTCCACGGTGATACGTAATTGTGAGGGTTAAGATTGGTTTTTCCCATTTTATTTATGTAGAATTACTGAACATGTTAAATGAAAAACTTTGTACTATTCCACAATATGATGTATTTTTTCCCAATCGATTTCAACGTCTTTAGCGTCATTGTCAAGGTATACATGTTTACCTTGACAGTGACGCTAAGACGTTGAAATCGATTGGAAAAAAATACATCATATTGTGGAATAGTACAAAGTTTTTCATTTAACATGTTCAGTGCTACTAAATTCCACAAAGTATCGACTGCCTTCATTGACATGTAGAATTACATTTTTGGAGATGTTATGCCTGGTTTTAAAATGCCCGATAAAATATTTTGTCCTGCGTGACAACTAAAATGGACAAGCTTCTCCATTCAATGACACTCTCGTCAACCAACCGACTGCTGACTGTATTTCACCAAATTGAAACTCATTGGAAACATCTCATTGTTGCGAAAGATACATCACTTAATGCTCGCGATGAACCAAGCATTGTAAAAACTGGCCTTATTTGAGTTATTTTAGGGGAACCGTAATAGAATTTGTATTTATAAATGTCATGTAAATCAGCCGACATTTCTTCTAGCTCTGTGCCTTTTATTCTTATCTGGGGTCGAAGTGCCTCCAGGCTACAACCACTCATATAGGCATCAGCTTACCATTTCCTTCGCGCTTAACCAATTATGTCTTTGCTGGCATCATTGTCAAGGAAGATCCGTTACTTTTATGGGGTTATTTTAAGTTTTTATGCAATGAATCCCTGTGAAATAACTGAATATTGTCATGCACCAAGGCGGTGAAATTCGCCATGAAAAAAATCATTAGGCACCCGTGCGCGTGACTGCGTACCACATCACTTGTGCAACCGCAATGATTGGAAAATTGAATTTTTTCATCTTGTAAGAATGAGTGCCGTTCAATATAAAAATACTGCTTATGAACTCAGTGGGCTTCAAAAATAGGCATAGATTGTTTTAAATGAAAGCTTTGATAAAGTCAATGAGCATTACCAGCATGGCTAGGTGTAGAAAAAAAGCGCATTGTGAAAATATTTTTGTTTTCTAATGAGTTTGCGTTTTGAGGGTACCTGTCAAGGCAGAGCTTACTGAGCTTAGGTTACTCCTGGTGTAGATGGCGTTATCAGTCCTTGGAGTAATTTTTTATCTAACTTTCTCATTGGCCGCCACCTGCCTGTGTTCTTTCTATCTCATTCGTTAGATAGCTGTCTTCGTCTTGCAAATATTTTACTATTTACATTTATTCATCTTGCGTCGGTTGTATTTATATTTCCTCTCACCAGTCGCACTCGAATACTCCCAACGTCAAATCTGAAAATAATCGCTCAGGCGTATAGGGAATAAAAGGTTTACAGATCATATAGTTATATCGCTGAAGTTTAATGCATTATTGAGATGTTTTTCATAACTTTCTCTAAATGCATTATGATAACTTACTTTGACTTTACAGCAGGGTTAGACGTAGAAGAAATTCTTTTGCTTCAAATCACTTGTTTAGAATAAATTGGTTGACTATTATATTTCAACCGCACTGCTTGCCTGCCTGTTCCAATTCCTGTACGCGTGGGAGGTAATTAATGTGTAGACGTAATATTAAACATCGCAGAAGTATTCCAAGGGGAAAGTTTCATAAAGCATCCACATTTAGCTATCACAAGTTAAAATTGGTAGCAAAATGTAACTGCTTGCATTTATTATATTATTATTATAGATAAAACAGTTAAAATTTGAATATAAGGTCAGGTGGTAACTTAAAAATACATATAAAGGCATTAGACAATACATATTCATTAAAAAAATAATACAAATACATGTCATGGATTAGAGTCTTTTTGTGAAGCACCTGACATTATTCGGGAATGGATTTAAAACATTTGCACCTAAGCCATTCAATGCTTCCACCCCTCAGTTCAAGATGGAGAATTTCCCCCAGTTAATTCACTGTTTGAGGGGTTCCATTTTAAACCCATGGTCCTTCCTAGAGAAGTAAGCCGGATATCTTAGCCTCCGTGTGATATCCACCCATGCAGTTTCCCCAATATTTTCTTTGTATATGGCCTTCAGCCGCGAGATATTCCTCCTCTCTCTTAGCGATTCCCAACATTATTTAGTTATCATTGCACCAACACTGGCTTCTCTATTAGAATTTCAAATTACAAACCTTGCCGCCCTCCTCTGGACCTTTTCTATGGTTTTTATCTGCCCCGAAAGATGTGGGTCCCAGACCGTGGCCGCATACTCTAGAATGTGACGTACAAGTGTCTTATTTGCGAACTGTTTTTATGTGAAATGCAAATATTTCTATACACTCTCTCCTTGTAATGAATCGTTCCAGCGAATAAAATCCCAGCAAATTCCTGCTGAGTAAACATTTGTTAAAACAGACTACATTTTTTACTTGAATCGTTGGTTTATATTCTCCTTTGCAACTTGATTTGTGAAAACGGCATGAATAACAGGTTGTTTGTGTCCGCTACTGAAAAAATAAAATAACTAAAAAACTTTTTTTTTTTACCATGATCCATTTCCACCACTGCTATCATAACCTATGTGAACATTAATCACCTAGGTAGCGGAATTTTGGTTGGAGGTCTTTTTTCCCAGAAACCCGTTATTTATGCCCTCACCGTCGTAAAATTCAATGTTCCTCTGTCAAATTCGCCAGTGACTAAAATGGCCACTACGTAATCATACTAATATATAAAAATGTAATGGTGTCTGTCTGTCTGTCTCCCTGTATGTCTGTCGCTCAATCACGCAAAAACTACTGAGCCGAATGAGGTGAAATTTGGCATGTAGAGAGAAAATGTATCTGGGAGTAATATAGGCTATATTAAAAAGCCCTCAAGAATTTCACTGCTGGTCCCTGGTGGTACATGCTAAGCATTGGGTTCGGTTCAGTGGTTTCATTTTTTACTTTTTATCGGATGGTTGAATAAATGAAGTTTTTAATTCTTTCAATCTATTTTTTTCTATGCTTAGTATTGTCTGAAAATCATGATTTTTGCTGAAATATCTCGCATTTTTCTATGAAATCAACAATGGCACATTTTCTTGACAACCAGAAATTTGGTTTTCAAGGGGTATTCACGCCTCTGGCATTTAAGTTTTCCTGCAGGTCCATGATAGCACTTAGAAAGAAATCTGTATAAGAAGGACACAGGGCCCCATGGTAGATTGCTCCGGGTGCTAATCAATATATTCAATGCATATTTACAACAACTATATTCTTCAATGTTTATTCTCAAAGTAGCTCTCATAGGGACACAGCATGTATATGCGAGAACACTTACATAGTAAACGATACACATTAAGGAATTAACGTGGAATAGTATTTGCGTGCAGCGAATAGTAATGGTAATAATGCCTCTGTTGCTACATCAAACACGGCGTTTTTTACTATCGTTGAATACTCAGATGTAATACACGTGGTGGAACTGCCTGCATCTGACTCTCATTACGATTTCGAACTGTCTTTAGACCAATTCTCTCATCATAAACGATACCTACGAGAAATTCATGTATGTTTAAAATTGTTAAATTGCGGTAAACTTACATTCACTCAATCATCGAGTTGCCTATTCAAAAATTTCACTCGCCACTGTGTTTTCCCTCCTTGAACTTAAAAATATATCCATCAACATGCCTAATAGAAAAATGATTAACCTTTCGAATCAATCTTTCTTCTAAAGCAAGAGGAATGCCTTCTTTGCGAAAAAATGAGCCCTTGCAATAAAAACGACAAACGTTAGACTTGGATGATCAAAGACATGCCCACTAGCGATCATATGAGAATCTCCCCGTGGTGTTTCTCGGGTTACGCTAAGAACCGCACAAATTTCAACCTTACCCAACCTACGGACCGGGCAACCAGCTATAAATCTGGTTAAAATATAGACCCATCTGTTTCGAAACTTCAATCTGTTTTAAGATGGCGGAAGTTATAATGACGTCACTACATGCTTCTTACCCGAAAGAAGAACGGAAATTCTGCGCAATGAACGACATCCGTGCATGAAAATCGACAAGTGCAATATGAATCACCATAGATTTTTTTATTTAGCAACCGAAACCAATGATTATGTCTATGTCGAAGGCGCAGTCCGGGTGATGGAGGATTCATAGGTCAAATAAACATGGCTGCTGCTGCAAATGCTACTTTTGACGTTGTCAACCGCTGGATTATACCCTATCCTCCAGTCCCGATTATGATACTCAACGCACATATCGACGTTGAATTGCACAACTCAATTGAGACATTGAATGCAAATATATTTTTATACACAAGGGAATAGATCAAGCTGTTATTCACTCAGTTCGGCTCAAGGGAACCGAGGTGACGAGGTGACCATCTATCAACCTGGGTGTAATTTAAGTAGTATTTTGGTTTCCCGTGCATGAAAGAGGACCAGGAGTCACTCATCTCTCCGTGCACCTGGCAAACAGTCAGCGTGTCTACTACAACGAACACAACATACAAGATAGGTTACGAACTCCTCAAATGATCACGCTGACAGTATTCTTCAGGCTTTGTGGTTTTCTTATAAAATAAGTTCAATGTAAGAATAATTCTTCTACCGCCGATGATTATGGCTTGACCATCGAAACGTCCAAGTTTTCTTTTGTGAGTGTCCTTTTTGCGTGTTTCTGTGTTTGTTTAGCGTATTACTGTTTTATTTATGCATGTGCATCGTCGCCGAGAGTGATTTTCGACCAAGACATTATATATATATATATATATATATATATAAATAAAAATAAACTTTGCCACAGGTGGGGCGGAAATAAATATAGAAACACAAAAAAGAAGAACACTCACACACTATACGTTCTGATATTTCGGCAGCCGAGCTGCCTTTCTCACAGAAGGAAGGATACAGAATGATGGATAGGCATGGGACAAGGGGTAGAGTGAGGTAGGAGGAGAGGGAGGAGAAAGGGGTAAGAAAGGGGAGAAGAGGGGGGGGGAGGGGGTCAGAAGAGGAGAGCGGGGTGAGGGGGGGGAGAAGAGGGGAAGAGGCGGGAGAGGGTCGGAGAAGGAGGAAGGGATGTGGGAGGGAGGAAAGGGGAGGGGCGGGAGGGGATAAAAGGAGGAGAAAGGGGAGAGGAGAAGGGGCGGTAGGGGTCAGTGAGCCCGATTTAATCCGGGGGGATTATAGGCAGAATAAAGCCAGATACAAGCCAATTCTAATGTACGTAATTGAAGGGGAGAGGCAGAGGGAGGGAGGGAAGACAATATGCCTGCTCGGAAACATTTGTCAAAACTGACATTGTGGGAGGAAGCATGGACCGGGACGGGGAAGGAGGCATTGGGCGAGGACGGCTTACAACTGGCTCGGTGGCCGGTCAATCTAACACTTAAGGCGTTAGTGGTGAGACCAATGTAATAGGAATCGCAAAGGTTGCAAAGGAGGATGTACACAATGTTGTGGGAAGTGCATGACCGAGAGGGGACGGAAGGAAGTGGGTGGGAGAGGAATTTAGCGGGGAGGGGGTCGGTAATAAGAATAGGGCACGTTTTGCATCTCGCGCGATGGCAGGGGTTGGGTGGGGTTTTAGAGCTAATATAGGGTTTAGTCAGCGGTTTGGTGGTTTTTAGGATGCTGGAGAGGTTAGGGGGACGCCTGAAGGTGAGAGAGGGACATTTGGGGAATGTGTTTTTGGTGGTGAGATTATCAGAGAGGAGTGGGAAAAGGTTTTTAATGATTTTTTTGAGGGCATGGACGCCTGGGAAGTAGGTGGTACAGAGGGAGAGGTTGTAATTCTCCTTATTTTGGGTTGGTTTAGGAGGAAAGGGTTTTTTGAGAATTCGTTTATTGAGAAGAGTCTCAGGATATCCTCGTCGGAGAAGGGATTGGTGCAAAGAGGAAAGGAATTTATCAAGGGAATCGGGGTTATTACATATGCGAAAACCTCGTGTAGAAAGAGAGTAGGGGAGGGATCTTTTAGTATGGGAGGGATGGCAGCTGTTATAGTGAAGATATTGCTGCTTATTGGTGGGTTTGATGTGGACTGAGGTGTTGAAATGGTGGTTGGAGAGAGTGATATCTACTATTATCTATACTTACTATCTAGTTTTTACTTCGAGCCAACGGAAGCGAGGGTATGTTTAAGGATGCATAAAATGCAACATGCCTTTTATCGTAATCAGGTATGTGAAGTGAAGTACATTGAGAGAGAATACGTACGCTAGCGATAGTCAATAACTTCCCACGAATTTGTGTGTACCATTCTACTTAAATGAATCGAACATTATCCGTGAAATTAGCTTTTGAATTCTCATGAGAAAATTGATTGATTATGCTCCATCTACTTGTTTTACGTCGAACCATCTAACATGCATTTGTTGCAAACACCAATACGACAACCATGTCAGGGATGTGACTTGAACCATCGACCACAGGAATTTCACGTTGAAACATTGAGATGTTTGGCATCCTAAACCACGATTCGGGTGCTGATTCCTTGGAGTTGTGATTTTCTGTGTAATCCAGATTTTTCGTTGGATGCCAAGAGGACGACATGGAAGGCACTCCGTCCGTCGAATGTCCGACTCAAAACGAAGTGTCGATCGCCCCTTTTAAATAACCGACGAACTAGGTATCCGACACGTTAACAACGTGGCTACTGCAGCCGATTCAAATCGATCGATTTATTCCTAGGGCGAATCGTTCCGACAAGCGCCACTTTCGGCACTGGGCTTTAAGCTTCCTACAATTAAAAATAAATTCCCCCGCTCTCACTCTCCCATTTTTCACATTTATCATCAGCATATATTTTGAGAAAATTTTGCTCGAACTGTTCTTTAGACCAAGAAAAAAGGCACTACGATAGGTTTAAAAAGTAAAAGGGAAGCGTGCTCTTCACCAAAAGACAGCAAAAGAACCTCGGTTTAAAGTCTTCTCCGACTGACAAAGTGTATTACAAAGTTGGTACTTTGTGGCCATCAAAAACTTTGTATTTTATGCTCTCTAACTCGCTGATAGTGCCCCTTCCTTACAGTCCTCTCAATTTGGCCCGAGTATGCGTACCCCGATCTTTTGCGAAGGGCCTTACCATGTACATACTAGACCCTGAATTAAATTTCTTGTAGAATCGTTGTTTAGGGATCGTATCATAAAATACAATAATCCACCATCACCTGAATTCGGAATTTGAATTGATGGGTCCTTCATGTGGGTTCCAGTACTCCATTCTAAGTGCTTTTGTCGTTCCTGGGCATTTATTTGGGAAGACTATCGGCAACTGAGGCTACTTGCGCCAGTAGGTGGGTAGGATGACAAACAAAGCATCTAGTTGAAATTGCAGGAAGAGTGGTGAGAAATCTAGCGTCAGCACTAGTCTGCTCTTAAAATAAAGGTCCATAGGGAACCGCAGTTTAGCGTCCCATGCGACGGACAGCATACTGCATTTGAAGTGCAGTATCAGGATTTAACTGAAAAATCTCCTCCACTACCGCAATTTTAACTCAGGCCCTCAGGATGGTAAGGCAGTTCTTAAGCGACCATACCAATCTTATCTCGCAATTATTCTTTTCCGAGGGTCTCTCGGATTGGAAGGCAGTTACTGCATTTAGAGGAGGTGCTGTGTCCTCCGACAAGAGAAGCCGTCTTGAAAGGTCTAGAGTCCAACCGTCTGGAAGGGGATGGATGATGGAACTGTCCCCAACTGCGCTCCTCTTTTCCCGTTCTCCGCGCATCCGGAGGAGCAAAATGGAAAAGGTAGGCTTCGTGATTCACCGCACGAGATAAAACCCTTTCCCCATCGCATCCTCGCCCTGGACTTTCGTTAGCTGACCCGAGGAGGAGCGTCTTTGGCTTCTTATCGACTCGCTCCCCACACGCTCCTTGCTACACTCCTCCTCCGCCAATTTGCTCACCTGTCCCTAAATCTTCGCTAAGTTCTGTGAGTGGGGGCCTCCCTCGAAAGTGCCCACCCTCTTCACGCCTTTCGCCTCACCTCACCGCAAATTATGAGAATAGATATATTTTACCATCCGTGAAACGAGACCACCTTTCTTGAAATATCAATTGTGTATCATCCGAATTTTACCTCTAGCTGCGGGCTAGATGTGTGCACAACATTAAAATCGGATATCGCAATGACTGATTCGATTCCATTTAATGGGCTAATTTGCTTCCAGGCCAAAATTAGACGGTGAGATATTACTACCGGAAAAATCTGCCTAGGCTGGGAACCGAACGACGGATCTTTGAGTCACTGACGAAGTTTATGAGACACTGGCGAGGTTTCTTTATGCACGTATTTACTCAGACCTATGATCCTTACCAATTCGACTAAGGAGCCAGAATTTTTATAATGGTCCTTGTTTTTGTTGCGGTCTGATTCCAGTAAGCCAAAATGAAATTCATTTGCCTCCTGACCCCTGATTTGGATTCTCTTCGAAACCACTTTCTCAAAGCCATGCCATGTAGTTTTCCACCGAGTAGCTACAATTTCCTCTGTGAAATCACCATTATTCTAAGATTAGACTTTTTCAGATCATATAATTTTCTGGTTAAAGCGAATTATTATCGGTGAAATAGATAAGCTTGTGTGGAGGTCTGAAGACACGAGGGATAATTTCGCGGAAGATTTCGTTGTGACTTTACAGGTACCAGGTAAGAGTGTTTCTTTGCCTTTTGGAAATAAAAATATGATCACATTTTGAGTTGTACTCTTTAAGAAATAGTAATCCCTTTTTTATTTGAAAGAAATTGTTCAAATTATTTTTTTTCATCTATTTTTTATGATAATAAAGATAAATACCTACTAGAAAGTATCATTACACTACTTTTCGTGTTTTAGTGCGTTATTTACCAATGAGGATATAATCTGTAAGGTATAAGCGCCTAATTTGCGACAAGTTTGAGGGTCGAAGATGGACAGCCTCATATACTGCAAGGTATCATCTCAGTTGCCGTGGTGGTCACTTCGTAGTAGAAATCTTGGCTTACAACTCCTTTTAGCCCTCTCGTATCAACTGTGCCTATTTTATCTTTTTATCTCTTTACAGTGAGCTGATGAAGGTATTAGTGCTTCCTAAGAGAAAGTTATTTCCTATAACTTAAACGCAATGAAAGAAATCCACGCTCGGTTAACATTCTATTGAAACGTGAGCGTCTATCCTACACATAAGTCCTCTCAGAATTATTTTTCCCGTTGAACTTCTTTGGTGTAAATGAGTCATTTTGAGGTAAATCATTTCCTTCTCTTCACTCTTCTTCAGTCATTGACTGAAAAATACCTTCCCTCCCGTTTCCCATTAAAAGAGATGCTCTAATGACTTTAGCGGTTAATTATTTCTCCATCCCACCTTGTTTGAAGAAGTGAAAAACGTATTATCGCTGGCAGTATGGCAACGTAGAGGGTGTCATTTCTCCTTTCTGCCCATAGGGTTCTGGGAGTGTGCACTGAGCAGTAATGGTTTATGAGAATATACTTTGAAAATTTGTGGGCTTGGTAAACTAGGACCCCTAAAAATCCCTTGAAACTCTTTGTGTTACATGAAAACATTTCAAAATGCTGAGCGATTGAATTTTGCAAGGGGTTTAGGCCTATTTCCAGCTGAAGTTTACCCTCACCAAAAAAGTATTTATTTTCCTTAGATCATGTGTTAGTCTGTGACATCGTGAATACTTCAGATGGATGCTTGAGTTACGGATTTGATTACTTAAATTGTTTAAAAGTACCGCGGTTCATCCATGGAGATATATAGTTTTTTTTATACCCTGCGTTTTCCCATGTGAACGCCAGCGTTTCTTCTCATTTTGCGTGACTTCTTAAGGGCTGAGCATGAGTCATGTGAGTATAGGACAGTCTCCGGCATAGGAGAGGAAACAACATTCTAAAAAAAGGCGTATTTTAAAACAATTCTCCTTAATTTAGCATCCTTAATATGACTTGTATATGGTGTTTAAAAGCAAAGATATCCCCCTTTTTCCGCAGCTACTCTATGTTTTACCAAATTATATCGGCGTCCCCGGTGATAAAACTCCCTCCAGGCTCCGCCCCCGAATTCATTCCCGAAAATCTCTGTCCACCTCCGCCTCCTCCTTTTTCTCCGTTATACACCCCCTCTTCTTTATCCTTTGTGCCCCACCTCCGGCTCCATCTCACTCTTCCCCACTCTCTTCACCCGTCCAATTATTCCTCCACCGCCCAAAACATCTCCCAAACCCTCTCACGCGTCTTCCTTTCACTCCGACTATCGATCGAAAGGAGAAGTCGATGGGCCGCCACCGTGGGCTTCTTCCCTCGGGAGGCTTCCCACTCCTCCTTACCCCGAGAGGGAGGGAGGGAGAGGCTCCTGGAAGGAGGTTGGCGGAGGAGGAGAAGAGGGGATGGGTGGGCCGCTGGAGAAGGGGGTTTGGCGTGCATTTCTTAGGGAGCGGGGGTGGTTTAGCGAGTGATTGGGGTTGGGGTGTGGGGGAGGAAGGGTTTGTAGGAAAAGTCGTCGTCTGTCCTGGACGCGGACGAGCGACGGAGGGAGAGGTAGGACGGAGGGAGAGGTAGGCCGTCGCCCGCACTCTCGCCCCCCCCTGCCAAATCGTGCCTGGAGGAAGGTGAGGGGGGAGACGAGAGAGAGAGTTTAGTTACAAACCACATCTAAACTCTCGCGCCTCCATTCGATCGTTTATTTCAATCGTTTCCAAATATTTCTGAATCATATATATTATTACAGAAAGATCTTTTTCTGTCATTCCGTATTTGATCCGTTAATACTGCACCTACAGTGATAAATGAGGTATCATTTTAAACGTTGAATCACCGGCTTCTGACGAAAAATACAATATCAAATTTCACTATTTACACATTAATTTGACTTAAAAGTTTCGATAAACTCTCTTGCCTGTTTTGTATTCATATGTTTTGTATATTTTTGCAAGAAAACAAGTATAAAGCCAGTACTTCATGATACACCTTCTTCTCTATTCAAAACCCAATTACACCGTTTCCTTAACATACTTATTCCCTGGTAGCGAGAAAGTGCGAAATTTTCGCACGGGTTACCTAGTTTAATGTAAAAGCGTAACGTTCAGCCATACCTTAGATTCCGTACCTCTAATTATGCCGTTCCTTTTTGGGGTAGTAGTAGTCCAAAGGGTTTAATCATTGGTATCAATTCTTCGATACCGACTCAGTTTTGATTATTCCCTCATAAATTCTTGCACACTTGTGTATTGTTTCATAACTTTCTCTTATTCGTAAGACTCGTAATATTCCACTCTTAAGGATCTCTTCCGTCACATTTACCCTGGATTCTCTTGGTGTATCCCTCTCGGGCTATTAACTCCTCTCCTGAAAAATAAACCATAATTCACCCAGTATAAAGCGGTTTCAAAGATAACTCAGGAAACAGAACTACAAATAGAGTATAAGCAAGTTAGTGGCACCGACTGCAGTAAGGTTTAAAGCAGATTAGAACAAGGATTCGGTTTCGGGTTTCAGTGAATGCAAACAATGAATTTAATACATAATTCGCACTTGTCTAAGATACATAACGTTTTACAGTAGATCAAGCCAAGGATAGGGTGGGAATACCGTCTTTTACAGCAGCGGCCCCGAAACCGACCCCTTTAATTTGAATCCAATTCCTAGAATCTTTTTGTGGGAATAAAGAACAACATTCCGTGGTACATAAGTGCTTCTTCAAGGACACAAATGGAATATGTTTTCTATTCCTTGCCATCACTTTCTAATATTGTGCCGTATTTTTTACAGTATAATAGCAACTTTCGTTCGTCCTAAGTATAGGTGTAGAATAATGGCACGATTGATTTAATTTTTGTACATTAACAGTTGCTTCTAACATTTAAGTTTATAGTTTCTGGTTTCACAATCGTTTACGTACACACTCTCAAGCTTTTTCAAACCATTTGACAGACAGATATTATATTATCGCTATTCGATTCGCAATATATCGGATATCACAGATTTAATGATATCTTAATCTGCGTTACCGCATACCGCATCACACTGACATTAGGGTATTCATACCTTTGTAACTACGGTTTTCGACGGGATCCAGGCCGCCTTGTAAATTATTTTTTTAAATCTAAGAATGGTACAGTGACGTTGACAACTAGGACGCAATAAATCATATCAGAGTAAAAATGAAACTGTTTTGTCACTTGGTTAGTGACAACACAAGCTACAAATTACATTATACACTACAATTCTACAAAATATGCACTATGCACTGTGTAGCCCGGTGGATCAATTTTGCAGAGGGATATCTCTTTGATGCTGAAAATGGCATTTAATACATTGCAATGTTTCTAGAGGAAGAAAAAGAAAAATTTTACTACCACTGAATTTTATTATAACCCGGGTTGAGTTTTTATAAAATTCAGTGGTATTAATAAAAGTTGTCTCTCTCTTCCTCTCATGATGGATTACCTCCAAGTGAACCTTAAAATAGTGATTGCTCGATCGTTTCTAGACACGGGAGCTTCATGAGAAACGAATAGGGAAAGAGACATTTCATTACAGCGAGAGTAGATGGAGGCGCGAGTTAATTAATATCCAAGGTGGTATAAATAGCTATTCATTTTTCCCGAGATGTAACCTTTCTTTTTTATTGAAGATGATGCAGTAACTTTGATATTTACCTTGTTCACAACTCTTCGTATCAGGAATTATATGAGAAATTGTTTTTTTACTCTCCGCGTTTCAATTAAATGACATAATTCTCGAACATTCGACTTTCATATCACGTATTTAACTGGAAGGAATTATATTACTCATCATCTTATATCGACTTCGGATTGCGATTCCTCGTCGGTATTTAGTTTTTCAGTCAATAATTTACCACACACTGCTCAGTCCTATAGACGGTGGCTTTCTGAGATAGGGACCTTATTTTCTTTTTGCCTTTGGGTGGAAGTCAATGGGTACCTTAAGGCTTTTTTCTCAGGGATATTGCAGTGGCATAAAAACAGATGTCATGAAAATTAGAGCAGAGAAAAATTAAATGTACTACCACTTTGTTGGGGTGTCAATTCACGATCGTATGCTTGATTTAGGATGTGCTCACCACGTGATATACCAAGGTGACGAATCATAAATCCTGATGGCTCGAGTCGCAATATGATTCCTCTTTAATATCGCATACATGTCGCAATATCGCTCATCTCTATATACGGTGGCTGTGTAGTAGGGTGGGCAGACCTTCCCACCCACATTATCCTTCACTCAATTTAGTAGTTTGTTTACTCGTTGATATCGTGCGTGTCACTCGATATATCGCAATATCGCTCAGCCCTGGATGGGGGGTTGAACGGGAGACACCACGTTCTCCTCCCGTGTGTGTGTGGATGAGTGGTAGTCTTGTCAGGGGTTGGGAAAAATGTGGGGGGTGGGCGCAGAGCAAGGGGTAGGAGGGGGAGAGAGGAGGACTGAGAGGCGTCTTCTTGGCGTCTTCTCATGGCTGCGGAACTTCGGGAGGGGGAAGTAGGGGAGGATTCTGTAAGGAAGGGGTGGGTGGGAAAGGGATAAGCGGTTGGGATGGGGTGAGAGTGGATGGAGATGTTCCGGGCCCAGGGATAACAGGAGCAGGAGCGGAGATGTGATGGGAGGGGATATGTGATGGGGAGGGGGTTTAAGGAGGTTGCGTGGAATCGGTGGTGCCTTTGAGTGAAAGGGAGAGGAGAAGGAGCGAGGGTGGGTGGATGTGAACGTGGGGGGTGTCAGTCTATAGCGACTCTGCGGTGGGCGGGGGTTGGAATGTTTTTAAGGGGATGGGGGGGGGAAGGAATTACTCCGAGGGAGGGTTTGAGGGATGGATGTGCTCTGGAGGGCACCACGAGAACTGTCCAAGAAGAGACGATAGGAGGAAGAGAGGAGGAAATAAGAAAGGGAGGGGTACAAATAGGCCGTGGGATTTTTCGGTGGCGGGTCGGTAAAAGTTATGCAAGAGCTCTGCAGCCCTATAGCAAGGACGAAGAAGATGTAGCGAGCACGTTCGTATGAGAAAGAGAACATATTTCGAGCGGTCGAGGAATGGGCATAAGACGTCCATCCCTTACTTCGGGGAGATGGACCGTTTGGAGTCTGCGAAACGAGAGTGGTAAATCCAATTGTGTCTCCGCTTCTGTTTATTCAAAAAATATTGTGGCGCCGTTGTGGGAGGAAGGAAAATGGACTTCGTGCCAGCAAGTATTTCGCGCCAAAATCAATCTAACTCCCCTTTCGGAAACGTGATGGTAGTCTCATCATTAAAAGGTCGTAAGAAATGGGTCAAGCACAACTCTCCTAATCCTCTGGCGGAATTCAGTTAAGAGTAAAACTGAGACAAGCTGAGGTGAGTTTGTGATATCCGTACAGGCTGAATTTTGCTGTAGGAAGATCACATCTCTTTCGTCATATTCGATGTTCTTTATTGCAAATTTTTTGATCTCTGGGTTACAGCCTTTTCAAGGCTTTTATTGCTCGTCCTCTCCAAATGAAAAATACACTTTCACTCTCATTCATCGGTTCAGCAGTCGATTCTTCTCTTGGAAGCATTTTGACCTTGAGAAAGTGTCTTTCTCCATAATATTTGTGGAAAGGTCAATTCGCATAGAATATTATTTGTCTCATCCACGTACTGCTAAGGTAAATTTACTCCTTGAGTGTATTCATGTTCCCGATTGTGACAGATACTTTCCTCCTCAAGGCGATACACAAATGGAGCTTAAGGTTATATTTATTATGGTGTTCAGTATATTAGTGTCCAAGGTTTATGCATGCTACCATGAAGCCTTAGTTTATGACTAAACTCCAAAGTATCGTTCTCCTTATTTTGAGCTTCAACCAAAATCTTAGGGGGGAAGATAACCTTTCCTCCCACTCACTGCTTTATCTCCTTTAAATGATTTAGTACCTGGTTACCGAGCGTTGCTCGATGTTTATTTGGTGTACTAAGAACTTGTATGCTCCTATTCTGCTACTTATTGTCTATTTTATTTATATTAGGCATTCACATAGTGCGATTAAAGGTTTTAATAAAACAAATTTTATAAAGCATAACGGATATTTAATTTTTCTAAATATAGTAGTGATGATGCAATTAGGTAGATAAAAACACCACTCAATCAAACTCAAAAACACCACTAGCACATAAATGTCCTTCTAAGGAAATTCATAAATCATCAATAATTTCAATATTTACATTGTTTTCATTATTTCCAATGTTCATTGTCAGATTATTGTTATTATTAGATTAAAAATTATTCAATATTCCTTTCCATACAACGTTTCTCGTGTGTCGAAGTTATTGAGTCAGGACGCTCTTGGGCAAATTGTTGCAAGGTTGACCCATCTTCAAAAGTTGTACGAGCTGCTTCCGCAAATTCAGGATTGCACGTCCTTGAGATAAAGAAGTCTGATGATCCAAGTCGACGGACAAAGGCCATAGCTTCTTCAAAGTGTTCAGTGTAAAAACGTGTAGATCTAGGAAACGAAGAAGGCAAAATAATTCTTTCACCAAAAACAGCCTTTTTCAGCCAATTCACTCAAAAATAGAATCGCTCTTGTACAGTTTTCTGCAAGTAGTTTTTTTAATTTGCTTTAATCCATTGGATACTGTCATGTTACACTCTTATATAAGTATCAACCAGATATTGCTGAAAATGCCGACCACCGAAACGCAAAGTATTGAACTTTAAAAGGCGGAGATCAGGATTTCTTAGGTTAATGTCTGAAGGAAAATATTTAGCATGTTGAGGTCTAAATGCTAATCGGTACTGAACTAGTTCAAATCTAGTCAAAGTTTGATGACTGGTATTGGGTGTTCTTAAAGGAATATTAATATAGAGAATCCAAAATTGCAAAATTTGGGTAAAATGTTGGATAAGTAAAGGGTCCAACACGACTCTCAATATTGCTCATGGTAACTAAAGATTTCCCGCGTTTACGAATAATTAATTCCTTTATCCTGGAAAGCTGTGGTCGGCGTTTAGGGTAACAATGGCACAAACGTAATTCTGAAGGGAGATGTTAAACTTTCTGTGATTACCGGCATCTAGTAATGCAAAAGGCAGCTTAACATAAGGCGGCTCTACACCTTCTGCGGCAGTACGTCTATTAGCTTCTTCTTCTACTTCCCGCATTATCATGAATCCAAGAGCAAACGGATTTTCAGATCTCAAAATATGTTCCAAGAAAATAATAAGATTATCGCTGATACCATGATTAATGATATTATTTATGCGTGCACTAAGAGCATCCTGATTATCCAAATTTATATCTGTCCATATTGAGGCCGTTTCATATCGAGGCAAATTTTCCATTGTCATTTTGAGTAGGGTGAGCTGCTACATTAAGTTTGCGATTAACGTGACCGCTACCAATGTAACTGTAAACTCCTCGACCGTTGACTGTTCGATCGTCATCTACGGTGAATGAGACCATTGCAAAACATAAATTCAAATTTCGAATTCTTTAATAAAATTCATCAGAAAATAGACTACGTTGAAGAAACAATCGCGCTGACTTTTTCAAAAATTCTGGATGTGGTAGATCTATTGTTGTTATTTTCGGGGTTATGAGGATGGAAGCAGATACACATAGGACGATTTATATAACCTTTTATTAAGAAACATGTATCTACTTTTAGGAAGGCATATATCAACAACCAACAATAGATAAGGAGAAGTAAAACGCAACAGAAATAAACAAACAAAAGAACACATTACATCACATTTAAACTGTGGAGAGTATAAGAAATTGCTCAGTTCAACACTCCTCCTAAATTTCTCATTACGCCATTACATATAAGTTTGTTTAATGCGTACAATTTCCTTTTCCTTCCATAGGTATGTCATGGATCACACTTTAATTATTCTATTACATTTATTTTTCTTGTGGACCAGGTTCAGATCTATGCTTCGAAAATGCTGCGAGAAGCAAACATATAGTAAAGATATCAGCGGTTTGACAATCAGTTGGAATATAAACAACTTTTAAAACACTATGTAAAACAAGATCTGTCACAAAATTATATTTAATGTCAACATGTTTAAGTCTTCTCTGATATCATTTAATAAGTGAGGATCACAGAAAGTTTAACATCTCCCTTCAGAATTACGTTTGTGCCATTGTTACCCTAAACGCTGACCAAAGCTTTCCAGGATAAAGAGTTATTAATTCGTAAACGTGGGAAATCTTTAGTTACCATGAACAATATTGACAGTCATGTTGGACCCTTTACTTATCCAATATTTTACCCAAATTTTGCAATTTTGGATTCTCTATATTAATATTTCTTAGTCTCTTATACATGATTGATTATCTTCATAAATAATGATAGGGGTTACAAGTTTAATTTTCTATTCATTTAACAGCTGTTGCAGTCACAACAATTCAACAGTTGCTGAAGCTAAAGATAAATACTCAGACTCTGTAGATGAGAGAGCAACGGTTCGTTGTTTCCTAGAAGCCCACACAACAGAATCACCAAAAACTTGGAATACATAATCAGAAAAAGATTTTCTGTCTTCATGGTTTGCATAATCAGCATCTGCATATCCAACTATGGCTGTATCATTTAAACCTCTAAATACCAAACATAATGATTTAGTACCTTTGAGATAGCACAGAATCCGCTTCAAACCAGCCCACATTGCCTTGGTTGGTTTTGTTTGAAATTGGCTATAAAAACTGACGGAAGCTGCGATGTCTGGTCTGGTTGCGACACAGGCATCAGCCTACCAATTAAAGATCTGTACATTGTACAAGTATGTTCAATTGGTTCGGATGGAATATCACAAAACTTTGCAGTAGCCAAAGGGGTATCTCTAATATTGGCTGTATTCAGTTTGAATCTATCTACTAATTTATCTATGCATGCCTCTTGGCTGAGATACATACTATTGCCTTGTATTTTAATTTTAATGCCCAGAAAATAATTCAACTCTCCAAGATCTCTCATTTCAAATTCTTGCATAAAAATATTTTTGAAACTTTTAAGGGACAATTCAACATTGCTTGCCACAATAAAATCATCTACATATTATAACAAGTAGTCAGTTGTAGATCCTGCTGATCTTACATATACACACTTATCTGTAACACATTTCATGAACCCTATCTTGATAGTGAATGCACGAAATTAAATGTTAAAGGTCTTTTCTTCGTGGCGCTGTTTTACAATATTACTGTGGTCGTTGGCAAACACGTCCAAAGACGTCGATTCAACTGTCCTTAGTCATAGAGACTCTTAGTCTCTTATTGTATGAAGATTTGAAAGGACATTGAATTCTATGCATTATTACGCGAGCAGTTAGACATTTCAAACATCAAAGGGCTTTGAGTATATTGGTGAAGCAAATGAGAAATACCCACTTCTGGCTCCATTTTTATTAATTTGATGGCTAAATAATTTTCAAATTCAATAATCGTTATAACGTTATTTATAATAATGTTAGTGAAGATTCCCGAACCTAAACCATTGCCTGTTTAAATATGCATGCAAATGAGCCAGCGTTCTTAAACGCTATACTTCGGGGTATATGTCCGTTCTCATTCGCCGGCCTCCATTTAATAAACCGCGGGGAATTGAAGTTATTTTCTTCATCACTCAGCAGTCAGTCTTTCTCGATGTCTCGTACGTAAATATCTCCCGGCGAACCCTGTGGTACCTCCAACTCTCCACCCTTTCAGGGCATTTGATCTTTCGACATCTCCTTGAAAGCAATGGTTCGTCTCTTTCCCGGACGATATACGTTTAATCTTGGAAAAAATTCGTAGTTATTTTTCCTCCTGCCATCAAATTCGTGGAATCTCTTCATCACCTTATGGTGTCATTTTTCGCTCTCATTCCCCTTTTCAGAATATTGAATCGATCGGGAGGCGACGAAGCCTCAATACATCTCTGCAAGGGCATATCTACTCCCTCGTGGATTTTGCAGTCATATATTTTTATGACAGGCTCTTTGGTAATAAATTTTATATACATTTCAAGTTTCGTAGGATAAGAGATCTATCAACGTTTGGGAACCGCAGAACAAGTCCCATGTTTGCCTCCCGACTCTTCCTAATGTCGTCGCCTTTTCAGGAATAGTGCATGCATTCCAATAATTTATTTTTACTGTTATTTGCTTCGATTCGTAGAATCTCTGAACGTTATTATTCGTTATATAGCTAATTAATACTAAGCTCCAATATTGTATTTAATAATTAGCAAATGATAGTTGCTTTTCTTCTAATACTCTGGCAAAATTATTACACAAGTTAAATAATGTGCATTACCCCATAAAGAACGGCGTGATAGGTGCTTGTATGTACGATCAAACAGTCTATTTCAAGCGTTTGATCCTCGTCATCCACTGTGAAATATAAATTTGGCCGAATTTTAAATCAAGACACGATTCCATCCTTAGGAATACACTTAGCAATGAAAAACGAAGTCTGCATCCCGAAATCACCTTCCATGAGCCATCTTAAAACAAGAAAAAAAACGCAAAACATAACTTGAATTTATTACGCAGAAACTTTCATAACATTCTGATAAAATTTCAACGCCTTCTTGTTCAATTAGCAATCTGTATTCTAATGTATAGCCTGAAGTGCGATTTCCTGCTAAGTAAAAAATGCTTCTCTCAGTTCTCATACTGTGGAATGTCTTGTGCTAGTTTATTAGAAGTGAGTCACATTGTCGAAATACATGTTGTGGCTTTACGGCCTCTATTTTATGTCCACCTTTTTGTACCTCACAACGTTTGGTACGTACGGCAACTACGGCGAACGGCGAACAACTTTTTACGGCCATTGGAGTCCATGATTCTCAAAAGCGACAAGTAAATCATGCCGGTAAAAATGTATGTGGGTGCACACTTGTAAAAAAAACAGGCTTCATGCCTGTTGATCACGGTAAAATTTTCGGTAAAACGTTTTATAAAATCGACTAATTTTATAAAAATGAGCTTGCTAACGATAAAACCGTTTTATAAAACCTAGTTTTATAAAACCTAGTTTTATAAAACGTTTTACGGAATAGGACAGGTTCTATTACCATAATACCGTTTTATGTAACAACCAATGAAATGTTCCGCTCATCGCGTTGATAATAATCTCGTATTCATGGGAAGCCGAACATGGAAAACGTAAACAAACATGGCTGGAAGTTCATGGAACGTTGAGGCAGTATCCTTCTTGTTGTTAGAAGAATGCGTTAGAGCCATAGCACCGTTGAGTGTGATCAGAAAGTAATTAAATAAACAATACATATAGTTTTTAACCTAACAATCATCCAAAAGAGAGTGCATTTATCACTTCACGTGTTCGCAAAGCGTCTCATAGATGGCAGGACATTGCTGTTTTATGAATAGTTTTACCGTGAGCAAGCAAGTACGTTTTACGTACGATTCATAAAACTTTCAATAAATTTTTTTATAAAAGTCTTTTGTGGAAAATTTTACCGTGAGCAACAGGCATAAGAGTGGTATGATGACCACACTTTGGAATCTTAAACGGGACAACCATTCGTGTCTCCATTTATAAAACCGTTGTAGTCATCCAATCGCTCTCCAATGTTTTTCTCCGATTTTTCACTTTCCCTTCGGAGCCATGCGAGGTGTATTCGTAACATCTCGCATCAGTCTCCTCGTGTTTCTTCTTCTCGAAGTAAGAGAGTAAGGATGTTTATGGGTTCACGGGGAGGGGTCGTTCGTCCAAGTGAAATGAAATGGTGTTAAGGGCGGATGGAGTGTGGGGGTGGGTTAGGGACGGGTGGATGAGTGAGTGGGAGGAGATGGGAGTCCGTGGGAGAAGATTGAGAAGGGTTTTAAGGGGAATGAAGGTGGATTGAATGTGGAGTGGGTGGTGAAAAATGGTGAAAAAATGAGCCCGAAAAAAGTCGATGAAAACTTTCGTTTTCTGGTGCTTTTATATTTTTTTATTTAGTGCTGCGGTCTCTCGCAAAAGGTTTTACGGTCAAAATTGGGTCGAAGCTTCATGTGGAACGAGGATCGGGGAACGGAGTAGGTGAAGGGGGGAGGGATACGGGGGAAGAGGGTGTCTTCGGGTGGCGGCCACTATTGGTGAAAGGGACGCGAGCTTCAAATACGACCGCTGCCTACGCTTCTGCGTCGCGTCCTCATTGGTACTTCATCACTCCTGATTTTAAAGCATGGTCAGCATAAAACGAAGGTAACATACTTTAAGTACGTAATTAAATCTTTTAAAATATAGTATGCTACCGAAATTTGGATGGCTAACTCCGCCATAGTTTTCAAGGAGGTTGAAAACGGTATTAGTCATTGGAACATTGGCACCCAATATTCTGACCCGGTTGGAAACTAGTGAATAATTTACTCATCAATCATAGAGTTTAAACGCCGCTATTCTGTTAGCATACCTACTATCGTAACATAACACTTTCAAATCCACATCGTTCTTCTTTGCTCTTATAGTGTGGTCATAACTAGTTTACTACTAGATGATTCCTCTTCTCTTTCTATTCTTTTTCAAAAAATATATATATTTTTTTTATTATTCTTCTTTGGAGTCCACAGTTTTCTGTGTGATCATATACTTCAGGAAATAATTACTTAAATTATTAATTTTAATCCATTTAACTTTTAGAACATACTAGTTAACATACTTTATGAATAATGGAACAACTAAATTTATAATTGAGATATATAATAATAGAAGCTAAACATGTCAAAATGACATTTTGCGTTTGACTTATTGTTAGTGCCAGGAAGTGCACGGTCGAGTTGAGTTAGACGTTGAACTGGAAAGGGGTATGTTTTTAAAGCCGTTGAAGTTGAGCAAGTGTTATCGGATGGAGAGTAGTCACATCGCGCAGTAATCCTTCAACGTTAAGTAGTGCATTGGTGGGATTTTCTTTCAAAAGTTCTCTCAGCCTGCACTCATCATTTAGCATTTTAGTTGTACGGTAAAAGAGGAAAAGGCTTAGGTGAAATTTTATTATCATGTGAATGACATAGTGAGAAAAATATTTTTAACGTCAAGATATTGCAGAAGTAATATCAAAACCTTCCTGTCATTTAAGTCGACACTTTGACGTGAGTCTCTGCTTCAATATATTGTTTCGCTCGAGAGTACGGATTCCGTTTCATTGCTCGACGCTTATCTCCGGTTTACATTTACCGTAATGACACAACTTCAACACGAAACTTATGATGGTTGAATTTGCGAAAGAGATGCATAGTAGGGTTCTCTACGGTTGCGAGGAAGATTGCTATCGTTCAGCTTTTAATTTATGCCGTTGAATTGCTGTGTCCGGCCCCAGTGGCAACGGGTTTAAGTCCTTGTAAGCAAAACCAAGGTTTTTAATCCCACCTGGGTAGGATTTTCATCTACCAGGGCCTAGTTGTGTGAATTCGTCTGTTTCTACCTCGAGAATGTCCGAAGTAAGGGCCACTGAGGCCTTTCTCAGAATAATGTAAATAATCAATGTGTAATTGCATAATTAGACAAATTATAAACTATCGTGGCAAGAAAACATGTGTCATCATTGTTGGTATAAAAAAATGCGGAAGTAAGCATGATTGACTGGTCTTGAAGTGAGTGGTGAGGAGAAAAGAACAATACTTTCCTGGACGATAACGCAACAATGGTTTCAATGTGATACTCTTTCGTCAGTTGGCTGGCGTCATCACCTGCTGACACTGAACCACAGTGCAACTATTATTGTATAATAATTGTTGAAGTGGAATGGCGATGTAACACGATTTCTGGAATTTAAAGAATGACAACACAACAGACCAGAAAATATATTTTGAAATGTGATATTTACATGGAGTCGCTCCTTCTTGGGATAGATATCGAACGAGCACTTTTTGTACTTCAAAATAGTTTGCACTTTGAAATCAAGCGATCCAAAGTGAAATCTGATTTAATTCGTGGACCTTGAGGCATTTTTGAACACGGTAGAAGAAATAAGTTCACATTGGTCAGCCCAAGATAAATGAGAACTATTCTCTTTCTTTAGTTTGAAGACACGGGCGGTTGCTGCTTGAAACGGTACGTTCTTAACTTATGTTGAATGAGAGCCGATCTCCTTGAGTTATGCTGCAGTGTTCTTGTGCCGAATGTGAGTTGGTGTGGAGGCCGCAGGGAGACGAAGATGTGGTAAGAGGAGCGACGGGTCTCTTGTGGGAGAGAGAGGAGGAGGTAGAGAGGGGAAAAGCTCTTTGGTGTGGAATTTCCGGACAAAAAAATGCTTCTCTGAAAAGTGGGTGCATTGGGCGGAGATGTTTTCATCCCCGGCGGTGGTCGAGGGGGAGAGAGGGGGGAGGGAAGAAGGGGTAAGAGGGGGTGTGTGTAGGAATGGGGAGGAAATGGCGGTGGGGGGGTGGGAAGGAAAACATCCGAAAGGAAAATACAGGAGGGGAAAGAGAGAGATTCGGTGGATTCGAGTTAAAGGAGTCTCGGGGAAGAAGGGGAGTGGTGTGAGAGTAGGCTCGAGGCGAGTAGATGGAAGTGAAAAGAAAACGTCTTAGTTATGGTTGGCGCAACTCATTGTAACCTTGTTGCCTGTATTGCTCGAGGAAGGCGTAGCGTGATGCTTAAAACTTAGGTGGTCGTGTTATGTTTTTCTCTTCTTTTTTTAAAGATAGCGGATTTTGTCGTTTTTTTTTCAAGCCGTGACTGACTGCATATTCCAGCATTATTTCAGTGCCGCTTTAAGAAATATTATAACATATCCGTCTCAGAGCTAAAACGTTTACCGTTAGATCCTGGATCGCTAAGATTCAGATGATATCCGGAAGCCTTGAACGACATTTACATGGAAAATGAGAGAAAATTCAATTTATAAATTGGGGACGCAGATGAGAATCTGAGTGTCATCTACCGTATTACCTAATGGGGGAAATAATATTTTGACTTGGTATTATTTAAATTTATGATATAGTTAACTTTTTATTTTAAGAATTTTACCTCATTAAGCATAAATTTGCTGCAAATAAACGTTTTGAGATGATATACCGTTCTGATCACCATTTTCGAATTGAAATGTATCAGTGCTGATGGCTTTAATTTTGTATCAGGGCTTCCTAAATAGAATTGGCCACGGATTAAGGCCTCAAGCAATCGGATGGAATCCTTTTATTAATTTAGCGTTAATTTCTGATAAAAAAGGCTACATTGAACAATAATTTAACCTCAAAACAACTTTTTGATCCGCTTGACAACACCTATTCCATCCATTTATTTTATTTACATAAATTCCCTAGCATGAAAAATGGAATTAAATGTTTATCGGGAGAATTCCATAGAGAAGTGAGTATTGAATATCACTTATGTGGGGTGAAGGGTAGTATGGAGGTTACGTTGTTACCTCTACCATATTTATGAAATGAATAGTAAATTATTAGTAAATAACGTTGTGGCACAATGTGCAAGATATTAACGAGGGTGCAGAGATTAATATGTACACTCAACGAAGGTAAATTTCAATTATGTTATTAATTTCAGTTATCTGCGAGGAATGAAAAAGAAAATACGATTTTGTGAGATTTTGTTCATTTAGAAGAGTTAAATGACTTATTTCAAAAGTAATGTGGTCTTTTAAAACTTAGGGTTCAAAAGTATAGATTTCTTGGCTGTAACAGAGCTTTAGCTGTAAAAAGTAATATTTTATGGCTGTATCACCAACATTTTACGTATGTATGATTTATCTCGTAATTAGCCAGTTACCTACCTTACTCTTCTTGCAATAAAAAATGAGAAATTGGAAATCAAGGTAGTGACCCTAATTTAACAATACCTCAAAGACAAAAGGTTCTCAGTGCGGATGGATTCTCGGTTTCTGTGTGCAAGTGACCGTGGATAATTGACAGCATACACATCTAGGACGGGAGGGCATATCAAGTGGATTTAGATGAATCGAAACGATCTTTACTTTGAAAGAAAAGCGGCGGCTATCTTAGGAAAGGAAGCAGCCAAGATAAAGTGACAGAAAGAGATTTCCATGGGAAAGGTAAGAGAGAGTGGAGAGATTAAGTCAAGAGAAAGATGGAAGAAAAGATGAAGGAAGAGTAGAGAAGAGATAAAATCCCCAAGGAAGAAGAGAAAAAAAAACGGTTGAGAGAGGAGAATGAGAACTTCATCCTTGGCAGCATTTTTATTTTACGGAATTTATTCTCTCAGAAAAATCGAAACTATAAGTGGACGCCAGGGCTCGCTTTATGTACATCATAATTAAATAAGTATATTCCCTTCCCTGCCTACCCCTCCCTTCCTTGCTTCCCCTCTTTCCCATCCAATCCCTCCCCCTGCCGGCCCTTCCCTTACTTTCCTCTCCCCTAACCCGTCTCTTCCCGTCCCGGCTGGTAACGTCTTATATTGAATATATATTTTGACCTCACCTTAACCTTTGTTTAAATTCACTAGACCCTCCCTTCACCCCTCCAACCACTCTCCTCAACCTGCGAACACCCTAGGTGCAAATGCTCCTCCCTTCTCCGCCCTTTTACCTCCCCCTCCCACAAAAGATCTTCCTCTACGGCCGATTGTACCACCAGTAAAATCATATACCGCCTATCCTGAAACTTCTGCCCTGCCTTCTACGTGGGAAAATGTACCACCCCTCTCAATATTCTCATGAATAATCACCACCATGTCACCAAAACTCCACCTTTCCTTGACCCCATCCCCAAACATACCACCTCCCACTACCAAACCTTTGACGATTATTTTTCACTCGTCATCTTAGAAGTCCTTCAATAATTCGCCAGTAATCTTGACGTGAAAATTTAATATTACTCTCATATTTGGTTAACGGGTGCATTTGAAAAGCCCGAGCTAAACCTATCCCACTGAAAGATTAGGCCAATAGCCACCTCTCTCTCTCCACAACTACCCATTTGCACTCCTCCCCCTCTCTGCCCTTTCCTCCCTATGGGAACAGAGCAGGATCTTGTATTCTACCGCCGATGATGACGGCTTGACTTCTGTAACGTCTTAGTTTTTTTGTTGTAAGTGTCCTTTTTACGTGTTTCTATGTTTTTCAAGTTTTTAAGTAAATAAATAAATATACCTGTATCATCATTCATTCATTCACTCCAACTGCTCACTGGCGTTAATATTAAACATTTCGTTCAAACAGAGGGTGAAAGATAGTGGTTAGGAAACAAATAAATGTGATAATACAATGGTGGTGTAAATATGGAATTATGGCCTATTCCATATACAAAGGAGTTCACGGAAGTATCACAGTTCACGATAAATAATACATACAGCCAATAGTTATGGCGCGATGAATAGAAAACACACAAAAAAGGAACACTCACAAGAAAAATATACTCTAATTTTCGCTCAGGTCTGGCCTTTTTCAAGAGAAGAGACGAACTGCGGGGAAGGAGAGGGTTGGTAATGGCGAAGAAAATAAGGTAGGGGAGAGGAAGGGGAGGAAAAGGGGCGGGAAGTGCGAGGAAAGGGAAGGGGAGGGAAGTAGTAGAAAAAAGGGAAGGGGGGAAGGGGGAAAGAAAGAGTCAGTGGGCTCGATTGATTCCAGGACATGAGAATACTTGGTACAAATAAATAAGTGCCTGCTCAAGGGTCTTCAGATCAAGAGGAGAGGTCGATGGAGGGTGAGAAGCAAGGACGCCTACGTTAAAACAACGGTGAAACTTAAGGTTGTTGGTGGAGGCATGGGTGGGGACGGGGAGATAGGCATTTTGGGAGCAAGGATTACAAGATGATTTGTGGCATTTGATTCGGATGCTGAGAGGACCATTGGAAAGACCACTATAGAACGCCTCATATATATTGCACAGGAGAATGTAAACAACACTGCTGGTGATGCAGAAAAAAAGAGGAAAAGAAGGATATACGAAAAGCACGGAATATTTTGGGAAGAGGTTTGGTAATGAGGATGGGACACAGCTTGCGTTCACAGCATTTTCAACAACCTTGAATCCCTTAATTAATTCCTATCTAATCTACATCTATCCCTTCTCCGACGAGGTTATCCAGATGCTCTCTTTGAAAATAAAATCCAAAAAAATCATTCCCCAAAATTTTCTTCTAACAATAACCACTTTATCCTTACCTTATGCACTACCTACTTCCCAGGCATCCATATTTCCTCAAACGAACCCTTAAAAACCTTTTTCCTATCCTCTCTGACAGCCTCACTACTAACATAATCTTCCCAAAATGTCCCTCCCTCACTTTCAGACACCCCCAAACCTCTCTAGTATCCTTAAATCAACCATCCCTCTTTTCAAATCCACTACCAAGACTAAAACCCCGCTCAATCCATGTCATCGCCCTAGATGCTCATTGCGCTTTATGACGTAACCGAATGATTCGAGACAATTGCGCTGAATTGTTGGCAGCAGTCGGTCTCTGTTAACAATTTTCAATGGAGTTAAAAGGAGGCGTTAGTTCTTCGCTCTGTCCATGATGTACGCATCATTCTTCGATAACAGTACAATTCGATCATCTCAATCTTCTTGCATATGGCGACTTTGATTGTCCAAGTCTCAAATCCACGGGGAAGACCATTGATCGAAATAGTCTACTTTTGGTTGACATGCTGATTTCTCTGTTCTTCCATAATTTTTGCATCTTTTCAACTGCGGTTTAGGCCATCGCTATTCTGCGCTTGACTTCCTTTTTACTGCCACCACTGTTTGACAGCAGGGCGCCCAGGTACACGACTTCTTGTTTTACCGGTATATCACGAATGAGATTCACTTAACACTTGAGATCTCTTTTTATCATCATAAGTTGACATTTTTGGAAATTGAGCTACAGGCCTGCCTCCGCGCGGGATGTCTCAATACGCTGTCATACAGTAGCCAATTTTTGTTCTTCGTTGCTGAGGAGAGCCGAGTCATCTGCATATCTCAGATTCGTAATCCATCGGCCTACGATACTGATGCCTCCTTGAAATTTCATCTAGGGCATTGTGAATGGTCCATTACCTTACTATATTGACGTGATGGGCGATGTTACACAGCCTTGCCGAATGCCTATCCCCGTGTAAAATTTGTCCGACAGAACATTATAGATCCGTACTTATACCCTGTTGTGCGTGTAAAGGGAGCTTATTAAGGGTATTAGTTGGCCAGGCACTCCCGCGGCTTGCAAGGTACACCGCAAATATGGCCAGTTGACGATCTCGAACGCCTTTGTGTAATCTAAGAAGCAGATGTAAGTCGTTACGTTGTGTCCGTATGACTTCTATATTATTTGGCGAGACAGTATTTTATGTTCGCGTGTGCCTTTGCCTGGCATAAATTCCGTTTGCTCTTCTGGTATTTCAATACATACAAACATTCATTTATGTAGACTCAAAAAGAAAAGTTCGCCATTTGACAACAAAAATAAAGGATACTTAACAGTGGGTGGGGGAAAGGAAAGAGAAAACTAGAGTTTTACGTGGACGTTTCGGGCTTGTAGGCACTTCTTCAGTAGAAGAGTGCAGGGTACTGCTCCTTTAGGTAAGGCCTTGCATATAATGGGATTGAGGGAGTGTAAAAGGATGCAGGGGGCAGCTATTTTGCATTTCTCCATAACGAAGGGCCCTCCCCTACTTCCTCCCCCTTTCTCCCGTCCCTCCATCCCCTCCTTCCTCCCCCACCCTCCCCTCGGGGAATAACTGCACCATCTCCTACCCGCCTTCTCGTTTCTTTCATCCCTCAGCCAAAGGAGGCGCCATCGTCGTCGGCTGGGTGGAATGTCACATTTGTTTTTTCTCCAACTCCCTCCTTTTTTCTCTCGTTCACTTTTATTTTTTTAATGCTCCTGGGCGAGTCTCCGCCCCTTGTTTCTCCTTTCCTACTTTTGGCCCCGCGTGTCCCAGGGGTAACTCTGCCACTTCTCCCTTGTTAGACCTCATTTGGGTTTCGCCTCGAGTATTAGGGGGATTCAGGAGCCTTCAAGCATTCGATACCAAATTAGAACTTTTACAGTATTCATCAGAATTGCATGTAAAAGATAGTTTTAAAATATTATTCCTGAAGCTTGTACACGAGAACACCTTAAATTAAAAATTGGGAATAAATTTGTGAAGGCTAAAAGTTTTGTCGCGTCGTCTTAAATTATTTGAATTAGACTGGCGAACGTGCAAGATTAATAAAGTAGTTTATTTCCGCGAAATGCGATGAGATCGTATTGAAGACAATGGTTTGCTCGACAGGGAAATTGGGCAGTGAAGTGGCTGTGTACAAATAAAACCTGCCCAGAGGAAACTTTGACGTACGACATGATATCACATTTTTATCAATCAACGTTTGCAAATCATAGATTTTTCCGATTGCACGGCAGGAGGAGAGAGGGAGAGATATTCCAATGTGTCCATTGAAACTCGGGTCATGTGAGTGTGAAAAAAATCTGTGGTGTTTAAAAGTTAGCATAAAAATGTGTTAGCTGAGTACAGTTTTTTTATTAATATGTTTACCATTACGTTGCGCATGCCTGCTATACTTTCTATATTCTTACATCCTAGTTCCAAGATAGTCTAACGAAATATTATGAATACGAAACCACCTCTAAATCAATGTGGAGCAACGTCTTATCCACCACTTTTCAAATTTGTGATCGATTTACTAAATTATCTGAAAATTATTCATTTTTTTTATGATATGTGTAATAAATAGACTTTCATTTATGATATAAATCTTAAATTTAACAATATCTACGATTCTTATGCCTACTCTAGTAGGTTTTAAATTTGGTTTTTGAAAGTGTTCCACCAATGATGTTAGCTTTCAACATGGCCTTTGTGCGGCCGAATTTAAAAGTTCTTCCGAATCCGATTTTATTTGGCCCTATCTGTCTTTCTGCCAAGTGACATCCAATAAACTAAGAAATTTATTGATTTGTACCGCACATACTGTATGCTTGCACTAAATTTACAAAACGTTAGCTACAATGCAATTCCTACTGCTTGCTTTGCATGTAATGTAGTGCACGATTGGTGAAGATTCACCCCCTAACTTACCCATTTGGAGTGACCTTCAGAGAACTGTGGAAATATACCCCCTGGTATTCCCACGTTCTCTCCTTCTTACCGTATCATAGCCTTAATTCCGCCTTAAGAGTAACCCCCTCCCCCTTCACTTCCTTCATTCCTCCCTCTATTACTCGACAAATCCCTCACTCAGTGTTATGTATGTATGTATGTATGTACTGCGCAGACAACAGCGCTTTGTGTGAAGCAGAAAATTGATTTGATAATTACGCAAAATATATGAATGACTGCCCGAAAATTGGTTCTGCTCTAATGTGCTGCATTTATCCTCACAAATTCGAAGCCACATATCTCCTCCGTCTACTTCTCACCAGCCCATTCAAATCCCGTGTATGAAAATAGTTGCTTTGACTGCAGGTAATAAATGTCCCCTGCTATAATTAAATGCATTTGTCCCCGAAATTTTTAGTCTTAGCGTAAATATTCCTTGCATAATAGGTATTTGTAATTTTGTCTGCATATCCTATAAGCTTTGCAACTACTGCTGCTGCAAAAGTAGCAATTATTGCACCATCTCCATTCATCTGCACTACGAAATCGACTCGTTCGTTTGACGATGTAAACAGCGTAGCGAACGGATATGATAGTACATAAATTCAAAACCGTTTCATTTCTGGGAATCCATGCCGCTGCTGATATTCTGCCAAAATCGCTAGTTTACGCGCACCGTGGAAAGCAAATTCATTCACGCTGTGCATTGAACCAACCCTGATTGCGCGAGCCGATGCTGTTTCGGACTGCGTAATGAAATGCACTGTGTGTAGCTACCTCGACTGTTAGATCTCTGGGTGGAACTTCTATTCTTCCTCTTCTTAGTGTCGAGCTTTCTCTTTCCATTCGCTTGCTGTTCCCTTCTCTTCTTCTGCCCCACTCTGCCCCCGCCCCCGGTCCCCGCTCCTCTTACGCTATCGTGCCATTTCATTAAGCGAGACTCCTCCCGCAACGTTTAACGCACGACAAGGCATGTTATTACCTCTTTTTATCTTTTTTTTCCAGGTTGGCAGATAAGAAGGTATTGTTTGGATTCGCTTTGTAGCTCCCACTGTCGGCACGAAAAGCCTCTTCCCCAGAAATCAATAGTTCGTCAGGTTTTTTAGCTGCAGTGTATTATTACGATCTTTCTCCATACTTCTTCTCGGCAATCTTTCCCTGCAGTTTGCGCAACGCCTCAAGTCTATTTGTGATATTTTTGTTTTGATTATGTCTCGGATTAGGCTCTAGCTTGAAATATCATTGCAGACGTAGTCTGCTTTAGGAGTTACTGAATAACATTTTAAAGTCGTGCAAGTGTCAGAGATATTGAATCAAATTACGTCTTGGAAAGCATTAATTTTTAAACTCACGGTTTATAGAAAAGATCGCAACTATGGAATGGTGTCTTTTTACTTATTGAGAGAGAATAATACAATGGGCAGGTATTTCTGTCAACGGAGGGTTTGTCGGTAATTCATTAGAAGGCCAAGTAGTTAGCCACTCTTATTTTCTTATCAGTTAGGAAACAGAGGTGGCAGCGTTACTTCAACATAAATTTTGTCTACTTCAACATAACTTAAGACATTTTTAGATCAGCTCTGGCTGTCATTTGGTGCACTTGAGTATTGTTGGTGGGAGAGCGCGTTTATGCTGGTTTTCATGTCGAGAATATATTAAACACAATGTAATAAAACCCGCTTTAATATACTTTTTCCATCAAATTCCAAAACCCTTTTAACTGCGGCTGCGTACCATTTGGCTCCTTATATTTGAAGGTGAGTGACCCCAGACCTCTTGTCCCCCTCCACCCTCTTCACCCCGCCTTTCACCTTGAACTAACCCACGCTGGATAACGAAGATGACCTCAGTTGTCGTTGCTACTCGGAATTATTAAGAAATTCACCCGTTGTGCGGGCCATTTGAAAATGAGATTGCTCTGTATTCCTCATTGCAGGCCAATAATCTCCAAAACTTATGTTCAACCTTCCCCATCAACGTACGACGTCATGTCCCCTCTTCTCTTTCTCTGTTCCCCAAACCATTCTGCCCAAACCAGCCAGTGCTTATTGGATAAAATGACCTCTGTGCATTTACCTTGTGCGCAAACTATTTTAAAATGAGACTGTTAAACTTGCTCTACATTTCTCATCCAATGCCATTCATCTCCAAGGCATATGAACAGCATAGACTCTTGAGACTCAATACTAATCTCTTGCAACTAACATTTTCTGATTTCCTTGATGTTGTCTAGCATAGAATGGAAGATTTGGTCCTCAGATGCAAGAGGGGCTTGCTCAAATGATTCATAGCTTTGCGAGCCTTGCATTTCTATTGCCAACCTTTGTTTTATAATGATTATCCGCATTCCTGTCGTTATGACTTCAAATGACCTCACCATTTATCCCCTCAGCCGGTACCATAATTTATCTCCAGCACGTTTTTCCCTAAAGAGGTCCAAGGTATTCGGTTGCACTAAAGAGTAAATTGACGTCTATTAGAACTTCACTCTGGCATTATGTGGATTACTACTTTTTCATCGGCAATTGCTCTTCGTATGTTTTGCATTCAACACTAGGCACGTATTTAAAGAAAAGATGTTTTGAAAATAATTTTCATTTTAATTTTAAATATATTAATTTTCATCTTTTGTCATAAGCTATTACTTCACTTAATAATCAATTCGAGTATTTATATGTAAACGCGAAATTCATAAATTATCGCAATGGTGTTCTCTCTGGAAAACTTAACGTTTTCTTAGGGAAAATAATATTGTATATTTATCTAATTTTCAGACATTTTGTTATTCCATCGTTTATTTATGAAAAAGATCATATTAACATTCTCTTTCGGCCCAGAAATGTTTAGTTAATTTCCTTTTACCCACGTGTCACAACATTTTGTCCATTAAGTTGGCGTTTGCCCCGTTGGCTCTTCCCAAGTCGTATATAAGACATGGTTCCTGCCCCAACGCCACCAAGTCTAGTCCTCTTGTTAAGGAGAACATGACCTTTGACCATATCACACCCAACGTCGAGTCGAGGGCAGCTCGGTCTCCAATCTGATGTGAATGGTCTCTTGAGACTCGGTCATTTATGTGGATCGCGTGGTTGGTAGAATCCGCCCGTGGTCCATCGGGTTAACGCGCTAAACAAATTCATTGATTTATATCAAACATGATTCTTCGTAAATTGGTTTTAAGCTACTTTGTAAAACAGCTGATTTTCAAGTTTTGAGTTAAAATTATATATTTTAAAAACGGTTGTGTAAACCTTGAAGGAATTCATTCATTACAGTAATCTACCGGTTAGACGTAGGTGGTGATGAAAGTCAGAGAATATCCAACGAACTCCTACACGTGCTGTGCCCTTTCTACCTCTTGAAGGTATACACTTACCAAATACTTTACTGATAACTCAATATATAAACTATGGAAAAATGTTATCAAAGTATATTTTGATATATCAAAAGTTTGATAAGTTAAATAATTGTTTGAAATTAAACTCACAGAAAACAAAGAGCATTATTATAGGCAGTTCCAAAGTCCTGTCTTCTATAAACATCAACTAACTGTCTAAAATTCAAGTGCAAGATGTAGAAATAGATTATTCTGATAATGTTAAAGATTTAGGCGTTATTCTAAACAAAACACTTACCTGGGACGAACACATAGCATGCATCTCTAATAAGGTAGTTAAAACTTTGCACCAGTTGAAATGCTTCCGTAACCTAATGCCGTTATCATTGAGACTCAAAAAGCAAATGCTTTATTGATTCCTCATATATTGATTACTGTTCCTTGGTGATGTCGATCATTACAAAATGTCAGATATAAAAGCTACAGAACATTCAAAATTGTGTCTTGCGTTATGTGTGCGATATTTCATATTATGAGCATATCACACCATATTATAATGAAGTAAAAATGTTAAAAATTGAAAAAAGAAGAAAATTTCAAATGGCACTCTTCATGTAAAAACTTTTAAAAACTGAAACTCCTTCCGACATTTTCCAACCTTACACAGATAATTCAATGAATAAAACAAGGAATACTAGAAATAAAAATTAATTAATTGTACCCTGTCACAAAACTACTATGTATCACAATTCATTTTACATCATTTCATGCTATGTATGGAATTCGATTCCCCAAGATTTGAAGGATATCACATGAGTTAATAATTTAAAAAAATGTTTGTTTTCATTTTATTTTCATGAAACTTGAATTGTATCAGCATGAGGAACTTGCTGTTTATGGGTTTTTGTGTTCATCAAATTTATTTCGATTGTTGTATAGCTATTGTATAATTTTGTATTGTTGAAAATCACTAAAAATTATATATGTTGAAAATTACTATTGTGAAGTTGAGAGTTGAATATAGAGATTACTGCGTAATTTTGGAAATCTTTATAATAAATGTTTTTTTTTTCATTTGTCTTTGATGAAATTTGATGAATTAACATAAGAATTTGTAATCTTTGTTTTTCAGTTCATTATTATTATACCGAGTGTTTTATGATTTTGTTATCTTTGTTCATCATACCGAGTGTTTTATGATTTATTTTAATGTAGTACTTTCTCTGTCCGAGTGTTTATGTACTTACATAGGCTCCAAAGGATATGCTCCTAGAGCCAATAAAATTTAATTATTTATTATTTATTTATATTAGGAGAATGGCCATAAAAGTAAGTTGGATACATTCTTTAATTAATGTCATGAGAAATGAGGACATTTTCTGGTATTAGAAGTTTCATATAACATAAATCTCGGAAAGCATAACAAGTGGAGTATTTAATATTTTTTTTCCTTTCGGAAGAGTGATATCGGTGTACCTACATCACATTTCAATCCCAAATTTATTTTCCTAGATTATTGCCATCTTAAAATAAGGAGACAACACTTCTACAAAGTCCTGATATTTAGAAGTTTAGCCTATGGTTGTATTAGGCCGAGGTGTATTTTGATATAAATTTATATAATAGCTTCATTTAGATGCTAATTAATTATTTTTTGCTAAGTTAAATAAAGTTTCTTCCCTTAAGAACAATTATAATGGCATCAATAGGCTATAGTCGTTAGGGTTTTGAAATATAAAAGATCTTTTATAAGCATTCCTGACAGTATTATTAAGTATGCTGTTTTATTTTTTATTTTAATGTTTTATTATTACATTTGGTTTTATTTTAACTACGTAGTTTTGTTCAAAATATTTACAAACTTTCAAGTTTTAATTCATGGAAGACCTTTTATTTCATTCCAGACGAAAGAGTTAACTTCGTAACCATATCCAGTAATCCGACTACTATATGATGAGTAAATGATATAAATATTAAAAACAGAAACTCTTTTTGCTTATCGACAGCAGCTTACTTTTTTAATGAGTTCTAAAAAAATGCTCCGTTTCTGAGAAGCGAAAAAACATCACCTGCTCTGCATCCTAAATGCTTTCGCTCCTGGGAACCAATCCAGCTCAGAAGGGATGCAGCAGTAATTATGCGGCGTTGCTGTTATGAGAGCAGCACTATATCTAGCTTATTTATGTTTCCTGAGTCCTTCTCCGGAACGACCTCCCATCTGTGAGGGCAAGTGATGAGATTACGAGAAGGATGTCCTTCATTGTAGGATTGTAATTCATTGCATTTCCGGCATTACGCCCGAGTGAGGAATGAGCTGAAGACTGCGCAATAGCGCCTGACATCTCGGCAAGCAGTTTATGGCCGGAACGTGTACTTAGGGAGGACATCTGTTTATTGCTTGCCTAAAACGCTCGATTTGGCGTGTAAAGCTGATCAAGTTAACGTGATGATTAGTTTACGTTTGCCATCAGATTGATCTTCCAATCCTTGCTTGAAATCATACTCTTGGGAATGAAAGTGTGTACCTAGGATGGCCCGATATAATTTTGCTGTACGCCATGCCATGTCACGAGAATCTAATAATGCTGCTTACATTACCTTCTCTGTAGCAGACCGCTTTGATTTCAAGTGGAGACGAATATTTCATCGTAATTGCGTAGCGTAAGGTGCTCAGTCACACAAATTCATGTAAGGTGAAGCTTATAATATGCAATTTATTCCCTGTTAGTAATTACTTCCGTTGATGGAATATGTGCAGTTAGCCTAAATTTTAGTATCCTTGTCGAATCAAATAAATCTAGGCCACATCGGTCTCACTTATGGCTAAATGAGATGGCCAAATAATTTTTTAAACAATTTAAAATAACAAAAAGGAAAGTTTTCAATGGAATTCATGATTCAGATTGTTATTAATGCATATATTAGTCTTAAATCGTAAATCTTATGCGGAGCTTTATGAAATAACCGGTTAACAGAGAGTAGAGTTGAGTGCAGAGCCACAGCAAAGTAATATATGAATTGATGGCTGTCAATGGTGAAAAAGTACCTATATAGGTGTGGCAAAGTTGCGATAAAAGTTGTAGGTTTTTGAAGATATGCTACTTTGAAGCACTAATTCTCAATAAAATATGCTGCAATCTTTATTCCGCAATATTTGGTATATATTTTTCGTAAATTATCTCCCCTTATTTAAATGGTACGGTACTCCTCGGTACGTAAGGTACTCTTCGTACGAAATCGAATACCAGGGCTGCGATGATCGCCATAGAAACCGCGAAGAAGCTTTGGATCTAAGGTGAATTAAAAAGATGCTTCGCCATTTCAGATTCTTTATCCCACTATTTTCACTGTATTCTTATAGACCTAGTGAATTCTCTGTGTTGGATCGAGTAGTGCTACTGGAGTGCTGCACTGAAATTCTCAGTTAGTGCTGCTGCTCTCAAGAAGGCAGATGTGATCTACAAAAAAACTAGATCGACCCCGCTCCGCCCAAATTTCAGTGATACCGCCACTAGCGTCGAATCTCACAGCCCTTGTAATGAACAGTGTGGATCCCAGTGTGATCTCTTTTCACCCGATAGTGGTTAAACTCTCGGATCACCCCTTCTCTGAGTCGCTGTTAAGGTGGTTCCACCGTAAAATTACTTTAATGTCATTTTATTCATATTCTGTGTACTTTTAGAAAAAGTTGTCCTCTATCTGAGATGAGCAACAAAATAATACCATTCCACGCTATACTACTCTCTAATTGAACTTTAAATTACATGGTGTTCAATGGGAGTATGAGAGAAATACGGGGAAAAAAGAGTATTTTTACTTAAAATATAAATGATATTTTTGCGGAAAACTATTTATAAGAAGGTAATAATCCAGAGAAATTGAATAAAAATGTAATATTTATCTTACCACCTTATTTCTTTAGTTATTATGGAGTTACTGCCGTAATTGAAGTCAAAATGCGGTAATTCGTAGGAAATGGCGCTGCAGTCGGCTCCTATGGCTGGAAAAAAGTGCTCATTTAAAATACTTTCGTGGATTAATCTGCAAATTTTGTTCCTTACTTTTGGGTTTCTATATGTAACGCATTTCATCAGAGAAAGCAGGATTTCTTGGACAAAATATAAAAAATGTGGAATTTAGTATTTGTCTTGACTCACACAGTCACCACCTTAAACTTCCTTAAAAAGGTTTTAAATTCACACCATTTAGTCTCCTTCATCAAAATTCGCTGATTAGCCTGGAAGCGAACTGTGACGTCGCTCTACATGAAGAAAACAACGGGAGTAAACATCGCGTAGCCGATTGTTTTTCTTCATTCATCAGCAGACCATTGGAATATCATTGTTTTCCTTGCATTGTGTTGTAGCCTTGATGATGCTTTGATTTAAAGGTGTAACGTTGGCGAAAAGTAAGTTGATATTTAAAAAAAAAATACATGACCAACTCTCAATAATATAAACGCATACATTAATTAAAGTAGTCAATAATCAATTCAACAAACTTATTTAAAAGAGATTCGATAGGTTTCAAAAAAAGCTTTCTATGTAAGATCTAAGGCTGAAAAAAACTTTCTAAAACTCCGGCTAAAAACTCCCAATGGCAACATTATGAAAGTTATAAACTCACTATCATATTCTCACAAATTCTCACAAAACTCACTATCATATTCTCATCACTCACAAATTCTTTCTTGGTCACTGCGTGTCATCTCTGGAACACCCTGCCCAAAAACATTAAAAATTGTTCTTCTGTTGCTAGTTTTAAGATGAAATATTATAATATGTTACTTTCTGACCACTAAATGTTGTTATTATTTTTCATATTGTTGTAATTGCTTGTAGTAGTTGTTTTTGCGTATTTAATAATATTATTTAGGTGCTGTTTTTCTGTTGTTAACTTTAAAAATGTATGCAGATGAATTTGTTATACGGCATGATTTCCATAATACTTTGCTTTCAGCATTGTTAAAATTGTATTAATTTATATTTAATTTCTTCACTATGTTACTGTCCAAATTATTGATTTTTATCTTTATGTTGCTCAAAAAATGTAAATCTTAATTGCTTTTGTTCTTAAGGGGTATATCCCCAGGACAATTAATAAATTATTCATTATTATTATCATCGATAAGTGGTGAATTATGTTTAAATTGGGCGCTGTTTCGGTCATCGGTTGAGGGCTTTGTATTTCGGAGGAGTTGAGTGTCATTTCATCGGATAATTGTGTCGCGGCATCAATAGGCGATTACGACCGATGATTATCAAAAAGTCATGTCGCCGTGTGGTTCCATCATTTAGGCAAATTTGTCGATTATTTAGAGCCATTTATTGCGTTTTGATGACAGATTATCAATTCTCTTTAAACCTTCGAGGGTCATTGTGGTTCATTAATTTCACTTCCACGTGTTACTTTCATTGCGTTGATCACGTGTAATGGAGTTCGTCCAGGGATGTATTCATGCCATCTATCGGCTGTACGGAACATTCACGTCATCTCCTGGCTTAAGTCCGCCACCATGTCGTGCTTCAGTCAATTTTCATTCAATGCTATTGATTGACAGGAGACAAATTACCGGTTATTACAGTATCGCGTAGCTAATGACCGTAAGTGCTCAATTCACTATCAGGAGATCGACGAGTAGTACACTTTAATTGGCATCAAGATTCATTTCATCTCTTGTCCATCTTTTGTCGAATAAAGATCGCAGAACGGGATTGGATTGGGAAAAACTCTAGGATTTACTTAAGGGGTGGTAAAATTAACAAAATATTTTAGCTTTATCATAAGAATCATGAGGTAATGACTTAAATTTTAATGTGAAACTCATCGGGAATATACTGGAAGTAATGAGCACATAAAAATCAGTGATAGAGTCTCTCTGATTCAGTCAGATCGTGAGAATATGTTTCAAGGTAAAAAATTAATTATATCACTGTTAATCGAAGTGAAAGGGAGGAAAGACATTTAATATGTGTTTGGCAAGGGTTTACTCAATCACAAATTGAACCCCGCTGGAGTGGAGCATATTTATATAGTTGTATTGTATAATGGATCTTATTTGAATAATTAATTAAACTGCATAAATGAAACTAAAACAATTTTATGCAGTTGGCAAAAATTATATTCACGCTGCATCATTTTTTCTTCAAAGAATGTATCTTTTCCAATAGAATGAAGTTCATTATTCATGAAAATAAAATAAATTGAAAGCTGGACGTAAAAGCAAAGCGCAAGAAGAAAATAGAAAATGAAAACTCTAGCTTTATCTATACATTATAGGAATTAACTAGACTGATGTGGCTGCAGAGTTAAACATGAAAGTGGAATATTGTTTGTTCCATCCTTGGTTCAATTTTTCTGCTGATCCATTGTTGTAGTTTCTGGAATAAGAGTTCTGAAAACTTTCAGGAAACATACTATTTGAAGATATCACGCTTGTTCACTGACGGAAAATTGGTTTATCCATTTTGTGAGAAACACAGCCTACCAAAGAGACTGCCAATCAACATTTCATCAACAGAAATGGTATCGGCATTTTCTTAGTACGCATAATTGGACAGTTGTCGGTTTAACACTTGCCCATTGTATCCTAAAGCATATTTTATCTGAACTCGAGTATAGATAAAGCATTAGTGACTGCAATGTTTTCTCTTGTATAGCTATTAGCTGCAGTTGACGTTGTACTTCTGAAAACATTACTTGATACTAACACATTTCTGCATTTTATACAACAGTTATTGCCAAACATATACGATATTCTTCGCGTAAATCTAACGTTTTTTATAGCATGTAGTCACGTGCTTAGGTTCAGGCAGTTGCACATGAGTATCGATACCATAAATAAATACATGTCTATCCATCACGACGCTTCATCCTCTTTCGGAGTTGGAACAGTCCAAGAGCATTATTATTGCCTCCTAAACTGGCTCCCTTTAAAAAATATACTCCTTCATAGCGTCCTTTGCTTGCATGCTCTTTTTCTTCTGATACATTGCTTCACACACGCTCTCTTGTTCTTCAGACTCCTAATATTCTTCCTTTAAATAGTCTCTCAAATAACTTTCACCCATGAAAGGTCTTCTGCTTCCTCTTACTCTTCTGTCATATTTCTTTCTTCGGGTCTCATCCATTCTCTCCACGTGGCCAAACTAGCGAAGCATGCTCTCTCATCATATGTCCGTTACCGGGGCATCCAATTCAACTTCTCTTATGACCTATTTTCTTCCTAACCCTATCCTTTCCTGATTTACCGCAAACATCTATCAGATACTCCATACTCACTGCAATTGGTCGTCAACGATTCTCATGCTAGAATACTCAAGTTTCGTTGTCATTCAATAGAGTGTGAAGCAGTACACTTTTGTAAGCTCCAATACTGACACTCATTCTTAATAAATCATTTAAGCTCACTGAGGTCCACCGAGCCAGCCTTAATACATAGCTCAAAGGAACATGTTGCTCGCATTAATTCCCTATGCCTGGAGGGCTGGGAAGAAACTGGAAAATTATAAATCGAATTACGGATAAGATAATTTTTTTCTCAGCTTGTTTTTAAACTGTAGTGTTATAAATAGAAAATTATCACAGTTATCGTGGTCTCTGTATTCAGTTTTTATTTTCTGAAGGAAATTCACCTGAATAAAATGACTGTTCATGAATCTCAGTCTCTCAATATCTCTCTTGCTCTCGGCCATGATGGAGTTCTGCATAGGTGATCATGTCTTCATAGCCGATTGTCCTCAGAGAAATGCATTGCGACATTGATATTCCGTAGTCCCAAAGGAGCCTGAGTCCCAGTGGAGGCCATAGTCCCAAAGTCAAAGGAATTTGCCTCATAAGTAGGATAGGTTTTTATTGTGGGTCCAACTTGGATCATTTCCCAACATTGGCATCAACCTTAGGTTTCTCCTTTAAATCTGACCCCACCATGAATGTCGACTATTTTTTTCTTACGCTGCCCTTACAAATTGTAGACTGAAAATGTTAAAAGTAGGCGCTGCCAAAAATGATTTCATTGGCTATTTTATATAATCTGAAAAGGAGACTATTTTTTTTATTTATGCCAAATGGTTAATGCCGTAAAGGAATGAAATTCGCGATGACCAAATCATGATCCGGATCTCATTCAAACTAGAAGTTGCCGATATGTAGTAGTGCCATGCATTAATATGGATCTTACACTTTGGTCATTTATTAGGTCGTAGATGAACTCAATTGTTTTTCTTCTGTAAGAGCATACCGAGTGTACGAGGCTTTTTCGGGCAGTGGCATTAATTTGTGGAATGCGTCACCCATAGAAGAAGAAAGAACTCACAATATGGCTCGAAAAACTTAAAGTCATTTATCTTTAATTTATTTTAAACTAGTAGAAGATTGAGTTGCTAAATATGTAATAAATAAGTTGACAAGTAGATGTACCAAGTGAGTAAGCTGGATTTTCGAAGGCTACTTCAAATCAGACTCGTAAAAATGCTGTGTAATTTAAGAGCTTGATTCGTCCATCCTGCGGAAGCCCAGTTTCGAGCAGCAGCTAGTTATCGCTCGCGGCTAATAATTATTGAAAGCCGGCGATGCCACTTCGCAGGGTGGCGTTTCTGTCTTCACTCCACGCAAGAGTCCAAAAAGGCACCCTTTCGGAACGGCCCCCCCGTGCCGCGCATCGCGGTCTCTCGGTTTTGAATGGCTTAGCGCAACTATAGGCACGTCAAACCACCAGGAATGCAGGAAAGTTGAACAAAAAAGGATCAATTTTCCACTCCAGTGAATCCCTTAAGCCCTGCCGAGTGATGTCACGTCGGGGCTTTCAACTGCGAAAGCTTGCCATGGACGAGAGATTAAAAAGAAAATAAGAGAAGGTAGGGGGCGCCCTTTCGATTTTCAAATGAGGGAAAGCGGTGGTCTAAATGGGGAAAGAGAAGGATAATGGGATAGGGATACTCTGGGGTTAATGTGGCTTCATTAGCCCCTCCGAACTCCCCTGCCGCCCTCCCCTGCCGCCCCACTCAATAGCTGTACTATCTCCGCGCGGTCAGCACACTCAAGTCTCCCTAACCTGCCTACCGCCCCTTTTCCATACGCAACTCAGTCCGATACAAACCCAGTCCAATGATTCAATTACGTGACTTGACCCGGGGGCGTGCCAAATGCTAATCCCGTTTCGTGCCACACCGGCGGTGGAGGGCGCGTACGTTCCTGTCGTGCCCTCCTGCCCCTTCCCCCCCCCTGACCCCATCCCCTGACCCCCTTACCCCCTTGCCCGTCTCCCACCACACTCCTCCCTTTGGCCACGAGTTTGTGTGAATTAGCGGCCCCGCTGCACGGTGGGAAGGGTGGGAGAGTGACAGCAGTTTATTTATTCAATCGGAAGGCATTGCTGGAGCACGCAGGCACGCATGCGCGTTGCATACTTCGAGGGGTTCCAGTAATTTTAGTATCGGGACTATCGGGAAAGCTGGTCTTTCTTTTTGTTTGCAGTACTTATTTATGGACGTTTGATTCCGCATTCTGTCAAAATTGGCCATGTTCACTTCAGGTTACTGTGGAACTTGTGTTCTGAGCTTACATATGCTTCGCTACGCTACCTACGCTTGCAGATTGTCCCGTAACATCAGTGTCAACCTTTAATGTTCTCCTGGATTCAAGGAAGAGAATTTGGAATTTTGAACTTATTTTTAACCAATTATAGTAATTTTGAAGTTTGGTGAGGCTTTTTTTGCTACCGTAAATTTCCTAGTTGAGCGTGTGGTATGTATTTATAAATCGTTATTCCCCTCAGTCAATATCTTCTTTCATGTCATTTATCGGACATGGAAAGATCATAAGAATTTGTGGCATTGTTTTTATGCATCTCATATGAAAGAAAGAAAAGAATTTATTGTTCTTGGACTTATTGTGTCCACTGAGAACACACCAATATATACTCGTACATGGAAACTAGAGCTCAAAACAGTGCAGGTAGAGAGTAACTATTATATTTTATGTATAATAATAATCGTTTGAACCCAAGGCCACGATGTACAATCGATAAATTCAGTCAACTCGCTCATCCTTTAGTTTGTATTTCCAATCGAACTTATCAAAACAACGGGAAGAAATGAAATGTTATAATAAACGGAATAGCTTCTGGCGTCTGGAATATATCCAGGTAGCTGTTACCATGCGTCACACGTTCATACTTTTATGAATACGATTAATGAACAGAGGTATCCTGTTTGGAAGCCAAACATAATTTGAAATGTAGCGCGGTTATATTTAACTCAAATATTAATCCAAGTCAGAAAACGTGAAACATTTGCACGACTAATCAAATTTTGTGGCATTAATCATAATATTCTGCGATTGAATTAATGCTTGATGCTAAAATAACATTAATATGAAGTTCCTAATACCAGAATTAACCATTATATTTGCATTGCGTTCGTAATGGTTTGCTTGTGCAAAACGACTCGAATTTAAAGAAAAACTATTTCAACTTTGCCAGTTAAGTGATGAAAAGGGTTACAGTTACCCATTTGGGTTCATATCGCCTGCAAATGGATAAAAAGGGTAATTATGCTTTATTTTCAATTTAACATGTTTTCTCTTACCGAAAACATGTAGTGTAAGATTAATAATCTCGCTATTATATCTACTATTTTTTGGAATCATACACTTAAAGGGCAGAGTGAAGATAAAGAAATTATTGCCATAAATAAATCTTAGTAAAAAACCTATAGATTTCATGAGCTTAAGGTCTATTTGTAGTTACACAAACTAATGGCTGGAATAACTTTATGATAATTTACTTGCGGTGTGTATATTCTTAAAATATGTTTTTTTTAATAAGGCGGCAAAGGTGAATTAGACTTAAATTCTATTCTCCTTGCCTTTGAGTCTAAATTCTTCTTCTGCCCATGGTCTCACTTTCGGCTTTGGAAGTGCGCGATTCCGTTGAAATTTCTCTCCTGTCTCACGGTTTTCAATTACCTGCTGAACTTCGCCTGTCGCGTGGACGTGCCCGATTTATATTCCTGTAATTTTACTCTGAGGCCGGCCGCCGAAGGAAGAGGGAATTTGAGAAGAGATACGCCTCGGAACAATTGCCCCACCCCGAACACCAGTCCTACCCCCATTTCAGCGGCACTCCAAAAGGCAACCCTTAATTATTAGCTTTCGCGGAGAAATGCTTCCTTAACCTTTCCTCTGCTACTCACCCCGCTGTGGGTGGACACTATAAAAGGCCTCCCTTTTCAAGTCCACTCCCTTTCCTCACTTTTTTCCCACTTCTTATTCCTCGCCTCGCACACCTCCAAACCTTTCCCCTTTACTCTTCCACATTCGGTGTTTCCATTTCGAACCACAAAGCCTCCTCGCGTCACGCCAGTCGATACCAAAGACGTGGCTTTCTCGGAAGGAGTTGGGTAGCGGAGTGGGGTGGGCGAAGCCCCTCCGCATATACAGTCCCCTGCGTCCCCCCTAACCCTATCGCCTTCCCCTATCGCCGCCCACCACCCATTGTTACCAAGCCTGCGAATCGGTCCTCCTCCATGCATTGTTGGGGGACGCCGCCGCCGGGAGGGAAATATATTATATAGGGAGCGTGCGAAGTCTTCCTCCGTGGAACTGACGAGATGGAAAATATATTTCTACATTGGTGCTTCTTAATCTTCGCCTCTTCATCCATAGGGGATGTTTATGTTGATTTTTTTCTTGTTTCTATGCATAGAGATGTCAACTGGGAAATCCAGTTTTTTCTCGAAGCTCCATTATCATTATGCTAGAGATGGTGCCCGTTGAATAACAACGGGAAGAATATTATTATTTACACGGCTTGTAATAAACCATTCATATTTTATTTAGTTCAAATAATCATTGAGTTATTGGATATACACGGAATCTCGACTTCAACATTGAGCATGGTCGTTATGGGGACGACGACTCAAAAACGCAAAAATATTGCGAAAAAACGTTACGTTTTAGCAATAATTTTGGAATTTCGACCGTAATACAAAATTTGAATTAAGGATTACGGATCTATATTTTATTTTAAATCTATTGTTACCTTTCCAAATAACAGAAAACCACTATTTCTAATTTAATTTTGCAAATACAAAAAAGTCTGCAGTCAAATGTAGGTTAAGCTTCACGAGTATTTCTTATGTGAAAGTTACTGACATTTATATACGCATCGGTGACTATTATAGTAGATAGGTACTAAAACGGAGTGATGCAAGCTGTCTTGTTTGATAAAACCCTGCGCACTTATTTCTTTGATTGCATTTATAGTCAAATTTGCTTATTACGAGCATTAGCTCGCAGCTTATTACGCATTTACGTGCGTAATAAGCATTTGCTTATTACTTAGCATCGTCACGAGAAAAGCATTTAAGAATTACTCTTATTACAATTTTGAATTAAATCACCATTTGAACCAACGGGCTCGTGTGAATGTTTCGCATGTCATATAATTGATTTTGCTAAGGAAGAAATGAAATATTTAAGAAAATCATTACGATCGTATTATTTAAACAAAGGCCGCCAAATAATGGATTCTTCGGCCATGCGATTCCCCAAAACGGCATTGGACGTGTTCACAAATTGTCTGCATTTCTGACTGTCAAACTGCGCTATTACCATGGACGCACTGTAATCATATATATTATTCTTGCTGTCAAATCCCTTTTTCTTATCGTTAACTCAGAATTTTAGAACATATTGCACACTTAGGCTAGAGAACATTGTTCATTTCTGAACTTTTATATGAGGAACTTCACCGTGTTTGCTTTGAGTAGGGATAACCCAATGCTGTTGACTAATCCGCTTAAAGTTATCCTCCCGACTAAGGATAGATCTGAATAGGAAATATAAAGGTTCAAATCTCCATGAAAAGCGTATCTGCGGTACACTATTGGTTTTATTCTATTTTAACTATTCTAACGCAGCGTTTAATTGATAAAAGTTGGCAAAAAATCCTATCCAGTGATATCCTTTTTATTGAGGTTTGCTTGGTATTAGGTTGAGAAAAAGGGAAGCTGTCAACATGTTTATAATATTTGATTTCTGTAATATGAACTTTAGTGTGAAATGTTGGTTTTGTGGGTATGCTTTAAGATATGATTCAGGAAAATCCGCGTGCAACTGTCGAAGTGTACATATTTATTTTTGTACATTTAATCGAGTCCCAAGGCAAAATATTTCCTTAAATATTTTGACCAAAGTTTTACAAATTATAAGCTTAAAGGGATATCTTATGCTAGAGTAAAACTTCGTTTTCTTGTTATCGCGGGGATAATATTTCACCATTAGATTATATGCAAAGTCCCTCCATCGTTTTCCAGATATTTCTCTGACGAATGATCTTTCAACGGGTCTTAAGAGGCTATTTCCGTTCTTATCCGAAATGGTGTGACACAAATTTGTTGCATTTTTTTCCGATTACAGAGTTTTCGGGTTCTCGTGCGCAGAGAAAGTGCAGACTGGTTGCAAAGTGAGGAAAACCCGCACCTTTCTTAGACATTCCTTATTGAGGAAGTGCGTATATTTGGTCAAAAATTAGATTGCATAATGCTCTTTCAAATGCTTCTTCCGCGGAAGAGGCGAACTTGATGGTAGCGAGAAGGTGATCAGTGGTTTTTTTTTCGAGCTCAAATTCGTGCTCAGTTTTAGGCATTTTCCTCACAAGTATTGCTATGTATAATGTTTATCTAATACTAATTTTCCGATGCCGACAGTTCCTGGGCACAGAAAGGAGCCAGAGTTATTTCTACCTTCACTCTTTTGTTCAGTACACCTCAAAGATCCATCCATTTTGCTTTTCTTTTGCAGTTTTTCATTAAAATACATGACCACTAACTTTCATTTGAGTGATGAATGCTAAATCTTTTGCGTAACCTTTTTGTGGAAGTGCTTACGTTCTAAAAATATATCTTTAATCATTATTGTTTTTGCAAGGCTTTTTCCAAATTTGGGAATATTTTAAGTGTTTGATTCTCCTTGCCTTCAATCTGACAAGGAGAACCATCTATATCCTTCTTCTTTCGTTAGTATTTTGTTCATTTACTTCTTTATTTTATGCCTCCCATCTGTTTCATCACTCTTTGACCCGTTCTGCCTTCTCGTCACTTCCATCATCCTTGCCCGTGGACCCATTGAATATTCTCAGCCGGCAATTCCTTCATATTTATCAATTCTTTTGTCCGCCCGCCACTCTCTTGCCACCATCTCCCTTCTTCTACCTTCTTCGCTTATCTCTCCCCTTCCTTCTCCTCCCTCCCAGCACCTCTCATCCTCCTACCCCGTAGACACTCTCTCCCTGCATCCCCCACCCCTCACCCCCATCAAGAGATTCTTTCGCCGCATCTGTTCCTTGGCCTCTCATTTCTCACGCAACTCATTCTTTATTCCCATCCTCGTCGTCGACTACCGACTTCCTCGTTACGTCGCTGCGGCTCTGGAAAGGTTTCACCTGTTCCGGTGAGGGGGGGGGGAGGCAACGATTTATCTTTCTTCTCTGAAGGGCGCTTTGTTATTTTGAGAGTAAATAGGTCGTCTCGTTTTACATCACAGCCATTATCCGGAGACGCGTTCCATTAAACCACGGCAAATCGGAAGACGTGGGAGTAGCGATTCCAAATGGCCTCGCTGTTGTTGTTGTATATTAATATGGTAGGTATCGCGCACCGCGGCTGGTGTGTTCCTGCCTAGCCTACTTTGTTGTGGGAAAGTTATAAATACAACAAGGCATTTTCAAGGTACCGTTTTCACTCCGAGATTCTAGCAAATTCTTTTAATTTTACAAGTAAGAGCTTTGACGGCTATACTTAATGATTACGAGTCTAATAACTAACGGCAATTTATTACGTTCAATTTATAACAAATAATATTAACAAACCAATAATGCTTTAAGCTATTGCTGAAATGTCCTTTTTGGAATTGTTAAATTGGAACGAGAAAATTTTTTATGAGACTGATACTGAAAAATGCCGGTTCTAATTGAAAAGTGAGGATCAGACCAGAGTGACTCATAGTTAACACTTTCATGTGAAAAGACAATCCATTCTCTTTAGTGTTTATTCATTTTCTTACTCCTCATAATATATGAGAGCGAGATATTATTTCATGCACTGATTTTCATTATTTTTGACTGATTTTCCTGCTAAGTATAAATCGACACAATGTAACTCTACTCGTAAGAAATGTTTTTTTTACTATTATTTTTTCAAAGGTTATAAGAGTGTCTTATTTTTTTCCGAAACACCTTGCTAAATGGAGAAAAAAGGTTAAACAAAATAAATAAGTGAACCAGTTCAATTCATGTAAATAAAAAGCGTTTAGAATTTCAAATTATAAAAGATTTTTGTTCATACATTTGCTGGAGATATTATTTCAATTCATGTGCCACCAATAAAAGGATTCACTGAATTCCTTTGTTCAAGGCATTTGTGGCTAAAGTGGCTCCAGTTTATCATTTGAGTTCTCACCTTTACTTCGAATGATATGTGATGTTGTGATCCCTGGACTACCCGCGACATTAAATGGACTGGATGTCAAGTCGTCAAATGGTCTTCCCCGGTGACCTGGTCGTATCCACTTAGGGCATTGAGGTTATTTGTCAAGCTATTGATTATTCTCTTTCCACAGTGTCAATTCCTGGATCAAGGGAAGACAAGCTTGGTATGTGACGGATTCTTTGCGCGCTTTCATCTCTGTCTCTTTTAATACGTCGCGAGTCAGCTTTTGGCCGCATCTCTGTTTGTTGTTTTCCAAAATAGTTTCAAATTCAGAAGCACATTGTCTGTAAATAAATACTTCCATTATGCGTGATTATCTAGTATGTGGTGGTATCTCTAGCATTTGCATTTCAAGACTATGAAAAAGGTGGGAAGTGGTTTGAGTAGGCAATAGCAAAAATGTTTTTCACTTTGAGCAAAAGTTTACTCATCAATCGTTTTAAAGTACCTTTATTCACTAGGAGCCAAATGTATTTACGTAATCAGTGGTGGCTATTCCTATCACTTTAGCCATTAACTTCCTTAACCGCCCACCCATAAAAATATTTTAAATCTCATTAGTATATCGGATGTGGTACTCCAGCGGTAACTCAAGTCATAGGCTCCTATATCACATGCCTCTGGTTACAGATCAGTGGTGTTAACTCATCTTGAAGTGGAGCTGATCATTCATAATACTTCCCGGGCATTTAAATTTTGAAGCCGTCGAATTTCAATGGTTACGTTTTCGGAAGCGGACTGGATGGATCGGTGGGGCGTCTGCATATAGTATTCAATTAACTTTCTCCCTCTGAAATTCCTCACCTCTTTTGATATTGCCGCGACCAACTTCGGATCATAATTTAAGGCGGCCTTATTAAACCCTGGAGCTACGGAGCCCAACCAAACAGGAAGCGGAAGGGCGAAGCGATAGGCGCCAACATCCCCAAAGCCTCCTCCTCCCCTCCCTTCCTCATTCCATCCCTCAGTTTTAAAACCCCTCTGTCGGCTGAACCCGAATCGAAACTCAACCAATCACTGCCCTTCCGCACCGCCCACCACCCCCCTCCCACGCCGCTCGCCGCACTTCCACTCTTTCGATCCCTTCCACCAGGGGGTGCTGCTTTCCATTGCCTCACCCGCGGCAAGCACTCGGGGCAATTCATTTAATCACCCCGACTGACTCAACCGCGGGACCGGAAAGGTTTATAACGGCGCCGTATTCCTACTGTCGGGTATATTTATGTGCAATATATGTTTTAGAATATTCATTAAAATAATCTACCGGTTAAAGTAAGGTTTACACGGAAGCCAATAAAACAAGTAAAATACGTAATTCAATAAATAGAGTGACAAAATTTTCGTAAAAATATTTGCAAGGTTGCGGTTTTTGTCCTTCAATTGAACTTTTAAAATTGTAAATGAATACCAATCAGCGAGTGGCTACAAAGATAATTCAGCAGCCGAAACAGTGGGGCCAACTCTGAAGTAAAGGCTCGGACGAATGCGAAGCCCAAAATACTTGGCAGCAGATGTTCCGCTGCACAGTGGGCTGAAATCGAAAAAAGCTGGCCAAAAGACAAAAAGTGATTTTTTTGAAGCCAGTAAGCTGAAACTTTGCATAATTATTTTCAAAAAAACATGTGCATGCGATGACGCTAAGCATTTTGCATTGTACTCAACAATTAACAATTTGCATGAGGTCAAAGTTGCACAAAATTTGCAAAAATGGTCTACACTCAACTTTCTCAGGAAATCTTCAAAATCAAGCCCTTGCCAAGCCTTTATGGGTAAATAATTGGAATAAAAAGTTATGCAGTAAGATGAAACTGTTTTTTTTGTTTTAATGTAGTCTACTTACTCTTTTGTCATAATTTACCAAATATATTAAACAAAATGGCGGTTTTTTTTTCATTCCCTCATTTTTATTCATTTTTTTAGTATATGCAGAGAAATAGTTATTTGAATCGCCGAGCATCGCGAAGTTACCTATATGGAGAAACTCTACAAAGCTTCCACAGTGCGAATCCGATGAGTTACGCTGCCACCGTTTACGACGCCGAATTTCACATCAGTTTTTCGATCGCGCGGTCGAATCTAGTCCAACCCGCCTGCAACGGGGAGTATGGTGGTGCTGCAAGTGTGTGGAATGGATTGTAGCCGCATCCACTCCGCTATGGAGATTTTTGAGATACAAACATTGAAAAGAGCCTCCATGTATTATTTTTGGAGAATTCGCGGAATAAAGTACGTATTTTGTCACATGGGGTAAAGGTTTAGGAGGTACTGAAAGACTGCCTTCTTCGGGTGCACCGAGGACGTCTCTCTTTTTAGCAAATTGGCATCGCCTACTGACGAATGCGTACACTTTAAACGGAGACAGCATGCATACCACACAGGATTATTGTCTCTTCGAGGCCACCAGCCTAAAGCTGCAGCTCCCCCACCCCCACATTTTGACTTTTGGCCAGTTTTTTTCGATTTCAGCCCACTGTGCGCTATCGCGAATCTTATTTTGATGAAACCGGGACTAGCCACGGTAGTTACCTTTACGGAGTCACCCGCAAGAGCACTTAAGTGCGATATTCCACAGAGGAAAAATCATTCGTCGTTCATTTTCCATTCAATTCCATTGTAAAACCTATTGAATGTATGTATGAAATACATGTTCCATAGGACAAATTTCCTAGAACAATAAATTTATACATTATTACTATAACAGGTAACTTGCACACTCATTCATTGTGTGCAAACATTAGAGATAGGAAATTTATTGGAACGCAAATGAAAAACATAGTTAACTAAGGGAAGGTACCCGGTAGTGATGGAAAAATGTCGGTCAAAATTTTTCGATTGGTCGATTTTTCGACCAATCGATTTTTAATCGAAATGAAAAACTCGACTTTTCAACAAAAATCGAAATTTGAACTAAAAGATCGATTAATCGAAAAAATCGACGGTTCTTTTTTGAAAAAAATACAGTTGGTACAAAAACATGTTTATTATTCATTCGAAAAACGCTCATAATACATATTTTAAAAGTATAAAAAATCCCTAAAAATGTACTTAGAATACATTCTTGAATTATTTGTAGTAAGAATTTACAATTGCACGCACATTAAAGTTTGGGGATCACCGCTTGGAACTATTCGGCTTCACTAAAAGTTTTAAGAAAGATCAAATGATTGAGATGATTTCTTGATGATCTAGGGCGTGCCTTTCCAATTTTACCGGCCTTACAGAAAAGTCTTTCACATGGGACGGATGACGTTATCATACTCAGCACCCTGATCGCGAAACGGTACGAAATGGTCAAGATCGAAGTTGAAAAATCGAGTTTGGATCGAAACTCGTAGATCATGGCTCGATCTTTGACTATTAAAACTCGATTTACGATTTTAATCGAGAATCGAGATCGACACGTTCATCCTTTTGTCTCTAACTTTCTTCCAACGTCCTCATTCCTGTACTCGACTTCGGAACAAGGGAGGTAAGGCGCCCTTTCATTTCCCGAGATACACCCGACGTGATCCCTTGTTGGCCTCCGAATGAAGAAGTGGATCCCGATGCTAATTCCTCAGGTGCCTTTCTATCCTCGGGCGGAGTGCATGAATCAGCCTCTCTGTGACACCTTTGATGGCTAAAAAATGGGCTCTCTTACTTGGCTTGATGAGATGAATTGTGCAAGGAGTTCCATTTCACGAATACCCATTCCAGCTTCAGCAAGTGTTCACAGCCTCCCAAGAGCCCTACCCACTCTCTGAGAGGAAGGGCTGACTGAAACATTAGGTAACATCACCCTTCAACACAGATTATGTTACTAACCTTTTCTTTCACTTGATCTGCTCTCCTACGGGAAATTCTAGGTAGCCCTACTAAATATTGTTATAACGATCGTGTTTGCCATTTAAAGATCTATTTATTTTTTGTTGTCCTGACTGTACAAGTTATTACACTGTATATACCCCACAAAAATTTAATAAACACTTCACTTAACTCACACATATAACTCATTCATCAACAACACAGAATAACTTCCTTGCGTATGCTTTTCACTCATGAATCAATCACTTGCCCAACACGTAAAAACACTCAATACGGGCATAACACAACCCAACATAAATCAAATCCTTTACAATATCGGGAGAATTGCTCCCTTCAAAATACCTCGCTTCAGGTGTCGTAAGTTGTATGGTCTCGTCTTTATCCCCGATACCACATCCAATGCTTGGTTCCTTCCTTTCCCGCGTCTCTCTAGCGGTAATAACCTCGGCTTCTCCCGGCTGCTCTTGGTTGACGTCAAGGCTCGAACTTCTGGACCTCACTTCTCACGTTTCACAATATTATTAACTCCCTCCGTCTTTATTTCGCACCAATTACGTAAGATAAACTTCTTATTTAACCGTGCGGGCTTAGTTAGGACCGCGTTCGGTCGTGAAAATCGTACAGTATGAACGTGAGTCTGCTATCCAGCATTAGGACGTGCAGCACCTATATTTTTGAGACAGCCTCAACTCTTGGGGTGCGTTGACCTATATAGTAGATCGCTGATGCATTGTCGTCCTTCTTGAAGCTTCGCTACTGACGTACCTCCGTTTATCTGGAATGTTCTAAAATCCAGCGTGGTTCCGGTTCTTACTTATTGTTGTAATGTTCACGTGGTTGTTAAATCCCGCCACGTGGTATTCAGTATGGAGGAATGCGCAATATTGTAACTCTTTGAAAATGAATAAATGGGTCTGAAATTGAAATATTGGCGTTCTAATTATGCAAAGTTAATGTAATAGAATAATCGTCACTTTCTGTACAATTTAGCTGCCGGGGTTTCAAAAATATACATAAATGTTTTCTACGTGCGATCTTGCTTATATGTATGTTACAATATCGAGCCTGAGAAATATGTCAAATGTAAGACTACATTTCACGCAAGTTCATGTCCTGAAGTTAATAAAATCGGTACGAGATCAAATATTAATTCCTGCGAAACCCAAATGTTTTTCTCATTTCCGCATTATCGTATAGGATTCCAAAGCATTTTAAGGGCATTCTCTTATTCCCAATGGAGCAATAGTGTGTGCACCCAGAGGACGAAGTAATAGAAGGAAACCTTTGTAAGACGAAATATAAAGCTACTACCTCATAGTGTGGAATTTTTCATTATTGGAATTTAACTAAAGTTGATGCAAAGGGATTCCAAGGGAAACAATCTTTTAGTACAGAAAATCGTTGATTGCATTTGGAGCGTTGATGTTTATGTTGCTCAAAAACATTTCGTATTCCAAGGAAATATGAGAATTTTGCATCTGATGGAAAATTAGTTTTCTCCGAAAAGGGAACTAACTATTGAACCATATCCTATTATTACATTTCATTTAAAAACCTCCTCTGCATTTTTATTATGCATATGTTGCCTTTCTTATGTTAATGTTAACTCAAAGTAAGTTTAGGTGTTTAGGCGTGATTGATTTTTGACGTGATGGATTGTAAAAGTAACTGGAGTTAGCAAACATTTTTGCAAGCTGAATACATTAAAACAAACCCATTATAAGTGAAGAGAATTTTTTAAATAATTAAGGATATATAAGTTACTACATATGTTGTGATTGTTTTTTTATTATTCTTCAAATGTGTCTTGCAATTTGAATATTCGTGAATCATTTACAATTATACAAAATATTATTAGAAGATTAGGTAAAATTGAGGAAAAAATTGGTATTTGATAAAATTCAAAGTTCAGAGTTTGTTTGTTTACCGTTTGAGTAATTTTCTATCACAATATTCAGCCTCTCTTTAGGCAAATGTACTATTTATAATGCTCTTAAATCTTAGGAGCAAATAAAAATGCATCACTAACAAAAAAGCAATTGCAAAAAGTAAATTAGGTCAAAATTCAAAGTAATAAATTCGTTAATGTTCAGCAGCATGCTTATTTCTCTACTTTTGGGGGAGAAATTGGACTAAAAATCATCCTGTTACTATATTATTCAGATATGTATACAGATATTAAGTACATTTGATGTAAAACATTCACTAATTTACGCATTTTTCTCTTCCAGGTGAGTTTTCTGCTCAAACAGTTCCGACAGTGAGTTGTAAATTTCTGCACGGTGAGTGTTTCTGATTACTATGTTATCGAAAGTAACCAACAGTAATTTAAAAAATTATCTTATCTTGTCTTAAAACATAAATGTATGGGAGTGTATGCAACATTAGAAGAACTTAAAGTAGTATCGTTTAAGTTTCTCTTCAATTCATTGACGTAGGCTAAAATAATGTTCACGACGTTTATGGGCATGAGATCAATGTCTAAAGCAAATGTGAGATATATTGATCATTATTCACGAATTCAATACATTTAAAAATAAATTTAGTTTTTAATAAAACATCGATGAGAGTTATAGCATGTTAAATTTTCTAATTTCAATATTAATCCAAAATATTTCATAGGCATGGAGTCTATAAAACTATATATAGACTCCAAATTATAGTTATATAGACTCCATGGTCATAGTTAAACGAGTCATTGCTGTTATACTGCTGAGTAGACTCTGGAATATATCTGCAAGTTATTTTTCTTTATGCCATGTCTACAATTGATGCGTCGCGTCGTTCTCCCGCGTTCGCATCTTAATCCTTGCTGCGGTGGTTGTCAAATCATAAGGATATATTTTCAATTTTTGCGTCTGAAGCGCGAAACTATAGAAAGAAGCCAATTGGCAAAATGATGTGTAGGCTATCCGCACACTGCATTTTATTATGTTTTTAGAGACCTGAAGATGCCTGAATGTTTTTGTCATTTCAAAAAAAAATAAATCTTCAAACTGGGTCATATAATATCCATCACCGGTAGTTCGAAAATCATAAGTCCTCGACCTTGGGGCGTGGTCAGCACAAAGCTATTTCTTGTACTGAGAAAGGGAAACACGTGTACACTTAGCTAAATGACGTTGCTCTCGTGGCGTATTTATTACTAGACTGAAAATAGGCGTAACTAGATGAAAAGGTGAGCCATTGTAGATAGAATTCACTTGAATGAATTCACTCTTTTTCTCTGGAAGCTGTGAATTAATGCGTGACATACAAGTGAAGTAAAATTATTCAGAGGTAAGCTGTCGTTTTTTGTTTCTACGAATACACCCACTTCATTCCTTAAAATATTACTCGTGGTGGCGTTGTCAATATCTTACATTCCATTCAATTTCAGAATGCTTGAAGAATTTTAACCCGGGAGTGGTCGCAAAGCTACCTATCACGCGAGCGGTCGCGTCTGAGACTTGTTCTCACACTCAGATGTATCATTGATTATATCTATCACACAGCGTTTATTGGCAATATATTACACTATATTTAGATTTAATTTATTTTTCTTAATGTTTATTTGAAACAATTATTCCCACATATACACAATTAGTGACAAAATTACGTAATCATTGCAACGTTTACTCGCGATGATATCGTTGGGTATCAATGAAGAAAATTACCATTCTCTTGAAGAAATATTTATTAATGAGGACATACTTTCTCATGACTCATAAATTTGCATTAACAAATCTGACCACGAAATGAATCAACTTTGCCCGCATGTTGCGAAAGTGTGACACAAGTGAGTTATACAAAAACACTAACGCCAGTGGTCGCGCGATGAGAAAAAGTCTCACACCTTACAGCCGACGGTATCAGACATATCATTACACAGCTGCGGACGCTTCATTTATACTTTTTGAGACGGTCGGTCAATAGGAAGAGATTAAAAGTCATCTTGAAGGAAAGGAAACTTATTCGAACTCATGATTACAAAGTGAGCACAAGTTTAAATTTGGAGTGAGAGAAAATCTCATAGCGCGACCAATGGCGGGTTAATGGAACGAGAGACGTGGTATATTATGAGTCCACAGCTTTGGGCGGCGCTGGTCTGTTTGCATGGTGGCAGAGAGGCCAATTTGTCAGGGGTGGCGGCTGCGCGCGGCATGCCGGGTTTGCATTGGCGTAGCGCAGGGAGACTTTCAGAGTGGCGAATGCACGAATGGGGTGCACGAATGGGGTGCACGAATGGGGAAAGCAGTAAGGGTTGGACGGAATACGGCGACACTTCATGAATGGAAATAGGTGGGTGGTTGAATACGGGAACAGAAATAGATTTCATGGAAGTAGGAGGCAAACTAGGGAGGATAAAATAGCCTTGGGTGAACTGTGCTTGTGGAATCTGGGGAAATTTTGTCCCAGATTTTGCAGGTTGAACGGTGAATAGCTTGGACAGAGGGATTGGGATTTTTAACGAGTCTGCGATGATTAAAGAAAATTATTCCTCTGATTATTGTGGATCTAAACTGTGAATAGCAACTTAAATATTTTCCGCAATGATTTTTTGATTGTTTATTTAAATAATAATCTTTTCACCTTTGTATTATCTACGGTTTCCAGTTGACATTGGCTTGCAGTGGTCAAACATATTTTGCAATTGCAATAATATACAATTATTCCGATAAAAATAAGCTTGTAGTTATCCCTCCAATTTAGGTTAGGTAGATGGAATATGAGTTTTTATTGGTTTTTGAAATAGATTTTTCTCTGATACATATGGGTTTCTTTCTAGTCTTTTCTAGTTTAGTCTAGGCATTCTAGTTTTTTCCAGAGAGAAATATGTTTTACCCTTTTAGTCCTTGAATTATTTTATACCATTAATTGAGCGTATATTCCAAGGAGTTCCACCTTCGTATTGTATTTTATGTAAATACTGAGTAATATGAAAGAGAAGGGGCAAGGCATTAAAGAATAAGGCAAAATAATTGGCAATTTGCGTTTGAATGAGAGATTTTAAAAAACATGTATCCAAGTATTCTCCGACTCCTAATAATTACATGTAGTTCATACCCCTACTGAATGCTTACTTGCATTAAGAATACGCGTAGGCATTGAAAATCTCGAGCATTTGCGCAAGAAAACAAGGAAAAAAAAGGAGCACGGAATTTGCTAATTTTTTCCATTTAACTCCGCGCTTTAGTTCTCGGTACCACTTTTCCTGTAAAAGAATTTTCTGGGTTACGTGACGCAGAAGAGTAGACAGCAAGAAAGAGATATGCGAGACAAGGGGGTGATATTGAGAAAGAATGAACTGATCGCGCGTAGCATTGTGGGAGTTTCGGTGTCGGGAAGAATGTTGCCTATCCGAACTCCCATTCCTTTCGACCGACCCTCGGCTTCGCACATACTGGATGGTTCTCCCTCCCCCCGCCCCTCCTGAAACCCCGCTCCAACCGTTAAGGGTGTGGAAAGGGCAGGCTGAAGGGCCGGGGCTAAAGTGGCAGGAGGAGGAAAGGTGTGGCCTTAGAAGGAGCGTCAACGGGAGGGACGGGCCCAGGGGTGGGTTTAAATGGGGAATTCCGCGGAGTTGATGGAGGTCCCATCTCGTTGGATTTCTTACCGAGCGAGTGGCGAACGTACCGTCAGCCGTTCGAGAGTTTTCCTGAGGGATCGCTTTTTTTGGCGATGAAGGTGCAGTGCTTTCCAGGGCCGGGCTGGTTGCTCCATTACTCCTCTCTTGTGCGCGTGAACACCAGCGGGTGTTCGCTTGTGAGTGTGTGAGCGCGGTACCCCTTCTCTCCGTGTGTCGGGTATCTTGTGATCCGTGGAGACGGGAGTCTAGCGACGAGAGAATGTGCGGCGCACTATAAATTATGTCTTAAAAGGTGACGGAAGAGAACCTTCCATCGCTCTAAATGCACCGGAGTGTTTTTTGTCGGATGGAGGGGGAGAGGAGACCCACCAACTCGGTGTTTCGTCTCATCTCCTACTCTCCTGCATACTCCTCGTTCCCACAAAACTCCTCTTCTTCCTTTCTCTTCTGTTTCTTGTGTCTACCTCTCCTTCCCCTTTCACCCTTTTGAATACCTTCTTAAGAATTCGGAATATCTTATCACATATATAAGTTTCTCAAGTTTCACCGCTGTTCGCGCCACTCGGGAGGCAGGCTTTTTTGAGTTTCCCTACCTTCCCCTTTTTAAATTCCCTCCATTTCCCCCTTGGGCGTAATTTGGGTCGCGTTTGTTTGTTGTTGCGAAACCTGCCACCTTGAGAAGCCTTCGTGGTTCAAGACCTGGGGCCTGATTCTGATGCTTTCCCGATGTTCAACTTTTCCACCAAAACGTCTTTAGTTTCCACCAAAACGTCATGACTTTCCGACACTACGTCACATGTTCCACCTTCCACCAGATAATCGTTCACTACATCGTTCATCGTTCAATGACTGGTGGAAAGTCAAGCTTACCTTCCACCCGTCATGCACTTGGTGGAACAGCGCTAGTGTCGTGGTGGAAAATTTCCGACGGAAGTAAGCGTGCGGATGGTAGACATTTTTTTGTTCGCGGTTTCGCGGTAAGTTAGAAATCGGCATAAGTTTGTGACGTTCGGCTCTCCAGAGGGGGTCATTGAGCCGTTCATTGAACGGATCAAGAGTCGTTCAATGAACGAATGGTGGAACTTTCCACCAGTCTTCCACTAGTGGAAGATCGGAATCGGGCCCCTGTTCCCATTTCCTCCCTTATTTTATAATTTTTCTCTCCCGCAATCCCATTCTTCCCGGTCTTAGATTCCTTAGAGCCATGTGTTGTATAACTGACTGATGAGCTCATTTTGTCAATTATTAAAAAAATTATCTCATCTTCGTTTTCTATCGCCATAAACAAAAAACCTCTGTCAATTAATTACATTTATTACTATTTTTTAGGGAAAAATAAATTTAGGGGTGTACTTACAAATATCATCATGCTATTCCGTAGTCAGTAGGAAATGAAAAGGATTTTCCTCCAAGTTCACATTTTGTCGTAGCGGTCGCTAACGCGTCGACTTGGCAGGGAGTTGGCCATTTTGGCGCGAGACACTTTGGCGCTAGGTCACTTTGGCGTGAGAACGGGTGGCCTTTAGGGTCGACGCTCAGATAACGTATGCAATTCTGAACCTTTCAACATCGTATGAAACTGCTTGTGTTTAATTTTTCCACGTTTATGTTTCATTTTAGATATTTGACATAAAACATACCCCAAATTTATTGATAGTTTCAAACTCTGCTTTTTTCGTTATCCACGAGAAGTACTTATTATAGTAGGATGAGATTTAAAGTTACATAAGAGTAGTACATTATAAATATTTATATGGATACAGAATGTTGCAATAGCAAAATCAACGCACACATTTTTTCTCCGTTTAAAAATTCAACTGTTTTTCTCCTATAAGTCCACTCCTAGAAATCGCATTTAGTATTTGGAATCCTTGCGAAGGCTGTGACGAGCAGCTAGGTTATTTAGCACTCTAACCCCGGCACCTTAGGCTATACATACAACCCCGGAACCGGACATTTTGACCGGTGGTATTGTTTCCTCTATTTTCGAAGATATTTTGTTTTTATTCTTCTTAATTGTCTTGATTTTGATATAAACTTAAAATTTTTATGTTCAGAAATGAAATTTAGCAAAGATTTTTAGATTTAAACTTGGTTGCCTACCGTTTACGTATTAATATTTGGAATTTTAGTTAGGCTTTGTTTTAGCGATGATGAGTACATTAGGAGGTGGGAAGCGTTTTCAAACATGGTAAGTGATGGCTATTTAGGTAGCTAATGGAATATTTTATCAAAGCTTTATTTTGGGTACAATTAAAAAACGTCACATATTGTAAATAATAGATACTCATTGATTTTTATTCCCCCTGTCAATAAAAATAGAATGCATATAATGGTGGGATCTTTGTAGAATCAAGTTAAACTAAATTGTATTTTCTACTAGGAAAAAGGAAATACTTCATTTGTTTAAATTCAGGAGTACAGCAACGACTCTAATATTCTTTCAAATATTAGGATATCTGTATAGCACCTGCTTCAACGCACACCATATGGGTATTGTTCTTTTTTTCTAACTCTGTGCATGATCCACACACGAAGTAGGTTCATACGAAGTTTAAGTGTTTAGATTTTCCTAAGTTATCTTAGCTTCAACCCTAAAATCCACCCACTCTCGCGCCAAGATGGCCGCGCCAAGGTGGCCGCGCTTAAGTGTCTTAAGGCCTGGTTACACGGTACATGAGAATGTACAAGTTTCTGTACATTTTTGTGAATGGTTTCATGTACAGATTCTTGTACATTCTCATGGACAAGATCAATGATTAGGTGGCTACACGGTACATTTTTTCGGACAGATTTTCGTACATTTTCTGATGCGCAATATGCGTTCTCGATTGTTTATAATCATTTTAAACCGTCGGCGCGTTATTTAAACCATTTTCTTGCCATGGAAACGACACATTCAGTTGCCATTTGGCTTGTGTTGGTAGTTTATTTGGTTTCGTGCGCTCGAATTGTTGTTGGATTTTGACCTCTTGCTCGTTGCTTGTAACAAAAAAAGCCGCCAACACAAGTCAGATGACAACTGAAGGTGTCATTTGCGTCGTCTACCACCAGGTGTCTCTGTGATGAGGTCAACTTGTACGATTGTCTGAACGAAATTAGAACTGGTTCTATTTTCTGTTCAGACATTCATACAATCGTACATTTTGGTGTGGTTACACGGTGAGTTTTCGCGTTCATTCTGACATTCAGACATTCACACATTCTCTTGTACATTCTCATGCACCGTGTAACCAGGCCTTTAGACCCGACTTGGCAACCCGATGGTCACGAGTTTTGATTGTTTAAAGCAGCTCTCCACTCCTCTCTCAGCTAATTGTTTAGTTCTTAATTAAGATTTCATTCGGTCTGATTTATTTCTTCCTCGGTCTTCCTCGGTAACTTTTCTCATTCATTTCTCTTTAAATTATTGTTTTCAAGTGGTCTGTGCTGAAATTGTATTCAATAAGTTGGCCTCACCTTTCGTGACATATCTTTGAAAATCTTTACTCTCCAACTCTTCGTACGATCGAAAATCGCAATACACTGATTACTTCCTCAATCCCTGACTTAATCATAATGAATTGTGATACCATGACGTTCATCGAATACTTTTCTTCACTTGAAACTTCAAGATCCCTATGGCGACGGCATTCATTGGAGTCCCGCTGTTTGCTTCACCTTCCTCCACCCCCTTCCTTTCTCCGCTCCCGTCAACCTTCCCTCTCTTCCCACGCCCCCCAACACCCCCCTACCTGCATTCTATTTTTCAATGTCAATCCCCCCCCCTCTCCATCTTCTTTTGTCCTCAACCCCTTCATGTCTCCGTTCCCTTCCCCCCTGCTTTCCTTACGCGAGGCAACCGCTATGTTGGGAGTGGAAGGAACATTGAGTTGATTTGAACGTTGATTTGAAATTTTCGTAGTTCATTTTAATTTTGGTAAGTTTCTTTTGGTTTTCTGCGATTTAACTAAACGTTTTTAGCAACAGTTTCGCCGTGCTATTCTGCCGGATTCGTCAGGCATTCTAAATCAACTATGAGAAATAAATAAACAAACTTAAGCGGTTATAGTGTACAGCATGATTAATAATGCTTGAGTTTTTCAAAAGTCTTTTCCACGTATAAGGAAGTTTGTAGCCATCTTCTCTGTTTAGGTTGTTAGGTCTTTTTTTCTATTTCAATAGCTTCCCTGATGATCCGTGGTTAGTAGTTAATTTATTTACATAAAACTTTCGCCCTTTTGATGTCAATACTGTGACCTTCTAAAAGTGTGTGCTCAGCCACGGCAGAGTGATACCAATCTCTCTTCCGAATAGCTACAAACTTCTTTATACGTGGAAAAGACTTTTGAAAAACTAAAGTATTAATTAATCATGCTGTACATAATAACTGCATAAGTTTGTTTATTTATTTTTCATTGTTGATTTAGAATGCCTGACGAAGCCGGCAGAATAGCACGGCGAAACTGTTGCTAAAAATGTTATTTAAATCGCAGAAAACGAAAAGAAACTTTCCAAAATTTTAGTTGATATGTTCCACACTAGAGGGCTCACCTGCGTTGGGGGTCACGTTACAAATTAAGCGCGTAACCGTTGTATTATTTTTTGGCAATTTGGTCGTGATTTGGCATTGTATCGATAGTGTACCACATGTATGTTTACTTGAGTTTCAAGTAACCGAACAGTGTTATGCGCAGTTTGTATCCAGTGCTACTTAATGCTGCGCTGAAAGCTACAAGAAGGATTGTAATTTTCCTTTCCATTCCTTTAATCTAGGTTCACTAACGCTTGCGATTCAACGAATGCAGAGATGATGTAATTCTGTTTATTTTTGCTTGTAAAAACTTATGTTAGGTTGCCCCACTCGCTCCAATTTTTTCTTATAGGCGTAATAAAACGTAAATGGAGAGCCAAGGTACTGTTTGGCATTAATTTGACAGCTTCATTCAGTATCATACACTTAAAAGGAGAATTGTTTGCTTCAACGCATCTAATTGCTTGTGACTTCTCTTTAATTACCATGACTCTTCTGCCTGTTTTTTCACGTGTGATTTTACTTATCATCGATCCTAATGATCTCCTCGTTGCTTTTTCGCGTATTTTATTTTTCACTGGTAGACTCGCGAAGTCTTTACTATTATCACACAGCTGGGAAACAAATTAATAATTTATCATCTACTAGAAACAGTTACCAATTTTACGTAGGTGTTATCGCCGGTGAGCCCTCTAGTTCAATGACCCCCTATCTACGGTTCACGTACGTGCTCGGAGGTTTAAGCGTTGTTGATTAAGCTGCGCTTAACACGAGTTAGTTTGTCATATAAACGCAGGAATCGTAAAAAAAAGTTTGAACCTTATTATCCCTATTGTAAACCGGAAAATTGGTGGCCCGTAAAATTTTTTCCATTGAGATTCGTAATGAGAGAAATTTGATTTCAAGTGGCCAGAAGTGAGTAAAAGTCCAAATAAAGCAAAAACCTCCGGCCTGTTGCAATATTTCCATAGATTCGCGTCTCTCTGTTCAGAAATTTTGCAGACGCGTTCCTTCTCCATAATAGTATTGTACTAGTCCCCCCCTATCAATTTCCTTATCACAGGGGTTCTAATAATTATTCTTTCACGCGGTCCTAAACACGCGACGTTATATACTTGTATCAGCCCGACACACAAAAGGTACCCTTCACTTTATCACTTCTTACCTTGAGAGAGATCCTTTCCTTTCGGTAGTCCTTGGCGGCAAAGGTTAATGGATTAATTCATGCACAAAAATGATACACTTGAACAGTACATATATTTATAATAACCCTTTTATTCTTCACTTAGGAAACAAATTCACTTTAGTTACTCAATTAATTAATATATGTTCCCTTCTAAAATATATTCGTATTAATTTATAATGTTTGTTCTACTTCACCGGATATTGTACAAAGTCAATTCCGCCGATACTCTATGCCCCAGTATCTGTTTATCGGATTCCTGGATCCTTCCTTAACACAGGACACTGGCGTTGGTAATTGCTGTCCAAAGCTGCTTACTCCCGGCAAATTATCACTGCAAAAACTCCCGTATGACTTTCACTCGATAAACGTCCCTTGTGACTCTCTTGTTAAGAAGAAGCCTCGTCCCTTGTTTTACAAGCCATTTTATACTATCTCTCCTCCCCTCCTGTATGTTCTAGAACATTCCAGGTTTTCTCCCCTTCTCTCGTATCTGATAGGCTATTCCCCTTTCATTATTATAATTTTGTTTACCCCTTCCATCCTTTCTTTGCCTTGCAGCTGTCATAACAACTGGTGTTGTTTTAGTTTGTTTACGTAAACAGAAAATGGTATTGTTTAAAGTTGTTTTCATAACATAGACGGCATTGTTTTAGTTTGTTTACGTAAACAGGAAACGGTATTGTTTTAAAGTTGTTTTCATAATACAGAAACGATATTGTTGCCTCGCGGTAGTACGTGTTCCCAAAATATACAAAATGGCGTCCTTAATCGTATACTTATGCCAACACGGCCAAAATGGCGTGTTACAGTATATATCACAATAGTAGTAACTAATGTAAGAAATACGGCATTTTTTGGCTCATTTTTCTTTAAAAAGATTATCCTTGAAATGTGGAACCCGATGTAGCTGTAAAAGAAAGATATGCACAGAGGAAAAGTAAGAAACATCGTGAGCCTCACGGACTCACCTTGCCCGGATTTGTTACAATACAAGAAAAAAATTTATTCCAAAGTTATTTTATTGCTGAAATAAATTTGAATGAATAAAATTTATAGATGATATAAAATTAGAAGAAGTCAAAAATTCACGCTAATCTACCATTTCAATCGTAAAATAAAATGAAAAAAATGTGATGCGATGAGTCCGAGAGACTCACTTTGCCCGTATTAGGGTTAAAGCTAAGTAAATAATGTAGTGCGGCAAGGAAAAGAAAAAAATATCATTAGAATTATTAATAAAAAGAATCATTATGAACCTTAATTTCCTCAATTCACAAAGCTAAGGTCACACTGATGCATTCATAATGCGTTTCTGCTTGAGGGAAGGTAATATAATCCCCGCAGTGAATGCACGCGTTATTTGATGATCTCACCGCATTTTTCTTCTTTTCTTTCCGCTTATTGTTTGGGTTCAGGGTAAATAAGTATCAAAAGATTGGGAATCGTTGCCCTAGTGCAATGATAGGCACGATACAGTAACTCTATGGGGAAGACTCCGTGTGAATATACGTATTTTGATGTGAATGGGAATGAACATCATATGGTTCGTTCTCGGTGTCATTGTAAGGTTTTGCCGCGACCAATGGTTGTGTAATTTCGAGGGCCTCGTGTGCAAAAACTATAAGGGGTACAGAATATCAAAAACTATGACTGGATAGCCCGTTTTGCCGACTACCGGAAATAGTTTGTCACGAGCGGAGGGATGGTTGCGAGGTGACGTCACAGCGCTGCGCGTGGGGGGTCTTAATTTGGGCTTGTGTGGGCACGGCGCGCGCTCTGTTCAATTGTATCTCCGGAACGAGTTGGTCGATTTTAGAGATCAAGGTGTCAACCGAGAGCTGAGAACGTGAGTTAGACGTTAAAAACACAATAAATATAAAATTAACATTGAAAAGCAGAAAATATTAGTTACCATCGACCAATTGTTCATAGGTTAGCCGTTTGCACTAATGATTTCGATGAATAAATGTTATGTATCGCGTAATTTTCTTTCTTTCATTTCAACTTTCTTTCTGACAAACAAAACAAAAGAACCTCCAAATAACTAGAGTAACGTATGTAATTTCGCATTCACGAAATAATGATCCGACGGCAGTATCAAGAATGCTCCCTGTATTTGTTTTCTTCTCTTCATTCCGTTTATTGTTTGGGTTCAGGGTATGAATGGGTACGTTAGTTACAAAAGATTCGGAATCGTTGCCCTATTGCATAGCTGGCCAAGATACAGCAACTCTATGGGGAGGAGGAGGAGGAGTGAATTTGCGTATTTTTTTATTTCGGATGGGAGATGAGCATTCGCTGGTTAAAAGGGGTTCGGAGGAAGTATCGGTAAGGTGGCGGCGGCGTCTGCCTTTGGGACGGTAAAGTACATCATTTCGTTTTATTTTTCCTTTACCTCGTTCCAACTCAACTTTCTTTTGTGTCGAACTGCTTTCGGAGAGGCAAAGGTCTCCTTCCTCTCCTTCACCTTTCCTCCTCTCTCCTCAATTCTCTTCCCTCCTATTCTTCTCCCACCCTCTTAGCTTCCCAAAACTCCTTCTCGCCTTCGTGGTCTCAAGGCGAAGGGTTTCGAACATTCATCACTGCATCTTTTAAATCGCTCGTCTTTTGTTGCTCGGCAAGAGGTTGGGATTACTTTTTCCTCGCGGAACGCGAGGCGGCGGCGCTCCAAGCGGTGGAGTGGTGAGCTATATACTCTACCCCATCCACTTTCGCTGGCATTTTCTCTTAAACCCTCGCTCCCATTCTCGTCTCCTTCCCGCCATTCACCGCTCACACCGTCGGGCGATAACTCAGCTTTGTGGATGGAAAGATGAAGTTCTCGTGATCAATATGTTTGTACATTACGGGTCACATTCATTTTTCAGCCAAGTGTTGATCGTCACAGCTGAAAACATTAATGCAGACGTAACGATTGACGTGACAGAGCGAATATGTTGAAACCTTTCCTTGGTGTTAATGTTTCTCTCGCTCGATTAAAATTTTTCTTCAGAAATAAGTTTTCCTTTTTAATGGATTTATTTAAAACGTGACCCTTTATTTTATCGTTTATTTTAGAAATTGATTTCTCCATGATCTATTCTATCATGATCCCTTTTCCCGATGCAATACCAGTTTGAAATACCTTTTCAATTCAACAGTGCGTGTTATTAATGACTGCTTTCTCAACTAGCGCTTCACATTTCCACTAAATGAAATCGAAATTGCACCTTAAGTATTCAGTTTACTCGATAAGCCATCGATGGAATATTTAAATTGATTTGATCTCCCTTTGCTTTGATTTTCACGAAAGTTACTTTACAGAAAATTTTATCCTTGAACCTTATTTTCAAGGTAATACGTAAGGTGTATTATTTTTTGTTCGGTTTAACGCAGCGGTTCCGAAACTTCTTCTTTCCGCGACCCATTTTAGCCCATACGTTTTAGCCGCGACCCCCTAAAAATAACAAACAATGTGTACATTCAAATGATATTGTTTTTAAAGTAATTACAATCCTCATCTCGCGACCCCTTTCCGAACGGCCCTCGACCCCACTGGGGGTCGCGACCCCCAGTTTGGGAACCGCAGGTTTAACGGATAGGCCAGCCGAAGAAATTTTCGAATGTATGGAATAGTTCTTAAATTCTGTTTCTTTTTAAATCACCAGAAATAATTTGGTGTTAGATGGACTGATTCTACTGAAGGGGCTTTCTTTCGTCGTAGTTAGACATACATTTCATAAGGAGGTTCGGTGTTTTCACCCAACGTAAGAGAATTTAATGAAACTTCCTGAGAGTATTAATAATATTGATCTAAAGTTACCTGCAAATTTTCAGAATTATTTACCGCAGGTTTTTTATGATATTTGATCGAGAATTGGGCATGAAATTACACGTTCTTATGCATTTTCTTTTTCATCCTGCAATTTATACATCCACGTTTAAATACGTACCTTAACAGTAGTGCCAATTTCACACGATCTGCTACGCGCGCGAGGGATTTATTCAAGCGCTCGGTGTAAAAATCTGTTACATATACATTTTTCTATCGATGATATAAATTATTATACATTGAATAATTAGAAAAGGTTCTTTCTGATGAATAAAGTCTTGCGTTCCCATAACAACCCGAGTATTTTCATGTCCACTTTTCGTTCAAATATCTTAAGAAATCTGCGGTAAATAATTCTGAAAACAATCAGGTAGCTTTAAGACAGCCAAATTAATGTTTTCAGCAAGTTTCATCGAATTCTCTTAAGTTGAGTAGGACCACCGAACCTCCCTAAGCGTGATTCCAGTCCAGTTGCCCTGTCATTCCTGAAATAAATGAAATCCGCAATGGCTGAAATAATTTATGTATCTGACTTTTCATGTTTCCTGCCACATCAAAATTTCATCGGGCGTTTCCATATTAATAAATAATTACGGCGGTCAAGCCCTTTTCGATACTTTTTCTCCGACCACAGTCCCACCACAATCGCGCACAGTCTCGTGCCGTCCAGTCATTATTTATTTTGTCACATAAAGTCCCGTTGCCAAAGCGAATCGTCCCACAAATTGTACCCTCGCCACCTCGCTCGGAAAAGGGTTAGGGGACTCAACGCAGGCAATTAATCAATCGGTTCCCTCAGCCGAAGCAACCAAGCCAACCCCTTCTAACCACCCTTTCGTTCACTGTTATATTTTTTTCCTCGCCCGATTTGGTACCCTGCCCCTAACACTCCTCCTCGTATCCTTCCCTCCACACCCTGAACCCTTCCCCGCCCTCCCAGTTGTCGTCGCCTTCGTTCCTCCTAATGCTCTACAAGCTCCGAAATCGCCAATGCTGCCCCCACCCCTTCACATCCGCCCCTGACACACGCGGGGGATGGAGACTTCGTCACCCGGACTCATTCCAAGGTGGCTGGCAAAGACTGGTTAATGGCAGCTGTGTGTTCCAGCGTTTGGCAACTTGGGGGATTTCTTCAGCCCCATCCACTCCAATTGGGCGGCCATAAAAGTCGTGACCAGCGAGCCGGACGATGGAAATGCATTTGCCGTGGAGAATTTTGCCGTTCTTTCCCGGAGACCTATTCTTTTCGAGCCAATCCGGTGCCATAAATTGAGCGAGTACGGTGTTCGTTCGTTATGATTTATTTTTTTACTTAATAAAAGAGTCTTTCGCCGGTTCACTTGATATATCAGCCATTAGGGCAGTGTTTTGGAGCAAAAATTCACAGTTGGACGACTTTCATCTGTAATTATAATGCGCAAAGTATTTTTTATGGTGCCATATTCCTTCTAAGCTGCGCTCTACATTTCCCGTGGCAAATGACGCAGTAGTTTTTTTCCTTTTGAAACAAAACAGTTTCAATGCGTGCCAAAATGTATGGAAATGATAGTTTTTACTCTTATGCAATCAGAGACGATCATATAGGCAAACCTGGACATTATTTTAAGATCTATATTTCCCACAGTTTGAGAATACTTTTGAAAAACTGTAAAATATTTATACAGCTCACAGCCGTGCTCTGGTTGGGGGAAAAACCTCATTTGAAAGGATACGATCTTATAACCTCTGGTTACCTGGCGTGAGTTTTAACCCACCGTCATTGCGAACAGAAAATGTAAACGTGTGTACACATTAAATGAAATAGAATATTCTGTTTTTTCACATCCTGTAGATTCACTGGATTTTTGATTAACAGTGAATGAAAAAAATCTTTCAGTTTTCCACTTTAAAAAAATCAGTTTTTAATGCGACCGGTTTCGATGAATTTGCATAACTTACATCACCATCAACATTGTAATGCATTTATGTCATTACATCATCGTCAGGCAATGATGTAAATGCATGCATGTAAATGCCTCCTTGATATGAATATGCCTAATGTGCATGCCTCCAGTTTTGCGTTAGTTATTCTACTACAAAATTATTTTGAATAGGTACTTAGTATTATAATTTAATTAGTAAGTTTGTTTTGTTTTTATTTCTTTTGGATACTTCAGCAATTACTCCTATTCATTAATTTTGTATTGGTGTTGTGTTTTATTATATTTTCCCCTACGCTTCCATGGTTGGTTTCCGAGTAATTTGGAAAGAGTTAAGTGCAGATGTAGCGCAGAGCCACTGAAGTTTTGTGAAAGGATTACAAAGTGAGAGATAGATATAACAGACAAAATGTGGGAAGGAATAGGTGGTAGCATGTGCTTGATGATGCGGTAGAACCCCAGGAAGGGGAGACGGAGAGGAGTGCAGGGTGGAATGAAGACTGGAACGGAGGGTTCACTTGGATGAATCTCAAATCCTATTACGGGGTGCAGAATGAGAAGAAAATAAAGGCGAGAATTGGGCCACATTCACAGCTCCCTGATCAACTCATTTAAGTTACGGTCTAGTCATTTAGAAAGGTATCAAAAGTGTGGTTACCTGAACTACCTCGTCGCTGACTATGAAAGGAGGCAGTCTGGTTTGCTATTCCCTGGCTTGCCCTTGGCCTTAGCAAGTTTCGAGCTACGTCGTTACACCGAGGCGTTCGTTCAATTACTTAAGATGTTCTTGGTTGCGCGAGGTGAGAATGGAAATGCCCTATATTGCGCCATTTAATTGAATAAAGGAACTATTTTTAGGAATAGCAAAACTTAGATTGAGTTAAATTTGTGATATTAATTAAACTGTAATTCCTTGCATATGAAACAGCATTTATTCAGTGGATTGTGTATTTCATTCCCCTTACTGAGCACTAAAAATTTAACAACAATCTTTCAAATCATTGATTGATTTTCTTCCACATGATATGTATTTTTTCATATCGATTTCTTCAAGCTCTTGACTGATATAAAATGACATTCATCATTTAATTTCGTGTCGAAGCAACCTTCATAAGAGTTGGATGATAAGTGATGAGATGAGAATGATACTGTTTGTTGTCATTGGCACTCCCAGCTGATTAGCTTAGTTTTAAGTAACAGATTTCATGATAGAAGTGTTCAATGACAGAAGAAAAAACAAATTGATTCAACCGGAAAGAACAATTAAATGTAAAGAAACACTAACATGCACATATACGTAACTTTTTGTGCGTAATCGCTTCCGTTCAGTTTGAGGAATTTAGTTTATAGTGCTTGAATATATTTTTTTACATTAAGTGAGATAAATGTGGAATACAAAACCTGTTTATTAAAAACGTTCAAGCTATATTATAAAAACGCAGCAGCAATTATTAACTGTGGTGATTTATTTATGTACCTCATACTTAGTCTATCAATGAATTGATTGATCTGTGAAGGATATAAAATGGTTCTAGAGTACTTATCGTATTCCCTCCCACTTTTTCCCATTTCTAATTGTCAGATCATTGTAATTCCCACTCCTTTATCGTCCCAAGTGTTATCTCTTTCACAACCCTCGTAATTGTTTCACTGCCACGACGGACAGTTGCTTACAGGCGAGTCCTCTGGAGCCATTGGGTTTTCCCAAAAGAATCAAGCCTTTCTCCATCTCAATTTCAGCTTCCTTTTCTCCTACCTGGATGTACCCCCCAAACACTCGTTGGTCTCCCCCCTCTCGACCTTTGGCCTCGCGCTCGTTCCCTCCAACTTCCCTCTTCCCCTCTCCTCTCCACCTCTTTCCTTTCCCATCCCTCCTTCACCCTTCCCCGCCTCCTCCTTCTCCTCTACTTTCCTTCGCGCCTCTTCTTCTTTTCCCGACGTTCGTCCTCATCTCCATTGCCAACGCTCTCTTCCACTCGCTCTCCCTCTCTCTCCCCGTCTGGCTAAACCGTCCCAACTCTCACCTTTCATCCGTCCCTTCCCGACCAGCACGCGTTATGCATAAATCATGTCTTAATTATCCTCCGGTCGCGGGTCCGCCGGGTCGGAAGAAGGACGAGACGTTGGGCCAAAGGGACGCCGCCGCTGGTCCCCTAGAAGGTTTTCTTTTATCCTTGAGACTTGAAGGGATCCCTGGATGATGAAAGGAGGCACAATAAGTCGAGAGAAAGGATGTCAGTGACTTGGGTTATGCTATTTGATCAGTTTTCGGGGAACCACTTGAAAATCCTTATGAAATTTTCACGGGTTCAGAGGAAGCTGCAGCTCTAAAAATCAATTTGAAACCACTTAGCGGTATTTACCAGAAGAGCATTATATGTTTTGCCTGTATATTTTCTGAGGGAAAGCTAAATGTTACTGCTTTATTTCCATGGAATTAACGAGGAGATTAAGTGTAAGCCTGATGTTCAGAGCTACTAACAGAATTGTTACGAATCACTGAAAAATTGTTTCGTTACTGGATTGATTCTATAACTTCATAATTGACTTTAACGCAAAAAAATGTGGTGAGATTGAATTCATGCGTGCGCTGTATAGAATGGGAAAAATTCACATAGTAGTCCATGTTCTCCATAGATGTCTCCAATATCTTCCCAAGCTAACAAGCAAGTTGTTTTCGTAAATGCATGCGACTTAATCGTTATTTTTAAGGTTTAAGATCTGTTCATTTCAATTTTGTGATCAACATCTTATGGAAGGAAACCGAGGTGGATGCTCGGTAAACTTTCGTGCAGTTCACGTCTATAGGAATAAGTCCATGGTGTTACGTTTTTGCTTACTCACTTTATTTCCATATTTGTCTCGGACACTCATGCAATCTTTCTTTCCAGGACATTTTCAACTAAAATCGTCGCTTTCATAAAACCCAGTGACAGCATGTGTGACACACTGCTTGATTTTTTGCACAAATTTCATTGTAACAATGTTCAGTAAAATACCTTGTTCCTTAAACAACTTCCGAGTAAGCCTTACCAAGTGTTCACTTACTTGAAATTCATCTCATATTTCTTCCATTGACCAAGATGTTGGTACCGAGCTGAGAATTTTAACTCTTTCGTCTTTTGAAGAGTCAGTAGTTTAACAATGAATTCATTTGGAATTTCACTAGTAACAACTGGTTCGTTTTCAACTGGAGCATCTATGGCAAGACCACTAGACAGTTTCACCTTAGCCGTTTGTGATAATTAATTAACTTTCTTCGTTACTGCTGAAACACGTTGGGCCGAGTTAAGTTTTGTGCTTTTCACTGGGGAAACAATAAGTCCCAAGCACGCTTCATTTACAGATTGCAAAGACTCATGAGGTTATATATTGGCAGACTTAAAAGTAAGGTCTCCAATTTTTTTTGTAATAGAAAATTACATTTATTTACATTGTTAGATACATCGTTGGAAAGGTCATGGCTTCAGCTATTTTTCGATGTAGTCACCCTGGGGCTCGATGGTTTTCCTCATCCGCATGATGAACTTTTGAATACCGTCGTCATACCAGCTTCCGTCCGCGTTGCGAAGGCGTTGACCTCCTCTTGCACCTCGTCGTCCGTCGCGATCTTCATCCCTCCTAGGTGTTTCTTGTCCATGTTACGACCGAATATTCCCTGCGGCTCAAACATTGGAGGGTTATATTTTGAGAACGGTATGTTCCAATTTAAAAAAAAAATGATTTTTTTAGACTCAGCATGTAAGTAGCAATCACTATGATTTTTTGAAAAATATCAAAAATGATGAAGCAACACCATCAGGTTAATTGAAATGGAATGACCCTAGGCTAAAATGTCAACCGTGCTGAACATATTTTAGCGCACCGGGGTGGGCAACGTGCTTCCTAGCTGTGGGTGGCGGAGCCGCTAGTTAAGTTAAGGTGCTAAGGTTAGTTTAGCTAGTTGTAGGGAGGGTTAGGGAGTGACCCGGTGCTGACTTTTACACCCCCTCCTACGCTCACACCCTGTGCCCTCACTCTTCTACCTCGCCTTCACTACCTTAATCTCTCCTAGATGTGGACTCCGGTGACATTAGCGTGCGTTGGTGGCGGTGGCCGGAACTTTTGTCACCCGGTGGAGGAAGAGGTGATCTCGTTGTCCATCAACTCAATTGTCCCTTATGTGAGTCTAGGACTTCCAAAGAGTATAGCTATCATATATATTACTACAGAAAGGTCTTTTTCTGTCATTCCGTATATGCTCCGTTAATACTGTACCTACAGTGATAAATGAGGTATCATTTTAAACGTTGAATCACCGGCTTCTGACGAAAAATACAATCTCAATCTCAAGTTTCACTATTTACCCATTAATTTGACTTAAAAGTTTAGATTTTTCCATGTCGATTACTTGCTCGAGGTATATCGATTCCACACATCATCATATATGTTATTACAGAAAGGTCTTTTTCTGTCATTACGTATATGCTCCGTTAATACTGCACCTACAGTGATAAATGAGGTATCAATTTAAACGTTTAGTCACCGGCTTCTGACGAAAAATACAATCTCAATCTCAAATTTCTCTATTTACCCATTAATTTGACTTAAAAGTTTCGATAAACTCTCTTGCCTGTGTTGTATTCATATGTTTTGTATATTTTTGCAAGAAAACAAGTATAAATAAAGCATTTTATGATATACCTTCTTCTCTATTTAAAACCCAATTACACCGTTTCCTTAACATACTTATTCCCTGATCTCGTGAAAGTGCGAAATTTTCGCACGGGTTACCTAGTGTTAGGTAATTGGGTTATCACAACTATATTAATCTTCTCTATGTTTACAATTAAACATTAGATTATAATCGATGGCTTTGGAATCTCGCATTGAAGGCGTACTCTGATGGTAAAATGTGTTGTTTGAAATCAGTAAACGAGGATGTTTAGGGAAAAACAGAAGAGGAAAAAACCGTATGGCACACTCTTAATAAGAGAAGATCCAGATGGATGGACTGTGATATGAGGCACAACGATCTTTTTAAGAGCGCTGTAGAAGTATTGCGTGGAAGATCTAGGAGTTTATAAATAATACCGAATAAAATGGGACATGAAACAGAGATATCAAGACAAAAAAGAGTTTTCTGAAGACCGGAGCGACTGTCTGTACTCAACCAATAATAGAATTTTGTGACATATGACGATGAGGGTCGTAATAAGAAGGTAACAAAATTTTATAAACCTCAAGTAGATATGTAAACAAACACAGAGATAGCGTATAGGGGCACTGCGCACTGACTTTTACGAGCATGAACTCTTTGGCGAGTACCGCTTTCATTAAAGATGAAATTTTTCATTCATTTTAATGTACGCTTAAGTGAGTGATTACGCGCTCAATTTCAATTTGAAACCGTAATTGCCGGCATATTAATCACTGGTTCGCAAAACCTAGTTGAATCGACGCCTATATCCCGCCGACGAAAGCATTGGCGTGGCGCACACCTCCGTGGCCACTCGAACCCTCGCAGTTTCCCGACTCATCGTTTTTAATGGTTTCTCTCGCCACCCACGCATCCTCTCTCAATACCACCGTCCTTTGGCTTCCCCCGCCCCACCCCCGGAGGTAAATCTGCAATGCAGTTAATTCTTCCTACGGTAGGAGTCACTCCCGAATCATTCGAGGCTGGAGCCGCACCTCCTCCCATATATATTGTATATGTATATATTGTATATGTATATATCAAACAGAGGGTGAAAGGAAGAGGATAGGAAACACACAAAATTGTGAAGTCCAATGGTGGTGTGAATATGGCCGATTGGCAGTGGAAAAAATATTTTCACTGTGAATCGGACATCATACCATCTTCACACCACCATTGGACTTCACAATTTTGTGTGTTTCCTATCCTCTTTCTTTCACCCTCTGTTTGTACGAAATTATGCATGTAGGTGTATTTCACTCTTGTTTTAAAAAGAGTTATTTCTAATTTAACGTAAGTTTTCTCTTTTTTACAATAAAACTTTGTTTTGTACCCTAAAATTTGATTTATTTTGGTATTTACCATGGTGCCCATATTACCAGCACAACTGGAAATTTTCTCGAAGAGTACTGAGTGCAAGCAATATTTTTTAGCTCATTAAGTAGTAGGCCTATAGCATGAATAACAACATAATTTGTTAACTAAATGTCACAGTATGCTTTCTTTCAATTTTCAGATTGGTTGAAGAGTTATTGTACTTTTTATTGTAAAAAAACTAAATGGGTGCCCATAAAACCACCTTTACCTCTATGTATAGTTCCCCCCCGCTCCTATCAACTCCCACTTTCATCCTCTTCCCCTCTCGAACGTTCACACGCGGCTATCTCGAATAAATGCACGGATCCGATAATAATCTGTCTGATGCAGTTCGTTTGGAAGTACCTATAGATTGTACGTTCACTCAGGGGCGGCTATAAAACATTTTTTCGAACGGGATAGGCTGCTTTTCGGCCCTTTACAGGTTTTGTTCTGAAAAATCACTCTAGTCTAATTTATAACGAAGTATTAGTATTCTGAAACTAAATGTTGTTTTTTTAAAAGAACGATGGAGATTGTATAAACGAAGCGAACGCAAGTGACGAAGTCCTACGATGAGTTGGTGAGAAGGGAAGTTTATTAATGAAAACTCCGCGAAAAAGGAGAGGCAGACGCATTGGACACATTCAGTAGCACAACAGCCTCTTGAGCGCAACGAAGGGAAAGTAAAAGAATGGGTGCCATTATGGAGGAGGGATAAAGGCGGAATACATTGAGCGAATTATTAGGAACATTTAATGTATAATTATAAAAGAAGAATTTAATAACTTTGTTAACTCCACTAATGATTTATTACCACGACTTGACTTTATTTATGATTTATTTCAAGACTTGGTGTCATAAAGATGACACCAAGTGATGAAACCAGGGTCGTGGTAATTAGTATTTTGAGGAGTTACCAAAGTTATTACATTCTTCCGTAATGGATACATTCCACAAGAAAAAGCCTACAACAGTTTCCTTTCTGAATTATTAAGGAGTTACGCGGATTGTTAAGAGGAGAGTGGAGAGCCACAGCAGTTCAATATTCAGGTTGATTACTGTTTATACTCAAGAAATTAATTACATATGTGTCGCCAAGAAATATGTTATGTTACCGTAATTATATTTGAAACCAATGTTTTCTATGACTAGGCCTTAAGTTACCCAGATATGAACATGACCACAACATTGCCAGTTGTGTGTTCCGAGTGCGAACTCTTTTTCTTGAACCAAGGCCCTGCTCTTGCAGCGAAATGAACGGTTTCCTACTGTCCTGTGTCGAAACACAAATCATGGGGCACGACAACGGTTCTCCATAACACCTGCGCTAGCGATGTCGTTATTTTTACATTTACACTCTTGAGAGAGAAAACGTTATCATCATGCTTTAAATTTTGTCAGTTGCTTTAAATCAAAAGTTCTAATTGATTGAAGGCCGGGTGCACCAACCTCTCGTTAATCGACTATCAGTTGATCGGCATCTATTTACTGATCGGAGATCTAATCCCGCATCCGTTTCACCCAAGGAGGTTAAAATAAAATGGAGGAGGCATGACCGTGAACGCTCATGGACGAAAGTGAAGCAAGAATAGGGGTGCTTGGGAAGGCTTTGTGCCGAGTAGGTGTTGCCAAACCAGTCACAATACATCGCCTTGTCGTTGGTTTTTAACTGAGATTTGACGAAAATCGAACTCAACCGCTGGACACGTAAGCCAGAGGAAGGTCTAAACTGTGCCGACTGCAATGGTGGAATTGGCTTCAAAAATCAAGTGGTATGTCGCCTCCATTTCTTTCTAACCTCCTTGGTTTCACCAACACTTGATCCTCGATCAAGATCGGCAATCACATGATCGGCAATCGCGTAACGTAAACGTTCTCATAGATTTGTAAGAAGAATTCCTATTGGCGGTCACCGTCATGTGATCACTGTCACGTGACGGTGCATGACGATCGTCATTTTAAATGTATTGTGCGCGACGTAATAGTTTTTTCAAATTGGAAAACTCTCTGTTGCTTGCACTGGTGGGAGACGTAATAAATGTTTGAAAATAAAAAACACGACGTAGTATTATGTGAGGATAAAAGGATAGCTTGGGAATAGGTTGCAGTGTCATTTAATGCCACCCAAACTAACTCCGTAAGAACTTGGAAGTAATTGAAAACTTCATGTGAACATATGAAGCATCGAGCTAAGAAGAACGCAAATAATTAAAAAGTCTTATAATTTGGCAACTCGATAAAATTAATGAACAGCAATAATTTTTAATTCAAATGTGGAAAAATTAATTGAAAAGTAGTGAGTTTATAGGTATTCATAAACCATGAACTATAAAAGGAAATTATAAAGGCTACTCTGGAAAAACTCAGGGAGAATTAATAAGCTAATAATTTTCGCATCTGTGCCTTTGAATTCAAATTCTCTTTGAAATCCCAGAAATTATTAGTGTTTTCCCAAGACAGTGAATGTGAGAAATGCCCTTCAAGAGCGGTTGAAATTTTGGATAATGTTATCAATAACGCGAAAGAAGGAACCGAGATTCCACTCCTGCTATGCTGATTATGTGAGATTCCTGCAAGAAAGTACAAACTGAACGGGGAGACGACGTCGACCACGGTAGCAAGGTTGTCAACTTCCCAGCCTAGTAATTCGAAGGTCACAAGGTCCATTTACCAGACCTGCGCATGGAATAGTTTTCGAAGGGATCAAGATCGTAGGGTAAATGATGAAAATAGTGAAAACATTCAGAGTTAAGAAATCCTTGACATATTCTGGGTCCGAAGGTTTAATCCGATAAAATCCCGCCGTCGCATCTTCGCAATTCAATAACTATGGCAATTGTAGCCCATGAAACGATGAAAACCACGAAAAATGGTATGTCAATGTAAACACATAAGAAAGGTAGATGTGTACTCACATTTTCTCATTTCTTTTAATTGTTGGGGTTGAGTAAATTTTACTAAATCCTCTAAAGTATTTAACCTTCCCACCTTACCAATAATAATAATTTTTCCAGGACTGTTTTAATAATCCAATGAGGTTGAAGCGGGAAGCTCGAATTATTTTAAAGGATGACGAGGGAGGTATTGGATTAAGAGGCGCCTAAAAGCGATATTGTGGTCTCGATTCCTCCCCCCAGTCACCACGATTCAAGCAAATAATTATAATACAAGTTTATTACTTTCCAAAGCAACATTCACCAAAAAAAAACAAAGATTTCATACAAACATTTTAGGGAGCTATAGGTACCCTCTAAGAAAACTGAGTTGAGGCTACCTTCACAGAAATACATAGCTGCATATTTTTACAATAACAATAAAAATTGATAATTTATAAATTAAAAAAAAACAAATAATGAATACAATACAGTTTTGCAATGAGCCAAACAGGATTAGTACAATAAATACAAGAACTTCACACAATAATATTAAATAAATGGTCTACACTGGGCTAAGTAAGTAGCCATTCCACTGCCATTAGAAGGAATTTAGTTTTAATATTGACCTTTATATTCACTGGTATCAAATTGTGTACTTTGGGTCCCATATACAAAAAGCATCTTGTAAAGAGAATTTTGTAAGGTTTAATTGGAGGTACATAGATATTATTTGCATACAACCGAGAACATAAATGCACCCGACTTGCCCCTCACAGCATTATCCACTTTACTTTTTATTCTACAGCGTTCTCTGTCCCTCCACCCTAGCAATTCTATTCCTGTTATTATGTTTCATTTGTCATTCTCCTCTTTCTCCCTGCTCTCCGCCATCTTTCATTTTCGCAATTTCCTCTCTCTCTTCGTTTATGTCCTCCTTCTTATGTTCGGTTTTACTAATTGCCTAGCTATTATTTTAAAATGTGTAAATTTAAATATAGAATATTACTATGTGAAAATTTTCCCTCGTGTAGTGGTTGAAATACCGGCTTGAAAATCCGGTAATTCACTGTACTGCAAGTCAAAACTAATGGTGTAATTCTTACCCATATATATCCCCTCCAACCCCTTTCATCCTCCACCCCTCCATTTCCTTTCCAACCATCAACCAACTTGCCATTCTCCACTTGTCTCCACTCTGAGGAAGATGGTCAAGGCCCATCGAAATATTAGATTTTTTAAAGTATAAGTGTCCCTTTTTTGTGTCTTCTGCCACCACATCGGCCTTATACGTGTGTGTGTATATATATATATATATATATATATATATATATATATATATATATATATATATATATATATATATATATATATATATACACAAATATAAATATACTTTTAAAACACAGGCACACGAAAATTAAAAGGACACTCACAGAATAATTTGCGGACGTTTCGACGGGCAAGCCGCCATCGTCAACGACAAGAGACTAACTAGTGGTCTGTTACCTCGGGTGGGGGGGGGGGAAGCGGAACAGGAGAAGGGAAGGGGACTGGTGGGGAGCGGGAGCAAGGGGTTGCTATTGGTCAGTGGGCCAAGTTAAACTTTATTCCTGGAGGAATTCGGACCAGCCGAAGGCCTCACTCCCTCCGAAATCGCCATCCTCTCACCCTCTAACTTCAAAACGCCCCATTTCTATATGCTTCCTAAAATTCACAAAACCAACAATCCCGGTCGCCCTATTGTCTCTAGCATCAACTCTCCCACTGAACGGATCTCAGCACTGATTGATCATTACCTGCAACCATTAGTTATGTCTCTCCCCTCCTTCATCAAAGATACCTACCACTTCCTCGACCTCCTGCACGCCATCCCTATCCCTACTAACACTGACCTTCTTATGGCCACAATAGATGTCACTTCCCTCTATACGAGTATACCCCATCATGAAGGAATTGAAGCTCTCCGTTTTTATCTCTCCCAACGCCCTAAACCACATCTTCCCTCCACCAACTTTATTGTTAAATTAACAGAATTAGTATTAACTAAAAACGCCTTTTCCTTCAACAATCAAGTTTTCCTTCAGATCAAAGGGACCGCTATCGAGGGATCCGTGTTTGAATCCCGGTCAAGGCGAATGATTTTTCCTCTGTGGAATATCGCAATAATATTAGATATATTTTCACCACGTGTGAATTTTAATAGTAAACAGTTCATTTAAATGAAAAAACTCACCTTCTCTGAGGAAAACTTTATAAAAAATAAATTGATCAATGTTTGTGATTTCAATGCAAGAATAATGAAAGCGGCCGCAATAGCTTTTTTCAGACATCTTACTTGTCTTAATTGTATTCTAGCTTTTCAGAACTGTCACAATATACAGGTACTTGGAATTCTTGAAAGCAGAATTTCTTCCTTAAGTCATTGTAGATTGTTGCATAGGCCGAAGTCAATCTTATGTCGTCCTCCTTGATATTCATGTGGCTTAAATCAGGCACTACTTAAGGAGGTTTCGCCACGACTGTATGAGTCAAAACAAATACTAAATTCCACATTTTTTAAATTTGTCGAATAAATTCTGCTTTCACTGATGAAATGCGTTACCTTTAGAAACCCAAAAGTAAGAAACAAAATTTTCAGATTATTCCACGAATGTATTTTAAATGAGCACTTATTTCCAGCCCTAGGAACCGACTGCAGCGCCATTTCCTACGAATTACCGCATTTTGACTTCAATCGCGGCATTAATTCTTCAATAACTAGAAAAATAAGGGGGATAAAATATTTCTCTGGATTATTTCCTTTTTGCAAATAGTTTCCCGAAAAAATGGCATTTATATTTTATGGAAAAATACTATTTTTCCCCGTGTTTCTCTCAATTCCCCGTGTTGAACACCATGTAATTTCAAGTTCAATTATAGAATGAAATAGCGTGGAAAGGTATTATTTTGTTGTTCATATCAGATAGAGGACAACGTTTTCTAAAAGTAGACAGAATATGAATAAAATGACATTTAAGTCATTTTACGGTGGAACCACCTTAAAAGGATGTAAGTCGTCAATATTTCCACATTTGGCATATTTACTTTGTGACGAGTTATATAATATTTTATAACTAATACGGATGCCAATAAACACAGGAAATTCGCGTTGACAATTGAAATAGAGAATTATGAGCTACAAGATGGTGGTAAATCGTTTTTTCGAGAAGACTAGATAGACTAGAAGTCCTAAAATACGTTGCGCCAATCGGTCGTTGGGTGCTGGGAAGAGACGATGGCGTAAATTCCCGGCGGGTGTCCTGGTGGCGCGTGGAGAGGGAAGGTCGGGCGAATGGTTGGCTGAGGGCATTCTAAATTAATTTGACTCGTGGAGAGTCGGCATTGTGAGTCGTTGTCTCAAACGATTCCCGCCTCAGGTATGCCTAAGGAACCTCATCGTCGCGCAAGTGAACTGGGCATTTTTGCTTCTCCCCATATCGCGTTGGATGCGATCCTCGCAAGCAAAGGTCATTAAATGGAGTGGTAATGGCGGGAAGTATTTTCAGGCCTTGTTTTCACAAACCAAAGGGTTCTCTGGAGAGTACTCTTGTGTTTTCTAGCAATTCGACCCAGTGTTTCTTTTTTTCCCACTTTCCCAGTTTTCATGTTATGTACTCCTCCCCCTTTGTTGGCGTTTTGAATGGCGGTCGTCACTACTCGCTTGTTAGTCTCACTTGCATGTCTCCGTTCTAGTGCAAAGGATCTCAACAATCTTTCGGGTATTTCCATCTGAATTTCAGTTTTACAATTAATGAATGTAAAATTATCAAAATGGATTTTAAATTGATGACCCATTGGTAATAATAAAACGCATGCGAAACTAACTGCTTCATTGATGTCCTTTATACGGCTGCCATTACCTACTCCTCCAAGGACTTAAGAGCCTTGAGGGAAGGACTTAAAAAATTGAACATCTAAATCCCCTTGTAACATTAACTCTTAATAAGTGTATGGTGCACCACACCACTATCATCACTATCATTTTTAAACCAGCGAAAGAGTAGAAAAATTCTCAAAAAATTCGATTTGCTTTCCAAATGTTTCAAAGTGGAGTTGGTAATTTCAATATACAACACATCCAGCTGGTAATAGGTGGATACGATGTAGAATCTACGTCTCTTCAAATGAATTTTTTGTGATGAATTTAAATACTTTGCTATTTTCTGTTCAGCCGTTTCGTTGTATGTGCGTATGCGTATCGTGATTTCATATAATAATGCTAGTCTAGTATTTACCAGCATATTAACTTTTTTGACCTTTCGGTCATTTAGCGTCGTCCATCGACGCAGCTTCATTCCCGATTTATATATACATATACACTTGTACGGAGTGGGTCATGAAATTCGGAAAACCTTCATTTTTTTCCAAGTTATTGCAAGCAAATGCAAGCTCTTCTGTGAGATTTTGCTGACCCTTAGTAACGCCAGAGTCGATTTTTTTGACCACTCAAATAAAGCATTCCGTTTGATAAAGTTTTTAAACGCGGGTGCATTTCATAGCATAAAAAAATGAATCCCAATATTTTTCACTCACTGAATTTCCTTATTTGGAGAAAAGGGTATTTTTTATTTAGCCTGATGCGATGCATCAATAGCAATTAACGTTCTATATAATGTATTCATCTCGGAGATGTAATTTCTATCCGTTACAAAATCGGTTTTCGTACTTCTCCCTTCCTCGTCCATTTCCATCTGCATTTTAGCACTCTTACTCCGGGCCTATCTTTCTATTGGCCTTCCTCGCCCGCTCCCCCCTCCCCCCTTCCCCCCTCACATTCCCTACCACTCACAAAGTGCGTGTTCAGGCAGTTGGTTGTTTTACTCAGAAGTACCTAATTGATTCCTATTCCCTTCCCTGACCAATGCAAGCGAACCCGCAGATGCAACGGTGCACCTAGCTCGAGTGTCAACTGTTCACCGCAGTCGTGGAATAGTAAGATCTACCTAGTCTCTTTAAAAATGTTCAATTATGCACGAATACCAAATAAAGTTTGTTTGAGCTGCTCTCATTGGGGTATTTTCAACTGGGAGCAAGTTGCTTGCTCCAACATTTTTCCAGTATTGAACGAACATCAGCTTACTTACAACATTTCGTCCGAAAATCCTTTGACTGATGAGAGATAGGGTTTTGAAAGGCCATCCGTCCCTGCATTTCAAAATCAGATGAAAGTTTCATTCCTTGTTTTCCATCTGTTGAAAGACTAAAGGCACTATCCCTGAGTATACATTTGAAACAACTTGACGAGTCAAACGGGAACAACGAGCATTATAGTTGCATTAATTCGTATGCGCCACTATAATTTAGTATGTATAAATGAGATTGACGATAACAGGCCATGCGTTGTGGAAATGTTGGATATCCATGTTGTGAAAAACCAACTTTGTTTGAGAAACCGAGTTTGTGGAAATTACAAAGTTGGTTTTTCTTAACTTGTGGAAAAAATATCGTAAATTTTCTCGAGGTCGATAAATATTTTAATTAGTTTATGTCTCGCTGGTCGCAAACTTTTTCCACTTCAAAGTTTCCTTCCAAATCTCCTTTGAGGAGCTCTGTTATACTTAACAGCGGAAAATTAAAAATAAATTCCATGAATTACGCCCTTTGTTGCGGGTGATGGACAAATTCCCACGAGACAAATTACCTATAACTATTTTTAGATTTGAACCCTTAGCCTCTCAGGTGGCATATTATACAAGTTTAAAAATGATATGGACAAATTTTGAACAGGTCTGTTATTTAAAAAAAAAACAGCAGAATTATTTACTGTAGATAATCGTTTTCAACCGTGATAGTCCGATGGAATATTAGTCTAAATAGCTCTATATGCACAGGGTAAAATGTGGTATTTGATGATTGATCAAAAATTGCGAAAATATACGGACACCTCTGTCAATAAATGTTCACAAAAACATATCCATTGCAAACATTGATGGACATGATACGGTATTACGCACACGGGTGCAGGTATGAGTGATAAATGGGCATTCTCCGTGAAAATAGTCATTTGATATGACCGAGATTTGAGTCTGTATCTCTCTTTGCTGGTGATGTGTTTCAGCTTTAAGCTTGTTACATTTATCATAAATTCGCCATGGCTAAAATATGGATTTCCTGGGTCAATAAAAATCCTTTTTTAATTGTTTTGACATTTTACTTACCAATGTTTTTCTTCTTTATTCAGTCCTTAAATCTGGTTTATCTTCGGGATGGAGTCATCTCGATGTCTCCTGAGTTTAGGAACATGTAATTTCTCCATTACTCCAAAGTTATGGAACATGCAATACAAGGGTTATACGTTCAATGGAGGATATACGTTTTATATAAGAGAGAGTGGGGTGAATATGGGGCTACTATAGTCTGTTTTCGATGAATGTCCAATGAATGGATGTCTCAGCATCACACCCCTTGTCCTACTAAATATTTAAAAAAATTAGGTGCAAATTCAACCACTCTGCGAAGTTTTTTTTTCAACAATTGGTTATGAATTCTCTCAAAGTGTTCAATTTTTTTGGGTATGGAACAGCCACTCCAATCAGTGTTTTACACGATTAGAGGTTTATGGAATTTTCTTACGATGTAATAATAAGCAAATATTGTTACTACATGTTCATTAATTACACATTACGGAGTTAATTTAAAAATTTTCTTTCATTAAATGCTACCTTACATAAGGACCAAGCGAATGCCGTAGAGTAAAATACATTACTGCTGCTGAAGTAATGTCACCAAGTTTTGTACAAGCTTAGCATTTTTGATGAGGATATTCGATTTTAATTAAATAGTTTATTTATTTGTTCATCTAAATAGGTTGTTGTTGTTATTATTGAATATTTAAATCTTGCGTTAATTATTATGTGAAATGAATGAATGAAGCTTTACTAATCGCTGTATAGCCCCTTTAATTGAGCAACCTTAACACATCATACTATCGGCACTCTGGTGAGGTTTAATTAAGATGCCACTCCATCGTATGATTTCATTGAAACTTAGAGATAATATTTAATATCGCATAATTCACTCCCTCTAAAGCAAAATCGTGCTGTCGATTCTCCCTTGCCATTCATCTATCAGCAAAGCAAAAAAATTGGCATCTCATTTCACCCCTTTCGTCATTCTATCTACTTGTGACTTGGTACGCTTCGCGTGCTCAAACCGTTTCGAATGTATTCCCTAAGGAGTTTTCTCGTAGATTTCTCACCCTTAAATGCTTCGGTGAATGAGGGTTTACCCGTTTGTCCAGAATAATGTATTTACGATACGTATTCCATTCTCCTTTATCTAAATCGCCATGTATAAAGAGTAAGTGAAATATTATCTGACAATTGAAAATAATTTCTTAATGGGTGGTAATGAATTTTTTTCCAGGATATCATATCTGCAAAAGAAAACCTTATAGACGCCAGAACACATGTTTTCTCTCTTTCATCTTAAAATGAGCACTTTTAAATTTTGAGGTCAGGAGAAATAATGCAATCCGAAAAACATATGTTTTCCCTACTTCATGTTCGCATGTCGAAGGTCTTAAATCGCGGATGTCAATATCCCTCACCCTCGCTGGTGTGTGATCCCTCCTCCTACTAATTTCCATTTCACAGGCTACTCACATTATTTTTCCAATCGCCTCGCTTATCTCCTAGTCACACGTCGTACATAGAAAAAATAATTACCCTCATTCTCTCTGGTGCGACATTTCCTCCCCTTCCTTTCTTCAATAGCGTGTTATCCTACCAGAGCCTATCCAAACGAGCGTAGTTGCCTCTTGCCTTTTATTTTATAATTATTAGTCTGAATAATAATACTAATTTATGTGCGATATTCCACAGGAGAAAAATCATTCGCCTTGACCGGGATCCGGGTTCGAATCCCGGTCAAGGCGAATGATTTTTCCTCTGTGGAATATCGCACTTATGTGCACTTGCGGGTGACTCCGTAAAGGTAACTACCGTGGCTAGTCCCGGTATCCTCAAAATTAATACTAATTTATGATTACTAAACGGGTTTTGCCTGCTCCTCTTCAATTTCATTCGTGTGAACTCGGGCATTTTCCACAGTTTTTTCCTCACTCAATGTTACTCATCATTGCTCCTAAATTCGTAGATTGTAAGAGTTTTTTATGCTCTGCTCCTTAGCATTTCTTAAATTGAAGTATTGTATTATCGACCTCTTCATGGAATGTAAGATAACAGTACACTAAAGTGTTTGTTTTTCAAAATTAAAAAAAGTGATTTATAAGATCGGTTGTAGTATTAATGATTTTAGTTTGTTGGAATATTTTTTCCAACAAAAATTTGGAATATTTTTTGGCTGTATACATAGATGATCAAAATGTTCTTCGGGTGTGTCGCGTGATGATCAGGTTTAGCCTGACGTTTCTTGACCTCTACTGGTCACTTCTTCAAGAGGGAATTGATGTCCCCGTTATATACATAGATGTCACTTTTTAAATTTTGTTTGTCAATTGTTTTAAAAGATTATTGTGTTTATGGAATTGGTACCCATAATGATAAATGGTTAAAATATAGTAATGTACCATTCCCAAAAATGGTTCTGATAGCTCCTTATCCGGAAAAATATTATACAGTTTTAATTGGAAATGTGGATTGTTGAAAAATGATGTTCCTGGCTAAATCCGAGGTAATTCTTATTTGTATATTGTAATGACGTGTATGATACTTTGATTTGTAAGGTGAAACTTGTGATATTTTTTATTTTACTTCATTAATAATGTTGTTGTACCGTAAATTGTAGCTCTGAAGATGGTGTCAATTATACACCGAAACGTTGGCAAGGAGTTATAGTTAGAGATACAAATCGTACATTGTTTTAATATTGTAACTCCGTCCGTAAGCCAGTTATTACGTAGCTACAGAACGGTACTATTAGGAGGGATACTTAGGTACGTCTTTGGCAGATCAGGTTGAAACAGCAGTGTATTATGATGTTAAGGATAAAAATTCTTGTAATACAATGGATGCAAAGTTTTTGAATATGTGTATGACTAAAGGCAATTACGCAAAAAAAGGACTGGTGATCTCTGTTCCGAAGTACAGATTCAATTGATTCTTATTATTTGATGGCACATATTGCATTACTCTGCGGCAATTATACCAGGGAAATCTAATATCGCTGGGAACATTCATTTGTGAGGTGCTCTCTTTTAAGATCATCAAATTCAATCAAGAATCAACTGCTAGTAGGACCTAGTCTAGTAGTCTAGTCATAGACGAGTGAAATTTGAACGTCGGTAGTGAGCTCGGCAAAGATTGAATGGAGGAGAAAAAGCGCTCCGCTTTTTACAAAGCAGTCCATTATAATGTTTGATTTTTGTATCCGCGCTATGCAAATTTCCCCTTGACGGCATCTGAGCTGGAGAATTGAGTTCTACCTAGACAGGGGAATAAATATTCCTCCGGAAATTGAGAGGCGTCTCCCTTGTTACGTTTATTAGTCATAGATTCAATGTTGTTCTACATTCTTCTTCTACCTTCTTTTATTTTTTTGTGACCCCTCCCCCTCCTTAGTCAACCCGAACCTTCTGTATGAAGGAGATGTTTTCGAATTGGTACAAAGGCAAGCCTCCCTCCATCCTATTATTCGCCGCATAAAACTTGAGCCATCAAAGGTTGGAATATATGTTTGCCTGATGACTTGCAGCCTCCCGCAACGACTCCTGTGCGAATGGCTTCTTTTGCCTCTTGCTTGATTTTCAAAAGGGATCTTCAAAAAAAAATTCGGAGGAATGTAAAATTGCCTCAAGGGTGAGACCACGGATCCAGGGAAAAGGGTGAATAAATTGAGCCCTGAATTAGTTAAGGGTGAAACCCCATTTTTTAAATTGCAGGAGAGCAGAGTAGAGGGTGGAACGGAAAGAGAGTGTAGTGGAAAGGTCACAATGAATATCTAAGCGCATCCCCTTTAAGTGAAGCTTTTCCGCATCTGTTAAAACCTGTAGTTTTTTTATGAATATGTCTATTTGACGGTGACACGAGGAAACTCATTCCTAGAAAAAACATTTATCTTCTAATTTTTATAAAAGTGAATATTCTGATGCTATAATACATAAAAGTTTGAACTGCGAGAGCACAGCAGTAATTTTGACGCATTTTTTTGTACGTGCCAGTTATTTGCATTATATAGAGCAAGGTAGCGACACATCTGTACAGTTTCTACTAATTGCTTCATAAGACATAATCATCCGTGTGAGTTGAGTCATATAGTGAAATAGAACGGAATAAATAGTTACATTTATTTACCATCGTTTTGATTGTAACTCCCTGCATATAATATTAATTTTTTTATGAATTTCTCATCCAAATCCAATACGTTATCGTATGATAAAATTTAGATTTTTTTTTTTAGATTTTTGGTCACAATACATATTGTGTATATTCGCGGACTTTTGTAAACCGAAAGTTTTTATCCGGTCATGTAAGTTACACACCAAGAAGGCTTTGACGGAAATATTAAATGCACCACTTCGTTTAATACCTCGTTTTTTTCCTCTCGACATATCGGGGCCTAAATGAGATACCAATATAGTAAAATGTGACGCATGAGATATGTCGTAATATTCTAACTTCTGCTGTAATTCTGTCCTCGCCGTTTGAATATGATGTAAAAGGGCACTTAACTTATTTCACAAAAGATATTTCGATTTGTATTTCTGGAAAAAAAACTTTAGTTTTAAACAAAATGAGACTAGTGTGTTCGTAGAAATAAATAAAGACACCTGCAGTTCTCAGATAGCCTACGAGCTATCTTCAATGTCAGTAAATATCAAAGCATTACTTATGCACATTCTCCATTTCTTGCCACTTTTTACCTTATACTCATGGAGGTGTTGGAAGTATTTTCCTGGTAGTGGCAGGAGTGGACCAAACTAACGCATTTATCCGTCATAATTACGAGTGGTGCACTTTAGCGTTACATCAACGCATTCCCGTGATGCTGTAAACAGAAGTATCTCTTCATTTTTAGCCCTTTGATTCTCCTTTTTGTTTGTACCATTTCCTTTAGCAACAATTCGGTAATCAGCTATCAAAACTTTGGGCCAGTTTCGTTGACACCTCCTATCCTACTGTGACAGTTTTAAAATATTTGTCGAAAAATTTGGAAGCATCAGAGACACATTGCTCCCCTGCGTTGCCATATTTGAGGGACCGAGAGGGCCTAAAATCTTTATCCCTTATGTCTTCCAAATCTGAAATGGGAATTAGGATGGTTGGGTAGCGTGGTGGCTGAACATTGGCCCGGAAAGCCAAGTCCGTGGTTCGATTACAGGTCCAGATCGATTTTTTTCTTGTCATTGAAAAATTTAATGATAAATGCTCACTTTCTTAGAAATCTGCCTTATTATAAGGTAACCAGTTTCTCGTAGTTGTGAAATGAGATTCACGTAAATATCTTATCATGGATCAGTTTGTCTGTCACTCGGGCTTTTTTGAAGAAGTTTATGACTCTGTGGTTGTTATTTGAATTCCGAGTCTTTTGGAGACTTCCTTTCCTAAATCGTGGTCCTCCTTCACCAACCACTGAATGCTTTTCTCTCCTTTTTTCATCCTATTTTCAGATTACATTACTATTTCGGATATCGGATTCGGATTATTATATTCGGACGAGTTTCGGATCTGACTGACATGTGGCACAAATTCTACGGCTCTCATATTTCTAGAGTGGATTTTTAGTTTCTCGAGTTCTTCTAGGATGCAATTCGTTTACTTTCGTTCGAATTGATAAATCTCTATTTCCGATCTGTTCTGTTATTATCTTTATTACAGAAATGTTATCAATTAGCCTGACGTTTGTTATGCCTTTTAAATAACGTATATACGTAATTAATTGAATGGTTAAAACCACTAAAAGAAAAATATAGGCATATTAGTGGCTTGTGAAAATGTTAAAATGTTTATAGATATTTTACCTATAGTAAAAATGGTTTACATTGCTTGGTACACTCTTTATGTTCCATTGATAGACTTTTAGAATAAATTATTGTTAAATTTAACAATGAATCATTTAGGTAATTATCATCTATGTGCTTCATTTCACCGAATTATTGGTAATAATTCTTCTCTAAGACATTTGGTTTTTCAACGCGATTCAATGACTGAGTGAAACGTACCATTAAGATTATTACTATTCCTCCCAAGTTTAGAAGGGCCTCAGTCAAGAATTTTAACGTATCTTCCATGTTACCAGTCCTTCAATGTTTTGGATGAGTAATAGAGGGAGGCTCACCCAATCCTTTTAGTAATTTTAAAATATTTAAAAAGGTTTTCGAAATACTTTATTTTTAGAATAATCCTGAGAGAGTTTTTGACAGAACTTGTAATTTAAATGGGATTATGTTTTTCGTCTAATACGTTAAACTAATGTTTAATAAATGAGAACAATGACGGTTGAAAATAATGCTTATTTCAGAAAATGGAAATGAAACTGGCAAATGAAAAATTAATCTAAAGAAAGCATCTTAAAAGATTAATATCGAAACGAAGATGGTAATCGCTTAAAAAGGTGAAGGCAAGGGTTGGAATACATTTAAAAAATTATTTTTTATTTATTTTTTTAAAAATATCTTTTTATATTTTCGTTTTTAAGAATTGGTTTTCTCCCTGTCTTCAATTTTATTATCATGTTTCTGTATTAACTTGTATTGGATCAGTTTCTTTTCCATTTCCAGTATGTTTATATCCACCGCGGAGGTAGGAATATCATCTTGTATAAAGAATTGGTATTCACGAACTTTTTGCAAAGAGAGGCTATCGATTAATGCAAGCGCATTGTAACGAAAGGCATTGGGGTTTCAATGGGTATGCCATGCTTTGGAGTCAACGACCCAAATCGTACGAAAATATAATAGTCATTGGTTTCAGTCTTTGAAGTGGAAGAAATCTGGAATATTCAATGCGAGTAAAGAAAGGGCAAATTTAGAGATAGCATTACAAATTGTAATCTTAATAAAAGCAGCTGAGGAGTTCTATCCTGACGCAGTGCTTAAAATAATTCCGATATTGTTTTAATAAATAATCCCAAAAATTAGCAGGTTTTTTAAAGTTTAGTTGTAAATTAATAACTTTGGGTTACGCGTCTTATTTTTTTAAGTAAAATAAAAAATAACTATTGAAAAATTCAAGTAATGTGAAGTGACTTTGAATTGAATGAAATTCCATGCTTTACTAATATTAATAAATTTATGACAAGAAATTATTATGAAATTCAAATGGGATTTATTCTCGACCTCTTCCAATATGCGGCGCAAACCTCACGAGTTTAGGTCAATTGATATATATGTATGTGTATATATATATATATATATATATATATATATACATATATATATCAATTGACCGCTATATATATACATATATATCAATATTGCTCTATATATATATATATATATATATATATCAATTGACCTAAACTCGTGATGTTTGCGCCGCATATTGGAAGAGGTCGAGAATAAATCCCATTTGAATGTCATAATAATTTCTTGTCATAAATTTATTAATATTAGTAAAGCATGGAATTTCATTCAATTCAAAGTCACTTCACATTACTTGAATTTTTCAATAGTTATTTTTTATTATATATATATAATCATTGGAAGCTTTCACGAGCGTGAACACAAATATATAAAAACTTTGTCACAACTGTGACTAAAATGAGAACATATAAAAAAGACACTCACACGGGTTGTAAATTTTTCGGTGGATCGCCGCCACCTTCTTCAGCGAAAGGTATAGGAAGAATCATTCTTCCTATACCTTTCGCTGAAGAAGGTGGCGGCGATCCACCGAAAAATTTACAACCCGTGTGAGTGTCTTTTTTATGTGTTCTCATTTTAGTCACAGTTGTGACAAAGTTATATATATATATATATATATATATATATATATATATATATATATATATATATATATATATATTGATTTTTAAAATAAATACTCCCTAGCATAACGTTGTGCCTATTCATATTGATTGTTTCATTCATGGAAACAATCCCGTTTTAATGAATATAAGGTTCAGTAACTAATATTTTCATCTTTTAAAAATTTGTCGCATTCGTAAATGTCCTAAATGCACCGTGAATAGTACTCTAGAGGCCATTTTTTCTGCTTGTGGGCGTAACATGGTCCTCAAATGTAAACTTAATAGAAATGTGAAGTAATATTTTTTTGGAAGTTCACTAACGTTTGTATTCACGTTGCATTGAATTTCTATTTCTAATTGGCACACTACCCACAATTTTCTAATTACCATTCCTCAGCGGTAGTCAGCTATGAACTCATATTGCTAAATTTTTGTACTTATTCCGGCGAAAGTATTGACGATGTAAGGTAATTAGCGAGATAAAACCCACCTTATCTCACTCCAGACACACATGAATTGGAACTCTGCGGAGTTGAATAACTGTTTCCGCTCGAAGGAACACAGAATTTAAGCAACGCGAGGCGGTTTTCATTTGTTCTGTCGAGCGCTGTCAACGGCGCAGTCGACGGAATAATTGAAACGCGGAGGTGTGCGCTGGACGCCTGCTATAAGAGAGAGTGGAAGAGATGGAGGGAGGAGGATAGTTTCCAAGGAGTTTTTTTTGTTCGAATCAATGGACGAGATCGGTGTTATCATCACCGGAATGGCGTAAACCTACGTTAGCTACAAATCGATGAGAATTAATTTAGCCGGGCAACGTTGATGGCGAGAGAGATTGAGGTGTGAAGGCTTACTAGCAATGGGATTATTCGGTCCACGGGAGAGGACTGTGTGAGGCTGTGGAGGAAAGGGGAGGGGTGGGTACTGGGAGGGGGGTAACCGGAAGTGGGAGGGGAATTCTGCAGTTAGAGAATGGATGGAGGGGAAGAAGTTGAGCCGGGATTAAGGAGGTGGGGGAAAAGGGAGGGAAGTGGATGGGGACACGGAGAATGATATGTTCAGAGATGAGCAAGAGCGAAATCATGCTAAGGAAGCTTTTCTGGCTTGGTTTAATGGGTCCACGTCAATACTTAAATAGTCAAATCATTTGATACTATTCCACTCTTTTACTTTATATTGGGGTGTGTTTCAGTGTTGAATCAAATTCGTGGAAGAATTTGAATTTATGGATTTATTTAAATTGTATCTTTTGTGACTGCCCTAATCCGGCCACGGTGATGGCAGGGTAATGTCCTCACCTTCCCATATTGAGGTCTTGGGTTCTAGTCTAGTCTGGTTGGAATTATCGCCATCAAGCGCACACAGGTGGTTGGTTGTGTGTTTGTAAATCATAATTAACATTACGTCCTCTGATGTGAGAGGCCTTGGAAGATGTTTCTAAGTATTTGAAAATAAATAAATTGTCTATAAAATGTTTAAATATGCGTAATGCACGAGCTCCTTACCCTTATGCCACCTTCTATACGTCCGTTTACAATACCTGCAGTGATTCATCACCAGCACAGGCATGAGAGGTGCCTACCAACTACATGCCTTGAACCCAAATCTGCTAAATCTCATGTTTTCCGTGCATCATTAATAATTACAACGAAAAATGAGCTAAACGCATACCCGTCAAATCCAATCACACTTTTCTCCTTAACCTCTTCCAATTTATTTCCTTGTGATTTTTGGCTACCAGACACCCTCTGCCACACGCCATTGAGACTTCTTACGTGGTAGTACGTAGATATGAGCCGTGCCTCACTCAAGGATATCGGTAGAGCAGCTTGGCGGGTGGTGTAATCCTGCGCCACAGTACCGGACAAAGCCTCCGGTCAGTAGGGGCCTAACATAGCTGGTGGCAAATGGGCCCCACATACTTAAAGCAATGTTTTTCGGCGAGCGTTGGGCATTGCTTTGGTGAGGATCTTGTCGACTGTTCGACATGGGAAGAGCTGCTCCCGGGAGAAGGACCAACGGCACCTTTTTTTTACGACCACCGCTACCTCCACAGCCAAGGTAACAATCCTTACCCTAAATTTCCTACCTCCCCTTATTTCCGGAGCCTGTTAGTTTTCTTCCTGCCGGTCACAGTTCGGCGAGGTGATTTGTTAACGACCGTTTCTTTTTGTTGTTAAATTACTTTAGTTTTGAACTGTGGTTTTCTGTCTGCCCCCCCTCCCGGGGCTATTAGCTCGTCTCAGATATTTGCAAATTCGCGAGATTAAAAAGGAAAAATTAAGTGTCGTCACGTGGGGAGGATTGCTGCTTCTTTTTCGAATTTTGTTCGTATACGAGGCAAGTTATAGGTCTCCTTGTTTCCTCCCGGAATATACCCCAGAGGTAATCCATTGTCGGATTTATTTTTCCGAAATGTGCGAGCGTAGGAGGTCCGTTTCCCTTGCAATTGGGGACGGGCTTATACGAGAAAGGACAAGTAGCGAGTGATGTGTGGGAAGGGAGGAAAGATGGAGAAAGGGCAAAAAAAGGATGATGGCGAAGTGAAAGGGTTTTCGGAATGCCTGATGTCATCTTCTGCGACGCGACGTAGAATGTCCCTGTGTTGGGGGGATGCAGAGGGGGAGGGGGTGGCGGCCCTTGTGGGGGGGTGTTTCCTAGGGGTGGGTGGCGTTCCCTCTCCCAGCTCGTTTCCCTTTTGAGGAAATGGCGGGCATTCCTTTGTGATGCGCAGACGAGCTCTACTTCAACTGGGGCTTCCGAGGCTGGTTGTTGCGGGAGCAAGGCAATTTTGCCGAAAACTGGACGGAATCACATTGTCTTAACCTTAGCTGGATTTTGTGATGGGGACAAAAATGCAATACTGCAGTACGGTGCCGTTAATGGTTACTAAATCCGATGCGACCATCAAGTAATAAGTTTTTCTCCTTGTAAATCACAATTCATATCTTTAGAAAGGTTTGACGCATAATCCGAAATTGGTTAGTAATGTAACGACTAGGTACCTAAATATAGGGTCTGTCCGGTAAGTAAGGCCGATATATTTTTTTAGAAAGATTTATTCAAGATCAAGTTACAAACTTTTAAAACTCTCCAAAGTAGTTCCATTGGGCATCTACATACTTTTTCCAGTGACCTGCCCTGCACGGTACCCGTCCTGGAAGGCCTCTTCGGGAACCTCTTAAAGGGCCTTCGTTACGCCGCACAGTGGGCTGAAACCGAAAAAAGCTGGACAAAATTCCAACATTACTTTTTTGGGGATAGAATCATGAAACTTCGTACAAATACTGACAATTGATTGACAACCAAGGATTGGCATGCCATTTGTCATGTTCCATCGCCGTTGCCGAGATACTGGGGCTCAAACATAGCCAAAATTCCAAAATTACACCCGACTTCAGTTTTCTACGAAAATCTTCCTATTTAAGTTGAGGGTGACGCTGTGGGAGGAATTTGGTGGGATAAAAAACTACTAGGTCTGTTAACACCACCCTTTTACTTTACTTAACCCCGTGTAAAATGGCCTTTAGGACATCTGCCTCCACTGCCGAGCTTATGTTAGCAGCCTCTATGACTTTGAGGGAGGAAGGAGATATTGCGGCTGCTAAATTAGCGACTGAAATCACAACCACAACACCTACTAGGGCCGAGAGAGTGTTATCCAAATGGCGGAAGAGTGATGTAGTTCAACCAGAGATGTCTGTAGAGAAGGCTCTGTCTCCGATGATTTATACACAGCTGACCAAGAGTCAGTACATAAGTCCCTGCGAAGCACGGCTTTAAGCCATGGACATAGTTTATACCCAAGCTATGTACGAAGCGCGTACGAAGATTTAAAAGTGCGGCATACCTGGAAGACATAATATTAACCAAGAGTATGTGCGCGGTGAAACTGTTCGCGGCTCTCATGAACCAAACTGCCTTGAAAATCCTGGCATGCGACTCCACCGATCAGCCATTCGGAGATGAAACCAAATGCACATTAATTTTGCAAGTTTTAGTTTTGATGGCAGTTCGGGCCACTCGCAATACAAACAAATGTGGTAACGAGCGGAAGTATCTGACAATTTGGTAGTTATGAGCGCTACGGTTCCGCTTCGCTTGATAGATGATGCTACAGGTAACGCTTTCCATACTTTGCTCTTTTCTCTTTGTTTTCCTAATATACCAATTTGTAAATGTTGCACTGATCCCTATTTACCTTAAATTTAGGTGAGATAATCTGGAAAAATCCTCGTCCTTATTCAACGAAGTTTTCCCGGCCTATTCGCGTTCAGTGGACCCAGGAGACGAAGTAAATTTCAATCCGAGAAAAATGACCTTCAAAAACAGATCGAAGGCTTAAAGACAATCGAAAATCGGAAATTTCGAGAGAGATTTACTAGGAAGTACTCCAGAGTGGCCACAAATGAGGATCTATTCAAAAGGCTTTTACTAACGTGAGATCCATTTATTTCCTTTAGAAAACTCCCAAAACAGAGGAGAAGTAATAAAATGCCAGAATAATTTAAGGGATTATTGGTTTTGGAAGAAATAAGTGAGAAATCAACGGACTCAAATAGGTATAAATGATGACGATTCGTTGGAGGGACTTTGATACAGCAATAGAACGATGTTAAACAAGTGTTCCAAATAAAATAAACTGTGTATAGGTGTAATTACATTTTGTTAAATGGCTACAATACTGCCTCTTAATTAAATTAAAATTGTAATTAGTAGTTCAGCTGAAATAAAACTAATCGTCGCGCCGCGGACCACAGTAGAGCGATGCGGAGATAATTATATTACCTCCCAATTAAAATGAAAGCAAAGAGTAGCTTTGCTTTCACTAAAATTCTTTCAATCAAACATAACAGTAGGGAAGTGAGTAAATATAATGTATGTTAAGGGTTTTGACGAACAGGATTTATTTGCAAAATTCACTAGTTCATAATTGACTTTTTGGTATTCCATTATGTTTGTTGATGAATATCTTTTAGTATTACCTCTTTTATTTTACTAAATTTCACTGAAACCGGGGTCGCTTAATTTAAATAAAAGTGGTATGAGTAAAAGATATTCATCGACAAACAAACAGGATTTATTTGATTGTGCCTCAATATTAAGCTATTTTCGATAATTTGTTTCCTTCCTGTGTGCGTAATTCAAATAAAGTGGAAACTAAATTTTTGGTAGATGAATCTACGTCTAATGTGACTTTTAAATCAGGGATATGTATATTGTGACTCAGAGAAGATGAAAGATATGAGTTGAAATTCTCGTTGAACAACTAAAAGCTCCGCGGTGTCCAAAATGTACCTGTCAGCATGAACCTCCTGGTAGGGTCAAAGGTTTGGACTGCTGAGGTGAAGGGGGAAAAAACCAAAATTAGACCTTAAAAGAGTCTCTCTGGAAGGTAAAATAATGTTCCGTGGGAATAATACAGGAGTTGTAACGCTTTGAGGGCGTGAATGAGAAGTTTACTTTTGAGAGGAGAAACCTTGAACGCCATTTCGCGTGGACTTGATGACGCTAATTATTCAATATCCCCACAGTTTTGTACGTGTAGAGCCTGTGGAGATCGATAGCAATGCACATATATTAAAAAAGAAGATTAAGAAGCGCTATGTTCCTTATGGCTTGAAAAAACTTACTCGGGTCACGGCATTTCCAGCTCCCGGCGCGCGTCTCAGGCTCCGGACGCGCGTACGAAAAATCAAATGTTATTTTCGGCGTCGCAAACAAATTTTCAATTATATTTCAGATACACCTTAAGAAAGCTTCAGTAATTGATTTAATATGAGCCACATGACAGGGACTTTTGTAAAACGCTAGATATTTACTACTTAATATTAAATTTTGCTTGAAAATAGCGTCCACCATTTTGTAACGTAATATCACCTAAATGTCGGAAAAAAACTCCTAAATTTAAGCAAAGTAAAGTAAAAGAGTGGTGTTTACAGACCTAGTGGTTTTTTATCCGACCCAATTCCTCCCACAGCGTCACCCTCAACTTAAATAGGAAGATTATCGTAGAAAACTGAAGTCGGGTGTAATTTTGAGAGTAATCGGTAATAATCTTTGAGTCCCTGTATCTCAAAAACGGCGTCAGAACATGACAAATGGCATACCAATCCTTGGTTTCCAATCAATTGTGAGTATTTGTACCTAGTTTCATGAGTCTATCTCCAAGAAAGCCGTTTTGGAATTGTGTCCAGCTTTTTTCGATTTCAGCCCACTGTGTGGCGGTTTGGATCGCTTCTATCGTCCAAAAACATTTCTTTTCATGACATTTTTGACCCTGGGTCCGTACTGTACGGGGGCTGCGGCAGTGTTGCCAAGTTGTACTTGGCTAGGAACTCCCGAACGCGCAGAGCGGTGTGGATGGGAGCATTGCTTTGGTGGAGCGTCCAGATGGCGTCCAGATCTCCCCTCTCGTGCACAAGTTTGGCGCACACTTTCCGCAATTGCAGATTTTCCGAAACTATCTCGTGCACAATTGTTTTCGGGAGGTTTAAAGTATCAGCTATCATGCGAACACTCAATCGACGATTCGTATTCAACGAATTTCGCACACGGGCCACATTTTCCTCACTTTTGTTAACGAAGGACGTCCAGACCGGGGTTCATCGGCTACCTCTTCCCGGCCATCTTTAAACATCTCCAACCATCTCAAAACTCGAGAATACGAAAGATCTGAGTCCCCGTAAGCTTCCTTAATCATTGCGTAGGTGTTGGCAAAATTTTTTTGTTGAGTTTTGAAAAATATTTGATGGCTTACCGTTTTACGAGCGAGTCCTCCATCGCACGTCGTGACACATGCAGTACGATGGGGTGCAATAATACAACGATTTCGACACTTCCAGAGCTTGAAGCACACTGAGATTGGCAGCACTGGATAGGTGAAACCTTTCCCCATATAACCCAACCTATCTGCAAGTGATACGACCAGTAGAAGCGCGGGAAAAAAACATTTGCCTTAATATTATATACTACCAATCAATTTTTTAATACCAAATTAACGAATATACATTTTCATTTATCTAATATCCGCAACTCATCCAGTGTCCGATCCGATGGTGTAATTACCTTTTATTTCCGCGCTAATGCTACGGCGTTGGCCGTTGAATTTTCCTTCACAACTTTCTCCGCCAAGAAACTCTACATCTTCAATTGACTAATGAATACTCATATTTAACTTTTCAGAAAAGTGAATACTTCTGTTTTCTTGACATTTCCTTTCTCCGATGGGTTCTTCATAATTTACTCCTGATATCTCATTAAAACTTTGTGAAGGACGACGCTAATGATTGAACCAATACTTAAGGACTTATATGATATTAATAGTTATCATAAGATTAAATTTTCAAATATTTTTATTAAAATATCCCAGATAAGCAGTATTTGATCTTTTCATATCAATGCAGCATTTCTCTATCTCGTTTTTGAATTGTCCTCTTAGTCACGTGTTTATAGGTAATTAATTAAATATTTGCATTTAATTAGGTAATTTATAATTTCTATTTCTCATTTTTATTCTCATAATTGTATCAAAAAATTAGCATTTGTTATCTTCACGAATAAACAAGATCAATAGAAAACGGGCAGTTTAATCCAACCTCCAATTCAGTTTAAAAAAATGTAATTGCCTATTAACTGTCAGAAACCATTCTTCGATATTTAGTCACTCATTCTACAAACTCCCGGTAAATTATTTTTAGTGAAATTTTTCATATTGCTATACCCTCTTTAAGCCATTTATTTCATGACCTGTAGGAACCCAGGGCTGAAAAATGCTTTTGTTTTATCTTTTTCCTTTCCCGTTTTGTTTTCACTTCTAAAAAACGAGAAATAGTAAAAATAGAAAGTTGTTTTTCGATATCTCATCGTGAAGGTGAAATTTTTTCCGGTCGTGTAACGTTTATTTAATTAAGATTTGTGGCGCCGAGCAATTATGAGAAAGATGAAATGCTTGAGCTCATGAAGAAGAGAAAGGGAATAAAATTTCGGAGTCTTAATTTTCATCGTAAATGAAAAAAGAGGCTGGGGGAGACGTCATAATTTATCAGGGTCTCGGTACCACTTTCGCCCGCCCGTAATCCAAGGTTGTGTGCCGCGAGGAGTAAGAACCGAATCGTTCCCTTTCCTCCTTCCTCTCCCTTTCGCCTCCTCCCCCTCCCCCCCCCCTCCGGCAACAATCACCCTATCCTCCCCTTACCCTTAGTCCTTCGATTGTCGTTTCCTTTCCCATTTTTACAGCTTAAGGCTTACTTTTTTTATTTTCACGGAAATTGCAACTGCCGTCCTTCCCATCCTCCCCCAGTCATTCTTCCCTTTACCACCCTATTCTCCGTTTCATGGAAGAGCCCATCAAAGTCCCATGGTGACGCCACCCCTACCCCAATTCTCTCCCCCCCCCCCTCCCCTTCACGCGACTGCCCTCCTTGAAGGGGTCTTGCATCCCAGCAGAGGAGCCGCGAGGGAAAATAAGTATGCCCTCCACCAGGGTTGGGTTTTCACTTTCAATTCATTTGGTTGGGACGAAGGTTAGGCTCATTATTTTTCTTGAAGGTAGTCTTGAAATTGCGTTTCCGACGTCGGATTAAGTAAGAGTGGATTTAAACTGCGTCCAAATTCCGGTTGTTTGCAGGAATTTGGAGGTCTGCAAAATCTATCCAGACTAGATACCTGATTCCTCGATGGCTGTGGTAAGATGAGCCCCATTGGTAACAAAATGAAGAGAGGAAAGAGTTAGCCCAAGACCCCTGGTTACCTAGGGACCTTGAGCAAGAATTCCGCTTAGGGAATATAATTTGTATTCGTCTGAGGATTGAAGTCCGAAGTTTAAATTCGAGGTATGATAATAGTAAATAAAGCAACTAAAACCCAAGTCTGATTACCATGAGGATGAAGTTTTACTTTCGAGGAAATTGATCGCGATCAGCACATTCCTGATCTATTTTGGCTTCCAATTTATGTGTCTCACTTCCACAATATCATCAGCATATGCACGGCATAAAGTATACTTTTATGATTTTTTTAAACAAGAGTTGAAAATTTAGTTTTTATTCGCAGAGCGAATTCTAAATTGGTTTCTCAAATACGGCAGGGATAACTTCACTCGCCAATCTCTTTTTCGACGACAGCAGTAGATTCCCCTTGTTGAGATGACCCCCAAGATGACCTCCTTCCTTTGAAATGAATATTTAGGCACCTAAAGGCCAATTTGGATATGCATTTTGTCTTCTTATTCTTGAGCATGCATTGATTTATTCAAAGTGTTCACATTTTATTTATTGCTCGCAGTTTCCAATACAAATACAGGTTTTATGAAACTCACTACTGCGTTTTATTTTTGGCAAACGGTCATATCCCTCTAATATTTCATACTTTACATTTATTAGTCTTTATTTTCGTCATTCTTTCCATACGTGCGTTTTTCCATGGATATTTCTGGGAACTCATTGATATCTTGATTTATCGTACCTTATGTAGTTCCCGTTCTCGATATCCTTGCTACTTTAGTAATTTCCGACGTGCTTTTAGCGTTATAACGCCCCTGATTTGAATCATTTATGTTTTAATGTTAGCGCGAAGCAGATATTTCTTATTTTACTTTTTTTGCAGCTAAATTATTAACTTTATATCAGGAACTTTTTTTGTAGATTTTCCCAGCTATATGGTATTCAGGCTTATGGTTCTGCGATTAATTATTTAATATTATGCAACAGTTTCGCCGTGCTATGCTGATGGCTTCGTCGGCATTTTACGAACATCAATGGTATTTTTTTAATCAATAAACTACTCCAACAGTTGATGATTTTGAGAAGTAAAAACTTAATTTCGAAGAAGTCTCTTCCAGGTATAAGGGAGTTTATAACTATCCTCCCTATTTATATTGTTTGGTCTTTTTTCTATTTCAATCGCCACCCCTATGAGCCGCGGAATGTAACTGCTTTCTTCGTCTAGTACTATACTATACAAAGTAGTAAGTAGACTGTTGCATAATATTAAATAATTAATCGCAGAACCAAAAGCTGGAATAGCATTTATATCAGGAAATTCATTCCCTGGATGTGGCAGTGCGATCGAAATTTCCTCGCATCAACTCTTCCCTAGCTATTCCTCGATGGTCAGACTCTTTCGCCGCAGCAATCTTTTACTCCCCAGAGGAGCCAATGGAATGACCCGCGAGAGCCTCCTTCCCACCCCCCCGCTTCCCCACCTCCTCATTCCGCCGAGTCTCGTTTGGACATTCTCCGCGAACTCTCTACTACGGCCTTTTACTTTCTTCTTCCCTCCCCCTCCAAACCTCCCCCCCCTCACCCTCCCCTCCACCCGGCCCGCGGTCCATCGTTTTTCCTCCTCGTCGGCCTGAGATGGAACATCCGCAAACATGCTCGAGGAGTCAACACCGCCTAGCGTAGGAAAAGGAGGGTCCGCTAATGGACTCGCTTCTCTTTTCTTATTTCCATGTTTGCCTCCACCGTCCTTCTCTTGTATCATATTGTCCTCGATTCGGGCTTTCATCAGGATTGTCTCTCTAGCGTATCTATTTGGGAGGACATAATCTTTCCACATGGAGAATTTTCATGCGGGCCGTTGACTTTCGAATCACGGAAGGCGAAAATACATTGTCAACTTGACTTCACTCTTGACAACCTCTTGACAATCAAGTTGACAGAACGTGACACATATTTTGCTTTCATCATGCTGTGTTTACAAAGTGTAGGCTGTAGCTACTATAGGTATCTGCTTTGCTCATTTTCTTTTTCAGAGTCTTCTTGGTCAAAATAATCGTCTCTAAATACACTCGGTAAAAAAAATCATTTGCTTCTCATCATATTCCATAAAAGACTTGATTAAAATACTGTCTTTATTGGTCTATGCTAAAGTCTTGTCATAAAAATTTTTAACCGATTTAAAATAAGCTGTCAGGTAGAATATCCCGTGTGCTAATGTAAAAATCTTTCTTTTGCTTTGTTCCTCTGCTGTAGCACTGAAAGAAATTGCGCTGGTTCCTATTTAGTGTTTTAAAATATATTTTGGTTCCTCCTTGTTTCATCAATGTGATTTAATAGGCTTACGCCTTCAAATATTTCCTTCCCTCTACGCCTGGGTGTCCCTCGAATTCTGTCTCGAGGTTATTGTTTGGTACCTATATCTCCACGGAAACTTCACATTAGCCCTTCTGTTCATTCTCCTTATTCCTGTGCTTTTAATATTATTTATCCTTATTTTCTACACAACCCGTCCAAGGTACGTATTTTGTGTATCCTGTCGTCGTGAGGGGCTCCTGATGATGAATTGCGACTACCCTTACCCTTCCCTTGTTTTCATTTCGAGGAGAGGATGTTTATGGATGGTGGGTGGGGAAGCTAAGGGCCAGGGGGTGGGCGATCCAGGGTGCTCGGATAGCGACCCCACTATCGCTTAGCGCTGGCACTGCAACGAGTTGCTCGCGGGCTTGTCTGCGGCGGTGGTAGCGGGGAAGTTGTCATCGCCTCCGTGTTCGCGGTCGTATTCTGGCAAGCGGCCGCTAACGTGTTCCCCGTGATATACGCGCGTACATCTGAGTAATTATACTCTCGCGGAAAATATGTCGCTGGATCGTTCCCAAGAGCATGAGTGGAATTTTAAAATTTTGACTCGACGGCAACGCCGAAAATATTATACCAGCGGTGACGAATCTTTTCTTTTTTTTTTTGAAGAAAATTCCATTTGAGATTCTCGCAAAACGATCTCTCCTGTAAATGGTACGTAAAGTGCGAGGTGAAATAATTGTAGGAAGTGCAGAGTGAATGACGCGTCATGCATACCTTGGTACCTTTTCTGCGCTATCGTTCGGCTAGATTTTTTATTTAATGCATTTCGTTGATCAAAATATTTACTAAAGCTCCAGCACACACCGAAAAATAAAACGTTTTCTTATGCGTTCCATATTTTGCAAGGTTATCAAAATTGTTGTGCCATATCACTGCCTTTTTGCTTCATATATTTTGTATCTAGTGCCAAATTTCGACATTCACCTTGGAAAAATACTTACTGACCTATCAAATTAACGTTTTCTCGCTGTTTTGAAAACTTGATACCTATTAAACTTTCTATTTGTGTATTATCGTATCTTTTTGAGGTTTGTGTAAAATGTTGACATGCCACCAGTGACTTTGGCTTCACCTTATCTAACTCAGGGCATGACGATTGATGAACTCGATACTCTCAGGCGTTACTTTGTAAAATTCCATTTTCATAGAATCACAAAGTTTGTTTGTGACATGACGATTGAAATTATTTTGGCGGTACACATTGACTATTCCCACCATCTCACTGTACCAATATTATTCCAAAGCCTACCTTTTGTTTCTTTTGTTTTATAAGATCTTATTTTTTGTTCACGGTAGGTATAGATTTCCTTTGCATGAAGAATTGTTTTCACTTTTGACTCGTCATGCTCTGCATTTTATTGTACCATTCTGATGGCCTTTAATAACTGCCAATCCGAAGTCAATATTTTTGAATGGCTTTTATTTCCACCAATTTGACGAGGGTAGTCTATGTTGAGAGAACTTTGGCTGTAAAGCAGGACCGTTTCGCTACTCCACTGGAGGGGGGGCTGTCATCATCTCTGGGGGGGATTGGGGGCCACGCAACCCGGATGACTAGAATGCGAGGATGCCAACCGGCAGCGAAGGAAGGAGGAGAGAAGGATTCGGATCAATACTTAGGACGCACGAATCCTCTTGCGGGCTTTCGAAAATGAGACTGTCCCCGGAAATGTGTCATTTTTTGGTGAAATCTCGACACCAATATCGAGATATCAGTTTTCCCTCCTCAGTTCGGAGGCTTGCTGTTGGCTCGAAAGATTTTCCCGAGGCTCATTGAAGTGCCCCAAAGCACGTATAAGCTACACCATGAGCTATTACCACGTTTATATTAGTTCGGTTTCCGTCATGTCTGTCCGTCTCTCCGGGTGGAATTTTGCAACCGAGTTTAAATAAATTTTCCGATCAGCTAGAGACATAAATTTTAACCACAGCTCAGAATTGGATGACAAGGCAATATTAGCTATCTATTATAACAATTAATTGATTAATTAATTAACAATTAATTAATTAACATATTTCCTGATGTGCTAGTTGAGGCTTGTAATTTTAACTATAGCTCATAAGTGGATGACAATGCAACGTTAGCTACATGTTATAACAATTAATTAATTAACGATTAATTAATTATTTCAATTCCACACACTGTCAGCTGAACAGACTCGGAAATAAATCGGGAATTTCCTATGCATCCCTGTCAGAGTCTCATCAAGATGTATGAAATCGATTGGAAACTTTCACCCGGGCATAAGACTAAAAAGCTCAAAATAAATTATTAATAAATTTCTTTTTAATTATATCACGTTTTTAAAACGGACTTAAAAGTATAAAATAATTTTCCCTGTGCCCTTCTTAATTTTTGAGGGTGAATTAATAGTGGCTATGGAGATTTTTGTACGACTTGAAGAGAAAAACGTTGGGCGTAGGCAGTTGATAATAGAAGTAGATAATCCGGATGAATTCACTACCAATTTCAGTGCATTGAAAATGTGGAAAATATTCTTGTTCAGCTTAGAAAAAAATGAAAAGTAAACAATTTTTTCACTATCCTATGATTTAAACAAAGGACACAATCATGGATTATTCGGTCACGTGATGCCCGTCCCCAAACTGAATTGGATATGTTTGCAAATCGGTGCTGCATTCCTGTCAGCTATGCTATTTTCTTGGACAGGGTAGGCATAAATATTACCATTCTTTTTAGAATATTTACCCATTCACTTGTTAATGTCTTTGCAATTATCTTTTACTGTGTGCTCGTATAATTAAGTGTTGAGGTTTTTTGAAATTATCTTGCTAACAATCATGTTCTTTTCACTTAAATGTGAATCTTAACAAATGCTAAACTTTTTCTTTGCAGGTGAGTGCTGCCATCTGCTCTCTCAGGCTTAGTGGGTGGCCCTCCGGACGCTGTGGCGATTGCGGTAGTATTTTTTCAATGTCTCGAAATCCTCATTTCCGGAGTGCATGTATCACTATCTGTCACGAAATAATGATAATCCTAATAGCTGTAATTGTAGAATATAGTGTTATCGATTTCAGTTAATTTAGTTTTTATTTCATATCTGTTGTGGTCTTCATGCATGGCACAAAATCAATTTCAGTTCTTTAGCATTCCACATATATTTAGGTGTGTTAGTAACGAGGATATGTTTCAACATTCTTAAAACATTTCCAATGAAATTATCGATGTAATAATTTTTGTTACGTTTTTATTCAGATTAATCTGCTTTTTATACGCTTTGAATGGTTATTACGCGATTAAACTATGGTCTTCAAACCTTATCTAGGCGCACCAAGTGCGAAGCCAAATGATGGGAGGATAGCCAAGCATTTAGCGTAGTAGATGAGCGGGTTATTTTACTTATGCTGCATGTGGTCTTCCAGAAAGATTTATAGTCTAGAAAACCACATAGCTTGTATTCATCTAGATACCCCCTAGATGTATTTTCTAGATTTAGTCCCAGACCTCCAGTCAATGATCCATCGCTTCAATTATTAGGCTTCCTCGCAGTCATTACGTGAGTGGTAGGTGGGAAAAAATTTTAAGTCAAGAATTTCTGTTGGGGAAAATTTTATCTGGAAGGTAAGATGCAGATTGCACTGGGGAATGCATATAGTTTCCGCAAAGTTCTGTTTACACGGTATATGTATCCCCGTGGATACACGTCTCTTCAATCAATCGTCTTAACAAATTGCACGGATGCATGAATTCGATCTAGAAAATAGCCCTGTATTCTAATCCAGTGAATGTGTTCACGCATTCACCCCCGCGGTTACATGCTCCGTTTTTAAGATTTTTTAATGATGGCCTCTATTTCCTCATTTAATAATTCTAGTGATATATTCACTGTATAATCGGTGCGAGTTGAGCCAAAATTGCTCAATATTTATGCTATGTGGTCTTGGGCGCGACCCCCCGCGAAGACGTCTTGCTATCTCTTACGAGACAGCCGGACGCAGCGAGTGCCGCTAAGAATTAAATATGATTAGGATTCTTGCCCTTGGCGTCGGAATGGTGAGAGTAATAGACATACAACTTCTAGTTTATACAAGAACATTTATTCGCATGAGGAACTATAATCTTAGGGGAGGTTGTTAGTGGCGGGAGCCAAAAGAAGTACAAAATACAGGGCGAAGGAAAATATAGAGTACAGGGCGAAGGGTCTTACCAGTCGATGTAACACAGTTGGGATCTCGAGTGACAACGCCTACTAACCAACCAACCAACTAACCAACAACTGACTAGTACGCCAACCAACCAACCTCCATACTAGCCGTGCTAGCTAATATATAAGGTCTTCCGCGGATCTTCTGCGCAGGAGGCGATAGAGGCGAGGAAGCGGGAAGTTTCCATAACTAGAAAACATGGAAGGAAAATCCTGGAGATGCAAATAACTACTCTCCCGCGGGAAAAGGCTGAGGGCCAGGTGCGGAAGGTCGAAAGTGAAACTATATTCACTTTCTTAGTGAAAAATAGACAAATGGAAATCTCACAATAGAAATCTCCAAACAACAAGTATTCAAAAACAATCCCGCTCACTACAATGGTATTTTGGGTAACTGTGGACCTATCGTTAAGAAGGCGCGTCGTCCGCTCGCATGAGCCACTTCGCTCAGCGGTATCTGGTTCGAGCCCCGCCAGCGGCGAAAACGTCTCCACGAACCCCTCCCCCAACCATCTTCCGCCCTTCGTGAATGGCGGCCGTCGACGTCTCCCTCATCGCTGGAGAATTTGAGGAGGGAGGCACTCGTCTTCAGCCTATCTCCCCCGTCCCTCCCTTGAGGGATCGTTCTCGCGCACACCTTCGAGGGAAGATAGGAGGAGATGGAGAAGAGGAGGAGATGGAAGAGAAGAGGAGGTGATGGGAGGACTCCCTTGGGTGCAGTTCGGTAGGATGGGTGTGGCGGAGCGGGGTGGATTCATATTGCCTAGGTGCTCTTGTCTATAGAGCGTAGGGATTTTATCGCTTAGGAAGCACAAGTAACGGTGCTAGAATTTAAAACAGCGTAGTTTTATTTATTGTATTTGATAAAATATAAAGGATTTGGAAGGTAATTGAGAGAACTGAGGCATAATTACCCTATAGCGTCATGACGCATGTATTTTCCAACACGTGGATTAAACATTTGACGTTGGAGTATTGGCGTGGGCTTGTTGCGTTGCATGTAAAACTATTGTTCTAACGTAAAATTATAAAGGGAAAGTAAAAAGGCATTGCATTCTCAATGTAAAAATATAATGAATGTCAGTGCAAAACGTTACTTGGTTCTGCAACTCATAGGGCACTCATGTCAATTCACTTCGTATCCCGAGATCGGAAAATACTGCACACATTTTTAGAATATTCCCCGCTCGCTCGATCAGATATCAATATTATGGTTTCTTCATGAACGGTCCAATGTGGTCTGCAATATAAATATCGTGACATGAAATGCGCTTTCCATAGCGTGCGTAGCATACCGCAACTGTACGCTTTCAATTATTAAAAAAAAATACATTGAACATTGCGAATCCATGTCAGATCTGTTAATTTATCACCCCACACCTAACATAATGCTTGGAATTATAATCCTGGTGCCGATGACAATTTCGTGATTCTGACGAGACCAACCGTCACGTGCCTTGATAGATTGAGAGAGCTTGCAAGTCACTCGTGAAGTTGGACTCGGATAGGATTTACCGTGAGCTCTATTTAACTCTAGTTGTTCTCCTCCTTCCTATTTCACGGATATTTTCCCCTCCGTAGTAAATTTTATTTTCACGCCCTAATTAAAATTTGTTAATGTATAGGAAAATTTTGGTATTTAACAGCAGGGTTGTAATTTCTAATCTAAAGACTCACTTCGTAAAAATTATTGAGGTGTTAGCATGTTACTATTAGCATTAGCTAGTTTATTATCGAGCTAGTTCTAGCTAACCAATTCCATTGAATTATTCTCATGATGATAACTAAAACAATTTTTTGGCGTAATTATAGCTTTTGCGTTTTTACCGAGATAAGTAAACCCACTTCTGATATTCTGAACAGTGATTGATCAAATACAAAATTGATAAGTAATATCTCCTCAGAGAATAGAACTTAGAGTGATCATGGGTGTGATACCACTGGGCTGTTGTTTCTCAAATTGTCCCTCCGACAAAAGTAAGCTCGAAACTTTATAAATAGTTTATTTTAAACCCTGGGTGGACACACTGACGTCTGATGTTGTGTTGAATTAGATTGCTACCCTATTGATATGTTTGTTCAGCAAGGTTGGCTTGGGGAAATATTTACAGGGTAAGGAGGAAATGATGTGATTGTTGACAGGGAGAAAAATAAATTTCGTTCCTTGAGAAGTTTTCTTTTGCATTCTATAGTTCTTCCCATACTCCAGTGTATCCACGTGCTCACATGTATTGACTACAAGGAAAGGGTGTTTGGCCGTACGAGGCTTATGCTAAAGCTTTGATGGGATGGAGGCGAAGTGGAGGAGGTCGCAAGGAAGGGTTGAGTTGGGAAAGCTGGTCGCTAGGGGGAGTGGTGTGCAGATGGCCGTGGGACGAAGGCCCCACAACGACATCCCATCGTCCAGGATCGATTGTGCAACTTTCCCTCTTTGAAACGCTGCCCTTCTTCTCCCCGCTGCTGGAGTCTTTGCTTCCCTCCTCTCCTCCCTGAATGACGACCACCTCCTCCTTCCCTTAATCCCTCCTCTATCCCTGCGTACGTGCAAAAAAAGAATAAAATCCTCCGAGCCAACGAATTCCCACTCCGATCGCATTCGGTCATTCTTTAGCTTTCGTCACTGCGTCCCCCAGTTAGTGTCCTCGGCGAATTTTTCGTGAGCCCCTGCCCTGTGGAGAGCAGATGCTCCTAAACGCTCTGCTGTGTATTTATATCGCCGGTGAATGTCAGGGAGAGAGAAATGGAAGGTCTACGGTTAGTTGGAAGAAAGCGACGGCCCTGGGAATTCGACAACGCGTTCGGATCCTCAGATAATGCCACGCAGATGGTGGGTTGGTCACCGGACATAGTGTGTGGGTTTTGATGCCTTTTTGGCAACCAGTAGAAGTTCTGAATTCCTGGAGGAGATGGGGGGAAAACTATCGGAATGGTATGCCCCACGATGTAGGCTCCTGGTGAATATTACCAATTGTGTTCGAATCCTAGATTTATCTACATTACTATAATTAAATAATAGTGTCTATTGATGACACGGCAAATTTGAGAGGAAAAGACTTATAGTAGCGAAAAATTTGTTTTTTGAATGACTGAAAAATTAACTACTGATTTGTGAATATGGTCAAGAAAAGACCCTAAAGAAAATAAATTAAAATTAAGAACTGCGATTATTCTGTTAAAAACAGCTACATCGGCCTAAAAAGGGTGTTTAAAATATTCAGAATGAAAGAACAAAAGATAAAGAACGATATTTCGAAAGTGAAAAATTAGTTGGCATTTTAATCGCAAATTACCTTGGTTTCATTTTATGTTTTTCAATAGAACGACAGAAATTTAGGATAAAAGAGTTTGGAAAAATTAAGATCTCTAATTATAGCAGAAAAATAGAAAAGGAATAATATTTTTATACCAAATTTCTGAATCTTCTTAGTTCATGGATGCTCAGTCAAGTACAAAATGAGGGCAGACACTATGAAAGAAATCTTTTCGGGTGATGAATATCAGGTCATTTAATACTATAATACAAGATTTTGCCATCACATCCCTTTTTCTAATGCTTTCAAATTGATGATTAAAATGACAGGTAGAGTTGAATAGATTAAAATGAAACACGTTATAAGAGGAGGTCGTCGCTAAATGCAATAAGCCGTCCTCTTGGTTATTTAATTGGCAGATTAAATAATATACTTGCTACATTTTATTTCCTTTGTGTTAATCCGCAAATATATAGTTTTTGAGTATCACTTCAGTGATTTATTATTTTTAATTATATGTTTTGCTTGTTGATTGTCATTTGGTAAATCAAGAAATAATGATAGCGTTTAATTATTAAGCCGTTTTATGCTGTTTGGAGTGGTATATTACGTTTTCTTTAAATTACTTTTATTTTTACCGCCATTGAATATATTGGATTGAAAAACTGTTAATGAAATTGCAATAAGAATGATAGCATAGTATGGATATGCAGATATGATGTTAAAATTTAAACTTGAATCATAAGAGTTAAAAAAAATATCAAATCGCCTCTACCTTGCAGTGTACCTGTTAAAGCAAATCCTGGCCTATGTGCGCTTTTAAATACTTTAATATCACGGAAAACAGCGAGCCGTGACCTTTTTATTTTATATGCAAAATACAACTGATTCTTTTTTAAATCGAAACAAATTCCTGCATGAAAGAGGCCAATAAATGAAAAAGAAGAATCCGATTAAGCCAAGGAAGTTTAGAAAGTCAGGAATAAAGTGTGGTTGGAAATGGTAGTTTCTCAATTTTTTTAAATTGCTATTTTTTCATTTTCTTATATCCGTGATACTTCCCCTCTAATAAGAAATTTGAAATGAGTATTCCCATCACTGAAAAAATCATTGACGAGAATGGGAAAGTTGCAGCTGCACTAACAACAAATATTCACCAGGAATAAATGTTTACCCCTCCTGGTCACAAGTTCAAATTTTAAGCAGGGAATTGATGTTACGATAGCTGTAAAAAATCCTTTTTCGGTTATATTCTTTAACTTTCTTGGCTATGGCAAACACTATGTATGTCATCCAGTTTTTATATTATTATTCTCAGGTCTATGAATACAGGGAATGTTAAAACTTTTCATGATCGATGTTTTTAATATAAGAGCTATCGGAAAAACCTAACCCACGTCTTTTAGCCACTATTCTAGTGAATGAATGTAAAAATTGATGTGTTGCCGTTCCTCGGTGAAAGGATACACGTATTAAGTGAAAGATATAGTGGTCATGCGCAGACGATGATTTTTATGGGCAAGGAATACTTATTAGGGTGATGATTCAGTGTATCCACGACTAGAAACAAGCGTTGAGGTTTCCGTGAAACCATACCTTTGCTGGAAATCCCAGGTGGTAATGGGGAGTGTAATTTCACTACAGCTCTCAGAATAAGTGCATGCCTTTCATGAGCTTGACGTCAGCTCAATAATAAACTCTTACAATTTTTGGGTTGTGCATTTAAAAAGCCTTAGAGAGACATAACATCATCCTGCTGTTTATGTTTTTGAATCCTCCTTCATTTTCATTCTATTTAATCTAAAGTTAGAAAGTTCTGAGGGAATGGATGGTTTAGTTGAAGGAAGGATTGTGCATACCAGGGAATGATGAACAGAAGGAACTGAGATGGGAAGAAGAATTCCGTATCTGGTGGTGGTGATTCAAATGAGGGTGCATTTGAAGTTCTCTCAATAGAAACGCGCTTTGTCTCTGGTGATGCAAAATTGAACAACGTTCTGTGTAAATAAGAAAAAATATGAGGAATCCTGAGTCAGCTATGAGGCAAATGTAGTGCCGTAGTAGTATACTCAGTTCAGGTAATTGTCGAGGTCCCAATGGGTCCTTGAATAAAATTGGGGCGTCTACTCTTGAAATAAATGTATCCAATCTTATTAGCTTTAACTTAAATGTTTCAAGTGTTGGGAAAAAATACCACCTGAGTTTAACCGTTTTACCTTTGTAAGTGATGACATTTATATAATTATTTGCGAGCCATGATAACCGATCCAAGCCACTGAGCCATATTTACAATATTGCCGCCGTAGCCATTACTATATGGACTAATAGATTCAACATGATACCTACTCCTCCGTAGTGATGCGTCTCAATATAATCTCCTTGTGTGTTCAAAATCACGGTTAAATCAAGCATGCAGTAAAACCTGATACATATTTTATAATATTGCAATTTTATTCCAAATTTATTATTAATTATCCCTTCTATTTATAGTTTTACCTTCCTCGGATATTTTTGAAAACGTAGGCCACATTGGTAAAAATTCTTAACGGAAAGAATAGCGTAAGAAGGTTGTATCCGGAGAGAATATTTTATGATATGTATTTCTATTGTTCACATGGCAGCAAGAAAATTGGAGAAACAATACAGTGAAATTATATACTCTTAGCGGAAAGTTTTATATCATATCAATCAATGCACATTTACAATAGCTATGCTTAATTTTCTGAATGATGTTTTTCTTTCTAAATATTGTTATTGACCGCTATCAACATAATTATGATAAAAATTGATAGATAATTGTCAATTGAGTTGTAGAGGCATGAATTCATAGGATTTTAAATAGTGTTTTAAGGCAGTTGCTGGGTATGTTCGTCTTGGTGAATGGTATCTTACTGGTATTTACTCTCACAGGTGAAAACAACAAGTTATTATATGGGTACTAATGAATGTCCATACCAACGAATGAGTAAGCTCCTTGTTCGCTTGCTTTCATTTGTATATAATATAAAATTTAACCGGCAGATCTCGTCTCGTCGTCGAGTGTAAGCCAACGGAATATTCTTAAGAAAAGTCACTAATCTTTTTTACATTACAAGTATTACCCAGTTATTTTTATGCAAGAATTAACACCAGGAGAGTTATGTACAAATAACCTAGTTTAGTAAACCAAGCCTTTCATCATAAAATGCGGAAGGTTCGTTTTCCCTGGGATCAAGTTTGTATGCTTATTTTTGTCATGATTATGTTTTCCAATGCTTGGGTTCCAGAACTAGGACTTACTTAGCAAACAACACAACAATATAGTGGTGGACAAACAGCTATCGCGAGTGAAATAAGCAAGTGATTGTAAGGACTATGTTAAAAATACATACCTATCATGGAGTAAGAAATATGTTTTTAGCTTACATTCAGAAGTTTCCCTCATGAGCTGTGAATCACTCCAGAAGTAGCCGTCTAAATCCTACGTTAGGAACAGTGATCTTTTCCTCCCACGAAGAAAGCGAGAAAGTGTTTCTCTTGGATTGGAAAATTGGGATTCTCCCCCTTCCCACACACTTTTCTACCTGTTCCCTGAATATAAATGCCACCCTTGGAGCCACTTGCCCGCCCCCTCGCCTCTATCGCACCTCTTTTCCGACCCGATAAGTCTCGATTCAGGGGCGGCGGGTTTTCAGGGCCGCGCAGGGTGGCGCCTTCCCGGGTCGTCCCCCGCGGGAGTGCCGAGATGACGGTGGCGGCGGACGGGAGGGCGTGTCAGCGCGGAGATGGTGTTCGGGGTCTCAGTGCCACCTGGTGCCTCGCTCGGAAGGGTCCCAGACACCCCACCCTCCCCCTGCCACCTTCGTCGCTTACCACCTTCGCCACCACCCCTTTTCCACCCCCACGCCAACAATCCACAGACCCTACCCGCCCCCCCACCCCATCCCATGGTCCCGCACCCAATTTCCTTTGACGGGCCCATTGATTCCGGAGTCGAGCGCCGTCCCTTCCCGCGGGCTGTTCATCGCACACCTCTCATCCCAATGAAACTTTGAATTGCCCCTTGCGCTCCTGGGACCTGACGGAGATATTCTTGGGAACCCCGACACGATATCCGCTGGAGGAATGTCCAAAACACTCTGCACGCGATAGACGGGGGGGAGAAAGGCTTTTGCCACACATGTATGCTATATGCACGGTTCAGGTGTATGATTTACTGTGAGAATTCCCGCGGTTAAAAATGAGTTCGCCACAAGTAAGAATAATAAATGATTCTGTCTTTCCAGGTATCTTTTCAAGCTTTCTTTTCGGTTCCACGGTTCTGAAATTACATTCGATATGCGCGACAAATGATTTCTTCAAGCAGATTGATTGCCCGAGCTTTAAGCAACCGAAAGATGGATGACTTTTTAGATTTTGGCGTCTCCTTAAGAGACTGAGAAGATTCGCGTGATTTCTGGGGATTCTCTATCGTTGGGGGTGCTGAGCGGTGTCCTGTGTCCTTTCAACGTCAATTCTACGTATAAAAATCTGTGCTCTTAACTGAAAAAATTCCTGCGGCAAATTAAAATCATCTAATGTAAATAATTTTTTTTAATTTCTTCTCGTTCCACAATTTTACTCGTTTTTCCATATCTTCTCTCAAAAACAAGTCAATAGTTTAGTTTGATAAAATGAAAAACTAACGACGTTATATTTACAACATAAAATGCGCCAATGAGGCTGTAGAAGATGATTAATCATTGAAAATTTGTTATTCTGGTGTTTCGGGGTCACGTGACTGGTCTCTTCGTCTGAGAATTTTGAGCATTTGCTGAAATCACTAAATTCCGGTATTTCTGCTCTCATCGAGCGCTTCAATATGATCTAGGGATATCTATGTCTCCGTTGATGTAGGTATTGTTTGGCTGTAAGTATTTACTAATATTTTTTGATCGTCCGATTTATAGATCACCGGCTTGGCTAGTTTACCAGTAAGACTGTGGATCAACCAATGAATATTTGTTTACGCCCACACCCTCCAGCAGGTTTCGATTATAGACTGGTTTGATGTATTGGAGGATAACTATATCTCACTGAAAACGTATCGAATGTCGAATCTTGAATGAAAATTGTTTTTGGCTATCTATATTTAATGAGTTTCCAGAAATTTGTCGCTGTCTCAAGTCTTACTAGTGGGGTAAAAGCTACTATATATAAATTTTAAATTTAAGTTCGTCAATTTTTAACATTTTCTTTTTACTACGAACCAGTATTGATTTTGTTATATTCTATTTATATTCGTTATTGAATTAAGATGAGATAAATCAGTTTGTCGCTATTTGTGTTATTTCCATAGTATTGATTATAACAATCTTACCAGCTCATCTGATTAAAGGGAACCGATATACCGTGATTTCCAGCGTGGCTGCAGAATGCCAATGGAAGTCAAGAATTAATTAATATGCTAAAATAGCTTGAGTTCCTGGAGTTGCCTTAGGAGCCCCTGGAGGACTAATATTCAGATGTGAATACGGAGGAGGTCAGGGTCGGCATGTCAGTTTTACTCGGAAGTGCTCGATGTTGGGGAAAAAATATTTTCTAAGTTAACGTTTATTTAACTTGTTTCAAGCAACAAACTTACGCCGGAAAATCGCTTTGTTAATTTTTTCAATGAGTGAAAACGAATGGAATATGTTGGATATATGCTGTTAAATTGTGGGTACTTAATTATTTTTTTGCAAAAGTAAATATGGTGATAGCTCCTCACTTCACTCATGGCTTGGGCACCCAACATTTTGCATTATACTTAGTTCTTAGCTTTAAATGCAGGTAACGCATAATATTAAAATGAAAAATTGCTCTACTCATTAATGCTACCACTAACTATCAATCTGCCAAGTAAATGTCTTCCAGGCCCCATGTATGAACGAAGCATAATCTCTGCTCAATTTCAAGTAATTTGCTTTCGATGATGTACCTGAACGGGGACTGCTAATGTAGACAGCAAAAAAATATGAAATTCTAAGTATCTCCTCGACAACTCTATCATAATGTCAGTACTTAATATCATAAAGTTAAAAATAAAAGTCATGGCGCCAATGTGTACGTCATAATAATCACCATAGGTATTCCATCAAAGGAATTATTAGCCGATATTCAGCCCAAGCGTTGACTCGGTCATTCTTCTCCATGTCGTCTGCAACCCACTGTGACCCTAGACATTTTTTCAAGTTTGAAATGAGACTATTGTCTCAATGGACCAGATCATGTTAGGATTATCAAACTCTCATTTGAAACTGTGGCCAGTAGGCTCTGTGTGCTATGAGGCATTATGTGGTCGAGCGTTGCCATGACCTAACTCCAAGGTGGAGGAGTTCTACGATGGGATTAATAAATAACTCGATTAACCAAAATGAAACGTGCCTTAATCTTATTAAAAAGTAGGCTGAAAAACAGCTGAGTGTTTAACTTCAAGCCGTATATTATTAAAGAAAAACTCAATACGGATTGTTTTTTTGGAGTATTGTATTATCGAACTCTTCATGGAATGTAAGATTTGTATCCCGAGGATAGGTCAAAAATATGAAAACTATAACTCCTTGACAACGTTTCGGTGTATAATTGACACCATCTTAAGGGCTACAATTTCCGGTACAACAACATTATTAATGAAGTAACATAAAAAATATCACAAGTTTCACCTTACAAATCAAAGTATCATACACGTAATTACAATATACAAATAAGAATTGCCTCGGCGTTTGCCAGGAACATCATGTTTCAACAATCCACGTCTCAAAATAAAACTCCATAGTATTTTTCAGGATAAGGAGCTATCAGAACCATTTTTTGGAATGGTACATCACTATATTGTGACCATATATCATTATGGGTACCAATTCCATAACAACAGGCACACAACAGACAATCTTTTAAAACAATTGACTAACAAGATTTAAAAAGTGACATCTATGTATACAGCCAAAAAATATTCCAACAAACTCAAATCATTAGCACTACAACCGATCTTATAAATCAGTTATTTTTTAAATATTGAAAAACAAACACGAAAGCTCCAATAAACAAATGGAGCTCACTTTCCGAACCGCCCTCTGAGATGGTTGTGGATGCATCGTCAGTTCTACCGCGGCAGTAGGTGGTCGGCAGTAGGCGGCTGGACGACAGCCATTTGCTTGGCTCGCGCGTGCTCCGAATCTTCCCAAGGGAACACGGTCGCTGCTGAGAGATCCTTCCCATGCTGCGCTGCTTCCCCGTTCCGAAGCGGCTCTAAGCATTCCAGCGGAAGTTCTCCTGCAGACTTTTTTTGTTCAAATTCCCTGCGCGCACTCTTTCTCTCGACTCGACTTAACTTTCTAAACTTTCCCTTCTCGTATCATTCCTTTGCCCTGCTCTCCCAAAGTCTCTAAAACATCTTCCCTTTCTTTCTTTATTTACCCCCTTGACTTCTCCAGTTTCTTGATCCCTCTGTCTCCATCCTCGAAATAAAACGGCCTTGTAAATTCGGAGGGCGTCCCTGAAACACGTTTTCGGTCTATTTCGTTTCTGGCGCACATTCTTCTACTTTCCTGTCTCAATTCCACTATACTGTCCTCTTGGGAACAAGAAGGAAGCTAACACAAAACGAAAATTTTGCAACCAGGCCATTTGGAGTAAATGCGAGAGAGTATCTCTTCCTCAAAATTCCGGATGTTGGGGACAAAATAATGCTATGGTATTCAGAATATCAAGATGCGTTTTCACCATCAATTGCTAATCCCTTAGTACAATCAATAGTAATGGTAGGCACTGTCATGGTTGTATCTGGTATACATTAACTCGTTACTGTTTTTTATTCGAAAGTACTACTGAGTCATTGTACACACTACCAAACTACCCCTTTCAAGTACAGAGGGATGAGGAGATGGTTGGAATTAATTGAAAGTTAATTCGATATGAGTACCGGTAAGAGGATTATGATAACAAATAATAATTAGAAAAGGTTTTTGGCGGTTAAATCTAGCTAATGTGGGAGTATATCGAGATATGATAATATTTATTAGTATTTTACATCCTCAGTTTCCTAACGAAATCTCTATATCTAGCGCGGCGTACCTGTTTCAATCCCATCCACAAAACCTATTCTCTTTTTCTCTTTCTCCGCTCACCCAACATCCTCCCTCCTACAGCTGATTTTCACTCATTACATGCTCCATCAAATCACTGAGCCTCCCAATTTCATCCAGCATCTTCCTCTTTTCATCCGCCGTGTCGAAAACTACATCGTCCATTCTCCTTATAGTTAATCTCACCTTATCCTCTTTTCACCACACCCACATCTCAAACACCTCCAGTAAGCTCATCTTCACTCTTATTTGTGTTTGATTCTTTCTCTACCTCTGTGTTTTTCTTACGTAATTGAGGAATTACTAAACAACGAACACACTATACAATCCGTCATCTTTTTGTTTCCGTGCAAACATGCATTTATGGCGTATAAATTGATAATACGATTGAAGTAATTTGTTATGTAGACGTTTTCAATAGCAGCCAACGATTGATACATAACCCTCGAAGATACATGTACGGTGTTTTTTTGGGCTTCAAAAATCCTCGTTCCTGATTCTATCAAACGCTGGGAATCTTTTGTGAAAAATACCTCAGGGAAAAATAGACAAACCAACTGTAGACAGCGGTGAGGAGTGTCATATTGAGTTTCCTTGCACTCACAGAATTTTTCTGGTTTTTGAATGTTTGCCATCCAAGGGCACTGCTGTGATCATCAATGTTTGAGCCCTTGTAAGTAAGTAGTCCGTGAGGGTTTTCTGTATTAAGTTTCTTCTCTAGGCTTAACAAAGCGAGTAATTGGCATGGAGAGATAACATTGATTATTTTTCTTTTTCTCGTGCTATCCTGCAATCCGACACGAGGTGTGTAGCAGGAGGTGTTAGAAGACCAACCAGGAAAAGGGGAAGGGATGGAGAAAAATAGTTTATAGACGTGTATTCGGAAGTGTATTTTTCTTATTTTTTTGCATCTATCAGCTCTAGAGATAGAGTGCGCTGTTTAAATAATATTATCCGTGTCATGCAGAAGAAACTTGCCTGATCGTAATTTTTCAAGTAGGTAATCTTAACCTAACGTGTAGCCTTCAAGTCTCTCTAGCGGCTCCCTACTGAGTCTTTCTGTGTCAGAATCTCTAGCCACTCTTGGAAGTTTTTCTCTACATATGTGGCATTTAATCCTACGGTGCAATATTTTTAATGCTTACGGAGTGTTCAAGCGCTATGTGACCTAACTAGAGCAAACATTTTCTGCATTCCTGCATGATATTGTGTGCTTTTGACTTAAAAGCCAACACATGGCACCATTTTGCCTTAAATTCTTAAAATTGTCTCCTTGGAGCTATATTTGGAGCTTAAGGATGCTGTATTACAAAAACAAACAACAGTTTTGCCCTTGGCAGGATAGATAAGTAAGTTTGGTGCATTAACCTGGTCTGGCTCTTAAATCACTGATATATGTTGGCTCTTTGTTCCGCCCACTTAGTATTTACCTCATGCATAGGTACCCCATATCTTTGCGAAATTCCACACGGAAAAAAAGCTTTGTTTCAGGGAGTCATAGTACTATTGCTAATGTCTGTATTGGTGCAGTAGCAAATATAAGTAACGTCGGAACAATATGCTGTAGTGTAGCTACTAGATGATATGGCTGTGACGGCCATAGTGCATTGCAACGAGCAATATGGCTGGAGCAGCTAGAGTTGGTGCCCCTTCGCCCACACAGTGTCACTCTGGTCTCCCCAGCCATACAGACATTCATACAGACCAGTTACACCCCAGTTCCATCCCAGTTACAGAGCAAACATTTCTACCGGGGTAGTTATATTTGAGGCATCCTCTCCGATCACCTCTAACTATGGCTGGCCCAGCAATATCTGGGGCTAGCACACCAACAAAGCTCAGCTGGAACTATGGCTATCGCAGCCATAGTGGATTCCTGCAGCAGCAATAGGGTGTGTAGCAATACATACACACATACATACGTGATACAGTAGTCATAGTTTAGGCTGGCTGATATGTTTCAATAGACTACGGCTGGGAGAGCCACACATCTGGCTGCGGGACCTACTGCTTTTTTCCGTGCAGGATATATCAAATGGGTAAATTGCTAATGGGTTCATGGGTTCTGGAAATAATGTACCTAGGGAACGATTTCTAATCGAATTAATTTGTTGGACACTGAAAAAGTAGATGGAACGTAGTAATCTATTTGCACATCTATATTTTGGTTTTAATCAATTCTCATGATGGGAAAGGGCATCGTCACTCAATAGTGGCCAGTTAACAGCACGTCCGTGTCTTTACTTTGAACCTATCGAATGATATGAGTTCTATTACTCTGGGGAAGACTCAAAGACGCGACCTTTGTGTTTTAAGATCATCACTTTACCTTTTGTTAAGTTTGTTAAAAGTTAAGTTAAAAGTTTGTTATTGTTTTGTTCACAAGAAAAGTAAGGCCTATTACAAATACTGAATACCTTCTCAGTCGAATTTCAAAAGGCTCAATAAAAGAGTTAAATACATCTACTAGCTAGATTAATATTGGGAAACTAAGTCAGTTTATAGCAAATATTGACAAATATTTAATTGGGTTGATGAGAACTTATCTTTTTAAATTGGGAAATAATGACAAACATTTTTATGTGAAAGTCATTTTTTACGATCGATCGTGAGGTGATATTCTGTAAGATTTTATTGCGTGTGCACGTTAATTACGAAGTCATTCATATTCGTTTAAATTGAATTGGTGGAACAGATGACTGTTTTGACGAAATTCCCGAAATTTAGCTCCAAATTGAAATGAAAGGGAAAGGCTGGTGATCCAATTATATTTCGGGAAGAACCCGTCTTGATAATTCCCCGTCTCTTTCGAAAAAAAATACCTATAACGAAATACAATCACACTCACCAGCACATCCAATGTTTTCTGCAATCGACTTTCACCCTGTCCGCGTTTCTTTAAGAGGCTTTAAAAAAATTTATGGAAATATACATTTTACCTCGAGTCACAAAGAGAAGTTTCTTTCCATTTTTTTTCAATTCAAATGATATAGTTTGGTCAGCTTCTCCAAAAATAAAATGAGGGGAAAGCCGCAGTTGAAATAACCATCCAATCGCTATTCCTTCCAGCCTCCACCCAAAGCCGTCTCTTTTCACGAAGGCGGCTCCAACCCACGAACCCGCTCTCCCATCACTTAATCTCAGCTTGGATTCTGCGCTAACTCATTGTTAGGCCCCTTGCAAAAGTTTTCCTCTCCCATCGTTGCTCGTTACTTTGAGAACCGTCTTCCTCCTCAACCCTCACACCCCATCCTGACTCTGCCTCTCCTCCACCCCCGTCCCTGCCCCCTAACCCCCCTCCCCTCCCACCCCAATCGCTCCAATCGACGAGAATCATTTGAAAATATTCCATCGTTCCTCAAAAGATTCCCGAGTTTATCCCTGAGTTCCGTGGAACGGGCTAAGTTGAGTGATTCTTGAATGGGGGTGATTCAGTTCGAGGTTGAATCTTATCGGGGGAAAGGCAGCGTCTTCTACTAACCTTATCTTTCTTAATGTCTTCTTCTCCTTCTTCGAGACGTTGAAAAGGACGGATCAACCACGGAATCAACACATTCCTAAGGAGGTGCCTAGTGGTTCTCACATGCTTCACGAGTGCCCTTCGTAAAATTTATTTTTTTCCAAATGTTTGGTTTCATACGGATGTGCACTTTTTTATTTTTTTAATAATTTATTTTAATAAGATGAAGTGGCGTAAGTACTCCCAATTTTCGGTCTAGTAATTTGCTATTTTTAATTTATGCAACCTTTTGGAAAATATAATAGAAGTATTATAGATAAAACTCGTAATGCATAAAAACATAATAAACTTAAAACACATATTTTTCCTTTACACGTTGTATTGATAAACTATTGTCTAAATAAACTGCCTATATTACCCTTCCTCTATCTTCAAGGTATCAATTTCTCTGATTACTAAGCGCCTAAATTAATTAATGAACCAGTTAATTAGCCTCATCGCACCAGTTAGTCTTGCAATACTTGTGAACATTTATCCACGTTTATATATGGAGTAGCGTTGACCTTTCGAGTCAAACCTTTTAAACCCTTATAGATTTCGCTCAAGGGAATCTCAAATGTCTGTTCACTATTTATTAAATTTTGAATGACGGTGGAAAATGTAAAGTGCGTCTGATTTTGTTAATATTCTTATAACGAGCGTATTCACCCATTATTTCAAACTTTTTTTTCGGAAAAGATAATTAAGAACTGACTTTAGGACAGAGCATCAAATCATTTTCCCCTTCACTTATAATTATGTCACTGAGGAAACTTTTTTGATTATAGAAAGAAAGCCTGTGTCCCGCCTATTTTTAATAGGTTTGACGGCAGACTAATCTTAGGAGTAGCATGATCTATATATGACTTGTAAGGAAAACTATGGTCAACCACAGGGCGCTCACAATTAAGGAAATATTGAAATAAAATTTGTGCAATATATATTTGGAGCCTTTATTATTTGGAACTCGTAAATTAAAATGGCGCTTATTTTTTAAATTCGAGATACTTTGGAGTTCATTCGCTTAAAATGATCAATTTGGTGAGAAAAAACCTACCGCGTCTTAAAGCTGTGACACCCATCATAGCTATGAGCCGGAGGTCAAAGTGATTCCAGAACCGCATTTTTCTGGGCAAAACAACCAATTTCAACCTATGTACATACGTCATTTTGGAAATCTTTCGGGGTGAGCACTTCATCCATTACGGCGTGTTTTGACTGCTTCACCGTATTGCTGGTTCGCGCTAAACTGCGAGTGTGACGCAGTGCATTTTGCGCACGTACCAGAGGCTGTTCATCGAGGGTTCAAGTTGAAGGTAGCATGGGCATCTTACGCCATTTTCCAGTGCCACTATCCATTTCCTACTTAAACTACGAAAGTGAAACCTATGGACTAAATGTATCGTGTTACATTTATAACTATACTATAAAGTTACAAACTTTTCAAAAGATCAGTTTCACTCCAAATAATTAAATTAAATCATGTCCACCTGAGAAAACTGTTTTAAAACTGAAACGTGATTTTTCACTAAATCCATCATTTTAAGGTTATGAACTCTGGTGTCCCTCGAATTACGAATAATAAGCGCTTCCCAATAGTATACCCTTTTCATCTCGTAATTGGTATTTATGGATAAAATTGATATGTTATAGAAAAAGTGTGTTTTTTTTTCATTAACATTTTCATTTTTGTATCAAGCAATATATTTGTGCTATTGCAATGACCCATCAGGAAGTCAAAGAAAAACATTTTCATGAAAGAAAAAAAGCAGTATTAAAGTATTTGGTTGGTAGTTGTGGAACTAATATTTTTGCATTCTATACGCTACCATTGCTGTGGAATGACTCTATGCAGATAATTTCTTTGTTTTTATTCACATTTGAAGGGTTATATTTTATATTCATTTCCATGGTATGTTAATTGTCTAGCTGTCTTAACCACCATGCTCCTATAAAGCCACCAAATAATCCTCAAGGGAGAAGGACGCCCTGGTAGCTTAACTGGTTAAAGCACTCGGCGCGAAATCGAGGGATCCGGGTTCGAATCCCGGTCAAGGCGAATGATTTTTCCTCTGTGGAATATCGCACTCCATGGTATGTGTTAGATTTCAGCTTCTTTTGGCTTGACTTTATCGTAAATTAAGTATCTCAGGAAGGCATGTATTCTCGGTGATCGCACTCCTGAATTTGATTCAAAGAGTACTCCAGGGTGAGGCCAGATCTCTTTCTCAACTGCAGAACATTCTCAGTAATAGCGAATGAAGTTTTTAACCACTTATGCAGCCGGAGATTTTGTACGTTTCAAAACGAACGCAAGAACACTACTTTTCCTGAGCATTGAGTTGGGTCGATGGCTTGCAGAACGTTTCTCGGTTTACTCACTTCGCGCCATGTGATCTTGATGGAGGGAAAAAGGTACTTAATTTGAGGCTTATAATTTCACGTGAATGAAGTAGGAAGAACTCTTTGTAATCTCCAAAAAATAAATCCAATTATTCCTACTCTTATAACTTATACGGTGACTCTCGCTCATGTATTTCTGACATGAAGTTGGCCAATCTTAAAGGTTATTACTTTTTTTAGTTGACCAATCAGAAGCTACATTTGCGGGCAATCATGAAAAATCAGCAGTGAGATAATTTCATTCCAAGTTGTAAAAAATTGAGTCTCTTCTCGTTTATGAACTCGACTTTTTCAGACGTAACTTTTTGAAAACGCATTTTAACTGAAACAATAAATACTTTTTTTCAATAAAAAATATTTTTTACAATGTTTTTTAATTCAAGACGACCTGTTTCATCGCAAATGCGACATCCTCAGGTCCAATCACCTGAGGATGTCACCTATGCGACGAAGCCGATCGTCTTGAGATAAAAACCATTGTGAAAATTACAAAGTTATTATTTATGTTGTCACTTTCCGTTTAGATAATTTGATAGCGACCACATTTGCAGTACAAAATGGATCTCAGTTTAAAAAATGCGCAATGAAAGCGAATCCATGGTGTTGGAACAAAACATTCTGAGAATGCTTCAAGGTGAACAAATCTCACTAGTCGGCTTAAGAAGGTTTCACATCAAACGTATGAGTTAAAACAAACACTGATATCTCCCTTTTTGCTTTTATTGCTGAATAAATATCACTCTCACTGCTTTAGCTATAAGAACATGAAATGAAGGTGATAGAAATTGAGATTATTCGAGGAATTTACTTGTTACGAACATTTTGTCAGCCTGACTGCACCTGACAACGGCGCTTTAAGAATATTTCAATTTCGATGTTAAATCTCAATAAAAAAAAGTTGAAATCAACTCATAGCGGGCTGAGTTAGTCAACCGAGTAGTTTTTTCCCTACTTCCATCATTTATTGTCCTAGGTAACCCGTGCAAAAATTTCGCACTTTCACGCTATCAGGGAATAAGTATGTTAAGGAAACGGTGTAATTGGGTTTTAAATAGAGAAGAAGGTGTATCATAAATTACTTTCTTTATACTTGTTTTCTTGCAAAAATATACAAAACATATTAATACAATACAGGCAAGAGAGTTTATCGAAACTTTTAAGTCAAATTAATGGGTAAATAGTGAAATTTGAGATTAAGATTGTATTTTTCGTCAGAAGCCGGTGATTCAACGTTTAAAATGATACCTCATTTATCACTGTAGGTGCAGTATTAACGGAGCATATACGGAATGACAGAAAAAGACCTTTCTGTAATAATATATATTATTCTTTGGAATTTATTCCCCATGATAACTCCATGAAAATTAGCAATAAGAAAAGTTCAGTTCAATCAAGGTAATGCATTCCAAAGATGTATCTAAAAAGGATACAATCGCTTACAGCAGCAATAGAAGGGTATATAAGGTCGGAGTTTAAACTGATGACTGACGAATCCGAAAATCATTCAACGTAGCGTCATTATATTCGGAAAAGACATTTAGACCCCTATTTTCCGCATCTGGAGGCGCCTTAAGTGCATTGGTAGTGTTACTAATATCATTATGACACGTTTTGTTCTTGTGCTCTGTGTAAACTGGCCTTTATTCTGACGCACAAGACTGTGAAAAATATTGTATCGTCGAGAAAAATGAGACACGGGGAAAGAGTGAAAACTGAGATGAATTTTGGAATGCCCTGAGGCGACAGGAGTTGTTAGCATTCGTCACTCGTTTCCACCTTTCTCCATAGCAATCTCCCTCTCTCTCTGTATTTTCCTTTCCTTTTTTCCCCGTCCTTTTTAATTTTCCCTGTCATACATCCAAGCTGTCCCCGGAGGGAAGGAATCCACTCGTGTTCTCCGTTGCACTTTCCACCTCATCCCTGTCCCCCTCAAAACTACATCACTACGGAGACGCTCTGTTTGCACTCCAAGAGTCGCTTCTGACCACGTTCGCGTGCCACCATTTTTATGCCGTGGAGGGAAATCGCTACGGAGAGCGAGTGACTAAGAGGGGCGGATCTGGAAGGGACACACAAAAAACAAAAGTGAACCGTCGGGCAGGGGTCGTTCGATTTCGGTCGGAGAGCTGGTTGGTGTCGAACGTTTTGTTGTTCCAGGCCACCGCGATCCCCAGAACCCCGATATTCGTGGCAGCGACTCGAGGGGAGACGAGTGAGGGAGTGAAAGGGAACATGGCGACGAACTCGAGCGGAATCATTCGATCTTTTTGGCCGTGTCTTTTATTCTCCAACCTGATCGGCCTACCCTGTCTTCCACAGCCTCACTTACGCTGGTCCACAATGAGAATGATGGTATGGCTGGTTATTTGGGGAGGTGACCAGGAAATGAGGTCAATTTGACACTGTAAAGGTAGCTGGGTGGTGAAGTAGTAGTCAAGGGAATGATTAACTTCTGGTACGGCGGCGCACTCAGATTACTCACAATCAGAAAAAACTCCGCGGAGGAATATAACGAAACAGATTCTCAAAGTGACAGTAATTAATGCTAAAAAATTGAATACCTCTTAAATATAATTTTCATATCAATAAATGGACATTGGTTATCTAATTTCAATGGTGACAAGTTATAAAAATCTCCAATGGCCGTAAAAAATTGGCACCACTCGTCAATATTACGCCACAATTGCTGTGTTGGTTTGCGGGAAAAAAGGTGTAAATATACGCCTGTGACTAACCACAACCTCCCGACCAGAAAACTCCTGTGGTGGTTTACGGGAATGTTACTTCCTCGCCAGTGACAACCACAGACAAACACACTCAACCCAAATAGGGATTATTCGCTGGGCTAATGGGACCCCGCTAAGGATGCCTGGGTTATGAACACAAACACACTCACAAGCACTCAAGAAATCACTCACTCACACACTCTGACGGGCCCAACTCCTGGGAGAATCTAGCTCAAAAGAGCGTAGTCAAAATTTGTTAAGAGCGTAGTTTTAATTTCAATGGTATTAAAATGTAATTTTCAAAAGTAAATATTCCTATTTTTATTCAAAACCTGATCCCATCGTCTCACAAGAAATGTGCTTTTCGCGTAAAATTTTCATGACAAAGCATACAAATGAAGATCAGAGCCGGTAGGCCGGCTGGTGGGTGGTTTCAGCCAGGGTTAAGCGACCCATTCAGGCAAGTAGTGTCGGCAAAATCACTATTTTCCATATCAATCCTTAAAAGGATTCGGTTTCCTTAAAATGAATGACGGTGACCAATATAGTCTATTGAAAAAACAATTTATTTCCGTAGTAGAAAGAAATAGAATTCAGTACCGTCAGAGTCGCATTTGGGACCACTGTGCGGGCGGCGGTGGGACTTCACAGTGGGGCCAAATCCCGAAGAGCTGGCCAAAAATATTAAATCCTTATTTGATGGATTATAAATTTGGTACACAGGGGTTTTTTAGGCTGCTGATTACGAATCTGAAATCAGAACAAATTTTTTAAAAATGGCAGCTCAAGAGATAAGAAAGCAGTGGGTTATTTGAAAAAATGCATTTCTGAACATGATATGACCTTTTATTATAATTCATATCTCAAGTACCTATATGTTAACAGAATATTGAATCCAATATGATGGACAAAACAATGAGTAATTTGTACAATATTAAAAAATGGTTTTCCCTGGAGAAGATGCTATTGACGAAAATTAAATGGATTCAATTTTGATCTTGTGAAAGAAATGAGTCAATGACGAAAACGTACAGTGTAATGAAACTGATAAATTGAAAACTTCCGAAGTTTTTATGTACGAAGAATAATTGAATCATCTTGATATCGTGGCCGGTCGAGTGCTATTTCGCACTCGTCCGGCCACACCTTGAATATGCAGCGAGCATATGGGATCCGGTGCAGAAAGACTTAATTCGGGAACTTAATAAAATACAAAGGAAAGCTGCGCGATTCGTCAAAAACAGCTACGGGCGTACAGACAGCGTTACACAGATGTTAAACGAATTAGGCTGGGAGCCGCTAGAGACTCAGAGGCTGCGCGCTAGGCTTAGATTGCTTGAACAATTGAGAATAGATATCTTTCAGAGCGACACGGAGAACATCCTATTAGAACCCTACTATATTTCCAGGTCCGACAGAAACGACAAATTAAGAGAGATATTTTGCCGAACGGATAGGTATGGGAATTCGTTATTCCCCCGAACAATAAGGGACTATAATAAATCCTTGGCGTAATTTCATTAGTGTGTGTCCATTTTATAAGTAAACGGCTGGTGTCCTAACACTCCCCGCCACACGCATATTGGGGCGGCTTGCGGGGTAATATGTAGATGTAGATATCCATCCGCACAGTGGGTTTTTTTAAACATGGTAATCAATCCATAAACCCCTAATTTTTCAAAATAATTGATACATTTTGCCCTTCCTGAAGTCACTCATCCTCCGGAAATCAAAACAAATCAAATAATAGGAATAAACCTGAACGGTTAATGTATCGAGCACGAATAAAACATCCTAATATTAAATATGTACTAAAATTAGAACTTTAATCGCAGGAAATTACCTGAAAGTTGGAATTGGAGCATGCATCATTGTCCGTTGTGGTATCCACATCTGAGTCATCATATACTGCCGTGTTATCCGTTTCAGAAGCCTTTAGCTTAGCAGTGACTTCAGCGGACAAAATGTTTTTTAACCGTTTCGGAAGCTCCCTAATGCTTGATATAACTGGATCTGAAGACGCGAGAAGGTTGCTAAAAACATCTTTTAAATTACTTTCTCTGAAGCATTTTCTTGAAAATCGTTCTCGATACGCTTTGATGCCTTTGTTGTGTGTTTCATGTGCCTCCTCTGACAGTATTCCGATCAGTAATATTGCCGACGAAATTACAGATGAACCATGAAGCAATATTTTATGCACTGTGGTGGGCATGTTGTACCAAGGATACCTCTCCACAAATAATTTGGCAGTGTCCAATGCATAGGCATCAAAATTATCAACATCATATTCACTCGAAAGGATCAAAAGAATAATCCTAAATTGCGTTATAAGGCCTTCATCTCTGCCCGTTATGTAAGGTGAATGAACTGCGTTTTCAAAAATCTGCGGGCATTATCCCCATCATTTGTGCTGCCGGGTTTTGGATGGTCAACTAGTAACCTCATTTCGATCCGAAATCGCTCTTGTATACGCAACTTACTTTCCCTCATTATCTTCTTTTCATAGATACTTCATCCTTGCTATGTTTTAATCATTAACTTATAGGAAATGTGCAGCAAACATTCGAAAAAGTGAATCCAGTCATAAAGGGTAGAAAGACCGAATGTAAAGGCAGACACATCTGCTTCCCTTTGTTTCATTTCGTCGATCTTATGAAAGAATTTTGCCGTAGCATGGCAAATGTAACATGTCTGAGTGGAGAGATTTGATGACACAGTATTTCGGGCCTTTCTGTCAACCATCGTAAACTGTAAATTGTGCTGCAAAAGGAGCTCACGCTCATTCATTTTGCTGAAGTTGGTATCAGACTATTTATTTTACATTGTACTCGATTTGCTTCCTCGACAGTCGCGTCAAAAGTTTCATCCTGGAATGTTATGCAAATGTGACGACAAAACCAAGGAGACGAAGGCCGAGGATTTTGCCACAAGACAATTCTGTTGAATGAGACGGTATCGCAACTTATTAATTGAAGAGGTACAAAAGACGACAAAAAATACTGGAATCTTGAATAAAACTGCTCTCAGATTTTTTCCTTTATTGCCCTTGCCCAGATCTACTGTCGCATCCCCATTTCGATTTTAATTGCAATATTTTCAAGTCTTCGGGACCGTATTTCTCTACTAGATTTTTTTTAACTTCTAAAATGAGGTGAACGGTATGGTCCAATATGGTTTGCAGCTTGATTTCGACACTTTTCTCGGAGACTTTGAAGTATTCTATATCTGGATAGCAGCAGCCCTTTGCTTTCTGAACCACTTTATACGAGAGAGTAAATTTTCTTGGCCGGAGCTATAACGACATTGTATTGGTGCCTCGATAACTTCCCTTCAACTAAAATTGATAGTGCTGCATCGCCTGTCAGCCTCGGCATTAGGTTTCCTCGTCCCTCATATGCCTCTATATTGTTTGTTCGTGATGGTGTTGAAAAGGCTACTTCCTCCACCACTTTGGCAGCGTCTACATTTCCAACCGAGCGTAAACTCATTTGCGCAGCAAAGGTAAGTTCCGCCGAGCTGACTTCAGACCATAGTAGCACAGTTTTTCGGCGTTTGGACCTCTCACTACTGGAATCGAAGTCTCATGGACGGCGTCCACTAGTTTTCACTGCTGCATTCATCGGAAATGAACATCCTTTTCCAACCAAGTTTTGGTTTTTTTTCTATTAACCTCTTGGTTATCCCGTGAGAAACTTTGAGTTTACATTTCAAGTCCGAAGTGAAGTGAGCCAATATATTATTTACTTCATGTGAAGAGTTGCATGGTGTAAGGTTCATTTCCAAAACGCGGAGTTTCAAATATTCACTTCTATCAGAGAATTTCTTTGAATCTGACATTCATGATATCAAATAAAAAAATCAAAGAGTTTTTTCAAGCAAATGTGTTCTTTACGTGACCCTGTGAGAAAAATTAATGATTTAATGCGATTAGGGAAAAAATTGTCAAACCTCTTCACAAAGCCTCTCGATTTAAATTGCTTGCGCGTGGTGATACATACTAAAATATTTCAAAAATGAGGGAACACGTGGTAAAAGTTATTACAGAATCTAGTAGTCAACATCCGGCACTACAAGTCTCTGTAAATTAACTCTGCCCGATCAAGCCCGATAGTTAACTAAATATCCCGTCGAAATCGTGGATGAGGTGAATTTGCACGATTATTTTTTGCATTGTTAATTAACGCCAAATTAATCAGAGAGAATACAAAGATAGAGATTTTAAGTATGAATAATAATTTCACATACCTTTGTCTATTGAATCCATTTCAATTCAGTTTTTCAAGGTGATTGTTGCACTCGCAAAACAATTTAAGTCAAAGAAGAGAAAAATCGTTGAAAATTTCCCCGAACAACTGACTCGCATAACACCCAACTTTGAACTGATACAAATCTGAAATGGTTAGATTAGGGACTCGGAAAATAGTAGCTTGAATGCGCTATTTGTATCTTCTAAAGACTACATTGTCATCAGAGCTATTTTAGCTACTTTGTATTTCGCATTTTGGCCAGGTTTTTCGGTCACTGTGGGACGGGGAGAAAATCGGCATCGGCATCAAGACCACTACTAACGAATGCAGAGCGAGTAAAATAGTACCAGTCTCGAATTGTCCCGACACATGGTTTAGGATCTTTTTCATGACGCTAATATCAGTCCTGAAAATCGAGCTTAATTCAGCATACTTAAAAACGCAACGTGACGAATGTTATTCTATCCGATGAAATTATAGAATTCTATTATCATGACTGAAAACAGAAATAAGGATGATACCTATTTATTAATCTTCCGATTCTTGGATCCAATAACCAATTGCAGGTAAGCAGGTGAGTTGAAAGACTCAAGAAAATACCGGTGGTGGTGGATTAACACCCCCAATTTTACATCTTTATACATAGGTCATACTGGCCGCTCAATAGATTCACGGGCCAAAGAGCACAAAAATAAGGTGCCTCAAGGCGGACTTCAGTTCAGATTTCGATAAAAAAAACTAATTTTAGAAAACCAACGGAGTGATTTTGTGCCTGAAGTCCTCCATGTGCAGAGGAAAAGCCCCTGACTTGACTTTCTGGAACCGCATCCATAAATAACGAGAACCTCTCAATAACGTCGTTTCCTCATTCAACTCAGCAATTACACCGTATGACCATCTCCATAAGTCCACCGTAATTCAAATAAGCATTACATCAGGGGAACGGCATTTAATCGTTCAATGATATATTGCTGTAGATAATAATTGTGCTGATTAAATTATGTTCAGACCTGGAATAAATACAACAATTTAGTTGCCAATTGTCGAGTCGGTGGGTTTAGCGTCTGTGTGGCTGGAAGAGGAAGCTTCCCTATGCCTTCTCTAGATAGTTTTTTTATTTGCATTAAAGCTGTATTTATCGACGCACCATGTATACTCAGTATCATACTGTTACTTTAGTACAAAATAGAATTTACGTATAGCATACGTTCTCCTCAGCCTGCCCTGATGTGGTAAACGAGGATTATTACACTATGGAGAAGATCGTACACTCCGTGTTATCCTGCAGTGGATTTTTTGTTTCGGTTATGCTTTATCTACCTGTAGATGATGTAATGATTAATGTTTTTTTATTTTTTTTTATTTAACATTTTAATTTTGCATCAAGTTTTGCCTTAAGGCCTAGGCTGGATTGTATCTCTTAGGAACGGTTTTTGATTAACAGGGAGTTGGATTGATTGTTGTGCTGGTTCTGAAAAGACATGTTTTTCGTTTCTGAAAGAATTTTGAGGAATTATATGGTAATTGTGTGACCTTAACGTTGAGTGAGTTTAATTGTTTAATTTTATCATCCTTAGTGTCATGTGGACTTTGGTGGTAATTTTCCAAAATTACCTGGTGCCCTAAAAAATAAAAAGCCAAAGTACCCCTTGCTCTACTATCGAGACACTAAGCTGGCTTGGGACATTTTAGCCAATTGGTGTTATAAGGAGCATTTTAAAGTTATATCCTTCACTCCGGTTGCTGGTTTATTGTACGCAGAAAAGTAAACTTTAAAAAATGCAACGACGGAAAATGATCCATAAATAATTTCGATTAAATTCAACTATTCATCGATTGACAAAATCGATTTTAAAATTTCGATCCGTCGTTTGGGAAATATTTCGGTTTACTATTTTGTTTGCGCGAAGGAAGCGCCCGTTCCTCGCGCCCAACACAAAAGCAGTTATACGTAATTCGCCTGGGAAGCACGACCACTCGCAAATGAAAAATAATCGTTTGGTTGTATCTTCCTCATTCGAAAGACCCGACTTTCTAATTCATTCTTTCCCCCCGCGGTAATCATGACGGATAAGAATTTTAAATGGCGAAAGTCGCTCTCCCGTATAATCTTCCCCTTTTGTTTCGCCCCGAGAATTTGGCGCATTCGCATCCCAGGATGCTTGCTTGCTGCTTTTTTGGCACTGCTTCAGCGAGGCGAGTGGGAGGGGAGGGGAGGAGAGGATGCTGGGAAGGGAACGGGGGATGGGTAGAGAGAGAGGCGAGGGATGCACAGTCTGGTTGAACAAGCCACTGGGAAAGCAAACCCTTGTATCTCGCCATGTAAATGGCGCCCGCTCACCAACGAATCGACCCGTCCGCCGAAAAGAGGCCACTTCCTCCGGAATGCGGTTGGTTGGCTAGCGCACCGTCGGGATTTTCTGGGGTGTGGGGGGGGGGGGTAAGAAGAAGACTAAAACCACCCTATTTTTCAGCCCTCCACTTTTAACCCTCCCTCCCTTCTCTCATCCTTCCCCCATCCTCTCTGCTCATTCTAATCCGTGCTTTCCTACTCTTTGTCCTTCTCGCCGTTCTCTCTCCCACCCTACCCCTCATGATGCAAGTCGCCCAGTCTCCCTGCCAACCGTTCCTCCAAGAGCCCTTCCATCCCCTTCCTCACCCCACCCCCACATATACCCACTTCAGCGAGGAAGCGATTTCACTTGAATTCATCATTCAAATGGACTCTCTCGGCTCCTTCCCGTGTTTCATCACTTTTTTTTGTTCAAGTACGAGTGGATTCAAGTGTTTCCATTTTTTTCTTATTTTAATGGGTGGAATTTGATTGAGCAATAAGCTTAATGCGGCACGATTCTCTCCGGCAATACATCAATGTGGGTGTAGTGGGATGCTGCCAGTGTTTCTTCTGAGTTGTTGGTACTTGTCTGGGGGATGAATATACATGCGGAATTGTGTCAAGGTGCGAAATGTTTGGAGATATTCTTTTATTCCTTGGTAATGTGCAATATCACCATTCTTACCATTGCTCTACAATACTTTGATTCTATTTTTTTTCCAAATATAATCCTCAGATTTATTCAGTATCATTCTTTCTGCAACCATACATAGCCGAGTGTCCCACTTCAATATATTTATTACTATCCTTTTCACAATAACTTGCATCTCTCATTTGAGGTCTCATAGTACAGTTCTAGCTGCTAGCTATGTCTTTTAGAGTAAATCATGACTCCTTATTTCTGCTAATTTCACTCTTTTTAACCTAAATATAATATGACATTTATTTTTACCGTAATTATTATGCTATAATTAACAGATTTATTGTAATATATTTTTCCCCACGGTCTAGAAATAATTGCTAATGCTTTTTAATTTCTTTTTTGCACCCTCAATATGATTTCAACTTTTTCTTTTCCTAAGTATATTTATTATGATCTAGGCGTCGAAGTGATTCAGCATTTAATGCTACGAGTTTGTCTTGGGAGAAATTTTAAAGTTCATCTAATGATCTCACGGTATATCTATTGCGCAGATTCCCCTCGGGCATTCCGCCGGGCTATGGGCAATATGGCCTACGATTCAACACTCCACTAGATCATCGTCCTCAGCTGAATCTATCATGAGGAAGATAGTTTATCTAATGATTGATTCTCTGAACGCCATGGTCACTATCGCATAGCATTATAGAATGAATGGTTATGTTAAAGAATTGTATGACAAACACCCATTAGCTACCTATTTCATTAGTTGTTGCCGTTAAGGTGTCATATGCGGGAATACTAAATCAATTTTTACAGAGCAAAATGTGGAGTATTTTTTCATAATGATACAGCTCTTACAGTATTAGAAATATTGCCGCAAACTTCTACTTCGACATATACCGTATGGGTTTAGGGAAATTTTAATGGTACTTCGAAATTCACAAAATGAGCCTGTTATATTCAATAATTTATACTGCCAAACTGTGTTTTCTCTTGCCCATTTTAAAGGTGATATGCAATTAGCTGCTAAAAGAGAGAACACAATTTAATAATACGTAGAAAAAGAACTAAAAGTGCAGCTGAGGATTTTTGAGCTAAAAACTGTGATTTCCATAAGTTTAATTTTTACACATCTTTAAATCTTTCACTTCCGCTTGTTCTTCGATCTTTCATGGCAGAACTTGTCGTTAATATGAAAACATTAGCTCCAATAACATGTTTTACGAAGGTTAAATTGGATTCTATTTTCTTGTTAGGTTAAATCCGTCGTAGTTTAGCCTAGAGATCAATTTCAATAGAGATTCCTCAATTACATATGCGTAGAAACCACAGTCTCAGACGTTATTTGATATTATGTGCGAGTTATAATTAACAGCACAGAGTTATTAAAATGTATCTTATACTCTGCTTTTAATGCGTAGTCCAAGTGGTTCTCGGTCTCCTTTAGTATTCCCGTGTTAAAGTAGAAATTTTGAGTTATTGACGTAAATCGCCCGTAACCATCCGTCAAAAACGCATGCACAAATGCTGATGTATCTCGCTTCAACTTATTTGATTTGTGATAGAGACCTAGATTGAAAATAGTAGGCATCGATATCGTGCAAAATGAAATAAGGTTAAAATGTTTGTATGCATTGCATGTTTCGCGGCCATAAATCGTGAATGCAGTGCACGACAGAACGCTAATTATCACGTGGGTGATTTGACTGCGCTGAATGCAATGCACTTTGGGATGTTTAATTTCTGTTTAAAAACGTATCAACTTCATGACGTTATTTGGTTATCTTTGTTGGAGCAATCTGTTTTCACTGAAACACAAAGATAATTCGAATTCGTGGGTCCAAGCCTTGTGATACTGTTATCTGACTAATTCAAATATATCATAGTGGGAATAAATACGTCTAAAGTCTTCCTGTCAAACAAAAGGTGTCAAATTTTTGTGTAATTAGCCAAGTAACTACTACTCAACGTCACATGTAAATGAAAATATAATTTTTGAAGCTTCGATATCTTTATTGATTTAGGTCGACACCGCCCTTAACCGTAGCTTTCGTTTTAACTTAGCTTTCGTTTTTTCTCCGCGTTGCGGTTCGAGGTCACTTGAATTTTTACAATTTTACTGATAATGCAAACAAGTAGTTTTTAATGTTTAAATGAACTATCATTTGTACTGTAATGCCTACCATGTTATTTGCACTACAGATCGTTCAAAAACCCGCTGTAATTATCAATCAATTTATAAAGAATTTAATATCCGTGATAGAAGATTTTGTGGAATACTATTACGTGATGAAGGCCATGTCAAATGGCGGTTGCCCATCAGGCAAATAATTTAATTTTTATCTTAATTGTTTTTTTTAAATAATAATTTGAGCGATACAGAATTTGCAGTCCTTTCGACGTTTCTTGAGTTTTGATTGGCTAAAATATGACAGACAATGTTCAAATAATTGATTGTTATCCAAATTTTTGGCATGCTATTCGACTTTTTATACAAAACTCGTTTCATTCTCACTATAAATGCCTTCAGAGAATTAAATTAAAAAATATATCTGTTTAATAGAATAAATTATAAATTTTGCGTATTTGAATTCCGTCGATGGACATGAAGAGCCGGTATCATAGGACTTTCTTATTTTGAAAGATACCATTTCATTTGTGATGAAGAGAATTGTAAATTTTAGTCGCAAAAATGTTTTAATTTTTAAGTTATTCAAATGTTTTAAATTGTGAAAATGTTAGTTTTGTGTCATTAAAATGTATTTTTTGAGCGCCTATATTGCAGCTATTTCTTTCTATTTAGAACTAATGAGTTTAACCCCCACGGGGTTGTTATTGAGACTAGATGCAAAAGGTACTTTTGGTTCTTCAACCTACACGTAAGCTTATTTGGAAACATATTGCCGTGAAATTGAGTTTCCCTCTCTATTAATCAAGTGCATCTCGGCCAGTTAATTCATATTTTGGTGCATGATAGTGAATTGAATTTGATCCAGGAATTCCTTAGTTTTTGCTGCAGATTTCAACAAGAAGTTACTTTCCTGAAATCAATATTCATTAATCCTGGCTTTCGCAACTTCCAGTACGAGCTATCCGTGTTATAAAGAATTTAATCTCGGTGACAGAAGATTATGTGGAATAATATTACGTGATGAAGGCCATGCCAAATGGTGGTTGCCTCTCAGTATTACGAATATTCCGTGGCGGATGGCGTGCCAACTTCGTAATGGTTCATAAAGGTACTTGTCATCTGAAATTCCGTCAGTCTCTCCAAAATGTGTGAATTAGGCATTGAATAAAAACAATTGATGCATGGAGTGGTTGTGACCGACCGAGCCAGGTTCATCCAGTCCTCTGGATTACATTTCAGTCTCCTAGGAATAAATCGTGGAGTCGAAAACGTGGTGGCCCGACACGCGCATCGACGTGCAGGCCGCCCATCGTATGTCTTCTCTTCGGGAGCGTCGCTAGGCTGCACCTCTGCTATCCCTTAATATGCGCGCGAAACGCTTTCTGGGAGTTAATTTCCTCTGCCTACGAGAATCGAAGATTCCTCTCTTCCAGGCCTATATTAAGATCCGAAATTATCTCAATGCACCATTTTGGGAGTCTGTTTACTTTTCTTCTTTGAATATTGGATAGCAATCCTATTTCTTAAAATTAAAATGGGGAAGGTGAAGTTCACGCATCTTTTAAAGGTTTAGGAGAGATTCTATCAATTAGAAAGTGTGCAAATTATATACTTTGTGTTCCACCAATTAATGCCCCCAATAGGTAAACATATTTATTTGGTACGATATTTGATAGAGATGCTATGTATAAACTCAAATTTTTAATGCTAATTTTGTGGAATTATATGTTAAGTATGTTGTTTTGTGGAATAAATGGCTTAAGCTTTAAGATTTTCGTGATTCGAAATGGAATTTGTCAAAGTCTTTGTCTCAATAATCGCGCCCGATATTTTAAATGATTTATTTATAATTATTCTCATATATATTTTTCACATTTATTTATAAGTATTCTCATAAGTTTCCAGGCTGGTGTTAAACAAGGGTGAGGCCCCTTGATGTTTCAACATTCCGCAAATACCCTCTTTGTTGAGGTATTATCTTTGCAATGAGTAAGCATTTTTAAAAAATCCAACAATCTTGTGGTCTATATAATGGTATATGTACCTGGTATATTAATCCTAAAAACTGTAGTGGTCTTAGAAAATATCTCCTGTTGTAAAATGTTTTTCAAAAGTCAATTTTTAATAATCTTCAATTTCTCAGGCTTCTTTTATGTTTTTGCGGAAATATCGTCCAATAGCAGTTCATTCATGTGAAATAATTCTAATGTAAACCAGTGACCCTGCTTATCTAATATCGGTATCTAATCTGCTAAGCTATAAATATGTAATTTTCTCCCACGCAGCAAATGTATGCTTCATAAATATGGAATTTAGTTCAGGCATCCATCAGAAAATGTCGTTTCACAGTAAGATCTTTCAACAACCTACGCAATTTAACGTTCGCGCAGGAGAATTGAGGCGGGTGAAAGCAGTAGAGGATGGAGAATGTCGTGGGAAGCTGAATATTTGGGAAAATAAAGGCTAAGCGTGCTTCAAAAGTTTAAGGAAACAGTATTTAGTAAGGAATTGTCCAAAGACCTAGTCATTGTGGCTCTATGATGATAATGTGCGAAGTTGGACGGGGTACTTTCAGCACTTGCTAAGAAGTAATGAAGGAGAAGCGGATAGTGGCAATATGTATTAGAATTATACACTTTTTTATCAGGAATTGGGTACATAATCAATCGCGGAAGTCAAGGATGCTAAGGGAAAATTAGAAAAAGGCCCGAGGAGCCGACAACATCATTAGTGAATTACTGAAATACGGAGGTAAAACCTCGTGGGGAAAGTGTCATGAGTTTTTCCAACCCTTTATTTCTGGGCATTAGAATTGGATTCATTATCTTTCATAATTGCCTTAGTGTATGCTACATAATGAATAACTTCAATTGCCATTCCGAATCGCAGCTTAGTACAATATTGCTGTGTATTCCATTATCTATGTCATTTAATTCAGAACACACTTAAGATCGATACCTTTGCACCCAATGACAAAATAAATTAAAAGAAAAAACTTGGTCACATGCAAATACATAAAAATCGGAAAGAGGTTAAGATAATGTAAAGTAAGAAGTATATACGTGACAAATAGAGATATAGTTTGATTGTTCCCTTTCATAAGGAATAGGACAATTGGAGCTGTACGAATTATAGAAAATTAACATTACACAGTGCCGCCTATAAAGTGCTCTCCTGTGTTTAATTAATCAGTATTGTTTAATACGGTGAAATGGCCATATAGACGAGCATTATTCCGGACATAAAAAGGTCCGTTCAACCATTGGCCTCTTGAATATGTTACGAAAACCGTTCGAAAAATACTATGAAGGCAAAACTACTCGTCAATATCTCATTATTAATTTCAAAATATAATTTGAATAAGTCGACTGAAGAAGAACATTGAAAGCCTTAATTGAACTAAGAATCAGTAAAAATGCCCATTGTGACTTACGGGTGTGAAAAATGGTCTATTGTGAATTAACAACATATTTTAAAGAAAGATGATGAAAATAATTAATGGTCTAATGCGCAGTGGAAATATAATGTGAATTATTCAAAAAATGAGGAAACAAACAATTTTATTCAAGGAGAAAACATTATTCAATACATTAAGTCTCAAAATTTGAAGTATTTTGGACATTTGAAGCGAATGCGAATATTAAGAGGAATAGTGCATTTTCCTACGTAGAAGCCAGGGCAGAAATAGCAGGAAAGGTGGTAGATGATATTGCTGGTGGTACAATTGGCCGTAGAGGGAGATATTTTTGGGGAGGGGGAGGCAGAAGGGCGGAGGACAGAGCAGCATTTGCACCTACTTACTTAATGCATATATTTTATCTCTGAACATCAATTTCTTTTGCCCTATTCATCATCAAGGATTTTGATTGCTCATCAGGTACTTTCCGTTGCCACTGGCTAATGCGTACTATGTGTTTGATATATCTCTGGCTTTTTCAAAAGATTTTATCCCAGCCATTGTGGCTATTATTCTATCTTTAATATTCTTTCAAAGAGCTAGCAAGTCAGCATTTAGAAGAACTCATAAATTCATGGAAAAAATGACATGACCATGCGGGCGATACACGGTATGGAACGTCTTGCGTGGAGTCGTGTTGCCTTTCCTCCGCCTTTTTTTGATCTCATATCTCCTGAGCTCAATTCCAGTCGCTCGTGCCATTAATTTCCTTGATGATTGTATCTTTTCCCCATTGGTTTGGAGTGGCACCATTTGTTCTCCCTCAAACATTTTCTGGTATTCTTTTCGGAAATGAACCATTCTGCTTCAACTTGAAATTTGTAAAAGACAATGACGATGAAGACCGATTCAGAGTCAGAAAAAATCATTACAAATAATTATTCTGGGAAGGTATGCCGTTGATACGGGATTAATCAGAAAAGAATAGTTTCATCCACATTTTAGAGCAATAATTTTTTGATGATTCTTCTTCATGACCTCTTTTAATAATGCAATTTATTTCAGGAGACCTATATCTCCTGAAAAAATATAGCAATAATATTGGAATATCATGATTTTCAGTACATAATACTTACTAAAAGAACACTAATAACAAGCGAAAAAAATAGGTGAGTCTGCGCGTTATCTTTCTTGCATCACTAAGTGAGCCTGATACATCTGTTTGGAAGGCCCTTGGTTCACCGCATAATCTTTCTGAATTATTGTGTATAAGTTGTAGAGGAAAGATTCAGTTAATATTAATTTATATTCTTGTTGAACAAAAATATGATATATCCAACTGATTATTTTGAAAACAATATTAGCACAAACGCATAAATAAGGTTTTAAATTATTCAGAATTTTTTCGAAAAGAGATAAACTGCTTGCAACATTACATGCCCATAATTACTCATAAAGACGAGAAAAACCTGTCCGAAATATTGTGATGCTTTAAACCCTTACAGCCATGGTAGATTTACGAAAGGAGGAATTATTCTGAAAATTTCCTGAAGAAAAGCAAATATTTAGTACATCGACTGAAGGTACTAAGCATAAAATTATAAATGTTATTGACACTGTTTGTCGGGAAGACTGCTGAGTGGAGAGCTGCAAAAAACCATCCTTCTGAAACCTGTTGATTTTGACTCGTTATCATTTAATGTGCAACGAAATTGAGTCAATACTCTTAAGTTAAATCTTTACGTAACTCTATAATAATCGTTCATATTTCTTTATTTCCCCACTGAACTGTTCTGCTGAATAATTAAGACCAAGGAGGTGATGTGGTCGCTTTATGCTATCATATGCAACGGCCCAGGATGATTCTTTAGGTCAGCCACGTGCATGACAAGTGACCTGGATGGTTAGAGACGAAAGCGTCGATAAAATGGAATAGGGATCTCCGGGGACATGCATGATTGTCAAGGCCGGCGTGGATGTTATTCGGTCCACTGGCGATCGACCAATCAATCCGTCGAAGTGTGGAGAAGACCGGAACGCAAGCTGAGACTAGAAAAATCTCTTCTGCGGGGAAATCAATTTGCGAGATAATCGATTGTCGAATCCGCCACGCGTCACTCGACCCTGGGAGTTTGAGAACGAAACCTAGTGAAAAAACGTTTTCACTTACAGAAAGTTTAATTTGGATGCTTTTTATCTCGCTTGAATTGAAAAATAAACTTTATTTCTTACAGTGAAAGCTAGCTTTCTTCTTTTCCACAGTAACTATTACTATTTTTTCCTGGAACACTATAGTTCTCATTACGACTTATTGGTCGCTTATTACTGTTAAAGTGAAGACCAAGGTGCGCTTAATTCCATTCATTTAAGTAGTTGAATATCCTACCTGCGCTAAAAATTTGAACCTCAGTTTATGCAATACCAACTCGTCCTCAGTGACCGGGCAGCGACTTAGCCTATATGTGCCTAAAGAGCAAAATCCATTTTTCTGTTTTAAGATGCTGGTGGGTTGTCCCCCGTAGTTGTCCATTATGCCAGCATCACAGTTTCGCCAGGTCTGCAGTTGGCTTCTTAAAGTCAGTGAAGATGCTGATGCTTGCCTATCTTAATTCCATCATCTGTGCGTAACTGCGAATGACCTTAGTCGTCGAAGCACCCTAATCACCCAAGTACTACTACTACTTTGTGCGTAACAGGTGCGCTGTGATTGCTTGCTTTCCTGTTTCTGTTTGAACGCGCGTTTGCAGGAATTGCAAATCAAGTAGCTGTCCTCCCCGAGGAGGTTAGAAAAGAAATAGAGGTGACATACCACTTGATTCTTGAAGCCAATTCCGCCATTGCAGTCGGCACAGTTTAGACCTTCCTCTGGCTTACGTGTCCGGCGGTCGCGTCCGATTTTCGTCAAATCTAAGTTAAAAACCACCGACAAGGCGATGTTTGGTGACTGGTTTGGCAACACCTACTCGGTAAAAAATCCTTCCCAAGCACCCCTATTCTTGTTTTACATTGGCTCATGAATGTTCACGGTCATGCCTCCTCCATTTCATTTTAACCTACTTGGTCCTCCCTATTGAAAATATTTGCATCCATTCCGATTTTACTGCATATGTGGAAAGTAGCGGTTATCGTTGAGGAAAGATTTTGCATTTTCAAAACCCCAAAGACCTATATCTTCCAACTCATTTGGCCGCGGAAGCCATCTCTCATCGATTTCTCATTGGGTTTTCAAATACGGCTGTCTGCTACTTTGAAGGAGCCTGGGAGTTTACACTTTTTTGCAATAACCATTCAATAATGTTTTTATTTTAGTATGCGATAATTGTTTTGGAACAAGAGAATTGACCTCCTGGTGACCTTCGAGCGTGATTCACCAGGAACGATGGCGTTCCATGCAGATCCCCTGGCTGCGAGAACAAGCGTTGTCCATTCTGTGGTCTGAATATAATGGAATGAGGACTTGCTACCCTTTAAAAAAAATCTTTTGGGAAACTTACGGAAAAGATGATGCATCACATGAATTAGGATCTAATGTTGAATTTGAAGAATTAAAAGTGGAAGTTTACCTAGACTCCATTTTGTAAGTAGATAGTAAGTAGTGGAAACCCCGTTTCTATGTAAGATAAAATCATTAACTTGTTGAAGCTTTAATATATCCGTGTGAATATTTGTTTTCCCCGGTTTTTCCACCTTCTCTTCTCCCGACAAATTGCGTGACTGTCATCTGGGTTTTCGCTCAGCCCGAGTCGATGGCAAATCCTATAAGGGGTCTCGCGTACTCTCTGTCTGAAACTCTCTCTCTGCCTTCTCGTCTCATCTCTTCCTTCGAACCGTGCGTGGGGTATCCTTCGGACTTCCAATCGCTCAGAGGCGATCATCGTTCAAACTCGTGGTGCCATCCTCCCGGCTTTCCTCGCTCACTTATTTTTTCAGCGCTTGCCGTTCGAGCTTCGTCGAGTGCATTCTCCGCGTCTACGCCACACTCCCGACGGGAAAAGGGCGTGGCGACTCTCGTGGGAGCCAATCAATCCGTGCGGAGAGAGACGATGGGTAATTAGCGCTTGGCCCTCGGCCTCGCGCACTCGATTTCGATCCGATTGGGGCAAAGTAGAAAGGTATATTGATGCGGAGGGGGGGGGGGAGATTCAGACCTGACAGCACTTTAACGTAGCCATGAATATACATATGGATCCTAAACTTGCCCCCAGGGGGTGTTGCCAAACATTCCGCATGCACCGAAAAATCAGGACCAAGCAGATTGTAGCGCCACCACTCGAGAGAAGGTGGTTCTAATAAGGGAAGGCCGTGATTCAAATGGAGATACTGGCAATAAAGGTACCGAAATTGGCCTCCCAATTAAACCGGCCATTTTTTACACACAGAAGCGGAACCATGCCGACTGCAGCGCGACCTATCTTTTGCGGAAAGCTAGGCAACACCTCCGCCCGTACAGTGGTGCCGAAGACTTAGATCCATATGTATATTCATGAACGTAGCGTATTGATGCGGAATGGGAGAGAGATTCAGACCTGACAGCACTTTAACGTAGCATCTCAAAAGTCTTACTTATGCACAAAACACTTTTTTTATGTGTAATATTCCTGTTTAACGTAGAGAGTCAAGCTTTTGCGTCACTTGTCTGAACTATTTTGGAAGTTGATAATTTTTCATTTCCAAACTTTTCAAATTGAAAAATGTGTATTCGGGTGATATTCGATCTCCAAGAAGAGACGAGGAGCCATTTTATGTTGCCTTTTGATAAACTTGACTGCTGGCAGTTTACTTTTTGGAAATATTATAATAAGATATTTATTCAAATAATGTCAAGGCCAACTGCGTTTAAATTCACAGAGTAGGTATTTTATTGGTACAACTTGTTTCAACGCTACGGCGTCATCATCAGGTACCTGGTCAACTGACGCCGTAGCGTTGATACTAGTTGTACCAATAAAATACTCTGTGGATTTAAACATAGTTGGCCTTGTCATTATTTGAAAATGGACTTCCACAAAGTTACGCCAGAACGGATTGAATTAGATATTTATTTATAAATAGACATTTCATGTTCCTCACTTATTGTTAGCAACCCCGACTGGTTTTAACGCTTTGTGTGAAACTCACCAGGGGATTACATTTTTTCCTGTGGTGAGCTTTAATTTCTACTTGGTCGAACCAATAAAGGGGAGAATATTAGGGAAATAGTGGTTGGATCGAAGGACTAGCGAAAGTAAGGGAATGTTTAAGTGGACGAGAATAAAACGTTTGTCGATGAATATCTGTTACTAATACCACTTTTATTAAAGTGGCACTAGTTACAGATATTCATCGACAAACATTATAATGGAATAACACAAAGTTAATGATGAACTAGTGAATTTTGAGAATAAAACGGACTAAAGGTCTAGTAAACGAAAAATTGGCATTGGGACAATGACAATGAGGTAGGCATGTGATATTGAGTGAAATGTTGGTACTTTTGCTCTTACAACCTTGGAGCAAGACAAAATTAGAAGAAGGTGAAAAGACTGGATTTTCTTGGCAATTTTAATAACCCTTTGATGCTGTACTTAAATACTTATATTGTACCCTTAGATACTGCATCTCCTTAGGCTATTGTTCTTTTCTGCTGTGATTTTTTCCTTGACCAAAAGAATAACTCTTATAGCTGACTGAGGAATTCCTTGTTCTACTTCTATTAATAGGTAATCTCCGATCCTGCTTTACTACTCAGCTTATGAACAGCATGGTTACTTTTGTCTATTCGATACGACCTATTCTATTCTCATTTTTTGCTTATTCCTTGTTTTCTTTCTTCTGCATATTTTTCCTCGTCATAATTCCGCGCTGGAATCATTGGATTCTATGATAAATGGGGGAACGTTTTAAAGAAATCTGGTAATAGGAAAACAGCAGGCATAAATAGGTCATGTAGTGGTGTGCATCTAGCTAGAGGTGACGGAGCGTGGCCTTATTTCCCAAGATCCCCCTGCTGCACACCCTCTCACCTCTCTTGGTGTTTCATTTCTGAAAATTGGAAGAAACTAAGGTTTACTTGGAAGCACGGGACGCATTAAAAAAAAATCTTGACCCCGTGAAGGATATTATTCTGCCGGGAGGATTGAACAGAAGTCAGGCTGAGTGGAGGGAGGGAGACAGTATGGGCGCGAGGAATGCAAACACGCCCCTGACCCGGTCCGCGCTTGAACAGCGAGGCGCGAGTCGAGAAAGCAGGGGGGACAAAAGAGGGGACGGGGGGGGGGAGGCACACTCCACGCCCCCGCTTCGCTCTCTCCCTCTCTGGAGAAAAGAGGAGAAAAAAAACAAGCCGCCGTGGGCCTTGTCGCAATTCACGGGAATATGCAGGCGAGAGTGCGGGGTCCGTAGTAGGCGGGCGGCAGCGCCGGTCTCTGCCCTCCTCGGGATATTCTCTTTGCCCTTTGCTCTCCTTTACACTCCCTCTTCCCACCCCTATTTCTCTCATTCTTTCCCTTTCATTCTTCACCTCCACCCACCATCCCACCCACCCGCACCCCTCTCGTCATAACTATAATGGTTTTCTCGTCGCTCTTAATTTTCGAGTTCTAACAGGGACCAGTCCAGTTTCTCCCCACCTCCCAATCTGACTTGTCTGGCCTTATTTTTTTCCTCACTCAGCGCCCTCCCACCTTCCTCACGTCTCTCAATCCCCACGACATTCCTCGACTTCTTCTCCCAACCCAGACGAACCGTCGTCATGTTTCTCCTTCTGTAAACTCGCCCGCGTTTCTTGGTACCTGAAAGGGACTTTTTCTATGCTCTATCGAAGACAATTAAAAATGTCATTCTTTGCTATCATACCTCAGGCCCTTGTCCTGATATACACTTGAGAGCATACATGTGATTTAGTTTGCCGAGGAAAGCGCAGGTGACGGGTGACAGAAATGAGACATTTTTTAAGGGTAGCATAGCTTCGGTGCAGGAACCAAATAGAGGGAAATGTTTCTGACACACCAAGGAATATTATATTTGCCGTTGTCAAAAATGCAAGTGGACTGATATCAAAAGTAAGCAGGAGGTCGTCTAGTGCTTAGTGTCCTTGGCTGAAGTGTTCTCACGGCTTATGGAAAATTCCTACGGCCAGTAAAGAATTCAATGTCTTTCCAATAACGCTGTAATGGAGGTTATTTACAAGTACAATGTCAATTATTTTTACTAGTTACAGGTGACTACATCAATTTATTCTCCATAGTAACCCTTGAATCTTTCTCAATTACGTTGCTGTACGTTGGATATATAATAATTAAAATATTTAAGCAGGATAAAAAAATTTATGAAAATCACTGTCTATCAATTGCTTGTTTAACTTTCTACAAATTCATTATTAACTGGTTAAAAGTTTTCTCTGCAAGTATCAATGCATTGTATCAACGATGTGTCTGTGTTTCAGCGCAACCAAGTAAGTCATAACATTTTCAACCGTGCGACTTGAATTTTGAAAAACTTAAGTGATCTTACGTAGAGACACTTTTGTTTGTGCACCAAACAAAACACTGAGCAGATGTTTTAATTGTAGCGTTTGATTGGTTGGAAAAACAAAATGAATTCTCTCACCAATTTTCCTTGAAATATTTTATTTTAAAGTCTAGTGCCAAAGCTTTAAAGTGCAGGCATCCATTTTTAATGCAGCTTGATATAATTCAGGTTTTCGACGAACATTTTTAACTGTGATTCAATCTATAACTGCTTAATGAGCTTGGTTTCGTCTTTTGAATTCAACTTCCAAAATTTTTTAATTGACAGAACTAAGCTCACCTATTCGTTAGATAACCTGTTAAATCTTTTAAATCTAGGCTTTCGCAATGGGAAGAGCCGTAAAATATAAATTTAAAGGAAAGAGGGCCAATGCGTTGCACATCATACTTTACCATGCTATCCACATGCATGATGAAATCGCAGAAATTTTCTTGTCAAACTTTGTCTCAGTTGTGACTTTCTTCCGTAAATCAAAAAAGAAATATCCCCTTTCCACTTAAATATCATGCACCAATTTTGTTAGGTAATAAAGATGAGATAAATTTACAGAGATATATACAAGTTATCCCTATAATGTTTAAACTGTAAGAACAGTTACATCAAAGATTTCAAGATTATTTTTCAATTCATTGAGTTAATGGATTTTGTGGTCAAACTATTCAGAGCAATCCACTCCCGCAGAAATCATTTTGGTGAACAGGTGAATATGCAAATTTTTGTCATTACTTTACGCTGCAGAATCGATCAGTTCTACTAATTTTAATTGTTAGTTGTCTACGTGAAATATTTTAGAATATTTTTTTTATATTTATGAAGAAGTTGAGAATTGGTGAACGTGCTTGCACAAGTATCGATGAGCTGTATTCTGAACACATCATTTTCGCATAAAACCCTTGTTGTCATCTCTTCGGGGAAAAGAGAATTGCTCCCATATAAATGAAAATAAAGCATTCTTTTACATTTTACGTCCATGGCTCACCCAAATTCCTTCAAGACCGTTCTACCAACCGTGGCCTTTTCTCTCAGCGCCGTTGAATGCAGTCCATCGGTCCTGAACTGTGCAACATTATTCATGAGAATTGATGCTAAGCATTTGCTCCAATCTTTTCCTCTGGCAAAAGAAGTCACTCCTGAAAACGTGGAATTCCAAAACCATCCTTTACTTTCTTTCTTTCCGAGGAAGTTATTCATGCGGAGCAACGTCCCATCCGGTTATGCGTTTCGCCTCAGATGTAAAATGGCATTCATAGTCTACTACCCTTTCTTCCTCAATCGGAAATGGTTTCTTGTCTTTTTTCTTCCCTCCGGTGATGTCTTTTCTTGCTCTGATCGATTTCGACTACTTACCTCTCTCTTTCTCTCGTTCACATTCTATTCTCTTCACCCCTTCTTTTTTTCTACTCCTTCCTCCCTTGTTTCTTCACGCTGCTACCCTTGTCCTTCTTGCACCGTTACGTCCCCTCCTCCGTCCCAGAGCTCCCCTCCCGTCCACGGTCCACCACCTCATTCTTATTCATATTTTCAACTTCTATTGTTTCATTATCCCCGAAACTTTTCCTACGCTTATTATGCATGCGTCCTTTTTTTCTTCCGCCTTGGAGAGTGGCTCCCTCTTCCTTACGCGCACGGCTCCCATCTTGAGGAGCCGTGGAGCCAATCCCTTTATTTTTTGTCGCCTATCTGACGATGCCAACTTCATTTGCCTATAAATAAGTTTTTATCTTGCCCGGGTTTTCTCCCTCTCTTTCTTCCAAATGCAAATCCTCTCCTTTCCCTTCACTATGTCTCTCTCGCGAATTCCATGCAAACCTTTCCCTACTCTCCTCCCAACCCTCCCTCACTCCGCTGCCCCGCCCAATCCCTCTCCCCGCGCGCCTTGATTTGTGCCCCTTGAGGGAGAGTAGAGATCACTGGCGATCCCGCTTGTCTCCCCTTCTTTTGTTACTCGCATGCCTCGAGAGATGACCACCCCTGCGGCGGTTTATTTTTTTCCATGCGACCCTCGCCTGATTTGCAAAGAAACCCGGGAACGTGTATGCGTTACGTTACAGTGAGGTGATTTACGGAGCGCTTTTTTTACATTTTTATTCGCGTCTCTTTCTTCAGTTTTTTCATTCTCGTAAAAAAAGGAGTTCGTGGGTCAGTGTATCCTTCGGCAATCTTGTGTTGGGTCCTTTTCAAATAGGTTACCAAGTCTCCAGTGCACTGTACCCAATTTGCCGGAAAGTATGAAATTTGATCCGCGTATGAAGGACTAGAATTTTATTTCTTGCTCGTCTTATTTAACTCTGTGATAGTGGTTCGTCAATCCAAATGTATCGGCGCTATAAACATTGAAAATAATCAGGTTCCTTATATGGGTATGTTTTGATGTATTTTAAAGCTAAATTAATCGAGAGAGTGCTATTTAAGTGGCCAGAATCTTGCTTGATTTGCAAAAAATAGAATAAAAAGTGAAAATATAATTGAGATGCTGTATTCTATTAATAATGTACAAATTTGAATTTGTCACATGATCTAGAAATTTATTCATAAGGATAATGTATGCCATAGGTGGATCAACCTCAAATGTACCTGCTTATCAGGATATTTTCAAGAATTGTTCGTCTAATTCACATTACGGCCTTGAATTTTTGTCCCACCTTTTGATCAATATTACCTGCTTATAAATACTGACATGAGAATGAATTTCCTCTCGGGTGCTTGAGAAGGGAATTCGGTGGAGTAAGTTACCATGTCGAGGTATCAGTAGTTGGGATTTTGAGTTAACAATAGTGAGGAGGGAATGTGGTGGCAAGTTTGAAGTAGGCATATGCCACGTTAAATGATCAGTACTCAGTGATGATAAATTAATTTTAATCTAGGATTTACGCCCGGAATCGGAGGAAAATATGATTTACCAGGCAAAACTTATATTTAGCTCATTCAGTTCGACGAAACTACAGTTATTCACTGGAAAAAACCCAGTCCAGGCGACTGATTTATAACTATGAATTTGACATATTCGTGTGATAATACAGTCATAATTTAAAATAATTTTACTCTTATAGTTATTATTTGGTATTATAGTTCTATTTCTTCATGGAAGCTAAATGTTTTTAAAAAATCTGAAAAGACCTCGAAAAAATTTTAGTTATTATTTGGTATTATAGTTCTATTTCTTCATGGAAGCTAAATGTTTTAAAAAAATCTGAAAAGACCTCGAAAAAATCTTAGTTATTATTTGGTATTATAGTTCTATTTCTTCATGGAAGCTAAATGTTTTTAAAAAAATCTGAAAAGACCTCGAAAAAATCTTAGTTATTATTTGGTATTATAGTTCTATTTCTTCATGGAAGCTAAATGTTTTTAAAAAATCTGAAAAGACCTCGAAAAAATCTTAGTTATTATTTGGTATTATAGTTCTATTTCTTCATGGAAGCTAAATGTTTTTAAAAATTCTGAAAAGACCTCGAAAAAATCTTAGTTATTATTTGGTATTATAGTTCTATTTCTTCATGGAAGCTAAATGTTTTTTAAAAATCTGAAAAGACCTCGAAAAAATCTTTTCCAACTTAAAAATGCCGATATTCCGTATTTAAGTTCTACGATTATCATTTTTATTCTTAATATTTTTTTTCTCTTCACTGTGGAGATTTCTCTAGATAAGAAATTTTAAGTGAGAGACTATTTAAGAATTAAACGCAAGCACAAGGAATTTTATTGAAAATAAATTATTAGCGCCCTAGCGTATTCCCTTTTAGTGTTGGCGAGATCGTTTCAATATCTACTTATGCCTGTTTAAAGTTTTAAATATTTTAATTATCGTTGTACTAAACCTATTGACAATAGATCTCTGAAATTTAAAACTTAACTGCAAAAGGAGCTTTTGATGCATTTGCGGAGACACTCAAAATAGCGCTATAAATTACCTTAGGCAACACCTCGATAATTTAAGCAATATCTTTCGTTAATATAGTCAGGAAGTTTTCATTTGAAAGCTTCCTTGTTTTTTATTTCACTCAGTTAAGTTAAAATTCTGATCCTTAATTATGAATAGCCACATTGGAAATGACTAAGGCTTTTCAATGGGACAAACTGTTCTTAAGAAAATAATATGATGACATTTCAGCTTGAGACGAATCAACATTATATCCGTGACAGATTTTTCTGATGAGGCTCGTGTGATAGTTTGGTAGAGTTTCACCTCCGCACTCGGTCTTCATTGCCGTCAGTGGATTCGTGGAAAGAGACAGCACAAGTTCGTGGAGTGTACCTTAATTAATTTTCCCGCCAAAGTGCTTCTTCCTCTTTCCGTAGACGTCGTCACCCGCATTTAACCCTTGGGGCGGCGTCTGTTTTTTTGTCGCTCTGCGTTATGCTTGTGAGTCGCGAGCCCGGAAGGATAAGGAGGGAACCCTCGCGGTAATGACTCCTCCTCGCAAGATTATTTCGCAAGGCGTGTCCACGTCATCGCCTCTAATCCCTCGTCTTATCCCGATCGACCCCTCCCCCACCCCCCTCACGCCCGCTCCCCCTCAGCAATCCTTGACTCGCCCCAGCCCCTCTTCCGCCCCTCCTGCACCCACCGCCCCTCCCACTGTCTTCCTCCCGTCTCTCTCGCCACCAACCCCCATTCACATCCATCACCACCAACCCCTCTCGCTCCAACGAATTCCCTGAATTCATCTGAAAGGGTAGGTGGTTATTTTCATACAATTTAAGAAGCTCAAATAGTACTCTCAGACCAGTGTTTTCAATTACTCCTTACTTACTTACTTACTCCTGTGGCCACTCAAATCCAAGTCGATTTTTGGCCTCGCCGACAAGTTGTCTCCAGACTCTTCTGTCCTCCGCCATGTCAACCTCCCTGCCCCAAGTCTTCTCATGTCTTCAGCCACTAAGTGGTCATTCCATCTTAGTCTTCCCAGTCTTGGCGCCTTCCTTCTGGTTGACCTCTCCACACTCTTCTTATCATCCTCCTCCCTTCTTCTTACATGACCGAGCCACCTAATTCTCCTACTTCTTATCACAGCCACAATATCTGGTCTTCTGTACAGGTTCCTGAGCTCTCTGTTTTTCAGTATTCTCCATACCCCTTCTTCAAATATTGACCCATATATCCTTCTCAATATTTTATTTTCAAATGTTATTAACTTCTTCTGGGTCTGTTTTGTTAGGGTCCATACCTCCGCTCCATACAAGAGAACTGGCTGTGTTATGACTGTGTTTATTCTAATTTTTGTATTTCTTGAGAGGAGTTTAGGATAGTCAATAACACCTTAAAAAATTAAAAGAGAAAATTCATAAATGATAAACAGTGTTTTCAATTACAGAAAAAAATATATATAATATACCAAGAGGGTGGCCGATAAAAATATAGATACAAATGAAAGACATTTACAAATAAAAAATTCCAATGTTTCAAGGAGCCTATCCATCTTTCTCAAAGTAAAGAGTTCACTCTCTTGGGGCAAAGTTATCGATCAACTCTCCAAATTGCAAACCAACGTATCATTAGATGGCGTTGAAGGGGTGATATATACATGGTCCGCTTCCAAATTCGTTCGTTGGCATATTGTTTAATGATTTTTTAACAATATTTTGACCCAATCCTTTTTGTGAAATCCCATTTGTTGAAATGCCATTGTGTTTCCCATTGGTGAGTACCGCAAACTTTGAATCTGTCTTCCTGCCCCTTATCATCTAAATCAGTTCTCCAACCTTCCTCTTATTGGTTTTTAACATACTTGCATCTTTACATTCATGCTTAAAAGTTGTTCTTTTTCCAGCTGAACAGAGTTGAAAAGAAGTCCATGGGAGTCCTGTGAAACCAGTTGTGAAACCAGAAACCCTGATGTGATAATTTCTTTCTTTAAAACGTCTTCTGCTTTAGTTAGTTCTTGTATTATTTCACACTGAAGCCCTTGGTTCTTTAACTCCTAATAATTCAGTTAACAGCAGTCTATTCCACTTCTGTCACCCATTCATTCTCGGTATGCCCTTTCCTCTCAAACCATAGTTTATATTATATATATGAACAGTGCTTTCAATTATAAAGTTCTGTCGAACCAACGAAGCAAACTAACGGTCTTATTATCCGGAAACGCAAATCCTATTATGTATTTTCCCAATTGTTTCACTATCCCTAACCATACCAAACACCTCTCATGTTCACCATACTCACATTCAGCCGATATTTACGCAGGCATTCGAGAAGGTCGGCAAATGCTTTTGTAGGTAGTAGGAAGGTAACAGTTTTTGAAGAAGGAAAATCCTTGTATTGGCGTTCTTACAGTCACCTCTCATCGGTTTTTACTCCATTCTTCTGATCTTGTTGCTCTGTTTCTAGATTATCTAGACAGTTTTCAATGTATTGGCTGGCCTTGATTAAATTCCATTTATATCATTCCTGTTATTGTCTGTCAGTTCACTTTTTTGTCATTGAGGGTGCTTCGTTATCTTTGTGTATCTGAATGATCTAGCTGTCATACCTTCATTTTTGCGTGCAATGCGATTACTTTCCTGTCTGAGCTTTTTATAGTCTAGTCTATCATGAGCTTTATTATTTATTTTCTCTTTTTTAGAGATGGATCCGAAGAGTTGTTGAAATATTACTCTTACTCATGGTTTAATAAATTTCGCAGACGTGTCCTTGATTAAAAAAGCATCGCCCTCTTAGATTTACGCCAGAGTGTACCGCCCTCCTAGATGAGGAAGGTCATCAATCTTTCCTTTCCTCTCCATTTTTCTCATAAAATTCTCCGCCTTCCTCCCGCCTCTCTTTGTCAAGCAGAAGACGTCCCCACGAGTTCCGTGCTTCCTCCTCCTAAGTATCTCAACGAGAGGGCGACGTGGTTTTCGCCTTGCCACCACCCCTTAACATCCTCCCCCCCCCCCCCAACCCGCGCATCCCGTCTCCGCGAATCCTATTTCGTGCACGTCCCACTCCCCCCCCCCCCCCCTGCCCTCCCTCCGCCAATTCACACCCCCCCCCACCCCGACGTGCATCCCTGCCGGAACATGATCGGAAACTGATATCGGTCCGCGCTCCTCTTCTCTCCCGCCATTGCCGACCCCGGTGGGACGGGCATCTGCAAGGCTGCCTTATCCCTCTTACTCGAAATGAGGACGTTTTTGAAACAGAAATAAAGAGATGTATGTTTGTTTTTCGGGTGTACCCCGCGTACTATAACCGGGTGTGATACCTGACGTTTCGTGGCCGTTACTGGTCACTTTATCAAAGGGAATGAGGTATCTACCGTGTGTGACGATGCTGCAAGCAGCTTTTATTTGCGCTCATCGCTGTTTTTCGATTTTTCGCAATGTCTCACTTCTTTTGTCCCCGTGTTAGGCTACCCTTGCCTAAATTTTTTGACACCATTCCGTCCTTTTATATCTATCCCAACTATTAATTTTCGGGATAGATAAGTCTTTGGTGATTAATTCTTCATTCATTTTCAAGTTTTCGAAATATTTTGTTGACTGTTCCCGTATAACGTCTGCGATCTTTTTGATTCCAGCCTTTTTATACAAGGTCTCGTTATTATTGTCGTCATGCCACCATTTTATTTTCAGGATTGATCTCAAGCACTTTCGCTCCGTGATATTTATTTTTTCGCGGTTGGATTTATTAGTTAATCCAATCCACGATGGTATTGCGTCTGTTAGTTTTGGCCTTATGTACGTATTGTAGATGTCAACACGTACTTTGGGTGGTGTCGAGTTGTTATTTAAAATTGGAGCTAAGCCTGCTTTTGCACCAAGTGCCTTTGTTGAATTGAATTTGAATGAAGTATCTGTCGAGTTTGTGGAGTTTATATAGGGGTTTCATGGAGGGAAAAGGATGGGAAGGGTAGGAGTGGAAGGAGTAGTCATTGCATGTTTATTTAGGTTCAAAGCAGGGTCCCACGTGTGGCTGACTTGGAGGCCACAGTCCCTATTGTAATTTTGCTGGCATTTTCTTATTTCAAATGCATCGCGGATCAGACGGGGCTTGAAGTTTTTCATTTTGGCGATTGTCTTTGTTTGTCTTAGGTAAATTAATCAATCTGAGTCAAAAGAAATATAGAGGTTGTGTCCACGACATTACCGTTACAATTTTGTTTCGTGAAACGTCTTCTTGTGAATTGAAGATGTGCATGAGTTGAGTTTCTGTTGCTCTCAGAAATTTGCTGCAACGTCCTGTGATGTCTTTTTAGAATCAGAATTTTTTTCTATTTCATCCTGTAATCCCCTTTCTATAGACAGTCAATTTCTTACTTTGGATATTTTTAGACACTTTCCTTGAAAGGCACAAACTTCTCTATATTAAGATAAGATAATGCTATATTTGCTCTAGGAATAATTTCCTTTGGAGCATGATTATACAATAACAACTCTGAAATACCTGGTGAGAACAGGAAAACATACCGCCCTGTCTGTTAACAAATATTTGAACTCTTGAGAATGACCCGAAAAGGTCGAAACCGGTCGTGTTTTTAATAAATTTGTGTGGAATATAACCAAGTTTATTTTTGACCAAAACAGGAAAACAATCACACTCAAAGTTATCAATCTGTCAACAAATTTAAATTAATCACAACTTACTACAAATAAATACAAATACAGTTTCAATACATAGTAGTGATCACATAAAGACAATATATTCATACATTCGTTTTACATAAATAACATTTCATTGAAATGAAACGAAAAAAACATTTTTTTAATATTTCTATTGTCTTGATGTTTTTCAAATCTTGAGGAATCGAATTCCATATATGACAGGATTTTACATAAAAGGAATTATGGTACATAGTGGTCCCGTGAAAGGGAACATTTAATTTATTTTTGTTTCTGGTATTCCTTGTTTTTTTAGCTAAATTATCTAAGTAAGGCTGGAAAATATAGGAAGGATCAAAAAGATCTTCGGGTGTGCCGCGTGATGATCAGGTTTAGCCTGACGTTTCGTGACCTCTACTGGTCACTTCTTCAAAAGGGAATTGATGTCCCCGTTGCCGGTGAGGAATATATATATTCACGTACCTCTCCCTCCATCCCTCATCCCTCTTCTCCCTCCAACTCACCCTTCTGAGATATATATATATATACGCGAAATCGGAAGTATATATATATCCCTCACCGGCAATGAGGACATCAATTCCCTCTTGATGAAGTGACCAGTAGAGGTCACGAAACAGGCTAAACCTGATCATCACGCAGCATACCCGAAGAACTTTTTGATCACCATGAGCCGCAAAAGCTTCAATGAACAATATAGGAAAGAGTTTCAGTTTTTTTAAGTTTGTACATAAATACACCCATTTGGAATTATCTTACACAATATACATCAATCAATTTTATCATTTAATAATTTTAGATTCTTATATAGTTTTGTCCCTCATCATAATTTTAATCAATTTCAAATGGAACAACTCGTAAATTCCTCCCTATTATCTGACGTCGTGCTGCATAAATTTTACGCTGTCGGAGGCATGTGATTTTATGCTCATACATGGCATTCATCTTCCTCGTATAACGATGTAATCAGTTGAGCATTGAAATGACTTTTGACCTTCCTAAATCGAAAGGCAAATGGCTCGTTCTGATATTTCTCCTAATTTCCGATTTATAAATAAATATTTGGTATGCATAATTTTGATACAATGCCGATGGCCATATGTGCCTTCGTTTCAAACCGATTTATAAGGCGTTACCATTAGAAAAAAGAAGTCTTTTTGAGCACCCCAATCTCTGAAAATCGTGGGGATCGGGTTGGTCCGGTGTCTGGACTATACAATAGCCTCCAATCGAAAGATCTCTGTAGTGGTGACGATATTTCACTTTCCAATCCCCACTTGGGTTATATACGCAGATCACTTCTAAGGGTAGTGCTCCGTCAGTCGGATTGGACGTTAAGCGCTGGACCTTTTGTTTTATTTCGTTTTACTCCATCCTTCCTTCACTTTACGTTTAGTCCCTTCCTCCAAAAGGAGATCCAAATGACCTCAGTTGTTTTTGTCTCCCCAAATAACCAGCCAACGAAACATGAATCGTCTCCACATTGCCCTCCGTTTTTAAATGGTCTTATATTGTTTACTCTTTGGTGCACGGGTTTAAAAGAGTCGCAGACTTCGGTATTTTTGTAGCCCCGTCTTCTAATGTTACATTACACAGTCTAACTATAGCCCAAGTTAATCCATGGCTGAAGCGGATTCGAAATCGTGTTCTTTAAAGTGGAGAGGGCGGCATGTCACCATTTGAGCTTTTGCGCTTGCAAACCGATTGTTCGGGTACCAGCCTTAAAAGATAAAATTATATGTTTGTTTAACCCCACCAAAACAAGCACATTTGTTTGTTTTGTTGTTCCCGCTGTTATTTGTAACAACTAACTTGCCGTCTCCCCAGTTGTTATTTTTTATTTACCTTCTTCCGAGTTTTTGACGGCCGGTTGGAGGTTATGCGGGTTTTCCGTCACCCTTAGGAGAATGCCAAACTATCCTCGGCGCGTCATCGGCAACGGTTGCGCTTTTCCACGGAGAACTTATCCCAACCCTGAAAAGAAGATGAGGCAAAGACATGGGCCAAGTTATTTTTGCTACATTTTTTCAGTTTCCGACATTTTTAATTGTTACTTCGCAAACTAGCATGGCAGAAAAAAAATCGAGATGACTCGAAGAATATTATTGGGAGGAACACGGTGATTGGTGACGTGTGTTTTGAGAGAGTTGGTTATCTCGATCTTCCCTTGTTTTAACCTTGAGTGCGGAGCGTGAAGAAAGAATTAAAAGAAAACTGAGGAGGTTACGTTTTTTGAGAGCCGAAATTCCAGTATATTTTTTTCTTGACCGTCGTTACTGAGTACTGGGGACATGTCCGAGGAAACCCGGACGGTTGGTAGCCCTGGGCCTGGGTGTTCCACCCGGTGGACCTTCGGCGCACCGCCTCGTTCATCTTTTTTCCTCCGCCAGAAGGCGTCGCGGGATGTGCCTTCAGCGCTGCAGCACGTATTTTGCGGTCCTAAGTCTTCCTTTTTTCATTATTTTCACACATCTCCTCCTATTTTTCCTTAACTTCCACGTCTTCGCTGCAGCGGACCTCTTTCTTTTTTTGGGCTACGCACGGACGGTGGTGCCAATGGCGCCTCTCACGTATTCTCACACTGCAATCGCGCCACCGGTCCCCGGGTTCGGCTGCGGGGGCAGCAAGTCGTTGCCCGGCGAGACGGACGGCGGGTGTCGCTGTATGCTTTCGTTCGAGTGCCGCCTTTATCGCAGTCAGCCGTGCGTGTGTGTGCGATAAAGGACGTCCGCCCAAGTGAAGAACGCAAGGCGAATGCATGAGATGGACGATCTGCAGGAATGACTACAAAGTCAATTCATGTCTCCCTCCTGGGAAAATGCCAGTTTTAGAAATCATGGAACGAAATTCCTTTAATTTTCTCATGGAAATGACGCAAAAAGTGTCCCCTCTCTATCCAATTGCTTAAATAGAATATTCACTCATCGCCCTACTTTTTCCATAATCACCATTTAAAAGCACGTTGACTCATCTCCATTCTATCCTGAGAGCCGCCGCAGAGGCGTGTGGCAAAAGGGGATGTTAGCACACCGGACATGTAAGGGGAGGGATTATGGAAAAGGACAGGGTTTTACCGATCTTAACAATGTTTTTTTTGTTAGTACCACCTGATTTTGTTATGAGACTCGTGAGCTAATAGCGTAATGGAGGAAATATTCAATTTCACTTTAATTAGGTCATGTTCGCTGTGTGGACAAAGCATGCATTACATTCAAGTATTTCCAAATTATCTCGAGGCTAGGAAATGGAGGAAAAATCAGAAATAGATTTTTCGTTAATTACAAAATTACTGCCATAGTTACAGGCAGCCTACTATGCGTGCATGGAAATGAAATTGAAATCGATTCCGCTGTTTGAAAAAGGTTACACCAAATATTTATCCACCTACTGATCTGCATTATTATATTTAATACTCAATTTATTTAATTGAGCGTGATGAAGGAATCAGTATCCTTTAAACAACGTGCGAATATTGACAATTCAACGTCCGTTGATCGCTAGTAGATTAAAATTTTCCGTCATTCTGCCTTCCTCAGGAAGAGGTTCCCTGGCTCAGGTGACATTTATTAAAAAAGGTAAAAGTTTATCAGTTGGTATATTTTCCGCGTATCTACATAAAATCCTTGCATTTCATCACGCGGAAAAGTTTTGAAGCGTGAATTTTATGACGACGTGCAAATTATAGCAAAGAACCATCTCTCGTGAGATATCATGTAAAATTAACAAATATTGCAACTCAAATGACGTAATTGCCACAGGCTCAACTGATAATAAATTTATCTCGCCATTTATGTACTGTAGACCAGAGGAATGGATCAAAAATGTAAAAAGTGAGTCATTTCTGAGTTTACTTCGTACAAATAATTAAATATAAAAAATGCATAGAAAGTTTCTGGCAGTGTGCCACACTATATGTCTATTATCTGGTGCTCGAACCTGATTCATAGCAATAAAAGGTCTATTTATGGGAGTGCAAAACTTCATTTACCACTTAATAAGCTAAAACAAATTTACGAAAAGTAAATGGAAATGCAGAATTATTTTTATTTCTTTCATTTCAATTAATCCCAAGTTTATGGATAAAATTAAACAGAAATATGAAATCGTAAATCACAAATTTAACATTATAATGCTGAACCAGAGTAATATGTCCGTGGGACAATGAAATGGGAGACGTGAAAAATAAGCATTTGCACTTAGGATAACCTAGTATAATACAGGTATTACTCAGCTATTTATTTGCAATTTATTGCCTTGGTTTTCTAGTAAACAAAGAATTTGCCTCTTCATCCCGATCCACATCGGTATTTTATGACCAAAATATTCATATTAGTGGCGTTAATATCCACGGGGACTCCAGATTAATGAAATTGAACGGAAAAAATATAATGTTCAGTGAACATAAGAATAGAGTATTTGCATCGTGCTGAGCTGTGATTATCCGTAAAATCGTGAACGAACTTCTCCTTTTCCCTATGAATTCATCATGTTACGCATAGGCACACTCATGGTCGCCATCGTTTTTTCTTAGCCCCGTTTCTCTAGCTCATCATTTGTGTTTCATTTATCACAAATGCAGTCGGAATCGTATTCAAAATCCAAGCGTTTGTTGCGTAAAATTTTATCCGTCACCGACTTACTCCGATCGAGGTGTTAACATTTCCCGGTACTATATTGGCTGCTAATGGAACTCCGCCTGTAATAATTCAGAATCCGACTTATAGATAAAAACTACAGTAATTGTACTGTCCACTAAAATTTAATGTGAATTACACAACACGTGTTTCAAATTTCCTTAGGGCGTCATCATCAGGTCTGCACCACATGCAAAATGCTGTTCCACCACATATCGCCCGACACTGTCGAATTTATCCGACTTATAGAGGTTCCACCGCGACTGTGTGAGTCAAAACAAATACTAAATTCCACATTCTTTGTATTTTGTCCAAAAACTCCTGCTTTCACTGATGCAATGTGTTACCTATAGAAGCCCAAAAGTAAGGAACAAAATTTGCAGATTATTCCACGAATTTATTTTAAATGAGCACTTTTTTCCAGCCATAGGAGCCGACTGCAACGCCATTTCCTACGAATTAACGCATTTTGACTTCAATTACGGCAGTAATTCCCTAATAACTAAAAAAATAAGGTGGTAAGATGCCTATATTACATTTTTATTCAATTTCTCTGGATTATTTCCTTCTTATAAATAGTTTTCCGCAAAAATGGCATTTACATTTTATGGAAAAATACTATTTTTCCCGTGTTTCTCTCATGCTCCCATTGAACACCATGTAATTTTATGTTCAATTAGAGACTAATATAGCGTGAAAGGTATTATTTTATTGTTCATATCAGATAAAGGACAACGTTTTCTACAAGTAGACAGAATATTAATAAAATGACATTGAAGACATTTTACGGTGGAACCACCTTAATAGGGTTGGAATCTTCCTCATCGAAGTGCAACCCTACATTCTCCCCCTTCGATGCCAATCCTCTCACCAGCCATCCTTAATCCTCTCCATTGTTGCCAGCATTAGCATACGGTTAGTCTCGCTCCCGCACGAAGGTCTGGTGGCTGGAAGTATTGACGGAGCGGAAGGAAGCGCAAATGAAGGAAATAACATCGATTTTATCCATCTCCCATTTCTGGAAGCCTTCTTAATTCTTTATCGCAGTCCTGTCCCGGCTTCCTTTCCATTCCACCCTTGTAGTTATGCCGTCTCCTTACATATATTCGCCTGCTTCGTACCCCTAGAGCCAACACAAAGACACCCGGCAGGGTATTTTAAGGACACCAGCCACTTTTAAAAGTATTTTTGTTTTTGCCATTTATTAATTGTCGCGGTAAATGTCTAAAACGTTTAATATGTTTATAAATATGGTACGCTTCAATTAATATGCTATGTGTTTCTGCTGTTATCACGAATCAAGCGAGGGAAAATTGTACATTTAGCGCTGTTAGTTTCTGATAAGTTCTCCGTTTTATGACCTTGGTACTGATGTATTGAGAGAGTATAGAAACTTCGGCGGTAAATGGATTTCATTCTGTTCAGTCCTCACCAGCTTACTGAGAGTCTCAATATTGCTTGATTTCATCCCATTGGAAGGGCGTTCCCATTCTAGTTAATTCTATACTTAAGGTACTAGGTCATTTTTATGTTAATTTTTTTAAATCTGGCTTATCTCCTTATAAACCTTATCAAATCTAATTTCTTAAAAAACTATTTCTCGGAGGACCGCTAACCTATTGACTGCATAATAAGCTCCAAGTATGAATAAGTTGAATATCTCAGGAATTACATTGTGAAACATTGCGATGCTCACCATGGTGACTACGATACACAAAGGACAATTCCCCAGCTATTTTAAGCTCTAAAATATTTCCACAGAAACGATCCTCTAACATGACCTCTTGAAAAGTGATGCCACTCGTGGTTTCTCCTCCAGATCTCGACATTGTTTCTTATTCACTCCTTTCCCTTTCTTGGCCATCCCTTATTACAAATGTAGCTCTTTCCAACAAGTTTATGCTCGCCAAGTATTGCATCCGAATAAGGGACATAAAAGATTTCTATTCTATTGCACATCGAAAATGATGCGCTAGAGTTTGAAATCGGTAGATCAATAAAATAAGGCTGAAACTGTACTAGCTCTTTGTATAGCTGTTAATATTTGACTGTCATCAATGACTGCAAAAAAATTGAGACCACTTACAATTTTTCGGGAGGTAGTCGGTAGACGATCATTCTCCTGGATTCAAGCTGGGAGGGAGGGTCCCACGATGCTCCGATGCGTTTAGGGGTTGAGTCTCGGAGGGGAAGTGAATGGTTAGGGCTTAGCCTCGGTGGTGCAGCGGCGCTTGGTGGCGCTTTGGGGGGGCGCTCAAAATACGAGGGCCCATATATCAGAAACGCATTAAGATACGTAAAAACTAACGAAATTTCGATCCTATTGCTCTTTAAGTTTGCATTTTACTTTGGATATGTTTTTTTTCTGCAAAAAAAACGAATATTGAGTTTCGAAGCATATCTAAATCTACATTTACGAAGTACCGTGCAAGTCACCACTAGGGTGTGTGGCACGGGGTGATTCCACACCAGGTATTCCACATAGGTCCTGAGTAAGGGTCACACCAAAGTATTTAACTGACTCTACATTTAATAAGTTGGTTTGATTAATTGTGTACGTTTCGTTGACCGAGTTATTCTTTTTCCAAAAATTTTTAACAACGCACTTTTTAAAATTCAATTCTAACTGCCAAGTATTGCACCAGTCATTTATAGCATCTAGGTATTTTTGTAACGCAATCTTGTCAGACTCATTGCCTAGATCCTTGTACAACACTGCGTCATCTGCAAAGAGGCGAATTTTGCTCGTAACAACGGTATTGATGTAATTAATATACAAAAGGAACAAATAAGGGACCGATGACACTTCCCTGGGGTACACCTGGTGCTACTTTCACTACATCTGAACTAACGCCATCTAGAATTACCCTATGTTCGCGGTCGGCTAAGAACTCTCTTATCCAACATATTACGTCGTGGTGTAGTAACTTCGAATGAGGGAGGTTATCGAAATAGGGCCCTTGGGACACGGGTTCCCGATAACTAAGGATGACAGAATTTTAACAAGTGAATTCACACCACACTTTGATCGTTTTGAGGGGTAGAAAACGTAACTTTTCTTAACTTTGAAGAATAAGAGCCACCCTAGATTCTAAGTGCGCTAATTCTCATTTAAATAGTGCTATTTAAATGCTCATCATTCTCTATCTCGTTCCGTCATAAGATTAAATAATTATATGGTTACATTTAAAATCATGCTGTGAATCCTGACTTTCACATTCGCTCGATGCAGACCGGCCAATCCATGGAGACGCAGTGATTGCGTTCTATTTTCGCGTCCTCCTCCTTCTCATGGGGTCCTCCTTTCAATGATCTACGCAAAAACCCGGTTTGCTCACTTCATCGATTCTGAAGACTCGAAACCGAACGGAAGTTGGGTAGATGTCGCTTTGAAGTGTCCTGGCTCCGTGTTCGATATCTTGAGAAGCCAAGTGATTACTCCGACACATCATCTTTTCATCTGCCCAAGGTTTACAGAAAAGAACGGTGACCGCTGTGTGAATATTTCCTTCCGGATAATTTCCTGCTTATTTGCTCCTTTGTGCAGAAGAAGTCTTTTGTTTGTGAAGTACAAATTATTTACGGGCCGTATTTTCAGGTCAATAGCTACGAGAAGAAATCCAAAAAACGATAATTTTTCAATCTCCATTGAAAATCCATAATAAATACTCTGGAATTAAAATCAGATCTTCTAGTTTTTTGTTGGATGAGGCATTAATGACTTTCATTAGTATCCAAATAGACTACCCATTCTTGTTAAAAACAGATTCGCTTGCAGCTATGTTAGCATTGACGATTACATCGCTACTGAGTACTGACTGTGAGTTAAATTGTGTGACGAGAGCACAAGGACCAAGTTAGTGCATATCAGTCTCAAAAAAAAGAAAGGTGCATGCAGTCAGTAGCCGGATGCAGTGGTGTAAAATGGATTTAGTTAAATGGAAAATATCTCTCAACCAGATCGAATCTCTTTATGATACTCTGGGATATTAGCTGTTCAGCCAAATTTCTAGGACTAGGCTTTTATATAACCACGCCTTGGTATTATTGTAATGATCTCTGAGCCGATCCTTGAATATATAACCTTCCATCAATCTTTATTTTAGGTTTAAAACTTTTACCATCTTTACTTTCCCCCTGTGTGCTGTGGTATGGTATCTGTATTCTGTATGCCGTGCTGCCTTTCGCCTATATTATTACGGGCACAGCCTTCCCATCTCAAACCAGATTCTTTAACTGTCCTCTCAGTTATTCCGTAGGAAGAAATTTATATATCAAAATTAGTTTATAAAAATCCTTCCACCCTCAACTTTCATAAAACCACGAAGCTCTGCGATATTTTCGGTGAAATTGCAAAAATCAGTATTGACGGTTACTGTTTCTACATACCATGTAAACGTTGATGAGAGCATACATTCCACAAATTCACATAGAGTGAAAGGCCGTGTCGAAATTTGTAAGGCTTAGCATTTCCTCCAGCATAAGACAACGCTGCCTGTTGTAAGATATTAAAAATCTTCCTCATCTTAAAGATTTGAGGGTCATTAATAGAACATTTAATAAATCGTCCATCCCTTTAAATGATAACACTTTCGTTTTCGACTATTCTCCTTCTGACAAACGTATTTATTGCTCATATGCACATTCCTTTTTTTCCTTATCTAATTACGATATATTTTTACAATCAGCAACCCGGTGAGCATTTATCACTAGTATTTTAAGCACTTGACATATAAATATCAATATAAACCCTCATAACCCCAAAAAACTTGACTTATAACACCAATATCAACCCTCAAAAAGCCTAACACTTGACATATATCTCCAATAGAAAGATTATTACCTTTACATACATTGCGGACACTTCGTCCTGGTTTTATGCCCACGCCTCCAATTTGTGTCCTTTTTGTTTTCTCCTCGTGCTATATGGTTAACTTGGAAGTTTTGAGGTCGTCCTTCCCACTTTTCTGGCATCACTAATCTGTCAGGTCAATGGTTATGTCAGCGTCTTCGAATGATAGTCCCTCTGAGTCCACCTTACACTGCGCGGATTAACTTTTTGCTCTCCCCTGAAGCAGAGTCACCGGCGGCACCTAAGTAATGTCGGCTGCCCCGAGAATTCGCGGCCTCGTGCCTCTATGTACCTCTCCTGGCAGTATTGTTGCTATTCTCCCTTCTCCGAAAATATGACATAGCCTTTGCACTTCCGCTTCCCGACTCGCCATGTGCTCGCTTTTTTCCTATTGTTGTCTGTTAAATTTTGTTCGCCATGTGGTCGGCAGTTTGGCAGGTCGGCAGTATGGTTTTATAGGTTAAATCTTTTGCGCAAGTTCGGAGCAGACAGTTTTTTGCCGGAGGTTCAACATATACTGCTAGAGCCAACGTACTACGGTAGAAGCGATCACAGGAATAAAATAAAGGAAATTGACTGCAAAACCGATAGATTTAAGTTTTCATTTTTCCCGCGTACAATAAGGGATCATAATAGTTGCGATAGATCAATCATATGAAACTCCCATCCTCAATAGGTAGAGTGGAATTTTCACTTCTGTTTAATAACTTAGCCTCATTACCAACACTTCACACCGGTCGATTTTTTCCGCATTATTTTATTTTGTTCACTGCATGAAGTAGCATCTCGTAGCAGTCATAAATTAAATCTATCAGTAATATTAACCACTAGATGTGTGTATAGTATTGTTCTACATGTTTGCATGTTCATTTACGTATCACTCTCCCAGTCTCCGGTTGGACTGCGCACTGTTCTCCTGACTGCTTTGGTCTGCGTCTAGCGCCAGGGGGAGCGTGCAAGGTTCTGACTTTTGCTGGGACGAGTGCTGCATGCCTGGTGTGGAATCACCCCGTGCCACACACCCTAGTGGTGGCTTGCACGGTACTTCGTAGATGTAGATGGCGGATTTGCGCCTATTACACTGTTTTAACCCTATCCCCTTTGCCATACGTATTTTACTCTGCCCCGCTCCCAAATAGGAGACATAGTGGAGTGGCACGTGTGCGCTAGGCCGTCAGCTAAGCGAGATGAGCTGGAAAAGAGAAATACATTTTAAATTGATCTTTCGTATTCGGCATCGGATGAGGAGAGCATCGGGAAAAAAATTTATCCCGGGGCCGGCTGCCACTCCGCGTGTGTAAAAATGTGACGGCCGTCAATCCGGAGCTATCTTTCCCGATCTCGTCCAATCGAGCGAACAGCCGCTATCGTGTTTCGCTTCCGAAGGGATCGGTTCCGAATAATACGCCCTTCTTTTCTCTTGGGTAGGAGGGGAAATGGAGTCGAAGACATTTATGCCGAATGCTCGGAAATAGGTTTATTTTTTTATCACTGAAGTCTTATGTGTGATAATATATCAGAGTTAGAACGTAATTTAAAGCTTGCTCATCATGAATTTTACTATCACGGGTATTTTTCTAATTAATCACATTAACTTTCATTTTAACCATTCTGTATTCGAAGATTTTCACTGGGAAAAATGACAAAACGCTTTACTAACACTTGAGGGAGTCATTATAGTACCAAAGAGAAATTAAGAAACTCTAACGAGTAAAAAGAATAAGGTTGTCATTTTTGTGAATGAAATAATTATTTTCCCAAATTAATTACTTTTTCTGGTACTAGAACCACTTCCTAAGAAATATATCTCAGACAGATTTTTCTTGATTTTTAGGAAGGAAACTAACAAGATGGACTATTGAACATAGATATTAAGTCGAAAATATATTAACTGATTAGAAGGACATGATTATCCATCAACGTTGCTCTTTCCGCCAAAGCTTAAATCCAATATAACCTTTTACTGGATTGATATACCTACTTCATTAATCAACATGAATTTCAGAAAAGTTATTGACATCCGTCTGTTGTTCTGTCTGCTGTACTGTTGAAATAAATGCAGTGGCGGATGGATCTACTGCAGTAGGGGCCCCAGTTTCGAACGGAGGCATGACATTGCCTCGAGACACAAAACTAAGGATAAACGAATACATTTTATACGGGTACGATTCACCTTCAACTGGTTTCAAGAAGGGTATCGCTTTAGGTATCACTCCGTAGGGCGGAGTCCGCTGCATGAAAATACCATTCCACTCCTATCACTAGTATATTTATAGCCGTCAAGGAGAAGGAACTTATTGGTAAGTCATAGGCTGAGAGTGTTGCAGAAACTTGGGCTAAAACAAAGCCTTCAACCGCAAAGCGAGCAACACTATCGGAATGCCGAGTGGTACTTCGGGTGAAGTGCACCTATTTACCAAACCGGGCAAGTTAAAGGGCATTCAATTGAACAGAGGGAAGCTGTAATGTTAAATGTTTTTGGAAAATTTGGCGACTGAGAAGATAATTATTTGCACTGTGTCCTTAGAGACGAATTGGCTTAATTCACTTGTACGCTCGTCCTAAAGGTAGAGAAATAATTTATTTAGATTTATAAATTGACTTGATAATGGCTAAATGGGATTAATGTATGTATTGTGAGAATGAAATGTTTATTCACTATTCAATCATTGGATATAGCTTATCCGTCAGGAGGAGATTATTTTTATCGTATAATGTATTCTTTGTTAAGTAGAAAAGGATTAAGTGATTTGAACGTCAATTTCTGTGAAGCCGGATTACGTTAAATTGATTATTTCATGGTGGAAATTGGTGTGAAGTCCTTTAATCCTTTCATAACTTTCAAAACGACGATCGGAAATTTTAATTGAGATGAAAAGAAAATTGACAGTCATCGATTAAAATACAAACGGGATCAAGTTCATGGATCTAAATTAAGAATTCAAGTATTATTTTCATGTAACGCTATTTTTTCTCAGAATTCGGATGTTTTTTCACCTTTTTTTAAAATGAAACACCGCTAACTATATTACCACTCCACACGCATGAATTGGCCAGCATTCCAATAGTTGTCACACCTTTCACACCTCGTATCTTCCTAGGAGGGTGTTTTTCCATGTTGCCTCCATTTTCGGCAAGAACCTTCTATACCAAAGCTTGTCTCACGTAATCTGCTTTATGACTCGCATTCATAACATTTAATATAAGAAAAAAGGGTTAGAAACCATAAACTTTGGCAAAAGCAACGATGGTGGAAAAGATAAAGTAGATTATATGCGAAGTCTCAAACAATTATGTTGGATGAATTGACAATCATCAGTATGCAAACTAATTAGCGAGCGTGGTTTTCCAAGCGTAGAGGACAACAGAATTACTTCATAGGATGTAACTTTGAACAAGGATTCGGTCGAAGAAAAGTTTCTTGTTAGTCCTAATCTCGCTCAGATGAAGGGAAGTCCATTTATCTATCTTATTCACATTAATCGAAATCATTTGTCCTTCAACTGCCACGAAAACTATCTGCGATAACCTTTTCGGAAATGGAGGCGATTTCAAGCTTAATCCCTCTCTGTTTGCCACTAGAGCGGTTTTGTTTGCGAATGTCATGCTAAATGCCGGCCTCGCATTGGAATAGATTTCCAAACTGAGCCAGGTTGATTAATTTGCATATCCAATTGTGAGAGAAGAGGAGAATGGAGAGTAGAAAGAAGGAAGGAGGTGTAACATAGAGCGGGCTAGAAGGAGAACAGAGATGCTAGAACTAACTTGTTTTTTTTCCGCGCTGCCACAGAGGGTGCCTACTAACAAAAAAGCAGCGCAAACCCAGCTCTATTAGTAGCGCTGGGTTTCCGCTGCCCATCGCCGTCTTGACTCGCTCTTTGAGGGGAATAAACTCAAGGGAAGGGGAAGTGAGCGGAAGAAGCACTTGCAGAGATGACCCAACAATTATTTTCATGCACGGAACTTTGAAGATTGAACTATTTAGTCTCAATCTCATCCCACTAAATGAAATTATCTAACGAACTCTATCGATATATTATCTAAAGAATCCTATATAATAATAATAATAATGTTATTCCTCATAAGTATAAATACATTGAATATACATTAATAGTATTTCATTTAATCGAGGAATATAGGTACCTCTTAGGAAACAAAGCTTCCTGCTTTGGGGTTAACGACTCTTTCACAGGTAAACATGGATCATCATAGAAACTAATGTAACATAAGCAGATCAAAAACCTTTCATTTTCCCATTCATTTTCATTATATCCTTTCATTTTCCCGACGTCGGACCGCGATTACTACCAAAAACGTTCCGATGTACGCTGATGTGACGTTACTCTTTCCAAATCCTCATCGCGTATAAGAACAGACAAATCCGGCTTTTCAATTGTATTCTATGCGTAAGGGAGGAGATCAGTGAATTTAAAAATTATATTTTTCATTTTATATGTCCTCATAGAGCAGTGGTTTTCAACCTTTCTATTTCCGCGACCCTTAAATACAGTTACTCACATTGTGGTGACCGGAAATATGGAAACCATCGTAAGACCATCGGAAATGTGAAGTTTTCCGATGGTGTTAGGCGATCCCTGTGAAAGGGTCGTTCGACCCCCAAAGGAGTCGTGGCCCACAGGTTGAGAACCGCTGTTATAGACCTATGGATCTGTAAAACTGAACTTACCTCAGCTTTCTATTAAAATTCTACGTTTAACCAGATCTAAAAACGTGAAGCATGATTTACTAATATGATCCTTCCGCCAAGGTTTTACATTTTTATACAATGACAGACATGTTTTTTTTAATTTCAGACACCTACTTCCATGCCTCATGGATCTTATATTAGAATTTGAATATTTATTTCAATCTTATATTTGAAACAATTTTAGTTCAGAGTAGCAGATGAAGGAGAAAAAGAAAATTAGACGGAAGTGTTAACGAAATCGATACGCTGATCACGAGTTTGATCTCTTTCTATATGCAAATTGCGTGTTTTCTGGGATAGAAGGACTTTAATAACAATATATGAGTTTCTAAATGTATTTACGCACTACAGTTTTACATACAGACAACAGTAAAATGTTAAAAAAAATTTATTTTCAGAATTATATTTCTCACGCACAGTGATTTACAGTTTATGTTGGTTTAATTTAATTCTAAATGTATCTGCTCTCACTCCTTTTGCTGAGTGAAGAACTTTTCAAACATAATTCACGTATCTTGCAACAAACATTGACAGCAATAAACAGTAATCCCTCCACAATTTATTCACATGTAAAATCATAGTGCAAAAATATAGGAAAGAATTGGTATTCTCAACTTCAAGTAGTTGTAGTGTCCATTGGTATTACCTCTCCTGCATTTCAATTCGAACATTTATTCCCCGCTTTGTTTTGGTATAAAAAATGGCGGGCTAGCCTGCTGGCTCTATATCTCCTTTCTACCACTCGCGTAAGTGATGGTATTTGTGGCTTTCATTCATGTATAGTGCTGGCCACACACTGAATGAATATCCAGCACGAGGTAATGTGATTAATTTGCCTTTCCAACGACATAATAAAAAGGTGAGAGAAATGAGAACGATATCGGTGTAAATTAAAAGTGGTGAGAAAGAGGACACGTAGTACTTGACTATTTTTTCCGGCAAGTTGTAACCATAGATCAGATATCCAAAAGTTAAGCAAAGTATATCATAACTTGATCTCATTCATAGCACATAACTAAAGTTTTTATTTTCTATTTGTTATATACTGTTCTCCAAAATTTTAGTATAATTATATGATGCATATTTGTAAAATATGCATAAAATATATTCAAAATGTGAGGTTCCGATATCCAGAATTGTTATTTTTACTATTTATACTATTTATTTTAATTATTATTATTTTTACTTATTATGTTTTAGTAAAAATTTTAGCATTGTGTTTCTATTTTGCTTTTTTGATTTTTCCACTAAGAAGAAATATGTGTTACTATTGTTATAACAAGAAAATGCTCTCATATTACATTAAGATACTAAATTTATGAGAATACACTAATTTATAAGTACTTATGTAATCATAACGTAACTGTTTTCGTTACAGTGTGTTATACTATAAATGATGCAATTATTAAAGAGTGAAATGTTTTCAAAAGGAAGTTGAGATGTTTTTAAACCATTGACCAACTCTCATTAAAATACGCATACATTTGTAGTTTGAGCGAAAAATCAATTCACCTAGAATTTGATGAATTTGGCCTCACTTTATAGAAAAACTCTCATATTTCCAATGATATCAAAATACCAACCTCTTTCCGAACTACTTTTCGAGCAATTTGCCTGAAAAGGAAAGCTGTTTTACATGAGATAGATTATGGGTATGCGCTCCAGAGGGAGAATAATTAAAAAATTAGGAAATTCTAGCACCTAAATTTCGTAAAAAACTAACGGTGTGTATATTGCATGTTTTCTCAACTATTTATAAAAATTAATCTATTACTCACCACGGTAATTTTTACAGAATCGCAAAAAACCTGGTTTTGAAGGGTTTTCAGCCGTACGGCGGGAAAAAATGAGTCAAGTTAGAGACTTATGTAGCTTTATTTATTTAATTACTGAGTATTTTGGTCAAATATAACTATATATTTGCGCCATTAATACTACATTATTTATTTAATACTTCTTACAGACGCTGAAATCAAAAAATGAAATTTGGATATGGTCTCCATTATGACTAGGGAACTACCTCGCTCAAATCACCTTAAAATTGGTCAAGAACCAACTCAACAAAGTTATTTTTTTTCGGCACTGCCTGGCTGTCCGTCGCCGTCTTGTCTTGTTCTTTTGAGGGGAGGGGTAGCGCAAAGGGTTGGCTACAACTCCCCCCACGAGCATCACGGGGTTTACGTGCTCTTTGCGAGTGGGTGTGTTGAAATGGGGAGTGGCAGGGGGGGTAGTGAAGTTCAGTTTTGAGGAAAGACTCCCTCGGGACACCCCCCGCGCAAGAAATGCACGGTCTCGGACGATTTATGGCTCTCTCGTGTCTTTCGTGAAAGTTTGCCGACCGTGGGAGGAGCCATTATTGATTTGTAAATTCGAGACGTCTTGTGCTTTGAGTAATGGGGATTGGTAATGGTGGTGGGCAGGGGGAGTGGGAAGGGCCAGCAAGGAGGGAGCTGGCGGAGGGGGGAAGGGAAGGAGGGAGGGTGGGATGGGTAGTGGGGAAAAGAGAGGGCGGGGGCTAAAGGGGGGGAGGGGGCGAGGAATTGGGGTGGTTGGTCCGCACCAAGTTTCAGGGATTCCAGGGAACGAAGAGGAGATACCGCAGAAAAGATCAGTTGCGGATTCATGGGCTATAGTCCCGAGGGAGTATTATAAATGAAAATATATCAATAAAGGTGGGATTTTTCTGCGCATTAAAGGAGAAGTACGTATCTAAAGAAATGAGATCAGGTTTGACTTGGTGTAATTCCATTTTATAACGTAAAATAAAACTTCTGCAATGCACAATTTTTGGTCAAAACATGTATGCACAATCCGGATTTCAATGCTTTTGCATCATTAAAATCCGGATTATGGATAGGTATATGTTTTGACCAAAAATTGAAAGTTTTATTTTACGTTGTAACGTATATAAAGGCCGTACTCATGGCACAATCTAATGTACGTAAATTGAAAATTGCATCGTGTAAGGCGGCGAATTGCTAGAATGAATGCGCGAATGCATAAACGGCAGATGGAAAAATAGCCCCTGCTCTAATTCCGAGCCCTCGTTCTCGCAATTTCGGTGCATCTAATTGTGGCAATAAGTGCCTTGTGTAAAACGGCCTCAAGATCTCTGGTTTCTGATATCATTAAAGTTGGTCAATGGACCTAAGATAAACTACAAGGCTCCTGACGGAATGAAGTATCACCATCAGTAAATAAAACGTGTTTAGCGCTTTTTTGTCCATGATTATTTTTTACGAAAATCTGTTCGCTCTAATGTCATAAATATAAGAAAAGTAATTAAAATTTGGCACCATCGATGCATACAGAAGATGATTATGGAATCATTACGCATGCTTACAAAGTCTTTCACTCCAAGTGTAACGGCTACGATGGTATTCATCGACTTGACTCCGTGGCCGACATTAGTTAAACAGCATTGTCATTTAAGGCAAATCAACCTTTTCTTGGAAAATATCACTCATTAGTAATTTTTTATCGATGTTTAAATTCTTAAGTTGAATATTTTCGCAACCCTTGCTTTTTCACTTCCTGGCGATATATTTAGTCGTTTATTTGAACCCCGTGTGATGTGGCACTGATTCATTTGTTATTACAGCATATGTTTAATAATAGCTAATATTTTGTAGCCTTACAGTATTTATAACACCCTGCAGTATGTATCTCATGTACCTTTCACTTCCGGGGCGAGTACTGTACAATTTTCACCTTCGATGAACTTGGTATCTTTCGTATTAAATTGCCAGTGTTCTTTCTTACAATGCTGGCACATTTAGACCCTCCCAGTAATTCTTGGCCTGACTTATTCTCCCCGTTTTATCAAAAGATACAAGAAATTTCACCCACATCTCAAATTTCTCGTCTTTATGGCGAAGGCAGTTCCCTACTACGTCGTCGTCATATCACCTAGATGCTCGCTTGAGGCTTTTGCCTGCTGTAGGGAAATGAATACGAATTTTTCTCCTTATCGTCGAACCTCGGAGCGATTTATTTTCAGACGTTATTCTTCCATTTCCTTGTAGCGATGAATTCCTCCACTCCATGTTTCCCCATTTTTTTCTGAAGCCCCGGCAAGACTTTAGCCGCCCTTCGACTCAGCAGATCTTTCATCTTGCTCCTCGCGCCTTTGACTCTCAAAATGTTTTATTCTTCATTTTCCTACTCTGCGGCGTCTTACCTCATTTTCCTGCTTTATACGTGCGTGGCATCGTCAAAATATTGACATGACCTCGTGATCCCGAATAAAATACACCCCGGGCCTAATGTAGTGTTCAGCGTGGGAGGCAGTGTTGCAGCCTCCGCAGAATGGAGAGAGTATTTGTCCTTGTCACCAAGGCTGCTCGCAGTGAATCTCCGCATTCGCCTGACGAATTTAGGTTACCCTTTCACTCTTGACTGTGCCCTGCCCTCTCCGCTTGGCCGAACCTGATGGATGCTTTTTCTTTTGGCTATCACTTTACTCTAATAAGTCGTACTCTTCGATCGAAGTGCGTGGTAAGTGAATAAAATACCATCTTGTCAATTAATTTTGCTAGATATTGATAATTTTCATAAGATTTATCAGGAATATGAAACTGAATCCTTGTTAGATTCACTATTAAAATATGCTTGGAGAATATTCTCAACTGTTTCTAACTTTCGGGTAGTCAAATAACTTATGGAGTCACTCATAGTTATGGAGATATTTGCTATCTAAAATTGCAAATGTTTTGCATAAAGCCTAATCTCACGTTATTGGACAAACTTTTCCTTCTAGCACCTCAGTTTTTAGTTTTACAGCGAATTCCTTCGGTGTAAAGTTTTTGATAATGTAAATACCTTTAAAATGAGACATTATATAATATTTTATCTTCAATTAATCAAACGTTACAGTAATTTTAATACTTCGGGGAAATTCCGATATTTCGGAAGATAATCGCACATCGCTCTTTTTCCGATTTTCCAGGGTTTAATATTATTTTTATGGCTGTATATTTTGTAAAAATAAATAAATGGTAAATCGGAATTGTAGGAAATTTTGACAGCTTTAATTTTAAACAGAGTAACTTTTTCGTCACGACGCACTCACTGTCGTAGGCGCGGGGACGTGGCACCAGGAAGACGTGCACCTTTTCCGTGTTGCCTTTGTACCCCGAGGCACAACCTGTTGCGATACAACGATGACCAGGCATAGTTTTTAACATTTAGACAATCTTAAAAATACCTCAAAAAACTTCATTTATCATTAAGGCACTGTAGATACAAAATATACAATACGAATATTTTTACAAAATATACAGGCATAAAAATAATACTAAACCATGGAAAACCGGAAAAGAGTGTTGTGCGATTATCTTCCGAAATACCGGAATTTCCCCGAAATATTAAAATTACTGTAAAGTTTGATTAATTGAAGATAAAATATTATATAATATATCATTTTAAAGGTATTTACATTATCTTCTACTTTCTACATAAGGACTTAGCTGTAAAACTAAAAGCTGAGGTGCTAAAAGGAAAAGTTTGTCAAATAACGTGAGATTAGGCTTTATGCAAAACATATGCAATTTTAGACATAAAAATATCTCCATAACTATGAGTGATACAAGAAAATGCAATAGAAATTATCTTGTAGGGCATTTTGTCAGCTTTAGTTTTAAAAGGAGTAACTTTTTCGTCACGACGCACCGTTTTTTAGCTATAACCGAAAAACCAAAAAAGGGACCTCTTTGCGCCCACCCGTTAGGGGGGCTCACCTCGTTGGCGTGGGGACCTATAGTATGTTTACCTCCTATATGCTCCAAAAACATCCCTGAAGTTTTGTCTTTGTCTTCTTCCATGTCGTCTACAACCCTTTTGGGCGTTTATTGACTAGATTAATAGGGCAAGTAGTTCACTGCCATCTGTTGGTGAAGTTCTGCCGATGTGGACAATAAGGGTGACGAATATTTTCAGTTTCCAGTCCTTTACTTTCTATATTCATGGTAAGCGCCCATCCAAAATTTGTTAGTATCGATCCAATGTCAATGAACACGTGCCTAATTTCACATAGATTATATTATTGATTCAAACGCATGTTATCACTAGTAGGATGAAGTACTTCCGACTATCAGACTTTCCTTTTGCCTCCTAGTTTTGAAATTAATGCATTATCGGAGAGAATAAATGATTTTTTTTGTTCAGTCGATAAATCTTCGGCGAAGAAGGATAATTATTTTCCTCGCCAAAGCGTTGAATCTTTATCCCCTCTAATCTTTCAAGTTTGTCAGCCAACGCAGTAATCACCAGTGTTTTATTCTTTCAGCCACTCAACAAAACATCAATAAAATATTGGATCATTTGCTTATACCAATATTTAATAACCATTGAGGTCTTTCTTTGACCACATTAAGGAAATTTCCTGCTGCTGGAGTTATCATTATTTTAATCAGGGGGAATCATAAGAATCGGTTACGGTATCTTTTATTTTTTTAAATAATGAGGAAATATTAACATATTTTATATGTGTTCTTCTTTCTTCGCCACGCATATGTTAGATGATGAACTACTGCTCATTGAGACCTCATTTAAATTTCTCTAGAGAAATGGACGACATACGAAATTTACTACTTTCGATTCACTATCAATATTTATCTCTTTTTCTTCCCAGCAACACATTTAATATCACTTGATGAAGGGGAGATGCATCGAAAAAATAAATACATGCCTATATATGATTGAAGGGACAATCAACCGTTTTTTCGTGCTAACTTCATAAATGAACCTCTTTATCGCATTTAAAGCCTATCTTTGTAATCATACGCATAATTGCGTGGAAGAGCGAAATTTTAATATTTTGAAGGTTATACCGTCGATTTTTCTACAATATTATTTGCTCTCAATGAAGTAGCCAAAGAGTGGTAATGTCTGATGTCAAAGCAACTGTCTTTCAGAGACACGGCAGCAGTTTGTGAGAATTGAGAGAATTCCCACCCTTACAAACTCTAAATTATAGCTTGTAAGGGTGGGAATCGTTATTAGAACTGCGTAAAATGGCAAATATATCGCTGTTATTTCGTTTTATCGCATATTCAAGTTTATCGCACTTTATCACCGATGCACATTTGTTGAATTTGTGATCATAAATAGATACCCAAAACGTCGACAAATAAGAAAAAAAAATAAAAAAATAAAAATTTGTATTTATAGCAGTTGCGAAATTTGATAAATCTGTGATTCTTGCGATCCAAAACGTCCAAAACTTGAGGAAAACAACAAAAGAAAACTATTTCGCATGTATAGCAGTTGCGATGTACTAGTATCTCTAGCTATTGTTTGTCACAGTGACTTCGAAGATGAAGGGATTCTGCCGAACTGACAAGTTCGAAAATTCCTTCTCCCATTCACAATTAATGGCGGCAACAAAAAGAGAGGTGGGCTGCACTCAATCACTCCGTAAACATATTGTGCAAACGGAAACGAAAACATTGTGAACTCTGTTAGCAAGGCTCGAGAACGAACAAGGGCGGCCAAGAGCACCAAGGGGTTCATTTTTGGTGTCCTCCCTATCTCTCTTATTACCCGCATCCCCGTGCGGCAGAAATCTCTCCATTGCAAGTGGGCTTCCCCCTCGCACGCCCGTCGCGTAAAGAACCTTCGTGTGTCCCTGTCTCGCAGATCTTATCGCCCTCCTGGATGCCTCAAACGCATACGGACGGCATGATCTGAATACAGCCTCCATCCTACTCTCCATCACCGCAACGCCCGCCTTCCTGCTACTGCTACCTTCATCTTTTTTTTTTGTTGCTTTTTCCGAGGGAGAAAATATTTTTTATTCGTATTCCTCTCTCCTCTTACCCTCAGCGTTCCTACAGTCGGCACGAACCGAGCGTTTAAGAGGATAAATGACCGTTGCAAGGGTTCAAAGGGTAATGGGAGGAGAGATGAAGTGGAGGGTTAGAACGGGGGATTGAGGCGATTCCAACCCCCCCCCCCCACTCCCTTGAACCGTAAAGGAGTTAGGGTGGAGCCCCCCCCCCCCCCTGTGGGACGTGCACGCGTCCCCACGTGAGTGAGGAGTGCGGAGGGACCCGAAAAAGGGGTGAGGACCCTTTGTGCCGTGGGGGGTGAGGGTGAGAGGGGTGAGGCTCCCTACGCCCCTGTCTCCCCCTCGGCCATGCGGGACCCGCTCCGAGACGAGGGTGGAGCACTGCGGGCTTGCTTTGGGAAAGGAAATTAAAAAATGCCGAATAATCGACTGAGGAACGTTCCCTTTTAAAAAAGAGAGGCCGTAATAATTTCCCACTGAGCTTGACTGGTCCTTGGGGACATCGTTTTCGAAGTAGTTTCCTTATAGTTCCCTTTATTAAAGAGAGGGAGAGAAAAATATTTCTTGGCAACGTAAACGTTGGTGAAATATATTTATTCGTGCCGACAAATATCAGCAATTGATTATTGCACAGGAAAAGTCTAAATTTTAAATAGAAAGGAAGAATATGAAGACTTTAAATGAGTGCTGTGGTTACTATGTGTAGAAATAAACATGAATTTTCGTTTTTATGGCCACCTTTCCGAATGAGGAAGTATTCCTCAGAATAGAAGAAGACCATGTGGAAAATCACTTTCAAATTTTTCACTGGTTAGGGCCAGCTTAAAAAACTGCAGATTTCTTGTGAATATAACAGAAGGATGTATTACTAAATGGAGGGAACGGACGGTTGAACTCAACCAATCTCCTAATTGGACTACTGTTGATGATACCTTTACGGGAGGTATATTGACAACAGTGAAAACATAGTTAGTTTAAGAATATAATGTATATAATAATATAATTTAATACTTGGATTTAGTGTGCGTAATTCAGCAAACCTCCGGCTGTGGTCTATTGGTGGAAATACCCATGAATCCCTTGTGTCCTAAGTCTACCTGGGTAGTTCGCGTGGGACCCAATGGTTGCACACAGCGTGTTATAGGAAATACTTAAATATGTATAAGCGGGGGGTGGAGCGATGGCGGGGACTAGCTTTATTTTTGGTTTCAAGGCTCGGTTGGTTGATGTTGGGTGGAATGCATAATCAACTGAGTCCTTGAAGTGAGTATTTAGGAATGCAAAACTGATATTCTTTTGACCTCATGTCGGCTCTGCCCCACTTAAAATTATTATTAGCTCTTTTATGCATTAGTGTCCATAACATCAACTTGACAATACAGTGGGAGCCAATTCGTTTCAAAAATATATTTTCTCATATTGCACCGTCTTTTTCTTATGCTTTATTTCTAGAATGTTTCGCATTCAATCAAGCTCGAGGAATAACCAAACAATGCGGGACTTTTTCTCTCGTGGGTAAATATTTCCTCTATGAATTGCCACGAGAAAAAATCCGTCTGGACCGAGAATTAAAATCAAAGACCTTTGGCTTTCAGGGCCAATACGCAGACCACTACACCACCCAGGCTTCCTAATCTAATTCCCTTGACATCTAGTGCCCTTGAATTCACGGAATTGCCGTGGGAATTAGATAGCCTGCGTAGCGAAGTAGTCTGTGTATTGGGCAGGCAAACCAGAAGTCAGTGACTCTCGATTTCTAGTCCAGGCTGATGTTTTCTAGTAGCCATTTCCACGCATTTCATCGCCACGCGCGTCAGGATGGAAAATCATCATATATTGTCTGATCATGAAATAAAATGTTTCAAAAATTAAATTGAAAATGTGGACTTTGTCATCTTCCGTGTGAAATCATTCAGATCATTTCATACTTTTTCTTAAATGTGTCACTCAAGGGTTTTGGATACAAAGAAAATCTTGAGTAAAAAATATGGATCCATAAAGTACCTTAGCAATCATTAAGAGTAGCATGTTGAGAATCATATTTCTTATTGGGCCAGTCATTGTTGTTACTTACGAAGCTTGAAACAAAATACGTAAAAATCTGACATTAACAAAAAGACGGCTGTCTAAGAAAGCGGAGTACTTAAATCACCACGGCTTAATAGCCTACTTTATAATGTCAAGTAACAGAGCCAATGAGAAACAATAATTGAGATAATCCTTCTTAAGGCCTTAACTGTATTAAGAAGGGCTTTCTCTTCGAGTTATCATGTTAATCTGAGCCTTTCATGAGTTGTCGTGTCGATAAAAAGACTAGACAAATGAGGCGATACAGCTATTTTAACCTTGTAATATTTCCTCGACTCGCCTGTTTACCATACTTACTTTCTTGGACAATGCTGCGCGTAATACTTTACCCTTTTGCCTTGCCCTGCCTAGTTCAGTGGTAGATAGGTAGTTATTAGATAGACAAAGATATATGTTATAATTTTTTATTTCTATTAACCAATATATTAAACTTTGCACACATTTCTTTACTATACTCAATGATCACTAGGAATTCCCAATGTTCCAACTTATAGTAGAATGAGAAGATAAATTAATACATGAATGAATGAACAAGTTAATAAATGGAAAAAATGGCCCTCACACACCAATAGAGTATTCAGCAACACATAATAAAATACTTCGTTCTTTTCCACACTTTTTATTACGATACGACAATGGTTTCGACAAACTTGTGTCATCTTTTGGTACAGAAATAGGTTAACGTTTGCCTTATATACCTTAACAACCAGAGGTGTGGGGGGGGGGCGGGAAAGGGGATGGAGGGGAGGGAGGTTTAGTATTCTAACAGTCACTGAATTTGTTTTTGAGGGAGGGGGGGAAGGTGAGTGGCTGGGAAGTTAGGAAAGAGGGAATTGGAGCCATTTAAAGTGCAAGGTCAGATGCCTTATCCGTGAGACCTTTGGGGTTGTAGGTGGATTTGAAGGAGAGGAGAAGGGTAGAGGAGCATTGTGTCATTGCATAGTTAAATTCGTAATAAAAAGTGCGAAAAAGAACGAAGTATTTTATTGTGTGTGACATAAGGAATTTCCTCCAAGTGAAGCCGGAGACTTTGTCTTACATAAGAGTATTCAGCGTCTAAATCACGCTTAAAAACTGTAATTAATACCCTTACATGACCAAAATATATCCTCCTTTCTATTTATAGTTATCCTTTTCGAGCGGTATGACACACATGCACACTTTACGCGTCTGGATCCGCAGAGTTGCAGACTCTGTAATTGACTCCTCCGTCGGAATTGTTGCCCTATCCCGTGGAAAACAACTTAACGTGGATATCTGGCTCGTCGAGTTGCCTGCCACTATTGTTATAAAATGCATCACGCTAGCTTGGCCTATGGTACGCTCTTATTGACCGGGTGATAATAACAGCAGTCTGATTTCACCTTCCTCCTATCGAGTGCACATGCACTGAAGTAATTGGTAATATGGCGTCGGAGTTTTATGCTGCAACCTGTTCAAGAATGTACACTCGCTGCAAAAATAAGATATCGTTTCAATGACCGAGATCACAAAGAACCATTTCCTTTGACAATTTCCCAGTGAGATCCTGCAAAAGGCATATTTCGTTATTTCTTAATAGTCACTTTTCAGAGTAGTTTTCTAATACTGACTCAGTGCTGTGACACTGCGCAAAAGAATAATTAATAAGATTTGATTTTCCAATGATACTTAAAGAACTACGTTAAACTTTTTTCTTCACTTTTATTTATGCTGCAGAGTCATGTTTTTTCTAAATAAAAGCTACAGTAATTGTACTGTCCACTTAAATTTAATGTGAATTACACAACACGTGTTTCAACGCTCCTTAGGGCGCCATCATCAGGTCTGCACACGTTATGCCTCCAATAGCAATATTTATACAAAGGAGCAAAGGAAAGAGGGAGGGGGGGATTCTTGACAAAACAAGGAGGTAGTCATAAGGAAGGGGAGGGGGACGGTTGAAGGTGAATAACAGGGGAGGGGGGGTGTTGTCAAATGATATGTGACCTTCCCGAGGATCCGGGAGTGTGGTCTATTTGGGGGGGGGGATTCTTGTGGAGATGAGCAGAGGAAAGAGGAGGAAGGGGGGGGGAAGGAAGAACAGGCTTGGGTTGTCATGTGGACAAGGATAGAATGGGGGAGTGAACATCATATGCTACATAATTGAGAAGTTTCATTTTCTTCTTCTTTCATGTTTTTTCTGATTTTTTCCTGGAGGTTGATTGCTGAAAAGTACCAATTTTGCTGCTTAAGAAAAGTATTTTTTAAATGTATTACAAAATGGATGTATTATCCTTTGGGTGAAAAAGTATCAGCAGGAGTTCTTTGACTTCGACTTTCTTTGACAGGAGAAAATTTATACTCTATGACATCAAACTATTTTGTTGCATGATGGAATATAAAATGCAAAGAAGCTGAAAAATCAATCAATTTATTGGAAATTTATGATAATATTCTAATGATGAGGTGTAGTCTATAACGTTGTCATTGCATAACGAACTAACCCAATCCTCAATATCACATTCCCAACATTATAAGCCTACTGATCTGCAAATTTTTATTAACTCTTTCCTCTGCTTGTACGCAAAAATCAGGTAACAAATCTAGCTTTGTTCCAAAACTGAATAATTTTAGACTCCTCTTCAAAACTTCTCTTATTCGGTGTTGAAAGGACAAATTGAAAAATTAATGGAAAATTACTTTATTTTATCGGGGGTGGAAATTTAACTGCTTGCCAAGGAAATAATTTTAGAGCATTAAGCACTTTGCCACAAATTGAAGAGGGATGTTCTTAAGGAAAGGATAGAATATTCTTCTTTGATCCCGCAGCTCCGTCGAAGCGTTCGCCTAAGTTTTCTGAGAGACAGCACGGTGAGACCAGACTGAAGTCATCTTTTCCCTTTGACCTCCTGGCGGCTCTTCCCGAGGTGCAACTCGATGAATGGGGTGGAGGGGCTCTTTTTGCCAGAGAGAGGGGAGGGTGAAGGTGAGGAAAGCTCCCGTTCCTTTGTGTTTTTCCCACGAGGGGCCGAAACAAGGAAGGGGGAGGGGTCTGCAGGGACGGGGTAAGAGGGGAGGGGTCGCAGGATAAGGTACTTCAAATGCATGCGCGCTTCGGTCCCCCCAGGGTCCTCTTCAACCCCTCCTGCACGGCCCTGCAGGCTAAAGTACCTCTCTCGCTGTACTGCGCATTGTTTGCTGATGCCCTTGCGAAACGTTTGCTCGCGAAACGTTTTGTTTGCGAGTGCAAGTACTCTCCCTATCCCTTTTCTTCTACCCCCCCTCCCTCTCTCTCTCTCTCTCTCTCTCACTGCGCTCCACCTTGCCAAAACGCACCCTGAGCGCCTTGGATGCGTCTCCATCGGAGGGTCTGGGTGCCAAAGAGCGTTTTGCACAGGGTTCGTCTCACCGTCGATTGCATTGTCGTATTTATTCGTCTCTCTCACGCAGGGATTGTTCCAATGTCTTATTCTGTCCTCGCCCTCTTGATATGCCGCCGAGCAAACGTCAGCACGAACGTCCTGAGTGAAAGTAAAAAGAAGGCACCTGACATAGATGAACGGCAGAGAGTCCACTGTTAATGCCAGTGAGATAAGATGCCAAGTGAAAGGAGGCTCTGTCGTTTGGGTGCTCCGGGGAGGGCTTGAACGAAACACGTGACATTCGGATATATTCGTTGGAAATATTATGTTAAACTTCAAAATGAGAAATAATACTTGTAGGATCCCGTATAAATTTTAATTTAAGCTAAATATGTATTTTTTACTTTGACACACACACACACACACACATATATATATATATGTATATATATATATATATATATATATATATATGTGTGTGTGTGTGTGTGTGTGTGTGTGTGTGTGTGTGTTATATATATATATATATATATATATATATATATATATATATAAATATAATAATAATTTCGTTGGTTCAATTCCCGGTCAAGTCGAATTTTTTTCACTGTGAATCGGCCATCATACCATCTTCACACCACCATTGGACTTCACAATTTTGTGTGTTTCCTATCCTCTTTCTTTCACCCTCTGTTTGAACGAAATTATTTATTATTAACGCCTGTTAGCGGTTTGAGTGAATGAATCAATGGTTATATATATATAAACAGAGACAGAAATAAAAGACAAATACAAACAAAGACAGAAATAAAAACGCAAATGTGGACCCTGGTGTAGGCTTTCGCCTCTTCAGGGCAGGTAACACCTTTCACTGGATATATGTTTGTCACTGGAATGTTTTAGCGGGGAAGCCTTGACCCGGCATTTGCCCGAGGACGACGGTAAACCCGCGAAAACCGTCGTCAGGTCGTAACAAAAGAAGATAGCAATAACAATAAAAGAAAGAATATATGAATAAATAATAACAGTGATATACTTTGAAAATTAACAATGGTAAATATATATACATATTTAAAAATGGTTAAATAGTCTTTGGCTAGTCTTTTTGGTAAAATCACTTCACTGGGTGTTGCACTGGGGAAATCACTGGGATAGGGTAGGGGATTCACTTCCGGAGTCGTGATCTTGCGTCTTTTCTTTTTTGGGACCAGTGGGACCCCATACCGGGGCATCATTTCGGCCGCGTTTATATAGGCCTTCTGTTTCCCATGCTCTGCGATTGGCCATTTTTTTTCCTCCCGCTAAATCCTCTTCCATGCATTGGATAATTGGTAACCATCTTCTCTGTTGAAATTGTCCTTTGTTTTGTTTATTTCAATGGCTTCTCCTATTACCCTAGGATAATATCTTGGCTCTTTGGATACCAATTTTGCCTCGTCAAAATTAATGTTGTGGCCAGGCTCGCTCCAGGCATGCTCAGCAATCGCCGACAAACTGAATTGCTTCTTTCTGGTGGCCCTTTCATGGTACTTCGACCTGAAGAAGTCTGTTGGAACACGGGCGAAACTGTTGTCCTTAAAAGCAACCTACGCGGTGGAAACCCGAAAATGCAGAATAATTCATCTGAACGCCGCGGAAACCTACGAGGGACTTTCATGTAATTTTCAAAAGATAGTATTAATAGTATTATCCCTTAAAAATGACATCAAAGTGCTGTGACCGGCTGGGGTTTATACCATTAAATATTTGTGTGGAATATACAAAGTTAATTATTTAATTATGAACTCGAAGTTCCACAAAGTTCACTCACAAACCATGGAAGATATACATAAGTTATGCCCTGGAAAAATAACGATCAGTGGTACTAATTATTTTCTTGACTGTGATTTTCTCTACGCCTCATCACAAATTCCCTTTCTCCAACGCAAACTGCTTGAATATTCGGTTCTACAGCGGTAATTAGATTTTCGGCAAATGATGTTTCGAGTACAACCCTTTTAAAAAGGACAACCTTGTTAGCTCTAGCATATTAATTCCAGCTTGGCAAATTATTACACGCCCTCACTTTCCTCAGGCACTAAATGCCTCCATTGTAACGAGGCTTGCAGAGGCAGCAGCAGAGCTTCACAAAAAGATGGTTTACTTACTGAGGGAAAGTTGATTTCTCAACTGTTTGCGCTTTGTGTTCGTTGGTTTCCGTCCCGTAGGACTAATGATGGACCTCATAAGCATTATGTAATCATTTACTGTCTGAACCATTTTCTGGTTATTTTGTTTTACCCTTTGAAATTTAAATCAAGGGGTTCAGTTTATTTAAGCTCCCATGAATAATTTAAAAAACTCAATCCAATATAAATCTGCTAGAAAATTCATATCAATTTCTTCTTCGTAATAATTTCATTTATCAAATTAATATAGGTATTAATTTCGAAAAATATCTACATGTATGGGTTCAAACATTTTGAAAAATTGATGAATCAAATATTATTATCGCTAATGCTCCTGAAATATCAAGCTGATTCTACACATAGTAGCGTCATAATTTACCATAGTTGAACAATGAAGAATACACACATTATATTCTAACTTCAAATGCATATTGCACGGTTCCATGATTTTCACTGCAAAAAGCGTTCTTCATTAGCAAAAAAATCGTTGCCTGAAGTCAAAAGAAAACACATACTCCCATTTCTAGCGATCCTCGTGAGTGTTACACTTTGTAAATATAAATATACTTAAACGAGAAATGGTTAATAAAACTCGCTAGAAACATAACGATATGTATTTTCATCCAATAAATGTAACAATCGAATGATACTCTCTTGGCGGAATAAAATCTGGATTGTTTTAACGCTAAAATATCCATTTTTCAGGACGGTAATCTCAAAACAAAGAATGACTATGCGTGGTTCTTAATAACATTTAGTACACTGAACCTCAAAAGTGGCCTCATTAAACCATAATGTAGGGGAAAAAGTTCTAATAGCTATCGAGCAATGCTTAGGAAGAAATACGTTAAATAAAGTCTGACGGATGTCCTGCTACTCAGAATATTGTTCCTCGATAACTCAATCCGCTGTAATCCATTCATTTCTCCATTGAATCCCTTGGGAGTAGATCCGCCATGCGTAGGTTTGGTTATAAAATACCAGTTTCAATATTGTACCGGCATGATAGCATATGTTACGCTATCCTATCGCTAACTCTCACGTCAACTTACCAACATTCTGACGTAACTCAAAAAACTCAAAATCTCAGGTAACATCAAGTCAACGTTAAGGCTACATCATTTTGCGGCCATGCCATAAAACTGGGCGTTAATGGCACATCTACTATAATAATCATCTATGTGTATTTCCTCGGAGTGTGAGGTGGCCCAGGGAAAGGAACTGGCCCCCTTACCCTGAATGTGTGAAATTCACACGCCTGTGGCTTAGTCTGGGTTGAGCTCTATCCTCAACTATCCATACCAACCTTCGGGTTGAATCACTGAGTGAGTGTGTATTTATGTCAGGAACTTTCACACATGAAATACTTGTAAAATTGAATCTTTATTTGGCTGCAGACCATTTTTTATTTGAAAAATTAAATTAGAAATAGTGGTTTTCTGTTATGTGGAAAGGTAACAATACGAAGAAAATAAAATAAAGATTCTTATTTCTTCAATCGAATTTTTTATTCCAGTCAAAATTCCGAAATTTTTGCAAAAACGTAACGATTTTTCGCAATATTTTAGCGTTTTCGAGTCATCGTCTCCATTACGACCATGCCCATTGTTTTAGTCGAGATTCCGTGTTTATATCCTTTAACTCGATGATTTTTTACACTAAATAAAATATGGATGGTTTATTACAATCAATTTAAATGATAACATTTTTAGTGATAAATCGAAAATTTGTTGCTAATAATTTATTTTTGCTATTAAATGGTAAAATTTTTAGTAAATTTCATCGAAAAGTTTGTTGAAGTACGCAGTCCCGCGCAGTGTTGATTTTTTTCCTGCCTATTGATATACAACCCTCACTAGTCAATAAATAATCGTGGTGCATTACTAATATTATAAGCACATTAACCAAAATCACCTTCTTAAGTAGTTATCAGTCTGAAGCTTGGTTCGCCGCAGCTCATATTTTTTTTCAACTAACCGCTATACATTTTCATAATTTCTCATTTTGACTTGTAGTACCCTTCGTTATATGCATTCCATCCTTGGTCTTCTCGCTAAATTCTCCCTTCCATTACAGTTTACAGTAGACTTGATATTCCTTAGAGAATGTCCAATAAGGTTTTCTCTTCTAGTTAATAGATTTTACATCAAGTATCTTTTCACGTAGCAATGCATAGGGCTCATTAATTGGTAAACTCGATGGTTTCGGGCTTCACTTCGTGAAAATCCATTCTAATGAATTCAAAAAAGATGTGGTATCTTTTTCACAGTTTTTTATTAAAAATAATATAAAATCAACAAAAAACTGTGAAAAAAGTACCATATATTTTTTTAATTCATTCATTGGTGGTTACCTCCGTCCATTTTATCCTCATCATTCTTCGATAACATCTCACTTCCCTGTCTTCCAATCAACACGGACCTGCTGCTTTTGAAACCTCAGATTCACTTTTATGTTAGTAAGTAAGTAAGTTTATTATTACTCCGTACACAAAATACATTTCAATAGCAGATTTTGAGTAACTTCAGGTAGCCTTGAAGGAGAACCTGTTTTAAGGCTACCATCAAATAATAACAGGTTATGCTTACATTTAAAATACACGTAGCTCATGTAGTGAGGCCTAGACAATTACTTTACAAATTGAGTGCGTACCTTAAGAAGCTACTAACTAAGACTCATGGATTTATTTATAAAACATTAACAACAATATTTACAGCAATATTTATAACACTCTTACTACAATATTTACAACAATATTTCCTCTTCACTCTCTTTGGTGAGAAGCTAAGAATGTGCATTTTTCGAGAACATTTTCACAGACTTAGAATTAATGCATGAATGGGGTAATAGATTGTATACCTTTGATCCTACATACAAAAAATATCTTTTAAATATCGTCAAATTTGGTTTGGGTAAGGGTATATTTTTTACGCAGGGTAAATGGAGAAGGCAGACACAGAAATATTCCAGAATTACCACTTATAGTATAAAAACCCCGTAGAACCTTATAAATATATGAATTCCTTAATGGAAGCTAACCTAAATGAAGAAAGAGTGGGAGTGTTATCATGCGCCACGCGTATGTTTTAATGATATGAATCCTTACTTCCAAAACGTTTGTTGCCAGTTGTTAGCAGATTTTCCCTCTAGTATAATGTAAAAAAGTAAACTAAAAGGGATTAAAATTAGGCGTTCTGATTACGTCAAAAAGGAATCCACGGCGAGAATCGGACGCCAGCCCGTTATTTTTGGTGAGGTGTAAGGAGGATGGGGGACAGTGGATTGTGGTGGATGGAAGGGGTTGGGCCAAAATACGGAAATCCGCCGTGTTCTTAGCCCCCTCCCCACAACGCCCCCTTCTTCCATGCCGTCAGCTTCTCCTTTGCCTTCGCCTTGCGGATCGCGGTTTCCCAATTCTCATTGTGGAGCGGCGACAGGCGTCTTCCGACGAGCAGCTCCCCGGAGGAAGCCGGCGAGTCGGCATTCAAAGCGCGTCGGATGTGTTCTGCCAGGGGTAGGGGAAGATGGGGGAGATGGGGAAGGGTTTCGGTGATGAGCGAAGAGAGGGTATACTTATCTACTGTGGTTAGGGAGGCACATTGTTCAGGAGAGGGAAAGAAACACTGAGGTGACTAGGCCGCAAGAGGTTTTCATCTGAGCGAGACGCCATCACAAAGAGTCCCTCCCTCTTTACCCACTTCCCTTTGCCTCTCTTCTGACTTTTAATTTTTCTTTGTGGAATTCTTTCGTGTGAAGACATATCTCGCATAATCATTCGTCGAAGACGCATTTGACTCGTTGATAAACTTTGCGATATTTGGTCTGTACCCAAACAATGAATACATTTGATGCCGTAGAACTATTTTGAGGAATTAAACACATTTCATTCATAAGGAGGTTCGGTGGTTTCACCCAACTCAAGAGAACTCAATGAGACTTCCTGAAAGTATTAATAATATTGTTCTAAAGCTACCTGAAAATTTTCAGAATTATTTACGGCAGTTGTTTGAAGATATTTGATCGAGAATTGGGCAAGAAATTACATGTTCTTATACCTTTTCTTCTGCATCCTGCAAATTATGCATCCACGTTCAAGTGCTTAACCCGTGGTGCCAATTTCACACGATCTGCAACGCGCGCGAGGAATTTATTCAAGCGCTCGGAGTAAAAATCTGTTGCATATACATTTTTCTATGGATGATATAAATTATTATACTTAGAAAAGGTTCTTTCTGATGAATAAAGCCTTGCGTTCCCATAACAACCCGTGTAATTTCATGCCCACTTCTCGTTCAAATATCTTAAGAAATCTGTGGCAAATAATTCTGAAAAAAATCAGGTAGCTATAAGAAAACCAAATTAATGGTTACAGCAAGTTTCATTGAACTCTCTTAAGTTGAGTAAAACCCCCGAATCTCCTTAAATTGCAATCATGCAAGTTAAACCAAAAGATAATGGATTAGTGAGGTAAGTGACTTTCTAAGTGATCGCAGGCAAAAAAGTAGTAATTGACGATATTAGCTCTGACATGGTAAGAGTGACATCCGACATCCCACAAGGAATCTTGATCGGCCCCCTTTCATTCATTATTTATATTAATGGCCTAAGATCTCGAGTTATCAGTAACTTTAAGATTATTTGCAGATGATGCGGATCAGATCCTCGCACATTTTTATTTTCACACACCTCGCCAATTTTTACAATTTCAATACTGGTAATTGAACCTTCGAAGGCGTAGTTAGTGAAATTAATGTCTACAGATTACTTCAAATGATAAAATATTAGTGTCTCTTGAGAATTTTATGACATGCTCTATCATACCCTTGCCTTAGAGTAATTTCTTTATCACCCCGAGGCTGATTATTGTTATTCGTCACGATTTTTCCTCCTGTTTCCTAATGATTCAGTGATAAATTAAGCTTTCACGTGGGAATTGATGTGCATGTTCCACCTTTAAAACAACTGAAGAAGAGGAGAGCCCATAAAGAAAACTAAATAACTTTCGCCTCATTAGTTTCATTCATATTGTGATTACTTGCAAATATTATATTTATTCTACGTACTTCTCGTATTAATGTGTGACAAATTATAACAAGGGAGTGATTGTACATGCACCTAAGTTAAAATTGTGGCCATGCCGATTAAAATAGGAAACAGTTGCTTAGCAACCTGTGGCAGTGAGAAGTCTTCTTCTAGCTGAAAGTTTCTTAAATAAGAAAGAATTACAAACTTTGTCTAGGATATCTTTTACTGCGGCGTGGAAGAGAACTTTATGAGCTGTAGCACCATTGTAATTTATCATAATAGTTTGTAGTCTTTCTTATCTTTTTCCAGTCGCATTGTATGTACTTCATGAGTATATTCCGTTTCCAATGAAAGAAATTGTTTTAAACAATCATAACATCTTCTTTAGTAAATGGTAAATAAATAGAGACCTTGATTATAAACGAAAGATTTCTTCAATCAACGCAATTGGTATAGTTACAAGCTTTTTTAAAATAATAATAATATAGTTTGGGCTTCTTTTGAACTAGTCAACCAAATTTCTTCTTTCTTTTAGTTTCGATCAATTTAAAAGTAAATATTTCACCGCCAACGTTTCTGCAAGTTTATTGCCATCCTCATGGCTAATTGTCATAAACAATGAAACAAAATCAACAACATAAACTGGTATTGATAAAAATACGCAATTAAAAATTGATAACAGAGACCGACTGCGGCCAACAATTCTGTGCAATTGTCTCGAATTCTTCGGTCACGTCATAAGGCGCAAAGGGTTAGAGAAGATTGTACTTCGAAGGCAAGGTCTGGGGCAAATGGCCACGAGGACGCCCACCGTTAAGATTGACGGATCAAATTAAGATCCTCACCAACCTGAATCTTAGCGAAGCAGTCCACGTGGCCCAAGATAGAGATAGAACTGCCGTCACATTGTATATAATGCACGTACCTGAGTCCATTTGGGTCACAACGCTTGATATCGAGTTAATCACCGATAGAGATAGTTTGAGCTTCAACTCTTCCATCTTTTTTGTTTATAATTATTTTTAAAAACTCAAATTCTGCACAAAGAACAACTTGAGCTGTAGGGAATTAGTCGCAAAATGGAAGAAGGCTAAAGAGAGGACAAATCTTATATATCCTCCCACTTATACATCCTCCCACTCCCTATATATCTTAAACCCACCCCCTCGCATCCATCCCGGGGTATAAATGGAGGAGTTTCTGAGGAAGTTGTACCTTGATAATGGTATTACGTGCCGAAACCTTGGTCAGTGGTGTATTTTAACTGTGTATTTATCATATACTGTGTGGAAATTTACCAATATTGATTTATTTGAAATGGACGTGAGAACAAATATTTTCTGACCTTCCAGGGGCATATTTAACCAATAGGTAGCTGTTGTAATTTATTCAGCTCCAGACGGTAGACTTAAGAATTCGATCCTTACTCCGGCTTCTTCTGGCGCTAAAAACGCACTCGGCTACCCCCTGCTGTGAATCCAAATGCTTTAAAACCTTAATTTCCATAGTAACAATATTTTTCTAACCCCCACAATATCCGTTATTTCTTCAGGACTGCAATAAAAGCTCCCATGGATTAAGTACGACATAGTTAAATTTTCTTGATTCATTTTCAAAAACGGCTGGTGTCGTTAAGCCCCCAGTCGAACGTCCTTGTGGCGGCTCGCCGTATACAAAGTAGACGTAGATGATGAAAATGAATGCAGGTTTGAACGGGTTTTTACTAGTAGAATAGTGAGTTATTAGAAAACTGATGTAAGGTCATCAAGAAGTCCAGCAACAACTCCCACTTCCTCGAGTTTTGCTATAAATTCTTCACACGGCATTATCGTCGGTCGTTCAATCATAAGATAGGTTGACTGCAGCCCTCCAATTCTTCCCTATCGAATGCTATTTTCCTTAATCTCTTGCTGTTCTTCTTATGTACCTACATTCCCCTTTGTTTGTAGCTAGTGAATGTGCCCGTTGAATATCTGCCGGAAGGAAAAAATCAACAATACGCGTGATTGCCTACTACGTTAAATATTTCGATAGAATTTACTAAACATTTTACCATTTGATAGGAAAAATAGAACCTCGATTTATCATAAAAAATATTATAATTTTCATATTTTATTTAGAGCAAAGAATCATTGAAATATTGTGAAAAATCGTTACGTTTTAGCAAAATTTTCGGAATACAAAATTCGAATGGAGAATTAAGAATGTTTATTTTATTTTCATTCTATTGGTGCCTTTTCCAGTAGCAGAAAACCACTATTTGTAATTTAATTTTGCAAATAAGAAAAGGTCTGCAACCAAATGAATATTCAGCTTCACGTGTATTTCGTATGTGAAAGTTAATGACATATACATATATACACATCGGTGATTATTAATTGAAATTCTTCGTGTCGTTATACAAACGCAGGCCTTGAAATGAGCGAATGTTTTAAGGCCTATTTACTTGGCATGGCGACTCTCGGTTTGAGCTGTAGCCATGATTGAGGTCGTGAGTTTTCCAGGATCGCGTCCATTTGATCGGGGGCGGGGGGGAGGGAAAGGGATGGTTTGTGGCACCACGGTGGTGTGGTGCATCGTGGAGTTGCCTCCTACCCTTCGATCTCCCCCCTCTTCGATCCCCCCCCCCCCCGAGACAACAAGGAAGCGACATAAGGAATGGAGGGAGTCGGTGAGGTGACCTCATCGAGGCCCTCTCCCCTTATATCCGCCCTTTAGACCGCGTCTTCAACCGCCCCCGAGATTTGGATTGCTCCGGGAAGAGGGAGGAAAGAGGCTTCGGAGGGGGTGAGAGGGGGGAAACAAAAGCGAAGCGGAGAGTATGCTTAAGGGAGCAGTGCAGGGGTCTCGGGCAGAATGAGCAAAAAATAAAAGGTCGAAACTGCTTTGACCGCCGGATACAAATTGACCCCGGTCTCTCTCTCTCTTACTCCGGCCAAACCCCCAGGAGTTGTTTATACGTACGCTTAGTCCAGCGTCCATGCGACACTCCCCCCTGGGGGGGTGCAGGGGGGACGGTGGGGGGGACGGGACGGGAGGAGGGGGAAAGTTAGGCTTTGCGAAGGAACGAGAGAGGGAGGAAAGAGGCTTTGGAGTGGGTGGGAGGGGAGAGGAGATATCACGGAATGGAATGAGGGAGAAGAGAAGGGATGGGAAGGACACGAACGAGATTTCATCCAAGAAAAGGAGAGCTCGAAAATTTAATCGAAAGGCTTGACTCTACGATGCAGCGACGACTTGGACCTAAAGTTCTAAAAGCTCAAGCCATTGAAAAGATTCCCACTTTACACGCGTGCCATAAATAAGAGAAGAAGTTGGTTTGGAAGAGGAAGAATACGCAATACAAAGGAACGCAGAAAGGAGAGCGGATTTTAGATTTTCCTAAATTTCACTTCCGCGTGGTGAACTGAAAGTTAATGCCGCCAACACATCATCATTATAGCATCACTTTAATTTCAGCCAAGTGTACCAACTTGTCTTGTTACCTACCTCGTATACTAAGGGAAGAGTGCACGCTAAAATCACGTTATCTTTTTGTTGAATTTTCCGTTTAAATTCAAGATGTACTCAAATAAAATTATTCTTTTTCTTATTCCATAAATGAAACGGAATACTTGGCGGGTATTAGTGAAATGAGCTGATGTATAAACACATTGCATGGCGCAATGAAGATCATTTCGCATATAAAATGTGTACATCGCGAAGAAAAATGTGCAATTTTTAAATATAGTTTTTAATAATTAATGAATCGAAAACAAAGTATGCGATTCAATACATTTTGTTCTTATTTGTACCAAGTAAGAATTTTTATAATTAAGTTTTATTAGTTTGCACTTAGGTGCAAATAAAATTATCATTGTGGAACCACAAAGTTTAAGTTTTTCATTTATACAATGAATAGGTTCCACCAAGTAACGCCTGAAATAAGAAGTTTTATTAGGTTTCTTTAATAGATAGCATTAGTTTTCAAGGCTACGTCATATTCCGACAGATTCAATTCTTGTTCATTGACACTCAATTAATTGGTCATAATTTAAATCCTGACCTGAGAAAACGACCCCTTAACCAAAGTAAATCATTTAAAATGTTTGAAAATACATTTATGCTAGAATGTAAGATAATTGTTTTCAGCATGAAAATTATAATTTTATTTAATTGGATCTTAGTGACAGTCGTTAAATTGCGTACTCATTGTGATTGCATCTGATTCGTTAACTTTATAGTCAAAATAAAATATTTAACGCCTTATGGAACGACGAACTCAATTGTGTATTTTTCAAAATTTTCCCGTGTAAATTTCTCTTAGTTTACTATTTAATACACTTGCTTTCCTAAGGAGCAATTTGTCTGGTATCAGGTATTTCGTTGGATACAGGTGTTTTATTTCATGCTGAGTTTTATGTGGGTGTCTATTTTATGTTAATATTCTTGTGCCATAGTTTTTGTAGCCTATTTTTGTCATCTTATCCTGCAAATAGAGCTGTAGGTAAAATATGTAACTTATGTCCTCTCAACAGTAAATCAGATCCAGTTCTTCCACGAATGAATACAAGACCACATGAGGATTCAGGCTTTTCCTTTTAGCTCAGATTGTCTTGTCTCATGATGTGAGGTGAAGGAAAAGAGGGAGAGGATTTCGGAGATACGGAAATGGAAATGACCGAATGGGAATAAGCTGTGGGGGAGATGGGAGAGCTTGTTCTCGTGCTGTGGCGCTTGAGTGGGAAGCAGAATCGCCGATTCTTGGGAGAGCACAGGATAAGACGGAACTCATTGCAATAACCACGGGGAAAGAGAGAACATGAATAGATACAAAGAAAGAATTATTGGATAAAGAGTAGATATAAGATATCTTTTGAGAAAACATAAAATTATGCTAACTGACCCACCACTCGCAAGCAAAATCAAGGTAAAAGATCAAGAGATAAAAATTGTGGACAGATTTAAATATCTATGGGAAATCATAACAAACAACCTTTATGAGAAACCAACATGGAACAATAGATTAAATACATTGACTAGAGCACAATATATCACCACGAACACATGTAGCAAAATATGCCTCTCAATAGCCACAAAATTAAGACACTATGAAACATTTATACAACCGGAAGTAGCATATGCAAGTGAAACCATCTTCAAAACAACTAACACAATAGTAATAGATTAATTTCTCAAGATAAAAAGGAGAATAGTCAGAACTTGCATAAATAAAAAATACAAAGAAAACGGGCACTGGAGTTTAGCTTCCAAAGAATCAGTCTGCAGAGAAATAGAACCTGTAATGAGCACGACGAGAAAGAAACGAATCTCATTCTTTGGACGCCTAATCAGAACATCCAGAAATCAGAATAAGCAAAAAGATTATAGAAAAATTATGGAATAGTAAGACCAGTGCAATATGGATACCAGAAATGAAGAAAGATATGAGTGAATTACACATTACAATAGAAGATTTGAAAGAAAAGATAGATGCTATCATCGTGAAACTCAAGGACAAACAGATCATACTACAAACCATGATCAACAAACAGAGAATAGGTAGGTAATCTCAGATGAAGAAAGAAAGCTACTATCCGAGCGAAAAAAGAAATACTGGGCTGACAGAAAACAGAAGAAATCTAGAAGATGACTAAAGTTGTCCAATGAAGGCCATAAAATTCAAAATAAATAAATAAAAAGAATAGATACCGTTCTACTCTGAGCGTCATTCCCCCTTTATTCAGGCTAATACTATGCTGTGACTATTTATGCTATAGGTGAGATATAAAGATATGCTTTCCTATATAACCTTCATGCTTTATTGTAGTGCATGATTTTTATTCACTCTCAAATACACATACTGGAAAAAATGTTGGTTAATTTTAAAGGTCATCACTTTTCAGCTATTTCTATGTCGTCCTTTTTCTATTTGCACCATTGACTGAAGGGCTAGCCCTAACGCATGGAAAAATATGTATGTTTGTCATCGAAGTTTATTTTAAAGCGGTTGTGAGACTGTTTGCAGTGATGATCCCAGAATATATTTGAGAGGCGTAACAAGACGCTTATAAATGTTATTTTTGATCTTCCCAAAGTGAGTTAAAACTTTTGGATACATTGTTTTACGACTGAGAAGAGAATGTCTACAGTTAATATTTTTCCTACTCATTTTCTCTTTTTCTTGTTTCCGATAAAAATCTTCTATGTTACATGTAATATCTGCGGTGGTAATTTTTTTATTCTTCAGAAAACCCTTATTTATGTAGGTTCATTGTTATAAATGTGAAAAAAAGTTCCAACCTGATGTATCCCTGGTAATTAGGACTGCGATTTTTCAAGCGTATTTAGTATGTAATACCAGGACCTGATATCTTCACTATTTATTTATTATTAGAAGTATTCATGGAACATAATGGAATAATTTAAAACTCTGCTTTATGTAGATATTATTCTCAGTTGTATTCCCGTAGCACTAAATATTCTAAATTTGTAGAACATGTTCAATGTCATTTTGGTATTTGCGGAGGAAACATTCAGCTTCGTTATATAACTCTGCATTGACATTTTTATCTTCATGATTCATGCGTGATTTTATTTATTTGATTTCTTATGCGGTTTGAGCCAGTTAAGAGAAGTGCCTTATAATATAATTTACTTACGTTAGTTGATAGGTACTGAATATAAACTGACCGCAAGTGTAATTAATGGATAATGTTTCGACACAAAAAATTCTTGCGTTTGAAATAATTGTAGGCATCGTAAAGTGTCCTGCCCTGGGCTTGAAATCAGTTCGGTTCCACGGAATGACGTGGCCGAAACCTGAGTGGGATGGAAGTGTTAGCGGGAGAAAGTGAAAGTGGGTGGCAGAAGAGTTTATGCCGCTGGAAGTAAGCCCTTGCTGTTTCCGCCTTAGCAGCTGATTCGTCCTCGGAAGCCATCGCTGTCAGTCCCAGATGGGGGTTGTATAGCGCGCACAAAGCAGCTCTTGAGTGGTTGTGGAGTGAACGTAGTTGCTGTGACAGAGACCCCTTTGAAGAGCCGGAGAACGCCCTCATCGGGCGAACCGGCGGCGTCGCATGTCCAGCCCAGCCTGAAGTCACTCTGCGGGCCGGATCGATTCCGGTGCCATTCGGACAGGTTGATGCTTAGTTTTGGGGAATAAAATCTACCTTACCGGCCTTCGCTAAATAGCATTCCGAAGATATGACCAATTGCCCTCGTGTTAACCATCCTCGGCGTTAGTTTGCTAAATGCGCCGGCCGAAAGTTTCGTTTGCCTAAATCTGAAAATAGTGATTTGGTAAAAACTTTCATGTACATCATTTCTTTCAGAGGATACAATACCTTGATATTTGTTATGTTTTTTACCGCTTGTTCAGAGATTGCGTTATATTAGGTACTTAAGTAATTACTTGAAAAATACTCCATCAAAGAACGGTATAGAAGCAATTGAAAATAATCTACAATTTTTAAGAAAGAATCTCCTTACGATTTATAGAACTAATCCAATAGCGCACAAACAATTTTCATGCATAATTATTTATGAAAAATTCTTTTTTTTTAAGTAAGAAAATAATAAAGTTATAATTACTCCTCCTGTGATTCAGGTCTTTCCTCATTTCAAGCCTTGCCAAAATCATGAATTTGGCGTCTTGCTACTTATTCTCGTGTCTTTAATTTTTTTCTAGACTTGGGAATATAGCAGTAAAAACTTTGAAGCGCAGTGGAGGGAAATATGAAAATTGTGTGATCCAACTTTTATATGAGTCAATACATAAAAATATCTGACCTTCAGGTTCTCAAGGCGTGACCATGATAGTGAAAATATTGTACAAAGAGTTTACTTTTATGGTATTTTTTTCAGGGTCGTACTTTCCCACGGATTGATCTACAATATAGGGTGATTTATCTGAAAGGAATGAAAAATTAAGGAGTGTGCAGTAGAGTAGAAGGGGAAAAGAACATATGGAACAGAATGCGGAAAAAAAGAGCCACATGGATTGGGAAAACCCTGAGAGGCCAAATGGGTTTGTGAAGAAAATGATTGAAGGAAGAATAGAGAAAGTCCATTAGGGATAAGAATTCATAGACCCAAGTAAAGAGGAAAGTATATAAGAAGAACTACAATGGGGGTAAGGGATATAAGCATTAGACAGGGAAGGATAAGGAAGGGCTGCAGTAGGAACCAATATTCATCTACATCTACAAAATACCCTGCAATAGACCTCAAGGGTGTGTGGCAGGGGGTGAGTAGTCAGCAACATGCATTACACTATACCCTAAAGGTAGTATAACTATGACTAATTATGCATTAGCATAAATCGCTAATGCGTGTCACGAGGCAAAGCCTCAAAAGCATGCACTACACTACATATATGTTCACAATGGAAAGGGATCGTTAATATATATGTATTTTGCAACTACACAAATGAGACATGACAATGGATGGAGACAGGACAAATAAGGATTCATGAGTTATTCTGAAAACATGTACGGCGTACTGTTAGTACTAGGTAGCAGATTAGGATACAAGTATTAGGGAGTACTACTACGCGAGCTACAACACCTATCGACAAACCTAGTTAAAAGTCTTATTGGCAGCTGTTATGGTCCCTTATTGTTCGCGGGAAAAATTACATTTTAAATCTGGTAGTTCTGCAGTTTAGTTTCCTAATTTTATTCTCATGATTTGATTTACCGTAGTATGTCGGATTTCGTAAAATATGATCAACGTTTTCAGAGAATAAATCGGTTTTGCAACTTACTTAGTAGATTGAGTCTAAATCGGTTTATAACTTACGAAGTAGGTTGAGTCTAAAAGTCTAAAAGGTATTAGGATTGAACGACCAATGACATGAAATATTCGGTGGTGTTTCAATGTAACGGAACGTGTTTTGCCTTTTTATCCTTCTATCGTGAGCTTGCATTATGCTAAATGCGCAATATTTCCATGAAGTGTTTTATGTAGTGAGAGTGCATTGCAAAGATGAACTAATGACACTTTTTTTTTCTTTTCTCCGCAGGTAAGCTCCCTTGTCCCTAGCCTTAAGAGAGTGTTCCGTCTTCGCTACCGGTAAGTTTGGATTTCCATTGAATTGACTATCGCAATGTGGGTTTCTGCCGGCGGTATGCGTGCTAAGGTTAAATAGTTCGATTAATACAGCTGTCATAACCATTTTCAGCAACTTTTTTACCTGTGCTTTTGTATAGAAGATTGAAGCGACACAACAGAGAGGGTACTGCTAGTCCCACAGTGTAAGAGCGTGGAGGGAATAACAGTGTTTGGTATGGAAAGCTTGTTGTCAGGCAGTTATAAGGGCCTTTAGAATAGCAAGGCCACACTTCCTTTGACCTCTCGGCGTAGTAATTATATGCACTCGAATTTGAGTACAAATAACAAAATAGCATAAAGACCTAGAGAAAAACTTATCAAATCATAATTATTTTTAAATTGTGCGTTATTTGATGGTAAATTTACATTGTATAAACGCATTTGAATATTTTTTACAATGGATGTAACGTAAAATGTACCGGGTTTTGGATGGTGTTCGAGCAAAGGACCGGCTTTGATAATTCGTTACTCAAAAAAAAGGTATTTTATTGCAGCCAAAGTTCAATACATGTTAGATAGGCATGTTTTCTATACATGTTATCACTTTGGTTTGCATCTTTTGCAGAAAAAAAGTTTTGATGAATTTTGTAAAACGTTAGCATTTCGAAACTGGAGCATAATAAAACTTCAATCTTGGTCGCGTTGTAATCCACATGGCCTGACCGTTTCCAGTATGTAACTGTCCAATATTTCAATAAATGCGTTTAATTTATATCTATTGGTATGTACGCTTAACGAGGTGAGTGATCCCGGCAGGCGAACCGCATGGTCAGAGTGGTGCAGTGTTGCTGCGTTCACTCGCTTGGGCCGCCAGCACTCGGCGCTGGCTCTAGCCGGCCTGGACAGCGGCCCTGGATAACCATGTAACGGCATTCCTCACCCACTTTTGCATACACTTTTGCACACTACCCTTATCTACATCTGTATATACAAAATACCCTGCTAGCCACCTTAAGGAGTGTGTGGCAGGGGGTGAGTATTCACCAACATGCATTACACTATACCCTAAAGTTAGTGTAACTACGACTAATTATGCATTAGTATAAATCGCTAATGCTTGTCAAGAGGTGAAGCCTCAGAAGCATGCACTACTACACTACAGATATTATCACAATGGTGAGGGACCATTAATATATATGTATTTTGCAACTACACAAATGGACAGAGACTCAAGACTTATGTAGAAAACATGCACGGCGTGCTGTTAATACTAGGTAACAGATAAGGATTCAAGTATTAGGGAGTACTACTACTACTAAGAGCTACACTACCTCTCGACAAACCTAGATAAAAGTCTCATTGGCCGCTGATATGGTCCCTTATCGTTCGTGGGAAAAATGACATTTTAAATCTGTCCGTTCTGTATTCTAGTTCCCTAATTTTACTCTCATGATCTGAACTACCGTAGTATGTAGGATTTCGTAAAATATTATCAACGTCGTCAGAGAATAGACCGGTTTGGAACTTACATAATAGATTGAGTCTAAATTTTAATCGACGGTCTGAAATCGTTTCCCATCCCAGTTGCTGCAAAAGGTCAGTAACACTAACGAGATTATCAAAACGGCCTTTTACTTATCATGCCGATCTTTGCTGCACGCGTTCTAACTCTGTTTCCAAGCCTATCTCATAAGGATCCCAAATACTGGCAGCATATTCCAAGTGGGGTCTAACGAGGGAGAAGTAGCTAATTTCTCTAACTTATGATGAGTCATGGGAAGTTATTACTTACCACTCGTGAAAGGTTTATCACTCCCATTAGCCTACTGTTCACGATAGTGTCCAGTTTCTCTCAGCATATTGTGGAGTAAAATACGCTCAAGGTGCCTCCGAGACCCCCGTTTTCAATTCGAAATTGGAATGATTGGAGTGATTGGAGTGCTACCTATTTGCTTTTTTTTTGTTAGAAGGAGAGAAAATTGGTTATTGGCGCTATTCGGTTTCCCTGCGAGTTGACAATTGCCTTGGTGTGTCTCTTTTTTCGGTGAAATGAGTATCTTCTGAGAACAGTGAGAACGTGTGTAAGGAAAACCCAGGACCAGCAAAGAAGAATATATTGTAGTATACACTGAAATCGCATTGGATGTAAAGGTTGCTCAAAAGCTCGATTTCGGGTAAATTATTCGCCAGAAATCATATTTAACTGTTGAAAAATTAATAATCGTGTTCTTATTTTTTTCTGGGTATTTCACTTAACTCCATTGGAGTTGTGTTGCGATAGCCTAAGCGATGAGAGAAATCATTTCCGTTCGGGGTCTTTAAATGAGGCTTTCTGCGTGACGGTGACGGCCTATCATAGAAAATGCTAAAATTTTATTTTCCGTAATTACCACCAAATAACAAGGCCAATTTTGCAAATTTACCTCTCCGCAAATCAACTCTTCTGTCCAGGAAAACTAAATTGAAAATTTATAAAACATTGATAAGACCAGTAATTACATATAGAACTGAGACATGGGTCCTATCCAAACAAGATAAAGAAACATTAAGAAGATTTGAAAGGAAAATAAAAAGGAGAATCTATGGCCCAGTAATAGAAGGAGATACGTGGAGAATAAGAATGAACTATGAAATAAATGCAATATTGGAAGAGAAGGATATAGTTAGGTTCTCGAAGTCATTGCGACTGTAATGGTTGGGCCATGTTGAAAGGATGGAAGAGTATAGAATGCCCAAATTGTTAATAAATAGCAAGATGGAAGGGAGTAGGAGGAGAGGAAGACCACGCAAAAGATGGCTGCAAGATGTTGAAGTGGACCTGACGACAATGGGGATTGGAAGATGGAGTTAGAAAGCAAAAAAGAGAGCTGAATGGGGGCATATTTAACTAAAGAAGCCAAGGCCCACGCCGGGCTGTAGAGCTGAGGAAGAAGAAGCATAATAATCGTCAACAGTTGATGGAACGGATTTTTCATCACATTTATTCATGCTTGTTTTTATGATCTTACAATTAGTTTTAAAATCCAATTCAAAATGACAAAAGTTGACAGACCAAGATGACAGCCTGCAGATCAAACTAAAACCTCTCACATAGCACCCCCAGCACACTTCAACCTACTTCCTAATAAATAAGTGCGTTTCAATAAGCAGTTCTTCCTCGGAAGGGTTGATGGCCAAAAAAATAAATAAAAGGAGATCCAATCTCGTGCAGGCCAAGCAGAGAGGGGAAATGGATGAGTAGGTTCGGGCGATGCCGGAGGGGAGACTTGACAAAACAGGTGGAACTCACGTAAAGGTGAAAGTCTAGGACAGATTGGAAGAGTTTTGCCTCGGTCCATTGTGGCCTCTTTCCTGCCATGAGGGGTCGGGAACGGGAGAGAAGTGTAGAATTGGGAAACGGGTGGGATACCTTAAGAAGAGGAGGGGGGTAGGTCTTGGGGAGGAGGAGGGAGGGAACGGGGAATAAGGAGAAGAAGAGGATGTGACCGGAAGGCCAAGTGGTCGCTCAGGGATTTCGGTTTTCGGAATATTCACCCCCTCTTTTCACCTCCCCCCCCTATTTTTCCCCTGCTTCCCATCCACCACCCTCCCCATCCCTCCCCCCGCCCTTCCCACATCGGAATCCTCGCAAGTTCTCGAATTTCCGAACACCGATTCCGAAATCTCCCGGCGTCACGCAGGAAATGCCATTTTATCCCACGGGGAAGACGCAAGGACCGTTCTTTTTTCTCCCCCATTCCCTCTTCAAACCTCCTCTTCGCATCTCCCCCGTTTATTCTCCCGTTATAATGGTCGTGCTCTTCTCTCTCTATCTTCCTATTTTTCCAAACCCTGAGGCGTGCTTCTTCCCTCCCCACTCCGTATCCTCTCTCTTTAACATCCTCTCTCCAGTCCACGCACTTATGCCGTGGGTTGTTCCCACATCATCCCACCCAACCATTTGCCCCTTCTCAAGCCCCTCCCTCCTTAGATGGGAGAAATCACCGCTTTTTTATGAAAAGGCCTTTCAATTGGAAAACTCTTCCCATCCGGAGGGGCCTCTTTGACGACTGCCACAAAGGAACTTGTCCCTTTTCGCGGATGTCTTATTTGTACTCTCTTTTGGTTGAAGATTTTTGTGGAATGCGTGTGATTTGATTCTCACCGCTCACAAAAATTATTTGTGAATAGGTGCGAAGTAGAACGTTATTTTATGCGAGGTATTTACTAGTGAGATTAAGTTTTTTTATTGTAAGAGTCACATACGTCATTCCTCGAAGTTAGGCAGTAAAAATATGTACCATCTTCAAAACATCACTGGAACACTATACAACTCAGAATATTCCTTTTTTAATTCCTCTAGCCTAATAAGTGACATATCGTGTTAGTCATGCGCAACAAAAGTTGAAGTTAAAAGTACAGACCGATGGCATGTTCTCTATTACCAGACAACTAACGCTGCATTTAATATATGTGGCATGTCAAAAAACTAATCATTCTACAATTTTCATAATTTTGGATTACTTAATGTTACAATCAGTTTTTAATGCCACTTCACCAGTTAATGTTAACATCCTTATATGGCTCACACTATTCCCTTTCTGGTTATATACAGTCCAAAGAGCTAAGTTATTGAGGTCTGGCAAGAGAAAATGGATCTTCGTAGTTCACCATCCCGAAAAACCTCTATTGCTTTTGAGGCACTCAAGTGTTTCTTCAACCACGCTCTCTTGTTTGTGAGATTCCTTATCCTCTAAGATTCCCTTTCACCACATTTACACATGACTTTCTCGGTCTACCTTTTTCTATCACACCATTTACTTCTCTGTCATAAATCTGTTTTGTCATTCCACTCTCTTTCTCTTTGGCAACGTGGCCAAACTACTAGAATCTGGCCAAACCAAAGAAGCTTTCGAATATGGCCATCAATGGTACATGTATGACAAATCATCATCGTGGGTCATTTAGGACCCACACTTTCTTCTATCCCTTCCTATTTTTACAGCCCATATTTCCGAAGTACTCCACTCCCATGGTATTTAGGTTGCAATTATGGCTGACGAATAAATAAATGTAAATATTATCCGGCTGATTAGTATTTATATAGCTTTGAACCACCAAAAATTCAAGAAGATCCTACGCTTTGGGAGAGCCTGAAACGGAGGAGAGATGAAAGGATTGGATACATCCTACGGCACGAGGACTGGCTTACGACCATAATAGAGAGAAGGTACTATTCCCGGGAAAAATTGCATAGGCCGACCAAGACTGGCATACATCAGGTAAATAATACAAGACGTCGGCTGCACATCCCTTGCCGAAATGAAAATATTAGAATAGAATAGAAGAGAATTTTATTGTTCGAGGACTAGTGTCCTATGGAACAGAATTACAATTTAACCTTTTTGGTTTTGGTGCAGCAAATAGACAATATACCAATCATTTGAATTTCATACATGCACATTACATGCCAAAAGAAACATGCTTAGATATTCATACAAGAGAATACATATGTAAGCATAGACAAAATTCCAATTGCATGACAGTGAAAACATGCATAGGTATTCATACAAGATTATACACGAGGGAAAAATATAAATACAAAATATAAATTATGCATCTCATCTGAAGCTATATACATAAACATGTGCGATATATGCATATACATACATACATATACACTTATATATATGCACACTTTCTTATTATTATGCTTTGGACAAGAAGCCAAATCATTTTTCATTAGGTTTGCTCAAAAAGTACACACATACAAGAGTATACACATATAAACATAGACAAAAAATAAATTATACACATCTTCGGTAAATAAATAATATACATAAATAAATATTCCACGAATTTATTTTAAATGAGCAATTTTTTCCAGCCATAGGCGCCGACTGCAGCGTCATTTCCCACGAATTACCGCATTTTGACTTCAATTACGGCATTAATTCTTCAATTACTAGATAAATAAGGTGTTAAGATGCCTGTATTTTATTATTATTCAATTTCTCTGGATTATTTCCTTCATAGAGAAAGTTTTCCACGAAAATGGCATTTATATTTTATGGAAAAATACTATTTTCCCCCGTGTTTCTCTCATTCCCCCATTGTACACCATGTAATTTCAAGTTCAATTATAGAATACAATAGCGTGGAATGGTATTACTTTGTTGTTCATATCAGATACAGGACAACGTTTTCTACAAGTAGACAGAATATGAATAAAAGGATATTTTAGTCATTTTACGGTGGAACCACCTTAATATTTGAATTTTCTATTTTGATAAATGGTACCTAATTTAAGTTCACGGAGCAAAGACGGTTGTTCGGACGATAACGCGATAGGCGGAAATTTTTATCGAATTTGAAGTGATCTTTACTGACGGCGGCGGACGGAAAATCGCCACTGGACGAAATCTCGGTGCCGTGGCCTTCGAGATGAGGTGTCGGGATAACCCCGCCCCCCTGCCGCCATCGTTGCACCCACCACCCCTCCGTTTCCTCCTCCCCCTCTCGGTGTCGTACGCCACTCCCCCCCACCCCCAGGCGGTGACGTCCCTTGTACAGCACCCGATGTTATCTGCGCTCCACTTCCCGCCCGGCGCCGACGCCGTCGCGGCACTCGACTGTGCCCGTAAATCTTTGATGGTGAGCAGGGGGGCATGTCTTCGTACTCCATGGGGAAGGTGGGGTCCGGTACTCCCCAAGTGTCACCTTTTCCGTTCTTACCGATCGGAACGGATCCGTACACTTCTTATAGCGGGATCAACCAGGCTATAAGTGCTGATGAGTTTCAGTGGACGTGGAGGGAAATAGTGTTTCATCGTTCACTCTTTTTATCTCCGTTTCCCGTTGTTTAATTGAGGGGTTGTAGTAAAAAACAGTGTAAAAAACTTTTAAAGATTAGAAAATTTTACTATTGGTTTTAACTTCGTGGAAATGTTTGGCTGAGCGGTCTGAAGAAATCTATTTGTGCGGACGTTCACTTGAATGCAATTGAATGTGAATGTTTGGCGTACTCCACGAAGAATGGTAGCAATGCGGAGCAATTCGCCTCGTATAATTTCAATTGGCTTAATCTTCAAGAGAAAGGTTTTTCTTTCAGAAATAACGTGGTGCTAGAGTACAATCCAAACTATCTATCTAATAATATATCTAATCTAATAACTTTAAACGAGCAAAAATTGTTTTTTTTGCTTGAATGTGTTCTTGAAAACTACTCCAGAGAAGTTTCTGAAAATTGTTATATACAGGTTTTTGGACGCAATAAATACATTGGGCAAGATTAAATATTCGTAAAACGTCAATTTTCCGAGATTTTAAACTTATAATTTAAAGGGTATTGTCCGCAAGATTAAGCTACCGCCATTGCTGGCTATGGTTCATTTCTGATGTTAACATTGCGAGTGGGAAGAATAATATCGTTGTTCTATTTTCGTTGCAACCAGGATTTTGTTTACAGTAACAGATGTTGACGAAGAATATATCCTGTCATAATGTAAGTATTACCCTTTAAAATTACATCCAGTCTTTATGACATCCTCTCCTAAGTTGGACGATCGATATTTTTCGATAATATTTATGCAACTATAACAAATAGGTCTATTAAAGTGGTACCAGTTTTTATCAGCGGTATTCAGAATATTTTTTGTTTTAAGGTTTTCACAGCGATAACATATACTACTCTACAATAAAATAATGAAATAAAATAATTCTATTTTTAAAGTTTAAATCAAATTTTTAAATTGCTTATTGAAAATTTCGCATTTAAAAATTGTCTTCTTGACATGCTCTTAAACGACATTCTATCAACTTTCATACATGACCATTGCCAAGATCAAATGTCAGTGAAGAAGTTTCTCAAAATTTAGAGCAGCATTTCCATAATGATGTTGCTGCAATCAATTTTGCCAGGTTTATAAATGATTAATTGACGCTTAACATACCCGTATTGTCTTTCCTCGCATTTTCCCTCGCATTGCAAGAGCCCCTTAAATCAGCTCTTATGGTTTCCGTTTCATAGCTATTCACGCTCTTTTCGATAGGTGCATTCAAAATAAATAATGTATTGACAAATAGGTTCCAACATGGCTGATATACTTTTATCATAATACTCATTTGTTGGACACTTTTCATTTACGCTGCTGACTGACGTTGACCAGATGAAGTCAAGAATGTTACAGTCCTTGCAGGTGGTGCGTGCGTCATCCCACAATGATCCCTCTCAGCTAAGAACTGCTCCCGCTCCGTCACGCCCGTGCCGGAGCGTGTTTGTCCAGTTCTCCCCTCAGGTGGCGCCCCCCCAAAGGAGTAAGCGCCCCCTGTGTTTTCGCCCCTTGGGTCTGGTCGCGTGGGCAGCGGTCGCCTGCTCCCCACCCTACCACCCCCTCTAGTGGGACGCCTGTGCAACTGCACGAGAGAAATACCTTCAAGAGAACTTCGAGATCTCGAGCTCGTTTCCTCCATTGCCCTTTCACACGTATCTCCTTCTAGAACTCGTGCTCTCGGCCTGAAAACAACAGGGGTATACCGCATACCATGCAAGTGTGGTAGGGCGCATATTGGCGAGACTGGAAGGACCATCGAGAAAAGAATCAAAGAGCATGAAAGAAGTATTAGGCTTTTCCAACCGGAAAAGTCTGCATTAGCAGACCATAGCCTTGACCATGGACATCGTGTCGATTTACCAGATTCCACACCACTTTCCCGGGCGTCCAAATATTGGGAAAGAATAACGAAAGAAGCTATATTGATACAGATGGAGCAAAATAATATCAATAGAGACAACGGCTTCAACTTAAGTAGGACTTGGCGCCCAGTAGTTGAAGAAATTCAAAGAACGCGTAACGGCTTCCACAACAATGGGACATCTGTGGCTGTACTATATAACCGCCAGCATCCTCGCTCAACTCATTATCCTGATCACGATGGCTGAGTCAACTATCGAAACGTTGATCCATTTATATAATCTTACCCGGTGTGAACCCCGAGAAACTTTCACTTATATGATTCGCCGGGATAACCTTAAATCCTTTATACCATTCAGATAGTTTACCATGCCTACATCTTTATGAATGACATTCTTAGATTTTGTAGGTTATCATTTAGCGATGATGATTAGGCAGAAGTATCAAGCTGGGGAATTGTGCGATGCATGAAATAAATCTGAACTTTTAAGAGTGAATCAGGAACCCTCCCTGAAAATTTTGATTTGATTCTTGAATTTGCTGTTAAAATGTTTTTGGCCTAACTCCAGCCTCCTTTGAAGCCCGATATTGTTTAAATCCATTTTTTTCTCTACAAAGAGTACGATGTCAGTTTGATAAATTAAAATATGAGATCTGTAAAATTAGATGGGATTATAAAGCTATTTTCAATGTTCAATTGATTGCAGCGAGTGGTTTACAATAACAACTTTTGGTATTTCGTAGCCATAATAATGACAATTTAATTAATTACACATTTATATAAATGATGACCTTGCAGTTAAATTATTATATTTTACCACGATTATTTTCATACCACCCGGTGAATGAAGTTTGCTTGCGGGTAAAAACATATAAGCAAAAAAATTGATTTGGCCGGTCGAATGTGTTTTTAAATTGCTGATGAGTGATGTGCGACATGCTAGCATCGTCAGATTTCTAAGCGCATGGTGGCAAGGAACTAATGTGGTTACAACCGAATTCTTAAGACAACAAATATTGTGCGGATATGATTCCAGAGTTCAGGGAGTTGCCAGGATATTAGACTCTTTCTTGACAAGCGACACGGGAAATAAGAAAGCATGATAATAAAGGAGGACTTCAATCTTTCTATTTTGTGTGACCCAATATATCGCATCAAAAACTTGTCCTTGGCTCTTGCGTATATCTTAACTGATCGCTCCTGGCACTTTCGCAGGAAACCATTGTTGGCCTAAGCATGTCTTATTGTGATGAATTGCAGATAGAAGGGGATGTGAATGAAGGTAGGCATTCTCTTTAATGATTTCACTCGATCCAGTTACAAATGCTGCCAACCTTGCTGCTTTTCTTTCTTATTTTCTACGCATCAAAGTGCTAGAAACTTTCAACGGAGCCATAATAAATCAGGTTTTGCTGGTAAAACGCTACAGTTGCAATCGCAATAACTACGTTTTCACGACAGTGTCTCTGCCAACTTCGCCCATGCATGTTCAGTGCTAGTGTGTAGGTTCTTTCTACTCATCTTGTCCATTTCCAACTTTTTTGCTAGAAAATTGAATCAAACTTCATGCGTCCTAAAATATATTTATTAACTCATAATTCTTAGCTCATTGACATTTATCTGGGCTATATAATTAGGCAAAGCAGTACCTATATTGATTCCGTATTCGTAACTGATTGAAAAATTATGTGTCCCAAGTGTAGGGCTATGATTTAGATTACAAGTTTATAATTTGTATATTCAAGCTCCTAAGCCTTTTCTTATTTCGTCCTTGTGACTACACTCATGACAATGCATTGTGGTGCCTCATGAGAATGTTAAATATCGGCTGATGGTTAAGCTACAAATTTGAATAATCGTTTAAGAAAAAAACAACATCCTTCAGCTCCGCTAATTGATTTCCAACAATCTAAATGAAATCTTTTAATCATCAGGATCCCCATTGAAGAACTACTGTGCCAGAATTCAGGTCAATATTGCTTCCGTTGACCTTACTCGACATTTAAAATAAATGGTCGCAGCTCATGCAACTTTGTTCCCTCTTTGGAAATGTCCCGGAAGCCGCCAAAGATTTTTTAAGGGTCGTGTGCTGACGTACGGACGTCTATGCGCATGATTCCATGTCATCAACGTCTGAGTTCAAGGGTCATTAAATCAATTGACTTCTCGTGGCCGGGACAAGGTGGCTGATGCGGCGAAGGGGGGGTTTGGGAGGGGAACGGGCCGGGGGCAATGACGAGGATCACGCGACGGGCCCCCGCACACCCCCAATCCCAATTTCTCACCCGCCAACCCCCGAATTGCCTCCTCCCCCACCCTCCTCCTCCTTTCCTCCTCCTCCTCCCCCTCTACCCTGCACGGCGGACGTGAGAACTGATCGCCTCTCTCCACTCTTCATCCCGGGGAGTTCAGTGATCCCCGCATGCACTCCCGTCTTTTGTTTCGCGCAAGAGCGAGAGTCGAGGAATGCACTCCGCCGAGTAAGAGCATGAATATCGATGATTTTAGTCGGCTGGAAAGAGACCTTTGATAGGGTGGGCGTATTGATATCCATGTCGCGGGTTTTAAAATGACAGTGATTGATATGTAAATCTCTCATCTTTTATTCAATCCTGAATTATTGTTGAGCCTCACATATTCGCTTTTGGGTGTAGCTTCAGGTTTTATTACAAAAATGCGTCTTTTATTTTTCAATTCCACAGAATTAAACTCGACGGTTAAAGGCGCGTATGACACGAAACTTTTCCAGCTCATTCAACGTGAACAATTTACCTGCCAGGTACTCTCATTTATAAATATGTTTTGATACATTTCTCAAGCTGATCTATGTATGTATTCAAATGTCGATTTGCGGCAACCGTTTTTCAGGCTTTTAACACATTTTAGAATGATGTTCAAGGAAAAGTTTAGGAGGCGACGAAGTTTATTGACATAAGAAGTATTATTGACGTTGCATATATGCGGCTATTTTGTGGGGTCCATAAAAATGTTATGTGGTCCAGAACATTGTTTTTTGTGTTCTCTTTGCCCCACACTGCCATAGAGATGAAATTCAAGCAACGCCTCACCAATATGTTTCCGTTGAGATTAAAAATTCTGATGCCGGGCTATAAAGCTGAAACCCTTCGCCGTGGACCTTCAATTCATCCAACCTTCACGCTAAGAGGGCTCCAAGGGTTTTTGCAAAGGGTCTGAGGGAAGGGGAGGGAAGAGAGTGTGGGTGAAAGTGACGAGAGGTTGGCGAGAAGACTGGGGGAGCAGAAGGTGAGGGATGGGACGCAGGTCTCAAGAGAGGTATACTATCATTCGATCAAAATCGAAGCCTTCCCGGGTTCCTTCATCGCATTCTTAGGCCTCATTTCGCTCCTGATCCGAGCAGGGATGAGGTGTGGATAGGATATGGGGAGGAAATGAGAAAAAAAGCGTAAAAGAAGTGACGCCAGGGGGGAATGTTCGAGGAAAAAGAGTCCGCGAGAGAGGGGAAGGTGGAGAAGTTGCGGGGTTAACTGAGAGAGAGAGAGTCTGTCGGAGGATGCGCGGTGGCTGCTTTTTCTGAGGGCTTCTTTGCCCGTATTTTTATTTTTAGAGAGAGGTCGTCCGGGAGTGATACGGGCTACCTCTTGGTCCACCTCTCTCTTACACACGAAGCCACCCTTTCACTACCTTTATTCCACTTGTTTTACGGCCGTTTCCCCCCTCGCTCTACTTTCCCAGTTACCTACCTCTTTGAAAAGAATCCGAAACACTCTGAATACACACGCACAAGCCCGGCTCATCGCCTCAGCCTCCCCTCCTCCCTTTCGTCGCCTCCTCCCCCCGCGCCATCGGCAGTCTCGTGTTGCCAGCCCCTCTAGAGATAATTACGTGCTCTTTGGATTCACCGGCTATTAAGTAATTGGTTTCCGCTGAAGGATAATTAGAACTTTAGACAGCGTTTAAAATTTTAAACGAAAATTGCAGGCTTCTCCCCGACTAAATATATACTTCGGGCAACTGCTGTAAGCTACTTAGCAAAGTTACGGGGTAATACATTTTTCTATGGCACTACTAAAGTTCTTATTTCATGGTATATTATTTTCTTGTTGACTTTCACTATACTATGTTGGAAGTAGTAATATCTCACACTTAGAAAAGACAAAATATTTTTCATATTATTGTTAATAGTTATTTTGCCATTTGCTTTACCAACCGTTGTTGTTTCTCTGTAACCAAAAGGTGCGCTGTCAGCCATAGAAGAAAAAAACAAGATAAAATAAACTCCTGAAAGAATAAATTACATATATCGTAAAAGTTATAATGAATACCACAAGCCGACAACACATTTCGCACCCATCGATGACTGCCAGTAAATCCCCTCTTTCTTCCCTGCCAAAAACATCGTTCTCATGAAATTGCGTTCCATAAACCTGTCGCAGAACTTCTTCACTCTCTCTCTCTCTCTGTCCGGCTCAATTTCGTGCTTATCGATGCTAACTGAATAATCCTCCAGTATACGTTCATTGTGAACACCGACGTCCGACACTCTTTCCAACTAGGCAACGCATTTGTTATCCTGATTCTTTGGATTTAAATGTTACTATTTTTTAACGTTTTGATATAGAGTTAATTTTTGGCTCATCTTTGCTTCATAATAGTAGTATTTTTTGTTTAACGTGCTTCGACGGCTAAGGTCCCTTGGTACTTACTGCCTGTCACGTGAAAACAGGGGCAACAGCACTCGAACAAATCGGAGGATCACCCCTACAACCTCGAGCCAAGCCCAACGATGCTTAACGTCGGTGACTGATCAGGAACCTGTGTTTCCATCGAGGCAGGCCGTTGCCATTCTGTTCTCTTCCTCCTTGTTATTCGATACATTTACTTAAGGCTTTCCTTAATATTCTTAGTTCTTTAAAGGTCACCCAAAACTCATTTAATTATTTCCCTACTTCTATATGCAAAAATATTGCGTACCCCTCCCCCTCTTATGCCTACATTTCATTCCACCAGGCAATAAATGTCCATTTTTTAAAAGAAATTATGGCAAATGAAGCATGTACACTATAATTATTTTATCATTGTAGCCTTCTATCCGACTAAGTCAGAAATCCCATACAATAGGTTGTCATGTTTTATGATCCCAGACCACTTCAATTTTCTCAAACAACATCCAATGTCGCTCGCTTAACAGCAAGTTTCATTTTTGCATATGAGAACCTTATTAGGGCTATAGAATAATTTCTGCAGAATAGGTCTCAAAAGTAGTCTTTACGATTCAAAACTTGGCACTTTTCTTCTCGGTTTGTTACTTAGCTTTATATTCGAGCAACACTCTCTCTTGTTGACCCATGAACTTCTTGCGTAAACAGCTTCCACCCTCAAGGCTACACGGCGCACCAGATATGATAGCCCCCTCCGCCAGCCTAGCGAGCGGGCATTGCGTTGCTCCCTCCTCCTCGGCTGACGGCCGCCTTGGGAGCCATGAAGGCAGACCCCGAGCACTCACGGAGCTTCGAAAACATGCGCGTGATCCTCAAGCAGGGCAAATAAAGGTCGCACTCACGCGCCTCCTAATGGCCCTCGCTTTTTAACTAAAGAGAACCGACTCCCGTTTCTTCCGTTATTACCCTCACTTCTCTCTCACTCTCGGATTTTCTCCAGGTCACATCGTATGGGACTTCCTTGCTGAGGTCAGCGCCGGATGTCGCTTCGAACCATTTCGTTCCTGCCTCTCTGAACTCTCTGCCTTCAATAGTAATGTAACTCTCGGCGGAGCAAGAGGTTATGTGCTTTCTTTAAATTCCTATTGCGTCAAATAAATTATGTTTCTTTACCAAAAGCCAATTTGACGTACCAAAGATGTTTTTTATGTATCTCAAGAAAAATATTTTATGTTCTTCCGACGTACATCAAGGAAGAAAAAATAATCCGATAGTTTCTTTATGAAATAAAATCTTGGTTACTTCTTATAAAAAATGTAGAGGTCTTTTTCTGTAATATTCATGTAATAAATACTGAATTAATTGTAAAAAAAATGAAAGCTTTTGAAATTATTTTGTTATTTCTTTGTTAATGTTCTACAACAGCTAATCATGTATGTATCTTTCTAACTCATAACCAATGTTATCGATGTTTTATCGTTGTGTCAATTCCTATATTATTGCCATAATTTTCACAGGATTCTATAAATATTTGTTTGTGTACAATTCTACTTATGTATATTTTGTTAGCATTTTTGCAGCAACGCACTACTCTTTTCACAATATGCTTCACATTTATTCCGACAGTTTTTCATTATTGTCATCATTAGGTACCTATGGTTACCTAACTGTGATACAGTAACAAGTAATAAACATCAGTTGATCTTCTCCCACATATGAGTGCCATTGGCTAAGATAATTTTGATGGAAACAACAATTAGTAATGCCAAACTATTTTTATAACCCAACCGATTTCAAAGTCACTGCATCATCTTCAGGGATCGTAACAATGCGATTAAACAAACATAAAAAGTCCTACAGTGGGATAGCTATCAGCTACTAACAGATTTCTTTCAGTGCGGTATTTCTTTTTTACTCCCTTTCAATGTAATGGAACCCTTCACTTTCGAATGTGTCATCAGTTATTCAGAATCCCCTTCCTGAGTAGCGACATACTTATACCCTTTTTACCTGTTCAGGATCTTTACCTTTTCAACCGTTCGAAGCATAAATCGGATAAGAGAGAAGATCCTTTGATCCATTTGCCTCTCACTTCCCCATCGCCGTCTTCCTCCTGCGATCTCTTTAAGGGTTGTTTTCAACGGCAATTCGTCAACTCTAAAATGAATGTTTTCCCATTTCCGTCACTTAATAATTTCGGGCTCCCGTTGACCGTGATCGCTGCTACTGTTTTATGTCAACACCCAATAACCTTTTTGACTTTCCTTTTGACGTGACTCTTTTTGGAGTGCAGTGAATATGTCGGGAGGTAAATAAAAGCGAAATGTTGCATGGGCACTTTCCCCGAGAGATGGCGGACGACGTCTTAGTCCGCTCCGTCTCCGTGGAGGGAAATTGAGTTTCCTCTCTTCCCTCCTCGAGCGTCATCTCCACTCAAACCCTCCCCTCCTTCCCCCCAAACGCCCCCTCCCCAACACGTCCCCCCCCCCCCGCCGTCACTTTACCTATTCGCCTTTCTCCTTCGGCTATTTTTCACTTGTGCTTTTATTTCATCTAAACTTTCCGCCTGTTTAGGTCGTCGCTCGAGGATGCGATGACTCTGACGTCTTAACGATTTTCTCACCTCTGCATTGTACCATCTTGGTTCGCTGCCCTTTTTTTTTTTTTTTACTTGGAATGTATTATTTCTGATCCCCAAATGTACGAACGAAGGGAAAGCTTTCCAACTACCCTCCGTGTCAACTTTACGCTTGATTCCTGGAAGTCGGGAAGAGAATTTTTTGGATGACTCTTGAACGCATTTAAATCGGCTTTTTTTAAATGTAGAACTTTCTTCTTTGTTTAAAACTTTTAATTATATTCAAAGATAACTTTGCGGTAACTACTCTATGGTCACTAATGCCCTCAACAGTGTTTACCTTAATTACTTGCTTGTTGCCAATAAATCAAGAATGTAGTCCCCTCTGTTAAGCGTCGTAGCTATCTAGTGCAAGGCATTTGATGTGAACGTGTACAGCAGGGACTCGCATATATTTTTGTCTCATCCCCCTGATATGTAACTGTAGGTCCTCCAATTTACAGAGGGCGTATTGAAATCTCCACCTATGATGAAATTTCTTTCTGATTTGTGCTTGGACGAGTGCTGCATGCCTGCTGTGGAATCACCCCGTGCCACACACCCTAGTGATGGCTTGCACGGTACTTCGTAGATGTAGATGTAGATGCTCCGCTCCGAAGCCACCTTTTCGCATGCTTTTTTCTCTATCCCGTATCAAGAGTTAAGGTCTTTTCACCTTTTACTGATGTCAATGATATTTTATTCAAAAATTTAGGCTAATAATAAAAAAATTTGTCCTTTATTCCCTAACAAATAATCAAATCCTTATGAATTATTTCTTCTGGAACTAAACTGAAATGTAAATACAAGAATTGGTGAAATATTGGTGAAAGTGGTTTTTTTCCTACCATATATAAAAGAATAATTTTGCGGTTGACCACATAAAAAGTTATCATTTATCGGGAATTAAGTAATTAGAAAGTGGTAGCATAAATCTATCTCAGTTTGAGCGGAACCCTATTCCTTCCTTCCTTTTAATCCATAATTCCTCCCCAAACTTGCTTCTCCCCCGGTTTGCTCTCAGGGTTAATATAAGGTATGGGAGAAAATAGTCGTTAAGGTGTTTTTGTTGTAGTTGTTGTATTTTGCGTGTGTTGGGGGCAGATCGTTTTTTGGAAATCGTTCAGCATATTTGACCTACGTATTACAGTGTAAACTATTAGAAGCCTAAGATAAAAAATAGATTGCACGACTGATAGATTTAAAATATAATTTTTCCATGGAAAATTACCTAGGTACCATAATAATTGCGACGGATCTTTTCTATGAATCGTCATTAGGTAGACTCGAGTTGGTATCAGTGTTTAACAAAATTTTACGAAATTGCTAAAACCTCACCACGAATGACATTTCTCCCATAATTTAGTTTCCTGCATATTTTAGCATCTCAACGTATTAGTATCTTAACCTGTTAAGAGCAACATATGAGCAAGGTCGACAGTGTAGCACTCTCCTAGTTTCCGGGTTTGCCGTGCATTGCTCTTCTGATAGCTTAATGGGCAACTCTTGGTCACGAGGGAAGCGTTCGAAGTTCGTCCTTGAACTAGGGCGAGTTATGCACGTCTTGTGAGGAATCGTCCCCGTGCCACATAGGTATATCACAGGTGGCTTGCATAGTACTCCGCGCCCGGACCACCTCTTTCTCCGGTATCCAGCGTTAGTTCCTTACCGAGGAAAAGAAGAGTCTACGAGGATAGGAGGGAAAAAAGGGATAGAGCTGGAAGGGAACGGGAAAGAGGACTCACTCGACCCCAAAGTCATACATAGGCTAGGGGGCTGACGAGCGGCGAAACAAAAACCTTTCGTCTAGGGCGTTTTCTACGTTTAATCCTATTGATAAGGAAACAACAGAGTCGTAGCCGGTCGTCCTGTAATCTCACCTTTTTAACGACTCTTTGCGGGAAGGTGGGAGATCCGTTTCGCTCTCTTAATGATCGGCTCAAGATCGGCCAAGGTCCCATGGTAGCTCCATTCCACGTTCCTAAAGGCCGTTTTACACGGGGCACGAAATTGCAAAACTTCAAACTGCATGTTTTTCTCAATCGGGGGTACATTCATTTTCGAATTAGAGCAGGGGCTATTTTGCCATCTCGCTTTCATGAATTCGCGCATGCGTTCTCGCAATTCACGGCTTTACACGATGTAATTTGAAATGCACGTTCGTACGTGCATCAGATTGTGTAATTACGTGCCCCGTGTAAAACGGGCTTAACGACAGGTGAGATGGAACTAATGAATTGCGGAGCCAAATGAAACGGATCAAGAGTCGACAGAGCGGATGAATCAAATATAAGACCGGCAGTTCACCACGTGAGAGCCGAAGATGGTCACGCCGCCTGGGTGGCGGAGTTGAACGACGAAAAATGACGTAATTTTTCTCATTTTATGACGTATTCTCACTCAAGTGAGATTACAAGATAATCCCCCTGGGCCCGGCCCGCCCGATACCACTTGTATCACAGGTGGCATATCATTGTACTTCTCATGTATGCGTGTAGTTATGTCCTCCTCCTCTATTCTACTCCCTCCGCCCTCGATCTTTCCACCCAAAAGCAAAGGGTCCTCCTCTCCATCAACGCGTCACTCTCGCCCTCATTCCGCATTCCCTTTCGACTGCATTCCATATCTGCGATCCTCCACTCCCTGTCCCTTTGGACGGACCCGTGTCCCCACCGCCGCGGCGATTGCCTCTCGGGTCTGCTTTTCCTGCATATTTCCCTTTTCCATTGACCCTCCTCCCGCCGTCAAACTATATTCCATTCCCTCAAGTGTGTTTCGAAAAGGGTACGTTGTCCAAGTTACGGTTCTTCCGGGGTCCAAAGGCACTCTTATCACACCCGTCCACGCTACCAACATAGCGACCGTGGTTCGTACCGTGGTCGGCGCTAACCACCGTGTGAACGTGCGTTGGTTACCGATGGAGTAGAATATACTTGTGTAAGATATGAACTACAGGTTACACTCTGAATATGGTTAGATGTTATATATGCGTTTGTTTACCTTTTGTATGTTTTCGTTCATTTCGTTATTCGTTGTTCGCTTGTTACTATGTATCATCATAGAGTATTCTCTATGGTATCATTCATTCTTGGAATAAACGCCATTGAAAACGCATCCTGACTTTAGAGTGCTTATAACTTCAGAAGCGAGCTACATCGAGCTGTAATTTGAGAAGATTTCGACCGAGCTGCAATTCACGAAGATTTCAAGACGAAGAAAAATCAAGATATTGTTCCTGTGCTTTCTTCCGACGAAATAAAATGGTTGACGCGAATGAACTGACGGTCACGGACCTGAAGAAAATATTCCGACTGAAAGTACAAGACTCAAAGGGGAATAAGGCGGAAACGGTGTTGCGCCTTAACTCTGCGAATCCAGACGGAGATTGGATTCGGTAGTTTTGTCTCCAGACTAACCCTCTTTTACGAGAAGCTCAGAACACAGCTGAGCAGCATCGGACGGAGCGAGACAACATGATTCTGGAACGGGATGCTATTGCAGGCGAACGAGACCAGGAACGCAACGAAATGGCCCAGCAGATCAAGGCGCTGCAGGAATCTTTTCGTGCTCTTCAGGACCAGATCGCTGCTACTGGAAGCGTTCACCGAAAGAGTCTCCGGGACTCGGAGGATCGCAGCTGCGTTCCTTCTGAAGGTATGTGCGCAATCGTGTTCCGTCTGCAAATAATCTTGATGAACATCGTGATGCTGCCGAGATTGTCGTCTCCAGCAATTTCGTTCGAGATGGCGACGGGCTTGGGCAACTAGAAGAGCAATCACGGATGGAGCAAACCACCGGAGACAAAGGGGACGGCGTTGACTCGAGGACCTCGACGAGGAACAACGTAACTGAAATCCGCCGGATCATGGGTCCTTGTCCACGGGTTCCAACCTCATCCCCAGGTCGACGGCTAGCTGACTTCTCCGAAAACGATGTACCTAACCTCTTCGATCATACTCGCCGGACTGGATTTTCACCGGAACGACATCGAACCTTCCAAGACCAACAGGATTTCTACAGCTACAGCGTTCAACGAGAAAGAGCTGCCAACTTCAACGAACGTGACATCAGAGGGCGCTGCTACGAAGATCAATATTTGAAGATCGTCGAGTCGTTAAGTAATCTAATAAGCGGTTTTGAAAATTGGAAGCGTCAGGTTAAATATTTGACTCCGACTTATAACCTTTCCGATTTAACCAAAAAAATTTAATAGGGCAAAAATTGAAGTTACAACCGTGGTTATGTTGTTGTCTCAACTTTTGCGAGGGCAAAGAAGTGTCTGACCCTCAATAGCAAGTAATTCCTAGCGTATGTATACCATGTTTCACGTGAGAGGCCAGATGTACTGATGTGATGACGAAGCCAAATATTTGCCCTCATGGTAGGAAAGAGTAATCGTAGAGGTTTTGTGGTTGGTTATGCACGTGGCTACACTATGTTGGTATGGTTGTTTGGATGGAATGGATGCTTGCGATTGATCTGTACATGTTTATGCCGGTGCCTGTTTCAAAGCCTGTTGGGTCGTAAATATTTCGGGGTCGTTTTCATCGACGGATATCCTTCGTCCATCGTGGAGTGGGAGGCGCGGAAGAGGATTGGGAGTGGGGCTGAGGGGTGGTCGAGTGAGTGTGTTGTGGATTAACACCCGGGATGCCGCATATCGGGAGTCGAGCGATGTCCTCCTCGGGAACCTCCTCTCTTGCCGACGGATCCCGATTCTCCGCTGAATGATTAATTCACTCGGCCACTCTGCGCTCTCCAGATTCCCCACCCTCTATCTCTCTCTCCAGCAATTTCGATGCCTCCAAAGGACGACGAATGCTCTGCTCCCTCACTGCCCCCCCCCCCCCCTCTCCACCCTACCTCCCTCAGACACCCTCTTTCCACCGCCATCCCTTACTATTTCGCCCCCCCCCACACCCCCGAAATCCGATCCCAAGTGACTGTTCCGGTCGATATCCACGTCCTTGAGTACTACCCCCTCCAACCCCCCACTCACGTTTATGGCGCCTGTTTTAAGTCTCTCCTCCGACTCCGTGAAAAATTTAGGGCTGTCCCCCTCCCACCCCTTCCACCCCCTCCCGCCCCTTCCATCCCCTCCCACCCCTTCCACCCCCTCCCACCCCTTCCACCCCCTCCCGCCCCTTCCATCCCCTCCCACCCCTTCCACCCCCTCCCAACCCTTCCACCCCCTCCCACCCCTTCAACCCCCTCCTTCCCCCTTTCTCCCCCCTCTCACTCTTCATATTGCTGAATGTTTAATGGTTGCATGGGAGATATAGCGAGGGGACGAATGTAAGCGCTGAGCTTCTGGAAAATTATTGCGTTGCCCTCCTTCCTCCACCTCACTCATGCTATAATCTGATTGCGGAGTAAGGGTAAAGGGAGAAGGAATGCTCATCCATGAGATGCACAACTTGTGTCTCTCTCTCGCAGTCCTGAAGTGCTCTGGGTTGTCTCAGCTTATCGACAAGTTATCGTTCTGAGGAAACCCAAGCGATAAAATCGTTGTCATATCACGGTGAATTAAGTTTCAGTTGCGCGAACATTTTATGATCTCATAATAAAGAAAGTGTGCCAGTCTATGCGGGCATTTCTGGAGATAATCCTGTTATAAAATTCATACCAATATCTCGCATTGCATAAAAAGATAAATATGTCGTGAAACCTTAACTTTCACATTTTATTCAATATCAGCGGCTGTTAAAATGTTCCGTCTCGTTAGACGCTTAGCATTTTTTAATCATCTGATATAAAATATAATTATCTAAGGTGTTTGGAGCAATTTCTTTTGTGTAAAGATTTGCGAGAAAGTTTGCATACGTGAGTAAGATAAGGAAAGTAAGTCCTTATTAGTAATATCTCTAGATAAAAGTGAAAAAGCCACATGTGACTGATTTGGTTTCTTAGCAATCCGATGCTATATTTCACGTAGCCTTGTGGCACATGACATAAAATTTGAAAATAATCAATTACGAATGGACAGATTCTCTCCTAAACGCGAAATTCTACGTTTGATATTATTTTCATGGTTGCTGACAAATAATAAGGTATAATGCAGAGTAAAATAGCGTATTTAGATGTGATTTACGGTTACAATTCGAATTCCGCGCCGAAAATCCAAGTGAAAACGATGCATTCATTGAGGCGAAAATTTTTATGTACAGGGTGGAAACAAAAGAATGCGTCGGTTTCAAAGATCTGTATTTTTCAAACGGTACGAGCTACACAGCTGCCCGACCTCTTAAAATGACCGGTTAAAATGATCTTTAGTTCTTTCGGTTGCCTCTAGGAATCGCTATTTGCCAAGGTAAGAGCTTTTATAACTCATTTGTTGTTTTAATAAGCTTCACGCATGAATATAGAATACTGGATAGGAATCAATGGCCCGGATCTGTTGTCAAAAATTCCGCAGGCTAGGCTACCGCGACTGAGGCGATGGCAGCGCTGTAAACAAACGGGTATTGGTAAAACTATTGGCGGCAGTTTAAACTGGCCACAGAGCGAGTACTAAGGGTATTGATCATGATTAACTGGTAAATGAATAAGTATCTCTTAAGGAAGTAAATACTGAATAAATTTAGATTGGATTAAATACCGATGTATGGAACTAATAACGTCTATTCATTTAAAAAAGCCTTAAATTCATTTTTATAAAAAATAGCTGAAAAATCCGGGAATTCCATAATGGTCAGGGTTGTTTCCTTTGCAAAAATTGCAATTACAAATTACCTACCTACCTATTTTCCTACTTATCCAGCAGGAAAAAAGGTATGAGCATTGAACTACCGGCTGGACAATTGTAAACCTATGTTCTTTATGCATATGTTTGCCGTGTTACCTATCAATAATCGGAGTCTGAGATAATTTCACAATTTTTCTTGAGTCGAACGGAAGACTTCAGCCCAGTTGTCTAAACATATTCCCAAGTACCATGTCATTGCCTATTGTCCTCGCAAGTTTCATTGTTTCATCTTACGTAATAAGTGAGATATCCGTGGTTCTTTTAATCTATGTCAGACATTTATTTATATGGAAAATTCGAATTCCCGCTGCAAACCTGGGGTACAGAGACGTTGAACAACCTTATCGACGCTAACGCTACCTACGAACAACCAACAGTTAAGAAATGGAACTTCTATAGGGTGCGGAATTTACCGACAACAACGCTTACGGGGGATTAACACGGGACAAGATGGCGGATTTCCATCCAGTATATATATTCATGGCTTCACGATGCCATCAGCTCAACAAAAGTCGTTTTGTGTGTGTGTTGCAGTACGAGAAAAGTGAATCTGCTACGATGGTGCAACGCGCTTTTCGGCGTGAAAATGACATTTATCTACCGCACAAATCGAACATCTTACGCTGGTACCTACTGCCCACTAACAGCGAGGAATTGAAAGCACGCATAACTTGGGCTATGAAGACAGTAACTGCTAACATGCTTTACAGAGTGTGGGAGGAATTTGAATATCGACTTGGCATTGTTTGGGTTACTCAAGGAGGACGTATTGAACATTTGAGATATTTTTTTTTCAACAAAACTAGAGAATGTACCGGTTATTTTAAGAGGTCGCGCAGCTCCGTAGCTCGGACCATTTGAAAAATATAGATCTTTGACACCGACGCATTCTTTTGTAATCACCCTGTGTATTTCTCGCATCATTTACTTTACTGCGTTGTTGGTGATTTCCACCGAATAAACGGATGCGCTTAAGTGAAATGTGGTCCAAGAATTAGTCTCGAATTACTTGAAAAGTTATTAAAATGTGCACTCAATGACTACTGATTACCACCCCAGCCACCTTGATGCTACAATACAATAAAATAGTCAGGAGTTCTTACTTCAATACAATTAAAGTAAAAACTCCGGACTACAGTCAGTGTCTGTCAGAGTTATATAGTATTTGCCTTGAAATTCGGTCAAAATATCTGGAAGAGATGCACTCAATGTTATGGTTGAGGAAAGGAATTTTTAGCTGATCGTACACATCATGGAGTATAGCCGTGTTTATTTTGGTATGCCCTCCCGACAATTATGCCTATAGCTAGCCAGTTCCAGTTTCTTCTGTCACGTCATGTGAAGACATGGATATTTAGCATCATTACGAGGGTTTTTTATATTAAGATATGAGCGTTACAAAAGGGTAAGCGATTTGAGATGAAATATTTGGCCGAAAAAAATCTGTGGTGAATATATAGTCATAGAGGAACTCAAGTGGAAGAATAGATGAATGGGCCAATGGTGTTTGCGAATCAATTTCATTGTGGAACAGAATTGAATTGAATTTAAAACAGTCTTTATTGTTCTGGGACTTTAAGTCCCGTGGAACATTGAAATATTATTACATGCCACAACAAATTGGGCCAATAGTGACAGCAATTCATACAAATTTCATTAAGGAGCACTACATATAAACCAACAATAATCAATGAATAAGAGAATAAATAGCATGTGAAAATTAGGGTAACAGTGAACAGATCACACATTAAGGATTGAGAAATTAAAACAGGCAACATAGATTATCAATCGCATTGCTTACACATTTTGCATTAAGAATAATGGAATATAAAGTAATAGACACAACATCAAACAGTATGATAAGGAAAGGGCATGACGGATCTCATTCAACATTGCAATGCACAGATATGAAATCACATTTCAAGAATTGATCATATCGTTTAGATATATGAGAAGATTAAGCTAAGTTACATAACTGATCAGTCATATTTCTCTTGAACTTTGAAAATGTAGAAGGGGTTCTAACATTTTCAGGTAAACAATTCCATAGTTTGCAGGAGGAAATGAGGAAGCAGTGGTCAAATATTAAAGACTTGTATTTAGGAACATAGAATATCTCAGTGATTCGAGTTGATCTCTTCCCGGTATTTGCATTATTTATAAAGTTTTCCTACTAATAAGACGGATTTTTGGATTTCAGTACCTTAAACAAACATAAAGCTTTTTGAAGTATACGGCGTTTATCCAATTTCAGCCATTTTATTTTTTTTAATAATAAGGCGTAACATGTTCATCGTAACGGATGTTAAAAATAAAACGCAAACAGGAGTTTTGAAGTCGCTGTAACTTAGTGCAGAGTTATGTGTTAACATCTCAACAGAGGCGGATGAATCTTGCAAAAATAACTGCCCGAGAGAGGAGTACAGCAAAGATTGTGTGTTTTGAGAAATAATTACTAACTATATCTTTTCTGTGTCCACTCTGATATGGGACGGCATAAAGGGGTTGAATGCGGCTAGTCATCTTTATCAAATTATGAGAATATTCTTATATTCCATTGGGGATCAATATCAGCTGGTAATACGTATTTTTTCCTTAATTTTTTTAATCCAGATTAGTTAAATTTTCGATGTTTATATACGTACTACACTCAAATGTAACGCTTTATTCTCAAAGGCCCGATTTGTTAAAGATTTCCCGTCAATAACGTAAGTTTCAACTTACCAACAGCCAGGCCCACTCCTCCTATCTAAAATTGTCAGATAAAATCACGTGCCGAAGGAGTGGGAACATGTCACCTAACGTTAAGGGTAATCAAGAATTATAAAATAAGCCTTCCTGTGCCAAAGCGACTTCACTGGGTACCAAAATATTGAAAGTTTTAATAGTATATTTCAGCTGTTTACTTGAAGAAATAGCGATCATTCTCAGAAGATTTCACTGGGCTCACGCCTATGTTAAATTGCTGACCTTCTGAAGGGAAACTTTTAATGCCTGCTTCAAATTCCTTGGCCTTTGAATAACGATCCGAGTGGAGGGAAATTGTGAGGTGCGACTCACCTCACCCTTTTCAGTATTTCCACCCCCGTCCTCGCTCCCGAGCAACCACCCCTCCCCTGTGGCTTATTCCTCCCCTCCCCGCCTTCCCTCTCCCACACCCTCCACCCAACATCTCACGCCTTTCCGCACCCTTTCCGCTGCTCCTTCTGCCCCCACGCAGCCGCCCTCTAAGAGGAGCCGTGCTGGGACGCTTCGACTGCGAACCCCGATATGACGGCGATGACTTAGTGCGAGATATTTTATCGTCAGAGATTAGCAATATTTTGCTTAGCGATTCAATGCGATGCGGCACTGTGGTTTGCAATGCAATTCTACGTTCAATGTGATACGATACAATTTTTCATTCAAGAGATATAGAACTTATGCGGTTGTTATGCGATGCAACGCGATACGATACTCTATTTAATACAGTATAAGTACATATATATATTTGACAATATTGCAATATTTGGTGTATTGAGATAATTTGATTTAAACCTGCCATTCAACAAGGTACTTGATATAACGCGATGCTGTGTCACTAAAGCAGTGCAATTCAGAATTCTGTGTGTTGACATAATAGCAATTTTATGCGAAGAATGTTTTTGTAGTGCGAAATATCACTTGCATTTGCGATATACAATTTCCATCGAAAAGCGATGTTGAAACCTGAATATCGAAGAGCCTTATCCCAAACCCTTCCTGGCACCATCATACGCCTCCTGCTTCCAACACCCGCTCTCCTTCCCGTCGCAACACCCTCCCCCGTCCCACATATCCCCATAGTAACTCCCTCTCGCTCAAACCGGGTGGCCATACCCGACCTAACCTTCCATTAGCCGCCCGTAAAATATGCAGCACGTAGTGCCGTTTTACGCAGGGATCGTAAGGGAGTGACGGTGAAACTCCCACTACCCCCCCAGACCTTCCCCTTTTCCCCTCCATTCCACCCTGTTTCTTTTTACGTCGTCCTGTGTCACCCAGCCACGTCGTCTTCCCCTCCTCTCACCCCTCCTCTTCTCACTCCCCCTCCTCTCACCCCTCCCCCCTCCCGCACACATCTCAGTCAGTCCATTCCCATACGAAACCTTCAACCCACTCTCCTTCCACACCCCTACCGCACCCCTTGCCCTCACTCCTCGCACTCATTCATGTGCCTCGTATCATTTCCTTGTTGTTCTGCTTTACGGTTCTGCCCGCTTCGTAAAGCTTTGCCTACTTTCAAAACTTATCCCCGTCCCTCCCTCCTCTCTCTTCCCCTCCCCCGCCCCCTCCTCTCCCCACCCCCAAAAGGACCATTAAGGTGTCACGAAGACGCATACTTTATCGTAAGTTGTTTCTTGAGAGCCCGGGCTGTATTGCGACGAACATTCTTTTCCCCTACCCGTTTTCCCCCCCTCCAAACTATTTCAACCCCTTTTTCAGACTTTTTTTATCCATTCCGGCGGTAGTTTTCCATTCCAGAATGATTCCGGCGAGTTATGAGCTGAATTGAAATAGACGTGCGAGGCCATTTAATAAAAAAAAATCCCGGATTCCTTTCGTCTGGACTGCAATTATTTTGCTTTAGGAATATTTCGGCCACCGTGCGAAAAATATCGCAAGCTCCCACTTTCTTACTTTTCCCACCAATGGTTTCGTTATGGATCCCAAATGGCTGCGTTCTAGCGGAAATTTCGTAGAAACCTTTCTTAAAGATATCTCTGGGTATCTATCCGCAATCTAGATGGATTCATGGTTTAAGTGTTCACTTATGATATAACATCAAAGTTTTAAGTTAGCTTTGAAATTATGCAATATTAAATTTAATGACCTCCGGCTAATTTTATTTCTACTGACAATTGTATTGAGTGAGAATATACAATATAAAGTTTTTTAAGTACTTATATTTGCCGGAATAACCTTTTGGCATATTTTATGCATTCCTTCCGTCATTTTTGCAACCTTTTTCCCTCCACTTTCTTTGCTTCTTCCGATGAAACTTCATTCGGCTTCATTGAAATCGGTTGTTCTGTGTCAATAATCGACGAGAAAATCTGAAAGAGCCTCAAACGTTCAGGTCGTAATTTCCAAAAGTGTTCCGATTTTATGGAACTGCTGACAGCTGACTGCTGACTGTTTCTGGCCAACCGTATCGACTAAATGTAGCAGTTCAGCTTAAAATTCAAGTCAGCAAGTTTTCTTGGCTACAAAGGTATCATGTACCAAAGTTCCATTTCCCGTACTTATTGGCCTATATTTTTTTTTCGAAAATCTAAAATGATTGTTCCCTGAGTTGTAGCCATGAATTTACATATGGATCTAAATCTTCGGCACCACTGATCGGGCGGAGGTGTTGCCTAGCTTTCCGCAAAAGATAGGTCGCGCTGGAGTCGGCATGGTTCCGCCTCTGTGTGTCAAAAAAGTCCGGTTTAATTGGGAGGCCAATTCCGGTTCCTTTATTTCCAGTATCTCCATTTGAATCACTGCCTTTCCTTCGGCATGGTTCGCTTGTGTGTGTCAAAAATGCCCGGTTCAAATGGAAGGCCAATTCCGGTACATTTTAAATAAAACAAAGTTGGTAAATTTCCATACAGTATATTATCAACCATGGAAATTTACTGTGTTAAAATTATTATTGTTTGGAAATTTACCAACTTTGTTTTATTTAAAATGGACATAAAGTATTTCCACAATGTTAAGCCTGATACGCTTTAATATGCAATTCCGGTACCTTTATTTACAGTATCTCCATTTGAATCACGGACTTTCCTTATTAGAACCACCTTCTCTGGAGTGGTGGCGCTGCAATCTGCTTGGTCTTGATTTGTCGATGCATGCGGAATGTTTGGCAACACCCACTGGGGCAAGTGTAGGATCCATCATGGTTGTAGCTCTCAAAACAGCTCCTTCTGCAACTTTCAGTTTCCTCGGAACCTCCGCGACTGAAATTTGCGAATCTAAAACAGGAGACAGTGATTTGGTGAGAATTTTTTTTTCAAATTCCAATTTTACGTTAGGATTGCAGATTGACGGATTTCAGTGGGGGTTCTTTTGTGCATGAGAAAACAGTTTAGCCCATTTAAAATTTGTTAAGTGAGTTAAAATATTTGTTATTGCATTATTTCGATTTCTCACCTATTAATTGGGAGTGACATCTCTAATGACTTACAAAATTGAATTAACTCATTCCACTATAATACGGAGTCATCTGTATTCTTTCTCGCTTCCACAATCTCAGAAAATTTAAACACACATGAAATCGTCGATAAATGTTTTACGGAAGTGTCTAACTGTAATTGGTCTTCTCCTGAATTTTTCATTTCCAGGAGAGAGATGGAAACGAGGGACATTAGATGTCGTAGATTATGTCAATGCCAATGGGTATTCCACCCCTTCATTTGATGCTTTTCAATGTTTTGCCAATGTCTGGTATTTCACGATTCTTGATCTGAATTCTGCTTTCCATCAAATTCCTTAATGCGAGGAATCAAAGAAATATCCTGCATTGGTTGCTGCTTTCGGCGTCTATCGATTAACTAGATTGCCATCTAAATTCGTTAGTTCACCCCGGGTTACCTAGTGATCGTACGAAAACATTTAACCAGTTTTAATCATCTTGAATAATAATTGAGAGGGATTTACTAACGTGAAATACTTGAATGATCAGTAATATGCAGTAGCCTTCTTGAACTTGGAATAATGGTTGTCTTAAAATATCAAAGCCTTACATGTCTTAGTTATTGTTTACTCCTGGTTTAAATGAATAATATATATTCTTGCTTGTAGAGCATACTCTTTACTCTTTTCTTAATTGAATATAGTGTCACTCGCATTAATTACTATTGTTTTGTTTAAATAATGCACCATAATTATTTTGTTAATCCATATTACCCGGCGAGGGATATTTATATCGTCAGCGGGGTGTTAAACATTTGTTTGCATTTTATTTTGGATGTAACATGCTGGGAATCCATTATCATACCTGGTAATTGGTATTCATGTTGATATTATTTATGGTAATTGGTCAGTTTTTGTGACAGTGGGAAAACAGACACAGGAAGTTTAATTTTAATGAATTTTCTAATTGAAGGCTGGGGTATGATTGGGATTTTTGGTTCTCGGTAATTATCACATGTTGCTTGGGAATTCTATTTATCTGGTGACCTTGAGTAGTGGTGTCCCTCAATGATTGCCCCTGGCTTTGTGAACAAGTAACACAATCTGAAACATAATTTGAATTTTGAATTATGTGCGATGTGGTAGTGATTAACTTCAAAATAATTTAATTTTACTTAAAGGACCATGGTAAAGCTAGAGCAAGTGATCCACACTCCTTCGACATCAGGTGCCAATGATTTTCTTTCCCCCAATTTGAAGTTAATCTTCTGCTGATTTTCCCCCAGTGTATTTGGCATTTTTTTATGCATTTCCCCCATTTTTTGCCACATTATCCCCTCTTTGGACATGCTTCCCCTCGGCAGACTCTTTACCCTCCGGACTCAGCCGGAGGACGTACCCGAGGCGCGCGCATTCCATGCCAGCAACTTCTGCCAGTGACTTTAGCCGCGATCTTTCCATTGATAAGTCAGCTATCGTTTATATAGCTGTAACCTCCGGAGTACCCCAGCGCCGTGCCACGGCTGACAACGGCATGAAGGCTATGACCCCATATTCTGCGTACGGAGACACAAGTTCATAATGCTTTAATAGAAGACTTCCACTCCGTCGACATACCCATCCCACTATTTCCACCCATCCTAGGCTACCAATTCCTCTTATCCTATAGCTCACCCACTCCACCTTGACGCTGCAGAAAAAACCCTTGCTGTAGTTGGCCAACAAAGCTCTCTGTTCGGGACTTGACGGCCCGGCGAGGAGCTCACATTGATTCCGGCACTCGGTTATTTTTTACTCAGAGAGCCTGACCTCTCGTACTTGTACAACTCAGTTATAAATTCTGGAGTGGAAGTTAAAAAATCGTCTGATGGACCTTAACCCTTAACCAGTGACGTGCAATTTTTGTTTCACTACCAGTGACGTGCGGTCTGGGAGACCGCAATAAATCAAATATTCATTCAATGTTGCAACGCCATTTTTATTGCTTTGTTTAATGTTTCTTTATCTGCATAACTATTTTAAAACTTATATTTAATTTTATGCATTACCAATACGAACCAACTTTTCGGTAAATAGTTATTTGAAACAGGATCAAAAAACTGATGTCAAAAACACTTGAGTTAATATTATCGTTTTTAAGTATCAATATTTCGCCAGATTTAAAAGTAAGGCATTAAATGTTAAAGTAGGAAGGCTAAATAATAAGAAGAAACTGAATTTATCTCGTTTATTCCTTTTCTTGATGCATTCTGCAGGCGATTAAAATCACATTTTTTCACAATAGCTCTCATATCTCGGTTTCCACACAGTCTTAACAAATTTTCTTCGTGCATTCCAAGCACACAGGCTTTTTGCATCGGAAACATAAGAAAGAGGTTTTCCGTTTTTTGCATGGTGGGCACAGAGTACATGTTGTCCGCTTCTCGAGTCTTTCAACTTCTTCAAACTCTTCCAACGGTAGATGGAGAATTTGCGCAATACTTAATCGTACCTGTCTCGGGAGTCTAAGATTTTACATTCTCCTTATCATATGGGGTCTAACAAGATCTGCAGCTATCGATTTAATGAAATTAAATCGTGTCATATCTTTCTTATTTTTCGCTGACTGCTGAAGCACAAAGGAGTTGACTAAGGAAATATCTAATATTCTGTAAAATACTGCTATTGGCCACCTCCTTGTCCTTCGGCCGGATGTGTAGCTACAGCACATGTTGTCTAAAGTATCTACGCCACCCTTAGTCGCGTTGTAAAATGCAATTACCTCTGTTTTCCATGACTCTATATCGTCACTGACCCTGTAGTGCATTAATGAAACTAAGCAAACAGCCTTATTTCTTTTAGGGACATGGGATACTAGAGTCATGTTGGCCGAGAATCCGTAAAGTGAAGAGCCCACTATGCGCCCTTTGGATGGCGCAAAATCATTAGGTATTTCCCGTTTATTTTTTTCTGATTGTACCAACGTTGGTCAGCCCTTTTTCTTTTATTTTTTCTACCAGTTCAATAGATGTGATCCAATTATCCGCTGTGATATTCCTGTGGGACCCCATGATTGGCTTAGAGAGACGAAGAACTGACTGGATTGGTTTTGATAGCTTTTTGTCTTTCTCTGACAAACCTATCCCATCTGTGTCTTTCCCTGCGTAAAAATATACGTTAAACAGATAACTGTTTTCGGCGTCAGTCATACACATCATTTTCAAACCATACTTGGCGGGCTTGCTAGGAATATACATTTTGAAACGGCATCGGCCCCTGAAGGCAAATAACATTTCATCAATGCAAGTTACCGTTCCCAATGAATAGCAGCGTTGGGAGTTTTTTTTACTAGAGAGCAAAATAACTCAGAAATTGGAGCTACTGGGTCAGTTTTGTATCGAGTCATTCGATCCGCAGGGTTATCAAAACGGAGACTCGTAAGAAGTAAAGTAAACAGCTGTCCTGACATTACTGATCGGATAATTTCCCTGTCAGTGCCATCTGTGGAAAATATGCTGCAAATGTCTTCATCATTAGATTTGAAAATCGCAGAATAAGCCAAAAGACCAAGAAAAGGTTTTTTCCATCAAATCAATGTTTTGTAGCTCCGGCCTATCCCTTTTATACTTCTCTTTCATTGCTTGAAGCTTCGTGTTTGTCCAGTGTAAAACCAATTGCAACATTCGCTCATCAAAAATCTGAGACTAATTAATCAAAAGGCTCAACATCCTTACCTAGTGATGTAATGCAATCCTTCAAACCAGGTTTCTGAGTAACGATGTTATGGAAGGGTGTACGAATTTTCCTCTTTGGCTCACTTTATGACCTTTACGCACTACTTCAAAAACTACGCACTCAAGGGTTTTTCTGGTTGCTTTAAAACAAATAGCCGGCAAACATAGTAAAAAATACACTTCGGATATATGTAGACGTAACGGCACTTGCGTTTCGACGATTTACTCTCGGTGTATCCTAGGCCCTTTTTATTTCTTCCGGCGGTAAAACTCGATGCTTAGATGTTCTGTCCCCAAATACTTAAAGGGATACCGACTGTCAAAAGAAAGGCACAAATGAATATTTCACTCCAGGCGTGGGCGCGCGAAATTTCGGGGTTCAATGGGTTCCGTCATTTTTACAAAATACATTACATGCGTACTGCCTGCAAGGGGTACGAGAAATTAACCACTGCTTTATTGTAATTATTTATAAAATCTATAAGAAGCAATTTAATGCAATTTAAAGCAATTTTCAATTTAATGAACAAAATGCGTGATATTTCCAATAAAAACCGGATTTCATTTGTTTTGTGTTCGCCTTCAGCAATGACTTGAATAGTCATTTATTCTTACTTAATGTATTTTAGAAAAAATAAGTACTTTATTATCCACGTTGTGTAACTAAAATGCTTCCTAACAAATTAATAATTATTATTATACTTGAAAAATCACTACGAATTGTTTTTAACAACTTTTTCAATCATGTCCACCAGCATTAGGTTTATTGATTTTTCCAATTTAGTGACGTGAGGTCTCTCAGACCGCTAATCGAATTCAGTTGCAAATTTACAGAAATATATAATAAAAACGTTAAATTTTAAGAGTGTTATATCCTTATTATACAAAAATATGAAGCTAACGAGAATTATAGACATTTTAAAATAGTAATTTTGAAAATATTTATAATTTTAAAAACGTAGCGGTCTCTCAGACCGCACGTCACCGATTAAGGGTTAAATTATGGGTTTGTAATTTGTTTTGTTCTATAAAATATGCCTGCTTTTATGAATTGTTCATTGCAAATACTTGTTTCCTCAATTTTTCTCACCTGATCTTGGAAAGAGATGGTTTCTAGATGTAAATTTTCAGCGAGAAAATAATTTCCCTCTCCCGTTACACTTCAACCCTAGTTGTAACATAACTCGTGCTACTATTCCTTACATTTTTGCTTATATATGCTCGTTGAAATCAATTCAGAGGCATACAATTGAAATGTGTCAAGCACTTCATTTGATAGGTATGTCCGTTGCGAGTTTTTTTGTAAATCTACAAAGGTGCTCCTTTTACTTTTTCTGTCATAGTTTTTAACCTATGGGAGAATATATGCCATACCTATTTCTTAGACTTGCCAGTATTTTTTCATGGACTAATATTCAGAAAAATTGAGAAATGCGATGAAAAATGGCCTACAAAAGTACTGCCACTACTGTAAGCAAATGCATTAGAGAACGATACGACAAGTTTTGTAGAACATGAACCTCGTAAAACAGGTTATTTCCTTAATAGAATCTGTAAGAGAATGTGTCAAGGTCATAGTCACAACACGACTAATGCAAAGCGTGAGAATTCTTTAAGAAAAATCCCTCCTTAATTAAAGAAAGCTCCCTCTTTAAAAGCTACAACACAACTAATGGCCGGATATTAATTTCAGCGCGTGTTTGTATTTTTTTTCGCTTCCAAGAGAGTGAGAGAGAGAGGAAACGTATTAGTGAAATAATTAAGAGGATCCTTCGCAATTTAAACTGGAAGAGGAGTGCGGCGAATTAAATTCGGGCATAGTGGTATGATTAAGGAAGGTTCGCAAGATTTCTAAATTGTGGGACAGCAGCAACCCTACCTCCCTCCCTTCACCCGGTAAACAAACTCCACCCCCCTCCCGTTCCCTTGCCAACCTTTTAACCCTGGAAGATGTTTCTCACCCTACACCCTTTTCTCTTCTTTCGCATCTCTTAAGCAGCATCTCGCTTCACGGGAGAAGACAAATCGAACAGATCGTTTCCCGGGCGTACATCTTGTTTATCTCCCCGTTACTCCCTTCCTCTGCCGATCCACCGCGGTGCCTTCCTTCCCCCCTCCCTACCCTCTTATGCCATTTTTTTATTCCGTTTCCTTCCCTGGGCCTCCCAACGGCTCCTCATCTCTCACCTTGACACCTCCGTCTCCTCCTTCCACCCACCCGTACCGCGATCCCGCATTAATTCCTCAAGGGGTCTCGTGAATATTCTAATGCGCCTTAAATCCACCTAATTTTGCGGCGTTTTCTTATTCGTCTGCGCCATCGGAACATGTTCTCGTTCTGATTAGGTGCCTATTCGGAATAGCTTCCTTGGTTATCTTTTGCCATTCTGGTTTCTTGGAATTTAATTATTTCTCATTGGTGAATTCAGACGTCGACAAGAGTTAACGGCTAAGGTCGTCACAGTTCCATTCCCAAGAGGTTAGCTCTAGGGCGTGGTAAGATTTATGGTTGTACCTTTTCTCAATTATAGACCCTAACTCTCCGTGACTATGTAATGGATAAAGTGCACCAATATAATGTCATAAGCGCATTTTTGAGCATTCAGTGATTACATATAAACAGCTTAACAATTTTTACTGATTCCTTCGTAACAGAAGTCTTACAAGCTGTTCTTTTGCATACAAATCACTCCTAATGCGACAAGAAACAGCTAAAGTATCTTGATTTTAATTTTCACATTGCTCTTTCAATCGGAAAATTAGTATTATAAATGGTAGATACTGAAAATGCAAAGAGAAATGAAAATATGGTGTTTTTAAGGATCTAAAATTCTTTTAAGTTGCATTTACTGTGTTTACGTATTGTTTCTTTTTTTGTATTATAAAAATACAAAATGTTATTTGAGTTAAAAATATTGGTATTTTTCATCACAAATAAAGCTAATGTGAACACAAATGCATGGAACTATTTATTTATAATTTTTCTTTGCATTAAAATTTTAAATGAATCCATTTTTTTAAGATTTTTGTATGCCTTCATAATAAAATTAAATACCTATGAGAGTAATAAGCAACGGTAAATGGAGGCATAACGTGATGTATTTCAACCTAAAATAAAAGTATAGCACTGGCAATAAAACGAATTTAAAGAATATATAATCATCATTAATGCTGCTGGTGAATTATAGCCAAGAATTAGGGTCATAAAAATGCTGAACATTTGGCTATTTGTGAAATAGAATATGCATGCTGTTGCTACGCTCTATATTGACCCATTCCTGATACACGCGGATGTATATGGCATTAAGAGAAATATTTTCTAAATTCTAATGCGGATGATGGAGCTTTTTTTTGAGCACCTGGTCCCTTAATTCCCAAATTTTTAAATTTCTCTCAACTCACTTCCGCATCGCTACCTCACTTTGTATCCCAAACCATATTCTCCCCAGTATCTGCCCGCTAAAACCATCTCTCCTCTGCGTTCTTCTTCCTGGATGGACACAGCTGCGGGAAAATCAGACAGATTTATTCCCTCTTCAACTTTTCCTCCCTCCTTTTGTCCGCCTCCTTTTAATGATGGCCCCCAAGGGTGGTTTCTCTGGATGCTGGAAATTTATGAATCGCTCCCGTGGCGATGGTGATGCTGCTCTCGAGGATTCCTTCTCGCGCGCGAATTTGGAGAGGCGCCGGGGTGGAATATCCCAGGGTTCTCCTTCCGTGGGACTACATGAGGGTGCACGCCAGGAATATTTCCTCGCGAAAACAAGGAAAAGTCTGCTGGGGTGTTATTAGCCTAGCCCTTGTCACTCGCAAAAGGAATAAAAATAACCGGGAAAAACGCGTTCATTTCACGTGTGTGCGGGAACGTCCCGTTGTTATGTTGCGTAGGCACCATTGGGTTTGCTCACGCCAATTGAAGCCGATGGAAAATCCAGCAAACATCTGCTATCTCTTCCTCCTCCCCCACGGTCCACGAGGACTATTTCTGACCCTTATCACACCCTTCGTTGTTTTTCTTCGCCCTTTTCAATGCAAGTGGAGGCGTTCTAAATCTGGTACTTTTTACTCCCTTTGCCCACGGTCGTCAATAAAAACAACAACAGCACAAGAGATGTCCGCGAATGTATTCGTACACAGGTGGATTCGCTCAAACGTGGGGGATCATCCTAAGAAATGTGGCTGATGAATTACACCTCCTTGCTAAATTGATTTTATTCGGTTTATGCGCGTTCTCCCTCGGGTAAATTTCAGCTTCAAAGTTCTTGCAATGGCCACTTTCTGATCAAAAAGTTCTCTACTCCATTTCCCTACTATCATTCGGCTTTACTTCTCCGAAAAAATTAATATCGAATGCACTCTTTGTTACTATTCAATAAAATTGTGTTCTGTTTAAACTTTCCCATCCTGTCCTCTTCAGAATACACTTCCACATCAAAAATACTTTTCATTTCGTAAAAATACTTTTTGTTTCGCCCTCCACTTTCAAATAACTTTCAAATTTCACAGTATTCTGATACATAAGGTAATTTATATCTAACAAATTTTGATTATTTAACTGTGGTCAAATTGGTACTACTGATTTATTTCTTTTAGTCTGTGCCTTTCATCATCTAACTGAAGTTATCACGATCTGTATAATTTTCCATTCCAAATCACTTTGTACTTAAATAATTTAATGTTCTGGAAATACGTGTTTTAGATAAATATTTCCGCATGTGTGTAAATGTACCACCTCACGATATCAAACGCTGTAGGAACTCGTGATAATGAACGTTGTGTATCCAGTTGTGTGCAAGCCCTTGTACTACTCGATGACGTGTTTTTATAAGCGATTACATGAGCTGCATATAATGACATTTCATTCAATTAATATGCTAATTTATGTTCATGGAATGCTCTTTGAAGTTAACCCGAACCACGATCTTAGAGTATTCCATGACCGTAATGCAGACTGATGCACTTATGGCATAGTATCACGTTTAGGATCTCTTACAAGCTAAATTACTACGTGAATAGTGTGGTCTTAGAACAATAAACGGATATTTGAAAATTATCCTGGAAATATCACTAATTCATTGGAAATAATAACTCCAATTGGTGACGTGAAATAGTCTCAGTTTCATTCAACCAGCGTTAATCCAGCGTTAAAAATTTAATGCGCAGAGTATAAATTTCACCGTCATGAAAGAGACGAGCAGTCACGACGTGCAGTCAGACTCAAATATTCTTCAGTAGAAGACCTTGGTGTTGCAGCCAAACGACTATTATAATTAACTATTTCCTTATATACTTTTAACGCCTGTATAATTATATGTTCATGCTCTCTGTGCATATACCGAGGTGATTTTTGAAATTGATCAGCATTAATTTTTCCATTGAAGTATTGTATTATCGACCTCTTCATGGAATGTAAGATTTGCATCTCGAGGATAGGTCAAAACTATTCAAACTATAACTCCTTGCCAACGTTTCGGTGTATAATTGACACCATCTTCAGGGCTACAATATTACGTTACAATTCATTAATGATTTTGTTGTACCGTAATATTGTAGCCCTGAAGATGGTGTCAATTATATACCGAAACGTTGGAAAGGAGTTATAGTTTGAAAATTTTTGACCCATCCTCGAGATAAAAATCTTATATTAATTTTTCCTCAATTTATCGAAGAAGCATCAGAGATCCTGTTACAATGGAATGGATTTATCTGGACTTGACACTCCGGATGACGGCACTCTTAAAAATAACCTTGCTCTTGTTAGATAAAATTAACTCCGCCTCTTCCTCGCGAGCCTCGAAATTAAATCCACCGAACACGCGGAAAATTGTCGGCGGCGAAGTAAGCAATCCAGCAGAGCCCCACTCTCCCGGCATCCTTTTGTTTTTTGCTCGCGGGGCAGAGGAGATATGCCGAGCCGTCACGTAGGCGAAGGCTTACTGCTGAGGCGTCTTGACAGCAGATGGAAGATACACGAAGAGTGGGATAACCTCCCTCCTCCTCTCCCATCTCGCCTCTGCCTTCTCTCACGGCCAGAGGCCTAGAAACTCCCCCTGCCCGCCGTGCCCGTCTCTCAACCGGACACGAGGCGTCTTGACACACAGAGTGATGGGGGTGTGATAGCGTGGCCCGTGCGAGATAATGACCTTGGCGCTTTCGGACTCCCACTCCTCGCTGTTCTTTTGAATTTTTTTGTTTGGCAGTTCATTAGCCTCATTAGGACATTCGCGTCGCATGACTACCGCCTGCCCTTTTTTTAATCCCTTGGACAGCGTTCTGTCTTCCGTAATTTTTAATCTCGGCTCTCATTTGCATCGTATGTATGTTAATTAAGCTGTAGAAATATATTATAAAAAGAGTTTTAGAATTCGTGTCCTGAACACGCAATGGAATTCTGGAATTTTAAGCACCGAGGTACGTACGTCTTTATTATTCCTAACAATTTATTAAATTGAGGAAACTTTTACAAAACCGCATAAAAATTATACACAACCACGACCCGGGTTTCGACGGCTGAGCGTCATCATCAGGTGATCAAAAATGTAAAGCTATCACCTTATATACTATCAGTCAGTTGGGGGGGGGGGTGAGGATAGTGGGGTGAGGGGGACCGGAATGGACAACAAAAGAGGAAAGGATAGGGGAGTTGGCGGGCAGCAAGTATTCATTTAAAAGATTAACATCTGAGTCAACATTTCGTTTTTAAAATTTCGAGTTGTTCTAATGCATTTCGCTCACGTCGGTTATTAGTAAAATGCAGTACTTTAATTTTAAAACCACTTTCATGGTCACATGTTAAAAGGTGTTTGGCAAAATTACTCTTTCCTTCATGGACATTTTTAAAAGCACTATAATGTTCTTTTTTTCTGGTCTGGAAACTTCTCGAAGTCTGCCCCACGTAGACACCTTCACAGTCGTTGCATGGCAGTTCGACAACATAAATATTAGAAACAACATAACATAATACCACTTATGCACATAGAGTCCACTTTATCTTTGCAATGTACAAACAAGTTTTTTAGGGTCATGGTTGGCTTATATGATACATTCAATTGATCTTTGGGAAATGCTTTTACAACATTTTCGGTTACTTTCGGTTTCGGTTTTTTATTATTCCTTAGAGATTATGCTACTACCTTCAACTGGGTGAATAATCCTCTGTGAGGATCGACATTGGATCTTTATGAGAAGATTTTTTATGCATCGGAAAAATATTCCTCACGGTTTAACTTGGGGTAAGGTTGTTTTGGCTATTCTATCATGGAATATTTTTTGCATATAATGGCTGTTTTGTTCTGGAACGTTTTGCGATATTCCGATGTTTTTATATATTACTGTTTTTCCTTTATGTAGAAATTCGATTTTTTGTCTCATTTACCAACAATGTTTCTAATATTTAAGTAATGATGAATGGTTATACTGTCATAACGGATTTTTTAGTTCTTATCCTGATATCCCTTACAAATTTCAGTTGCCTATTTATTGCCTGAGGTATGGGCTGGAAATTCAGGCATATTCAAGAATTATCTCTTCACTGTGATCAGGGAAAGCTTTTTTCGCATGTCAATGAGTATGATTTAGTATAATGTATATTGCTTGACATTTTATTTGGCTTAAATATAACTTTCTGCATTGAGTTTGCGATGTAACTAATTATATTGACGCGAAGATGGAGTAGTAATGAAGGAATAATAATGTACACTTATTCCATTTCTATATAATTTGTATGTCAAGAAGATATAGGTACCACTTATTTAAAAAAACGTAACAACACAATCTACCTTATTCTTCCATCATTTTAAGTCGAATAAAACCTCTAATTAAGAAGAAAAACGATTTCATTAGAGGAATAGAGTTTTCACCTGCTTAAGGAAGTGGTTTCTTGCCCCTCCGCCTCCAAATCAACCCGTTTAAGAGTCGTTTCAGCCCGAGGCCTTCCCAGCGGCTGAGAAATCAGCCGGAACCACCAGGTGTGAGCTGCCTTCGGGCAATCCAGACCTTCAGAGATATATCAACTTATTATTTCTGTCGAGCATTTGACGCCGCTAACTACTTCCAGAGCCGAGAGGACCGGCCCGACCGCAACCCCGAAACCATTAACTCTCAATATTTGACCTTTCTGCCCTCCTAGCCCCTGGCTCTTATTTCATTCGCAGCCCACTCGTTCTTCGTTTTCAGGCGCTCCAATGTTCCGTTTCTTTCGCTTCTCCCTTACATCTCTTCTGCCATTCCATTTCTTCCCCTTCTAAACTATAACTCCCACCCTGATAGGGCTGTACCTCCGGCTTTCCTAAATCCCTTGCCCCCACCCACCCTTACAAACTTTATACCCGACCTTCTCCTTGGCAACGGCCTTCAAATGCCCTTCTTCCCCCCCCCCCCTCACGCACAAACACAGACACAACTCAGCTCGGGGAATCTTCTCCTTATCCTCTCCCCTAGGGGCCAGCATCAATCACTCCTTTCACTACCTCCACCCCTCCCCCTTCCCCACCCCCAACCACGCCCGCCCCTTCCCCTATCTCCTTTAGTCCCCAAGCGTCCTTTTCTTCTCTTTCCCATGCTGCCCCCGTCCTGCCGTCTTACAACCCCTCTAACACTCACGGTATACGCATGCTACACACATCCTCATCAAACCGTTCCCGTCGGGGATAGGCACAGTAAAAAAAAAGCTGAATTATCGGTCTTCAACCTTCGCAAATATTCGAGTTTCATGTCTCTGAAACCGTCACTCCTAATATCTCAGTTAAAGACATCCAAGAAAATACGAGCAACTTAAAATACAGGATTTCGCCGCTATTATATGTGTTTGGCAGATAATGTAATAGAATGGTTTGATTATGCCGCGATTGATAAATATTTATCCCAATATTCTCTGAACATCTCCTTCCTCTTCCTATAATATCATGACTACGTTGCACTCCCTGCCTACTACTCCCTTACTCTTCTCATCGCGCGCTTCTCATAGATGGTTCTTTCTTCTGTAGCCTTTTCCAGCAATTCCTAAGGTACATTCTATAGCACATTAGCACATGCATATCGCACCCCTCCTATCGCTGGTGGTAAACTGTCCCGCTACTTGTCCTTTGGAAGCGGGCTGAGTTTTTATAATTCCTTCCATACCACCCTATCCTGTCTAATCTCTTTTGCTTCGGTCCAAAAGTGCATTACCTTGTAATATTCCTCCTCTTCAGACCTTCTTCCACCACATTCTACCATTTTTTTCTTTTCTCAGGCTTGGCTTTTTCGGTCTACCCTTTCTTATCACACCATTCTCCTCTCTTATCATAAACCCGCTTCAGTACTCGACATCCTCAAGACGTGGCCAAAACAGCGAAGCTCGCTCCTTTCATACATGTCTATTACCTGAGCATCCTCTCCACATTCTTTCATTGCCCAATAATTCCTGATCCTTTCTCTTCTCCTTTAACCATAAATACTTATCAGATGCTCCTTACCTATGGCACTTATCCTTTTCGTAGCATACCGAAGTTCCACTCCATACTCTGAAGTGAGGAAGAGTACACTGTGAATTTTACTTCCTTGGAGAAAGATTTAGTCTTGATAATGATACACTCACAACCTACGACTTTCCTTTCAGCATTTTCAGGCATTGCAGTATCTGCTCGGCTACTGGATAGCTTACCTCAACTTAAAATACAAATGAAAGGTACTCGCTTCATAATAAACTTTATAAAAAAGTTAGTGCATGCTGAAAATTGAATGACTTGGCTCAAAACCGCTATTTATACCACTAGGGATGTGTGTTGAAAAATTAAAATTAAGGGAGTTTCCGATTTAAAAAAATGCAATTGCACTCTCCCTGAACTGTAAAAATGTAAGAAGCGACATATAAATACAATAATCCACTCTTACAACAATTTTCTAATTTTTGCGATTGCACAAATGATTTTTTCTTGACGAATTTCACTCTCTTTGGTGTACACTTTTCCCACGTGAAAATAATGGCTAAAAAATAGCATATATTCGTAAAATATCACGCACCGTGCATATCGTGGTCCATATTCTTAAATGAAAGTTTCTTTTTATGGCATTACCTGCATCCTGATTAGGGTACTTGTATTTTAGGAAGCAGTCGCGGTTGGTCCCAAAAAAAGTCTCTTGCAGCACACTTGGAGGAAAATCGTCTCCCCGCCCCGAGTTGCCTCGCTCGTGGATGTAAACGAAGTGTGCCGTGGATATCGCCACCGACGTCACAAAAGGCCAAGTCCGAGTGTCCAGGGCATTAGGGACGACCCTCGCGGATGTGCACGCAGTGTGCTCGGGGTGCCCAGGGGGACTATGTGGGGAGGGGAAAAAAGCGGGAGGCGTTCCTCGCTTCTATTTCGGCTTTGATATTAAGTCCATCGTTCCGTACTCTCGTGCGAGCGAAAGGGTTCAATGAGGTGCGAAAGGCTCTCAATTTCCGCCGCACGAAGGTATCCTTTGAGCGTGTTTGTTTTCCTTCCGCCCTTGTGATCATTCCGATCGTGTTTTCCGGCATCCCTCCTAACTCGAGCTGCTACCTGGAAATCTTTCGGAAGGATGACCTCTTATGGTCAAGCCCCTTTCCCTACCCACTAACTAGTTGATATTTCCATTTCTGTGTCCGAGAATGTGCGATTATAAGAAAAAATAGTCTACTAGGGTCGTGAACCAGTTATTATTTTGGAAGAAAAACTACGATGTAAATTGACATTCTGCAGTGAGTGGCAAATCAGTCATTATTTCCAAAGCGAGTAACATTTTGTAAGCCAGAAAGAAAAGGGCGGAACTTTTCCAAAATTCCATGCCTTTAAATAGAGGGTTGTCGTGTTTGGTGACGTCCCAATATAGTGCGTCATGCAATTGTTTGTTTCAGTTTCTGACGAAGGTTTTCGCGGCGTTCAGGTTTGCAGTCAGGCAGGTTTCCGCGACTTTATATGTACTTCGGGACTTTATATGTACACCGAGACATTATATTATACTTCCGGGGCTCCTATTGTACAACATAAATACCGGCCCTTTTGAAGCATTCTCCACTTCAGCCTGGCCTGAGGACGCCTACAGTATAGTAGGTGAAACGTCGCCACCAAAATGACAACGCGGAAGAATCCCGGAAACCTGCCTGACTTCAATTTTTTGTTTCCATTATCGACTAAGGAGCTGCCGGACGTTGCATACAGAGAAGCCAAATAATTTCACCAGGTGTTCAGGGAACGACTTCATGAAAAATTAACGGTGACTGGATAAATTCTTTCTTTATTATTATTCCAAAATTAGATATGTACAAGGTAATGGGGTCCCTAAAACAATACTAAAGATTAAACGGTGCGGATATTGTAGGAATGAACGCAAACTCATAACAATTTAATAGTTAATATAGTACATGCTTAAGCATATCAAGATACAGAAAATGTCAACTGATATGATACGGTGACCGTCCCAATCAGGGCCTACCTGGAGGGGCCCCATTTTCAAGGCCTGTCGAAAAATACCCTTGTAAAGCGTTTTCTTGCTAACTTGACGTTTTAATTACTACCTCTAATTACCTCAGGATTTCTTATTCAGAATAAAATTTCGATTTCAAAAATATAATGAAGTTAGGGAGTAGCCCTATTGATCGTTGTATTATGTCACCGATTTTTAACACTTAAAGAAGTATCAAGTATTTCTCCCCCTGAATCAATTTCTCCTCAATCGTAATTCCTTGGGATCATGTCAACTTTTCCAGATCAATTTTTTCCGAATTTTTTCGTCAGTAAAAAGTAGCGCTTTTATAATGTTTCCTACAGGATGCAATCCACTGCAATTTAATGTAGGTTCTATTTGAGATTCTTGAAAAGACTTGGTAGCTAAGTGCATTTCCATCAAGTACTTTTTTGGACTTATCTTATTTATTCATGGTCTCAGGTTAGTTGTTCAAATTTTCACTAACTTACCTAATTATCCACTGATTCTTGGGAAGAACCAATCCTATCAACTGATCCTCACGAAGATTAACTCATAAGTTTTGTGTTGCTGTACCTCATCGAATATTATTGGAACAAACTTTTTAATCTCTCTATAGTGATCCATCCTTGATTGGTTCTCATTAAATATTCCTAGATAAACGAGGAAGTATTTAGGAGGAGGATTAAGGATTTGCATTGAAGTTAAATACTTTCCAAACGTAATGTATTTTTCCGATGTCAACAGTGAAAAAATATTGTGTTTTTATTAATAGAGAAAGTAGCTCCATTTCTCATTTGCAATATATTTTTCGCCCAAAATATTTCAGTAATATCAAATTATCGTTGATTATTAAGTCCACTTAAGACATTCGTCCCCTCCATAAGCGGCTCTTCCTCGTTCATTTGTTTATATTATTCAGCGTTCCGAGGATACCTTTTTATTTCTTGTAGTACCACTTAAGATATAAAATTGTTTTTATTAGCTGTGAATACATTCTTTATTTATTTACTTAAAACGAACTTGCACTTAAGTTTCCAACGAGGTAGCAAAAGCAAATTATCACAGATTCATAAATATCTTTTGATACAAAAAAAGAATTACTCCTTACAATTGAAGCCAGTCATAAGGACAAACCATACACGCTGTCCTGATATTGATGTCAGTTTTATCACTCAAGTAGTTTTCTTTTTAAAGAATCTCGGATTAGTAGGCAAAAGGTTTAAGGTTTCTCTAGGTGCTGCGGGTTCTAGGTGCTAGGTCCTTCATGCTCCTATTAATATAAGAACTCTTAGCATAGTTTGATTTTTTCCCGTTCTTTATTTTTTGGGCAAGGAAATTTTTTCAATGAAAGTGAGTTTTTCAAACCGTTTCCTAACTCCTTCCTTGAATCGTCTCTGATATGTGCTTCATGCATTTCTACAAACCTATGCACACTTCTTCTTTCTCTCAATGACTCCAAGCCCAAAATATCGAACCTTTAGTCAGTTACACTGTCCTCTCCACTGTGTCTTGACGTTATAAAACGAGCTGTCTTCCTTTGAACACCCTCTAGCTTATTAATTTGACCTTTTTCATATTTATCCATCACCTGATTGGCATATATACACATATTGGCCACACAAGTACCTTGAATGTCAGTATTTTATCCTTTAATGTACTTTTCTTTATAGCACTTATCACGAAGTAAAGGATTTGGCAAGGAATATAGGTACTATTCCTATCGCACGGCGTAATGCAGCGTGAGCTCGACAAGAAAGTCCCGAACAAGCGCACTTTTCCCATTCTCGTCGGTTGGTTTCATCATTAGCATCCCACGCCACCGGCATCCCCTATCTCCTGTCCCTTCACTCCCCTGGGAAAGGATGGAGATAAAGGCTCTCCATGTCCACCTCTCTCTCTCTTGTATCCTCGAAAACCCTTAAGGGGCCTACCAGGGATTCGCATACCCCTTTCGGCTCGCCACACCCAGGGTACCCTCCCGAGGGAAGATCGCATCCACTGTCCTCTCTCTAATGTCACCCCTGGGTTCGTTCAGGACTACCTTTAAAGAAGGATTCAAATCCCAGCACCCCCTGGGGTCCACTCCCTACCCGTCTTAACCTCCGCCCCTGTCTAAGAATCCTCCTCTAAGTCCTCGCTCCCCCACTTCCTTCCCCCACTAATGCTAAAGTTATATTAAATACACTTGAGAATCAATGTAGCTCTCGGCTACATCCCTCCGAGAGTTGGAAGTTGAAAAAATCAGAATTTTTTCAGTTGGGTTTGTACCCTTGTCGGATCTGACATCTTAGTTTAATACATTTAGGCCCTGTTATGTATCCCAAATGAAAAGGGAGTTGTGAGAAGTTACTTTCACTGTTATATAGCTTCAAGCATGATATATTACTAGTCTAGCCTTGTGATAGTGAAAAATTAAGCTGGTATATGTCGTGATTAAAAATCTCTCAGGTTGTCCGACGGTTAAGATTTTCCATTGCTTCCAACGTTTGGAGATTCGACTCGCCCATCGGCATCAGGGATCTTGGAATCCAATTCCATTCTGTTGCTTTGTCCGCCACGTATACCGTGCGTCAGGTGGTCAGATGCTGGTCGGTTGGTTCTCGCCAGTTTTATTTCCTACCAACTCATTCGTCGTTCATGTCCTCCGGCTGTCTGCTTCAGTAAGTAATCCCATGGCCTTGAGCTGTTGTCCTAGTTGATGTTGTTCGTATGCAGTAGAATCCGTACTGATTACAATGTAATCCCAATATCCATTAGCTCTGCACAGAAGTCTTGTTCCCTCCCAGTGAATCAATCAGTTTTTCCTTTATGCTATGCTCTGCTACTGCCAAAGATTTTTCTAATTGACCCAGTTGGAGGTGTACTGTTGTTTAATTTGAACTCCTAAATCGAAATACAAAACTGGTGATGAACCAATTGGCGAGCACCTGATCACCTGACGCATTGCATAGAAGACGGGCAAAGTTGCAGGATAGCATTTGATTCCAGGATCCCTGATGATTAAAAAGATTTGTTTCAGGATTTATGTCGTGGAATTCATTCATTCATTAGAGTAATCTACCGGTTAAAGGTAGGTTGTGATGAAAGTCAGAGAATATCCAACGGTCTCTTACACGTGCCGTGCCCTATCTACCTCTAATATTTCTTTCTTCATCTCAGCATAAGTGCTACCTTTCTTCATCCCGTCCATAAAACCTAATCTATTCCTTCCCCTTCCCCGCTTGCCCAACATCCTTCCTTATGTCACGGCCTTCAGTAAACCATCGCTTCCAGCTTCACCGCTTCATTACCGCTTCCAGTCACCTACCCTGCCAAACCCTAATCTCATCCACAAGTTTACTCTCCTCGCCCACCATGTCAAACACTTCCTCATTTGTCTTCCTTTCCGTCCAACCTCTTTCATACCTCTCGTCCAACCTCTTTAAACAACTTTCTTCATCCTCCTCCACATCCACATCTCAAAAGCCTTCAGCCTACTTTCGTCTTCCTTTCTCAAGGTCCACGTTTCAGTCCCATACAACGCCACACTCCATATCAAGCTCTTCACCAGCCTCTTTTTTACATCCTCACTTAAGGTCCCCGTCATCAGCTCCCTTCTATTATTGAACGCTTCCTTCGCTAGTGCTATTCTCCTCCTAATATCTTTGCTACTATGTCCTGTTTCTTCTAGCGTACTGCCCAAATTGTTCTGTCGTGAAATAATATAATAGAATTAAATTGGCAATTTTACACAATATAAACTTTAATTCGACCGGTTTCGATGCACTGCATCATCATCAGCTAACAAAAGAGAGAAAGGTGGTGCAAAATCCCTTTCCACAACACACTGTCTTACAAGATAGCCAACATGTTCCTCAAGGATAAGTTCCGTGTTTCATTCTATACCCCCACGGCTTGGTACAAAGCCCTCTGCTCGAACAAAGATCCAATAGATGACATCAAAAAGTGTGGTGTGTATGAAATTAAATGTGGCATGTCGGCCAGACGGGTAGAAATTCTGCCACATGTGTCAACGAATACAAAAAGTGCTATATTTCAGAAAATAAAACTTCAATTTTTGCAAAGCACCACATAGAATCTAACCGCACTTGTGATTTTGAATTCAAAGTGCTCCACACCTTAGAAAAAGGCAAGATATTAGACACCATGGAGTAGGTTGAAATAATACAACGTAGGGACAACAAGCTCACTCTTATCAACGATGTGTAATTTTTCTCCTCCCCCTCCCCACTCCTCTGTCAAATCAATCACTATGAGTGTACCAGTGAGAAGTGCTCCCATACCCCTACTCACCGGTACCCCCCCCCCCCTCCACCCGTGCTTTCTTTGTGCATGAAGACCTAGTGCACCTTCCCTGACCAAATTAAAAACTCCCCGCCTTATACCCTCTTTCATAACGGCTCCATCCTTCCACAGCCCCGGAAGGATCTAGCCGCGCCGTGGGATACTCCTCATTAGTTATTTGAAAGCGGAACTTACCCTCTCCCTCACCTTCTTACAATGTTGATTCTTCTCGTTTTCTCATCGCCCCTCCTCTCCCCCTCAATTTCCTAATGAGTGACACAGTGACTAGTGCTCCCAACATCCCCCCTCCCCCGCCATCACGCTACTTTGTGCTTGTTGACTAGGTGCTTGCTCACGCCCCCCCCCTCCCTAACCATTGCAGCTGCGCCTTAACTAGGGCCTGGAAGAAAGACGAAGCGGCGTTTGACCATTCTACGTCCCTAGGACTGAGCTTTGTAGTAAAAAAATTCGCCGGTATAGCCTGAATTCATACATAGTATGTGTCATCTCATGTGCTGAGAGGTAATTTTATTAAATAAGCATGATTCAAGAACTGTGATTGCAAAATTGGCAGTATTTTTCACCAAATCATACAATTTACTATTATTGCAAACATTATTACAATACATATTATCGGTCCCGGTGGTGACGGGGTAAAGTCCTCGCCTGCTAACCTTAGGGTCGCGGGTTCGAGTCCCGCCGTAGTGGATTTTTCACCACTCAGGACATGGGTATTTGTGTTCGTCAATTGTTACATGTTAATACACTTCACCTAATGCCTTTGATCCAAGTAAAGAAACAAACATAACATTCCACACTTATTTAATGAGTAATTAAGAAATCTTGTTCCTTATTCACGATCAAAAATGTCATATAATCATAAACTTCATAATTTCAAGTCTCAAGTTGGAATTTAACAATTTATTCGGAAAATTTGTGTATTTTATTTTTATGTTATTACTTATAATTCGAGATTCCATCCGATGAAAGGTAGTCGTATTTAACGGCATGATATCCTGGAGAATTTCCCAATTCTGTTCCCAGGAATGGTAAAGTTTGTAAATTGAGGAACTGCGAAAACTCCGGCGATATAAATTTAAGTAACTATTATCATGAAAACGGTCAGGTCTGGTAGTACGAATGAAAAATTGCGGCTCTCAAATGGATTACGTGGAAGAGCGTTTCTCAGTGAGAGAAACGGTCATGTGAAAATGCAAACATGGAATGTTTTCTGAGTACATATTATATGTGAGCAGGATTATGCCCAGCCACAGACCACTAACGAATGTAACGAAGAACAGAGCCTAGAATATTTTGTGCCTGGCATTCCCCAGTTAAGCCAGGGCTAGAATTCTGGAAATTTCAACCCGTAATTCAGCCGTCATTTTGCGAATTGCGTATCTAGAATGAAAATATCCACGGCGTAGTTCTCTAGCCGCTCATGGCGAGTATCATAGAGCGTTATCAACAATAATTCCAATTCTACAGTGTTTTTTAGATATGTCCCTAACTAGGACCGTTTTGAGCTCAGGAAAATAATGTAATGAGCCTCCGTCACAGAATAATTTTATCATTGATACCGAACTGGACTGCTAAAAATTATTTGGAAATTTTTGTGATATTTTGCAATGACTTTAGATAATAATGATTAGAAATTATGGTTAATCAATAACTAACAATATAACCATTGGTGATCCTCAGGTATAGTGAGAGATGGAACCTTCAATTGATCCTTAAAGTTTTCCCTGAAGCCTGGGCTTTTTATGGCTCAGAAACAGTGTCCAACTTAATTTTTTTCAGTTATAAATTATATACATATTTAAAACCGATATTTTCACTCAGTAATGCAAAAATCAGTCCTTAGCCTTTATAAATTATTTTTGACATTTTAATGGAGAAATTTTGGAAACGTAACTTGGTTGAAAGAAGAGCGTAAATATGAAAAAGAATCGAATATTGATTTTCATGACATAATATTTTGTCTGAATCGAAAGATATTTTCATTTCGTGGTATTTGCTTCGTCGCCATTGCATGAATTTTGCTATAGGTGTGCAGAATGAAACTGGAGTTTGGGTTGCTCGACTTTTTTTCCGAACCCCGCACAGATGTCGCGCGTTGAGCCAAGAAGAGCAGCAAGCCATCGCCGGTGCACTGCGGCCGTATTTCGACCGTCGACTTTTTCACCGAGATTGGAAATTTATTTGAGGCCACTCCGAAAGCACTCGATCGTGGCCTCCTCTCCCTTGTCCGCTCGAGCAGTTGGAAAGGACGCCTCATCTTCAGTTCGCCCCCTTCTCTCTCTCTCCTCCCCCACCCCGCCCCCTGGTTACGTCCTCCTTCCCGTGAGGGTCCTCCCCCTCCCCCCACGGGACCCGGCCCCTCCGGGCACAGCTCCAGAGGTCCCCAATAAAACCGATTCCCTCCTCTGCCTCTTCTTGATAAATAAGTACGCCTCCCTCCCTCTCTCTTGCCCACAATGCCCCTTCTTCCGCTGCCGGGTGTCCGGTCACGAGTGGTGCCGCTGGTGCTGCCACCGCCCGGCGACTCTGGAATGAGTGAGATGTTCTGAACGTGGGGATAAAAAAGGACAGGATCGCAGCATCATCCCATCTCGCAGCACACCCTTATAAAGTTGCTTCCTTGGTTACCGTTGTTCAAATTTTTCCACCTATTCGCTAGATTTGATTCATGCCTGCTATATTATTTTGCGTAAACTCAAATAGCCGCTACCACCACCTTAATTATTAAAAAGCAATGGAAGTTCGAAATATAAATTTAAAAAAGAAAAATTATATATTCTCCACCACTTTTATCCATAATTTTCTTGATTTCGCGGCCAAACCTACACATTTTTACAGTGGCTCACATCTTTTTTAGCCATTACATTTAAATTTGATTGCATGCAGATGTATGTTTGACCATCACACTATGTCATTCTAATCCCCGAGGGTAATTGTCAATTGGGAAGAAACGTTGACCGTGGTGTAAAGAGCTACATTTTATGACCAACATCTCGTGCATGCAAGTAAAATGTGGATAATATTTAATGAAAACTATTTTTAAACATTTTTCGGAGGATTTGAAGGTAGGTAGGTATAATAATTTAAGTGAGAGGCTTATTGCAATAGGTGCTCTAATTTCAAGTATCAAGACAGCCGCGGGTTAACGCTAGTTTCCTGACGCTCTTACTCAACTATTCACTCATATTTTGGTGTTACTCTGGCTGAAAAGTTCATTCTTCTCCCATCTCTTCCCCAAATTGGTTAATCTTCCCTCGTATATCCATAAGCCTTCGGCATCCCTCTATCTCCCAATATGTCTCCTGTCTTCTTCTTCCGATTTCTCCAGATTTTCTACGAAACTATTCTCTTACCCTCTTGATGTCAAACACTCCTTCCCTTGTCATCTCTCAAAACATTTTTATTTTCTCCCTCCCTTTCCTTCCCCTCATCTCTAAAACCTCCAATCCACGCTAATCCTCTTACCTCGAAGATGCTGAACAATGCCAAGCTCCGTTCCATGAATTTCGACCATTTTTTTCTCCGTATTTTTTATCAACATCAATGTTATTCTTTCTCTTCGTGCTTACTGTTTTTGCTTCCTCTTTCGATGATGTAATTTTTCTCTTGATTTTCTCAAAATTCTGACAATTTTTCCACAAACCTGCTCGAATTCATTCAGTTTTTACGTGTGTTCGAAATCAAGCATACCATTTTTTATTCTTGGCTCACCTATCCGTAATATTCTCTTTAATGTCATTGTATTGTGGCTCCTACACTTCTTTTCCTTTAATACCATTCCCCATAATGCACCAAGGAATATAGTCTATCTTTTGAAACTATGTAATTGAAACTAACTTGAGAAAATTTGCATTGGACGAATTTATTATCTAATCTAATTGTTACCATCTTCCAGCCCCCTCCATACCTCTCTAAGTATTTACCGGGCCTATAATTTTAAACTTGATGAGGTGAAAAAGGGAAAATCTACTCTTCAAAATTACAAATGTGCCTGCCCATCAGAATAAACATTATATTTCCATATCACGGAATGTTAAATTCATTGAGAGATTTAGGGCGATATCTACTGTTCTTCCGGCCAACTATTACATGTTATCATGCTTCCATTGCATATTTTCCTTGCTCTTTATCGACTGAAATGAGATCACGCAGGAAATATTTTATGATCTAATACATTGAAATAGTCAATACTTGCTTATCAGTTACTAGAGAACTTCCAACCAAATGATGTGTTACTAAAGCCCTCAGAAATCTGTCGGGAGTTTTTCATTTACCGCACAAATCTAATTTTCAGAACATGCAAAATCCGAAGGAAAGCCGATAGCTCTGAGAAATAAATGTTGCAAAAGGAAAACTCAGTTCCACATACTGTTATTGAGCAAGAATTGGGAGTCCCTGGAGATAATGAGACATTATAAAGGATTTTAACTTCATCCAAAGTTATCAGTTGAGTGATTATTTAAGCGATATTGGGAAAATGATATTGGGCATACATAAATAGCATTGGAAGATCATACATTGGTGTTCAAATTGGGGATACAGGTTGCTAATCTGGCAGATTCATGGATTCCTATTTCCCACTCGAAATTCGTAACCGCCAAGGAAGAAGAGGGAATCAATAAAATTCCAACGCACAGTTGTTTTACAACTTCCCTTTTACATTTTTCATCGGTGGTTGTCCCATGCCCTCTTCCCTAAGTCTATGAGACGTCGAATATACTGTAAAAATGAGGATCTACAATCCCTGTTCATCTTATTTTTAAAATAATCGACGATCCCCATGCGATTCCCATAGCTTTCCGGTACATAATCACTATGGAGGTACCCGGAAATTAATTACCGAAAAAGATACCACCGTGCCTCCAATGTAAATCTCCGCATCCTTCTTTATTTGGGCGATACATTGAGGCACCTTTATATTTTTTAAAGTAATATGCACTCAGTGAAACCGTTCAGTTGAGAATAGAGAATCGCTGTTCATTTCCCTCGACTCCTCTAATGAACTCATGAGAAACGGATTCAACGGTTCCTATTATGGATGATCCTATTTTCCAGTGAGGTCACCCGTTAATCATATCGGTTCATTTCAATATCAAGTACTGGAAGTTGCAATTCTCGAGGGTGGTGTTCGAGGAGTGGAAGTAAAAATGTCTTGAATCATGAATGCTAAATTTTCCATACCGTCAAATAGTGGGCGTATTGCAAATAGGGTATCCAAGTGTACAAAAAGGTACTTGTCTACGTTCCATTCACTCTCATTGATAGATTTTATGGAAATGGCCCCTTACAGTCTCAAAATATAACTTACTGATCCCCAGGCCAAAAAAGGAACTATATAGACAATCCTTTAATTATTTGGGACCAAAAATATTTTGCTCACTACCGCCAGATTTGACCGAAATAAGTAGTGAAATGAAGTTCATCAAATCTGTCAGAAATTGGTTGCTTAAAACTATAGAGGTTGAGTTTTTGCTCACTTATATAAAATAAGAGCTGCCGCCAATACACGAAGAGTGATGCAGGGTTAATATGAAGTGTACTTTCTTTGTATAATTTCCATTTTTGGACACTGTATTATCTGTATGTATTTTATGTGTCTATTTTGTATCTTTTGCACTTCAGCAGTTAAGTGCAAGTTTAAAAAAATGAATGCAGCACAGGCCAATTTATATGTAAATGAGTGAGTCGGCAACCCTAAAGCGAGGCGAAAGTCTCAAAGGGTGTCTAATTCATAATTTTTGTTTATGCATACCTTAAGTATTATTTGTATGAAAAGGAATAAAATTATTATTATTGTATAGTCAGTACACTGTGCATCTGCCACGAGCATGCATTGCTCTCTGCGTCTCTGCATCTATTGGCCGGTAAATTAGTCGAGAGTATGGGATCTAAGGGATACTCCGAGCAAGCTCACTCCCTTTCTGCGGTTCTCTGTCCCCCTACTACCTCAATCCAATGCCTCCCCACTTTGCCTCGAAGCACCCCAATATTCCTACTCTTACTCCTCCAACCGCCCAACCCTTTGGCTCGTGCAAGCGGCAGCGGCGTCGTCCGGGGAAAAACGAAGTAGAATTATAAAAGGCAGGGACGACATTCAATTAAAATTAAATCCCCCTGAAAGCCGTTGTACGCTTCTCTTAACCTACCTTCTTTCCATCCCATGATTCTACTCCCTCCTCCCGTTCTCTTTCTACCGATCATTCTGCAACTTCTCCAACATCATGGCTGCGGGATTTTGGGAAAACAAAAAAAAAAACATTTAATTCTCGGACCCTTTATATCCCCAACTTCTTTCTCTTTTTGCTCATCTCCTTATTCCCCTAACCCTTCCGCATCAGGTGTGGATTTTCATCAAACACCCATGCATTATTGCAAATCCCCCGAGTTCCCCAAAATGGGTGATTCTGGTTGGTCCGGTGACGTCATTTCCCTTCTTTGTTTGGTGAGCGATTAGCCCCCCACGCATGGTTAGTGGAATTCTATCCACATCTACGCCTATGCACTGACTCTCCATCTATTGAAGACGAATGGAGTGGTTAAAAAGGAATTGGTAGAGGTCAGGAAAGATTACAGGCGTATTTTTTGAAGGATTATTATCTCGATTAGCTTTTGCTGTGGCCGTGTAAAGTGCATGGAAGGAAAGGATTATTATGCATATATAAGAATTCTTGGCTTTGAATAACTCCCTTTTTTGTCCTGAAAATGTTATTTGTGTGTAAAATAATGTATGCCGTGTCATCCTGGTCCTTATGATAACTTTTATTCGGCAATCCGACATATATCTGGGTTAATTGAGGAAAACACTTATTGTTAGATGACGATTCTCTGCCCTCTGAATGAGCCATTAAACTGAGTTTAAACCATTGTCTTTCGTTACCAGTAGGCTGAAACTGTCCCCGGGCTTATTTTCTCCTTTTTACCTTACTTTTCAATCCGACATTCTTACCTTCATACTGTTCTACTGAGGCGCTATTTACATCAGGTTCTTTTTCCGTTCTTCACTGTTAAATATTTTTCCCGACAGTGATGATTTCATTCATTTTTTTATTTTTCTTGAAGCCTAAGATCACACTTGCTCGACATTTCTTGACCACCTTGCTATGTGACCGTTCTTCCATCGCTACCAACGGGCCCGAATAATGATTCCCGACTCCTCCGTTCCCAAAAGATCTCACAAATTTCCCTCCATCCACCATGCTTACTCCCCAGGCATTCATGCCTGGTTCACCCACATCACACACCTAGAATTGCTGCATGAAACAAATCTCGCTAAGCCTGGCCTTCTCCCTGCTCCGCCGCTACCAGAAGCACAACACTTGGGGCGAGGAGGGTTGGGAGTTGCGTGGTTCGGTCATTGGGCGGAGCAGGGGATCGAAATGGATGGGCCAGGTTTTGGTCTCACACAAATATCGTCAAAGCGTATTTCTTCCGGGAAATTACCGGGGTGTTCCCAGCTAGCGTCAGTGTTCAATGTACGGACTGTGATACATTTAAAATTATCAAATATTACTTTCTGTTGTAAATCAAGATGCTATTCGGCTTGAGTGCTCGTCAAAAATCCATAAGACCGATATTTGGAGTGGCTAGTTTTGGGCTAAAATAACAAGTTATGAGCAAAAAATAAATTACAATACAATATAAAACTGAGTTGTAGCAATAAAATACTGTTGTCAACGCATTTATATTGATATGTTCAGTGATAATACGATTAAAATTTATAGCCGCATCTACTTTCTAATACATTGAACAAAAGTAAGATCGCATGAATGTATTTACTTTCTACCAGCGGAAAGGACAAAGTTTTAAACTTTCTTTAAAACTCTATCTATTCACGCATGGATAGCATTTAAATGGCTAATTTTAATCAAATTGGTCATACTAATCCATAGAGTGTTAAAAGAGGGTAGTAAAACCTTTTAAATCAACAATTTTAACTAACTCCGGTGTATAAAAACATATTACTTCGTATTTATCTTCTAACAAAGCTGTGATATGTTTTATCTCTTGCAATGAACTGAAGCCAGAAGGAGTTAAAAGTCATTATGGACCATCGCACTCGTCAACTACTCGCGTAGTCAGAACATTTATCTATCCTGGTATTGATTTAAATATTTATAAGTTACCATTGTTTAAGTTTGAAGTATGTGCCTGTAGCAGAGCGGAATATTTTTACTACATATTGGCTTAATTATTGCATTGAAAGATATCTAGAAATACATTTTGCAAATGATAGAAATGTAGCCATTGGCATTACAATTTTATTTTGTAGGTTCAATAAATTTTTCTTCAGAATTTTCCAGCCTGAAACTCAAACCTATGTTCACGTTTTCAGTTCTAATTAGGTAACACAGGACAAATCTTCCTCTCCGAATCCTAACACGTATTCTCATAAAATCGACAGTCTGTGGCGTTATATAGTGGAACAGCATTCTTATATAGCATAGTTCTTAAATAAAATTGCAGTAATTGTACTGTCTACTTAAATTTTAATGTAAATATTACACTACACGTGTTTAGACGTTTCTTAGGGACAGTTTCTGACCTGATGATGACGCCCTAAGAAACGTCGAAACACGTGTAGTGTAACATTTACATTAAAATTTAAGTAGACAGTACAATTACTGCAATTTTATTCAAGCGTATTCTCATATCATCATATATGTGTGTATATATATATATATATATATATATATATATATATATATATATATATATATATATATATATATATATAAACACTTGACAAGGGGTGGGGAAAGAAAAGTAAAAAGAGAGAGAGGACTTACTGGGACGTTTCGGGCATGTAGGCCCTTCTTCAGCTGTAGAAAATTGAGAAGTCAATTGACTTCTCAATTTTCTACAGCTGAAGAAGGGCCTACATGCCCGAAACGTCCCAGTAAGTCCTCTCTCTCTTTTTACTTTTCTTTCCCCACCCCCTGTCAAGTGTTTTTTTATATTGTGGCCTATTGGCGAAATTTTCGTTTCGTGTATATATATATATATATATATATATATATATATATATATATATATATATATATATATATATATATATATATATTATTACAGGAAGGTCTTTTTCTGTCATTCCGTATATGCTCCATTAATACTGCTCCTACAGCGAAAATGAGGTATCATTTTAAACGTTGAATCACCGGCTTCTGACGAAAAATACAATATCAATCTCAAATTTCACTATTTACCCATTAATTTGACTTAAAGGTTTCGATAAACTCTCTTGCCTGTATTGTATTCATGTGTTTTGTACATTTTTGCAAGAAAACAAGTATAAAGAAAGTACTTTATGATACACCTTCTTCTCTATTTAAAACCCAATTACACCGTTTCCTTAACATACTTATTCCCTGATAGCGTGAAAGTGCGAAATTTTCGCACGGGTTACCTAGTTTTTAATAATTCTGTAAACCGCTGAAAAGAACCCACATTTTTGGCGACGACAATAAAACCGTCAAAAACCATTGGAATGAAAGACTCGCCTCTTCCGAAAGGAAAATATTTGTCAGGGGATTTTCCATTTCGATGTAATTGCAAACGCCTTTTTCCTCGGACAAAAAAAAGAGCCAGCCCCTCCTGACCTTTTGTGCCCACTCTGTGGGAAGTGTGAAAGAAAACACCAAATACGTACACTCATTCGCTGGCCTCAGATTCGAGAGAGAAATGTTCACAAGAATTCGCTTCGTCGCCCGTGGCGGGGAGAGAGTAAACCCAGAGAATCGCCCTATCGCCCTTTCGATGGGGTTTACGGAGGAATCGGAAATTTCTCAGAATCGCCGCCACCTGCTGACTTTGTTATCGGTGGGGACGGATCGGCCGAATCACGGCGCCACCATCTCCCACGCGCCTCCCCGGAGGAAATCTCATCTCGCCCGGAGCGTGGAAATATCTCCGGGGAAGGGCATGGGATGAAAAAGGAGAGGAAGACATGATCCCTGACCGGATGGTCGGGCCGCGAAGGGGGCGACCACTCCATTCCCTTGCCCCCTTTGATCTCCCCCTCCCAACATCATGTCATCCTTCAGAAACAGAAACTTCGAATGCTTTCTCGGCCACGCCTACGGTCAACAGCACGTTTGGCCTTGCGCGCAAGTTGATTGTTCTAGTGCAGCATTTCACAATCAATGGAAATTAAGGTGGTTCCACCGTTAAAATGACTAAAATGTCATTTTATTCATATTCTGTCTACTTGTAGAAAAAGTGTGTCCTCTATCTGATATGAACAACAAAATAATACCTTTCCACGCTATTTTATTCTATAATTGGACTTGAAATTACATGGTGTTCAATGGGGGAATAAGAGAAACACGGGGAAAAATAGTATTTTTCCATAAAAAACAAATGCCATTATGGTGGAAAACTGTCACTAAGAAGGAAATAATCCAGAGAAATTTAATAAAAATAAAATACAGGCTTCTAACCACCTTATTGTTCTAGTTATTGAAGAATTAATGCCGTAATTGAAGTCAAAATGCGGTAATTCGTAGGAAATGGTGCTGAAGTCGGCTCCTAGTGCTGGAAAAAGTGCTCATTTACAATACATTTGTGGAATAATCTGCATATTTTGTACCTTACTTTTGGGTTTCCATAGGTAACACATTGCATCAGTGAAAGTAGGATTTTTTTGACAAAATATCAAAAATGTGGAATTTAGTATTTTTTTTGGCTCACACAGTCCCGGCAAAACCTTCTTAAATAGTCGTATTAGCGTATTTTATTTATCAAGAAAGAGTAAAGACACTTGATTCTACCATCACCAGTTCCGTTCTCAATATTATTTGTTCTAATGTTTGATTATCTCATATTAAATCTAAAACCTACAAAATAATCGTCTATATCTACTAATAAATACCAGTGTCCGTGGGGATTCTAATGATATAGAACATTTCTGAACCGATGTAGTTAGTTTTGTTATCATGATTTTCGTATGGCATCACATGCTTCTGGAAAAATCCCAGAATTTACATTTTCGACCCAGGAAATTGAAAATTGAAAACATTAAGCCACCCATTAACTCAGGCTTATAAACCTCATGTTAAATTTGCAGAGCAACCATGTGGCTACCGTCAACAGTGATGCACTTTGGCACAGATGTTTACATTTTTTAAACATTTATAACGGCCTTTATTAGCGGTGAACTAACCTTAACAAATCATGTATGAATAAAATGTACGTATACTAATAAGATTAGCATAACTGGGTATTTTTCATGTCTTTTTTGACGGATTATCAGCTAGGGATAAATTAGTCTATTGTAATTTTCTACGTGTTTTTTTAAAATGCTACGAAATTCAATACAGCTGAAATATTGATATATACTTCACATTTTGACATGGAAATGTCATATTCAAGTACAGGTAGTACCTGAAGATGCCGTTTTAACGACGAAACGCATAATATTAAAATATTTAGCTGGAAATCACTACGAACTCATAAATTATTTAGCATGAATTTCTACTGCGTGTTGTCTGAAACCTTCAGTTTAAAACCTTCAGATTAGGAATGAAAGGGAAAATTCTCCCCACCCTTTCCTTCACTCAAAATATAGCGTCCCTCAGATGAAATATTTATCACCCCGTCTCCCTTCAGCTCCTCTTCAAAATGTTGCCCTTCATTCCGGCGTGATAATTGTTGCGGCCGTGATGGTGGGCTCATCAGTCATTACAAGGAAAGGAAGGAGTCAGAAATGTGCCCTTTTATTCTTGAGTTTGATTTCGCCATGTGAACTTGGGCAAAGTAGAAACAAATCTTTGGTCATAATCTTTATGAACCTCTCGTGTATTGCCACCTATCGCTCTATTTTGGGGACAGAACATATTTCTTTAATGTCGAATGCCAATAGAGTATTTGCGTAAGTGAGGTATTTTGTTGAAATTTATTATAGCGAGTAGTGTTTGGTTTAGAAATGCCACGTACGGAATACCAAGGTATAATTCCAACTTATTAAATTAATAAATAGATTTTAATATGCATTGTTTTAGCATCGAAATTGCCTAGGTCTAAACGACCAAACATTGGTTCTTCTTAGTGTGACGTCATATCCCATATTAGCAGAAGCGAAATAGCCTAGCTGTGCGTTGAGAGTGAAATAGTATTTGCCTTTTCGAAGTTATTTCGATATTTGCTAATTAATAGCTAAAGTTTCGTCCGCACGCTAAGACTACACCGTCACACAATCTCCAAATCAACAAATGGTCGACTATGGGAGATGACGTCAGAGCCTACAAAACATGGCGGACCAGTGTTTCGGCGCAATAATAATTTATTAGATTTTATTAGCTAATAAAAAAATTAACGAAAAGCCTCTCGAGCGTCAGAATTAAAATTTAGTGTCTGAAGTATCGATAGATTTTTTTGATGTCACTTCCCAAAAGTGTGCAAATACTCGATTGCATAGCAATGGTCATAATATGGTGCATATATCATGAGTTTAGGTCAAATAATATTTTTTAAACTTTTGCCGACGTTTCGGAATTTTATTTATCCATCTTCAGGGCAATAAACAAATGATACATTATGGTAAATGTTTGACAATTCTTTTTTGATTACATAATGGTTAATTTACAGTCATTAAATATAAAAATACATAGACATTCAAGATTGTTACCTTTATAGTTTGGTGCTGTTTTTATTTACAATTTTAATTTGGTTGCTTGGATCCATTTCTTTGTTGAAAAGTTATGTGTCATTTATTAATCAAAAAATAAATGTATCCAAGCAACCAAATTAAAATTGTAAACAAAAACAGCACCAAACTTTAAAGGAAACAATTTTGAATGTCTATGTATTTTTATATTTAATGACTGTAGAGTAACCATTATGTAATCAAAAAAGAATTGTCAAACATTTACCATAATGTATCATTTGTTTATTGCCCTCAAGATGGATCAATAAAGGTCCGAAACGTCGGCAAAAGTTTAAAAAATAATATTTGAGCTAAACTGCATATTTGAAAATGACATATGCACCATATATAAAAAGATGTCAAGAATAAATACCATTTGAATTAATGGTCATAATCACACATAATAGAGAACTCTAATCTGGCTCTAAGCTTAAACTAAGGACCTCCCATCCCAAATGTTGCAATCCTGGGGGGTTATTTTGTAATCTCACCTTTTTAGTGACTCTTAGTGGAAAGGCGGGAGATCCGTTTCCCTCTCTTAATGATCGGCTCACGAACGGTTCGTGAACTGTCGCAGCTTCAATTACATTATATCAAATAAAAGATGCCGAGACTAGCGAATACCCAAATTGCTCAACATCTTACGGAAGATATATTACACTGTGCATACCACGAAAATCTAAATACAGTCAAAACTACAAGCGAGATGTAAGCGATCACTCAATGTTTAAAAAAAATAAGTGAATCTAATTAGTGTTCGATTCACAAGCACGGGAAATATCTACCAAGAACGTAGATTTTAAGGCTATATTTGTTAAAATTATGGTATAAATAACTGAATTCCATTCTCCATACACTGGCGGATAGGAACACGAAATTAAAGGTATCAGCAACATTGTTTGGGAAATATTGATGGAAATATTGATACGAAATATATACACAGATAATTCAAGATAATAATAACATAAGCATTTCAAACAAAGCATACCATCAATTGCCCAATATATTGGAGTTGAAAATGCTGAAGTTCTTCACGTTTAGCAAATTACAACAATACGTCGTTTGTATCTTACGCGCCCTTGTTTATTTTCCAACTCAAGCTCCGAGTGGAAACGATGGTGGCTCCAGGTCACGTTCTTAATGACAGGTGAGATGGAACTAATGGCAGGCGGAGATAATGAAACGGATCAAGAGTCGAAAGATACGGATCAGAGCTGATGAATCGTATAAAAGACCAGCACATGACCGGCAGTTCACCGATTGAGATCCTAAGATGGTCACGCCGCACCGCCTGGGTGAGGGAGTTGAACTACGAATAAGTGAGATTTTATGACGTATTCTCACTAAAGTGAGATAACAAAATAACCCCCCTTGTGTCACTGTTACCCTTTTTCAATTTTTTCTAAATACTGGGAAACTTCCTTTTAAAATGTTCTGTGGATAAAATAAAATACCTCATTCATATCACCGAAATTAGATTAGTCACTACCCAGTGGAGCAACACTCACAGATATACATACCATTCGCTTTTTATAAGAGTTAGCTAAAATAAATTACCGAAGTCAAACAGATTTAAACACATTTTTAGGAAAACAGGACATTGATGTCCTAGCATCCAAATTTGCATCTTTAAGTGAATAATGAGAGCTTGAAAAATTGTTCTTTCGGTAGCGCATAGAAATTTTCTTCGTTCAACAGAAAATTTCAATTCTAATCACTGAAGGTCACATGACAACAGGTTTATTCTGGTTTAGCGTTACAAGTCCCTGTACCTCCGTTTTATCATGAATTAAAATGATGGTAAAGTTCTAGGAGCGAAATATTTCTCATCCTTATCGAGCAACAATGGCGTACGAACGCCTAGATATATTAAGGAGGTTCGGTGGTTTCACTCAACTTAAGGGAATTCCACGAAACTTGCTGGAAGGATTACTTATGTTGTCTTAAATCTACCTGATTTTTTTTCAGAAATATTTACCGCAGATTACTTAAGATATTTGATCAAGAAGTGGACAAAAAATTACATGGGTTCTTATGGGAACACAAGGTACGAGTAGCTTAATTCATCAAAAAAACCTTTTTCTAGTTAAGAATAAGAAAAACAAAAATAATAAAAATAAAGTATATCAAATTATTTTCATACATTATTCTATTGATGTTTTAAATTATTTTTGTTTTTCTCATTCTTAACTAGAAAACGTTCTTTTCGATGAATAAAGCTCGTCGCACCTCGCGTTCCCATAAGAAACCATGTAATTTCATGCCCACTTCCACATCAAATATCCTAAGAAATCTTCGGTAAATAATTTTGCAAAAATTCAGGTAGATTTAGAAAAACATAACTAATGCTTCCAGCAAGTTTCGTCGAATTCCCTTAAGTTGAGTGAAACCACCGAACGTCCTTATCGCTAAGACACCTAATACGTTTCTAGTGAATTTCTAAAAGTCACACATAAATATTATATCTTGGTTCTCCAAACTTTCCTTCATACACTGGTCGTGGATTGGTCTGGAAAGGCACTCGTGGACCATGGTGGTAGAGGTTTAATGAAAGAGCTCGCTGTAAATCACCTTGAATATCTGAACGAGCCTTTGGTGGTCAGAGCAGTATGAAATACTGGGGTCACAATTGGGTTCCGGTGGTCGAGTACCGTGCCTCACCATTCTCAGAAACGTCATTCCGCAGCGCGGCCACTTGGCCGAAGAGCAATTTTCATCCCACGTCATTCCCATCGCGGTGATGTTGCCATTGGAAACGTCGCCTCCATTTCGCTAAGAATCATCTTCCTCTTATTCTTTGAGATGCTCCCCAACTCGCCCTTCGTTATTTCTTGGGACCTGTCCCGAGCCGAACTTACACTCTTTGTGCGGTAGTGGGCACCTGGGTGGGCGCCGTAAATCTTGTTCGTCCCTTAACGCAGCCCCAACGCCCCCTTTTGTGAGCCTTCAAGGGTCTCCGTTGCCAAGTCAGGGACCTCATCCCTGCCGTCCCTACGCAGAAACTTGGTCCTGCGTCAGGCGGGAGTGTAGGGGTCGCAAAACCTGGTGGCGCTTGCTTTTGAGGAGCATGACGAGATTAAGAGGAAAGCATATATGTAATGATCAGTTAATGATCAGTTACCATTCAGGTAAGACATTTTAGTAGAAGCCTTCTGGCAATCCCCCACTAAACAAACAACTTCCTAACAATAACCTGGATACAGGTTAATAAGGCTAACATACTCATATGTTATATTCTCTCCACAATCAAAGAAAACAGTTAAAATGAAGAAACAAAGAAACTAGCAAAAGCGATAACGATTAACAATAAACAAGAACACAAAGAATAAATATGACAGTATATAAGAAACACCAAGCATTAGAAACAGTAAACGTGAAAATATAGAGCCAAACAAAAAAATTACAATGTTTTCCTTGATATCATAAGAAATTGCCTGTTCCTTCTCAGCTCTTTTTCTTTACCTCAGAAGGAATGACTTTAGAGGGGCACAAGAGATTCCTGGATAATGTTAGTTTTGTTCTGGTTCATTTATGCTAGTTCTGGTTATAGTTTAGTCTTTAGTTCTGGTTAGTATTTATAATAGGCTTTAGTAATATTTAGCTTATAGCTTATATATGTAATTTACATGTACATTACTGTTACAAGTACATTACATGTTATATTCTTTAAATAGGCTTTAGTTCTGGTTAGTTAAGTTCTGGTTCTGGACATTTTATTAGAAGCCTTCTGGCAATCCCCCACCAAACAAACAACTTCTAAACAATAACCTGGATACAGGTTACTAAGGCTAACATACTCATATGTTACAATATAACAGAGGCGGAAAAGCACGAAAGCCTGGGCCTGAGGTCCCTCCTTGAGTCCCAGCAGGTGACCTTAGGTGCATCTGCCAACTCGCCCACGTTCGATTCACCCACACTTACCTCTAATTCTGCTGGATCGTGCCACCAAGTTTTGGTCTATCCGTTCGTGGAACACGATGCTTAACTGGATGCAACAGAGGCATGCTTAAGAACCCACTCGATGCCAAACAGCGGATACGAGAGGTGACTGTTTTCGGGTCCACAAATGGCACGCTAGACCCTAGGGAGAGTACTGGATCAGTGTGTGTTATAATTAATTGATATTCTACCTCATTAGGTAACTTTGTCCCTGATACGAGCATTTTCTCTTTTCAAAAGTCTCAAGAATGGAACTTCTTAAATGATATTCACAATATGAATGATTAATACTACGAACATAGTGGAATATTTAGTACGCAATATTCTAGGACACGCGTCACCATTAGTCTCTTTGCTCTGCGAATTCCGTTTTCTTAAGGTTTTCATGGCTGGTGTCCTACTGCCAATCGTACATTCTTAACCTCGACACGTTGATGATTCCGTGCATGGAGTTGTGCGTTGCCATGGAGTACTTCATTCATGATTGTTTTTGTGTAAATTTACTTAAGGAGGTTCCGCCGCGACTGTGTGAGTCAAAACAAATACTTAATACCACATTTCTGATATTTCGTCCAAAAAATCCTGCTTTCGCTGATGAAATTCGTTACCATTAAAAACCCAAAAGTTATGTAGAAAAAATACAGGTTATTCCACAAATGTATTTTAAATGAGCACTTTTTTTCAGCAATAGCAGCTGACTGCACCGCCATTTCCTATGAATTACTGCATTTTGACTTCAATTACGGCAGTAACTCCCTAATAACTAAAAAATAATAAGGTGGTCAGAGGCCTATATTTTATTTTTATTAAATTTTTCTGGATTGTTTCCTTCTTATAAACAGTTTTCCGCAAAAATGGCATTTATATTTTATGGAAAAATAATATTTTTCTCTGTTTTTCTCTTATTCCCCCATTGAAAACCATGTAATTTCAAGTTAAAATATAGAATGAAATAGCGTGGAAAGGTATTATTTTGTTGTTTACATCAGATGGAGGACAAGTTGTTTTTACAAGTAGACAGAATATGAATAAAAGGACATTTAAGTCATTTTACGGTGGAACCACCTTTACATTAACCGGAGGCTTACGGTTAATGACGGCTTCACTACTTTCGTGCTGCCCTATAGGCACTCTTTCAAGTTGTTTTTAATGTTCTACCTTATGCTCAATGCCTCACCCAGAGCAAATATAGCATAATTTGCCACACAAAATAATGGAATAACGCTGTTGGCTCATCGCTTATTACACAATGCTGAAGTTGTACTATGTCTATGGTTGAGATATTACTGCAATGATGTCAAATGTATTTTCAGAAAAATGGTAAGCCTCTAAGCCTTAAAGAGTCGCAAAAATCAATCCATGAAGTTAAGAAGTAACAGCTCATGAATTACCCCCTCAACCAATGAGCTGTTAAATTCCCAGATGCATCATTCATTATGGAGTGGTACGAGATGACACTTCAAGCCGTCCGGAAGCGAGAGGACATTCATTTTTCCGAAAAAACATCTTTCAGCTGAACTTCAACTGCTGTTTTCTTCCTCGGAAGAGCTTAAAGCCGTTCCACGATTTCGCGTTGACTTGCGTGAACAATGGAGGACACGAGAATAAAAAATAAAAAATGAAAAAAATTCAATAAAAACTAGTGAACGTAAAAGGGTATGCGTACAAGTCGAGCTTGATTGGCATGGAGAAATGTGGTCGAACGCCGAAGAGGATATAGGGAAACAAATGTGCCACAACCTTTAAGTAGCAGTGCAGACTGCCGTCATGAAGAGTGACTCTGATGATTACTTACTGGGCCTAATATTTCTGAAGTTTCGAATGCGATTTTTTTAAATATCTTCGGTTATTCTTTAATTTAGTCCTGAATTTAGTGAATTTTTTAATATTTTGAACTATTTCATAAGATATTCTAGAGTAATTATTATACTTTTTTGCCATATATTTTGGTTTGTCCTAACCATTTACTATAGGTATCATTTGAGTGTTCCATCAATGTTCCATATTTTTGGGCTGTAGGTGTCGCCTGATTTGGAAGCAATGCGCCACATATCTTAACGCCTCCTCTCCGTAACACCGCACTGGAAGCTTGCCAGTTAGGTCGATATTCCGCATCGAGGATCGGATGCGGTACTCTGAATACATTCTAAAATTAAGGAAGTAGCTTCATGATACTATACTTTAAATCTTGTTTCGAAAACCTTTTCGATTGTGAACGAATTTTTCACAATGCTTTTTCTGCAGTTGGATTTGTGCTATGGCTTCGTGGGGAATTATAATTTAGTCTTTAACTGCGATTTAAAAAAATAATATTCACCTTGCTGCATGTATAAGCGTGCTTTATTCCTTTCGCGGCAATTTATAAACCTGAAATACTCCAAAGTTATAAAAAAATGTACCTAACTCCCAAGCCATTCAAAATTGCCGAAATTGCCCTTGAACTTTTTAGCATTTGCTACTTTTCTAAGGGGATTAAATAATATTTTCTGCGAAATTTTTGGGGAACAGTTTACTTCTATGAAAATCAGTTATAGCAATTAGTTATGTAATTTACGAATCTTTTATGTGTGAGTGATTTATTAGGTGTAAGAGAGGATTGGATGAGAGGAAAATGTTGAGGTAGAAGTCCAGTAACGGGCATTATCGTGGCATCACATGGTTTGTTCTAATAATAGGTTGTGGTTTTCCTGGATTCAAAACTCATATTTTTTTCAGTGTCTTTTTAAATATATACTAGAATATCTATCCATTTCAATGATAAGGACGCTGGTGATACACCGTGATAATGGTATATTAGTATTTAAGGAGAAGAATTACGTTCTTAAAACATTGTTAAAAACGAAGTCGGTACTATGCACTACTAGTAGTAGATTCCCATTCATTACACAAAAACTCTTAATGGTACGCCGCTGAAACACAATATTCACAAAATTTAATTGGCGAGGAAAGCAATACAGTCCTCAAATTGGCCGAATAATGACAGAGCTAAACCGTGGTTGAAATAAAACGAAGGTCCTCGGACGTTCTTTTTCCCTGTTGTTCTAATATTTGGAAATTTTAAATCAGTAGTATATCAATCCAAAAATTATTATTTTTTGTCTGAAATCAATTTAAAATGTTTATTCATTCTGTGATCTTTTAAATTTAGCATTTTCGTAAAGGAGGTGTCCGCGCTTTATGCCTTCTTTTCTATCGTCTGCGAAGAGAGAGAGAGAGAGAAAGACGTCCCTTGTGTTTAGGGAAACTCTGAAACAAGTTGAAATTTCCCATTTTCTTCCTGGCAGTCGTAGAACAGGTAAACTTTAATTCTTCGCGCACGAGACCATTTCTCGTAACTTTTAAATTACTTATTAATCGTCGGGATTGATCTGACATTCGCACACACGCACACACGCATATATATGTGTATACAGGGGTGGAATTCTTTAATCTCAAATGTGACCTCTTCCTCTCGGAGTTGGCCAACTTTTTCTTTGCGAGTGGGTGAATGCAGGCGAAGCGTTATTTCTCTCTCTCCTCCTCCTCCTCCCCCTCACCCTCCCGCCATTCCTGTACCTTTCTCTCTACCTCCCCATCCCACCTCTCTTCCCTCCCCATCCCACCTCTCACATCATCCTCCTCCTCGTCTCCCCGCTGCTTCGGCTAACCATTAACTTTTCCCTCATTCCGACGTAAAATGAAAATTACTTCCCCATCCTCCTCCTACCTCCTACCCCCTTCCCACCCTACCTGACCCCTCAACGCGTACCTCAGGGTTTTCTTCGCTCTCCTCCATCTCTTCCTCCCCCATCCCCGTAACATTTCATCCTTTCCCCACCCCCTTCTCCAAACCCTCCCCTCTCTTCCCTCTCCCCTCCCTTCCCCCCCCCTCCCAGTCTCCGCTAATGAACTTTCCCTCTCAAGCGTCATCTCCATCTCTCCCTTCTCTTGTCACTCGCAAACAATTTCTTTCGAAGCCTCGAGGCCGTCCATTGAACGCGTACAGCGTACTTTTGTGGAAACCTCCCCTCCCCCCCCCCCCCCACACACAAGCTGCCTCCCAACCGTCTCATCTTCCTCCCTTCTCCACGGAACGTCGTGCAAAATTTGCCCGCAATGCCTCTCCTGCCACGCACAACAGTTTCCCTCTCTCTCTCTCTCTCTATCTCTCTCTCCCCTCCCCCCCCACTCCCCCCACACCCCCCAACATTCACCCGCTACGCTTCTTTCTTTCTTACTCGTCAAAGTGGAATCCCTTTGTTGGCCGTCACCAATGAGTTGCTATCTAGTCCCTTTCCCTCGCCACTATTCCTCGGAATTATTGATTCGGCTACGGGACTCCAATCAACCGCACATAACAGCTATTCCGACCTCCCAATTGTTCGTGAGATTAGAACGCCCTTTCTTGCATTGACGTGAATTCCAATTTTGCGCCGGTGAGAAATTTTTCCTTTGATTTATATTCGATAACTCACACCGAAGGATGTGAGATAAGTTTATACTAACAAAGACCCTGGATTTTCGGAGGGAACTCTAGATCTTTGTCAATTATTTATTTAATATATCGGTTTACGTTGGTGCTAAAAGATTCTTTTGGTGCCTAAAATAATGTATTATCACGCCATACATTTCAATTTACTGTTGCAGCAACGCAAACGCAATTACTACTTCCTAAGTGGTCCATTTATTCACTTTAATAATTTATTTCCTAGCACCTAAGAGCTTTTCTAACTCTGAATGTCAGTAAGAGCTGATTTTTTACTCTCTTAACGATGACTGTTCTTTGAAATTCCAATTTCCGCGTGATTATACGTTTGTACACGTGCATCTTAAAGGTGAATTACATTATAATTTCTATCATCTCTACCTCGGTAAGGAAATTCACAAATTCTCATGCCAGTTAAGAGTTTTAGGCTTTCCCGGCAAATACTTTGAAAATAGTTATCGCGTGTTTCCCACCTGGTTTGTTTATCAGGAACCTAAGTTTCAATAGGTTTCCTCAAGGCTACCATGTCAGACCTGATGACGATGGCTGAGTTAAATATATAAAGTAACATTTCAAGGCTTAAGTGACGGATCCGTTCCATAACTTTTACCTGTTCCATGACTTTTACCTGTACCTTGATTTGACCTGTTCCTTTCACCTGGACCTTCAACGTGGCTGAATTAGTAGTTAAAACGTTTTTACCTGATAACTTAACCCGGTTCGGAACTCGCGAGTACTTAATTATCCTGCCATTATTTTAATGAAAATCTTCATTAGACTGAGTAAAGCCTTTAGATAAATTCTTATCTTGCTCCACTACATGGTTTTAACAGTGATTTGCAGTCGGGTCATAAATTTAAAGAAACTTTCAGTATCGCTAAATGTGAAATATGTTAGTTCCTCGAGGCCAGCGTTTCAATTATCTCCTTGGATTTTGCGAATCTCTTTTAATTAAACTAGTGAAGTATATGACAGGTCGGAATAAATATGTGTGGTTTGCCGTCATAAATAAATAATCTAAGAAAGCCGTTAGCGTCAGTCGTGTGTATAATGGTTCAACTCTACACTTGTGCATTCATTTTTATGAAAACGTTTCGGTACTGTTATAAGGGATTCAGCAGACATAGTGCCCTTTACTATTTTGAAATAAGCAAAAATTCAAAGGAATGTATGTTAGCGAATTACAATTTCCTCTTTAATCTAAAACTGCTGAATGGCACTTTATCGAGTACCAGATCAATTCAAGTTTATTTTTCGTTTCAAATTCTCTGCAACTCTTTAACGAGTTTCTCGTGTAATTTGTTGTTTTTTTGTAAAAATTTTGTTGACTTCGGATAGCCAATATGTGGTAAAATTACTTGCGTAATTAGTCTAACTTTAATCAATTTGCTAAAAGCCATTAAAAAATCAAGAATGATAATTAATTTTAAATTGGCTGCATGCTATTATTTGTAGTTTTAAATGTAAAAATTGCACTTATTAAATTTTCAGTCATTTTCAGTTTCCCTTATCGCTGAAATAAATAATGTTATTTCAATATGTGAAGTATAAAAAAATAAAAACATTGGTTCAATACTCTTATAATTTCTTTCTACATTAAAACTATCGAATTTTGGCTTGGGGGCCAATACACGGGGGCAAGGGGGGGGCCGTGGCCCTGACCTCCCGGGAAAAATAAAAAAGGAAGGGAAAATTTTATTTATTTATTATTTTTGCCGGGTTAAATTAATATTTTTGTAACAAATTTAGAAAATTGTCATTCACCTAAAATGTTCAAAAATGTACTCCTGAGACTTACTAAACTAAATTTTATAAATAATTTCATTTACTAAACTTTCCGGAAGAGGGCTCTTCGGACGCTCTCTTTTTAAACCTATGTCTTGGCCCCCCTGGAAAATATTGTGTGGCCCCCCATGAATTTTGGGCATATCTTTTTATTCGAATCGGCGAAGTTGGAAGGAGCTGTAGGGAGTGGAGACAATGCTAAAGTGGAATTCAAAGATGGGAAAGATATGGGGAAGAAGAGAGGAGAAATGAAGCACAGATTAGATATTGACGAAGGTCGACGTCTTTGTTTCTCCCCCGTTCGGATCTACTCCGCTGTTGTCATTTCGGATCCACTCCGCTGGGAGTGCTGAGTACGTTTTGGAATCGTCAGTTGGAAGAAGGAAAGAGAGGCAAGAGTCACCCCCGACCAACCACCACTTCCTGACTATTTGATATTCACGCCAGCCAGCGAAGGCAAGATCCCCAAGAGGAGGAGGAAATGGTGGAGAGCAGATTTGAGAAAGCGACCGCTTTTACGCTCTTATTTATTTACGACCGCCAGGCAGGGAGGGAAGGAAAGAGATGCGACGCTTCGTCGCGCGCGGTTCAGAATGAGAGAAACGGGGGGAAATGCACGAATACTCCCGCAGGGAATGCATAAATTCATGCGTAAGGAAAACACCGGCCCTGCTGCCTGAATGGTCGTGGGCCTCTTGGGGAGGTAAACATAAATAGAAGAGGCGCGAGGTGAGATTCAGGGGAGGTGAGGCCTTCGGGGGTGTTTTTCTTGCCGGTTGGAGCGGCGGGGGGCGTTGCAATGCGGGTGACGGTCTTGGGAAGCGCTGTTGGCTGCGGCGGTGGCGGGAAAGAAGTTGAATCCGAAGGAGCTCTCCCGTTAATTTATGGCCACTTTGGGGAGACACCTCCACATTGTCCGAGGTCACGGCATTGGCGATCCGGTGAACAAATAGCGAAGGGAATTCGGGGCTGAGAGGGGCAGAAAGCCGTGGGGCGAAACCCCCCACGCCCCCCCCCCCCTTCGAAAACCGAGGAGTTACCCCACAACTCCTCCCCCCGCCCGCTCACTAAAGGGCTCGGGAGAAATGAGATGTTATTAGGAGATAGAGGCGAGAGGGGGTGAGGCTGGTGTTTGGCGTCGGAAACGGAGCCTCCGAGGCGAGGAGGTTGGGGGCGGAGGGGGCGGCAGCGAAGGATTCTCCCTGGGGGCGGACGAGACGCGGGGCAGGTGTCTGGTCGGTGTGGGAGTCTTTAAGGTGGCTGGCCCCCCCTACCTAACTCAGACGGGGGCGCCCTTATCGCTCTCTGTTAAGGGGAAAACGGCGTATCCTTGGCGGTGACGAAGGCTCATTCTTCGTAGGGTGCAGGTTGCGTACTCCTCGGGTTTCAAAAGGCGGCGTGGAAGAAGCCGATATCTTCGCTTATGACTGCTACGCTGTGCAGGAGGCGTATCTCGGGTCGCGGTACATGGCTGCTGCGTCTGTGGCTCGTGACTCCGTTCTCCCGAGTCTGAGACGACAGACTGAGACTTACGTGAAAGGATAGGAGGGGAGCTGCAGTCTTTTTTCCCATAGTATAAATAAATCCATTTTTAGCCAGAATTATTGTCCCATTTTAATTACCTCTGACGTCGCCATGGGCGATAAATGTGTGTCCTTCATGATCCGACTTATTAAATTATAAATTCCGCGTTAGCGCGGGCAAGGTTCAGTCAGTTTTTGTACAATTCAGGACAGTTTAAGTTACTCATGCTCTAACTATTGGATGGAGAAAATCACCTATGAATCACCAATTGAGAGATTCTTCGTAGAGTTGGAGACAAAGTAAGTTACGTGAATACTCGGCATAGTAGAAGAGACAAACTTTAGGACACATCCTTACTTCTGTACGCAACAGCCCCTTTAAAATGTATGCATTGAAATCGTCGTTTTATATTTCATTAATTAAAGGTTTATTGGGATTTCATTTGATAGTTCTAAGTGCTTCCTTTGATTTTAATGAGAATTAAAACATTATGCTATTCGAAGCAGCAGAAGAAACATGCTACTTGGGATAGCAAATTACCTAGGGCCACAAGGATCATGTCTGTGATTGATATGTCTCCAAGACGCCATATCGACTTGCATATCATGATAGTGTACGAATAAAGGTTCTTTAACTACCATAGTACGGATTCCTTATAGCTCGATCGCCAGGATCATAGCTCCCTAAGATCTCCCAGAGAAGCTTAGAAGCCACGCCAAACGCATTCCAGGTCAAATTGGTGTTGAACTACCAGGCAGCAATGAATGGATGCAAGGAGCGGAGTGAACTGTAGCTGAGTTTATACTTGAAGCATTCCATTCCAGGAGCCAGGCCTTCGATCTTGAAAGTGCACAAAATATCTCTGTGGAGCTTCCTTCTGATTCCAACTCTGGTTCTTAGTGCGCAAAACTCCTTTCATTGGATTTAACAAAAAAACTCCTAACCCTTTCGCGCTTTTCGCTAAGAGCAGGTTAATGCTGGTGCCAGATTTATCTCGACCAATCGCCAAATATACATTTCATACAGTCTACAAACCTATCCTTAGCGACAAAATTGACCAAACTTGATGTTCCTATCCCCAAATACTTCCCCAAACTTCTCACTTCGTCAGGCACAGAGACTTTAGGAAATTGGGAGTGAAAGTGTGGCAAGGCGGGACTCAACATCCGTTGGGGAATTTTTACCCTCGGATTGGAAGATAACGATAGGAGTTTACTTTTTTTATTTCTCATTCTCATGTCACAGAACCCCACGAATGCGGTCAGATGAACCCCTGATCTAAGTCTAGGGAAAAAGGTTGCCTCGTTTCGGCGGCAAGGACTCCGCTGGGGTGGCCCGGTCCCAACCTGAGAGCTTGTTTTTTGGTTTCGTTCGAGTGAAGGCCTTTGGTGCGTCGTGAAATGTGCTCTGCTGCGATGGGAGGAGGGCATAGCATCGGTGGGTTTGGGGGGGAGCCTCCCTCTACCGGTCACAAATTATCGCTCGCTCCCGAAGGAAAACATTTTTTAAATAATAAATGCCAGTGTGGGAGAAAAAAGCCTTTGTCGGGATACAGCTGAAGGGAATGGTCAGGACCAAAAAAAAAATCTCCCGGAGAAAGGGTGGAAGGCATGGAGAAAACAGAGATCACCCGAGCTGACGTTCCATTGGTAATGGAATATGGATGTCTAGCCTCTCCTTCTTCCCGCGTCAAGGCACCACCCGCCCCTCCCCCTCCCATCCCCTCCCCGCCCTCCCAACCCGCCCACCAACTGTCCCATTCGCTCCTCCTCACCAAATATTTTAATGCCCGTTTCTCACGCGGTGTCTTCTTTTCTTGTCTGTCCTTTCATTTATGTCTTTCTGCTCGTTCCCCACAAAATAAGAAAAAAATGCGGATTATAATCCATTTTAAGCGTTTTATTTGGCCTGAGACTGCAACATGTCGAGTAAAATCAATTAAGGAGGTTCCTCCGCGACTGTGTGAGTCAAAACAAGTACTAAAGTCCACAATTTTTATATTTTGTCCAAAATATCCTGCTTTCGCTGATGCAATGCGTTACCTATAGAAACCCAAAAGTAAGGTACAAAATATGCAGATTTTCCACGAATGTATTTTAAAATAGCACTTTTTTCCAGCCATAGGAGCCGACTGCAGCGCCATTTCCTACGAATTACCGCATTTTGACTTCAATTACGGCAGTAGTTCCCTAATAACTATAATACTATGGTGGTGAGATGCCTATATTTTATTTTTATTCATTTTCTCTGGATTATTTCCTTCATATAAATTATTTTCCGCGTAAACGGCATTTAGGTATATTTTATGGAAAAATACTATTTTTCCCGTGTTTCTCTCATTCCCCCATTGAACACCATGTAATTTCAAGTTCAATTAAAGAATAAAATAGCGTGTAAAGGTATTATTTTGTTGTTCATATCAGATAGAGGACAACTTTTTCTACAAGTAGACAGAATATGAATAAAACTAAATTTGAGTCATTTTACGGTGGAACCACCTTAAGGTGATTTTGAGCGAGATAGTTCCCTAGTCATAATGGAGACCATATTCATTTTTTTTTGTTTCAGCTGCTGTAAGAAGTATGAAATAAATATTGTAATAATAATGGCGCAAAGACATAGTTAGTTGTATATGACCAAAATTCTCAGTTTTTAAATAAATAAAGCTACATAAGTCTCTAACTTGACTCATTTTTTCCGCCGTGCGGCTGAAAACCCTTCAAAACAGCAGATTTATTTGCGATTCTGTCAAAATTACTGTGGTGAGTAATAGATTGTTTTTTTATAAATAGTTGAGAAAACATGCACTCAACACACCGTTAGTTTTTTTACGAAATTTAGGCGCTAGAAGTTCTTAATTTGATTATTATTCTCCCTCTGTAGCGCATAGCCATAATCTATCCCATGTAAAACAGCTTATATTATCAGGCAAATTACTCGAAAAGTATTTCGGCAAGGAGTTGATATTTTGATATTATTGGAAAGATGAGAGTTTTTTCTTTCAAATGAGGCCAAATTCATATAATTCTAGGTTATGTGATTTTTCGCTCAAACTACCTAACTACTAAATAAATCATTAGTTATTTGGAATAAAAAAGAAAGGAAAACATTTTCAGATTTGCCTCCTTAAAATGTTTCTGAATCTGAAATAAAAAAATATGACTTTTTTTGACCGGTTTTGTAAAAAAAATCCGTCAGGGAAGTGGTTAAGTACTGACCAATCCTGCGCAGTTGCGGAGAAAAATTGATTTCATTGTGAAATAATGCGGTTGTATACAATTCTTGTTTCATTATTATTTTTCGAGGCTTATCAAATTCAAATATGCATGATAATAAACGCCAATTATCATTTGAGGTCTGGAAAACAAAATAGCCAATAACCCTAAATACGTACATGTTGGTGTTAGAATAGCTCAATAATTGTCGTTCTGTTCCCAGCCGAATGAGCACACGTGAAGTAATGTTACTCATTTTCATTGAAATATTTAATGTTATGAAGCAAAAAAGGTAAATATATTCCGATGTAATTTAGCAAGACCTAATTTCACTACCTAATTCCAATGCATTAAAGAGTGTATATTATTCCGTTCACGTGAACATAAATATTTTTAGGTTCAGTTATGGCTGTATCGATGAATTCATTGGTGGAAATCGTAAACGCACGCATGCTAAGCATTTATGTGCGAGTGAGTTTAAGCATTATATTATTGTCAGTTTAAAAATACGGACAATCAGACGTGGTCTCAGAAACCGTTATCTACTCAAATGTTAGTCTTATTTGGCCGGAAGGGTTTACCTTGAGCTCGCGACATTGACTGCGATCAGCCGGCCTCTGATAAATAACTTATTAACTTAATTAATCACAATCATTATTATCACAAGTTATGGATGGGTTTCCTTCAACTTACTTCTTCTCTCCGCCAACCTCTTAATTCCGACATAATTATTCACTTTGATGTTGTTGTTTAAAAAAATGTGCCCAATAACACAATCTTAAGAACCTGTGTATCTATTTCAAGTTTATGACATGCATGTTATGGAAGGACTACAGAATCATGCTATGAAGCTCTATTTGAGCCACGTAAAAACTGTTTTTGAATTCAAAGAAATGTACATCCAATCATGATGCTCTATCTACGGCTTTTATCCGTGAAGCTATTCCACGATGAGTATTTATTTTTTTATTTTTAAGCTTTATTCGAAAGAATTGAATATCACCAACTTAAAAAAAACGCTCAAATCTTCGATATTCGTCTTGATAAAAAAAACTTGAAGGCATGTGAAAAAGTACCATTTAGGTAATCATGTACCTTATACGTGATTTAAATCTGTTTTCATCGAAATATCGTAATATTTCTTTCAGATATTCATTTTAACTGTGTAAATATTATGGTTGAGTGCCTGGATATGATTTGAAAGGCTCCTTGGTCATGTTTTTGTCGGAGACCGGCGTCCGTTTGTCCACGGCTCAGTCCATCTCCGATGAAGTTCTCTGTCATTCCCCCTTCTCCTACTCCTCCCCCGTCCCTCCCCTCTCACCACTCCCGTATCCATCCTCTCTTGATTAACGAGCATTTCTTCCGCCAGCCGCCGCCACTATCACCCTGCCTCGCACCCGCGGAATGCTTGCGGCGCTCTCAATCGAACCTCCACTCGCATTTTGAAGCCGGCTCTTTTTTTTTTTATTTCGTCGAGGTGACCAGATGTCTTGCGTGTAATTATTAGAATGCGGCTCAAATTTACAAAGCATCATCTTTCACCTCAAGATAATTAATGTCACCTGATTGGTGGTGTATCCGTTAAAAAAATTGTGCATTATGTCGATAAATGTATACAAAAATGATAATAATACATTGGTTAATATATGGAGGTTTGGTCATGTCTTTTTTAAGAAACTCAACTTCCTTTTTCCGCCAACGTTTCGTCTTTTTGTTAAGGCTTCTTCAAGGCTACAGTATGTACAATGCAAGGAATACAGTTAATTATAATACTACAAAGATTAAAAAGTTTTCAATCATAAATTTAGTACCTCAAAGAATTAACTTTCTTACTGCGACAATGGTAGCACAAAAACAAACTCTTCCTCTTAGTAACAAAATAATAATAATGCCTTACGCTAATGAGGGAAATTTGGACAATTAACGTAATTATTTCCTTGAATTGAAGTAGGTGAATAGCGTCGATGCCGATGAGGAATACAGACGCACTCTTTTCTCTTTGATCCATGATGTCGATTTGTCATTTTTATGTACTCAAATACATTGAGTAACGAGCGCCATAAACTTTACTCCGTACGACTGTTCTAATTTATTTCCACTATCAGTGTTCCAGGAATACCACATGAAAGTAAATAAGAAGAAAACCAAGATACTTGTGTGCGTAAGAGAGAAAGTAGTGGCCGACGTCCGCCTCAAAGGAGAAAGATTGGAGCAAGTGGAATCATTCACCTACCTTGGGAGCACCATTACCTGGGATGGAAGAAGCACGACAGACATCAAGCGTCGAATAGCCCAAGCTAAGACGGCATTCATGGCCAAAATTCAGTGGCACTCTACGGATCAAAAGCATGAACCATTGGAGAAACTGACCAGAAAAGAATAGAATCCGTCGAGATCTGGTGTTGGAGGAGGATGCTAAAGATCAAATGGATGGATAGGGTGGGAAACGAGGAGGTATACGGAAGAATTGGAGAAGAAAAGACACTGTGGAGCACCATACGCAAAAGAAGAACACGGTGGGTTGGCCATGTTATGAGACACAACGATTACATAAGAAGCATAATGGAGGGAAAAATTGAAGGGAAAGTCCTCAGAGGAAGACCAAGAGACAAGTACAAGAACCTTATAAGAGGACGTTTATCTCCTACTTCGATCGTGTTATCAACGGCCTCGAAAGAAGTCAAGTTCCAACTTCGGCCGCTAGAGGGGCTGCAACCGCGTGGGAGGCCCAAGCATTTCTAGTCTTAAAATGATTGTGTTAAATGGCTGTTGCGGGGCGAGTTTGAGTGGAAGGAGGGAGGAAACTGTGTAGGAGAGGTGTGTATATGCTAGAGAAGCAACTGCTCGATCGCTGCGCTACGTGCAGTGGATAAGAGGAAACGGCATTTGTTCACAAGATGGCGGAGAGGAAAAATCGCACTTCTCAGGTTTGAAAGTTTCCCATTCCTAGAGTAAATGATGCATTGTTGTGTTGAAAGTATTTTACAAATGCGCAAGGTTTGCATAATAAGTGAGGTGAATTTGATTCCGATATCTCTATTAAAAGTGGGTGAAATGTACGAAAACGCTGGCGGGACGAAAGCTCACATTTACCGAGGCCTCCCTCGCAACACCAGCGCATTAACTGTCGACCCGTAATTTGAGCAAATGACGATCGGAAGCGCACCAAGATTTCCGTCCTCATTGTAAGGTTCTTGGACAAATACTTGGGGCAAGTAAAGAGGGATACGGGGAAGAAGAACCATAGGGAAGTGAATGAACTGGCAAGGGATAGGGCGAAATGGAGGGCTGCATTATACCAATCCTAGATTTTGTTTTACTATGATGATGATGATCAGTGTGAAACCGTCAATATACTTCCGTTTGTTGGGCTTTAACTATCGGAGTGCTCCATTATACCTATTATAATTCGATGAAGTTGATTTACCTAGGATTAACTATAAATTCGATAGCTGGTATTATCATTAGACTTGTGACAACACTTTTAACAAATACGGTCACGATACAATATCTTTGTGATAAGATGATCGAGAAATATTCTTCCGTAAAAATTCAAAGGGATCCCAACTTGGCTATCCTCCAAATAATTTACATGTTTAAGAAACCATCAATAAAATAAAATATTTTCTGAGTAGTGCTTTTTAAAAATTCATGGACGAACACTTATACGACTGTTATAGTCACATGTTGTCTGAATTATAAGAGCTTAAGTTAACGAAGAACCGAGCTTAATTTTGTTTTTGTCGAGTATACTGGCACAAAATTTAAAAAATACTGAAAATATGCTTGTCATTTTGTAAAATTTAAGAAAATTAAAACTTTCACTTTATTCTTGTAGCTTGCTTTAGTAGTTTTGTTTTTTGGTGCTTGCAAAGCCTCAATAATATTTTAACTTAGAACTCCTGCTGACACAGATGCTGGCAGAGAACATCTTGCGAGTGTAAACCATCAGGAGGTTTGACTAAACTTGATCATGATACCTTGAAAGTCTTCATCAATTCTAAATTATTTTCTTAGATTGTTTTCAACAATGCAATTCTGTCTTCTGCTGAGCAAATATAAAGATTGAATTATGGTTAGGTTAGAGATATTGCTAGCCTTTTCATCATGAGGTAAGCAGCCATCCGAATTTCAAATAAATAACCTAACCAGAGCAGTGAAGTGATTTCAATCACTCTACTGCGAGTTATCTATCTACCTTGGCTGCAGAGGTTAAATGCTATTGGGATTACTTTATCTCTGTCTACCTGAAAAGTCTGTTTTTTTATCTTTCCGGGTGTTTTGGAGGACATTGTTTCTGTAAATTACTTTGGTCCTAAAGAACTAAATCTTGATAAAATAATTGTACTTCATTGAAATCCTAATTGAATTTCAAATTTCATATTTGTTTTAGTATATTTAATAAGAAAAAGTATCCAGTTCATAAATTCCCGGATATGATAATAAATTTTAGAAAATTAACTTTTCCTTGGCAAATGAATGAGAACGTTAAACAATGTAAAACGTACTCTCCAATATAAACTAAGCTTCAGGTAGTAAAGAATACTTACAAAAATGCTTAAAATAATCCTTGTAAATTAGAATGCTATTACAGATTTCAGAATTGGGATTTATTTTATTCACATCTCAGCTTCTGTAGCAGCTTTGTGGGCACACAAATGTCATTTTTTGTCAAAGGTACTCTTAGCTCAGTGTAAAACGTTAACAAATATTTACATCGGTGTATTTTTTTGTGAAAATTCCTCCGGTGAAGTTTGATATAGTTGAATGAAACTCATTTAATATTTTGACGGTATTCACATTCTTCATTGTGCTTAAGCCTCCAGCTAGGGATCAAAATATAGTTTTGTAAAGTCATCCCGAGATAACTGATTTCATTTAATGGCCATTTCACTTACACTATAATAATATTTAAATAACAATTAGGAGGACCAAAAGTCGTCGGGGGGGTGGGGGCAAAGTTTCACTCGGCGAGAAAATTACTCCGCCTATTGAAATCTCCACTTTTTCAAATTGCTGGGACCCGTTGAAAGGCCGATGAGGAGATAATTCTGTAAACAGCATCTTCGTACCAAAGGCGTCGAATTTATGCTAATAGAGCGGAAAATGCCCGTCAAAATTACACCCTTGTCCGAACTCGACCACGTTTCACAGCGTCTGCGCCCGACGCGTTCGGCGACGTAAATACCTCATCTCCGCTGGTGAATTCACTTGAGTCGCTTTGCCTCTTACAAAAAAAACACTCCAGCCCCCACCCCGGGTCCGAAACAACCCCCTCTCTGTTTTTTTCATCCCCCTTGCTTGCCTCCCATTCCACCCCCGTGGTCAGTCTCTCATTTCCACCGCCACGGGGCGCTAATTCACGATCGCCCGCTTCCCAATCTCACCCCTCTCGTTTATCAACCTCCCGAACGGAATTCCCAGACGGGCCTCCGCCAGGATGCCTGGCTCAAGACACCTCTCATCTTCCCACCGACCCTCTCAAAACACTCCACCATCTTTTATGCTCCTCGCCCACTTGTATATCTCTCACACTCTAGACGTTATTTTTATAATACTTCCTCGCCTCTCTCGAGATGACAGCGGAATGGTACATTCTTTTGGTGTTGTGATGACTCACCGTCAAAACCTGCATTAATGATACTGATCGCTTGACATTTATCTTGGATTGAGGATTTTCGTCTAGTTTCTTGATCGCTTTAGACAGTAATCCTTTCTCTTGAAGAAGCCCCACTTCTAAATTTTAGGACATCGGCTTTCTAATGGTGATATTTTAAGATTCCGTGAAAGAATACCAGCTGTTGCCTCGAGTGGAATCACTAGATTTACGAATATTGCATGAATTCAAAGAAATGATAATACTAATTGTCGCAGTGAGAGAATCAAAATTACTTGACGTCATGCATGTTCTGCTATGTTCAAGAGAGCGAAAATGCAGGCATGTGCTTCGCCAGACCTGGTCTCGTAGACCAATACGTCTTCTCCTGAACCCGTTGTATGAGCTTACAGATCGCGCATGCCAGTTGCATGCGATCCTCCACGTCAAATAGCTCCACGCGGCTACATTATATCGTTCATACCACATAGGGTTAGATTCAATTATGCTGCCAAAAATATGGCATCTCATAATTGCTCCGGTATTTTAAAAGAATTGTTTCAGCAACGTCCGTATTGTATTCAATCGCTATAATGCCGAAGTAGAATTTTTGTCGGATATAATTTTATGTTATTCACCCCCCTCTTCATGAGTGCCTTGATAGCTGTTTCGTGGTCACTGCACCTACTGTTCCAATTTGTGAATGATATCATTTCTTTCGTTTATTACCTCTTCTTGTACTGGTTATCTTTTCTCTGCGGAGAATAGTTTAGATTCTCCACCTTCAAACCGTGGTTTTGAGGAGTTTTGATTGGAATTATCTCACCCGATGCCTTTTTTATGGAAGTCATAGCATGACTCTGACTGCATTTTGTAATATGTCGGAAATGAAAAGTGTTGGGACTTCGTTTTAAAATTAACCAACAAAGTTGGCTTTCTCTGTGATTTCTTCGCCTTTAAATTGCATAGATGTTTACAGGAGGCACGTCCACCAGAAACACATCCAATGGGTGTGAGCATGGTCGAGAATCATGAAACCAATTGACAGTTACTTTCAGAGTAGTTTATCTGAATGAACTTTTGAATACCATTTGCTCCTCATTGGTCTTTGTGTGTCTAGTGTAAGCCAGCTTTCCAGTAAACACTCAGGGCTTGTTGTGGCTTAGAAAAATGTCATCAACAGTTACGTTTAAATACCACAGAAGAGAATGTGACTTGGTCCTTATCGAAGAGGGCGTTGAGTTTAGTTAGGGACTCGTTAAGTGTATCTTTTGTTTGCCCTCACCGAGGTATCTCCATTCACTCACCCAATGCCTGCATTTTTCTCTCCACATAGGTTCTGTATGGGCGATGGTCTATTGACAATGTCCTTTGAGCATCGGCGGCTCCTTGACGGAGTTCGCCTTCGCCATGATGGGAGTGTCAACTCCTTGTTTTCGAAAAGCCAAATCTCTAAAAGGGAAGATTTCCATGCGCTCGCTTAAAACCAAGTAAAGAGAAGGATGATTATATCATAGGAAACACTTAAATGGTTCCTTTGCGCATGAACCAGTATCAGCGCTGAAAACATTTTTTACAATGGCGGAGAGTTGAAGCTGAAGATCTGGTGGAGACCATTTATTACCCTTAGACATTCAAAGCTTCTCTGTGTTTTCTTTTTTCAACCTCATTTACGTCTCCTACAATACTTTTTCACAATTATTCACATCGTTACACGAAGGAAACTTAATTAGTGTCCCACACCCCTCTTTCAAAAATCAAGGATTTCTTCCCGTTACTGTCAGAATTTACTTATACTTGCTGAAGTATCACAGTGGTTCGTTTAATTGTCATAAGACGCTGAATAAACGAGCATTCCGTGCAGTGCTCCGTTTCTAGTGATGCCTCTCCAAGTCTCTCCTAGCGATTGATTGGAGAGGAAAGGATCATGTGTGGAATGAAAGAAGGGTGAAATAAACCCGGCTTTGGGTGCTCTTTAATGAAAGTTGCCGATGAGTCCACAGGGGTCTACGTCTCATCGCTCGGGCCGAGTGCTGTTCTTGAATTCCTCTCCTTGAGAAGTACAATTTTATTACATTACTTTAAGATGAAATGGAAAAGTGCGCTCTTTCTCATATAGTCTCGGGCCGGTCCTGCTCAAGTACTATTGAACCTCTTGGCAAATTGATGCCTAGTATTATAAGCTAGTGGTTCCCAAATTTGGATTCACGAATCCCCAAGTCACCCATTTCCGAAATTCTTGCACTCTTATATGAGAGTTTTTTTATTATTTATATGATTCCTGCTGTGACAAGTCATGTGGCTTAGAGAGACCTTTTGTATCCCTGCATATAAATGCTTTCATACTGCTCTATAATGTGCCATCGTTTTAGTTTTTTCACGTAACCCTAATCAGTCAAGCGTGTACCGCTCAGGATACGCAAACCTACCTCAGGTTGGAAACCGCCGGTTCAAGCACACCGAGTCCAAGACGTAGGCACCGCTTTCCCCTGAAAACTCTTAAGGGTCAGCGCGGCGTCTACCTTAAAGGAAGGATCGTCACTCCCACTCCACTCCTCCGCACCCCCCACTGGCATTTATTCAGCCAACCCTCACCCCCTCCCCCGTCCAATCTTCCCATTTTTCTCTCCCTCCTTATCCCACGTGAGGAAGATGAGGAGGCGGCCCTCCAAAATGCATCCCTCCCTGCGAGTTTAAATCACAGCTCCACCTCCACCTTCCGAAGGGTAAACCATCCCTCACCAAATTATTTACACGAGCTATCTTCATCTAACCGCCATTAATCGCCCTCGGGTATTACTTTGGATTCAATCTGAGGCTTGCCACGATCTCAATTACATCCCAAGGATGGAATCCGTCGTGGTTATACCTGCCGCCTCACTGCCTGACCTCCAAGCTTCCCTCCCTACGATCCCTTGTTCTTCCAGCCACCGTTCCTATTCTAAGGACTGGGCTCTCTTCAGGAATTGTTCTGATTGCTCTTTTTTTATTTACTCGTTCACTCCCGCTGAGGACCATTACTCAACCACGCCCAGCGATCTCTTCGTGAAAAACTGTGTTAGAATGATAAGGGATATAGTAGTTAACCAACCGCACACCACTCAAAATGTGTCTAACTCTTATGCTAACTTTAACTCTATATCACTAAAAAGTGTTATTTCCGGCCATTACGCTGATGCAATGCAATAACGCAGAAGAAATTCAGGAACAGAGTCCATCTCTTTTCTTTTTTTCCAGCTGTTGTGTCTACGATAGATACATATTTTAGGATAGAGATCAGCATGCTTATTCAATTTACAGTTCCCAGAGTTCAGAGATTAAGATTTTTACCCTGGATCTTCGAGTATTTAGCCAAACGGGCTATCGCCAAAGTGAAGAGCAATCAGGCACTGTTTCTAAGGCTGTATCAAATGCTTCTGTTCACTCTCTCTATTTCAAATCTGGGGCTTCCTTTGTAGCCTATAAAATCTTCATCACTAGTATTTCGTAGCCCGGGGGTTATGTACTTGTGCTTTTATAATTAGTTTGAAAATTGTGTTGTTGAAGAACGGAAAGTTAAAGGTAATCTCTTGACAGCACGGGTGTCTAAATTCTTCTACTTATTAGTTAATAACATAGATGTGGCAAATTTACTATCTTTTGGTCCTGTATGCCCGTTGACAAACATTGACTATTAATTTCAATATTAATTTTGAAATTTCTTCGAGGATGCATAATTTTGAAATTTGTTAATTTGCAAACGAGGTCATTGCATCTTTCTTATTTCGTTTGTTTAATCCGCTGTAATATGTGGTTGTGCTTCTCTCTAATCTGTAATCATCAATACACATGCTTTCATTGAGGGTTTGTTTAACAATTGCAGTTTAAACGTACTTCTACCATCGTAATGTTTGGGAAGGTTTGGTTAAACGAAACACATGCTTACTGAAGCCGATATCAAATCAACGCGTTTGCAATGATAAATCAGTGATTGAAAGTGGAGTTTTTTTTGTTAAATTTTATACAAACTACTCACCATGCAAATAGATTATCACATTTGGCATGAAATGTATGTTGGTTTCAGTGTTACTGGGGATGAGATTGGTAGAGCAAGGTGTGCTGCTAGCGTTTGGGTCCTTGCGTAGGAGATTTAACATTCTACATGAACGTTTAAAAAGGTGAGTCGGCCGATTCGTTAAAAAAAAGCTACGAGAGAGCAACGCGTGTAGTACAGCTGATGGATGGACTAGGTCGAGAAGCGCTAAAGATTCGGAGGCTGCACGATAGGCTAAGATTAATTAAAAAATTTAGACCATGGAAGCTGGGCCCATTCTTAATGAATGAGGGGCCCTGTGCAAAAAAAAGTCAGGTACTCCATAACTCCGCATTTCCTTATTAATTAGTACATACCATTTTTCAACCATAATTCATTGAAAGAAGTAAATTATCGGACAAATTGGCTAATGATTTCAAGATGTTTGGTTGTGCACTCACTATGTTTGATGAGGAAAGCGTAATAAAAAGATACTGATTTTATTTTAATAAAAATTATATAAGCACATTCATTATTATGCCTCAGGTAAATGTAATCATAAAAAATGAAAAACAATCCTTTAACAACAAGATAACCTTGATAACATAACATATGCATAATGGCAAAGATGTGCGAATGGTGCACATTATGAAAACTTCTTTCCTGGCTTTAATAGAACCAAATTGGTATCTTTTTATTCACACATATATGATTGCAATATCTGTTAGGCGGTCTTGGGACATAGTAGACCTCAAATATGTCTTTATTGATTTGAAAGTTGAAAAGCTTCTCTCAGTGCTTGTAACACTAATGGGAATTGTTAGTATGATCCGCAATGTTATGCAAGTATTAGGTAAAGATCCATTTTTTTGTTGTTTGCTAGCACTTGCAGCAAGGCAAGCCCTATCGGGGCCCCATAGGCGCGGGGCCCAGTGCAGCGGCACCTGTCGCACTACCCTAGGGACGAAACTGCATGGGAGTCTCAAGTTGACACGGAGGATATTATTTTATTTGAATTATTGTACTATCGACCTCTTCATGGAATGTTAGATTTGTATTTCGAGGATTGGTCAAAAATTTTCAAACTATAACTCCTTGCCAACGTTTCGGTGTATAATTGACACACCATCTTCAAGGCTACAATTTACGGTACTACAACATTATCAATGAAGTAACATAAAAAATATCACAAGTTTCACCTTAAAAATCAAAGTATCATACACGTCATTACAATATACAAATAATAATTATGAACGTTTTAGTTTGTAAATGTTTGACTTATCCTCGATATACAAATCTTAGATATTATTTTAGCCACACCCTATTCCTCTCGAGCTGATAGAAGCGACATCATTAGGGAGATGTTCTGTCGAACGGTTTGGATTCATTCTTCCCACCAACTACTAAAGGCACGACATTAAAATTAATTCGAGGCATCAAGACCCTCCGTCCACATACATTTCTCTTTCATCCCTTTCCTCTTCCATCTCCTGTTGCGTCTCACCTTTTCCATGGTTGGTGCCCTAACATTGCATGGTGCTGCACGTCCCTGCTTTACATCTGCATCTACGGGCGAGCCGCCGGGTAATGTGAAGATGGAGAGATGGAGAAATAGAGTCATCTACGTCGACCTCTTGTGGCCTGCCCCGTCACTCACGGAACGGAAAGGACGACATAGAGTCAAATGCAACCGAAGAAAGATGAAAGGGTGCATTCTGTGCCGCGAGAGACGAGTCGGGGAATGCCCGCGTGGGTGCTCGAAAGCGTGAGGAGGAGAGGAGAGGAGGAGGGGCGAATAAATAGGGGGGGAAGGCCTTTTATTCCAATATTTGTTCAACGAGGGGGGGTGGGTGGGCCTTCAGAAAGAGGATTGCTCTGTCTCTCTACCGACCTCTTCTTCTCTGGAAAGGAAACGCCCTCTTAACGGTGCATGCACGCCTCGGCCGGTGCGCTTTTCTCAGCTCACTCGAAAAAGTGCTTTTATCGCGTGGGACTAAATGAGGGGGGGGCGGGGAGAGGCGCAGTTCGAGGCACGTGAGGCATCATCCTCTCCTCTCTCATTCCATCTTATTCTCCTCCGATTCCGAGAAGTCGCCCGAGTTTCCCTTCTCTCCCCCCCCCTAGAATACCCTTCCACGTAGTATTTGGATAACTTATTTGTGTGCGCATCGCGCTTCTGAGCGGGCTCTTTATCTGCTCCTCGGACGCGATTCCACGTCTTCCCCGCTACAGGAAGAGGTTTCGAAACGTGGAGGAAGTGGAGAATGGCCGTGAGGTGGCGTAGCCTTCGAAGCGGTGTCCGTTGGTTAGGCCATCTGGCGGCCGTCGGTGGATATTCGGCTCCCAGATGCATCATGGGTGTGATGCATCTTGGGACCGAATATCTTAATCGTGTTGATCCAGGTGCCCGTGAACTCGAAGCTTCCTCGCTTATCGCGTTGTCATGGTAGGACGGTTTCTCGTGTAGTTTCCTAAATTTGAGTCCTCGACGAATAGAGTTCGGTAATTTTATGCTTAAATTATTTTATAACTACGCGTCTCTCGACAACTACGTGCACATCACGTTCATACCTCTAAGCAAGTGGAAAAGTGGTGAAGTTCCTAAATATGTATCGTGGAAAACATCAGCTACGTCTGGCCCGAAACCGTTAATGGTAGTCACTTTGTTAGTAATGATGAGAAAGTTAGACCGAGCCTTAATCTAACTCAATACTCATTGCGAAAGTGATACAAATAGTTAGCGTACGCTGTTTCGTACACGGGATATCGTAGTCAAATTCCCAAGCAAATATCCCCTATGTGTGTAACTCCAACTCCAAATTTCTTTTTGCCGGTCTTGTGCGTTGGGACTGATTTATGGTTACAGTTGATTATGGTAATATCACTTCTACTTCCTAAGGGGATATGGATTGGCGGTGCCAGTGGTTTACGCATCTGACCGCCCAATAGGAAATCCCTGGTAGTTCAAAATCTGGTCAGGTTTGATGAGTTTTTGCGGTGACTTGTCACCCGTTAATGGAAAACGACTACGACTACGGCAACATTTAATTGGAGATACTACTGAGTGTCACGGAAGTATCGCACGGAATAATTTTCCGTTCAATATCAAACTTCTTTGAGAAATTACTATGGAGAAAAATTCAATTCTTAAGAATTCATCAAGTGTTCTTTTTCTGTATCCCACTGACGAAGAGTATTCGCGGGAAATGGTAAATTGTCCATATTTTTTCAATATTCTGAAAACCCATGAATGCTTCAAAAAGATGTCGTACCTATGTTTTAATCGAGCTGATTCTTATTTTAATTTCGACATGCAGGTCAAATGCTTCGTAAACTCATTTTTTGCATTCTATTTTTAAAATGTCGAAGTTAGCCTCAAGTATTAAGCTGTAATTAAGCAAAGGGATGCAATATTTTGAGTACCTACTAACTTTCCCGGTGAAAACCCGTATTTGATTTTTTTAAAGTTTCGATTTATCAACCCAGTGTTTTCTCCTTACAAATTTCAAGATTTATATAATATTTCTATCGACTTAAATGCTTCTTTTTCATGACCAGCATATGGTATTTTAACACACCAATCCTTAAAAGCAAGTCTTAAAAGATTTGTCAATCTTAACATTTTGAACTTCTAATAAATCATCAACCATGTCGAGTAATTGTGTAAAGTTAAGAATGATAATTTTTTTTATTTTCAAGGTGAGTAAACGGCTAAATTTGAGAAATGATGGTGTCCCCATCACGGACCATTCGGTGAGTGCGGTGCATGTGATTTTTTTTAAATTCTGAAGTGCTTTAATTCATGCAAGTGGATAAAAAGATCAAGTTCTCATTTTTTCTTTATTCATTCAACCAAAATCTTTATCGAAAAATATGTTTAATTTAGGATAAATTTTAGTTGCGAACTGCGGGATCACGAACTTCTAAAAATGCGAAAGGCGCTGTAAAAGGTATAATACTTATATTCCAGGGCCATAGTGATGAAGTTGGTCTGCTTGTAGCAACTGCTTGTAACCATTTCGAGAAAATAACTTCTTTCACCAATCCCTCCAGTTGTCGCAACCACGCAGTGGATTTCAGCGCAGTATAAAGTGACGGTCAAAGATTTGTATCTTTGGTAATACTGCAGAGAATTCGAGGGAAATATAGGGCCATTCTTCTACCAACCGGAATTTTCTCTTGCGTTTCAAGTGAAAAAAGAAATGGAGAAATTCTTAGGACAGCGAACAAATTGAATGTTATCGACGAAACTTACATGTCTCTTTTTTTTGTGTATCTGGCCGTCGTTGATATGTTTTTCATTATCGAAACATTTTTTCGTGATTTTTCTTCCATTTCTGCGGATCGCAAATGCTTTCTCTTTCCCGCTTCTCGAAAGCTATCTCTCACTTAATAGCGTGGAACGGAGTTATCACTACTCCCTCGAAATGGATGACTCGATTGCTTCTCCTCCTGCCTCCGCTCCACTCCCACCCCCTCCTCCACCCCCGCCCACACCCCCAACCCCCCTCTCGCCCCCCTGGCCCCCGGCAACCCTCGTCAATCATGCTTGTGCGCCCAATGTAGACCAGACATTGACTCTCAAGACTTTCTTCCACTCCCCGGAGATATGTCGGTTCCATTCAAGTACTACACAAAGCTATGCTTGTCACTGTTGACGTGTATACGACTTTAGAATATCTAAAAATGGAGAACCAGGTTGTGAACGGCTGTGTATAAAACGTTCCAGAAATATCGGATGTTCACCGCGTAATTAGTTGGTAGTTCAAAATATGGCGTGGGATCAATGAATTTCCTACTTTCGCGTAGTCTTTAACGGTATCCAAAACGTAAAACACTCCATGAAGGCAATATTCAGAGTTGTTGTTCTTAGTGCACACTCCATCAATGAAAACTGATGACAAAATGCACCTGACAAAATATGAAGACTGACGATTACGTTTTCGATCTCAAGAGCGCAAATGAAAGATAGCAATAACGCGAAGGCGCACGTTGTGGAGAACCCTGGTCAATTCTGATGATTTTTTTACAGAGAGTTGCCGCATCTGTGGAACCACACGAAGTTTCAGCATCTTTGAATAAGAAATAATATTTTATTTGCGGTATTTAAAAATAATCGGTGACGTGAAGGTATCAGGTAAAATATTTTTCCATTCTGACCCTCTTTCGTCACTAATACGCGGTGAACTGAAGCTACTTAAACTCACTGGGGAAAATTTCCTCCTTTTTCAATTCACCATGACAGCTAAATATATTCCCCTGAAGTAATATGTTCTATTCGTCTAAACTGGGCGAAATATTGAACCTACAACGAATGATACGGCTCTCGTGAAAACTTGCACTCAAGTGATACATAATATTTTACATTATAACTATCTTTGCCTACTGCGAATGCTGGGCGCATACCTACTTTGCGCACACAATGACCACAATCTGGAGTAAATCGCATAAACTGTGAATGGAATTTGAATGGTTTTTATCTCTTTCAACTTAAAGGGAAGGGGGGGTTTAATAAGGAGGGAATCGAAGAAGACATTCGAGAGATTAAATGACTTATTTACGTCACTAGTAAATTGTATTGGTAATTTTGGTTTAAACTTGAGGGGGGGGGAGGAGATATCGGCTGCAAATTCAGCTCCAAATGAAGGTATTAAACTCTTGCACACAAAGTAATTGTGAATTTTTCCTCCTTTGTTTCTCCCACCTGACCTCCTTCTATTCCAATTCCACTCCTTCCAACTCCACCCCGATACACTTCTTCTCCTCCTCTTCCCCCGAACGAAAAAGAAAGCTCCCTCAATCCTATTACGCCGCTGCCGCCTTTTCGGCCGAAACCCAATCTTGTATCACTCCTCCCCGAAGCAGACCTCTTGACCCACCCACCTCCCCCAAGTCTCTCGACACGCCCACCACGCCGCTAGCCCCCCCTTCCGTGGCCGCCCCTGACCTAACCCCTTCCCCACCCACCCACGGCACAATAATCCCCGATTTCTAGCAGCGCCCCCCCCCTCCCCCATCGCCTCATCCAATTTGTCCTCTCCTCTCCAGAACCCAACCCCCCCGCCCCCACCACCCTCTGATGGACATCGCGTCATTCTCCTTGGGACACTCTTCCAGCGGGATCTCCACAAGCAACTCGTTCTCCATCCGACATCCATAGTGGGCGCCCGATCGGAAATGCCTGTGAGCAGTTGTCGTTGATAATGATTTTGGGTGACTCATTTGGGTAAATACTTGAATTGGGTTTCACTGATAACCTCGATAATTCCTAAAAAAAACACCACCACAACATAGTCTTGTATTGAGAATAAAGCATTTAAAAAAATAATTATAACGCCGATAAGTATTTATATATATATTATAAATAAATAAAAGGGATCAATGTATATATGAATAAATATATACACTTATATATATTTAAAAAAATAAATATATAATAAAAAGCTATATAAATAAATAACTAAAGAATTTAACAAGTTATTCCATGCATTAAAAAAATCCCAAGCATGATGAAAAAAAAGAAAAAACAATAGTAATTAAATACACACAATTATAAAAAATTCAACAAAATACACGCACGCAACTCCCACCCTTAAAAACTTTCCCTAGTCCCGGGAGTAAAGTTAAAAAGGGAACGTAAAAGTCTTCAAAAGAAGACTGTAAGAACAAAGCGGAAGCGGAACTGAAATCTTTGTACTATTTCACGGGGAATGTATGCGTCAAAAATGGAGCAAATAATGCGGCAAAATGACTAATATAGCGGGTGAAATTTTGAATGATTCAGTGCCAGAGTACCACTGGAATCATAACTACATTGTTCTCCTTTTTAGAGACGTTTTGTTATTCAACACGGTCAGTCTGGGAGAAATTTACATTTTTTTACTTTCGGAATTTTGGCTTAAAAAGTTAAAACTTCCTCATTACCTATTATTATTTAAATTGGGTTACCACGGTAATGCCATTGGCCGTGATAAATATGTAAATCGTATAGGGAAGGCACTATCCTGGCTTAAAGTTCTCAAATGTCCTCATTTGTTGACAGAAACTCCCTCGTTTTCAGCGAAAGAAAGCTGGCAGTCCTATTTAGGGAAATTTTATGATAGGTATATTCACGCGTGAAAATATCCTGGAATAAAATGACATGTGAAAAGGCTTGGAAAAAATCAAGGAATCATTAGATGACTGCACCATAGGTACTCGATGAGTCCTTTGATCAGACAATTTTTAGTATGTTGATTATTTTAAAAGCAAATAATTGACGGCTTAAAGAGAGATATATACACGAAACAGGATTTTCAGCATCAGATTCATCGCAATACAATATGGTGGAAAACATCTGGTTTTGCTCAGAGAAAAGGCTTGAAAGATGAACACCTATACACCTCATCAAATCAGCTAAATTCGAAGCATTCACTGTAAATCTTCAGTTTTACATGAATACAGTTAAGTTTTCAAAAAAAAAATTACGCAAAAATGAACATATTGATATTGCAATTGTCACTTGACGATGTCGCACCGTGTTTTCACTCTTATTATATTAACCGACTAAGGATTCAACACTGACAATGAGTATTACAATGGTGCACATTTTTGGGACTTCGGTTGGTTAATGAGTCTCAAAGTTAAATATTTGAGTTGCTAATTTGCGTAAACAGCAAGCGTCAATTACTGTTCAGTCCATTGCACGTCACTTTGGCCGCGCGAAGGTTGAGCGCTCTGGATGGGTTGCCGTCCTCCACTGACAGTGCGTTCTAATGGACGTCGCCTCCAGTATCCTTATTTAATTCGTCAATTTCCCAGATCGCTCGAGGCCGAGAAAGGCAACGCGGACTCGCAGCACTTTAATTAACACGATCGGCATCAACTGATTACGTCGGTCCATCGGTTGTGTGGGACCGATCGGAGGGAATAAATGCTTTAAGCCTTTTCGCTTTCTGATGCTCACCTCATTGAAGAGCTCTACCTCAATCGTCTCCATACTCCATTGTGATCATCATCCCCCATTCCAATTCCATTCAAATCCCTCCCTCTACACTCTGCATTTGCTGTGGTTACCATTCCCCAGAATCGCTCGAATATGGCTATGGAATTAACGAGGTGGTTGAGAGTGAAGATCAGTTAAAGCCACTTTGTTGCAAAACATGTCTCTTAAACTCATCATGTGTAGCTATGAACACGTCAGCCCTCCCAAATTAATTGGTCCATATTATGTATCACGCCCACTGTTTTCAAGCCCATCAGGTATTCATTGTCTTGCCTCTGGAAATCGATATAGCCCATGAGACTTTTATAAAATGGTTGGGCTATATCATCTGTATGAATGCTAAGACGTTTGCAATGAAAAATCTTTTTGATTATCCAATAATAGTTAGTCATATACAACTAGTTCTAGAATCAACTCAATAGAAAATTACATGTTGAATAGTGGTGTATTTGGCAAGTTACCAAGCTTTGTTGCCTTTCTCGAAAGTAGGGTAAAAATTAATTTAGGGTATAACTTCGAAATAAGTTATAGTTATTCCATATCCCATCATACCTCATAATCTGATATCATCCAATGTTGCTCGTGAGAAATTATTTTAATTGGACGCCTAAATTATTAACAATCAGAAGTTGACGCTTATCATCGGCGAGACATTGTAATCTCATATTTTCTGTCTCTCACTGCATTTATGCCCAAAGAACTGCTGCGATGTTTTCTTAGATACGATATTCAAATGTTGCACAGCTTGATTATTGCTTGTGAAAAGAACCACATGGTATTATTTTCAAGATTTGCAGTGTTTACTGTAAGTTTAAAAAAGCATGGCGAAATAAACGTTTATTGCCGTAAACCAATGTTGGTCTTTTAGACTTTAAATACAATGTAAGCTCTAGGTATACAATTATTCATGATTTCAATTTTAAAACAAATTGGACCTTATTAGAATACAAAAACGTAATGTTTCAAATACATGACTATTCACATTTCCGGCTCGGAATGATAGTACAGAATACTCAGTTTCAATGCAAGATAATGAAAAGACAAAATAGTGATAATTATAACACTCTGCTGCAAGTGCACGAATATTGACGATATCATTGTAGAATAAAGGTACCATTGTGAATTTGTCGAACTGAACTCACAATATAAAATGTCACTTTTATAAATATTTATAGTTCTAACACGAAAACAATGACATTTGTATTCTCAGTTTCAGTTCGACTAGGGATATTCATACTGATTTGTGAAAAAGACAAAATATTATTAACACTCTGTTTTTGGTACCTACATAGATATTCAAATATTTCAATTTAAGTATATAGCTATTATCACTCTATAGAGTAACATGTTCACAGTAAACGCTGTACTAATACTCTGCAATAACTATAGCATAAATATTTCTGATTAATGATCGAAGCAAAGATTACATTACGATTTAGCAAAATAAAAATTATAAATTTACTGTACTTAAACCCTACACATCAAGTACTTAGACATTCACCTTTGGTGGACTACTGCTCTCTGGTCATTTGCGACATTTCAATGGAAGTAAACCTCAAGCTTCAGAGATTAGTCAATACAGGGATAAGGTATGTCTTCGGCCTTAGACGAGATGTGCGCATCGAACCTTACAGGCGGGAATTGGGTTGGTTCACAGTAAAGGAGCGTAGGCATTACTTTGCCGCCTGCCTCATGTATAAAATACTAAAAACTGGGCTACCCAACTACTTAGCTAGTTATTTCTCTGTTTATCAAAGCACCAGACCTGTGAGGGGTGAGATCTCGCCCCTGGCGATACCTCGCTGCTCCACGGAGACGCTATGTAACTCGTTCCACATTAGCGCATCTTAATTATTGAATACACTACCATCTCATGTGAGAAACACTCCCTCATTTACAACATTCAAGACTCGATTGCGATTACAAATTAACACGATAGAGGGCGAACCCTAAATTCTGTCTACAATAAAACTTTATGTATTTTAAGTATTTATTTATTATGTACTTTGTATTTTATATATTAATTACCTGATATAACTACTCAAAGATTTATTGTACAATATAACGTACGAAAATAAAAAGTATCTATCTAGCTATCTCTTCCAAATTCCAGGTGCTCAGTTTAGGAAATTGCACGATTTAGTGGCGATTCTTTCTGAATGGCCTTAAGATAAACCCTAGACTTAAGAATGAGTGCAGGAAAAAGCTCTCAAGTCCATTGTCCTGTGATTTTGCCTGCATACATTTTTCGTTTGTTGAAACATTCTGGAGAGGGTTGTGAAAAAGTCGTTCGGGTCCCATAACTTCTCGTCGAGTGACGAAGGAAGTTGTCGCGTGGGAGAGTGGCCATGGAAGAAAGAGAAGGGCTTTTGGCGACTGGGAGCCCTTAGACCTTCACAATGGGAGGGCGAGAGATTGGTTAACTCTGACAGATGGTTACGCGTGTCATCACCAGTGGTTTCTTTGCACGCAAAGCGGACGCTGGGTGCGCGATGTTTACCTCCGCTAAGTTGAAATACGAAACGCGTCAAGTGGGAGAGAGAGGTGTAGTGGAAGTAAGGCTTGAAAGACAACTCCCCATGATGAGCCAAGCTAAGACTTTTTTATTCATGTCTTGAGCACCCACGTCCTCGGTGGGCATTAAGTGAATTCGCCAATCGAGGTGGAGAGGTTTGAATTTCATATGTGAATGCAACGGCTGAAGCATATGCCGAAATTAGCTCGTTTATACCTGTCAAAAAGCCTTCGCTATGACTTGTAAGTTTTGTAAAATTAACAAGACTCGGGTAAGGCTGCATTGAGCAGGATTTATTTCATCCTGTTGATTATTTTGGTTGTACCTTCTATTAAACCAAATGACACCAGGTGGTTCATTCGACATTTGAGACTTACAGAGAGCAGATTAACTCCTTATACAGTTTATTGGGGTGAAACACCCCAATAGACAATTAGGGTGTTAAAATTAGCTTTTAGGCTTCCGCGGATGTAGTGTTGACTGTTTATTTTTTCGGGATTCATTCTGCGATGTTAAAATTGCAAAAAACAATACTTCGCTGGTCCTCCTGCCAGCTTCATCAGGTTAACTGAACTTAGTGAACAGTTCAGTTAACCTGATGAAGCTGGCAGGTGGACCAGCGAAATATTGTTGTTTTGCAATTTTAACATCGCGGAATGAATCCCGAAAAAATAAACAGTTAATGAGGGTGTTAATTTTTGTCAAATCATGCGGCTGAAATGCAATTAAAAGTTTAACAGCGCCTGAAAATGATCCCGAAGGCATGGCGGTAGGGTCATAGTGCTATGTTTACGCCATATATGCCGCATCATAATATGCATTATCGTTGAATTCCATGTAAAATCGTTCCTTCGTGCTTACTTCAGGAAGTAAAAATATATGATTGGGCCTATAAACAAAGACAATGGGTTTCCTTGAGTGTGGAAGGCTATTTTTCAAATCTGAATGATGAATTACATGTGATCAAATGATTAACTATTTGGGGAGTAATTTTTGCAAAGTCCAATAATCCTAGAAATGAAAGATTGTTGTTTTCATTATTAGAGCGATCAATTTAGGAAACTAGTCACTGATGCTAGGGACACATGGTTTAGCTAAATGAATAATGTAATTTCAGAGCTTCTTAATGGGGACTGCTTGTTTATGGCACTAAAATTTCGAGGAAAGGTGACCATTATATTCAGGTAAATAAGTTGGACATTAAGCACATATATATTGAATACTGATTGAGTGGCAGAAGAGGACCGATATAGGAAAACAGAAGTTTATCAGTTTAATCCCTACAGCAAAAATTAAATATCAGGGGTGTTGAGAAAACAAAATTGGCTGTAAATGAATGATAAACTATGCAAAATGATAAATGGAGGCGTGGAGGTAAATTATAAATGAATCATTTACGCCCTCGAAGACAAATCGGTGCCTGGAAAGCCAAAGAAGTAGCTGAATTGGTTTTCTTGTTCTAACTTGGGTGGTATTTAGTTGTCTTGGAAATCGTTTAACTGCAACTAATGCTGACTCTACTTGGTGGAATGGTGCCATGTTGGGAGAAATACATCACTTAGTAATCTACGAATTTCAGGAGTTTTTATCGTGAACCCAATATAACCCAATTGGGTTTAACAGTAAACTTCGTGCAATATTACAAAATGATTAATTTCTCCCGACTTGTAATATGTTGTTTGCTTCTGATGTGTTAACATCCCAGGATTACATTCGTGGCGCGTCGTAAGAAAGAATCACGCATCTTTCATCTTAAACAAGTGACATTGAGCTACTTATGAATATGATGTGTATTACACGAGGCATTTTTACCTTTCATGCTTCCAAGTCGTCCTTCAGATGCAGCAGTGGGGGGGACGGCTTCGGTGAGGGTAGGCGGTCTCTATCTCCCGAACAGTCTCCCGTCTTCGATGGCAGTGGGAAGGAGGACGGGAGACCAAGAAGAACAAGGCCTTGTTCATTTTCTCGCGTGCGTGCTCCGGGCGTGGTCTCCGCCCGTGTCTTCTCTTGTTTCCACCGAGTGCTCTAAGGGGCGCACACGTCGCATTGAGATGCCTCCCAGCCCACCCCTTAAACATTCACGCGAGGGCACTCAATCGCGACGGCCCGGACCCTTATACGTACCTGCGTGTAATATCTCTCAATCGCCGACACACTCTCATCCTCTCACTTCCTCCGTCTCATACACCGTCTCCTTGTTGCCCGGGAGACTGAGTGAGTGGGCGTGAAGTCGACATCACACTAAAGCGTTGCCTCTCGTGTGTCTCCTTGCGTTGCGTCAAAGGGTGCCACCTTGAGAGTGATTGTGCGTATAAAGTACATCTACATTTACGTCGGGACATTCAAACCACTTCATGGGTGTGTGGCAGGGGGTCAATTCCACTCAAGGTGGTTTGCAGTAACCTTTTGCAGTATCATACAGTTATTGGCCATTTGACTAAATATGCCGTTTAATTAAATTAAGAGATGTACGTGGAGGGAGATTTCACGTGCAATACCACTTCTTAACATTACTCTATAGGTGCGGGATAGACACCACGCTCTCGTACATCAAGGGGACCAATTGTTGGAGTCCAGTCACGAAAAAACGCAAAACGTGCAAACATCATTATGTTAAACAAATAGGCACGTGATGTGTGCAATACAATTTGCATACCACGCAGAAATGAAAAAGAAAAAAGTGCTTAATAAAGAGGGCTACCCATTGTTATCATTTCAATTATTGACTGCCTCGATCACAGTTATTGTAGTCCATAATCTTTCGGGCAAAAAATAACATTTCAAAACTTTTCGCCTTGCCATCTATCTTTCACATTTTATGCACATGATCTAACCTACCATATTAGCTCTGAGTTTTTATGTTCTTAACGTAATTGGGGAAATGGGAAGTATTGCTAGTAAATCCTGCGTTTTTCCACGATAGAACCGTTGTATTTTTCTTCTGCATCCGGGGATCCACGGGGATTTGGGTTGGTGATGGAGTACTAGCTTCCTATTTTTTGGGTTGGCATTAAATCTCAGCAGATTTTTTTTTCAAGGAATCCCGGTCCTTATTTGAGTACAATTTGGAGAGAAATTCAGGAGTGGTACGCTGACTATCGAACTACGTATTTTATACTGTGGACATCTTGACGTCTTTTGACATGAGTAGACCAATGCCGACGCCAGGTTTTTCTCCATCATTCTTTCATGGCCCCAACAATTTCTCCATTGCTAACCCACCCACCAGGCCTTAATGACGCAGATGACCTCAGTTGTCGGCTCCCTCTTAAAATAACCAAACAACCCAAATATTTGTCGAATTATCAGTCGCCTCGCTGAGTAGTTCCGGCCCCGTGTGGGACAGTTCAAGTCTTACGCAAGATATCTTGGTGAGGAAGGGGTTTTTGTGGCTCAAGAACATCTTACGTAATATTTTGGTGTTGCTCGCGGGATTATTTTGGAGTCTTTTTTGGAATCATCGTCGGAAAAAAAAATCTGCAAGCAGTGCATACTCCTGCAGAGTGCCTCCTTTTATTGCAGTTCCCGCCACCTATCGCCAGTCCGAAACCTTTTACATTCGTTGCCTCATAGCACAGGAAAAAATGTTCAATACCTGGTGCTCGAGATCATTATGGGTAGCCAAAATAGCGCAATACATCGTTCATTCAAAAGTTTATCGATATGCGTGATACCAAATATCTATGAAAACTTACTTCATATTGTCAAGGGTTTCCTAAAATTTTACGTTCTATGTTTTGCATGGAGCGTGGAGGATTGCAGTGCGATCAAAATCCTCTTACAAATAGTACTTAAACGACCTTTTACACGTGTATTATATCTCAACCACTCAAATTAAGCATCCTCTTCCAGCCACTCCTCGGTTCCTATACCACTACAAGACTCTTCGTTACCATGTAGGCTGAGTGGGCGTTAAGGGGTGGAGCGGGGTTTAAATCCGGAGGGGGGGAGGAGGAAAGGCGACTGGAGGGGGGGGGGCAGAGATAGGAGCTAATGCGATTGAATTTACGAGTGCATTTTTTTAGGAAGCGACCGTAACAAGTGTTTTCGTTTGACTCCGCCCGTGCGCGTGGTCGACTCGGCAGAGAAAAGGATAAGATAAGAGGAGAGACCGAGGTGGATTTATATTTGTATTTTATTTTATTTAAGAGTGGTCCCTGAGAAGTTCCATGGCCGTAAAAATGAAAAAAAATGAAAGAAAGAAAGAAAAATGAATGCACGTAGGAGAAGGGAGAGAGGACTATGAACCCGCGAAGGGTAAAACCTCGTAAAAAAAGCTTTTGTGACGGTAATGTGTGTCCTTTCGGTGCATTCGTTTCGAGGCTCCCTTCACATTTCAGACGGGAATGAGCGCTTTCGGTGTCGGGTTGTTTTTTAAAGCCTCCCTCCCATTCACACCCCCTCCTCGTTTGAAGGGGAGTGCCTTACTCCTCCTGTCTCTGTGGGGGGCGCCTTTGAGAGAGGACCCCTTGAGAGTGACCTCCTCAGCTCCAAGATCTCACGTGATGTGCGAAATGAATGACGATCTGGATTCCGCGGCGGAGTTCAAGGCGCTTGACGCTCTCGACGCTTGTGCGTTGCCATGGTGAATCCCAGCTGGCAGTGGAGCCAAGGGCGGAATATTAAAATTATGATAATTAAATTTTATTAGAGGTATTCCAGAAGCCGCGTTATTGACCACGGTTTACAAGTGGGTCTTCGGGCTCACTGAGAACTTGAAAGCGCAAAATGAAAATCATTAATTACTCCGCCGAAGTTTTCTGTGTATTTACACTCATCATCAGGGTTTTGGCGTGATTTTCGATAAATTTTGGAATTATATTTTTATTAAGCGTGTAGTCAATTGATAAAGTAAATAAAATGACACAAAAGAACAGTTAATGCTTTTTGTCTAGATGTCAGTTGCTAGAAGTAGCAACTAACGGATTAACTAAACCTGGTGCGTATCTGCTTTCATTTCTTGGGCCATGTTCTCGATAAGCCTGGACGTTTTCATATAATTTTAGTTCAACCTTATTTGTCTCATAAAATACTTTGTTTTGAATTTGATATCAGATTCAGAGCGGTGGATGAAATTTAACACGATCCGTGAAAAGGTTGAAATATTCGTATGCGGTAGGTATTAAGTAAGGTGTTAGTAGGTAGTGATGTTTTGGTTCATACTACATATTTACGTTCTGTTTCCTCTTTTCGCCGGAAATTCTTTTCGGGAAACAGGTTGCAAAATTGTAGGTTATCTGGACGATTATTGAATTAGATTGTTAGTTGGTTGAATTATTTATAATCAGGTCTAATTGTAAGAACAATGCAAGAAAGATTGCCTTCATCTTGACATAATGTTGAGCTATTTCAGTGGTTATTCCATTTGGGAAATATATTTCGTAATCAATAGCAAATCTTAACTTTAATTCCTCCGCTGTCAACACTCCTCGCAATGCGATTCGTTGATTTTGGCGAGATATTGATTGAAGGTTGAATTTAGGTGACGGTGAGGTATTTTAGCCTAATGTCGGTTTTCGAACTTTGCTCGGTAAGCTAGCTGACCCCATCATCTACTCTATAAGTACTGGAGTTCTGCGTGATACGGAATCAATATTTTTGCCGTAATTGAAAAAATTACGTTCATTGGAGTCAGGCATTGAATGTGGCTAGAAGGATAACTTTGGTCCTTGCCATTTTTATCTTTTACCATACATCAATAATCGTCGGCCAGTGCACTATAATGTAATAATAATATGTAAAAAAAATACATTTTTTTAATCCGCACTTATATTCTGTGTACTGAAAAGTAAAAAAAAATGTTTTCATCACTTGCCTAGCAAAAGGTGGGCGCTTACGTGGAATATAGATTGTGATGACAAGAGGTTGGATGTTAAGATTAAGAAAATGCGCCCACACTTTTATTTTCAGAGAGATGAAATTTTTTTTTTATTTTTAGTTCACTTGAATATAAGCGTGCTTATTTTAAAAATAAGTATTTTTTGCGTATTATTATTTTATACTTTTTATTCTTAAACGAATCTTGTAATCGACTTTGTGATATCTTATAATACAGTTCAACTATACTGATAAACTAATTGATATATTTAATTATCAATCCATGTATTTTCATCAAAAGTCCGTCTGTGTGCAACACTTTCTTATTTTGTACTTTTTAGTATTTACATTATTTGTTCAACGGTTCTTTGAAAATTACATTATTAACATTTCTTCTCACTGTAAATGCTGACTTCTTCTAGCGCCATCCATTGGCAAAAAACTTTCTCCCGGATAAAATGTAAACCATTACATTTTAGTAGATTAACTTGGTAATTAGTGAATTTAATGGTTGATTCATGTATAGTCGTTGAGATTAAGTAAGTGCGCCAAATTTCAGCTCAATTGAACGCTGTGAAGTGGGTTGGGTTTCGATTACAAGATTCCATCCAGACAAACCAGCAAAAAACACAAACAAACAGGGCAAGTTAAAATAAACGTAGTTAAAATTAGAGAAAAAAGAACTCGGCAATAATGCCAGCATAGTTAATGAGCTAGTTTTCAACATTTTTGTCAATCATCACTGATAGGTATGATTTACCTACTGTAATGCTACCAAGATTTTAAACCCGCCCCCCCCCACAACGGTAAGAAGTCGAAAAATGCATTATTTTCAGACTGCAATTGGGAGCCTTAAAAGTGAACTTACAATTAGTAGCAAATCGGAGAAAGGATGAAGCTATGGCAGCATGTCTAGATTGCTAGAAATAGGCCCGGTAAAACGAGATATCAAACAGAGGAGGGCAAAAAGAATTTGCAGGGTACTGAGCAGAGTGAAGGGCTTTAGTCAACCAACCCTAGGATTAAATGGCTAATGGTGATGAAATTTGTAATTACTTCTATTGTTCAGCTCCACCCAAAAGGAATCCCTTCTTTGTCGACCTGGCTCTTGTTTAGCTTCTACCCATTTGGCATTGAGTTGTTGTGTTGCTATAAGTTTCTCTTACGTTAAAGCCAGCGTATTCGAGCAAGTTAGTTATTGCTGCCGAATATGGGCAATAGAATATGGCAGGGTGAGTTCCACCCATATAGTAAAGTCAGCAATTATTTCGATCCAGTATACGTTCACTAAAACGAAGAGAAAATTTGTATCTGAAAAATTGGGTGTGCTTAGGACCACACGCTGGAAGTGAAAACTTCTTTGACCGATTTATATTCCCAAATAAATCTGAATAAAAAAGGAGAATAAGGTATATTCCATTTATGTAAATTTTATTTTTTGTTGACAAACTAGGTAGATATATATCTGAAAAATAGGTATTGTACATGCGTCTGAATAATATAACACTCATTTATATCTCTTATGTAATTTATATTTCTATTCTAATTATTCTAAGTTACAATTCTCATCATCATTGGTTACATCTTCGATCACCATTTCCTCATTTTCTCGCATGTTATTTTCATTATTCTCATGAATAATTTGACTTATTTCCTTACTAGTTCTAGTTACTAGTTTTTTTTAAATAATAACCTTTGAATTTCAAGATTCGGTAAAGAATACGAACAGGGAAATATGGTACGTGATTTATACGGTGCACTTGTTCCCACTTACCGCTTGTCCTGCCATCTGGTGGCAGTTTTGCGCACTGTTAGGACAGCAGTGCTGCCGTCAGACGACGGTATTGGAACTACGTCGCCGAAGCAAAAAGTGCGGTACGGTACGTGACGCGAGTTTGCTCTTTTCCTCCCCCATGCCAAAGGTGCCCCAACGGGCCAAAAGGAGTTGTCACTTTAATAAAATTCTCAACACGCAAAAAACCTCTCGGAATCGACGATTCACAGCGAAAGCGCACGATTGGACACGATAACCGCCGGTGACTCCATTCCCTTCGAGTCACACGCATCGTGTCTTAAGTCACGAGAGGGGAAAAGCCTTTTGATAATTATCCCAGGCGTGTCGGAGGGCACTCAGAAAGCCGCAGACGGCTGAGCGCCGCCAGGCGGGCGGTCCGTCGGCTAAGCGATTGGTTTTTTATGTCCCCCTCCGCATCCGAGGCTTGAGGTTTGAGCCACCGACGAGACGGGAAACCAGCCGTAAGAGGTTCTCGGGAGGAAATTCAAGACGTCCTGCGTCGGCCGGCTCCACGCTCATCACCGCTCCCAAAGGTGTCGACCGCGAGATTCTTTTCAGGTGATTCAGACATCAAGTTCTGCTCGCGATGCTCGAGACGCTATAACCCTATAACCCACACTTAGGTGAGTGTAGAAGATAAACTTGACGGGATACCATGCATAAAGCATGTAAGTTCCACAAAAATCCATTCATTCTCCACTGCTGTATTTGCGATTGGGTCGTGCAACCTGGAGAAATTTCGATAAAAATAGACCTCTACGCTTTAGATGTAAGCATCTTGTTGTGTTGATAAAATTTATCATGACTTTTTTCGCCTTTGCTGAAGAATTTGAGTTATTTTCAAAGCTTTAAAAATACGAATGCGTGTATTCTTTATGACACTGGTCAGACTCAAGCCTTACTACCCGGTTGTCTAACGAATGCTGATTCATTTATCTTAGACAGAATAAAAAAAAACTTGATAAATGAACTCGATACTCTCAGGTGTTAATTTGTAAAATTCCATTTTGACAGATTCAACACAAACTTTGTTTATTTTACAATGGATTTTATTCACTACGACCGGTTTCATTGCATAAGCGACATCTTCACTTCTTCAGGTGAAGCGACATCTTCAGGATTAGCGACATCTTCACCTGAAGATGTCGCTTATGCGATGAAACCAGTCGTTGTGAATACAATCCATTGTATAATAAACAAAGTTTGTATTGATTATGTCAAAATGGAATTTTACAAATTAACGCCTGAGAGTATCGAGTTCATTTATCATAGATTTATGTCATAAACAATCCGTTTGAAGTTCAGAACAGTAATCTTACTTCATAATCGGTGAGGATATCGACGTCCACCTCAAGCCGACTAAGGATGGTTACACGCTGCCTACATCAACGCTTCAACATTCAGTGGTGGAAATCAAATGCAGTGTGTAATTACGCACGAAGGCTTTCCTTTGTACAAACATTCCATCGCTATAGGGCATAGCAGATCCTTTTTCAGTCAAGACGTGATAAGTATAGGATAGTGAAGGTATGTTAAAAATATTTTGAGTATAGTTCACTAAATATTGGTATCCAAAACCGTGTAAGGAGATAGATGACCATTATTGCTGATGCATCCGTTAATTGTGATACCAATTATTTACCATGAGATGCCTTTTCAATTCTACACCCCCTTTGTTGTAGCTCTTAACTAGGTTTTCAATGCCAGTATTCTTCACTGGTTTATTTTTCAGAGGGCCGTATCTGCGGGGTTACAGCAGTTCAACAGAAGCTGAAGCTCTGGTTGAAATCTCTTCGGCTCTGCGAGTGAAAAATGATGACAATCAAATCATAATCTGGTCGAGTAAATGAATGAGTCCGTCGCTCGTGACCGCTTTTGTGTCTTTCGGTGTGCTGACCTTCGTGACTCCTTGCGCTGCGTGGAATAATCGCTCATTACGCCTCGCCCGCCTCAACCGGCAACCGAGTAAATCCCTTCCCGCCAATTCCCTCTTCAAAAGGACGCACAAAGAACTCGTTTCCATATAAAAGTCATAAAAAGTGGCGCCCTCTTGCTCTCTCTCACACACACTAGGGAGGGGGAGCTTCTTAATTCTCATGTGTTCCACTCACGCAAAGGGTTAGTGTGAGGGCAGGTCGGAGGGGTTGGAAGCCCTTTAGAAACGTCCGTATCTTCTTCTCCTTGAGACCCTTAAATAAAAAAAAAACTCGAAACTCTTACAAACGGAGCAAGCATCCGTCTTCCACGTCAGCCGACTGAGGCGAAATATCTCTCTCTTATTCCACCCCTTCAATCCCCCACCCTTTACCGCTTCCGTCTCTCCCTCCGTACCCTTAGTAACCCTTGATATCCTCCTCATACCCCGTTTTTTCTCTCCCAACTCACCCTTTGTGCCCCCTTCCTCTCCTCATCACTAATAGAGCGAGGGCCTTCACAGAGGAATGAGGGGGGGTTGGACGGAAAGCAGTGGGGTGCGCGAAGGAAGATATAAAGGTGAAGGTGGGTGGATGGAAAGAAGACAATGGACCCGATGCGTCTGTCGGGGGAATTCTCCCACGAGTGCGAGTCAGCAGGCTACATCCTCTCTTCTTCATGCCTTCATCTCACTCACTCTATCCGACTCTCTGATGCCTTTGTGGGCGGTCGAGCGCGTGAGGAAGCCAGCTCTGCATCTGCGTACTACCCCGCTAGCCACCGCAGGGGTCTGTGGCAGGAGGTGATATCACACCGGCCGTGGAGCTTGGAGAGATTAGGAAGAAGTAATTGGAAGAGGGAAAGGATAAAAACTTCAACAGTTTGTTAACGGAGAGACTAACCGCCTCACTCCTTTTCGTAGTCGCTAACGGTATGTAGAAAATTGCCGTGAGAAACATCAATACGCCCCAATAGGGATCAAACCACAGATCTAATGTGCAGACCACTACGCTACCCAGGTAGGATCAGGCCAGGTCCACATGCCAAAAGTCCGTAATTATCTAGGGCTATTCTGTATGTTCTCGGAATTTCCGAGTCTCGAGAGACACGAAATTTTGTCGTCACAGCCTCTAAAATTTCAAATAGGGCCATTCAAAAGTTGATATTTGTAGGGAGAAGTAACGTCACATTCACGGATTTTCCGAGGTTCGACCATGTCGAGTCCTTACTGAATAAGGCCCCTGGTGGATCTTTCCTCATGGCAGTAATCGACATTAATTTCGCAGAGGTAAAAAGCCTCGCTAATGGTTTGCGGTAAGGAGGAAATTTTTCACTTACCTGGTTAGCTGTGTAGCTCTCCTATTTTGTCGCCGTGGCTTGCCCTGGAGATTTAATGTGAGGTCAAATAATACCCATCGTATGTATCATCCTAAAACTCGCGTGATCTCAATTTTACAAGTAATCTACAAGCTGCAAGTGCAAGGCATCCTCTTCCATTATGGATTAAGGGGAGGCTTTAAAGGACATAGAGTTTCTCGTTAGGTACCGTGCATACAATTCCACGAATTAGCCGCATTCGTGAGCATGATGCCAAAGTTGCCAGGTAGAGTCGTGGGTGGCTTAATCCATTGGCTTAATCCAAACTTAACGGACGTTACTTGCTTATAACTATGAATTTCAAAATGGAAATAATAATTCGCCTGGAAACTCATTTGTCAAAATCGCTTTGTCCGTAGAGGAGTAACTTCTTCTGTCTCAATGAATTTGACCAAAATGTCTCCGACCAAAGGCCTGATTCTTCTGCATCCAGACACTTCAAACATTGAGCCATATGATCCTAAACGACGTGCACGGGAATAATTGAATTATTATTAGGCATTGCGCCATGGCATCTCCATGGTTTTCTCTTTTTATTTATACGAGCACTTCTTAGTCGGGTGAGCTAATAGGTGCTAATATAATCCTTTGATATTTTTCTCATCATCTTCCTGATAGTTTAATAAAATTAAACTTCCTCTTTCTTCTGCTGGAGATTTTGTAGCATATATTTTTTTAAATTCAATTACCTACTCCTTAAAAATTAGCTGAAAATGTTTTTTTTAATTTGTTGTAACTACTTTCACTATTAGAATAGGTTATTTATATAGCTTTTAATGCAATAAAACCAATACCAAAATGCTGTATTACAAAATATCCATTAAATCGATGGAAGGCCTCCGTCCATGTTGGAGTCCATTTTCCACTCCGTCCATTATCCTATAAATAATTTGGCCTCGTGGTGACCGTCACATTGCCCTCACACATCCCCTGCCCCTGCCCTCCAAAGAGTCTTCTTTCTTCAATATTTTTGGTGTTCCAGTGATAGTCATTATTCTATGAGACGCCGACTTTCAATAAAAAGTCAGTTTTGGAATCATTAATCATATATTTCCTCACGCTTCCCATCGTCTGAAAGCATGGTCATTGTATCGCTCTTACCTTAAACGCTATACATGCCGTATAACGCGCTAAATATCGATATTCAACATATTCCTGGAAGATTAGGAGATCCGTAAAATTATAAATTAAATAAAATAATTTTAAAAACGTCCGTTTTTCATCTAGGAGCCCAGGGTTTCATCATAATAGCAGGATTTTATGTAAAATATCTAAAAATATGACACAATGCGCTATTAATGGTTATGATTTTCACAAAGCACTCTACTAGAAAGCATTCTCATTTTCACCGTACTTTCGCACCCACTGCAGATTTTTTTAAACCACGTTCCACCTCGTGCTTTATCGCGCAGTGAAATGAGTGAAGGCGTCTCGCTAGCTTTAGGAAAACAAAAAACAAAAGCGCGTTCATAATGAGAAGGAAGCCGGAGAGGATTGATCCATCAGCAGAAAAACCTAGGAAGTGTCAAGACGAGACCACGCGAGGACAAGCCGTAGAAGTAGAATGGGGTTGTGTGCGTCGGGAAGAGAAAAATAAAACAAAAGACGAGAGGTAGTAGGAGAAAGTATAATGACCGGGAAATGGCAGTGAGCGTCTGCCGAGGTTGGGTTGGATATGGGAGGGGTTGGGTGGGGAGAGTGGGAGGGGGGGTTCAGAAAGGTGGGAGGGGAGAAAGAAAAGGAGGGAAGGGTTAGGAAGGTGGTGGGAGGATCCGTGTCTGGGAGAGGGTCGGTGGAGAAGGGGAGCGAACAGACAGGGACTGACAGGGGCGAGGAATGGAGCGAAAAAAAAAAGAATCTTAAAGCGCGGGGATAGTTTTGAATAGAAACTGACGATTGTGAAATACTTTTTCAGCAATATTGAAGAACGGACTTCGTACTGCCCACTTATTTAATGTAATAAAAAAATGTAATCTGCTGGTACTAAGAGGTACTAGGAGAATGTCATGCTTTGGTAATCGAAAAATGCTGTATCCACCATGTAATTCCTAATACCGCTGACTTCATTTTACTTGATTACGTATGTGATCGTAAAACCCCCAGTAATGTGACCGAGGCACATAATGGCTGCAATGTTCAAGGGAGTTCAAAAATGTTCATTCAAATTCTCGACAAAAAAACTCCTTTGCCATTAGAGTTTAGAGCCTTAATAATTCCTGTTAACTACTCATTTTTATATTTTAATCTGATCGTTGAATTAGTTATATCTCAATCATTCACTTAAATATTTTAACACCCTTTGAGTTAAATGTATCTCATCAATAGCTCAATAGTATCTCTCATTGCTGTATTTCACAATACATCTCTGTAAATAATGTATTTTTAAAATTAACTGAATTATTTTATGGCACACCATTTTTATTTCCAGAAATATCTTACTTTGCTATCAACAAGCAGGGATATGTAATCGTCACCGATATCGATAATTACTCGGAAATGGGTTAAAACGCTTCTTCTTTCTTAGTTACGCATTTAATCACTCTTTATTGTAATCATAATATGTGTAAACGAATATGAACTTCTCAGTATAACACAAGTTTTAAAGAATTTTGATTTCTTTTCATCCTCTTATCCAAGTGAAATGTAAATATTAATTAATTCTTTCCTCAAAACAGCCACATTGCCCTATTTTACGGGGAATTTAATTACCCTCATTGAGAAATTCAATCCACGCAATATTTTTTTCGATTAGGACCGAAAAAAAATATGCACTTTCATTTTTGAATTGGAATTAGCTTTTTAGATATCGTTGCTCTCGCAAAAGTGCAATTCTCTCTCTCTATCTCGGTCACAATCCTAGGATTAGTTTGCAGCAGTCCTCCATTTTTTCCGGTCCTGAGTCAGCGTCTTCAGCTTTGCACAGGAACTACAACCTAGCTCCTTCACGATCTGCTCCACATCGGACAGCCTAGGCTTTCCTCTGCAGTTTTTTCCCTCAACTGCGCCCTCCGAGATGTTCTTTACAAAGCCTTCTTGCCTCCAAATATGCCCGATTAGAATTGTTATTCGTTTCTTTATTATTTCGAGAAGGCATTTTTACTCTCCAACTCTCTGTAGCACTTCTTCATTTCTTACTCGGTCCACCCAGGGTATTTTTATCATCCTGCGGTAGAACCACAATTCAAACGCTTCTACTCTTCTCATCTACCCCGTGTGTCTAGGTCTCACTTCCATACAACATGATGCTCCATACTAAGGTCTTCACTAGTTGTTTTCTTAATTCTATATTGATGCTACCGGAGGTGAGGAGTCTGGGTTTCTTGTAAAAGGCTACCTTAGCCTGTTTTATTCGGCTCTTTAGGTCTTTTTGGCTGCGACCATCTGATTTTATTTGCCATTGCCTTACTGCAATTATTTTATAAATACATAAGCACTTCATTGACTCAACTTTAAAGCATTTTCACGGACAGAATTGACACCTGTGAATTCACGAAAGAATGGTGGAGAGATGATGATATCCTGATATTTACTCTTATCATTTGCATTGCTTTTTATTGGAGAAACTCTTCGTATGAGAATATTTGTGTGATATATTTATAATTGTGTCATTGTTTCCATTTAAAATGTATTTTGCGATGTTTTCGACTTAATATATATGCTCATATATTCATATATATTTTTTGCACCAATGTTGAAAACGTCACAGAATTCGATTCTCCAGATCACCTTGTTTCTGATCATACTTGACTGGAAATTTTAAATTATGCTGAAGTAGTAGTAGTAGTGCTGTATATTAGTTTGGGGGAAACGTAAGGATTATTAGTAAATATCTACGATGCCATCTGCCGGCTAAAGTCGGGAAGTAGTAGAAGTAGAACTGGATAACACTTTTATGCTGAATGATATGCTAAGTAGCAGCATGATATTACACTCCAGGTAAATTTTGATGTAAATGAATGCAGTTATTTTGAAAAGTGGTGAAGGAATAAGTGAATTTTACACGGTAGTAAGGAATTTAGGTCTTCTATTTCGAGACTCGATTCCCTTTTCAATTAGGAATGCAATGCAGTGAGTGACTTATTAAAGTGACACAGGCCATATTTGTTAACTTGATGCGTGGGAATACTGTCGCTATTAAAAATGGAAGTGTCAGTATTAAAAATTAACGGAATTGTTTTTTCTTGGCATTCATAATGAGAAAATTGTGTCTCTTCTTCAAAACGACTCTTCAACATACCAGCCGGAACGGTTACGTTCACATTGAAACGCGAAGAAATTATGTATATTTTTGCGAATGGCTAGCAATTTCTATAAGTAACTCAACAAGTATAGTATAGAACAATTAAATGATGAGCTAACTTGTGCACTTATAGAGAAAAATGTTCTTTAGTTTTCAACCGCCAAGTGAGACAAATATTGTCGGCATAAAACAGGAGTCTCTTAAATTATAAATGCTCATGAAAAGTAGCAAACAGAGGCGGTGAATATTCCACTTCAGATTAGTGTCTATATATATATAGTGTCTTCAGATATGTGCTAGTAGGAGTCAATTAGAAGTAGTTAGAAAGATAGACATTAAGGCGGGTAGGTACAAAACTTACGTATTTGCAGGCGCAATTAGTGGTTATAACGAAAACAATCTAATACTATAAGACACTCCGTTGACACGCACTTCCCTTTTGTCCTTTTCCAATTCCAATTCCTTTTTCCCAATCGTATCTCTATTTCATTGTTTTTGTCCTAACACCCCCTCCCTCCACTTAATGACTTTCAGGGTGACATGCAGATGTACATGAAAGATACCGTATCGTAAATGATGGCGTTATTATGTCAGCGATGCCGAGCGACTTCTGGACCATTGCGTGCCAGTTTAGGAGGACACCTCGGTCACTCACCGACCATCGCAATCGCAACTATGGTCAAGGAAAGATTGCCGTGGCCGAGGCTTCGTGGTGGAAAAAATCATGTCGCGAAAACATTCCAAAAACCTTACAAAGGCGAGGTGTTGTTTTTCTCGCTCGCTGTCTCCGGAGGACGAAGCTGGAAGGCCGTATGAGCACCCGGGGAGGGGAGCCTAAGTCTCGCTGCTGCTGGGGGTGGGGTAGTTGAGAGAAAGGTGCCGAAAGGAAGACCAAAGGGAAAAAGGGAGTAGATGGGCGGGAGGAGAGAGTCTGATCGAGCCCGGGGGTTGAGTGAGAAAATTATTGGATTTTTATGTGTGTCTCTTAAGTTCCATGGAAGCCACCTAGGGTTCTTTCTTGAGTTCTCATCCATATTAATTATTATTCCAAATGGTTTAGGATTTGAAAACAAAATTTATTATTATAATAAACTATAGCAACAATATATGCATCATATTTTATTCACGAATAAACGCATAGTTCTTATATTCTGATTAACCTAAGATATTTTATTATTTTATTTTTTTTATATTTAACAACCAGCTCTTAAAACAGCTCCTGGGGGGTGAAAAATCCTCCCCATGTGGGACTCGAACCCGTGACTTTCAGGTTAGCAGGTGAGGCCGTAACCCCACTGCCACCGAGGCCGGCAAGTTGAATGATAACACAAGTTAATAATTAATTTTCATATGAGTGGATATTTCAATCATATTTTTAAATTTCCAAAATTTACTTAATTTTAAATTATGATCCTATTCTATGTTAATGAAAGACTTCAAAGCTATGAAAAGAGTAATCATGTAGCAAAATTTTGCTACTAACAATCTTTTTCTCGTCAGTCTTGTTGCATGACTTGCTATTGAATGATATGAATGAATGTTCATTTTTCCCTAAGCGTTGATAGGTTACCATGAGTGACTCATTTGTGATGAATCTATGTAGCAGTAGCAGAGGTTTCCTTTCCTGAAGGATAAAACGTTTGAAGAGGATTTTAGGTTTGAACTTGCCTCCGGGGCGTCAAGACTTGACATCTTTGCGTCACATCCGCCGGAAATAGAATCACCCAGTTTTCATTCGGCTCCACTCTTTCGTGCTCCGGGCTTGACAGTCTCTGACGGCCTGCTCACCCTTAGATGTTTTCATGCGGCCAATGGGATCGCCGGCTTTTTTTTATTTATTCTATAAAAGTAGAGTGACGCTCCTCCGTCAATTCTCTGCCCTCCTTTTGAAACTTCAAACCAAGCTTCATGAAATTTTTCCCGCAAGGAGATTGGAATTCGATTTCTTGGAAATGGAATTTCTGGGGCGCTTAAAAGATTCTCCTTACTATCGATTCTCCGTTCTTGCGGCGAAAAAAGACCTCTCTCCTGAGCCCCTGAATCGGCTTCTGAATTGCAAGTACCCTCGCCGTTTACGTTAAGTTGTTCGGCGGTGAGGAACGTGTGCCGTGATCCTCGCCTCTTAAAACCTCCCCGTGAGTGGAATAAAGCGCTCGCGAAGAAAATATTTAAAAAGGCCTCTGAACTCCCTTTATGTGTCGCAGAAATCTCTCCCTTTGATTCTGGTGTTATCACAAGTTACGAGGAAAACTAACCATCGATGGGCTGGGTGGGCGGTATACGCTTTTGCCTTCGCTTGACGAAGAATTTTTACTTAAAGGAGATTTTTGTGCGTCAAAGCGGTTGTCTCTTATTGCCCAAATGGTTTAATTTGTTTTGGAGAAATTATTTTCTGTTTTTGCTTGGTGAGACCGTCCATTTTGTCCAATTAATAGCATAGGAAAGGAATCTTATTTACTTTTAGTCAATGGACATATCTGAAGAATTATGGCTAAATTCTAAAGAGGCATGCTCATATAATTTTTGCAGATGATTCTAACTATATTTATGCTTGCTCACGAAGTACTACCTCACGAATATATTTTCAGACAAGATTTTTTCCTAATATCTTTACGATCGTTTCTCTCTGTGAAATAGTTTTGATGTTCGTTCGCATTATAATAGTCCCCTATATAAGGTCCCCTAATATCGCCTGAAACAATTTTGAAAGGGTTTTCATCTCTCTTTGTTCTCATAGCTGTTATAGGGATATTCATTACATAATATTAAAGTTTTAGAAAAACTGATGAAAGTCCGCCTTTTAAATTTTCTTGATAAACATAATGTTTTAGTGAAAACCAGTTCGGATTTCGCTCCCGTAAAGGAGTAGAAGATACACTTGCTAACTGCATGTCTTATGTTTGCAGAGATCAACTCAAATTATATTTGCGCTAAGCATATTTGTTGGTATAAAGAAGACTATTGACACACTGGACCATAAAATATTATTACATAAACTGGAACATGCAGGTATACGAGGAGTAATAGTGAGTTGGTTCAAAAGCTATCTTTCTATGCGTCAACAATGTGTACGAGCTTGTGATAAAATCAGTGGATACAAATTTATAATCACAGGTGTGCCACAAGGATCTGTTTTGGGTCCAATTTTGTTTCTAGTATACATAAACGATTTATGTCACTAAACATTTAGAGGATATTTAGCTGCTTTTCCAGATGATATTGTCTTAAATAAAGCGCCGTCCGACTGGAATTTGATTGAAAAAAGCATAAACGAAGATTAAAAGTTTCTAAGATATTGGTTTGAATTTATTGGTCTCCATGTGGGTGAAAAAAAGACGTTTTTACGTTATGATCTTTGTAAACTAAGCTCTTATCATTGGAACTTGGTATACCACCAAAGTCTAAAGTGTATAATTCAAAGCCACCACCAAAATAATATTATAAAAACCACCAAAGTCTAAAGTGTATAATTAAGCAAGTTAGTGAAATAAAATGTTGGAATCACCATAGATCAACAGTTAAATGGAATAGCCATAAGCTACATGTTTCTGGTTCACTGAGGAACTGTTTGATAAATTTATATTTTAAACGAAACAAGTGTTCACCCCATTTTCGTAAAACCCTCTATTTTGCTCTGGTTCAATCTAAGTTGAATTATGGATTAGTTTGCTACGGGAGAGCTTACCAAATACACTTAAACCAAATATAGTACTGCAAAAAAAAACAATTCGAATCATTGAAGGTAAATTTTAATATTGTCACTCGTTCCCCCTACTTTTTTCACTAAAATTGTTAACGTTAAGACATTTACCTATTTCATTATTAAGTCCTTAAGATAATTTTTTTGAGAATTGGAAATAAACCTTTGCGAACAAAGTTCATACTCTAAGGAATAAATGTCCCGTTAACTAAACCAAATTAAACTCTTTTTAAAAGATGTTTTTTGTCTATGTGTCTAAAGTGTGCAATGTAAAACAGTGAATATAAAGGTTAATATAAAAACTAAATTCCTTCAAATGACTACTTACTCAGCCCAATGTAGATTGTTTATTTAATATTACTGTGCGAAGTTCTTGCACTTAATGTATCCATACTGTTTGGCTCATCGCAACGTTGGATTGTATTAATTATTTGTTATTTAAAATTTATAAATAAAAAATGTTATTGTTCTTTAAGGATAACTGCATCTATGCATTATTTTGAAGGTAGCCTTAGGCCAGTTATTCTTGGAAGCTACCTTAAATATCTTAAATAAATGATTGTCTAAGAGGTCTGATGTGAAAAGTAAAGCCAATTTATATGCATTCAAAAGCCTATATTTTCTTTCAAACACTAGACTAACGTAGTCGTGACTAATGAAGAGGATATTTCAGAAATCCTCAAACGGTTATAAATTCTAAATCTGTTTTCAGTTTTTTTTTCAAGTTCATTTACCTATACCTAGTGCTGTAACAACTACTTCATTAGAGTTTTTGAATTACGGTGAAGGAGGTGCATATGAGAAATCTTGAAATTGTCATATTATTTTTTGATAAAATTGGATACTACTGTATTAATCAATTATTTAGAGATTCAACTACCGTAATATTTTGTAAACTAGGTAACCTGTGCGAACATTTCGCACTTTCACGCTATCAGGAAATAAGTATGTTAAGGAAACGGTGTAATTAGGCTTTAATTAGAGAAGAAGGTGTATCATTAAGTACTTTCTTTATACTTGTTTTCTTGCAAAAATATACAAAACATATTAATACAATACAGGCAAGAGAGTTTATCGAAACTTTTAAGTCAAATTAATGGGTAAATAGTGAAATTTGAGATTGAGATTGTATTTTTTATCAGAAGCCGGTGATTTAACGTTTAAAATGATACCTCATTTATCACTGTAGGTGCAGTATTAACGGAGCATGTACGGAATGACAGAAAAAGACCTTTCTGTAATAATATATATGATAATCCTTTTATGTTATTTAAGTTTTAAGAAATGTATTTTGAATTTATTTGTAGTAGCTTGTCTGTGTCATATTTTCTCTACGCGTGGTTCAAAACAAAGGCGCAAAAGCAAATTATAGTTAATAATTCATCAACCTAATATTATTCGGTCTTCATACACTTTATTGAGCCATGGATGCAGGCTTCTGAGCCAGAAATGAATATGAAACCTTACTCCACGCTTGCAAAGGTTCGTGATTTCCAATTTATTTCAATTTTATGCACGCAAGTGGGAGAGGAGATTATAGGTATCAAATTCCTTCCCGTTTTGGCGATATGGCCAGCCATGTAAAATGTCATTCTACGCAGTGGAAAAATCCCGCCCGTTTCTCGTTCCTCCTCAGTCTATTCGTACAATTTAATCCGATTACCCGTCATATGCCAGATAATCTCCTTCCTCTCCGCTGTTGACCTTTCCCGATTGCCAGCTATATTCACGACTTATATTCGGATAGGTAGGCCAGAAATATAATATTTCAAGATCGACCGTCGGACGAATTTGAGAGTCTTCCCATCGCTGAGGGCTTTCGAGCCCTTAAAAGGGTTTCGGTAAAAATCGTGCGTGTCAGCTGGATATAATAACTGTGATCAAATATGGCACGCAATCGACGGGTGGCCAGGGAAAAAATAACCTGTTAATCAAAGAGTTCTTTTTATTGAATATCACTGGAAGAGGAGCTTACCACCACCATTCAGGGATTTCTAAGTGTGATTCTGTTTTAAGGGAAAGTCTCCTCACGTTTTACCTCTTTGGTAATATCAAAGAGTAATTTACTCTTTGGTAATATTCTAGCGGATCATGTTCTTTTTCTAATCACAAATTGGCTTTTCTGACGCAGAGACTTAGGTACGTTCAGGGGCGGATGCAGGGATCAATCTTGGGGGAGAAATTTGGAAAATGTGTACGAGGGTATAGGTCTATGCGTACACGCGCAAACACGTACTATTATCCTGCGCCTGCGTGTTTATGTGAATCTAATGTTCCACATCCTATATTTACTCATATCTAGGCCTGTATATTATTACTATGCCCATTGGTGACTCTTTTTTTAACATAATTGACTATGGACTTTTTTCGTAGATTCTCGCAGTTTATTTTAATTGTTTATTTTGGATTTCTGCGATGAAACTTAAATTTTTTAGCAACAGTTTCGCCGTGCTATTCTGCCGGTATATTCAAATTATTCAAAAAAACCTCCCAACTTAAACGGAGAAGATAGCTACAAACTTCCTTATACGTGGAAAAGACTTTTGAAAAACTAAAATATTAATTAATCATGCTGTACATAATAACCGCTTAAGTTTGTTTATTAATTTTTCATTGTTGATTTAGAATGCCTGACGAAGCCGGCAGAATAGCACGGCGAAACTGTTGCTAAAAAAGTTTAGTTTAATCGCATAAATCCAAAACAAACTTACCAAAAATAATTGACTATGGGTTTGTTAACCTCTCTTGGCCAATTCTATCCGCGATCTAGTAATGCCTGTTATACGGTACAGGGAACTCCATAATGGAAAGGAAGCAACATTCAACGGGTTATCTGTCTGTGTGCGCCTTTTTACATTCTCCCATACCCGACACCCACTTGTGCTCAAGCCGATTACTACGGTCACTACACTAAGATAACCTTCTTTGCCTGCATCCTCTTTTCATAGAATTGTAACGGGCAATACAATTGTTACTGGCTACGTTTATTCTACATCAGACCTCCGAAAATGTGGGAAAGTTAACTCACCGAGTTCACGATCATTGATTCAACATCGGCCAAAATATATGCAAATGAAATTAGAGATATGTCACATCAGTAATGGAAAAGTTAATTCCGTTTTACAATGTAGCTAAAAAGTAAAGAAATATTATTTGAAAATCACTTTGTACTGCTAAAATTCTAAAAGTGTTACCTCTCCCTATTTCGATAGGGAAACCAAGACATTTATACTTGAACATGCATATGCAATGTTTTGCGCCTTACATGAGAAACAAGGCAACACACTTTATGATCAAACACTAATCAAAATAAGTGCTCGTAAAAATAACATTCAGTTGTTACCGGCGAAATACCATGTGTAGGTTTTAAAATTTTGTGGGAGAGGTGAAATAATTATCAAGTTAACTTACTTTGCAAACTTAACTGGAAATACATACCAACCTGAATGAGAGACATCCAAACTTAAAGTTAGGTCTCACAAGTTTTGACGAATTTTGCTATCCGGAATTCTTAAATACTAGTCGGTGCCTCAGGCAGGCACACAGGATGCGTATGTATTATTCTGTACAACGTATTACTGCAATTTCTTACAGACAAGCTGGGCAGACAATAGAAGTTGGCGTAAAGAACAACTAAGTTATTTTAACCCTAAAGTTAATGAAGGGACTACTTATAGGAGAACATATTTTGCAAACGTCTTCCAGAGGCGTGTAGCATTCGATTTTGTGCGCAGTAGAAGTGTCATGTATGATATTTTCAGTGAAAACTGAGAACTTAAATCGCCATGTTTTAATGTAATTGCATAGGTACAGTGAACTCTGGTAGACCATCCACCGGACTTCAGCCTTTAATTGGTCTTTCGTAGTAAGAGGCAGCAAATTATGGAACGCCTTATATAGTGAAATACATAGATCCAAAATTAGCCGAATATTTAGGCAAAGACTTTTCAACTACCTACCTGTTTAAAAAACAAAGAGATAATATCTAATTATGGCCTTACCATTTTTTCATTTTAATTACGTCCAAAATAAATGCAATTGTGTAAATGTAATATCTGTCATGCATACATATGTTCTAAATTGATTATCCATTACATGTCTGAAATTGAGGGGAACTAGTTGTAAATATCATACGACCTATTTACGTTTTCACTCTTGTTATAATAAAAATCCTATGAATTGTAAAAATACACTACGAAATTGTCACATGGCACATTTATGCATATTTTCATTTTGTAATAGATATGCATCGTCTTGTTTTCATAACGAGTTGCATGTATCATATTTTTTTAAATGTATGAATTACCTTTAAAAATATTACTTATGCCTGTTGCTCACGGTAAAATTTTCGGAAAAATTTTTATGAAATCGACAAATTTTATAAAAATGAGCTTGCTAACGATAAAACCGTTTTATAAAACCAAGTTTTATAAAACGTTTTACGGAATAGGACAGGTTCTATTTCCATAAAACCGTTTTAAGCAACAACCAATGAAATGTTCCGCTCGTCGCGTTGATAATAATCTCGTATCCATGGGAAGCCAAACAAGGAAAACGTAAACAAACATGGCTGGAATTTCATGGAACGTTGAGGCAGTATCCCTCTTGTTAGAAAAATTTGTTAGAGCCTTATCACCGTTGAGTGTGATCAGAAAGTAAGTATATAAACAATACATATAGTTATTAAACTAACAGTCATCCAAAAGAGAGTGCATTTATCACTTCACGTGTTCGCAACGCTTCTCATGGATGGCAGGACATAGCGGTTTTATGAATAGTTTTACCGTGAGCAAGCAAGTACGTTTTAAGTACAATAAATATAGCTTTCAATAAAAATTGTATGAAATTCTTTTATGGAAAATTTGACCGTGAGCAACAGGGCAACAGAGCAACGTACTAAAATATGAATACCCGCTTAATATTGTAAATGTATGCACTATGCGGACGATTATGCTTATTTTAATTTATTGAATGCTCATATCAAGCTGTGTAGGCTCAGAGTATATTTTCAATTTTGTTAAAAATTTCTGTTGTAAATATGAAATAAAATATTTTCTCTATGTGCCTCTTACTTGCTCGCCTTCCCACATCCTTCCCCTTTTATTCCGGATCGCCCGATCCTTCTTTTCCGCCATCCTGGATCACTGTTCTCTTCCTCGGCCCCTTGACCATTCCTTATCCTACCTCTTTTCATCCACTAAACCAACAAACCCCCCTCACCCCTTCCGTATGTCCATCCTTTCCACTCTTCCACCTCGCCCCCCAACGCGCCAAGCTAACCTCCTAAGTGAGCTGTCAACCGAGGGCTGCCGCCCCCCCTAAACAAGGCCCCCACTGTCCCTATTCCTGACCCCCAAACACACGAGCTACAGAGTGCACGCACCCAGCCCGTGTCCACACCCGCCAGCTGGCCAGAAAAAAAATACAGAAAATATTCTTACTACTCCCGTCGGGTCTTTATTTCATGTATGCGAAATTTCATTCGTTACTCTCGTTATTGTGAAATTCTGTTGTTTCGTTTGTCAGAAAGAAAGTTGAAATGGAAGAAATAAAATTACGCTATACTAAGGTGACCAATTTTTTTACGATGAAAAGGAGGACGCAAATTAAAAAATACAAATATCGTAAATAAAAGAAACATTTCATTATTTGCAACAATAATACACTACATATAATATGATAAATGCATAATAAAAGCATTTGTGACCGTTTATATTGTGATTATGCTTACATACATATTAATTATTATTTTAATGAGTACTTTTCCATTGAATGAATATTTTTAATCAATGTATTATATTCTAACAATATATTGGAAATATATTTTTTTTATTATCTTTCCTTTCGAATTTTACGGCAAGAGCTACAGCTAGAGTATCGACATTCAATTTCGATTTTTCACTGGCCCAAAAATCATTAGCAATTGAAAAAAAAACTCTTCCAACTGCTGCATTAGTTCCAGGGCAGCGCAACGTAAATTGAACAAGAACAAATAAATGTTCAAATGAAATATGATTAAGGTTGAAATGGCTGAATATTTCCACCCATCTTTTATCAATTTCAACATGTTGATTTCCCCATTCATCCTGTTAATTTCAACATGTTGATTGCGTCTCGCCGCACTGTACCTACCGAGCCTTGACGAATCGTCATATCAAGTACATATACGTCACATCACGTGTAACGGACCGGCTTGGCATCGATCAAATACAGAGATTTACAAATTAGTCTTCAAATATCGAAAAGGAGGACCTGTAGGAGGACACATTTTGAGGGAAGGCAGAACTTACAAAAGAAGGACTGTCCTCCCTAAAGGAGGACGGATGGTCACCTTAGCTATACATAACATTTATTCATCGAAATCATTAGTACAAATGGCTAACTTATGAACAATTGGTCGATGGTAACTAATATTTTCTGCTTTTAAATGTTAATTTCATATTTTTGTGTTATCAACGTCTAATTCACGTTCTCAGCTCTCCGTAGACATCTCGATCACTAAAATCGACCAACTCGTTCCGGAGATACAATTGAACTGAGCGCGCGCCGTGTCCACACAAGCCCAAATTTAAGACCCCCACGCGCAGCGCTGTGACGTCACCTCACAACCCCGGACAGACCATTTCCTATAGTCGACAAAACGGGCTACCCAGTCATAGTTTTAGATATTCTGTAATCCTTATAGTTTTTGCACACGAGGTCCTCGAAAGTACACAAATATTGGTCGCGGCAAAACCATACCATGACACCAAGAACGAACCATATGATGTTCATTCACCTACAAAAAGCATTCCTTTGGCTCTCCCCCTTCCAGACCACACAGCCCATTTCCAACACATGACCAAAACACGATCCAGTTTTTTGATAAGGGTTTTGTAAACTGACCACATGTATGTACCATTTCCGTCCTAATAACCGAAAAAAATGTACTGTGTACAAAATGTCTTCATTATAATTTAGAACATTTGAAATACTAACTATTTCCAAAATAATCTCTACTTCTTCATCCTATTTTAAGGATGATTTATACAATGGGGCGAGAAAGTTCTTGTCTTATCACTTTAAATTGTACTTGTGAAATAAGAAATTATTTTTCGCCCTGCCGAGTTACGCCAGTGAAATACGTAAAAATTGCCAAGAAAATAAATAAAACAGCTGGACGAGCAATCTAACCACTGGCGTTTCGCTTATAGAAAAAAAAATTTCAGGCCATCTCAGTAATTTGGTGGAGACGAAAATCATCACATTCCCTACAAATAACGGCATGAGTGATACCTATTATAGAATTGTAATATATTTTAGATTAAACCTCACGGGTTTTGCCTTCTGGGAAACCCTCCTCGCGTTGCAATCCTAGTTTGAACCGCAAGAACCCAAAATCAGGTCCCCTTGAATCCTCGGAGGATTTCCATGGGCATTACAATTTTTGGAATAATACTTACTCTGCATTCTTTTTATTCCTCTTCTAGTCTCTTATATACTTAAAAAGTGAGCGAACATGTTATTTTCGTACACTTCCCTATATCTCTCCGCACTTCACTTAAAATTTATTTTTATACCTGTTATCAAAGCATTCAGTATAAAATCATCTACTTCTGACACTTACGTCTCATGTTTTTCTTTCATTGGCCTATAACATTGATATACCTATTGCCCTAATTTTTTGGTTAAATTCAAAGCTTTTTCATCTACATCTACATCTACATGTTACCCTGCGAGCCACCTCTAGGGTGTTTGGCAGGGGGTGACAAGTCACCAAAATGCAGCATGCAAGCGGACAGCCACATGCACACCGCACGGTCATGAATATTAAGGATACCAAGATCTGATATACCGTACATCTACATCTACATCTACAAAATACACTGCAAGCCACCTCAGGGGTGTGTGGCAGGGGGTGAGTAATCACCAACATAAATTACACTATATCCTAAAGTTAGTGTAACTACGACTAATTATGCATCAGCACAAATTCAATTTGAGTACATCAGAAGGATCAGTTATGTATATGTAATTAATTCGATTGGTAAGATAAATTACGTTTTTTCAATCAACTCTTATCCTTCCACTCTCGGTAAGGCATCTTGGGCTGTGGACGACTTAGCAAGACATCGGCATTCCAAGATGAACAATGTTTTCCTGGCTCTCTCCTCAACCCTGATGTAGTTTGTGCCCTTCTTCCAATGACCAAACTCCATTTATCTTTTACCTTGCCTTCTTATTCCACTCTTTTCGTATTTTTCCTATTTTATGGAGAAATGGTTATAAAAGATTCCGAGTTAGAATTGAATTAAGGAAACATTTTATTCAAACTTATATTTGCATCATGATTTTACATGGCATTGAATCAACAACAATAACAACTGTAGAGCAAAAATATCGGAATCAATCTGGATGTGATAGTATTGAAGAATAATGAAGACTTTTAAAGAGAGGATTCAACAATTGAAGGATCGCACGAAGGTTTTTAGGAAAATGTTTTATGAAAACTGTAAGTTGGAGAAAAATATTTACTGGACCTGTTCTGAGTCACAACTGCCTCATGAAAACAATAATGGGTGGAGAAACGAACGGAAAGAACTTAATTAGGAAAAACTCGGTTAGCTGGTGGAAGGTTAGCAGAGCTGCAGCAAACTAATCTGTGAATTGATGACTGCCGATATATGTGATGTTAAGCTTCACTCCACTGGCTACGGGATGAATACCCACGCCTGCGAAGCAAGAGGTTCCGGGTTCAAGTCTTGCCTGAGTGAGTCTTGACCACCCAGGGCATGAAGATGTGTATCCTTATGCATCCTGTGTAAAAGTTCAAGCGATGTTTTAAGATTGGTGAATCTATAATTTAAAGCTGTGCATTAAATAAGTCGAAGCTTTTTTTGATTGAATCCCAGGATAAGGACTGCTTTGAATTAATTATTTTCCTGTAGTTCTGCGGGAAATCAGCAAGTGCCTGTCATCTGAAATAATCTATACCAAAAACTCCTTAACTTAAAATCTTAGCACCGCTGAATGCATTTCCATCATTAGTCGTAGATACACTAACTTTAGGGTATAGTGTAATTCATGCTGGTGACTACTCACCCCCTGCCACACACCCCTGAGGTGGCTTGCAGGGTTATCTGTAGATGAATGCACGTTGAATCACCTGAAGCTATCATAGTTAAATAAGAAAAAAACTGTGAACAACTATCCGAAATTCCCCGATGAAAAAATGTGGAGAAAAATGACCTAACGTCAATTAAAATTCGTAAGGCATTTGAATGATAATTTTGATGCTCTTTAAGCAACCCATTAAGCTTGCCTTTTTCCATTCGTGCGCTGGAAAGTGCTTCATGAAATGTGTGTCTGCAGGTGAGAGTTGAGTTTCAAACTGGAACACACAATCATCGTTTCCACGAATCCTTTTCTGAGTCGCGAGTGAGTGGAGTTCAGCGATCGTCACTAAAAGCAGACACGAAGGAGGCGCACAGGTGTATTTCATGACTTTTGAGAATATAGTGCCGTACGTCTCCGTGAGTTTTTCCTTAACTACTCTACTTTCTCTCATCTTTGGAATTATTATCTGTGGTGCTCAAGTGCTCACCCGATCGTGTACTCCATTAAGTCTCCCAGGTACTCCTTCTTTAACCTTTGCGCATGACATCCATCATATCGGAATCGTTCCGTATTGAACATTATCTCTCAGTTTAAATTCTGATGGATAGGTACCAAGCTGTGATACAGAACTTGAACGCGTGATGATCCAAAATTTGATATGTATATACAAATGCAAAAGTTTCTTGGTCTCCTTCCACAGATTTATTTTCCTGGTACGACATGTTTCGACACAGTGGTGTCATCATCAGGTAGACACCGCTGTGTCGAAACATGTCGTACCAGGAAAATAAATCTGTGGAAGGAAACCAAGTTACTTTTTCATTTGCGAAATTCAACTTCCACACAGTTGAGCTTGAAACCATGGAAAGTATTGATATGTATATAGTTCATGCATCTGGTGTATACCGACACTTTTTTTATAATTCAAAACTTTTTGTGGTCTAGAATTTCATGTCATGCTAATATTTATAAATAACCATTAATATTGTTACTATATATACTAAAATTATTCTCCATATTTATATTTTACTTCCATTTAGCGTGAAATAAATAAATATCACTAAATTTGGAGCTCATTATTTTCATAGAGACAACAAAAATCTCAGCTAACAAAGAATTGAGTCCATGTTCTAAAAGAATACTAGTATATTTTCTACTCTTTTACATATACAAAATATTCCACATATTATGCCTTCATCAACATTATCATCTCAATGGTTTAATATGCCGGATCCTTAGTCGATATGAATTTAAACAGTGTGAATATTACACTTATGGTTTTTCTTGCAACATGAGTTTTAAGAATTTCACAATTATTTTCCTAGAATATATTTCAATGCAATCACTCTGTTTTTCTCGACCTGTGGAATTATTCGTCCCCAACCTACCTACCCACTTATCGTTAGTGGCGCAATTGACCTCACTTTACTCTTGCCTCCCCAAATAACCAACCAACCAAGTGCAGTATAGGAATGGTACTGGAATGCTTAAATAGATTGCAGAAAGGGAAGATTTAAAATATAGTTTAAACTGTTGATAATCAGGGACTGTAAGAGCTGCGCAATATATTGCATATACAATTATTACTCTCACCAAGTAGACTAGTGAAACACTTGTGATTATTGATTTCTGATTGCACCTCACCCTGCATGAGACAGCACCTCGCATGATTTGGTTTCCAGCATGCATTATTATCTATCATAAATAATTTTCAATGTGTTACCATGTTTTAACCTGCGTATTGTATGTTTAATTACGTAACACTGTCCAAGCTCATGGCTTTTCCACCAATTGTTCTTTCTCATCTTATCTGCCCGGGTAGCGTGCGGGGGTTCGATCTTGAACTGCGAAGAATAGTTCATGCCTGGCGTGAAATCACCCAGTGGTACACACCATTAAGCTGGCTTGCGCGGTACTCCTAAGGCGGCACTTATACGCGTACGATGCTTGTAGATCCTTACCTACCTCTTGACGCAGACCCACGTCCACAGCCCGCTCGCCCGATCCCTCCCGCGTATCAACTGCATTCGGGGTTCGCCTCGGTGCGTTGACGGCTGCTGAGATGGCCTCCCACGTCGGGACTCCAAATCCTCATTCATTCCCTCATGTCACGGACCCATCTCACCCGGGAAACATCGAGCAGTGTCCGGCGAGTGAAGCGCCCGTCACGTGTGCTCTTGTGTGGCCTTCCTTAGTGAGTGGTTTAATATCATCTTTAAGATATGCTCCTCCTCCGTCCTCGACATTTATTTCAGGTTCTCTATTTTTCTGCTCAAAATTCGAAGAAATGCGTTTCAAAACATTTTTGTCATCTGGTCCACAGTTGTCCCTAAGCCTTAGTCATAGACTATGACCAGGCATTATGTGCGTATATTGACATCGATTTAAGACAACTGCTTATTTCATTCTTAGCTTATAATATTCTGCTGTTCAGTCGTAAGCGTTAACTGGACTTCATAAATTAGAGAAAAGACTACAATCGGCTAAAATTTGAGAACTTAAGCGTCATTTAGTTACTGCTATTTAAAACGTTCTTTAGCATATCACACAAAATATTTCGGTATCATTAACAGATGACAGTATTTCCGCTATTGTGAAATATATAATTTCAACCTTTAAAATCAAAACCTTTCCTCGACTGTTTTGGCTATTTCGAAAATTCAGCTGGCGTTCGAAGGAAAGTTCAAATAATGAATTGATATTTAAAAATAATAATAATAAATAATAAAACGTTTATTGTCGCAGACCCTTATCGGTCTTTATAAAATATAGTGCTATGACGAATGAAATCAATGCCTAAGGAAGTGCTGTAAAAATATTACTGGTAATAACTCTTGCCCATATGGTTATTCTTTCTTTATTGGTTGGTCTCTGTAAGCTGTTTTTAAATGCATGGAATTATATTTAACTTTCCCATTATTATAAGGTTTAAATCCATGTTCTCTGAACTAAAACATTGATTGAAATTTATTCATTTTTCATTTCGATTTGATGTCCGCAAAGAAACTCCCTCCACGATGCCTCTATTTTATATCATTCTTCTTAACTCACGACTTTTATTGCGGAAGGAAATTTCGGGATCTTCTTCAGAAATATGATAATGGTTGGAGCCGTGAGAGAACGGTGGTGCTGCGACTCCTTCCTCGGAGTGAATCAGAAGAGGGTTGGCTTCTTCCTTCGTGCGGCCGTTCAAAACGAAAAAAAAAAGAAATACAACCTCATCAGGCGCCTTCCATGTCCGCTATACGCTCCTTCTCGTCGGCTATCAGCCCACCCTAAGGTCCCCTCCCCAATACTACACTTGCTCTCATCTCGGAGCAATTCCTTATATGGATCGGAAAAGAAAGCGGGAAACATGCCATTACAAAAGTCGTAACTCCCCCTCCAAGAGAGCAAGAGGGAAGTCTTTAAGTGGCACTTTTGGTGTGAGCGACGCGTCAGTTGTGGGGGGGCGATGGGAAAGAGTGTGGAGTGGAAACGTGGAAGAGGAAAGGCACTTCGATAACGAGTGAATGCGAACGGAGCCTGGAAAAAGTCTTGTTTGCCGGTCTCTTATCTGTCTCGCGGGCGACGGCCTGCTATGGCATCCTGATGGCCATCCTATGAGGGTTTTTATCCTTGTCGATGAGTTGTTCCTGTACTAAATTCATGTACTTTTAGTGCTCGATACTCGTTCGCCTGGGGGAGAAAAAGAGGTATTTTAAAAATTTACGTGTGATACTCCGGAAAAGACGTTCTCCCAATGCCTGCCAAAGCTTAAAAAGAGGCGAAATGCAGTAATTCCTGTTGCTCACGGTAAAATTTTCGGTAAAACGTTTTATAAAATCGACTAATTTTATAAAAATGAGCTTGCTGACGATAAAACCGTTAAATAAAACCCAGTTTTATAATACGTTTTACGGAATAGGACAGGTTCTATTTCCAGAAAACCGTTATATGCAACAACCAATGAGATGTTCCGCTCATAGCGTTGATAATAATCTCGTCTCCATGGGAAGCAAAACTAGAAAAATGTAAACAAACATGGCTGGAAGTTCATGGAACGTTGAGGCAGTACCTTTCTTGTTAGAAGAATGCGTTACAGCCTTAGCACCGTTGTGTGAGATCAGAAAGTAAGTAAATAATTAACCTAACAGTCATCCAAAAGATAGTGCATTTATCACTTCACGTGTTCGCAAAGCATCTCATAGATGGCAGGACATTGCGGTTTTATGAATAGTTTTACCGTGAGCAAGCAAGTACGTTTTACATAAAAGTTTCAATCAAAATGTTTATAACACTCTTTTATGGAAAATTTTACCGTGAGCAACAGGCATAAGTAATAGGTGATTGAGAAAGAAATATTAAATGGAGGCGCGGAATGGCTGAATTTACTTTCCTTGTAGCTAAATATGGCGGTAAAAGAAACAATGTTATCTGGCGTAATGCATGGAGGGTGAAAATTCTACAATGGAGGTATGAAGGGATGATAGCGTGCAAATGGTCGTCATACAAGTTAGAATTTTGGGGAAATGAGAGGACATCATCAGTAGTATATTAAACAAATGGAAGGGATGACCCCTATGTAATTTATGCGACAGTGGGGAGTCTTCTCTGAAGTTATCTTTAAATAGCTACCTCTAATAAGAACTCTCAATATATTCTTGGAATATTCATTTATTCTTGGAGGTTAGCGGTCGCCTTCCCCAACGAAGTTTTGGTATGTCACCACCGCATAAAAAGGCTACCCTACTTAACTGGAGCCATACTGAGCTGCTGAGGTCACTGAGGCGCCGATTCAAAATCCTTTTCTTTTGGCGTGTACCTCTCGAACTATATGGCATGGATAGCCCAGGGGGGTAATCCACATTTTATGACGTAATCTCACTTAAGTGAGAATACGTCATAAAATGTGGAAAATTACGTCATTTTTCGTAGTTCAACTGCGCCACCCAGGTGGCGTGACCATCTTCGGCTCTCAAGCGGTGAATTGCCGGTAGATTTATTTTATTCATCCGCTCTTTCGACTCTTGATCCGTATCTTTCAACTCTTGATCCGTTTCATTTGGCTCCGCATTTGATTAGTTCCATTCCGGCAAAGAGTCATTAAAAAGGTGAGATTACTAAATAACCCCCCTGTTAGTATTTTCATATCCATTTGAGCCCTAGGAGCCATAGGAGTGCCTTCACCATAACCTTCAGCAAACCCTTCGCCATATTATATATTATACCATGATTAGAGGCAATCGAGTGAAAGACGGGAATAACAAACATCTCTAGGAAAGGAAGGAGTAACAATGCTTATGTGCTGAGAAATGAAATGGGTGTAAGTGAAGAAAAAAACAAGTATTTTACAGTACTTATGAGGTCCTAGGAATTTTAAAACACGGCTTCTTATAACGAATCTCAGGGTGCATTTCAAATTCACCTATTAGTAGAGACCGCGAATTAGTTCAATTCATTCTTAGTTGGAGCTTTGTGCGGTCATTGACCAATACCATATTTCAAATTGGTAATAATGATTAAAATGGTGAAAACACCCGGTAATCTCATTCCATTTCCTTATATTTAAAGATTCTAAACACTGGTTTTGCATGGTTAGCTCAATGAGCGGGATTAGAAATCCCTAATCCGATGCAACTATCCTGTTGTAGGTCTATATTCATGGTTGTAAGGTTAGAGAGCGATATGTCATCACGAAAAAAGCACTAAATATTAGCATCGCCAGAAACAATCTGTTCATTTTTTATAACTTGTCTTGCCAACGGCTATAAACAATGGTCACAAAATTTCTAAACTTCGTTATTCATTATCTGAGGAATAACTCTGTGACAAGGTCCCTTGGGAAATGAATATAGTTTTTAACTGTATGAATGCGATGGTCATTTCTTTGTTTTGAGCCTAATTGCAATTCAGGATGATGAAGGAGAGATATTTTTCATGCTGTTATTTTGGATTAAAGTTGTGATATGCGACCACCAGGGGCCTTTTTTCCGCTCAGAATATGCATAGGCTTTCCATGGTTCCTTTTTTGTTGTTTTGTGACTAACGTTCATATTTTATTGTTGTTGCTAGAGAAAATATGGTATGTGCAATATATTTTTAGGAACGAGAGTTCTAACTGCTGCAACAATTTTTGGCAAGTTCATGCGTCATTTACAGGACTTAGTTGAGACACAGTTGCCTCAAGCATTTTTAATCAAGTATCCGTGATATGTCCCAAAAATACCGAAAAAATGACACTGTGTTGAATAGCCCAAATAATATCCTTTCATTTAATTTTATGCATCATGGGATGCGTCACTTAATCATTAAGAAGTGTTTCGGTAGGAAATAATATGCACTCGAGGAAATTCACGTATTCGGATCATCATCAGCTTGTTTCCTAGTGGAACGTGCACTCCGTCCCTTAACGTTACCCTTTTTCCAGTTAAAATAATTCGCTCCTTCAATTTCGATTCATTTTATACTAATGAATCAAGAATGTGGAAATCTCCCGCATTGCAATCTGGGTGAAAAATTTACCATTTCCGATATTGATCATTTTTGATAATAAATTTCAATTGCCTTCGCAACATCCTGAGGTGATTTTTTTCAGGGAAGGCGAACCGTGAAATCTGAGCATAGGAGGGCGGAGGGGTGCTCTGTCTGGAGAGTCGGTTTAATACGGAACGGGGTTATAAGGGAACGAAAGGGGTCCTCGCCCCCCCCCCCCTTCCAGCGGAGATAAGGGATACTGGGGGATAAGTGAGCGAAGTGCCGTGGGGCGCAAGGAGAGACGTAGGAAGAAATTCCAGGGCGAAATAAATCATTTAATTAAAGACATAATGAGGTGGAAGCTCTGGTTCGAGAGGCACCGGTGGGGAATATAAATCAGAATACTCGCGCGGTGACCCGGTAGTTTTTTATTTATAGGTTCCCGGCCGTAAGCGCTGTAAATCTCCCAATTAGAGAGAAGGAAGCCGAGAGAAAGAAAAGAATTGGAGGGATGGGTCCTTCTCTATACACCCCTTTCCCCACCCCCAACCCCACCCCACTCCTCTCTCATACCCAACTCACGGGGTCCTGGAGACGCAGTAATGAGTAATGTTTATGGTTTCAATAAGGACATAACTCAGGCTCGGAAGGGATTTAAACGTCTAAATAAGCAAATGCTCCTCTCTCAAGCTACGCTCAGATGGGGGGAGAAAAAAAGTGAATTTTACGGTCCAGATGGTTGGAAGGTCATGCCGGGATATGAGAGGACCGTAAAACCCCGCGGGGAATTCGACGGCTGGAGACAAAAACTGCGTTGTCATTTTTAAAGCCGTGTAGTGGCGACCTGGAGGGAGGTATAATAAATCATCCGGAAAATGAAGTTCCGTGCTCATGAATATGGGCTTCGGGAGTGTGTGTGTGCGTGAATCCGAAAATTGAAACGCCTCCCCAGTTATTAATGCTGTTATACTGAGCGGCAAATATTTGAATAGCCCTTGTAAAGTGCAGGCCTAATGCTCCTCGCATTTGATGCAGCGGGCATTATTGGAGGACTCTGTGCTGAACTTTAAATAGTGGTACATAATTTTTTTTTAAACATGTTCCTGAGTTATTGTAGCTTTCGATCATAAATAATCACAGGTAAGGTGGGAGCACCTATGCAAAATCCACTGATTTCTTTCTCTAGCAAATATGTCCTAGTCTCCGCTTGCCAGATTATAAATGTAGCCGACAGTGCACCCATAATTGTAATATATAAATTTTCAATTGTATAAGAAATGCATTTATTTGGACCAAATGAATCAATATAGAATCGTTATAAAACTTTACAGTATTTAGTTCTCCCTGCAACCAATTATTGCCACTGTTAGTACACTAGGACTGCGCAAAGTAATTATTCACGAATTAAAAAATTCCGTGACTAACGAGTAATAAGCAAGATATTACATGCATAAAAATGGCATTCTTTAAAGAGCTTTTGATTTAGGGTAGAATAAACTTTGGTCCACTACAATGGTTAAAGGACATTTACAATTACAAATAAAATATTTTTTATTAAGTCCATCACAATTTTCTGATTAAATGCCCTAGTTTGCACATTTTCATGCTGAATAAATGCATTGTTAATAATGAGACCGAGGTTGACGTCACTGCTACGTTCACCAAAGCTAAAAGTCCGTTGCTGTGCAACCCATGAGAAACTCTTGTCCTCAGCACTTGCCATTAACGTTTTCTTCATAACATCGTCTGTGTACCGTTTTTTAGTCAAATTGTTTCACTTTGGTTGAGAGAATCGAGAAAGTTTACATCTCTGAAAAGTATCTACCGATCCCTTCGAATTATCTGTGTAGTTTTTCTTGATCTCTCATTGGTAGAGACGTATCAATACGTTTGCCTATGTGATGGAGATGAGTTCTTTCGTGCCCTTCTCTTGTACATACATTTCCTTAATGATCGAGCAGAAATGAGACCCAAAGTTTAATTTCTGGTGTTTCGTAAGTTGTTTGAGTTAAAGCAATTTTTCCCTAGAAAGGTTGAAACTCAATGTGAACTTCCAAGAAAGGGGACACGACGCCCACTGTAGGTATTACCTCCTCCCTTTTTAATGGCATTTTTCCACCTTAGCGCTATGATTACGGATTATCTTGGGAGCGAGCTCAGTTTGTACCTTTTTTAGGGCCGTATTACAGATTTTCATAATTCCTTGGAATGTATTTCTTAATGCGTATGCAACATTTCATAAAAGCAGTCACTGTTTTGTGATATAGATTTCTCGGGTTTCCATCCAGGTGATGTTGTTGTGTTGCACCCACGTATCGACATCCATCAGTCATCCATCGTCTTCAGGGTGAATGGTTTGGCCAGATGGGTGTCACATATTTATTAGGGAAGTCATGTGATCATTTTCCCGCCCTTTTCTTCAATTGGTTTATGGCTGGTTTCCAAGCACTACTAAGCTGGAAACCTTTGTCTTGGTTCATGTTGTTCGTTTCTAAGTGGATTCCCACAGCCTCTTTTACAATAGGTCCCAGTAGTTTTCAGCACGGCGAAGAAGTTTTGTTTCGGCGAAATCGATCTTGTGACCATTCTCGAGGCCATGTTCCGCCACCGCAGATTTATCAGGATGGAAGAGCCTAATACACCTCTTATGCTCTTTCATGCGTGTCTCGATGGTGCGTTCCGTTTCCCCGATGTACACCTTACCGCATTCGCACGGAATGCGGTAAACACCTGGTGCTTTCAGTCCTAAGTCGTCTTTGGCGGTTCAAAGTGTGTCTTTGAGTTTTCCTGTTGGTTTGTGGATCGTTCCTATTTCATGCTTAGCCAGTATTCTTGCTATCCGGTTTGATATAGTTGGGATGAAGGATGTTAAGTATTCGCTGGTAAAGCCTTAAATCTTGCAATCACGTTTGTACTCCTCCTTTGCGTTTTACTTATTTTGAGCCCCAAAATGTTCTCTCTGAAATGATGACAGAGCTTTTCGGAGTTGGTGTGGTGGCTATGAGAGTAGGTTGTGGCTTACGATGGGCTCCAGTAAGCAATCGCTGACGGTCGGGCTGGGTTTGGGGTATCGCGAGAAATCACCCCTCCTTCCTCACCTCTCGGCACCGGTTGACCCCAGGGGACTCACCGCCACATGGTCCCTCCACCCTGCCCCCTCCACCCTGCCCCCCTCCCGGAACGACTTCCTGTCACGGGAAGCTGTGGGTGGGCTATTTGGTGGTTACGTTGAGCTCCATCATATGGATAGGGCTCATCATTTCAATGAAATGTCCATTCTGAAAGTGTCTCCCTTGATTATTTTCTTGAAATTTTCAGGCGTTAATTCCTCTTATTTGAATACTGTGCCTTAAATTCGAAGTACCATAACATTGCATTGAAATTTTCACTTATATATATAAAATTAAGTCGAGTCGCCTTTTTTTATTATAAATTGCTACCTAAGATGAAGGCATCCATTGTCTGAATGTGGAAACATGAGCGCATCAAGTGGTGACTTGAGTCCTCAATGGAGATTGAAGAGCGTACGACACAAGACTTCATTGTCACTCTTCGGCGAAGGAAGCAGGCTTCCAGATAAGTTCCGGAGTGCGGCTAGAAGGGACGCGATAATGTTGAAAAGTGCCGACGGGCAGATGACCGGATAGTCGGTGCTCGTGACGAAGGAGTATGCTTCTTTGATTTCAGAGCAGAGGAAAGATGACGCAGGTCCATTCAGAACTTGAATCAGGGACACGAAAAACCGTGTGTCACTTGATGAAATTTTCCTTCATGCAGTTTTCGAAAACAGATCAAAACTTAAGCGAACCGAAAAAATATGCATTAGGTGTATGAGTGGGGATTAGGGACGATTCACAACCATCAAGTTCCTTCCTCACATTACTGACAAAGTAAGCTAAGCAACGTGAGATGTATTAAACTCGTTTTTTTACGTGTGGGAGTAGTCTTCATGTCGTACTAGATGAAACCATCCACTGTGCTTGAGTTCATGGCAATTATTGGCAGATAATATTTTAAGGGTCTATGTAAATTTTATATGTTGTCCCAATCAATGAGACATTATTAATAAGAAATAGTTGATTTTATTTTAAATTTATTTCACTTCTATTTATGAAATAATAAGGTTTCGATTTTCTTTATTTCGACTTTAGCTGATACAAATCCTTTCAGAATGTTTTTCTAGAAATGTTCCATCACACGACCCTGCTTAGGCACTGCTGAGATTTGAATTATTTTTTCATCTGGTTGAGGGGTGGAAAGGGAGGAATGAGATGGTGTGTGCGAGGGACAGCTAGGGAAGGGTGAAAGGCAGAATCATCCACAGCATGGAAATGCCTGCGGGCAGAAGAGGAACGATGTGTAGTGAAAGGGACAGGATACCCCGGAATAGGAGAATCCCAGTGTATTTCTTACGGTAGGTAGTCATATTTACTCGGGCACACAAGTCATTCCAGGCAGAAAATGACTCTTTTAACTTCAGAATGCGGATACTTCTGAAATTCTCGCAATTCATTATCTAACTACACACGCCTAAATATTTTTTTTTCTTTTAGGTCACGTGAAAATCATAATTTTTTTCCCCATTTGTTCATGGGTTCTTTGAGAGTTCTTCTCTCTTTACCCTTTAAAGCAATAAGTCGTGCTTTTAAAATTTAATAGTATATCATGGAATCATGTTCTATTCCCGTTAATATATTTAGTTTTCATGACTATCCTTTCATAATCAAGGCAATATTCTGTCTGACTGTCCCTTTTAATTTAAAGTAGCCATGTCAACCAGAATTCTGAACCCAATGTCTCTCTTGGTGTTTAATTTATCATTGTTTGAACTTTTATTTCCGTCTAGAGGAGGATATGATGCACTGTTGGTGCATGAGCTGAATGTACTAAGTCTTCTCGGGTCTTCCACCTGGTGAGAAGCGAAATCTTGCGCAACTCAATTAGCACCTTTTGCCCACGATATTTTAGTCCCGCATGAACATAACGTTCCATTTGATGCAATTTTTCTCGACTGTAAAAAGGCATTTGATTAAGTTTCCCATAGAAAGTTACTCATTAAATTAAAATCCTACGGGTTAGACGACGACGTGATTACCTGAATTAGAGAATTCTTAAGCAATCGCGTGCAAAGGGTTGTATTAGACGGCGCCATCTCTAAAAGTCACATCAGGTGTCCCATAGGGGAGTGTCATAGGCCGACTTCTGTTCCTTTTGTACATAAACGATAGTGTGTGTAACAGTTGACAGTAAGCTTAGATTATTTGCAGACGACGTAGTGGTGTATAGAGAAATCCTTAGCCTTAATGATAAGCAAGCGCTAGCTAAGGACCTCGAGGCAATATAGGAGTAGTGCGATGCGTGGAAGCTAGAATTAAACCTGAAAAAATGCGTTATAATGAATTTTTGGAAACAGAAAAACTCTCCATATAACAGCTATTGCATACACAACAGCAAATTAGAGACTGTAGAATCGGTTGAATACCTCGGAGTTTAACTGTCTAATGATCTCTCGTGGAGTAAACATATTCGGGAAATTACCGGCCAAGCTAATCGTAAATTGTGATTTGTTAAAAGAGTACTTTGTAAGTGCGACGATAAATTCAGGGAAATCAACTACTTCTCCCTTGTTAGACCCACTTGAAACACGCTTCCAGTATTTGGGATCCTTATGAGGTAGGATTGAAAACAGCTAGAACGCGTGCTGCGAAGATCGGCGGGATACGTAAAAGGCCGTAATGATAATCTCGTTAGTGTTACTGACCTTTTGCAGCAACTTGGATGGGAATCGCTTCCAGACCGTCGATTAAAATTTAGACTCAATCTATTATGTAAGTTCTAAACCGATTTATTCTATGACGGCGTTGATAACATTTTACGAAATCCAACATACTACGGTAGATCAGATCATGAGAATAAAATTAGGGAACTGGACTGAAGAACGAACAGATTAAAATGTCATTTTTCCCGCGAACGATAAGGGACCATAACAGCTTCCAATGAGACTTTTAACGAGGTTTTTCGATAGGTATTGTAGCTCTTAGTAGTAGAAGTACTCCCTAATACTTGAATCCTTATCTGCTACCTAGTACTAGCAGCACGCCGTCCAAGTTTTCAACAAAACTCTTGAATCTCTGTCCATTTATGTTCAGTTGCAAAATACATAAATAGTAACGGTCCCTCTACCATTGGTAGCATATATGTAGTGTAGTACATGATTGTGAGGCTTCGCCTCGTGACAAGCATTAGCGATTTAAGCTAATGCAATTAGTCACAGTTACACTAACTTTAGGGTATAGTGTAATGCATGTTGGTGAGAACTCACCCCCTGCAACACCCCATTGTGGTGACTGGCAGGGTATTTTGTAGATGTAGATGTTTCCTAATAATAGTATTACACACTCTGCCATTAAAAACTCGCGCAGTACGGTATGAATATGAAGCTAGTATTTCTAAAGTAAGTCGACATGTAAGCGTTATATATTGAAACTGAATACCGTCGACGAAAAGAGCAGTCAGAAGAAGATAAGATTCCAGTGACGTGCAAGAGTCTAGTGACATCGTGTAAGAGTGTACTAGTAGTGGCAGCTAGCAACGGAATCTTAGAGATAAAGAAGCTTTTTATTGAAACACATCTGCGAAGCATACCATTATATGTCTTTGACGACAGCATTAGGTGAGAAGACTGAAAGCACTGGGTATGTGGTGATTAGGGAGAACGACGAAGATAAAAATAACGTATGGAATCGAAATGAAGCCGTACAAAAAGGTGGGGAAAATGTGTTCGGTTAGAACTCAGCTAATTAGAAGAGACAACAGTCCCTTGAGAACAATAATGGCAGATAAATGAATAGAATGAACAAGGATGTAATTAATAATGCAAATTTGTATGTCTGCCTTGATAAGATATTATAGAGAAATGATCTGGTCAGTTGAAAATATGCGTGTGCGGTTTTAACGGCCATAGAAAACCATTGTCGGGATTGATGACTGCTGACGATGCACTTTTTGTCCGGAAGATGACAGTAAAGTTTAATATTCCAACTGTGGACTGAATAAATAGGGTGGGTGTTATAACTTCGATGTCAACCATGAGTTTTGAATCTACTGTGGGGTATAGGTATGTTATAAATATTGGTTGTATAGCCTTTGAGACAACTCATGGTCATGCAGTAGTTCCGTTAATAGGCCTCTGGGGAGTACAGTGCATATTTATGGAAGGCAATTCAAGAAGATTAAATTTGCCGCAAAATAAATTGAGTTTTTGCCAAATGTATACGACCCATTTGGGGGAAAATGGGATGGGATTATTTTTATTTTGCATTTTCACAAAAAAGCATAATTTTGCCTTGAAAGCTGTTTGCTATGCTGTCTTAAAGATCGCCAGACTTAAATCCGTTATGTTAACTCGGTTCTCACTTAGCTGATGGTATCAATGGCCTTTTCCCTGACAATTTTCAGCCCACCGGACTCTCAGGGAAGTAAGTGTTCCGTGCATTTTCATGCTCCTGCTGCACCCAAAAATATAATGCTGATTGTTTTTCAAATTAAAATTTGATTCATCATGCATTCCCCTTCCCTGGCAAAGCCGGCGGAAAACGAAAATCACGTTGTGAATTTGGCAATTTCCGTTTCAAATAAAACCCGAGAGCGTGGGATGTGGATGCACTCGAGTTACAGTGGGTGCAGTTAACTGGGCGGAAAATAGATCTATTTGATCGACCATATTTACGATAGCTTGAATTCATTATTTATGCCAACGAAATGAAGTGCTGCCTGGCTAACGGAGCGCCAACGTAGAGGAGGGCATACAAGGGGTCTGTCGAGTCACGTGACCGGCCTGCGGTTTTGTTCCCTTCGTGATTCTCACAGTGCAAACAAAGGGAACCCCTCCCTCCGTCCCTGAACCCTACCCCACCCCCTCCCCTCCACCCGCAGTCTCGTCTCTCGACCCACGTGTTGTTTCATCCCCTCTCCATGTAGGTGTCTCTTAAATACGGAATCTTGAGACGAGGGGAGGGATACTCGGGTGAGCGTGGGAGTGCATTTAGGAATTGAAACCTGAGAAGGGAATGTAAACTGCAATAGACTTTCAACAAGTGAGCTGACGCATATCGTGCACTTCATTTACGATTTTATCATTCCGTATTTTGCGTCATTCATCGCTCAGAACTAAGAACATACCGAAAGGGGGAGTACTTCACCGCAGAAAAAAATATAATTAGAATAATGGGATATTTTTATTTTCCATCAGGTTATACAATGGCATTGCATTTGTCCATCAACTTAAACAACAGTGCACTAATACAGTTAAAACACTTTGGAAATGTTATGTCCAGATTTAGATTCAAGTTTGACATACCATTCTAGCAAAGAAAATCCACTCAAATCTGTATAGATATGGAAATTTCTGTATTTGTTATTTTAATAAAATATCTTTACGCTCTTAGAACTTCAGCAACTGCTAAAAACGTATAGGTAAATGTTTCTGAAAAAAGGTAGGTATATTGTTCATTTTTAGATATTGAGAAGGCTATGACAGGATAAATATTAATAAGTCGTGGACGGGTATTAATTACTTTGGGGGAATGAGCAATTGTTAAACGTTATGATTCCCGCTGTATTCCCACCTTCACTAATTTAAAGATCGCCCTCCTCTTACTGCCCACCTATTTGTTGGCGGCAAACACTTGACACAGCCACTATTTACGACATCTTGACGGGTTACCATAGCATTCTTTAGCTATGTTAATCATTAATAGCCACTTACACCCTCTAGAAACTTCCCCCATTTGTCCACAGCTTATTTATTGACTTGCTTATTTCGCACCTAAAGCTTTAGCGTTATTGCATGCAGTCCCCGTGCCGTCTGAAGATTTCAGGCTATGTAATAATTCGCCTCGTGTAAATCACCGCCGCTTGATTAGCAGTGTTAAAATTGCTCTTAAAGTGGACTTCCGTAGACTTGTGCTATCAAGACAATTTCAATTTAAGGCAAAGTATTTTTTATCGTCAATGTATTATATGCTCTTTCCAAGTTATTTTATTAATCCATTTTAAAGTTTAGCTTCATATTTGCCAACGATCTCCGATGATGTATCCTGTCCGGTAATTCTTTTGGTAGTGAACATTTTTTTGCTAATCCCTCATCTACTAATAAATAAAAGCATCCCCGTCAAGTTATGTGCGCTTTCTTTGTTTTTTTTTTAATTTTTTGAAGCCGAAGGCTTAGGGTCCTATTAATAGTCGACACTTTAGGCTAAAGCATACTTAAGATGGGCTAAAGTGTCCTTCATGCGTTTCATGGGCATCACTTTACACATAATAACGCTAAAGCGTCACTTTACCGTAAAGTGCTCCCCGGAGCTCACTTTAGGTGCTAAAGTGATCTTTAGAGATAAAAAAAATGGATGCGCTAGTTCTAAACGAAGTTGAAATCCTTGTCGGCTGGGTTGATATCGCCGAGGAAATGGAAATTTTGATGAGAAACCATCACCGGAGATACATAAAGGCCTTTCACTCGGTAAATTAATTTGCACAATCTGTAATTGCGGGAATTCACTATTCACATTTTCTGATACAAGGTTCAACGCTTGTACCAGAAAATTGCACCGTGTAAAACTGCAAATTGTGCGAACGCTTGTGCTTTTGTATGAATGACTAAACGGAAACTAGAACCTGTTCTAATTTCATTCAGACAAACACACAATTTCGTATAGTTTCATACATTCTTTTGTACAAAAAATCGCACCGTGTAAAACGGCCTTTTGAGACATGGAAAATCCGGTTGAATATTTCCGGGAAGATGAATGTATACGTCGGTTGTCAAGGAATGTCGTTCAACTTTGTGGCTCATTTTGCGTTCAACTTCCATTATCCACCCAAAATAATGTAAACTATGACAAAAACGCGATTATTTAACTTTCAAACCTAACGACTCTAAAAATAAATTGAAAAAATTAACGAACAAAACCAACATTAACTCCCTAGTGCTAACTATTTTAGACATAAACGACAGAAACACAATTATTTTACTTACAAACTGAATGACAGAAACAGGAGTATTAAACTTGCAAACGCAATGACAGAAACGCTATTATTAAGCTCACAAATCCAAAAAATGACTCTAAAAATAAATTGAAAAAACGAACATAATCAATTGTGAATGAGAAGCAGTAACTTTGTAATTCCACAACTATTTATTAGAAACGACCAAGGTTTCGAGATTGCACGTCATCATCAGGTTTCAAATTTCATTCAGGTTGCATTCAAATTTCATTCCATTCAGGTTTCACGTCATTTCTAAAAATAACATATGTGGGATCACACAGTTACTGCTTCTCATTCACAATGCTAAGCAAATTCCATCAAGCCACGCCTGAGACAACGGAACTTAACCAAATTTAACGATCCCTAATGCCAACTGCGACAGAAACGCAAATATCAAACTTACAAACACAACAAATGACTCTTAAACAAACTTGAAAAATAAACAAAACCAAAGGTAACTCCCTTCTCTAGACTTACCAAAAACAATTAACAAAAAAACTAAAACAAATTTCGAAACTTATTGACGTATCTCGACTTATTAATTAACAAAAGCTACGCTACGTATTTATCATATTAAGAGACAAGAAGAAAAACCATAAATTTAAAACGAAAATACTTAAACTTCGCACCTTACTACGTTAAAAGAAGGAAATTCAACCCAAAAGAACATCGTGAATGCCACAATCTCTCTGGAGGACGAGATCAATTGAATCTGACGAAAATGCTACGTTTGTCAACTGTTTCCGAAACTATTTGTTGACTTACATTGCAAACATGCCAGTTTTTCATTGGGATATCGACACTGTGACAGCTTAAGTCTCACTTTTTAAAGTGAGACATTTTAGGCCACTATGAGACGCACTTCACGTAAAGTCTCACTTTATCCTAAAGCGACTCTTTACGAAGGTGGTCTTTAAAGTCTCGACTATGTATCACACTAAATTAATGTGTTAATAATTTTTGGTTTAATCTGGTATGCTCGCTTGTTGCCAAGAAACTGTTTTGTATTTATCCTGTAAATTGGAATGGTAGACATCTATTCAACCATTTTGTTAGTATAATTTAAATTTCACAGGTTTGTTGATATTTGTCAACCTTTTATGCCCGATAAATAAATATGCAGTGAATTTATCACCAAAGTTGTTATGGCAATTGTTATTTTTATCTGTTTCTACCTATTTTGTTTCATGGTTGACAAGAAATTAAAAGAAAAGAAAAATTAACTTAATTTTGTTTTTTCTCTGTCCATGTGGATGAGATAAGGTTAGTTGTTTACCTGTTGTTTTGATTGCATGTTATGAATATCTCTTTTAATTTCAGTTTGGGTTGCCTTTCGTTCATATCAGCTGTTCAACTCTCTTGAGTGTTGTGTACTCTTGAGTGTAGGATAATGAAATTTTCCTCGAATTTTGAATGCCTATTTCACGTGTACAAAACGGCCGTTGTTGGAATGGCCTGTAGTACAATTCATGCGACTCTTTCTGTTTTAAACGTGGACACTTGCTGCGTTATCTTTCCTTCTCTTCCTTTCCTCTGCGCGGAATGAAAGTCATAGGGACTGGAGAGCACCTTTTCCTAAAAAGGCGGTTCTGAGTGGTTCACTTCAGTGGAGTGGGCGGAGGGGGTGAGGGAGGGGGAAGGGAGGGGGGAATAGTGGAGAAAGGGGTGCTCTTTGTATTCCCATAGCGTTCGTTCCGGACCGCGCGCGGGTCTCGGGCATAAAAGTGAAGCGAAGAGACAAGTATCGCCTCTTGGGCGACATTACGATACTCCATTTTGTCCTCGAATTCATCTGCTTTCGGCTCAGGATTTGAAAGTACTATATATATATATATATATATTATACTATATCGCTCTCACGAAATAAAAAGAAACACTGCCATAAAGTGCGTGAAATAGCGAAGTTGAGAAAAGCATGGCATGAATCTTTGAACATTTGGGTTTATGTGAATCGTTCGTGCCGTCCCGATTACATTTCAGTACCGACTACAGCCCGTGAGGGGTTTCTCCCGCAAAGGGCTACTCGATGGAGAGCTCAGTTATATGAGATGGGTCAATGGAAGATGTTTTTTTAATTTGCGGCGGAACATGATATGGGAATGGAGGTACGGTGGAGAGATATATGTCCGAAGAAAATTTTAATGATAATTCATTCTTTTCATGCATCAGCAATTTTAGACCGGCTTAGTGGAGCGAGGCAAGCTTAGGTGGTTTATAACGTATTGATACGATTACGGTTTACATATTGATAAATTCGCTGCTTATATTAATAATTCGGTCTATATTCCAGCAATTTTGCAAGGCTCGAGATACGTCGCAAAATTGATCGTGCAAATTGATGTCTAGCAAAAATACTTAAGAAAATTTGCGGTTTCAGGGAGAATTATGTGAAATTTTTCCATGTTAGGAAAGATAAAAAATTATGCGAATTTCACAAAAGTTGGTTTATTCACGACCCGGGTTTCAACACATTATGTCATCTTCAGGTAATTATCGCCCTGAAGATGATCTTCACCTGAAGATGACATAATGTGTTGAAACCCGGGTCGTGAATAAACCAACTTTTGTGAAATTCGCATAATTTTTTATCTTTCCTAAAAAATACTTAGTTGGTTGCTTCATCGTTAGCCGAGGAATTGTCGTTATATTTTGTTGTGATTAATTTTGAAGAGTTATCTGGGGATTTACAAAATTCAATTGTTTTTGAAGGCCATAATTTTTCCAGTAATGGAATTTTCCTGTCTTTTTACAGTTAGCTATCTATATTCTTCTTCTCGGTCTTTCAAATTACTATAGTTACATTTCTTAATTTAATTTCCTTTCATCAACGGTCACTAATAGTCATCATACAGCTGTTCAGTGTTCTGTATTAATCTCATATTTGCATTATCCGTACTGTGTACTATATAATAAAATCGTCTGGGTATATATATTCATGACTTGCTCGCAAATTTTCGGTTCGCCTCAGGGCGTCTCATTTCATTTCCACCGGCTCGTGTGTTGTAACTTAGACCCATACGTCTACTCGTATCCTCGCTAATAAACTCCTCCACAGCTATGTTAATCACCATTGATGGCATTCCGTCTCGACCTGTCGTGCACCCCCATTATATTCATTAAAATATGCCGAGGCTCTATTCACTAGCTGCCACCCGCAATCGTGCCTAATGAGAGAAAATGCCTTCTGCGTAAGGGCTGAATTCTAATTCGCTTCTTCCTGCCACTTCAAACCCCGCACTTCCTCCAATTCACGTCTTCCCACTGCTCCCCCCCCCTGCTCCCCCCCACTTGGCTACTTCCTCTTAACCCTCCCCGTCTTATTCATTCACCCTCTCTGTATCCCACTCCCCTTCTTCCTGCAAGGCGTGTTTATGTCTGAGTTTCAGCCCTTCGGGGAAATTTGGATGTAACTCAATAAACTCTTTAAGGAACGGGAATCCGGTAACTGATTTCGAAGACCCTGGAGCTCATGTCTAAAGCGCGCGCGATGTGACGAAGTGGGGTTATAAGGATGCCCGTAGTTAATTCGAGATCATCCTAGCATGAAATGAGGGCTTAATATTGCCAAAGTATCGTACTTTTCAGTGGCTCTTACCATTCTAGACTTCTGAGAATCATTCATTATCCTTCATTGGTCACCTTAGCAATGTTATTCATGTTTCATTTATTTGATTCAACTCCGTTTTAGCCCATCTCGTTCCGATAAAACAAGTAATGTAATGTATGAGCTGAGCATTATAACAGTTCAGTATCGAGGAGATATTTATAGAAGAGGTCTCATCGAAACAATTAGCAAGAATATTCAAAAATATGGATTTTAAAAGAGCACATAGGAATCATAAAACACAACACAAACTCATATATATTCGAAATTAAAATCTGAAACCCCTTAGGAACAGTAAAGTAACGTCATTATTTAAATACCATGTTCATTAAAATCCAAAATTCGATTGTATGCACTAGCAGATCATGCAATCAAAAGTAACCAAACATTTAATATCCAACTCACAAAAATAATAGATTTAGAAACTAGTCTATCCAAAAGATTATTTATGTAAATGGTGCACATCACAAAAAAAAACAAAAATCCTGCAATAAAAAAACAGCCATCGCCAAATTAAGTAAAATTTATCATAGTTTAATGTTATGGTAACAATTAATTTTGTTTTGATTTTTGAAAGCAACTAAATTTACAACAATAAACAAAAAATAAATAATAGCAACGAAGGTATGATCAAACAATTCATTCAGAAGCGTACGATATTCCATCTTTGGTTTCCGTGGCGTTCAGATGAATTATTCTCCATTTTCGGGTTTCACCGCATAGGTTCCTTTTAGAGGACATTTCCGTACGGTTGGAACACGGGCGAAACTGTTGTCCTATAACAGCAACCTACGCGGTGGAAACCCGAAAATGGAGAGGAATTCAATTAATTCAGAAGTTGCTCTCTCTGAGGCAACTTGAAAAATAATGTATGTATATATATATATATATATCTATACTTTTTAACATAACTATGTACCAAATTTGTAAACCATATCCAATTGATGTACAGTACGCCCAGTTACGTTTATTACAGCCCCTAAGAAGAATGTAAATTGCGAATTGTTTGTAAAAAAAAGAAATAAAAGAATTTACAAACGTATAGACCTATATCTCCTGAAAGAATAAAAAAACAATAAAAAATAATAATATAAATAAGAGGTCATGAAGAGGAATCGTCTTGAATAACTTTTTTCATTTAATATATGATTTTGAGTGTGTCATTTTAATTAATGTTCCGCTAAAATTTCTTAGCTTGTCTTCAAAAATTTTGTGCCAAAACGTTTTAAGACAAAGTTGCAATTAGGACTTTCGGACGAAGCTTTCACTTCTGCGACCACGAAAAATTGAGTAAGGGCATAAAATATTTAAAGGAAATTTTGCGAATAAAATTGTGTTTTATCAATGATTTGGGGTTAACCCAGTGTTGTATTAATTATTTAAAGAGCTTGAGAAAAGAGAACCGTTTCGTCTGTCTGTCTTTCTCTCATTCTCTCGTTTTACTCCGGCCTCAGATGCTAGCATAGCTGGGTTATAATAACTGACTTCATTTCAACCCCAAAAAACGTGATATTAAAATTTATCTGGTGGCTTCATTCTGACGTTTAGCTTACTATTCTCTAGTGGCTTACTTAGTTGTGCGGATGAGACGGGGAATAAAAAAAAGTGTCACTATTTTTTAAGTTATCACCACTCGGCCGTAAACATTAGCATAGCAGTGTGTCCCTCTTCGCTCTCCACAGTGGCGTCTCGGAATGCGTGTGTTGTGAGCCTGTCGAGGTCTGGAGAGGGTTAAAGGGTTGGGGGTTGGGACCCTTCTCCCCCGGCGCGTACGCCTCCTCCCACTAATGAAATATTCCCCCTACCCCCTACGCTCCGCCCCTAAATTATTCAGCGCCGTCGGGGCACGCCAAGTGAAAGTGTCGGACCTACACGGTCGGATCGCAAGCGTGCTGCTGCACCTTGCTTCTACGTGCCACCTACAAAGGTTCGTGGCAAGGTGATGGATTTTCACCAAAACGCGCTCCACAATATGTGCTTCTAAGGTGGTTCCATCGTATAATCACTTAAATGTCATTCTATTCATATTTTGTCTACTTATAGAAAGACGTTTCCTCTTTCTTATGTGAGCAACAAAATGTTACCTTTCCATGCTAATTTATTCTCTAATTGAACTTGAAATTACATGGTGTTCAATGAGAGAATGAGGGAAACACGGGGAAAAATAGTATTTTTCCATAAAATATAAATGCCATTTTCGCGGAAAACTTTTTATAAGAAGGAAATTATCCAGAGAAATTGAATAAAAATAAAATATTGGCATCTTACCACCTTATTTTTATAGTTAATGGGGAATCAATGCCGTAATTGAAGTAAAAATTCGGTAATTCGTCAAAAATAGCGCTGCAGTCTACTCCTATGACTGGGAAAAAGTGCTCATTTAAAATACATTCGTGGTATAATCTAAATTTTTACAACCAAACTTTTGGTTTTCCATAGGTAACGCATTCCATCAGCGAAATCAGGATTTTTTGCACAAAATATAAAAAATGTGGAATTTAGTATTTGTTTTCACTAACACAGTCGCGGTAGAACCTCCTTGACGTGGCTGGAGCGATTTTTGCTCATGTACAGATTTGCGTGAAACTTAGCATACGTGTCTTAATTAGTAATATATATCGATTAAAGTTTTAAAAAACTACATGCTACCGTTTTGGTTTCCTGGAAATTCAATGAAATTAATCTAATAAGCACACGGCATATATTTTGAAACAATTCGATTTCTTAGGTACAGATTTTCTCCTAAATGCGAAATACATAATAAGTTTCATATTATTATAATAGCTGCTAAAAAAAATATCAAGGCATCATGCAGAGTAAGAAAAGTGTATTACAATGAGATTTTCTCGTAAATTTCGAATTTCGCGCCGAAGATCCAAGTCAAAACAATGCTTTAATTAAGGCGAAATTTTAAAATATAAATCTTGCATCATATACTTTACTGCATGTGTGGTGATTTTCAACGTATAAACAGGTGTTTTGATTGAAATGTGGTCCAAGAATATTTTTTTCGACTTATTTTTTTCGAAAAGTTATTAGAATGTGCCTTCAACGACTCACGATTACCGCTCCAGCCACCTTATAATGTCACGGAAACCACGAGCATCAATGAATCATGCAAATGCTTTAAAATTTTGACACGAGGTAAGTTTTCACCTACGTTTAGTACACTATGAAGTACAATTACTATAGTTCCTATGAGTATTAGTACAGTCTTGGCTGTTCTTGCAATATTTTGATTAACGTGAAAAAAATGTTTTAAACATGTACACTTTACAGCTACTAATGGTGATCAGCTTGGCATTCCGATTCCCTATTTTTTTAGGGGTGTGTGGCAGGGGGTGAGTATTCACCAACATGCATTACACTATACACTAAAGTTAGTGCAACGACGACTAATTATGCATTAGCATACATCGCTAATGCTTGTCACGAGGCGAAGCCTCACAAGCATGCATTACTACACAACAGATATTATCACAATGGAGAGGGACCGTTAATATATATGTATTTTGCAACTACACAAATTGACAGAGACTCAAGGCTTATGTAGAAAACATGCACGGCGTGCTGCTAGTACTAGGTAACAGATAAGGATTAAAGTATTAGGGAGTACTACTACTACTAAGAGCTACACTACCTAACGACAAAATTCTCATTGGCAGTTTTTATGGTTCCTTATCGTCAGTGGGAAAAATTACATTTTAAATCTGTCCGTTCTGCAGTCTAGTTCTCTAATTTTATTATCAATGTCTGATCTACCGTAGTATGTCGGATTTCGTAAAATATTATCAAAGTTGTCATAAGTTGGGTGAGGAAATTTCAGGGACCCGGCTGTGGGTGGGAATACTTTTTTACTCACATTTTTAAACTTCGTTCACGATATTCAGCAACGACACATTTCACCGACCGTGATTCTCGCGGCAAGCAGTACCCCGGATGCCAGAAACCTCGTCCTACGGATGATGATGTCACACGATTTTCAACCTCGAGCACTACTCGGGCCTACATCTAGGTAGTGTTGACCGACCCTTCTCTTTTGTCCCTTCTGTCGGCAACTGGTCTCGATCCTCCGTCTCATGAGTAAACCCTCTCACAGTATGGGGTTGCGGTCATTTTTTGTATGCGCTGTGGTTTTTTTAAACAATCATTTATTGCAAACGTGAGAGAATGGATATATTAAATGAATTTTACGTGTTTATTTGATCGTTTTAAAATTTGGAATGAATTTCTAGCTGTTATATTAACGATTTAAGGATATTTATCGGAAAGTAATGGTTAAATGAAAGCAGAAGACAACTCTGTTAATATAACAGCTAGAATTTTGCTTGAAATTTGAGAACATACTGCAAAACATAAGTAGTTCATTTCAATGGTTAATGTTTTTGTATAGCCAACGAATATTTATTTAGAACATCCACTGCACATACAATTAGTGACGGCTGACACATGCTGAGAGAATGATCGCTAAAGGGATCGAGGGTAGAGCAAAGTTGCCGATGGAAGGGTCTTGCCCCCCACTGAAACTGGAAGCGAAGGGACGAAAGAACACCCTTCTAAAATGTATCAGCGGTGGTCACCTTCCCACCCTTCACGGCGTCTATAGGAGACGTTAGTTCTTTTGTGTAAAGAAATCTCTGGCGCTTATTGTAGACACCCGGTCTTTTGCGTAATCCCAACCCCTATAAGTGACGTTCGGCGCGAAAGGGTTAAAAACATAACTGCGATGAAGTGTACGCGAGGAAAACAGAAATATCGGGGGGAGGGGCTAATTTTGTTTCGCAAAAACACAGTGGACTAAAACAATACAATCGGGAAATTTAAGAAAAGTTGGCGGGAAAAACCGAGAAAAATCCGAGAAATGTTTTTTTGACTCGGCGCAAGATGCCCTGAAACTCGATGAAAAGATTCAGTAGAAATTTTAACCTTCGTCCGTTATCGAACACTTTCCTTGCAAAAATGGACTATTGACACGTCGCGTCGTAGTGTACCGTCACTTCGGCCATAACGTATTCTTAGTAATGAATGTTGGGGGGGGGGGGAGGATTGTGGGAATGAATACACCATACCCCCAAGGAATGGTAGAGAATGACACCCCCCAACCAAAATGAATTTATAGTTGTTACTGGGGAGTAGGTACCCCTCCTGCCCAGAGCCCACCCTTTCCGACCATATTTAATACCCAAGCGGCGAGGAATCCTTCGGTTGATCTTTTTTTTTCTGCGACCTTCTTCAATTCCCTGCTGTAACATCTTATATGTTTGTGGCTTGTGTGATGATGTGGTTATTTATTGACTGCAGCTTATTTTTGTTCTAAATATGCTTAACTTATTTATCGGTTGTGTCCGCCAATGTAGAAGGTTTTTATGCTGTTTTGGGCGTTCAGAAAATAAATAAATTTCCTGCTCTTTGCCGCTCCTCACTCCTGCTCGTCTCAAGTGAAAGCACTCGTTTCAGAAAGCCATCCCTTCTCTCCCTTTCGCGAAGGGCAACGGAGAGGGTGGCAGGACAGTGGAGGAGATTAGTGTGCTTGTGTTCGCTCTCTGCTGGATGGAAAAAAAGAAGAGAGAAGGTTAAACCAAAGGACATGCTGTCTCCCCGGGTGTCCGAGCTCGGCTAAGGTGTGCATTCAATTCAAAAGGGTCCTGCGTAGCGGGAGAGGGAAATAAGTCATGAGAGAAAGCTCTCAAATTTCAATACGAAATTTTATTCTGAAAACTCTCCTCAAATGGTCATTTTACGCCTGCAGAGTTTCACGCCAGGCACATTTAGGGGTGTGAGCCAGGATGCGAATTCACGCTAATATACACTACAATTTATGGCTGTTATGACTATTAGGTAGCTTTCATGTAGAGGTTTGGCGTATGGATACGTAAGCTTTGACTTTAAAGTTTTAAGCAAGCATACGTTACATTCTCTTGCAAGTAGATATCGCGGTGAAGAGATGTTAACCATTGATGCCCACCACTTCAGCCATTTTGTGGATGAAGCCAGAGCCTTTTGTGGTGGGAACCTCCATCCAATTGCTTCTTCCCATCAGCATTGCTCTTGCTCTGTATAACTATTTCTTTGTCTCTTTCACTCTCTCTCTCTCAAGCCGATAAAGTCTTTGTTCCCAAATCAAGGGCATGCTCTACGGCAGTGGCCACTTTCCTATAAATTACGACATGAACTCTGCATAAATCTTCCCTTTTTAATATTTACAGGTTCGAACTATGAAACGTACAATGGAAAACTTGAGTTCTTGTAGATACAGGATGAGAGTAATGTGGCTCCTTACAGAAGCATAATATTAAGAAAAAATATATTCAGGGATTGGCATTTACGTTTCGTAGTGCACAGAATAGAAACATTGTATGAACCATGACGTTGCCGTTCAAGGATCCTCGAAGTCGTTTTTCACATTTTTATGAATCTTATATCTTCACTTTCTAAGAGGGCGTCTCTCATCATGGAGTTAGAGCCTTTCATCATTTTTGCCAAACATGACCGTGCAAACATTCTGCAATTCTTCCTTCATTTTGTCTTTGGTGCTCAACTTCCCACTGCGACATTAATCTCTCAATTCATTCCAATTACTGAGGGTAAGTAATCTTCAGTAAATCTATTTATATCAAAGACTATGTTAAACATCTATCACCTGCGTGTATGTTTACTCACATACTTTATCCCATGAATAGACGTTGTTGTGAGGATAAATACAAGATGATAATGAAAGGATATGAATTATTTTTATTCCCTGCTTTAGTGGAATATTTATCCTTTTCATCTCTTACTATTGCACTAATACACGACGGACAACTGTCTAAATAAATCTTTATACTATAGAGTCAGTATGGAATGCCTATATTTCGTCGATACTTCTGTTTAAGCTATATCGTAGTAAGAGAGATGTTTTCAGGTTATCGGGAGAAATGGAAAAAATTAAAATATGTGAGAGGTGCTGCTCGTTTACTTTTAATTATAAATATGTACTCTTAATTCAGAAAAAGTATCGTAAAATGAGAATGTGTGGCAGTTACTTTGTAACCCATTCGCTAAATTAACAACCGTTTACGAACGGTTTCTCACTTGATGTGACAGTATAGAACCAAGTGAAGAGAATGTTGCTTCCAAAATTTCTTTCAGTTTTGTGGCGAATGTAAGCGCTCATTCAGAATTAACCCATTTTGGATGCATAACACTTCCTTTTATTTTGTTTTAATTCGCAGAGAAGGAGGATGCTGCATCAAGTGACGGCTAAAAAATGGTCACTATGTCCCGTGGCATTAAAAGCAACCCAAAACGTCCCGAACATTTGGGTAATAAACTTGTCTCGTGACATGAGGTCGTTAGCGTGGTCTCATAGGAGTCGGACAGAGTGGGAATCTCATTATAAATATAAAAGGAGCGAGGATGATGAGTTTGCAGAGAGAGAGAGCATGGTCATAGAAATTTACACTCCCATAATAATTCTCTCTTACACGTGAAGCGTTCTCTACCTGCCTTTCTCTTCTGTCCAACATGCAGGCCCGACTTTTCTTTCACCGTGTCGGCTTCCATTGTGATAATATCTCTAGTGTAGTAGTGTATGATTGTGAGGCTTCGCCTCGTGACAAGCATTAGCGATTTATGCTAATGCATAATTATTCGTAGTTACACTAACTTTAGGGTATAGTGTAATGCATGTTGGTGAATACTCACCCCCTGCCACACACCCCTGTGGTGGCTTGCAGGGTATTTTGTAGATGTAGATAGAAGAGTTGAAGGACGGTTGTGAGAATGAATATCGATAAGCTGCGTCTGGTTTTTGGGGAGTGAATACTTTTGAAATATTCAAATGGAACCAGGGAAAAATGCGAAAGGATTTCGCAAAAGGCATGTGGAGGTGTTGAAGGAAAGGCAATTTGGTTGGACTATGGGGCTATGACGGTAAAACGACGCTGCAATGCACGATGTGACGTTCTTGCTTTAGCGGGGGTGCACCCGCTGTTTTTCTGTTTTATTTTTATGTCACACTGGTCACACTTGGCCGCGAAGTTCGCTGTTGTGTGGAGGGGAAGAAGGGGAAGTCTCCAAGCGGAGGGGCAAGAGGGTCAGCTGGGAGAAGGCAGTCTGGTTAGAGTAAGCGAGCAGCGTCGTTTGTTTGCTTTAGTGTGGTTTTGTTTTTGGCTGCCGTGCGTAGTGCGGTTAAGTATCGCCCTTCCCTGTAGAAGAGACACGTTTCTTAGCGATTTCAATTCCTTTTTCTACCTCCTCTCACTCAGTTTCCTTATCTCCTCTTCCTAATTCTCTATCCTTTCTTTTGTTTCCCAGTGATGAGAAAGGGGGCCTGTAATATCGAGTGATCAATCCGCCCGCCGATCCGAGGGAATTACTTACGCAGAAAGGGGATTCCTATCCTTAGTTTATCCTCTATAACCCTTCCTTTCTCCCTTTCCGTGTACGGGCGGAAATTCCCCTCCTCATCCTTTACCTTGCTGGCGCCCAAACCGCTTCTCTTGTTTGACCCACGACCTAGAGCTAAACCCGCGGCACGACTGTCACAACGGAAGACCTTCTAGGAAGGCGTTTAAAGGTTGATTTTATTGAAATTCACTATGGCTTTTCTTGCCTTCATCTCTCGTAATGCTCTTTATAATTCGCTGCCGAGTATCTCCCGTCTGAGGTTATCCTTATCTATTATTCTCTCATTCTCAATATCTAGCTTCGCAGGTCTATTATCACTGTTCATATATTAGCTCCTCCACATATTCTCTCCACCTACCCTGGATATCTACTTGTTCAATTTATATTTTCGCTGTATTGTCCTTGAACTTTGGTATCGCATGTCTTCTCCTACCACCCGATAGAATTTGCACTTTAGCGTATAGTAAATCTACCCTCCCCTTCTTCCAGTAGCTTTTCCATTTACTCGCATTGTCCTTTACACCAGTTTTTTTACCCTATTGGTTGCACGCCGAAGTTAATTGTTCAATTCCTTGTACTTCCTCTTGTCGGTACTGACGATTTCCTTATCCTTCTCTCCTCCATTTTCCTAAGCAATTCTTCCGTAACCCACTGCTTCTTAATCCTCCTCTTTTTCACTGTTCCTATTGTTTTATCTGCCGCTCTTACTATGCCTGTTTTTATAATCTCCCATCTTCCTTCGATTGTTCCCATTTGCATTGTCTCTCCTATTTTATTTTCCTCTAGCTTCTAGCGTCCCCTCATCTTCAACCCTTTCGATGGTTCCACGTTCCACCTCTTCACCCTCCTATTTTTACAATGCCTTTTACATATAATTTCGCAGTTCATAATAACTAAGTTATTATCTGAGTCTGCATCCGCCCCCAGATAACTTCACGAGTTTTTGGCACTGTTTCTAAATCTCTGCCTTGACTTGGTTGAATCAATATTATATCTCCCGGAATCAACTGAAATTGTTCATGTGTATATCTACCCCTGGGTAATGTTTAAACTAAGTTTTTCTTACTACTAATTTATTTCTTCTAAAAAATTCAACTGATTTCTCACCACGTTAATTTGTTGTACCTGGTCCATCTCCCCACCGCTGCATCACTGTCAGGTTTTTCTTTCCCTAGACATGTATATTTATCTCTTATTGTTTTTCGTATACCCCATCCACTTCATTCTCTCTATGGCTACTAGTGGGCGTGTATATCTACCACTAATATCCTGTCCCTCGCTTGTTCAATATTTACTTCCCTCAGCCCCAATTTTGTATTCAGTACCATAGCTATCCCATGTTGACTTTCATCTCCCCCACTATAGATTACCCTGTAAGTATCACTCCATTAGTCCCCGCTATCCTTCCATCTAACCTCGCCCAGCGCAAAGCATCTATTTTCCCTTTCTCTATTTCCTGTTTAATATTTTCTAGCTTCCCGGCCTTCATCATTGACCTTACATTCCTAGTTCCTATTTTTACTGCTGCTGTCCTACTCTTTTCTTTTTCTTCTTCCTCTCTCACCCATAGTAGTAATTGCTTCTGCCCTGGTCCAGCTCCATGGCATCATTAGAACGGCAGAGCCCTTCCACGTTGTCAAGGTTGTAGTCCAAAGGAAGGGACTCTGGTTATTACGGCTGCAAAAATGTTGTAAAAACTACACCATTAGAAAGTAACTAGTTTCAAAGACGGAGTGTTACTGCTTGACGCATATTTTGGCTGGTTTTCATATCTTCTCATTACTGAGTCCTACTCCGATTAAAGTTGTCTATTTTAGCTAGTGCTTGCGAATGTTTGTATCCAAATTGATTAGTATCAACTTTATAAATAAACTTTAAGCCCATTTCTCCATCTTTTACGTCTCAAGTGGTGGAAACAAGATTTATTTCCCATTCTGCATTAAATGATATACTTAAGCAAAAAATATATTAAATATTTATATCCTTACTAATATATAAAAATGTAATGTTTTCTGTCTGTTGGTCCATCACGCACAAACTACTGGACCGATTGGGCTGAAATTTGGCATGTAGATAGAAAATATATCTTATTGTAACATAGGCAATATTATTAATTTCTCAGGGCCCCCGAAGCCCCCCCCCCTGGTGGTCCATGTAAGCATTCGGTGCAATGCAGTGGTTTTAGTTTTTTGCTTTTTAAAAGTACCTTCACTCAAGATAGAGGGCTGGGATTTTTTTTAATCGAATGGATGAATAAATGAGGTTTCTAATTATTTCAATCGATTTTCTTTCACGCTTCTTATTTATCTGAAAATCATGTTTTTAGCTGTAAAATCTCACATTTTTCTCTGAAATAAACAATAGCATATTTCCTTGACAACCAGAGATTTGCTTTTCAAAGGATATACACGCCTCTAGCATTTAAATATCACGTTTTCCTGCAGGTCCATGATAGCAAGTAGAAATAAAATCTATATGAGAAGGGTCTAGAGTCCCAAGGGCCTCATGATAGATTGCTTCGGGGGTAACCGATAAATTCAATGCAAATTTACAACAAGTATGCTTTTCTATGTCTATTCTCAAAGTAGCTCTCATAGGGGCACTGCATGTTTATGAGAGAGCACTTACATGGTAAACGATTCACATAAAGGAATTAAATAGACTACACACGCAATAAAATGTGCAATAAAACTTAGTGCAGTGAATAGTAATGTTAATAATTCCTCTGTTGTTACAACAAAGAGCGTTGTTTATCATCGTTTAATACCTACTCAGATGTATTACACGTAGAGGAACCGTCTGCCTCTCATTACGATTGTTGTTTTTTAGACCAATTCCTACATCATAAACATTTTATATGTTTAAAAGTGTTAAAGTGCAGTTTCCTTACATTAACTCATTTTTGGGTTTCCCGTGCATGAAAGAGGACAAAGAGTCACTCATCTCTCGGTACACCTAAAAAACGGTCAGCTTGTCTACTACAACGAACAAAACGTACAAAATAGGTTTCGAACTCCTCAAAGGACCATGCAGACAGTATTCTTCAGGCTTTGTGCTTTTCGAATGAAAGAAGTTCAATGTTTTTCACACCCGTTTTATTTCAACGGTTACCTTCCGCTAGTACTTTAATCTAAATATTTTATTTTGTATGCGCGCCTTATATTTAATATGCTGCAGTGCAACTACTATGGTATTGATATTTTTTTAATTTTGCTTATAGTAGTCTGCTTCGTCTGCAATACCGGAAAAATTGTGCAATATATCTCACATGATTAAAATACGTTTATTATTGTATGCAGACTACATTTTAATGGTTTTAACTTACCGTCTATGATATTAAGTATTTTCCTTTCTGAATGTTTTTGTAGACATATATAATGGATCGAATAGATGGTAATCCCAAATCAGACTATCGTGAGGGATGCTGAAATTCCACGTTAGACGTATTTAACTTTCTTCAAACCTTAATTATAATGTAGCTAAATTCGGGTAAAACTATTTCTTCATCTTCTTTTGTATGCAGTGTTCCGGGGGAGTAGGACGATTTTTTGTCGTGCCACAATATTAATGACCCAAAATGGATACGTGGAATGGATTGTAAATGAGGTCTTAAATTAATAATTGTTGTTATAAGTTATAATAATAATTAAAAGTGGGAATTGACTGGGGCAACATCGCAACTCATGGCCTCTCTATTTTCTTTTTACCTACATTGTTGCAACACCGAAGGAGATGGCAATGGCAGGGAAGAGAACATTTAACTATCAGATATCTCGAAATACCATGGCTTCGAATGGAATAAAACCAGGATCATAACGCGGTCCACACATGGCACCAATCATTATATTATTGAAATAATAGCTGGATTTGAGATATCAGCCGTGTAAATGATGCTGAAAGGAAGCGTAAATATCATCTATGGTACTTAATTGCAGTACGCATAAACTAAAAGGCTTTCGTCATTCTTTTCAAATGTTATTAGAGTTCCGACATTTTTTTTTTGCCACCAAAGCTTATCCAAATTACTGTTCATATTTTCGTTCATTCCTTGATATTTTTTTCAATTTGTTTCTTTTTTCAACGGCAGCGTTAAAACTCGCATTCGTGTTAGTTATTCGAATTCAAACGCTAATCACTTTGTGTTTTCATGGATCCTTCACAAAATGTATTTTTTTTGCTACCACTTGTGGCTTTGCCTTTTTTCATCTCGTCACCGCAGGAATTCGATTATAATTAAATTTTTGGCAGTTTTGTTAGCTAATTAATCCGTTTGTGTTCTTTATTTTTTTATTTTACAATTGAAAAGGGAAATTGAGAAAATTTGTAAAATTGGAAACTGCGAACAAAAAGCTTGTTTCCAGAGCTAGAGGTTTTTTTATTGGCAGGAAAAAGAGCGGAGAGGAATCTGAGTTGGAAATGTAGCCCCGTTCAAAAATCTTGAACGAAGCGATGATCACGAAGCCCTAATTATAGGCTCAGAATATCCTCCATTCTCTCTTCCTCGTGGAAAAAATGCATGCGTGTGAATATGATATGCTGAGAAAAATAGAGGAAATCTGGTTTAAAAAATGCTTTATCATGTACCGGACATTTCCCTTTCGATTCAGACTGCGTGAGCGAAAATCTTCTTTGCCTTAAAAATGTAATATCCTAAAAAGTGCATTAATCTCAATTTCCACGTCGTCAACAATTGTTTTCAAACAATTGCAATCGGTGATATTTATGCCCAGTGGTTGGATACTGACCAATGGGGAAAGTATTACGGGTGCATCAAGAAACACTTAACACCTGTCATATATTTATTGGCCTCGCTAATATAGGTACTATTAAAATGGAGTGTTAAAATTGTAGCATTTATCTCTTTGCCTTTTATTTTGCGTACGGAAATATGCGGTGACTTGCCATGGAGGCAAGTGTCCTGTATCATTTTCGACTCTTTTTCAGTAATATAACTGAGTATATGCCGGCTTCACTGCCGCTAGAAAAAAGTGCTTATGCATGAATCGCCAGTTCAAGTCCTGACTGGGTGGTTTTAACTTTATCAGCATACGTCTTAATGCAAATTCTGGTGTATTTAGTCGAATTAACAAGGTGGCTCATCGAGATGCTTGGAGCCATTGAGCCATCAAAAACTTCTTGAGAGCAAATAAATGTATTGATATAAAATGGTTTAATGGAGCAAGATTCACAAAGTGCTCACAGAATGTGATGAAAAATCTAGGTGGCAGGAAGAAAACTTGGCGATAAGTATTCCTCTTGTGGCAGAATTTAGGGTCTGTCATGTCAGCTTTGTTGCGGATCGCTACGCGTCACAAAGTCAGGGATATACTTTTAAATGAATATTGCAGGTGCAACTATGTGAAGAAGGCCCATGGTTGTTAGAAGGTTATCAAGTCGTGCCTCAACCCATTTATGAGTTCAGTATTAGCGGAAACAGCTCATGAATATTAAAATATTCGTAGATGCTACAGTAGTAGCCACACATACGAAATTATTTTAGTAGTAAATCAGTCTTTCTGCTTTTATTTCGAAGTATTATTGGGCCCATATTTGGGATAAAAGTGTTGCGTGGGGAATATGGCAGTTAGAACGAGAGCTGTGGTTGAGGAAATAACTAGGATGTGGATGAGGATGAGAATGAAATAAACGAGATGGGCAGAAAGAAGGACAAACGACCGGTTAGAATGCTGAGTGAGGGTAGTAGGCTGTCGGAGGAGATAAGGAAGAGTAAATGGATGGAACATATAATAATGGGGAGAAGAAGAGACCGTGATGAAGGAGAAAATATTGAAATGCGGAGAAAATAGTAGAAAAGAAGTTAGTGATAAAGGCTTTATGGTGAGATGACGAGAGGTAGGACGTTGGCTGAGCTGGTGAATGAAGTCTCATAAGTAGGGATAAGTAGGGAGGGGGGGACCGACGGCTGTAAAATATTGTCGATTTAGCACTTGTCCATCGGTAGTTGGAAGTTTTTCATTATTCTGGCAGGTGATTTAAGGGTAGAGTTTTATAGGAAACCAGGCCCCACCTTCCAAAAAATGTTCACTGTTTTTTTGAATACTCTTGTTGCCTAAGCTAAATATATTTGGATAACGTTTATTCACCGTTGACCTCGCATGAAACCAGGGAATACCCTTTGCTTTTTCGACCGTTCACTGAATGCTTTCATTCTTGAATTTTTTCATAAATTTTCAATTATTTGCTATCATTAAGTAAGCACTTTTAGTCACTGAACAACTTTAAGGCTGCCAAAATGTATCTAAAATTTATATTTAGCGTAATCATCAAATCCCCCGTATATCTTTCTGATGTGATTGGTGATTTTTGTTACCCAACGAAACTTCATATACCTACTGTATATACTGCAGCTTCACGATCTGTTCTTTATTCAGTGCTTATATTAATCGTAAATTGTAAGAAATCTATTTTTTTTAATGCAAAATTGATCAAAATTCGGTGAGTCAATTAATACTCAAAATGAAAAGATAACTTAGTACCTCTGACCTAGGATTAACACAAAGATAATAAAGATTTCATCGTCGTTGGGCTATTACGATTCCACCTTCACCGAGGTCTGAAGTAACCTCGTTGAGGGAAGCGGTTGAGGGTGAGGGCAAGAAAAGTGCTTCGCAGAACAGGGCTGAAGTTATCCATCAAATCAAAGGTAATTCTCAGGAAGAGAGACTCAGAATGGTGACCCTACAACCCCCACTCTTCTGTCTCCTTGGTTTTCACATTGTGTGCAGCCCCTTTGCTTGCCCATTTGCCTTAAGGTGGTTAGTCTAAAAATCCAAAGTGAACAGATTTTCTTAAAAATTTCCAAATATGTTCCTTTTTGGATATTCTATAGAATATCGAAGAAAAAAACGGGGGATCATCGACATACTTTTTGCGATATTTTAGATTCTTTTATCATGGAGCCTTATGGCGCTCTCCACTCCAATAGGATAAATTACGCACTTTCTCCATTCCTACTGAACAGATTTTAACCAAAAACTGATAGGATGTAGCTCTAATAATTTAAAATCTATTCTGAGAAAATCATTTATTATTATCGACTGAAATTTTTCGTAAATACGATTAAAAAATATGTATGCGAGAATTTCAAATGTCGCGCGTGGCTATGTGGTGTAAAGTTGGCAACGTGGCACACGAAAGTACGGGACATGCTAATGCCCCGTTCAGACTACTATCGTACGTACGATCGTCCTGACGATAGTTGCCGGAAATAGTAGTGTGAACGCATGTCCGGACAGCGGTACGCGTAGTTCCTAACACTGCCACTTTTACGATGGTCAGCGCTGATATCACGACCGGAAATTGGGAATAATGAATGACGATAATCAAAAAAGTTAGAATTAGATGGTGGTACTTCAATGAATAAACCAAGATAGGTGTCATTTTCTTTTAAATCCATGTCGAAAGTCTTAAAACGCCACTGGGACGCGGGAATCCCTATTTTGTTCGCTTGCTCTTTACTAGTTCGTCGCGATTCCTGGTGAGGGCAGCACTGAGTTACGATAGTAGTGTGAATGCGTGCGAGTTGCTACGATGGTACGTACGATAGTAGTCTAAACGGGGCATAAGCAGGGACACGTGTTGCAGCGTGTTGCAGAATGGACGCTGTTGCCGGATTAAAAACGAAAGATTAAATAAAATATAGAAACATATTTTAATACTAGTTCGCATTCGAGTGAAAATACATCTTCATGAAAATACTTATTTTGAATTCTATGGCCACGGGTGTGAACTGTTTTCGGAAAATTAATTTCGCAAGAATGACTTAAAAAATGAATCAAGTCTGCATTTAAGCAAATTTTTATGGCAATGTGTAAATTTAAAGGACAATATCTCAGAATGTACCTAAGAAATAAGTCATTCCTACTGAATATAGTATAACTACGACATATTAATTAAATTTTAAACGAGCATAAAAATGTAAGTAACTAAATTTCTCAATGACTAACGATTACCCGACCAGCCACCTTAAAGACCGCAAATACCTTATGAGACGAGAGGCGAAACCACCTACCAAGTAAAACCGCTGCAAAAGTGAATAATCACATACAAGCTCAATGAAATTCCTTTTTTCCTGGTGAAGTTTTGTAGAATTTTACGTCTTAATGTTTAATTGAAAGCAACAACTTTATATGGAGTTACAAAATTATTGCATAGATTTCATGAGCTAAAATACTTCAATAATAGCTTAGGCAAGATTTAAATTACATCTCCTTATCTGATACCATCCTGATAAAAATTCGTCCAACTAATGATCCCAAAGTACTATTTTCAAATACACCACTTTATATTTAGGAGGTGTATATGATTCTTAAGAGTTTTCATTAAAGCGCCAACATACTATTTCCTAAAAAAGAAAGAGGTGAAAGAAGGCATCCAATTTATTTCCAATTCTTCATCCACCATTATTGACGATGGAGCAACGCAATCAATGCGAATAAGTTGGATTTTTACTCTTCTCCTTCTCTGGTCAGCAATCCGTGGATTGGTTTGCAGTGCAGTCGTTTTCCGTCTCCATTCCACCCGATCTTGAGCCAACCTCTGCAACTCCAAGTAAGAGTGGCATTCCATATCCTCTACAATCTGTTTGACGTATTCGTTTTTGGGTCTACGGCTCGCATTTGTACCCTGAAATGAGCCCTCTATAATGGTTTATAATAGTCCCTTATGTCTTTTAATGTGGCCTATCCATGTGTCTCGTCTCTTTCTCATTGTTCTACAGACATGGCACCTCATCAGCTCTCCGTAGTACCGTTTTATTAGTCACCCTCTCCATCCAAGATATTTTAATGATTCTCCGGTAGCACCACATCTCGAAGGCCTCTATTCTCTTTCTTCCATTCTTACCAAGTGTCTATGTCTCACTTCCGTAAAGCACAACACTCCACACAAATGTCTTGAGTATGAATTTTCTTAAACGCAAATTAATGTTGTTGGAAGTTAAGAGCCCTTTCTTCTTATTATAAGCTGCCTTGGCCTGATTAACCCTGCTGATGAGTTCTTTGGCACTACCTCCGTCTGATGTGATTTTGCTTCCAAGGTGTTGGAACTCCTGTACTGTATCGAGTCTTTGACCATTTAATATGCCTTCTGCATCCATTACCATCCTGCTCATGACATGGATCTATGTCTTTTCTCCGTTGATTTTTATATTGAATATGTTACTGACTGCCTCCAACTCCCTTAACATGTTTGATAAGCTTTGTTCACTTTCATCTAATACCGCTACGTCATCTGCAAATCGTAACATATCAATCTGTCTGCCTTAAACACTTATTTCACCACTTTCTCCCCACCTTTCTCGTGCTTCGTCCGACCAACAAACAGTAAGCACTAGCAATGGGTTGATACCCCTTCGCTATTTTAAATGCCCTTCATCCTTATACTGGAAGCACTATCCCATACGAATTCCCATTCCTTTCACGCAACCCTCTTGTACCTTTTGCCCTTCCTAAAAATATCTCGATTCTTCGCAAAACGCTCTGTTCAAAAAACATTTCCTCCCTCTAATTCTTTCCTCCTTAAAAAAAGAACACGTCCCCTCCCCACTTGGCGTCGATATTGTAAGTTGCCTGCCAGCCAGCGGCCAACCACTGCAGTGCCCCATCCAGCCTTTTATCTCTTTCCCCTACCGTCACACATTAGCTTCTCTACTCTCATTACTAATCTTGATTATTATGGGTTCTCTAGGGTATTACAGCATGCATATCTCGGGTTCCATTTGTGGCTTCTATGAGTAATAAATTGGAATCAAAACTCGGTGGAACACGCGGCAGTCCATGGAGAAATTGTGAGGCTTTGAGGCTGTGAGAGGGATTATCATATAAATATCACCATGGTATGTGTAGCTGATGCCATTCGAGCATTAAATGACATGAATTCAATATGCGTGCTTATTCACAAAACAGAGTAATATTCTAACGATTCAATTCTGGTATTGCTTTAGGCGTCTGATAAAATACATGAATGGGCTAACTACGCATCAGCCAGATAGTTTATTTTTTGTGATGTTAAGGCAGACATAATCAGTAATGGATTGACTGCGGTTAAATATTTCACACTCCCATTTTTTCATCACACGCCTCAGCTTAAGCATTGATTTATGCGATATTTTTTTCTGGGACATCCTTATATCACAAAAATATCAAAAGAGAGCCATTAATGCTTGAAACTACCTCGCATAATATTTTGTCCCACCAGCAGCAGGCATTCCCTCTTTTCAGGTGTCCACCTGTCTGTGATTTAGAAAAATGTGCAGCACTATTGAACGTACTATACTCGCGTTAAAATATTTTTGAAAATTCTCGGTTGCATGACAAAATTTGATCATACATTTCAAGACTACGTCAACATAATTTACTCGAAATATCATTTCTTCTCAGAGTTATATTTTACTGCCAGTGGTAATATTCCCGAATATTTTTAAGCTCCATTATTAATGAAATATTTACAGCTTTTCCGGCGAACGGTTCTGGTAAATTCTTCCGGGATTCCCTCCGGGGTAATGTCTCCATAATGGCCGATGTTTCGACAGGAGACTTTCCTGTCATCCACCCGAGAAGAATTTTCCAGATCCATTGTTAATTTTCTCGAGAATCTTATTTATCTACAATATGATTTGACATACTTTTCTTGAAATATGGTAAGACTAAGTTCAATGCTGAAGAAGTTCTTGCCCATTAAATAAGTTTGGGTCGTATATTTTTGCCAAAATTTCACTTTTTTTTCAATGAAGCGTGAGGCGATCCCTGCATTTCCCTTCCAACTCCATCGTGACCCTATGAGTGAATATCATCTTGCTGGTACGAAGTTTTTTCTCCAGTCTCTTAGCTATTTATTGTATCCATGGATGGATTGTAGCATTCTGAAAATCAATGTATGAGATGGGTGAAGTTTTCGTTCTGCCTGATAGTATGAGAATGTTCTCCCTACCGCCCCAAGCTCTCTGCTCCTCTCCAGCGATTTCATCTCTCTTCGCCCAGCATCCTTTTGGCACGCGGCCAATTCTGCTTTAATATCTGCGTGGAGGATGTGTGGGAGGAGAGGGGAGTGGAAAAGGAATGAGACATGGGGAAGGAGGGGGTGATGGGAAGAGTTTCACTTGTAGTCCCTTCATACTTTCTGGGTGTTATGATTTGAATTCCTCGCTGGAAACGAAGTTCAGAGTACTCGACTCGAGTATTTCGACCAATCTCTAACTTTTTAATCCAGCAACTGATTTTATAAGTGATTCCAAACCATCTTAAGAGTATGTCCGTGAAATTTCAGATGACAGCGAGTGTACATGGCGAGTTTACTCCTTAAATTTCTGTGTAAGTACATTTAGAGACCAAATATGGAAATTATTTTCTGTATGATGTAGGCGTTTTCCATGCGTAAATACCAACTCTCGTATTTAATTGTTTAGCATATTTTTATATATTTACGCTACAGGCTATTATCTCGTTGTAAATATACAACTGAAAGCCTAAAAAACAATTATCTGCAGTACGCCTTTACTTCGCCTTATGCTGGTATGGGACCTTTTATCATTAACTCGTGTCACTTGTAACACAAGAATCTGTTTTAAATCGTCTTATACCTTTCTAAACATGTAAAATTGTTTCAGGGTAATGAATCATTACTGAATACGCCTTTCGTTTTGTTTTCATTCGGAATGGCTATGGTGATCAGGCTATTTGACCTAATACTTTAAAAAAGGGACTTTAATGATTCTTCTAAAAGTTAGCATGACCATATTTTCCCTTCAAATGTCAATCGTGTATCAAAATTGAACAGCCTTAAGATTGTCTTTAAACTTTGACTAGATACGCACATGTTTTCTTTGTTCTGTACCTGCTGCGGCACCTTTCTTAGGTGATGCAAATGATTATCTTTGTCGACCAATTTGCTTTGTTTTGCTTTGTAATCTCTGGCCTCATTCCTTCAGAAAAAAATCAGAAAAATTCCTAATCCACCAAACTTCCTCCCACCAAAGACTACCACATCCTCTCCATTTGTATCACCAATTTTCAAGGCGTACAGTTCCTTAATTCCGTTTTGAAGACCTCTATCCCATCCTTAAAAATCACGCCTCCGTCTTCAATATTTTCTCTAAGCCTCTCTCAATCACCTATAGACGTCCTTCCAACTTGTACGATATTTTAAAATCCGCGAAGCCCCTCTCCAATAACCCTATTGTTTCCAAAGCCCCTTCCTCCCCCTGTAATCGTGCTAGATGCAACCCTCTACTTCCTCGCAATTCGTCTCATATCTTGAAGAAGGCCAGACCGTTCCTAGCCGAAAATTTGAGTATTTGTTTTACTGTCATTGTTCCTTTTCTTGGTATTTTATTCATCGTGCCATAGCTATTGGCAGGAAGATCTTTGGAGGGAGGGGGAGGCAGAAGGGTGGAGGAAGGGAGCGGCATATGCACCTATGAGGCACTTAGAATGTTCTCTCGGTGAATCATATTAACATACAATGCTTGAGAAATAAAGTATCTCAGCTTGAAGTGGCCTTGAATGAATCAAAACCAGACTTTCTGTGTTTTGCCGAACATTGGTTAAATGAAGATGAATCAAAAGTGATAAAATTGAACAATTATACGTGTGTTACTAATTACTCGCGGTATTCGCGGTAAATTCATAAAAACGGTGGTGTTGCTATTTGTGCCCATAACCGACTAAATAATTCAAGTGATGAAATCATTGTCATTAGTGTCCCAATGGCTGATGAGTAAGTGTTCGAGAGAGTAGCTTGTGTATATAAGCCCGTAGAAGGTGAATTTGTGTTCATCTCTCTCTATCGTTCACCAACGAGCGATTAGTTCAATTTGCTAAAAAACTGGATGAACTTCTTCATTCAATGTATAAACGAGAGAGAACTCTGGTACTAATGGGCGATATTAATCGTGATTTCTCCAGTTTGTACCAGGCTTCCGAGCTGATTAACGTGTGTGAATCATATGGTTTAAAGTGTTTGATAAGCAGTCCGACTCGTGTCACGCTGACATCCAGTACACACCTAGACAATGTAATAACTAATTATGACTATACCAAATGTAAATCTTCTGTGATTTATAATGGATTATCAGATCACTCTGTGAAAGTGACAATGTTTATTCTTGACACAACCAAATCAAATGTTTACTATGATAGGAAATGTTTTCCCAAAGCAATGTTGACCATCTGAATTATTTGCTTTCATTGGAAAACTGGGAAGATATTTTGTTTTGCTGAGAGTGATCCCATTGATTCCAGCTCTGACGTTTTTTACTCTAAATTTTGTTATTTATTTGAATGTGTGATCCCAACGATGAGAGTGAAGAAACCTAACTAGAGTTTACGAAAGAAATCTTGGTTGACTCCACAAATAATTGAACTTTCTATTGTAGTCAAAGAGAAAGCATTGCAAGCCAAATAAAACAAGTCACCGGTAATTTATGCTGACTTTCTTCAGACTAAGAAAAATTACAATTAAGTCATAAAGTAATCAAAAAATCATATAATGACAATAAATTAAACTCTGCTTTGAATAAAGCAAAATAAACGTGGATGATAAGAAACGATATGCTAGGAGTTAGTTAGGAAAACCTCAGCTAGGCATTTACCAGATTTCTGTGACGAGAACGGCACATGCATTACTGAAACCAAATAATCTCTAATAAAATAAATAAATATTTACTTTATCTTTCAGAACTTTATGAAAACAAAAGAAGTGCAACGGCAACTAGCTATAAAAATTATGGAATTAATTCAAATGCCTTAAATTCCTTATAATTATACCCCACCGACGAAAAGGAAGTATATTCCTGTCTACACAAATTAAGTAGAAAGCAAAACCCTGTAATTGATAATATATCTCCTAACTTGCTGCTGCAGTGTAAAGATTTTATTATATAGCCGTTAGTATATTTAATTAATAAGTCCCTTGAAAATGGTGTTTTTCCTAGGGTATTAAAAGAAAGTGGGTTGGAGGGAGAGTCTAGTGGATTTTAGAATGTCTCGCAGGTTTGAGGGACGCTTATAGGAAACTTTGGGGCATTAGGGTAAGAGGAGAGAAGTAGAGGCATTGTTTAAAATGATAAGATACTGGTCTTTCAGTATGTTTTTGATTCTTTGTGCTCCAGGGAAGAATGTGGTGTCATGGTTAAGTTGGCCAGGTTGGTGGGTCATGGTCCAAGGGGCATAGGTAATTGGCAGCGGGATGCAGGATTTTATTTAAAAGCAGTTTTCCGGAGTACTCGCGTTCAGTGAGGGAGTTATGAAGAATTTCAGCATATTCTTTTGTAGAGGGGGCATTGTAACAGATCCGATGTCCACGGATAAGAGGGAATATGGGTATGCACGTTTGGTATGAGACTGATGACAGCTGTTAAAATGGAGGTTTTGGTCGTGGTTAGTTGGGTTTGTGTGGACGGAGGTGATGAATTCACTGTCCTTTATTTGGATATTAATATCCAGGAACGTAATTAAGGAGTAAAAACTGGAAGATGTGAAGAAAACTGAAACTGAAGAGTTCAATGTGGAAGTATGAAAATAAATAATCACGGCCGTGAGGCCAGAGGACGAATATGTTGTCAATATAGCGGGCCCAGGAGAGAGGTTTAAAGTGTTTGATTTTTTTAAGAAGTAGTTTTTGGTTGGCCATGAAAATGTCGTCAATATAACGGGCTAAGTAGAGAGCTTTAAAGTGTTTCATTTTTTTAAGTGGTTTGTTTAAGTGGCCCATGAACAGATAAGCGTAAGATGGTGCCGAGCAAGTACCCATGGCGGTACCTCTTACTTGAAGGAAAATTTGATTTTTAAATAAGGCATTTTTTGTCAATACAATTTCAGCGCGGCGGATATTGAAATTTTTGGAGGAAATTTGTGGTTTAATTTGTTTAATCGGACATTGCGTAAACATAAAAAAATTCTTATTAATGGTTTGAATCCGAACAATGGCCGTTCTCCAGCAATGGCTGTAATTGGTTCTGGCTGTTCAATGTCCTGTCTTAGAACAAAGCGTTTAAAAATAATATGCAAAAGTTTTCTTCGATTAATCATCGATAACTGTCCTCCGAAAAGATGGCATCGGTAATTAAGGAAAACTTCTTGTGCTTAACTATTTTCTAGGGTTATAGGACGTGAAGCGTCTCGCAGAATTGAGCATTCAAAGCATCTGCTGCCTTGTGAGGTAGGAACGATAAAAGGGAGAGATTAAGCGAATTAGTCGGGTGGAACGTGCGGAGAACCCTGTCCATTGTCGCTCAGCAGAAGCACCCTAGGATTCCCCCTATTTCGAGAGAAGCAGGGAGGGTTTCCCTTTTGGGCCCGTATCCCTCCTGCCATTAAACCCTTCAGCTCCCAAACGAACGGGTCTACTTCCACCTCTCCTTTTTATCCTGAGATCGCGGTTCCCCTTTCGTTCTCCAACCAGGACCCTCAAGTCCCTTTTTCTTCCTCTGTCCCTGCTGCTCCTTTTCACCCGGTCCTCCGGTTCGCTTCTTTATAAAGAAAGGCGCTCTGCGATGCTTCAGAAACTAGTAGAGATTCTCTCATCTGCGTTCGCCCTCGACGGTCCTCTTGCTTCTCATCTCAGTCCGCTTTGTTGAGGAGAGGGCGCAACTGAGCAACGCAAATTGGCCCTCAGAGGCTCGAAGCGGGGAAGGTCGCAGAAGAGGGAAACCCGGTGGTGGAGACCGTTTTAGGGGTTATTTTTGGGCGGGATGAGAGGAGACTACGGGTGGCAAAGGCTTCGCGACGAGGAGATCTGTCAAAGGAACAACTGAGTATTATCTCCTCTGCCTGTCTTTAGCCTTTGGTAAATAATAAAATACGCTCATTTGCAAGCGACTGCAAACCCGTGATATGGCATGATTCACATTTTCATGCACTTGAATTTGGCGTTGCTGTGTTTGTTTCCTGAGACATTGCATATTTTTGAACTTTTACCAATTTATAATCAATATCATCATATATATTATTACAGAAAGGTCTTTTTCTGTCATTCCGTATATGCTCCGTTAATACTGCACCTACAGTGATAAATGAGGTATCATTTTAAACGTTGAATCACCGGCTTTTGACGTCAAATACAATCTCAATCTCAAATGTCTCTATTTACCCATTAATTTGACTTACAAGTTTCGATAAACTCTCTTGCCTGTATTGTATTCATATGCTTTGTATATTTTTGCAAGAAAACATGTATAAAGAAAGTACTTTATGATACACCTTCTTCTCTATTTAAAACCCAATTACACCGTTTCCTTAACATACTTATTCCCTGATAGCGTGAGAGTGCGAAATTTTCGAACGGGTTACCTATTCCTCATTATATTAGTACATATTTCCTTTTTGAAATTGCTCTCATCTTTTAGTGAACACTTCGAAATCAATGATATCTCCTTTAAAATATCGTCCATCTTGCAGTGCGTGCCTCGTAATAATTGACATCTCCCTTTAAATTACGCCCATCTTGTAGTAGTCGTCACCAAATTCACCGCGTCATATTGATGAATTTTTCCTGCTGATTTGAGATAATAAAAGCTAATTGTGAAACGAAAAGATAATGTTTTTCTCCGAAGTTATAAAAATGAGGGATTTTTTTACAATTACATATCTTGATGCTGATAAATGTTGGTATATTTCGCCTTTCAGAAGATGGTTAGCGAATACTATCGCTGCCTAGTGCTGTTCTTATTAAGTAATATGTTCTCATTAAGTAATATGTTCTCATAGTTAAGTCAGAAATTGTGTATCTTTTTTACAACGAAGGTAACGCAGCTTTAACCCAAGGCTAAATATGCTTTGGAGATAAATAAGATAATTAAGCATGGAGTTGAGCTTAAGAAAATTTATTTTCTCTCCAGGTGTTATTTTAGTAGCGATACATGCTTGAACGGAATAATTGCATTTTGATAATTTCTTTGTCTTTAAGTGTTTCCTTTTTCACACATCATTCGTATTGATTTGGTTCTCATTTCCCCTTTTCCTATACTGTTCACACATTTCAATGGCACGACCTCCATTATAATTTATGGGCTGCAGTACCAGTTGCACTAACGAACTAATCATTTCGTACAACTCTTCGGGTATATTTCCCTTTTTTATTATTCATTGCTAATCATCGACAGTTTGAGTCACTTTACTTTCCTTTTATGGATGCTCAGACGATGCCGCATATTATTACATATCTACTAGTGAAAGTTGAATATCAACGGGTAGGAAAAATATCAACACTGTGCGTGACTACGTACTACGTTAAATTTTTCGATGAAATTTACTTAACATTTTACCATTTAATAGCAAAAATAAAATTGCGATTTATCATTTAAAATATCATCATTTACATTAATTGTAATAAATCATTGATATCTTATTTAGTGCAAAGAATCATTGAGTTAATGTATATACACTGAATCTCGACTTAAACAATGAGTATAGTCGTTATGGGGACGACGACTCAAAAACGCTAAAATATTGCGAAAAGTCGTTACGTTTTAGCAATAATTTCGGAGTTTCGACCGGAATACAAATTCGATTGAAATAATAAGAATCTTTATTTTCTTTTCTTTCTATTGTTACCTTTCCCAATAACAGAACCACAATGACTATCCTTTTCTCGCGTAAGCTTTGCTGAAGTTTGTTGATCTGCTCTCTATGAATTGGAATCACCTAACATTGGATGGCATAATTCCTCTCATTCTCAATACATATAGCCAATCAAAACCGGCTACGGAAAGAATTTGAACTTTTAATTCCGATATCTTCTTGGCACTAATGCAACCGGGAAGTTCTTTTTAAATTGGTGCTAAAACCTCTGGTTCCACATATACACATTTCGTTGGACACGTCGAATTTGCTGTGACCACGGAATTTATTGCGTGATCACAGCAATAGATTCCGTGTCTATTCCGCGGCTCTACGTCTAACATTGCTATTGTTAGACGTAGAGGCGCTACGTCTGACAATAGCAATGTTATTGTTAGGCGCTACGTCTAACAATAGCAATGTTATTGTTAGACGTAGCGCCAGCTTTCCATCAATAGCATCCGCATGACAACTGTTTAGTCAAATATACCTATTAACATGCCGCGACCCCAGATGTTGAAACAAATTTGGGACAAATGCCGATTCATCCCCAAAAAATGTTAGCGTGTTTTGATTAGCCATTATTCAAATTAAAACGTGAAATAAAATACGAATTCAAATTTTATAATCTTGTTTTATTACAAACTTCAGCAGTTCTTGTCTTTTCCACCGCAAAGAGAATGATGTTGCAGATCATCTTCGGTGAATGCTGCTATTAAGGAACCGCTGTATTAAACGGGGAAGTCTCCAAGATAAACGTTCCGGGCTGAAAGTGACATTAACGGTATTTGAATATTCCTCATATTGGCGTCTTTCCAGAACATCGTGCTAATGTAGTAGCTTTCAGATCACCGAGCGCTTTCAATGATTTGGGCAAGACCTCGTTTGTTTCTATCAATTTTCCATGTTTGAAATGATTTCGCATTTCAATCTTTGTCTCCCGCAAAGGAATATGCCGCCAAAGTGGTGGCACTGGAGTGGGGGAGGGCCCTTTCGATTTAAATCCACGCCAATTAGTGTTCCGAGCAGCCCCAACCTCCCTCCTTTAACTCAGCCCTCTCTCCTCCCGTCTACCGCCATTCCGATTGATCCTCCGCGGTCAGGTGCGTGCTTGTGTTCGTTGGGAACCGTGTGCGTCCCCCACGCCCGCCTCAAAACTCCCACATGAGTGACAACGTCATTTCCCGTCTGTGTGGTATTAGTGTAATTGGATTTGCCTTCTCCATCGGATGGAATAGAGGCTTTGGCAGCGGGCCGCGCAAGGGTAGCTAAGGGTAAGAGAATAGATTGGTGAGGGGTGTTTTTCATAGGCCTGTCCCATAATATGGCGACATGCCGGTAATATCGACTTGTGATTTTTGGTCGTCCGGGATATGCGAGACATCGCACTACGATATCATGCGGTAGGCAATGTGGCATGGTATAAGTAATGCGAAATAAATTGTAATGCGATGTGGGATGGAATGCAATGTCGTGAGATATACCTCCTAAATCATACGATATCGTGCTGTATGCGATGCTAGCGAAATTATGGAAGGAGCAATATTCTGCGTTATGTGAAGTGATACAACATGCGTTGATGTGTGAAATCATGCGACGCATGGTGTGATTCGATATCATGCCATGATGTAATGAGAAATGACTGAGTATCATGTGATGTCATGCGATAAATCATTCAATCCGGCATCTTGCGATAAAATTCGACATTATGAGATGAAATTCTTATTCATTTGATATCCTATATTGTCATGCGATATCCTATTATATCATTATGCGGTATTCCATGCGTTATTATGCTACATACAAAACACGTAATACAAATTTAGCCAAGCACAAATGCCAAAATGTTATACATCACTATGCCTGTTGCTCACGGTAAAATTTTCGGTAAAACGTTTTATAAAAACGACTAGTTTTATAAAAATGTGCTTGCTAACGATAAAACCGTTTTATAAAACCTAGCTTTACAAAACGTTTTACGGAATAGGACAGGACATGCAATAACCAATGAGACGTTCCGCTCATCGCGTTGTTAATAATCTCGTATTCATGGGAAGCCAAACAAGGAAGACGTGAACAAACATGGCTGGAAGTTCATGGAACGTTGAGGCAGTATCCTTCTCGTTATAAGAATGCGTTAGAGCCTTAGCACCGTTGAGTGTGATCAGAAAGTAAGTAAATAAACAATACAAATAGTTTAAACCTAACAGTCACGTGTTCCGTCACAACCTTCACGTGTTCGCAAAGCGTCTCATAGATGGCAGGACATTGCGGTTTTATGAATAGTTTTACCGTGAGCAAGCAAGTACGTTTCACGTATGATTCATAAAACTTTCATTAAAAATGTTTATGAAACTCTTTTATGGATAATGTTACCGTGAGCAACAGGCATTAGATTTGAATCTTGTACACTTCCGTACGTTGAAGCGAAGGTGGGTGACGATAGTGATGGGGAAATCTGGACCAGGTTGGAAGGGATGAATATATCGGAAGGAAGGGGGTAAGACTCTGCCTCCGCAGCCACCATAATAATCCTCCTCCTGCCTCTCGGCAGAAGATGGAATTATAAACGTGGGAGCGGAATGCCGTTCGTCGTATTTTAGCGATATTTGGAATTTCCTCCGACTGCTCTGTCGGAGGTATACATCTCCGAGATTAGTGTGAGAACGTGGCGGGTTTAAATTTAATCTCCTCCCGTGTCAAATGAATTGTTGATTTCATGTGAGTCGAGTGCGGATTCATTCGCTGGAGTCCATTTTGACGAAAATTTCTCCCGATGAATCTACTCCAGAGTGAAGACAACATGACTAATGCGATTATTCTTGTCCCTCAAGAACACAGCGTGGTTCTCGGCGGAATTTATATTTCCATCACCAAATTAATCCAGATCATCGATGTATTAACTCCTGAGGAACAGTGTTTTTATCTGGCATGACAACACGAGTTTATTTTCGAAACGTTGTTCGAACACAGAACTGTAGATTGTGAATAGGAATCTATTCTCTGTGAACCTTTGTGTTTAAACCTTATCATAAAGAGTGTACAAAACTCTTAAAAGAGAGCTTGGGCAGGTGGCGTGATTACCGAAATCCTGTTATTTTATCTCATTAGTGCCATTTGACAAAGAAACATCATTACATGATTGACTTAGTTGGCGTAAAGATAAGATCAAGAGTGTTCGCCGTTTTCAATTAAGTATTTAATCCAATTCCAAAATCAATCCATTTATAATTGCATTCCTTTTCTTCTTGATATAATTTCATCAATTCAGCCATTCCATTTGTTCCGGGTGTGACTTAAGAGAGTTTAATTTTAAATTTTCATATCAAATGAATGTTCACCTGAGAGTACAATCACGTGCTGTATGTAAGAATGGCCCTATTCACTCGGTATCACTTATGTACAATAGGTTACCTACAAACTTTAAATGTATGTCCTCTGTGTCTTCTTTTAAATTAAAACTCAAAGAACTACTTCTTAATAAATGTTATTATAGTACTGATGAGTTTTTTTCGGACAATATTGTAAAGCTATTGTAAAAGGTTATTTATTTATCAATGTTTCTGAATATGTTCTATGTCAACATACCAAAAGAACAATAAAGGTATGTATTATTATTATTATTAAAATAATTCAACTAAAATATATTGGAGTACACCTTTAGTTATCCATAAAAGGAGATAATTTACAACTTAATACACAATTTAAAAATTAACTAGCACCGTTGTAATTGGAATAAAACTGTTTCCGGGTTTGACTCACACAAATTACACTCAATAACATGAACTTCTTTAACCTGTAAACTCTGTGAATAGCTTGAGCATTAAATATTTATATTAATAGCAATAAGATTATAGCAATTGTTCTTTAGTTTAATCTAATGGAGAAGTATCCAAATGCAATAATTTTTCTAGTTATAAAATTTTTAATAAGTTCCGGGTGTGACATGGTAAAGTTTCGATTGTGACCAAATTACTCTTTCTGTTCTCCATTATGAGTAAAATTCAATTTTTCTTTCACATTTTTGTAATGGCTCAGTATATTTGATTAATTAGACTATTAAATCTGGCTTAGCTGAAATTTTAAATTTTAGAACAAAAACGCTTTTTTAATTTTTCCCATATACCTATCCATTCCATATATCCATTCCATATATCCATTCCATATTTCCACTGGGCTCACTTTAAATGGAATGGCTGAATTCTATTTTTTGCCGATAAATTTCTTCTTCTTAACAGTAATTGTTTTTACTGATGACCATTATACAATTTTTCTGAAGCTTGGCGAGTGGCGACCCTTGGCTTCTTTCCCTTTGGACTTTTCTGTTTTATTTTCATTTGATTACATTAGTAAATTAATAAGGTTACTGATGCGCGCATTATATTTAAACAGACAGATTTTATAGTAACGAGAAAATATTGTATGAAAAGCAGTATCAATAGGAAGTGTGTGGGTGAATCATTGCATTTAAAAAGGAAGGAGAGTGATCGAGAGAAATTCAAGAGAGGTAGTATATAATTAAAGAGATAAAAACTGAGTAGAGAATAGTTTTGTCAACGAAAGCTCATAGAAACTAAAAAAAGCCAAAGATTAGTTGCCTTTCTATAGGTTTTTTGGAACGTCAAATAAGTAGAAGAAGAATAGACTCTCTTTAGTTTATATCAATCAATAACTTAAATCAAAACCAATATTTAAAAAAATAGAATTCTTACCAAACCATGCATCAAACTTATTTTGAAATTATGTGCTCGTGCGGGCAGTTTATCATTGGCCAAACAGGAAGGGCAATGAAATGCAAAGCCAATAAATACCAGATGGCCACGGAAAAGAAAAACTTCCTTCTTTCCGCCATTGCAGAACATGCCTGGTCAGAACCAGGGCAGACAATTTACTCTGAAAACGTTAAAATGCTGGCAAGAGAGGTCCGATATTTTCCTAGGCTTTAGAAGAGGAGCCGTGGAGATTATGAAGACCCCGGATAGCTTCAACCGTGAAGACGGTTAAATGCTCACGATGACGGGGAAGAGAGTATTAACTCCGGCCTATCAGACCGATTAGTTTGAATTTACAACTAAAGCAGCCGTTGGCAATGCACCTTAGCAGCCAGCTACTACGTATAGCGGCCGAGATTCAAACAAAAATTCTTTACCTAACGACCCCTCTAGGAAGAGAGGCGAAACATAAAATAAGCATGATAGACTTTCTCCTGATGATGACGCTCAAGCGCCGAAACCCGGGTCGTGAGTTATAATTTTTATATGTGGTTTGTAAAAGTTTATTTTATTATATATTTTTTATAAAATAATTAACCAAACGCGATGGGCACCGAAAATAATCAAAATAAACTATCGTTGAATCAAGATTGCTTTTTACCTGATGACCTTACCCGCGTATATATCGTAATCTCGTTGGTTCATAAAAGAAATATGTAATGAAATATAAGAAGCGCAGAAGAGGTTGCATTCATTAAAGACTTAAGAGGGCGTTTCATTTATCCTTTTTAGTTTAATTTATTGATTTTGAAAACCAGAAGAAATATTATGCAATGTGTTTTTCAGGATTCTCAGGATTTCCACCGGGTCAGGTTTTTTGCTGGTCCAACGCAACGTTATAATGGGTGACACTGCAATCTTTCGTGACATGCTTTCTGGATGTTCTTATGAGCTCGAGGTCATTCCTGATTGGCGCTCACACTTCCTCGTCCTTAATCTCCCGCAGTAAGGACTTCCACGGGATGTCCTGTTGGAAATCCAGAGAAACTCATCGTACGCGGGGAAAGTACAAAATCCTTTCACAATAAGTATTCAACATTTGCTTAAGAATGAGAATAAAGAGAATGGGATGTGAGGGATGATTTAAGAGAGGCGGGAGAATGGTGAGATATCGACGGGTGACGGAATCAAGGATGAGAAAGGAAAGAATATGATAGGAGAGGGCAAAAATGTGATATAGGTATGATATGGATGAGGTTAATGGTTAAAAAAAATTACAAATTTCTTTCTTTCATTAATTTCCGTTACAGGTTAATGGAGACGGAAGCTCAAAAGAGTTCTATCTAGTTGAAGACCTGCTACTTAGTGCGGGCGATTTCTGCCTGTCGGAGAGAAATTAGATGCCTCAAGGACTTCAAAACCTGGCCAAGTTATTTCCTCAATCGTTTCCAAGAGATGGAGATGGTTCCAGATGACGTCAATGGCTTTAGCCTCAAAGTCCTCTCCTTAAGTTGTGCTCAGATTTCTGAGAGCAAGCGGCAGTTTGCGACCGAAATTCTCTTTTAAGTGGTGACACTCTTTGCTCCATTTCGAAGCAATCGCAGGTGCACTGGGGAAGTTTAAGGGTTTTTTGAAAGAATTTTTACCTTTCATTCGAATTTATTGGGAACCTCGGGAGGCCATTACTCATAGCTTCGTATGATTAATCCATTCTGTCATTGAGTTTTTGCCAAACGCCAATATTAAAAAGATGAAAGGGGATAGCATTCCAAGTTTTTGTAGTATTCTTTTTCAAACCCGAAATTAAGCATAGGAATCTGATTTTATAAATTCATTTCAGTGAAAGAAAGGATTTTTTTTAAATCATCCATAGAACAAATTGCTGATATATCCTTTCTAACCTTATCTGACCTAATACTGTCCTTTAATGATAAAGATAGAATTTCTTTAGGAATTCTTCTCGGGCTCTGCACCAGGCTTCATATTGGCCGACGTTTCGGAAAACGACTTGTTTTCCATTTTCAAGGCGTGTTGCTCTCTCTGTGTAGGATTATACACTGAACTGAATTGACCGTTTGACGAGTCCAACAATTAAGCTCAGGTGTCGTCTGTTTGGCTGATGGTCTTTTGAAATCTCTTCTGTTCTGAAACGTCGGCCAATATGAAGCCAATTAGCTGGTGCAGAGCCTGAGAAGAATTCCTAAATATTATTCACCGGGAAAAACATAAATCGTATAGAGAATTTCTTTCTTTGTAATATCTTGAAGTATTCTAAAAATCAATTAATATCATGAAGTATTCTAAAAAGTAAATGAGTATTCACTTCTAATCATGATGAAGCACCTTACAGACTTCCAAGTATGAAATAGTAGTTAAAAATAATTCAGGATTTAATATGAGTGAAACAATAAGTATGCCTACATTTCATGGCGTATTGCTATAGAATGTACTACATCTGGTCATCCACTTAAGCTCACGCAGGTGTTCTTATGATTCTGGAATGTTTTTTGTAATCATCGGCAAAGAGATCCTGTCTCGTACATTTTTTATCATTTTACAACTCAGTGCATGAGTAGAATATCTGAACTTATATTTAAAGAGTCTCTATCCAATTAAACTTTGTTGAAATAAAGAGAGAAGTCTGTATCTTCCGGCGTCCTGGCATATCTTTCCAAATATCTTTGCGCGATTACGTACACTCAAGTGCGTGATTGACTACTAATTGGTGAACAAGGTTAAGTATAGCTGATATGCTCTCCTTTAGCTTGATGATTAATGCGTCGTATTGTCGTAAATGACTGCTACACGTTAATTATTTTCGTTACATGGCCTGATTAGTCCATTGATTCTTTATCGTTTGGCTTGCCATTCGACTATTTAAATGAGCTGAAGACTCAGAAGAAATTAATCACACATAAAATATCAGGCGACATCATCGCAGACACACTGTAAAATAAAGCAACCTTAAATCTGCCGAGTTAGACAATATTATTATGTTATAAGAGGATATTAAAACCTGGATAGGCTAGTCATCTTTGTTTGCCTTGCCTCAAGGCCTTTCGGAGGTGCATTTTAAATTTAGACGAATTGTTGGATATCTCTGCTGCACTTTGAGGCCACATTGTTCGACCCTAGGTCAACTCAGAAGATATTTTACAGTGAATTTCGACATCTAAGAATATGCTTATGTTTAAATCATTTAGACCCGGTTACATTATCTCTAGATAATTATATTCTCCACACGAACACCAAAACTTAGACGGATTACGCTTTCGCCTACTAGCCAACAATCTCGATGCATTATGCTCAACCCAAACCTTCTGTTTACATAGAGTCATCGATACGCCTTCGATATGTTGCAGGTGTTGATCAAGCATTATAAAATTGGGCATTAAATTATTAAAAATGTGTCCTTCGAGCTACAAAATGGCTTCTTGGTTATTTTGAATAGATAATCAAATGGAATGCATTCATGTTTCTTATTGTTCTTGTTTCCCCTAGTTAACGAAAGAATCCGAAAGTGTAAATCTTTGCATAAAATAGCATTCTTAGTAGCTTTCAAACCAGTCACTCACTTTTTCCAATATTTCTAAATCACAAAATTTTATCTTCTCAGCTTCGAGGATTGAGTAGGTGAATGTATCTGGTTTGATGCTCGTGTAAGGAAAGATAATCTGTGGCAGAACGCTGGAGAAAGTCGTAATCTATGAATGCCAATACAAGGCTACTAGTGAAAATTATAGCGTACTAGTTTCTTTCAACGTTTCCTTTTACATTTAAATATTTCTATTTGACTTCAAGGTAGAGATAATGATTTTCGTCGAAACGATTTTTCCCTTCAACTGCACGTGTGACGATTTTAACTCTAAATAATAAAAGGAAGCTGATGGAATTTAAAAAAACTTGATTGCCAATTGGACAGTTCTTGTTGGTGTTTTCTGGAAAATTCTATGAGTATAACTTAGAAATTGATCCATCTCTACGTTTTGATACACAAAGTTGAGATGGAGTTAACGAAAAAGAGATTAATTACATTTGTAAATCTCGCTTTAGACGTCTTCAAGTCCAAGGTTGCTTTTAGCATTTCGGAAGGCGCTGATCAAGTACTAAGCCCTGCTGTGTATTTTCGTCAATTCTTTTTGGGCCTTCCACTGCTACATGGCCATGTTATCTGAAGTTTAAAGCCTCGTAACTAGCTTGTTCTTAAGAACTCCTGAGTATTATCAAGTTATTATTGGCTTGATTGATCGGTTCAGCAATGTTTAGCAAGAGATGAAGCAACACGAGGGGGAATAGGATGATGATGGTCGGCTTTGAGTTGGTGTCGACGTAAGCTTCAATGCCAACCGAGATTTCATTATATAGGTGGTTACAGAGACGTTAAAGAATGCGTGAAAGCGTCAACCGAGAACTTCACCATACCTTCAACTTTAAAGATCATCCATAGTTCTAAATCACTCCATACTTTCGAGTTCTCAGTTGACACCTACGCATGCGAAGTGCTTACCTAAATATAATTGTTCATTAGGTAATTTTTATAAAGAATACTTTTTCCACCTCATTGTTTTGTATTTTTGAGGTACCTACTATTCAATGTTTGTCGTAAAAAATACGAAAAAGATAATTTCAAAAGCATACCTCAGAGCATTATTATGAAATCCTGTGGAAACCCGATAAGTAAATCAGCTTTTACTATTTCAGCATTTTGCGTGAATGAATTGTTAATGATCTTGCTCCTCCTTCTTCTCCCGCGATCACTATTCATCGTAGACATTTATTCGCTCACGCTCGTTGTCAATTGCAGAGACAAAATTGACGGAGGGTTGCGCTCTCTTTGTCATGCTTGCGAATTAACAGAAAATGGACGACGATTGCCAAAGTCGTGGACTTGAGTTACATTCTATTCTCGGTGAATATAACCCCTGTTATTAATGCTCGTTTTGAACCAGAAACTTTGTCCTTCACACCTATATCTTTATTCCCTGCCTAGCTGGTCCGCTTCCACGCCTCCCCTCCATCACTGCTTTAGCTTCACCTCCATCATTCTTCCTCGGTGTCGGATGCAACCGCAGATGCATGAGTTGAAATATAAAATTTCAGAGTTATTTTTGTAATTTTCTTTCAGGGTTATTTTTCCATTTTTCCCCTTTCAATCCAGTTACTTCCTCGAAAGGTTTTCTAATGGACAAATCAAACATTATTTTCTAATATAAACTTAGCCTTGCGAAGATTTTTAAAGCATGACCAATGCTATGTTGCCTTTGAAAAAAATTATCTAGTTTACACTTACTACATTTACACCTACAATCCGCGGGTACAAATGGGGAAAAATCTTTTCTTTTTTTTCTACTTAAAACGTCCCCTTGAAACGTAGGTTTTGCAAAGTTTTTGACTCAATAAATATTAAATTAGAAAAAGTATGTAGGAAGTAATTGCTTGTGAAATTTACCCGAGATTGTGAACTTAGAGATAAAAGTAATTATTGACACATCGTTATTACAATCAATAATTAATTGCAATAATATTCATGGCTTTTTTCCGCGAAACGGTGTTTTTCCCACAGTAATTTTTGGAATTCAGAATATTTTACGGGTCATAAATGTTTTCCTTGCTATTAGCCTTAGCAACTTAATGAATAATAAGTAATTTTGACTGTGAACCCTTTTTTGATTGGTTGTGGCCCGTATTTTTTTTAGCAGGTTATTAAATGGTTCGGTACAAAACCATGTTGATGAGCAGAATCTGCGCTTTTCAGACGGAAAAATTGCCGTCAAAAAATTATTCCGCAATGTGCAATTTTTTCCCTCGCCCTTCGAGCGAAAGCATCCGTCCGATGATACCGTCTTAATTATCCCGTCGCTTCCTCCGGAGACCTTAAGATGGGCACGGGAGCGTGAGTAATGGCTGGAGGAAGGATTCCGTGAGGTGGTGAAGAAAGAGAAAGTTGCCCACCTCCCTCTCATCCCCACCTCACCGAGTCTTTCCCGCACCCTATGGAATCCCTCCCTTGTTCCCTCCTCCTCTCTTTCCCCCTTTCCCTCTCTCGGGAATCGGGATTTCAAGGGAGTGGAAGGGGATTGGGATGAGAGAAAGGGGAACGAAATGTTCCCTTTGTTTTTTTTTTTAGTTCTCGCTCTCAGCCGCGTGGCGGCAGCGAATTGCTCCGCAGGTTTGCTCAGCGGGCTAAAGATGGCTCTGCTGACGGTGGGACGCTTCAAGGAGGTTAGAAAAAAAATGGAGGCGACATACCACTTGATTGTTGAAGCCAATTCCGCCATTGCAGTTGGCATAGTTTAGACCTTCCTCTGGTTTACGTGTCCGGCGATCGCGTTCGATTTTCGTCAAATCTAAGTTAAAAACCACGGACCAGGCGATGTGGTTTGTGACTGGTTTGGCAACACCTACTCGGCACAAAATCCTTCCCAAGCACCCCTATTCTTGCTTCACTTTCGCCCATGAGCGTTCACGATCATGCCTACTCCATTTCATTTTAACCTCCTTGTGACGCTTTGAAATGAAACATTGTTCGTCGTGATTGTGAGATCATTACAGACAGCCTTATGAACCCATCGGGAAGTGATATTCCTGTGATATCCATTTTTTAATCACGTTCACCCGCCTCGATAGCAATCTTTCGGCTTTTTCTCACGGGAGAGAACTTTTTTCGTGAATCTTTCGCACTGTAACATAGTCAGTCTCGATTATTATTCTCATTTCTGGCAGCACGTGCAAACAGATGATGACTCTTGGGCGTGGCAAATTTCGGAGAAATCTCCTGAATCCTTCATTGAGTGTCTCGTCCTCGACAAATGCGAAAAAGGGCATTCCAACAGGGATATATGTAATCATTCAAAATTGTCTTGATACAAAATCTAAGAGAGCATTGCTTTGTCACACTTATCGTGTGGCTAAGCTTGGAATGGATCTTGTACTTAACTCATATTGTATTGCAAGGGGAAAATGGTCTCTAGCCTTTGTTTGAATTCTATATTTTAAGCAATAGACTCTTGCGTGTTCTTTGCACTAGTGACCCTGCCCAGTTCTTTAATTTCAACCGCCTAAAGTCTCATTAATACACTAGTAAATAATCAGCGGACAAGGAAGCATAGTCAATATTTTTTTCCAATCTTGTACATAACTAAATCATTCGCGGGGAGGATGGTTGTGATCTGATATGGATGGTCCTAGTATACTACTCAATGGCAGTTTTTTTTCTTTTTTTCAACCATCGTGGGCAATTGCATTTTGTTGAATGAAGGATAAAATAAGTGGGATCGTAATACGGAGCAATCTTCCATTTGCCGGATCCTAAGTCATCCCCGCTCATATAGTTCATGATGAAACCTATTTTTGCATTCATTTTTGCTCCAGGTCTTTCGCTCCGACTCTCGCACGTAACAAGAGCTCAGGCAGCAGTCCATAAATCCTCTGAGGCAAGGGAGAGTTCCCCTGTCCCTCGGAATTCCCTTCTTAGCTTCTTAGCCTTCGCTGCCCTCTCCTGACCCTTAGGCATTCTCCCTCCTAACCCTTAGAGACCGTTTTTCGTGAAGAATGGCTCTCGTTTGAAGGGAGGAGGGGAGTAAGAAAGGATTTAAGGAACTGGGGAGAAGGGCTGGTCTCGTTTACCCCAGGCGAGCTCCCGCACTCCTCCTCTCGTTTCCCCTTCAATCCCCTGAAGTCTGCGCTGAAGCGTGGGAGGCTGAGCCCGGGAGGAGGAGGAAATGGTTCGAGAGGGTAATGTGCGTTTTTGAGGTGAGCTGATTCCCCAAGGAGTGGGGGGAAAGGGTTTCTTCTTTTCTCGGGTTAGGTTGGTCGCGAGGGTGGTTTCCTTGGAAGGGTGTGGATAGTGGTGCGTCGCTGGGGTTGGTAAACGATTTAAAGTAATGGGAGACGAGGGGAGGAACCCCTCTTCCTTCCCCCAACATCCGCTCGGCTCATTCCACTTCGCTGTAGACGGCGTTTGCGGAATGGAAAAATACACCCTCAAAACTCATTTCTGTTCAAAGTGCATGCCGTACTTATAAGATGTTAAGGTTTCAAAGTCCTTCGATTGGAAAGTTATCCGAAATTTTTACTGTCTACATCCGTCCCCAAGGGTCTGTAGGTATTAACAGCTCCTCAGCTTCTTTCTAGGGAAACTGGGCTTCCGAGTGACAAATCCTGCGGTTATGTGAGTGACTCCCCTGAGAAGCAGCAAAAAGGTTTTATTTTAAAACTTAAATCTTAACTAAAAACAAGAGATCTAAGGGAAATTAAAATGAGCATGTGAGATTTTTGGTTCCGCTGTATTTTTAGCAAATATATCAATCGCAGAACTACACGGTATATGTATATATGTTTCTAAAATTAATTTACGTAGGTTTTTCCCCCTTCTGGTATTTTTCCTATGAAATATTGTTGTTACTAAACGTTGACCAGTCGACCGGTTAAACCTGCCTGAATGTTATGTCTTGAAATTTGAATTGTATTACTACAAAATGTTTAAGAGCAAATATTTCTACTCTTTGAGGCAATATTTCAAGGTTCTTTGCGTAATTCAAATGCTAATTATGCTATTCTATTTACTCACTTTTTCTCGGAAAGCGTTCTGGACAACTGCTAATATTGAGGGAAGCCCGTTTTGGAGCTTGAGTGATAAAATAGGGCCAAAAGGAACAAATTCCGGTATTTACATAAAGGGAAGCCAATAACGGCTGCTATTTGAACTTAATTAACTCACCTGGTCTTGAAGTTGTTTTATTACCTAATTAATTTTGTGGAAACAAGTTTGTGAGTTTTTGTGTAAAAGAAAGAGAAGCAGTGAGTCTATCCGAGGCCTACAATTGTGGTCTTCACCTTAATAATTCTATTATATTCTCATGATTCTATGTTCTGGATGAATCAGAGAATGGCATTTTTGAGTACTTTTCAAATCATTTTCGTGCTTCAAAGATCCTGTAAAAATATTTATAGGAAATTTGTGAGTTAACCAATTAGTTTTTCTCTTTCGGATTTTCTTCTAGTTCTAGAAATTCACTATTAGACATGACGGGATTTGGATTCGTAACTTCCTAATGCTGGTCGATTGTTTTAGCAAGTCACGCCGCCAAGTTTAAGAATAATTATTGAGAGCGTTTATGCAACACAGATGTTTTACCCAACCGCATAAATTGCAGTATAGGTAGGCGGCTTAATCAAGTATAATATGCCATGGTCATGGAAGAGTGATGCTTGCAGCCTTGCGCATTTAGTCGTAGTATTGTTTATATTGATCGCGTGCCGATAAATTAATCATTTTATAGAACTATACAGAACCTATAGAGTGATGAGGTTAATTAAGGTTACGATATTTTATTTAAATACAAAAATTTCATTAAAACGCTTGTAAAAGGACTTAGATTTTTTTGTAATGGTAAATGTTTTTCCGGAATAAAATTACGCGGCAGTTTTAGCTTCCCTTTCGAGTCACTGCTTAGAGTGTTGTTCCTTTGTATATTCCGCGTATAATGGTACCGCACGAGAACAGTGCCAATAGATGCGTACAATAGAATGATCGGGACTTTCACTCTCCGACTATTTCCCTCATTCAATTCCCTTTCCAAATATCCGCACAGCCAAACATTCCGCATACTTCCTAAGGCATTTCTTTCTTTTTTCCCAATTTCTTTTTCTCCCTTCTTCCTCTCCGTGGAAAAGCGAGCCTGCGCGGTCCTCATCCAGCTTCCGCCGCATTCCCTCCCGTACTACTTCCGACGAACTGTGTCTGTTTACAGCTTATGAGACAGAATGTGAGACGTAGAAAGATAGTAGAAGAGCTCTTCTTTCTCCTTCTTTCATTTCCTCTCCTCTTCAGTCTTTTTCCCGCCGTTTCTTTTTTTTTGTCAGTCCCTCTTCGCGCGCCGATGCCGAGGAGCGAGTACGGGTCGCCCTTCTTGCGCCGTCTGCGGCAGTTCCTCCTCGCGGGCAGTCGCTTGGAGTCTGGAGTGGGTGGGCGGAGGAGTCAGACACGAATGAGCGTGACCGTTTGAAGCGGTCGCGTGTTCCCTCAACGGATACGCTTTAGCTGTCGAAGGGAGGGGCCGTCGTCACCAGACCGAGAATAGGGCCCTGACGTATTCCCACCTCTTTACTTTTGGGGGGGAGGGGTCGTTGTGCAACTCAAGTTCCGAACGTTTGCAGGTTTTTTTCAGTGCCGTGTTAATTTCTCAAAAAATACACCTTGGTCGGATTACTACTGAGCCAGCAAAAATGTAATGATACAAGTAAAGATTGCTTAAGGTAAAAATAATCAATTAATTAATTATGAGAAGATTATCTTCATAAGACTTCATTTGCGATTACAAACTGGAATTACCTCATTATAAGATTGTAAGAGTATTTAGGTTAAAAAAATCTCAGCGCTGCGGCATAATGTTGCGCGAAAAATGTTCAAGTGGAGCATTTATAATGCACTGAAGGTGTAGAAGTGCGGTGGTGGTAGACACAAGTAGTCGAAATAAGCGATTGTGAACAAATGCTCTTTCAATCGATAATAGTTGATGACAATCGAAATCTGGAGTCATTGACATTATCACTGACCAATTGTTCGCCGATAAAAAACCATCCCGAGGTTAACTATTACACAAATGTAACGATTACTTCGGGAGGGTTACAAGTAAAATTAGGGGAAGATTAAAGTAAAATTACAATCAGAAGAAAAAGTAACGATTATAAAAATTGTAATCGTTACCGGTATTCGAATTACTTGTGGTCAATTACTTCCCACCACTGATTATTAGGCATTTGCTTGGTTGGTTTCTTTGGATGGCGACCAAAAACTCGGGTCATTCTTGCCGTTAGATTCATGATTCTCAATCGGCCATGTCTATGCACTCGTGATAGCCCTGCGGTGAAATGCAGCCATAGTCGTAACCATAAGCAAAGAGCATGGGCGATTAAGACGTGAGGTGCTTCGGACCAAAGGTTTTAAGAAAAGAGAGATAGAGAGAGAAAATATTTTATTTCGTAATAAAATCATAATACAAAATTTTGTAACAAAAATTTGAAACATACTCGGAGGCTACTCAGCCTCAATCGAGCATCCTATAAATTTACAAGAGAATAATCGTCCGTATTGTGCAGATATTCCAATATTTAGCGGACCTTTTTTTTAGGTAATACAAACAAAACAAAAAAAATAAAGTGATATAGGCAACTCAGCAAGTCAATGCATAAACTAATACAGAAACAAAATTTTGTACAAATATGCCATTTGAACATTGCATTAAATTACATTTATTATGGTAAGGCCAGATCAGAGCGTGAACTTTGTTTTAGAAACAAGTAGTTAAAGAGTCTTTGCCTAAATATGGAACTACTTATTTCACTAGATAAGGCATTCCATAATTTGCCACCATTTACTACGAAGGACCTATTGAAGGCACAAGTCCGGTGGATGGGAATTTGTAGTTTATTGTTTCGCCCCCTAGTAACCCGTTCTTGAAAACTCTCCTTGAAAAGAAATCGAGATTATAAGTAAACTGGTTCCCTACTGTTGAAAATATCGTATAAAAGACTACCCAGGAAATATCTTCTACGATTTTTAACTGTAAGCCACCGTAGTGTATTTATGCAAGGTGTGATGTGATCGTACTTTCGTGAATCACAAATAAATCTAATACAAGCATTTAATGCTCTTTGAAGTTTTGTAACCAGTTCTTTTGTTAAATCATGGGTTAAAAGATGGGTGAGTTGGTATCTATGGCATTATTTGAACTAAGAGAGGAAGGGTGGAGAGAAACACGGTGGTAGCATTGACTTGCTCTTTTCAAAAGGCACTATGGAATTCACATTCTGTACGCCTTATTCGAAGGACAGATAACTGAACTTTAAGTAATATCCTCAGGTCACCTAAATAGCAATTTGAATATTACTGTAAAATATCCGCTATTTCCGGGATTGAAACCCAAGGTTTTGGAATGAGATATAAGTTTTTTCCTGCCACTGCACCAGAGTAATCCCCTATCACCGACGCTATATGACGCGCAGTTCAATGATTTTCTTATTTGTTTTTGTTCTCCGAATATTCTATGTTACGCATGCAAGCATGTCATTCGATTTCTCATTGCATCGCCCTACTTGGGTAACCCTTTGCCCACATCGAAGTTCCAAGTGATTGCCTCACACTTTCCGACCGCCTCGTATCCCACTTCACTAGTGAAGAAACGTGCGCTGAATGAATCCCCCTCTCCCATCCATATCACTAATCCCCCTTCCCAGCATTCCATTCTTCATTCCTTCCCCTTCTGTTGTTTCTCACCTATGCGCCTCCCGACCTTCGCCACATCCGACAAACCCTTCAATATTTCTTCCCACGAAAATTTTATTTATATTAATCTGTATTTAGTTTCAGAGCGGCCCAGAGACGAACGGGTGGAGTGACTGGGAGATGAAGTGCCTTCCTCGAATGGGGAAAGGGTTGGATTCGGTCTTTGCATCAACTCCCTGCCCTCATTCCACCGGCACCTATTTTTTTCTTGTCCTTCCCTTTCATTCAGTCTCCCTACCCCACCTCTAGACCCCCACCATTTCTTTCCCCGCCTCTCCACTCACCACTTTTAGCTCCGGCCAAAAAATATGATCGATGCTCCCATTCAATTAATCTGCTCGGCAAGACGTCAAACTTTACGGCCTTACCCTTCCATTTGCATAATTTTTACATCACTTCTCCCGGATTGATTTTTATCAGTTTTATTATTGCCGATCCGGCTTCTTTCGAGCCATTGAGCCGATATCTTCCCCAATGCAGTACACATTATCCTCAATATATCTCTCCTCTCAAAATTCTTCTTCCGCTCGACAGGGAAATACTGGCCAGTCGACTCCGCACCCTCCCCTCCTTGTGCCCTTTTCCGACCCTGGAGTGCTCTCCAGGGTGCTTTGGGACCTCAACATCCAAACTCCTCTCTGTGACAGCCGATGTGTGGAAATGAAGTATCACCCTTCGCGTTCCTGCCTGACGTCGACTTTTCCTGTCTTAGTCGCTTACGTACGTCTTCTTTCTGACACTTCAAAAACTGACGGTAACTGAGAAGGGGCCATTTAACCTTTTCGTTGGGTGATTTTAGCAACTTTTAGAACCCCCTCCTCCCTCGTGTAAGACAATGTGAGATTTCATGAACCCATCTCCTCCCTATCCTACGTAAGCTGTCGTACATATTTGGTACGATCCACGGTAGAGATACCTAATGACACATGGGTGATTCCACGTCTAAGTATGCAATAAATGACCTTACCACCGCCTGTTTTTATTTATTTTTTTACAAAATCACTGGACTTTTTGTGAAACTTAAAAATATTAATTTTTTGTCAGATATCGATAACGATTTTCGATATTTCGCGATTCACAGTAGGCGCGACTCGCAAAACACTAGATATTCACAAATGCGATGTCTCCAAACTAATGAACGTGAGGAAATAATCATACATTTTTCTATAGTTTAGCATAAATCCAGGCGTAGGTACTACCGCAGCGGTAATCTTACTTAGGAAGATTTTTCGTCTGATGATAATTTAATAATTTGATAAAAATACGATCTCGGAAGAAACCTAAATTTTATGTAAGATTGTCTCGGACCCTCCTATGTAAGGCAACGTAAGAAATGCCCAGCCACCCTCCCTCCCAAAACGTCTTCCGTAATACTTGAATGGCCCCGAGTGCTTCGTTATGCTCAACAAAAATTAGATATTTGTAATTGAAACAAATATTTTTGTATTTTTGTGCTGTTTTTCTAATTTCACGGCGCCTTTTGCAGACCTACCTCATTATCGCGTACAAAATATAATGGAAAATATTCATAGAATGTTTTTTACGATATTTTTTACCTGATGATGCCATCAGTCGGTGAAACACGTCGTAAAACTAAGAAAAAATTATAGAAATGCACAAGTGTTTAGATTTCTATTACGAAAGCTGAGAACTTCTACGACCATCAAACATCTCCAAAAACTATTGACTAATAATAAGTAATTAGTGTGTAAACGGACTTATTTCTCCACTAATTCGTAGATAGTAGTTTATCTGTTGTAATTTGGCTATTATTCGTAGTTTTGCTGTCGTAAATATCTTTTCTTCATCCCTTTGAGTTTTCAATTCTCGCATTTAGAAATTGTATTTTGTAGAAATTGTAAATTGTATTTGAAATTGTGATTTATCACCTTGATGCTCTGTAAGTGATTATTTCGGATTACACCTTTCAAGCATGGGTGTTTTCCTACATTGTGGGTATTTTAATTAAAAATAAATTTAATTGTTTCAGGCTTGACTTCGTGGAAGTGATAGATATCTATTTTTAATAAAAACCTTTGTAGTTTTCCACACTTTATTTCAAAACTGCGACCGGTTGCACCATAATATAGATGTCATATTATTGTGAAACCGGTCGCAGTTTTTAAATAAAGTGTGAAAAAGTACAAAGTGTTTTATTTAAAATGGATTTTAATAGATGAAACGATATAGTATGACTTCTACTATGGTATTTTAGCACCTTATCAATGCTGGAATGGAATTATTGTGTCTGGCTATCAATCACAGTCATCTGTACCTGAGACTCAGCCCTTAATTAAATTCCGCAAATGCTTTCAATCCGTTAGATTCAGTGCTATCATTGCTTCTTACACTGGCTCTCTCCTTGTTATACCAAATTTCAACGTCGAGGGTAAAATTCTTATACGCATAGGGAGATACATAAATTGCATCTAGGAAATAAGATTTTAAATATTTTTTTCCCATTTAAATACTCCGAAAATATTCAGAGACAAAAATATTTTCTCTAGGCGGTTTTTAAGATTAAATTCAGAAGGATAGAAATAGCACTGCCGAAGGGTGATTTATGTAATTATTGTAACTTTTTTATTACTTTTTGCGTTGATTTATTTCAGATTTATGAAGAAAAAACCTTCCAAGGCTTTTCTGAAAAATTTCGTTTTTTACTGAAATATAACTAATGTTATATGCTACAAGTCCAATGTTAGTTAATAATATATGCATTAAATAAGATTACTTGCAATGTTAGCAAAGGAAATATCAGGGAAAAATATGATGCGATTTATAGGGACTTAACAGGAAATTAATGGAAAGAGCGAGGAATTGGAGTGGGATAAGTATGTGGATTGATGAAAGCGAGGCTTAGAAGAGAAATTAATTGATGTTTGAAAAAGACCGCCACTAGTTCACGGCGCAAACTAAAGTAGATTGACTAAACTAAATGACGTTGAAGAATTCAAACCGGGAGTGTCTTTTGTTCGAGCGGCGGTCATCATTCCGTTGCTTCCCACCCTTTGGCGCCACACTCTCTGAAGCAGGGATGTGGTCCGAAAAGGAACTTTACATTTAGTGACGTACCTGGGAGGCACGAAACTATCACATATGGTAAAGTGACGGACCTGGGAGGCACCCGAACTCGGAGTCCGAGCCCCGGCGTCGAAGGAGACACAACCCTTCACCGCGGGTAGTTTATGGTACCAACTTATCAGCCACACTATAGTTTATAACTTCTAAAAGTTAAACATAAATCGCAAAATTATGTTCGTATTCGTGTTGCACTATTCACGCTGATGAAAAGGGTTTTTTCATCGCAGTTGCACGATAGATATTAACCATTTTACATGCTTTAGTAAGTTAATGTGCATTAAACTGGCTTGGTAGCACAATAGCTTCAAGTACCTATGTAGATAAAATCTGGAAAATCCATGCTTTTAATATGGTTAGTTATATGTTGCATGCTCACGAGTGGGACAGCCGAAAAATTTATATATTTTTGCACAAGGCGATAAGATAAAAAATATTGTATATCCCAAAGCACTTAAATATATCTTTTCAACTTTAATTTAATACGCAAAAAATCATTGCCTTTCATTTAGGCATTTCATACATGTAAATGTGTCTGCTTTGTACATGTATGACTACTTAGAAAGAAAAGGAGGCTTTGCGACGCATGTCGGGCATTTTGAGGGCATGTGCAATTTGGGCAGATTTTCATGAAAGCGAAAATTACGAAAACGCAGACCTAGCCCTACCTGAGCGGCGCCACTGGACGGGCAGACACTAGAGCGAGTGCGACAAAATAATGTCCTACCCAACCTAGACCTGACTCGGGCAGAACCGCAGTACTCAGTTTTTATTCTTAATTCTAGTAGGGGTCCGAAGGCGAACCCGCCGGCATGGGGGGTCCTCGCACCTCTGGCTAGCTGCTGCGGTGAGTGAAGCGAGCCATCAGCGGCTAGTTAGGTTATATTTTCCGATGTAAATACTCATTACATTGTCGAGTCCCTCTGGGGGGTCACTGGGAATCGTAGCTCATTTAAAGGATCGCATATCTTTTGAGGGAGAGGAAGATCAATAAGTACACCCAGATCTTAAATTCTGCATTTATTTAATTGGCACTGGCTTACATTACGGTCGAGTTGAAGGGGGTCGTCTGGAGTCGAACTGGCGATAACAGGACGTCTGGGCACTGGCGAAGAACACTGGTGCTTCTCAGGGCGTGGTCATAGAGGTGAGTGAGGTGGTTTCACGCGTGACTTGTTTGACAATCAGAACTCAATGAGAGGGAAGCCGCGTTTTGCGGGGTCTTTATAGTGTGGTCTAAGGGTGGGGGTTCCCTCCCCGACTTCTCCCTTCTCACCGCCAAATAAGGAGGCTCTTCCAAGAGTCTGCTTATTTGCGTGTTTCATTCGCGATGTCTTAATTATAACTTGGATATCAATATAACGTAATATTTTGACGACCGATATCGGCGGGTTGCTAAATGTTCCCAAAAATAAGGGATGGTTCCTTTTAATTATTAATGATTGCTGCGGCTCTTCTCCCCCCTCTCCTTTGAGGTAGGAGAGGGGGGGACTTAATGCCTCTCTGTGCCTTGACGTCAGAAGGAAGTGGAAAAACCCAGTGTTTGTCATTTCAATGTCTCTGTCATCAAAGAAAATGATGTAAATGTGGAATAAACGCAGGCCTTTAGTCATTGTTCCGTCCTAACCTGTCCCCTGGGATATGCCAATATGCTTTAAAATGGAGATTGATTTTCTGTAAACTTAAGAAAAATAGTTTAAAAAAATTATATTGATTCTATCTCTACTATAATTTTCTTTATGAACCTATATTTGATATCGGAAATGTGTAAGAAAGTGTCCGCACACTAACAAAATTTTTGAAAATTTTTTCAAGCCACCGATACTAAAAACAAAGCGCTGGCTTCCATTCACAAATTATTTAAAAGAAATGCAGATTTAGTTTGTTAAAACTATTTCTCAGGCTGTTTTACTTTGTTTGAACACATTATTATAACAATTTCTGTTTTGTAAAAAATGGCAGTGCACTTCCTGAAGTCCTGATATTACTGAAGTCAATAATAGTGTTCAAATTTAAATGGAGGTCGTAATTGCTCCATAACCTCACTCTTTTCAATGGTGTCTCAATTAGCTATCTCATTTTTACTAGCTTTGTACCTTTTATTTACGTATTTCGTTTTAATACGAGGATCTTCAGAAAGAGCCATTGACAGTATTCTACATCAGAAATGTGTCCGGAGGTCAAGGAAGAGGACGAAATATAAGGGCTATGTTACGTATAATGTGTCAAAGTAAATGAGGGACTGAGAGACATATTAATACAAGTAACAAACATCCTCCAGTGTCACCAGTATCATTTTACACCGGTAAAAATTGACAAAAAGCAGAGTAGCTTAAGCGTTCGGCGGCTAGATCGCAGCACCATACGTTCGAACACTTGTATTCCTTTTCCTGAAGCTACCTGACGGTACCAACTTTGAACTTATTCACTTGTATCGTTTTTCGTGTTTGTGTTAATTGTATTACTTTGAATCTCAGGCCCTCAAATGATTTCGCACGTGGTCTTTAAAAACATGGTCTTCCACAACTCTTCAAGGAAAGTTCATTCTTCCTCTGGATCAAAAAATATGATCTGATGACTCGATATGCTGCTTAACCCTCCCGTGGACGCGCACGCTTTTGAGCTCTCCATTTGGTATCATTTGTATTTAATGCCTGTGTCTCCATGTATTCATTTTTCATGATAGGAGGGAGTATTTCAGATATCCGGATCAATTATCCACCGGACGCTTCAGTAGCTGTGTGACATCGCAGAGAGTTTGACGTTTGGCTAAAGATATAAAATACATTTTAGGAAAATATAAGAACAAGGAACCGGTTCCTGAATCACCTAAACCAGTAATATGCCATGTTTGCAGGTGGCATAAAAATTGCAGGTCAAAAATTGTGTGCCAGTGATGTTCAAATAATGTATGTAGGAGGCAATGTCGTCAAGAGACAACATGTATGAGATGGGAAGATGAACAGGACCTAGATATGAACTAAGATGATTAACAACGTACATTCATTGTCAAAAAATAAAAGATGTAACTGTAACAACTTAATCAGCCTTTTTTATTAGTAAATTATCTTGCCCTTAAATATAGGAATGCAATTTATTTTTGCGGTAAAATTGCCGCGGCGCGCCCACTCGTGGGAGTGAATTTGGCGCGCCCACCGGAGGGAGTTAATTCTATTTATTAAAAAAAAATAAATTTGAAAAATTTTCATGGACTAGTACCTCTCAAAGCCTGTAGTTTCCAAGTTTGCAGTTTTTTCGGGACCCAACTTTCTGCACCTAGCCTCCTTGAGGCATCGGAAGTCAGTCTTATCGGCCCTAGCTTTCTTTTCCTTCGTGTCCGAGGAAAGGAGAGATACGACTAAGTGACAGTGACTCGGCGGGCGAGCAAAAGCGTCAAGGGGGGGTTGAGGTGAGGCGAGAGAGCAGGGCCGCCAGTAGTTTGTCCCCGGCAGAGGGAGAATGGGAATTGGAGCGAAGGGGATGGGATTCCTCGTCTTCGTCTCCCCAAGGGATATTGTCATGGACCCGTTTGGCGGGGGCCATTGGGTTCCCAAGAGAGAAGGAGAGTGGCGACCCTTGGCTCGCTTTTCGATTGTTGTAAGTTACAGAACGAAGTTACTTGAGGAGGTTCCGCGTCCAGCCGCGACTGTGTGAGTCAAAACAGATACTAAATTCCACATTTTTTATATTTTGTCCAAAAAATCCTGCTTTCTCTGATGAAATGCGTTACTTATAGAAACCCAAAAGTAAGTTACAAAATATGCAGATTACTCCACGAATGTATTTTAAATGAGCACTTTTTCCCTGTCATAGGAGCCGACTGCAGCGCCATTTCCCACGAATTACCGCATTTTGACTTCAATTACGGCATTAATTCTTCAATAACTAGAAAAATAAGGTGGTAAGATGCCTGTATTTTACTTTTATTCAATTTATCTGGGTTACTTCCTTCTTAGAGACAGTTTTCCACGAAAATGGCATATGTATTTTATTGAAAAATACTATTTTTCCCCGTGTTTCGGTCATTCCCCCATTGAACACCATATAATTTCAAGTTCAATTATATGATAAAATTTAATGGAAATGTATTATTTTTTTGTTTATATCAGATAGAGGACAACGTTTTCTATAAGTAGACAGAGTATGAATAAAATGACATTTAAGTCACTTTACGATTGGACCACCTTAAATACCGGCTTACTCAACACTCTAGACAGAGACGGGGACGACAAAGACGCCAAGGTTATTGAAAAATTCTAAAACAATACGTTTTCCTGTGCCTTTCGTGGACTTTTTCTTATGTATATGGCCCTCAGTTCATATGCCATTGATTCAGAATTCTCTTTTTTGTAGTGGAACATGATATTTTGCTAAGATTGAATTTTGACATTAGCAAATAGAAATTAGAGAACATCAGAAAAAGTTCAGACAGTTTGCGTCCCCAAATCCTTTTCCCTCATTTAAAATCAAATTTCCCTTTCATCGTGTCTCATAAGAATGCTTAAGGTGGCTGGAGCGGTAATCGCGAGTCGTTGAAGGCACATTCCAATAACTTTTCAAGTAAGTCGGAAAAAATAATCCTGGACCACATTTCACTCAAGTACACCTATTTATACGTTTGAAATCACCATACATGCAGTAATGTATATGATGAAAGAGTTATATTACAAATTTTCGCCTTAATTAAAGCATTTTTTTTTACTTGGATTTTCGGCGCGAAATTCGAAATTTACGAGAAAATCATATCTAAATACGTTTTTCTTACGGCATGATACCTTGATATTTGTTTGCAGCTATTATAATAATATGAAACTTATTATTTCGCATTTAGGAGAAAATCTGTACATAAGTAATCAAATTGTTTCAAAATATATGCCGTGTGCCATAAGAGTACTTGTTAAAATATCATTGAATTGCCAGGAAACCAAATCGGTAACATGCAGTTTTATTCACATTTATCGATAGATATTACTAATGACACTTTCGTGACACTTTGCATACTACACGTATGCAAAGTGTCACGAAAATCTGTACATAAACAAAAATCGCTCCAGCCACCTTAATCTGGCTGAAGACAATGGGTTATCGAGAATACTTGGTGATGCAATCATCGGAGTGAAGTAAACTCCGAGACGAAACACGTTACACTTCAATGTACAAGAAAAATCAACATTAGTCATTTGAATTTCTTTTATTGGCTGCTGTTTATGCTCTATAAAACTGAATTAGGTATTGTACCACCTTAATGGTGCAAGGCGAGATTTAAAATAATAAAGTTGATGTAGTTTATCAAAGAACATTCCAGCGTTTATGATGACCATATATGATTGGTGCTGAGCTTAGTTAGTCTTTGATTTCCTGCATTTTAGTTTTTCTAAAATCTGTTTCAGTAATCTCCCCAAATCCATATTATACTTGAATCGCCATCATTATGTGGATTATCAGAATATTTTGCATGCATGCACCTACTTGGAGATGCGATCCCCTTCAATGGTTGCGATCTTTATATTTTTGATTTTATTTGTACTTTGATTCTACTATTTCAAATGAGCCAGTACAGAGTGGAGTAAGTATATTGTGTAACATGAAGGAATAGGATTCCATCAACACCATCAAATGCTTTTAATGAACTGGGAGTTTGCAAGAAAAGAGAATTCAATGACCCTCCTTTGCTACTAAGTGTACTGGGTGCAAATGGTTAAACAGCAGTTTAATGCATTAAAGAATATCTCAAATTAGTAAACAAGAACATACTGTCATTCTCTGTTTTCTTTCATTAACAGTGTAATTCACTCTTTGCTCTATTTTTGGCCAGTGAAGAAAAGAGAATACAATACTACAAAACCAATGACTACTAAAACCTCATTTGTTCAATATTTTTCATTATTACCCACCTAAATCTTACATGTTGGCTGGGAATTTAGTAGTTTTTTAATTGATTGGTCTGAGACTGAATTTGATATGTTTTAAGCCGATTTACATTTACTTTCACCTAAGGTCTGAAAAAGGGCTTCAATTTTTCTGGAGTCGCATTCAGCTATCACAAACTGCGGTAGCCAGACCACGTCACACTGCGATCGGCAAAGTATTTGGTGGGGATAAATTGTTTTTTTCCGACACTAATGACGAGGATATAACTATTAATCAAAATTGACTTTCCAATCCATTGATTTGCGGCTATTTCCCTCTCCGCGTGAATTGTGGCTGAAAACTTTTCGGGATATCTTCAACATTTATTCCCAAGCTAAACTATGGAATGCTCCTAGTCTTATAAGAAATGACCTCGGCAAAGTGAGAAGAAATTTATGAGTGAGGCACATACATATATGTATTCTATAAGGGATGGAATCAGCCAACCCACCACCAACCATACTGTCCGCTTTTGAAAGAGTGTCAGAGGAGTAGGGCGGCGAAAGACGGGGGGATATATATATAGCGTCACGAGAGCAGATTACACGAGTGATGTGGCCGGAGAATAAGGGGAGAAGAAAGCGATAAGGATGGCGCTAAGATGTTTCAAATAATGTCTCCGGGGTGGGCCGAAATATAATCGGCGTAGGATTTCCTCTCTCGGCGATAAAAATGATGGAAAGCGTTCCGAAGTCCCATATTTTTATTTAATGATCCGAGGCGTGTAGAGGGAGATTTTCCATCATCCTGGAGCCAAAAGTATTGGGGGATAGGGAGGGGAGTTATGGGAGATAAGAGGTGTACGGGGAGACCCTCACCCTCTTGGGGGGTGGGAGGGGTTACTGGACCTCGCGAGACGGCATCTAGCGGGAGAATGATGACGAAAGATCAAAAGAACGGTGATGGGCGCCGAACTCCTTATCCCCCTCTTCAGCGGGTTTCACCATTGTAAATATTTTAAAAGATTTTTTCCTCGAAATTCAATGAAAAGCAAACACTTATTCCTCAGTCTTCATTAAATTCTGATGCTGTTTGGCGAGGGAAAAGCATTTTTTCCGCCTTTGCCATCGTCTTTGAGAGGCACTCAGGTAATTTAAGGGCATGGAAATATTATTTATTCCTTATTAAGGCGGGATGTTTCTAGAAACGGAAAAAAATTTAATTTCTCAACCGAGTAATTAATTCATAATTCACTCGTTTATTTTTTAATGAGGTGCATTGCTAGGGTCTTCTGAATCCTTAATTTTACAATAAGTACTAATATCCACTCAATCAATACCTACTATAGATTTTAGATATTTCAATGTTTCTTAGCACCTGCTGACCGTGTGGCAAATATTTATTTCAGACAATCTGTTCGTTATTGATCGTTATTCATACCAGTTCAAGTGTAAGAAGTAATGACGGTAAGTAAAGGATATTTCGGAAGTGGAAGAGAGGTGGAGAGAAACTTTCCGTGGGCATGTGCCTACTCTTAAACGAAAGGCGCCTAGCGCCCTTGGTTTAACTTCCCATAATAGGGATTGCCGCTCAACACACAAATAGAGATCGCATTTCCAATGGCAAATATATCCGCTAACACTGGGAGTCATATCCAATTCGCAGGGGAGTCAATACTCCAGTCATCACACCAACCGAACGTCCCTTATACCCGTGAGTTAATTAGTTCAAGACGGTATATATTAACATAACACAACTTTTTCATTTGCTTGCTTGTCAATTTGATTTTTCCAGATTAAATATTTTCAGCCAATGCTGTAGGATAAATGTTACTGAATGCATAGATGATGGTAACAAACATTCTAAAGCAGTTTATCAACAATAAAAATGTTATTTTCATAGGCCTTCCAGCTCCATGAAACAATTCCAGTATAGAACATGCACAAATATTGTATGGTTACACAAGAGAAAAAACAACCATTACGTAGTGGCATAACGGGAAAAAACAAGCAAATTAGAAAAGAATGAAAAGCGATAAGAAAAAAGAAGATCTTCATCGTTTTAAGTCAGGACACGCCCATACACAGTTTGAACAATTGATCGCACACACACATTGCTCATGTATTCATTGTACGGTTTATATTTTTAAACACTACCTAAACTAATCTACAAGTCCAGTAATTCAGAATTATGAACGTATCATGCCCCACATATGACACCACGGATGAAAAGTCAATTTTTTAACATAAAAATTATTTAACATAGGCACTAGACTGAATGTGGATGTGGATTTTATCTATTTCCTTCCCTTTAACTGTTTGATTTTCTTCAATATGCATTGTTTCATCTTAAATATGCATTTAATTTTAGAAAATATAGTTGATTTTAAATACTGTGACAAGCATGCTAATGGTGACAGGTAGGTAATATTATCACCGTGCACACTCTTATGTTGCACTTTGGTTTCAAATGACCTCTCTTCTTTCTTTCGGCTAAGTTTTTTCATCGTTTCCCACTGGAAGCGGTCTCCACTGTATCATCTGGCTAATAAGAAATGTCTGCCCACAAAATCTATTATGTTATTGAGATGCGACTATTCACTGGATCATTGTTTCGTGCACTTAATGTTTGTTCACCAACTCCTCCTTCGTCACTGCCCCTCCACCCATTCTGCTATCGGAGGCTGTGCAGTAGTAGTTTGTGAGCCGATTGGTAAAATTGGTCATATCTTTAACAGCTTTAGTAAAACTGTCTTCTCCCTTCAAAAGCAAGCTTTGAAGGCAATGCTACAGCTACCATATCGCACCCCCGGTCGCCCCCTTTTTCAGAAGTACAACATACTTAACCCTACCCTCACTATATATCTTACATTGTGCTATTTTTGTTAAACAAAATCCACATCTCTTTCCTGATAATCGTAGTTTCCACTCATACCATACTCGCAGTACACATGATATCCATATTTATAGCCATCATCTCTCACTGTCCCTTAAAGGACCTCACCATGCAGCATCTATAATTTTTAATAACTTACCTTTAAACTTAAAGACAATATGGTCTATGCCTAAGTTTAAACTATAACTTAAAAAGTACCTTTCAAAGAACTGCGGAACTGGCCGCGCAGTAACTTTAACGGAGTCACCCGCTAGTGGTCACACACTTGTGTGAAATTCACAGTGAAAAAATAATTCGCCTGGACTGGGATTTGAACCCAGACCCCCCGATTTCGATAAAATTCACAGTGAGAGATAACGCCTGGGTAGCTTAACTGGTAGAGCACTCGGCGCGAAATCTAGGGGTCTGGGTTCGAATCCCAGTCCAGGCGAATGATTTTTTAACTGTGAGTTACACACAGTTAAAAAGTATCTCTTAAGCAGAGCATTTTACAGTGTATATGATTTCTTTAACAATCAATGCATCTGCTGTGAGGAGGCCTAGGTGATTAAATTTCCATCTCACCTCAATTTGTTTATATTTTGTTCTTTGTTTTTTTATTATAATTGTACTTGATTGTTGTCTGTATATTCAAATTGGCGGTTACTATGTTACTGAATGTGACCAACAGTAATAAAAAATATTATCTATATTATCTATCTTTTGTTTCTTCTCTCGTCTGCAGGCCGTGCTCCTGTGGACGCTGGCGTCGGCCGTCGCCGCGGCGCCGTCCGCCGAAGAGGCTGGCGTCGAAGAGGAAGAAGACGAGGAGAGGAGCGCCGCCGCGGAGGTGCTGCCACCGTCTGGCGGATCGTCCAACCTGGAAGAGCTGAAGATCGAGCTGGAAGAGGTAAGGAGAGGCCAATTCATTCAGACTCGCCGCGTAAAGAACCAATGTGAGGAAAGTTTCATAGGCTAGCCTCTTTTTTTCTAAGTTTCAATCGCCAAATTAATATATCGCTGTAGGTTTTCCGATAAACTAGCAGATTTGCTATTCTGCAAACTTTTTATAATTGGACGTTAATGATCACAGTAATGTCCATGACTTAATAAAACCAGGATTTCCTGTGTCTACTTTTTTAATTTAATTACAAGAGAGAAAAGTTGTGATTTTCCATATTGATTAAATATGTAATAAATAATATCCGATATTCCATCCAATCACCTTTGGCGATACTACATAATGAATCATGCAACATGTAAATCATATTAAGAACTAAGACAATGAAATTTTCCACAGAAAAACATTTTTAATCAACCCGGGTTTCGATGCACTGCATCATCATCAGGTGAACTGATGATGATTCAGTGCATCAGGTGAACTGATGACCTGATGATGATTCAGTGCATCAGCTGAACTGATGACCTGATGATGATTCAGTGCATCAGGTGAACTGATGTCCTGATGAAGATGCAGTGCATCAAATCCCGGGTCGATTAAACATTTTGATCTGTGGAAAATTTCATCGTCTTAGTTCTTAATATTTTCATATTCCATAACATCTCGCCTGATTCCACCCTTTTTGAACATGTAAATAATCCTTCAAATCGGTAAATACCACAATTATTGTCTTTTCTCATTAAATTATCAATGTAATGAGTAGTATATACCAATTGCATTTAAAAATTTTCACTCGTTTGGCCTTTGCGATTACGATGGCTACGGATTTGGTGCTAATCGTTGTTGAGTAAATGATAGCCTAATGCTTCCAAGATAGGTACTTACTCAAGTTCCCTCTTGTTGCTCTGCACCACGCGATTGCACTAAAACGTCTCTTAATCTAATAGGATTAATTGATGGAAAACTTATAAAATATCACTTTATAAGTGGTATTAACTATTAAATATGTAGTATTGTAAACGTTTACATCATTATTACTTTTTAACTATGGAATACCACCAAGTTATTAAGGGAAGTGTTGTAGGTCCCTTGACCACCTTCTCTGCCGACACCATTCTGCGACGAATGGCCTTCATTCAGACCATTCGATCGCGATGCACTTCGAATTAATTTTGCACGTTTTCATTTTTTCGCTATGTAGGAGTGATCATCAGAAATGGCGAGACATCCAGCTTTTAACTCTTGAGTTCACTTTAATGTGGCATTCATAGTCAACTATTCATTGGGTAACTCGCAGTGAAATGATGATAATGTTTTATTCCATCGTAGGTTTCCGCGGCGTTCAGATGAATTATTCTGCATTTTCGGGTTTCCTCCGCGTAGGTTGCTTTTTGAGACAACAGTTTCGCCCGGGTTCCAACAGGCGTCTTCAGGACGTCTTCAGGAATTCGACCTGAAGACGCCCGTTGGAACTCGGACGAAACTGTTGTCCTAAAACCAAATTGACTTTCCACCTACGCGGTGGAAAGCCGAAAATGCAGAATAAATCATGATAATGTTTTGGTAGCTTTCATCAAACGAGGAATACTATCTCGTTGCCTCTCCTCATCATTTGAAAGTTTAACTTTATTTTTGCATCTTGAGCCATTGCGACTGGAACATAATTGAAATATTTTCACTTTATCGCTAGTGGTGAGTGAGGATAAATGGCGATCGACGGTGAGCGAGCAGTAATAAGCTATTTTTATTTATTACTATTCCACTATTCAGACGTGGCATGTTGATACACCTGGTTTCTTATTTTCTGCATGGCAAGGACAGACCTAGCCCTCTTTGGACTTCTACTTTCATGGCCAAGTTACATCTACCGAAGTGTGAAATTTCTAGTAGCTTTATATTTGCCGCTCCGTAGTCCCAAGCGCCACGGGTCGGAGGATCCCTTGTGATGGTTCCAGACCTCATTGGATGCCCTCGGCCGAGCAGAGAAATTCTCAAGGTATCACAGCGCGTAGCAGCGCGTTGTACGCAGCACGTTACTCAGTTGCTCCTAACCAACTAGGAGTACTGAAATTTCACGCGCTGAAGGGCTTTGGGGAAAACAGGTAATGAGGTCAAGCTCTAGACTTGCCTGTCAAAAGCAAGCATCCTTGAAGACTGTACTGAGTCCTCTCACGATTCCACGTGGCATTAGAGACCGTGCTACTAGCCTTGTGTCGCTCTTGCCTAGTTTAAGGAGTTTTTAGCGAATTTTATTTATATTTTTTACATTTAGTTTTCTATCCATTTTGGCGCACATGAAAATGGAACGAGCGTTGAAGATGCAATTAATTTGTGCCCAGCCAAGTTCTAATAATTTTGTGAGTGGCTATTTCTTATCATTGATAAGTTATCGCGTATTAGCTGTCGTTGATTTATTTTCGCTGTTTCAATACTTTTCGGCTGATTTAAGAAATTCACGATGTACTTATAATCGTAATAATTTCATAATATGCTCTCCATTCAACAGATAGGAGTTGCACAGAAGAATATAGCCTTAGATTGTTTTAGTTCGTAAGACGTAAATATATATTTTTAAATCATGAACTTGCTAACGGCGGAATAACTAAATTAACACTAAGAGCTCTCGGCAGGATATCGAGGTGCCTAAATCCCAGTCCAAACGAAGAATTTTTCATTGTGAATATCTTTAAACTGACAGTTTTTGTGTCAAATTTTATATCAGTGGAGTAAAGTCTAAAAAACTTTTTTGTAGATTTTCGCTGCTCATTGTTTATGGTATTCAGGCTTTTGGTTCTGCGATTAATTATTTAGTATTAATAATATCAAATAATATCAATAGAGAGGATAGTTATAAACTCCCTTATATCTGGAAGAGACCTCTTCGAAATTAAGTTTTTACTTCTCAAAATCATCAACTGCTGGAATTGTTTATTTATTTTTTTTCAAGACCATTGTTGTTCTTAAAAGCCGGACGAAGCCGGTAGCATAGCACGGCGAAACTGTTGCTTAATACTATATAATTAATCGCAGAACCAAAAGCCTGAATACCATAAAGTGTAAAAATATTATTTCAGTCATATCCCTGTTAATACAACGGAGCTGCTACTTCCCGCACTTCCATCTCGGATTGCAATTACGCCGCTCGTTTACTTTCAATCAAGCAATTGGAATGTCGGCGATTCATCTCTCTTCAGTCTCCATGTCCGCATTATGAGCCAGGCGTTTATGAAAATGTCATGACGCCTCATTATTTCACGTTCACCTAAAGGGCGGGATGGTCATGGAATGCAACCAAGACCCTCCACGGCAGCAGCAGACACAGATGTTCCGCGACTGCGAAGTTTATTTCCAGATTACATGTCCCGCTGCGTCTCATTTTCTTCGCATAATTAACTTGGACCCTAGGGTATCTTCCGCCTCCCGAAACTCTCCGCCAAGGATTAACACCCGCGTGAGTTGAACACGCCGAGGAATAATTGAATAATTCATTAAGGTCCTGAACGGACGTGTAATTACAGCAACCTTGCGGACTTGCGCTTCCTTTGCTTGCGTTGTGGGGGAGAGGGGGAAGTGGGCAGAGGGGGGGAAATGGGTGGGTTTGGGTAGAGATGGGTGGGTGGAGGGAAGATTCGGAACTCGGAGAGTCTCATTCATTTCTCTCGCCGCCTCGAGACATCCTCCCCATAGGATACATAAATAAGCGAAGGCGGCTCAAAGTTATCCCACGACGGGAAGCGAGGAAAGCAATCTTCATTTTTAAACTCGGGGAATGTGAAATTATTGCCGTTCTCGTTTGACAGCGTTGGCTTTAGGCTTACCGTCGAAAAAGTACCCTTACTGATGCAAAATGCGGTGTTTATTCTCCAAATCATTGCCTCACCGTGAATGCGTAGGAACGTAGCGTAGTTAACTTACCCTTCGCGCAAGAGGTTATTGAATTTTCCGACGAAGTTAATGATGCATGTAATGGTGACGAGAATTTAAGCCTCCACGGTGTATTCAGTCCCGACGTATTGAGGTAGTTGAAGCGAAAAGTCATATCACCTGGAACTTGATGAATTTGGCCTCATTTTAAAGAATAAACTCTACTTTACAGATATACACTGTAGATTTACTTTTTTAGAGGGTTAAAATCATTCTCTTTCAATTGAAAATAATCCAAAAGAAATTCCAGAGGGTCTTTTTTTGTAAAAGCGAGGTGAAAATACCGCATTTTTGGCGTTTTTACAAAAGTTGCCAAATTTTGACTCGAGTTTTGAAATAATGGAAAGCACTAGGAAGATTAAATTTTATATTAATAAACCATTAATTGATATATTATCACGCGCTAAGTTTCACGCTGATTATACCTTTACTTCCTGAAAAATAAAAAGACAACATTTTAATTTTTTTCAATCCGCAAATTTTTCGGGACAGATTCTCCTTGAGTTGTCTGCAAGCAAGTAGCTCTTACAGTAATTTTTATTATTATGTTTAATAGAGCGGAAACAGTTTTACAAGATAGTCAAATTCTGTTTCTCTCTTCAAATATTCCCTGAGATCCTGTGCCTCAAAGTTACCGAAATCTCATAATCATACTGAAGAAAGCTGCGGCACGGGGTCAAACAAATTACTATATCCCAGCAAGTATACCATCAGCGAACGTAAAACTTAAAAAATGTTCATTGAGGATATGTGTAAATGTCCATACAAATTTTCATGGAAATCCGTGTTGGTTAAGCGGGGACTACCAGACCACTTGGCGTGGAATGACCCATGTCTGACTACATTTTTGCGCCATTAATGTTACAATATTTACTTCATACTTCTTACAGACTCTGAAATTATTAAATTAAATTTGAATATGGTCTCCATTATGAATAGGGAACTATCTCGCTCAAACAACTTTAAGAGAGCAAACGTTTTAGTTAATACTGCTGTCACATCCCATATACCAATCCCGTCTTTGTTCCTAAAATTTACTTACACCAACTATCGTGTCTTCAACTCGTTAAAATTTCGAATTAAAACCCAATAACATTTGTACATTATTTTGAGTAAAATTTTCGGCTTTTTAGTAAGCTTGGCTCGTTTTTTATTGGTCATACCCAAATACTCTTCGGGTACAAAAGTACTACTCGCATTATTAAGTCGTCAGGCATTTTTGAAACCTGGATTTGTTCGTGAGATTGATATTAAAAAGACCCTTGTCAAGGATGTTGAAATAGCTGCTTAAAGCCAATGAGTAAGTGTTTCAGGAAACAACGGCTGCAGGTATAAAGGATTCAGGTGTACTACAGAATGTAACACAAGCTAAAATCGGTTGACCTATACTGCGAAATCAAACGGATAGCTGGCACTAATATGAATACGTGGTCGGAGAAGTCAAGCAAAGGGAGGGAGGGTGGCTATCTCTATAGAATACGGGGCAAAAATGTGAAGTAGCGAATCAATGACTGGAAGTTTATCCACTGTATGAGAGTACTTTATTCGGTATTTCTTGAAATCCTGAAAGGACAAACTAATTAACGTACGCTTAAAATCCAACCGTTCTCAACTAGGGTCATATCTTACATTAAAACTGAATAATTAGACTTAAGGTTACCCTCTCGGCTGGCAGGTGAAATTTGCCTCATAACGAGCCCGTGTAGACCCTCTCGTGGTCGTAACATTCAGTTGGTACTTAGGTTAATATCATTAAACCACTTCCTGAATTGTGAGTACAAATAAGTTACTACAGTACGCCTAAACATAGAATGGAACACGGGAAAAGAGGTGTGAGCGAGCCGGTTGATTTGTGTTGTCCCGCACTTATGTGCACTTGCGGGTGACTCCGTAAAGGTTACTACCGTGGCTAGTCACGGTATCCTCCAAATTATTGTCTTAAGTTAAAGAGCAGATTTTGGTGAGACGGATGTCACGTGGAATTGCAGAGGTGTCATTAGTTACTACATGATGATGCTGATGCCGCTTCTGCTTTACCTCCAACCTTCCTCAAATGCCATCAAAAGTCTTCTCTTACCAAACATTCTACCCATTCCTTGATAGAGTAATTGACCTCAGGATTATAAGACATGTATGATTTCAGACTTTCCCGGCGAATGATGCTGATCATCCAGAGTCTTGAAAATGTCAGGAAAGTCTCCTGCCAAAACGTTTGCAATCATGGAAAGCCTAACCCGGTGGGAAACCCGAGAACAACTCATCATCACTATAAGACATCTTTTTTTATTTTTTAGGATATCGGGACTAGCCACGGTATTTACCTATACGGATTTACCCGAAAGTGCACATAAGTGCGATATTCCACAGGGATCCACCGGGATCCCGGTCAAGGCGAATGATTTTTTCCTCTGTGGAATATCGCGCATATTTTTTGATGTTTTTCTGGAGCACATCCTCTGTCTAAAGAACTCTGACTCGATCAAGGCGAATGATTTTTTCCTCTGTGGAATATCGCACATCATTTTTGATGTTTTTCTGAACCATATCCTCTGTCTAAAGAAGTCCGTCAGGGATATTGATTCCTCTCTAGAATTTTCCGGGCAACGAAAATATTGTCCAAAATGTATTTTAATTAGCTTTCTTCATTTTAAGGACATGTACATTATGTAAAATCTCTAAAATATCTCAGCACTGCAGAGCGAGTTATTAAATCCATTAGTTTACATTTTCATTTCCTGGAAAAAAAACGGAAGAGTTGTAACTAACCAATAATATATGCAAGGAAAATGGATCGATAAACGCTTGGTTGCAGTGAAATGCAAACTATGCAAAGAATTAGCATTTTGGAGACAATTTTTCCTCTTGCGCTGTTTGAGAAAGATTCCACCAGCTCCTCTGCCTCTTTATTGGTTATATGTCCTTCTTTTGTCCTACATTCTCATCTCCATTGTCCTACATTAGTTTCAAATTATTTGGGTTGTGATTGTGGATCTTTATCGTGTGTGCACTCGCACTGTCATATATTTTCTTAATTTTAATAAATAGGAAATTGCAATGAATGTTTTTCAAACTACGTTTTTTTCTATGAATCACTGTTTTCGCATTTGTAGAACGAGTAGTACGAACTATGACTGCAAACTGCTTGCTGCTATGGTCTTACATATTTTGGATATCGAAGGCGACAACGAGTAGGAAAGATCCATAATCCCCATATCCATATTAAAAATGGTAAAACTGACCCCGACTGTCGATAACCTTCTCTGTAGTAACCTACCAAACAGCCAAAAATAGTGCTGCCTACTGTATTCGGTGCCCCGAAAAGTTAAGTAAGCACTACGCACCCTTTTTTCAGTGCCAACGCTCCAATATTTCCGTCTCCCTCTATTTCTTCGAAATCGATCGAAATGTGTTTTAAGAGCTGTGGAGTTGTGTTTTAAACGTTCGAGATTATTTCGATCACGATACTAAGGAGTAACGTGGTACAATTACGAAGGGTACGAGATTTTGGTGTATTTAAACCGTTCGCCAAAATATCTCGCAATCTTTCCGATCGGGTTTTTTCATCGGGATATCTTTGATGGAGTCGAACATCTCGATTAGAGTCTCAATAATCTACATACTGTCGTGTCCTCTCGTGGACAGCTCGACTAGAGACGGCTCAGTTTAGGATCTTGACTGACGCTGAGGGTTTTTGGACAGCGAAGGTGGTCCACTCGGTGGGATAGTATCGGTGAAATAAAAGATACGGAGTTTTCCCGAAAAGAGTTGTATTTAATACGTGAGACTCTTGGGGCAAGAGTGATCTCCTCCCTTCGGTAAGCTCCGGGTCTAACGAAGAGTTTCCGCTTCCACGGTCCTCGGGCCTCCCGCTACGTGTACGCGACAGACGCGTAAGTTATTCATCCGAATGTTTCAAGCACACCGAAATCTTGAACAGTTCGTTATTGTGTCACGTGAATACTTAGTTACGTCATCGAAATTTTCTCTAGCGGTTCAAACAGAGCCCCCCTGGAGGGAAAGAGGAACATTTCCGTTGCGATTTTCTCTCTCATTTTGCAAACCCTTTTCGAGGCCTTCTCACTGTCCTCAACCCCTCCCTTCCTCTCCCTCCCCCGGGAACTCCCCACCGATTCCCACCTCAACCATCCCTCCCCCACTCAAATTCCACCTCTGCCGAACTAAATACTCCTCTGACGTCGCAAGCCACCTTGGCATCCCAAAATCATCCAGTAATTAAATGCGCTTCTCAATGCATTAAATTGAATGCAGCATGTTTAAATCTCATCCCGTGTTAACAGTAATAGCAAAGTTGTACGACACGAAAGTGAAACATAAATTTGTAATTACCTAAGACGATGGTGGAAGTAGACTTGTTATACCATAAGTGCGATATTCCACAGAGGAAAAATCATTCGCCTTGACCGGGATTCAAACCCGGATCCCTCGATTTCGCACCAGTTAAGCTACCGAGGCGTCCTTCTCCCGTGTGGATTATTTGTTTATCCACACTTATGTGTGCTTGCGGGTGACTCCGTAAAGGTAACTACCGTGGCTAGTCCCGGTATCCTCAAAATTGGTTATACCATTTTATTTCTTATCTGAGAGCGGAGTTTTAACTTTTTAGGGCAAATATTTTTAACCAAGATGGAATTTTTTTTTGCTAATATTAATCAGTTAAGCTATCAAGGAGAAGTACTGTGTGTAGTTGTAACAATGAGAAGTAGTAGCATGTTCCCTACAGGGAACGAGGAACATACGGAAAATGTGCCTCAAAATCAGCAATTCCAATAATACAGGAGGAAGGTGACACCGCCCATCGCACGGCCCTGATTGTGAGTCCTTGCTCCACCCTCACCCTCCAACCACCGCCAGATCATGGGGAAGGGGTCTTCCTCGTTCCCTAGGGTTTGGGAGGCATGGGATATCGGGATAAAGGGGTTCGACTGCTCCTGCTCCTCCCTCTTTCTCCCACAGGTGGCTCGTATCTCATACCCTGAGCGCACGCCAAAATGGAATCAATACCCCCTCCCCCACACCCCAATACCCCCACATCCTTCTCAACCTTTTTTTTACGCACTTCGCTCGCCCCTGTTACTCTTCCAGTTCGAAGAAAGGTTGATTTACTCTAGAAACAAATTGAGGTTCCTATATAGTGGGAGAGGGTCGGTAGCTAAAGGGAGAAATTATTAGGAGGCAGCAAAATTGGTTGTGGGTTAACGTGGCACGAGAGTATGATGGAGTTGGAAATGAAGAGGAAAATATTGGATAGGCGTGGTAGAGGCAGCCTATGTATATGCATGTTGGAGGATCTGAAGGAAGGTAGACTAAATGAATAGAGTGAAAAGGATGTTATATAAGAAAATCTAAAGTCTTTCAAAGGAAGCGTTTGAGGAAACTCACCCGCAGTATGGATAATTATTGACTGAACTGTCCATGGATCAATAATTAAGGAGACATAATACCTTATACATAGATATTTGCATACGTATATTTACGCAAGCTCTACATATCTTTGGGATTATTGTATTTCATATGGGCTTCAAAGGATCTAGATGTTCTCGCGAACACACACAGGCTCATGTGTACGTGACAGGATCAAAAGCCTGGTTTTGATGGGTAGAATGTTATAGACCAGTGATGGCGAACCTTTTTAGCTCTTGTTAGTCAAAATTCTGAAAAAATCTAGCGTAGGTCGGGCGCCGTGTCACACCAATGAATATCAATAATTTGGTGATATTTTCACTCTAGCAAATATTAAAAGAACAACCTTTTTGAATTATTTATTAATTTTTAAAACAAGCAAATACATAATTACTTATATTAATGACTTTTTTGTTGCTGAAATGCCTTTGATAAATCTTCAATTGAAGGTTGATCTTTCGTACATTTCAAGCACAAGAAAGCGTTACTAACTTCATCAGTCAGACGATTTTTTATTTGTTTTAATATTACTTAACGCCGAGAATTAGCTTTCACCAAAGTACGTCGAAGGAAATATTATGATTAAAGCCATCGTTAGTTTTTTCAGAGTGCCAAAAGTGTTCGGTCTTCGATCCCAAGCGTTTTAAATTTCTTGTCCGTATCTAGCGGTACTCTTCTCCATTCTCCGAATGTCTTTTTTTTCTAGATTTAAGAGTTTGTACCTCAAGACGATAAACTCCTTTAAACGATAAACAGCCCAGATGCTGGCTTTAAATTCTGCAAGTTGGATTTGTAAATCAGCAAGTTACATCCATTGAATGATCTCTAATTTCAAAGCACTATAGACAACAACATCTGGATGTTTAATTACTTATTCTAATTGTCAGTTCCAGGCTTCTGAATTGAATCAATAATACACCGAACTGGTCAAGTAGTAAGTTTACAATGATCTTTTACTTTATATTCAAGGGTTCCATTTCATATTTTTAGAGTTGTGCTTGCCTCCTCGAGATGCTTTTTTACTCGAGGAAAATACTGTTTATAATATATATAATAAGTTTTTGTCTCTAAATCTCACTTATAAATTGTAATTTTACCCTCAGAGGCTTGTATTTATCCAAACACAACACCAATACTTTTGCCAAACCCATGTAATTTTAGGCTCAGTTCATTCATGTGAATAGAGAGGTCTGTAAAAAACATCGATGTGTTGACCCACCTATGATTATTGTTTGAAAGTTTACCAGATTCTTATTCTCAAGAAACACCATTATTTCTAATTTTGAGGATATCGGGACTAGCCACGGTAGTTACCTTTACGGAGTCACCCGCAAGTGCACATAATCCACAGGGGAGAAGGACTCCTCGGTAGCTTAACTGATTAAAGCACTCGGCGAGAAATCGAGGGTCCGGGTTCGAATCCCAGTCAAGGCGAATGATTTTTCCTCTGTTGAATATCGCACACCTTTATTTCGATAAAGCACTCCACAGATTGTTCGAATACTTTTCCTTGGCTCAGCCACCTCTCATAATTGTACATCAACAGTCCACTGTAGATTGTAAACGACTTCTTGTAAACGTGCGGAAAAATTCTCTTCTGTGAAGAGGTTGAGTAGCAATCAAATTCAATATTTTTGCTACAACTGGAATCAAATTGTTTAATCCTTTGAATTCTGCCTTGGGACATAACACCTCATGTTGCATAATGCAATGAAAAGGCAAAAGTGGTCTTCTAATAGCTTCCATAAACAGATTCACATATCCCACATTTTTCCCCACCATATTGGGTGCACAACTGTTGTCTCTGACACAACTTTAGACATATCAATGCTTTGGTTACGAAATGTGTTAAAACAGACTTACATATTTATTTCCCAGATGTACACTTTGGTACCGACCCTATATCTAGCGATAATGGTCAATCGAGCATTTGATGAGACATCAGAATTTTCATCAAGATAAATCGAGAAATGTTTAAAATTGTCAAGTCATTTTTTAATTGACGCCGTATACTTGCATTCATTTTCATTATTCTATCTTCAATCACGTTTCTATTGACAGGTAACTCTGTATTTCGCCTAATAATATCATTTATACTTTGCATATCGTGAGATAGGACTGGTGCAAATCTTAGAAAAGTTTCTTTCAAATATTCTCCTTCACTGAGGGCTTTTCCACGCTGTGCTATGGAATGAACAATGACGAAGCTTGCTGGTGTTATAGTTTTTCAACCTGTTGCAAGCTTGAGGATATAATTTATTTCCCTCGTATACATCCGTAGCTGCCTAGAAATGTATGTATTCCTTTCATCCTCACTTTTTTCCAAATTATTAATGGTGTTGATTAGTTTTAAATGTCTGTTTTTTATTCCACGTTCTGCTTACTACCGTTCATTGCACAGTATGCACAATGCTTTGTTGTTTCTGTCGATAATGCTATACATCTCGGCCCATATGTCTTAAAAAGGCTGGCTACTGCTACTGCCACTTCTATTGCCATTTAATCATGCTTATTTATATTTCGGATACTCCATCATAGGGCTGCGAGGGTAAATAAATATAAATTAAGGCATTTTCTTTAATTTGTTTATTATTGTTAACCATTTTGAGCTCGGTTCTATTTATATTTTAATAAATTATGCATGCGAGTGAAAAAACAGTAAAAAATGATAATTACGAAAACCAAAGAATTCGTATAATTATCTAATACATAATATAATAATCATTAAACCCAAAATGTTCGTACTAAAGCGATACCTCATAGAGAAATACACAATCGTTAATCGAATGACAGCTAAGACCTCTAGGTAATGTTATTAAATCTAAGCCCGCGCGAATGTAGCGCAATGCTCTCCAATTTTAAAGGCTTAAAAGGCTATTAATACGTTACTTACCTATGTACCAGTGGCAATATTAAACATTGTTGGTGTTAAATAGTGTTTTTATAACACTAGGTACACATAATAAATGCATGGGGATTGTGGTTATGCAAATAAAACAAAATGTCAGACTCGCAGTAAATGTATGTTCCAAACGACACATTTGGACGATCCGCAATCACATGTTGGACATGTGTGGACGAATCATTCCATTGCCTTGTCGAGTCACAGCTTGGTTGTAAAAATGCGATGCCTAATAGCCATTTCGCACCAATTAAGTTATTTATACCAAAATGAAAAGGTGTCACGTGTTCACAAAAAAACTATGACTCGACAAGGCATTGAATTCGTAGAAATTTGCTTACGCATGCGCAATATGCGATTGTGGATCGCCCAAATGGTCGTTTGGAACAGACTTAATAAACATTATCTCAACTGTCAACTAGCGTTGACAAAAAAATGTGCTTTGTATATTCAAGATGTTTAAATCTCACCAATCAACAAAAACTAAAATTATTTAATTAATCAGCGGGACCAATTTGTTTGCATGTCACCTAAAGTGTCTTGGCTTGGCACCTCTGACACGCGTGTCATAGGTTAGTCATCGTTGTCATAGACCGTATAAATCTTAAGACGCGTCCTTGAAATATTATACGGTTGGTCGCTAACTCACCAGCAGTGTAAATATTTTCAACGATGTCTGGCGAAATGCGGTCGCGCAGCAATATGATCTGAAATGATAAAACATGATACTATTCACTGAATTTTTTATTGTACAACGCGTTTCAGCGTCACAGCGTCATCTCCAGGAACAGTTTTGTACCGAGAGATGACGCTTTGACGCTAAAACGCGTTGTAAAATAAATTATTCAGTGGACAGAATCAAGTTCTATTATTTCATCAGCGTAAAGCTATTGCTAAGGCTAAGCTTAAGTTGTAGTTTTCTGCCGCATTAGTTTTTTTATCATTTGCTATGGTTTAGTAAATCGCTGAAAATGTAGCTGTCGTCATCACTCATTTGGCAATTTATTCAATACTTTTTGTAGTTATTTTATCCAGTGGTTTTTTTTGCTGGAAAAACATCTCGAGGGACGGAAAAATAAATAACAACTAATCATATACCCCTCTTTGAGAACACCATGGATGGGAAAAATAATTACTCGCACACCGGTTGGAAATACATTTCTTAGTTAGCAGGTGGGAAAAAAACCTTCGCGGAACGAGAAGATTGCCTAGTCATAAATAAATAGAGTGCTACTCTAACGTTGGTGAAGTTTCGTTTTTCCTTCGATAACTAGAAGCTCATTGTTATTTCTTGGAGGAAAACAAGGTTTCTCGAAGCCGCAGGAGGATAGCACATCTTATGGATCTTCTTCTTGCCCTTTTTGAGAGGTGGATGGGTGAAGCCTCGAAGGCGGTCGAGTTGAAGAGGACGTATCGATCGATGTGGTGCCGTCAATTGATTAGGAGACGTGGTTGAGCGGGTCCGGCAGCTGTTAAACGCAGATGAGAGGGTGGCGGTGGAAGTGCGTCACTGTGGACCAAGAGAGAGAGAGTGGAATTGGGTGTTTGCGGGTAGATTAGGGATGTGGGGAGATTAGGGGAAGGAATAATCGTTGGCGGCGGGTGTTCCCTCCTAAGTAGTTTCATTGCGTTGGTTCAAACTTCGATCACCGTTCTGGCGCTGTTACGGGTGGTTAATGCTGATTAATACTCATTTCATTTAAGTATTCTACCAGCTGATTGGTATGTTCTTGGACAGTCCCCATTCTGCATCCAATTTCATAAACATTGTCTCGCTTTCCCAACTAAGGATGTCCCGTCATTAGATCCCTATTAAATTCCTCATATCGTTTACCTCCTCTTATTTCGTCCAGAATTCCTATCCTCTTCCTTCCTCTTCCACACTTCCCCAGTGTTCTCCCCTCTACCTTACTATTCAACATGCTTTCTCCTCTAAAAACCTCCTTCATCCATCACTTCTGCCTTCTCCGAACCTCTGCCACAAGCTTCCTTTCCTCTCTAAGCATATCCAACACCTCCTCGTTCGTCTTCCTCGTCATCCAGCTCACCTTCTCCATCCTTCTCCAAACCCACATCTCAAACGCCTCAAGTCTACGCACATCCTCCTTTCGCAATGACCAATTTTCCGACCCATATAGCGCCACGCTCCATATCAGAGTTTTCACCATCCTTTTCTTGACGTCTCTTCTCAGACCCCCCCTCATCAATTCCCTTCTCTTCGAGAATGCTTCTTTAGCCACGGCAATTCTGCATCTGATGTCCCAATCACTAAACCCATTCTCCTCCAATATGCTACCCAGATACGTATACTGCTCGACCTGCTCTATCTTCTGCCCTCCCACAGTTATATTCAGACCCGCCTTCTTACTTCTAGAAAATATCATCATTTTCGTTTTCTTGTTGTTTATCTTCATCCCATACCGTTCGCACTGCACTTCTTACGCATTCGCCATTTACTGTAACCCCTTGGCAGACTGACTAACCAATGCTTGATAATATGCAAATCTGATTTTATCACCTCCCCTCCTACCCTAATTCCTACCTCCTTATCCCCCCCATGTTTCCCTTACCATTTCTTCTGAATACACGTTAAAAAGTAACGGCGATAGTGGGCACCCATGCCGCACTCCCCGTCCTATCGTGGCCTATCCCGATTCTCCATCGGCTACCCTAGCCTGCGCCGCGGCGCGCCGTCTGGTTCAAATACAAATTCCGAATCAGACGCATGTCCCTCCAATCGACCCCTAATTTCTTCAACACTCCCATTAATTTCGTCCAGTCCACCGTATCAAACGCCTTCTCGAAATCTACGAAGAAACCAAAAACATCCAGCCCATACTCGAAAACCTCTTCTACTAGCGTCCTCATCACCGCTTTAGTGTTTTGCGTTCCCGTTCCTCTCCTAAACCCGAACTGGTCGTCAACCAGGTATTCATTAACTTTCTTGCCTTATATTTATATTTCTCAGAACTACTTTGGCCGCGTGGGATATTAAACTTATTGTCCTATAGTCTTCGAAATTTTTGCCTTTCTCTTCTTTGGTATAGGAATTAGTACTGTCTTTGCTAAGTCTTCCGGCTACACTCCATCCTCATAAATCCTACGAATAAGCAAAAACAATTCCTCTTCCATTCTTCCCCATGCTCTTTAAGAACTCTGCAGGTATGTTATCTATTCCCACCGCCATATTCCTTTTCCTGCGCCAAGTTCTGAGTGAAGCAAAACAAGTGAAGAAAGCCAAAAACTACGACTACTTGTGGGTAAGAGGAGGAAAGATATTGATGCGTAAAGTAGAAAAAGAGCCAGTTTTTGTGATTACGTGTCTTGATGATCTAAAAAACTTGTGATTAAATTTTTAAAGTCAATTAAAAACAGTCAATATATTTTATTCCCAGATGATACTAAAATTTTGGCTACTAACGTAACGTTTATCCATCAAAACATTCGAAGTTCAAGAAGAAACTTTGATCACTTTCTTATTCATCTAAATTCCTTCTCCGATAAAGCGTAGTAATAATGTTAACATAAATATAGATAATTAGCTTTGAGGTAGATTTATATAGAATTCGTGGTTATAAATGTTTTTCAAAATATAGCGAAAACTGTAGAGCAAAAGGCGATGGTGTATGTTAAAGAAGAGATCAAATCCTGTTTGGTGCCAATAGCAGCTGGTTCCGCTGACTGCATTTTGTTAATTTTATCACACAATATTATAGAAATACAACTATTATGTATCTACTGGGACCAAAATATCCCAAAAAAATATATTTAAAAAATAAATGTTATTGTATTGTACAAAAAATACTACTGGAGAAATAAATTTAATTTCATTTCATTTTCATGTCTCGTAGAGCTCTTTTAATTTCGCTATTTAGGATACCTGGTCCGATGCCATCTCTGTCGATGTCTTCTTCCCTTTCTATATCTAATGTATTGGGCCTTATTTCTTTACCATACAGCTATTCAACATACTCCTCCCACCTCTCCTGGATGTCTTTTGGTTCTACGATCACCTATTCCATCTTGTCTGTTATAGTTGTGATTCCTCTTCCCTTATTACCGCCCGTCAGTTCCTTTACTTTCCTATATAATGCATCTTCTCTTCCCTCTTTATGGTATTTCTCTAACGAGTCGATCTGTTTTCTCCACCACACCTCTCTTGCTTTATTAGTTTCTCTTCTAAGCCTGTTATTTAATTCTCGGTATTTTCTCTTGCCCAGCTCTGAGTTTACGCTCTTCCATTTCCTTCTCTCCTGCATCTCCATTATCATCTCCTTCTTGATCCACGGTTTTCTAATTTTAGTTGCACTGACTATGCCTACCGTTGCTTTTGCCGCTTCAACAATTCCATTTTTCAAGCTTCCCCGCTTCAAAGTTTTTTTGACGCAGGGGTGAATTAATAGTTTTTACCAAAAGCAAAATGTTAAAAACGTAACCCTGGTGATGGCATTACGTGCTGAAGCCATGTTCGGTATATAAATGAAAGCATGGAAGTGTGCAAGTGTTTCTTTTCTCTTTTGAAGATGGATATTAAGGAGTAGGTGGGGAAAGTCTCTTTCACTTGTAAAACGTTTTCCTTGAATGCTGAGCAACCACTCGAAAACGTGACTAACTTTTCAAACTGCTACATTGTGAGAAAATGGCATATAATTGGCCCTGCCCTAAACGTTTTGCTTTCCTCTGCCATCCATTTTCAAACTATTATCCTCTGGTTTTCTTCAATTTCATTGAAAATTCTAATGCGAGCAATCTACATTAAATGATAAGATCGCTATATGACTCATTTATTTAATAAATTTAAAAATACTTAAGTGCATTTAAATGTGGTGAACAGCGTTATTACAAAGTAAATCCGTGGTAATAGAGAATATACTTTGCTCTCGTAACGAAAATGTCAACAAGAGTGTGTGGGGAATATTTTTTTGCGCTGACCCAAAGTTCCAACATAGAAGTAGCACTCCTGACCATTTACAACTGCATTTGCCTGTACCCTAGTGCTGTCCACCGACCGCTCCCAAAATCTTAAACTACAACGTCTAATTTTAGTCTACATCTAGTCTGGCAAAATTATGTTTCTTCCCCGGAGAACTTTGCAATTAATTGATTTCTATTCCTCACTGCATTAAACTCTTCTGAGTTTCAACTCATTATTACCTTCGAAAATTAATTCATAGTTTCTATTTTCTTTTTACTAGCCTAATACTAACCTAGTTTTGAATGAAATTATAAAAAATATAAAAAACCTAATCTAAACTTGGAGGAAACAATATGTTACGTAAAATTGCAGTACTAACTGCAGAAAATGAAGAGGATTTACAAAAGACTTCGATGAGATTCATTTAGATAGGAAATAAATATAACATGGAAATAGCACCGAAAAAAACCAAAGACAATGGTAAAATCAATGGAACCAGTCAGATGTAATTTACAACTAAGCAAGGGCACCATAGAACAGATAAATTCAAATATTTAGAAACAGTTATAACTAGTTATGGACTACGAAGAAGTTAATGCACAAATAACAATTTGGGAAAGGATTGGAGGCTGATTGAACCAGACAATATGGAGAAATAAACACTTGCTAACAGAAACAAAAACAAGATAGTTAAAAGTAGCAACTCTACCTTTTTTAACATACTCCATGGAAACTATGACGCAAACAAGCAAAACATAACAGATCATACAGACTTCATAAATGATCGTACTAAGAAAAATAGTGAACAAGACAATATTAGTAAGTTTTTCAATGAAAAGATTGGAGACCTATGTAAGATGCCTTCAATGATAGAATGGACAATTATAAGGGAATAAGAATGGAATGAACATATATCAGTAATAGACGACTCAATAATTGTCAAGATGGCTAGAGACAGGTTACCATCAGGAAAGAGGAACATAGGTCGGCCACGCAAAAGATGGTTAGAAAACCATAATTCATAACTCATAAAGGCATAATCAGAGAGAATAGGCAAAAATGATTTCGAAGAAGAAAATTTCATTTTTTTTATTTCGTCAAAGAGATTAGATATAATGGGAAAATTCGTGGTAATGATGCATATAATTCACTTCCATTACAAAAACCCAATTGCAAATCAGCCGGATGATCATGAAAAATGTAAAACGAGGTCCTCGTCAACGTTTATAAAGAAATGTTATACCTCGTCCTCAAGGACTGCATCGGCCTTCATCACTCTGACGTCCAACTCCACGGGCAAAACTCGTCACTCACGACTTCTTATTACACTTCTACGTCCCTCGCCTAAAACTATGACTTTTCCCAGGGCGCAGTGCAATTATGAGGAAGTTTTTTTTAAAATCCCATTCCCAAAAAAATCCCAGAGTTTCTACTCATTATCGCCGTCGGAAATTAATTCGAGGAGCCTAAAGCGTGTTTTTCCACGCGTGTGTTTTCCGTGCACGCGAGTGTGGATCTGGTAGTGAAAGGAAGATAGCACGGCCGTGTTTGCCACCACCCAACACTCTTGCCGCCCTCGACGGAAGGAATCGGGGAGTTAATTAAACTTGGCGCGAACTCACGCGGAAAACCCGAGTTGATTAGTCGCAGTTCACGGTCGTTATGGCCACGGCCCCACGCCACGCCCTGCATTATTGCCCCTCTTCTGCTTCATAACAACGCCACCCCGCGTCGTGCGCGTTCACCCTTCTTCGTATCCGCGTCAGATGAAGTGCCCCGGCTTTGTTTAGGAAGGGGTCGTGAACAGAGTTCCGCGAAATAAATTAAGTAGATAAACATGTGGGGCAAGCAGTGTATATGACCGGTGACAACGCTACAAATAAGTACAAGTCAGATCCGCGAAAGAAGAGTCTCACATCGTCCTTCATTTCTTTTGTTGAAATTGAACTATTCCAGGGATCTCATTTAAGTTGAGAAGAATCGTTTTCTTTTCAGAAAATAAAAACTCAAAGTCCCGTTAGAAGATAATGAAGGAGAGGTCCCAGATTTATGAATTTGGTAGCATTCTATTGTGAGGTAGGTACAATAACTATTAAAATGTTAAAATTAAAACTCAAGGTGTGATTTGAGCTAAAATTACTTTGGTGATTAACATAGTTTCTTAAAATTGTGTTGCGATAGCTCCGAAGTACTCCGACGCTGGTCAGAGGACCCGAACAAAGCCTCACTGGACTTCAAAACTTTGCTTATTTCGTTTAATGGTCCAGGTTGCACGGGTATAGAATACGCTATCAAATCCTAGCGTCAAAGTATCACTAACCAATCCGACATACTGACTGATGACTACTCTTGGTGGTCAAATATCTTTTCAGTTGAAATTGCTATTCCAAACATAATGCTCAAAATGGTCTAAAATTACCAATTGGAAAATATGGATGAACTCGATGGCATAAAAAATTTGTATATCCCCACGCATGTTTTTTGTTGGCGTCCATTGTTAAGTTCTTCTGTTTCAATTTCCAAACTAATTATACCATGCTCACCTATAGTCATTTTATTCAGTGACCTATTGCAATAAATGGAGCTACCACAGTTCTGTCAAAAACCCGACCCCATTTCAATATTTTTGTCTTACTTTGGCATGTTCTAGGAGGTTGATTAAAGTTAAATTTGCAATTTTATTAAACATTTTACCCTAACCTCTTCTGCTTGATTAAAGTACATTTTTTATGGACGAACCACAATTCTGGCTGATCGCTTAAGAATCGCAGGGATTCCTAGCATTGTCATACACAGGTGCAAGCTGATTAGTGTTCCATGGCGATTCCCCAAGCTTTTATATATTGATGAAAAACGAAAAATATCTGTCGACGTGTATAAAAACATTTTCACTGAGCATCGCTCTGGAGAGGTTAAACGGGCTGCAACTCATCTAAGCGTCACTTCTCCACAGACTTTCGTTGATAACGCTCAACAACCTTTCTCTACGATAATATGCATTAATTTAAAGGTTGATTAAATGGAATTTGAAAATTTACGGCTAATATGTAACATTTGCATTTATAACTTGTATCATACGGCTAAACATTTCTTCTAGATCTTGTAATAAAATAAAAAGAGCTGTTCAATTTTACTATGGAGCAGCAATTCGTGTTGTCGTCAATCATATGCATAATAGCTTAGCATTTTTTTTATATTGAAACAACGATGCTGGATATGCTTGTTCCCCGTTGGATTTCTCGTTCCCATATCTTGTTTACGAATGGAAGTATTTCCGTGAAACTAGCTACCAGTTTTCCATTCTTTAAATCTTTTAACGCCGATGATTTTGAATGCCATGCATCAGGTTATGAATCTGAATGTTTCCACAACGCAATGAAATAGTCTTTTGCGCTGAGTAATGGAAATTTCAAGCATGAAAATACTAAGGCGAGAAATTGAAAATTCCATAAAATTTTAATTTTTAAAGAAATAACCATTCTCTTTCGTCTCCAGGAGTGTTGGGTGGTGTATTGAGAGAAGAATATTCTCGATAAAATATATATTCTCAGCATGCAAGGCACGTGTTCACCCTTTAACAGGTTCGGCATTTATTTTTTGATCAAGTTCAGTGGCCGACATGCCCTTTAAATACATCCATTATCTTACATAGTGTTTCTGACACACTTCATAAAGTTATCCTTTCAGAGGCATCAAATCTTTCCCAAACTTGTGTCTTTCCCACTAATTGTAATCTCTAGATCTCTATGCCTTGCCACCTGTTTTAACTCTCCCTTTTTCCTTACCGACGTCATTAATTTAAAAACTTTCTCAAGACCTCTTCGGTTCACGGCAATCATTTTGAAACTCACGACATTTCCACCGCAACTTGCTCCTTCCACGAATCGGTCGTGTCTTTCTGCGCTTGGAGGGAGAAAGAGAGGGGTGGGAGAGAGTAAACGCTCTTTTTACTGCAAAACTATTGCCCACTTTATGAATAATCAACGCAATACCAACCTTGGCGCGTGCACCGATTACAATTAGCGCTGTGGATTATTATATCTTTTGCGAGTGAATGAAAATCATTAGATAGTCTTTAATTCTGGCTTAGAAATTACTATGCGATTCCTTAAGGTTTATTTTAACGACACATGCTTACAAAAATCTTGAAACTAGTGTCCTTACTGACTTAATTGATCCCTATTTTTTTCAACGTACCCAAAAATCAGGAAAAAAAATACAAAAAACATTGTCGACCAATAGGACTGTACATGTACAACCTTTCTTTAATCATCACTATATTTTGTTAATAAGGGTAGGTATATTTGCATATTGCTGAAATCTATCTAAGGGCTAAAGTAGATCTAAAAGTTTTCTTAATTATTCATATGCATAATGCTTTATTTAGCATTGAATATTAGCTCTTATTGAAATGGAATGAAAATGTAATTATATTTTGACTAATATCAATGATACTATATAAAAATAGAACATAAAATATAGAAACCAACTGAAATAAATAACTTAACAAAAATGAAATACTTTAGATATGCAGTTCGCGGATGTTACGTAACGAATATCACAATCATCGGCCAATGTTTTGCCTTTCAAGGGCAATAGAACTGTTACTTTTCATTTTATTTAGCAATTTGTGCGTTTTGTCCTTTCTGTAATGGACATGGCCATTGACAGAGGATACAAGGAAAGTGGAAAACGTGTGATGATGGTAAGAATTGTTTAATAATTTGGAAAAGTAGTTCAACTAGTAGCATAGAGTAAAAATACCACTAAATTATTGGTTATACACAATGCGGTATGTTTAAATTGAAAGATTCATTTGGTGGGGATTACGAACAATAAAATATCTCCAAATAACTGTCAGAAAGCAAATGCCCGTCAGTAGATTCAAAATTTTTGGACTCCCATGTGACTCATTCCATTTTTCCAGACTCTCGAGGTGGATGTCCTCTTGTTCACGTCTCTTTTATTGCGGAGATGATTAAGGCACCCAGACAGATTAAAGCACCCGCCTTGTTATGTCACAAGAGCTGCTTCTACGCCGGCGAAAATAATTTCCATCTTCATTTTGAAAAGAAAAAAACGGGACCTTTTCAGGAGACGGATGGGCATGGGAGGGTTGGATACTGTTCGTCCGCAATTTGTCAAAGCATCTTAAAACATTATTCGCCGCCGCTCCTCTCCCGCCCGCTTCAAAACGTTCGCTTCCGTAAGGAAATGAATCCCTCTTTGCCATCATTCCTCACTCCTTGTGCGCCTGGAATCAAATTATTCCGCGTTCTGCTCCTTCGCAGGGTCCTTCTTCTGTTTACCGTTCGTCTCTTCCAGTAAGAAACCCCACCTTTGGCCGACTACTGCTTTGGGATGCCGACAGATTCTTCGCCACTTCCGTTAAGGTGGTCCCACCGTAAAATGACTTAAATGTAATTTTATTCATATTCTGTCTACTTGTAGAAAAAGTTGTCCTCTATCTGATATGAACAACAAAATAATACCTTTCCGCGCTATTTTATTCTATAATTGAAATTGAAATTACATTGTGTTAAATGGGGTAATGAGAGAAACAGGGGGAAAAATTGTATTTTTCCATAAAATATAAATTCCATTTTCGTGGAAAACTTTCTCTAAGAAGGAATTAATCCAGAGAAATTGAATAGAAATAAAATACAGGCATCTTAACACCTTATTTTTCTAGTTATTGAAGAATAAATGCCGTAATTGAAGTCAAAATGCGGTAATTCGTAGGGAATGGTGCTGCAGTCGGCTCCTATGGCTGGAAAAAAGTGCTCATTTAAAATACATTCGTGGAATAATCTTCATATTTTGTACCTTACTTTTGGGTTTCTATTGGTTACTAATTGCATCAGTGAAAGCAGGATTTATTTGATAAAATATCAAAAATGTGGAATTTAGTATTTGTTTTGACTCACACAGTCGCGGCGGAAACTCCTTAAGGACGAGATGGAGAGACAGGCTAGTCGAACTTCGCCTTCCTCTTTCTCATCTTCCATCCCCATTTGATCATTTTTCAATTCATATTTTTGAACTTCCAAAACGTATGCAACTATATCTTGTTTTTATTTTTGTGGTGTATGTATTTCACTAGCTTCTCTGTCTGTAGATTTCAAAGATTATTTTCACTTCTTTGCAAAAGTGGATTTTATCTTGCGGTGGGATATTTCAGCTTTATATTTCAGTCAAATGTCTTTCTTCAAAGGTGAATGGCTTGGAAAATTACTTTGTGGAGTTTTCTAGATATTATTTAATGAATAAACTACAAATGATGGAAGAGCGCTGAATTGGTTGGGAGAATTATAAAGTGTGGACTACGCTAAGTTTATTTATTTCAGAATATCTTTCCACAAATTTTTATATATTTAGTTTGTTTTTCGTAGTATTTTATTCAATGCATTTAGTGAATAACGCTTTGATATGTATATTATTAATGTATATAAATAGTTTTCTGGAATTTGAATATTTATATTGATAAAAATAGCCTACTGGATTAGTTATTTTTTTAACTTGATAGCCTTCATTTCATTTTCTTCATGCTAAGAGTCAAAATTTAATCTAATTTACAAATATGTTCATTTGTCTTTTCCCGTACATCTCGTGATTTGCGATATCATCAGCTCACAAAGTCGTGAAAGACACTGTTTATATTTACTCACCTTTATGTGTGACAGATTTCAGTCGGCGCTGCTTTTGACAATCGCGGGTCTGTATTTTAATATTATTCCAACTAATATTTTTATGTTACGCATGCGGAGCAAATTCAAATAAATAGTTAAAATATCGGAGTCGGAAACTTTTGTGGTAATTGATCGAGGAAGCATTTACCTTCTCTCTGGATTTTTCTGCGGCTAACCTTTCGTTTAATTATTTCCTTTCATCGCCCAGCGGCCCAACCGTTATTGGTAATGTTGATTGCTAAAAGGTACTTCTATCTTCGTTTTGTTCCCGCTGTACCTTTCCCCATTTCTAGGTTAAGATCCGTTCAAAAATTAAAATTCATCATGTTGGCTTTTACTTTCCATGTGAACGTTGCACAATCACATCTTATGGAATTAATGCATTGATTTTGCGGTTTCTTTGTTCGATTTTCAATTTTCTTTACGTTTTATTGCATTTGAAGCCATTTTGAACGAAAACATTTTACTATCTATCACCACCGTTGACATCGCTGATGTAGAGAAACTGTCACGGTTCCACGAAAATTTTAAACGAGTTTCCTCATGCAAACATTTGGCCAAAATTTTTGGTCCATCTGGAAAAAATAACTTTGTCAGTTAAAACTTAACTGTTAATTTTATTTATTACCGTCTGATGACGGCATCTTCCTCGAAATGGGGTCAGCGTTAAAGGTTCTTCCGTGGAAAGCTCTGGCAGCCACACAGGAAATGAGAACGAAGGTCCTGCACAAAGTTATGCCTTAATTTCTCTCAGACTCTGGCTGGTATATTTCATTCCCTAATTTTTTGGATAAAATATTATTTCTCCCATATTTGTTGTTCCTTGCGCCTTTCCATCAAGCTCAGCGTCCTACTCTTCACACACATGATGCATGTCGTTCATGCTTCAAGGAAGCCCGTAAGCCAGCCTCGGTAGCGGCGAGGTAAAGTCCCCGAGCTAATCCAAAGGTCGCGGGTTCGAGTCTCGCCTCTATGGGTTTTGTTGCACTCAGGGAATGGTTATTAATGTGAAAGGGTTGAATATAAGAGAGGGCTACATAGCCGTAATTATCGCCGTCTACATAGCCATCGCCCCAACTATATTCACCATTATTATTTTATTTTCCATACAAAACTCTTGTTCTTTATAACTTACCATATTTTCCGCAAATTCATACTTTGCCAAATGGTAGGCCTTCTCAAATAAGGTTCACCTTTCATTGCTTTTGTATAGTAGTATTTTTGTGTAACGTGCTTCGACGGCTAAGGTCATTTCGCACATGTTGTATGTCACGTGCAGACAGGGGCAACAGCACTTGGACGAATCGTAGGATAACTCCTCCAAACTCGAGCCGAGGCCAACAATGCTAAACTTCGGTGACTGATCGGGAACCGGTGTTTCCATCGTGGCATCCGTTGCCCTTCAGTGCTTTCATTTTTTAAATATTTTTTAGGTAAAGTGGCTATGAAAATTGCCGAACATGGAACGAAAAGAGTTAACCGTAAAATAAATACTTGCCGCTAAACTGGTATACTTGAAACAAATGTGTCATCTGATCCCCCCGCCTTTACAGAAACGCCAATCAAACATTTATTTAGGTCTTGGTGCACTTAATTTCAGCTTTTTATTACACAGCACTATTGAATCACATAAAAATGAATTTCCTTGTTGTATTTTGAAATACAGCACTTTAAAAATGTGACATTTTGAAATGGTCCGCTTGTGTCCAGCCTTTTCGCAAAATACATCACTCAATATGCATTCCATTTTCATAGAAATGGGGAAAACGATGATAATTTATGATGCCACCAGTTTATTTTCAGGCATGTCAGCTAAAATAAATTCCAAGAGCCAAGCATCGACACCAATATATTTATGATATTCCGGACAGATTCAAGCCTTCCTAAAGCTTGGACAGAGAGCGTCAGTCATCGTCCTACTCTTTCCTCGTTACCATTGGTATCCTGGAGACAACTGCGTATCATTCTTGTACAAGTGAGAATTTTTAACGGAAATGTTGTTTGGCATAAATAATTTCGCATCCTTATTTCTATCCCAGTGTTTTCAAAATATTTAATTATTCCTGACCGTGAACTTCTTCCGCTACCATCAAAATATTACTTTTTAATGGCTTCGAAAGATCGCGACTCAGACGACATCATCCTGGGACAAATATCTTCGACCGCGAGCTGGCACGGGAGACCCCGAGGACCTCCCGCCGAACAAGCGCCGACGGCTCCAATGAGGGAAACTGGCAGCTTACATTCGTTCAAGGGGTCCGAAAAAAAGGACATTTTGTCTCCCTTACCGCAACGCGAAAAGGAAGACTGGGGCATGAAGACCCCGGAGAGGCAAGTCCAAGGAGCCTTAAAGAGCTGGAGGGACAAAAAACCGACCCAGGTCGGGCGACACAGCTTCAGTCAATGTACCTACATTGGATGGGTGGGTGTATACCCACATTGACTGCAATTATGCATCTGTGTATGTTGGTGCATTGATTAGGTGTGCACCCACTTGCATTTTTGATAGAACAGGAGGAGAAAATAAATCTCACATTTCTGTTTAAAATGAAAATGTTTACTTATGAGCACCCCTTGGGTGAAGACCTCTTCTTAAATCAAAAGTCTTCTGCGTAAAAAACTCTTCTGCGCTGCTTCATAACCATGCTTCATTGCACTTGTGGTGGTCCGCGATTTACTGGATGAGGCATAAATGTGAAAACCATTTTACTGTTGGGGTTTTAATCATCGGGTTGCATCATTTCTTTCTGCCGCTCATATGTATAAACACTATGTCTTATCGCCGTAAAAGCAGTAAAACTTTTTCACCGACAAATATTAATATATTCTAAAATGCTGTTTGTAAGAGGTATGTTTGGTCTTTGTTCAGTAGATAATTTCAAGAAAATGTTCAACTCTTTGATGATAAAATCATCTAGACGTCCCTTGATTGAAGTCCCTTGCAATGCATCATAAGTACACGCAACTGTTTTTTATTCTGGGGGATTTGCGATCTATACCCGATCGATACTAAATAGAAAGTGGTGCTCATAGCCTTCGTCAAAGTAACTTGATAGATAACTGCACTACTCATGGTATCGCCCGTGGTGAGTTACAATTCCCCATTACCTTAACTAACAAAATTGTTCTAGAATCATTAATATTTGAAAAGTTAAAGGTATTGCCGTATTTCTTGCTTCTGCAAAATACTTTAAAACAATGTATTCAGAGTTGACTTTTTTTCTAAATAATTATTACCGTCTCATATTTTGCCGCAACTACCTTATCTTGTTTGTTAAATTTCATTAATAGGGAAAAATAAAATGCATGATGCAGCGGGAAAGAGCAAGGTTAGACTAATAAATTATATTAGTTAAATCTCATGTACAGCGATAGGGGAAATGTTACGGAGTTTTGAGATAGTAACCATGGACCCGAAAAAAATGAATTTGGCAGAGATAGGATGCGCAAATATTGACAAAAGCTGTGTTTATTTTACGCCATATTGCAATGCTCTTGTGTGCGGTGCTTATTTCATTTAGCCGCTTTTCGTGTTTTTCAAGTGAAAATTCCAATCCAGGACGTCTCATAAATTTTTACTCGGCTCCGATTGCCCCGAGAGATTCCTGTTCCGCTGGAAATCATCCCTTGCGTATCTCACCATCCCCTTTCCACGCCAACGGCTCCATGCCACCCCTCCCAATCCCACTCCCCCCCTGAAAGCCTCGTGACCCAATTCCCCCGCTCCATCTACCACCTCCCCCGTCAATCCATGTGCAGCAATCACCTTGCTCGGGTGCGCTGCCAAAAAGCACCGGGGGAACAATGCCTCGTTTGAGGGGGCGACTAGTCTGCTCTTTCCCGACTCACGAGTCACTCGCAATCAATAAAAACATTTTCATACAGATGAACATCATAAAGTTATCCTTTCCAAAAATCTTTGCATAGAGGAAATAAAATAAGTAGCCTCACGGGGGGATTCTCGTGCGGTTCAGTTTATTTTCAATATTCCGCTCGTCGGAAAACGCTCCGACTTCCTCAGGCATGTGCCATGTTCAGTCGGGGAGAGGATTAGGTTTCCAAGGGGTTAATGACTTCGGATTCCCACCTCTAGTTCTCACTGGAGTACCCGCATAATTGAAGCTAGCTCCATGCGCTAAGCAGTACCAGAAGCGGCATTCGTCTCCGTTCGACTATCTGGGACGAATTTTACTAATGTTTGTTAATAGGGAAATACATCTGCTTTAATTTTTTGCGCATTTTTCACTAGGGAATTAATGTATCGAAGAAATATGTATGGATTTTGGCCGCTCGAGAATCACCTGCTGGTTGGAGAGCCACGTCATGTCCGGAAGGTGGAGGTCGAGATTGATGGAAAATCTAGTGAATATTCCATCTCAATGAAAAAAAGATGTTGTGTTTACATTTATTTTTTCTCAAATTATTTTGATGAATATTGGTTAAATATTGGATGAGATCGTTAAAGAGTTGAATTTTAAATTGCTGATTTCCTGTGAACTACTTAGTAATCTTAGTTTAATACGAGGAAATAGATCCCATTGCGATAAATTTTCATTGGGAAATTAAAACTGTGGGAACTTCAAAGGAATGAAGCAATTAAATTTGTCTTGAAAACAGATGTGCTCCTCTTGTTAAATTTCCTGCGTTAAAACTGTTTGGAGCTCGCAGATTACATTCAAACCCTTAAATATTGGAAAGTACAGGTTTCATTCTAAAGGATTGAAGGGAATCAGGCAAATCCCAAGTGTCATCAGACATCAGAGAGGCCACTCTGAGGAGTTATTGACTTTCCAGCTGTCCATGAGTCTACATTGATACTTTTTGTTTTTACTCCAAGTGAGTATATATATTTCCCGTAATATACGAGAAACAAACTCCGCGTGTCATGCGGCCTTGATTATGTTGATGTCTCAAATGTGGGTGAAAACGTTGATTTAGGTTACGTTATGACTGTACCTACATTATGAAGAGTTGCGGGTAAATATGTTCCTTAAAACTTCTGTAATTATCCGGCTCATACGTATTTTGTATCCTGATGGCTGAAATACCTAATATAATAAGCATCGCGCTCCAGTAGCAGATTTATTTTCGTTTGCAGTTAGTGTTCTAGGCTGTCCTACTTTTCTGTTGGAATTCTTCCTAATTGGAATGCCTTTTCATGTGGCATATATTCGTTTCACTCTCACATTTCCTAATGATCTGTCAATGCCTTACACTCGGAGGAGAACGGTGGCCTTACTTGTGGATTTTTTTTTCAAAATATAGTACCATCCGTTCACCATTATAATTCACCATTAAATGCAAAGTAGCCAAAACAGCTGCTCCCAAGTTGATGTATTCCCGCATGCTAAGGAGTATGCGCTTGGGAACTAAAGGGTTCGTGAAAACGGTTTAATGTCGACGAGTTATGTTTAAAATAATGGAAAAAAAAGTAAAAATTACCAGCACCTCTCCTCAATAAGAGGTATAAGAAAGAAAATGGGTTTGAAACGAGGTACGTAAGTCGTAAAATGGTTGGTAACCGTTGAGTTAATACCACAGAAAATAAATTAATCAAACTTCAAATTAATTAATATGCAAATAGTTAATACCAAAACTTCTCGAAAATATGGCGATAAAATGCTCAATGCATTGAATACGACTTATCAAACTAAATTTTCTCGATATTTTATATAATTGATCATTAAAGTATTCATTTGTTTCGTAGATTCTAGTGATCATCTTCTTTTACTTAGCTGGCCCACCATTGTACCGTATTATTAGTACATTTACAAGAATATTATTTTAAAGGCATAAATGTCTTCACCATCCCTATTTATTTCATTTGAGAAAGTAGCTCATGAAGTGAAAAGTAAGGTGATGAGCCTCTGGGAAATCTAGGCTTTAAATTCTAACCTTATATATATATTTCAGTCTTATCATTTGGTGTTGAGTATGATGATGCTTTTTTCAAGCGCTACTGTTTTCCTTTGTGACCCATTTTGAATTACAAAGTCGAGTGAAGTCGAGCATCAGTAGAATGAAAGGTCTGAGACTGTATGTGATTCAAAGCTAACAGTTTGTTATGGCAGCAGCTCTTCCAAGGGATACATTTCCCAGACTGATTCCATTTTATTGTTCTTGTATCTCGCCCCATATTATTGCGTCTCTGATTTTCTGCTACTTAACTTCCATTTCGTTCTTCTGGAGTTTTTCTCTTCTCCCTACAAACCGTGCCAGTTTCTGAACGCGACTCCCTTTACCCCTATTTTTCTTTCCGCCTCTCTCTCTCCACCTCCTTACCTATTGATTACTACCGCTCTCCATGTTTTTCGAATCCATCTCGCGATTCGAATTATCCCAGTAACTATGTGGAATATCCATCCCGCATTTTCTTCTCAATCATTCCCTCGCTCCTCCTTCCTCGATTTGTTTCAAGAGATGGATTTTATTCTTTCATTTCCGTTATAATATAATAGGCGCAGTTATTCCATGAATCCGCCGTACCATGAATGGCTATAGTTACTCCGAAGAGTAAAACCCCGCAAGTGAAAATTAAGTTTGCCGCGATGTACACCGACTGAGATTATCACTAAAGACCACTTTTTTACTTTTACTTTCTGCTAAAAGTAATACGTGTCCGACTTTATTTTTAAATTAATGAGGTAAATCAAATGAGAAAGGACTAGAATTTTTTCACAAATTACTCAAAAACGTGAAAAACACAAAATCGGTGAAATTTCTCTCTTTTAAAGTAAATGTTGGCCAAACTTCAGTTTCTCGTTCAATTTATCTCCATCTCATCAAAGGTCCGGGCAGTTCTTCAATTTAAATCTTCATAAAGGTGACAAAAGGTGCATTTATGAATTTTATTTTGAATTATTCAATGCACATAATTTAAAATAGTTGTTGTAGTAAAAATGTTGTTCATCGTGCTTTGATGGCTACGGCCATTTCGTACTCACTGTCCGCCAATTGTAGACAGGGGCAGCTGCACCCGGAACAAATTGAACGGTGGGTCATTTAGGCTTGAACTGCCCCCAGACAGTGCTTTACTTCAGTTTTAGAGCAGTAACTGGTGTTCCTATATTGGCAGGCCGTTGCCCTGTATGAGTTGAATGAGTTCAGAAGCCTCAAGCATTGGAATTTTCGTTTCGTAAGGTTTTTTGATCAGGCCAGTTATCATTCCCATGCGGAAGAAGAAAGAAGTGAACAATAGTTTACGACTGAATAAAGTAAACTCAAATCGCTGGAATTAAGAACTATTTGTTGTTTTATGAATTTATTGGACGAAACGTTTCAATTAATACAAGTGTATTGTTGTCGGCTTTATTTACCTAAATTTAAACACTGATTGGTCCTCATTTACACAACATGTTAAAGGAAACTCTTACTTAATAAATAGTTGTTTAATGTTTACTATTTATTTTAATAATTTACTCTACGCAGTAGTTTAATATGTAATGTGATACATGTACCTTGTTTAATTCTTACTGATGTCAAAATCCCTCAATTATGGCACCAAGCCTTTTTCATCGCTGCATCAATTTCTAAAAGGTTTTATGGTTAACTCCACATTTTCTATATTATCCATGATTATCTACAATAGGCATTTCTTTTTTGAAATTTTCTTTCAATTGCAAATATAAAATGAAATTAGAACACAATCCTATTTCATGCAAATGAAATCGTCTGGCAAATTTAAATACCGTTGAACTAAAACATTGGATATAATCGGGCTGTTAGATCAGTCAGAAGGCATGATTTCGCTGCTCGGAACGAGCATTGAAAAGTTAATCAGCCGTCATTTGTGCACGTCATAACTGCATTCCACCCTCCGCTCCTCACATATTCTCTCCTCGATGGCAAATGGAACGGTAATATTCCCTCCTCCCTCCCGGAGTCCCTCTTCTGGTAGAAAAAAGAAACAAATAACAAAAGAAGTGGAGGAAACGTCCCCCCACTGGAGGGGGGGAGATAGAGAGGGCGTTTTTTCGTTCGGCTCGTCTTCCAGCGAACGCTTTCCATGAGTAATCTGGGTCGGGCTGCATCCGGATCATTCCCTAGAGAGGAAAGGGAGGGGAAGTCGAAAAGCGGAAAACAAAAGCAGTACAATGCGCGAGCTCTCGTGAATGGGACTCGGCAGGGAAATAAATAAAAAGACGTCGATGGCGTGGAAACGGTGGAAAGATAAACATTTTCGAATCCGTGGTTTTTCATCATCCTGCTGAGAGGTGATATTTGCGCATGTTTTTTGTGGGCGGGCGAGTGAAACCGGATAACTTCATCTCTTCGGAACAAAGGCAGGTGGAAGATGAAGAAAAAAATAATAATTTGTTACGGCTCCAAAGGATGTATTTGTCGAAACTTTTCCGAGTTTGAAAACAGACTCATGGATCGTGAGACAATGGAGATAAAAAATGACATTATCAATAGGGGGAGGAAGAAAATAACCTTTTCAAATGGTAGTTGTCGTGAATGAGTTATAACGATTATCTACCACATGCGCCGGTGCGTTGTATTATACCTACACATGAGCAGATAATCCTAATTAGTTTATTGATGCGGATTTCTTGGCGTTTTTACAGCAAGCCGATATCATGTCTTTTACTGAAAGAAAATATTTCATGATGTGTCCAAGCTGAGCATGTGGTATTATGACATGCAGATTTATGAATAAATGTTGCATTGGGCCAAATGATTTCGTAATGATGGCATTGGCTAAATAATATCATTGGCGTTTATGCGTAATCTTACATGCGCATGTTTTAGTGGTAATCACTCATAAGGTATAAAAAGTACATAACCTCTGTCTAATTGAACTGATAGCATTTAAATCATGTTCCCAAATTTTATCCAAGCGTACAAATTTGATTCCCTTCGTTTTGCTGGTTCTAATTTCTAACTTAATTCTCATTGTGCAATCGAAGTTGATAGGCATTCTTTTTTTGCGGCAGAATGCGTTAAATCTTCGATGAAATTTGTGAACAGCGAGAATTTTCAAATTGGTTCATTGGCCAAATTTGTAATGTGTACGAGTGCTATGCTTTGTATAATATTATAAAATAAAGGATACGATAACGGAAACCCTACTGAGGACTTTTTATTTCACATTTTAAATAGAGATGAGTCGGTTCCATTATTTTCCGATTCCGATTCTTTCAAATTTTGATTCTCGATTCCGATTCCATCGATTCTTATTCCTAATATCAGGTGGGATATTGATATATACCAGTAGCGTATGACTATTATTTCAATTCAAGTACTGGCTGAAATAGAATAACAAAGACAATTAATTCGCTCAAAAAGTGTATTTAATGAAAAATAGCAAATATATCCTCAGCATATAGTCCATGTTTAAAATATTTATCTATCTGGAATCGATGGAATCGGAATCGACTTTAGGCGATCGATTCTCAATACCGATTCTGAAGGCGGCTTTACTCATGGAAGTTACTTCCATGACAGTAGCCGTGCAAGTCGCTTGCAAGTGGTACTTCGACGTACTTCCATGGCAGTAGAGGTCGATAGCGGAACTAATCGACCGCGGTTTGCACTTACAAGGAAAATAGACTGGCTTCTATTTTGCCTGCAAGTAGCATTTCGATTCAGTGATAGTATTGCAAAACATCCGGTGAAATATTCTGCCTGGTTCAGCTCAATTGAAAAACCAAAGTTATATAAAATAAGAATTTTATAAAGATTTAAATTTGATAATGTTGAAGAAAATTAGTTATCAAAATTTAAATATGGATTAATATTTGTAAAACAATAGAGTTGTCATAGAAAACAAATTTGTTTACATAAACCCATGAGTTTATTTGATTAGTTTAGATGAATAAAACTCAATAGATAATTATTTCTGTTGATGACTACAAAATATTTCGTATAATTGATTATATCATGAATTATTGAAAGACATAATCAACAAATACTCAACCCAAAGAAAACTATATAAATGTGTATAATTAAACTGTTTTACAATTATATGTTAACATTTACGTATTAATACACGATTGTATAGATTAATAAACCAAGTGCATGTTTTTTTATTATAAATGAAGCAGTTTCACCGAGTAACGCCAGAGACAGTGTCCTACATACGATTGTATTACCTGTAGGGTTTTGATTTATCGATTCATTGATTGTTTGATTAGCCTCCTTTCGCCTATTTAGTTCCGCTTTTTATTTATTTGCGGATAAGCCGGAAGTAATGTGTAAGCAGAGCTATTCCCTGCAAGTAGAGATAAAAATCGATACTTTGCTGCAATCGCTACTTCCATAGAAGTCAACTTCCATGTGTGAAGGCGGCTTTAGCCTGAGAATCGCTGGAATCAAGAATCGACATTTGGAATCGACTCATCCTTAATTTTAATGCTTAAGAAAGTTGCGAATTATCACTAATTCACTTTGAACTTGGCAAGAACTGCTTTTTATCATAAAAAGTTTTTTGCCTCTCGAGCTGAATGCTCGTTCAACCTTGATTGGACCTTTTGAGGATCCTTGAATGGACGCAGGGATGAATTTTCAATTGCTGAATTTTTCTCACGAAAAGTACAAAATTTATTGAACCAATTTCTCTGATACAATTGTAGCATGGGCTTGTGGCTAAAATCAACGGTGATTGAACCCTTCAAAAACATTTTGGCGTAGTTTGATCGCAGGGAATGTTTTAAGTGACGGCGCGGCGTGGTTCCTGCGCGACCACGCAGACAATGATCCGCTGTCGTGACTGAAAGGGATTATGAGTTAGTGACGCTTGGATCTCAAAGAATACTTTTCACAAAGCTCGTTTAAAATTTCCTAATGACTTTGTCCAGCGAGGAAGCTCATCTGGAAAAAAGTGCCAAAACAAAATTTGTCGGCATCCTCTCATGTTGTCACATCCGGAATGTTTTTATTTTTATTTCCACCATCCCTTGCTTTTATTATTTTCCCTCTTCTTTTCCTTCCATCCCATTAATGCCTTCCTTAACTTTGAGAGAGAGAGTAGTAGTGTGAAAGAGCGCTAGCGACTCCCTGTATGATGTTTTTTTATTCGTGTAACTTCCCTACTCTTTCCGTGGTATCTCTCGTGCAGCGGGACAAAAAAAAGTTTGCATTCAGAAAACATGAGAGGGAATGAACGGGGTAAAACTGCTCGCCTCTCAAAGCTAGTGGCGTGGCGGTTAGTTTCGATGGCGTGAAGGAGGTATCACGACGTCGTCTGGTCTGTGTGGCGCAGAGGAGGGAGGGGCCCGTATGGAATGGGAGGGAGATGAATGGATGCTTGGAATGTGGGGAGGTAAAGTTGGAGTCATTCGGAGAGCGGAGAGCGTTGATTAGGCCCGGGGATTAATGAGGCCGAGATGAGAATGCCACTGTGTTTCAAATCATCTTTTATGGTGATCTTCTCTCCTCCCCATCCCATATCCAGCTTCTGCTCCTGTTGTCCCTCCATCCGTATAGCCATTTCTCTTCTCCTTTGTGACCAGGCGGTGGAGAGTGGGGGGGGGAATATGTTCTTGCCACCGTAACGAGGAGTGCAAGGAGGGGAGGAGCTCGTGAAGGGCGTCGGTGTGGCTGTAGTGCGGGTAAATTGTTTAGTTCCGCTTTCATGAACCCCGTGCTCACACCCCACCTCGATCCTTTTAGGTATGTCAACTTAAAAGTCGAGGGACGAGTTTTCCGCTTCGATAATATGCGAATTATAAAGGCGTTTTTGATGGTTTGGAAGTAGTTAAATACATATTCAAATACATACAAGAAAGAAAAACTGGAACAGTAAAACTACGTGTCAGAGTAATGTCAGTAAGCATTATCCGTACTTCGATGAGACATGTTTTCATCCCTTTTCCTTTTAAAAGTGAGTCTTAGCTTCATAATTCAGCATTGATGCAAATAGAAGTGTTTTTTCTTTGTTTCAGTGCATAATGACAATGCTCTGTTCGCTCTATTTTTACTATATGGATCTGCCCACCCCTCCTCGCCAACCAATCCAACCTTGCCCTGCCCCTGTCGTCTTCCGGGCTGCCTCCTATTTCCATCTCGCTACTCTTCTTTTTGCTCGTTGATGGAGGGGAAGGGAGTGGGATGAGAAGAAAGAGCAAAGTTATTCTTCGCGTGGGGAGCGAGGAAAGGGAGAATCCCTGTAAAGCGTCAAAAAAGGGATTGTAGGTAGGGTAACGCTGTCGTGAATTGAGTTACTTTCGTTAACTCCGCGATCGCATTTCCTCCGTATCTTTAAGGCACATCAAAATTAAAATCGTTCGTCAGATTAAAATTGCCAGATGTTTGACATTAGCCTTATTTTTTTCCTTTTAAATTATTGCAAGTTTTCATTTGTTATGAAGAACTGGAAAATGGAGATACTTCAAAGGCATTTTATTATACTCGAGTGAAATGAGCAAGGAAACTCATCAATCTTGAAGAATCTAGCATTAACAATGTCGAAAGAATGATCACATTCTGTGGTACTCAAAATGCCCTTTTCCATTGAACAATTGGTCATAGTTTGTGTCATCTCGCAATAGTGTTGAGGGTTGAGTAATATTTTGGAGCGCCTTACTTCTAACACCTGATTTTGAGAGCCAGTGTCATATATAAAATTCAGCTTCTGTAAGTAAGGTGGACTAAATTGTTCCTTTGCCTGTCATCCACTGATAATGAATTCCGTTAAGTTAACCAAGTTAATGAAGTTGAAATGATGAATGACGTTACTTTAGTGGTATATTGCGACGTTAAGTACTGTACCTTTAATCGGTAGCGTGTTTTAAGTGTGTTTTTCTTTCCTGCCCTGACCTTCTAAGAATTTCGCTCATTGTAATGCTAATATGGGTAAATCCTTCTTCATTACAAATGGCTTTGAGTAGAGATAGTGAAAGCGTTCTCCCCAGAACTCAGCTTTAGTCACTAAGCAGTAGAAGTGTTCGTAAGATTAATAATGCAATATAAGAATTTCTAAAGATATGAATTAAGAATGTGGGTGTTTCCGCGTGGCCAAATTATGGAATCCAAGTGAAAGCTTAAATATTTGAACGCAATCGATTATTTTGAACCGGCTCACATTAATATGAAATGGCCGCTCACGGTCATAAGCCAATTTTATGCTTACATTGGTAAAAACTTCAGTCATCAACCAGACAGCCGCTTTAGTATTTCGTCATAAACCCAAAAATTAGTGAAAATCATGTTGTGCTCTTAACTGGGTGATTCGCTCGCCCTATCTCATCTGCAGCCTCCAAGAAATGTTTGGTACAGAGAAAACCTAAGATTCTTATTGAAACAGCACCGGGGTGGGAACGTGAAAACTCCTTATTCTTCATTCAAAAGATTTTTTTACAACCGCGCCATAGTTTAAAAAGTATTTTTTTTAAACAATGTTTCGATTCTTTAATGCCAAAATTCATTAATTATTAGAAAAAATCTTGAATTACCAAGACTGTTAACCCTCTCTCACCTTTTAGTATTATTACACTACTGAAATTATTTAACCCTTGTGTAATATGTATAATAATATCAGATTTCACGAATAATCACTAATTCAGCCTTTTTATATATATCCAATTGAAGGTCAGAGTCAATCAGACACGTCTAATATTACGAACATTTCTTCGCACACCCACAGTACACCGGTAAATGCTGATAAAAATTAGATCACATTCTGATTGTTGAGTACGTGAGTAAACAAATAAAAACTGTAGGGTGTATACTTGCGCCAGAATGTTATCTGGGAGTTGGTGAGAGAAGGTTATCTAGGTTTTTATTTCTTTGGATGAAGCTCCTGGAAGTTCATGTCTCCATAGTCTTCAGATTTTTTCAAATTCAAAACTCCCCACATAGCAATAAAAATCGAGTTCGACTTTTGTACTTTTGACGGACCTTTTGGCCACCAAATTTAATTTTACCAAGCATTAATATTTCCATGGTCAATATCCAAACTGCAACCGATTTTTAAACTGACTTACTCTCCGGATAACATCATACCTTATCGTGCTCCAATAGTTCGGAGGAGTGGCGTAATTAATAGCTGGGTGCATAACCCTTTAGCCTCGTCTGTAATTACAAAGCAAACTACTGGTAGTTATATAACTTGGAAACTTTGGATGCTCAATTATCCCATAATGAACACATATTGGGATCATGAACTGAGCATTTTTCCTTATTTCCAAAGCGGTAAATTATGCAGAGAGAACGAAGGGAGTGCGCTGGGGCAACACAGGGTGGCGTTGGCCTGGGGGTTGGGAGGGGGGTTCCGTACTCAGACTAACAAGTTGACCGCCCGGGCTACAAAACTGCAACATGTTCGGGGAGTAACTTTTAAATGAAGAAGTTTGTTTTTAGACATCCCGCGTGCCATATAACCGGCAAAAATGTAATTACCCAACGAAAATTAAAAGGTTTCGCGACCGCGATAAACTCGTAAAGGCACGCTCCCGAAACTAGCGGCTCTTTTTTATTTAACCGTTCGCTCGAGTTTGTTTTATATTTGAAAAAAAAAACTGGACTTGTTCCCGGTGCTTGCCAAGTGAGAGAGCCTGGGGAGAAATTGCGACTGTCGGAGGAGGGTAAAGGGAGTGGGTTTAAGACAAGGGGGGGGGGGCGAAGGGGTTAAATGATGCGGCAGTGGAGAGGGGGAGGTAGGGGAAGGGGCAGAGGAGGGAGAGAGAACGTAGGGGGTACATGCTAATTTTAATTGGGTAATAAATCTCCAGCGTCGCTTTAGCCGTCACCCTTGGCCGCAAAATTGTGGTAACTGCGCTTTGCAGGTAAGCATACGAAATGAGAAGACGAGAGAGCACACGCCAAGCAGCTCTCTTCTGTGGTGTGGTTTAAGGATGAGAGGCGATTCCCGAGGTGGGCGGAGGAGGAGAATTTAGTGAATAAGGATGGGAAAAGGAGGAGCAGGAGAGGAGTGAACCCCCTTCCCAACCCTCACCCATTTCGCCGAGTGTGTGTCCCTTGCCGCATCGCAAAGTCAAAAGTTTTGAAGCGGCACCTCGCTTTCTCGTCTCTAAATGACCGAGGAGAAGAGAGAGAAAAAGCAGCGGCTGGGAGAGAGAGAGAGAAAGAGAGAGCAAGAGGGGTGGAGAGTTGGCTTTGCGAAGAAATGAATGGTTTCTTAAGTGAATTTGCCCCTCGCCGAGCTCTCAGCCGTCTCTGGGAATTTTTCGGACGTCGCTGTCGCGTGCTCGTTCCATAAACCTTCCTTTCTCCTCCCTTCCTCCTCCCTTGCGCCGTCAGAATCCCCTTCTGCTGCCTTCCCCCATCCTCCCAACAATCCTCGTCTTTATTTAATTTCACTCTCGCGTATTCTGCACTCACCCTCACACGTGGGATCGCCTCAATTTCATTCTGTCTCCCGTCGCGACGTTCGCTTTTCTTTTGTTCTTGCCCAAGTTGTCTCGTAGTTTGATGTCACCTTTGGGTTATTCACGCACTTTGTTTTAGTGTGATTTTTCTTCAAACGATTTTGAGTTATAATGTGTTACCCAGCAGCTAAAAAGTTTGGAACCAATTGCTCATAATTTTATTTTACTTTTTTTCAATTTTGTTTTGCTACATCTCAATCTTACTTATTAAAAGGGCATTATCAGGTAGAGAAAGACTGGAGGTTTGTGGAGACATTTGGAATAAAATGGAATTTGCTATTGGAGAAGGCAATGTCATGGTGAAGGTAGGCATAGTTCGAAGGCATTGTTTTCGATGAGCGAGGAAGATGTAGGCAAAGGAATGTGAGACAAAATGAACTAGCTACTTAGGGAGGTTGGTAAAATTCATAGAGTTATTAAGGTACTATATGAACTATATACTCTAAGGTAATATTACTCTCTCTCTCTTTATCTCTTTGGCAATACTCTATCTAATTTAATTCCAACATAAACGACAGTTCTATTTAGCTTATTTTCGTTTCCCCTTGCAGTTTATGTTATTATTGGGTCACGCATTGTTCTTTTGGGAATGGCATTTTATCCAAAAAAGTCAAGAAATGTTACATATAATTTTTTCCCGCGGCCAATATAGTTGGCACCAATGAATAAAGTGAGCCACGGGATTTAGTTTTACGTATCCAGTGTAAGTAAATAGATTGTCCAGAGTAGGGTGTAAGTAAATACGGTGGCCAGAGTAGGGTGTAAGTAAATAGAGTGGCCAGTGTAGGGTGTAAGTTAAGCAACGTTGGGCCCGGACAGTGGTTGGATGGGTGACCCTCCTCCATACCTAAACCAGGCATGGATGGAGAGATGATACTCCCTCCATACCTATACCGGCAGGCCTGAGAGGCCAGGCCAGGCCAAACCGGGCCGGTTGGAGGGAGGACATCCTCTATACCTGGTACTGGGGTGAGGCAGGGGGAGGCCAATCCTCCATACCTCTACCGAGGTGCTCTTGTCCCCTGTCTGCAAGTGGCAGACAGGCATGGGGTTGGCACAATGGACCAAGAAAGGTCTAAGTGCCCGGGCTCCTGACGAAGGCCCCCCCAATTACTATCTATCTATCTAGGGTGTAAGTAAATACAGTGGCCAGAGTAGGGTGTAAGTAAATACCGTGGCCAGAGTAGGGTGTAAGTAAATAGAGTGGCCAGAGTAGGGTGTAAGTAAATAGAGTGGCCAGAGTAGGGTGTAAGTAAATAGATTGGCCAGAGTAGGGTGTAAGTAAATACGGTGGCCAGAGTAGGGTGTAAGTAAATACAGTGGCCAGAGTAGGGTGTAAGTAAATACGGTGGCCAGAGTAGGGTGTAAGTAAATACGGTGGCCAGAGTAGGGTGTAAGTAAGTACAGTGGCCAGAGTAGGGTGTAAGTAAATACAGAGGCTAAAGTGTGGTGTAAGTAACCAAAAGTCCAAAGTTCGATTCCCGGACATTCGAGTAGAGAAATTGATGAGAGGGATTAGAATGTTAAGGGTATGGATTGAAGTGGAAGTGTTAGCTTGGCGGGGATAATAGAGGATAAGGGTTGTAAAGTGAGATAAACTGGTCACATACTACGCCTGATTATCTAATTTCATTTCATGCTCACACGCAGACCATCCATCGTATCTTTTCGCCTTCCCTCAGCAGCGCTCGTTTCCCTGTTTCTCTTTTACTTCTCTCACATTTTATGTCATCATTGAATTTTTATAGTATTTTTAGTTATAATCCGGGTTTATATGCCTACCTCTAGTAATAATGAGGAGGAGGTAGATGGTATATACGATCAGGTAGAGGAAATAATTGGTAGGATACCTGGGAGTAAGCACTTAGTAGTAATGGGGGATTGGAACGCGGTGGTGGGTGAAGGAAGAGATAGGCGGGAGGTGGGTGATTACGGGCTAGGAAGGAGAAACGACTGTAGCGAGAAAGCTGTGGAGTTTTGCCGTAGAAATAACCTAGTAATTACAAATTCATGGTTCAGACATCATCCTCGACGTAGGTACACTTGGAAGAAGCCTGGAGATATAGATAGTTTCCAGATAGATTATACAATGGTTCAACACAGATACAGGAATAGTGTTAAAAACTCGCATACTTATCCAAGAGATGATGCAGACACATAACACAACTTATTAGTCATGAAATGTCGGGTAAAACTGAAAAAGATAAGAATGGGAAGGAGGGTACGAAAGTCAAATACGGAAACATTAAAATTAATGATGAAGAAGTATCGAGAGAAGGTGGATGAGAAAGTGGGTGAGGACTATGGAGTTAGATCAGTGGAAGATGAATGGGAAAAATTGAAAAATGGAATTATAGAAGCTGCGAAATCAACGGTAGGCGTAGTCAGTGGAACTAAAATTAGAAAACCGTGGATCAAGAAGGAGATGATAATGGAGATGCAGGAGAGAAAGAAATGGAAGAGCATAAACTCAGAGCTAGGTAAAAGAAAATACCGAGAATAAAATAACAGGCTTAGAAGAGAAACAAAGAAAGCAAGAAAGACGTGGTGGAGAGAACAGATCGACTCGTTAGAGAAATACCAAAAAGAGGGAAGAGCAGATGCATTATATAGGAAAATAAGGAATTGACGGGTGGTAATAAGGGATGGCGAATTACAACGATAACAGACAAGACGGGAAAGGTGATCGTAGAGCCGAAAAAGATCCAGAAGAGGTGGAAGGAGTATGTTGAAGAGCTGTATGGTAAAGAAATAAGGCCCAATAGGTTTGATATAGAAAGGGAAGATGACATCGCCAGAGATGGCATCGGACCAGGTATCCTAGATAGCGAAATCGAAAGATCTCTACGAGACATGAAAAGGAATAAGGCGGTGGGAATATATGACATACATGCAGAGTTTTTAAAGAGCATTTAGAAGAACGGAAGGGAAAACGTTTTGCACTTATTCGTAGGATTTATGAGGATGGAGTGTGGCCGGAAGATTTTTCGAAGACTGTATTGATTCCTATACCAAAGAAGAGCTAGGCAAAAACTTGTGAAGACTATAGGACAATAAGCTTCATATCCCATGCGGCCAAAGTAGTGCTGAGAATTATAAACAGAAGGATAGAGAAAAAGGCAAATGAATACCTGGGTGACGACCAGTTCGGATTTAGATGAGGGACGGGAACGCGAGATGTTATAGTGGTGATGAGGACGCTAGTAGAAAGAAACCTCGAGTACGGGAAGGATGTTTTTGCATGCTTCGTAGATTTCGAGAAGGCGTTTGATAGGGTGGACTGGACGAAATTAATGGGAGTGTTAAAGAAATAAGGGGTCGATTGGAGGGACATACGTCTGATTCGGAATTTGTGTATGAACCCGACGGCGCAGGTTAGCATAGCCGATGGAGAATCGGGATGGGCCACGATAGCATGGGAAGTGTGGCAGGGTCTTCCACGATCGCCGTGGCTTTTTGACGTGTATTTAAAAGAAATGGTAAGGGAGGCATGGGGGGAGGGGGAGGTAGGAATAAAGGTATGGGGAGATCTGATAAAATCAGTGAGATTTGCAGATGATCAAGCATCGGTTAGTCAGTCTGCCAAGGGGTTGCAGTCAATGGTGAATACGTTAGAGGTGCAGTGCGAAAGGTATGGGATGAAGATAAACCACAATTAAACGAAAGTGATGTGATTTTTTAGAAGTAAGAAGGTGGGGCTGAATATGAGGGTGGGAGGACAGAAGATAGAGCAGGTCGAACAGTTTACGTATCTAGGTAGTATTTTGAAGGAGAATAGACTTAGTGTTATGGACATCAGATCCAGAATTGCGCTCGCTAAAGAAGCATTTTCGAAGAGAAGGGAATTGGTGAGGGGGTGGGGATCTGAGAAGAGACGTAAATAAATGGCTGGTGAAAACTTTAATATGGTGAGTGGCGCTACCCAAATAGCAAGGCAAGCTGGATTCCTCCTTACCTTGCGAAATCCAGTGTGCAAGCCAAAATCCAGCTGTATCAATCCAGTGGGAAAGCTGGAATCCAGCCTAAATCCAGCTGGTCTTTTTACATGTTTTCAACTAGATTCCGGCTGATATTCCATCGTAGGTTTCCGCGGCGTTCAGATGAATAATTCTGCATTTTCGGTTTATCTACGCGGTGGAAACCCGAAAATGCTGAATAATAGATTCCGGCTGTTTGAAAGCCTGGATCCAGCCTGATTCCAGCTGGAATCATGCTGGATTTCAGCCGGACTCCAGGCATATGAGAACAAAAATTAGAAAAAGAATATGGCGTGAGTGGGATTTGGACCTTGTATCACATGATCATCTCAGTCTCACAACCGAACACCTTACCCCTAGGCCAACAGCTCTCCTTACTATAATTCTCATCAGCCATGGTTCCGTACAACTTTAACCATTTTCATAACAAAGATAACCATTTTCCAAAGGTATTTTCTGTAGATACATAGGAACTAAGTCGTACAATGTTATTTCTCATAATATGAAAGAGGAAAAAATGGTAAATTTCTAATAGGTGTAAAAAAATAACGTTTAAAGTTTCCTCCCGCCTTCTGTTTTCGAGTTATGCTGCTTTGAGTTGTCCTTTCTGCGCACTCTGTCCAGCCAATAAGTCGGACGGCAGATAAGGACGGCTACGTGAGAGCAGCAGTTTGCGGTCCAGCCCTTTGCCTCATCACCGTGAGGAGGAGGAAGGCTAGGGGATTAACGAGGAGGGGGTAGGGGGGTGGGAATTCTCGTGGACGGAGGGGTAGCGTCCTGACCCAACCCTCGCCCTTGAGAAAGAGCTGGGCAACGGATGGATACGAAGGGCGTCCCGAAAGGCGAGCCTTCGGAGGCGGGGTGTGCAGAAGGACTTCAAAGGCCCAGACACAGCGGTGCGGCGGCCGGCTGCTTGGACAGTCCTCGTCGCTCAGACACGCCCCACGTGAAACTCTGCCACCCCGTGAAAATTGTTCAAGGGAGTTGAGTTGAAGAGTGTGTTTAGCGTTAAGGCGGGCTAATGGGGTAATGAAGCGCCTTTTAAAGGCCGAGCGTCCATTATCCAATCAACGAAGGGTTTGGTTCCGGCGACCAGAAGGATGGATTTCCCACCTGCCCCTCGTTCCTCTATCCTTTTCACCGTCCGCTCCTTAAACTGAGGTCCATGCCTCACTCGAGTCTTGTCCAGCTCCTTGTATTCCGATCAAATATCGTTGTGTGCCGAAGCAATCCTCGGTGAGCTACGCAGGAAATCCTTTGAAAAATATTTTGTTAACATTTCATAATATCCGCTTACACCTCTCGCGCATAAGTTTGATGGAGGTTTTCCTCATTTTAAAAATGTTAAGAGGAAACAGGAGGGCAGACGAGGAGAAAGATTTCTGTACATTCTCAAAGGAGAAAGTATGGAAAAGATAGGAATGTTGCTTCGACCGAGATATCGATAACTTAATAGATATATCGCCCGAGATAACGGTGACTGTATGGAGAGAATTTTCTTGACAGTAATTGAAGATTATGCGTAAAGCATCTTTAAATAATTGGGTACACTAGCACTTTATATCATGTCGCTAATTTTTGACACTATGGTGGCCTATATACTCGAGAGATTTCAAGATCCGTCCGTAAACCGATTGATAGTTTTTTCGATCATTATCATCATCAGCTGCATTCGTCAATCCAAGTATTGGTTTGCGACAACTCTCCACTCTGCTCTCTTCTCGGCTAACCATTTTATCCATACCTAAGTTTCCATTCCAGCGTCCCTCTGTATTTGATTCATTAATACATCTGTGGTGTTCCTTCATTATTCTTCCCGTACATGTTGTGATTCAGAATGTGTCCAATATGAGGGTATTTTTAACTTTGTGAAGTTTCCAATGGGCATCTTTTCTCCCCAAACTCTTCGAGACACTTCTCCATTGGCGATTCTTTATTCATATTTTTTCTTAACTAATCTTTGATAACATCCATCCTCCTGGAAAATATCTCCTCAAATTATAAAATTTAAATAAAATCAATGTGGAACTGGAAACTAATAACCTTAGGTTAGGCATGCAAGCTCATTATCCACCTAACTATCTTATAAGTTACGATGGGGCTGTAACATTTTATGCATAAATATATACATAGGTATTTTGTTTGCATCATCTATAGGTGGGCCGGGATGGCCCAGGGATAGCGTGTTTGACTCTTGGCCTGAAGGTCTCAGGTTCATCCAATTTTTCCGGAACGAGAATTTTCTCTATCCTACATGCTGCCCAATTTACTCGGTTCCTTTGTTGAGAGACAGCAATCTCAGCGGAAGGCACTGATGGCGTAGATCAAGAGGATCAGTCCGGTATCAAATTCCATAGCTTCGAGCGAGAACGAGGTCCACGGAGTCGGCCGGAGGACCGCGATGTGGAAGTGAACGGGAAACCACCAAATTGTAGTCTCCCTGGTGCAGATTTAGTCTTGCATTCACCTATATTTGACGTGATGGCTTTCCTCCCGGTTAAATATTCCGTAGGTATAATGTAAAACAGTAAATCGAACCTCCGGATGGGGACTCCTGGGAGGGGAACATCAGTCAGAGTAGACAGATGACAAGGGCATAGAAACTGAGGGCAAATATAGAGATGGAATGAAGGCTGGGGGTATACATCCTGGGAGTCAGTGATATCAAGTGGACGGTGGTGGACTTCTACTGGAGCGATGGATAACGGGTGATATATTCAGGGGCAGATCAAAGGATTGCAAGTGTTGGCGTAATACTGAATAAAGACTGGGGCAGAAGATTGAAGCAGACCTGAGAGCACAGCGAGAGGATCCTGATGGTGAAGCTGGAAATAGAGATAAGGGACACCGTGATAGCGCAGGTTTACATGCCTACGTCCAGTCACGAGGAAGACGAAATAGAAAAAGTCTATGAAGAACTGGAAGAGGTCCTCAAGAGTACTGAAGGGGAAAAAGAATGGGAGACTGGAATGCATTGGTGGATGAAGGAAGCAACATAGCGAATTTCGTTCTGGGAAAACGAAATGCCAAAGAAAAAGACTAGCGGAGTTCTGCAATGGCAATACCTATGGTAGTAGCAAACACTCTCCTAGATCTAAATTAGCGCAAGTGGTTAACATGGAAGATGGAGAGGAATGAAGGCCGTTACCACATCGACTACATACTTCTCGGTGTAAGATTCAAGAGTCAAATGAAGGAGTGCACGTGTTATTCCGATGCAGATATAAAAGTGACCACAACCTAATAGTCATGGAAAGCAGCCTTCGATACAATAAAAAAGGAGATAAAACATGAACCCAAATGAAACACGGAATCGCTGGAGAAAAATGATAATAGAGATAGATTCTCTCAACGTGACTTGTGCATTTGATTTATGATGTAAAAGATTTTAATATCCTGGGCATTAATTTTGGCGCAAAAAATATTAATATTCAGTATCTCAATATCTGTGGAGTCCTCGTAAAATATGAACGTGATATTTTCCCTGACGGTTCGGCTGTCACAGTAGATGGTATCTTTGAAAATATACTGTCAGACCTCGTTGATTGAAACTCAAATAATTTTGACTAAATTGAATTTTTCTTATTTCTTTATCATTCCTGAATGTCAAAATATTATCAAGGCCCTATTTTATGCCTGTCTAACTTTAACTGCAAGGTTACGTGGCTGTTTTGTTAATTTGATGTTAACTGGGAGGTAGGGTTACATCAGACTACGTACGTTGGTTTGAGTATTTGGTAGAAGAGAACGTAGTACCTTCGATTTATATAGAAAACGTAAGTACTTGGACCGATAAAACATTTAATCAGAGATAAAACCGGGTTCTAGATATTATTCTTTCTAATGATGCTGAAGTATATACTATAGTGTTTATTTGCCATAGGTACCTGAAATTTGCGTCTTTTTCCTATGCCGATTTGACAGTTTGTAAGCTTTCAGCTGCCGAAATTAAATTGAGTGAATTCCCAAGAGAAATAGCGAAATATAGACTGCGAATTGCAACCTTTTTACACTTACACCTACTTAAACTTGCGAAATACTTGCGAATTACGACACTTCGGATGAGTATTTTGATTTCCTGTAGCGTAGTTACCATGCGACGACAAAGATCCGTTCATTAAAATCGAACCGTGATAAGCGAATGTAAATACGCGTGGGCCTAACCGAGTTAAGGCCGAGTGTGAGGATATAAAAGAGAGACGGAAAAGTTAATGGGAAAATAAGTGGATTAAAAGGCAGGAATTAAGGTGGAAAGGATTAAGGCGCTGATAAAATCGACGGAGCCATTTTCGTCGGGGAATTCGGAAGGCGGGCAGGTAAAAGACGAGGAGAGCCAGCGTGTGGAATGGGGGGAAGGATAAATTGCGCCAACGAATATCACGTGAGGAGGGTGAAGAATTCCTTCAGTGCCGGCGGACTGTGAAAGGGGCAAATGGAAAGGAGCAATCGAGAGGAAATGATGGAAAATTGGGCGGACAGATAGCTCAGTAGCGCCTTGTGCTATTTTTTTAAATTGAAATTTCATGCCAAATGAGAGACACTGATAATAATCGGAGGTAATATTCAAGCTAGCTATAACACGCTTTCGATGGATTTATGTATTTAAACTCTGCTCTGGACAAGGCAGGCCACCATGTTAGCTTTTTATGTTGATATCACTGGGCAGTACACAACGTACATAGTCATTACAATGTATTACATATTTGCGTATTGTATATTCACATAGAATATAATAACTAGTAATTAATTGCGAGTCAGCCTTCACTCATCTAATCTCGGAAATTTTCTCTTTTCCGTCTGGTTTTAAAGAATTCTTTACCATACATCGAATTTTGGAATATTATAAAAATTGGCCATTTTTCTACCACAGTTCCTTTTGTAAGATCTGGTGCTTTTACGGCGTGCTTAAGGAAGAAATTCCTCTCGGATTCTCCCCCGGGTTAAATTCTCCAACTTGACCCGGTGGAGTGTCCGAAAAGAATATCTTCATCACTTCACTTTAATCTACAAAGATTGAATTTCGGCCGACGTTTCGTCCTCGATCATCGCTAAAAAGGCAGCAGGTTTCGCCATATTGCGAACATTATCTTGATGGGGATCATCAACTCATGTGTTTGTGCGTAACAATGGGGATCATAAACCCATGCGTTTACAATGATGAAAATGAAAGGGAAGGTCAATTGTGGGACATGGACTCGCTAATTGTTTTCGCTTTTGTGGTAGCGTATGTCCGAAACTCCACAGAGGAAAAATCATTCGCCTTTATGTCCGGCTGTTGTGAACATGCACACAAAATCACACAAAAATCCACTATAACAATTCACTTGTGAGAAAAAGACATCTGATTTATGTCTTTGCCTGCCTGTCCCACGGCATTCCCTAAGGTAAAAAAAATTGAAGGAGAGGCTTTCTGCTCACATATTTTTTTCCAATGCATAGGTATCAACACCCGTAAAATTTAATGACAACAATTACGTAAAACAATGTTAATAATGAGCGTTTCTCATCGGAAAGATCAATAGAGAGCCCTTACTGGTTCATATTATTAGCCACCATACGGGCCATCCTGTCCATCTGAAGCAGTCAGCAGCGTGTAAGTTTAAGGCGCATCGGTAGCTTAACTGGCTAAAGCACTCGGCGCGATATCGATGGATCCGGTTTCATGTCCCGGTCAAGTCGAATGATTTTTTCTCTGTGGAGTTATGCACGTATGTGCACTTTCGGGTGAATCTGCAAAGGTAATACCGTGGCTAAGCCCGGTATCCTCAAAATTTGTGGTGGCATGTGTAAAGTCGAATAACCTGAGTGGTTCACCGGAAGATGTCGAATATGCTATGAAAATTGTCCCGTTTTTATAAAACGACTATGGAATCCACAAGTGTATTTCAGTTTCTAAGATGTGGTGATTTAGTTGTGAATCTAATCTAGACACGGCGGTAAATGTTGCGTATTCAGATTCAAATTGAAAATCATGAGCCGCGTAGCTGAGGAAGTGATCGCCAATGGTGGGTGAGAAAAAGGAAAATAATGTGTGGGGCAGACGTTGGATGGGGGCACGTGATGCGTGGCAAGAAGATGTTGAAGACCGCGATAGAGGGGAGGGTGGTGGGAAAACGGGTAAGGAGAGAAGGCGAATAGACTTTATGGATGGAATTAAGAGACATTCGATGCATGCCGGACTGAAGAATGGATGAAATCGTGTACAATGGCAATGCCCTTGCAACTGTAATAGATTATTAGATATAGATTTTATTTCTTCCCTTTTAATCGTACCGTAACCAATAGATCACCTATAATCATATATATTATTACAGAAAGGTCTTTTTTGTCATTCCGTATATGCTCCTTTAATACTGCACCTACAGTGATAAATGAGGTATCATTTTAAACTTCACCGGCTTCTGACGAAAAATACAATCTCAATCTCAAATTTCACTATTTTCCCATTAATTTGACTTAAAAGTTTCGATAAACTCTATTGCCTGTATTGTATTCATATGTTTTGTATATTTTTGCAATAAAATAAGTATTAATAAAGTACTTTATGATACACCTTCTTCTCTATTTAAAACCCAATTACACCGTTTCCTTAAAACACTTATTCCCTGATAGCGTGAAAGTGCGAAATTTTCGCACTGGTTACCTAGTAATACATTAAAAGGGATGACGCTTTCTATCTCCGGAGACAGCGGTTATACATGAAAAGAATGAGAATATATCGGTGCTGTAAATTGTGCGAAGTTTTGAGGTTCGCCTGTCGTGAAATTTCTGGCCGGGAAGAGGCGGACGGGAAAGTGGGGAAAGGGAGGGGGCGGGAGGCGTGCTTAAGGGACCAATAATGGAATTGATATCTCGTCCTCGGGATCTCTCGTGCAGTTAAGCGCTACCCGCCAAATGATACTACGCACCGCTTGAATGCTACCGCTTATTAGTAAAATACGGGTTTCTCTGGCTCTGCCGTGGAACAGATGCATAAATCACTTTTCGTGCCTGCACTAGTTTTGACGGACACCATTTGTATGGTATCGCGGAGGAATATTTTCGCCTGGAAGAGGTTGGACGAAGGTACTCGTGACCAGAACTATCATTTGCTCTTTGATTGTAAATCTTCCCCTGGTGTGAAAAATGATCACTTAAGTTTCTTAAGGTCGATAAGCCTTTACAAAATACTGGACCATAAAGAGGCCAAAGGAAGGAGACATTTCACCACAACAGGGGTTGAGGGGGGAAGCTTTGAAATAAACGATTGTTGGGGGTTGATGGGGTAATAATGAGCTTTGAAATTAACGATTTTTCCGTTTTGAATCACTGAACAAATGAAATGTGAAGAAATTTGAGAATCGCAACTTCCATCAGGATGAGAATGTCCTGGGAATGTGAGAAATTTTCTTTATTGCCGTTCACAATGGAGTTGAAATGTGCACAGGTTACAGAGAAAACGTAACATCGTTCTTCAGTGACATTATTGAACAACTTACGGACCCTTGCATGAAAATATCATTCAGACAATCATTATGAAAATTCACGTATCGTTTTCCTTCGCATTGCAATCCTTGCATCACTTACACGCCATGCGGAAACTTCAAAATATTTTGTGACAAAACTAATTAAAATACGGACGAGTCTACCTGAAGGCATATGTAATATTGTTTTATGAAATCAGCCAGAATTTACTGTCATTGCAAAATAAATTATATTCATTACTTAGCGTGATTACATCTCTTCAGTCCTTGCATATTATTTTCTCAGTAGTTATCAGCATTGCCTTTGAATTATTGTATTCCACGTGGCTCAGCGATGGGGTATTATAAATTGGTTACTGGCTAATAATAAGGAATTATAAAATGTTATCGAAGAGCATTGATTACGAGTGGTGTATCATAATTACCATATAATGTAATTAAGGCAATTTTGCATTCATTCATAAGTGGAGAGTCAATTATCGGTGTTAATTTTGAGGTATTTTTCTGAACAGCAAATTATATCCAGTTATCTGCTCTTTTTTGTCGCAGTCCTGAAAATGTGATGATTACGTTTTTATCAGTAGTACCTACTCTGCTAATTTCCAATCTCACGGGTTATGATCATTTAGTATTTTACCTTCATTTAGGCAATCTTCAACGAAGCGATAAGAGCTAATGGGTCACGATAAGTGAAGGCATTTTAAGAAAGTACTAAAGAGGCGTGCATTTAGAGTCCCGGGGAACATTCAGCTCGCACGCAATCAGAAAATACGCTTAATTGGTTTTCCCCAGATTCCTTTGCGATCGTTGGAATTCCTTATCACATTTCGGTACATGATTACTGGAAATTATTGGGCATATAGAATAGATGGCGATGCCCAGTATTGTAGAGCCATTGTTTGTGTTTAAGAGGACTAAGCAACGAGTAGTTATTACATAGTTGTATTTATGTCTTAGCGCAGCTAGGCATTTACTAAAAATATTACCAACGTCTACAGAGTACAATGCAATCCACCTCAAGTATGTAAGGCAACCATATTCACTACATTGGTTAATTTATGGAGGTTTGGTCATTTCTTTTTTAAGAAACTCAACTTCCTCTTTCTTCCTTTTTTTTAGTAAGAAAGTTAATCCTTTGAGGCCTGAAGAAGCCTTAATAAAAAGGCGAAACGTCGGCGGAAAAAGGAAGTTGAGTTTAAAAAAAAAAGACATGGCCAAACCTCCATAAATTAACCAATTAATTATGAAAGTGGTCAATAACCATTCAAAGAACTTATTCACTACAGTAAGTGCTATCCAATTTCTGTTAACTTTCTGGTAGTGAACATGAGTTAGGGAGTGATGCTTTCATATGTAAGCATAGTAATATGAATGTTAATTAGAAAAGTTAAACAAACACGCGATCCTTATTAGTGGTAAGCATATTAATTAAAATATCCTCGAACACCTTATTAATCTGCCTAACATATTTATCCAGTGTTAATGACAGCTATTATCACCTATTATTGTTAGCTGGCAAAATGACATTTTAAATCTGTTCTTTTGGAAGAGTTATTTCCTAATTTGGTAAACATCAATACGCTGTAACTTGTAGGGGTTCGAAAAATATTCTTGACGTCATCAGAAAAGTGATGGGCTTCGAGCTTATCCATTAGACATTGTATCCTAAATTTCAATCTAAAGTCTGATTGTAATTTCCATTCAAATTGTTTGGTATAAGCTTTGTTATAGGACACATCCATAATCTACACGTCAGTTTCATTCGAGTGTTGATCTGGAAAGAAAGATTCCACGAATGCCATTCTGCGAACCATCAAAATCAATCACTGGGAGGGTCCCATCCAAAAAGTTCATTTATTTAGTTCAAGGAGGAGATAAGAAAATAATAAAGTGTAGCGCCGTCGCGCAGTGGAAAGTCGAGGTCGGCCACGCCCCCTCCCCACTCCTTGAAGAATAAGAACAGGAAGAGGACTCTTTTATAGCTGCCAGCGAGGGATCGGAGCAAGGAGAGAAGACTCAGTGCCAAAAGTTCTATGAAAGAAGTCATTCGGTCTCGGCGCTTTGTTTAGCGTGGAGAAGAAAAACCGGACCTTCCCATTGAGGACGTGGAAGGTCTGCTGCTACGGCGTCTTTTCAGTCTCCCCCTCTCCTTCGGGGTGTGTAAGGAGGAGAGCAGTTGGGGGGGAGAAAGGAAGACGATGGCATTCGGAGACAAAGACCTTTTTTTCGCCGAGGCCTGCCGGGGAAGGTGGAGATGAGGTAATCCCCTCAGAAATGAGAAGGGCGAAATTATTACGGGGGAAAGGTGTGCTCGGCTTTGATTGGGGGAGAGGAAGAGGGCAGATTCTATTCCAACTTTTCCATTTGAGTGATGCGAGACAAAAAGAAAAAAAATCACTTTCGCCGTAGTTTTCAACTCTTTCCATTGTCATATAATATTTTTGGCCAAATGACTGGAGGGATGGAATAGCTGGGAGGAATGTGCTCGGCTTCCCGACTAGTTGGCCGCTTTTCAAGCCTCCCCTTATTTGTGTGTGTCACCAAGTAATAATTTGGCGACGAGAGCTTCTTAAGTGCTAATTATCAAAGGAAATTCTTGAATTCAAGTTCAATATCCCTGCTATGATAGTGGCAGGAAAATACGTATTTGACAAGTAACCGGCTACAGAACCGTCCACTAATTACTGAAAGTGATGTTTTCACCCATCTAGCCAAAAAGCAATCCCTGGCTTGAGCTTCCCCGAAATTGTTCAAAAGGTTTTCATGACATTCATGGCCACAATAATTGTTTAACAAGATTAGCATTCTATCTGCAAATTCACCCTATGTAAATTTGAACACAAACGAGCAGCTTTATTCGCATCAATTTCAACTTGCTACGCTCAATAAATAGGCTAATTATTTCCTAAAAATTGTTAGTGAAATGCTTACTATAAATCTGATGCTTTTTAAATGACCGCGTTTCATGTATGATTACCATAGATACGAACCTAAAGGACAATGCATTGGTTTTAGGTACTCCTTTGCCATGTAAGCAACTATTACCTGGCCATGAGGTCAACACTATCGACTCTATTGATTCGCATTGTGGCGCATTTTAATCAGGATGAGAATTTTGCATCATACCCACTTCAACTTTTTCTCGACGTTTATGCTAATTTGAAAGTTGTTCTCTTAAGACCATATTAGTCTATTAGGTCACATAACTTCTTGATATTCCAGTAATCTCCCAATTTCTCTCACCTCCAAATTTTCTGTGGATTTTATATAGAGGAGCTTCTTGGAATGCAGTAAGTTAAGGTGGCTGGTCGGGTAATCGTTAGTCATTGAGAAGTTTAGTTACTTAAATTTTAATGCTCGTTTAAAATTTAATTAATAGGTCGTAGTTATACTATATTCAGTAGGAATGACTTTTGTCTTAGGTACATTCTGAAATATTGTCCTTTAAATTTATACATTCCCATAAAAATTTGCTTAAATGCAACCTTGATTCATTTCGTCAGTCATTCTTGCGAAATTAATTTTCCGAAAACAGTTCACACCCGTGGCCATGGAATTCAAAATAAGTATTTTCATGAAGATGTATTGTCACTCGAATGCGAACTAGTATTAAAATATGTTTCTCTAATATATTTAATATTTCGTTTTTAATCCGGCAACAGCGTCCATTTTGCCCAAGTTAGATCTGTTAGTAATGTCTACGTGACCGTTAGCATGTTCCGTACTTTCGTGTGCCACGTTGCCAACTTTACACCACATAGCCGCGCGCGGCATTTGATATTCTCGCATACATATTTTTTAATTGTATTTACGAAACATTTCAGCCGATAGTATTAAAAGTATTTTTTCAGAATAGATTTTAATTTATTAGAGCTACATTATATCAGTTTTTGGTTAAAATCTGTTCTGTAGGAATGGAGAAAGTGCGTAATTTATCCCATTGGAGTGGAGAGCGCCATAAGGCACCATGTTAAAAGAATCAAAAATATCGCAAGAAGTATGTCAATGATCCGCCGTTTTTTCTTCGATATCTTATAGAATATCCAAAAAGGAACATATTTGGAAAATTTTAAGAAAATCTGTTCACTTTGGTTTTTTAGACCAGCCACCTTAAAAACATCTCCAGTTCATGGCATTGGATGCGAACTGTGCCAAACTCTGCGACTCTTCTCTTCTCCGGTAAACGTAAGGTAAGCAGTCACACAAGAGATGGGGTTAGAGGGTTGTCTGACGCAGAATCCTCTGGATGGCCGTTCTCAACACTACTCCCTCATAGGGTTAAGTTGTCGCTTACATTTCCACTAAGGGAATTGAGAATTCCGCCATCTTTGTTTAAACGTCTGCGTTGAGTCTTATGGGCGAAAGTGAGATACACTTAATTGCTGAATAAATACGCGATTCCCATCACATTTCGGTTGACCATAAACTAAATTCAATACCTAATTCGGACCTAATAGGAATATTTTGCCAATAATTAGTTAATTGGAAATCGGGAAAAATTACAAATTAAACTCGGGTCAGTCAAGTTTTGATTCTTTTCACGGGACGTTTTTCCGGATATAAACTTACAATTTTTTAGTGTTTAACAGGTCAAGTCATTGACGAAAGTAATATTATTACTCTCATGTATATTATAGCGAAGCCTACTCTTCAAATGAATAATTATAGCATTTAGGAGAGTTAAATATCAGCTGAAAGACAAGGGCGAAAGATATTTCGCATATAATTTCCTAGTAAACTACCATGAAAACAGTGCTACGGAAATTAATCCTAGGAATTTAAGGACGAGTCTGGTCAATTATAAGTGCTGACATTTCGGCTATATTATCCTGCACCGAAATAAAAGAACGAGAACAGCAATTTACAAGAGAATGTATATAATCAATGACAACTTTATTTTCGAAGTTGAGTTAAACGAATTACTAACTTATGTACATTCACTACCAGTCTGTTAGAAAGTACTTTTTATTATATTTTTATCAATAAACTGCATACACCAATTCACAAAAAAACACGAAAAATGAAAACACATAAATCTCCACACGCAATGCAAATTCCATACAGAATCCGGAAACACCACCGGTACAATTGACCAAGAAAAACAGCCGCAACAGCTGGCCATTTTTTAACTGGAAAATACTGAACAAATGAAAACATTATTTGTGCTTAAATAATAATAACCATACAGTAAGTTTACTATAGGAACAACTGGGTTCGGAGTCAACTCTAAAAAGGACATTTAACCAAGGAAAACACAAGCTATCGCACATTATGTACAGCACATGAGAATAGTACCATTGATATCAGCTTTTTTACATCAAATCATGGAAGGAAATATTAAAAAAGAAAACAATTCACATTTTTTCAAAGTATTTAATGTACATGCAGCTCAAATGTTACATTCACAGATTTCCAGAATAATTTATCAAATCCATTGAAACTAATTAGCTTAAGGTGGTTTGAGCGAGATAGTTCCCTAGTCATAATGGAGACCATATAAATATTTTATGTTTTTATTTCAGCGTCTATAAGAAGGATAAAATAAATATTGTAAATATGGCGCAAAGATATAGGTAGTTATATATTACTTAAATTCTCAGTAATTAAATAAATAAAGCTACATAAGTCTCTAGCTTGACTCATTTTTTCCCGCCGTGCGTCTGAAAACCCTTCAAAACAGCAGGCTTTTTAGCGATTCCGTAAAAATTACTGTGGTGAGTAATAGATTATTTTTTATAAATAGTCGAGAAAACATGCAATCTACACACCGTTAGTTTTTTGACGAAATCTAGGTGCTCAAAGTTCGTAATTTGTTTGATAATCTCTCTCTCTTTGGAGCGCACAGACATAATCTTTCCCATGTAAAACAGCTTATATCTTTAGGCAAATTACTCGAAAATTAGTTTGGCAAGGGGTTGATATTTTGGTATCATTGGAAAGATGATAGTTTTTTTCTCTACAATGAGGCCAAATACTTCAAATTGTAGATGAAGTGATTTTTCGCTCAAACTACCTTAAATGTGTAGTGTATTATCGAAAATCCAGAGGACTCTGGTCTGACGGAGGACAGACATTCCGAACATTGGAGAAGAGGAGGAGTCTTGGAAGGGAGAATCCGTAGATCACCAGGGGTCCGTTTGGGAAGATTCTCCCTTCGATACTTACTTCACGCATTCTTACATTGTAAAATCAGGAACGGAAGAGTGAAACTGTAGTGTTGGCTGCCCTGGGTTTAAGGGAACGAAGGTTGAATGAACAGGTAGTTCAGAGGAGTTTGCAGCACGAGAGAAAATCACCGCCAGTTGATAAGCCGCGGAGCAGAGAACAGCTCGGTGTCTTTTTATTGGAAGCTGTTAACCAAGGCTTATCCATGGCTGTGTTTCGGGAAAAATTAAATTTGCCGTAGGTTTTGGCTGCTGTGGTTTAATTATTTAAAGTGGCACGGAAGGTAAATGCACGAAATTCCATTTATCTGTTTTGGTACTACGTGGTTCTTGGGAGTTCGTTCGCTTTTTTCCGGAAAATCTGCGGAAAATCACTATGCGTCTTATGTGGTCAATAACAAGGTACATACTCAAAATATATAGCCCAAGCACCTTATAAGCCGTGACACGCCTTACTTCATTTCTTTTGGCACATAAGTTATTCGTCATCTTACCTCACCTGTAAAACTACGATAATTCGAATTCGAATAGTTGTTACCGTGAATAAAAAAGATTATCTTACCGTCAAGGAAAAATCCTATCAGCCCAGGTGGAAAATGGAAATATTTTCGCATCATTTTTCTTTATTCCTCAATTCCTGGCTTAGCGTTAATGCAAAACTATTGCCATAAATAGTGACATTAACACTCATTTGGTAGTTGCTGTGCTCTTGAAACCTCGATATATTTTCGTATGACCTCATGTACTCTAGGAATCAAATGAAGCTTATTCGGCACGAATTATCCAGACTGTACTGGAAATCGCGACCAATATGTCGGCTGGCGGTCGATGCTTGCAGCATTGCTTGCAGCCTAACTTTTTATCTACAAAAACTAACAAGTGCTCATTTAGACGTACTTTTTATTGCTCCTCCATATTGAATGAAGTAAATAGTATGCAATTCCAAAGTTTAAATTTTCAAGATTTTTCCATATGTATTTTATATTTGGTTTGGGTGGTTTCACTTACGTACAGTGGTACGAGGAATAGTTGACAATATTGTGAAGTACCGTCGATAATCCATGAGCGTGCACGGTAATTTTTAAATTAAATCGTGTATTCGTAGCAGTGCTTCAAGGAAAGAAAAGGCTCCGTGGCCAATACCCGTTGGCCATCATGGCGATGGGTTGGAAGAGACCGGAGGTCAAAGTGAGGAGTAAGACGAAAATGTTGGGGGAAATAAGTGGAGTGAAAGTAGAGTCGGTCGCATGATGGCCCCTCTCTTATGTCCGTCGGTGGTGGCGGGCGGACGATGGGCGAGGAAATGGCCAGAGATCAGATGAGGACTGCGGATTTTTGGGTCGAGACTAGCGGCGAAAGTCAATGATTGGGACCGAAAAAACCGATGAAGCGATAGGAGACGAAGAAATTGAGGAAAAGTGAGCGAAAATGGCGCTGGCATTGTCGCCCTTGGAACGCTGATACGTTTCGTCTCCCTCCCCGAAAGCCAATATCGAGGACCGTTTCGCCGAAATTGCATCGCCGTATTGAATTGGATAAGAATGATTGGGGTGGCATAGTACGAACAGAGTAATGTATAGATCTGCTCACGGTATGTAACACATGTCAAGTGATGGTATTTCTTACTCCCTCATCTTGGATAATGCAGGGACTAGGGATGCCGAGCATGATAAAGCACCCTACGATCGTAACTCAAAATGGTTTTTAAAAATTCACTTTCAGTGAATGCCCAATAACTGCGAATGCAAAAATGATATGACACGCAGTCGCGAATGCAAAGATATAGGTACTTCAAGGGGGTGAAATTGGCAGTGATTGGAAATTGTCAGAAAGCGACAATGATGGGTGTATCCTCCGCGACAGTACCTTATCAATCCCGACCACGTATCGTGTGCTACAACTTGGACTGAAGACGAAAACTTAAAGGTTTTAGTTTTGTTTAGTTTTTAGTTAGAACTTTGAGTTTAGTCTAGTTCATTAAAAACCGCGCTTGGTTTGCTTTGGATTATTATTATTTCTATTGGGGAATTCGCCTTGAATTCAGATGACTTGGGGGTGTCAACTGTCTGACACAACTGACCGGCAATTTTGACACCTTGGTAATCCTGGTCGAGTAAAATTATTTTTTCAAATGCAAAATCACACACTGGTGTTTATTCAATGATTGAATTGATAACGAAGCTTCAAACCACCAGTACGCGGATAACAATAACAGTGCGGAAATTGCAGTGTTAGATTTTCACCTTTCATTGCAACTAAAAATAACAAGTATATTGGATCACATGGAGGCTTTTGGGATAACTTCTGCGTTGAATCGTTTTTTCTGAAGACAGTTCGGCGAGCGTTCCAACTCTGCTTCTTCAGGTCTGAAGCGCTCACTCGTCGTGTCGTTGCTTCAAAGCAGCTTGTTATTTCAGGGACTGCCGCCTTTTGACTGAATTTTGCCCCGTGTCATTCATTGCGCCATTGCGCTTTAATATTTTTTACTGTATAATTATTATACACTAAGGCCGTTTATATTTGTCTGCCTTGGAGCCTTTTTGGGTTGCCAAGTCCTGGATTATTTTGTTAGGGTTCATTTTTTTTCAAAATCTCTTGCATTTTTTTCAAGATTTTTCTTATCGGGATTATGCCCGTCGTTGCAAATAAGTCTTCGTTTCTCTTCCATCTGTTAATTTTAAAGATGGAGCGGATACATTTTCTTTCGTATATTTCCATATCTTCTATGTTCCCTTTTCGTAATAGGCCACAACATGCTGGGGCTGTATAAAGTATTGATAGTCTTATGAATATTTCATACATTTTGGTTTTTATTACATTTGGCGTCGTCTTACTATACAAGATGCTGGATAGTCGCGCTCCCGCGGCGAACGCCTTGCCCTTTGCTTTGTTTATGTGGTCTTTCATGCTTAAGGTGCTATTGATTTCTACCCCTAAGTAGGTCACATTTTTTTCCCAAATGATGAGCTGTTCCCCGATTCTTAGGCAGCTCCCTATTTCTGAAGTTTCCTATGGCCTATGGAAACCCACGACATAGGTTTTCTTGCTGTTTAAGCCGATTCGCCATTTTTTTATACCACCTGGTGGCTTTGTCCAAAGAGTCTTGTGCATGCATTTTTTTAACTGTCCAATTTTTACTTTTTTCGAGTAACGCTACGTCATCCGCGTATAAGGCCCTTGTAGTCTTCCAGTTGAGGTATTTCGGGAAGTCTGTCATATAAAGGTTAAAAAGGGTTGGTACAAGTACTGATCCCTGTGGCACACCGGCTTTTATTACCTTTTTCTCGATTTATTGATTGCTCCATTTAACGGCAAACGTCTGTCGCCCAGGTATGAGTTTATCCACATGAGGGTCCATCCAGGAAAGTTCTGTCCCGGAAGTTTGCAAAGTAAACCTTCGTACCATATTTTGTCAAACGCCTTTGAAACATCCAGGAAAATACCTATCGTCGGTTCTTTTTTATTAAAATTGTCGGATTTATAGTCCAGGAATCTGTGGACTTGATGGGCTGCGGACATTTCTTTCCTGAATCCAAATTGGTCTTCCAGTAGGAGATTCATTTTTTAAATGATTTTGGATAAGTGTCCGATCACACATCTTTCCTGAAGTTTTCTCAAGTTGGAAAGTAGTGATATTGGTCTGAAGTCTGACGATTTGATTTTCTTGCCGCCTTTCTTTGGGATACATTTGATTACAGAAGCTTTCCACATTCCGGGATTCTTCCTGTATTGAGAGGGAGGCAAACCGAAGGAACTCGTCTTTGGCTCCAGAAGGCATTTTGCTTATCACCTCGTCTGGCAGACCGTCTTATCCTACCGCTTTACCTTTAGGGAGTTTCCTTAACGTTTCTTCCAATTCGCCAGGGGTTATTACTGGGAGAATTTCCACCTTTGTTCTTTTCCTCCATTCTTCACGGTGTAATTGACATGCTGGCGTTTTAATCCCCGATTTGCCTGGCGTGAATACTTTTTCAAGAAATTCGGCCATGTGGGAGGATTTTTCGATGATGTGTGTGTGTGTGTGTATGTGTGTGAAGTGCTCACGGTGATGCATTCTGGCGGCCATTATGTATAGCTGGCGATGTGTCAGGTGCGATTTTTTCCCGCCTTTTTTTTAAACTGGCTTCCAGAAAGCGTATAACAAATATAAATACAAATATCCACATGAGGCAAAAATCATCGCAAAAGAGTTGCGGTACTACCCCAGATTGATAAGTGAGGCCATTGAAATAGCCAAACACCAAAAGAATGTCAACAGAGAAGTTGGTTATACGCTTTCGACTACTTGGACTGAGCACCTCGGACTCAGACGGAGGTTGATTCGAAAAGTGAAAGTCTTGTCGTTTTTTAAATATTTGCAGCAAATATAGAACTAAAGTTCCTCTATCTAATACATTAAACATAATTGTACCAACCCATACTCATTTTTGTACAAATTCCATTTGAAATTACATACGATTAACGGCAAGAATGGCTGTCACATGGGAATTTAACATTTAAAAATACCATAGTAACATGTCATTTTTGCAAAAAAATTGATATTTGATGCGTGATTTCATAAGGAATGAAATCACACGAAAAAAAACGACCAACCCACCTTAGTTTTAGCTAAATTCACCAATTTCTGCGCTTATAGCAGACGAAATGCGTGAGTTGACTTTAAGTGGCGCTGCGGTCTGTTTTAGATTTGACAACGTATACAAATACAACCCGCAAAGTTCTAATCAAGTTTCAAGTGTTTTTTCAGCCACGTTCAATATGAATTTGAATAAATATTTTAAGGACTTCATTCTTCGTGGTCCACCAATCTTCGTTCGCGACCTCTTACGTGGTCGAGTCTCATAATTGAGGACTGATGAAGCAGCAGAAAGGAGGCAGTGTAATCCGCTTTGTTATTCCAAACTAATGCCTGTTGCTCACGGTAAAATTTCCATAAAAGAGTTTTATAAAAAAATTTTATTGAAAGTTTCATGAATCGTACGTAAAACGTACTTGCATGCTCACGGGAAAACTGTTCAGAAAACCGCAATGTCCTGCCATCTATGAGACGCTTTGCGAACACGTGGAGTGATAAATTCACTCTCTTTTGGATGGCTGTTATGGTTAAAAACTATATGTATTGTTTATTTAATTACTTTCTGATCACACTCAACGGTGCTATGACGCTAACGCATTATTCTAACAAGAAGGATACTGCCTCAACGTTTCATGAAATTCTAGGCATGTTTGTTTACGTTTTCCTTGTTTGGCTTCCCATGGATACGTGATTATTATAAACGAGATGAGCGAAACGCCTCATTGGTTGTTACATAAAACGGTTTTATGGAAAAGGAACCTGTCCTATTCCGTAAAACGTTTTATAAAACTAGTTTTTATAAAACGGTTTTATAGCAAGCTGATTTTTATAAAATTAGTCGATTTCATAAAACGTTTTACCGAAAATTTTACCGTGAGCAACAGGAATTAGAACTAATCCATTGCTTACCAGTGCAGTCATTAACTTTGACCCTATGGACTACTTAAAAAGTGAAACTGCACAACGGACAAGCTACTTAAACAAGCGGACATGCTTGAATGACATAAATTTACGGCCGAAAATTCTTGATAACAATATTTAAACATGCATTATGTTTTAACTTGGCGTTACCGACCAGTTAACCCCCTTTTACGGTCTATTTACTCTCCTCAGCTTTAAAGATGTAATGTTGCTTCATTTTAGTCTATTCATTTTTAGCCCAAGGTATTCGGGAAGTAGCAGCATCAATATAATTGCCTCTTCTCTTCTAGTTATTTTTTTAGATAAAGATTGAGTGGCAATAAAGTGATTCATTTTTCTTCAAAGGGGAGAAGATTTAGATTGAAAGTTATTACCGTCTGTTAATTGGAAACAGAGAGTTAACACTTTCACTTGATTCCGCGATCTCTATTAAAAGGACCAGGGAGGAAGGGTTGAGTCAAAAATCCGGCAGCCCGTGTAATTTAAGGCTAAGCCAGTTAAAACGGAGACTAAAGATGGAAATTATTCTTAAAATTGGATCAATGAGGCAATGAGGCTCGGGTAATAAACCGCTCGCTAGGAGACGGGGAGAGCGGGAGGACGTGCTCCGCAATACTCCCATCCGCCAAGCTTTCAAAGAGGAATAATTACAAAAGACCTAAAGTTTCCGTCGACGATATTGAGAAGGTATAATTTCAGGCCAGGAGAGGAGAGGTAATTTGGAAAGTTAGCGCGGGTGGTAATTACGAATCGAGAAATTCGAAACTATGTCAGCACAAAGCGAAGAGAGAAAAGGTTGTAAAAATATCCACGGAAGCCCTTCCTTTGTTTTCTGTGAAAAAGCCAAGTTCAACGATGGAAGCGACTTTAAAAATCAATTTCTTTAACAAGTAAATTTCGGCAGTGATAAAGGCTATGTTAACTCCTTTCTTATTCTATCTATTGTAAAATGTACTTAATTGAGGAAGAAGCATTCTCAAGTTAATTAATGTGAATACTTTTTGGAAAAATAGTAAAGTGAGATGAAAATTGAGTTTTCATGGGGAAATTATAGAGAGAAATGGATCAGTCAGAATTTTCAATGCCTAAATTTTATGGAAACTTTACTATTTTTATCCTGAGTATGTCAAAAAATATGTTGTGATTACCCTGCATGCACAGCACTAATTCTGCTAGCAATAGTTACATTGTTTCAACTCGACAAATTTTATTTGGGTAATATAATAATCATTATTGAAATATTAACTATCTACTACTATATTTTACAGTACTACACATCTTATTTGTTGTTTTATTCCAATCCTAAGGTATAAAAATACCAATGAAAATATGAAACACCTGATTATCTTTCCTGACTAATCTCGAAGGGATAATTAGATAAAATAAGCAATGATAGGTATCTACGCTGCGTTATCGTTTTGATTTTACTGGCGTCAGCTAATTAATGAACATTTTATGATGAAAATTATCTTTATCGAGCCCAGCTGCATTATATGTGTCATCCACCCAAAAATTGCCAATCATCTTATATCCTGTGAATGCAATAATGCCTTAAACATTTTTATCAATGAGTACCTAATCTGCAAAGAGTCTTTATGAGATTAATGCATTGTCATTAGCAGTTCCCAAATGTTCGTCCCGTCCTTGGCTAATAAGATTGATTCATTGGTTTATGACGTCATAATCAACCCTTTCTGTACTTTTTGCCATGCCGTAGCAAACTTGGAAAAATTGTTGCATACATTGCGTTGCATATTGCATTACACGTAAATATGCATTTCAGAATCGATAAAAAAACGTTATTCATCCTTTCAGCCTATTATTTGTGAGGAATTATTTAGAATATCTTTGGATAGATTTCAGTTGTTTGGTTTAGTAACTGATTCTCTCAGATTATTCTTTTTAAGGCAGTGTGTCATATTCTTTAGACTAATTCCTTAACTTATTTTATACCAGATTTATAGAATAAAAATGTGCTGTTCCCAAAAACTAACTCCTGCTGCAAACTCAAATTGAAATAAGTCTAGGATTAAGAATATACACTTAGGAAAATTCTAGTGCCATACACTCCCAGGCAATAAAGCTCGAAAATTTAGCTCCACTCTCCTCAAGAAATTTATTCATGGCCAAAGGCCAGAAGAGAATCATTGGTCTCGGGAACAACAGAGAAATGGCGATTTTCCAATTCGGCTCCGGAAAAAGCTTGTCTCCTTTCCATATAATCGCAATCCCTTTCTTTCTCGTGGTTATTCTTGGCTCTTAATTCCGAGAAGAAAGTAGAGAATACTGTCTGAAGCGGCCTAGCGTCAACTCACTGTGCCCCCTCCCCAAATCATACGTCTAAGATTTTGCGGAATCAATCCACTGTAAGGTCATGATGATCACTCAACACTCCGCTCTGACGCAATTCTAAACTCGACACTTCGCCGGGTGGAACAGAATAACCGCACTCTTTTTAAAGCAGAAAATTATCAACTTAATTGAGGGTCTATTGTGAAAATGTTCAAGATTATTGATGGAATGCGAGGTGAACTATGAAAATGAGCCTATCGCAAAAATTCGAGTATTTTTTTAAAAGCAATTCGAATGGAGGAATTTAAACGGACGAAAATGGAAAAGAGTTAATAAATTCTCTAAGTTAAGTCCTTTTTTGCAGGTAACTTTTTAAAATAACAAAAACTGCTTTTAAGGCTTTTCTTTTCGCATCATTGAACTTATCAATCTGAGCAACATACTGGTGATTGGGCTGGCGCTAAAGAATAAAGATTCAAAATATTAAGGACAGATTTTCCATTTTTTCTTCTTGTCTTGTTGGCGTTTGTGCAAGTTTTAGTCCATGCCCTTGTGCCCCATTCGGTCTGACATATATTTGCAAAATTTCAAGATAGCTGTCATAATTTAAATTAAGGATGATTCTCGACAATGCGAAATAGAGGCGCTATATTTTTCTAAGAAATATTTTGAGCGTTTCCATGTGGAATAAATTCGCTCTTATATTGCCGTGTGGCTATGTCAGTTCGGTGAAAATTTTCTTCCCATTTAGCATTCAACTTCCGAAGAGAGAACAATAGAGAGAATAGTTGTGATATGCGTGTTATGTCTATAAATAGGATTAAATTATTAATCTACCTGTGTATCCAAAAACGCTTTACGATTTAACGCAGTTTTTTTATTGCTTATACATGCATTATAGTGTAAGATATTGTAATATCGCTAGTTTTTCTCTCCCTTCTTATCATAATTTCTGCTCTCTTTTAATAGAAAACTGTGAAGTTCTTTTTTCCGATTTTCTTTTTTCTAATTAATTCCTATGGTATTTGTTTATTTTAAGTTATTTGTGATCAAAGGTTTACTTTGTCAGTTGATTGAGATCTTAAGATATCGAGAGATGGAAGAGAGATATTAAAGAATTTCATACTTTTTAATACGGTAAAGTGAAAATAAGCATGATTTCAGATTTTCCCGGCGAATGATGCTGATGAGTTGTTCTCGGGTTTCCCACCGGTTTAGGCTTTCCATGATTGCGGACGTTTCGGCAGGAGGATTTCCTGCCATTTTCAAGGCTGTGGGTGTGGACGTCTTGGTGTTCCAGTCTTTAAACTCTGTTTCTCCCGACGAGGATCCTCGGGAGACATAACATCAAAACGGTTCATGCCCCTCCCGGAAAATTACGGAATCACCTAGTACCTACAGACAATGAATCCAATTGGCCTCAAAGTACCCGGAATTTACCGCATACCTTGCGAGTGTGGCAAGGTTTATATTGGCGAAACAGGAAGAACAAGACACAAGATTGAAAGAACAACGACGCCACTTCAGACTCGGCCATATGGAGAAATCTGCTGTGGCGGAACACAGAAAAAAATCACTCCATCCATTGGGAGGAAACCACCATTCTGGGGAGAAGCAGAGGATACTGGGATAGAATTACCAAAGAGGCCATTGAGATCCGGCTCATAACCAACAATCCCAACATGGATCAAGGTTTCCATCTCAGCTGTACCTGGAACCCTATCTTGAAAAATGCGGGAAACCGTAACATTGGTGGGAACGGATAGCCAATGAACGGAGACCACGGTGGGAGGAACAGAGTATAAGGACTGGAACACCAAAACCGTCCGCATCCAGAGCCTTGAAAATGGTGGGAAAGTCTCCTGCCGAAACGTCGGCAGTAATGGAAAGCCTAACTCGGTGGGGAACCCGAGAACAACTCATCTGAAAATAAGCATTTTCGAACGTAACTAATTGTCTTTGTCTACGCAATTATGTGAATGAGGATTAAGAGCCTTTTATTTGCTGCTTTTTTCTGTGGAATGCTTGAGTTTTTGCAAGAGTCAGTGTATGCTTTATTCTTCTCGAAAAGCAACTCAAATTTTGGCATAATTGCGAAGTTTCGGTCAAAGGAAAATAAAAGATAAAAAGTGCAATTAATTACAAGCTATTTGCGGAAACTCGTACTGATTCTTCACCATAATGTGGAATTTAATTTAACCAGCGGTCTACGCACTCATCAATGTGTTGGTCATCGTTGGATCAGGTTTTAAAAACAGTATGAACCCGTTTTTCAATTTACGGTGAGTACTAGTAAACGAAGTGTGCTTCTAGTACTGTTCCCATGCCTTAAATAAACGTTTGAACGTATACTTGTATAGTAAAACCGGACTTAAGTTGCTGAAACTGAGTGCTGCCAGTCTCTTGAGAGTCCCTTATTCACCAAAATCATTCCATGAATGGTTGGGATAAATAGTTGAATCCGGTTAAGCTCTTTGAGAGGGGAAATTTTTCAATCTTTTTCCCCCTAATTAACATCCACTGATAATAAGTTACGGTGTCAGGTTTAACACCTCTCTAGATTGAGATCACCACGGAAACAGAAGGTCATGTCTGGAAAGAAGCGCCATAATTCTATAAGAATGTAGAGGAGCGAAATTAGGCTAATTTAAAATTAAATCGTTAACTCTCCCATTGCAATTAGATTGAATAAGAATTAGTTTATTTATGTATTTTATTTATTTAAAGAATGGACCACATGCAGCATGATGTCATTTTATAATGATACTAGTAACAACATACGCAAAAACATTAACAAGAAGAAGATAAACATATAATATAACAACATGGCAAGCCAGAAAAAATTATTTTCTTTGGGAATGAGACATGGCTTGGTTAGCGAAGGCGTTGGAAGATAAGGAGAAAGGGTCTATGTTGTCTGGAAGGGTATTTAGGAGAAAAGAAAGGCGAACAATAAGGGAGCGCTTGGTGAGTGATAATCTGGGAGTAGGGATATGGAGCAATGAGTGGGTCCTTGTTGGTCGGGTTGGTATTCTGAAATTTATGAAGGAAATAAGGTCAAGGTAGTCTATGATCGAGTTCAGAATGCTGTGTATGAGTTTAAAATCAGTTTTAAGGAAGTTATTATTAAGATTAGAGACAGAAAGTGAACGCAAGACAGCATCGGAGGATAGGTTGTGGAGATGAGGGACTCTGTTTTTAACAATATTAGTGAAAAAGTGAGTAATGTGTTCCAGAGATTTAAGACTTGTTGGGGCATACATCGACCATATGGGGGAGGAATAGGAGATAATGGGAAGAACAGTAGATGTGAAGTAAGATAGTTATGGTCTTGGATCTTTAATTTCACTGAATCGGTAAAGTAGGCCTAAATGGGACATAGATTTACTTTTAATATCCTGAATGTGTTCTGAATAAATGAGTTTTTGTCAGTTATTATGCCAAGATCTATTATTGATGTAGCTCTGTTCAATGGGGTAGAGTTGATAGAGTAGTTTAAATGAATTGGGGATTTTTTAAGGTAAATACACATTTTATATAATAATATGTATAAGTTCTCTTTATTTGTTGCCTTTTTCAGTGAAATGGTGAATTGTCTGCTCGTGCAAATGCATCCAATGATTTTTCTTGCACAGCAAGAGAAACTAATAAAAGTATACGTATCTGCCACAGCTTTATTATAAAAAATATGAAACAGCACAATATAGTAGAAACGATAGGCACGTGATTAGACTAGTTCTCAAATTAGTGTGTAGCTTAGCGATTCGTTTATACCTATACACGTTAATGTAGTGGTTGTCGTTACTTTGGGTTTACATAAAAGACACGAATCTTTTTTTTATTTTGTTGTGAGAGAAGCATGCCCATAAAAATTGGCGATAACGCTTAACCAGGCATCATAAAACCGGATCTTTCGGGCTGAAACTGGGTGTTAACAGCCTCTTGAATATCTCATTGTTGACAAAAAAAACATAGCTTATACCATGAATGGGTGGGGAAAAAGTGGAATTGGATATGAAAGAAGGACTTATTCCTGAGGCGATGTTATTCTCCAGGTAGGGCGAATCCTACTCGGTCGAATTCCATCGCTAGCCCATCTGCCCCCCTCACAACTACTGAGCAGCGACAGGTGCGCAGTAAGGCATTCTCCGGGGGGGTGAAAGGGGAGAGGGAAAGGGTGGGTGGTGGGTGGCAGGGGGTGAGAATGAGCGTGAGTGACGCCTGAATACTGATTCCTGTCTGAGATTCCGTATTTTGTGAGAGAGTAGGGCTTGGGGATGTAATCTTCGCGTCCCCCTGCCGCTTTTCTTCCACTTGCTGGAGTCTTCCCTCCCCTCACCTTCCCACCACCTTTATTTCCCTCGCCTGCTCCTCCCACCCCATTACCCCTCGTTCCCTGGTACCCTTGTTACCCTTTCCATCCGCCCACCTCCGGGGAACACGATCCTTCTCGTACGCTCTTCGTTCCCTTCGATTGCAGCCCACCACAGCGACATCTTCTGCTGCCCATCGACCGTGTAGCCCGCCACCACATTTTCCTCCTTCCCTTCCCCTGCCCCCACCCACCCTCCCGCCAATTTTCACTTCGCGGGGCGAATACCTACTCTCCCAATTCTGCACTCTCCCGTATCAGATACACGTGCCGCGTAGGAGGCATCTAAATCTCATGTCGTGTGCCTTTCGGGATGGACCAAGTACTAGGACACCGCCTCGAATTCGAACATCCCCTCATGACCTACGGTAGTACGGTTCAAATGCGGTCTTTTTCGGAGGAAATTACTTATGAAGCCATATCCATAGCAAATAACTGTTATAAACGTAAATATTTCATTCAAATTATTATGCTTTAGTTTCCATCCTCGTAGCCAGATGACATGTTCAAGTATGTGATTTATATTCAGAAAATATGTGCAATATACAATTGCTAATAGACATTTTTGTATCCAGCTATATTTCATAGATAAGTTTATTTGTTAACTGCATTTTTAGTGTTGAAGTTCCATACAAATGTCAATATAGATAAGAACTGAACTTCTTCATTTTACGGGGTTACCGCGTTGATTGCTGTGGTGATGACAACAGTTCAGTTAGAAAAATGAAGAAGTTTTTCGTAGACCACCGCGAAAATCTTCGTTCTCACATAGATAAGAACTGTCTGCATATTATTAATCTACTAATTCCACGTCAAAGTATGGTAGTATATTTTTTCAATAATTTAAGTTAAAAGGAGTTGTTAATACATGTATTTCGTACAGCTGTTGTAGCCCTGATAGTGAAAATATTTATTTTGGAAACGTTGGCAAGAGTACTCATGTTATGTAATTTATTGAAGACCAACTCTCCAAAAAAAAACACCCTTTTGTAGCATAGGACGTGATACATTATGTTTGGAAAATATTGATATGACAGTTTTCTTTCACCGAAAGGTGAAATTAAATTAACATTACGTCGCTTGCAAATAAATTCAGGTTGGAATGGATAAATTGATTTCACCCTGGAAAGGTACTTCCAAGGATAAAGTTCTGATATTTTAAGGCTTTAATACTTGCATTTTCTCTTCCAAAAAGTCGTGACATTCTTGCGTCAAATGTGAACCAAAGCTGAAATTATTCCGTCATTATACTCTCATTTGTTTGCAGTGAAACAAACAGAATGTTGCTTTATTCTAACGTGAGACCAATTTCACGCTCCGTCACACGTGGACTAAGTTGGGGGAGCACCAGCTTATTGGTGATCATGTTTTTGGTGCACTGTCTAATGTTTAGTTTGAAACTCTGTTGGGGGGCATAGATTTCCAATTCCTCTGATAAAGGCTGTCTATTAACGTTACTATGAAAATATACTCATTCTGTGTGTCCAATTCTTTTGCATTTTCAACATTTGGATCATACTTTTAAATATAAATGGAAAGAAATAATGCTACAAAAATTGTTACAATTACACTCTTGCCCAGAATTAACAAAATTATGTTTTAACGAGTGCTTAATTTTCCATGCCATATTTATTTATACGTTATTTATAGACACAAAATGGAGAGAGTATTCATTTTTGATATATTTCATTTTAATTTGACCAAATTTCATGTCTCTGCGATTTCCACTAAGTTTAACAATTGTTTATCATGGTTATTCTCGTAAAAATGTACTCACTATTTTGTATTAACCAAAGCTTAATCCACATGTCATTCATAAAACTAGCCAAACGCTGTCTTGGATTCCTTGTCTTCAGCGGCAATATACTTTTGACCGTAAGAGGTAAAAGTACCATAAGAAGACAAATATGGGATCATAAAGGTAGCATGTCTATGGTTCGTCATATTTTACGATGCACAAAGATTTGCATTCCTTTCTCCCTTACTCGAGGAAAACAAGTGCCTGTGGCATTTCTGGGTCAAGAATACTCGCGCAATCGTATTTTCCGAGTACCAACCACGGAAAGATCCTCGGCGCCACCGATGACAAATTCTTGCAGGCTACTAAAGGGAGGGAAATATACGACGCTGCTGATGTGAGTGGTGTCCACATTCATCTGAAGCCTGCATATTCCTCGGACATTCCGCAGTTTCCGCAACGGTAGCGTGAGGGCTAGTTTAACGCAGGAGACGTGGTAGTACTTTTATGGTGGCGTATTTTCATGTAACTTTGTTTTTTAATCCTAGCTTCTCTCGATATCTTGGGTCTTACTTTTTATGCGAAACTCGAGCGAAACACAGCAGTAAATCAATCTCTTCTCAAATTTTTTTTACCGCATTTGGAAGGAAAGAAATCTTTCGATTCCCTGGACGGAAAGTTTTACGAATGGCGGGTTGTATTCAGATCGCCGCCGCCTGGATTCGCTGCAATAAATTTACAATATATTAGTATCAATTATTAAACACCCCAGGGGTCTGGTTATAAATAATCAAGTGCTCTGAGGACAATGACATTGAAATTTATTTATTTCATTGATAAATATACACATTTTTTATTCTGCTTTGCGTAAGAGAGTCATGTAATTGTCGCAGACATTCCCTCAATATATTTGATTCAAATAAAACATAATCATTAATGGCCTGGTAGTTTTTAAAAGTAAAGTATAAAGAGGAAGAAAGGATCCTAAAAAATAAATAAAAAAGTTCTATATTCTCTGGCTTCCTCAGTGCAACACATATTGGAAGTGTAACTATGAGTTAAAGCTTAGATTTGTCCAAACTGATAGATACCTCCGTCCCTCATTTCCAGAATATTTTTCCTTTACTTATTGATTAACATTTTCCGCTTTTTGGGACGTCGACAAATCAGGTTGGTGTCGTGGGCGGAGTTCTGGCGTCAAATCCTTAGGGCCCGAGTTTCAATCCCGAAAGAGGTGGAGATTTTTCTGTGGACTCCTATGCCGACTGCAGCGTAACGTGGAGGCAATTTGAAGTGCACTTCGATTGGACGTCAAACTGTGGACTCGTATGGGCTTGTCGTTCAGAGTCGCCTAATGACAACGTCACGGTTTTTATCATCCCCTTTCCATCCCAAACATTAACATATTTGGACTACCATAGCCCTTCAATCCTAAATGGTGGCAATACTTTAGATGGCAGTCCCCTTCCTTCATAGTGGACCAATGCTTGCCATAGACGGTAGGTAGATACCAAGATGCATTCATGGGTCAACTTACTTTTATTGAAACTTTTTGATATTGATTTGCTTTATTTAATCTTCATTTCCTCATGATTTCAAAAGAGAAAACTTAAAAAGGTTCCACGACCAATGTGAGAGTTAAAACAAATGCTCAAAATGCAAATTATTTCGTTGGAAAAATATCTGATGCCTTAGCTAATAGAAAACAAAAACCAGGAGCAAAATATGCTTGTAGTCGATGGTTATATATTTTCAATGGGCATTTTTACAAACAAAGGAGATAAATTCTACGCCATTCTTATTGATGTAAGTTATTCTGAATTCAATTATTGCAGTAGTTTAATATTTATTAAAATAATAAGACGGGCAGTTACCAACATTTTACTACCATAAAATGAGGGAATTCACTTCTTATGAATAGCTTTTCGCGAAAATGGCATTTATATTAGATGGAATAGTAATATTTTACTCATGTTCAACTAATTCTTGAATATAACACCAATTATTTTAAAGCTCAATATACGAAAAAAATAGTGTGGAAAGGTAGTAGGTATTTAGTTCCATATAGCATAGAGGACGCGTTTTTTTACAAGTAGCCGGAATATGAATTGAAACATATTTATGCCGTGTAATGTTGGAACCACCTTAGCCTTGCTTCTTTTTCGTAATCAGACAACTTACGGTCAGCATTTTTCTTTTAATTGCCCAATCCGTAAAATGCTTCATACATTATCGCAGGAAATTTAGCGGAAATCCCCCAATTTGGTAAAGAGAAAGCAGGAACATAGAGTGTTCATTCTCTCTCTTTTCATCTTCAACGCCTCCTTTTTACATCCGTGTCAGCAGTACTGAGGGAGCATATTTTCTGATATCTTTCTTTTTTCTACCGGGGAAGTGATTGTGGAGGCAGAGGGTAGGCAGACTCTTGGCGGGGGAGGGGATAGGAAAAGGGAAGAAGGCGAAGAAGGAATGGCCAAAGGGAATGAGGAACAATGAATATTGTATCACTAAAAGATCTTAGGCTTTCCCGGCGAATTATATTAGTAAAATCTTCTCGGGTTTGCAACCGGGTAAGGCTTTCAAAACGCCAAGGGGAAAATTCAAGATCAGCTCGTAAGAGTAAAAGACAACCTCGGCCTCAGTGTGCCTAGGGAGTATAGTATCCCTTGTAAGTGTGGCCTCGCCTACATTGGAGAGACTGCACGCACGGTGGAAACCAGAATTAAGGAACACAAGAGGCATATAAGACTATTTCAACCCGAAAAATCGGCCCTGGCAGAGCATAGTCTAGATAATGCGCACTCCATCAATTTTAACGGCACCAAAATCCTTTGCCGTTCAAATGGATACTGGGATCGTTTGATGAAAGAGGCTATCGAGATAAGTTTGGAGGAGAAGAAGTTAAATCGAGATAGATTCAAATTCAAACCGCCTTGAACGAGCCGGTCAACAATGGGTTTTCAACCGCCCTTGGCCATCTATAAAAACCCGGCGTGGACCAACTGTGCAATCAGTATCAGCCCTGATGACGATGAGGGAGTCACTCGTCGAAACGTTGGCCTTTAAAAGCCTTACCCGGTGGCAAACCCGAGAAGATTTTGCTAATATTGTATCATTGTTTCGCATGAAACCCGCAGGTTTGTTTTTTATTGTACATAACCCTAGTTCCTTTATATCATGCCCATCACTCCATCATAGGTCCACAGCTCTCCTATTATCACCACTCGGGTCTTTTGATCCTCGCGGCCTGGAGAGCGTGCGACCTTTGAACTCGGACGAGAACTGCTTGCCTCTTGTTCAATTACGCCACGCAACACACCCCTCAGGTGGCTTGCACGCTACTTCGAATATGCAGAGTGAATTGTATACTACCCTGCAGATTCCGTTTGCCTCCAGTTGTACTCTAGTAAAGCTCACCAACCATTAAAAACTGACTTGGACACTGCGCTTGTCGGTTACCTGTGCGTCTATTTCAAATTTGCCCCAATCCTACACAAATTCTCTACGCTGAAGTCTAAAATGAACGTTCACACAGGATTAAGACGGTAATCAAAACTTCCATCCGTTTATTCTCCGAATACGACCAGTTTTACATTTTTAGAAAATATAATCATGTAATAACATTTTAATTCTTGCGTTTGAAAAGATACTTTTTTTCAATTTCAAGTTTTATAAACGTTTTCTAAAATCGACGGAGTTCGCGCGAAAGGTGTATTAACCCCGAATGACCCATGTTTGACGCGTTCCACAGATTACTATGAGCAGTACAGTGATCATCGTAGTAGCCTATATTGTGGGCCATATACTGTAGAATACGAAAACAACTTACCGAACTTCCTTATGGAAAGTTGAAAAAATTACTTGTAGCCAACTTATTTTCGATTTGGGACCACTGTGCGGCAGCATGTACTTCAACATGTATGCAGAATGTGTTTAAAAAAAGTATACTTTAGCCTTCTGTATAGTTAGTTCATTACATACATTTTCTTACCATTTATGTATATTAGCACAACGTATAGCTATATTAACAATATACAACCCTAGAAAAACGGGAAAGAGCGATGTGCGATGACTTAAAAACACGTTGTGGAAACTAAACGAGCAGATCTTTCGCGGGTGAACAACACGGATAATCAAAAATTGTGCAGTTGACCACGCCGCGCCGTATTAAAAGTGGAATAGGCGTTTCTGCCTCACAGCCCGTGCCCCGAACAACTTATTCTCTTTCCCTTCTCTCTCTCTCTATCATGTTCCGTTATTTGCCAACCTGAGAAATAATGTGTCCATGCGAGGTAACCTCTAACTATCTGCTCCAACTTTCTCGCCTGAACCCTACGGTCGCCTTTTGCACGCGATATTAATTTCTCTGGAACTCTACACATTCCTCTTTGGCTTCATCTTTGAAAATAATTTTGTTAAATATCCTTCTTTAATGTCAGTCCATCTATTTTAGTGTGTGCCTAATGGAATTTTTTGTTTAATATTCACTAAAAATACGTGAGTAATATATAAGATAGAAAATACTTCACATAAACTTTATTTTTTCTATGCTGATATATGAAATTCTTGAACGTGTTATTTCACGAAATCAAGGGAAAGAGGCCTTTTATTTATTTCGTTTATTTTCTCAGTACAAAAAACGAGATCTTATTCATATTTATTGAGTTTTTTATTAGTCTGTGCCTCTTTTCCGTTCGGAGCTAAAAAGTTAAGCCTTTGTTTGTTATTTTAATGAATTTATGATCAGAAAAAGAAATTTTATCTTCAGTCGAAGACTCTGCTTATTAATTTGGTTTAGTCATCTACACTAGAATGGGGAATAAAACCTCTCGACAAAGCTTATAAATAGTAAATAAATGTTATACCCTTCAGAATAAAATGCTCTCTACTCAGTAAGTTTCCAATTTCCATTTATAACCTTAATTCTCCTACTCTTGTACAATTGGATGTCCCAGTTGGTGAATTATTTAAGCTCAATCGTTTTGGCTTCAAAGCACATTTTTTAATTTTTTATATCATCAATCAAATATCAAGTTTAATAAGTACCTATGTACAATATTCTATTTAATCAGCTGAAGAGTTTTGGTTCAGTACGATTGAACAGATTAGTAACAGCTTTGCATTTTTAATGATTATTGGTCAGTGTCCATCAGCTCAAAGCATTGCTGTCATATAAGCTGCTATTATAGAAAAGCTACTGAAATTCATTCAATTATTCCTTTGCCAAATGGTCAATAATGTTTTACTGTTTTTTATCATTAGCAATCTTGTAACAGTATAGTTCTGAACTTTACCGGTACTTTCAGCATTTATCTCAGCATGGGTTAATATATAACGTACTTATGTATGAGCATTTACGTAAGCATTAGTTTTTTTGATGCTGTGTGCAAAAATCAACCTGATACATACATAAATTCCATGGGAAAGGATTGATGAAAGGAGGTTGTAACGTTTTCCCCTCTATTTCAAAGCGAACGTTTATCATTAAATATATATGTATATACAAATACATACATATACATCAATGAAACATTTTAAAATACACTTCACAATAATAAATACATTTAGTATGGGGAAAATATTAGGCGCAACGACCCAAAAAACCAATGCTTCCTCAAGTAATAATATTGGATCCAATTAAAAAATATAATTACTTTAGTTTTCAAATTTCACTAGTTAAATATTTATGATACTGTTTATATATATTTTTATTTTCAAACTTATTTAGTTCAGGTCGATGTAATTACCAACGATATCACTTATCGTGATCTTGGAAGTATCCGCTGTCGTAAGATCTCCTATTTCACGTAGTTACTTCTCTTCCTGGTCCCTCTCGAAATGCTCAGCTATAACATTCTCTCTCGGCCTCGCTCCTTTTCTCGTTCACTCCCGGCATCGTGTATTTTTATCACTTTCTGCTTTCTGCACCTTCCTTGTCTCCGATTTTACTCCAGGATATCTCTTTTCGTGCCCACTCTCTTTCCCCCTTTTTTTTAACAATAATCCCCCTTCTTTATTTATTTTTCCCGTTCTTTAGTTTCGTTTTCCCTCAATATTTATTTATATGCGTGTCCTTGGTTTCATTATTTAATTGTAATTTTCTATAATAATTTATAATTTTATTAAATATTAACTATTTCCGGGCCTCGGGATAGGTGTTTTGTTACTCGGTCTATTTTGAACATAGCCTCAAGCGTTATGCATTATTGTTGATCAGCAGGCGTTGTTTCTTAATTTTTTTATTTATAACATTAAATTTCAGAACTAATGAATAATGTGAGATGTTTTTTTTTACTTTTTGACCTTCAAAATGCTTCGAGAACCGAGATATCTAGCGTCTGATGCAGTTTGAGAAGCCTCGATTCCATCATTAGTCTGTGGACAGCTTTAAAAGTGCCTCGACGCGTCAATTGCGTTGTGGTCATGAATTAATGAGGATGAGCCTTCCCATTGTCATTCCCTCGCCAGGCGGCAGACCCTACTCTCTCTCTCTCTCTCTTTCTTCATTTGCTCAATTTCGCCTCGGCGGACCCCGTCTCTGCATTCGACGATCCACTCATTGCTCCACTAGTCTCTAGTCGTCCGCCTACTAGGAAAAATCCCCGTCGCTCCCTCTCCTCCTTGCCAGTCGAGAGATGTTCTCAAGAAGGATTGTGACGTCGAATCAGAATTGCAAATAAGAGCGGCTCCCCTCGCCCTCCACCCCCGTACTCTTCTCCGCCCCCCTCCTCCCACGACCCCCCTGCCCCACGCCCCCTTCTCACACTCGGGTCTCCTAAATCTTGCCCTTCCCCCAGTCCACCCTTCGCCCTTCCCCGTCCTACCATTCGGGTTATCTGATCCGCCGTGTCATTCCTCGGAAGATGGATGGGGAAGGCGGAGAAGGAAGTTGCGGAGGAGGAGGAGGGAAGGAGGGGGTTCGAGGGAACTTCTCCAGGGCGCTCTCCAACTCACAGCAGCCACCCTTGCTCTCCTTTAAGAGGGCAGGAAGGGGGGGATTGGTGGTCCTTAGTGAGCCGCGCAGGGGAATCGTGTGGCCTTGTGAGTGTTTTTTTTATTTAAGAAGAAGGGTTGAAAGGGGAGGGTGGATGAATCAATCACCGGGGGGAGGAGACGTGGGAGAGATTGTGTTCTTTCTCTCGTCTCACTTGCGATCCCTTTAGAAGACGTTGAGAATAAGGGAGGAGGGGGAGGGAGGGAGGAGGGGGGAGGGTAGGTAGGAGGGGAATTTCGCATTCTCCTGGGACAATGGTTTCCATAATTATGAAATGTTTCAGGGTCTCGAAAAATTGCTCTTGCCAAGCATGTTTCTCCATCGTGTTCACTGAAACGTTTTCACAAATATTTGGTTTTCCTTTCTTTTGACAATATCCCTCACTAATTTTTTTATACCGTCCTTGCCTTGATATTATATTTCAAAAGTCTTTTTAGCTGTTTTGATATTACTGGAATTCTCAAAGGCCGAAGGATTAAATCACTTTATTTTTTTATACTTCCCTTCTCAAAACTGAGGTGGCTTTGTCAGAGAACACTAAGCATATGGCTAATGCTTTATTCGAGATTCTTTGATTTATTTACTAAAAACTTAATAATAATTTAATGAAGGGTTATTCTGTTCAAATGAGCCTTTTATTATGATAGCACTTTCTTCAAAGTAAGTTTTAGGCTTTTTCTCTTTATTTCGCTTCTCTTTTGAGTGCAATACCATTTAATTTGTATTAATTTTTTTGTGCAGATAGTATGCCTTTATTGCATATATACAATTTGGTCCTTCTAAGCCACATGGCTTGTCAGAAGGCTCCAAAAAATCACATAAAGCGACATTTTACAAATATCTTCCGCACATTTAAATATAATAATTCATGTAATTTAACATTTATAGCTTAAAGAGAAGAGAAATCGATATAATGACATTGATTAAATTATGAAAACAGTGAAACAAGAAGTAATGAAAAATATTTCTTTGCTATACGTATCACAATTTTTTTAAATAATAATTATGGATTTTTCATTTCACTTATTAACCATTATTTTATTTTAATCTTAATTTCTGCCAAACCTTTTAGATTGTGTAGTTCCTTAGGCATACAATTAAAAGTATTAGATACAAAATATTTTAACAACCTTTTCTCATATAAATTATAGTAATCATATGTTTTCAACTTGGGAGAATTTCGTTTTAGCATACAATGCATTATTCTTACATGGAATTTTATACTCTTTTAAAAAATAGTTTTCCACTATGATAAGCCATTTTAGTAGTTTATCTATCGTTAAAACATTATATCTTCCACGAAGTGATTTTAAGTCCATTCTACTACAATATTAAACCATCCACATCAATTAACTTCAAAAGTCTCTTTTGGTTTCTTACTATTGAATTCAACAAAGTGTTTGACGCCATTCCCCAAACTGAGATACCATATTTTAGCATAGTCTCAACCATAGCGAATTTAATAAATAATTTTATGTGAATAAATTCTTCACGGGATTCCCACCAGGTTAGATGTTCAGCCAGAGCCGACGTTTCAATGGCCAACTCTGCCGTCAAAATTTGTCCGGGTTTATATATCTTCCGGCCGTGCGTCAGGTCGTTTCTGATTGGCCGTTGTCGTTCCTGTGGATGCTGTTTTTTCGCGCCGTCTTAATTATCTTTACAGCCATGCATGGAAACCAGTTCTAAAGATAAATAAGACGGCGCGAAAAGACAGCATCCACAGGAACGACAACGGCCAATCAGAAACGACCTGACGCACGGCCGGAAGATATATAAACCCGGACAAATTTTGACCCAGCACTCAACGCCCTGAGGACGACGGCAGAGTTAGCCATCGAAACGTTGGCTCTGGCTGAACATCTCACTATGGTGGGAATGGCGTGAAGAATTCATTCACATCGTGCGCCAGGAAAGCACCAAGTCTTATAATAATTTTATATTTTTAGGTACAATTTCTTTGAGCATACATATCTGATGAGCTAAATTTCTTATTTTTTTTATTAATTTTGTCAATATGGTGTGGAAATTTAAAATGATCGTCTATTATCACACCAAGATAAGTATAATGAAATAATATCAAATAAAAGGAGAATGAGTAATATAAGTATTTTAATTAAAAGTAATCATGCTCATAAGTATATGGAGAAATAATTACACATAAGGAATTATTTATCATAGTGCAACAGAAGCATACATTGTGATGCTCATAATGTTTCATCGATTATAAATTAAGAGATTTTAAAATGAAAAAAAGAAAGTCTGCAAATTAAAAAAGAACCCGAGGAGACATGAATGAAGTTATATAGAAATGTCTTTTCGGACTTTATACAGATATATGATTCTGCCTTAGTATAAACTAACATAAAATTATCAGAAAAATAAAATAGCCGTAGCCAAAGAAATATTCATAACTGATGCTAATCTTTTGAATATATTTCATAAGTGATTTTATAAAATTGATACTAATGTTCATATTTTTATGCTTTAGATACAAATACATTCAAATGCTAAAATCGATATGCTCATAAAATGGTCCATTATCAATATTCATCGCCCTCTGAAACATATTAATTGAATTGATATTATGTTTTCGGGTTTTAATCTCAGCAGTGGGGGAGATTTTTCAGCGGGATTACGACCCTTTCGTGGTTGCTCTGCGGACAGCACTTCTAGGTGCAGTACTCCGTCCGTCGGGCGGGACGTTGAATTGTGAACCCCTTGGCGCTTTTGGTCAGGAGTAAGCCAATGCCGATGCTCGGTCTCCTCAATTACCCGTGAAATCCTTCCCTTTCCGACCTACTCACCCTTGCTGGTGCACATTTCCTAGACGCTACCGGCCACCTCGCCTCATAACTGGACGCATTATTTCTAGATTTTAAGAAAGCTTTCGACACGGTACCTCACAACAAACTTTTATACAAATTACAGTCATGCGGGCTAAACGAAACAGTAGTGAACTGGATACGCGACTTTCTGAGTGATCGTAGGCAAAAAGTAGTTCCTGACGGAATTAGCTCTTTTGTATTGACATCAGGGCTAATAAAGTGACATCAGGTGTCCCACAAGGAAGCGTAATTGGCCCCTTTTTGCTCATTATATACATAAATGATCTATGCTCTCGAATTAGTAGTAAAATACGTTTATTTGCCGACGACGCTGTCATCTATCGTGAAATTAGTGATCAATCTGACTTTGAAACTCTATCATCGGATTTAAACAACGTTCATGTGTGGAGCCAAGAGTGGGGACTAACTTAATCTGAGCAAATATACGGCGGTACATTTCTTGCGGAGGTCGTCCAACTATTCCCATGTATATGCTGTGGATGGTGTTAACGTAAAGGCGACAGATAAAGTGAAGTATCTAGGAGTTACGATAACTTCGGACCTATCGTGGGGAACATAGAAAGAAATATTTGTGGCAGAGCTCTGAAGAAGCTAGGATTCGTCAAGCGTATTGTGGGAAGATTTTCGGATGAAAAAGTAAAAGAGAGGTGCTATTTCGCACTCGTCCGGCCACACCTTGAATATGCAGCGAGCATATGGGATCCGGTGCAGAAAGACTTAATCCGGGAACTTAATAAAATACAAAGGAAAGCTGCGCGATTCGTCAAAAAAAGCTACGGGCGTACAGACAGCATTACACAGATGTTAAACGAATTAGGCTGGGAGCCGCTAGAGACTCGGAGGCTGTGCGCTAGGCTTAGATTGCTTGAACAATTGAGAATAGATATCTTTAAGAGCGACTCGGAGAACATCATATTAGAACCCCACTATATTTCCAGGTCCGACAGAAACGATAAATTTAGAGAGATATTTTGCCGAACGGATAGGTATGGGAATTCGTTTTTCCCCCGAACAATAAGTGACTTCAATAAATGCTAGGCGTAATTTCATTAGAGCGTTTCCTTTTTATCTTTAAACGGCTGGTGTCCTAGCACCCCCCGCCACACGCCTATTGAGGCGGCTTGCGGGGTAGTATGTAGATGTAGATAACCAGTCGTATTATGTTTTATCTGAAACGTTGCTCCGTTTGTTTTCATCTTCTGACGAGCATCCTGAAATGTCTCTTGCAGGCCGCCGAGGAGGATGACTCGCGCCCCGACAAGCGGTCCGGCAACTTGGGTGCCTCGGCCATCGTGCCGGCGCCGGGCGCCCGGCCCGTCCTCGGCTGGTCACCTTGGTCCGAGTGGAGCACTTGCTCCCGTTCCTGCGACGGTGGTGCCTCCTTCCAGCTGCGGCGGTGCAACGCACCCGCCGGATGCAGGGGCGGAGACGCCGTGCGGTACAAGATCTGTAACATGCAGGTGAGTCCTCCGAGTATACTTACCTCTTTTTATATTAGTATATAAAATTTAACATTTAATTATTTCTTGATTTTATTTTTTTTAATTATGTAATATTTGTGGCTGTTTATACAAAGCACTGCAAGTGTTATGCCTTTAATCTTTTTATGTAATCTTTCCCAAGACAATACCTACCTCTAATATTACGTCTCCTGCATGTCATTATGTAGCTATTACTTTATTACTTTACGTTTGTAAATATTATCAGCAGCTTAAAATATTATGTAAATGCCATGTACTTGTGCTCCATAGGATTATATAGTCCCAGAGTAAATAAACTTTATCTTATCTTATCCATCACTATATCCCTTTGCTATTTCACTACTTGACCACTAAATATGCGCATTTACAAACATTGTAATATTTTGATGAACTGGTTTAATTTTCAGCACTCACGCACTTATTTTTGGAAATGTCGATGCCTTCCTAATTCTCTGCTCTATTTTTTCATTTGCTCTGTCAATTCAAATTTAGGGTCTCATTTCACAACGAAGAGTAAGAGAATAATCCGTCCGAATCCAGAAACGGTGGCACGATGGCCAGAGACACATGATCGAGTTCTATTCCCCATGTTCCAATTCTGGTGGTAGTGGCACATTTTATTGTGGTTCGAATTAAATGTTTTTACGATGTTTGCTTTTAGGTTATACAACTATACCCTGTGCGCCTCTCTTCATCCATTCCCATTACTGCGAAATTCCACAAACCCCCAAAGTGTAGATTAAGGAACGTTATAAAAGAAGTGAGATCCGGTTTGACTTGGTGGAATTCCATTTTATATGACGAAAATAAAACTTTTTAAATCCACAGTTTTTTGTCAAAACATGTTCGCACAATCCGGATTTCAATGTTTTTTCATCATTATTAGGTCATTGGGGTCAATCAAGCACCTGATGATGATGCAAAAGCATTGAAATGTGTATGATCTGGTGCTTTACCGGCGTAGTTGATGAATGAATTCTTCTCGGGTTTCCAGCCGGATTAGAATCTCCATGATCGTCGTCATGTATGGTCATTATGGCTGTTGAATGATTCACTCAACAGCCCTGATGACGACGCACGAGTCGTGCATCGAAACGTCGGCCATCATGGAGATTCTAATCCGACTGGAAACCCGATAAGAACTCATTAATTGAAATCGTAGGTACATGTTTTCACCAAAAATTATGGATTTTACAAGTTTTATGTTCACTATATTTAAGAACATTTATTCGGTAAACTAGAGTTTTTGGAGTTCAGTTACAAACATTTGAGAAGTATCCACTAAAATAGTGTTATTTAGGAGGTTCCACCGCGACTGTGTGAGTCAAAACAAATACTAAATTCCACGTTTTTGATATTTTGTCAAAAAAATCCTGCTTTCGCTGATGCACTGCGTTGCCTATAGAAATTCAAAACATGCAGATTAATCCACGAATGTATTTTAAATGAGCACTTTTTTCCAGCCGTAGGAGCCGACTGCAGCGCCATTTCCTACGAATTACCGCATTTTGACTTCAATTACGGCATTAATTCTTCAATAACTATAAAAATAAGGTGGTAAGATGACTGTATTTTATTTTTATTCAACTTCTCTGGATTGTTTCCTTCTTAGAGACAGTTTTCCACGAAAATGGCATTTGTATTATATGGAAAAATACTATTTTTCCCGGTGTTTCTCTCATTCCCCCATTGAACACCACGTAATTTCAAGTTCAATTAGAGAGTAATATAGCGTGGAAATGTATTATTTTGTTGTTCATATCACATAGAGGATAACATTTTCTACAAGTAGTCACAAAATGAATAAAATGACATTTAAGTCATTTTACTGTGGGACCACCTTAAGCTGAAATAGGGTTTCTACCTTTCTGTATTTTTTTTTGTTTTAACATTTTTCATTGAGACTACCTAATGTTTCCAAAATCTCCCTCTTCGTATTACTGTATAGCACCCGGAATAGTGGGTTATTAGTGAACGGCACCTCTTTTTAACACTCCACTGCTCGCGCTCTCTTTTGTAACGTGAACCGCGAATCTAGTAAATCCCAATTAGCCCTATCCAATAATTCAAACGCCTCCGCCAATATTATTGAAAACTAAAGTGAATGGAACTTGAAGCCTTTAGGACTACCAGACGACAAATGTTCTGACTCCATAGTCATGTAATATTTTAATGGAATGGATATTATTTAGTATTGAAAGCCTTTGTGATTATAGTCCATAGCAGCTGTCAGTATTTTCTCTATTCCATAATTTTAAGAATAGGATTAAGTTTAAAAATACTACGTTATTCTTTTGAAGACTTTTGAATATTAAGCACTTGTATTTTCAACACGTAGAGGGACGAAAGTTTTCATCTCTAAGGACCAAATTTCATATACCAGAGGCTGAATATGGGTGGTTTTGATACCTTTAAACGGAAAATATAAAGTTTCTGCTGTCTTTTATCGGAAAATTCTGAGCTGGATGGTGTAGACCTAGGAAAACCAGGTTACCTTCCAATGGCACTCCCTCTGCCAAAGGTATTCCATTTAGTTATACGCTCCATTTTATCTGGTAGTGTAATTAGTTCGGAATTTAAAAATTTATTTTCTTGGCTCTCATTTTGACTGAAAATCGAATTAAAGAGTTCCTTTTACAGTTCTAATCTTAATGTTTATTAACTAGAGTTCAAATATCCAAGTAAAGAACTAGCAAAATAATCCCCACTTCTTTCTTCATTTTAACTTTCTTACTTTTTATTTGCCGTCTTAAAGTTGTGAAGACATTAAATGTCTCTAATTTCTTTGATTTTCATGCATTTTCCAAAGTTAAAGAGGAAAATTTGATTTCCCTCTCGCCGCAAAAAGTTGAAAGTTAAGAAAGCAGTTTTATATCGATAATTAGGAGAGATGTAATTTTTATATTTTAATAGAACAAAGTACTATACGATTCTAATTCTTAACGAAGAGAAGAAGACCAAAAAAAACCCAACATAAGCATTTCTCTAGAAAAAACTATAGTTTTTAGCTTATTCCTTTTCATTATTTTCTCATGCGCAGAACAAAAGCTAAAATTGAGGGGAGAGGAATGATTTCTATTTTTCACCCGTTTTTTACGCCTGGGATCTTTGTAAGTTAACTGCAGTTTAAGAATACGGCAATGTGTGGGTAACGGCAGTTGCCTTTATCTCGTCCTTATTCTCGCTTGTATGCAATCTTTGGATGGAAAGGACGCGGTGGAGAACAATTATGCGAGCAAAACTTCAATAATTGTTCAGTGTTCTGTATGAAAGTTTTACTAAAATACTTTACCGTTAAAAAAGTTGAATTCCTTGAAATAGCAAAATTTGAGTTTATTTCCAAATGATTGAAATTTTTCACGTATCTACCTACGTCCTTTCTGAGTAAAATTCCTCACGAGGATAAATATTAGTATTGCTTACCTCATGGCCCCATACTAACTGCCTTTTCGTGATAGGGAATCTTTCACAGTTTCTCAAACTTTCCTCCCGCAAAGAGGTGTTCAAAACCCGATTCACGCCTTCACTCTCCTCAGCTAGTCTCCCACTCTCTTGAGGCACCCATCCCGCCATTGCCTTCCAAGCTGTCCAGAATCCCTTTCGCCTCGCCTCCCTCATCGCCTGCCTCTCTCCCCAGCACTCCTACTATTATCAGCCAATCACTGCCACACCCCAGATCGATTCCCCCCCTCTACCACTCCGAGAGCTATGAAAAGGGCACTAATTGAGCCTTCCTTGTCACAATATTCCCACTTCTCCCCTCCCATGCCCATCTGAACCCTTCGTCACATCCATTGGCGCCCAAACAATATTTTACAGGGGGGTGGGGGTTTCCATCAAAAAGACATAGGTTTAAGAAGGGAGGGGGTACGAGGAGCCCTCCCAGGTCACGGAAAAATTAGTAAATTTAAAGTCTCAGGAGTAAATTTTTGGAACATCTTAGAAGAATGATAATTTCCTAAATTTGTTAGTAAATATTAATTTCATCCCCCAAAAACAATAATAAATTAAATTTTCCTTTCCCTTTTTTATTTTTTCCGGAAGGTTAGGGGTAGGGGAGGGGAGGCCTCCTGCCCCCCCTTGCCCCCGTGTATGGGCGCCCATGCTCACACCCTCTCAACACTTTATTTTCTCCCCACGCATCCCTGTCCGAGCTGTTTTTCCAAACAACGCTATTCTCCATCAATGCTTCACTCGTGTTCCGCTGTCATCCTCATACCGTGATTCGTGATCAACAACTAAAGGTCACTTGGCGCAAAGCTCTCTGTCTTATCTCTAAAAATGTATTGCACAATATTTCCTGCGCATTAACTTTTTCCCTGCGTTCTCACAATACGAGTAACTCTGATATGAAATCGCAGCGAATTTTGTTTATTTACAGTCAACTATACTACTCACGCAGATGCTTCCATACGCCACATTATCAATTATGTTGCTACGAACGAAACTGAAAAACATTTGCTGTAAGTAAACAGCCAATAAAAATCCGAGCCGCAAAGGATATATGTTCCATGGATGAAGAAGACGAAATGTCATTAATTAAAATCCTTCCCACGATTAGCGCTGCATGGGTCTTCTTTCTTTTTTTGTCATTATTGAAGTGAGCATTACACGGTACTTGATGCAGCACAAGGCCTAGTATGCTAACCGGTGCTTGTTATAGAGTACGGGATCTAGTATGTTGAGCCGCCCTAGAAGGGTTCACACGACCAGTGAACTTATACTAGTGAGGAAGCGATATTTTCATTCATATCTTAGCGCAAGTCTATTACAATTTTCAATTACGTTATTCGTGTGAGCAGGCGACCAAAGCAACTGTCAGGACATATTCAACTTGTTGATTTTACCGTCTATAAATTACTAATAGCCGCGAGGAGGTATAGGAAACGCTAATTTCAAAAAGTGAAGATCGCACTGCGACTTCTAAAGCTTACGTGATTGGCTGACACGTAATAGATCATACTGGAAGTACGTAGCAAACTAGCAGCTAGTTGAGCGACTTGATTTTATAATTGATGTGGTAACCTCAATAAGTAGGTATTAGCAGTGGTAGTCGTGGTATCATAATGATTTATCTGAAAAAACACAGCATGGAAATAATTTTTTAAAAGTGCTGCATTTTTAATTTAATTTTTGGACAGATTGCGCGCCATCCATGATCGTTGGATATTGTTTCACAAATTAACAGCCATATTTTTTTCTGCGTCAATAAACAATCTACCGACTTCTTTGGCTTATTTTTCAACTTTACTAAGCACAAACCATATTCCGTTAGGATCCCAAATCACGCTATAAAACGAAGGAACTTCTGATTATACCTCGATTCTGCGAACGCTTACGAAAATCACATCCTTTCCATTCTTGGAAAAAGCAAGGTTTCTTTGCGATTAAACTCGCAGTAGATCCCGAGGTAGCTCGCAGGACTCAAATCAGGGGAAAGAGTCCCATCCGACGCCGGGTCAAGGGCCCCATCTTACTTCCACAGCTCTCCCCTCCACTCCTCTTCCACTGCCCGCGATGATGACGCTGTTCTTCCCGCTTGTTTGGACTCCCGTGAAAACAGCGCCTCGACTCCCGCTGATGGCTCGCCGAGAGGGAGAAAACAAAAAGACAATATTGGCACTAATTAGACCCCGTGCCTGCCTTTCCCCTATTCCGTCCCCCCCCCCCTTTCTCGCGCCTTCCTTTTTGAGTGGCTTTTTGTGGAGGCCGGCATGAAATCATGCGCTCGTGCGATTATTTCTATCGCGGCCACTGTCTTGCCGAGCTCTGTCATCGGGATGAAAGGAGCAGTAACCTGCAAAGCTCCCATTTTTCCATTTTCAATATCCTTGAAAAAAGAAATATCGTCCAGCCGAGAGTTGTCCCAAAAAATTGGAAGCGATATGAGTGACTACTTTTGTGGTGAGCTTGCTAAAGTATCCTAGCAGTGAAAAACTTTCTTTCCAACAGAGCAGTTAAAAGCGAAGGCGCCTGGACCAAGGAGGTTAAAATGAAATGACGGAAGCATGACCGTGAACGCTCATGAGCGAAAGTGGGGCAAGATTAGGGGTGCTTGGGAAGGTGCCGAGTAGGTGTTGCCAAGCCAGTCACAAAAAATCGCCTAGTCTGTGGTTTTTAACTTAGATTTGACGAAAGTCGAACGCGACCACCGGACACGTAATCCAGAGGTAGGTCTAAACTGTGCAGACTGCATTGGCGGAATTAGCTTCAAGAATCAAGCGACTTGTCGCCACCATTTCATTTTTAACCTCCTTGGCCTGAACACGCGTTACCGGGTTCAATGCGGGCAAACGTCTGCTGTGGTGACATCGCTCACGACAATATATACGCATGAGTGCCGAGGAAAATAATCTTATTTGTGACGTCAATTGGCGGATGAGTACACTGGAGTCCATCGGACGATTATCCTTTCGCCTTTCGTCAGTACTCAGGACTCCATTTTACTGAGGATCTCCATATAACAAGCTTGACTGGGGGCTAAAAAGGATTTTCGTTCTTTATTTACTCGGTATCACCTTCGTACGGAGGCTTCCGCGGTGATTTGGTGAATTTGTTTTATTCTGGTTTCTCCGGCGTTGATTCATTTCATGGAAAACATTTCATCAGGACCTGACGACGCTAGCTGGAATGCAATTGAAACGGTTGTCCATAATATGAATCAACGCCGGAGAAACCCTAATAAAAGAAGCTAGTATCACCTTCATTACATTTCTAAATCAATTTCATCCAAATGCCAATCCGGATGAAATTATGTCGTAACCGCTTTACTCGAACGATAAACCTTGGCCGGCATCCGAAATTTAAATTAAAGAAGGTTTACATGAGTCGAATTAATTTTACTCCTCCCAACATTCATTTTATTGAAACTCATTGAATCCTATTTAAAGCAAAATATACGTCATTGCAAGGTATCTTATTGAAAAAAGTACTGCTCAAAGTGCTTTCAGTTGAATCTGGATTTGTTGCGTTTCCGGTAGGTCTTTATCTTGGTACTAATATCAAGTTTTTTAATAGTTGATGGAGCTGTTTCCTTTCATTTCCTTATAGTCTTTGCGTACAAATTTAAAAAAATCACATTTGATCGATGCGTAAGTGTCGCCGCAGCTTTGTCACATTTAATCATTTCTGATCACGTGCTCCTTTCTCTGAGACACTGAGAGGTGGTTTGAGCGAAAAACCACTTCACCTAGCATTTGATGAGTTTGGCCTCATTTTAAAGAAAAAACTCTCATCTTTCCAATGATATCAAAATATCAACCCATTGCCGAACGACTTTTCGAGCTATTTTCCTGAAAATATAAACTGTTTTACATGGGATAGATTATGGCTGTGCGCTCCAGAGGGAGAATATTTAAAAAATTAGGAACTTCTAGCACCTAGATTTCGTCAAAAAACTAACGGTGTGTAGATTGCATATGTTCTCAACTATTTATAAAAAATAATAATCTAAAATAATACTCACCACAGTAATTTTGACAGAATCGCAAGTAAACCTGCTGTTTTGTAGGGTTTTCAGCCGTACGGCGGGAAAAAATGAGTCAAGTTAGAGACTTATGCAGCTTTATTTATTTTATTACTGAGAATTTTGGTTATATATAACTATATATTTGCGGCATTAATATTGCAATACTTATTTCATGCTTCTTACAGACGCTGAAATCAAAAAATAAAATTTGAATATGGTCTCCATTATGACTAGGGAACTATCTCGCTCAAACCACATTAATATTCATCCTCTTGTGAGTCTCTTCGGTTTTACCGAGCCAAGGGCTTCACGTTTTACCCCTTTCTTCACCCCACTTGCACTCATTCCCATCCTATTTGGGGATATCACTCCATACTCTTCATCATGGCTAACCGAGTGAAGCATACTTTTCATTCTATAATTTTCCATTATCCCAGCATTCATACTGATTTCTCGTCGAGTTGTCCTGGGGTTTCTTGGCTTTTAATATCGTTTCCCTCTGCGCTTGCACTTTCATAGTTCCCCAGCCCGTCATTTATTCGCGTCTATACGCGAAATCAGCGAATGAGAGATCTTTTAACCGTCAATTCCTCGAAATATTTTCAGGTACATTTCTTCAATTTTCGCGTTCTCACATCGTATTCCATGATTCTAACGTATTACGAATTACGTGAGTATAATGTTTTGTGGGAAAAAAGTGGTGCACTTATGCCTAGACCGAGCGATAATGACTGACTTACTTCACGCACAATATGGACTCCCCAAAGTTTCAGCCTAAATAATAATAATTTATTAACATCATTGGGATTTAACATCCATGAGTTTCTTCAAAATTTTACAGCACAATATTTACAAGCAGTTTATCAGGAATAATGCAATGGTTGTCAATAAATAAATAAATGAGACCAACTATACATAAAATTAAGGAAAATTGAGAACAAATATACGTCAAATTAATGAAAATCATCAGATAGCTACTCACTTAAGCTATAATAACTTTTATGAATTAACATTTTTTTAAATTTGGACTTGAAGCATGATGATGAGGAAATGGAACTAATTTCTATTGGAATCTTGTTGGTGGTGATGGGGTGATATGGGTCTTTCAGATATTATAACTGTTGGTAAACTAGTAGCCCAAACACCTTCTCAGAGTTGTCCTTTTTAGCACCATCCCAACCATTTCCACATACCACTTATTATATTATTTCAAGTGGGTCTCATTCGTTCAAACTTCTCTCACGTCTACTCCAGCTTCATTCTTCTTTGTCTATCCACCCCTCTGCATCTTTTCTCCTCAACTACCGTACTACACAAATGCATGAAACGACCCCTTATGCAATCGTATCGTATTTCATCGGGTCTCCCTTTAAAAGTCATCGTTACTCCCTCCTTGAGTCACATTGGAGACCTTTCTTTTGTTTATCGTTAAATTAAGCCTACACAAAAGTGGAACTAGCTCCGCCAGTAAATTTTGTTTTTAAGGAATTAACCAGAGTTTTATTTTATTTATCATCGTCTGTTTTTCAATCCTAGAATTGGATAAATGCCTCCATCCTTCCCTATCCAATGCTAACTCCTTTTCTCCTCTGTAGCTTCTTCCCCATATCTCACTCTTTGTTCTAGGTAGATAATATATGAAAGCTTAATGTTCCTTAGCAGAAATCCGCTTATGACGTGGCCGAGTGTATTAAGGCGAATTTCCGCCGCCTTGGGGTGCAAAGTGAACATCACCATTGTCCCTTGGGACTTGAGAATGTTGTTGGGTACTTCCACTCCTCCTCCAATGGCGACCTCCCTTCCACTCGCTTCCGTTCTGTGCACTTGAAGGTCATAAGCTTTTACACGAGCTACATTTGTCCCTTGGCCTTCCTCGTGGGACTTTCCCTACGATATTCTTCTTTGGTGTGTTACCAACAAATTCATTGCCTTAAGGCAGGGGTCTCCAAACTTATCGCAACGAGGGCCACAATGGGTACTTGAACGGTTTTTAGTGGGCCGTTGTAAATAAATAGGTAACTCTAGATATGAGTTTTATCGAAATCAGAAAATTTTATTTACTAATTACAGGGAATGTGAAATTCAATTATCGTATAATGATGGCGTCGAACACTACCAGAAAATTCTCATATTTTCATCACAAAACCATTAATATGAGTGATGTTACTGTGTCTGTGCTTTTAAAATCTTATTAAACAGATTTAAATTTTGAAACGCTAATTACTTACAAGTAGCGTCCGTCCAAGCGAAAATTATGCGGCGCATTTCCGCATAAATCTTCTGCGGGCCGGATAATATCATCTTGCGGGCCATATGTGGCCCGCGGGCCGTACTTTGAAGGCCCCTGCCTTAGGGCATACAATGTATTCTATTTTGGCTCATGATGTACAATAGACCCCTTTCTTCTTAGTCTCCTTTTCAGGATATCTTTGTCTGACTCCGTTACAACTACATCCATTTCTTTTCTCCCTCCTTCGCCGCCCGCAGCCGTGTCCAGAATCCCGCGACTTCCGGGAGCAGCAGTGCGAGGCGTCGAACGACACCCCGCGAGACGGCCACTACTACAGGTGGCTGCCGCACCACGACGAGACCGAGCCGTGCGCCTTAATCTGCCGCGCGGAGCAGAGGGAGGTGCGGAAGGGTGCGGGGCGCTCGCCGCCGGCCGCCCCGGACCACAAACCCCGCGGCTCCGAGGCCTCCGAGGAGGAGGAGGACGACGAGGACGAAGAATCCCCGTCGGCCGCCATGGCAGACGAGCCCGCGTCCCCCGCGCCGCCCCTTAAGGGCCCGGAGGAAGGCTTGGAGCCCGTCGACCCACCGCTCATCGTGCGCATCGCCCCCAAGGTGCTCGATGGGACTCGCTGCCGACCCGGGAGCCTGGACATGTGCATCAGCGGACAGTGCCAGGTGGGTGGACCGCGTGGTATCGCAACCTCAATGTTCTATGCGGCGATGAGCAACTCGAAGCATCATCAGAGTCATTGCCGGTGGTGCAAATATTGTGGGCCTGTGGAATTTTCAGTTTTAGCCACCCGGGACGGTCTGTTAATCGTCGCCCTGCCTTCGGAAAATGCACAGTACACATCATACCTATGTTTATGCAAATTATCAATTAAGGGGGTTGAGTAATTTTTTATTGATTGTGTGATATTTGTTAATATTTTTCTCAAAAAAAAATATATATAATCGCTTGGTATAAAATCGCTCTCGGCGACTATGCACATGCATAAATAAAACAGCGACACACTAAACAAACTCAGAAACACGGAAAAATGACACTTGCAAAAGAAACCTTGGATATTTTGACGGTCAAGCCGTCATCATCGGCGGTAGAAGACCGAAGGATCTGCTCTGTTCCCTTGGGGAGGAAAGGGCAGAGAGGTAAGAGCGAATGGGTAGTGGTGGGGAGAGAGAGGTGGCTATTGGACTATTACTTTCAGTGGGCTTATATGTATATGTATATATATAAGCTAGCAACAAGGCGTTGAGGTTGGGGAAGGATAGGAAAGTAAATCAGTGGACACTAGGGTGCCTCGTTTTGCCACTTTTTTCTAGGAACGAATCGTAATACCCGGCAAAAGTTGCGTATCCGGATGGATATTACAGATATGATTTTTTTTCCAAATCGGATAATATCTTCTGCTCGCTACTTTGCCTTAAAGTTTCGAAAATTTCGACAAAAAACACTAAAATTGTCAATAATTTAAATTTGGTTTGAGCGAGCACACTTTTTTGGTAATGAGATAAAACTTAGGACTATAATTGACATTTAAGCTCAAATGCGCCAACTATATTGCACTTAACTATCGAGCAGATTACCTTTTACGGTGCCCCCGAAAGAGCGGTTGCGTGGTAGGCAACCCGCAACGCACTACCGCATTTTACGCGCTGCCTGCAAAAAATGACGCGAGAAAGGCATTTTATTCAGTCAACGATGTGTAAATCATGTCTTGAATTGTCAAGGGTAGTCACCATAATGGGAAAGACTCTATTTTATGCCATCGCCGCATATAGTCTTGTTATTTTCGGGTAAGAATATGTCAATTGAACTTGAAACTAACGTTCGGGACTCAATATACCGGTTATGTGCAATTCGAAGGTCATAGATGCCTCCTCTGCGGCCGGAAAAGTGTGAAATCTACTATGATGAAGCAAATGTGCAGCTCCTCGCTCACCTGGCTAGCGACATTTGCCAAGCGACCCAGAGCTCACCACGTGGAGGTGGCTGCTCCTTGGGCTCCTCCGCCTGCCCTACCCAACCAACCAACCATAGTTATGTAGAGTTTATCTAATCTGAATCGTCACCGTCCGGAAATATTTTCAAAAATTGAGATTTCGATTGAAATTTTGGCAGAACTTGCCTTGAAACTAAAGTAGATCTGATGACGCCATCCCTGGCGTCACTACCGCATACACGGGAGGCTGCTTCTGTGACTAACTTCACTGTCCGTTCCACTGCGACCATGTGGCACGGATATACGGTGAATGGCCATTCTGGCGAAGTATTGTCAGGAATTGAAAGTTTATCAACGAGTTCTTCATTTGATATAGTCCTCACAACTGGTGGCACGGTAATAGACACATCAGTGCTTTCCCAATGAATCATTTCTTCGTAATTCATGGCCTCAAAATTCAGCTGGGGAACAATTTTGTATCTAATACAGTAACGTAAATTGCCTGCTTCTTCTTCTCGAGCACTAATAATTTTATTTAGTGCTTCTTTGCGGATAGTAAGTTGATGATCAGTCATCATCGCAAGAAGAATATTTTCTGGGAGTGCGAAGAACGCATTTGTTTGGATTGACGAATGAACTACTGCTTGGTATTTCCTTGGTAAATATCTACATCTGCTAATGGTCTCAAAGACGTGACGAGCACCATCGGCAATAGAAGATTGTGTCATGATCCTGTATTGCATCACAGCATAGACTTGTAATATGAATGTCACTATTGCGATGAATTTTTTGTTAGGTTTTTTGTTGAAATATATAACCTAAAAATTCTGTTAGCTATGGTCAACCAACGGGCTTTGTTTAGTTTTCCAGGCATCATAGTGGCTAGGCCTTCCGGACATGTTCCAGAGGCAATGGCTTGGGATATCTTCAGTAAGTACTTCAAGTTCTTATTTAGGTTCGAGATTTCTTCCGGACTGTGGTTGGGCAAGTCAAAATTAATGGGATGAAATGACACCAATGGAAGCTTTTCACATTCTGGCAGTTTTGAACCAATGGCACCTGTGTATGAATACGGGCTTGAACAAGCGCCGTCAATGTGAGTGAAGTGAGCTCGGAACGTCAGCTCGATGAAATGCAAAATGCAAATAGCCCATTGCATAGGTTTTCCCGTCATTTCTTCCAATTTTCGCAGATCGCCGCCCTTCCAACCAGTATTGGTGTTCGTCCCGTCACAGCCAAGAACATCAATCTCATTGAATCCACTATTGAGTTGGCTGATATTGAACTCGAAAATAGCCGTAGCCTCATCATGTGCAGAGCCAGAAGATGACGCGACATGACCGACGTATTGAGCATTAGGTTCGGCCACAAGTGATAAATGCTCTTCCCTAATGATGCTTGTGGGTGTTTTTGTTTCATCAAGTCGGCCATCAAAGTAGAGGCTTTTGATCGGATCATTATCCGTAGAACTGCGTTTCAAATTTTGAAAAACTAAGTTTTGCACGCCTAATTTTGCACTTGTCTACAACCAAAGCAGACGTTATGTCATTAGATTGCTCTGGAGATATAATTCCAGCTTTTAAAGCTGCTTGAAGCACAGTGGATGTGATGTGTGCAGCAGCCCTCTCGCTTACGTTATATCTCTGAGAAATTATGCCAGTCTCAGTTAAGTCTCAGTAAGTTTGACCTTGGAATTTCTGTCCCTGGGTTTGGTGAATGGCACATCCTTAGCGGAACAGTCCTTAGACTTTTCCTCTTCACCATAAGTATCCTCAAATTTTAGACTGTCATTTAAAAACGACAATGGGGAAATAGTTGATTTAGATGGTTCAGTAATGGATTTCTCAAGTTTAAGCCTCTTACTTATAGGCTTACGTTCAGCCCTTTCACGTAATTTTTTTGTCGCAGATATGTCAACAGATCCAGTACGACCAATTCTTGGACCTCTCTGTTCCAGGAGGAACTGGTGCTCAAGAACAGGAACCTTTTTTTCCTTGGGACAGGCACATGTGGAAAAGTCATCACATTTGCAGAAGGCTATATCAAAAAGTTTCGTTGCTCATCAGTAAAATTCTTCAATTGAACATCTTTCGTATTTTTAAGTACATTTTTAGCGCTTAGCATTTTCTTTATCCTAATGTATTCATCATGGCAGCGTTAGATAAGTTGAATTACTCTGCTTTGTGTAACTGCTGGAATAGACGCTTTATCCCAAATGACACATAACTTGATAGAAACTTGTCGGGCAATAGAAGAAAAGGGTGGCTCCTTGTTACTCCGTGACGCTATTCCAATTTGCCGCCGAACTTCTTGATATAAAAGTAGAACATCCTTCTTTGTGGGGAGTTTAGTTTCATCAAAATCCTTGGGGTTCTCATTCAAAATCGGACAAACGTTTGCACCACGAAGAACGAACTTCGAATGAGACATGCTGCAGACTGAATGGAAATTAACGCAAAACCAGAGCACACAAGATGAAAATTCAGTAAAATATTTGGATATAAAGATCGGTGAGAAGTAAAAGATCACTTGTGACCTAAGTAGAGGGACACCAGAACATCCACTAAAACAGGTAAACTGAAGAAGCGAAATGAGTTGCAAATGACTTGTAGTGATAAACGTAATGGTAAATCAAGAACGTCAATCGTCCGGCTCGTCTCCTTATGCAAGGCTGACTGTGGAAGAATGGGGAGGACGCTACTTGCAGTGTGTAGGTGGATGATTAAGGGGTCGGTAAACATTCGATACAATATTGTTGTGAGCAAAAAATAATGTTCCGTTCCTGTTACGACCCACCAGGTGAAGGAAAAGAAAATGGAAATAGCTACAAAACAATTATACTGAATTGACCACTTTTGCTGCCCCCTAGGAGACAATGTATGACAAAATAAAGGGATCTCCTATCATTGTAACTACCCTAGACAATTCCAAACATGATTTACACATCGTTGACTGAAAAAAATGCCATCCTCGCGTCATTTTTCGCAGGCAGCGCGTAAAATGCGGCAGTGCTTTGCAGGTTGCCTACCACGCAACCGCTCTTTCGGGGGCACCGTAAAAGGTGAAGAGCGGCATCGTTCGCCGGCAACGATCATTTACCGTGACGGATGTATTCTGTGATGCGAGCACGGTATAGATGCATGCATGCGTTTGATTATCGAGATCGAGAGTTGCGTTCCTTTGCAGCCATTTTTCTACATTTGCAGCCATTTGTATGTTTGTAAATAGATGTCCCATAAATTTATGAAATTATCATAACGACCTTTTACGTAACTCTATCTACGAAGTACAATTTTCCTGACGGTAAATGAATCAGTACATTCTGTATTAAAATGGATAGAAGTATTTAATAACAAACATTAGAATTTATGCGCAGAGGCACTTAGACATCCCTTCCCGGGGTTCTTTGCTTATTATTCCTTATTGTTCCTTATTAAACTACGCTAAATAAAAACCAGAAATCAAAGTTAGGAATATCTTGTTTATCAGTGCAGATGGACAAGAACTTGACGTACATTGTTTGAGCACCTTAATATTTGGTAATATGTATAGCGATCGATTTGGTGACTTGAGAAAATGGCATTGATTAAAGTTCAAATGCAAAGATGGCCATGCGTTCTCCTCTACGTGGTTTTATTGCAAACACGAAAGCATTTTCCTTGAAAGAAATTTACTATGAAGCACTTTGTCGTATGCCTTTCAAGAAATGTTGAGTCAACTTAAACCAGAGACCAAAGCATCATGAACATAGAAAGCCTGTGGAGTCTCCCAAGATCTACCCCTTCAAAATCCGTGATGATTGTTAATCAAACATTCTTCCAATTCTAAATTCCCCGTGCTTCAACTTCTAAATATGCATTCAAATATCTTACACGAGATCGACGTGAGAGAGATAGGTTGGTAATTCCTGGGGTCTTCTATATTACCACAATTGAAAATAGGTGTGATGATAGCTACTCTCCAGTTCTTTGGAACTACGGGATCTGTGAACTCGTTCACCTACTGCATATTATCTCTAGGTATGGTTCAATTTTTGATACCAGTATGCGCGGGTAGAAATTTGATCAGAAGATTTGTAGGGATTAATGCATTTAGGTTGATTCTCAATACGTCGACAAGAAATTATAATTTTTGGCGTACGTTTTTGGCAAACATCGGGTAAAGACCCGAATAAAGCGTGCGAGCTGACCGTAAAAACGCTTTGGAAGTTGGCGTTAAATTCATTGGCTTTTTCTATACTACCTTTAACCTTTCACTCTTGTCGATTATAAGTGTGTGTACCGTTGATTCACTTTCTTCTTAACTTCTCTTACACACGACCAAAATGTCTTAACATTTTTCCTCAAGTGAGAGCCCAGTTTTTTGCTTTTGAAATTAGTCTTTTTTTAAAGTCTCAAGTAATCTTAGTTTCGACATTAATCTTGGTAAATATACTACGGTACACTTCTTTTTAAAGCATTCACACCAGCGCCATAACTTTAATGAGGGAGGAGTAAATTTAAATATGTCAGATTGATTGATTTACCTGGGAGTCACCGTAACTCAAGGCCTAGCGCGGGGATAACACAATCGAAGTTTTTATGGCGTGCATTATAGAAACTAGAATTTATGAAGCAAATATTACGAAGGTCCGAGGGTGAAACTATAAAAACAGATGTTACTTCGCTCTAATTAGACCACGTCTTGAGAACATTACAAGTATTTGGGACCCTGCTCTGAAGTATGTAATTCGTGAAATAAATACATTACGAAACCTTAGGTCTAGTATCTTCAAATTTCAGATGGGGCGAGTTTCAGTAGGGCATGGAGAATGTTTTTTTTCAACCCCGCACTTTACCTCTATGCATGATAGAAGAGCCATAGTGATGCACTGCCGGACTGATGGATACAGGAAATTACTTCATTACTCATAAAAATACTTTAAATGAAGTTGCATTTCTATCAAGAATCCCGAAGGGAAGTTTCACCGGACTAATTTTGCTCCTTTAACATATTATAGCGACATGAATGAGTGACTGACAGTAAGCGTCGTCTATTTGTAAATGATACAGTTGTACACGGGAGAACGGTTGGTCATAAAATTCGAGTCCTATAGTACCATGAGGCAATCCAAAAGTAATGTGGAACATAGATAAGAAATAAAATTTGGCGAGGAACGTAGCTATGAATTTTCGTAAACGAAGAACTATCCTCACAACCCTTATTGTATACGGATTAGCGATTTGGAAATCTCATATTTTTTTGAGCTTGCTTTGAGTAGCTATTTTCTGAGTCGGACTGACTCATGACCTCTCGTGGGTTGAATGCTATATGTAACAAACTGCCGAAAGGACATGATTTTGAATGTATTCTGGGGTAATCGAGAAAGTGACAGTTCAATTTGAGGCTATTAATGGTCCAGACGTCATGGTATTAGACTCTGTCCTAGAACATAACTATCACCTATTGCGAGCCCTTTTCGTCCAACATCAACTACTTTACAGAGTTTTCTTAAATGACGCCACAACAACACTCAAATATACTTGGGATTGTACGGATTAGATTTCTTGTAAAAAAAAAGCTTTTAAAAACTCGCCCACTTTTTATACCGCCACGCAATTTATCAATTGAGCTTTTTCATTGTGAGCACTTGATTTCACTAATATATATTTCACTTTTAAAACGCTTTGAATTGGAAGAATAAAAAGCCAAACAAGAAATTGTTGATGTAATAAACTGGAATTTGGGATGACTAGGGACGACTGAGAGCCACTGAACTTGTAATAAGGCATCGATAACTCCGAAGATATATATTTCCACCTATAGATCTCCCATTGTAGAATTACGGCTAGCCATATTTTTTGTTGGAATGGAATCGGCCATGAAATCAGAGGGCATATAAAAGGATTGAAGAGCAGAGAAAGGAAGTGGAAATTATTCCTTGCGTCGCGTCCTCCATAGCCCGCCATGGGATGATCAAAAGCAAATATATTATTCCCCACGGAGTCTCCCGTTTGTCCAACCGATTCCCTGTCGGTGCGGCTGAATAAATTGTGCCTCGATTCTCCCTCTCTCTCTGGGGAAGAAGAGAGAGAGAAGAGATTGCTGCGACTCCACTAAGTTAAAGGGTCTCGTGGGGGGAAGAGATATGGGAGGGAAGACCCTCCCCACGCCTTCATACACACAACACTCTGGGCCCTTCCTTCTCCTCCTCAGCCTGCATACCATATCGGGGGACCCTCCTACCTCGGGGTGATTACTGATCGGAATCCAGATTGGAGGCAATCACGAGGTTGGGGCGCGTTTTGTGTGGAGGACGCCTCTAGAATGCGGTCGGAATGTTATTTTTGGCAAATTGGAAGTGAGATGAGGCGGGAAATGGTTTTTTTTTTACTTTCTTCTTCTTCTTCTTCCTCATCTTTTCCTTTGCGTACTTGATGGCCCCAGGGCACGAAAGTCGGGAGTCTTCGGCGCTGAAGGAGGCTTGGCGAGTGAAAACTAATAATAATATGAATTCGCTTCCTCGGTCTCTCCCGGCTGGAATTCCTCACTTATCACCCCACTTTTCCGAGAAGACTATATTGCGAGGAGTCGAAACGTCACCGCGCTTGCCTAGTCATAGCCAATGGATTTTTCTACAGTTTCTGCTGTTTATGATTTAATGATCTGTACTTTCTCCATGATGTCCCCCCTTCATTACTTACTAAGTACTTAATCGCCTTGGAAAGGGCTCTTGCTGCTATCGTGAAGTGATTTCCAAGATAAAAAAAAACATTTTTTCAAAGGGGATGCTATGCAAATGTAGCCTATTAGCGATAGAATTTACACTCTAGTTCAGGAGCAAGGAACGAAGATAGGACGCAAGCCATTTTTCACTCTCATTTCTTACCACCAAAGTTTTTCACTAACAGGCTGGATGTTAGGGCATATTGTTTTCCCCGCGTTTAAATCACGTCGGCTTGTTAATCATAGCTTCAGGAACAAAACCTATAAAGAAACATTCGAGGACGTTTTGCAGAGAAGTCACCAGCTTTAAAGTTACCCATGTATGATTGGTGCAGTTTAATAAAATTGGAATATTTACCCCCAAGTGAGCCGAGGAACGTTATTGCTAACTATTATAAGGAAAGGTTATTATATGCACTTTAATGCTAAGTCTGCTCTTACCTTGCATTCTCGCGATGTAAAATCTATTACTGATTATTGCTTGTTTATGTATGTAAAATTCATCGTGCTAGGCGGTGAATATTACGCAAGTATTATATCCTATTTTATGGACCAATTACAAGTATTTCGCCATGTTGTTTTTCTTAAAAAAAACTAATATCATTACATCTGTGCTATTTCCCTAGTATCTGCGATGTGCACTGTTTGGAGGGGGGGGGGACAATTTGAATAAACTTTCAATTTTTATCTCAGCGAAGTGCTGTTCACTAGAAGCTCCGTGAAAAATGACAGCAACAGGTGGAATAAATTCGTTTTTTTCATGCTTTCTACATTTTTTCACATCCACTACATTCAACAGTATTCTGGTATTCCCAGAGAACGCTCCTCAAAATGCATCCCAGTGTCTTAAAACAAACAAATACGCCTCGGTTACAGTTATCACTGATAACTCCCCTTTTGAAGTGAGATGTCAACTTTTTTTAAAAAATTCTCTTAAGCGCGCTTGGCGGACATTTATACCGTAAGAAAAAAACCACCACAGTGAGAAAAACCTCTGAATTCGTTAATATGGCTTTTAATTATTGTTAAAATCCACCGTATGCTCTGTTTTCACTGTAAAATTCATGTGAATGCAGAAAATGTCGCTCAGAGAATGCAAAATCTCACCAGATTCTTCGTGAGCTTTGGTGTGGGCAGCCTTCCAACTGCGGGCATGGAATATTTCTCATTTCGCTTCAGCTGAGGCTAGAACTGCTCGGCCATTACTCCGCTGCTCGAAAGGGCGCAGGTGTGTAGAGAAAGAAAAAAAGTGACTCCCTTCAAATCACGGCTCCGGCGAGTCGTTGCCCGCAGTATTATGACGGACGATTTGATAGACTCCAGTATATGTCTTTTTTTAAGATAACATTTTCACTGAATGAGGCACGATTTTGAAGAACTGTGAAATCGTGTCATAACGGTATGTGGGATTAGACGCCGAAGTATAATCATCAAGAAATGATGGACGGTGGATTTTAGTAGCTCCGATTTCTAAGTAAGCTTTTTATATTTTTTTTATTCTTTAGATTTACCACTCATTATTTTTCGTGCGCACACGGAAGGAAATATAAAATGTTAATTCGTTGAAGCTAATGAATTCAAACGTTTCCTGGCTGGCCTTTGATATTTTCTTTAATTTATAACAAGTATTTGAGTAAAAGAATTAAATAAATAATACTAATCCAAAGAAGTGCTTGTGATGGCTTGTAAATGAGAAAATGAATTCGCGAAAATATTATTTTGAGTTATTTTTTTTTTAGTTTAACTTACGTTACGCTGGCGAGGGGTGTACTTGTACACGGTACTTCTTGGAAATAACTGGATGAGTACCATCACAAAAAAATCCCAAGGAGTGTGTTGCAAACAGCAAGGGGAAAGATTCCGTCAAAGTAAAGAGCCCCCAACGAGCCTGTGCAAAGGAGTACGTGTCATCATCATGAAGAGTGCGCGCTTGTCTCTTCATAAAGTGAATCACTCGAATGGACAAAAAACGTGCACAGTGCTTGCCGCCCATGGGCGTGTTTGAGGACAAAAAAAGGCGGCTACGTGGAGCAAAGCGCCTTCGATAAAGCAGCGAAGGAGTCCTTTTTGGGAAGGGATTGTTGGTCTTTGAGCGACCCTGAAAATGAGAGGAGCGAAAACAAGTGTGAGGATAGCGGGTAGACGGCCAGACGGAGGTCTGGGTGGATGGAGGGGAGTATGGGGGAGTAAGGGGGGGGGGGAAGAAGTGCCAAAGGGGGGCGGGGGGGGCGAGGGGAAGGCACTGTAAGGGCGCTTGAAATATGGGGTCCTCGGACGCCAGAGACGTCGAAAGCGGCAGAGTCGCACTGCGACGGTACGCGTTATGAAGGTCATCAATATTCAGCAGCATCCACGGAGACGCGAGTTCAACACTTTTCCTTCCTCTGTGTGTCTGCCTTTCCTACTCTCCTCCCGAGGAAGTGGTTTATCCCTGACAAATGTATATACTTGCTCGCTCACACTGCACTGAAGTCTACAGTAAACGACGAGGTCCATCCTCCGGCTATAGAAACAAAGCAATGATTGACAAAGGAGCTGAAACAACATTGATATAATTCTCCAGGGTACCGCGTGGTCTGTTATTTTGTTTCGTTCTAATGTCGGATTCCGTCCAGTTTTGCTCTTAGTAGACATTTAAGGTAGCTTGAGCGAAAATTCACTTCACCTAGAATTTGATGAATTTGACTTCATTTTAAAGATAAAACTCCCATCTTTCCAATGATATCAAAATATTAACCCCTTTCCAAACTACTTTTCAAGCAATTTGCCTGCGAATGTAAGCTGTTTTACATTGGATAGATTGCCGCTGTGCGCTCCAGAGGGAGAATATTGAAAACATTAGGGACTTTTAGCTCCTAGATTTCGTCAGTAAACTAATCGTGTGTAGTTTTCATGTTTTCTCAACTATTTATAAAAAATAATCTATTACTCACCTCAGTAATTTTTACAGAATCGCAAAAACAAACCTGCAAGTTTGAAGGGTTTTCAGCCGTACGGCGGGAAAAAATGAGTCAAGTTAGAGACTTGTGTAACTGTATTTATTTAATCACTGAGAATTTTCGTCATATTTAACTATATCTTTGCGCCATTAATACTTAAATATTTATTTCATACTTCTTACAGACGCTGAAATTAAAAAAATAAAATTTGAATTTGGTCTCCACTATGACTAGGGGTCTATCTCGCTCAAACCACCTTAACCTCTCATTCAGGAGGCGTCTTCTAGCCGAAGTCTTATCCTCACGGTCCCTTTCTTTACATTGAATAATATTAGGATACATTAGTTATTAGTTCCTACTTCATTATAAAGAATCAAAGATTTCCTATTGCCAAATTATTGTTCAAATTTCAATTCTTAAATTTCCTATCCGTAAATTGCGAGGAAGTGGCCTTGTATCCTGCAAAGTAGACAGCGTGTATTTCGTATACGTCGGGCGTCATGCGGACTAACACGGCGTTACTGCTGGGTCGTCAAGATGTACGAAAGATGCCGTCGTCGATATGTTAACGTTTATTATGCTACTGGAAGACACGAACGCTTAATAGCCCGGTTTTTCAGCTACATTTTTGGTTCGTTACATTTTCACTTATTTAATCTAAATTTTTTTACTCGACTTATATACTCGACATTTACGTTCGATGCAGCCGTCGCGAAGGTCTGCTTGTATTCGCTTCGTGTGAATATTCACACAAATCAATCATGAGATATTACATATATACCGTTCAAATCCTAACGGTTAAGTTCAGCTCATAATGAAAATATTGCCTTATACATGCATTGGTAATTAATTATCCGTAAATATATGTAAATATGATACTAGAAAAAATAGAATGCAGTGAATGACAAACTGATTGCAATAGTCTAAACACTTATTAGATATATAAAAAAACTTACGCGTTTAAATTTGCTGGCCTGTGGTAGACTGATGTTGACACAGAGGACTGACGACCCTTAGGTTGGGGGCGCCATATGCCTCCTCGGGTTTAAATGCCGTGTGTTTCTTTGGACTGAGGTCTTAAGGTAGACAATGCGAAATAATCTTGGTAGTTGAAGCATCTACAGCCAAAGTCTACCACCTTTATCGGCTTCGGTTGCGTGCTACATGAAATATCTCAATCGTGCTATGGGCACAGCCCTAGATTCATGCTTAAGTAACATATCTCTAAATTCCTTTGGCATACCTCCTGTATTCACTAAAACTTAATGGCAACTCTGACAATAGGGGTGCGATCAGAATGCAAAATAATATGAAAAAAATATTTAGTGTCATTACGAATTTTAAACTTCATTTTAGCTCATAGTGAAATATTTTAAATTCTAAACCACTATAATGAAAATAGCAAATGTATAGACAAGCACAATGTTGCATTGTCATGGTGACCATTTATTAATTTATTTTAATCCCCGAATCAGTATTTTCTTGGATCTCAAGGGTATAGCGAGAGAAAAAATATTTTGAGTTACAGCACGATTGCGTCGAGCACAAGAAAATCACGGTTTTCCGATATCTCTTAATATTAATTATCATTTGACTGTCTTAAGTAAATCGGGGAAAAGAAGTTGAATAAATTTCGTGGTTTACTAATATCTTAATGGGTATCTTATTGAAGCCAGTTTTTCTCGAGATAAAAAGGTTTTTATTGAAACTTCTTTGTAAAATTGAGACGTCTTCCCTTTATCAGCAAAGATATTATTTGTTCATTGCTAGAAATTTTCGGACAAGTTACTAAATAGGAAACGAATATGGAAGGTGTGCAATTGGAAGATGTAAAATACTTCATACGTAATTTGGTTCCATTTTTACTGAATTTACTCTAAAATACTAAAATATATTTAGCAATTTTTTAATGTTTTAAGAAATGTTTGTTTCTGTACTGAAACCGAAATAAAATGCGCTGAAGCCATTTAACTTGTGTTCCCAAATTGCTTTGGTGTGGCATACAAATATAGATATTCTCTTCGATCAAATTCCCTTTAAGAAGCATATCCACTGGGAGCTCAATTTTATCCAAAGCGTTAAACGACAATTCCCCATTTCCAATTTTTAGCAAATATTCTGGGAAAAATCTTTTTGTTCTGGATCGACATGCATGTTTTCTAATAATGAAAAAAACTGAAAGTGGCTCCAAAGACTACTTTTCTTAATTGAAAGATCCACTAACTTGCTTTGATTAGCGATTGGTTGAACGGCCAAACATTGACGAAAATCTCCTCCAAATACCATGACCAAAAGGTAAGTTCGGATTGCCTGTAGAACGAAGTAGTGTATTCATGTTATTCAAGCCATACTTAGGTAGCATGGGCACTTCATCCAAAAGAAAAACGTCGATTCTGACAATTTCTCTAGTTATAACGAAGTTTGGTTTGATAGTAGACCTTGATTCAGGTGTCAATAGAACCTAAAGTGTAACACAACGATAAAAGTATTAATAATATGCTAATAAAACATCAAGAATAATTATGTAAAATATATTGCATGCATTACCTTAAGTCCAAAAGTTTTATGAGATGTTTGTCCATTGGGTAGAGAAATCGAAGCTATTCTAGTAAAGGCCATAAATTTAATGTTATGGTTTCGTCCAGTAAGAATATAGCAAAGCTTTGTAAAAAAAAGTTTTGCCGGTTCCACCATGGCCATTGATAAAATAACATTTGGAGACAGACTGGTCATTGTTGCAAGCTCTTTAAATTTAATTTGCGATTTCAAGCTGTCTATCTTTAAGAATTTGATACATCTGATCTCCAAGGGCAGCATTTTCATTAGCGTTAAATGTCTCTTGGTTTTGTGAATTTTCATAGCATTCAATGTCATTCATATTGTATTTTTGAACCCAAAAACGAAAGTTCCTACCTTCTGTCACTTCAGTATATCATTATACAAACAATGGCTTCGGAAACAAAGGTACCATTTCGCTTTGTTTCTCGAATGAAGTCCTCAGCTAAATTTTCCTTTAACTTTTCCCACAACGCTTTAGGATTTTTTGGACACCCAAAGATGAGAATTTGCGTAAAAAGAGTTGTCATAGCCCTAGGCAGTTTAGATATAGGGACTCTTGCAAACCTATAACCCACTGTCGACCGACATATTTAAGTCTCCGAGCAATACAAGCTTGCCTATAAGTTGTATGCCCAACTCCATAAACTTTCATAAATCTCTCATAAATCTTGAAAGTTTCATAAATCATCGAAACTAGTGGCATCGTTGACATGATATAACAGCAACCGTAGATGGTAAAGTTGAGGTTGTGACACGAAATTGACATTATGTATTCTTCCAATCACTCAATGGCTTCTTATTTTCGGGACCCAGTTGCTTGTTTGGCCAACCCATCTGAAGTATTTGGAAAATTACGTGACCATTTACTCAGTTGCAGCCATGGAGAGGTTGGGTTGAAATGTATTCCAGCTTAAGTTTCAAAGTACACCTGTAAAGAGATTTTTTTAATGAAGCGTAAATGCCTCAGGCATGAATTTCCATTCCATGCCTATATGATAATGCTTCCAAATAAATAAAATATTCAATTGTTGAAGCAGTGCAAAATTTTGAGATTTTCGAGCTATAAACTAAAATTCAAGTAAAAAGCGAAATGTTTACGGAAGTTGAATGTAAGAATTAAAAATGTTGTTCTTTCATTTATCTGTAAATTAACATTTCAAATCTATATCATGAGTGTAAGCAATTAAATAAAGCAAACAATGAAACCTTTGCAACTAATCCTATGCTTTTCTTATGGGAGTAAACGCTGTTACGACAAACATGCATACAAAGATTGCTCGCTTAGAGTAATAGGATTTAATTTAATTTTTATCCATAAATGGCCCGGGTGAAATTTCTCGTGCATAAGCATTGCTCAGGTTGCCAAAGGAAATGTGCCATTGTTGAAATTGGAGAAAAATTGATAATTTTGGAATTTACTTAATTTTAAAGACACTTAATTTTTTACCAAAAACGGAACGTAAAACATAATCGAATGTAAGAATTAAATATTTCGTTTTTTTAGCCATCATGTAGTGATAGATTTTATTGTCCTTTATCATTAGCACAAGTAAATTAATAAGGTACATAAACAACCTCTGCACTGCTTCCAATGCTTTTCTTACGGGAGAAAAATCTAGGAGCCCGTTCAGGGCTAATTTTTTTTAATTTGGCTAGGAAGCGCTTACGATTTCTTTGCTCCAATTTGTTACTGTATAAAACGGGAAACGAGTCAAATAACATTGAAGTTTTATTTGCTAATGTTTTTATTATATACAGTGAATGTAGCTCTCAGTTCCACGGGTGCAGACGATGAACTGCTCCTAGAGATAAAGGTAATCTTGAAATAGGGTCCTTGTCACAAAATATAAAATTGTATCCCTTTAATTCCGAGGCCTTCTTCTAGGATTAAAACTTGAAATAAACTTTTAAAACTTTTATCCCTGGAAGAACCTCTATAATTTATTTATTGAAGTTCACCACAAAGACAGCCACTAGGCCTTTTACATTGGGCATATTAGTATTAATAAATTAATACCAGTAAATTATGTATAAAAAAATGGCGGTATCAAAAGCAACTAAGTAAATAAGATGCATATGGCTATTCTTGGGAGGAATCTAGTTGTAAGTGGTAGCGTTTAAGTGAGGAGGTAAATATGCTGTTTAGAGAGAAAAGGTCAAGAGAAGGATACTTGCTGGAGAGGGAGTTAAAAAGGGATGGGATTGAGTGGAAAAGGGACCTTCTGGAAACGGATAACTGGGGTGTGCGGAGATGACTCGTGTTTTGAGTGGAACGAGATGGGACACGTAGTGAGAAGGGCGTAAGTAGTTCAGGGGATCGGAATGAACCATTAAAGATTTAGTGAAGGAACTTCAAGTCCGAGGTTGGTCTGCGGAGAGTGGGATGCAAAAGACCAAGAGATGAATGGGAGAGAATTGAAGAGGGAAGCGGATTTTTCAATCAATTTAGGAACCGGAAATAATCTGATATCCTTCTATCTAAGTGATATGGTGCGCCAAAGTTTTTAATCTGTTATTTTGTATTACTCTCCCATCTTTTCTTTCATCTCGGCCAGAGGGTCGGCTGCGACCTGCGTATCGGATCGACACGTCGGGTGGACGAGTGTGGCGTCTGCGGTGGCGACGGCTCTTCCTGCGCGCGGCCTCTGTACCACTGGGAAGAGACGCCCATGTCACTCTGCTCTGTCACCTGCGGAGGCGGTAAGTGTACACCACCTGCCATTAACCCTTTTACCTGCGGGAAATCTTCTCGGTTGCCTGCACGTACGTTTGACAGTCACCTTCGACCAAGTTGAGTGTGCACATGATTCTTCATCTGTTCGGCTTGCCTCAGGGGAAAACCACTGCGGCCACTGGGGTTAGCCGACGATAGTCGTCTATATATGTATGTACACAAAAGAAAAACACCCTCTGCAATCTGTTTCAAACTCTTTAACTTGAGACCCTGGCGAGGGCTTCCACAGTGTTTACGAACTTGATGCCATAGGGCTCTCCCTCACAAAGGTAATCTCTCCCTCACAAAGTGTACGTCTTCGGCCTGAAACTTTTCCTTTGGACTGTTAAGACACTATCATCAACAGAATGAAACAAATGAGTGGTAGTATCAAAGCACTATAATCCCGTAGCTTGATTTTTAAATCGAATCCCAATGTTATAAAACTAGCTAATCGAGTGGAAATCAAACTACGTTTTTTGTTTACCTTTTGTACTCCAGTATTGATTGATGTTCAACATGCGCCTTGTCGAGTAGTTTTGTACATACGAGAAGTTGTATAAATAATCGTTTATTTGTGAGAAAGGTCGTGATAAGTGAGGGAAAATTCGGGTCGTTCTGCCTTTGCCGTTGTCGGCACCACACTTTGAACTTTGAACCAGATAGCTAATTCGTGGTAAACTTTCATTTTCCCATTAGTTTGAATTCAGGAAAATTTGTGCTGATTTAAAGAGGGATGAACGAGTTTATTATGGAACTTAAGTTATTTAATAATTTTAAACAGAAAGGAATCAGCAATTGTAAGAAAGCCAACATATTTCAAACTGGCGCCGCTCTTGTTATCGAACTTACTATCGATATCTATCGACATGTAATAACTATCGATAGTAACCCCATCCGATCATCATCCGATTATCTTGACCGTGTTTTGGAACCATTGCCTACGTTTGGCTACGTTAAAACTTGTTTACATGTAATTCTTTGTGCTTGTTTTTTTATCAGTTTCTTTTCAACTTCGTTGTAATCATCCTCAATACATATTCTTAATCTTCCCGTCGTTTTAATAGTAATGTGGAAATGGAGGTTGGCTGATATTGATTCATGATTCAGAGGAACGTGATGTAAGTACATGCATTTCAAATAATTTTATCTCGGGGAATATAGAAGAGAAATAATGTATGATATTGACATTTTCAAGTACAGGGTAGTGCAAGGAGCAGCCACTTCGACATTCAACTAAAGGTAATCTGACATCAGGCTAGAATTACTGATTGCTAATGTTTGATTTTCTTTGTTTTTCTTAGCGTGTTGATGTTGTTACACGCCCACATTTCTCCATGGTTTACGTCCCTGTATTGCACGCCTTTACCCCCCCCCTCAGTATTTTAATCAAGTTCGTTGTTTTTCACTCACGTTGATGCTGGCCAGTGATTCGTTTTGATTTTGCTCTCCTCATACTGAACTTCCAGCGTCAAAATAAATGATGTTACCTCCAGGCTCCTTATTGTATTTGTTTTATGCCCATAGTGATTTTTTGGAATGTTGTATGTATGTTGCGAGATGTAAATTTCTCTTTACCTTGTAAAATACCCCATCATCAGTTTGGACAGTAGTAGTGAGTGCTGCTCATGAAATTTTTCCCATCGAATTTTTAGGCCTACTGTTTTATTTAATTAGTCAACCATTTTAGCTGGCTTAACCTCCTTAGGCCTGATTGTTGTCATTTATTTGTTAAGGATACAAGATGTCAAGACCGGTTTGTCGCAATCGTGTGTCTGGCAAGGAATCTGATGAGCAGTTGTGCAATGCAGCCCAGAGACCAGCTCCCAAGATTGTTGAATGTAACACTCAGCGATGTCCAGCAAAGTGAGTTGATAATTAACTGTGCATAAATTCATAATTTTGCAGTTTGTCATATTAAAATCTCCAAGTACATTGTTCAAAAGGAACAGACAAATTATTCTTGTCACTTAATGTAAACATCGTGGAAAACTATACCTACTTGTTGTCTCTCATAAAGAATGATTAGTGGGATTTTTCCGGACTATTTTGATTTTTTCCCACAAAGCCTTGTGCTTTTATATATACTATCTATAGGTATTATAATGCATAATACTATGGGTAATTTCTAAATTGATGGTAGGCTTGTAGCACAGTGAGTCGAGCACTGCGATAGTGGCAGGGAAGCCTGCGTTCAAGCAACTTCTAGGCCAAATTTTAGCTGTTTAATTTTCTCGTTACCAAATATTTTTGTCCAACCGTAGACAGCATAGAGAAGGAAGGAGAGTGAATTTCGCATGCTGCTGGGAATATTATAGGTATATAATTTGTTAAGATCCACCCTCATTGATCAAACCAAGCTCTGAGCAGAAAACTGCAATTTAAATTATTTTTATTAATTATTATAATTATTTTTTATAGCTTCCTTTCTTGAATATTAAGTTTTTTCAAATATGGTGATATATTTTTACCCATTCTATTTAGGTGGTCCGTTGATGAGTGGGGGCCTTGCTCAGTGAGCTGTGGAGGGGGTTCCAGGTTTCGGCAAATTCACTGTGCTGAAGAGGGCAATGGCACCAGAGTCAATGTGAGTGTGTCACAGTAGCTTTACGTATCTTTCTTATTACTTACTTTTACTGGCAATCTAAGGAGCTAAACGAGACTTATCTGAGACGGTGATGCACTGTCGACAGTCGACTGATCAGTTCCACTGAATATATTTTTTTCTTCTTGTTATCTTGTGCTTGAAGAAGAGGAAGGTGTTGACTTTTTGTTTGATTTAGATTCTTCTCTGGTGATTTTAACGGGTCAGCAAAATAACCTATGACATTTTAAATTCCAAAATCTTTTATGTGAATTGGTGGCACAATATTTTGTCTCTCACATTAAAAAATTGATGCATCCACAATAATGTTTCAGAAATATAAGCAACAGCTAAGGAAAGCTTTTATATTTCCATTGGTGTCATGAGCAGGTGTTTTTGGGATTCCTGTGTATCTGGAAGAGTTTGTTAAATTTTCAGCCTTGCTCTATTCACCTATCTTTATATTCTTCTTAATGGTTTATTTTATTGTGCTTTGTAATTGAATGATCAAAGGTGTACTATCTGAAAAATACAATGCAGAATTTGGAGGCTTCTACAAACTGGAATATAATAGATTACAAAAATTTTCATTAAAATGGGGATTACATCTAATCAATAAGTTAAAATGTTGTGTGTTATGCTTTGCTGAAAATATCCTATTTTTTATTCACAGGTGCCGGAACATCTCTGTAGAGGACACAAGCCAAGGTTTCAGGAGCCATGCAACTTCCAAGATTGCCCGAGGTGGTATGCCGGAGATTGGACTGGGGTAAGAACCACTGTTTCTCTCCATTGTATCCATAACATCATGAATCAGGAAAAAAATTCATTTAGAAATTTTTTTCTCTTAATCAGTATCAATATTCATTTTTGATGAAAATAACTATTTTTGCTGATGTATGTTCACTTAAAATGAATGGTGATCTGGTAGTAATGGGAAAAATCTGTGCTTTGGTTGATGTGGACATGCCATAAGGAAAAATCTGTGGTTCCATGTGGACGTCCACATGAGAATTTCATTCCACATCGTCCTTATCAGTCCTTATGGACTGTGTCAAACGCCTTATGGCCATCCACATCAGTTCCATATGGCCATGTTCCACATTGGCCTCATGGATTTTCCATGTGGACGGCCACATGAATTTTGACCAGGGTAGTCAACTGAAAACACGTTGAAGCAAGCCTATTTAGCCAATACATATTTATTGTGCTAAATATGAGATACAGTCGAGCATCTTTAATCCAGCACTGCCGGGACCTAAGTGATGCCGGATTACCCATTTTTCTGTATTGTAGGTGTTTCACGTGTTGTCTATTTTTCAGGGGACCCTGGCCGTTTTCAATCAAGTTATAGATATAATGTAAATAATATTTTTTATTAATTTTTTCAATAATAACAAATTTTCATAAAAATTATAATGAACACCTGCAGGTCGATTCTTTAAATGTCATAGGCATCATAACACGTGACTTATGACGGTTCCGTCATAGCTATGATGGATTTGTCAGAGGAGCATTTCTGTAAATGTCATAGCCATCATAAGTGCTTTCCTACCGTCATAACTTAACACATCTAGGAGACCCCATGTTAGCAATGAAGGGAGGTCATAAGGTCAATGAATAGGAGTATTTTTCTTCATTACTTATGATATTTATATTTAATCACCATCAATTTTCTATTTATTGTACACAAAATAACATATTTAATCGGAAAAAACAAAAGAGGTTAAAACGGTATTCATGATACGATACTAATTTTAAGTATATAGAGTAAATTTTGCTTAGATATGTTTCGTGTTTAATGTTATAGAAAATACTAGGTGAATTACCCGATATTGCTCGGGATCACACTCCCTTCATAACTCATCAAATAAGAGGAGAATCAATTGAAAAACTGAGAAACTCCATTCTATCAGGTATCTGATAAAATAAATTTTAACCCTCCATCTTGAGTGAAAGTAGTTGAAAAAAGAAAATAATAAACCACTGCTCAACACCCAATGCTTAGCATTCCTAATCAGCTTAACTAAGCGAAATGAATTTTAAATGCGTTGAAGACCAAAATCAGGTTGTCATGGAAATATGATATTGTTGACTTCAGAGAAAAATGTGTATTTTTCCAGCTAAAAACGTGATTTTCAGACTGATACAAATTAGAAAAGATAATTGATTGAAATAATTATGAGCTTCATTATTTCAGCCATTTGATAAAAAAACATCCCAACCCTCTATCTTGAGCGGAAGTAATTTTAAAAAGCAAAAAATAATACCACTGCACAAAATCCAATAGGTAGCGTGTAGACCACCAAACAGCCCCTTTTTTGGACCTTTTGGGGCCCTGAGATCTATTTAGATAGTAAAAAAACCTTCTCCTTGAAAAAATACATAAGGCAAAAAGTGAAACCACTGCACAAAACCCAATACCTAGCGTAGACTACCAAAGAGCCTCATTTTGGGACCTTTTGGGGCTCTGAGATCTTTTTAGATAGCCTTCCCTTGAAAAAATGCATATATGTGCCAACTTTCATGGTGATCGGTGAAACGGTGTCGAAGTCTATTAATCTCGGACAGATATACCAACATCCATTTATGTATAGAAATATATTTGCCGTAACTGATATTAAAACTTAATTATGTATACCATGCATAAATGTACCCAACATAGCCGTAGAGTGAAGCCGGCCAGATTTGATTGCCGTGCATAGTAGCTGGCCTGATGATTGCTATGTAGACGAGTTTCTTTAGATTTAGGTGTACTGTACTTTTTCTGTTTTTCAAGGGGTAGAGTGAACTATGTGCAGCAAATGTGGTGATGATTTTTTTTTTTAAATTTGGATGAAAATGTAGGGAAGAATCAATAATTAAGCCCAGGAATTTGGTGTGTTTTACTGTGGGTATAACGATTTCCTTGAGGGTGAGTGGGGGACCCGAGAGCTTTACGGAACATTTTTTGCGGTTGTGAAAGAATGGAATTTTTGCACATTTTGAGGGATTTACGGTTATTTTCCATTTAGTGGCCAAGGTGTGATAGCTGTTGAGGTGGTTTCGAACGATTTGTCAGGCTATAGCAGATACCATCTATGTGATAAAGTTATTGTTGTGTCGTCGGCAAAAATATATAGTTTTGTGTTGGGGGAGGTAGGGAGGTCGTTGGTGTCTATGTGATAGAGGCTAGAGGACAGGACAGCTTCTTGTGAGATGCCAGCGAGGAAGGGACAAGATGGGGACTTACTATTTTACAGAGAAGGTACGACTTTGTGGGAAAGAGTATGTATATTGTTTTAATGAGGTATAATGGGCAGTTGAGGGTTGTTAGTTTATAAATTAGCCCTTTATGCCAGACCTTGTTGACATCTAGAAAAGCTGTAGTGGTAAGTCGTCCATAATGCTTATCAAGGAAGATGTTGCCAGTGAGATGGGTTATTTGGTGGATAGTGGATGTTTGGGGAGTAAAAATGCCCTGTTTGGGGATCTGAAGGGGTAGGAAAAAATTTTTAATTTGATAAGGAGAAGTTTTTCATAAATTTTAGAGAAGTAGCACGTGAGAGAAATGGGACGGTGGTAGTTTGGGTCACTTAAGTTTTTGTTTGGTTTTGGGAGTACTATTATTTTACTGCTTTTTCAGAGAGTGGGGAAGTAATTAAGGTATATACATGAGTTGAGAAATTGTAGGAAGGAGGGAAGGAATTCAGAGGGTAAGAGTTTGATGGCTTTCAAGGGAATTTCATCTGGGCCTGGTGATTTGTTAGTCGGTAGGATATTGATGATAGATTTTAGTTCTTTTAGGGTACATGAGATTGGAGGAGAGGAGGTTGAATTGATGAAGGAGGCAACGGTGTCTGTTATCTCATTATCAAAGGCAGCATTTGTTTGGCTGTGATTCAGTTGAAATCTTTCGGCCAACACCTTGGCAAAGAGATTGGCCTTGTCAGTGGGAGAGGAGTAGATTTTACTGTTGTGGTGGAGTGGAGGAGTATGAGTTTTTTTCTTGTGAAGTTGGCTGACTAATTTCCTGTGTGAGTTGTCCTGCATTTTTAGGCTTTGTAATTTGCAGTCCCAGTTTGTGCGTTATGATGGTTTTTTATCAGAATTTTTATTTCTCGGTGTAGGATACATATTTATGACTTTTCTAGTGAGGGTTACGGTATGGGAAAATTCGTGTCTGGTTCTATTTCTGGAGGCCATTAGCTCTCAGATCTGATTTAGAAGGTGGGTTGTAATGAGTTCTGGTGGTTTATTTACAGAGTGAGAGGAACAGCTTAGAGCATTGGTGATACAGAAGTTGATGGTGGCTATTGCTTGTTCAATGGAATCCAACTTTGGTTCTATGTTAGTTTTGGGAAGTTGAAAGTTGAGGTGGTTGTAGACTATTTTTTGATAAAGTGGCCAGTTTCGGTTGTAATTGGGACGGGGGAGAAAGAGTAGAAACAAGATCAATAGAAGCGAGGACAGAGAAGTGGTAGGAAGAGCCTGAATAAACTGACTGACTGAAAAGCCTGTACCTCACTGGAGGAGCTGGTGGGTGCATTTTTTGCTTAGAGATATGTCGAGAATGTTGCTGGAACCATCAGTGTGTGTGATTGTTCAGTTGGAGAGTTTACGGTGGTTATGTTTGAGTGTGTATTTGTGTAGTATGCAGCCTTTAGTGTTTGTGATTCTGCATCCCCAATATTTATGTTTACTGTTTAGATCTCCAAAGACAAGTGTTGTTGTATTAGGGGACAGTATAACGTTTATGTCTGAGTCAGTGAGTTTTTTTGAGGATGAAATGTAACATGATAGATTGTGAAGTGTATGTGATCTGGTGCAAAGTTTTATGGATGTGGCTTCTAGATGGGTGAGGTTTGGGAGGTGTTTGAGGTATCTGGAGGAGGAATTTGTTCATGTGTGATGGATCTTTTAATGCATCATGCCACTCCTCCAGCTGGGTATGATGATGGGCGATCGGATCTATAAGTTTTGTAACTTGGGCAGAACATTAACTTATTGGGTTCTTACAGATTTCGCTGAGGGTGATAACGTCAGGGGAGTGGTATGAGGGAATGAAGTTCAGTGGTGCAGGGTGCCAGATGGTTGCAGTTCCATTGTAAAACAGAGAGGTTGAGTATTTTAGTATTAAGATGATTAAGCGGATACATTATAGAGTTAGAAGAATTCGGTGGAGTGTTGTAAAAGTAGAGGGAAGATTTTGGATAGTTGGTTTATGGCGAGGAAGGAGGGGAGTATGGGCAGGAACCATTGGGCAATCGTCCACCAGTCTAAGGTTTTTCTGAAGGAAGTGGCGTTAGGAGTGGGGAGGAGGGGGGGAAGGGAGTGGGGAGCAGGAAGTGGATTGGGTAGGCAGATTTGGGAGAAGGGGCAGAGTTTCAGGGATTGAAGAGGAAGAAAGTGCGTGATGATGGGTTTTGGGGTGCGGGGAGTGTTGTTTGGGAGTGGGAGGAGGAGGGGGTAAATGAAAATTTAACCCTTTAACTGCGCAAATAATCTGAAATATAGCGCTCTCCAAACGCAATTTTTTTTTCTAAATATTTGCGTAATTTTAAAATTTGTCACTTTTTATTTTCAGGAAAATTAGTTTTAAAATTTACAATGAGTAATTATTGTCTGATTTTACTGTTGAATACGAATTGTTGAACTATTTTACTAAAACCATAAATCATACTTCAAATCGCCAATAGACGATGGGAGCAGTTAAAGGGTTAAATTAGATTGTGATGGAGTTACGTGGGTTGTTAAATCTGTTGCCTGTTCTGGTCTATGGATTAGGGGCTTTTCTTTTCGGTCTCCCGGTCACAATTGATGGTGCAGAGTCTGAGCCTTGTGGTTTTGGTGGTTTTCTTCTTTTTTTGCGTATCGAGGCACTTGGTGGGGGATAGTAGAGGTAGAGGATAGTTTTGCTTAATTGTACATACTTATAGGTATACATACTTAAGAATAACTTAAGGGCCTCTCAAAAGATGACCTTTTCTGTAATCGTCGCCGATTGACGCCAATTGCAGTAAAAGTGGCACCGCTAATGTTTCAAAATGGATAGGTAAGTTGTTGTGTTTCGACTTACCTGGATTTCAACTTAAACAGAAATTTTTGGGATGAATTACCGGGTAAGTGGAGGACTTACTGAACTTGAAGAAAAAACATTGATGTCAGGATGTCATGGACTTTTTGTTGTGGAAAATTCTGAAAATTGAAAAAAAAGATGAAAAATTACTAATAATGTATACAGCATGTTATATGCCTGAATTGAAGTCTTGATGCCTACTTTAAAAGATACTACTAAGTAATTCTCAATGAAAGAAAAAATATGTGGTTTTTTTATGATTTCTTTTCCAGTGCTCAGTGTCATGTGGGGAAGGACTACAAACTCGTGGAGTTCTCTGCAAGGATGCACGAGGGCAGCAGTCAAACCTTTGTGAAGATTCAGCGAAACCAGTTGCTACCCAGTCATGCAGGACTGGTATCCCCTGTCCAACTCATAGGCATCGATATGGATTTGGTAGCATAGGGGTTTCACGTCCAGGTGAGTGTGAGAGTCAAAAATTGCTTGAAGTATTTAATGGATTCGAGTAAAGGGTATGAGGCTTAACTTTCTGAAAATGACTTGCTATATATATCTTGAAAAGCATCTATTTTCGAAATTTCTCTCTATATGAATTTACTGCCAACCAATGCTTTTGTTGCATTGTGCTGTCTTCAAGATAGAAGAATTACTTGGTGTTAAACAGTGGTCTGGTTGTTAGTTATATGGCATTGGTGTAGCTCCCTGGTCTGGGCTCTAAGACACTTGGGCCTTTTTATATTTTATGCCATCCTTTTTTTTTTAATGTGTAATATAGGAGAATCAGTCTTGCTTAAGGGATGATGTCCTCAATGGGTATATCCCTGATGTCTTCATTCTTTGGAATTTGTTTCCAGGGAATGGTTTCAAGTCCTAGCACTTGCTGCACCATTTACAACTAGGTACAGTGAAACTTTGCCAAGTGCAAGGGCTGTGAACCATAATTATGCAGTGTTGCATGTACCTGCTTTGGGATCATTAACTGTGAGGAAATATCAGGGGTTCCGTCCCAAGCCCTTACAAAATTTTAGTCCCTTTCGAGTCCTTTTCTCTGCTAACAGTTGATAGGGGTTAGGTGGGACTCCTATGGGATGGATCTCATGGGCCCGGACTTCCCATGACCAGTCCCAATTGCCACAGCACTCTTGTGGATCAGTCCCAATGGCCGTGGCACTCTCGTGGACCAGTACTGTTTGTGGCCCACTGGGTATCCGCCTTTCCATTACTTCCCCCCACCCCACACTACAAGAGACGATCTTTAATTTCATGAACTTTGAGCCCTCCGGTTACCAGTCCCCACCGGTGCTGCAGAAATTCTCGCCATAATTTGGAATTGTTCTGGACCACTCCACTGTGGGAATAGTTTATTTAAGACTTGAACATTTATGGGCTATTGCAAAATTTCCCCAATACGTTAGAAAAATGCTCATTATTGGTTCATAAACCTTTCTTTATGGTCCCTGGTACATAAAAATATCCTTTAACACAGACATAGGTTCTCTTGACGATGTGTCAACCAATTTGTCGGCCAAATGCCCAGGAAGTGTATTAAAAAATTTGTTCCTAATCCTTGTGATCGCACTAAGGTTTAACTTACAGAAATAAATATTTCTACGTATTTATACAGTTCTAAATCATCGATTATCTGGTGTTCAGCATGCATCAATAATTTTTACTTCCCTTTCATATCAATAATGATAACAAACATATCTAAACTTCACAAATAAATAATTCTAAGTAAATAACATTATTTAAATAACAAATAAATTTAAATAGGAAGTGAGGGCAGATTGGAACATTGAACATGAACGGTGATGTGCACATAAGAAATACTGCCAGTTGGCAACTAGTTGTATTCACAATAGTCACAGCCGAATGTTTTGTGTACGGTTCTCAAATTTGTTCAAAATGTATATCTTAAAACTTTAGCTTTTTACTACAGAGTATTTATAAACTTTAAATTATCCATGTGTGGTGCCTTCACTGAAAATCAACCAAAAAACACCATTGCGGATGCGATTATCATTGTTCTTTTATTGTCCTGCGCTCATCAATGCCCCATTTCCACTACAGCCTTACAGACCAAGGTAGTGGTGCCTGTAGTCCCAAATCACTGTGGGAACGCACATCCATATAGATGGAACACGTAGTTCCTAACACAGCCAATCCTACATTGGTTGGCACTGGTGGGGGAGGAACCAGAAATATGAAGTGCTGTACGTAGAAAAGAAACACAAAATGGATAATGGTATGAATGTACTGTGTTTAATAAATAGTGAAGAGTTTCATAGTCTTTTGAAACCATTCCAAATATTGAAAATGGTATCTTGGATGTGGGGCTTCAAATTTAGTTTGAAATTAACTTGCGTTTCACTTTTTCACTGCAATTCCTGGAGCTGACAGCGCAGAGTTTTAGCTGTAAGGCCAATGTAGTGGGAACACAGTTAGGTTTTTTTATGTTGGTCCATAGGGCTGTTGTGGTTGCAGGGTACAAGTCTACTGTCAATCTGTTTTGAAGCACACTGTCTAGTGCCGTCAGGGGTGGAAGCGGTTACACTAAGAGCTTTCCATTCTAGGGGTTGAAGTGAGCACAGGATGGAACATATCAGTGCACATGAATGGCAATTATTGGAGTGATGTGCGCAGGAGAAACGTTTGATAAACTTCCAGTGGGTGGCATTCTGTATGTTCACAATAGTCACGGCATTGTTATAATAATAATAATAATAATAATATATTTATTTGTCCAAGGACCGGTAAATACAAAGATTTTGCGTACTGGTATAAGACACGTCATGTAAAAAAAATCACACTATCACATTATCACAACATTAACTAATCACATTATCACAAAAGCCAAAAAATTTTCAAAATGATAAATATTCATTTATGCTAAAAAACATATTCCCGAGCAAGAAGTCCTTCAGATTAAATTTAAATTTGGGAAAAGACATAATATTTTTAAAATAAACAGGCAATTTGTTATAGAGGAAAAGGCCCATATTCCTCGGCCCATTGTACGTAGACTTTGTGCGGGAAAATGAGACATGAAGATTATTTGCATTGCGAGTGCTGTGGTTGTGTATATCTGAATTTGTAGCTAAATTGGAAAGATTATTCTTTGTAAATATAATAACAGTAAAGATATATATACAAGGTAAAGGTAACAAATTAAGATCCCTAAAAAGAGGAAGACTTGGGGCGTCGTACTTAGAATTAGTCATCAAACGAACAATTTTCTTTTGTAATTTAAAAATAGAAATTGCTTGAGGAGAAGAGCCCCAGAAAAGTATAGTTTGCACAATGTGTGAATAACATAAACCATAGTACAGAGAAATGAGGACATCTATGGATACAGTGTGACGAATATTCTGAATAAGAAAAGTGACAGAATTAAGCTTTTTTAAAAGCATATCAATATGAGAGTCCCAATAGAGATGGGAATTTAAAAATAGGCCTAGAAATTTGGTTGACTCTACCTGAGGCAAAATTTGATCGTCAAGTGGAATATTTATTACTTGGGTTGGAGTGTTTTTGTGAATAAACTGTATAACTTGTGACTTTTCGACATTAATTTTGAGAAAATTTTGCGTGGCCCACGAATGAATTCCTTGGGTAACAAGAGTACATCTTGTAAGAAGGTCGTGAGTAGAAGCTGCAGAAATAATAACATTGGTATCATCAGCAAATAAAATAGGATGACTGCCTGGAATACCTTGTAGAACACCGGGTAGATCATTAATGTAAATGAGAAACGAAATGGGGCCAAGAACGGACCCCTGGGGGACACCTTGGTGAATTATTTTAGGGGAAGATTTATAATTAGTGCCATCTTTATTAATAATGACATGCTGAGTTCTATCTTGGATATAGGACAACAACCAATTTTTTTAAGAACCCCTAACACCAGCTAAGTCTAATTTTTCAGAGAGCAAACTATGGTTAACAAGGTCAAATGCTTTAGTAAGGTCGAATAATAGAGCACAAATAAACAGTTTTTCATCAAGACCAATATGCAGGTGATTAATAACTTCATATATAGCAGATAAAGTGGACTTGTTCTTGCGAAAACCGTGTTGATGCGGGGACAAAAAACCAATAGATTCAAGATAGGAAACCAGGCGCCTATGGTAAGCTTTTTCTAGTATTTTAGAAAACTGAACTTGGATGGCAATAGGGCGATATGAATTGAAATCATGGGGGCTACCTTTTTTCTTATACAAAGGAATAACTTTGGAAGTTTTTAATACTGAAGGAAAAATACCTTCAACAAAGGAGGCATTTATAAGATGCAGTAAAGGATCCTTAATAAGGTTGAAACAAAGTCTGATGACAAGATTAGGTATTTCATCTATGCCTGCACTGAATTTATTTCCACAACTATCAATTATAGTTTTAAGTTCGTTTTCACTGCAGGGAGAGAGAAATAATGATGAAGCAGAATGCATTAAGACATCCCTGTGATTAACAAAATTAGTAGGTTGGTTGATAGAAGGTAAAGATGTAAAATAATTATTAAATTCTGTCGCTAATATATCAGGAGAATCTGTATGATAATGTGATGGGGCAACATTCAATTTTTTAGTTTCATTAATAATCTTCCATGTTTCATGAGATTTATTAGAACACTTTAATAATCTATCATTGTTATAGGATCGTTTGAAAGAATTAAGAAGTAATCGATAGGATTTTTTGAGAGATTTATATTCTAGCTCCAGATCTTTATAGTTAGGAGATTTACTCCGAATAAAAAGGTCCTTAAGAGTAACGGAAAGTGCACGGATCTCATTTGTAATCCACTGCATTTAGTGTTCTTAGCTGTTTGCATTTAGTTATCAAATTTGTGAAAAATACTAATTTAAAAATGTTAGCTTTTTACCACAAAGTAATTAAAAACGTTAAATTATTCATGTTTGATTCCTTTGCTGAAAATGAGCATGAAAAAACATCGCAGATGCGATTACTTTGGTGCAAATTTCTTTTATTGCTTTGGGTTCAGCTAGTCTATTCCTGATCCGTTTTGAAGGGCGCTGCTTAGAGCGTAGTCTGAAATGAAGCAAGCCCGACATTGTGTTGTGAAGTGGGTAGCGCACTAGAGTGAATCTCAACTACCCTTTGTCATATTTCTGGAAACTATTATTTTACTTTTGCATACAATTACCTTGATTTTTTACTAGTTTTAAAAGTTTTAAACTGCTCCCTGCCTGTTTTGAAGTGTACTATTTGGTTATCTCCATTGTCTCAGGCTCAACCTTGTGGAAGTTCATTTTATCGTAAATGAAAAGGAAAACTTTGTTATATTCCACCAATTTATTTTCAGGTACAACTAGTTTCGACGCAGCGGCGTCATCTTCTCTTCACCTGAAGATGACGCCGCTGCGTTGAAACTAGTTGTACCTGAAAATAAATTGGTGGAATATAACAAAGTTTTCCTTTTCATTTACGATGTACTATTTGGAATTCAGGGTCTGAAACTTAGGGAAAACAACTGCACTGTTGTGTTGCCAAGTGAGCAGTGCACATTGATTGCAAGGACATCTTGAATGAATGGTTGTCAACTGGTAGCGTAATCATTGTTGCAGGCCATGGGGTGGAGGATGAGAATGAGGGAGAGCCATCTTACTTCGCTGGAGTGGATCTGTCGTCTCTCCCATTGGTTCAGCAACCTTATGGGACCCCTCATTCACAGTCACAACCTGGCCCTCAACCCCCGGCCGTTGCAGAGCGACTTGTTGGGGAACAGGTTGTGCCTTCTGAGTCCACGTAAGTGCCGGGGGAGACACCTTTGGTGTCCATGGCCAAGTTTAGGTGGTATTCCATCAAAACAGAATCTGAAAAAAATTGAACCTCAAGGAGTGACCTAGTTTCATTCCTTTGAGATTCAAGGAATTTTCAAGGATCTATATGGTTGTCCGTAATTAATCTAGACCACACTTTTATGTCATGTACACATGTATAAAGATCAGCTAAATACATAGGTATTTGTAAAAAAAAATGTTGTGGATTTTAAGAAATACAAATAGTTTAGCTCTGCCCTAGTTGAAACATGAGGCCAGAGCTATTGCATTTTCCTGACTTAATGTCATCAGTATATTTTGCTTCCACCATTATTATTCATTGAAAAAATGGGCATTTCTCAAGATACATCATCTTGTGATGATTGCATTTGGCTGTGCACAATTATTCACTTGGTGTGAATAGTTACAATTATAGTTAACTTCATAAAATTTCATTTTGCAATGTATTTATAACAGTCTCATTTCAAATGTCAGTGTATGTCATTCATAGAATTTCAAACATAACGAGAAAGTACATCTCAGACGTATTCATAGGACAACCTTTTCCCTGAATGCTGCAGTGAGGTCAGCTGGTTATAAATTCCAGTCACAGTTATTAATAAAATGAACTTTACTTAGCAATTATAGTTTTCTAATTAACTCTGAGCTCCTCATACATAAACTAATGGTTCTTCATTTAGTCAAAGATCTGCATTAAAACAAGATGAATTTGAGCGGAAAAAATTGAGTGAAAGGCCATTACAAATTCTGTTTTTGTATACAATGTATTTAACCAGACTTATGCAGCAATGGGAATACCAATAAAATACTCTACTCTCTTGTGAAACCAAAGGTTGAATACTACCTCCATGTTTTTACTTAATTCATCCAGCCAAAAAGTCACACACGTTTTTCAGGCTCTTGCCAAAGTATACACTCTGAACATGTGTAATTTTTCCAGTTGCTTGGCAGCATTGAATATGTGGTGGTATTAACTGATCAGCATTACATTTCTTCTTGAAATTGATGTGAATAACAGCAATTTTTGTTGGTATCTCAATGCAGTTGGCTTTATTGCTTAAGTTGTGAAGTTTATGAATTGTTTGGTAAGTACAAGACATGAGCTTGTCTCATTTCAAAGCCTGAAAATGATCATGTGTGTGGTTCAACATTATATGCTTAAGGCAGGCAGTTCCATGGTTTCCAAGTTTTGCTGTGTTGGGTTATCTGGATGGCTATCACCATCCAGATAACCCAACGCAGCAAAACCCAGAAACCATGGAACTGCCTCCACTACAGCACTGTGAAAGTCTGAAGCAAAAATTCTATGATTAAGTAAGACTAGCATTTATATTGTGATTAGTAATTTAAGTTTATGAGTTCATTAACTGTGAAGTGACCCATAGGCAAGTGCTGAAGTAATTTTTAAGTTGTGCATTGTAGATCTTCAAATCCACCTTTTAGGATATCACATGGACCTTATTTCAACCTTATCCCTGCAGTTTTTTTATTACCTGGCAACAAAGGCTTATTATGTTTTTTTTACCTTTTTTCTAATATGATTTTATGATTTTCAATTCAATCACAATTCTTCCTCCACTGTGGCTTCACAGTAATGTGTATAACTATCGGTCTCCACCGAATCTCTTCTAGCACAACCTTAACCTGAAGGCCTTCCGTTGTGGTTTTTCAGCAATTTCAAAGTGTTCTTTGCGTGCGGCTGGTTGTACTTGAGGTACAGTATGCTCCGTCCTAATTTGGACAGCACACCTAATACTTTAACTTCTACCACATTTTACCACCATGTTCCTCTAGGGTGCACCAACGGCACTGACACGCAAGACCATAGCTCGCTACCACAACACCACCACCACCAGCAACAAGCACCGTCACTAGCACCAGCTTCAGTGGAGCACTGGCAGCAACTAGGCAGCACTCCAACATTTTTCTATATATCACCTCAGTCACTCTTGCTTCTCTTGGAATGCTAGCTTCAATCAAATATACCCAGCCAAGCAATTAGAGCAAGCAATTCGCATGAGTTATAAAGACACTTGGAAACATTCCTCATTTTAAAATCTTTGCCAACATATATTGTGAAAGCTTTCAGTGGTTTTATGCCATTGTGAATCAGCGTGATCCTTTAAAAGGAACCCATGATGTAATAAGAGGCATGATGGTACGCTAATGGGACTTGAAGTGAACACTTTTTTACTCATTGAGAGGTAAAGTGTTGAAGTTCAGGAGTCCACTCTGAAAATTATGGCTTATCTCCTGTGCCCTGCTTCAGGATGGCATCCTTTAGAAAAGACATTCACGAGTGTTGTGCTTGCTTAGTGTCATCCCCTTCATCATAGGTTTTGCCATCAGCTGTGTGATGAACAATGTCTCTTCTCTCAAAGTATTTCTTGACAATCTCTTCATCATCGGAATGCATCCGTGGAAACCTCATATATCTCTTTATCAAACCTCTGTAGATGTACCTGCTAATAAAATAACTTTCTTCTCATTTCCTTCTGTGGAGTTTTGCCAATTTTTTCTGGTTGAAGGAAAAAATAACGGACATTCACAAGGAATACCAAATTTCTTTCATTTTTTACAACATAAAATGCATCTGTGCTTGAAAATTAAGCAATTTCAGCTGCATGAAGCATGAGTTTCAGAAACATGGGCTAAGCAATGATCACATGCCATTTTCCAAAAATCTCTCTTCCTCCATTCTGAATTCATTTTTCTTTCACTCGATGTAAATTGTATTACCACTTCTTAAAAGTTACATTTTCATTAATTTTTTAACTTCAGTATAATTGACATGTTATGCTTATTTTTTTCATTTTTTTACACTCTAGTATAGGTACAAAATAATTTCTATTGACTGTAATGAGCAAATACATAATAGCAGTTTTGGCACTGCATGTTTCAAAAAGTGTATCTATATTTGTGAAATAAATGACTATTTAGAATTGATAAGTGAAATGGGTCAGTATTTTGATGTTTTTTGTCATATGTATGTATCAAAGTGATGAAAATATTTAAACTTGTTAGTTTTAAATTGCAATTTGAATAATTGGTGAATTCCAAAGAATTATTTAAGACTTTCATATTAATAATATGTAAAGCAATAATCAGCTCATCCTGTGGAGCTAAAACAGAGCCACTTCAGCACTGAAAACATGTAAATCTCAGTTTTCAATGCGGACTCCAACTTTTTTCAATTGACAAAGCATTATGAAGTTGCAAACATTCAAATTTTGGCATTATTAAATATTCACTTGAGGGTTTATTTACGGGTTATTACCTTGAAAGTATACTTAGTATGGTATTTTTTGTTTTTAGAAAGTGCGTAATGATTACTAGAGCAGGTTATGTGTAAATTATTTCACATAGGTAGCTAAATGGTACCCAATAAATTGCAATGCAATGCTAGGAAATGGAATGCAAAGTTTTGTTTTGGATTGTGAGAAGGTACATCCAAACATCAGTGGATTATAAGTGGAGCCAATAAAATATGCATAAGTAAGACTTATAATTACAGGCTTGTAATAATCACTCTAGATTATTATGCATGCAGTGAAACCCCTTATTTTCACTTTTCTAGGGTGTAAATTGGGGGAAAAGGAGAATATCCACTTTTACACTGTATAGACTGGCAATCTTTTACATTTCGCCTGATCAATGGAGGAGAGAATCAACTTGTCCTAAATTTATTACATATTATATATTTTGTTCTCAATTGAAAACATTTTTTAACTTAGTTTTTCTTTTTTCAAGCAAGAGAATATTTAATTTATATAATATATAATTTAGATGATATTTATTTATAAAGATAATATTTTCATTCTGTTGTAATTGAGGAGAACTTAACAATGCATAAGAATCGGAGCTACCTCGCTGTTCATCTAACAGCCTTCTTCACAATTCTTTGAGCCAACTTCAATGCTTTGTAAAAATTATTTTTCATTCAATGTGGCTTACAATTAGATGTGATAAAGCAAGTGTCAATAAGTTTTTTTTGCAAAGTTCTTACGTTGTTCATGTTCCATCATAACTGGGTAAGAAGTCATTTTTATTTTTCATGATTTCAACTTCTGTACAAAAACAATACTCTCCTGCAGGTTCTTACATTGCATAAGTAGCTTAGCAAACTTTTAGTCCTACAACATATTCATTTCATAGTACGAATGGTATGAATCTTTCCTGGGAAGATTGAGATTACAAGTTGACGTAGTTAGAATTTCTGTCACTAGTGGCACTCCCCCGCCACATTCAAATCCCTCCCTAAAACAGTTCTAATTACCTCTACTGGATAACCTCTCATCTTTTGTGAGTGCATAGATAAAAAGAAGTCAAGAAGTGTTTTATAAAGGCTCTTATGAATGAGTAACTGCCTTAGAATGGGAAATATTTCTTTTTCATCTGATAGATAGCAATGCAAACTGCAGGAAAGCTGACAATGAAATAGTGTTAATATTCATGAGGCTCTACACAGGTAGGAAAGATAGGAAATTCAATGGGGCATGATGAAATTTATGTAGTGGGAAAATATTATTTCCGATAATGCAAATATGGGGTTTTTCTGTATTTAAACTGGAACGCCAAACTAGTTGCTATGGGAATGGGATGCTGTTGTTGTTGAGCACTAGTGAAGTTATCATAGCATTGATTGAATTGATTTACATTATTTGGAATGTTGATTGCATATGAACTTAGCATTTACTTAAGTTACTGTTTTCTGGGTGCATAATTTGATACTAAGTTGTTCATAAATCCATTGATATTTCGCCTTTATATCAATTATTAAAGTTGGTAGGCAACAAGGTCATAAATCTTGTCTTAGGAACAAGTGCCCATCATTTACTCTGGAACAGTATCACGACTGAAGGTCGATGACAAAAGGCCGACGCCAATAGGTCGACAGTATATAGGTCGCCGTGCCAAATGGTCGATGGCATAAGGGTCGCCGTGCATAAAGGTCGATCGTAAATGGGTCGCCGCACAACTAGGTCGACGATAGATGGGTCGCCATCCAAATGGTCGCCATACAATAAGGTCGATGGTAGATAGGTCAACGCGCAAATAGGTCGATGGTAGCTAGAAAAGAACAAGTTGCACACATTTTTGTAAAGTGCACACCATGGCGGTCCTCTCCCCTCTTGGCGTTGGGGCACTGGACATTCACAGCAAAAACTTTTCTACCTTCTCGGCACTCATTATCGGTTAGTCGGGATTAGCGACCCTTATTCCAAGCTCGAATGGCCTTCGAAACCTCGATTCGAACCTGCCCAGCAGATGGTGACTGACCATTTCAACCACATGTCCAGTTAATTTACAACTTTTGAAAGTTAAAAAATAATGAATAAACTGATATGATCAATGTATCACATATGGCAAACTGACTAAAATGGTCTTTTAATCAAATACGTGCAATATGTAACAACAAAGTTACGATTTACATGAGTCAAAAAATGTAGTGCTGTCAACTTAACTGGATTCAAACGATTAAACGCGGGAAAAATGACTTTTCATAAAGTTTTCTATACACACTGTCAAGTCTATTTCCCTAATTCAATTCTGATTTTCCAATTTACTGTCAGAAGTCAGATTTTGCATAGTTGTACCTAGTGTATATTAAGATTCACGTAACAAGGAAGAAGGTTATCTTAAACTATGTAACATGTAGCTTCGTGAATGTTACGCAAAAATACACACCCCATGCCAAACACCCTGGAGGTGTCACTGTCAATGTACTTATGATTGATATAGTTTCCATGAAGTCCCACCTGGAAGAAATAGTAAACTTGCAGATTCCAAAATTTTTAGCCACCATTTTCATTTAATTTTACCTTTTTCCACGGTGACCCATTTACTGTCAACCATTTTGTATGGCGACCCATTTGCTGTTGATGCTCTCTTCCCTCTCATCCTTTCAAGCTGGAAAGGACAAAAAGGGGTGCACGTAACGCTCTTAAACCGATCCTTCAGTGGGTGGACGAGTGACCGTCTTCCAAATTGCATAAACCACTGTTTTCCTGAGGCCTACTATAGTTAGCCAACTGCATATATGCAGACATTTTTTCCTTCTCTCGTAGTGTCAGCGAGCGAGGTGGGTGCCCGGCTGGAGGATGGGTGTGCGAACGGGCAAGCATGGGCATCATCGCCACTCAGGTGGGCGCGAACACGGGAATGGGCAATAAACACACGGGCTGGAGTTTTCCGACCGCCTGCATGTCTCTAACTTGAAGTCCGATCCCTCCATCCCAAGCTATAGCCAACTCATCACATGTCTGGTCTGCTGCGATTTATGGTCGCCTCTCAGGAGTTACCGAGACCCCTATGTCCCAGCTTTCTCAGCCCTATCTCGAAGAAAACAAGGCAAGGTCACAGACCACCCCAATGTCCGGACGGATGACGCACTGCCAACATCGGATATAGCCGAACCCTTCATCGGTTTCTGCTTCTGAAGTCCACTCACGCTATCCGATTTTGAAGCATAGTCCAGTAATTTGGCTTGGTTTTTCATTATATCACACACTGTGGAGATGCCAACACCAGAGCCTGCTGCTATGGCCACTGGATCTCCCTTGGATGCCCTTTCAATTTTCTTCAGCTTCTCCAAAATGTGCCTTTCTATTTTTTGAAGAATTCGGCATTTTCAACCAGTTGTATTACTGAAGAAAACTTGGCAAATATAAAACGCCCGCCGAAGCCCAAGTCTCGCGAATGCAGAGCAGTGATTCCTCCTGAATCACTCAGGGTAATGCAACACTCATCTGCGTGATTGTACAGCCCACTGAGGACATCGGAAAGGAGGAGTAGGGGAGGGAGGGGAGGGGACAGAAAGAGAGAGTAGGGGAGGAGGTTGTCGCGGGATGATGAACAGATAATCCACCAGACGGATAACCGAAGGATGGATAATTGATGCTCTACTCTAATAACAATATTTGTAGTTTCAATAAGCGTGAATTTTATTCATAATACCTTTTATCCACAATGCTACGTAATTTTTTAGTTATTAAAAGAATTTTAATTTTGCATTCCACTTGTTTGTGATTTTAAAAACAGAACTGCACTGTTCTTCCATTGTTTAGATGCTCAGAAGCATTTATAAACACACAACTGTGCTCTGAAGTAACACATTCAGTGGTCACAACTTTGCTTTTACCGCACTTGGATATGGAAGAGCAAGTTACAAGAAAAACTTTCTCAAAGTCATCATTTATTTTTTGTTTTGTTTAAGATAGGAAAATATAATTTAATCATTAGGTAAGCATTTTGATCAACCTTTAATTTACGCACTTAAATTTTACATACTGCCTTTTTTTTTGGTACCTCCAACTACATACAATCAAGGTTTTACTGTAATATAATTTTTCAGGTTTTGAAATGTTGAAAAAGATTATCTATTTTGTATGTATTCAATATCTAAGTACTATGAGAGAAAATGCTTAAACTTTCAATGGTAATTTAATATTGAACAATGTGACCAAAGCATTCTTTTACTAAATCAACCAAAAATCAATGTTGACAATGAGTATATGCATTTGATGCATACTTAAATGTTGACTAATTATGGTTTTGTACGATGCAGTTGTTGAACTGTAATATTTTAAGTCCAGAAATTGTAATTCTGGTAGAGATTCTCATAGGATTTCCTTCATATCTGGTCGTACTTGCTGAAATTAGGCGTTCTAATTATTCTCATTAGCAGGGCCGTCTTAGGACATCCTGGGGCCTCTGGACACACACAAATTTAGGGCCCTGTTAGAAAGTAAAAAAAGGGAATGACAAGAAAAAATATTTTCTGTTATGATTTTATATTTACTATGCTTATAGTGCAGTTAATCAGTTTCAGAAAAGAGCAAATAATACGTATTTATTATTGTTAAAATGTTCACTGTTCACTCTCTGGAAAAAATTGAAAATCTGATGGTAATTTTAGTAGGTATCTACTTGAAAACAAAAAAAAAATTGAGCTCTTTTTTTTTGTCTAAGCAAATATATCGGCATTTTGGGGCACCCGTGAGGTCGGGGGCCCTGGGCTCGGGCCCCGTATGCCCTTTTGGTAAAGACTGTATAGGTCATAAGTAAGCCTATGTTTTGATCAATGCCCTTGTTTATACCCTTAACATGTTCACTACTCACAACATGCCTGGCGTGGCTATGACTGTCTATTGTCCCGTGTCCTCAATGCACCCAGAATTCACTTTCCTTCTTCATGCGATCTTCCTCTGTAGAACAGGGCACACAGCTACACCGTTTTTCTGTTGAAGGGGAACAGAGGAGGGATATATCTGATGGGCAAAGTGTTTGGTTTGTTAATAAAATGGTTTAATGTTTTATAGAAAATTGTATTAACAAATATAATGATAGACACCTGGGATAGTGAGAAATCAAATGTAGGGGCAGTGAATGTTTTAATGCAAAGAGGGAGATAAGTAATCATAATTTTTCTTCTGAAATTGAAATTTGCTATTGAGGTTGAAGTAGAACTACCATACTAAGTATCTGTCATTAATAACTCCTGGTGATTGTCAAACATAAAAAAATTGGAGCTCTTAACACCTGTTTATCTGAAAAATGTTACAATTGTTGAGTGATTATGTGCATTCTGCTGAATGAGATAATGTAAGATATGAGGAGGATAATCTGATAAAGCAAACCAAATAGCTGATCAGTATATGCCACCGTTAAAGTAGTTAAGTTTTTATAAATATACAGCATTATCAGTATAATGATGAAACTGCCTGATGGTACGGCCTTATATGTATAACTTACTGAAATTTTCCATGAAAGTGCTGTCTTAGATATAGGTGTCTGTAAAATTGATCATGTAGCTAGTAATCCAGAATAAGAAGTCAAACTTTTTTTTTAACAATGCAGATTTTAATTAGTCCTTAGTGTTCAGTATGTCTAATCACTGCCTATGTACTTCAAGAATGAAGTGCTAGATTCTTGCCCAAGTATTGTTATTTCATGAGTATGTTTACTGTGATGCATGGAAATTATTAAGCTTTTCTAATGCTATACCCTACCACAATTGTCTTTTTTCTCTCTTTTTGTCTCTCATTACTCTCTATACATTATATATGAACCAACTGTTTTACTTAATTGAAGTTCTCCTTTATGAAATACCAGTTACATACACATTGTGTCACTGCCAAATATATTTCATTACTTCTCATTAAATTCTTTGTCTCACTTGCATTGTGCCAAAACTGTGGAGTAAACTTTTACTTCCCAGTTAATCATTTGCCCAATTCATATGCCTTGAAATGTCATACTCTGGCCTTACATGAATGCTTGGTTGCATGAAAGTTCTTCTTCTTCTCCTCCGCACCCTCCTCTTCACCTCCTCCTTCTGGATCCTCCTGCCGCCACCACTTGCATGCTCTGTTCCCTCGAATACGCCAATCCATTAGCTTCATCGCAGAGGAGTGGGGCCCATGCAGCGTGACTTGTGGTGAAGGGACCAGGAAGCGTGAAGTTCTGTGCAAGATTTTCTTGGAGTTCTCCCGCACCATTGCTACGTTACCTGATCGCCAGTGTCAAGGACCTAAGCCTGCAGAGTCGGAAAGATGCATCCTTCCTGCATGTCCTATACCATCCTTGTCCAGGTTTGTATAGTTTAAAATCATATAAGGCTTTCTGCTAATGCCTATGGTTTATGAGAAAGATGAAGCCAAATGGCTCAATGAAGAATGCTGTGTTGAAATCCGAGGATCTATATGCTCTACCAATCATCATTTCATTTAATTGATAATTTCATATAATGGTGAAAGAAAGGAGCTATGTGCACGTATTAATTATTTAAGACTGAGCATGCATTTATCTTCTCCTGCATCTAGAATGCTTCCATCATTAGGGATAAATCAAGGAGATCTCCATGTAGGTATTTTTAGTATTAACCAATTCTCAACCATTTCTTTTCTGTTAATCAGATGTCCTCATTCCACCCCTCTTTACGACCTCTTTAGTCAAAACGTCAGTCATAAATTACATTTTTTCATTATTTATTTGGAGATCCATGACTACATTTCATTTAGTTTGTCCGAAGCTGAAAAACCTTTTTTATTTCATTGACTGGTGAAAAATGTTGCTTTTAATTTAGAATTCGGAAGCCTACTGAAAGCAGAGCATGAGCCATTACATGATACATATCTATTTTAATTCAAATGGCTTGACTAATCATTTTATTTAATTGACTTAATTGGAATTTTTTTTATTTGTAGAAAGCTTTTGATTCGGTTGATCATGATATACTTTATTCTAAATTGCATAGTCTTGGAATTAATGGTGTTGCCTTGTCTTGGGTTAAGTCATACCTATCAAACCGTAAGTAAATGGTTCAAATTAACATTAAACATTAATTGGGCACTAACACATTTTAGTCCAATTTGGTTGAAACCAATTGCCGAGTTCCACAGGGTTCTATAGTGGGCCCACTTCTGTTCGTCATATTCATTTTTGACCTTCCCACCCTCTTACCCAATTGTGGAGTGATTTTGTATGCCAATGACACATCTACACTAAGTGTAGGGGACAATTTTGCAGATGCTTGTAATTCTGCTCATCAAACTTTAATCAAAATGTTTAAGTGGTGTAGGTTGAATAATTTGAAAATGTGTTAGAATAAAACCAATTTTCTACAGTTTCACAATAAAATTAATCCACCAATACTGTCCCCTCTTCTTCGAGTGTATTCAAGTAAACCTATAAAGAAGTCTAGCTCCGTAAAATTCTTGGGAATATCTTCGACTGAAAACCTTGATTTGTATCATCACATTATAATGATATAATTTAAAAAATGGCCACTGGGACATTTATGATCAGGAAACTTGTCCCTACTACTTCCATGGAAATTTTGAAACTAGTATACTATGCTTAAGTTCACGCTCACTTGACCTATGGTGTTGTCTTATGGGGTAATTCGAGTGCAGCAAGGAAGGCATTTTCTATGCAAAAGAGGTCTATAAAGACCATGATGAGTGTACCCATCAGGACCCTTGGAAGGCCTTTGTTTGGGCAACTGAATATCATAACTTTACCCAGCATATATATTTTTCACTCATGTTTATTTGTAAAAAAGAATCCATCTATGTTCATTCCTAACTCGATGGTTCATAGTCACTTGACTCGTGGAAGGGAGAATGTTCACCTGCGAGTACAATCACGTGCTGTATGTACGAATGGCTCTATTCACTCTGCATCACTTTTGTACAATAAGTTACCTACAAACTTTAAATGTATGCCCTCTGTGTCTTCTTTTAAATTAAAACTCAAAGAACTACTGCTTAATTAATTTTATTATAGTACTGTTGAGTTTTTTTCAGATAATATTGTAAATCTATTGTGAAAAGTTATTATGTATAAATGTTTCTGAATATGTTCTATGTCAACAATGACCAACAGAACAATAAAGCTATGCATTATTATTTGTTACAGTTGTAACACTTCCCTCTGAGTCCCCGGCAAGCATCAGGTTTCATTGCCGTCATAATGGCCAGGAGCATTATTATTGTTATTATTTGCCATCAGATGCATATCTAAGCTGTCAATTATGTGTAGAAAACCTTCCAGGTAGGGGTGGATGGGTCAGACTTTTTTGGTTCGGTTCGGGTATTTATTTTTGACCCTTGGGCCTCGGGTTGAGTCGGGTCGGGTCGCATTCTACAGTTAAACCCTAATTTTTCTCCAAAAAAATCTTGCAGAAATCCATAAAAATATGATATTTATGAAGGTCTATTATAGGGAACTCATAACCAATCTGTGCCTATATGACATATACTACTGCATAAGTGTAGGAACTCAACATATAAATTGAAATTTGTACAAACAGTGAATTCAGTAATCAACTTGCCACTTAATTAACACAGCTTAATACAAGAGTAAGTAGTAAATAGTGGAACAAAATAAACATTTTTACTGTTCTTTATTTCCAACTCAGTTCACTCAGGACCATGAAAGATGTATGTTAAGTATTATATTTTAATTTTCTACAAGCATTCTTATAAATTATCTGATAATTGAAAAATCTAACAATATTCTTCTTTTTAGTTGTTTTTATTTATGCTTAATTTAACTGTTGGACTATGGCAAAAATGTTCAACAAGGCTTTTGCATTTGTGGTGCAAATTTTCAAAAAAATGTACTCCTTCTTAGCATCGGGTATGTGCAAAACAGGAGAGTTGGGTGACTTCTGGCTTTAGATTTAATGCTGACCACATATTTGCAGCACTGTCTGTAACACAGTATAGTTAAAAATTTTCCAATAAACCCCATTGAGTCAACAATTTCTTCAGTCCTTGGCTGATAACTTCACCTGTGTGAGACTCGGTTACAACCATACATCCCAAGCAACAAGATGCTAGTGTTAAATTTTTAGTTACATAATGTACAGTAATTGCCAGATACAGCAGAATCCTGATTAAGGTTTTTGTGGGAGTACAAAATTTTAAACACTAAATGTGCACAAACACTAAATGAATACCTACCATTTTTTGAGGTTTTAAGAGTCTGTAATGAGGTAGGATAGTTTTCCTTCAATAAAAAGAATAATTTAAAGCTACTAAAAGGTGTAACAAACAATAATAAAAATTATCATCAATTTAATGTGCTCTTCCTAAAACAGGCTGGGAAACACTCTCCAGGAAACAACTTTAAAAATGAAATTAAAATCAAATATGATAAACATTTGTGAATGATATTTTAAGAAAATTATTATGCTAAATAGCTTACAAACCTTACAGAATTAGGAGTTGACCCAGAGCAACTGTAAAAAATTGAAAATATGATATGATTAATTTTAGTGATGGGTCTAATCCAATATTTATTGAATCCGAATCCCGAATCTCTTTTTTTTTATTGGATCCCACTCATCGAATGTCGAATCCAAATCCTTATTTCAGAAAACTATGAATCCCAGTTACTTAATTTCAATGCCAATTGCATTAATAAAACAAATTCAAATCCATTTATATTTTCCAGTACTTTTGTGAACCAATAAGTTGTTCCACACTTCTGCTCCCTCAAATTCAATATTTATTCATTAGCTAAAAAATAAAAACAAATTTGAATAGCTGTTTCAGTTTTACTTGATTTTTATTTGTTCTTCAACAAAGCGCAATGTAACCATAAGTTATAAATTATTCCTCAAGAATTGAAACATTCTTACTCTGTTGGGATCTAATATGTTCCTTTTTTTGTCTGCCAAATTTCCACCAGTACTAAATGCTCTTTCTGAAAATACAGTTGCAGTTCTTGCACTGTGAGTTTCTTAGCCTCTTGAGAATCTTTCTTGCTTTTAAACATTTTGTCTTTAAAATGAGGGTCCAATATTGTTGCAACAGCATAAAAGCTGTTCTTTTCTAAGTCAGCAAATATGAGATTCACTTCATTAATGATCTCATTTTTCATCCCTTGCAATCCGGATCCTACATTAACTGATACTTCCTTAAAATTTAAATATATGCACTATTTATTAAAGGAATTACCTCTGATATTGTGGTGTTAGAGTATCTAACAGTAGCCTGATTAAAAGGGTTTTAAATATGTTGAACATTTTGCAAATAAGTCCACTCAGCACTGCTAAGTTCGGCTGGTAAATTAATCTCCCCATTAACCATAAATAGAGCTGGTTTCTCTTCCAGAAGACTAGTATAACGATCAATTCTTGGGTATCTAAGCGAAAACAAATTTGAAAGATTTGACGATGACCCGACCCGAAAATTTCAGGGCCCTGTCAATCCCTACTTCGAGGTAACTTGTTTGCCATCAGGTCATGGTGCATTGTATTCGATGGTTACATGACGATTTTTAATGACAAAATGTAGTTTAGCATTCAAAGCTTAGCAAAAAAATTAATTTTAGCATTTTTGTTTCAGAGGTGATAATGATAAGCCTACAATTATGCACTCTTTCTACCATACTCCCGATAGAATAGACAATTCCCGTGATGTCTATGGAAAGACATATGCAGACAATGTAGCACCTGGAGGAACCATTCAAGGAAACCCACCGGTAATCAAAGTGGCTACTGGAGGACGTGCTCATGAAACATATTCGTGGAGAGAGCAGGGGTTCACCCATTGCAGTGCGTCTTGTCTTGGCGGTATGTGGAAAATTCATAATTTAGCTGTTAAGTGGTAAAATTTGCATTTAATTTGGAAAAATTTAATTATTTATATCTTTGTTAATTTCAATTGTAACATCAAAAAAATTTAGTATGATATACTAAAATGTTGTTGTAATAATGTAATAAAAATTTTACTTACGTCTTTCTTTATAATTAAGCTTGTGCATTAACTTCAAGTTGGAAAACTTGAGTCTGAAAAGTTAACTTTGGTGTGATAAAGTTTGAAGCACTCCTCTAAACATAAGCCAGCATTGCAGTCAGGGCACCAGTACACTGTTTCCCTCCTTTTGCCTCTAACGGAGCATACTTGGCATCTTCTCTGAGGCCTGGACTTCTTCCCGGCAGGCGGTATTTTTTCAATGAAATGTCTCTCGACTAAATTTTCAATGAAATGTCTCTCGGCGTGGTGACAGATTTGTGGGAGACCTCCTAGTGGTCGATGTGTTTGAGCTAGCTCAGTATTTATCAAAGAGCTGCTGAATTAGCTGAAGATGAAAGTTTAGATGATCTACCTTATTTTGACTGCTAATGAATATTACTAATGCGTTGTGAACGGAAACATTCAATAACCCTCTAAATAGTTTTATATACCATTTCTTATTCTTTTTGCGTTCTAACAAATACGGCTGAAGCTTTTGGTCTTTTAGGTCAACACCACCCACTGCGGTGCTGTATTCTAAAACACACACTGGTTTAGTTTTTCCATCTTTTTCACCAAAATTATTGCAATGGAAGCTTGAAATAAGTGAAACTGGCTTTTTGTCTTTCCACTTCATTACCATTATTCCATTGCAAACTTTCGCTATATGTTCTCCTTTTTTCAACTTTGCTAATTTCACCTCTTTTGGAACATTTTTTGAGATAATTGTAAAGTTCCAGCAATATTTGTACCATGATCCAATAAAAACTTTGCCAAAGCAGGTGAATTCTAATAATTGTCTAACCATAACAAATAGCCTTTTTCAAATGAGGGTTGTTCTAACTTTATCACTATTGCTGATGTCTTGAGTCCATCAGGAGTTTCTGTGATTTAAATAGTTGAATCACCTCCTGAGTAAACAATGAAACTCCATAAGTAGCCAGTATCAGATTCGCAAAGCTCAAAGGTTTTTATGCCAAATTTAGATGACTTCAAAGGAATATATTCCCTGAATGATAGACATAGAGTAAGATATTCATCAACAGCAATATTTTCTTTTGGTACATACATTTTTTCAAATTTATTCTTCAAGTAATCTGTGATAGATTGAATTTTGAAAAATCTTTTGTTACTACTATAGTGACGGATATTATCATTATGTATCAACAAAATGTAAAAACTTTGAGATGCATTCCAATCTGTCCTGGGACATAGTTTTAGGGAAAATTTCTGTTTCCAGAAGTGGGTTTCTTGAAAAGTACGAACGAATAGTCAGTTTTTGTACAATTCTCATCAACATTACCAACCCTAAATACACATATGTACATCTCTCCGGCATCAACAGGTTTCCATTTGTTCCATCATGATCGAGAGGATAGTGGACTATTTCTAAATAATTATCTGCCTATCTATTCGTCTCCAAAACGATTTTTTCCACTATTTCCCTATCAAAAATATTTGTGAAAGACTCAACTATATTATCAACAAGTACTGTTGGACCACATATCCCAGTGAAAGGAATTGTTTTTGGAATGTTGGATTCATCAAAATCATCCCAGACCCACGAGGAAGAAAGATCATGTGCACTACTTGGTGTATCACCGTCAGTTTCGTCTCCGCTATCACAAATTTGGGGAAGGGTATTCACAGAGTAATCACCTTCTTCTTTGCTTGAACACTCGCTACCTGAATCAAGAAGCACTTCATCTTCTTCTCCCACATTTTCAACTATATCTTGTATTTCTTCTTCACTCAAAAATAACTTATTCCTTTTAGACTCTATTTGTAAATTTGTATTGTGCATCCTGGCCTTCTCCACACAAAAGAGATCTACACACTGAGAGAGTTTGGAAGTGAGGCGACGTGGCCACTACTCTGTGGGTCAAAAAAAAAGGATGAATGAACCAGAAAAGTGATTACGAAGGTCCCCTAATATGAGAGACAGAATCCAGATGCCAGGCATAAACAAAAGGCAAGCAGAATAAGAGAGCTCTTTGTGATGAGGAAGGAGGTCAACGCAGACCTTGCAATGGTGATGAGCTCAGATATTCTTTTATTTTTATTGCCTATGGAGTGCTTTTTATGTTGCAGAAGACTTGGATAATGATGAGGCATCTTCTCAGAGGCCACCGATAACATTCACCCTTCAAAAAGTGCTGAGATGAAGAGAAAAAAAAATCTTAACCGATGGAGTATCAACTGCTATACCACGTACGTTGAACCGCTAGTGGGGCCAGACCACCAATGACGTACACTGTACGGCAAACTGCGCAGAAGGGTTAATTTTCTATGAATCTAGTGTTTCAACTAAAAATTCTGAAACATTATCACTTATATGATAAACAGGACTAAATGGAACAACTTCCAAAAACAAGTTTTTCTTCTCAAAGTCTTTCATGACAAAATGCACTGTTAACAATAAATAGCCATCCCCAAAGTTTGAAGGCCATAAGTCTGTGGTACTGTTTCAGTCTTCTCCCAAGTTCTGCTTGAATGTCGTATGCTTTGATGTATAAAAATGGGATTATGCTTCGGGAGGAGGTCTGGCGGCAGGGTACAGCATAGCGTGGCTCCAAATATTTCATCAAGTTAATGAGAGGTAAAAAAATGAAATATGTACATAAAAGAAGTGTAGAAACTGTGCTCCAAACAAAATGTGATCACAAATTAAGAAATACTTACAGTTACTTTGAACTGATTTGAATGGAAGAAAGTTCTCAGCCAACATCCAACCAATTAGGTCAGTAATTTTCTTCCTGTGAGGATCATGTTCCGTGTATGATTTCCTCCAAATTTCATCGAGTGAAAGTTAAGATTCGAACAATCTGATACACTTGAAGATGAAGGAGGATCCATCCATCATCACTCAGGGATGTAGATTTTCTTGCAGGTGTATCTTCAAGACTAATTTTAGAAGTTAACTGTGTTCTTCTTCGCTGTATTAAGTTTCTTATTTTCCAGTTCCCGGAACAAGATCAGATGATTGCTTTTTAAATGAACTCTCAAGTTTGTCATAGTGTACGACCAAGCATTTTTTCCACCGCAAGGCACTCACATTAGAAAGTTAACAAGATGCCTTACTGGTGTCATCGTGCTTAATAACAAAATACTTCCACATGTCTGACATTTTGTCACATGGCCGTGAAACCACAAGTTCAGCATGTGGCTCGAGTGGTGTGTTACAATTATGTTGTGTTCTCAACATACAGTGCCAACTAGTGGATTCTTTCAGAAGGTTGCAAACAACGCCATTCGCAGTAAGCGTGGCCGTGCGGCAATACGAAATATTCAATCCTGAAATATGTATTCTGCTTTTTGTTGAGAGAGTCTTGCTTGTTTTATTTTCTGCACGTATACTCACTTGTCTTAATTTTGCTGTTTCTTCATTGAATAATGGCAAGGGATCACTAATGCATTTATACTTTTCTGTTTTTTACAGGTGTCCAGGATTCCATTATCAACTGTGTGAGAGACTTTGACCAGAAGGTAGTGAGCCCATACCTGTGCCCTCTTGAATCTCGACCAGAGGGCATAACGAGAACCTGTAATGACCACCCTTGCCCGCCTCGATGGAACTATTCAGATTTTCAGCAGTGCAGTAAATCTTGTGGCCTTGGAATCCAGACGAGAGATGTTAACTGTATACATGAAGTGACGAGAGGAGGTGGGAACACAGTTGTCGTGCCAAATAGTATGTGCCCCCAGCCACCACCTCCAGACAGACAGTACTGCAATGTCCTTGACTGTCCTGTGAGGTGGCATCTGACAGAGTGGACTAAGGTACTAACATTACCGGGTCTGACTGTTTCTTACCCATTAAACTAAGGCAGACTGGCAAATTACATAATATTTCATCAACAACAAAAACCATAATTAGCACTGCTATAGTGTTCATTGATTAACACAATTTTTCTTATTGCTTTTATGCTCAGGATAGTGTTGAATCTATGTGCACTCATTATTATTTTTTTAATCTTTGTTAATACCTACAAAAGAATAAGTATTATAATTAATACAGTCCTTTATGTCACGCACAAACCATCAAAATGTGTTACTGACATCACCCATATTGCATATGGTCACAGACTGGAGCAAACCCAAGTTATGATATTTTCTAAGCCTTTTCTAGTGCCTCCTGCCATTGAAATGTATAAATTATGTGAATAACTTTAAAAAAAGGCTTATTTACGATCACATATCAGCTAATTGTGTTATTTGTCATGTGTTTTACTGCATATATTATGAGCATTGCTGTTACTTTTTGATTATGTTCATTCAAAGTGTTCCAAAAGCTGTGGTGTTGGGTACAAGACAAGGAAAGCTGAGTGCAAGCAAGTGATGGCTCAAAGTCACGTTGTCAGTAGACCTGATTCATCGTGCATGTCTTCAAAACCTCCAGAAAAGAAACCATGTAACACAAAGCCCTGTCAAGAAATGGAGAGGCCTCACATAGCTGTGACTAATCAAACATATGTTCAGCAGAGCCCTAAGAAGAAAGTTACTCTTAAGATTGGGGGATCTGCCATTGTATTTTGGGGAACTCAAATAAAAATAAAATGTCCTGTCAAGAGATTCAATAGGCAAGTCCTTCATAGTTTTTAGTTGTTTTATCACAAGTCACTAAGATATTCTCTTTTAGTCATCTTTCGATTATCTCAATTCTAATTACGTTAATTATTTCCTCTCATAAAATTTTCCAAAAATAATACTTCTTGTTGACAGTGCAATTTTTTTATTCCACCTAGAACCAAAATTATATGGGCTAAAGACCACAAACACCTTAATTCTTCCAAGAAGTACAAAATATCCAAAAAAGGAGCCCTGAGAATCCAGGATGTAGTGTACAGGGATAGTGGAGTCTACACTTGCGTGGGTCAGTGAAATGCAATATCCATGCAAATATGAATTTTTATGTCTGCAGTGTTATATTTTGTCTAAATAAAATGATTATCAATATTTTTCAGCGGGAAGATCATCAGCTGATCTTTCCCTGTCAGTAAAACCGAGTCCTGGTCATTTTCCTACCTCTGAAGAAATAGAAAGAAATGCTGACAGAATGATTCCTCAGCAAACGAACACTGTGGAGCGAATCAGCTATGCCACCATTGATGACTCCAATGGTGAAAGCTACTCCAGGGCTCATGGTAAATCTTTTAAATATATCAAAATGTAGTGAGGAAAACCTTTTGTTCCCATCTCTATGGTTTGTAAATTAAAGGAATAATTAATATTTGATTGGAAGGGAGTGCTAAAAGATTATAAATTACCTGCCTACAATTACATGTAATCTTACAATTGTGTACTTATAGGAATGCATCATTATGAGGCTGAGAAGTGTCATAAATTAGATTTTTTGCCTGTAAACTTTAGAGTGGTGAGGCTTTGTAACAAAGCATTTTGGATATTTCCATATTTTCACATCTTTTCTATGTTGTAAATTAAAACCACAGTTGACCCATGCATTATGATTGTTTAGCCTGATAATGGATTCTCTTAACACACTGCTTGGTAAAGACAATCCTTGCGATCAGAAACTCAGGGTATGATATCTTTTGCGCCTTTGAATTTCTCATGTAATTTGGCTCTAGCTATGTCTTTAAAATTGACCTGTTTTCTGATTTTCGTGTCATTGTACAGTTAATTACCACAACTTTTCATCATCATGTGATTTACAAACTCCGCACACAGGTTTCACGTCCTATCATGTTTTGTGACCTACTAGGAGCAGAGATGCTTCGCCCAGGTGACGCATCCAGTGGCAATCGTCAGCAACATTATCCCGTCCCTCCTCCACAACCAAAGTCCATAAATACATTGGAAGATCACAGTCATGAGTTAAGAGCGGGAGAGGCAACACCAGTTCCTTTGCTGAACAACAAATTAGGCACTGAGCAAAAAAGTCGAGGCAAATCATGGACGGGGTCGAGGCAAGCCACAATGAAGCCATCGCAGCTGGATGGAGAGCAGGTGAGGATGGCCTGCTATCTAGGTCTTATAATTATGCTATTGATCGAAATGCATCCTTGGCTTTCCAGTGATGATATTTTTTTGGTAAAGAATATTGTTAATAAATTAAGTGGAAATATAGGCATCCTTGGTATGCAGTAGAAACTCTATTCATAATTTGAGAAAATAAAAATTTCAATTTCTTGATAATAGTGAAGGTTTTTTGGAATCAGATTTTGGAAAAAGAATTTTTTAAAACTTAGATTTAGCAGTTATCTAGTGTTATAGACAAATGACTCCTCTACATAACATCATCTACTATTAATTACTATGAATTTATTTATTTATTATTTACATATATTACTTTAAATCTTCTACACACACACACTACTAATAATTTACCTTGATAAGACATTGCTACCCAGTAGAAAAGAACAGGAGATAGTACGTAGTAGCCTCTTATGAAATGTTTTCACATCTGTTCCCCTTGAATACCAACTCCTATTAGCTTGTTTGGAAAGAAGTAAACTTTGTAGTTTTCCACATGTTTCCACAAAACGTGTGGAAAACTACAAAGTTTATTTCTTTCCAAACATGGAAAAGTTCCACAAAGTAAGCCCGTCGACGATTAATGTTATTCCTATTAGCTTTATTTTGGGTCACCCATCTTGTATTTACCGTGATTGAGTTAGCTTGATTTGCATCGTACTTCATGGTTTTTCATCGAACTTGAAACAGCTGTTTCATGCTAGAATTACCTCATTGCTGCCTCATTATACATTAAGCTTGTAACCATTGTTTCTGGCTGACTTAGGTACCTCTACATAATTACCACTGTGAATACCCCATTTTTATTTTAGCTCCTAAAAACTGATTATTGATGGAATTACCCTGAACCAGTTCACGGTGACTGTGTATACCTTGTCCTTCATTGGGATCTTTAGAGTATAATATTAAAGTGCATAGGGAATTATAAAATGAGGATCCAGATATGAAATAAATATGCTACAATTTGATGCATAATTTAAGAATGATAATTGAGATTTTATTAAAAAGTTATCTCTCCTATGAACTTACTGTTGCCATTACCTTGGCTGCTATTGGATGCATATGATGTGCTGCTAATAATAACTTGTGACTTAGATAGCAGGAAACAATGATTCTTGAGCATTTTTTCTCTGATTACCAAAATGCATTTGAAAGCAAATACCAATCAGCATATGATTTCAGGCTTCCCCAGTGAATGATGCTGATAAGTTCTTCTCAGGTTTCCCGCCGGGTTAGGCTCTCAATGAATTTAAAAGAATTTCGGAACTAGCCACGCAGTAATTTTAACAGATTCACCTGCTAATGGTCACAAAATTATGTGAAACTCACAGTGAAAATACCACTCGCCTGGACTGGGATTCGAAACCAGACCCCTCGATTTCGTGCTGAGCTACCCAGGCGTCCTCTCTCACTGTGAATTTCATGGAGGCTTAAATGAACCAGTTGTCTTCACAGGTACCGTGCATTGAGCAGTCTGGGTTCGAATCCCAGTCCAGGCAAATAATTTTTTCACTGTAAATTTCACACAATAAGGCTCTCCATGATCGCAGATGTTTTGACAGTAGACTTTTCTGCCATTATCAAGGCTTCAGGAGAGCCTAACCCAGTGGGAAACCCGAGAAGAACTAATCACCAATCAGCGTACATTACTCTTTGTGGTGCCCATGGCTTAGAATACCAGGAAGTACAGTTTTTAGTGGGAACATCATGTGATGGGCCAAAGCAAGTGGCATCAGGTGCCAAAAACTTATTTCACCAACAAATGTATGGAGGATAGAAATAATCTTACCAAAATCTATGCTTGGAGGCGTTCTCCTTCCTTGATCTGTGTCCACATTATTCGCTGATTTCAGGGATGCAGCGGCAAATTGATTAATAATTTTCATGAAAGATCGAAGTATTCTTTTGAGAATAGTTTTAGCTCTTTTTTATTCTTCATCCACCAATAATAACAGAGACAGTGAGCTTTTCTAACCACAATGCACAAGCTAAACAACTTATTCTTCATGGAAATAGTGCCTTTTCTAGCAAGTTTTCCATAAATTACCCTATGCCATTTACTAAATTGAAGTGATGATGAAAACTCCCTGAAGTAATACATATTAAAAAAATAAACCTCGACTAGGTGCTTATCCATTCAAATCAGGGATAACTGATGAAGTAATGAAGTAATTAGCTCGTAGGCTTCTGTGGATGTAGTGTTGACTGTTTCTTTTTTTGGGATTCATTCTGCGATTTTATAATTGCAAAAAAACAATATTTCGCCTGTCCTCCTGCCAGCTTCATCAGGTTAACTGAACTGATTCCATAGTCTCGCTTGTCTTTATATGTGAGGTAGGACTCCCATTGTTGCTGGAATTTTTAAATTTGAAAAATTCGTTTAAGATTTCTACTCAATGTGTAAGTGTCTTCTCGGTTGACGTTCTCCGGTCTCTTTGCAATTTCTATAGCCTCCCTGATTAATCTTGGGTAATAGCTAGGGATAGGAATTTTTCGGTGGTTTGAGAGGGAGAAAAGCGGTACTTTGAAATTAGGAATTTGGTACTTTCAACAAGACATTTCGGTGTTTTCACAGTGACCACAAATTTATATATATACACATAAAATACCGATTATTTCTAAGTCTAGAAAAGGGTCACTTATACTATACCCAATATGATCTGGGCTATTATGCGACACTTCCCCTTCTAGCCATGTTATGACTGAAGACAATCACCTCGGTGGCGGAACTTGGAAAAGTGGCACTAAATTTAAAAATAAAATTTAATACATTTCGTGTATTGAATGTAACTTTAGAGAATTTCCATCCTTGTGAAAGTTTGCTGCAGTTACGTTCTTCAAAGATTTTAAATTTTTCCAATTGAGTCTTTCCCAAGCAACCTGACAATTGTAGAATATGTACAGCTACTTACAAAAAAATAGTACCACTTCACAACGCAACACGCACGACAGGCTATTTAAATCCTCGATGTGACAACACTGTCGCCCTACTTGACTGCCGAACGCTATAGCGTCCGGGCAGGGCGGGCGGGGCGATCTCGGAAGCAAGAGCACCCGAATGAAACATGAGCTGAAGAAGCCAAGGCCCTGTGATACAGGGGAGTGGAAGCTCACCGGCGCGGCGGCGAGGAGCGTTTTCTTTCCCCGAAAAAAAAGAGAGGCATATGTTGTTGCTATTTGCTTAAAAGACGCCGTTCTGTTTCGAGCACCTTTCCATTTATTAATCTCGTTTCCAGTTGAGCATGTGGTGTTAGCGGTGAAAGGTGTGTTTCTGGGAGGAAAAGTAAACCGAAAATTAAAAGATACTAAGCGTGATTGTTACACTTGTGGAATGCCGCAGTTGACACCTAGATGGAGAAACCGAGTGGCAGAAATGCTAACGGCAAACATGCCAGTCCAGACCATGCATGACCAGAGGAAGACGTGTGCGTATTGGACTACGTAAGGGAAAATCCTTTCTGACTGCCGATGAGACTAGGGATGCGGTTGGTGTTTGGTCATGTCGGAGGCTGCAATATGCAGGACTTGAGGCGAGGCGTGCAACTTTGAAGGAAATTTTTACAGATGCTCACAAAGTTGCACGTCTGGATTCGCGAGGCGCTATGTGTCTAATAGGATAGAAGCAGTGTGGGCGGTAACATGATGTCACAAATAGGTGGGAGGGAAATGACTCAACGTAGATTTCGGCTTGATTCGTCCACTTCTGTATCTCAAGCCAAAAGGTTTTCATACTTGCTTTCGGAGCTCGGTTATCATAATCTAGCGATGCAGATAAATACATGCAAATGCATAAGCTTCAAATGTATACTTTCCTGATAGAAAAAGGCTGTAAATTGCACTTAAAATAACCAGTTATCCAAGAAATATCTTGTTCTAACAGTTTATTTTTCTTTGAAGTTCAAGCTTTTGTCAACTCTTCTGTTGGTTTCATCATACAATAATATATACGCAATGAATTATTCCCTGACGAAGCCGAAAGAAGAGTGAGCTAAATCTTTCATTTCGTAAACATTACGGCGTGATTCCAAAAAATAGCTTTCACAACGATAAAAAACAACTTAAAATGATACGATTTACTTTCTTTTAGGGAATTGGTCACTTGTAGCCCTGAAAGAACTCAATGGTGTTACGCCCATATTCTACTATCGTGTCAGAACAAAGATAAATATTTTCCGCTAAGTCAATGAAAGCTCGTTAAGATTGTTCACAGGCCACAGTGACATAATGACACAATGTTGGTAGAGGTTACAATTGATAAATCACACATACCCTTGTAGGTCAAGGAATGCGTGGAGGGATTTGGGAATCATACAGTCGACTTGTGCACCCATTAAAACCTATGATTCAACACCTTTGTTGCCACGACTGGCTTGCCTACACCTCGTAACCTTTGACCCTGGCGTAACCCTTGGAGGTCAAGGGATGACAAGAGAGATCTGAGGACCTGACCATCATTTTGGCACCCTTTTAAACCTAGAATTCAATGCATTTTCCCAATTTGGTTGCCGACACCTCGTGGTCTTAGCCCCCACGTAACCCATTATGGTCAAGGAATGACAAGAGGGATCTGGAGGACATCACCATCTAATTTAGTATCATTTCAAACCTATTATTCAAGTATTTGTTGCCACGATTTGCTTGCCAACACCCTGTGATCTTTGACCTCTGCATAACTGTTGTAGGTCAGACAATGGCAGAAAAGACCATCGACTTGGGCAGCTTTTTAAACCTATGATTCGACACTTTTGTGCCCCAAATTCACTCTTTGTCACCCTGAAACCTTAACTGGGCCCTTCCAGGAGTCACAATTGGATTTCCGAAGACGAAAGTGGTTTCATCATATTCCCCATGCCCATAAACCCTTGTTATAAAAGTTTCGCAAAATAATTCTGACTTGTTTGTCTCGAATATTTCAATATTGAAAGCCCATACAGCAAAATTTGGATTTTGTATTGGACCCCCATTCTGGGGTCAAAAGGACAATTTCCTAAAACTTCGCTTATAGTCTACAAAACACAATTTCTTTCTACCCTGGCGCCAAATTTCATCAATGTGGCACTAACGGAAGTGTCTAAAGTTAGAGGTCAAAAATGACACACGATGAATGGGTCACTCTGGCACATCAATTGCTCAACAATCAGTATACATTAATTGCTCTGTGGCATTGCCCCTCATAGATAAAAAATGTATCAGAATTTTTCTTTCCGATTTAAAATTTTTATTTCAAGAAAGTTGAAAAACAAAATCATATTATTTTAACTAGAATAGAAAATCATCGTTGATATTATGTGTCGATGTCTGTTTTTTTTTCAATTGTTTTTAGTATTCTCCTCCACCTTCAAACTAAGGTAATTTAAGTTAATAATAGGAGTTAACACTAAGTCATAATTTTCCACTAACGCCAGGTAGCGTTACATAACTGAAACAATGTCAGTTTTCACTCCAGGAAGGCAATCGAAACTTGTCTCAGGAATAAAAAATACCATCCTCTCTCTCCTCCCCCGTGTGTTTCCACTCCTCAGTATCCATGAGGCTTGGTTTTGCCGGCACAACTGTCCGCTGGGTTTCCCGACTTCCGCGAATGACAGTCCGATGAGACCACAATCGGCAGTGGATGGTCCACAAGTGTTCCTCGAAAAGCGGTTCAGTCATATAATCTCTTAGTAATTTCGAAAACTGGAGTTCCTTAAAGTCTGTGCCTACACCTGCAGGGTCGGCGAGCGAGATGGAGAGGCACGACGACGGTGGTCCGCATTACGAAGGGCAGTGCCATCCCTAGAGTAGTGTGTCAGGTGTCGCTGCACTGGGCCCAGCGCCTATGGGGGCCCCACCCGGGCTTGAATCTTTCAGACGGCGCGGGGAAACCCGCCTATTACCCGAAATTACCTACTACCTAGTGCACATATAAATTTATTGAAACTATTTGCCGACTTTCGTTTGCATAGGGCCCCTCAATCTCCAGGGACGGCCCTGACGAAGGGCATTCTTAAGTTATTTCGGCGAAAGAACCCGAACTTTTCCCTGCAGTGCCAGTGAGCTTCGAGCCCCCTTTAACATGGGGCGTTGGCTTCTCCAGCTCGTTTCATTCGGGTGCTTCGGAGATCGTCTACCTGACGCGATAGCGTTAGGCAGTCAAGTGGGGCGACAGTGTTGTCACATCGAGGATTTAAATAGCCTGTTGTGCGGGTTGCGTAGGGAAGTGGTACGATGTTTTTGTAAGTATCTGTACATGACCGTACTTTTATCGATACAATAAAATCCATCTTTTTGATACTAGAAAGCTCGGTCTCTTGCACTTAATTTTGCATTCGGCATCTCAATAACTCGTCAAAATCACTTGCAAGCACAGAAACCAGGAATAAAACTAGGATACTTAACAATTGTCACTGGAAAACAAAGTCATTTGACAGAAATGGCTAAAAACTAGTGATTCAAACAATAAAGTCAATCTTGGTGCCATGCAATAAATAAATATATCGACAATTATATTGATGTCGTAGTTGGCCTTGATTGGTGCTTTAAAGCCAGCTCCGCAACCATTGCAATAAGGTCGTTCACTGTGATGCAAAATTGCAATTTAATTCACGAATTCGGTTAATGGATTGGAAAATAGATTCAAACAATAAAGTCAATCTTGGTGCCATGCAATAAATAAATATATCGACAATTATATTGATGTCGTAGTTGGCCTTGATTGGTGCTTTAAAGCCAGCTCCGCAACCATTGCAATAAGATCATTCACTGTGATGCAAAATTGCAATTTAATTCACGAATTCGGTTAATGGATTGGAAAATAGATTTTCGGTGGAGACAAAATTCTTCTATACTCAGCCACTCCCTCTTAAATCAAAAACAAAAATTTGCGAAACTTGCCGCCCACTCAAAAAGTTCGTGACAACATCAGAGATCCGGTTCAGTTTCTAATTTGCTCACTGGAAAGCAAGGGAAGGGAAATGCTGCATAATGCCCAGCGTGATTCGACAGAGCAGCGAGTGACTTCAAAACTTTTCATGTTGGTTCTTTTACGTGAAAGGTTTAAGAACCCCGATTTTTCGTTGCCGATAATTCGAAAAGCAGGCGACGGATCAAAAAACAGAAAAATACGTCTCTCTTTATTTTTCAAACTTTCGGAATTGGCATTTAAAAACTCTTGGCAAACAAGCCCATTGAAATGAAACAACTCAAAGCTGCTATTCACGCATGCGCAGTCCGTCTCATCTTCAAATCCGTAGTAGAGTCTAATGAACAAATCAGAAAAAAAATTTTTAAAATCAGAAAAATATGTGTCTCTTTAGTTTTCAAACTATAATTAGCATTTAAAATCTCTTGGTGAACGATCCCATTGAAATGAAACAACTCAAAGCTGCTATTCATGCATGCGCAGTCCATCTCGTCTTCAAATCCGTAGTAGACTGTTATGAATAAATCAGATCCAAAATAAAAAATTGGAAAAATACGTGTCTCTTTAGTTTTCAAACCATAATTGGCATTAAAAAACTCTTGGCGAACAAGCCCATTGAAATGAAACAACTCAAAGCGGCTATTCACACATGCACAGTCCGTCTTGTCTTCAAATCTGTAGCACAGGGATTCCCAAACTATGTTCCACGGAAGGCTAATGGGTGTTCCGAGTAACCTATAATGGCTTTATATGCTGCTACCTAAACACAATGGTTTAATATATGCGAAGTCCACAAGGTGTTCCATTAAAATTTCAGGATTTACGAAGTGTTCCATCGCAGGAAAAGTTTGAGAAACCCTGCTGTAGCAGATTACTTAGAATTAATGCGCATATTGCTTTTCCTTTGTTCGATTCACCTCGGAGCGGAGAGCCACCGATCATAGATGCCGATAGGTGGTTATTCCACTAATTGTAAATAGAAGGCACCGCGGCGTGACGAGCTGTGTATTGCCGGTTATCACCATAAATCGAAAGCACCCGATGTCACGCATGTGAATCTGCTAACTACGTTGTACTTTGATGGAACACAGGAGATTTTCTCTGTAGTTCCAGACACATAAGGGAGAGTGGCATATGCCGTTGGCTGCTCTCTATCTTCAGCCTACTTACCCTTTAGTGAAGAGAGAGTATTGAATAATGTCCAGTGTATCATTGCTGGGCCATTCTAGGCTTTTACTCTGCTTTCGCTATAGGCCAGAGGGTAAAATAATCATAACGGCCATTAATAAATTGAATGATTTGTTTACAGGTGACCCCTTACTTGGAATTTTTTAATATTTTTAACAAATTGATTTGCCTCAGTGGTCATAATTAATATAATAATTAAAAGCAGTTTTGTAAATCAGATAGACTAAGGAATTGCCCCAATAGCAGTACTCATCCAATTACTCCTATAAAAATTCTTTCTCATAAAATTTCTTGCTGTGAAGCTTTCTATTTGTGTTTATATTCGACTCTAATGGCATATTTTCTTCTGATTTTGTCATTTTAGTGGTTGGCTGTGAAAAATGATGAGTGGTAAAAAAAGAGGCTAGAGGCAAATTATTCTCTGTGGCATACACGTCTTCATGTATAATCCATAAACTTATATGTTCATACATATCAACAGTATACTCCATAATTAACATATTTGTTATTGATAAAATTATGAAGTTACCTTTAGCTCAAAACGATGAGAGTTTCTACTGTATATATTATGATTCTGTGTAATTTAAAGCATTTCCTGGCTGTGATAAATTCCCATTTTTTTACTATATTTTTAATAGTGTTTCCAAATAATGTGAGGTTATATGCTTTGAATATAATTGTTCTAAAACTGTCATTAAAATTTTACTCCTAATCTGTCAATATTTTATCACATACTTAGATTACATCATATCAAAATTTACTTAGATTTGTTCCCATAAGGTTTAATTTTAACCAACCTTCTTCTGCATTGGCAGCATTTAATTAAAAGTAGTGAATCACAATTAACCAAGCTCCTGGTGTGAATGGTAGGTCCTGAGTGAAAGGTTTGAAGGGAATAACACGGACAGAAATGGTGTGTAAAAATTAGGTATCTCCCATTATCGTAATTGGTATCCTTCTTGTGTAAGGCATTGATATCTAATTTATGACATTTATTTATATTCTTAGCTAATACAGCACAATCATTATATGTAATTCATAATCTTCATATTATATCCCATCTACCCAGATGCTTGGCGTAAGTTTCATAATGCTGTACTTGTACCTATAATTGTTATGATATTTTCATCTGATGTTTCGGCCATTTAATTCATTTATTGATCTTTTTTCTTTTTCATGGAATTTCTCATTCTCTTATTGTTCTGTTTTTCCAGTTTATTTGATTTATCATCATATTTCATATCTTCTTAAATTGAGCTTATATTCAAATTTAAAAGCAAATAGCCACCATATATGTACCTATATACTCGAGTATAAGTAAAAAGGTTTTTACCTTTTTTTGCCAATGAAAGCCAATTTTAGTCATCATGAAATCAGGGGAAAAAATTTTCAAGGTCAATATTTCTGCATATTGGCCACATAAAACCATAGGTATCTCTAATTCTCATAAACCATGGAGAAGAATAGCGGAGTAATACCTTAATTTAAGTAGGTAATAATTTTTACATTAATACCTACTACTTCCAAATGTACTTGTTAATTCTGCTTTGTGATATTAGTGTATTCCACAATGCCAATTGCATTGTATAAATATTGCATGACCAATCAAAAAACACTAGAATTTATAGCTTAGCTATGGGCAATGCTAGGGCTGTAAATCTCCATAAATACAACTGATCAATATTTTGCATAGCTCGTACGCTTCTGCGGATGTAGTGTTGACTGTTACTTTTTTCGGGATTCATTCCACAATGTTAAAATTGTAAAAAACAATATTTCGCTTGTCCTCCTGCCAGCTTCATCAGGTTAACTGAACTGATTCCTTAGTCTCGCTCGTCTTTATACAAATGAGTGAGAACTCCCATTGTTTCCGGAATTTTGAAATTTGAAAAATTCGTTTAAGATTTCTACTCAACATGTAACCGTCTTCTCGGTTGACATTCTCCGGTCTCTCCACAATTTCTATAGCCTCCCTGATTAATCTTGGGTAATAGTGTACCTCCTTTGATATTAATTTTGTCTCCTCAAAGTTGAAATTATGAGATGGTGTTCGGCTATTGCAGAAATGCAGTAATTATTATTTTTAATTGCCTGTTGATGCTCTTGGAGGCACATTTTAAGGGCTCTGCATGTCTGGCCTACATGTGGATGTCCACAGCTGCACAAAACTTCATATATTCCTCCTTAGAGGTTCTGTGGAAGCTGGTCTTTGGCTTTCAGAAGTACGTACCCTGTATTTGTCGCGCATGTGAATCTGCTAACTGGGTACATTGTACTTTGATAGAATTCTGGAAATTTTCTCCGTAGTTCCAGATACATAAGGGCCGTAGTTCCAGCATATGCCTTTAGTTTCTCTCTATTTTCTGTCAGGTCAGTGGGATATTTATTTTGAACCATGAGAGAATTCCTTTCTTCTTTCCATGCAGATTTCAAGATGTAGTCACGGCGGAAACCATTTTTCTCAAATGCCCTTAATAAGTGCTGCTTTTCACCGGTGATGGAATCGGCATCCGAGATCGTAAAAGCTCGATGATACAGCATTCTCATGACTGAGGCTTTCTGTTGAGGGTGGTGGTGCGATGAGCCATGTAGGTAGTGGTCAGTGTGGGTACATTTCCGGTACACAGAATGACCTAATGTCCCATCTTCTTTCTTCTGGACCATAACGTCTATGAATGGAAGGTGGTTGTCCTTTTCTTTTTCCATTGTGAATTTAATAGAGTTGCTTTGCCCATTTGGATGTTGCAGGAACTTTTCCAGCTCTTCTTTTCCATGAGGCCAGATAGCGAAGGTGTCATCTATGTATCTTACGAATACTTTTGGTTTTTTGTCATATGATTGTATCGCTTTTTGTTTTAATACCTCCATGAATAGGTTAGCTATCACAGGAGAAAGAGATGAACCCATGGCAGCTCCAAATTTCTGTTTGTAGAAGATTTTATTCCACAGGAAATATGAATTGTTTAGGCTAAATTCGACCATTTTTGGGATGTCTTCTGGGAGGTTGGATGTGAGAGACTTGATGATTTCTACCGCTTCATCCGTTGGTATATTGGTGAAAAGGGAAACTACATGAAAGCTTGCAAGAATATCTGCCTTGGTGACCTTGGATCTTTTGATGATTTCAATGAAATGCATGGAGTTTTGAACGTTAGTTTCTGTTCTTCCCGAGAATGGAAAGAGTTCATCAGCAAGATATTTAGCTAACTTATGAGTAGGGTAATCAATAGCACTTACGATCGGTCACAGTGGAATGCAGTTTTTTTCTACCTTGGTTAGGCTGTATTACCTTGGAGGTTTAGGTACAGTTTGAAGAACCCAACGTCTTTTTTCTTCCGGAATGGGTGACTGAGTGATGATGCGCTTAATTTCTCACTGTATTTTAGCTGTCGGGTCACCTACAGCTAAAATACAGCATTTTATATAATTTTAACATTGCGGAATGAATCCCGAAAAAAGAAAGTCAATATGTTGCATAATTTTATGATACGGGTACGAAAGCTATGGCAGATGGTGCAGAAGATAATGATACCGTTAAGCAAGACAACAAAAATTAAATAACTTCCTCTTCATATAATAAGACTGACAGACATCAAAGGGTACTGTAGATATCAACATGGCTGATTTTGTAGCTGCTAAATATATTATTGTTAAATTTATTGATATATAGTTGTTCTGTCTTTTATTTTTAATGTCTCTCACTCAAGATATGTTAAACCTGTTCCTTGCATGGTGGAACAATTATCAATTATCTCATAACTGCGTAAGTCTTCCGCGAATATAAATTCATAGTAAATTCACTGCATTATTAGCATTAGATCCAAGTTATCTTATGGGCTTTCTGCGAACCGAAAAGTTATGGAAATTCTTACCCTGTAATTTGTCTAGTGATAAATTCTCCCCAATATTTCCCTTTCTTTTCTGTAAGGAATATCTACTGTGCTGGCTGGGGTTGATTTAAATCATCATATTTCCTCTTGTTTACGTGTTATAATAATGGATCAGCTACTTTTGTGCATCTTATGCTATCCTTCAATTAATAGGTATTCTCGTCTCCCAAATTGAAGCCAATAAAAAATGTGTTATTAACCTCTTCTTATATTGTCTACTTGTCTATCATTAGTACTATCTATCCTCTTATTATCCACATGTTGTGTACTTATCCTTGCATTTATAAATAATTCAATAAAAAACTTATATACTTAGTGAAGAAATCTAAGCTTCACTGCTTATGGCATTATTTATACTCAGAAAGGGAAATTTTTGAGGGCCATTAGTTTTTCCTTCTTCCTATTTGTATGCTTAAAAATGCTGTGGTGATGTATGTTAAAAGTAAAGGAAGTCTCTTCAGAGATATAGAGTTTACCAATTGGTAAACACACAGGTAAGATAATTAAGCACCACATCATTTGTGCAATCGCAATGATTGGAAATGCTACATATTGTTGAACCTTGATTTTATGCCAACACAGTGGACTATAAAGATCTTTGTTGTGTGCAGTCAAATCATGTAAAATGAAGCTGATGTGCCAGCTGTAATATTAGAGCTCATAGCCATAACATAAATTGTGCTGTTTCTTAATGAAAATTTATTTCCCAAATAAGGGATACCAAAGAGAGAAAAGTATTGAAGTCAATGCTCTCATATCCCCTGAAAGAACCCTTATGGATTTTTCTCAACTTCCCTTCATTTGTCATTTTTTTTGGGTGAACATTTTTCTCTCTCCTTCCAAAATTAACCCTTTCGCGCCGAAGCCTTGTGGAGGGAAATTCGTCCACGTTACGAGCCTCTTGAAAAATTTCTGCACTCCCCTGTACGAAGCTCTCTCGCGTCGATGGAAGGCAGGGGTCCGATCCCTTAACCGTTTTGTGACCCAACTCAGCGGGACGCCCATCCCTTTTCTCGGCCGCTGTCCCAGACCAAAGGAGGATTAAAGACACCTTCACAGCGCGATTCCACGGTCATCTGACTGAAAATGCAGTGTTTTATATAAACATATATTTGTTGCTTGCATCGATTTTTTTAGATTAAAAATAAATTCCTTGTTTTTTTCTGAGTGTGCAGAAATTTTAAACGGAGTTCTAATGTTCATATTGACGGATTGCCGACGGTCGATTGCCGTTCTGTAACTCCGTTGATATTAACACTAGAATTTCGTTTAAAATTTCCATGTGGTAAGCAAAAAAAGAAGAATTCATTTCTAACTTTAGATTTCGAAAGTAAGCAACAAATAATTTTTTAGAAAAAACACTGCAAAAAGCTATAGTTGACCGCGTGAGAGGATAGGAAAGGGTCGATCCCAGCGGCCGGGGAAGGCCCTGGGCTCGAGCTAAGTTGGGACCCGAGGGGCAACCACATATCTGGGTCTATTGTTTCCGCGGCGGTCACTTTCCTCCACCCCGCGCCGCATATACACGGCATTCGTTCATTTGCGTCGGAAAATTGACGCCGCATATATGAGGCTTTCGTTCGTTTGCGAAGAAAATTCTCGCCGCATATGCGCGGCATTCGGCGCGAAAGGGTTAAGGACCCCATCCTGCCCCTTATACTTTGTCGAAAATGAATCAATGTTACTTGCCATGTGGAGTGTTGTTTATCAGCTCTTCCTCAAAGTGTGATGGTGACATGTTTATTTGCCATGTTTTTCTCCCAGTTCTAAGTAAATCAAGTTTCTTTTCTTTAATAGCTACCATACTTAATGTTACCCCTCTTAGTCTCATTGCAGTATGTTGTCAGTTGCCTTACCCTTGGGTTATGAGATGTTTTACTAACATGACTTCAGGAATCGACCAGAAAATAGTTTTTTTATCAGTTTCTGGCTTATCCTCTTGCTCTTTTTTTGACTGTATCAAATTACATGTGCTTGTCAGAGAAAGACTGCCAAGTTCCAGAAACTACCAAAAATAAAGATATTTATTACTAGAGAATATAATAATGGTGAGTTTTTTTTGCTATTATGGGATAACAATTACTGTGAAACCTCAGTTAAATGTTATGGAACAGAAATTATCACTGACAACTGAATTAAACATATAACCAAGTTTACACAGTATAGGTAAAGTAGAAGAGCCTAATCCAAAATCGTTACAAATATGCATCCCAGTGGAGTCATTTTAAATGTGATGCTATATAAAGCTTTAACAAAATTTAAATTAATAATAAGAGCGGTTTTAGTCTCTTACTTCATGCAAATTAGCTTGATGTATTTCATCAATGGTATCTGACTTGGACTTCACGATATGCATGATAATATGAAGCAGTTCAGTAGGTTTGCTCAAAGCTACATTAGAATATATGAGGTAAATATGTCTCAAATCAGTGTAGTAGGTACATGGATTCAATCAATAGAGTAATGTTAATCTGGTTTTGTTCCTGAGCTCCTAAAATCAAAGTTCTGCTACAGTAGTGGGTGTATCTAAGTAAAACTTGATGTTTACTGATTACTGTAGGAAAAAAGTTATAAAAATTTCCAAGGCTGCCAGCCATTTGAAATAAATTATTTTGTTGCCTCAGTTGAGGGAAAAAAATTCTTTTGCTTGGACTGAAGTTTGGAGTAAAAGTCAGTTGTCTTGTGCAGCAAATTGATGTCATGCAACACAAGTAAAATGAAAGGGTGTCTTTGTTAATGAGATCATAAGTTTGCAGTTTTAATGAACACTTTGAGTGAAGACCACATCTGTGTTCGTGGTCTGCTACCCTTGCTTGGGGTGGAGCATGTCAATAGACATGCACTGTTGAAAATATAAATGTGCCTTAAAAAATCTTTCTTCTGAAAGGAAAAATGAAGCTATGAAGTTCTGCAGCCGAATTGTTAAAAATGGAGCAATTATTTGTAAGCTTTCCTTTACATTTACTAATCTTTCCTTCATGCTCCTCTTCCTTTTGCAGCTAGCACCAATTGGTGATTTGTTACCGAGCTGCTGTCTATTTCCCCTGTATTTGTGCCTTTAAACCTATCCATTTCTCTAGAAATGCTAGGGGCTTCATTTCCATTCTCTGCTCTTTAGCCCCATGCATAAAAAATGGCAGTTTGTAAGCCAGTGCTATCTTTGATCATTGCATCCTCTCCTCTTGCACCCGCAGGGGAACCTAGCACCCTCCCCCTTCTCACCCACGATTGGAGCGAGCCCAGTCACCCTTGCGCCCCCACATTTGTCCTTTGACGGAACTGTCGGGGATCTCAACTCCAACCCCACGACCAGCTCGGGGAGTTCTCGCCCCATGCCTCACTTCCAGAGGCTCCTTGCCAATTTGCAGGTGAGGGGGGTTGTGGAAATGCTGAGAATGACCCACAAAAGGCATCTTTAAGACATTCCATTTTACTGTTTTGGGTTCACATAGCTAGCTAGCCAGCACTTTAATCTTTAATTTTATCCCCATGCACTAAATACTTAGCTGAATATTCCATTTTACTCCCTATTACCACTTTAAAATAGCTTTTGCTTCTACCTTTAGTGTTTAATGCAACACTGCTTCTTACCTTTAAAATAGCTTCAATTGTTCGAAATGCTTGGAATGAGCCAGCTGCCTTTCTTCATTGATCTCTGCATGCCTTCCTTACGCTCAGTAATTAGTGGGATAACATATCAACCTCACAAATTATTCTAATTTCAAGGGTCAGTCACTTATAACTCTTGTGTTGGTCTGAATCAATATAGGTACATACCTTTTCCTTACTCTTTATTTCTTTGGTGTTTTGACAGAGTGGCCACAGTGCTAATTTATAATCATTGGTGCCATAGATACTGTATACAAAATGAGAATGAATACAGTCAGTAAAAATATTACAGTTCATAGTATCTTAGTTAAAATTGCAGCCCATTGTGTGACAGGCCTTTCATATTTTTAGACAGTGCTTTAATAATCCCTGTGAATGTCTATATGAGTCTATATATACTATCACTTCCTCTTATTGAAAATTTCCTGGGTGAAGGATGATAAATTAATTCAAAACCATATTTGTTACAGGTCACTCATTCACTCAAATAATTCAAAGAATTGTATTACTTAACACATTTTGATATGAAGGATGATGCTCCCTGCCCTCTTTCATTTCCTTTTTGTGTAAACTTCTCCAGAGTCTTAACTCTACTTCCATTTTCTTCTGCCAAAATTAAAAGTGACTTAGGAACAACTTTAATTGTCTTGTGAAAGTATATACATAATATATGGAAACCTCAATTCATACAAGAAGAATCATTATGTGGCATACTTGCAGATAATTTTATCTGCTCTCTTGTTTTGGCGTTCACCAGGGATAAAATTCTATCTATTTGAGTTTGGTTTTCTGCCTAGAAAAATTGTGCAAAAATGTAAGTAGTTAAAGCATAAAAATAATTTAAGATACATACATAGTTGTTCCAAATTTCTACCTAGTTCTGCAATCCTCAAAAAAATATTTTCACAGATGTTTCACCCCAGCCAACTACTTGGGAAAATTTCACAAATTTCCCTTTATCATCAGCCTTCCTTGAATAGCATTTGCATCTGCTATGCCATCTACACATCTGCTGATCCAGTGAGAATTTAAAATGCATCTGCTAATTACCCTACTGGTTGCCATAAGGTCATTTGACACATGAGCACACTGTTTGTAGGTTACTGCAGAAGGATAAAACTGCACAAAGTGTTATTTTGGCTAGTACCTCCTATTTCAAGAATTTAGAACATGAGGATCCCTAATGTATTCTTTAGGCTGAGTATGTTGTTGATTGTTTGTCGGGGGGGCCTTCGACAGGAGCCTGGGCACCTTGACCTTTCTTGGTCCATTGTGCCAACCCTATGCCTGTCTGTCACTTGCAGACAGGGGACAAGAGCACCACGATAGAGATATGGAGGAGTGGCATCCAACCTCCCCAGTACAGGTATAGTGGCCTCCACCCTCCCTCTAACCTTCCCGGTCTGGGTATAGCTCCCTCCGGGCTCTGGGTGGTCTGGAGGGAGTATCGCCTCTCCATCCACGCCTGGTCGAGGTATGGAGGAGGGTCACCCATCCAACCCCGGTCCAGGCCCTATGTTGCTTAACTTCGGTGTTCTGACGGGAACCGGTGTTTCAACGTAGCTAGGCCCTTGCCTGGGGCTGAGTATGTTACTCATACAGTCATAATGGAAAGTATTTATTTTATTTGGATATAGTGAACTCCAGATTATCCGTGGGTGTCTTATCCGTTTTGCAGATTATCTGTGAGTGATTTTTTACTCTTCATTGATATTTTCTGTTGTCAATAAAAAAAAATTCAATCCAAAACACATTTGGATTTTAGCATTCTATTACAAGCAAGACTTACCTAAGGCCATTTCTTGCCTCTCAAATCCACCTTAGACATAAAACGTAATTGTTTTCCAAACTTGCTCACAGTGAACATGTTATGTTTACCTCATTGTTCATGGTCAGTATCTTTCCAACTTTTGAGCCGTGAGTATGCACTCTTTGGAGCTTTTTCGCTGGTATATTTTTAATAATTAATGGTTTTGTCCACGATAAACTTCGTGAGATCCACTGAAAAAATCTGGTATTGCAGAATCTTCGCTAGCACTCATCTAGAATCTTGGGGATCAAATCCATGAATTTCCAGATTTATATCCATACAGGCCCGGCTTAAGGCCTTGGGCGATACGGACGACTGCCCGGGGCACCGCAAAGGAAGGAGAAAATTTGAAAAAATATTTTTTTAATACGTTTAACTGGTGAATAGGTATGATAAGCAGGGAGGAGGGGCCAGAATACTCTCTTGTTCGGGTTAAAATTTTGGCTTAAGCCGGGCCTGGATCCATAGAGTGCCATATGAATTCCGGGGAAATTTTCCTTCGAAGGTGGCCGTAAATTGTCTTCATCTGAGCTATCGTCAGATTCTGAAATCTAACATGAGTGGTGCGCGCTAACCAAAAAAAGTTATACTAACGTTATTCTAACGTTAGCGTGTTGGTGGGGTTATATGTTGTCTCTTCTTTTAGGTGGGAATTACTTGTCAGTTGTTATCTCCCAAAATGGATTTCCCAGGACTTACTTGTATTTTACTTGGCACGCTTGCATTTATGTCTAAATTAATGTGTGTGCTGTAATATATTTCTTCATGGTAGTATTACAGTGCCTGATATGTAGTGTAGGAATGTCTAGCCACAGGCTATTTAAAAACAGATCACATAAAAAGATACTCTTCTATCCACTTACTTGACCACTTTCAACTTCCTCCCTAAATGTCCTTCCCTCACCACCTTCAGAATTATCCCCCAAACCTTACTTTTACTCAGTCCTCAATTTATGTCATTCTGTTTTGCATCTGATTCAATGTTATGTCCATACTAGCAGGGGACACGGGAACATTTTTCCTGGTTAAACTAAAAAACATTTGTAGCTTATTTAAAAAATATATAAATGAACACAAAAGGTAATTTGTACATTACATGATTGCCTCTTCAGTAGCATAAAAAGCATGAATTAATTTTGCTCTTTCATTAAAATGTAATTAATAATGTCATTCATTTCATTCTGTTACACATATGATTGCCTCTTTGGAATAATTTTATCCCTGCTGCGCTGGCGACGAGAAATGTGCATCCTTTCAAGCAAGTGATACGTGGCCTTCTGTTTGGTACTGTTGCATTTATCCCCACCTCCAAACACTGAAACCTTTATGCAGCCTTGTTTTGAGGATTGTCCTCCTCCTCGTTTCTAGATTCTCTTGTACTACTTTGCTCTGCTTCTGTAATGCTTGTACATAAATTTGTCGTAATGTTCTCCCCACTTTCAAGATTGTGGTAGAACTTCATTTGCTTGGCATGGAATCATAGCGTCATCAACAGTTATGGAAGGTTTTCTATAATTCATAGGCATGCAAAATCATAAATTTTAATAACATTTGTAAATAAAGTTTTGAAAATAGATGAGAGCAGTTACTATGATGAAATAAAATGTTTAATGCTCAGGTAAGAAGCATAGAAGTGCATAATAGAGAAAAATGGAATTGACATTTGAAAATTCAAGACTGATCGCATGACTTCTTTTTCCTAATCTAAACATATGTTAATCCTATCTTAAATAGTCATTCAAATGTATTTATTTTTGAACAATTGGGAAAAGACAAACTTTTAAATTTATGCCTTGGTAAATAATTAAAGTGATTAAGAATATCTGGTTCCATTTTACGAAGTTGTGATGATTTATGTTGCACTTCTTCAGCTCCCATCCCCAATGTAAATCGAGGACTTACTGTACTTAACCCTTCAACCCCAGAGGAGATTTAAAAGAATCGTATCTCATGTGTAGGAGAAGATTTAAATGGAATCTCTGGGTTTCTACTAATTTAAATAGAATCGCTGCGACAAAGTCACTACGTTGCTCGATGGCAAGTGAAGTTTGTGCCCAATGTAGTGACTATGTAGCTCATTGTTGGAAGGGTTAAAACCACCAAATCCCTATCAAAATCCACTGCCCACATTCCCTACCAAACCTAGTGTTGAGCTAGATGCAAATTGTGTCCTATCCTTATCACCAACTTCTCCCCCAAAACTTCCCCCCCTTTTATTTTCCTTTTGTCCCTTCTTCCTCATGTACCACAAATGATAGTCCATCTCCTATGCAATCTCTGCCCTGCTTTCGACATTGACCTCACTATCACTCCCCTCAGTATCCGTTTGAATGCCCACCGATCCACCAGTAAATGGTCCCTCCTAATTTCTCTCCCTCACCCTCCCCACCCTTGCTTCCTCCCACAGCCGAGAGTTTGATCTAAAGCTCAGTGTATCAATGTAGGAATCCTCACCTTCCTCCCACCCTCAGCTTCCCCACTCAAAGTCAAGACCCTCGAGCAGGCATGCATATGGATTTTTGGAGCATTCAATTCCCTGGCTCTGAACAGGACCCACTAATTTTTGCTCATTCCTTTCACTTTTCTCCTCTACTGCTTCCTGCTTCTTTCCTTACCCTTCCTCTTACTTTCTTACTCTCAATCCTCTCCCTCTTCCCTCTGTCCTCTTCTTTTCTGTGAGGTAGGCCTACTTCTGAGTAGCCAAAGATTTGGAAATCTTTAGCACGTGTTTTCTTTATTGTATTTTCTGCATTTTTAAACTGCCATACCTGTGGCTTCACATATTGTTGCTATGATATTTTGAACTTTTTGTCTTGTAATAAAATACTCTTTCTTGACATTTCATGAGAATCCATTTTGGTGAGGTATACTCTTTGTATAAGAATGATTTTTCTTGAAGAGGAACTAAGTGACTTCATGATAATGTCAAATAGTTGATAATTTCCTTTATAGAAATCATTAATGGTTCAAAATTCTTTTGCATTGAGCACAAAGGAGCATAGGCGTAGCCACGGGTGTGGCACCTGTGGCACACCTATTTTCCTGAAACCCAAAAGTTTTTTTCTCAAAATTTCCCTCCCGCAATAAAATGATATCTCCGTTTTTCCCAATAGCCCTTTAAATAACCCAAATTGACAGGTTTATGAAGGCGTGAGTCTCTCGACGTGTCTAGTGTGAAGACAAAGATTATCGGGGAAACCCTTTTATTTTCCAAACTTACATTGTTCATTAAAATTCCCTTCAATAATTTGGATTGACAGGTTTACAAAGGCGAGAATTTCATGACATGACTATTGTCTAGGCAACGATTATCGGGTAAACTTTTTTTGAAGTTTTGAAAATATAGAACTGAAGTGGGCGTATACAAAATTTGTCAATTAACTCCAAAAATAAAACCCCTTACTCATTTTTTCAAAGTTAAACCCTAATCATGATTGGTCAAAATTGTACAAGAGCCTCCACCTCTTTTCTGAAAATACGGAAACCGATTTTCTTCCTGTCTTTAATCGAATTAGTCTCAATTTTGACCTCGCTGTGAACATTTCGTGAAAGTTTGCGTCCATTACCATACTAATGATGCCACACCTATTGCTGGTGGCTGGCTACGCCTATGCAAAGGAGATATATACAGTAAAATTAAATTGTGAAGACGTAACTAGGTGGCAGGTCATCATAATAATAAATCAAACTTACGCAATTTATTTAGTGTATACAACCATCTTCAGGTGCAGTGTATGCCATTTACCTGGAGATGGTGTATTGCTGAAACTGGTTGTCGATACATACAACTTTTTTCTCATTTTGTTCAATTATATAGTTTGTATACTGTGTTTCATAATAAATTTCTTCATTGGCCCCAAATATCAGTACTGGAAATCATTCTGACAGTGAATGCCTACTTTGCATACCTGAATTTCATCATAAGGGAATTTATATTGATGTAATTATGACAAAGGCCCAACCCATAATTCATTTTGGGGGCTGTAATAAGGGCAGTATTGAAATATTTTCTATGGACTAAAATGTTCCTAAATATTCACAGGTCATACATATCCTTAATGTACCATTTTCCTCATTTATTTATTGGAGGGTATGCTTTATACTCCTAACCCCTATCAAGCACCTTATTAACTTTCCAAATGGGAAAGCACAAAATCAATATTTTGTTACTACTGTTAAATTATCAATAATTCTAATTTTAATATGTGTACATATTCCTAGATTTTTTCTTCCTATACCAAGTACAACCACAGAATCTTTAAATGAATTCAAATGTGTGTCAGATAGATCCTTTAATGCATGCATTTCTCCTTTTTTGGGAAAAAATTATATTTACCAGTTTGTCTATAATTTTCCCCCAATAAATATTTTGTGAGGAATCATTCATTGTTTGTGTGTAGTTTGTATCCTCCCAACTTTTAGCCAGCGGTGAAAAAATTCTGTAAGCTATGTGTGTGAAACAGAGAATTGAAAGCTAATCACTCTAATTATGTATTGGCTTCGAATGAGGCCAGGATGTACATATACTAGAACACCTTCGTATGTCAATGTATTTGGTTTATTTAGTGCCTGCATATCTGTGCATGAAGCATGTTTTACTTCGATGTTTATATTTTTCTAAATAGAAAAATGTATTTTTATGTAAACAATGTAATTGAGTTAACAAAATTTTCAAGAACTTAAATCACACAAAGCACAGAACTTTTGGCCTTTGCAGGCATTTGGGAATTCACGGGGCCACCGAATGGTGGCCACTGCGCAGGAGGATGCCACTATGGACCGAGATGGCTATGGAGCTCATGAATCAACTCATGAAGATCCAAGCCCTATTGTTGTTTTAGGAAAGGGTAAGGATTTCACTGAACTTGCTCTTTTATTTGATATTGTTAATTGAGTTGATGATGAAGTGGTGATCCTGAATGAATATTTGGTCAATATTTCACCAAAAATTCCATTGGGAGTACACATGGTTGCTAAAAGTTTCAAGAGGGTTTTAAGAATGTAGCCCTGTCAATTTATGGGTGTAATCCTGATGGTATATTTTTGTAGGGATTAAAAAAAAGAAGATGATAAGGTAAGACTGGTAAGAAGGTAAGGTAAAACTGAATAAAGCATTTAGGCAGTTATTAGAGGTCCTGAGTAGAGATGGGCCACTTCGAAAATTACCTTGGTAATTTTCGTAAATTACCGTGGTATTTTTCGTAATTTACCGCGCCCCTTGAAAATTACCGTAATTTTCGGTAATTTTCAAGATAATTCACCCATGTTTGAGATAATTTTTCATACAGATAAATTCCCAAGATGTTCTTTTAAGCTAAGTCCACATTTCTGACGTGTTTAATTATAAATTTAGGAATTTTCAACTCATTTTTGGCATATTTTACTTAAATTATAACATTATTGAGTAATTATTAGTCTAATATTCTTCTTTAAAATTTTTCATACTTTGACAAAAGAAAGCCAAAAGATGCTGCCGTATTTCTTTTTACAATTTTGAAAATTTTTAATAGATTAATGTTGCATCAGGTATGGTTAAACATTGTATCATCACCCTTTTGCTATTGGCATTCTTATTTAACCATACATTTTCTGTTTAATGCTTAAAACTGAAAATTACTAAACTAAACCTACCCAATGAAGTGAGAAAAATTACTTGAAGAGAAAATCAAAATTTGAAAAATAGTGATAGCTATAGCCAAAGAATATTGTTATCCTAGGCTTATTAAAAGTAATACAGTGAAACCTGTCTGTTGCAGACTTCCTTAGAACTGTAACATTTTGTTTGGCACTAAAGTCAGCATGCTAACACATCAGAGACATGAGATTTACTGCTTTGAAATTCTTAACCACGTCCAAAATGTTTACCAATTGCTGTGTTCCTATACCTTGTGGATGTGCAGCACCAAGTCAAGGTGGTGCATAGTAGGTATTCATATGCCTTATCCAACAAGACTTAATTTGATGTAATAATTGTGTTACTAGTCACAAAGTTACATGTAGTGTCAAACCAGTTGCAGTTGCTTGGCAAGATACCTTGCCAGATTGTGTGTGGGTGAGTCTATGGCACTGATGATAGGTCAACCAGTGAACTTTGGGTAGTCCGTACAATGGTGGAGGTTTTGACGGAGGCTCGAGGAGTCATCAGTGTTCTTCGAGTAGGATGGAGGTCTGGTATAGGATGACTTTTGTCTGCTTCTGAATTTTGGCCGTAGGATCCACCTTGAGTTCTTGATAAGTTTCTTCATGGAAGAAGGTGGAGACTTTGTGCATGTAGTCTGCTTTAGCCATCACGACGGTCATGTGGCCTTTGTCAGCTGGCATAATCAGTAGGTGTTCTTTGTCAATGAGTTCCCTCATAGCTGTTCTCTTTCTCTGGTGAGGTTAGATTTTGGGGGCCTTTGCTTTCATCATAATATGTATGTCCTACTTCCCTCCTCACGGCCTCCGCTTCCCCCTTCTCCAATTTTTGCATGGCATCTTGTACCCCTGTGATGATCTTCTCTAAAGCAATGTTCTTCTGTGCGACGGCCAAGTTTAGGCCTTTCAAGAGTATGGATATGACGTATTATGATGGAGGAGAAGGCAAAAAATGGTGGAGTTCTGCCTTAGGAATTTCTTTTTTGTATTGAACGGAACCTTTTATGGACAACGGAAAGGAGCAGCCAAGGGTTCACCATTATCACCCATCATGGCCAACCTTTTTATGGAGAAACTCTAGGAAAAGGTCCTGCAGACATATAACAAAAGTCCCAAAATCTTCTTGAGATATGTTGATGACACTTTTGTCGTCTGGTTGCATGGAGAGTCCAAACTGAATAACTTCTTATGGCACTTGAATAACCAAAGCAGGTTTACAGATTCACCATGGAGGTTGAAGGAAACGGTCTGTTGCCATTTTTGGATGTACTTGTCTCCAAGAAGGACTATGTAAGGCTTGGACACTCCATGTAACAGAAGCCGACACACAAAGATTCGTTACCTGAATGCCAACTCCCACCACGAGGGCCATCCTTAGCACTCTACACCAATGAGCCTTCTCGATCTGTGACAGAGAATCTATTGAGATGGAGAAATGCCATCTCATCAGTGCCTTCAGGAAAAATGCCTCCCATCAACACTATTGAAAATATTGCAGTGAAGGAGGAGAAAAAGCAAGAAGAACTGGCCCTTAAAAGGACCATTGGAGAAAGGGAGCAAGGGAGGGAGGAGATGAAGAATACCATCTTTGCTTTAATTCCTTATGGAGCCGGAATATCAGAAAAAATCTTGAGAATTCTCACAAAACACAATATCATGACAAGTTTCAACTGGTTCACAGACAGAGCTTACATCCTCTCTAAAGCCAAGGACCACGTGCCCATCAAGATACAAAGTGGCATCTACGAAGTCAAGTACTGTTGTGGATAAACACACATTGGCCAAACATCACGAGCCATGAAATGCAGAATGAAGGAACACCAGAGCGCCACCAAGAATAGGCAGTTTCGCTTATCTCCCATCATCGAATCCATATGGGAAGGGCCAATGCACAACATCGACTTTGAAAATGCAAGACTCATCACTAGAGAGAAGAAATACTATCCCTAACTCATATGAGAGGCCATCGAAATAGCTAAAATATCCACGTTCAACAGGGAGGATGGCCATTTGCTCTCTAACGCCTGGAAGCGACTCTTTCGCAGACCGACCAATCAGAATGCATCAAGGCAAAATCCAAGGCCAATATAGGACAGGGTAAACTGTTGTCACAAAGATGGATAGACGTGGAGAGCATCCCGAAAAACTAGCTGCACCTGCAAATTAGATGCGTATGCTCTTCTGACTTTCCAAAATATTACTCAGATTCAAATTGTATCACATTTTAACTGATTCAAGCTGTGCAAACTTCATATTTTTTAGATGGTTTAGAGTCATTTTAGAACTCTCTTTGGTAAAATCATCAATTCTAAGTCTATAACAATATATCCTATAATATATTTTGTATGTCCTTGTCACTAGACCATCATTTGTAAATCTATTTTTATGTTTGAGTAACACTATTTTGTGTTTTCCCTGTTCACATGCGACACCCCTTCAGTTTCCACATTTTAAATTCCATTTAAAGTAAAATATTTTCATTCACAGGAAGCTCTGAAAACTTAAAGTTTGATTGGATGATTACTGGATGGTCTCAGTGTTCGGAAACATGTGGAGGAACTGGATTTCAGGTTTGTATTTATTTATTTTCTGTTCTCCCAGTATATTGTGGGAAAACATCTTTACACAAGATATAAAAATTATATTTTGCCAGAAAAATAAAAGTAGCATCTCTCTTACAATGCACTAATACCTCTCAATACAAAAAATAATTTTTATAGAATTTCATGAATGACAAGGTTTACAGTTGACTTAAAATTCACTTAACAGATCCATACACTGAATTCACTTATTTTCTTTCAAATTTACTTTGACAATATATTTTTATGAGTAGTTAAATTCACAATAGATTTAAAAATACATTTACTCATTGAAAAATCCAAGTGCTTACATACATCATTATATTCCTTACACATTCTTAGTACAGGAGCATTGCAGCATTATTTTGTCTTTCTAAAATTAATGAATAAGGTTTGTTTGTGTCTTTGGTTAAGCATTGGGATATAAAAATTCTTTATTAAGTATTGCACAATCTTTTCCAGTATTTATAATATCATATAAAAACACAGTAGGAGCCCTATATAACGAGAGCTCTCGGGATCTGAAAAATCACTCGCTAAATGGAACTCTCGTTAATACCGAAAATGATTACCTAATAATTACTCCACAGCCAATTCTGACAACTGTAATGCTAATTTAGCCATGATTGTGGGAATTTTTGGTGAGAGGCATAAACATTCTATTGAGATAGCTATTGAAAATCATATTTTCGAACACTTCAATTACTTATGATCGTATTCACTTTCGATGACATCAAATTCCATGATAGATGTCATACACGGGAATATTAAACGTCTAATTTTGACACCTCAGGATTCCTGTATTGTACTGCACATTGCTGTATTGTTATTGCCCCAATGTTTTGGGTGCGCCAAATATGTCATGGCTGCAAGTAATAGCAATGCAACGGACTATAAACGGCAAACACTTTGGAAACGAGAAAACATTTCATGCCTTCTACCTCTCTAAACAGTATATAAAAACGGATATATGCTACAGAGAAAGTTCTGTTAATTGAAATTTGCAAAAATTGTTGATAACTTAATGGCCAAGATATAACCTACGGGGATTTTGTTCCACGCAAGCACCGGGCTGCTATCTTCTCCAGTTAAATAGTGGAAATAAAGGAGAGGACTTCAATGTCTGTAAGATCGCCTCAGAAAACAGATGACTTCGGCTTTTCGGAATCATTGAGCCCAATATCACCAGAATTTACGATTAGCCCTTAACAGTATACTGTTGTTTGTGTTATTATTACAATAATTATGCGTGGAATACTCTCTTGAATTTATGGAAACATAGCTGTTACAAGCAAGTCTACATATGACAGTTGTAAGCATGGAGCGAGAACACAATGTGGACTTTCAAGGATTGACTACATTTAGATAAGATGTGAAACATTTTACCACTAGCGAATACGGAATTGGCTCACGTGAAACACATTTTTCAAGTGATAGTGCACATTGCAGCCACTAGGTGGCAGGGCACATCAACATTTTTATGGCACACTATTATTTTGGTATTCTATGGACATATACATGATTTACTGTGAGTTTCGAGTGCGAGGCAGAAAGTTCCGAAGGTTGTAAGTTCCTAAATGAATTCCATCACGATGCACATAATATCTTCTGCCGTATTGACATCTAGCGGGAACTTGTTGATAATGAATATGTGTTGAATACACTCCCTGCTGCGAGATAGACGTATGATTTATAGTACATACCTACTGTGCATATCGAAATGAATATCCTTGACCTGTTTTCAATATTTATAATCTTAGAAACAATTACAAAAGACAATACAATACGTAGACAACTTAAAATATAGGGAATCGAAATTCAAAACAATTTACGAATTCAACATCGGAACATTTAAACTAGTCAATACCGAGCCTCTCACTTAGATACTCGGCTTTTGCCTTCATTAATGGGCCAGTTATCGGAATTCAGGCTGCTCTGTGCTGACAAAACCACGAGAAAAGGGCAGATTTTAACTGCATATGTTCTCCTGGCCGCAAATGTTTCTGGCTTCTTACAGTTAGACCTCCTTCTTGAAGCATTGCGGCACAAAATTTTTCCTTATTCTTCAGAATTGTGAATAAGGTCGAGGAAGATATGCCAAATCGCCTCTCTATCTCCCTATTTCGCTCATCACCAGTTAAGGATTCATTGATAATTCGTATTTTAGTTTTCAGATCCAACAACTTTCATTTCCCAGCCATGGTGTTGTATCAGTTGGACTAAACTTGATAAAAAAGTGGGAGGATGACAAAAGAACAATGAAATGCACGGACTTATGAGGAATTTATTTGTGTGAATACGGACATGCCTTGAATGTCCAAAATGTGCATTATAATGTCAAATTGTATGGAAAGAAATACTTCAAGACATACAATTTCAATGACAGAGGACATGAGCACAAGTTTATGCACGTTTGCTGAGATTGAAGCAGGCCTTTGCCACTCGTAAAAGTAAACAGCCCCAGTGGAGGCTGATTGTTGTCCTCGCTAGTACCAATTTATTTTACATGCAAATCATAAGGTTTTAAATCATTCTTTGGCCATCCCTCGAAAATTGGATCTTCTTGTTATATGTCCTACACGCTATATGGGGCTTCTACTGTATCTCCAAAATAAATACAAAGTACAGAATATTAGAAGAAAGACAATTGGTTTTAGGCTACCAAACAATATAGTATCTAAAGTGTCACACCAGAAGTAGTTTCGTAAGAACCAAATGTGTCACTCGGAAAATTCAATCAGACAAATAGCTATTTTTATTACCAAATCTGTTGACAACTTCAATTGACTATCAACATTATAGTGCCACATATTAATAAGAGAGCATTCTTGTGTTATATACAATTTAAAATGTTTACAGAACAAGAAAAACATTTTTTAAAAAGGTCTCCTCATAGACGATGATATATCATCATTAGCACTTCTTGCTCATTTTGCTAACGATGATATATCGCCATGTGGCACTCAAAGGGTAAAAATGAAATTACTGAATATTTTCGAAAACTAAAATGGCTTCACAATAGATATCCATGGATGCAATGGTTAACAGGTTTAGTCGTTTCACTAGTGGTTTGCATGAAGTCTGTTGAGGAACATGTTGAATTTCAGTAATATACGTTAATGACTTTGTACTCACTCTAGGTTATTTTATATTTAATAAATATCTTTCTGATTCACATTATACAATTGCTTTGGTAATGGCTGAATTAGAACAACTGCTACACTTTCCTTAGTGCAGCATGGTAAGATTACGTGATCACTACGTGATATAACAGAACACCCAGAACATACATCTAACAATTTTTTTGGAGGCGACTAGAAGAGGATCCCCAGTGGACTATTTCATTCAAAAGCTCATCGCGGCAACTTTGTGCCAAAAATCCTCCTTTTCCAAAAAGACTGAAGAAGATTAGACGTCCTAGAGTTGCTTGCAATCATGCAACACTCCCTAAACAACACCCCTCTGGCTAACGAACATGTGCTCCCCTACCACTCACCCATACTATTCTCTATTCCCCTGAAAACTCTATTGTAGTTCTCAAGGCTCAAGGCTGTAGAAAGGCTCAAGGACATGTGAACTGACAAGCATCCTACAATGTGCTACCCTTCCCACTCCTCCTCACCCAAAATTCCCCTGACCCAATTGCCCAACCTCCCACAGAGAAGGCAACAGCAAGGACTATGTCTCCCACCCCCTCACTACCCTTCCATCCACACCCCCTCCATTCCCCCCCCCTTCCCCCCCCCAACCCTTGCCAAACTCTCACCCCACCCTTCCTCTTTCTATCCTTTCCCCTCCCCTACCATGATTTTGTATACATGTATACCATAACCTAAAACATATTTTCTCCTGAAGATGACACCAAGTGTTGAAACCCGGGTTGTGAAAATAAATAATTAGTGGAGTTAACAAAGTTTTTTTAATTCTTCCGCCTTTGCTTAGATTTGTCGTTCCCTTAATTGACCCTCGACGGACTCTCTAGGTGAGCGCTAACAATACATTATCTGCCACAATGTATGAATCGCCTCAGTAGCAACAAATTGGGCACTTTATCTGCCAGCAAATACGAACTGCTCACTCAGACTCATGGGCATCAAATTGGCCTCCACATCTGCCTCAAAGGTTCTGATAATTGTCTATTTAGAACCTCACAGAATAGTAGCATCTTGAAATTACATAATAACATATCCCTCGCAGGTAGATCGGACGGAATCCAATACGAGCAGACAAAAACTATGGTGAATTAAATACTGATATCACTTTGTAGTGAATAGCAATTCAGTTACCATTATATTTTGAAACCAAAAGGAAAGGGTTGAGTTTAGGGGAAAGTCATACTTAAGAGTGCCATTCTCAAAAAGTTGAATGCATGTTATACGTGGTGATTATAAAATTCCCACATTTTGCTCATAAATCCTGCTACTAAAATTTTCTTTTATTTACTGGAAAAAATTTCATGACACGAGAAATATCTTCCATTTTTTGCTTCTACGACATACGAGCTCTGATTGTTGGTGGGATTGATATTTAGTGGATTTATTGGTTCTAATTAATGTCTTGATAATATAAATTAAATACTAACTTTAAAACTAAGATACATTTGATGCTACATATTCTGTTCGGCAATTAACATACCATGTTACCTTTGCCTCCAGATGAGAGCAGCTCACTGCATGGTTAGGTTACATAATACTACACAAAATGTAGATGGCAACTTGTGTGAAGATGCTGGTTTATCAACTCCTGCAACAATACAAAAATGTGGTATGGAGGAGTGTCCACGTTGGAGAACAGAGCACTGGACATCATGTGAAGAATCTCGTTGCTTCACGTGGAATACAGGTATGCTTGTGAAAATACTTGACCTTATAATAATAATTATGCCTCATGGTTGCACTGTGGCAATCACCTTATGATATTCCATTAAAAAATTTTAAATATATTTATTCATTATATTATTTATTTCAAGACTAATGGGATGTTTTGTTATGGGTTTAAGCTTCCAAAACATAAGTACTTCATTAAATAGATATATTAAAAATATTTTTGAGGAACCGATGAAGACTAAAAATTCCATTATGCATTTTTATTGCATTTTATTTGTGTTCTTATCTAAAAATTAAATAGATATTAGTTAGCAGTTACAAAAAAATTATAACCAAAACTTATTTGAAATAAGGTAGTCACAGTAAGTGAAATAATTAAAGTCTTATTCTTTCGATGCCATTTTTTAAAATTCAGTGCATATTGTCCATTTGATTTGCAGATTTGATTATTGTATGCTTTGGAATCCTCTGGAATCCATTAAATCATTTAAACCCTTCTCATATAAATGTTCAAATTTGTCTTATGGTTGCATACATTGCTTGTTCTGTCTCTCTTGTCCATCGTGCATGCTTTACTTCTATGAATATAGTCATGGTTAGAGGAGTCTTTTCTATGTGTCACTGTTCTGTCTGATGTTTTGCATTGAACTGGTATCAAATGCTGAAAAAAAGAATGCAAATTCATTCAGTAAAACCTCTCTGTTGCAAGTCCTTGAAAGAAGAAAAAATAGTGCAATATAGAGTAGTCGCCATTCCTGCTTTGGTATACAACAATTGTATGTATGTAAATAGCTGACCACATTTAGCAGTGAGTGAAGAATTTGAAAGTTATTTTTCTTTATGTCATATACATATACTTAGGTATTTACCACTATTAAGCATAGTGAATAGCAATTTTTCCAAAATTTGAGGTAGCATAGGAAATAGCTAATGATAGACAAATTGCATGCCATAGCCTATGATGGGTTGGACTTTTGTAGTAACTTGCTGGTTCATCAATCATCATGAATATTGATGTGAAGCTGATTATCACGTTGGGAAAAAAATCACGCGTCTCCATTAAGTTTGATTAATATTGGCAAAAGCAACTATCCATTGTGTGTTTATTTTGATAGATTAAAATTACCGTACATTTAAATTTATAATAATGCTGCCTTGATTATGCTTCTCTTTTGAAGATAATTGAACATTATGCATACATATATTTTAGAGGTTTGCTGTTTAGTAGAGCTCCTAATTAACACAGTTTCATGGCATAGTTTCTCACAAATACAAAAGTAGGTCATGAGCATGCTTAATTGTAAAAAATAAAAATGCTTAATAGAGTAGAATGCAACATCTTTCACTTGTCTTTGAAACTCTTAATGCCAACATTAAGAAGCATCTACTGAGAGGAATGGGGAAACAATAAAGGTTTAGGTAATGCTTGAATGAATAATATTTGTGTTTCATACAATGCTGGTAGTGTGGTAACGGTTGAGGCTATGTACAAAAAAAATCTAAAACGAAATCTTTGTCTGAGGTTTAAGAATCAGCTTGAGTTATTTTTTTGGTTTCACCTCATTAGAATATCTTGTCTCAGTTACCCTATTGTCAATGGACTTTATATTTGCTCTAAGTCACTTCAATTGTTGTTCATCTAGAGATGAGTCACTTTGTATTAGGTAAAAGCAAACATCGATTCCAATTTTGAATTAGCACCTTCATCATTACTATTTGTTTGGAGCAGTGGGGCTGGCATATTTTTTTTCATTGTTGACAATTTTATATGATGTATGTTAATTGTAATTGCCCTATCTAAACGTGACTCTCCAGAAAAACACTAACCTAGCAGAAGTATTTCAGTAATCATATGGGATCACAATATTGCAGGGGTTGAGCTAAATTGCTTCATAATCTTGCAGATTTAGTGCAGTGCTTTGTAACATGGAGGAAAGGTAGCAGTCATGTGTGCTAGGTGGCAATATAACTTAGCGGAAAGGTTAATGTGGAAAATATTGGAAGGGTTCTTACTGTATTAATGCATTGCTGTTGTAACGTTGTGTCAGTTCCCATAGTGATGAATTCCTCCTTCTAAAAGTTAATCACCGCACCATTTATTATGCTCTCAAAAGAAAGCTGAATTGTCTTCATTTAGTTATAGCCATAGGTCAGTGGTATTTTTCAATTGCCATTCATTGTGGAAAAAGACAAACCTCTTTCTGGAAATAAGCATCTGATACTGATTGGGAGTTTTCTACAAGATAAAAAAGACTTGTAATTGTTGAATGGGTGGGTTCGTAGGAAATTAATCACCATAATCACCATTTCAATAACAACAAATATATTTCTCTTGATTCAAAATACATCGCTGCTGCTGTGTGCATGTGTGCTCACCATGATGGTTGGGACACAAAAGAGCCCAGAGAGCATGCCCACTAGCAAGCTATTCCATAATCCCCAGAACATAACACAATCGTAAATACCAAGCATGGCAGACAAGCGTAAGCAAGATGGTGGAAAAAAATAGCATTGTAAAATTTAAACATCTCTTTAAATACAAATACAAAACAGTAATCTTTGCAAGCAGAGAAGAGTCACTGGAAGAGAAACACATGCTGTAACCTCAACAGTGATGTGGGTTGAAATGAAAAAAGTGAGAGAGATTTTGAAAACTTCGGCTGATAATATTATCAGCCGAAGTTTTCTAAATTTCATTTATTTATGGCATATATCATTACAGATTCATTCAGTGATGTATTTAAATGGGACATACCAAGATTGATAAATGAGTTTGAAGAGAGAAAAAATGCTTCAATGGTGTATTAGGCAAAGAATTCAGTATTGAGGAGAGGCAGTAGTGAAGTGAGCACTTGACAAGGGATAGGCATATGGAGTAAGGAATGCATACGTGTGGATCGACAAGATCTCTGCAGTTAATGGAGGAAAGCAATTCAGGACAATTAATGTGTGAGTTTAGAATATTGCAAATGAATTTTAAATCTATTTTAATTCTTTGATGGCAGAGATCAGGGATTGACAGAGAAGATAGGATCGAACAAGTATTCATGTTGCGGAAGTGTGTAACCCTGTGAATATCAGGATATCAGTCTTCCATACAAAGTGATATTTTCGACGAAGGGCATAGTTCACACTGCTTTTTTCCAACCACATTGACTATTCGATAACAAAACTTGCCAGAAGTAGGTGGTTTATTGTGAGAAGTTTCTGAAGCGATCATGCCCCCTCAACTGCAGCTGAAGCAGAAAAAAACAAATAAAATCAAGCAGGAGATATTGAAGAAACACGATGAGGGTGCTTGAGTTTGCACTTTATGTCTTCAGTGTTCTTCTTGCGTGTTTCAAATTCTCTTTCTTGATGTATGGATGCCTCTTAAGAAGGCTTAAGAAACCCAAGCTGCGATGAGTCAGTGATTCAGACCAAAGGTGACGGAAGTCTGGTGAAGAGCTACAAGCCCAGGGATCGGCACTCTCCGCAAATCAATGGAGGTTCTTGGCGAATGCTATTTTAGCATTTCTCTCAAACCATTTGACGCGGCTCTAGAATTTGGCCATTAGGGTGGTCAGGAAATCTGATGAGAGTATCTAACTGCTAATCTGAGGCTAACAAAAAAATATATTACTAATGTTTTTCTAGCTTTAGTGTGTTGGTGGGGTTGGCCCTGATGGCAGCAGGGTAAAGTCCTTACATGCTAACCCAATGGTTGTGGGTTTGAATCCTGCCTGAGTGGATTTTGACATTAGAAACTGTAATTGCAAATAGGATTATTACTTTTTTACTAAAACATATTTTATCCAAGTGTCAATTTAGCTTTATGAAAGGATATTCAGTAAACTTGCACTTAACAAATTTATTGACTCAGTTCTTGACGGGCTAGATGTTCACCTCAACACACTGCATTTTTCATGATCTTATGAAAAATTTGATTGAGACTACCAATTATACCAAGTTTGACTCTGTTGATCATGAAATTCTTTTGAGTAAACTACTCTAGTGGCTTAAGAGGTAATGTAATTGATCTGATAAGATCTTTCCCAACAAATAGAACCCACTCTGTAACCATTTGTAATGGAAATATGAAGAAGAGTGCATCCTCCTACTATGTATAAGGAGATTATCCGAGGAGTTACCCAATAATTAAATTATACTGCAGGAGTATAAGTACTGTCCACTTCTATTTAATGTACTATAATACACAACATGTGTTTCAACACAACAGTGCTATTCTTACTTTACATCAATGATCTTCCAACAGCATTGAAGGGTGATGTACACATGTATGCAGATGATACTAATCACCTGCTGAAACACAATGGCAATATTGCTACTGTAGCTCAAGATGTTTTCTCCAAACGGAGATCTGGTGCAATTGGAATAAGGTTAAGATAAACTGGGCTAAATCTTCTTATGTGATGTTTCATCCAACCCAGGAAAAAATTAATCATAGCCCATGTGTAAAATTTTGCGACTGGAGTTTGAGACTTACTTTGGTTACAAAGTTTCTTGGCAATTATATCAACGAAGCATTATGATTGGACACTCATATTGATTCTCTTGCCTCATCAGTAGCTTCAGGCTGCTACTCAATTAGAAGAATAATCATCTTAACAAACGTGGACATAGCCATTACATTATACCTACTATGCATATAATAATAATAATAATACCGGACCGGACCACCAGCCTCCCCATGGCGTACCTGGTAATGGCTTTTGCCGGCTAATGGTGGACGTCTGTATGTGGGGCTAACCACCCCACACGCAGTAACACTGGTTCCTCAAAAATAATCATGGAAAGCCACCCACAACTGGCCCGGATGGGGCCCTAGGATGGGGCTCTCGGATGGGGGCCCTAGTGAATTTGGGTGAGGCAATAGCAATACCATGGTTAAGGGAGTTCGTATTCAGTGGACGGAAGCCTTAAGGGGCGACCTCCTAGCATGCCATACTGCCAGCGAGCCTGATCGCAGGGGGTATATGGCAAGGATGCACTCTTTGTGGTGTGAGATGCATCCGGAACACGACCATCTATCGCAGCAGAATCTGCACGATTATGCCAACCACCTGCGAAAAAAGGAAACTCCCCACCAACCCCCAGTTCAGAGGGATACACCACCGGCCAGACCACTCTCCCCGACACAGGCAGCCTCTCCACTGCCTGAGGCGAGAACAACATTTGTGTCAGTCTCTCGGCCAAATGGGGAAGAAGCTGGTCAGGCCGTCTTTGAACTATGAACGCGGTTGTTAAACACCATTAACTATGATGGACAACCTAGGCAGAGAGAGATCCACCGAAAGATCTCTTTGCGGGGTTACCACCTGCCTCAGTTGAATGGTCTTATCGACGAAATCCTAATGGAAATGTCGACCTTTGGACGGTAAGTTTTGTGGTCTATGCTGCTGCCAAAATTATGACTCACTCTCAAAAGAACACCTCTTGGGAGGACAAAGCAACAAAGAGGCTGGAACAGTTGGAGGCCAATATCATGTAGGCGAGACAACAGGCATCGAGAATCCAGTGTGTAATGGAATACATCGTATCTGGGCGAACATTCACTCCCAAAGTTTGGCAATAAGCGTGCAGTCTCTGATACAACCATCACACACTGAATTAAAACTTGCTGCATACCACTAAGCAGCACGCGGTTGATAGAGTAGGAGCACTCACCACTGCCCAGAAAAAAACCCTCAAGAGGAGTAGGGCCATGAGGGAAAATTCCACCTTTCTCCTTCACCCGTCCTGTCTCTTTCGACCACCTCCGCCTGTCGTCCAATCTCCGCCACCCATCCAAGAGGTTGAACATTTCTGGAAGGAGATCTACGATACGTCAAAGCCGTTCAATGGAGACACTCTGGCCATAGGCCTCTTTATAGAGTTATGTCACCACCACCTACAAGATGTGGATGGACCTCTTTCAGTCATCGAAAGTGACGTGAAGATGACCTTTTCTGGCAAGAGGAACTTCTCGGCTCCAGGAATGGATGCCGTGAATAACTTCTGGAGGAAGAAGTTTACTTCAACCCACCAACACCTCCCCAGAATCTTCACGTCCTTTCTGAAAGGTAGAGAACCTATTCCACCTTGGCTGACTGAGGGACGCACGGTTCTGATACCTAAGAAGGGAGACTTGTCCAATCCAAAGAACTACCGCCCTATAACCTGCCTCAACACTGTATATAAGGCGTTCACCTCCATCTTGAGCGACCTTATCCTCCACCACGTCCAGCCTGTGTGGAAGGAGGTGTACGAGCAGAGGAGCTCAAAGCGTGGAATCGCGTGATGCAAGGATAACCTGCTCATTGATAGGTGCATATGCTAGGATGCCATCTGCCATAAGCAAAACCTATCAATGGCCTGGGTGGACTACAAGAAGGCTTTTGACACCACTTTGCATGAGCTTTTGATTGCTATGCTGAAGTTTATGAAAGTCTACCCAGAGGTAGTATCCTGCATCCAACGTCTGTTAGCACTCTGGAAAACGCGGTTCTGACTTCAGGCAAGCGGTCTGTTTCCACAGAGTTGGTAACATACCACCCGGGCATTTTTCAAGGCGGCAGCTTTAACACATGTTAATGCTAATACCTACACAATGTCAATAGCTTTATCTTTAAGTTTATAGCTTTACCTACACATAATAATGTGTAGGTAAAGCTATAAAGGTCATTTCTCTCAAACCAGGAATTCCTGCACTGCAAATTATTAGGGTCCTTTGGCTGACATCAAAGAATTTTACACTCACTAATGTAATGTTTGTGGTAACTGGCTATTTGTCTACATATCTACATGTTGATCCATTATTTTGTATTAAAATGTGCTGCAACCTGTGTGAAAATTCAATTTGATATACATGCTATGAAAAACTTAGTGTTTGCCTTGCTCTACAGAGGTTTTACTGAAATGTCTTCATATAAAATTCTATATGCTGAATGTGATGTTTTTGCTGTGAAACCCTGCCAAGAAATCTAATATATAATAATGAATATTTGTTTGCACGTCTTCTATGCATTCCAATACCATTCATCAGATTACGATGAAACTTTGGTGAGTTGTTTTGGGTGCGCCCGCAAAGGTTTCTGAATTATTAAATCCATTTTATAATAGGTGAAGCATTGAGTCATTTCAACAAATGATTGTTGGCACGCAAGCTTCTCAAACAAGCGAGGAACAATAAGCAAGGAATGAAGCAGATCATTTACGAGTTTCTCAATCACAGCATCATGAATGCGAGATTTTGAATTATTCAATTGAGTTTTTAAATTCGTTGGATCCTTCTAGTTTACCACCACACAAATTATCACTGAAAATTGGCGCACCAATAGTTCTTTTGTGAAACATTATTGCACCAGGATTGTGCAATGGAACCAGGCTCGCTGTCAAACTAATGCCAAACATCATCGAAGCAACAGGTTTGAATGGCAAGTGAAAAGGAGAAGCTCACTCCACATATTCCCACCGACATGCCATTTGATTTCAAATTATTACAGTTCCTCACTCGCCTTGCATTCTCAATGGCCATCAATGAGGCACTAGATCAATCACTTCAAGTGTGTGGATTTAATGTGGAAAATCCATGCATTTCACATATTTAATTATATGTTGCATGTTCACAAGTGGAGCAGCTGAAAAATTTATTTGTTTTTGCAGAGGGTGGTGAGACCAAAAATATTGTTTTTCCCAAAGCACTTGAATATATTTTTTTTCAAATTTAATTTAATACTCAAAAAATTGTTGTCTTTCATTTATTTTGTACATGTAAATGTGTTTGATTTGTACATATGTGCCTACTTAGAAAGAAATAGAGGTATTGCAATGCATGCCAGGCACAGCTAGTATTTAAAAAAATCTGTGATGCTGGGTTGGAGTTTCACTGTAACTTTTCATTTGAATTCTTTAAGTCAGAAGGCTCTAATGCTCACTGAAACTTATATTTTACTCTTGTGCTTTGCTAACTTCTGAATTCTTAAGCCAACTACACAGCTTTCCAACAATATACTTGGGTTTTAACACAATGATGACATTCATGTGGTGGTATGCCAGACACAACCCTGTTCCTCGGCCTCTGGGCAAAGATAATCTTCGCCCCTTTCCAAATTACCACGTGCGGTCGCGGTCAACTATTAGTTTATGTAATGGTTTTGCTAAAAAAATAGTGTCCATGCTCTCAAGATATGTTAAATCACAATTGAATTCCTTAAGTTTCACCGAGACTTTACAGTTTTTAAACAAAATTCTACTATTAATATTAAGTTCTCTAGCATAAAGACTCCCAAATGTGTTTGGAGTTTCCTTTACTCCCGAACTACGTTTTAAAAAACAGTAGAGCTCCGTTTAAAATTTTTAAATGTACAGCTAATCATAAGGAATGTAGTTATAAGCCTCAATTTCTAGAGTACATAGAAACTTTTACTTTTGCTATTCCTCTGCATAAACAAGCAATTGACCGTGGACACATGTTGTGAGTGGGGCTCGCACTGCAACGAAGTGAGGGCCTAAGCTCTTGGTAAGCTAGGTCTCAGGGGTTAACAGCCAAGGTAACATCATACCTGTGTTTATTGCTTTGGCCTCATCAGCTGCAGCTGACATTTATTCTTTTGTATAGGAAAATCCATGTTGGATATTGCTGTCATTTGTTCTTTGGCGTAGGAAAAACCTCATTGGCTATAGCTGACTTTAAGCTCAAAAGGGTAAACATAATTCTTACGACTTTCTTTTGAATAATAAAAATATCTGTGCTACTGTAACTATCTCCCCAGAAAAAAATGGCATAAGATATTAAGGACTGAAAGTTTGCAAAATAAACATACAGTGAACTCTCGATTATCCGAGCTAATGATGGGGAGAGGACTCATGGAAAATCAGAAAATATGGATAGTCCAAACTTCCACTTTTATTTCTTATAATTTTTATAATACATAATTTAAAAAATATAATGAAATACTGGATGGTAGGTAGTGAAGTTGAAAGATAATCCGTGACAGTTTAGTGGATAAAGTTTCTAATGCCTTGACCATTTCATAGATTCATTCAGAGTAATTTGGAGAAAAGATGAATTTACATGGGTGATTTTAGTGTTGAATACAGATAAAGATATACATTGCCTTTGGTCGGATGGCACATGATTGGTTGGTTTCGGATGGGTGAGTTACATCAGCCAAGAGGTTATGGCCACTTTTGAACTTATTACAGGATTATTGTGAGAGGAATGAAATTAATATACTAACCTTTGGGAAACAAATATGTATGATGAAAGTGTTCAGAATTTGGACAGCTAGGTGTTGAATAAATGCTGTTGGTACCACATTCCTTAATAAATGATCTCAGTTGCCAGTTGCTTCCCATAATTATAGTAGCCAATGAAAATGAGAGATATATTTTCTATAGATTCTTTGCAGGATTCCACAGCACTCTGCTATCTTATATTGATGATAGTTATTTGTCACAATTTTTTAATTTTCAATTGTATGTTCCGTTTGTGTTGTATTGAAATGTGTTTATTCCCTCATTATAATCATAACTCTTGTAATTTATTCTTTATATTTTTGTCATTTTTTATCGAGTTATAGATACAAATATCATAATAATTTGTGCCTACTCACCCTGTTCCTTCAGTCATCGCAAATGTGTATCTCAAGGTATAACTCAAAGCAAAGATTCGATTTCAGAAGCATCTAAAAATGTGATTGACTGATAGAATAATAAGGTTTATAATGCCATAAGGTTTTAGTTGGAAGAATATCACTTTTAAATATGACCATGCTTTTTTTTATTAGCCATGCAAAGGCGTGAAGTAAAATGTCAGTTACCGAATGGTTCCAATGTGGATGCACACTTATGCAGTGAGCGGAATAAGCCACCTCAAAGACAAGAATGCTATAGTGAAAAGTGCAAAGGCACTTGGAAAGTTGGTGAATGGTCAGAGGTTAGTGTAAAGTTGTTAAAAGTTTGAGGTGATCAGGCTTTGAAAATTGCCAAGGAAGCTTACAAGAGGTCACAAAGTAAAAATGGCTTTAGTTTATAACTGTTGACTGGGAAAGAAAGTTAAACTGTCCCTTTTCCTTCCTGTTGCTATGATCACCAATGGGACTAAGTACCTGCAGTAGTTGTATACAAACTTTTCTGGGACAGCATGAAGTCAAATTTGAGCCAAAGCTTTTGAGTTAATACATTACTAAAGTATTTTTAAAGTGTGCCAAAATTTGGTTGTCACATGAGTATTGTGAGGAAAATTATTTAAAGGTTTCTATCACAGTTATGCACCGTAATAAATTTTCAACACTGCCAAATGCATGACATCACCTGTAGAGTGCACTCTTTGTTTGTGTTATGGACGTTAATTCATAGAATAGTTTTTCACCACTATTTTCAAAAATATTTTATGACGTTTTCATTGGTTGTTTTTTATAATTAATGGAGAGCACTTTTTACTGTGTGTTACTATTCTCATTCACTGATTGTTTCCTGAACACTTTCTTGCTGTTGCATAGATGATTATTTAATTTCTTTAATGAATACCCATTAGATGAAATCATAGATTAATAAGTTTCAAATTACTGTTCTTTAATCATAGATGAAAATTTCCCTAACTGCATTTATTTGATTTCATTTGATTTTTGCATCAGTGGTTTGAAGGAAGAAGAGTTAAAGTTTCTTTTGTGATTGAATGTTGTGCATGAAAGACGTTGACATTTCATTTAATTAATATTGAATATCAGTATTTTAATTGTTAGTGGTAGTGTTAAATATTTAGCATTTACTTTTGCATCCATGTCTTTAAAATGATGCAATCAGTATGAGGCAACAACTTTTAAGTATTAGGATAGATAAGTGGGGTGAAAGACTAATATGAGCAGCTACTTCATATTTTTATATGCAAAATTTCCTCTACATTTTAAGTCAGAAGTCACCATCTACATATACATTCATTTTTTCCCCCCGGTGACCTCTGAGTGAAGGTCAAGGGATGACAAGAGGGATCTGAAGACCTTACCATCGATCTTGGCACATTTTTAAACCTATGATTCGACAGGTTTGTAGCGGCAATTCACTTTTCGTCACCCCTATGACCTTGACTGTGGGCTTTCAGGGGTCACGGTTGTAATTTCGAACTCGAAAGTTCTTCCATCGTGTTTCTTGTGCCCATAAACCTAAAAATTGAAAGTTTTGCGAGGAAATTCTGGAAGGAAAGTCTTTTTTGTATTTCGAAAAATTTAACATTGGAAGCCCATAAGGCAAAATTTGGATTTTTGGTTGGTCCCTATTTATGGAGTCAAAAGTTCATATTTATAAAATTTCACTTACACCTAACAAAACTTACGACCTTTTTCTACCTAGGTACTAATTTTCATCCATGTGGCACGAAAGAGTCTGAAGTTATAGGTTAGAAATGACACACGATCAATGGGACACTCAGTATAGAGATGTTCAGTTTATTTTTCATTCTGTTCAAAGATATGACGCTGTATTTTCCTTAACTATAGAGAAGTGGAATTGCATTGCCCCATGTTATTGTGTTTCACATGAGCATGACACCATCTCAGAAGAAAGGATCAGAAAAACCCTGATATTGTCTTGCTCGAAAGATCTCATTCATTTCCCTTCAAAAATTCTGCTACCTACCTGCAATTAGGAGTAATTTTCCTCCTGCGGCTGAAAAATTGGATCCAGAGCTCCTCCAAGGTTGCTCTTAGAGATGAAGATAAGATTAATTTCCCTTAGCCACTGGCCTGAAACTTAGACGCTTACCTTCCCCCTTTGATCTCTGTGATAGAACTTTATCCACTGAGGGTCCCCACAGCCCTTTGGGTAATTTAGTGATAAGATTTTAGTATCACACTGCATAGATATATTTTAAGTTCAAGATATTACTTTCAGTTCCGTATTTTTCCCATAATAAGATGAATTCATTTTTCTGGGCAAGTTAATTTTAGGGTTTTTCTGCTTCATTGGTTGATATTGAATGTTTTTGATATGCTTCCACGATGCTTTGGAGGCTTCAAAAGCATCTCCAGAGCGTATAGTAATGCCGGAAATGATTCACATTTTGACTTATTCATAGGAATTCTTACCTGAAAATTAATACCTATTTATAGCTACTAATTTCAATACAGGATGATTTCACACAAACCTCAAATGGCCATATACTCCTCAAAGCTTGATCGCCTTTGATTTTGATTACTTTTGGCACCAAGGTTAATTATAATGCAAATATGTAAATGTATTGCAATATATTAGATTATAATATTTATTAATCTGGAAGACAGGGTGATTTTAATATCTGATTTTAGTGCAAAAGGGTGGGAATACTCCAAACTGCGACTCCAATAAATGCCTATTAAATGGTTAGATATAAAATGTAATGGCCTTTTCGTGGTTAGGAGACAATGACCTGTCTATTCTATTAACTTTTGGCCTCATGAATATCTATTACTGACCATTACCACAGTTTAATATATAATAGTTTGCCCATTTTTATAACGTAACAACTCCTTTATTAATGTTTGTAGAGGTCCAGGCTTGATTTAACTGAACATAAATGATGCAGAAATATGCGTTGAACGCATGACTTTATATTTGTGGCGCACAAGCGTGGCAAGATGGAGCAACGAAATCAGATAAGTGAGACTCTCAAGGCTTTAAGAAAGCAATATTTGAAATAGCTTTCTATGTTGAGGTGTATTCATATTTTTCCGCAGACAAAAACTTAATTTTTCAAGAACAAAACTTAGATTTTGGGTCCATCAGTTTAACACTTAAAATGCTAGGCTTATGTAGTGACAAAATAATTCAAATATCTAGTCAAAATTCTTCAGTATTCCAAGTGTCAAGCTTTTATTTGGTGTATGTCATTTGAAATTTGATTGATTTTATTTACTCTTTTGTGTTCTTGCTTTCTTACTCATGTTTAGGAGTTAAATGATAGTTGTCTTCTCAATTAGATATGCATAAAGGAATGGGAATGTTGTTACACAAATGCAATCTTGTGGGTTTTTTAAAAAATTGCTTGTTGAAATAGTCAGGAATTTTTAATGCTTCTTAATAATGAGAAATTTGTAGGGGGGGGGGGTGGAAGATAAAATATGTAATGGTTATAAGTCAGAAAACATGATAGAACTTGAGTATCAAATTTTTGAAAAATTTACCAATTAGTAAGTACCTAATGTAGTATTTTTCATGAAATAACACTTAATTGTATTGATATGAGAATCCATATTCAGTTTTATTCAATTAGCCCATTACTTAATGTGATCTTTCGTTGAAGCTGTGTATCTTGTAACTGAACTATCATGGAAAGCATTATTCATACTAACCATAAACTTGCACCATAAAAGCACTCACTTTTTGGATCCTGAGCACTGCTGTAAACCACGATTATATCCCTTGCAAATTTTTTACCGTGAATCATCTCATGCAAATTTATCAGTTTGCTATATGACATTGTACATTCTATATTTCATATCAAGAAAGGTTTTACTCTACAGTTTTTGTAGTTCTCCAGAAATTTCAAATGTCTATTCATGTATGGAATAATTTCACTCATTCAAAACAAGTTCACTCTATCAAATGTGGAAAAAGACTAATAATGTCGGCACCTCATAAGGTTTTGTCCATCTTTAAATTTCCGCCATGAGAACTAAATACTCCACTTTACTCATTTAGTAGTTTACTTACATTACATAATTTTATTAAAAAATGCTACAGTAATCAATGTTTTTGAGAGTATTAAATTGTCTCTCTTTCAATTATACTTGCAAGTGCAGAAATTAATGTCTATTGTAATCATGAGGTACCTGTATATTGCAATTTCACGATGTCTACTGTATATTGAATCCAAATACATATACATTTTCTTTAACAAAAAATAAGGGACCACAGCAATTCCCTTAACTGTTTTGAAATGTGGCAAGGGAGATATTTGTAGATGGAGTGAAATCAGCATTCTTTGACTTGCACAGCACGACCGTGTTGACGGTACATCAGTGAATGGGGTTGTATGATGTCATGAGCATGGTGTACATTTGTTCTTGTTGCTTCTCCCACTCCTACACGCTCTCCTTGCTGTCTCCTACTCTCCTCACCTCTACACCCACTGGCTACACTCTCTGCGCACTTTCACCTGCCTGCCCCATTGCTAGTGTGCTGCTCCATGTGAGACTCAAGGAATCAAATATCGAATCCTGCAGTGTGTTTGGTTCGGCACAAAGAAGCCTGCTGGGAATGCATGTCGGGATCAGCCAAGACCCTCCGTCATGAAAGTATGCAAGGGTAGACCATGCGCTCAAAGTAAGTTTTGAGGAATGATTGATTCCATGTGCATTGCATTCTGAATTTATCTATTGATGTCTTAGTGTGTAGTGATAAGTTGGTGTACTCAAATATTCTTCCTAATTAAAAATGCAACCATCTGTAATCTAGTCATTGATTCAATAAACATCTCTAGGGATCTTAGTTCCGCTAGTTTTTCTCACCTTTTTAGATGTTATGTGGTTTCCTATTGCTTATGAGGTGCTTGACAAGCTTGGTTGCATCGCTTGTTTTGCTATTTCATGTTGTGTACTTCATTATGCATCAATAGTCCTTACATGTTTTTTCTGTCTCTTAATGAAAGAAATAGGTTAGAAATATATTTGATGATGACTGTTAGTTATATTTGAAGAATGCCGTAGTCCAATAGTATGTTTTATCCAAAACTTCTCCTTAGCTAATTCATAAATGATTTCATTTGTCAAAGATAAAAGTTTATATTATGTATTTTTGTTTTAATAGTTGATAATATTCCTTCAAAATGAATCGAATTTGATCCAAGCGATGATGAGTTCAGGAATTCATGCACATTGTTAAAACATTGATTCCTTTTTGTTTCAGTAGCAGAGTGCAAGGATCACTCAAAGTATTGCCAGAATGTCAAAACCATGAACCTATGCAGAGTTTATCGGTACCAGTACCAGTGTTGCCATTCTTGCCGCAGTAAAGGGTAAGAAGTGCTTCAGAACTGTTATTAACTTAAAAAGAAACTTCTCCTATTTATTGATTCCTGGTGCTTTATTTTTGCGGGGAGACTGCTGTTTTTCCTATCAAGTATTGCAGGACACAAAGTGTTGTAGGGGGTGACTGAGATGCTACCGTGGAGTTACTCAGTCGCTCAGTTCTTCGCGTTTCCTCAATAAGACACAGTTTGCCCCGATTGAGGAGCAGTGTCCACATCCTACATGATCTCAAGAGACCAACTCACCATCACTGATAACTATGAAGGTACAGTGTGCATAGTGGCTAAATGTTTTCAAAACATGGACAAATGGTGCTAGGGAGTGGGTGAAACTTAGTGAAGTGACCTCAGTGACTGGGAACATTAGTTTGAAAGATGACGTTTCAAAAAGACGAGAAATGATTGCTGCTGGTTGTCATGTGAATGTTGAGGTGATATGAAAAAAAAAACTCAAATGCACTAGCAAATCAAAAGCTCAAGTCCTCAATGGAGCTATCACAAGGATTAATTATAATCCGTAAAAAGCTTTTCTTTGCTTGTAATAAAATTGTGTGTGCTTTTGTTTAGACATTTGTTAAGTTTTAGCATGTAAATATTAGGCCATAGGTTCTTAATGTAAATATTTATGGATTCCAATATTAATTCATGAAGACCATTCATTTTTACAGCCCAGATCTTTTGCTTGAAATGATAAATTTTTTTACTGTTGACTGGCTGTAGTGTTTGTTTTGTAGTTGTTGTAGCTGTTGAAGGGGTTGATTCCCACATTATTATTGTATCATGAATGTAAATACCTTTATGGAAGCAGGAAAGATTGAATGAAAGGTTACAGTATTCCAAATGAAGTGATCCAAAGTGAGTACTTAATACTTGCATCTTTGATGAGATATATTTTCAGTAGGTATTGTAGTGTGGTGTGGGAATTAATGTAAATTCAAATACAAATGAACGGACTTGGAGTAATAACCTGAAAAATATGAATTATTATACATAAAATTGTACTTATATAATTCCATGCACTCCACCAAATAATTTGTTTTGCCAAAAAATGTAAGATAAAATAAAGTATGGATTCTTAATGTAAGAAGCTTTGCTGTTTACAGACATACTGTTTTATGAAAAAATCATTAAATTTATTTGCACAATGGTTTTATCACTGGTTAATGGCTTATGTCTACTTTTTGTCTTTTAATGGTTTTATTTTTTGTTGAATCAGTAACATGCACAAAATTTTCCCTTTCACCTGCGTGAAAGTCTTCTCTAGGTACTTGCTGTTGCTTGAGTGATTGTGTGAAAATAAAGATGGCCACCCTCTTGAAATGCACGTGGGGCCAATCGGTTCTTTATGTGATATTACACGTTTCTCTTATATTCTTTTAAAATGTTTTCGCCCTCATCAAAACAAATCATTAAAATTGCACATTCTCTGTAATCGGCTATTTTTGCAAATCTTTTTTTAATTGGAATTCTTTTGTCCTATATTGTTCGCTAAATGTGCCCTTCTCTGTCAATCCCTGTTCCTGGCTTCCAAGTCCCACTGTTGGAATTGACTTCATTCTTAATGCCAGCACCTCTTTTTCCATATTGAACACAATATTGTTTACATTCCTTGAGCAGAAAATTTGATTATCTTACAGATTGAACCCAACTTTTGATGAGCTGAGAGAGAATGAATGAAATATGCTTCTCATGAAATTTTTCAATTTTTTATGAACTCTTTTATCTTGCTCTTCATATGTAAACATGAAAATATCATATTTCTGTATCCCTTCTTCCAAAGTTACCTACTTCATTTTTTGGAATAAGGTGTACGTTTATTTTTCATTGACGTTACATCTATCACTTGAGTCATGGTGCACCTGCTGAGAGAAAACCCATTCTTATTCATTGCCTTGCAAATATTCATTTCAATCATATCTTATGTCTCCCATTCAATTGCAATCATCCTTGCTTCAGTACAAAATGATTACCAGGGTAACTGTTGTTTTTTTTGTGCTAGCACACACGAGGTACGTTTCCAGTTTTTCATGTTGAAATCCGAGTGCTGAAATTCTCTCCTCTGCACATTGGGTTGAGGTATCGATGCCGAGATTTTCCATCTAGTGGTGGAAAGTTTCACCTCTTGGCCAATTCTCCGCCCCCTGCATTATTTCAGGCACATTACCCTTTATTTTCTGGTTGCAGTGTTTAAGATTGCACTGGCTCATGTAAATGGAGTGACTTCTGTAGCTGCATTTTGGACTTCCCTCTGAGAAAATAATTCATTGTTTGTGCCAATAGTCTCTGAGGAACCAAAGTTCCTTTACCAGAAACACACTGTAATGTGGCACATTTCTGCAAGCCGCTGCAACCAACATGCATGGCCACATCATGAGCATCTCAGAGCCACATTTACTTTTCTGCTTTGATAAGCAGTTTTCAGCCAAAAGCAATCCAAGCTATGGCTATAATTGGTTTATTTTGCTCCTCGATTGTCGGCGTGTTCTTTTCATGTGAACATCTCGTGGAATCATGCATTCCTTAATTCCCATCCTTCTCGAATGAATTCATCTCCAGTTTCATTTTCAGCAGGTAGGTAATATTTTATGTGCTTTAGAGGTATGAGAATGATGCGGCTCTTAAACCCATTTTAGCAAATTCATTTTTGTGATGTGCTGTGGTTCATTGTGAAAGCAGTGTGTTACCATCCAGAATTGTTTTTATGTAGTGTGCTCTCAACAGTAAAAAGGGTAGATTATCAATGTGAATAGTGACTCCCTTATGACTACATGTTGGCAAAGTTGTTATTAAATTGTGTTATGATAACTGCAATTTCTTGGATTTGTTTCATTTGTTATTTTCTTCAGATTGATTGATGCACTAACTGAATAATTTGCCCCTCCCAAAAGAAATAAATATCAAAAAAGCCATCCTTCCACACCATCGTCCATTCCTTTCCTTCATTTGCGAAGACTTTATGGGAATTATATTCTTTTATATTCTGTGCATTTCTAAGCATTCCTAGTTCTTGAAGTCGAAGAAAGTGATTTTCCTTATATTGTTAAAGCGATACTACTTTTTATTGATAGCTGCTTGTGAAATAATGCCGAACTCCCAAAAATACATACTTATGGAAAAATATAATTGGGACGAGTTGGGGCGAAGTAACATAGGCAACGGTATTTCTGTCACAGCATCATGAATTGCCAGCATGCTAAACAAACACTTGGCTGGGAAAGCGGAAGGCGAAAACAATAATCCTGAGAGCCTTCATACACAGAAGAGGTCAAGTGGGATGATATTTTCCATATGAAGCTCAAGAAAGATACGTCTTTTGCTAATCAGATTCCAAAGTTCGGCATTTGAATGTTCTGGACATGGTTGCTAATACCACAGGATAAAATAATGATAAATTTTGCATTTATTTTAAAAAAGTAACTTTTAGAAAGATGATTCAAGAGCATCCAAAAATATTTGTCTACCACATCTACGGATCACTGGCCTCGAAAAGCATGTAAAAGAAATATTATCCTCACAAAAGTTATTGTAAATTTTGATATAATACGTTGCATAACTACTAGGGGCATTGTTTAAAAAATCATCATTCAATCATTTACAAATGCTTTCCTCTCCCCGGAAGTATAAGAATTATAATGCTCTGTGAAGGGAAACTTCGATTATTAAAAAAGAAACTGAAAAATTAATTTTCATTTTTCATGAAAATTTACATCCCTGGGAATTGTCTACAAAAAAGGACTATGTCGCCAACGTGTTAAATTCCGGCTGCAGGCTCTCCTGGCCGTATATAATAGTATTTATTTAAAGGGAAGGGTCAGATCTAGCGACCATTATAATGCTTAGCCACGGCCATAAGACCCCACATCCCTGAGTGCGTATAAATGCACTCTACTCCTTTAAAGGTTAACATCTCTGCATCTAATGTGTACCATGTGGACAAAGGGAGTTTCTCCTCGGCTAGTGGTAGCTATGTCTCAGGTAGAAGTCATCAGGAGGGGTATCGTGGACAGTTACCATAGGCATGTGACATTTTGGTTAGCCTATGGAATTATTTAGCTCAGCTTTTGCAATTCCCCTCCTTGTTGCCTTGTATTTTATTGATGACAGTGTCTCAAGCCATCCTGCTAGCATCATTGGGTCAAGAGATGCTATCAGGATGACTGGAGAAATGGTTGTCATCATAGGACTATATGCATCACGGAGGGAACCCCAAAATCCAAGCTGCATAGTTCAATACGCCGTGGAAACCTGAGAACCAGCATTAGCCTATGATAATTACTATAATAATCTCTGATGTGTATACATATATATGTCAATAACTTTTGCATTAGAAATACATGTGAAGCTGAATCTTCATTTGTCTGTAGACCTTTTTTTATTTGTAAAATTAAATTATAAATAGTGGTTTTCTGTTATTGAAAATGGTAGTAATAGAAAGAAAATAAAATAAAAATTCTTATTCATTCAATCGAATTTTGTATTCCGGTCGAAATTCCGAAATGTTTGCTAAAACAATTTTTTGGAATATTTTAGCGTTTTTGTGTTATTGTCCCCATAACGACCATACTTATTGTTGAAGTCTAGATTCCATGCATATCCATAAACTCAATGATTCTTTGTACTAAATAAGATATGAATGGTTTATTACAATCAATGTAAATGATAATATTCTTCCTGTTGATATTCAACGGGCACCTTCATTAGTGGCATATAATGTCTGCAGGTGATTGAATGTATTTATTTGTGTAAGCCATAGACTCTTTCTTTCGAAAATACTGGTTAAAACAATTGGAACTGCTCAGCTTAAGGTTGAAGGTAGGTTGAAGTTCCTGGGTGACAAAGCACACCCATAGCCACTCTTTCCTCACTTTCTCTTCCTCCATCTTCCCACCAAATAGTATCACTGCCATCTGTTCTTCATACTGTCGGTGTGCACAGCCTGCTTCTGTCTTTGAATGACACTCCCAACACTTTTCAATTTAATTTTAATTAAGTTTGATTCATAGATGAAATTTTAAATTTCTTTAAATATTTTCTCTCCTACTATTGGTGGGACTTCTCCGTCAGTGATTCTATCCATTTTATCTTTATCATTTTTTGATAGCACCACATTTTCTTTGCACCCCCATAGCTTCTGCTGCTGGTACCACGATACTCAAGAAGTAGTATATGGTTGTCTTGAGTCCATGCGGCTTGATTGTCGCTTGATTCAAATTTTGGAGCATTCAGCAATTATTATTATTTTATTATGAAAAGGGGGAGAATTGGAAAACCAATTCCCTCCCACTCCGTCTTCCAGAAGACGGAGTGGGGCCCTTGAAAGGGTAGAGCGGAGTTCGTCTTTATTGTTTCAATTACAATAATATTTGGGGTACCTATTATTAAACCCCCAATTTTCTACATTTTACTTTTTTTTAACAATTGGTTAATATTTTTCTAGTGTACTTCAAGTTTCAATGTTTTTCATTACATTTAATTTTACGAAGTATATTATTATTTATTTTTTTATTTTTTTTTGGTTTTCTCCTTTGATTTCTTCATCGAGTGTCTTGCGATTTTCTTTGCTTGCTTTACAATTGTTATTTTCTTCTTAGTATTTCTATCACAAATTATTTCTTCTTCCTCCTTCTCAGCATTCTCACAATTCCTCCCACTTCTTTTTTCTTTTCTTCTCCTCTCTCCTCCTTTACTTTTCTTGTCTTGAATTCTTCTACGTCCCTTCTCCTTCTTGCGGTCTTGTGAAGTTTGAAACTGCTTCGGCTGCTTTTTTATTCCCCAGTCCTTTTCCAACCTCTTCCAGTGTGACTGGCCAGTTTCCGAAGATCTTCTTAAGCTCAGCTCTTTCTTCTGCGTATTTTGGACAATTATACAACCTATGCTGTACATCGTCTGGTCCTAGGTTGCAGTTGCATTCTTCATTTTCTTCCTTTCCTATTTTCTTAAGATATGTCTTGAGTCCTCCATGTCCCGTTAGGATTTCGGTTATGTATCTGTCCATTTTGATTTTACATTTTAGTTGATTTTCATTGCTGGGGAAGAACTCAAATGTTAGTCTTCCTTTTTCTGTTGAATTCCATTCTGCCTGCCAGGTTCTGTTCGTAATTTCATTTATTTTCCTCTTGTTTGTATTCCATTTTTCGGTATTTGTTAGCTGAGTTCCATCTATTGAAGCTCTTCCGGTTCTCCTTAGTTGTGACTTGATGAGTCTAGACATTATTTCTAAATTTATTGGCTTAATGCTAGTGATTACATTTAATGCTTCGTTGCTCAATGTACGGTAACCTCTCGCGATAGGTAGAAGGCAGCTTCTATGTGCTTCGTATAACTTTCGTTTAACTCTGCTATGATTAATTCTATGTCCCCACACCTCGCAATTATTGCGTGTCTTATAGTATGCTAGGGTTTGACTATGTGTAAATGTGGAAGGTTTGACATGGAAGCATTTGAATTAAATGTGAGTTTTTGCCAATATATGTAAAAAATATAACAGCATTTCTCTTTTCTTATTAATTTTGGTATTTTACTGTCCATTCAAACTCTGTATGTTGTTCAGAGCATTGCTGCAAAGGATTCCCTCGGGGAGAAAACACTGGTTTACCTACAAAAATGCTTGATATGGAGTTCGGGCACAAAGGATGCTGGCTACAAAGTAAGTGGCATATATATAACATGGTGAATATTTCCGGACTGCACTCCACAGAAGTCACGGCATTACTCAATGATGCATTAGTTTTTTTTACAGTGGCTGTCCGGTGCCATAAAGTTAGTCGACAGGAGCACCCGCCACATTTGACCTTGATGCAGCAGGGGAAGAAGCATAACGATATGAACAACTTTATTCTATCTTATTCTATTCTTATATTATTCTATATTATCTATTCTATATTGTCTTATTCTACTTATCTGGTCTCCTATTGGAGGTGGCTCAAGACAATGCTTTTTCACTCGGATAAGGGCAAAGGATGCTACTGGGCACCCCCCACTGTGTCATCCTTTAAGTCACAATTAAAATCACCAGAAATCACTAAAAGTGGATCGTTATTATTTTTGTGTAATAGGTCTAACAGGTGATCCAATTTATCCAAGAAAGCACTAAAATTACCAATTGGTGACCTATAAAGTGATAATATGTGCAAGTCACGACCATCAGCTAAGGATGAGCGGCACATACTACATTCAAAAGTATGTTCCTCAATCAATTCTTGATAGGAAACGTTCACAGAACAGGTGTTAGTAGACTTATGGGCATAGATCAGAACTCCACCATTTTTGCAAGATGTGCGACAGAAGTGTCTGCTGCCCAGGGAAGCACGAAACATATAACTCAGTAGGTTTTAGCCAATGCTCATTAATGCAGATCACATCGGGTCTATATGTGTTAGACAGGGCTTCAAGTTCAATGAATTTATTGTGAATACCCTGAATATTCAGGTGGAGTATCACACTTCAGTTTATACACTCCACTCGCATTTAAAGGGTCTACCTTCCCTTTAGTAAAACTAATTAAGTTTTTTGAATTTCTTCTGTTGTAAAATGCCGGTTTGAACCTATCTTTGGGCAGCAACTTACTCACTTCGGAAGAAATATTTCCCAAGAATGGAATACTACGCCACTTGATGGATTGATCTCCTGTGAGGAGAGTGGGAAAAAAAATTTTCATAGCTAAATTTATGCATTTTCTGTTATAAAGGGTATCAATTATTTTGGGAGAATAACCGTTTTTGGTGGCTATTTGTTTTATTATGTTGAGTTCTTTAGACTGGCTGGCTTCTGACATAGGGATGTTTATCAATCTGTGCAAAAGAGAATGGAATGCAGCAAGTTTTTGAGAAAAACGATGCCTGGTTGAGGTGTGAATGACTTGATCAAGCAAAACCCGTATAACACGGAGCTGGGTATAAGACGGAGATAGGTGAGTTGGATACCTCCTCAAGGATAGGTAGACACTCCTTGAGGAGGTAAAAAGGGATGCGATTTGAAGCATTTTCGTCCTTTGATGTGTTTTCCAAAACCTTAGTTACCTACCTAGCTATGGCAACACAAACATTTGGTCAGAAGAATTTTGCAGTTACCATGAAAAAGCATAAAAGTAGTAGCTTGCAATAATAGTTTTAAAATAAGACTTGTATAAGTAGTAATTAAGATTTATATTCAATATTCTGCCGATATTTATACTTATTACGTCCAATTTTAAATATGGCAACAGAAATTGATAAAAACTTCTTTAAATTTTAATATTTTAATAACTTTTTTATCCAGAGATTCGCATATACTAGCTGAAGATTAAAAATTTCGCATGCTTAGTTTTCTTTATACTCCTGGAAAATTAGGTGATAGGTCTTAAGTTGGAGAGGAGATAATTCAAAAGTTGCAGAACTGGCCTCGCAGTAACTTAGATGGAGTCACCCGTTAGTAATCTCACAATTGTGCGCTTTTCCGAGTGAATTAAATCTGAGTGCCCTTCAATTCAACATGTGAATTTCACAGAATTGTCTGAAATTCACTGTGAAAACACTCCTGGATTGGGATTTATGAATGTCATGGAGTTTTTAACCCATATATGCCGTAGGTCGTTTTCAAACCACGGGATAAAAAATATTCTATTCTCTCTAATTTGAAGAATTTGTGTACATTGTTGTTATTTTCGTCGTACAGGGAAGCATGTAATTCATTCTTAAAGTAATATTTCCCAGGATACATTTTTTAATCATTGTAATGTGGACACAAAGTGACTTCTCTTTACTGTGATTTTCGAATAACTTTGATGCACAATGTAACCAATATTTTCCAGCTCATTCAAAACGATAAGACTATTTACAAGACTTTGTATACTCAATTTTTATATTCCATATTCAATTACCAAATTCCATGTCTCCTGTGTCTACCGCAGGTCACGAATTTGGTGTGGGTCGTTTTCGACCAACTGGGCAGATAAGGCTAGTTTGTTGGGCAAGTCCAGAAATGCTAGGTTGACCATAAGTCGAATGTTCTCTCTGCTGAACTGCGCAAAGATTCTTTTAGAGTGCATCAGTCTAAATAACTTTTGGCATGGCAAGGTTGGTACATAATTTCCTAAAGGCAAACATATTTTTTTCATCGAGCTCATATACTAATTCATTTCTGTAATTTAGTCGCAAACTACTGACTACAACTGAAATCCTTCATGAGCTAGAAGAATTGGATGAAAAAGGTATAAGGGATGAAATAAATATTTACATAGCTCCTCCGGAAGATAGAAACGAAACTTGGTAGAATTCTGGGGATGATGAAAGTAACGATTCTATTTGTCTTTGTGGCCGGCAGCTGCAAGCGGAAGGTGACTTCAACAATGACAGTGAAGATGATCCTGGGGTGAAGTTGATGAGGAAATCAAATTTGTTGAAGAATCATCCCATTCTAAAAGGAGAAGGAAATCAGCCAAAACCCAAAACATAAGACGGAGATGGGTGAGTTGTGATCTAACTACCCCCGTTTTTGATTCTTAAAGTACATGTTTCACACCTCCACTGACTTTATCCTCGTCCAGTCACCCATTAGAGTTTTTTGAACATTTTATTGATGAAAACATCATTACGAAACTTTTTGAGTTTACAAATCAATATGCAGCAAATGATGGTTGGATGAGGATTGAATGACTTGCTCTGTGTAGGAATGCTTCCTAAAAATTGAGAAGTCCAGTTTTTGGATTGTTTTTGAGATCAAGATTTCCAAAAAGTTTAGCGTACCGTTAAGTTCCATCTCCTTTGTGAATTTCAGGCACTTGTCCACACTATAGAGCATATGAGTGAACATTTCTAGTTGTCTCATGGTGCCTGACCAGATACAAAAGATGTAATCTACATATCTGTACCAACAAAACACATTTTTTACAAGTTCCCGGTCGTGAGACAGCAAAACTCTTTCAAAGTTGTCCATGTATATGTCTACCAGAAGTGGGGATAATGGAGCCCATTGCAAGTCCTTCGGATTGTTTTTTAACTTGGGCATTGAATTAAAAATACTTTGACACACAATTTGGTCAAGGAATAGAACTCATCCAGAGAGGGAGCACCAGCCTTGATGAGTACGACTTCCACCAGATTCACAGCTTCCTGTGGAGGGACACTTGTGAACAAATTACTCACATCAAAGAAAACGAGCGTGCACTTCTGCGGCAAAACTTGTTTCGAAAATGCAAAGTGTTGTTTTGTAACAATTTTATGTATAATTCCTCTGTCATGGATGCGGAGGTGTAGGATATATGAGAAGAGGGAGTTGATAACGGATGTAGATAATAATTCCTTCTCTTTATTATAATTTCAGTGTAGCAGGTGTGATTGAAGGAGATGCTCCAGGTCGTTGAGATCCAGGATGACCGCTGCCGAAAGCTGATACTGACATTGGATGCAAGTGTTGAGGGTCAAAAGTGACATAAAGTGACATGTACGTTGTGTTGGAAGAGGACATCGTGGCTTGAAATGGACAGTGATCTGCGACTGTATTTATGATAATAAATAGTATGGATAAATAGACATTGTTGTTAATCATTTTGAGCCCAGTATCAAGAGAAGTAATCACTCCGAAGCGTAGCAGTAAGTAAAAAACCGACTTAATTCGATGAATGTTGGGGCATGAAATGCAATTTGAAATTGGCGGCATGAATGTGACCGTGAAGTGGTAAGTAGAGAAAAAAATGAAATAAGTCGAGTCAATAAAATAATAATGCATAAACGTTAGTAGGCATTAATAAAATGAAAATCAATGGATGAGACTTCGTAGCGCTGGGCCCGGCAATAACCACAGAAAACATGTAAATAGAAGTTAGTAATCACATAATAGTATGGTGGTTGAATGGTAGGAGTCGAAGAAAATTTGTGGGTCTAGAAATTTTTAGGTATTCCCCTGCCTTGGATGCGGAGGATTGGATGCAAGTGTTGAGGGTCAAAAGAGATATGTTGGGATCGTGGCTGAAGTGGACTGTGAGCTGCGACTGTATTTATGTTAATAAATATTATGGATAAATAGACTTTGTTGTTAACATTTTGAGCCCAGGATCAAGAGAAGTAATCGTTCCGAAACGTAGCAGTAAGTATAAAAAACCCACTTAAGTTGATGAATGGTGGGGCATGGAATGGCGATTCGAAATTGGAGGCATGAATGTGACCGTGAAGTGATAAATAAAGATAAAAGTGAAATAATTTCTAGTATATAAAATAATAATGCATAACTGTTTGAAGGCAATAATAAAATGAAATTCAATGGGTGAGGTTTCAATTCGCTGGACCCGGTAATAACCACAGAAAACATGTAAATATAAGTTAGTAATCGCAGCGTAGTATGGTGGTGGAACGTTATGAGTAAAAGAAAATTTTGGGGGTAAGGGGGTGGGGTCTTAACAGGGCAATTCCAAACACCTTTTACTTTTGTTCTACATTCTTAAATTTTTGAATTTAAAACAGGTATTTTTGGATGATAAGAGAGTAAAAATAGTTTTAAAATGGCTTATTATTAACGGAACGACAAGCGACATAGCCCCCCCCTTTGAAATTATTCCCACCCCAAGAGGGGGGATGAGGTAGCCGCCCCTCCGGGCAACCACCCCATCCCTCCCCTGTTAGGTCGTCCGCCATCACCACGGCGATCGACTCCTATCAATTACTCCTCCCAACCCACCCCTCAAACAATCTACCCATCGCGGCCGATTTTTTCACGTACCGCCTCAATCATGCTGGGTGAGCCGTGCCGCAAGTGCAGGCGTCATGGATACAGAGCCCATATGGCGTCTAATGAACGTACCAACTACAAGGATGCGCCCGTACCGTGCAAGCACGACCGTACAGCGACGCACCGGGCCGATAAAAGACATGTGCCGAGCAACGAACCAATCTTGCTCTGCCAGCATTAAACAGTTGACTGGAATTTGGGCTGCAGTGAAAACTTATGGCCTCTTACTAAACTTCGAGAACTGAAATGTATTATTCATTTATTACTCATTTCTCCAGTTTTTCAAAGGCATGATATATACTTTAAAATATTTGTCTTTATTTTGTCTCTATAAAAACATCATTTTTACTTCACATTTGATCTCATTTATTGATTAAAATAAAGAAAACGTATGCCGTTTTACCTTACTGACATTCCTGACATCTATGGACTACCACCTATACCTCTTACACTGTAAAGTACTCTTTTTTAAACCGCGCGATTTGTTTTACCCATTCGTCTCTTGCGCCATGAAACTATGAAATGAGAAACATTTCGACGTCCTTACAAATTTGACTTACTATTACGTCGCTACCGACCTTCTAGTCCACAATCATAAAAACATTTTACGCTGAATTCCGTTATTTTATGATACTTTTTATTACTTTCATCAAGAGATTCCAGACAAAGCCAGAATGTATTGAGGGTCACATATATCTAGGATTCCACCTCTAACATGGAAATTTAACACAAATTTATTTTACACTGCATTTTTCTAGTTTTTGTAATTTTTTAATCAAGATTTCCGGAAAATACAAAGATTATAGTCATTTCAGCAATGGAGTGATAGAGAGTGTCTATTTTTAACAACAAGCAGCGTTAACATTGATTGTGAATTTAGGTGTCATTTTAAAGTTTTGCATAAATGGGAAACAAAAAGAGGTACAGCGGCATGCTATCCTTCTATTTCTGCTACATGCATATTTCAAAAATTATTTCATTGTGCCTGGGTCTCGCGAAATAACGTCTCTTCAATCTGAATTCATCAACTCCCGTGACGTGATATCGTATTACCAAAACTCTTACAAAATGAGCTCAGTGATAATAGTACTTGGCCTCAAGAAAACATTCCACCCTCTTTCATTCTGCGTGGAATGTGTTTAATCACTATCGCGTGTCAATTACCAACGCGTTAGGAGACAAGTCTCACAAGCCTGTAGTATCACTTCAGAAATACGGCACGACGTGTCTTCTCCAAAAAGCACTTGATGATGCAAAAATTTGTGCTAAGAACAATACCAGAGAAATTCAATAAATTAACTCACATTGGACGCGGTTAAAAAGTTTGGCCCTCGAGTAGTAATCGATAACTTAATTATAAAACTCATATTCTTCTCATTTTACCAGACACATAAATTTGAGTACCTTCAAATGATTTTCCGAATTCTTCTCCTTGTAGCAAGTCTTTCTTTACATCACCATTCTCCTTCTCTAATTAATTAATGTAAAGAAAGTATAAGCTACCTTTACTTTACTACCATCTTGCCATCTCACGGCCGGTAAAAAATACTGACGATGAGAGAGGTATAGGCATTAGGCCGTTAGATGGCACTATGATACTACTTTACTGCCATGTACTACTTTACTGCCATCTTTGACCTGCCACTGGTACCTTTTACACTGAAAAGTACTATTTTTCAACCGCGCAATTTGTTTTAGCCATTCATCTCTTGCGCCATGAAACTACAATGAAACTATGAAATTACTTGGAATGGGTGAGGTGATGGGGATTAGAAGGTCGGTAAAAAGGATGGGGATTTGAAGGTGAGAAACATTTCGTCTAGTATCTCTAGTCTAGTTCAGTATGTTGTTATGATTACTTGTAAAGCAGCATTACATCTACATAGCGAGGACGACGTTAGTTAGTCAAAATTGTAATTTCAACGAAATGTTTCTTCGTCGTACTTATACGATTCGTATAATCCGCGTGCAACGGTGGAAGTGGCCCTAGACGACGCTCCCCTGTCTTGTCTGGGGCCATTTCCATATGATGACGAGTCAGTTATCGACCTCGTCATTAATGGCGCAAATATACCCAAGCCTGTGGATGCTCCACACGTTTTCCTCTCCTCGAACGACTCCGCGGACCTGCGGCGTTACCTGGAGAACTTGGTAGTGCGAAGAGTGTTGGTGCGCCGGCGACCGGTCTGTGCCTTCCAGACGTACCTTATTCCAAAGACGTCCGGAGGGACGTCTTAGGAACATGGACTAGCTTTTATAACAAGCCTAGATTTAGGCTCAAGGACGCGGCGGAGGCAGTGGCCAGGATTCCGCAAAACTCGTTTTTAGCCAAGCTCGATCTAAAGGACGCCTTCTTTCAAGTTAAAATTGCTCCTCAGTTCTCTAAATTTTACGGGGTCCGGGTTGGTCCCCATTATTATTGTTTTGACAGGTTGCCAATGGGCCATTGCCTTGCCCCGGCGATTATGCAACGCTGGGCCCGGGCCGTTGCCCGGGAAGTGTATTCTCTGTTCCGTGTTTGCCTTGTGCCCTACCTAGACGATTGGCTGTTAGTGTTGCCCGAGGAGTTTCGGGAAGCCCAGCAACTTGTGCATAGGGTCCAAAATTTTATTGAAAATGACTTACGTGTAGTGCTCAATGTGAATAAATGTGTGTTAATCCCTAGGAGGCGAATCCAGTATCTGGGGGTGATCATCAGCACGGAGGACAGCACCCTGCGGCTCACCCGTGGGGCCCTGGGCAGGCTTGCCTCAGGCATCGACATCATTCCTCGCCTCCGTGCTGTTGATCTACCCAAAATTGCTGGATTCGTCTCCTGGGTTTGTTACATTTTGAGATTGCCATACTTTTTAATATCTAATGTCTATAGCCGCCGAGTGACGTGGCTCCACCGGTGCCAAGAGTTTGAACTGTTTAACAAGGTGCGGAAATGCAGCCCGTACGATCTTATATTCACCGCGTACAGCGACGCGACTCCATGGAAATGGGCTGTGGTGTGCCCCCAATTGGGGCTAGAGCTGGCTCGCAGGTTTGAGCATCAGCTACCAATATAGTCCTCCGTGCTGATGATCACCCCCAGATACTGGATTCGCCTCCTAGGGATTAACACACATTTATTCACATTGAGCACTACACGTAAGTCATTTTCAATAAAATTTTGGACCCTATGCACAAGTTGCTGGGCTTCCCGAAACTCCTCGGGCAACACTAACAGCCAATCGTCTAGGTAGGGCACAAGGCAAACACGGAACAGAGAATACACTTCCCGGGCAACGGCCCGGGCCCAGCGTTGCATAATCGCCGGGGCAAGGCAATGGCCCATTGGCAACCTGTCAAAACAATAATAATGGGGACCAACCCGGACCCCGTAAAATTTAGAGAACTGAGGAGCAATTTTAACTTGAAAGAAGGCGTCCTTTAGATCGAGCTTGGCTAAAAACGAGTTTTGCGGAATCCTGGCCACTGCCTCCGCCGCGTCCTTGAGCCTAAATCTAGGCTTGTTATAAAAGCTAGTCCATGTTCCTAAGACGTCCCTCCGGACGTCTTTGGAATAAGGTACGTCTGGAAGGCACAGACCGGTCGCCGGCGCACCAACACTCTTCGCACTACCAAGTTCTCCAGGTAACGCCGCAGGTCCGCGGAGTCGTTCGAGGAGAGGAAAACGTGTGGAGCATCCACAGGCTTGGGTATATTTGCGCCATTAATGACGAGGTCGATAACTGACTCGTCATCATATGGAAATGGCCCCAGACAAGACAGGGGAGCGTCGTCTAGGGCCACTTCCACCGTTGCACGCGGATTATACGAATCGTATAAGTACGACGAAGAAACATTTCGTTGAAATTACAATTTTGACTAACTAACGTCGTCCTCGCTATGTAGATGTAATGCTGCTTTACAAGTAATCATAACAACATACTGAACTAGACTAGAGATACTAGACGAAATGTTTCTCACCTTCAAATCCCCATCCTTTTTACCGACCTTCTAATCCCCATCACCTCACCCATTCCAAGTAATTTCATAGTTTCATTGTAGTTTCATGGCGCAAGAGATGAATGGCTAAAACAAATTGCGCGGTTGAAAAATAGTACTTTTCAGTGTAAAAGGTACCAGTGGCAGGTCAAAGATGGCAGTAAAGTAGTACATGGCAGTAAAGTAGTATCATAGTGCCATCTAACGGCCTAATGCCTATACCTCTCTCATCGTCAGTATTTTTTACCGGCCGTGAGATGGCAAGATGGTAGTAAAGTAAAGGTAGCTTATACTTTCTTTACATTAATTAATTAGAGAAGGAGAATGGTGATGTAAAGAAAGACTTGCTACAAGGAGAAGAATTCGGAAAATCATTTGAAGGTACTCAAATTTATGTGTCTGGTAAAATGAGAAGAATATGAGTTTTATAATTAAGTTATCGATTACTACTCGAGGGCCAAACTTTTTAACCGCGTCCAATGTGAGTTAATTTATTGAATTTCTCTGGTATTGTTCTTAGCACAAATTTTTGCATCATCAAGTGCTTTTTGGAGAAGACACGTCGTGCCGTATTTCTGAAGTGATACTACAGGCTTGTGAGACTTGTCTCCTAACGCGTTGGTAATTGACACGCGATAGTGATTAAACACATTCCACGCAGAATGAAAGAGGGTGGAATGTTTTCTTGAGGCCAAGTACTATTATCACTGAGCTCATTTTGTAAGAGTTTTGGTAATACGATATCACGTCACGGGAGTTGATGAATTCAGATTGAAGAGACGTTATTTCGCGAGACCCAGGCACAATGAAATAATTTTTGAAATATGCATGTAGCAGAAATAGAAGGATAGCATGCCGCTGTACCTCTTTTTGTTTCCCATTTATGCAAAACTTTAAAATGACACCTAAATTCACAATCAATGTTAACGCTGCTTGTTGTTAAAAATAGACACTCTCTATCACTCCATTGCTGAAATGACTATAATCTTTGTATTTTCCGGAAATCTTGATTAAAAAATTACAAAAACTAGAAAAATGCAGTGTAAAATAAATTTGTGTTAAATTTCCATGTTAGAGGTGGAATCCTAGATATATGTGACCCTCAATACATTCTGGCTTTGTCTGGAATCTCTTGATGAAAGTAATAAAAAGTATCATAAAATAACGGAATTCAGCGTAAAATGTTTTTATGATTGTGGACTAGAAGGTCGGTAGCGACGTAATAGTAAGTCAAATTTGTAAGGACGTCGAAATGTTTCTCATTTCATAGTTTCATGGCGCAAGAGACGAATGGGTAAAACAAATCGCGCGGTTTAAAAAAGAGTACTTTACAGTGTAAGAGGTATAGGTGGTAGTCCATAGATGTCAGGAATGTCAGTAAGGTAAAACGGCATACGTTTTCTTTATTTTAATCAATAAATGAGATCAAATGTGAAGTAAAAATGATGTTTTTATAGAGACAAAATAAAGACAAATATTTTAAAGTATATATCATGCCTTTGAAAAACTGGAGAAATGAGTAATAAATGAATAATACATTTCAGTTCTCGAAGTTTAGTAAGAGGCCATAAGTTTTCACTGCAGCCCAAATTCCAGTCAACTGTTTAATGCTGGCAGAGCAAGATTGGTTCGTTGCTCGGCACATGTCTTTTATCGGCCCGGTGCGTCGCTGTACGGTCGTGCTTGCACGGTACGGGCGCATCCTTGTAGTTGGTACGTTCATTAGACGCCATATGGGCTCTGTATCCATGACGCCTGCACTTGCGGCACGGCTCACCCAGCATGATTGAGGCGGTACGTGAAAAAATCGGCCGCGATGGGTAGATTGTTTGAGGGGTGGGTTGGGAGGAGTAATTGATAGGAGTCGATCGCCGTGGTGATGGCGGACGACCTAACAGGGGAGGGATGGGGTGGTTGCCCGGAGGGGCGGCTACCTCATCCCCCCTCTTGGGGTGGGAATAATTTCAAAGGGGGGGGCTATGTCGCTTGTCGTTCCGTTAATAATAAGCCATTTTAAAACTATTTTTACTCTCTTATCATCCAAAAATACCTGTTTTAAATTCAAAAATTTAAGAATGTAGAACAAAAGTAAAAGGTGTTTGGAATTGCCCTGTTAAGACCCCACCCCCGTAACCCCAAAATTTTCTTTTACTCATAACGTTCCACCACCATACTACGCTGCGATTACTAACTTATATTTACATGTTTTCTGTGGTTATTACCGGGTCCAGCGAATTGAAACCTCACCCATTGAATTTCATTTTATTATTGCCTTCAAACAGTTATGCATTATTATTTTATATACTAGAAATTATTTCACTTTTATCTTTATTTATCACTTCACGGTCACATTCATGCCTCCAATTTCGAATCGCCATTCCATGCCCCACCATTCATCAACTTAAGTGGGTTTTTTATACTTACTGCTACGTTTCGGAACGATTACTTCTCTTGATCCTGGGCTCAAAATGTTAACAACAAAGTCTATTTATCCATAATATTTATTAACATAAATACAGTCGCAGCTCACAGTCCACTTCAGCCACGATCCCAACATATCTCTTTTGACCCTCAACACTTGCATCCAATCCTCCGCATCCAAGGCAGGGGAATACCTAAAAATTTCTAGACCCACAAATTTTCTTCGACTCCTACCATTCAACCACCATACTATTATGTGATTACTAACTTCTATTTACATGTTTTCTGTGGTTATTGCCGGGCCCAGCGCTACGAAGTCTCATCCATTGATTTTCATTTTATTAATGCCTACTAACGTTTATGCATTATTATTTTATTGACTCGACTTATTTCATTTTTTTCTCTACTTACCACTTCACGGTCACATTCATGCCGCCAATTTCAAATTGCATTTCATGCCCCAACATTCATCGAATTAAGTCGGTTTTTTACTTACTGCTACGCTTCGGAGTGATTACTTCTCTTGATACTGGGCTCAAAATGATTAACAACAATGTCTATTTATCCATACTATTTATTATCATAAATACAGTCGCAGATCACTGTCCATTTCAAGCCACGATGTCCTCTTCCAACACAACGTACATGTCACTTTATGTCACTTTTGACCCTCAACACTTGCATCCAATGTCAGTATCAGCTTTCGGCAGCGGTCATCCTGGATCTCAACGACCTGGAGCATCTCCTTCAATCACACCTGCTACACTGAAATTATAATAAAGAGAAGGAATTATTATCTACATCCGTTATCAACTCCCTCTTCTCATATATCCTACACCTCCGCATCCATGACAGAGGAATTATACATAAAATTGTTACAAAACAACACTTTGCATTTTCGAAACAAGTTTTGCCGCAGAAGTGCACGCTCGTTTTCTTTGATGTGAGTAATTTGTTCACAAGTGTCCCTCCACAGGAAGCTGTGAATCTGGTGGAAGTCGTACTCATCAAGGCTGGTGCTCCCTCTCTGGATGAGTTCTATTCCTTGACCAAATTGTGTGTCAAAGTATTTTTAATTCAATGCCCAAGTTAAAAAACAATCCGAAGGACTTGCAATGGGCTCCATTATCCCCACTTCTGGTAGACATATACATGGACAACTTTGAAAGAGTTTTGCTGTCTCACGACCGGGAACTTGTAAAAAATGTGTTTTGTTGGTACAGATATGTAGATTACATCTTTTGTATCTGGTCAGGCACCATGAGACAACTAGAAATGTTCACTCATATGCTCTATAGTGTGGACAAGTGCCTGAAATTCACAAAGGAGATGGAACTTAACGGTACGCTAAACTTTTTGGATATCTTGATCTCAAAAACAATCCAAAAACTGGACTTCTCAATTTTTAGGAAGCATTCCTACACAGAGCAAGTCATTCAATCCTCATCCAACCATCATTTGCTGCATATAGATTTGTAAACTCTAAAAGTTTCGTAATGATGTTTTCATCAATAAAATGTTCAAAAAACTCTAATGGGTGACTGGACGAGGATAAAGTCAGTGGAGGTGTGAAACATGTACTCCAAGAATCAAAAACGGGGGTAGTTAGATCACGACTCACTCATCTCCGTCTTATGTTTTGGGTTTTGGTTGATTTCCTTCTCCTTTTAGAATGGGATGATTCTTCAACAAATTTGATTTCCTCATCAACTTCACCCCAGGATCATCTTCACTGTCATTGTTGAAGTCACCTTCCGCTTGCAGCTGCCGGCCACAAAGACAATCAGGATCGTTATATTCATCATCCCCAGAATTCTACCAAGTTTCGTTTCTATCTTCCGGAGGAGCTATGTAAATATTTATTTCATCCCTTATACCTTTTTCATCCAATTCTTCTAGCTCATGAAGGATTTCAGTTGTAGTCAGTAGTTTGCGACTAAATTACAGAAATGAATTAGTATATGAGCTCGATGAAAAAAATATGTTTCCCTTTAGGAAATTATGTACCAACCTTGCCATGCCAAAAGTTATTTAGACTGATGCACTCTAAAAGAATCTTTGCGCAGTTCAGCAGAGAGAACGTTCGACTTATGCTCAACCTAGCATTTCTGGACTTGCCCAACAAACTAGCCTTATCTGCCCAGTTGGTCGAAAACGACCCACACCAAATTCGTGACCTGCGGTAGACACAGGAGACATGGAATTTGGTAATTGAATATGGTATATAAAAATTGAGTATACAAAGTCTTGTAAATAGTCTTATCGTTTTGAATGAGCTGGAAAATATTGGTTACATTGTGCATCAAAGTTATTCGAAAATCACAGTAAAGAGAAGTCACTTTGTGTCCACATTACAATGATTAAAAAATGTATCCTTGGAAATATTACTTTAAGAATGAACGACATGTTTCGACGTTGTATATTAAATATCCTTCATCAAACTAATTTCCCACCACACAAAAAAACTCTTCCATGGCATTGTATGCGCGATACCTGTGAGGACAACTCGATCCTTAAAGCCTCCAATAACTTGGTAGAGCACTCGCCGCGAAATACAAATCCAGGCGGACCCTCTGTTCGAATCCCTGTCCATGCGAATGATTTTCCCCCAGTGAATTTCACACAATTGCCTTTTAAGTCTCTATGCTTACTTCAGCGCAGAAAATCAAACTGAATTCTTTCTACTTAATGTCGTATCATGTGAAGGATATTATCATATCCGGCGAAGGAATCGAGTTTGATTATCAGTACAGAATAAAAAAATAAGCACGGTAATTGAGCCGTTGATTTTGAAAGTCGGGCAAGTTAATTTTGTTAAAAAAACGGAGTTCCTGCTAATTTTCATTAGAAATCAATTTACAATTTGGTTTAATTCAATTCAAATTCATATCTATACACCAAAGATACCTTTTATAGATATGTGATGTCTATAGTGTTTAGTTCTGCGCCGAAGAATTTATTTTTCTAATTCTATCATCTTTGGCTTCAGTGAGGTGGAGAATACATTTTACATACTTTGGATATTGCTGTGAAGGATATTTTGAATAATTTAAATTCATGGCGACAGGACATATAGTAGGGAGAATGTATGTTTAATTTCTTTCTCTATCTAAGAATGCTGGGAGATGAGCAGCCTTGTGCCCTAATGCTTATCAAAATGATTTCTTCTCATTACTCAGGTAAATATTCCTTAGTTTGTTAGTTGAAAAAGGATACATATGATGTCTATGGGGTTTTAGTCTGCACTAATGTTTTTAGTTTTCTAATTCTAACATAAATTTCTAAGAGGCAAGCTGTATCCCAGTCTGGGCCAGCCCAGAGTTCAAGGCCATGATTTTAAAAAGAAAGCAGCCCATAAGATTTATAAAACATCTCTTATTGCTAACTCCTACGAATTTTTTTGCAAGCTTCGAGTACAGTGCAAAGTTTTAGCAAAAAAAATGTCAACAAGAATACATTAATAACATCGAACTTACAGTCCAAACAGCGATACGGCAGATGAACTCTGGGGGCAGACAGGGCTCCAAGTCATGCCAAAGACAGCCTCCCTAGGAGAGGAAGACTCCAAAATCAAAGTACCCGGGTCCTCCAGGTTGGGGGTTTAGCATAGGGTTAACAACCCTATCTTAGAAAACAACCATGTTACGGATACAGAAAATATGCCTCGGAATAGGACTGGAATTAAGGAACAGACCTGGTGAACGAATGGACTGAGTAAGGTTAAAGGAAACATATATCTAGCCACATGGAATGAACAAACTATGAGAAAACCAGGTGCATTAATACAGTTGAAAAGCGAACTAGTAAAATACAGAATAAAAATTGCAGCACTACGGGAAATGAGATGGTCAGGAAATGGAATAATGAAATCAGGAGATCACATCGTCTTATACAGTGGAGGAAACAATGGAAGGAACGGAACAGGTTTCATCATAGAAAAATGTATTAAACCTGCCATCTTAAAATTCAATCCTGTTAACGATCGAATTTGCTCCCTTCGACTAAAAGCTAGGTTTTTCAACATAACAATATTTTCTATATATGCACCTACAGACAACACTGAGGAGGATGTTAAAGATGAATTTTATAGTAAACTAGAGAAGGAATATGGAAAAATATCTAATCATGATGTCAAAATAGTTTGTGGAGACTTAAATGCCAAGATTGACAGGGAGGAGCAATTCAAAGAAACAATAGGGAAAGAAAGTTTTCATCTACAAAGCAACAATGGATGGCGTGTGATCGACTTTGCCACAAGCAAGAACATGGTAGTTAGGAGTACTTGGCTACAGAGAAAAGATGTTAATAAAGCCACATGGCGCTCACCAGATGGCAAAACATGCAACCAGATTGACCACGCACTCGTAGAGAAAAGACACTCAACGGACATACTTGAAGTGAGCAGTTGCAGAGGTGCCGACTGGGACTCATACCACTACTTAGTAAGAATAAAGTAAAGGCAAAAGATTGATGTAGCTAGAATAAACAAGAGAACCATGAATGAGAGATATGATGTTGAAAAATTAATCAAAGATGAAGATAAGAAAGAAGAGTACCAAATAAAAATAGCCACTAGTCTTCAGGAAAACAAGAAAGAGTGGGAAGGAAGTGATCTAGTAGGAAAATGGAATGTTATGAAAAAAACGATTAGAAAAACAGCTAAGGAAGTAGTTGGTAACATTAAAAAAAAGGGAAGAGTGGTATGACAACGATTGTGCGTTAGCAATTGAAGAACGAAAGCTAGCCAGAAAGAAAATGCTTCAAAAAAGAACTAGACAAACAGTCAATGACTACAGGAAAAAAAGGAGGATTGCATCTAGATAATGCAGAAGGAAGAAAAGAATATTCGAGAAACATAAAATCACAGAACTAGAAAATATGAGAGATAAAAGAGAAATAAGACATTTTTATCAGAGAGTGAAAGAAAAAAAAAGGGTTTTGAGCCTAGCTCTGTTTTCTGCAAAGACTTAGATGGAAATCTCATAGGAGACAAAAAGAACATATTAGCCAGATGTTGAGACCATTTTGAACAGCAGTTAAACAGGAATGAAAGCGATGTATTAACACAAGTGAATGTAAATAAAAAAGGAATTGCGGACTTAGAAGAAGACTATGAGAAAAGTGAAATTACCCGGAGCCCAAGTATGGAGGAAGTCATAAAAAGAATTAAAAAAACTGAAAAATGACGGGAGGATAGTATAACTGCTGAAATGGTCAAAAATGGCGGAACAGCTGTAGAACAACATATGCATGAGATTATTAAAATTATATGGAAAGAAGAGAAAATGCCTGAAGACTGGAACATGGGAATCATACATCCTGTCCACAAGAAAGGTGATAAATCTAAATGTGAGAACTACAGGCCAATAACACTACTTAGTATAGCATACAAAATTTTTAGCAATATTCTAGCTTCAAGACTCGAACCGTTCACAGAACAAAAAGTTGTAGATTATCAATGTGGTTTTCGGAAGAATCGTTCTACCACTGATCAGATTTTTATTATGAGACAAATATACGAGAAGTGTTATGAACACAACATAGAAGTACATAGCCTATTTATAAATTACAAGCAGGCTTTTGATTCTGTCAAAAGGAGTGCACTATATGACGTCATGAAAGAATTTCACATCCCCTCTAAATTAATAAACCTCATTAAAATGACAATAGACAATACTAAAAGCAAAGTTAAAGTGAATGGAGAACTATCATCTCAGTTTGAAGTCAAAAGAGGAGTCAAACAAGGAGATGCATTATCATCAATGTTATTCATATTGGCTTTGAAGAAAGCAATGAGACAGCTCCCAATAAATCCTGGAGGAACAATAATGAACCGACAAACGCAATGTGTTGCCTATGCTGATGATCTGGCTGTAGTCTCAAGAAACAAAAACACTCAATGGAAGAGATTTTTATTTCTATTGAAGCCGCATCAGAAACACTGGCATTAAAAATTGATGAAGAGAAAATAAAATACTTGAAAATGGAAAGAAATCAAGAAAAAACTAGAGAACCAACAATAAGAATTAACAACAAACATTTTCAAAGAGTGGAAAGCTTCAGATATCTGGGATCCTTGCTAACAGCAAAAAATCAGATTTCCCTTGAAATTCAAGAAATTCAAGACAGGTTACACATAGGTAATAAATGCTATTATGCACTGCAACCTATTTTCAGGTCAAGAAATATTTCAAGAAACACCAAAGTAATCATATACAAGACAGTGCTAAGACCTGTTGTCCTCTATGCCTCTGAAACAGGGACACTAACAGTTACACAAGAAGAAATAATCAGAAGATGGGAAAGAAAGATTCTCAGAAGAATATACGGTGCCGTGATAGATGCAGGAATATTGAGATTAAGAACAAATGCTGAAGTCTATGAACAATATGGTGAACCAGACATCATATCAGTTATAAAGCAACCCTATTGAAAATGCCCTAGGGGAATTTTTTTCCCACAGTAATTTGACAATGGGAACTCAAACACTTTCCTATAGGAATTTTTTTCCTATAGGGAATTTTTTCCTATAGGAAATAATTTTCCTGTAGGAAATTTCCTATAGGAAATAATGTTCCCATAGGAAAATAGCCTCCTATACATAACATTTAAAAAAAGCCCCCACGAGGATTAGATCCGGGGATGTTCTGTTCGTGAGTCGCCGACTGACCATTACACCAACTGACTTCGTTGAAGACAGAGCGATCTCATAAGGATAAATTTGGCATGCTAAGCGTGACGCAGAAAAAAAGTGCGGTACAGTACTTGACGGGAATTACTGGACGCTACAGTACAAATACCGTGCATTTGCCCAAATAATCAATATATATATTACTTGAATCAATTTCAGGGGTAGTGTATTTTGTGATAAAAGAACTCAAAGTTGAGAGAAAGAAGATTGCAGGACCTACAGAGTCCATAAGGCCGTTTTACTCGGGGCACGAAATTGCACAACTTCAAACTACATTTTTTCTCAATCGGGCGTGCAATCATTTTCGAATTAGAGCAGAAGCTATTTTGCCACCTCGCGTTCATGCATTCCTGCATGTGTTCTTGCAATTCACGGCTTTACACCATGCAATTTGAAATGCACGTTCGTACGTACTACATCAGCCCGTGTAAAAACGCCGGACTATGGCAAAGGGAGAACTTCATGTGTTATGCCAGATATAATTTGCGTTACACTGGAATTGGAATGGAACTTGGCAACGGAACCTACTATGTGAGTTCCATACCGGTGAACCATTTTTTAATGAATTTCTAACTTTTTCTTAAATCTTTTTATTGACAATAATGTTTTAATTATAAATGAAATATTGTAAAAACATGTCATGTATGGTGATGCATGCATTACATTTGTGAGAATGCAGAACCATTAATAAAATGAAATGTTTTTTTTTAATTTCGAATTAATTAGAATTTTTCGCACTATGGGAAACATTCTTAATGTACCTATAGTAAATATTTGTGCTATAGAAATTTTGCTAATTCCTATAGGAAACCTTTTTCCATTGTCAAATATTCATGCTATAGGAAAACTTCTCATAACTATAGGGTTATTTCTCATTCCTATAGGAAAATATTCGTGCTATAGGAAAATTTCTCATCTCTATAGGAAAATTTCTCGTTCCTATAGGAAATTTCTCGTTCCTATCGGAAAATATTCGTCCAATAGGAATATTTCTCGTTCCTATAGGAAAATATTCGTCTTATAGGAAAATTTCTCATTCCTATGGGAAAATTTCTCGTTCCTATAGGAAATTTCTCTTTCCTAAAGGAAAATATTCGTCCTATAGGAAAATTTCTCATTCCTATAGGAAAATTTCTCGTTCCTATAGGAAATTTCTCGTTCCTATAGGAAAATATTCGTCCAATAGGAATATTTCTCGTTCCTTTAGGAAAATATTCGTCTTATAGGAAAATTTCTCATTCCTTTGGAAAATTTCTCGTTCCTATAGGAAAATTTCTCTTTCCTATAGGAAATTTCTCGTTCCTATCGGAAAATATTCGTCCAATAGGAAATTTCTCATTCCTATAGGAAAATATACGTCTTATGGGAAAATTTCTCATTCCTATAGGAAAATTTCTCGTTCCTATAGGAAATTTCTCTTTCCTAAAGGAAAATATTCGTCCTAAAGAAAAATTTCTCATTCCTATAGGAAAATTTCTCGTTCTTATAGGAAATTTCTCGTTCCTATAGGAAAATATTCGTCCAATAGGAATATTTCTCGTTCCTATAGGAAAATATTCGTCTTATAGGAAAATTTCTCATTCCTATAGGAAAATTTCTCGTTGTTATAGGAAAATTTCTCGTTCCTATAGGAAATTTCTCTTTCCTATAGGAAAATATTCGTCCTATAGGAAAATTTCTCATTCCTATAGGAAAATATTCGTCTTATAGGAAAATTTCTCATTCCTATGGGAAAATTTCTCGTTTCTATAGGAAATTTCTCTTTCCTATAGAAAAATATTCGTCCTATAGGAAAATTTCTCATTCCTATAGGAAAATTTCTCGTTCCTATAGGAAATTTCTCGTTCCTATAGGAAAATATTCGTCCTATAGGAAAATTTCTTGTACCAATGGGAAAATATTCGTCCTATAGGAAAATTTATCATTCCTATGGGAAAATTTCTCGTTCCTATAGGAAACTTTCTTGTACCTATAGGAAATTTATTGTTCCTATAGGAAGCTTCATCGTTCCTGTAGGAAATTGCAATTCCTATAGGAATTTACATAATTCCATTGGAATTTGTGAGAATTGGCATTTTCAATAGGGAAGGAAGACTTTGCTGGGCTGGCCATGTGCAGCGCATGGAGGAAAACAGGGCAGCCAAAAAGATCTTCAATGGCACTCCAGGAGGGAGGAGAAGAAGGGGAAGACCATGAAAGCGGTGGCTTAATGATGTGGAGACAGACTTGAGAAAACTGGGAGTCAGGAGATGGAGGCGTTTTGCAGAAGATAAAGAAGAATGGGGGCAGATAATTCTGAAGGCCAGAGCCCTACATGGGCTGTAGCGCCAATAATGATGATGATGATTACAGTCCAAAACAACAGTAAGTCATTCTGGAGATATATTAATCATTTAACTACTGATCATTCTATCCCAATTCACGTCCAGCTAGACAATGAAACAAGTACTAATTACCATGTAAGGGCTGATCTTTTTGCCAAATTCTTCAGTAGTGTCTATCAAACTGACTTGGAAACAGATAGCTGTCATAAACCAGTTGTCAATGTTTGTTGAGTCCGTGGGTTCAAAGGAAACAGCCGACAGCTTGTCCAGTAACTTAAATACTTGCACAGTCACATGATGCCCCTGGTGAACGTCTGCCCGCTATCCTGGTCCATACAAGAGAGCACGTCACCCTGAGAGATCTCTCGGGCCACCCAGGTAACAAAACACTAACGAAATGTCCCAACATGACAGACAGTGCAGGCACCAAGGCGGCAAAACGAATACAATGATAAAGAAGATACCCTTACAATAAAGACACCACAATATCGAATTTCAATTATCTTCTTCATCAATCTCACAAAAGGAAATTCTCTCTTCCCTAAGTAAGCTAGACATTAAAAAATCCACAGGACCTGATCTTGTCCCTCCTCTGTTGCTAAACAAGTGTAAAAACGCTCTAATTTCCCCATTATTCCATCTTTTCAATAAATCTTTAAAAACAGGTGTCTTCCCAGAAATATGGAAGACCAGTTATGTCACTCCAGTGCATAAATCAGGGAATAAAACCAATGTTAGAAATTACCGTCCATTAGTCACCATCTCAGCTATTCCAAAATTATTTGAATCTCTAGTTGTATGCAAAATTTCCCCAATGGCTAGAAATATCATTATTCCTGAGCAACATGGTTTTCAATCAGGACATTCTGCCATGACTAACCTACTAGTGTATCAAAATCATATATTAAATGCATTGGAATCCAATACTCAAGTAGACTCAGTATATACAGATTTGTCTAAAGCATTCGATAAAGTTAGTCATTCTCTCTTAATAAATAAACTCGAAGCCCTTGGTTTTCAAAACCCTGCTCTGTCATGGCTAAAAACCTACCTAAGCAATAGGAAGCTCATTGTCAAATTGCAGTCAGCAGAATCAGAAGAATTAGTTTGCAGTATCTGGAGTACCCCAAGGTTCTCATTTAGGGCCCTTATCTTTATTTTATTTCTGAATGACATTTCTTCTGCACTAAGTGATATAAACTTCCTTTTATATGCTGATGACTTGAAAATATACATAACAACTCAATTACTTCTACAGGAGAATTCTTAGTATTCTTCTACAGGAGAATTTGAACTCTCTTGATATCTCCTTAAGAAACAATGGCCTTTTATTGAATCTAAGCAAATGCAGCATCATAAGCTTTAACAGATCCAAGAAAACTTACCATTATCCAATCATTAATTAACCAGAACATCTACTGTCTGTGATTTAGGTTTACTCTTTGATGATAAACTTACATTCAAGGATCACATACAAAAGATAACATCCTGATCACAAAAATTTGTATTACCATTGCAGTTCAAAATTATTGGTTTAATTTTTTCTGTTCTTGTTGAGGGATCTTTCCTTCAGTACTGAGTAGCAAATGTAGCAATATCTTATGAAAAAGTATTAAAAAAAAAAAAAAAAAAAAAAAATATATATATATATATATATATATATATATATATATATATATATATATATATATATATATATATATATATATATATAACTCCTTGGAGAATCACTCGGGTGATAAATATATAATATGCCAATAGGGTGGCCGATAGAAATATAGAGACAGAAAAAAAGAACACTCACAAATTTAAACTTCCGATATTTCGATGGGATCGTGACCACCTTTCTCAGGGTAGACAGTAGGAATGAAGAAATGGAGATATTGAGGTATGGGAGGGGAAAGAGGGGGAGACGAAGGTGTAAGGGGGGAAGGAGGGGAAAGAGGGGGAGAGGAAGGTGTAAGAAGGAAAGGAGGGGCAAGAAGAAGAGTGGGGAGAGGGCGAGGGGGGAGAGGGCTAGCGGAGGGGAGAGAGGAATAAAGGGGAGAAAAAGGAAGAGGAGAGTGGAGGAAGCAGGGAGAGATAAGATGAGGGGGAGGGAAAAACTAGTATGATTTATTGAGTCCAGGGGCGGAATTCTGTACATGCGACCGACACCTATCGGTGTCGCTCTCGACCGACACATGTCGGTCAAGAGCTATTCCGGTGGCACCTTCGACCGATACTCGTCGATAACTTGATCGACAATCGTCGGTCAGCCGGGGTGATCCCACCGACGATTTTGAAGCCCACGGTAGGCCGACCGACACGTATTTCGTCGATTCGCGATTCCTTAAGTGTATCATCTTTATTGTAAGAAATTTCCTGCACCGAAAGTGCAATAGTTGGGTGCAAGGAGATTGTAATTGAGATGTAACATAAAATGTGTCATTGTCATTACTTTTCCTACGTATGTATATATATGTGATCAACAAAATGAGATGATAGAATACGGAACTTTTTAAAAAAATACCTACCTCATACATTACTTTAAAATCTTGAAAAAGTCATGAATGAAGCCATGAAGCCATCTTATGATTTTCTTTTGATCTTAAAATTATTTGAAATTATTTTAAAATTATTTTTCATTATTCTTTTGCTACTTTGATCCTACCTCGAAACATATTGTGTACTGTCTGCTGTTGATTACTTTTCAATAAAAATTGTTTGCACAAAATTCCGGTTTATTCGAATTTTATGCACCACGATCCTTGTTTCATACAGCAATTGGTGACTTTATAGTTTTAATTGTGCGTTGAAAATATTATTAATTTCACTTAAGTCAAGCAGGATTAATTTTTTTGGCCAGGAAAATGCATCATGTTAAGGGTGGTAATTAAGTATAATATTCAGTTAAGAAGCATATCAATGTGCATTAAGAACTTTCTGAACAGAATCTGTGGGATTACATTAATAATGGAAACTCTCATATGTATTTACAATGCCTATATAGGTGAAGCATCTTGAAGGCTTGCTTTATCTGCTTACCTAATTATGAACTTAATAGTCTTTCTCTTTCAGGGAATCTGCCCCGTCGTTCCGTGGTTATTTCGCCGGCTCAGTTTAAAAAAATTGTTGTCTCAATTATGCGTTATTCAGTTTTGAAAATTCATTTTGTTGCACAAACGTAGGCAAAACACTATTTCTCTTGGCGATTCTTCTGTGTAGTTCCGGGACAATGATAGTAGGTAATTCACTGGCTCTCGAGCCGAAGAAGCTAGCAAAATCATCGCCACGGAATGACGTGGAGGAAACGCCGAGAGAGATCATTGGCATGTGGTTTTTGCAACAAAAAAAACATTTAAAAACTGATTAGCGCGTATTTGGATCCATGAAATCCGTTTGAAACGTTTTTAAAACGGAAAAAAGCATTGAAACGTTTTGGGGCAAATAATAAACGTTATTAAAACGGATGAAAACGTTTTTGAAACAGATCAAAACGTTTTTATAACGGATTATGGAGTTTTTAAAACGGAAAAAGACGTGTTTTCCAATCACATAAAAATGCTTTTAAAACGGAAAAAGACGCTTTTGCAACCATTTAAAAACGGATTTGTAACCATAAAAAAATGTTTTCGAAACGGATTAACCCGTTTTTGTAGACACAAAAAAACGTTTTTAGCACTATTTTAAAACGTTTTCATGGCCAAATAAAAACGTTTTTGAGCTGACTTATTTACCCTTTTGGCAAGTTTTTTTCCGTTTTTAAAACGAGTTTTCAAAACGACAAATAGCGTTTTAAAATAGTTTTTGTGCTTTCTGGGTATATTAGCACCGGAAGACGCTCCGTGACGTTAACAGAATACAGATTGGAGAAGTGGAGCTGAATAGTCTCCTTGGCTCTTGCGGCTAGCTTTTTCTCCGACATTCAGAATACCATCGGGAGAAAAGAGCTAAATTAGTCTCTTTTTAGCAGTTAGCTCCGGAGAAACGAGTTACAGAATTAGGCCCCAGGCCGTAAAAAAGACGCCCCATGCACCCCTCTAGGTCCTCTTCTCTAGTCTTTCTCTAGTACTCATTAGCGGATCTCAGTTGTGGACATAATTAGCGCGGCCATCGGAGCCCTTAATCCATCTCATTGCGTCATCGACGCCTTGAATTCACGCGCGAACGACATCGCGCATGTATTACTTCATTTGAAGTGACAAATGGAGCGTGGCTGATGTGCTGCGCGCAATCTGTGAAGTGTGAAATCGCCCCCTCTCTTGTAATTATTATTTCGGCAATTCACCATGGAGCCAATTCCATCACTCGCTTCGCTCAGCACCACTCGCCGATTAATCAGTTGAAAGCGTTCAACGGACGGGCTAACGATGCTGCGTATGTATACTATTATGTCCGTGATCCGCATTTCTTCGATGTGTCAGAACTATTAATTTGGTAAACCAGCACATGTATGGGCATCACACTAAAAATTTGACCATCATCATTTTAGCCAATACCGCCGACAGAAATAGGTTACAAGTATTACAGAATATAGGTATGAGACTGATACTTAAATGTGATAGGTATACCAAAATTGAATTGATATTAAGAACGTTAGTATGGGTGGATGTCAGTTAATCTTTAGATTACAATGTATTAACCTTTATTCATAAAATTAAAATTGGGTTAATGCCATAATACTTGGACGAAATCCTCATTACCAACAATGATTTTCATAATTATAACACTATAATAAATGGTAATTTCCACCTACCGATGAGAAAGAAGACATCATCACAAGTCTCACTCTTTTATAGCGTATTGTTATAAAACAACGCAATGACCTCAGAACTATAAAATATTAAAAATCTGGATATTTTTAAAAGAAGGGTAAAACAATGGTTGCTACACGCAAAACACTAAGGTTAAGGTGTAATATGTATCTTGTAATGAAATCATAAGAAGAAAATGTAAAAAGTGTTTTGGAAGTATGGGAGTTTTCTGTTTGAAGATTATAAAACATTTTTTTTACAATTGGAATAAAGTCATTTGGAAAATGCATTTGTAATGCACACTGTAATCAATTATTTGAATAGCTACTGCTAAATAAACATTATTATTATTTTATACAGTTGTAACACTCCCCTCCGAGCCTTTGGCTAGCATCAGGTTTCATTGCCGTAATAATGGCCGGAGACTCGAGTGTGGTTGGGCAGTGATCGCAGCCACGTCAGCCACTTGATGTTATTTATCAGCGGGCCCTTGACTCCACCGAGCACACCTATGATGAGAACCACTAGTTTCACAGAGTGTCCGGGGTACGCGTGTCGAAGTTCGAAAAGCAGGTCTTGATATTTCGTCCGTATTTCCACCTCTTTCGCATCCATGTTAGTTTCAGCCGGAGCCGAAAACTCGATCGCAAACATGGAGCGTGTGAGGTGGTCGAAGAGAACGATATCGCCCGAACGATATCACATGTTTGCACATCCGCAAGGAAATTATCAAAGTACATAACCTTTGAATCAAGCCAATTATAATATATTAATAGCAGTTAACTTGCAATCGATGCTCGGTAGTTCACACAGCAGCAAGAGCAGCATAGCAAAAAATTAACCGTCTTCGTATCTTCCCTTGGTGAAGTATCTACGAGAATGCAATAAGCTCACCAAGGGTAGTTGTCCATCCAATCTTGGTTTATTGTTCATTTATTCAACTCCTTACGTCGCTTCTTTTCGTGGAAAGGATAAACAAAAGTGCATGCTCTATGAGAAAAATTTTCCATCCTATTTGGAAATAAGAAATTTTCTAGATGATGATGGCGCGGATTAACACTTCTGAAATTGTGCTTACTATAATCATAGGAAGGTAATTTCGAGCTTTATTAAACCACTATGAGTCCATTCCATCAATTATCTTCAATAAGAAATCTGCGGACGGAGAGAGACTACGATTCAAAAGTTCCACCGTAGCGCTCAGTGTTTTGTTTTCCATTCAGGGGAGTTGAGCACAGGCTAGGTAGCGGTGCGCTCCACCGATCCCGGAGCGCTACGTCCCCTGAATGCGCCCTTGGTCGCCTCCAACAGCCTGGTGGTGGAGAAGCAGTAATTCCACCAGATCGTGAATTTATCGTTCTCCACGACGGACTCAATATCTCCAGGGGCATAGGGAGGCACAGGCGTTTCGTCGATACCATAATGGTGTCGAAGATGAAAGTATAACACCCGCAGGGCCGCGTTGAGCCGAGCTAAATACGCTGACCTGGCGTAATAACTATAGCCGGAGAGAAGGTGACTAAAAGTCTCCAGCTGGGCTCGGCACGCCCTGCATCTCGTGTCCGCGACTTCCACCTTGAACATAATATGGCGGTACACGAGTGCGTTTATGACACCATCCTGGCACGCGAGAACAAAACCCTCGGTCTCGGACTTCAGACCTGCGGAGTGTAGGAATGCAAACGTCAGCTCCTTCTATTACCAAGGATACTAGAATTTACTATCCCTATTACGAACTTCAGTTGCGGGATTCTAAACTCATTTGTTCTTGGTACAAATAATCACCACGTCGTTGAACAGCGCTTGTGTCGGCTGAAAGAGTTCGAAGGGCGGAAGATTTCGCTAGGGCGAAAAGGATACAGGGCGCAAGGGTACGCCCTACTGGATTGGAACACACCCTATGACATTTTGTACTCACTAAACGTTCTACTATCATAATAAATTGGTTGATTGTTTAATGAAATTGAGTTGAGCTTAAAATCCCCGATTAAAGAACAGTGATCAGAGAGTCCCAACACCATAACCTTGGCACGTGCAGTATGCTTATCAATATTCGCGAATATATTGTCAATTAAGGTGGACGAGTGAGATGTGATCCTGCTAATACAGCAGCAGAGGAAAAAAAGACAAAGAAGATGAACGAAACAATTAGAATAGGCACATGGAATGTTAGGACTATGCTGAGGGCGGGCAAGCTAGAGAATATAAAGCAAGAAATGGAAAGGGTGGGTGTAGACATAATGGGTCTGGGTGAGGTAAGATAGAAGGATGACGGGGACTACTGGAGCGATAAATATAGAGTAATATATAGTGGAGGGAATGAAAGACAGTGCGGGGTTGCATTCCTAATGAATAGGAAACTTGTAGAAAAGTAGTGTATGCAGAAAAGGTGAGTGATAGGATAATAGTCGTGGAACTGAAGGCAGATCCAAGGAATTTAGTTATAATCCAGGTTTATATGCCTACCTCTTATCATAAAGAGGAGGTAGATGGGATATACGGTCAGCTAGAGGAAATAATTGGAAGGATAACTGGGAGTAAGCACTTGGTAGTAATGGGTGATTGGAACGCGGTGGTGGGTGAGGGCAGAGATGGGCGGGAGGTGGGCGAGTACGGGCTAGGAAGGAGAAACGACCGCGGCGAGAAAGCTGTGGAGTTATGCCGTAGAAATAACCTAGTGATTACAAATACATGGTTCAGACATCATCTTCGACGTGGAAGAAGCCGGGAGACACAGATAGGTTCCGGATAGATTATATAATAGTTCGCCACAGATACAGGAATAGTGTTAAAAACTCGTATACTTATCCAGGAGCTAATGCAGACACAGACCACAACTTATTAGTCATGAAATGTCGGGTAAAACTGAAAAAGATAAGAATGGGGAGGAGGATACGAAAGTGGAATACGGAGACATTAACTGGGGCAATGATGAAGTAGTATCGAAAGAATGTGGATGAAATAATGGGTGCGGATCATGGAGTTAGATCAGTGGAAGATGAATGGCGAATTTTGAAAAATGGTATTTTAGAAGCGGCGAAAACAACGGTAGGCGTAGTCAGTGCAACTAAAATTAGAAAACCGTGGATCACGAAGGAGGTGATAATGGAGATGCAGAAGAGAAAAAAATAGAAGAGCGTAAACTCAGAGCTAGGCAAAATAAAATACCGAGAATTAAATAACAGGCTTAGAAGAGAAACAAAGAAAGCAAGATAGGCGTGGTGCTCTTCTCTCAACAGATCAACTCATTAGAGAAACACCAAAAGGAGGGAAGATCAGATGCATTATATAGGAAAGTAAAGGAACTGACGAATGATAATTAGGGAAGGGGAATTACAATGATAACAGACAACACGTGTAGAGATGATCGTAGAACCGAAAGAGATCCAGGAGAGGTGGAAGGGGTATGTTGAAGATCTGCATGGTAAAGAAATAAGGCCCAATATGTTAGATATAGAAAGGGAAGACGATACCGACAGAAATGGCATCGGACCAGGTATCCTAGTTAGGGAAATCGAAAGAGCTCTACGAGACATGAAAAGGAATAAGGCGGTGGGAATAGATAACATACCTACAGAGTTTTTAAAGAGCATAGGGAAGAACGGAAGGGGAAAATTTTTTGCGCTTATTCGTAGGATTATGAGGATGGAGTGTGACCGGAAGACTTCGCGAATACTGCACTAATTCCTATGCCGAAGAAGAGCAAGGCAAAAACGTGCGAAGTCTATAGGACAATAAGCTTAATATCCCTCGCGGCCAAATTAGTTCTGAGAATCATAAACAGAAGGCTAGAGAAAAAGGCAAATGAATACCTGGGTGACGAACAGTTCGGGTTTAGGAGAGGGACGGGCACGCGTGACGCTATAGCGGTGATGAGGACGCTAGTAGGAAGAAATCTGGAGTATGGGCAGGATTTTTTTGAAAGCTTCGTAGATTTCGAGAAGACGTTTGATCGGGTGGACTGGACGAAATTAATGGGAGTGCTGAAGAAATTAGGGGTCGATTGGAGAGACAGGTGTCTGGTTCGGAATTTGTATAGGAATCAGACGGTGCAGTTTAGGGTAGCCGATGGAGAATCATGATGGGCCACGATAGGATGGGGAGTGTGGCAAAGGTGCCCACTATCACCGTTGCTTTTAACGTGTATTCATAAGAAATGGTAAGGGAGGCATGTGGCGAGGAGGAGGTAGGAATAAAGATAGGAGGAGAGCTGATAAAATCAGAAAGATTTGCAGATTATCAAGCGTTGTTTAGTCAGTCTGCCAAGGGGTTACTATCAATGGTGAATGCGTTAGAGGTGCAGTGCGTAAAGTATGGGATGAAGATCAACCACAAGGAAACGAAAGTGATGAGATTTTCTAGAAGTAAGAAGGCGGGGCTGAATATAAGGGTGGGAGGGCAGAAGATAGAGCAGGTCGAGCAGTTTACGTGTCTGGGTAGTATTTTAGAGGAGAATGAGTTTAGTAGTAGGGACATCAGATGCAGAATTACGCTTGCTAAAGAAGCATTTTCGAAGAGAAGGGAATTGATGGCGGGTGGTCTGAGAAGAGACGTAAAGAAAAGGCTGGTGAAAACTCTGCGCTATATGGGTCAGTAACTTGGTCATTGCGAAGGGAGGATGTGTGTAGACTTAAGGCGTTTGAGATGTGGGTTTTGAGAAGGATGGAGAAGGTGAGCTGGGTGGCGAGGAAGACGAACGAGGAGGAATTGGACATGGTTGAAGAGGAGAGGAAGCTTATGGCAGAGGTTTGGAGAAGGCAGAAGAGATGGATGGAGAAGGTTTTGAGAGGAGAGGGCATGTTGAAGAGAGTGATAGAGGGGAGAACACTGGGGAAGCGTGGAAGAGGAAGTAAGAGGATAGGAATTCTGGACGAAATAAGAGGAGGTAGAATATATGAAGAATTTAAGAGGGATCTAATGGCGGGACATCCTTAGGAGGGAAAGCGAGACAATGTGTATGAAATTGGGATGCAGAATGGGGACTGCCCAAGAACCTACCAATCAGCTGGTAGAATACTTGAATGAATATCATGAAAAAAGTTTTTAATAAGTTATTTCCTCCTAAAGTGAAGTTTTTACATTTAATAGCAATAATACGTTCATGTTAAATGTGTAGTTTTTTCGAAAAATTCATTTATATTTTATTTATACAAGTTGTAGTGGTTTAACATTTTCTTTATTTTTGCCTAGTCAATATAAACTGACATATTTGGTTAAAAGAATGGATACATTCATTCACTCCAGTGCAGGTTGTAGACAGAATATTTGCTCCTGACATTTTGCACAGTGAGCTCCAAAATGCGAGCTAAATGACAGAGAAACTAACTTAGATCCCAATAGTTTATCATTTATTCCTTCGCACGCGTCCTTGTTGCTACGCGAAGCAACCCTTCGGCGTCGACGATCGTGCAGCACACTGGTTAATAGACAACTACTGGTTACTGATACTATTTGGAGTAAAAAAAAAGAAATTCTCACAGAGACTAAAGAAAAAGCAAAGAGATGGAAAGACTACCTGGCTATAATTTATTTTGGCAAAGCACTAAATTCCAGGGTACTACGAGGACGAAGACACTTAGGATGAAAATGAAATTGGATGGGTACATTGTGGTGCATGTTGGCCATAACTCACCCTCTGCCACACACCACTTTAAATCGTCTCAGCTAAAAACATGAAATTCGTGATCTACCAATATTATTATTGTCATTTATTATTAATACAATAGTTACAAGTCGACTAATATAATGCAGCACTGCATTCTTGGTCACCATTTCTAATTGAAGTCCAAGAATAATGTGTTCAAAATTATATGTATTGCATTATATGTAGCACACTGCAGTAATTCTTAAAATGCCATTCAAAATAATACCTAAACAAAACCGCTCTACGATTTGAAATGGCCGCTTCGACAGATGCTCACTCGACGCAAGCAAGGATTCGAGCGAAAGCTAATAACGTTCAAACGTGAAGAAGTTCTACTGGTTATCGAGATCAAAATTCTCAAACTCGGGTACATCGAATTTTTGCGTGGACATCTATCAGATATGGATTTAGATTTGAATTGTTTTTAATGCTGTGACCCAACTGAAAGCAGTTAAAAAATAAAACTAGTAGAAAGCTCTATAATAACCTGAATGCCATCCTTATCGTAGTGAAGTGATTTCAAAACATGTTATACAATAAATACTTTTTTAGCATCTTTCAAATAAACTTATCCCAAACCCCCAACTGAAATCTCGCTCATTATATTGATCATATAGCCTAAGACATGAGTGCCTCTCGGGTATACGTAAGTCCCCAAATCTGCGTCAAACTCAGGGTGGCATACATCTACATCTACAAAGTACCACGCAAGCCACCTTAGGGTGTGTGGCACGGGGTGATTCCACACCATGTATGTAGCACTCGCCCCAGTTCAAATCAGGACCTCGTACGTTCCTCCGGCCATTAGGCGCAGACCAAAAATCGTTCAGGAGAATAGTGCACAGTCAAACTAGACACTGGGAGAGTGCTACGTAAATGAACACGCAAACATGCATTACAATGCTAAAGACATCTAGTGGTTAATACCGTAGTTCTCCGAATGTAAAGCGCAATATTTTTACCAACTTTGGGGCCTCAAAATCGGGGTGCGGCTTATATTCGAGGTGCGGCTTAAATTCGAGAACTTTCTCATAAAATCGTAAAAATGACCGATTTTAGCAAACCAGCCATTCGGATTAACGCGGACGCCAGCTAAACTCGCCTAAGCCACGGGGAAAGTAAGAAATAACGCTGAAAAAGGTGAAATTGGTGCGCAATTAATTCATTTAATAAAGGATAATATAGGTAAAATTGTATCGCAGTTACACAGGTAATGTAAAAACAGATATAACATTCTAATACCTAATACTGTAGGTGGTACGGGACGCACTAAAAAGGGTGCGGCTTAAATTCGCGTATTATCTTTTTTCCCTGTTTGAGACCCCAAAACGGGGTGCGGCTTATATTCGGAGAAATGCGATATTACTAATATCTACTATTAATTTATTAATGCTACGAGATTCTACTTCATGCAGAGAACAATATAAAATAATGCCGGACATATCAAGCGGAGTGAAGTGTTAGTAATGGTGCCATGTTATAAAACACAAGTGAAAATTCTACTCCACCTAGTGAGGGTGGGAGTTTCATATGATTGATTTATCGCAACTATTATGATCAAAGTGAGGTATACTCTAAGTGAGGTCTCACGAGTGAAAAATAACATCACTCTTTAACCTCCTCGTCGCATTTTCCTCGTATTCTTTTAATAAATCCCAATTTGCCACTAGCCTGTCCGCAGATTTCCCAAACGTGTTTCCCAATAGACAGGTCCTGAGTAAGGTTCACACCTAAGTATTTAGCTGACTCTCCACTTGATGATTTGGTTTGATTGTGTACGTTTCGTTGACCGAGTAATTCTTCTTCCAAAAATTCATAACAACACACTTTTTAAAATTCGATCCTAACTGTAAAGTATTCCACCATTCATTTATATCATCTAGGTCATTATGTAACGCAATCCGGTCAGACTCATCGCTTAGACCACTGTACAACACCGCGTCGTAATTCTTTCGCAAAGTATTACTTTTTGACGTTAATAAATTTGAAAGCCTTTGAATTAAATCGGATTGTGATGAAAGTGGGAGTGATATCATCGGTAGCTTAGGTTGGAATGTCTGCGGTGAATAGGAAGAGTGAAAATATACGGCATTGTGAAATCATGTTGTCATTTAAGCTGGCTACCCAAATACTCCTAAGCATTACAATTCTCACCCGGGCGCGAAAAAAATGAAATTTACACTGAGGAAGCGTGGACGCGTGGCTCTTGGCCCGAAAGAAAGGGTAACATTATTCCTAAATGAACTTCCACAAAGTTGAGCCTGAGACGATGGAGATAGTAACGTTATTGATCCTTTTCGCACAGATTTGATCAAAAGACTATTTTCATCACCTTACCAAATGCGGAACGAAGAGCTGTACTGTTTCTTCATTTGTTGTTGACTTTAAAAAGTTATAAACTAAGCTGGAGCGTGGCTTCGGAGGTCACCCATCCCCCGCAGGGATGGGTCGAGCGAAGGCGAGAGAGGGCCCACAAGTCCCTGGCCGGGGCGCATAAAACGTTATAATTCCGTAAAACAGGTACATAGAAATAATTGAAGTGATTTCCCTTGACCGAAATTAGATAAAATGTTGAGGACCAAACAAAGTGGCTCTGAATAATTACCGTTTAAACCACTATGCTGTACTGTAATATTTTCACGATCCTCATCATCCGTAAATAAATGTTACTAGAATAGTAGGTATTTACCTGCTATAAAAAAGCGAAACTACGCACTAATTTCATGTGACAACACCCTACCATCCACCTGCAATACAGGACGGCTATCATTGACGTCCGTCATGGTACATAATGACGAGGCGCCGAGTAAAAGCGTGCTGAGTTGATAATTTTGAAACAATTAATTTTTTGAACGCAAAATCCTCGGCTTTCCACCGTCGTGCTGGTTTCTGACTCTGAATGATAAACAGTAACACACGTTGGTCAGCTCACATTAGCAACTATAAACGTAATATCCAAGCTACTTCCTGTTAGGCACAATTTATTTTACTAGCTGTGAAGAAGGGATAAAACCAATAGCTTAGTACCTATCGAAACTTATAATTTATTACCAACGTTGGCTTCAGATAATCACTGTCATCTTTGAGATTGATTATGACAATGTTTGGAAAAGTTTACGAGTTCTTCTCGGGTTTCCCACCGGGTAGGGCTGTCCATGATCGCCGACGTTTCGGCAGAAAACTTTCCTGCCATTATCAAGTCTCATTGATAATGGTAGGAAAGTCTTCTGCCGAAACGTCGGCGGTCATGGAGAGCTTAACTAGGTGGGAAATCCGAGAAAACGTCATCAGCATCATTCGCCGGGAAAGCCTTAAATCATACATTTGGAAAAAGAATTAGTGTGAATTAGTAATAAGCTTTTGCAATGAATAAGTTTTACTATTGACATGGTTCCACGGAGTAATATTTAGGTAATTAAAAATATATATAAATATAATCAGTATTTTTGCAAATATTAGATATTCTGAGCACAAATAATAGGAAATTATTTGAAAAATATAATTCAAAGAGAGATATAATTATCATAATTGCAGTCTGTACATAAACACATTTAAGAAATTTTGGTGGCAGAGCTCTGAAGAAGCTAGGATTCGTCAAGCGTATTGTGGGAAGATTTTCAGACGAAAAAGTAAAAGAGAGGTGCTATTTCGCACTCGTCCGGCCACACCTTGAACATGCAGCGAGCCTATGGGATCCGGTGCAGAAATACTTAGTCCGGGAACTTAATAAAATACAAAGGAAAGCTGCGCGATTCGTCAAAAACTGCTACGGGCGTACAGACAGCGAATAAACGAATTAGGCTGGGAGCCGCTAGAGACTCGGAGGCTGCGCGTTAGGCTTATATTGCTTGAGCAATTGAGAATAGATATCTTTAAGAGGGACACGGAGAACATCATATTAGAACCCCACTATACTTCCAGGTCCGACAGAAACGATAAATTAAGAGAGATATTTTTCCGAACGGATAGGTATGGGAATTCGTTTTCCCCCCGAACAATAAGGGAGTTTAATAAATGCTAGGCGTAATTTCATTAGAGCGTTTCCTTTTTTATATGTAAACGGCTGGTGTCCTAACACCCCCCGCCACACGCCTATTGAGGCGGCTTGCGGGTTAGTATGTAGATGTAGATGAAACATCTCCGATCCTTAGTTCCTTCAGGAGGACGTGAGGTCGTTGGCGGTATTTTTATTTAGCGCAGTCGCCACTTTATCGTCAGGCGATTCCAACTCAGAATTTAGAGAGAAGAAAGAAACGCAAAACATGATTCACATTCAAAACGTTTTAGCGATCATACTCAATTGTGAATAGCTTTTGTAATTAAGTGGTAATTCAGTCAAAGAGTGAAAACGTGCACCGGTTGTGGGAATTAGTCATATCAGGTTTCAAGACGATGCAGCAAGCGACGAATATTTACAGTTTTGTTTTTGCAATTTTAGCCTATTCCTGTTTTACGAGAGGCCACTGACAGCTGAGGTCATTTATAACTAATTAATGTATTTATTGACCACGTACCTATAAATAATCTCTTCTTTTAATTTTTTGAGGTTATTATTTACAATTTAATATATATGCTTTTTAATAGTGTTTTACATATATACAAAATGTGATAATTTTTTGTTTTTTTTTCTTTATTAATTGATGTCATTGTTTTTTAGGCAATTTTTATGATTTTTTCTAAATTAATGTTTGGTGTAATCTGGTGTGTCCTCTTGTTGCCAAGAAACTGTTTATATTAATAGTGTTTTACATGCACAAAATGTGGTAAATTTTTGTTTTTTTTTCTTTATTAATTGATGTCATTGTTATCTTTGTATTTATATAAAGCAATTTTCATGATTTTTTCTAAATTAATGTTTAGTGTAATCTGGTGTGTTCTCTTGTAGCCAAGAAACTGTTTATAAATCCCCTGTAAATTAGAATGGTTGATATCATTTTCGTGTAATTAAAATTTCACAACTTTGTTGATATTTGTTAAATTGGTGTACCCGATAAAAAATGCACAGTGTAGTAATCACCAAAGTTTTTATAACAATTGTTATTTGTTCATTTATACTTGTTTATGTTGTTAATTTTGTTTTATGGTTTTCAATTAGCCCTGAGGATGGAAATAAATTTTCTGAAACGTTGGCACTGAAATAAAGGAATTTTAAATTGACCAAACCACAATAAATTAAAGGAAGAGGTCATTTACATAGTTGAGGATAGTTTGGTAGGTTGGTAACGGGAGGTTTATGGGGACTTCATAGGTCGGCGGTGGAAGTACAGCGGCGGAACTCAGCCAATGAGAACACGTCTTTAGAAATCATGCCGTCAAGCCGCTCAGTCCCGCTGACTAGTGCTGACTCGCCTCGAAATATTCATTCCGACTGAAATCCCCAACGGGAAATTCCGCTGCCTTTCAAAAGTGAAAAATCCTTCGGTGGCTTGTGAGGCGTTCTGTTTTCGTAAAGGCTTTTTTTTAACGACACCTACTTATTACTTCTACAGTATATCTTAGTTGTTCAGAGTTGAATTTATGATTATGTGAGAAAAACTGCTCTTGTATTCAACGAAAATAGCCTTCCTTAAGGTTATTGGAACGCTATTTAATTAGAGTTAACCTGAGAATGGCTTCAATCGGTCATTGAACAAATATTTATTTTAACCATAGTTATCCAACCTTGATTCCACAATTACGGTGTGGAAATTTTCATGTCGTGGCTATTGTTTACTGCATGTTCAACAAGAGGAGCTGCTCAAAAGCCAATATATAACCTTGTCTGGCCAGTTTAATGAAAATCAAATTATTTCATACGCACAGATATTACGCTTGCAGCACTATATAATGGTGGAATCTAGTCTCGAGAGATTTAGTTCAACCTCATTTCAAATACCGTACGAAAACGATGGAAACGTTGCACGTTTGCTTAATATGTATGGTTAAAGAAAAACTATGCCATAAAATTAGCTTAAATAAATAATTACCAACTTATTTCATGACCAATTAATTAATTTGGTCACGGCAGTTGAACTCATAAATGAAATAATTTAATAGTAATTCTCTCACGAGATAAAAACCATTGGAATAGAAAACCAGCACACTGCCCACCAAACCAAACTGAACTAAGTATGATCCCACACACTCAGTGCTTAGAGAAAGGTCTGGCGCATAGAAGATAAATGTGTTTGGTCTCAATACATAGAGCCACGCGATGTTAGAGTGACTTAGGAATCACTAGCATAATCAAAAAATTTGTCCATTTTACCCTGAATATCGATAAGAATAGATCTAAACAGCTGTGCAATGTACATTATAGAAGTAATTTGAAAAGATTTTGGCACCGTACGTAATAAAATATATATTAGAATGCGATTACTGTAAACACATTAACAACCCATTTTTTTTAAATAATTAATACAAGGGCCTTTTATAATTAAACACTTTTGTTCAAATTTTATACTCAATGCTAGAATTATGTGCAATGGTGTATCTAATATGATTACTCACGCTATATGTACACCTTAAATTTGAAGCACGGACGACCTAGCGCACTCATCGATTGAAAATACATTTCTAGCCAGTTTTAATGGTCAAAAGCACATTTTCAACCCAGATTTTAATTAAACGACCCATTTCGGGTACTTGCATAAAATGCGAACACGAGCATTTGTCATTTTATTCGACGAATTTCGTCGTTCATTTATTTAGGTGCCGCAGCATAGGGAGATCTAATTGCACGCAGTTCGAATAAATTTTCCATTCGAGTGCGTCGAAAATTAGGGGCAGGAATTAATGCAGCTTCCCTAGAATTTCATATTATGGGTCATCCTCGACACAAATATCAATAATTTTTGCGAAAATAGACGACGGTGTGCTCGGGGAATAGGGAAAGGTTAACAAGATGCCGCTAAAATTTAAGGATATGCAAAAGCGTTTATGGTGTGATACACGCTGTTATTCTAAACGTAAAGGATCTATGGAGGCATCAAGTTAATAAATATAAAGGCACATAATTGATCGGGAAAACACACGTAAGGCATAAGATTTGATGCCACGGCAGCAGTTTTGATACTTGCAGAAGTACTACTGTATCCTCCAGAAAATATTTAATTGTTTCCGCGAAGCCACATTAGAGCTAAACCATTCATTAAAATTATAAAGTACCATTACTTATTAAACATTAAACTTACAAAGAGTCATTCGTTAGGCTTACGAAGTGCGTACACGCGAAAATATGTATGCGACTTTAACCTATCGGTACATACTTGCAAAAAAAAATAAATGTTTAAGGAACCGATATAATGTTTCTACATCTACATCTACAAAGTACCCTGCAAGCCACCTCAGGGGTGTGTGGTAGGGGGTGAGTAATCACCAACATGCATTACACTATACCCTAAAGTTAGTGTAACTACGACTAATTATGCATTAGCATAAATCGCTAATGCTTGTCACGAGGCGAAGCCTCACAAGCATGCACTACTGTTAAGTATGTCTTGGCAATATCAATCATCATTTTCCCGTGTGAATCCATAAATCTGGTGTAAAACGCGTAGAATTCACAGCGTCGTTCAAAACTTTCCCTAGTTTAGTTAGAAGTGATGATTTGGCGCTAACAGTTGATGCAATCTAATATAAGCTCAATGAAAAAATTGAAATGAACCTGTCTTTTAAATTTGAATTTTTTACGGAATATAGTGGTGGTCCGAGACTTCCATGTTTGCAGAAATTTACGCATGATGTTTATCGGTAATATTATACACTTTATTTGTTTTTTTTTCCTTTCCGTTTTCACGCACTTAAAAAGAGCCGCACTTGGGGATGGCATTTAAGTCGTTCGATTTAGCAACAGAGTGAATACTGAACGAAAAGAAAGGAGGAAAAAACGAAAGATCATTAATGTTACTAAGAGCATTAATGTGACAGACGTGAGCAGATTCATGACACTGACCGCTGGAGGAAATTGAATGCTACAAACAGCAGTGGATAAACCGCCATGAGATGTGTTGTGAACCAATTATTGACGACTCGGTAGCTTTAACTGAACTTGAAACGAGTAAAAAGGAAGATTACGAAACGTGTTTTTTTAAGTAAGTACCGCTTTGAATTAAAAATAAAACAAGTATACTTTTCTAAACGATTTAATTTTTACTAATTCAAATGGTATTTATTCTCGATCGCTTTTTACATATGGTGCAAATCTCATGTGTTTAGATAATTGGGGATATTTTAGAAAAAAACCAATTTCCAAAAAAATGAATCAATAACATAGTTTACTCGAATAAAAAATCATTTTCACATGCAATTCAATAAATACAACAAATGTATCAAACACTAATACAAACCAACATCGAGGAATGATTTATATAAATGGATTATCAGAGAAAATTACCAAGGTATTAAAAAAAAACAATTTATAAAAAAGCACATAAAAACCATAATACGCAGCATAAGCTCGTATATTCAAAACTTAAGTCAGATACCCCTCTACAGCTAAGAAGCAATATAATTTATTCTATTCCATGTAAAGACTGTGACAGTAGCTATATAGGCCAAACACACCAATATTTAAAAAATAGGACCTCGCAACATAAAATATCAATTAAGACTAAAGTTCAACTTTGTGCATTGGCATATCATGCAATTACAACTAGTCACTCATTTAATTTCGAAGAAGCCAAAATTTTAGACTCGGAACCAAAATTATCAAAAAGATTATTCAAAGAAATGTAACATATATCCAGAAATAAAAAAGTTGCAATAAAAGAACAGACATTAATTATCTAAGCAAAATTTATCATAATTAAATAAATGACACATAACTATTCAACAAATAAATGGATCCAAGCAACCAAATTAAAATTGTAAATAAATAAAAACAGCACCAAACTATAAAGGTAACAATCTTGAATGTCTATGTATTTTTATATTTAATGACTGTAAATTAACCATTATGTAATCAAAAAAGAATTGTCAAACATTTACCATCATGTATCATTTGTTTATTGCCCAGAAGATGGATAAATAAAATTCCGAAACGTCGGCAAAAGTTTAATTTTTACTTGAAAGCCTGTACCTTAATCTATTTCTCTACATAATTTCCTGTGATATGAAGGCAATTATCGTATCGTAGGACCAGCTTTTGAATCCTATCCTCAAAGTAGTCTGCCGCCTGATTTGACTACCACTTGAACACGGTCGTTTTGACCTCATCGTCGTCGTCGCGGCGCTGACCACCTCATGCATCTTCGAATGCAAAAACAGGTGGTAGTCAATGTAGGCGCTGGATCGGGACTGTATATACGGAGGGTGATCACATTGTTCCCAGCCAAATGATTCGATGAGATCTTGAGTTCGATTAGCCGTGTGTGAACGGGTATTGTCACGGAGCAAAACTGAAGGTCGCCCACTTCGTTCCTCATCATGAAAATTCGTGCGGCCATCTCTAAAAGCTCTTAACACATTTCCGTGCCATTCCATCGCCAACATAATGTTTTCTCCATAAACTTCACTGATTTGACGATGAATTTTAGCCACTGTCGCGCTTTTGGCACTAAGAAAACGAATCGAAGCGCGTATTTCACAGACGGCGGAGTTATCAATCGGCGGAGGCATTTTGAATGCTCACAAACAAACTTAAACACGTTCGAATGTTTCCGTAATAGCGTCTGAGGCTTCCTAAAGGCCGTTTTACACGGTACATTTTTTTGTACAATCTATCGTGCGAGCACATGTATCAGGAAATTGTACCGTGTAAAGCAGCAAATTGTGCGAACGCTTGTGCGAATGTATGAATGACTGAACGGAAAATAGAACCTGTTCTAATTCCATTCGGGCAATCATACAATTTCGAGCCGGTTTTATTCAACAGATGGCGCAGATATGGCGAAAACTGTGGTGCCTGTGTTACGATTGAAAATAAAGTTATTTATAAAAAGGATTAACACTTTCCCGTTGAATAATATGAGTAACTATTATCCAGTGTATATAATCTTTAATGAGTAAACTCTTCTCGGGCTCTCCACCGGTTTAAACTTTTCATAATTGTCGACGTTTCGATAGACGACTCGTCACTCATTCTCAAGGTAAGATTTAATTACGTCGACAATTATGAATAGTTTGAAGCAGTGGAGAACCCGAGAAGAGTTAACTCAAAGTTGCTCAAATGTTTACAGCGTCATTTCACCGTGTTATTTGGTGTTTTGGTTTTTCAGTGTCATCGCGATCTTTGGGTTTGTGTCCTTTTCCCCCAAAATTATGACTGGTCGCGTCCTCAAGTAGAGTTCTTGATATCCCGCGTGATATAATAATAACCATTTTATTTCTGTTGGTAAGCAAGTAACATAGAAATCGTCAAAAAAAGACATTAAAACACAGGTACAAATACAAGGGAGGGAAATTTGGAGGGACTTAGAAAAAGGGTCCCGTGTTCCGCTTTACCACTTGGTAATAAAACTTTGTCACACACACATAATAAACCCACGAAATTTGTCTATCAAGAGTGGAGATCCGGCGAGTATCTACAATGACTTGTCGCACTAAAATCCAGATGAGAAAAAACGAAACGATGCAAATGTCGAAAATAAAGCCAGAGAGGAGTCCAAGAGAGCTTGGTCTAAGCCGGGAGAATTATCAGTAGGCAGATGGTCAAGTCTAGGTTCCAAATTTCAGGTGATCAGCTTTTCAAGATGTCAAATACGTGAGTGAAACGTGTTCACGAGTGAAACACAAACATGATAAACAAAACACTCGCGAATTCCGATCGATTTCTACCGCTAAATTGCACGGCAAATTGTACGTTTGCACTCATCGTGTAAAGCGACATTCAGTATGATTCAGTCGTTCGTACAATATTTTCTTGCACACTTGACTGTACATGCGTTCGCGCGATAGATTGTACGAATAAATGTACCCTGTAAAACGGCCTTAACAGATGTAGGTACTCAAGTGTGCATGCGTCAAATGCCGAACGCAGCACTGCAGCGGCCGATTTTCAAAACGGTACTTGCTTAAAAAACACGCCTCGTAAAAAGTGGGTAATCTTAGGGCGGCTCCATTATTTGCAGATTTTAAAACTTCTGCCCAGCGCATCAACATCACTAGCTAATAGACTTTACTCAGTAATTAGCGCGTCATTCAGAAAGCACGGAATATTTGAGCTGGCTATCTTCGTTTTCAGTTTCCTCCAATCCTTTGCGTTCCGCATGGACGCGACGCAGAATGAGCCGTCAAACCGCCAATTGGGAATGACGCCTACACGTCACGTGACCCTCGGATGACCCTCCAATTCAGTGGTCTCACGCGGATTCGCCAAAACCCACGCTCAGAAATGAACAAGATTTGTTTATTGGTTCATGCTGCGGAAACTTTAACGCTGTTGGGCTGTCAAATCGTATTACAAAGCCGCGAATGAAAATTTATCGTATCTTCATCTCGTGAAAGCGATCAAACGTGCCTGACGCGGTCTAGAGGGAGCATATTGGCTGTGTTTACGTGGTTATAAAAATCTACTGCAGGCTTCTCCGCAAATCAATGAAATCAGATTCCGCGATTATTGAACTGGGAATAGAGCGCTATCGATTCAAGTCAATAAAACCGCTTTGATAAGTGGTCTCGACATTAATTTTTTTATGTACATTGAAACTGCACTAGGTAAATGCATCACACACCTTGCAATGAAGCATTACTGTCATATGTACTTTTTCTATGCGTTATATTTTGAAGGAAGGGCGTGTACAATGTCTTTACTTATATTATAAATGTTTATTTTATACGAATATGAAGCTGTAGGATGCTGCAGTACTCACCATATAAGGTCTTTACTCCACAAAGCCAACTACACTCTCTCTTCGAGGTCATGTAAATAACTGTCTACACCGTGTGCAAGGTAGGAAGTTGAGCGACAAAATAATGTAATCGGAAATTCATATGTTTTAGCATTTTCTCTTTGCCCTCTTCAATTCCCGCTCCGTCTCCTGAATCTGTTGCATCATTTGTTCGCAGTCATTTGTTCTCCCACGAAGGGTATAATGTGAGGAGGCGGAGGAGATGCAACCGAATCAAATAACCATTAAAGCCTCTCAGCGTAGTAAATTTGTTGCCACTTCTCTGAGCCTTTTCTATTCTAGAGACGATTTATTTTGTTTCTAGAAATAAATTAATTTAAAAATACATTTCTTCTAAGCTAGGAGTAGTAATTTATGGGGTACACGTTCACAGGGGTCACACATGTTGTTTACAAGAAGACATTTTACCCGTAATATCAGCGAAGTACTGTTTCAAAATGGAATTTTACTAGCTCAGATGGCGATTTTCAGGACGAGTTAATTGGCCAATCAAATTTTACGTAATACGCTTCTGAGGGAGGGCGGTTGGGCTCTACTTACATCACCAAAGGAGGGCTTGAGAGTCCGAGATCATCTTAGATTTCATTTTAGTTACATAAGAGCTTTATATTTATATAACATTTCTAAATATTTACAGATGAAACATCTTTGTTTTATTATTGTGCACACGGCGAATATTACTTCTCTGTACTTTTGTTTTAACTGACTGTATTTCACAGTTTTTCTTTTTTTTTGACCTGACGAGAAGTTTACCTCTAGGCTGATGTAGGATTGTTCTTAAATCATTTACCGGCTTTCCATTCTTAACGGACATCTATAAAGTTCCATACTCTCATGTTTTTTTTCATTTTTTGACCCAAAAACGTATTGAAGACAAAATAAACAGTAACAGGTACAAAAAGGTACCTATTATATAATGTTCTATTGCATAAATGAGGTCATTCCCATCTCCTCATGACTAAAAAATGGTGGTTGTGCCTATATTGCGTTCAAAAGTGTGCGTAGAAAGTCTGGGACACCAGTCTCAATCATTCAAACGTAGGGGATAGTGAATCTGAATAAGCGGAACAAATATTCCATAACTTTCCGAGATCGTATTTATATAACGAATAATCCCACCGGATTCGACGCGTTCCCACAATCCTAATTGAGCCACGTTCTATTCTTACAAAAGGCTTGAAACATAGCAGTTAACCGAATGCAGTGGAGAGCTGCAGCAATCAATATTTGATGAGAGCAGTAGATTATGAAAGAGGGGGACATTTTGGTAGACATTTTCGATGGTAGACATTTTCATCAAAGACCGAAATTTCACCCTGCACTACATGTTTGGAACAAGTATGGTAAGTGGCCTGTTTCCGTTTTCTTCTATCATTCCCTTTCACTGGGTTCTTTCTCATTCCCCATCTGGTTTTTTGAAGACTTAGTCCTTATTAATCACACTTCTTCGCCGAATCAAAAAAGACGATCTCCTCTACTCTCTCTCTTTATCCCTCCGTCAGTCTCTTCACCTCGAACCAAAATGCGAAAAAACTATACTCACCATTGTCCCAAATTGGTCCGTTGAGGAAAAAAAATGCGAAAGAGTCGGTATAAGAGATAAAAATAAACAAAGAATTTAAAACCCAACAAATAAAATTAGCCCGTCCCGGAGAAGGGCCATCCGCAAAAATAACGGGTTATAACATTTTGGACACCTTCTATGAGAAAATTCACCCATGAATAAAAAATGCAGCTGTCAAGCGTTTTTGAAAACCCTTCTTTCCAGTCATCTTTCACATTTAAAGATCAGTTACCGAGAGCAGCCGCTAAGGGCTAACCGTCATCAATGCCGCGACCCTGGACAGCGCTTCGTTAAAAACACCTACGAGCGAAATGAATAGTGTTTATTAGCTTTTAGAGGGATTAGGTTGGGAACCGCTAGAGACTCGGAGACTACACGCCGGGCTTAGATTGCTTGAAAAATTCAGAACGGGTGTCTTTCAGAGTGACACGGAGAATATCACTTTGACGCCGCAGTACATCTATAGGTCCGACAGGAAAGATAAAATAAGACAGATATATTGCCTTAAAGATAGTTACAAATATTCGTTCTTCCCACGCACAATACGTGACAATAATAATACTGAGATCCACTCAAAACACCGACGAAATACACTTCGCCTTTTCACCTCCCTACAACATTCTCCTTTACACCTATACACGGATGGTGTCCTATCACCCCCTGCCACACGCCCATGCAGCGACTCGCAGGGTATTAGTATGTGGATGTAGAACCGTTTCACAATAACGAAGCTTGTAGTTTAGACTTCCATAGTATACATATCAATTAACTTATTATGAAAAATCGAGTTTTTCCTGGACCTTTCACCGGGTAAGATTATATAAGATGATGGCGGCAAAAGAACATATCTCGGTCCTTACTTCTACTTTATCGGCGAATCGGATTGCATTCCCAGTCCTCGTCACTTATGACCTTGGCTACCGCTTTTTCCAGGCTGTAAGTTTAACTGGAGCCTTACGATGCTTGAATCAAATAAATTGTACATCAGGACGTCACATCACTATATTTTCATAAATTACTCACACAAATTTACACGTACATTACAGAAAACAAAATCTTATAGTTTCATCCTACAGCATTACTGTCATCATCATAATAATTTTCACTCAACCCACAACCTTTCTTTCAAGTTTGTTTAAGGACTTATAAAACTTTTCTCGTTTATAAATTGTCCATAGGTTCTGCCCAAATGGAACCTAGCCCCATTTTTATTCATCTTGTTTTCCTTTATTGCTTTAAAACCCCTGGAATCTCTATGATTTTAAGCCGAGATTTAAAAACTCAAGAATTATATACGTCTGATACCTTGTACTAAGAAAATTTAGCATCTCACGATCTTTATTCCCCCCCGAATGAAGCTAATTGTCGTTCCGATTGCTTTCATGGACCGCCAAAAAGATGAAGATGTAAAGTATAGTCTGATGTTTTCCCGGAGTCATGGAAGGCTATTCGGGTTTGCCACCGGGTCACTTCTCTCATCGCTGCCTACGACTAGAGTACCGAAATCTTCGGCAGCAGTTGGAGGAGTGACCCGGGAGGTGGCAAACCCGAATAGCCTTCCATGAAGAGCAATATGTGATGTGTTTGCAGGGGCATTTCATCTCAAATCAGGCAGAGGGGTATCAGGTGACCATCAACGATTTCTCTAAAAGTTACATATGTGAAAGCAGTAGCCTTATGATGAATTATGATCACTTTATCTCAGCTCAGAACCGAACCAATATAAAGCTTTGATTCTTTGAACATTGCTGAGTCAGGCCTCAAAGTAAAAAATGAAAAATCACATAAATGCTAATAACTAAGGAACCATGATAAAATATTTCTCCAATGGCCGTAAAATATATGCACCACTCGTCAAAAAATTAAATACTTACTGTGTTGGTTTGCGGGAATGAGGTTCCACAACAGGGACCAACCACAGCCTCTCCACCAGAATACCCTCCTGTGGTAGTTTACGGGAAAATAATTTCCTCGCCAGGGACTACCACAGACACACACACACAACCCAATTGGAATCCTTTGTAGGCTAATGAGACCTAGCTCAGGATTCCTGGGTTATAACCTGGGATCCTTCGGAGAGCTGTAGTGACTCTACTAAGGCTGCCAAGTTATTTACACAACCATACACGCAATCACACAAAACACTCACTCACACACACAGCAGGGCCCCAGATTTCTGGGAGAACAGCTCAAAAAGAGCGTTGTCAAATAGAAAAACAACAAACAGGGAACGAGGGTGAAATTCGTATACGCGTATTTCGACCACAAAGTGGTCCTCTTCAGCGAGCTGAAGGGAAAAACACTAGCAACACGAGGTTGAAAGTGAATGAAGAGGAGGACAAACCTAGAATAAATAGGGAAGGGACAAAAGGGTTAGGAATCGGGGGGGGGGGTAAATTGGTAACGGCTAAAAGGTCATTGGTGAGCAGTGGAAATGTGGGTGAAGTGGAGAGTGGGGGAGGCGAGGAGGGGGGGAGAAAGGGAGCCAATGGCCAATAGATGTGGTAGTGAAGGAACGTAACCGTTGAAGTAAGGAAGGGGGGTGGGAGTCATGGTGACCGTTGGCGGGAAGGGGGGGTGGAAGCTAATGACCGTTGTAGTGAGTCAAGAGGGGGGGGAAGGGGAAACAAAACAAACTGACCGTTGAAGTGAAGCGTGGGGATTGCAACTGATGAAAAATGTTTAAAATTTAAAACTAAATGTGGTCAGAGAGTGCCTAGAAAATTGCAAAAAACGGTGAAAATGGAGAACTTCTTATTCTATAATAGAAAATAATGGAGAGAAAGAAATCGGGCCTTTGTCGCTGTTAAGAAGGTTTTTTCTAAGTTTGTATATATATAAGCTTTCATAGGCGTCAAGTAAATGATTATCTGTTTGTTTGATGAGTTGAAGGTTTTGTTCTGATGTTTCGTGTTCTGTGTCGATTAAATGTTGTGCCATGCTGGATTTTTCCGGTCGGTTGAATCTGTAATGGGCCATGTTTTCTTTAAATCTGGTTTTAATGTTTCTACGAGTTTGCCCTACGTATGCCAGGTCGCATGAGGAGCAAGATATTTTATATATACCGGACTTATTTATATTATCTATTTTGTCTTTGGTGTTCCCTAATATGTTTTTTAGTTTATAATTATTACTGAAAGATATTTTGGTGTTCACTGTCTTAAATATCTTTTCCAAACCTTTGGTGACTTTCGGGTGGTAAGGCAGTTTAATGTAGCGAGTAGTTTCATCTTTTCTTAGTGTAGTGGAATTTTGTATTAGTCTCTTAAACTTATGTTTTTTAACAATGTTGTCGATTACAGAATCTTTATAGCCATTTAATCTTGCAATGCGCTTTATGTTATTAAGCTCTTTAAGGTAATTATTCTTCCCTAGTGGGATGTTAAGCAAGCGATTGACAAGAGCATGAAAAGAAGCGAGCTTAGTGCTGTTGTGAACGAAAGAATCAGAATGAATGTAATTATTGGTATGTGTGGGTTTACGGTAAATATCAAATTCGAGTTTTTTACTGTTTCTGGTCAACAAGAGATCTAGAAAAGGGAGTTGGTTGTTGTTTTCTGTTTCGTACGTGAATTTAATGGAAGGAAATAAACTATTTAGATCACTCACGAATTGTTTTAAATCATACTTTTTAGTATCAAAGATAGCAAAAATGCCATCAACATATCTTAGATAAACTTTCGGGAAATAGTTAAACGTACTTTTGAAGGTATTCTCAAAATGAGTCATGAACATATTAGCTAGAAGAGGGGATAGGGAGTTACCCATAGCTGTGCCGAACTCTTGCTTATAATAAATACCTTGGAAAACAAAGAAATTTTGGTTCATGACTAAATTAGTGAGTCTAATGTATTCGTCTATTTTGCAATCGTCTAAATTCAAGGAGATCAACCAATTCTTTAATGAATTTATGGCTATATCTATTGGCACGCTTGGGAATAGATTTGTAACATCAAATGATACCATAATTTCTCCCTCCGAAAACATATAGTCTTTGACTTTGTTTACGAAATCCAAGTTGTTCTTAAGTGAATGGGGGCTTTGAAAATTTAATTCTGAGAATTGGTTAACAAGCCATTTTGACAAGAGATAAGTTGGAGAATCTATCCCAGAAACTATTGGTCTCATAGGGCAACCATCTTTATGAACTTTTGGGAGACAATACAATCTCGGTAACACCGGGTTGGACACAGAAATTTTGAATTTTGTTTTTTTATCGATAAGGTTATGACAATCGTTAAGGACATTCTTAAATTGAGTGACCAACTTGTTGAGAGGATTTTTTAGGATCTTAATGTATGGTCCGGATGATAACAAGGAACTTACTTTAGTGTAATAATCCTCTTTGTCCATGATAACACATAGGTTGCCTTTGTCGGCTTTCATATAGAAGCAATTCCTAGATTTTAGAGACCGTAACACTTTGTTAAGATTGGGTACACTGTTTTTTGATGGTAACCTGAGATTATTTACAATTTGCTTTTCACAAGCTTTCCTGATAAAATCTTTGGTGGCATTGTCAAAAGGTCTTAGAGAACCTTCTACGTGGGCAACAATATCCTCGATAGGGATTGATTTTGGTTGAATACTCAACCAAATAGTACCAAGTATAGTACAAAAGAGTACAAAATAGTATTCAACCAAAATCAATCCCTATCGAGGATATTGTTGCCCACGTAGAAGGTTCTCTAAGACCTTTTGACAATGCCACCAAAGATTTTATCAGGAAAGCTTGTGAAAAGCAAATTGTAAATAATCTCAGGTTACCATCAAAAAACAGTGTACCCAATCTTAACAAAGTGTTACGGTCTCTAAAATCTAGGAATTGCTTCTATATGAAAGCCGACAAAGGCAACCTATGTGTTATCATGGACAAAGAGGATTATTACACTAAAGTAAGTTCCTTGTTATCATCCGGACCATACATTAAGATCCTAAAAAATCCTCTCAACAAGTTGGTCACTCAATTTAAGAATGTCCTTAACGATTGTCATAACCTTATCGATAAAAAAACAAAATTCAAAATTTCTGTGTCCAACCCGGTGTTACCGAGATTGTATTGTCTCCCAAAAGTTCATAAAGATGGTTGCCCTATGAGACCAATAGTTTCTGGGATAGATTCTCCAACTTATCTCTTGTCAAAATGGCTTGTTAACCAATTCTCAGAATTAAATTTTCAAAGCCCCCATTCACTTAAGAACAACTTGGATTTCGTAAACAAAGTCAAAGACTATATGTTTTCGGAGGGAGAAATTATGGTATCATTTGATGTTACAAATCTATTCCCAAGCGTGCCAATAGATATAGCCATAAATTCATTAAAGAATTGGTTGATCTCCTTGAATTTAGACGATTGCAAAATAGACGAATACATTAGACTCACTAATTTAGTCATGAACCAAAATTTCTTTGTTTTCCAAGGTATTTATTATAAGCAAGAGTTCGGCACAGCTATGGGTAACTCCCTATCCCCTCTTCTAGCTAATATGTTCATGACTCATTTTGAGAATACCTTCAAAAGTACGTTTAACTATTTCCCGAAAGTTTATCTAAGATATGTTGATGGCATTTTTGCTATCTTTGATACTAAAAAGTATGATTTAAAACAATTCGTGAGTGATCTAAATAGTTTATTTCCTTCCATTAAATTCACGTACGAAACAGAAAACAACAACCAACTCCCTTTTCTAGATCTCTTGTTGACCAGAAACAGTAAAAAACTCGAATTTGATATTTACCGTAAACCCACACATACCAATAATTACATTCATTCTGATTCTTTCGTTCACAACAGCACTAAGCTCGCTTCTTTTCATGCTCTTGTCAATCGCTTGCTTAACATCCCACTAGGGAAGAATAATTACCTTAAAGAGCTTAATAACATAAAGCGCATTGCAAGATTAAATGGCTATAAAGATTCTGTAATCGACAACATTGTTAAAAAACATAAGTTTAAGAGACTAATACAAAATTCCACTACACTAAGAAAAGATGAAACTACTCGCTACATTAAACTGCCTTACCACCCGAAAGTCACCAAAGGTTTGGAAAAGATATTTAAGACAGTGAACACCAAAATATCTTTCAGTAATAATTATAAACTAAAAAACATATTAGGGAACACCAAAGACAAAATAGATAATATAAATAAGTCCGGTATATATAAAATATCTTGCTCCTCATGCGACCTGGCATACGTAGGGCAAACTCGTAGAAACATTAAAACCAGATTTAAAGAAAACATGGCCCATTACAGATTCAACCGACCGGAAAAATCCAGCATGGCACAACATTTAATCGACACAGAACACGAAACATCAGAACAAAACCTTCAACTCATCAAACAAACAGATAATCATTTACTTGACGCCTATGAAAGCTTATATATATACAAACTTAGAAAAAACCTTCTTAACAGCGACAAAGGCCCGATTTCTTTCTCTCCATTATTTTCTATTATAGAATAAGAAGTTCTCCATTTTCACCGTTTTTTGCAATTTTCTAGGCACTCTCTGACCACATTTAGTTTTAAATTTTAAACATTTTTCATCAGTTGCAATCCCCACGCTTCACTTCAACGGTCAGTTTGTTTTGTTTCCCCTTCCCCCCCCTCTTGACTCACTACAACGGTCATTAGCTTCCACCCCCCCTTCCCGCCAACGGTCACCATGACTCCCACCCCCCTTCCTTACTTCAACGGTTACGTTCCTTCACTACCACATCTATTGGCCATTGGCTCCCTTTCTCCCCCCCCTCCTCGCCTCCCCCACTCTCCACTTCACCCACATTTCCACTGCTCACCAATGACCTTTTAGCCGTTACCAATTTACCCCCCCCCCCGATTCCTAACCCTTTTGTCCCTTCCCTATTTATTCTAGGTTTGTCCTCCTCTTCATTCACTTTCAACCTCGTGTTGCTAGTGTTTTTCCCTTCAGCTCGCTGAAGAGGACCACTTTGTGGTCGAAATACGCGTATACGAATTTCACCCTCGTTCCCTGTTTGTTGTTTTTCTATTTGACAACGCTCTTTTTGAGCTGTTCTCCCAGAAATCTGGGGCCCTGCTGTGTGTGTGAGTGAGTGTTTTGTGTGATTGCGTGTATGGTTGTGTAAATAACTTGGCAGCCTTAGTAGAGTCACTACAGCTCTCCGAAGGATCCCAGGTTATAACCCAGGAATCCTGAGCTAGGTCTCATTAGCCTACAAAGGATTCCAATTGGGTTGTGTGTGTGTGTCTGTGGTAGTCCCTGGCGAGGAAATTATTTTCCCGTAAACTACCACAGGAGGGTATTCTGGTGGAGAGGCTGTGGTTGGTCCCTGTTGTGGAACCTCATTCCCGCAAACCAACACAGTAAGTATTTAATTTTTTGACGAGTGGTGCATATATTTTACGGCCATTGGAGAAATATTTTATCTGTTTAATCTATAGAGGCCGTAGAGCTCATCTACCTTGATTTAAGGAACCATGGCCAATAAAGCAGTGGTGTTTGTTTCAAGTTGAAGAAAATGCATTTATGCACATTCTGACATAACTTTAATGTAATTTGAAGTAATAATAAACAAATCGGACTTATTTAAACAATAAAAATTAGTAATTATTTAACAATTAATTACTAAAAATGGCCACCTTTTATTTGCTTTAAATATTCTCAGTGGATAGTTTAAATGTTCTGCTATCAATTAAAAAAATATAAAAGGTAGTATTTTTATATTTTTTGTTTTAAGGCATGTAAAAGTTAGGCATGTTTTCGACCCAATCTGTTTATGCACTCCTCTCATACACCAAGATTGCATACCTATGAGGGGGAAAATGAAGATTCATTCTACTTAGCATGCATAATGGATAAATAGTACATACCTGAATCATTGGTTACATCCACTGACTGAATGCAAGTTCAATCTTGTGTACTTCCATGGCGTCAAATGTGTGCAAACGCCCACTGCTACTAACTGGAAACGGTGGATGAGGCAATTTGTGCAGAACATTTTTCAATGGCACTTCACGTAAGTCTTCTAATTTGGACCACCTGAAACCATTCGATGGACCATATGGATGCATAAACGAGACACTAATGCCATTCTCTTCTATAAACACTGCAGTGATTTGAGAAGGGAGAGTGAGGAGCGTAGAAAGCGTCACAATCAGAGCACGAAGGTGATGACGCCGCTTGCGCATTGCTTTTGTGAAGAGTAACCGTCGTTGCCACTGCTCTGCTCTCCTTTCCAAATCATCTCTTCCCCTCCCCAGTTCTATGTGAACAGCAGCCACACCATGCGAAGGTTAACGGAGGCAATTCATGTGGTAAGGCCCTCCATGAGTTATTTCTTCCCCTGTGATTAGAAAGAAACGGAATGCCTGCCATTTGAACTGAATTCATCCATTTCTCTATCATTATAATACGAAAAAAATACACAATTCATTTCAACATTTGAATTAGCCTAGAAAGTGTATATTACGATTAGTTTTACGTCCATTTGTTATCAATCGAGAAAACGAGAGAACTACACACCACTACATTTTGGAAACGAAATAATATGGAACACGAAATGAAAAGGTGAGGATTTAGGGATTGTAAATCAATCTCGACAGTGAAAATACAAAAGTCATTTATAAATTTGGAGTGTATGGTAAAAGAATAATTATATTTTGACAAACATCCCTTGTGATAACACCAGTGATTTATAACTTCCCCGTTTTTAGCAGTGAAATTTTACTGAGGAATCCCAATCCTGTGTACCAAATCATATGAAAGACCCTCAATAACCGTTACTTCCGCATAAAAGAGAGAGAAAAATGTCCTCTCATTAACGTGAATCCCTTACCACCCAGGTTCTATGGCCTGCTCAAAATGCCTAAAGTTAATATTCCAATTATACCGGTGGTATCACATATCTCGACGCCAACGCAAAAGTTGGCTTAAATGTTCCTCTATGGCAACATGCCCACTTACTCACCTAAATTTGGAATAAAAAACGAACTATCACGATCTAAAGAGTGCATTTCATTTTCACTAATAGTAAGTTCAAAACTTGTGTCCTTTGACGTTTCTAATCTGCTTACATGTGTACCGGTCGGCGAAGCTCTAAAGGCAGCGATAACTTTCCTATACACTTCGGAGGCTGCCATCGAACTTTCAAAACTAATACAGTTGTGTGTCGATTAAAATAATTTTTCATCCAAACAACGGATATACCACCAGGAAGAGGGACTTGCCATTGGTTGCTCTATTTCACCTCTCGTAGCTGATATGTTTAAGGCTTCAACTTCTATTGTTAGTAGACAAAATTTTCCATGGAGATAATGGCTATTTTTGAGCTTAAACATAGATTCATTTGTGCTGGCGTGGGTGGGAATGGGAAAAACAGTGACGGAAGCTTCGAGGGTTCCGAGATGGGAAGGAAAACTGAATCCGGGACATTTAATATTTCAAATGGCAAACCCCTGCCGGGTAGGGTGCGGCTTATTTTTCGAAAATCGGAAAAGCTAAAAGTTCCACTCGTCAAAACATTCATTTTGATGAGAAAACACATATGTGAAATTTTTGTTGAGTTGCGATATCGTTAACACGTGCCGCATGGGGTCTGAAATACCCCACTAAAAAAATGGAAATGTCGCATCATAATAACTGTTTTTAGAGTAAACCAATGATTTTACGAACCTTCGGCACTAAATTTTCATTATTTTGTACCTAGATTTAGCCGTTTAGGATATGCGGAAGGGCCAAGCGAGCTCGAAATGCTAATTAGGGGGCGCCGCGCTGCGCCGCGGCGCGGACGAGTTCGCCTATCCTTAAACCCCCCATCTAAGCGGCCCTCGACGACACCGTAACTGCTACGGTGTCTCGTGGTAATTACATAGTTCTGGAGCACTCATTCACTGGTTATGGCGAAGAACATGGTGTTTCAGTAATTATTTCAATTTATTATTAACTCGGTCATAAAAATTCCAAATCAGTCATCTTCATTTCAAAGAAATCTGTATAGCTAGCAAAATCAAACAGCAATCTGAAGGACAGTGCACTAATGAAAAGGAAAAATACAAGGAGTTTCAGATACCAATACTTATCTATACGTTTTTATTAAAGTTGTCTCCCTTACATCTGGCACCCTCCTTCTATGTTCTTGAACAACAAGTAATAATTCCAAGTCTTTGGTCAAAGTTCTGCAAAAATCTTTCAACAATTTAATTCCTCTCTTGGCATGGTCATTAACTACTTGCAATGACTAGACTACTCTCTCACCATGGTGGTAACTTGAATTCCTCGCCCAACTGATGACTGGTAGATCAAAAAAATCGCAGTTAATTCCAAAATTTGAAAAAAATAGCGGTTGTTTTCGTGGCTATATTGGCAATACTCATTCGTGGCTATATTGGCAATACTCATTTGTGGTACATCATCTAAATGAATTTGTCTCCTCCTGGACCATTCTTCTTGTGCTCCACGAAATTTGATACCTTCCACTAGCCTCGCTCTTTCTTCATCGCTAAGACAGGAATCGAATACTGTGAGTGACCCACCAGCTCCTCACTCAGGTACCTAAGGTGTCCCGTAATTTTTTTCTAAGCAACTTTAGCGACAGTGTTCTCCCATATTCAATGAGCTTCTTTGAAAAAAGTAAGTTATTTCTAGGTGCTGATGTGGCTAACGGGGAAACAAGCCAGGCATGGATATACACTTTTACAATAAATATACAAACATCAAATAGCCCCTTGGAATCAGAATCGGTAATTAGCACTTGCTCACGAAAAACCCAAATTTTAAGTGCGTAAATTGCTTTGCACATCCACCTCGCACAATACTTTGGCAGGTTTACCACCAACAAATATAATTGAGAGCTCTAAAAGCTCCAAGTAATCATCTCTAGGCTGGCCGATCTGATAGAGGCAAATTGGGATATTAGCTTTGTAATATTTTAATAACTAATTCCTACGAACAAAAAATAGTAGCCGCGTACATTGATTTGCTTCTGTGTGAAGTTAATTATTGAGAGTTTCGTCTCCATTTTAAAACTTTCTCCGGCATCTGGGTAACTATGAATGGCCTCATAAGTACTTGTATCAATAGATGTCCACTGACGCTGGAAATTTTTTTAATAGCGAAGTTTATAGCCCAGCTGAACGTCCCCTTATTTGGCGATAAACTCCCTCCAAAACAATTTCAAAGATATGGTGTCGGCCAGGCAACCTTAGCAATTATTTTTTAAAATCAGAGCTCAACCTGTACTGCGGCGCCATTCTTAATCCCTTGAAAAGAATACAACATTGGTATTACTTATCAGTTGCATCATTATAACTGAAAACATCAGGAAAAGAAAAATAAACCAACCCTTGTTAGCGCTGGTTGTATCAAATGCAATTGCTTTAACATTATTGGAAATGTTCCATTGTATCACTATATTAAAAGCTGCTATTGCAATGGCTTTCCCGCTTCCATTCGGAAGCTCTGGGGCTGCAAGCATTTTCTTGGTTTTGACACCTGTAACAACTATTGTCAATCTCTCGTGGGGGTCATTACTACCAAGAAATGGTAGCATTTTATCATCCCAATGCAAAGTCAGTATAGGGTCCGGAGAAAAAAAAATCTCTCACTTTCTCCGCTGAACTAGCCCTGTGCTTATCCCGTTGTCTCCGAATTATACTTTCATTTATGTTTGTTTGGGATAAATCTCCTCCAAAATTTCTCGCAAAAATGCTCCTGCAAAGGTATCGTCGAGGGCCGCTTACAGGGGGGTCTACGGACAGGTGAACTTCAATTAAACGTGAAGGTTAAATTGTTGAAAGATTTTTGCAGAACTTTGACCAAAGACTTGGAATTATTACTTGTTGTTCAAGAACATAGAAGGAGGGTGCCAGCTGTAAGGGAGACAACTTTAATAAAAACGTCATAAGTGCACTGTCCTTCAGATTGCTGTTTGATTTTGCTAGCTATACAGATTTCTTTGAAATGAAGATGACTGATTTGGAATTTTTATGACCGAGTTAATAATAAATTAAAATAATTACTAAAACAACATGTTCTTCGCCATAACCAGTGAATGAGTGCTCCAGAACTATTTAATTACCACGAGACACCGTAGCAGTTGCGTTGTCGTCGTGGGCCGCTTAGAGGGGGGGTTTAAGGACAGGCGAACTCGTCCGCGCCGCGGCGCAGCGCGGCGCCCCCTAATTAGCATTTCGAGCTCGCTTGGCCCTTCCGCATATCCTAAACGGCTAAAGCTAGGTACAAAATAATGAAAATTTAGCCCTAAAGAGCCGTAAAATCATTGGTTTACTCTAAAAACAGTTATTATGATGCGACATTTCCATTTTTTGAGTGGGGTATTTCAGACCCCATGCGGCACGTGTTAACGATATCGCAACTCAACAAAAATTTCACATATGTGTTTTCTCATCAAAATGAATGTTTTAACGGGTGGAACTTTTATCTTTTCCGATTTTCGAAAAATAAGCCGCACCCTACTGCCGGGGCAAGAGAGTACGCCTCATGTATTGATAGGTGACGAAGCATTTCCCCTGAGGCCGTACTAAATGTGATATTTGGCCTAAAGACAGGCCAGACAGGAAATACGAAAATAAGCATATTAGTAAAATCATCTCGGGTTTGCTACCGGGTAAGGCTTTTAAAGGCCAACGTTTCGACGAGTGACTCCCTCATCGTCATCAGGGCTGAGAATGATTGCCGAGTTGGTCCAGCCCTAAGTCCGAGTTGGTCAAATAAGCATATTATTATCGACTCTTTCGAGCAATGCGCGTGGTTGAAAACGCCTTCGGGATTTTGTACAAAACGTGGAGTGCTTTACCGACCTATGGAGGTAAAGTTGGATACAGCAAAGTAAATTGTGAAAACGACGTGTGTGCTACAGCCCTTCATCCGAACAAAGTCGTCAATTTTAAAATACTTTCGTTAATTGTACACAGAAGGATGGTTTGGGCTTCACGGAGGCTCAAAATGACTCTAGCAGGGGGACTAATTACTCTTTCGTAGTAACAACTTTGTGAATCTTTTTTACTATAAACTGGTGTAAAATGTTTGTTAAATAACGGATGAATTGTTACATAATTGTGTTCAACAGATAACTAATCCTAAAATCACAAATAACTGTGAAAAATGAAATGGCTGTTACCCTAGCTCTTATGGGATTTTTTTGCACTTTTAGCATGATTACAGGAAGTTATTTATTCCCCAAGTTCTACTGTACTACCAATCGTGACTTTTTTGCGTGACATAATATAATTCTAATGATTTCAGGCAATCTTTTTTGAATGATATATCACTGAAACGAACTGATGGATAACTTATCTTGTTCTCAAATTTCCTCCCAGATTTTTTATTTCTTCTACATCTACATCTACGAAGTACCGTGCAAGCCACCACTAGGGTGTGTGGCACGGGGTGATTCCACACCAGGCATGCATCACTCGTCCCAGCACAAGTCAGAACCTCGCACGCTCCCCCTGGCGCTAGGCGCAGGCCAAAAAGCAGTCAGGAGAACAGTGCGCAGTCCAACCGGAAACTAGGAGAGTGATACGTAAATGAACATGCAAACATGCAGAACAATGCTATACACACATCTAGTGGTTAAAATTACTGATACTGTTAATTTATGAATGCTACGAGATGCTATTTCATGTAAAAAACAAAATAAAATAAATTAATGCCGGACAAATCGACCGGTGTGAATTGTTAGTAATGATGTTGAGTTATTAAGCACAAGTGAAAATTCTCCTCTGCCTATTGAGGGTGGGAGTTTCATATGATTGATCTGTCACAACTATTATGATCCCTTATTGTGCGTGGGAAAAATGGCAATTTAAATCTATCGGTTCTGCAGTCAATTTCCTTTATCTTATTCCTGTGATCGCTTCTACCTTAGTACGTTGGCTCTAGCAGTATATGTTGAACGTCCGGCAAAAAACTGTCTGCTCCGAACTTGTGGAAAAGATTTAACCTGTATTTCTCCCTTCGATCAGTTAGAGATTCCCACCCTAATTCCTTCAACAATTTGGTAACACCTAAGTTTATCGTAACAACTTTTCACAAATCTTGCAACTCCGCTTATTCCGCTACACTAATTTATTCGTTAGGTCCTTGTAGTCAGGATTGGATAAACCGTACAAAACATTCTTCACCACTTCGAGGAGATTCTCCGTTGACCGCACCTTGTACAGTAATCTGAAGTTGTTTCTACGCTACCTTAGCTACGATTGAGGTTTAACATGTGACGGTTATGCCTCAGGTTTAGCTGGGGGTCGGGATGGTGACGGAGTTTTGGGCGCTAGTACGGGTAGTGGTGAACAGGGGGAAAATTCCGCCCGTACACGGAATGGGAACGTGGTAGTAGCAACTCCATTTTTGGAGGAAGTAATTCCCACAGAATGAAAGGAGGATCGAACTAGCGAGCAAACAACTCCTTTTTCATCACCGGGAATTATAGGAGGGGACAAGGTAATAAAAGGGAAGGAGGACAGGAAAACTAAGGAGGTATACCCTAAATTAAAACTCAACCTCTCGCACTCGTGTCGTGAAGAAAGAACGCCCCAAAAACAACTGACCGCAGCCCGGCAGTCGCCCGCTCGCCTCTCCCGAACCGAATGCCTTCCTCGCGGCTGGAACTTCTCGTTCCGCTTCGGCGCGGCCCGCGCCCTCCGCGGACGGCAGGTGAATCACAAGACCACAAAACAAAAGCGGCGGGTGCATACAGCCGTCACAAACAAAGGTAACATATGGAAGATCGTGCATGCTGCTAATGCCGTGGGGAATCCCTCAGTGGGAAGCACCACCAAATCGAAAAACAGTGGGAGAACGTTTCAGGGACGCGGGGCGGTGGATTTTACTCGTTCTCACGTTAGACACCCTGGGAGATGAGAAGTCGGGCCTCACAGCACGGAGCTTCTCTCGAAGTCGGTATGAAAAGGGAGGATCGTAGGGATATTCTAAAATAACGTGGAGTGATTTCAACGCTAGGCGTAATGCCGTCAATGTTATTCCGCCATATTCCGTCTCTGCAATTATTATGACTGTGAAATATGAAACTGTCCATATGATTCCTTAAGGTGGTTTGAGCGAGATAGATCCCTAGTCATAATGGAGACCATATTTAAATTTTATTCTTTGATTTCAGCGTCTGTAAGAACTATGAAATAAATATTGTAATATTAATGGTGGATAGATATATTTATATAAAACCAACATTCTCAGTAATTAAATAAATAAAGCTACATAAGTCTCTAGCTTGACACATTTTTTCCCGCCGTACGGCTTAAAACCCTTCAAACAGCAGGTTTATTGCGATTCTGTCAAAATTACTGTGGTGAGTTATAGAATATTTTTTTAATGGTTGTGAAAACATGCAATCTGCATACCGTTAGTTTTTGGACAAAATCTAGGTGCTAATAGTCACTAATTTGTTTAATATACTCCCTTTGGAGCGCACAGCTGTAATCTATACTATGTAAAACATCTTGTATTTTCAGGCAAATTGCTCGAAAAGTAGTTCGGCAAGGGGTTGATATTTTGATATCATTGGAAAGATGAGAGCTTTTTCTTTAAAATGAGGCCAAATTCATCAAATTCTAGGTGAATTGATTTTTCACTCAAACTACCTTAATTTATCCTTCGCAGGCTATCCTAAAAATTGCAGAACTTCTATTAAAGTTAACTCCGAAATAAATCAGGTGCTAGTTCACCAGGTAATATTGCGTATATATTTTTGCTAACATTTGCAACGATGGAGTTAACATGTTTACTGCAGAGTGACGTCACAATCAGAGCCAACGTGGCCGCTTGATTTTTCAGCGCGGCGTCAAAATATGTCCTTTAAAGCGTTTTTCAGCCAGCTTAGCGCCTTAAATGTTACTGCTGGTTGTCATCAGTGATCCCTTGTCGACATGGGTTTTCGATTGCAAAGATGGAAAAAGTGCGCAAAAGCCGAGAATTGGAAAGTCAGTAAGCTACCGCAGTCTAGATCTTGCGCGCAGCCGCGGGCGAAATTTCCGGAGGGCTATTAAAAAGAGTAGCTCAGCCAATCGGTCCTTCTCCTCTCGGTTAACCCGTCCCTCCTCCCATACCCCTCGCCCGCCCCCCCCCCCACACTACCGCAGCCTCCGCCCCACAATGACCCGCACCCCACCCACTCCCCAGCAGTTGTGGATGAATTATTCAGCTCGCGGAGGTAGGTGGGTGCACACACGCATTCATGGCCACTGTTTTTTCTCCAAGATATTAATGCGGGGAGAAATATTTACGGAATAAGAGGAAAGAGGGCAAGAAATATACTTTTCGGTCGTAAAGCGCGGAATGGATGACGCTCTGGGCCCTGAGCAGGGGTCACGGTTACCCCTGCCCTGCCTCCGGAGAGTAGAACAGAAGAGAGGTGAGTGGAAATGGGTAAGGAAAGAGGATAAAAGTAACGAGGGGACGGCGTTTGAGCCAGGCTTTTCTCCTGCTTAAATAGATACCGAATATTCGAGTTTTATTTTTAAGTATATCAGATTTAAGAGGAAAACATATTAACGATATTGGCGTAAATACTTTTTCATGCCTGAAATACTCGGTGACAAAAAAAATAAACACATTTAGCTCAAGTCTAAAATCGACACTATTTTGTTTCACATAGTACGCTGAAAAGGCCTTCACAACAGTTTTTTTGCGATTTTATGATAAGTTCCTATTACGATTAGTATTGATTTTTACCATGCAAAATTTATTGCAATTATCAAAAGTAAAAATACGAATACTGAAAATAATAGTACAAATACAGAAAACAATATTACAAATACAGAAAAAAAACAATTGTGTAAATACAAGCAAACAAAAAAATGATCCAAGAAAAGTAGAAAAGAATAAACATTGACGCATTTGAAGTCCTTCTGAGCACAATGCTCGTCAGAAGGTGCTTAATTCAACATTCTGTTATAGATCTGATGCACATAGTGACATTTACAAAGGTGGGTCAAATGCAAGTTACAATAAAATTATACTCAAATACAATTCAGAAACATTTTTTTACATTCAGTTTTTAGTTTTCACATGCTTCGAAATCCTTTGGGAATTTCTATTAAATTGATTTTATAATTTTGGCATTATATCACAGAGTCTCCTCTCACCATATGTATTGCATAATTTAGGACATTGGTAGGGATCCACATTCCTCAAAGTCATTGAATGCTCTATTACTCATGGTACTTTATATTTATCAATGTTATAATTTTCAATTATCAATATCTAATCAAACAATTTATCAATTGGTAATATATTTAGATGTTTATAAGCAACCTTAATGTTTGTAATTCTTTCATCATCACCTAAATTTTTGTCATTCCTATATATATAATTTTTACAATCCTATTTTGATTTATTTTAAAAGTAATTAAGAAACCACACGGTGTACAAGCAATTACATTGCTGACGCCACCTGTTCATTGAAACGTCCTCATTTTTTAAAATAATGTCTATCCGGAGCGCGCAGCGGAACCTTACGCATAACTCATTAAACACCTCTCATTAAAATACTCCAATGAAAACGGCTTCTATTTTTTATACAAATATCGATCGAATAGCAGTGCAATGAATGGCTAGTAAGTTTCGTATCATTGCAGAGATGAGATCAATTTCTTGATTAAGAGACCAAATTCACTAAACTGTATAATTAATTAACAGCATCGAAAAATAGAAATTGAGGTTTTTCAGAGGTTTTTCAGAGGTTCGGACAGAGTGCTAGGGCACAGTAAGTTTCATGTCGCCAGGAGACACATGTCTTACCCAAAATATGCTCTACATTCTTTCCTACAACTGTAAATATTCAAAGCAGACGAGTTTCATCTCTGTACAGCGTTATACAGCTCCACACAACACCTGTCTAACACATAAAATCCACAAATACCGACTCGTACACTTTATAACTGAAAAATATTAAAATACTTCTCCCCAACGCACCATCTTCACGGAAAAGGAGAAAACAAAAATCCACTTCAGCATATCTCAATTTTTTGTGTCACTTTTCTTTTACCAATTCTCTTAATTAATCTGTAACCTCCCTTCCTCAATTATGTCTGTTAACTACTATTGCTACTTTTCAATATTTTGTTCTATTTTCATTTCTTTGTTGCTGTTACAATTAATTGTGTCATGTCTAAGTGTCCAATACCACAGTGTCATGTCTTAGTGTCCAATACAAAATGCTGTCAAACTATTGTACTCATCCTATTATTCATAAATATATGACAGACATTATTGTTATGTTAGATGTTACAAATGTTAAACTTAGAATTCCTGCTAAATTTTCTTTCGATATCATTTGGAATAACGTCTCTTGCATATTATTGTTTTATGTTTATCAAATTGTTTTGGCTATTCATTCTCCGCTGTGCCAATTCAGTTCGGTTAAGTATGTTCTCCATTGTAAAACCACAGAGACCATTGAATGTATGTATGGAATTCATGTTCCATAGGACAAACGTCCTAGAGCAATAAATTTATATTTATTTATTTATTTAATTATAGCCGATGTTCTAACACCCCCGGCCACTGGCCACTGCGGTGATGTGCAAAATAATTGGTAGAAGTTAATGTAGATGAATTTACCACTCTTTTAGGAACAGTTTGGTTTACCTCCCAAACGAGTAATGACTTATTTTTAATAAAAATAAAATTATAAATAGAACTCGCAGCTCATGTGTTGGCTCATATACACTAAAACACATGCGTGCGGATTATTTGGGTATGTCGGCAAGTCTGCTGAGACACCCGTCCTCCCGGGGTCAATGAGCCTACCACAGCCCTAGATGTATCGTACAAGAAGTCTCGTTACTTCAGCAGTGAATTTTCAAAGTAAGCATCGGAAGGAAGAAGTTAGAATTGTTACTTCCAATTTAAGGTGGTTCCACCGTAAAATGACTTAAATGTTATTTTTTTCATATTCTGTCTACTTGTAAAAAACTTTCTCCTCTATCTGATATGAACAACAAAATAATACCTTTCCACGCTATTTTATTCTATAATTGAACTTAAAATTACATGGTGTTCAATGGGGGAATGAGAGAAACACGGGGAAGAATAGTATTTTTCCATAAAATATATATATGCCATTTTCGCGGAAAAGTATTTATATGAAGGAAAAATCCAGAGAAATTGAATAAAAATAAAATGTAGGCATCTTACCACCTTATTTTTCTAGTTATTAGGGAATTAATGCCGTAATTGAAGTCAAAATGCGGTAATTCGTAGGAAATGGCGCCACAGTCGGCTCCTATGGCTGGAAAAAAGTGCTAATTTCTAATACATTCGTGGAATAATCTGAATTTTTCTAATTTACTTTTGTTTTCTGTAGGTAACGCATTTCATCAGCAAAAGCCGGATTTTTTGGACAAAATATAAAAAATGTGGAATTTAGTATTTGTTTTGACTCACACAGTCGCGACGGAACCTCCTTAAGGGAGAGGCAAAGTGCGTAATGGCGATATCTGAACAGTATGGAATATAGAAGCATTTAGAGAAATTAGCACCAGGGAATTTATTGTTTCTTCGTCCCCATCTTTCAGTGATCACCGTGCAGTCCTCGCGAGAATTTATGGCCCTTAGATGCGCAGAACAGAGGGGGTGCAATGTGTGGGAGGGGTAAAGAAAAGGAACGGAGGAGGGGAAAGTGGGCGATTGCAATCAGAATGACCAACATAGGGTCTCAGCGTAAAAATGTAATTCCGAGCCGTATTGGACAATTCGACTCGTCGCGGAGCATGGAGCAGGTAGCCAACCCTTCCCCGTCATACCTCGTTCCGCGGTCGGAGCTGTGGAATAGATGGTCTTACGCGATGACTCACAGCTGGGCATTTCAATTAATTTAAAAGCATTAAAATTAATTCAGCAATAATAAAAAATAACAAATATAGTCGTGATTCCGCTGAAACGCTGATTGAGTAGACACCAAACTTCGCGAAATTCCGTTGTTTTTCAGTAACGTTGCTAAACATTTCAGCCGCGTGAAATTATGTCATCGAGATTTATGACACAACATAAAATTACGAAATAATAGTGCATTCTAAATTCTTCTTTCACTTAGCTTGTTGCTGGGCATGCAAATGGGTTTGCATGGGCAAATGGCAAAAATAGCTGTGGTTGGTAAGCCAAGTGAGGCGAGTATAAGTCAAGAGCTGGTAGGCGAATGGAAAATCAACGTAACGGCATGGTGTTTCGTGTCAAATCACTTAGAAAATCGCAAGAAATATGAATTTGACATTTGTTATTGTATAATATTGTAGGAAAAAGTTAGTATTTGTTGCAACTATAAGTCCACTTCCGAGTCATCGGCCTGAGATCCCCAAGCCGTGATTTCCTGGCGCGCTCAGGTCCAAAGGGACGACGCCCACTCCATAACCCACTGCGGCGAATAGCTGGGGGCATTCAATTTCATTGAAGGCATATGACAAATTTCATAGTTGGCAACGAAAATCGTAAACAATAGCCCACCGGTGCTACCCTCTCACCCGCGGCAGCCGGTTTTTAGAAAATAGACAGTTCCAGTCCCAAAATCGTCTACTGCGCAACGCCATAAGCTTTCGCGGGGACTGTATTTCTTCTTATTCTAAAAGTGTTTACCATGCAGCACAAACACCTAGCACTCACAATACTGCACACATTTAATGAGCTACGCTTCAGGAGGTGACGGGATTCTCTCCCGGACCTCACAAATACGGAAAAATTCAATATCCCACCGAAGTGCGTCACTGAAATTAAATAAAAAACGCCCGATTAAGTTATTAAAGGCCATCCAGCATAGACGTTCCCCACCCAAACCCACTTAATCTTGGAACATAAGGACCATCTGATAGCCTATATCGTATCACAAAGACAAGAAGTCTTCGTCACCCTTTTCCCAATTCCTCCTAAAAACAGCGTCCTGCCAAGTCTCAGATAACTGGCCACCTTTGTGTCTGCCAAAGCTTGAAGGGAAAAAATAAAATACGCTCTTCAACAATTTGTTTCAACATCCCACATGACACGCTGTCTAAATCCTAGGAAACATTTACTTACAGCTAGATAGAGAGTATGTGTGTATGAAGAAGAACACAATGGGTTAGACAAGGTTAAGGGCACTGAAAATCTTTGAAGGAGATTTTTAATTAAATAATGAGTCATAAATGTTTTTAATAATATGGTTAGAGTGAACAATAACAGTATCAGAACGAAGAAGACTGCAGCAATGGAAATGTGGTATTCCAGGGAAATGATAAAAAGCAAAACAGTAACACCACGGACGAACTTCTACGAAGAGGTGGGAAGGAAAGATGTGCAATACTCGACAGGTTTTAAAAATGAAAGAGAATGTCGTGATGAACGTAGTAAACTCATTCCGTGACAAAACAGCCCTTTGGATACAAGTATGAAAGCAAAAGTGATTGAAAAGGATAGCTAAAGGTGTCCGTTGATGGAACCATAGAGTAAGGTATGAGAGGAAGGGCCTAGCCACGTTGAAACACCGGTTCCTCGTTCATCCCGCAACGAAACCGATAGGACTTGAATTGATAACGGGGGATGAACTGCTGACGCGTCGGACTGGAGGATAGATGAGAGGAAGGGCCTAGCCACGTTGAAACACCGGTTCCTCGTTCATCCCGCAACGAAACCGATAGGACTTGAATTGATAACGGGGGATGAACTGCTGACGCGTCGGACTGGAGGATAGAAGCCGAGAAACTCCGAGAGCTCAGACAGATTCGGCAAAGCTCCGAAAAAACGTCAAAGTTTGCGGTTGAGTCGTATGTGTAAGAGAATTTTCAGGTTTAAGCGTTCCATTGAAGGTTTATCTACTATCGCTATAGAGTTTATGGCTCCAGATTATTTGCTGACTTCTTTATCTTGGGTGCTGTTTAGTGGTATGCCATTAGTGTTTTAAGAAAATAATGACTGAAAATGCCATCGATGTTAAATTATTCCCACAGGTGAAACGGAACTACAGAAGGTTTTCGGTGTTTTGAGGATATGAATGCGCTGCCAAACCAATTTATTACTCTGTGATGGAGCATAAGAAAAATTATAAGAAATGCGAGAATAAAAAGAAATAAAGAATTTAGATTTAAAGGGAGGGGGTGAGGAGAGCTTCCCTAGGATAATATACAGATCGATGGCAGCTGATGGTGACGTCTAGCGGAGGAATATTATTAGAATTTCACACTCCCACCCAACGTTGGCGAGAAATAGAGAAGACGCGGTGCAGATCTCGAAAAAGACTTTCGACGAATGCGCGCGAGGACTTCTTTGAAAAAGACGCAATGAGGCGAAGTGCGAGGGAAGAGAGGACTTGGGGCGACGTTAAGGAGGAGAAATGGGAGGGGTTTTGGAGGGGATATGAATAAGTAAGAGGGGGCGGGGTTCCTCCTGCTGTCCCTGCGCCCCCCTATGGCGAAGAAAGGGAGGGGCCGCGAGGGGAGCAGATGAGACGACGTATCGCCGCGCGGCGCAAGGAATAATGCAAAGGGGGGGCGCGTACCCTCCCCGCAGAAACCGCCCTGCCCCTCCCTGCCCTCCCCCACCTACGGCTGCCAATGCCCCCTCCCTTGGATTGTCCGGGAGACGCACACTGGGGAGACACACACCCCACTTTAGAAGGACAAAAGTCCAAAAGTTTTACAATCAACTCCAAAATAGGCATGTGCATGTGTTTTTATTGCTTAAATGAAAGCTGATATCAAATTTGCAATATTTATTGTATTTTTTATGATTTGTTTTGCAAATTTTGTTATTTTTACAATTTTTGACAGTAAAATTATTTTTCAGTAGAATAATATGAACTAATCAAATGAAAAATGTTCACGAAATTGAGATGGTCGTCGAAAATGAATCTGCTATAAAGTTTACAAAATTATTTTTGTAATCACCTTTGCATGTTACATAGAAAAAATGATACGATCTTTCAAAAATCTCAGCCCTGGTTTAACAAACATCACCACTTGTACCTAAGAGTGGACAGAATACATATAGCATCCAAATTTGACATATTACAAACTAGTAATAACTTCATAAACAGATATTATTTACGGTACTTGCATTTGCTTTCCATGATTGAAATTGTTTATAAACTAGTTTACCCGTTGCCATGCGGCCATAGCGGCCGGATGAATTTCCTATCCGCCTCTCGTGCATAATAACTTTTATATCGTAACAGTCCTTTTGCAACTCAATGGCAGTTGATTTCTCTTACAATCTCAAGCTCATACTTAAATGAATAATATATCTCAAAATTACGACACGATTCTGTCCGATTATATAACTTTTCTCTAAATAAATAAAACTTTTCATTTTGAGAAATCAATAAAATTTTAATTGGTGATAATTAATTACTCTAATCGTATTTTCGTTAAAAAATAAATTTTATAATCATATTCACACTATACTAGCTTATTTCAATTGATTGAAAGTTTAAAGAATAAAATAGAGGACACCAGTATGCTGTACTAATAGTTTAAAATCGACCGTCCAATTCGGCGTCTGGATCTGGGGGGTTATTTTGTAATCTCACTTTAGTGAGAATACGTCATAAAATCTCACTTTTTCGTAGTTCAACTCCCTCACCCAGGCGGCGTGACCATCTTCGGATCTCAATCGGTGAACTGCCGGTCATGTACTGGTCTTTTAGACGATTCATCCGCTCTGATCCGTATCTTTCGACTCTTGATCCGTTTCATTATCTCCGCCTGCCATTAGTTCCATCTCACCTGAATTCCATTCTCCATACACTGGCGTATAGGCACACGAAAACAAAGGTATCAGCAACATTGTTTGGGAAATATTGATACGAAATATATACACAGATAGTTCAAGCTAATAATAACATAAGCATTTCAAACAAAGCATACCTTCATGTACCTAATATATTGTAGTTGAAAATGCTAAAGTAGTTCACGTTTAGCAAATTACAACAATACGATTTAAAATCGTTTGTATCTTTCGCGCCCTTGTTTATTTTCCAACTCAAGCTTCAAGTGGAAACGATGGTGGCTCCATGTCACGTTATTTAAGACAGGTGAGATGGAACTAATGGCAGGCGGAGATAATGAAACGGATCAGGAGTCGAAAGATACGGATCAGAGCGGATGAATCGTCTAAAAGACCAGCAGCACAGGCAGTTCACCGCTTGTGATCCGAAGACGGTCACGCCGCCTGGGTGGCGGAGTTGAACTACGAATAAGTGACATTTTATGACGTATTCCCACTAAAGTGAGATTGCAAAATAACCCCCCAGCAGGACATGGTTGTGTGAGCTCGTCCATTGTTAATTGTTAACACCCCGATATAAAGGTGGAAGTCGATACTCCCACCCAACAGATATATAGTAAGAGCTGTTTTCGGTGATTGTTGTTAAATTTAAAAAATCACCCGCCTCCAAGGTTGAAATGTTTTCCTCCCGCTTTCAACATTAGGTATTTAACTTTTAAGAGAGTTTTTGTTGAAAGGAGGCTATTCAAGCAATACCTGCGTTAGGTAACTTTTAATATCCCTTCCCCCATGCAAGGCGACATAAGAATTCACTTTCTCACAATATTACTCTTAAGTTATTATAGATGTTTGGATTCATGAGTAGATAGAGATCGTAGCTTCCGAGATATACAGCTGTAACACTATACCCCTCCCCCACTTTTATTTAGTTTATTATTTAGGCAATTATTTCTTGTCATATGCGGAATTTCAAGGGCCCCTTGGAAAAGCATTCGTCTTATTATAGCAGGGCTTTTAAGACAATAATTATTCGATAACGGAAAGTAAATTGTCGACGCAAATTTCAATTCTACTGTGACTGCAGTAAATATATTTCCCACACATTCTTGATCGACAAACGACCTGAAACCGAATTGGGTAGATTAAGGAGACAATTTGATTTATGTTATGCAGATAATCAAAGCACAAACGGATACTGATGACTTGCATTTGATTCTGAGTGCCATGCGATGAAAATTCTCAGTAGAGAATGAAGACGTCATATACTTCAAATAGTCTTTTAACACTCCCTTTCGTTACATAACCAACTTATGTTCTCATAGTACGCGAAGTACCTAATATTTGTTTGAGAGACATTTAATCCAATAAATGGCAAATAAAAATTTGTTCACTTTCTATAGGCCTCCTTAAATTTCGTGTACTTATATTGTGATAAAATCGCATTGCAGCGATTTATGAATTTCTGCAGATATCAGTTATGATACATTATCTCATCTAACAAAATATTTACGGCACTAACAAAGTCTTATCTGCCATAATAAAATTCTATTAGAATTTTTTCAATTGTTTAGTGGCTTAGTATTGGCTTAAAATCTCCCGAATATACTTTTTCCGCACATTTATTATATTTTCGACTTCTCAATCAGGGGCCTGATTCTGATCTTCCACCAGTGGAAGACTGGTGGAAAGTTCCACCATTCGTTCATTGAACGACTCTTGATCCATTCAATGAACGGCTCAATGACCCCCTCTGGAGAGCCGAACGTCACAAACTTATGCCGATTTCCAACTTACCTCGAAAACGCGAACAAAACAATGTTTACCTTCCGCACGCTTACTTCCGTCGGAAAGTTTCCACCACGACACTAGCGCTGTTTCACCAAGTGGATGACGGGTGGAAGGGAAGCTTGACTTTCCACCAGTCATTGAACGATGAACGATGTAGTGAACGATTCTCTGGTGGAAGGTGGAACATGTGACGTAGTGTCGGAAAGTCATGACGTTTTGGTGGAAACTAATGACGTTTCGGTGGAAAAGTTGAACATCGGGAAAGCATCATAATCAGGCCCCAGTTACCAGATCGCCATGTTATTCCCTAATATTTCCAGAGGCTTTTTGTGGGTAGCCTTTTTGATATTTTGACATGAATAAAAAACATCATAATGGGGAACATGCACAATTTTTTATAACCACTTATATCCGAAGGACACTATCTAAAATGGATGTAGCGAAAATTTCACAGATGGCAAGCGGTTTTTTACTGAGATATCAGTCTTTAAAAATAATTCTTTCTCGCCAGCTTGAAAACACTACGTCATCGGGGAATGGACGCGTGACGTCACGGAACGGTATCGCTAGAGATTGTAGTTTACCTTCTGTTGAGAAAGTAGGCGGATGTTATTGATGGAACGAGCATTTGGCGTAAATGATTGCATTTATTTCATATTTACTGATATTCACTAATCTTACTTGATCATTTCATTTGAGCAGAATGTATCTAAACGAGAAAAAACAAGGAAAGGTATATAAATCTTGCATCGTGCCTTGTTGCTCAAATACTTCAACTTCCACGCCGGAAAAGGTTTTTATTTACGTCCCGAAAGACTCGAAGAAGAGGAGAAAATGGTTGATAGCCTGCAGAAGAGACGGAAATTCTCTCTCTAAATTTTCGACGGCTTATTGCTGCGAGGATCATTTCAACCGGTCCGGTAAGTGCCGGTCCCACGTATTGCAAACCTTATTTTTGTGAGGTAAAAAATGTTATAATTGAGCCAAATTATGTTATTGCCACGTAATATAAATTAGAAAGAGAAAAACTATCACATCAAAGGCAATATATTATTTATGAACGGAAATTTATGACTTGATTTCAACAACAGTATTATTATTTAAGTATTCTACCGCCTAAGGTACGTTTACATGGACCTTGCATACTTCCCTTTTTCAATTCATCCATATATATCCATAAATAGAATGAAAGGGAATAAACATTATATGAGTTGAGAAGGGAAGTATGTAAGCTGAATGTAAACCTACGTTAACATATTTAATACAACTTATGTCTCTAAAGTCACAGGGAAAGTAAATTTCCAAGCTTTGAACGTTATTTATATGCGAGCAGTAACATTTATGGCTTTGAAAATTGTTAGATAACTCATGAAATACCTATTATATCTCACTATTAGTTCATGATTTGTCTGTTACACGTTTTTACCATAAGTTTGCGAACTATAATTGATAGAGAGTAAGGGTAGACGTAAGGTTGTAGGCCTCGATGAGATCTATAAAACGCCGTCAACAGGTTGGAGGTGAGAATGTTAGTTTTGAGGGTTTCGCGGAGAAACCGGGTCTTCGGAGTTGGGCATTCGCCGTCATTAATGAAAATTTAGGGAGTAAAATAAACCAAAAAAAAGTTTTAAAAGGCATTGCGATATTGCGATATGAAAAAAAGAAGAAAACTTATTTCCCCACAATGGATTCGAACTCCCTACCTTCCACTCCACAACCCACAACCCACAACCTTATCACTAAGCCACCGGCTACTTGGGATAGACTGTGGAAAATTTGGCTTATATTATGCATTTCTTATATCCGCCTATCATAATTTTCTATTTCAGATGATTGTTTTATGGTTATCGTGAGGTCTATGAAGAAGCGAAAGGTATAAATCTTTAGGAAATTTTAATGGCTACACAATGAAGTAGTCAAAAAAGGACAGATACTAACCGTTTAGGAGTAATTGACGACTAACCGCAGGCTTGCGCGTCCCAGCGGATGAAAAATCCGAACTTGGGGGATTGCGAGGTAACTCTTCGGGGTAGCAAAACGAAAAAGACATCAAAATTTACGCCATTTCAATAGCTACTAGAAGAATTCGTAACATTGGAAATACGTTTCATACTTTAATAACTACAGACTGAAAGCCGAAATCTACATTACAGCAAATATACTGATTTGCCATGGACTTCCCTAATATAGTCTTCAATAAAAATCTAGATAATACGAATAAAGATTTATATCTATTCAATAGAGGGGGAAACATTACGACTGTATGGGTTAAATTTCGGTAATAAGGAAATTTTAAAATCAATAGATTCAGAATATGAGACACATTGAGTTTGCTACATATTAATGCAATACTTAACATGCCGACTCGTATTTTTGGCGACTGAAGCCGTTGCGATAATTTAGAATTATTTAGACATTAATCATACTTGAAAGCTGTTTGTAAATCAGTTTATTTTTTCCATAGTTGTATTTTAACAACAAAGCAGCTGATATAAGAGAACCGCATAATGTGTCGCATGAAAAGTTAGGTATTAATAAAACTATGGGCGGATGATAATTTACCGCAGTCGGTGTATAGTTTATTATATCCTAAAAATAATCATTTATAAATTTATATATTAAAACTTAAAGTTTTTCTTATGCATATATTAGTTTGCTTCCTGCTCGCTTTTACTCCACGCATCTCGGCAGCGACGAAACAATCGCTGTTTTTCAGGAAGGCGGCCACCATAAGTGAGTCAATCATCGGTAAATTATCCGACTGTGCCTTCTTGAATCAGACTTCAGTCATTTCTTCTATCGAGAAATTACCAGAATATTTTTAATAGCGAATTTGCTCCGATAACTTCAACAAGGCGCCTATCTCTGCCGCTGCGAGGACTTCAGTTCCGTTCGGTGACGTCAAGCCAATGAGAAAGCGTTTCGAGTCACGTGACTTTCGTCGATTTTTGCTAACTTTTAATTAGCATTTTACAGCATTTGTAATTGACGGAGACAGCTTTGGCTTACATATTCGGATTCGTGAGAAAATTCTCAACATTGTGGGCTACAGTAATGGGAGAAACAAATTCCATGCATGTTCCCCATTCATAATGAGATCTTAAATTGCCTTACGTTTATTATTCAACCAAGCTTTTCTCTTCACCTCTCGGATCTCATTGGAGTTCTACTCTTGGAGCGGAGAAATCTTACAATCTCCTCTTCAGGAGGCGGCCACCCTAGCGCTTGTCCTCATTTGTCCTCATTTCGTCAAATACATCCTATATTCAATTAAGATTCAACGGAAGGAATCACACATGTTCATAATTTCGACATTCTAACCTTGAAATCTCTTTATCAATGCTTTTCTTTAGGCATTCGTGGTAGTGCAATTCTCGGCGATTAGCTTGGTGCTCGCGATGGGAACTTGGCCACCCCGTACTGTCCTAGCTGTCTTAAGGGACGTTTTGCTTTTATTACGATTATCATTCAACGATGATCGCACGAAAATTATCGTGGAGCGGTATTCGGGGATTTACTATCGTTTCCACTGAAATGTAGGCACCCACACGCCCGATTGTACTGATTTGATTGAATGGGGCCGGGTCGGAAAAAACTTGGCGGGTTGACACACGAGGCTAGCTGCGGCCTTTGCCTTTACGTCACCGAGAGCCAGCCAGGGGGGTTATCCGGGAATGTCGATAACGGTGACATTACGTCATCACTTCCCTCATTTTTAGAAATACGTCATCAATCTCGACGAAGATGGCGCCCACGGCTCATTTGGCAGTTCTTCGTTCACGGACCGACTCAAAACCGAAGCTTCCGTGTCGACCGTAATTTTTCGGTGGACGGCGCTAGCGTCGCGACGGGAATTAAAGAGCATCATGGGAAATCCCCCCCGCCCCGCCTCCGCAGCCGAGCTTTTCAAGCGCTTTCCGTTAGTGTTTTGTTTATTTTTTGGCGGTATTTGAGAGTCAAGTAAGTAATGCTTATTTACTTCTAACATATTTTCATAATTCGAGGTTGATTAATGACAATCCCGGTGTTTATACTTATAGAAATCCTCGTATTTAATCTATTTCATGCTTTCATAGTTGCATACCTAGTGGAAAATCAGTCTTCTTCGTAGAAATAATTATTATTGCCATGCTAATGGGTATGATCTACGCAATCAGAATATCACTCATCCAACAGTGATTTCATTTGAAAATACTATTTGGATGCCTTGCGTTTGAGTTACTTAAAAAGGAATTCCTTTCCCTGTTGAGTTTCAAAGATATCTCACTATGCCGTTGACGCTCATGTGATTGGAAGTTATTTTCGACTTGCACACATGTTGGACGCATATATTAAAAGAGTTTCGTACGAATTATTTTTCATGGATAACCTTCCATCCGTTAATATTTCATACACATGGATGACTGGGCTTTGGAAGCTGCAATTGCGAGGCGGCGTAGGAATGAGGAGGAAGAAATACTGAGAGAAAATGCGATGAGGAGAAATAGGTTGAGACAGTTAAGAGATGGTGCAGATCCATTTGCCTCGCGGGAGAACGTTTTTGTAGGACTTTACCGGCTAACAAAGGACATGGTGAGGGCTCTAGTGGAGGGCTTGGCCTGAGCCAAGTGAGCGTGAGCCGAGCAATACAAGAGGTTACTCATACCCTAAATAACCGCAACATTGTCAGAAAATGGATAGAATTGGTGCCTATGATTAATTAGAACTAAATTTTTCTGCCTCTACTAGTAAAACGGACGTATAAATATTACTACGGAACTGGATAATGATGATAACGTTATTAACAACCTCAACCGCCGTTAATTAATTAAATCCATGTATTCATGACATAAAACATTGTTTAACTCTTCTATGTAAACACAAACATAAATGCTAAATTACACATAATTCATAATCCTAGGTTGAAAACTCACAGCCTTCAGTGTTTTCCATTTCTGCAATTTCTCTATACCGCCAACTTTCTACAAAAACAAATGCGAAACTCGTAGCGGTGCGCTAAAAACGGAACACAAAACTGAGCCAACGGCTCTGACATCAGCTCATAGATTCGTTCAAAATGTCGTTCGGTTGGGTCTTTTTGCCGTTAATTGAATGCCTCAATGAATGAGTAACGACATTATGACCGACGACATTCCCGAATAACCCCCCAGGACGGACGCGGATGCGACATGGATAGCGAAATTAGAGTCAAATAAACTCTTGAGAGCAAAAGCCCTAGCGGAAGGAATGCATTGAGGAAACTCACGTCCACGCACACGTTAGGCCGATCGGAGTCTTTTCTTTCGGCCTCCGTCTTGAGGTTTTTCCTCTCCCTTGATTCAGATTTGGACTCACCGTGTGTGTCTCCATAGGAAGCGGCTTCGTAGCCGAGTTGGTTAATTCCATGCGTGGGAGTTTAGGTGGGGTTCTGGCAGGGTTCGAATCCGAATTAAGGCTATTTTTTTCATCTTGTAGATAGAAGATGCATTCTTAATATCAACACAATTTATACAGTTGACAAAAGAAAGATTTTAAACGGATTTTTTTTACTTGCGGCTTAATCTATAAAAATTATGACTCTATCTACGTTACCACATTTCTTTCTTAATTTTATTTCATTCACTGAGAGAAAAATAGCATTGAAAGTGGCAATGGTTGCATCTTTGAGTCCTTGCGGTGAATTACCATCAAATCTTCGGTGAGTTAAATACCTGCTCATAGTATCTACAATCCTGTCTAAATAACCAAATAAATTCGTAGTTGCGATTATTTTGATAAACCCTAGAGTTTGAAAAACGATTGTAATTTTATTGATAATCTTTATTTTCAAACTTCTAGTACTTGGTTAGTTATCAATTCCTAATATGAGAGAGTCTATTTTACTAGCTAGAAGAGAGTCTATAGAAGAATACAAAGATTATATTGAAGTAGAATGGTAGATATAGTACAATATAAGGTAGTGTTATCTAAAGCTGCCCAAAAAGATATTGAAATTTGTTTAAAAATAGAAGAAAGCGGTCGCCGTTGCCAGGCACTCGTTTGTTTATTCAAGTCTTCGTCATAGTCGACGAGATCGGCAACAGATAGCGCTTCCGACAGAAGCTTCGACAATCCACGAACCGTTCGTGAGCCGATCATTTAGAGAGCGAAACGGATCTCCCGCCTTCCCGTAAAGAGTCGTTAAAAAGGTGAGATTACAAAATACCCCCAATTATGTTCTTCGGAATGATTGTGAGCCATGACGACGAGGACACTACTTCCAAATCAAATGATCGTTTGCGACTAGGATTAAATATTCACCCTCCAACCGTGCAGCAGCCGTATAAAACGTGAAGTATATATATTGTAATGCAATGAATGTGCAAAATTAATTGGCTGAAATTCTCAGTAATTAACTGAATATGTATGCATAAGTCTTTAATTTGACTCATTATTTTCACGCCATACGTTGAAAACGCCTCCACGACCGAAGTTATTTTTGGGATTCTGTAATAATCGTAATGTGGTGAGTAAATATTTTTTTTTAAATAGTTGAAAATTTATACAGACTTCACACTGCTAAATTTCTTCCGAGATCTTTGCGCTATAAATTCATCATAAAAAATAAAGTCATTTTGCTCTGCATACCCGCACCATTATCTATGGAAAATGACTGGTAATCTTTGCCAAGTAACTCGAAAAGTATATATGTGGTATAGTAGTAAGTGGCTGATATTTTGTAATCATTAGAGATTTGAGGTATTTTTCTTTTTGGAGAGACGAAATTCATTGATTGTTATGTGAAGTAACTCACTCTTACTAAGCGCACAAAAAATCTAAATCTGCAACTATTTGGAGACCTGTACGACACCAAAGAAAAGACAGGGATATTAATGATGATTCATGGTCTATTATAGATATCACCATCCTAAGATTGTTTAAATGCAGCTATCCTACCTTCTAATGCTAATTCTTTCATGTACTTGCAGCTCGTCGTTTCACATCCCATTTTATCTGTCCTAGTCATTCCTTCTTTAGTCTTCCTCAGGAGACTTTCCCTTCTTTTTAACTACTATGATGATCCATTGGAATTCGTTTTGTCTCAAAGGGTAGCCTAACCTTGTCTTCATCAGAGTCCTCCATATATATTTCTCATTTTCTTTTGCTCTATACCACACTTCCTTGTTTCTGATATCATATATGTCCTGAAGGCGGATACAGAAGGTTAAAAACCTTCAGTATCCGCCTTCAGCACCAAGATTCGAAATACTATACGTCCTTCCTTCCCAGCAGTTCATGTCTCTGAGCCTCATTGCGCAACATTCCATATCGATTTTTTCGGGCAATTCTTTCCAATTAATAAACCTATTTTCTTGGAATACTAACACAGTTGTTTATTCACCATGCACACTCTTTTGGGTTGAGCTATTCTTCGTTTGATGCGCGTTGATCTTCGTCCATCCCATATCATGCAGCTCCCAAGGTTGGCGAAGGAATCCGTTTGTACAAGCACCTATAATCTGCCAAGCTTCTATCATCCATGTAATATAATTAATATAGTTTTCTTTCAGTTAATGTTCATGCTGAAATCCTGCAGTTCCAGATCCATTATGCTCCAGGATGCTTGCTAGCAAGGGTCTGACGGAATTGCGATATCTCGTATGGATTACTACTAGAACCAATTGCTTCAGGCGCAAATGGAAAAATAAGCATGCGAGAAAAAGATAAAGGTTGTATGTTTTTTCCATAAATATTTTATTTTTTGTGAAAAAATGCTGTAATTATTCCTTTTGTTGCAAGACGTTTATCAGCGTCCATTTAAAATACGCCTGGGACCACATCAGACATCGCCATCGCAACCGTAAATAAACAAAGAGGATGGCCGAGAAAGTAAACTGCAAAAAAGCCAAGAGAAGGACTGGACGGCATTATTGTGCTGCAATCTCGTTCCATAATTTTTCAGGATGCAGAATTGATTTTACAATTAACTTTTTAAGTTTCCCCTGAGAAATAAATAAGTAATTTCCTACTTAAATCTGCCAGATGTTCAATTAAAGAGTATACCTGTCGCGCTGATAGTTAGCGCCTGACCGCTAGAGTGCTCTGGGTGAAATGTATAACCATTGGAGTAATGTTAGTGTCAGACCCTTGCTTGCTAGTGTTTAGATATCCTGCTATTACAGTGACTTCATCAGCAAACCGAAGCATAATTTGTATCTACTCCATCCACCTTTATTCCTTTGCTTTCTATTTCTTGGGCTACCTCTCTTCCGGACATGTCCTCTTATTCATGAAATAAATACATTAATATAGTCTAATGATTATTTCTCTGTCATTATAATCAAATGCTATTCTTTCAAGTAGTTTGGATATCTTATTCCACTCCACGCAGTCATTGGACGATGGACGTCTTCAAATTTCCTTATTTATTCGACCCAAATATCCACACTTTCAGCGGAATAAGGTATGTACACCATACTTCCACTCATGTCCTTTCTCCCTCCATCGGGGCCCCTCCTTCCCCTCCTCCTTGAGAGGAGGAGGTCCAGCACCCAAGGGCCGCCAGGGGAGGGGTTATGCGACCGCACCGCGACGCGCTTTGTTCCTCGAAGAAGAAGAAGCGACTCGTGCTTCGCGTAGAGGAGTGGAGGCGCAAAACGAAAGGTTAACTCCTCCTTAGACCTCCTCCAGATGCTTTTCCCTCGCAACGGTTTATGAAGAAAATACTTGGCCTGGATTTATCAAAATGTCAGGAAAAGTCAACTGACGGAGAGCGTAGTACGCAGTCAACGGAAATTCTACTTTTCTACCGCGAATCCGGGTTGGTATTGTAACGTCGGACTCTTTTTAATTAATTCTCAAATTTATTTTGGTAGAACTTCTACTACAAGGACCTTCGATAACATGCCCTGATATTTTCATATATTGCAGAGAAATTATGCCTTAGTCGATCTGTGAAAAAGTAATTGGAGGTAATCGGCCATTTAGCGCTGATAACATGATTTGAAAATCGTCATTTTTAGCCTCCAATTACATTGTTCTTATGGCGGAATGGTGTCGTCCCTCACTTCAACATTTTATTTCTCGAGATTTTCCTCGACAAGGCTACCTCAAAAACGACCATATGGTGATTAAATAATCAACGGATACAATGAATTTTTTCAGGTTACCTTATCGGTCATTTAATGCAGATATTTATGATTGAAAAGCGATGAAGAGTCTTACTTTCGTTCCATAGCCGCCATATTGAAACATACTTGGCAACTATGTTCGAGGAGTAAACAAAAACATTGGAGTGAAACTATGTAGACAAACAAAGGTGGCGGATCGGAGTGAAACTATGATATGTTGACAGCTTTTCAGTGTTGTAGAGTTCATCGTCAGCAATTATATACAAAACATTTGTTTTAATTACGTTTCCATTCAAAGGGAAAAAGCACTCTCTCGTTCTGTTGTTTTAATTCATCCCTAAATTTTTAATTGCATAGCTTTACCACAGTTCCAGAGAAAGTTTTTAAATTCCTCTGAGACATGGCGTCAATATAAAAGCCATTCTTCATATGACAGGATTACTTCATTTTGAAGAAAACTCATGTACTGTACAGTAGGGTGTTGCTTATTTTTTATTTTTTCTCGGATTTTTGATTTCTACCTCTTAAAATATGCTATGGAGTGCAGAATGGATATCCTAAAAATTTCAGCCCGATTGTTTAACATTTAGAGGTCGCTCAAAGAGCATAAATGCGATAACATTCAATTCTCCTGATTTGAGAAAATAACATCAATATAAGGGGTAACGCACAATTTTACAGCCCTGTTGGGTCGAAATTCGCTCCATTTTCACTTCCGCTCAACAGTTTTCCAGGAATAAAATACTTTTCCGCGAGCTACAGCCGCGCGTCACACCCCTAACGGCGAGCCGGTTGCTAGCGGGCCGCATTCGCGGTCAGCTGATAGGTCCTGCACCCCTCATTGCCTTACGCCCCCCTCGCGCCTTCCCTAACGAGAATCGGCGGAGGGAGGGAAGAGTCGAATACCTTGGTGACATTTTCACACTGCCAATGATTCACACGAAGTTACAATCCTTACAAGACCGACGTAAAGCTCTAATTTATACATGGGTTGACGCTTTTGTCGTAAAGAGGCAGAAAAATTACTTTTTTAACGGTTAGGTTAGTGAAATAGACAACATCGATTCACAGAAAAACTTCCTTACTTTAATACTGTCACAATGTTGTAAATAAAGCAGCATAAGATATTAAGAACACTAATTTTTTTATCACAAATCTAAACGTCATTGCTCTTTAACGATGAACTTCCGCGAGTCTTTTATAGCCCTTTTGGAAGTGAGCAGCACCAAGGAGTTGCTGGAAACTATCTTCTTTGTATGTAATAGTCTTGTTGAAATTCTCCATCAACTCGATAGCGCGTTCAGCATGATCATTGGTCCCACGCAAAGCCTTCACTTTGTCTTGACTATTTCTGTAGTCGCTGTCTTTGTGCCATGTCACAGGATCCTCTTCCAAAAAATCGTCTGGAATACTGAGTAATCGAATGAATGAGAGACTATTCGTTGTGACAAAATCTGCCAGCGCTAACCTGTTGGTAAATTCCAAATTCCTGGACAGTCATTTAGAAGGATTTGGTACACCTTCTTTGTTTTTTAGGTTGTATACAATTTTTTTTTTCATATGGGGTGACACTAGCGTCGAAAAATTATAGTGCCGACAACTGTGCACTCAGATACCACAAGTGCCTGCTGAATTTCTTTAGGGCAATAGATGCCGTTGCACTGTCAAGGTTTCTATACTCTTTCAATCTGGTTATTACTTTCAAATCATGTTTCGGTGCCCCTGGAGTGTCTGTGGCTGTGTACCATGAATATATATATATATATATATATATATATATATATACTTTTAAAATGAAAACAGTCTCCACTCCTCAACGCAGTCGTAAATAATCTCAGCAGTGGCCCTCCCACTGGCACTTTTGGTGAGTTTTGGAATCTGTAATGTTTTTTTTCTTTCATCAATCAACTATGAGATTTATTGAACCATTAAATGACGTAATATGCAAAATAATATTTAAATTACTTGATTTAACGAATTCGGAAAAATTACCTTTTGTAGTTGATCGCTAGTAACCCCTGTTACTGCAACTGCAATGCGATCTACATTTCTTTTGCTGGTTGGATCGGGTACAATTTTTCCGTCCCAGTGGAGGGTTAGGCAGTGAACTTTTGTTTAATCGATAAAACCTTAAAGTGATAAAACACCTGCAGCACTTCGCGAATCCAAGGCAGCTTAGTTTTCGGGAAAAAAGCGGCTACAGTTCCGGGGACGCCGATTAGGAATACTTTACTAGACTTGCACGTAGTAAACGACATCGCTTTTAGCACTAGCGTTTAGACTCCGAATATTTACTCTACACCATTCGAAATCCGACTGCGATGGGGTAAAGGAAGTGTGAACCACGCAAACTTGGGTACGAAGACGTACACATAGTTGTCTATAAACATCATTCTTAATGATTCCATCTATTATGGTTAATCGCAACGAAACAGTCCCCTGAATTTATAACAATGTAAAACAGTGCAAGTTTGTAAGTAACTCCTCCCTCCCTCCGCCGATTCTCGTTAGGGAAGGCGCGAGGGGGGCGTAAGGCAATGAGGGGTGCAGGACCTATCAGCTGACCGCAAATGCGGCCCGCGAGCAACCGGCTCGCCGTTAGGGGTGTGACGCGCGGCTGTAGCTCGCGGAAAAGTATTTTATTCCTGGAAAACTGTTGAGCGGAAGTGAAAATGGAGCGAATTTCGACCCAACAGGGCTGTAAAATTGTGCGTTACCCCTTATATTGATGTTATTTTCTCAAATCAGGAGAATTGAATGTTATTGCATTTATGCTCTTTGAGCGACCTCTAAATGTTAAACAATCGGGCTGAAATTTTTAGGATATCCATTCTGCACTCCATAGCATATTTTAAGAGGTAGAAATCAAAAATCCGAGAAAAAATAAAAAATAAGCAACACCCTACTGTACAGCCATTTTGATTGGTTGAAAATTATTTTCAATTATTATCAATAACATTTTGAGCCATTTTATCTTGTTGCTGTCTAGTTTATCAATGTAATGAAAGCAGTACTTCGAGGCGCAGGTTCTACCTTAAAGCGCCACAGCACATGGCCAATCCTTCCTAAAACCCCTCGTGAACAATCCCTCGAAACAAAAAACATTTCAACAATTCACGATACAGCAACTCACTTGAAGTGACAAAAATACTATAACAATAATAAGAACAAGTCCAAAACATTGCTCCAAAGCGTCAAATGTTACAGTGTGGTGGCCAGAGCATGAGCTTCTCATCCAAAGGACCCGGGTTTGAATACCAGCGGTGGTGGAAATGGTTCGTAGGAATCCCGATGCCTATAACTGGGTGTACTTCAAGTACATACATCGCCCACTCCGTCCTTCAGATGGTCCTTGTTGTGCCTTAGGCACCTTTTGTTATGAACAGGCTAATTCTGACGCCAGGTTTCCTCCACTTTCCACGCCATCCTACGCCAACCATCCCACCCACCAAGGAGAGTGTCCTAAAAGTGCGCATAATTGCCACCAGATGGTAGGACAAGCGGTAAGCGGGCAAAGTGCACCGTTAAAATCGCGTACCATATTTCCCTGTTCGTATTCTTTACCGAATCTTGAAATTCAAAGGTTATTAGTTACTTTAGTTATCACAAGCCAATAGTTTATTTCCTAGAATTATGTAGAAATAGCAATGAAATAAGTCGAATTATTCATGAGAATAATGAAAATAACATGCGAGAAAATGATGAAAATGAGGAAATAGTTGTTGAAGATGTAACCAATGATGATGAGAATTGTTAATTAGAATAGAAATATAAATAACATAAGGGATAAAAATGAGAGATGTATTATTCAGACGCATGTGCAATACCTATTTTTCAGATAAATACCTATTTTGTCAACAAAAAATAAAATTTACATAAATGGAATACTCATTTTAAAAAAATCATTGTGCCTTATTCTCCTTTTTTATTCAGATTTATTTGGGAATATAAATCGGTCAAAGAAGTAATCACTTCCACCGTGTGTTGTCCTAAGCACTTCCAATATTTTTTTTATTCTTGACTGTTATACCCCAAAACAAGTTAGTTGTTGATTAAAGGCACTCTCGTGGGTTCTTCCGATGGTAGATGTTGTAACACGCCATTTTGGCCGTGTTGGCATAAGTATACGATTAAGGACGCAATTGTGTATATTTTGGGAACACGTACTACCGCGAGGCAACAATATCGTCTTATGTTATGAAAACAACTTTAAACAATACCATTTTCTGTTTACGTAAACAAACTAAACAATGCCGTCTATGTTATGAAAACAACTTTAAACAATACCATTTTCTGTTTACGTAAACAAACTTATAATAATGAAAGGGGAATAGCCTATCAGATACGAGAGAAGGGGAGAAAACCTGGAATGTTCTAGAACATACAGGAGATAGTGAGATAGATAGAGACAGGTGAGATAGTATAAAAAAGGACTGTAATCGTGTCGCAAACATGAGCACGAAAAAATTGACAAATTTTTTATAACAATTGGAGTTTATAAACTTTGTATTTAACTCCAATCGGTGCGTCTCAGCGGGGTGGCCACCCGCGGTGACCAGGATCTCGCTGAGGGACTTGGGTCGCTCGCGAAGGGTCGGATTAAGACCGCCACACACCGAATGCTATGCTAAGCGTGAGAACTATTCTCGCAACGGACGTCCGCTATGTGCGCGCACACACCAGAAACTTACCATGCCGTGCTATGTTGTAGCAAGATGGCGGACAGCGTAAACCGCACTTCTCAGGTTTGACACTTGACTATTCCGTTGATATTGACGTCATTGCAATGATGAATAATTTTATACAATGCGCATAGTGTGCAGAACGAAATTTAGTTGAAATAGATATGTTGTAAGTAGGTTAAAAATTAATTTGGGCTGGCGGGACAAAAGTGCTCATTTACCGCATTAGAAACTGCGCATGCGCCACGGAAGCTAAGCGAAGAGGAAATCGCCGGCCGAGCGATCCCCTGCGATATAGCGCTATGGAAGTTCGCATCGGTTCGCGTGGCTCGCATTTGGTGTGTGCGGGCAGTGGGAAATCGCTTTACGGGATCTTAAGACACGTCGCGAAATCTGGTGGCGCGCTTAGTATAGCATTCGGCGTGTGGCGGGCTTTAGGCTCGCATTCGAGGAGGGACTGTCATTAAGAGGGTCAACCAAGGGTAGTCACCACGAGAGTGCCTTCAACCTAGTTATTTACCATTTGTAAAGCATATGCATTTTTCCATGTTTTCAACTCCAAAAACTATTTTAAAATTAAAAAATCAATAATTAATTCAATGTTTTAGGAAAGCGCATTAATAATGTAGTCAAATCTTCGTTAAAGTATTCATCGCCACAAAAAAGAGGCTAATAGTAGCTTTTTAAGGTAGTTTGAGCGAAAAATCACTTCACCTAGAATTTGATGAATTTGGCCTCATTTTAAGGAAACAACTCTCATCTTCCCAATGGTATCAAAATATCAACCCCTTGCCGAACTACTTTTCGAGCAATTTGCCTGTAAATATAAGTAAGCTGTTTTAGATGGGCTAGATTATGGATGTGCGCTCCAGAGGGAGAATATTGAAGGAAATAGGAATTTATAACACCTACATTTCGTCAAAAAACTAACGGTGTATAGATTGCATTTTTATCATATATTTATAAAAAATAATCTATTACTCACCACAGTAATTTTTACAGAATCGCAAAATAACCTGTTGTTTTAAAGGGTTTTCAGCCGTACGGCGGGAAAAAATGAGTCAAGTTAGAGACTTATGTAGCTTTATTTATTTAATTACTGTGAATTTTGATAATATATAACTATATATTTGCACCATTAATATAACAATATTGATTTCGTACTTGTTACAGACGCTGAAATCAAAGAATAAATTTTAATATGGGGTCCAATATGACTCAAACCACCTTAAAAAACGAAAAAAAACTTCTAGGATCACATTTCATTTAAGTGCATCTGTTAATGCGTTGAAACTCACCAAATAGGAATATATATGGAAGTATAATTTTTTTATTAGAGCATGTTATGAATAGAGTTTTCGGCCCGGTATTTAACATTCAGACGAAATTATATTGAAATATGTAGTTTTTTCTAATAGTGGACTAGGCGTGACACCTTGAATTTCTCAGCAACAATCAAAATAATAAGAAACGTATCATTTCGCATTTAGAAGGAAATCGTTACATATGATATCGTATCATTACGAAATATATTTATTTCATGTGTCATAAGGCTGTGTTAAAATCAGGGATGTGAATTGAAAAGGCACGTTACGTTTCGTGCCGTACCTGGGAGGCACCCGAGTCCAAGCCTCGGCTATGAAGGAGACCTAACCCTTCACCCCGGGTGGTTTATAGCACCACGTCACCAGTTTATAGTTTATAACCTCTTAAAGTTAAACATAAATCACAAATCTATGTTCATCTTTGTGTTATACTAGTCACGTTGATGAAAATGGTTTTTTAAACACAGTTATACGATATATATATTACCATTTTACGTACATTAGTAAACCTAGCCAGTTTAATGTACATTAAATTACTAAAGCACGTAAATTGGTTAATATCTATCGTATGACTGCGATGAAAATACCATTTTCATCAGCGTGACTAGTGAAACACAAAGATAAACATAGCTTTGTGATTTATGTTTAACTTTAAGAAGTTATAAACTATAGTGTGACTGGTCAGTTGGTGCCATAAACCACCCATGGTTGAAGGGTTGGGTCTCCTTCAACGCCGAGGCTCTGACTCCGAGTTCGGGTTCCTCCCAGGTACGGCACGAAACGCAAAGTGCCTTTTCGGGTCACATCCCTGGTTAAAATAGAGTTGAATTGCCAAGAAACGAAATAAACCAAATCTGTAGGATGCAATATTTGTCGCTTTTATCCATAGATATCACTAATATGTACACGTATACAAATTCAAATGCAAATCTACGCATACACAAAAATTGCACCGACCACCGCCAAAGTGGCCAACTGCGTGACGTAATATTTGAATGGCACCAAAACTTCTCCACCCGGCCGCGTCGACGACAAGGGCACCAAGGCGCGTCGACCCGAAATGCCCCCCCCCCCCTCTGCTCACCCTTCCCCATCCTACACCAGTCACCCTCCAATCCCCTTACTCACACCAGCTGCCTTGATTGTTTTTTCCATGGAGACCATACTATCGGAAAGCACCACCCACCTTTCGGGCAAACAAAAGTCTCAACCTAAGCCTCCCAATCAAAGTTTTAATTAAGGCGTTAAACCCCTTTTTTTATATAATGTGACGGGAGTTTTTCACTCTGCCCACCCGTAAGCAAATAAGTGAAAAATGTCATCATGACACCGGAATCAATATCGGCGAGTCCAATTTTCCTCAAAGCTCCCACACGAAAAAGACACGGAGAGAAAAAAAATGTCTGCTGAAAGTAGAGAACGTCAACTGTCCGGTGCGCACCATTTGTGACCTGAATTCACTCATAAAAAACCAACAGGTAGTCTCTCTGTTCATCTACAGTAGTGTTGGTGGCACTACTGTAGGTGAAGCATTGCGAGTAACGTCTTGTTTTGAGACGTGGATGGGATTGATACGACATAAAAATTATATTGCTGTCGCTTTAAATTTTCCTTCGTCCCGAACAACGGAACGGCTCGCGGATGACATTGTGGACTTCCTACATTCATAACTCGAAGCACTTTCACCCGATGATCTCTTACTGCAGGCATTTACTGTCCTATTATTGAGTTATTATGGCATTTTCCCTCAAAGGTACAAATATTTCAATGTTCCACCTCAAATCTTTCAAATTATTTTACCTTTTTTATATTTTAAGTTTTTATGACATCATCCCATCTTTGCCAGAAATTGGCAGTTTCAATCCGTACCAATTCACAGGAAAATTCAAGTTAAAATTTGCACATCTCTGCTATGTTTCCAAGGCAAAATGTGTCAACAACTGGTTTTTGGATTAATTGCTCGACTGGAAACTACAAGAACTGTATAATATGTAATGCAAAATGCAATTAATGAAATTATGTGTGCAGGGAGTGGTGAAATGAATGGCCAGATTTACTAAAGTACTTTTTACCAGCAGCAGTATCACTATACGAGCATAAATAATTGAAAATATAGCAAAGGAAATAATGCTTCGAATATGTTTTGGAATGAAAATGGAGTCTTTTTCCGATAAATAACGAGGAATCGTTAATGTACAGCAGAAAAATTTACGGTGACAACAATTCAAGCACAATTGAATAAATATCATACAGTCGTCAAAAGAGGAATTAAGTATCTGCGAAGAATATGCGGTACTGATAACGAAAAACACATAAGAAATACAACTAAATATTCTAAGGAGCGTTATTAATTCCACAGTGATGTACTTAAAAGAAAGACACGTAATTAAATACAAGTTGTTTACGTGAAATGAACGAAGGGGGAATCACCATAAAATTCAACTGCCAAAACTTCATGTTTGTAGAAGTTACACATCAGATAATGTTGATATTTTAATTTCGAGTTCATTCATGCAAAAGCTACCGAGGAGAAACAGCGACAATTATGACTAAAACTTAAATGATGAACACCGCATGTCAGAAAGAATTGAAAGAGCGCTTAGTGAATAGTTTATTACACCTGCACTCACTGATTAAAAAAGGAATCCAACATTACATTGAACGCTATACAATGGTGAGAAGAGTAAAATATATCAAAAGATTTCTCGCAGGAAGATGAAAACTCGAAGAACGGAGAAATGAAACCAGGGTCATAGAAAGGCATAAGAGAAATAGCTTTGTCAGAGAGTTCCAAAAATAACGCGCAACTAAGTATTGGCTCTAATTCTGTAAAACATTAATGGGAGAATCGATAATGTAAGAGGATGGTGCCGGAGATATAATATTTAAAAAAAAATCATTAATCCAGTGCCGAGAAACATGATAACGAATTAATGTCTTCGCAAGCAAGCAATCTGACAACAGTTCAATCACGGCATAGAAGACTCATAAATGAGAGACGTAAAACATATATATATATATATATATATATATATATATATATAAACACAAATATAAATATACTTTTAAAACACAGGCACACGAAAATTAGAAGGACACTCACAGAATAATTTGCGGACGTTTCGATGGTCAAGCCGCCATCGTCAACGACAAGAGACTAACTCGACAAGAGACTGACTAGAGTTAGTCTCTTGTCGTTGACGATGGCGGCTTGACCGTCGAAACGTCCGCAAATTATTCTGTGAGTGTCCTTCTAATTTTCGTGTGCCTGTGTTTTAAAAGTATATTTATATTTGTGTTTTTATTCGCCGAGTGCGGTTTCTCAGAAGATATTATATATATATATATATATATATATATATATATATATATATATATATATATATATATATATATTTATATCGGTCTCTATATACATGTATATCGGTTTACGACGTTCTACGTCTTCCGATTCCCAATTTCCATGCCTCACGATCATTCCAGAGTTCTTCTTCTAATCCTCTTTCTCTCATTTCTTTCTCTATCCCTTGTTTCCAACTTTTCCTCGGTCTGCCTCTCCTCCGTCTTCCTTCCGGGTTCCACAGCATCATTTGTTTCGGGAGTCTTTCATTTCCCATTCGTTTCACGTGCCCATACCACCTCAACTGCTGCGTTATTATCTCATATATTATCGTATCATTAACATTCATTATTTCCCTCATTCTTTCATTCCTTACTCTTTCTCTTTTTGATTTACCGGCTGCTCTTCGCCAGAAGTCCATTTCAGTCGTCAGTAACAGTTTTTCTGATTTCTCCGTTAGTGGCCATACTTCACAGCTGTAGGTTACTATGCTCTTTACTATGGTATTATAAATTCTCTTATTATTTTCATTGGGTATTGTATTGTCCCACAATAAGCTATTTAGTAGTGTTATTGCTTTTTTGCCTTTATTGCATCTATCCCTAATGGCTGCTTCCATTGTTTTACTTTCTGAAATTTGCATCCCTAGATATTTATACTGTTTACAGTGTCATATTTGTTGCCTACCTTCTAAAATAAGATTTTGTTGCATTCCTCCCATACACATATATTTTGTTTTGTCAATACTGATATCAAGACCCCGATTTTGGTATTCTTCTATTATTTTTCTGGTCATATATTCTAAATATTCATAATCATGTGATAGAATAACTTGTGATAGTCGTAAAACATTAAATTCAAAAATTAACGGTGAAGTCCTATGCTAACAAAATATCGCGCTATTGAAGTGACAACTGAAAGAATAAACAAAGATGAATATAGTCCCTGAGGATAAAGATGAAAAAAGTGAGCTGAAACCTAGACTGAAATTTGTTTGATACCTGAATGAGCCAGTCATTAGAAGTAAACGTTGAATAAATTGGACATTGTGGCTTTGTCTCAAAATATTATAAAATAAAAAAGTATGAACGCAGGAAATGGACTTTTTGAATGGAATGAAATACCCTTTTGAGAGAACGAATTTTTCACCTCCCGGGGCCACGGATGTTTCTGTGAACTTCGGTGAGGTATGGCCACTAGATAACTTGATGCCTAGCCAATCGTGGATTATCGATACCTATTCGAAGGACAAACGGACAAAGTGGTGATTTGAAGAGAAGTGCTTTATTGAATGCTGTACTAAACATACTAGTAAAAATGTTGTACCAATAATTACATGAAGCCCATGGAAACCTGTTGCCACAAAAAATGTAGATCCATATACTGAATCTGCAATTGTGAATGGGGCGTCGATGTATTCATATGCCTGAAGAATATTAAAATAAACTCCTAATAATACTGTAAAAAATAGTCCTTGTATTGCTTGGGAGTGATTATTTTCTATCAAACTGTGATGAGCTCATGAAAATGTTACTCCTGATGCTAGTAAAATTGATGTATTTAATATTGGGATTGATATTGGATCAAAAGGTGCATTTCCCTTTGGTGGTCACATATACCTCCTAAATCAACTGCTGGTGACAAGTTTCTATGACAGTATGTTCAGAAAAATGAAAAGAAAAACAATACTTCTGATGTAATAAATAAAATTATTCCTCGTCGTAACCCAATTACTGCGGGGTAAGTATGTAATCCTTGTAACGTTCCTTCTCGTGAAATATCTCGTCATTACGGATATCGTCGTCGAATGATCCAGTTCGATTCATTATATCGACTCCAGACGATTACGGAAAGCAAATAAAAATAGATCTTTCAATCCAAACATCGTTTAATACAAATCTGTTTGCATTAAACTATTGCTATTAACATATTGGGTGCTTTCCAATTAACGACGCAAGTCGACGTGAGTCGACTCCTTTCGACTTTTCTGCTTTTCAATTGTTCCGTGTCGCTGGGAGTCGCTGACGCGTGTTGACTCAAAACGACTCGCTGCAAGAGGAGAGTTTAAGCCATTGTCATGATTCAAAGTAGAGTAGATTCCGGTCATTTGGGACACATTGGGCCAGAACAATTCGCTGCAAAAATGGCTGCGCCATTCATAATGAATATCACGTAACTACATTTATATATGTGTAGGTACTAATTTTAATTTGAAAGGCCTAGTTTGGTTTCTGCTGCACGTAGGCATTTATTCGCACATATATAAATCGAAAAATACACAGGAAATAGTATTAAAAATGCAAGCATTTTCCATAATCAATCATTCTTTTGGTCCGATTGAAAATATTTTCCCTCATCCTAGGAAAACCCACTAAACGCAGCACGATTAATTATTCGTTTAATACAATCATGTTTTATGGAAATTCACGGATTATAACATAAAAGTACCTGATTCATAAGCATTAAATTAACCTATAAATCTTTAAATTAATTATCGACGGGGGAATCTCTTCGATTGAACCTGCAGTATTCTTTTTACTCTGTGCGTTGTAAACCAAATTAATTTGAAAACCAAACCTCTTTCATGGAATTTATAGTTTATAAATAAAACATTATTTAAAACATCGGCAATTGAAATGCATTCGCCAGATACCCCCGGTTTTGATGGAGTGTAATTAAGGAAAACTTAATTGGTAATAGGAGATTTTATTTCTCCTTTATCGTGTTGAGAGTTATGTTGTTATATTTCACGGAAAAAGTAATAAGCGAACTGTATAAATATCGTTAACATGAGTCTAGGACTACAGAAGAATGAATAACTATTATTTATATAATAATGCGTCACATCTTGGCGGCCATTGCATAAAATTAATGCGCCAACCTTTACTTATTAAAAATGAATCCACTGATGAAGTTTCTGTCAACAGTTGAGACTTCTTTCTAAAAGAAAACAATCTGCTTAACTTGTTCGTGTACTTGATCGTCCTGTTTCAAACAATTGCGACTGCGCATCGACTCCTGCGCATGGATATTTGCTTTCCAATTAGCCGAAGTGGAAGTCGAGACAAGTTGCCTCCAAGCAACGCATGAGTCGCTGGGAGTCGCCTAATTGGAAAAGCACCAATAATGTAGAGGACTTTGAATGCAAATAAATGATAGCGCCATCTGGGGTGTTAAGGAATAATGACTGGTACTTCTTTACGAAAAATATGTCTGGCACCCCCTAACTTAGGAACACTAGATAGTAATTCATGCTGGTAAGAATAAAATGGAGTCCAGGAAAAGACAATAACAGAAGAAAAGATAAATAAATTATTAGTAATTTGAACATTTAGTGACACAAGTAGAACAAATGGTAAATTTTACTGCAGTGGAAGAGAAAAAACTGTGGTGCAAAATGTTGGAACAGAGAGAGCGAGAGAGAGTATTCGGATAGTAGGTATAAAATACGAAAACAAGCAAAGGAAGTTGAAGTCAATGGCATTTGAAAAAAATTTGTATTTGATTGACTACATAGGTTCTCAAATGTTATCATTGGATTAAAAATGGTCTCATGAAATTCAATAAAATTCGTGCATTGCGGGATTGCAAGCACCAAAATAACTGTCTCTGTGTCTAAACACGTCGATTGATTAGGTGAAATTATCCTGCTTGAAACGGCGTAGGAAAGATACGTATATTTACTATCTCAATCATGATATTATATTACAAATATTTCTTCAAGTTGCTCAAAAATTATTTTCTCCGGAAAAAAAAACATTAGTTTTAAAGCCACGCAGTCCAATGTTAAATTAGTCCTCAGGGAAATTACGAATCAGAATACTCTGGAAAAGTAGTATGAGGACGATTGGAGACGCAATAAGTCGATAGACAATTTGCATACAGTCAAATGGTTAGTAAAACTAAGTCACAGCAGTATTCATTCATGAAAAAAATTAATAAAGAATTTCATTAATTTTTAAAAAGTAGGGTATCAAGAATGGCAATTCTTAAATAGAAATCATATTCATGAATTTTCCAGACAGAAACACAGAACACTTCTTCGGACGAATGAGAAACATAGATGTCTAAGGAGTTGAATACTAGAGCCGGATGACAATATTGAAGAAGGTGGATTTCTCATTCATGTAAGTAGTTATTTTGATCAACAGGTGCCCATGATTTTACCAAAAGGCGATTACCAACTTACATTTTGCAAATCTCCGTTTTTCATTTGAGTGTTCCATAAGTATGCCGATCATAAATCTTCCGAAGTTTACCGGTCACTCCGTAATTGCTATTTATTGGGTATCATTGCCAAAGAAAATGAAAAGTGGGGTGAAATTGAAAATAAATCATCTAGGCGCATACGATTTAGAAATAATTTTTTATATGATTGTACAATTTTTCCATAAAGAATTTTGGAGAGCAATATGAAGCAACTTTATATTCCCTCACATCAGCCTCAGCCAACAATTTAACTACGAGCCGTCCACGAACCAATTTACTACAAGTGAAAATATTTTGCGGGTTTGATATTTATCATTTCGTTTTTAACAGCCTGCTTTAGTTTACTTTGTGTATCTAGTTGTGTAACTCGTCATTGATGACATCATCTTGAAAGAGAAACAGTGCCAAATATGAATATGGAATAACGTGTCGTTGATGCAGTAAAATTAGTTTATCGCAACACAACGCAACCACCATGCAAAGAGTTTGCAGGCGGGCCAACTTCATAGCGTTTCCGTCTCTCTTAGGTCCAATTTTATGCAACTAGCTAAATTTATATACCTTAGGTCAGAAAATGAGATATTGAAATTTTGAGGTTCTGAAAAGTTTATGCATATCAGAGAAGTGTATAAATATCTCAAGAACAAGAAAGTGAATTCCTTAAGTAAGAGATTACTGGATGAAAGAGTATTGAATTCTAAATCTATTTAACTCATAAAGTCATCCAAGGATTGTTTCCGAAAATTCCAGGAGCGATATAAATTCATCGCAACATCCGAGTCAATTCCCCAACTTCAAGTGTGCAAGGACCCCAAATCACAAAATGCCGTTTCACGCAATGAACACCGGAAGTAGATATGTGCCCAATGCATGTTTTTTCTTCTTCGACATCCCGATCCCTACAAGGGTCCCCTGTGAAGAGCACTCCGTCAAAAATGCAGTAAGGGGCCATTCAAGTACAGTGTGTCCTCGTTTAACGTTGTTAACTCGTTCCTGAAAAAGTAGACGTTAAGCGAAACAACGTTAAACGAAGCAGTATTTTCCATAAGAAACAATGTAAAAATTTAAAATCGGTTCCAAACTCACCAATTCTTCATTTCATAACAATAACGATTTCTTGTGTGAGAATAGTAGAAAAGTCAGGGGTATTAGATGAATGATAAAGGAAAGTTAAAGGAATGCGCATTTATTAAATGTAAGAAAAAAAGGCGTGAGATTCTTGGTTTTGGTGAAAATAAAGGTTGAAAATGAGCAAATTCGCGTATTTTTTGTGATATTTTGACGCCATATTGCGAGATTTTTGGAATTCCCGGTAGAGGGATACGGACTAATATCACGTCTGAAATATGGCCTTACCCAGCCCCCCCCCAACAACGTTGCATGTCTGTGGAATGAAACAGGGGTGCTAAGGTGGGACATGGCGTCGAGAAGGCCATTTCTGAACGGAAAAATAGGTTATTTGGCGGATAGTTACGATTTATTTTCACTAATACCCTTTTAAACCAACCCACCCCAATGGTGATTGGTTTGCGTAAAATTACGGCGAGAGGTGAGTTGGTGATGAAAGTTCCGTATGGAGGCAGTGGAATGAAGTACCTCCAAAGATTATAGGGTAGGTCCGAGAGGTTACCCGTCCCTCCTGAGTGTAATAAAGCCGTCGAAGAGCGGGAATCATTTTAAGTTGAAGGCGGGAAAAGTCATGGGCGGTGGGTATAGAAAATGAAGACACTGCTTGACCGCTGCGCCATCTGGGGGAACTAGGAGTAAAAGGTCAGTATTTCCAATATGGCGTCCAGAAGTAGATTTACATCACAGGTTTAAGTGAATAGTTTACGAAAGAAAAAGGGTTTATGAAGCAAAGGAAAGGTAAATGCGCATATGTAGCGTAACAATATAAGTGAAATAGGTGGTATAAGGTGATCGGGTAGCAGGTGAAATTAATTTTCTCCCAGACTGGACGCTATGATACAAATACCACGGCGTATTTTAATTACGCGGACAGTCGAACAGATGATTTCACTAGTCAGAGATCTTCATATCTTAGATGAAACAAACTGAAAAGGCATTTTTAAAAGAATAAGCACCAGGTTTCCCTCCTATGTTTCTGATATTTAGTGCTGTTAGCACCGGCTTCCCTCGGAGTAAAAGAAATTTTTGTTTTTCACTGCGGGAGCATGCGCATGCGAATGCAGTGAAGGGCAAAGATTTCGCTGGCTGCGATCGCGAAGACGTAGGATATCAATTAAAATAGTGAGTGAACTAGGGAAACTCGGTGCTGTGTACAAAATTTTTCTTATTTCGTAACAAAGTTTTAGGAACAGTATCACCCTTGACGATTTACTGCATCGTGGAGGGTTTAGAATACTTCCTCTTACACACTAATTCAACAGGAAAAAGACGTTTTCGATACACCTCAAACAGCAGTAAATCTACCTTATGGCGGCATGGGATTTTCAGGTATTTTTTCCCGTAGATATCTGCCCCTGGATCTACCATTCGGACATGGTATTATTAATACCATGCGATTGAAGATGGTACACTAACGTTGGTTTGAGTTTTAAATCACCCGATGCATTGCCCCCCAATAACAGCGTAGTAAATAATAAGCAAACATATAGTTATGAAACAAAATAACGTAATAATTATTCGCTCAGGTGAACTTTTGACACACGCTATGAGGAGTTAACGTCAAACTTTTCCGCCGAATGGAAATTACGCATCAGATGCGCCAAATTCCTATTCGTTATTCATTTTTTTTTGGTTGCGCAAAATTTGAACAACGTTATCGCGAAGCACTGACGACGTTGAACGATTTAGGGTTTTAATTGTTGGACAACGTTATCGCGAAACAACGTTAAACGGGACAACGTTAAACGAGGACACACTGTATTAGGTAAGACGTTTTTGGGGGTGGGGGGGTTTGGATTATCTTACAATGTCTTATCTGGAGGGGGGGGGGTATGGAACCAATTAACGCAAGATTCTTGTCCGTCTTGAAACGTTGTATCGTATCCGAATGAAATTTAGCCGCGACATGGAGCATCCACTCGTTAATGGCGTATTTTCTGTAATCTCACCAATACACCAATGCTCCTATTCTGTCACCTGGCTAACTACACTACCTCCATGCTCAATGAATGTGGTACTCCAACACTGCATAATTACATGATATACTGTGCTCAAAGCTATTATGATGACTTCTATGCGAAGATGAAACTGCAGGAAGCGAGCATTTAACGAAGAGTAGATACAAATATATAACGTCTGACGTAAGACTGAGAGGGAGGAGGGGTTGGGAAAATCCTACACTGTCTTACATAGGGGGAGGGGGGTCTATAATGGCATAAATCATCTTACATAATACTTGAACGGCCCCTAGGTAGTACACTGTCCGTCGGAAGAGACGTTGAACTGTGGAGGCGCATAACGGCGAAGCCTGGTTTCCATTCCTCCATCACCTACATAACCCCCTTCCCGTACTCCCTTCTCCCTTTCACTTGTTTCACAATGCAGCCAATGATCTGTTAGCAGTCGCCTATCAAAAAAACCGACTATCTTTCCAACTGCAGCCCTTACTCCTCCTCCGGCCTCATCTCCCGAGACATCCCCTCCCCCTCAACCCCTCCCCCTCAAGCCCAACCGCGGGGCTTCATTATAAATTCCATTTATGCGGGAATCGCATCGCACGGAACGGCCACAGCAGTAGAAGGCGGCAAGCAGTGCACGGGGGGTCGAAGTAGGAGGCCGGTGGTGGTGTTGATGGTTGCGGCCGGGCAGCAAGAGTCCTGATTTCCACGCATGAATGAGTAAGGAGAGGGAGGTTGATGGGGCGGGGGCCCGAAGAGAAGGGCGTCGCCCTCGGGGGCGGAGGAGAGGGGCGCGGGGAGGACATCTCGAAGGGTTGCATGGAGAGGGATGCGGGTTGAATGGGGCGCGAGGCAGCGGGGCGCATTCACTCTCGGACCACACTTCCCGTCTGACTCCGAGTCACGATTATTCAGCGTGGCTGCACGCATAAATGAGTAACATTTTGAGTCCTAAATCAGTTGATATTTGGCAAAAATTGTCAGAGAACAGAGAATTACTGACCGTGTGAGCAACGGAAAGTGCTCGCGATGATGTTTTTTTCTTACATACGTAGATGGGTGAGACTGAGACTTTTATCTAGGTTTGTCGTTAGGTGATGTAGCTCTTAGTAGTAGTAGTACTCCCTAATACTTGAATCCTTATCTGTTACCTAGTACTAACAGCATGCCGTGCATGTTTTCTACATAAGTCATGAGTCTCTGTCCATTTGTGTAGTTGCAAAATACATAGATATATTAATGGTCCCTCTCCATTGTGATAATATCTGTAGTGTAGTAGTGCATGCTTGTGAGGCTTCGCCTAGTGACAAGCATTAGCGATTGATTCTAATGCATAATTAGTCGTAGTTACACTAACCTTAGGGTATAGTGTAATTAATGCATGTTGGTGAATACTCACCCCCTGCCACACACCCCTGACGTGGCTTGCATGGTATCTTGTAGATGTAGAAGGGGCTTGACTCATTTGCCGTGTCCCCGAGTTGTGCTGAGTTGACTATTTTACTTCAGTATTTCCACTAATTACTTTCGATTGTCACAAACTAGGGCTGCCCCATTGAGACAAGCAAATTTGCGGTAATGAACCTTCAACGGATGAGAAAAACGACAACTTCACCAGTCACGTGACCACACGAATTGTAAACATCAATAAACATCAATTTGTTTGGGCTAGGTTGAGAGAAGAGTGAGACCACTCGAAAATTTAATTTATAATACTTGTGCTAAACATCATGGCTCATTTAAACATATTGCGTTTATTATTTTAGTGCCCTGTGATGCCATCTTTAGTGCTTCTATTTCCTAAAAGCTGTTGCTCAGAGATTTTTTTTCTGCAAGAGAGTAAATCAAACATGTGGCAATCGGTCTAGCTACATTCGCTTCGCACTATTTTTTCCCTGTTCATCAAACGCGTCAATTCTTAAGAAGGTATTCAAACACGAACAGGAGCGGAGGCGCAATAAACAATTGCCTTCGCTGTGCGCAATAGCAACATTATAGCGCGATTCTTCAACGCACTACACCGCGACAAACGTTTATCGAGTCAATTCACGGTAATTAGAGATTGGGAGTGATTTCATAACTCGTGATTTTGTCACGGTGACCCTTACGTCACTATTCGGTGCCGTGTATAGGACCCGTGTAAATCACAGCTCCGGGAACAACACTGATTCTCTACGCCGCGCCGCCGTACTTGGTGGATTTTTTAATCGCTTCAAACGTTCCGGAGTGGTTCCACGTAGCCCTTGTGTGTCGCTCTTTTGATTTTTCTCGTTACGGAGGTGTTGATTTCATACCTGTCACGGAGCGGTCGGTTTTGGGCAACTTTAGGTAGTTTGAGCGAAAAATCACTTCACCTAGAATTTGATGAATTTGACCTCATTTTAAAGAATAAACTCTCATCTTTCCAATGATATCACAATATCAACCCCTTGCCGAACTACTTTTCAAGCAATTTGCCTGGAAATACAAGCTGTTTTACATGGGATAGATTATGGCTGTGCGCTCCAGAGGGAGAATATTAAAACATTTAGGTACTTATAGCACCTAGATTTAGTCAAAAACTAACGGTGTGTAGATTAAATTATTTCTCAACTATTCATAAAAATAATCTTTTACTCACCCCAGTAATTTTTAAAGAATCGCAAAAAAACCTGTTGTTTTGAAGGCTTTTCAGCCGTACGACGGGAAAAAATGAGTCAAGTTAGAGAGTTATGTCGCTTTATTTCTTTAATTGCTGATAATTTTGGTCATTATCACTATATCTTTGCGCCATTAAAATAACAATATTTATTTCATACTTCTTACTGACGCTGAAATTAAAAAAAAAATTAGTATGGCCTCCATTATGACTAGGGAATTATCTCACTCAAACCACCACAACACGACGAATCTGGTAGGATGCATTTTCGCTTCCACGCGAGAGGATGCCTGAAAACGTTGAGAGTTCAATATCACAAAATTAGTTCAAGGGTTATTTCATTGACATCTGTTCGCGCACTTGTGCAAGGTTAACGTGTTCCCCTAAGGGTGCAATTTTAAATGAAGAAATATTGGGTCACGCAACCAATCTCACTTGTTCAAAGATTGAGTTAATGGACCAGCGTCCCTGAGAATCACGTAACCGCAATCATCACTCTACAAATTTTACACAACGCATCTCTCTATCCGTATTCTCATGCCGAAGTGCAAAAACTATGACCAGGCACTCACCACAAAACTGCAATAACGATCATGGACTGATATCTTCACTACGCTCTAGATACATAAATACATACTTGTGAACTTTACATTATGACCTATATACTTGTGAACATTCACATTTCCATGAGCTATTTTAGTTCCATTTTATGAAAGAAAAAATTCTCACCACTGCCAGAATAAAACTCTTTGAGTTATTTACTAAATAACAAATCTCCGTAATGTACTGAGTCATAGGTTGAAATGGAAAGGAAGTCCCGCTCTAATAGAAAGAAGTAATTACAAATAAAAAAATTATTTGCTTATTATTTCATTGATAACATTTTTTCAAACAATGAAGTGCTTTAATAGGAAACCACGGTTGCCCACGGAAGTGACTGACTATAGTAGAAATTTGTTAATTTTAACGGCTATATTTATGGCGATAAAATCATCAGATTTATTCCAAATTCCAGCAGGGGGAAATTGACATGTATTTATATCGTCCTCAGGGTGGCCTCCCGGTAGCGCGGCCAATCAGCGTTGAAGAACCTGATTCTTTCTTCAGGATTTTCCCAATGATTCCAAGTCCTAGTCGTTCCCGAGATGCAGGGAAGCGTAGCAAAATCCCTGAGCTCTGGAGTCTCCTTGGTCCCCTTCTTCAGAAAACAAAAACAAGATTCGCCCTCACGTTGTCCTAATTAACAAAATGAGCTCATTTGAATCATTCAGAAAATTATACTGGTGATGGTGACATTTTGCTTAGAAAATCAGGCACAAGTTCAATGTTGTTTAAACTGTTACAGCATTTGTAATACTGGTATAATTATCGGACAGTTGCATGAATAGGTTACACTAACTTTAGGCTTTAGTAAAATGCATGTAAGTGACTACTCACCCCCTGCCGCACACCCTGAAGTGGCTTGCAGGGTATATTGTAAATGTATAGGTCTATTATATTGTCGAGTTGGTAATACTGTTAAGCATGTAAGTGTTCTACAGTTGGCAACACTGTTATGTATGTCTATTCTCTGACGACGTTGATAATATTTTACGATACCCGACATACTACGGTAGATCAGATCATGAGAATAAAAATAGGGAACTAGACTGCAAAACGGACAGATTTAAAATGTCATTTTTCCCACGAACGATAAGGGACCATAACAGCTGCCAATGAGACTTTTATCTAGGTTTGTCGTTAGGTAGTGTAGCTCTTAGTAGTAGTAGTACTCCTAATACCTGAATCCTTATCTGTTACCTAGTACTAACAGAACGTCGTGCATGTTTTCTACATAAATCTTGAGTCTCTGTCCATTTGTGTAGTTGCAAAATACATAGATATATTAATGGTCCCTCTCCATTGTGATAATATCTGTAGTGTAGTAGTGCATGCTTGTTAGGCTTCGCCTCGTGACAAGCATTACCGATTTATGCTAATGCATAATTAGTCGTAGTTACACTAACTTTAGGGTATAGTGTAATGCATATAGTGTAATGAATACTCACCCCCTGCCACACACCCCTGACGTGGCTTGCAGTGTATTTTGTAGATGTAGATGTATGTACTAAGTTCAGTAGTGAGTTGCTTTTATGCAATGATGCCTTATCATGCTGTCATGGAATAGCCATGCATACTGTGTGTACTTGTATGTCAATAAAATATCTAAAAGTCGCCTAGGCAATCATACAAGTTAGAAACGCATCACGACAACCGATAAATCTATAACATGGCGCAATAGAGTGGAAAAGATAATAATTCCGTTTGAAAATGTAACCTGAATATGACGACTACAGTAAACATCCCGGCGCTGTTAATCCTTTGTGAAAACCTCTCGTCAAACTGGAAAACATTCAAACAAAATTTACAAATATACATCCTTGCTAGTGACAAAAGCAACATAACAGACAAAGTGAAAATAGCACTCCTCTCAAACATAATAGGCCAAGATGGAGTGGATCTGTTCAACACCTTCGACCTCACTGATGAACAGAGGAAAGTTTTAAGATGTCGTGCAAGCATTTAAGGATTATACAACGCGAAAGAAGAATGTGACATTCGAACAGTATATTTTCAATCGGCGTGTCCAGAAGGAAGAAGAAACGATTGACCAGTATGTTACTGATTTGAAAAAATGTCACAGTCATGTGATTTTGGTAATCTAACAGACTCCCTGATTAGAGACAGAATCATTCAAGGTACAAAAAATTGTCTCTTTAAGAGAAGCCCTGCTTAGATTGGATTATCTAGATCACTGAAAAAGTATAGCACACTGTCAAGCAGCAGAGAGCAGCAAGGTCCAAGCGATGCTGATGGAAGCAGATACAGACAAGCAGAGTGCAGCAGAAGATGATGTACTCCCAGTAGATGCAGTTCACTGCAAAAAAATCTCCAACAACCTGGGGAAATTAAGTGCTTTCCAGAAATAGCTATTCAAACCAAGGCACACAGTCCACAAGAGCAAGACACTTTGAAACGTTCCTGCTGGTTGCCATAACTGTAGTAACTATCATTCTACTGGGAAGTGTTCAGCATATGGTAGAAAATGTGCCAAATTCCAAAAATATAATCATTTTGTCTCCGTGTGTAAAATTATGAAAGGTGTAAATGAGCTTGAAGCAAAAGAGTGCCAAACCAGTGACAGTATTATAAGTGATATAGCTTCTCTACATGAGTTGAAAGCATCCCATTGTGGAAGTATATTCAGATAAGAATGGTGAAGTAAATGAGTGGGGAGAGAAAATCTTTGTGCAGAATAAATAAGTGAATTTCAAGCTTGACATAGGTTCAGCAGTAAACTCGAGCCCTTAAAGCTTAAGCTTGTAAAAGAAATGCGTTTAGAGTCAGAAATGAAACCATGTAAAGTGTGCTTAGAAGCTTTAGGTGGGACTGTAATCAAACCTAAGGGTTGCATATCCATACTTTGTGAATTCAAAGGTAAGCAAACCCACTTAGACTTTGCTGTTGTAGATTTTGAAGCAACTCTCTTTTTAGGGCTCAAGACATGCTTAGCTCTTAATTTAGTTAAAAGAGTTCAAGGGAATATCTACCCAAGGAAGTGTCATTAAAGAAAACTTTGTGAAAGCTAATTCTGAGGTATTAGCATGGGTTAGGTAAATTTCCTGGCAATTTTACTAAAAAAATAAAAAGGGATAAAAATCTGCCTAATTAACCCCCACGCAGAATCCCTTCTTCTTTAAATCCTAGTTTTAAAACTACTTTGTGTAAGCTAGAAATCATATCAGATATCAAATCATCAGTTATAAAAAGAGTTGAAATCCTCACTTCACAGCCCGGTATCTATCAATTAGTGGCTGTTGAAAAGCCAAACGGTGATTTAAAATTTTGTCTAGATCCCCAAGCTTTAAATGAAATAATTGTTACCCGGCATCAATCACCTTCTCCCAGCGGTGCCGGAAGTTTCTGAAAAGTTACAGTTTAATGAGTACTTTACTGTCATGGATTTAAAGGATGGTTACAATAAAATTGAGCTAGATTCAGATTCAAGTAATATCTGTTGTTTGTCTACTCCGTATGGAGTTTTTAATTTCAAAAGGTAACCATTTGTAATTTCAAGTGCTATTAAAACTTTTCTGAAAATAATTGAAAGTAATTTCGGGAATATTCCAAATGTGATGGCCTTTCAAGATAATCTATTGATTTTTGCAAAGTCTGAACCGGAACATGATGCAGCAATGAAAGCAGTTATAAAGAGAGCCAAAGAAAGAAACGTGAAGTCCAATGCAAATTAACTACAGTACAAGTAGACTGAGGTTAAGTACAAAGGATTTAATTTTAGTAAAGATGGTAGAACTGTAGATGAGGAAAGGGTGAGAGCCCTAGTTGCAATTAAAGTCACCACAAAACAAAATAGAGTTGCAGAAGTGCATGGGAATGCTCATTTATATTAGGGATTTTATTCCAAATATGTCTATTCTAACTGCAACACTTCGTCAATTACCTAAAGATGATGTTGTATACCAGTCGTTGCCTGAGCATGGTCGTGTTTTCAATGAACTTAAAGCTTTAGTAGCAAACACAACCGTTCTGGTCAATTTTGACCCATCTAAGACTATAGAAGTTCAATGTGACACAAATAAAGATGGTAAAGGATGTGTGCTGTTACAGGAAAATTGTCCAGTACCTAGAATTTGCCTCTGCCAGTATGTCTCAAGCAGAGCAAAATTATTCTCAGAGATAGAAAGTACTCAGAGCCATTGATTTTAGTCTAAGAAAATTTCATTATTATGTATATGGGTATGTCACAATTAAGATTAATTACAGATCTATTGTATCCTTGATGCATAAGAGTGTGAACAAGATTGGATGTAGTGTACTACGACGCCTAAGACTTAGGTTGTTGAAATATAGAATCCATGTAGAGCACCTTTCACGTAAACGTGTGTATATTGCTGATCTTCTATCTCGTTCCTATTTAAATGAGCACAGTGATGATGTAGAATTGAAATAAATTTTTCACCGCAGAGTTAAACATTTAACTATGTCTGAAACTTGAAAACAAGATTTTTTAAAGGAAACTTCAACTGATTCTGAACTGGATGCACTGTAACAATTGCTTTAAAATGGTTGGACTGACCATAAAAATAAAGTGCCTGAATGCTAAATGGAATCGTCAAACTACTTCAATTTGGCACCTCCAAATTCACTTCGTCTTTGGAGCAAAGGTGGCGAGAAACCAGCCGTCGTCATTAGCCTAATCTCAAGAGTAAGGTCGCCAAGGGGACCACAGTTTTAAGTCTCATCCAATGGACTGTGTACTGCATTAGAAGTGCTCTCCTCAAAGTTTTTAAGAAGAGTTTGATATTTGTCAAAAAATTCCTCAAAAATTTTTCCCAATGTTGTGATTCGAAGTCTTCTTGGTGGTGCGCATCACTCAATCTACCACACGGACACAATTCTCGTGGTCGTTTGGGTCATACACACGTGAAATTCAACGGCACCATTCACACCTCTTTCTATTTCAGAAGATTTTGCATTTAAATTGCACACATCCTCGAGTTATGTCATACGTTTTGCTACATAACCAATATAATTTACTTTCATATAAAAAATGTTTCGTTTCGTTTGCTGAACGGCAATGATACCATGTGGGTATATTTTTTCACAGCATCAGTCACTACTGATTTTGGTTGAAGCCATTGATTTCTTCCAATGGGATACAGTGAGTGCCATCTCATGTATGCTATTGTGCTCAGCTGAGAAATAAGCGAGTGTGCCCACCTATGTGTATCCACCCGGGTTTTGGATAGAGTTTATTAAGTATCGGACAAGTCAAGAGAGTTTAAGAAATGATAAGATGGTATTTTTAACTAAAGAAATTAAAATAATGGTGACAGTTGTCAATGACTATTGTAGACACGAATTTTCCAAGGAAAAATATTACCTATTACATTTCCTGAGAGAGTATGAGAAGAGAGTTATAACTCTAGAGTGTGTTCCAGTAAAAAATATTTCGGTTACCTCAGGGTCAGAAATGAACTCTTGTGGTCGGAATTCTCCTAATAGGATGAGTCTATCGAATTGCTAATCTTGGTACTGGAAGCAGCTCCCTTCTCATGTTCTTCATTTGAATATATTTGAGTCTTGAGGTTCACCAGGTGTCTTTCACTAAGGATAGCCTTCCCCTTTGTTGAAACCCATTGCAATGACAAATTCTATTTAGTGTACATTTCAAAATACAATTTTCCTCAAACGATACACGAATATTCCACATGTATTCCAATTTATAAATGTTATATAAATGCTCACTATTAAATTTTACCCAAATTTATTAGCCAAATTATTACGCCCCCATAAAGTTATTTAATCATGGATTCAGTACAACCACGGTTTATGATTTTAGTTTATTTTGCGATTCTTTGTGAAGAGGTTTTTACAAACTATGAAATGGCATCTTTATTTGCAGATGATTTAAGACTGCACCGAGGAATCAGTCTCCATTTCACAATAAAAAATTTATAGGAAGCAATTGTTTTTAAAATGTGAAAGAGCTTCAATCAAATGGGTTCATGAAGTTAACAATCTTTCATACGCACAGAAAGTTTGCCGAAGAGGGATGCTTACGATACTGGCCAAAAACTCCATGACCTAATTTCTTTACCCTAAAGAGATGGGAAAGACTAATATCCTGTCTTGTAGTATAACTTCCGATAAGGCCTTCTTCAATACGCTTTTAATTAATATCAGGGGCTAACTCTTCCTTAATTAAAGCGATATTCCCATCAATCCTTGGGATTTAACAGCTTTCCTGGACTGATACTGTGTAATTATTTCGCCATGATTTGCATAATTTTCATCAGTTCCAAAGAAAAAAGTGATTCTCCGAGGAGTGTAATTCTTTATCATCAACATTTTCTTCTTTTTACCAGTCATTGGTTGAATTTCAACATTTTCAAAACGTTTGACCAAAATGCAATATTGATCTGTATATTAAGTATTCTGTCAAATAAATAGTAGATTCAGAGACATTCCCACCCATAATTTCACTGACTTCGCTGAATTTGTTTTGATATTTCATCTGTAAACTTAATATTTATCAATGATGAATCCACCTAAAAATTCCTATTCATGGGCTTCCTTTCCATCTCCATGGCTGGTATCCTAACTCTCCCTGCCAAACACCCCCGGGATGCAACGTTGTTTAAGTCGTAGGTTATATCCTACTTCCCGTTTGACCGCCCAAGATGTCTGCTCCTCCCCTCCCCCAACCACGCTCACCCAATATCCCCCTCTTCCCCCGTCACGTTAACACCTCTTCATTCCTCCTGCATCCACTAATACTTCATAATAATCTCACATACTAGCGTCCTTTCTTCCTCTAACATATCTAACATTTCTTGTCTTCTCCGAAATCATCAATATCAGTGAACATTTTATAGCATGTTCCCAGTTAAATTTTGCACCACAGCAAATGTTTATCAAGTTAGGTATCTGGGAGTTACGATTACCTCGAAGCTATCGTGGGGAACACATATAAGAAATATTTGTGGCAGAGCTCTGAAGAAGCTAGGATTCGTCATGCGTATTTGGGAAGATTTTCAGATGAAAAAGTAAAAGAGAGGTGCTATTTCGCACTCGTCCTGCCATACCTTGAATATGCAGCGAGCATATGGGATCCGGTGCAGAAAGACTTAATCCGGGAACTTAATAAAATACAAAGGAAAGCTGCGCGATTCGTCAAAAACTGCTACGGGCGTACAGACAGCGTTACACAGATGTTAAACGAATTAGGCTGGGAGCCGCTAGAGACTCGGAGGCTGCGCGTTAGGCTTAGATTGCTTGAAGAATTGAGAATAGTTATCTTTCAGAGCGACACGGAGAACATCATTAAAGAACCCCACTATATTTCCAGGTCCGACAGAAACGATAAATTAAGAGAGATATTTTGCCGAACGGATAGGTATGGGAATTCGTTTTTCCCCCGAACAATAAGGGACTTTAATAAATGCTAGGCGTAATTTCATTAGAGCGTTTCCTTTTTATATGTAAACGGCTGGTGTCCTAACACCCCCTGCCACACGCCTATGGAGGCGGCTTGCAGGGTAGTATGTAGATGCAGATGTAGAAATGACCTACATGCAGGTGTGGAAAAATAAAAGTAGATAGTGGGACGGTTTAAGGAGGTTCCGCCGCGGCTGTGTGAGTCAAAACAAATACTAAATTCCACATTTTTTTATTTTGTACAAAAATCCTGCTTTCGCTGATGAAATGTGTTGCCTACAGAAAACCAAAAGTAAAGTAGAAAAAATGCAGATTATTCCACCAATGTATTTGAAATGAGCACTTTTTTCAGCCATAGGAGCCGACTGCAGCGCCATTTCCTTCGAATTGCCGCATTTTGACTTCAATTACGGCAGTAATTCCCTAATAACTAAAAATATAAGGTGGTAAGATGCCTATATTTTATTTTTATTCGATTTCTCTGGATTATTTCCGATAGTTTTCCGCGAAAATTGCATATATATATTTTATGGAAAAATACTATTTTTCCCCGTGTTTCTCTCATTCCCCCTATGAACACCATGTAACTTCAAGTTCAATTATAGAATAAAATAGCGTGGAAAGGTATTATTTTGTTGTTCATATCAGATAGAGTACAACTTTTTCTACAAGTAGACAGAATATGAATAAAAGGACATTTGAGTCATTTTATGGTGGAACCACCTTAACAGACTGTACTTGGGAACTGTGGCTAAATACAATGCTACCTACTTATTTGCTGTGACCAACTGAGAGAGAACTGCTATCCAATAAGCCCTCACTGACCATGAGTGAGCTGCATATCCCCTCAATTCAAGCGGAAGAAGAGACCTCCAGGCCTCTCTAAGGGGTGCAAGGAATAAAACTCATCCTAAGAATAGACTTTACAATAATCTAACAGTACAATCAAGAAACCTGTCACAGCAAAACCTCACGTGCATATTCAGATAGGAAGAAATAATGGAGGAAATTATCACAAAATATCCCAGGGATTTTGTAAGTAAGGGGCCAAGGGTAACTACTGAAAAGTTAGGGTGGAAATATAGGAACATTAGGGTTACGTGAAGTTTACATGGGCATGTTAGTCTCTAAATGTTAGAAACGAGAGTATGAAGAATTAGTAAAACTAAGCCAAAATTGGAAAAAAATCTGTAATGTTATTAACTCCGGTATTTAGTACGTATTTCACTTCTCTTCGTTGAAGTACAATGTTCCAAATTTATAATATAGGTTAACATTATCAACAAATCATGTCGTCATTAAAAGAGTGCTGGTCTCATTTAATATATCTCGATAGTATTTTTTGCTCAGCTTTCATTCAGAAACTAGCCAACACTCTTTTAACAATGAGCACAATGGGATATTAAAGTTAAAGGATACGTAACAAATCAGAATAACATTATTTAAAGCGCTTGAAAAAATCATTAGCCTCATGAACTAGGCTTGTGCGATGACCGATTTTGGTCATCGATTTTCGATGAAAAAAATTCATCGAAATGTTTCGATGACGATGGCTGTCATCGATCATCGTATAGAGTGTACACGATGATCGATGATTATCGATGAATATCGGTGATCGATGAATGTCGATGATCGATGAATGCCGATGATCGATGAATTACGATTATCGATGGCTCTCGATGAACTGTGCAGTAGTGATGAGCGATATATCGCTGTGATTGAATCACCGATACTGAAAAGTTACAATCACAGGCTGTGACTAAATAATCGAAATCACTGTGACTGTGAATTCGGTGAATTTAGCCGATTTAGCTCAGGCTGTTACCGCTGCTACCAACTGCACCAGTGCAACCAACGAATACAATGCTACCACTGCTACTGCGTATTAACTGTGATTGAACGTGATCGCTACTTCTGTATCGTCTACCACAAACTTGAGGAAAAACATGAATTCCAAACATCCCACTGTGGCCCTGCCATCGTCCTCAAGGCGCAATAGCTGGGGTGCTTATACTTTATACATACATTTTGGATCTAAGGCGTTCAAATGAATGGGAAAAAAAGAAAAGTAGAGATATAAGGATATCGATCATCCTCATCGATGGTTCTCATCGACTCCTCGACACCAATGATTCGCATCAACTCATCGACTCATCGGGATCGATGATTCTCATCGACATCGATGATTCGCATCGACTTATCGGCATCGATGGTCGATGACATTCATCGTCATCGATTACAATCATCGCACCGCGATGACTAAAATCATCGTCAATGACTTCGATTAATCGACTCATTGCACAAGCCCGTCATGAACTTCAAGTAAAAGTAGTGCGTCAAGGCTAGATATTCAATAGCCGTAAAATCGCTTACTTAAAAGCCTGTAGTGAATAGTGTGAACACCACCCACCACCACTCGACGGTTATACTGAAAATAGTTACGTGAGCATTTTGAAACATTTCCAGCTCAGTGATAGTAAAATATGACTGCAACAATTGACACCAAGATTTTAGAAGTGTGGGAGAGTGCTCCCCTTATAATTAAGCATATTTGCTTACTTTCATTGTCATTTTCACCGTCTCAGAGCAACGAACTACAAGTTGAACGGGGTGGACAGGATAGCCTACTCAGGGTAGTGTGAGTTCCGATAACTATAGAGTTAATCTACCAATTAGTGGTGGCACAAAAAGAACACAGCAGTTTCATTGCACCTGTTTCGCAACCTAAACAGTTTCACAACGAAACACTTCCGTGAAATACCCGGACAACAGCTAGAGGAACACCAAGCAACAGGCGATCGATCGGCGCTGTTAGAACATTGGCTGGCAGTCCAGTATTCTATGTAATAAGAAATATTTCACTTAAATAAATTAACAATTTCATTTTGATTCATGAAAGATAGGTACTTGGTCAGTTCTAATTCTATCTGTAACGACGGGCGGACATGTGTTGGCTGAATAAACCGGCAACCCCCTGCAACAGATTAAAATCCAACAAATTAGAGCTTATTTACGCAACGCAGCCACACGCGCAGTGCAACTGGAATAGGATAGAAGACGAAACAATCAGCATCAGATATTAGTCGCCGCAGCACAGTACAGAGCGCAACGGCGTGGCTGTGGCACGATCATGAAACTGACCTGTCGTTTGCAACAGTCGTTTGAAACCGTTATCTGACCGAAACAGTTGCGACTGGAGCCGACAACACTTCATTACACCACTAAAACCAATACCCTGACTAGTGAAGCCCTATGAACAACCAACCGTTGAGTTTTTTGTACGTCACAAGACAAGGAAACAAATGAAAAAAACGTTAATTCAACTTAAACACGAGTGTTGTTCAATAACTCTTCATTAGATATATTTGGTGAATTCAAATGTTTTAAATTTTAATCTCAAAATAAATCGACGGATAAATCAGTTTTATCACCTGCAGACTTTTATTTCTTTTGCAAAAATAAATTAGAAAGAATGGTCCAACAAAATCGCAAAGACGAAGGGAAACATAAGGAAGAAAATTCAGTAAAGAATCCAATTTAATAGAAGTAATTTCTTCTTTATTTATTTGTCCACTTGTTTATATATTTGTATATTTACCCACGCAATCCGTTGATGATAAAAGTATAATTTTTCCCTCCTTAGCATGAGTGGTTCTTTTCCATAGCGGAACGATCGTAATTGCTGGGTTGAGCGGCCAGGGAGCGCATACATACCCTCTGGCATTAAATGAAACTTTTAGGACTTGGTAGGCCGGTGGGTAGAGAGTCGGGGGTCTAGATCGAGTGGCCTAGTTTCAAATCGAGGGAAATTCTCTTTGAACATCACCAGCAGTACCCAAAACCTGTGCAATTAGGAAACCATTTCTTTCTGATACCAGTAATGATATTTTTTTAAATATTACAGCTATGGTTCCATACTTGATCGGCTTAACTTTGCATAGTCGTTAGTGACTACTATAAATATTTACAGAAAGCAATAACAAAGACGTGATCGGCGGAAATACAAACCTAAGATATCCATAGTAACAAAAAGGGTAAGTGTAGAGCACTGAGCGTTGAGCAATGCTACAAACAAATCCGTGTTCCTCGAAAAGAATAAATAGTTACGGGACTACGAAAAGTTAAGAAAAAATTAAATACAAGAAATGAAGTACAATTTAAGAACATTAAAATCATATTTTTAAGTACCTCTTATTAATATCCACCAAGGTTGAATTCCTCTTGTTTTGGTCATCTCATTAATTTTGACAAACGTCATCAGAGCTAAATCAAAAGAGAAATAACATATTCACGACCGCCCAAAAAATGGTATTAATTAAGAAAAGCTGTAGATAATTATGTAATTAGATTTTTTAAATCCTCTCCAGTTTTCAAACACTGCTTCAGACTAATTTTAATGCACATATTTTTTTGCTTAACTTGCTCAAAAAAATCGTTCGCAACGGAAGCATTAGAAACAGAAATTTAATTTAAAAAAAGTGATGGATGAAAAAATAAAAAAAAAGATAAAGAATTAAAAGATAATAAATGATGAGAAGAATAATAAGAAATTCCTAAAAACTATCACTCACATTGCACCATTGGTCATGAATTAAATTGTAAAACTTAAATGGTATCAAGATTGCTTGTTTGCTACTTTTAGTTCGAGACTTTACAACTGGTCAAACCTCCAAATTGAGAGAGTTTGATGATCACATTCAACGATCATCAACTGTGATGTAAATCGCTCGTCCGGCGGCCGTCTAACGCAACGAACCCTCGAGCAAAGTTAACCTTGGAGCGCTGTCCCTGCACGTACCCTAGGATCGGTACACGATCAAGAGAGGATGAGATGAAGATACAGAGCAAGAGAGGGAGATAGGAAGTTGGGGCAAGAGGCGTTAAATATAAATAAGGGAAGAGATCATTATAAGTTAAGCTTATCCGGACATGTATATGCACGCACGTACGTTCCCCCACTTCATTTATTCATGCGTATGAAATTCCGAGGCGCCACCTACCTCCCCTCCTCCTCTGCCCCCCCCCCCCCCCGCCCCCATGGGGGCCCTCCAATTCGTCCCTCTTCCTCCCGCACCGCAGCGCTCGGGCCTGCTCTATTTTTCATGGCCCCCGCGAGGCGGCGTCCCTCCCCACTCTTCGCCTCTCCTCGCCCAATGGGATTCCCCGACGCTCTCCTCTTCCCCCTCCCCCTCCACCACCCATTCTTTATTTCTTCCCCACGCTGCTGCATCTTCTGCTTCTTTTCCAACTCACTCACACTCTCCCGTACACATACACTCACCCTTCTTTCCGACCCTCGCCACGCTTTACCGCCTTCCGCGCACACAGCATTCCCTTCCTCCTCTACCATCCCCGAACCCCGCATGCGTACTTCATTTCTTTTCTCGACTTGAAATGTCTTATAATTTGGCACGAATGGGGGGTTCTCATGGGGGGGGGGAAGCCGTAAGCACTGCTTACGGCTAGCCGCACCCGCGGCTGTTGGCGATGCAATAACTTTGGCTACGTCAAATAATCCTTCAAAACTCGGGGAGCGTAAAAGATATCGGGAGTTGTACTGATTGATTACCAACTAGGTGCCCTTTTCCGAGAAAATGTATTATGATGACTTCTCTCTTTGGTTTTCCGCGAAAATGTGCAGTCATTTGGAATTTCACTTGAACACTTTTTATTCGCCAACAAAAATAATTGCACGGTATACTTTTAGCCTTCAGCGAACATATTTGGGTGAAATATTTCACTAGGAACAAACTCAGCACGCTAGCACATCAGAGTCGCGAGTTGTGCTGCGTGGAAATTTTCGGCCGCTCCTAAAATGATCGCAAACCGCAGCGGTCCGCCACCTGCTCCTTGCGCATGCGCGGCACAATCTCAAGGCCTTATACGCATCATATTCATACAGTAGATAGAATGCGAAAACATTTAATTTAATTGTGGATTTAGTCGCTAAGTTACAGAGCCAGAATGGATCACCCTACAAACGTTATATCACCTTTTCCGTCCTGGTACCACACATAGCACAACTATTAACAGTCATATAGAAAGGCAAAATTATGGAACACTAAAAGAATTTAAATAATTTTAATGAGAAAAACCAGCAAGCTAAGCTTTACAATTGAAGTTGGTACACAGAACTTTTGGTAGGGACAAAATTAGGCCTGTAAAAGATGCCAAACTTCCTGTAAATGACGAAAAAAACTTGGAGGTTAAATTAAACCTAGGAAATGGTCTGTGGTAGAAAACACGAAACTAAATCACCAATAAACAAGAGTTAGTTTCTGGTACGAGAGGAAGATGTGTACTATCTGAGATGCAAGCTCACTAGCGAATTAGCAGACAAGGAAGATAAAATGAGTGAAGTAACACAGCCACAGATGGCCCAGTCTACTATATCATTATCAAAAGAAGAGTTCACTAATTCCAAGAAACACTAGCTTCGAAGTAAGGAAGCACTCCATTTAAGCAAAATTTCGGAGAATACTCTCTTATGCAAGTGGTGCTCGGAACAATATAACTGTGACGTGTAAAGTAATGGAAATTTGGTGCTAGAGAAAAATGGTGGGCATTATATAGACAAAGAGTCGCCAATGAAGAGTTCCTGCGAAGCATTTATAACAACAAAAAAACCGTAAAACAAGCAATATTGAAGCTGGAGTTTAAGAAACTATACACACTTTGAGATAGAACAGCTTCCGGAAGAAACAGCACTGGAAAAGATAATGGACGGGAAGAATTATCGAGTAATACCAAGAATAGAATTGAGGCACTCAGAATAACGACATATGCCAACCAACCTCGAATATTGATATGGAAGCATGCCTGTACACTACAGCCATCTAACTTTCATGTGACAAAATATCAAATGAATTGAGATATGTCAAAGCCGTCATTTGCCGCCTTTAACATTTGTCCGCAGTGAAAACGAACTCATGCTCAGAGTAACAACGACATACCCCAACTTGGAGTGCTTTACTTTAAGTCCGCCACAAGTTCATGGCATTGTAGTCAACATGGCGTCGCGTCGTCTGCAGATGCTATTCCTGAATCTCCGATAAAAGGAAAGAAACGTGTGAGAAAGGCAACTGAATGGGTGATAAACAAAAGAAAGTTGTGCAGAAATAGTGGTAAATCGTATGTAACAACAAATTTCATAGTGGTTCCAGATAAAAAACGTGAACAATAAGATAAATGCTGTAACTTTCCTGATTCAACTTGCGTGTTTCAACGTTTTTCTCACGATGTGAAGGACACATTGTATTTAGAATTTTACGGGCTTGGTGATTATAATAAGCAGAATGCCTATTTGTTTAATTTAATGCAGAGAATTGAACCTCGAAAGGCATATAAAAAGGATAGACTTCTCAGAGACGAAAGCAGGCGCAAGTTTACCTACAAATATCATGTCATGATGAAGAATGAAGCAAAAAGCCACTGTGTCAGATGGCATTCCTGAACATCTTTGGTATTCAACAGTCCTTATCCGACGTCCGATTGAGAAATAAAAAAATAGGCCAACATAGGCCGTATTGCATTCTGTTTTCATGTGTAAACAAGCATTGTAAAACATAACTTCACTACGTATAAAATCGTTTCAGGCTTGATTTTGTGCTTGTTTTGTATGATTTACCAAAGTGTCGTTTTATTAAAAAGTGTGGAAATTACCATTTGTGTGTTCTTTCAACATGGATAACTTCACTAAGTAACGTAATGTTTAAAACACAAAAGCTACTCCTTGAACAGTCCTTATCCGACGTACAACGGATAAGGAAGTACGTCAGATAAGGACTGTTCAAGGTGAGTAGCTTTTGTGTTTTAAACATTTCGTTACTTAGTGAAGTTATGTTTTATATTGCTTGTTTACACATGAAAACAGAATGCAATACGGCCTATTTTGACCTAATTTTTTATTTCTCAAAGTATATCCCCTGGCTGTGGTTAAGTGAATTCCTCTGTATCCTTTCTTCATTTTACTTGCTCGCAAGGTTAGTAAGAGTACCATTGCTGAGATGGAAAGTTTCGGGGGAAACAATAATGGAAAGTAAAAGTTGTGTACCGTCCGTGTGTCACTTCAGTCCCAGTTGGTTAGCGCACTGGTCTAGTAAATCATGGGTCCTGGGTTCGAGTCGCGGCTGGATCGCAATTATATTTTCACTTACCATTAATATTCAAAATCTCATTTTTTATGTTGCCTGCAGCCTTTATGCATATATTAGCACACCAATCACCAAAGAAAGCTACTATTGCGAAAAATAACATTGCAATCAGAATGTGTAATAGCTTATTTTCTGCCTTTACAGGAGAACATGTTTGTGCATCACCTTCAGCTGTGAACCCCAGTGCACTAATGCCTACAGATGACAGAGGAGGACGTCATACAAACTGACCATTGAAGATTAGTGCTGAAGCCAAAGAATCTGTGAAAAATCACATTCGCTGCTTCCCAAAATACACTTCTCATTACAGTCGGACTAAAAACCCCAATAGGACATACATATCTACTGTCCACTCCGTTGAGGAAATGTACAGACTTGATGTTAAAGAGTGCAATCAAAAATCTACAGAATCAGATCAGCAGCCAAAAGTAACACCCGTAAAGCTTCATGCATATCGTTAAGTGTTTAATGCCTGCTTCAACATAGGTTTTAAGTTACCTTTGGCAGATACTTGCAAGATTTGTGATGAGCATGTGCACAACCCTGAACCATCAGTAACAAAACAACTGCACTTGGCTCAGGTGGCAGCTGTGAAGACATTAATGAACCAAGAAATTCAGTGGTGCAAAAGTGAAAGTACTGGGGTTCTACTTCTAACAGCTGATCTTCAACAAGCTCTTCCCACTCCTCACATTTCGACGGAAACAGTGTTTTGCTCGCGTCAGCTATGGACGTATAATTTTGGTATTCACGTGTTAAATGATGATAGTGCAGTTATGAATGTATGGTCTGAAAATGTAGCTTCACGTGGCTGTGATGATATCGGTTCTTGTTTAAGTTTTTTAAAAGTTTTGCCTCTGCTGAAATCAAAGTTCAATGCTAATAAACTCATCATTTGGACTGACTCTTGAACTGGACAAAACAAAAATTTTCATATTGTTGCTCTTTGGATTTACTTGGTGAAAATGAAAGTTTTTAACTCTATCACACACAGATTTTTCATACCAGGACACTCATACACGGCTTCAGATATGGACATTGCAGTTATTGAGAAGAAGAAAAGTTAGATGCAGTGTGTGTATTGCCCTGACCAATGGTGTGTTGCTATTGCAGCAGCAAGAGTAAAAAACCCTTTCACTATTAATAAAATAAACAAGGAGGACTTTGTTCATATAAAAAATGGTATTACTTCAAACTTTGTATTTAGAAAAAAAGATGTTGATGGTGCTTCATTGCATTTACGTAAGGTTTATCCATTATTGTGGATCATGATAATCCTGAGATTGTTAAATTTGGTTTATGTTTTTCCGACCTTGATGTGCATCAAACAGTTAATTTTAGGATAAGTAGTAAAAGTTAACATTTTTCATTGTTTAAGTTACAGGAGAAGTAAAGTGAACAGAGAAAGATAAAGAAAGCTAAATACAATGACCTAATGAAAGGACTGAAATATATATCACCCATCTATCACAATTTTTATAAAAATCTTCTTCATGATGGTGACGATGATGAATAAAAATGTAAAGATTTGGAAATAGAGCTGGATTAGTTATTTAAAGATGTTAAATGAAGGATATATGTCAATTTTACACTATGTTTCTTCTTCTATATATTTTTTGGTCTAATAAAGAACACAAAATCACAAAAAAATATTAATATCCATGGTTCAAGATTCAAGACAAATAGACTTAAAATTCCTTACTTTATAGACCCATAAAATATCAAGTCATAGTGTTAATAACTTCCCAAGTTTTCGAAAGAAACAGAAAATATAATTTTTCTCAGAATTAGCGTTGGTTGGGATCTGCCGTTATTATTCTAAGCGCCTCAATTCGTTCGGAAAATATGAAAGAAATTAAAGTATGAAATTATGAGGGAATTAAGGGGTTGTCAGAAAAGAGTCCACAGGGAAGAGCAGTAGCAAACTAATTATTCGATTGACGACTACTGGTAATGTTGATCTTTGCGTGAAGTAGATTCCGTAACTAGTTCTAGAGAGTGAGTTTTATTTGCGAAGCCGACGATGGTAAACGTTTGGTTTTGTGAATACGTGAACAAGCTTACTATACCAGGCACCTTCGTTTTATTATTGGAAGTGTATTGTTTTTTTGGTTTTTTACTTCCCTGTTAGGCCACCTAGATAATAGCAATTTCAGTGACCTTCCGTAGGAAGAAACCTCATACTTAACTCTAACTGGAATTTTTTTTTTATCAAGGCCATCATGATAATCGCATTACCTTACTCGATGATCCTGACCCACGCTCATCCATGAATAAATGTCCTCGGAGTTTGTGGCCACACACGAGAGCGGTTATTTAGTTACTATTAAAAAGCCGTAAGAAATAAGGCCATAAAAAGTGCAAAACTAAACTACGATGAATAATTTTAAATTTTGAATCCCACTAGGTACAAAATTTTCTTTAATATTTTCCTGAATTTTTAAAATGTTTCTGGATAGGGACTGAAATTATTACAATAGAAGATGAGTTAATATATTCTGCAGGTTTTAAAAGGTTCTGATGGACCGTTACTACTCTGTTGATACATCTTACCTCGTCTTTTCCTCACAAATCTCTTTTCAACCAAAGGGCATTTCCTATCTCCAATATCGCCCTTAAGTACTTTCTCTTGCTAATTTACGAGCATTAAACCTTCGACATCCCCATACCTCAAATAAGTAGTTCTGAACATTTAATCCGCCTCCTCCAAATAACAAACTCCAAAGGCATCCTCCTCCTATTGGTACCAAGACAATTAGTTGTCATAGGAGTCATGATGTCACACAAAGATATAGGAGTACCTCCAAAGTCATAGAGTTAGCAGCGACCGTTAAGGACTCCTAGTTTTATTGCATACACAATTCAGATACTTTTCCACCAATTAAAAGAAAATCCAAGTACACATATTTCGGGGTCAGTTACGGCACAAAACGTGAGTTGCAAGTCTAAATTTATCACATCAAATGTATGAGGCGCTTTACTTCTTACTCGACGATTATGCTCATAAGGAATGCGAAAAGAAAGTCACTCCGTTGCGAGGACTGGGAGATAATAGCCGTATGCACAGCGTTGAATACGCTTCAAGTGCGACGGCTCGCTTGCCGACAACCACCGGCCTTAATATACAAACAGACACACCCGGGCACGCGAAGGCACAGGGCGGCGGCGGCCACTTCATTCCCCCTCCGTACAACAGGAGGAGGGCCAAGCCAACGCCACGTTTCCTCGTTAAACAGAATGCTCTTATAGTGTCCACCGCACTAAACGTAAATTCCACGAAAAGGCAAATTATCCTCCTTGCTCATTTTTTCCGCCCTAATTTCGCATTCACTGGCGGGCTTGTTTTGGTTAGTTATGTTTCAAGGCGTTAATTTCCGTCTCCGAGCTCCCGGCTCGCTGTGTCTTTTTATTTCATGTTTCTTTTATGTGCATCTTGCGCTCGGGGTATTTTTTGCCAAAGATTACTTAAGTCGCCGCATTGGACGCGCAGTCGGAAGCTGCAAATAGCTTCCTCAATTAGTCAAGGCGTCCGCGTATTTTCATCTCCTGTAGCAGCAGCGAGGAGATTCCGAAATGCAGGCCGTAATTGACTCACGGGACTGCACTTTTACCACCCCTTTTATACCCTTAAAATGTTGAACGCCGGCAAGCTACAAAGATTTACATTCTTTTTTAAGCGAGATCCCGTGGAGGCACGGACCACACTCAACTCATGACAAATGGTCTGCACTGACGATTAATTCTTTGCTGCGCCATTAATATCTTCCCCTCAGTTTCCCCGCCTTTTCCAAGTTTGACCCCGAATTCATCAAGCACAAAAAATACAAGGGAAGTCAAGAAATTCTTTGAAAATGTTTTTAAGAATGCTATAATGATAAGCTTTGGCTTATTTTCGAAAAAAAAACGGAAGCAGCTCTATGCACTTAGGAAGGTTGCAACGTAACAAATTCATAGTTGAAGGAAATTTAGCACATGTCACATCCTACAATAACGTAGCTAAAATATGCTATTTTTATTCTTCATAGAGTGTGGTATAAAACGTATATTGTCTCTAAATGAAATATATTTTCGATTATGTGCAAAAGAAATAAGATCAGTGTACGATTTAAGTACTTTCTAAACCACATGAACAACCAACACCCGAGCATTACATTTACCATGGAGAAAGAAGAAAATGATCTAATTCCCCTCCTTGACATCTTAATCCGCAGGAAAGAAGATGGAAGCCTAGGGCATAGCGTTTATCGGAAGCCAACTCATACTAACCTGTACCTTAACGGACAAAGCCACCACCATCCATCGCAAAAAGCCGCCGTGTTATCTACATTGGTTCATAGAGCCAAGTTAATATCGGATAAAGTGAGCATCCCAGCCGAGTTGGACCACCTAAAAAGAACATTTTCACAGAACGGCTAAGGCAGACAATAGATTTATAAGGCCCTAAGTAATTCCAATACGAAACAGGAGAGTTGCCCGGGGAAGCCGCCTGAAAAACCATTGGCCAAAGCTTTAATCGCTTATTTTTCAACCATATCGGGCAAGATCCACCGCATTCTACGACGGTATAACATCCAAACTATCCACCTACCACCACCTAAATTAGGCACCGACTGGTGAAGGATCTTATCGACCCGAAGAAACCAGGGGTTTACCAGATTCCATGCGAGTGGGGAAAAATATATGTGGGTGAGACAGGCTGAACGATTGAGACCTGGCTGAAAAAGCACCGAAGGCATTTTAGATTAGTGCAACCAGAAAAGTCGGCAGTGGCGGAACATAGCATCTATGAAGATCATGCCATTCGATGGGGAGATGCCGCTCACAACGCTACTGGGACCGCATACTCAAGGAAGCCGTCGAAATCCACCTTAATCCAAAAGATTTCAATCGGGATACTGGCTTTCATCTGAGCAATACTTGGGCACCTATAATAAATTGCATGAAAAAAATAAGGAAAGAACAGAAAAGATTTCAAAGGAACATCAGCCAATCAGACGACACCTGAGCTTAATTGCTGGACTCGTCAAACGGTCAATTCAGTTCAGTGTAAAATCCTACATTGAGAGAGTAACACGCCTTGAGAATGGAAAACAAATCGTTTTCCGAAAAGTCGGCCAATACGAAGCCAATTACCTGGTGCAGAGCCCGAGAACAATACCTAAATAAAATCAGGTTTCACTTTGTGGAATTACATTTTATAGCAATAAATAAAACTTTTTCAATCCACAGTTTTTGGCCAAAACATGTATGTACAATCCGGATTTCAATGCTTTTGCATCACCATGCAACCAAGCACCTGATGATGATTCTAAAGCATTGAAATCCGGATTGTACATACATGTTTTGACCTAAAACTGTGGATTGTAAACGTTTTATTTATTTTTATATTAAAAAAAGCTCTATTTAATGGTAAGGGAACTAAAAATACCGTATAAACATAAAATTTCACAATTAAAATCAAAATACCAATTATTCAGAATGGAGAATATTTGGAATCATAAAATAAAGATGGAATATCTTGCCAGGTATCAAGTTAGCTAGAAAAATATTATTCTGCAACTTAAAACACATATCTAGTTTAACAGAAAAATGCAGTTACCAATAGGAAATATCAATTTACTTTGTGTAATATTTCAAAATTCATAATTAATTTTAGAACTTTCTTGGCCTTTGTCGCGAATAAATAATGCATAGGTACTTAGTGCAGAGAATACCCGAAGGTAATATTCACGAATGAAACTTGTTAACGTATTCCATTGTATTTTTTTATTGCCTTTGATAAAACACAATGAAAATACAACTGCCTCATTCTCATTTCCAGCAGAAAGATTTCATCAGTGAAATAAGGTAAATATATACCATTAAAAAAAACAAATTTTTAAGAAGCAATCTACTTTTGCGAAACACAATCTAAAATAAATTCATATAAATCACAGCGGAAGCCTCCGAACCAACACTATCTATAGTTTCCTCCACAGGTATTAAGGAGGTTCCGCCGCGACTGTGAGAGTCAAAATAATACTAAATTCCACATTTTTAATATTTTGTCAAAAAAGTCCGGCTTTCACAGATGCAATGCGTTACCTATAGAAACCCAAAAGTAAGGTACAAAATATGCAGATTATTCCACGAATGTATTTTAAATGAGCACTTTTTTCCAGTCATAGGGGCCGACTGCAGCGACATTTCCTACGAATTACTGCATTTTGACTTCAATTACGGCATTAATTCCCTAATAACTAAACAAATATGGCGGTAAGGTGCCTATATTACATTTTTATTCAATTTCTCTGTATTATTTCCTTCTTAGAGACAGTTTTCCACGACAATGGAATTTGTATTTTATGGAAAAATATTATTTTCCCCGTGTTTCTCTCATTACCCCATTGAACACCATTAACGTCAAGTTCAATTATAGAATAAAATAGTGTTGAAAGGGATTATTTTGTTGTTCATATCAGACAGAGGACAACATTTTTTACAAGTAGACAAAATATGAATAAAATGACATTTAAGTCATTTTACGGTGGCCACCTTAAAAGGTGTTGGCGTATTACCGAAACCAACTGTTCACAAATCTATGGCATCGTGTGATTTTCAAATTTCACCACTTCAAGAATTTCATTCAATTTCAATTTCAAATTTCATTCAAGAATTTCACCACTCAAGGACGTGCCCGCGGCACTAAGCTCATTTTTTTCCGTGTATTTTCTCCGTCATTCATTCCGAAACTTTGGATGAGGTAAGAAAGAAGGCGGTCTTGGATCAACAATAACTTTTTCCCATAAAATGAAGTGCTCTCAATCATTTTAGTGAGCTCAAACTCAACATGCTTAAAATCGTACCGTGTGAAAGGGTGAGATCCCATCCGAATACGGAATCAATTCCGATTATCAACACTGAAATGAGAAATAAGTACGATACTTATTTTCCATCCAATTCTTGGACCCAACGACCAATCACAGGCAAGCAGGAGAGTTGAGCGTTACGAAATAATATGGGTGGCGTCGCTGGAATCCACCAAAATAACAAGGCCAACATGATCTTTCGAAGAATTGTTCATAATTGCTAAAAACAGTAAAAAATGTTCTCGTGGACAAAATAAGTCGAAAGTCTCAATATTTATTTGCCTGCGTCTCCTTTCCAGAAGACATCGTCACACAAACAATTACCACAGCCACTTCATCACAATTATTCCACGATGCCATGGCATAGCGTAAATATGCCAAAACCCCGGTCGTAGAGAAGAGAAGGTCTGGAAACTTGCCATCATGGTGCTACTAAATACATGGTACCACTACTACTTCGTAGTACCATACTTGCCGTCCAGGCATGTTCCCGTAAAGAAATCGTTTGCCGCGCAGGCCGGTAGAGGCACGACCTATCCAGGAGGGCATGTTCGCTATAGATCTGTGTATGTGACAGCAGTAATTAATGTTCGTTGATAGTGAAGTTATCATTACAAGAATGGCTATTAATTTGCAACTCCAAGTACATTAAACATTTTTAAACTTACTAATGACTCTAAGGTGATCAGTAACAAATGTTTTGATGAAAATAAAAGATTATATTTCCACGTCATCCGCATACTTAATTTTAATTGACTACTGCCATAATGCCGAAGATGATCACATAGAACCTATTGCAGTGCGAACAGGAGAAAAAGGCAGTTGTTTCAGAGGATTTTTTTCAGTTAGGTACGCAGTGATGATTGAGTGAGTGGTGCTATTCCTCTACGGTATCAAATAGGAGTGTCGACTAGTTCCAGCTTTTATCCATATTTCGAATCGCCTTGTGGAATCTTCGTCACGAGGTCTTGTGTGACTATTATTGTAATAATTCAAATGGTATTTTTTTCTCGACCTATTTTTGTACATGGTGCAAATGTATACAATATTGTCCAATATTACAGATTACTAAGGTATTAAAAAAAAACAATTTATAAAATAGCACATAAAAACTATAAAACGCAGCATAAACTCGTATATTCAAAACTTAAGTCAGATACCCCTGTACAGCTAAGAAGCAATATAATTTATTCTATTCCATTAAAGACTGTGACAGTAGCTATATAGGCCAAACATCCCAATATTTAAAAAATAGGATCTCGCAACATAAAACATCAATTAACACTAAATTTCAACTTTGTGCATTAGCAAATCATGCAATTACAAATAGTCACTCATTTAAATTCGAAGAAGCCAAAATTTTAGGATCACAACCAAAATTATCAATAAGATTATTCAAAGAAATGTACCACATGTCCAGAAATAAAAAAAGTTGCAATAAAAGAACAGACGTTACTTATCTAAGCAAATTTATCATAATTTAATAAATGACACACAACTTTTCAACAAAGAAATGGATCCAAGCAACCGAATTAAAATTGTAAATAAATAAAAACAGCACCAAACTTTAAAGGTAACAATCTTGAATGTCTATGTATTTTAATATTTAATGACTGTGAATTAACCATTATGTAATCAAAAAAGAATTGTCAAACAATAAACATCATGTATCATTTGTTTATAGCCCTGAAGATTGATAAATAAAAATCCGAAACGTCGGCAAAAGTTAAAAAAAATATTATTTGACCTAAACTCATGACATTTGCACCATATTATTGTAATTTCTTGCGATCAATTTCAGATTTGAAAATTATAGAATCGCAAAGGTCTCTCCTTATAAATCGCCTAATTCAGCAATGCTTACCGCACGAATACTGCCTCTGCAACCGACGAGACGATGTTAGAAAGGGTAAGCCGGTGACCCATTGCCGTGTACCAATGAAATGGAGTGAAAAAAGTATGTAAAAAAGGTGATTCTTCAGTAGAATTTACCTTTTGGAAGGAAAGATAGTTCATGTAGAAATAATAGTTAAGTTTTAAATGTACAGATCATTTGATTCTGATACAATACACAAATTAGCTGGTTCTTTACAGTGTAAAAAATTGGAATTCACAAAAACCAACTACAATCCAGAGGCAATAAATATTCAACTCTTGCCATTCAATGCTTGATAACTTACGAGGGTGAGGTGAAAAGTTCTCGGCCTTACACAGAGATGGTGAAAGTACCAATGAAATTCTGGTTTTGTTATATTCGTACACCTTTCCCAACAATGTAGTTCAAATTTCAAGTTGAGCTGCCTCATTGTATTGTGGTCACGGCTTTTTGAAGTAGACGTGTTGTGTGTTTTTCGTTCACATGGATAAACTGGAGTGTCGTGCTGTCATAAAACTATCCATTTTGGACGGTTAATGGCCAACGGAAATTCATCCAAATTTGGTGAAGGTTTATAAGGACTCTTCTCCTTCATTATCGACAGTTAAGAAATGGGTGGCAGAATTGAAACGTGGCCGAAATTCTCTTGAAGATGAACCATGTGAAGGACGTCCCAAAACTGTAACAACAAATGAAAACATCGAAAAAGTGCACAATATGGTTTTTGACGATCGGCGATTAAAGGTGTATGAAATAGCTGATGACATAGGCATATCAGAGGAAAGAGTGCGAGAAATTTATCATGAAGAATTAAATATGAAAAAGCTTTGTGCATGTTGAGTGCCGCATTTGTTAAATGCTGACCGAAACCAAGGGCGTAAACAAATTTCTCAGCAATGTTTGGACCGTTTTCAAAATAATAGTTTGTGCTCTGAAAAACTGAAGATTTTGTGCTCTGAATTGTTACTGTCAATGAGATGTAGGTCCACCACTACACGCCAGAAACTAAATAGTCATCGTAGCAGTGGGTGGAAGCCGGCGGGCCTGCCCCAAAAAAGGCGAAGTCGATTTTATCTGCCGGAAAGGTGATGGCCAGTGTTTTCTGGGATGCAAAAGGGATTCTTCTAATTAATTACCTTGAAACTGGTAAAACTGTAAATGGTGAATACTACGCAAGTCTTCTGGACCAACTGGATGAGAAAATACGTGAAAAGAGGCCTGTGTTACAAAAAAATAAAATCATCTTTCACCAGGACAAAGCCTCTTCCCACAAAGATGCTTTGGCACTGGGAAAACTGAGGCATTTGAACTAAAAATAATTGGAAAATTCATCCTATTCACAAGATTTGGCACCATCTGCCTTCCAACTATTCCCACATTTAAAAACATTTGTAGATAGAAAACGTTTTGAGTCCAATTAAGATGTTATGGCAGCCGCAGATGGTAATTTTGCAGACCTACCAGAATCGCACTTCCGTCATGGAATCTACTCATTTGAAAAACGTTGGACAAAGTGAATAGACATAAAGGGGGACGATGTGGAAAAATAAATGCATTTTTGACATACAAATTACAGTCTTTCATAGGCCGAGAACTTTTCACCTTGCCCTCGTAAATTAATGTCTCCTCAATCCCATAAATGGGGGAAAAAACTGGCATCATTGGCCGTTAATAGGAATTGATTACACATTTAACTATGGTGCGTTTATTGCTTTCATCCCAAATCCCATCAAAATTTCCAATGAATTTGAAATAATTGGGCATGTTCAATGAAAAAGCGTATTCTAAATACATAGGTCCAAATTGATATCAGATAATTGGGATCATTCTCAGAAAAATTAATAATGGGAGGATATTGGGAATTGTTCAATTTCTTACGAGATGCATGAAGGTCAATCATAAGGAAATAAGGTAGGAAAGGAGTGAATATGATTGTCAGACATCGCCAGGTAAGCATTTGAAGGCCTAGCTTGGTTGCTGATCACACGGGTATGCGTCACTGAGAAACTGGAAAGGTTTTAAGGGAGACCTCGCTGTAGAAAAAAAAAACGATAAAATGTCGGATTTAAGTGTGCATCGAAGTAGATACTTCTCCATTTAAGCAGTAATTGGAAAGGGGAAAAGTAATGAAAAGGAAGCGTAATCCATTAATGTCCAGAGATACTTTTTTTTGACAAATTTAATCAAATATTGAATATTTATCTCTCCAAAGGTACCTAATTTCGGGAAATATAATTTTCCAAAGTATTATGCAAGTGGAACAATGTTTTTCTTGCTGGCAACTAAAGTTGCCACTGGGCATTTACATTGTCACTTGATTCATGCATTTAAAACTGCAACAAACTAGGGTTTTTGCAAACATTATTTTAAATAATTGCCTCAAATTTTCGAAACGAAAAAATAGGGAAAATATTTAGAACAAATAAGTTTTAATGTTTTTAACAATTGATACAATAGTAAAACATAGAGCATACACTGTTATGCTTTATTTTTTTAACACCGAAAAAGTTTTAAATGTGATACGATGCGAAACATTCAGGATGAAGAACACTGGCACTTTATGCATCGATAAATGGTTCTCTTTCCGCATACCTTACATATTTTATATTTTAATACACTTCGGACATCAACGTGATCCTTACGGTCCATTCGATTATCATCCACGGGTTCACGATGGGACCGTGACCCTGTTTTTTAGTACCATAATGTCCCAAGATGTACCTTACTGCTTCCCTCCGAAACTTCAGAAGAGGGGTATTATGACCCAGTTTCCTGCACAACAGCCACCCCTGAGTACATGAATCATCTAATCCCCGAGAAAATAATGCCCACAACATTTTTTTCTTACAAATACTTGTGCGGCACTTGGCGACGAATTGGTCATGCAACTCTTCACCACCCATATTTTCGATATTATTGTTGGCATAGAAACGTATATTATCTTTTCTTACTGGAAAAATACCTCTTCACCGGTTTTGTCCCCATTGAGGAAACACAATCGATCATTGCAGTGACAACATCATTGTCCTCCCACCTTGCTACCAACAGTGATCCATGCGAAACGTATTCAAATTCACCCCGTTTCTTTTTGCTAAAAATATGTTTTCCGGTCAGCCGAAAATGACTTTTTACCCTGTTTTCGCAAAGCGTTTCTCTTTCACCCAACCCTTTTTCTGATAAAAGATTTAACAGGTTATCAGACCTACTTTATTGCACAGTCTTAGAACAACACCCACGCCTTAGCCGAGATTATTTTAGGCAGGTCTCTGTGAGATCTGGCATATGGTTCAACATGGTAAACATATCCTGAAGGATCAGCCAAAGTACACAACTGAAATCCAATTCTAATCGGCTTCCTGCGTATAAATTGTTTAGCCCCGTGAAAACCTGAGTACGGTATCATTGATTTATCAATGAAGCACTTGCCCCCGGGAACCACAGCTTTAAAACTTTAGAATTTCAAAATAAGGTCTTTGAAATAGGTCTATAGAATTTCAAAATATCAGGAATCACTACTACATGAGCATTTTTGAGCATTTTTGACAAATCATCTTTCAATACAGGGCATAGTGGATGGATGTTTAATAAAGAATAGTTGTATAAAAAATAATACCATATTTAAGGCTAAACATTCAAGTTATATATTCCATGGATACCTTGGACCTCAGGAGGTAGGAGGAGGAGGAGGAAGTTACATGTGTGGCTAGAATGAAACAGTAACGCTAAGTAAAACAGTGAGATAGACTAAACAAAACCCGATGTCAGTCCTACATTTTGAAATGTTCCTGATGAGTCGCTCGTTGCAAAGCTTCACGCTGCTCTGAATCCGACAGAACTTTGAACAGAGAATTCCACAAGGATTGGTGTCCATACCCTTTAGTACAACGTGGTGCCACACACGTTCACGGCATTCTACTTTTATCCGGAATTATCTACAAAGTTTCGACTAACATAAAAGTAACCAATACTCGTACAAAAATTATAATCTTACAAGAAATCCATGAAAGCAACAATTAAGGAGGTTCCGCCGCGACTGTGTGAGTCAAAAAAAATTCTAAATTCCACATTTTTTTATATGTTGTCCTGCTTTCGCTAATGAAATGCGTTACCTATAGAAATCCAAAAGTAAAGTAGAGAAAATGCAGATTATTCCACGAAAGTAATTTAAATTAGCACTTTTTTCAGCCATAGGTGCCGAATGCAGCGCCATTTCCTACGAACTACCACATTTTGACTTCAATTACGACATTAATTCTTCAATAACTAAAAAAATAAGGTGGTGAGATGCCTATATTTTATTTCTATTCAATTTCTCTGGATTATTTCCTTCTTATAAATAGTTTTCCGCAAAAATGGTATATATATTTTAAGGAAAAATTCTATTTTTCCCCGTGTTTCTCTCATTCCCCCATTTAACACAATGTCATTTCAAGTTAAATTATAGAATAAAATAGCGTGGAAAGGTATTATTTTGTTGTTCATATCAGATGGAGGACAAGTGTTTTTACAAGTAGACAGAATATGAATAAAATGACATTTAAGTTATTTTGCGGTGGAACCACCTTAAATGAATCGCAAAATTTCATTCTTATCTCACCTGACGCACACGAACTGCCTTCAGTAAATGGAAATGCCCACTACCACTCGCCCTTAGTGGACCAGTGGCGAGAGAATCGCACGGCGAATTGAGGAAACTACTTCTTCAAGAGAGCATGGGCTCCAATGGGATTGGGATTTGAGGGGGCTGGCCAATACAATATGGCGCTGAGCATAGAAAATAGCGTAGTCCAGCGAATGCCCGGACAGCGCTGCTGCGCAATGAAATCAGCATCGTATAAACACAGGCTCCGATGCATCGAATCCGATTTAAGTCGCGAATTTGGTACAGAGTTTTCGGCGCTTATTTCAGTAGTTACCGAATGCAATGGTGAGCTAAGCATCGTATCCAACGGCCTTATAGCTCATCTCATCCGGGACAATTTAATTGGTCAAACAACTCAAAGGATACACTTGTTAGTGCAAACGAGACTACTCAAGGAATCAATAATATAAATAGTTATTCAAATGCCTCAAAGTAAATTTGGCATTCATTAACGAGTCTTTGACATTTAAATCACTTCCGATGATCGTGACGAACATATTATTTCAAAAGAAATATTTATTTTTAAAATCTATACGTAAAACTCAGGGCGAGTATCAAGAAAAAGCTTTGATCGACGCACTGGTTGTTTGCGAATATTATTTCGGCAAAAGGCCTCTTTCTAACGCGCTGTCGTTTGATTTCAAGTTGCTTTGTCTTGCCCATCTCATTTCTCTACGATTAAGGGTATCACAGAATTACTGCAATCAATCAACTTTCAAACCAGAAAGAGCCAAAAATATGAATATATTCCACTGTTCCCCAATTCACGGGGAGCTGGTGAAAACCTTAAGTCTTGAAAAGACTGGATAATGAAACACTAAACATGAGCAGATATTCACGTGGAAACAAGTTCAACCTTATCCATCGGCTGCCCTACCTATTGTCCTAGAAACAGAATCCACTCGTCCCGTTGGCATGGAAAACGCCCAATGCCATTGGCAAAAATAAGCGCTATTTTTAAAAGTGGTTCCGTAAAGTTTCCTGATCTTTTTCAGCAGGAAAACATTAACTATGAAACCCGTAATTGTGATTTAATTTAATCATATCATCCTGTATATATGCACTTTAAAATCCATTTCTAATGTGATACTAGTCAAACCATACTTTCCTGGTCGAATTCTCGCCGAGGACAGACGTGCATTACGGCCCCTCTTCTCTTGTGATTTCACAATGCTTAACTACCACAAGTGTTAACTCGGAGTCAAGCGAGACCGTGGGTCGCTGGCTTGCGCAAAGTGCAAGGAATTATTCCATACGACGTCTCCGTTTCGGACAGCAACCTACAGTCCATGGTGGATCTGAAGAGGGCTTGGATCTGCGAGTCTAGCGTCTCCAATCTTAAGCCGTCGCGTGGCGGCAACACTCCGATCAAGGCAGCAAGTATGAACAGTCTGATCTGAGGAAAACTGTCTCTCTGTGGCAGGCTTATCTTGGTGAGCAACCTAAATTACTTAATTCCATTAAAGAAACATTGGCCCAAAAGAGTGAACCAGTGCAATCAGTGATAATTAATACTGTCTCTATTAAGAAAACGTGTACTTGACCTTGAATTTCAACTCAATCGAGTTGAGCAACAGTGTCTAAAAAACGTGGTTGAGATTCATGATTTTCCAGAAATTGATGGAGAAGTGTTATAAACCTGGGTTTGCAAAATTGCACATTATCTGGATATTAAACTTGAACTGGGTGATATAGTCTACCTGTACCGGTTAAAACAGCGACATCGCGTGTTAAGTGTAAATACACCCCGATACTCAATTATTTCTTTTCTCTTTGTAAGATCACGCACCGCTGCTGACATCATCAACGCCCGCAGGGTCAAAAGGACATCGGTTTTGAGGGGTTTTCGTCTTCCCCCCAAATTTACATCATTGAATCCCTTACTCTAATCAACCGCAAGCTCTGCTCTGCTGCCAGAGGTCTAAAAGGGGGGGGGATAAAATATTTGTGGGTTCGTGACGGGAAAATTTTTGTCCGTCAAATTGATGGCACTGAAAGATTAACAATTCGATGCGAAGAGGACTTTGATCTAGTAGAATATGATACGGGGGAATTGTTCACCCAAGAAATATAGCCATCCTGAATCTAAACATTCAAGCATACGCCTTGTTAACTGTCAGTCATTGCCTTTTCATATAGATGAATTCCACTGTCACTTTCAAAGAAGCAACTTTCACATCATATGTATGACCTAAACGTGGCTTAAACCCACTATTCCCGATAGCATAGTTTCACTCGATTCCTATAATCTCGTGCGGCAGGTTAGAATCGGAAAAACTGGTAGCGTTGTCGGAGCATTTCTCCGCAATCGGCTACACTTTTCCATCCTGACCTCTTCTGCACCATCCTACATCCAGGAAGCCAGAATTCTTAATTATGAAGGTATCCGGTGTAAATTCTGTGAAGCTGCTACTCTTCTTTGCTAGTTGATAGTTTAATTGCTGCTAGTAGTCTATCGGCCACCAAAAGTTGGGTTAAACGAAGAGTTTGAAAATGTTTTCCTGCAGTATTATGTAACCTACGAAAATGTAATTATAGTTGGAGATTTTAGCACTGATATGCTACGTGATAACTAAGACAGCACTCATCTTAAATTTTTTTTCACTCTCCAGAGTCTTTACCTAGCCTCCTCGGAAGGGACTCATCACACTGAAAAGAGTCACACATGTTTCGACTTGTGCATTGTTGACGAACTTGACAAGATCATGGTATTTTTCTAATATCCAGTTCCGTTCCTTTCTGCTCATGCTTTGATATATATTTCGTATAAATTCAACCTACCAGTCACTCGACCTGTCCCCTTTGTGTTACGAAACTACAAAAATTTTAACATTGACTCATTCATTAAGGACCTAGAAGAAATGGACTAGAGTAATATTCTTCTCCCCGGAAGCATTGACTCTAGGCTGGAAACTTTTAATACTAACTTGTTAACCTGCCTTTACACTCACGAACCTTTAATTAGATGTAACCCGAAGCGTCTTCCTGCTCCCAGTATGACTGATGAATTACTTTTACTTATCTGCAAAAGGAAACGGCTTCGTAGAGCATTCATTCGGACTGATAGCCCCGATTTGCATGAACAATTTGTTTTCCTACGAAACCGCGTAAAACAGTTAGTTATATAATCTAAACGACGGTATTTCTATAACACTTTCTCTACTTATTGTTAGAGAGAACCCAAACGTGTTTGGAGAGAACTAAGGCACCTTGGTTTATTCCAGCAACAGGATAACTCCATAGCTGCTAACATAAGTGTAAATCAGCTAAATGAATATTTTACCTCGTCTGCCGCCTCTCCGGCAGTGAACAGCGGTACTCGGTAGACACTTACCTCATCCTTAAATTACCGCAGCCTGTTACTATTCCTTTCATTCTAGAAATTTTCAACCACTCCCTTCCTGTTTCCCAGTTTCCAACGTCGTGAAAATCATCTATTATTCGTCCCATGAATAAAGTAAAGACTCCATTGAAACCATCCGACTATAGATCATTTTCACTCTTTTGCACTATATCCAAGGGTTTAGAACACATCGTCTACAATCAGACCGTGAAATACCTATATCTTGGTGGAAAACTCGACCCAGATCAATTTAGTTCCCGTCAAGTTTTTTTCTACCCAAACTGCTTTAATTAAACTAACCGAAGACATAAGAGTAGCAATGGAGAAAAACATGTTGACAATTCTCATTTTATTTGATTTTAGTACGGCATTTGATCGCGTGAACCACGCAATCTTAATCGATAAAATGATGAATCAAAACTTTTCTAGCTCTGTCATGAACTGGTTCCTATCCTATCTGCTGGAACGTCGCCAAGCCGTCTAGGACTCTAACGAAGAGCAGTCTAGCTGGGCTTCTATATCGTCTGGTGTTCCTCAAGGTTCTGTTCTTGAGCCTTTACTCTTCTCTATCTATTTGCTTTATCTGCCTCATTGTCTGAAACATGCCAAATATATTCTATACGCAGATGACTTACAGATTTATTGCATCCGCACTCCCTCAGAACTTGAAAACACAATTAACAACATAAATGCTGATAACAGAAGCATTTGCCAGTGGGCTAAAAATAATAGTTTTTTTAACTCAGGCAAAACAAAATCATTCATTTTTGGATGTTCCCGTCTAAAAGCAACTGTATCCCTTGATGGTACCCTTCCTATTACAGTTCTCGATGAAAACATTCCTTTCTCAAACTCAGCACGAAATCTCGGCGATATCTTTAGTAATAACATTTCATGGACCGATTATCTTCTACTATGAGTCATAGGATTAATACTGTACTATGGCAACTAAAATTCCATCGACATGTTCTACCTTTTAATACGAGAAAAATGCTCTTATCAACTTTTTTCCAATCCTCGACTATTGTTCCCTCGTATTTTACGACTTGAATGAAGGACTTAAACTTAAACTTCACTGGGCCTTGAATTCGTGCATTAGATTTATTTTTGATCTCCGTAGAGGTGAGCACATTTCTCCTTATTACAGAGAGTTGGGATGGCTTGAAACAGAATCCCAAAGAATTTCTTTTTCTGGGGACTTTTCTGCATAGCCTTTTTCAAGGAAATGAGCCCAAATATCTCACAGATATGTTTGTAACAAACCAAATAATCTGGATGTATGTACCAATTATTTTTATTACCCTGGGCATAGATCAACTTAATACCATAATTCATTTATGGTGTCGGCTTCTTTGTCGTACTCCGTAAAACTCAAAACTTCCTCCACCCATCATCTGCTCTAATCCAATTTCCATAACTTATTGATGGTGGAACAAAATCTCATGAAACTACATGTGAATGCTTCTATTTATTTGTTTCATAATTTTGAGAGTAAATTGTTATTTATTGTTATGAGTGTCATAATCATGATTGTTTTGTTTGATTGGCAATTGATTTTTCTATTTTTTGTTTGTATCTTCCTTATATTTTTTTGTATTGTTATTCATAGCTGTATGCAATTTCAATATTGTAATTCTCATGAGAGTTCATTTACTCCTGTATTTTGATGAAGCCTAACGGAGCTGCTGCTCCAGGATAATACATTTTGTTCAATATCAAAAATATCAAAATACTTCGACCGGAGGGTGGCACTCTTTCTCGAGCCGTCAGGTGCAACTACTGATTAACCACTAAGAGATAAAATATTTTCTATTTTTTTCCTGAAAAAGTACGAGAGGAAGAAAATTGATATTCCTCGGAGTAATAATAACACTGCGAAGCAGAAAACGGTTTTATATTATGAAAATTGACTTTATAATCAGAAGGGCATCGGTGAAAAATGTAAAGACTATAAAAAATCATCAGAGTTATTCGTAAAAAAAATACCTCGAACAGCAAACCTAAGAAGACGATTCTGCCAGTGAGAAAGATGACGCCGACCTATGCCTCAATGCGAATAAAACTCAAAAGGCGATCCAACAACTATTATAAACGGGTTAAATAAGGAAACATGGCCTATGAATTAAAAAAAGTTGCACATGAAGAAACGGATCCATGTAAGAGTAAACTTTTAATTTGAATCAAAATATCGGAAGGTCACTTTAAAAAATCTTAAGTCAATCTAGAATGGCTAGTAATATACTTAGCCTTCGGTAGAAATAAACCGTCCTAGCGTAAACCTTGCGCTAATTTGGGGACCCTATGGAACACCTAGTATAGACACTGAAATTGATCTGTAGTGGACACCACACCTCTGCAAATATGGTGCTAGATATTTTAACTAAGTGACCAAGACATCACATTTGTAAGCAAGCCGGCTAAGAGGGCTCATGAAAATAACTAGTGCAGATGCCTGCTAGTTCAACGGCGATGATAAAAAGTTAAGGATATAATCTCTCGGCCATTATCTCAATTCAAACGCCATCGCAATGTGCCGAATTATTTTACTATTACAAATAAGTGGCAAAAAACTGGGTATAAACCAGATTAGAGCAAAATGGCACTTAGGGGTGTACCACAGCCACCCTTAAGAGCAAGAATTGACGCTAAATCTACAATCCTGGCCCACGATGGCCAACATTCTGAGACTAAACACATGACAGTTTGACTTTTCCTCCACTTCATACATAGCAACTATTATTCCACATGTTCGCTTTTTCTGTTCGCCGCAAGCAGAGACAGTTGATTGAATTTGCATGAAAGGGTCACCACTCTCGAACACGCTCCATTTCCAAGTAAGAATAAAAATGCATGCGTATTTATCAAAGTATTTTTTGAGCCTGAGCATCACCACTGGAAAAGAACTGACGTGACGTATAAGGCATCATAAAACACAAGACACTTCGAGGTGCCTCCTGTGGCAAGATATGTTCCTCGCAGCCCAGAACCTTCCGGTAAACTTCAAAAACAGAAATAATGATTCCAAATATTCACATTCTGTAAAACCTATATTTAAGGGGTGAATGACTAGGAGGATAAATACACAGCGTACACATTTGTGGTACTGATTGTGCATAAATTGCGTTTTCTCCTAGACTTAATTACACCTTCTGAAGGAACCAGCCTTGTGAAATTGCTGCACTAATGGATGTGCCGGAATAGGAAGTTGGTGCACGAAAATGCCTGAAAATATGCGCATGCAAAAATTCGCAGCGCAAAAAAGCGCTCCAGTTTCATGGTAAAATATGCCAAAATATTCCATCGAATTGCAAAAATATGCTGATACATGCAGGTATGGACAAAATAGCAAATATTTTAACCCTAAGAATTGCAACTTACATTCTTATTATGCTTAATATTAAGCAAAAAGCTTGATCATACCTACGAAGAGAATTTCTATTCCCTCCAGTCTTAGAAGATTTCATGGGCGAGCCATTGGGTGAAACCGCAATGACGGAATACCTGTAATTACGTCATGGGAAATGCGCGCGAAATTACGTCGTGAATTCGTGGAGTTTAACTAGTACATCTCAGGGCAGTATACAGTCAAAAGAAGTAAAATCCTCGAACATTCGAAATTCAAGCGTAATTCACCACTTCGGAAATAGTACAGCAAAAAGGGATGTTAATTCGGGTGCCAATGTGTAGGAATTCACTGTGAAACTTTGACTGACTTGACCGAATCCGAGCTCAGAGCCCCTTATTGGAGTCCTGGTGCCTTATTCCGTAAAACTCAATACGGTCGAGCCTCGGAAAATCCGTGAATGTGACTTCACTTCCCACGATAAATCTCAGCTTTTGAATGGCCCTATTTGACATTTTAGAGGCTGTGACGTCAAAACTTCGTCACTTTCGAGACTCGGAAATTCCGAGGACATACAGAATAGCCCATGTTACATCGAAAATCCATTTTAATTGGTGCGCATTTTTGGGGGGGGATAATGAGAGTTAGATGTTATATTACAAATATATAACACGCGTATGCAACACTATTAAGTTCCAATCATTGCATTAAACAAATGATGTGGTACGCAGTCACGCGCACGGGTGCGAAGTTATACACCGAAGGCGGTGAAATTCGCAATGACTTGACGGGGATTCGAACCCGGATCTCCCAATTGCCGATCAGGTGTGTTAGCCAGTTACACCAGCAATCAATCTCAATTCAAGGCGAATTTCTGCGGGGGGTTTATCATCTTGTTCGTATAAACCCCCTGCTGAATAAGCCTTGAATTAAGATGGCTTGGTGGTGTAACTGGGTGACACAACTGACCGGCAATTGGGAGATCCGGGTTCAAATCCCAGTCAAGTCAAATGATTCTTCATAGCGAATTTCACCGTCTTCGGAGTATAACTATTAACTTGTTCGAACTTATTTAACTATTAACTCACATTTTTAAAAATGAATTATCATTGAAAAACTTATTCATATTATGCTTTTAGCACACGAAAGAGCATGTGACATCCAGTGGTTCGACCAACTGCCAACTCAGTGACAACCATTCTTGATTTATATATACGCCGTAGAAAATAGACTCATCGACCACACATCTTGAAAAAAGTTGCACAGTCTTGCTTCCATTTTCTCTCATAACGATACCTGATTCTTTCCTAATAATAAAACACTAGCAATTCACTGAGTTTAATGAGCCTTAAAATCATTTGTTGTCTACAAAAATAAATTAACGGAAATGATATTCGCATTCCTAGCATAAGCAAAAGTCAAAAGTTATGACGCATATTAATAGTATTGTTCAAGTGACGTCTCCGCTTTGAACCAAATGATCTTGCGTAAAACATATGCTCCTTCATTTGTATTTCATTTTAAAATTTAATGCAAAACTTTACTTTAGCATAAAAGTTAATTTCAAAAAGGTAGGTGAACGCCCTGAGAGCTCTGTAATTAACGGCAATAATTCTTCGATGCATGTGCCGACGAAAATTTAAATAAAATACCATCTCCCAACTCCATACACAGTCATTCTTTTTTTTCCTGCGCGAGAAACATCTTCGTAAATTTTAATTAAACGCAGTGTCGCGAGTCAGCTGTTTCCCCTCGTGATTCACGAGCCACCTCCCATTGTAATCCTCGCAACCTATGCCCGGAGAAAAAAAGAGCGAGGGAAAAAAGAGCTCTTTTCGCTTACTTCACATCCTCTTTCAAGATAGTGTACGTATGTTTAATTTGCTTTTATTTCCCTCAAAAACTTCTTCAATTTCTTCACCCTCATTCTTTCCCAAGGCAGCCATTTTTTCAAGAGTGAGTTTTGAAATCCCTCCCCCCAACCCCCCCCCCCTCCGCCCGCTCCCACCCATTCCATCTCTTCTCCCCCTTCTCCTCCATCCCCCCCCACAGAAAATAATCAACCCGTCCTCCCACCCCCGCTTTTCCGCCCAACTCTCCCAAACGACACCAACGACGACAAAAGCAGACATTCGACGCTTTCTCCTACACCGCTAGGCGAGTGCTTTTCGAGTGCAAGAAAACATGCCACGAAAAGTATTAACACACCCTCGACAAAGCAAGGGGGCGTAGTGGGCCACGGGCTGCAAATATTCCCCGACGACGCATCGAATACTCGATTTCCAACGCCCGAACTCCTTCTCATCCACGACGCGGACGCACCCTGCAATGTCCTGTGCGGGGAAACACTGCTGGCTGCTCGCGCCGGAGCTAAAGCCGTTACTCTATATCTTCGGCAACACAGTACGGGAAGCAGTGTTGCCTAGTTTTCCGCAAAAGATAGGTCGGCGCTGCAATCGGTATGGTTCGCTTGTGTGTGTCAAAAATGACCTGTGTTAAGGTAGTTTGAGCGAGATAGATCCCTAGTCATAATGGAGACCATATTCAAATTTTATTCTTTGATTTCAGCGTCTGTAAGAAGTATGAAATAAATATTGTAATATTAATGGCGCAAAGATATAGTTATATATGCCCAAAAATCTCAGCAATCAAATAAATAAAGATACATAAGTCTCTAACTTGACTCATTTTTTCCCGCCGAACGGCTGAAAACCCTTCAAAACAGCAGATTTTTTTGCGATTCTGTAAAAGTTACTGTGGTGAGTAATAGATTGTTTTTTATAAATAGTTGAGAAAATATGCAATCTATACACCGTTAGTTTTTTGACCAAATCTAGGTGTTATAAATGCATATTTCCTTCAATATTCTCCCTCTGGAGCGCTTAGCTATAATCTATCCCATGTAAAACAGCTTATATTTACAGGCAAATTCCTCGAAAAGTAGTTCGGCAAGGGGTTGATATTTTTATACCATTGGAAAGATGAGAGTTGTTTATTTAAAATGAGGCCAAATTCATCAAATTCTAGGTGAAGTGATTTTTCACTCAAACTACCTTAATAGGGAGGCCATTTCCGGTACTTTTATTTCCAGTATCTTCAGTTGAATCACGGTCTTTCCTTATAAGAACCACCTTCTCTAGAGTGGCGGCGCTACAATCTGCTTGGTCCCGATTTTTCGGTGCATGCGGAATGTTTGGCAACATCCACAGGGGGCAAGTATAGGATCCATATGTATATTCATGACCGTGACGAAGAGCCTTGCCCCCGATGGGTGCAGTAAAAACAGCAGAGAGAATAAAACAGAACCAATTGAAAAGACTGGCTCGACTGGCTCGACTTGTAAGCGAGAGGCTTTGCTCCGATCTAAAAAATAACGTTTTGACCACGTTTTCGAGAGAGAAGCTTTCGGATTGCAAGGGTGGTGAGGAAAAGTCATCCTCTTTTCAACGGCATCTACATGTTACCTCGGAAATCACCAAACAAGCGTGTGGCAGGGGGTGTTAGGATACCAGCCATTGAAAAGTGACAACAGGAAAAGAAATTGGAAAAGAGAATGGGCGAAAGGGAAGAGGTGTCTTTGTGACTCGATTTTTTTCTTGCCAGATAATATCACCAGAGGTGCGCGGAAAGTGTGAACCTATCAGTTCGGCAGCATAGCAAACATACTTTAAGGCCGCCACACACCGAATGCTATGTTAAGCGTGAGAACTGTTCTCGCAACGGACGTCCGCTATGTGCGCGCACACACCAGAAACTAACTAGCCGCATAACTATGTAGCAAGATGGCAGACAGCGTAAAACGCACTTCTCAGGTTTGACACTTGACTATTCCGTTAATATTGACGTCATTGCAATGATGAATGAATGTATACAATGCACATAGTGTGCAGAACTAATGCACGTACTTTAGTTGGAATTGCTCTGTTGTAAGTAGGTTAAAAATGTATTTGAGCTGGCGGGACAAAAACGCTCATTAACCGCAATAGATTCTGCGCATGCGCCATGAAAGCAAAGCGAAGAGGAAATTGCCGGCCGAGCTATCCCTTGCGATATAGCTCAAGGGAAGTTCACATCGGTTCGCATTTGGAGTGAACGGACAGCGGGAAATCGCTTTACGGGACACGTGGCGAAAGCTGATAGCGCGCTTAGCATAGCAATCGGTGTGTGGCGGCTTTAATCGCTTCCGTCAAATCTAGAGGTATTGAGCAGGATTCAAATAATATCTTCCGTATTGCCCTGAAACTTGCATGATCTGTAACATTCTAGTTATCTTAGCCTAGCCACGTGTAGCCTCCAAGTTTCTAGCAGCTACAAACCTAGTCCTATCATTAGCTGTGTTACACTCTCAACTCGGTCATAGCAGTATTACCGGGGCGTCCAGATTTTGCTTGTATTTTGCTTATTTTTCGCATTAAATCCTTCTGTGAAGCGTTTTAAATCCTCGCATTGCACTCGAAGCATAGTCTTACTCGAGCGATTAATTACTATCTTAACTATAATGATCATCATTTGACGCACCATGGAAGATGCTGCTCGGCGAGGATACCGGATAAAAAGTTGTTATCTATTCGCAAAATGAATGGGAATACTTCCTCAAGTGAATACATGTTCCTCCATTTTACCTCTCTCTCCTCATCGTTATATTTTTATGCAAAGTCAACATTTTACTTGAAATTTCTACCCCTCATTATCTCCTCAAGTTTAAAATCTCTATGAAGGTCTCGTTTTAAGCTGATTCGCATTATCAGGTTACAATTATTTTGCCCTTAGCTATGACCTAGCTATGTACCGTTAGGTTGTCCCAAAAAAACCGAAAGTTCGAAAGTTGAGGGGGAATTTCCATTTTCCTATGCAAATGCATGAAAAAACATCCCATAAAAATTTTCAGCTCAATCGGACAGTATTTGACCCTGCCGAAACGCATTCAAAGTTTGAATTTTTGAGTTTTCCAAATTTCATGCAATGTTGCCTACCCTACAGGAGGCTCGAGTGTTAAAAAACAACCAATTTTAAGTTCAAACCATCTCCTTTAGCTCTATAGTCGTTGACAGCAACACTTGAGTCAAAATGAGCTTCATAGCCACAACTCGGTGTGTTTACAAGTCCCGCTCGCCGTTGCGGCCGCCAGGCGCCAGTCGAGTGCATATTGCTGATATGGCCCCGCCGTGTCGCGTTGAGATTCGAGTTATGCGCTTTCGGAACATCGCTCTGTTTATGTTAAAAGTATCCCGGCTTAGTCTATCAGTCACTCGTGGAGTTTAGTGTTGTGCACTAACTGAGAACGTGAGGTATTGTCGTGTGTTCCGAGGTCGAGGCTGTTTCGGCGGTGGCAAGAATGAGCGTGAAGTCGAAGGGTACGCCGGTTATGCGAAGTGCGACAAGTGTGTGGTTGGTGGGTAATGAGTCCAAACATTTGCCCGGCAATGGTAAACTCCCAACGCTGCGTGAAGTTCTCAAAGTTTTCTTTTACAACCTACACTGTTCTCCAGGATCGATGTCAGCGGCAGATGCAGCAAGGATTACAATCAAAGAGTTACTTGTTGTGTGGGGAAAGTCTAATATTCCTACGCAGGAGGTCCGAGCAGCCATTAAGAAGCTCCTGACAGCTTACGAGAACTACCGTGCCCTTGGGAAAGACAAAAATAAAACTAGTGAGAAGTCAGTGTCCGCAAGAGAGGAATTCAGCAAAGTGCTCGACCGTCTGTTTGACATCGGCTGCAAAGACGCCCTTTCAAAAATTACTGTGGAGGAGGATAAGTTGTTTTACATATCTATGAAAACTGATCGAAAAGGATATATGGCGGGTATTGATATAAAGTGGTGTAAGCGTTTAGAAAACCGTAAGAGACTTCAAGAAGAGGATTTTTTAAGGAAAAAACGGCATGAGAAAGAAAAGGAAATATTGGATGAGAAAGTGGACCTCGTTCGACAGATGTCTGCGGAGAGCACGACAAGCTCGTCGGATTCGGAAGAAGGTAATTTTTTCCGGGTGCGGGAAGGGTGACCAATATGGCAAAAGAAAGGGAGAAATAACATTTTGTTACTTTTACAGAATTTGAAATGCGGACAAGGTCCGGAAAGCGCCGTAGAGTAAGTATAATGTCCGACAGCCTTGTGACTGCTTCCCTAGATCGGACTCAGACGTCCTCTGCCGCTGGGTCTATGATAGTCCAGGCTGTCGCCAATGCGACAGCATCTGCATTGGGTTTTAAAGGGGTTGAAATCCATTTAGTATCTTCCAAATCTCATCTACATAGAATGAGAGTGAATAAAAGGACCGAGACAGTAAGGCTTATCAAGGAAGACTTTCACCCTCAAGTTCCTTTAGCAGTGCACTGGGATGGGAAATTACTTCCAAGCAATGAAGGTATTAATACTTTCTTTTTATGGCGGCAATTATTTAATTGTTACTTATACTTTCTCCTAAAAATTGTGATACTTAATATTTTGATTGTAGATAAAAACAAACTGGCCGATCGATTGCCTGTGCTGGTCACGGGGCAAGGTATAGAGCAGCTTCTAGGCGCTCCGGAGTTGGCGTCCGGGTCCGGGCTTAACACAGCCTATGTAGTCACAGGTCTTATCAAGGATTGGAAACTAGACAGTTAGGTCATTGCCATGGTGTTCGATACAACTAATCAAAATTCCGGCCGATGGAACGGAGCTTGCACACTTCTTCAGCAGCAACTTGGCAAAGAACTCTTACACCTTGCATGCCGACACCACATTTTTGAACTGGTGATTGGTGCCGTGTTCCATTCCTTGATGGGAACAAGTAATAATCCTGTGCTGCCGTTTACTGACACCTTGCGCAAAGAATGGCCGAAATTAGACAAAGGTACTTGTCACTTTAAAGAATTTATAATTTGTTAAATTTTTACTCGAGCTTTTTTACTCACATGCTTTTCCTGATTTTCGCAGACGCTTACCGTACAGCGGGAACAACAAGAGGCTGTTTGAAGGATATTTCAAATGTAGATGACATTATCAAATTTTGTATTCTTCAGCTGCAGGTTCGTAAATGGCAAATGTCAGGATGCTCATGGTGATTTAAAGTCCATCCTCAGGATTAGTATTTAAAATTATGCCCCATATTATTTCAGAACCACCATCCTCGAGACGACTACAAAGAACTTTTGGAGTTGTGTATAGTGTGGTTGGGTGGTGTGGTTCCCAAGAAAGAGAAGTATGTGGTTCGCCCCCCAGGCCCAACTGACAAATCACGGTGGATGAATAAGGAGCTCTAAGCTTTTAAAACGTGGATGTTTGGCAATCAATTGCGTTTGTCGACACATGACAGTGACAATTTATTCAAATTGTGTTGCTTCATTGCAAGTGCATTTATGAAACATTGGTACACCTGTCCCGTGGCAGTGAGCGCTCCGAGAATGGATCTTGAGCTACTTAAAGTCCTTGCTCGGAAGAAAGACCCTCACTAAGCAGCAGCTTTGGCCAAGTTTTGTAACCATCTATGGTATCTTTCCGAAAACTTGATTTGTATGGCCCTCTTCGATGAAATGGTTTCTGACGACGAGAAAAGAGACATTGCGGAAGCAATCAGAGACAATGAGGGGTCTGATGATGACGCACCTCGGGCTACTCTTCCGCCTAATCGACCTATTAGTGAGCTGACTCTCGCTGACTTCGCTTCGAAAAATTCTGTGAAGTTTTTCAAAATTATTGGTATTTCGCCGACATTTTTGTCGCGAGATCCGTGCACATGGAAAAGTTCCATGAAATTCCACATGCCAAACCAATAATTTGTTTGTTCGCTTTCTATAGTGGAGATTAAGTACATGTAGCAATCTAAAGTTTAAAAATCTAAAGTTTAAAGTGTGTCTAAAGTTTAAAAAATAGAAAATTTAAAAATATAAACGGCCACACGTAAGTGATTATGAATCAGCATTGAACTTCAGGGAGGAAAATCTATTGCCTAACATGGATATGACGGGAATTATATGAACTTTCTAGAGGGAAAATGCGCATTGAGAGAAGGTAAATCATGCCATGTATAAGAAAATTCACGTTTAATGTACAAAAATAAATAATCACAATAATACATATGGCAGACCTTTCATTTTATGCGCGCATAAAAATTATACCATTCAAGAAAAATGGTAGACTAATACTATCAACGAAATTTTACCGGTATAACAAAATTTCAAGATATGAACATATTTCAATTATATGAAATTAAGAATTAAATAAGAAAATACAGCTGTTGACAAGAATATCTAAATATATTAGTCATAAAGGAGAAATTTACAAATTAACGGTTACAGGGTCATCTGACTCAGAGATTTAAGATAGAAATGATACGAATAAACTTACGATACACAATGAAGATTAATTTTATATGACAAAAAATAAATGATGATGAAAGAGATCTAACATACTTTATTTTATTTTAATCGGAAGTTATGCTGAAGCCTATTATACGTTTCTGAAAGACAAAAAGTTCATTCACTTGGCACATACTATCCGAGTTGAGCTGCCTTATATTTTATCCATTCCCCTGCAGCAACATTTTAACTAAAATCTCCCCCCTTTTTTTGGAAATTTCGAGTAAATGGTTAATTAGATCCCACTGGTCTCAACTTTTGTCGCGGTGGCTTTGTAGTCCCGGTGCGCACATCTCGATGGCCTCCCTTTCTCCTCAGTTAACTTTTAACTAATATCACGTAGAGACTTCCATTTTTTTAACAGGCGTAAAACTATGGGATGTAGGAATCGCCCACTCAGCAAGGGTTATGAGGATGTTACAACAGTCACCACTTTCTGCCTGCCGTAGAGGTATACAAGACAATAGCACTGGTAACTTGGTTATTCGCAAGTAAGTAGAAACTGAAATTGGTCCCTTGTAAGGTGACGTTATTATGATTATTATCATTTGTTAAATGCATGCGTTAAATATTGTAGGTAATAATAGATGGTGTACCGGAAAAGGTAGGTTCAGACGGAGATGATTGCCTCTACTAGTCTAGCAGAGCCAAATACCGCAACCTCCATTCAGAGTTTCTTCCTTCAACCATTGCGTCAATGACATTTTTGAAATCTATTATAAATGCAACGCTTCGCATCGCAAATCTTTTCACATCATTACGAGACCTTGAAAGGAACACGAGGCCACTTTACCAAAAGCTTTTGTTTACGCAAAGAGATGCTTGAACAAATTCTCTTTCAAAATTACATTTTATAAGCATATCAACAAACGCTGATGCACGAACAGGCGTTCATAAAATAGTCCCCGTTCCAATTTCTGGGAATTCGTTTACACATGCTTTCACGTGTTTACCAGTGCGAGCACGTGTGTCGTGTAAACGCACATTTACTGTATCCGCAATTACGTATTGCGGATACAGTAACTCCGTGGGCTATTTCCCGCGATAGAAATTGCGTTTCAAATTGCATCAGTCTCGTTACCACTAATCTTTAGGTAAATGGAAATGAATGGAAACAAAACGTCAACACCACGAAGAACGGCACGTATTCAATGTGCGCGACGCAAGGCCCAAAAGGGATGACTGACTCACGAAACGGAAGGAGAAGGAACCAGATGTTACGAAAGAGAAGAGACGAGGTGGAAACGGAAGAGGGATGTAAGGGAGGAGGAAGGAAGGGATGGGAAGGACGAGGGAGGAGATAGAAGGAACGTGAGAGGGAGGAAGCGTGGAATAAATAAATATTTCAAGGGAACGAGGTCGGCGCGGAGTTTTCTCTTATTTTCATTTTGACGTTCCTCCAAGGAGAAGACTCGCAACCCACCTCCCCTCCAACCCCCCTCCACAACCCCCTCTGACGCCCCTCCCCTCCAACGACAACGCGACACAGCCTCATATCCCATTTGTTCACCCTCTCCTACTTTTTATCTTGCTACGTGGTATGGGCGGTATAGATCCCTAGTCATAGTGGAGACTATATTCAAATATTATTCTTTGATTTCAGCGTCTGTAACAAGTACGAAATAAATATTGTTATATTAATGGCGCAAAAATATAGTTATATATGCCCAAAAATCTCAGTAATCAAATAAATAAAGCTATATAAGTCTCTAACTTGACTAATATTTTCCCGCCGAACGGCTGAAAACCCTTCAAAACGGCAGGTTTTTTTTAGCGATTCTGTGAAAGTTACTGTGGTGAGTAATAGATTATTTTTTATAAATAGTTAAGAAAACATGCAATCTATACACTGTTAGTTTTTTGACGAAATCTAGGTGCTATAAATGCCTATTTCCTTCAATATTCTCCCTCTGGAGCGCTCAGCCATAATCTATCCCATGTAAAACAGCTTATATTTACAGGCAAATTGCTCGAAAAGTAGTTCGGCAAGGGGTTGATATTTTGATATCATTGGAAAGATGAGTTTTTTTTTAAATGAGGCCAAATTCATCAAATTCTAGGTGAAGTGATTTTTAGCTCAAACTACCTAAAATTCGAATAAATAGATGATTCTTTGCTATAGGCCTGTATGCATGTACCTGCACATTTCAATTCATTCACGCGCAATATCCATAAGCCTCTTGATAGTCAAACATACAAAGTTGAAGATATTCATATCTGCCGAAAATATGGTGATGGCATACTTAGAAATAACCACGAGAAAAAAAACCGGCGTGGACCGGGAATCGAACCACAGACCTTTAGCCTGCCTTTTGCCAATGCACTGCTGATCACTACGCTACCCACGCTTCCTAATGAGGGTTCATCACGATTTTTGTATTTTACTTTATCGTGCAGGGGACCATGACAAACGATCATTTGTGAATCGCCTCTTAAAGATTCCAAAAATTGCCAGAAATAATGGAGTCTAAAGTTGAATGGACGGGCAACCTTCCCATAACGGCCCTGACGTCATTGCATCCATCGCTTCTTCCTTCTTCTTCCCGATGCATCCTAAAAGATTCCTTAAAAAAAGGCTTTTGCGAAGATGTCCACTTCTGCCGGAAATACAACAGTAAAAAAATTTAGAAAATCCTGTGAAAAAATATCCGTCTTCACCGGGAATCGAACCACGGACCTTTGATCGATGGGTGGAAATGACGTCAGAGGTCGCTTTAGCGGAAACGGAAAAAATGCAACTTTCTACGATTATTTATTTGGTTATTATCCCTTAATGTTTCTGAGCAACTCCGTAAATCTATACGAAAAGCATTTGCAAATTTGATTTCAACGGTTACATCTAAAAAGCATTCGAGTGATAATCCCCCATTCCCCTTGGAAATTCCTAATTCCCGGGGAACAAGATGTTAAGTCCATACAGTCCATCAAAGATGACAATTCAAGGGAGAAGAGGGCTTGATAGAGGCCGCAACCCATGTGGTGGCATCCTAAACAACAGCACTTATGCCGTGCTTAGCTACGCATGAAGAAGATATTCAATCCTGTTGAAAATACGGCGATGATTTTTTTTCGAGCCAATTTCCGCCTATACGAAGCTGAGCCTGACTGCCATACAATAAATTCAGGAAAAACTAGTAAGATATGAAGGCGAAAATATTAATTTTTCCTCTACTTCTTCAATTCTAGGGTTAGGTCGTCGTTGGTCTTTTAGGAACCTATCCTTTCCTCGGTCCTTGGATTTCTCTTTTTACTCTTAGTTTATACTGAAGGGCTGCTACAGGTAATCTGTTTTCTCACATTAAATTTGATATTGTCACCATCTTCTTCCATTTTCCTTGGTATTCTCATTTAAATATTGGATTTTAAGTTCTTTTGTAATGTTTTCACTTCTGTCATGAGAACGAGTAAGAACCCATTGGTGCAATTTCATTTTTTTACCAATGGTGCATGTTTCCTTCTCCATTGCCTCTAAACGTACACCAATATTCTTCACCAGAACTTCCATGTTTTAATTTTTCAAATCTAAAACTGGTTAATATTCTATCAACTCTTATTTTTGGAAGAAAACTAGAGCATTAAATTGGGAAACAAAATTTCCAATTCGAAAGGTTCCTTAACGGAAAAATACGGAAATTTGAAATTTCAGAAGGGTAGCAATAAAAACCACTAAAAAGCAATATTCTAAACGAGTGTTTGTTTTAAATAAAAACTAAAAAATAAATTTTTTCACAATAAAAGACGTCCAATCCGTCCGTATAAGACATTCTTATTAACTAATTAGAAAATGGGATAAAATTTCGTTTTCACACTTAGCATCCTAATAATACTTGCTTAATAGCATCGAATTTGCCGTCAAACAAATTAGGAAAAATTAAGGACCGCATCGAAGTATCTATCTTCAAGACCGCATGGTAACTTACTGAACTATGTACATTCTAAACTCGGTTCAGAGATGAAAATGAAAAAACTTTAAGTTTTTGGTTCCACAATCATCTTTTTATTAGATGGACGCAGGATTTCGATGTTCTATAACGTCATCATGATGATGACGTAATAGTAAGTCGAAATCCGGTTCGTGCTAATAAAAAGATCATTGTGGAACCACAAAGGTAAATTTTTTTAATTTCCATAATCAATAAGTACCACCAAGTTACCCCTGAAACTATCAGTTGTATCGGTTTATAGAGTTTTGAATCGAACAGACCATAAGTGTGTTAGCGGGTATATTGTCAGGTGAAACTTAGTGGAACTTGATTAACATAGAGAAATGAAAGGTCTCTTTGTAATTCCACATGAACTTTATTTACGACCTAGGTTTTGACTTAGGAAGTAATCAGCAGATACCTGATGATGGCTTCATAAGCCGAAACCTAGGTTGTTAATTAAATTCATGTGAAATTACCAAGTTACAGCTTTCATGTGGAGCGAGTTAAGTTAAATATCCGCGTTAAGTCTCTCAAAAGCCAAGGTTTTGAGATAATTTAAAAATTTTGGGAAATGATATATTTTTCACTTTGGAAAATTCGCCTCAATCACGTCCTTTCAGTGCAATTACATTGTCAGCAAACTTCATCATGACGCCCTTGTCTGCTTGGCCACCCTCCCGAGGGCCATTACCTCCCGCTCGAAGACATTAGTCGGGTACATCGTGCCCCCCCCCCCCCTCACACCATGGGGCAATCACTCCAGTCCTCGCAAACACCCTCCCTCTCCACTACCACCACCCTGTAAACTCGATTACCTACCCTTTGATGGGCTAAATAGTGATGGGCCTTTCTTTTTATCGCGATTTTCGCCGGCGCCGAGGGAGTATTCATTTTACCCGGCTTCATCCAACATTAAAATTAACCTCCACTACACTTAATTTACGGTGAAAGGGCGATAGCGTGTGCACATGAGGTACTTTGCTTCAAAATGTGAGTTAAAAATATCAGCATGAATTAAAACACCGCACAGCTACGGTGTTTCCTAAAGCCATAAAGGGAAAAGCTTTGCGAGAATTCATTTAAATAATGACATTAACACCAGGGGTTAAAGTATAAAAGATTTAAAATTATTATTTTATGCTCGATGAAAATAACAAATTAATAAAACAGATATTTTTCGATCAATATTGGATTAAATGAAAAAGAGCTTAAGTATGAATAAAATGAAGATTACAGGTGAGAAAGTCACGAAATAGAGAACCAGACTTTTTCCATCATTGGTCAGTTGCATTAAACGTCATAGCCTAGTATCAATTTGGCAAACTTCTAAATGCATAGTTGTTCAGATTATTCACATTTATGTATAAATATATTTATTTATTTATTTATTTATTGATACAATCGCGAAGTGTCGCAGTTCACCGAAATGAAAAGAGAATAACTTAATTTTGGGAATTGGTTTGGAGGTCTTAAGGTCCTGTCACATTTTATCGGGATTTTTGACGCGACCTACCAGCCACAATCCTAATTTTTCCCATCAATAAATTGTCATGAAAATCCCATATTAACAATCAAATATTGCCAAGTTTCTGAATGATCTGTGAGTGATATGGGAAAATCATGTCTCCTCGGGAGAAAACCTCAAAGTGCTATTCCCGTACGAGTGCACACCGTGGCAACTGAGATGAAACATAATTCCCCACAAATTCAGCGTTTAAAAGAATGAGCAACACAAGAAAGCCTCTCAATAGAAGAAGCATAAACTTGCTTTATCCTAAATTGATGACGAGAAATAACTTACCGAATGAGTTTTAAGGCCGAACTAGAACACTAAAGGAATATATTGTATTTTATCAGAGGTTTTCTAGATTTGGCCGTCGAGCAATCAAAGGTTTTCTTTCTATGGCATATACCTTCTGTATGATCCACATTAATTCAGAGAGGTTGATAAGTGACAGAACCCTGTCAAGTTTAGATAGGTTTCAAAGTCAAATTCAAATTACTCCATAGTCCATTACAGACAGATACTCGAAGAATGATAAAATAGGTCTGTTAATCAAAATCATAGCGCACACCCAAATTCTGAGATAAAATCCGAGATAGGCAACAGAGGTAGGGAGTGATTGATGGAAAGTATAAAAGGCTGTAAAGGTAACGTCAAAGGTCTCTGACAGAAGAGGTAATATTGTTCCCATAATTCAAAAGCATACAATGGATGAGTAGACTACGTGGCGGAGAAAGTGTAATTCGATCAATGCCGATATTTTACCTCTTTTCTGTTGAGATAAGCAATTACCAAAATAATATTTGTGAAAATAAGTAAAAATCTATCTTAGGTATAATTTGACAAATAAATATAAAAAACGTGTGAAAATTAAATCATCATCATCGGTGAACAATCCTAGGATTGGTTTTACGCAGCCCTTCACTCAATTCTTCCATCTGACAACCTCTTCATATTGACGTAACTCCTCTCATTTACATCCTTCACAACTTGCTCCATATATATCTCATGCGAGGCCTGCCTTTTCCATTCTTCCCGTTCACTTTTCCCTCGACGATTGTCTTCATCAGGCCGTCGTTCCTTAAGATGTGGCCTGAATATAAACCTAAATAGCATAATTTCAACATTCTTACGACCATTTTCTCCTTACATTCAACTCTCCCGGATCGTTGTCTCCCACAACTCACGAGGTCACATGGACTGTGACGAATCGATATGCAACCATACTTATCAAATTTCAAACCAGTCACAGAAATACACCATTCTCTACCTGAAACAGCCATTAATCATCTCTTGAGATGAGAGCTTCACAAAGTATTAAAGAGCAGAGAGCGAAGCCAGCCGTTAAAATCTTAACATGAAGAAGATAGATCTCATTGTCAGCCGTTTATGAAAGTGCTGCTAAAGAAACAACATGATACATTCTTGGCACAGTGAGCATAAAAAATGAGCGTTTTGCTCAATAGCTTTACAGAGTTCTATATTTCATACCCTGCATTTCCGCCCAAGAGTCAGGCAGAAACCGCCAAGTTCAACGAAGTAACAAGGGGATCGTTTTTCGCCTATTCAGAAGGCCACAAAACTCATAAGTATGAACAAGATAATTGAATCACAGGTCACTAAATGCATTTCAGGGAAACCTACGTACCAATTATGTCATAGAAGATTCCTTAAGATTCAGTTTAAAGGAAATTCATAATTTTGAGTTACAGCCAGATGGAGTAGTAATTAAGTTTAACGTGCTCCGACGACTAAGGTCATTTCACACCTATAGCCTGCCACTTGCATACACACTCGAAACGAAGATCACCTCTCCAGCCGAGAATTCGAGCCGAGCCCTGCGATGCTTAACTTTTTAAGGGATCGAGCGGGAACCGGTACCGTAGCCGGCCGTTACCCTTGACACCGTGAAAACTTTCGGAATAACTCTCGGGTTGATATATACATAAATAAGTAAACTATAAAAATACTGAATTTATGTACTGCGATCCATGGATGCGAAGAAAAAAATCACTGCTAGCAACGATGTACCGCGTCCATTGTACTATGTATTCATAGAAAAAGAAACGGCTGAACCAACTGCGAGTTGGCGCATATGTTCTTGAAACCCACCCACCTTTGGAGAATCGCCACAAACCTGCCATTAGGGACAGCCATCAGAGTGGCGAACGGGATCAAAACACAGCAGAGGTGCACGCGAGGTGCTTCGTGCATCCTCGACATTGTGTCGTCCCCGAAAAGGGACCGAGGGAGATGAAGAGGGGACAGACGAGGTTTGCTGGGAGAGGTTGCGGGTGCTAAAAGGAAAGCCACGCACCGAATGCTATGCTAAGCGAGAGAACTGTTCTCACGACGAACGTCCACCATGTGCGCGCAAACGCCAGAAGCTAACCGCACCGTGCTATGCAGCAATATGGCGGAATGTTTTTGTAAAGTGAAACCTGTGGTGAAACTCCACTTTTTCCAAGATGACGAAAAGCGAAAAACACACTTCTCAGGTTTGATACTTGACTATTCCGTTTATATTGACGTATTTGCAATGATGAAAGATTGTATACAATGCGCATAGTGTGCAGAACTAATGTCCGTAATTCAGTTGAAATAGCTCTGTTATAAGTGGGATATAAATTAATTTGGGCTGGCGGGACGAGAGACGAGAGCGACGAAAAAGGACCTTTTGGGAAATATCATTCGGTACGCAGTTGTCGGAACCGAAGTAAGGTGGGAGGGGAGGGAGAGGTGGATTGGAAGGGAGGGAAAAGGTGACTTGCCAGGGTGCCTGAGAGGGAGAAAGTAGTGCTCCCGAGGGAGGCTTAATAACAGTGATGGATTCGGAATCCCCGAGGGGGCATTAGGGGCGGCTGTGCGAGGGGAGGCAGATGCGGAGAGGACTTCGCTTATCCTCAACACACTCCATTCAAATTTCAAGATCGCATCGCGATAAATATTTTGCATCGAAAAAGATGCTATGTATCGCAAGTAATCGTATTATATCGCATGGTCGTGCACTGTATCGGAACAATTGCATTAAGTTGCACAGTATCCCTATTATCAGAGTACTTCACATATCACTTTTTATTGCATTATATTGCATACGTGACCCTATTATCTGATATGGAACTGCATCACATACGCCGCTTAGCATCACATTACATTGCACTGAACTGCACAATAGATGAAACTAATATTCCCAATGCAACTCAATATATCGCTTATCGTAACGCAGCACATATATCGTGTTATAAGTTCTAACACATTTCATAGATTTCTATCGTATACTTCGTTGTATCGCAGATTTATTTATTTATTCATTGAACACATTGTAAGTGGGCATCGCGCCGGGTGGCAACGACAAACATTAATGATAAATTTAGGTAATAGTTGAATTACGTACATACCTCTAATTTCATTAATATATATATATATGTTTTGCCAAAATAATGAAAAGATGAAAAAGTATGAAATAAAAAACAAAAAACAATATAATTAAAATGCAATAAAATTGTTTCACAGCATCGCATTGAATCTCATGATATCAAGTCACATACATCCAGCGACATAATACATGGTATTACATCGCAATTCGACTTATCTACGGCGTACTGTGTAACTCAGCCGATATACATCGCAAACACGTCACAGTCATCGCGAAAAAGCGTCTTCCGCCCTTCCATCACCAGGCCGTGATCTCGAGAGAGAGAGAGTCTGAGGTGAGACGGTTGCAGATGGTGGTGACGGTGGGTGCGAATGCGGCCCCGCGAAAGGGGGGGTCTGTGGGTGGCGTCCCCTCGGACTGCGGGAGCGACGGGACAAAGTGGGTGTCGGCCCCGAGGTCACGCGGTACACACTTTCGGAGAATTGTCTCCCCATTAGTCGGGGGCCGGGATTAAAAAGAAGCTGCCCTCTTTTATTTGTCGTCCCGCCGACAGATATTGGGGACGTTGCAATGGGCGACGGCCACCACTGTGTCCATGACCGGTGGACACTGTCCACCCAAATTGACGCGGTAGATTTTGAGACCGCTTCCGTTTTTTCAACGTTCGTCCTCGCTTTCTACGAATGACAATCGACAGTCTCGACCTATTCAGGGAAAAATGATGATTCATATCGTTCCGAAAGAAAACCACGCCGGTCCCAGAGTTTATCAACGTGTAAAAGTTAAAACATAAAGGGTGGATAGTTCTCGGGTGTACTTACTTAACTTAGACTTAAATGCTACATTAAAATATAAAATTAAGCTTTCGGAAAAACATCTTAGAAATGGGGAATGTTGAACAAACCAAATATCTAGATACATGTAACTACTTCTGGATTGGCGAAAGCAGCTAATATCCCAGAAAAAAATAAACATTCCCAAGTTTCTCTTTAAAAATTCTATTCGAGCAATTCATAAGTGCTGTAGTAACTAAACCGTGAACATTATTCCATTCTATCACAAAGATCTTGGCAAGTTTAATAAGGCTCTAATGGGATAGGTAAAAGTTTGCCGTAAATAGTTTATGCCATGCTCTAAATCAACCGCGTTTTTTACTAACTAATATATCGTTAGCTTAAAACACGGTCTTAATATTCTTCTTTATCAAAAAATAATAAAGCTGTTACATTCTCTCATTGGTGCATAGATAGGTGATTACGAAACGAAAAACGTGAAAATCTGAAAGGGAGTCACCACTAACATAAAAAATATTCTGATAAGTTGCATCAGAGCTAACAAAAAGATGTGGAACTTACAGTTACAGTAAAAAAAGGTTACAGTAAAAAAATGCAACGCACCGGTATTTGGAAGTGAAAATTATCAAATAAACATTCTTAACCCTTCAACTACGCTAGGGTTGGGCGATTACGATACCGATTAATCGAATAATCGATTATTTTTGTAAATTAATCGAAATTTTGGAATCGATTAATGCAACAGCCGATATCGATGATATCGATGATATCGATTATGTTTTCCCGATTAATTTGACCGATTACCGATTATTACGCAATCTTGTGTCTTGTGAACTGTGATGGATAGAGCGGTTCACATTCGTCTTCAGTTAGAAAATTAGACTGTGGCTGAACTCTGCGCGATGACGCCGTAGGAGTATTAAAATAGAATGCGCATTACGTAACCACGTAACTCTACGCGGCACCACATTTTGCCGGCCACTCACGTGTCATGTGTCAGATGTTGCTTCGCCTGGCATAGCCTTGTCTTATGTTCGCTTGTTATTTTGATAATAAAATTGGTTACAATGAGGATTTATTTCTTTTTATCGGTTAGAATGTGTTCATTGGTATCCTCTCCATGCTATCAAAAATGCTTCTACAAAGGTCGCTACAAAGAAATATTTTTTCCACACTGTTGGCGGCTTCTCACAAAACAATACTTTGTACTGTGTACTGAACTTTACGATCCGCCCAAATGGTGGAAAACCGCCCAATCTTGTCACACTGGACATGGTGAGCACAGCGGCACAAACCCTTCTCCCCGGCCCGCGGACTTAAGTGGGAAGTGAGCTGTATCATCATGTCGTTTTCTAGTCCGGTGTGGAAGCATTTCATGAGGCTGAGCAATAAAGAGGCCAAATAAAAGAAATTCTTTAGAAAGATTTCCATCTGTGGTATTAAAACTAATTTCTGGAGCCACCTCAAGAGGCATGGCATCTTCAGCCGCGGCAAGCGAAACAAGCAGCGGCAGCGACAACAGACCTGGAGAGAGTGAGCCATCAGGAGTAAATCCAGATTATCCAGGCGGTCTGAGGGGTGAGTTTTTCATTCTCCTTTCACATTTGGAATTCTGTTTTGAATTTAGTTGAAATCCATGTGCCGTGTCTTTTCTTCCGATTCTGAATATTTTTCTGATCAGCACTCAAAGTCTTTTGAACCAATTCGTGCTTTTAATTGCGTTGAACGCAACAATGCATAGTCCTACTTATTCGTTAAAATAAGTGTTTGCTGTAGGGCAAGTCTAACTTTTGTTTCCTATTTTTGTCGATGAATTACACGACCGTTTTTATCGATGTTTGCGAGTCGGTAACTGTCGGTCGTCAAAATTGTCGACTGACCGGAAACGTTGACTATTAGAATTTTCGGGATAAAGAATTAAAACTATGAGTATTAAAATTTTCGGGACAACTGAAGATAATAATCCAGAGTACGCGATCATTGATTACTCTCCTGATATACTATTTGATTTATCTGACATTTACTTTGATATTCAATTTCAGAGCATCAATCTGATACAGCTCCCGAAAGGAGACAGGCTAGCGGAATGGGTGAAGAAGTACGTTCTCTCGGAGCTGGTCCGTCGGTTCGATCCTATTGAGTCCAGAAAGCACTATGCAATCGCCACGATGCTAGACCCACGGTTTAAAAAACTTCACTTCAAGAGCCCGATCGCTGTAGCCAATACCATGAGCACCGTCATAGCTGTGATGGGTGAGATGTTTCTCGAGGAGGATCTGGTGACGTCCTGCAGATGTTTTCACCCGCTGAGCGTGATGCAGCACCATCAGATGACCTCTGAAGCTTCCATGACACTGAAGCAGCATCACAGAAAACCCTGTATAATGAAGATGTCGCCGGTGGGACACCATTTGAGCTACGGCAATTCCTCAACCGATCCGTCGTTGACCACCATTTGAATCCTTTTTCAGTGTGGGAATCAATGGAAACTGAATACCCTCACTTATATCAGGTAGCCAGGAAGTACCTTCCAGGAGTAGCAACATCAGTTCTGTCAGAGAGACTTTTCCAAGATGAGTCTAATACAATAGGATCTGAGAAGCCGCCTTACCAGTACCACTTACCAAAATTGCAATTTTTAGCTTCAGCTCCCATAAAAATTTGGCAATCGTCCAAAATTTAAATTGAATTAAGAAATTTTTCACAACTCTGTTCCCTGACACGCCTCCTGGAAATTTACCTAGATTTTAGAATTTGTACTTATGATAACATTAACCTTATAAAATGTAAATGAAACTATTTTACTTTATTTATGGAGGGACCATAACCTTACAAGGTATGTTTTGGATGTTGTCATAATCGAATCGATTAATCGATGTATCGATTAGTAAAAGCAATTAATCGGGCGCGATTAATCGGCTGCTTGCGATTAATCGATTTACAAAGTGTCGATTATTTTTTAATAATCGCCCATCCCTACTAATAATCTGAAATATAGCTCTCCCCAAACGCAGACTTTTTTTTAAATTTTTGCGTAATTTTAAAATTTGTCTCTTTTTATTTAAAGGAAAATTTGTTTTAAAATTTACAATGAGTAATTATCGTCTGATTTTACTGTTTATTACAAATTGTTGAACATTTTTTACCAAAAGACGAAAATATTTTTAGCACCTATAATAAAACCATAAAGCATACTTCAAATCGCCAATAAACGATGGAAGCAATCTGCTACGGCGATCACTTATAGACGATGAGAGCAGTTAAAGGGTTAACCCCGTAACCCTAGATCAAGAAATCGACCACTACATCGAGTAGAACTTTGATGATGTGGATGACATAAATGGGTCTAAAAGGAACGCAAGCTGACCACGAGAGCGGGATATCCTCACTTGGGTTTCAATGGAGTTCAAGCACAAATTTCAATCGGTATAAATATCCTACTCCGCGCGGCGTCCGAACATTGATGAATAAAACCGCGAGGAATTGAAACTTACGGTGGTGGAGTCACTGGAACGATGGTGAATATAGACTCTTGATTCACCCGTAGTGATTTTAATGAGGCGCTCTGAGGCCACGACGAGAAAAGAGAGGAAAACTGTTTTTGAAAAAGTGAGCATTCATGATTTATATGAGAGGGTGGGGGTAACAGGAGGGGGGTGCGGGGAGCCGTCTGTGACACCCTTACTCCCCCGGCCGTTCCCCCCCACCTCCAAGGCCCACTGACTCCCTCCGGCAAAGCACTACTCATGTATGTTCGCGAGTGCGGGCAAAAGTCACTTGAATTAACATTTGATGAGATCCTCGGAAAGGAGAGTGAAAGGGAGCGTAAAAGATCATAAGGTGAAACCTCAAACATTTCGAAAAATGTGCTTTTAAAAGCGAATGTTCGTGTACCTTTTCATGTTTTGAGATACCTCCGGCGGCTCACCATTCCGTGATTCTTCGCCAATACTCAAGCATGTACTGGGTGCATTCCATGGCGTGAAACAGTCTGGTTTGTTTTATTTTCGTATGAAGAGAATGGATACCGATAGAAAAACGTGAGAAAGAAGGAAATTCGCCCATGATTGAGCACGATGAATGCTTTTAAAAAGTACCCCAAAATAAACTCTAGTGCCTATGAGAATTTTACCAGACCTACTGTCTTGACCGAACTGATGCACATGTTGAGATAATGGTGGAAGAAGACCAAATGCCGCCAGTGAAATTTTTCAGCAGCACAATGCCTCCAAATCTACTTCCAGTTAGTCCCACAATCTATACGCCTGTTTAATTGCGCAGTATGTTTGACACTTTTGACCTTATGCTTGCGAAAACACGTAAATAAATTGAAGAGGTAGATAACAAAGGTATGGGGATGATTGAAGTAGTTCACAAGTTTCAGCGTCAATAGCCACAACCTGTAATCGCAGTTGACCGTGAATTCACGAAAGCTGCTATTCACCTTAACCGAAGGGCAAATCCGAACTTCAAAATAAATCTCCAGTTATCAAGTCAAAATTCGCCTTATCTCTACTTCAGGCCACTCGTCGTGACGCTTGAAGTTTTGCGGCCAAATATACTTTCAGACTCGGGTAGTGCTCACGAAAAATCGCAGGAAAGTTTTTGGAATTCACCTTTCTATATATTTTCAATTAAAAATGCCACATTTATTCATTGACGCTAAAACATTTCAATTTTGTCTCTAAATCACTCACCGGGTTCCTTGATGGGCCGTAAATAGACGTGGAGACGCTAGCCTGAAATCTCTTTAGCGAGATAAACCCGTCCTCGAACTCGATTTTAGGTAGCCAATCCACATTAAAACCTTAACCTTTTCCCAATAAAACCAAGCAAAAGTAAATAACGAAAAGAGGAGCATAGAACTCGTACTGAGCATAGAGCGCGTACTGAGAGTATACGATAACTTATGAGCAAGTCTGATACCGCAAGAAATATCGATATTTGACTACTCTTGACGACTTATGTAGTTAGAGCGATTTTTGTTCATGCACAGATTTACGCAAAACTTTGCACATGTGAGGAGAATATTTATAGAAAATTGTGAACAAATTTTATGTGGCCGATTGGGTTTCTTTGCAATTCAATACTATTTCAACACGCAGCCTTATGACACATGAAAAAACCAATTTCGAAATAATACCATTACATATGTACAGGTTTTCTCCGAAACGCAAAATAATGCGTGTCATAGTATTATATAATGTTTGCTAACATATACCAAGGTATCTCGAGGAGTATAAAGAGCGTATTTAGATAGATTTTCGCTTCAATTTAGAATTCCGCTCCAAAAACCAGTCATAACAATGCTTTAATTAAAGCAAAATTTTTAAAATATATCTCTTGTATCATTTACGTTACTCATGCATGGTGATTTCCACCGTATGAACAGGAATAGCACACAGACGCTAACCTCGTTCTGAATAATTGGTTTATAGGTATGGAAAAACTTGATGGCACTCACCAGGGGGGTTATTTTGTAATCTCACCTCTTTTATGACTCTTTGTGGGAAGGCGGGAGATCCGCTTCGCTCTCTTAATGATCGGCTCACGATCGACCAACGTCCGATGGTGGCTCCATTTCACGCTCCTTATACGACAGGTGAGAAGGAACTAATGAAATGCGGAGCCAAATGAAACGCATCAAGAGTCGAAAGATACGGATCAAGAGTCGAAAGAGCGGATGAAACAAATAAATAGACGGGCAGTTCACCGCTTGAGAGCCGAAGATGGTCACGCCGCCTGAGTGGCGGAGTTGAAATACGAAAAATGACGTAATTTTCCACTTTTTATAACGTATTCTAAATTCTACGTATTCTACTGAGATTACAAAATAATCCCCCAGGGGAGAATTGGAGGTCAATGCGGGCAAATAAGGCGTTGATGAGGGGGCAAAGGTATAGAATGGCTTCCGGAGAGACCTCCAGAGGAAGATTCGGGCGATTAATACCACATCTCCTACATGATTTCCTCTCCTTTGCGATATGCTCTTTAAAGTGAGTACCACCAAGTTTCGCTACACCTATACAAAAGAATTAACATGGAAGACAAGAGCACGCCACGAGAGTTAGTCTCTCGCCCTTCTCCTACTTACCCCGATGAGAGCTGGACGTCCCTCGCGCTGTCCCGCTCGACTCCGGTCGGCTTCGCTGCATCGTCGGTCGTCTCGCTACCCCGAGCAGTCTCCACGGAGTGACCGGGACACGTCGTCACTCCCGTCTCGGTGCAAGGCGCAGGTGCACGGCACGTGGCATGACAGCTCAAGATGTCATGCCACGGGCGAGGAATGCACGTTCAACGGCGGGCAGTAATCACGTTTCGGCAGATTGAGCTCGTGAGTATGAGCACCTCTCGCTGTACTCATTCCAAACGACGCTCGTCTGCGATCGGGAGTGCCTCGTTGGGGTGGTTGCCATCGTTTCGAAAGTCAAATGGCCGGCAGTTCTTCGCTAAGGCCTTCGCTGACGCACAGCGCGGGAGTCGAACGGGAGTTGAATGGGTTTCGCATGCCTCTAGTCCAAGGCCTTTTGTATACGATGTTCCTCGCGAGGACTAGGGCCTGATTCTGATGCTTTCCCGATGTCAAACTTTTCCACCAAAACGTCATTAGTTTCCACCAAAACGTCATGACTTTCCGACACAACGTCATCATGTTCCACCTTCCACCATAGACTCGTTCACTACATCGTTCATCGTTCAATGACTGGTGGAAAGTCAAGCTTCCCTTCCACCCGTCATCCACTTGGTGGAACAGCGCTAGTGTCGTGGTGGAAACTTTCCGACGGAAGTAAGCGTGCGGAAGGTAGACATTGTTTAGTTCGCGTTTTCGAGGTAAGTTGGAAATCGGCATAAGTTTGTGACGTTCGGCCTTCCAGAAGGAGTCATTAAGCCGTTCACTGAACGGATCAAGAGTAGTTCAATGAACGAATGGTGGAACTTTCCACCAGTCATTGACTGGTGGAAGATCAGAATCGGGCCCCTAGTCTCATTTCGGGTCCCACCAGGCCACCAGACGTGACAATCTCAGTCTCCTACGGAACCGCGCTTCACATCCCCCTGGCGAACAGCCAAACGAAGCTATCGACTTGCCTTGCCCCACCGCCGACGACGGCTCAGCAAGGTTCGACGAAGATCATCATCAGGTGGAGATGGATCGACACAGTCACGTGTTCCAGTAGAATAGGATGCCGGGAGACTTTAATCACCTCGCAAGTGTAGGAAATTGAAGATGATAGGAATATGCTTGATGGCTTCAAGATAAGTCTAGGGACGGCAGAAGCTCCCGAACCTGTCGCCTGAAGATGCAAGAACAAATTGAGTCGCACATTTATTTTAATGAAATTATTGGTGAAACACAAAATGTCTGCTCGTGGAAATACTACATTTTAACTGCTCCGAAAGCTAAAGTTATTTCTCACTCTGTCTGCCAATTGGAAAATGGGACAGCAGATCTCGGGGAAAACTTAACGATCACCAAATATCCAAATTCAATCATTATCTAAACTTCAGCGAACGTGCAAAACCAGTGATTTCATCTTAGCAGGTCATAGCTCATACTTGCTGATAAAGTACCAGCATAATATTTCAACCGCAAGTCAATCATTTGAAGATTTAGTTATAAATTCATAGACACCCTATTCCTCACATAAATCAATTAAATAACAATATTTAATTCATGAGAGAGCTGTTTGTCTATACCCGAGCATCATAGGCTATATTTTTGCAGAGAATGCCTTTATCTTCTTTTTATGGAACATATATGTTATTCGGAAGGGATAATTACAAGAAAATGTTCCAAGCAGGGCTAATAATTAAGAAACTGAAACTGTTCCAAGAAAACACTCTTGAAATTATTTTTCAATTTCTACCGTATATATTTGGTCATATTGCTGTTCCTTGAAAGAAAATCCTAATTTGAAAATGTTCAATTAGTGCTAAATCGTATGTTTACTTTGCAAGGTATGCCTTATAAGTTCAAGTGACTACTCACATTATGATATGCACACTCATGGATGGGTATTGCTACATTAGAAAATGTTTAATTTCATTCGTGTATGGAGAGGGGTAACGTCGGGTAGGTTTGAGATGAAAAATATATATATTTAAAAAAAATGTGAGGTAACGGCGATCCAAATATACCAAAAAATAACGCTCGTTTCTATGTAATCATATCCACTGCTTAGATGAGGTAAGACTTTCTTTTTGCACTTATTACAACTGCATACCCTCTCGTACATTCCATATTGGAAGCTAAGGATAGGTAAGAATGGCAAGCCAATATATGCAACCCATCATCTAAATGTGGACCACAACGAAAGGTAGGCGATTAAAGTGAGTTACAAAAACTTTTGTTTATATGTATTTCCAAATTTCAATTAAAATATTTTGAGGGTATCAGAACGATATACCTCAGGTTGAGAATCATTACCAGCATCAGATATTTTAATGCAGGAAAATGCAGGGTTGAAAAGGAAAAATCACTGGATCGACTTCAGCAAAATGTTAACTTTGCTCTTCAAGTACCTAACTTAATAATAAAATTTAAGAAATGAAAACAGGATGGGTATTCCCATTTCCTGGTTTGCCAGCGTATAACCGAGTGTAGCAGGGCAGAAGGGAAGGTGACGAATACGTGAGATATAATTGTAATCCCCAAAGAAAACAAAATGTGAAACACAGAGCTGCTATAATGTACAGCAGGCCACGCGAATTATTAAAAGTCTCGGAAAAAGGAAGCATCAGGCCTCTAATGCCAGAGACTTGAAAATTTTCAGGCATTTGCCACCTCAAAGGAAAATTAATGACATGACATAATTTATCAAAGCTTTGAAATTCAATTTAGTACCTCTAATTCTCATTAATTTGCAGTACATCTCGTTCATCACACTAACACTCCTGGTGTCAAGACTTCAGTAATGAAACACATATTGACGCAAGCGCCGGACAGATTGACACCAAATAAATTCATGTACAAAGCAACTACCTTCCCACCACCAACAAATCACAATCGAATTTTCCAGGGTTATGAGAGCTCGCTCGCTCAAACACATAGGCCCCACTGCTGAGAGACAATCTATTGCTCTGCTCGCAGAGTGTCGGATATATTTGGGGATTCCGTATAACGTGTGTTGTGCTAGGTGACACGGTACTTATGGGACACAATCTTCACTCTACTTTTAGTTGGGCATTAATAACTATCTCACCACAAAAGCTCTAATTAGTGAAACAGCATTAAATCGTAATATTTTGGCGGCATTAAAATGTGAAGAACTAAACAGGTGAGTAATTATTTTCTAAATTTTCCGTATTAATCTCACATAGAACCAGGACTTAAGGTTTTTCATCGTCATTCGATAGGTTTCCAAATGATTTTAGACCAGAGTATGACTAGATATTATTGCTCCGTGATCATTGGCAACCATCTTTGGTGGTATGATTTGTCAATAAAAACATATCAAAAGTATTAAACCAATCATTAAAGACACTAACAGCAGTAACTTAATTTCAATGTCAACATTTTGTAAAACTCCATCATGAAAAGCATATTTTTTGCCTTACATATTTAAATTTAGATACATATTATATTACTTTGATATGTAAAAGTCATCAAATTATTGAAAGGCAACTTTTGTCTGAAAAACAAAGAGTTGAAATAAAAAAACTGTCATAGAGTCCACTGTACCTCATTTGTGCACTTTATGATTCTTCCAGTAAGTGTGCACTTCTTTGCATTTTACTGTTCAGTTATTTAACTTTAATGATGAATCTATTATTGACGTTCAAACGATAGTCGCGAGCTCTCTGGCAAGGTGAATAATGGTCTCTCGAATCACGCGGTATTTATCTCGGAAAGCAAATCTCTTGCAGTGTACGTGCATTCCCAAAGCCCATCATGGATGTCAGTTCGATAGAATAACACTGAACTGTTTTTTTGCATTTTACTTTAACCCCTCCATCGGCTGAGCCCAACATCCACGTACCTCTCCCAAATCGCGTGCAAAACGTTAACATTCCCATCAGTATTTCCGCCCGAATAACTATTGACGCGCGAGAACGGTCATGGGTTGGGATAAAAAATGCGGTTGGACTAGTTTTCGTCGATGGAATTGAAGCGGGTAACCAGTGTTTAGCTGCACGCTGGAAAAAAATCATTTGTGGTGTGGTATGAAGTGGAGGGAATTATTGTGAGCGTGTTGGTAATACTAGCGTCGCTTCGTCGATTTGTATGTGTGATATTCTAGTCGCGAGCGCTCTCAAACAGTCAGGGATACCACCTTTCGCAGTCAATTCTTCGCTCATTCTTTCTACAGCTGAGCCGTATTCTTTTTCTCGTTCAATTTCCGTTCTCAGTACCACGCTTGAGTAATGTTTTATATCGGCTGTAACTGATTATCGCTCGCTATAGTCTCGCGCACAAGACGTAAAGAAGCTGATGATCGCTACTCCACATGAACAAATATTAGCAAGCGTGAAGGGAATTAGCTTTTGAAGATTGGATTAAGGTAGCTTGAGCAAGTTGGTAATAAATGTAAAATTCAAAGAATCTGTCCTCTTTGTAAAAAAAGATTTAACTTTTATAATGTTAACGAAATATCAGCCACTTATTGCACTAATCGTCGTGGTATTTGACAAAAATGGAAGCCATTTTCCATGGAATATGGCTTCTGTGAGATACAAATTTATCAAATGAGGAAGCTACTGAATCTAAAATTTCATCAGAAATACAACGGTGAGTAGTTTATATGTTTTATCAATTAAAAAAAATATGAATTCATCACTCACTTTATCACTTTTTATACATCTACATCTGCATCTAAGAAGTACCGTGCAAGCCACCACTAAGGTGTGTGGCACGGGGTGATTCCACACCAGGCATGCAGCACTAGTCCCAGCACAAGTCAGAACCTCGCACGCTCCCCCTGGCGCTAGGCGCAGGCCAAAACAGTCAGGAGAACAGTGCGCAGTCCAACCGGAAACTAGGAGAGTGATACGTAAATGAACATGCAAACATGCAAAACAATGCTTTACACACATCTAGTGGTTAAAATTACTGATACTGTTAATTTATGAATGCTACGAGATGCTATTTCATGCAGAGAACAAAATAAAACAATGCCGGACAAATCGACCAGTGTGAAGTGCTAGTAATGATGTTGTGCTATTAAGCACAAGTGAAAAATCTACTCCACCTATTGAGGGTGGGAATTCCATATGATTGATCTATCACAACTATTATGATCCCTTATTGTGCGTGGGAAAAATGACATTTTAAATCTATCGGTTCGGCAGTCAATTTCCTTTAAATTATTCCTGTGATCGCTTCTACCATAGTACGTTGGCTCTAGCAGTATATGTTGAACGTCCGGCAAAAAACTGTCTGCTCCTTATAACCTCTGCCTGCTGTCTTATAAAACTGCGTGAAAACCTTCAGTTGTGAAGGTGTTCTCAGCGTACGGTGTGAAGGCCAGATAAGGATCTCAAATATGCAAAATTAGTCTAATACTGAGAGATTAAGTCATGAAAATGTATTTTCGTAAATTATAACAATATATCGACTCTCTGTTTATTACAATTGCTTATAGTTTAAAATAGAATTCGGATATTAATAGCCACAAACGTCGTTCAAACTAACATAAATAATGTTATTACTGAATGGTTCATAATCAAAGCTGAGAGTCCACCTACTCCTCATTGCGCCATTTCCCTTATTTCTCGTCTCCAATCGAAAGATACAATTCCATTTTACGATTTCTTCCATTCAATCATTTCTCAGAATCCATCCACTAGCGTCAGCGATGGTATCTAAATCGTGATGAAAATTGCGCCAACTGCGCCCACACGGCTTTCGGCTATACTAGCACATCGAGTTCATAGCGTGGAATTCCGGCAGTTCGAACGGAGAAAAAGGCACATTTTGCGTGCTTCTATTCCCCCTAATTCAAGAAGTTACTTCATAATATCAGGTTGTGGATATTAAATACACGCAGAAGAAGAAGGACGGAATGGGTTTCGTGTAAGCGAGGCTTTCCAGACTGCTGTACTGGCCGCGCCAGAATGTATGCATGTTAATTAACTTGCATCGTATGGGTATGAACAATGTTTAAATATTTTTGGGTTATCCAGTAAACATAATTTTCTGTAGAGTGTTGGCTTTTGCAGCTGTTGACAGATTCTGATGATGGTTTCGAGTCGGATGCTGCGATTGGAGCATTTTTTAGCTCAAAGTTTCATCGGCGTTGCAGCGAACGTCTTCAGAAGTGAAGTGATTGTTGCGGTTATATCGTCTTATACATCGTCTTATGGTTATATCATCTGTCTAATACATAAGGGAGTTGCGAAGATTGGATATATACATACATATATATGGGCCATTCCACCACCATTCAACAAACGATTGTCCTTTAGGATCTCAGATTTTGATAAAAATTAGTGTATGGGTACAATATCAACTCAAACTGAATACCCTCAAACCGTTTTGTGAAAAAATATTTTTAGCGAATTATGCATATTTTAATTTTTTCGCATTTATAGCAAAACTCCGAGCATTAAATCATATTATCACTTATATCTCCGCTTTTAATTGTCATACAGCAATGATTAATAGCTCTTATTAAAGATATATTTTTATTGAATGCAAATATATCAATACATTTTTTTCCATTCCCTATTGTTGTTAATTACTAATGTTTGTAAAATTGTTAATAAACTTTCCTCAAATAATCCATCTCAGAATTAGCCGAAACTTTTTTTCCGTAATCTAAACATTCTCAGAAAACTATTCCAAAAATAAAATTTAGTAGCAATTAATAAATGCGTTTTTTATAAATATTTAAACATTTACAATTTTCTCTCGCGCGGCCCGTAGGCTCCCCATTTGGAATACATGCAGCAGACATGCGATGCAAGCCTAAACATTTCCTTATTGCTCAATTTCGTGGCTATATGAGATAAAAATATATTATAAACTATAAATGAAAACAACAATTGTTATTTGTTCTGTTAAATGAATGTTTGCAGAGATATTTACCATTGAGCCCCATTTTTTCTGGGCGAAAAATTGAGTTGTAATAAAAATTCTCTTGAGGTAGAGGTTTTCCTCGCTTAGGATTACCAGTACTTAAAATACCCCGTTCCTTTACTAGTTCTTTCACTTTTCGAGATAATTATTGAGTTGATCCAAATTCATCTTGAATTTTTGCCACTCTCCAGCTTTTAGGCAGTGTATACAGGACTAAAATGATTTCACTGTAGGAATTAGCTTCAGAAAATTTTTCCTTGAGTTGACTTAGCATTTCACACCCTACTAAATCTAATGGGCCGCAGTAAGATTTTGCTTTTCCCCCTACTTTCCCGATTGCTCTTCGATAAACAGAAGTAATTTTATTATTTTTTTCTTCAGCGTACTTTCTACTTCTCAAATTTATTTCTAATTAGTGGTGATGTACCGATTTCGGATAAGCTCAGGTTGATTTTCCCTAGCACAGCTTGACGAGGTGAATAAGGTGCACCATTGATTGCTCTCTCCTTGTGAGTCACTGTCATTGCTGGGGCGGTTTGAAGGTAGGGATACATGAGCCTCCCCAAATTGCAAACCAGAAGGCCCCGGTTTTGACAGTACTGCTTCTACAGCAACAAGCTGCTCAGGAACGTCTTCTTGATGCCTTGGTGTGTCACCTTTCTCGACTCCCTTACTCAGAAACACTCTGCACTGACGACACAATTTTCTACCCTCGACCAAAGAAATTGCTCTAGTGCTGAAAATTTTCGATTTGTAATTGGAAGTAATTGTAAAATATTAGCACTACGGATATTGCAATGCAGGTTCAGTGGATTACAACACTGTTTTTGACGGTTTGAATAGGAAGCAAAAAACGATTTAACGTACAGGGGTTTCCACTTTGACACCACAAGAGCTATCCTCGATGAGCTGCAGATCTCTCGCAGAGTACTCTTCGATACATTTAAAGACACTGTCTCGCGAACACTTTCCTCCTCTCACTGCGCCGATGTATCAAATTTTGACAAACGACATTTTCATAAGCAGGTATCGATGAAATTTCCGACATTAGTTTACAAAACTACGTACGAGAAAAGATAGAAGGCCGACAGCTCTCGAATAAGGAGATGCACACGCGGTGACTGACCAAAACAAATTCAGACTTCTTCGGTGAATAAACGCGGCTGTCAACAAAAACATGTGAAGCTAGATGGTATTCCTTCAAGCTTTTAGCCACATACCGCAATGGGCAGATTTGGCCACCAAGAGGGTCATAAAAATAGGGTTCTGAAAGGAAGTGCCATAAAACATTTCTTTTTAGAGAGCGCTCCGGTTACGGAAAACGTCTCAATGCACGAAAAACCACAGCTGCAGGCTCTTGACTCGAATTGAAAATGAAATGTTTTTGCATGGATAAAAAATAATTTGACAGTAAAATCGGAGTTTGCAGTACATGTGTCTAGAGAGATAAAAAGAGTGAGATTGCAAAAACGAAGAAATGTTTTTGCTAGAATAAATGATGCAAAATTGCCATAATTGTAATTTATTTTCATTTCATTTCATTAATAAATAATACTTGAAGATTCTTAAAAAGTATTTTCATATTAATTGTTTCAGATTTTTAGCTCGAATAATAGTTAATCCGCCTGGAAACTTAAGTGGGGCTCAATGGTAAATATCTCTGCAAACATTCATTTACTTAACAGAACAAATAACAATTTTTGTTATCATTTGTAGTTTATAGTATATTTTTATCTCATACAGCCACGACATTGAGCAATAAGGTAATTTTTAGGCTTGCAACGCGTGTCTGCGGTGTTGCGATTTGGTGTATTGTAAATACTGCGACTTCATTTGGAACCCAGCCTTAGGGGCTTGGGTTGCATTGGCTTGTGCGCTGATGGCTTCCGAGTTTCCATTCTGATGGCTCTGTTCGAACCCCGGTGGTGGCTGAGATTTTGTGGAATTACGATCCCAACATGGAATCTGAAATGTGGAGAGCACTTCAAATGTAGGTTTTATCTCGTCGGATGAGACGAAAAACGTCTCCCATGCCCCCTTGGTGCCCTTAGTTGAGAGTGGGATATTGATGACGCTCGGTTTTTCTTCACCCTACCTTCATGACTCAATTATTACTTCTTTGAACTTCCTATTCACCAATCCGTAACACTGAAAATTAGGCCAGCTCTCGCTCACCTCCTCAAATAACCAAAGCACTCGAGACATTTTCCATTATGTATCGCTTCTATGAAAAAGGGTGAGTTGATATAAGTGGTATCGGGTGGAGTCAGATAATTGAGCATTGCCACTATTTCTTACCTATTGCGATGAAAAGAAATACGATACTTGAGTGGCGATGCATTACAGAGATTGAGACTTATCTAGTTGCAGGGTTGCCCAACCCATCGGTCCCTATGATTTTTTGGGTCACTAATAAAAACATTTGGCAACCCCTGATCTAGTAAAGAGGTGGAAGGACAAAAAGCAATGGAGATCTCACTCTCGTCAGGCCATATTCTGTGTACACAGCTTACATTTGGGGCCCTGAATAGAGAAATTTTATTTCCGAGGTTAATCCAATAAAAAGGACGGCCACGAGATTTAATAACAAACTGGTTCAAGTGAAAAGTATTGGCTAAAAAGACATTAAAAGGACTGATTTAGGAGCCGATAGAGACTCAGAGGATGCACATTAGGGTAAGGTGGCAAAAAGCGTTCAGATCTCACGAGTGACAGTTGATAAATTCAAATTTCGAAGTTCAATTATCAAGTTCGAAGCAAACAAATTTTTGCCGGACGTTCAACATATACTGCTAGAGCCAACGTACTAAGGTAGAAGCGATCACAGGAATAAGATAAAGGATCTAGACTGCAGAACTGATAGATTTAAGATGTTATTTTTTCCACACACAATTAGGGATCATAATAGTTGCGATAAATCAACTATGTGGAACTCCCACCCTCACTAGGTAGAGGAGAATTTTTACTTGTGTTTAATAACATAGCACTATTACTAACATTTCACATCGCTTGATATGTCCGGCATTATTTTATTTTGTTCTCTGCATGAAGTAGTATCTCGTAGCATTCATAAATTAATAATATTAGGAATATTAACAACTAGATGTCTCTTTAGTAGTGTACTGCATGTTTTCATGTTCATTTACGTTGTACTCTCCCAGTTTCTGGTTTGACTGTGCACTGTTCTCCTGACTTCTTTTTGGCCTGCGCCTAGCAGCTGGGGGAACGTGCGAGGTCCCGATTTGAACTGGGATGAGTGTTGCATGACTGGTATGGAATCACCCCGTGCCACACACCCTAGTGGTGGCTTGCTCGATACTTCGTAGATGCAGATGAAATCTTAAAGGAGGATAGTATCTTAACCACACTAGATTGATAGATCATACTACAGAGATTAAATAAGGAGAGTTGAGCAGTCGAATATAAAATATTTAGGTATCCCTTTTCCCGTGCAACATTCACGACTCTAACAGGAACTGATCGAGGAACTAATTCTATCAAAACCATGCAGGCTGAAACACACCGGAGATGGCGCTGCTGGGCTCCGGGCCTGGAGCTGGAGCGTGGCAGGATTAAGACTATGCCTATTTTGACCAAATAATGGAAACCGCTATTGGATTAACTAGAGCTGCGCGAATCGGGATTTCAGGAGCATACGGACCACCAGAATCGTCGGAGAGCAAAAAAAAAAAAAATGCTTCGAAATCGAATCGACCCGACTCGAATCTGGCTAAGTTCGATTCGATTCACTTTCAAATCGGATTGCTTCGAATTCGAATGATTCGAAATATTTGAATCTGATATATTCGTCTTCGAATCTTTACGCGCATTCAAACATGGCGCTCTTTCCCAAATGGCACGCCAAACGTTTAGACGATGTTTTTTCCTCAGGCGAAACGAACATTTAAACAGTCTCAGAATGTAACTTACCCTTATATGTGAAGTTAGTTGTGGTAATGGCCCATTCAAGAAACCTTTCTTAAAGTAATTCCCTGAAATACTGTGTAAATCTTTATTACTTTAACTCAACATAAGCTTCTGCATTTAATTAAATTGGAATTCGATTTGCTATTTAATTTTAGTGTGGTTTGATTCGCTACCAAAAATTGAAAAAAAAATCGTTTCGATTCGATTCGAAATGTTGTTGGGAGATTCGATTCGGTTCGATTCAAAATTAAATACTTGATTCTCAACAACACTATGTTTAACGCAGTTTGAGCGAGTTGTCGTTTCACATAAATGTCAATGAATTTGGCCTCACCATAAAGAAAAATATCTCACCTTTCATAAGGTACCAAAATATCAGCTACTTTTCGAGGTATGTGCCTTAAAATACCAGCCATTTACCATGGGAAATGGTACGGATGTGCACTCCAGAGACTTTTTTTTTCTTTTTGAAGGATGTGAATATTATCAGTGTGTAGGTTGTATTTATTCTCAAGAAATTCTAAAAACAAATCAATTACTCCCACGATTATTTCTGCAGATTCGCAAAACAATCTTAGGTTGTGAGGGGTTTTAATTCTACGCCGTGAATAAAATAAGTCAAGTTAGACTTATATATAGATACATATTTATTAATTACTGAGAATTACGGTCATATAAAACAATATTTTTGCGCCATAAATATGGAAATGTTTACGTGATGCATCTTACAGCTTCTGAAATAATAAAACAAAATTCGAATATGGTATCTGTTATGGCAATTGGCAAAATACTTTCTCAGTCCACCGTGAATGGATTTTCAGATTTTCGAATCCACGAGGAATTGTAGACGATCATCGAATTGGCGGCTATAATAATAATCTTTATTGCTCTAGGAGTAGCTCTTTTTTTTAGTAGAAAAAATTAATACAGTAAAATATAGATTAAATTAAAAAGGAAATCAGGTATAACACAATTTGCAAAATGAACTGTAAATACATCTAAAAAAAATATCACTTAAAATGGATTGTAAGCAAACATATGAGTCCAGGGTGGTGTTGAAAAATATAACAATTTTGCAATATACAGTATATAACTATGCAATTTGCAATGTATAGAATACAACAGTTACTTATAATATACTTATGAAATGTTTACAATATATTAAATACTTATAAATTTAATCCATTGTGGCGATATTTTGTGGAAATTGAAGATAGAAATCAATGTCTCAAAAACACGGTACAAAATTCCACTAACTATTTTATTGCTGTCGACCGGTTTTCGACGACTAAAGCGCCATTTACAAGACGTCTTGTAAATGACGCTTTAGTCGTCGAAACCGGTCGACAGCAATAAAATAGTTAGTGGAATTTTGTACCGTGTTTTTGAGACATTAATTTCTATTAAATACTTACACAATAATTACTTAAGCAATACATACTTATACAATATATATAACTGTAGCTACAAATTATTATCTCTGCCTAAAAGGCTCCAAAGCCTCTTTCTGAACTCTTTCATTAACCCACTACATTATATTCTTATACAACTATACTTATACAACAATTACTTAAGCAATATATAGTTATACAATACACAACTGTAGCTACAAGTTATCATTACTGCCTACAAGATATAAATACATCTCCTCGGTACTGTTTAAATATACCAAAATATATTCTATTATTGCTTTGCATTTCATAAAACTTCAAAGGACGCTGTGTTCTTTTGTAAAGCGATGAGGAAAACTTTTGACTCTCACCGTGTCTTTATGAATAAGCGTGTTAACGTACCCATGAATAGAGACGGGGGAACCGAGAGGGGCGACTTCGGTGGCGGCGTGAAGAACCAAAACGGGCGGAGGTAGCGGCGCCGACGGCGTAAACTGACAAATAATCGTATTTTATAATGAAAAGTCATTAAGTTTATGATTACGTTTCAAACGTCTCTTATGAGCTTAAAAATAGTTTATATAACTATTTAAAAATTCAAACTGTCACAAACAAAAAATTACAGTTGTTTGCAATCACAGCAATACTAATAATAGTAAAAAAGCAGAAACAACAATTTGCAAAATGAACTGTAAATAAATCTAAAAATAAATATTACTTAAAATGGATTGTAATCAAGCATATGAGTTCAGGGTGGTATTGACAAATATAACAATTTTGCAATATACAGTATATAACTAGGCAATTTGCAATGTATAGAATAAAACAGTCACTTATAATATTCTTATGAAATGGTTACAATATATTAAATACTTATCAAATTAATCCATTTTGGCGATACTTTGTGGAAATAGAAGATAGATATCACTGTCACAAAATCACGGTACAAAATTCCACTAATTATTTTATTTACTAATAATTCATATTATTAAATTAACTCATATTACGGCTATAGTCTACGGTTGGTGCATGAAACTCTTACATGCATTGTAATTCTCGTAGATAAAAACTTGTTTTCCGACACGGAGAGGATCAGTGCGGTTTTTCTTAGCAGTTAAGAAAATATCTGCAACATTACAATATTTTAATTATTAAATTGCACACAAGATGTGCTCTGAACAAAAATGGCGGAATGCGACGACTTAACTATGTAGTGTACTATCGGCAATCCAGAGGACTCTGAATATGACCAGAGTCGGCGTTAAGTAGAGAACTCTTAATTGTGGAAGCCCAGTAGTGCCTTCAAGATTGAACAACCGGAAGTGTGGCTATCCTGAACCGGGCTCGTCCTTCTTTTAGGTATTTTTATTTATATGTGCTATTATTAAGACAAATGTTGATATTGATAAGTTATAAATATATTCGATAAGAATATTAGTTGCAATTGTAGATGTTCACTCCATTCTTTCGAGTTTTCATCGCGAGTGTTGACAACAGTCTCGCTGCTGTCAATCCAAGTAGCGTCGAAGGCCAATCTGTTGTTAACTCCATTTTGCAAAAGCGGTGAAGACCCGGAAGTATGGAGCGAAAATATACTAATAATCGTCGCGGAAACCTAAGGCACAAATGTTGTATTTGTTCTATCTTTACTAAATACCTTCTAAAGGTTTAATTCACCTATTCATCATTTTATTTACTGGGACCCCACACCACATTTGCGTCCGAGGCCCCGAAATCCAAAGAGCGGCCCTGGATCCTCTTTCCCAGCCCATCCATCAGCGGCTCCTACCCCCCATCCTCATCTTCCTCCGAAAGCAACGCAAAGCGCACATCACTCGCACATACTCACATTGCTACATTCTTACTCCACTTTCTCCTCTCGTTTCCTTTGTTCCCCTGCCATACTCCCGGCTCCTCTCTTTTTCCCTCAATCTGTTACCCACTGAGAGTACGCCACGGTCGTCAAGGAAACCCCCCTTTTACCCCTCCCTTCCTTCCCCCTTCAACCCTCCCCCTCTCCCCGCCTAAGCACACCTCACACTCTCGTCGGACTCACAGGAACAATTTTACGCTCTGTTTGCGAAAGATATTACGCGGACGCGCTGTGATTGTAACGTCATTTTAATTCCGCCGCTCTCTGCCAAAGAACAGCCGTCGCGTTTGAGCAAAATGGGCGGCAGGGATGTAAAAAAAGGATGAAAAAAATGAGAAGAGGAAGCGTTAGTGTGTGGAATGAGTGAAAAAATGAGGTAAAAAAAACACTCGAGCGAGTTTGGCAGGAAAAACGGTGTCGTTGGGATAAAAAAATGCCGTGATTCGATTTTGAAAATTCTGAGCCCTCCGTTAAAGTAAAGTGGAGGGGTAGATGGCTCTTGGAGGAAGCTGGGAGTTGGGGGACTTTCTCTCTCTCTCTCTGTTTACACGTGTGTTAGGGTACGATAGGAGTGTCTGCGGAGGAAGTAAGCCTGTGCGACATTGCAATGTATCCACCGAGACACAAGTTATTCATGATACATTGCATTTTCATGAAGAATTCCTACAAATTCCTACCTACTCCGTACTCGCAGTCTTTATCGACTTCCGAAAAGCCTTCGATACTATCGATATTCACATACTGTTGAACAAGTTGGAACGGGCTGGTATACGTGAACCGCCGATGAACTGGATAAAATCCTACCTTACAAATAGAAAACTAACTGTAAAAATTCTCGATCACTCCAGTGGAATGAAAACTATCCAATCTGGAGTTCCCCAGGGTTCAATATTAGGACCAATTCTGTTTCTAATATATATAAATGACATCGTTCAACATATTAGAAACTGCAAGATTTTTATGTATGCAGACGACATTGCATTACTATCCACAGGCAGATGTTTTGAGTTGGCCCAGCGAAAATTAAAAACGATTTGTATTCCTTGCAATTATGGTGTCACGATAATAAAATAATTATTAACAATAATAAGACATACTCCTTGCAGTTTTAAAATGTGAAGGAAAAAAGGCAAACCTTAGACCTCACACTACACACACACCTTTGTTTACACTCCAACCAGGGTGGCCAACCGAAAAATTCGTGCAATAAGTACTTTTCGTGTGCAAAAATTACCCAAGTTAAACACCTAAAATACTTGGGAATAGTTTTAGATAAAAAATTTAGTTTTAGTAATCATATAACCTATATATGTGACAAACTAAGGTGTATTTTGTTTCAAATGTCGTACCTAAAGCACTATTTGCCTCATGAGTTGAAAAAATTAATGTATCAAGTCTTAGCTGAGGCCGTAATACGTTATGGTTTGACGATTTGGGGTAGCACAAATTCCACCTTGCTGAATAAGGTTATTACTTTACAAAATAAAATGGTTGCCCATTTGATGGTCAAGGAAAATGATGTGAGAGAAGTATATAAGAATTAGTGTTTGTTACCATTAAAAGAATTGTAAAACTATGTGTTAATTTGTGACAACTTTTTTGACAGCAAATTAATAAAGCAACGTGTGATTAATACTGACATGCAACTGCGTCGAATAAATAGGTTGTCTGTACCTAAGTATTTTAACCACCATGGCAAGAGATCTCTTGCACATGTAGTCCCTGGGTTGTTGAATGAATTGCCTATGTCAATGAAGGATATTAATAGCATATCTGCTCTAAAAAAGTCACTGAAAGAGTGGCTCATAGGCTAGCATTGTTGAGCTCCGAAATTGTCCAGAGCGCTGCACAGCAAAAAAAAAATATTTTTGTAACAAAAGGCACCTGCTGACAAGCCGCTTTGGCTTAGCAGGACCTTAACTGCAATATAAAAAAAAAAAAACTTTGGAGATAAAAATTGCTTAATGACATCGGCATAGCAAGAAGGTAACGCTAAAACTTAAACCTTCCATTATTTGATTTTTGTCAGAATCAGCTAGTTTTTAACATTTAAATATCATGTTTAATTACCTGAAGATAGAAATAGTATAGAAAATGAAATTTATTATTCCGGGACAAGTGTGCCCCTTTGGAACATACATGATTATACATATCTTAGAGTCAACAAATAGTACATACACTAGGAATATTTACATGATGCATCAATATCACAGAATCCGACATAATGTTTAACAAAATATTTATCAAAAAGGTAAATGTATGAATACACATAAAAAACATCATATTTTGTTCGGTGTAGCACAATATTTAGCTCACTTACAATAATTAGTTCACTTGTAGTAATATTTCATGGTATTTCTTTTTGAATTGATTTGCATTTTCAGATTTTTTTACGTCGTCTGACAATTGATTCCATACTTCGCAAGAGGTGACATGGGAAGACCTAGCGTAGACAGATGTTCGATAGTGTGTTATATAAAGTTCTTCCATGCGGCGTGTTGGACGTTTATTTGTTCTAGCATTATATTTTACATTTTTGTGTAAATATGTGGGAAGTTCTGTCGTTATTCACTTGTACATGTATGTTGCCTTATTAAGTAAGCGCCTATTTTGTATTTTTGGCCATCTTAGTTTTTCAAAATATGGTGTCACGTGTTCATAATATGTGATGTCAAAGATATACCTCACACAGGAGTTCTGAATCCTCTTGAGTTTTAGATTTTGTCCGTTTTTAAGGTCAGAATGTACCACACAGCAATAGTCTATGTGTGGGAAAACAAGAGTATCAACTACTTTTTGGCGAAGGGAGACAGGGATAAGGTGTCTAAATTGTTTTAACTGATATATTGTCTTAAAGACCCTATGCGAAATGGATTTTATGAAGAAGTGACACCTGTGCTTTGTAAACTAATTAGTATCTACCTATCACTCTACAATTATTTCAAGTTTTTCCATAATTTCGTTTACATATATTTCTACTGTTTTTATATGACGGTGTAATACTTAGCGAAGTTAAAGAAACAAATATTTGATACAATGTTGCTGTAAAAGTCTCTTGAGGATGAAAATGAAAAAGAAAAGAGAGGGAAGATTTACCGTGGATGACCTAGAATGCCTAGGTGGATTCAGAGGGACGTCTGAATGAAGGATTACGAGGGAGGAAAAACGGTTATTTGGAAATAAGATGAAGTGGGCTGTTGCAGAAAACCAATATTTAATTTGACTACTCCATTGCGATGGAAGAGGGCTATGAGATGAAGTGAAGGTATATTCTTGTGAAGGAAGAAATAACGAGAGATATCGTGTCGTATGCGAAATTTAATGGGAATACCATAAGGAAAGTAATGGCAGGTACGTTTTGAATGCGATATGCTATGTGAGGTATGTTACTTGAGAGTAATGTACTCACGAATGCATGAAACGATGAATGTAATGTGCGAAACTTGCAACTTGCAATGAAATACAAGTAGCGACATTCATGTGATTTTAAATTCTCCTCTACATTCCTTAGTCATTATATCCTTATGAGATAGGCTTAAGGCCGTTTTACACGATGAAAGATTTTGTACAAACGAATGTACGTGAGATTGTACGTTTGTCTCAACGAAATTAGATCAGGTTCTATTTCCCGTGCAGGCATTGAGATATTCGCACAAGCGTTCATATATATATATGTATATATATATATATATATATATAAAATTTAATTCAATTTAAAATTTACATGTAAATGAGTGAGTCGGCAACCCTAAAGCGAGGCGAAAGTCTCAAATGGGTGTCTAATTCCAAATTTTTGTTTCTGTATAATTGAAATATTATTTGTATCACAAGGAATAAATTATTATTTATATATATATATATATATATATATATATATATATATATATATATATATATATATATATATATATAATGTCTTGGTAGAAAATCGCTCTCGGCGACGATGTACATGCATAAATAAAACAGTGATACACTAAACAAACACAGAAACACGCAAAAAGGACACTCACAAAAGAAAACTTGTACGTTTCGACGTCAGGACGCCATCGTCAGCGGTAGAGGAATGATGAGTCCGCTCTGTTCCCTTGGGAAGGAAAGGGCAGAGAGGAAGGAAGGGGGTAAGTGCGAATGGATAGTGGTGGGGAGAGAGAGGTGGCTATTGGGCTTTTAATTCAATGGGCTAATGGATAGTGGTGGGGAGAGAGAGGTGGCTATTGGGCTTTTAATTCAATGGGCTAGGTTTAGCCCGGGCTTTTCGAATGCTCTTGTCACCCAAATATGGGCGTATTCACGAATTTTCACGTCAACATTACCGGCGGATTCAGGAAGGGCTTCTATGATCTCTAGGGAGAAACAATCGTCAAAATTTTGAGAGTGGGAGGCGGTATGTTTGGGAATGGGATCAAGAAAAGGTGGAGTTTTGGTGGCATGGCGGTGATTGTTCATACGGATATTGAGAGGGGTGGTACATTTTCCCACATAGAAGGCAGGGCAGAAATTGCAGGAAAGGCGGTAGATGATGTTGCTGGTGGTACAATTGGCCGTAGAGGAAGATCTTTTGAGGGAGGGGGTGGCGGAGGGGCGGAGGAGAGAGCAGCATTTGCACCTCGGGCGTCCGCATGTTGAGGAAAGTGGTGAAGGGGGGGCGGTGGGTTGCAGGGAGGGTCTAGTGGATTTTAAAATGTCCCGCAGATTTGAGGGACGCTTATAGGAAACTTTGGGACATGAAGGTAGGAGGAGGGAAGTAGAGTTATTGTTTTTTAAGATTGGATACAGGTCTTTCAATATGTTTTTGATCCTGTGTGCACCAGGGAAGAATGGGGTGACAAGGTTAAGTTGGTCAGGTTGGTGGGTCTTGGTCCGAGGGGTATATTTTGCAGTAGGAGACAGGATTTTATTTAAAATCAACTTCTCTGGGTACTCTCGTTCTCTGAGGGAGTGATGGAGAGTTTCGATATATTCTTTTAGAGAGGGGGCATTGCTGCAGATCCGGTGGCCGCGGATAGAAAGGGAATAAGGGATTGAGCGTTTGGTGTGAGAAGGATGACAGCTGTTAAAATGGAGGTATTGGTCGTGGTTAGTGGGTTTTTTGTGGACGGAGGTGATGAATTTACTGTCCTTAATTTGGAATTTAATATCCAGGAACGTAATTAAGGAGTCAGAAATGGAAGATGTGAAGGAAACTGAGAATGAAGAGTTCAGTGTGGAAATGAAAGAAGATAAAGAATCACGGCCGTGAGGCCAGAGGACGAATATGTCGTCAATGTAGCGGGCCCAGAAGAGAGGTTTATGTGTTTGATTTTTTAAGAAAGTGGTTTCGAGATGGCCCATGAACAGGTTGGCATAAGATGGTGCCATGCGAGTACCCATGGCGGCGCCTTTAGTTTGAAGAAAAATTTGATTATTAAAACCATTTCGGCTAGGCGGATGATGAAATTTGTGGAGGGAAAGTGTGGTTTTGGGCGTTGGGATAAATAAAACTTTAATGAATTTATGCCTTCATCGTGAGGGATGGACGTATAAAGGGAGGTAACGTCTATAGTGGCCATGAGTAAAGTAGCATTAGGGGGGATAGAGACGGCGTGGAGAAGGTCGAGGAAGTGGTAAGAATCTTTGATGAAGGAGGGAAGAGATATGACTAGGGGTTTGAGGTAATGGTCAACAAACGTTCATTAAACGTTTCCTTACAAAAATATCTGACAATTCATTCCTCCAATCCTTGAATCCACCCAAAAATCTCTCGCGTCCCGAATCCCTTGCCTTAAAAAAATTAATTAATAACGATGAGATCATCATCACCAAGGCAGATAAGGGATCTACAGTTGTCGTTCTTGACAAGCAAAGCTATATAGCTGAAGGTCTACGGCAATTAAATGATTCTTCCTCCTATACCCCTCTTCCTCTCTGCCCTTTCCTTCCCAAGGGAACAGAGCGGACTCATCATTCCTCTACCGCTGACGATGGCGTCCTGACGTCGAAACGTACAAGTTTTCTTTTGTGAGTCTCCTTTTTGCGTGTTTCTGTGTTTGTTTAGTGTATCACTGTTTTATTTATGCATGTGCATCGTCGCCGGGAGCGATTTTCTACCAAGACATTATATATATATATATATATATATATATATATATATATATATATATATATATATATATATATATTCAATCGACGAAGTTCACACGTGGTGAAAATATACCCAATAAGGAGTCACAGGCGTGACAAGTAAAAACATAGCGACACAAACAAAAGAAACTCACACGAATAGTTGTTTAATTTTCGACAGCAATCAACTGTCTTCTTCCGAACTGGAAAGAGTACTCTCTCCAGTTCGGAAGAAGACAGTTGATTGCTGTTGAAAATTAAACAACTATTCGTGTGAGTTTCTTTTGTTTGTGTCACTATGTTTTTACTTGTCACGCCTGTGACTCCTTATTGGGTATATATCTTTATATATATAAAAGTCAATGTATGTATGTATGTATGTATGTATGTATGTTCCACATCTCCTCCTAAACAACAGGACCGATTTTGATGAAATTTGGAACACATGTTTGTTACTGGTAGACAACAAACACTGTAGGGTTCAATTAACCGAAACCCTATTTTTTCCAGGGTTAAGGGTGTGATCCTTACTAATATGTATAAAAATGTAATGGTCTCTGTCTGTCTGTTGCTCCATCACGCAAATACTACTAGACCGATTGAGCTGAAATTTGGCATGCAGATAGAAAACATATCTGGTTGTAACATATGCTATATCAAAAAGCCCTCAGGGCCCCCAAAGGCCCCCTGAAGGTCCCCCTGGTGGTCAATGGCAAGCTTTGCGTTCGGTGCAGTGGTTTCATCTTTTGCTTTTTAAAAGTACTTCCACTCAAGGTATAGGGCTGGGATTATTTTTATCGGATGGCTGAATAAATGAAGTTTTTAATTCTTTCAATCGATTTTCTTCTACGCTCCGAAGTTGCCTAAAATTCAGGTTTTTAGCTGAAATATCTAACATTTTTCTCTGAAATCAACAATAGCATATTTCCTTGACAACCAGAGATTTGTTTTTCAAAAGATATTCACGCTTCTAGCATTTAAATATCACGTCTTCTTGCAGGTCCATGATAGCACGTAAAAATAAAATCTGTATCAGAAGGGCCCAGAGTCCTAAGAGCCCCATGATAGATTGCTTCAGGGGGTAATCGATAAATTCAATCCATATTTACAACAAGCATACTCTTCAATTTTATTCTCAAAGTAGCTTTCATAGGGGCACTGCATATATATGAGAGAACACTTACGTAGTAAACGTTACACATAAAGGAATTCATAGAATACACAATTAATTGTGCAAGAATATTTACGTACAGAGAATATCAATTGTAATAATGCTTCTGTTGCTACAACAAACACGGCTATGTTTATTATCGTTTATACTCAGATGTATTACACGTAGTGAAACCGTCTGCCTATCATTATGATTGCGAACTGTTTTTAGACCAATTCCGACAGCATTAACGTCGCGAGTTATTTATATGTTTAAAAGTGTTAAAGTGCAGTTAACTTTGGTACATTCGCTCGATCATCGAGTTGCCTATTCTAGACTCTCACTTTCCGTTGTGTTTCCTTTCCATGGACTTAAAAATATATCCGTCAACATGCCTAATGGAAAAAAGAGTAACCTCTCGAAAAAATCTTCTAAAGCATAATGAATGTCTTATTTGCGAGAAAATGAGCCCTTGGAAGAAAAACGACAAAGGTAAGACTTGGATTGTCAAAGACATGCCCACCAGCGATCTCATGAGAATCTCCCCGTGGTGTTTCTTGGGTTACGCTAAGATCCGCACAAATTTCATCCTTACCCAACATACGGACGGGTAACCAGCTCTAAATCTGGTTCAATGACAGACCCATCTGTTTCGAACCTTCAATCTGTTTTAAGATGGCGGAAATTATAATGACGTCACTACATGCTTCTTACCCGATAGAAGAACGGAAATTCTGTGCAAATAACGACATCCGTGCATGAAAATCGACAAGTGCACTAAGAATCACCATATATTTGTTATTTAACAAACGAAACCAATGATTATGCCGAAGGCACAGTCCGGGTGATGGAGGATTCATAGGTCAAATAAACATGGCTTCTGCTGCCAATACTCCTCTTGGCGTTGTCAACCTCTGGATTGTACCCTTCTGTCCAATCCTGATTAAGATACTAAACGCATATATCAACGTTGAATAGTGCAACTGAATTAAAGGAATGGAATGCAAATATATGTTTGTACAAAAGGGAAGCGATCAAGCTGTTAATCACTAAGAAGACGGCTCAAGAGAACCGGATGAGGTGACCATCTATCAACCTTTGCTATATAAGTAGTAATGAGTTTGTTTGGCCGATTTTTGGGTTTCCCGTGCATGAAAGTGGACCAATAGTCCTCATTTCTCCGTGCACCTGGAAAGCGGTCAGCGTGTCTACTACAATGAACACAACATACAAGATAGGTTACGAGCTCCTCGAATAACCACTCATACAGTTTTTCTTCAGGCTTTGCGGTTTGCAAACAAAATAAGTTTAACGTTTTTCACACCCGTTGAATTTCAACGGGTACCTTCCGCTCGTATATATATATATATATATATATATATATATATATATATATATATATATATACGAGCCTAATATATATATATATATATTAGGGTGTCCCTTATTTCCGACTTCGAAATTTTTGAATGCTCACCCTCCAATTTTGTTCGAATGACTCTAAAACATGCATTTACAAAATTTTGTTGAGATCGGAGCGTTCTAACCCGTGCCGACTTGAGCGCGAACTCGATTGAAGAACAAGTCTGTATTTTCCAGCCAGCGCTGAGGCCTGAGCCTGTCCTTAGGGGTCGTACAGAAACTACGATACCAACTTTGGGGGGCGAGGGGGTCGCTTAAAAACCTACGGTGGGTAACGATGGGGAGGGTTCACTCAAAGTACCGTAGCTGTTACAATGTGTCTATTTACGTTTCTTACTCGTCAACATCGCATCAACAATACTAAAGAGTTGGACATGTGGAAAGGCGCGCGGGGTGATTCTTACACCCCAACCATCTACTTTAACTTGATTTAACTGAACCAATTGCCTCTACAGTGTTTCAAGTCTTCTTACCACCAAATTGCCTACATTTTATTCTTCTTGCGGGTTAAATAGTGACCTCGTGACAGCACTTTTCAAGGCAGCAGTCAGAAATGTGGGGAGGGGAGAGAACAAAGTAGATGAAAGTCACCGAAAACGGTAACGTAGTTTATGCACGACCCCTTACGTGCATTGCAGGCAGTTCATTGTTTGTTATCCATCGTGTCACACGTGTTTTCGGGTCGCTAATCTAGCATAATGTCACATCATTTACGCAGTGCCAGGGAACGTGTGTTTTTAATAGGAGATATTAAACACCAAATAACTGGACACAAATTACCATCAAATAGACAAGTGCTTGAAGATTTTTTTTATAACATACGGGAGGTAAAATTAACTGTCAGTGTAAGTGCTAACCTTGCGGTTCGTAAGTGCATGATATTTTGGGAGAAAGCAAGAGTTCCGATAAGAGCTATTCAGCATTGTTCACAAAAACTTATTAACTTCCATTCGGAGTGGAGAAAATTGCAAAAAAATGCAAACAAGTGTGAAGATATTTTTAAGCATCGTGAAGAGGAGTTTACAAATAACTTGGAAAATCTATTTGATATTGCACATGCCAATGCTCTTCAAATGATCAAGTTGGAAGAAGACAGGATGTTTTTACTTCGGCAGCGAGAACCAGGACGTATAGGCTACCTTGCAGGAGTCGACCAAAAGCTCGCCAATAAAGAAGAAAGCGCGAGGCAAAGAAAATTAGTAGAAGAGAAAAGGAAAGAGAAACAACTGTGTGCAGAGTTTACATCTTCTGCTGTACCTCCTTCTTCATCATCTGAAGATTCAGATAACGCACATCCAAGTTCAGGTGAAATGAACGTTGGTAAATTTTTCGGAGAGACTTATGAGAGTACATCAATGCAGAATGCTACAAGGCGTGGTACGAAAGATTTTATCACTCCTAAATTAGTGGCTGCCTTGGATAGATGCCAGCTGAGTGTGAGAGATTCTGTATACATCCTTCAGGCGACAGCAGAGGCACTTGGACATAATACCGAAGAACTCTCTATCAATAAATCTTCTACTCATCGAATCAGACAGAAGAAGAGAAGAGAACGTTCCGAAACAATTAGATCTGCTTTTAAGAATGATATACCTGCAATTCTTACTGTTCATTTGGATGGTAAACCGTTGCCTGCTTTAAATGTCAGGGACCCAAAAGAAGAAAGACTTCCAGTTGTTGTTACATTTGGGGACAGTGAGCAGCTCATCGGGGTTCCAAAATTACAGCATTCTTCTGGTAAAGAGCAAGCGAACGCTGTTTGGAACGCATTATGGTATTGGGGTATAGAAGACAATGTACAAATTCTCTGCTGTGACACAACTGCATCAAACACTGGACATTTTAATGGAGCATGTGTCTTGAGCAAAAAGTGGACAGGGAATTGTTGTTTTTTCCGTGCCGTCATCACATATATGAACTTATTTTACGATGTGCATTTGAATGTTAAGTACGTGATGTAACAAGCAGTCCTGACATACCACTTTTTAAACATTTTAGGGAAAGCTTGGAAAGTGTCAATGCCAATAATTTTCAAAGTGGCAAAGAGAACGTGGAAATATTTTTTAGTGAGTCGGAAATCAAAGAAATGCTAAATTAGTGGCTGCCTTGGATAGATGCCAGCTGAGTGTGAGAGATTCTGTATACATCCTTCAGGCGACAGCAGAGGCACTTGGACATAATACCGAAGAACTCTCTATCAATAAATCTTCTACTCATCGAATCAGACAGAAGAAGAGAAGAGAACGTTCCGAAACAATTAGATCTGCTTTTAAGAATGATATACCTGCAATTCTTACTGTTCATTTGGATGGTAAACTGTTGCCTGCTTTAAATGTCAGGGACCCAAAAGAAGAAAGACTTCCAGTTGTTGTTACATTTGGGGACAGTGAGCAGCTCATCGGGGTTCCAAAATTACAGCATTCTTCTGGTAAAGAGCAAGCGAACGCTGTTTGGAACGCATTATGGTATTGGGGTATAGAAGACAATGTACAAATTCTCTGCTGTGACACAACTGCATCAAACACTGGACATTTTAATGGAGCATGTGTCTTGAGCAAAAAGTGGACAGGGAATTGTTGTTTTTTCCGTGCCGTCATCACATATATGAACTTATTTTACGATGTGCATTTGAATGTTAAGTACGTGATGTAACAAGCAGTCCTGACATACCACTTTTTAAACATTTTAGGGAAAGCTTGGAAAGTGTCAATGCCAATAATTTTCAAAGTGGCAAAGAGAACGTGGAAATATTTTTTAGTGAGTCGGAAATCAAAGAAATGCTAGACTTTTATGAAAGTGAATTAGATAAACTAACTCAGAGAGGTGATTATCGTGAACTCATAGAGCTCTCTTTAATGTTTTTGGGAGGAGACTCTGGAAAAAAACTAAAAATACGCCCTCCTGGGGCGATGCATCAAGCTCGATGGATGGCAAGAGCTATTTATTGTTTAAAAATGTTTCTGCTAAGATCACAACTTAAATTATCCAGTGTAAATAAAAATGCCTTAAGTGATGTATCTCTATTCATTGTAACTATTTATGTCAAACCGTGGCTTCAGTGCAGTGCAGCCGTAAAAGCTCCTTATCAAGATCTCCGCTTCTTGAAATTTCTAAAATCATATGAAAAGATAGATTCCACAATTTCAAAAGCAGCTCTAAAAAGAATTTAGTCACCATATGTGGTATTTATCAGAAGAGTTGTCTGTCCTATCACTCTTTGATGATGAGGTAGACGTACAAATCAAAATCAAAATAGTAGCAAATTTAGCCAGAGAGAATCTACACATGGAAAAGAGATATATTCCTCTATGTGGAGAATTTGATGGACAATTATATGGTAAGTTTAATTTTATACTGATTATCATTCCTTAATTTTTAATTCGTTAATATACATCTCCTAATTCAGTCTTATCTTAATTTCAGTGAAAACTATAGACGACTTTGTGTCATCCAAAAGCAGAGATCTGTTCTATTGCCTGAAGTTGGACATTAGTTTTATTCAAGAATGTCCTTCGACATGGACGAGCAACTTTTCATATTTAGAAGCTCAAAGGATAGTTATGAAGTTGAAAGCTGTGAATGACAGTGCTGAAAGGGATGTTAAATTAATGCAAGATTTTCATGGACTACTGACGGTAGATGAAGAGCAAAAGCAATTTGTGTTGTGTTGTGTTCAAGAACACCGCAGACTGTACCCAGATTGCAAGAAAGAAACACTGAAAAGAAAATATCCACATAATACTAAAAACTAAAGAATACTGAAAACAATAATAGTCTAAAGAGTGAAAATGTATTAAATTGTAACATAAAATTAAATATGAATCATATATCAATAGCTTTTTCCCTGACTTTAACCTACAAAACCTATTATTCCTAATATTCAAATTTCAAGCTCAAGTCGGCACGGGTTATTATAGGCCTATTGAGATGAAATTTTGTTATTGAGACATCTGACCAATTGGAAAATATTTAGGGGGTGAGCCCAAAAAAATTCGCAGAATTTTTTTTTTGCAAAATAAGGGACACCCTAATATATATACACAAATATAAAAAAATTTGAAAACACAGGCACACGAAAATTAAAAGGACACTCACAGAATAATTTACGGGACGTTTCGACGGGCAAGCCGTCTTCTCTTTGTTAGTCTATTGTCGCCGACGAAGACGGCTTGCCCGTCGAAACGTCCCGTAAATTATTCTGTGTCCTTTTAATTTCCGTGTGCCTGTGTTTTCAAAGTATATTTATATTTGTGTTTTTATTCGCCGAGTGCGTTTTCTCAGAAGATATTATCTTGGCTGAATAGCCCACTTTCTTCGTCTTTCTACGTCGTCGTTGTCTCATCAGTTCCGGTTCTGCCGTGGTGACACAAGCTAAGTGTTCTGTTTCCTTTCCTTACCACTGTTCCCTTTCTTTCCTTTTCCACTTATTTTACCTGAGTTAGTCTCTTGTCGCCGACGAAGACGGCTTGCCCGTCGAAACGTCCCGATTATTATTTCCCGAGTTTATCCCGATTTTGAGAGTGATCTGAACTCGCCGCCCTTCGGTCACTCCGGTCAGATCCCAGCCTTATAATTTCCCCTGCTGACAAAGGCTCATGCGTGGTGGTCATGGACCTGGATGACTACAATGCGGAAGCCTACCGTCAACTCCTTGACACCAACTTCTACAAACCTCTCCTCCACGACCCAAACCCCAAGTTTCAGAAAATTATTTCCTCCTTCCTTAAATCCCATGGCCCCAAGGAAGGACTATCCCAATCTGACATTGCCATTCTTTCTCCCCCCAACCCCACCACGCCCCGATTTTATCTCCACCCCAAAGTTCATAAAAACAACAACCCCGGCCGCCCCATAGTCAGCAATGTCAAGTCCCCCACCGAAAGAATATCCGCTTTCATCGACTCCTTCCTCCAACCTATTGTGTCTTCTCTCCCCTCTTTCATCCGCGATACCTACCACTTCCTAGAGCGTCTTCGCAGCCTCCAAATCTCCCCCCATTGCAACATATTAATGGCCACAATTGACGTAACCTCCCTTTATACCTCCATTCCCCACAGCGAAGGCCTCAATGCCCTGAAACACTTTCTTTCCCTCCGCCCCACCCCCCACGTCTCTTCCTCTGACTTCCTCCTAAATCTTTCCCAACATGTCCTAGAAAAAAATGCCTTCTCCTTCAGAGACCAAATCTTCCTGCAAACGAAGGGCACAGCAATGGGTACGAGAATGGCTCCTTCGTACGCTAATCTTTTTATGGGTCTGCTGGAGGACAATTTTCTATCTTCCCGGTACCTCAAACCCCTATTTTGGGTTCGTTTTATCGATGACATTTTTCTCATCTGGACGCACGGTCCTCAAACCTTGTCCACCTTCCTTTCCGATCTCAATTCCTCTTTTTCTGTCTCATTCACCTTTACCACTTCCAGCACCCACATTACCTTCCTAGATACCGATATTTCTCTATGTGATAACAAATTCCTAACCTCCCTACATATCAAACCCACTAACCGTCAACAATATCTTCATTTTGACAGCTGCCACCCTTACCATACCAAACGTTCCATTCCTTTCTCCCTTTCTATTCGCGCGCACCGTATCTGCAACTCTCAAATTGCTCTCGACCACCACCTTAGCAACTTGAAAACCGCTCTCCTTAAACGCGGCTACCCCTCCCCTCTCCTTGATCGCCGCATCCTACCCTCCACCACCCCTTATACTCCTCGCCCTAGATCATCCACCACCAAATCTCCCTTGAACCTTTGCACCACATTCCTTCCGGGGCTTCACCAAGTTAACCTCATCCTCAAGTCACTTTTCCCCATTTTGAGCGACAGCCCGCTCACCTCCGACTTAATCCCCAAATGTCCTACCATTACTTACAAAAGACCGGCCAACCTCAACAATATTCTACGCCCCCACCAATCCCGTCCATCTTTGATCCCTCCTGAAATCCCCGGTACCTTTCCCTGCCATAGACCTCGTTGCAAAACCTGCCCTTTAATATGTAATCTCTCTTATTTCCACAGTCCCAACAACCCCACCCCATTTCCTATATCTTCCCACGGCAGCTGCACTACCTTTAACGTAGTATACCTTCTGCAGTGTAAGGTCTGCCCTTCCTTTTACATCGGCGAGACCTGCAATCCCCTGTCCATCAGGATAAACGGACACCGCCCCGCCCAACTTCCCAGTCCCAAAACACGCCTCCACTCATAACCTCAAATTCGACTCTTGCTTCCGTCTCACCATCCTCCACGCCCTCCCCGCCGACGCTTCGAACACACAACTTAGGAACACTGAGCTTTCTATTATTTGGTATTGTCGCGCCTTTTCCCCTCTCGGTCTTAACATTATGCACTGAATTTTTGTCCATTTACTTTCTCCCTCCTCCTCCGACGCCTTTTATTCTCCTCCCCCACCCCCTCCCAACTTAGCAACTTTGTTGCACTCCTCTAAACAGCCAGGCGCAATTCCCTACTTTGTTGCATCATCATCCCCCCCTCTAAACATCCAGGTGCGACACCACGTGACCTTTCCCGTCCCTCTTACACTCCCCCACCCCCTCCCAACTTAGCAACTTTGTTGCAGTCTTTTAGACAGCCAGGTTCAATTCTCAACTCATCCCAGTTCACCCACACCCACGCCCCTCCTTACTTTGTTGCACTCCCCCCTAGACATATAGGTGCGACACCAGTGCCCATCCCCGTCCCCCCTCCCCTATGCCACAACTTCCCCTCACTTCCCTTCTTTCCCCGCTTCCCTTCCCCTACCTTGGTGCGGTACTTCTCAATTTTCTACAGCTGAAGAAGGGCCTACATGCCCGAAACGTCCCAGTAAGTCCTCTCTCTCTTTTTACTTTTCTTTCCCCACCCCCTGTCAAGTGTTTTTATTGTTGTGGCCTATTGGAGAAAATTTCGTTTTTTGTATATATATATATATATATATATATATATATATATAATCTTTGGAAGTTTTCGCCAATTGGCCACAAATATATAAATTCAAACTTACAGGAGGTAGGAGAAATAGGAAAAGATAAAGAATTCGTTCTTACGGAACGTTTCGAACCAGTTGGTCCTTCGTCAGCTCTAGAAGCTTCTAGAGCTGACGAAGGACCAACTGGTTCGAAACGTTCCGTAAGAACGAATTCTTTATCTTTTCCTATTTCTCCTACCTCCTGTAAGTTTGAATTATATATATATATATATATATATATATATATATATATATATATATATATATATAGTGACGGAACAATGTTCTTCACATACGTACAAATTAACAAGTGCGACCAATTTGATTTGTTTTGAACATTTAAAATTTATTCTCAACACTCCCAGCACATTCAAACAAAACCCTAATGAGGTGAGGGATGGATGATTCACTGGTGGTCATGAACATAGATGAAATATCGTGAGAAAAAAATTAAACAAATTGCAAGATAAAGGTGATGAACAATTCTACAAAACAATTCTGTTTGAGCAATAGTTCGCACACAGGGATTTCTTCTCTGAGCCGAAGGGGAGTGAGGGAGATGTCTGAGGAACAGTTCACGCACAGGGAATTCTTCTTTGAGTCGAAGGGGAATTTCGGAGATGTATGAGGAACGGGGCAAAATGAGGAGAAACCGTTCAGGTGAGGATGCACTCCTTATGAGCCGTGACGCCGCGTCGGAGCGATCACCGGCGTCGTCCCTCGGTGCGAGATTCACCGAGCTCCTGGACTGGCTGAATCCTGATGTGGTTTTTTGGCCGTCAGGCGACTGGCGACGCCTGCTCCTCCTGTCCCTCGTTCAACTCTCCGATTGTCCCCTCTGTCGACCACTCTCTTTGCTCCCTTTCACACGAGTCCTCCCATCGTCTGCCCTCACACACGGCCGTCCGGCCAAGGCAACTAGCGCCACCTTTACACGCACATATTTTACACACGCATGCTAGTCCCGTAAGACGGCGTGATACCCGGCGTAAGACACCGGATCAGCTGACCGCGAAGCGGCGGCCGGCGCTCGCGCGCAATACAAATTGACAATCATTGTTCGAGCCGTCACAATATATATATATATATATATATATATATATATATATATATATATATATATATATATGCATAAATAAAACAGTGATACACTAAACAAACACAGAAACACGCAAAAAGGACACACTCAAAAGAAAACTTGTACGTTTCGACGTCAGGACGCCATCGTCAGCGGTAGAAGAATGATGAGTCCGCTCTGTTCCCTTGGGAAGGAAAGGGCAGAGAGGAAGGAGGGGGGGTAAGTGCGAATGGATAGTGGTGGGGAGAGAGAGGTGGCTATTGGGCTTTTAATTCAATGGGCTAGGTTTAGCCCGGGCTTTTCGAATGCCCTTGTCACCCAAATATGGGCGTATTCACGAATTTTCACGTCAACATTAACGGCGGATTCAGGAAGGGCTTCTATGATCTCTAGGGAGAAACAATCGTCAAAATTTTGAGAGTGGGAGGCGGTATGTTTGGGAATGGGATCAAGAAAAGGTGGAGTTTTGGTGGCATGGCGGTGATTGTTCATACGGATATTGAGGGGGGTGGTACATTTTCCCACATAGAAGGCAGGGCAGAAATTGCAGGAAAGGCGGTAGATGATGTTGCTGGTGGTACAATTGGCCGTAGAGGAAGATCTTTTGAGGGAGGGGGTGGCGGAGGGGCGGAGGAGAGAGCAGCATTTGCACCTCGGGCGTCCGCATGTTGAGGAAAGTGGCGGAGGGGGGGCGGTGGGTTGCAGGGAGGGTCTAGTGGATTTTAAAATGTCCCGCAGATTTGAGGGACGCTTATAGGAAACTTTGGGACATGGAGGTAGGAGAAGGGAAGTAGAGGTATTGTTTTTTAAGATTGGATACAGGTCTTTCAATATGTTTTTGATCCTGTGGTTGAACAAGGTTAAGTTGGTGAGGTTGGTGGGTCTTGGTCCGAGGGGTATATTTTGCAGTAGGAGACAGAATTTTATTTAAAAGCAACTTCTCTGGGTACTCTCGTTCTCTGAGGGAGTGATGGACGTACAAGTTTTCTTTTGTGAGTGTCCTTTTTGCGTGTTTCTGTGTTTGTTTAGTGTATCACTGTTTTATTTATGCATGTGCATCGTCGCCGAGAGCGATTTTCTACCAAGACATTATATATATATATATATATATATATATATATATATATATATATATATATACAATATGCCAAGAGGGTGGCCGATAAAAAATATACAAACGGAAAAAAGAACACTCACAAATTAAAACTTCCGATATTTCGAAGGACAGTAGCGTCCATCTTTCTCTAGGTAGAGAGTAAGAACTTACTTTTTTTCTCTTACTTTCTTACTCTCTACCGAGAGAAAGATGGACGCTACTGTCCTTCGAAATATCGGAAGTTTTAATTTGTGTTCTTTTTTCCGTTTGTATATTTTTTATCGGCCACCCTCTTGGCATATTGTATATTTATCACCCGAGTGATTCTCCTAGAAGTTATATATATATATATATATATATATATATATATATATATATATATATATATATATATATATATATACACATAGTTGGGAGTGCAGGGAGGGGATAGAAAAAGGGGGGTTGTACAGATGGGATTTGGGAGGAAGGTGGGGAGGGAGAGGATGGGAAGTTTGGTGTTTAGAGTTGGGGTTTTTTTTGAGTCATGGGTCTGCCGCGATGCTTTACTTTTTGACCCATGACTCAGAAACCTCCAACTCTAAACACCCAACATCCCATCCTCTCCCTCCCCACCTTGCTCCCCCACCTCATATGTACAGCTCCCCCCCCCAATGTATATATAACTATGTAAATATTAGTGTCCCACAAATTGTATCTTTTACCTGATGATGACGTTAACCATCGAAACCATGGTCGTCAAAATTAAACCCTAATGTGGGAAAAGACTAAGTTGTTACCTTTTTATTCAAAATGAATAGCAAACCAAGCTCTGAAAAATTTGTGTCAATACATCGATCCCGGGCAATTCGGGATGGGAAGCCAGGGAAATTATCTTTTATACCTCACATACTAATTTTATAATCTCCCGCGATGCCTTACTTTTTGAATACCTATGTCAAAAGACCGGTTGTGCTGAGCTCCGCTCGCCGGAATGGTGCCATGTCTTAGGGCCTTCGGCGCTGTCATTCCCACCGCGACGCTGAAGTCTTCTTCCACGACTTGAATTTTGTTCGAGAGAGAAATGGGATTCAGGAGCTTCTACTAAGGTTACATAGTAATTTACGACTTAGCATTTTAATCTTAAGCCAAATCTGGAGGTATTATTTTTTTATGCCGTGGTTTTGCGCATAAAATAAAATTTTGTGTATTCGAAGCACTGCCCTGCAGCCTGCAGCCCAGCTAAAGGAGGGCTGATCTTGCCTAAAGATTTTCAAAAGAGCAATAGTGCCCCAAAAATGGATAAAATTAAGAGTGGGTAAAATTACACCGTGCTTGAACCTGAAACTAGATGTTTATTTCAACAAAAGATCCATTAAGAGTCAAGATCATTAAAATACCATTGTTTGAAATACAGGCATCAGACAGATCTACATCTACATCTACAAACTACCCCGCAAGCCGCCTCAATAGGCGTGTGGCGGGGGGTGTTAGGACACCAGCCGTTTACATATAAAAAGGAAACGCTCTAATGAAATTACGCCTAGCATTTATTATAGTCCCTTATTGTTCGGGGGAAAAACGAATTCCCATACCTATCCGTTCGGCAAAATATCTCTCTTAATTTATCGTTTCTGCCGGACCTGGAAATATAGTGGGGTTCTAATATGATGTTCTCCGTGTCGCTCTGAAAGATATCTATTCTCAATTGTTCAAGCAATCTAAGCCTAGCGCGCAGCCTCCGAGTCTCTAGCGGCTCCCAGCCTAATTCGTTTAATATCTGTGTAACGCTGTCTGTACGCCCGTAGCAGTTTTTGACGAATCGCGCAGCTTTCCTTTGTATTTTATTAAGTTCCTGGACTAAGTCTTCCTGCACCGGATCCCATATGCTCGCTGCATATTCAAGGTGTGGCCGGTCGAGTGCGAAATAGCACCTCTCTTTTACTTTTTCATCCGAAAATCTTCCCACAATACGCTTGACGAATCCTAGCTTCTTCAGAGCTCTGCCACAAATATATCTTATATGTGCTCCCCACGATAGGTCCGAAGTTATCGTAACTCCTAGATACTTCACTTCATCTGTCGCCTTTATGTTAACACCTTCCACAGCATATACATGGGAATAGTAGGACGCCCTCCGCAAGAAATGTACCGCTGTGCATTTGCTCAGATTAAGTTCGAGTCCCCACTCTTGGCTCCACACATGAACGTTGTTTAAATCCGATGATAGAGTTTCAAAGTCAGAGTGATCACTAATTTCACGATAGATGACAGCGTCGTCGGCAAATAAACGTATTTTACTGCTAATTCGAGAGCATAGATCATTTATGTATATAATGAACAAAAGGAGGCCGATCACGCTTCCTTGCGGCACACCTGATGTCACTTTAACTACATCAGAGCTAATTCCGTCAAGAACTACTTTTTGCTTACGATCACTCAGAAAGTCGCGTATCCAGTTTACTACTGTTTCGTTTAGGCCGCATGACTGTAATTTGTATAGAAGTTTGTTATGAGGTACCGTGTCGAAAGCTTTCTTAAAATCTAGAAATAATGCGTCAACTTGTCTTTTCGATTCACCAGATTTGAGAACGTCATGAAGAAAGAGCGCGAGTTGTGTTTCACATGATCTACCTTTCCGGAAGCCGTGCTGAGAGCCATGGAGGTCGTTACGACTGTCCAGGAACGTCATGATATTGCTAACGACGATATGTTCGAGTATCTTGCCTATAATCGACGTTAATAAAATTGGTCGATAGTTCCCTGGGTCGTGTCTGTTTCCCTTTTTGAATATCGGTGTAACGTTTGCAATTTTCCAGTCTAATGGTATCTTTCTTTCACAAAACGACTTCTTGAATATTATGTCTAAGAACAGTGCGATGTGTATAGGTGTAGGTGTGTAGCTGCGCCGGTTCTTTTTTGGCTAACTTTGTATTATCAAAGTGCTTTGTTATTGACATTTTTAAATATCAGGGACTAATATTTAGTTGTACGTCTATTGGTCTTATAATTATTCTTTTTGTCTACAGTTGTGAGACGGGGAGCGTGGTGGCCAAGTGGGTAGAGCGCTTGGCTACTGATCGAAGGGTCCCGGGTTCAAATCCAGGGGAAGCTGACAAAAAAATCCTCGGGAGTGCAAGGTGGCCCAGGGAAATGAACTGGCCTACACACCCTGTATGTTTGGAATTTACACGCCTGTGGCTTAGTCTGGGGTGAGCTCTACTGGGGTGAGCTGGGGTGAACTATCCAAGCCAACCTTCGGGTTTGGGTTGAATCATCGGGTTGAATCGGGGATTCTAAGAAGTTTGAGGCTCGAGGAATTTTGTTGAGTTGGCGAGGGATGGCCTATGACTCATAATCAGTGCATCTACATATACATCTACAAAATACCCTGCAAACCACCACAGGGGTGTGTGGCAGGGGGTGAGTATTCACCAACATGCATTACACTATACGCTAAAGTTAGTGTAACTACGACTAATTACGCATTAGCATAAATCGTTAATGCTTGTCACGAGGCGGAGCCTCACAAGAATGCACTTCACTACAGATATGCTCACAATGGCGAGGGACCGTTAGTATATATGTATTTTGCCACTACACAAATGGACAGAGACTCAAGACTTATGTAGAAAATATGCACGGCATGCTGTTAGGACTAGGTAACAGATAGGGATTCAAGTATTAGGGTGTACTACTACTAAGAGCTACACTACCTAACGAAAAATCTAGATAAAAGTCTCATTGGCAGTTGTTATGGTCCCTTATCGTTCGTGGGAAAAATGACATTTTAAATCTGTCCGTTCTGCAGTCTAGTATCCTTATTTTATTATCATGATCTGATCTACCGTAGTATGTCGGATTTCTTAAAATATTATCAACGTCGTCAGGGAATACACCGGTTTGGAACTTACATAATAGATTGAGTCTAAATTTTAATCAACGGTCTGAAAACTTTTCCCATTCTAGTTGCTGCGGTCACTGTGGAGGACGTCAAGAACCACACAAGCCTTCAAGCCGAAAACCCACGCAAGCTGGCGGAGCGGGCTGGACGACTGGTCGCGACTGATTCGTCGTAGTCTACGCCAGAGAAAAAATGTCTTGTTTTGCTATTCGTTAATGCCCCTTGGCCTACTTTTCCACTACCCTTTTACCCTTTCCTTTTATCCATCCTATTCACGCATCCTCTCAAAATAGGGTATAAGTGAGAGCTTGCAGACCCGGGGAGGAGGTTGGAAACTGCGCGGAAGACCCACTGTTTCTCAAGCAGCCTTCCAATCGCAAAAATATTGCGCAATTACACCAACTTGCATAATTATTTTCACATAATGGTTTATTTTCATAAAATTTAGTCGTTACATCCTTAGACTTCTAGTTCCACTTGATTTTTATCTACCTATGGTGCAATTAAAGCATCTGCTGACTTTGCATATATGATAAAATAATTCCCTAGATCTTTCCGCTCCCCAAATGTTTCATCAAGACCCAATTGATCAGTTTCTGTAAATATGGTTAAAATATTTGTTGCCCTTAATATTTATTTCATAATCTTTCGTCAGCAGAATTCCGTCCACAATTGAGTTGCTCACCTTCATGGAAGGCATATTTTCTACATCATTTTGCTTCACTGCTTTGACATGAAGTGTATACTATTAGAATCATTGAATTACTTTTTATCGGTCCAACTTCTGCAGGCTCTAATTATTCAAATGGTATTTATTCTCGACCTCTTTTTATATATGGTGCAAATGTCATGAGTTTAGCACATAAAAACCATAAAACGCAGAATAAACTGGTATATTCAAAACTTAAGTCAGATATCTTTATACAGCTAAGAAGCAATATAATTTATTCTATTCCATGTAAAGACTGTGACAGTAGCTATGTAGGCCAAACAACTCAATATTTAAAAAATAGGATCTCGCAACATAAAACATCAATTTAGACTAAAGTTCAGCTTTGTGCATTAGTAAATCATGCAATTACAAATAGTCACTCATTTAATTTCGAAGAAGCCAAAATTATATACTCAGAACCAAATTTATCAAAAAGATTATTCAAAGAAATTTAACATGTATCCAGAAATAAAAAAAGTTGCAATAAAAGAACAGACATTACTTATCTAAGCAAAATTTATTATAATTTAATAAATGACACCTAACTTTTCAACAAAGAAATATATCCAAGCAACCACATTAAAATTGTAAATAAAACAACAACAAACTTTAAAGGTAACAATCTTGAATGTCTATGACTATGTATTTTTATATTTAATGACTGTAAATTAACCATTATGTAATGAAAAAAGAATTGTCAAACATTCAACATCATGTATCATTTGTTTATTGCCCTGAAGATGGATAAATAAAAATCCGTAACGTAGGCAAAAGTAAAATAAAAATATATGTATATATATATATATAAATAATATTTTTATTATTTGACCTAACGCTCTAATTATTGCTGTGTTCATTGAATCAACATTCAGATATGTCGGCATAACTGGCCTTTCACTGAGCAACCTGCATGTGGTGCAATCTGGTGGCAAACTAAATGTGCTCTTGGTCCGCGAAATATTAGCTAAACGAATTAAAAGCGGTACGCGTGGCGTTGAACTAGTAAAGATGTACGAGCGAACTGGAAATGAAGTTGCCTGGCTGCGAGCTCAGGGATGTTGGGCGAGGACGATGCACGAATCGAAATGTTGACTAGTATGGAGAGCCTTACCTTGTGAAGAACCCGAGAAGAATTCATACATCAAGTATGCCGGAAAATCACCAGATCTTGAAGAGAGCTAGATAGTGTTATCGTTTGCGAATTATTCAATCATTGACCTAATTCAGGTGACTTGCCGCCTGTCGGCGATCTCTATGGTTTCCTGGTTCGCAAACTATTCACTGAATCAATTAAGTGGTTACTCCTGGTGGAAAACTAGATGACCTCATCGTTCCCGAACTATTCACTGAACTATCTGTTCTGACATGGCAGCGAGCTAATAAGAAAATGCATTTAAAATTGATTGAGAAGGGTAATGGAGTTTTAGTTCAAATCGAACTATTCACCGTCTGTAGCAGAGAATAGCTTGCTTAGTTAACGTGAATAGTTCGTTTAGCATTGCTTGTTCTCGAATTACTCATCTCAAATGCAGAAAACTGAGCATTCAAACGCGGTCTGAAAATTTCGGGACGGGCGGATGCTGGTGGTTGGGTCGCCTGGAGTCTAGCCTCCTTGACCGATATACTCTCCGGAAGATGCCGCACCCTCTCATTTTACCCTCCTTCCCTCCCTCCCCACACCCACTGCTCATCAAACCCTCACTCAGGTCGATGCAAAAGACCTCCTTGACGACGCGGACGCTAAGAACGACCGCTCCTCGTTTCACCGCTGTATAAGGATCGGGAGGAGCGGTCACCACCCCGCCCCCTTTGACTGCACCCTTTCCTAAATTGCACCAGGGAAGAGACATTAAGTACCGCGACGTATATTTCCTCAATATTCCAGGGACACGGAGCCCGGGGGGGTGGGAGTGGAAGGGTGGCAAAAGGGTAAAGGCGCATAAAAGAACTCGAGGTGACGAGGAACGAGGAAATGAAAAAAATGTTAAAAAACAAAATTAAGAATAAGATGAGGGAGATTGGGTGTGAAGGACTTACTTAGTTGAGAATATCCCCCACCCATGTCATTCCTTCAAAGCACGAATTTATTTATATGTGAATATGTATGTATAAATGTAAATTAAACGTCCACTGCGATCGCTCCAGCTCTTTCGCCTATCTAAAACTTTTCTATACAAATATATATATTATTATTTTTATTTCTCTTTCACCCCGTGACTACAGCGCCCCCCCTTTTTCTCCTCCTACCCCACCTCCCCTCGAGCGAGATGTGAAATCCTCCCGAGGAGACTCCTGCGTGCTCTCAGCGGCTGAGTACTTCACTCGAATACATCTCTCTCTCTCTCGCCCTTTATCTGGCTGTGAATGCAACGACGCCCGTGGAACAGAACAAGACTGGCTCTAGATGGAGGGGGGATGGAGGGGTAACTGGCGGAGGGGAGGGCTGGCAAATTGAAAAGGTTTGGAGGAATAATAATAACAGCAGAGGATGAGGAGAGAATAAAATCGCAGTTTCACTCGCCAATCTCCTCGTAATGCATCTCTTGCGCCTTCCCTAAACTTAAACTGCCCTCATACTCAACTCCTACTTCTCTCCTCCCTCTCACGGCCTAACCTCCTTTCCAACTCCTCAATCCTTTCACCCTCAACCCAATGTGAGCTCCCTATCACCCAGTCAACCACTCCAGCAGCCTCCCCACCAAAACAACCCCCCCATATATAGACATTCTCTCACAAACACCGACGCAAGGCGAGGATACGACCTTCCCAACGCGTCCGTGCACTTTCCTCGCATAAAAAACCGTAGAGCGAGAGAGATCTTAAGACGTTTTAAGTCAGAAAAGGGAAGAAGGAGATCGAGGTTGGGTGGGTCGGTGGGAGGGAAATGCCTTAGCGAGGCGAGAGGTTGGTGAGGTCGCAGGAGGAGCGTGGAGAAACAGAACGGGTGGGCTTAAGGGGAGGTGTGGGGGGATGAAGATGTAGAGATCTGCTGGATGGATGGGTGGGTGGGTCGTACGTTGGGAATGGATGCATATAAAATGCTCTCCCGTTATGAATAATGTATTCCAACAATAAATACTCCAAGGTCGCCCGACTCGCGGGTTGGGGGGATGGAGCCGATTCAAAACTGTTATACTTTGCTTTGGGGGAGTGGAGATATTATGTGCTCAGCCGAGGGTGAAAAAATATGGCGAAGGGCGAATAAAAAAACGAAGGGGTCGCAGCGTTGCCATCGGAGGGATGTTTGACGTTGATGAAAGAAAAGAGAATGCGGAGCGATGCGAAATAGAGGGACAAACCTTCGTGACTCGGGGGGCGTTTGGAACACAACTGCGGCTGGGTGTTTCTCCGCATCCAGAGATGGATGGCCTCGTGGGATCTAGAGGATTGATTCCATTCAAGTAAACGGGCGCTTGAACAGAAAATAAAAAGTCGACTATTAATAGCCGCACACTTTCGCGGTTGAAAGGTAAATTGGATTAACTATGGGAAGCTTTCCGAGTACCCTCTCTTGGGAATAAGTTGGAGTAAGGTTCGAAGTAGGGCAAGTGAGAACTAAGGGCAGATAATACAGACCATGTCTCAACTATATTCGAGCTGTTCATAAAAAATACAGTGAAATTATTTAGAACTTGGCCTAACCAGGCGCAGTAATTTATGAATGATATGCATTAGCTCGTAGTCTTCCGCGGATGTAGTGTCGACTCTTTCTTTTTTCGGGATTCATTCCGCGATTTTAAAATTGTAAAAAAAACAATATTTTGCTGGTCCTCCAGCGAGCTTCATCAGGTTAACCAAGCTGATTCTTTAGTCTCGCTCGTTAACTCAACGTGTAACCGAGAAGACGGTAACACGTTTTTCAAATATAAAAATTCCAGCAACAATGGGTGTCCTCACTCTTAAGTATAAAGACGAGCGAGACTAATGAATCAGTTCATTAAACCTGATGAAGCTGGCAGGAGGACCAGCGAGATATTGTTTTTTACAATTTTAAGATCGCGGAATGAATCCCGAAAAAAGAAACAGTCAATGATATGCATTGTTTCCTAACGCCCCAGGCATGACTTTGGGACAAGCTTTTTTTCTGCTTTCGCTTTACACTAGGATTGCCGAATCATGGCGCCTAATACCACAGACCGACAATGGAAAGGTTTAGTTATTTCTTTGTTTTGATATGGATTTATATATTCTGTACTTCACTGATCACGGGTTGGATAATACTTCATGTATATATGATGAAATTTAGCTGTTTCTAGTCAAGCGTAAAATTTTGGCATGTTGAGTGAATTTATGGTTGGAGAAATAATTTGCGTTTATAGCTATGTCCTCTATGTCTTGTTCATACTTATACTCTATTCGTTGAGACTCACAGCTAAGTGCAGCGATGTGAAAAAACTCTCCATTTTCAGATTTGCTCCCCTTAACAACTATGGGTGGAAGCAAACGTAGAGCAATATGTATTCAGTATGGTGAACCTGACTTGCAAATCTGGAAGAAAAATATTCTAAGCCGTCAATGACGGGCAACGAACCTGGCAGATAGTAAGTATGATTTCATTGACATGATAATAATGAGAGAACTATTGTAAAGCAATTAATTTACATAAGGAGAATTGTAATATATTATTTTAATTATATATAAATACTAAGAATTTAGAAAGTTTCAGAAGGCTTAAGGTTATGTTTTATTAATATAGCAACTAAAATTGAACTTGCTGAAAATCTAAAACTGTCAATATATTGTAGTATTTCTATTGTTTTGAAAAAACCATCTGTTTATTTCGAGGAGTTGGATTAAGAAAATGTTGGCCGATTGAAAATAAATTTTCTCCAGATGATACGTATAACTTTCGTTCTGCCCTGGAAGTCACGTCATTGGTGTTTTTCCAAGGTCGTCGGTACCAGCGACGAAAGGAGGAAAATGTTGTGTAAATAATTACATGTCTTGCTCAAATATGAAATAAAGGTGGACCGTTAGCGTTACAGGCATTCCTTTCCATGTCTAATGAGTTTGTGATTAGTCGTAGTTTCAAGTGCGTCTTATCCGTGGGAAAGTTATTTAAGTCCCTTTGTTAACGATGCGGTGATAAATGATATAGATTAATTTTCACATTGGTATCCATTATAGTTATGCTGACCAGGATATTTATTATAGTGAAATAAATAAACTTGGTATATTCCACACAAATATTTGATGGTATAAACCCCTCAATATACAAAGTAAATTTATTTCATTATGAACTCGAATTTCCACAAAGTTCATCAGCGAACCATAGAAGATATATGATAATCATTAGTTTTTAATATATGACATGGACTTCCATGAAAGTATGCTTCGAGATTATAATTCATGTTTGATCCAACATAATTACGGGTGTACCCTATTCGATGTTACCTCTACGTATCAGTGCATTGCTTTCTTTTACATAAATTTATTTGATTTTGCAGGAACTTTATGAGTAACTTCATGTAAATTTTAGAAAGGCTATGTGATAAAATCTTATGAATGAATATTATGGAAAGACCCTTTTTAACCCTCCGTTGGGCGCGCCAAATTCACTCCCACGAGTGGGCGCGCCGCGGCAATTTTACTGCAAAAATAAATTGCATTCCTATATATTGAAGGGCAAGATAATTTACTAATAAAAAAGGCTCATTAAGTTGTTATTGTTGCATCTTCTACTGTTTGACACTGAAAGTACATTGTTAGTCATCTTAGTTCATATCTAGGTCCTGTTCATCTTCCCATCTCATACATGTTGTCTCTTGACGACAATGCCTCCTACATACATTATTTTTACATCACTGGCACACAATTTTTGACCTGTAATTTTTATGCCACCTGCAACCATGGCATATTACTTGTTTAGGTGCTTCAGGCACCGGTTCCTTGTTCTTATATTTTCCTTAAATTTCTTTTATATCTTTAGCCAGACGTCAAACTCTCTTCGATGTAACACAGCTACTGAAGCGTCCGGTGGATAATTGATCCGGATATCGTAAATACTCCCTCCTATCATGAAAAATGAATACCTGGAGACACATGCATTAAATACAAACGGTACCAAATGGAGAGCTCAGAAACTAAAATATGCGGCAATTTGCCGCGGGCAAGTTAAATTATTCTGTAATACATGCATTCATGAAAAAATGTCTCACCCGTATGTGATAGGGTTGTTATTCCATTTTTCCTGAATTTTTTAGTATTTTCGATTTCCTCATATGTTGCTTTCCGAATTGATGCAGTGCGATGATATTCGTTAATTTTATTACGCCTTATCTCCTCCCTTCCTCTGTTGCACCCCCTTACTTCGTATCGTTTGATAATATACTTCGCGTGTCTATATACCTGGAGACGTTTTAAATCTTGAAATAGTTTATTGATTCGCAAGAGTGAAGAAAATACCTTACTGTGGGATATCGATTCCGAAATATATAATTTTCTCTGAGGATCGTAAAAATCTCTGAATGCTGATTTCAGTTTTCTGTCACCACCATGTCATTTCAATTGAGGAATATTGAAAAAAATAAACAATCCTTTTCTCGGCTTCCATTAATGATACTTGTGGGCGAATTCTACCTCTGCAATCAAGGCATATCTAGTGTAACCTTTAGGGAACGTGACACCATCTAAGAAACCAAATATAGAATTATGGCTTTTTGTATCCCCTAATGGCGTGAATATGAACGACGTCAACGGTATTCCACATAACTCTTGTGTGGTAAATTTAGTCTTATCAGTTTATTTTTTTTAGCCAGTTGTTATCATATTCCCCGGGAACCATGGTTCTTAGAATTCATCATCGTATCGTTCATTCAGTATCGTCATAGAGTAAGCATACTTACTCTATGACGATATTGAAGAAAACAAAAGAGAAGAAAAGGATGTGGCTACAAGAATAAACAATTATAAAGAGGTTATTCAGAGAATGGAAGAAGTTAAAAAATTTTGTCTCATTTATAACGACGTTGGTCTACTAAGTTTGGTAAATGACTGTAAAAATTACGCAGAGAAAAGACATGTGCAGCGATAAAATTAAACAGTCCATTATAAAAAAATCAAAACAATTTTGTAAATTTTACAATGGTTTTTATTCACTACGACCGGTTTCATCGCATAAGTGACATCTTCAGGGGGCTTATGCGATGAAACCGGTTGTAGTGAATAAAAACCATTGTAAAATTTACAAAGTTTGTTTTGATTCTGTCAAAATGGAATTTTACAAAGTAACGCCTAAGAGTATCGAGTTCAGTCCATTATAAGTTATTTCTTTGTGTGTACGATCCAACGGCAATGTTGTCCATATGTGTATTTCAATATGTGAATACAATGCTGAAACAGTTGATTTCTCTTAAAGAATATGTTATCTTTATGCAGTGCTTCAAACCTGTGTATGACGGAAACTTGTCCACAAGGGAAAATTTTTACGGCACCGTGCGATTCCGCTATAGGCAGTTTTCACTGTATTTTAATTTTTTCCTTCATTAAAACATGTAATGACTAGAGTTTTCGGCGCGATATTCGACATTTAGACGAAATTATATTTAAATATTTTTATATCGAATGTTGAACTCAGCTTGACACCTTGATATTAGCAACCATTGTAATATCTTTATTTTAAGAAATGTATTATTTCGGGTTTAGAAGAAAATATGTGCATATGTAATCGAATTATTTCGAAATATATGTTATGTGCCATTAGGATACGTGCTAAATATATCTGACTTTCCAAAAAAACTAATTCGGTGTGATGCAATTTTTTCACTTTTATTTATAGATAGGTATCACTAATGAGAACACTTATGCAAAGTCACTCGCAAATCTTTGAATTAAAAATATTTGCTCCAACCACTTTAAACCTGTTGTAGTTGGAGAGTAAGCTTAGCCATACTTGTACGATTGCTTAGCTTCTCCCGCGTTCCCCATAGATCTCCGGCATACTACTCCTTACGGGGACCGTGTGCCACAGTTGGAGAACCGATGGTCGGTAGAATGTTTTCTCAACTAGTATTTCTCGTCATTGCTGTTATGTTTGGGGAGGAAGCTCTGAAGTGTGGTGGTAATTGACTTCAATTGGAAGTTAATTTACCTTTTCTCAAGAAATGAAATACTTGATCCACTCTGCAGTTGACCAATAAAAAAATCAGTCCAAAAGCGAACATGCAAAATGTTAGATTAATCTTTACATTTTAATGATAACATTGATAGTTTTACACTTACATTTAAATATTTAGAGGATACTCTCTTCAATAAATCCCATTGAAGAATGCTTTTACCCTCAAAGGGAGCCTCGAACCTCACGAGAAAAATTGATTCAACTACACACTGTACCTTCTTGTTAAAAAAGTGTTTAACGCTATATATTTGGCAGTAAAAAATATAACTGTAGCTACTACTATCAGCGCATAAAAGGTAGAACGCTGAACTTCAAGCATTTGTACGAAATTCCGCCGGAGCTCCTTAGAGTCGCGTAATATATTGTTTTGCTACTTGTTTATTTGGCTACAAAGTGCATTCATTAAAAAGTGTTTGAATGTAAGCGTTTAGCTTCTACGGTCGAAAGAGTGAAGAAAATCCCGCGAAAAACTAGAAAAACGGTGAAACGGTTGTCTTCTTCATCTCGTCATGCCCAAAATATTAGATTTGTGCACTTAATTGTTTCATTATGAAGAGCACAAATTATTATTATGAACATTTTCGTATTACAAATATTCTTTTAAAATTAAATTTTACCCATTTTTTATTTTTTTGAATGTCCGAAAGCTTGATTTCAATTTCCGAGACGTAGAAGCTAAACGTTTACATTTAAACACTTTTCAATGAAATTTCACTTTGTTGTCAAATAAGGAGTAAAACGATAAATATTACACGACTCTATGGAGCTCTGGCGGAATTTCATACAAATGCTTAAATTTCAGCGTTCTACCTTTTTTGCGCCGAAGTAGCAGAGCGGAAGAAAGACTAATGTCATTTATACGTTTGAAGGTAGGTAGCTTGGAGAATGCAGGGTTTTATTTTACGGAGAAGGAATGGATATCAACCGGAACATACTGGCGAGTGAAAGGATCCAAAAAGGCAGCGATTTTACGTACCCTCCGGAATACGTAGCAATGCCCATTAAGTACTCTTATAATGACACCTAATTAGGGAAAGTGATGCTGTTCTCAAGTTTAAACCTCTGCTCGTGCTGGTGCTTTACACTCTTATTGATATTTTTGAAAAGAATGAAATGAACGAGGGAATGTTTAATCCGTTTAACCAATAAAAATTACTGAAATCTGTACATAGCCTATCATATCACTTTATGGTCCAGAAACTTGACCACTGTTGAAGGACGACGTGCGTCAACTAGAGGCTCTGAGTGATACGGAACACAGATAAAGTGTTGAGGCCGTTTTACACGGTACATTTATTTGTACAATCTATCGTGTGAACGCATGTACAGTCAAAGTGTGCAAGAAAATATTATACGAACGACTGAATCAGACTGAATGTCGCTTTACACGATGAGTGCAAACGCACAATTTTCCGTGCAATTTAGCGGTCGTAATCGATCGGAATTCGCGAGTGTTTTGTTTATGTTTAACTCATAAAAATATGTTTCACTCACTTATTTAACACCATGAAAAGCTGATCACCTGAATTTTGGAACCTAGACTTGACCATCTGCCGACTGATAATTCTCCCGGTTTAGACCAAGCTCTCTTGGACTCTTCCCTCTGGCTTTATATTCGACATTTGCATCGTTTCGTTATTTCTCATCTGGATTTTAGTGCGACAAGTCATTGTAGTTACTCGCCGGATCTCCACTCTTGATAGACAAATTTCGTAGGTTTATTATGTGTGTTGTGACAAAGTGTTATTATCAAGTGGTATAGCGGAACACGGGACGTTTCTTTAGTCCCTCCAAATTTCCCTCCCTTGTATTTGTACCAATATTTTTTATGTATTTTATTTACGATTTCGTTAATTGCTTACCAGCAGAAATAATATTATTATCATTATATCACGCGGGATATCAATAAATCTAATTGAGGACGCGACCAGTCATAAATTTGGGGGAATAAAATAATTTTGAACCCAAAGATCGCGATTACACTGAAAAACCATAACACCAAATAACACGACGAAATGACGATGTTAACATTTGAGTAACTTTGAGTTAACTCTTCTCGGGTTCTCCACTGGTTCATATTTCATATTTCCCGACATAATTAATTCATAACTTGAGAATGAGTGACGAGTCGTCTCTCGAAACATCGACAATTATTAATAGTTTAAACCGGTGGAGAGCCCGAGAAGAGTTTACTCATTAAAGATTATACACACAGGATAATAGTCACTCATATAATTCGACGGGAAAGTGTTAATCCTTTTTATAAACAACTTTATTTTCAATCGTAACACAGGCACCACAGTTTTCGCCATATCTGCGACATCTGTTGAAAAAAACCGGATCGAAATTGTATGATTGTCTGAATGGAATTAGAACAGGTTCTATTTTCCGTTCAGTCATTCATACATTCGCACAAGTGTTCGCACAATTTGCCGCTTTACACGGTACAATTTCCTGATACATGCGTTCGCACGATAGATTGTACAAAACAATGTACCGTGTAAAACGGCCTTTAGAGATGATAGCGAAGAAGTTAGGAGGTCATAGAAGTGGACGGTGATGGACTAAGAGGTATTATGGCATGTCGATGTTAAAGGGAGTAAATTGGTTATGTGCCAGGAAATAAAGGTTAAGAATGGAAAATTTTCACGCAATTTTGGAAGGTAAAAGATCTTCATCAGCAGTCATTTGTCCAAAGATTATTCTGCCGCAACTCTCCTCTCCAACCTCTTATCAGCTTCAGTAAGTCTTCACTTTGTATTCCCTCATAATTTCCCCAAGGTATTCCATATTTGATATTTCCCTGCAATTCTTACCATTTATTTATCCTTCCATTATTTTGTCAAAAAAATATGTACTGTTCCAAAATATGTCAAATAGGAATGTCTGGTCTTCTTCTCAGAGTCTTTATTACACATCATTTCTCACCAACTCTTCGCAGAACTTGTTTATTTGTGATTCTCTCCGTGCAATTTATCCTTAGCTTTCCTTGATTACACCACATTGTCCTTGTTCCTAATTACTTTTGCTCTGCAACTGCCATATTCTGGTTTTGATGTCATATTAGAGCATGGCTCCAGATAAACATTTTAATGAATTCTGTGTGGAGGCTTCCACGACTTAATATATTTGAATATTTGTCTGCTGCATGTATTCCAAATGGGGGAGCCGACGGGCCGCGCGTGAGAAAATTGTAAATGTTTAAATATTTATAAATAACGCATTTATGAATTGCCACTAAATTTTATTTTTGGAATAGTTAGCTGGGTATGTTTAGATTATGGAAAAAAGTTTCGGCCGATTCTGAGATTGAGTATTTGAGAAAAGTTTATGAACAATTTTCTAAACATTAGTATTTAACAAAAATAGGGTATATAATAAAATTTTGTTGTTGATATATTTGCATTAAAAAAGATTTAGCTTTAATAAGAGCTATTTATCATTGCTGTATGACAATTAAAAGCGGAGATATAAGTGATAATATGGTTTAAGGCTTGGATTTTTGCTAAAAATGCGAAAAAATTAAAATATGCATAATTCGCTTAAAATAGTTTTTCACAAAACAGTTTGAAGGTATTCAGCTTGAGTTGATATTGTACCCATACACTAATTTTTATAAAAATCTGAGATCCTAGGGACAAACGGTTGTTGAATTGAGGTGGATTAACCCATAAGTATTCCGGGTTTCTCCCCGTGTAGGTCATTTTTGCTGGGACTACAGTTTCGCCGACGTTGTAGTCGGATTCTTCAGGTCAGTGAAGTGGAAATGCAGTTCGACCGTTTGAATGTAGTCCCAGCAAAATGGACCTACGCGGAAAGAAACCCAAAAGGCTTACATATTGATTTAAACCAATTGCCTCCTTTCCTCCGTACTCGTCGTTAGTTGAATCCTGTTATGGTAGAATGCCTTATTTTCTTAGGATTTTTATTCACCATCTCTTTCTTTCTCAAGACGGATTTAATAAGAATATAAACATATTCGATTGGTAGGTAGTATATTTGACGGAGCGGAGTATACCCCAAGCTTGGGTAATACTAGGCAGAGCTTTCCCAGTTTGGAAACCTGAGCGTGCAGCGAAGATCTGCAAAATACGTTAAAGGCCGTTATGATAATCTCGTTAGTGTTACTGACCTTTTGCAGCAACTGGGATGGGAAATGCTTTCAGACCGTCGATTAAAATTTAGACTCAATCTATTATGTAAGTTCCAAATCGGTCTATTCTCTGACGACGTTGATAATATTTGACGAAATCCGACACAATACGGTAGATCAGATCATGAGAATATAATTAGGGAACTAGACTGCAGAATGGACAGATTTAAAATGTCATTTTTCCCACGAACGATAAGGGACCATAACAGCTGCCAATGAGACTTTTATCTAGGTGTGTCGTTAGGTAGTGTAACTCTTAGTAGTAGCAGTACTCCCTAATACTTGTATCCTTTTCTGTTACCTAGTAATAACGGCACGCCGTTCATGTTTTCTACATAAGTCTTGAGTCTCTGTCCATTAGTGCAGTTGCAAAATACATATAACGGTCCCTCTCGATTGTGATAATATCTGTAGTGTAGTAGTGCACGCCTATGAGGCTTCGCCTCGTGACAAGTATTAGCAATTTATTCTAATGCATAATTAGTCGTAGTTACACTAACTTTTGGGTATAGTTTAATGCATGTTGGTGAATACTCACCCCCTGCCACACACCCCTGTGGTGGCTTGCAGGGTATTTTGTAGATGTTTGTAGATAGATGATAATTCCAGGATTCGAACCCGTGCCATAGAAAGCCAGTGCCGTTGGATTCCGGATGGACCCGAGCGAAATGCAAAGGAATGCGTCAAGAGAAAGGGGGGAGTGTTGGGAGGAGGGTTGGGAAGAGGAGAATGCAGAGGGGTCGGGAGAGGTTGGGTTGCCTCTCGGTCGCAGGAGAGGGTAAATATTTGCGGAGAGCGAGAGAGTTCATTGAGAAGGGCGTTGGGTCGGGGTTGATCAACAGGGGCGGAGGTCGTGGGGGGAATTCCATAAGAGGGTGAGCCTCCTCTTGCGAGTGTGGTGGAACTTTGTCAGTTTCTCGATGGACGGTGCGTGCTGACGAACCGGCCGACGAGCCCAGCGATCTTAAAAAAAATATATCTAGACATCGAGTCTCCATGAGTTGCGCAAGATCAGATGATTTGAAATACTAACAAGGCTCACCTGAAGGGAAAGGAGTAAAAAGAGACGCCTTGATGGAGACGCGAGGAAGGCCCTTTGAGGTAAGATGCAAAAATTAATGTTGACAAAAGGTATAAGCCTTATTTCAGCTTCCATGAAGGAATCTTGCAGCTGCTGACCCATTTTCTTCTTGCATAACCAAACACGCGCGCGGTTAAAAGGAAATTATTTTAATTTTTCCATAACAGTTTTAAGATATTATAACCACGGATCTCACGGCACTGTTCTGGCGTACTTGCAAATAAATCACTGCGAAAAACCGTAATAAACCGGTGCATGTCCTTAATATATTTTTGTTTCTTTTGGCTTATAACTGTGGTTTTTAACCATGTATAATTAATTAATATTGACTTGTTAATTATAATAAATTCTTTTTTTTACTGTAGTTAATTGTATTTTCCCAGCCAGGCTAAATAAATTATTATATATCAGTATTCTTGCTCTTAATTGAAGTCACCTGCATAATATTAAAACCAGTGGAGTAATTAAACAGTGACAGGTACTTAGGTGTATCCTGGTGACCCTACGATTAATTCTCCAAAAATGAAAGAATGAATGCAGTATTGACTAAAGAGTTACGCGCTTCTCACGTGTCATTTTTAAGCTTTATTTAAGCAAGGAAGACATTGGGAAATACTAGTTCTCATTCTCTCTATGCTGCAAGCCTTCATTTTGCAAATGGCAATTTTATTTTTAGATGGTAACAAACGTATAAAAGCATTTGAGACTTAGAGGTAACACTTTAATCCCCTCTTTAAAATGGTGCATAAGGAAGGAGTGAAAATGTAAGACGTGCTTTATCAAGAAAGCACTTTGAGGAATTATTTCCTCCCGGAAAACTCGTGACTCGAAGTACAAAAGAAGCAATCACTTTTCATTCAAATCTTTCGTTTTAAATTTTTCTTTTACTTTATTGCCAGCAGTAGGTTTATGGATTAAACTTTAAATGTATGTATTTGACTTCTGAAGGGTTTACTTCGTAGAAGTTTCTAGTACTCAAAATTAACTTAGCTTAGTACTTTTCTACAACTTTTTATCATTGCAGAACGTGTTTCGCCGCTTTACGGCATCGTCAGGTTTACAAAGTATAATATACATTTAAGTTTGTTATTTCAGTTTTTTATTGTTGTTGTAGTTACGTGGGAGGAGGGTGGAACCAGATATTGGTGCAGGGTTGAGGGGGGAAAAAATGAAAGACGCGATGATTAAGGGCTGGTATGTTACATTTTGAATTAGGAAATGCTAGTTTTCCTTATGCCATATTTTAAAATCTGTGAACCAGTGGGATAATATTAGCTAGATAATATTTTCGAGACATTCAATGAAATAATAAACGAAGCAAATTTTTCACTCCACTGAAATAATTCCACTAATCTTCTTGCGTATTCAATCAAGATTCTTTGGTGGAATAATGGCCCGTTTTAAATTACATTCCTGTCAGGAATCTCTCGGGTTTGACATAAGATACTTAGGTCCATGATGGCCGACGTTTCGAAGCTCGAATTGAGCATCGTGCTCAGGGTGAGTGTCTTGAGGCTAAGGTCAATATATACGTGCGGGCAGGTCAGGTCCGAAATTAAGGCGGGAAAGTTTGGGCGCCATCCGGAGGTCTTGACTCTCACATTATCCTGAGCAGCGGTTTCCCCTTTGTTACTCAGGTTATAACCGGAGTCCCGGTTGAGACGATTCATAGACCGCCTACCAAACTCAAGGAGCTCATAGTTAGAGCTAAGGGCCAGATAGGACTGAATATCCCACGTGTGTACCGTGTTCCTTGTAATGCTAGTATTATACGGTGTATGTGGGAGAGACAAAGCCGGACGGTTGAAACAAAAATTAAAGAAAACCAACGACACCTTCGATTGGGTCAAGCTTAGAAATCGACCATCGCGGAGCACAGCATCACGATGAACCATACCATCCATTTTGGAAAGACCTAAGTGATTGCCCGGTCTTCTGGCTATTGGGACCGGCTCATCAAGGAGACCATTGAGATTCAAAGGGAAAGAAACAAATTCAACCGGGTCTCCGGTTACAACCTAAGTAACACGTGAGAACCCCTTCTGAGGATAATGGGAGAGTCAAGACCTCCGGATGGTGCCCAAACCTTCCCGCCGAAATTTCGGACCTGACCTGCCCGAAAGTATATATTCACCTTAACCTCTAGTCAAGGCACTAACCCTGAGGACGATGTTCGATTCGAGCTTCGACACGTCGGCCATCATGGACCTGAGTATTGTAACCGTCCTATGCTATAATGAAATGAGTCGCATCGAACGGTGACCTCACGTCTGTCACCACCATTTAACTACTAATGGATCTATTAGCCTTGGTTGGGCGCTAAAAATGTTACTAGTTGATTTCACAAATGTACACTTCTGTTTCTGTTAAATACTTCCACCCCATATTTATTGACATAGGATTTATCATTGCCTGACATACAATAGTTAAATAAAACATATGCATACCTTGAAACTTGGCACACAAAACCCTTATACCTACAAAATAAATACCCTTTGGTGAATTCACAAGTGGACAATGGGTCCAATCGTCCAATAAATACAAACACTTTTATACCCACGCGCTCACGTTGCTAGCTCAAATCTCCGGTTCATGGAACGTGCCTGCGTTTACTGCGAGATGTGACATCCGGACTCCTGTCGTGACGAACTGCTCTCAACGAATATGCCGCGTTGCCCTGAGGTGTGACCCCAACTGTCTTCCTCGATATCACTGGTCTCTGTTGATAGTGCGCCAGGTGTGCTGCCACTTGGTATACCCGCCCTGTCGCATGGCCTTCTAAAATAATTGACAACGATTTCACTGCAGAATAAATACTTCTTCGCCCTTTGCTACTTGTTACCAATTGTCCGTATCACTAATTAAATCAGACCGTGACCTACGAAGCTTCCAGCTGTACTCTGTTTAAATTAGGCCGCTATGACTTTGAGCAGGGCCTTCGTCTGCAGGTATGAAAATAGACTGTCTCGCTATGGGGCCGCGTAGCCGCTTATATCGTGCTCGGCTTGAAGGCATTGCTAACTATCGGCAAATTTCTAGAACGCTCGGACGATACGTACTTCTGGCTGCCAGAAAAATCTAAAATGGCATGTGCTCGGCTTCGCGAATGTTCGATCATATTGTTGGTATTTTCTTCCGGCTGTCATATGCCTGTAAACTTGGTGGATTGCGCATATTACAGTACCCATGGTCAAACCCAAGAGATCCCTGATATACACCTTCGCCGGGAAATCCTGAAATCCTAAATTACATTCCTGTTAGGATTATTTTCACTCTTAAAAAACATACAGTTTTGACCACTTTTGTTTGAAAAAACATGTAGGATAATTTATAATCATATTCTAAGGACTGTAAAATGGTGAAATGAGTATCAGCATGAGCATCGATGGATATATTGGCTATTAGAATAATTAAAGCTCACCGTCAAGAACATTAGAAAGTGCAAAAAGAGAATCTGCAAGAGAAGCATTAATTCTCATTCGTATTTAATGAAGTCAATGACTTGGGCAGTGCATAATAAGCATGTTTCGAAGAGCTTAAGTGCTAAGTCCAATTTCAGTAATAAATGAGAGAAATTATTTCGTTAGCTACTTCAGCTTGATCAAGACTACGAATATAGCGCTTGGGACCGTTTAGTAAGAATAGGCACACAGGATAAGAAAATCCATGTCTTTGGAATATGTTTAAAAACAAGAAAATTGATTTGCTATTTTCAAATTACAGGGAAAATCGAGATATGGAAAGACATTCAAAGGAAAACAAGGCTAAAATTATTTCGGAAGATTTCAAATACAAAATATAAAATGAAGTAAGACATGCAGACAGAGTCTCTCATCATAATTTATTTCCCTCCTTTACTGAGCTGTTCAATGAACAAATGACCAAAATCAGCCACTTCGCATCTCTAAAGTAATTTCTTGTGCATTCAACCACAACCCCTTGGTGAAATAATGCCCCTTTACAAATATTAATCCGGGTCGAATTATTTCAACTAATAGAAAAAAAGATGTTTGGTCCCAAAACAGATTCCAGAAACAAAGTGGGCGTGAAACCGCCCTTCGAAAGGCTACAGAAGGGAAAGACCGGTGGCCACAGTGAAGGCAGAGATGGCAAAACATCGAGGCAAAGTGGAGATAATGCGATAAAATTAGTAGCGAGAGGTGGTGGGAGCGGGTGTGGGAGGGAGAGCGAAGGAGGAGGGCAGAAGGAGGGAGAGAGGAGAGAAATGAGTGGGAGGGAGGGAGGCTGAAGGGTAATGTAAAGGGATTGCAGTGGAGGAGGAAGAGTCTCATTAATATATTACAAGTTTCCTCGTAATGGAATTTGCAGATTGCTCGGCGGAAGGGGGGGTGTTGGGTTGGGGGAGGTCAGAGAGGAGGGCAGGTCATTTGGGAGGGGTGAGGGACACAAGGACAAAAGAAGGCGAGGGAGCACACGGAGTGGGAGGAGGCTACGGTGTCAGGGGCGGCCTCTGAAATGACGCACGACTCGAAGGGACGTCGCGGGACTGAATTTTGAAGGGATGCCGCGGACACCAGCCCCACCAAACCCTGTGTTCGTTCTTTTGTGTGTTCTTATCCCTTTCCACTTCTTATGTTTATATATATATATATATATATATATATATAAAAGAAAAGGAAATAAATATAAAAGTATACGCTAGCAACAAGGCGTTGAGGTTGGGGAAGGGTAGGAAAGGAAATCAGTGGACACTCACTGGCAGATGATCCATGACGACACCGGTGTCCACTGCTTAGGGGTAGCTTTCGGGCTAAGGACCCTTCTTCAGCTGGAGAAGATTCACTACTTTCCTATCCCCTATCCTTCCCCAACCTCAACGCCTTGTTGCTAGTTTATATATATACTCTTTTCCTAGAGAAAGGTGGAAGCAACTTTCCACCGAAATATCGGAAGTTTCAATTTGTAAGTGTCCTCTGTTTGTTTCTATATTTTTATCGGCCACCGTCTTGGCATATTATATTATATATATGTATATATAAAGCCTAAACGAAGCATATTAAAACAGTTTTATGTTGCGAGTTGAGTCATTTATTAATTGTGATAGGCTATCTCTTCTGTTCACTGCTATGGGTTCAATATTTTGCCACTAAACTGATGAATTTAATTGAAATCTATCTAATTCGTCCTCGGAAATTTGAGAATGGGTCACAAACTGCAACCGTAAAGTGTTCTGACTTCTCCGTGCTACTCTGAGTCAAGTGAGATCAGTTGTCTTCACTTTCATTTCATTTCATTTAATATTATCTGCTCAATTTGTCACTTGTGAGTGTTAACTCTTGCTAAAAGAGCTAACAATTGTAATAATGTTCTGCCGAAATGCAGAATAACAAAATGATAAAGTTGGTGTGGATGCTAGAAAACCAATTTCCATGCCTACCCTGGCGAAAATATAGCGTGAAGCGTCAATGAAGCTCCTATCGGAGAGTGAAAGAAGAGCTGACCAAGCCACAAGGGAGGGTGAACGGAGAGTCTGGGTAGCGTAAAGTGGAACACCGGAGAGTAAACGAAGCGTCGCCTTGGAGTGTTAACGGAGCGTAGACGGGGTACAAGTCCACTACCGCCTCTATTTACATTTTAAAAATTGCCTAAAAATAGTTTTCATTGAAGTAACGATGAAAAGAACACAATACATAAAAATTAAAACAATAAAAACTTAGGAAAACAGAGTCAAAAAATGTACCTTATCATGACATAGAAGTCGTAACCTTTCCACTCACAGTCGCTCACCTTAACCACTGGGCTATTACCGCTGTATATGTTAAGAGCGTTTCACAGGGTCTAGGTCTTATTACATACCGTGACTTATTTTTTTAAAGGTTTTAGATGCTTGGAGTTCACGAGTTTTTGCTTTTCAATGACCAGTTAATATAATTTCCTATGAATAACTGGGGATAATGTTGAGGAATAGTTCCTCTATGTTTCTTATAGTTGCATTTTCCTTGTTAACGTCGATGTTGTTCTACATTTTACTTTTCATGATTATTATTCCTCATGACTAGGGTGTCCCAAAAAAATCGAAGTAGTTTTTTTTGAACGCATACCCTCTTAATTTATTTATACGATGTCTAAACAATTGTAAATAAAATTTTATATACGTAGGACCTCGGAAACCCGTGCCGACTTGTATTGAAACATATCAGTACTTGCTAAGGCGTCACTGAAAACCTGCCATATGTTAACCCTCCGGCGACTGATGCAGCAGTTTAACCTGAATATAAATTTTTTTAAGTAATCGGAAACTAATATATGATGTTTGAACATGGTCTGGTGACTGGTATGATGGCTGGTTTTTTTTATAACCAAGAAATTATGCCGCGCGGAGTGCGGCGGCTCGCCCACCGACGGGTCCCACCGCTAGGAACGCACCAAAACCTGACTCCTCAAGTTTGAACGCCCAAAAGGATCTGACAATGAGATGGTAAGAACACAATAACTGCTACAATGTGCACAAAATAAGACGAAGTACAAATAGCTAGACTTACAGATAGCGCACCCGACTTTTATTTTGATAACCAAGAAACTTCGGCGGCGCGCCCACCGGTTAATGCAAATTTAGCGAAAAATGTGCAATTTACATTGCACAATTGTACATTGTACAAGGTGTGTAAATAAAGTAATGAGACTGATAGCTTAGTGTTCGATTGAACATGTGATACGCTATCAGTGCGAGCTGGAACTCACTATCAGAGTCACGTCGGTTGTCCGTAGTGATTGTTTAGTGAAGCAGGTTTTGCTTGTACGTTGTGACAATGTGTTAACGCGTCGAAGCCGTCGATGTGTTTGTAATCACTTGTTATTTTGTAAGTAAACGTATTGATTTCAATCATAGAACAATGAACATGTCAGTGGAATTACGTAGTTCTAAAAAGGGTATATTTTTAAAGGAGCGTAAAACATCTAATAACAGCAGAGTGGCAGCGGAATAAAGTTTTGTGAAAATAACAAAGGTGGTTTTCTCCACATGGATATCCATAATTTCCACGAGGTTAGGCTTGATATCATTAGTTATATCAAATAAAAGGTTCAAAACTTCCCTCTAATAGACAAGTTCTGGGAGTTTTATTTTATAATATCCGTGAAGTTAATTTTACTGTCAATGAAAGTGCAAATATCACTATTCGCGAATTTATTATCTTTTGGGAAAAGGCGCGTGTACCTACCAAATCTTTCTCTAATTGTGTGAAGAATCTAGTGAACCTATATCAATTTTGGAGGGAGTTACAAAAAAATGCACAAAAAACCCAAAACGAATTTAAGCAGCGCCTACAAGAGTTTGTCAACTACTTAGATAATTAGTTTGGCATTGAACACGCAGATACGCTTCAATTATTGAAAATAAATGAAGACAGACTCTTCTTACAGCGACAGAGAGAGCCAGGTCGGCCTGGTCACGTAGCTGGAGTGGACAAAAAACTTAAGTAACTTACTGATAAGGAGGAAAGGGCGCGCCTCAGAACTATTGAAGAAGAAATGTGACGTGCTACATATTTTTCCACGCCAACTCCATCGACGTCATCTTATGAACCGTAACAAAACGACTGATCTTCTGATTCTAATGAAAATGAAATGCATTTAAAAGAAGATATTCCAACTCTGATCGAGAACATACAGCCCGGAACCTGTAAAACAACTTTGCGGAAAAATTTCATTACTCCAAAATGAGTAGCAGCGCTAGATAGGTGTCAGTTAAGTTTGAAAGATTCAGTGTTTATTCTTGAAGCTACCATTGAGGCACTTGGATATGATACTGATGATTTTCCTATAAGTAAGTCGTCGATTCAAAAGATTCGTACGGAAAAATGGAAAGAGCGAGCGGAAGCCATAAAAGCTAATTTTAAAAACGAGGTACTAAATGTTGTGACTGTTCACTGGGATGGCAAACTGTTGCTTGCTTTAGATTCTCGAAAATCAATAGAAGAATGTCTTCCAATAGTTATTTCATATGCAAGTAAAGAACAACTTATTGCTCTGGAGAGGTTGGAAAGCTCTTCAGGAAGCGGACAGGCGCAGGCTGTTTGGAACGCGATTGTAGACTGGAATCTCGAAGATAAAGTGCAAATTCTTTGTTGTGAAACTAAGGCTTCTAATACAGGTCATATCAATGGTGCCAGTGTGCTTCTTGAACAAAAACTTAATGGAGATATACTTATTTTTGCTTTCCGCCATCCCGTGTATGAATTGGTGTTCAAAAGCGTGTTCGAAGTAAAAATTAGTCAAGTGACAGCAAATCCCGACATTCCACTCTTCAAAAAATTCCGAGATAACTGGAATGTTGTCGATTCAGATAAAGTACAGTGCTCTAAACAAAAGCTCGCATTGCACCTGACAGTTTCCGACATTGAAAATCTCCTTGAGTTGTACCTAACTGAACTGATCAAAGAAACACTCAGAAATGACTATCAAGATTTGATAGAGGTTTCTGTAATATTTTTAGACGGAGATACACAGGGAAAATTTATAACAGGTGCCATCCACCAAGCTCGATGGATGGCGAGAGCAATTTATTCCCTAAAAATATCATTACATAGTGATCAATTCAAAATGAAATGTCCTACCATGTGGTCAAATAATACTTCGTTTCAAGAAGCCAGAAAGGTTTCAACGCTGAGGGCAGTGAACGATAAAGCTGAAAGAGCGGTCAAGTTGATGCCAGATTTTCACGGTTTAATGACGGTTGAGGAGGAACAAAAGCAATTTTTCCTACGTTGCGTACAAGAACATCGGAAGATTTATCCTGACTGCAAAAAGCAAACTATACGAAAGGAAAATTTAAAGAATAATGTTTTTACATGTTAAACAGTAAATAAACACGATTTGGGCATATTGGTGTTTTATTTACTTAATAAACATTAAGTTCCAGAATCCTTCCATTCTAAGCCAGGAAAAATTTTTATTTCTCATGTTTGGGATCGAGTCGGCACGTGTTATCATAATTCAATCGCAATAATATTTATTATGTGAGTTATTAAGGTCAAACAGAAAAAAAGTAGAGGGTATGCGTATTTGATTTCGCGAAAAAAAAATTTTCCCTCATGTCTTGGGACACCCTACTCATGACCTTGCTCATCCTTCAAGCATATTATACCACATTTGGAGAGATGTGAAGAGTATAAATGAGTGGAAGATGAACAATACATGTCGTCATGTCATCACCACTCTATAATTATGCATAGGTATGCCATTAATTCAAATTGATTACCGCGACTATGCCTGATGTACCTACGACTGCCTTGATTATGTTACATGATTAACAAGTTAGGTGCTTAATACATAGCTGGATTTTCTATTTGTTGGTTTATAAGTGTGTTATTTGGAAAGGAACCCGACGGCCGAGGTAATTTTGGTTTGCGATGACAGCATCATTGAGGGGGTGTGAGGTTGCGCTGAGAAAAACCCGATATCCCGAACTAGCTTTCTATTTTCGCGAGAGGTGCCATGTGGTCCGTTGTTCTACTTCCCTCTCCCGACGGAGCTCCGCTCTTGAAGATTCCTCCACGTGACACTTAAGAAGGAGTCGTGATTTCATTGAATAGTCTCCACTACTAGCTGCACTCCTACCCAAGCCCTCAAGATGCCACTCCAGGCACCAAACGCCAACAAACTATTCTCCACGCACCCTCCTCACCCGCAGGGCACTTTTTCCCCTCTTAACACTATCGCCCTGCACCCGTTGTCGCTCCAAGATGCCCTACGTCCTCCACCGTCTTTCCCCTCCCTTCCTACCCCCCTCGATTATTTCTCTTTAACGAATCTTCTGGACTACCCGAGACCCGACAGCTCTCCCTCTCTCTCAGTTATTTTAGGAGTATGTAATTGTGTCTGTTCTTTATAATACATATTATATTCCGTTTTCAGTGTTGTTTTTACTTAATATAAATTCACAATGTCATGTAAATGCACTTTTGCTGCTTGGAACTGGATTGGACTGTGGAATCTTCAAGCAGAAATGTTATAGTTACCTGTTACAGCCGTAATTTAACCATCAATTTTTACTTCAATGTTACAGCTAATTTTCGAGCATGTAAATAATATGTCTATTTTTATGTTAATTTTGCATTACGTTTTCTTTTTGTTTTTATTTAATATCTATTGAAAATGTCATGTACGTTTTAAGTTTAAGCTACAGGAGTAATCTAATTTTGAGGAAACCGGGACTAGCCACGGTAGTAACCTTTACGGAGTCACCCGCAAGTGCACATAAGTGCGATATTACACAGGAGAAAAATCATTCGCCTTGACCGGGATTCGAACCCCGGTCAAGGCGAATGATTTTTCTCCTGTGGAATATCGCACAGTAATCTAATTATTTATTTCCACTTTAATGTCACAGTTATTTTAGTAGTATGTAATTATATCTGTTCTCTATAATACATCGTATATTACGTTTTTACTTTTGTTTTTACTTAATATAAATTCACAATGTCATGTAAATATACTTTTGGTGCTTGGAACTGGACTGGACTGTGGAACCTTCAAGTAGATATGTTAACTACTTGAAGACCTGTTACAGCAGTAATCAAACCATCCATTTTTTACTCTAATGTTTCATCTATTTTTGAGCATGTAATTAATTCCTGTTTCTATGTAAATTTCGTATTGCGTTTTAATTTTGTTTTTATTTAATAACTATTACAAATGTCATGTACGTTACGTATTTGTGGCTTTTAGGGGTATGTACCTAGAGCATTGAATAAACCTCTTCTCTTATCTTCCATCTCTCCAAATCTATGACAAGTCTTCGCCCCCAATCGATTGGTGAACTATTGCTCACTGATATCAACACTCTCGTCTTTGTTTCGATATCGGAAATGCCGATACAAGCGACCAAGTACATACATAGCAGTTAGGATGGATCCAATCATTGAAATATCAATTCCATTGGTGGTAGACTGCGGCCCTGAGCTTACGGTACAAAAATGTTTAGTAATAATAAATTACTTACTTAGGCTATGGCGTCAATAAAAAAATTCAATAACTTTAGTGTAGCTGAGACGTCGAACACAGGATTTGACATGGTCGGATAAGTGCTTCAGGATGCAAGTAACTTGCGCGCTAAACCGCATCCGTTCTCTCACATTGATCTAACCTGATCAAGAAAAGTGAGATAATATTTTTGTTGATATACATTATTGATTTTCGTTTCTTTCACTGAAGTTGTATTTAGAATGTTCTCTACAGTAGATGCAATGATAAATGACGTACTTCTTTTCCGTCATCATACCGTGTTACCAACTTACTACGCTGCTTCAATTCTTAATGTGTAAAAATTAATTAGAGGTATGCCAAATCAATGAAAGGCCCACTTTTTGATGGATGAGAATATTTTTCCACACATATTTTGTATTATCGCCTTCCGGTAAAGCCATACGTAGATTTTGAACCTGATGTCCCATTAACGCATTACATTGAAATTACATTGAAATATGAGGCAGAGGCATTTTTTTGTCCTGCGCCAAGCAAACTTTTTCACTTCCAATCATCACCTTCCCTTCCATCCTTTCACTTTACAGCTCTGTAATTAAATGAAATATGAATTTTATTAACATAAGAGTGATTATCTTCATTTAATAGAAATTCGAGTATCTACTATGTATAATAATCACCGATGTGTATAGATATATGTCGCTAACTTTCACACAGGAAATATACGTGAAGCTGAATTTTCACTTAACTGTAAACCTTTTTTTATTTGTAAAATTAAATTATTTGTATTGGTTTTCAGTTATTGGGAAAGAAACCAATAGAAAGAAAATAATATAAAGATTCTTATTCCTTCGATCGACTTTAGTATTCCGGTCGAAATTCCGTAATGTTTGCTAAAACGTAATGATTTTTCGCAATATTTTAGCGTTTTTGAGTCATCGTCTCCATAACGATCATATTTATTGTTTAAGTCGAGATTCCGTGTATATCCTTTGATTCAATGATTATTTGCACCAAATAAAATGTGAATGACTTATTAAAATCAATGTAAATTATATATAATTACAAAACGTTACAAGTAGGCAATCGCCTGGTGGTAACTTAAGAAAATACTCATGAAATTTTCAAAAATACTTCCAAATAAACTATTACAGAATTGAGGAACTCTTATTTCTAAAAGTTTTTACGTTAGCGGGAAAGATCTCAAAAATTACTTCAGGTAACTCATTCCACTCCTTTATGCCTCTATTTAAGAAGGGTTGCTTCAAGATATCAGTTTTCTGCTTTCTACAATTAATTTTGTACCTGTGGTCATTTCTTCCTATGTAGCAGGGTGAGCCTAGCCTTTGATATATTTTCTCCCAAGCCCGTTCTTTTGTAATTGCTTTATATATCTCGCATAACCTCTTTATGTTCCTCCTTAATTTCAAAGGTTTCCAACACAGATACCCCAGCATGGTTGTGACACTGTCACACCTTTTGTGCCTGCCTAAAACATACCTGGCTGCCTTCCTTTGTACTTTCTCCAGCTTGAAAATATCTGTTTTTGTATGAGGATCCCACACTACTGTTGCAATATACTTCACGTTGATATTCAACGGGCACTTTCACTAGTGCCGTGTAATTAACATAATAACTTATTTTTAATATCACTTTAAATTTTCCTTCTATATGTATTTATGGCTCTCGAAATATGGAACAATTTTGTAATTATTATGAAAGACCAGTTTTATTCTCCCACTCACCAAAACCGTGTGTGTGTGGGTGGGTGTGTATACGTTTTAGTACATATTTATGCTTATGTACGTAGTAATTGTGTTGCTTATGATCCCAATGTCAATGGTGAAGCGAAGGTATTATTTATAAAGCAAGCTTAGTTATATTTTGACAGCACATTTTTTTGTTACTGCTTACTATGCTTCCACGACAGTTTCGCCTTTTATTATTAGGGGACGAACGTCCAAAACTGGGACGGCGGCTAAAATGGGGACAGTTGGGTTTTCCCTGACTTGTGCTGCTACTCACGGCAAACCACAGTACTAATGTCCACAGCAAGTATAACGGCAGTTTGAGTCTAGCTGTGCCTGCGGTAGGCTGTTTCTTGCGTTGTCATGAGTCAAGTAAGTCTTTTTGACTTTTTTTTACAGGTTTGTCATGTAATAACAACTTTTATAAGTCCGTAATTGATCTATAATAGCATTTTATAAGTTTGCAGTTGTATTTACTAGCATTTAGGCAACATTTTAATGTTTTAGCTGTAGAGATATCTCACACACAGTTTAAGAGACGCCATTTTTATTCGTAAGTTGCACTGGCGGATAAAATCGGAATGGCGGATACTCCGCGTATCGCCACTACAACTGACTACAAGGTTGTATTATCATCATCATCAGACGAAGACGCTGATACAACCTGTATTTTTTTGCAATGAACTATGTAAATTCAAAAGGAAAGGAAGGATGGAACCAGTGTTCTAGATGCAGAGGCTGGGCTCATGAAGCTTGCTCCAATGTTGAAGAAGAAGACGACACATTTATTTGTGACTATTGTGGACTTGTGGGCTTAATGTGCTATAATAAGCAAATTATATTTTTTCGTTCATTCTTGTTTAGTCTCAATTGTTTAACTCAACTTTTTCAAATGTTTGTTCTTTGCTTTGTAATAAAAGAAGAGTTTTGAAAATACGTATGTTTTTCATAGTTTTTATACGTACCCCATTTTACACGACTAGTTGTATAAAAAGGGATTATGGATTATTTTTAAAATTGCGCAATAGGATTAAAACTAAAACGCAAAATTTTAAAGGCAAGCTTGGACAGTAACTTAAGAAGTGTAAAAACATAGTGAATCACAAAGAATCTTGAAATATTTATTTTTTTAATTATTTATAGTAAAAGATAATAAGGGTCCCCGTTTTAAACAACTCTTCCCTATAACAGTTATTACACTGTTAAAATGAAGGGAGCACCCAAAAGGTATACTTCAGGGGCTGCCTAATGCTTCATTTACGCACAAGATTCTCATATGGTGACAAATTTGAATTTGAAAATATTCTTTTTCCTACGCAGCTGTTGGTGGGACGGTCATTCTCTAACTCACAATCACGTCAGTGTGTGGCGCCACCTGAGACTTTATATCCGTGATTGCCCCCGTCCCCCTCAAACTCCGTCTTAATCGGTGACTCCCCTCTCCTTCTGCTCCGCAGCACGCGAGATAATGCCTTCGCCCCCCAACATTATTCCTCCTGGACACACGCAACCCAATGTAGAAATGAATAAATCGGTGTTCCTGGAATAAATACCCCGTTGCTGGACTTGTAAACATTGGACTGGCGGGAGAACGCATGTCATGCCCATTTTTTTAAGGTGTTATAATCTTAATTCAGCCGAACTGCGTTTTCGGCTCAAGCAATCATGCTCGTGCCCTATAATCCCAAGCACAAATATTTCTCCAATCGCGCAAATAGCCAGAGCTCAAGAGAATATACACAAATAAGTATGTCAGAATAATCTTTTATATCATGAACGAAGAAAACATTTCAACCCAACCAAGAACACTAATCAAGGGATCGCCACATGAGACGCCTATGGAAAGCGAAGCAATAGAACTGAATTGTTTCCTCTGATATTAACAGATGTTACTTCCATCGAACCATGTTTGATCGTGAAAATCACGCAGCTTAGCACCCGTGTGCAATATGCCTATATGTACGTGCAATTCCATACCTATTGCTTCACCTTATGGGGGATTGATGGGGGGCAACTCCTTGGAATGAAACATGTACTTAACATTTGATCGTGACTGAATTCCTTTCTGTGGTCACGGAGAAATTTCAGCTATCCACAATGATTATTTAGCTTTCTTATCCATGTCGTAACAACTAACCTATGTTTTGTAGCCTGTAATGATAATCAGACGGAATGTCTAATCATTGCTTGCCCTTTTTTTGAAAATTCTGGCTGCATATTTTAACCCGAAGCTGTTTTCGCTCCACCGTTATTTATTGGGACTAATAACAAAATCGCCGACCTCAAAAAATTGCTTTTAAAAACATGCACATGGCTCCGAGCACTAATAAAGCATACGATAGATGATCGAGAAGTATCTGATGCTATTTAGTGCATTTAGGACCGGTGGTAATTATATTGGCATTATTTAAGATTCTGAAAGGGCTTGTTATAGCAAAATTTTTACCCCACAGTTCACCCATTTACTGATACTGTAGGTTAAGGTTCTAATATGGTACTATGCAAATGATAGTGGTTTCATTACTTCGTTGGAAGTTACGTTGAATACGATGGGGTGCCAATCTGCGTGGAGAGAAGTACGAATGCATGGTGCTGCAACCATTATGAGATCGACAACGGCAATGAGCACATTGGAACACACTCCTTCCTCAACTTTCATGAATCAAAATATTAAGTTGCGAACGCAGTTTTGGAATCAGCTTTTAATGTTTGGCTTCCTCGAACAAACATCGGAATAACTCCACTCGAGCCATTAGGACGGAGTTGTTCAGTTTTGAACGTCCGATGCGATCCTCGAGGACGTCGTCTCGGAAGAAAATGAGCAGCGGATTGCGTAGGCTAGCAGCGGAATATTTTCAAATGTGCTGCGAAATACAGACATCTTTGAACAACACGTGCTCAAGCTGCTTTTATAATTATCACTGTTGTAATGAATTCAAATGTTTGTTTGCTTCAGTTTCCACTCCTTTCTCTATTCGCCCGTCCACCTTAGATCGTATGTTTTCAATATTCCTAAAAAAGTTGCCTAAAACGTCAAATCCCGTAGAGTACCTTCTGGGATCCTTTTTGTTTGTTCTATTTAAAAACAAATCACCCAAATATCTGTGTATGATTTGTTCCTTAGTTGTCCCTCTGTCTCCACAATGTCCACTAGGTCAGATCCTAATCAATTGTATTTTCCAGGGCATCGCACCACAGCATATTTTAAATCATTTCTTGCAACAGCTTGTCACATGTGGAATAAGATGCCAACTGATATTAAAAATTGCATATCTGTTAAAACATTTAAAATGAAATATCATGATTATATACTTTCCCGGGAATAACATAAGTTACTCTTATTTTATTTCAAATTTGTGTTCATGTTATTATGATTCCTTATTTTCTGTATCATTTTGCTATTTGTTAAGTTATGAATACATGAGTTTTTTTGTTGTATCAAATCCGGCTTGGTGTATAACTGCATTTGCCTTTTTTACGTACATACATTTGTTATGTTATGAAATGGGAAGACATTATATATAGAGATTTAAAAAATGATGAAAAGTTTGTCTTTTTTGTAATTTTGATTGTTCCTGCAAACTGTATTATTATTATTTTTGTTCTTATGGATTTTCTCCTGAACAATAAATATTTTCCTATCTATCTATCTAAAGCAGTCCCTCCTTGGGCTATTTTCATTAATCACTCAATTCGTTACCTGTGATATTATTTAGTCTTATTTTTTTAGTTATATTCGAATGACAAATAAATCGTAATATATAATTTTTTTACTGACTATTTTCAAGTATTCTTATTACAGGTCTTTACCTTGAATTCCTAAATCAACAACCTCTTATTTTTGCATCTCTATGGACCAAACTATGGTTACTACAACATTACCTTTCTGATATTAAATTGAAAAGGCGCTTATTACTCAGAATTTATTCTCTGGGTTTGTGTTTTTCACTTAAAAAAAATTGTCATTATAAACTCGATGGTTTCGGGCTTCACTTTGTGAAAATCCATTCTAATGATTTCAAAAAAATATGAAATACTTTTTCCACATATTTTTATTCCAAGTCGAACGGTTTCGTCGCATTGGCGCCATCATCAGGTACATGAGCTCAGTAAGTTGCAGAATATATACAATTTTCAGAAGGGGGGGGGGAGAGGCAGGGGAAAGGTTTGGGGGGTGGGGGAAGAAGGTAGGTATGTGAGGGAACGCGGAAAGATGCAAAGTCTCACTGCCGAATACACGTTTTTATAAAGATCATCTTCCCTCCAAAGCTTCCCAAGTGCTGTATGCCTTACCTGTGGCCATACTTTAGACGATGCTACTATGTGGCCATCATTACCTTCTTCATGATGCTATGGAGGTTTACTCCCCTTCATTAGAAGCGATGACTTTGTTACCTTCAATTTTGTCTAGTTTTCAATATAATTGCTGACGAATACAATAAGAAATGGAAAAAGACTACTATTTGGTCGGCAAAGGGAATTAAAGGTTGACGTCCCCAGAAAAATGTTGGATGAAGTATTTCCCACCATTGAATATCGACAACTTGTGTAACATACGTAAGCATGAATATTTTTTTTAAGCGATATCCTACGTTGACAAACATATTAACTTTACTTTTATTGATATCTAGGCCAATTCGTTATGTTAGTCAAATTAATATACGTGGATATCCTACAGTAAAACATTAATACAAAGATACAAAAGGGCAAATAGTGATAAATATCGTTATTTTGAAGTGAGATTTTCAAAAATAAGTAAATACCTATTAGACGGTACTGATTATTCAAATAAGAGGTTAGTCATTGATTATTCAGTGCATTCTGGCAAAATAAATAGATTAAAAATTATTCTGCCATACGTCACAGCAAAGAAATGAGAAATAAATGATAACTCGATCGTTTTTAACGTATTAATTATTGAATAGTTAAATTTCTTTTATTAAACCTCACAAAGCCTTCATTTTGAAGCTAAGATTAAGAAAATTATACGTAGTTGTAAGCATAATGTTTTAATTGGAAAACCTTATAATAACTCGGGGGCTTTTTCAAGGTTCATATTTCCCCCCCACCCGCAAATGAAAGTAGTTGATTGAGTTTTGTATCCACCGCTGTATCGACCTCTCTTAAGTTTAATCCATGAGAGTCCACATACTCTGCGTCACGAAACCCACCCCTATTTTTCCGTCGGGTTTCCTGTTGAGTGAGTGGGGTGGCTGTGGTTTGATTCCCCCCATAAAGCGGATGCGACCCATGCAGTGCTAAAAACAGGAGATTGCTTTTCGGTCATTATCTCAGTTCGATTATCGTTCTTTCACGAAAGAGGTTTTCCTTTGGGTCCCTCGAGGGCCCTACCGCCACCGTATCCGCTTTTGTTTCGACGCTATATCTCATTCGGCGTGAATTTCATCGGGCTGAATGGCGAAAAATTAATCTGTGGATCCCCCTCAATGTCTCATGTATTTATGTTACGCTAGTATTTATTTTAGCCATGTATAACTGCTTCGCCTCTGCCAGAGACTTCAATTTTGACGTGGTGGAAGGCGGTGCGGACTCAGATGACCCTTAAAGCTGAACAGGCGAGGGCAGTGATGGTTACTCCTGGTAAGGCTACGAATGTAAGATACGTCGAAGACTAGGACAGACAGACTAATGGTGGTGCAAGCAGCGTCTGTGCAAAGTTGGTGGTTTCCGGCGTGACTTCGTGGAATTTACATCTACATCTACAAAATACCTGCAAGCCACCTCAGGGGTGTGTGGCAGGGGGTGAGTAATCACCAACATGGATTACACTATACCCTAGAGTTAGTGTAACTACGACTAATTATGCATTAGCATAAATCGCTAATGCTTGTCACGAGGCTAACCTCACAAGCATTAACTACTACACTACAGATGTCATCACAATGGAGAGGGACCGTCAATATACATGCATTCTACAACTACACAGATGGACAGAGACTCAAGACCCATGTAGAAAACATGCAAGACGTGCTGTTAGTATGTACTAGGTAACAGATAAGGATTCAAGTATCAGGAGAACTACTACTATTAAGAGCTACACTACCTAACGACAGACCTATATAAAAGCATCATTGGCAGCTGTTATGGTTCCTTATCGTTCGTGAGAAAAATGACATTTTAAATCTGTCCGTTCTTTAGTCTAGTTCCCTTATTTTATTCTCATGATCTGATCTACCGTAGTATGTCGGATTTCGTCAAATATTATCAACGTCGTCAGAGAATAGACCGGTTTGGAACTTACATAATAGATTGAGTCTAAATTTTAATCGACGGTCTGAAAGCTTTTCCCATCCCAGTTGCTGCAAAAGGTCAGTAACACTAACGAGATTATCATAACGGTCTTTAACGTGCATGTGGCGGTCCGCTTGCATGCTGCATTTTGGTGACTTGTCACCCCCTGCCAAACACCCTAGAGGTGGCTCGCAGGGTAATATGTAGATGTAGATGTAGATGAACTTCCATCACCTTCCACCTGAAACAGTTATATTTAAGTAGTGCTTTATTTTTCCAAAGATATTTAATACATTTAACTATGGTTTCATCGGTCATCTTCAGGTGCACGTCATCTTCAGCGACCTGAAGATGACGTAAAGTCGAATCCATGGTCGTACTGTATTAAATTTACGTGGAAAAACAAAGCACTATTTTTTTCACACACTATGATCAGCATCTGTGCCTCAGTAAGGCGGCTGAAAAAGTCTCCAGTGGTATGGGGATGCAGTGTGCTTTGCAGCCGCTCGAATTTAGTTGGGTCTTATAAATGTATAGAAAACGGTTGTAAAGTTTTTTGCGTGTTTTATTTAAAAGGAAATTTCGCTATTTAAGCCACTCCAACTGACTTATAAACTCGCCTTATGGCCTAGCATATCGTCGAAGTTATGAACATCTTACATTCACATTCACAAAAAACCATATTTATGCATAAAACATGTAATATATAATATTTGATGGTCCTTCATTGTCTTCTCGACTTCTCGGCTCCTTTAATTTGACTTCATTCACTCTCATTATGGAGCCTTTTCGCTTAACACGCAACACTGTGTACAAAATTACCCATCTTAATTTTACTTGCATACATTATACAGGGTGATTACAAAAGAATGCGTCGATTTCAAAGGTCTGTATTTTTCAAATGGTACGAGCTACAGAGCGGTGAGACCTCTTAAAATGACCGATACATTCTCTAGTTTTTTTTTTGAAAACACATCACAACTATTCAATGTGTCCTCTTTGAGTAACCCAAACTCCATCTTAATTAGAACTACCCACAAAGATGTAAGATGGCCGATCTGTAAGATTGTACTGGTCATTTTAAGAGGTCGCGCAACTAAGAAACTCGTACCGTTTGAAAATTACAGATGGTTAAACTCGATTTTCTTGGTCCAAGGGAAAGGGTTGCGGATTAGGACCCTCGCGAGCTTGAGCCCCAGCCAACTTGCGACTACCTGATACTTGGCCCAAAGAAAATTTTGGCCCGAGTTTTACCGGAATATAATCGCTCGGATAGTGTTTTTTGAGGATCATCGTCCGGGGGATGTTCCCCGATTTTGTTGGCAACGGGATCATGCCAAATCACCAACGGGACTTCAGATAAGAGCACTGTACGTCTAGCCTAGAAAACTTGAAAACTTGAAATCCCCAGGTCCTGAAGAAATTCCTGCCCTGCCCGTGTCTAGAGAATTATCTTGTGAAATAGCACCCTACTTGCAGAATATATTTAGTAAATCCATCAAGGAACATTAAGTACCCATGGACTGAAAAATTGCAGATGTCACTCCCATATTCAAATGCAGTGATAAGGAACAGCCATCGAACTATAGACCGATATCTCTCACATCTATCTCTTGCAAAGTCCTTGAACATATAATTGTAAGTTCAGTTAGGAGACACCTCGATATGCAGAAAAAAACGCAACACGGATTCAGGAAGGGAAGATCTTACGCAACTCAATTAGCACTTTTTGCCCACGGTATTTTAGTCTAGGGTGAACATAACCTTCCAGTTGATGCAATTTTTCTTCACTTTATAAAGGCATTTGATAAAGTTTTTCACAGTAAGCTACTCATGAAATTATAGTCCTACGGGTTAGACGACGACGTAATTTCCTGGATTTGAGGATTCTTAAGCAATCGCGTGCAAAGGGTTGTATTAGATGGCGCTATATCTAATGAAGTAAAAGTCACATCGGGTGTCCCACAGGGAAGCGTCATAGGCCCTCTTCTGCTCCTTTTGTACATAAATGACATCGGTGAAACAGTTGACAGTAAGCTTAGATTATTTGCTGACGACGCAGTGGTGTATAGAGAAATTCGTGGCCTTCCTGATAAACAACCGCTAACTAAGGACCTCGAGGCAATACGGGAGTGGTGCGATGCGTGGCAGCTAGAATTAAACCTGAAAAAATACGTTGTTATGAATTTTTGGAAACGGAAAAACACTCCTTGTATCAGTTGTTGCATAAACAACAGAAAATTAGAGACTGTGGAATTGTCTAAATACCTCGGAGTTAAACTGACTAAGGATCTCTCGTGGAGTAAACATATTCGAGAAATTACCAGTCAAGCTAATCGTAAATTATGATTTGTTAAAAGAGTACTTGGTAAGTGCAACGAATAAGTTAGGGAAATCAGCTAATTCTCCCTCCGTAGACACCACTTGGATTATGCTGCCAGTAGTTGAGATCCTTAAGAGATAGGCTTGGAAACTGAGTTAGAACGTGTGCAGCGAATATTGACCAGATATGTTAAAGGCCGTTATGATAATCTTTTGGTACATGTTACTGACCTTTTGCAGCAACTGGGATGGGAAAAAGCTTTCAGACCGTTGATTAAAATTTAGACTCAATCTATTATATAAGTTCCAAACGGGTCTATTCTCTGATGACGTTGATAATATTTTACGAAATCCGACATACTACGGTAGATCAGATCATGATAATAAAATTAGGGAACTAAACTGCAGAACAGGCAGATTTAAGATGTCATTTTTCCCACGAACGATAAGGGACCATAACAGCTGCCAATGAGACATATCTAGGTTTGTCGATAGGTAGTGCAGCTCTTAGTAATAGTAGTACTCCCTAATACTTGAATCCTTATCTGTTACCTAGTACTAACAGCACGGCGTGCATGTTTTCTACTTAGGTATTGAGTATCTGTCCATTTTTTAGTGGCAAAATACATATATACTAACGGTCCCTCTCCATTGTGAGCATATCTGTAGTGAAGTGCATGCTTTTGAGGCTACGCCTCGTGAAAAGCATTAGCGATTTATGCTAATGCGTAATTAGTCACAGTTACACTAACTTTAGGGTGTAGTGTAATGCATGTTGGTGAATACTCACCCCTTGCCACACACCCCTGAGGTGGCTTGCAGGGTATTTTGTAGATGTAGATGTCCCGAACTCTTCACGTCACGCTGGCCTCCCTGGGGGGGTCGCGCTCAGCGGCTCCTCACCTGTGGCTGTGGCTGGTGACTAGTGGTTGGTGTGGCGGTTTCCGGTTTTGGCCGAAGACTCAGCGATGGGGCCTTCCTCGGTCCTACCTGAACTTCGGACGGGCGTTTGATCGGTGTAGCGGCGGCGGTGATGGTACTGACGAGGCGCAAGCCTCCCCTGAAGAGTCGCAAACGTATATGGTATCGAACAAAGCGGTCCATCCTCCACACTTCAAACATGAGAATGGAAACTACAATGCCTCAGAAACGACGTCATCGCAACGAAGACTGGACACAGCGAAACATACCGGAAAACCTGCTTCAGAAAAAGGCTGATTTAATTTCATTCCGCTCAAGACTCGACACTACTTCCAACTGCCTGATTCCAACTACGCGTCCAAAATTCAAGCATCACGCGCGGCTTCTCACTTGGCTGGGGAGTGACGAGACCTCAGACCGCTGACCCGTCGAGTCTTGAGTCACCCCTAAGGCGGGGCCAAGCAACCGCTCAACCGAGTCTAGCTCTCCTTTCCTTTCTGTTTTGACTTAAAATGTGCTCGGGAACTCTTCCCTCATCCGAAATAAGGTAACCTCGCAATTCTGGAATCAAGTGCGAGTAGACCTGAGTCTTCCTCGTTAAACGTTACGTCTTGATATCCTTGTAGATATGAACAGTTAATTTCCGAAATTCTAATTCATTGCCATGGGAGTGCACACGTTGATGAGTGAGTCATTTAGTTTACTCTGAAGTAGTCTTTCGAATCATTAGAGACTTTTTTTTACTAAAAAGGGTTTTTACTGCATGCGAATTTTAATATATTCATAATGCATGTGTATTGGAAATTTTATTTGTTTGTTTAGTGATGTGTCTACGCAGAAGTGAATCTTAAATGAGTGACTGAATCTTAAGATTTACTCCAACATACTTTCCATAAACATAACATCAATGATTCTATGTTGAATATTTAGCACAATTAATGAACTTTCGTATTAAAGTTTGAGTTTATTACAAATTCGGGGTGATTTCTAAACTTCGATGCGGTCAGGAGTGTGATTTATGGCTGTCTGTATCAAAAATCCATGTAACAGGGAATTTTGTTATAAAGTCTGTGCGTCTCATTTTACAAATATTTGTCTGCCAGCAGTGCCTTGGAATTGGAACATGCTCCATTGCTGATTAACCCTGCTCATTGGAGTCTTGCACGACCGGCGACACTACGTGAAGCACGTGCATCAGAATTAATGCTGAAAATAGAATCATCCCCTAATAGTCTTTCCCATCTTCCGAGTTTTGTCTCCAACTGAACTCTCGGACCCTCACGTCTTTGCTCCACCGTGCACTAATCCGTTCGTTTGCCTGATGGCTAGCCGTCCTGTGCGAATCGTTCAGCCTACATTCCTCCACTGCTAATCTCGCATGCATTTCACCTGTGCCGAATGGAATTGCTCCGATCCTGCAGGAGGCTGTCACTGAAAGATATAAGGAAGGTGAGCTCATGATATTGGCCCATAACAGGGATTTTCTGGACTGCCCCTCTTTAATCTCCATTATCCTCTCTCGGTCATTCATTTTTCAGAATTGCTACAGTTGTAATGGATGGTCTGATTGGGCCTTGGGATCTGAGGGGTCGTTGTTGATTTCGTAGATGGAAACAATGTTAATCATTTCTAGCAGTTCTTGTGCCTATTTTCTCATTTATTTTTAGTTTGGTTGGCTATTTGGGGAGACGATTAACAACTAAAGTCAATTGCATTATTAGCGATTGGTAGGTAGTCCGGTCAGCATGAATATGCAAATGGATCTAAATCTTCGGCACCACTGTACGTCCAGCAGCGTTGCCTAGCTTTCCGCAAGAGATAGGTCGGCGCTGCAATCGGCGTGGTTTGCTTGTATGTGTCAAAAATGGCTGTGGTTAAAAGGGAGGTCGATTCCGGTACCTTAATTTCCAGTATCTCCATTTGAATCACGGACATTCCTTCGGCATGGTTCGCTTTTGGGTGTGTCAGAAATCGGCGGTGTCAATTTGGAGGCCAATTCCGGTACCTTTATTTCCAGTATATTCATTTGAATTGCGGCCTTTCCTCATTAAAACCACCTTCTCTAGATGGGCGATGTTGGTTACAATCTGTTTGGTCCTGATTTTTCGGTGCATGTGGAATGTTTGGCAACACCCACTGAGGGCAAGTTTAGGATCCATATGTATATTTATGCTGGTTAGGGTAGAAATGCGTAGAAAATTGAGAATGAAAGAGAAAACTGGCGGCGGAATCAGCCTACTCGTCTTAGTTAACGCGCGGAAATCCAAAGTTAAGAATTCCATTCGAAGGAACGAGTATTGTGAATACATTTATTCGTCAAATAGCACTCAATTGGGGATTGGGATTCCTCTAATAAAATGTACGCCATGCCGAGAATCGAACCCAAGCCCTTGGCATTGGAAGCCATTACTCTAGCCATCACACCAACACGATCCTTTATTTTTTAGGCCTTTAAGAAGTCAAAATGGCATTATTACCGAGTGGGAGGATCAAGAACAATCAACATCGATCTGAAGTATAGCATAATTTGATAGAATAAAATTTAATTATTATTATTAAATTAAGTTTAGAAGCGAAGCTGCCGTTGATTAGTGACCTTCATGCATTCTGTCAACAGCAACCATATTCAAGTATGTTGTGTGAATGTATTCAAGTGAATTTATTTTCCTTCATTTCCTCACTATTTGTGTCGAAATCGTCTGTCATTAATGAACTTAATTCTAACCCGCTTTTATAAGCGCATTCTTAAAAACTAATTTTCTGGACATATATTTACCGACTTCCTTCCTCTCCCACCTCACTCCACCACCGCTTGCCAATTACTCTCTCGGTAGCACTCTAACCCTCTCGACAGAAACCACTTTCATTTTGACACATTCTAGAAACCTCTTCTTTGGGATTATTTTTCCCCTATTCCTTTCTCCCCCTCACTACTCCCAAGTGGGGGGGAGGGCGACCACCCTTTCCCATTCTGCTTTCAACTCCCCCCCTCCCCCATATCCTCCTCCCACCCCTCGTAAATACTTCCGCACTTCCGCTCTTCCCCCTCTCCTCCCGCGCGCCATGCAATTTTCAGTAATTGCACCTCTTTGTTGATTAACGAAGATATTTTCTTCTTGTCCAAACTTTCAAACTGCTCTTCTCCACGCGCGGTCGCTTAGGGAAGATAAAAATTAGTGTATGTTCATTTCCTTGTCGCCATTTGAATGTTGAGACGTGTTTTGTTTCCGTGTGTTTGTTGCTTTTTTATCCGCCAAGTGGCGTTTTCAGGTTCTTTTTTTGCCTTAAGGAGGTTCCGCCGCGACTGTGTAAGTCAAAACAAATACTAAATTCCACATTTTATTATAATTTGTCCAAAAAAATCCTGATTTCGCACATGAAATGCGTTACCGACGGAAAACCAAAAGTAAAATAGAAAAAATGCAGATTATTCCACGAATGTATTTTAAATGAGAACTTTTTTCCAGCCATAGGAGCCGACTGCAGCACCATTTCCTACGAATTACCGCATTTTGACTTCAATTACGCCAGTAATTCCCTAATAACTAAAAAAATAAGGTGGTTAGATGCCTATATTTTATTTTTATTCAATTTCCCCAGATTATTTCCTTCATATAAATAGTTTTCCGCAAAAATGGCATTTATATTTTATGAAAAAATACTATTTTTCTCCGTGTTTCTCTCATTCCCCCATTGAACACTATGTAATTTCAAGTTCAATTATAGAATAGAATAGCGTGGAAAGGTATTATTTTGTTGTTCATATAAGACAGAGGACAACGTTTTCTACAAGTAGACAGAATATTAATAAAATGGCATTTAAGTCATGTTACGGTGGAACCACCCTAAGTCTCGTTAATAAGGCGTGGCAGCGGAATATGTGACCATACAATTCGCGTCGGCGCCTTTTTAACCTTGAACAAACTGCATTTTCGCTTTTTAATAATCCGTTTTTGGGACTATTTGCAGTAAGAGAAATAACGGTGAAATTATATAAAAAGTGGTAAAGATAAAAAATGAATAAAGGTAAATGTTATTGGATCAGAAATTCTGTTTCTATAATAGGTCCTCCGAACGAATGTCTATGTTAGACGATACCTAAGATGGATGAAGGTGCACATATACCTTTATAGATTCTCGATATTCTCAGGCTTGGTGAAAATTCATGCTGATTGAATAACCGAAAGAACTTACTAATTTTTCCCAATATATTTCGACTATATGTTGTCGACCGTTTTCATGATGGACCTGAAGATGCCACGTCTGCGATGATACTGTTAAAAAATAAGTTATTATAATGTGAATATTAGGTACAACGTTATTTTGCTGTTTTATTAGTTTTTTCTAATTAATGCTGTTAAGTATGCAAAAATGTTTTTCAACAATCTCGTAAATGCAGCAGTTTGCCACGAGTCATGAAATAAAGATTAGAGTTCGGAAAGGTCAAATAAACAATATATTAGATACATATTTATTAGATGGTTTGGTTATATTGATTATTTTGTATCTAATATGGATTTTTTAATGAACGTTATGTTAGGTGATACCGAAGAAAGATAAAGCCACACATTCACTGTTGGAGACTTTCTGTTAATTGACGAAGTTATTTAAAATTATGGTCACATTTTAAAAAAATTGGCATTGCATTTTGCCAAGGACAATTAAATCCCGACGTAGTATTGTTTTAGACGCAAATGGTTGAATTAAAAAGTGGTGGTGCAAGGCTAAAGCATTCATGAGGAAGCTCAGCGTTCGTTTGAGCCAACGCTTTCTCCCTTACCTTTCATGATGCAGAATGAAGTCATTGTGTTAAATATTCACGTATTTGTTTCTATTTTTGCACTCTTGTAGCGTTTAATTCTCTTCCATTACACCCTATTTTATCATCTTAATTGATCAAAATCATTCTCCTAATGCAAGTTGAGTCTCGAGTCATTCAAGTTGTCTTTGAGTTGAATTGTCACCGTATCCAATTCTGTTGTCCTGTGTCTTCTGCTCTAGTCATATTTCCTCGTGCCGTTGGTTTCCATTGCGTTGCTTTTTCGACTTATTGTTTCTCGTACTCACTTCAAAGAGACTGGCAGAAGTAGTGATCCGTAGCAAAATTAATTATCCAAAGAGACCGTGTAATACTTTAAGGTTTGAGTCAATGTTAACGAATGTATTTCAATTATTCATTTTCAGAATACGGGTTATTTTAAAATGTACAATTACGGTTCGTTTATGCGCATGGTAATGCAAAGTGGATGTTCTCGAAAGAAAACAAATTGGCCTGTATTCATGCGATACGTATACAACGATTGATGCGCAGTATCCGAAAGTCGACGAAAATTGATGACCATGCTGAGGAATTGAATGGTGTTGGATGATGAAGTACTGAAATTTGAATTGCTTAATAATCCCAGCGTTTGCTATTTCATATCATCTTTACTATCCCAAATCTTCCGTGTAATACTTTCAGGTTTTGAGTCAATGTTAAGGAGTGTATTTAAAATTTAATTTTCATAATACGGGTTATTGTAAAATGAATAATATCGGTTAATTTCAAGCGGATGGTATTATAAATCCAGCCGAAAAGAAAGCAGCTGGGAAACGGTTGTAATGACTTGGGTTTCATGGAGTCCCGAACACGGCACGGCAAGAAAAATTGTAGTCTATTGTAAAAACATCTCAGGGGCCCCATAAGGTCCCAGAACTACGTTTGGTGGTCTACGCTTCGTATAGGGTTTTGTGGAGTGGTGTCATTTTTTGCTTTTTAAAATTACTTCTGCTCAAAATATGGTTGGATATTTTTGATCAAATGGTTGAAAGAATGAAGTTAATAATTTTTTCAATCAATTATCATTTCAAATTCTTATCTGTCAGAAAATTTCGTTTTTAGCTGCAAAAACGCAAATTTTTCTCTGAAATCGACAATATTATATTTCCTAAACAACCAGATTTTAAGTTCATTTCGCTTAGTTAAGCTGATTAGGAATGCTAAGCGTTGGGTTTTGTGCTGTGGTTGATATTTTTTGCTTTTTTAAATCACTTACACTCAAGATAGAGAGTTAAAATTTTTTTTATCAGATACCCGAAATAATGTAGTTTCTAATTTTTTCCATCGATTTTCTTTTACGCGTCGTATTTGTATAAAAACCACGCTTTCAGTAAATTTAAATAAATAAAATAATTAATAACGCTGTAGTCTTTTTTGACAACTACCAACTAACCCCTCTCCTCTTCAATGATGAATTATGAAGGAAGTGTGATCCCTAGCAACGCTACCGGTTAATTCAGCTAGTATTTCATGTTTGTGATATAATACTTATATGGTCGAAATCGACTGACGCGAATGCACGCTTTACGTTAGACAGTATCAATTTTTTTCAAGGATTCTTTCCCAAAAAGTTGAAATGTGTGACGATATCATATAAGTAATTATTGGTCTGTTCTATTTTAACGTTGGTTCATTACTTTGGTGTCGTTCATTTGGTCTAAATTTGGTAAATTTACAGATCTGAATCGTTTTAACTTTCTTTCTGCTTTAATGGTTAACTCAACATATATTGCAAGACAGATTCCGGGAAACTTTACCACAGTGGCTTTGAGGAATAGGTGCTATAGGATGCCGTAGTTATTCCAAAGTCATTGCTCGACTGGCTAATGAAAGTTGCTGTTGACCCGTGTGCCATGGGTCTCGGGCCTCAGATAAATCGGAAGGGATCTCAGTTTGGCCTGTTTCCGCGGGTGCATTTGTCTGCAAAAATGACTGCAGCTTTGATTCATTAGACAACGGAAGCTGATAGTTCAGCCCTTTTTGAGTAGATATTCAAATTCGCGTTCTCAGTCGGTCGAAAAATGTTACAACAGCTGTATCCAGGATATCTGGTCTGAATATTTGAAACCCTCCCGCTCACCGGTTGCCCCGAGAAATAAAAGATCATTAATTTCACTCTTTATGCCTTTTATTAGGGTAATGGTGGCGGTGCTGCCAAACTCATGAAAAGTGAAAATAAAGTTGAGATGTATTCCAGCTAATCAAAGTTATGAATTAGTTATCCAGAATCAACGCTAATTCCTGAATAACATGGATGTCGGCTTTAGCCACTTACTACAGAGTCAAGAGGAAGGCACGACTGTCAAAATCCCGGGCCGGCTGGCATAGGCAACATTGTCCTTGGAAAAATCCTGGAATAGGTTAAAAAGTATTGATATGGTTGAAAAAAAGGGCTTGCTTAGGCTAAAGGCGAACATAAAAAAGTCAAAACTGTCCAATGCTTAAGGTACTAATCCCATGCGGTTCCATTAATCCATCCATCCGATCCGATCCGATAATCCATTCCGATTAATATGTCGATGTCTTTGAAAATGGTAGTGGCGTTATGACGTGGTGCTAGAGTAAGTCCATTGTTGTATTTTAGGAAAAATATGTCATTTTATAGTTCATTTCACGTTTTAAAATGCTTGGTGAGACCTTTATTTATAAAAAAAGAGATTTTTTTTCAAAAATATTTGTTTTTATTCATTTTATTTCTGCTTTACTTTTTGGCTTTTGTTTTTAATCGGACGTCTTTCTCGCTCGGCCTGTTCTTTACAGAATATTCAGCATCTTTAAGAGAAATGTTAACGCTCTGAAATTGTCATTTCGTGATGAAAAGAAAGAAAATAGTTTAATAAAATGGTTTCCAGGCATGAGCGAGCTTAAATGTGATTGATTTAGTGAAAAAGAAAGGCGTGGTGTGATCATCATGTGACAGAAATTGAGCTCACTTCCGTCTTTTTGGGCTGACAGACCTCTTGACGGATCACTTTTTCATTCAAAAGGGCTTTCGTGAGCGTAAAAATATATATATCGAGGTCATTTTCGTCATGCTTACACTTATAGCTCCATCGTGTTTGACTTTAAGTTGCTTTTTTGTCTCTTTATTTGGAATAAAATACCATATCGATTTTTGAGGGCCTTATACCAATCTTTTAACACTGCTGTGGAAAATTTTCCACTTAAGTTAAGCGGCGTTAAGTGAGCCTTTTCCATAATATTTTACCTCACATGCAAGTGAAATATGACAAAATTTCCGGAAATAATTTTCCCTAAATTTATGGCAGCAGAAAAAAGCATTTATATTTCAATAAATAATTTAATATTCACTATAGTCATGCAAAATATGCTTTCCATGTGAAGAAAGATTTATAAACGCATGGATCCTTCTGAATTTACTTTAACGTTCTATAAATCACGCACATAGCGTAAAAATGGCGTTGGAGAGAATGTTTCTTTGTTATTTATTAGTTTTGTTCAAGGTGAACTAAGCGGTTATTCCGTCACCAAGGCGTCCAAAGCTTTGTTTCCTGACGATTCCATTTTGTTATCAGCTACTGGCATCGTGGGCGTATTTATAGGGGGGGGAGGACCAACGGGACCAGACCCCCTCCCCAGAAGCAACTTTGTTAAGGGAACCAGCATTAATAATAAAAAAAAATTAGCAAACTAAATATCTTTAATTGCTTAAAAAAAGCTTGAAAATGTAGTTTTGCCGTTATAATTTTCAAACATTTTCCGGGATAGATCCTCCATTAGGCTGGGCACAAACCTCCGGTACTACACCTACCTATTAAAAATATTCTGGACACCCCCCAGAGCAAATTTCTAGATACGTCACTGGATGGCATCGGTAGTTATTCCGTAAATGCCACCGATGCTATTTCCTAATGTCATCTGATTGTAAGTCACGGGTGTCCACTGTCCGAGGATGTTGGCTTCGCCGAAATGGTATCACTAAATGCAGTGCCTGCGGTAGTGTTTTGTTTTATTTTCAAATCCACATTGGCAATCCCCCTATAATTCAGAGGTTTGTGGCAGTAACCGTATTTATTGTACATTAGATGACTTATATCCCATCAATGTGTCACCTTAATTTATAACTTATATTTTCAACGCCTCCTATTTAATCCGCACTATTTGCAGAGTATCGGATTTTGACTTAATTAAACCCAAAATGAAACTTACGAAATTTCATTTTATGGCATAATCTACTCAATTTACACGTAATACATCAAAGATACGATAAAGAATGGACGACATGCTAGTGAAAATGTCAGGTGTTTTGAATTACGTGTATTGCAGAGGTTGTTAATTTTCGACTTTAAAAGTGTTATTTTTGTTTTAACTTTGCTAAAATACTCTTCACGCATTTAAGATAATATGTCATTGACGGTAATGAAAATATAACAAGAATGAAGAGAAGCTATCGACACGTGTAAATAGAATTAACAGCATAGAATTAACGCCAACGGAATTATTCTTGTACCTATATTTAGTATTCTAGTCCGTTGTTCCCGGAACACATTAAAAGTTTACGTGTGCATGAACATAATCGAGTAATAGCCATATAAAATGTATTATATGCAAAGCACTTTAAGTCTTAAATTTCACTTAAGTATGGAAATTCAATTTGAAAAATAATGATACTTATTACAAAAAATGTGCGCACCTATGGTATATAAAATCAATCATCTACCTAATTACAATCTGATTACTACATATCCTAACCTATCCTTAACCTATAAATGATAGAAATAATCACATACGATTGAAAGCAGACATATTACAACAAACCACGCTGTATAAATAAACAGCATTTCCGAGGTTTCCGTTGATTCAAAGTACCTTCCACATTTAGCGGTGCCAATGCAAAATACCTACCGAAGCCACGGAACAGGCTTTGTACGTAAATAGCGTCTATAGTACGCAGTCACAGGATTAATGTGTTTTGTGGATCGTGGTTTTTCTTGTACATCTCTATTATTGCAGCAATGTAATAACATAAGGATACGATCGAGGCTTATTTAAAAATGTTCTCTAATTAAAATGCTTGACGTTTTCATCCTGTAACTTTAACTAAACGTACATAAGTATTCCAAATACAATTTTCGTTTCAATGGCTGGTTGATTTCATTTAATTTTCTATCGAACTTATTTGACGATTGACCTTCATTTGTAACCACTCTCTTATTCTCTTTTCTAGTTCTAACCTTGGAGTAGCCCAACTTTTCTTGATAAAATTAAGCCTGGCCGAGAAGATTCTTCTTGCATCTTTACTGACATCCAGTTACATCAGTTTCTTTCTTTGACTTTTCTTTTACCACCTCGTGAACTTGCTCATATCATGAAGTTTTACGCCTAGGTGATCGCAACTCCTTGTATTTGAGAACGATTTTCAAGAAACATTAGACTAGAGGTGTGGTCATCTATGGATGCGCCGATGACTGTATGTAAAAATTAAGATCTCTAAAGTTTTAAAGAAGAACAGAAAACTACCAGAGCAGTAGAAAAGTAGACTAATATTGTCCTGGTAAAATAAAATGAATATACAACGGTGGCTGTTCCATAATTTGTCGAAGAACTTACGTAAAAGCACCAATTTTGAGAAATACCTTCTCTCTTCTCAGAGAATCTGATTCTGCGGCAATACTGCTCAAGGTCATAGATTCATGCATATGTATCTAAGGTCTTGGTACCGCTTCCCGCGCCCATCCCCTCCACTGGCGACGGCTTTCGCGTTAAGCACGGCATGTGCCATACTTGGGAAAATTACCGCAAAAAATTAACTGATCAAAGTTAAAGTTAACCTCTGTAAAATGTAACTAGTTAAAGTTAAAAGTTAAATTCCTGAAAAAGTAACTATAAAGTTTAAGTTTAAAAAAGTAAATTTTACTTTATAAGTTACTTTTAAGAAACTTTTAAAATATATTTTTTTGCAATTGGAATGAAATAAATACAAACTTCAAATTCAAGAAACAATTATTAAACTTTTACTTAAAAAGTCATTAAACTTAAATAACATTCTCATTTCGAAATTTGTATCGGACATCTGTCCTCTTCTGTCTGAAAAAAGAAGCCCTACAGCACTAAACATCATTTCACACTGCGCTGATGATGGAGTGCCAGTGTTGTACCACGCGGACATGATCTTCGGGTGGTCTCGTGTTTTTCTCGTCTGAGGATGCGTCCATAAATTTTGGCGGTCACCCCCCTCAACTCCGCTTTTGTTTGGATGCATTCGCCTGGGCCTACTCATGGCATTCTTGCACAACTAACCTTGCATTCTTAGATACCGTTTCATTTTCCCCTTTTTCTGTTGGGCAAGCTTTGCGCCCGAATTCGAATAGGTCGACATTCGTCAAAAATTAACGAAAAAAAATTAACTGAAGTTAGTTTTTTATCAATTTATGTATAATTTTAACGATTTAAAGTTATATAAATTGGCAATACATTGGCAAAAACTAAAAAAAAGTCGAAAATTTCTCAATTTTTTGCGATTTTGACAAGGTTACGTTCGGCACTCGAGGTCGCAAACTTGGTTTATTCATTAGGGCAACATCATTAACAAGTCAGCAAAAAATCAGAGCTACCGGATTTGACGTGTACCTTTCCTTTTAGAAGACAAGGTTACTCGAGGATTAATAGAACATCCATTGATATGCAAAACGAACTACTTAGTGTTATCAGTTATATTGCTAGTGAAATAATTGTTAAGAAAATTGCAAAATCTGATTTTGTTTCTACCATGGTGGATGAGACTTCTGATGTAAGGAGCAGGTCACAGCTGTTAACTGTATTGAGGAACGTAAATAGTGATGAAGGGGTTGTAAAAGAGAGGTTTATAGGATTATCAGACATAAGTGCTGATCAAACAGTAGACGGCTTATTTAAGAATTAAAAAAAAATTGTAAAAATGTTTAAAATGGAAAAATAATTTATTTCTCAGACTTGTGATGGAGCTGCAGTAATGTCGGGCCATTTGTCAGGGCTACATACAAAGGTACAGGAGGAGTATCCAATGGCAATGTTTGCGCACTGCTTTGCACACGTCCTAAACTTAGTCTTGTCTCAGCGAATGGTTGAAATATGTGAATGTAATCTATTTCTTTCAACTCTGAATGGAATTTCGAATTTTTCTCCTCACTCTAGCAAGAGAATATTTGCTATTCAAGAGTTCTTAAAAAAAAGTCTATTCCATCGTTTGCTGCCACTGTGTGGTGCTTTACATCTCTGCTTGTTAACTCCGTAGAAAAATATCGGGAACCAATCATTCAATTTTTTCAAATATTCATGAACTTACTGGCGAGTGGAAAGCAGCTGACAGGTGAGCGGCTTGCGCCTTCGTGAATATTTTGTAAATGTTCCAAAATGTATTTCTCCTGAGCACTTTTTCCCCCTTGTTTGTGCAAACTGATGTTATTTGCAAAATATTGCAAAGTGAACACTTAGACATTATGTCTTATTTGAATGCTATTCGGTACTCTGAAAACAAGCTGAAAATTTACAGATAAGTTGTTGTTCGATGTATTGATTGCAAACAAAAGTTATCCACAAAAATAGTCACTGTAGACGACCATTGTAGTACGTGTGAGCTAACTGGTTTTAAGACAGTTTGGGAATTCACCATTTCTATGGTAGGACCTCCTGCTTTTTCTAGAAACCGAACTATCAATGAAATTGACAAAGTTCTGACTCCTGAAGAAAGGTTCAGAAAGCTTTACTTCTTATTTATTGATAACCTTTTAAGCCACTTGAGCGAGTGATTCTCATCTTTGGAAAAATTACGGTTTTATTAACTTTTAAATCAAGAAAATATCAAGCTTTTTCTGAAACAACACATTTTCCTGAGAAACTGTTATATCACCTCGAAAACATTTATCTTAACATTTTTGACCAACAAGGAATTAAAAATTAGCTGACTGTGCTCTACAGAACTGCCACATTCCAAGACAAGAGCCCACAAATGTTAAATCAATTTTTGAAAAAATAACATTTACAAAACGCTTTAATGAAGTTTTCCGCTTGGCTAAGCTAATCTGCACGATACCAACCTTTTACTAGCCGCAACGCTATTCTGTATACGAAAGAATACTCTCCAATTTGACCAAAGTAAAGCAGTGCATGGAACATCATATCATCAATTCAACACAGTGTATCCAATTCTGATTTTTGAAGAGATAGCCATAGTGGACCTCCAAATGAGACGGACAAGCTAAAGATGCCCAAGCACGAAAACAGCGGTCACTCGGCGCACGGAGACGAACTATTCTCCACCGATACCGGTGTCCGCCACGGCATTCAACCTGCATTGCACTGAAATATTGGTTTATTATTTATTATTACGTAAACAAAGTTATTTGTAAGAGTATCACCAGGCGGCCTTTAATTTGAAGGCTAAAAATAGCCTTTGATAGTGTTTTTTGGAGGGGGGATGACATTGTCTGGCGTCGCCCGGCCAACCCTCAGCGTCTGCGATGACTAGGATAAACGTTTCGCTACTGATTTGATAATAACAAATATCAGATTTATGAATAAATCTGGCCACTGCTACATGTTAAAGTGCCACACCGTAACGGTATCTCTATTAGCACTAACTTATTGTTCAGTTCACTTTACTGCTGGTGAAAAGCTTACTTTCCCGTCGGAAAGAGGTGTCCTGTAAGGAAAGGGTTGTGGAAAAATAGTATTCACTCTGTCCGAAGATACTTTAAAACTTGAGTAAAATCTTCATCTTAATCTCACGCGAAGGGTGAGTGAATGAACATACTATCAACTGAGCGAGTGTATGGGATGCACGAGTTCTTTGTGGGCAACAAAATGCTAGATTGGGGGAAACGTTTTTCTTCAAACGCGTTCTAAAGCTTCAAGATATAAAAAGTTGAACATTTTTGAACATAAGATCGCTTTTCTATTTTTAGAGGATATATATGGATTAGATTCCAAGAAGTGGAAATGTTTATCTGAATGAACTATCTATATTATTCAAATTCCTAAATTATTGCCAGGAGACTGGAAGTTAATTAAACTTGTGGAGTAAAAAAAACAAATTTCGTGGGCCACCCGCTAAGACAATGTATTTCGAGATAATATTTTAAGAGCGGACAAAGTTATTGGCTGAAATGGTTATAGCGAGTGGAAGAAGTACATAATAAGATCAAAATAATTTTTTACGGATCTGATGAAATGAAGAGACTGGCAATGTATCCCATAAATTTATAGGGATAAACCGGAGCCAGCCACAATTTGATAGATTATTGCAATTCGAAAATTGAAAATTTTGCATTTTACAATTTAAATTTGAAAAAGAAAAAACATGTGATGAAATATTGGTCGTAGATGGCAATTCCGTTCGCTGCACAGATTCCAGCGCTAGATAAAACTCCTGGGAGTAAATTTAATGGGGGAGTATGGAGCAAATACGAAGTATAATGTGATATAGTTGACCTCATCGGTCAAGGCAGGGACTAGGGAATGATCCGTGGGATACGAAAAGGTCCTTTGTAAGCGGTGCACGGTGACCATGAGGAGAATTGGAAAACACGGTCAAGTTCTTTGTTGTCGGACAATGCTTCGCGCGTGATGTCTCTGCTTGGAGCACCATGTCTATTCAAATGTGATCACGCTTCCGGCGTATTCCATTTCTTCGTCCACGTGCGCCGTTTTGTGCATCAAGAATCCATTCCGTCGTGTTCATTTGCATTTAGTGTCCAAGTGCCTTCATAATGGTTTTGGATCTAAAAGCGCGCTCCTCGTTCAAGTCTTTAACCAGTGCTGCAGTGTGTTAAATCGTGCATGAGTGCGTTTTTTTGTGAAATTACAAAGAACGGTTCATGGAAATAAAGGAAGATGCCGGGGAGCATGGTATTACTAAACAAATGGTGTTTTTTCTCTGAAATAAGGCGCAGTAAAACTACATCAATGCAATTGCAAAAAAATGTTATTTGAATACGATACCGAAGGAGCATTATGGAAGAGATGTTTGAATTTCTACATTCACCACTTGCATTATGTTAGGATAAAAACATTTATCTACATTGCGTTCGATAGATACTGCCATCCCTACTTATACGCATTACTCAAGACAGAAATTGATAAATGTATTTTTTCTGTTTCGATGTTTCTTTGGTGGCATTAACGCATTCAGTAGTTCACGAACGAGGCTTTATTAATGTTTCGTCAGTGGATTTTCGTTAAAAAAATGACCAATGTGAGACTTAAGCAGCGTGAGACTTATTTGGTCGTAAATCATTGCTATCGAGGCGCGTCCAACCAGCTTACTAACAACATTGCACTTTTACTTCTCTAGAGTATAGTGTGCTTAATACTGCGAATACATATGATTGAATAATTGCAGCTGCTGATTGTTATATAAGTTATGCTACTTGTGTAACTAATAAGATTGATAAAATTGAATATGAAATTGATGGTCCTGTGTTACCTAACAGTGTCATTAATAAATGTCTTGCAACTGACTGAACATATAGGGCAAACATGTCCAAAGAGGGGAATGTAGAAAATAGTAAGGGGATGCGTAAACAAAGCTTAATTCAGCGTTGGGCAAATATTAATTATAAATGATGTTGTAAGTAATTAGATGAAATGACTATGCTCTATATAAAATGACTGTGTGATATGTCTAACTCTAAGTATCAATTAGTGAGATATGTCTTTATTGAACCCGATATTCCGAGATATGAAGTGATGCGCTTCGAGCAACTCTTTGGAACACACTTCGTCTACCTACGCGGCTCATTGACGGTGCACCCTGTCACCGTCATTCCTTTGGAGGATTCTTTTGCATTTGTGATTCCTGAGAAGGGAAGGAGGGAAAAGGGGGGAGGGAGTACAAGTTGGAGGGGAGAGGACCGTCTGATGCTAACGGAAGATTTCCTTCGTGAAGGGAAAGGGAGAGAGGGGGAGAGGAAGGGGAAGGGCGGCAATTTCACGCGCGGTGTAACTTCCTTAAGTTTACTTTATATCCGAAAAAAAACCCTTTCCCATCTCGCGGTGTCCCCTGCGCATCGCCCCCCCCCCCTGCCATACACCTCTCCCCCGCTCTTTTGCCCCGAGGGAAAATAAATAAGGAGGGCGAACGGCAGCGGGGGAGGGGAATGAGTGCGTGTTCGTCTCCTCGAATTCCACGACTCTTGAAGCATGTTCGAAAACTCCAAGCTTAAGGCTTTCTTAGCCATTCGAATGTCGTAGCGTAAACGAAAAAAAACGTTAAATCAAAACCTTGAAATATTAGCTAATTGCGTCCAGTAGATGAGTTAGTCAAACCAAGTGTAGATTTTGATGAAAATAAAACAATTTAAGGTGGTTTGAGCGAGATAGTTCCCTAGTCATAATGGAGACCATATTCAAATTTTTTTTTTATTTCAGCGTCTGTAAGAAGTATGGAATAAATATTGTAATATTAATGGAGGAGAGATATAGTTATATATGATCAAAATTATCAGTAATTAAATAAATAAAGCTACATAAGTCTCTAACCTGACTTATTTTTTCCCTTCGTACGGCTGAAAACCCTTCAAAAGAGCAGTGTTTTTGCGGTTCTGTAAAAATTACTGTGGTGAGTAATAGATCATTTTTTATACATAGTTGAGAAAACATGCAATCTACACACTGTTAGTTTTTTGACGAAATCTAGGTGCTAGAAGTTCCTAATTTTTAAATTATTCTCCCTCTGGAGCGGACAGCCATAATCTATTCCATGTAAAACAGCTTATATTTTTAGGCAAATTGCTCGAAAAGTAGTTTGGCAAGGGGTTGATATTTTGATATTATTGGAAAGATGAGAGTTTTTTCTTAAAAATAAGGCCAAATTCATCAAATTCTAGGTGAAGCGATTTTTCGCTCTAACTAACTTAAGATTTTTTCGTATAATTGTAATAAATAATTATATTTCGAAGCGCTATATTTTAAGTCAGCGTTCCTCTAGCTAAAGATTTATAAATTTTCTTGAGGTAAAGCGTTTTTTTATTTTTCTCAATATAAGGATTCTAGAATTATGAGGAATTTTAAACATTTTCAGGTTACGTCATAGAATTCTTGAAGAATACATTAGAACTAAAATCTTCATGATTTCATCGTTATCGGAATCCTTTGAATACTAACAAAAAATCACTTAAGCATTTCCCTCAGAACTCAAGGAAAAATATTTTATTGCCGTCCAATTCAAGCGTTTATTAAAAAAAGGCGTAGATTATAGTTTTGAAGTCTTTTACCTTTTAGTACTTCCTCAAATATTGAGGCGAATTTTAAAATGACTTATACTTAAATTAGTGTTCCATTGGACGCTGCTTTATTATTTATCTGTAACTAAACTCTTGAGATGAAACGAATGAAAATTTTATTGAATATGAAAAATGTACTGCAATCTCTTAAATTCATGAATTAACCATTCGTTGACCATGATGTTTTGTTATTTTGGAAGATTTTTTACCCCCTATTATTAAGTAATAGAGTTTCAGAAAATAACATTAAGTTGGTAGATTTTCAAAAATAAATTTGCTTATAATTTTTACTGTGCTGAGTTCGGCACGTTGGACAATGGTAAATGCACGGACATGACTTCAGGGGTATGTACCGTATTCGACACATCTGATGTTAAGAAGCTGAATATCATGATAGGAATAAATGATAATAGCTTTTAATTAGAATCAAAGTTTTTAATGTACTGCAAAAATGGAAACCTTCATTTACAGAAACAAGTCTAAGGATTAAATTAGCTAAATTGTAGCTACATTTATGAAAAGGATATAATTAAGAAATAGTAAATGACGTTCAAAGTTATCATCTAATCTTTTTTTTTCAAACTTAACTTCATTTCAATAAAAGTATCTTTCCAGAGCTTTGAGTTTAAACGCCAATCGGTTTTATTGCTCTCTAGATTGGAACGATGTATATAGTAAAATAAAAGTCTGGACGCGAGCTGTCTGTTCTCAATTTTTTTTCCAAAATTGCGGGAATCAAGGAGTTAAATTGCCAATTTCTATTTTTTTATAAACGATGTTCATTAAATTGAGATTGTACCATTGAAGATTTGCAATTTCTCTTTGGTTAAACAGTATTTCGTCCTAAGCATACACATTAAATTGGTCTACATATTATGGTTCCATCTATGCTTATTCCCCTCCTCTTTATCTGGATCACTGCGTTTACCGACGAACGCATTACCACCAACGGGAACAGTCTGTACTTCGTGATAACGCTGGACACTGAAACAATTAAGTGGAAAATTTCCGTGCTGTAGCAATTTGTGATGGGAAACTTCTTCAATTCCTGACTGGCAGCGTGGTGTTCTTCCAAAGACTATTATCCTTTAAATGTTGGAATCGAGCGGTTTGAAGACTTTTTAGAACTCGGAGTTAGGTGCAGAGGAATAACGGCGTAGGTCCCGGCAGAGGGCGGGAGAGGAGCGAGATGAATGGGGCGGGGGAAGATGGCATTGGGATGCACTCTAGCGGGAGAGGAAGGTGACGCCGAAAGTGAAAAAGGGGGAAGGAGGAATGGGGGAAGGAGAAATGGGGCATGGAGCGGGGCGGGGGTGAGTTGGCGGGGGGGCGGAGGCGAGTTGGCGGGGGCGGAGGCAGAATGCACGTGAATCGGGAAGGCCTACGGGCGCAAGCGAGGGAATGTGAGTTGGGGTCGGGCACCGCGGAGCGTCGCTACCGTCGCCGATTCTCAGTGGCGAGAGGGGTGGATCGGATGGGATAACCAAGAGAGGATGGGGGGTGGAATATTATTTTCGGAGGGAGTTAAGAGAGAGACAGGTTAAGGGTTAGAGGGTATAGTGCGATTGGTCCATCCCCCTCCCCACTCTAATATATACGTACATGGTGCGAAACTGTTTGGGATGCGTTTGAGGGCTCTCGTTAGTGTTGGTTCTCGTGCGAGATAGGTACAGGAAGTGGGGAGTGTTTCGTTGCAAGGTGTATAGGGGGTGTAGGGGAAGGCCGAAGAAGGCGGCGGAGGGGCGGAGGAGGGGCAGAGAGAGAGAGGGGAGGGAGGGTTGGAAGAGAGGGGCGGGAGCCTTCAGTACGTTGGGCGAACAGCTCCGAGACGCAAGTCGGTGATCGTTGGGAGCGGGAAGAGTGGCGAGTGATCCAAACAGCGCCGCCCGCGCACACTCTCGTGGCCGTTCGCCCCTTCTTCGCTCGGTCGGGGGCGCTCGCTCTGCTCCTTGCCCCCGTGATATCGCCCGTGCCACACGGACGGACGCTCACACGAACACGCAGGGAGAGAGGAGGACCTCTCCCGCCTGCATCGTCAGTCAGTCATCTGCCATCCTTCCGCTCCGAACGTTTGACTACTGCTTCGGAGGCGGTCGAGAGGGACTTTCCCGCGCCGGAGACGTCGGTTGCGCCGCAGAACATCACCGTCGGACTACTTGTCTTGCGGAGGTGGAATTGTCTCGCTTCTTAGTGCAGAGTGACGAGGCTCCGTGTCACGCTGGTGTCCGCATGTTATTATCGAAGGAATAATTTTGTTCTTCGGCGGCGAGGAAATTCGTTTTGGAAGCACAAAAAGAGTGGGTGTGCGCTTGCTGTTTCTACGAGTGTGAACGCCCGCAGGGTGAACCTCATTGGATAATGTGTTGATTGAAACCATCTTGAAGGCTCTATCCTGCTTCCTTCCCCCCCAATTTCTCGCTGTCTCACCATAGTAATTTCCCCTTCACCCTCCCAGTCCGACTCGTCTTCAGTCCCTCGCTGCAGAGGGAAGTAACCGAGGAAAGTTTAGTTCAGTGCACCGGAGGATATTCTTTCGTTCTTCCTTGGAATGTATCCCATTCGGATCTTCGGATCACCGTTACTGCCTTTCCAAATATTTTCAACGGTGACAGTCGCTTCGACAGCGTCCCGTGAAATGCTTTGAAATCTCACAAAAAAAATATTAAGTTCGCCGTGGGAAGCACTGGATCACGGTTCCCCCGTTTACCATTTCCAACAAGGCTTGGGCGCCGTGCAACCAAGGAAGTGCTAAGGAAACAAACGCTGGGAGTGGTATTTTTCTCGGAGAAGAGTCGGAACACACTTCCCTCTCACGTTTTGAGAGGTCGGCGAAAGGAATAAGGAACCGATCTCGTCTCATTTTTTGACCTAAAATAAATACGGCAGTAATATCGTCCCGCTCGTGGAAGAGGGAAAAATATATTTCGAATACGTTTTGGGGATTCATTTCCAGAGGAATTTTTTGACTCATTTTTTATCAAAGCTCGCGAATCCTCTTCGGTGTTGGCTTTTCTAACCTCCTTTCTCTCTGGCAAATCGAAGTGAAGAGTTTTTCGGGCGAAAGGGATTTCTTCGGATGTTAAGGGTTTTATCGTCCCCAGGCCAAATTCTGTGTCTTCCCCCCACGCTCTTCTCTTCCATCCCAAAATCCTCTCCACTGGTATTGTTCCCTTGAACTTCGGGTGAGTGATCGGTGACATACCCAAAGCCATTCATTTTTTTTACCGTGACCTGTGATCCGATGAAGTTCCTCCGAGCAAAGTTGGGCAAGTGATTTGGTGAAGACCTAGGGTCTGGTGCCCCATCTTATTCGTCTTCAGTGTGTCATTCCACGAGGAGGAACCCTAAACGTCCCAGCACCCTCCCTAAGGATCGCGGCGTCGTGTCCGATAGATTCGGCGGCAGCATGGCCACGTGCAGGCGCAGCGGGCGTCGCGACGGCCGGACCCTCCTCGCCACGTTCCACCTGCTCTCGATCCTCTGCCAAGGTGAGTACATAACCGTTCTCTCTTCGGAATTACTTTTGAATAGATTTGGTGGTGAGAGTGCTTGCTATGGAAACAGCCAGTAATAATCGCAGATGCACAATTGGTGACGTGTGGTAGCCCAGTAGGTGGAGCGTTCGGTTGTGACCACTCTCCTGGAACCGGATATGAATTCGGTTTGAGCTCCTTACATCAAGCTATACTCGAGCGGTGCCATTTTCGGGTTCACTTAGGTCTCACTTGGAGAGTAAATTTCTCGTATACAAGTGGGTAATGCATTTTGGAAATGTGTTTGGCACTAAATTAAAGAGACTGAATTTCGTGAAGGAAATTAAGTGAATGTCACTAGACGAAAAGGTTTGAAGAGAATGAGTGTAATCTATCATAAACTGTTGAGAGAGAACAAAAATCGTGACAGAAATGGTAAATGAATTGGGTGTGCAACCTGTGGACGCTCGAAGGTTACACAGTAGCCAAAAAGTATGAGCTAATTCACATATTGGGAGTTTCAGGTCTAAAAAGCGTATTTTTTTTCTACCCCTACATTTCATCGATAGGAAGGACAACAGCGGCAATATCAGAGAAATTCTCTGTCCAAAAGATGGGTTAAAGATTTATGTCTTCTCCCGTATCATGTACGACTACAACTACAGCAAAATTCTACTTCAACTTAACGATGCTACTCACCTATTTCCTTTTTTACTATACCTTCCCTTTTTTGCTGGTACATATCCCATCACCCCCTAATATCTTGGTTACCCCTGTTAACCTTGCAATACCTATTGGGGTAGTAGTGGATTTATCGATAAATAATACTATTTTTCAAATACTTACCAGCTCATCCGACGGACGGAGTTCTGTGCTTGAATTTCTCTACTCATTACATCCACATGTGAATAGAGATTTGACTGAGAAGTCCTCGCCACTTCAAGGACTCAAATCTGAGTCCTTGGCGTACGATGCTGAGGTCTATTCGATCTCTTCCAGTGGCATTTGAAAGTCTAATTTCAGGTAGATTCACTGAAAAAAATTCTACCTGCAAAGTAAAGCACGGGAGCGTGGACTTGAGAAATAGGTTTGAGTTGGAAGGTAGCTTTCTATCGACTCCAGTGTGTTGGAGCCTTGAGTTTTTGTGGGCGCGAAGAATGGATTTCCTCTGGGACGTCGCGTCGTCTGCTCGGGGAGTGGATTCCTGGTTGTCACCCGTCTCGGGATGTCTTGACGGCTCCTCGCGCGGTGCATGCACTTGCCCCCTCTCCGCAATACTTCCTGCTCGCTCGGCGGTGAGCGCCAGACGTACAATTTCGAGGGCTGGTTGTTCTTTCTCCTATTCCTACGCCAGTTAATGCATGACCACTATTGTTAGGAGTTAAATTATGATCATTATGACGGTAAATTCCGAAGTCATCGTCGCTGTTGTTTTGTGACAGAGTTAATAGCTAGTAATATTCTCCTCACCCGGGTTTGTGGCGGAATTTAGGGGTTGTCTGTAGTTCTTGGGGACTGTGAGTCAGCGAAATTGGTCCTGGAGTAAAAGAAAGTAAGAAAACAATTAATTAAATGAGAAAAACCTCTGGTTTTTACGATGATCGAATAATTAGCATTTTATTTCGATAATATGAATTCTCCTGATGCTCAAGAAGTTTCATAAAAGGAGAAGTGAGTATTATTATCTCGATATAAATTTTTTCCACAATTATTTGCCGATGGTACGAAATATTTATGCTGAGCAATATTTTGCTAGTAATGAAATGGGAGATCATCTATTTCTTTACGTAAGATCTAAGGGTTTCTCAGCGAATGATTTGAATTTATAGTTCTTAGGTTTTCTACCGGGTGATGGTGTTGAACTGCGTCGACGTATCGACGACATAGTTTGCCATCGTCTTCAGAAACATCGGTGCAGTTCAATACCATCACCCGGTTGGAAACCCGAGAACTCTGCATCTTGTTTCTTTATGTTTTCGGAACAGTGTAAACTCACTTTACTTTTTGTATAACCTTTCCTGGGAGTGGTAAAGTTGGACTTTATTCATGGAAAGAGCCTCTACGGTCGAAACCATTCGGTGTGATATTCGTGTTGCGTATTTATTCATTCGTAGGTGTATTTTTGTTTGCAAACTGTGTCCACCCGCTGATGGAATTTCTACTGTCATGTAGTCTGCATTTGAGAGCAGGGGGGGGGGGCGGTATTTGGAGCACATACGTGTAGTCTCTCTGTTTCGTCGCTAGTCCGCACTTAGGAACCCCGAACGCGTCAACTCGCCCCGCGGCCGGCATAATGTTTTCTGTGTACATACAAATGGGATTGCATTGAACTCGGTCGTGGGACCACTAGGTCAGTTTTTTGTCGTCACCCCTTTCAACGGGGCACTATCTCTTGGGCTGCGACCAAGTGAGCTAAAGATCATTTGAACTCTAGTTTATATCTACGGAACAGCTATTTTTTCCCCATTCGCTCTTCATTTGAAATAATGGGATCAACTTGTGTTATATTTCTACCAGGTTAAGTCGAAATCATTCCTAGAAATTTAGTACAATGAAATAGCAATTTTCATGTCTAACATGTTTTATTTTACCTCGTGTTTTGATGCTTTTCAATCGTTATGAAGTCAGTCGAATATGATGCAAAAACATCGAAAAACACTATACAGTCAAGCTTCAAATTTGTAAAATTTATACTTGATTGTAGATCATGGAGAAAATTCTGCACCTCTTGACGGAAATATTTTTGTACAGTCTTGGAAAATTAAATACCAGGGATTTGACTGACAAAACTTTTTTTTTTTACGGTCAGAAATATATTATCTGAATGTGAGCCATTGATGAATGTCCTCTTCTTTTTCACTTTTCGCTACCACTTTCTGTGGGTGCAATGTTATTGAATTGCATATACGTTATTTGAACATTGGATTTGTGAATGCGATTTACCATTCTAGTGCTTACAGAGCTCTCAGTTGAAATGGGGAACCACTCGGTTTGCGTATGAGGAGCGGCTCGCTCGACTGTGAGCCGGGAGGTGCTGAGGCGATACGCGCGGGTGGGCCTCACGCTACTTTGGTTTCGACGGAATCCTTCGCGTCGGAATATCCGTGAAATCAATTGGAAGTGTGTGCGTGGTGAGAAGTCCTACCTCAGGAAGGGAAATGTTTCAAGTCCAACTTTACTTTAAGACTGATAACCGAGTGAGTGTGAGACGATTAACCTCGAAAGTACTCGTTTCGGATTCTGGGAGATATCATCTAACGGATGGAAACGGTCAAATCGTCCAGTTTATAGACGTCAATATTCTTGCCTTAGTCTCTCGCACCTATTGTAGGGGAATGGCTAGTGCTGAATCTATGGGAAAAACACCTTTTTTGACACGTAAATGGTTAAGAGCCACTCGTATATCGAGCAATCTGTGTTTTTTGGTAGATCCATCGCATGGTGGTGTGAGTTTCTTTTTCGTTTATTACTGCAATTGGTTCTCCATTAACAAACTGAAAATATCGGACAAAAAATGCTTTGTTTCCTATCATACACATTTGACGAAGGAGAAACTTCCTCCTTTAGGTACTGCTTTATGTGATTCTACCGACATTTGTCTAGCTTTTTCAACATCAGCGCAGATTTACCTATTAAATTACCTTTATCAGAGAGACTTGGATTACACTACCCACAATTGCGAAATTCTATGTAGTAAGGGGTACAATTTTTCCTGAATTTTTTCACTGAATTACAATGGCTTCCACGGCAAGAGTATTTTTAGACATTTTTTCTTTTCAAGGGGTGTGGTTCTTGCGACAAGCTAGGTTGTCCTTTCTCCGGTGGAATGCCGCGGGCTCTGTCTGTTCGAGATGCGGACTGTAACATTGCCCCTCGTTGTCTTTAACGCTCACCGGTAGTTACATAAACTGGTGACCTGTTGCGAAGGCACTTCCTGTCCTTAGAGATATGAGTTTAGTTTTGGGATAGGTGGGTTAATAGATTTGGCAGTTAGGAGGAGCAGACACTCGACATGCTGATTTAAGGTGGTTTGAGCGAGATAGTTCCCTAGTCATAATGGAGACCATATTAAAATTTTATTTTTTTATTTCAGCGTCTGTGAAAAGCATGAAATAAGTACTGTAATATTAATGGCGCAAAGATATAGTTATATATGACCAAAATTATTAGTAATTAAATTATTAAAGCTCTAACTTGACTTATTTTTCCCGCCGTACGGCTGAAAACCTTTCAAATCAGCAGGGTTTTTTGCGATTCTGTAAAAATTACTGTGGTGAGTAATAGATTATTTTATATAATTAGTTGAGAAAACACATAATCTACACACCGCTGGTTTCTTGACGAAATCTAGATGCTAAAAGTTCCTAATTTGTTCAATATTATCCCTCTGGAACGCAAAGCCATAATCTATCCCATGTATAACAGCTTGTATTTTCAGGGAAATTGTTCGAAAATTAGTTTGGCAAGGGGTTGACATTTTGATATCATTGGAAAGATGAGTTTTTTTTATTTTAAATGAGGCCAAATTCATCAAATTCTAGGTGAAGTGATTTTTCGCTCAAACTACCTTAAGGTGCCGCAGGCGAGGATGAGACCTACATAACATTGGCCCTCATTACCTACTAAGTAGTGAATATTAGGATTGGAGACCATAGAGGGAAGACTTTCTATTCTAAACTATACGTGTAGTATCAAGGGTGAAAGCGGCGTTTTGGACCGTGGATCTTGGACGGAGGGTATTTCGGCATCAGTTCTCTGCAAGCGGCAAGTGCCACGATGACTGCAGTTTTGCTACACGTGCGACGAGTGAGATTTTCACTACGAAAGGCCAGCCTACTTGTGAATTTAAACGAGCATTCATTAGTTTGATTATGCAATGACAAAATTGCTTTCGGGAATCGTGTGCTCGAGAGAATTGATAACGAGTAAAAATAATGATGTTTCAAAATATTGAATTATTTTAAATATATGCCAAATTATGTTGTATTCCATAGTTCACAAAAAGAGTCATATGAAATGTCACCAAACATGCACTACATTACACGCTGTGAAAGTTTAAGGAACGCTATTTCAGTAAATATATATGTACATAGTGAAGTATAGTTATTTACATGATACTTACAGCTTAAAGTTAATGGATTAGGGGCATTCAGGTCATTGATGCGTAGAGAGGTAAAATTTTCAAAATTGGAACAAATATTCGAGACATGCTGTTCCTAGTGGTTGAGCATATCGAAAGAATGTTATTTATCCGACAGTTTTACTCACGAATAAGGAGCCGAGTTTTTATGGCTGCTATTACAACAGATTATATATGTATAAATAATCTCTTCATGCCTTTCCTTTAAAAAATATCATTTTAATTTTTAATTAATCGTATTATGCTTGATTTTACAAAATATTTTTTGCCATCAGAAAGTACATAGGCATTAAACTAGTTAAAAAGATTTGTTCTAAATCCTAACCGAAGGCCTGATAGTGATTCTTAACTCATTAGTTTAACTTGGCTAGTGACATCAATGATATAACGATAATTCATCCGATGGTATCTATCAATCGCGAAATCCTGAACTATGACTAGGGAAACAAAAATATTTAACTGATTGACGCAAAAAAAATTATTTACTTTGCTGGAATATCCTAGATTTAAGAGGAAAGTTGTTCGAAATTTTTGTCGTCAAAATTTCATGGTGTACTTTCTAAATGTTGCGCAAGCCGATAGTTAATTCATATGTAAATGGGTACCATGGGTTGTTTAGATCATCGCTTCACCTTTATTCAGCTGTAGTCCATGATTAACCATCCCTTTCCCTGCTTGAAATATAAAGAGCGTTAGTTATGATACCCATGACGCACTTGCATTGGACATGAGTAAAAATCATTCATTCCTGCATGGTAGTCAGTGGCTAGTTCCGTGAGTAATCCCACATTGATTTTGTTTTTAGTTTAAAAAGAAACTTCGCATGTTTTTTCCGCCTTGATGGCTTTCCCATGCTTCATGAAGTACTCAATTCAATGCTCGGATTCTAGAAGAGGCCGCACAAGTTATTTTTAAGGTAGTCTTTTATTTATTCTACATCTACATTTATTCTACATCTGTTCTCCTGACTTTTTTGGCCTGTGCCTAGCGGCAGGGGGAGCGTGCGAGGTTCTGGTTTGTGCTGGGACGAGTGCTGCATGCCTGGTGTGGAATCACCCCGTGCCACACACCCTAGTGGTTGCTTGCACGGTACTTCGTAGAAGTAGATGTACATTACCAAAATACCCTGCAAGCCACCTCAAGGTTGTGTGGCAGGGGGAGAGTCATTTTGTCCTACTGTCCGTCATCCTTCGGCCAGATTGATTTTATAGAAATTCCGGTGCAATATCTGCGTTAATTGAAGCATACGGGCATAATGAGGGAATGGATGACCTTTTACAGCCACTTAAAAGCCGGAAAAAAATTTCGCAGCACGTGATTTACACGAAATATGAGGTAATGTAAATAACTCTCCGCATAATGTACAGATGACTCTAACTTTGACTTGTTTCTAAAACAAAAACGGACTCCAGGCTGCGTAAAATGAAATGGAATTAATATTCCAGAAAAGTTACAATTATATATTCATCACTTAGTTGTTGTGCCAACACTATTGCAATGGAGTTATAATTTGGGATTGCGGAGCACATAGTACTGGGTAATGAAGAATGGAGCGGAGTAATGATATTGTTGTGAATTTTGCAGGTACGAAATAGCGTTGAGCCTGATACAGTGTATGATATTACCATCTACTGTGATAAATAAAGAGAATGCGTTAGAAATTCCCCGAGGACAATAGGGTTTTTGGGAACAGAACATCGACCTTAGGCTTTCCGGGCCAACTACCACACCAAGCTGGGGTATGTACCCTGGAAAGTCTGGGCAGTGGGCAGGGATCCTAAACAGGGAATCCTCCTGCGTAGGGGTCTATGAATAAGCTTGGAAAGGCAAGGCTCTACTCCGAGGAAACGCTTTTCCTGCGGGCAGTTTCTAATGAAGAAATTGGTTAATTGAGGCGTTAACGGTTTGTGAGTTGGCTGCTAAGGGAAGGATTTTACTTGGAGATTGGTGGAAGGGTGAACGGGTCCACGGGGCTGAAATAAGCCTCTACCCTTACCAAAGGGGGTCAATAGGTTAGGCAGAACGGAGGTTAGTTGGACGGAGTGTTTAAAAGGATGAAGTAGCGAAGTGAACCTTGGACGCGATGGAAAGAGTTGGGGAGGTGGAAGCAGGGTCGAAATCCGTTGCTCCGGCAACCACCACTTTCGCCATTTCTTCCACTCCGGAGGAAACAATGAATTTAGTCGGAGGCGGCCGGAGGGGGTTGCGGCCGATCGTCCCTTGTCTGGGTTGAAGGCTTCGGCGGAAGGAGTCGTGGGGACGCCAGGGGGTGTGGTATGCATCGAAAGTCGAGGGAGGAGACGGTGGCTGATCCCTGCGGCTCGTTTGACGGGCGCTCAATTCCACGCTTCCGTGAGCGAGATGGGGAGAGCCGTGCGCTCCGAGCCTTCCCGCCTTCCACGCGTGCCCGTGTTTTAGCGTCGAGGCTCGCGGAAACAATTGATGCTCCGGGCGAAAAACCTTGAGTGAGGTGAGCGTATTTTTTTTCGCGATCGGGTACGAAGGATGTGGTTATTAATTAGTCCATTGAGGAGAAATGGTGGACGGATTGCGAGTACGACCTGGTTTTCAATCATGAATGCAAATGTTTCTCAACGGGATACATACCTTTCATGGTTTTCGGTTTACAACTTGGTTTTCCGGACAGATAAAATATTATTCTCAACCATTGGGTGACTGACAACAATTTACCATCGCGTGGCATATGCGTTTATCTTGGCTTACGGTTCCTTCGCCCTTTGCACTAAACCAGTTTTCTGCAGTAAGAACTGCGCTCTGCCAGTACAACTGGCGAGAGATCTGGGATTATTTCGTGCTTAAAAATTGCTTATAAAAGTATTCTATTTTTTTAAAGCCAGGCGCCATTTGTGCATTATCATTCCTACATGCATTAGTAATTACATCCTTTGAAATCATAAATGCTTTGTTATGAGTTAAACTGAGCTAAGTTGAGCCAAGAAAATTAGGAGCAAAAATTCTGAGTGGAAATAATTTTACCAACCTAAGATGAGGTAGCATGTGCTGTCTTTCATTACTGCTTGATCATTAAACAGTACACGAACTGATGTTCATCAGCCAGAGCAAGACAAAATTTGTTGGAATAATTTTGCCAGGCGAGTAGAATATTGTTAATAATGTTTCCATCTTGATCGAAATCGTTGGGAGATTGCTGTTGAGGTCAGATAAGAGTTTTCTGTGTTTTTTTATGGGGTTATTTTTTCGTTATTTACTGGGTGGCCTTGTCAGCTATTGTATTTATTTTTTCGCTAAAAGACTCGCATAATGTCCCGTGTATCCTCAATGTAATAGTCTTTTATCTCAGCTGACGCTTTGTTCGCTCTTGCCCGACACTATTTCGCTTCGCTAATTGTTCTCGTTAACGGTAAAAATGTTCCTCAACAAAAAGCGGTTTGACATGTAACGCATGGTGCAAGAAAATCGTGACGAAAAATTAAACCGATGAATTATGCACTAAGTACCAACTCATTCGTTACTAAACCCTTTTGTCACTTATATTTCGTTGAGTTTGGAGGACATTGATGAAAAAAGAAAATAGGTACTATTTTCAGTGAGAATAAAACTATAAATCAATGTTGAGGATCTTCCATCACCATTTATTCACGATTCACATCATTTCTCATATTCCTTAATGGCGGAAAACGTTAATTTGTAGAAAACCTTTTACCGAGGTCTCACTGTATGAAAGTGTCGCTCGTAGAGAAATTACAATCATGATGTAAAACTACGGAAAGCGATAAGAAAATCCAGATTTAATGTTTAAATACAGCTTGAAATAAGTATTAAAATTTCAAAGTGGCTGAATTGTTTGAAGAATCACGCTTGAACATTACCTAGAAAAAGACATGGCTATTCTCATGGAAATTATATGTTACTCAGGGTATATCTTTAAATTAACTATCCTAGTTAGATATCCTTTAGAGGGTAGTGGAATAATTTTCTGAAAATTTCCTGTTTTCTCTTTGTCAGTCTATACCGATATTTATAATTTAATCTGTAGAAAGGGGTGAAAACATTTTACGTCGGCATTCAAAACAAAAGTTTGCGTTCAGAATTGAATTTGGCGATATATGTGGACACATAAAAATCGATTGAGAAGGATATTCGGATGTTGCACTGAGAAAAAAGTTTGATTGGAAATATTAGTTTTTGAGAAATTTTACCATACATTTAAGTTCACATGGAACATTAAATTTTTAGATTCCTTTTATCGAACTTGTTTCGTAGCTGTTGTTCGATTACACCTACTACACAAGTTCGATAAAAACTACCAAGACAATACGATCAGTTTAATGGAAGATTAGTACAATATTGTCCAATAATTGATATTTTAAACGTGCTAATAAGACCCGGAAAACTAATTCACAGGCCCAACGTATTTTTTTTATGTTTTACGGGAATTCAAAGGAAACATAAACTTGATGCACCAACGTATGAAGGGGCTGCAATAATGCGAGGACGGAGGATAATATGCCAAAAGATAATAAGGAAAACTATTTTGGAAGGTTGCGTATTTTATAGGTTGTTGCTCCCCTAAACCCATGCTTCACCAATGTCTTGGAAATACATAATTTCAACAGCAAATTTTTGATATTTTCATTGCGAGTTTAGAATATGAACTAGTTTTGTTGGTAATACACCTTTTTGTTAATATTTGCATTTACACATACACAGTACAACTAATTTATAGTATTTAGTTTTTATATAGGTAGGAATACGCATTAGGTAAGAATATTTTTATACCTTCATGTTAAAATGCGGGCATAAGTTTTTCTTCATTAAAACACAATTACCCCAAAAAAAACCCAGTGGGCTGGGTTTATTTAAAAAAATCCGGGTTTTTTAACAACCCTAGCTCCAGGTGACTGCCCTCATGTAATTGAGGTGTCAAATAGAGCAGATGGGCAAGGTTGAAGAACTGTTGTCTAGAATTGCGTCTCCGTCGACTGAATGACCTCGAATAAATTTTGAAAACAAAGTTACCCGGAATTATTGCCGGCATCTGAAAGTCAGAAAATATATTAGGATTTATCATAATATTATCTGATTTTTCAAGCCATTGGTTTCATAGAAAGGAGACTTTTTTTATCACGAGATCAAATTCATTGAACTTATGAGTGGTGATAATTTGCTTTAAGTACCATAAGTCTGTTCATGAACCTCAATCATTTTGTCTTTTGTCTTTAATTTGACTGGAATGATTATTGATGTCCATCTCTTTATTTTTCATGTCGATGTAGGCACTTCCTCCAGTGATTATAATGCTATGTTTATTGTTCTATGGAAAGTCACCTAAAAACAAGTATAGAGTACGTAATTATGACATCTCAGTCTAACAGTATGACAACAACTAAAACGATAACCAATACAAAAATTGCAAATATTATTTAGGATTACATAAAGATTGGAAAGTATTTAAAACGATCTCCATTTTTAATAATAAAGATAATTGAAAGAGTAGATTACAGGTTTTACAGGTTTAAAAAAATGAGAAAATTAGAACCCTATATTTAAGGAAACATTTAATGGCATGATTTATTCATTAGATATTCGTAATATTTCATTTTAAACATTGATGTGCTGCGGATACAGATAATACTCCAGGGCATAGAATTCCATAATTTCGTGGTATTGATAAGAGGGTATGGCATAAAGTAATGTGGGATTTATTGCACGGAATCAGACAATTCACATGAGCTTCGGATAGTGATGACGTCTCACTATGTTTTGATGATGTAAGTTGGTTATGTAAGCATTTGTTTTAATATAACGTGGAGGGAGATTAGGATGGGCTTTATCAATCTCCGCCAGTGACGTAGGAATGAAATACGTCTTATTGAAGGAGTGAAGAGATTGCTTGCCGCTGCTCTAACTGTATCACAACGAATTTAGTATTCCATTCCCTGCAGCAAGGGTCAAGTCTCTTCGTGTTTCAGAAAAAAAGATTAGACGTTCTTATTGCTCACCGGTTGTTTTCCCGAAAAAGCACAAATGCGAAAACCTTCCCGTTTCTTGGTTTATGATTTTCTCATTCTTATCACAAAAATATTGCTCAAAATGCAATACTACGCAATTGGTATTTGATATCCTGTAATATAGGAAATCCATCTTTACAGCTGTCAACGAGAAATAAAGATGTTTCTTTTGGCCGTAGGTTAGGTTATCCCGATGTAATATGACCTAATGTGAAAAATGTCTTATCTTTTTTTTATGTCTTACGTATTTACTCAAATTAAAGCACCTACGCTTCTAAGCTGTGTTACTGGCTGCCTTTGTTCGTTAAACCGATCAGTCCCTAGCCTTGACATCCCGTTACCCTTGGGTTAACTTATGAAGAATGTGCACCCACCTATTTCCTTCAGGAGGGCTCATTTTATTTCTTGAGCTCGCTAATGCTATCGGACTTAACCGCTTCACGTCTTTTCGATTATTTCACCTTGTCGCCCACTTAAGGGTTCACCCATTCAATTCCATTCACCAGACCCCATTCATTACTGCACGTGCCTGTGCGAATGGCAACGGTAGGTATGCAAGCAGTAGCGACGGGTGTCTGGAGTTTCAGCGGTGCAGGGCAGGGGTGGCGGGCCGCGATGGCACCGGAAGGCTGCGGGATTGGTGGCAGGTAATACTGCGCCATGCGTTGGTTGGCTGGGGGTTTGGGGTCACCTGACATGATAAATGAATCAGTCAAGAGAGCATCTGATATGTTTCGGTTAGCATTTTTACTATGGCCGTGAGTATAACTTGGAAAGAAAGAAAGTCTTAAAACTGACTCAATTTGAAAGTCTCTTTTTTGGCCTAACATTATGACACTCTGGTTTATTTTGAAGCTTGATTAATATCTTCACCGAAGGACCAGCTTTGAATCACGATAGTGGCAGACATTTTAAAAGGGATTTCCGATGCATACTTGGGTGCATTCGAAGCGCCGTCTGTTGGATGAGACGTAGAACTGCGGCCCCTCGTCGCTTTCGTTAAGAATGCAGACGCCGGGCTTACCTCCTCCCACCCTTCAATTCCCAAGTAATTCCTTCCTTTAAGTTTGCTCAATACCGGGGCTAAGAAGCTTGTTTCAGACGTTTCCCTCTAACCCAGTAACGGCTTTGCCACGGCAGCTGGAGACTCAATTTTTGTCTTCTGTAGATGAAGAGTCATTTGTTGATTTTAATGGAGTAACTTTATCATGAAGTAGTTGTTTTTTTATAAAAGATAGCAAAACTTTGGTTTTTACGAAATGTTTTGGTAATATTCCAAGGCATGTTGCGGAGACTAGATTCCGAAATGAGGATTTACAGCCCACTTAAATCAAAGAATCGTCTTTCATATGCGCAGAAAATCAACAACCATTCGTTTTCGTATTAAGGCTATAGCAATGTTAAGCGTTCAAGTAGTACAATTAGTTCAAGTAGTGAAGTTCAAATGACAACAGAGTAGACCTTTGACATCCTCACCCAATGATAATCGTTCCCCACTCCATTTTTGTCAGCGCCGCCTTCACAGTTTCCCGTTGGGCTTCTACCACCCCTGAAGGCGACCACAGGCGGCGACCGTTAACTTGAGTCGGCTTTGAAGTATAGACCCACCTAAGCCACCTGTCCTCGATGCTGTATATGACCTCAGTTGTTGTAGGTCAGATCCGCAACCAACCAATATTGGTTTTATTTCAAATATTTCCACAAAATCTCAAAAAGAATTCCCAGAAATGAATGTACAGCTCTCGCGAAAGCTTATGGCGTTCGGATGCGCGGCGTTTGTGTGGTCCGCGTCACACAAATTCCATTTTTTGAAATGCACTCATGCATCGCACAAATGCCATGTCTTCGCTTTCCCCCTAACCCCTTCCACCAAACTTTACCCCTCCACGACGTCTTTTTCTGCGAATCCGAATTCCACAAGCTTTCGCGAGAGATGTACTGCCGCATTACGAGTTGGTTTTATTGAGTTTGTTCCGGATCATCATCATTCGTGATTTTATGTATTCAGAGAATAGCCAGTTCATTCTTTGAGCTCTGCCCTTTCCTGCTTGCTTGCCGTGTATTTTCGAGGGAATGCCACCATGACGACGTGGGGGAGGGGGCGGAAAGGGGGGTGAGAGGGGAGAGAAGAAGAACACGTGCCCGGGAGGCCCGCAGTCGGAATACCAAGAATCGAGTGAAAGTGCTTCGCCGTGTATGTACCTCCTGATTGCACACTGATGCGAATGACAGGGTCGAGCGCGGGATGACGCGAAGGAATGTTCTTTGGATTGCTTCATTTGTGGCAGTAGGGGGGGATGAAGTTCTGAATGCGCCGGCTGAGTGATGCAATACACTACCCATATTTCCTAGCACCCATGGAGCAAATATTGTTACAAAATATGATTTTGGCTCAACATTTTGCTAAAATACAATATAACCATGAAAATATGATAAACAGGTCATCATCTTAATCATCACTGGTGATACTGTCCGCAGACAGGTTTTAACGGTAGCGTTGTCTCCATAGCATTCTGTCCTGGGCCTCTCTCTTCGTCTCTTCATAACTCCTTCTTTCTTTTATATCCCTCAGCATTCCGTGCCTCCTCCTTCCTCTTCCTCTCTTCCCTTCTATTTTCCCTTCTATTATTAATTTCTGTTGGCTGTTATTCCTTAAAATATGTCCAATCAATTTTGCCTTTCTCTTTTTAATTTCTCCCAGTATACTTCTTTCTTCTCCAATCCTCCTTAGCACTTCTTCATTCGTGATCTTATCATTCCATCCAATCTTCTCCATTCGTCGCCATAGCCACATTTCAAAGATTTCTAAGTAATTTTCTTCTCTCTTCTTCAACGTCCACGTTTCGCATCCATACCACAAAATGCTCCATATAATGCATTTGCCAAATCCTTTCCTAATACCCATCTTGATGTTCCTTGCTGTCACCAGTTCCTTAATCTTGCTAAATGCTACTTTTCCTTGCCCAATTCTGCTTTTAATTAATAAACAGGTACAAGGACAAAACTAATATTACAGACTCTACAATGGCACTTAGGAAAGTCACGCCGACTTTGTATTAAGAAGAGATACGTACATTTTTTTCTTTGAAAAAATGTGTGGAATCTGTATTTTCAGGTTTTGGGGCGAAGTGTTTCATAGTTTGGAGGCGGCGATAAAAAATGATTTTTGATGCTAGCTTTTTGCTCGGGTAGGTAGTGTTAAAAACTTTGTGCGAGATGTCTCGTGGGGGATTTAAGACCAGAATGTTAAGATCTTGTCCGTGGGATGGTGCAGGGAAATTAGCGAGAGGTAGTGAGGTGAGAAAGGTCACTCAAAGATCTTTTATCGGAGCGAAATTGAACTCGGTGTCCCGTTAACATTGGAAAGTCTATAAGTTGAAGTATACAAGTAGGTACAGTATTTTACACTGTATACCGGAAATCGTTTCTGAAGCTATAAGGAAAATATCCAAATGTTGGTCTGTCTCGATGGGGGTGGTTGTCTATAGTATGGTCTGTCAATCTTGAGCTGTCGGGATTGACTCCAATTTGTGTGTTTTTTACCCAAGAGCGGAGCGGATTTGTGTTTTTACGTTTTTTCGTCTTATAAAACCTGTTTTTCCTGTTAAGACTTTTCTCGTTTCGTTTCGAAAAAATTAGAATGAAGGTTGAAAAACCTGGTGATAAATATAGCAATGATTAATGCAGTATTTTATGTGAAAGAAATCCGCCGTGTAACTCCAAAATTCTATATTAAGAGTCCTCAGGAAGCAAGGTTGATTTGTAATTATTCGGCAAAACGAAAACTAACGAGAGAAGAAAAGGCCGTATATGTATACCGTGCCGTTATAGAAAATTTTTCTTTGTGGCTTAATACTTACCATTTCCCTTCTATTAAATGTTCAAAAGAAAAGATTATAGTAACTCAATCGAAATATGATTAAAATACTGATGAGAACGTATGTATAAGCAACGAATAAAGGATTCTCGTGAATGGATAAGATAATGGATAACCTATTCTCCAATGGTGGACATATCCGCCATAGTGTCTGTTTCCCCGATGAGCTGAGGACGTCACACCCCCAAACGCTTAGGGTAACTGCAGAATTGCAAGGATGATCCAATTTTAGGATGGATGCACATATATTTACTGCCTCGAGAAATGATCTCACTGTAATTGAAGTTTTCTATTATTCGTTTTGAAAACCTGCATACGGATGACATATTTAGTAACTAAGAGTAAAGTAATCGAAGAAATTGGAAAAAAATAACGATGGAATAGACCACTTGAATTGACTTAGTATATACTTACTATGTTTTTTAGCAAACTTTTCTGATAAATGGCCTGATGCTTTTCTCAGCGAATCTTATGAAGGACGTTTTCTCGGGTTAAAATGTCAATGTCTGCAGACGTTTTGAAGAACGATTCGCTCTTCTAAATCAAGGCTTCTGAATACAGCTTCTCAAATTCAGCCGCAAATTTAGATATCGTCTTTGAATCAGGTGTCGGCTGTGCCGTTAAGACAACAATTGTGACCGGCAAATAAATGATGGTCATCTTTGTTCGCGTCAGCTGGGGAATATGATCAATTTTCGCGTGCCCGTAATTATTTTCACTTGTTTCACATGCATGAAAAGAGCGCATTGGAGCACAAGAGAACAATTCTTAATTTTTTCATTCCTAGTAAAATTTCATTTTGAAGGGAAACAATTAGATATCTTCTAAACAACGCGCTCTCATTTTGCAATCGCTGCTTTCTTTTGTTCCGCTATCGAGAATACGACTAGATTTCCTTTGTTTGGTGCACATTTTGCTGCTCACTTTTATAACTATCGATCCCGGAATCATTTAACTATACTTCCACAAGTTTTGCGGAACACGAATTCTAATGTTGCCAATTTAATTCAGACCAATCAGGAAATAAGGGAATGTACAGTGTGTCCCATTGATCGTGTGTCATTTCTAACCTATAATTTCAGACACTTTCTTTCGTGCCACATGGATGAAATTTGGTACCTTGGTAGGAAAAGGTCGTAAGTTTTGTTGAGTGTGAGCGAAATTTTAGAAATATGAACATTTGACCCCATATATAGGGTCCAACCAAAAATCCAAGTTTTGCCTTATGGGCATTCAATGTTAAATTTTTTGAAATACAAAAAAGACAGAATTTCATTGCGAAACTTTCAATTTATTAGTTTTTTGGGCACAAGTAACACGATGGAAGAACTTTCGAGTTCGAAATTACAACCGTGACCCCTGAAAGGGCACAGTCAAGGTCATAGGGGTGACGAAAAGTGAATCGCCGCTACAAACCTGTCGAATCTTAGGTTTAAAAATGTGCCAAGATCGATGGTTAGGTCTTCAGATCCCTCTTGTCATCACTTGACATTCAAGGGTCACTCAGAGGTCACAGGGGTGACAAAAAGTGAATCGGGGCTACAAACGTATCGAATCATAGGATTAAAAAGGTTCCAAGGTCGATGGTCTGGTCTTCAGAACTGTCTTGTCATCCCTTGACCTTCAAGGATCACTCAAGTGTATATACCACTTACCTGCTGGATGAAATTGATAAATTTAATTGCGTTTCGCTTTTTTCAACTGTAACAGCTAATTATCACCCTAGTTGTCTCTCGTTCATCGATAAATTTATTACCAAGCATACGAAGTTAGAACGCGCTTAGACGTGTTATTATTGACCTGGGCACGTTTATTACAATATTGGTTTGTGTTGATGTCGCTCTTGGGCACTGGGTCGTAGTTCAACATCAGGAAAATGCGGAAACACATCAGGACGCATGAGTGTGAGAAAACGGCATAACTACTTATTTTTTAATCGAGGCAGAGGCGAGGCATATCAAAGCATAAATTCTTGTTGGACTGACTGTGTCTTGAAACCCTCATTAGACTTAAGGTGGTTTGAGTGAGATAGTTCCCTAGTCATAATAGAGACCATATCCATATTTTATTTTTTTTAGTACAGCGTCTATAAGAAGTATTAAATAAATATTGTAATATTAATGGCACTAAGATATAGTTACATATGCCCAAAAATCTCAGTAATTAAATAAATAAAGCTACATAAGTCTCTAGCTTGACTCATTTTTTTCCCGCCGAACGGCTGAAAACCCTTCAAAACAGCAGGTTTTTTTGCGATTCTGTAGAAATTTCTGTGGTTATTAATAGATTATTTTTTATAAATAGTTGAGAAAACATGTAATCTACACACGGTTAGTTTTTTGACAAAAGCTAGGAGCTAATAGTTCCTAATTTGTTTAATATTCTCCCTCTTGAGCGCACAGCTGTAATCTATACCATGTAAAACATCTTGTATTTACAGGCAAATTGATCGAAAAGCAGTTCGGCAAGGGGTTGATATTTTGATATAATTGGAAAGATGAGTTTTTTCTTTAAAATGAGGCCAAATTCATCAAATTCTAGGTGAAGTAATATTTCGCTCAAACTACCTTAAAGTATAGTACCTATGGAAGACACAGGTGGGGTGAATTGCTCTCGGGCTTTCGACCGGGACAACTTCTCCATTTCTGCCGACGCGTCGCGACGTTTCGACGGAATACTTTTCCATCGTCCTGCTGGGTGGTTTATGTCGGCTATTCAAGTGCCGGGTTTATATGCCGTTGTCAGTTGGGTGATGATATTCTCCTAGAAGTTTTTTCACTACGGTGTTACGGATTTTCAAGTTTTTTCAATATATTTCATGCCATTCAAGCGTCAACCAATGCCTGAAACTGATATCCGAATTATATTACCTGTTAAACTCCTCTCTTTAATTTCTTAAAATATTTTTATTTATAATTTCATCATAAAGTCATTTTGACAATCATTATTTTTTGATCGTTCTTCCTTGAAATCCCAGTGGATAAACACGTTGATGAGGAAGAGAGTATAGTATAAATTATATTATTATTTCAGAATTATGAACTAATCGAATGCATATTCAGGGAGTCTTATCAACCGGGGAAACCGGAACAAATCCGGGAATTTCATCGGGCCGGGAGAAAATCGGGAATAACTGGGATTTACTTTAAAATCGGGAATATCTTTCTGTTAATTATTTTAAATTTTAGTGTAGTATCGTTATTGGTATTGCAAGTGTTGGCCTTGTTGCTGCAAAACACTTTTCATGATGCTAAACTTCCGCGAATCTGTAGAAATAATGGTTTTGGGAAAACGGGCCGAATTATATGGGAAAGTGAAGTCGGATGTTATCCGGGATTGCATTGCCTTTATTCAGTGAGTTCCTAATAATGAGTAACGTATTAAATAAAAATCATAATACTATTTGATTGATATTTTAGAGACTTCTATTCATTGCTGTATATAAACCAGGGGCGGATATAGACTAACATTTTAGGGGAGGTCATGACTGTCCGCTTCCACCTCCCCATGAATAAAAAATCTTAACAAAATTTTATTGCAGATTTTTGCACTTTTGTGAGAGTTAATTTCGCAGAAGATACGAAAGAGTAATAACAATAACTGCCATGGGTGTATTAATTAAATATGTAGGTAAATAATTGAAGAAAAAATAACTATGAAGTAAAGGGTTTTATACAAATTTACCAGAACAGAATAAATATAAATGTTTTAGGCTGGACCTGGTGGAAGTTGTTGAAATTCATAATGAATGATAAACACTTAGTAATCTTCCTCAGATTTATTTCTTTGGCACAGTATTAAAATTAAGTAATTAGTGCCATAGAAATAAATCTGTTGAAGATTTTAAAGTGACTTTAAAAATTCATAATGAATTACCAGAGCAGGTTATAGATTTTGAAAATACTCCAATTTCCTTTGTTAAAAATATTCCCAACAATAACATAATATGCTTGAAAAGTGATCTATGAACACTAATGTAAGGGTCTTAAAATAAAACAAAATGCCGGTGTACTTCTCTGTTTAAGAAAGAAAATAGCAACAAGGAACAAAACAAGCAGTATAAACTCAGTGAGGATAATATATTGTATCATAATGTACAGTTTCTTTTTAATAAAGTTGGGTACTTTTCTACGCTTTTTATTTTTTTAAACACACTACGCGGTGAAACGCATAGTGTGTTTTAAAAAATAACAAGTGTACAAAAGTACCATACTTTATTATAATGAATATTAAAAGTTTCTACAAAGTAGAGCCTGAAGCTGTGAATTTTATCGTTTACAATATCAAGTCCTGGTGCCTCTTTGTTTGAATAAACTTACTGAGACGCTGTTCAGTTAAATGTTTTCTTCTAAGTATCTGACACACATGCGAGATACACTTTCAGTGGGTAAAAATGGGAGGATGAAGAATGAACATGAAAAAAACCCTTATAAACTTCAAGAACATTAAAAATTAAATTATAACAGTGTCGAAAAACTCGCACAAACGCAGCACCTAAATGGTTCGTTAAGCGATTTTTTAGCCTCCGAAAAGTCGGCGTAATCGATTAATGAACTTCTGATTATAAACGATTACAGGTAATCGATTACAGAGTGAAAATTTCTCACCTTTCACTCCATTCTTACCTATTGGTGTCGTTATCTAACGCCAAACAGGTCACGCACGGTCTAATAGACCGTGCAGCTGAATCAGTTTCACTTCAAACAATTTCCATTTATAATTTTTAACTCACCTTTTGAGTGGCTTCACAATATTGTATAGTGTTTAATTCAAAAAAGGTTTCGCGACTTTCCGAGGAGGAATAGTTCTTTAAGCGGTATTTTTCAACGATCTGCACCAATTTTTCTAATCGCGAACGGGAGGAGTCACGTACGGTTGAGACGACCAATCAGCTGTCGCTCCTGCTATACGCATGCGTATGTTATTGTTTCTCAGGACCAAACTCTTGAGGTCATCTGGCCTAGTATCGTTCTAAATAAGATTTTTCGCATGCGTAATTTGAGCTTATTTTGCCCTGTCTGCATTTGAGCTGGGTAGCATCGTCTTATAGGACATATGGCCGTTGACGACGTTACCTGCTTGGTTATCTTATTTTGTCTTATTACCTTACTATGAGTTAAGGGGTCGTTCAAGTATTACGTTAGACGATTTATTCCATTTTTGACCCCCCATCCCCTTATGTAAGAAGACAACGTAATATTTTACCAACTCCTCCCGGCCTCCTCCCCCCTCCCTCCCTCTGTCTTACGTAAGACTTTAGATATTTGTATCTACTCTTCGTGAAATGCTCGCATTCTGCAGTTTAATCTTTACATAGAAGCCATCGTACGGCTTTGAGCACTGGATATCATATAATTATTCAGTGTTGGAGTACCACATTCATTGAGCATGATGGTAATGTAGCTAGCCAGTCAGGTGACAGAATAGGAGCATTGGTGTAGCGGTGAGATTACGGTAAATACGCCATTAACGAGCGGATGCTCCATGTCTCTGCTAAATTTCATTCGGAGGAAACGATACAACGTTTCAAGGCGGACAAAATTCTTACGTAAATTAGTTCCAGACCCCCTTCCCCCACAAGATTAAGTACAATGTAAGATAATCCCAAACTCCCACTCTAAAAACTTCTGACGTAATACTTGAATGACCCTAAAAAATTTAAAGAAAATGTAAAAGTCCTCTTTTCCCGCTCTTCTACCAATTCGTGGCGCTCCGGCTGGTGCATTACGAGAACCGTTAAATAAGGACATGCGGGGAAGGGGGCCTTAAGATTTGAACTCTTTTATTTTTTACGTTTCTCGAATCTTATTGGCATGTTTAATTTGATTCCCTCTCTAGAAAAAGGATAGTTTTACACAGTGTCAGGTTTCAGGCAGCTTCCTTGGAAATGGGACAATTAGAAAACCATCCGGATGATACTTGATACTGTGAATTATGGATTACTTTCCTCTCGGAGTCGAAGCCACCTGCGCAGCTGCGTGACATCTGACACCGTGAATTTGGCTGAGGTGACTTCAACGAAAAAAGTGGAGTGGGAAGAGGAGGGGGGGAATGGAAGGGAGAAGGGGCCCCCAATGAGGCCTTGTCTTATATAACATTCAGAGAATTTTATGAGGAAGGAACGCAGTCTTCGGTTGAAGCCTGTGGTGTTATTTATGGGCTATTCAGGTATTACGTAAGTTGATTTTTACCACTTTTTAACCCTCCGTGATACAATCTCGTGTAAGAAAACGTATGATTTCATGATCCCTCCCCTCGCCATATTACGTAAGGTGTCAGACATTTTTGAAACCATGGACGTAGATAGCAAACTATGGGGGATTTTAGGTTAAAATGCTCAAGAACTGACCTCATCACGGATATTGATAACGGTTTTTGATATTTCGCGATTCGCTGCACACACAACTCGCAAAACATGTGATCTTTGAAAATACGACATTTCCAAACTAATAAACCCAACGTATTCGTTGTACGTTTTTCTCTAGGTTAGCATACATTCTGGCGTGTCGCCGCGGCGGCGACCCTAAACAGTAAGATTTTTCCTCCGAAAATAATTTAAAAAAGTGATAAAAATACGAATTCAGAAGTGGCATATCTTACGTAAGACTGTCTCAGACCCCTTACCCCCTACGTAAACCAATGTAAGAAATGACCTACTCCCCTCCCTCTATGTAATACTCGTATGGCCTCGAATTCGGCCGTGAGTATAGATGGGCCACTCTAAAAAATTCCGCAGTAATTTTCGTAAATTACCATGGTATTTTTCGAAATTTACCGCGCTCCTTGAAAATTACCGTCATTTTTGGTAATTTTCTAGATAATTCACCTATGTTTGAGATAAATTTTCATACAGATAAATTCTTAGCATGTTATTTAAAGCCAAGTCCACATTTCCTACGTGTTTAATTATGAATTGAGGCATGTACAACTCATTTTTGGAATATTTTACTTTAGTTACAACATTGTAGAGTAATGTATTAGAATATTCTTCTTGAAAATTTCTCATACGTTGACAAAAGAAAGCCAGATTGCGTGTTGCTACTGTATTTCTTTTTACATTTTTTTAAATTTATAATAGATTAATGTTGTATAAGGCATGGTTTAAACATTGTTATTCCCTTCCTATTGCTATTGGCGTTCTTATTCTACAATACTATTGTTGTCAAATGCTTAAAACTAAAAAATGATGGAAAATTACGGTAATTTTCGAAAATTACCGTAATTTTCCCATCGCTAGCCGAGAGACAGTGACCGAAAAAAATGCGCCGACTCAACTTTTCGAGAGCTTCGGGTTGCGCTGAGACTTGACGAGGTGGAGTGACAGCTCAAGAGGAAGTGAATCCCTTTGGTAGTCATTGTTAAAACTGAGATAAATAAGATGACACATAAATTGAAACTAGATATTTCGTGTTCATAAAAAAAAATGCGCCGGCTCAATTACCAACGGTATCACTGCGATGGTGTCGGGTTTCGCAGTGGAAAGAGATCGGATGATACGGAAAGGGGGGGACTTCCATGCCCGGATCGAACAACGGCTGGTGTCCTAGCACCCCCCGCCACAAGCCTATTGAGGCGGCTTGCGGGGTAGTATGTAGATGTAGATGAACTCTGAATAGTGGAACGCTGCAACGGTGCGAATCAAGACCTGTCGTAGTTCCCTATACATATTAATATTAATCGGGAACTATGACAGGTCTTGTATTCATGTCTTCATGACATGTACAATCATTCATTCATTCACTCAAACCGCTCACAGACGTAAATAAATATTACGTTTAAAAAGAGAGTGAAAGAAAGAGGATAGAAAACGCACAAAATTGTGAAGTCCAATGGTGGTGTGAAGATGGAAAGATGGCCGATTCCAAGTGAAAAAAACCTCGACCAGGTCGAGCATCGAACCACGTATCTTTCATTGTCGCGTCGGATGCTCAGACCACCATGCTACCTAGTCTACTAAGAAAACATTGGAATCGGTGGGGTTATATAAATAAAAGAATACTCCCAGGAATCGCCCGTGGAGGTAGCCGGTGTCAGATGAGAGCTGTCTTTCCACGGAGGCCATCACCAGTTGGCAGTTCGCGGAGTCGCCAACTGGCGCGGTCCTCGGGGTCGACACGCGAACTGTAAAGCCCCCCCTCGACCGAGAAATCCCTCCTCCGACACGTCGCCGCGGCTCCCGAATAGCCCATGCCCCTGAGGCCTCGTCGAGCGCAAGGACCACACTCGAGGAAACTAATAATTAATTAAGTGCCATAAATTCACTTATTTCCTTATTAATTATTAATTTCCTTATTCGCTTGAAATCTGAAACACTTCCTGTACAGCCACCACACATATCCAATTTGTATTAATGGTTATCAAAAACGCTCCGCTCACCGGAACGGTCACTAATCTTCGGATGGCATGAGTGTTGTGCATGGAGGAATGAAATGAATCACTTTTACAAATCTATTCCCAGCTTTTTTAATGAGCTGTGATATATATAACTAACAGCTGCTACTTCCGATTTTTTTAATGTCGATATTCCTGATTTGATTCCGCCAAGATCCTCAAGGCCATTCGGAGTGAAAACTTTTGCGTTTTGAAACCGGCGTAATTTTGGGTATTGTCGAAATTCCATAGATTCGTCCGCCGGGTTTCCTCTCCGCCGCATAAAACTTTTACACCAGAGTTCGCATTCCTCCGCCCGCACAGCATTTCTCAAGCCCTGACGAGGCTTAAATATACCTCGATGGCTTGTGGGAGAGGATCTCTTTGCGCATTCGCCGCAGTCATTCCCCCCTCGACGTTCGGCAGATATGTGGTTCATCCCAAGTAAGAACACCTAACACCACTGCCCTCACGACACGGATTTTATTCACATTTTTCTCGCACATAAGCATCTTTGAGCTATGATCAAGATAATTTTTCCGAAATTTTACTACCAAAAATGCCACGAGTACAAATTTTGAAAAAAATTACTTTGCTTGCAAAATGCCTATTTCCAATTTTTATAGTAATTTCTTTAATGTCTCGCATTTTAATTTTTTACTAACCAATTTCGTTAATTTGGGGTTGAGTTGAAGAAAACGCTTCGTTCTTTCAAAAGTATTCAATGCAAATTTTGTCACAAACTTGTATAAATTGCATTAAAGTACACATTTTTATTTTGTTGTTGTTCAGGTTAATTGCTTATAACACTAAAGTACAACTTTGCATGCATTTATAATTCATTGTTCAAACAAGTTTATTATGACTTCACTCTGGATATAAAATCACGAGGGTGTTTATGTTGCTTTTTAAGAGGGAATAATTATTTAAAATTCTTGTAAATATACACTAGACTCCATTTGCGTGGACTAAAACAGCTGTGGAGTCAACTTTTGCGGGATGAACTTGTGCCACGAAAATCACCCGAATCGCTCGATGGCCCCTCGCGTCCTTCAATGAACTTAACGCAAAACATTTAAAACATGCATTAATGGCCGGATTTATTTATAAAATGTTTCGCAAAAATCGTTTATTAATGTTTTGAGGAACGAAGACATTTTAAGGCAGTCCACCGCTTTGTCTTGCTCTCTTTAACAATAAGGACAATTAATTTAAAAAAAAGCTGGTATAATCCCTTTAATTTTATCGTACAATATTTATAAACTCTCAAAATGTGCTTAGAAATTAAAATATTTCATCGGTGTCAATGATCACTTTTACATTTGTAATGAATTTCCGTCCGTAATGTTCTCGTCCTCGCATAAAACCTTCGTCTCTGGGTTAGTACACGGAGACCATTTGGAAAGGATATAATTCATAGAAGTACTATTTACTTTAATATCAATAAATTTTAGTGTTAAATTTACTCCTTTTACTCCTTAAGTATAATGATTTCACATGAAGCAGGTAATAAATAGGCATGAAAATTTCTTTCCTGTATTTTTTCCTTATTTCCATGTAAGCTTTAATATTTATTATTCAGGTCATTAAGATCTACTCTGGATGCAAAGGGTTTCAGGAAGTAATATATAATGTAACAGCGCTTAATTAAGTTTTTGTTAAAATTGTTTGCATCGGAAACGTTGGATTTAAATCCTAATATGTGAAAAATTTACTGAACAGAGTGAATGCTCGTTTTCATTCATTGCCAGAATACCTACTCAAATAATCAATATCTAAATTGTTTCATTTATCATCGCAAGAAATCACTTAAAGAAATAATTCTTGGATAAATATATATTCTTGAAATTGTGAATTTTTTATATTTTCGAAATATTTTTATACTTTGTAATTAATGTACCTATTGTTTACTCTAATTAGCAACTCTTGATTTCTGGGCTGTTCAATTCCACTTTTGATATCACATAAATCCTACAACCACATATACTTGGTCGAAGTAGTTGTGTAGTGCGAAAAGCATTTAGTGACCGGGGACTAACCTTTTTTCATGAAAGTGGTCAAAGATCAATGTTCCTGGTTAAACCAGCGGACTTTTTAAAAGAAGACAAAAAAAACTCGCTGCTTTAGAAAACAATCTTTCGGGCAATTTCTTTTAATCCCGAGTTGGTCCCGGGAGTGCCTCTCCTGTTCGAGCGAGTCCTCTCCTCGTGGAGGGCCTTCAACAAGGGAAGGTCTTCTGGGAAGCATTAACCGGAACGGAATAATAAAAAAAAGCACGTAGCATTTTCCCCGGCACCATCTATCTGAAGGCGATACGGTTTTATGGACCTTACACATCAAAAGTTAAAACCTGCCATGCGTTTCCAGTTGGAGAGGTGGGGGGAGTCGGTAAGGTTAGGTTCCGTCCGTCGCGGTGAAGGGATATTCTTTATTTAGTCGACCCCTGTGCTGTTGGCGTTATCCTTTCCCCGCACCCTTTCTTTCTTCTCCCAATAAAGCCCTCCGAATTTGTTTACGCGTGCATTTTTTGCCATCCCCCCCCCGTAAACCCCGCCACCTTCCTCCCACCACCCACTTGTATTGGAAAAAAACGTTTCCCACCCCCTTGCTCTGTCGCACTAGGGTCCACGTTTTCCCTCCACCTGCCCCCTCCCCCAATGGGGTGTCCCACGACTACTCCCTCCATGATTCCGCCTTCCTTTTCCCGCCCTTCTGTTTTTTACCCATCCACTATCTTTCCATCTTCGCACCCCAAACCCCGCGAGCACCACTGATGCTGCTCGCTGCTGTGGCACCTCTTCTTTGGTCGCCTCTCTCCTCATTCCCCTATTTTCCCTGGATTCAATTTTCCGAGAGGGGTCAGCGAGGTTTGTGTCATTTCCCATGCCGTGTTTTTTCCTCTACGGCGTTAGGTTTTTTTTTCAAAAACTTCAGGATCTCATTGCGTCCTGATTCCTTCCTCCAATTTGCTCGGTTTACGGCTCCCTAGGACCTTAGGTTTTGGAATTTCTCCACGCTTCTATTCTCTGTTTCTTTATCGCAAATAAATCAAGCCCAAAATATAGGTAGTAGTTACTGGTCGACGATAAATTGACGCCATGCGATATGCATTGTCGTCATGAAGTCAGAGTGAGGGAAAGAAAACCTGTCCAAAAGTGTTTCCGACGATGGGAGTATCAACTCGCAACCTGGTCATGGAAAATATGAGTGCTTAGGCCCGTTTCACACGATGCTTGATCCAGCACAAGACCTAGTACGCTATCTGGTACTTGATCTTGAGGACGGAACCCAGTTTGGTAGAAACCGTGATAGAAGGTGTCACACGATCATTGAACTTGTGCTTGCTCTGAAACGGTACTGTCGCTCACTGTTAAATGAAAATGGAAAATTTCCATGAAAGAAGGCGACTTTTGGCTGCTGCAGTAAAATCAGGGATTGTAGAGACATTTTCACCGACAAAGAGTGCATAACACCCGCGATAAAATGAGGTGCTGATTACAAAAAGTGAAGATCGCACTGCGACGGCAAAAGCTAACGTGATTGGTCGACGGCTACTAGGTCCTACTGGGAACTAGTAGCAAACTAGTACCGCATCAATTACGAATCAAGTAGTCCAGCGTGTATAATAGCTATCATGCTTGTTAGCCAGCATGCTAGCGAGCATCCTCGACCTTGTGCTGGATCAAATATCGTGAGAAACGGGCTTTAGATACTACTTACATGGGTATTTTGTTTCGATGAGATTAAGAAGCGCGGACTTGTGGCAAGATTAAGCCACTTCATGCAATGTCTTATTTAGTATGCCTTGATAATATAATAAGTAGTTCGCATTCTTGCCATATTCTCGTTGTTTTTCCTATCTCGCAATACTCGACCAAAATATGATATAGTGCCTTCCAGTAGGCAGGGTTCGTCGCCGCAGCCATGATGAGGAAGGATTTGCTGTCTAATATCCAAAAGCCTGGGCGAGGATGGCATGTTCTCTCAATTCACCCTTTCCCATCTCCATTTGTTTGTGCTGATATACGGATTTATATGTTGTGACAAACTTTACTCCCATTCTCTGTGTTTTCTAAATGTTTGCTCGAAACGGTGGCGTTACGCTTCGCGAGCCGTACCTTTTCGTTGAATTTTTCCACCCAATGATGTTCTTGTATATTGGATTCTAGTGAAAAAACGAGTTTTGGAGAATGTTTATTTTTTGTGGAGGTGGATCGGGTTCTCAGAATTAGAGGCGAAACCTTATGAGACTGGAGTAATCTCTGTTACATGTCCATTCCAAATGTTTTGGTCCCATGCTTTTGATCAACTCGTTTTCATCTCTTTCCTCCCTCCTTTCTCATCCATTCCCACTTTACGTCGTCCTTAATTCTCTTTTACTTTCGTCCTTTTGACAACTACGGAGGCGGTTTTTTCCCGTTATTCTCCAAGCTCCAGCATAAATCTCTCCCCGCCTTGTTTTTGCTTCGCGATGAGATGCAGGCCATACCGATTGACTTTTTTTTCGTCCAAGGCGATATGATGCTATATTTAGAACATCCTTACCTACTCGCATTTGTGAAAGAAGGGTTTAGAAGGGTGGATGGATTTTCGGAGGTAGTTTTAAATTTCCACAGAATGGAGAAATAGGGGAAAGAATATTTGTTTGGATTCTTGGAGGACCTCATGAGTTCTTGGTATTTTAAAGTTCAATTCTTGTTTTGGATTTGAAAGGAATTTGTATTTAGCAGAGGAAATTTACAAGTAGTTTGAGCGAGATGTCATCATTCATAGAACTCAATGATTTCGGCCTCGTTAAATAAAAAGATCTTGTCTTTCAGAAGACTCACCCAGCCACTTAATACCGCACTATTTTCGAGATTTTTTGCCAAAAAATAAAGAATCCATTTTCAAATGGAAATGGTACGAGTAAGCCCTCCGGAGAGACTTTATTTAAAAAATGAGGAATTTCTTACGCCTATATCTCGGCAGAAATGTAACAATGCTTAGTTTGGATGTTTATCAAATTTGTAAAAAATAAATAATTACTCACCGCAGTAATTTTTAGAGAATCGCAAAAAAACCTCTTGTGAATTCGTTCGAATATGGTCTCTGTTGTGACTAGGGAAACATTTGCTCAAACAACGTTATGTAAGAAATTCATGTACCATAGAAATTTTTAATGATTCCGAATTAAAGATTGATTGCCTGTTGTACGCAACTCCCGTGTAGTTATAAGCGAATTGAAAAGAAGATAAAAAATTTCAAACTACCTTCTGACTTCCACCCGATTTCTATCCCTTGAGCCATGTCAAAAGTCCTAGAGAGGACTTGTTTAATGCTAATCTGATAAGAATATGTCCTGGGTTACCTAATTCTTTGTAACTTTCTAATTGTTTTTCCGTAGTTACGTCAGGAAGTTTCCGGCTTTTTTATTATATTTATTTATTTTATATTAAATTTTATCTTGCCAGGAACATGCAATTCTTCAGTTTCTTAGTATTGTCACCTAACTCACTTTATTTTGACGCATTTAAATAAAGTGTTTATGGTTGGTATAATGTTATTCATTTTCAGGTCCAACACACAGGTGCACATAATTCAACCACCGATGGTTTAGTGTTAATGGAGGTTTTGACGTCGCATTATTTCACCAGCGTGTGATTTATCTTGGTTTCTCATAGAGGTATGCCTCAGTTGATTGACAACCTCACGAATTTTATAAACTTCAGACGTGGCAACCCTTTGACCTTCCATCGATTCGTGAAGGATTATAATTTTTTTGCCATTGCTCGGTCTCCCATCACTTGACTTTCCTTTAGCAAACATCTTACGACATATTTTTGTGTATTTATTTATGTGCGGCGTGATATCATTTCCTCAATTCAGCTTCATAAAAACAGCAGTTTTGTTATTTCGTTTTGTTATCCTCGTTATTTCGCATCGTATGTATGCAGATTTGACTTCATCACTCTTTATTTATATTTTTAAATACTTATATACTACTCATCGTAAATTCACTGTAATTCATGGCAGTTTAGATGAAGTATATGTTCTTGAACGATATGGAATAATTTCTTTTTATCGCTATATTGGGATGAAAAACGAAGTGAGTGTGTATTTTGCTTTCATAACACCGCTATCAGGACTCATTGTCAGAGTAAAAAGAAAAATAATCGTCACCATTACTCGAATGACGTGAGGTTCGAAATATTTCTCTGGTTTTCAGAATAGACTTTTAGAAGGATGAAGATATTTTAGCGTAGAGGAATAACAAATCGTGGTATAATTAAGCGGTTTTTGCTGCGGGTTTAGGTAAGGTGATGTTTGTGTCAGAAATGTTTCCGGGTTCCTTCCACGTCATCTTGAATGACTACTGTTTCGCCGCTTTCTTGAGAAGTACAATTAAGTGTTTTATGAACAAGAGTGTGTGTATGGACTAATGTATGAGTGTAGCGGAAGCAAGTCGGTATGTATGGATTAGTCAGTTCGGAAGAAATGGTAAAAACAGAGCCAGTTTTACAAACCTAACAATGAGAATTAAGCTCTTTTGACTATACCGACCCCGAAAGAGAACAGTGGGATTGGTATTAACATGAGATTGGCAGATCACGATTAATAACTTTGATACATTGCCGAGTTTTATTTGAATGGAGGCTGCATGAAATTTTTGCGCAGTCTTCGTTCCCATAGGTACCCATAAAAGCCTTGAGGCATCAGCGATTTGGAATTCTTTCCCTCATATTCATCGTGAAGAATCCATTCGGCTTTGTTAATCTTTAGCTGGAATGTGCTGAAAGTTTTTAACCCAAATGGGAACTGGAATGTTTATTCTAACTTCTGTAAAACTGCAGGCTGGATAAAGCAGTTTTAGTGCATTGGATTCATGTTCATACCGTAGCTCTTATACAGGGTGTTGCAAAAAAAACACCGTCAACGGAGGTCAGGTAGTACATTGAAATGTGTTGATCATTTCTATTAATAATGTACCAATGTCCGGAAATGATGCGTTTTCACACTATGAGAAGCTAAGAGTTCCGTTTGAATGCACGGGTATTATCACGGGTTACGTACCTGTGAGGTGTTGTAAAGTAATGAGACTTCAAATCCTTCGAACTAACGCTGATCTTGAGACATCATTAACTAGTCATAGTGTGAAAACGCATCATCAACGAAGACTCATTACTTTACAGCACCTCACAGGTACGGAACCCGTGATACGTGAAAGAATGACGGGTCGACGGTGTGCGCATTCCGATGCGCATCATTCCGCAGCTTTGTTGTGATTCGGAAAGACGATGCACGAGTTTACAAACATTGAAATGACCGACATGCTTCTTCAATTCGGTAAAACGGACTATAATGGGAGAGCAGCGCAGCGTTTGTACGCAGAGAGGTTTCCTGAAAGACATGCTCCGCACCATTCTATGTAGCTACTCATAGTGTGAAAACGCATCATTTCCGGACATTGGTACCGTATTAAAAAATGATCAACACATTTCAATGTACTACCTCACCTCCGTTGTCGGTGTTTTTTTGCAACACCCTGTATAAGGCGGAAATGGATTAACTCACATTGTGCATTTTTTTCTTTTTATTTTCTTGCAAGCTGATGTACTTTAAGGTACTTTTCACGATCTTAATAAATGGAAGATTGTGTATGTATTTTTATTATTATGTTATACACAGTTTGGCTTGGTGGGCCATAGAGAAGGTTGCAGGGCCTGCAATGCAGATGGAATCAATTCTGTTTTGAAGTTTAATTGGATTAATACTGGAGAAGAAAATGCAAAAGAAAGTATATCTCCATAATAGCATGGTCTTAACCATTACGTCCCGAGAAGTTTAGTGCTGTTTTTTTGTGTAAGTGGTGTTAAAATGAGATTTTTTAGGACCTAATACCTTATATGATACATTCAGGAGTAGTGGCACTACCGAATTTCCAATCAAAATTTGTCTTTTTCCGGTGGGGGGTTTAGGCAATATTATCAGAGGTTGGCTGGCTCTCCTATATACTAAGATGCATAATATAGTTACTGTCAAAAAAACATGTGATCGTTGTCGATCAGATCTCATATTTTGGAGAGAGGTTTCAAGTGCATTCGTGAATTCCAAGACGATATCTAAGATTACTTTCGTATCTGATGATTCTTTTGGGAACCTTTTGTGTCGGTGGATCTTTTGGCAACATAAAATCACATTGGTGACACCATTAGCAGCCAATTACTAGTACCTGTACAACTATTGAGAGGTTATTTTCAATCTTGCTGTTTGCATAATCAGCTGGGTGACCGTGAATGATGCCGTGCATGGAGGCCAGGATAGCAATGGGATTCTTATTCGCTGAGGTGTTCACTAAACTCTTTACATGTGAGTCAACAAGAGAAAGAGAAGTCACGAATCAAAGAGGCTTTAATGATTGACATATTGTTTTTAACAAAGATTTTAGCAAAATGTAAGAGCGGTTCATGCTAGGCGTTTGGTGAAATCTCCTCTGGTGTCATGCAGTGCGTTGAGATCTAAAGTTTTATTCGTGTAGGTTTTACTTAAACCTTTTGATCGCATAAAAAATGCATATTATTTCAGTAAGCTTTCAAACACCTAGATTTCCAAGGATTTTGCACCATTCTCTTTGCTGGGGCTAGCTTTCAAATAAATTAAGCTCGACTTCTCATACGGATTTTTAAATAAAACGACACGATTTTGCAGTTTAATTTTAGTCGTTGGTTTATTTGTAACGTAGGAATATATACAAGTTCTGTGATCAGATAAGGAAAATTTTGAGTAGTTGTTGATAAATTTTGAGATATCGGTGACAAAGCAACTTAGCATTACCTACTCCAATTATGGCGTAAACGTCTATAACGGAAACTTCGCTATTTTTACCGGATTCTACGGACATAACACTAACAAATTCATAACACGACAAACATAATTTTAATTTTACGGAATGTTAATTACTCTTACCTATTTATCTTTTTCTTTGGCATGATTTTTGAATTGAAAGCTTCATTTAAGAAGGAAATTAAATTGGTTACTTCAGTATCATTAACCCTAATGCAATTGATTAGGTGAGAATCGGGGTTATTAGAGCGAAGCATGCTACCAAAGACTCGCCCAACCATTCTTAGAAACTGCTACATTTTCATGTAATTGGCTTGAATTAATGTATCGTTGTTCAAAAATCTATACCGAAATTATAATAAACTCAATTTTTCAATGTCCCGTTGGTAATAGGCAACAGGGGTTTGGCAACATCCAAGCATAAATCATGTTTTCCTAAGTTTGTGTTTCATTCGATGATTCCACATCGAAGTACTGTGCTAGAAAATGCTAGTAGTTGTTTTTTTACCGCGATTGCGAAAGTAATATCCAATATTCGGTCACACATTTACATGCTTTTTACATACCGACCCGTCCTATTTTCATGCATCAAATACAAGGTAGTGATTGACTATTCTAAATATTTCTTTCTTTTTTCGAGGTACATTTTTTGTATTTCAGTACTGAAATGCCACTACTAACTAGCTTTATTCAAAGTAAGGCTAATTTCAGCCAAATTCACGTTTTTCTTCTCAATATTCTCCATTTTAAAATGATTTTCAACACCTGTTTACGTAATCAGAACCTGGTGATTTTATTCATCTAAAGGGTTATTTTTATAAATCACATATTCCCGTATGCAGTGTCTCTCTTTATAAACTTCGTTTTACTCTGATTTAATGTTGATGGGGTCTGAACTCCAGTTTTGCTACCAGTTTGGACTAATTAGTTCAACCAACATATGTTTTTCTACTACTTCAATCTCTTGACTTCAAAAGGTTTTAAACTATTCGAACAACAAGTGCATTTTTAACTTCATCGCAGCTTTCAATTTGATGTGAATTTCATATTTTTGAAAGTTTAAAAGTACATTAGGTACTTTTCATTTAAGTTGCTACACTCATGAAGGAATGAAAAATCCTGTATTATGTCGGTATTTTCCTAATCATATTACGTTTATTCCAACTAATGCTGCGTAAGGTTCACGTCCAGGTTTCGAATGAGACGCTTACCTCATCAGTTTGCGTATTCATTTGTACAAGCATGAATATACATATGGATGTAAATCTTCGGGACCACTGTACGGGCGGAGGTGTTGCCTAGCTTTCCGCAAAAGAGAGGTCACGCTGCAGTCGGCATGGTTCCGCTTCTGTGTTTCAAAAATGGCCGCTGTTAATAGGGAGGCCAATTCCGGTACCCTTATTTCCAGTATATCCATTTGAATCACGGCCTTCCCTTATTAGAACCACCTTCTCTGGAGTGGTGGCGCTACAATCTGCTTGGTCCTGTTTTTTCGGTGCATGTGGAATATTTGGCAACACCCACTGGGAGCAAGTTTAGGATCCATATGTATATTCATGCGTACAAGTCTCCACAACACAAATTTCCTTTGTAAACACTATGTTGTTCTCATAGAGACCCAAAAAAGGCGCAAGAATATCCCTACTGTCACCGTTTGTACCCAAATTGTTATCTGTCACTGTTTGTTACTTCTCCTTCCTAATACTTAGTATAAGTTATCAAGTATTTGTTTGCCCGCTTCCCTAACACGTTGCTAACCTGTCTTGTATTTTTATCACTGATAGCAATAAAAAACCCTCAGCATTTCTATCGAAATAATAATTGAACTCAGAGCTCACGTTTCTTCTTCTGCATCGGCTGAATCCTACTTCACTGACGACCATTCCGTGTACTTGCTCGGTCTTTATCCTCTCTGCGTTAATTTCATTAATGCCATCGGATGTACACCCTCGATTCATTTTTCCATAGGCTATTTACTTGCCTTGACTGCTTGAATATTACACGTGTGACTCTTTGTCTTATACATACTTATGGTCAAATAATTACGGCTCATTTTTCACTCTATGATAGAAAACCTTTTTTTCACTTCCTGTGGACTTGAACCATTGAGTCAAGAAGCTCTCATTTTCTCGGTTTTAAGCTTGTTTGCAATGGAGAGGAAAATTTAGTCATCAGAGTCATCAGACTTAACTAATGTTTCAAAAATTATACCATGGACCCAAAAAGGAATGCCTTCCGTTCCACTTCATCCCTTAAGTAAAAAGAGTTTTCATTTAATATCTTGGGTAAATAAGGTGATTTTATATCCCTAATCTGCTATTTACCCTAGCTAAATATTGGTCGTTATGAAATATGAACTGTCATGCCTTTTGCCAAAGCAAACGATAAAAAAAAAGGAAAAAATACGCGTCCCGTTTTTTAATTCATCCCTTCTGTTCCAGTTAAATACTATTTGTCATTGCCTCTTATGCATATGCGAACGACTTGTAAAGCATCGCTTTTTAAAAATCATAACCTCACCTGACTGATCTATTATAGTTTGCCAGAAGTCTTTATTACTCTTAAAAAAAGGAAAGGGCGGTTACTAATGTAAACATGTTACTAAAATGTATAAAACTTGTTACAACACTCTGGTTCAAGATAATGGGATGATCCACAGGAATTACAAAGGTATTAAGAATAATTGGAAGTAGGCGTATATTGTGCTCATGGTATGCATGATATCCATGTTCCTGTTGGTTGCATGCGTTTCGAAGCTAGGCAGTCGAGTATTCCAATTCTTAACGAGAGCCATGAGTGCCGTTGCAAGCCAAGATATTGGATTAATGAAAAGAAATTCAGAAATTGCCGTGCAGTATCTTTAACGGGGTCACTAGCTAGTGGTCACAATATTGTCTGAAATTTTCTGGACTTCTGTACTGGGATTCGAACCGAGACCCCTCGATTTCACACAGGGTGCTCTCCAATCAGTGACGGCGTACTATTCCAAAATGTTAGATAGGCATAATTAGTGCGACAATACATACGTATAAAAACGCTGATTGAAGGAGGTATTTAAAAAAATATTTTTGATGGTGCGACCATTTTTTTCAGGGAGTGAAAGGTCTAGGAACATTGAATTATTTATTATTCCTAAACCCTTCTCTCACGTACGAGGGCAGTCGCGACACCCAATTATGTTTCAGTGTCCTTTAATCAAAGTTTTCTGTAAATTTTTATGTAATGTGACACTTGTGACCCAAGAACCTTTTTTATTTACATCCGTGAAAACTTATAGCAGTGTTGTAATGAAATTTCTTAGCAGGTTTCCACTTTAAAAAAAATTAAATATAGGTTTGTGCGGCCAGTTTCAATGTATTACATCATTGTCAAGCACGTTATAATACTTAACAAATACTATTTACATATTTCAATATGGTTTTTAGGGAGTGAAATAAGAAGGATGATTTGAAGGTTGAAATTTATGCAAGCATGCTCTTCTTCCTCGAAGGCACGGGTAAATAAACGGAAATATACTGTGGGGTTTTAAACATTTTTCTGCTTGCTCAGTAAGGAAAGCTACTTGCGCTGAAAAGTCAGTCTGGATTTTCTGCGACAAGAAAAGATTTCGGCAATATCCACGTTTTCCTACAAAACCTTTCTTTGAAAGCTCAGGTGATGAGTCAAATGACTAATGGCAATTTTTAATGTCGCTAACATCTTTCTGCGAATCAGTTACTATTGTTGTGGATTCCTAAATATAATGATGACTAATAATGATATGTTATCCGCAGACTTGACACATGTTAATGATTACTTGGCCAAAATTTTATAATTATGAAGTACTTGCAACTAGGAGTGTACTATGGTTTTCAAAAGTCTCGGTGCATCCACTTTGCCCCATTCTACAAACCGTAGAATGGGGCATGGCCGGAAAGGTTTTGAAAATTGGCACCACCTGCGGACTGCGTCTTTTGCTGGGCTAGCTTCACTTGTCGTGAGAAGACGGTGGGGTATGAGGTACCGACGAAAGAATCGACGGGGACGGAGTATAACACGGGAGAGGAAAACCCCATCGGAATGCACCGAAGGTTATTCGCGCTCATGCGGTTGCGACGCGACGATGAGGCCTCCGACTTGTGTGATTTTCGCTTTCGAAATTCACATTTGTGCTCACGAGTGACCCACTCTGTAAAAGCGGCGCGGTAGCCGCGTGGTTAAGACTGCCTCGAAAGGCGAATTTGAAACATTCCCAGGTTCGATGCTCAGTCGTTGTCTTTTTTGGCACTCAAGTAATTTAAATATGACTGTGAAAATGAACCTCCAGTACAGTCTCATTACATCAACGCACCCGGTACCGTTTATTATATTACAGGAATTCAATAATGATGCAGGGAAACCTAATACTAAATTAGAATCCTTGAATCCTTATTTCTCCTTAAGCCAATCTATTCACAGTGAATAAATACTTACACGTCTCACTAGCTGAATATTTTTGGTCTAACATTGAGTATGGCAAAATCTCCCGAGAGGTAAGATCCCTATGCTCGAAACAAATCTCTCGTTCTACCACCAGGATATCAAGTCACATTCTAGGTATGATATTTTTGGTGATCCGCGAGTGATACGTATCATCGAAATGTCTTAGGTAGGCCTCTTATTCAAACTCCTAGTGCTCAAAGAAATAATATGCTGTGAAAAACAGTATTTTGATGCTATAGAAAGATGGTTTCTCAGGGTGTACGAGCGAAAGTAAATCATACGGCTCGGGCCGAAAAAAGTATCCAGTTATTTATTTACCGTAGTCTTCTGACGATTATTGTGTTCTGGATATATTGAGTAGCGTAGCCAGGGGGGTGGGGGTGAATGCCCCCCCCCCCCCGGGCCCCTATGTTCTGCAAGGCTGCATTTTGCTAACGCTTGCATGAATTTGCCTCAAGCTTTTTGGGACCTCACCATATTTTCTGACGAGAAAACATTCAGGAGTGATTGCAGCGGCCGAATACACTTATGGCGTCCTCGTAATACACGGTTAAGTTTTCCGTTTGCATATGCTTCATCTTGAATTGATTCAGGCCTTAATCTGAATTACCTTAATCAACGCCTTCCTCTGTTTCTGTTGATATTTCCCTCAATCATAAAGTGTTTAAGTGTTAGAGGAATAAAGTTAGTTATTAGTGATAAATGCATAGATTTTTAGCACTTAGAAGTGCGTCGGTAAACTGCTACGAAGAGAGGTCAAACTGATAATTGATATTTAAAGCAAATCATTGACGTTGAAAATTATCCGATCTCATTTAGACTAATGTTACGCAGCAGAAGACAATAGCTTAGTTTAAAACTTCCAAATTTTGCCATTTTACACACATATATAAATGTAAAATATAATGTTTCTTAATGTATCTTCGATGAATTTTGTCTTTATAGATACGAATCCAGCCATATTTTGAGAACAATAACATCTGGGCGTGTTACTGCAAGCTTTTGGGGGGAAATGACCGCTTCTGGTCCTGGACCATTAGTGAGGATGTCGACTCGAATGAACGCGCTGGAGTACGTTAACGTATTAGAAGATAATCTGATACCGTTCTCAAAAGAGGTTGCCCCGGACGGGGAATCGAATTTTGGACAGAACAACTGTCCTATACATACGGTCAGAGCCGTGTAGGACTTTTTTGTCGAAATAAACAATTAGTGGTGTTACCTTGGCCGGCATGTTCACCAGATTTAAATTCCATCGAAAACCTGTGGGGACTTATCAGCGTCGTAGCTAGGGTCATGAGTGCCCCTGGCAAGATTTGAATTTTGCGCCCCCCAAGACTTATTTTCTAGGAAGAGAAACAACACTATAACTTTGAAAGTGTAATTTAAATTTTGTATACATTTAAGCATAAAATTAGTTCTTACTATTATGAAGGAAGGGAAATAATAAAATACGAGTTCATTCATCTAGACATTATAAAATCTCTTAAAATTTTACTTTTCTGGCTTTTTTTGTGGCCAATTTGACAATAATATCGTCTATATTAATGGTTTTTTGCAATTTCATACTCAATCAATAGTATAGCGCAATTACTCAAACGATCTTGAACAATCTGCGATCGTAAATATTTTTATATTAATTTTTATTTGCTGAAAGATCTTTCAGAGCTGGCAGAAGTCACAGGTAACGTCAATGCTAGGCAAAGTGCAATCCCTATATTGGGATAACTTGCCACTAAGCCATATTCTTCACGGCAATTAAGACGTGCAATATAATCTCCATTTTTTAAATCAGGTAAAAATGCAATCAGGCAATTTTGTTTGGTATTTGTACCTTTCAATTTCTAAACACAACTCGTTGGCATTTAAATCATCTTTGTATTTTAATGCGAGATCCGCTACGGATTTCTTTAGTTCTTCAGTGGAGGTTTCATGCAGCAAAAGTCCTGTTAGGTGACCAAAATCAGAAGCTACGGCAGCTAAACTTTGAAATCTCCATCCCATTTGCTGAATAAGTGGGTCTAGTGCACAGTAAAGCTGAATTTTATACTTTTGAAGAGGATTCTTTATGGCCGCATTCTTGGCCCTTTCATCGAACATTGTATTAACCTTTCGTTTACTCTATTTAGAAAGTTATGGTTCTATCGACAGCTCGTTTGTTAGATTAATTGCTGAATCAATACACAGCTATTGGGCTTCTTCTGAAATAATTCAAAAATCCACAAGGCCCTGCAAGTGTTTTGATGCAGCCTCAATGGAAACAGTTTTTTCCTGTAAAATGATATAAAGGTTCTCAATACTTCTAAGAGGATATCCCCATACGACCACAATACAAATAAATACGAATTTTATCATTTTTAAAATAATTTTAGCTAAATATACAAGCTATATGTCCTCCATTCATCAGTTACTTCTGCAATGGTATGTAATGTTTTCATTATTTGCGGTAGTTGAGTATGCAATGCGTGATTGAATTATAATTTGATGACCATCTCGTATCAGAATGACCCTTCAAAGTAAATTTTAAATTTGATAAAGCTTGCCAACGTTCAATCGATCCGGAAAAATAATTAAAAATATTTTGCACTGTGTCGAAAAACTTAGTCATTTCTAGTGTTACAAAAGATGTATGCACTCCAACTAAATTTATTTAGTAAGCTCGACTAGTTAAAAATCTGGCAGGTTCATTCAGATGTAAGATTCGCGCTTGAACACCTTGATATTTACCCGCCATATTTTACCCCTTATATTTAGGGTCTGGTACAAATTTTAAGTGTTAAGTTAGGGGCGCCACGCCGTTTCTAATCTGTTTTTTTCCCCCGGAGTCGATTAGAAACGGCCAGTTGTAATCAAGTGTAAGTTTTTTTATGTGAGGTAAAATCATGTACTAATATTTTGTGCGTGTGCCCCAGCTGCCCGCAGGCTGTGGGCCTGCAAAGTGCGCCCCCTTGAGGGTTGCGCCCCTAGCTACAACGCTGGGACTTATGGTTCAGGAGTGGAAATAGGTTAAAACAAAATCTGTGGATGCATTAGAAGCCCATGTCCAGGAGTTATGGGACACTTTCCACAAACGGCCTCAAATATGCGAAAACTTAGTCGCATCAGAGAATCGCCGGTTACAGGAAGTGGTGGATTCAGGGGGTTGACGAAACAAATTATAAAAAATCTAAAAAATTTCATGTTTATTTTTTCAACCGTTTCCTCGCGGCTGCATACAGAGACAAAAACGAATCACAGTCCGTTGCAGCTAATAAACAATTGGTAGAATTATGTCAGCACAAATATTATCACTGTCATATTTTGCCGATCATATTATTTTCACTAACAACATCCACTCATTTCCGAAGAAATGAAGAAAATATGAACTTTGGAAGCTAGTCTGGTGGTGTGACTATTGAATAAATAGTGTTAACGACAGAAAGAAGCAAGGATTAACAATTCCCTTTTTGAATTCTCTTATCCTTTCCCAGCCCAGAAATGCATACCTCGCTGAAATAACCCTAGAAAGGGTTAACAGAGAAAGGTGACTCCGGTTTTCGAAAACTATGCCGCATCCAATGGCATTTTAAAATAATATATTCAGTGGCGTAGCCAGGTTTCGGGTCTAGGGTGCACCGGGGGGAGGGGGGGGGGTTTAGGGGGCTCCGACTCATATATTCAGCAGTTTATTAAACATACTGTTACATACTTGAACTGTATTATTTTTTCCGTAACATACTTTCCAACTTGTAGACCTTGTAGAATTTATTGTTGATGATGAAGTTATTAAATTAATATACGCACGTATTTGGGACTTTAGGGCGGTAACATTCACATACTTAGGGTAGCCAGAACATAGGGAACGGGGGGGGGGGGGCATTCACCCCCACCCCCCTGGCTACGCTACTCAATATATCCAGAACACAATAATCGTCAGAAGACTACGGTAAATAAATAACTGGATACTTTTTTCGGCCCGAGCCGTATGATTTACTTTCGCTCGTACACCCTGAGAAACCATCTTTCTATAGCATCAAAATACTGTTTTTCACAGCATATTATTTCTTTGAGCACTAGGAGTTTGAATAAGAGGCCTACCTAAGACATTTCGATGATACGTATCACTCGCGGATCACCAAAAATATCATACCTAGAATGTGACTTGATATCCTGGTGGTAGAACGAGAGATTTGTTTCGAGCATAGGGATCTTACCTCTCGGGAGATTTTGCCATACTCAATGTTAGACCAAAAATATTCAGCTAGTGAGACGTGTAAGTATTTATTCACTGTGAATAGATTGGCTTAAGGAGAAATAAGGATTCAAGGATTCTAATTTAGTATTAGGTTTCCCTGCATCATTATTGAATTCCTGTAATATAATAAACGGTACCGGGTGCGTTGATGTAATGAGACTGTACTGGAGGTTCATTTTCACAGTCATATTTAAATTACTTGAGTGCCAAAAAAGACAACGACTGAGCATCGAACCTGGGAATGTTTCAAATTCGCCTTTCGAGGCAGTCTTAACCACGCGGCTACCGCGCCGCTTTTACAGAGTGGGTCACTCGTGAGCACAAATGTGAATTTCGAAAGCGAAAATCACACAAGTCGGAGGCCTCATCGTCGCGTCGCAACCGCATGAGCGCGAATAACCTTCGGTGCATTCCGATGGGGTTTTCCTCTCCCGTGTTATACTCCGTCCCCGTCGATTCTTTCGTCGGTACCTCATACCCCACCGTCTTCTCACGACAAGTGAAGCTAGCCCAGCAAAAGACGCAGTCCGCAGGTGGTGCCAATTTTCAAAACCTTTCCGGCCATGCCCCATTCTACGGTTTGTAGAATGGGGCAAAGTGGATGCACCGAGACTTTTGAAAACCATAGTACATAATCTATCAAAATTTAATGGTGGCATTATTTTATTTTTTTTTCCATCGGTAATTAAATTGATCAGTGGAGTGGAAATGGCATTTTTAGTGCAATCTTAGCAAATAGATCCTCACACAGGATGCTGCATCATTGGTTGAATGCCAAACGTTAATCTTTCAGAGGTCAAATGCTAATTTGTACTCTAAATATCTTTCCAGTTTAGCGTTACCTACGTTTTAGTATGTGACATAATATATATATGCATATGGAATGTCAGTGGGAGTGTACTCGCTAAATGGCCAAAGTTTGAATTAACTGTACGCATAGAATGGGTATCCATATTCAATTATTTATTGAGAGGAAATGTTGCATGCTATTAAGCACTCCCTTCGCTCTGCATGAGTGATGCGGTTATGAGCGCTTATAAAACGGACTTCGTGTAAATCTGGTTCAAAATTATTAAGGTTGCTCCGATGTCATTTTTTTCAATAAAATTCAAACCAATATTAAACTTGCCAATTTCCGATACTGCCGGTATCCATATTTCATGTAACATGCTAATGTTTATAGTACTCTAATGTATTTTAGTGAAGATCATCATAAAATTGATTCCTCGTAACAACTTTTAACGAGATTCTTAAATGCTAATGTACCCACGCTTAAAGTTATAGAACTCAAAATTCCAAGGAAGCGCCTACATATGGCATGAGAACTAAGAGGAAAATTGAAGGAAATAACGTGTGTCTTTACAACTGCCATGCTTCTTTGACACAAACTTAATACCCCACGAGAAACGGTTCCCGTAGATCCGCAAAAAATTGCCATATGAATTAGGAATGCTGGGTGGCTCATTGGTCTATGCATTACCAAGGAAAGCCTATGAAAATGTCACGTTCTGTTATTTTTATAGTCGCTAATGGAGCGTGGAAAGGAGGAACCTTTGCGTGTCTACCAGTTCCGGAAAAATATCTCTCTTATTTTGATGCTTCTATCAGTTCGAGAGATACGAGGTCTGAGGCAAAAATAACGAGGCTGTTCACATTACTAAGGAATGGTGTTGTGGCGCGTGTGCAGCGTGTTTGACCTTGAACGTCACGTGGTGACGAGTTGCAACTTGGGGCGCGTTCCGAAATTCACTGCCAGTACTGGCAGTGCTGCCAAACCGTTCCGTAATCAACTGGCAGTACTTCACAGTGACCATTGACGTCAGCCAATTGATGACGTTTCTCACTGTGAACTCTACTGCCGCTACTGCAGCCCAAGAACAGCAGTAGCGGCAGTAAAGCAGACAGCCATTAAACAAATGGCGGAAAAATCAAATCTACAACGTTAATAAATAAAATCATTAGAGTCTAGAGAAACTTCTTCAAACATTTTAATGAATATATCGGCGATAGAGAAAAGTCTCTATGCACTTAAATAGCTAACAGCATCTGATTAGCGTATAGTAGTTTATAAAACGCATTTATTTGTGAAGTATGTAAGACAATGAAGTACCAGCAAATCGTACCGGTGAATATTTCACTAGAATAAAAGCGTTAATAAAATGATGAGAGAGTTAAGAACATCACAAGTGATACAAGTAGAGAAGCAATTATATTTGCGAATGATTGAGACTTGTGATATTACCAAAATCTAATTTAGTGTCATGAATAATGTGGTACCCGTAATTATACTGCCTCTTACTACAGTGGTAACTTAGCATAATACCGGCATGTATAATAATTGTCGGGAAACGTAATTTGTTGCATAAATCTAATTATTAGTGAACATATTCTGCGATGAAACCCTCAACATCCCGTAGATTTACCTAATTTTTGAAATCTCTCTTGGAAACGCTTCGTTCATCGGCCATGAAGAAAATCCAGGGCTTGAAAAATATATTCTAAGAATTGTTTATAAGCCCAAGATTAAAAATGCTTGCTAAAAATTCGATAATTTTAACTATATCGGAGATTTATTAAATAAAACAGGGTTTTTTCCTCCATACTTGGGTAGCTGATGCGAATTCATTTTATTCTCATCAGAGAAAGTAACTAATTAGTATGAAGTAGCATTAAGTAGCAAGGCAATGAAAATTAGAGTTTAATTAGAATGCTCTTTATCAATGTCATAAGGATTAGCATTAAGAATTAACGCATTGAAAGTTCGCTTATAATAAATAACCACGCAATTCGGCCATATTGACTTTCAAGCCACTGCCGACCGTTCCGAAATTCATGCTACTGCAGCAGCCGCAGTACAGCTTCACGTTCCGTTCCACGGCAGCACAGGCAGAACCTACTGGCAGTGAATTTCGGAACGCGCCCCTGCTCGGTCGACTCATTGTCAGTCACAGCGCGAGAGCAGTTGAAGATGTGGCGCGGAGTCAAAATTATATTCTCCGTGTCATACCGAAGATCGCCTTAGTATATGAATTTCTGGAGTAACCAAATCCATAGCTTCCGAAACTCTAGCGGCTTCCAGTCTAGTCATCGAATCAGCCGTGTTACAGTGACAGACGAAGGATGAAATATTTGAGGTATGGTTGTATCAAATAAGTGAGTTTTGACGGAATTGTCAGTCACTTGAAAATAGAATGTAGCGGAGAAGACCTGCTACCATTCTTCGGGTTGATTCTCGCTGATGATGATTTTCTTTAATATCGCATCGGTCGATACTATGAATAATCGGCAGTATCGTCATCGACCGACATGTATCGGGCAAGTCCTATATTAATTAAAGCTGCTGTTTGGAAAGACAACCCACAAAGAGTTACTGGACCATAATTATGCGCCAGGATCACGTGTTAATGATGGAGCTTGGAATATGCATATCCATATGCGTGTGCAATTATTCGTTTTGCATATGTTCTTGCTGCGGGGAAAGTCTTGCAGAGCGTGCAGCCGAATTTCGAAACGAGGCGATGTTATTTTTCCGGGGACACATTTCGAGTGGCCGCGCGTGAATCCCTAGGGCCACGCCCCCTCCTCCACTCTAGTTTACCTTCAACCACCGACCCCTTTCCAATTCTCCGTGCCCTCCTCTCTTGCCCTGCTTCAGCCCTATACCCTGTCGACCCCGGCGCCCCTCTCAGCCTCCCCTCCGATCCTGGTCGAACCCCTAAAGCAAATCATTATTGAATGCGTCCCTTCTCCCCATCCCTTCCTCGCGTTGACCCTCTCACCACTTCTTCAATTCCTCCTCCCTTCCCCAACACCGGTCACCCAATTGCTCCCTGCGCCACCAACCCCCTCTCGGACCAATCATTGCTCTTCGGGACGAGAATTCACACGGTCGTACGGTATAAGTGAATGACTGGTACATTTACACATGTGCGAGCGATATCATGGTAAATGTTTGGATGGCTATTGATTACATTTGTCCGCATGCGTTTGTGCATACTGGTTAACTCAACTCGTTGAAATGAGGCATTTTATTTTGATTGAACTTTAAATAACTTGCCAATATTATCTAAGCTGCCTTCTGTGTCTTGCTACCGTAACTCATTGTTATTCATTCGGCTAATGTTATGGGGAAATAATTTCTATGTTTTGTATAGCCATTCTCTTACTATAGGCACATATAATCAAATAGGTTTTCCAATGGGGAATGTCTTTAAGCATATTTGCTAGCTAAACCTATAGGCATTGGGAATTTTATTTTGAATGAACTTTAATTGCTTGCAAAATCTAATTAAACTGCTTTCTATTTTTACCCTGCTGCGTAGGTTAATCGTTCAGCTACTATAGTCAGAAAATATTTGTTTTAATCTTGCGCGGTAATATCACTGTAGGAGTATAAGATATAAGCTTTTCTAAAAGGGGATATCTGTAGGAAACATTACATTAACAGGAAATGTTTACTATTCTAAAAGCGGATGTCTTTAGGAAACCTAAAATTAAATAGAACTGTTCACATTAAACTCTTTAAAATTCTGAATAAGCAGACTGTCATCATAGTATGAGGTTTCATTTTCTCGAGGGAAGGTTTGCAGTTGATTTCTTTAGTACGTTCTGTGTATAGTTTTGTGTATTAAAATGACTATGGAACCAGGCACATATCCATTAAACTTTGCATCGCCGTGTAAAACGTTTCAAGTAGCTTGGAAATACAACTAGTCACTCACTCTTAGAAAAAAAATCAATCCTATACGATGACAACAAACATAAAGACAAACCTCATGGCAATTGATTTGTTTTATTAGGTTTGACTTAATTAATAAATGATAATTAATTTTGATATGGGTATATGCATGTCTGATTAAAAATATTATCTTGAAAGCCACCAAGGGCTGCATCAGGGGTTGTTTAGTAACCATTAAGACCGGTAGGATTATTTTAGCGGTATAATTACGAAAGGCAATTTAACATTCGGCCGTTTATTATTTTACATTCAAGTAATTAGAATAGTTTTGCCGATCATTTGCTGTGTTTTGTGCGTAAATTATTTATTGTATCATATTGTAGTCTAAAATATCAATGTTCATCTAAAGCCCTGCAAGCAAGAAAGACGAGGAATTTCCGCAACATTGCTCTATATTATTTTTAACGAATTTGTACAATAATTAACGTGTGTAAGCAGAGAGCCTGAAGGTACTTCCACTTGTTAGTATCCATCCTCCCGCTAAATGCATGCATACAGTTTGTTTGAATCCCGAGGGACAGTCCAGTGCCTAATTAACTATATTGTGTTAATCCAACTCGGTTGCTCAACCCTTGTGATTGCCTGCTGAGAGCTGTTGTGGCATTTCCCACCGTGTCGTTGTCTTGACGAATTGTCGCTCTCTCGGTGAAGAGGCGGCCTCTCTCGGCGTGACGTGCAATCGCGTGCGAGAGAGTTCTTCCCCGCGAAGGGCGGTGAGTGAGTGCGTTGTACAGGACTAGATTGCCGCCACGTTTCATAGCGAGTGCGAGCGGGGAGCGGTGGGAGGGGAAATACGGGTGTAGCAGAGAGAAAGAGAGAAGGGGGTGTGTGTAGACGCTGCTCCCGAAGGAACGACGGGGAAATAATCGTAGAAATGTGTAAGAGTACTCCTTAAGGAAGCAGTAGTGCTGAAGAAAGGGGCATCGAAGTTTATGATTTACTCGATCGAATGTTTTACTGAAATCGAAGAGGACTGGAACTGTAACCATACGTTTGTCCATTGCAAGTGGAATGTCATCGGTAACTTGTAGTAGTGCCGTCTGCTTACTGAAGCCATGTCGAAAACCTGATTGTAGAGAGTCAAGTTTGTCATTGGATACTAAATACTCAGTGACTTGTTTTAAATCAGTCCTCTCTAGGACTTTTGACATGGCGCAAGGGATAGAATTCGGGTGGAAGTCAGAAGGTAGTTTTAAATTTTTTATCTTCTTTATTGGACGGATAAGAGCTTTTTTCCGACAGGGGGAAAGTATGAGCGATCTAACAGGTAGTTAAATATTTCGAGGATATACGGTAATAAAGCATATTTTGAGAGATCAATAATCTTTATGGGAATATCATCAACACCAGTGGCATTGGACTTAGAAAACGACAAACATTTAATCAGCGTCTCAGGAGTTACATGTTTGAATTCGAAGTTGTTTTCACTGAAGGGAATCACTCGATGTAGTCCAAGGTTTACTGGGGAAAGATTATGACTGATCGACTTTGACATAAAGTAGGAGTTCAGCTGATCAAGAGTTATGTTAAGGGGAGGGAGGAGTCCCGTCTGCGAGCCAACCCAAGGTTACAAGTTCACGCCAAACCAATTTCTGGTCTCTCAATGTTCTCAAGCTTCGAAGAATAAAACAGGCGTTTTTTCTGAGTTCCTTGTGTTTTTGGAACAGAGTAGGACAACCATTGCGTCGAAAGGCACATCGTACTTGGTTCCGTTCTTTAATCATGGATTTTATCATTTATTTCAGTCAGGCGTCGGTAAATGGCGTTTGTCCGGCAGACGCGTTAGGGAAAAATGTGTCGGTGCAATAAAGATGTTAAAACATAAGACAAGTTTATATTCAATAGAACGCAAGTTTAAAATACCGTTCCAATTCATAACTGACAATGCTTCTTGAAGTCTATGGGAATCAATGTTTTGGAAGTCACGGAAGCTGAATTAGGTGGGTGTGAAGGACATTGGCAAATTGAAATTACATGTAATTTCAATCAAGTCGTGAACCGAGAGGAAGGAGATAGGGATCTGAGAATATCTTGAAACTTTTTCTAGGCAATCGACGATACAGATATCTATATAAAAGGGTAAGACTTGTTTCTGTATGGTGCGGTGCTTCATATGGCACAAGGAGAAGATTTGATACAGTACACAAATTATACATATTATTTAACCGTCATAGTTATTACGTAAAAGATCAACATTGAAATCACCAAATATTACAATGTTTTTGAAGGTAGGGGCATATTGACAAACTGCTTTCTCAAAGTCCGTCGGAAGTTTTAGGAGGCCGATAGACAACGCGCAACAGTAATTAAGGGGAAACTGCGTTACAGATTTCTAAGATAATGAATCCAGGAGTATGAGAATAGGTGTTGGGGGATGTGGCCAGAACATGTACTATTAGTCTTGCGAACATATACGCCGACACCCCACCATCTTTACCAGTTCTGTGATGTCTAAAAAGATTATATGTACTCATTAAATTTAACCATTTCATCAGTTATGTGCTCTTTTAGCCAGGTTTCGAACATATAAATAATATCATAAGTTAAGTCCTGGAAGAAGAAGCAAAATTTCATCAAAATGGCCGAAGAGAAATTGACAATGTACGTAGCACATAATAATGTTTCTTGTACTTTTCTGGATGCATAGAGGCGGTGAACGAAAACCTCTTCCCTATTCCTACTTTTGAATGTCCTCTTCTGACTGGATAGGGGAGCGATCATCACCATCATGCCTCCGAACAAACGTTTTTCCATTCCTCACCAAAAGGTACTTTATTTTTCCTCCCCTTTTTAATTCCCTGGCCATAGAATACCATTTTCTGTTATATGGTGTCAGGGACTCATTGACATAAATATACGAATTTAAAGAGTCATTTAACCCTATATCTTTAAGACATAGGTTCCTTTTAACTTTTCGCGAGTTAACAAAATTTAGTGCCAATGAGGAGCGCAAAAACCGTACAGTAATCGGGGAGGGCTTAACGTCACAGTCTGATGACGCACGGCTCTTCAGCCTATACACATAACGTCAATGTCACTACTAAAACTTGACCCCTAAAGCGAGGCCAATCTGGATGATTAAGACCTCAAGCGATTCACCGGATGTGTAAGGAATCCCGTGAAATTCCACCACCTTACGCAGCTGCTCTTGCTCAATTCTGTTCAGGTGAGATTCTAGGGATGTCACAGGTACTTTTATGGCAGCGTTATCACTACTTGCACTATGCAATTTCACACTTAGGTCAGCAATTGAAGAATTTAGTTTGTCAAGCGTGGTCGCATGCTCAGTGATTACTACTTGTAGCGATGCCAGTGCGCTCTTCAGCTCCTGTTGGCTCTCCTGAATACATTTCACTCGATCGAGTAGTTGTGCCAGTCGGCTGGAGTCTGGCAAGGTCCGCTGGCATCGCTCACGGATGAGATCCTAATGGGGGTGGAGTCATTGCGTCCGGACGGGATCCCAGAGGAGCATGAGTCGCAGATCCAAGACTTTTGGAGCTCCTCGAGTTCTGTTACATCAGCTTCAGTCACAGACATGATGGATAGTACGTAGCAGAACATTGCTCACAGCTGACGCTAAGTTTGTTCCGATTATCTGTGAGCTCACACCTCGGACACGAGGGTATCGCTGACTCAACACCTCACCATAGAGAACAGAGACACATCGAAGGCACAACCTGTCGACACGAGGGCTGAGCCAAGACAGCCACTGAATATATATATATGCCATGCCATAAGTCCCTTTTTCGGATTTTTTTCACATTCATTAATAAATGAAAATGCATTCTTTGTCATGGTATTTATCTCTTTTGGGTGAAAAAGGCCTGCATGCCTCCAGTTTAGGATAATCGGTCTCTTTCCATTTCATTCTCCCATTCTATGCTTTACTGAGAAACTACTCCCGACCTGTTCAATTTCACTTTTGCCCTTGAGACAACACATGTTCCACTTATCGAGATACTGTCGCTTTATTCTCAATCGCCCATAATTTAATACCTAACAGAATGAACTCGGATGACCCTGTATTCACCCATGCCTTTATTTTTCTATCATAATTTGCCCATGATAAATGTTATTAAGCCTGCTTTTTTTGACCATAATCAAGTAATGTGTGTTCAAACATTTTAACTAAGCTTAATGATATTAACCTTTAAAATTGTTAATTTTAAGCCAAGTTATTATGAAAATTTAATGCTCTAAATTGGAGGAGATAATGGGTTGTAAAACACCCGCAATGATGAGAATACATCGATGACAAACGGATGATCGTAAAAAGGGTATCGTGGGACTACATGGGGATTCGAGGTACATTGCTTTCTGGAGTACTGGCTTCCCATCCCATGGGCTTGGGTTCGAACCACAGTAGTGGCGAAGATTTTTATTTATAAAAACGATCCTAACTCCAACGCCATGGGGAGAGCCCTTATAGTGGTCTTGTGAGCGTACATAAGCTGTAGTGTAGTATTCCTTCCATAGTTAAACCCCGGTAGCGGCGGGGCATATCCCAGGGCATGGCTGTGTGTGTTTGTCTGTTAAAAAGAGTTAAATGTTAGAGAGGAGTAGATAGTCCTTATTTCGCTCAATAAAAAGACATCATTATAAAAATTGTTAAGGACACCTTTCGTTAAGGGTAAGGTAATGACAACGCCGGGTTTCTATCCTCCATTCATAAATTCCATATAGAATGCTTCCGTTGCAAAACTACCTACCAGAGAAGCCTACGTAAGCAGATGGATTAGCATGGGCGTCAGCAACATTGTTCTTCTAATTCGGCCACCTTTTGTTCTGGGTGTCGAGTTTCATGGCCAGTAGCCTTATGTCTATATTTCTCAAATACGGGCCCTCAATGCGTATTCCATAGAAGCCTACAGATGTAGATTGATTAGTATGGCAGTCAGCAACATTGTTCTTCTAATTCGGCCACCTTTTGTTCTGGGTGTCGAGTTTCATGGCCAGTAGCCTTATGTCTATATTTCTCAAATACGGGCCCTCAATGCGTATTCCATAGAAGCCTACAGATGTAGATTGATTAGTATGGCAGTCAGCAACATTGTTCTTCTAATTCGGCCACCTTTTGTTCTGGGTGTCGAGTTTCATGGCCAGTAGCCTTATGTCTATATTTCTCAAATACGGGCCCTCAATGCGTATTCCATAGAAGCCTACAGATGTAGATTGATTAGTATGGCAGTCAGCAACATTGTTCTTCTAATTCGGCCACCTTTTATTCTGGGTGCCGAGTTTCATGGCAGGAGCGTGCTTTCGCTTCGTCGGGATATTTTGTGAAGGTCGTGTCCTTAATCACCCTCCGAGGTGTTTTGTGCCCCGGTCGGTCGCCCCGCGTCCGCCCTGCCTCGTCTCGCGTGATTGCAGTGATCAGCATCCGTGGGTGGAATTCCAGCCGCCATACCATCTTCTTACATCGCTTGAAGCCCAGTGGAAATGTCGACTCATCCGAAGGTTTAATAAGTTCCTCATCGTTGGGAATATAATATCGTGTGGAAGTTAAAATTGAAAAAGGTGATTAAGACTAATTCCTGTTGAAATTACGGGTTGCTACCTCTCGTAAGTAATTATGATTGAATTTGAGGTATTTTAAGTATTCAAATTGAGGAAAAAGAAATTCCCGTGGTAATCTATATCCCTAACCCGGGAGTGGTCGCTAAGCTACCTATCACGCGAGCGGTCGCGTGTGAGACTTTTTCTCGCACTCAGATGTACCATTGATTATAAATCATAGAGCGTTGATTGGCAATACATTACACTATATTTGGATATAATTTATTTCTCTAAATGTTCATTTGAAACAATAATTTCCGCATATACACAATTACTGATACAATTACGTAATCATTGCTAATTTTACTGTCGATGATACTATTGGGTATTAATGAAGAAAATTACCATTCTCAAAAAGAAATAATTATTTATGAGGACATACTTACTCATGACTCATAAATTTGTATTAAAATATCTACTCTCCACGAAATGAATCAACTTTGCCCGCATATTGCGAAAGTGTGACACGAGTGAGTTATACAAAAACACTAACGTCAGTGGTCGCGCGATGAGGAAAAGTCTCACACCTTGTAGCCAACGGTATCAGACATATCATTACACAGCTGCGGACGCTTCATTTATACTTTTTGAGACGGTCGATCAATAGGAAGAGATACAAAGTCAGCTAGAAGGGAACTTATTCTAACTCATCATTACAAAGTGAGCACAAGTTTAAATTTGTTGTGAGAGAAAACCTCATAGCGCGACCAATGGCGGGCAAAATACCTTTGTGGAGAAAATTTTCCTTTCCTTAAGTCGAAACTATTTCGAGCTGAAATGAGTTTTACTATTTTTTTCACCATCTAATCAAGCAAGCACGTCTCGCCTATGAATATTAAATAAAAATAATATTTCCATTTCACAATTTTACAAATCTATTTCAATCCCTTGACCTATGCCCAGAAATAAATTTTCTCCTTAAAAAAATATGTTGGGGTCATTTTTATGTGAGTTTTAAAGATCAGTTTGAAGTATTTCATGATATTCGATATTGCAAGTAGAATGAGACTTGATACGGCCTTCAAAATTATATAAATAATTATATAAATATAAATCTCCGCCATACTTCTTAATCATCGTATTGAAAATAAAGGTTTTCAGTGTGGATAAAAAGAGAAAATAACTATGAACCGCTTAATGCATTTGAATTTACATCCTTGCAGCAAAATACATTTGATGTAACCTGCCTTAAATCCATCAAATCCACTTTTTTCAATTATTCTTTGGGGATATAAAAAATGACGCATGTTTTTCTCTTTTTACATATGCTGACAGTTTTGTTTGTATCCCAGTATCTGTGTAAGAATGCCATTTTCTCTTAAAAAGAATTAAAGGACTCGTGGTTTAGCATGCGTGTAATCATTGGTGCCACTCTTTTCTTATGGAAGAATGTGTAAACGCATTACTGAAATAATGCTTTTTAATCCAGTTGTTATTCGAGGACATTATCAAATGTATTAGACGGTGAGATGTTGCAAACTACGGATGTGACAGTGATTCCGAAATCTACTTGGAATAAATATACTTTAGCAGTAGGAAACTAAATTTGATTTATCACTTTCCAAGCCCCCATCGTTACGGTACATCATTAAACTTTTTAATTTAATTTCTGTTATAATTTTATCATCTTTCGAGATTGTTTGCACATATTTCTTGACGAAGTCAGGAAATAGACTAAAATGTAGACGTCAGTGCCGCTCCGTGTTTGAGTATTCTTACTCTTTTAATAATTGTCCTATAATATATTCTCAATAAAATATACCTGATTGGCTATCTCGTTAGGGAAAGCATTTAAATGAAATTACAAGAGTTTTAGAAGAATTTTGTATAATATTATCCATTTATATATGGCCTTGGGCATTTTAGATGATCGCTACGGATTATCTTTGCTAAAATATTACGAGAGAGTGCTCATGACAAGTTTAATCTCCTTGTCACCGACCAATCACTCTCTTCCCTCTTGAATAAACTTCGCCCTAACGACGGCTTTAAATGCATTTCCAAATTAGTTTATATTCAGAATTCCATCAACAATCTGTATGGTGCCAATTACGGAAATTCGTATTTTTCGACGGTCGAACAGGAATTGCTTTCACTTTTCGAATTACCTTACGGCTATCGGAGAAGCGTCATCAAAAACATATATCTTTGAAACCTTACAAATGTTTAAAATATCTTTTAATGGGTACAAGAAATCTGTAATTGTAACTTTAAGCATCGATAATATAGGTTTTGCGAAACTTTTTCCATTTTTCATGTTATGGTTTGAATGAAACCTTTTCAGTGCGATGATAATATGCACGTTTGGGGAACAATTATAAACTCCTTTATCATGCTACTCACCAATTTTAAGTGTTGTAATATGCGTAAATCCGCCATATTGCCGACCGCATGGCGAGCAGAGTTTATTGTTAAACAATAGACGAAAGCGATCACATGGCGATTCAAGAAGCGAGAGTGAAAAGGTTATATAATAACATTCTTGGGCGAGGGAGAACATCAACAATACCGCCAGGTGAGGGGTATAAAGGAGCGAAAGGCTTTGCTTTTTGTCATTTCTTACCGGAGTAAAGTGATACAGATCAGACGTTACATCTCCTTCCTAAAAACGTAAAAAAGAAAAAAATCAGTCGGAAGATTAAAAAATTTGACCCTTCAATCACCCATCCCACCTTCCCAACCTAGCTTACTTACCGGCTGCAACCTCACATTATTTGCAGTTGTTTTAGCATGTTGATTACCCAAAGGCACGTTAATCCCTTTTTTATTATAATATAAATAAAATATTATTTAAGTTACGAAATGAGAAAAAAAGGAAAAGAATAAAATAAAAAAAATATGAAAGAATAATAAAAAAATAAAAGAATAATAAAAAAATAAAACCAAAAATAATAAAAAATAATATTATAAAATAAAGAAAGGAAAAATTATAAAGGAATAATAAATAAAAAATAATAAAAAGCAATGCCAAATTACTACAAAAATACTGTTTACCATTCAACCATAGTTATTAGAGTTTAATCAAGTGTCATCTTTAAGTTAGTTTGTTGCCGCAGTCCCTTTGCCTATCCACCAGTCACCACTCCAGCTCCAATGCCCCTCATCATACCCGCACCATAAATTATCCTCCCTCTTGTCAGTACAATTTATTTAATGATACTAAATAGCTGTAGAGGGCTCGCGTCCGTGGCAGCACTATAGGACTACTCAAACCTGGACTGGACAGATGACACTGGACGATGTTTGTTACTTGTATTACTTTGACTCTCAGGCCCTCAATTAACAATAACAAGGTATGCGCAGTTAATATTAATATCCGGAAAATGACATTCAAGATATTTTACTATTAAATGCACGTGGCCCTTTTTAGGTTACAATTCGGAAAATGACTGTCTTTTAAGTTTCGAGGACGACCGTGAAGAAAGTAAACTAGCAAGTGCAGTTGATGGAATTGGAAGGGCGCGATGTGAGTTTATTTCGTATATCTTTCGTTCCAAATGGTGATTGAAGGACTCCCTAGAAATTCCATCCTGAAATGTTTCTCGTGCAGCTGCACTCCACGGGAAATGTGCTCCGTTGACGTTTCATTGACTACCGTTCCGGAGTGCAGATGAACCGAAGCAAGCCGAGGGGGTGTGGGCAAGCGGCCAATCCTCGAAGCGCCAAGTTTAACGGCTTGTATATAGTGTGTGCCTGTGTGTGGGTGTACAGGGATGGTGGGGAGCAGGGAACATGAGAAGAAACATTCCTTATACATATACTGAAATTGACCCAAGCTGGAGGCGGGTTTGGGGGAGGGGAGGCTACGTTTTCCCGAAATAGGCGCAATTATTCGCGCTCACTAGGTGGGAATGTTGCCAAGCCTCAACATCTGTTGCAGTGGGGTCGACTGTGCTTCAGCAGGAAAGTAATGATGCCGCCCACGACAGTACCAGGGTTTTTTTATTTTGCCTTTTTAAACACGGGGAGGAACGAAAACTGAATGGTAGTCGTGTCAAGTTCGCCATGGTCTTCTTTACGTTCCCAAGCATGAGGTCATACCTGGCGTCTCCGTCTTTTTATTTCAGTCAACTTTCCGATTTATAAAAAGAAAATAAAATTCTCGATTGCCTCCGCGAGGTAAAAATGTCAACTCTCAACTCGTCCAAACATTCACTTATGTTCACCTATTTCCTCCCGTGGGGCATTGCTTGCGCGACCACAAGAGACGCTGAGATATTTTTTGCATCGAATGTCATTTTAATAGCGTGCCTTTCGAGTCAAACTATTTTCAGGCGTCATGAGTTTACGCTCACTTCACTTCGAAAATTATTTGTAGTGTTCTAGTTCAAAATCTGCGCTTGAAGCTGTCACTAGTCTGCGTTCAACTGAAAAAAAACCGTACTATGACGTTCGATTATGAGGATAGGGGTGCAACTTCATTAATATACATCCCTGTGGCAAGTATTTGACGTAGACGTTAATGTCATCCACATTTAAAAATAAATGGCTGTACCTAATGCTATTTTTAACGCTATTTTCATCCATAAGCCACAGTACTTGTCAATCCAATGTAATGCCATGCGTCGGATCAGAATGAAAGTGCTATGATGAAGATTTTGAGAACCATTAAGCCGTTGATTTATAACTGATTATGATATTTTTGTGAATGTCAATTTGATATTCCAGAAGGGCTGATTTAAAACGTTATAAACTGAGATATAAATTAGAAAGCTTGAAAGAGCAAAAACGATCCAATACATTAATTTGGTCTAGTTGAAAGGATATGAATTTTGAGTAGTTTCACGAGCCTCGAAGGTATTAATTCTTAAGAAGAGAAAAAAGATAGGGCCGAATTGGATAGTAGGAATAAATTGAAAGCAACGTACTTGTAATGAAATCTGTCTAGTCTACCAACTAGGTATAAACTATTAACAGTGTTAGTCTAATTTTTAAGTGGTGTAGGTATTTACTGAAAGTTCAGAGGATTTTACTTGAATAGGAATGCTATAAAATTCAAGATTACAGTGTTGACGTGATATTACTGGCAGTAGATGGAAACTGTTTTAAAAGCGTGCAGAAGCTTTAATGAAGCAATCCAAAGAAGTAAGGTTAGAAATAATAAATAAAAAAATAAAATGGCTAAGAGTTGATGGAAAATTCTAAATGTTTACAAATCCTGTAAAAGTTGGAATGCACTCGTTTATAAAATGCACAGAATTTAGGTATCATTGGATCACCACCGACGAGAAAATCTCAGAAGAAACAGTCATGAGGATAAGAATGTTTAATGAAGCCGGTACTCTACTGGGGATTGCAAAGTCTTATAAAGACTATAATTCTTTCAAAGAAGTTAAAATGTTGGTTATGCAAGAGCACCATAATTGCGCGGCAATAATAAAAACAGAGTGAGACGCTAATTCACCAAAGCATACATCATTTTTTGTCCTTCCCTTTTCAAATTCTCTGTTATTCTTCCCTCCCTTCTTCGTAGATGGCGTCCCAAGTTAGGATTCCAAACATTCACTTTCCTGCGCTCACGTGGTGGCTGGGAAGATAGTTAGTAACTGTAGACGAATAGTTACTCTACACCCCCAAATGTTCTTTTCTTAGTTCGTACGTCGCTGTTGAGGTTCGCCGGCTTGACTCTCGACCCTCACGTGAAAAAGTTGCTGCTTTACCTCGGGAGTAGTTCGTAGCAACTCGTGTTGGACGACCACTTTCGAAAACAAAAGCGATCCATTTTATCTGGGACATTTATTGTCGCAGTAACTTCACTAGCAATAAGTGGCTCGTGCGAATTCCGGGGAATCTGCTGCGATACAGCTCGCGCAAAAACCCTTCGCTCGTACACCAAAATCATTTCCTCTCGCGCGCGCCGCTGTCTCGTCGTGGACAGATCACTCCAGTCCCAAGCCTCTCCAACGAACACTCTTTCTGCTCTAGTGTGAAAGAATTGATCGCCCATCCCAGAGAGAAGGAGGCGAAATAATATGTCACTCGCATTGTTTGTCCAAGATAGTGAATGTATGACTGCTCGCTCCCTTAATCGTGTTGTTGCTTATAGCCTTTTTGACTTGCACGGTCTAATAGGCGCGTGTGTTTCTCGCGACCGTGAGAAATTGCGCCCATTTTTCAGACGGGCGCTAGTCCGCGAAATGCTTCACTTGCGCCTTATCTCGGGCCGAGTGGAGAGGGTAGGAGGCACTTCTCCTGAACCTCCCCCCTCCCTCACCCCGCCCCCTCTGCTTCGGGCTTAAAGGGAAGGGGTGGGTGGGCGAGGAGGGGATGTTTATATGTTGAAGGGGGGATGGAGAAGAGAAAGGGGGTGGGGTCGAGATAGCGAAGCGGCATGGAAAGCGGAGAGGGTTGAATTTCCATACTACACGCCGGAGAAATATGCAGCAAACTCTTGTGAGAAAGGGGTTTTTGCCGAGGCTTTTACGCGATTAAGTTTAAAAAAGGTGCTCTTCCCGCGGCTTGACATGGAAGCTCTCGCGTTCTTAACCAGATCTTTTAGAGAATAATTACGTTGGTCTATTTTTGGCGTGTTGCTATGGCTGTATACTTGGTTAAGTATGTTTCACGCCAGTCAATGGGACACCACTTTGTCATTGAAGAAGAATAGGGTTAGATGAACTTGTCACCTCCCATGTCTTTTTGTATACTAGAAGCTTTATGGATCCGAACTCTCTTTCACATAGACCAGTTGTTCCCATCCTTTGGTAGGCGCACCACTGAGGGGTACGCTCTTGGTGATATCGGGGTACGGGAAGAAAAGCTAAGTCGTGTGCCGAGATGAGACAAGCATAGTATTTCCTATTTTGCGAGGGGCTTAGCGAATTGAACTGCCAAAGGGTACACCAATGGAAAATGGGCTGCCTACTGGTACAAAAGTCTAAACAGGCTGGCTTAGGCCATATTTTGACCGGCGATTTCTTTCCGCTGAGAAGGCAGTCTTTTTCACTAGTACTTAAAGCTCATCTTACCCGAACTCGACTTCCCGTCTCTGAAAATCTTGGAGAAAAGAAACTTATCCCCTCTTATGTGTCCAGAATTAGAGATTCAACATTTGACTCGGTGGTCCTATGATTACCTTCATAGTCAAACTGCGGACCATTGTGTAGCAATTTCGATGCCAGAAGAAGCGTCTTCGGGCAAATTTAATTAAAATACTAGCTATGCGATATTCTGACCATCAAAATTCCTCAGGCAACATTGCCTGGATCTAGGATAAGAGCTTGCTCCATGTTCTGCGTGTAAGAACTTAACACAGGTATGGGTTTGTGCGACGTGAACTCATTCCTTGACGGATAAAACATACTACTGGTTGATCACCTAGCTAGCGAGTGTTATTTTGGGTTGAGCATTTTAACGTATGGTCGCGAGTTTTCTTCAAGATTTGGATAATTCACGTTTGACAGGAGCTATATAATGTCTCTGGCAGCAGGATTTTCTGAGAACCCAGTAAGGGCGCCAGGTCAGGAATTGTCCCTGTTACCTTTAAGGCTAGCTCATCCATATTTTTCCTAATCAATTAAATCGGAATTGAAAATTCTGCAGATGGGATCCAGAAATACTGCATTTTACCGGGAAAAGAAGGAGGATGGATGCCCTAGAAATTCGGGAGATTACCCTACAAGGAAACCACCTTCTCAATGACGTAACCTTTCCTAACCCATCCCCCTTATTACTCATCACCCTCCCAAAACCCCCACCCCCACAACCCGAGTGATTAAACCCCCCCCCCTCACCCTCTCTCCTAGTTACAACACATACTTTGTTACCCCCACCCCTTTCCCCTCCCTGCTCAACCAAACTCACCCCCAACCCCCACCCCCTCCCGTAGCAACTTCCTATAGTAAATATAAACCTGTCTTTACCATATTTTATCAATGTACTACCTGAAGATGGCTTGACAGCCGAAACCGGTCGTTCTTTGTCGAATAAACTGTGGAAGTCATAAAGTCTCTTCATTGCTATCATTGCTATTATTTCCAAATCAAACGAAACTGAACTGGAAGTTCAAACACAATTTCATCAGTTTTGTACAGTTTTATGATTACCTCATGGAAAATCAGGAGACACTACAGAAAATCCACTCTTCTGGCTAGTATGATATGTAGGCTAAGGTAAATTAATTGCACCTTAGTTCTCATATTCATTCATTTTTGTGTTGCACCTCATTGAATTTTCTATATTTTAAAATTTATTTTACCAAATGAGAGGTACATTTTTATTTTATGTATATGTGCATAAGCCATAAAATGATTCAGAATTAACACACTAAAAACCTAAATATGACCACGCCTGATAACTTATTAAGGTGTCCCGGTTTTTCAGTTTGAAAATCTGGTCACTCTGTACCGACCAGTATTTAAAATCTGTACTTCCAGTCCAGTGGTACCCGTACTAAATATACCGGTATTTAGACAGCACTGCCATCTTGCGTCTGCTAACGGGACTAACTACGATAATTTACTAACAAAATAAAAATTTCAAATGTTCTCGTAATATGTCTGTCTTATTTTCTTATTCACGTAACTGTGGAGATTACATGTGTTTGTTATCATTATTGATATGATAGGTAAGTATACTTTTTTGTAGAATACCGAACACCAGACAATCGATGATTTTGAATCGTATAAATACAAATATTTATTCCTGTAAGTTAAACGTTAAGAGTGACCGCAAGTATTGATCACTATAAGAGGGGATTTTACCTGACCACAACATTAAAACAATACCTATCGTTCTTCATGTGATTTAAAGGCATTCCAACAAAAAGTGAAGAGCGCAAACATTCAGTGTAAAATAAAAAGTATTTACTGAATAGCCGATGTTTATTCCCGATGAATGTTCATTAAACATGACGATAGATGGACATTTCTGCGCATCTTTTTAGACTGATATTATAATTTGCCTTAAAACTGAAAAATTAGGGTGTGACGTATGTTAATTTTTAATTCATTAAAAAATTTACTGAATCACACAAACACCGGTATACCGGTTGTTTTTCGTCGGCACTACCGGGTGAGTACTATTATTGCTTTTTAATACTCATCAAAATAGTACCGGTACTTTTTTGTGTACTGCCCATCCCTACGCTCTTTTGAGCCTTGCTTTGCGTTTGCAGGCCCTTATGAGTGGTGGGGGCGGATCGGAAAAATAGATTTTTCGCGGAGAAACTTGGCCTTCTGGAAAAAGTTGTCAAAGTGACTCAAAATAAGGCCAGAAAAATTTGGGACCTCTAGGTCAACCCTTGACCCTCGCGCCGTGGCCATTATTGGGAGCGGAGGTGAAAATGGAAAAAGTCACGCATTTATAGCGATTCTCCATGGTTATTGCCGAGTTGTGGTCCTTAAGGACAAAACTTTCGTCCATTTGGACGTATCTTTAGCCGTTAAGCCACAAAATGTATATTTTGAGTGCGAGGCCGCGCGTAATTATGCAACGCCCACGTAGCGTCGCGACGCGTCACGTCGCAGCGAAACGGTCAGCAGGCCGCTCGCGCCTCCTTCCGGATCGCGTCCGCTGCCCGCTCGCCGCGAATGCAGCAAAACTCATCATGCATGGGTCTTCCGTCGTTGGTCTAACTAATATTAGATAAGTAAGCATAACGTCCAGGGAATAACAATTACGGAACAATTATTTGAAATTAGTATAATACACCGTCATTATTCAGGAATTAGAATTAGGGCCTACATCCTACTAATACAGTAGTCAGGTGGACGTGGATGGATGCAGAGGGCAGCAAAGGGCTCTCTGCCCGGGTGCCTGCCCATCGCATCCGTCCTCGCGTTGTGATTGGCGCGTCGGGGGAACGGCGAGGGGGAGGGGGCGTACAGAAAGACGGGGTGGGTGGGATGGACTTGAGATTTCGGGAAGCGAACGCCGCCCCGCTCTGTAGGGATTTAATCTAGTTCCAGATAAACCTTGTTAAGTTGACAACTGGAGCCGATTACCCGATACTCTCCCTCTCCCGGCTGCTATCTCAAACTCTCGCTCCGAGCCCAATGAAATGCCCCCTCCTAATGCCACCCGTATGGGATTAGTACAATGCTAACGCCATTAGCAGTGCTGCACACTGATAGAGCACGTCTTCACTTCGCCAGGATCGTGTGCGATAGCGAGTGCCTGGGTGCTCCTCTAATCGGGAGGAATTGCCTTCAAATTTTCTGTGGTAGATCGCTGTACTGACGATAAGGATTAGTTGCTTACTTTCTTTTTACGCCAGACCATTCAAATTGCACATTTGATCTACGGCACAGGAGCACGAGTAGTTTCTTTGAAACAGTATTATGCATTGAGTACGTTATTGTAGCCGTTAATCATCGATCTTTATCGATATTTTTTGAAAAATCTCCTCAAATATATCACAACTATATGTTTCACAGTTGCACGTCTCGTGTTCCCAAGCCTTTTCGCGGAAATAATATTAGAAACAATATAAAGTCTCCTCCTACATCTAACCCCTCGTTAATGGATACATAAAGTTAACAAGAAATTATGCGTTTTTAAGGTATTATAAACATCAAGGTAGTACAGAGGAATATGAATTAATACACAATATAACACAAAACGTTTAAATGCGATACATTATCACGAGATAGTGTGAAAAATATATGTACATGCGTGGGAACATATAAGGATTATTAGGCTTACATCGTTGTAAAAAACTGCACTGCCGAGAAACACTAACATATGAAGGGTGTAAAAACTGCCGATGCTTATCCTTTTCTTGGAAACTTCACGTATGAGAACGCCATGATTCACAGATCTTATTAGAGTAAGGACATCATGGAATAGGTCTGTATAATGAAGAACTAGAATTGGCACACATGAAGATATTAGATTATTTTGCAATAATCATTGAATTGCCACATTAATGTCCAAAGAATCTTTCGTGCCATCATCAGTATAAAATCAACAACGGCAAGCTCGAACATGCAACAACAGTCATTACTCCTCTAGTTTAAAGCGATATACCTACACCTATAACAACATTACTAGGTGTTAGAAGTTCTGTCTAAATGCTCAGATAACGCGGAGGCAACTTAAAATTCCGTTTCAGAAGCTGTGTGCGAGTGTCGTATGGAAACCTCATAATATGTACACTCTTCCCTTGTTTCACGTTACAAATTGTTATCGCTCTCATTGATTTTTGTATGAACACGTTCTTGCCGAAGCGAAGTTAAGTTATTTGACCTTAGATTTGTCATGTACGGTGTCATTAACAGTTATGTGAAGGCTCTTGATTGACCATTAATGTATGCATGTTTAACGTGAATGCCTTTTATGACTATCAAGTTTCCCTATTCCTTCAGTGTTACATGATTTTTGTACTGTATATTGTATGTAGCCTTGAACTCCTCCATTATCAATACTCACGTCTAGGTGCAAGCTGTACTTTATAAACGCAGAAATAAACGACAATTTTGTCGGGAGAGCAATCGAAATTCCCTGGGATTGAAAGGGGGACGTGAGAGGGAAAGTTGCCAACCCTGCGGCATTATCGGGGGTGGAAGAGCATGTCCTCACCATCCCAGGGGACTATAGGAGTGAAAATGTAAGGGGATGGTACCGGGGCTAGGGTGTGGGGGGGGGAGGGTGGGAGGGAGACCCACCCTTGGCCACCCTCTAGCGTCCCCTATCGCAAGACATCACCTCCCTTATCGCGAGCGAGCACACTCCAATAACACCTCTTGCGGCACACCCGGTGCTCCCCTCTCAACCGCGCGCCGGCCGCCCATGCCCTGCCCGCGGCGACGCTGTCTTTATTTCGTGCCAACCCCTCTAAACTCCAGTTTTTCGTTGTCGTCCTTCGGATTCCCCCCCCCCCCCACTCCTCACTCCTTCGAATCCTCCCAAACGACAATCTCCTATTCTCCCTCAGGGATACTTTCATATAAATGTGGCGTCGCGATATGCATTGTGTATCGAAACTGGAGTGATGGATTGCTGTCTCATTGTAAATTGATTTAATCACATTTGAACCTTCTATTCCTCTATTACATCCTAATTACATTGACAGTGAATATCGTGTGCATATAAGGTACATATCGGTTCAGTGTCACATGCTTGATGGTATATCATGCACCAAGATACAGAATTCGTATTGCCAATCCCGGGATATCGTCAGTCACATCAAGATTACTTGTCATGTTCACATGTAAAATCACATTCACACTATTCAGATCGCCTCTAGTAGTGCATCGCAAGAAATTCCATTTCCCATTACATTCCACTCAGCTTTCTTTTTCAGTTGTGGATAATGTAAAACGTTTACTTTACTATCTGCCTCTTCATTCTTTTTTCCCATTTCGTATTCAAATTACTACGTAAGAATTTACGATGTGATGCATTACGTCTTTCATAGTATTATATCTTACGAACATTGCATACTGCAAAGCGATCAATCGAAGAAATGCATGTTCTATCTCAATCTGTAGTTGAGTCTACATACTTTTAACGCTGTCTCCATTTGTCTATCTCCCTTTTCGACAGGACTTCAGCACTCAATCTGCCCTATTAAAAGTCACCAAAGACATACGGTTTGCTATTGATAAGAAAATGATGACTGTTTTAGTGTTATTCGACTTCAACAAAGCATTTGACCGGGTCAATCACTCGAGACTTTTAGAAAAAATGAAGCAACTAGGTCTTCCTTGCTCTGCCTTGAATTGGTTCCATGACCTTCTTGTTGGGCGCCGCCAAGCGGTCAAAGACTTCATCGGGAGCATTTCAAAATGGAATGCTGTAACCTGCGGTGTACCTCACGGATCGGTAACCGGACCTTTGTTTTTTTATGTATGTTCTTGATCTTTCCGAACATATTGCATATAACATTGCAGATGTATGCTCTACGCTGACGATCTTCAAATTTATCATCTCTGTCTTCCTAAAAATCTTGGGAATACAATTGTTAAAGTAAATGAGGATATTGCTTCAATCTCTGATTGGGTTGACAGAAACCATCTGATCCTAAACTGCACCAAAACTATAGCTATTATAATCGGTTCCTCAAAGCCTGTTATTAAGATTGATCTCGATGCAATCCCTAAAGCAAAGTTGGGAAATACTATTATTCCCTGCACAAATACAGTTAAAGACCTTGGGATTACAATGCCTACCAATCTCTGCTGGCTAAACCTATTCATGTCATCTCAGATAAAGTCAGAAAAAATCCTGTTTCAAAGAAAAATAAAGACCGGTTACCTGTTTCAATTACGAAAAAATTAATAACCTCTATTGTTTTTCCGGTTTTTGACTTTTTGTCTAGTTTATAATGATATTCCCACCAAACTCGATATTATACTTCAACGATCACTTAACTACTGTGTTAGATTTATTTACAACTTCCGGAGATATGTACATACACATATCACCACACCTTAATAATATCGGATGGCTGACTGTCAAAAAATGACATAAATATTTTCTTGGGTGTCTTCCTTTATGCCTTATTAAATTTTTAAAATCCTGAGTATTTATTCAATATTTTTAAAACTGTACCAAAACCACTAATATCACAACTAGATCGGATGCTAATTTTATTTATTACCCTTCTCATCGAACGACATGAATCAAAAAATCTCTCCAGGTTGTAGCCATGAATCTTTGGAATACCCTGCCCATTGAGGTTAAAAATATTGAAGGGTTAAAATCTTTGAAATCTAAAGTATATAATCTTCTAATGAATCCTACCTCCTTGTGAATTGGTTTCTACGTGTTAATATAATCTTCTATACTATTGGGGTGTTACGTTCATAATTGTTATTGTCAAATTTAAAGGAAATTATTACATTGATGTGTGTGATCTGGATCTCACAACGAGATTGGTTGTTTGTTTGATTGATTGTTGTTTGATATTTGTAAAATGTTCGATGCTGTCAATAGTGTTTTGTCCTTAGAAGACATTGTCCTAGAACAATAATCTTTTTAAAAATTCAATTCAATTCTCCTCATATCTCTGCTGTGCTGTTTCTTTAGAAAGCGATTCGCTTGCCGAAGTTTTCCCCGAATTCTTGAATATGAATATGCATTGCTCTTCATCAAGTGGAAGACTGAATGTGACGATCTACCACTTAATGAATACTTTTTATCAAAAGCTCTTTACTTATAGACCAGGTCACAAAAAAGCCTGAAACTATATTTTTGTAGTTGCAAAATACATAAATACTAACGGTTCTTCAACTACTTATAGTGTAGTGCATGCCTGTGAGGCTTCGCCTCGTAGCAAGCATTAGCCATTTATGGTAATGCATCAATAGTCGTCGTTACACCACCTTTAGGGTATAGTTTAATCCATGTTGGTCACTACTAACCCCCTGCCACACACCCTTGAGGTGGCTTGCAGGGTATAATGTAGATGTAGATAGATATTCCACCAGATCAGTCAATCCATTTCGAGATGGAATTTTTCCTCAGCGTGTTTTTTCCCAGCATATCTAGTTCTGTTGTGCTATTCGTGGTAATGTCACATTGGGCAAGGCGTGATTGGAAAAACGTCGCAAAACATTGGACGAAGATTGAAAAAGTAGAATTTCCGGGGGTCCTGTTCTCGTTAACTCAGTGGCGTTTTCTCTTCTCCAATTCCTTCCAACATTTATTTCCCCTCTCTCTCCACCTTTCCATTCCTCTCTTTCTCCGTCCATTCTCCGTTCCCTACCAACCCTTAAAAGAAGCCCTTATCCCTAACCAGAACCCGTTGCCTTGGGCTCTCCCCTCCTTCCCCCGCTCTCCGCCCCGTTCCGCAAGGGCGTCCTTTTTGGGTTTTATCTCCGATCGCGATGTGGATTCTACACTTTAACGCACGCTGTTTTGGCTCGCCGCCAACATTTTTGCATCCATTGGGGGCGCTCGTGGAGGCGTGAAATGGAAATAGAAAGTGTCGTTTACGCGCTCATTAGCGTGGGAGTGAGTGATTAGTAAAATAATACAACGTGGTTAACACGTGGCATGTGGATTTAACGGCCCCGTTAGTGAAGCGGAGGGAGTAATGGAGGACACATCTTTCAAATGGGAATGCTTTGAAAGCACTGTGGAATTTCTTCTCCGCAGTGATGGTTTTAGTGTTTTAGTTTTAAGAGGAGGCACTTTTATACTTATGCATGAAGCACATTTACCATTTTCTAAGTTTTTCATATTTTTATGTTGTTTATTGTAGAACTGAAAGAGGTTTTAGACTCCAGTTCACGTTACCATTGACTAATTCATGCGCACATCGAAAAAACGCTCTGAAATATACTGTATGGTATCAAAAGAAAACGAAGCTATAGTTTGACTGATAAAAGGCATGAACCTTGCCAGAATGTTTTTAGGATATGAACACCTTTTTAAAGTATTTTAGAGTTAGTGCAGAGAACGCTTTGCTTTGCTGTTGGTTTTTTTTCTAAAATGGTCATTATTTCATTTGCGTATTTATTTATTGAAAGAACCGCATTGAATGTTTCGTCCTACTCCGGTTCATGAATCTGTGGCCCAAAAAAGATTCCCTCCTTGAGCTAGGCATCATTGATATGTGCGAATTCATTCTTTAAACACTTGAAAGCCTCACCTTCTCGATTATTTGCTCTCGTCAAATTCTTCACTAAGCGTACCGTACAGCGTGGTCTGTAGAAACTGATGATTGGGATTTCTCAGTGTGACGCAAAACTGCTTCCAAGCTTAACGTAAGAGGAGTCTACAATAAGACTCCATTTTTGTTGATAATAGTTATGATAAAGCTTCATTCTCAAATATTTACCATTTACATCAAGGCAATAAGGTTGGTTTCCATGTTAAAAATCGAATGAATTCCTTTCCCCGGTTTCTATATAGTTAGAGACTCATCCACAATTTTCTTCAGGAGATATTGCTGTTAAAGCATGGGGACAAGAAGTTCAAATTTGCGTGTTGGTAACTCCAGGTAGTGAATATATCATTGAAGATACACTTCTTCCGGGTTTTACACCGCGTAGGTCCATTGTTCTGGGACGACAGTTTCGCCGGCGTTGCAGTCGGCTTCTTCAGGTCAGTGAAGTCACTTCACTGACCTTAGGAAGCCGAATGCAACGCCGGCGAAACTGTCGTCCCAGAACAATGGACCTACGCGGTGTAAAACCCGGAAGAAGTGTATCTTCATACTCATCAACCCGCGGAAGCCTACACAAGGAATATATCATTGAGTTCATTTTGACAAAGAGCATGTGACTTATTGGACGGGGTCGATTATAGTGTTAAATATGAACCAGATAAATACTGAGGTAATTCTGTAAATTCTTTGCAACCGCCATATCTTCAGCAGACTCTCGAATATAATATTTCTGTGGGATATGAACAGGCAGACCACCTCCATGTGGTACTGGTAGTGTAGTAGATGGCGAATTAGGATAGATGATGATCTTCTTTATTTTTCTACTCATTCTATGTCGAAAAAGAAGCACTATACAGATATTATGGCCACTAACATAGAATGAGAACGACGAAAGGCACGGGCCAACCTCAGAGATTTACTGCACATGATTTAGAACAAATATTATTTGGTAGCTAGGGTTTGTTCTTGTCTACTTAAAAATTTAAATAATGGTATTAAGTTGTCTATAAATTGAGTAGTATCACGTTTACGCGATGCAAAAGTCTCATCAGTTAACAAAAAGTGTACGATATAAACATTTCACGCAGCATCTTCATGCTAAATTAATCTGAAATGTAAACGATTTAAAAATAAACTCGCAATCATGTAGGTTATTTGTGTGTCTTATGTGGCGTAAAAAGTGAAATAAATCAAGGTTTATGCTAGTATTGTATATTTCTTGCTTGTCCCTGAAGTTGACTCGTGGTCACGCCTCTGAAACTTCCCATTGTTACCGTGTGGTGATTTTGGCGTTGTTACTGAAGCTGCGGTAATCACGCGAACTACTGGCGCTAGCAGTACTTACAACCAACGTGATCCCTGCCACAGCATTGTGATTAGCAGTAAACTGGTGAGAAAGAAGCCGTGAAGGTTTTGATTTCAAGAAGTTAATTCCTGTTTCTTTGCGGCCAAGGTTAGTAAAGGTATATCAGGACATCTGTGGAACCTGTTCACGGGAATAGGCATCAGTGTACTTGGTGTAATCGTGGAAAATCGAGATGCCGCGTAGCTGTGTTGCTCCAAACTGCAAAGAAGGCTACGGGTCGACAAAATCGTGTTTGTCCTTCTTTTCTGCTCCTAAAGAACCTGGATGCCCTTCATATATGTCCAAAACAAAGCCAACGCCTCGAAAACAAATTATTAAGAAAACTTTATCCGGGAAAAAGAGGCTCCGAATTGATTCAGAGGTGAATTCTTCTGCTGAGGGTAAAGAAGGTTCACACCATGTGAGCCTTCAACAATTTATGTGTATCAACAACTGTGTGGCGATGAATTGTGTGTACCTCTGCCATTTACTTGGAGCAGGAATATTCCGAAATTTGGGCCAAAGGTAGTGATTTTTACCCAATTAATTTCAACAATGTTGCCTGATGGCAGAGTTAGTGTAGCAATTTTAAACAAATTTGTGTCAAAGAAGACGGTATTATAGAATTTGCTGTGCTCTGAAATGTCATTGATAACAAGCGAGTGGACATTCAAAGTGGTCCCCAGGAGAGTTTCTCTGAGTTAGAAGAAATCATTGGAAAGGTTGATGTCGCAAAGGTTCGCAGGGGCGATGTGATTCGTGGTGGAATCATGAACTTGGATAGTAAAATTTGCGTAAACGATAGTGCCAATTAGTGGGGGCACGAAAACTGTATGCTGATAATTGAAGCTGGTGATGTATGCTGCCATTGTAAGCAAGCCAGAAGGACTATACTTCAGAAGAGCTTGAGACGCACGCGAAAATGCAATATGACACGACTTACCGGCAAGTTAAGTCCCTAAAAAAAGAGAATTGTGACAACCTTGAGGAAGAAAAACTTCAATATCAAACGCTCACTATAGGGAAATTGCATACTTTTAATAGACAGTATGGTGATATTCTGCAGCAAATACATGTTACCGCAATATAATTTTTTCCGCTCAAAATTCAGTTTACACAATAGAAAATGACTACCAAAAATCTTCCGAGTTTCGCGGGCTAAAAAATACCGCCCCCACTAATCTTGCGCCGTGACGTCAGAATTTAGTAGAAGTTGTAGATCCTAGCCCCACAACCTCGTAGCTCCAAGTTTGGAAGAACCACGTTGCGTTTTAAAGGAGAAAATGACTGAAAAAAGGAAAAATTACAAGTGGTGCATTGTTCCGATGTGCAAAAACACGTCTACTTGTACCCCAGACAAGATTTTCGTCAGCTTTCCGAAGGAGGAAAAAAGTAGAGAAGCTTGGATGCATGCCCTTCGTCGAGATGAGCGTCACGGAAAAATAAGCCATAAATCCGTGTGCTATGTGTGCAAAGATCACTTTAATGTAAGTAATATTTCCATATTTCCACACTTTTTCACCTTCACATAACCCACTGCCGAGCCACCATAAAATTCTCTACCGGACCTACAAAAATAATACACATCTCACATAAATATACGCTTTCGTCAATACGAGCTGATTATATGCAAATTAAATATTGTAATGAACTAGAAAACATTTCAGAAGCACATCAGCTACTCAATATATTACCTTTCCATTTTTCGGCGCCGACGAAGTCGACGAAGCCGACGAAGTTCAGTTTCACTGAAATACCTTGCAATCATGAGGGAATCAGACCCCGTTTCCACTACTGACATTTCTACGACGGTAACTCTCTACTCACGCAATGTTAGTAATGGAAACGCTCGAAAACGCCTACCATGGTAGATGGTCCTACTAGCATTGAGTTACCCTCGTAAGATCAGGGAATAGTGGTTACCGTCGTGTCTTTTTGTAATGGGAACGCAATGTTAGTCAAAATCCCGGTAAGAATCATGGGAAAACAGTTGAATCACGGAAATCGTGGAGGGATCACGGGTTCACCGTCTGCACACAATTTTAAAAGAATAAATATTTATATACTACCCATGTGGTTAAAAGTGATTAGACGTTGCCATGCGCAGTTAAAGAGAGGATAGATTGTATTAAGGGTAGGTTACACTATTCCAGTGTATCGATAATAATTTGAAATGAAGGAAATTTCGTCTTGTCTACAATACTACTTCGTTTCACTGCTTGTCCAAGACTTAAGCCTATACGAACACATTATCAAGGCCTTAATTTGTATTTTTAATTATTATTTCTTACTTCGCTTGTCAACCAATGTTTCAACTTATGTCGTCAATGCTTTAAAAATGATAAGCGTTGGGGGATCACCATCAGGTATCCATATATATTTCACTCAGCATTCAACATTTATAACTTACATAGGTATATGTAACTACGACCTATCGTCAATGGTTAGACATCGCCTTCATTTTTCAAAGGGGGGACATTTTAATATTTGGGACGTGGACCCTTTAATCAAGTATCTATACATGATCGATAATAATATGAAATTTGAGAAATGTTGTGTAACTCAATACCAAGCCCTTGAAAATGACTTAACTAACAAGTCGAAACCTTCATAGTCGGCAAGCGAAATGCAAATTTTTGTGGAATAATCAAAGGTTCCTTCATTTCCTTACAATAAACTTATTCCGTCATCTTTACGCAATATATGGCTTTCAATGGAGGAAAATAAAGATCAAATACTAGCCCTGCAGCAGTATGCTGCTTCCGCGTACTGAATAATTTGCCACTTTGCCACCAGCCAATCATCGGGCGTTTCCGATTCTCACTTGTGTTTGAAAATTTTCTTGAACTTTAATGAATGAAATATCGCTAACAACGTCAAAAAATAATAAAAACACTTCACCGTGAAACGCAAACATATATTTCTATTGAGTTTTGGGGCTCATGATTATATCTGATATATATGCAAGTTCCCTATTCAGGGCCAAGAACAAGATTTGTAACCTAAGAAACAAGATTCACGAAACGATGAAGAAGGTGGCAGAGGGTCCGTTCCAAGACAAACTGCATGCTCACCCCAATCTCTCAAGGAATCAGGTGATTTCTCTTAAAGAAATATTCAGTGCTGCTAAAACCGTGAAGAAAAATGGCAGAAGGTACTCCGAAGACTGGATGCTCTTGTGCATGCTATTTCATGTGCGCTCACCTGCTGGATACAAGTTCTCTCGCGAAAGTGAAATTTTGCCCTTGCCCACAATTAGAACTTTAAGGCGCTATTTATCGTTAGTGGATACATCATGTGGTTTTGACGACAGATTTTTTGAGCTCTTCAAGAGGCAGCTGTGCAGAAAAAAGGATATACAACTGTGTGACACTGTGGGATGAAATGTCTGTGCGTCAAAGTTTGTCGGTGTGCTGCAATAACCTCAGCTACGTGGGCTTAAGCGACTTGGCGAGGATGGGCCCAATGCTGAAACTGTCACTGAAATGGCAGATCATGCCCTGGTTGTAATGTTTCAGCCCATAGCTGACACTTACACGCAGCCAGGTGCTATGTTTGCCTCAAACGGTCCAGTGAAAGGGGACGTATTAGCAAAATTTTTATTAAAAGCCATCTTTATTCTAAAAAAATCGGGTGCTAAGGTTTGCTTCTGATAGTGCATCAACTAACAGGAAGCTTTGGACTAAATTTGGAATACGGGGACAACTGGGCAGTGAAAAAAAATTCATTTCAACATTCTTTGGACCCAAATCGCAAAATATTTGCGTTTGCTGATACCCCTCACTTGCTCAAGAATATCAGAAAGAAGAGATAATGGCATGGACAATAATGCACTTCGTGATGGTGAGGATGAGGCAGCATGCAGCTCAAAGGAATAATGAGGCATACAAGGAAAACTGTCACATCAGGAAAACTTCGAAATTTTCCTAAAGTTAATAAAAAATGACCTTCAAAAGTTCTACTTATTATTCGTTTTCATATTTGGCAATAACAACCTCTTATAAGTCAATAGCGCAATTTTTGCAGGAGATGATAGAGAGATGGAATGTGTGCCTACCGGTAAGCTTCATTTCCCCACGCTTTCCTCATACTGTTAGATTTTCCTATCCCTCCCTTCGTTGTAGAAACTCCCTTCCCTTTTTCTAAAATAAATTCTTAAATTAACTTATAATTTTTCGAAGGATCCGGTCTTCATTTAAATCTGTTATAATTTTCATGGCGCAATGTATAGGAGGCAAATACGCTTTCTGCTTGGGTGTAAGTACTAGTGCTGCCACTAGTTGACATTTCTGCCACGGCCTCAATAATCCGCCCATTTTTTTTTTAGAGTTTCAGAGGCGTGCTCGTGGTTTAACCTCAAATCCAGCTAATTTATTAGGAATAGCAGAAGACATATAAGATTTAATTTTCCATAAGCACAATTAAGGACATATATTTAGTCAAGATGGCTTATCTTGGAATAAAAAAATAGTTTACTCAGTGCTGAAAAATTAGAATAGTTACTAAACATTTCTTCGAAATAATTAAAAATTTTCATTGCATCATAAAGTCAAATACTCTTTTTTCCTGGAAATAAGAGATATTTTATCGTAGCAAACATCTAATTCGCTTCTTCCGAACCAAAATAAATAGTAATAGTCTATATATATATATATATATATAATAAATATTTCGTTCAAACAGGTGGTGAAAGAAAGAGTATAGGAAACACATAAAATGTGATGACACAATGGTGATGTGAAGATGGAATGATGGGCGATTCCAAGTGAAAAAAATTTACGCCTGTGAGCGGTTTGAGTGAATGAATGAATGGTTGTATGGCCGGAATGGCTCATTTCTACTTCTTGGGCTCTGCGTGCCCCGAAACGCCTGTTCTATATCTTTACCACTGTCTGTGTGCCTGATTCAAACTTTGCTTTCCTCTTCTGTGTACGTAATTTCTTCTCTGCCGGTGAGTGAAAATGTCCAGCGCCATCTCTCGGCGACTTTTACGGACTAATCTTGGGGGTGTTTGATTCATATAAACCCCCCACCGATTCCAGTGTTTCTTTAGTAGTCTAGATAGCTTAGTGGTCAGAGCAGCCGGCGCGAAATCGGAAGGTCCGTGGTTCAATTCCCGGTCTAGACGAATTTTTTTCACTTGGAATCGCCCATCATTCCATCTTCACATCACCATTGTGTCATCACATTTTATGTGTTTCCTATACTCTTTCTTTCACCACCTGTTTGAACGAAATATTTATTATTTACGCCTGTGAGCGGTTTGAGTGAATGAATGAATGGTTATATATATATATATATATATATATATATATATATATATATATATATATATATATATATATATATATATATATATATAATGTCTTGGTAGAAAATCGCTCTCGGCGACGATGCACATGCATAAATAAAACAGTGATACACTAAACAAACACAGAAACACGCAAAAAGGACACTCACAAAAGAAAACTTGTACGTTTCGACGTCAGGACGCCATCGTCAGCGGTAGAGGAATGATGAGTCCTCATCATTCCTCTACCGCTGACGATGGCGTCCTGACGTCGAAACGTACAAGTTTTCTTTTGTGAGTGTCCTTTTTGCGTGTTTCTGTGTTTGTTTAGTGTATCACTGTTTTATTTATGCATATATATATATATATATATATCGGAAAGATTTTCACTGTTGACCAATGCAGTCAATATTTGAAGGCTCCATTAGTTCTCCAAAAACTTTTAAACATACCTCTGTGCAGTATGTCTCGTCCTACCCATATTTCTTCTAATATTACAGCACACCGCACGCCATATGTTTATTGATTATTTAGTGAATACAGACGTTGTTTTTAGATATGATGCTAAAAAAATTAACTTGGGAAACAATAGGACAACCTAGGAAGACTTTTTTTTCCGCATTAGCGGGTGACTAGGAAGACTTATGGACTGGATCTTCATTGAAATTCATGGACTGCTCTGGGACAATTCAGTTCCATCAATCAAGACCAGCGAAAAAAATAGTGTGTGCAATTTTCATTTTATGATTGCCTAGAATATATATTTTCAATGAATATCATATTCGAATTATTTAGCGTGGTATGAATGAAATAAATAGAAGTTAAAAAGGAACTACTGCTTTGTGACCGGAAGATGTTTGTAATGGGATCTGAATATCGAAATGCTGTATTTTTACCCACAGCATGCTAAATTGCGTGTAATAAGCAATGGGGAAGCACGTCAGCATTGTGGAAGGAAAACTATTTTCATATATCTCTGCGGGCCGTTTCAATTACTCGCGGGGGATATAAAATGAAACAAGTATATATGGAGACAGAAAGGAGAATCCATGGATGAATCTTGCGCGAGAAAATAAAAATTTGGCTTATAAGCATTTAACCTCTAGAAAGGATCTGAACCAAGGTAATTTGTGCATGGAAAAACTGTTGAGTAGGTACTTCAAGCCTTTTTCAACGATATGCAGCCAATAAGAAGGCAACGGACCATTTAAACTCTCATCACGAAAACTGCTGAAAAGCCTGGATTTAGGAAGTAAGGCAAGGTGCAGGTAACGCAACGTATGAAATAGACGTTCTTTTGAATACGGATTAACTAGAAATGGCGAATATTTGGAGTGAAAACGGATCAAAAAGAGCAGAATAACGTAAGACTCTTACATTGGATCTTATGTGTGATCAGGATTCTACTATAATGATCTATAATGATGATGAGAACTGATCTAATGATATTCTTGGAGGTTACAGCAAGTGAACTCGGAGCCTATTTTTATCAGTTTAGCAATATTTGTTTCACAATTGTTTTTTGTATTTCTGAAGTGTGAATCTCTGCTTAAAATTTTTAACACTTTCAATATTTGTTTCCTTTCAATTTATAATGGTCAGAGAGGGTTGACCATGAAGTTAGTGTACATTAGTAATTGAGAATTTAATATGTAACAGCATTAATCTAAAACAGAGGAGACGCTGATTTCAATTATTATCAACTGGCTACATAAAATACTTCTAGCTTTTAAGCCGTTTTACGCTTTTTAAAAGTGTGAACTTGATAACTTTTTACCGCATAAAACGTTAGGGCAACTTTTGTTTGTGTAATCATGCGCTTTATATCTTTGGAATGCATTAAAGCCGATCTTATCTACTTAGTTGACTAAGAATGGTTATGGTGTCTCCCATTCCGTTTGCAGTAAAAGCCTTAATGCCGCCCTAAAACCCTGTGACCCCGTTTCTTCCCCCGCTGACCTGATGGCTGCCTGCCTCCTCCTCCAAACGGCGGCAGTCCCCTCATTGCTGTTTGAGCATTTCCCCCCTCAACCCCCCCCCCCCCTCAGTCACCTTTTTCCTCATCTACTCTCCGCTCACCGAAGCGCCTCCCGAATACGACATCGCTGCCGCCTTTCCGCTGTCTTCTCCAGTCTCCGAGGAAGATCGCGTCTTGTCCTTCCGACGGCTACTTCCCACCTCCCGCCCACTCGAACCCAACGTAAGAATTAATGTTTCTTCTCCCCAGATTCTATCCGCTTTATTTCTTTTGCCGGGGGAGGGAAAAATATTTTCTTTTTTCGGGGCTGGATAATCATTACGCGTAAGTCGACGCCACAAGAATATGGATTTTCGAGGACGTCTCTCCAGTCATGATCCTTCATTTTATTCTGTGTCTGAGATCCTGCAGCCGAGGGATCTACATCGACAACTACGAAGTACCGTGCAAACAACCACTAGGGTGTGTGGCACGGGGTGATTCCACACCAGGTATGCAGCACTCGTCCCAGTTCAAATCGGGACCTCGCACGTTCTCCCGGCCGCTAGGCGCAGACCAAAAAGCAGTCAGAAGAACAGTGCGCAGTCAAACTAGAAACTGGGAGAGTGCTCCGTAAAAGAACATGCAAACATGCAGTATATTGCTTAAGACACATAGAGTGATTAATATTACTAATACTATTAATTTATGAATACTACGAATACTATGAATACTAATAAAATAATGCCAGTCATATCAAGCGGTGTGAAGTGTTAGTAATGATTCTATGTTATTAAACACAAGTGAAAATTCTACTCTATCTATTGAGGGTGGGAGTTTCAGATGGTTGATCTATCGCAACTATTATGATCCCTTATTGTACGTGGGAAAAATTACATTTTAAATCTATCAGTTCTAAAGTCAATTTCCTTTATCTTATTCCAATGATTGCTTTTACCGTAGTACGTTGGCTCTAGATATATAGTTTGAACGCCCGGCAAAAAAAGTCTGCTTCGAATATGCGCAAAAGATTTAACTTGTATTTCTCCCTCGATCAGTTAGAGATTCGTACCCTAATTCATTCAACAATACGGTAACATTGCTAAGTTTATTGGAACAACGCTTTACAAATCTTGCTGCGCTCCGTTGTATTCGATCTATTTCTGAGATTAGTTCTACTTCGTAAGGGTCCCGTATGCTAGCGGCAAACTCCAAGTGAGTTCTCACAAGTGAAAAGAAGCAACGCTCTTTAACCTTCTCGTCACATTTTCCTAGTATTCTTTTAATAAATCCCACTTTGCCACTAGCCTGTCAGCAGAGTTCCCGAACAAACGGATGTCCAGGTATCAGATGCAGTGTTGGAGTTCTCGCGCTCTTACGCCCAGATTCAGCCTTCTCTTGAGAAACATGTCATTTTGGCGGGTTTCAAAATCTTGGCTGAAATTTTTCGCCTTTCGAGTGACGTCTTTCTTCCCATGGTGTGACATCTTTAGTAACTCCTGCCTCATATGTCCAGTATACCTACTCTCTGTAATGTGATATGATGCATTCAATCATTTTACTCTCACTTTTGAAACTTTTATGATTAATTATTTTTTAATAATTGATTAATCAATAAAATTCAAATGAAGTAGTAATTGAAATTCAATCTTTATATGATATATAAAATTATAAATATCACTCGTAAGAACACAAGAAATGCTTCATGCAAATCTGTGCATAGAAAAAAAAATCGCTTCAACCATCTTATAGTTTTTTTTAGTGCGTTTTATTTCAAAGCGCGCAGTCTTTGGCACGTCATCTCTCAAAATTTAAATTAGTATCATTCATCAAGTTGCAATATATTGAATTTTATGGGATAATTATTCTTGATTTTACCCTGATATTAGTTTAAAATTGGAGGATTTACCGAAGCTATTATCTATTACCTCAGCGTTGAGTATTTTATTTATTTATTCATTATAGTAAATATTTAGTTGTTGCGTAGAATAAAGATTGTACTATTTACGCAAATTATCCCCCATTTACAGAATAATTAACTTCTATCTCTTCAAGAGATCTTTAACTATAAAGCATTCGAATACCAAGACCAATTCCTTGATGGTTACTGTTAAATGGTAATCACTAATTTGTTTTTTTCCTCGTATTTCTGTGCCTAATAAGTGACTATTTAGCGAGTTTGAGGCATTTATTGTAAAGGTGTCTTCGGTCCTATGTTATGGAATAACATGCAAAACACTGGTATTTACTGAATGTCTTTAGTTTCATGATAGAAAGAACTTAGTTTTAATCCACACAATTTATTGAATACGACCCGGGTTTCATCAGCTTACATTTTGTGCCATCTTCATGTCCTGAAGATGGCACAAAATGTAAGTTGCTGAAACCCGGGTCGTATGAAACAAATAGTGTGGATTAAAACTAAGTTCTTTCTATCATGGATGTTACCAACTTCCACAAAGTTAAGAATGAAACGATTACTTATGATTATCTTTAGTGTCAATTTGACGGGATGAGATAAGACATGGAGTGCAGAATTTACGTACGCTATCACTTGTCCAATAACATGTACTTCTGTCATTGAAACCACATGGAGAGAGTATTTAAGAGAAACTGGGGAAACAAAACTAAAATTACAATAAAATACTGTGAAAATGTGAGGAGAGTAATAAAGGAGAATATGTAATGAACGCATGGCGGACAGTTGGAAATGGTTGATTGTTCTGGCATGTCGACTCGACTGAGCATAAATAATGGCTGGCTGAGGGGCAAATGGAGAGGCAGTGAAAAAGGAATGACGGCGGATCTGTCGACAATATGTAGTAATGTGTAATTATTGGTTGACAATAATTTGAATTGATGCCCGCAGCTCTCTTTTCGTTCGTATGTAACCATGTTTTATTTGATTCACCCCTCTTTTTCTCACCAGGGTCCAGTATCCTTCTTTGACTAAAATGTTTGGCATTATTTAAAAACAATACGTTTATTTTTGCATGGAAAAGTGTACTTGAGTCTGAGTTCGTCGTTTTAAGTTAAGAATTCGTGACACTACGTCTTTAAAAATTTGACTTATTCATCACCAAAAAGTTATTATTTCTATATTTTAGCTGACTCTATCTCTGGTTCCACTTTTAGAAATGTAAAAAAAAGCTACGAAAAAATGCTTGTGATATATGCATGTCCTTTTCTCTTATCTACTGACGACATAAAATTTTGGCATAGTATAATTGTCCTTTTTCCATTTATTCAAGGAAAACATTTATTTTTATATCTAAAAAGTAATAGCCTGCCTTTTTACCCGACCTTCATTAATTTTCTCTTTTGGATATCGACTAGTTAATTTAGTTCTTTAGTGCAATTTGAAGTTGTGATTGAATGTAGTCTGCCAAATGATGGAAGTTCGTTGAATTCTTTGTCTATGCTGTTTCTTTTTTCATTTTCTTCTCAGTAAACATGTGTTTGTGGACGGTAGCTGCATAATGTTTTGAAATACGTAATTGTTTTTTTTAGGTAAATCTACTCAATGTTTTTAGTGTAAATGCTTTAAAATACAATTTCCTTTGAGATAATATAGCGTAAATGTATTGCAATGGAAGAATTATTTGAATGTTTTTGCCAAAAAGGAGAATATACGTGATTACTCATGCTACAGTTTGGAATTAAAACTCTGCTCGGCATTATCGGCATCTATGTAGTTTGAGAATGGTTTATTTAGTAAATAAAATATTTGGCTCACTTAAAGTAAATATTTTTGTATTACTCAGGTAGTGTAGAAAATGAAATGAAATCCTGAAACAAGCCATTTTCACGATAAAATTCTAATTACCTATATGGCGCCAGCACAAGCGAAAGGACAATGTAATTAATTTATTTTATTTATCTTGTAGCAAGTTTTAAGGAGCAGTTATGACTCTTCATGAGAAAGAGCGTTTGATTAAGGACGATGGTAGACCCTTGACTTCTGTATTTTAGATCGTGACCAATGGGGTGCTCTACTAAATTTAAAAGAGCATTTTTTTTCGCATGTAACGATTAATAAATTAAAGCTATTTACATTTACAAAACAGCTCTTCATAATTATCAATATTCTTGTAGTTACAGAACGTCAAAGTTCGCGAATATTTCAAATGTATTTCGCGCGGAAGAAACGCCTTTTGTCTGGTGTGAAGTCAGAATGCGACAGCGGGTTTACTGGGTTTACCCCCGCCCCATGGCAATACAGCGATTCCGTGTTTCGGAGGGATGAGCGGTTATCGAAAAAAACCGGTGTTAGGTTAACCGGTTATTATCAGTGAGTAGAGTACTCGAATATTAAAACCTGAAGGAAAAAACTTTTTTTTTTCAGGTTTTATAACCTGAAGGTATAATAGGTTTTTAAAAGGTGTTGTTACGGATGTGGCACATTCATATTCTCTTGTGAGTGCATCGGTGGTGACTTACTCATTATAATGTGATTATTATTGTTGCTACACGGGAATTAATTCTGCTTTTGGTCAAAACTTTCGCCGTTTCTAAAAAAATGCCGGTTTTTTCTCATTGTGGACGACTACAGCTATAATAAATGTATATCAGTGGGGATTTTAGAAGTTAAGAGGCTAACATACGACATGTTTGTGATCATATTTCAGTGAAGTATTTAATTTAAGTTATAATTTTTTCGGCATCACATGAAGGCACGTAGGTAGTCAAATATTTGTATGCATCTCGAATGAGAAGATATAACTGGAATGGAACACTACCTAAGCTAGCGCTATAGTGTAATAAATATATATTACAATTCTTTTATTTGTGAGCAGCCAATTTTTTCTGGAGGTACACTTCACTGTAGGGATGATGACTCGCTAGTAACAAAGTCACTGTTTTTATTTTATCAGTAATTTCATTCCTGTTAATTGAAATCTAGATAATATGCATGACTGAGTTCTTACATTTGTTATTCATTGAGGGATGTGTTTTAGCGAATTACTTTCTCTATCTAAATGTTCTTCATTCATTCTCATTATGCAATTTGAGTGCAACAAGACCGAGCACTCCAAGTGTGGACAAATTGGAGTTGAATAAGGTACTACAATTCATATAATCTTATGGTTACAGTTTCTCCATTAAAAATCACCGTTATAATAAAAAAAGTTCCCCAAGTTAACTTCTTCGCCGAGTAATTACGTTTACTAGAAATTTCATGAAGACAAAAACTTCCGATCACCCTCGTGAGTTGGGTATTCGTTAGTAAAACGCTTTCACCGAGAATGATTACTTCACCGCACAATATGTATGGCTTATCGCATAGCCATGACGCATTTCATACCATCCCTTGATTTTTTAATTGAAATTGAGCAGAGATTATGTACAAATAACTTATGCTTCATTTCTCCAAATCCTCTCTCTTTCTCTTTGTTATGTACTAATTATTATTGGAACTTCATGCATTCCCTTACATCCGGGCAGCTTTTCTGCTAGCAGGAGCAAGTAGTTCCAAAATTCCCCGACAGAGGGCAGCCTTCCGGTGGTTTCACTCTGGTTATTTTTCGGTTAAACCAAGTAATAACCGAGTACTCGGTCGACTTAGATTAACCTGTCCAGAAAAACCTGAGCAGCTGCCAACAGCAAGGCCATTGATAGAACCATTGCCTTGGCCTGCAGTTGCTAGCACCAGCACTTTGTACCACCGCTTGATATGTTGGACATTATTTTGTTCTTTGCATGAAGTAGTATCTCTTAGCATTCATTAATTAACAGTATTAGTAATATTAACCACCAGATGTGTGTATAGCATTGTTCTGCATGTTTGCATGTTCATTTACGTAGCACTCCCCCAGTTTCCGGTTGGACTGTGCACTGTTCTCCTGACTGCTTTTTGGTGTCTGCGCCTAGCGGCCGAGGGAACGTGCGAGATTCCGATTTGAACTGGGACGAGTGCTGCATGCCTGGTGTGGAATCACCCCGTGCCACACACCCTAGTGGTGGCTTGCATGGAATTTCGTATATGTAGATGTACCGAGGTTCTCCAAGAGAGTGCAGGCTTCCGGTTATTTCACTCAGGTTTTTTTTCGGTAATAAAATAACCGAGTACTCAGGTTAACCTGCGCTGAAAGTAACCGGTTTTAACTGGTTAACCTAAGGGAAAAAATCAATTATGGATGTAACCGGTTATTTCTGCCCATCCCTAGTGTTTCACAGCTTCTAAGGTCGTGTGAACAACAGCTAAGTCCACAAATAAGCATTTGTGACCGAGTGTGTATGATTCGAGCGTAATAATAACGTAATGGCTGTCTCTGACTTTATAAAGGTACATTCAGGGAATATTCCAATCTTACTTAGCGTACATGTGCTTGAACTTATGCACTAAGGCACAGTGCACCATTTGTATGGCATGACTGAAGAATTTTCTCTTCCGTAGACAAGATATACAGCGACTCACAACTGCTAACTGACGAAACTAGGGATTGGAAATAGCACCACGGAACCGTATTTACTGGACTCTGACGTAACGCTCATCAAACATGGCGAAGAGTCGTTTTGAGCGCAAGGGGACAACACAATGTTCAAAGTTGAATTTTGCGAATAGTTCGCAAGTTACAGAAAAAACTGCTTGCATTGTAATTTTCAGAGTAGAGGGTACGTTTTAATCGCGTAATCATCCAGTTTTAGTAGACTACCCCATTCTGCATGTGCCACGAAAGTCAGGAACGTGGGTAAATATGTTTCAAAGGACAATGGGTGGCAGGGAGGAAAAATGAGAAAATGGAACGGAATGCTTTATTGGAGGTGGCGGCTAGGTGGTTGCTATTGAAGGTTTCCTTCGGCTGTATGTAGCCATTGTGTGGGAGTGTAATACCTTGGAGTGGGCGAGGGCGAAAGATGGAAGAGCAAGGAGGAAGGTTGAAGGGCAACCTTTAAGGCGACTCACTTCTTGTTCCATTCTGAACCTTGTTTTTATTTTATTATTATTCTTCGTCCTCTGCTCTCTGTGAGTAGCCCTTTGAGTGAAATTGAGGACGGGGGGTGGAGGTAGGGTGGTGTTCTCCCTTCTGGCTGTGTGAAGGGAAAGGTGACTGGGGCAAAAAATAACCAAAGGGAGGGAACTGAAGGAAAGAGGAGGGGACGGAGAAGTTGGGTGGGTGGAAAAAGGAATTATTTAGGAGAGGAATTAGAAGAAAAGAGGCCCCGAGGAAGACGAGTGGCGTGGTGAGAGACACGAGGGAGGGCGGGGGGATGGCAAGGGGAGGGGGGAGCTGGGGGGAGCAAGGTGTGAGAGAGGACTGGAAGTTAGGGAGCGATCATGGGGGAAAAGGGCTTAGAGTAAGTAGCAGGAAGGGCTGGGAGATGACGCAGCATTGGTGAAGAAAAATGTGAAACGATATTTTATATACGTATCAGAGCTGGCTGGTCGATATATATCGGCCGATTTTGATACTGCCGACAATTCGCGGTATCAGCCGATCGGATAATTTATGAAGTTTTGAGAAATATATAAAAGTTCATCGACTGGAAAGTTTTTTATTTTCATTGCGGGTCGACATTATTCATTGTACATTCTTTTTTATAAGGTTGTCTGGAACTCCGGAACGAAATAAAAAGAAACCAAGAAATATTCCAAATTGACTTTTTACTACCTTCTTCAAGTGCTCTAAGCAATGAATATTCCCTGGATTCTGTTCATTAACCTTTTACCTTAAGAGAAATGAAGCTCCTTCAGCGGGATTTGAAATGAAGCAATTATTGTGGATCGGTAGTAGATCTTCAACAGGGTACAAAAAGAAAAACAAAACGGCTATAATCAGTCTATTCAGGGACGTGAAGAATTAAGTCACTGCCAACGCACCCAATAAACTCAAAACTACCTACCTACTTGCTATGCCAACGTACGGCCAATCTATGTTTCCAATTATTCGCACAAAGATAAGAATTTTGGGCTTTTTGGGCCGAAGCCCAGACATTCACATGGTCATACCTTATTTATTGAGTACCTATAAACAGTTTTACTTCAAAGGTAAGTTAATACAAGACTTAAAGTAGCCAGGAGTCATACAAAGTTATGGTTCATTTACGATTGTACTAGTAAGGTAGAGTCGTTTGCTGTTCCAATTTTCCCTTAACGTATTCAGTCAGTGAACTAGCTTCATTGCCGTCCGTGAATTGATGATATTTATGCCTTAGTATGAAAATTATTATTTGAGAATGAGATGCTAGTTCAACGATGATGTTAAGATGCACATAATGCATTATGAGTACAAATAAAATATATTTTAGAACATATAATATATATACCTGCGCATGAATATTACATTATGTTAAGATGTTTTACTTTGTTGATTATTTGCGTATTTTTGAACCTTTGTAATTGGATTGGTGGTAGTGAGGTGTGGACTAGTACCAACGTTTAATGCAAGTGAACTATTGGTATCGGTTTTTAGCGTAAAAACGTATACGTGCCGGACTACACCAAGTATGCGTGCGTGGCTTATAATTTCGTTGAGGGCGTCTGGAGGCTTTGGATGTCCGTGGGAACGAGGGCACGGAGAATGGAGAGGGGATGACATGAATGAGAGCGAGAAGATGGTGATTTAAAATGTGGGAGTATTTTAGGGGGGAGGGAGGGAGAGGGGAGGAAGGGGTGGGCATGGAAAGGGTTAGGCTTCTCCCTCAATCCTTTCCCTACCTTTCCTCTGTCACATATATCTTATCTGGCTCCCACTCTTTCATTTCCTTACGGACCCTGTTTCTCTCCTCCCTGTCCCTCTTCTCTCAGTTCGACTTCTGCTCTCTTGCTAATTTCACCCCCATCTTTCATCCCTTCCCCCGTGTATCTTCACCCCGTCCTCTCGGCGGCTGTCCCCGTGCGTCCTCCACTCTCGTCTTGTCTCCTCCTCAACCTCCCATTCCATTCCCCCATTCTTTCATTTCTTTCCGACTCCTTGTGTCTCCGCACGTTGAGCAGATGGGGAAAAGGATTAAACCCAGGCCTCTCTGAACCAATGAAGAGTGGAGTACTCTCCCTACAGCTCGGAAAAGAATGAAGAGATGGAGGAGTGGTGGTGAATGGAGGAAGGACCTTAGGGATCCAAACTTTCGCGAACGTTCGCTCAGGCACTCTTTTATTTATTTTGGCGAATTTTATTTCCCTGTCGCTCTCCTATACGTGCTCTTTTCCGTGGCATATTCCCATCTCTCTTCGCTCTTGGATATCTGGGAAATGTTCGTATCCAAAGGTTTTTTTCCTCATTCCATGTACGACGTTTAGAAAAAAAGACATGCTTTCCCAGAAAAAAATAGCTATCCTTATTTGTTTCTTTAATCGGAGGCAATTTTGTGTGGTTTTTAATGAGTTGAGCATCCATTGCTTCAATAACCGGTTCATTATTAATTGATGGAACGTTTTCCTTTGATTTGCTCTGGAAAGTACAAAATGAGCTCTCGTTAATTAGATTGTACTTGAAGAGAATGTATTATGTACCAGCATTAAGGTGCTCTCTATTTTGCTAATAAATCTCTCAAAAGCCCTGATTTTTTCGCCTAAAAAAAGAGTATTATCTGAAAAATATTAGTTGCATTCTATGTAGTTACGGAGTGCTCGATTATGTTGCTGATCATCATAGATTTGAGATAAGGGAATAATGGGTGATGGCACTTTCTAGAATATAATAAAGTTGCATCCATATATAAAATGTTAATCATTATATTTTCGTCTTTCCTTTATTTAACAGCTACGGTTTTAGTTCTCAAGTAAGTTAGAATTATATCGTATTTATAATCCTTGTAATCGTAATTTGGACTTTCAAATTACTGTAAAGTATTTTTCTGGCTTGTTTCGAGTTAGTGAAACTATATAACTACCTTTTATCATTCAGAAGTGTATTATAATTTATTATTATAATTAAAGGGGAGAGGGGGACGGCTTACGACCACACCCCGGTTCTTAGACTCTAACAATAAGTCCATTATGTCATCTCTATCAGGTAGATCTTCACACAGGCAGTCCTGCCTCCCTCCAGAAGCTGACTAGCTGACCCGAGTTGAGGTATCTGAGTTCAGTAGTGGCGGGTAAGAAATTCCCCAACCAATTTTGCCATAGATTGGCCCACGTTGGACACTTTGTCAGAAGTTTCAGCGGAGTTTCCTCACCCTCCCCGCACCATCTGCACCGTACACTCAAGTGCACCCACTCGACGTGACGAATAAAATATATTTTACTGTTCTGTTAGTACATTCCACGATAAAAATGGTTTATTGATGACCCTGGTTATTACTGCTCAGCCATCATTATCAAGGTGAATTTACAGTTCAAGCGTGTCAATATATAGAGAAGACACAGAGACGGGGTGGGGGTAGTGATGGAAAAATCGATTTAGATTAAAATCGCAAATCGAGTTTTAATAGTCAAAGATCGAGGAAATCGAGATCGAGCCATGATCTACGAGTTTCGATCCAAACTCGATTTTTCAACTTCGATATTGACCATTTCGTACCGTTTCGCGATCAGAGTGCTGAGTATGATAACGTCATCCGTCCCGTGTGAAAGACTTTTCTGTAAGGCCGGTGGAATTGGAAATGCACGCCCTAGATTATCAAGAAAGTATCTCAATCAGTTTATCTTTCTTAAAACGTTTAGTGAAGTCGAATGGTTCCAAGCGGTGATCCCCAAAATTTAATGTGCGTGCATTTGTAAATTTGTACTACAAATAATTCAAGAATGTATTCCAAGTACATTTTTAGGGATTTTTTATACTTTTCAAATATGTATTGCGTTTTTCGAATGAATGATAAACATGTTTTTGTACCAACTGTATTTTTCTCAAAAAAGAACCGTCGATTTTTTCGATTAATCGACCTTTTGGTTAAAATTTCAATTTGTGTTGAAAAGTCGAGCTTTTCATTTCGATTAAAAATCGATTGGAAATCGATTTTGACCGACATTTTTCCATCACTATGTGGGGGGGGAGAAGTGATAGTTGTCAATTATTAATTAATGTATATATTGACCACGTATAAATAACCTCTTCTGTTAACTTTTTGAGTTTTGGTCAAATAAAAAACATTTTTTTGTCTCACTGCCAACGTTTCGGCAAATTTATTGCCATCCTCAGGGATAATTAAAAACAAAAAAACAAAATTAACAACATAAACAGGTATAAGCAGAAAAATAACAATTGTTAACAAATTTGGTGATAACTACACTGTACATTTTTTTATATCGGGTACACTAATTTGACAAAGAAAAACGACCGATATGACGTTGGCAGTGAAGAAAAAAAGAATTTTTATTTGATCAAAACTCAATAGGTAAGTTAAAAGAAGAGGTTGTCAATTACGTCAGAGACGTGGGTCACTCTCAGGTACGGTCAGTGAGAGGGGGTGGGGAATGGTATATTTTTGTTGGTACCGGCATTAATTTCGTGATCCTCCTCGGTTAAGTTCAGTGGTTGGTGGTCGAGTGGACGGTGCAAAACATTATAGTGTATAGTGTAGTGTCATATTCGTTTGTGAAGAAGGGAGAACATTATTCAGGATAAATGTCTTAACTGACATTACCTTTGCTAAACGTACCACAGGAAGGACTTAATACACGCATGGCACCTGCATTTGTATTTACAATAAGAACTCATTTTCTCCTATTTGGGTACATTTAATGGTGGAGAACTTATTAGACTCGGTTAATCCAAATATAGTCGGTAAAAAACATTCCTTCCGGCCGTGGGCACAGTGTTGTTTGTTTTATTTGGCTCTGTGAATTTAAAAATTTTCATCTCGACAATCTGTGACTTGAGTCATCTTCAAACCTTTGTCAAAGGTTTTATGGAGCGAGTTTGATTACTGAGTGACAGGCAGAATTAGAAGAAAACATGCCATTGATATCAAGTCATCAATCATTCAAGATCTTTAAATCAACGTTCATTTTCTTAAATTCTCCCCGCCTTGCGATACTCATACCCGTTCGCTCAGAGGCTTCGTCAAAATGTTTGACCTCTGAAAATCATCTTCGTAGACATTTTCTGTACAGAGTATGTAGACAATGGAGGTGCTCTGATTCGGACGGTTCCGGGAAAAATCATCCCTCGACTTGACTATCGAGATGGTTGGTCGTATGCCTCCTCTCTGTGGGAATTGAGACGGGCAAACATTTTCCCCGTGCTCACTGCGAGCACTTCAGGTGCCAGGGAGCAGGGTAGGAGGGAAATGTGTGTCCTATCTCAATTCAAGCGATTCCACCTCTCGTCTGAATCGGGAGTAGGGTGGGAATTTGGAGGAGGATTTATCTTCCATGGGGAAAAGAAAGCAGAGGAAGAGCGGGAGAAATATCAAGTGTCTCTCGAGCCCCATTCTTCCCTCTTCCCGACGCTCTTGTATTAACTCGGGAGGTCTCTGTGTGTGTGTGTGTGTGTGGTTGAATGTTGGCTTGTTTGCCAGCGCCCTGTAGCGTTTTCGGGCGCGCAAGATGGTCGTTGGGCAAGGAGAGAGAAGGTCCTTAAGAACATGGCTTTATGCGGTGGGTGAGGAAAACCTGACACGCATGCAGATTGCTTTTCCTCTCGGGCTGTGGTTTGAGGTCCGAGGGCAGTTGGGGGGGAGGGGAGGAAGGGGGGGGGAGGCTAAGGAAGGAGGTTGTAGTGTTTACCGTTCGATGTGGCTCTCACTGCTCTATTCCATCGGCGAGGGATCCGCAAAGCCCCTCTTCGTTGCCCCCGCTGCCCTCTCTACTTCCCCCTGCCCCTATCAACACTGCCCCCCCACCCCAATAATCCTCCCCCCCCCAATACATATATAGACAACGAAGCATCGCGAAAGACCGAAAACTTGCTCTGATTTTTATTGCTTCTGTTCCGCTGGGGGGAATCCGACGAATTGTTGCCCGGACGTATCCAAGGCATCACTCCTTAGGCGAGTGGCTGGTATGTCAATTGCGAGCATTTATTTTTGGTCCTCATTTTTGCTCGGCCGGAGGAGAAAATTGCTCGAACTTGTTCAGACATCGTCATGAGTTATCTCTCCCTGCGAGATGCTAACCTAATTTGTATAGCAACACGTAATATTGAGACTTTCATTCAGTTTTTTTAGCTTTAGTCTGAACCGCAAGAATACGGTGAATTTCATTTGTCATCAACTTATATAATTTCATGCATTTTTAGGCAATGAAAATTGTTTTTAAATAATATTTTATTCTAGTTGCGTATACTACTTACTTCTAAAAATACGAATATGGAATATGTTGGCCTCTCTTTTTCCCTCTCCACACTTGAATGTAGAGTAAGATTAAAACTAAATCGTTCATTTCCTTGATGGTTTCATATTTTTTTCAGAAATAAGATTCATTTATATGAGTCCAACCATGGTTTGGAAAGGGATCAATTAAGGAAACATTCACATGAATAATGTATTACTCTCAGAATAGAAATTCTTAAATTATTGTGAATAAAATTATCTTGGATGTGTGATTTATCCATTTGCATATAATAGTGATAAACTTTAATTAAAGACTGTAAATGGTTACTTAGTAAAAGTCAATGGCAATACTCTCATTAGAAAATCGCAACTTATCCGTAGCTCCTTATTCTTGATATAGAGGTTTTCCACATTAAACCACTTCATTTAGTATAAACAGTTTTTCTATGTATTAAGTGATTTGGTTACACACACCTAGTCAACGCTGGTTTACCAACGTTGATTGTTATATTTCTCCTAAAATTTAAGTTGAATTTTAAATATTAAATTAAATTAACTTAATTAAAGGTAGCGCCTCATTAAAAGTCCACCATGTAGTTCTGTGCTCGGTTTCATTCAAAACCGATATAGAATCATATTTTAAAACTGAAAACCATTCTATGAATAAATACATTATCTGTGTAAGTATACGTACTCAGGGTTTTCAACCTATAATTCTACTTCTACAAAATGGGAATTTCCCGAGGTTTCTCCTTGTGTTCACATCGAAATATTTACTGAAGAGAATTACAATTTAAGTGTATCTTAGAGAAACCTTTGAAGTGTTTACTTATTGACGATCTTCATTCAAGAATCTGGCTAATAATTAGGAGGCTTAGATTAACTCCCACAGACGGGCCATCGATTTCATTGAAGTGAAAAAACGCCTGTGTTTAATGGGAAGTGGACAATGTAAAGAAAAGACGCTTGACAGAGAAGCATCGACTTAGCCACGAAGGAAGTGTATGTACACGGCGGTATGAGAAGTCAAAGAAGTGAGCGTTACATTTACGTTTGCGTTGATGTTTTTCGGAAGACGGCTGAAAAGTTTTGGGGTAAGAAGCAAGCGGGAGAATGGGTGTTGTGAGCGTGGCGGTTTTGTGCACTTGTGCCTTTCGTATTTACTCTCATTGGGGATGGGGGTTTCCTTTTGTGGTGTGGGACTTACATAGGTACTACCCTGTGAGCCACCACATGGGCGTGTGGCAGGGGGTGTTAGGACACAAGCCGCGTAAATGTCTGAAGGAGAATGTTAAAGGTGGGTGAAAAGATGAAGTGTATTTCGGCAGTGTTTTCAGTGGATTTCAGCTTGTTATTATGGTCACTTGTTGTGCGTAGAAATAAAGAATGTTTGTACTTATCTGTTCGGCAATGTATCTCTCTTATTTTATCTTTCCTGTCGGACTTAGAGATGTAGTGCGGCGTCAAAATGATATTCTCCGTGTCACACTGAAACACACCCGTTCGTAATTTCTCAAGCAGTCTAAGCCTAGCGCGTAACCTCCGAGTCTCTAGTGGATCCCAATCTAATCCCTCTAAAAGCATATCTCTTCTGTGCGGTATGCATAATTAATCTCTTTGTTCACTCGTAGCAGTTTTTAAAGTAGCGCACAACTTTCCTTTGCATTTTATACATTTTTCCGATCAAAATTTCTGTCCAGGGTCCCAAATGTTCGGGGCGTATTTGAGGGTTTGCCTAACCAGAGCGAAGTAGCACCTCTCTTTCACCTTTCCATCCGAGGACCTTCTTACTATACATCTGAGAAATCCTAGTTTATTTAAGGAGGTGCCGCAAATGTTTAATATGTATGTTCTCCACCATAGGTATGAAGTTAAGGTAATTTCCAGATATTTTACTTCGTCTGACGTAACACAATTTATTTTCAAGCATTCGGGTGGAAAATCCGCAGTTTCCCCCTTGTATCCGGCCAATTCAAAGATGTCTCAACATATTTTCAAATTCGAGGTTAGTTCAATCAACTCTCACGTTACAATATAAAGCTATCCTATATTTTACGCAGCGGGTTCTAAAACTACATGCAATTACGAGTATTTAAAATAAAAAAACACGTCATTTCATCCACCCACAAGTTGTAGAGCGGGTTTTGTCGTCTGAGGTCCCGAAATTTCCCACTGTGCGGCGTTTCTCGGGCGATGGAGTTGTGGGTATCGTGGAATTGGAACCTTTCAACGCGCGGCTTGGGCCGCTGGAGGACCGATGGGGAATCGAAGGGAAGTGGCGACGGGTCGCAGGCTTCGGCACCTTGCATTATTTCGGGGTTTCATCGCAGCACATCCTAAATGAGACTCCTGTGGAGGCCGTGAAAATGACGGGCGCAGAAATAAAAAAAACGACGGTTGCGTCAGCGCCACATTGTCAGAGGGGACACTTGACATCTTGCAGGCTGGTAGTGCCACATTTCTTGCCATATTTTCCATTTGATAAAAAAGTGAAACCTCCAGCGTGTATGGAAAATTGAACGATGTACATATTATAAAGAATTCTTGGAACAGAAGTTTATATTAAGCATGCACTGTCCGATGATGGATGAAATAATATTAACACATTTTAAAACTTCATGGATATCTAAATTTGACCAGTTGAATGGTATGAGTCGAATTAAAGATTAAAAGTCATGTTCATTCCATTGGAGTTTAGTTTATATAGAATAGTTTTTGTGTGGTACTAAATTGAACAGAACGGCGTAACTTCTCTGAAAAGGCTAAATATTTTATGGTGAAATTTACCTCTTGCCTAAACTTTCCATCATCAGGTACATGCAATGTCACAAACCTAGGTACTACAGGAGGTGCATTCGTTATAAATATGACGAGAAGACGGCAAATTAAGCCGAAGTCATATCGTTACTAAGCTTACCTCTTTTTTGCTGCGGTACGATTCTGTTTAATTTGTTGTGGAGTCGTTCTGCCACGTCCACAGGCGAGGTAGAATCAACTCGATATTCTCAGGCGTTAATTTGTAAAATTCCATGTTGACAGAATCAAAACAAACTTTGTAAATTTTACAATGGATTTTATTTAATACGACCTGTTTCATCGCATGAGCGACATCTTCAGGAAGATCACCTGAAGTTTAAATGAAACCGGTCGTATTGAATAAAATCCATTGTAAAATTTACAGTAAGTTTTTTTTTTATTCTGTCGAGTTGAGAATGTTGGCGTGATTTCTATCTCACTCTGTGGAATTCCGGTTTGCATTCGTAAACTCGTAAGGTATTATGAAATTATCTCCGTTCCGTCCACGCATTGTGATCGCGTAAAATAATTATTTGGCCAGCACTGATACATGAGGTGTATTTTACAATTCTTCCCGTGTTTATGCCAAAATCTTGCCTGAATAATTACTCTAGAAGTTCACTTTAATCCACAGGAGAGTCGTTAGCATGCTCTTTTAACGGTGAATTTAATTTCTCCTCCGGCCCGCAGTGATAACGATTTCCCGACGGAATTTGTGTAAGCAGTACAAATTGGAAATAGAAATTAACCGTCACATTTGTAACTGAAATGGACGGGCATGAAAGTAATTAATGACAAAATATGGCTAAGGTGACGTCTGTGTCTGTCTCCTGGACACGGAGGAAGCGGTACATAGCAACGGGCAGTGCATGGCGGGTCACAGGAGGATTGGGTGTGGACGGGAGGGGAGGGAGGGAGAAAGGGGAAGCTTAGGAGGAGGGGGGGGGGCAAGTCCAGGCGGAACCCGGTCGAAAAAAAAATGCCTAGCGAAATGCGGTCCCGATGAAAAAGTCTGTGAACACGTCATGCGAAATGTTTCGTGGTTAGCGCGCTTGCAGAAAAGTGAAGAAAAAACTAAACCGGCCGGTCATTTTGAATGGGGATACCTTTTTTAAATTTATTTTTAGGTGGATGCATTTTATGAGTTCAAATATAGCGTTTGGTTGAATTTTGCACGCATGCAGTTGCTAAATGTATATAAAAAAATGCATTATCTGATTTTTTAAAGCTTTTTTTGGCGAGCTGCAAAGTAGGGCGTGGTGGCATGATGTGTGTGCGGCCAACAATTTCGGCATGAATTTTTGATTAATTCATCCCCCGTACGAAAAAAATATGATTCTTAATGACTGCGTTTTTTAATTAATTCGTATTTTTTCCTCCCCTTGTGTTCGGACCATGTTCCATATCCTCCCAGCTTTTAGATTAATCTACCGTAAAAAATTTCACGTGGAAAAGGTTTTTTTCCATGGGCTCTTTGTCAAAAATAAAAACCTTTGTAAGCGTCCTGACGTACTCTTGACTAAAACATGAGAAATTATGGATGCGTTTTTATATGGTAAATGCATGGGTGCAGTTCTACAGTCGGAATGTTTTTGCGAGGAATATCATTTTTCTCCAGGATAAGTATGTACTGCTTTTAGTGGCTATTTTCGATCTTAAACACTTAATGGAAACGTCACTTGTACTATCCATGATAAAAGAGAACTCTTTATGTTATAATTATAAAGGTTACTATACTAATTATAATTTATTCCAAGTTTTGGTGCCAGTTATTAATTTTCTGGGTTGTAACCATTTATTGGATACGTTAATACTTACTAAAGCACCAATTCAAGAACATAAACGTCCTCTTAAGAACTATTGGATCGTTTTATCTAATTGCTTCCTTGCAGTTGTTTGATTATCGAAGAAAAAATTAATAATATTCTATTATCACTCATCATTTATCATTATCACTTTATAGTGAGAAATATTCATAAAACTTGAAAACTTGTCACTTGCAGCAAACTCATACAAAAATCTATACAGTATTTACAAGGCATATGTTCTTTGCAGACTAATAGGAGTCAACATTTGCTGGTTTATTTAAAAATTCATGCCAGTTTTTTCTTTAAATTATGTAACTCATTTAAGTTAATTTTGGAAATTTTAGTATCAGTGTTGTCGTGTCGGTAATCGACACTCTGCTGCATAGGGCCTACAGCATTGCGGACACAAAATTATTCCCGGCTGAGAAACGATAAATAACAGAAGCCCTACAGAGAAATGGGTACTCATCAAGATCGGCACTTATAAGCGCGCCTCAATGTTGGGGAAGAGGATCCGAAAGCAAACGTCAGCAGGCCAAATCAGCCGACCAAGAGGAGTCCACCAGCCTTCCTGTGCGTTGTGCTAGCCCTGTGATGACTGATACTCTCTTACTTGGAGACGCTGGTAGTGCCTTCATGGTTTTAATTACAACTTCGCTGTAATTAAAACCGTGTTCAGAAGTTCAAGTTCAAGAGACGTTCAAGTGCAAGTGACGAGAGACTTGCTTTTTTGGCGCTCTGCCTCATTCAATCTCTTTCATATTTTGCGAATGCGTTATTTTCTTTTTCGCTCATTTTTTCTCTCTTTTTACTCTTATTCTCTCAATCTTTTATTTCTTCCTTCTAAAAACCAGGTTGCTTCACTTTAACAATTCTCTCTCCATCTTTTCAGCCGGCTAACGCTGGTGGATTTTTAAAGATTTCTATCCATTGTGGAATTGTTGTATGCCTATGCAATGGTGACAACCAAGCATATAAATATTTGTTAGAGACAAGCCAAGATCGTAGTTCAAGGGTAGGGATTTGTCATACTTTTAGTGTCACGTTTGAGACATAAAAAGAGTTGCAAATTTTTCATGTGGAAAAGTATATAAAAGTTCTGAAAATTACTAGTGAATATCAGCCAAGGAGATAGTATTTAAAAATGTAAAAAGTTTACTTTAATTATTTTTATATTTTAAGGAATATTGATATATATCCATTAATGTCACGTATGGGACACAGAGGAACCAAAAGTTTCAAGTGGAAAAAGGTGGATATTCTTTACCAAAAGTGATTTAATTAGTAATATTCACAGAAAATAACTTTAAATAGTTTTACCTTGCAGCCTATACCAAAAAAATTCCAGTCTTCTTGAAAGTACAAATTAACACTCACAAACATTGTTAACCTTTTACATTGGTGTCACATTTCTTAGTTAGTCTCTATTCAAACATCATTACCAGAAACATAAAATTAAATTTATGTATTCCATATTTAGAGATGCTTGAAATATACGTTATTTAACAATGTTAAGATGGGAAATGACTCGCTCATGAACTTTTACCAATATATCATTGGGATGACCTTCCGGTGGAATGCTCCAAGGAAAGTCGCTAAGATTTTGCCGAACCCCAAACAAAAGATCCCCAGCACCATGATGGAGGGAGTGTACAAGATCAACTATACTGCGAAATGTTAGCAAGAATTATATCTAAATACAATTTTTTGCTCGGAATAATGTCTTGATATTTGTTCGAAACCGTGAAAATAATATTTAATGAATTATTCCGTGTTAAGAGAAAATTATGAACGCGTGTAATTGAATCTTTTCAAAATATATGTCAAGTGCCATATGGTTACCTGTTAAAAAATCATTGAATTGTCATGAACCTAAATGGATAACATGGAATTATTTTCGCTTGTAATTATGGATATTATTGGATAAGGACACGTATAAAAAGTTTTGCGCAAATCTGTAACTAAACAAAAATAGCTCCAACCACTTTAATTCTCATTATTGTGGGCATTGTTGCCAACCTTATCTTAGGCCCTCTATTGACAGATGCCTGCTGCCGTTCAGGTGAATGGAGGGTCGGCCTATCGAAGAAAATTTGACGCTGGATTCTGGGGTATTGTTTTCCTTGTGAAGGGGTTTACGGCGGGAATCGGCCTTGACCGACCTCAGAACTATAGGCTGCTTGGTCGAGCTTGAGGTGGTGACGGACGATCGTGCCTCGAGTCTGAGTGGATTGGCGAGGACGACCAAATGGGCCGGGCAAGGGAGTGCGGTGAGTTCTTGAGGGAAGGGAAGGGCTACCAAGCTCTACTAATGTTCCTGGAAGAGCTACCAAGAGAAAGGCCATAGTTGCGATCGGCGCAGCGAATATCGGCAAGATACGTTTAAGGCCGTTACGATAATCTCGTTAGTGCTACTGACCTTTTGCAGCAACTGGGATGGGAAAAGCTTTCAGACCGTCGATTAAAATTTAGACTCAATCTATTATGTAAGTTCCAAACCGCTCTATTCTCTGACGACGTTGATAATATTTTACGAAATCCGACATACTACGGTAGATCAGATCATGAGAATAAAATTAGGGAACTAGACAGCAGAACGGACAGATTTCAAATGTCATTTTTCCCACGAACAAAAGGGACCATTACAGCGGCCAATGAGACTTTTATCTAGGTTTGTATATAGGTAGTATAGCTCTTAGTAGTAGTAGTACTCCCTAATACTTGAATCCTTATCTGTTACCTAGTACTAACAGCACGCCGTGCTTGTTTTCTACATAAGTCCTGAGTCTCTATCCATTTTTACAGTTACAAAATACATATATATTAACGGTCCCTCTCCATTGTGATAATATCTGTAGTGCAGTGCATGCTTGTGAGGCTTCGCCTCGTGACAAGCATTAGAGATTAATGCCCCACACCCCCTGCCACACATCCCTGAGGTGGCTTGCAGGGTATTTGGCATGGCGTTTCACGATGACTCAGGTTTAGTTCTGGAGTTGTGCTTTCATTCAGATGCTCCACAGTGTAGGATTTTATTTCGTCGTCTACCCCAAGTCCCTTTGTCTCCTTTAGAACCACAACATCCATAACCAGAATTCGGACCCGTGACCTTTGAATCACCAGGCCAGCCCTCCAATGGGCTCTTTTTGTCGTTTTAGGTTGTGTGTTGACTTTTCTGAAGATCGATTTAAGTTCTGATGCGTAAGATACTACATTTTTTGGGAAATGTAGCGAAAGGTAACCAATGTCATTTTGAAAATGGTGTAAAACTGTCACTTCGCGCACGTGTAAAAACTTACAACTCTTATACCAAGGAAACAATCGTTGATGAATGTCATTAAGAGTTCCTCACTGATCGATATTTAACGTAGTATTTTGATTCTTATTGAAAAAATATTTAATGAATTTTCAAGTTATTCGAAAAAAACATTCTTGGACCAAATTTCACTGAAGCACATCTGTTTATGTAGAGGACATCTCCATGCATGCTGTAAAGTTAATGATGCACAAATTATATTTTCCATTTTTCGCCAACATTAAAGCATTGTTATGGCGTTTATTTTCGGCGCGTAATTTGAAATTTAAGTGAAAACTATTCATCAATAGCACCTGTTTTTTACTCGGCATAATATCTTGATATTTGTTATCAGTCTATATGTATATATAAAGAAGGTTTGTCTGTCGTTTGTCTGTTTGATTTTTTTACAAATCTGCAGTTTTACTCTGATGATGCTGAAATTTTGCAGACATGTAGCTCAAGACAGGAGAAAAGTTATAGACTATTTTAAAAAGAACTCAGGGTCCCAAAAGGTCCAAAAAGGTTGGTGGTCTACGCTACGTATTGAGTTACGGCAGTGGTTTCTTTTTTTGGTTTTTAAAATTACTTCCGCTCAAGGGATATTTTCATCAAATGGCTGAAAGACTGAAGTTTATGATTCTTACAATCAATTATCTTTTCCAATTCGTATTTGTCTGAAAAGACGTTTTTAGTTTCAAAAACACACACTTTTCTCTTAAATCAACAATAGCATATTTACTTGACAGCCAGATTTTGGTCCTTAACGGATTTGAAATTCATTTTGCTCAGTTAAGTTGATTAGGAAAGCTAAGCATTGGGTTTTGTGCAGTAATTTAAGTTTTTGCTTTTTAAAACTAATATCACTCAAGATAGAGAGTTAAAGTTTATTTTATCAGATACCCGAAAGAGTGAAGCTTCTTAATTTTTCAATAGATTCTCCTGTAATATGATGAGTTATGAAGGAAGTATGATCCCTAACACCGCCGGGTAGGCTTGTGCGATGACCGATTTTGGTCATCGAATTTCAATGAAAAAATTTCATCGAAATGTTTCGATCACGATGCCTGTCATCGATCATCGTATAGAGTGTGCACGATGATCGGTGACTATCGATGAATATCGATGATCGATGATCGATGAATGTCGATGATCGATGAATTACGATGGTCGATGACTCTCGATGAACTGTGCAGCGATATATCGCTGTGATTGAATCACATATACTGAAAAGTAGCAATCACAGCCTGTGACTAAATAATCGAAATCACTGTGACTGTGAATTCGGTGAATTTAGCCGATTTAGCTCAGGCTGCTACCGCTGCTACCAACTGCACCAGTGCAACCAACGAATACAATGCTACCACTGCTACTGCGTATTAACTGTGATTGAACGTGATCGCTACTTCTGTATCGTCTACCACAAACTTGAGGAAAAACATGAATTCCAAACATCCCACTGTGGCCTTGCCATCGTCCTCAAGGCGCAATAGCTGGGGTGCTTATACTTTATACATACATTTTAGATCTAAGGCGTTCAAATTAATTGAAAAAAAAGAAGAAAAAATAGTGATATAAGGATATCGTTCATCCCCATCGATGGTTCTCATCGATTCATCGACATCAATGATTCGCATCAACTCATCGACTCATCGGGATCGATGATTCTCATCGACATCGATGATTCGCATCGACTCATCGGCATCGATGATTCTCATGGAATCATCGACATCGATGGTCGATGACATTCATCGTCATCGATTACAGTCATCGCACCGCGATGACTAAAATCATCGTCGATGACTTCGATTAATCGACTCATCGCACAAGCCTACCGCCGGGTATTTCAGCTCGTCATTATAATAATATGAAACGTATTATTTTGCGTGTAGGAGAAAATATGTGATATGTAGTCGAATTATTTCAAAATATATGTCGTGAGCGAGAAGGCCACATGCTAAACTAGCATTGACTTTCCGAGAAACCAAATGGGTGACATGAAAAATTTTCCCCTTAAATTTATAGATATTACTATTACGGACACTTAAGGTGGTTTGAACGAGATAGTTCCCTAGTCATAATGGAGACCATATAAATTTTTTTTTATTTCAGCGTCTGTAAGAAGTATGAAATAAATAATGCAACATTAATGGCGCAAAGATATAGTTATATATTATCAAAATTCGCTGTAATTAAATAAATAAAGCTACATAAGTCTTTAGCTTGACTCTTTTTTCCCGCCCAACGGCTGTAAACCCTTCAAAACAGCAGGTTTATTTGCGATTTTGTCAAAATTACTGTGGTGAGTAATATACTATTTTTTATAAATAGTAGAGAAAACATGCAATACACACACCGTTAGTTTTTTGACGAAATCTAGGTGCTAGAAGTTCCTAATTTTTTAATTATTCTCCCTCTGGCGCGTGCAGCCATACTCTATCCCATGTAAAACCGTTTATATTTTCAGGCGAATAGCTCAAAAAGTAGTTCGGCAACGGGTTGATGTTTTGATATCAGTGGTAAGATGAGTTTTTTCTTTAAAATGACGCATAATTCATCAAACTCTAGGTGAAGTGGTTTTTCGCTCCTTAAGCAAAGCTTCACCCAAATCAGAACACAAATGAAAATCACTCCAAACTCGGTCCCTTACGGTCGCGAAGTCATGGAATAGGGTTCGTCGCTCGCTATCCTCTCTCCGGTCCCTGCGTCACCGTCCATCCGCCCGCGAAAGGAAAGATGGCGGTGCGGCGAAGGAGGAAGGGAGAATAGGCATGTAAAAAGTGGGGATCGCCATCTGTCTTTCAATGCCAGGGAATCGCGCTGGTGCGCGAGATAGAGTAGGTACTGGTCATTCACGCGTAAGACCCACATTTGATTCCAGGCGGTGACGGAAAATTTTTCGATGATAATCCCACCCCTACTTGGGTGCTTAGCGGAGAGAACTACAAGTTCAGTACTCCGACCTCTTAAGGTGGTTCCACCGTAAAATGACTTAAATGTCATTTTATTCATATTTTGTCTACTTGTAGAAATATTTGTCCTCTATCTGATATGAACAACAAAATAATACCTTTCCACGCTATTTTATTCTATAATTGAACTTGAAATTACATGGTGTTCAATGGGAGTATGAGAGAAACACGGGGAAAAATAGTATTTTTCCATAAAATACAAATGCCATTTTCGTGGAAAACTGTCTCTTAGAAGGAAATAATCTAGAGAAATTGAATAAAAATAAAATACAGGCACCTTACCACCTTATTTTTTTAGTTATTAGGGAATTACTGCCGTAATTGAGGTCAAAATGCGGTAATTCGTAGGAAATGACGCTGCAGTCGGCTCCTATGGCTGGAAAAAAGTGCTCATTTAAAATACATTCGTGGAATAATCTGCATTTTTTCTACTTTACTTTTGGTTTTCTGTAGGTAACGCATTTCATCAGCGAAAGCAGGATTTTTTGGACAAAATATAAAAAATGTGGAATTTAGTATTTGTTTTGACTCTCACAGTCGCGGCGGAACCTCCTTAAGCATCATTAAATTCTCAAACCCTATCCCCTTATATCAAGGAAGAACCGTGTGAAAATTTGGTGAATTTACAAGTACTGTTGGCGATAATTACCTTTATAGCGAAGGATTTTGAATTTTTAATGCGGCTTTCTGTCCCATTTATAATTAAAGTAAGTTAGAACGATACTGTAATAACCTATTTAGATGTTATGTGATCACAGAGATGACTAAATAAGACCATTTAACTTGTATTTTGTGTTTTGTATTTATATCTGATAGTATACTGTCGACTACTGTCCAACTGTTGTGTGTTAGATTGTACTCCCATATTTTCATCGTTTTCCATTAAGGTATTTACACGGAGCTTGACGTAATGGAAAAGGATGGGTCTAAAATTTCGGACCGGTCCAATCGTACGATAATCTTTCTGATTAATTAATGTTTACGGTCCTAAGCGTTACGTTTCGTTCGATGATGAAGATGCTCTTGGGTCAACGTCGAGTGTGCAGTTACTAAATAACGTCCATTACACTTTGATGCTTTCCATCGCGTATCAGAATCTTTGAGGGTCGCTTTTTGGTTGTTGTTGTTGTTGAAAATTGTGATCGCCATCGAAATATTTCGTATTTTTTTGTCTCGCCCGTGCTGTTGCTCCTTGGTGAGTTTTTTTAATCCACGTGTTTTTTGGGAACCAACGGTTAACAGCGGAGCGTGTCATTACATGCTTCGCTCTCCACCCACCCCTGTCACTCCACCGGGGGGGAAAAGAGATCTCTCGCTGCATCTATTTTTATCGCCGAAAGCGCTCCAAACCCAAAACCACCACCCCCTCCCCCCCCCTTGGTCCTCCCCACTGCCAGCCTCGCCAATTTCGAATTTTCGCGAGCGGAAGAGGGGCGGGTGTTGCGGCGAACTCATATTTCATTGCGATCGTGACAAGTGGAGGGGAAAGTACAGTTCTCCATGTTGCTTTAGATAACAAGGGCGGATACGTGGAAAATATCGTCGTTCGACATTATGAGAAAATGCCTCTCCGCTTTTGATTGAGTTCTAGAAAATTGTCAATAACATTTTATCGTGACCTCCATCAACCGTGGCATTTTTTTATGCTGCTGAAATCACCCGTGGAGAGGCGGTGTTGCCAAAAGTCGTAGGACAAAAAAAAACGAACTCTGTTGCCGAGTTATATGATTAAATGGATGTCACACTCTCATGATAGTTCAGAATTTAAAAAAAAACACATCGTGTTGTTCGGATAAGTTAATATGACATTTAATAAAAATGCACAATTCAACACATCAGGAAAGTCACTGAAATCATAAATCACTCCCCGTTAGTTGTTCTAACGATCGAGAGGTCAGTTGCAGCGTAGCGACAATTTTGAAGTAACCTGCATACTGCTCTTCTAAAAAGTCAAGTTTATTTTAGAACAAAGAATTGTAACCTGGATGCACTGTTTTTTATATTTGACTATAGTAAAGCAGTTTTTATTCTAAATGGTCGAACAAGACGATTACTGAGCCGCCCCTTACTTCGAAATGAATGAGAGGAAATTGTATCCCAAGTACTTTTTTCCTTGTTTTATATATGAAAGTATTCTCATTTTCAGCGCATTTATACCAGCTCATATTTCCATTGAAGCAACAGCACTTTAATTTACATTATTCGTTCCCCTTGCATGTTTTCTTACCTTTTTCAAACCCTCTCGACATAAATATTTGAATTCCCTCGCTATTAATAATGAAGGGCTGGGAGACCTTTCCACAGTCCCAACAGAAAAAAAAGTTAATCGGCTCTTTTGTTTTCGTGTAGCGGTGAAAGGTCAGCTGCGAGAAAGATTTTGGTTGGAAAGGGAACCGGTAATTGAAACAAATGACTCTATTGTCGGAAGGGGGCTTATTGCGTACCTCGGCGATACGCATCCCCGCGCGTGGAAGGAATGAGAAATCAAAACTGAATGTCTAATCCGCGTGCAGCTTAGTTCTTGGGAGAAGTAAAGCCCCTTCCCGTTGCCAGCCGTGCTTTTCCTTCAACACACCAGGACAAAAATGTTCTCCCGTCCCACCCCAGGTGTGTTTCCCTCTCTGTTCGTTCGTGAAATGAGGAGTCGAAGTTTTGAATCGAAAGAAGGGATAAAGCGGTGTGACAGGGAAAGTGGGAAACGGAAGGAAAGGAAGGCGTGTGGGCGGGGTGACTAGGAGGAAATAATTGGATGGATAAGAGAGTGGGGAAGTGGAAAAAGTTTACACTCCGTCGGGAAGGAAGGCAGGGTGTGTAAGGCAGGGAGGAAAGGAAGGTTGGTGTCGGGGGCGAGGGAATCGGAAGGGTCGAAATGGGTGTGGCGGAGATTGAGCTCGGGGTCGGCGGCAGTGTGATACGCTCCCTCGCCGAATGAGTAGTTAAGAGGCTGTCGGGAAGGGGGAGAGCATTCACAGCGTGCAAGTTCCCTGGATCCGCTTCCTTCCGAACTATGAGTGGGGTTGCCAGATCTTGAACGGTTGATTCAAGAAATAGTCCGTTTCAAGTTCAAGAAATTTCGGTAGATCTTTTCAGAAGTAGAATTTACTTATTTATTTTCCATTGACCCTGAAAACAGCGCGTTAGGTTCTTTACATTGGGTATTATTAAAAAATAATTACGAAACTATACACAGTCCAAGCCATAGTTGGAGAAAAATCCACCCAGCCAGGAGTCTAACCCTAGACCATTGGGTTGGAAGACGAGGACATATCCCGGCCACCTCCGAGGTCGGTAAATCACATATTCAATAATCCAATAATACAATCCCATGCATGAAATCTAATACAGAATATAATCGCCCTGTTGTCTTCATTCTTGCCATTGCCTGCCATAGAACCCCTTCCCTCAGAAACTTATCAAAAGAATACATCCTTTCTTCCCTTTCAATCCCAAACCTCTCTCTCCGTCATGTACATAATATGCGACATGAAGTTCCTCCATAGCATTTGGAGTGACTCTCTCCACCTTCTTACTCTCTTTCCTCTTCATGTTCCTCCTCGTTCCCTACGCAATAACTCCCTTCTTGACGTTCCCAAATTCAGACTCTCAATATCCCAACGCCTATTCTACCGTATCCCAAAAACTTTCAACTCCCTAGCCTCGCAATTACCCTCCCTTAACCTCTTCTCCAAACCCTCCGTTTTCAAATCATTCCTTAGAAAACATATTGCCGAGTTGACTCCCTCTATCCCATCTCCTTGTCCATCAATCCCAATACATACCAATCTTTCATTCCAATGTTTTTCTCTGTTACCTTTAACATCTTTAGGGGAATATATTTTGTTAACATTTCTATTTATTTGTTTGCTTGTCGACCAATGTAATAAGCCTTTGTGCCGTTTTTGGGGACTTTTTAAATAAATAAATCCAATCACATGCTAAGTAGCTCTACGTAGTACTGGTACGATCATACTCAACTTTTATCATATACAGTAGAGTCTAGATTATCCGAGTCTCGATTACCGGAGGCTCCGTATTTACAGCTTTCACTGATGGAGGTTGAAGGTGTATTGGAGTTCGTGTAAGAGATTGAAGGGGAATTCCGTCGAAGAACTCCTATCCCTGTAAAACCTGAGTCTTCGAAAGTGTTTCGCTGCTCGTTGGCTCGTCACTAGGTGGCTTCCTGTCTTCTCGCACTCAACTCTTCATACTTCTCCCCGTCCCCAAACACTACGTCCGTTTCTCATGTCAGAGGGAAGTGCTGCCCTACACATCTTACGTAACATTGAGAACAGAGAAAGCTCTGTTAACGGACGTTCGTAACACTGAAACTTTTAGTTCATAATTCTGTTAACTTACCATGGTAAGCATCAGCGCTACCGAGGGAAACCGGAAGGGCCGGAAGCTTGGTAATGAAATGAGTCAAGCGAAATCGAGAAGGGTAAACTTTCATTCTGAAGAATAAGTAGAGATTCTCTTTTGAAAAAATGCCCAGTGTAGCAAAATTTATAGTGATGATGAAAACCTGCATATTGTTCGGTGTCTGCCTCTTCATTTCCACTTGTGCGTTGTGAATTCTGGGGAGTGAACTTAGGAGTCTCGATGGATCAGTCCACGCAATATTTCGCAGAAGCGCGATGGACGACTTAGTGACTGAAAGGGTCTATTTCCTAATAACCGGCCCATGCAGGTGAATGAGTGGTAGCTGGTAATGGTCGTGTGTGCCAGTTTACTTACTCTCTGAATATATCCTATGTACCATTTGACTACTATTCTAACTGCATTGCAGATCAGGGGGGTTATTTTGTAATGTCACTTGAGAATACGTCATAAAACAAATTGGGAAAATTACGTCATTTTTCGTAGTTCAACTCCGCCACCCAGGCGGCGTGACCATCTTCGGCTCTCAAGTGGTGAACTGCCTGTCTTTTATTTGATTTATCCGCTCTTTCGACTCTTGATTCGTTTCATTTGGCTTCGCATTTCATTAGCTCCATCTCACCTGTCGTTAGGAACGTGGAATGGAGCCACCATCGGACGTTGGCCGATTGTGAGCCGATCATTAAGAGAGCGAAACGGATCTCCCGCCTTCCCGCAATAAGTCATTAAAAAGGTGAGATTACAAAATAACCCCCCCCCCCCCAGATATTCATAAGTTAAGAATCGTTCAATTCCCACTCTTTTTCCTTCCCCGACGTTCCTTCTCCCAAAGATTCCTCCGCTACTGTGTCAGTCAACACAATTAGTTAATTACACTTTATTTTTATTGTTTAAAAATCCTACCAATACTGATGACACGTCATACGCATTCAAAAAATAAAATTAAGGTACACAATATGCCGTTTTCTTGTCAAATATGTTTTTCAATCAACACTTTTTCCAGCCTCAGGAGCCAACCACCATGCAATTTATATGGGGTTGTGGCATTGAAACTTAAATTATTTCAGGGATTTGATAATAACTCAAAATATACGATATATCTATTACCCTAAAAGGATTTCCCTTTTGGTAGTTTGAGCGAAAAATCACTTCACCTAGAATTTGATAAATTTGACCTCATTTTGAAGAAAAAATTCTCATCTTTTCAATTACATCAAAATATGAACCCCTTGCCAAACTATTTTTCGAGCAATTTGCCTGTAAATATAAGCTGTTTTTAATGGGATAGATTATGGCTGTGCGCTCCAGAGGGAGAATATTTTGATGGAAATAGGAATTTACAACACTTAGATTTCGTCAAAAAACTAACAGTGTATAGAGTGCATGTTTTCTCAACTATTTATAAAAATTATCTATTACTCACCACAATAACTTTTACAGAATTGCAAAACAAACCTGCTGTTTTGAAGGGTTTTCAGCCGTTCGGTGGGAAAAAATGAGTCAAGTTAGAGACTTATGTAGCTTTATTTATTTAATTACTGAGATTTTTGGGTATATATAACTATATCATTGCGCCATTAATATTACAATATTTATTTCGTACTTCTTACAGACGCTGAAATGAAAAAATAAAATTTGAATATGGTCTCCACTATGACTAGGGAACTATCTCGCTCAAACCACCGTAAGTGGACGAGATTGTTAAATAGGATCTTTTTTCTTCATTTATCATTCTACAGTGGTAGATAAACACGGTGACATTATTAAAGGCGAACTATATATGAAGGAGGGGAAGACTCGTGTGAAAGGAGTTGGCGAAATAGGGAAGTGAAGAGGAGAGCTCATGATAGCCAACGCTGCCTACATAACTGCATTTAACTTGAAGGAGCGGGGAAGTGTCAGTCGTGCGTTTCTGGACCATGTTTACGGAACAAACAAAGCTGGATCAATCGGCACTGATATTGTTTGCGGTGTATCGTAGAAGTCCATATAAGCAATTAGATTAAGAGCCATGGAGAGCTAGAAAATTGATTTAAATAATAAATTGAGCATTGCGAAGTTGGCAGTCGAGGTTTCCGACCATAGAAATTCTAGTAGTCAAACTCCGAGTCTGCTCCAGCGAATTCCATTCCACTTCTACTGAACTTAACACCATTGGCTAAAAAATCCTTTTTTATCTCACTCGCTACATAACTGACCGACAGTTTTCTCCATACCCAAATTCCCCACCTTGAAAAAATGTTATGACCAGTTTGGGATTTACGTAAACCTTTACTTCAACTTCAGCCGCGAGATGAATGAGCTGTTTCAAGGAATACATACCACTGGATGAATTCATTTCAGTTTTATTCAAGATATTTATTGCCACAATATGCAAAAATACAGTTACACACCGAAGGGGATGAAATTCACTATGACTAGGGATCTATCTCGCTGAAACCACCTTTTCGGATTCGATTCATATAAACAGTTTTTAGGGTTACGTTGGCACTGCGTACGATGGTAGTGTTAACGAGCACTACCCCCTGCCAACCCAACTAATCTCAGTTCCAACCCCACCTCCCATCACCCTCATCCGGTCGACCCGTCAAGCAGAGGACCTAAACTCTCCCGAAAGAAGCAAGAAGCGGGTGTATTGACTTCCCCCTCCTTTCACCCCCCCCCCCTCCCAAACCACTCCCCCCCTCATACTCCACCGTGCCGCCATAATTCCCCCTTCTCCCAAATCGCCTCCTTCCTCTTTCCTTCCTTCTTTCCAAATCTTTCTCCTCCTCACTCCTCGCCTCTGTCTCCTTTCCACCTCATGTTCCTGCTCCGGCCCTTAAGTAAGAAGGGCAGAGTAGAAGTTTCGCAAGTCGACGAAAACTTACGGGGTCATTAATGTCGATGTTCGCATCAAACGGAATCCGATATTGGCTTCTCACCCTTCCCCGTCAGCCCTTTCCTCCCCGTCGGAGTCCTCTTGTGAGTTGAGTTTCTCCTCTGGTTCGCCATCTCTTCCCTCCTCTCCTTCGATGCGTGCCCTTTTCAACAGTTCCCGCGGCACCCAATTCAGTTCCTGGTTTTCCTTTTTTCCTTGTCCTCCACCTCGGTCTCTGGTGGACACCTCGAAGGGTGACATTATTCTGTATGCACATTGCGTCTCTGCTGAAATGGCTTTTCCCATTGGTGTGTCTGGAATACGATACAAAACTAAGGTACAGTTAGCGTTGCAATAATAATAATAATAATGATATATTTATTTATCCGTGTAATCAACATTACAAGCATATTTTACATTTCAAATAAATAAGGATAAATTAAAAATCCCTTTTAGACATTATTATTTATACATTGTTCTTGGAAATTGTCCATTAAGAACTTAATGGGGTTATACAATACAATCACTCACTCACTCACTCAGTGATTCAACGCGAGGGTTGGTTTGGATAGTTGATAGTAGAGCTCAACCCGGACTAAGCCACAGGCGTGTGAATTTCACACATTCAGGGTAGGGGGGCCAGTTCCTTTACCTGGGCCACCTCGCACTCCGAAGATTTTAGGGGGCGTTCAAAGGCTTCACCCGGATTTGAACCCGGGACCATTCGATCAGTAGCCAAGCGCTCTACCCACTAGGCCACCACGTTCCTCAATACAATACAATAGAGCTCGTAATAGACAAATAACAAAAGTTTATTCGGGGAAAATATAGGGATGGGCGGATACATTATAGTGAAAATAACATGAGAATATAAAAGAGAAGAAATAAAAACAGAAGTTATACACTTTCGAGGGTTTGTATATAGCGAAAAAATCTTTGCTTAAAAACAGACAAAGAGACAGAATCCTTCATATCCTTTGGAACACTGTTCCATAATCGTGCTCCGACCACAGAGAAAGATTTTTCATAAGTTGCCGTTCTGTGTTGGGGGGTGATGAGAAAATCAGGGACCATTCTAGTCAAAATGTTGGACTAATTATCTCTGACAGAAAAAAATTGCATTGGCAAAACAGGCATTGCCTGTATTGGGATACCTCAAGACAAATTACAATACGAATAATTGAAAAAATAAGTAAACTGAGACCAGATAGCAAACATAAATAAATGCATGAAAAGATAACAATTTGTTGTTTAATCTCTACCTGTCGTGCATATAAAATGTAGGAGAATTAACCGTACTATTAACAAAAAAATACATCTGGATTTTCTACATTAAGTAACCATTTTTTTAATCTTTTCAATAAAGATGTTAAACTATTTGAACCTCTTATACTATCTGACAATCTAGGAAATAATTTTGGCCCTACATAGATAAATGAGAATTTGAACAGGGCCAAATTTGACTTGGGCAAAATATACATTTTTGTAGATTTTAGGTTGTATACATTGGTTTTTGGTTCTTCTTTAGGTAATAAAATAGGTACCTACTCCAAACAGTCCGTCTGCATTATCCTGCGTTCCGTTGAAGATGCGTGTGATAAGGGAGGGATTGGGGAAAATGGATTGGAAGAAGGAAATTTAAAAATGATTTCACTTCGTAATATTCCACAAAAAGTTTTATTTTCTTCCAACCCAGGGTTTCAGAGTCTAAACCCTGGGTCGGAAGAAAATAAAACTTTTTGTGGAATATTACGAAGTGAAATAATTTTTAAATTATCGCTATGTGGTTCCACCAAGTCAAGCCTGAAAAAATGATACATATTCGGAAGAAGGAAAGGTATACGAAAGTACATTTATGTTAACGGAGTGCCTCCAGTGTCTTGCTCAGTTTATTTATAGTTACTGCAATGGTGCGTGGAATGTAGTAATTCTGTACTTTTCTGCTAGGAAGCGTATTATCATCTCTCTTATTTTGTCACTTCCATCGGTCACAGATATATTGTTCGTGGTTAAAATTATATCCTCCGTGCCACCACAAAAACTCACGCTATCTGAACAATTTTAAAAATCATGTCTTATAGTGTAGAAGCCAAGTCTCTTGAACCAATCCTGAGGATCCACATAAGAGAATCCACTTTAGAAGTGCTAAACGCACTACTCTTCACTTGTAGCCGTTGAAACTAAAACGCGCGGATTTCCTTCGTACGTTGTTGATTTCACGCATTAGGTCTTTCTGTGCGGCACCCCAAATTCTCGCGGCGTACCCGAGATGTGATCTTCCAGATACATGATAGACTGAAGGCTACATTAAATTTTCCGGATAGCTAATGCAGTATTATTCAGGTATTGCTGCAGAGTGTCACCGAATTCCATCTCGGGTTTTTTTTCATTGTTCTGGCTAAATCTTTTTGATAAAGCTCTACGAGTTGATTCTTCATTTCTGTGTGCTCATTTTCTGTTGATTCCTTTTCAGAAATGGTAGGAATTTCACATTTCATTTGAATCTTTTACCACGGAGATGTTTCGGTTCCCCACCAATTTAACTTTATTCCTGTATAAGTAAAGAGTGCTTTTGATGGCATTGTTCGAATGAAATCGATATAAAGGCAAGTTTCCCTTACTTTCCCAAATATATATATATACTTTGGCAATAACTCTATTGATACAAGGCTGTTCCTTCCTTAGTTGCCGGTTAGTTAATGCAGTACCGGTTATATACAATTGTAAACCTCAATCTCAATGTCTCTTAATTTATTTATTGGTGGGCCTTTGGATTTTACATCAGTCTGCTCTTAACCCCTTTAAAATAATATTACCCACATTATTTTTTTGCATTTAATTTGTGTTTTTTTATCACGAAAAAATTATATTTCCTTATAATTATTATCCATCATCCTATAGAATTGAAAAGTACTCTGTCTAGGAATGTTCGTTGAAAATCGACCTTTAGGCAAGGGACCGTTACTGATTTTAAAACAAATTGGGACTCCTGTAGCTACCATCTATTTGTAGATTCAAGGCTTCCTCTGCCCTATATGCCGTTTAGCTCTGGTGATACCGGCCGGCAGAGAAAAGAGAAGGGTCTCTGACTTATGTTTGTTTTGTAGTAATTTCTATAGGCAGTGAACTAGTCCTTTTTTTTTACTAATGTCGGTATCCAAAAATAAAGTCATGCTTGCTTGCTCATCAATGGAAATCACCGCACAATATATTTTTGCCGAGTATTTTTCTTACAAAACACCCAGCAGCAGCCTTTAAATAATGTGATGACAGTGGCTCCAAATCTTGATGACTCACATCGGAAACTTTGTTTGGTACTTTAGTTCTCGTTCTTTGATATCTGAAGTATTGGGATTAATGAGAGAAGCAGAGCTTACTGCAGGAATAAATGGGAGAACAGAGCTTTACTGAATGAACACAATCTAGCGGCAATAAATTAATCTATCACAGGTAATGTATGACCCGGTTTCAACATTGAATCTGAGTGGATTAATAAAAACATCGTCAAGCTCGAAACGGACTTAACTATATATAAAAAAAATAAAATGACTCTTCTATGATATGTTTTGGGCAAACGAATGTTACGTAGGTGCTGTTTCAAACCAACGTATTATTGGGATGATTTAGAATGTTTCAATTTCCCTTTGCCACGATTTTATAAAATAAATGACGGTCGATGTATGACCTCTTTCGTAATAGCAATAATTCACCGTCAAAAGTTGTTAGAGGTGCACTTATTTTTATCGCTTACGGAAAGTTTCAATTTATTCATTTTCATAGCTTTGTGACCGGCGAATAGCTTCTCTTTGTTAACAATGTAGCGAGTGAATGGGAATTGTGAGGAAAGATAAACCAAGACGTTATTTCTCATTCCTGTTAGTTCAAATTAAATTTGGAATTGCGTTCGTGGAACGGCCTGTAATTTGGAACTTTTGAAAACGGAGCATCGGGAAGGGAAGTTTTTGCAAATGTGAAAACGATTTTAAATTTGGAATACATTTTTATACAAATGACAACGAATGCTACCATGAAAAGTAAGGGTAGATGTAGCTATTTTTTGCCTAAACGGTTGAAAAACCTCCCAGAAATTCATGTTAGCAGGTAAAAGATATGGTTTGAAAAACATTGACTTGTTCAGAAAGGTATAAATTCCGTATTTTCCATTTGAAAATGATAAAGGTTTTGTTCCAATCCGTAAAAAAAAAATATTTCTCATGGCTCAGAATTTAACGACCCTGAATCGAAACACAGTTCATTTGTCATTTATTCGTAAAAAACGATTGGCTCCCGAAGTTTACGTCTGCCATAGATTTTGTCCGTGACGTAATAGTTTGGGCAAGTTATTAAGTTTTTGCCATACGCCTTGATTTAAGCAAATTCAATTTGTTTTTCTGTTTATTTTTTTGGAAATGGTAAACAAAACAAAAGATTGAGTACCTTAGGAAACGGAGTGATTTACGTTTTGTAGCATTAATAATTTGACCGAGTGGTTTAAAATATTTTTGGGATGTGTTGTGTCATATTGATGAATGTTACGCAGAAAAACATTAAATGTCACTAAGTCCAGGCACTATGGAGAGTAGTGGTGAGGTTGCCCAAGTGTAAATTGATCCCAGCAACGTTTATCTTGCCGAAAACTCGAATATTTTGCGTGAAAATCCTTAGTATATAGTAATTATAGTCCCTAGAAAATATGTTGTGCCTGTGTTTCCTACTGGAGTAGCGTGAAGACGGTGTCATTGTGTGAGAGGGTTTCTAGGGGAATCTACTAATGGGACTGCGGGTTTCAGGTGGGAAAACAAGTGAGCGTTAATAACCATTAGCTTTCTTTCGATAAGAATCACGAATCAATCGCTGGTACCCGTTATCCAGTCTCGAAAAGCATTTGAATCTCAAATCAGGACATTTATGGTCTTTGATCTCAGCTCGATGTGTGGGTCACTGGCCTCCAGTAGAAAAGAAATTCGAATATTGAATCGGAACCCTGAAAACATAGCGGAAGGTTGAATTAGGAAGATCACAGGATGTGAGTTCGATTGACAATGAAAACAATGACGATATGATCACCCACCTTAATCGGCGATTGCACTCAGGAGTTGACTCCTATACGAGTCCACTTGGAGGGTAAAACTTGGACGTGTATCATACCTACTCCTATAGGAGTTCGTCATCGATAGTGGCGGAATTGGATACTTGGATGGAGTAGCCGCCATCCTAGTTGTGGTTCCAAGTGGAGTCGACTCGATATAAATCGATCAGATAGGAGTCAACTCCTGTGTGTAATCGCTGCTGTAGTGTTAGACCCATGGTTAGGCTCTATACTATCGATATTCCGGATATTGTATCGATTAGATTCGCTGCGCTGCTCTATTCATCCTCCTATTGACTACCATTGGGAGCGCTTTACTGACTCGAACGCGGATAAAGATGGATCGTCATACACTGCGCCAGCTTGGCACAAAGAGTCATAAATGCAGGTGGCACACTATTTACCTTCCGGAAATGGTCCGATTTCACAATTTATTTATATGATAAATTTACCTTTTCATACTAAATGATTTTGTGTTGAATATTTTCTCTATCGTCTCACTTCTTACGTTCAAGTTCTCACGCCGCATTCGGAGAAAATGCTCCATCTTCATCATGGATCAATTTTCTAATTATTTGTTTATATCATCGTAAGATTAGTATTGGATAGAAAAGTATTTGGCTGCCAGCTTTTTTATATGAGACTCTTTCCTTTTAATCTACATCCACACCATTCTTCCACACTTCTTTTGCCGCTGCGAATTTTTACTTTTCTCTAATCAACAGAACGTCCTCCACACTGGCACCTATTGGCATAGAAGACAACAAAATAGAAATGCGCACGTATCTTGACCCACTATTAGAGTTCTTTATATTTCAGTTCGAATTATTAAAATTAAAACTTTTGGCGTTTTTTACGGCAACTACGGAATACATCCGATAACATAGTTGAATTGCCTTAGATCGGTGAATAATTGACTTCGTTGAGCATGAAGTACTTCATATAACCTGCCATGCCGGTTTGAATTCCTTGTATGCGTTCACGGAATTATATGCTCTCACGTTTTATCGTACATCTACATAATACCCAGCAAACCACCATTAGGGTGTATGGCAGGAGATGATTTATCACCAAAATGCACTTCACTCAAATAAAGTTAACAAAAAAACGACTAATTATGCATTAGCAAACTCCTGCAATAAATACTTTTAAGGAGTTGAAATTTTACCGACATGCCCGACACTTTAGGTGCTGATGTTAGAAAAACTATTTCCATTTATACATTTTGCTACTACATAAATGCAGAGATGCAATAATTATAAAGGAAAAATGCAAGACGTGCTGTTAGTACAACGTAGCAGATAAAGAAACAACCATTAGAGGAAAAATCAACTAATTAGCTACACTCCATATTTATTAATCTAATTTAAAGTTTCATTGGCAACTATTATGGCCACTCAATGTTCGCGGCAAAAATAAGATTTCAACCTGTCCGTTCTGCAGTCTACTTTAGTACTATTATTTTCATGATCTAATCTAGCGTAGCATGTTGGGTTATGTAAAATGTTATTGACGTCGTCATAAAATAGATCGACTTGGAACTTAAATTAAAGATTGTCTAAATTTAAACCATTGGTTTGGAATAGACTCCCATTCCAGTTGCTGCAGTAGTCTTGTAACACGAGATTATCATAACTGCCTGGAGCGTTCCTTGCCGATCTTCTCTGCACGCGTTCTAACTCGGTTTTCAAGCCTATCTCATAAGTATCTCAAATACTGGCAGCGTATTCCAAGTGGGGTCTTACAAGGAAAAATTAGCTATTTTTTCCTAACTTTATCGTCCTAAATGCAAATACTATTTAAGAAATCCCAATTTATGATTAGCTTGACCATTTATTTCCCGAATATCTTAATCCAAGGTGAGATCATAAGTCAGTTAAACTCAGAGATATTTAACAGATTCAACAGTCTAATTTGCTATGCAGTACACAATAGCAGTAATGAGAGAAATTTTCCTTAAACAGAAATTATTTACGAAACTTATTTCACTTTTTATGCCACGCATCGCACCACTTTTGGATTTCCTCGAGGTCCTTTGTTATATCTTGCTTATTATTATGGTTGCGGATTTCCCTTTACACTACTGCGCCGTCTGTAAATAACCTGAGCTTACTACTTGGACGATGATGTTACTATACGAAAGGGACAAAATTGGACCTATGCCACTCCCATGTGAAACTCCCGATTTGACGTTTACTTCATTATAGGTAGCAACGTCCAAAACAACCCTTTGCACGCAATTTCTTAAGAATTCTCTTATCCAAGAAATTATGACGTCGTCTAAACCGTAAGATTTTAATTTTATAGGCAAATTTCTAGGGAATACATTATTTAATGCCTTTTAAAGTAAAAAAAAAGTGTCAGTTATTTTCCCTCGAGACTAAAATATCGTGAGGGAAAGGTGGTAATTGGACCTATGCCACTCCTATGTGAAACTCCCGATATGACGTGGACTTCATTATAGGTAGCAACTTCCAAAACAACCCTTTATTTCTTAAGAATTCTCTAATCCAAGAAATTATGTCATCTTATTTTATAAATATATATAAGCGACTACATGTAGATATTGTGGCATACCTGTGCATCCATACTGTCGCACTCTTCTGTCTCAGAGAATTGTAGTGAAATGGATAAATTATATGTGTTAATGATATGAGTTAAGCACGTTGTGATGATGGTCCGTTCATTCAAAACGCTCGTAATTAAACATGTTTATGCAAGTGAGTTCAAGAATTTATTTATGCTCCAGTGGCAATTGCTGTCATCATTTAAGAGAAGCAATTATCTTGTTCAATGTATAGAGTAAGCGGATCGGTCTTTTCAACCACTCGATGAGCGATTTCATTTTTCCTGCAAGGATAATTTCCAATGCATAAAAACCGTTGTCTAATTTGCAAACGTCCACATTACCCAACTAGCGTCGGGGTATTCATCGGTCTTGAGGGTTATTGCTCCGCTTGGGAATGCTATCACCATATATTAAATGAACGTCATATGGTCACTGATTTTTTCAGATATAAGTTGTTTCCGCTTAAAGTTAAGTGTTCTTTAGGAAAAAGGTGGCATGGAAAACTAATTTTACTCATTAGGGCATTTTGGGAACAAAATTATTCAATCGTGAGTGCACGGCACGAACGCACATGGCTTCTCTTGAAGTCTAGTGCTGCAAAAGAAAACTCCCAAGGTTGCGGAGCGCACAAATCTATGTACCATTGTACAGCAAATATTTTCATTGAATCAAATTTTGATTCCCAGCCTTGGAATTATTGGCCACCTTTATTGCTCCGACCGTCAAGGATAGCGTTTATGATTTCTGTATATCCTTTCTGAGACCATTATCCTTAACTTTGCTGAACAATGTTATCGTATAATGAGTCTAAGATTAATTTTGTGCTCCCTACTGTTGATTTATACTTTCAACTTACATGTTATGACGTTAACGGAAGCCCTTGACATTTCACTTTTGCCCACGGGGTTGAAAATTCTCCATGTAGGTAGGAACTGTTCAGGTATATGTTTTCCTTAACTAATAAAATATGAAATTCTCTCGGAGTGGCGATTAGATGAATGCCATTCTTCTTCCGGGTATCTGCCGCGTCGTTGTGTTTTTCTGACGTTTCTCCTCCCGTCCTGGAGGCGTCTTCAGGTCAAAGATATCTGACGAAGACGGGAGGCGATCGAAATTTCCAAATGCCCCAAAAATTTCAACAGGGATGATGGCTACAACCTAGCTAACACTTGGAGGAGGATTTTGGCGCGCAACGAAAGGAGAAATGGTGCGAAAAGTGGTTTTGCCGCAATAATTGACAGCCAATCAGATGCGACCAGCTCCAGTACACAGTCGGACCAAAATGCAGCGCAGATATCTTCGACCTGAAGACGCCTCCAAGACGGGAAGAGAAACGTTGTCAGAAAAACACAACGACGCGGCAGATACCCGGAAGATGAATGGAATAATAAAATATGAGTTTGTAAAACATTTATTCATTTTTATCCACTATGTAATTGCAAATGCTCACACTGATGCTCTAAATTTGCACGAATGTATAATTTTCTATTACATGCGCTGTATTCAAATGCATTTCTAATTGAGGTTTACTGAATCGAGTGTTTGAGTTCTCACGGAGGCATACTTGATCAAATCAAGGTCTGTGGGGGGGGGGGGGAGAAGGCTTGAATCTGAGAGGCAAAGGAAACCAGGGTCCCTCCCCCGATCTTTTCTCTGCCCCCGCACTACAATTCACTCTGCAACCATCCTCCCCTGTGGACCGGTCGCAGCCCCTGACCTGATCACTAAGCGGCCGACCACCGGGCCCCAGTCAAAGACTCGAGGTCTTCATTTTCAAAGCTCTTTTCTGCATCGCGTTCCCCAAGACTAATAATATATCTCCCTCGCGCCCATCTCATGCCCTCATGTTGGTCCATTAATTGGAATTGGACGGGTGTAGGCACGTCATGTTAAAGATTTATGTTCGAAGAAGGGATTAGCCAGATATTGAAGTGGATGAGACAATTGTAAACAGTGAAGAATAAATGATAATTGATAAAAAGGCAGATGGGTCACGATGCTTAGGTCACGGTCTATCTATCTTTGAATGCTGTCTAATTAGGGAAAGAAAATTAATTTTTGGTTTTTTTGAAGGATGGAATGAAGAGGATGGAATACTTAAAGACCTGAAGAGGGAAGTGATGCAGGGCATATGGAATTCTGAGCTAGAGCTGTGGCTTTTGATGGCTCAAATGATGGAAAACTATTTTTATCGTCAGGATTAGGTTCAATATTACACCAGGTTTTGATGTGGTGGAAATATTTCATGTTGCGCAATGAAATGGAAATTTTCCACGAGTCATATATCACATGAAAATAAATTAAAAATAGAGCAAGTCGTCAAGAATGTAATATATGCAAGTAGGAATTCGGCATGGTATCTTCTAAATAACGGAGACGGACAAATACAGGAATCGTAACTCAGCGATGAAGACTGACTGTCTGCTGGATACACCATTGAGACAATTAAGACATTCATGTTTTGCTATGCTAAACCCTGAAAGCGTAGGTAATCCTTCACGCTGTTACTGTATCAGTAGTATCCACCGTGGATTGCCACCGAAGTGTGAGTGGAGGCTGTGAACGCCGATCGCCATACACACGGTCTTTATTCAACCCTTGTATTGTGTACGGGACATTGCCGGCTTATTCCTCTTTCGCTCCCTTCTGCTCTCTCAGCAGCCTAAGACGTTGGGAATGGAATGGGGGCAACTGGGGGAACCGAGGAAGGAACCGAGGGCGTTCAGCAGCCGTTATACTGGGGGCTGTGGGGGGCGGGGACACGGGGGGATGTAGGGGGGTGGGGGCCTTATTTATTCCCGTCGGCTCATTTTTCCCTTTGAGATATATTGTCATCGCGCTGGGAGATAAATCCGAATGTGGGGCGGACTGTGATGTATACGTAGTATAAGATGAATGCTGGCGGAGGGAGGTGGCAGTTGGGGGGGGGGGGGGCGAGGCCGTTCCCATTACGAATCCTCCTCCTACATCCCTCGCGCCCTGGGAATAAGGAATTCAGTTTAATTAAATTTCTTCTTAATCCATACGCGTCAGGAGAGAGAGAGTGTGGGGGGGGAGCGAATGGTACGAAGGGGTGGCTTTCTATCCAAACAACGCTTTTGAATTGGGAAGGGGCGGGGTTTGGCGTTTTTGAGGCGTTAGGCGGAGAGTGAAGGGGTTAGGAGGGAGTGTGATAGCTGGGAAAGGAAGGGAGGCCGTGAATGGAGAGTTGGCTCTTCCGAGCGAGAGGGTTAGGACTCCCGCGTTCCGATAATCAGCGAATTTTATTCCGCTTATAACCACAGAATGCCTACCTACGGAGAAATGAAGACCGTATTGAGTTTAGTCCCATGGTGAAGCTGGGAACGAACGTCCCCAGACCGTTCTATGGAAGGCGGCTGTTCTGGATGGATGATGTGGGTTGAAAGGTATTTCTTATCTTATCGAACAGCGAATCCCTAAGTCTATTGGTGCATTCCATTCGCTTTTGTGTTTCAACTCATTTCACTGTACACTGGTGCGCTTGCTTTATATTCGTTTCAAACCTTGTGTACTCTCTGGTGCACTCCGAAACAGGTCGGGAGCAGAGTTGGAGAGCCGTGGAGTGCTCTGTTTCAGAAGCGAAAGACGTCGATTATCCAAAGTTGTTGTTTTGTGTTGATTTTCAGTAATGGTATCATACTTAGAAACTATAAGGTTTTTCATTAATGTTCGGTGAAAAGATTGCCGTTTTAATTATGTGGCTTGAATTACGTCTGCTATTAACAAAAAAAATCGGCCGTGACAATTGCGTACGTACAGAATACTACTTATTGACAGGTTACCGAATGATTTACTGGCGCTCATCGTTGCATTGATCGTCGTTTGTGTGCAGTGGTGTCTGTCGATGTATTCCTTTCAGTGTTATATTCAACGTCTGTAAGCTCCTTGTGTGCCAATGCATGTTGGGGCTTCGTGCGATAGACTAACCATAATTCTGTCTTTTCTGAAATAAGTATTTCTAGTTACTTGTGTAGTTGATGAACATTGTTGAGCAGGCAGTACTAATGATTTTTCCCATATTAAGGTCGTTGATTACTTCTTGCAGCCTGTTTGTAAAACGATAGAAAACAAGTAAATGTAATTACTGATCAAGAAATGGTAGAAGAATTAGTGATTTGTATTTCCGCATTGCCCATCTTTTGGGTCTTTCGGAAATCGAGACGGGGAAACTTAATTCTAGCGATATTTTTTTTGAATTCCCTGATTAACATTTTAAAATTAATCATCAGCAATAGCGACTATCATAGTAACTGTTAATGCACGACAAAGTCGTATTGAGGGATTGGGAACCGCAGGTACGGAAATATGGAGCTCTTAGTCCCGATAACGGACGGAGACCCATAAACTGGAGGTTCAAGCAAAATGAAGCACGATGAGTAATAAGACGTTCCAAGATAGCGGTCTACCGGTTTTTCTTAATATTTACAGCTCATTTTTTAATCTTTAACCAGGGCGATAAAAAGGGTTACCTAGGGTCTAAGGGGCGGTAGGTATTAAATAGTATTGTTTACTGTTACATTTGTGGTTTTCTTGAAATATAATAAATATTATGAATTCTTTTGAAATGAAGGGTTAATATATCTCATTTCCCGATCAACTTTTCTCGGGGTTCGGGAACGTGAAATCATGGAATGCGAGGGAATAGGTGGGAAGGAAATCCTACCAGGAAACACTAGTGGTTAGCATACCAAAACTCTTGGCATTCATAGTTTTTTGAGGTATTGGGTGTTAGAAATCCTACATTTCTATTAATTGTGGAACGTGTGGAAAACGAGTTCATGTGCTATTAAAAAAATAAAAGGAAGAATATGCTGGTGGGCATTCTTATGCTCGGAAGGAATTCTATGGATTTTATCTCCAGTTCCTATTGAGTATAACTTCATATTACCGAAAAAGTAAATGAATTCAGAATTCAAAGTTGGAGGTAAATAAATAAATATTATTTTATTTGCCGGCAATGCTGGGTTATGTGCATAAATCGAACATTAACATAAAATGCCATTAAACAGCACTGACGTCTTTTGAATAAAGTACGAATGAACATATTGGCCCAAAAAAAACAAATTCTATGGCTACATCATAAGAGCTCTTCAGGTACAGATTAGATGTCGATTGTCAAATAATACGGCAGGTGATGGAGTTTCGATATGTATAAATAAACAAAACCAAGTATGGGGATATATAAGTCAGTATAAGACAGCAAGTGGGCTAGGTGGTCAAGAGTAGTGGGTTGTGCTAATGATATAAACATGGCGAAACAAACAGCTGAGACAGGAAAAAAAAGTACGAATTCGAAAAAGCACCAAAAAAGCAAGCCATGACGTGCAAATCAGAAATATGACCAGCAACGATATAAAACAAAGCAACTCTTTGAGACCAACGAAAGAAAGATACTCCGCCGAATCTCAGGGAAAACACTACTACAAAAGGAAATAAGTGAATTCAGAAATTTATCTAAAGTGGAGATAATAACAGAATAGGCAGAAAAAAGAGCTCGGTTGCTATTTGACACATGCGCAGTAAAACATTTTTGGCCCTGGGGGAGTTTTCTTTGACACAGGCGGATTAGGGTGCTCATAAAAATGAACATTTTCGAGAAATAACTCAAAAACCTTTATAAAAAAGAATTTTCCCCTTCTCTCGCTGCCGTTCTACGCACGGAAATACCAGGAACGGTCAACCCAGGTATACTGCAAAGAAAAAAACAATAGGAAAAACACGTAAGTCACATGGTAGCTGACAAGTAGGTAAAAATCGCAAAAAGCATGGCTAATGGAAGTCAAAGTCATAGGGCTCCATTCAGGAAGGCCTTGATGTTGAAAACGCCTTGGAATTGACGTCAGCGCCTCGACAAACCTTTAAAACTTTTAAATGGTAGTATTTGAATCCTTCGAGGCTGTTATGCCAAAATTCCTTAATGGTTGAGGCTCGGAAAGTCCGGGGCCTTGTGGAATAAGGTGCACCGCGAGAGAACCGTGATTCGAAAACAGCACCGAAGAAGGAACAGGCCGACGGCCTTTACGGATGTTATAAGAAAATAGAAGGTGATTCTATCAGGTATCTCTATCTAACAAAACGTCATGGGCTTGAACAAGTCAAGAGTCATTTATGTGGAAAAAAATAACTGCTGGGTTCCAAGAAAATAGGATTACAACGCAATACGAGAGAGCAATATGTACCTGTAGGTATTCGTGTTGAATGTTGCGTAATGTGGTTCAGAGACATTGAATGGCTGGAGCAGAAGAGAATGGAGGCTTTCAAAACTTGTTGGCAGAGGTGGACGCTGAAGATGAAACGGATGGATAAGATAAGTTTGCTGGTGCATAGAAGTGTCCACTCCAGAATGCTCCATATGAAGAACTATAAGACAGAAGAGGTCCTGATTTTTTAAAAGTTTCATTTTTTATTTTAAAGAAAATGGTACACATATAGCAATGTTGCCAATTTAAAGTGCACTTATAAAAATCACAAAGAGACACACTTTAACAACTAAAAATCAAGCAATAACAATAACAGCAATGCCAAAATGAAAGCAATTTGCAGATAATTGACTATATTTTATAGTTTTTTTTCCGAAAATATGAGTTGAGGCCAAGTCAGTGAAATTTTTAGGGGATAGAGAAAAGGGGTCAATGTCAGCAGGGAGAGAATTTATTAGGGCGGAGTGACGGAAGAAAAGAGAACGTTTAATTAATGATAATCTGGGTTTGGGTATGTGGAGTAGTGAGTTAGTTCGGGTAGGACGAGAAAGTACTCTGATATTTATGTAAGAAATAAGAACGGGACTGTCTACGTAGGAATTAATGATGTTGTAAATTAGTTTTATGTCTGATCGAAGTCTATGATGGGAGAGACTGCTGATAGATAGTGAAGATAATATAGCGTCCGTGGACGCATAAACATAATGATGATGGGTACATAGCATACATAACAATAATGGTGGATACATAGTTGAAGGGAAAACCCCCGAGGAGTACCGAAGAAGCAAATACAATTGCCAGGTAAAGAAGGATATGAAAGAAAAAGCTAAAAGGCCATTAAGGAGATTAATGAGGAGCGGGTGAATGTCATCACATCCAGAATAAATAATCAGCTAATTTTATCATCATTTCAACACAAATTGGCCGCATTAGTCTTTTGAACACGTTTCTTAAAACTGTTTTACTGCATTGCATGTATTCCGCTGGCATGTTACACATTTTAGTTTGCATTGATAGCTTTTTGAGCAAAACAATCGCTTTGTATATTTTTTTCCAGTAACTTGATTGTATAAAGCTTGCATTACTCGTAGAACGGATTGGGGTTGGAAATGGTGTCAATAGGTCAATGTTTGAGTTTAATTTTGTCCATTGTATGGAAACTCGATTGTTTTTCTTTTGAAGGTCGACGACGTTTCCCTCCCTGGTAAGATTATTTTCTGGTTCTGTTTCCTTTTCCTCTCTTGTATGGTTTGAAATTATAACGATGGAAATGATTTTTTTGTCTAGATTAAGTAGATGAATGTGATTGCTAAATAAAGTTTAATTATATGCCTAGCAACATTTTTTTCCAAGAGAGACTTAGCAAAAGAGAATCAAGAAACGTCCGTATACAGGCATGACCTTCCATAATTTTCGGTACCTAACTATTGTATTTTAAGTCCACTTTACGAGTTTTTGCTCTTGTATTATTTTCTGATTATGCAATCAGCAGCGGCCGAGCAACTGGTCCATTTATCTTTCAATTGTTGGGTAATTGCCTATCGTTTTCTTTCCTTTCTTTTTTTTTAAACCGATAAATGCAAACGGCTACCTCTTAAGTGATTAGGTGTAATTTCACGCTGGGAGGAAAATTGTGCGTGTTAATATCACTCGCGAATCACGGAACGGTAGCCGGGGAGGAGAAGAGATAAAAGCCCCATTAGTTGAGTGAGCCAGGGGAGTGCAGTGGACGCCGATTTTGGAAATCCGGTCCGTCGGGCACTTTATCGAGTCCCAGTTGAATACATATCGGAGATCTGGCTCCGTGGAATTGCCGTCCTCGCTGGCATTTTTCCTTTATCGCTCTGGATATATGTATATGCGTTGTCCACCCACGTTTTGTTGGAAGGGGTGTTTGGAGTGGTGTAAATGGTTCACGGGAGGGATGAGGAGCGGCCGCGAACGGTAGATAGAATTTTATGCTCCCCGCCCGAATCCGTATCGAATGGGTTTCGAGTGGGTCGGGTGCTTCACACATTTTCAATTCGGACGCGGATACGACCGTGCGGTGGGATAAAAATGGACTCCCCACTTCGTGCGCCTCGAAAGAGTAGACTCTCGGCGGTATCCGCGAGGTTTTTATGTAGGTGCGCCTTCTGCCCGTGTGGCTCCTCTGCTGCAACGGATGTACGAAGCAATGGCCTACATTGAAGAGGAGACAGTAATCGTTCCGACCAACTTTTGATGATCTTTTACGTTCCGATGGTGCAATTGCAACGACCCACTGGACCCTCAAGGCGCTAGCATTCTCTGCCTCTTGCGGATAAGAGTGATTCACTGGAGGACACTTTATGAGTTCCCTTCAAATCATGTTTATCCCATATGATTCCCTCATTATTTATTTGTGAGCTGTAGCCAATAATTTTGTTCGTGTGCAACCGTGAACACATTTCCACTTTATAATGTTTGATGAGTGCGAATAAATTCTTGAAGACGATCTCGTGCAGATGTAAGAACTTTCCATTGATCGAAAAATGTAGGTAATACGAGTAGCAGGCAGCGACTTCTACCTGAGTGTCTCCGTCACGGATGTAGACCCTTCGCGGGTGAGGTCTAGATTGAAGAGCTGGAATTAGCACATAGGGGGAGCGGATTGGGGGGGGGGGGGTTGTGCCAATTGGTAGTGGTGAGGAGAGAGAGGTGTCTATTGAACTATTTTTTCAGTGGTCTAGATTTAGCCCGGGCTTTTTAAATGCACTTGTTACCCAAATATGAGAGTAATCTCGAATTTTTATATCAAGATTACCGGTGGATTCGGGAAGGGCTTCTAAGATGACAACTGAAAAACAACTATCAAAGTTTTGGTAGTGGGAGGCGGTATGTTTGGGGATGATATCAAGGAAAGGTGGAGTTTTGGTGGCACGGCGGTGATCATTCTTGCGAATATTGAGAGGGTTGGTGAATTTTCCCACGTAGAAGGCAGGGCAGAAATTCCAGGAAAGACGGTAGATAATGTTGTTGAGTGGTACAGTCGGTCAAATAGGAATATCTTTTGGTGGAGGAGGAGACAGAAGGGTGGAGGAGGGAACAGCATTTGCACCTAAGGCGTTCGCAGGTTGTGGAAAGTGGTGGAGGGGGGAGGTGGGTTAAAGGGAAGGTGTAGTGGATTAAAAATGTCTCGTAGGTGTGAGGGACGCTTATAGGAAACTTTTGAGACATGATGGTAAGAAGAGGGAAGTAGAGGTATTTATTTTGATGATGGAATACAGGTCTTATGGCCGTTTTATACGGGTTTGATTTGTACAAATGAATGTACAATCAAGTGTGCAAGAAAATATTGTACGAACGACTGAATCAGACTGAATTTCGCTCTACACGATGAGTGCAAACGCACAATTTGCCATTCACAATTTAGTGGTAGAAATCGATCGGAATTCGCGAGTGTTTTGTTTATCACGTTTATGTTTCACTCGCGTATTTAACGAAAAGCTGATCACCTGAAATTCGGAACCCCGACTCGACCATCTGCCTAATGATTATTCTCCCGGTTTAGACAAAGGACTCTTCTCTCTGGCTTTATATTCGACCTTTGAACAGTTTCGTTTTTTCTCTTCTTGGTTTTAGTGCAACAAGTTATTGACGTTTGTTGCCGGACTTAACTCTCGATAGACTCATTTCGTAGGTTTATTTTTTGTTCGCGTACGGAAGTGTTATTAACAAGTGGTAAATTGGAACACGGGACGTTTCTTTAGTCCCTCCAAATTTCCTTCTCTTGTATTTGTGCCAGTGTTTTAATGTCTTTTTTGACGATTTCTATGTTAATTGCTAACCAACAGAAATAAAATTATTATTATTATATCACGCGGGATATGAAGAACTCTTCTTGAGGACGCGACCAGTCACAATTTGGGGGAAAAGGACGCAAACCCAAAGATCGCGATTGCACTGAGAAACCAGAACACCAAATAATACGACGAAATGACGATGTAAGCCTTTGAGCAACTTTGAGTTAACTCTTCTCGGGTTCTCCGCCGGTTGAAACTATTCATAATTCCCAACGTAATTAATTATTGCCTTGAGAATGAGTGACGAGTCATCTCTCGAAACATTGGTAATAATAAATAGTTAAAACCTGTGAAGAGCCCGAGAAGAGTTAACTCATTAATGATTATATACCCGAGTTAATAGTTACTTATAATATTCGACGGGAAAGTTCTTACCCATTTTATAAACATATTTTTTTTAATCGTAACACAGGTACCACAATTTTTGCTATATCTGCGCCATCTGTTGAATAATACCTAATCGAAATTGTATGTTTGTCTGAATGGAATTAGAACAGGTTCTATTTTCCGTTAAGTCATTCATACAATCGCACAACCATTCGCACAATTTGCCGTTTCACACGCTTAAATTTCCTGATACATGCGTTCGCACGATAGATTGTACAAAAATAATGTCCCGTGCAAAACGGCCTTATAAGTAGGTTTTTGATTATGTGTGCTCTAGGGAAGAATGTGGTGACCTTGTCGGTCGGGGGATGGGATCGTCCGATGACTCTGGATGTGCCGACTTGAGGGAGTCGGTGGAAAAGGTCCGTTCCACCCCGTTGTAGTCCAGAAAGAACACCTTGTCGATGACCCGGTGGATTACGCGATGAGGTCCTGTGTAGGGCTGCTTAAGTGGCTTACGGATTTTCTCCAGCCTGCAAAAGACGTTGGTGCAAGACTGAAGGTCTTTTAACACATGTGGCTTTTCCTGCGCGTGGTTGGAGGGTGGATCCAGCCTGAGTGCGCTAAATAAGTGCCGAATTTCCTTTACGAAAATGACCTCGTCAACAGAGTGGTCCTTTGGGGTGAAGAGTTCTCCCGGAACTGTTAGCGTAGTGCCGAAAACCATTTCGGCTGTGCAAGTTTCGAGGTCCTCTTTTAGCTCAGTGAGAATGCCAAGCTGGGCGGTCGGCAAAGCGTTTGGCCCCGGCGTTTACATGGTGCACTTTAGTGCGGCCATGAGGGTGCGATGGAGTCTCTCCATGATACCGTTGGACTGGGGTTGGTATGGCGTGGTGTGGGCATGGCTGCTGCCGGTGAGTATGGCGAGTTCTCAGAAAAGCCGTGCCTCGAACTGCGGCCTCTGGTCAGAGTGGCATTTTAATCATGTCAACGTGGATATGAGAGAACCTGGGGTCCGGCGTGTGGAACGGGCATAACTCGGCTCTGTTGTGGCGGCGGACCTTCGATCTTTGGCATGGCACGCACTTCCGTGCCCAGCGGTGGGCATCTTTGCGCTCGCCGGGCCAGAAGTATCAATTTGACTATAAGTGACTTCGCTCTTGTTCTCCCACTTGGGTGCGAAAGGCCGTGCACAACGTCGAACGCGTAGCGCCGAAGGCTGGACGGGAGGTACGGCCGGTCGACGCTGTCGCCGATGATGCAGTGAATGTCCTGGTCCTCAATGGAAGACTTGTAGTTTCACGCGTGGATATTCCAGCTGGCGCGGCAACTCAGAATCCTCCGTCTGAGCGGTGGTGATTTATCTCGCGTCCAAAAATGTGAAGACATAGAGATGGTGCACGTTCGTGACAGGGCATCTCTCACGACGTCCTCCCCCCCCTTTGAGATACGCGAACGTAGCATCGTACTAGAGAATGTAATTCGAGCTACCGCTTGAAAAATCGGACCGCAGAGTAGGCGGCCAGCAGCTCTCTATCATAAGCGCTGTACCGTGTCTCTGGTGGTGTCAGTTTTCTGGAAAAGAAGGCCAATGGCCTCCACGTCCCGTCCGCTCCCGCCCGTGTTGCTGGTTAAAAGCCGCTCCCACGACCGTGCTGGATGCGTCTGTATGGAGTGCCAACGGTACAGGCGGCTGGAGGAATGCGGTTGTGGTTGCGTCGGTGACGCTCTGCTTGCACCTTTCAAATGCCTCGGTGGCTGCCGGCGTGCAAACAACTGGCGCCTTCTTCAATCCTTTCAATAGGTCGTTCAAGGGCGCCTGAATAGCGGTGGCGTGGGGAATGCAGCGTCGGTAGTTGTTCAACGTGCCTATGAATCGACGCATCTGCGTGGTGTTCTTAGACTGCGGGAAGTCGATGATGGCTTGGACCTTAGGTTTGGGTGGTCTGAACCGACTGTTCTACACCTGATAAACGATTCCGGCAGGCACGCGACTTCGTGAGGGTCGATACGCTGTGGACGGTGGCTGTATCGACGTCCTGGAAGCCAGGAGGCGCTGCTGTCGCATGTGCACCAGGAGACCATGATGCTGGAGGTAATCGGTGCCAAGGATGGTCGTGTCCACGTGGGCCACGATTAACGACTAGGCGAACTCTTTCCGTGGCCCGAAGTCGAGCTACATCGGCTCGCGGCCATACGTGGCGATCGGTGAGGTGTCAGTGGCGTACAAGAGTCTTCGTCATAGCTGTCGGGCTATGATCCCTCTGGGCAGCAGAGAGACAATGGAACTCGAGTCGACCGTGAACCTGATTCCAGAGTAGCAGTCGAAAACGAACAGGCAGTTCTCGACAGGCATGGTGCCGGGGACGGTCGCCCCGGTCGGCGCTGACATCAGATGTTTCCCTGGTGCTGCGTGGGACCTGTGGCGGCCGTGGTGTTGCGGCAAAAATTGCATGGTGGCCTGCATTGATGGGCGTTGGCTCCGTAAGTGAAATAGTACCAACAATGGCGCGCTGCCCATCAAGGGGTAGGGTTTTCAAGCCTCACGTAGTTTACTTCTTCTCGGAAAGTTTTCTTACCTTTGCTGATCTGGACAACATGCGGGCGTAAACAAGGCAGCCCATTCGACTTAAGATTTGAATAGGAACCGTCCTCCTCTACTTTTCCCATCCCTTTCCACCGCGGGAAAATTGTTCGCCCTTGACTCCCCTCTCAGTAAGCGCTGCGTCTCCTGTTCTCTGAGTTGGACTAAGCCCACCTGCGCAGTAGACTTCTGAGTGTCGGCCAAGTCATCTCCGAGCCAAGTCAGAGTGAATTGTATCTCCCGCAATCACTCACGTTACGAAAAAGAGCACGTGCACTGCAGTTTTTTTATGAAAACATTTTGGCTACATTTATCTACTTTTGTCTTTCTAAGTTGCATGTTTACACACTTAACTCCGTCGGATAATCCTAACTCTTGATTACAAGCGTCTGTAGAAAGCTAGTGGGATGTCACTATTGTCTGATACCACGTAGTATACAGTTCTGAAATACGTAGGACTCAAATTAGTGTACCGAGTTTTCTTATGTCTTCCAAATAATATCCTGCTTATCGTTAGAAAATATTCCGTGTTCCACACGCTGTTATTCCTCAGTATATATGTTGTATTTGCCTTCCATCCTCGACATAAAAATGACTCCAACTTGGATTTCCTTGTTGTATTTTTTTTACTCCCTTACCTTGACTAAAAGGAAAGGTCCATGCTATCTGTTTATATTTTCGGGTCGGGCGTAAATTTAAACAAAAAAATTGACTATCAAAATTGAACTTTAATTTTAATACAATTAAATTAAGAACAAAAATAAGCTTGGTAAAGAGTCCGAAGGAACACCATTCACGGTGAAATTGGCACTTGGCAGGCGGGCAGGCAGGAACCGATGAGTTAGGCCTGTGCGATTATTGAAAAAAATCGATATCGATCAATTATAAGAATAATTGGAAATGTGGTCGATTCAACTGTCGGGAATTGAAGAAATGACAATTTATTGAAGTCATTCAAATAATTGACAAAGGTCAATTAATTGTCATTGCTCAATTAATTGACGGAACTCAATTGGATCTTGCTTTTCGAAGTCTTTTCTTTGGCATGAGAAGTATGAGCTTTGGTGGTTCCGTGAGAGGAGAGCGAGGGGTCGTCTCGATTGCTCAACTCAACTTCACGAAGGAGGAGCGAGGGGAAGAGGGGAAGCAGTGACAGCTCCACCGACGATAATACAGGCAAACAAAAAAGAAAAGAAATTAAATTTGCGGGAATACTGATCAGGTTATATTTTCGGGACTTATTACTCCTATTTGATTATGTCTTGTCTTGTTCAATGACATGTAACTTAAATGTAATGATTTCTATAATGTACTTTATTAGTCAACTGGTTGTTCTTCAAACTCTCGGTCTTTGTAGTTCAAGGACCTCATGTGTGAATGAATGTAAGGAGCTAATTTTTGCGAAATCGTCATTCAAGTTGATGGTTATCATGTACGTCATGCATATCGTCACCGCAGTGGGGAGGTCTCAAACGTGTGGCTTTTGAAGGTTCTCACCTTCATTGCGGTTCTGGAAAAATTTCGTGGTAATCGTGGTATGGAAATGAGTGAGGAAGAGTAGAGAATGGTGGCATGAAGGAGGAGAGATGAGCGATCGGATTGGTCGGTGCGGTGACGTAGGCGGAGGGGGAAGTGAGGGGGAGGTGGTGCAAACGGTCTCCCAGCACGATCCCCCCCGCCGACACGGGATATAAAAAAAAAGACAAACGAATGGGGTGAGAGCGCATACACGAAACGGATCGCTCCGCGCATGCGCCGTCCCTCGCGTGAAGTTCACTGGGGCGAGGAGCATGCTCTGTCGCACCCACCCACCTTACACCCCCTGCCCGCCACCCCGCGACCCCCCATTAAACCCCCCGTCCCCTTCCCCCTTCATCCCCCTCGCTGTATTCCATTCTCATCTTCTCTGTCACTCGGTAACACACTCCCCACGTCCCCACTCTTTCTCTCCGCATAATTTTCTTCTCCCTCCCTTTTTTTCTTCTTTTTTCTAACGAGTCCGAAAGGATTTTCGGAGGATGTGCACGGGAAATTGCGGGATTTAGTTCCAACCCGGCACCTTTGTAACCTCTCCGACCCCTCCCTCTCTCTTACCCTCACTCCCTCCCTCCCCCCAAAATCCCCCTTCCCAATGCTTCCCACGCCTTCCCTTCCCTGAACTTACCATTCTGTGCCCTTGATATTTTTTTTCCAAATCCCACCTTTCTCCCTTTCATATCCCTCCCTCCCTTTCTTTTCCTCTCCATCCTATTCTCATTCGCTCCGAACCTCTCCTTACTCCTATCCCTATCCTCCCCGTGCCGATCCAGCCGTTCGCCCGGCCCTTGGTGCTCGCTGGGGGATTGGCAATGTGGACCCTTCAGTGTACACGCAGGGGCGGCGCGCTTCAGAGAATGGCATAAACAAGGCGAGGGGGGGTGATGGATATGGGTGGGTAGGTAAACGAGCCTTCGAGTCGCTCCCGCCTGGCGGAAATCTCGCTTAAAAGGCGGGACGGGGAAGCGAGTCGGACATTCTCATATTGGAGAGTCGAGACCCGGCCCATAAATTTTCGTCTAGGGACAGAACGGATCGCTTCTTGATGACTCCATTGCCGTGATCAATTTTTTCACCGGTTTTCGGTTTTGTTGCAATTTCTTCGGGCATAAGGTTTCTTATTGCAGTGTGGATCCTTCACTGCTTTTTTAGGGTTGAGCTCGTCTATCATTCTCGGAAATATTCGTTTTATATCTATATCTGAGCGAGGATTAGTCGAAGAAAGCCTTCGATATAATGAGCGAACATCGAGCGGCATTTTGGAGTGAATTTTGGATCATTTGTCTAGTTTTTCATTCTAATGGTTTCATAAAGTGTGATTGGCGACCAAACCAAATGGTACCTGTTATTTCATTGAATTTTACAACTATCGGGCCCAATGCAGGCGCTTTGGTCATGGCTTGTTATGCCAAGTTGCTTTGGGATTCAGCCCAAGGAAGTCTCAGGGAAATTCTTAGAAATCGACCAATTCCGCTGAAGAAACCGCAATCTATTATAAGCTATGCGGTATCGTCGGCCTTTTCATCGCTGGCCGCACACGCCTCATATCGTACCCTAATCTGAAAGGTCATGGCTCATTCAAAGATTGGCAATATAACCAATTGGCTGAAAGTAGCGCAGTGGTACAGATTTTAAAAGAATTTGTTGCATTACTAGTAAGGTAAATGTCAAATCTATGCAAAGCTCATCGCGTCCTATTTTACTGTTTCTGTCGACAGTGTGGTTGAATTTTTCTTCTCCGGTAACTCTAGATAGACTTTTATTACTTTTCCACCTTCTTGAACTTGGAGAGAAGAATGAAAGTGCGCAACGAAGGCGCTTTGATCATGGCTTGCTATGCCAAGAGTCTGCGGAATTTTGTCACGATGTGTCAAGGAGTGGTCAGATTTGCCTTAAAATCTTAGCAAATGAATATGGTACCGTAATATTTGAATAGACATTTACGATGAACAAGATTAAAATATCAATTTTCAGGAAAATACTTATATAATGTTCAAATATTTCTTCCATTTAGTTTTCGATTAAATTGGATAAAGAATGCTATCTCGTTGCTTTAACGCGGTACTTAATTATTAACGTGTTTTTTTCAAGAAAAATAGTTTTTACTTTTGGACATTTTTTAAGCTAATGAAAATAATTTACTTAGGTGATTAATTCTTGCACCATGCTCTCATTTTTAGCTAAACCTTGAATTTATGTCGTTCAAGTAATTCACTCAAAAATTTATTTTAGGATTGATTTGAGTTTTGCCTACGAAGCTTTATCCTATCATATATACATTGGCAAAATATTACGCCATGCGGGAATCAAGCTTACTAATACCATGTACTAGCCCCCCCTTATCAATTTCCTTATCACAGGGGTTCTAATAATTATTCTTTTGCGCGGTCCTAAACACGCGACGTTATATACTTGTATCAGCCCGACACACAAAAGGTACCCTTCACTTTATCACTTCTTACCTTGAGAGAGAGATCCTTTTGGTAGTCCTTGGCGGCAAAGGTTAATGGATTAATTCATGCACTAAAATGATACACTTGAACAGTACATATATTTATAATAACCCTTTTATTCTTCAATTATGAAACAAATTCACTTTAGTTACTCAATTAATCAATATATGTTCCCTTCTCAAATATATTCGTATTAATTTATAATGTTTGTTCTACTTCACCGGATATTGTACAAAGTGAATTCCCGATACTCTATGCCCCAGTATCTGGTTATCGGATTCCTGGATCCTTCCTTAACACAGGACACTGGCGTTGGTAATTGCTGTCCAAAGCTGCTTACTCCCGGCAAATTATCACTGCAAAAACTCTCGTATGACTTTCACTCGATAAACGTCTCTTGTGACTCCCTTGTTAAGAAGAAGCAGAAGAAGAAGCCGCGTTCCTTGTTTGACAATCCCTTTTATACTATCTCATCTCCCCTCCTGTATGTTCTAGAACATTCTAGGTTTTCTCCCCTTCTCTCGTATCTGATAGGCTATTCCCCTTTCATTATTATAAGTTTGTTTACGTAAACAGAAAATGGTATTGTTTAAAGTTGTTTTCATAACATAGACGGCATTGTTATAGTCTGTTTACGTAAACAGAAAATGGTATTGTTTAAAGTTGTTTTCATAACATAGACGATATTGTTGCCTCGCGGTAGCACGTGTTCCCAAAATATACACAATGGCGTCCTTAATCGTATACTTATGCCAACACGGCCAAAATGGCGTGTTACATTAGCCCCATTAAAATAATGACTTGGAAATATAAGAAAGGAATTATTTTAAAGCCTTCAAATGTAAACTAACGCGGCCCCAACGCCTTCAAACTTTAGCCTCCCTCTAAATAATGTCTGTGCCCAAGTATATTGTGTTACAGCAGAAATCACACATGAATACATTTATATCAACACAATTACAAACAGCGTCTCCTCCTTTAACTCAAGACATATGATATACCATATAACAATATGGTCTCTTCCCTTTCTTCCTTGCTTGAAATAGGCAAATAACCAATGAAAATCTTATTCACGTAATTTAAAATCAAGAACATATTATATAAATCGACGTTATTAACTGATACATTGAACGTGAATATAACGTGCAAATAATAAAACTGTCCATCTTCTTCTCAACATTCATTCTCACTTTTAACCCCTTAAAAACACTGGGTTATCAAAAGGCCATAATTCACATTACACATATACACTTCACAGCACTTAAAGTTCCTTCAGGTGATATACTCTCCCTCCTTCCGGCTCAATCTACGTCCACGAGCCCATTCATACATAAGAAAACACGAATCAAATAATGGCAACATGACACTGAATATACACACATTGAGAAAAGATATCACGAAACATACATATTGTGCTAATCCACCTGCCGCCAAGTTCAACCTCTCTCTCTCTCGTTCGTAAGCTCCCCTCGCATGTCGGGCCCTGATACAATGTATATTATCGGTAAACAGTTCTCCCTTGCTTGAACGGATCAAATTATAATGTTGCGGCGCTAGCTTCCTCAGTTTAATGACTGCGTGCTATGGTCAGTTGGACTACGGTCTTCTTCTCGTGTGCTCGTGTGATGTGAGTGATACCAAGTGCTGTGCTATTGTTCCCTATATGGTTTAATATTGCTGAAGTGGAAAGTGCCTCGTATTTCGTTCTTTTGTGGATTAAATACTACACACGTGGCTGGCCCTCGGAATTCTGAAATCTCATATGGACCTTCGTATAATGCCAGGAAGCCGTGATAAATCCCCCTTTGCTCATCGGATACCGGATTGGTACGTACTAAAACCTCATCTCCTATTTTAAATTTCGTTTTCTTCCTTCCGACGGCTCCTGCTATCCGGATTCCTTTGACTGGTACCTCCAAAGCGTTTCGTAGTGCATTCTGATTCTCCCGATAAAACTCCTCGCTAATGCACGTTAGCTCCAATCCCGTGTCTATCAGTGCATTCACAGCCACTCCTTCCATTTGAACCCTATTCTCCGGGCATTTAATTACTTCCGGCCTATCCGCTTCTTTCTCCGTCAAGAAATCTCGAGGTGACTCAAAAACATTGCATATCGTTTCCTCCTCCGTGTGGGGTTCTATCTTCTCCTCTTGTGGTGGTGTCCGTTTTATTCTCACTTTCCGTATCTTTGCCCGTTGCTCCTTCGGTATGTCCCAGAATCCCTCTTCGTCTTCCGGCCTCGGCATGTTGGGACCTTCGTCATGCTTTGCCGCTAATAGTTTTCCTGCTCCGGTTTCCCTGCGGCGTTGCTTTCTTCCGCCATCATGGAATTGACAGGGCGCTCTCTCATCGGTGGGCGCGCCTCCGCCATATTGTTTTGTCCTCGGCGTCGATCAGCTGGTCTCCCGCCCGGCCGTTGAGAGTATCCCTCGCCGCGAAAGTTATCGTCTCTCCGTCCGTCTCTCTGCTGGCTCGACGCTTGCCACTCTCGTGGTTGTGACCTCTTCGAGTCCCATCTGTACTGCTGGTTGTGTTGGGATGTGTCTTCCGGTGTCCTCCACGTACGGTCTCCATGGGTCCTTGGGTATTGGTCTCCCCATCTTCGGTGTCCAGTCGCCTCGGAGTTTCCGTCCTCTCGCGGTATGTTATCATAGCGGGCCAATAACGTCAAGAATTGCGGGATTGTATTTACATTATTTGAAATCATGCCGACGCTCACTTCCATGCCAAAGTGTTTCTTGAGAATTAGAATGATCATTCCGTCCTCCATTGGCGGCGTCAACTCCCTCGCTACGCTAATTTTGGCCGTCGCATATTCTACTCGCGTGAGCCCTCCGTTCTCCTTGTATTTTCCCGTGTCGAAACTCCGTTTTATCAGCATTTGACGTTCATCTCCCCAAAACTGCTCCGTGAAAATAGCTTGGAAAGCGTTCACATCTTCATACAGGTGTCGGGTCGCAGAGAACCATTCCTCTGCTCTCCCAACCATTCCTTGTCTGATGACCTGGGGCATCATCTGGTCAGGTAACCGATATATCTCTTGGTATTCGCACAGCTCCTGTAGGTATTTCATGGGTCTTGATGTATGCCTCCCGTCGAACGTTGGGACCTTTAATTGTACCATTCCCGCGGGTGCCGTTGTGACGTTAGGTCTCCTGCTTTCCTCACGCACGATGCGTCGGACTGCCTCTTCATCTAGCCCAGCTGCTTGTGTAGTGGATTGTTGTCCCAGCTCGTCCGCCATCTTCTTGAACCTTTCCTCCACGTTCTCATGCAAATTCACGTAACTCGCTTCTAACTTTCGGACCTTGAGATCGCTCGCCTCCAGCCTCGCTCCTACTCCGTTAATTTCTTTCGCGACATCTTTGCATATCTCTGCTAACGCCCCGTCTGTTTTGGCAAACCTTTCATCACAGCCATGTTCGAATGATGCAATACGTTCCTGCGTCTGTCTATGTTCTCCTGCTATTTTTGCCATTTCTTCCAAAAGCTTTCTCTCTCTTTCGTCTGCTTCTTCCCTAATTTGCCCCAACAATTCTGCATGTCTTCTCTCTTGCCTCTCAGCCATCTCCTCTAAGATCGTTCTATTTCTCTCTTGCCCTTCAGCCATCTCCTCTAAGATCGTTCTGCTTCTCTCTCGTTCTTCTTTTGCTTCTTCTGCCCTCTCTCTATCTCTTCTATCTTGTTCTTCTTTTAATTGCCTAAATAGCGCTTGCATCTCAGTTTCCACCGGTTCCTCACTATCGACCCTAAATTCATACGTGCTTATATCTATTCCCTCCTTTTCTAGCGTGTGTAATAATCGCTGCTGCAATTCTGGCTTGGTTCCCCCTACTAACAAGTCCCTCTCTCGTAATAATTGCCGTAGCTCTGCCGACTTCAGCTCCGGAAATTTCTTCATGTTGGCCGCCACCTTCTTTCTTCACTCCTTCGGGATGATCCTCCTTCTCTCCGGTTCTCGTGGTCTCACCTAATGAGTAGTCAGGCCCTACACGCTGGGCGCCAATTAATGTACTAGCCCCCCCTTATCAATTTCCTTATCACAGGGGTTCTAATAATTATTCTTTTGCGCGGTCCTAAACACGCGACGTTATATACTTGTATCAGCCCGACACACAAAAGGTACCCTTCACTTTATCACTTCTTACCTTGAGAGAGAGATCCTTTTGGTAGTCCTTGGCGGCAAAGGTTAATGGATTAATTCATGCACTAAAATGATACACTTGAACAGTACATATATTTATAATAACCCTTTTATTCTTCAATTATGAAACAAATTCACTTTAGTTACTCAATTAATCAATATATGTTCCCTTCTCAAATATATTCGTATTAATTTATAATGTTTGTTCTACTTCACCGGATATTGTACAAAGTGAATTCCCGATACTCTATGCCCCAGTATCTGGTTATCGGATTCCTGGATCCTTCCTTAACACAGGACACTGGCGTTGGTAATTGCTGTCCAAAGCTGCTTACTCCCGGCAAATTATCACTGCAAAAACTCTCGTATGACTTTCACTCGATAAACGTCTCTTGTGACTCCCTTGTTAAGAAGAAGCAGAAGAAGAAGCCGCGTTCCTTGTTTGACAATCCCTTTTATACTATCTCATCTCCCCTCCTGTATGTTCTAGAACATTCTAGGTTTTCTCCCCTTCTCTCGTATCTGATAGGCTATTCCCCTTTCATTATTATAAGTTTGTTTACGTAAACAGAAAATGGTATTGTTTAAAGTTGTTTTCATAACATAGACGGCATTGTTATAGTCTGTTTACGTAAACAGAAAATGGTATTGTTTAAAGTTGTTTTCATAACATAGACGATATTGTTGCCTCGCGGTAGCACGTGTTCCCAAAATATACACAATGGCGTCCTTAATCGTATACTTATGCCAACACGGCCAAAATGGCGTGTTACAACCATATGTCAACGACGTCAGATAAATTTCAATTTTTTAAGCTTCATATGCCATGTAGCATATGGATTGGAATGCTTCAGTCTTCCCTGGGGAATATATCTCAAATCGCAAATATAGTGCTTGTTTACATAAGCTTACGTAGATGAGGGTTATGATGACGCATGTAACCGATTCATAGACTGCAACATATCTACCTAATTACCATCCGGGCCAGTCAAACCACGTCAGGAATTATGAAAATATTGCTGATGCAAACGGAGAATTAGACCTAATGTTCAGCCATGTTGTGTCCATGTTGGTTACTATTTAATTGCTATTTGTGTCTCTAAGCATCCCCTATCTGATTTTATTTGACACATCTCTTTTGGTCATTTTTTTTTGCAAGCTTTTAGTGAAAGACATCGAGTTCTTTCCGGGAAAAAAGTCATATCAACAGAAATATGCATGGAAAATGATACCAAGATATTGGTTTTGACCATACCAGATAAAGTTTTCGTAAATTTAATGACTGACCTCTGGGGATTTTTTCGTACAATCGACATTTTCCATAACGGGGATTAGGAAATAACACGCAATGTAGGAGAAATCCTCATTTTAAACGTTTCTTTATATGGAAATGGTGGTTTTTCGTCATTTTACCTGCCTGCCTTACACTCTAAAGTGGTGTTCTGCTTGCCCACTTCTCTAAACACAACCTCAGATAAGCCCCGATTAATGCCCAATCAATGATATGAATTCTAATTTTTACGCATTGGAACGCGAATTGATGATATTTACAAGTTACCTCCAAGTAAGTCCTAGATTGCATTACTCCAGTGATGCTAAACGCAATACACCCGTCCTCGAATGGAAAATCAACGTTGCCAAATGCGATTCTGGTAACATATTATATTATGCTGAATTGTGAATGGGTAGCGAAGTCGAATTGATGCAATATTCGAATGTCGAAACCCAAATTTTGGGTTGATGGACAGTGCCACTACGTTGAGTGTAAATGAGTCCAGTGTTTGATTGCCAATGGGTTATTTACTCCTTTAAAAAATGAGGAACGGATCGTGACTGGCATACTATAAGGAGAACAATGAGTACCTGAGTGACTACTTGTGTTACTATCGATGCTGGAAATGTTGGGTGCGGGGAGAATACTGCTGAGGGAAGTAAGGGAAAGGCAGGGTCTATGGGTGGAGAAGGGGGAGGATACGCTCAAGAGTAAAGGGTAAAGAGGAGTGCGAGGGTTTTGTGGGGGAGGATGAAGAGGTTTCGGAGATATGGGGTGCTAAATATGGAAATCCTCTCAGGTGGTCGATTCGAGCTGTGTTTTCAAAATAACAAGAGGTTTTCTTATCTTCATCTAAGCCGGTAGACTACCTTTAATAAGGGCCTGCGGCTCTAAACGACTGGTAAAAGTGATCTTTATTCCGTGAAAAACGACCCATGTTCCTACCTAACGGGTAGATCGCGTCTAAATATAACTCCTATATTGAAAAATAGGCAATTGTAGGGACGAAAAATGTAAAATGTAAAATTTTAATATATCGAAACAACTGCTTCGCCTGTTGAAAGCTGAGGTTTACGCCCGAAACGATGTGTCGTCCACGTAATACATCTACATCTACAAAATACCCTGCAAGCCACCTCTGGGGTGTGTGGCAGGGGGTGAGTATTCACCAACATGTATTACACTATACCCTAAAGTTAGTGTAACTACGACTAATTATACATTACCTTAAATCGCTAATGCTTGTCACTAGACGAAGCCTCACAAGCATGCACTACACTACAGATATTATCACAATGGATAGGGACCGTTAATATATATGTATTTTGCAACTACACAAATAGACAGACTCAAGACTTATGTAGAAAACATGCACGGCGTGCTGCTAGTACTAGGTAACAGATAAGGATTCAAGTATTAGGGAGTACTACTACTACTAAGAGCTACAATACCTATCGACAAACATAGATAAAAGTCTCATTGGCCGCTGTTTTGGCCCCTTATAGTTCGTGGGAAAAATGACATTTTAAATCTATCCGTTCTGCAGTCTACTTCCGTAATTTTACTCTCATGATCTGATCTAACATAGTATGTCGGATTTCGTAAAATATTATCAACGTTTTCAGAAAATAGACCGGTTCGGAACTTACAGAATACATAATTCGACTCACTGCGTCGCAACCTTCAGCTGTGGTCTTTTCCCGGCGGGACACTTTCGGACTGTAGGAAATGTGGCGGAGCCTGGAGAAGTGGAAAAGAATCCTGACTGAATGCAGATCGAGCAGTGACGTGTGATGGCGTGCCACCATCTGCACTGTGCGACTGCGGAGCGCATCTATTTGTCAGAGGAGGAGTTTGGGAGGCTTGCTGAGGGGATTGAGGGGAGGAGTGCGCTTCTGGCCCTTTCGCCCCCGTCTTGCATGGGATCACTCGAAGGAGGAAGGCTGGAGGAGGAGGACAAGAGCGATGGCAAGTGAAGTTTGATGGGCAGATTAAATGTTCCCGGTGTGCGTTCCGCTCGGTGAAATTTGGCCTCGCGCGCTTAGATTGTGTGGCGCCCGGATGGGGTTGTGAGGGCTATCGGGGAGGATTAATTGCCAGAAGAATGACGTGTAGCTGATGTTAAGGACTGAGTGGATGGGGATGAGTGTAGGTGTCGTCATGGAAACTCGGTGGAGTGTGTGTATCTCGGATACCGAGCTATACACCGGCTATATCTCTTGGTTCTCAATGAATCCCTCCTGCTCCAAAACCACCACCTGTCAAAACTCGAGTTCTTGGTCGGAGCCAATGATGTATTAAGAATAATGCTTCCACGCTACCCTATAATTGTAATTTTTTCCGAGAGCTGATAGGAATCAGGTGGATAACTTTGACTGGGTGCCAAACTCTCAAAATATTTTGCATACCTTCGCTTCGTTCGAAGTGCGGAGATGACGCGGCGACCGATGACTGTTTACTCTGTTTAATTGAAAATCTTATTGGTTGAAACAACTTCTCTTGGTAGTGAATGATTATTTTCGATTATGAATTAATTAATTTTGCATTCAAATATTGCGCACCAATCTCCCAAACAGAAAAGGCTGCCTCCTGCGTGCTTAATCGTCTGGTTACTTGTTAATTTCATAATTTTATATTTTATCAAGCACGCTGGTGCCAGGTTCAATAGCCAATAAACTCTGTAGAATGATCGCCTTCGAAATTTATTACATTCCCTCTTCAATTGCCGTATTTATTATTTAGGAATTTTTTCCTTTAGATGCAGGTATCCCCATGTCTACAGAAATGTTCCCATGTCTGCAGGTATTCCCTTATATACAGAAAAAGGAGGTATAAGAAATGAGGAATGTAACAGAGATCTAATGGCGGGACATCTAATGGAGGGAAAACGAGACTAGGTTTCAGAAATTGGAATGTAGGATAGGGACTGTCCAAAAACCTACCAATCAACTGGTAGAACACTTAAATGAAACAGAAATTTTCCTATCCATAGTTTCCTCAGCATATTTTACCCCAATGAATATGATTAGTTAGCTCTATTTACTCATTCTTTGGTCGGTTTCATGTCATACCGTTAATATTGGGTGGGCAGTTATGAGAAGTACGTTTCTCTCATGGCGGTGGTGTTGAGGTCTAGGCATTTAAAAGTGTACTCCCTTAAATAAATGCGCATTAGGCATTTTTATGGGGCATAACTTGGGTATGTTTACGTTTATTACTTTTCGCTAGGTAGTTACAAATATTTTTCGGAGACAAAAGTTCCGAAGGAGGTCGATCGATGCAAGGGGTTTGTATTGTTTACGAGAGAGTGCATTGCATCCCCCGTGCATTTATTCCTTTGTTATATGCAAACCCTTCCTCGCCTGTATCTCCAATTGTTTGAGTGGCCTTAGGGATTCGTTTGGAAAGACGGAGTGGAATGTCGAGGCGTTGGGGGAGGAGGCGCAGGAGGAGGTGTGTGCTTTGCGTGTGAGTGGGAATGTTTGCTGAGGCTGCGAAATGAAAGGAGGTGGTCTCCCGGGTGGGGGGGGGCGTTTGGAGAGGCGCTGCTGAGGGCGGGAAGGAAAGTTTATGGCGAAAAATGGCAAACGGCGAGAGCGAAATACGGCGGGGTGTCGGGGACGAAGGGGTGAGGAAGGGGGAGGGGTTGAACAAAAAGCAGTCAATCGTTGAAAGGGGTCGAATAGTAAAAAAAAAGGATAGAAGTCCTCACCCCCTTGCGTCACACCCAGCCCTCCAATCCACAAAAAACCCCTATCTTTCTCTAAAATGTTTTTTCATTACTTCTCGCCCCCCCCCCCTGCAGGCGTGATTGAGGGGGTGGGGTATTCGGGAGGGGCGTAGATCACCTCCCCCCTGCACATCCCGGTGGCAGTGGGAGGAAAGCTGTGGGCATTAGGCGGGGTGTGGCGTGCGAGTGGAGTTTGGTGTATCCGATGGGCTGAGGGCGGCTGAGGGCGGTTCCGTCGGCGGAGAGAGGAAACACGGTTTTCGATGCTGCTTTGTTTTCGATGGCGTTCTGACGCGAGGAATAAAACACCTCGGAGGTGGCAGGAGTTGCAGCGGGGGTGCGTCGATGGTGGGTGTTGCGGTGCGGCAGGCCGGGGGAGCGGCGTATTTCGGACGGAGTGTAGGGTGGGGGCAGGATAGAGGGGAAAAAAATAAGGGATGGGGTGTGTGTGAAAATCCAGGCACCCCTCGAACGAAAGGAATGGGATTTCTTGTTTCCGGCGTCAGCGGGACACGTCATTTTGCGTTTGTTACTTTCGCCCACCCCGCGCGCGTAAATAAAAAAGTAGTTTTGGGAGTTCATCTTCAGAGGGCACTGGAGTGCGTGTACGAGGGGGTGGGTGGTTGAGGGGGTGGGTGGTTGACAGGTGGTTGATGGCAGGGGCTGTGTGCGTCGAGTGGGTGACAAATTGTCATAGATCGGGTGGGGCCTAATATTTCTCTGTAGGAAAAGCCTTGCATTCTTAATGGGTTCGCGATCAAATAGTGGCGTTATGAAATCTGGAAGGAAGAAAGAAGGGGAGTATTCTTTCTCCGTAAATATTGCATTGAATGAAAATTGTACATCAGATATATTGTCGTTGCTTGATAAAAGTTTTTATAATATTATAAAGGTTTTTCTCACCATGTACTCTCCCATTAAATCCCTTTAGAATTCGATTTCTCTTGATTTTCGCAGGAATTTGCATTGCATGTTTTTGACTTTGTGCAAAACTTACTGAATCTTAACACTCGTGAAATTTTGGATTCTGTTATCTGAATAATATGAAAGCGTAACTTTGTGGAACTTTGTCACAGACATGACGAAAGAATATAAGAGATTGACTCAGGCCTTATTTTTCGTTGCCGTCGTCTAATGGGAATTTGGTTAATGACCATTTGTTTAATGTGCCTTCCCCCCTGGCGTGTATCATTACCAACAGCTGCCAACAAGGAGGGGATTGACGTCAACCTAAGCCCCTCCCCCCCATCTATTTATCCTCACCAATCCAAACATTCCCCTTCCCCATCTCCCTGTTGCATGATATATAAGCTTTTAGTTTAACATTTTCGTACCTCGAAAATGGCGATTACTCTCTGAAACCATGGTCGATAATAAATTTAGTGTGGAACTGACAAAGTTATTTCTGTTTTATTTTATAATGACGAAAGAAAAATTATCTTATTATATTCCACACTAGAAAAAGTATATTGCTGACCCAGGTTTCGACTGCACAGCAATCATTATCGAGGTAGATGTAAAAATCAAACGAGTCACTATATGTGGAGAACAGACGGGGGGGACAGAGACGTGCGTCACGGTCAGGTTCGGTCAATGGGAGGGGGTGGGGAATGGTATAGATATGAGAGGGGAATAGGAAGGAAAACACATTCATTAAGAATTAAGATTTATATTTTTATTGGTTGCTGTACTCAACATTTCAAATTGTTCCATGAAGTCAAATTTGGCCCCATTTCTCCCAGTTGCATTTCCCAATATATTGGTCAAAGTGGTCGAGCCATAAATATTAGGGCTTGGGAACACAAAAAAATGTGTTGGTTGAAGGGAGATTTCTCTTCATCTTTTGCCAAACACTTAATCGAGGAGGACCACGAAAGTGATTTTGTGCCTCACGTGCCCCCCCCCACCCCCCACCACCGTCTCTTCTCCATATATATAGTGACTCGCCTGATTTTTAAATCTACCTTGGAAATGATTGCTGTGCAGTCGATTAACTGGGTCGGCAATAAACGTATTATAGTGTGGATTTTATGCTAAGATACATTTTTTGTACTGTTATCTGGACTATTTTGTCGTAAGAATATATGGAGTATGCATATAACATTTCAAGTGCAGCTTTATTCAAGCTTATTATATTTTCAGCTATTTTTCACAAGTTATATACTATTCATCAATGGATAGCTCCGTTTCATCGAAGTGAAGCCCGATCTGATGGACATATTATTATGATATACTGGCTAATTAAATTTAAAAACACTTTTTGCATTTTTATGACTTTATTTTCTATGTTTATGTTTTATAGTATCTTTTGCAATATTTAACAAAATTTCTGTTCTTCGTCAGTTTTCATAGTACTTGTTCGACTGGCCTAGTGAACTTTCGCAAACTATATTTTTTTCTGTTTCAAAACAAAACGTTGTTTTAATTCCATGCGTGCTTCAATTTTATTCGTTCTAAAATGCCCTTACATTTTGGTTGTCACTCGAACTTTTGTTGTTGTGATTACTATGTAGGTTTGTTAAAGCATTTATAAAGCTAAACTCTCTACACCATTTTTATCGTGTTGTCAGAGCTTTGTCCATCAGCCAATCTGCAACCCTCCTCCAAGCTGGCTAGCGAGATAAAAGTGTAAGAACGTCCCTTTTCGTGGTACTCTTGACAAGTTGGTCACATAACTATTCCTGTGCATTTACATCACAATTTAATGTGATATTTCTACCGAGAATATTTCTTATGAATCTCAGCAGGGCTCTCCCGTACTACTCAATTCGAATTTCTATAAGTTTCCTGGATTTGAGTGAAGACTGTTTCACATATGTATTTGGGTATGATGGAAGTCATAAGATAAAAAAAGTCTTTTTCCTCTCACTTGGCAATGCTTGGTAATAAATACTAACGGCTTAGATGCTTGAAGATCTTCTCATTCATCTATGTAGAACACTTGGACCATTTGTTTGTATCTCCCAGTCAATTTTCAATAGCCTTGGAAGCATTTGATAGAAAAGTGGCATTTTTATGGAAGAAGTTATTCATTTATAGATATAGCTAAGTTATAAATGAAAGAAATTCATTTTGGAAGTGATACTTTCAAGAGCATGTAAAAAGGAACTCAGCAGATATGATTTCTTTCACTTCCTCTAATGACGCAATGACTATCTATTTGCAATTTTGGATTGAAATGTAACCCTACTTGTACTTGCAAAAGTTCGAAGGTCCATTAATTTTTAAATTCTTTGGAAAATTTGTAAAAAGCGTTCTTGTCCCTCACTATAATATTTAGACTGAGAGCCGAAGTAAATAAGGGTTGGCATCGGGGGAAGCCTTTGAAGGGCCACAGTTGCATACAATTGCACTAATTGACTTCTCTGTTTCGGTAAAAAGGAAAACCAGTTAAAGTTTTACCCTATAATTAAAAAAATAAAATGACAGTAGCTTCAAAACAAAGTTGAAAATAGAGAATGTATAATTTTAACGTTATAAAATCTGGGAATCGTTGCATCGGGAGCCCTAGTTTGTTAATTGACATCAGTTTCTCTTCTGCGAGCTGTGCCCTGGCCTCCTCATTTCCCAATTCCCATTATCCACCGTTAACCAAACCAATGCTGGTAGTTGGTGGAGAGTGAGTATCACTGCAAACACTCGCCAGCTTTGCAATCATTTGCAAGCAATCGAAAAGCAGAGTAGATTTAAAGCGAGTGTGCGTTTCCATTTCCAACGTAAGTAATTATGCACCCGATATAAAACTGGAGGGAAATTAACCTTTGTGCTTCATTTACCCGAAGGTTTCAGCAGCCTGTCGTTGGGGCTATTTGAGAGAGTTTCGCGCTGCGCGGCAAATTGAAGCTAAGCGAATTGCGGGGCATGTATCGTTGGTCGTTAATTGAGTTGGACTTTATTTGGAGGTGGATTGTTTATCCGAGGAGGAAAGAGAGAGCGCTGGGGCCTAAGCCAGCTGGCTCATGGCAGTGAATCAGCTACTGAGAACGGGATATTTCTATTAATTGTCTAGAAAATGGGTTCACATTTTGCCACTCTTAGCTCTCGTCATGTCGAAAAGATTGTTGTATCGTCTGTGTGGTTTTGTATTGGCGAGTTAAGTTTCGCTGGTTCGATAGCTAGAACATAATAATCTCAATACATTAATGCCTGTATTAGTAGCGGGGAAGGTTACGTGTGTGATTTGTGTAATATGAACTATCGTAATACACTGCATTTGCACTATAACCTCGTTGAAATGGAGCTAGTTACCTTCGCATGACATGGAAAACAAAAATAAATGGTGACATCACTTTTTGTTTTAAATAAAAAACTCCCAAGTCCTCATCGATGTTAAGCTCATATTAGTCACCATTTGCGTATTGCCACTGCCAATATTCCAGCCACGTCTTTAGGTAAGATAGAACAGAAAATATCGAAAAAGTGAGAACATTCTTCATCCACTTTGTGGTATTCCATCACTTGATAATTTATTTGAGTATTGAAACTTTTTCAAACAGTTGAAGTAAACTACAAACTTCTGTGGTTTCTAAAATTTTCCTTGCACAATACTAGAGAATATTGCGTTTCATATTTGAATGCGTCAATAACTTAATTATTCTTATTTATTAAGCTCCAAAAAAAAACAAATGAAAACAAGACATATCCTGGGAAATCAATTATGTGCTCGGTCGCGTGGAAGATTCCTGTCATCGCCAGATGTAATATTCTCTAAAAAAAGTAATAGTTCGAGGCTAAAGCCCAAAACAACTACGGAGATCTACGCTCCATGTTGAAAATAACCGAACACTCGACCTCCAAAGCCATGATTTTATGAGCTTTTTGATGACCCTGGATTATCATTGTCAGCCATGCGACTAAGCATGGGTTGATGAAATACCCCTTGTTAGTTACACTTGGCCGTATTAGACAATATTTGACTTGGCCGTACTAGATTTCGAGATTTAGATTTGCCATCATCAGGTCGACTTTCAACAGATACCAGCTTCACATATTTGAAAGTTGCTGTCAACGTGGCAAATATTAGCCTACTTTAAATATCACAGTCAAATACTGCCAGTGGACACTGTTTTTTAACCAATTTCAGTGCCATCAGAAGTTTCCGTAGCAAATGGCAAATTCGTTTGAAAAGAATAGTTTTGGAGCTTCACCTTGCCCGAAGTCAGAATAATGGGGATTTTACGGAAAGAGCATGAGACATTTAAAATAAAATTAGAAATTACAGAAAATTAGCCACTTTGATCACCACCTTAACTTTAAACAACTATCGCAGTGCATGCAGCTAAAACTCAGAAAGAGACAGTTCGATGGACTCATTCATCCTTCTGTTGCATTTTCTTGTCGTAAATGTTGGTTCCTTCCCTTAAAATGTTGCTCTAAATTCCTCTCGGAGTTAAACAAAAGTCTCTTGCTCGGCGTTCCTCCTTTCAAGACAGAGAAGAAGAGGGAGTCAGAACCTTTCCTACCGTAGTGAACCCAAGGATCTGTTATATATATAATAAAAAATATACACTGGACAGGGGGTGGGGAAAGAAAAGAGACGACTTACTGGGTAAGTACGTTTCGAGCCTGTCAATATATATATATATATATAGACAGGATTCTTCCTATACCTTTCGCTGAAGAAGGTGGCGGCGATCCACCGAAAAATTTACAACCCGTGTGTCTTTTTATGTGTTTACCTTTTAGTCGCACTTGTGACAAAGTTTTTATATATTTGTGTTCACGCTCGTGAAAGCTTCCAATCATTATATATATATATATATATATATATATGTATACACCCGCGCGCCATTTCTTGGTCGCTAAAGTTGGGCATGGGGTGTGACATAAAACCCCGTCAAATTCAGCAGTTAATTGAGTAGCCTTGATGGTGTAACTGGCAGCATACCTGGCCGGAAATCGGGAGATCCGGTTTCGAATCCCGGGTAAATTGAAATTTGTTCTGTCTGGATTCGACTCATTTTCATCTTCTCCACCAAACCCTGTGTTCGTCCTTTTATGTGTTCCTATCCATTTCCATATCCTATGTCTTTATGAATGTATTCGCGCCTTTGAGCGTCATGTTTTCGAATAAATGAGTATATATGTATATAATTATATATATAATTATATATATAATTATATATATATATATATATATATATATATATATATATATATATATATATATATATATTGATGGAGCGAAGTTCATCACTGCTGGTGGGGTTGAGAGGAAGTTGGATGGTGTGAGGAAGGGCAGATGTCCTGAAATGATTAAGGCTAAAAGCAGAAAGGAGGCCAAGGAAACAGTACGTGTGACTCGTTAAGGGAACTTAACGGATATGAAATGAAATGGAAGGGACTTTAAGTTCATGGGGAAAAATGAAATGTGGCGAAGCGAGATGAGTATGTTTAGTTGGGGAAAGGCGTGGAGGGCGGAGAGGGGGGGACGAGAGGGGAGTCGTGGTGGGAGTAGGAGGTGAAAGAAAAAAGGGGAGGGTGTAATGAAAGGCATCTTCTCCTCCTTGGCTGAAGACGGACGGGGTGAATGCCTATGACGGCAGAAGAGTCTAAAAGTGGGAGAAGGAGACGGTGAGGAAGGGTGCAGAATTAACGCTGGAAGTGAGAGAGGAAAGGAGCTAGCAGAAGAACTTTTATCGAGATCCCTTGAGAGTGCGCTATGTTCCAACGCATGTACAATTCGCAGCCGAGAGAAACAAAGCGCCGACGAAGAATGACTGTTACTACTGCAGAAGACTCATACTACGATTCGGCTCCAGACAAGTCTGCGAGTAATCATGGTGTGCAAAGCATAGTTCACGTGGTGAAATATTATACGCCCGGAGATTTATTTTAGCAACTGGGGTTCCAAGTCAAGTGGAGCAGTATCTAATGATAAAATCTTACAGGAAACGAGAATGAAGATTTTGCTCCTTAGCTGACAGGAATAGGTCACTAGCTTTCGTAAAAATTTCGCATCCTTTCCTATACAGATACTTAAGCTAAAAATCTATTTTTATATGCTTACTCATAGATCATTACTTACTATAATTGGATCAGTTACAATTATATCACCAACAACACTCAACTTCTATTTATTCCCGAGTCATAGCATACATTTTTGACATGAAATGGAAAGGAAAGAACTTAGGTGAGTATAAATGCACATTAAAATGTTAAAATTGATGTAAATCTCGATAAAAGTAAAACATGAATATAGATTTATATTCTACATTTGCAGTTGAAGTTTTCGAATCGAAAACTGAAGCTGGCAACTGCTGACCAATTACATGAAAATTACACTTTTGCAATGTAGGGTTCTTTGGCACCCTAGAGGATTTGCTCATGCTATTTATGTATTTAATAACATTTTGTAACAATTAGGTGATTATCCTAGTTGCCACCTAAGATTGAAAAAAGTAGAAGAAAAGAGAAAAAAATAGGAATAAACTCATTTAAAAAGTAATGTGCTCATACTTCTTAACGTTTTGACATTCTCAGAAAGGATCTTAAAAATGTATTCAAGTAACTTGTTTCCTTATTTATTTCCACATTACAAAAAGGATTTTTTTAGAATGTTTTTTTGTTTTCCTCATTTTGTTTAAACTTCTATGTTCACTACATTATGAATGAGCACAATGAAATCGATGTGCATTGTTTTTATTTGGTATTAGTTAGCTAGTTGGATCATTCACATGATGACGAATCGACCAGGTCAATCATAGGCTTAATGGCACTCTAGAATAAAATGAGGTAACAGGAAATTTGTCTCTTGCTATTTTTAAACCCGCAACCTTATAGGGCTTCAGTGAATTTACGTAAATGACGCGCTGATGGTCTTTTCAAAGTCGTTCCTCGGGGGTGTTTTCTCACCAGCTGCGAATTAAACAGGTAAATAAGAAATGCTCTGAAGTTTAAATTCTCGCTTACATTGGTTAATGGAAACGATTCACAGGGTTTAGCGTATTTCTACTTTGCCTAGTAATGATTGATGATTGCACGAGAAAAAGCAGTGCCTATTACTGGCATCACAAAGCGCGGAATGCTACTTGACTCAGTCGGTATTGGGACTTAGATGATGGAATGGCATTCACCTGTAGTATGTGAGGACGAATAAGTTGTTCAACGATTTACACCAACGGTAAAATGTTGTCTCCTCCTGAAATATAACCTTGCTATGGTTATGGTGTATACTATATAACTACGTTGATCGAATGGGAGGAGAAGGAAGGCACTAAAAACTAGCACCAGAGATTGGGGCAGACATTAAAAATATAATGGAATATTATTTAACAGATAAAGAAATATTTCTGCTCATCCATGTCTTGAAAATAATGATAATAAAAGATATTTGAATATGGCTATGGTGTCTATGAACTCGCTAATAGATCGTAGGTTTGAGTGCTCACCAGAATAACATAACTGTGTAAAAACTTTGAGATCAATTAGAACAAGGGGTAGTATATAAAAAATAGCTTGATATTTCCGATACTGTTTTGAATTTAAAGGGGTCCAATGGAGAGTATTGTGGCATATGGAACGATTAATAAAATAAACATCGCCCAATCGCCAATAGTATTTATATGCAAGAAAGAGGAATTTTGTCTCAATTTCTGATTCTCGATTTAAAAAAATTGATTTTACGTTTAACGATATAGCAGCATTTTCCTGAGATAAAAATGTTTAAAAACGTGCTGGTTCTCTTCAATTGCAGCCAAATTCCCATATTAAAAACACTCGATTACTGGGGATTTACGAATTTTTATTCATCGTGCCTGCATAATACCTACATTTTTATAATCTGAGTTGATGATTTCTTTTATCTTACTTAAATTTTTTTAAAATATTACTGGAGTCAAGTAAATAGGCTCAGAGGTAGTCTAGTTAATTTTACTATACATATTCACAGTAACAGTTACACTTACATATTGTCCGTTTTCGTTCACATTCTTGTGTTCTCAGCCCTCATTATTACTTGGCATTTTCACATGCATAGAGTATTCTGAGGAAAATATAAAATAATTTGACTTATAGTCAGAATATGGTTCAAAATCTGCAGTAAAACAGAAAATATTCGTAGTTGAAGTAGCAGAACATAAGGGTTGATGACTAAAAAAAAAGAATACGAAATGTTTAAATGAGCGTTGCGAACAGGCGGAAGAGTATTCTGAGGACAAGTGCAGCGAAAAATTCGTAAGACAGGCGAAGAATAGGAATGCGTTTAAAAATGAGCAAAATTGGAAACTGTTAGTTTAGGAGAGTAATGCTGATTGTAATGGAGATGAAAAAGTAAAAAGGAGAAAGAAAAATTCCGATGAGAGGTTGACAATTTCGACGGCCAAGTCTCTTTTTTTCCTCTGTAAAACAGCCCATTTAATGAAAACGTTTTTAAAGGTTCCCGTTTCGATTGAAATAACATCCTGAAAAATCAAAAGCTATCACCCTTGATTAAACATTACTAATTAAACGAAAAACGTCCGTCGGCTAAATGGGAGGGCAAAAGAAAGAAGAGAAATAAAACTGAATTTTTGAGAGAGTGAAAATTGTAAAAAAAATATCATAGAAGGTCAGAAAACGTATCCTTTCTAACTGGAAAAAAAGAAGCTTTATAAAGCCGTTTACATTTCAGAGAGAACCGCGCCCTCTCAACCTTGGAAAAAGAACGATGTCCCCGGGATAAAAAGAAATCAACGATCATCAAAAGGAAAGGTATAGGAACGAGGGGAGAGAAGAGAGAGGGTTCAAAAGATTATGGAACGAGGGAAGGGACGGGAGAAGGAAGTGAGCCGTTCTTTGCGGGGGCGAGAGCGGGGGCGGTAGCTGGGGTGGGAGTGAGGGGGTAGGTAGGAGGGGATTGGGAAAGCAAGTGGCGACGGAAAAGGAAGAGAGGAAGTGTGGACGACTGGCATAATGATACGAGCGTGCGGTACAGGAATGGTTGGGTTTCAGGGAGGTTGGAGGGTCATTCTTAAGGTAGTTTGAGCGAGATAGTTCCCTAGTCATAATGGAGACCATATTTAAATTTTATTATTTGATTTTAGCGTCTGTAAGAAGTATGAAGTAAATATTGTAGTAATAATGACGCAAAGATTTAGTTATAAATGACCAAAGTTCTCAGTAATGAAATAAGTAAAGCTACATAAGTCTCTAACTTGGCTCATTTTTTCAAGCCGTACGGCCGAAAACCCCTCAACCCCTCAAAACAGCAGGTTTTTTTTGCAATTCTGTAAAAATTACTTCGGTGAGCAATAGATTGATTTGTATAAATAGTTGAGAAAACATGCAAACTATGTAACTTTAGGTTTTTCACGAGATCTAGGTGCTAGAAGCTCCTATTTTTTTTAATATTCTCACTCTGGAGCGCACAGTCGTGATCTACCCCATGGAAAACAGCTTATATTTTTAGGCAAATTGTTCCAAAAGTAGTTCGGCAAAGGGTTAATATTTTGATAGGATTGGAAATATTTTTTTAAAAGAGTTATTTCTTTAAATTGACGCCAAATTCATCAAATTCTAGGTGAAGTAATTTTTCGCTCAAACTGCCTTAGGAGGACGGTTTGAGTGAGCTGGCGAACGGGAGGTTGTGGTGGGATTTGAAAGAGCCCCAGGATTGAGGTAGCGGAGAGGTAGACGAAGGATATTCGGGAGAGGAGAAGAAGGAATGGAAGAAGCCGTGGCGTGAAGGATGGTGTGGGATTAAGGAGGAGGAGGACGGGGGGTATGATTAAAGGCGATCGTGAGACTCAGGGTTTCTCAGTTCTCCTCCGGAAGACGAAGATGCTGCGAGTCGTTTTGAAAAATGCGGAGCGCTTCTGTGGCAGAGCAGCATTAGGGGTACGGGGGTGTGGAGGTGGAGGGAAGGCTATGGGAGGAGTCCCGTGAGTAGCATTCCGGAGGATGAGCCGGGAGATGAGATAGAATTACTGACATTTGGAGTGAATGTGTTCAGATATTGTGTGGAGAGACACCTTTATCCCCCCTTGCAGCCCGTGCCATATCCCCTCGCGGGAGTGCTTTAATCCGAATGACCGGTTCATTTCTGTAGTTCCACGAGTGATATAATCCGAGTGCCACGGCAAAAAATCTTCCTTCTCCCCACGTTCCCCCTGTAACCACCGCGAGTTGAATTGGGGAGTGGCAATTACGTACACTGGGCTTTATAGGCTGTTGTTTGTTCTTCCGTTTCTTGGGCAACTCCCACGAGAGGTTCTTGCTCGGCGTTTCTCAGCTAGTCATCATGAAGCGTATTTGTTTAATTTAATGTCTGTATCTGAGCGAGATGGGGGCACTGTTTTGCGCATCACAATTTCCCGGTTGTTGGTGACTCTTTTGGGAGTTACGCCTCCAATCTTCTCGTATGTACAAATAACGTGTTGGGCCTCACTGTTGCTCATTTCAGCATTGCCAGCTGTGCCGTCCTTGAAGACGCTCTTGCTAGGTCATCCTTTTCAAATTTCGTTTCATCATATTACGTTTAGTCTGGTTTCATGGTTTACTTCGGTTTGAAGGGGGTACCAAAACTTTTAAATTATAGTTGATTTGAAAATTTTATGATAGGCTAGTATATTAAATTCTTGTTTTGACAAAACATAACCTTCGGAACGCCAAAATTGTGTTGAGGATATTACATGAATATTGTTCTCTTTATTGTAAGTTTAAATTCATTTTAATTGTATTTCCTTAGATAAATAGTGAAATTATTAAACTATATCGGGACATAATGGATTTAAGGTTTTCCTGGCAAATTATATAAGTGAGCGTTTCTTGGGTTTCACTCCGGGTAAGATTATTTAAGATTACTTTTATTATTTATAGCCAGCATCCTCGCTCGACTCATTATCCTGACGACGATGGCTGAGTCTACCATCGAAACGTTGATTCATTTAAATAATCTTACCCGGTGTGAAACCCGAGAAACTTTCACCGATATCGGGATGTTTACAACAATGTTTTTCATTTCAATTTAGAATAGTTTGAAACTCTGCTATTCGTCGAGTCAATGTTTAGCTGAACTTTCACTATTCTGATGTGTATGCTAATTATCAGAACTGAGAACTAATAAACGGAGATTTTTCAAAAACATTAGTTCTAAATAGTAATTTTATTTCTGGTATTCAGTCATCTGTTATTTGAACATTGCCTCAGGTACGTATTTGTTCTGATAGATTTTGAAGATAATGGAAATGCATGAAGAATGGAAAGAAATCTGTAAAGCTCTCGTCTGCAAAAATGATATTCAATCGAGATTTATAGCAAAGATAGAACATTTATAACGGCAATACTCTGCAGACACTAACAAAGTAAATAGCTATTTAAGGATATGCGGTACCATTAGAAGAAACTGGAAGAAAAAACCACCAAGGGAACAAAGATTACATTCTACAACGCGATGGCAGTACCTACAATATTGTATGGGTCCGAATCATGGGCGCCAAGGAAAAGAGATTGGAGACAAATCGAAACATCAGAAATGAAATTTCTCAGATCCGTTAAAGATTACACAAAATTATATCATGTAAGGAACTGCCGCATAAGAAAAAACTAAACGCACGTTCAGTGAAAGAGAGGGCATTGCATTATAAAGAAAAGTGGAAAGAACATGTCCTACATATGTCCCAAGAGAGAATACCGAAGAAGGCAGTGGCATATAATCCCCTGGGTAGAAGAGGTGATGGAAGACAAAGGTTACGTTGGGAAGTCTGAAAAAGGCTGCAGTGCCTAATCTCGGAAAGATAGGAGAATAAGAAGAAAAAACTAGAGATGATTTCTTAGTGAAAAGTATAGCTGATGAACTAGTTTTTTTTCGGTTTTGTGATTCCTGTGATTGAAGATTATTTTGCACGCTCCTGAGGTGTAAAAGATGGTACGGTCAGTTTGAAGCAAACAAACAAGTACTTACTTAATCGGAAGATTCGGCCTTGGCTGCATATAATTTTTGATTCGTCAGGAGTTTTATTTATCTTCCGTGTGTTCAACGCAAGGGCATGTTATTCCTTGAACGTTAAGTATTGATCAATTGGAGTGAGAGGCCTTTCTATTGGAATACTGTTAATTCACAAGCACTTGTGAGAATGTAAGACTTATTGCGAACCTCTCTCCTTCTTTGAGGTTACTTCATGCCGTCTATGTCTCCTTTCTCGGCGAAAATTGCTGAGCAGCTCTTTTGATAATCTTTTCTACATCATTCCTGCGTAGTTGTGGACATAATCATTTGCCTCGGAACAACTCTGCAGCTATACTTTTATCGCACAAGGCAGCCTTCAACAAGTGAACAGTTGCGTAATATATTTACATAAATTTAGTTAGAAAACTCTCAAATTATTTTTATATATTAAATATAAAAATATTATGTGTTTTTACGACCAATTAATTACGTTAAAATTTATTATATTTTCTTACTAGGCACACAGAACAGAATATTTTTGAACATACAGCGTAAATAATTTCAATGGTCAATGATCAATGGTCTTTTGCTCCAGTCAGCTGTAACATTGGTCTCGTGATCCCGTCACATCGTGATCACATGGAGGTCATTAGTCCCATTGAGTGCAACCTGAAAAAAATTTCAAATTTATGCATGATAATATTGGTTTCCCTCCAGCAGGCGTTCCTTACGATTTCTGGTTCAACCGATTATGAAAGTTCGCGGCAGATCTTTGAATTTGAAACGACTTATAATCCTCGATGTTAAACTTTAAAAGATGCAGAATTTTAAAAATTTTATCGAAAAAACATCCTAATGGGTAAGTTGTATATCTGCTCTATCTCGGGCTATATAATTCTTCCCCCACTGGCCCATGGGTCAGCAAAATATTTCGGATGATTACTTTTGAAGTTTCGCGTGAAATAACTTGATGGTCATATTTTTTAGAGTGCCGTCCCGATTTTCCCGCCCCGCTGACCTGCGGGAGCAATTCCTTTCGATGCATCTCCATCGTCCCCTGGTCGCAAGTACCTCGATTAGACCCAATTAAATTGAACTCATGATGCATAATTCCTCGGGGAGAAGGGACAGATGGTTGGAGACAAGTCTCAGGGAAAAGAGGGGGGGCGACATCCTTCCCCCCAATCTCTTTACATACATTCTGCTGCCACCCCTAAGACCCTACCATTCTTCCTCCGACCCTCATAACCCCTCCCCCTCAAATCCTCCCTCCTCCAGCCCCCTCCCTTCCCCCACCCTCCATTCGAACCCCCGCTCTCCTTCCTCCCCTCACCTCAGTCCCTTTATCCGCCTCGCCCCTTTCTCGAGGGGGTTGTTGTGGTGGCTAAGGGCTCTGGTTCCCGAGGGCTTGAGTTCGAAACACGACCGTGGCGGAAATATCTCAGTGGAATCCCGATCTCTCCTCGGATGGCTTAAGGTGGTTTGAGCGAGATAGTTCCCTAGTCATAATAGAGACCATATTCAAATTTTAATTTTTGATTTCAGCGTCTGTAAGACGCATGAAATAAAAGTTGTAATATTAATGGCACAAAGATATAGTTATATATGATCAAAATTCACAGTAATTAAATTAATAAAGCTACATAAGTTTCTTACTTGACTCATTTTTTCCGCTGTACGACTGAAAACCCTTCAAAACAACAGGATTTTTTTTGCAATTCTTTAAAAATTACTTCGGTGAGTAAAAGATTTATTTTTATAAATAGTTGATAAAACATGAAAACTACACACCGTTAATTTTTTTACTAGATCTAGGTGCTAGAAGTTCCTACTTTTTTTAATATCCTCCCTCTGCCGCGCACAACCGTAATCTATCCCATGTAAAACAACTTGTATTTACAGGCAAATTGCTCGAAAAGTAGTTCGGCAAGGGGTTGATATATCATTGGAAAGATGAAAGTTTTTTCTTTAAAATGAGGCCAAATTCATTAAATTGTGGGTGAAGTGATATTTCACTCAAACTACCTAAAGTGGTGAGCACATCAAGTGTGGATCTCCGTCGGGAGTGACGGGGGATCCTCGAATTCATCCCGAGTGCCCCCGTGTGCAAGTGGAAGACAGAGCGCGAGGAACATAACCGTCGAATCACGCTAAAAAATAAGTACATACTACGACAACCAACAGATTGTCCGCTGACGCTTTTTGTCAAGAGTTCGCTATTGTCACCGCTGGGTTCCTCATCACTCTTTCTCCCATTCCCCGCATGGTCCTGTCATTACTAGCACATTCACCTTGACTTGTTGGTGCCAATGACATCGATTGCCAGTCGTATTCCCAAATATCCTCCCGCCCTTTCACCCTTACATACAACCCTTTCCCCACACCTCAATCACCTAATTCCTCCTAAATTTTCCCCGAAGTCAAAAGGCGCTCGCTTCACTAGAGACTCGGATGAAGTAGAGGTAGGTTAAGATTAATTGAAAAAAATATGCCCCTCAAGTTTGCAGGACGACATGGAGAAAATTATTCTTACCCCGAATAAAATCAGTAGAACTCAATTGAAGAAAAGAGAAGAGATGTCTACTGTCGAAATGAAAAGTACGAACGTTTCTTTACTTCCACCCAGGGGCGGTCTGGCTAGGTCGGCGATCGCTGAGTGTCCCCGGCCCAAGGCGGCTTTGGGGGACCCCCGACAGGGTGTGTAAACAATATTAGCAAGGACAGAAGTAGTTGAACATCGCGCCTCACGACAGCTGACTCACTCGACAGCTAATTATCCTCCAACCAGAGTACACCAAGCGTGAGTAGTTGAAAAGTAAAGTTAATCGTACTTGGATTGCTACGCTCCTCATATAAATTTCACTGCAGGGCCCCAATATAGTTAAAACTACTTATTTTAAAAATAAAGAAATCTACTTGTGGTCTACGCTCTCGACTTGTATATAATATTAACGGTTAAAGAAATTGCGGTTTTTGTTTTTACGGGAAAGTGATGAAAATTTTTAGAATAGGTACTGAGCGCTAGGAAAATCAGTAACTATCACCAATATGCAAGATTTTGTTTGAAATAAAGTGGTGTACTATTCTGTGGATTCCGAAAATTACCTTCAAATTCCTCTATCACCTCTGGTGGTTTTTCCACAAATCACGAAAACCTGAAAATTAATTGAATATTCAAATGTGATTTATTCATTTGAGACTTCATAGATCGTTCATTTCCTGTCCACGAAAAATTATTCAAAACTGCTCCCTGTTTGAACATTTAAAGTAGATACATCTTTAAACCATGAATATTTGAATCTTCATAAACCACAATATATTAAGTATATATTCTAGGAAATACTCTAACATACCATATGTACGATATTATTCCTAAAATTAATGCCTGCATGCGATATCGCATTATGTACGTAATGAGTTTAACTGTTGACTGAACGGATAAACACTGAACTGTACGCATATATGGTTACTCACTTTAATATTTCATTTATATTCGTATTATGTGGCAATATAAGTTTCAATTAATTAATGCCAAATAACTGTTATCGAGATTTGATGGTATTTACTCAAACTATAATACAATAATAATTTTCGTGGATGTTTTATACGATAGTGGACACAGTTGATTGGTGCGCACTAATTCGGAAAAACAACAAGAGAGGGGGCGTGGCGCATGTGCCACAACTTGCGAGATCGTTTTGCCTTTTTGAACTTTCTCCACGATCTCAACGCAGCGCAATTGACTATTGATACTTATTAGTTGAATAGTCTCTATATTGTGTAATTATAAATAGTTCGAATCATTTATCGAGGGAACAGTAGACGCGCCGGTATTTGGAAACCAGTTTGTCGCGCTTATATATAAATGCATATGTGTATATCATGTATCTGGTTTATTTCGCAATAAAACAAACATATTTTGTTTGAGAGTTCTTCTGGGGCACAAAATCGTTTCCTACCGAGGGCCCCCGATGATGCCAGACCGCCCCTGCTTCCACCCGTCAGTAATATCTTCATCAAAAACTGTTCGGGGCACTAAGACGCTCCGATAACTATTGTCTTTTCCCTCCCTTCTCATAGCTAGTGTCCTAAGAAGGGTTGTACTCTACCCAGGACTCTTCGGACGACTTCTGGAATTGGACAGTAATTTTTATAATCTCTGGCCTCCCGAAATGAGGCATTTTCCTACTGCTTTAGGTTTAAATAAAGATTTATGAGATATTATTCCAGTTTTTAAGACTTCTTCTGATTAATAAATGTTGCTTAAATGTTTATCACGACAGAATTCGCAGAATGTGCAAAGATATCTCCAAATTTCATCATTTAAATGAAAGATGGTCGATGGCCGTAAGAAGAATGATGGTCGATCACAATTAAACCAGCTATTGATAAAACTAGTACAATTGTGTAAAATGTTTAGTATTCGCGGTGGTCGTAAAATCATGTACACATTCACCAGAAGTGATGATCAATGTTATAATATAATCTCCCGGAACCTTTCGGAGAGTTTCTGTTAGAACGGACGTCTCCTGATCAACTCCTCAAAAGAGTCGTCAATACTAGTCCTCGCACCCCCTGCCACACGATCTTGCGACTCCTCCCAGGACAATGTGTTCATTTGGACTCCTCAGTACGGTAATTTTTGTGGTGCCCAAAGGGTAAGAAATTCTTTCTTATGAACACTGGTGAATTCGTGCGCCGATGATCGGAATCAGAGTCAAATTCCTTATACTTATTGTTTTGTTAATAAGTCCTTATACTTACTGTTTTGTTACTTATGATTGAAAACTCTTGGTGCAGAACATTTAGATAATACCATGAATTATAGTTTAATTCATTAGCCAAAAATACGCCCACAACATGGGGTCAAACTTGTGGAAACCCTTACTTCTCTCCCGCTGATATCCCCCACCCTGCCCCTTAGTTCCCTCCCCTGCCCTCGTTCCTGAGGGCGCGCCAAAGGGTAGATCCGAAATGAAGACATCTTCCGTCCCGACGGCCAGGGATTAACGGCGCCACCAGACTCGCCCCCTTACCTCCTGCCCCCCTCCCCCTAAACGTAACCACCACCTCTCCCAACCCAGTTATACAGGGTGGGTCGGGCGAGGGAGGGGGAGGGGGGCGAGAAGGATTCGGTCGCTTACACGGGGACGGGGGAAATTACTCGCAGAGCTGTAAATTTCCATGGCAACGTTTCCCTCTCCCGGCCCATCTTCTCCCCCCAACCTTTTCTTTTAATTCCTCTCTCCTTTACTTTTTTCCTTTTTAAACCTCCTTTCCCTTTTTTTTTTTGCCTCCGCCGCCCTCTGGTGGCGGTCGCTCTCACACTGCAACGAACAGACTCTCTCTCTCTCTACGGCAGAGGGGAGAAATCGCTCGGAAAGGAATTCGCAGGGGGGAGGGCGGATGGAGGGGGGGAGAGGTGGAGGACGGGAAGTTGCCGGCGCGGCGAAAAGACGAAATCGTGGCCGAGATGAAATTAAAGCTTGCAGGGAGAGAGACGAATCAGAAGCGACGGCTGGCTGTGTGGATCATGGTTGGCGATTGCATCCGCCCGCTGCATCGTCCCGACCGGCGCGGCGTGCGTAACAACGACGGTGGCGCAAATGGCCGTGGGAATGCACTCGCAGTTGCTAAACGCCTGCTTACACGTGCGTGAACGATTACATTCTCCAAATTAGAATTGGGGCTATTTTATGGACGTGTTTTAATGCATTCACGTTTGCAGCTGTTTACTGTAGTAGGTAACTTTTGAAGGGATATGCTCTCACTCGCGTGAACATATGAACTCGCGTGGGTAAATGCATCGAGTCAACAGGCCTTCACTCACTCAGTGATTCAACCCGAAGGTTGGTTTGGATAGTTGACGGTAGAGCGCAACCCGGACTCAGCCACAGGCGTGTGATATTCACACATTCAGGGTAGGGGGGCCAATTCCTCTCCCTGGGCCACCTCGCACTCCGAGGGTTTTTTGTTCAAGGACTTTGGACCCGGATTTGAACCCGGGACCCTTCGATCAGTAGCCAAGCGCTCTACCCATTAGGCCATCACGCTCCCCCTGGCCTTACTGTTACCTAATTTTAGTAAATCTGGCGTCTATAGGGAAACCTTAAAAAAAAGGTTGTTGCGCGATTATAAAGAAATGGAAATCAAAGTTGAGAAATGTATTCTCTATTTGTTTGATAAAAAGAAAGAAGAGGAAATAACTATCGAAACCATGCCGGAAACTTCCCAGTTTACATCATCTCCAGGATACTGGGATTATGATTTTTGCTAACAGCTTTATTTAACAAGCTAATTACCTGCCTAATTTTCATCTACCCGTTACAATTCCTGAAGAGGGCAGAACAAGAGACCAATGATAACACCTAAGTGCCGGGAATCCATGCCGGTTGGTTAGTTTGTTAGAGGGATGGCAGCGGAGAAATAGCATTTATCCATCTGGCGGTGCGTCGTCTCTATTATCATTGCACGCGTTGATGCTCGGTGCGTGAGGAAATGCGGTGGGCCGAGCGTGGGTGGCTGTGGAATGTGGCCCTGGATCGATGTCTGCAAACTCGGGGTAGTTCCCTCGAAAAACGAAGCGGAGCAAAGCGGTTCATTGACACGATGGCGGATGGAGACGTTTCCCGTCTTTCCTGTCTCTCCGTAGCACGGTTCGTTATCGCGAAATTAGCAGCAAGCGGTCGGATTCTTAGATTCCAATATGAGCCCTGGTGTTGGAAGTCCTGCCGAGTCCTGACATGCGTAGGAATTTTATTGGGACTAAAACATTGTGTACGACTTAGCCATTAATTGACACATCCAATGGTACAAGATAAAGGCACACATTTATAATTTCTCCGGGTTGAGGCAAGCGTCAGTCTGTGCCAAAAGCAACGCTGTGGATACAGGTTTATTTTTATTTATTTATTATCATCCTGAAAAAAGCCTCAAGGGCTTTTTGCATCAAGCATTGTAACTTTAAGGTAGTTTGAGCTAAAAATCACTTCACCTAGAATTTGATGAATTTAGTCTCATTTTATATAAAAAATCTCATCTTTCCAATGATATCAAAATGTCAACCCCTTGCCGAACTTCTTTTAGAGCTATTTGACTGAGAATACAAACTGTTTTGCATGGGATAGATTATGGCTGAGCGCTCCAGAGAGAGAATTAAAAAAAAAAAACTTCTAGCACATAGATTTCGTCAAAAAACTATCAGTGTGTAGATTGCATGTTTTCTCGACTATTTATACAAAGTAATCTATTACTCACCACAGTAATGTTTACAGAATTGCAAAAAACCTGCTGTTTTGAAGGGGTTTCAGTCTTACGGTGGGAAGAAATGAGTCAAGTTAGAGACTTTTGTAGTTTTATTTATTTAATTACTGAGAATTTTTGCCATATATAACTATATTATTGCGCCATTAATATTACAATATTTATCTCAGGCTTCTTACAGACGCTGAAATCAAGAAATAAAATTTGAATATGGTCTCCATTATGACTAGGGTACTATCTCGCTCAAATTACCTTAACAATGGACGAGCCTAGACAACCATGCCCTGGGAGATGAAAAATCCTCCCCAGGCGGGACTCGAACCCGCGATCTTCGGGTTAGAAGGCGAGGACCACCGAGGCGGCAAGCATCGTCGTCGGCAAGCATTCGTCGAAGCATCAGAACTTATTCTGTACACCTGCTTTATGACTGGCCTAGCAATGACTTGAGTAAGGCTTTAATAGTTTTCAGATCGAGTTTCATCACATAATTTGCAGTTACCCTCGTCTTCGCTAGCTTTAAAAATCTTCCTATTTTCACATTACACTGCTTTGTTTCCCCCTTTTTACGCACTATGAACCCCTTCCTTGGGGTGGAGATCATAATGTTATTGCTTTCATATTCACATGGCTTGCGCCGACGTAGGCTGCGTTGCCAATTAGAATCGAGATTGCCAACTCTGCGTTGCTGAAGCAGGTAATTTAATTTTTCTTAAATTTTCACTGCGGGCCATAAGACCTACCTCAAGGCGAAGCTCTGCATCAGTTATTTTGTTAATAATATTCAGGAACCAATTTCCGTGGTCTTCCATTTTAGTCTGGGGCTTACGCGAGCACGTAAACAGGATATTTTTGCTCTATACGTCACTCTAGCAAAACTGCGCGAAATTGGATAGCTTAACACAGGCGAAAAGCAATGAAGATATTAATGCCTGCCGCATATGGGTGATGAAAAAATGGAGAAATTTCCACAGGAAAAAAGTGCCATTGGAAAAAAGAGATACAGCGACGACAGTGTACCTTTCCGGTGCGGCCTGCTCTGCAGCGCCACCCGTGCACGTGATTTTGTGACAGGAAGTGACGCGATGCGATAACAGTTTCATCTGAATTCAAGATTTGATTAGGCCCCTCATTCTTGCATTAAGACTTATGTGGCTTGCTCTTTAATATCATGTTACTGAGCTGTTTTGCTTGGTGTTTTGTCATTGTAGGAAGCTCCAATCGAACATGTACACTGTTGTTTATGAAGTGAATAGACATTTTTTGCGTGAATTTCATTTTTATTTTGATCTACGTTTTTTTGTGTGAATATTTCTGTACCTAACCTTAGCTTGACAAAGCATTTTCTGTAAATAACTCTGGATTTCATTAAAAAAATAAAAGAATGAGTTAGTAAAAAAATCATAGCTGTAGCTCAACGGATCACGAGAGTGTTGAGATAAAACTGCTTTAAAATTACTCTAGTTTGGTTTCAGGATATTTTTCCTTTCACTGTGAAGTGGAAATGATAGCTTGTAAGTAATCTTCCGATGAGTTTTACGTTATGACATACCGTGAACGTTGCTCGTTTCGTAAATCCCGCTTCGTTTCACGTCCCTGACATTATTTATTCAAAGTCCTAATCCTCTTCTATTTGTGTTAAAGTGCCCTCTATTTAATCTCGAAATTTTCCTCAATTATTTTTTAAAACTGCACGGAAAAGCATTTAAAATGAATTCACCTTCACGTTTAAGAGAGGCTTTCAACCGGCAACGCATTTCGGCCACTGTTTTTCTCAAGTGGTTCACGATGGATGAAAGAGGAATAAGCGAGTCGGAGAGGACCTTCTGGGTTTTGGACGCAAACCTTAACCAACTCGTCCTCAAATATCTGTAGAAAATCCGCGTTTTCAACACAAGCGGCTCCTATTTGAATATTGATTAGTGATTCAAATTGCTCGGACGTCCACTGAGAAGGAGTCTTTCAGATCTTCGCTCCGTTTCCGCGACGCCTCGATCCGGAATTTGGGCCCGGCACGTGCAGGGAGCTAGGGTCGCGCCGAGTGGGCCGGGCCCGGCCCGGCTAAGCCGCCTACCTCACCCTTCCCAGCATGCGTCACAGCTCCGATTCCGCCTTCCCCACATCTCTTTTCACGGCCTTCCAACGGCCGCCTAGTTCTACCGCCCTCGGCTTATTCATCGGGCCCATCTCATCAGTTATTTTGTGTCTCCGGATTCATGTTTTCCGGGCGATTGGTTGTTTACCTTTGGAACCTGATCCATTGAACGATGCCGCCACTGCGTATCGCAGACATGACTCTACTGGGAAAGACATGACTCTACATGGCGTTCGAAAGACATGACTCTACTGGGAAATTATAATTGCATTAATAGTGTTATTTCAAGAAAATGAATAACTTAGTGTGAAATACCACTAGGCTTAATTTAAGTTTGCGGTTGTGTTTAATTTGCTCCATCGTATTCTTATTCTGAAGCATATTTTATAAATTAGTGATACATTTATGGAACTCGTTTTGATTAAAAAACATACGTAACAAACTACACAGCCGGTTGAAGCCCAACCTTCGCTTTTTAAACGAAAAAAAAAACAACCAGAAAATTGTAAAAAAAAAACAGGAAATGAGTGACATAAATTTCTTGATATTCCCATCTTCATATGAACACTATACCAAGATTAATATGGACCCTTGCGGACTTCCCATCGGTATTTGAACGGCATATTAACATCAAAACAGCAATGCTATTAATGAAATCATGTTTTAAAAAGTATTAAGCGCTCTTAGTTACTATAAAACTATCATATATACTTTTATAATTTACTAAGAAAATTATCACACCTGTCACTACAATTCACAGCATATGCAGTTCCACTCATCGATCTGGAGTACTTGCATATGCTTTAGATTTAGAGTAAAGCAACTCGTTTTCGTTAAAATTTTTCACTAGCGATTAATAGCATCAATTGCTTGAGTCATTTCATTTTTCCCCGGAATATTGAAATAAATATTTAGGCGCAAATGAACACTGTAGGACTAGAATTGAAGCAAAATTCATCATGGTGACGGAATTTTTATATGAATTCCACATTTACTTTTGTGTATTATTTTCTTGAGCCGATGTTTGGGAGCAAAATCATTTTTTGCATAAAAACTTTGTCATTGACCATGATATGCATTCGAAGGTTTTTCTTGTCATTCGTATTTTCTTTGGACAACCTGGACTAATGGAAGTTTGAACGAGATTTATCTCTGGTCGTAATAGAGACCACATTAGAATTTTTTTTTTAAATTCAACTACTTTGAAGGAGCATGAAGTCAATGCTGTAATATCATTCTCGCAAAAGGTTTATTTTTAATTGACGAAATCTCTGTCATTAACTTAATGTACACATTTGAGAAATAAGGTTGAGTTAATTGGTTCGCGTCGTACGCCGATAACGCCTTCGCAACCGAATATTACTCTGCTGTTTCATTTAGAGTGTTTGGGTGAGCCATAGGCATGGATACTAGATATTTAGGGTAGTTTGAGCGAAAAATCACTTCACCTAGAATTTGATGAATTTGGCCTCATTTTAAAGAAAAAACTCGTCTTTCCAATGATATAGAAATATCAACCCCTTGCCGAACTACTTTTCGAGCAATTTACCTGAAAACACAAGCTATTTTATATGGGATAGATTATGGCTGTTCGCTCCAGATGGAAAATATTAAAAATTTTAGGAACTTCTAGCACGTAGATTTCGCCGAAAAACTAACGGTGTTGCATGTTTTCTCAACTATTTATAAAATATAATCTATTACTCACCACAGTAATTTTTACAGAATCGCAAAAAACCTGCTGTTTTGAAGGGTTTTCAACCGTACGGTGGGAAAATAATGAGCCAAGTTAGAGACTTATGTAGCTTTATTTATTTAATTAATGAGAATGTTGGTCATATAAAACTATATCTCTGCGCCATTAATATTACAATATTATTTCATACTGCGAACAGACGCTGAAATCAAAAAATAAATTGTGAATATGGTCTCCATTATGACTAGGGAACTATCTCGCTCAAACCACCTAAAGGATAACAGACTTCCAACTTCGGCGTGATACCTTTATTGAAGCTGCCAACCGCGGCGCCACTATGCACCAGTGATGGAATCAGACGAACCCAATGTAAACAAACGTAGTTTCTCCTTTTTCCATTTCGAACTGAGGGAAATTACTGCTAGTTAGGAAGCAACTAATCGTTTTATCTGTCAGATATATATCCATGTTAACTAAATCTGATATCAATTTAATCACATAAAACCCTTGCTATACGTTAACGTGAAGAATAAAACAGATTACTTACATTAGCCTTAAACGAGCTGCCTGTTCTTCACAAATTACATTTTTTTCTTTCTCACGGTTAGGGAGTATCCTTTGGAGCATCCAGGAACAAAGTAAGATCTCTTACTCACTTTTAGTCGGGTAATAAATCTTATAATTGGTAGATATTCTTGCTCTATATGTCCGCTAAGTCGTCCACTCCTCCGTGCCATATGCAAAAGGCAAGCAAGTACAGAAGAGCTGGGGGAAGCAATACGGTGGATATTTCGGTGGTCAGGTTACAGTTTGATGATGACGCCTCAATCCTCAACTGCGCTTTAAGGGGTCCACGCTCCCCCCCCCTTTCCCGTGGAAGCTCTCTCCCCATCGTTGCCCCTCCCACCACCACCACCACCCCTCTTTCCCCCCCACCAATTGGGCCGCCGAGCACACTCTCGTCCCGTGGTGCGCTCGCGGATCGCTCCTCTGAACCGATTTGCATAAGCCTGATCAAGTGCCGGGAATCGAGTCGGCAAATAAAAAGGGATATTTCATTTCCGCCCTCTCGTGGCCTTTCAATCTCTAGCGATTGTCACCGAATCAATGGACTCCTCCCCCACGCCCTCTCTCTCTCTCTCTCTCCACACTCACCTCTCTCTTGTCTTTATTTTCCTTTCTCTCCCTTCCGCGCGCACTCTTTTGTTTTCCCGGCCATCCGCGTCACATCGTTTCACTCGTTCGCCCTTCTTCCGCCAGGGGGGGGGGGTGGACGCGCGCTGCTCACCTCTCGGTGAAATCGTCTTCGTCCGTCCGATCGAATGTAGGCAAGTCCGGGAGCAGCTCTGGGGCCTTATTCACTAAGGACTCGACATGGTTTAACCTCGGAAAATCCGTGAATGTGACGTCACTTCCCCCGAAAAATCTCAACTTTTGAATGGCCCTATTTGAAATTTTACAAGCTGTGACGTCAAAATTTCGTAACTTTCGAGGCTCGGAAATCCCGAGAACATACAGAATAGCCCCGCCTTATTCACTAAGGACTCGAAATGTGTGAACCTCGGAAAATCCGTGAATGTGACGTCACTTCACCCGAAAAATCTCAACTTTTGAATGGCCTTATTTGAAATTTTACAGGCTGTGATGTCAAAATTTCGTCACTTTCGAGGCTCAGAAATTGCGAGAACATACAGAATAGCCCCTCTGATCTCTTTTTGAGCTGCGGAAGAAGAGGATGAACGAGGATCATAAAAGGGAGTGAAGGAAAGGTGTGTTTCGTATGTTTGTATGCGTGGTGGTGAGACGGAATGCATGGCGATGTAAATTTGTATCGCATAATGATATTATTATGTAAATAACAGCGAATTGTATATCATTATATATCGGAATATAGTTACTGTTTTATCGCCTATATCACATCAGGAATTATTAATATATCCTATGAATATCATGGTGTATGAATCTGAATACCTGATTACTTTTTCTTTCTCTTGTTTGCTCATACCTGATAAGTCGAAACAGATGCGCAAATTTTAATGAAAATCACCAAATCGGATGCCACAGAAATTTAATGTAAAACTCATATAGATTCCTTTAATTCATTTCATCATCCATGGTACTTTTCTCAAAAAACATTATTTTGCATTGGACGTCATACTTCAAAAACGAGGTGTATTGCGTAATCTGGTGGCTCAAAATCTCTTTATGAAATATTAGTGCTATCGCATTTTTCAATTCGTGACACTGCGATATTGCGAAGCATTAGGAGGCCACTGGCTTTTCTCGCTTTTTTGCATCTTAAGGAGGTTCCGCCGCGACTGTGTGAGTCAAAACAAATACTAAATTCCACATTTTTGATACTTTGTCACAAAAATCCTACTTTCACTGATGCAATGCGTTACCTATAGAAACTCAAAAGTAAGGCACAAATTATGTTGATTATTCCAAGAATTTATTTTAAATGAGCACTTTTTTCCAGCCATAGCAGCCTACTGAAGTGCCATTTACTACGAATTACCGCATTTTTACTTCAATAACGGCAGTAATTCTTCAATAACTATAAAAATAAGGCGGTAAGATGCCTGTATTTTATTTTTATTCAATTTCTCTGGATTATTTGCCTTCTTAAGGACAGTTTTCCACGAAAATGGCATTTGTATTTTTTGGAAAAATATTATTTTCCCCCGTGTTTCTCTCATTCCCCCATTGAACACCATGTAATTTCAAGTTCAATTAGAGAGTAATATAGCGTGGAAATGTATTATTTTGTTGTTCATATCAGATAGAGGACAACGTTTTCTACAAGTAGACAGAATGTGAATAAAATGACATTTATGTCATTTTACGGTGCAGCCACCTTAAGAATATCGCAGTCGTTGCATCGCAGGTCCCAAGAGTCCTGCCACTTAAACGTCTGTTTTTCTCGTCCTATTTCCTCCCCTCTCCCTCCCCTCCACTTTCCTCGCCTCATTTTCTCGCATTTTTCGACGCTCATTTCTTTTTCTTTATCTCGAGCCCATCTCCTTTTCTCTCTTGTGCTTTTATCCGTCGTCGTCTCCACCTTATCACTCCTTTCTCTTCGCATCCTTCCTTTCGCCTCTCTCCCACGACGAGAGGGAAAAAGAGAAAGTGAGAGAGACGGAAGGAAGTGTTGGATGAAGTCCGTCCCGGCTACACTCGATGCTCAAGGTTTTTAAAGCTCGAGGAAGCTCCACTGCAGTCGTGAGTGAAAAATAATACCAAATTCCTCACGTTCTCCTTATTTTTTTTTAAATACTGCTTCCACACGTAGCATTCTTTAGCTATCAGGAAACATGGCTATGTCGGCCCGGGCGGCGACGGGGTAAAGTCCTGGCCTGCTTAACTGAGGGTCGCTGATTCGAGTCCCGCCTGAGTGGATTTTTCACCACTCAGGACATGTGTGTTTGTGTTTGTCTACATGTTATTTACATTCTTACATGTTAATACACCCGATCTAAAAGGCCGTTCGTGCTGTTTTCGGGGATGTGGAGATAAAATAAAATTAAGTTACAAAATATACCTACTTCATCTCCATTTCCATTGAGAGTACGTATTTGACTGTAATCCTTGCAGTATTTTACCAAAACCTGACTCAATCACCAACAGAAAGATTGAAGATACTTATATTTTAAAACCATTAACTGTCTGGTAGAATTCATTTATTTTAAACAGTTGTTCGCCTAGATGACCATTATTGCTAAAATAAAAGCACTCTATTTCCTAATGGTTTCAAGTTCGACTTACGAGAAAAATATATTGGTAACGCATGATGGTGTTGTTTTTATCAAAGAGGGGAAAAATATTTCTTACTCAGAGTATGAGTCATATGATTTTTTAGTCTTGTTATGGTGGAACCACATTAAGCGTCTCGAAAATTTAAATTCATCGGATTAGATAAGTAGAAGAAAAGAGTGTCTTAATCTTTCTCTTCTCCTATAATATTGTAGAAGTAGAAATATTCTTATTTATTCTAACTATTCATTTCTTCATTAACTATGGAATTCTTGTCCATCTCCTTAATTCGGAGTTCGCTCACCTCAATTGTATTGTCTGTGTTTAACTACTTCTTCAATGATAACAGTAGTCTCAGGGCATGATAAATAGTGTAATTGAATTATCTTAGGGAGAATGTGAAACGTGGCTAAATTATGAATGTGTTCTGCATATGATTTAAATACGTGAAAATACCACCGGCAACATGATCAGGAAAACTTCTCTGGTCCATTGATTTGGAACTCACTACGCAAGTTTCTGTTCTAGTGAAATTTGAACGTAGGAGTTTACATTAAATAACTCGGGTGAATAAAACAAAATGCGTTTACGTAAATTCAAAAATTTAACAATGTATTCTTTTAGTATTTGTACGGCTGATTTTAGCCTTGTTTTTGTTGAACAATCGACATGTGTAACGTAGCTCGTCTACATCTACATGTTACCCTGCAAGACGCCGCAAGGGAGTGTGTAGGGGCTGTTTGGACAGCTGCCGTGAAAACGGGAGGGAACATGGAAAAGGAATTGAAGTAGGTAAATGGACGAATGGTGAGATTCTTTGTAACAGATTGATGCCCTGTTGTAACAAATTGTCCCTATGATGTAACAGAATGATATCGCTCGATAGCTTTCCCGTTCTTTCCACCCGAAATTTCGATGTGCAATCAGTTTGCAAAATAACTACCCAGACCATTTCTCATCCCTTTTCGCTTTTGGTGGTTCTAGATATTGGCAGCGTAGGGATAGAAACTGTCTTCTGCGCTTCCCGAAAAACTCGGGCGATATGAATTTTTTTTCAAGTAATCTTCGCCTAATGTGTAGCCACCAATTCCCTAGTAGGTTAACCTACTCCCTCCATCACCCATGTTTTCTGCTTGACTGAAAAACTTAAAAGTATGCGCACGTATAGCGTGGTTTGGGTCGCGAAACATATTCCTCAGGTTTTCAGAGCGAACGCAGTCGTATGGGAAAATGGGAAGCGTCTGGAGAGGTGTGGACGCGTGCATCGGTCCCTCCACCAACATATGCCGAACTCCTTTTTCCCTTCCGTTACTCATAATCCTTTCCACTCTCTTCTCGTATTCATCGCCACGCCCTCCGATGGGCCGTGCGGACTAGAAGCGGGGGACGACAAGTGGTGTGTGTGATCGCGGGGGCGGTAGGCGGGGGCGGTAGAGGGGCTGGCTGCCTAAGAACATGGCGGGGGGTTGGTGGTCGGTGGGAAGGGGAGAGGAGGCAGGAGCACGGGAAGAGTCAACACCCAAGGAGACGATAGGGAGCTCCTCGCCGAAATCCCGTGGACGGAATAGTAATCACGTGATTAATAACGGGAAGGCGGCGATAACACATTTGCGTGTCCAAAGTAATGTTTTCTCCCCTTCTTCTGTTTGCGGAATCTATAGAGAGAGTAGGTGGTGGTGTCGGTCGGTTTCTGGTGAAGGCGGTAAGGGGGCTGGGGCTGTTACTGGGGGGGATGGATTGGTGTGGAGAGGAAGTAAAGTGAGGAGGAGGTGGCGGTGTCTGTGATATGGCTTGGATTGGTTTATTTTTTCCCTCCCCCTTCCCTCCCCTCCCTCCCCTCTCCTAGGGATGTCGGTTTTTGGAGCGGAGGGTGTGAGAGAGGGAGGGGGAGGGTAGGGGGGGGGGGCGTGGAGAAGGGGGATTTTCGCGCAAAGGCGGGAGAGCCAAGGATGTTGGAGCGGTCTATGTCTGTCTGTGTCTGTGTGGGGGGGGGAGGAGGAGGAAGGGGAGGAAGGAGGTGGGGGTGGTGAAGAGTGATTTATATTCGCGGTGCGCTGGAGAGTTTTCATCTTGGCTCCCACTCTTCCCCTCTAGCACACACACATATGCACCCCTCCCTCCATCCCAATCCCTTTCCCCGCCCCCTCCCCCCATCCAGTCTCCCCCCTCCCCACCACCCACAACCCCTCCCCTCCCCTCCCATGCTTTGCAATATCCAGAATGGAGAAGTGTAGTACGCCTCCGAGCTCTGATGTATTACTGACCAATCTACTATATTCATTGCATTCTTGTCCTCCTCAGTGCTGTGTCTTTTTTATAAATCGAGCAGCGAATTATTTTTTATTTTATTTAATTCACTCTACCCTCCTTTCCCTCTCTTCTCCCCTGAATATACTTATTAAATTGAAAGTTTTTTTTTATATTCGGTCCCTTCCAAAAAAAGGAAACGGAGACGTTTTCGCAGACTTTAATCCCTGGATGTGTACGCTTGCTTGAACCACTCGCTAATCCCTGTTTGTTAACGTCAGTTGTGCTCACCAATTATTCCTCTCTCTTGCTCACTTACTTCCGTATATTTTCATTCTGTCCGGCACAAGTAATTCTTGTGTCTCGCCTGATACTAATCCCTTTTCTCGTCCTACAAACACGGTGCCATAATGAGTTTGAAAAATGGCTAGAGTGTAAAAATATAAAGTAATCCATGCGTTCAAATCTCATTTAATATTAAATGTTACGTTTAAAGACAGCTATGCATTTTTAATCGAGTGCTTTTTAGATATTTTTTTTGCACGTAAACTCTGCTGAAACCTAGATTGTGATATTTAAATTATTTTTTTGAGACTGGGTTACTTAAAACAATGAATGATACTCCCGGTTACAAAAGACGTTTATCCTTAAATTTGTTTGGATTGTTTTTTTGTGTTTTTTTATCCATTTAGAATGTGTAATAGAAATAATCCTAACTCTGTGCATTGAGAAAGAAGTATTGGTAAAATACATTATGAGGCATGAAGAAAATAGAGCTTGGCACCTTGAGTACCTTCACAATCAACATATTAATTTCTTGAGTATTACCCCTGGAGTTAAGAATGCCAGAAAGATTTTTATATATCTATAGACGCAGTTCGATTTGTAATTCCTGCATTAGCTTTGCCTGATCTACATATTTCAAAACGATTACCTGTCGAAGTTGCTCATACACAATATTTTGCTTAAGATAGGCACACATTGTGAAATGCCTGTTCTAAAAGTAATTTAATCAAATATTTTTGTTATACATGTCATTCTGTCAATAACTGTACCATGTTAGGTAAACAATTCGTTCACAGTTTATTACTTTAAATACAAATTCTTATTGATTAATAGATAAAACACTAAGTACTTTTCTAAGAACATTTAATTGCACGGCGCGTTCGTTCACCGAGAGAACGTTCAGACTGTCTACGAATTGAAGCCTGTAATAAAAAGCTTATGAATGCCTTCAAAAGTAGCTATTGTCTCTAATTAGATTATACTAATACTTTCATGAAACGCAATTCAATTACACAAGTTCATTAGTAGGCATCATGATGGACATAGAACTTTGTTACAAATTTCATTTTGGAAACACACATATTGACTGTTGTTTTTGCTGCGATTTGTAAATTTCACGTGAAAAGATTATTATTTGCACATTCCGTTCTATTTTCTTTGTTTTTTTTTTAAATTAACGTAATTTCTTTCTTAATCTTCCGGTGGGAGCGCCAAATTCACTCCCACGAGTGGGCGCGCCGCGGCAATTTTCCCGCAATTATAAATTGCATTTCTATATTTAAGGGCAATATAATTTACTATTAAAAAAGGCTGATTAAGTTGTTACAGTTACATCTTTTATTGCTTGACAGTGAATGTACATTGTTAGTCATCTTAGTTCATATCTAGGTCCTGTTCATCTCCCCATCTCATACATGTTGTCTCTTGACGACAATGCCTCCTACATACATTATTTGTGCATCACTGGCACACAGTTTTTGACCTGCAATTTTTATGCCACCTGCAAACATGGCATATTACTGGTTTAGGTGCTTCAGGAATCGGTTCCTTGTTCTTATATTTTCCTAAAATTTCTTTTATATCTTTAGCCAGACGTCAAACTCTCTTCGATGTCACACAGCTACTGAAGCGTCCGGTGGATAATTGATATTCCGGATATCGGAAATACTCCCTCCTGAAAAATGATTACCTGGAGAGACAGGCATGAAATACAAACGGTACCAAATGGAGAGCTCAGAAACTAAAATACGCGGCAATTTGCCGCCGCGGGCGCGCCCACCGAAGTGTTAATACAAAATCTGCGGAAATGTAATCAATATTTATGAAATTAACGTCAATATTGAATCAATATCTTAGTATTTGAGAAAATCCAAGTTTAACTCCATTCCTAACCATTAGGTTCCGATTGGAGATCAACTTATGGATCTACCAGTTGCTTGATGGTTACCTAATTTTTAATTGTAGAACTGAATTTAAATCCAGGACACCCAAATTAAACAGACGTTTAATATGTAATTTACCCGGAATTATTCTCCACAGTCTTAAGGTAAAATATAAGTTTTTTTTTCTCACAAGGTTGGCAAAACAAAAGCAGACAGTCATGTAATTTTTTTATGAAATTGTATATTTTTCTGAAAACCTAATCTTAGGAAACGTTCATGATCACATGAGTAATTTTGTATAAGAATTAAAGCAATTTGGACTAATTTTATTTCTCAACAATAATGCATCGGACATCTAAGACGAGTATGCCAAAAGCAGTAGGTTTCTCATTTGATATATATATATATAAATATGGGCAAGGTTGTGATTATTCTGGAATCGCGGTATCCGCAGCGGTAGCTTATTCTGTCGCTTCCTTATATCGATTCTAATTATTTCACTTTTCCTATTACATCATAGAGTAAATTGCACAGGTAAAGAACGATCCCTCGGCTTAGTGAAGGACACATTTTTTATCAGTATTTTAAAACTACTTGTGATTATGGCATTTTGTGAAATATCCTCCTTAATTAAGAACCTCGTGCATACGTACGATTAAATTATTGCTAGGAATACAGGGCCATTTTCATGGGTAGAATTATATTCTCAGCGCAATTTTCAAATTGGAATAAAAGATAATTCCCTCATTTCCCCTTAAAATGATTTTTCGCACCTCCAACTCGTGTAATTTATATTTCAACTCACTTTGAGCTTCTTTTTTTTTACTTCATCTCCTCGAGTAGACCCAAGGAATGTATTTCACCAGAGTACGTGCACTGGAAGGGGAACCTCTGAGCTGCATTTCGGGGAAGCCGCTCTAGGATATTAATTTAAAACAATATTCACTCAATTACGCAGGCAATTAACGTGAAATTGCCCATTCCTCTTTCCGACCCTTTTCACCCCTCGTCTCCCGACCCTCCTTCCTTCTCGAACCCCTAGTAGTTGGTCTTAGCTCTCGCCTCACCAAATCCCTCCTCGCCCCTCCACTGCCGCCATCGAGTCGTCCCCCGAAACTACCTCCTCGACGCTCATATCTGCTCTCCTCCAAAGATATCTCTCTCTCACGCACTCATTCTTCAAGCACTCATTTGCATTCCCTGGGGACCCTCCGGCTCCGTACTCTCCCAAGACGCACTCTCGTGCGAATATATATAATATATATATATATAGACACAAGCCTTATATATTTATATTTATATATATAATTATGACAAGAGGGTGGTCGATAAAAATATAGTCACAAGCGAAAGACATTTGCAAATTTAAACTTCCAATATTTCGGTGGGATTGGCATATATATTTATAAATATGTATATGCCAATGGGTGGTGGGATTTGGTGGGATATATATTATATATGCCAATGCCACCGAAATATTGGAAGTTTTAATTTGCAAATGTCTTTCGCTTGTGTCTATATTTTTATCGACCACCCTCTTGGCATAATTATATATATAAATATATATAATAATTTGGACGAGGGTAAAAATGTGCCGTGGCCGGGACTCGAACCCGGAACCTCCTGATTTCGCGCCGGGTGCTCTACCAGATGAGCTACCAGGACACTTAGGTTAACAGTGATTTCGGCTAGGCCTTATAACAGAGAATGCCCCTTCAAGCTTGAGCCCGTAGCCGTGGCCGCTGGATGGCACACAAGGGCAGCTATTCCAGCATCAAGATAGAAGAATTAGACATGGACACAAGAAGAAAGCAAAGATGAGTTCATTCACACAGATTGTCGGACAGAGATAGGAACATGAACTGAAGGGAAAAAGAGCCGGTTAGGCCATACATTTCGGCAACTCACTCACACACCGCCTTTAGGCGTACAATTGCAATTATATGTTTCCTATCCCTTTCTTTCATCTTCTGTCCAAATTTTTATAAATTTATTCGCCATGTAAACATACTCTGTCATACGAAAACATGACGCTCAAAGGCGCGAATAAATCAATCAAACATAGGAATTGGAAATGGATAGATACAAATGAAAGGACGAAGACGTTTAGGCGGGGAAGATGAAAATGAGTCGAATACAAACAGAAACTCTCATTCGACTTATTTTTATATTCCCCACCAAAACCTGTTTTCGTCCTTTTATTTGTACATATATATATATATATATATATATATATATATATATATATATATATATATATATATATATAATGTCTTGGTAGAAAATCGCTCTCGGCGACGATGCACATGCATAAATAAAACAGTAATACACTAAACAAACACAGAAACACGCAAAAAGGACACTCACAAAAGAAAACTTGTACGTTTCGGCGGTCAGGACGCCATCGTCAGCGGTAGAAGAATGATGAGTCCGCTCTGTTCCCTTGGGAAGGAAAGGGCATAGAGGAAGGAGGGGGGGTAAGTGCGAATGGATAGTGGTGGGGAGAGAGAGGTGGCTATTGGGCTATTAATTCAATGGGCTAGGTTTAGCCCGGCCTTTTCGAATGCCCTTGTCACCCAAATATGGGCGTATTCACGAATTACACGAAATAAAATTGACTTTTCTGCGACGCAACCGCCATCTTCTGAACTAGAGAACATAACTTCTTCCAGTTTATAAGTTGGCAGCTGCTAAAATTCGTTGTACTGACAGGAAAAGTGACGTGGAAGTTTTGACAGAATTAAATTAAAGAGAGAAAACTAATGGAGAAAATGATAATTGCATTCTTGTGACTCGTACTGAGACATTACATGTTGGTCGGGCTGATATTATTGCGGAATATTTTTAAGATGAAAAGAGAGTGAACTAACTAGGATGAAATATTTACTCGGGATGTGAGGAAAAATGGAGATGGATACATGTTATGAACTGAAGAGAATGGCAGAAGACGGGTACTCCTGATTGCAGCAGAAAGGCTTCACCTTTGGATGATTGTGATGATGAGAAGGAGTTGATAACAATGCATTGATATGCGCACGTGTTCGTGCGGCAGCGTCACTAGAATTAGCGTGCCGCACCCAGCGTCTCTCTTTGCAACTCTATCCCTTCGTTCTCTCTTTCTTTCCATGCCTGTGACTCCCCCACCACCGATACGCTCTTAAAGCTTCATTATTATTAACTAGGAATGAGTCGATTCCACTTTTTTCGATTCCGATTCCGAATTTTTCAAATCGATTCTCGATACCGATTCCATCGATTCTTATTCCTAAGAACACGTAGGATATTGATATACCAGTAGCGTACGACTATTATTTAAATTCTACTAGTACTGGCTGGAATAAAATAACAAAGACCATTAAGTCGCTCAAAAAGTGTATTTATTGACAAATAGCAAACATATCCTCAGCTTATAGTCTATGTGAAATATATTTATGTATCTGGAATCTATGGAATCGGAATCGACTTTAGGATATCGATTCTCGATACCGATTCTAAGCCTGAGAATTTGTGGAATCGAGAATCGACATTTGGAATCGACTCATCCTTACTATTAACCCAGTTCCTCATGTTTAATTATGCATTTTGCTGACACATGCTTCATTACCAAGTTTCTGACAAATTTTGCGAAGAAGATTAGTCCCTATTCGCGGAGAATTTTATTACTGTGGAGAGTTCTAGAGCAAAATACGTGAGAAGTAAGTACATGTTCCCTAAATTACGATACCGATTCATTCTAATGACATCAATCAGTGTTTAAGGTTATGAAGGGTGCCAGGCTGATAATAATTGACTGTTGAATTTAAAAGACTGGTGTGACGCTTCGTAATGCATATCAATCGCTTATCCCGTGCATATAAGTCACAAAACTGAAGTTCTATGAATTAAGGTTCACGCGTGTTCCAACCGCGTGGTCGCATAAGTATTACTTGGGCAGCTGTAGCATACACAAACGAAAATCTACTGAGAATAAGTTTTTGTAGCTAACGTATAAGTAAGAGCTGGAATGCAATAATTCATTTCGAAACATCTTATCGGTCTCTTTAATTAAGCTACTTTAAAGGTGCCTTAGATTAATTTGTCGGACAAGATATGCATTTTTTAATACCTATGGGTCATGCGGTTTGTATGTCGTTGATGTCAACACCAATTATCAGGCAATATTGAAATTCGTGGTAGAAAAAAATTACTACTATATTGCTAGCATGAAGGATACTAAAACCTGGATGAATTCAATTTTGAGGAAACCGGAACTAACCACGGTAGTAACCTTTACGGAGTCACCTGCAAGTGCACAGAAGTGCGATATTCCACAGGTGAAAAATCATTCGCCTTGACCAGGATTCGAACCCGGATCCCGCTCAAGGCGAATGATTTTTCTCCTGTGGAATATCGCACTCCTGGATGAATTCGCTCAGAACTTAAATTTTGAGCTCTCCCAGGAAATTGCTTTCCAGTGGCTGACACTATCAAACAAATACAAAACCCCAAATAAGGGCTGGATGTTTAGCCTTCTTCTGAGGGCAATTTAGTTCAAAAAATGGAAAATTACTCCTATACGAATCAAAGTTTTCTTAAAGGCACTTATTCTAGTCTAGCTCTTATTCATAATGATATAGGTATATGTTATTGAAATGAAAAGCACAATATCCTGTACATTATTTTTTTCCTTGCATCACGTTAGTCTTGAAATTCCCATCAACACCTTCGCAGCATAAAGCGGTTATCAATCGTCATTCCATAAGCTCGCGGGGGGCGAGGAATCCCCAGGAGCGGGGAAGTAAATGCACCCCCAGCTCCGCGACCAGAATGGATATGAGAAAAACGTACGCAAAACGGAACAGTTATTTTTTTCATTTGTTGTTCGTTTCCATTGATTCACTTTCTTATGTTATCCTGGCACGTAGAGGTGAATGATTAGCAACGGTGGATGAAACTTTGGTTTGACTGCAACTAAATTGTTAGTATAACTTCGGTATTGTTGTTTTTTGGAGAATATTTGGGCTATTTTCACATTTTCTCCAAAAAATGATTGAAATTTGTGAAATGTTTTAGGAAGTCTTATCGATCGTTAAAAGAATTAAACTTGCATGTCAATATTCCCTTGTTTTTTATTTTGGTGGCTTCATAAGCCCAATTAATCAGGTGATACTTCGTTTTGGTGATGTCCGTCAACGATGGATCAATCTTGGAGACTGTTTTAGGTGGTAATGTGGTTTTCAGGCGTTGCTAACTCCGAGGGATTTAGTCACATGTTTGGGATAAGTTTTACATAGCTTGTAATCGAATAATACTTTATCAGAAATTGCAGAGCAGTGTCACATCGGATGACGCAACTCTTAAAAAAAGAGATATTTCCAACAGGAATTCATCTGCTGGTATTGTGTGACGGTAATGATTTCATGGGCTGAATTATTCGTGTGTCTGTACTGAAAACCGAACGAAACATAGCTCAGAGTATTAATGTTTTGCGTTAATCTCTTTATTGTTTCTGTATCTCTTTTAGTGCCGCATACTTGGAGTTACTCACTAGCATATGGGACCTTACGAAGCAGGACTAATCTCTGAAATAGATCGAATACAACGGAGAGCAGCAAGATTTGTAAAAAGTTGTTACGATTAACTTATCAGTGTTACATAATTGTTGAAGGAATTAGGGTGAGAATCTCTAACTGATCGAAGGGAGAAATAATGGTTAAATCAATTGCGCTAGTTCGGAGCAGACAATTTTTTGCCGGAAGTTCAACATATGTTGCTACAGCCAACGTACTACGGTAGAAGCGATCACTGGAATAAGATAAAGGAAATTAACTGCAGAACCGATAGATTTAAAATGTCATTTTTCCCCCGAACAATAAGGGATCATAATATTTGCGATAGATCAATCATATGAAAATCCCACCCTCACTAGGCCGATGAGAAATTTCACTTGTGTTTATTAACATAACATCATTACTAAAACATAAAACCACTTGATATGTCCGGCATTATTTTATTTTGTTCTCTGCATGAAGTAGCATCTCGTAGCATTCATAAATAAACAATATTAGTAATATTAACCACTAGATGTGTCTATAGCATTGTTCTGCATGCTTGCATGTTCATTTACGTGTCACTCTCCCAGTTACTGGTTGGACTGCGCACTGTTCTCGTGACTGCTTTTGGCCTGCGCCTAGCGGCCGGGGGAACGTGCGAGGTTTTGACTTTATGCTGGGACGAGTGCTGCATGCCTGGTGTGGAATCACCCCGTGCCACAAACCCTAGTGGTGGCTTGCACGGTACTTCGTAGATGTAGATGTAAATTTGGTACATTTATACATCCATTTGTATGTAAAGCGGTTTTGTCGGAACATGGAGATATGCGAAGTGTTCGTATTTTTTCCCATTTCTTCTCCATTTGTCATCCTCGAGTATTCTCGTTCTTGGCTTCAGCTCTTTGCTCATTTCAACCCTCTCTCTCTTCATTATAATATCACCGGCCCCACATCATCATGACTTCTTCCTTAAGCCTCACCGCCTCCTCTCACCGCCTCTCCCCCCCACCCCCGCTCACGCACCCCCTCTTAATAGTATAATTCTCCTCCCTTCTCGCCCCGCCCAACCCTTTTTTATCGCCGCCCATTTCATCCTGCCCCTCCCCTTTCCCACTCTGAAGATTAGCTTCCCTCTCTTTTCACACGAGCCTTTCCTCCCCCTCCCTCCCTCCACTCCCTCCCTTCACCCCCCCCTCAATCTTTCCTCGGCCGGAAGAAAGGAAGGAAGCCCTTTGGAATGAAATGTGTGCCGCTCCTCCACCAAATCTTTTAAAGTGAATACTCGTTCTCGCTTACAAGAATTCCGGCCGCTTTTCCACAGTGATGGATCCCCTTGTTTACGACGAGTGCGGGAAGGCAGGGAAATTTCGCCCCCGTGTAGGCCTTCTCATCCACCCTCTTCTCGCCCTCCTTATCGATTCCAATTGTAATTTCAAGGCGCAGTCCCAATACTTGCGTTTATATGTCACCGAACATGCAAGCCGGATGCATGTTCAGTGCAAGTCGCATTTCGGCAGACAAGATTTGCCACTTGTAACCTAAAGGTTGCTCCTTCGACTCAAATGCATTCCACGAGTTGGTGCCTCATGCTGTCTGCTCGATTATTGGCTCTGCTGTCCATTTAGATTTGTTATCTAATAAAAAAAATGTAATGATCTGGAAAAAGAACTTTATTTTATTGACGAGCAAAAAAATGTTCTATTTGTTTTCTTAGTAATATAAAAATCTCTATTATGTGACTAAACGTAAGATAATAATTCTTGAAAAGCAGGAGCTCTCACTATAGTGGGTATATAAAGAGGTTCCAGGTTATCTTTAACGCTCAAAGTACAAATTACTTTTTCTGCAAAAGTGGATTCGAAAGGAAGGACGATGTATTTCGCTGATTATAAAGTGACTGTCTCCAGGTGTAATAAATTGTAATCTAAATCTGTATGAATATTGAAATGCAAAAATTAAGTAAGATTCATGTCTCTTTTGGCGGAGAAAATGCTATGTAGAAATCTATAATGCTCTAAAGAAGCATTTTTTAAAAGCGTAAATGGCCTTTGCTGACACAAGGCCTAGTCTATTTACTCGCTAATTCTCTTGCGTAATTCATTATTATAAAGGTGTAGTCGATAGTAAATAGATATGACCATTTAATTCAGTGACCCGTATTCTTAATTGCCCTTTTATCTTTAGGTCCCTACGTCATGTATATGCAAAAATTGGACGTTGCAAGAACATTTAATTGCGATGGAAAAATCAATATTCTTCGGTTTGAAATGGTAGTAAATAGATAAACGCATTTATTCGAGACAAAAATAGCTCACGAAACGAAATTGGTAAAATAAAACTAGATTAAAATATATTCCTCCCCAGAATGAAGTGTAATGAAGCAGAATAGGTGGACCAGAAGATTTTTATTTTATGCTTGGGTTACCGTTTCATTTTTCTTCACTAACTATCTGAAGAAAAACAATGGAGTTAAATCCAGAAGAGAGACATGACATCCTGGATAGTTTCTTTGAAATGGAACAAGCTACAGGCTTCTGCTTGCCGGATAGAGATGGTTTTGTGACACAGCTTTGCTATTATCAGTTCAAAATCGAATTTTTAGCGCAAAGCTTTGGATGGTTTTCATATAACCAAATTTAATTTATTCACCGGAAAATAGCTTTCTTATCTCGCTTCGGTTGCCCTTTGAACTTTCGAATTTTATTTTAGTTGAGCGTATTCGCTGCGGTCTATTCCAGTTAATTAGAAATATTTAGTCAGCTGTGATATTTATCGATTTTATTGAACACTCTACTCGTTACTACAGCGTGTTAGCCGAGGAGCGTATGAAGATTCTTCATCAAAATCCGTGGAATTAAGAGGGTGAAAAGGCGTGCATTTAGATTCATATAGAGTGATCTCCTCTAGCTGAACAAGGGTCGTTTCCCCGTAAGGTAGTACCAAAGCAGTGGACACCGGTGTCGTAATTGATCATCTACCAGTGAGTGTCCACTGATGTACCTATCTATCCTTCCCCACCCTCAACGCCTGGTTGCTAGCATGTCATTTTATATTTATATTTATTTTCTTTTTATGTCTTCTTATATATAAAAAATAATGTTATTCTGTTCGTGTTTTATGCACTCCTACATCTTTCATCCGATTGCGATGAAACTTTGTGTAGTTGTTATGCGCGTGCTCATAAAGGTTTCTGAATTATAACAATGGTCAATTTTGGGGTTGTTTTTACCCCAATATTGTTAAAATTTACTCCCAAAAGATAAACACTGAATTCGGTGCAGGCGTTTCTTTATTTGCTTTTTTAATCACTTTCACTCGATATATTGTAAGTAAATTTGTATCATAGAACGCATAAATCAATGCAGTATTTAATTCTTTCGTGCAATTTTCTTATACGCTTCGTTTTTGTCCAATTATTGCGATTTATCACGAAATTCATCAATTTTTATCCCTTTTCAACTATCGAAATTGCCTTGGCAACCAGGCGTGAACATCCATAAAATAGCGATTCCACGAATGGCTATTCACTTCCGCAGCATTTGAAGGCCAGGGGGGTTATTTTGTAATCTCACTTAAGTGAGAATACGTCATAAAATGTGGAAAATTACGTCATCTTTCGTAGTTCAATTCCGCCACCCAGGTGGCGTGACCATCTTCGGCTCTCAAGCGGTGAACTGCCAGTCTATTTATTTGATTTCAACTCTTGATCCATATCTTTCAACTCTTGATTCGCTTCATTTGGCTCCGTATTTCATTAGTTCCATCTCACCTGTCGTTAGGAACGTGAAATTGAGCCACCGTCGGACCTTGGCCGATCGTGAGCCGATCATTTAGAGAGCTAAACGGATCTCCCGCCTTCCCGCAAAGAGTCATTAAAAAGATGAGATTACAAAATAACCCCCCAGGTTCAGTGACTAATTTGATAACTGTAGTCAAACGCTACAGTTCCCCGTTCGCCTTACCTTCTCAATGCGCATCAACAAGGCACAAGGTCAATCGCTTCAAGTGTGTGGATTAAATCTGGAAAACCTATGCTTTTCACGTGCTCACGATTGGGATAGCCGAAAAACTTGTTTTTGCAGAGGGCGGTACGACCAAAAATAATGTATTTCCAAAAGCACTAGAAAATGCTTTCAACTTTAATTTAATACACAAAACATTATTGTATTTAATTTATTTTGAACGTGTAAATGTGTCTGCTTTGTATATGTGGGCCTACTTAGAAAGAAAAAGAGGCATTGCAACGCATGCCAGGCACAGCTAGTATACAGAGAATCCCATTGATCATGTGTCATTTGTATCCCATAATTTCAGACACTTTCTTTCGGGCCACATGAATGAAATTTGGTACCTAAGAAGAAATTGGTCGTTAGTTTTATTGAGGGTAAGCGAAATTTTATAAATATGAACTTTTAACCCCATAAATAGGGTCCAACCAAAAATCCAAATTTTGCCTCATGAGCTTTCAATTTTAAATTTTTCGAAATACAAAAAAGACAGAATTTCTTTGCGAAACTTTCAATTTTTAGGTTTATGGGCACAAGAAACACGATGAAAGATTTTTCGAATTCGATATTGCAACCGTGACCCCTGAAAGGGCACAGTGAAGGTCATAGGGGTGACGAAAAGCGAATCGCCGCTACAAACCTGTCGAATCGTAGGTTGAAAAATGTGCCAAGATCGATGGTAAATATATATAAATAAATTATGTGATTGCATATATAAATCCCACCCTTGCTATTCATTCACTACTCTGTGTATCGGGATACTCAATTCGTCGACCATGCCTTGCTTTTCTTCTTGCTGATTGGTGTATCCTGCGCCAATTACTCCATTGTCTTTCGTTGTCCTCCTCACTGCTGTACATATCTGTATTCCAGAGACACGGAGGCGTTGCTCATCCGTGATGAAGGGGCCCATTGAACGTGCCTTACGTGAAAAGTGCTCCCCATTGTCTAAAGTGCTATTTTAGTTAATTAGACTCGCTCGACCACTGTAGGTCGTTGGAATAAACAGTCCTGCTTGAAGACCTGGCGTTTACATCTCGTCGTCTTTCTAGTATCAAAGCCAGCTCGCTGTGGGCGAAGAAGTGCTCCCACGGGAAAGATTTTCGCTGCGCTTTTGTCTTTTCTCACAGCTTCACCTTAATCCTCATCTTTTTTAATTCCCCGTACTAGACGCTTAAAAAAGTTAGTGACTGTCATTTAATTTCAAGCTCGGCCTTTTCAGTCTAAAGCGTGGCGTATTTTTATTTCATACCCTGAGAAGGAGTCAAATGATGACAGAGTTATAGAAAAAAAATAATGTGCTCAGCGAATAGTTTTTTACCGGTGAGACATCTCACTTAAATATTGCAGTCGACATAGTTGCATTAAAATTATACAATCATGTATGAAGAGTAAGGAATTTTATTCAACTTAGAATTGCTGCACCTTATGAATGCTTCTTGTGATAAGTTGATTTGAGAAGCATATTTCATGCCAAGTATTTTTGTATCAAAGTAAATTTGAGCGATAAATTGGAAATTCTGAAATATATGCAGGTTTACAGCGACAAAATTAATTAAAAGGAATGATTGTTATTGCTGGTGAAATTTGTGAGCTTCCGTCGTGTGTTCCATTTTTCCGACTGTTAGTAGGTATCTTTTAATCGAACCTGAATAAATATATGGCCAACAAGATGTATAGTAGGCCTAACTATCGATTTGCAGATAAAATAAAATCATCGCGCCAGAAATTGGAGCAGAAAGGCTGCCGACAATACACTGAGAGAAGCGCTCAGTTGTACATAAGGGAATTATTTAATGCGGAGTAGTTTTCCGAGGTGAGTTGTCCCAACATCCACGCTGTGACGAATTGGGGCGCATGTTTGCGGCTAGCTGCTCGCGTCCTTTCAAAGTTGAAATTTGTGTTGTAAATGCAAATATCTGTTGGTTTATTGACCCATGAATAATTTCCGTGAGAAAATTTCACATTGTTCCTTTGCGTTAATAGTTGGGATGCACACATATGCATTTTATACATTTTACGAAATATATTTTAGAGACAAATTGCATTTAGAAAATAATTATTAAAAAAACAGGGCACTCTCCATGCCTCTCGGTTGCTTTTGATTTGATTTTATAGTGCACTATTATGACCATTGACATTTCAAGGAGATGTAAAAGTCTAGGTATACATATTGGGAAATTACTAGACAACTAACTTTTTCCGTAGATTTTCGCAATTTATTTTAATTTTTGTAAGTTTCTTTTGGATTTCTGCGATTAAAATAAACTTTTTTTAGCAACAGTTTCGCCGTGCTATTTTGCCGGCTTTGTAGAGCATTCTAAATCAACAATGAAAAATAAATAAACAAACTTAAGCTGTTATTATGTACAGCATGAATAATTAATACTTGAGTTTTTCAAAAGTCTTTTCCACGTATAAGAAACTTTGTAGGCATCTTCTCTGTTTAACCACCTTGTTAACATGGGAAGAGGTTGTGGAAAATCATAAGTTGGCCAGACAAAGAGACCCATAGGATGCAGACTGAAGGAACACGAACGGGCTATTCGGAAGAAAGATTGCTATCACTCTGCCGTGGCTGAGCACACACTTTTAGAAGGTCACTGTATTGACATCAATAGGGCGAAAGGTTTATGTAAAGAAATTAGCTACTATCCACGGATCATCAGGGAAGCCATTGAAATAGAAAGAAGACCTAGCAACCTAAACAGAGAAGATGGCTACAAACTTCCTTATACGTGGAAAAGACTTTTGAAAAACTCAAGCATTATTAATCATGCTGTATATAACAACCGCTTTAGTTTTTTTATTTATTTTACATTGTTGATTTAGAATGCCTGACGAAGCCGGCAGAATAGCACGGCGAAACTGTAGCTAAAAAAGTTTAGTTTAATCGCAGAAATCCAAAAGAAACTTACCAAAATTACTAGACAACTATAATAAACAAAACTGACTAAATAGACTGATAGAATTCATTAGAACTATTTCTCTTGAATGGCGTTCTTTGAGATTTATCTTACGCGTTAGATCTATGATTGGTCCTTCGGATTCCATAGCATGGGTATGCTTAATTGGTAGCGGAGTTGATGATCGTTTTCATTAAATGCATTCCTCAAGTTATTGATTTTGCTTTTCTGTGTATTGCGTTGCGTGTTCGCCTATTGCCTTTCAGAAGAGAAAATACGCATCAACACCCAGTATGAAACGCCTTCATCCATAGTTTCTCCCCCATCTCCATATAATTAACCCTGTTTTTGGACAATGAGCGCGAAAAAACTATTAAAATTAATTATACATGTTTACGTCGTGATATCAGTTGTAGAACCAATGCACTTCTTTCTCTGGACGTACTCACAGGTAAATCTTTGGATCTGTTCAATACATAACAGAATGGAAAGAAATCTTTCCATTCTGTTATGTATTGAACAGGTAAGGGGTTTTGCAGTTGTACTGTTTGGCTTGGAAAATTCTTTTGGTTTTATTTTTCATATGCTAATTAATATTTACGTCCTCAACTCATCAGTCGGGGTACATAACTTTCATGCATTGCACCTGATGTGATTGTGGGCATGTATAATTGTGCATTTTATATACTTACTAACTACTCCTGCGGTTCGTTCACCATATAATTCTTCTCCAAATCGAATAGACTCTCCTCGCTCCCATTCTACTCCCTAGTTGCCCCTCTTAGACGGCTCAGTGAATCGTAGTGTTGCCATATAATGTTAACGAGATTTTGAGAGCAAACCGAGAAGAACCGCAAAAAGAAAACTATGCAATCAACGGGATAGATCAGGTCACTTTTTCAGAATTTTTTGTTTATTTTTAAAATTTTTATGAAAAGGAACGTTTCTCTCTTGGCTATTGCTAATACGTGTTTGATTTTCAAAATATCCTGTGAGAATCGTTATTTTCTAAGAATTATTATTTTTAATATGGTTTCTAAGTGAACATTTAGAGTTTAGAGATGGAGATGAGCGGCAAGTGTATTTTTGATACGTGATAGGTCTATCTCAGTCAGCGAGTGAGTCAGTAGTATTTTCCTATTAATTATGTACTTATTTCCAACATGTCCTAGCATGATACACGGGCGTGCGGAGAATAATTGGATTCGGCCTTCTCAATTTCGTCCCAAGAAATAAAGAGCGGCTGTCATTCCTATTCCCTATCTTTCGCCACTGAGCCGCAATTAGTTGCCACTAGTGCACTCGCATTCCCTCTCAGCAGCGTCTTTCTTCTTCCCGTCCTTTCCCCCCCTGCCACATCCCCTGCCGCCCCCCCTGCCACCCCCACTCCACCCTTTTAACCGTTTACGGCGCGTCGCCACCCTTTCCGTCCATCCCCTCCCCCTATCTTCCCTTCCTACTCTTCCCAAATCCCACGTTCATCCCTCTTTCTCGCTCCCCAATTCTCGCGAATGGGGTGACCTTTCTCCACTGACAGGTCGTTAATTCATATTTCGCTCATCCCCCATGCCTCCTCCTGCTTCGCCATCCACGGGTTGGAAACGAAGCTGCAAGAGAGTGGAAAAACAAATTGGGAGTTGGGACTGGATGGTGCAATCGTCGGTTGTTTATTATTGGCCATGTCCCACAGCACAGCGTTCTTTGATATGGTTTCTTGCTATGCGGCTTTTCTAAATATCTAGCATATAATACGCAGCAGGCAGCGAGTCAGAGTTTTGGGCGGGATTGTTAAAACTGATCAAATTAGAGGAGACAAGCTTACTGGAACCATTCTGATGTACTAAAAGCCTCCTGAAAAATATAGTGGAAGGAGCAAAATATGACAACAGTTGTGTATTTGGTTGTTGGTAGCCTATTCTAATGGTGGAGTGTCTTCTTTGCTTCGACTTTTCTGCTCACAATAAGTTTCTCGCTCCTTCCATCACTGGTGACCCTACCTCCCGGATGGCGAAATTCTTCCACTTGCTATAGTTGTCATAATATTGTTTCTTTCTCTTTTGGTTTTATTCCATGCGATTTTCCTTCACATTAATCATCAACAATTTAATAAGTTATAATGAATGAAAATGAGCTTAATGCCGGAAAACAATTGTTGCCAGAAATGTAAAATGACGAGCCTGCTTCGGAGTAAATGTAGATAAGAGTAAATGTCCTCAGACCTACCAATCAATCGCTAGAGCAGTGACTGCATTGTGTTCCTCCTCTGCGGATCACCTTGCTAACGTTACTGCCGCTGATGGTTCCATTGTAATTTCAAATTCGGATGGGACAGAGAGGGAGAAAGAGAAGTGTTAAGATAGTATGAGCGAAAAATCACTTCACCTAGAATTTGATGAATTTGGCCTCATTTTAAAGCAAAAACTCTTATCTTTCCAATGATATCAAAATATCAACCCCTTGCCGGACTAATTTTAGAGCTATTTCCCTGAGAATACAAGCTGTTTTACTTGGGATAGATTATGTCTGTGCGCTCCAGAGGGAGAATAATTTAAAACATTAGGAACTTCTTACACCTAGATTTCATCAAAAAAACTAACGGTGTGTAGATTCCATGTTTTCTCAACTATTTATATAAAATAATCTATTACTCACCACAGTAATTTTTACAGAATCGCAAAACAACCTGCCGTTTTGAAGGGTTTTCAGCCGTTCGGCGGGAAAAAAATGAGTCAAGCTAGAGACTTATGTAGCTTTATTTATTTAATTACTGAGATTTTTGGGCATATGTAACTATACCTTAGCGCCATTAATACTACAATATATATTTCATACTTCTTACGGACGCTGAAATAAAAAAATAAGATGTTAATATGGTCTTCATTATGACTAGGGAACTATCTCGCTCAAACCACCATAAAGCAGAGACATGTGAGAGTGAAGAATGAAGAGAGGAGCAGCGCGTGGGCGCTTGCTGCGAAATCCAGCGCACCTATTTAAAACGCGGAATTTTTGGAATTACGGTTTTTTAGAGGGAGGGGGCGGGGTTTGGGAGGAGGAGGGCACCTAAGGGGTTCTCCAAGCGCCCACCTCTCCCCCTCCTTTCTTTCCCTCATTCCCAGGTCTCTTGCATCCTCACCTGACTTTCGCGAAATACTTCCCCAATCTTCACTTTCCTTTCCCCTCTCATATCCTTCTTCAACCTTTCCATCGCATCAATTTGGTGGACCAGGCTGTGGTCGTGGCTGGAGTTAGAGGCTTCTCATTCCTTTTTGTTTGTAATCCCGTCTGCGTCGGAGATACTTCGGTGGAATCCCTGAACCTTCTCCAGCGCTATATGGAGTACAAACCACGTACTGAATTTTTATTCGATGGCACGTCAAACTTATCAACCTCATGTTGCTTTCTTTTGAGACCGGACTAATGCCGACACCAGATTTCTCTCCTTTCTTGGCCCAGTCTAAAATCCATACTACCCCACACGCTTGCTTTTAACGGCATCAATTACTTCAGTTGTCGGTTCCCACCCCAATTAGCCAGCCAACTGAATGAATCAAATGGACACTACTCATATTAGAGCGGTTTAGTCCAATACTGACCTCATCACTTGGGTGAATGTTATCGCTGAGTGAAATTCATGGTATGTGCGAAAATTGCCTCGAGCAATAATCAGACTGGGCCAGGAATCAAGCCACACAGACTCATTGTTGGCCTAGTCATTGCGCAGACCATTACGTTAACCAGCCTTCCTAATTCTTTTGAATATCCTAGAGGATTCAAGGGAACTGCATATTGTGTACACAATCTAGTACTATCCATTTTCTAGACAATCTAATGTATAAACCTATTTTTTCTGATATTAGAAAGCCAGGGTAATGTAGCTTTGGCTCGACAAGGCAAAAGTCCGTGCTTGGATTCCCCGTCCAGGCCGATATTTTCTCATAGCAATTTTTGCGTATTTCATAGCTGTCATTTGGAAGGATGAACATCCTCACGTCATGAGATATGTTAAAAAAGCGTTGCGTTGAATCATGCGTAGGGCGTCTGTTCCCAAGCGCTGCTTATTGTTACTCTAAAAGTTTAAAACTTGGATCTCGCTTTGGCTGTTATATTTGGTATTTTATGCTCTATATTGTCCTTTAGAGGTGCTCTTTGACAAATTCATCAGAGCTTTACTGTAGATGTTCTAATAAAGAACCCGGATTAATAGAGGAAACAGTTCAGGCTTTATTTTGTGGAAGTTATCCATCAAGGAAAAATAGAGAAATTTTACGTGGACTCCTCTTTAAGACTATTAAAACGACCCGGGTTGCGACACCTTGTGTCATATTCATGTAAAAATACAAATTTTGTTGTCAATATCCGCGTAGTGATAGAGTTGTAATTAAACATTGGTGTAACTAACTTTTTCATTTTCATTCGGGACTCAAGGAATAGATCGCACCCACATTTATTGTGAAAATTACTAAATGCCAGAGAACCATTCATAAGTTCCAATTTAAGGAAATAATACTTTCTCCTTTCTCTTGTTTATCTCCAAACGATATTCAATTAACCATGACAGATTCAGGCGTAACATTGTGGAATAGGGTGACTTTTGCGATGTTGACGGATAATAGGCACTTTGTACTATTCCATATTTTTTCCACCGATAGATTTCGATGGCTTTAAGCGTCATCTTCATGACGAAGAGTTTCCACCATCTATAATAAGTATGTATGTATTTAAAATGATAAAAGAACATGCATATACCATTGAATTTTGAGTGCAATATATGATGAATTTTCTTTGGAAATTGTTGAAATGGCATGATGGTTTTTCTACAATAAAGCTTTGAAGATTGGATAAAAGAGCAAGTGGCTGCTATTATGTCAGCTGGAGTGGCGGTGCCAACTCCGCGAAGAAAGGAAGCAAGCTCAAGGCCGTATACCGTCGCGCAAACTCCCCTCCCTGATAACACTTTAGCATTGGCACTGCCATAACGGCTACCGCATTGAATCTCCAGCTGATTGATGATGTGGTCTTTTTTTTAAATTTCAATTCCTATTTGAATTTCACGTTATACCCAATATGTTACTTTTTTATCACCATAAATATTCAAAGATATTGTGACGGAGGGTCTACCCTTCTTTTATGTAGGCTTGTCCTCGAATAGAAAAAAAAACAAGAAACTCGTAGTTGTCTCAGGGTGGGGCGACGCATAGCGAGCAAATTTTGGTTGGACGACTTAGGGAAAAGAGGGACAAGTCCGAGAAAAAATAATCTATTACAAGAAAAGACGGGAGTATTAACGAAAGTCACAATTTATTAACAAAATTGTAAAAAGACCATTTACCAAATAAATAAGCAACTCCAATACAACAAACGTTTGATGATTTCACGAAATTCGTGGCAAAGCGCTCCGTTAAACTAAGGGTTAGTTGGGTCTTATATCTAGCAAATGATATGACAGAAACGAAAATATCACTAGATCTACTGGAAATAGATTCGACATTAATGCAAAACTACGGCATATGAAATAATTGGAAATCTTAGGGCGCGCAGTGCCTGAGGAAAAATGACGCAATCACTCAACTACGGGGTCTGCTCGAAACTTTACGATCGCACTTGTGGTTGGTGCGGGGAAAAGTTATTTGTCTAATGACTCTAGATTCTTTGCACTGGTGGGGGGGGAGGGGCGAAATGACATGACCTATGGGGGTCAGTAGGGGAGATGACAGGTGGTCGGGGTGTGCGATAGACTATGGGCTATCGCGGGATGTTCCTGTCTTACTTTCTTACTTATGCTAGACGGGCGTGATGCGTTTGATGGCAGGTGGTTCCTCGTGTCAGCGGCAGTGATGCAGTGGAAGCCAAGTTTCCGATTCACTGGGCGGCAGGGTCAGGGGCCTTATTCAGTAAGGACTCGACGTGGTAAAACCTCGGACAATCCGTGTATGTGACGTCACTTCCCCCGACAAATCTCAAATTTTTAATGGCCCAATTTGAAGTTTTTGAGGCTGTGACGTCAACATTTCGTTAATTTCGAGTCTCGTAAATTCCGAGAACATACAGAATATCCCCCTGGAAATGAATCCACCTTCGTTCAGGCCGTCAGGAATTTCCTCTGAATGCTGAAAAGGCAATGGGCTTCCCTCTATCGCATGTCATGGAACTCCTCTCTTTCTGAAGAAGAGAGAAGAACGCTTTCAGAAGAAACTCCGTCGTTCCCGTCTGCCTTCCACTCCTCGTCAGCTGATACGCTTCAGCGCCACCTGTTTCCATATGACTAACGGAATCTTTTCCCACCTCGCATATCGCTCGCCAGAAACAAAAATACCACGAGACGAGGCTGCGTTCACAACTTCACTGATGACCGCTCACGTAACATATTTCACATGCCATCCTGTGCACATCGATCCCATACATAATATGATCGCTTATAGACGATGGTAGCAGTTAAAGGGTGCACTAACCTAAATGCACGAAAGGAAATTTTTAAGTTAAAGCTAGTTCTACTAAGAAAAAATATATGGAGCTGCTTTGCCTACGCGCTCGTAACGATAAAGGGATCTTCGAGAGTTAAAAAAGACGCTGCTGATACATTATATACACACGAAATTGTTTAACTTCCATGTAGTTACCTTTAAAATGACTCTTTAAGCCATCAAAATCGATCAGTAGAATTATAAGAGTGTGTAATTGCACGAAGTACCTTTAAAACTCATTTAAGTTGAAACAACACCATATTCAGGAGCCTAGAACCCTCAATATCGTACTGAGTGCGCTAACGAGTTAAGCTACCCAGCCGTATTCATTCACTGTGAAATTCATGGAGGCTTGTGTTAAAATTCCAGTTTAGGCGAATCATTTTTTTCACACAGTCGTGTGAACAGTAGCGAGCGAGGCCGTTAAATTTACTGCGTGGCCATTTCCGCAGTTCTTTGAGTCTATACATGCCCACAACATACCTCATAATGAAGTACGACCTCCTTGGATAACCTCGTGGAACGGATGGAACAGTCATTGATTTTTAAGTTGAAATCTAGAGGCTTATCTGCAGATATGATGTCAGAAGGATGAAATCCTCCATGAAAACCTCATTTGACTTTTGCGGTGATTTACCGTATCACCCAGATTTTACTGTCGCTAGTCCGATGTGTAACCCAGTGAAACACAAGTCGTCCTAATTCGAAGTGAAACTTCGAAGGGATTTATCCGAGCTAGATCTGAAAAGGTTGTCGTTCGTTGCCTTCCACATATCCCTCCATCTCACTGCCCCATTACCTCATTCGAGCTCATCCGCTCCTAAATTTCGTGCTGATGATCTGCTTGCTTGCATCCATGCGACCGTTCCCATCAGGAGCTCCTAAGAAGAATGGTGCGCTGATTAATGGTCCAAGCACACTCTGGGGGTCACGGAATGGAACAGATACCGTAATGAGGGTTGACATCGGTTAAGTCTTAAGTGGTTTCCTGAACAGGGTTTCTTGACCTCAAAACCATTCAATAACATTATCCACTTGAACAGGAAATATTAAGATTTTTGCATGAGGTAGTAAAATAAAAAAGTAGTTGAAATTCATGTTAGAAAAATATTTGGTGTAGTCTCTGAGTATATTACGGTAAGTTTCCTTTGAAAATGATGTAAGATTCTCAATTAATTTTTTCACATATGCTTAAATAGTAAAATTTACTGTTATATTTTGAATGTCCTCTCCATGAAAAACAGACATTCGACAACCATTAGGAACATTAGTAATTCGATATGACATTTATATTCATTGTTGAACATTCAATAGCGATTATCACAGTTGTTGGCTCACCACGGTCCATCTCCCACAACGTCCAAGGGGTTTGATCGCCGTCATTAATGAATAATTAGTGAGTAAAATATTGCAAAAAAGTTTAAAGGGTAATACGATGCTGAAAACAATATTTCTATAGATGTAAGTGAAAACGGATATGAAAAAAAAGAAGAAAAATAATTTCCCCAGTAGGGAATCGAACACCACACCTTCTGCTCCACAGTCCACTACCTTACCCATGGCTACCACTTGCTTATACAGCCGAATAGGCATATAACGGGCCTTAAACGCTTTTTTCATTTTTATGCAAATCAAACACATTTTCATATAATTAACTCAGTGTGTATTTATGTGTGTGTTGGTTTGTTTATATTAATCGTTGGTCACAAGGAGTCTATGGACCGATCGATATAATTTCAGATCGAATGGATGAGGGGAAATGGGTTTGTACGTTCACAGACAAGCAGACAGACAGTATGAGCTAATATAAAGGGAGTAAAAAGAGGCTGGTAAGGAGCATGAAGTGGAGTGTGGCGTTGTATGGGGCAGAAACGTGGACCTTGAGAAAGGAAGATGAAAATAGGCTGAAGACGTTCGAGATGTGGGTGTGGAGGAGAATAGAGAAGGGTGCGGTGGACGGAAAGGAAGACAAACGAGGAAGTGCTAGGCGTAGTTAGTGAGGAGAGGAAACTTCTGGATCAGATTAGGAGAAGGCAGGGTATGTGCCTGGAAGGGGTAATGAGGGGTGTTGGTTTTCTGACGGCCGTGATAGAGGGAAGGATGGTGGGCAAGCGGGGAAGGGGAAGAAAAAGAATAGGTTTTATGGACGGGATGGAGAAAGGTTGGATTTATGCTGAGATGAAGAAAGAAATACAAGATATAGATAGGGCACTGCACGTGCAAGAGTCTGTTGGACATTTTCTGACTTTCATCATAACTGACCTTTAATCGGTAGATTACTCAGATGATGATTATTATTGTAAGTTGCGAACTTTATCGTTATTTACTTACATTTTTCCTATTATTTCTAAAAAAGTTAAGATTTTGACAGTAATTGTAATTATAAAGTACATTCGTACATAAAGTACAAATGTCATTGATTTCAAATCCTTATACTAAGAAGGATGGGGGTAGGAAAAGTTTGTTTTTCAATGCGAGTTGTGGCATAGGTAAAAACACAAAGGTAGGATTTTGACGTCAAATCATTCTTGGATAAGGTTATTGATATGAGTGGAGAGCGGTGGTCGAATATCGGGTTGTACACTCCTTGCATTCACCAGATAAAATTGTTCTAAATATTCCAGTTTCTTCAATGCCCATGCAACTATAATACCTCTGGAACACAGTCAATGCTTTCTCCTCTGTCTAACAAATTTTGGGTCAAATTTGTCTCAATTAATGTTAAGATCCCCCCATCCTACCATCGGTATGAGTTTTAAAATATGTAAGAACAGAGAGCGTTATTTCACGTATACCTTGATGATGACTGTAACGGTCAAGACTGTCTTGATGAAAGCTTCCCCTGAGTGGTGTAGTTAAAAGTAATGGGTAATCCACGTTGTAGCATCTTATTCGAAGAGAGTTATGCCGGAGTTGCAGCAGGTGACTTCAGGATTGAAGTGGCTTAACATCGTCGGACCGCAATACGCCTGCTGTAAAACTCTCCTTAAATGAAATGGTACAACTCCGGAGTCATACTGGAAATCCCATTGCTTCCTCTGTCGGGACCATGGCCGCAAAAAAAGTGAAGAAAATACGTGAAGTAATTAAAAAACTTATTTGTCTTCCCTAAAAATAAGCCAAAAAGACATCACACAGCCGAAATTCACACATTTAATCATCCGATTTCAAATTATCATTTCATTTTATTATAATGCTTTAGAGAGTTAAATAGTGTCCGTGCGTCCTTGCGCCATTGGCCAAACCTAACCTTTGCAATTTTGACGGTTTTATTTTTAGTAACTAGTATTCACGCGTAATAGGGATTGATACAGCGACAATGTGGTCACCATTCCTACATTTACCAGATTCTATTGCTGCTTTACTTTTAGCTCTGCGGATCAAGAGCTACTAGTGTAGAAATGGATGAAAATATATCTAGAGTTATGCTACCTTCCTTTTGACAAATGTTTACTTGAAGAAAAAATGCAACGCTGACATTTTCAGTGTGAGGAAATTTCTAGTAAAGGTAGATAGATGTATAGGTAAAATCTTCAAAATATTATGACAAATTGAACTCATAATTAATTTATAAACTAAAATTTAACAGAATGGTGTACATTCTTCAGACTCAAGATTTTATAAATTACTTGTTAGGATACTGAAAAAGAAGAAATTTAAGACATTTCTGTGTAAACTATCAGTTTACTGTTGGATGTAAGGAAATAATTTTAACTCACTTTTTACAAAAGTTGTAGATTACTCTAAAATCTCAAATATTACGCTGGGGTTCGATCCCAGGTTGTGGCATTTTTTTCTTTTGAATATTTTATGGAATTACGGTAAATATCACGTAATGATAACACTATCTCTTTTCCCACCTCATTTTTATTTCAATTGAAGGAATGTAACTTTTCATTCATGGCGTGGAATTGCACACTTTTGGATGACAAATGTCATTACTCGAGCTCGGCTCCTGGGAAATTAGATTTTAGTGAGTACATCGTTGCTAATTAAAAAGTAATAATCCGTTCATTGTTTACGGCCTTGAGAAAGATCCACGACCAATCGAAGCCCATCCTATTCACGGTAGTATCCTTGTATTTCCCAAATCTAAACGTATTAGGTCTGTCAGCATGTATATCCTCTTTTCGGCCAAACAAGAATCCCGAAATTAGCTTCGAAAGTCTCCCAAGGGAAAATGAAAATAAGGGGGTGATTGAAAATCCAGCAAATAGGCTGAAAATTAAAAAAAAAACATTTTGCTGCCTCCGTAAATGGGATTGGGCAATTTACTGTAATTCCGTAAAATATTCGAAAGAATAATAAATGCCCCAACCTGGGATCGAATCCCAGCCACCATAAGAGGGTAACCGGCTCAGCGTCTCAACCCACTGGGCTACGACACCTGTGGAGAGAGGCGTGAACTGTAAAGGATTTACGCGGAGGAAGATTTTTTAATAGCTTTTTTCTCTCGAACCCGGGCCTATGTGGAAGAAAGCCGTGACACTTTGCCCGCATTCTCTCTATAGTTTCAGAAAATAATTGCCTCGTTTGGGTCCCGAACATTAGTCACGCGATGTCTCGTTGTAAGAGTTTAAATACGTTTTATGTTAGTTCCATATAACTACAAGTATTTTCTCTGCGTTTAAGAAGTATTCTCACGTCGCGGCCATAGTAGAAGCGTTGATGTGTTAGTTTCTAAAAAGTAAAATTTGGCTCCAGTAATAGTCGTGCAACTCCTATTTTTTCCTCGTGAGATTAACTACAATAATTTTCTCGGATTTTTTTCTCCTTTATATGAATCTTGTGATTAATTCCTCGTCTCGCTGCCTCTTGTAATGTGTTCATCCCCCTTTACCCGATGGCTGACTATGTCCTCCCTTCGTATGTGCTCGTGGACGCACGCCTCGACGGGGTGCCGAAGGGGCGAAGCGAGGCTCCTAAGGAGAAGAAATGGTTTGGCGGTGGTTGGGAGGGAAGGAATAAGAATAGACTGCCTCGCCTTTTCGGGAGCTTGATTTATTTTTCTTAATCTGGGGGTTCTCCGCACCCTCCAGGACGTGTGATATTCCGACCACGTATTGTGCCGGCGAAAGACGAGCATCTGCGCCCCGTAATTTAATCTTGTCGCTCTCTGTAAGGGCTAGGCCGTCCAAACAACGGGATCACTACGAGTAAATCCTCCCTCGTGCAATTTCAAAGGATAGATTACAGGCTCATAACCCCTTTTCAGTGAGTTTGAAAGTCTATGTCAACCTATTACTAATTTATGAGATTGAGCTTGAGATACTGTCCGAGGAATTAACCCCGAAAATATTTAGCCATTCCATTCAAACCCTATATAAAACTAACTCATAATTGCTTTCAAATTGTTTGAATTAGCACGCGAAGGGTAAAAAAAAGGAAGTTAAGACTCATCTTGGCGTATTTTAGGAGGTTAGCCTTTGTGTTTTGAACTAACTCATCAAACTTTCAGTCGTTTTGCTCTTAAAAGCTGGAGTCGTATGAAATGGAGAGGAAAGAGAGATTAATATAGGCCGAATTTTACGGCGTTAAAACATTTGTGCGGTGGCAACGCTAATATCGGCCCGTCAATCATCCATCACGCTTTGCTTCCCTTCGTGTCTGGGGGCCTTTTGCGACTGGGTGTGAATAACAGTGGACGCTCCATTACGCATATTCTCAAGCTTATTTTTTAAGTTTCATTGTGTTTTCAATCCTTTTTTTTTCTGTTTGAAGAGAGGGTGGACAATTGAACAAAAATAAAAAAAATCACATAATCATGAGTGATTTTTTTATTAGTTAGCTTTAAGTATAAAAGCATAAAAAATGATGCATTTAATGAGAAGTACCTTACATCTCAGAGCAGAGACGATGTAGCTCGAGATCATCAATTTTATTGTTCTTTATACCTTGGATGTTCATTTATGGGTCTGAACCTTGGAGCAGGTTGATTTAAACGTATATTCGAATAAAATTTTTAAATGATAAATAAATAGGTCCTTAAAGCGACAAGAACAGTATTACATGAGAAACATTTAAGTAGTCAGTATGAAATTAAATTGAAAATAAAATCCTTCGGGAAATCTCTGACGAACTAATTATCCAGTTTGTGCCGCTTTTGTAGTTGGGGAAAGTATTTCCTTTTATTTCGTTTTATTATTTGAATCAATAGAAATGTGTGTAAGAATCAGCTGTGAGGGTTCATCAAGCTATTTATAGAGAAGCGATTTCCAACCCAGTCATTAGATCACTGGATCCCTCCGATATTAGAAATAGCGAAAAAGAAATATTTGGAGTCTCGCTCATGAAGATAGGACTTGATGCACTCATGCCTTTTGTCACAGAAGGGAGGGTACCTCGTCGCTCAGAAGGTAGCGATTTCTCTTGAAGTGCTGTGGGAAATATAACGGGTACTAGTCGTGCAGTGCGCAACAAACCAGAAATCGCTGGAAACCTTGAATATATTAAAGGTAAAACTCGCGGTCGACATTTTTGCATTTTTAAAATTTTAAAAGAAACACATTTATAAGCATATCTGTAAATTGTCTAGAATGAATGAGTGTGTCCATTGGAATCCCACAATTAATGAAGAATTATTGCCTCCGCAAATAACGAATCAAACGCGATAAGAAACATTATGAAGGATTTAAGTTGCTAGCCGAAAAAAGAATGGAGTGGAGACCTAAAACGAACCAATATAGGGTCAATGGCTGGTGCTTATGTTAATCATTTAATCTATTGAAATAATAATTATATTTATTCTCGACCTCTTTTAATATACGGTGCAAATATCATGAGTTTAGGTCAATTAGTGGACCCTTCTTCAGCTGGAGGAGATTCAGTTGTGAATCTCCTCCAGCTGAAGAAGGGTTCTTAGTCCGAAAGCTACCCTAAGCAGTGAACACCGGTGTCGTCATGGATCATCTGCCAGTGAGTGTCCACTGATTTACTTTCCTATCCTTCCCCAACCTCAACGCCTTGTTGCTAGCATATACTTTTATATTTATTTCCTTACTTTATATATATATATATATATATATATATATATATATATATATATATATATATATATATATATATATATAATATTTCGTTCAAACAGGTGGTGAAAGAAAGAGGATAGGTAACATATAAAATTGGACAACACAATGGTGATGTGAAGATGGAATGATGGCCGATTCCAAGTGAAAAAATATTTAATATTTATTATTTACGCCTGTGAGCGGTTTGAGTGAATGAATGAATGGTTATATATATATATATATATATATATATATATATATATATATATATATATATATATATATATATATAAACTTTTGCCGACGTTTCGGACCTTTATTGACCCATCTTCAGGGCTATAAACAAATGATACATGATGTTTAAAATGTTTTGCAATTCTTTTTTTATTACAAAATGGTTAATTTACAGTCATTATATATATAAATAAACTATGCCACAGGTGGGGCGGAATGAAATATAAACACATAAAAAAGAACACTCACACTATAAGTTGATATTTCGGTTGCTCTAGAACCTTTCTCAAAGATAGACGGATACAGATTCTGTAGTGTGTGATTCTGATAACTTATAGTGTGAGTGTTCTTTTTTATGTGTTTATATTTCATTCCGCCCCACCTGTGGCATAGTTTATTTATATTATCGCGTGTGTGATTTTCCACGAACTCGTATATATATATATATATATATATATATATATATATATATATATATATATATATATACTCAATCATACGAAAATGACGCTCAAAGATATATATATATATATTAATTGACCTAAACTCATGATATTTGCACCGAACATAATTATAATATATAAATGGTGCTTTTTTGCGGAGTAAGAATAACCATAGCCATCGGAGCTCCATTGAAATGTCATATCCTTTATCCAGCGTCTGTCGCCAGATTTCGAGAGGAAAAAGGTTTCCTCCACTCGTTTCCTCCTCAGATTAAAGGCTGCAATGGTATCCGTTTCACCTTTAAACAGACGCCGGAAAAATCTTTCCCTCTTGGTTTTTAATGGCTATCATTCCGAAAATGGTGTGGAACACGGGAGGACCCCTTACTTCGGCTTGTCCCTCCCAGCACCCCTTCAATGCGCCGGCCCTCGCCGCACGCGACAGGCAACCCTTCCTTCCCTTTTCCCTCTTTGCGGGCCAGCCTCCCACCCCCTCCCTTAGGGTTCTTCCCGTTTTCCCCTTTCATCCCCACGCCCCTAAACCCCTTTAGGCGGACCCTCGAAGGAAGACATATTCTCCCTTAATTGGCACTTTCAAGAGTAGTGAGAAAAAAAGTCGTTGAGTGACGAGAACTTGGGTCGAATCCATTTTTCGACATCTCCTCCAGCTTTTGTCTCGCGTGCAGAAATCGGTTGCTCCCTATCATCTTTCTCTAACACTCCCTGTTGTCGTTTTTATTTCATTTCTCTTCCATCTTTTACCCTCATTCTCGCTTCTTCCTTTTACCACCCTCTCCTTCCTCTGATACCTCTAAGTCATTTTCTAGATTTCCCAATCTTTCCCGTTTCACTTTCAAAGGGCTCAATTATGTTTTCTTTTGGTTTCAAATTAAAAGCCAACCTCTTACATCGTCTTAGCAATCACGGAAGACGGAATGAAAGTAAACACTTTTAACATTACCACCACTGGGAAAAATTTCTTCATTCTGTGTAGCATTCCGTCTAATATTTCTCTGTCAATTTTCACGAACGTGTTACCGAGGTTTTAGGTGAGAAGTAACATTGAGTCGACGACCAATATTCTTTCGCCATTCTATTCTCCTCCACAGAATTCCTTGTAGCGTTTTGAAGAAATATAAATTCACAGACTGCACTTTTCCTCAATGTAGATATCTTAGGATTGGAGCTGGGGGTCAGATAAAATATTAATGATGGAATTAGTTCCAAAACGCTCGGTGCCGAGCGAGTTAAGATGAGATTTTAAATGAAGGGATAGACCCTGTCACGGTGACCCCGTTACGTCAGTCGCTGAATGTAATTTACTAAGTATTAGAAAAAAAGGCATTTCTCAAAATTTTTATTCTGTTCCCAGAAGTGATATTTCAAAGATCTGCACATTAGTTTGAAACCAAAATGTACAATGATGAGAGTAAATCTATAGAATGTAACGTATTTTCCATCGAAGCATTGAAGCATAAGAAACTTTTATTATTGACGTTCTCGAAATATTTTTTTAAATTCCTCAAGGGTAAAGAAATATACTGCCCAACGAATCTACAATACAGGAGAAAAAGATTTTAATTTACTACTAAGATATTTAAGATGCTATTTTCAGATACGAACTTTGTGGACGTATCTCCTGCCGGTACGGTATGAAACGGAAACATTATGATGGCAATGAAACCTGATGCTTGCCCCGGGGTCTCGGAGGGGCCTGTTACAACAGCAACAAATAATAATAATAATCGCATTTGCTCAACTCAACTGATTTCCCATAAGATTTATAAAAGTGAGTGGAGTGAAATTAAAACTTCTTGTAAAAGGGTTACCCTTCCTTGATTGTGGAGGAAGAGCTCGGCAAGTGAATTAAATTAATACAGTCACATAATTGGGTAACTTTACACACAAAAAGAAAAATGTGGTGTTTCTACACGAAATACATAAAGCAGTATGATATTTGTACAAGAAACAAGTAAACTAAGATTCATTTCCTATTTTAAAGAGCATTTGCAGGGGATGAGGAATGATCTAGCTTGCTACTTGAAAATTGCTATTTCGTATTTAAAAATAATAACTCCTTAATCCTCATGCCAGGCATGAAGAGATTTTAATGAAAGATTCAGAAAAAGAGGTATTGGCCTTATCGCTTAATTTTTAACGTTAAACATTCGAATCATTCAAAAATAGCGTTGAAATTTCGTAATTTCTATCAATAGAAAACAATTAAAATCTATCAAGTTTTTTCTTCCTATCTCTGATTCACGGCTGGATATCAGTGAGTTGATTTAGCGTTGATGCGGAATTGATTTTTATCGTGTTTTGTGAGTTTTTAACTTATTACCAATTCGTGTGAAATGGTAACTTATAAGAAAATTGTCTAACCTTATGGTCCACCAATCGAGCCTTCGTGTGTTATACTGAAACAGTGGCAGCTTGACAAATTAATTTAATATTTGCTTGTTTAATAACTCTGCTTCAAAATTTGATGCCAAAATAAAGATAATTGTTCATGTTTTCTGATTGGATTATTTATCTAGTTAAGTTATTTGAAATACAGAAAATAGGTTTTTACTTCCATTGCTTGTAATTGAGGTGAATATCCGTTTAAACTCCATTTGCTGCAAACTACCGTATGGGTTAGCACGTGTGCATAATAGCCAGTGTTTAGTCGGGAATTTTTTTTGCGCTTGATGTCCAAAGCACAGCCAATTCCGAATTAATGTGTTTCAGAACGTGTAGAATCCTACAGCCGCCAATGGAAATGGTAACGCACCACTAATAACCAGTCGCTTGTTTTAAATTTAGTCAGCGGGTGTTTTAATCAGGCGTGCAAACGAATCCCATGATTTGCCGCAAGAGCGCGTCTGTGCCGTCATGGCGAAATATTATTTGAGCACGGGACTGAAAAAAAGAAACAAATCTGCTCATTTTCGAGTTCTTTTTTACATTCCAGTCCACTTCATATTCAAATTGGGGAGCAATTCAGCTAGTAATAATGAATAGGCGTGTGATTAGTCAGTCGTTTACATTGTTTGATAGAGACCGCTATTAACGAATAGCGTGTGGGATGCGAGGGGGAAAAAAAATTCGTTTTTGTCTGTAAACAATTATGTGAGGGCTTTACGGTTGGATATATCATCACTAGAGGCTAGTGCATTCGAACAATAAAGCAAATTCCCAGCTTCGGTTTGAATTTCACCATTATATTTGTAATTTATGGATGGTTTTGTGCAAGGGAAATGATGACGCTGTTGTTCGTGGTCTTTCTCGCTGCGGTTCCCTCACGTCCATCGCACAATCGCATTGGGACAATTCTAAAACATTATCGAACTTTCAGCCCATTACTGTGCACCCGTCCGAAAACCATGAACCAATGATAATGATCTGCTAAGTGTACCATATAGTGTGTACTTGTCCAAAGGACACATTGGCCTAAAGCCTTGCTGCCATGACAATTACATACCTTCTGTCGTATTTCTTAATGTGCCTTTATTCAAGTTAAATCATGAGCTTTTGTGATTCTTTTCCTGGAGAACTTTAGCATTAAAATATTAAATTAGCATTTAAATATCCTGTATTGTAGAAAATCTGTGCTTTATGCGAGGAAATCCACTCAATGGTTAAAAACTACTTCCAGTTACCCAAGAGGTCCACGACTCCATTTCACTCTGAAAAACTTTCAATATTGATTGCATTGTTTCCTTCCCAGAACACGATTTGGATTCCCTCAATTCATCATGCACCATTTCACCCAGTGGTATCCTTGGAGTATAACGAAGGCTCTTTGCAGAAAAAGCTTTGAACAGTATGCTTAAAAATTTATGGATTCCTGCAAAATGAGGTGAACTCAATTTTAATATCAAATAAACGCGATGGTGGGTGGCGTAACATGGTGGAACTCCTTCATGATGCACAAAGGGTAAGAAAATAATTTTGTGGAACAGCAAAGTCTTTTTTCTTACCCTTTGTGCATCAAATAAACGCCTGCACAATTTCTTAGAGCACTCTACCAAGGAGATTTTTAGTGGATATTACTCATTATATTTCTTTTTTTCTCTAAAATAGTGTCTATTTTTACTATAATTCGATCTTCTATATCATCTAAATATTCCCTTCGTTTATTATGAATTGTCGTCAGTAATTCCGTACTTTTACCTCCGACATCTTGTGTCCAGCAATCCTGAAAACCTTGTCCCTAGAAAGCCCTCCAAAATCCCCAGGGAAGAATGGCGCCTCGGTAGCTCCACTGGGTAAAGCACTCGACGCGAAATCGAGGGATCCGGGTTCGAATCTCGGTGAAATATTGCGAGTGAATCTTTAGGTGAATGATTTTACCTGTATGGAATATCGCACGTCCATTTTGTTGTTTATGCGTAAAAGCTGCCACCACTATCGGGGTAGAAATACTAAGAAAATTTAAAGATTTAGTGCCATCAATCACTATCCCTATTATGTTAAATTTTGGGTAGTATGACGAATGAATGAGATGAGTATGTTTCCCATGAAATTTACAATGTATCAGAATTAACTCACCTCGGTTCACACCTCAAATGCTACCTAACACATGACAGTTGGTCATCAAGGCGATGTGTATGATTGCGAGCTGAGACGAAGACAATTCTGGCGGTGCCGGCGGAGGGTCTAGGATTTGGAAGGGGGCGTTGAGGTGAGGGGGAGGGCGCGGAGACGGAACGCGGGGTTTTGATTCATTGCTCCGATCGCCGAAGCTGCGACCGATAATGTTTTTCCAGAAAAATGTGCGCCGCAACGAGGGGCGAGGACGGCCGGTCAGGGACGGGCTCGCCCTCAGGGAAATGATAGCAGCCGAAGGAAAGAGTTGCCCTGGGCTAGTCCTTCCGAGAATTGTTTAGCTGGGGCGCGGGAGAAGCAGTCGGTGGTTCGTAGCAAAAGCGGTGGGCGGAGGTTCGATGCGGAAGACGTCGGATTCGCTGAAGGCCCAGTGGCGTGCCAGCCGGCAGCTCGGCTGAAGGTTATCGACTTCCTAGATACACATGCATCATTTTATTATTTTAGGAAATGTAACGTTCCTAACGATATTCACCATGTATCTGCAATGCAAAATGTGAGGATTTAAATGTTTCCAAAGGGAAATATAGATTTCGTTTTTCATTTGAATTTTACAATTATCGTCGGCCTCGGTGTTGACGGAGTAAAATTGGTTATTCCAGAGGTCGCGGTTTACAACCCCAAATTAATGGTCTATATAGTTATCCAGCTCATTGGTGTTTGCGGTGGTTGGTTATTCATACAATGTTGCCTATATAAATGCTTGAATGTTGAGGCTGTTTCCGAAGAAGTTGAAATAACATGAAGAAACTGGCATACGTGAGAATATTGACCTATCTCGTAATTAGGTCTGAAATATATGAGCAAAGGTGAAGAAGGGTAGTGGAATGAGAAGTGTCGGCCAAGGAGTCGTTAGTATTCCCGTCCCTTATGACCCCTCGTATGAGAATTATCTTACCCCAAACTGAAATGCATCCAACTTGCACACATTTTGTAGCAGAACGGTAATTTTACTTGGACAACATTCTCATTACGGCAATATTCTTAAAATACTATTTATCCATTCTATTCATCACGCTGATCATCCCGAAGGGACAATAAAAAACTAAAACTTTTGGCAGAAATGATGTCAGGCTATTTAACTGTCTTGATTTATGCGCGAAGAGAATATTACGATTCCCTTGAATAGATTTTCCTCTTAGCTAATGATTCCTTCAAGAAGGCAACAGAAATGGAATGAGGTGCTGTTACAGTTATAATCTTGGGACTCTTCCTTCAAGCTCATCATATTTGTGAAGGTTTTACACTATTAGTAAGGGTTGTGTGACAACGGGGGTGTTATGAACCATTATTTCACTCAGGCACGCCCAAAAAATGACAGAAACAAAATCCCAAGCGTGATTCGAAGCAGTGTCTGCTGTGTTTTACGGAGATCGGGTATCTCATTGGGCAGTTTTGAGCCTGCCTTACGATTAAGGCTCTCGGTTTGAATCCAATTGGAAGGGAAATCTTATTCACTATCTTTAAGATTTTCTCATAGCCTGACTTATGGAGATAACACCGGAGATTGAAAACTGCAATTTTAGCTGGCATATGGCGAGAGCAAAACCACGAATGTACTGATTAAGTAAAATTCAGTTAAATTTCACCTGTTTTTCAACAATTGAAAGGGAATGCATCTCTACGATGGTATTAATGGTATTTTCGGAGGACTTAAGTTTTAAAAACCATACGCTGACCAATTTATGTGTGAACTACGAATTCCAAAGTTGCGAGGGCTCATAAAGAGAAGGGACGAATGAATGATACCGTTAGCGGATTTCATGATTACCTTAAAAGTTTATCACTGAATATTTTTTCACGCTTCGATTTCCTTCTTGAAAGCATCATTTTATACGTTTTCCGTTTCTAAACGCATCTTTAGATACGGCAAATCAATTTATAATGCGAGTGGGTTGGTTAGGAAATGGGATTTTGTGTTTTCTTGAGACCTACTTTCAAATTTATTTCACTTCAATGAGAAGTGATGTGAGTTTATCTATCTCCTGCTAAACCCTCGTAGGGCCCAGAATAATGCATTGGCCTTCGCTCTGGCGGCTTGGAAATGGGTTTGAATCTGAAATGGTTGAAAAACTCTTCTTGGACGTTCCTTCGAGGCAAGGTCGCCGCATCCCTATTTGGAGCGACTGACGGGCTACATCATCTGGGACATTCCATGGTGACCAACGTAACATTTTAGCAAATTGTATGCCTTATTTTAATTACATTCATACAAAATCCTGTGCATTTATGCAGTTTTTCTTACCACAATGCATTTGACACTTGCTATAGTAAATAAGGAATGTGAAGATTAGTAATATTTAGGGCCAAATTAAAAAAAATATCATTTATTAAACACTGTGACCAATGTAACAAAAATTATACCTTAACATTTGTTGCTAGAGTTTAATTACATATTACTCTGAAAGTTTATTACTTTAACACAAACTTTTTTAATATATTTGGAGTGTATGGTTTTATAAGCAAATATGCAAAATCACACAAAAAAATTTCATGCCATTCTTATTCCAATAATTTCAACCAAAAAATTTGGGTTGTGACCAACGTAACTTATGATTTTCCATTTAGAAAGTAACAGGTTTGTGTCAATTACTAGTGCTGCATTTTGAATTTCTTGTATGCTGAGGTGATAACTTTTCTTCAGATTCAGAATCAGCAGGAAATTCTCTTAAAAATGACATATTTTGGTTTCTTTAAAATTTCAAAAATAAGCGTGAGGTTGATATTACCATGGAATGTCCCATCTTTTGAATTTAACTCCTTACACAACCGCCAGTTCCCTCGGTCGAGAAAATCGCAGTCGGGACTGGAACCCGCAACCCTAGGGTCAACAGACGACGACGCTACCCCATCGCCACCGAGGCCGGTAGTGCTCATATGAAGAAGTGGGTGGGGCAGGGGGATGGGGAATAGGGGGGGAGGGGGAAGGAGGAGAGGTGAAATTGGAGAGTGAGGTCTCTCTTCTTTTCGGTGATTAAGTGAGGAAGGAAGAGTTTCCATTTGGGAGAATGGCGTTCGAAGAATGGACGCTGCATGTTACTGTTTTGGGTCTCAGAACAGGCGTGTGCTGGAAACGGGGTCGTCTGAGAAGGGGAGGGAAAGAGGAGAGAGACAGTCGATGGGTTAATGAAGTGAGCGGACCCAACCCTCTCAAACCCCCACCCTACCTTTACGATCTCCCCCCTCCCTCCATGCAACAATCCCCATCTCCGGAATCCCCACCTCTCACCTCCGGAACATCGTTTTCCCATTGCTCCCACTTTTATTTGTCTCCCCACGGCCCCTTCACCAGCTAGTGTTTCAGAGCAGGGATTTCTTCTTTTCTAGTTTTTTTAAATTTCAAATTGTTCTTCACATCATCAAAATTTAACTTTTAGATTAATTTTTGCCAGCATTATAGTTATGCCGAACTGTTTTCCACATGCATCTCTCGCGCTTTGAATTTGATTATGGTTGGGGTTGAGATTAAACCAGTATATAATATAGCCAGAATAAAATTTAGCAAATATTTTGTGGTTTAATTTTTCTTACCTTCTAACGTTTTGTCCAAATTGTATTGTCCACTCGATTGAGCCAAACGTGTACCTACTACTCGTTTTTCAGCTGTCTGGCTACCATCATCAGGCAACTGAGGATGATTGCGTGAAAGCTTGTAGTACAAGTTTGGCTCAATAAAGTGGAGAGTACAATATCAATCTGTTGCTCATTACTGGATGCTTTTCCACCATATCTCACCTGACACTTTAATATATTCTTAATTGTTGTTTTTAGATATTTATGGAAATTTAATGCATGTAAACAGATGAAAATAAAATGGGGAAGATATTTATGTGTTGGCTGGAGTACTGGTTTCTCACTCTGAAGGGCTAGGATCCTAATCTCGGTTGTGTTAAAGACTTTTAGCTGCAATTCCGGTGTCTGCTTGAGCGCTGGAGAGCATTTCAAGTGAAGTGCTCCGTCCATCGAATATGACTTTAAAATGTGGACCTCTTGGCACATTTCCTCCATTATTTAAATAGTTCCCTTGCCGTCCTAACTACCTATCCTTAATGATACATTTTGATGTGAATGCGATTGAACATCTTGTGGTTCGTTCTTAGTGTCATGTAAGGTTTTGCCGCGACTGATATTTGTGTACTTTCGAGGGCCTCGTGTGCAAAAACTATAAGGATTACAAAATATCTAAATCTATGACTGGATAGCCCGTTTTGTCGACTACCGGATATATTTTGTCGCGAGCGAAAGGGGGGTTGTGAGGTGACGTCACAGCGCTGCGCGTGGGGGTCTAAATTTGGGCTTGTGTGGGCACGGCGCGCGCTCAGTTTAGTTGTATCTCCGGAACGAGTTGGTCGATTTTAGTGATCGAGGTGTGTACGGAGAGCTGAGAACGTGAGTTAGACGTTAATAATACAATAAATATAAAATTAATAAATGTAACTGTTTCAGGCTGGATATGGTGGAAGTTCTCGATATTCATAATGAATAAAAACATTTGGTAATCTTCTTCTTCTTGGTAAGCACATGGTTATGCCACAGTGTGGTGAAACGCGTCGCGCCAAAGAAATAAATCTGTGAAAGATAAGCTAGTGTTTTTATTCATTGGAAATATATAAAATTAACATTGGAAAGCAGAAAACATTAGTTACCATCGACCAATTGTTCATAGGTTAGCCATTTGTACTATTGATTTCGATGAATAAATGTTATGTATAGCGTAATTTTCTTTCTTTTATTTCAACTTCCTTTCTAATAAACAAAGCAAAAGAATCTCCCTCTAACGAGATTAACGTATGTAATATTGCATTCAAGAAATAAAGATCCGAAAGCATTATCAAGAATGCTCCCTGTGATTTTTTCAGTCGTATCCCCAAATAACTGCCCATTAAATTATTTAGGATAGGTCAAATGTGGGTGGAACTTACCCTTTCTACCATGGTAAGATGCTAGTAAGTTTGGGAGTGGTGGAAAGGGGGGTAATAGCCGTTCTTCCCCACCCTAGTGTCTTTCATCCCCTCGCCCAGACCCTCGGAACAGCGATCGCGGGGTTGGATTTAATGGTGATGGATGCCGCAAGCTCATGCTCTCCGTTATGACTCCTCGCTCCTGGCATTGGGTGGGCACAGGGGGGGAGGGGGAGGCGCGAACCCTCCCCCCACTACGTGAAACTCCTCCCCTCATTCCACTCCTCCACTTAGTTCTATGTCTCCCCCCACCCTCCCCTCCCCTCCCACCCTTTCCCATTCCGTTCGCTCCCAAAAGGCCTTTCGCAAAAACCTTCTCCCGTCAACTCCTTTTTGCGCTCACGCTGATGTTCGCTTTTTTTTGCGCTGTGTTGCTCGCTGTGCGGGGCTCGACCTATTATGCTAAGGGAAGTGCAGTGACGGATGATTGTCGAGCGCGTTTTGGTATCAAGGGAACGGTTTTTCGCGGACCGAATATTAGCGCTAGTTCGACGACTGTTTCCTCGCATACTTCCCGATGCTTTTGGATCCGTCGACCTTCATTTTTTTATTCTCCTCTCGCCGCCGCCTTTCGACATTTTGGTCGGCAGAGCAATTATCGTCGAATGATTTTTTCCTCTCTCGTGGCATCAAGGTTATGAATAATGCTGGATGGGGTAAAATGTATCCGAACCTGTTTTTTCTTTAATTTTTTGAGCCGATGCCATTTAGGTTTTCGCGAGTAATGGAATATAGTTGCGCTCATTTTGTCGAAAGTGTTTCTTCTCCGAAGCCTTAGCAAATGAATCTGATGGGCTTGGCGTGTGCCCTAGTTGATTCTGATTCAATTTCATACTGGTTTCCTTCACGATCTCTGGCGATATCTGGCCAAAGTGCTTACTTCTATGGAATTGTCTCAGAGGTAGATAAATTCTTTCATTGCTAAAATATAATTATATTATCTAGAGAGTTTTTTATTATTAAGAGTCATGGACAGTTAAGCTATGGCTTTGAACAATTAGAATGTTTATAATTCAAATGGGACAACTGTCTGACATGCCTCAAATTTCCGATTAACTCTGTGATCTGCGCGTAGGTTGTTCTTTGGATGTGGGTGGCGCTCACATAGGCAACTTACGTATTGGGCGCTCACAATTAATCCAGGGTAGGGTGGATTTTTTAAGCGCTGCACCTCATGCGCTTTCTTACGATCAGATTATTGTACGTAAATAAAAAAAATATTTAGTTTAACCAAAATTCTCAAGAAATAATGAATTTGTAATAATAATAATATTTTAATCCTTATGATGCAAATAATACTTGAAGTATACATAAACAAAAATTTGGAATTAGACACCCTTTGAGACTTTCGCCTCGCTTTAGGGTTGCCGACTCACTCATTTACATATAAATTTTAAATTGGCCTGTGCTGTATTCATTTTTTTTTAACTTGCGCTTAAATGCTGGAGTGTAAAAGTAAAAGATGCAAAATAGACATATAATTTGCATACAGATAGTACAGTGTCCAAAAATGGAAATTATACAAAGAAAGATAAGAAAGTACAACACTCATATTATCCCTGCATCACTCTTCGTGTATTGGCGGCAGCTCTTATTTTATATAAGTGAGCAAAAACTCAACCTCTATAGTTTTAAGGAACCAATTTCTGACAGATTTGATGAATTCATTGATTTACCTGTCAAGTAAGCAAAGAATTCACTCGTGTGCATGTTACGCATGCCTCCTAGTAAATAGAGCGAAGAAGAAATGCATGTATATCTTTGTCCTACTGCCTGTGAAAGGGCTTAGTGCTTGTTGTACTATGGCCAGTTTGAAGCCCATGTCTAGCTAGAAGAATCTTGTGGAGGTCGCATAGCTCGTGGATGGAAAAGCATTAGAACTCACTCCGTGGAACGAATATTTTCGTCAACTCAATAACAATGGAACAGTTAATATCCTTGTATTTTTGTATAATAATTTAATTTATGGAATAATTTATGGAAAAATTAATATCCCTGTCGTATGCCTTTTGCTCACGGTAAAATTTTCCATAAAAGAGTTTTATAAAGATTTTTATTGAAAGTTTTATGAATCGTACGTAAAAAGTTCGTACTTGCTTGCTCACGGTAAATAAATTCATAAAACCGCAATGTCCTGCCATCTATGAGACACTTTGCGAACACGTGAAGTGATAAATGCACTCTCTTTTGGATGATTGTTAGGTTAAAAGCTATATGTATTGTTTACTGACTTACTTACTTACTGATCACACTCAACGGGGCTAAGGCTCTAACGCAATCTTCTAACAAGAAAGATACTGCCTCAAACGTTCCATGAACTTCAAGTCATGTTTGTTTAAGTTTTCCTTGTTTGGCTTCCCATGGACACGAGATTATTATCAACGCGATTTGTGGAACATCTCATTGGTTGTTGCATAAAACTGTTTTATGGAAATAGAACCTGTCCTATTCCTTAAAACTTTTTATAAAACTAGGTTTTATACAACGGTTTTATCGTTAGCAAGCTCATTTTTATAAAATTAGTAGATTTTATAAAACGTATTACCGCAAATTTAACCGTGAGCAACAGGCATTAGGAAACCTATTTTCTTTACTCGTTGGTTATATGATTAGTTGGGTATCGGACCTAATCGGCTGTTGAAGCTCCAAGCCTAGTCTTATGAAATATATTTTGCCGAATCTCTTTTCATATACTCCGTAAGCGTTGATGCTCCGTTGAGCATCAAGGTTCACGAACACCTTCTCGTATTCCCCATCAACACACTGCCCTGCGCGTCAACACACGGGACGCGCGGTGGGAAGACCCTATCCGGGATATAAGAGAACTTTGTGAAGAGGATACACGTTTTAATACATAGGTATTTCCTCTCTTCATTTCCTCAGTTTTGATTTCGCGTGATGAAAATCAGTATTCAAATCTCTAGAGTATCTCTCCTCCGAAGTTTATTGTTTTGATGACTTTGTACAGCTCTTGAAATAATACATCGTCATCGCTGGACAACTATTGTGGTAATAACTTCTTTTAGCATGCTTGGTCTATCGTGTGGTTCTAAGGGCTTACGTTCAATGATAGTTTTAGTCTTGCTTTCGCTATAATTTGCTTGCAAATGTTTTTTTTTACGAACAGGTAGGCTTTTTCTTAGATAATTATAATTTTTATTCCCTTCTTCTTCCTGGTATCTGCTGCGTCGTTGTTTTCCTGACAACGTTTCTCCTCCTGTCCTGGAGGCGTCTTCAGGTCGAAGATTATAATTTTTGTTTCAGATTTTAAAAATTTTCTGAATTAGAATTTCTGGTGACTATTTTTTGCTTCTGTATTCCGTAGAGATGCGCTGTGAGTTTGAACTGATATCCGAGGTGATGAGCAGAAACTTCTTAGATCAAATTATGAAAACTTTCGCGGAGAAATATTCGTGAAGGACCTTTCCGTCCTTTTGGATTGCTAGCGGCTGGATTTTAAAATTCCAACGTTTCTTCTCTCCTTTGCAGGAGGCCTCCTCAGGGCTGAGTTATGAGATGTGTATTTTTCTATTAGCTAGAGCCTAGCATATAACTTTAGTCTCTGACAACTCATGACGTAGTCCTAATTCAAGCAATGAATAAAGCTAGCAAAATAAGCTTTGAAGATGAAAAGAAGAATTGAAGATACTTTATGGCTACTTTCCACGAGGTACTTTCAACGGTAATGATGATTAATATTTATTGTTTCTACTTGGGAAATGGTAAAACACCACTGAGTATTGTGTCCTGATGCAAAGCGAAGCGTATAAAAGCGAATGTCTTATAAAGTGATTTGTCGGCACATTGATATTTATTTTAGAAATTATCACTGAAATAAGTATACTTACTACGGTGGTTTTAGTAAATACTGTTGTGGCGTTAATACAATAATTATAATTCGGTGGAATTAATCGGTCATATATATATAACAATAATTTGGTTTGAGGATATGAAGTCCACTTCAAAGTGGTAGAATTTGGAAATCCATGTTTATTAGGGCTTTTGACCTCACGAAATCTCGTAGCTAACGGCTCAAGCATATTTCAGCCCATTTCGATTTGCCTTATAATTAAAATGGCAGGTGTTTTTACGCCTAGGAATCCAAATGTTAACAAGAGCACACAGCTTATATTTATTTATTTACCTCAATACAAGTATTTAGAAAAAAATTCTTCTACGCGATTCGAAGCAGTAAAAATTTCACGCTGACGAGGTACACGAATGAGCGAAATTCACTGTAAAAAAACAGCTGAATTGGGATTCAAGCACAAATTTATGAAAATCACGGTGGAAGAGTGCTTTTTTTTACTGGTCTTATTTTATACTTGCTTCGTGAGTTTACTCGAATATCTATTACCCAATTTTTGAACCCCTTCCCGTTGTTCAATCTTTCCCAAATGTTGTACACGTGTTTAATTTTGATGACATTGCGACAACTGTTTTGACAGAATCTTTGTAAATTTATTCGTATTTTTCACTTTGTCAGATTTAATGTAATTAAATATTTTTGATTTAAGTACATGAGAGAAAACATTAATAAAGCATTAAGAATAGAATTGTAAAACATTGGAAGCATTCCAAAACATTGAGAAACAAAGGTTACGGTAACTAAGACAGGAGTAGTAACGGAATTTAAAAAAGCTAAAGAAAATTTCAATGATTTTTAAATTAATAAAAGTGTGAAGACTAAAAAATAGAAAATAGTGTATTTTGAAATAAGATCAGTTTAAAAAAAGTGTTTATAAGGTATATTATTATTTCTGATGATATTAACATACCGCACTACCTACGTTCCTCTAGTTGCTGTCAAAACAGTTGTCGCAATGGATTTGTCACGTTTTCTGTACGGGATAGTTTTTCAACAAAACTCGCAGCGGGATGGCCGAAGCTAGGGTTGGCGAAGCAGAGTGGGGCGGGGTGTCAAGAGGAAAGGCGAGGGGGTCGTGAAAGCGTATTCGGGCATTAAAATGGAGCAGATGACAGCAGTGGGAGTGGAGTGTGTGGGGTCGGGTTGCCCAGGAAAAGGGGAAAAGGCTTTTATCTGTACATTATGGAGGTTTCGTCGCAAAATGAAATTTGGGTCATTCTATTCACCTTCGTACAACTTATTAGAGAGATGCGTCCTCTATCTGATTACGTCCAACAAATACACTCCTGACTATATTTACTCTAAACGGAAACGTGAATGGATACCTAAAATCATAAATGTGCTTGGACACAGGACCGCAGAACGCAGCAATCATTATTCTTAGCGAGTTAATAACTAATCTCTCTAAATATTGGCGGCAAATGAGCTACTTCATCAGAAATAGCGCTGCGCTCATCTCTTTGAGTTGGAATAAGTATTAATTTAGAAATATTTTTACAGAAGCAGCTTCTTTTTCTTAAGTATATCTCGTCAATAGATTAGGCACGTTACCTTTGAATGCAGGATTTCACTTGCGCTGTAGATGAAATATTTTGGGTTGCTTGCTTACTTTGAGTTGCGAAATCGCGAGGGATTCTTCTTGAATGAGGGTACGTAATCCGGGGAGGTAAACAGCCACTGAGATCATTCGCACCTTCAGGACTAGGAGGAAGGTTGCTTAGGGAAGGATTGTCGGTGGAATGGAGAAAGGGTAGAAAGAAATCCGACGTCAGCATTAGCTTTCTCTTAACGAAAGCGGGGCCCACGGTTAAAAGTCACACTCAATTGACGGATAACTTAGTAAGAAGTGCACTTCAAAAAGAAACTAGTTGAGATCGGCATTATGCTGAAAACCCATGCCTCTGTGTGGATTCGAACCCGCGCCCTTCAGCTGAATGGGGAGACTGTTCCAGCCATTAAGGGAAAGTATATTTGCGAAGGAATGTGAGAGGTATGATGTGACGCGGGTAAATTTGACGAGGAGTGAAGGACACGGAAGGAAGGAGCTCTCTGAGAGGATGCTGAGATAATCACCATGCATGGAAATAGGTGAAACATGTCCGGGCGCATTAAGAGCGGGAAAAGTGGGAACGGAAAGACTTAATGGGCCAGCCGGGAAGGTGGCGAAAAAGGACGGATTTCGTGATGGAACTGGGGGAATGGTTGGAGTTGGGGGGTCGAGTCTTGGTGGGTAATGAGAGAGGTGTGGGCTGCCGTGCTTGACGTGGAGAGCGTTGGGAAGGCCCGGGGAAAAGGACGAGATGAACTGTGGAGTCTCGGTTGGGCGCGGACGCTGCTGAATAAAAAGTGAAGTGGAGCTCGAATAATGGAGTACATATTACGAATGATAATGGGCGACTAGGGAAGATTCGTTCTGGAGCCAAAAAGTGTTACCGGATGAGGTTAAGGATGAACATAGACCTGGCAAAGACTAGACAATACCCGGGATGAATAGCTGACGATGGTACTGCTATAACAGCCACAGAAATCCTGAATATTAATCAGAAAGAATAGTTTTATCGATTCTAATGATGGATTGGAATACCCCTGGATACGATAAAGCACTTAATATATATAATTTCATCTTCTTGCCAAGAAATTTTCGTTGTTGTGAGATGACATTTCTGAGTTAGTGTTAGACTTCTAAATCAAAAGTATGGCAACGACTGCTATTAATCCCGTCACTAATGTGCACAATGTCCATACTCAGCAGGCATTCAAACGCATGACTTGTAGATTCCTAGGCTTACTGACCTGGGGCCCTATTCTGGTTCTTTCCGGCTATAGCCAGGGCTGATTTGGCGACAGGACGAAAGCTTTGCCAGCCCTATTCTCGTATCCATGCGCCAGTGATTTCGCTAGCGGTCTTTCGCCAGGGATTTTGCTAGTGAGGGTCCTCTGGCGAAGAAAAACCTATTCTCGTTCTCCTTTGGCGAAAGTAAGCGGAGAGTTTCGCTCATGAACCTTACAATGAGGACGGAAATCTTGGTGCGCTTCCGATCGTCATTTGCTCAAATTACGGGTCGCCAGTTAATGCGCTGGTGTTGCGAGGGAGGCCTTGGTAAATGTGAGCTTTCGTCCCGCCAGCGTTTTCGTAATTTCACCCACTTTTAACAGAGATATCGGAACCAAATTCACCTCACTTATTATGCAAACCTTGCGCATTTGTAAAATACTTTCAACACAACAATGTATCATTTACTCTAGGAATGGGAAACTTTTAAACCTGAGAAGTGCGATTTTTCCTCTCCACCATCTTGTGAAAAAATGCCGTTTCCTCTTATCCACTGTACGTGGCGCAGCGATCGAGCAGTTGCTTCTCTGGCATATACACACTTCTCCTACACAGTTTCTTCCCTCCTTCCACTCAAACTCGCCCCGCAACAGCCATTTAACACAATCATTTTGACTAGAAATTCTTGGCCTACCACGCGATTGCAGCACCTCTAGTTGGAACTTGATTTCTTTCGCGGCCGTTGATAACACGATCGAAGTAGGAGATAAACGTCCTCTTATAAGGTTCTTGGTTTCGCTATCGAAGGGTAAATTTTCGCTCCAACGCGTAGCGAATGAATAGATGGGATTTTGGCCGGCGACTAGGAGGTTGGGAAATGCTATTTTGTACTTTATAATAGTTCTACGAATTATATTTAATGAAGAATTAGTACTAGGTAGCATGTCCGTTATTTTATTAAATTAATATTTATTTTCTTGCATTTAGTGACATTTTTCTCTCTTTGCTGTTTTTTATCGGGGACATCTTCTGGCTTCTTGATCACTCATTATTAGAGCTAAATGATTATATATTCATGTATTCTAATGAAAGCATAATTTTTAAATCAAGTTTTCGTACGCAGGAGGTACTGGATTACCGTTAATACCATGTGTAATGACCCTATTATCAGTGTTGGAGAGGTAATACTAAGGGCAAGATTTACCGAAGTGTATTTTCGCGTTTTTAATTTTTTTAAAGGGCAATTGAGTTCATGAAGAAGACATGCTGCTTCTTTTCTCATTAGTAAATTACACATAACGAAGAGGCCTAAGTTAACCATCAAGGATATCATTCCCTCAATAGAGAAATTATAGTTAATGAGTCACAATGTGAACTTAGATAAATTTTTCCCGTTAACACCCACTGCAGAAGAGAAGGACGAGATGCATTTATCTTACGGAAAATTCCAATGGTAGTAAGTTTGAAAAATCTGATGAAATTTACGATGATTTTAGTAATCAAACAATAGTCTATACTTTGTACGTTAATGTCATATTAAAACCTTTTTCCATTCAGGGACTCAGGGACAGTTTTCTCAGCCCCCGGAAGTCATCTAAGAGCAGTGAGAGTTGTTCCCATTTGTCCTTTTGGGACAAATTCCCTTGTATTCTACTCAAGCGTCCAGCAGCAAACTCCCTATGGGAAACCGTATAGTCTGCCATAGCATTCATTTGGATGGCGGAAGCTCTGCCGGATGATTTACGCCCAGTTCGATCTGATTTAATTCGATCGAATTAACCATGTTGCAAAAAATAGCGTAAATAACTGAAGTTGATATTTAATGATTCTTATACATCAGCTTTTGAGTGTGATATGGGAGAAAACAATAGGAACTTGTAATGATTTTTGTTCGCGAAGAAAAGAGGAATATCACAAGGTGGATATAAGTAACCCGTACCAGGAGCATACACTCTACTCTATATCAGCCTTTTCCTCAGTGATATATCTATTATGTCAATCGAAATATTAAAAATGGAAGTAAATATATCACACGCGTAACACACTCTTCGCACTCAAAGATTGGTAATGTAACTATAAATGAGCCGTGGTGTGTTGCAGCAATGCGTAATACTAAATGGCATGAGAAATTAATTTTTAAATTTGAAGTACTCACCCATGTTTTTCGTGGGGGTCACTTTTGGACACATTTTTAAAAGAGATAATATCCTACCGACTCTCACTGAATGATATGAAGTGAAAAACCTCAAAACAACACCGAGCGTAACTAAAATAAATATATACAGAAAATAAACAATTAAATGCATACATTAGATGTACCTTTCAGTAGCATTTAAATTTACCAGTGGCACTACTATTGTTCAACAGATCTAGGCTGCGGAAAAGTCTTGTTTTGATCGCTAGCATTCTTATACCCTCATAGGAGAATTCGCCTTTCGCTTTGAACTGTGGGTAAAACGTCACTACAAACGTCATAAAACCTTTTCCAATAGTCTGGAAATGTACGAAGTGAAGCGAAAGACTTGGAGAAAAGAACGGGAATCGCCGCGAAGATAATTTTCACTTCCCCTCAATTCGCCTTGGCGAAGCGAAAGCTGGGGCGAATCAAGAACCTGAATCGGCACCCTGGTTTCCGCAGCTGGCGAGCTAATATTTAGACGTTAGAAAGGGAATTTGTGCGCTGGAAATAAAGCATTTTGCTATCATGCGTAGGAGTCAAATTTATCCAAAACATCATTAACGACTGAAACGATCGATTGCTAAGAAGAATACATTGATGATATAATGGGAGTTATAACTGGATCACATCACATAACACCCTACGGGCGAACAGTGGGCCAGTTAAAAACATTGGATCATTCTAAATTGCAAAAAACTACGCATACGATCGATGGTATAATAAGTATCAAGTTCTTCTGATTTTTTCTAGGAAAATGATTATTTTGGGATCTTCGCTAGTTCATTTTTCTGGCACATTACAAAATACGCAAGTTCCTTCAAAGGATTAATGAGGTACTCTTGGCATATATTTATACTCGTTTGTCACCTTAGTGTTGCCGAGAATGCGCGTAGTTATAATGTAAAAATTGTTTCCATCCCTCAGCCAGATTTTGGTAACTTTTAGGAGTCAAGAGAAAGGACAAGACCTCAAGCTTCAATCGGAATATATGTTAGTAATTTTCTGGAAATATGTATATCCTTTTATTTAATGCGGAAAAATGAAATGCGAACGAGGTCGGAGCGAAGCGGAACGGGGTATTAACGGAGGATAAGAGGTGTAGAATGGAGGGAAGATGTGCAGAAACGGTTGGAATTGTGTCGCTCATGGGTTGATTGAAGGGATTTCGTGTTCCGGGAAGTCTCGGCGCGCAGAAACCATTCCGTTGAGCTCGCAGAGTGATTCCGGGAGAGTGGAATGCTCTCATTCAAAGAACGCCGAACTCCCATCAGACGCTTCCCACACTCCTTCCGACTCTGCTTGCATTCATATTCTTGGGCTTTAGTACCGTTGGAGCGACATCACTCTTCAGGATAAATCTTCTTGCCGGTAGTACTTATCCTATGGTCTGGCAATTCTTCGTCCTCTCACGTTATTCCAATAGTAGCTGGGTACTTTATTAAAACACTTTTCTAGTCGCTGAAACTGAGAAGTGGCTTTCAACACTGAGTCCAAATTAAATCTGGCACTTTTCCTTCCAGTTTTCTGCGAGCCAAAACAATATTTTTGAATTAATATCAGTGAAAATCATACTTATAATCTAATCTTTAGATGTCAAAGATCTGAGTTTAAAAAAATTCAATTCGTTATTTTTCTACATTGCTATTTTGATATGAAATAGATAAATATTAACAATTCTGACACAATTTTTGATATATCGGCTTTTATATTCCAGACAACCAAGTTATCCTGAAATATTGATTTCATCTGTAGTTTTTATTAGGCCCAAAAACCTTTCCTCCGTATCAAATTGCTGGAGTAATTTTATTTGTGAAAACATATCTGAGTCACAGGTTCAATTTATAGCACCTTGGTTTTGAGAACGCTCTGGTCCCAAGCGTCCTCTAAAAAGCCATTTAACAAAGATTTCAAAGGAATTTAACTACGTCGGGAAAGATATGGTAAAACAACACGTCAACGAGTAAATAATGAAATAAAACTTGATTCTGTCCTTTTTTAACGTTTCAGTGAGTCAGAGATTAAGTACGAAGTACATACGCTGTACCATTAAAGAGGTTTCAAGTGGACAGCATCAATTTTATTTATTTAAAATATTTGCATGCTGCAAGAAACAGGTAAATTTAAGAAGTGAAAACAATGGAAAATGCCTAGATTGCATGCAAATCCGGAGACTCCTGAAATCAAAGAGTGATTGTTTCTATTACTTTATTGATACAACCTTGTCATATTCTTCTTAGCATTGAGTTGAATGAAAGCGTTCCGTGAAATAGGCACTCTCATTTCAAAACTGGATGTGGAATTGCGATATTTGCCTAGTAGTGTTAAAATTCATGATCACAATGTATTACGCTCATCACAAGGTATCCGGGGAAATGTTGTTCGGAAAAGTTTACCTCGTGTTTTTTTTTAACTTCCGAGACTCAGGTCGAGAGGTAGCTGGAGCACACTTGCTTGTAGTAAATACATGCTTGAGGTTCTAACATAAAAATACGATAATTATTAAAATAGTAATACAAGTACGATCTCACGTGTAAACAAAGTCTTACGCAAGATCATCTTCAATTCCCATAACCCCCTTCGTGAGACATTAAGAAGATCCCTCCTCCTCTCCCCACCTTTCACGCTCGACGTAATTATTGAATGGCCCCCTTAAGCTCCCTCTCGAAACAATTTAGTCAGATCATAGAGCACCTCAAATGTGATATTCCTGAATATGATGCTGCCGTTGCTAATTTCCTCCTGTCCTGGCCCGTAGTGGCGTGCTTACGTTTTGTTTTTTTTAAACCAAATTTTTTTAAATTTTGTGGTTACCTCTTGCAATCAAGGCAACAACCACGTTAATCAAATCTTTATTCGCTTCTGAAGGTCGCTCGCGCCATCCGATTTCGATCCAGTCCAACAACTTGACTTTGATTTGTATTTTCGCGTACCTTAGTGATACCTGTGCCGGAGTCCGGCCATTAACTTTCCCTTCGATGTATTTTCAGTAATTCGAAACTTCCCAGAAGTACTACGACGCACTACCTTTTTCTTGATGAATCATACCTTTTCAATTTGTAATTTTTATCAAAGGACACATGCACGGCCACGGAAATACGATACACGGCACAATATAAGCTCGCTCGCCTGGATCGCCACAACGCTAGAAATGGTTCAGGGGACTCACCATAATGCAACACTGTTATATGCGTAATTCTATAACCTGCTGTAAAAAACCTGTATGTAGGGAAATGTTGCATTTTTTTTATACAGTAAAACGGCCGCACAGTGGTCGGAAATCGAAAAAAAGCCGTAGGTACAAAAGTCCAAAACTGCTTTTTTTATATAAAGACTTAAAACTTCGCTCTTACACTAAAAAATGATTACTTAATCTGAAAATGTATTTCTTCTTAGTTCCTACCCATTACTTATATACGGAGGCTCAAACATGACCAACATTCCAAAAAAAAGACCCGTTTTGATTTTTCTTCGAAAGTATTGCAAGCTATGCAGATAGTGGAGTTGTGGAAAGATTTTAATGAAATAAAAAACATCTGTGTTATTGATACTTTTACTATCCTATACATAAGGTTAAGAGATTATGGTCAATATTTGGGTGCTATTACGTCACAAAATGGCGGACGCATTTTTCATGAAATGCGTCCGCCATGCTTTTTCCTACCTACCTAACCAACAACTTCATGCTTTTTGCTTCAAAAAGCAAAAAGCATGAAGTTGTAGGTTAAGATGAGATCAAAATCCCTGGGAAAAATAGATTTCAAATCAGAATCCTAGTTTAGGGGCTATAGTAAAAAAGCGCTAAAAAATGGAAACTCTTCACTAAATGTTGTGCCTGGTGAGAAAACTACGAAGCGTAGAGCACCAATTTTATTTGCATGTTTAAGAAAATTCAATTCCCCGAAATGAAAATTTCGTTCGTTTTCAGATCCGACCCACCGTTCAAAAGATATGAAGCGAGAACTGAAAGTCTACTTTTCGAAAAGTTCAAGAATCCGCCATTTTAATTTATTTTTGGGTCACTTCCGGTTAAAAATTCCATTATTTCGAGAATTTTACGCCAATGAATTATTTCAAGGAAGGTCCGTGAAAATTTTCACGCTCCTAGCTCGTCTGGAAGTGGTCGGGAATTTGTATACGTGAGTGAGCGAGTTTCACATGCGGCTGTAGAGTATTAGGAATCACGAATGGCCAGCGAGAGCAGCGTTTGTTACGATTTTGTATCAATCACGACTTTCCTGAGAGATCATTGATCGTAGGCAAATTGAACAGATCACTAGCTGGAACATCAATCACTCATGACCTTACACTCACGATCGACTCACGAGTGGGAGTGATAGGGGTGACCGAGATCTCTCGAAAGACCGACTTTGCTCATCACTACTTGTGAGGCTTTGCCTCGTGACAAGCATTAGCGATTTATGCTAATGCATAATTACTCATAGTAATACTAACTTTAGGGTATTGTGTAATTAATGTTTCTGACTACTCACCCCCTGCCACACACCCTAGCGGTGGCTTGCGGGGTATTTTGTAGATGTAGATGAGTGAATAATGTGAGATGACTTTTCTAGTTCAAATTTTATCTTCCACTTATTTGTAAAGGCTACCATCTCAGGATAGTGTGGTACAATCCTGGAAAATATTTGGCCTCTCCTCTGGTCCAGGGCGCGTGGATTTGCGAGTGGGTGTGGTTAGAAGTATTTGAGTGGGCACTGAAGCGCAGTTAAGGGTCGGAGGGGCAAAAGGGGTTTCGCGTGAGTGCCGAGAGGTGTCGTGTCGCGCGCGGGGTCATTAGTCAGCCGATGACGCACGGCCCGAGTAGGTTTTCCTGTTGGTCAAGCGACGGCCTCCCCTGCCCGCCCAACGTCGTAAACATGATGCGGCGGATGCAGAGGAATCCATTACGCGTAGTAACACACTGGCGCTCATTCGAATCATTTTATTCCCGAATAGATGAACATTCACCCGACACCCATCCGCCAAAACTGCTATCAGACGGCTAAGGGGTACGACGCGGAGGGAGTCGGGGAAGGAGTGAGTGGTGTGGCTGTGCTTTGGCTAGAGTTCAGGCTTTCCATTCTGAGAGCACGGGTTCGAACGCCGTGAGTGGCGGAGGTTTCTCAGTGGAATACGATTCCTTCTTGGTGAAAAGTGGAGGACACCTAAAGTGTTGTACTCAGCTCATTCCACGGGATGAAAAACGATGGAACATTTGCCACCATTAGTTTCCGGCTAATACCGAAGCCAGGTTTCTCTCCATTGGTCGATGAGATTCCTAGTGAAAGAGAAAGCTTAAACGCTGCAGCTTAGTTGTTAGAAGCACCCGGCGCTTTCGAAGTCGGGAGATCTGGGTCCATTTATGACAGGTGGGTAGTTAGGTGCGGGGAAGATTATTTGGTGGGGTTTAGGGAAACCAGGCGTCGACAAAGGCACTAAGGGAACCACATTTAAGCGTTCCCTCCGACGGAGGGAGGATTGCACTCGAAGTGCACCCAACAAGGGATCGGGATGCACGTAAAAACATCGTGCACCGGCGGTACACGTGCACGTTCAATCCTAAGAATGGTTGACTGAAGCCCTCCTCAGGTAGATCAGGCCATGAGAATAAGATTAGGGAACTGGACTGCAGAACGGACAGATTTTAAATGTTTTTTTTCCGCGAACGATAAGGGACCATAGCAGCTGCCAATGAGACTTTTATCTAGGTTTGTCGATAGTTTGTGTAGCTCTTAGTAGTAGTAGTACTCCATAATACTTGAATCCTTGTATTAACTAGTACTAACAGCACACCGTGAATGTTTTCAGCATAACTATCGAGTATGTCCATTTGTGTAGTTGCAAAATGCATATATATTAATGGTCCCTCTCCATTGTGATAATATCTGTAGTGTATTAGTTCATGTTTGTGAGGCTTCGTCTCGAGACAAGCATTCGCGATTTATGGTAATGCATAATTAGTCGTAGTTACACTAACTTTAGGGTATAGTGTGACTACTCACTCCCTGTCACACACCCTTGAGGTGGCTTGCATGGCATTTTGCAGATGTAAGTAGATATCCCTTCCCTATCTAATTCTATTTCCATTACTCCTCGGTAATTCTTCATTTGTACTTTCCTCTTTACTAGGTGTAAATATTTGTCCCTTGGCCTTCCTCTTGGGGCTTTTCCCTCTATTTTTCATCCAATTTTATTTCTCACAAACCCATTATGCATTAGTTTTAGCCCAATCCATCTTATTCTTCTTTTCTGTATAGTGTTCTATACGGTCTCTTCCTCTTTTACTCTTCTTCTTAATTTCTTATTCCATCCGTCCGTTGGATATTCAGTATTCTTCCGCTTACAGTATCACTATGAATATAACTGAAAAACATTTTCTAATATCTGGTTACAAGTTTGGAAATGCATGACTAAGGTGTGCGGAATCAAAAGGGTCTGGGAAACACTACCTTAAAGCCTTATATTGCAGGAACCGGCCGCTGCGCATATGCCATAATATTTTGCAAGGACTGTACCCTCTCCTTAAGCCCTCTTCCTCCTCTCCTCCTTGCTGGAAATCCGAATCTTTTCTGAACGCGCCTCCTCGGGGGGGCCGTGCGTATCTGTTTCGATGGTGGTGAGGAATGGGGATAGGGCGGGCAAAGCGCAGGGTAGCTGGAGGAATGGGGTGGGAATCGATATTTTCCACCCTTTTGTGTCCTCAGCTCGCCTCGGGGGGAGGGTTCGGTGGAGAGTGGGAGGAGGTGGAGGGAGAAGGAGCGGATAGCCGGCCAAAGGTAGAGTGTGAGGCTGGTTCGCATCCCGTCGCGAAGGAAAACATTTGCCCAGCCGTCTAATCTACGAGAAACCCACTCCGCATTGATTTCCGATGCACGCGGTGTATTTGCGACTGATTATGCAAATATTTGGTTTATCGTCGTGACGTCGACAGGTTGTGAGATGTTTTAGGTCTTTCCCGCTTCACCGATTTCCCGCCACTTGCCGCTCGCCTGCCGCAATCCTCTCCCGTAGTGCTGCTCTATGGGTGCGGCAATGTGAAACGGACTCGGGTCTAGTTCTCCGATACATTCTAAAATTTGCCATCTAGCAGCTTAGCGGGATAAAATTCACGTGGTGCATGGTCTGAATAATACATTTCCAAGCTAATTAGTATGTACCTTTTATATGGGTACTAATGAGACAATTTACAATCTCAATGTACAAAAAACTATTCTTCTGAATATAAAAGCAGTGTTATTTTTTATAAGTAAACTGTGAATTAAAAGAACTGCTTATTGCCTGTGTTGTCTATGCAAAATTTGCATGGGCAAATGATCGTAAAATATTTTCATCAATCTCATTCGGCTTTCAAGAAATTTTAGTTTCAGTAAAATATCCTTTCATGTCTGTCATCAATCCGCCAAACTGATGTCATTGTACAAATCCGTTTTTTTAGCGTCGCACAGCAGTTTTATTTTGTATGCATGGTTTAGGTGTAATGACCTGTGATACTCATTCAAAGGTGTATTCGACAGGGTTCCTCATCAAAAACTCATATTTAAATTACAATCATGCGGATAAATAAAAAAAATAGTAAATTGGATGTACGTGACTTTATAAGTGAACGTAAGCTAAAAGTAGTTATAGACGGCGTTAACCCTGATATGGTTACAGTGACATCCGGCGTCTCACAAGGAAGTGTTTTTACTGATTATGTACGCTCCCCTCGAAAATAATCCTTTTCGCAGGTCAAAATTTTCCTTCTGGGGGTGGTTCAAGTCGCGCAGCTACGGGCAGGAAGGGCCGCTTGGAGAGATTAATGCTCTCTGTGGGGGTCGTGGTTCTGCCAGGTTGCCACATAGTCAAAAATTTGGGACTTAGAAATTTTCAGCTGTACGATTTTTTTTAACAGAACTGTACATGAACGACCTAAGTTTTTGAGTTTGCAGTAAATTAAAATAACAGCAAGACTGAATAAATTAAAGGAAGAAATTATTTATACGTGGTCAATATGTATATATTAATTGTTAGCAGTTAACTTCGATTACATGCAGACAATGCAGTCATCTATCGCAAAATCGGCGGAGATTCAGACTTAGTACTTAATTAAAATAATCTTGTTTAAACAAATATTATTAAATAATATTTAACAGGAAGTATGATGAGCATGGTGGTGCATTATTTTCAACTCAAAGATAATATAACGAAATTGGAGCAAATACTTAGCTCTAAAACATTTTTAAAGCCTCAATGTGTGGTTCGCGAAGTTTGCCTATATATTGTGGAAAAAGAGTAATAAAATTTTTTTCTAAAACATAAAATCTTTGTGGCCATTGGTAAAGGAGGGATCCCTACTAAATTATATGAAACAAGAAAAAAATGTCGAGTGTTAATCGCCGACTGATGTTTATTTTTTAATATCCCTTTGGTTCTACATAATTTTCACGAAGACTCGGAAATATGTAAAGAGAGGCTCTTCCGGTTTCACAAATTATTCACGAAATAGGTGATTCTCAAATGCTCTACCGCTGTGAACCATGGTAATACGAGTACGTACATATTTGCACTACCATTCTGTGAATTACCTGCGGAATTAAAGGAATAAATCAGTCGTGCCAATGTGCATTTCATTTCAAGTGGTAAATTAAGGTCAATCATAATTTCATAGGCTATTTAAACCTTTCTCGCAGATACAAGGTGTTTAACACGAAATGTACTGTTCTGCTGGACTAGCCCGCCTTTCTCCCCTAACCTCATAGAGTACGCCTTAAGCTCTGAAGAAAATTGGTAAAGAATATGGAACACAGGGAAATCACAATTAATCTAATGAAGAAGAACGTTTATTCAACTACTTTCAGCGGTATGGGTTATAGTCACATTTTCCATATTTATTAAATTCAAATTAAAAACCATTTCAATCTTTTAAGTTTTGATAATTCGTGAAGTTTCGTAGTGGCTAAAATATTTATTGTCTTAAAGTCAGAATAACAAGCACGGGTAATATGCAATTACCACCAAAATCATTTAGTAGATCACAGAGGAAAGAAACTAGCACACAGAAAAGGAGCAAAAAATTATGTGTAGCACATCTCAAAGAAATAGCATACCCGAGAATTCTTAGCAACACAGGTAAACTCGCAAAAATACAACTAAAAGTCAGATTCCAGCCCACACAAATTACAAACAAAATGGGCTGAACCACCTTAGAGCATGTCAAGCAAAACAGCCCTCTCGAAATGCACTTCACTTTTTCACTTCCCTATAACATTCTCCTTTACACCACCACAGGACTGGTGTCCAGACACCTCCTGCCACACGCCCATGCGTTGGCTAGCAGGGTAGTATGCAAATGTGGAAAAGAAACCTGCAAGAAAATACCTTACCAACTAAAAACTTCCAATGTTCCTTTCTCAAGCATTTTGTTCAATATAAAAAACATAAGATCCTAGCACTTTTCGTACTAAGATCTGTCCTAACCCATAGTTTCTTCTTGATACCCGTAACATAACGAATATTGCCGAAGACTTTCACGATTAATAAGCTTGACATACAGAAAATTTTATTTACATGCTCATTTTTCCTAACTTCCTCCACGATTGCTTACCCTACAGTTATCCCCAAGAAAATGTGAGAATAAAACGTACATAAAGTTTATCCAAAATTTCACACTTCTCCTTTATTATCCTAAAGACCATAATAACGATTGAAAATCTTTATTTTTCCATATTAATAATGTGTTTACTTCCGAGTAGAATATGATGTACACTCTTCAGCCTCATCAATATCTTCATTCACCCGCGCGATGATCTCTGAACATTCAGTTACTTTTATCCTTTGACTACCGTATGGAATATTCGACACAAAAAGTTTACTTGCAACAATCACTTCGTAGATCCCTATTTCCATCTGTGTAGGCCAGCAATTTCAACTATTTTACCTGGGGTTGCTCAGGTCTCCCTCGATTTTTTGCCACGCTAATGGTAGATTCAAATTGTGTTATGATGCTCGGCTGCTTGTTTGGTGGGGGTGGCCAGGAGACGGGAGTATAGTGCAGGAATGGCGGCCAATGGGAAGAGGCATTGGGGAGGCTGTGTGATTGGAGCGAGAAAAATAGGATTGATGCTGCGTAAGTACTTGCTTATATTATCGCTCAGCGAATAATGAAAATGCGGACTATTCGTTTGACGATTACAAATTAATGCAACTCAGGGGCTGATTTTTAATTTTTTAGTATTTGGGAAAGGCTGAAATGAATTTTCCGTTGACACGTATCCATCAGTTTGACAATTCGCTTGAGTTGTGGTCCACAAATGGCATATTTACCTCCACTTAACTGTAAGCTGTAAGGAGCTGGCATCGGTATAAGCATTAATTTGTTTAATTTTCTCCATCATTTCATAAGTCCCCTGGAATAATTTAGCACGTAGTGATGAAATATGTTGTAGACAATATATGATTACGTATTATAAACCAGGTTTTTATTTTTAGGAGACATTTTATGAAAATTAGAACAATGTTATGCATGCTTTTAGTGAGTGAGTGGGTAGTAAGTTACCGGAAAACTCATTAAAACTTTTTTATCTGATAACCTCATCAGACTGAGAGTATCTTATGGAAAATGTTTCTGGCATAATAGCGTGGATGGATACCAAAATGAAGGAGGCTATTTGATGAGAAGTGTGACTGGCTATTACTTTACGTTTTCATGCTACATGCAAATTTTTAAAAATAAATCCTTCAATCAATCTTGAGAATCCGAAATTATTTTTAGAACACCTTGCCTGTCTTTTTTCAGGTATGAGTTATCCGTCACTTTCTCATCTCTTTCGAGTGTCCAAAGATCAAATTGCCTAAATTATACCAGAATGTTTCGAGGAATCATAACAGAATGTGAGCGTTTCAGTTTGTTAGAATTTTAGATATATATTTCCACATTATTTTTGGCCTACATTTAATTACAAGTCACCTCTATTCTTTATTACCGAGAATTGCATTCTCGCCTAATCGTACCTTCGAATGAGTTGGTGTTACTCGACGATACGAGTAGGCAGGTTGTCCAATTGCCCTCCAACTCCATCGACAACATTATCTCCTTTCGAATTTTCCTTTGCTGCTTGCTCCGAATCGATTCATAATAGCGCCGAGGCGTCGAAATCGGAAACATCATGAGCGTTACTCCTTTCCATCGCTAGTATTTCTTCTTTTAACATATTTTTTGAACGACTCGAGCTTGTGGCTCCCGGATCTGCTTTACATTCCTCAGCCTTTTCTGCTAAATTGCTATCTTCTTGTTTCTGGCCGGTTTCCTTTCGTACTTACTGTAATATATAAATTAACTCATTTATTTATTCATAGGTTCTTGTGTGCATGCTTGGATTGACATTTTGTGGATATGGATCCCTCTGTCAATAAGTAGTGTTTAATTGGAATGATATTGATATACTATTTATCAATCATATACCAAAATACCAAGGGTTTCGATAAGCGAAAATGTGCGACCAATTGGTGGTCGAAAAAGAGTTTGAACCACTGTCCTTTACTGTTAACAAACCTGGAGGAATTTGAACCCGCGAACTTAGGCAAGCAGGCGAGCCTTATTCTCTTCCTACCCCGATGCTGGCATTGATGGTCGTGGGTAAAAATTTTTTTTGCCTATCGCACCATTCTATTGCTCAATTATTGCTCAACCTATTATTTATTATTAACCTATTATTGCTCAACCTATTGCCCAAGCTCTGAAGTGACTTGCAAGACGACCGTTGAGCGAAGGGGGCAAAGTACTTGAGGGCGATTGGTGGTGGGGATTGGGGTCTGGAGTTGGGGAGAGATGGGAGGCGTCCTAGCAATGGCCAGAAACTTTGATTCTCTCCCGCACCCTTTCCCAACCGCCCCCTCACCCCGTCGAAGACACCCTGCACCCGCAGGCCACGTGGGGAAGGTCGTGGTTGTGCTTCACCCCCAACCACTACCCACCCACCCGGTTGGCCCTCGCCTGCCTCGACCCCTTCCACCCCTTGCCGCCAACAACGGCGGGACGGTAACGATTTCTCATTCGCAACGAAAGGCTTTCGTGACTCGGGAGGAAGGAGGGTTGATAACACGAAAGAAGGAACGGTGATGATTGGAGAAAGAAGATGATAGAACATCATCAATGTCTATTGGATTAGAAAGGTTTTAGTACTTCTCAAGCGATGTGGTGTGGAATGTTGGTGATAATTGTTTTGCACTCATGGACGTGTTTACTCTTAAGAAATATTAGGCAGCTAGGGGTGAGCAGAATTTGGAAAAGGAGGTTGAGTGTATGGCAAATTCTGGATCAAAAACAATTTGTGCTCCCTTACAGAGTGGCATCAAGACTAGGAGATACATCAGCATATCGGAGGATAACTATGGAACGGCAAATTTCATACGTGCGGTGTTTAAATTCTTTTCCTAACTCATGGAGTATTTTTTCAAGGAGTAACTCGAGTACATTACTCATTGCCAGTGGCATAAAATGCTAATCATTTCACAACTAAACATTTTCCGCGTGTCGTTTCGCCAACCGTAATCTTAACAGGACAGTAATTCTACATATTTGATGATGTTCGTTTACATTTCCATCCGAACGAAGATTCGAACAACTTCTTTCAAAGGTTCTTTTTGTTTAGGTTCAGGAGTCACTGCGGATTATTGATGAAGTTCGATTGAATTTGCCATGCAACATAACTTATATGGGAATAAATTTCCTCTTCAGCTGAGATTGTGATTTTTTTGTTTATCCTATTGGAATAAATTTGCAAATAATTGATGAAACCCTTGAATATATTGAGTATTCATTTTTTAAATTTTCAGTGCTGTAATGACCAAACCTTTTCATATCCCGGTAATCCTTTTGTTTTTTTTTTCACGAAATAATGTAGTGTAAATGGTTATGCTTTGATGTATCAACCGCAGTGGCTACTTTAAGGGGCCGATTTGGGAACTAAGCTCAGTGAGCAATGGGTTATGACTTGAGGGGAAGTTGGAAACCTTGAATTAATTAAAACAGGTGTCAGAGACTTTGTCCAAAGGATTGAACGTCCGGATTATTTCAACTGGTTGGTATTTTCATACCCCCAAGAGTGGACTCATGCTGATCACGTTTGAATCACTTAGAATGTATCTATTATGGTTCAACGGCTCATTTTGCTTCTTTCTGTTTTTCTCCACGTAATTTGCTCAGATATAATGAATAGCGCGGGTGTGACTCCGTCTTTTAATATCCTTGACCTGGATTCTTTTATTAGCTTTACTCCAGTCGGTGCCTATTTCTCTCATATCTCATTGCATTACGTTTGAAAATAATTTCCTCGCCAATTCTTCGCAACCAAGTTTTAACAATTTCTCAGGTTATTGAAGCAATGCATGAAGAAATCGCCTCATTTGTTATTCTCGACGTGGTATTTTCCACCTAGATTTACAAAATGTTTACGTTCTTATAGTTTTCTCAATCTTATGTCGTGTTGAAAGCATTGATGTGACTTTACTGAACTTCGAAGATTTAATATCCTCAAAGTATCATTAGTTTTCAGTTGGTTACAAATCATTGCTGATGCTGAAAAATATTTTAGGGTTCAATTGATACATATTATCCTTCAATTATTGCATGCTTCTCTGCATGGCCAGCTAATCTACTGACGAGATTTATTTTTTATACCGGAAATTACTGCGCGTAATTAATTTTGTCGAATGAAAATCTCATGTATTCAATAATTTATGTTTTAATGGATTATTAAGTTTCACTCATACATTCCGGCAGTTTTTATGCCAATCAGCATTCATGAATATATCGCATATTGGGAATGAAAAAGTTATGGAAATTGCGTTATGAGGTCCACGGCCCTCGGACACAATGGATCGCTACACTATGGATTCAGAAATGATTCGTGAAATAATTCCACATTTTGTCCCAACTACTCTGCATTTTAACAATCGCAAAACCATTTTTTATAATTATATATTTTTATCACTTACATGTACTTTCGACGACTTCTTATTCGTAAAGTAAACATGCTAAAATTGATACAGCTCTGTTCCTAGTTTCACCCGCCACTCAGGCGAAGGAATTGGTTCGTTGAAATGACCGAGAAATGAAATTGAATGGATATTTGCGTCTAATAATATTTAAATATGATAACTACTATACTCGAATGAGATCACTCACCACTTATTCCAGCACTTACAAATTGTGTTACATAATATGATAGGTCATGTTACTCGTACAATTGTTATTCTACTCGTATACCACTGTCCCCGCTGGTTGTTCGATGGTTGCGTGTTGACGCACCCACCGTGTTATCCTAAATAGTGTCTGTGAGAGGTGGAGGGGTAAGCGGAGTTTGGTTCCGTTGAACCAGGCAGATGCCCTTGGCACCCGAGGGACTTGGAGAGTGCATCACCTGAGCGAAGGAGGTTATGGCACGGCGGCGGTGGGCCGTAAAATTAACCGGTGACGTCACAGGTTGGTAGGGAGAAGGGGAGAGGAGCAGTCGATCGGGATAGGTTGGTGTGCTGGGGAGAGGGTTCGGCGATTTTCGGGGAAAGGGATGCCGTGTCGGCGCTTAAAGGGTATTGTGCCCTGCCCCGCTCTCTCCCCCGGAGGGGACTCTTCTCCCTCGCCCCAGGATTTTACGATTCGGAGCCACTTAGCCAGGCCTCGCGTCATTTGGTACGCGTCTGCTCCCAGGATGTGGTTTCACCAAGAGGAACGCGACGTATTCGGGCGCCCTAATGGAAATTTGGCCGGAGTCGCGTGACTGGTCCACAGATTCACGCCTCCCTCACGTTAGAATCCGCTCCAGAATACGCACAGCTCAAATGGATCGTGTGGTCGCCTGATTCGCTGTTGTGCAAAACAAACGCATTCGACCCAGGATATGGTTTAACGAGAAATCGTGAGTTGAACATTTCAACTCGGAGATATTTCTTTTGTTTCTGTGTACGTAAGATTATATCTCGTTGTCTCAAAGGGAAGGGTCTATGGGAACGAAGTTCATAATACGAATGCAACAACTTGCTTTTTCATCATTTGCAGTATTTTATGTATTTACCTCAATTACCTTTTAAAATACGTTTAAATATGCTGAAGGTAGATTGAGCGAATAATCACTTTACCTAGAATTTGATGAATTTGGCCTCACTTTAAAGAAAAAATTCTCATAGTTCCAATGATATCAAAATATCAACCTCTTGCCGAACTACTTTTCGAGCAATATGCCTGAAAAGTAGGCTGTTTTACATGGGATATATTATAGCTGAGCGCTGCAGAAGGAGAATAGTTACAATATTAGGAACTTCTAGCACCTAGATTTCGTCAAAAAACTAACGGTGTGTATTTTGCATGTTTTCTCAACTATTTATAAAGAATAGTCTATTACTCACCGCAGTATTTATTACAGAATCGCACAAAACCTGCTGTTTTGAAGGGTTTTCAGCCGTACGGCGGGAAAAAATGAGTCAAGTTAGAGACTTATGTAGCTTTATTTATTTAATTACTGAGTATTTTGGTCATATATAGCTATATATTTGCGCCATTAATACTACAATATTTATTTCATACTTCTTACAGTTGATGAAATCAAAAAATTAAATTTGGATATGGTCTCTATTATGACTAGGGAACTATCTCGCTCAAACCACCTTAACTTATAGTCAATGGCTTAGTATATTTGGCAAACGATACTTATTGTTAGTCCTACGAAATTATTTATTGAAACCGTTTAATGAATTTGTTTCATGGTGTAAATATAATATGGAGCAATCATAGAAGTTAAACCTTTGCATTCGCTTGTTATCAGATGTAGAATATCCCAAGGCTAAAAACTAAGGAAAAACCAACCTGCGGCTGCAAATTAGTTAGTCTTAAAGTTGTAAAAAGTTACAAAATTAGTGATGCTCTCATATTGCAAGACAAAAGGAAGTGTAGACACCACCGAACAAAGTATTGGAACAAAGGTTTGGTTTTATCCTAAGCATTTGATTCTTTTAAATAGTTTCAAAAAAGGCATTTTTTTAAGATTTTTATTATAGTTTGAACATGATTTAGCTGAAATTTTCTGTCATTTGTTGATTACTCCTGTGTATTTTGGAAAAATGCAAATAAATCACGCTCAAGTATGTGTAAATACTCGTCGACGGCACTCACTTCTTCGTGGCTGTCAATTAAAGGTCTCTAGTCTGCTTGTGCATTTTAATATCCATATTTTTAAGTCAGTGGTTCTGAGCGTTTCATCCTAAATCGTCCCGTTACCATATTATTCTCTCGTAATAGTTGCACTTGGGTCACTGCTGATAAATATATTTCATTTATTTTTTAATTAAAAAAATTCTCTTATATTTTACAATTAGTGCCAATTTAAGTATATATTAAGCCGGGCAGACTCTTGGCCTGTGAGACTCAGAGCCGCAGATCAAAACTCTGATCCTTGTCTAAAAACTATTATGGAGGATTTGCAAATAGATCCTTGATCACACCCAGGCTGATTTCTGAGAGATCACCTTCTGTATCATGTTACTGGGAGAGCGGTAAAACCAAATATTGTTGCCCTTCCTGCCGTCAGGCTTATGCTGCTTAAATGTTTTCATGACCTTCCTACTGCTGGCCATATGGGTACAGCCTAAACCTGTGAAAAAATTGGACGTAACATTTGGTGGCAGAGTTAGATGAAGGAAGAAGGAACTGATATGGTTAAAGAGTGGCATTCCTGTCAGTTACCAAAGCCTTTAAAATCGCCTCCCCCAGGGTAAAATGGCCTCTTTTCTCTATACTTACCCCTGGGAGAGAATTTATGTGGACTTCGTGGGCCCAATGCCACGTAGTAAAAACGGAAATGAATATGCTCTGATCTTAAATGATGGGTTTTCGAAATTTACTGGAATCGCACCCATGAGGATTGCAAGTTCCACCATGGTGATAAATCTTATGAACTCGTTGTTTATCATTTCGACCTATCATTTATTTATACAGGGAAGTAATATTGAGTTTAGGTCAGAACCTAAACCTAAACACAATATTACTTCCCTATATATGTAAATATTTTGTCAGGGAAGATATTTCCAAAATTTGGCTATCCAAAATTTCTTGTGCTAGACAATGGTCCTCCTTTTAAGGAAAAGGTATTTGATGATATGGATTTTAAGCTTGGGTTGATCCATTTTTTTACTTCTCCTTATTATCCGAAGGCCAACCAAGATGAGAGAGTACATAGAAATTAAAAATGTGCTTTGTTCTCTCTTTGTGCTAATGCTCACAATATCGGAAAAGTTCCTACCCGATCTTTGCTTTGTCTTTAATTCTGCAGTCCATTCCAGCATTGGTCATTCTCCGGCCAATGTATTTCTGGGTCGTCAAATTCCACACTCACTGATCTATGTCTGGAAAATTCCTTATAATATCATTAATGATGATGTTTATGAAAAAGAAATGGCTCCCTTATGGTCTGAGGCATTGAATAATTGGTAAATAGCACATCAAGGGCAATCCTTACAATATAACGAGCTCCATTTTGAAGTAACTGATCTACAACACTTTTACTTTCCCAGCCTACATGTTGATTGCAATATTTGCACAGCATGATTCTTTTCTCCGTCTGAAACACGTACATCCCGTGATACCTGTACTCATCAATACGTGATGACATGTCATAGTTTGTTGTGCTCGTTTCATTTTATTTTTGATGTGCCCTCCCACACTAGTTAATGGAACCTCTGCTTAGCCTGCCATAACCTCACCAGCACGCTGCCTTCCACCGCGCCAGTGCCTGTCCATGGCCTGTGAAGACTGGTCGATAGGGATGGGAGAAAATAATAGCTTCTTCATCATAATCGATTATTTGCTTCCGATTCCTTTGATTAATAGATCGATTATACGCGGAGGATTTTATCGTTGAATTGATTATTTAATCCCGATTGTGACTGCCAGAAAAATCGGCGGGATTGGTCTAATTTCAAAATTTACCGAGGGCAAAGAATTTGCTGTAGAACTGTGATGAACTTTTTTGCAACTGTTAGTGAATTGTTTAAACTAAAAATATTCAATTGACCCATGCGGAAAGCTATTTATCGAATTTTCCGTTTCAACAGCGTAGACTTTCAGAAGACTGCGTAATCTGCGAGATCTGCGTTTTCAGAAGACTGCGTAATCTGCGAGAAGACTCGAAACATATGACTCAAATGCATGGTGGTTTTACAAAAGACGAAGTAAAGTTAATGACTCTTAATGGCAAACAGCTAGTAACATGTGACGTAATAATAGTTTTATAATGAACCAAAAACAATATTTCTGGCAATTAATTAAAAATAATAATTAAAATATGCATACTGTAGAAGCTTCAACCGTTGAAGTTTTTTTACCGCAGTGTTTCAAATGAATCTCTAATTATTGCTGAGGGTAAAATTGCTCATATTGTAGACACACGAGTTTGAAACTTACTCCTCTGTGGAAATACTGGAAAAAAATGATGTACCCAAGAATACAGATAGAACACTACACGTGGAAATTAACCGATATTGTTATAGCGTATACTTATTATGAAATACCTTTTGGAAAAAATACCTTGCCACATTAAACTTATTTTCCGAAAAAAATACACAAACAGTAACATAATTGATCGACTCTAGTTATTATTATTGTCGATATAATAAATATATTTACAACTCCAGTATCATCAACTCTGAGCGATGTAAATGACGATCATTATAAATTTTGCAGCAAGCCGAATCTGAATTAAAACTATACCAAGTAGTACTTATGGAGGCATATTTTTCACTGAATTCCAGGCACTTATAACATTGCCATTCTGCCTCTATCTCACACCTCTGCAAAATATTTTAGATATCCACTAATAGACACCGATTAATCTTCTCTATCCAATTAGGTTATTTTACGCAAATGCACTGTGATCGACTCCTTATATTTAACTCCCTCTCCCCGGATCACTATACAGTATCGTTCGCTTCAGCCAGAGAACATAATTAATTATCACTGAATTAAACTATTTCACTACTATCATACGACACCATGAAATATTTTCACCAGTGCATTCGTTTCGACGTGAAAAATCGGTGTGAATCGCGTACCATAGCGCATTCTCAACGATCCTCCACATGAATCATACGATTATTCCGCTCGTCACAGATATTTCCAAATAAAAATCGAATGATTATTTATCGATTCTTTAAAAAATCGATTATGCCTCCCCGATTTTTGTATTGAATCGATTCTCCCGACACGATTATCACATGATGAGGTTAGTCGATTACTGCGAAATTTTGCCCATCTCTACTGGTCGAGAGCCTCCTCCTTTGCACCCCCCACCACCCTTGACTCTCTTCACCTCCCGCCCGCCACCACCTCGCATCCAATGGAGGAGGAACTGAGCTCTCGTGTGCGGCGATTTCGTAGAGCTAATCAGCGATTGCCAATCGCGGCACGAACTGACGCTAGGACGCGTAAACGAATTTTCGACAAGTTTATCATCCTTTTAGGATGAATTCAGCACGCATTATGCGACTAATGCGATATGCTGCAAAGAAGGCAAAATTATGCGATATAATGCGCTTCATAAGCACGTTTACAAGGAGGAAATAGACATGGAAAAGAACTAATTCAAAGGAATTCTGAAAAATAATGAGAATATGCTAACGCATAAAGTACTCATCTATAAGTTATTAAATAGACGTCCAAGTACGGCCTGTAGTTAACTGTGGTGGTTTGAAAGTGGTGTATTTTGTTAAGGAGACGTAGTAGCTAAATATGGTTGGGATTCCCTATTTAAGTACATTGGTACCATTAGTACCCTGAGCACTGATTTTGTTTATGAATATGATGGATGGTGCAGAGGAATTGTGGCAGTGACAAGGTGTGCTATTTATAGTGCTTGTTTTTACCGTCCCACCCTCGTGGGACAGACTTGACCGTCGTGAACTTACGACATTGATGCGTGTTCAATGTTTGCACGACTAGCTGTGGGAAGAAATGTACCGCACCATATAAAATTATATGAGGATTTTTTCCACGCCAAAAACTTTGAGGAGTTACTAGCCTCAAATTAGTTAACTTTTACTGGCCTGGAGCAATATCTTACTGATTTGCGATCAAAATGTAGCAATATATTGAACAAATAGGTGGTTTGCACGCTTGCACTGTAGTCTACTCAATTTTATAAAATAATTTCTCACGATTTGGACGTAGCAGGCTCTGTAGTCGTTTGTATCTGTGTGCAGAACGTACATTTGTGTTTCAATATGTCAATAAGTTGGTTATATTTTAAAGAACAGGTGCGTGTACACTGGGCGCCAGTCCTTTTCCAATTGTCACCGCTTTGCTCATTTAGCTCGATTCAAGGGGATACGCGGACACTATCGCTCATGAACCGCGCCGCCGTGCGTTGGAGAACTACTCCGGTTTATTCCCCACAGCTTCCGGCTTTATCCGCGAGCTCGGAACCCAATCCAATCCCTTCCCTCTTCACCGCCTCCTCGCTCTCCTCATTCCTCAATCACCTCCGTGTCATTCATCCTCCCTGGCATCATTCACTCCGCTCCGACGGGGCCCATCCATTCGGGGCTCCTGGGCAGACGTCTCGTGGGACGCTCCTCCCCCTACGTTCCTCCATTCAATGCGTTTTGCGATCCACTTTGGAATATGCTGTGTGCAGCATTGAGAGGAAAACCCAGCACTTTTCCTGTGTAGAGCCGGTGCGAGTTTTGTATGCGACCGAAATCGGCTTGATTCGGCAATTGGCCGATAATTCATAGGACTCACCATGCCCCGGATAAGTCCGTTCAGCCGTATGAGTCTCCAAGGTCCGAAGCTTTGAATAGCGTGGACATAGATGGGCAAAATTGATGACCCGCCTTCGCGTCATCTCCGCAGCTTGAGAAAATGGGGGTGGGGTCGGCGACAGAGGAAAAGGTCATACTCATTAACCATGGAAAAACCCTAAAATGTACCCCAGTGGGTGGATACATCTAGCTAAAGATCCTTATGGTGAACGCTGCTTTATTATCTCAATATGTAGGTGAACACAGATGAACATTAGCCTGAGCAATATCACCCATGGAGAAGTTGAAAACCAGTCTTTATAATCGAACTGAGGAATAGATCATGAAAGTAATCTCTCTCTGAATAATTGATTTAAATCTCCCTATTAATCTGGCTAATTAATCGATTGCTACATCATCGTAGTCGTACACCCCTAACAGAGTGCGATTACTTGGAATAGGCTGTGTCTTGAGCAGTTGAAATATATGCTGCTATTTGTGCGCTCCTACGCTCACAAGTAAACGCATTTCAAGCGCACATAACGGAGGTGATGTCTAATAATGACTCTAAGGGTGCCTGCTGATGGGAGCATTTAGTGCTGAATTTGCACTTTCGACTACTATTGAACTTTTTCCCAACTGGTGGACCTATAAGCAGCCATATAACTGGTATATTCTGTCTCATTTCTGTAAACATTTATAATACCGGTATCACGTTCCATGGTTATACTATGCTAAGTATTCGCCGTCTAGAGTCTGGCATTCAAATACCGCGTGACAGAAATATGGACTTTTAAGTCTCTGAGAACAATAGTCGTCGTGTGACATTGCATATGATGTTGCCAAATTTGTACCGTGATCAATGGTGAACACATCGAGCCGAGGGAGGTGAGAATTGAAATGTGATAACAATGAATCTCGTGTCATGCGTTATTGTGCGATCTATAAGACCAGCAATGGACACAGTGATTGACTCACTCTTCGGCGGACTCGGGAAGAAATCACACCCGGTTCTATCTTGGTAACTTTCATGGTTTCCCTTGCAGTGCACGGTTTCCCTTGGGTACGCTCACTACAGCGTACCCTTAGGTGTTAGCACGCTGAACGCAATGTAAGGAGAAGCGTAGGGATAAAGTCGTCTCACGTGAGACCCTGGCTTAAGGGCGCGGAGCCCTGATTGAGTGAGGCGGGAGGGAAAGGGAGCAGATAAGGTAAGGAGGCCATCAAATATCTCGGCAGATATTATTACAGCCGCCTCCCCAACCTTCCGAGTCTTCTTTTCTTGAGCCGCGTCGCTCTCATCGGAGGAGGAAACGAGGTGCGAGGGAGTCCTCACGGAAACCCTTTCTCCCCCTTACCCCTATCTCCCTCCCTGCCCCAGTCCCTCGCCGAGAAGAGGACGGAGACGTGAGCATAAACGAGGTTTGAATGCTTTCTGAAATGGGGGTGGCTGTGACGAGGAGGCTTGGGATATTGGGCGGGATCTCTTTCGGGACCGAGGCACGTTTTCGCGAGAGGGACAAAAAAAAATGTGCGGAGCCAACGGATTGTGATTGAGCTTACAGGATGAGAAATAGATGATTTAGCAGGAATGGTTTTTCATAATTTAGGACGACAGGCGACCAGAGCTTAAAATATGCGTGGTGGCTAGGTGGATATAATGATTTTAAATCATAGTTTTGCTGTATCTGTTTCTTTATCCTCCCGACTATGGTAGTCTTCCAATCCCCCTCCGTTTACCGCAACCCTGGAGTATTCACGATCATTATTCAGAATCACACTCACCCATTTTATAGATCAAAATAAGTCTGATAAAATGCTCGTTTTGAGACAACAAGCGACAGTTTTTACGGAAGTAATAATGCTATCTCCCTCATTCAAAATATTAGCAACATCCAGCAAACAGTGGTTCTTGCTGGTAGCCTCTTTTAAAAGCCACTGGAGACATAGTGGGAGAGGTTGAGAGGTAGATTAACATCTTGTAGCCATAGAACCTCGCGATCAGAAATTTCTCAGTAGGGTTTGCCGGCTGCCGATTGCATGATACTCGTGGGAAGTCCAAAATGCAAGAGTAAAATGGGATTTAACTGAACATAAAAAACATTGATATTAAAACCTCGGATGGTTAATACAAAAGAATTAGCTCTTCACAATGGACTGGGAAAAACCATGGTGGACCCAATTTGTGTCGAATAAAGGACTGCACACTTGCTCTGCTCTTTTCTGGGAAACATTACTCACATAAAACTCCGTTTACATGTTGAAAACGCTGTTAATGGCACCAAGGAGCACGTATTCTTAAAAAATGCTGATATTTAAATTAGCTTTGGTACATAAATATCAGAATTCCTATGCTCAAATGAGGTCGATATTTGTCTATTCCAACTCAAGCTGGAATTGCTATTTGTTGATGTCTACCACAAAATGTGACCACAATATCTGTGGCCTTATGGAAGTACTCGTTGATTATTTTTAGACCCGATCCCTTTCAACTTTTTCTGTGGGAAAAATCAGCCAAATAATAATAGCTCAGAGAAAATTGTTTGAGTGCTCTAAGTGAGATGATTCAATGATGAAAGTGAATTTTGGAATCACTCAATTTGATGGGAGTAAAATTAAGCTGGTAGGTATTACCATTTGATCTGTTATCTATCGCAATCTTACTCCAGCTATTCTTCTTGTCCAGACCTCTTAGTGATATTTTTTGTGATGGATTTGCGCTGATTATGATACTTGAACCCTTTGCTACACCAACGCGAAGAGAGGGAACGAACGAACGATTGGTAAAAGTGAATTTCCCACCGCCAGGGGCTTGTAATTATGGTCCTTTCACGCAGCAGGACTCGTGAGGGAGCTGTAATCACGAGCGTGGTGACTCACATTTTTAAGCGCGACTTGGAGCGATGGAGACGGAGGAGTAAGGGGTTAAGGGATTGAGCGATGGCGTAGACTCAATGGGGTTGGAGTAGGTGTGGGGGGGGGATTTTAATGGGAGGTGTGGGGTGTAGGGACAGGAGGTGTGAGGGGTGGGTTGGTGAGGAGACGGGCGGGCCGATTCAAGCACAAGACTATCAATCAATGCCATGTGCAAGGCGGCGCTCAGACTCACGACCTCTCCCTCCCACCCCCTCCATTCTTGCCCCCTCCCTTCTTACCCCCTCACTTCATACCACTTCCCTTCCTACCCCCTCCCTTCTTACCCCCTCCCGTCTTACCACCTCTCTTCCTACCCCTCCCTTCCTATCCCCTCCCTTATTACCCCCCACGCTTATTACCACCCTCCCTTCTTACCACCATTCCCTCTCCCACCCTTGTGATCCCATTCCCTTCTTATCCCCTCCCTTCTTATCCCATCCCTCCTAATCCCCCTACCTATTTATCCCCATCCCTTCTTACCCCATCCCTTCGTATCCCCCTCCCTTCTTATCTCCCTCCCTTCTTACCCCCCTCCATTCTTATACCCCTCCCTTCTTATCCCCCTCCCTTCTTGCCCCCTTCCTTCTTATCCCCCTCCCTTATTGCCCCCTTCCTTCTTATCCCCCTTCATCTTATCCCCCTCCCTTCTTATCCCCCTCCCTCCTTATCCCCCTCCCTTCTTATCCCCGTCCCTTACCCCCTTCCTTCGTAACCCCTCCCTTCTTATCCCCCTCCTTCCTAATCCCCCTCCCTTTTTACCCCCTCCATTCGTATCCCCCTCCCTTCTTATCTCCCTCCCTTCTTACACCCTCCCGTCTTACCACCTCTCTTCCTACCCCTCCCTTCTTATCCCCTCCCTTATTACCCCCCACGCTTATTACCACCCTCCCTTCTTACCACCATTCCCTCTCCCACCCTTGTTATCCCCCTCCCTTCTAATACCCCTCCCATATTATCGCCCTCCATTCTTATACCCCTACCTTCTTATCCCCCTCCCTTCGTATCCCCCTCCCTTTTATCTCCCTCCCTTCTTACCCCCCTCTATTCTTATACCCCTCCCTTCTTATCCCCCTCCCTTCTTGCCCCCTCCCTTCTTATCCCCCTCCCTTCTTGCCCCCTCCCTTTTTATCCCCTCCCTTCTTATCCCCATCCCTTCTTATTCCCCTCCCGTCTTATCCCCCTCCAGTCTTATCCCCCTCCCTTCGTATCCCTCTCCCTTTTATCTCCCTCCTTTCTTACCTCCCTTCATTCTTATTTCCCTCCCTTCTTATCCCCCTCCCTTCTTGCCCCCTTCCTTCTTATCCCCCTCAATTCTTATCCCCCTCCATTCTTATCCCCCTCCCTCCTTATCCCCCTCCCTTCTTATCCCCGTCCCTTACCCCCTCCCTTCGTATCCCCTCCCTTCTTATCCCCCTCCCTCCTAATCCCCCTCCCTTTTTATTCCCCTCCCTTCTTATCCCCTCCCTTCGTATCCCCCTCCCTTCTTATCTCCCTCCCATCTTACCCCCTCCCGTCTTACCACCTCTCTTCCTACCCCTCCCTTCTTATCCCCTCCCTTATTACCCCCTCCCATCATACCACCTCCCTTCCTACCCCATCCCTTCTTACCCCCTTCCGTCTTATCTCCCTCCCTTCGTATCCCCCTCCCTTTTATCTCCCTCCCTTCTTACCCCCCTCTATTCTTATACCCCTCCCTTCTTATCCCCCTCCCTTCTTGCCCCCTCCCTTCTTATCCCCCTCCCTTCTTGCCCCCTCCCTTTTTATCCCCCTCCCTTCTTATCCCCCTCCCTTCTTATCCCCCTCCCTTTTTATCCCCCTCCCGTCTTATCCCCCTCCCTTCGTATCCATCTCCCTTTTATCTCCCTCCTTTCTTACCTCCCTTCATTCTTATTTCCCTCCCTTCTTATCCCCCTCCCTTCTTGCCCCCTTCCTTCTTATCCCCCTCCATTCTTATCCCCCTCTCTCCTTATCCTCCTCCCTTCTTATCCCCGTCCCTTACCCCCTCCCTTCGTATCCCCTCCCTTCTTATCCCCCTCCCTCCTAATCCCCCTCCCTTTTTATTCCCCTCCCTTCTTATCCCCTCCCTTCGTATCCCCCTCCCTTCTTATCTCCCTCCCATCTTACCCCCTCCCGTCTTACCACCTCTCTTCCTACCCCTCCCTTCTTATCCCCTTCCTTATTACCCCCTCCCATCATACCACCTCCCTTCCTACCCCATCCCTTCTTACCCCCTTCCGTCTTATCTCCCTCCCTTCTTATCCCCATCCCTTCTTACCCCATCCCTTCGTATCCCCCTCCCTTCTTACCCCCCTCCATTCTTATACCCCTCCCTTCTTATCCCCCTCTCTTCTTATCCCCATCCTTTCTTACCCCCTCCCTTCTTATCCCCATCCCTTTTTACCCCCCTCCATTCTTATACCCCTCCCTTTTTATCCCCCTCCCTTCTTGTCCCCTTCCTTCTTATCTCCCTCCCATCTTACCCCCTCCCGTCTTACCACCTCTCTTCCTACCCCTCCCTTCTTATCCCCTCCCTTATTACCCCCTCCCATCATACCACCTCCCTTCCTACCCCATCCCTTCTTACCCCCTCCCGTCTTATCCCCCTCCCTTCTTATCTCCATCCCTTCTTACCCCATCCCTTCGGATCCCCCTCCCTTCTTACCCCTCTCCATTCTTATACCCCTCCCTTCTTATCCCCCTCCCTTCTTATCCCCATCCTTTCTTACCCCCTCCCTTCTTATCCCCATCTCTTCTTACCCCCCTCCATTCTTATACCCCTCCCTTTTTATCCCCCTCCCTTCTTGCCCCCTTCCTTCTTATCCCCCTCCTTTCTTAACCCCCTCCTTCTTACCTCTTACCTATTTATCCCTCTTCTTTCTTTTCCCCCTCCCTTATTACCCCCTCCCTTCATACCACCTCCCTTCCTACTTCCTCCCGTCTTATCTCCCTCCCTACTTATCCCCATCCCTTCTTACCCACTCCCTTCGTATCCCCCTCCCATCTTATCTCCCTCCCATCTTATCTCCCTCCCTTCTTACCCCCCTCTATTCATATACCCCTCCCTTCTTATGCCCCTCTCTTCCTGCCCCCTTCCTTCTTGCCCCCTTCCTTCTTAACCCCCTCCCGTCTTATCCTCCTCCTTCTTACCTCTTACCTTTTTATCCATATTCTTTCTTTTCCCCCTCCCTTATTTGCCCTCCCTTCCTATCTCCCTCCCTTCTTACCCACCTTTTTTCGTATCCCCCTCCCTTCGTATCCCCCACACTTCTTATCCATTCGCCCTATTTCCTCCTCCCACGGCCACTGACATCCTCGTGCTTCTCTTTTAAACGCTCGTCTCTAGAACCTTTTCTCCGACTTACATGTTGGCGCGCCAAATTGTTCTCTCGAACTGTTAAATTATCATGTTACTCGCGAAATGGGGAATTCTTACATTTCACCGAAGGGAAATATTTACCATGATTGGAAGTAGTTGGTAATAGATGAGGTGAATGAGGGAGTTGAGAAGTATTTTAGAATTTAGGACTGAAGGCTTCCTAGGAGGCGTCCAGGGGGAGAGGTCTCTCCTGGTATTCTGCCATGTTAATCCATGTTCTTCGATGACAGTTTTTACAGCTCTCTAGCTAGCTTCTTCATGTCCGAAGTCATATATCTCCTTCACATAAAGTCTGAAGAAAATGGCTGCATTGCCGAGACTGTTGACCCAAAAGGACATGGATCGACGCGATGGAAAACCTTAATCATATACAATTATTTACTATATATTATTTTTGAATTTGTCTTTAGAGTGGTTGGCCTTTGGAGTTACTCGCATGTCTCTCTTCTATCTACATTTTTAAAGTAGTGAAATAATTGTTTGTAAGTTTACCGGTTGGATTGAATTTTTTTGGTGTTACCTACACTCTTTTATGCCTAGGCTTGTGAATCCAGGCTCTTTGACTTATTTATATCATTGAATTTTTACTTAAGAGCGGCATATCAGGTTCTTAAGTTTGACCGCTAAGTTTGACCGCTTTTATATCATATTTTATTTGTTTTTCGTATATTCATCTAAGTCATAGCTAGAGCTGCTTACAAATGCCTATTTCATCATAGTTATTTAAGTATTTTCGAAGATTGATTACTAGTTTACCAGTCAAGAATATGTGTCGTAAGGCATGCATATTTCCTTGAAGCCAAGGATTGATTCCTTGAAGGTTTGCACTAATTTCTTCATCGGGTTCAGCGAATCATAATCACCAAAAATAAGTTTGGTTTGTATTGTTTCCACAACTTAGCTAGTCAGCCCTGATGGGCAACATTTTCATTAACTTATTTTCAGTTCATTTTGGTATCTTGAGTATTGGCTGTTTTGTAGAATCTACCGCTTTGGGTAAAAGAACTAAAAATTAAAATTGTTTAATTAAATAAGCATATGAAGTATCTACTTTTTTCCCGGTGTGTAATGAGTGTGAATTCCTCTCGGGATTTGGACCGGGTCAGGTGTGTTGTGGCTGTTGCCGACGCGTCCTGGCTTCCACTGCCACCGTCCTAAGGGCGTTCATCAAGGCCTGAGGACGATGTCAGCGTCAGCCATTTAAGCATCGACTCCAGGGAGCCAGAGAGAAATTCACATTAAATAAGCAAGATTTCACTGGATTTTAAATTATTTATTATTGGGTGTAATTTTATTGTTTTTAGGTGAAACTTGACGGAGGATCATCCGATGTCCGAAAAGAACGATTTACTAACACGTTTTTGTCTAATCTGCATTGCTAGTGTTTCTATTTTGCTTAGAATGGGCTGAGACATGGACTTGTTGGATGTGTTAAATGTATTTGTTCTTAGATTTTAACCGTGAATCTAATTTAACTCTATTTTTTCTCTGAACTAAGTACTTGATGAGAAAATCTTTTTTTAATAATGTAAAATTTTGTTTCAAATATGAATTTTGACTCAAAATTCTTATGGTGTTATAGAATGTTTATGAAATATTGAATTCTTCCTCGAAGAAACTCATTCAAACGAAGTGCGTGAAAGAGGTTTCGCGCGTCTTTGGAGAAATACATTCCAAGTGTCGTGAGAATTTCGGTCTGAAACACTTGAACATTCAGTCAGAGAGTCTTTCACTCGCTTATCAAGAGTTGCGCATCTTCAACGACTCGGTCTTTAAATAAACTCTACGAAAACTCTTTAGCAAAAATGTGGCGAGTATCGGGAGGTTAAGAGTTTGCTTTGTGCGGACCCAAACGGCTGAAGCATCCAGGGTAAGAGTGAGTAGGTTAGGGAGAGAATTCGTTTTTTCCCCCCCTTGCTGGTCTCGGGAAAGGTGGAGGGAAGGAAGAGAGTGGGGGTGGGAAAGAGATTAATGGAGGAGAGAATAAAAAGTGCACTCTGACACCTCTCACTGGCCTTTTGACGAACAGTTTTATTCGGACCATCCTGGCGCTCCTAAGTCTTTTAATTCCTCGGAAAAATGAAAGCGCTCGACATTTTTTTCGCGTTATTTTTTTTGCGTGGTCCCTTGAGAGAGAGCGCCTTCTCCTTCAAGGGGAGACCCTCTTGAAGGTGGCCACACGTCATTAGCGAGTGAAAAGAACGTGCCGTGGGGTTGGGGGGAAGGGAGGGGAGGGTGGAAGTGGAGAGGCCTGGCGAGGTGGGTGAAAGGGGGGGCAAGGTGGGATGGGGAGGGAGAAAGTAGGGGCGTGAGGTGAGGGTGTGATTAGAGGAAGAAATGGATCGAAAGTAGAAGGAAATGGGATGGTATGAAAGTTCTTTCCTTCGTTTTCTTTTGGTCTCATTTCCCACTTGTCCTTCTCCTTAAATGTAGTTTGAGCGAGATATTCCACTGTCACGATAGTTTCTAGATTCCAATTTTCCTTTAAAGTAAATCTGTTTTAGGGAGCATGGGGTGAAAACTATAACCTTTATGACGCAGAAGAGTTTTGGCATGTGATTGAACTTCTCTGCTTCAACTATGCATACATGAAAAAGGTTTTAACACATTTTTTTCTCTTCGAAAACGCCTTGACATCTGAGGGTAGTTTTCAGTTTTAGGAAATGTGTTCGCAATTGGATACAATCGCTAACTTAAAGTAAAATGTCCCTAGTTTGTTGCTGGATGAAAAATAGTATATGTTTTGTCGCTAATTTTGAATGCACTAAATGTCTATTTTTCACATTAAATATAAATTTTATCTTGCACTCAACAGCAGAGGGTGTTACAAAAGCACTTATATTATAGTTTTGTCGTGATTTTATTGATTTTTGTACAATTTTTTCAACCAAATTTTGTTTTTTTTTTCTAAGTACTCTTTACGATTTATGTGAGGAAAGTTAAGCGTTCTGACAAGTACTAATTTAAAAAATCGATTCAAAGTGTTAAAAAAGGGAGGTTCCCATCCAGCTTCATCCCTCTGTGCCACAAGTGCGGGCTGAAATGGGGAATCCCTTAGTTATGTCGTAGTAGCAAGGCCTTAACAGACGATCAAAATCAGTATCAGTGTCGAATTGTCGTGAAATCAGTTTTTACATGAAAAAAGACAAGTTAAAGTCACTATTGTTATCTTCTAATAAACATTTTTTATTTTTTTTCAAGAACCACCGAAAAAAGCTCTTCTTGGCCTTTATATCGGGGTATTAACATTTAACAATAGACGATCACAATGTCCTGGGATGTGAAAAATCCTGCCCAGGCGGGACTCGAACTCGCGACCTTTGGGATAGCAGACGAGGACGTTATCCCGCCGCCACCGAGGCCGGCAATTTCTCCTGAAATGTACTTTAATTTGCCACTTAGTCTCTGAAATTCATTATTTCCTCCAAAAGCTTGTAAAAGTCACTAGATCAAGCGGAAAAGTCACTAGCTGGCCACACTGACCACGCGCCGTCACCTCTCTGACGTGATCCTTACGCCTGAGTTTCCTCTTTTATTTTACTTTATTTGAGTGCACAGCTGCACCAGATCACATGGAAATAGGTTCCAATTGTCTTTTACTTATTTTATTATCAATTGTGTGATAAATGGTTGATATTATGGTATCACCATAATATCAACCATTGGTCAACCAATAATTCACCATAAGATATATTTCTTAATAATGAGGTGAAATGCATTGCATTATGTGTATTCATTAAGTGCTTCGCCACCTCTTTTTGACATTTACGATGTAATTTTTTTTTTCATTTTCATGCTCATTTTGGAGAGGCAGGGTCCACTCTTTGATGTATAAAATATCATTTGGTTACTATTTCCACCAATCCTACATTTAAATTATTTTTTCAAATCAAACGTCAAATCGAATAGGCTAGTGGTAAAAATAGATTAAACGTGCGAACCAATATTTACTAATCATTTTTAATAGTCTCTATTGCAAAAAAAAACTAGTTTAGGAATGTAATTTTTTCAGATTTGAATACTTGTAATAAATTGGAAACAATAGTTCTTAAGTTTTCAGGTTTTATATAAGTACCTACTGCTTTTGTGAAAGTGCAAAGGCGGCTATTAATTATTGTTTTTCAAAACAATTTTGAGTTATGCTTATTGATAATTTATTTATACTTTTCAGTGTTTTAGACATGTAGTAGATTTACATATTGTGACGGAATCGATTGAATAGTACATTTTCTCATATGCTTTGGTTAACGATACGCCAGGGAACATCCATAACCTCCGCGTGGAGGCTTTGTGACCTAACTCCACCTCAACCACTTTTTTCTGCTTCATTCACCACCACTTCACCTGCCATACACCTCCCAGCCTCCGACCTCCCTACACTCTCCTGTGGCACGGCACCCTCCCTGTTCGCCTCATTCGCGCGCCTCTCTTCCTTTCCCAGTCACTCCTACCGCCATCCTCGACCGTATTTCTGCTCGCCTCACTCTCTCTCTCTGCCTCGTTCCGCCGTTAATTCCGTCTGTTTTAGAAAGGTTTTTGGATGCTCAGAACAAGTCTCCATGCACAGGCTCCTTTACTTGACTTGGAGTTCAAATTTACCGGCGAATATAGCCGTATATTGTTCTAGTTTCGTCAGTGGTTTCGACGATTGTGGAATGAGTACTATTTAGGTCTTAGTTTCCTGCGGAAATTGGAATTTACGAAAAACGGTCGTAGTTTCTATAATAGGCATACCTTTCATTCGAACATCAAAATGTCACGATGTATTCACATTCGTACTGATACCCCGATGGTAGTTTTATAGCATATGTTTGGAATAGGTTACAACAAGCGTCTCTGAAACCCATGTACTGTTTATAAAGAAAAGAAATACGAAGTTAACTAACACCACGAAGACCGTTGAAAACGTCTGATTTTGTATGCATACCTCTGGTTCTTGCGCGTATTTTGAAATGCCTTTTACTAAAATGTTTTTGTCGCAGTATTTAGAACTTGATGATGTGCTATGTAAATCATGTGATTCTATGTGTTGGAAAAACTGACGTTTAGTTTATGTGCTATAAAGTCTTGAGAAAAGATTTTATCTAAAAATTGTAAGTCCTTTTCATCCCTCAACCCGACCCCACATTCATTCCTCATTTTATCCACTCCTCGCCCTTCCCTCCTCCCTCATTCCTTCTCATTTCGTCCCCTTATACACCGCCCCCTCCGTCTTGCCCCCGTGGCCAGCCAGTGCTCCATCCTCCGCTCATTTTTTTCACAGCCATCCCTTCCACACCCATTCTCTCGCACCCTTAAACACACCCTTTTCTTCTGGCTCGACTTTTTCTGTATCTTTTTTCCTCTCACTCCTCTCCTCTCGTCTCAACCGGCGCGAAAAAAAGTGAACAAGAGGAAGACGAGACCGTAAGCATAGGCGAGATGACGTCTTCAAGAAAGTAGGAAAAGAAAAAGGACTAGGGAGGGCAAGATCATTTTGAAACAATCCGAGCGTAGTTAGTGACTTTAAAGGGGCTAAATTTTAAGAGGTCAAGAACTTGCACCAAATGAAAACGAGATTTTTTTTCTCGCAAAAGAGGGCGGGAGTGAGGCCCTTTTCTTTTTTGGATGAAGTGAAGTGAAGCGCTTGGGCGTGGAGAGCACTGAGAATGGACCCGCGGTGCACTGCATTTGGCCCTAAGAGCAGCGGTCTCGTGCATCGGGCGACGATTACGCTCGCTCGCGACATCAGCTGTGAAGCTCACTTTAATGAAGATGCAGTCAGTTCCCGTGAATGCCATTTTAATTTCGCGGTGGATTGGGGGAAAATGAAGTTGGAAAGCGTTTGACTTTATGCATTCCGATTCGTGATCCAGGGGCGTTGAACATTTGGTTAATGCGCATCGGATTCGCGTTTGTGACTTTCAACGTTCTTTCTATTCAACTCTCATTTTGACTGCGGCGTTTTGGGAAATTTGGACTAGAAATTTCTCCGGTTAACGTGCATTCATGTTTCAGGAAATGTTGTTGAGTCGGTTGCGATGATTAATGCGGGAACAATTCCGGTCATTCATTGCGCGTTCACGGGTTTACCTCGGAGCTATGAATATTCGTTTTTTTCTACTGTGAATCCGAGAACCTAAAAGTTTTAATTTGTGGGCCGTGTATGAAGCATTGCAGGGATTATCTGATATTCATTTTTTCTACGGGACATTTCAGGGGTGCGCTCTGTGGTATAGTTTGACAAACGAATTATTTTGTCAAAGGAAACGGTTGTAGGCTTAACTTTTTGGAAATTATCCATTTCGGAAGAATTAAAATACCTTCGGAAGAATTAAAATACCTTACCTTTTCACGTGTAAGATTTATTGTCAGGACCAGGGTTTCGGCAATTTGTGTCACCTTTAGGTAGACCTGTAAATGACACAAAGTGTCGAAGTGACAATAAACCTTACAAGTAAAATTAACTAAAGTATTATAAGTCTACCGTACATATTTTGTGGCTTGACATTAGCAAAATGACATAAACCTAATCATTTTGTTCACGTAGCTAACTTGATTATTTTTCTCTGCACGTTAATTAAACGTTTTTGTGAACCTTAAGAGGATGAATTAGAACAGCTTGTTTTAATTATCTACTGATACAGTTATCAACAGTCTGACTTGTACCTAATCTTGAGCAGTGGTTGACGGTACTAATTTGTTTTGAACCCAAGTTTTTTCTATAGATATGTTTCATAAGTGTCAATATCACATTTCGCACTATTAAATAGAGTTTTAGGCTCAATTGGAATCATAATTTTCTCCAAAGTTATTTTTACATGTACAAGATGTAAAATTAATGCATTTGCGTGATGAAATAGTTGTTTGTAAAATTATCACTTAATGGAATGAGTGAGAGTGGATGCAACAGTATATATTTCAGACAGTTGAACTTTTGACATATTTAAAAATCACGTTTTAATGCTCCATTAAGTTATCTGTGCAGTGAATTTGTAATTTGAAAGCAAATTAAGGGTTTTTTAGTCTGCGGTCTTCCTTTCAAATGGAATGAAGAGCTCTATCGAAATTGTTTTCATCACAATGATTATAAGTGTTAAATTTATCTCTAGGAATTAACTTTATGCCAAAATATGAATGAATTCCTTCTTCGCCATTTTATTTGGTAAGTTTTCATGAGGAAAATGTAAACCATCCTTACAATTTGGTTTTGTACTGGTATTAACAGTCAAATTTATCCAGAGCCGAGCTTATTTCACCTTAATTAAAATTAGTGTAACACTTTGACAGCGGTCTTCTTACTACCATAAATGGATCAGATTCATACCTTTTTCCGTTTGTAAATCATTTGGAATATTCATTTATTTTAATTAATTTTTATTATGTGACTTAAGGTAACTTAGCCATCATCGTAATAAAATGGGCGATTTTTTGATATGGTTTATCAGCATGGCAGCCTGTACGTGGTGCTATTATGCACATAAATGATTGTCCTTTGTGAATTATTATTGTACTTTGCATGTGTTGGTACTTCATCGTGAAACCACAATGCTCTCAGAAGTAACTACATATTTTTGGATTTTCTTGATAAGACAGTTTAAGTCTTTGACCTCACTCACCCTATTTGAAACCATTTGGACTCTGGTGCACGTCACTCGATATTTTAATTAAGGCCTAGTAGCAGCAAGACTATTAATTATGAATATCATAAAACCAATCACATATTGAATATTAATTGGTAAGTAGTTTGATTGGATGTCGAGAGAAGTTATGCATTACAAATCGATTGTTTGGAGCCATTTCTTAGCAATCATAATCCATCTGAATTCCAATATACAAGGTACTTCCAGAAAGTAAGTTCAGTTTGTATTTCTTGCCGCGGCAGCGTAGTAATCTCAGTTTGGCGCTAGGGTGGTAGTTGCTCTGAGTTAATGAGAAGGAGATGACACCATTTTGAGATCGCTGTATGTTGTTTAAGCTTTATTTAAGTTGTTGTTTAAGCTTGGTTAGAATGGCGAAGTTAATTGAATTCGTTTTCTGAATTCGAAGAACACTAAACCAGTCGACATTCATCGACACGATGACGAACGACTTGGGCGTCCATCTTGTTTTGATTCATGACATTGCCCGACCTCACACTGCAAACAAGACCCAACAACTCTTACAGGACTTTGGCTGGAGCCAGTTTGACCACCCTCCGTACAGCTCTGACTTCACTCCCGGCGACTTCCATCTCTTTTTGCACCTGAAAACGTTCATTGGTGGTCAAATCTTCAACAACGATGACTAGCTCAAAGAACATGTTACCACATAGTTAACAACACAGGTGGCAACGTTTTATTAAGAAGGTATACAAAAACTTGCGCCACGCTATGACAAGTGCCTACAAAATGGCGGGGGCTATGTAGAAAGATAGTTTTAGGTTTGCAATGTATTTTGCAATAAATAGCTTCTCTGTCTCTGTACTCGTTTTGCTTTTATTACAAAACGTAACTTACTTTCTGTACATACCTCTTAATCACCAGCTTTCCTCTGTAAGTAGCATGTATAACTAAACACCGTAATGTCGAGGTAAAAGGAGCGGAAAAAGAGGTATTCTCCTACATTGTACAATTCAAATAATATTGTGGTTATTTGTTTTTAAGTAATTATGCTGAGGACCTCTTGGTTTGTAATTTTTAAGTGCTTCTGTTCCTCATCTTATCGTTGTGTGAAGGTAAACTTTTCTTCCTGAATATACTTTTATGAGTCAGAATTTCCTAACATGTCGTGATTCATTGAGGCCCGATTGTATGGACCATGTTAGGTAAGAGAAAAAATTGATCTCAATCAAAGCTGAACTTGGGAGCATTTTATTGCCTGAAACGAAATATGAGATAAATGTTCTTCATCCAGAATCATATTTTGACGGATAAAAATCTGCAATTTGGGTTAAAAATGCAACAGCAGTCTTTAATTTAAAAGTTATGAAAAATTCTGATATCACTTACTTTCCTTGTTTTGACCACATTAAGTCAGGACTGTTATGAATCAATTAATCTTCCGAATAATGTTTATTCATTTATTACCACAACAAATCCTGAAATAAACCAACAAATGAATCATGAATGGAAGGAAAATTATCGTGGGAAGACTCAATTCCTTGGTATTTTACTATTGTTGAGCTTCTTTCTTTTTAAATTGAGAGCAAAATTAACTGTAGATTTTTATATCTTAAATCAATATTATACAGTCCCATTCAAGGTTAATGGCAGTTCATAAATTTATAGTAGGTGTAATGGGATTATTTGGTTTACATGAAGTAATTTTTTTGCTTGCAGTAAGTTATTAACCCGGCGAATTTATCAAGAATGTTGATGAAAGATGTGTGTACCACTTAATGTTACTAATCGATAGAAACGCCTCGTACTGAGTCTGAATTCACGCGAAAACAATCCCTCTCGTGTGATGGTATTTATTTCATCGACAGAGAGAGAGGGAGGTATATTTATGAATTGTTGCTCCGCAATATTGATCGTTTCACGCGCTGTCTCGTTCAAACACCCGGGACAATTTTGCGCACCACTCGGGGAACGAGAGCGTTAGGTTTGCATTGTGTTGTGCCTGGCGAGCTTTTATGCGGTTGCGTGGGCCGAGAGGAAGAGCGTATGATGTGTTGGGGAGTGGGAGGTGGGCAAAGGAAGGAATGGGAGACGGGTGGGCGGAGGAGGAAATGGACGGAAGGTGTAAGTTGCGTGAATGCGAGAGCGGGTGAGTTCGTCGGTCTCCTTCCGTCCCGTCGCGGGAGGAGGCACCACTTGGATCCGGGCGGGAGGTGGGTCCGGCGGTGGCAGAAGCAGAGGGGGCGGGGAATGCCGGGACTCTCGGTGGTCCCCCATGATGAAAAGGAAGGGTTTGAGGAGGTAGCTCGTTGTTCAGCGAGGCAGAGCGGTCCCGCCAAAGGAAACGGGATGGAATGGCGAAAGAATAAAGCGAAGCGATATTTGTGATTTCGTATTTTTTAAATGTTCGCAAAACTTTAAATTTTGCAGTTGATGCGTAGGAAAAATCGCGTGGCAAATTAGTAGGTGAAAATTCGAAAGTTTGCCTCTTATCATGGTTATAACTTTAAGATGATTTTTTCATATATATTTGAGTCTTAATTGATAAGGATTTTCATAATTTCGTTTGAGAAAAATTATTTTCTCGCTGATGTCTTGCTTTCATCAGCTAAAGATCAGGATTAAGTTACCAAAGGTGCTGACCAGTCGACTTATGTACATTGTTACGCACGATTTATTACCCCAGCATTAGGGTAAGACTACTGTACTATTTATTTTTTACTAACCCATTTTTGTGGATTGCTATGTCATTCAATTCTGATGTATTTTTTGTGATACAAGGTGATACTTGTGCTAGACCGAATCGAGACTCAATCATTGATGAAAGGGAAGATAGAAAGCTAGTTTCGCAGCCAGCCCAGCCGGGAGATGCAAAAGGAATCGTGTAGATTGATAAACGATTGAGTCCTTGAGGAAATGAAATTAGCATATTTTAAAAATTAGTTTTAATTTGTACTTTTTATCTTTGAGAAAATCCGAATCATATCTAAATTTTAATCATTCAGAGTACTGCGGTAAATACCGCACCAGTAACTGTTCGGTAAGTGGTACATTCGTGACTGAACTAGTTATTTAATCGCCTGAACTGGGACTCGAGCTTAGATCTATTAACTTTGTAAGTTAATGAAATACGCGATGGAAGGTAATGTCTGGCTAAATGGCTGTCGCATTCGTCGCAAATTTGGAAGACCTCGGTTTTGATCCGTCAACGAACCACACACACACACAAACTTCCGATTATTTAATTTGCTAATTTCATTATTTGATGTTTCATTGACCGATTGGAAATGTTTTGAACAACCCATAACTTCATTCAATTCAGCATAGTAAGATTTATAAATTTTCCTGGGAAAATATTCAGCTACTTTGCATTAGAATTCATGATGAGAAAAACTCAGTACAAGTTCCACTATTTTTTTAATTGCTTAAGACGTCGAAACCGGTCGAAAGCAATAGCAAAATAGTGGAATTTGTACTGATTTTTTTCTCATCATGAGTTCTATCAATAATTTCCACTAAGTATCGCTAAAATCAATATGATACTTTGCATTAAATCCGTATTAAGGACCTTAAATGTTTTTGACGTAATACCCTCCTCCGTAACGTAATCCTCTATTACCCTCTTCAGCCAGCCATATACTATTTATAAGTCCTCTGTCCACTTTTACTTCCTCCTATTAATCCCTACCTCTTAAGTTTTTCACTCATCTCTAACCTTCCGCGTCTGTCTTCCTCGCTTCTCTGCTTACACTTAAGTGTTCTCCTAACAATATCTCAGTATCTAATTCCATTTCGATCTATGCCAGTACTATTTCCATGGGGGCTAAGCTGCCGAGTCATAAATCTAACGCTTCAGATTTAAATATTAGGTCGCCTTAATTTACTGCTTTTATCAGAGTTTCCCTCGTCAATTGTTTTCTTTCCGCAAATTCCTTTGTAGCAAATGGAATACTGCACATATCTTCTTAATGATTAATCATATCTTATGCATAATGCTATCGATTATTCTATAGAACATGCAGGTTCGCGTTAGAGATATATCTTACAAAATATATAATCTATTCTTTGCTACAAAGCATATATAACTGTCAAATTACTTTTCTACAGTCATACACTAAATTTTTAAGCCTTTTATAGATACCCTTTATTTTTAAGCTAACAGCAGTTGCAGAAATTCATTCTATCAAACATTTTTTCCGGACTAAGACTATTTAAATTACCTATACTTGGTGTTGAGAGGATGAAAAAATTAAATCTTAACTGTTGTTTTGGAAATTGCCATCTATTGTGTAAACAAATTTTTTTCTGATAAAATATTGATAAAAAATATAATCTTTCTTCGCTAATTGCCAAGTAACTTTCTAGAAAAGTTCTATTTTCTAGAATCTTGAAACTAATTATGCAGCTTTACTGATACATTTTCCTTCGTAAATATAAAATACTCTTATTTAGAGTGCTATAATGATAATGATATACGTATATCACCAAATAATGCAGTTGTATTCAAATTTATGTGTCAGATCGTGATTTTGGAAATATACTTGAGGGCTGAATTCACCTACATATCATAAGGAAATTTGGATAAAATTGTGTAGTTCACTTTCAGAACATAAACATTATAATCATTTGTAGCTTTTTTTGACGTTTCTGGTGGTTGTATAAGTTTGAAATGGTGAAATAATTAAATGAAGCGAATTCAAGTACAGCTTTGTTGTAGCGTAAATTATTAGTGTCATTTCTGGTTAAAACAATAGGATGCTAAACGCAGTAGGCATTGTGTGTTGCAGACATTTAAGAGGTTTATATTTGTATGTTCGCATAACTCGTGTCACAAAATAAAAAAAATAACTTAATCGCAAAATGCAAAACAAGGTTGACATGTGACATCCAAACTCCTGCAACAGTGGAAATACTCAAGTCTGTAGTTTTCATGAGCTCCAATGTTACATATTTTGTATGACTTTCGGAGAAAACCTAGAAGGAAAGTGCTTCCTGAATAAAGCTTTTGTGTACTAACTGCAATAAAAGCTCTTTATCCTTTCTTTCTAATGGCAAGATATGAGTGGAATTACGTTTTACAATATGAGCATGTCGTGGCATTTGAATAAGTTTATTTAGTCACAATTTCTGCATATATGTAATAGACTGCTTGACTCAATTGGATAGTAAAGTTTTAATTGATTAAAAGTGCTAGTTGCTTTTGACGCGGAATTTGGAAATTTGGTAGATACATTTGTTTTCCCCTAATTCCAGTCATGAATTTAACCTTTCCTTCCTCCAGGGAAATATTCTAATAAGGTCACACTTGCTCACGCGTTGGAATATAATGCGTTCGTTATGCCACTTCTAGTTCTTAAAAAAATGTTGCTTTATTCATCGTAGTTCGCTTTTATATTTATTAGCACTAAGCCTGAGTGACCCATTATCAAGTAGTTTTAAAAACTACATCATCTTAATTCAAGGAGTCTAACATAATCGATGGTTGACTCATTTTAAATATTCAACGAGAGACACTAGTGCAGAAAAAGAAAACCTAATAGAGGTTTTGTCACTCAATGGATAATTGTTATTTTTAGTGCCGTCTAATCTGAGGACGTCAATAAAATTAAAATGCGAAACGTTTCCTAGTTATTGGCTTTGTTCGAGCTGTGTACAACACAAGGTGGTGGTGATTGTAGTCAGTTCGGTGGAGAAATATCGAATTCAACTAAAACAGTGGCTAGTGGAGTTCCTGAGAGGCAGAATGGCGTGAATAGAGACACGGAGCATTTTTCTGCTTATTGTTTTTTTTGTAAAAACCGAAAGAGGCGCATTAGTTTTCTGAGGGCATGCCCGTAACCGATAGGAAGCACGTGACAAAAGCCTTTTCGAAATCGGTAGACTTTCTTCTCCTGCCCGAACAAGAGGGAGGGTCGTGTCATGGGGATTGCGGGAGAAGCAGGGAACGCGAGCATCACCAACACCACCACCGTCGGTAATCACAGTATACCGTGCGGCAAACTCTTCGCCCAGAACGTTTCATCTCGTTTCGCAGCCATTGAAAAAGGAGAGCTTTTCGAAAGCGGGCCGGAAGCATGTAATGTTGATTCCTCTCTCTCTCCCTTTCCCTCGCAGAGGCACGAGACCATTAGAGTCTGGGAGCGGGGCCGAACAAAGCGACGTCCTATCCGCCGTTCGGCGAAACTCACTTCTATCTCCTCTCTGATCCCTCTGGATCTCTCTCCCCCTTTTCTCTATTACAGGGTCGGGTAGGGTTTGGGAATTTTTTTGTTTTTTTTTCTTCTCCAGAATCAGGTTAGGTGGTGGGAAGTGGGCAGGGCTTGGTGTTCATTCAGACGACGTCGACCAATGTCGACGTCTTTAACACTTCTATCTGGAGCCTCGTCCTTTTCACCCTTTAGCCAAGCGGAGGTGGGAAAGAGAGTGAGAGAGAGGGAGGAGAATAAAAAAATAATACGCGGCGCGTGGAATAACCGCGGTGGATGACATACTTTTTTTCCTCTCTCCTCTTCCCAGTGTGTCCCTTTTTTGAGGCGCAAGGACGGAAGATGAAAGCGAGAGAATGGAAGGGCGGCGGGGGGGAGGGGTCGTTTCGCATGCACGAATACATTTTTTCGCTTCTCACCACCAAACTCCTTCCTTATTCCGGCACAAAAGGTTTTTTTTTCGGACCTGAACCCGAGCTGTCTCTCCATCCTATACTCCCCTTATCCCGCTCACTGCTGGTGTGGCGGAAGGAAGAGGCGGGTGGAGCATAAATCAGTGGTAGGTAGGAGGTTGTAAATGGGTGGGAGGGAGAGGGGGGGGTAGCAGGGGAAGGGCGCGTGGATGTTAACTCAGGGACGGCGGGTGATGGGAGGGAGGAAATGGGGTGGGGGAGGAATAGAAGGAGAAAGAGGTGTGGCAAGGGTTGGATGGAAGCGAAGGGGTGGAAAGAAAATGTGGTGTGAGTCAAACATCTCGTGAATAAAAACGCAGATGAAAACCTTATTCCTAGGCAGAATATCATTAATTACCTAGGAGCCGTAGTTGGCTCTAGTAGTACCTCCTCGGGAAAATTTTTAATGTGAACCCATTTTTTTAGTCTAGTTTTTATTTAAAGTGATTAGTTCCACCGTATTTAAATTTGGGGACGATAGTTCTAAAAGTGCCGGAATTAGATGAAAGGATTCAAGATGAAATGCTATAACTCACGAATGAGAGACGAAAGGAAAACGTTAACAGAGAACTAAACTCATTAGATACTAAGTGATGATGAATATTTAAAGAAATGTAGAAGCATGATCTTAAAACTTAAACTGAGTGATATTGACTTAGTCGAAATGGAGAGGGATCTGCGAAAGGAAATTCCTATGACTCAGTAATTGAATACGCGAATTTGGTGGAATAGTAAACAGCAGTTAGCCAATCTTAGGATTCACATACTACGGCTAAATTTTATTGCTTGTAAACTGATAAACATTTTGAAAACATGGAGAGGCTCCTATTGACTCAATTCAATTACGTAGAAGTCCACCTCTGGGATGAGTGGTTGACAGTGGCTAAGTCATGTCAATCGCGTCTTCTCCAATTTCATTTACATAATTTTCTTTTCTCTTTAAATAATTCTTTTAGCTTCCAAGCTTCTCTGTTGATAGGGTTCCTCATTCTCCTTTAGTTTGCTTGACCCTGGTCAGTAGTCTTATTTTCGTACTGTCTTCGTTCTTATATGAGATTGGTAATGTCTGTTGTTATCTATATTTTTCTATTTTTTCTTACTGCTATTCCGCAAACATTTTCTTCCGCTTTGTGTATGGTAGACTCAATTTTTCCCCAAATTTTCTCTACTAATATTATGGGTGGTTGGTTATTCTGTATAATTACGTCTGGTTCTTTAAAAACATTTTTTCAATGTTTTTGTTTCCAGTTCATTTATTTCTCAGGTAATCCTTTTCTTCTTTTTTATTTGCTTAAAATTAACTTGGCATTTCATCATTACCAGATTGTGATCGCGGTCAATGTCTGACGAAGGATAACTTATTGAGTCTCTCTTTATTTCTGAAGCGTTCTTTTACTATAATGTAGTCAATTTGCTGTCTTCTAACATTACCTGGAGCTTTCCATGTGTATCTTCTTCGATTGTGGTGTTGAAATAATGCGTTGGTTATTATCAGTTGAGCAGAATTCTATTAGCCGATCGCCTCTCTCATTCCTTTTTCCATAACCAAATTTTCCAGCTATTCCTCCCTCTGCTCCTTCTCCCACACTGGCATTCCAATCTTCCATGATTATTAGATTATCATTACCATTAACACAATTTACTACGTAATTTAGCTCGTCGTCATAATCTTCTCCTGTAGTTGGCATGTATACTTGTATCATCAACATTATTCTTTGGCTTGTATTCTGTTTCACCATTATTATTCTACTGTTCTATTGCTCGTACCCTTTTACTTTGCTCCCCATTTCCTTGTTTAATATGATTACCACACCTCCTACTCCCGGTCTGTCTTCCTCCGTTCCTGTGTGAATTGCGCGGCAATCTCCAGACCATAAACCTCCTGTACGTGGCCATTTCATCTCTGATATTCCAAGGATATTTATTCTCAGGATCTCCATTTCTATTTTTAGATTTTCTCAGTCTCTACCTTGTAATAAAGTTCTGACATTCCACGTCGCTGTTTGTAGGTATGGATTTTTTTTTCATTTTATGAGTTTTTGCAGTCCCCACTCGGAGATCCAACTGGGGACTATTTTAACTCCGGAAGATTTTTACAAAGCCGTAGTCATGGTGTACTGCTGATTCTTGGGATATCCTTAGATCTTTAATGTAGAGTTTTACTCTTCCCTTCCACATCCTATGCCGTTTGCTCCTTACTTACTTAATGGTCCATATCCGCCTTTGGGAATGATTTCTCATTCCCGGGACAAGAGGGTGCCCCAGACCAGCTGATGCTGGTGGGATGGCTTATACCGGTCATCCGTCGGTCCCTGTCTACGTTAGACAGGGACCGACCGGTAACGTCATACAGGACGGTTACGTCCTGTATGACGTTACCGTCTCTCTTCCACGGGGAGGTGTAGATAAGGAGTTTACCTTCATCGGGGCCAGGAACTAAAATGCTTTTCCTATACCCATCAAGTGCTTAGAGAGGTTTAGCTAAGTAAAATGCATACATTTACGTGAAGCAGAGACGAATATGTGAGTTATTCAGCGTTAGTAGTTAGATTATTCGGGTATTAACATTGAGAAATTAAATCAAGGTAGATGAGCTCTACGGCCTCTATAAATTAACCAGATAAGATATTTCTCCAATGGCCGTAAAAATTATGCACCACTCGTCAAAAAATCAAACACTTACTGTGTTGGATTGCGGGAATGGGGATGGGGATTTCCTGTTGCGGAGTCCCCATTCCCGCAAACCAACACAGTAAGTGTTTGATTTTTTTGACGAGTGGTGCATATATTTTACGGCCATTGGAGAAATATCTTATCTGGTTAATGAGAAATTGACTTTTCACACTCTTGAAAACGCTCGCTGGAGTCAATATAGTGTAACAGTACCGCTTAACCCCGTGATATCCCCCCTTACATATTGATTCGGGTTCGCCGACTGGTGCCGCATCCGACGATGCGAAAGGCCAACCCAGGACGGGAGCGATACACCTGACGAAATAATATTCGCACTGAATCAAGCACTTACTTCCAGGTTCCGGTTAGATGAAGGCCCTTTTTGATTGATTCCCGAGCTCACTAAATGGCCGATGTTCCTCATCAAACCCTGGCTCACTGGTTTCGACGTCGCATGCACGATTCAAATTACTACACCTGGGGCTAGGTATTATAAAGGCCGTTTTACACGGGGCACGTCATTGCGCAATCTGACGTATGTCCGAAGGCGCAGTCAAAATTGCGTCGTGTAAAGCGGTGAATTGCGAGAACGCATGCGAGAATGCATGGATGCGAGATGGCAAAATAGCCCCTGTTCTAATTTCGTTCATGCATTCGCGCAATTGCCCGCCATATTATAAATTAATGCAGCTCTAACCTGCGCAATGACGTGCCCCGTGTAAAACGGCCTTAAGACAAGTATACCCGAAAATCAGTAACAAAATATTTAATGGTTCCCTTCACAAAAGCACATTTTAACTAAATCCTTATGATGTGAGGTATGAGATAGATGAGATCTAGCGATTTAACGGGTGACGTGAACATAAATGCGAATAGGTGAAAGGCAAGTAAGAATGAAAATATTAACAAAACCATTATTATTTTACACAATTGATCATTGAAGCACTTGACACTTTTTAACGGTACTCGGGCCCGATAAATGAGTCACAGAGTCGCGAGTTGTGTTGTAAGACAGTAGCAAGGACAGATTACTGACGACAGTGTCAGTCCACTTAAATTGAACAGTAGGGAGAAAAGGACAATCGACGAGGGACTTTCAAGTCGGGACCAACCAGAGAACTTATGAGCATCGCTGAAGATAATGCGAATGAGCAGGATACTCTTCCCACGACGTCAGCCTTAAGTCCCCGACCTTTCCAAGATCGTCCACTTATACTCGCCGCATCTCCGGACGTTTCCTCTCACACGTCCTCCCGTTCACCTCTCCTCACTGCCCTCCAGCTGTCCTCTCTCTGCATGTGACTGCATGAATGTCCGGGATGTCCTGCTGTCTCTCAGTCCGTCTTTCTTAATGATACTGCGTGTCCTACTGCCTCTCCGTTGACTCTCAGAATGTGACTGGTGTCTTTTTGTCTCTCGGTCTGACTTTCCGAATGCCACTGCTCAATGCCTCCGACCCTCTTGCTTCTCGCACATCCCATTTTATTATCTTTTTTCTTCACAAAACACAAACGAAAATCCTAATTTTTCACACTCGTCCGTGGCATAGCGAAATTCTTCCACTATGGCGCATCATTCAAACGTCCTATTCGTCGCCACCTCCCATTCACACCACAAAACTCGCGATGAAATAAATTTCGTTACCCTATATTCCAACACGGAATTATTTGAAGGGAAAATAATAAATGCGAAACCTCACTGTAAATTCCAGCGTTAATATGGTGACTTCATTGTGGACGAGATAATGAGCGATAATCTTCTTTCTGTGGTAATTTGTAGCCGTCATAAAATAGGATAATTTCTTTGGTCAAAAAAATCATGAATTTGGTGTTATTTCGACGACTCAGCGGGGAAGCAGACAAGCAGTGAGCAGACAGATATATATGCCGGTTCCGGCAACGGAGGCGGAAGTTTGAGACAGAAAAGGCCCGGCGTGGTGTCTGTGGATCTATGGAAAGAAGCGACGTGTAGGCAGGGCCAGCGGGTGGGCTGGGACCCGGATTTGCCGGCGGGATGCAAGGGAAGCGGTTGGGTTGGGTGCCGGGCAGGGGAGTCGTAAAAAGTGTCTGGCGAGGGGCAATCTGGGTTTAGCTTATCCACTACTCAGTGCCGTGTGGAGGTGCTTGCCTCCTCCGTAGCAATCGCATCGTCAGCGTGCTGTTCCCCTTGCGAACGCCAGTAGGCTTCTGTGCAGTGCGATGTTGGAATATTATGTAATTGAAGTATTGTATTATCGACATATTCATAAGATTTGTATCTCGAGGATATGAAATAAATTTACAAACTATAACTCCTTGCCAACGTTTCGGTGTATAATTGACACCATCCTCAGGGCTACAATTTACGGTACAACAACATTATTAAAGAAGTAACATGAAAATATCACAAGTTTCACCTTACAAATAAAAAACGCAAAAGAACACCAAACAAAAAAGTATACATAGATGTCACTTTTTAAATTTTGTTTGTCAATTGTTTTAAAAGATTATTGTGGTTATGGAATTGATACCCATAATGATATATGGTCACAATATAGTAATGTACCATTCCATAAAATGGTTCTGATAGCTCCTTATCCGCAAAAATATTATTCAGTTTTATTTGGAGATGTGGATTTGTTGAAACATGATGTTCCTGGCTAAATCCGGGGTAATTCTTATTTGTATATTGTAATGACGTGTATGATACTTTGATTTGTAAGGTGAAACTTGTGATATTTTTTATGTTACTTCATTAATAATGTTGTTGTACCGTAAATTATAGCCATGAAGATGGTGTAAATTATACACCGAAACGTTGGCAAGGAGTTATAGTTTTTTAATTTATGACATATCGTCGAGATGCAAATCTTATATTATATAATTGCGATACATTATTGGTTCTTGGGTGGCCGCCAACGAGAGGGTCGATTTAGATGGCCGTAGCTATGGTACATTTAAATTCACATAATTCGCAACTCAGGGAAGTGTTATCGGACCTCTATCATTCCTTAAGGATATAAATTACATCAATACCGTGGCAATGCGAGTAATTATGAGCAGCATTAGACTTTTCGCAGATGACGAAGAATTTTATAAGTCTGATATAAGTTCGTTGAAAAAAACCAACGTGCAACAAATAAATGGTGCAGTGTTTGGTTGTTAGAATTACATTTAAAATAATGTATCGCTATGAATTTTCGTCAACATTATAGGACAGTGAAAATAAATACATGTTGAGTCAGGTTAATACTAAGTGTTACCTTTAATTAGGACTTCTCTTGCGGAAATACGGCTGCGGTAATAAAAGACTTGAGTAAACATTAATGTGCTTAGATATGTGCATGGATTTGCAAGAACTCCATCGCCCTGTGCCTCTATGAGCATTTGGACGGGGAAGGATGCGGATGGGATAACTCATTGACTGAACTCGCTCTTTCCGTTTCATCTTTTTTTCTCTCGAAGTTATATCTACCGGTCCGAGATTCCCTGTGACATTCACATGGCCGGAACTCGAGGGAATAATATAAATTATCCTATCGAGGAAGGTCAGAAAGGGGACCGGATTGAAGATAGGAAATGAAATACGTCTGAACACTCCGAATGGAAAAATTATTGGAGGTTTTTCGGTTAGAGTCTATCCATCCGGTTGAAAGGGTTTATATGTACTTACTTGAGAACCTGAAATTACTCACATCAGTAAAAAGTATGCAAGTGTAATTTCCCTTTAAATTCTCAGAGTGTCTTATGATAAATCTGAACCGAAGGTTAAATATTAAGATAATTGAATTCCAAGTACCTCTGGAGCTTCGCATTATTCTAAGTATTTAATTTACTACAAAAAATCTCATGAGTAAAAAAGGACCAAAATGGTATCTTGTTGACTGCATCCATGAAAAATCATCGCAAATGTATATCATATGATAGAATCAATGACTGGCTATTTATTTAAAGTCATGAGGTTTGTAATTAGTCATTCAAAATCAGTTAAGGCGTGTTTATCGCTCAGAGATTTACGAGAAGACGGCATAGTTAAAAACGGCTAATTGTTCAACCCAAGGAATGAACCTTTAAACAAAGAATCAACTTCGGGGTTAGCGTGTTCACAAGGTGCTCTGGCAGAAATCTTGAAGGATGTAATGATTACCGTCTAGCAGTGGAATTTTTTTTAATTCGGTCACGAAAGAAATAATTGCTGACTTTTTTTGCTTCTCTGTGACCCATAGTTGTTTTATGTCGTTATTTCCTCAGGATAAATATGCTGATATTTGGTTAAAAAACCTACTAACTAGCCCAGGTATTTAAAATTAAATTGTTTGTTGCCGGGAAAACTATTTCCAGTAACCAAAGTGATATTAAAAGCTAAGAGACATTTTTTTTTATTTTTACTCATTAATATCTAGTTGGCTTGGGATTGTGAGAATTCACGAGAAAAACGATTTTGAGGAATCAGTACCATAGTATCTGGCAGTTTTTCATAATGGAATTCGATTTGAGTTCATTCTTTGAATTTAAATCAATTATTTTTGAGCATGTGAATTTCACAGTCTTGCATGTTTGCATTACTTTGTGGAGATAGTCATTACATCCATGTTTTATACTTAATTTCTTTTTCCTTTTACAGGTGAGTCAAACAACATTCTTCCTGTTACCATGCTTGCCATGCCATGATGCTTGAGGAAGAAGTTTTGGTGAGTTGAGCGAATCAAAGGCATTTTTTATGACGGTGGAAACTGACTCATGGTATCACTTCGATCATCAATATCACTCGAATGAGAAGAGTCATCCGATTATTTTGCTATGAAAGATTTCAGGGTGGACTTCATTATAACTAATATTAATTTTTAATACTTTATTTTGTCGTTCTCGAGAGATACGAAGAGCTCTATTCATCTTTTCCTTCTCTCTCTTTGAACAAGGTTTACCGTGATAAATGGCTGAAATTTAGTCACGGAATGTAATATATATAAATAGGATATAGAAATGAAATGCTTTTGGTAGAAAGTATTTCCTTGAACGCTCAAACTATTATAGGAATCCAATTTTAATAAAAAACTTGGTACTTTTCCACACTTTATTTAAAAACTGCGACCAGTTTCACCATAATATGGTATCTTCTGGCATCATATTATGGTAAAACTGGTCGCAGTTTTTCAATAAAGTGTTGAAAATTACCAAGTTTTTTATTAAAAATGGATATCCATCACTTCCACGAAGTCAAGCCTGAAACAATCAAATTTATTAGGAATATAATTTAAGGATTACCGTGAAAGACCAATGCTTAAATTAAAGATTTTCTTTTGGCAAGAAAATGCTCCTTGACTATACGTTGGTGGTGCCCAAGAGAAGAATCGCTTGGTAAGAATTCGACTGTCTATCGGATTTTAGTGCGATGCGTTTCGAGATCAAACGAATAGCGGAAGTTATACGGTTGGATAGCTCAAAATTCGCGTTAACCCTTGGACCGAGGAACTGAGAATAAATTATGAAGATTATATGCCGGGGAAGTTTCCGAAATATATGTATGTGTAAGGCCGCCGGCGAACAGTGTTCGAAAATCCATTCCTGGATGCACTCGACACGGTTTCTTGGGAAGTTTTCATCGGATAAGTGGCTGGTGGATAAACTGCGACGATCTTAATTGGGAAAGGAACCACTCCGCGCCCTCATGACCCTCTCGAAGCACCGCACCCCACACCCGAAATCTACCCCCTTCACCACCCCCCGGCCACCACCCCTCATCAAGCACACTTTCTCACCTACCCCCCACCGTTTATCTTCTCGCCCCTCCCCTCCCTATACCTCTCTCTCTCCGCCGAAGGCTAAACCCGCGGCGTGTCGACGGCGCGTCTAAACTTGCCCATTCACTAGCCACATCATGCGGCGAGCCGAGAAAATCACATGTGGAGGAGAAGGGAATCGTAAATTTCAGGTGGAGATGATTATATGTCATCCGATGATTACATGTATAAAAGAAATGTGATTGGACATAAAAAGAGTCTCCTCTGATTGAAAATTGAAATGGTAGTTATTCAACCAAGAAATAGACCGATTTTTCATTAAATCTCATATTCAAGTAGCACTATCATTCTGAGAAAACTTTGTGTATCATTGATTAAGTATAAACACGCCTCTGTTATTTTTTCAGCAGCGGCAAACAATATGCTTAAGGTACAAATAGACGGTTAATTAATATGATAGAATACGATATAAGTCAAAGACAACAAATATTTTTTGTTGAATTTAGTTGTTTATTTTATGGCTATGAAGCCACAGCATATTTTGTGCGTAGTTTTCTTGCCATATCTGATACCGGTAATTCAAATTGCAAAATGTCTACAGGTTCGACTGAATTTCAGAACGTCACAGATTTTTTGTATTTGTGTCATTATAAAGAGCGTAGTTTCCTAATGGATGGGTCGAAGAAAGCGCTGTTTTTGTTATTTACATTTATACCTCCATTTTACCATTCATTAGGGGTCATCTTAGATTATCTAAAACGAAAAATGTCATATTTTCCTTTCGTTCCTTTCCGGTAGTTACTCGGTTTGTGTCTCATGTCAGATGAAAGTTGAATGATTACATTTCAGTGAACTGGTTTAATCGTAGTCTGCGACTAGATTTGGCGATTTTTAAAGATTTTTCGCATTGCATTACCTTTTTGTTAAATAATACACAATAAGGGGAGACCAAGCTTCGCTGGCTTAAGCTTCGCTCGGCTTGAGATTTGCTCGACTTCAGCTTCATTCAGCTTAAAATTTGAGGATCACATTCAATCTAATTGTTAATTATGAGTTATAATTTATGTATTCGTCGAACAAAAATTTAAAAAATTTAATAATAAGATAAAATATTTTATTTTTAAATGTAGATAAATAATTTTGAGATAGTATGTAATAAATGCATAAACAGTGCATAAATGAACAACAAAAATACAAATTATAATTAAAATCTTCCAGATTGCTGAGAAAGATATCTTCTTCATCTCTTTCTTCATTATTTCTATATGATGGAATGTTTTGAGTATTCAAACTTTATTATTAGGCAGAACCTCCTTCCATAAAACTTTCCATGTGTAGCAAGGATTTTCAGTTGGTAGTGGTACTTTCAAGCTGATCCTTATTTTTATTCTTGAGAAAGCTACATATATTATTCCACGCATAAAAACAGACGTCCGAAAATTAAGACCAACATCATCAAATGTTTGACCCTGCGATTGGTGTAATGCTATCGTAAATTATTAGTATTATTTAACAATGTTACAAGTGGGAAATAGGCCCAGTGGTAATATAGATATGCATGATAAAAATATCCTTCTTTGCCCTCTTCAACAGTACCCTACAATCAAATGGTAACAACATCCGTCTTCAACCTATTCTTAAATATGTTTACGCTGCCGACCTTATGGATACTGATTGATGTCTTTGCATTGCACATTCACGTTCGGTTGTACTTGAGTCTAGTGTTATTCTTGGAATGTGTACTTCTTTTATCTAAAAATAATAAATTTTTAAATCCAAAAAATGCAATAAGATGTAAACATTTTATGAAAACCTTAGAGTAGTTTTATTTAATTTCATTACTTTAAAGACACATGACAAAACAAATAACAAAATTGTAAATCGGAAAAATTAAGTAAGTAAGAAAGTCAACGCAAAATGAAAAGCCTAAGCTTTAAAAAGTTGTTGAAGCTTACATTTGTCAATTATTCTGAATACGGTTGATAGAAACTGGTATCACTTTAATAAACTTTTTTGGACACTTTAAAAAACAAATTTTATAGGTGTAAAAAAGTTATAAAACAATATAAATCGTATAAAAATTAAGTGATAATCACATTATGACTGGATGTAATTTAATATTGTACTACTTAGATTATGACAGGAAATTATATTTGTCAACATCTTGTTACATATTAAAACTTACTACCCCAAGATTTGAGGGTCATCAATGTTACATTTAAAAAAAATCTCCAATCTCTTTAAATGATAACACTCTCTCTTTCGATTATGATCAGGTAAACAAATTTACTTATTTTCTTATAAGCACATTGCTTGGTCACCTCTATCTAATTATGGAAACTTTCTACAGTAACATAAACCCGGTGAACATTTATCATTAGTATTTGAATACATGAAATGTAAACATCTATAGAAACACTCGAAACCCAAACACCAGACATATTACACCAATGCAAATATTACTCTACTTTTAAGCACAATGTGGACATTTAGTCCAGGATACATACTGGTTTTATGCCCCCGTGTTCAATTTGTGTCCCTTTTTGTTACTCCTTGTGCTATTCGGTTAACTTGGAAGTTGTGAGGCTGTCCTTTCCCACTTCTATGGCGTCACTAATCTTTCTGGTCAATTATGGCAGCGTCTTCAAACGACAGTCACTCAGCGTTCACGTTACACTGCGTGGGTTTACATTTTTTACGCTCCGTGGAGCTTAGCCACCGGCTGCACCTGCGTGAAGTCGACTGCCCCGGGCATTCGCGGTCTCGCGCCTTTATACCAGTCTCCTGGCGGTATTGTTGCTACTCTCCCTCCCCCGAGAATGCTATATCTGTGATAAGATGGTTAAATATGTTATGCCATGTTTTGAAAATTTTACAGGAGAGCAATTAAAAATTTAGTAGGCTCTGAAAAATCAAAATCTCAAAGTTAAGGTCCTACCTTTTCGTAATAGATGTAAAAACTGTAGTATCCAACGGTATTAGCACTATGAATCCAACGGTATACATAACTCAATTTTGCAAAAATGGACCTATCATATTTAGCCGTCTTACCACAGATATAATCTTTGTACTTCCGATTCTCGGATCGCCATGTGCTCGCTTTGGCCTATTGTTAACAACAATATTCTGCTCGCCATGCATTTGGAAATATGGTTGATTTGCGCCTATTACAATCTCTTACTGTAAAAAAACATTTTTTTTTACGAAAATAGAACAACAATATAATTATTTTTCTTACACGCAATGTTTACATCAGAAATGAACCATATACAACAATGGCGGTAGCTTAATCGAGCCGAAAATATCCTTTAAATTGTAAATTTTTAATCTCGGAAAATTAACGTTTTACGAAATTTTAATCTCGCCCAATGCATTTATTGTGCCCAAAAACAGGTACATAGTATAACAATTTTCACAAATTTCTCTGGATTAGTTTTTAAGAACACATTCTAGCAAACAAACAATTTTTGCTCGTTTAAATCTGTCAGATTAGATCATCATAGTATTACAATCTTAGGATTGGTATACTGCAACCCTCCATTTCGCCCTATCCCATGCTAGTTCTTTCACTTCCCTATGGTTCTTCTTCCCCGTATCCCTCTTGACTTGCCCCAAGTACTTGTCTCTTGGTCTTCCTCTGGGGATTTTCCCTTCAATTTTTCCCTCCATTATGCTTAGTATGTAATCGTTATGTCTCACAACATGGCCAACCCACCGTGTTCTTCTTTGGCGTATGGTGCTCCACAGTTTCCCTTCTTCTCCTATTGTTCTGTATACCTCCTCGTTTCTCACCCTATCCAGCCATTTGATCTTAAGCACCCTCATCCAGGACCAGATCTCGAAGGCGTCTATTCTTTTCTTTTCTGGTCAGTTTTTCCAATGGTCCATGCTTCTGATCCGTAGAGTGCCAATGCTCACACGAATGTTTTCACGTATTGTTTCCTTGTCTCTAGTCTTATGCTCTTCGAGCTGAGTAGCGGCCTTTTGGCCATGAACGCCGTCTTAGCTTGGGCTATTCGACGCTTGACGTCTGTCGTGCTTCTTCCATCCCAGGTAATACTGCTCCCGAGGTAGGTGAATGATTCCTCTTGCTCCAATCTTTCTCCTTTGAGGCGGACGTCGATATAAATACTGAATTTGGTTTAAACGCAGAATGCTATTTATTGTGATTATTTCCGTATTTGGACTCTCTCATGAAGAAAAACTACACTAATTGTAATTGAAAAAACACATACATTTGAGAAGGAACGTTGTGGTTATTGTGGGACGCATGATAAGGTTGACTATATAGACGAGAGAGAAGTTGTAAACTAACAATAAGTGATGTTTGTTCTCCAGAGATTTGGCACTGGGTCATGAAGTGATCATCGCCTTTCCCCTAATACCTATTTGACAGCGATCGTTGTGGGTCGAAGCAATTTTTGTTTACCTAAATGTGACTCAAAGTGGATATTACATACTTTCTCCAGATTGTTACTGCGTAGTTTTTTTCCGCTTTTTTCAAAACCAAGAAGTTATGCTATCAAATTGGTGCAAACACACTATATTTCTATCAATTTATGTGTTATGGTGCTAACTAGTTTTGGACTCAGAGGCATACCTGATGATGACGCATGTGCGTTTGAAACTAATTTGTATTAAAATATGTAATTTGGTGGGAATATAGCTTGTGCATCTTCATTTACATGAATTTCCCTGATTTGTGGCTGATACTATAGAATTGTCAAGAAAAGAGAACAACGTAATTCATAAGTCTATTAGTAAAACAGGTAACAAGTATTCCTGAGATACATTGGTGAATATGAAGGGGTTATTTATTTTTTAAATCCTGACTTGTGATGAAACTTCAAAAACGACATTGCTTTATTTATGAGAGTTTTTTTAGCCGAGATTCGAATTTAACTTGCAGGTTTTATTGTGTGCTGGTTATTTAGTTCATATCTTTAGTTTGTTTAATACAGCATTAGCAGTAGCTTTGTAACCGTAGCATTTAGAGCATCTGATATGAAAGTGTTCTACCACTACAAAAAAATTTCCGTACTCCCTTAACTTCTTTGGCATGAATTATAGCTGTCTTCTTTTGTTCATGCTTCTAACCTTAATTTAAGCTTTAAATGGTATTTTGTTCATTATTCCTCCTTGCATAGAAACATAATATATATAATCTCCAGAAGTCATGACACTATGGATGTTAATATTCTATCATCGTCTTTCCTGTTTTCCTATTCAAAATCCAATGCTGATTTTTCTCTCTTTCCCTTTCTCTTCTATGTCTTCTCATTCCGATTTCTTCCAGTTCTGATCATCTCTGACATATTTTCTCCATTACTCACCGCCTTCGGATCCCAAAAGCCACCACCTTGCTATCATCCTCGCACAAAATTTACGCAGAGGGCATCACGATAAGATATCTCGCATTTATTTATCAACGAACCCATTTAACCATCTTTTTTATGCCACTTGTTCCGAATTTATGGCGGCTACGATAAGTGAGGTGATGCTAATGCAATCCAGATGCTCTGCTGCTCTGTGAAGCTGCGAAGTTGCCGACGGGAATGGTTTGTAACTCGCGCCAGTGATGATTTCGACGCTCCGTGCGAATCATGAGGGCAACGCTGAAATTCAATTCCTATCTTATCTTTCGGTGCAGAAAGATCTTTGCGGTTTCTTCGACGCAATGACGACGCAGGCATGAGCAAACTGTCTCTTGCTCGGTCGGATGCGACTCCCAAAATGGTCTTGTGACGACGCTAACGCCTACTTTCACACCCCCGCCCCTATTCCCTCTCTCTATACACATATATATGTCGATCTTGCCCTTACCCCCTCATCCCCTGCCAGTCTCCTCCCCCTGAATACAGTCCCTCGCTCGTCTTTCCGGAAGTTTCCCTCAGATTCCGCCTGGAGATTAGAGCTAAACTTGGCGAAGAGGGGAGGGAAAGCCGGTTGGATTCGGTGGGTGGCGGGTGGAACGTTTTCTCCGAGGTACTCCCTCCTCCTATCCTGTTCGGAAGGAGGGTAACGGTGGTGTGTCTGTGCAAAATTGATGCTGCTTCTCTACGCGGAGAAAATGACAGGGCAGGGTGTAGAGAGTGGCGGAGAGCATCGGAGTCAGTTGGTGGGCAATGTTGCCGTCTGAAGGTGTCCATTCCCGCACTAGGTCGACCCTCAGATGGGACGAGGAAATGAAACGAGTCGGGTTTACGAATCACCCCAATTAGTTCGTCGTAAAATGACACTTTTTTCATCACATTTCCATGTGATTTTGTTGAATATCTTCTCTCGTCATCAGCAGTCATCAGCCCGAATATTGGTTCATTGAAACTCTCCAGGTAGTTATACTTGCAGTTAACCGTTTCGCTCCTTCATAAGTGTTTTGTTCATTATCCTTCGTACTTTGCCTAATGTTTTTCATTCCCGATCTTCCACGATAGTTCATCCCGCTCATTTTCCCTCCATCATTGTTCGTAAGAGGGTTTTGTGGCGCAGAATGTGCCCAATAAGTTTGTCTCTTCAACTTCTTAGTTTTCGCAAAGAATATTTTCTCCTCGGCTTCCCCTAAGACTTCTTCAGCTGGCGATTCTTTCGGTCCATTTGACGATCGCCTTTCTTATGCAACATCACATTTCCATTGCTTCCAATCTTATTTGAGATGCTACTGTGAAGTCAGTGCTTCAACGGCTTATGTATGTGGCACAAATAAATGTTTGATTGAATTTTCTCCTTATTTACTAGTTGCTTTGGTCTAAATTATTAACTGTACTTGTGCTGCAATGGCTAGATAGTGTGTCGTATGAAGTGCAGAAATAGCCTAATTTATAAATTCTACTAAAAGTAGGACAAAGGAAGGAATGCAGTTCCATACAAATATGTAGCTAAACATGACGGTGGTTGCCATTCTGAGCATAATCATCAGTTTTTCTAGCTAATAATCTCAGTTAATAACCGTTATTTTGTGTTTTTATTGTTCTGTTACCTATGAAATCAATTAATTCCAGCAAGATGAAATAAGAACTCTTGCAATTTTCTACTGAGAAACGTTTAATGTGACCGCTTTCGATATGCTACATGATTTAAAGCCAACTGTTCAAGGTACAAGAATTTGTGTACACATTTTTAGTGAGCGCTGGTACCTCAAGCCTCCAAGAGTTCTTTCTGCCTTCGTGCATAAGTTCCACAATATTTCTTGAGACAACATTATAAATCCTGACAAGGTGAGCCAAAAGCAATGTATAACTAAGAATTTCCGAGCAAGAAAAATAGGTTAATGTCCATGACTGTAGCTTGTACAAATATTTTTTATCAATACTTATATATTCCCTCGTATTTTCTTCAATATTTTCAAATTTTTAAACCTATCTATGATGTATAGCGCACAATGGATTTGACTTAGAGAAAAATCATCTTTGGGCAAAGAAAATGTTCTGGTTAAGTATAGCTACTATGTTTTGTTATACATATATAAATAATTCCTTACGAATGTACAGCTAAGGAGTAAAACCTTTCCTGGCCAACTCGGACAAGAATGCTATACTAACAATCGAAGAGTGTTCAGACGACAGCAATGCCCTTTGGAAGGTTGTAGTTGAAATTGGAATTGAAAACAGACTTTATTGTTCTGGGACTTTATGTCCCCTGGAACATTTAAATATTATTACATGCCACAACAAATGGGGCCAATGGTGACAGCAATACATACAAATTTCATTAAAGAACACCACATATAAACCAACAATAATCAACGAATAAGAAAATAAATAACATGTGAAAATTAGGGTGCACAAATTTAAGATCACACATTAAGGATTTAAAACAGGCAACATAGATTAACAATCGCATTGCTTACACATTTTGCATAAAGAATAATGGAATATAAAGGAATAGACACAGCATCAAACAGTATGATAACAAAAGAGCATGATGAATCTCAATCAACATTGCAATGCAAAGATATGAAATCACATTTCAAGAATTGATCATATTGATTAGATATATGAGAAGACTAAGCAAAGTTACATAAATGATCAGACATATTTTTCTTGAACATCGAAATTGTAGAAGAGGTTCTAACATTTTCAGGTAAACAATTCCATAGCTTGCAGGAAGAAATGAGGAAGGAGTGCTCAAATATTAAAGACTGGTATTTAGGAACATAGAATATCTCAGTGATTCGAGTTGATCTCTTCCCAGTATTTGCATTATATATAAAGTTTTCATACAAATAAGACGGATTTTTTGGGGGTAGGGAAGTATGGAGAGATTTATGAGTCCAGGCTAATAAGGAGACGACGGTTTGGTGGTGAGAGGAGCGTCTTGGTGGGCCCTCTTCCGTTTTGGGGTCCTCGAGGGCTTGTGCTAGCGGTAGTGGTGCAGCGTTTGTCGATCGTGTTGCGTCAGGTGCTCCAGCTGTCGAGTTACTTGGCCTCCGCGAATGCTTGTGAGCGCGGCTGTTTTACGTGTTCACGACGGCGCCATGGCTGCGACTCCCAAACGGACTTGTGGCGTGCGAAACTCAGGATTTATGACGAACGTAAATGAGGTATGGTGGGATGTGTTAGCGCATCGCCCAATGCACCGGATAGGCGGTGTAGCATGTGAAACGATTCTCCCTTCGCACCACCACAAAGGAAATATCAAACCGAGTTTGCTATTTTAAAACATCATCTCTTCTTTTTAAGTGTAGCATTGAGCTCTATTTACCTAATTATTTTGTATGATGAAGTTCTTTTGAGATGATGGAGTATCTTAGAAAATATATCTATGCATTCCTTTCAGCTGCACTAATACAATTGAAACTCAAGACGAGATAATTTTATCAATATCGCTTAATTGTTTTCTTCTTTATTTCTACATCATCCATCAACTTTACTCTTCAATATTACTACGATCACTATTGCGCAAATATTACTTTTCATAGTCACTCTTGCCTACTATTATTTATTCAATCACATTTTAATACATTCTGTGTACCTTGTTGCAAACGCATCAGGTTGTATAACGGTCGCATATTCTTAAATATACTTTGGTTTTATATACTGCTATGAGTTCACTGCTTGGACTTCCGTTCGTCAACGTAACCGCAAGTATTATTGGGTGTTGACTAGCTTAGGATTGGTATTTTGAATAACTGCTTCTTTCCTGCTAAACTAGCTGATGGTTCCTGTGTTTTATCTTATTCTAGAAACAGCGTAAAATTTAACGGAGTCTAGGTCCTTCCGAAGATCCGGCTTTATGACTATTATAAGTCAAGTGTTTCAGAAATAATTAAAATATGTGTCTTTGGGAGATGAATTGATTGCAATATTTTTCCTTTGGTCAGTTATGTAAGATATATTTTATTTAAGAATGCGGAAAAATAAGTCTTTATTGTTCTTAAATATCTTTTTTGTGGTTTGGTTAGTATTCGCAAATGCGTCATTATGTAAGAGAATTATTTGTCTGCTTTGACTTTGACGCAAAAATTAAGCTGTTTGTAAACTACTCTTGCAAGAACTTGCAAGAGCGAAGAAATAAGATCTTACGCGTGAAAAGGTTTGTTACACAATATTTATTTAGGTATATAATCTTAGTTTGTGTTACACAAAATTTACTTAATTAACACTTAAGAGTGCCACCTTTGCTGTGAGCGACGCGACTATAATTGAGTTCAATGAACTATTTAATGTCCTTGAAAGGAGCATTTCTAACTTCTGAAAAAGCATAACATACTAGAAGTAATTTTTAGTGAAAATACTATAAAGCTGTCTATTGTTTATTCTCCAGGTTTTACTATATTTATGCCATGAACTGCATGTATTTCCCGTGGAAGTGTGGCAATATTATTCGTTTTCATCTGTAAGAAAAATTTACAAACCGTGGTCATAAAGCATAGGAATGTTTACGTGGACGAATAAATTGAAATAATGTGTTGGCAAAATATTTATTGAAAACGAGAAATTATTTTTTTATTTTCTTTTTCTATTTGTACTCGATTTTAATTTCCTTCCGTTATGTATCCAAATTACTTTTCCATTAAAATATTTTTTTTTCGTTTGTCAATTCAAATTTTCAAATCAGAGAGACAATGCATTCTCGTGAGATGCCTTAATGAAACTTAAATGGACTTCCGGCAGATGCATTAATTTTGGAAATCGTTGCTCATCTTCTTTAGTCATCAGAATTCATGAGTTTTCAAGGGTCCCAACGCTTCACGTGAGAGTCGTCATTTTTTGCACTTCATCAATTCCCTCTCTTCTTTTTATTGCTTATTGCATTATTTATCACCCTCCTATCGATTATATTTCTTGAGTCATCTGCAATATTTCAGAATTGGCTTATTGAGTTTTTACCGCATTGCTTACATTTTTTGCGGAATATTTCTTATATTTCCTTCTCAGTGGAAATATTACCTCGGCTTGTGACATTTGAAGAAGTTTATTCATTGTTACGGTACACGTTGAATAGCAAATAGGAGAAGATAGTATGCGAGTGGAAACTACAAGCAAGGAAATTAATTTGCATTTACAATTACGTGTAAATCTAATTTTCTTTAGTTTTATTCCTGAAAACTTCGCTGTTTTGATTCCTATCAAACCTATTATATACACTCACTGATTGCGTATATTTAATAGACTTTAATTTGTTTCGCAAGTATTTCGTAAGCAAGATATAGTGCGCCCCATCACCATCGTGGGCATTTCCAGTTTCCATGCCGTTAATCCCCTGTTCACCAAGCAAACGTCTTCGGCGAGAACGAATAGTTTTACTAATGGTGAGTTAAGATTATATAATAGTATACAGGGCTTATCATCACCATATCAGATGGCTTTGGAGACCTATATCGCTGAAAACTTCAGCATTTGCACTAACCGTTACGCTTAAATTGTTTTAAGGTCGAGAGTAGAGGGAATTGACTTCTTGAAAATGATTAATGCAGGCACCTCGTAGAATTTCTATCAATTTGTCATCGTCATAATTATCGTTCAAATGCAGGCAGGCTCTGTAATTGACAGAAAACCTGTCTGGGAACTATCGCAAGGGAAAGGCACTAGGTTTCTCATCGGAATTAAAAAATAATAAATGAAAACGCTAATCCCATTTCGTGCTCTCCATCCTTCGGCCATGATTAGCAATTTGACGGCAATTACTATTGGGATTCATTGGCACGATATCCAAAATCATTCCGGCAGCACCTCCCCCACCCACCGAGACCTTTCCCAATCGCCCTCGGCTCCACACTCTCACCTCCCACTTTGGCCAACATCTCCGATTTCCGTCCTCCTGCCGCCTCTCCACCCCTCCCTCTCAACACTCTATCCCCCTTTTACAAGCATTTCCCTCGTGTGCGGCCCACCCCCCTGGCCAAATGCCCTGGGCGACGACCACCCCTGTCCCCCATGCTTCGCCACCCTCCCCTTCCAATCGCCTCGCACCATGGCCAATGGTGACGGATGCTGGAATTAGTTGGGTCGGAGTGTTGGAGCGAGGAAAAGGATATGAAAAAGGATTTGGGGAGGGAGAGGGGAGTGTTGGCGCGGGGAAGGAGCTGTTAATGGACTGGGTGATGGGGATTAACGCCCCCCCCCCTACCTTATCCTCTCTCTATTTATAACTCTCTCTTCCTATTTCCTACCCCACCTATCGCCCGCTTCTATCTTCTCTACCTTCCTCAGAATTTACTTTTCTCCTTCTCCCTCATTTTCACTATCTTCATCTTTCTCCTCTCTTTGAATTAATTTTCTTGCTCAGATGATTCTAAATCCAGAGAAATTGAACATTCATACTCCCTCTTCTTCATATAACTACACATATATGCTGCAATTTTTAGTGTCGTTGGTATCCTACCTTTAATGTTTTAACACCTACATTTCTCGGGTAACGATTTCGGTCTAAAAGTAATTTGCGTGTGTATAGCGTTTATTTTGCTCTCACGGCTCCGTTTGCGCCGACTTAATTCAAAATGGAACCACACCTGCGCACACAGTTACCATGCCAAGTAATTCTAGCGATACTTTACGTTAAATACCAGTTTTTACCTATCTTTAAATATCTTTTACCTATCAATAGAAACTAACGACTTGGAACAGTTTACTGAACTGTATCCATTGTTGGCACTTTCCCATCATGCTAACTTTTGCGTTGGAATGCGCTGTGTGGTTGCATTCTGTGCCCGAATAATTTCATAATGGTGGCCCTGATAAATATCACATGCTCCGACATGTCAGTTGAAAAAAGCTGCACTTCAGGAACTAATTGATGGAGAAACTAGCAATTACCATTTTTTTCTGCCTAACTTTGTCTGAGCTAAATATCCTAAAATTGTGTCCTAATACTTACCTTTCTTCTGCCCTTAAATATGTTACAAGCCATCAGCACCCGAAATAAGGCAAATATGCTTATATTTATCATAATGTTGTTTATAATGCATATCGTGGATGTTACACATGTTGAGGTGTATAATTCTCATGTAATGTTACTCGAAATAAAATCATAGTATTAAGTACCCATAATTGCTCAGCTACCTTGGCATTTCCCTCATTTGTGTTTCTATGTTTGCTAGTGCAGCCAAGCTTGGCTCCGTAGTAATGTATATTTGCGGTCAATTCAAATTTTTTTTAATGGAGTATTTAATCTCATGGGTGTGTATGTTTGCTCTCGTATGCGTTACAGAGTATCTTCTCATTTGTTTTTTTCGGAGTGATGTTGTGACATTTTCGGAGCTAAGTATATCGGAGATGCCTCAAGAAGAGCCTCTAACAAAAAATACTCGTGTGGTTACAACCAAGTCATGGAAGTGTCTAATTGGTTTCTTCCCAGAGTTTCACTGTAAGCTCACACAGAAGGAGATGGATCAGTTTGCAGGCATGGAAAGGGATATCCCCCGCTCTAAAACCTTAGCTCTAGTGGATTTGAGATGATTTATCGGACCCTCTTGGGTATTTAATGAATTATATTAATCATGGAGAAGCATTTCAACCCCAAGAGAGACTTCCACTCCAACCAAACCTTAACCACTTACTTTGAAACTGTTCCTCCGCCACCCTTGAGATAAAAGTCTTGATTTGAAAATAAATGCTGCACCAGAATATTAATGTTGCGATAAATAACTTTAAGTAGGGTAAATATAGGTGCCGACTCAATCTGTATTTCAGAAACACTCGTTAGAAGTTTCAAATTATCAGAGTACCATTGACTTGAAACTTGGCTTCCTGTAGTCATCTCTTATATCCTTTTTTTAAATAATTGAATCATATCTCTATATGTCTTCCATATTCCATCACCCTAAATTAGTCCATCATAGATCTTTTTCGATAATTCTTCCCATTCATCGTTTCTTCCTTTGAATTTTTAATGAGACTTCTATGTTTCAGCTTAAAGATTTTGTAAAAAGAAGCAGCAAGATGTAAAACACAGAGGGGACAAGATTTTTTTAAACCTGTTTTAAGTCACGTTAGGTCTCCTACTTTTGTCTTTAATCCTTTACAAATGCTGTTAGTCTACGTATGTTGTCACCTACTTAATATTTTACTAATAATCATAATAATGATTTGTCAGTGTTTTTCTGTCAACTGTAATACAATGCATACCTACTTATAATTGTATTTTTCCTCATCATATCAATTTTGGCTTGCCGCAGAACAATAAGGAATCATGATTTCTTTATACAATTACTATTACCCAATTTCTATTGTGTATATTTCTTTTGGCTCTGATGTATGAACGCAGTAACAATTTTGCTGATGTTATTTTGGTGGTCTAGAAGGTAATAATACAGTTATCAACCTCTTGTGCAATTGACACGGCTGTGGTATTTCATTTATCTTTGGCGAATCCCCAGGATTGAATTCCGTGATCATCGGTCTGCTCAGTTACCCCTGGGAGTAGCGAATGTGATTTGTTCGGGAGATGTGGGAATACAGTTCTGTGGCGGCGATTCAGTTGTAATGTGACTTCACGTCTGGGGTTTGAGGCGAAGCCGGGAAGACTCGGGGGAGAATGTTGTTTCGGCTCTTGCGCAGGGGTATTTCGGAGGGAGCCTGTAGATTAGGCGAAATGAGTCCACCGAAGGAGAAGGAAAGGGTTGGACGACCACCTTATCGCCCTGCGTGATATCCCCGATTTATTGAGGAGAGAAAGGGTCGGGATTTCCAACAATAACTTTCGTTTAAGACTGTTGTTGCTTTATAGACGGCGAACCAAGAGCTGGAGTAAATTCAACAATCTTCACATATGGCTTTGTAAATTTATGCCATGCACAAGTAATTTACTCATAATGGTAATTATGTTGTTTTGCTGACTCTTTTTTCTTCTGCTGGCATGATCAGGAGAACTCCTGATTTTCAAGATTAGGGTTGATTATTTCGTGAGTGTCGATTAAGTGTGGTGGATAGACTAGGTACTGCCATCCCATACCGGAGGTCCTGGTTCGAATACCAGCCATGGGAAAGAATTTTTAATCCCTAGAGAGATGTCGATCCCTACTTGAGTTTTTCGTGGAGAACACTTCGAGGGCAGTACTCCGTCCGTTGGATTGAACGCTAAACCATGGAATGGACCCTTTGGTGCCATTTCTCAGGGGCAGACAAATGCCGTAGCCAGATTTATATCTCCACACCGTACATTCCTCATCATTTATTCTATTACACTATGTACGTGTCCTCATTGGCATAAATGACCTCAGTTTGAAAGTGTTTCAGAAGTTTTCAATTTCCATATAGTTAGTGAAAAAACTCAGTAGTAACAATATATTTGCACAAGTTTGAAAAGCGCATCAACCATGGTTTCAACATATAGTGTCATTATCCAGGCATTTAAGCATTAAAAGCATTAAAAAGAGTGTGGAGTTTTAATATTACTACTGAGGTTTTTTCTCTTACCATATGGATATGACCTCAGATCCATAGCCGCCCCAATCATCCATTATTCCGTCTTGATTATTTCGTGATCACATTTTGTTTTCACTTCTACTTAGATAATAGGTTTTGAGCTTTGATTTTAAATGTTGCTGGGGGCTTAACTATTCGAGGTGGTGCTACTGGTGCTTATCTAAGAAGAGCCATTGCCCAGTCTGGCTTAGGCTATCAAAAAGTATATAGCATTGTACTGGTCCAGTTATCCGTTTACCAAATAACAAACCTTCCACAAAAAAATTGTTCTACAAGAATTATTTTTAGAAATCTTTCGTCAATGTTCCTTTTTCGTAGCCTTGCTTAACCCCCTTAACATGAACTTAACCCTTTCGCTCCGTTTCCATTCAGCACTGTAACACGTGCCCTGCGGTAGCACAGTCTAAATGCCTCAATTTTGATCTCACGAATGAATTGTGTAAGATATTATTTCGCCTAAAGTTACACTGGCTTTCTTTCATTAAAAAAAATAAATTTTCTTTATATCTTGAGATTTCAACGTTTTTTTCTTTCGCCGGCCTCTTCAAGGTTACATTTCTCTATATTGGCCTGCCCCAGCCTGTCATATCAGTTAATCTTACACCAAATATCGCATTGTCTACTTTATTTCTCATCATTAATCGTAACATAAACTCAGGGCGACATTCTCCTTTAGTCAGCGCCCATTACAGGAAGCTAGCATTCTAATTATTTTTGTGACATTCCTCATGCTCTCTCTTTTATTTTTGCCTAAAACCTTTCTCATGTAGATACTCTTTGCCAATAAAATTAATCCAATTTTTATGTATATTCTGTGGTTCTAAAATTGTTTGAGGAGGAGTAAAGTTACATATCGATATCTACAAACGAGTTTTTTCCTATTATTTGAATTTTCCTTTCATACATCGAAATATTCTCCCACTATCCATTAATCGACTCATGGTATTCAGTTGTTATGTGTCTTTAGCGTTAATCCTTATTTAGTTTCTTTATTTGACCTGTTGGGGCTTAGAGGACAAATTCCTATTTTTTCTTTTCGTTTTGGCAGTTTTTCATGACTCTTTATAAATATAATAATCGTACATTTAATAATAGGAGATCATCAACGCATATGATTAGTTGCAAGTGGAGGTATTATCTTAAAAATTTACTTGTTATTTACATTATAAAAGCACACACAAATATTGAATTTAACTTAACGAATGTGAACATGGAGGAGAAGTGCAGCGGACAGAAAGGAAGACGGTCGGGGAAGTACTTGATATGGTGGTTGAGGAGAGGATACCTCTGGAGGAGATACGGCGTAGGAGTAGATGTTTGGAAGAGATAATAAGATGCAAAGGTGCCCTGACGGTCTTGATAGAGGGGTGGATTTTAGGTAAGCGGGAAAGGGGAAGAAGAAGGCTTTATGGAGGGGATGATAAGAGCAAATGCCAAGATGGAGAATGATATTGTGTAAGGGGATGAGGGATTGCACCTTAAAAAGTCTAAATTATTCTTACTCTCTTCCATTAAAATCTACCTTAACCAACAAAAAATTACTTTAATAATAATAATATCAAAAGAAACAAATTCTTAACAGTTATTTAAACTTACTTGAGGGCAAATAGAAGGTGAGGTCCCAAGAAAATGGCCGAGATAAATTATGAACAAAAAGTTACTGTGGAAGGAATCATTATCAGGGTATAAAAGAGCTAGTTATAGTGTTATTTGTTGAACTTCTTTCAGGTAACTAACTAATGATGTGGATGAGAACATGGCATGGTATATTTTGTGGTAATAAATTAGTATTAACAATTCCTGTACGTGTCGGTAACTAATGGCCCTTGCATTTTTCTATGAAATGCTGCAGATGTCGATAAAAACTTCATTGAAAAAAGTACTTGGGGAAGCGTAGACCTATGTAATTCAGCCGTTTGGGAGTATTTATAAATTCAATCACTTTACAGTCGAGTGAGATAAAGCCATTTGTTTTCATTGGATGCTCCAAGGCATGAAATGGAAACCTATTACGTTTTCGACCGCAGTCTGAGACCATGCTTGTCGACCCTTTCAACTTTATTGCGCGCCGTTGAATCCACATCAGTATATCAAAGCAGCTTACGCACAAGTACCTACGTATTCATCCTGTTAGCGTCCCGACTTTTTCATATTAGTTTCCTGCCGTGGTTTCCGAGCCATAATTCGAGCTCCGGAGTTTATCCCTCGCTGTTCAAACATCGGACACGGAGCAAAACCAAATAACTTCCCCCCCCCACCATCCCCAGGGTCCTTGCATCCCGCGGCTCCCGAATGAGCACCCTATCGTCCATCTCCCTCCCTGGACCCACCGCCTCCTTGCCCCCCCGACTCCTAAGCTGTCGCATGGTTTGTTTTTTTTTCTCCGGAGGATGGATCGCCTTACGGATTTTGGGTCATCTGAAATTTCTCTTCTATAAGCCCATCGTGAAAGGACCGGCCGTGGAAGAATTTCTGCGGTCGTGTTTTCAAATCAGTTTCGGGCAAAATGCTGGTACACACGCGCCGGGACATGGACGAGTAAAGTTGGTATTGCGTTGTCAATTGGATGTAGGGATTGAGAACGTATTCTTTAGAAAATATGCTGTTTTGCTAAATAAAAAGCTCCAAATTGACGATTGAATTCGTTCACCGTAATTTTCAAATTATTTGCTGGTAATGGTAAACTTCACGCACAAAATTAACGCGAAACTCATGTTACTTGAAGGGAATAAATCAGGATTCGGTGGAATTATTTTTTAAGCATTAGATTTATTTAGGGGCGCAGTGCCGTATGCGTATGTTCTAGGACTTAGTTTATTGTGATTTGAAATGAACGGAGTGTATTGTATGAATGAATAGAGCAAATAAAGGATAAGGAAATCAAAATTGCTCATGTAGCGGATACATTCTATAGTTTTGCCTTTCGTGCCAACCAGCTTGGCTATTGTTGAAGAAATCCACAGAGAGTATGGCAATCCTTCATTTAATGCTACTCCATCAGCACAGTTTTTGATCTCCAGTTTAAATTACTCATTTTTCATTGCATTGTGCCGATTGGGTACTCAGCCTGTGGACCAGATTTAGATATGTATATATATGTACACTGGAGTGGCGTTTATTTTTTGAAATTTCAGAGGCAATGGAATTTATATGCTGTACAAGATGGATTTGGTGTGATAACACACATAACTGTGCAACCCGCCCTAGACGCGTACCAGTGATGAATAAGTAGCTGGTTCAAAGTGATCAGGTTTCCTGGTCCAACCAATATTTTCAAAGTTACTACGTCATTAAATATTTCCTTAGGAACAAATTTCAATAATTCGGCGTATTTTTTACGGATTTATAGATATACTGGTACGCTCTTGGCTGCTCGTGACATTTAGTGCGAGGTTCCGTGAGGGTTCCGCCCTTCCGGACCCTATTCCTTTTCCTCATCCCCAGTCGCTGGGCACGGCAGAGCACTGCCACTGGATGATGCAAGCGTGCAAATATGTAGGTATTGGTTTCCATTGTGCTAAATACTTAAAATAATGTTTTCAAAGAACTGCGGAACTGGCCGAGCAGTAACTTAAACTGAGTCACCCGCTGATGGTCACACAAATGAGTGAAATTCACAGTGAAAAAATCATTCGTCTCGACCGGGATTCGAACCCAGACCCCTCGATTTCGCGATGAAATTCACAGTGAGAGATGACGCCTGGGTAGCTTAACTGGTTAGAGCACTCGGCGCGAAATCAGGGGGTCTAGGTTTGAATCCCAGTCCAGACGAATGATTTTTTCACTGTGAATTTCACACAATTATAAAATAATATGCTTATTATCAATAACAATTCAATTAAATTTATAGGTTTTTTCGGCAGCTATGGTCATTTTCTACCACGCATTATCCTCGTCTTAATAAAGCTCTGGGAGTGGAACCGAGTCAAAATATATCATGTCACAATTTGAAATATACAAAACAATTATACCATTTCAAAAGGCTAGTCTCAAGCAAAAACAAATTTCCTTACCGAGAGCAACCTCTGAATTATTACCCTCAGATTCTAGATACATCCGTATGTTCGGCCTCTCACGTGCGCACTGATATCTATCACACTCCAACAGGAGATGCCTCATATTAAAGGAAGAAGGGCAATCATCACCTCGGAGCTGTTTCCTAATTGATATAGGGTTCACAATCTCGAAGTATCTGTCCCTACTTCGCGCCAACCTGTGCTTTATTTAAACACCTATCGAATTTATTCCTCAGGACTTTGGATCATCCTAGTTAAGTTAAATAAATTTTGTTTCAAATTTTGCATTCAAGAAAAGGACCCATTTGTCAGATATGGTGAGAAATCACTAAAATTATCAAGCAAAATATAATCAAATTTTCAAAAAAAAAATAAAAAAAAAAATCAAAAAAGCCTGTGTTGGGTTACAAAAGATATTATCGGAAAAATTCCTTGCCAGCATTTTATTACTGCGAGGCTGTCAGTTGATGGCTGTTGCAGATTTTAACCAGAAGATCCATAATCTAGTGATTTCATGACCCCTATTTTTACCCCATGACCTATATTTACGCAGTTTTGTATTTTCATGGGTGTAATTTGGGATTCATGACGAGGACGCAAAATGATGGACCGAAATTAATGATGGATCAAGTATCATTTTTTATTGCAATTTTATCTCAGTTATCAACAGTATTAATGTTTCAAAAAACGTTACTTATATTTGTTTTCATGGTATCCTAAAAACTATTTGTTTTGAGTTTTCCCATAGTGTGCTACGATTTTTCTAAATATTCATTGCGAGTGCATTTAAAGTTTACGTATTTCGTTTACTGGGAAGATATGCATTCCAGGAGTGCAGTACTAATGTTTCTAGTTAAAATAGTGGCGACTCAAATTACTGTTCTATTCAACCAAGCTATCCGGACAATCCGGGAAAACTATTTTTGATTTAATTGGAAAAAAGTTCTTATGAGTGCTAATTTGATTGGCTGACTCTATATTGATCTCCCAACCTCAATTTTCTCAACCTCAATAAGTTTTGATGAATAGTTTTCCCAGAAAATTTCAAGTAAAGAGTAGATACTACATAGACAGTTGGGAACAACATGAATAATTGCTGGTTAGAAATTTAAGGTTGAGTTAGCTGTGTAGAGTTGCTAAAATTTTATCGTACGCCCTAAATGACTTTTTTGTTTTCCTTTTGTTAAAAAAATACTAATTATTTAAATTTTTTAATTAAATTTTAATTTTTTTTATCACCAAAACACTTTAAGATTGCATGTTAAAAAATAGTCTATGCGAATTTGTAGCTTTGTTTTTGTTAAGAGAAATTGTGTCAGTAAGCCAAATTATCTCAATATTCACCCAATTAATATCTATATAAATATTCAGTGATTTTATAAGCACCCTTCTAACAGCCATGGTATATTTTGTTGTTATTAATTGAGAAATTGCTTTACATTTACAGTTTTCATGAAAATTGCATTTAAATTTGTTATAAAAATTATAGGAATCTTTCACTAGGGCTGATGGGAACTCGCTAAGGATGCCAGGGTTGTGACCACAAACAAACTCAAAGGGACTCACTCACACACGCAAACGGGCCCAACTTCTGAAACAATATACTTAGCTCAATATGATCGTAGTCAAAAGACGACACAAAGACAGGAAGAGACGAGGGTGTGCGTCGGATACGCGTATTTCGGCCACAAGGTGGCCCTCTTCAGCGAACTGAAGGGAGTAGTCACTTGCAAGGCAAGGTTGTGGTTGGCCACTGCCGTGGAATTTCCGTTTTTACGAGTACCCGTAATCCGACACACAAATTGTTGTGTAATGTTGACGAGTGGTGCCAATTCACGTTTTTATTAGCTCGTTATTTTCTATGACTTCATGTCGATTGTGCCTGATTTTCATTGGCTATTATGTCTTTATTTTCTGCTTCTTAATTATTAATAGGAAGTCTTCCTATGCCATTAATTTCTTAACATGTTTGACAGCCATGTGAATAGCGTTTACCATAGGCAATGTAAAAAAAATATTTACTTGATAAGATATTGTTTGACCATGCTTTGCTTTCTTTGTGCATATACATATAAACTGTGTAATACATGATGAGTTAAAGAAAATAACTTAGCGAGATTAGATACTGCGTTTTCAATCGTCGAAGAAATGTTGGTGAATCTGCACATCCACGTGACTTTCGTCTTTTGAGTTAATATTCTATATTGTGAGGAATGGCCGGAACAACCTCCTAAGTGTTGGATTTATGCTGTACGTAGTAGTTATCCAAAGTTCGCGATGCACTGAAAATACTTGTAGAAGATGTATAGCTAATTAAAGTAATAGATGTTTATCTTTATCTAAACCTTCATTTTATATTTTCCAAACGATTATGAAGGTACCCACTGATTGCAGTGGAATATCTAGTATCGACAGCGGTTATTAGTACCGTGTTTTTTAAATAAATCGTGAACATTTGTCGTTAGAGTATTCTTACGTTTGAAGTCAAACAGTTCCTTGACGTCATTCAGGTGATGCCAGAATTTTCCTCAAGAAATCTTCATGGTAAATCATACACACTTTCATATGTGAATTTACCTTTCCCACTAGAGCTCATCGCTTTCCTCATTGTATTACCTCATTAAATTTAAGTGAGCTTATCACTCACTCACTCGATCAGTGATTCAACCCGAAGGGTTTGGATAGTTGAGGGTAGAGCTCACCCCGGACTAAGCCACAGGCGTGTGAATTTCACACATTCAGGGTAGGGGGGGCCAGTTCCTTTCCCTGGGCCACCTCACACTCCGAGGATTTGAACCCGGGATCCTTCGATCAGTAGCCAAGCACTCTACCCACTAGGCCACTGGCGTGTTAAGGATAGTTTCTCACTTTCGATGGATTTTACAGCAAGCCCCACAGAACGACTTTTGACGAGTAATTAAATTCCAATCAGGGACACAGATGACAAGGAACGACATTAAAACTAGCAGACACATTCCGTTATACGACAAGACATCCCTAAATGGATGTTGCTAACGTCGTGAAAGTAATTGTGGATGTGTAATTAACGGGCATGATCAGACAACCGAATTCTTTGCGTCAATTTAACGCTCTGTGAAACCCTGAGTACAAATCCTGATCCTCCAGGTTGGGTGTAGGGCGTGGGGCTATCAACACATACGAAACATTCATATTTGCCACAAAGTAATATGGACGGATTTTATCAAGATATCAACCTGGCAAGTGGGAGTTGAAAGAAGGAAGGAGAAGGCTAGAAGAAGATTGGAGTGAGGCATGCAATAGAAGATGCCAAGGACCACCCTGGGATGTAGACCTGTGGATGATGATGATGAAATGGTGTAACATATCTCGTTCTGGATTATGCAATTGATTCTCTAAATGCTTAATGGCGTATTAATTAGCGTTCAAGATCGAAAACATTACGTCGAAGTTAATTTTTTGAAAATCGCGTCCATCGCGTCAATAAATTGAAAATCGCGTGCGCATATTACCATTCCATCTCTCTTTCAACCCAACATTATCCTCCATGAAATATTTATTTCAGATACCGCATCAATATACAGAGAAGTTGTTTTAGGGTAATGTGGGATTTGGAGAATGAGAGATGTTTGTTTTACATTCATCTAGCCAGAAACACAGAAGTTGCGGAGTAGGGCGCGGGTGGCGACAGTGGGTTCGATGGGACGAGAAACTTTCCGCCAGTTCTGGCGACTGGAGGCTGGCAGGGGGTGCGGGGGGAAGGGATGTTGAAAGGTCATTTGAGGAGCCATTTGCACGTATCGCGCCCCAGTCATCCCTTTATCACACTCTCCAAACCATTCCCACCCATACCCGTCTCCAACCAAATGAACATTCTGCACTTGCGTTCAAGTGGCCTGGGATCTCTCAGTTCCCCAAAAGTGGACGACACGGATTCAGGGCAGCCGGTCAAACCGCCACTACCAGCGGAAACTCTCCTCTCCGTGATTTTCTCTGCCATTCCATATACCTCAGAGATGAAATTGTACTTGCATCCCACTAAAATTTATTGCACTCTTGTCTTGAGAGGCGAAATGCACTCTTGAGGCAAATACTCCTTTAACGTTGCGACAATATTTTTTTATATTTTTTTATTCAAGATCAAAGATTATTCAAGGGCTGATGTCCTTTTAAGTACATTATATACAAAAATAGTAATATAAAAATGTATGGTATCATTCAAATTTAAACTAAATTAATAATTGAAAATTAAGAATTAGATTTCGTATTTCATTAAGGTATGATAACAGTATATAAATATCTGTGGGTATAAATCTCTCTTAAATGCTGATAATGTATTTTCTGTACGAAAATTCGCTGGTAATAAATTCCAATTGCGTCTAAGCCTATTTAAAGGAGAATGAAATATATAATTTCGTTGAGAAGTCTGTTCAGCTCGATATATAATAATATTGTCGCACAAATTCACAAAAAAATGGTGTAAAAGTGCAAATTTAGTTGGATAAATAGAAAAGGGTCTAAGTAGCAGTTGTATTTGATATAATATTTAAGGCACTTGGTTGTATCTTCTATTTTAGATCGATGTAAGTTGTGTTCCACAGCGTTGATCTTCACAGCACTCGCAAAGAGCGTAGCGACATCCAGTTAGATCAAACCAGTGGCTGATCCACGGGGGGGGGGAGATGCGGGAAATTTCCCCCCCACCCAAGAGGTCAGGCGAGCAAAAGCAAAAACATAGGATTTGATAGTAAACTTCATTGTACCAACAGCTTAATTGCGTTGATATGCTATAAAAAACATCTCTCTCTCTCTCTCTCTCCGACGAACATAAACTGTGTCTTTCGGTTTAAAGTAGTTTCGGGCATTTCGAGTTGGGCAGAGGAAGACCCGAAACCGACGGAGAGGGGATGAGTCACAGTTGAGGCTTCGTCTATCCCACATTTGTCTTGCCTACACCTCTTGCAAAGCTGCTTCCCCCATCGAGTAAAATGCAAGGGATCTCTGGCGTGTATCGGTCACTTCGATTCAAACAGTCTCCCCCGACCCCTTAAAAAGTAAGGGCGTATTTCCATAGTAGTTGGCGCGGGTTAACACAGCATTTATTATATTTGTTGGCTGCTGACTGACTGTGAACATTTGGGCGCTAACGTGGTCTCATTCGCTCTTTGCCTCGCGTAGATGCAATCGATGCAGTCGTGTTCTTTGAATGTGTCACATTGTTTTGCCCCGTTGACGTCTCCTTCGACACCTCGTCTTCGGCGTCAACTCGAACTTGTCTTTTTAAATTAATGCGCGGACAAATTAATCATTTTCGCTCCGTCGACTGAGGTTGAGTGGATTTTTGTTTTGCTGGAGTTTACCAGATTAACTATTTCAATTTACAATACGATCAAGTGCCTGGGAATAGTGCATTAAATTTTAAACTGGGTAGAGAGTATTCCGGCGCCCCCCCCTCCCGCCACATATAAAACCTATTCACCAGTTAAACATATTAAAAATAATTTTTTCACAATCACGGCGCCCCTTCCTTTGCGGCGCCTCAGGCGGTCGCCCGTGTCGCCCAGGCCTGGGTATGGGAGAATGAAGAAAGGCGTACGCTGACAATAATAGTAACTCGTTGTATGTTGCTTTCCATTCTAGCGTTCCCTGTACCATAATTAGGCTGCACCAGATCGCAGATAGAATTGGAGGGGAGGAGTTAATAAACCCAAAGATAATTATGTTAAATAAATCGCCAATAGGCATAGGAAAAAAATACAGGCATAGTTATGAGTAAATATAAGATGTATGACATATGATTCACCTAACCACGCAGGCGCAGGAACGGGCGTGCACGCACAAACTCATATCCTCAAAAAATTTCCAAATTCCCACTCCCACCCCCCACCCCCCAAGATTGCTCCTTGGATCCGCCCCTGGATCAAACAACCCGCTACTTGAGCAAGATGTTGGGTGGATAAAGACCCTCCTGAGAGGTCTACTACTAATAAGTTCTCTTAAGTGCTCTGATTTTTCAAATTGAAATTTACCAGAATAACTTTTCTTCATGACGTCATAACTTAGAATTAAAATGAGAAAAAATCACGTGATTATGGAGTGGTTTTTGGTGAAGTTATTAACAACAATCACTAATCACAAGTAACACTCTTTGTACATATTAAAAATATAAATTCTGTTTAGAGTTCTATGCCCTAAATCCTGTTCTATGGTTAGGATTTCGTACAGTTAATGATTGTGGGTGTAGGGAATACCTATTCAGCTACCGTACCGAAAGTTCCAGGTACGCGGTTCAATGTGGGCCATTATTTTCCCCAATAATTTTGACCTCTTTATTTTGATTTCTTATAAATAATATATGCTTCCGTTGAATGGTGCTTCCATCTAAATTGGTTCCTATACGGTCAATCAGTTGGAAGGCTGCCCATATTCAATGTGAATCGGATGCGGTAGCTGGATTTCATCATCCAGCAATTACTTTCAGTGTAGCTTTGTGATTATGCCATGAGAAGGATCAAATTATGATTTTTTTAGGAAGTTATTAGTTTTAGGTCAAATGTTGTAGAAAATAACTGAGATATGTCAATTATGAGCACAAGTAACTTCTACGAAGTAAATCCTTCATCAGTCAAGTATATTTTGGTGAATATTTCTCTAATGCCAGGGGAAATGATATTTTTATTTTCAATGAGATTTCTGGGAAATAAATTACTACCACACTGCCTTCTTTGTGTAGTCAATCTAAACATTATTAAAATAACTTGACCATAATAAAAAATGCATGGTGTATGCACAAAATCAAAGTTATCATGTTGGACTTCATTTTATATTCACAGTAGATCCTTTCTTATTCCGTAAAAGATATATTGAAATATACAAATAATAAGAAGGGGGCTAAAGGGGGCTCCAGGAAATAGAGTCTACGAATTCTAATTGGAATGCAGTTTTCAAAACAGCGGTGGATACGTATTAGACTCAGACTGATTTTTATGATTACTGGTATTATTGATTCGTTTTTTTTACCACTTCAAATATCTCCATAGAACCTGACTGTTAACAATTTTAGAGTTAAATTTTGAATTGATTTTAACACGGAATTATTTGACCCGCGTTCCTTGATTCGCGACCCACCGAAATTTAGAAGATACTCAAATAAACCTCCAAATCAAAATTAGCTGTTATATTGATTTGTCTCGCTGTTTCCTGCTGGTCATAATCAAATACTAACAAATATTTGGCAGTCAATGATAAAATGCATGAAGTTTTGAAGACGGCATTATTCTTGTAGCCTTTTCGCGATTACTTTTCTTCTTATAGTGGATCTGTTGTTAAATCCGCGGAAAATTGAGAAGAGATGGATTAGAAATGTATTTACCTGAAGGAAGATTTAATGCAATTAGTCAATACTTTAATCCACGAAGAACTCGTTTAAGGAGGTTCCGCCGCGACTGTGTGAGTCAAAACAAATTCTAAATTCCACATTTTTGATATTTTGTCAAAAAAATCCTTCTTTCACTGATGCAATGCGTTACCTATAGAAACCCAAAAGTAAGGAATAAAATATGCAGATTATTCCACGAATACATTTTAAATGAGCACATTTTTCCAGCCATAGGAGCCAACTGCAGCCCCATTTCCTACGAATTACCGCATTTTGACTTCAATTACGGCAATAATTCTTCAATAACTAGAAAAATAATGTGGTAAGATGCCTGTATTTTATTTTTATTCAATTTCTCTGGATTATTTCCTTCTTACAGACAGTTTTCCACGAAAATGGAATTTGTATTTTATGGAAAAATACTATTTTTCCCCTTGTTTCTCTCATTCCCCTATTGAACACCATGTAATTTCAAGTTCAACTGTAGAATAAAATAGCGTGGAAAAGTATTATTTTGTCGTTCATATCAGATAGAGGAAAAACGTTTCGAAAAGTAGACAGAATATGAATAAAATGACATTTAAGTCATTTTACGGTGGAACCACCTTAAGGAATCAAAGAGTCAGAAATGTGATCGGGGGCTAACGCTGGCCCTGGTCATCCTTATGTTTACCCTATTTCTCTCCGACACTCTCTCCCTACTCTCGTTCCGTAGCTACAACAATTATCCCCGTCAAAGACATCACTCCCCTGTTTATCCTCTTCACCTCTCGCGTAGCTCATCCACTCAAGCGCGTGGCATTCTGGGTAACCTGTTTCCTCTCAGAAGAACACACCCAGGCACTCTAACCGCTCGTCTCGTTTCATCGCTCGCGGACGCACGAGCCAGGACGAACTGAGAGCGAACGCGGTTTCCGTTTGAGCGAACACACTTGTGTGGTTTTTTTTGGCGCTGTTCTCTTTTTGCGTGAAGCCGGGCATTATCCTGGTCGAGAGGGAGTGAATTGTGTTAACGGCCCATCCGCTGCCGCCGGAAAAAATGAAAGGTGCGGAGAGGAGCGACTACAATTAGAGGCGGCCGCGAAATTTACAAGACTCGAGAAAATGTAATTTGGTTTCGTTTCGAAAAGGGTTTTGAACAACACTCCCTCGCGGACGCACATGCACACGCCCGCTCGAAAAAACACGTCCACGATGCTCCCTTACAAGGGTGGAGTGTTCGCATGTCCTGGCGGACAAATGCACCGCCGTGGAAGCGGTGGGAACAGCGTGCGGGAGATGCTGACGCCGTCGCCCCCGGGGGGTAACGGGACCGGACGGCTAGATGCAGTTGCGGTACACTCGTAGGGAATCGTTTTGGGATGAGAATCGAAGGAAAACCATCGATAGTTGACGCCGATGGACCATCATCGTGATGGTCCTTCAACGCTGCTCTACCAATGTTGGTTAAAAGTCTGCCTAAAGTCATCGGTAACTAAGAAATCAATCAGTTTCATTACGATGCCATGGATTTCCATTCCATAGTCGTGGAAAACATCATCGTTATGGTTACATACGGTAAAATCTTAAGTATAATTACTATAGTCTATTCCATCCTATTTATTCGTGAAATTCCAATAGTTAGTGAATACCTACACTGCCGAGAATGAATTGGAAAATTAAATAAGAGTTGCACTGATAATCAACATGATATATGCCTACCAATTCAAATATTTATTTAATAGAAATGCTACAGCTAAGCAATTAGCCTGGTGGCAACGTTAGATTGAAACTAAAAATGAAAGAAAAAAGAAACAAAGGAAAAAATACTCATCCTTGATTGAAAGCGTTAAATGTCGCAACGATTTATTGCGTCGAAAATCCTATTTAAAACTAATATAAAGTATTGAAAAGATTATTTGTGATAACAGGTTTCCATTTGCCGTAGTAATCAAATTTGTTAATAATTTTCATCTAAATTTCGAAACAAAAATGTAGAGATGGCGCGGATATCGCCAAGGAAGTTAAGTAAATATACTTTTAATGAGAATGGAAGACAAAATTGGTGTGTTTTTAAACGCTAAGGGGTCATTCAAATATTACGTAAAGCTATTTTGGCCGCTTTTTAACCCCTCCCCTCCCCCATGTAAGACAACGCCAGATTTCATGAACCCATCCCCTCCCCATCTTACATAAGTTGTCATATATTTTTAGAACCATGCACATATATAACGATATACTTATGGGCGATTCCCTGCTCAAGTGAGCAAAAATTGAACTCACCCCCTCCGGTGTATTTGTTTTTTACATAATAATAGATACATTTATAAATATGAATTTTTTAGCCGAATATTGGTTTTTGAGATTTCTCGATTTACAGAAAATCAATTTCAAAGAAATGATCTTTAAGTTTTTCTGTAATTTAGCGTCAATTCAAGCCCGTGCCAACCGGTAATCCAACAAAGAAACATTATTGTGCGACAATAAAGAAAAATATGATCGATGTCAGAAGTGACTCTTACGTTAGATTGTCTCGAACCTTCTTACTCCCCTACGTAAGACAACGCAAGGAAAACTCAACCAATCTCTCCCCCAAAACGTCTTACGTAATCCCTGAATGACCCATAAGGACTGAGAATTGTTGAGTTTGTCTTGAAAATAAATATATTTGTCCAGCACCAATGTCACAGAGGCTAAGATTTCTGATGAACCGAAGTCATCGAATACGTCGGTCAAACTGGCCGCAAATTTAAAACAAGAATGTCCGAACATTTGAAATGTTTTTTTAATCATGACAACAGCTCTGTGTTTGCTAAGCATCTGTTTGACCACGGTCACATTTCGAATTTTAATCCCAACATTTTATATGTTTGTGACAAAGGTGCCAATTTGGATTTTTTTTAGAAAGTTTTGAAATTGTTTTAGCTTTTAAAAAATCTAGTCATAGGGTTTTAAATGATTTTCTTCCGGACAAATTGTCCCCCCTTTTTACCGTGCCTCTCCCTCCCTCTTTTAACTGTTGACGCTGTTGTTTTTATGTTTCCCGTGACCTTGCCCCGTTAACCCCCGTCTCTTTACTAATAACTTCCCCCCCCCCATCCCAACTTCCTCTTTACTTCCTCCCCGGGAACCCAGTGTATATATCAAGCCACCACCTCTGTACGCTGAAATTTTGGCCTCTGATGGTGATGTGTTTACATTGAAACCGCTCAGACTTGTACTAATAATAAAAGTGTGGAATATTACAAAGTTTTAATTATTACATCATCGAATAGTTATTGGGGGTGTGAAAGCATCATTAGGAAGTCATTGAAAGCTATGATATCGATTGTGGGACTCAGGCTGTGGATGTTTCTAGGATATTGACGGTCGACGCTATCGTTTCCTTGAGTGTAGGGAGGCGGGCGCGGTGTAAGGGAGTTATTGCGGTGTGCCGACGCGAGAGATACACGAACTGCAGAGACGGCGGCGCAGAAAGGGAGGGTGTGGGGGCATTAGGGTACCAGCGGCTGCAAGCGGTGGAAGTGTCTGTCGGTTGGTCTCTGTGTCACACACCACGTTTTACCTCGCCTGGTTGAGTATAAATTCTCGCCGAGTGTGCATTCGCTGTATATCTCCTGCTGGCACAATTCTTGGAGAGGTTAGGGAAAAATATGAGTTTCATTTCATGTAGAAAGTACATTCATTGTTTCGGTTCGTGAGGGAAATAATTTCTTAAGATGCAAATCATTACAGTATATTCATTTTAGATGCATAGGTGAATACACTGTGCTTATAAAGGAAGAGGGCATACAAAGTTGTGAAACTCCGCAAAATGAAAAAAAACCTCTAAATTGTTGAAAAATTCCTGTCTGTTCTCTCTTTTAAATATATTAGGCTCCGTATATGAGTGCCTGACTTTCCCGTTAGCTTCATCTTCAAATCTATTTAATTCAGTCGCTATAACTCCTCGAGCATTAAATTAGGGTTGGATGACTTAGAATTGGCTCTATCGATATGATAACATTTCATTTTACTTCTAAATTGTGTGAAAAAGACATTTGATGCTAGCTAATTTAGGTTTCTATTCTCATTTATAGAGGTCTCGCCTGTGTAGGTGATGCTACATTTGGGTGATTCATTATACCTAAGTGTCAAACTTGTTAAAAATATGTTAATGTTTTGCAAACCATTGCCATACGGGATAATATGAATATAAATATTGCGTGTAGGAACATTATTCTCCATGAATACATCGCGCGTGTAAGGAATTCAAAGTGGACAATGATGCCCTAAAATATTCCATAATATGACGTCCATAATGACTATGAAAAGTTCGTTAGGAGATAAGAAATAAATGCTCAAGGCTGGCGTAGTCTGCTGACCATGTCAAACCGATTGATTCATGACACCTATTATAGTACATTAATTGAATTTTAGGAAAAATGAATAAGCGTAATAAAATATCTACCAAGAAGACCTAAAAAAATAGTAGAGTAAGTCAAGAAAATGACGCTCTTACGTCGCATATTTCGTATTTGGTTTAGCCTGTCTCTTTCTGAAACTTCAGCCCAAGTATTCTTATTGCAATGGCCGCTTCGGAAAGGGTAACGTTATTTTGTTTCCAATATTTTTACGGGAGAATGTACTATGTCTTCCGAATCATTCCCATAGCCCACCCTCTGCTCGATGACCCCACCCACCACCCTCAGGGCCCAGAGGGGGAGAAAAGAGCCTTGTTGTTGACCCTACAGGGGCCGGCGATGCCGGATCGATGCGTCGGTCATTGAGAGGCGTCGGGAACAAAAGAAGGATTTTGGTGCGAAAGCTCGTAAATGTCTTCTGGTCTCGCGAGCGATCACCGGCGAGCCAAAGGTGGATGTTGATGGAGAGGTGGGTCAGCGTGCTTTTTCGGGGAAGCGGGCAGGGCTTCGTTTGGGACCAGGGTGTGGGGGTGCAGGCCCCCGGACGACGAGTCCCTTGTTGAATGAGTCCGCATTAGCCAAAGGTTTGCTTTTCGTGGGAGAGCTCTTCGTTAAAAAGATCAATAGCACGTGTTCCTGTTGCGTAAATATTGCATTTGTTTAAGTGTAAGCTGGCTGCCTCCTCCTTCAAAGGTGTATTCGCCCGTCACTTTGTTACGGCAAGACGGCGGCTATTTTTCAACGCATATTCCAGGAAGCTGCCCCTGGTGAAGCGATTGTGTTGGAAGTTTGCTTAAATCGCCGATGCTTTTTGCGTCCTTATTTTTTCCGATATAACTTTCACTCGGAAACATGTTAAGTTTGTCAGAGCTATTTTGCCAGGAGAATTGATATCCACATAGTCTGTGAGTTATTCATGCACATGCGCCTGTATAAAAATACTTTCTATGAATTTCTTCTCACTGATCATTGATGCTTGGTATTATTTCATTGCATACATTAGAATCCCAATAAGATCCTGATATAACATTCACTAGTACCAAATAAATATTATTTTTAACTTATCTTCGAGAATATCGTGTATTGCGCATTTACTAATTTGTTTATACACATATTTATTATGGAATTATGGTAGTATTTCCCTCCATACTCTCATTTAAGTGAAATGTGATATAGAAGCAGCTTTGTCAATCAATGAAGTCCAGCGCATTTCACCCTATAGAGATCCCGAAATTCTCTCGTCAGTATCAATGATTTTTTAAACACCAAATCACCTAAGAAACCTATGCTCTAAATTCTGTTACCTCCTAATTCAAATCAAACAATTCTACGAAAGGACTATAAGCTGGTGTTCATTTTACCTTTTACTGTAGCAAAATTACTTATTTTCATACCACTCCAGAGTGGGTTTTTTGCTCTGCTCTCTGTGACGATTCTGGTGGTCCGTATGCTCCTGCGATCCCGATAAGTCATTGGCTTGTCATCATGTTTCTCAGGGGCCGATCCACCAGAACTTGACAGAAACACCCATGCCTCGGTCATGCGAAAAACCTACCCAGGCGGGACTCGCACCCGCGACCCTCGGATTAGCAAGTGAGGACTTTATTTCGGCGCCACCGGGGATGGTTTTGGCAAACGACCTGTTGTATGAATCACTGCTAGTGTTGTAGCGACATTGAAGGAGAAGGAAAAGCAGTGCATGGCTTGATATTTCGCTGTATTTCCAATATCTTACATGACTTCTTAGTAGAAGATCGACTAATGGCTGCGCAACGGTAGTCCGGGTTGGCCGAGGTCGCAATGAGGGCATGGCTAGGGTAATACTCCCTGAGCATCGTCGTGGCCACGCTTTAAACCCTCTCCAAGGGTCCAAAGGACGATTAAATTCACCCGTTGATGTCGTAGCAAGGCGGACCAAGTGCGCTGGGGGATTGGGTGAGTTAACTGACTTCGTGTACGACACTAGTAATGCATAGGTTATTTGCTTAAAGCTACTTCACAGATAAATTCGGCTCACGATGCCTTATAGAGTGACTTTTAATATATATGCAGCATGCTTAGTTGATCATCCAAGACATTGCAGACATAAGTAGATAATAAGTTCGTAAAATACAGAATGTAGGTTGATTAAAAGAAAAAAAGCTATGAAATTTGCTCGGATAAAGAAAGTGAGGCTCTTCTTAAAAGCAGGAGGGCATGAGTTGGAGCAATTGTGACAATTTCCGTGGAACAACTTAATTCCTGCGTAATAACTATGGTTATATGTTGGAGTAAAATGCTTGTAGCAGTAGGGAGATAAGAAGGAGAATCGCTTTAGTGAAGGAGGCGTTCAGAACAAGGGAGGAGCTGTTGACAGTGACCTTGCGTGCCAATGTAAAGAAATGGTTGACAAAGAGTCTTATAACGGTGCATACTTTCATTGCATGGAGACCTAGACTATGAGAACGGGAATAGGCTGCAGGCGTTTGAGATATGGGTTTGGGATATGGAGGAGAACGGAGAGAGTGCGGTGGACGTAAAGGAAGACGAAGAAGGAAGTGCTCGATGTGGTGGGTGAGGAGAGGAAATTTCTTGAGGACATTAGGAGGAGGCCGATTAGGTGTAAGGAATGGGTTATTAGGGGTGATTATTTGCTAAAAGCCATGGTAAGGGGGAGGGTGTTGGTCGAGCGGGGATGTGGAAGAAAGAGAATGGGCTCTATGGACCGAATGCAGAGAGGTGAGATGTATGCTGAGCTGAAGAAAGAATTCGCGTTTGGAGGAAGGTGCTTGTGTCTGTAGAAGTCCAGAGGAGTTTAACTCTCTTCCAATTAAGCATTCCTAAACCGGTAGGTCTCCTACAAAATTAATGGTAGTCTCCAATAGCCGTAAACAATTGGCACCACTCGTCAGAGTACACAAACTTTGCTGTGTTGGTTTGCCGGGATGGGACTTCCACAGCAGAGACCAACCCCAGCTTCTCCACCAGAATACCGTCCTGTGATGGTTTACGGGAAGGACGATTCCACGCCAGTGACCAACACAGCCGCAATCACACAACCCAGATAGGATCTTTTGCTAGGCTAATTTTATTGCTAATTGCAAGATTTGTATCACGCTCTTTTGGAGCAGTTTCTCCCAGAAGTTGGGCCCATTTGTTTGTGTGATTGAGTGATTTTGAGTGCTTGTGAGTGTGCGTGTGTGTGTGGTTGTGTTAATAACAGGCACCTTTAGTAGGGTCTTATTAGCCTTACGAAGAATCCCAGGTTATAACCCTAAGTATCCTTAGCGGGGTCCCATTAGCCTAGCAAAGGATCCTATCTGGGTTATATGATTTTTGCTGTTTTGGTCACTGGCGTGGAAGCATCCTTCCCGTAAACTATAACAGGAGGGTATTCTGGTGGAGAGGCTGGGATTGGTCTCTGCTGTGGATATCCCATCCTGGAAAACCAACATAGCAAAGTTTGAGATCTCTGACGAGTGGTGCCAATTGTTTACGGCTATTGGAAACTCCATTTAATTTTGTATTTGTCTAGCCGTAAGAGCTCACCCCATTATTGTTATTGTTACGGTAGGTCACCGTTTTAATAATATTAACCACTGTATTCCTACGTCATGCTTCTTCATCGTTTGAACTCACATATACCCATGACACCATTCAATTTGAGGTGAGCACAATCAAAATAGCTAAATTATTGATGTTAATCCTCTGATAGTGGCCTTGTTTTAATTAATTTACCATAATGTGGTATACTTGCCTGCCTTTCTTCATTTATTAGGTTTATAAATTCCTTTAGGACCAATCTCTTGTTCTTAGGACCCCTGATATGTCTTCTCCTAAAAGTTTTATCTCAGCACATTCACCAATATTTTATTCGGTTCATGCAACTCTTTCTTACACTCTTAATCGCAATCCGCATATTATATCACAGCCTTTTCCAAAATCTGCAGGAGGCGAGGGTGTAGTTCAACTGCATTAGACCTGGGTCCGTGGAAGGGTATCGCGATCCCTTTATCGGATACACGGTGCCGAATATTTGCCGAAAACATTCCGAAAGCGCGGCGGGGTGCGGTCAAGGCGATAACGGTCGTCGCCCTCCCGGCTACTGCTGGACCATTAATCTTCGCGAGAGCCGTGGAGTGAAGACACGGGTTGCCGCTATTTGCGGCGACAGCGGCTGAGGGGCGCTAATGAGGTGGACGCGGCCGGGGTGGCGACTCATGGGCGAGTAGAGGTGTTTGCGGGATTCTGAAGGTTAAGAGGGGCGTCAAGAGCACCACTCTACATGGTACCCTGTAATACACCTCAAGGGTTTTTTTGCAGGATGTGAATATTCACTAGCGTACTATACTACACTGAATGCTACAAATGTTATAGCAACTGCGAGTGTTAATGCATTCTGCAAATGCATGGCAATATATGTCGGAGGAAATTTAAAGAAACATACACTACGCTGTATGCTGCAATATTTTATAGAAAATGCAGATATTAATATAAGATCTGGTACTAACCGGCGCACTTGATGTATGAATTCTCCACTAGGTTAGTCTCTTCATACTGGCCGACGTGAAGTTTAGATTCCCGACTCGTGTATCTAAAGGTCGGGCAGTATGGAGAGCCTAACCTAATGGAGAACTCGGGGAGAACCCATGCATACAGATATTAATGTATAATACGAATGCATTCATGCACAGATATATGATTGGTCCAAGATGCAAGCAAGAAATGCTGTTAATACTACGATGCATATCAATACAGAAAATTTGGATAGCAAAATCATCAATTAGTTACTCTAACTGTCGAACAATCAAATTATAAAGACTCGGTAGTTCTCTCATGACCTTTTATATTTCCATAACATTGATGGCATTTTGAACCTGTTCTCTCTGCAGTCACCTTATAAGCGGGTAGAATACGGGCTATATATTAGATTTTTGAAGGAATCAAGTGTTGACAGGGAAAATATGATGAAATCCAACAATACTTTGGATGATTATTGAGCGGCAACTGAAGTTCTGATGCAGATTTAAAGCAGATTCCCGATTTCATCGTTGGTGCAGTGTGGAGAGATCATTAAGTGCAGTACTGAGCCCGTCGGTTGGGGCGTTAAACGGTGGGCTCTTGGTGTCTTTCGTGAAGAGGCCGATAGTGTTGAAATCAGGTTTCTTTCAATTTACATTTGCCTGCTTAAGAACCTGATGTCAATGGTAAAAATGCCAAAAATAAACACTGTGCATAAACACACTCTGGTGCAAGTGAAATCGAAGTTACTATGATTAAGGCTTGAACCCAGATATACTAATTGCTGATCAGGTGATGGAAGCCAGTTACATCAGCTAAACATTATTAAGGGGAATTATCCGGAGATCCCTCTCTGAATATCGGTCTTTTTAACAATTTTTTAATGGTAAATTTCTAATTTTTGATGACATATGAATACATTTGCTTGAAGAGTGCTTTTTCTGATTCCTTAATTATATTAAATGCAGCATGGAGGTCGGAGTAGCAGTATATATGAGCTACAGACCGGAAGCAGTGTGTAGTTTTGGTTATGAGATCTTAATGAGAAATCACAAGCCATATAAGGAAAGGAACTAATCCTTTCTGATTTACTACCACGAAAAATGATGATGCGTTTGTTTAGAAAGTCATAGAAACACGAATAGGTCACATTTGTTGAGGTCTTTGGCTTGGTCTGGATTGACTCGAGGATATAACTGGGGAAGAAGTGGCAGTGGAACATTATCATAGTGGGAATCTTTAATCGTGATCTAAGATACTTATGCGTATCTTGTTGTCTCAGCAATTCTTCTTTGAGATGTGTTTAGAATAATTTTCAATGCTACATTCTTATGACGAAGGGCAGTATTTAGTTGATTGTGGACGGAATGTACGATTATGACCATGAGATGGGCTGTTGTGTACTCGGATGAAGATTAAGTTCAGTAAATGTCTGCGAATGGCTGGACTCCATGGACGTCCCAATACGGTCCATCCTTTTAAAGTTCGTTTTGGTGTTTTCATCCAGCGGTAAAATCCCCATTCGTTAAAAATTACGTCATTATGTTCTCCTGGGTTAAAGCGTTAAACACCTGGATAAAAGCCTTTGTATCATATTAAAACATTTGGGTAGCTTACTAGCTTCAGTTATATCAAAGTTGCTTTTTTACATAAAGTCATTTATTTTCAAATGTAAAATTGTGAGACATATATCGTTGACGTGAAGAGAAGCAATTGATTATTTCATTGTCAATCAACCAGAAGTAGAGGCAAAAAGAATTCGTAAGGAGTTTTACTGAATGCGAGATAAAGTGAGGGAAACAGTGGTGGGTGGGAATCAAAGTAAAAATGAGGAGGAGGCATGGTGGAGAAGATAAAGAAAGAGTGACCAGTGGATGATGCCAGAGAGAAGGAAGATTTGTGCGCTGATTCCTCATTGAATACCACAACAATTCGAGATGAATAAATATTCAAATTTATCTATTATCAGAATTATTTAACTGGTAAGTTTTAGTTACCAGTAAGTATGGGAAAATATGCAAAGTACACTCTTGCATACTGCCTCTCTGATTGGAAATTTTTCATCGTTAGTTTAAGGATGAAAAAAATATTTTATGATTATCAATTTTAGCACCATGCTGATTGTGTTTAACGTCATTTTTATTTTTTTAATGCATGTTAATGCTTAATAAAGTAGTTTTGAAAAAATTCTAATTATTTCCGCTACATGCTTTATTGTGGAATGATACGCAAAATTGATTTTACTCACTGCTATTGAGTAAATTTGACAGCTTTTTGACATATTCTATGACGAACCTTTGAATTTAAGTTCTGGGTCCGGAGTTTTTCTTCGTGTCTTATATTTAGTAGCACTTGAAGAGCAGCTTACCTCTTAGGTCGGCATCTCTCTGTGGTACTAGGGATGTGTGGCACTGCTATATTTTTGCTTTGAATTTGTTATAATTTTCATGTTTTCTAACATAAGCCAATTCAGATATTTTAGGATGTAATTATAAAATGATATGGAACTTGCCAAAGAAACAATCATGGAAAAAATGCCCCGTAACATGTCAAAATGGAAATTATTTGAAATGAAATTTAGTGTTAGTACTGGAAACTTGGGAACTGATATAAGTTGATGCATGAATGCAGTCACAAAGAAAGTCATCGCCCGGAGAGTCAATGGGTTAAAGCAGGTGTCTCCAAACTACGGCCCGCGGGCCTCATCTGGCCCGCAAGATGATTTTATCCTGCCCGCAGAAGAGTTTGCGGAAATGCGCCGCATAATTTTTGCTTGGATGGTCGCTACTTGTGAGTTATTAGCGTTTCAAAATTCAAATCTCAGTTTCATAAGATTTTAAAAGCAATAACACAGTAACATCATTCATATTGATGGTTTTGTGATGATAATATGAGAATTTGCTGGTACTAGTGTTCGGCATCATCAATATACGATAATTTAATTTCACATTTTATGTCGTTACTTAATAAAATTTTCTTATTTCGATAAAACGAAAAAAAGATATACCTATGTAGAGTTTCATATTTTTTTTACTATAGCCCGCTGAAAAGTGTTCAATTGCCCGTTGTGGCCCTCGTTGCGATAAGTTTGGAGATCCCTGGGTTAAAGGGACGGAAAATAGACCAGTTCCTTGTGCCGTGTATGTGATTTTGTCACAATATAACATCGTCTTCTGTGGCTCCGATGTGTCGTCGAATAGGAGCGCTTGGGTCATAGGGAATGGTTCCGCTCAAGGGTCGAGCAGAGTGGAAGGTCGGAATGGGAAAGGTTGCACGGAACGAGAAAGGGAGCCTATAGGTTGGGGGGTGGAAGAGGGCGCTTCGAGGGGCATGTTTGGGGGGTGGCGCGTGGGGCATGAGATGTGGCTGGGGGCGGCAGATATGCGTCGCTCGATCGGTGTGTTCGGCCGAGGGGAAACGTTTGACCGCCGTTGGTCGAGGGACAAAGTGTGACAAAGGGTAATCAAACGAAGATAAGGAATGAGGGATGGGCGGGTTGGCATGGAGATGGGACGGGGCAGATAGGGCGATATTGGGTGGAGAGGGGCAGGAAGGGGATAAACATGCCACGGGGAACACACTCCTGGGCAGAGCACGTCCGCCCACCACTCCCGGACTCGTGAAGGGTCGTTCACAAAGCGGAGGATCGAATTGAATCGTATCGCTTCAACCCTCCCATTCATAAACAAGTTGCGAGTGTGCGGGAAATTTATAGTGGAATGATCTTATTATTGGGAAAGTATATGAAGTTCGTGTACTGAAATTTAGGTCAACGTAAAAACAATGAAGACTATTTCAAAAACATTTATGGAGTAAGGGATAGATCTACAGGATGTTCGGAAGGGAAGCAGAGCTGATGATATAGAAATGGAAGGGAATTTGTCAGACAGAACATCAAAAGAAGATATGTAAAGGAGTGATGATGAAGAAAATTGTACATCGTATCTTTATGTCTTGTTGACCTTCTCACTCTCATAGAAAAAAAAATGATGACGTGGTTCGAGGATCAGGGCTTCCAGATCGTGATAATGTTTGCAAAAATCTTGGAATTTTTTTCTGTTTTAACGCAATCAAGTATATAAAGCTCATGTAGTGGCACTCCACTTGGGATCGCTCCCTAGCAAAAACAAGGAAAAACGTTTTACATACGATAGAAAACAATTTAATGCTCAGCCTGTCAATAACATCACCGGAATATATTTAGTAGGAATACTTTAAAATGTGTAATGGTTGTATCTTTCTTTTTGACAGATTGATAAATATTTCCACCTCATCATGTTTCTTTTGACTCCTTTTCCAGCAAAAAAGTACCAGTTCAACGGAATCATCATTCTCAAATATTTTGAAGCAAATATGTACTTGCGTCTGGAGTAATGAGGGATATTGGAATTGGTTATCTTAAAGCAGTTGCTATGTAGGTGTTTCATAAATTATTGGATACATGCACCTGAAACGATCACTTCTTCTTTAGTAGTGGACATAATTTCTCTTAAGCGTCTAACTAAAGTGTTTACTGTAATAGCAATTCAACTGTGTCAAATCAGGTGGATCGACTTAAAAAAAACATTGGATATCAAGTTAGTTGATCTCGCATGAAATTCACTTGTTTCCGTTCTCCTTTTAAAACTTTCGTTCAATATGGCAGCTTGAGTGCTTGCTACTATTCTCAATCGTTTGTGTTTGGATCCTTGGTATTTAAAAATGCTTTATAGGAATGCCAATCCTTACTTAAGAGCCATGTCGATAACACCTTCAAAGCAGAAAACATCCATCTCCCATCTTTGTCCTTTTCTTTCTCGCTTCTTATTTCTGGTGCTTATGTGGGATACATTAAAAAATATTAAATGCTTATAATAAGAAATTAATATCAGAAATATTCATGCGGACTGTTTCTCACTGAGACAAGGAACATTGGAAAGCTCGAACCTAGGAGGATGGAGGATTTCAAGACTTCATTCAGGAGGTGGATGCTGAATATCAAATCGACGGATAAGATAATAAAACCAAATGAAGAACTATTAAGAATACTAGATCCTGATGAATAGGCCATACATAGATTGATAATGAATTGAAAAAGAAAATATATAAGGGTGATTTAAATGTTGCAAAGATAAACGAAATATTTATAGTAGGCTCAGATTTTTTAGACATGTTGTACGGCGTTTGGAGATAGAAGGTAGGAAAGAAAGTAGGGCGATTGAAGCTCAAAGGAAAAAGAGTGAGGGAAGCCTTGAAAAAGAGAGGGATTTTGTGAGAAGTGACATGGTAAAGTATGGTGTGATGCCAACGGATGCCCTAGGTAGAAGAAAATGGAGGGGACTGACTACCAAAACCTACCCTCGACACTAATGATAAAGGCAAGGAAGAAGTACAAGACCAGGTAAAGTGGATACGAAACAATTGCACTTCGAGAACATAAACGAGTTAGCAGATGACAGGGTAGAAAGGACCGCTTTGTCAAACAATCTTTTAATTGAATTATTAGTGATGCTTTTTTGAGCTACAGTAATGGCATTTCATCTTAATGGCTTGTGGTTTAATCAGGGGAGCGGCAAAAATTTTCAGTTCATTCCCAATTCCTATTTGTTAGACCACATCAAGTGCAGTACTGCGCCCGCCGGATGGGATGCAAACCTTTGCCAAATGGCTCATCACCGTCCACTATGCCATACTCGTCTATTCTCAATGACGTGGATGACCTTTAGTTGTCGATCGACTCCCATAGTAACGGAGAATTCAGCTTCATATTTCCTCGGCCATTGTCGTCCCAATCCCTTCCCTTCCAGCCGCTGGCTTCATTTCCAAGCCAGCCATCTTCGAGAGTCAGTGCGCGAAGTTTGAAGCCGGGACGGAGCTGGTGATGGAGGAGCCAATGGCGATGCATGTAGCGGGGAGGGGAGAGGAGGGCGAGTTCTCCCATCTCGCGTGCATGGGCACGATCTGGACCGAAACGCAAGCCCTCCTTTGCAGATCGTGTCAATGAGCTGAGGAGTATTCAGGGATGAACCACGCGACATCGGATTTCCTCTCATTTGCATTTTCCTATATGCGATATGTTTTCGGAAGGAGATCTTAACCGCATTCATTCCTTTTCAAATCTCGTTTTGACGTGAAACCTCTTGCGATTCAGTACGGATGAGGTCAACTATGCCTGGCGGTATGCAACGAAATTGTGTATACAAAACATTTCCTTTATACATTTTGAAACGTAAGGGATATACAAATAAGCCTCAAACCATTGAATGGAAGGAACTACGTAGAGTAAAAAAATTAACCTTCTTGTATTTCCCAACGCCATCGTAAAAATATTATTTGGCTGCCAATCATGAGTTTTTAAACGCGTCGGTCGTTGTCAACGTGAGATTTATGTAGGTGTGCGTGAAATTCTTCGAGAAGTTGGCTTTTTGGCTTTATTGGATAATGTATAAATAATTTAAGGGATTAACCACGAAACATGAAAAATTCACAACCTTCAAATAATAAACAATTGAGAGACATAGATTGTGAAATATTGAAATGTTGGTGCATTTCAGGAAAAATATCTAAACATCTCTAAAATTAAGAAAGTGAATGCCTAAAGAATCTGGTTACAGGAATAGAAACGAGATTTAATTCCGTAATTCAAGTCTGTAATCCAAGAATCGTTCCAGAAAACATTAGCGGTGACAGCCTAGTCAGAGTCTATTACAATTGCGAGATCGCTGGAAGCTAGCAGTGACCGCGGCATTTAGTCATTGCAACTCATGTACACACTCAAGTCAAATGAGGTCCTTTTACGCTCTTAAATATACAATACTCTCGAAGGAAATACCTGTTGGTTTCTCTTAGCCGTTATTTGTGATATTTCCAACATGCAAGAACCAATTTGTGTCAGAGGAATAGGTATAAAAAATAAGGTAGGCATTCGATAATGAAAAGTAAGAGGTATTTAAAATTAACTTTATTTTACATTTACAACACTTGTTTCGGTTTTTTTACTTTTTGCGTCTTCAGGTGCATTGTACCGTACGTGTTGTAAGTTTAAAATAAAGTGGACAGTATTATATCGATTACTTTTCATTTTTGATAATGCAGTTCCAACATATCTCGTCGGACACTCCTGTCTTCATTAGGGTATTCAATTGTAATCTTACTATAGTGCGAAATTTTCCAGAGAGGAAAAAATCATAAACCTTGGAACGAAACTCGGACCCGGATCCATCGATAAACTTGGGTTCGAGTCCCGGTCAAGGTGAATGATTTTTCCTCTCTGGAATTCCGTCTTTGTAACTTGCGGGGAATCCGTAAAGGAAGTACCGTGACCGGTATCCTCAAAACTCATAGCGCACTACAAGTAAGTACCCGTAAATTACGCTGAAGAATGAGTGTTTTTAGTCTGCATCCTTACATCTCTTCCTGCAAACAATTTTAGACATTGAAAGTCATGTGTGAGAGACTTCAAAAATAAGTTATGAGGAGATGTAACTAAGTTTAAGAAGATTATTGGGAAGTTTATCCTCCTATTCTGAGCGAACTATTCACTCTTCTTTATTTTTACCATTTTAACTAATAAAAAAACCAACGATGGGATAAAAATTGAATCGTTGTAGAAATGACGAAATGAAATGAGATAAAGATCAGGTTTTGATTCGTACATTGGGCTCGAAACTTTGCCGAGGTCCCCAAAGCAGAATGTGTTTTATCTTTCTGCAACGGTTGATGCTAAGACGAAAAACTTTCTGTGAGGGCGGGCGTTTTAGTAGTAAATTAACCATAAAGGTTTTTTTAGGTAAATAGTAGGCAACTATTGAACACACTGTTCCAATATTTTTTTCAGTGTATACAATATCTTTCTGCAGCCCTCGTTTTCGTTCTGCGACAATGTCGCGCCGTCGCTTGATGTTCTGCTTTGGGGGCCAAGGTGAATATTTATATTGGCCAAGTTTTTTATTTAATTTGCGTGGGAATCAATTGCAATATGAGAAATGATAAAGCAACTCCTCCATCACCCGTAATTCAAGGAACTTTTAGGGTTTATGGAACGTTATATTGAAGATTTATTGCCTCAACGTTACGGAGACATCTTTGAATAATGATGCCCGATATTTTAGGGAGGATGGCGAAGTTTCTGTATTCCCAGCCGCTTGCCATTTGATGACAAGTTTTACGCGTTAAAACCGTAATATCAATCATGATATGGCATGCCATTAAATACATATGATAGGAAACCGAAAACATGGACAGATCATTCCAGGCAAGCATAAGCGAGGAGCCCAGTGGGTGTGGATGGAGGTAGGCAACTTTCCCTGCTTGTAAGATGATTGCTTTGCATATATCACAGGATGGATGGAAACATTTTTCAGCCCTTGGTAATCACCGTCTTATGGTTGTTTCTTTTTAAAACCTCTCATTTTTAGTTTTTGACTTTGACGGAACGTTTTCCTTCACATCAGCCATTAGTAATGCTACTTAAATAATGGTGTCGTAATAACTTTTGAGGCCTTGCCAAAGGATGTATAGCCCGGATAACATTAAAAAATATATTATATGTTTTCAAGAATACTTATCGCACCTCTTTACTCTAATTAACATTTATAATTTTCGTATGAAAACATTAATTTTCTAGGATAATTTCAACCTAACTTTTTTATACTTGCTATATTTATATAATTGGAGGAATCAAGAATTTTATAACTAAATTTATGGATATGCTAGTGCCCGTGCGAACTAGAGTTACATATCGCAAATTTGGGTCTTGCTATACATTTATGATTTCTTTATAACATTTGAGAAAATAATTAGGCACTCCAGTGAAGTAGTTTTATTAAACTGAATAACCAAGAGTAAACTGCCCTGTAACGCTTTTCAAAATTCCCTTGGAATCTTTATCCTGTATGCCCATGTATAGTATTGATTTTTTCCTCTTAGCTATGAACTTAGAGCTCGTAATGTTTCTTTGCACATGTCTCTTATATATCCGTACTCTTTTGAACATTTTTAAACCTTTTTTGCGTAAAATATACGCCAGCATGCAGTTTTCATACTCTTGAGAGACTTGGGAAAAACGTTTAACCTTTAAATTCTCTCGAGCTAGGTTATTATCCACTCCAACCTACTTTGTTATGACCTCTTAATATTCATTAAATTTTCCCTTGCTCGGCGAGGGGAAAATATATTCCATCAGCTGAAATGGCGTGAATGTAATTTTGCCAAAACCATTTGTTTCTATTATGAATCTATGCGTCTTCGTTCCACTCCTGACCTCAGGTTTTTGTTCTCTACCTCTCTCTCTCTCCTCTTTCTTCCTCTTGCTTCTCGTCTTCTCGTTCACTTACATCCAGCGCCCTCAGCTCTTGTTCCATTTTCTTGTCGAGTCCTTTCTTTTCTACTTCCGCCTTTTCTGCTACCACCCACCTTGCTTTCTCACTCCGTCCTCCCACTTACCTCCTCGGTCTCCAGCTGCTTGTAAATGGCTCTGAGTACACCTGGAAACATTTTCATTAAACTTGGAAGGAATTTCGGAGAGTGCGCCCTAAGAGTTTCATACCGGGGTGATGTAATCAGGAAGAATACGCTCTTATGGGGCAAAGGGAAACTGCAGACGGCCTTGGCGTATGCAGAGGAAGAAACGCGAAATATGAGGACAATTCCTTCTTTGCCACGGCTTTTGCAACACTCTCTCGCACATTTTGAAATGCGGTGCTGTTTTAGGTTTGCCTGAATGTTATTCAGCGTAATGCTACTTTGTTATCATGAATGGCCATAATCATGTATAGAAAATTAGATTTACGATTCACAAATGCTTGTCACATTGAGCAATCGTTGTTTAGAAAAATAGTACAATTTAAATAACTGGTTAATTGCGTTTTATAATCGGCATATTATTTATGTTCACAAAGCCATAGCCAATGGAAATATCAGTAGTTGGACTTAATTACAGAAAAATATAGTCTGAAAAGAGATTTTGCGTGAAGATTAAAATGCTGCGGAAAAGAGAGACACGACATTACACAAGTGAAATTTATAAATATTTCAAAGTGGATCATATTTTGGAGGACATACAACCTCAGGTCCTATTTTATTGGTAGGTTGATGGAATACCTACTTATTAATGCAAATAAAGCACGATGCAATAGCCGTACTGAGATAAATGTCTTTAACAGTCTCCCATCGTCTTTAACCGTGGACATTATTCATTATTTATAAAACAAATTTAATGTCCTTTACGGTTTATTAGTCAGGCTTTAATATATAAAATCTGAATTAGCAAATTCATAAGCGCTAATTGTGGTACTTTATTAGTTAAAGGGGAAAAATAAACCTACGAAATGTACTTATAGTGCAATATACTTGCACAAATAGCACTTCTTGAGTTGATTTTGATCTGTATTCTGTTATTGCTGGCAATTTATTCTTTCCATTATTCAACAATTTTCCCTTAGGAATGGCTCATCTGGAGTGATTCGTGAATGGGGGCTGACGATAGTTGAGTTAACATGAAGGAGTCTGAGCCTTGATAAATATAAATTCGGCTCTCTTCGGGGGAGGAAAGTAGTGTAGAAGAAAAACCAATCGTAAATCCTTTTGGGGTTCTCATCTCGAGGAGGAGGACGAATTGAACTGTGTGCGAATTGCTGTGGGTGGGGACTTAGTGAAGCATTGCTTCGGCCCCACACCTTGTGCGCGGCGTGTAGCACAAAGGGTTCTACCCCTAAAGCTGTTGAATTTCCCCACCACCCGCAAATCCCCTTGCGCTCCGCCAATCACACCCTTTCTTGTCCAAACCTCTCACTCGCACAAACGCAATTCCCTCCAGTCCTTTTCCCGCTTGGCGATTACTCCACCCCCTCCACCCCCTCACGTCATCATCACCCCTTCCATTGTATTATTCTCCTACCCCACACAACCCCTCCTCTCAGTCGTCCGCAACACTATCGCATGTCCGCTGCACCACTGCAGATTGATTGCGGTGCTCACCACCAGCCGGCATTGTCGGCTCTGCAAGTTTTGAATGTGATGGGTTTCCACTTCTGTTGGCTAGGGTCGCGCGGACGGTAATTGGTGGCGGGACAAAGGAGGTATTCCTCCGCCTACTCCGATAGGTTTTGGGATTCACACAACGCACGAACGTCTGTCTCTCTCTCCCATTTCATTTGTGATTGTCACCCCCAAGGAATAATTCAATTCAGAGAATTACGCACGTAATAAATTAATTAACTAGTCAATTTATTAGCAATCTAGAATTTCAATTATTCTGTTAATAATTCCCTCATCAAAACGTTGCATTTAATATAACAAAGTGAAGGTATGTAATTTGAATTTCTCTTATCAAAGCCGTGATGTATTCCGAGCTAACAGGATTACGCTATACTCAAAGGATAGGATCATGTTTTGATCTTTCAGTATTTTTTGGGTCAAATTTAGGAACATTTTTATTTTTTATTGATTAAGATTGAAAGTTGAATGGAAAGTTCTTATATTGTTCCTGTATGAATTCATTAAAATGTACATTTTATTATAAGTAATGCCGATGGCCATGTAGGCAATCCACCGACCTGGCTACCCAAGGGTCTTGTGTCCAAATGTTAATCGAAAATGGATATTGTTGTTTTCATCGAAGTAAAGAGGTTAAATTAGATAGTATAAATGTTGGGATTAAGATTATTTAAAAATGAAGCCCTGTGTTGATACCGAGATATTTGTTTAAATCATCTTCAATAACATATATTTATACTATTAAGAGCCATCTAATTACAAAAATTTTAATTCTAAAACTCTGATTACTTAATATGAAAGAACGTTTTAACCCTTTCGCAGCGTATCTGGTTTTTAACCAGTTTTCTTAAAAAATGTTATTTTACAATGAAAGAACTAAAGTCGTGTTTCTATTTTTTTATTTATTTTTTAAATCCTAATGCATTATGCGGCAGCTGTAACATATTTATCGTTAAAAATTTCTCATTTTGTTGATAAATATTTTTATTTACAAAAATAATATATTTTTCTCATAAATGTTTTTGAAAATATCAATTAAATATTATTCCTGCATTTTAAGGTAAGGATTTTGGAATAAATTGTATTATCTACGGATTAGGTACAATAAATTAATATCTTTTTCATTTAATTAGAATATTTAAACATTTTATGCTAATAACAACAGCATGTTTTGCACGTATTGCTTTCAGAAATTAAAGTCCCAAAAAATCACGAAGTAAATTTATTTTTCCATGGCTTACAGGATAAGATGCAAATTCTGGTACATTGGGGATTTTGTATTATATTTAGCAATAAATATTAACAAGATTATATATATTAGCATGTATACATATTATTGGCATTTGCAAACCTTTATCTTTTTTGCGTGTGATGTATCTCAAAGCATGGAGTTACACACAAGAGAGGTTTTTGGTTTCACAGAAATTGCAAAAAAATGTAGTCTGCTTTCTTTTACAATCACATTTTCCTTTTTTACCGAATTTTGAGGGTAAAACAGAACAAACAGTAACGTTTGGCTTATGATTTTTTTTCAAACTCAGTTGGGAAGTGCCTTTGGGTCAACCTATTTTCAGTGGTAGGTGTAAATGTTCGGTGACCCTTTTTCAAAGTATATCTCTTCTGATAACCTTCTAAAAGTCCAGAAATTACTTTTTCTCTATATTTCCTCTGGATTAGTTTTTTTTATTTTTGTAAGTTGTAGCATATCCTAGAATTCACCAATGCAGTCTCAATCAAAAAATGCCATATTGGATGGTACCATTTTTGACTTTTCCTGTTGCACGGATACGTCGAGCAAAGCTGATCAAGATTATCAACTCCCCCCATATTTTTATTGTACAGCACTTGAACATTTGGTTTGTCAACCAACCTATCACCTTTATTTAGACCTAATTCTTATTTTTGATGTACCACAATCCCCAATTGTGGATGGCATGTTTACTTTCCCTGCATCTTGCCAGGTGCATGCAGACATGGTACTCTCAGCGTTTTTCCAAATAATTGGAAGTTCACCACGTTTCTGTTTACCTGATATTATGCCAGTTGGTAACCCCACCCTGTTGGAACGAATCGTTTCACATGCACATATATATTTATCTGTCTCGGTGTTTCAAAAAGGGAAAAACATGAAAAAAATTTGTCAAAATAAAGAATATGCCCTTTATTTTCATATCCCTAAAGTTGCAATTGAACTACCTTGGATCCTAACCATCCTTCTTTTACATTTTAGGGCTCTTTGCCTGTTATTACGTTAAATTTGATTGAATACGACGTTTGGGAGTCACACAAAGACCACAAATTTATTTTCCATTTAGCTGAGAGCTTAGATGGTAGATGTTGCTTGAAATAAAGCCTACCTTTGAATTTTAGGATAGTTTCATCAACAGTAATTTCTCTGTGAGCCTCATATATTTTGGTGTACAAATCTTTTAACCAAATTTATAACTGGCCTGATTTTATACAACCTGTCATTTAATTCTTTATCAGAATTGCTAGCAAAATGTATGAATGAGCGAATCAGTGTGTACAGATCCCTACTAAAAGCGGAAGAAAACCCTGGTGTATGAGTTAGTCAAAAGCTATCACTGAAATAGTCCTCAAGGTTTCCTTTGTGAAGTAGGCCCATGTCTATTTCCACTGCCACAAACGCCTTGATGTCATAATGGTAACACTTTTCCATCTGTGAAATTTTGACCTAGGAGATAACGTTCCCTTTTTTCTTACATTTTCTTGGAATAGTTGTTAGTTTCTCGGTAAATGTGTTTGAATACATCTTCAGGGAAGAGTTTTTTAAAGCACTGTTAGGGCGTACAGTTTTCTATCCCTTTAACCCCGGGTGTACCTTTGAATTCACTCACGCCTTTCACCTTCATTGGTGTTTCTGCTTGCACGTCTCCAACCGTAGACCACACTGGCTGTGCTGTCTTGCTCGTAGAAGGTGTAGACACATGTGATTCTTCTTCAAAATTTACTTCCTCGGTAGACTCGCCAGAATACTCTTCACTTTCCTCATTGCTTCTTAAGGTAAAATGGTATTTATTTCAGTAAATAGAACAGACAAATGTTTACAGAATCTTAATTAGGGCCAAATAGTAAATCTGCTTTAAACATGGTATTTGTAATTGATAAACGGCAGTAAATATTGACAAAAGACCTAGCACTGTTTTTTGAAAAAGACCATAAGGGCTTTAAAAAAATTGCCTATTTTTCGAGTAAAAACTCAAGTATTGTCTTCCATTTCATTTACAATTCATTAATTATATTGTATGAGGGTTGCTGCAAGGAATATAATGCATATGTAAATAGAAAATAATATTCTAGGAGATCGAAACTTGAAAACATATTTGAGCATCTTACCCATTCCGCGCTTTTAATCGTCCTCAGAGTCTGATGCTGTGATGATATCATTTATCTCCAATTCAGTCAATGTCCTCTTTCTTTTTGTAGCCATTGAAACTAGAAAATGAAAGACGCCTAGTAAAAGAGTAGAAGGAACTGATATGAAAATAAAAACGAAAAAAGTACATGTACAATCATCGAATCGAAAAGAGATTGTATGAAATATACGGCCATTTGCCGCTTCAGATCATAAGTGACCAAGTGGCCATCACTTCAATACTGAATACTATTATAAATAAAACTTACCGATTGATTGAATATAAATGAGAGATAAGAAAACGTGTCAGTGAACTCTGTGATGTTGATGAAATGCTGAAAGGTGTTCCTCCGCGTCCATTGTCTTGGGTCGACAAGTTTCGTCCTCGTTTCAAGGAACATCTTCAAGTCGAAGTGACTCCGTCTAGATTTGTCCAGGAATATATCTGCTGATTTTGCGCGTAATTTACATCTGGTGATCCCTGATTGGCCATCTGGTTTTAGCCCTTATGAGGGTCGCTAAGGTGCCGGTATAATCTCCTCCGTCGTTCCGGGAAAGTATCCTCGGCATCTTCTCTGTCGTCCCTGCCACGTATGGGATCGTGGAATGTGTCGTCTGATTGTTTTCGGTCCTTTTTGGGGCCATGACTCCACTTTCTCTATCCTTCTCATAAGGGCCAGAACCAGAGAGCCAATCAGGGATCACCAGATGGGAATTGCACGCCAAATCAGCAGATATATTCCCGACCAAACCTGGCGTGGTCACGGAGTTCACGGCATGTAGAGCGCTCACGCTGCGTTGAATGGGTTCACTTGGTTCAATTTTTCTCCACTAGGGAGCACTGTCCTATTCAAATTCAGGGATGTAGCGTATGAAACCTTATTCGACCCGTGTGGCTAAAGTAAACGTTTTTTCAGAGCAGTGGACAAAAGTCGATCGTCGTGGCGAAGCACAAATAAATGCAGATCGACTTTTGTCGACTATCGCTTTGAAAGGAAAAACAATCACATTCTTAATCACAGTGGTTCATTTTGTGATGGTAAATCAACACTATTTTCATTAGTTAAAGGAATATTATGTACAGTTAAACCTTGTATTTGTTTTCGTTAACCAGAGATCATCCAATTTACCGCTGGGTCCTTGATCTCCATGCATAGTAATGACTCATGATCCATCAGATGAAAATAATAAAAGCGGTGGTATCGTAGTCAATGGATATATAGTGCATGGATATGTCAATTCGTGCACAATGCATGCCGTGTAGTTGCTGGGCAATCTGCCAGAGGGAGCGTAGCACTTGATTTGCCAATTTACGTACATATGTTGTTGTGCCTTTGATCGTCACGTAAATGGATTGCGATAGCATAAGAGCACCTCGATTTAGACTGAAAGCATAACACTTTTCAAGTTCTTTTTCAACCCTCCAATCGTAATCCGGAACGTATATATTCAAGGCTTTTCCTTTGCGAGTTGTTAGTCTTCATCCGTTCGTTAAAACTGAGAACTATGGAAATATTTGAGCTTATAACTGCTCTCTTAGTTATCTTTGACTGAGTACTTACATTTTACCAATTGAAATATTCAATTGATAAAATACCGCTATCAAGATATTTTATTTTAACTTAATGGTTTCTATAAACAATAGATATAATATGATGCTATTTTCGCTTCTGTCGCAATGATGTCAACCTAAATATAAAAATCTATGTTTTAAGATTTACTCTAAATAAAATTTTTGGCTTTGTGTATGTTTTATAAAAAGTTAATTAAAGCTGAGCTTTTTTATACATAGTATATTAGAAAGCTTTGCCTCTGAAGAATGTGGCTTGCATGTAAAAGGAACACGGAGTTTTTAGTCACCTACACCCAAACATTGTAAATTAAAATTCATTCTATCATGAAGACTTTCCAGTCACTGCAAAATGCACAAATGATATGGTTCCCTGTCGCGGGCACAAGTAAAAAATATACACCAAAGAGAGTGAAAACTTCTTTGAAAAAATTATATTACTTGATATCCCAGTTGCCAGCCAGGTGTATTAGCCAGTTTCAAGTCTGCTGTTCTACAATGTGAACAAAAACACCTAGTTCGAATAAACCCCCGCTCAAATTCACCTTGAATTAAGATGGTTTTGTAGTGTAACCAGTTGGCTAACACACCTAACCGGCAATGGGAAGTTCTGGGTTCGATTACCGGCCAAGCGAAGTGTTTTTTTCACGGGGAATTTCACCCTATCTTGAAGGGCTAACCTCATAAAACATTTTTTGTAATTTTGTCTGAAGAAACTTGAAGTTACGTTTTACTATGATATTTATTGGATGAGAAATGAAATTGTCAACTGAATACTTTTAAATATACTAGGCAGCCAAAAGATGAAGATTAAAATTTTAAATAAGCTCTGTGTTTTGTTTTTTCGTTACATTTTTACCCATGCCTTTATAATAGATACTTAAAAAACTTGCTGCTTCAGAACACAGTGTTTTTACACTAATAGAACACAGAGATCTACAAGTGATTAAAGTTAGTTTAATATAGCAGTTTGTAAGGGTGTTGTTGGTAAATTAATAGGTAGAAAATATTTTAAACTTAAAATAATTCAAAGACTTTTTAGCAGTGCTGTTGTGTCTAGTGACATGGCTGTTATTATAGCGTACAATGAATTTTCAGCGTTGATGTTACGCAATAAAAAACATAGAACCTTAAAAACAATTTAAAAGACACCTGCCGCATGAGAAACTAGTATTCAAAGTGCAGAGTTTAAAGTTTCCAAAATTTCCCAACAAGTATCTTCCTAAATTGGAAACAGGAATGTTTTACCTGGCCGCGTTGGTTATTCTCGTTTTTCGATAGTTAATTGTGGTAATGTGTAATTGGAAAATCTTCCTGATGAAAAATCTCTTCTTCAATGCATACCTTTTTCAGTTCAAGTTCCCGATCAACTTTTTGCGTTGATGAAATCGGTTGATTGTTCCCATGCATGTCACTTTTTTCATAATTCTCCTCCGATAGTCGTCTATGTGGTAATCGAGAGGAACATAAATTTTTATGACGACTGTTTAGTTCTGACTGAAAAATAAGAAAAGAAAATTTCTACAGTCACAGAAGGCATTGGTTTCAATGAACGCGTGAATGTTAGCCAAAAATATTTCTAGAGAATAAACGAGACTTAAAGGTCCATTTAGAATGACCGAGTGAAATGAAATGCGGTATACTCAGGTGTGAAAGCGAAATGAGTGGTTTATCAGGAAGGTACGCGGTCATGATTGGAAGTCCACCAGAGGAGCGTGTACAGTTATAGATAACAAGGAATTAGGACAAAACTCACTGGGCATAGGTCGGCTCGGTGCCGTCATTAATTCTTGCGGAAAGGAGGAGACTCCACCCCAATCCAACTTTTGCTGCTTTTGGATACCGAGTTAATTACCTTGTCAAAGGACTAAAGAACCCGGCTGCGAAAAAAGTACATTTATTTTCACATATATGGAAGTGTATGCATATAAATATATACGCGTAGTAAGCGAACCCATGGGCCGATAAATTGGCTTTCTGGCCTGTCTGGTGTGGGAATGGAAGTCCCCTTTGGGGGAATGGGGCCCGTCACTCTCGAGGAAAAAGAGGAGAAACATTTTAAAGAAATATTCATTTCAACGTACACCCGTAATTGCTCCATATTCCATATCCCCGGGAAATAAAATGGATCTTGACGGTCGTTTCTCTTCATTCCGGCAGAAAATGGATTAGAAAAATTAAATTTCATGAAAAAATATGTTCTGCAAAAGAGGAAGTTGCACTTTTTGAAGGGACTTCATAGGTTTAAGTCCATAACTGGAGACCATTTTTCTTAAGGCTTGAAATGCACGACTTTTACTCTGTCGCACATATATCTTTTACCTGTTCATTTAATTATTTTGAGTGTACGATGAATGAAAAATTTGTGGCATACAATTTTTTCATTCATCGTACAAAATAATGTATCACACAAATTTTGAAAACATTAGTATGATACATTTTAGTGAAACTTAATTAATTTTGCTAAGTGATCGCCACAGAAAATGGTCTGATAGATGATATCATAGTACTAAGCTCAAAGAGGATTGAAACAACTTTATTTCGAAGGGTTTAATCACTCTACCCCACTGTGTCTCGTCAGTATAAACTTGCAGCTCTTAGATTTTAAGTTTAAGGTGTCCGATTAGGCCTTATCAATGTTGGGGCCTCTGACCCTCCGTCCGTGGAGACTCTTATAAATGGGTTATCTCTCGTCCTTGCAAGCTTATGATTTTCTCATGTTTTTCACACACTTTTATCGCACATCTAATTTACAAGTATAACTAGGCTCTGAAATTAAAATTCATTTAGCTGGTGCTCAGATTCTAACTACCTTCTTACTTAATTTTTGTTGGATGTCGTGGAGGCATAGCTTTTTTTCTGATTCACAAGAGTTTAAATCAGCATCAAGATTGGATCTCGCAGATTCTATTGCGATAATAATTTATTCCTCATATACATTTCCCCATGAAATTCAGTAAATAAAGATTTTTCCCGCAGTAATTTAAACTCCCCTAAGGTCTGTATATATAGATGGATAGCAGTATAAGATTTTATTTTCATCTGCGAGTATTGCAAGGAAAAAATAAATTATGCTCTTCCATTCAATGGGATGAGCTTTGTGAAATAATAATAATATCCTCCTTCAATAATCTACGGAAGTAATCAGTGCTCCTCCAATCACGCGATACCTGATTTACTGCTTTCCCCCGAGGCCTCTCCTTGCATTCTTACTGCAACCGCAGAGCGCATGCAGCAATTTTCCCCTATGAGTTGATTCAGGATTTCCGATAAGGCTTCACTGCATGTACTGCTCACCTCCATAAAGGCCCCAGCTGAGTGTCAACCGCTTATGAACTTGCTCAGCAGGCACGGTCTGTCTCAAAAACCCTCTATTCTCACCGTCCTTCCTTAGTATTCAAGGAGTTACTCCTAGTTCTTCCGAGATCTCAACTCTCTGCTATCCTGCTACCCTCCCCGTAGCATGCTTCCATCGCTCACCGCCGCAACTTTTTCATGCATTCATTTCGCTTATTTTATCGTGAATCCTTGACTATTACCGAAAATAGTTCCCTGCTCAAGTACGGAATGACTAGAATTGGCTTAATTGAAAATTCGTATGTGGTATTTTAGCTATTCAGATAGATTTGGACTGCTCAGTGAGCAGTGCTCACTTTATTAATTAATCAAATTAAAAGCCAATGTTGCTTTATAATTCCATGCATGAATGGGTGAACAGATAACATTCATGCAGCATGACTTTTTACTACTCCGGTTATTTTGTTCTTGAATCTAATTTGAAAGGGCCTGATGTGTCGAACTCTTGAGTTCATGATCACGAAAGAATAAGGCCAACATTTAAATTATTGAGTGAATTGAATGAAAATTTCCAACTGATATCTAAAAAAACGTACAAATTCTTAGTAACTAACGAGATGAATAATTTTAGTGGTGCAATAATTTAAGTACACTTATCAGTGGAAAAATAGTTTTTGAGTGGCTTTATCCATAAAACATTTTATGATGCCGAATTTCGGCTTTTATTTTTAAATCTTGGCGGCGAAACATGTTTTGGAGGGGAAAAGTTTGGAACTGTTATCATCTGTGAAAGATTAGCTCTCATTATTACTGAACTTTCGTTACAACGCCTATTTGATGCATATTTACTCTATTATAAATTTGTCATTTATATCTATATTTTAGGTGATTTCATTATAAATATAGCGCAAAACCGGCCGTTAGCAAGCTGAAAATTGGAATAGTTTGTGTAGCCACTGCTGGATGCATATTTTTTTAAATTTAAATGTTATTAGAGCATACGGGCAATTGGCATTTTAGAACCAATTTAATCAAGGGTATAGCAAATAACGACCATGCATAGGTACGTTCCGTTGATAGAATATAAATTAATTTCTTTGAAATGTTTTTCATTCGTATACTGTAATGATTAATAGAACATACTTGATTTTTGCTCTCGTTTGCAATACATCATATATCAATTGCGTATCAAAATATTTTTTAAATATTTATTAAATTTTTAACATTAAATTATTTCTCAAAATGTATTCATGCTTCATAAATCTTCCATGCATCCTTTTTTATATTAAAGACGTTTTTATTTATTTGTGCAATTGGATTCCCGTTCTATTTTCAGATTGCCATAATTTAATACCCATCGTACATTGACCCTTGCTTGGAAAAGATTCTAATTACCATTATATAAATTGAGGATTGGATTAGATAGCTTTGTTTGTTGATAATAATCAATGGTATAACTTTCATAGGCAAGGGTTAATGCGATTGAATCCACAGTGGCAATTGGTGTAAATCGTATTTAACTTGAATTAAAAGATTTTTATCTTGCATCCCATTGACAATAAAAAAAAGTCCTGCACTCCGCCTGACTCAAATTTTTCTCTTCTCGACAATAAATCCTTTCCAGGATCGGGATTTATCAGCGATTTATTTCAATCGTTATCTGAAGAGGCAAAATAGAGTGGATGTGTCGTCTTAATAGATGCTATGAGTATCACTGAATGCAGTGAGTATCACTGAGCTATGCACTGAGTATCACTGAATCACCGAATAAGATTGCTCTGCCCGGTGTTGGAGCTTTTAGATTGCATCCCTGTTCACTTTCTCACGATGATGTCTGCTTCGTAATCTCTATCGCACTTTGGAACGGCCTTCGAACTCGGCGATGCAAGGTCGACCGGCCACCCGTTGCTGCCTTTACTGCCAATTTGAAGGAGTAACTACATGAATTCCCGCACTCAAGCGAAGTAATCAGGAAAGTGAGGCCGAACTCAATGACTTATCACCCAGTACATCCATGCTCGGCCTGCCGAATGAGCAGTCGCGGAGGCAGCCGGATCGGCGTCAGCAGTTTTAGATCAGAATATTGGCCGGGATAAAAATCAGGAGGTGGAAGAGTTCTGTTACCTGGGAAGCCGAGTAACCAGCGATGGACGAAGTAAAAGAGAAATTGCCAGTAGAATTTCCCAAGCAAAAAGGGCATTTTACCAGAAGAAGATTTTGCTCACAGCTGCAAATACAAGCGTGTAAGTGAGGAAACATTTCATTAGAACATGCATTTGAAGCATTCTACTATATGGCAGCAAAGCATGGAAAATAAAAGCAGCAGAGAAGTTCAGGCTGGAAGCATTTGAAATGTGGTGCTACCGAAGAATGATGAAGATAAATTGGATCGACCGAGTGACAAATGAAGAAGTCTTAAGAAGAGTGGGAGAAGTCTATTGAAAACCTTAAAAAGGAGACGGGACAACGAAGTAGGCCACATCTTACGACACGACGGCCTGATGAAGACAATCGTCGAGGGAAAAGTGAACGGGAAGAATGGGAAAGGCAGGCCTCGCATGAGATATATGGAGAAATTTGTAGAGGATGTAAATGAGAGGAGTTACGTCAATATGAAGAGGTTGACAGATAGAAGAATTGAGTGGAGGGCTGCGTCAAACCAATCCTAGGATTGTTGACCGATGATGATGATGGCCAATGAATTGTGAACAATCATAGCGTTTTTTCTCTCAACATTTTGATCGATTTAACCAGTATTTACGATTTTTTTCACGATATTATTTACGTCTCTGGAACATTTATTTTTCTCATAGGCTAATTAATGGTTGCAGTGATGCAACTTCACCCAAGTGTCTATTCTCTGAATCTGTTATCGTCCCGCGCAAGGTTGTTTTTCGGAAGAATAGGTGCTGGAAAATTTATTGGCCTAGGCTTATGCATTTGAAGAAGTGCGGAAGTCGTGAAGTCCTTCAGAAATGGATTAACCCTTCATCGACGAGCGACGTAGTGACTACCTACATCGTGGCGATTCCATTTAAATCAGCGGAAAACCAGTGATTCCATTTAAATCTCCTCCAACCTACGAGATGGGATTCATTTAGTTCTCCTCCGGGCTTGAAGGATTAATATGATAATCAAATATGAGACATTGAGTTTATACATTGATGGATATAGTACGATATGCCTTATCATATCCTATCCTATGTTAGCGTCTTATTTTCTCGGGAAAAGTCAACATTGCTATGCAAAACAATGCGTCACAGCCTTAGTCACTAAATTTCGGCTGGCTATGGAAGCAGTCGTCGAGTATATAATTCTCTCAATCCTCTCGAGTCGAGTGACTATGCAGAGTCGGTCCGAGTGAATGAGCCAGCGGCTCCACGCTCGGTTGAGTCGGCGCCCGGGTGTGTTCTGTTCGATTGCGTCGGCCGCCTCTGCCGAGTGAAAGTGGTCGAGGACGTCGACGGCCGGCGTTTGGCCGGGTGACCAACAACTCGTCTCTGTTCGAAATCCGAAGATGCTGCGAAAGCCACTCACTACCGAGATATTCTGGCCATTATTTCTTACTGCGTAATGTTTGCATTGTGAACCATTGATTGTTTGAGACGTGCCTCCACTGGTCTCTCGCCGCCTGGGAGTGAATTGAAAAAGTATACAACGAAAACTGGTGACGAAAAGGGGGAGGAGAAGAGCTACGTCACTCAGTCACTAGAAGATAAAAGCGCGGGAGCGTATGTTAGAGCGAGGCTAAGCCCATATAAAAGGTGGGCAGGGTAATGAGAGGTCTCCTCGCCCATTTCTGTACCTGTATAAGATCCGAATCTGAGCAAGGATCCTCTACACCAACTCTTCCACTGTTGGCAATGCGAAATCTTAGCCACTAAAAAGGAAAATAAAGAATTTACATTTGGTAAGTAAGCAGAAGAGAGTAGCTTAAATTGTTTTATAATGACTACGCCGAAAGTCACTCCATATTAACGAATATGTATCCTCGTCGATTTACAAAGTTATGCTAACCTTTCGGTTTATTTCAATTAGGAAAAATTCAATTCTCACTTCGATAATAAATAATGACCCTCAGTAAGGGTTTCCACCAAAATTTCTTTAGGAAGTTATAACTTTATAAAATTCAATATAATCATACACCTGCTACCATTTAAATTCACGGACACGCATTCACAATCATTTGAAAAGCTACGAAAATTTGGAATTATTAGGGAATTTTTATATCTGTCAGTTGTTCTTAGACAAATATGCACCATTTTTATGCTTCTTCCACTGCATTTACTTTCTGAACTGCGTACCGCCATAAAGGGGCGTGGGGGATGATAACAGGGGAACAACTTGATACTCATTAAGTGATTGCGTTTCGCAAATTATTTTAATGTATTTGTTTCTGTTCTTATTTGCAAATATCGATGGCCAACATGGAATGGGGTTTTTATTTGTGAGACCCGTGTTAACATTATTGTTTTGCACTTATCCGCTTTTTTATTTTGTAAATCATCTGCGAGCACCCTATAGCTTCAGTCGGGAGTCCTGTTGGTGTGACGACTAGAGTAATCCTTTCAAATAACCCAGGCTCTAATTCTTGAAACTTTCATTTGAATTTCTATTAAACTGCGAAGAGAACTGGAATTGCAGCATCGTCCATCGAATGAGACCCACCTCTTTATTTGTTTGTGTTTAATTTTTTGGTGAAGAGAAGGCAGCTATCGTTGGAAGTGTTGCCTTCCACCATTCCGCTATATGTCTATAGTATAAATCTTCCCTATAAACTTACGGCCATTATAGGAGTGAAACCCATACTACAACAGCTGCAGAGCAAAGAAGATGGAGAGCAATATAAATGTTTTGTTATCAACGAATGATGAAAATCAAATGAACTCCGAGAATATTCAATGGGGGAGTCTCACTAGGATTATCACCAATGAAGAAGTGCCGAGAAGAGTTGGAAAGGGAAAATGTTTCATGAGAAATCTGAGGAGAGGCAACTTTATTGCATTCATTTAGCGGCGCAGCAGCATCCTGAAAATAATAATTAAAAGGGTAGGAATAATAAAGAAGACCCAAGAGCGGTGAAATATATCGGAGCTGTTTTCATGTATTTCAAAGTGAAATCTTACATATGAATGATAAGAGTGTGGAGTAGTGAGTTCAAGCAAGTTAATCTTCGGATTCATCCATGATGAGAAAACCACCTTTGTTATTTCCACAGACTTTATTACGCTGGCAAGACGCGCGTTTCACCACACTGTGGCATACTCATATGCCACATGAGTATGCCACAGTGTGGTGAAACGCGCGTCGTGCCAGCGTAATAAAGTCTGTGGAAATGACAAAGGTGGTTTTCTCATCATGGATATCGATAATTTCCACGAGGTCAGGACTGAGATCATCAGTTTTATTCGGATTCATGCCTGCGAATGATGACGAATGACACAATTGACCTGAGTCATCGTTCGCTCAACCTTAATAACAAATCAATCATTTCGGACTCTTTTTTTCGGGCATACTTGGCTATAACGATGGAAATTACATTATGCTTGCAAAACAGACAACTACTTCTCAGGCATATTGAGCAAGTAAGCCCGTTTGAAAGAGAAACAAGGACTGAGCGTAGCTTTGCCACGAATACGTCCACGATCCCTTCCTCCTATTTCTTTTCCATGAGTTTTCGGGCGCTGCAGCAGATGTATAAATGCGCGCGTGATGCTCGGTTGTTTGAAGTCGTATATTTATTTTCGGCCGATGTGGTGGGAGAGGAATGGAGAAAGGGTTAAAGGCGCTTGGACTGCCATAATGTTTTCACGTCGGGGAATGACTGAATAAATATTAAATGGAGCGAATATTTCGCTCACTCCCCTCCACTGGCGTCCAACCCCACCCCAGTGACATTCCTCACGCACCTCCCCCACCCCTCTCATCCCACCTCCCCCCATCCTCCTCCCACCTCCCCCCACCCTTCTCCCTCCCACACGTATTGACCTTGTTCGTTCTTTCAGCGAAATAAAATTCGAGTCACGCTCCAGTCAGACTGGCAATAACGTTGAAAGGGGAGGATTGTAGTCTGGGCAGAGGGGGAGATGAAGTTGGAGGAAGGGTTTTCAGGGATACGAGAAGGGGACGGGGGCCTTGCAGTGGGTTTGTGGGGAAGGTGTAAGAGGGGGGGGGGAGAAAGATGGAGGGGGAGTCATTGGAAGAAGACTAGGAAGCGGTCGGAGCGGAGATGTGCGGTGCAGATTCGCATCCCAGCATGCATTGGGGTTCGAAGAGGTGTTCTCTCTTTTCCTGGAGTGGAAGAGATCTTCCCGGTCGCCTGGCTGGTTGATTGGTTATTTGGGGAGGCGAACGGAAACTAAAGCCATTCATTTATTTATTAAGAAATTTCCCACATCATTACTGCAAATTAACAGTGGCACGCATATCAGATCATGAAATGATAAACGTTAACTATAAAGGTCAAAATCAATTTTTTAACAACCTTAAATTTCAATAAAAGACGAACTAGGTGAACTATACCTAATGAAAATGCATGGAGCGGGTGACAATTGTGAGAGCGATTAGAAAGAGTACGCAGAAGGTTTACTTCGGCTTTATCAATCAGTATCATTTTGATTTTTTTTAGCGAAATACCTATATTGACTTTTCAAATCTAATGAAAGATATTTGTGTAAGAGACATGTTTCACTACACAATAGCATCTTCAGGGTAGTACTAAAGCTAACCTCTAGATCCTAAGGTGTAGCGACATTTTGTTCTTTTCCAAGCATAGTAGAGTGGAATTGTCAGGGTAATAAAGCCATTTTGTAATTTATAATGGAAATCCAAAAGATATTGTCCAATCAAACGGAAAATTATTATACTGAATGAATGTTTCTTTACATAGTACCAAACTGTGAATCAGTAAACCACAGAGAAACCTCTGACACTGTAGGGAATCGAACCCTAGGTCTCGGGATGGTAAGCCAATACAGTAGCCACCATAACGTCTCTTCCCGTCCGGGCCACCCCTGCCGCTCCTGAGACTGCTACTGCTGCTCCTTCGAGCAAGGCAGGTCGACCAGGGAGGGAGGAAAAATAAAAAAACCTCTCCACTTCAAACGAAAGATAAAGGAGGAGGAGTTAGCCGTAGAAGCGATAAACGGAAACGAATGAGGCAGGGAGGGAAATGGTGCGCTTTCAGGAGAAGGAGCTCGAATCTTCCAAGTCTCTTACTTTTTTTGTTCGGAGTCGGAGATGGAGGTTTGAGGAAACAAATGAGGGGCGTGCAGCGATATCGCATCCTCGTAAATATATGCATGGCGTGCGCGCCCGCACGTGTTGCAAAAAGGATGGATATTTTTTTTCCGCGAGGATTCCCTTCGTCTTGTAAAAGTTGAGCGAATCATCTCCTCCTTCCCTCCGAGTTGCCTTCTCTTGAGAGGAGAGTGCGTACGTGTTCCAACCTCCGACTATAACGCGGAAGAATTTATATATTCCCTCCCCCCTCCTTGGGTTGCGAAAAGAAATGGACCACCTAGGTGTACGGCTCTGCAATATCGCCGACCGCGGGAATCTCCACAAGCGAGGCTCGCGCTTGGAAGATGAACCTCAGCATGTCGCCGTGCAATTTTGCATGGCCGACAATTTTTAGGAATGCTACCTTCACGAATTGTGTGAAGAAGGTGACTTATTTCCTTGTTTGTGTTTGATGCTATGCCATCTAGACTAAGTTCGTTATTCTTACGCAATATCAAATGCTACAAGAAACACCGTTTAAGGTATCAATACTTGGGCGTGTATAGTTACATTCGATATGAGTGGTTTTCCGTATCATTGGTCCATTTTTTCAAAGTAACAACAAGGAAGAAGCATTACTTAACTTTAAAATTCATTAAAATTCATTAATCAGGCATGGTTAAATATTAAACTTTTTTAAATTTGCGTTCTTATGCCTTTGATAAAAATATCCTCAAACTTTTTTGTGGTTGGTGTATGATGAGCTCAAACCAAAGATCGTTTACCTAACATTTAGCCTCTCTTAGACCCTGCGTATCTTTTGCCAGATCAAAGGATTTAAACCGCTTTTTTCTTCGTCTTTCACTCAGAATCCTCTCCATCGATCCTCGACGTCAACGGTATTTTACACCATCGTCAAAACTACCTCCAACGGATCATAATACCTCTAGAAAATCTTTGTCATCAACAACGTTTCGATAAGATAAAAAGGAAGGGAAATTTATGAAAAATATACATTATAAAGTCATTCAGGCTGATTTTTTCGTGTACTATATATCTATAATTTATTTCAATTATAATGAATATGTCAACGTTTTTGATACATTTTCAATTATTTCATTTCTACGCCAATCTGTTACTAGGTTTAATTTTTATCATGGCTCTCTATTAGTTAGAACAGAGCTAGAGATATGGTAAGGTTCTCGCGATTTTAATATTCTCAGGGAAGTTTATCATCCAAGTATCTTTTGTTGCACCAATAGATAATTAAGACTCGTGTATGCGAAATAATTCCGCATAAGTCTGTAGAAATGATTTTTAATGAGGTGAATTGTGCAAGATTTCTACTTTTCCATCGTCATGATCAACGCAGAACTGAGAAACTGAGCATTTCTCATGCCTGCGAAAGACTGCATAATAAGTCGGGATTAATTCTAAAGGAGTTCAACATCCAGTTCCAAAGCGTTTTCAGAGATGAGGAGAAGCATCATTACATCCGTTTGAATTGCAATTAATGTTTTACGTCAATAATTAAAGACGGCTCGCAGTCTGTCACTGCATTTTGGGATTTCAATCCGACTACATTAATGATGATCATCGAAGGAATGAAGTCTGAGCGAGTCGCAAAGGCAATGTGTTTACAAAGAGGCGAAGTAAAAGGATTCGAAAGATTCGCTAGAAAAAAAGGAGAGGAGCGCAGACAGCGAGGCGTAGAGCTCTTTTGTTTCGAGTTCCGAGGGAGCACACTGGTGAACACAGTCACGGTGCCTCCTCTGCCGCCGCATCCTGCCGGAACACCAGATCACCGCTCATTAGACCTTCGCTGGAGAAACGATCGACGGGTGGTGGGGTTGTCGGGGGAGGGGAGGGTTAGGGAGGGAGTGTGTTGGAGGGTGGGAGGGGGACATTGGCCTGGAAGGGGGAGAGGGAAGGGGAGGAGAAGGGAGGCTGGGAATGCTTTCCGTTGAAATGTGCGCGTCTGTGTGTCGTGTATCAGATTCGTCGAACTGTCTCTCTTCATTTGTTTTTCTTTGAACCTTTAGACCTCCCCTCTCTTTCCTCAACCGTCCCCTCCCTCCTAAGGCGGCTTTGCACGTGGAAGTAGACTTCAATGGAAGTGGCGAGTGCAGCTATGTCTCTATGTATATCGCTACTCGTTGTGCATCCTTCTGCTTGCACATTACCTCCGTTTTTTATTCCCTAAAAGACGAAGGGCGGAAGTAAACAATGACTACGGCAATTTGGTATACTGCTTGATATTGGCAGTCAATGTGTTCATGCACAACACTCTTCGAGTTCTACAGGAATTCGTGGAATTAATAAAAGTATGTAGATTACAGTTTATGTTGGTATATGTGTGCGTCTATTAAGCGTATTGAGTATTAGAATTTTATTTCATATAATTCAATACGAGGGTAATCTCAAGTCGTGCCTTAAGTGGACCTCTAACAATGGAAAACGATTCAGTATAAAATAGTAATTAATAAGTTAAAATAATACCTCCCGTGGCAAGTTAATTTGTTGTTTCAACTTTAAATTCAAATTGTAGTCTATTCATCAGGAAGCGATGAAATTTTATTGCAGAATCGAAATGGGACTTACAGGCACATTAGAAGCCAGTCTGTTTCCCCAGTCGATAGTATGTCGTTTAGTGCATCTATCAACCCTTAATGCCATAGATATCCTTGCTTTCACAACAAAGTCCTACTTTCAAGCAGCTTGACCGCCTACTGCCGCCTTTATAGATGCTTAAACCTCCATTTTTCCCAATTGCCATCACTTTTAGGGAATTATGAACCCTTCGGAAAATGGTCGATGTTATTTGGCTGGTTGCTTACAATGGGATGAGGTCATTTATGTACACAAGTAACTGGATTGAGCGCCGAGTTTTGGAAAAAAGAGCTGCTGCCACTAAGTTGTTGGAATTATGATCTAAGAATAATGTCCGCAAGTTCAGTGGCAATGGAATGGTTGTCCTCATTTTATTTCAATTTTTTTAAAAGTAAATTTCATTGCGAAATGAAAGTGAACGTTGATCAAGTCGAATATTCATTCCGTACCATTACAGAGCCTCGAAAGGTACAGATTAAACTTGTCGCTGGCTTCGTATTTCTGCCACCCTCTGCGCGGTGGCGCGCAATCCAGTGACGTCGATGGAGGCGCCCAGCAACCTAGGAATGGGTGCCCAGCAACCCACCATTTTTGATGAGTTCGTTTAGGAAAGATTATCAGGGAAATGGAAGGAGGCTGGAGAGAAACCTGGCGTCGGCATCAGCCTTCTATTTTTTTTAAAGAGTCTCCGATCAATCCACAGTTTAACGTCGTATCAAAGTGACCGAGTACCTACTGAATATAAAGTGCTCTCTGCAAGTCACCCAGGTGTGGATTCCCACCCAACTCCGCTAAAATGTCTCCACAATTACTACGCTTCAAACTAAGGTTGTCGGGATGGTTCTCGAATGGAATTGATCTCATTTCATCTCTCTTTGTGAGGAGTATTGGATTCGTAATTCTATCACTTTTTATTTTTTATTCTTTGAGCATATGTACCTCCGTGACTCTCATACACACTTTTATTTTAGATAAACCGAATTTAAAATACATTTTTCCCAGGACTGGTTACGCGAGTGTACTGTTTATACATACGATACTATGAAAATATTGAAATATAGACTTGTTGCTCATTTCTCGGGGCTTCGAACGATATCAGTTGCATCGTATATGTCGAATAAGGTCAGTTTTATCCTCTAAGTCATTATCATCATTTCCCATCATTCCAAGGATTGTTTTGCTGAGACTCTCCATTCTCATATCAGCTAACCGTTTGATTCCTTTACTAGTCCTAATTTCTACGCCCCTCTTATTTTGAATCTACATACTGCCCTGCAATCCGGGAGTGTTCCTATACCTAATAGACGCAAACGCCCACTTTTACTTCCGCACCACTCTCTACACTCTAGGGATAGGCGAAAAATACTAATATTCGGTTGTACCGATATTATTTTTCTTTTAATCCGGTAGTACCGACCATTATTTTAAATTGGTACTACCGACGGTACCGGTACTAAATATACCGGTATTTAGACAGCGCTGCCATCTTGCGTCAACTAACGGAACTAGCTAGAAAATTTACTAACTACAATAAATTTTCAAATGTTCTCCTAATGTGTCTGTTTTTATTCTTATTTCCGTAACCGTGAGGTTGAGATATGTTTGTTATCATTATTGATTTAATAGGTAGGTATACATTTTTGATGCATGCTGAACACCAGACAATTGATGATTTTGAACCGTATAAATACAAATTTTGTTCCTGTAATTTAACGTTAGTGCGACCGTAAGGAATGGTCACTACAACAGGGGATTTAACCTGACCACATCTTTAAAAAACACCGATCGTTCTTAATGTGATTTAAAAATCATTCCAACAAAAAGCAACGAGCGCAAATATACATCTAAATCCACAAAATACCCTGCAAGCCACCTCAGGGGTGTATGGCAGGGGGTGAGTCTCAACATGCATTACACTATACCCTAAAGTTAGTGTAACTACGACTAATTATGCATTAGCATGAATCGCTAATGCTTGTCACGAGGCGAAGCCTCACAAGCATGCACTTCACTACAGATATGCTCACAATGGAGAGGGACCGTTAGTATATATGTATTTTGCAAGTGCACAAATGGACAGAGACTCAAAACTTATGTAGAAGACATGCTCGGCGTGCTGCTAGTACTAGGTATCAGATAGGGATTCAAGTATTACGGAGTACTACTACTACGAAGAGCTACACTACCTAATGACAAACCTAGATAAAAGTATCATTGGCAGCTGTTATGGTCCCTTATCGTTCGTGGGAAAAATGACATTTTAAATTCGTCCGTTCTGCAGTCTAGTTCCCTAATTTTATTCTCATGATCTGATCTACCGTAGTATGTCGGATTTCGTAAAATATTATCAACGCCGTCAGAGAATAGAGCCATTTAGAGCTTACATAATAGATTGAGTCTAAATATTATTCGACGGTCTGAAATCGTTTCCCATCCCAGTTGCTGCAAAAGGTCAGTAAAACTAACGAGTTTATCATAACGGCCTTTAACGTGTCTTGCCGATCTTCGCTGAACGCGTTCTAACTCAGTTTTCAAGCCTATCTCATAAGGATCCCAAATACTTACAGCATATTCCTAGTGGGGTCTAACGAGGGAGGGGTGACTGATTTCCCTAACTTTATCGTCGCACTTGCCAAGCACTCTTTTAACAAATCACAATTTACGATTAGTTTGATCGGTAATTTCTCGAATATGTTTACTCCACGAGAGATCATTAGTCAGGTTAACTCCAAGGTATTTAACCGATTCTGCAGTCACTAATTCTGACGTAGTTTATGTAAAAAACAAACAGAAGTGGTCCTATGATACAAAAAAAAGCGTAAAATAAAAAGTATTTACTGAGACTTCTTCTGTGGTTATCAGCCCTCAGGCTGGTTGGAAGCTATCGCATTCCTCCATACGTCTTCATATTCTCTGCTAATCTTTTCATTTCGGCATAGGATGTGTAACCGACGTCTTGTATTATTTGCCGACGCCTTGTATATTTACTGAGTATCCGATGTATATTTCCGATGAATGTTCATTAAAATGCCGATAGATGGAAATTTCTGTCCATATTTTTGGATTGATATTCTTATTTGCCTTAAAACTGGAAAGTTAGGGTGAAACTTATGTTAATTTTTAATTAATTAAAATATTTAATGAATCACATAAATATCGGTGTACCGGTATTTTTTCGTCCGTATTACCGGGTGAGTAGTATTATTGCTTTTTAATCCTCATCAAAAAAATACATCTACATCTGCAAAATACCCCGCAAGCCACCTCAGGGGTGTGTGGCAGGGGAAGAGAATTCACCAACATGCATTTCACTAGACCCTAAAGTTAGTGTAACTACGACTAATTATGCATTAGCATATATCACTAATGCTTGTCATGAGACAAAGCCTCACAAGCATGAACTACACTACTGATATTATCACAATGGAGAGGGACCGTTAATATACAACTACAATGATGATGTTGGATGATTTTGCAACTACAGAAATGGACAGAGACTCAAGACTTATGTAGAAAACATGCACGGCGTTCTGTTAGTACTAGGTAACAGAAAAGGATTCAAGTATTCGAGAGTACTTCTACTACTAAGAGCTACACTTCCTAACGACCGGTTAATACCGGTTGGTACTTTTTACAGTACCACCCATACCTACTTCTCTCCACTCATTTTGTTTTCAAGCGATTAATTTTAATTTTTCTCTTTTAACTCCCTCGAAATCCCAGAAAACCGAGCGCGCCCATCGGCGAGAGGAGGGGACTCCACTCAACCGGAAATTTCGGGTTCTATTGGGAAGGAGGAAGAGGGGGGGTAGGGGGGTAGGGGAGTCCGCATCCTCGCTGCAACACGTGGGATTTCGACCCGACTTGAGAGCGGGTGTGACCCCAGGGGGAGGCAGGAGGGAGAGACATGGGCCGTTTTCCAACCCAAGTGTAGCCCTTAGTATATACCATGTACTATGGGCTTGTATGCACTTGTAAATTGGAACAGACAGCTTGCTCACGTACACGGATGAGGCCACTGACAAATAAAAAAAAAACATATCGGAAAGCGTCGTATGGCGATGAAGATCAGTGTCAGGAGTGACAGTGATTTCTCGATGGATGAAATTCGCAATGTAAACATTATATCCAATCAGTTATACTGACATATAAAACGCCTATCAAACAAATGTGAGCAGGGTTCAATTGCCATTAAAATGGTAGTGTAAAACAAAGTTAATAAAGAAATGCACACAACTTATCAAACACTTGGTACAGTTTTCTTCCTAAGCCGTTAACACGCGACTCAAAAATAAATTTTCAATACATTATTAGTAATTAATTAGTGCACTATATTTAGTAACAATACTTGAAGAATAAATCCACATAAGTCGTTTTTTGTACATTTTATGATTCACTAATATACTCACATGACCACTCATTCATTTCACGCTGCGATGCCATGTTTATTTAGTACGGCTTCGTGAAACAGTACGCCTTCTTAGTAAGCCTTTCCTCGAACTAGTCGTGCTAACCCTCTCACGATCGTGAAGTTAGTCCAAAGGCTAAAAAGTGACGTCACTACCGCTAATTTAGGGAAATTTAGTACGTCTAGTATGCCTTTGTGTGGAATGGAACACGGCCATGGTGGCGAGATGCCTATTCGCTCACATATATTTGCACCCACTCCATACCCACAACAGAGATGTTAGAAAAACAGTGCGAGAAATTTGAAATTAAGATTCATCCAATGAAAGTTAAAGAAATGAGCTTTAGTCAAGCGTAAGTGTTACGCGGGCGTCACCAGGTGACTTTGCACAGTACCCTTTTAAGGGTTTCATCGGGTCCTTGCTAGAGCATCGAGATGGAAGGAAAAAGGGATACCAATTTTCATTGTGATGGCAGAAAAATTCATACCAATAACTGGGGAAAAGAAGCATGCATTGCTTTTAATGTTTTATTAACAGACTTTTACACAGTTTAAACAGGCAGTATTTGCAAACCATTGTAATTAAGATAATTTTACCTGTTAATATTGCTATGTTCAATATTTTCAATGTATCATTTTTTCATTATTTCCGATATTACAGTATTTCCAATATTCAATGGTCCAATACGGGTTATTGATATTGCCCCATTTTCAATATTTTAAGATATTGGGATTAAAATGCCGCCCAGCCCTAGGTATGAGGGTGGGAGACGCGTGTGCCTCTTGTTTCGCTTATCCGCATAGTTGGCCTACCGGACGAAATGCACCGTCGGCGCACCGAGGCGTCGCGCGGAGCTTCGACAGGGACGTCCTTCCCGAAGCCCAGTGCTTGCTTCAATGCCCGCCTCTTTTTTATTGTCGAGAAGGAGAAAGCGGCCCTCGTCGTTTCCCCTTCGCTTAGCGCCGCTTCGGTGGTCCTACCCGCCCGTCCCGACCGCCTTTTCCCTTATCCGCATTCCCTTTGCGTCCTGGGCGAATACCCGACCGCGCTTCGCCCGAGTTCCTGCCGCCCCTGAGATGACACGAATGGGTTGACGGAATGCTCCTCTGAGCACCCTGCCCTCCCTCCCCGCCCCTGTATTGGAAACCCTCCCTCGCGCTCGCTTTAAAGGGAATCGGAGCTCCGTGCCGTGGATCCACAGTCCGATAGACGACTTCCAGTGCTCGCCCCGCAGAAAGAAAACCACGGCATGAGTACCGTGAGTTTCGAACGGGTAGGAATGATAACGGAACGGAAGTGTTCACTCATAATCCACATTTGGTAAAACGGAGCGCCACAAGCAACGTGATAATGATTTTACACGTTTCAATTCGGTGGAGATACGGCTTCTTTCTGCTGGCGGGATTTGGCATCACGTATTTTGTTGTTTTGCGAAGACACTTTCTCCTAGTCCTGGAGGCTGGTCCATGGCTAGGTTGAAAAACCCCTTTTCCGTGTTGAGTTAACCGTTTGATCGTCTTCCTTATTAAAATTGTTATGATTCTTCATTATTCTTCTTTGAATAATATAGGAAACGAGCAATTATCCTTTTAAAGCGCTCACTTTTTTTATACTCGATGAGATATCTTGCAGAGAGGTAGAGAAATAATTCTCCACTGCGGCCCTCTGTTGCTCTTTTCTCTCCATGTTAAGGATTTCCCTCTTTGGTCTGCGTAGCATTTTCCACACGAGACTCAATTTCATTGAAACCTTCCCGCATCAGATTGACGATCCTCATCATAGTTTGGGTGATAGATCCTGATTATAAAGACCGATCGATAAGTATTGTATCACCGATTTCCCGAATCGGTGATACAATACTTACACTAATGACTTCTACGTCTTTGAAAACTCCTCCAGGACTACAAGAGAAACATTTGACATGTAAAATAACAAACGTCGCGGTAATTCCCGGAGACTGAATACAGCTATCGACTAAACGTAGTGCAAGCTTCAGAAATAGTTTCATTTGCGGAAGAAAACAACGTACCTAAATATTTATTTATTTTATACCTTCTGGAATGATTTCGTGTACAAATAAGTAGCACCCAATTTTACCTTTGAAAAATACTTATGCGTTAGAACTATGATAGGGCTTTAGTGCACTCTCATTGAGAATTGCTAAGACGTTTTAGTGTACATGGATTACTTAACTTATTTTTGTCTGTTAACTTTCTGGAAGACCCGCATCGTATTTTAGAGACATTCGAATTACGTAATATCATATCATAAAGGGATTACATATGAAATTAGAATTATTGCTGAATGTTTTCGATCAAGCTTTAGTTTATCGGCAATAGTTTCCAAATGAAGGTTCACATTATATTCTTCCTGGGACTAATGTAGGCCAGACCTCTATGCATAGAGGAAAATTAAGAGTTATAACAGTTGAAAGCTGAAGCTTAAATAAGTCTTTCATTTCAAGGTTTGGTGAAGCAAGCACCTAAGGTTTCTAATTTGAATTGACTATCACGAAATTTCATGGAGTAACGCCTCCGAAAATCTATTGCAGAAGTAGGTAACGCCCAATGTGCTAAATAAAGGTTGTGATGACGCTGTGATCAAATTAAAACAAAATGCTGCTCTGCGACTCATAAACAGAAGGAATATTCAATTTATCTGTGATTGAGTGTGGCAATGCTTGGTACATGTTGCATCTTGGAGATGCTCGTGGCTATATTCATACATTTTGGCTTCTTTTAAATTATCTTATATGTACTTATTTTTTTCATTATTCTCGGTGAATGGAGACTAGAATCAGTTGATCTTAGAAACTTGAAGATTAACAAAATGGTAATATGAGGCAATTTGAATAAGATTCTGGCCAATTAAGGCTCGGACTGGAAGTTGGCCCATTTGTTTCCTATGATACAAAAATAAACAAATTCCATGATAAAATGGAATTTGCATTGTTATCAGAGTATCCAATGTATTTTTATCAATTTAGTTATGTGTTTATCATCTTTCTACATAATTTGTGAAGCGCAACGGTCTAAAAGCACATAAAATATTACCCACAAATTCCATTGATTGATCGGTAATGATGCCGCGAATAATTCTTCAAAATTACAAATATTCAACATGTGTTTTGTAGTTTGCTTTACCTGGTGGTCTTCATGTCTGTGAATTACTGTGATTTGACCCATGCGGTAAAATGTTCATCGAATGTTACCTTTAATTATTTTTTTTCTGGTGAGTTTTTACGCCTTAATTTCCTACATAATGTGTTCACGCCGGAGGAAGTTTCAGTTTCAATGATATTCGGTAGAAAAAACGTAATTATTCACAAGAGTTTCGAATTCCTGCAGAAATTAAGGTTTTGATAGGGCAGCAAAAGTTCATTTTTCCATGTTTGCCGGCAGGTGAATTTTTGAAAACCTTTTCAAGAGTTAACAAATATTTAGTTTCAAATTCTATATCCCGTTTTCAAATGTACTTTTGCGTACCTTATTTCACAAGTAAAGAACAAATAGCTGCCAAACACCAATAATAAGGATTTTTAAAAATCAAAAGATTGTAAGCAAAAGGATTCGTCTTGAAGCAACGTTTTGTCACCGTTTATTCAACAGAATATTTATTCTTTGTACTATTACTAAAATTTAAAAAGACATCTACGGCGATGAAAGAACCGAATAGGTTTCTTACATTTTTCCCATATTGCCATAGTGGTAAATTATGTTAGACGTCGAAGATGACCATCCTTCTCTTTTGCACTGAAAGGGATGAGAAATTCCCGCAGGTGATGACCAATACTAAGTGTTTATTCATAGCTACTAAGCCTTGGAAATACCAAGCTAGTAAAGTCGTTTTAAGCACTACTTTCTTAATTTATAGACCCTTTGCTTGCCAACATTATTCTTCCGAAATAGCGCATGATTTCGAGTTCCCGTACCTGAGGAAATGTTACCAGTGTGTAATCCTGCCCTTTAAACGACCTCCATCTGAAAACGATTCTCACTAATGACGTACATTTCAAGAGATGTTCTCTCCTAATGAAAGCAATCTTCTTTAACTTGGCAGGAATCCAGCCGAACATGTCGACCGTGCAGGAAATACCTTCGATTGCTTAAGGCGTACCGAAGATGTCGATAGCGATTGCGGCTGTAAGATGTGCTTATTCATCTCATGCTCCCCTTTCGCTATTACTTGTATCGCTTTCCTTATCCCATCAATACTCTGTACTTACTCCTTGACTTACATTCCTTTGCTTTGCGCAGGCTTTTGTTCTTCTACTCGATGGAACCTCGTGTCGGAAACACCAAAATATTTTCATTCCGATTTGTTGCAACAGCCATCACCGGGGATGGGTAAAAACATATTTTCGAAGAAATGTATTCTGAAATGGTTGGATTAGTGTGGTGGTTAGATAGATAAGATTTATTTTGATTCATTGGGTACAAAAGTCTTAAAATCAACAGGGTTTAACATTGATACGTAGATGGAATGTGTACATAATAAAGAATAACATGAGTTACCAAATATGACATAAAAAAGAACAGAATTTGTTACATAATATTACAATATATTTAACATAAAGGCATAAATACAGATATGTTGCCGTTTTTAGTGTATTTACAAACGTATTGGTTGAACAGGAACTTGTAACATTTATACTTAAAAGATCGCAAATTATCACTTTTTTTTAACTCACTGGGCATTGCTTTCAATAAAACGGTAGACATGACGACGAAGTATTTTTTAAACATTGTAGTTCTGTGTGAAGGGAAATAGAGGTTGGATGGACTACTTCTAGTTAGCATGCTTTTGGTTTCAGGAGGACGTCAAAAAAGGTCAAGGTATTTCGGTTTTAGGAGAGGAAAATATTTCGGTTTTTTATTTTTGAATAAAGAAATTAAAAAGGCACAAAGCAGATATTTCCGCCTAGAAAGGATACCCGGCCGATGGAGTTTTATCCTGTAAGGGGATATATGGTCGTCCCTACGAAGGGTGAAAATGAATCGAATACATGAGTTCTGTCACCGTTGCAGTTTAATATTCGATTCATTTGACAGGTCTCCGGAGGCTAGAGTGCAATAATAAAATTGAGGAAAAATTAGAGTAGTGATTAAAAGTTATCTAGTGTGCAACGGTAGATTTCTTCTCTGGGTTTTAAGCTGATGTAATATTCCATTAATTTTAGTAGAGACGGCATTTTTCTGGTCGAGCAATATCAGGTAATTATTCATGGTAACACCCAAAGTAAGGATATAATTGAAATATGGAATATCCATTTCATCAATTGCAATGCGGGAAACTGTTTCAAAGTTAATTGTTTAAATCACTTTAGCGTCGCCAATAATTTTTGACTTAGGACTCTAAACTAACTGTTATTTTAGTAATAGTTAATCTTATGGTAAGTAATATTTTTCTCCTGCTGCATTCTGAGGGAACATTTTACTACTCCTCAAGTCTGAAGTCACACTTTTATTATCAACTTAAACCGTTAAGAGTTAAGTTATTTCTTTTTAAACCATTGAAAAAATTAATGGCGTAAGCTTTGAGGTACAATAAAAATAACTCTAACAATATCCTACTGATTTTTTGTATTATTTTTACATAAAATTATTCTGGAATTGCGAAGTACTATTATTTAATTGCTAATTAATGGGACAATTTCATAAAATTGAACCTGAGACGGTGTCTTCCAATAGTTTGCGAGTTTTACTTCTGAGCCATCATGTCATTCGTATCTATCACATCTTTCGTAAACGCTTTCAATATTTATTTACAAGGTTTTAGTGTTTAAATGAGTTTCGAGTCGAATTTGATATTTAGTAGTGAATTAGTGGGGAACCCTTTGTAGTCTCTGCTTTATGCTGCAACTCATTTGATTTCGGCTGGAAATAGATAATATGGAGTTCAACAGGTGATTGTAATAATTAGCGCGCTTTTTTTCAATATGTCTTAAAATATCTAATTATCGGTGAAAATACAAGTATGTTTTTATAAATACAGCTCTCCTCGATTGTTATCAGCATCTATCGGTACCTCTCAGTGCAGATTCTTTTTCTTCGTGTTTCGGGCGTATATGTTACTAGAGAGGAGAAGACCAGGAATTTGTAGAAATGTACAAGATATGCACATCATGATCCAGCACCAGAGTATGACGCTTCGGGGCAAAAAATCAAACTTTAAGGGGGAAATAACAAATTGTAAAAATTAATTTTATCACCTAAGTATTCCACGAAAATAAAGTCGTCAAACTTATCACCGGGTACTTGATTCTTTACTTTTGTTAGTTTACCTTGTGCGATCGTAAGATTGGCAGCCATTATTGCGGCGGGTGTGTAAATATTATCACGGAAGTGTTACACGTGTGCGCTCTTGTGCGGTCAAGCAATTCCAACATCTCCGGAGATAATTTGTGAGCAGCCTCCGGCGGGCCCTCCGGTTTCATTCCCGCTCCACAACACTTCCCCTCCTTCCCAACAGCACAGCAACAGCATCCGACCTCTCTCCATCTCTGAGGAGGTCCTCTCACCCTCCTGCGAATTCCTCAACCCTCTGCGGCCCCTCCTACAATTCTCAACTCTCATTCCCTCCTCATTACGCACTTCCACTCGCTGCCTCTCACCCCCACCATCCCCTCTTGTCTACAAACCCCCCCTTCTTACCCGCCCCCTCACAAGCCCCGAAGTTTCGTCGTCCTGTGAACCCTTAGCCCACCGAGATGCCTCGGCGCGCCAGTTTATCCCGTCTCAGTTTTGCAGGCACCTCCCAAAACGACCAGCGGGTGGGATGAGGGTTGAAGGGGAGAGGTTGGTGGGGGCAGGGGAGAGGTTGGGGGTGGGGGGGGGACAGGGGAGAGGAGGTGGGGTGAGTGGGAGAGAGAAGGGGTTGAGTTGGGTTGGAAGGAAAAAAATGGAGGAGGAAAGACGCATTGCCTTCATCATTTATTTATTCCCGTGCTCCACCGCCGATCTGTCTTCCGTTCCCTCTCCTCTTTTCCTTTCCTGCGAGAGCATGAGGAGAACGCCGCTTCCCCTACACCCTTCTCCATTCCACATCTGAAACTCTGGAGGTGCTTCATCCGTTTTATAACCTCCATCTCCCCGGCCGTTCCCCGCACCAGCCAGCCCTTTTACCCCCCCCCCCCCTCCCTCCCCCGTCCGCCCCCCCCCTCCGCCTCTCTCCTGTGCCATATGTCCATGACAATAAATCCCCATTTTCCCCGAGATCCCTCTCCTTTCCCTCTTGACCCCACCTCCTTCCCCCTCCTCCTCCCACCCCCCGTTCGTCCGCCCAGAAGACGGCGTGCTCCGTCTCTCAATCCTCCTTAAATGCTCCCCCCCTCATTCCCCTTCCCCTCCACCTACTTCACGTCTGGCCTGCTCGTAGGCCACCCATGCCTACACTTACCTCATCACCAAAGGTCTCTTCTCCATACAGCACTATTGCTAGGTTCACATTCAACAAAACTTGGCGAATGTATTAAGTACGAGGTGATTGAAGTACAAGACGCTCTCTGACGTTGATTTTCGTGTGGTCCAAAGTCCAACATTTTGGTTTTCCAACGATTTTCAACTTGAAGTGGAATTTAATTTTTCGGAATTATCATTAAGCATTTAGTATTGTTTTGACAAAAATCATTTATTTGGATTTTAACGAAAATTCCAAAAATAAACGCTCCCCTCAGTGTCCCGCTGTAAATCTCACAGGAATATCGAGAGCAACAAAACGTTTCCCTAGCATTTTACACCAAAAGTAGCAACCAGTGGGGTTGGTGATATGCCAATCAATATGAAATAAATGGTAATGTTTATCATCAGTTGAAAATGGGTTCAGGCGAACATTTAACTCGGAATCGAGCAGTTAAAGTTACCTCATAACCAATTATAATTTCGATATTTTGATCACAGTATTTGATCACGGCCTTCCTGTCTTAAACACACTTCTAAATTGTCACGCACCCGTTCTTTCATGGCATTAGCAGCGTCCTTCACCGTGTACTTGAACCACTTTGATTCACAATCCTTCCTGATAACTCATTCAAGGAGATCATTTTGGACGTTGTCGCTATTCAAGGTGAATTAATGATAGGGGCAGGGCAGGGTTACGATTTCTCTAAGCTACACGGCGCGTTTCAAGAACTCAGAACCATAGCCATTAAAAATAACCAAGAACTTTATGTGGTCATAATTTAGTGTGTTAGTTACTTAAAAAGTATTCTCCACGCCTATAGCTAGCGTAACTGGGTGAAATAAATGACTCTCTTTCGACACTTAATGTCGTTTAGTTGGCAAGTCACGAAGAAGAGTGATTGCTCAGGTTGATCGAAATTGAGGTGTATTGGTGGGTGAAAGTGCACAATAGATCCAAAGTTAAAGATGCGTTTCCTCAGATGGAGTGAACCATCAACAAATATGAGTTACGAGCCTCTGCGTTTGAAAAGATAAATGAGAAGGAATTTAACGAATCAAAATGAAAGCCAGCTCATGGCGTTGAATAGTTTCTATGCTTAGACTATGGACCTAATGAAAGACATCTCGTCAATCAACTTTTAATAAAACTTGTTTGAAATAAAGATATTGTTCTCAATAATTGTTTTAATGACAGCTTAAGTTGTATATAGACTATCTAGTTACGTTATGCTCAATTTAAACCTTTCTTGTATACGTCAATCATCTTCCTTGTGGTGAATGATAATCCATAATTATATTTAAAATCGCACGTCTTTCCGGCCAATAACATAGGTAACATACAAATGTCAGACACGAATTAAGATAGGAACGCGAGAAGTGAAATTGTAAATAAATGTAAGGTTACGTTATAGTGCGTTGATGCAATAAATTATCAAATAAAATACATACTGCATACTACCATTGCACACTATTTATTAATACTTCCTTAGCAAAGATGAGTATCATTAATCATAATTAAATATAAAATTAATCGATTGTGGTGATACTTGGTGGAAATTGAAGATAGAATTCACTATGGTAAAAACACAGTACAAAATTCCAACTATTTATTTTAATCCTGTATACCTGTTTCGACGTATAAAGCGTCATTTACAAGACAACCAGAAGGAAATATTGCTACTGCTAGCCTTAAATAATAAAGAAATAAGGGGGGAGGGGTTATTAAATGTGATTGCTTTGTTACAACCCACCCCTCCCTTGCATCTTACCACCACCCGATCTTACTCCCCCCCCTTCCCCCAAGTAACTTAGTCTTCCCCCTGACCAGTCCTCCTTCCAACCAACCGTCAATTCCTGACCTCCCCTCATTTCTCCATGTTACCACCCCTCCCCCTTCTTTCTTTATTATATAAGACTACCAGTAGCAATATTTCCTTCTGTTTTGCCTTGTAAATGACGCTTTATACGTCGAAACCGGTCGACAGCATTAAAATAAATAGTGGAATTTTGTACTGTGTTCTTGTCATTATGAATTCTATAGTTAAATATATTTTTTTAATTCTCGTAATACCTTAAGCAGGAATCAAAATTTTTAAACTACTATATATGTTAAATAGTCCTCGATTCACGGTCAGTTTCCTTTAAAATACTAATTATTATCTGTTTCAACATTGTAAGCATTGTTAGACATGGAAAACGGAAAGCGTTCATATTGATGCATTTTGATGTAATTTTCTAGGTACAGATTCACGTGTTATTATTCATGCAAGTATTAATGTACTAAATATAATGATAATATGAGGTACCTAGTTAGAAATTTTGTAATATAACAATAGTGTGTTTTGAATATAAATAATTCATATATATTGTATTATATTGAGGTACGTTAAAGTGAATTTTAGACACAGAAAAGGAGAATGGGAGTAGGTAAGGGAAGGCTGGCAAATGCCTCTCCGACCCGCCCCTTTCAATCTCCTCTCTCCACCCCCTCCCCCCTCCGCCCCCGCCTCAAGGGGAGGGGAGCAGTGCGAGGGAGAGAGCGAGAAAGAGAGACGGAGGAGCATCTTCCCTCCCCATCTGAGCCCCTCGTCTCATATTTATATTATCGCCCGTTATTTCCCTGGCACCCAAGCGCCATTTGTTCTCAATTCATCGCGATTTACTTCGTCCCCTCCAGGAAACCCTTTCTTGATGCGCCAGGGGGGGAGGGGTCCTCGGGAGGGTGGGGCGGAGTAGGGGGTTTGGATCTAACCTTCCCTCTCGCCCCTCCTCCACCTCAGAGAACTCTTGCTCGCTCGCCCGAGGGGATTGGTTGCTTGACGCGCGCCTATTTGTGTTCGCCGGGGTGGCTTTCAGTTTCCAGAATGAACCAATCCGTAGAATAAGAGGATGGCAGCCAGCTGGGGAACTACTTGCGAGTGCGTTAAATCAGTTAGCGGACTGTAGGAAATTTATTATTCCTGCATATTTATCTAAGATATACTTTATTACCCATAATATATTTTGTGCATCTTAAATTTGACAGATTCGACAGCAAGTTTTTATTAAAATTTACGAAAATAATCCAAATAAATTAAGTAAAAATCGTGCTACTTTATTGTTTTTTAAGGGCTTTACCAGTTCCATCAGTACATTGGCGTATGGGTGCACGTAAAGATCCTATCACGTTATGTTTTAAGTTAAGATGTTTATTGAAAACATTTAATTATTTTTAGCGAAGTAGGAGAGAATGTAGGAGACGTTTCAAATGTAGTATTAGAGGACATTGGAAAAAGTGCGATTTGAATTCGGGAAGACCCACGAAGAAGTGATTGATGCGTTGGGTGAGGAGCTGTCCAGATAATTTGAGGTGCTGTCTGGAACTGGTGATGAACGGTGAAGGGATATTGAAGGCCAATGAGGAAGAGGATATATTCACTGGTTTGCGAGCTGACTTCGTGGAACATAAAAGTTCATATTAGAGAGTGAATTGAACAAACCTTGTATCTTCCACACGTTTTGTTGATAAACCCCGACCGATTTCAACACTTGCCTGTGATTAACCAGCCATAATACTACTCTTTGCTGTGGCGGGAACGTATTCATCAAGGGTCTGACACTCACATTACTCCAATAATTATACATTTCACCCAGTGCACTCTAGCGGTCAGGCACTAACTATAAGCGCAACAGCGTGACAGGTATACTCTTTAATTGAATATCTTGCAGATTTATGTGGAAAATTACCTATTTATTTCTCAGGGGAAACTTAAAAAGGTAATTGTATAATCAATTCTGCATGATGAAAAATTCTGGAACCAGATTGCAGCGATAATAATGCCGTCCAGTCCATCTCTTGGCGTTTCCGCAGTGTACTTTCTCGGCCATCTTCTTTGTTTACTTACGGTTGCGATGGCGATGTCTTATGTGGTCCCAGGAGTATTTTAAATGGACGCTGATTAACGTCTTACAGAAAATGGAATAATTACTGCATTTATTCACAAAATAATAAAATATTTATGGCAAAACCATACGATCTTTATCTTTTTCACGCATACTTATTTTTCCATTTGCGCTTGAAACAATTGGTGCTAGTAGTAATCCATACGAAATATCACAATTCCGTCAGACCCTTGGTGGGGTGGGGGTATAGGAAGTAGCGATTAGGATGACTAAGGAAAGGAGGATAAGGATGAAGCGTTGGGCTGAAGTGTGATGTAACAGAACATTTTCTTAGAGGTACTAGGTTGAGAGGATAATTATGCAGTAGTTCCAGGTTGTTTAACAAACTTTTACAAAAATATTTATCATGTGTTATGATTTCAAATTCTCAATACAATCCAACTTTTCACCTTTGTCAGAGGCATGTATAACATCCACTTTGAAATCGGACATACTATTAAAATTTTATCACTGATTAGCACTGTGACACTCTGGTTGCAAAATTCCACATATGTTGGCCAAACTGGAAGGAAACTAAGTGTACGAAAATCTATTTTTAATTCCTTTGTTAATGGAGATAAAAAGTCTATATTTTCTAACCATCTGATGATGATCATTCATCTAATTTTTCTCCTAAGCTTTTACAGGTATGTGACATTGGTAAGAAATTTGACTTAATAAAAAAATTTGAAATTGTATCTTATCTAAATGTATATGGTAACCATCTGCTTAACGACCTCCCGTCATACTCCTCCCACCTGTCCTCCGTTCCCCCACCTCCACAGTCTAATGGGGTTTGCCCTTGTAGTTGTTTGTTCCTCTTGTATTGTTCTGCCTTACCTTCCACCCCCCCCCCCTACCATACCCCTTGTAACTGTATTCGGGGAAAAAATTCCCCTCGCTGCTCCCCACCCCCCACTTGCTTCGGGTACATATTCACGTAACACTCTCTCAATCCTTACTACTGATAATGACCTGTAAAGGTTGAAACCGGTAGGGTGAAAAATAAATTTTGGAATCAACCAAGTACTTTGTATTACTATTATATGTAGTAATTTAGGCTCTTTGTAAATCCGTGAATGAATCAGTCAGCTCGGACATACTGCTGCATATGTACGCAGATGCTCTTTAAGGAGGCTCCGCGGCGACTGTTTGAGTCAAAACAAATATTAAATTCCACATTTTTTTATATTTTGTCCAAAAAATCCTGCTTTCACTGATGCAATGCGTTATCTGTAGAAACCCAAAAGTAAGGTATAAAATATACAGATTATTCCACGAATGTATTTTAAATTAGCACTTTTAACCAGCCATAGAAGCCGACTGCAGCTCCATTTCCTACGAATTACCGCATTTTGACTTCAATTACGGCATTAATTCTTCAATAACTATAAAAATAAGGTGGTAAGATTCCTGTATATTATTTTTATTCAATTTCTCTGGATTATTTCCTACTTAGAGACAGTTTTCCACGAAAATGGCATTTGTGTTTTATGGAAAAATACAGTTTTTCCCCGTGTTTCTCTCATTTCCCCATTGAACACCATATAATTTCAAGTTCAATTATAGAATAAAATAGTGTGGAAAGGTATAATTTTGTTTTTCATATCAGATAGAGGATAACTTTCTCTGCAAGTAGACAGAATATGAATAAAATGCCATTTAAGTCATTTTACGGTGGAACCACTTAAGTCGTAATTTTTGTTAACCTTTTAACCTGTCAATAAGTTTACGATTGGTCCTTTAAAAAAATATATTTTGGAATGTGGAAAATATCAATACCAATGACATGCTCAGTTGGCTGTAGGTAATGTGACACGTAACTTACGAATGCTTTCCTAATATGTTTCTAATATCATAGTGCATATATCATCTTTTATATATGACTATATAAGTAGAGATTAAGAGAGTATTGATAGAAGAGAAAATGCACTTAGCATAATTAGTATTTTAGAAGCGTTTTCCTTGTATATTGACCATTTTTTTTCAATTTCAGGTATGTACTACAAACAGTTTCATCCTGTCGTTATAAGTAATGTGGTGAGTGCTTGACTATCTTTTCGTAAACTAAAATTTGCTACACTTAGTATTTAGTAATCGGACTTTAAGTGCCTGTAAGATTAATTTCCAAGGCTTTGTTCTGGTTTGAATTTTCGCGTAACCTTTGACTAAAAGTTGCTATTTGCAATGGAATCCTGATGATGCTGTAGTGCACTGAAATATGTCGACTCGATAAATAAATTTCTCCAGGTCAATTGCGCAAAGCATTTATTCTATTTCCTAATTCGCAATTTTGATTAAAAAAGCAAAAATGTAGTATATATGCTCTGTTTGTAAACTCAGAAGACGTCAAGTTTAGTGGCAAACTGAACGAATTACCGCATTTTGACTTCAATTACGGCAGTAATTTCCTATTAACTAGAAAAATAAGTTAGTGAGATGCCTATATTTTATTTTTATTAAATTTCTCTGGATTATTTCCATCTTAGAGACAGTTTTCGACGAAAATAGCTTTTGCATTTTATGGAAAAATACTATTTTTCCCCGTGTTTTTCTCATTCTCCCATTGAACACCATGTAATTTCAACTTCAATTACTTATAGAATAAAATAGCGTGTTATTTTGTTGTTCATATCAGATAGAGGACAACTTTACTATAAGTAAACAAAATATTTTCTGGATTATTTCCTTCTTAGAGACAGTTTTCGACGAAAATAGCACTTGTATTTTATGGAAAAATACTATTTTTCCCCGTGTTTCTCTCATTCCCCCATTGAACACCATGTAATTTCAAGTTCAATTATAGAATAAAATAGCGTGTTATTTTGTTGTTCATATCAGATAGAGGACAACTCTACTACAAGTAGACAGAATATGAATAAAATGACATTTAAGTCGTTTTGCGGTGGAACCTCTGTAAAGGGGAGGCTTAAATGGCTGGGTGCTCGGGGAAGTTGTGCAAGGAAGGGGGAGGGCGAGGGGAGGAATCATCCTTCAGCCAGCCAGCACCTCGAGGGATCGTCTCTGGTCGTCTGATTGCTAAACCATCGGCGGAGGATGCATGGTATTGCAGGCAGCAAGCTGCATTGTTCGCCCCGCGGCGAATGCAGTCACTCCCGCTGATTGCTGCTAACTGCAATCGCGTAAGCTATCCGGGGATAATATAAACGGCGGATGATCATTGGGGGAGCGTTATCAATCTACCGAATGGATATTGAGTTTTCGTCTCGAAAAAGCCGTGGCACTGCTGATTGTCAATCGCTCAAATCGGGTCTCTCTCTCTGAGCGATACAGAACTGGGAGTTCCCATGGGAACTGGGTTACTCGCTTCATTCTATATCATCGCAGGCTAACCCATCACTCCACATCCGTCTGCGGCACAGTGGAATTGTGGCTAGCATAGAGCTGGCTCATTCCAGTTTCAGCGTCGGACATTTGTGGAATGAGCTGAATTTTCTTCATTTTTGTTATAACCAAGTATAGCGTCTTATAGTTGTTTATTGTGATTTTTTCATTTATTGTAACTAGCGAATAAATTAATGGTAATTAGGTGTTTTTTCATGATGAAAAGGGTGATTCTTTTAGATTTTAATTTACAAATACCGACTATTGATGCTTATCTGTTTAGTTGTATCTTAATGCAGTCATATGTTACATTTATGTCTCCTTTTTTATTGTTACACTTGCGTCCCCATATAAACATTCCATTGTGGATCAAAAGTTAAACGTAAGTTACCAAACTTTTGTGAAAAAATTAGGTCAAAATTTATCTACGAAAACGTTTTAAATGTCTCACTAAAAATTTAGATTCCTGAATGAATTCAAATCCGTAGTACTGTGTAGCGGGAATTCACACGACCTTTTGAAAGTGGAAATCCATGCACGTAGTTGTGTATTTATATTTTCATAATGTATGTAATGAGAGTATTGCTACCTGAAACGCGTCTGTTTACTTCTTGCTGAATGTAACATGCATTTGGATGATGACGGTAAGTCATTTTGAGGCGGCTAATTCCTATTTGGTGAGATTCTTTTGTTTCGAATTTCGAACCGGCATTGTTTTACAGTTGCTATTGTTCCCTTATCTGGGTTTGCTCGATGGACATTATCAAAGATTCCGTTGAAAAACTCTTTCATATGTTTCATTCATATCGACGATGGTTCTTAACTTGCTGGAACTGTCGGATAGTCCAAATTAAAATGGAGGACTGCCAAAGGATCTTATCAAATTAACATCATAAAGAAATGTGTCGAGTGGATAATGTATTAATATAATGTGATATCAAAGAAAGAAATTTTATATTTATATCCTTGTTGGAAATTTTGATTCCCCTTTTTGGACCGAAACTAAATTGTCGTCGATTGAAGAACAATAAATTACAAACTAATTATTATACTATTACAGCATATATAAATATCTAATTATTCCATTACGTTGTTATTATGTTTCAGTTTTTAAATGTATTTCGGGTACTTATTTGACAGATGGTAGATTATAAAGCCTGAAATTATCTATGTAGCATTTAATATGGTAGCTTGGAAACATGTTTTTTATTTTATATTCCATAAAATCTAAGCGATACTTTTAGAATACTGATTTATAAATTTTCTTGGATTAAAAGAGAACAAATAAATAATTTACCTAAAATAAAATTGAGTAATTAGTATTAAAAAACTTGGATTAAATCGGAGTAGTAATGGTGCAATATCACGAAATTAAAAGAGGGACAGCTGTTTTTACTTTTGAGTTGTGAATTCAGTTTACAGGAAATTAACGGGACCAATTACTACGAGTGCCACCATGTGAGCTCTTTTTTAAACAACTATCAGCGCCAAAACGCTCAACAATTGACTTCAATTCGCGTTGTTTATCCTGGCAGAAATAAATAACAGCCTTCAATTTTGTGACCCTCCATTCGCTGGTGCATTGGTGGGAAGCCACCCTGAATTCTCCGGAAACAAATTTTCCACCAAAAGTGGATGAGGCTCGCCGAGCATTGAACCAATCATTCGCAGCACTATTCATGATTCGATTCATACGGCTGAAGGAGCACGCGTTATGCTAAATTTGCCATCCCTGGCACAGTACAGATTGTACTTAATGCTGTGCGGCAACAGGAGTAAAAATGCTCACCTATGCCTAAGCCTAAATCTATAATGAAGAAAAAAACATTCTATGAGTTTAAATGCTCTACTCTATACAGAGTCTTAACTTGCGATTTGTAGAAGCTGGGTTGAGTAGATTCTGGGGAGATGTAGTAGATATGGAGCATAAGTAATGAATCAATAATTGCAAAAGCTCACCATTAGTTTAAGTGGAATATAGAAAATTGCTGGTTAATTCATTGAACTTACTTGCTCCTTGGAACCAACTAAGCCAAGCTAAAAAACCTAAATTATTATTAGCCTAAATTTGTAGAAATGTCCATTGAAGTTTATTGAGCATGATTTTACCTAAATTTAGGTTTGAATTCCAATCGCAGCCGGTTGAATATTCGAATTTAAACCCAAAATGGTATTCAAGATCTTAAACATTCTCTTTTGAATAAATTGATATTTTCTATACCTTTTCCGCACGTATTGCAGATTACAGAAATACCTTCCATTGCATTCATTCCATAATTCCTATTTATATATTAGGAGAAGATTAAGCTGGAAAATTGGATTGAAATATTCTTTAGATCACTAGACGTGTACTTTTATTTTCCGCCTTTAGTGATGTTGCCTCCAAAATGGCGAAATTATTTTGCTTCCTCCACCCAATGATTGAGCATTACCTTTCTGTATTCTTTTTTGCTTGCTTTTCCGGCTGTTATTTTCATGTTTAAATATTTATTCTTTCTTTTTGAGTATATATTTTGTAAAATATTCTCAGCAAATGTACAACAATATTTTCCAGAATATAAATATCTGCTTTTTTCGTCAGTACGCACATCTGTAGCATTCACTTTCTCTTCAGTCGCCGTGTTAGGCTAGTTTTGCTGAGCAATGCTCTTTGGAGTTATAAACTACATCGTAGCTCTCTGCGCTGCCGATATCTGAACCAATTAAATGCGTGATAGGATTTTAATTTTTATTCTCTTTCATTGCTCACTCTGTTAAGATTCCGAATGACTAAGAGTTTCCAATTTTGCCACTGAATTTTATTCATTCATAATCTGCGTGATAAAATTGTTATTTAACGCTTGTACTAATCGAATAACGTATACAATTTATCTGAAAGGTAAAATATTTGTGACGAATGAGGTATCTAATGCATCCATTGATGCTTTAATGCTTCGCAACTGCGTCCACGGCTGAGGGGAAAATAAATTTTAAAACGGCCATCGCTTGTCAATGCATTAACTTAAAATATAACGACTATCCTTCGGCAGTTGAATAATACTTGGAACTAGTGTTTTAAGGATAACTGTGGAAATTATATAGGTGAGGGGTGGTGTTAGACCCGTCATCCCAACAACTCCCTGTTCTTTGGAAGAGTGTGACATTGTGCCCTACTTGATTTTCCGTCAGTTGCTGAACTTGGCTGCCATTTCCATGTCACTACGATATTCGTTAATTCTTAACCCTAACTCTCCCTGCTCCCTTGAAAAAAAATTACTAACCGCTTCCCATTTGCAACAACTTTTGGCACAATACTACGAGCCTAATACTACCATTTCTCAATCACTGCCATACTTTCGCTGAACTTCAGCGTTTAAAGCATTCGTTCACTGTAGTAATGTGTGTTTTAGCTATGTAAAAACCCAAAGGCAATGTATTGGACTGTAACGGTAAGTTATTTTCACCAAAATAGACTAACTTAGCTTAAAATCCAAGGAAATACTTGAAAAGATTGTGGAAATGGACTATTTAAATTCATGCAGATACAGAGATATTTCAATTCCTTCCAACGAAGCAAAATGACTGTGGTTTGCGGAAAACATACTTTAAACAAATTCGTTCATAGTTATAATTTCCTATTCATTATGTTTGATCCGCGGGAGCGTGGTGACCTAGTGGGTTGAAAGCTTGCCTACTGATCCGGGTGATACCTTTGGACACCCCCGAACAAAAAATATCCTCGGAGTGCGAGGTGGCCCAGGGAAAGGAACTGGCCCCCCTGCCCTGAATGTGTGGAATTCACACGGCTGTGACTTACAATTAGTCCGGGGTGATCTCTACCCTCAACTATCCAAACCAACCTTTGGGTTGAATAACTGAGTTAGAGTAATGTGTGATCCAATCGCATTTTATATTTCAGGGTTGGTAAAATTTTTAGAATGTGTGTGAAAATGATAAAATTTTCATGGTATCCCTTGATAAATCTTGACTTGGTAAATGAATTTAGTATTTTAGCCTACTCTAAAAATATTAGATTCACTGCTAAAACAACTATTTATCTTTGAAGGCAGGCGGTTTTAGCCTCATAGGACCAAGAGTGAACAAGTCAACTTGACATTAGGTACTTTTGATGGCCCATTCGATCGTCGCTCATACTGAAGAAAAAGATTTGGCCCCTCGGAGAATGATAAGCGATTGAGAAAAATGAATGCAATAAAACGCTTCGTGAGTGAATGAGCCCCCACGAGTGTATTAACTACCGATTGGAAATGTTGAATAATCCGCTTCGACACGGTTCGTAGACGCGCGGCACCGTGAAACTGTTTTGGGCAACAGATCGGCGGATTTGACGGCGGAAAAACTGTGCGACGCACAAAGGGGAGGAATGAGGTGACGCTGACGGCGGAAGTGGGATGGGAAAGTTGAAACGTGGATGGTGTGAGATTTGGTGGGTTGGGTAGAAGTTTCGACGATGCGGAAAAGAGAGCAACTTTTTCAGAGGGCCGTGAATTACGTTGGGACATTTGTCGCAGAAGCGGGGAAAGGAAGTGGTGATCTCGCGAAAGAGTGAAAATGCAACTGCGTGTACATATTGCCCCATGAGTCAACACTAGGCAGGCACGTTTGGCAGAGGGTATCGCGACACAAGCAATAAAAGTGATGGGTATAGGGAAGGGATGTACGAAGAGAGTAGAGACGGAAAGGGAAAGAAAGGAATTAAGATATCTATCCGTAGATAAATTCCACTAACATACCTATAATTTATTTACTATTATTTTTTATTTTACCTCATCAATGTATTGCACCAGTTTTGTCCTGATAATATCCGGCTGGACTAATTTCGCTGATGCTTATTTTTGTAATAAATTATGGTGAGCGTCAAGAAAGATTTCTTAGACCCAGGGCCGACCGTGCGCTAATATGGAGTTTGGCTCCAATGAATAGGAAAATGAATTGACAAATAGATTAATAAGAAAATTTAAATGCACAAAATGGAAAACATTACATTATTGTTCCTTATCCAAATAGTTTTCATTCCATAAGTTTATTTTTATTCAAAGACGAATATAACAAAGCCCAGTGAAAGTCTCCCTTTAGCACGAGCTCCGGGTTTTCTGACCAAATTGCTTAAACCTACCCGCTTGACAGAGAACATTTCTTATTTTGTCATTATTTTCTACCCTACATGACATGACTGACTTGAAACTCCTAAAGTTCGAATTTTTCTAGTAATCCTTGCACAGAGTGAATGGAAGGCCGAACAAGAAGAAAATGAGCAAGTGAAGAAAGGAACAGAATGCGATCGCCAACAAATTGCGCAACGGCTGGAATTATTTTTTTCTCCTGCTGCAGAATACTACTACGCTCCATACATTCCACACTTCTCCACCGAAACCTTTCCAACTTTCCCCACGCACGGCATTCATTCCCACAATCCACTCCCTTCCCCTTCCCCCATACACAACCAAGTCTCTCTGCGCAATTCAGACACACGCGGTGTCGCGCGAATGTAAACAATTATCGGGGCGTCCCCAGGGAGCCGTAAACGCTGACAACTGGTCAGTCCCACGTGGGCAGTATCTCACTCGCCGCCAATGAGTGCGAAAGAATGGAGGGAGTGGGGCAGAGGGGGTGGACGGGGGAGGCGGGACAAAAGGACCGGCCCGGTGGAATGGCTGGCAGGGAGGAGGGCGGGGTGGCAAAGGTAGGTAGGTGAGGGGAGGTCTTTTTAAAGTGGGAACAGAAACGGGTTAAACTTGCATGTGAGTGTGGGAGTGGAATGGACGATGCGGGAGGAAAGGAAGGAAGGGAGGATTCCAGGGCCGGCGGAGAGTGGCAGGGGCGGCTAGGGGTTTTGTTTGCCGGGGTAAAAGGGAAGGGCAAATGCAAAGGGAAAATCGATGAGGCCGATATATGCACGTGTGAATGCCCACTCGGGTCTGCACGTTATGTCCGCCTCTGTATGCAGGCTCGGTGTGCATTTGTCGTCTCCTCTCCATTTGTGCATGAACGCGGGCGGGGAATAGGAATTTATATACATATGTTAATAAACGGGTTCGTGTGTGTTCGGGAAGCGTTTTCTGTTGTATTTGCGTAATGTACGCGGTATGCTGTGCTCCCGCGTTGCATGAAGTAATCACATAACTCCGCGTTTCACCATTTTAACAAGCACACCATCCCTTCCACCACGCTATTCTACATGATAAGCGAGGAATAATAACTCTACGATAATTGCTTGCTCTTATTCGAGAGGTGCTCGGTGCTTTGAAAATTAATCCAATCGAGAGAGAAGTATATATATATACAGCAAAAAGAATATCCGAAATGAAACAATGGGTAGGTTCAATTATGCATCTGTTGGAAAAACTAAAATTTCACTCGATGACCTAGAATTAGATTCATAGTTGCGGTAATAAATATTTGCTTTGTAATTAACCACTCGGGTGGAACGAGGAGCGAAATTATGATTTTTATATCGCGGTGGTAGAATGGTTTCCCTTTGAATACTCTCGTTCGATGCCCGAGCACTGGAAAAAAGAATCCTTATCGTCAATAAATAATTCAATGAGTGGTTTTGGAAGCGCTCGATGGTGAATACGTCGATAAAAAAGTTCATTTAAAACCAATTTCTCCCACAGCAAAAAAATAATGATTGAAAAAGCTAATTAATTCATTCGCAAAAATTATCTATTATTGGAAAACTAATGACACTGTCGATGGCCGCGTTGCACGATTCTTCGGAAAGACAACTTTGATGGTTGTCTGGATGTGAATCTCTCAGAGATGACACTTGTCCGGACTACGACAGACGCATTGAAAGTTTTTTTCTCGAGCGTCCGTGAACTTCACTAACATTTCATAATTAATCATCCTACTTCCATCCTTTTTTTTGGTTGGGAGTAATCTGAAGAACCCTCGTGTCGTAATGAAATAAATACATTCCCAGGTTAAATCCAGGATATGAATAAATCATGCAGACGGAAATTTGGTTCTGCCCTCGAGGTTCGCATGCAACTTGGGTCGAGTGTCGCAATCGACAAGAGGAAAAGTTTTAAATGGCTTTGAAGGGGGAGAGGTCTCTCTTCTGCCTCTACCTCTTTCCCTCCCTTTACTCCTTTCCTCCGCCCTTGCTCCCTCTGCCTCCCTGCGCTCTCATCCCTTCCTTGCCTCCCAGCGATCCATTTCAGCATCCAAACACATTCCTTTCATTTCAACTCCACGTGTGTTAGCGCATGCTGCGGAGACTCTTAACGTACTAACACATACAACCTTCTGTTGTTAGAGATCTACATCTACGATATCCAGATCTAGATCTCGTATTCTTGATTCATTCCCTATCGTTGAATGCCCTCTGTATTATTTTCCTCTAGAAATAAAATCCTCCGTCCGCAACTAAATTTAAGCTCTTTGTTTTTAACAATGTTACAAGGAATATAAAAGGACTACATTTTCTAATCTTGGTTTTTAACTTGCTGTTATTATTATCTTTGCCATTAATTTAAACAGAATACAATGTAATTGATTGTAGGGTTCAGGTTTAACCTTGTAGTTAGAACAGAGGCTAGTTGAGATTAAAAACAAAAGATATTCGAAACAAAAACATGTAACTGGCACTCTCAGTATTAGTTATTCGTCAAGGATTATGTAGTGATAGCAAGGCTTTTGAGTGGGTAGTGTAGCCGTGGCTTCTTGCTGCGTCATTTTAAATAATCAAGTGCTCTAGGCAAGCTAATATTTCAGTACTATGACATACGCGTTGAGAAATTATTCTTCTAAACTTCCACCTCAAACCATTTCTCTCGGTATCGTTCTTGATTTCAATAACTCAGTAGTAATTTTATAAATGTTAGTACTTTCAGGATATCCTATATTTATTATGCATCTTCAACCTTAGAGATTTGTTATCTGATAAAATAAAAGCAATTATTTGAGAAGCTTGTGGAAGGTACGTACGGAAGAATACCTTGGAGACTCTCGCTATAAAAAGTAATTTTGAATAAAAAAGAAATGGATGAATAGACTATCTGCCAGTACACAGAAATGTAATACGCTTCTGAAAACTAAAGTAGATTAACGATCCCTCAAAAATGCACATGATCATTCAATATTTGCCAAGCATTATTACCTAGGTTTGAGAACGAAGGTTCTAAGTTGAAGTTCTACATCTTCCGGGTGCATGACCACGTTGGTTTTTGTGGCGAAGACAACAGTTTCGCTGGCGCTACTGCCAGCATCTTCAGGTCAAAAATGACCTTCAAGACCGAGTGACCGAGAAGATGCCTTTCAAGAATCTTTGACTTGGCAGTAGTGCCAGCGAACCTTTTGTCTTCGCCACAAAAACCAACGCGGTAGTACACCCGATAGATGAAGAAGTTCATTTATTAGATTGTAACCATAGCAGTGCTTTCAAACCCTATCGTACATTTGTTGCCGAAACACTTAAAAATGGACTATTTGGAAGATTTAGAAATTTGTGAGCTAGCTAAAATTTAAAATGCTAATCTATGTAATGATCACATATTTATGAATTCCTCTCCGTTGTTTTCGTTATTTCCACGTTCGCAGGAGTAACTGTCACTCCCTCACATTCTATACCTCCTCTTCACCCCTTCCACTTCCCTTCTCCTTCTCCCCACTTTCGGGAGGAGCCCTTCCAAACCCCTCCTCTCACAACCCTCCGTTCGTTGTCCATTCGTAAACCCACCTGATGTTTCCCCTGGGGTCCTTTTCTTTCCAGCTCCTCACTTCGCACCCTTTTTTGAACCTTTGTTTTGGCAGATCTTAACCAACTAGACGTTTGGGCTGCGGAGTTTTAACCACTCATACCTTTCCCCTGTACTCCCTTTAAAAAATAGAAAACAGTGTATCTTGGTGACCTTTTACTCCTCCAACTGTCCTCCCCCCCCCCCCCCCCCCGATTCACTTTCCTTACTTTTCTCTCCCAGTTTTCAACCACCCCTTCTCCACATTCTGTACGTAAGGGGTCTGTGTACTTCAAATCTTTACCTGACTCCCAATAGTCCTCGGCCTCAACCCTGCTATGTGTATAAAAAATGTTCCTCCTCCTCCTGTTTTGTCCTCAATCTGCCATACCCTAACCGCCCTGCTCCTCTCCCCTCCCCTCATCTCAACCCAATCCCAACCAATTTTTTAAAAACTTTATCTTTATACATATATAGAATGCTAAAAGCTTCATAATGTGTCAGAAGATTCCTTATTAAGGTGGACCCGTTCGTAGTATTATAAAAAGTGTGGAAAAGTACGAATTTGTTTATTAAAAACTTGATAGATTATTTTTTTCTTCTTTGGATTTGAGGAGTTGTAAATATCCAAGACCAGAAATATAAACAATTTTCAAATTTCGTACCCCTATATATCCTATTTCTCTTTGGTTTCCCAATCAATTGGACCCCTCATAGTAAGGTCAGCACATAAGGCAATAACACTTCCACTATTTTTCAACTTTTCTCGCGTACCCTTAGACTACCACCCTTGGATCCCTAAGGGATACGAGTGCCACAGGTTGGAAACCGCTGCATAAGATGATTATCTTATTATAAGTTATGTTTTTTAAAAACTTTTGTGTTGAAGGGTTTTGTCTCTGCAGTCGAACTGTTGGGCATAATTGTATCGTCGATGGTATTTAATCCCTGAAACGCGGCATTACTCTGTAGCAAGCTGAAGCCTTTCGATTTCTTTCGAGTTATTTAAACTTAAACACTCAAATATATTTGCTTCTTAATTGTTTTGTACTTAATTGCTAAATTTTTCGCAGGATATAGGAGTCTCACCACCATTTCCACCATTTATTCATGGTTTTCCATCATTTCTTCTCTTCCTCTAATTTATCCCCTCTTTCCAATCTCCCCTTGCTTTTTCCGGCCCTGAACCTTCTCTCCCCTCCAGTGTCACTGTTGGCGTTCCAATGTTGACACGACCTGGGCCTTCAATATGAGCATCTCATTCTTTCTCGTATTCTCCCACTTCAATATCTACCAGCTTCTCTCGCCATCAGTCCGCTACTACTCGGATTTTATTAACTCCTTCACCTCCCACTAATTATTATAATCATGGTTCGACGGTTTTTGATAGAAATCAACATGAGAACTATGCACTTAAATATAATATAATATTTTATTCTTCCATGCATATATTATTACAGTTATTATTTCCATTCAAGGAAATAAAGTAGCCTGTAAGGCAATAAGCCCGTAATTAGGCGAACTTCAAATTCTAATGTGCGGAAATGCACAAACATAAAATCTGAACTAAAAACTAAAACTAAGTACGTAATTAAGTTGTAAGTCATTTTTTTAATGACACGATTTATTTTGCGGACCCCAACGCACTACGACATATTAAATTATAATTATGAAATCAGGATATTAGATTGCCAAACTGATAGAATTGAAAAGTTATTTTCTCAGCAGATTTTTAAATATTGTAATTAATCCCGTTCAGACTGGATACTTAAGTTGCTCGGGAGGAGAAGACCGTCAAGAAGAAGGCAATTGGGACTAACAAACATGTCAAATAATACGTGGTATGATGTAGAAGAGCCACAATGAAACAAAGGAATAAGCAGGGGGACAGCTGTGTGAAAATCAAAGATCTGCGCAACTGGCCTCCCAGTAACTTTAAGGGAGTCACCCACTGCTGGTCACACAATTGTGTGAAATTCGCAGTGGCAAAAGTCTTCCACCTGGACTGGGATATAATAGATAGAAGAGGAGTGTAGAATGCAAGGCTGGAGTTTACCAATCTTTGGATTAAATGATTAATGATGATGAAATTTAAGTCGTATTTTTAGAACTCTCAATAGTCAATACCAATATGTCTTTAGAACTATGGCCAGAAAGACAACTATGATAATTTTCTCCCTTCGCTATTAAATGCGGCCTCTGATAAGTCACTCTGTCCCTCTGTAGGTATTAAATATGGATGATATAGCTTCTAAAATAGTTACTGATTTATCATCACGTACAAGAATTTGTTTTCTTCTACATGGCATCAGAGCTTCAGCATCTAGTACTTCCCATATTTCATTATGCTTATCATATGTTTTATGGATTTCCCGAACACGGAATACTTTTCAGCCTCAAGCCAAATTTTTAATTATTTGCTGTTCATTAGTTTGGTGGAATTGTTTTCTGAAGTGTAGTACATTGGATCCTGAACTTTTTCTTCCGGTATCGGAATGAGCAATCCTAGGGTGGATGATGAAAAGAGGATTCATTGATTACCAATGGATCGGAATCATGGCAAAGAGTTTTAATCGGGCACACGCTGCGACTCTTGTCCTTCAATGGGTCGAACGATTTCCGATACGTGCTCGTTCCTTTCAATTCGCCCGCAAAGATGGTTATTCATTTGCCAAAAAATTGAATTATTGGAACTATGTACATGCGCCTAAATATTAGCCTTCCACCTACCTATAGAAAGTGTAGTGGAGGATTCATTTTCATCGAACATGTCTTGCATTACGTTTCATATTTGTTTTCGGAATTGCATCGTAGTTACCGCGAAACAAAGGGTTGAATACATGCATACCTATGTACATAGAGACTAAAAAAATACAAAAGTAATGCAGAAATGAGGTATTATCTATCTTTTGCTATTAGAAAATCAACAAAAAAGTCTTTTTAAAGCGATTCAGGGAACTAGACTCCCTCTCAAACAACAGACATGCCCCATATTCATGGCAGTTTTTACGATATCTGACAGCTCACTGAAAAATCAGTTTATCAGTTTGTCAGTCTTTTTCCCTGATGGCTGTAGTGTGTCTGGTTTCGCAACATGTTTCATGTAATCATAAAATAAATATGGTTCAACCTATTAAAAATATTTTGCCCCTATTTCAACTTTAGGCGTCATACAGATTCCATTCACACATATCGCTGCAGGCTTATGATTATAATGAAACTAATGCTACTGTTAATTATATTTTGAAGATTTTCCGTCTTCACTAAACACATTTTAATTATAATTCGGTGTTTAGACGAAATCCCGAAAGGATCGATTCGTGGTAAAAACTTTCCGTTTTCAACAAATCGTGGAAAGTATTTTACATATTCAGTAAATAAATGGTAACTAGCAATTCATAAAAGCATTAAAAGCGTAAATAAATATATACCAAGGTAAACAGCCCAAGTAATAGAAAAAGTAAAATTATACTATAAGCGTGACACTCAACTACGTCAAGACCTTTCGCAAACAACCGGTATGAAGCCACTAGACTTCAAATTATTCGGAATTCCTAATGCTTAATCAACTAGCACATATTCTAGCTCTCTCCGGTCTAATCCCTTGTTTTTTCTTCATTGTCTTGCCTCCCGCGCTGTCTCCTTTGGTATGCAAGCCATTGCCGTCGTCCTACCTCTCAAACACACTCGCTCCTAACGACACCTTCCCGATCCAGAGTTCCCTTCATTCATTCCCTATAACTCCCTCCCACCTCCCTTCTTTTCCTCCCCCTTCAACTCGTTACCTTATTCTTCGGAGCCACGTCTCCGAGTTTTAAACTCTCACGGGTATGAGATGGGGTGGGGGGGGGGGGGGGGGAGTCGGGAGGCTGTTTTGAGTGTGGGAGGTTTGTTGGAAAGGAAGGAATATGGTTCCTGGGGAAGGCTCTCTCTGCGTGAGAGCTCCTCCCCGATGCTGTAAGTGCGGGGCCACTCTTAAGCCGGAATAACATGAAACCTTAATAGCTAATATGTATATAGCAAGTTAGGGGCTGAGGCGTAAGCACCTCGCCGGGAGAGAGTGGTGTGAGGCGGTGAGATGCGTCGTTTTTTTAACAGGAACGGGAAAGGCTGGGGGGGGGATTACTAGTGGGTCGGAATAAGGGAATTGGCAGGGAAAGGGGTTTTTTTGAGGCACGAGGGGCAGGGGGGTGGGGGCGGGGCGGTGAGGTGGATATGAAAGTGGCGCACTGCCGAATATCGGGTGGAGGCAGGAGGGGGGGGTGGAAACGTGTGTTTGAGAGGGTGGAGTGGGGGCGGCATGGAGTGAGGTAAAGGGTGGAAGGGGGGCGGCGGGGCGAGAAGCGGGTGGGAATTGAATGCTGGAAATGTTTCCAGCGAGTAGCAGCATGTTGCATTCCCCCTCCATTCCCCCCCTCTCCCTCTCTTTCACTCTACACCCTTTCCCTCCTCTTTACACCACTTTCTCTCTCTCTCCACCCCTTCTCCTCCATCTACTTCATCCATTATCTACGCCAGTACGTCCTAATTGCATTGCAAGAACGATTGGCTCTTGATTCGTTTTGGCATTTTGACCTTGCGAATTGTACGCTTGAGTGGATTTTTCAGTAATGGTGTTATGTGCGAAGAGGTGAAAGTTCTACCGCTCTAGTTTTTACGCTTAGGTAATCTCATCAAAACCTATATCTATATATCTATATTTTATATGCTTATCGTGTTAACTGCTCACTTTTGACGTTGATGTATTTTTTAAATAAGTCCGAGAAACGGGTTCCGGAAGGAAAACAGTGATATGACATTTACATGGTGATTCATTTCAAACCTATTGACTACTCACACGATTGAAATAAACGTAGTATCATCATATGAGGAAGGTGTGGAATCTTTCCGTGATTAAAATAAAAGCACAGTGTTTTACACAGATTTTTACTCGAAACGACCGTATACGGCTGTTATTCCATCATCAAGGAAAATGTATTCAATGAATTTATTGCGTATATTGTACCGCTTTTGGCTGTCACGCCACCATTAGGTACAATACACGTGTACAACGAATTCATTGTATGTTTATATTGTACTTGATGATGACGTAAAAGCTGAAACCGGTGGTTTTGAGAAAATAAATCAGTCGAAAACGCAAATTTGTGTTTGTCTTTTAATATTAGGTGGTCTCATTTGATCAAAATTACCGCTGAGTTGCAAGACCGACCTTAGGTCGACATTGCGCTTGCGCTAAGTCCGGATGTTGAGACCACGGTGACTGGCACCCATTTCAGCGTGGGTCAACATTTCTGCGCTCTACATTTCGTGACTCCGATGTGCTTGCGCATTGATTTTGATAAAAAAACGAAATTATTATCTATATCTATCTATTAACATAAATAATAGAATTTGAAAAATATTTTAAATAGACTTAGGGAGACAATTCAAAATGACACAAATATATCTCAGGAAAACTTTCGGATGCCGGCTCGCGATACCAAAAACCCTGGAGGAAATTTGAAAAAAAAAAAACGTTTGCATTGCAAAAGGGCGTCTAATTAGCCGTCAGTAGGTAAACCTATGCCCATTTTGGAATTGGTAAAGCCCACTCATTGAGCGACGGAAAACCGACAAGGTGCGCGACTCAAAAAGGATCGAAGGCACATCGACGGCCGCTAACTATCATTCGCTTACGCAGACTTAAAACCCTGGGACGTAACCCTGACTCGTCCAATCCAGACTTATTTTTTGTTAATTTTTTGTGGTAGTGCAGGTGTAAATGATAATACATCCTTTCAGTATGTTGATAAATACCTTTTTGGGAGGACTATTTGATTTAAGTGAATCGCCTTCCCAATTCTCACCCCACCAATTTCGAAATATTCACTTCTTCCTTCCTCTGTACTATAATTCATCCCTTTCTTATCCTCTGATTCATTTATGCTGTCTCCTCAAGACTCGGACGTTCTTCCGTCGGAGGTCGACTGCGGAACTCATCATTCTCATCCACCTGGGTTTTAGTTTCCTCAAGAAAGAAATAAACTCCTTTGACTTTATAATAATTTTCTTATTTAATATTCTTTATGTTTTTTGCAATGCTGTCGCCTCATATTAAGGCTCCGGCCCAAACAAGAATCGCACTACGCGTGAGTCCCTCTTGAGGAGCGGAGGGGGAGGGAGAGTGGCGTACGGCGACTCCAGCGGTTGGGGGTGCCACTGCGGGTAGGGTCCTCTTTCGGGGGCTGACTAGTCCGGGGTCCTGCAGGGGGGGCTGACGAGGAGTCGGAGGAGGGCAGCTAGCTCGGCAAGCCCCTGCTCCAAATGCTCCTCCCGGCGCCTCAGCCGACCGATGCCCTACTACCAAAACTCTCCACCGGCTGGGTTCGAGAGCTTGTGGTGAAGGTTCTCAGGCAAATCTTTCCTCCACTCCCGGCGATGGGTCGCCAGGGTGACGCTCGCCCTTTCGCACTCTATCATGCGTACGTCGGATGCTGTAGTGTGAACTATCCCTCTGGGAAGGGTGGTTGACAAAGGAGAAAACAGATCTTGAACGAGAAATTTTAATGATAAGCAAATAAATGTACATATAACACCAGGAGATCACGGACGGGAAAAAAATGGTGGAAGGCGAGGAGTAGGGAAGGTTTGGCGACTTTAGCAGCGACAGGAGCAGGCGGCCGAGTGGTTTAGTGGCTTCGGAAGCAGCGGCATCGGGCGGTTGCTAGAGCTCCAGAACACCGAGCAGCGCCAATGCCAAGTACAAAGTCCTCCGTCTCGGCCAGCGAGTCACGACTTTTACAATGGAGGCGCTTGTTGATTCCACCTGTGCCCCTCCAAACACTATGAGTACCCCTTTTCATGTCCATTGGGACACAACGGAATGAGGTAGATCCTGGGAAGGTCCTTGCCCGATTTCTCACCCGTCCTCCATAGGAACGGCTCAAGTGAGGGAACCAGGAGTGTTGCATTCTTCTGAGTCATGCACCACCGCCCGCCCAAGTGATGTACCCTTGGGGGGGACTTGTGTTCGACGCTGGGACACGACCCCCGTTATAAGCTTGTCTCTCGTAAGGAACATCACTATAAACCACAACCGATCAATGGCTTTACGAGGTTGAGGAAGGACCGAGGAGGATTGGAGCAGCCGCGCCGCCGGTTCCCCAGACAACACCGGAAACCACCAAACCGGCCACACGCCGGCAGGCCCGACGAGGAGCAGCCGAGCGGCGCACCCCGGCCCCACCCAAGGGGACACCCGCTCCGGCTACCGAACTAAAAACTCATGCCAAAGGAAGACTGCCACCAACCCTCATGGAAGACGCCCGACCCGATAGCCACAGAGGCTCCCCCGAACGGATTTTCGCGTCGCCATAATGCATACAAAATGGCAGGTTATCGCAAAAGACATATGGCCCGGCATTTGCCCGAGGGAGGAGGAAAACCTCAAAACTTCCGCCAGGCCACCAGTACTGGAGGTATGCATGATAAGAAGAAATAACAAGAAATAGAATAATATAATCCAACGTTTCAAATATATGCTGTGAAGGTTTTCGGTCTTCGGTAAATAATAGCTGGAGGAAAGTCAACAAAGAACAGATATATTAATGTTAGGAATGATAAAAATTATGCGAATTTCACAATAGATAGTTTATTCACGACCCGGAAACGACAGAAACTATCTATTGTGAAATTCGCATAATTTTTATCATTCCTAACATGGAAAAATGTCACGTAATACACCCTGAAACCGCGAATTTTCTTAGATGTATTAATATTTGTGTGTGTGTGTATGTATACCTACCTATATAATTCCCTACGTTTGTATAAATATATTCGCGCCTTTTGAGGGTCATTTCTTCGAATAACCACCTACTTCCGTGGTGTGGATTCCATAAGGCGGCTTATATAAAATCTCCCTGTAGCCGAACATGTTTCCTCCCACAACTCCACCATCAGCCACAACCTTAAGGTTGGTATACTCGCCTCTCTCCCTCCCTCTTGTCCTCCGCTCCGATTGAGAGATTTGGATTCCTCTAGTATCCTTCTTTTTAACGCCATCACACCACCAGGGCTCAACATTCTGCTTCTATATATCCCTATGTCCTTCTCCCAAACCTTTACCTCCCGTTACCCTTATGAAATGCGCAGTGCCGAAGCGTAGTGGGCAGTGGCGTCCACCTCCACGCTTAATCCCTCCCTTATTCCCGCGCATACGAACGAAAGGTGGTCCTCGTGCCACTTAACCTCTCGCAGTCGTCGGCGATTCCTCGTGGGAGAGAGTAATTCAATACTGCGTAGTCCATACTCTTGTTCTCTCACTCTCCTCCATCTCTCTCCCACACTCTCATTCACCTTTCCCTCTTGCCAATCTAACACCCTCGTCCTTTTCATCCTCTCCACCTCTTCTTGCTCTCTTTTATGCCCTCTTCGTCTTTCGCTTCCGTCTCCAGGAATGTGAGCGACAGATTTCGTCATCGTCGCTATGTGTCGTTGAGAGCAAGAATGGTGTGAGTGAAGAAAGTAACTTTTTGGTAAATTAGGCTTAAAATAAAATCAATAAAAAATACACAATTTTTATATTGAATAAACAATGAAGCTAGACACACAAAACTCTACTAAACAGGGTGCAGGTATATGAGTTCTTCTGCGAATCTTGCTAAAATATGCCAAAAAAGAAAATTAAACCACTTTTTTCTCAACATCTCACGTGCACGAAAGCTAAATGCAACTGAATCTCTCACGTGGTGTTCACGATACCTCTGGAGCCACTGAACATGTTTCATTGGCAGTTTTCACACAGCTTCGTCTCCTGGGCATTCACTAAGTAATCTTTAAAAAAACTACCATAACAGTACTTCTCGTATAAAATTCTGGCACCCATTCATTAAAAAACAAAGATAGTTTTCAACTTACACCGTATATTAACAAGCTCAATGGATTTTGATCACTAAGCCATCATCAGATGCATATTTTGATCAGTCGGTGGCCGACATCGGTAGCAATTTTAAACAAAACGTTAAAACTAAACATTTTATTTGCACTTCATCTAATACTTTGTATGTTTTGCTCAGTGAATCCAAAAAAAAGGCGCATACCACGGAACCCCTAACTGATTACTAAATATCTAAAACCAATGATCTTAATATTAGTATTTATCTTTTAAATAAAACACGTACGTTTCTACAACTTTCTACTTCATTATGGTAAAATTCAACTTCCCACACGTTTCTTTCGCAGACCCTAGTTATTCAGTAATAAACACTTAAAATATAACAATTCTGTACAGAACTTTAAAAAATTGAACGTCTATTGCGAGTATTGCTCCGGGAAAATCGTAGAGGCTAAGTAGTAGTTTAAAAAATGTTTTACTTTTTTTATATTACTTCAAGGTTTCATAAGTAAGTATAGTTAGATACTATGCCTGTTCAACTTATTCATTGTCAATAGAAATATTCGCAGTCCACCAAAAATTAACTGACGTTAGTAATGTTCTATTCTCAAAATTTTTTCCCAGTCCATCACGCAAAGGAATATCATATTAGCCAGAAAGATGTACATTTTAGTGGAAATGTTCTTGGATTTTGCATTAACCCTCAGCTAAACATTCCAGTGCAGTAAATAAACAGCAAATTTAGACAAGATTGGGAAACTTAATGTGCATTTTCCATACAGTGAAACTAAAGGAGGTAAAGTTGGTGGTAATTAGGAAAATTAGTCTACATAAGAGTTATTCCTTTTTCAGACGAATGTTTTATGTAACTTCTTCCAAAATGCTTCAGTCACAACTCATTGTCTCTGACAAGAATATCTTGTTAAAACTTAAGCAGAGTTGTCGGACCCGGTGGCGGTGGGTTCAAGTTCTTGCCTGATACCCAAGGGTTTGAGCCCAACCGCGGTGGATTTTCACCTCTAGGGTATGTCTGCATGTATTTGTCCATTGTTACGAACTGTATTCTTGGGGCTTTACCGGCTGTTTTCTTGTGAATTGAGATTACATGTATGCGTAAAAATAAGCTATGGTGAGATCTCCCCAGATTGTACAAGTTGTATTACTTACATGTTTCAATCGTTTCGTAACGAGCGTGGCGACTTGGAAAACCTGATTGACATTCTTCGCCGGTACAATATGCCAATTCCCTCCTTATCAACTTATGCCACGTGACAGTGTTATTTTCCATAGTATTACATGAAGGAATATGTTTTTCTTTTCTTTCTGATTTCGTTGCATCTCAATCGCTTTTCTGAATGACCCTATCAAAGTTTTCCGCATTTACTTCGGTCTATTATTCGAGTTAGGTTTTAGGTGGCATCGGCTTTACAACCACTATGCTCCGCCAAGTCTTTTTAAGGTAGTTTGAGGGAAAAATTACTTAACCTAGAATTTGATGAATTCGGCCTCATTTTAAAGAAACAACTCTCATATTTCCAATGATATAAAAATATCAACCCCTTACCGAACTAATTTTCGAGCAATATTTTCTGTAAATATAAGCTGTTATACATGGGATAGATCATGGCTGAGCGCTCCAGAGGGAGAATATTGAAGGAAATAGGAATTTATAACAGCTAGATTTCGTCAAAAAACTAACGGTGTATAGATTGTATATTTTCTCAACTATTTATAAAAAAATAATCTATTACTCACCACAGTAACTTTTACAGAATCGCAAAAAACCTGCTGTTTTTAAGGGTTTTCAGCCGTTCGGTGGGAAAAAATGAGTCAAGTTAGAGACTAATGTAGCTTTATTTATTTATTTAATTACTGAGATTTTTGGGCATATATAACTTTGCGCCATTAATATTACAATATTTATTTCGTACTTCTTACAGACGCTGAAATCAAAGAATAAAATGTGAGTATGATCTCCACTATGGTGATCTATCTCGCTCAAACAACCTTAATATCATACTGTAACAGTTTTCTCTTTCTTATGTGAAGTTTGGGATCAATTCGGCTTTCTCACCGGGCATGTTGCTGATTATTTTCAGATTTAGCTGTTTGCTCTCTCAATACTCACTGCTCTATTAAAAGTTTTTCTGAATTCTTAAGGATCCTGTAATTTAAATTTAATGAATCTCAATCTCATGGGTCCTTTTTGTAGTAGCTTATAGTTCGATATCTATTTAATTAGTCTTTAACAATTAAATTTGTCTGTATTTTATTTTTTAAAGTTTCTATCAGCATATTTATTTTTTTTAATTCCTTCTCTTTTTCTTTTTTTTTAAACTCCTTTATTTAAAAAAAAACATCCAAAACCGGTTAACAAGATCCCATCATTTAGACCTACAGATCCCAGAGCACAAAACTGAAATTTACCATAAATCTTACATTGCCACTGTAGCAAGAAATTGGAATACTCTCCCAACATATATAAAAACATGTATTTCTGTACCCTGCTTTAAAAGGAAATTATTTCAATCCATAATCACGAAAAGATGTTGAGGGAGAAAGTGAAAATGGAAATGATTGTTGTAACACTGTGATCAATTTTAATTTTTTTGTGAAAACCCTTTCTTGTATTTTTTTGTGTAAATTTAATATTATTATGTAAATTTTGTGTAAACACTGTCCTATAAGCATTATTATATTTTTTAAATTATGTTTTGTGAAAATGATAATTAATGTACTAAGGTGTCTGAAAGACCGATAAGGGTCTACGACAATAAACGTTTTATTTATTTATTTATTTTCTCGAAGAACATCTTCAAATAAGAATTTGCTGCTTCAATGCGTCGCATCTTGTTTCTGTGATTTACGATAATCATCCATCGTTCCATTGTTTCTTCGGCTCCTTTGATTCCTAATAATTTGGTTCATTAAATACCTTAAAAAGGACCTCCTTGCCTTCATTTCTTGGGTTCATGCACTATATTTTTTCATCTCATTATCAACGTCGTTATCCATAGCATCCAATCCGAAGCTGCTGGACCTGCGCGTTATTTGTTCCAGTATTCTTTTAATTTGATTATCCTACACTTTCTTACTGCATGTTTCATTTTTCTTCATATTTGTCAGTGGTGAAACTCTTTAATTTTTTACTTTTTCTCCAAGCTTATCGCGTTCAATTTTGCTCGTTATTTTACCTCGCTTTCCTCCTGTACTGATTGAAACCGCATTGTTAACTGCATTTAATGTACGCCTCGGGATTTCATTTCTATTGGTCATTCAAAATAAACTCCCTTAGTGATTTCGTTTAGCGTCTTCTCTGACAATCTATTTTACACCCACGCCGCTGGAAGAATAAACAAACTATCGCATGATAAAGTGCCATTTTTTTCTCCTCGCAAAACAATTATCGGTCTTTTATCGTTGGCGTTGCATTTTCTCAGTCGGACCTGCATTTTGTGTCTTCAGTTCTCCTCTTGAAAATCATTATCTAAGTTTCTTTCTCTTTTCACCTTGCTTAGAACTGTCATAGATGATTAGATTCTTCCTTAATATCCTAGTGTCTGTTTTTGGACACTCTTTCCTTGATCACAGTTATTTTTTTCCATCGATTTTTTTCCATTCCCTCTTAATTATCTTAACAGAATTTTTATTCATTACATTCGATAAATTTTCTCTCATCGTTTCCGTTGCTTTTTTACTCTGAATCTAAGTTTTTTTTCAATAATTCCTAAGTATACTATTCACCTTTCAAAGTATACCATTCCGTTACATTCTATGCTCCCTTACGACACTTCCTATGTCTGGAAATTCTTTGAATTTCCTTATTTCCCCTGCTCTCGTATTGATAACGCTTTCCATCTCTTCTGCCCTTAATTCATACATGTTATGTAATATCCCTATGCAGGGAGTGTGCACCTGAATAGACGAGAGGACTGTATATTCTATCAAAAGAAATTTCATGTAGTGTAATATGTTACACCAAGTTGTATCTTAAGTGGAGACTACTTTAGTGATTTTATTAATAAAATAACACCGAGTTAATAGTAAGATATGCCAAATGTTTTTCAGTTATCACTGCAATTCATTTTAGCTATCATGTTATTCTGTAAATGGTTTCAATGCCAGTTCTGTCAATTTTCCTCTTTCAAGTTTTGGGAGTCTCTCACGTACCGTATTGCTAAGCTCTTTTCGCTTTTGTACGCTTAATATTTGGAGAAATAATTTGCAATTTCCTTGTTTGCATCCCATTAATATGGAGGGCCGTTCAAATTGCTTCTCAGTTTACTCACTTCGAGGTCAAATGCGGAAATCAACCATCGAGGATGGATCGTTTGACCCTTTAATACATTACCGCGGGCGCCGTGACGTTTTTCAGTCACGTCAGTGGTAATCGCAGGAGGGATTAGCAGCAGAGGCTCTCGATTCGCGAGCCCTCGATCGCCCGAAGACTCGTCAGCCAGTCAGTCCCACAATTATCACAATCGGCGGTGAAAGAGAGAAGCATTTTGGCAGAAGAACCTCTCAAATCCTCTCCCTAGCCCTTTATTTTAAACTATGGAGACGAAAAATGTTCAAGAGCCACAAGAGCTCCGAACGAGGTAAACACGTCTGAATAGCTTCTCCAACGGAGAGAGGCCTGGGAGCAATTTTCGTTCTGCACTTCAGAAGCATGAACATGATTATTAAACATTCGATGAATTCATTGTGGTGGGAGTTGGGAGAGTCGTTGCAACGATCCATATTTTGAACCGAAAGTCTGGGATTTCCGTTGGTTTTATACTGAATTTTGCACCCCCAGAAGTGCTAATAACTTTATCTCCATACCAATGATCAATTACAAAGCGTTTTGGTTGAATGACCGGTTTGAAAAGATTATTTATATAATCTTTATTTTCAATTACCTCCGCCTTGTGAATCAAGCCTACTTGGATTTTTGGATTTAAAAAGCTCATCGGTCTAACGTTAAAAAAATGCTTTAAGTAATAAGTAACTCTTCCAGATTACCTAATGAAGGACTCAAGAAAGCAAACTTAAGAAAGAGTAGTGGAGTGTCATGGATATAAAATCTAGTTTTTTTATTTTCACACAATAATGTCCTTGTAAACCATAACTCTTGCCACTGTAAATAAACGAAGCTTATTTGCGCGAACCCATATTAGAAGACATTCATACATATATTTTAATGTTCTTTAAAATGGCGTAATAACTAATTCTTAATGCATTACCTACTTCAAAAATCCCAAAAGGCTTCCAGTGTATAGTGTTTAATGCTCCTGACCACCTACATCGTAGTGTGTTTGTAGAGGAAGGCCATGAAAAGGAGCAATATGAATTCCTAACAGAAGATTAAACTTGTTATTCAATCTAGTGAACTAGTTCTGTATTAAGTGAATTACATCGTTCTAAATTTGTAAACAAATGCTCTTCTCAATCGTCAAGATGACGCCGCTGTGTCGAAACTAGTTGAACAGTGAAATAAATTGGTGGAATAAGACAAAGTTTTCCTTTTCATTAATAACAAGTGGCTTATTGATGATCTCTCAAGCCTAGGTTAACCAGTAATTTGGAGTAACTTCATGGATCTTTTGTTTTGGCTATCTTGGAATCATAAATGTGTTATATCGAATATTTATTTAATTATTTGTTACTAGCTGTGCCTGGCATGCGTAGTAATGCCTCTTTTTCTTTCTACTTAGGCATGCACATGCAAAACACACACATTTACATGTATGTACAAAATAAATGATAGGCAATGATGCATTGTGTATTAAATCAAATTTGATAAAAATTATTATTGTCCTTTGGGATATTCAATATTTGGGTCGTCTATTGGGATAAGCGTATAATTTACTTCCAAGGCTCTTTGTCTTCAATGCTTTTTATCGTATTCGAATTTGAGAAGTAGTCCAATGAATACCTCGTATCTACACAGGAGTTAGTAACACACGAATGACATGAGTTTCCATTATCTGCCTATGCTGCGGTTTCCAAGTAAATAAAATATTCTATTGTTGAAATAGTGCAAAATTTTAAGATTTTCGAGCTTAAATATCCAATTTCTGGAAAAAGCGAAGCTTATGCAAAAATCGAGTGCTAGAATTCAAGATCTTGATCCTTTAGAAATCTTATGATAAGCTGTTAAAATCTGTTAATGAGTGTAAGCAATAAAAAAACAAAGAGACCTCTGAACCAAAATCTAATGTTTCCTCGCTTATTTAAGAAGGTCGCGTGCCAAAACTCATTTGTTGAAACGACTCGCGCTCCACCTTAATCGAATTAATAATTCAGAAAACTTTGCGGGCCCGCGCACAACAACTCACCAAAGTTTCACACATATATATATATATATATATATATATATATATATATATATATATATTAGTTTAAAATCATTTTTAACTCTTGCCTTTCCTCTACGATAAAGTTTCGTAAAACAGTATGTCCCTTTTACATTGTAATGCTATGCAAGTAATAATACATTTTCTCAATCTAATGAAAACTGGTTTAATGGTGTTTAATTATGCGATTTTTAATAAGGTTACTAATTCGTATGCCAAATACCTTTATAGTACAGCATGTTCCATTTATGTCATACGGTTTTTGTAAAAAAGGGAATATTGAATGTGAGAGATAGGTAGACAAAATTTATTATAGTATTTAAATTAGAGTATTTAGCAGAGCAAGACTTTATAGGAACATGCGAGTCTGAATGAAAAGTTATTTATTCTATAATTGCTTTTAGGCATGCAGGACTCGAAATTAATTTGATTTGATTAATTTGATTTGCAAGTAAAAACAAATTAACCATTTTGTAGTCACAGCTTGAAACAATAAGCTTATGGGATGCGGTAATGTTGCTTATTCTTGCTCCATTCTTGCAAATAAGTATTTGGTGATCGTCCCAACCAAATTATCAAGTTTTCTTCTTTTCATTTTTCACTTGTGATGTCGCCTTGGAACTTATTATTCATTTTCTGCACTTCAATAACATTAGTTTTCAACGTGAAAGTCCGTTTGATGAGTAAGAGATGAGCTCACCAAGTGCTAACGCTCAATTGAGTGTGATATTCAAGCACCAACTCAGGGAAAATAACTTCATCATGTGGCTAGTGGCTTCCCGGTAAAGTCTCGAAATCAGAAAATGACGCAGCTAAATTTTAAATCCATTTGCTATGGCTCTGTCCATATATTTAGTCTATGACAACAGGAAATAATAGGGTTAGCTATTCTTGTCATTTTTAAGGGCGGTGTGATGAAAAAACGAAATATAAAAACCTTACATGGAACATAAATGTTTACATCCGAAGAATTCATTATTACGTTTTTTTTTATTTATCTTATTACCAAGTCACTGCGTAACCTCCTTGAAGCATCAGCATGACGATGAAGCATAACTATTTATGCAATGGAAGTATCACAGAGTTGTCGGTAGCTTTAGTGGACGACTGTATATTGTAACCATAGGTCATGGCCGTAGTGGAAGTGTCTTGTCATGTCTTTCGATCCTCGATTTATTGCGACGTCAATTAAAAGTTTTCATGTCCCAGAGCGAGTTTTGGCTGAAATTTAAGGGTGCATGCCGGAGAAAATTTATGTATATTAGGGTATGCAAAAATCAGACAAATGGCATACTCAGAAAAAAGTGGCTAGAGGGTTATCTAAAATAAAATGTACAACACATGTACATGGCTAACTTTCAGTCAAATCAAAGTTGTAAGAATTATGTCATCTTTAATTACATCTCTCAATCTACATAAGCTCAGATTCTGGTAAGAGACTTTAATTGATGACTGGACGAAGGTCCCATGGGTCATATTCTCAGTAGATCCGTGAATGAGGACCCAATAACTGAGAGCTAGTTACTATGAGGAACAATTGATGTGAAATAATATAATATCCTCTGATATTTATTGAAAATAATCGATTCCTATGCTTTTTCTTTCGTGAGGGTTTAACTTTAACATCTCTTATCGTTGAGATGATTAATAATAAATTGCATTTTAATGTCTTATTCCATATAGCCCTTCCCTTTAGTGGGTGGCATGGGGTAACTATGGACATCGGTGGCCTTCCCTAGGAAGGCCACCCATGCCAATATAGGTTGAAGGGTAGGAGACAGATGAAAGGTAATTACATCGTGTCACGTTAAAAATACCGTTAGGAAGTGGGGGTGAGATTCTCCCCCCCCCCTCCCAACTATCGGTTACCCAGAGTATGAAAGACATTCACAGAGATTAAAAACCCTGGCAACTACGGAACGCCACCCATTAGGGCGGGTGTCGTGCCCGGCAGCGGAGGAGGCAAAGCCTCCAGGATCGTCATCACACGAAATCCTTAAATAGCAATGTCATCTAAATAGGAGGGAGAAGAATAAGAAAATGGGGAAGAGGAGGAAAGTAGGGATAAAAGTAGGAGCTTGGAGTATAAGGACAATAATGAGGGCCGGAAAGCTTGAGAATATTAAACAGGAAATTGAGCAAAGGAAAATAGATGCTTTGGGGATGTGCAAGGTGACGTGAAAGGATAGTGGGAACTATTGGAGTGATGGTTACTAGGCATTCTGCAGTGAGGGAGATGAAAGTCAACGTGGGATAGCTATGGTACAGTAACACCTCTGGGGTGGCGTTATTTTCAACTGGGTCTAAATCCTCCAGATTGCGGAAGCTCAATTCTTCCTTCTTATTCCCAATACGTCTTATGGTCACATCCCCTCTCATTCTAACCTATCTCTGTTCCGGCCCGTCCAGGATGCTAGGTGCTTTGCGATAGGAAAAGACGAGGTTTATGTCACATAAACAAATACAATGGGAATTGAACTTCAGGGACAAATATAATGGTAAGTTTTACCAGTGGATATATTTCAATGTCATGTAGAGATTGCAAGATTATTTTATTTAACAATGCATGTAAAATGGGTTTTCACAAATATAAAACACAAAAAACATTGAGCTCAATTATTCACTTCAAATAAACAATTAATTAAACTAACAAATATCCATGGACCACTCAATTTTCTATTTTAAATCTGTAGTATGGACAGTTTACTAATCCCGCGTTGGGATGAAGAACAGTTTATCTCCCTCAATACCCCTCTTTCTATTTCCCTTTCTCCCTTTGTATGTTCCAAGTATAGACTTCCTTCGGAACCCGTTTGAATGTTAATAAAAAATCATTAACGCTCAGTTGTCGCTGATCGTAGTTGTCGCCGCGCTGACCATTTCCCCTTCCTGTCGTAGTTGACCACCAATTTCCAGGTAGGTTAGACTCGGCCGCTGGACGTTCTGCCTTCCCTTCATAGTTCTTGCGCTCCCGTTTGTCCATGTTTATTCCTCTGTCTATTCCTCCGTCAATTCCTCCGGTAGGCTACCTGGCTTAATGCAGCGTACTCTCGGCTTCCCTCTTACCGCTTTTCGTCATATTACGTCACCTCTCCCTCAGTGAATGACAGAGTCTCCCCTGCGTGTCCTCCTCCATTTTTGTGTTGTTGATATCGTCACGGCCCGTAAATATTTAGAGTTGATTAAACCCCTCTCGGGCTCTCTACCGGTTTAAACTATTCATAATTGCCAACGTTTCGAGTCGTCTCTTGAAACGTCAGAATATATGAATAGTTTAGACCGGTGGAGAGCCCGAGAAGAGAAAACTCATATTATTCGCCGGGAAAGAGTTAAATATTTAGAGTTGTTTACCTACTGAATTCCCTTAAAGTTTGATAGTCACTAAATGTTTTTGTTGTATAATATTTGTTTATCGATTATTTTACCCCGATTTGTTATTTCCTCTTTTCCAACAATTTTCCTGGTGGCAAACTGTATTCAAATTGGATGAGCTAGGAGATTGTTTTGTTTCTATGCCCGAGCAGTAATCGATTTAACGGTCATGACCTTACAGTGTACCGTTACAGTACTGAAAACAAAATTGGGGATGCAGGCAGTAAACATTGATCAAGTGAACGACAGGATACAAGTAGCAGAAATACAGGCACGCCCGAGAAATTTCGTATTGGTCCAGGTTTGTATGCCTATAAGTAACCATAAGAAGGAGGAGGTGGATGGGTTCTATGAGCAACTTGGAGAAATATCTAGAGAAATCCTGGGAAAGAAAAACTTGATAATGATGGGCGACTGGAATGCAGTGGTGGGGGGAAGAAGGAATGGATTTGAAGCGTTAGGGTATGGGCTAAGGCTTAGTAAAAGTAGGAGAATGAAGAGGTGGAACGTGGAAGCATTGAAAGGGTTGAAAAGGAGGGTATGCCAGCAGCTAGTGGAAGAAAAAATAGGTGAAGCAATGCGGATGGGAACCATTGAGGGAAGATGGGAGATTATGATAACAGGGATGGTAACAGCTTCAGAGTAAACAATAGGACCAGTGGAAATGTTCTAGGAGGCTAAAGAAGCAGTAAGTTACGGAAGAAATGATTAGAGGAATTGGGAAGAGAAGGATATGGAAAAAAAACGTCAACACCAACCTAGGCTAGAGGAAATCAAGGAATTAAATAATAAACTCTGGTGAGTGACCTGAAGAAAAGTTAAAATGTTAGTAAGGACAATGCGAGGAAATGGAAAATTTGCTGGAATTGTGGGAAGTGGGTGCTCTATACGCTTAAGTGAAAATGTCGCCAGGTGATAAGGGTGCACTTGATAAGAATGGTTATGGAAAAAACAGGGAAGATACAAACAGAACAGTAATATATCCATGATAGGGGAGAGAATACGTGGAGGAGCTATAAGACAGAAATAATAGACATCTGAACCTAGATATGGAGGATGAAAGAATAATAGGCAAGGATAACCTCGAACTGGAGTTACCTGACAACAAAATAGAGAGAAAATTACGTGATATCAAGGTAAGAGAATCCGTTGGATCAGATATGGGAAGTTGCTATGGGAGGGGGGGTGTGAGGTTGGTTGAGCAGGGTGGGGCAAAAGGGGTGGGGGGGAACAAAGTATATGTTGTAACTGGGAGAAGGGGTGGGGGGTTAATCACTCGGGTTGTGGGGGTGGGGGTTTTGGGAGGGTGATATAATGAGTGATAAGGGTGATGAGTATGTATAGATACATGAGATGAGTATGTAAGTATGAGTAATAAGGTGGATGGGTTAGGAAAGTTTATGTAATTGAGATGGTCGTTTCCTTGTACGCTGATCTCCCGAATTTCTAAGAAATTTTTCGCCTCTTTGAGGGCTTCGTTAACAGGGACACATGTAAACAGGTTCGAAACATCAACAGAAACCTGTTTTGAATTATTTGGTAGAGTCATGGAGTCTAAAGTTCGTAAAAGTTCAATTGAGTTTTTGATTCCAAATTTTGGCGTGGATGATAACATGCTGCGGAAAAGAGAGTTAAATTTGTAAGCCAGCTTGTGCGTTGGAGATGAGACATGTGATATAACGGGTCTGACTGGGCAATTAGCCTTGTGTATTTTAAGGAGGCCATAGAACCTCGGTGGTGAAGGGTTCATATTGATATAAGAACATGTTTCTCTCTCTCTGTCAATAAGAAGCAACAACTGTTGAGCACTTGTTTCATTTGTCTCTGGTACACAGGGGTCGGATCACGTATTAAAATTAACAATTGTTATCCTCAATGAATTAAATAAAGGAATACTAGAGTTAGATAAGGCCTTGCACGTATAAATAATCTGAAGGATTTACACTGAGTTTCATTATACCATACCCTTATCCGGTAGAGTTCTGTATAGATAGATGCCACTTAAGTTTTTACCCCTATAAGCACACATTTGACACATTAAGTTATCATCCCTGGCATTTTCAACAGAAATTGCCTTGAAGTATCTCATTCCCTTGCAGTGAAAGCCACTGAAACTCAACGTCGTGATCTCCTTTTGTGAGATCTCATGCCGAAATTTTGGGAAAATACAATGTAGACAGATGCCATGACATTAAACAGATATTTCACGCTGGTATTATTTTTTATGGAGGTGGTTCTTAAAGTCAAACTGTGGGATTATGAATTCTTGCGAGATCGAACTCTTCAACTGGCGAGTAATGCATTAGTAGTGGCTTGGGAAAGAAAATAAGTTTTCAAGCGTGGAAGCGGAATCTAGGAGAGCGTGAGTTAGAGGGAGTGAGAGAGAGAGAGAGTTTTCACGAGCTGGGAAATAAAACTCAAGAAAAATTTAATTCTGCATTGATCGAGGATTGAACAGCCGAGACCTTGAATAATGAGAGGTGTGCTCCGAGGAAATAAAAGCCCTCGCTGCCGTGCACTCCTTTCCAACCAAACCCTCGCCCCTCCCCCTAACCCCCAACCCCCACTTGCCTTCTCCCATTCTGCTCCCAACACCCTTTCCTTTATCGCCGGTAACCCCGAGCTCCATACCTTCCTCTACCCGGCCCCCCACCACTAAAGAAACGCACACACATGTCGCCCCGTAACCCGGGCGCGGAACCGTATTTTTACACAATTTGTCCCCATAGCCTTGCTCCTCTTTTCTTTAACCCCCCCTTTAATGATAATTGGATAACCTTTAATGATAATTTGATACCTTATGTATAAGTGAGTGTTATGTCTCCATTTGTATTGTTTAAAACAGCCATCCCTCCCTTATCCTCTCTTCCTGATCCAATGGACTGAGTGCAGTATTGCGTTTTATCACGGAAAATGGATTTCGGGGGATATCCCGGGTGACATTGCGGAAAATGTTTTTAAACGAGAAATGATGTTGCCATCGATCTAATGTCTTTTCATTTTAAATTGTTTTTCTTGCTTATCTTACGTATTAATGAGTCTGCCATTTCGAGTAGAGTTGGTCGTTGTTCAATTGAATGAACATTTTTTTATTTTCTCTAGGACTTTTGGGAAACATTGTTTAGAATATCTGGTGATTGCCTCCTAAATACGTAGAAGAATGCTGACTTTGTGGATATACAACCGTTCTGCCTGTATACGAATAGTTTAATGATGCAAATGGTCAAATGACATGGGGATGCATCTTTAGACATTATGAAAAATGGTCTTAAATAGATATATATTGATTTCAACTCCTGTAAAATCTCCTTTTACCTGCCTTCTTTATAACATTTTTGGCTGTCCATCAATATACTAATGATTCCACTTTCTTCTGTAGATTTTATCGTTGGATCATAAGTTATCTATACTTCAAAATTCCATCTTGACTTTTGAAAACAAAAATAATGTAGCTTCATAATTAATTTAACAATTGACCATGATAATTGGATACCTTATGTATAAGTAAGTGTTATGTCTCGACTTGTATTGTTTAAAACTGGATTCGTTAAAAATGTAGGTCGCTGAAGAATATCATGCTCCTTGCTAATAGCTATAGCCAATATTCGTAAGAATGTTACTGCTCTCCTTTAAGGAAAATGTCTTTCCTCGCCCTAGTTTTAATACATGTTGTGCATAAAAATTCCGCTATATGTGAACATGAAATCTAAATCTTTCTAGACACCTTTAAGTGGCTTTTAAAGACTTGGCATCATTTCACTCCACCAAATTATCAGTGCTTGAAACCAGAGTCACCATTACCAATAAACTTAGCCCGAATACCTAAATCCTCTAAAGCCCGGTAGCCACGTGCTCATCAAACTGTAGAATTATTTGAACTCCACTCCTTGGACTCCTCTGTGGATATGAATGGGTAAGGTGTTTTTAAATGTAATTTCTTTTGATTTGTTTGTGAAATTTCTGTTTTCAACGCTTACGTTTTGAATGATTTTCAAATTTTACGTCAAAAACACACTTTTTTTTGGAATCGGTGTCATTAGGTGGAATAACTCCTCTTTAAAAAAATAGGTGGAAACATATCCTTGAGAAAATTTGACGGTCTGTTATTGAGTGTTATACACGGTATTGGAACGCCATAGTTTGGTCACTAGTGGAAATAGAACATTGAGACTATGAACTAAGCTAGAGCGGTTGAGTTATCATTTTAACCGTAAATAATTTAAGGTTAACAGAGTGCTGTGCAAAGATTTAGAGTGGTGTTGCACGAATGATAAAGATTATTTTTGAATCTGTATATGCCAGGTAGTTCAGTCAGTCTTCGGTGATTTAATATGGAAATAATGATAATTCAGTACTTTAAATTTTGTAAAAACACCCGTTCAGCTACACGCACATAAAAAGGCATGATTTTCATTACAGTTGGCATCGATTGACTCGCAGTGAATGCGCGGTATCCAGAATGAGATTATAAAAGTCAACATCAAAGTAATTTTGACAAAAATGTAAAATTAATAGGTATTTGCTCTCAAATTTTAAATCGTCTTTCCTTATGTCGCAGGGATTATTTGAGATTTTCCTTTGATTCTGATATCCTTTCATATTGTTCTTTGCCATCACTAGTTTCAAACGGGTTGGCTTTTTTTTTAAGGCAAAAAAATAATTTTGAGACCTCGTTGAAATGGAATGCAGGACACGGACTTGGAAAGAATGCCTTCCACGAGCGAATAACGCGGTATTCATTTGGATTCTTTTTCCCTCTCCTTCCGAAGCGAGGAAGGGGTGGTGGCTGGCTGGCAGGCAGGCTGCGAATGGAAAGTGAGTTTTCGTTATGTTCGGTAATCGAACGAAACATCCAGCTCTCATCGTGACTCTTTGACGCAAACCGTCCTTCCTCTATTATTACTATTTAAACTTTTTTCTTTACTTTACCTCACTCGTCGGAATTCCACCGACCGCTGATCGCCCGGGCAATGAAAGAGAGAGATATAGAAAGAAATGAGAGGAAGGTTTGTTGGAAATGAGGGAGAAGACTGCGGAGAAAGAGAAAAAAATAGGCAGTGGAAAAAATGGAAGAATAAAATCCACAAACGTGTTCCGGGCGCGAGTGAAGATTTCTGGGATTCCTGCCCCCCGACGCACTGATCTCTGGGCGCATTTCCTGTTCCGCGGGCGGTGGGACGGGGGAACTGGGAAGGGATGATACTTGGATTAGATCCCCAACCGTTCCCTCTTCGAAACGAGCGCAGTCTGGGGGTTTGGGGTTGTATGTGTGTGTGGAACTATTACGGAGGGAGTGAAGGAAGGGGTAAGCGAGGGTTTGAGGGGGAGGGTGGGTGGGGAGGCGGAAGAGGTGGTCTTTTGCTCTCTCCCTCTCTCTGGCTGGGAGACACCCGTGATCGGAAAGTAGAAACGCCGCTGCAGGAAGAGATTAAAGAAAATGAGGGAGATGAGGGAGGAGTGCGATGGATCTACTCTCTATCGGCAAAAAGGAAGAGGGAGAGAGAGAGGTGGAATGAGAGAGAGAGACCAAAAGGAGAGATTTTTCACGCATTAAGTGTCGAGGGAAGTCTCTTCTTGTTCCTTCGGTTGCGCAACGCTCGTGCGGAAAAATTCCGACGCCTCATCGCTTGGGGATGTTGCACTTGGGATTTGAAGTGGGCACACCGTGATTAAAGTAGTTAATGATGTTATATCGTCACTGGAAATATAATTAAAGCTGTTAGCTTTTTTTTGGAACCATTACACCTTTTTTTGCGTCAACATGCGCTTTTTACGTGCATTCATGGCCGTAGGTATTAAAGCTTTCCGGTTGTTGATGAAAGCTTTAAGTTTGTTGTATTTGTTTAAAAATGAAATTGTCTTGTTTTACTAGAAACCTTAAGGGATTTATAGGTCGTTACGCATTCCGGAATTGCATCCCAAGTGAGCCAAAAAGGTACGGGATAATGTTTGCATTGGTTGATGCTAGGGTTTTTTATGCTCTAAATCTAGAAATTTATGGTGGAAAGCAATCCGACCGTATTCGCTTAGCAACAGTCCTTCTGATGTTGTGGAGAGAATATGCTCCCCTATTAACGATACAGGTCTGAAAATAACGATAGACAATTGGTTCGCCAGTTTTGGTTTGGCAGATGATCTCTTGAAATGCGGAATTACCGTGGTTGGTACTTTTCGCAAGAATTGACGAGAATTCTGTTTCGTGCAAGAGAGCAATCGGCCAGAAAAATTGAAATTACATGTTTTCCACAAGGATTGTTCTTTGACGTTATATATTCCAAGAAAGAACACGAATGCTCTTTGATGTTGACTATGCATCAAGACAAAAATATCCTCACAGGACCTCACACAGAAGCCATGCCTTCCGCTCCAATAAAACTTCAACGACTGAGCCCCGGTACTGTCCACCCCGGTAATATGTTTTACGACCAATATGGCCGTCTCGCACAATAACAGGGTGGTACGGCCCAAGAGCTCGGCCGTCGGTCCAGTCGGTCACTTTTAAGTGGGTCGGGATGTAGGCCTATGTCACACTCTGCGACTGTACGTTTATTATAAAGTTTATGTACATTTAAATTAACTACGGATGACTTTTGGACATATAACCGTTGCCTTTTTTGAGGAATTCCAATTGCCATTCATTGCAATATTTATACAGCCAAGGTTTGGATCATTTGATAAATTTATAGTTTCAAGTTGGTTAAAGAGGGCCGCATACATTTCTTGGCTATTAATATGCAACCCTTCAGGAACGGGGAAGATCTGGGAAATGTCCCAGGCTGGGACGTCCACCGCTCCCTGAATTGGTGTGGCATCAGTGTAGACTTCCAGGGCTGCCATGGTTCTGGGAAGTTTGGCTTCTGTTCCTAAGGCAGAAGAGGAATAATGACTCCGCTTCTGCAATGCTATCAAAACGAAAGGAAGCGGCTGAATAAATGGTAAAGGAAAATGTTTAGCTGCAATGTGTATAATTCAGTGATTAATTATATGATAATATGTCAGGAACTCTGGTTAAATACCTATTATCTAACTTTCAGAATCCATTAAGCCGAAAGTCTATTTGTAAAATAACGGTAGTAGGTGCAGTTTAGTATGCCAGGTTGATATTCATTAAAAAAATACGCTTCCAAGACTCACTGGCAAGCATTTCTTGAGATGAATACTCCCTTGAGGCAAGATGGTTGGACGATAAAGATGCTCTGTAATCTGTACGAAACACAGGAAATGGAAAGAAACTGATTAGTGGTGCGAAGCTTGTAACGCTGGAATGTACTTCGATTGTTTCAAAGATCACCACATGAGGCAAAATTATTGAGATAGTGGCTATTCTCTTTTCTATCATATACAATATTTTCTGCATGGCATTTCTTTGTCCGAAATTTCTTTTCGAGCAGTTAGTGTCATAAAAGGCTGAAATATTCTTTATAATTATTTTCATTGTACGTTAGTGGATGCCAAATTAACCTTGGTAATTTATCAGTGGAAGTTGACTGTAAAAAAGATAAGTATGAATGTCTGGGTCATTTAAACCGTTGGACTGCAGTTTTCGCTGTTTTACAAATATTATTCGCCGAGAAAGCCTAAGATCTTTAATCTTGTGTGTTTCATACCGAATTGGGCAAAACATAATTCCGACACATTTTTTTCGAAAACAAATATTGGTCAAAAAAATTATTTTTAACAATTTCTATGAGTTTCGATATTAAGAGTACAAAGTTTTGGACAGGAATAAATATGCTGTTGATAAAGTATTTTGATGAATGGCAAAGGATTTAAAGACTGATTTTTGTATCGTATGTTGATGATGATGTAGAGAGAATGAAATAGTATTTTTTTATTTCCGTAATATTGGCGTCGAAGATAATTTATTGTCCACTGGAAAGTCGCTCTCCTGCATGGCACAATTTTAAACAATAGCAAACAAATCGTGCCTGAGAAACTATTTATAGAATAAAATCAGAAGTGAAATTATGAAGAGACAGAGCGGAGACAGCCACAGGCAACAGATGAGAGAACATTATCAGACATTACACAAAGAAATTAGATTACTTTATTGAGGATTGACTTATGTGAGGAATTGATATAAAAATAATAGTACCATGGTAATCTAGTGTTTTATTATAGTTTCTAGCAACTGCGTGACTGTTTACTGTATATATTGTGCAACGGACTGGTAGTCATAACATATTAGCTAAGAAGGGAAATGCCGAAGATACGTTCCCAATTTTTAACTAAGCTCTGGGTGCATTGTCAATTAGTCGGAAGGATAGTTTTGAAAGAATGAATAGAGAAGGTGTAGAACAGTAGTATCACGATGCAATTTTGTTCAGTAACAACAATGCACGAAATAGAAAGCTATATACCTTAGTTGATTAACGATTGCATTCGTTGAAGATTTGATGATGAGGCTCATAAACCAAAGCTCTGGCTCAAGCACGGAAGTAATTAGCAAGTTAATAGGGAATATAGTTTTAAGCATTTTTTCGTCTAATGAGTATGCGGTCGCAACTCCTGACATCGGAAACGCAAGCATTTCATCCAGAGTAATTTGCAGTTGACATAAAAATGTCGATTATCGGCGGAAATATTAAAGATAATTCTGAAAATTTCTGAATTTTACTTTTCTAATCTTCTGGAAATGAGCAATCGTTAGCGTGATTGACAACATCCAAATAACGATATTTACCCTACGGTTTACCACTGAGACAACTTTCAGAATTCTTCAATTGGTAAAGCCCACCGTTATTCGCTGTCTTTATGCCAATGGAAAAATATGATAGATACAATGTTTGCGTGGCCATAGATTTGCAAGTTTAAAGGAGTTTCAACCCAATGTCCGGAATAAAATGATATGTATAAATCAAATGCCTTCCCACCTCCAGGAGTTCCCTTCCGATGCATTCCGTTTATAAGATGCAGCAACCGTTGTCAATATCGAGCTGTAACGGAAGCAAACGAAATAATGCGTTAAGAATTTGTTGGTTCAAACCATGTTTATTTGAATATGTAAATTTCCGCGCGGATAATTTGCATTTTTCTGAAGATGTTAAAAACATTTCACTAAAGCCAACATTCTACGTGATATTATATTGTGAGCATAAAATAGAGATGAAGACTCCAGAACGACCGGTATAAATTTTTTCCGCGAACGATTGACGACCTTCGTATCTTCCATGATACCTGTGTAAGCATTACATTTCCGCAACTGTTGTTGCTGGCAATATCACTTGCTATGTAACCCTTTTAAATTGCTTTTAAATTTTAATTTATAATATCTGCCTTTCACATGATTGTGAACGCATTACATAACCTCAGGGTCTGTCCCAAAATTTCTGGTATTTTTTTTTGTTCGGGTAATTAAAAAAATCATAAACTTACAATCTCTGTAGAACTCTTTAAAGTACTCTCCTTCCGACTCTATGTACATTTTCCATCGCTTCACCCACGCCTTGTAGGCTCCCTGGAAGGCCTCTCAACGGGCACACCTCTCCTAGAGTCAGTTTTTGCCGTTGCCTTCAGTCTTCGTCGACGATCTCCTGACCCTCCCGGAACCTCTCGTGCCACTCGAAGTTCGGGGTTCTGTGACATTTGCGTCCTCCTCGAAGGCTTGCGTAAGCATTTTTAGCGAATCCGCGCCATGTTTACCCCGTTCAACGTAACATTTAATTGCGTAACGCTGCTCCAAAATCTGCGCTATCATTTTTCGACGAGGGTATAGTGACACACTTCGCGCTAATCATGATCTTCACTCAACCAATGCCCGCAGGCGATTGCAGAAGGTGGAATACTGTATCCAAGACCGCCACCAATTTTTCCAACAGGAACCGCACCGCAGTAGCTTACGTGGCCGGCTGTGGAAATTCATCACGGGAACATTACGGGTAGACACTGTACGACTCTTGTACATCAGTGTATGCACGTACAGTGTACGTGCATACACTGGTGTACAAGAGTTATACTGCAGGCATGTAAGACAAGGCGCTGTTAGTACTAATGAGTATGACGAGTAATACTCAAAGAGTTTATTTGTATAAAAACTGGATATGTGAACCAGGTTGCTGGTAAGGAAATGCCTGGGTGGGTGGTGGTGGGTATGATGGTGGCAGTTGAAGAGGGTTGTAGGTTTATGTTGCCCCGGCCTATCCACCACCCCAAGGGTATACCAGACCTGATCTGTATTATGGGAGAGTGTACCATGCATTGTATCATTTCTAGAACCTAGAGTCCTTTGGATTAGGTTCTAATAAACCCATTATTCTATTCTATTCTATGATAGCATACTTTTATGAGTTAATGAAAAAATCGTTGCATAGAGTGTGGTGCATGTTTGGCGAAAATTCATCCCCTTTGAAACACCATTGAGGTGGTTTGCAGTGTACAACGTAGTAACGAGGTGGAAGATGGCGACAGGTTTTTGTACGATATCAGGGATGGAGAATTTACTTCTCAATCTCTTCCATTCACCTACCCCGGGGCTTGAGCCTGTAAGTGTTCCAAGGTGGCCGAGATAGGGAGAGATGCTCGGGGAGGAAATCGTAAAATCGCTCGGCTCGCCGGAATGGCGGTTGGATGTCTGGAATGGATCGACGGCTCACGGGGATGGATTCTTCGCGTGGACACCCGAACGCTCTTGAGGGCTCGCCACCCTATTGGGGTTCCCAGGAGAGGGTGTGTGTGTGTGGGAGACCTCCTCAGACACCCTTTCCTGGGGTCGCGGGGGCGGGAAGAAGAGGTGCAGATGAAAGGGACGGGGGGGGGGGATGCGAGGACGGTGGACGAATGTCCCTCAGAGTGGGAGCAGGAAAAGGGCGAGATCACGCTTCGACGCACTTGAGGATTTCAAAGGGATTGGCGAAGGACGGTCACCATCGTCCTTCCCTCTCGCAAAGGGTTCCTTTTTTCTCATCTCTTTCCCCTTTTAGATTCGTAGCTCTTCCATATTTGAATCCCTGTATCGGATAACGATACCACCTGTGTACCGCAATATGATGGAATTTATGAAGTTAGAGGTTTCAAGGAGGACGTAGTGGAAATTACCCATGATAGATAATTATAGTGTAGTAATTTTCCATTATACGAATCATATCACTTTCGCGAGCTCTGCTATATAAACATGATACTGCGATACTACGAGTGAGCTCATAGGAATTACTGTAATGCATGAATAATTTCAATAAATTAACAGAGAAAACGGAATTGGGGATAAATACGTCAAAGACCAAATTATTGCTTTTTTTAAATAATAAAATCAGAAAAAGGATTGTATAGTGAGAGTCAGTGGTGAAAAGATTGAACCAGTGAACTGTTTTTATGTACCCAGGTAGAATATTTGTGAGTGATGAAATGATAGGTGAGAGAGAAGAGAGAAGAGACGGGTGCTGAAAGAACAGTCGATGGTAATATGTGGAAAATATAAAGGAATGTAGGTTGAATGAATTCAAGAACTTGAAAGTAGGAGAGATAGGGGTAGGAATGAGTTAGTAATGATGGAGTGTGGAATGGGTGCTCCGGTATTTTACGTGAATGTAAGGAGCGTAAGCATTTGGTTTAGCCTGGTTGAGAAAGACCTGGGAAGATGGGGAAATACGTCCAGATTTGTTCTACTTGTTGTACTGCAGCCCTGAATAAACAATTCAAGGTCTGGTCAGATTTATTTTGGTTAACCTTTGACATTTCGATGTTTTCATTTTGCAAAACCTCCAAGATAGTTTTCACCAAGTGACCATTCCACGTCTGCCAAAGCGTGTGCATTGCATCCTGCCCACAGGGTTATTATTTCCAAATACATTGATATGGCTTTACTTTCCTTCATTATATGATACTATGAGTTTGCTTTAGCGAAGTGAATTCAATGTAAAAACCGTCGCTGAGAATGCCGTAGAGTTTCCGTTGATTAATTATACTGAAACTATCTATGAAACATATGCGTCAACTCATGCTCCGTATAAATCCTTAGAAAAGGAGCTCGTTCTTCGGAAAGCACGACAATTTCCGTAGAATTCCTTACGTTCTACAGAACAGATTGTACGGAACTAGTTATTCTTCAGAAATTATTTCTACAGAACCTGAGCGTTCCTTACAATTCCTTGGATAAGGAACTCTTTCTATGGAAATTAAGACGATTTCCGTAGAATTCCTTACGTTCTACAGAACAGATTGTACGGAACTAGTTATTCTTCAGAAATTATTTCTACAGAACCTGAGCGTTCCTTACAATTCCTTGGATAAGGAACTCTTTCCATGGAAATTAAGACGATTTCCGTAGAATTCCTTACGTTCTGCAGAACAGTTTGTACGTTAATTTTTTAGCAAGGGGGGGGCGGGTAGAAAGAGGCATTGTATTATAAAGTAAAATGCTGTATGAGACTCTGAAGAGCAGGAATAGTAGGAGTCGCAAAAACAAGAGTTAGTGTGCGAAACAGTTCATGAATGAGGCGTACGTGATGAAGGAATAAAAATTTAGCGGTCAGTATGGAAGAAAGCTTTGAAACAAAGCCAATTTTCTAGGCCTAACATGGAGAATTATGTTATTTTGACTGTGCTTACTCCCGTTAGGCAACTGCATGATTGGTATTGGTGGTATATAGGATGGGCAAATCGTTTATTTATTTATCTATCCTGTTATCTATTTATTTTGCTATGGTGGCCTGACGACGGTTTTAGTGGGTATCCAGTCGTTCTTCAGGGCAAATGCAGCGCCGAAACCTCATCCGCAGGAGATGTACCAATTAACTCCAACCCAGTGTTAAATTTTCCAGGGCTAATGCCTATTGCGGGGCCCACTTTTAATGTTTTTTCTTCTTTTTCATGTTATCGTTTGTTGTTTTGTTAAGTTTGTTATTCCTTTTCCTGTATTGTTAATGCATAGGTTAATTGATGGAGGTTTGGTCATGTCTTTTTTAAGAAACTCAAATTCCTTTTTCCGCCGACGTTTCGCCTTTTTATTAATGAGGCTTCTTCAGGGCTACAGTACAATGCAATGAATACAGTGAGTAATAATTATAATACTACAAAGATATATAAGTTTTCTATCATAAATTTAATTACTCAAAGGATTAACTTTCTTACTGCGACAATGGAAACACAAAAACAAACTCTTCCTCTCAGAAACAAAATCAACATAAAACAACAAAACCAAAATGGAAAACCAAGCTAAAATTTTGTTTAAAAAATCAAAGCTTGTATTATATTAATTATAAATACTATTAGTATTATAATTATTACCAACTGTATTCCTTGCATTGTACTGTAGCCCTGAAGAAGCCTCATTAATAAAAAGGCGAAACGTCGGCGGAAAAAGGAAGTTGAGTTTCTTAAAAAAGACATGACCCCAAACCTCCTGAAATTAACCAATGTATTAGTAAAGTGGTCAATAACCATTCAAAGAAAATGTATTGTTAATGTGGAAATAAAAACGCTGAATTGAAATTAAATCCCTGAAAACGCGATTGCATTATGTTGAAAGTGATGCATATTATATCCCCTTGGTTGAATATCTCAAATCGCAATCAATAAATCGTTGTTTCGCACAGCCCGCTCACATTTGTAGTGGCCCTACCTGAGTTAGGGGAGGTGAGGTAGGGTGGGGTTAGGGTACAAAAGGTTGGGCTCTTCCGAGAGAAGGGTAGCTTCGTGCCATTGGCTCATCCTGGCGGCCGGTGGAGCTTGCGAGTGGATGGAACTGGTCGCATTGAACGATTCCGAAGGATCTCCTCTTTCGGAGCGACAAGGGTTTTCTCAAGGCACGGATTTGGTCCGTTTGTAGTGAAAATGAGGAAAGGAGGGACGTCGCTCTGAGTTTGTCAATCGCTTGAGGGCACGTGAAGCCGAGAGCGTTTGGATGAGACAATGAAATCAACAAGTCTCCTTTCAAGTTCGGAAGCCTGGACCGCATTTTATAAAAAAAATACAACACGGAAGTGACATTGGAATTTATCTTTTCTCGTAAAGAGGTGCTCCTTGCATGCAATTTATCGTTCAATACCATTAGTCATTCAAGCCTGTTTGACTCCAGCCCTCCATTCTATCTTATGCCCTTCTACCTCCTTCTTGTTCTTGCATCTTTTAAGTTTCGTATACCATTTTACTTGGTCTTTAGATCCAAAAAGGGAGGAATCAGGCGTGATGTTGTGGAATATTTCTTATTATGGTCTTTAGATATTTTTCCTCGGTTTTTCCGTACAAATTCATTGTGTTCCAAATTGTGGTCAATGCAAGTGGACCTTGTCTTTCTGATTGTGTTTTCTATTGTTCCTCCTCTTCTACTCCTCCTTACACATCCTCGTTTCGGGTATTTTTTGTTACCTACACAACCATTTGAACGGTCATACTTTGATTCGTCCTCATCAATTTTCGTAGTCATGGAGTTATTTTGTTAAAATTTTCAAACAGGCAGCTTAGAAATTGAATAATAGCACCCTCTCATTTGTTAAATATTTTGCTGTTTGCGAGTACAAATGTTTGCCCAACCGAAAATTCCATGTTAGCGCCTAGCTTTGTTAGTATCCAATTGCATTTTTGAAGTAGCTTTTCACTATCATTTCCTGGTATTCCATTACACTATCATTTTTCCGTTTCACTATTTCACAATCATTTCCTGGTATCTTTCCGTATTCGGCGGAATAACTAATGGGCTTTGCATCTAAAGCAATGCTAGGGTATATTCGCAAAGAAACCTATTGAGGAAATCTTTTATTTTCTCGTAGAAGCCCACCGTTATGAGACGCTGGAAACTGAAATCAGTCCATTGGCATCCTCCAGCAAATTAGCTGTGTTAGTAGTTAATGCTTTTTATACTTACCGAGGGTCTCTGCTTCAGATTTTAAGTTTTCTTAGCAATCGCATGCCTTTGCTTGTACTTTCCACTCTTATTCTTTAAAATAATACACATTGAATGGGTTTTGAGCCAGAATATCATGGAAAAGGCAATTAATCACCGTTTCAAATTATTTCCCTTGTTTCCTTTATATATATTAGGGAGTGTTCCACGAGTATGCATTAGTTTTTAAATTCACTGTCACTCATGAAGTATGTTTACACATGATTGCTATCTTTTGCATGTAATTTATTCTCAAATTAAAGTCGTTTATTATCAGATGAAAATCAGGTTCTATTAACTCTTCCAAGGTATTTTTATTGGCGTTTCAGCTTTATATCTTTCCTGATATCTTTCCTCGTGGTGCTTTCCATAAATTCGCCATGATTAATACTTTTAATTATTCACATTAATTGTTTACGAGGAAAATATCGCTCATCTCGTGTGTATTTATTACAGTGAGATTGATAAAATGCTCTTAAAACAGCAGAGTCAATCCAGTTGACCCATTTTTCGTTTAGCATTTATGACGCTAAATGACTGCTTGTGATCGCCATGCGAAGGCCATATTCAAATTTTATGTTTTTATTTCAGTGACTATAAGAAGTATGAAATAAATATTGTAATATTAATGGCGCAAAGGTATAGTTATATATGACCAAAATTCTCAGTAATTAAATAAATAAAGCTACATAACTCTCTAACTTGACTCATTTTTTCCCGCCGTACGGATGAAAACCCTTCAAAACAGCAGGTTTTTTTTGCGATTCCGTTAAAATTACTATGGCGAGTAATGGATTTATTTTTATAAATAGTTGAAAAAACATATAAACTACGCACCGTTAGTTCTTTGACGAAATCTAGGTGTTATAAATTACTAATTGTTTCAATATTCTCCCTCTGGAGCGCACATCCATAATCTATCCCATGTAAAACAGCTTGTATTTTTAGGTAAATTCGAAAAGTCGTTCGGCAAGGGGTAGGTATTTTTATATCATTGGAAAGACGAGAGTTGTTTCTTTAAAATGAGGCCAAATTCATCAAATTATAGGTGAAGTGATTTTTCGCTCAAACTACCTTAAAAGTTACACTGAGAGGCAACAATTCCTTATTCTTCTCCCTACGCTGGTTTCCACTTCTGGCTTAGGGCCCAGGTTAAACAAAAGCAGAGATCCTTGCCGCCATCTGACGTGCAATGCCTTTCTAACCACCTTGCTCATTAGCTAACCGATTGTGCATTGCGTGCACCAGAGCCCACTTTCGTCATAATGTCCATAGCTTTAACTTTGGAGTTGGGTCATTCGTTCGATTGGTATGGCCGAATGGTATGGAGAGGTAAAGTTCTGAGGCCGCAACGTTCTCATATCCGTGATATTCCAGCCCATGCGTAGTGATAATTCGGAAACCTTTGAACCTCGCAGGCGTAAAATAATCGACTGTTTGTAAGCCTGGAGATTGGTTCTCTGCAGATCTCTATTCTTTTCCATCCATTGCAAATGCTGTTATCCTTGTTCAATTATTTATTGTTCAAGTCTCGCCTTGATAGTGTTTCTCTCTCTTATAACCCTCTTGCTCTTAAACATCCCGCCAAACACGTATAACTTTTCGTCAATCCCCTCTTCGAATTTCTTTTCCATATTTCTTACCTTCTTCATGGCTGGTGTATTAGCATCACCAGTCAGGAGCTCCAATTATGGCTCGCAGAGTAGTTTGATGATGTAGATGTCATCGCAACCAAAACATAACTATGAGGTTCTTTCTAATGTGCTGGAATGATGCGGGAACCTTTAAGAGTCGCCACCGCGGAGTGACTCCAGATGTATTCCGTGCGCGCGTCCATTTCGAGAACGGATATTCGGGCGGGTTGAATCCTCGAGCGTCCTTTATATTCCATTAAAGTTGGAAAAAGGTCCGTAATGGAAAGCATGCGAGTCGCATCCAGCCAACTACTCTCTCTCTCTTCTCCCTCTCTCTCTAACCCCCATTCCCATGAAACCACGGTCTTTTGAGGGCGGGGGATCTTCCCTTTTGCATAAACCAACCCTTTTTAGGACCCTTTTCCCCCTCCTCCCTCACTCCTCATTTCTCTCTTCCTCTCTGACCCTTGTCCTCTCAAAATCCTCAAAATCCAGCGACGCTCAAAACATCTCCCGTCTCTGTGACCTCCTCCCTCTCCATCTTGACTGCCCCCCCCCCTGGACCCGCGTCTCCTCCCCATCCCACAAGTCCGCATCCCTTTCCTTCGCCGGCACACGCACGCACACAGGGGCCATCACTAACGCTCGCCCCCGCAATCGCGCCCGCAACGACCGCGTGTCGGCGTCGTTTGCACGCACGCACCCTGCGGTGGCAGAAGTTGGTATTTCGGCTTACCCAAAGACCGCGAGAAAAGTGATAGAAATGGCGAAGGGCGAATAAACGATGCACCCTCCTCCGACTTGGGGACACCACGGTGCGGTTTGAGGACCCACGACGACGACCCAAACGTTTCTACTGCGGGACCTGAAGGATTTTCCCATCCCGCCTCCATTCTCCACTCGGAATATTAATCGTCACACTTGATCGATTTTGATATCGTAAAGTCTTCCTTTCTAATCGATCTCCGATTTCCCAATGCTTAAGAGTGACGCAGCCATTAAATCCCCCTTCAAATAGACGCCCTGCTCTTTGCTTCTAGTGAACTAATTCCTTGGCGGCTGCTCCAGTTCCTGAAACGGCAAAACATCCTTGAAATTTGAGAGAAATAACATTAATTTCATAAAAATGTTTTTACTGTGCTCTTCTCATTTAAATTTGTACTCACGAGAGAGCTTTCAAAAAGAATTTCTTTGTTTGTACTATTTTTTAATCTTTTTTTTTACGTCAATATGCCTTCTTACGGGATTTTCCAAAATCATTCCTTATTTTGGAGATCGACAATGTCACCGTTTACTTCTCCAACGTAGCTAGAAATCAGGGAATTCTAATGAACAATAATTTAACCTGGAATAATCAAATCCTCCAAATTTCCAATAGGGTGAACGGTATTCTATATCAACTCACAACCCAGAAATACGTCTAACCGACTCATACTAGGAAGCTGCTTCTTACAACTCTAGCATTTCCCCATTTAGATTACTGCCCTCTAGTTTTTGGTGACCTATCAGAAGAGCATAATGACAAGCTTCAGATAATCCAAAATTCATGCATCAGATTCATTTTTAACCTTCGATAAGATGAACATGTTTCTTCGTATAGGGAAAAACTATCTTGGTTCACGGTCAAGGGCAGGCGTAATTACTTGCTAAGCGTCTTCCTGTTCTCCTTTTTTTCCATTACAGAACCTAAATATTTGATGGACATGTTAATACGCCAACCTCAGTCCCGTATTACAAGGAGTGAAGCATCTGATTTATATTGCCCCGCCCATAGAACCACCAAATACCACAACTCTTTCCTGGTCAAATCCACAAAATTATGGAATTTTCTCCCCATAGACCTAAATAACAGTAAAAACAGGCAGTCATTCAAAACGAAACATTATCCTTACCTTTCAGATAAAGACATAAATCTCTAATTCGCATTGTTATATATCTTTATCACCATCCGCTTCCTACTTTGTTATTGTGCAATCTTCATTAAAATGTCTTTTATTGTTAGTTTTTTTCGTTATTCTGTTTATGAATATGTATAATAATTATTGCATTCTCTTTGTATTGATATGTTTTCAAATATGTTTGTACTCATTGTTTATGTTTGATACTATGTTGGTTGTTTAAGCTCACCACAATTGTAATATTGATATTGGTGCTCTTAGGAGTATTGTATGTACCTAGAGCTAATAAATACTTATTTATTTATTTATTTTAATATCCACTAATGAAGAAAAAATTCTTTACCCTTTTTGGTAATGATGGCCAAAAGATTCCTCTCTTTCAGAAATCTCTATGGCTGGCTGTACTCGTGAAACATATCCAATTCCTTTATCAGGGGCTCCAGGTATGGAAAAATCAAATTCCAAAGGACACTTGAATATCGCCAATTTATTACGCACTTAACGATTGTTCCAAACCAATTAGAGTCACGTTTAGGCAGGACTGAAAGAGTGCTGTTAGTTGCGTAATCCAGGAGTTTTGGAATATATCATTTCAGGATGCACTAACTGGCGCGATTAACTGTAAAAATTCCGTTGGGATTTGCCGGAAAACAAAGGCTGCGCAGACCTCTACGCTATGTGGATGTTTTTCTAAAGGCGAAATCAGGACATTCCACAATAATTAGCAGTCAAAATATTTAGTGTTTCATTGAGAAATGCCATCGCATGGCTGAAGGCGGTATATGAAAAACTTATTATAAGAAATACTAATATAGGACCCTTTGGCTGTGGCCAGGAATCATCTAATTATTTCATTCTTTCGTGATGAATGTCAAAAATATTTCAAATCCCAAAAACGCATAAAAAGGGACGGGAACATCCAAACCACTCACTGCTGTCTATATGCGCTCACATCATTTGACGACAGCGAGATTTACACGAAACGAAACACGATATACTGCAGTGTGCTTTAAATTTCAATTGACCAAGTTTACGTCCAAGTATCGACCTTGAAATTGCATAACTGCTCGTTCATCGGCTATGGAATGTGTGATGATTTTGTCGAAGTTATTGCCGAGAAATGATAATTAGAAGATATAGAAGCCGGAGAGTCGGGAATTTGCTGAAAAGCATTAAGGGCAGTAATGAAACTCGTTAATTGAATGCACACATCTGACCGTGTATTCACGCATAATTATTTGCAGCGGCGTTCCCGATCAGCCCACCGCACGCTCCAATAGCCGCGGAGTTATCTCCCCGTGCATTCCATTCTCCCCACACCCCCTCATGCCCCGCCCACCACCCTTGTCCCCATCTCCTTTAAATGCTCCATTACTCGTCAGCTGAATGCCCCTTACTTACCTTATGACTTACCCCTTCCCTATTCCAAGTCACTTTTTAAGGCTACAGCACAATAAGTGCCTAGAGCGCTGTTCCAAAATTTCTCAAACTCAAGTACTCAAAATTATAGTTTTTTATATGCCCTGTTGACCGTGTACACCAACAAAGTGTTTATATGCTTTGATGTATTTGCTCAGAAGAAACCAAGCAAAAATTTTTTTTTTTAATTCTGTAAATATCGGACGCTCCTAGAGTCTCTTTCTTTTATTCCCAATTTTATGGCAATCTTCGGCTTGGTTTTAAATTTTGTTTTGCGTTATCTTCCGGCCCAAAAGTGTAGCAAATATTATATTTTTGTCATTAGTGCACTTTAATACCAGGAGTAACCAACCACTTTTTTTTCATATTTTAGGTAATACTACTACCTACCATAATACTACTACCATCCTCAGGTAATACTGCTACCATCCCTGGTGTTGACTTCTTAAGATACATCAAAAACCTATACCCTATCCTTTCGGACAACCTCACCACTTCAAACTTTTTCCTCAATGCCCCTCTCTCACTTTCAGACGCCTTCCCCCGAATCTATAAGCCATTGTCATAACCACCAGACCCCTGTCCAAGCAATTCAAACTCACTAAATCCCTTCCTACTCCGTGCAACCTACCGCGATGCAAGACTTGCGCCATTCTTATCACCCAGCCCCTGCCGGACAAGTTTCTCACGTTTCCCATCCCTTCTGTCTCCTCACCCTCTTGTACTACACAAAACACTGTTTACATCCTACTCTGCCAATACTGCCCCTCTTTTTAGATTGGCTTATCCACCACTCCTCTTAACATACGTATGAGCGGCTACCTCTCCGCCACACCTGGTTCCAAACCCTGTCCATCGGAATGGGAAGCCTGTACTCACCAAATGAGAAATGTCTGTAAAATATCGTAGCCTAACCGTCCAAGTCGTAATTAATAAATTAACACGATAGGCAATTGTTTGTATAATTAAAAATATGATTGAATACTGACCATAGGTCTCCATTTATTACCCTTAACATTAGCAAGGATATGGTTTGTATTAAATTTTTATGTGGATAATTCTAAGCTATGGTATTAATTTATAAAAAAAATACCTGATCCGCTTCCCTATTCATGTAGGCCCCGGGATTTTTGAGTCTCACCAATGATGGAATTTTAGTGCCCAAATTTCGGAAATAAAAAACATAATGACATGTGAAAGTCGAGATACTTGCTGTTACGTTCCGAGGCCGAGTGCTTCGTTAATAAGGCTAATGAAGATTTAATTAAAATTAAAGTGGTTTAATGTGAGTCGTAAATGATAAGAATGCCGTAGATTGATGATTTCAATTTCATTTCCTTCTCATCTTATTTTGACTTTGACTATAAACAGTGATTTAAGACAGACAAACAAAGAGGTGCTAATTTTGTGGAATAGAGATGAGATTGGCGGACTTCGAAGCACAACAGATAGGGTGGACGGAAGACACTGGTTGAAAGGAGGAGATGGGGGCAAAGAGCTGCGATTTTGAACGAAATAGGAGACCAGAAGAGCTAGAAGAACAAAAAGTATGCATTTTTTTATTTTAGCTTTTCGGTGTCTTACATGGTAAACAATCCTACTCTCGATAACACTGAAAATATATACTTTTTATATATGTTAGCCCAAGCTTCACCGACCCTTCTGCCGGCTTCGTCAGGCGATAACTTCCTTACAAAGCCGACAGAAGCGTCGGCGAAAGCACGCACTTTATAAAAAATATACTCAATGCTACCGTAAGCAAGAATGTTAACGTGTACTGGTGTTTTTAGATAGGATTGGCTGGGGATGATGTCCTGACAAATGAGCTGGTGCCACGGAACCCACCGACAATGGTATGATATTAATGGTGATATTGTTATAAGAAAAAAATACATGCAGCATTGTGGGAAATACATTTGAAAAATAATTGTTTAGCTTATACTAAACTTACACCTTTCGGCATTGAATATTCTTAAAAAGTTGGCCGGAATTAATTTTTAAAAGGTGTACCAGAGTTGTTACATTAAACAGTATTTCCTTAAAATATTTATTCTATTTCAGTCCTCATAATTCGGTAAATTTCTCGAACAAATTATTTTTATTGGCGTTCAGTGTGTCGGCGTAAAAATAATTAAAATCACTATGACCTCGTAAATCACTATCTCTTTAAAATGGTAATAACATATCATCGCAGCATATCAACTTTATATCGGACTAGCGGAAGTTGCCCGTTGAAATTCATCGGGTGTGATAAACATTGAACATATTTTATAAGAAAATTACAAAGATTGGAGAATACTATTGGCGTGGTCATTTGAGGAGTTTGTATCCTATCTTTTACGTTGTGCTCGATGTAGTAGACATGCTGACCGTTTTCCAGGTGCACAGATGGTCCTCTTTTATGCACAGGAAACCCAAAATTGAGTGAATGTAAGTTAACGGCACTCAAACACCTTATAAAAACATTTATAAATAACTTGCAACCATAATGATGTGGAAATTGGTCTCAAAAACAATTCGCAATCGTAATAAGAGGCAGAAGGTTCCACTACGCGTAATACATCTGAGTATTAAACGATAATAAACAACGATGTGTTTGTTGTAGCAACTTAGGCATTATTACCATTATCTACTATTCGCTACACCTAAGTATTATTGCACGTTTAATTAAGTGTGCAGTATATTTAATTCCCTTGTGTAATGTTTACTACGTAAGTGTTATCTCATATGCATGCAGTGTCTCTATGAGAGCTACTATGGGAATAGACATCGAAGGCTATGTTTTTTTTTGTAAATATACATTGAATTTATCGATTACCCCACGAAGCAATCTATCATGAGGCCCTTGGGACTCTGGGCCCTTTTTATACAGATTTTCTTTCTACGTGCTATCATGGGCCTGCAGGAAAACGTGATATTTAAATACTAGAGGCGTGAATATCCATTGAAAATCAAATCTCTGGTTGTCAAGGAAATATGCTATAGATGATTTCAGAAAAAAATGTGAGATTTTTCAGCTAAAAACATGATATACCGACAAATATGAAGCGCTAAAGAAAATCGGATGAAAGAATAAGAAACTTCATGAATTCAGCCATCCGATTAAAATAAATTCCACCCTCTATCTTGAGCGGAGGTAATTAAAAAAAAATTATACCACTGCACAAAATCCAATACGTAGCGTACCAACCTTTACGTTGCCGGCACCAAACCAAACCAAATACGTAGCCGGCACCTTTTTGGGACGTTTTGGGGCCCTGAGATCTTTTTGGGCCCTGAGATTTTAAAAATAAAACACGATTTTCCTCATGTCTTGAACTATTATTTTGCAAAATTTCTGCACGTTCAGAGTAAAACTGTAGATTTGTATAAATCCAAACAGACAGACAAACGATAGACAAAAATTCTATAGGTATATAGATTGTTCGATTTCAATTATTAATAAGGGGTCAATGCTTTTTACATCGTCATTGAGGCCTCCACTGATGGCCGACTTTTGTCGACATCGATGTGCAATATTGCGAAGTAGGTACCTTCTTTTTTCCCACATGCCATTGTTTTTTCTTCCCTTGGTCCTTTATTAAAATGAATTTCCTTGATCACATAATCGGCATGAATCATTAGTATGACGTTTTTACGGCAGTAAGATTTGTACCGCTCCACTGCGCCGAACCACAGTTCATTTTGAATGCATAAGATTGACATCACCACGTGTATATCGTTTCGCAACATAACCTTTTACTTTTCCTCTCTCTCTCATATTTCTCTCCAAGTCCCTCCTCTTTGCTCCCTTTTACCAACTGCCCACTGCCCTGCTCACTCTCGTCTTGGCTTTGCACATTCGTTTCAAGAGGAATTGACACGACCCTCATCACCGAGGACCCATACCGGTGAAGAATACTAGACCCTATGTTTATGATGGAGTCGCAAGGAAATTCGTGTAATCCTGTTAGTCTACTTGCGGCTGTAATTATATTAGTCTCTATTGAAGGAAATGATTGAATAGCTCCGTTGGGTTGCAAACTGGCTGTAATCGAAATGTGTTCTTCGCGGAAACAAAGTGATCGAGCTCGTTCGAGAATAATCTAGCATGTTCTCCCATAACTAGCCGTTACTTATTGTTAGCCAAATATCGTAGCCAAAGCACATACCCAGGCATTCGTTATATGCACTTATTACGAGTGCATGTATGCTATAGGTACTGTATGTGATCATAGCGTCACGCTCATTGATGCTTACGACCAAACACACGTATCAAATCCCATACGACATTTCTCTTTTTTCCCTTTTGAACGAATCGAAATATCTTTGATATTTGATTTCAATGATACAACATTAAGATGGATGTTTCGATATTGCGTCATATAATCTACTTTAAAAGGAAATAATACACCGTAGGTGCTTTTATAAAAAAGTATGGCCGTGCTGTGTTATGCTGACGCCTATGGTATCATTTCGTGTCCATTTTACTACTTATTATAATCCTTACGCCAATACCGTTGTTTATATTGACATGGCATGGTGCATGCAAATAAGTATTATTTAACGATTAAACTTAATTTTGTCCTGGGATGACGAGAGGCGTGCTCTGCCCGTTTCTCACGCATAACACGACCTACTTAAAGGTTATTCAAGCGAAGCTAAATGGGATCATGTTCTTTCAGATGCGAATGACAATAACATCTGTGAACAATGAAGTGAAGTATCTATATATAAGTATTAATTTTGTATGGTGTCAGTCAGTCATTCTGTATCTACTTTGTTTATATCTCTCTCAATTTTTGAGCTAGAGAAATGAGGTTTGTTGCATTAAATGTAGAATATCTGTCTTTATGATTTGGTAGTAAATTCGGTTTGGGAGTTGGCCAATGTTGGGGATGTTTTAACCCCAATATTGTTAACATTGACTCCCATAAGAAAATCATTGAATTCGGTGCAGGTGTTTCTTCATTTGGTTTTTTTAAATTACTTGCACTCAAGATATTGGATGGAGATTTGCATCTTAGATCGCATAAAAGAATTTAGTGTTTAATTCTTTCATTCAATTTTTTATACGCTTCGTTTTTATCCAGGCACTGCGTTTTTATTTCGAAATTCATCAATTTTTTTTCCTTTTCAACAATATATATTTCCTTGGCAACCAGGCTTGAATACCCATTGGATAGCGATTTTATGAATGGTTATTCACGCCTGCAGCATTTAAATGCCAGGTTCAGTGATTAATTTGATAGTTGTAGTCAAACGACTGCAGTTCCCTGTTCGCCTTGCCTTCTCAATGACATCAACTAGGGTCGATCGCTTCAAGTGCGTGTATTAAATCTGGAAAATCCATGCTTTTCAAGTGGTCAATTATATGTTACATGCTCACGAGTTGGACAGATCAGTAATGCCAAGTTCAACACCAGCTGACGAACACAACGCTTGGCTCAAAGCGTCGCATCTTTGGAGACATGTACAGATACTCATGTTAACGACCAATATGCGCGAAAACCAGCGCAATGTGTTAACCATATTTTCAAAACAGCTGTTGGACATCGGTAATGGAAAAGTACCAGTTGATGCCGACACAAAAAATAATACAATTCCATTGAACTTTTATATCATTGTCCTATCATTCGAACAATTGATTCCGATAGTTTTTTCATAAGTTGTCACCAATTACAAAAATCACCTATGGCTTTGCGAACAAGCTTTTTAGGTAGCAAAAAACACCGACGTCAATGCAATCAACTACGCCATCCACGAACGAATTTCGGGCGAGTCTGTCGCCTACTAATCGATTGATAGCGTCATGAATGCGGACGAGATTTTTAACTATCCAATTGAGTTTTTAAATTCGCTGGATTTTTCTGGTGTACCACCGCAAAAATTGTCACTCAAACTCGGCGCACTATAATTCTTTTGCGCAACATTAATGCACCACGAATGTGCAATGGAACCAGGCTCACTGTCAAACCGCTGACACCAAACGTCATCGAAGCGACAATTCTGAATCGCAATTCAAAAGGTGAAGATGTGCTTATTCCACGTATTCCCATCATTCCCACCGACATGCCATTTGATTTCAAACGACTACAGTTCCCCGTTCGCCTTGCATTCTCAATGACAATCAACAATGCACAAGGTAAATCGCTTCAAGTGTATGGAAAAAATCTGGAAAATCCCTGCTTTTCACACGGTCAATTATATGCTGCATGCTCAAGAGTGAGACAGCCGAAAAAGTAATTTGTTTTTGCAGAGGCCGGTAGGACCAAACATATTTTTTTTCTGAAAGCACTCGAATAAATTTTTCAACTCTATTTTATTACTCAAAATATCATTTTCTTTCATTAATGTTGAACATGTAAATGTGTCTGCTTCCTATATGTGTGCCTACTTAAAAAGAGAAAGAGAAATTGCAACGCAGCCCGGGCCCCGCTGGCGATCGCGCCTCAAGTTCGCCCCACCTTATTTCTCTCTGAAGTTTGCATGGGATGGGAAGGCTTAAAACAATGCGATTGCTGTTTTGGGGAAGAAAAATAAAAATTATTATGAATTTTTTATTCATTTTTGGGAATCATATACACTGATTTAGTCACATTTCCCACTGCTTACACTTGAGTAGTGCAATAAAAAGAAAAAAACGCCAAGTTCACATCAAGAGCACACCAGACAGAGACTGCCTGCCAGGTCTGCTAGTAGTTAGTTCATTTCGGTATGAAAAGCACCAGGCAAGTTTTTTATCTAGCAAGAAATGTTCACAATATCTGGTGTTACAGTTCATATAAATTAGTTACCATCACAGTTTCTTACCACCAGTCCCTCTTATTGTATTTAATCTCTAAAACTTTGCCTTCGAAAATCGAAAATAATAAAATAAAAGTATTGTTTAATCGGTATTCCTGGGAGAGGCCAGTGGTCAACAAACATTCTACGAATGATTTTATTACGCCCATCCTGGAAGATATTTTGAACCTGTGGCCATATTATAGCTCTTGAACGCAGTGTTACAGCTGTAGATGGTATATACAACTGAAACTACCAATAAGAAATATGGGCATGTGGTTTTTAATAAGTGTTTATGCATTATACCTACCAAATGATTTGAATATTCCTTTAATCTTCGACCCCACGGACTCTGACCCCACGTTTTTTATTAGGCACATAGGACGTCTGTGAATATTGGGGGGAAAAGCGCTCAATGTTTAAGGAAAGGGGCTTATTCGTGAGTTAAGCTTGAGTGCAAAAGGGAAAAACTAACATCCGAGGAAAACATGAAGAGTTGGAATTTAAGAGGATTTAATTTAAAATGGGCCTTTAAAACTCTAAATGGGTTTTGTACTCCACCACTCATAAGCTGCAGCTTTACTTAAATTGTGATTAAATATCAGGTTTTTCCTATCTCTCTCTTTGTTATATTAATTACATAAAGTATGACTGTTTTATATTTATTTAAGCTCCATTTTTACATCAACTCATTAATTAACTGTTTTCTGCTTGCTTTGAATTCTTAGCTAATGTTACAATTTTTCTTTCTTTTTCTAGGTAAATCCAACGTGTGAATGTGTCAAGGTATTCCAGATCTTTTACCTCATATCAGTGAGTACAATATGGTAGTTATTCATATTTACGTAAATTTCTATTTCTAATTTAGCCATTGAATTTAGTATTACTATCGTTACCGAGCCGATCTTTGCATTATGATTTGCAAACACAATTACTCAGGGTTTCTATTATATACTCGTACATCCATACAGGTATATTTTGTTTGGTTTTTAGAATACTGTTAATTAATATGGAAAATTCTGTTTCATTAAGATATGAAAACGAAAGATTCATATCAATCTATTTCAGGGTTGTGAAACAAGACATATGTATATCACAATGGTAGGGATAGGGTTTTGTTTTTAACACAATAGTTTTTTTCATTTCTTTCCTGCATAGCATGTCCTCGCATTCCTCTTTCGTATCCGTTGCATTCACACTAGGCTTTAGGCATAATCTTTTTTTCTGAAGACAATAGTTTTGCGTGGTTTCTTTCTTCACCTCTGTTTTTATCGTTGCACCCCCTTCTCCTCATGTTGTCGATTTTATTTTATAATGCCCCTAATTTGGTCGGCTCCTGGACATTGTCTATCCTCATAATGATACAAAAAAACGGAGTTATGAATCATCTCATGTGATCGTATTTCACTGGAATTAAGTATCATAATCTTGCCTCTCACTATTTCAATTTCGTGCCATTAGTTTGTGAAGGAGAATATTTATATGCGCAGTATAGCTGCCTTAGAATACTGCACATATTTTTAAATCTTCTGTAGAGGCTGGACCTTGTTGCGCTGCTGCCACATTTTATATGCGTGTTAATTATGCATTTTTACTGTTGCGCTCGCATTATCAAATCTTCTACATGATTTAACTCTCATTTTACAGTTATAGGGTATTTTGCTAGAATAAGAACATTATAGATATCAATCGTCTTGTCATTGCCTCCGTTATCAAATACTTTTCATCCGCCCTCACTTATCTTTTGATCTGCAGTTTACCTGCAACCGTCTTTTGCGTCTTGGCATTTATAGTATATTAAGACGTGTAGAGAGATAATAGCTTTTTGTTTTGCTGATGCCTTTTCAAAACCAGCCTATGGGGGCCATATGTTCACGTGCAGTCATCCCAAAAACATTCAAGCTTATATCATGGCCTAGTATCTCAATTTTGCCCAATCCTTATCGTCAAACCAGTCTCCCTTTCCAGTGGTGAAGGATATGTAACCATTTTATATTTTCGAATCCATAAACAATTCCGATTGCTTACGTTTTGGGATGCGTTTACTGTGTATTTATCTTTTTTAAATATAGAAATGTTTATTTTACCAAATAAAATTACAAATTACACACTTTGAATCGTAAAATATACGATATTATCCCTTTTTTTATAATTGATGACACAAAAAAAAGTAATCAAAAATTCAACATCATATACAAAATAGTATTAGTTCCATGATATTTTTTATAATAATGGAACATGAAATATTAAACAAGAAACATCAATGTATAAAAAATAGAATTGGATAGCAGTTTTAGTATAGGATATTAGTCTTTCATCAATAATGAAGAAATGTTGGAGAAAAAAATAATAGTGCAGTTGAGTTCCTGCTAAGCCAAAGCGGTTTGTCAGCAGGTGCCTTTAGTTAAAAATATTTTTATTTGCTGAGTAGCGTTTTGGACAATAAAGAACTTAACAATGTTAACCTATGCAACTGAAAAGATTGGAATGCATAAATGTTTTACCCGAGCTTTAGTTTCTTTTTCAAAATTGAACTCTCAGAATGGAAAGGACGATGCTTGATTCTATGCTTCTTGCTTCTAATGCTTCTTGAACGATGCTTGGGGAAAACTATACATTAACTTCATTTTTTTCACATGTGTCAAGATAAATCCTTCATTTTAGTAAACGTTAGCCATAGAATTAAAGTTTTGCTCGTCTGTTTTTCATTAAGAACGACATCTTTTGAGTGAAGGGGAAGGGAGGAACTTTGTAGGTCTGAAAATACATTTCAAGGCAATCCTTGACTCTTTTGGAAAAAAAAGCTCGGTGTTCATTCATTTGAGCCAGCCCCAAAATTTCCCATTAACGTCTCGGATTGCCTTTGTTTGTTAAACATATCTCAAGAGATTCATTCTTATCCCTTTTTTTTGGATGGGAAGGGTAAAGGCATTTGTTTCATCATCTCCTTTTGAAAATTTAAAGATATGATGGAAAAAGCATGACGTGAGCGAAAGAGGTAGGATTTTGTGAAGTGAGGGGGAGAATGACAAGGGACCTTGAAGGGCCTTTAGAGTGTGGAGGGATGGGGAAGGTTTTGGAGATTGAGGAGATTGTACAGGTGGTGATAAAGAGTGCGATGAAAGGACCTTGAGGGTTGGGACTTTCGGTGCGGGAGCTGATTTTGCATGGTCCAGCTTGGACCTCGAAAGACGTAGCTCTTGGGACAACGTGTAAAGCGCTTCAGTAGCAAAGGACATAAGGCATAAAGGTCCACTTTGGGAGGTGCTATTGTATTTTCCAATGAATTATAAAACCTAATTGTATAGTTTCCCTGGCTATGGCATGCTGAAGCCGATTCTTGCCTCTCTATCTTCATTTCGCCTCTGTCTCTTTATTTCTAAAACTGTGTTTTCCTAGAATACTCTATTTCGGTGTAAACTCCCTGTTTTTTTAATTGGCGAATGGATGATTTACCCGTGTCTTGCCTGTTCATTTCAAGTTAATAATAATCGAAATATTTTTAATCTCTGAAGGATGCTGGTAGAACACAAATCATGTTCGCAACACGTCAATGGCTTCTGTTTGAAATGAATTAGCAACGAATTATACCTTGCCAATTTTAGCTTTTACAGGAAGTCTTTCAATAGAATAATTTGAATCTACGATTTGGGACAAGCGTTTTGTGCCTTTTGTTTCCTAAAATCCGTACTGTTGATGTCATAAGGCCAAAACAATGGATTATTCTGGAACTGTACCCGCTTCGGATTATCTAAGTTCCTTTACAAGCGAAGAGGCGAAACCTTCCAATTATCATTTAATCTTTGATTGACTTGAACGCTGTGTAGTTTTACTCTATCCACGCAGAGTCCACTGAAAATATTTTTAGCGCATTATTGGATGAGCTAACCCTTTTACTTATGCAAAATAAATGAAATGATATTAACTTTTACTTCCTCTCTGATAATTTTTGCATTGCTGGAAAGGCCCAATGAAATTCATGAGTTTCGCGAAAGTCCAGGTGGTAATTAGCAGTTGTAGTGATGATGTTTTTTTCATTAATTCTCTGATGGATGCTTTAAATAGTCCTGGCTAATGGTGTGCAATTGACCATTGTGTTGAATTGATTCGAAAGGGATTCAGGTAGAAGAATTTGGTCGGAGCTGAGGATCGTGGACGTTGATGACGTAAGGCAGCAATCGAGAGGGGTGGCCGATTACGTCACGAGATGGTTAAGGTGTAATGAGTGAGATAGTTCCTTAGTCTTAATGGGGACGACATTCAAATTTTATTTTTTTATTGCGGCGTCCGTAAGAAATATGAAATAAATATTACATTGGTTTATTTATGGTCATGTCTTTTTTTGGTCATGTCATGTCATTGGTTTATTGGTCATGTCTTTTTTAAGAAACTCAACTTCCTTTTTCCGCCGACGTTTCGCCTTTTTATTAAGGCTTCTTCAGGGCTCAAAGAATTAACTTTCTTACTGCGACAATGGTGGATCTTGATGATCAACAATGGTGATCAGAAGCCTTGAGAAAAAGGCGAAACGTTGGCGGAAAAAGGAAGTTGAGTTTCTTAAAAAAGACATGACCAAATCTCCATTTTTTAACCAATGTAATACTAAAGTGGTCAATAACTATCCAAAGAAGAAATAAATATTGTAATATTAATGGCGCAAAGATATATTTATACTCGTATATGACTTACATTCTCTGTAATTTGTTAAATAAAGTTACATAAGTGTCTAGCTTGACTCATTTTTTCCCGCCGTATGTCTGAAAACCTTTCAAAACAGCAGTTTTTTTGCGAATGCGCTAACATTACTACGGGGAGTAATAGATTATTTTTTTAAATAGTTGAGAAAATATACAAACTACACACCGTTAATTCTTTTGACGAAATCTAGGTGCTAGAAGTTTTATTATTTTCAATATTCTCCTTCTGGAGCGCACAGCCGTAACCTATCTCATGTAAAACAGCTCATATTTTTAGGGAAAATTCTCGAAAAGTAGTTCGGCAAGGGGTTGATACTTTGATGTAATTGGAAAGATGAGAGTTTTTAATGTAAGTGAGGCCAAATTTATCAAATTCTAAGTGAAGTGATTTTTCGCTCAAACTATCTTAACTCGAATAATGGGGTGGAAAAGAATTGAAGCTGGGATAAAGCATTCTGAGGAGGTAGGTGCATTGGGGGGGGAGGGGGCGGTCGAAAGGAGATGGAAGGTGGCTTCAAAGGTTGTGGATTTATGTCAGCGGGTTGGAAGCTTGGCGACAGATTTAGGGATACGAGGCGAGTGTTCGAAGGGTTGGGATAAGGGTAACAAATGGAGCGTGAATCGGCTGGAATGAGAGTGGAATGGGATCGGAGGGCATACGCCGGAAGGCTCGGCGGAGGACGAAGGCGGAGCAGGAATTGAGCTGACGAACGAATGAGCCCTCGTTGTGCTGTGGACTTCTTGAATACTGCGATCCCTCCAACGTGTGAATCGCCCAATTTTACTTTCCCTTCGCTCCTTACTTTCGTGGTATGCCATGATGAACATACTTGTACGCTAAATGCAGTGGGTGTGAGTTATCTGAGACGTACAGCTCTCGCGAAAGCTTATGGCGTTCGGATGCGCGGCGTTTGTGTTTTCCGTGTCATAAAAATTCCAATTTTTTTAAATGCACTCATGCATGGCACAAATGCCATGTCTTCGCTTTCCCCTACGACCATTTTCCCTACCCCTTCCACCAAACTTTACCCTTCCATGACGTTTTCTTCTGCGCATCTGAATGCCGTAAGCTTTCGCGAGAGCTGTATCTACATCTACAAAATACCCTGCAAGCCACCTCAGGGGTGTGTGGCAGGGGGTAATTATTCACCAACATTCATTACACCATACCCTAAAGTTAGTGTAACTACGACTAATTATGCATCAGCATAAATCGCTAATTATATGCAGGTAGGTAGAATGCAGGTAGAAGTTGGTTGGGGATAGGGTTCATCTACATCTAAACCTACGAAGTACCGTGAAAGCCGCCACTAGGATGTGTGGCAACGGGGTGATTCCACACCAGGTCACCACCAGAGGGTTGGGGATGAGTGGGTGGTGATGAAATGAAGGATGGCTGCTCCAGTGATGGACGCACATGATAGACGCACAGTGTGCTTCGCTGGTTTGGCCATTTCAAAGGGAAGGGATGGGAGTCGTGTGGTGACACGTGATGGAACAGTGAACGGCGAGAGATATGTGGAGAATGGGACGGGTGGGCCGAGGAAGCCATTGGGTGAATATGATGGAAGTGATAGATAGATAGATAAACGTCTTTATTTGGGCGAGATTGAGGCTTTAAAAGTCCCATCTTCCATCTAACCCCTCCTCAGTACATGAATACAGTCAATATGACAAACACTGCAATATATAAATCAGAGAAATAATACTAAAAACAATAGAGATAGAATATTAACGTGACATAATGAAGTATCTGAAATAAGTGTAAAAATATATGTACAATTGTGGGAAAAACATGAGGATTTTGGCTGGCGTCCGTCACGGAAAAAGCCCACAGCAGGAAAACACCCACACATGAAGGGGTGTGTGAAAAACCTGCGAAAACCTACTTAGAGAAGCTAATGTGACTCATGAGAATGAATAATATAAATACACCGTAAATACCAACATTGAAATTTGCATGTGCATTTCTTGGAACAGAGAGTATTTTATATGTATGCGGCGGCGTATGTGTATTACGGTTTGTGTTTTACTAGTCACCCTGCTGTGCCTTGAGAATTATCTTATGTAATTCCTTTTTGAAATAAGACAGTGATGGTGCATTTAATAAAGTAATGCTAAGATTATTTCACTCACACACACGTTATATGAGGTATTACAAGTTTTTGATTCCCTCGTGTGTTTGTTCCATGCACTTTGCTGAGTTTTTGAAAATCGTATGTAAGGTACTTCGGCGTTTTTGTGTTAAGGACTTGATAGAGTAGAGATAGCGTATGAAACAGACGTCTGGAACTAGGTTTTAACCAGGAGAGATTATTTATGAAACAAGTGGTGTGATCAGATATTTGCAGATTGAATATGAATATAATGCAGGCGTTAAATGGCCGTTGAAGTTTTACTGAAAGTTTCTGAGATATATCTTGATAAGCTACATCAGCTTAGTCAAAGTGGGGTAATATTAATGTGGAAATTAGCTGTTTTTTTAAGGGAAGCAGGAATGTTGTGCCTCAGTCTGAGGAGAGGGAATAATGACTTATTAACTGCTTTGCATATCTTAGTTAATGAGATGACCAGGAAAAACATTCATCCTAATGTTAGGGTTAGGTTAACCTAGGTTAATCCTAACTAGTTTATCAGAGGAAGAGGAACTTTATGAGTCTTGAGAATAGGAGAGCGTGTATGATCCAATGCACGAATGTGATAGACGCAAAGCAGGTTTTAAAGATTATTTTGAGGAAAGTGTTAAAATTGATGCCAGATTTCTAGATCTAACGTCGATAATTGAGCTCTTTTGACAATTATTTCTCCGAAAGTGAAGAGGCATGTATGTTTGTAGTAAATCCCGCGTTCAGATTCGATGAAATTAATTCGAGGTCACCTTTAATCACTCCTTTTTTGTTAGATATGATTTGCCACCGCAATGGGCAGTGGATGATTTTTTTGCGTATAAAAATGCTTTCTTGAATTATAAAATTGTTCTTTTGTCGTAAAAATGTTTTAGGCATGCGGCTGTATTCATTAAATATATTCAATAGATACAATATTTAGAAATGAGTCCAACGATTAAACTATCATTAAAATTGCCGTTTTGTCCTTGATCAGCCTCATTTACGGAAACCTTAGTCCCAAGAATGTCAAACCAATGGAGGTAACCATTGGGTTTACATTCTCGGGACCAACCAACCAACCAAGGAAATGCCGAAAGCTATTCCTGGAAAACTTGAAATATATGGACATGAAAGTTGCAAATTGATGCCTCCATTTGTGTCACTGGTCAAATTGAAAGTTTTGGACAACTAATGGATGTATTTCTCATCGTTTTAGTGGAGACCCTGGTCGACGTTTTGTAGCTGTTGTTGAATTACCGATTCATTTTACTAATGGTCTACTGAAACGCGGAATCAATTTTCCGTTACCTTTAATCTTGAAGACAAGTTCAGAGCTTTTCTGTCTTCTGAACACGTCAAAAACAGTTGTCAACCACTACACAGTATGGTTATTTAGAACACAAATACATTTGTAGAAGTTACATTTCCGAACGGAAATTGTAAAATTTTTCTGTTATAAATTATAGGTTACAATGACTGTCTTTAATACTGTAAAACTAGCTAGTTTACTTACTGGGCAGTTAGCCCAGTAAGCTGTGTAACGGCATTTATATTCATAGGGAAACCACTGCCATCAGCGCACCTTGCGAGCATACTTTAATTTAGGGATTTTTATACTTTGGTGAACATATGTGTGCGCTCAATTCATTAGCACCCGTGAAATGGTGTATGTTTCTTTATGCTCTCATAGCAGGTAAAGTACTGCATGCCTACTGAAGTTTCATCGCTGCCATGCACCCTTGAGGAGGCTTGTAGGACACCACGCTATTACCGTTATGTGAAACGAGTTCATCATTATTAGTTATTCAATCCTAAGATGGCTTGACTGGATCCTTCCATTCTACCGAGTCACTTGCTAACTCCATTATCTCGATGAGACTTAGTTATTGACCACTTGCCATTAGTTATACTGGGAAGTTTTTTGGAGATTTGGTCATCAATAAATTATATTATATTAGTAATATTGCCAACGTTTATCAAATTTATCTTTTCATCATCAGAGCTACAACAGAGATATAATCTACTTGTATTAACAAATAGTTTTTAAGTCAAATTATTGATTAAAAATATGCATTACCATACCTAGTGGGGGAATAATTAGGTTAATAATTCTGAATATGCAGACAGTTTTTATGTATTTTGACATATGTTATGGAAACAGTTATTTAATATTTCTTAGTAACGAAATCATGGCAATCAACATAAAAAATTATATGACCTCTTAATACTAAAACTGTTGTTAACAAATAAACATCTATGAAGTATAGCTAGATAAAAAAGTGTCTAACAAAGACAAAATAATTTACACATATTTTCTGAATATGCATAACATATTTAGCAATAGAACAGATATTCAGAAATTAAGTAAACTATGCCATTACCTGATAACATCCACGACAGATAACTTAATAACTCGTCCATAGCATATAATTGTTATTACCAAAGAGATGTATTTCAAATAATTGTTATTTTTTAAAGTTTCTATTCTCGTCACTAGATGGCACATCTACAAATATCTTATGTATATATGTCTGTTGAAGCTGTTCCATCTCATGTCTCGAAGCTTCCAAGATTGGTGAAGGATTCCCATTATTCCAGCACCTGTCCTTGTAGCACCTTCTTCTGACCTCAGCTTCTATCTTCCACTGATTAGGGTTTTCATTGTCTTCACGCTAATCTTCATGTTGTATACTTGTAGTGCTCGATCCATTGTGTTCAAGTATTCTTACTGGCAGTCTTTCTCCTCCGCTGTGACTGCGTTGTTTTCGGCAAAACGAATCGTGTTGACGTGTGAAACGGGTTTCATATATGTAAGATTTAAGGCTTTCCCGGTGAATAATTGTGATGTAGATTTCTCGGCTATGGATGACACACCAATATCCGGGTGATATTGGTGTGTATCAATTTTTCATCCGGGTTTAATATACCTTTTTCAACTGAACAGTTTCATAGATCTCACTTCGATCGTCCTTGTTCAAAGCCTACAACTGAAAAGAAATGGATGGTCCACTAGGTACCCATGGGAATAACGTAATTTATTTTGAAAGTGGCGTTCAGTCTAGCTCCATTCACTTTTTTTTCGATGTTATGTAGAGTTATAATACATCCCTCTTGTTTTTCCTCTCTACCGTATCAGAAATCTCACACCGCTAACTCAGATTTGAAAATGGCAATTACAAGGGATTAAGTAGGCTTAAGCAAAGACCTCCAATTACCAAATAATTGATATGTCAACCTGTCAAAGCATGGTTACCTCGCTGACGGATTCATATTTTAATTATTAAAGCTTAAAATGTGGTTTTTATTCGTGTAATTTAATTTGCCTCTGCTTTGGCTTCATATCATGATGATATCCATTACACTGCGCGTCAAACTAATTTTGGAATAATAGGGCCTGTTTAACACAGAAATGATATAAAACAAAAACGAGAAAATCATTTTACTTGCACTGAAATATTTTAAAGCCTGAGAAAAATGGCAACATACGTGCGTCATTGTGGTTGGTTGACTATGTTTTGTTAATTTTACTCGGAATCCTCGAAATAATAGAGATAAAAATTAATAACGAGTCTCCGGCCATTATGACGGCAATGAAACCTGATGCTTGCCGGGGACTCAGAGGGGTGTTACAACTATAACAAATAAAATTATGGCTGACACCCAATGAAAGCATTACGTTTGATGTTCATGACAATGTTATGCCCGCAATTTTCCCTCAGTAATACCGAGGTAACAAAGTTATTTTGATCATTAGACAAATGACATGACTATCTATTCCATCATTAGTCATGAACTCCTATCACGGTCAATTATAAATATGCAATAGGGATGGAAAATTGTCTTCCTTCCGTCCTCTATTTACTGCCCATGCAAGTCTTTTCTTCCCATTTAATTGAATAATGTCAAAACTTGCTTTTCTGACTCCTCGATATCATCTCTCTATAGAAATATCGTGAGCAGTGTGTTTTATAATCGACTTTACTTTTGTCGGTGCCCACGATTGAATAAGGGAAGTCTATTTTGGTACAAGAAATCCGCTTGAGTTATTAGCAGCGGTCATAAGGCCAAAGATTCGATTGCTGGAGCTCTCCACTCCATTGCCATCGCAGCTTAACATTTTATTCCTCTATTTTCAGTCTTTATTTCAGTCATCATTTCTTCAGATCACATAATTTAATTCATGCATGCCTGGTCTTCTTTTGCAATTTCTTCTATTTTTTCCAAACAAGTTCGCCTCTTCTTCTTTTATTACAATGCGCATCTTTTACTTCAGCTCTGCGCAGGTTCTCCTTAATTCTCTCCGTCCTTCGAACGAGGTCAAGGTATTAAAGTATTTTTTACCATGCTCTGGGACTCAATTAGTTACCAAGAAGTCTCTGGCAGAATAATTTTGAATTACCTCACATTGTAAAATGAAAATTCTAAGTACTTCCCTCACTTTACTGTTCACCGACCTTTGTTTCTGGTGCTAAGTGCCACTATTAGTGTAACCAATCATCAATGAGTAGTGAAATATACATAAAATACCTCTGGTTATCAATTTATCACAGTGGTTTGCCAAACGAGAAGAGAAATATGCTTGATTCTATCCTGAAGCCCGCTTTAATTGGTGTAACTATTAGCAGCGATGTTTAAACATTGAGGATCTCACTGTATTGCAACGCGACTGCCTAAATGCTTACCAAGATACCGAAATATTGATAAGCTCGGGGAAAAATGGGGGAATACGCAAAAAGGTTTCCATGGCTGGTTAATGCGTTTGACACTTCGTATTCTTTGTGTCATCATTCGATCCCGTTAGCTCCGGGGACCAATCCCCGCATTGGGTGATTGGCATCGCCGCTGGCGGCTGTAGTTTTTTTTTAACAGTAATCCCTAACGACCCCTCCGTTCCCCTGCCCTTCAATATACCCCTAACCCTAGCCACCCAACGCCTCCCCTCTTCTCCATCACCTTTCCCTCCCCTGCCAGTTCGCAAATTCAAATTTGCGTCCCCGTGTGATCAGCCCCCTCCCCCAATTCCCCCGCCACCCCCCCCCCCATCCCACGCGTCTCTTTGCAATCTCCACGGTAGGTTCAAAAAGCACAAAGCCCTGCACAACTCACCGTCACGTCAATTTTTCACTCCCTTGCAGCTCTTTTTCAGATTTATAGTCCTCGCATGTCTATCACTTCGTCCGCTCATTTTTCACCCGCGGTGTGCGTTGGGAATCTATCATTTTGATTATTTATTTCACATTTTCCGGGAAAATAAGGTTTGAGAGCGCGCAAAAATATAAATATCGCCTGTCAAAAAGCTTTTCTGTACTAGTAGTTGATAGCTTTCATAGAGCTTAGGTATGAAAATGGATTATTTTCTCCCATCACATGAAATAACTGGTGATAAAATGTAATACTCTTTCCCTGCTCTTCAGTTTAGTCTGTATAACGAAAATATCTATACTTTCATCTTTTACACTAACGCTTTAATTTATTTTGATAACGCGTAGGCTATGAAAGAGAGTAGGCTCCAATGAAGCATTTGGGTGTGTGTGAATGTGCAAAATTCAATGTCGTATAGTTTCCTTCTCCAGGACTAGAATGGTTTTTCCATTGTGAATTTCGCATGTTGATTTTTCTACTCAATGACTCTTCTAAATATATGTTTTTAGCTTTTCCCGTATTTTTGTAAATATAAGATAGTTTTTCTTTATTATTTAAAAAAACGTAATGGAACTATGTAATTACTCAGTTTGCAAAGCGTTTGGATTCTTGACGGAGGACCTGGGTTCAAAGTTCTTCGATGAAAATCTCTGAGTATAGTTAATTCGAACGTTTATGACCTCTGAATGGGCAGAACACTAGCGCGGGAGGGATAAGTCAGGAGGGAAACTTTAAGCATTAGTTGGACCTCAAATTATAAGGAACACTCTTCGTATTCATATTCCCATGCAGTGGCAGTTCAGCGAAAAAGAATCACCCAGGTTAATAATGTTTCTGCAGAGGGGCCATAAGCTTTTGCGTTAGCATTAGGCCCAACTAAACCCGGGCTGTGGGATTTTTACTGCCTTAAGGATCTTCCTGGGAAATCATAGGCGTCACAGGGAATGACCCCCGAATCATGAATGCATGAATTCCACACACCGATGAACCTAGTACTTGGTAAGCTTGTTGTAGGTACGGTGACCGTAGAGAATATAGAAAGAAATTAACATGGAACTCTGCCATTTTGAGAAACTATATGAGGATGATATACTTAACAGATAATTGCGAAATCATTTGATCACCCGTGTCAGTACAAGATGACCTCTGCTGTAGCTATATCGCAAGAATATGCATGTAGGAGACATTTTATAGGTGAGCAGACGTCAAAGATTCCTTCAGAATTAGACGTTCCAGGTGGAGGAACACAAAAATTAACGATGACATAGTTATTCCTCCGCTCGAAGTAAGAAACAGAACTCCACTCATATTTCTAGCTTCGTTTATAAGGCCTTCCATTATTTATTTTGGAAATTTGGGAGTACCAAACTTAGTGTGAAAACAGTGGTTACACATGCGCATATAACGCTCATGACATTCTTTCTCCGGACGGGAAAAAAACAAGACAGCTTTATTGTAATAATTATTGGTGTTTGGCCTAAAATATTGGCTCTGTTTCAACGATTTCCTCCATGCCCATCCCTATCCTTGCAAATATCATTCGCTTCTGCCATTCTTCGTGAATTTTTTTTACCTACAGTATCGTTCATGAGACTCTTAATAATACTCCCTTTAGCATCTTCCAGTACTTTACACATGGAATTCTGGGTCCACCCCTTTCTCTCACATCATTAACTCCCATACCGTAAAGCTGTGTTTTTTACTTTGATATTAGGGCTTTTACTTAGCATTTATATTTATTGTTTCGATGTGATTGAATTGTATTTCCGTGGGGACTAAGATTGATAAGCCATACAATGTGATGAGTGTCTTGTCCTACAATGGTGGTGTGTTTTTGGAAGTAGAAACCGATAATAAAAGGCAGATCAAAGAGGAGAAACTGCCGGCAAAGAGCGTGTGATTCTCACAGAATTATCTGAGTGGTTTAAGAAATACTCGAGCCTTACATGTTTGGTAATCCATCAGGTTGCGTGATGCTCGTCATTTTAATCATGGGAATAAAACATGGAGTGAGGAATCATGGAATTTAATCATTTCATCAGCTGGAAATTTGGTTGGTTTTTAATTTTTCGCCTGTATCTGCGATGGTTACTTCCAATCATGTTGCTGAAATAAGAGTACTTTACGTAATATTCCGTAGTGCATAATGAGTATGCAGCTGTATTTTCCATTCTGCAATTTTAACACGTATATTCATCTACATGTACGTACTACTCTGCGGCCGTGTGGCAGGGGGTGTTAAGACACCAGCCTCGTTAAGTTGTGAAGGAGAATGTTGTAGGGAGGTGAAAAGGTGAAGTATATTTTGGCATTATTTTCAGTGAATCGCATATTTTATTATGGTCACGAATTGTGCGTGGGAAGAACGAATTTTTGTTACTATCTTTAAGGCAATATATCTCTCTTTTTTATCTTTCCTGTCGGACCTTGAGAATATGTGCTGCGGCGTCAAAATGATATTCTCCATGTCGCAGTGAAACACACACATTCGGAATTTTTCAAGCAATCTAAGTTTAGCGTGTAGCCTCCGAGACTCAAGAGGTTTCCAACGTAATCCCTCTAAAGGTATAGAAAAACTCTTTGTTCGCTCGTAGCAGTTTTTAACGAAGCTCACAGCTTTCCTTTGCATTTTATTTATTTTCCCAATCAAATTTTCTGTCCAGGGTCCCAAATGCTCGGGGCGTGTTTGAGGTTTGGCCTAACCAGAGCGAAATAGCACCTCTTTTTCTCTTTAACATTCGCGGAAAATACAAGTGAATTGGGAAAGAATTGTATCTGTAATCGGAGATTGGCAAGAAAGATGTGTACGAATTTAAGGAGGTTCTGTAGTTTCACCCAACTTAAGAGAATTCAATGAAACTTCCTGAAAGTATTATTAATATTGTTCTAAAGCCACCTGCGAATTTTCAGAATTATTTACCGTAGGTTTTAAAAAGATATTTGATCGAGAATTGGGCATGAAATTACACGTTCATATGCCTTTTTTCTGCATTCTGCAAGTTATGCATCCACGTTCAAGTACCTTACCCGTGGTGCCAATTTCACACGATCTACAACGCGCGAGGGATTTATTGAAGCGCTCGGAGTAAAAACCTGTCACATATACATCTTTCTATAGTTGATATAAATTATTATACATTGAATAACAAGAAAAGGTTCTTTGTGTTGAATAAAGCCTTGCGTTCCCATAACAACCCGAGTATTTTAATGCCCACTTCTCGTTCAAATATCTTAAGAAATCTGCGGCAAATAATTATGAAAAAAATCTAGTAGCTTTAAGACAACCAAATTAATGTTTCCAGCAAGTTTCAATGCATTCTCTTAAGTTGAGTAAAACCACCGAACCTCCTTATCACTAGAAGGACCGGGGTTGTACGGCTACCTAGAAGGACCATTACCCGTCATTTTGACGGGTAGTAATTATTTTAAATATTTCTTCGTTTATGTTAAAATTAATTGATAACTTTATTAAATCTAACCTTTTTCTTTATTTATCAATACAAATGAGTATTTTTTTACAAATAATTTCGAGGAAGAAGCACTGCTCCCGTAAGCCTTGCGAAAGCTACTGACGCCACACTCATATATGCGCTGTAAGGCCACCCACGCACGATATAACCCTTCTCTGCCTTTTCTTTCCCTAACTAAAACATCAAAAACTAAACTAACTTTCTTTAACTAAAGCAACCAACAGGCCAGACGTAATATAGTGTAGTGATTTCCTGGATAAAACACGCGTTACCGTTACAAATAAAATAGAAACGCCTAACCCGTCATTTTGACAGATGTTGGTCCTTTCAGGTAGACAGGTGGTATAACTCCATTTCTATGTGAAAAAATTTAATTATATTTTAACAGGATACGTACCATACAAAATAAATAAAAGTCAGAAAAAATTAAGACGACAGAAAAAAAATATAGGCAATATGATTAAGTAAGTAGAGGTTACCCGTCAAAACGACGGGTCTGGTCCTTCTAGTGTTAAATGTGTAAGCAATCAGAAACGTACGCAGAAACATCTTCTCAATTCAATCCACATAGAGACCGTGGTTTGCACTCGTTTCAGTAACACTTGATAGAGAAACCAAGGAAGGAGTGAACTGGTTAATTTTCTCACTCGTTAAGTTATCCGATGGCGGGCGTGGACGCATTTCGAGGAAGTGAATTTGTATGGAAGTACGCATTGGGGAGAGGGGGCGGAAATCGGCGAGGGTGGACGGTTCAGAGCTAAATAAATATCTGGAAGGTGAGCGTTGAACCCTATTTCATCATCCTATCTTAGTGAAAAATTATCTATAGTTTAACGTCCTCGTTAATTTTTCCTATCCTAATTTTTTTAAACGCATAGCTTCTGACATGGTGGTTTTATATGTTCAACACTGATTCCGCAAGTAGGAATAAAAGGTATTTAACAATATTTTGCATTCCACTTGCTGGATTAATTGATGAAATAATCTCATTGTATCCCATTAACTATAGCTTATTCAGGAGATGATAAATGAAAATGCTAAAGCGGTAGTAATTCCATGGCACTTTATCTTAAATAAATACGTCACTATATTATTTAGTCTTTTTCAATCCAATTAATTCCAGGTAGAAGTTAAATCCTCATCAGAATGAACTTAATTCATTCCTGCTAATTTTAAAATTATAATATTTTTCGCTGATAATTATTTTTCGCTTGAAGATATTTATGTTACCATTTAAATTATTGGGGAGTCCTCAAAAGCTTAGGAGAAGGATTGAATTGAGCGTGATCTCTGAAAACAAAAGTACCAGGAGCTGAGGAGTTATGAGAGACTGCGGGTGCAAAGTAGTTTTTGACAGACATTTAGGTAGAACACGGTTGCAATTAAACTTCATCGATTGCTCTAAATACTCCATCAATAGAAGTTATTACACTTATATTAAATCGAAGTGTGTACACTGTTTGGCTTTCATAATAAAGACGGGATCCTGGCACGGAAAACTCGTAATAACATTAACCAATGAGATGAGCGAATAAGAAGTATGTAGTGAATGTAGTAATATTAATGGTGAATAATAAACAAAATTCACCTTTATGAGGCTTTAAATTATTTGATTTATGCCGCTCTCTAAAAACACCTTAGACCCAACTGACGTTTTCTCTGCGATTCTATAAAACGTGCTACGGTGAGTTTGTTGTTGGTTTTAAAAAGTATTAAATATGCGAACTAAATATTGTTTTATTCGTGATTTGATTCCTGCATTATAGCTTCCTTATTTAAAAAATTATGTTTCGCTGTAGTGTAGAGTCGTACCATATCCCATTGTAAATGGCCTTTTTATTACTTATAACCCGAAAGTAGAGAAACAAGAAGATAAGCCGGCCCTGGTGGCGGCGGGGTAAAGTCCTTGCTTGCTAATCCGCGAGTCGCGGGTTCGAGTCCCGCCTGGATCGGTTTTTCGCATGCCCAGGGCAAGGGTACTTGTCAAGTTCTGGTGGTTTGACCCTTGAGGAACCTGATGACAAGACAATGGCTTATCGGGATCGCAGGGGCATGAGGACTTTGGGAATCTTCGGAGAGCAAAAAGAAATATATTTGGGCTATTACCGTTGCAATAATTTAAAATGTATTGATTTTTATTAATCTTATTTGATAAAATCCACTCACATGCACCGATTAAAATAAAAAGTGATTTTATTCGTAAGACTAACAAATCTTGGTAGTGGCTGGTTTGAGTGAAAAAAATAAAGAGTTGTCATGTAGGGCCAGTTTGTTGACAAAACGATTAGAATTCTTAATAAAACCAGACACTAACAAGATTTGTTAGTGATACGAATTAAATCACTTTTTACATTAATCGGTGTCTGAGAGTTGTTTTGATTATTTAAGATTAATAAAACTCAATAAATGTTCCCTATTATACGTCCAAAATCATCGAATGGTATTTTGTGTATCCTGATTAATATATCTTAATGGTGAGTTGAATGGTGAACTGACTTGCTTCAAATGTTGGATCGCATCTCAGCCCTTTCTACGCACCAACTGGGCGCCAGCTCTGCAACTGAGGTTTGATCCAGTGGAGTTGGTATCTGATTTAGGTGACTGATAAGGAGAAGAATGAAAGGGATCCTAGGGTCGGTCTTCTCGGAACGCTAACCGTTGGTCAAAAGGGTATCTTCGCTCATATGCGTGTTTGAAAGGACCCTTCCGCTAATTCCGTGGAAGGTTGGGATTGTTTAAATGGTGAATACAGATGAGGGTTATCAATTTTTGGTTGATGGAGCTCGTTATAAGGTATGATAATTAGAGGAAACAGGAGAAAAGGAAGGGGTTGAAACAGGTGAGCATTTATAAAACCGTATGAAAAGAATCTTTCTCCCCTGGGAGGTTTGTGAATGAAGTAAATACATATAATAAGATTTTCACCGAAATTTTAATAAGTTGCCTTAATGGTGACGCCATTGTATTGGAACTAGTCTTGTCTCATAAAGGTTTGGTGAATATATACTTGGTGTTTTCACTCCAGTTAAAGTGAATTTTTAAACCAATTACAGCCTGAAACCACCATCTATTTGTTATATTTTCGTTTAGCTGTCTTTATTAATTTTTGTATACTGGAACCTGTCGCGAAATACTTTGGAAATTTTTATTAACAGCATTGGCATATTAAGAATGAAAATTATGAATAATTAAAAAATTTATCTTGAACTTCATCTTGTATGCAGATGAAATATCCTTGACATAATGACCGAATTGTGTAGCATTGTATAATTGTTGTATCATTATTTCATTTCAAAGTTGCATAAGCACCTACGAAGAGGAAAATTACAAACATTCAAGTGCCAAGGTGGCTGAAATTATGTCTGATCAATGAATAGTGATCATTGAACATTGATTACGGATTAACAATATCCCTGCAGGAAAGCAGTGTTTTATCAGGAAATCAAAAGTGGTATCATATTTGGTGCGGCGGATCGAAAGGCAATGGAAATAAAACAAAAGAGGCACTTTGTAGAAATAAAACTCAGTATTCCCATATGTATGGTAAGCCCTTGTTTTATTAAAGCCATAACCATAAATTTGGTCATAATGTGCGCTTTATGCGTAGTGAAGATTATTCATTCATTCAAGGCGAGTTGTGATGGAGGGTGGATGCTTTTATTAGCATTCTCGTCATCAACAGTGTTGGAAAATTTGAGGTCATCAAATCAAGTTAAATTACATAACCCGAGAGTTGTATTTTCTATCAGAAATAGAAGGCAAGGTAATTGTTAAAAATAGATTCACCTTAATTATTCTATGTATGCATATATTTTTTAAAGAATAGAATATTCTTGCATCTGCTCCGGAGAAGACATAATTCATAAATTTGATTATTTAGAACTGTCGAGGGTTTTCAATATATTTAAATGCATACTTTTGAATCAGAACCAGTAATTAATGACTTAATAGCTTTAGGTGACTCGCTGTGAGCATTTTTTCTCTGTATCGGTCGAGTAGATAGCATCTGTACATTTCCATGCCCTTTTGGATTAGCAAACACGTACTTTCATCATCCTCAGTTTTTATAGCGGCTATAAATCAATTCAAAATAAAATTTAAATTGTTTTCATGTTCTCGAATGACTTTGGTTACTTCTCTACTTGGATGGGCAGTCCAGGTTTCGATTTTGAATACATAGCATGAATGTCCACAGCTGGATTTGATGAAGTAAACCAGTGAGTTAATTGTCGATTCGATGTAGAGGCCAGCAGGAGCTAGAACTTCGGAAAAAATTCACAAAAGTACTTACTGGTTTCAAATGAAATTTTTTACCGTTTTACTGACTCTAGAACTTTTAATGATTTTCAGCTCTACAGCTACTCAGTAGCTGGTTATCCTAAAATTGTAACTATAGTACTATACGCAACTGGATAAGCATATTAAAAAGTGTCTAGCACCGACGGATTGTGGTGGACAAGAGGTCTGTTACAAAATATGTGGCTATATTTGTTCAGTCACTCTATTTATGGTCACCACTTAGAGGGGCAGGGTTCAAATACCGGCCGTTGCAGAAATGTTTATCGGTAATACGATCCTAACCCGATTGTCATTAGGAGGATCAACTTCAAGTACGAACAGTTCTCCACACGTCGGATAGGGCGTCAAACAGTAGTCCTCTTGTTAAATTGTCTTGTAAAATAACGCATTTGGAGATTTCCAAAGCGACGCAATAATAGGTTTCGGGCCGAGGGTAGAGTTTGGACGGCGCTGTCCCGCAGCTGTCACCCGTCGATTCATCCCGCTTCTTTTGACGGAGAGCGGGAGTTGGGAGTTGTGCAGTTAGCGCGGCACGCCCTTCTCGAAATGTCCCCCGCCAGCCACAGCTTCACGGGCGATTGCCATGCAGGGGGGTCTACAAGTGATGCCACTGTAATCTAGTCATGTGCCAAGGGAGACTTCTTTACCAGCCACTATGACAATTGAGTTCCATACATGATCCTTGATTGAAAAGTGAGAATGATTCTAAGTGTTTCAAGTATAAGACTGCCAGTTATATGGTGAATCGATGCGTCATGCCTACTGTAGGTCAGGGAAGGACAGCATTACATTTTGGTGAATGAAAATGAGTGTGTTCCAAAAAAAAGTGTAAGTTGTAACTCCCTTTCATTCGCTACTTTCTTGAATCCATCATGCTAACGGGTAAGAATCATTGTCGACGCTTTAGGTAACTGTTCATCCAGTAAGTATATTTTTGTGCTAATTTGTCCTCTTAGGTCATGTTTTATTATGTTTGATTACTTATTTTAATGACCTGAAAACCCTAGTAAATAAGGTCTCCCATCGTCACGCTCACGTCTACGAATCCAATATCCAATGTCATGTACGAAGTCTGGAATCTTTGGGGCCTGCTTAATGATTCCTGGTTAATGTTAACTGGGAGACCGGGTGTAATAAATTATATCAGATTGTCTGTTAGTTGACATGTGAATTATGGATGGGAGAACGTAATAACTTCGCTTTTCTTGCAAAAAAATATTTTTAAAAGACATTATGTTACCTGGCCTCAGTTAACGTCATGTGTAAAAAATGCAACTTCACCTTGCGAATAACCTTAACCAGACATTATGTAACTGGGCCATATGCTTTCTGAAAACTTCTTTTTCTTATAAATAAATAAAAATGCCCATGCTTATCATATCCGGAGACATCAGCACGTGTCATGACTAAATAAATTGTAGTCATGGATTGTGAATTGAAATCCCTTAAGATTTCCATCCGAGTTAGTGTCACCATGAGCTACACTTTGAAAACTTTCTACGCTGTCGTCCTCAAGGTTGTAGGCTGTGTTGAGAAGGCTTTGGCTACTTTATGTGTGTTGACGAGTGCCAATTACAAATATTCTGTGTGGCTGTATGAATGAATGTATTTCCGTGTCCTAGGTCTAGCACAATCGGTTCAGCTCATATTACTGTGGAGGGGAAAGGCGTAATTTAAGCGTGTTTGAGTGGAGGTCAGGTGCCACATTGCTGTGCCTGTTGTTTTCGGGTTTTATCGTTTTCACTTTAATGTCTGCAGTATTGGTGTAAATGTTGTTGCTCAGGTTGAAAACCGCTGGCACGGTTTTTTTTCCTCAACTCTGATCTGATATCGATTACTTATTTCACGGAAAGGTACCGATATCTACTGTTCCGTCCAAGCAGTTAAAAGCATTATTCGTGCGATTTGTCTAAGTTCCATCTTGAGTTGTATACTTTGGATCCGCTTACTTCGGATCAAGAACTCACTTTTGCGGCTGAAATTATATTTTGTTAACTGCGGCCCTGAAATTTAGCTCTGCGATGTATAGACGCGTTTGATTAACCAAACACGCATGCAAAGGAGAAATATCAGCAGAAAGATTGGTCAGTAACTTAGTTGATTAACGAGGTTTTGGTGGGGTCTTTTTTTTTGGTAAGCATATAATTTGCAACCCACTCAAAATAACTTCCTATTTACTCGGATTGCCTCAATATAAAAAATAAGATATCCGTTTTTAACGCTTTATGTATTATCACTATTCTCAATCTCCATTGTGTACCACCATTGCTTAGTGCTTCTTTTAATCCCTCATCTCCCATTTCCTTGTTTCTTCTTTACATCCGAATTTTCTCAAGTTCTCATCCCCTTCATCTTCCTTTTGGATACCATTGTAAAATGTGCTTCGAAAGTCTTTCATTTCTCATTCACTAAAACATGGTCATGCCATCTTAAATGTTGCTTTGTTAAATCACCTACCAATGCATTACATGCGCACATTATTTCTCCAATAGCTTCTTTCTTAATTATTTTTTTATTTTCCTGCTGCCCTTCTCGTAAATTTCAGTTTAATGGTCAATGGCAACATGCCGGATTTTTGTTTTGTCTTCCAGACTTTACAGCAGTGAGTAACCATTCTATGTACTTCCTTATTCATTCACATTCCTCAAGACATCTTGTATATTCTTCCACGGAAAAATCAGTGCTGATCGATGGCTCATAATATTGTGCTCACCTTTGTATTATAATTCCCATCAGATGAGGAAGGTTTTCATGTATTTCAACTGGACTTATCGGCAAATAGGGGCATTCATCTGAAATTACACTTCAAATTTCATTGGGTACTTATTTTCAATTGCCACCAACAAATTATTTACTAGTAATTTTTTATTGGCAAATATGGCCATGGTCTTTAGTTTTGTACCAAAATAAGCGTGTCAGAACACTGGAGTGTATAACATTCATACTTTCGCTCGTTCCTAAAATATTCACCGCGGGACCTCACCCTAGCCTCGCGCGTCGCCAACAAATGGTCATTCCCGTGTCGAAGTCGCATTGCTAGGGATAAATTCTCGAATGCCGCGATAAATATCGTTCTCGAAACTAATTATGTCATCGCATGGTTTCGTCGATGCAGTAATGTTAAATTGTCACATCCTGTCCGCATGTGAAAATTATTGGATGAAATTGGGTATTGTATGTTGTAGCATACGATAATTAATCTAGACCCTACGATTATCTGTTAATTTCGCATGCGGTCATTATCACGACGTTAGGAGACTTGATCCCCTGACCAACATAAACCACGTCATTCCAATCACATTATTAGTCAAGAAAATATAGCGTTGGGTTTTGTCACCCGGTAAAGGTTACTTCAACGTTTCAGTGCAAGTAGCTTATGTTTTAACAGATTTTGAAGGCTGATTTTAATGTTCCTAATGATTTACGACCATTGATAATGAAAGTAAGTTAATACTTTCTATTGGGAAAGATCGGTGTTCTAAGGAAAAAGGCCAGTCGAGATGCTTGGTGCAGGATTGTCTGGAGGTGATAAGGAGGCAGGCATCCCATATAATATATTATATAGAATGTCGATATTCCGAATTTTGGTCCAAATCGGTCTATATTTTGGGGCAGGGTCTATATTTTGGCCAAAGTTAAGCTAGAATTTACACTGAAACAGCCGGCACAGCACTGCGAAGTTGGAATATGCGCGCCGCGGCCAGGCACTGCTGGTTTGTTCGTCTTTTTTCTCTGGCTCCGCGCTCCGGCAGTGAGGCTTTGGTGCTCAACTCTAGTCTCTGCCCGGCAGTGCGCTTGCCTGGCTGCATCTTCCCCCCTCCCTGCTGCTAATCTTCGCAGTGAAGCCAATAAAAGCTTGACAAGAGCTTTTTAGGCCCAAAATTTAACTGAAATCGTGGCATCGTAAGCCATTCTGGAGGCCGCCGATGAACTGCTGAAAGAAGCGGAAGAGAAAAACAAAGAAGCCGATGCTTTATGGAAGTCCTGTGGCAAAAAAAAATCCAAGTCATCCACCAGCTGGAATCTTCAGCCAAAAAAAGCAAAAAAATAGAGATTTCTCATTTTGTATTTTATTCAATTTCATATATACTTTATGAATAAAATTGTTCATATTTGCAACTACCTCGTTTCTCTCAATTTTTGCCGGTACTATTACCTCTACTATAAAAACCTGATGCAGATTTTAAGAATAAAATGCATAATTTTGCGTAACATTGCAGATCTGGTCCAATTCACCTTGATTTTCATGCGTAGTATGATTCAGTTTTGGTCCATATCTTGTTCTATATTTTCACGGACTTGGGTGTATAAAGTCTATATTTTTTCCCTGAGTCTATGGAATGCCTGTAAGGAGGAGGCGGGGATGGTGGAGGGCGTGGCAAGGGGATGGGAGAACTGGCGCGACGGGCGTGGTGGTCGGGCGTGGTGGTCGGGCGTGGAGGGCGAGCAGAAGATCTTTCGGTAGGGATTGACGCTTGAGCGACAAATACTCCGACGACGAATTTGAAGGGCTTCCTTGGCAGTTTTGAAAGAGTGTTGTGGAGAAATAAATAGACGGAGATGGAGAGGGAGACCAGAAGGGAGCCAGAGGGTTTATGGAAGCAAAGGAATAGGAAGGGAAGGGTTGAAGAGGGCTTTAGAGGACGGGTGAGGACAAAGAAATACGGGATGGGCGGAAGAGGAGCGAATCTTCGGAGTGATTTTTATATTTTATTATATTCACTGGTCGAGAGGGGAGTCTTAGGCTGATCCAAGGGGTGGGCGGGAGAGTCTAAGTCTGTGTAAACGGAGTGAATGCCGGGACAGTTGAGAATGCCGTTCCGAGGATGGCGTTGAGAGGGTTGGGGGATAGCGGGGCAAGCCGTGGATGAAAAAAGAAGTGCGCAGAGTAGGCCCAGCGGCGGGGATTTGGAATGGGGCTTCATTTGAAAGGAGCCTCATACCCTTTCTCTCTACCTTCCCCGCCAACTGGACCCTCCCACCACTCCGAGGGGTTTGTGGGAGGGGTCTGTGGGTTTTGAAGGACCACTCTCGTCACCGACGCGGTTTGCGGGTCCAGGGACTCGACCAGAATGATGCCCCAGGGGGCAGGAGGGTTGAAATTCAGGTGGGTTGAACGGGGATAGGATAGTGGGGGCGTGCTTTAGTCCTTTGGTGCGATGGAGATGGCTATCGAGTCTGGTGGCAAAGTGACTTCACCTTGGGAGTTATCTTGCTTTCTAAATGTTACAAATTTATTTTGATTCCCATTGTTACGTAATGATATACAGTGGCATGAGTATGGGATTGGAGATGATTTATCTTCACTTACTAAGGGTCAATCCACAGTCCGACATCCTGCTCCTATTTGTATCCGGGTAGTGTGATTTTCAGGTGGATTCCCAAACCCTACTTGAGTCCTTTTTCAGGGAATTGCTTCTACAGTTGCTGAAGTCTGTTTTCCAAGAGTTAGAAAGTGCCGAAGCTGAGTTTTTCTCTCTTTTTTCTCTATTCCTCAAATAATTCATTACTTATAAACCTTTTCACCTGCACTTGCGATACAAAAAATCGTGGTTTTCGACCATTTCCTTAATGATAGTTAGTTTCCTTAATATACTATTACTATTTTTCTTTGTGAGATATTAAACCTTCTTTCATTATAATATTGAGTAGCATGATTTTCGACCAGGCGCTGTAAATATGCGTATTTTGAAAAAATGCATTTTAAGGTAGGACTAAGTGCATGTGTTATCGTGAATGCATGATTTTTATTATAAAATGGCTTTTTAATCAAATACCGACTTCGTTCTACGCATAACATATCTCCCTGGGTGAATATACCATTGAGTTTTTTTTAAATATGGAACACTTAAAGAAAACAAAGGTAAGTTTTCGAATTCTAACCTCCCATAAACTATTAAATTCCAGGGGAAAGGTACAGAAATCCTCGAAAGTTACGGTGGAACGCCGGGTTATCCCTAGTTCATGCATGGGCTCTATATCTCAGAGATTATTGGAGGGCTCAAGCGAAAACTGGTGCCAATGGCGGCAGGAAAATTATTTAATGCTACCTTGAAGTAAATACAGTGTCCCATTGTCATTTTTTGTGTGTCATTTTTACCTATAAATTCAGACATTTTCTTTCGTGTCTCATGGATGAAATTTTGTTAGTGGGTCGAAAAAGGTTGCACGTTTTGTTGAGTGTAAGCAAAATTTTATAAATACGACCTTTTGACCCCAGAAATAGGGTCCAATCAAAAATACAAATTTTGCCTTATGGGCTTTCAATGTTAAATTATTCGAAATACAAAAAAGACGAAATTTCTTTGCGAAACTTTCAACTAAAACTTTTAACTTCAAACAACAACGGGAACAGTCAAGGTCTCAGGGGTGACAAAGCGAATTGCCTCATAGGTTTAAAAGGTGCCAAGATCGATGGTAAGGTCTTCAGATCCCTATTGCCATCACTTAACCTTCAAGAGTCACTCAGGGGTCACAGGGATGACAAAAGGTGAATCGGGGCTACAAAAATATCCTATCATAGGTTTAAAAAGATGCCAAGGTCGATGGTAAGGTCTTCAGATCCCTATCGTCATCCCTTGACCTTCAAGGGTCACTCAATATTGTATGTAAGCTAAAATTTATAGGTCCTGTATTGGAAATAATAAGGGAATAAAACCTTGGACACTTTTAATGATAGAAAGTCCCGGAAAATGCAAAAGAATTCACCTTTAATTCTCTGCGGCTACTATAAACTTAAGTATATTATGGCATATTTGCTATACATTGAATTTGACGTCGGTTTGGAACATAGGTAATATAGTTGTAATTCTAAAACGACAACGCCAATCACTGAATTATAAAGGTGTTGACAATCTTATGTGTATAAAGAGTCGCCATTGAAGAAGTCCTACGAAAAGTTAAGTTTCAAAGATGATTAATTTAAACTGAGAAGAATAAGAAACAAACTTATTGGACACATCCTGGGACAATCCGTTCTCCTGAAAAACACTGGATTAAAAAAGTTTTGGGGAGAGTGGTCAGGGAAGAACAACAATGGACTACTTGAATTGAATTTCAAGAAATTTAAAAATAAAGCATTATGTGGGAATGAAGTGGTTGACTGATGGCAATGAAACGGGGAACTGCAGCAAGCCCGTCTTCGGATAAATGGCTGCTGCCGATGATGATTGGCGTATCTCAAAACGAATACTAGCATTAAATGCAAATTGATACCACTGCTGCCCATACTGTGTATCTAACTCTTCGCAGTTGATAATAGAAACCATCAGATCTGGTGAATTATAACTTTGAACGTCTACCTTGCATGTTTGAGTATACCTGACCGCTGTTTCCTCCTCTATCCAGTTTCATATCGGAAGAGCTCCCCCGCAACACGGAATAGCCAACAAATGCGTGTTTGCTCCGCGTGCAAGGGGAAGGGGAGAATCGGAACGTGAACTTTGACCCAGAGTTTGAAACAGGAAGGAGGTTGTCCGCGGCGGACGGGAGAGCAGGTGGCGCTGGCGTCGCGTTTGGTGACTGACCGAACTTTCCAACTAACATAAGCTCGGAACGGAGCGAAGTGCACGGAAGCTATTTTCCCCGCGTATCAAAAGGGTGGGATGGTCGTCGTCACCATACTCTGTAACTAGGGTTCTGTTGTCAGCACCATAGCTCCAGCTAGAGAGCATGGAAGTCATACGCCTGGAACGCATTCAGGTAATTGCTTTTCGCTGAAATAGTACCAAAGGCTTGCCCTTTGCTTAAGCTAAGTGCTGCATCTTTTCTCTCGAAAGAACCACGCTCCCGTGTTAACCCGCGCTGCTTAAATCCATGGCTAAAGTTTGACTAAAGTTGAACAGTTGCTAATATGTGCTCATATCCCTTAATATAGGTGTATACACCGTATGAGAGATAGGTCTGCATTTAATGAAATTATTCGGAAAATACTTAATCTTCCCTATTGATATCACAAATTGAATTTATTGTTAACAATTAAGAACTCCGCTTGATAAAATAATGGTATATACGTCCTCTACGAATCAGATGAATTGAGACAATAACTCAATTTATTGAGACGAAATTTTCACCAAAATTTATAGATTTAATGTATAACTCGTTTTTGCTTTGTAGGCCATCATCAGGTCTGTACATGTTGGCTTACTGAGGTGGTCCTTCAGGAGATCTTATTACATCAGGGGTGCCTGATGTTGGATTAGTATATTGTGATTGCTTAATTAGCCAAACCGCTTTGAACTTTTGATAAATAAACTTTGTAAGTATAGAGATGAAGCGAATGGAAGAGACATTTTTAGGGAGTAGTTTTTAATGATAGAATGGTTCAAAGTTAGGAGGGAGCATATTTTGCTAGAGCCGAAGTATTACGGTAGAAACGATCACAAGAAGAAGATAAAGGAATTAAACTGCAGAACCGATAGATTTAAAATTTCATTTTTTTCCGCTTACAATAAGGGATCATAATAGTTGCCATAGATGAATCATATGAAACTCCCACCTTCACTAGGTAGAGTAGACTTTTTACTTGTGTTTATTAACATTAATTCATGACTTAAACTTCACCCCACTTGAAATGTCCGTAATTATTTTGTTTTCTGCATTTAGTAGTATGTCATAGCATTCATCAATTAAAATATTTGTAATATTAAGCACTAGTTGCCTCTTTATCAGTACGCATGTTTGCATGTTCATTTACTTAGCACTGTCCCAGTTTCTGACTTGATTGCGCACTGTTCTCCTGACTGCTTTTTGATTCTCGTCTAGCTGCCGGGGGAACGTGCGAGGTCCTGATTTGAACTGGGACGAGTGCTGCATGCCTGGTGTGGATTCACGCCTTGCCACATACCCTAGTGATGCCTTTCCCGGTACTTCGTAGATGTAGATGAGAGAAAAATCAGGCATATTGTTCCGAAGTAAGAGAAAAAGAGATGTGAAAAGATAAGGGACTGTTAGAGGGAAAAAAACAATAAATGATGAGTTAAACTTGGAACGTGGTCCAAAGATGGTCCAGACGAAACTGAGAAATGAAGCGTTTTGTGGAAGAGTATAAATTTGCCAGGTATTCAGCATGATTTTCTTCCAGTGCATCTCGCCATTACGGCAGATCGTAACGATAGAATGTGATCACATTTGGGATTAAGGAAGGAGAGCTTGGCGGGTAAATAAGTGATGCAGTAGATGAAGTTTGTAATGGTTTAGGTTTAGACGAAACATTTAGATATAATCATACGACGAAGATCTAAGGTTGTGGAATATTTCCTTAATTATAAGTTGAAACTCACTTTGTGTTTTCTGCTATTTTATTCCGGTGACCAGTTTCGGCTGTTAAGCCGTCATCGGGTATAGTATATGCATATTATTGTACGGTACGTATGCATATTATTGTACGTACAATTTGTACCTGATAGTGGCGTAATAGTCGAAGCCAATCGTTTGTGGTAAAATACATCGGTGTAAAACACGAAGTTGTTCTCTTCATTTAATATTTAGACATTTCATGACGAAGGAAGAAGTGGGGTAGATGTCTTGTGACGAAATTTATTGCTTAATAATTTGGAATCGATCCAACGAGGAAAGAAATGAACACAACTTTGTAGATTTCATTTGAAAATTTTCTTTATTACTATCTATGATTCAACACTTTGTGTTTTGACATACACCTATAGGTGGAACGAAGTGCAGAAACCTAGGTTATAATAAAGAAAATATTTATGGTGAATTTATCTAGCTGGGTTCATTTCCCCTTAGTAGTTTTATAGTTTTTCCTGCAGTGATGGTTAAAAGGTTCTCTTGTAGAATGATTTATTCGACTAAAATGAATGCAGTTTTCTTCTGCGGTAAACCGGTGAAATAATAAAGATAGAGATCTATTATTTTTTACTCAGTTTTGCAGTATGTACGTGATACCTTGGTCGATGATATTTAACACATGTAAAAATGATATTATTCGGTGGAAGTCGAAATATTCTTTTCCTTTTTATATTCGCTTATTTATTTGCATTACTTTTGGCTCATAAAGTTTCTGATTTTTCACATCTTCATTACCATTGTCATTAGCTCTTCATATCTCTTTCCCCTTGCTAGCCGCTTTGTTTCCCTGTGGCTCTTCTTTTACAGCTCCTGCTTTGTTTCAACCTGGTATTTGTCCCTTGATCTTCCTGATGAAGGAAGAATTTTGGTACTCTTTTCCGGTGAATACGGTATGTAGAGTATTTTCACCAGGCCAGTTATTGGAATGCCGAAGTTTCGGTTGAAGCGTGGAAACCCCCTGCTCAGGGACTCTAAGCCGGAAAGAGAGAGAATTTGCGGAACCTGACTCAAGCCGGAAAGTACCTATATGAAAACTGCAGACGCTAGATCCTATTTTGAATGTAGGAAAGATCAGTTTTGCCTCTTGAATTATCTGACGTCAGCTTGTGATAGTGCCTATAGCGTCATCAATTTTGTTTCCCATAGGATTAGTGTTCCCTCGTTCGATTTTGAAAGTCGGACAGTTACATTAAAACAAATGGCAATCCAGCATGGGAAGCCTCTGCTCTATTTTATTTGATCATCCGAGGGTTTTAACTGGTTATTTTAGCATTTAAATAAGTAAATGGAGCTATGGGACCCCTGACGCTACCAACGATGCTGGGAAAAATAGCTAGAGTAGACATTTAAGCTAAATTTTACAAATCGCTCATTAAAAACAATATCATCTTTAAGTATCCTTGTTCACTATGGGTTACCGGCCACCCAAGTAGAGCAAACTGCTGGCTGTTGTTCCATTTGTATTTACTGCCAAGTAGGTTAATATTGATTCATTTAGCTAATTGTTGAGTAAATAGTTAATAAAGAAGGAAAACAATTCAGAATAGTGGAATATTAATGTGAAAAAATGTCAGTAATTAATTAAAACCGGGGGAAAAATGAGATTGACTTAAGTCTTTGCTATTGCACAAGATAATACTAATAGAAAATAGTGAACTATTTCACACAGCATAATAAACTTTCCCGTGGCATCAATGAAGTACAACTGTATTTTATTCAAAAAGAGTTTTTAAAACAAGGCTTAGCCGACAATAGGGCATTTTGTGACTTTTATTCATTTTCTTTCTGGCCAGAAAATGGTTTTCCCCATCAGAGACCGGCAATATCTTAAAAGGTTGTCTCAAAAAAAACCTTTTACCCTGGAACGAAAATAAACCTCATCATATTTTACAAAATACCCTATAAAAATCTAAAATTTCTCTTGGCAGCTTTATGTTTGTACCCTATGAGGAGGGATTTACGATAATTCACGGTTGGGGAAGTACACTTTTTCCTTTCTCAATGGGTGATCTACTGCCAAGTGGTATCATTTAGGCCGCCGTTATGGTTGTGGCAGACGCGCCCGTCAGATCCACAATACGAATAGCATTCCTGAATGTAAATTTCTATTAATCTGGGGGTAACGTTTTTAATTTGGAATGTTAAAGGAAGGGTTAGGCAAGCGCTCGAAATTCATGAAACTGTAATTAGCTGGTTGAATTGCCAACTGACATATTACGTAATTTGTACCAGTAATGAGCAAGCTGTTAAGGGAGGGATATTTGGAGAAATAAAGAATAGGAGGCAAGGAAACCAAGGGTCGGTATTTGCCTTTTTTAACGTGAAAGATGTCCACAGTTCAAGTCCCATCTGGCGATTGAAGTACTAGCTGATGGCATTAATGTGATTGGAGGTTACAAATTGACGACTAATTAATTTGCCTGAGGAAGAAGGAAGTAAGAAGCTAATAAGAAACATAAGTATGCGTTTATAGGTATACTGGTGGTTCTAGGTTACTTGAAAGAAATATTGTGACTACTCTTGTATTGAATATAACATTAAATAACTATAAATTTAAATACGCATTATAGATGCACTTATGAGTTAGCCTATATATTTAATTTAATTTTCACTAATACACATTTCACGAACGCCTGTGCAACTTGCGGATTACGGAGAACAAACAACTTCACTACCAAACTGCTGCAATTTTCAACATTTCCATATTAGTCTTTTACTTCCCTTACTTTCGTTATTATTCTTACAGTAAATCCGGGAGTGACGTGTGAAAAATGAACTTCAAGAGGCGATACACATGGAAATATTGCTAAACTTGAGACTTCCATGGAAGTCAACTTCAATATGTAAAGCCCCCTTAACGATCCGTCTCTTCCCCGTATTGAAGTCCAATATAATCTAATCCACAACGGTCCATTCCCTGTCTCTCCGTTACGTGGATGGGTGTGGGGTGTGGGAGGGGGGCTGGGTGCAGGGCGGTGGGTACGGACGGTCGCATGGGGGGTTCGTGAAATGAACAGGCAGCTGCGTGAGAGAGAGCTTGGCGACACCGTTTGCTCCTTTGCTTGGGTTAGCCGCAAGATGTGACGCTCTCTTGCGCTCCCTTCATGGTCTAGGCCTGGCGATCCACACTCGTACTGCTATCCGCTGCAAGGTCGTGTGGAAGAGGGTGTTTCAACACCAGCTAATGAGAAATGGGAGGCAATGAGAAACATATATAATATGTTAGAACGTTGTGTTTCTGGAATAAATGTGCCCATCTGTCGATTTGTAATGGGCGTGAAGGGTGTGGGGTGTAGATAAATACCTGTAACTTTCCGTTCGGTGATCTGATCTTTTTGTATTTGATGAATTTGGACGTCACTTATATTCTTCGCATCAACCTAATAATTGTGATTTTTGAAATTCTACATTACCTTAACCTTGCTTAAGATTGTTTAACTCTTCCAACCTAGTCGTGTAACGTATTTTTCACCTTTTTAATTCGCTTGTAGCAGTTAACGTGACTCTTTTTTTTTAATCATGCTTGGCAAATACAGACTGATTGACGGGCATTAATTGGGGGGGTTGGGTGGAAGAACTACTCCTTCTCAGACCTTGCTCTATGAGAGATGCTTGAGATGCTCTTCAAATCTCACGAACGTTTTTCAACAACTAACTTGCGAGCTACCGCAATGGTGTGTTTGACTGGGTCTTGGGACGTTAGCTATTGAGAAGGTGAATGGGAAAATGGAATCGAAAGAAATAGGGGCGATTGCTGAAAGGCGTTTTGGTGGAGTTACTGCCTGTATCTGATTGTGTTGCAGGCGTGAAGGGCATGCGGAAGGAATGAATTCTTGTACATGTATTTTTGGGCACTAAAATATTTTTTTACTCTTGTTTGCTTATTACCGTTGCGACGTGCATGAGAATTTATCCCGTTATACAGACGTAGTAATAATCTCCTTGTTAACTTTTATTTTTTTATGCTCGTGAAATCTCAATGTTTTAAAGCCTGAATCACACGTTTATATTTTATGCAAAAGTCCAGGGATAATTTGAGCTGAAGCTTTTTAATATCTTTTGATAGGCATTACGTGGTAATTTTTGTTGCAACTACGAGCGTAATTTCATTAATGTTTAATTCATAATTTTATTGAAACTCACATGTGGTGCCTCATATTCTTTTTGCTGCCGTGCGATCTGATTGGCTGCACTTCAGATTGACGTACCTGTACTGGGACGGAAAAAGGATGTGCTCAAAATGATACATGAAGGGATGGGATTCCCTCTCATTGCCACTGTCATTGAAAATGATCGCGTCACAGAGCCAGCCTTTTGCTATCAGAGCCAGTGCTTTTGTAACTTTAGTCTAGCGTTTTTTTGCTGCGGCCTCCGTCCAACACTCTCCAATAGTTTCGTTTCACCTTCAATGCCGTCGTGGCGGTTTTCAACAAAACGCACGGATCTCCGTTGTAATTGTTGAATTTGCGATTATCGATTGATTGGCGAGAATCGCTCAGAAGCGAAAAACCACACACGCCTTGACCCCCCCTCCCACAGACCTCCTCCCAACACACGAGGGAATAAAAAACTTGTAATACCTCACCACCGAACTGTCATATTCTATAAATCATTTACTGTAACCGCTTGCCGCGGGTGAAATAATCTCATTGTTAGCATTACTTTACTAAATGCACCAACACTGTCTCATTTCAAAAAGGAATTACATAAGACACTTCTCAAGGCACAGCAGGGTGACTAGTAAAACACAAACCGTAATACACATACGCCGCCTCATACATATAAAATACTCTCTGTTCCAAGAAATGCATATACAAATTTCAATGTTGGTATTTATGGAGTATTTATATTATTCATTCTCTTGAGTCACATTAGATTATCTAAATAGGTTTTCGTAGGTTTTTCACACCCCCCTTCATGTGTGGGTGTTTTCCTGCAGTGGGTTTTTTCCGTGACGGATGCCAGCCAAAATCGTGATGTTTTTCTCACAATTGTACATATCTTATTACACTTATTTCTGATACTTAATTATGTCGTGTTAATATTCCATCTCTATTGTTTTTAGTATAATTTCTCTGATTTATATATTGCAGTGTTTGTCATATTGACTGTATTCATGTACTGACGAGGGGTTAAATGGAAGAAGGGACTTTTAAAGTCTCAATCTCACCCCAATTTAGACGTTTATCTATCTATCACCCTCCCGCTCCACTCCTCCCCTACTCCCCCCCGTCATCCCTTCGCCGTCTTTTCTCTTTGGGTGTGGAGTGGGCGGTGGGTTGGCGGAGAAGGCCCTTTGTACCGACACTTGCGGCTGACTGACACAATCACGCCGTTTGCAAAGGGTAGAGACTTGTTGTGTGCGAGGAATGGGACGAAAGATTGGGGTTGAGGATGAGCGCGAGGGATTTGTGTGTTTTTGGCGATCCGCCGGGTTAAGTTTTGCGGTCGATGCGACGGGAGAGGACTGCGAGACTGAGAGGAGTAAAGTCCGTTTGGAAATCTCTAGATTGTCAGAATCAGAGTTGTCGTTGGGTCGGATGTGGGTGAATTGATTCATTCCTAATGGCAACTGTACGAGTATGGCTGTCTGCGCTGGTGAATTACAGTGAAATGGAGCTGTTATAGGTCACGAGTTGATCCTGGTTTTTTTCTTTTTCATCAAATGAGCTATAGATACTCCTATTTCTACATATTCTACAACTCCTGTGGCAACATTGTGTTATTTCTCTTATCTTATCTGTATTTTTCCTTCTCTTAAAGGTATGAATTAATACCAATCCCATAAGCTGTGTTCGAATTAAATGCTTATGAGATCTTTTAATTTATTTTTCTCTCAATTTTTATAGTTAATACATATTTAAAGTCGGGAGATAATACATGTGATTTAATAATTATTTGGAAACTAGAAATTAATTGAAATTTTTCTACGGGACAAACTAATTCGGTATCTAGCTATCATTAACATACTAATTAAAATTACCTTGTCAGTTGCTGCAATGTGGCAAATATTCCACTGAATTACTTTGACTTACGAAGTTGGCTCTGATGGTATGATGATAAATAGTGTCGCAGACCCCTATGAAAATCTATAGGTTAATTATGCTCTGTGGTATTGGTTAAAAAAGTAATAATAATACTTGTAAATCCATTTTTCAATAAGAATTATAACAAGCTAGACAGTTAAATTATTAAAAATCACACTGAAATGTGTTAATTAACGACCATGATATTTTATCCATATTGCTGACAAAACAATATGCATTATTTTTGTTCCTTTAAAAAGGAGATTTGTCTATTGAAAATTTACCGATTTTTATACAAAATATTGATTTTAGTAAATACAAGGGTTTAGCCTAGCGTATTATTTACAATTCCAATGAAAACTTTTGCATTTATGAGAGTTGTTTCAGGAATAAGGAGTCGTGTTCCGTAAGCATAATTGCTGTATAAGATCATGTATGCTGTGGACAATAAGATCATGTATTCAAGAGGAATGAAACACACTCTGGAAATGGAGCGAGGAAAGCATGGCTTGTAAGTGGTAAAGGAGTTGAGTAAAGATAGGGATAAGGAGACAAGGGACCCCTGTCTTAACAAGTGGCTGCTTACGACCCTTACGGCGTGTTGGGATTAGGTTTTGAGCGCTAAGGCGAAGGATTAGGTGGAGATTTTCTCTCTGAAGCGTCAGTGCCCTCCTCTTCCGTCTCAGTGGTTCTCCAAAGTTTGCATGTCCAGTCTGGCGCTAAATCCCCTTACGAAGAGCCCCCTGGACTTGGTTCTAAACAAATTCAACGTGTCAAGGGATCACCTTTAACACACCACTATAAAGATATATGTTAAAAAATATTGGTGATTATTTCAAGATATTTATTACACTCTGTATACGATGGTGATTTTTTTCTGGACAATTTTCAGAATATAATTAGAAAAGCAACGGACAACACAGTATTTGTGAGTATTTTTTCCTTTAGAGAGGAGTGTTCAATGGAACCATATGGTGAATGAAATTACGTTACATTATTTATCCTCTCCTAACCTCATTGGTGCAAATTTCTCTAGAATTGATGAATCCTTTTGAATTGAATGAAATGAGCTGTTTGTTGACACTCATTTTCACCATTCGCAATAAGAGCGTGTTGTTACTAATGTAAATTAAGTACGAATGTTAAGGATTCCGGGACTAGCCACGATATAACCTATTACGGAGTCACCCACTAGCGTATATAAGTGCGATATTTCACAGAGAGCCAAATTCCTCCTCTGCGGGGTAACTCACGTAAATTAAGAAAGTGATTGGTATAATCTCTTGTGTCTTCAGTTTGTAAATATTTGTTGCAAAGGTTGCGTTATCTATTAAATAGAAAATGGACAGGATTTTCGAACCAAAGGGCAATGCGAACGATCAGAGACAAAACGAGAAAGCTGCCACTCAAACCAAAAGAGATTAAGGTAGAAGTATGGGTAATAATAATAATAATATCTTTATTTGCCCAACGATTTGCAAAAAGCAAATATAGGGCAAATAGGTAGAAATAATTAGTCTAATTAATTAATAATAACGTCAAGTTCGGCTTAATAATAGTCATTAAGCTGAACTTGACGTCATTCAAACGATTTTTCTTGTGCATTGGACCTAAAGTGTATAATTTATTACCTGTTTCATGTTTTGATTCAAAAACCCTAAATTCAATAATGAAAAATATACGATCTTGGTTGTTTACTAAAGAAAGTCTAGAGGATGTTTTTTGTAACTATAATATTTTTCATAGATGTACGCAGGGGAGCGTGGTGGCGTAGTGGGTAGAGCGCTTGGCTACTGATCCCGGGTTCCCGGGTTCCCGGGAAAGGGTCCCGGGTTCAAATCCAGGTGAAGCCTTTGGACACCTATATCCTCGGAGTGCGAGGTGGCCCAGGGAAAGGAGCTGGCCCCCCTACCCTGAATGTGTGAAATTCACACGCCTGCGGATTTTTGTTAGCCTGGAGTGAGCTCTACCCTCAACTATCTTAACCAACCTTCGGGTTGAATCATATTTCCATTAAAATGATGCATAACGATTCTGTAAACGATGGTAGCCATCATTCAGGTTTACCTTCATATCACCACCTTAAGTTACTCCCCTGGTATTACCAATGATTTTAAGTTGTAAGATTACTGTATTGGAGTAATACACATTGATTTATTTATTTATTATTATTATTTTATATGTAGAAGCTATAGCGATCGATGTCCATTTTAAATAAAACAAAGTTGGTAAATTTCCACACAGTATATTATCAACCACAGTATATTAACAAACACCGACCAAGGTTTCGGCACGTAATGCCATTCTCAAGGTTGGCAGTGGCAAAGAGAATGCATTTGCCACTGCCAACCTTGAGAATGGCATTACGTGCCGAAACCTTGGTCGGTGTTTGTTAATATACTGTGGTTGATAATATACTGTGTAGAAATGTACAAACTTTGTTTTATTTAAAATGGACATTTCGTATTTCCACAATGTCAAGCCTGATACGCTTCTATATGTATAGCGATCGAGGCCGATTACTGTTACCAAATAGAAACCATCACTCCTCGGCCTGTAGTACTCTGACATTAAGGAAAGCGTTGGTACAAGAATAGCTCATTGGAAATCATTTGATACAATAGGGAACTGTTTTAATGCCAGAATACATTTCAATCGGTGCGCATGTACCGCGTTGAGTGATATTTCACATGTATGGGAGGCATCGGCCGGTTAATAAAATGTTCCTTCGTGTTCATGAGAGTGCGCGGTTAATTTGACGTAATCCGATGATGAGTTTATTGATCTCAGATAGCTAACGAGCTCAATGGAGCCAGAGGTGTATGGTACTCATCTTTCCCTTGAGCCTACTAGCGGTGAGCACTCTTCAAAGCCTCGCGGGTGCTGATCCGTGTCCTCATCACGCCCGCATTGCTTTTCCTCCCAGACATACCCTACCCATGTTCCTCTAGCGGAATAATTAATAGCTGCGCGCAACTATAACTAATCAAATATCGATAGCTGATAGCCAGAGACAAAGTTGGTACGTAAACCTCCGAGTTACTTATCGGCTGTGAATAATCGATGCATGGGACATTTTGGGGTGTTTTTGAGCCATGTCCTAGATTTTCCTTCATATAACAGTGAAGTTTGTGGTATAGCTGCCCCTGAGGAAAGAGCATTGAGAGAAATAGAAATGTGGTGAAATTAATGAATGATGAAGAAAAAATGAATGGAGAGAGTCACCAATCAAGAAGTCCTATGAGCAGTCTGAGGGAAAAGGATTTTCATGAGAATTTGGCGTAGGAGAAAAATCATAATACGACGCATAAACGCGATTTAAAACATTGCATCTACAAACTACTCTGCAAGCCACGTCAAGGGTGTGTGACAGGGGGTGTGTAGTCACCAACATGCATTACACTACACCCTAAAGTTAGAGTAACTACGACTATTGATGCACTAGCATAAATCGCTAATACTTGTCACGAGGTGAAGCCTCACAACCATGCACTACACTACATAGTAAAATAAAATGTTTAATGATTACTCTCTTTTACCTAATGCAATTTTCCTTATTCCCTGGCTGCTCAATGGCTAAGGAAATGATTGTTGCACATACATTTAGTTTAAACAGAACATTTAATCACTAATCAAAATAAGCTTTATCAACATTTATCAAAGAGACTTTGTGACCGAAGCATTTATATCACAGTTTTTAATAAGTTAACCGGCTTTTCTTTTACGCCGTTCCTTCATAAATTCATAAATTCACAAACCGTCTCTTAGGACCAATTATGACCGCCCAGTAGATTCCGTCTCAATATTGCCCTGCTCTATTCTCATGCAGTCCTCCGGTTCCCCAGCCCTCTGCGTCTAGCTGTTACTCTCTCCGTAGATGGACCACTTCTTTCTTAATCACTGCACCCCATCAACGCGAACGGCTCAACTCCCGGTACTCCGTGCCGTCTCCTCAATGCCTCGTGTCACTCCTTCCTGTTCACTTCTGCCTCTGTTCGCTACTCACTCATGACTGTTCAAAGCTCAATACTCGTATCCAATGACGCCTCAACCAACGAAAAATTCCCCTCACACGCCACTTTAATTTCACTCCTCCTCCTAATAATATGTTCACGAGAGTCTCATGGTATATCATGGTACCACCCGACCTCTTCTTAATCACCCCTCTGATCACTTCTGACCACCCTGATCCCCTCTTGCCAACGTGATCGCGTTAAAATTAACCTAGTGGTACACCTGTTCCACCACAATAAATATGCCAACAATGTTAGAGGGACCGTTAGTATTGATGTATTTTGCAATTATGTAAACGGACAGAGATTCCAGAGTTATGCTGAAAACATGCATGGCGTGCTGTAAGGCATTACTGGAGGAGAAACATTTAGGAAGAATTTTTTAGTTGGTGGAATGCATGAGTCAAAAATACAGAAACACCTGTCATCTTACTGATGATTGCTGATGATAATCCAGGAAAGGTTCCAATTCAATAAAATGAGTTGGCTATTACCTATAAATATAGAGCCATTGTGTTGTGCAAATGTGGTCGCTCGCAAACCGCTTTTGATGAGAAGCGACTCCTTAGTAAACGACTTTTCTTTTCTTTGACATTGCACTTTCTGGTCACTGGTGGTGCAACATCCACCCAACACAGTAAATTCTTATCGGTCAGCTTCAGAAATCACGATTATTTTTACTTACCTGTGCTGAAACCTGTTTCACTAGGTAAACTAGAAATATTTTCTACGTATTGTTGTTATGGAGCGCCATGAATGCCCTCATTTGAGAGTCACACTACTTGGGTATTTCAGCAGGTTAAGTGTTCAGCTACTTACGTTTCGATAGCTAACTCCACCTTCTTTTTCAGAGCACTGGAGCGTTTCTTTAGCCATATAAACGTCGGCCGCCGAACTTCTGACCCGGTGGAAAACCGATGAAGAATTACCTTATGCCGAAAGCTGGAAAAAATATATCATCAGCCCTGAATCGAACACTTAAGCTCTAGCTCAAATTACGTTACATTCACTTACTGCTCTTCAGGCTGCCCCCGAGATATGTGACTCGAGTTGTTGAGACACCAGTCATGGTAGAGAAAGAGAATAGAGATAAGAAATCGGAAGAGGGACAGAATAAAAAGTGAATTATGTTTAATCGGAGTGTCTTAGCTCCTGGGTCTATCTTTGCTGTAGACACTCATAGTGTTCGCGGAGAAGGAATTAGTTCATCAGTATAAGTCTCTTATATTGTCGCTTCTGTTATCCCTGGAGATGTAATGCAGAAATGAAAAAAAAATACTCTCGGTTTCATCATGAAACTGGCCCTCTCTGAATGTTTCAAATTGGTTATATTATCCCCGCGAGTAGCCACCGAGTGTCTAACGCCTCCAACCTAGTCCTTTCATCAGCCGTGTTACGCTCTCTGTTCACCGGTAGCAGGTTACATCCAAACTTTCGGCTTTCGTTTGTATTTTGTTTATTTCGCGGGTCAAATCAGGATATGTTTTTGGCTTGTGAGGCGCTCGAGATTTGACCTTACGGGAGAGAAATCACGTTATTTTATTCTCATTTCGTGATGTTCTATCCTAAGTGGCCCTGAGCCTCACTCTCTTTCTCCTTCTCACCAACCGCTTATAATATAAGAGCCGTGTTCATCACTCTGGATTTTTGGTTTCCAGTTTGAGTGAGGAGGGAGATAAAAGTCTCCCCTCCAATTTCACGTCCTCCCAGGCACGCACTCCCGTCGTCAGCCCACATCGCACCTCCACGCCACCTCTCTCTTCCCTACCACCCTCTCCGTCCAACCCCTTCCCAGGAGAAACTCGATTGTGGCGAGAAAGGAATGGCATCAGGAGGTGGGGGTGGAGAAGGGGCGAGTTTTTGAGAGAGGAAAATACGTACACTTCGTATATATGTATAATATTTTTTATATTTATTTAAAAAAAGTTCCATTCGAGATGTCTGCGGGTCTATTTCGTTGCCGTGATTTATCTTCGGATTCCGTGACACATCGTGAGCTCGAATGTTCGTCGAGTGGAAGGGGGGGTTGGGGAAGGGACTGCTGTCTCCCGTGGAAAAAAGAAGGCTTGGAAGGGGTTGGAGGGGGATGGGGGAGGTGTTGGCGGCGTGGGTTTAAGTGGAGAATTTCTTCTCGGTGCCATTTTTTTGCCGTCCCGTTTTGCGGTGAGAGGGCGGCGGTCTTGGCAATAGTGGGGAATAGGGGCAAAGGAGGGCGAGATATGTGCCGGAGAGAGTGTGATGAAGGAGGTTGGGTTCGAGGATGAGGTCCGGTGGTGTGAGCAATGGAGGTAAAGGGGCCTTTACCCTGGGCCCGTCACCTCCCGGTCTTCTGCCTCCAGCATGGACTGTATTTTAGGTAGTACTTTGTAACATAACAGCCTAGGCTATTGTTATTTAGGATTGAAGGAGACGAAAAAGTACTCCATATTGGGCATGCTGAGAACAGGCACGTGGCGAGTATGCAATAATCAGGAGCGAGGATAACATAACAAGCCAATAGGAAAAACAGGGAAGTAGTACCGGACAATCAACACGTAGTAACGGGGGGCTTGATATAAAACATTTTAGTGGGAGTGAGACGGGGTAATCCACGCGGTGAGGTTGCGTTCCAAATACTGAAGGTATCGGCGAAAGAATGAAAACCCATGGAGTAGTTAGACAGAGTGGCACACTAGGATATGCAAATTAATTTGGGAGCAGCGTGGACTCCGGAGCAGGAATGCGAGTTAAAGCGGCTACCTTACGCCTCTTGAGTGAGAGAAAAAGGAGTGACCATGGAGGATCGCGACAAGGAACTGCGGTAGTACCTGCGTGCGTCACCAGAGTTGGTTAATTGCATTGGTTGGTCAATCGTCCCAAGACTCTGACCACTATCAAAAAGAAGTAGTGAAAACTGTGCTACAAGTAGGGCATTGTGCCTCCGGCCAATTCTCCATAAGTGCTCGTGATCGATCATCAATTTAATTATATTTTAATGAAATTGGACCATGTTACAACTGAGAATACTAATAATATTTAGTGGAATATAGGTACCCCAGAATAAATTGTGTTTTGGAGTTACCATCAGATACAAGTTAATTGAGGAAAACAAGATACAAGTACGTGTTTGTACTCCTAAGACATTAGTTTACAATGTCTGTGTGTTCTTTATGCTAAGGGAAGCGAACTACATTATATCGTTCAAAGGGCTAAGGAAGAAATTTCAATCAAATTAGCTGACTAAGTTACATCAATGATTTTTGTGCAAATTAACCCCTTATAATTTACGTGTATACCCTCGTCCCGCTAATTAGGGCGTTGGAATTTGTTTGAAATTGAAGCTTGTTTAACCCGCCAAGACGGCAAACTCAAGCATAGGCTTGCGCTGTAAGATACATGCTGCTAGACAACATTGTGTGTTACATATTCATTGTTTGAACCGACCCTTTTACTCTGAAACCTAAGCTGTTTCAACTGGTAAGGTTACATCCCACCCGGTTGTCATCACCCCACCCGGTTGTCATCGGGTTTTTTGTTTCTTATCTTACCCAATCTCGACATTGATCTAACTATTAAACAATGTCCAACAATGTTTGATACTTCCAAATGTTCTAATTTACAAGATATTTAGTGAAAGTGAAACATGAAGTGCGTACTAGCGCCCTTGAGCGGTGAGGAAGAATGTGTAGAATCTGGTTATGCTGTGATGTTAAGGGTACTAAATTATCTATGGCTGCTAATAGTAGGTGGCAAGTGAATATTTTTTATGTGCCATATTTTGAAGGTATGATATTGAGTGAAATGAAGGAGTATAACCGAAATGAATGAATGGGTATCATATCACAATGGGTTGAAGCAAGTTATTTGAAAGAATCTGATAGAAGAAAGGCAACGATTGGGTAAATGCCTAAGCGGGATATTCAAATGTGGAAAAGACTGAAAGCCGAACGAAGAACGTATATGGCAACTGGCATGGCAGAATTTGCACAAACTTATCGTGGAGTAGTAAAAGTTATTATTATCCCTAGAAGTTGATTCGGCCATGACAGGCTTCTGGAATTGCGCAATTCACCATCATAGCTCTTTAAAAATAGCAAAGTCGTTTTTTGGACAATGAAGTGCCCAGTATCCATGTTTTCCTGCGATGCCACAATTTCCTAAATCCGTTTATAGCCTTGTCACACTCGCATTGCAAATGCAGTGATTTTTAGGAAATGATGTCGATGTTGATATTAGTTTTCCGATCATGCTGTATATTTATATGTTACTTTTGTTTAAAGTTCTTTAAAAAATCGTAGGCCTGCTCTTGCAATCCGTTTATGCTCTAAGCTTGCTGGTAGTACTTTGAAGTCAACTTTGAAGGAGAGCTTTGGTGTTTAAGCGATGGATGCATCAGAATGGGATTTGAAGCACGATATTTTTCATGATAAGCATTGGATAAGAGTGAGAAAGAATTATCTTGCACTTCTATAAGTAAATTGTTCCTCCTGTTTTCATAAATTGTAACGGTGACGAAGTTTCGAGCGAGCCGAAAATTTAACATTTTTCGTTCTCGTGAAAAGAAGCCAAGGAGAGTTCTGCATCAAACATTGCCACGAGCGCCAACTTCTCTCCCTAATGTGTTTCCTCGTCCTCACTTGTTCTGATCTCCGTCAAACGGCTGTTTGCAGTCGAACTCAAATCTATGCCTTCGGTCGGAGCGGTGAAGGAAGAGTACTGGATCTGGCAAGTATCGTCGGTGGGGTGGCTAGTGTGCTTGAATAGGGTTTGGAGAGGGAGAGTTGCCTCTGTGAGGGGCGGTTGGTGGGGTGGGGTGGGGAGGGAAGGACGACGGAAGGCAAGTGGGACTTTACCCGATTCCTACGTGATCGCTCCGTGATCGATGGCGGATCGGGCACGTACTACTCCACCCATTCTGTCGTGCGCTTGTGCAAACGGATCCCCCGACTTGAGTCCACGGGAGTCCAGCTGATAGCTTCTCCAGCTCTATTCCCTCGTTGTAATGACAACTTCTGAAACGTCTCGAGCACACACACATGATTTAGTTTGTTAAAAACAATAAAATCAATTATTTAATCATTTGCAATGAATAAACACGCGTAAAATGTCAGGATCTAGGCAGTCGAATGGCACCCTTAACCCTCTGTTTACCGACCCTCATTTTATTACGTTGGTTACCGTTGGTGTCCTAAAGGGGCCCCATTGTATTTATTTATGTACCGGGGAAATGAAAACAATTTTTTATCCGTAGTGCATTGATTTTATTGAGTAAACATCATAATAGGCCATATTAATACCTAAAATTAAACAATTTTTGCATGAAAATATTTATAAATAAACAAAAAATATTGTTTACAAAAAAAGAGGACAATTCAATTGCACAATTCAACTATTGTTTTTTTAAGGATCATAACACAACTTAATAATACAGAAAATTAAACAATGTTTACATAACAATATTTATAAGTAAAGAAAAAATTGTTTGCAAAAAAGAGGAAAATTCAATTACACCCTTCATTTTTCCATGTAATTGTGACATTCTTGTTGCGATGTTCTGAACAAACAAATACATTTACCTTTAAGCTTCCGCCTTAAGGCCGTTTCACACTATCACATTCACGTCAAACTCCATTTAAGAGTCGTTGATCAAGCTTTCTCGAATGTGCATGACGTCAGTTGAAATGTCATGACTGTGGACATATTTTCTTCAATACTCTGAAACGCTTCGTTGCCATCAAACTCCTCTTGTCCTGAACGGTTCTAATTTCTCTTGAATGGTCTTGAAGCGAATCGACCAATGGGGTTGGATATTAGACTACCGGGCGGAAAATGGGCGACACGCAGAAAGTATCATAGGGAAGCACATCGTAATTTATCCTTTTAAATAATAGATAAATAATTGTTTAATGTAACATAAACACTTTTTAAAACTCAAGTACCATTGTGCTTTTAATTATGAAAGGTGTATTTAAGCGATACGAGGTATATTATGGTCTAAATTTACGATAAATGTTTCTAGCGACGGAAATAATTCAAGGGCCTCTCACCTCGAATTTCGGAATAACTTTCATTAGTGTATTTTGGCGTACAGTAATGATCTCTGCATTTATATAAATCGTTGATCGTGCTTAATATTTATGGATCGTCAACTGTTGGTGCAATAAAAACCTAAACGACAGATTTCGCTCACAGAGTATACAAGCGATAAGGGGACACTGTCGAAGAATTTATTATAATTTACGATGTCCGTACTAGTTTCCTCCCAACGTATGAGTTCTGACTGGATATCTGTGAATAATATTTGCTTGTACGAATAAATGAGACCTGCAGAAGGAATATAAAGAATATTTTGCACCAAAAAATGACAGGAACCGACGACAAGCACGAAAGTCTGCAAGAGGTCATGTGATGAGCACGGAATATATTTTTTTCTCCATTTGATCATTAGTCCCTTGTAGTCTGGTGGTATCGTCCTCGTCGTAAAACTTCGAGGTCTACATTCCAATTCTCGATGTACGAAATTTTTATTTGCTGGTTTTCAAAGTTTTTGAAAATAAATTTTCTAACCCAGGATATAAATGTCCAATCGTTGCGTTTTCAAATGATGTGGTACGCCCTCACGCGCACGGGTGCGAAGTTACACACTGATTGTCGAAGTTATACACACGGGTATAACTGACTAACACACCTAAAGGCAATTGGGAGATCCGGGTTCGAATCCCGGTCAAGTCAAATAATTTTTTATGGCGAATTTCACCGTCTTCGGTGTATAACCAGGATATAAAATATTTTCATAAATAGTGCCGGCGAGTCGTACCAAAAAATCATTTCCATCTCTAGCTTCGGACATTTTTTTCGGAAAACCATGTTTTGACGAGCATATTTCGTATACATGGAGTCTCTTAATAGTAAGAGTAGTGTCTATTATTATTATTTATTTTGACCTAGATAGCTCCTGAAAGAAGAATAGAAACATAAATAATATAACCAATAATACTGGTAAAATGAATTATTAAGTGATAATTTATAGTAGTTATTAAAAGTAAATGTTAGCCAGATATATTGCTTATGACGCGAAAGCCATGCGACACCGCCTGGAATTTTCCCGATGCGTGTTTCTACGGCAAATAGCTTTTCTTCAAAGCTAGCTGTTTATCTTTTTAATGAATATGTGTTAAATTTATAAAATACATAAGTTCCAAGGAGTTAGCCCGTCAAAACTCATTAAACATGAAAAATGGTCATATCATGAGTATATAATTCTAATCTAACAAGATAATACTACTTAGCTGGTACGAGAAATTCCTTTGACATTTTTATGATTTTACGCATTCATTATATCATTCGGAAATTGCCACTCACTTTGATCGCACTATGACTCTGTTCTTTATATTATTTAATGTTAATGCCTTTGATACCAACTCTGTTCAACTATTTAGTTCTTTTTTGAAAAGGGAAGCATACCCAATTAGAATGAACAAGCTACTGATACACCTTATTTGATAGTTTGAAACGTAGTTCCCTACAAAGCTAACTGTCACACTGATCAATCAAAGTAGCCCAACCAATTACCTAACCAAATGACTGTTATATATACCGCAAATAATAATGTAAATATCAAGTTCTACCAAAGGTTTATAATAGTAGGCCCGGGGTATTCTTGAAGAGTCAACCTTCGGCCGTAAAAAGTATCAAAATATTATTTTATTTTCAGATAAGGATAGAGGTCTGGCGTGAGTGGGAGGAAGAGGGTATTGTTTTATATGGCGATGCCGTACATCAGTGGAACCCATTCCTTCTAATAAGTAATGCACTTGATCATTTACGCGGTACAAGTTATGGGCTGGAGCAGGGGCGCGAGACGGAAGAAATGGGAGATAATGGGGTACGCAAGGAAAGGAGAACGGATGGGAGGATGAGAGGGGTGAAGAGGGAGGTGGGAAGGAATTCAACCTTCAGCCGTTCGGGCGGGCGAATTCGAGAGAGGCCCTTTTCATTTCGCTTCTTCTTCTTCAAACCCAAGGTTGTAATATCGAAAATGCAACACCGCTGAGGTGGAAGTCGACCCGCACCACCTCTCCCCTAAATCCCTCTCTCTCGCACCAAGGGAACCAAACGCGAAAGGTGGTAGAACAAATGACGAGGAGAGCCAGCGAGATATGAAAAGGGCGGTGGAGGACGCGAGGGAGAGAGGGGAGCGGGAGAGGTGGGGGGTTTAGAGCAAAGGGTGGACTGGGGTGGGCTCCTTTTTTCTTAACGAATGAATGCTTCTCTGAGTTGGAACTTCTTGGAGTGCTTTTCTGGCCTAACGGTGAGGAGGATCTTTGTTTACGTTTGTGGGGTCTTGAGATCTGGACGACGAGGAGGGGAATGGAGGAGGGGGGCGTGGTTGGATGGGCGTTAAAGAGGAAGAGGGGGGGAGTTTATGAAAGGAAAACGGAGGGGGTGGGGGGGTGAGGTGAGGGAATGGAGAAGAAACCGAAGTCCTTTTTCTAAAAGATTTGACATCTGCTCTCTCACTTGACACTTCCGCTGACTCCAAGGGACAGGAGAGGGGGGCTGTGTGGTGTAGCACTCCCCCCCCCCTTCAATCCCTCTTCACCCCCTTGTATTCCCCTTGTTTCTCCCCCCACAACCCTCCTCCCTACCTCCCCTTCACCGTCATCACGGCTAGAACCTCCGCTCCCCGCCCTCTTAATTGCCTCGGCTACCAATGAGCTCGACATCTTGATCTTTCTTCTTCCTCCTCCTCCGCCTCTCTCTCTCCTCTCTCGCTGACAAGGAGGTGTTCGTGCTCGGAAATAAAAGAGACGTGAACGCCCCCGCGAGAAAGCCACTCGAGTCCGGAATATCAGCTCATGTCGGTCGACTCTGGTTTCATGTTTATTGACTCATTTCCCCTCTCCCGCCCCCTTTCATTCGCCTGCTGCCGCTTCCACTGCCGGCCCCCTTTCACTCCAGCCCAGTCCACATGGCCCTCGAAGCGAGGACTAGCTTCCCTCTTGTCTAACAATCCTCGGAGGAGGTAAGCGAACTCGCCCCATGAGGCGATTTCAAGTGGTCGGACGAAATACTTAACTAAAGGTGGTATTGTGACTGCATTTTGAACAGGGAGTGTTCATTGCCAGCGGTAGTAAATTCGCTAATTAACGTTCGTCATTAATTATTGGGATTTATACAAGCATGATTTAGAAAGATATACTATTGTTGAAATGTTTTTAAAGAAAACTCTCCAATGCGGTGATTTCAAACGGCCGAATGATACACGGAACTGTACTTGGTGTTGGGACCACATTTTTCTTATGATGTATGCACGTTGTTTAACGTCCATCATTTTGATTTTGAACTATATATTTCTACACTTCTAAGTTAGAGTATTTGTTAGCAAATAATGTAATAGCGTAATTGATTAGGTGGAAAACCCGCACAGTCCCCAACATCGCTATACGCCAGGAAAGCCATAGATATTTAAAAACATCTCTTTTCATTGTCTTGTGACATCGCTTATACATGAAACAAAATTTTCTTTGGAAAACAACCGATGTATTTTTTGCCATGGAAAATTTTCCCAAATACGTATCTACTGTGTCTTTGCTGCTCGCAGTAATTGCTATCATCTGTCGCTTTTACATTATGGCTATTCTGTTTCCACGGCTAAACCATAATAGTACCTACTTGAACGGATGAATGAGAGAATATTTTTCTCAGATTATTTCATTCGCCTTGCGCTTATTAATCCAGTGGTTTAGAAATGAATAAATACATTTATATTTAGCTGCTTTGAAGATCTGTATTTTTTTAATAACAACAGGTGAACAGTCTGAAGCGTGACTCGTCCGGACTATTTGGTTCTCCAGCATGCGTCGCAAATTTCAGTCATGCAACGCACATTAGGTTAGTGTTTATCGGACTGCGCATCTCACTTTTGTGTTGGCTAGCCATGAAATATGTTAACACAATTGTGTGAAATTCACAGTGAAAAAATCATTCGCCTCGACTGGGATTCGAACCCAGACCCCCCGATTTCGCGCCGAGTGCTCTACCAGTTAAGCTACCCAGGCGTCATCTCTCACTGTGAATTTCATGGAGGCTTTAAGGAGCAAGATAACTTCACAGGTACCGTGCATACAATGCCAAAGTACCCGTGTGCGAACGCTAAGCGCTACTGTCCACGAGGTAAAGCCAAACATTTAAACACAAAGGTGTTTACTTTGACAAATTCAAAGAACTGCGGAACTGGCCGCGCAGTAACTTTAACGATGTCACCCGCTAGTGGTCACACAATTGTGTGAAATTCACAGTGAAAACATCATTTGCCTGGACTGGGATTGGAACCCAGACCCCCCAATTTCGCGCCGAGTGCTCTACCAGTTAAGCTACACAGGCGTCATCTCTCACTGTGAATTTCATGGAGGCTTGTGTTCACTAGCGGGTGACTCCGTTAAAGTTACTGCGCGGCCAGTTCCGCAGTTCTTTGAATGAAATATGTTCATTCTCGTGTTGATATATTTCTCCGTATTACCTGAATCGTATGCAAGGACTCCTTTTTTAATATTATACAGTGGATTATCGGTAGATTCAGCTTTCAATTTCAGGTACCTGAATTTCAGTTAAGGAGGTTCCGCCACGACTGTGCGAGTCAAAACAAATACTAAATTCCACATTTTCGATATTTTGTCAAAAAAATCCTGCTTTCACTGATGTAATGCGTTACCTATAGAAACCCAAATACGCAGATTATTCCACAAATGTATTTTTAATGAGCACTTTTTCCAGCCATAGGAGCCGACTACAGCGCCATTTCCTACGAATTACCGCATTTTGACTTCAATTACGGCATTGATTCTTCAATAACTATAAAAATAAGGTGGTAAGATGCCTGTATTTTATTTTTGTTCAATTTCTCTGGATTATTTCTTTCATATAAATAGTTTTCCGCGAAAATGGCATTTATAATGTAGGGAAAAATACTATTTTTCCCCGTGTTTCTCTCATTCCCCCATTGAACACCATGTAATTTCAAGTTCAATTATAGAATAAATTAGTGTGGGAAGGTATTATTTTGTTGTCCATATCAGATAGAGGACCACGTGCTCTACAAGTAGGTGGAGTATGAATAAAATGACATTTAAGTCATTTTACGGTGGAACCACCTTAACAAATATATTCCTTTGCATTCAACATGTTGTTTTTTCTAGTATCATTTGCGGAGGGGTACATTCATGGAGAGGTTATATTGAGGTAACGAGTTTGATTCCCGCCAGCGTACCAGAACATGAATGTTTCTATGAATTAAAAATGAGTTGAAGGTGATGAAGTCATTTGTCAACCTGATTTCGCTCAAATGAAGACGTCATTCATTAATGCTTAAAGCGGTGACGTAGCATAGTTGGGATACATCTTGGATGGCCCCTTTGAACTAATCGCGAGGTCTGCAAGTATGGCTTGCAGATACCTATTTTACGTAAATAAATATTCTTTGAACGATATTTTATGAATTTTGCGGCCAAAATATTGTAATAGTATTTAAATTTAACCTTAACACCGAAATAAGCTTGAATGAAATTCCGAACCTTAATCCTAACCGAACCTAAATTTAAAAGCATAACGATTACTATGCAGATGCTTTGATATAAATTCAAGGAGTTAATAGTGTTTTATGTGAATCATTGATTTGATTTAAAATAATCACTACTATTTTAATAAATCTGCGTTAACCTTTACTGCAAATAGCAATATTCTTCTTGAAAATTAATTATTTAAATAATAATGTAGCCTATGTTAACTTTCACTGCTGTTAACGAAGGTCTACATGAAATTGATTTTCGATGCCTGGTGTACGTTGCATGAGCATATTTTTATTTTGTAAGGAAACTAAAATTTACTTTTACCCTTTCATCTTGCTGAACTTTTCATCCCCGATGCCCGTCATTGCACAACAAGCGGCAGGGTTATACTCTATATGATTCATCACTCAGTCCATCACAACTCAACATATCTCTTCCGTCCAAATGTCTGGACCTCGCCTTGTACGTCTGCCGTCATAGCTCAGGGCTCGAATCTTATTGAGGAAAGCGAAAAATCCTAAGTTCAGTCATCTGAGCATCTTCCATTTCGTTTTTGTAATTTTCCTTTCCCTCATATCCTTTTTTCAGCATATTTCATTCTTGTCGATTTTCCCTCGACATTATTTGTAGTCTTTCGTCCTCCCCTAACATCTCATAGTCCGCCTCCGGCATGCCCCTCCCTTCCGCCAACCTTACCCTCTCTCCCCCACGCACCACACCTCCCCCCTCCCCGCCACTCTCCCTTTTCCGGGATTCTTTCCACGAACGTGATGCGAATAGCCGTTGTCTCTTGTGTGCCCGTGTGTGTGCGAGTACCAACGTGTGTGTTGTGTGCGAGTATATCCCTCACCTCATCCCCGAAAGCCTTTTCTCCCTTCCTCTGATGGTTTGCGGGCGCCACCGCTGCTAAGCCCATGATGGTCCTCTCCCACCGAACCCCATGGTGGTCATCGCCGAACCCCATGCCCATCCCTCAAGCCCACGTCCTTCCGCCCCTGGCCCCTTCATATATTTATTTTAGTTATCAACCCCCTTAACCACTCAACAAACCCACCCTTAGGCTCCTTTCCCTAGATCTTGGCCTCTTCCATAGGTGTGCGTGTGTTAGAGTATATTTCAGGATGCGAGGGTACGCTTCCAGCAGGGTGTCCAACATCTCATCTACATCTACATCTACAAAATACCCTGCAAGCCACCTCAGGGGTGTGTGGCAGGGGGTGAGTATTCACCAACATGCATTATACTATACCCTAAAGTTAGTATAACTACGACTAATTATGCATTAGCATAAATCGCTAATGCTTGTCACGAGGCATAGCCTCAAAAGCATGCACTACTACACTACAAGTATTCATAGACATCTTTGGAGGAGTAAGTGTAATTTGAATTTTTCTAAAATGCTTCAAGTTTGAATGATATTTATTTTAAATTGATTTGTTTTTTTTAATCCAAATTTTTTGAACACGTATAGTCTGGGGACACCCTTAGTTGGAGAAGTGTCCCATTACAAAATCTTGGCGCGGGGATGGCAAAGATATATGTTCTCATTCGCCCGGCAAATATCATTACGCGCCTAAACATGGCAAAATTAGAGAAATACAAGATCAACGTTTCATCCATTTCTATCGGGTCTGCTTTCCTGAAGATGTTTCTGGTGTGGCTCTAAGCATAAAGTTTTGAAGGAGATAATAAAATTATTCGTGAGATTCATCGATTGACATTCAACCTGTGGCGATAGTCCCTGGTTGCCTAGGTGCCTCAGTATATCCTCAATTTATGATTCCAATATGCCTCAATAGACGATCAATCAATGATGATTCAGCTATGAAGATTCAGCCGAAAAATGAAGCAATAAAAAGCGTAATCAACGAATGGTACTTAGTCCCTTTATTGATAATCATCGAGGTTTTCACAAATATTTAAGACATATTAGAATGTGTTTCAAAATGTCTGAAAAATCTTATTCTAAATTTTTCAATAGGAATTTAAATTTCTATTCACTAAAATCTTATTTCCCATTTCGTAAATTTCATTAAAGCTTTAAATGAAGCTTCTCTCGAGCATCCACTCCAAGTTTTAGCCAAAACTCACTCCGGAAGACTGGAACATTTAACGGCTTTGTAGTCGATCATGGGTCAATAATCTCTTCAAATTCTTGACTCAATGTAGGTTAAGATATTCTGGCGTAGTACACTGCCGTAATCCTCAGTACAGTTGACTCCGCAAAGCTGCGTTTTCCGTAATGGTGTATTTTAATACAGAATGATGCCAATGCCTCGAAAACACATCTATCCTTTACTACCACATAAATTTTGTAATATGTGGTTTTCTTTAGCTGACAGCCAATTACAATTCCTTTCCCTTGCAGCAGCAGCACTGTCAATGGCAGGGCCCTCGGCCCAAAGAATTGAGCGCTGTAACGGTGCAACTTGAGTCCACCTCCTCAGCGATATTGGCTTTACAATTGCATGTAGGAGGAAAATGACGATTCAGAGTGAAGGGACCAGTGTTATCTTTACCGTGTTAGTGAAGGAGAAGAGGATGAAAGGCTACTAGTGTGCGGGTGCTATATGGTGCACACTAAATTTAAAAGAACTAAACCTAAGGCAAAACGGGTGCCTGAACAAGGACAGAATTGAAAACGATAAAAATATTTTGACTTTTTCAACTGATTTTACAACTTTTTTTTTAATTTTTAAATGTATATTTTTATGTTTTTTTGGGGTATCTGGTGCCAACGGGCACCAGGATAACAAGTTTTTACTCCCTACGATTTTAATTTATTTTATTTGCAGATTTTAAACGTTTTATTTCACTTTTTTTTAGGATTTTTAGGGTTATGTATATATACAAATGGCTGGAGTATATAGCTAAATGTTCAAAGTTTATACTTGTTAGTTCTATTCTAATAATTTATCTCCATCTATCAACTTTCAACCATCTCTAGCATTCATTGATGGTTATATATACTTCAGTTTGAAGCACACTTTGAATTTCAATACATACTCGGATGTCATAAAATCTAATAAATAATTTCCTTACAACTTCCTCTTCGTTTTCCGTCTGCTTTTGGAGTTGTCCCCTCATTTCAATCGCAGCCCTCTTTAAGTGCTCTTGCGAAGCCCTTCTTCGTCACCTGAATTCAGCTAATATATTCCGCTCCTACTTTCAGAGTCTCTTTGCTTCGATTTCAAACTTCCCTCTTTTAATTTACGACTTAGTTACACAAAAGCCCTCTGCTCTTTTCACTGGTAACGTAGCGTGGCAGAGATTTTCTGAATTTGGCATTCGTATTGCGACAAGGAAGACCTTTTGCGATTTTAATGTTGAACGTGAAAAATATGCAGGGGAAAGGCAAGAACGAGCAAGTTTGCCTTTCGTAGAGGGGACTTATGTCGTAGCTCTTACCTAATGAATGTTTTCTTGCCTTCCTCCCCAAACCCTCTGATTTTTACGTTTAAGTTTCAGAGTTTCTTGAATTGTAAAGATCGCATGATTATGCAGAGGTTCCAGATAAATATCGTTTGCAATCAGATCAAACGCTATTTCTCAGGGGCTGGTGAACGTTTTACTAAGCCTATTTTTCTGCTTATATCTCATGGCTTTGTCGAGAAATATGTATGTATTCTTCGTGTAAAAATTAGGAAAAGAATACAGTGGCAGCGTGGGATGAGGGTATCGGGTAATAGCTTAAAAATTGCCAGCGCTGAAGACATTTTGAATACTAGTTATGAGGAAATATGGCAGCAGAATATTCAAATTGAATTAAGAATGGGAATTGCTCGAGGTCGGAGAATATGCCAGAGAGTTGACTTGTTATTGTTGTGACTGACTCGGAAAGGTAGAGGATATACGGTGTGGTTATTAGGAAAATATTTGCAATAATTAAAAATGTTCAAAGAGGAAAGAGTTAATTTCATTGACCGAGTAAAGACTTTCATAAGCGCAGCGTTGAGTTGAGTTTACTCGTAGACTTCTAAGAAAGGATGAAAGAGAGTTGAAGGAATTATTACGGTAAAAATGGAGTTGAATGAAATATACCAGCTTATTCGTAGCAGTGCTAACAAGAAAGTAGCTTACACTCATTCTGGTGAGAAATGTGTGGTTCAAAATGAAAGAATTGCTGTAGTTATCCAAAATAAAACGAAGCTTGGGAGTGATGAGTTAGGTACTTATTTCGATTTGTGTTGGTTTAAGGCTGGAAATAAAAGGAAAATATTTGTAGGTTAGGAAAGGGAAGAAAGTTGTCGAGAAAACGGAAATGACGAGCCAATATGGGCCTCTTAAGCAGCGTATTTGGAATATATGCTAAGAGAAGAGTTTTGTACTCCCCGTTGTTGTGCGTTTCGTGGGCTACATAGAAACACATGCTCCTTAGGATGCCGATACTTCATTGATTTCCTCTTAGTAGAAACCGACAACAATGAGATACCCACAATTTTTTCTTGCCATGTGACGCCATGTGACTTCCGGCAGAAGTCAGTTCAAGGTGGTTCACTTGTAAAGGGTAGAATGATTTAGGGCGAAGTTAACGAATCGATCTGAATGTGCATTTATGGCATTTATGTCATGTGAATTTATGGTAGTCATCACTCTTTTATTTTGGACTCATCTGCGCTTACCATCTTATCCATACTCATAATTTTTCCATCGGAGGACCAGTGCCATTTCCTCGGAATTTGAGATGAATTGTGTTGTGGGGAGCTTGAGATTCAGAATGTTTCAGTGAGTGAAGGGATGGTCGGACTTTTCGATCAGAACGGTTGGAGAGTTGCGGGAATGCAAGAGTTGCGGGGTTTGGTAAGGTTTGAAAACCAAACCTTCAACAAACCACATTCCTGATTGTGGTCCGTATTAAAAATGAATGGGAAAACTGCATAGGCTTTCAGCCCAACAGCGTGTGGTGCCACATCTTCATCTACAAAATACCCTGCAAGCCATCTCAGGGATGTGTCAGGGGGTGAGTATTCACCTACGTGCATTACACTATACCCTAAAGTTAGTGTAACTACGACTAATAAACTCACGAGAGACAATAGTGTCTTCTTTATGATCATCTGTGCCAGGCTTCCATGGTCTCAAGATCTCCGTCGGCGAGTGCCAAAACGTTCTACGTTATACATTCTACATCTACATCTACAAAATACCCTGCAAGCCACCTCGGGGGTGTGTGGCAGGGGGTGAGTAATCACCAACATGCATTGCACTATACCCTAAAGTTAGTGTAACTACGACTAGATATGCATTAGCATAAATCGCTAATGCTTGTCACGAGGCGAAGCCTCACAAGCATGCACTACTACACTGCAGATATTATTCAAATGGAGAGGGACCGTTAATATATATGTATTTTACGACTTCACAAATGGACAGATACTCAAGACTTATGTAGAAAACATGCACGACGTGCTGTTAGTACTAGGTAACAGATAAGAATTCAAGTATTAGGGAGTACTACTACTACTAAGAGCTACACTACCTATCGAAAAACCTAGATAAAAATCTCATTAGCAGCTGTTATGGTCCCTTATCGTTCGTGGGAAAAATGATATCTTAAATCTGTCCGTTCTGCAGTCTAGTTCCCTAATTTTACTCTCCTGATCTGATCTACCGTAGTATGTTCCCAGCAAATCACTTACCTTATGTCAAAGTGTTACTATTTGGTTATGGACCCTGGAACACGGTGTCTTTGCTCGGTACCCAAACGCTCTACCCTCGTATATCTTACAGTCATCATTCATGGGAACAGCCGTGGTGATTACAGAGAGAGAGAGAGGTAAGAAGGAGAGAAAGGAGACTGAAGAACTGGATTCAAAAGCTACAAGCTTGAATGAGGAATGTGACGTGAGCAGAGAAGAAGTATGGTCTTGTGTGGGGAGTGGTTGAGGCTCTCGGTGGACAGCCGTAGCGGATCCCGAAAGGGGAGCAAGCGGTTGTCTGCCTGGCTGCGGGCATACGACAGAGATATGGAAAGTGGTTCCCTGTGGGGGAAGGAGTAGGGAGGCATGTGGAGGAGGACATTCCAACTTATCTCAGTCGCTCATTATGCTCTGTCCACTTTGGCCCCCCCCACGTAATCGACTCGCTCAATCTTTGTCCGCCGTCCATTCTTCCCCACTGCACTCACTCACTCACTCACAGAAGCTCCCTCTCTCTCGCCACTTCACTCTCCTCCCGCATGTTCCCACCACATCCCTCCTCCCCGAAAATCCCCCCCCCTCCTCTTCCCACTCCTCCTCCGCGGACTTTCACGGGGCCCACTGAAACGACCACATTTTGATTGTCACCCCGATAAAAACGCTACCGCCATCCATCTAATCCTTTTACAGCTCCAACGTCCTCCACGCTTACTTTAACCGCCCACACACCAATGTCCTGAAGAGAGAGTCTCTTTCCATTCACCCTACCTCTCTGTCCATTTTTAATCTCCTGTTTGTGTTACGTTTTGAGTGACCGCCACCTTATCATCGTCATCACTCAATTGCCGCCGCCCTTGCCATTTCGTTCCGTGAGTTATTTGCGGGACGGCTCCGCATTTGCATTCCCTCGCGGAGGACATCCTTTCTTCCCCCTTCGTCGATCCCCGTTACCTTCGCCCCGCGCGCCGTACAATTTTCACTTAAAAATTCATGGAATGTTTAGCTCTACAAAGCGTTTCAAAAGGGGATCACTCTGCAATCTCTTTGAGTGCGTTTCCTTGATTCAGCACAATTAAGTTCGACACATGTTCGTCATTGTTTGATTGTAAACCTGATGCTTCAATTTATTTCCATCACTATTTATGGGGAAAAAACATTACGACTGCTAAAAATTCTTTAATAATTTTTTAAAGGTTTTTCACGGTTCCTTTAAGTATGTAGCTTTTAGCATTCCCTCAGCGTTGCGTTGTTCAAATTTGACGACGGTTTTTCCTGCTTTTCTGCTGGCGTTTTCAGGTCAGTTATGAGTGCCATTAATACCAATCAAAGAAGAATATTTTGATAAAAGTCTAAAGGACCGCATTACAGATCGTTAAAGCCAACTTGGACATTCTTGTATCACCAAATCTGACAGTGAGTTATTTTATGGGTGTCAGATATTTCTATGAAACTCTATGTACCCAGGGAAGGAACTTATGCGTAAATATTTCTTCCTAAGGTCAAATAACTTTTTGAGGAGTATCACCTCCTATGACGTCGCCTTCAATAAGTCCTCGGACTAATGACTTTTTTGAAAGAATACTATGTCACTCTTTATTGCGATTAGAGAAAATAACTCGAATTTTCTAAGCCTTTCCTCTGAGCAACGCTTTATCAAGCTGTCACATAATGATTAAGTTACCCCCCCCCCAAGAATAGATGATGACTGTGTCCTTCATTTGTATTAACACAGCTTCTAGAGAGGAGTTAGTTTATTGATCACCTCAGATGGGTGGTCCTAACTATCGTTGTCGTTACATGGTATTTCAGGTGACTGATGGAGGATTTTTATTCCATCTGCTCTGATTAAACAGTATTTATTGATATCGAAATCATCGATCGACCGTGGTCAGGTGACAACATTATCTCTCTCACACTCTAAGCGATAGAACTTTCTTTTGACTTAATTTGAACGAGAATTAGATCGCTTGAAGTTGCTTAGATTTTCGTCTCTCGAGTTTACTGCAGAGGTTTCGTGAGCAGTAGCTCAACCCGCGTATTTTAATCAATTCATTGCGTGACTAAATTTGCCAGGATGATGGTTTTCTGGGTTAAATGAATGCTCTTTTTGCGGCCTGGATTTTGGAGGGCACGCTAACCTATTGCCCACTTCACTTACTTTTACACCTTATACTTATCGGTAGTCAATGAAATATTATTTCAGTGACAATACATACGAGGAATACAACAGTACCCATATTGGATATGCGCAAACTACAAATAATTTGTCCAGTAAAACTGTATCATCCATTTCTTGTAAAACAACGATAGATGAATGTTTTATCGCTGAAGGTAATGAATTTGGTTAAATGAGTTTGATTGGCTATTAGCATTTTTTAAGAGAGAAGCAACAGGTTTGGTAGGAAATTGCCAAGTCCATGAAAGCAGTTTCTTTGAATCTTTCGATGCTTTTATGATCCCTGCGAAATATAATCCCATATGTAATGAAATTGCCACATTTTCTTGAGTGCATACGAGTTACAAGAGTAATGTATGCTCGGCGGTCAAACGCACGATGAACATTCTTGTTTAACCGCGACGTCACGCCAGATTTAAAACCAGTCCACAGAAATTGCTGTTTATGTAATTTAAATAATTATTTATTTTCTGCGGTACATTAAATGTCTGCTTATTAATTTATTGCTCAACTGTTTTTATTGCCTTTACCTAGACCATTTAAGAAGCATTTAATATTTTTTACTCCCTTACCAACATAATTCTTATAAAAAGAAAAACCTTTTGTGTAACTGTGTACTTCTTTTGTCGAGGTCATTTTGCACTTATAATGTTCGGTTCGCTTTCACACATGGGCTCATGGAACTACTAAAAAAAAGTAAGTAAAAAATCATACATTCAAAGATGAGTTTATTTTTGCATGGGTAACCTTTAGTAAAACTACATTTATAGTCTTTATTAGCCTTCGGTTTCCTTATTCTGAAAGTTAATCTGAGCTCATAGTTTTTCATGGGAAAGTCTCTTTGTGTATTAAAGTATTAACATGGGTAATTGTCTTTGAAATGAAACTTGAAAGGTTTCTAATGATCAAATGCAGTTTCTAGTGAGGCAATCATGTTCAAGTATAAGTTTTGATGTGGATGGATGACTGCAAAACAATAGTTCAAAAATTAAGAAGGTACCACCAAATTCAAAGCATCTCGTTCGGAAAGCATTGAAACGTTAATGTTTTTTTTTCAATTCTCATCGTTCATGATAGAGTAAGTTTGCCTTTAGGTAGCTAGGGCATGACGATATTTCTGCGCCATATCTGGAATTGGGAACGGGAATACTTCGAACATTCAAAAATGGAGCCCTCGTCTCGTGAAAATGGAACGTTTCGAATGAGTTCCTGGAGATCTCCCACGGCACGAATGCCTCCTAAATACATCCTAGTGGATGTCCAGTATTCGAGAGGACGGAGCTAATCTCATTCGTATCATGATTCCAGGAAAAAATTCCCAGAAATGGGAAATAGGAACGGTGGGAGTTTGAGGAATCCCTGGCGGGAAGCGTAGGCAACTCTTGCCTGCAGACGATGTGTACGTCACGAGGCACACAGGGTGGGTTGAAAGGTGACGTAAGGCTGGACGGGGAGAGAAATCCTGGCAGGGCAGCGGTGGCGGCGGAATGGCTAGCACGCCCCTTTGGGACGAGAAGCGCGGTCACTCCGTGTCACGGAAAGGGGGCGGGGTCAGACGGGCAGGGTGAAGCACACCCGCACATGTGATCGTGGTCACGTTTGCCTTCTAGCATCGCACCGAGCGTGTTGAGCGTCTGGCGGAAAGGATTGTCAGGGAGGGTGAGGAGGATAGAGGGAGAGCTAGACCCTTTTTTGGTCCCAGAACTGGGAGTGGCGGAAAGGGAATAAGGGTCAGTCGCGAAAGGAGCAAGCAAGAGAGCCCACCGAACCTGGCGATCCAGTAATTGCCGCTCAGCTCGACTGAACCGGCCGGCCGTGTCCCTGGAGACGGGGGGAGGTGGGCGCGTAGGGTGGGAAAAGCGAGGTCCAGGCAGACCGCCAGGCTGGACGACATGGTGGAGAAGGGAATTGAGCGGAAATCGGGTGAAGAGTTTTTGGAGGGGGAATAGAGTGAGGAACAGGGAAAGGTGGGATTGCTGAGAGATGAGAATGAAAACATAAAAGGGAGGTTAAATTTATCATAGAGGCCTCTTATATGCGACTGGAGAGATAACACTATCGCAGGCTTCTTTGTGTATTCTCGCGATTGAATTTCCATTATCTATTGAAAAGGAAATATATTCCTTGTTCGCGTTATATGATTTTGAGAGCAAGCAGTTGCCGATGGCGAAAACATGTCAAAATTGACCTTAGCACTTTCGTAGGTTTCTGCTTAGCACTTTCGTAAGCTTCTTTCTGGATCTCTGCGTTTGTACTGGGTTTGTACGACGTGCGTTTGAAACACGTGCGACGTGCAGAAGAAAATGTTTTGCGCCCCCAAAGTCATCGTCTTCAAAATCTAAAAAGGGTTTCAGGGTCTGTTCTGTGAAATACCTTTACCTCCATGATGCGAAAAAAGCGACATTTATTGCGACTTCACTATATTAGTTGTATCTGACTTTGGTCTCATGCTCTTATTGGTATTACGATCGATAAGACAAGCAGGGGTACCTGTAATTACTGATTGTATACCGGACAATTGATATATATATATATATATATATATGCATAAATAAAACAGTGATACACTAAACAAACACAGAAACACGCAAAAAGGACACTCACAAAAGAAAACTTATACGTTTCGGCGTCAGGACGCCATCGCCAGCGGTAGAAGAATGATGAGTCCGCTCTGTTCCCTTGGGAAGGAAAGGGCAGAGAGGAAGGAGGGGAGTTAGTGTGAATGGATAGTGAATTTCGCCAATAGGCCACAACAATAAAAACACTTGACAGGGGGTGGGGAAAGAAAAGTAAAAAGAGAGAGAGGACTTACTGGGACGTTTCGGGCATGTAGGCCCTTCTTCAGCTGTAGAAAATTGTTTTCTACAGCTGAAGAAGGGCCTACATGCCCGAAACGTCCCAGTAAGTCCTCTCTCTCTTTTTACTTTTCTTTCCCCACCCCCTGTCAAGTGTATATATATATATATATATATATATATATATATATATATATATATATATATATATATATATATATATATATATATATATATATTATATATATATGTATATATATGGTAAAGGTGAGCTTTCGTCTCGCACTTTCAAATTTTTTTTTTGAAAAAAGTAGGAAACTGACGAAATTGAATGTGATACCTGGGAGTAGAGGAAGAATGCGGATTTGTAAAAATGTAATAATCATACCGGTGTGACTAGTAGTTTTTAAGATATAGACGTTTGAAAATGACCAATTTTTCGATTTTTTCGTCCGTTTTCGACGCCATATTTGGAGGTTTTCACGAACAACCGTTAGAGGGATAACACTAATTTCACCTCTACAATATGCCTTTACCCCACCCCCCCAACAAGCTTACGGGCTTATGGAGTGAAACAGGGGTGCTAGGGTGGGACGGTACGCGGGCCCGATTTGGCCATTTTCAAAAGTGAAAAACGCATTTCTTGTGGAAATGGTAAAGTGGAAATGGGCATTTCTGGGAGTCGAGGACGTTTCCAAATGATGATTTTCAAGGCATTTTCGTGATTTGGAAAAGCGGAAAACGATTTCCCCTTCCGTTACTTGCCCTGAACCCACCCCACAAAGAGGTTTGCGGGCCAATGGAGTTAAACACGAATTGGTTATAATCAAAAGTGAAAAACTCATTTTCGTGAGTTTGAATAGCGGAAAACGCATTTTTAGCGCGATCGATAACGAGGAAATGGGCATTTCTGGGAATGGTTGAAGTTTCAAAATGTTATTCTGTGTATTATTTTAAGAATAGAATCCCTCACGCTCATTAGTGATTATTGGTGGGAATTGGTGGAAGGCTAAAATGTTATTTCGCGTATTATTTTAAGAATAGAATCCCTCACGCTCATTGGTGATTATTGGTGGGAATTGGTAGAAGGCTAAAATGATATTTCGCATATTATTTTAAGAATAGAATCCCTCACGCTTATTGGTGAGCATTGGTAGAAGGCTAAAATGTTATTTCGCGTATTATTTTAAGAATAGAATCCCTCAGGTCACAACGTTAATATAAGTGGGCTTTTGTTAGAGGCTAATGAAATAGTATTGTTGACGGAGTTCTCTCGGGTATTGTGGAAGGGGGAAATTAACTGTCAACAGTTGGAAGTTAATTGTTGAGAGTAGTTGGCATTAATCATTTTCTGACTTGCGTGTGTGGTGTATGGTCGCCATGATTTGCCAATCGTGTACGCTCAATTAGGAAGTGTAAATCCTCCATTTAAAGTGATGCGTGAAATGTTATTAGTACAGTGGAATGAATGTGAGTGAAAAGGAAGTGTAAATCCTTCATTTGAAGTGAAATGTGCAATGTTTACTTCGGTGGAATGAATGGAATTGCATTGTAGTAAATGGCTGTGGCGGGGCGAGTTTGAGTGGAAGGAGGGAAGAAACTGTGTAGAAAAGGTGTTTATATGCTAGAGAACCAACTGCTCGATCGCTGCGCTACGTACAGTGGAAAAGAGGAAACGGCATTTTTTCACAATATGGCGGAGAGGAAAAAACGCACTTCTCAGGTTTGAAAGTTTCTCATTTCTAAAGTAGTTGATGCATTGTTGTGTTGAAAGTGTTAAACAAATTTGCAAAGCTTGCATAATAAGTGAGGTGAAATTGGTTCTGATATCTCTGTTTAAAGTGGGTGAAAATCGCGAAAACAAGTGCGAGACGAAAGCTCACCTTTACCTATATATATATATATATATATATATATATATAAAAGGAAAGGAAATAAATATAAAAGTATATGCTAGCAACAAGGCGTTGAGGTTGGGGAAGGATAGGAAAGTAAATCAGTGGACACTCACAGGAAGATGATCAATGACGACACCGGTGTCCACTGCTTAGGGGTAGCTTTCGGGCTAAGGACCCTTCTTCAGCTGGAGGAGATTCACTACTAAGGAGTGTCACACTGGAGTTAGGAGTTTAGGGTATGTCTTGGTATGGGGTTGGTTGTTGGGGAAAGGGGATTGGTTGGAAGGAAATGCAGGGGGGGGGGGGGTGGAGCGGGAGGGGAGGGAGCTAGCGAAGATTGAGTCCGGGAGGGCAGGTTGACTTTAAAATGGAAATATAAGAGAGCTCCAAGTGGCGGAGCTCCATTATGGGTATGTCGGGTGGGAGGGCGCGGATTATTTTAATATGAAAGCAGTTGTTGAAGGAGAGGTTATGCGAGTTAGCGTGCTCCGCTACAGGCAACTGCAACTGTTGCATCACGCTGCTCCTGTGATTGTTTACCCGCATATTTAAAGGTGTGCTGGTGAGGCCAACGTAGAAAGCCTGGCAGTGCTTGCAGGTTATAAGATATATAACATTACTCGAGGAGCAGCTTCCCCGAGTAAGTATTTGATATGTGACATTCGTCACCGGAGTAGTGAAGAAACGGGAAGAGGTGTTGATTGGGCAAGTGAGGCAACGGGGTTTGTTGCAAGGGTGAGAGCCAATAGGGGAGAGATTGGTAACACTACTTGCAAGTGAAGTTTGACGGATCTCACGGATCCAGAGACTATTTTGTAGATTGGGAGGGCGACGAAAGGAGAGCACGGGAGGTCTTTGAATAAGGGAGGAAGTTGTGGGGGAAGAGGAGAGAATGGAGTGTGCCATATATATATATATATATATATATATATATATATATATATATATATATATATAATTTAATTGTTTCAGGCTTGACTTCGTGGAAGTGATAGATATCCATTTTTAATAAAAAAAACTTTGTACTTTTCCACACTTGATTTCACAACTGCGACCGGTTTCACCATAATATGGTGAAACCGGTCGCAGTTGTGAAATAAAGTGTGGAAAAGTAAAAAGTTTTTTTTTATTAAAAATGGATATATATATATATATATATATATATATATATATATATATATAGACAAAAGCGTTAATTGGGGGCTCGAAACCAGTGATGCATTACTTTTTCTAGATATGATCTGTGAAAAAATGAGTGGTGAAAATTAAACAATTTAATATGTTTATGGTCACTCACAGTGATGAAAACGGCTAATGTTCTCAACGAATTTCGAACTTGCTGCCACAAATCGATCAATTGTATTCATTAGAAGTATTTGGATTATTTTTATGGAAGTCAAATTATCAACATTTTTCTTTCATATCGAACAACGAATATTTGGAGCAGTTTTTTTATATCAATGGACCTGGAATTACATATGTATAATTTTTAGCGGCCACAAAATTCCGTTTACAGAAATGATTAATCGATAAAGGCCTTGCTGTATCTCTATCGTCTCGCTCTTTTCACGCAAATTATGTACTCCTAAGTGTTACAGCTAAATCGTTTATAATCAGATTTTGTGTCCACTGCGCTTAATTCGTAATCAAACAACATTTTACCTGTTTCCTTCTTTTCTTTGATTTCTGCAACCAGAAAAGTATTTTGCAAAGGGCGTGCATTTAACATCTTAGTTATGATACTAGTAACTCTGGGTGATAAGGAATAAAATTTTAAATTCTGTTAGTTAACTCGTGTGCTTAATTGCTTAAGAGCAATACAATAAAGTTTGCTTGCAGAAGCATTATTCTTGGACCGATAAACTGCCGAAAACTTGACCGGAAAAAGGGTTTGAAACAATTAAATGTCTTTTCTGGAATTTTCATGCGGCTATTCGTAATTGGTTGAAGCTATGCGAGGTCAGGAACTCAGTTGGTGATTCAGTTGATTTTCACCACTTGGAAGTCACGGAAACGCTCTTTATGTTACAATCTTGTAGGAGTCACCGGTTCCGACGGATCACCCCCTTTCACTCGAGTGATGAGGTCACGACCAGGGGTGTCAAACAACTTGATCGTAGAAGGATGGCTAGCAATCTGTGGCACGCAGAGACACAGGTAACTGCGCACAGTTTTGATGCAAAACAGTCTCAGATGCGGACAACCTGGAGCGTCTGGCATGCCTGGACGTGGGGTGATGCAGAAGTGAGATGGGGATGGGAGAGTACCTGGAAGGTTGTCAGGGGCGGCTGTGGAGGTGTAGTCCCCAGGCGCCTGGACGTGGACAACAGCAGCAGGGGCGGCGCGCGTCCGACCGCTGACGCGCCGTGTAATGCGTTTTGAAATGCAGCGCACGCGAGGGGAATCAAGCACGACCTTTAACCCCCTAGGGGACGGGAGATGCCACTGCACACGCGGACGGCAAGCAATACGACGAAGCTCGTGATTTTTTATTTTTTCTTTCGCGAGTCTCCTCCGAATAGGGCCTCAATTCCGTCTACCCTTGAAATATTTAAAAAGCACTAGCTCCTACGCACGGGGAAGGATAAGTATCCGAGTCATGAGTAGCTTTGACGTTAGCATTGCCTAGCATTTGAAGGGAAGAGGGGTCTTGAATCACCTGTTACACTTTTATCAAGAGTTACTCGCGTCCTTCATCGTACGTCAAACGCTATCCTTTGGTGTTGCTTAGAAAATTATTCTTTCAAATTTTTAGTCGTGTCCATGATTCATGTGGGCAGTTCCTACGGTTTCACGAGAATAATGTTCGTATTACAACAATTAACATCGTGACCTAATAAACAATATATTTTTGTACTTCAAACCTAAGTTTTTTGGAGTTTTCGTTTCCTTTGCATCTATTCGTACTCGTATTTAAATAAGTATAGCTTGGAAAATATATATTATTGATCGTTTATTTTAGTTTTATTAATAGTTATGTGCATTTTGCGCGCGTCAACTTTTATCCTTTGGCGGTACTGACAAAAAGTAAATTCTTGATAAAATATTTTGCCTCAGTTATTATAGTAGGTGGTTATTTCAACACTAAAATTTCACAAGATTATAGACACAATTTTTTCAGAATAAAACTAATTTTTAATCTGGAAACAATCGCCAATCAATGTTGTTATCACTCATATTTTTCACATTGATTGCATTACCACCAGCTCAAGTTTAGTCTTCACGACGTTATTTGTGCTCCAACCGTGAGTGGGAAGTCTTTCTCGCTGGTCTTTTACAGCAGGGGTGATCCAAAAACAGAAGAGTAAGCAGAGAGTCGTAACTCGAGGCGGAAAGTGAATCTAGGATGCTTTGGCTTGCACGATTTCGCGTAACTTTGCAGCATATCATGCCATCTTCAGGAAGATGGCATGATATGCTGAAACCCGGGTCGTTTTCTTAAAATAAAGTGTAGAATAACAACCAAGTGCTTTTTTATTATTAAAATGAAGGAGTTCCACAGAGTAACGCCGGAGACAGTGTCTTATATTTTCCTGGCCATTTTGAAAAGTAGAACTCTTCCCTTTTCGTCCATAGAATGGTTGTTTTGCTCGCTTTTACATCTACTTTTGTTCCATCATATGAATTGCAGCAGAACAATAGCTGTGAATGAAGATACCTGTTAAATGAAAAGCCATTCATTGTCTAAACCCATGAACTAAGACAATACAAATAGGATTGAATGAAAATGCTGTTATTTTGTTTACCTCTAATAGGATATGCACTTAACTTCAATTAGAAGTAATCAAGTTGTAGGAATATGGCATTCTAAAAAATTCTTCTTGCTTTTCCAGTCTACTTGGATGTAATAATTAGCGTGCTTCTATATTGACTATTGGCTCGGCGTTTAGAGTGAAAAAGTGTTGAATTTTGCTGGCAAAGTAGAATAGGGTGGATGGCAATCAGTTCCTGGCATATTTTTTAAATAAACATATTTTGTGGATGTAGAAGCAATGGGGGTGAATTTGATCTATCAATTCACATATTAATGGTATAATTAGTGAGGGAGAGAGTGGAAAAGAATGTCAGGAGTTATCAGAGTCTTTACTTTAATTTCATATTCACGTTGCTAATAGTAGATATTTGCATCAGAGGTGTTTGAATTGCCCTATTTTACCCATTCACATAAGTAGAATAAAATAATAATTATTTTCGAATATAACTTAAACGCTGATTTATTTTTATTTCCTAAAATAAAATTTTGCATCCAACAAAATTAAGGGATTTGTCAAATTTTTCTTACGAATGGGGCATGAACTCTTATTTGTTTTTTGCAAACATACAGGGGTCTATTTTGGAATACAATAAGTTTTAATTGAATGTGGAAGCCATTTGAGATTTCTTAATTCCTTTGACTGCTGAAAAGGACAATCCAATAAATGTAATTATAATATTCCGGCAAATAATTAAAATGTATTTTACTTGCATGCGCTTTGCAAAGTGCTGACATGCTTTATTCCAGATTAAATAATATGGCCGTTGTGTGTTTACGTGGACGGATGGAATTAAATTTGCATTTCGAATCGTGAAGTTCACTTGCATTAGGCTTAATTAAAGGCCTTTGAATTCAATAATGTTAGGGTGTCACTCGTAGTCAAGCGCACAGGCTAAATAAATATCTCGTTTCAATTCGACGGAATCGCTACCAAGATAGTTGCGTATTAATTTAAGCCGGGATCATGTCTTTACTTCCCCATCCACTTCCGCCAGCCCCGTGAGCGATTGCAGTCGGATGTGACGCGCGATGAATGCTTGAAGTACTTGAAGGTGGCGGCAAGCGATCAGCCGGCGAGTGTACGGAGATGCATGTTCGGGGATTAGATTCGCTGCAACGTCCTTAGGTGGCGTCTACTCCCGCTTCGCACCAATCACTCACCTCATTCCATCAATGCCTTCCTGTATCTCTGTCTATTCCTTATTCTACCCTCTCCCACCTTCAAGATGATTCTGCATCCTCCGCCGATACACCTCTTCACCACGCCTCCGGCACAAACCGCACAGAGGAACTCTTTTTGATGCGTGTGTTGTCTTAAAACATCTTCATGGACAATATTTCGCCCGCCTTCCAGCTGCCTTCTTCAGGTCCGCTGATGATTCGGTGGACCACTTCAGCGGATCTGAAGAAGCCTGCCGGAACGTGGGTGATATACCATTCAAGAAGACACGGTAGAAGACCCAAAAGTGAAGTATCTTCAACTTTTGAATTTTTTATACTGCTCCTCAGATTGGACCTTGCATTATTGTAACTTCACTTGTGCTTTAAAATGATGACTGATCTTAATATTGCTGTCATAATATTTTATCATTTCTACATTATTTCGAAGAGAACCGAATCATATAATCTTGAGAGGTTTTTAAAACATGTTATTATTGTGCATTTCTTTTAAATTTCAACAGAAAACTGCACAAAATCCATGCCTTTTGGTGAATTTGAGTACCCCCTTCTTATACGACCAGCGATTCATTTTATGATTCAGAAATTCTGATCTTACTCTAATTATTATGCATTTATTACTATGTATCATATACGTATCGTGTTTTTTATTTATTGGAAGAGGGTAGATCACTCAGGAAACTGATGTATAACATTGAAACACATGAATAATTCGTCAGAAACGTCATGAGTAATACTTTTAATTTTGGAATGCTATCACTATATCTTTAACCGTTTTTTAATATATTTGCATTTCATCTATATCCGTAACATATATGGGCACTTTATTTCGAACATTTGCTTGCTGCGATATCTGTTTATTATTTATACAATTGATATAACTGCTAACTTTTCCACCCAATACCATGGAAAAAGTATCCCTATTTAAGTCCACGTCAAATGCATTTGAGTCCACTCCGGCGATATAAAACTGAATGCTGGGAAGACTATCTCCGTATAAGAAAACACCAAAATAATCGTTATCGAAATCGTAAGACTTTTTTAAATAACTATATTTGCCAGGACTTCTTCTGGCGAACTTTGGCCTTCCTGTAATATTTTATTGTTTGATTTGACTGGAGCGGAATATAGGCTTAAGCACTAAAAGCAGTTTTGCTCTATCTGCTTCTTTCCATTTCCTCTCTCATAAAAATTACTAAATATTCGTCCGCATTTCATGGCGTTGTCCCGTCACATCAAAGGACCCTCCGTCGCCCATATGAGCTTTTTGCCCCGCCTCTCCACAGAGACTACACCGCGCCCTTCTTATTGCCCCGCTTGTTGAGTCTCCTGCCCCACCACGTCCCAGCCCACCACCTCGTCTTTTCCTCTTCCCCTGGAAGGCCACTCCAACCTTGCAAATCCTCCGAGCCAATCCCTCGACTATCGTTTCACTTCTTCCATCGCAGATCTTGCACAGCCATTAACTCTTCCTCTCTCTCTCTCCAATTCGGGCCTTAAATCCACATTGAAGATCTCACGAACCAAATCTCTTTACAGATCTAGCAAAACTCAATGCAAAATTTCGTTGGACGAGTTCTGAAATGGGTGTTATTCTCAAAAACTAGTCTCTTCATGTAAATGGTTATCCTCTGTTTACTTTTGTCTACCCTGCTTTCAATGCACCATTAAAACTAACTCAGTAGCGAATAGTACTTTCAGAATTTTAGAACTTATCCGTCTCTTTTCACTTTCCTCTGTTTCTCGTCACTATCTAATCCACCAAACACAACCTCTATAGCGTATTGTTCAACTCAGCCGACTGCAACTATCGCTTGCAAAAACTGTATCTATCCATTATGCCCATTAGCCTACGCGTATTTGGGAAGCGCTTGTGATATAGATATAAAGAAACCAAACCTGACTTCAGGGCATGCCTATATTGACAAAAATTAATATTCTTAACGAAGATTGTGTCTGCAGCAATACTTGTTCCTAAGCCATTCTTTTATAATTCCTCCATTTTCCATGGCTGTTGCCCCTACAAGTACTGACCATGGCTCTCAGGGTTTATTTGCAGATATGTAAGATTGATCTCATCAATCAGTGATATTTCGGTATTTAAATTTGATCATGCCTTTGATATTTTTACCTTGTTAAGATGCTGCAGTATTAGGCTCAACATTGTTTTGATAATCAAGAAACTTTAATTACTTTTCGATGTTTATAAAGCAGTAGTAGAATTTATGACATATTAGTCATCCTAATTATCTATGGTAGTAAAAGGGGACATCAGATACGATGATCATACATTAAGGAAGAAAATTCTTGGATATTTTTCACTCATAATTGCATAAACGTTTATAGTAACGCTAATAAAAATGATTTTGTGGCGTAAATATTTTTTTGAGACTACATGGGGCAATCGAATGGCTTGCACGAAATTTTCTGAAATGAGATGACTTGCTCTTCTTGTACTAGCGTCGCAAGCTTTAGTTTTCGTGAAATTTTCTCCCCCCAAAAATATCTCCTCGGGAAGAATAACTTAATCACCTTCGTGGTTTCAGCGTGGTGAAGCGTCCGCGGTTTCCGAATACCCAGGAGGCAAAGTGAAGGCGGCGAACGCTGTCGGAAAGCCTTTCGCTTCGGGAGAGTCCTCTGCCTCTCTCGTGGTTTCGACTCATCTTGAATCTTCGCCTTAAAAAAAGAGTGTGCCGTAATAACTGTTATCGCCATTAGTCCTAGATATGAACCATGAAGGGTACTAAAATTTAATTTCGCCTTGGAGGCTAATGACGGCCTTGTTTCCGCAGTTTCCCTGGGGCTCATCTGGATGGAGTCTTCCTTCCCTTCCCCCCACCTCACTCTCGCCTGCCCTCACCTCAACGCCCCTCTCCCGAGATACCACTCCCCACCTCTGATACGCGTCCTCATCCGCCACACCTTATTTCAAACATCCCCTCCACCTCCTCTCATACTGCAGACAGAGGACCGAGAAAAATGTTCTGGTGAAAGTCTCGGTGGTCCTGTCCCAAGTGTTACTCCGCATTCTACTTCCGTAATTTAACGGTGAGGCATTCTGTACTTATTGTTTGAAGAATTAATGAGCCCAGTATCTAAAGAATAGAAGCCAAATGAATGCAGTAAATATTTCTAAGATGATTAGTAAATGGAGATCTGTTGCTTTTGGTAGAGCCTATGAGGTGGTGTATAATGGATGGGTCACATACGTATTTACATGTGATCATCTCTGCGAGCCAGAAACTGGCACATATCAATAAGTGATACTGCGGCCCAACTACCAGGCATGGTTGTTTTAAATCCATTGTTATTTTTGTCACTATACACTCTGAAGCCTCTTAGGAAGATCCTTAATAGAGCCATCATCTGGTTGCACAATGAATGATTACCTGAGAATCCTATGTTTGTATAAATTAATGCTAACTATCTGGATGGGAGTGAAAAGAGTGCGGTTATGAGCGCTGGGGTTAAATGACATTATTTTACTCGACTCGTAATGGCTCAAAATCGTTCCTCGAAAACCATTCATCATACTCTTCAGAACATTCTCCTGTCTTTAGGTGTAAATAAGGAGGTTCTGGTCGCGGTAGACACACAAGTTGATGACTCATCGGTTTGCCATCCTAAGGATCGCTGGTTTAAATTTTGCCTCAGGAATGGATTTTGTGTTTAGCTTAGTTTCATGGTTTTTGGTTAGGCTTTATGAAACAATCTTATCCGATGGAAAACCTTTAAAACCTCTCTTCTACGAAAGAGTAAGAAACATTATGCGAATTTGTTATTGGGTGGAATCATCTTCGTTGTTATTTTTTGTCATAATGTCATCCAGAAAGTTTGAAGACTAGAAAGTGATACCAACCAGGTAGAGTTGATAAAAAAAAGATAAAGCATATTTTTTATCTTCGTTTGCAACAGAGCGAGTATTTTTCAATAAAGCTAACATATAATAATATATTATGACTTAAAACAGAGTTGTGCTTCGCTACTCTATTTTCCTTTCGAAGAATCCTTCTAGACTTGCTGCTTTGAGGTAACGAAACCAATGCTGCAACGTCCTTCCCAGGTTTACCATGCTGAAGGAACAACCGCGGTCGTAAAAAATAAGTACCGTCCTTGAAGCACAATGAACGGCGGGGGAAATAAAGGGCCATGAATGTAACAAAACCCTGAGTATAATTTGCGATTTGCCACAAGTGTATGGAGGGGGAGGTTGTGGGAAGTAGGATTGAGGGGAGAAAGAGATTGGTACTTGGAGAAAAGAAGGCGGGCATGAGAAAGGAAATGCGACATTGGAGAACATTGCGGCCAAGGGCGGGATTGTGCGTAATGGAGAAATATGCAACGGAGGAAGACGTTGGGTGGGGGGGAGAAGAGGATGAAGGGCGCGATGACTCCGGGAGATAATATAAGGAGAAGCTGGGGTGAGATGAGAAGCAGGCGAGGAAAGGTGTGTTGAGCGGTGGGGAGAACGAGTAAACAGATACATATACCAACAGTACATTGGACGCGGAGGGGTTAAAAAGCAAAATAAATATGTCTATCGTTACCCAAGTGCGGGAGAATGTGAGCCTACTCTGAGTCACTGAATCCCTATCACGGTTTTTTTTGTCTAAAGCGGTCACCAAGATGCAGTAGTCACGCCGATGTTGAATGAAGTGGTGGAATAATGAATATTCCCAATTTAATCCTAAAACAACTTCTGCTGTCATAGCTTCTCAATTATTTATAAAGGCCCAGTACAAATATGATATGATATGATTTGGCAGTACGCAAATTGGGTTATAAATTTCTGCCGAAGGTACTTATAATTCTCTCGAATTCCGGAAGCTGTACAAATATTCCTTTAAAATGCTAAAAATTAATGTAATGTTCCATCACGGCCATTTCACGTCGCATCAAAACAATACTGGTTTATTCTAAATCTGTCTATGCATCAAAGCTTCTCAAAAAATAAACTCCTTTTCTGAGCATAATTTTGAAAATAGTTTGGTATTTTCACAAGTGGTGCACATTTGAACTTTATCGTTGTGATAACTACTAGACGAACAATTTTTGCCCATATTTCCTGTTGGAAAAAAGTCCTTAATATACCAATGCCTACAACCCTTGTATTTACCATTTCTTTTGGAACTCCCAGTGCTATCTAAATTAACCGGTTTGGAGACTTTGTAGGTATTTGCTTGCACGGGGCCATCGGAAAAGGAGGTGTTGAGTGTTAGTGAGATAGCGTCGGAGAGAATGTAGGCATCCGGAGGAGATTTTTTTGGAAGTCGTTTCGTCCGGATGCAGTGGTGACGGCGGAGGGAGGTTGGGGGTGGGGAATGGAGGGGGGGGGTGTGGAGTGGGGTTGTAATGAAAGTGGGAGTGAAGAAAGAGGGTAGTTGTGGGAGGGGTGACGTAATACGATGGGCCGGAGAAAAATTTGGGGAGAGCAGCGGTTAGGGGGTTTTCAGTTGGTGGAGGTTGATTTGAACGGAGAGTCGGGGAAGGTCATAATTAAGTAGAGATAGTAGAAGAGCGGAAGAAAGGTGGATCGATAAATAGATGTATTTATTATGTGTAACGAGACTATGATTCTTGAGCACATTTCCTCCCTGCTAAAAATAAAAATACTTTTATTTGCCTACTGTCACATGGACATATGTCATATGTGTGCGACGACTCCAAACCTAACATTATTTAACAGGTCCTTTGTCTACTTAGGAACTAAATTATTAAATGATATACCAGAGTATTTAAACATTTCAAAAAACAAAAGAAAAAATCTAAAGCCGCTAAAGGAATGGATACTATCCATAAGTAAAATTGAAGTTTTGTATTAAATTTGCAACTCAAATTATGTTCTAAATTGTAACTAACCATGATAAGTGTTTATATAATATAGCTTGATGTATTATAAAAAAGACGCATGTATATTTATTTGTTCACAAATTGGCATAAATGAAATGGTCCATATTTGTACATATGTTCGGAAAATTTCAGTTTTTTGTACAATACCTGCAATTGCATGTATTTATTTTCAGATAGCAGTCTCGATACAGGTGCTTGTACCTTTGAGGCTGCCTAAAGCTCCGAAATATTTGTACTTAAAAGAATGTAATCAGCTATGGAGTAAATTTACATTATTATTATATCACCATTACCTCTTGTCACACATAAAACCCCTTGCTACATGGTGGCATTACATAAACATTAAGCATAAAAAACAAAAAAACAGACGGTGAAATGGTTGGAAAGGAAGTTTATGGAATATGAAATTGAATGTAGTGTTGTATACTCATGACGTAGAATTATTTACAATTAGGAAATAAATGAATTTGCGATAGTTATATGCATATAAATTTAAAAAGTCGGTACACTCTGAAATAGATATTATGATAGTAATTAAAATATGAGTAAATATATGAGAAAAAACATTCGTGGTAAAAAAGTAATGATTTTTCCTTAACCCTGCCTGAATAGCCTACAACAGGAATACACCTGCACAGGTAGCGGGGGGGGAGGGTGTGTGTGCGAAAAAGGTGCGGAATCTGCTCAGGCATAAGGGGTGGGGGTGGAAAAGATGATAGGGCCTAGGGGAGTGTGGAGGGGAGGTGTGATGGTGGAGGAAGGAAAATGGTGCGGTTTTAGTAGCGTGGGGGCTCGGGGAAAAAGAGTTTATGCGGAAGTGAAAGGTGGGAGTGCCCTTCCCCCTTTTCACGTGATGGTGGTGAAAGGGATGTGGGCAGAGGGGGGCTCTGTGGGGGGGGAGGAAATAAGGGAGGAGAACTGGTCGGTGAAATGGTGGGTGAGGGTATGGCTCTCAGCGTGGATGTGGATTCCGGTAGATAGAGAAGGAGGGGAGGCTAATGCGCCAGATAATTCAATTAGAACGCAGGCACTGAGTGCTAATGGGGCGAAGAGAACGGTGTGGGGAGGGGGGAGGGAGGGGGCGGGTGCCAGGTGGTTTTCGAAGGGTGGGGAGAGGGTGGGGTTTGACTGTGTGGGAGGGAGTGGAAGTTTTGGATGGGGGAGGTAGGCCGTGCCTGTGTAGGAGGGCAAGTGCCATTCAACATACCTACTCACTAAACCAAACTCATCATCCTGCTTGAAGAAGGTAATCCATGGGACTGAACGAGACCTGAAAATATAATCCGCTGATCATGCTACAAAATATCACTTGCTTACCTGTTATTTCCGTGGCTCAGCAAACCCTTTCTTTCGGCGTGCTTTCCCTCGGCACACCAAATCAAAACGAAGTTTTCAATGTTGATATTTAAGCATAAAGGCTGTTTGAAATCTTAACATACTTAAATTTCAATTTTACTATTAACCATTTACTTTGCTATTTCATATTGTTTTGGCCCAGAAAAAAAAACTTCATCTAATTAAAAGAAATTTCCACAGTCAAACTTATATTTGTGATTTTTCAAGGGCTTAAAGAACTGATGAAATTTCTTGTAAAGCTTGTTAACATGGAACAGTTTTACCCAATTTCAGTTTAATTTGCTCCTTTAAATATTATGTGGTTGCTTTTTGAATGCCTAGTGTAGTTATTTTGTGGATGAAATTATTTGATGTGGACACATTGTGGTGAGGGTTCGTCGCTAAGGCAACGGTGAGCGCGTTGTGGGTTTGTGGATGAAGGGAAACGAGGGTTTCCCTGTGAGAGGAGATGGAAGCTCGGGAGGTGAACCGTTACGTAGCTACCGTTGGCAGCTTCTATTGCCTTATAAATTAACTCTCTAGAACTAACTCTATCCCAACTTGGGTGAGACAAATGGAGAAATTCAACATAAAACAAGTATTATCAATCAATAACTGAACCAGCAGATGTATTTCACACAAAACCAACCAAATTACAAACATGTTACCAACAGGTCGAGAGGCGGGTGACCGGTTTGCGAGTTTTCACTCAAATATGACAATATTGTATAAGTGCGAGAGGTTGAACCCTCTCTAAAGAAAATTGACTGAAAGCTGCAGGTTCACAACGATGTCTCCGGCGCGGCGCGGCGTCTCGACTGCAACAGAAGGTGTTCTCCGTGGTGAATCAGTTGAGGAGGGGGTTTGTCGGCCAGGTCGAGGTATTATAGGTTAGCTTAGGATGTAGGCGATTGGTAGCCTTGGAGAGGAGTAAATGATGGGATGGTTAATAGATGGGGTGGATATTTTCAATTGGAGCAACAGAAACTATTTTCTGACTCCGCCGCAGGATACAGGAACACAGCCTTTTTGCCTTGGTCAGAATGACCGGATTTCTGGAATCCTTTCTCCTCCAGGGACTATATAAACTATGGAGGAGCTGGCGAGGGAAAGGCGCGGTGAAAGTCGTGGCAGAAGTCGCTGGCAAGGAGTAGTCACTGCATTTTACAATCGTAAGCATTTTGGCCGTCGTTGGCGCACATGTCGTTAAGTCCTCGGGCTAAGTCCGCATGGTGAACAGTCCGCTGTGTGTAAACATGTCCTAAGAGAAAAGACTTTATGAAAAAGGGAGGTGCATAAAAAATGCCTTACGTTTTGATCTCTTCACGTAAACACATTGCTTAATTCGTTGATTACATTTATCGTTCAATTTCTCCATACCTGCTGCGGGATTCCTCTCTGAGAAGTAGTCATTAGCCTTCAGCAAATTCCTTGTTTTTCCACCCGAGTATAAACAGTTCCGAGAAGGAGCAGGTGTTTTATGAACTCTCTACTCCCATTTGGTATTTACCCGTCAGATCTCCCTTTGAGACATTTCCACTCTCTGTTTAGCAAAAATATTTGATTAAGGCGAGGCCGCTGGAGATGAATGGGCTCTATGTCTGAGAGTAGGGTCTCCATTTGTTCTTTTTCTGCCGGTCTCCACTCGCGTGGAATTGAGATTCCTTGGAAGTAATTCGGTTTTGGCTGTAAAATAATGTGCAATTGCCCAAACCACCGATTAATCATTTGGCTAAATCAAATTGCTATGCACATCTTGGTGTTGAGCGTTAATGTGTTTACAGCTGGGATGGAAATTTTTGGTGACAGAAAAACAACTGGTTACATACAAATTTATAATATAATTTAGGCTAATTTTTTATAGCCTAGAGTTCAAACTTGATTACTTTGGGAAACAGCTGACTATTTTCTAGTATTCAGAGATTTTAGTTTTTGAAATTGATCGGGATTGGACCATTAAATTCATTCATCGTTCAATACATTCATTTTGTAAGGAATAATAAGCTACCTCAGGCTTTGTCATTGACCCTTAGGTTGATGTAAATATATTTTCTCTGAACAGGTTTGTTGAATGGTAAATTTTTTTGATGGATTAGTTTGAGAACGCTTGATACTCATCTCATTGGCAATGAAAAAATAATATTTACTGTACTTAAAGCTTATTCTTAGTGGCAGGTTTGTAATGGCCACAAAAACATATAATTTTTTTTATATAAATTGTTCTAGGGTTTCCATCTGAGTAAGGATTTTGGATAGTGCCAACGTTTCGAAAAAATACTCCTGTTGAAACGTTGGCAGCAGCCAAAATATTTATTTGGATGGAAAACCGAGAACAATTTATGTACATATAATTCGCCGAGAAAGAACAAAATCTTATATTAGCTTTTTGTTTCCACGAGATTTTATATAGAGTATGAAGAAAATATTGGTGAAGGATAAAAAATTGTTGGAACTGTCATAAACTATGCTGAGTAAAACTTAAAGCCGTTGGGTACCATTTCTGATTGACACGTTGCGCTCTTTTAAGGTAGTTTGAGCGAAAAATCGCTTCACCTAGAATTTGATGAATTGGCCCTCATTTCAAAGAAGAAACTCTCATCTTTCCAATGATATCAAAATATCAACCCCTTGCCAAACTACTTTTCGAACAATTTGCCTAAAAATAAAAACTTTTTTACATAGGATAGATTATGGCTCTGCGCTCCAGAGGGAGAATATATAAAACAAATTAGGAACTTCTAGCTCCTAGATTTTGTCAAAAAACTCACGGTGTGTAGATTGAATGTTTTTTTAACTATTTATAAAACTAATCCATTACTCACCATAGTAATTTTTACAGAATCGCAAAAAAACCTGCTGTTTTGAAGGGTTTTCAGCCGTACGGCGGAAAAAATGAGTAAAGTTGGAGACTTATGTAACGTATATTTATTTAATTACTGAGAATTTTGATCATATATAACTATATCTTTGCGCCATTAATACTTAAATATTTATTTCATACTTCTTGCAGACGCTGAAATCAAAAAGTATAATTTGAATATGGTCTCCACTATGACTAGGGATCTATCTCGCTCAAACCACTATAAAGGAACAAAGAGCATGCATCTATGCAGCAGGTTGGACATAGCGGCAATCGAGTAACGTTCACTTGGCTCATGCCGAGTTCAATGAGTATTTTAACTAATGGAGTTATTAGGCATTGAATATGACGCAATCTGTTCCAAAGAAAATATATGAAATTAAATTGGCGCCGCGCCATAGGAAGGCGACTAAAAAGTTTGTATTGTAAAACGTAGTAAGTGAAAAAACATGTGAAAGTTAATCGTGAACAGAAGGAAGGGCGAAGAGAGTTCAAGAGGCGGAAAAATAAAAGAAAGATGAATTGGTGGAAGTTGGGAATGCAAATGGGTGAGTGTGAGGTTTAAAAGATGGGAAATGGGCGCTCATTGACCCCGCAGGCCAGGCAAGGAGAAAGCGGAGATGGGGAGAAATGAGCAGAGTAAGTAAAATAAGAAGTAAAAAAAAGAGGAAGAGCGTTGCTTTCACAGGAGATGGTGGTCAGCATTGAATAGCCGGGAGACATCTCGGGACATCTCGAGGAAAAAAACGGATATGGAGGGAGAGGAATACAAAATTGTAAGGCCCATTTAAAAGTGTTTTAATGAATAGGTCAAGAAAGGGAAAGGGTTCCTTTGAGGATAAACTTCGTGGGTAGGCAATGTGTGAGCAAATTTACGTTTTCTTCTTCCTATAATAGGCTCCTGTAGCCTGTTACTTCTTCAATTAGCCGGTTTCTTTTTCTTCAATTATTTAGGTTGTCGCACAGCCTTTTTCTTGGCCTACTGACGTTTCCTCTGCCTGTGGGAAATGTATGTCGTGCGATACGTACTTATTTGTGAAATTTGTCCAATATTGAAAGTGGCTGCGGCGAGACATCAGAATTTTTTTCCACCGCATAAGAAAAAATATTGTCAAGGTACATCTTTAGTTTCATAGATTGGAATAGCTCTGTTCAATTTTCGTAATCCCTTCTGCTCATATAATGCTGCCTATAAAGACTTCGCTCTCTTCTTATTCAGTGGCTGAATAGGAATGTATCATAAAAAGTGCTGTACTAGGGTTCACTCAACCCATATTCCACTCCGTATTTCTCAACATTTGTATTGATATAGGTCGATGTTTCGAAAAAACCATGTTGAGTATCGGCGCATGATCAAATAGAACGGATTGTGCTTATTCAAGACTCGGGACCAGGAGAATTTCCCTTTCTGACACCTTCAGAGATGAGTGAGGTGGAAGGAAAAGGACGTTTTTATGCGGTGCGTCAGTTGCAGTCTTGCTTCTGTCAGCGAGAGTGCATACCTCTCCACGCTTCAAGATTTCGCATTCAAATTTGCCGTCTGACGCGTAGTAAATGTCAATATATTATCGCTTTAAGGTAAAAAATTGCGCATGAAACTTTGATTTTATAAGAAATAAATATTTCTATTATGTGAGTGTTGCGTTCTTAGTAATTTTCAGTTCATTTATCATAGTGACTTATCCATATTCTTTTTCCCTAATCAAGGGAACTAACGACTCATTCAACAATGCTCTATATCGTCACATCCACTGACTTCGAACGTTCATTGTAGTGCTTGAGTTTAGCTTAGGTACTTCGACGAGTAAGGTTCTTTCGCTGTTAAGGACTTCAAGGAGAACAATGTAACTGTGGTCACGAATTTGCACTGAGAAATACCTAAGGTCTTTTATTAAAATTAGAAAACTAGATGACTTAATCTTTGTTCTGACCTCACTGACCTACGCCGGCCCGAATATCCTTCATCTTTGTCCGTCGCTAGCCATCTCGTCGCCTATTGCAGTTCGAATTTTGACCGACGTGCTTTTAAGTCCGAGCGACTATTCCCCTTTCTCCTTCATTTGATCCCTGGAAATACGTAAATATCCACTCGTAAGATAGCATCATCGAAAATTTTCTCGATTCATAGTGAAGAAAATATTCGAATTTATTTTAGAATACTATGCATATGTGAGAAGCGAGAAGTAAATATGGTAGTATAAATTACACAGAACTCCGTTTTCATGCCTAAAATTCTCAGGGCGTTAGGGGAAATAGAAACCGGCACTCCAATAGTGCTTACTACTCCCGAGCATCGGAGCCTATCATTTCAATGAGATTTTACCTTGAGCATCGTTGAGAAAAAAGGTATTTTTAACTTAAACTTTTTTTTCCATTATTTAGTGTAAAATCCTTTAAAATAGAATCCAGTATAGGAGAAAATACACAGAATTAATTTTCAATGGAAGCACATGCGCTCTGTTACAGTTGATTCGTGGGTCCACCACGCAGAGACGCCACTCACCCCGGCCTCAAGCTTGCGCTTATTACCATTACGCTTACCTTAGGGAAGGAAAAAAGGATAGGAATGAAAGGTGAAGGGAAAGGAAAACACTCGGCCCCAAGGTCTTAGATAGGCTAGGGGGCTAACGAGCGGTGAAACAAGACATTTGTTACAGTGAGGCAACACATACCTGTCATAAAAGATTTCTCATTCACACCAATCGCGATCGAGAAGTTGAGAGTAGATCAATCACGAATGACCAACGAGGACTGCGTCTCTTACGGGTTATATCAATCATGGCTTTCCATTTAGATACGTGATTGTTGGAAGCTCGTAGTTTGATCAAACAGCTCGTGAGCTGTATCAGCATTCATCATTCATCATGTTGTGTCAATCGCGATTCTCTCACAAATGTGAATGATCGACGCGATCGAGATAACAGAAGGACTTGGAACATCACTTGCAAGAATTGTGCAGTGGAAAAGTGTGACAAGACCATATTAGATCATCTAATATCATATTACTTCTTCTTCCTTCAAGGTTTAGGCTTTAAGCCTGTCCCAGCTTCACTTTACCATCTCGTCCTTGGTCTTCCGATACTTCTTTTACCTAGTGCCTTATATTCCAAACCCTGCTTAGGATATTTTTCCGATATCGGCCGGACACCTAGTTCCTCTCTTTTTATTATTTTTTAAATATTATATTACATCGATACTAAATGCTATTTCACTGACGTCGTAGATTTCCACAAAATAGAGCCGGAGACCTTCGCTTTTATTTATTTCTTATTTAATTCGCGATCAAACGAACATCAGATCCCAGGGCTGCGTGCTAGCATGGAGGGATTAACGCGGAGGCGGAGGTTCCATGGGCCTCCGCGACTCCCTTTTCCATTTCAAACCACAATGGGCCTCCCCTCCGCTGCAACCCATTGCCGTCTTCTTTTCCCAACCGCTTCCTCCTTCACCTCTCGCCGCTGCCCTAGACAGCTGCCGCCTTCTTTCCGTCTCCCACCCCTCCCCCTATACTGCACCTCCCGCCCCCCTCCTCCCCTTAGTGTTCCATTGTAATAATCCCCCGCAGCGTCGACGACGATGCGAAAGCAGTCGATCAGCACAGGGTCATCGATTTTCCTCCTTTCCTTCTCTCTCCCCTTTCCTTTACTCCCATCATCCTTTCTCCTCATTCTTCTCTCTTCCTTTTGTCCTCCCTGATTAACCATTCCCCTTTGTTCGTGACTCTGTGGTGTGAGCTGCACATGGCTCAGTAAAAATATTTACGTTTTTCACGCTTGTTTGATGCGGGTTTGCTTCGCAGGGCACCATTGTTGGGGGAAATCTTGACTTCCCTTGTGAGATGTGAGAGGGGACCCGCGCGAGTGATAACGCCGCGCTGTATTCATTCCTGTTCCTTTAGCTGGGCAGGGAGAGACCTTTCCATTTGTATTGCCCACAACCCGCATGCTCCACTTGGTGGGTCTTATTTGTGTGGGAGAGAATTATTTGGGATGCACGAAAAATGCGATATTTGCCATCCATTATAGTTAGAATGTAAACTGAATGCCTTTGAAAGGAAAAGGCGATTACCTGATGAGAAAATGATGCGGAGAGCTAGCTTATCTTCAAATGGATGACAGCTGATAATGACGAATAGATGAAACGCTAGTTTTAGTGTTTTATCAATTGCCAATTGAGATTTCCCTTGACCTTTTCGTAGGTACAGGCTATGTTTTAACACCTCCTGTAGCACCGTTCATCAGCTAAAGCTATTTTCTTTCGTGAAGTGTTTTTGCGAATTGGCGTTGAAGGACGTATATGATTACTTTTTGAACCAATGAATGATATCAATAGTATTTATTGCTAGAATGAAATACAACTCTGACTCGGTTTGGTGGAGTTGAGGCACATATTCCTTCAATTTAATGTCTTTAACCGGTCGATAAGTATTATTCTTTGTGACATATAAATAAATGTAGCTCATTACTAAGTAATTTTAACATTTATTTTTTCTTCTGGGAGATGATTAGGAGCCAAATATCTGAATGCGTATTGTGTGCGATCTAAAGATCAACCTTGGGATAATTATATATGTCAAAGTAAAAAAAATAAATTGTGATACGATAAGCGGTGTCCCTGAGTCCACCCTAATTTGAGGATGGAACGCGATTAAAGTCAGGAAGGTCACTTACTAATTTTGTACTTTCATTTACAAACTGCGCTTTATCAATCAATATATTTGCGCCGATTCTCAGACCTTGTGAACATGTTCCCTCCTTCCTGCTCGACGGATTTTCTTAAGCTTTCTCTCCCACTAAGGCGATACTTCCTCAACATTTCACCACTCTCTTGGGACGTAGACAGTCTTTCCTTCCCAAGTTCCTGCAATCTTCTTAAAAGAGTAATCCTGGAAATGCTCTAGCCAGGCTTTATTTCTTTTTACATTATTTTACTATTGGTTTACTGATTGTGCTCAATGGATGGTAATGAAAAAACTCCTGTGTGAAAAATCCAAGCAAATTACATTTTTTCAACTAAAGAAGGAACACGTGGTGAGTGTATTCATCAAAGGAACTTTTTTATAATGAAGTAGTAAATTTTTTCTATGCCCTCTTTGCAATGAGTTTCGCATCGTACCATGTTAGCGAAAGGTACTCCCTATTCCATTTCTCAATAATCAATTGCTAGATCCACTGGAGAAAAGTCTATATGGATTAGATGGGCATCAAAAAGTTGCCATTGACAATTTACGTTGATTGATCTGTTATGCTACATTTTCGATGTTGTTTAAATCGTTCATGTTCAATAACTATTCGTAAAACTATCAATAATCCAACGATGAACGGTAACCTTTACAAATGTTTTTGGAATCGCCTTGATATTGGTGGTTGCGCGTAGACAATCTTTGATGGAAATATGCTGTCCAAACAATTTCTTAATTCAAGTGATAAATTAATTTGTTCGGGGCATTTTCTACCTATAAAAATGATTTTTAATATTTCCTAAACTATTAAAAGAATGTAATAGCAATGCGTACTAGAGTGAAACACGCTCAATCTTATACGGTAACTTTAAGGGATAACTAATATTTACAATCTCAAGAAATCATTTTAACTGGCTTTAAAAGGATAGAGCACAACACAGGACACAAAAATTAAAAAGTATTGCAAGAAAAATAACGAGGAAAGAGAGTGGATTACAGAGCCCGTTATCGAATCCATCATGACATATTTCTCTTAAATTTCTTCCTCAATATTTATTGTTCTCATCTTCCGTAAATAAACGTGAACTATTTTCCACGTGAAAAATATAAAAATGTTCTAAATATACATACAATTTTTCTGATTCTTTTCAAAATTTCCGTACTCAAGAGTCGTCATTTTTTCTGTGAAAGGAATAAGCAAAATGGCGTTAAGGGCTAGGTATGGTGTTTTTATAAATTGCTTAATTGGTCTACGCTGTTAACTTCCATTATTAGCTTCAATCTGTTGTTTTAAAAGGATGCTTAAATTAAATTTTGTGATCAATATGGTCTTTTTGTGCTTTTTATCTTCATGCCGATTACCCCAAGTAACATTTTTAATCGCATACCCTCTTTTTTTTGGGAGGATGTTATGATTCACTGTTATTGTTCTTGAATGATTTTTGAACATTATTGCGTAAAAACAGTTTTGGTTTTTTCAATATTTTATACATAATTGTGAGAAAATATTTTTGGGGTAACTAGATTACCGCCGTTGGTAACGAAAATATCGAAAATTTTTACTAAAGAAATCCACCCAAAAAAGTAAAAATTATCGGAAAGTAAGGTTTATTATTATTTTTTAATTAATATTTATTCAAGAGGGGAATAAATAAACTTTATTGTTTATAAGAAACTTTATCGATGTTTCTTTGGAATATTTTATCCACTTTTTTAGTAATTGAAAATTCAATGACGCATTGCAATGTTTATCGCTATAATTTTTAAAAATTTCAATTTATTATTATTAGTATTTCACTATATTTTTTAAATAATAGTGTTAATTTTATTAGACATAAGTTTACTTGATTGTGGCAATATGCATATCGATTTTGTGGAGGAAAGTTCGCCGAATGAGTAAAATGGCTACGTTTACTTGAGAGTCAGCTGCTGAGCAGCACTGTTTTCTATGGCATATTGAACATTATATAATATTTCAATTGTTTACAGTGTTGAAAGAAGGACACTAAAAATTATATTGTATCATATGTCAGCTCAGATGACCTAAGTGAAAGGAAATATAAGACGTTGTTGACGTTTACATTCTGTAAAGTGCCTGCAGAGTTGCAAAAATTGTCTCGGTTGCAAATTTTGTCGCGTTTAGATATCTTGGAAGCCTGAAAATCTGTGAGTTGTTACAAAATAGTGAAGCTCATAAGACAGACGGCTGCTGAAGGTAGCAAGTTGTTTTCAATCAGGCAGGTGCATAAGACAGTTACAATGTTTTCTTTCTGGTGGAACGTATGACAAATGAGAAATGAAAATTATCAACCTCAACGGACACAAAGTGAGCATTTTAGTAGTCCGCTGGGGCACGCCAAATCAAAGAATTGTGCTACCTTCAGCAGTCTCTATCTTATGAACATCATTAATTTAATACGACTCGCTGATGCTCCTGCTTGCGCCTGAAGTTATCCATCGCGGCTACATTCAGCACAGATGGTGACTGCAACGCTGTTACCATTTCATAAGAGGAAGAACTCCGTTAGCCTGTGAGACATCGTTCCTCTGAGATCTTTCACGTTTCGGGGAGCAGATAGTGGAGTACTCGGCTTTATTCAGTGGTAAAACTTCAGTCATCTGCAGAGAAATGTCCGCAAGTTTCCATATAATCAGATATTTATAAATTATATATTTCCTGTACCATGTTTTCAATGCGTGTAACAATTATTTCAAGACGATTTGTATTTATTGATATCATATCATTTTTGGTTATTTGATTTATTTTGGCGAGTGACGGCTGACAAACGCTGTAGTGAGGAAGGAATAGAGAAACTATTATGATTAGATGATCCAGCCAATTTACCTAGTGACTTGGCATTCTTCGGAGATGTGGGAAGTAAAGAAGAATAAGATAATGTGGAAGAAGAATATGTCTGATGAAGTAAGGGCAGAACCAATCCAAACCAAAACCAGCTCGTTATGGCTTAAAAATATAGGTATATGCTGATGCAAAAACTGCCTGCGTCTGCCGTGTGCAAATTTATACGGGGATGACGGAAAAGAGGCGAGAAGTAAGTTAGGACATGAACTTGGCGATCCATATTTTGGATCCGGCAGAGGGATTACAACAGATATTTTCTTTACATCCATTCCTCTTTGCTCAGCCTTGCTAGAAAAAAAATTTACAGTGACAGGCACAATCCGGCCGAATAAAAGTGAAATTCCAAAATTATACCTAGCCAATAATTTGAGGGATGAAAAATCATTTCTTTTTGGTTTCTCAGATAAAATGACATTATTATCATATGCTCCTAATATACAGCAAGGCGGTAATTCTACTATCTAGTCAGAATTATGATAAAGAAACAGTAGATGATGACATCAATAGAAAACCTGAGATAATTGTACATTGCAATGAAACAAAGGGAGGAGTTTATTTATGAGATATAATGACATCCGAATATATATCCGTACTTGCGTGCTGGAAACATTTAGCTGGTCATAACGACTCTTTCTTGAGTTATTTGATATCGGTTCCTAAAATGCATATATTATTTGGATACAAAAAAATCCCGTATGGCAAAGTAGAGACAATGTGGCGGAAATTATTTCTGCACGAATTTGTCCTTCTACTTGCCTACCTAATATTCACAGTCGGGCCAAAACATGTTTCAAGCTTACATCATGACATAATATTAGCTATGGAAACGGTAGGAATCTGTACAGAGGTGTTACATTTGTGAACGTGGAGAGGACAGACAAAGAAGATTGATGTATTTCAAGTGAAAAAAAACAGTGTGAAAACTACATCGTATTTAATATGTGATTCCTAAATGCAAGACTTGTGAATAAATAAGTCATACTTCCGAATTTTATTGTGATAAAAGTAATGATGAAGAGGTAAAAATTTAAAATATATTATGTTTACATAGTTTTAAGCAATTCACCCTTCTTAATGGGCTTCATAATTTACAAAAGCAATAATAAAGAGGTAAAAATATAATGTGGAGAAGGATGGAGAAGGTTAGCTGGATGGCGAGAAAGACGAACGAGGAGGTACTGGATATGGTCGGAGAGGAGAGGAAGCTTGTGGCAGAAGTTCAGAGAAGGCAGAAGAGATGGATGGAGGAGGTTTTGAGAGGAGAGGGCATGTTGAAAAGTGATAGAGGGGAGAACACTGGGGAAGCGTGGAAGAGGAAGGAAGAGGATAGGAATTCTGGACAAAATAAGAGGAGGTAGAAGATATGAAGAATTGGGAAGAGGGATCTAATAACGGGCCATCCTTAGGAGGGAAAGCGAGACAATTTCTATTAGATTGAGATGCAGAATGGGGACTGTCCAAGAACCTACCAATCAGCTGGTAGAATACTTGAATGAATATTGTTTATTCATATTATTTAAACAAAATATTTTATTACTGAAAATAAATATTCAGCATCGAAAATAGAGGTAATCAGGATCATACAAACATTAAATTAAGTGTCTGCAGCGTATGGTATTATATTAATTAAATAAAATAAATGGGGTAACCAAGTTACCCCCCTTGGTAGTGAAAAGGTGTAAAATACCTTGGTATTCTGAGAAACTTGGTCCGTTGCTATCATCTAGTCTGAGAAGCTATGAATTTATTCTTTTAACTTAACTTTCTCACCGCGTGCGTATAGATTCACCGTTCTACGATTGAAAAAACTGAACTATTTCATGAAATCCAAATTCTTGCGATTGATTGGGACATTGCCCCAAAATTTCTCAACTGTAATTCCAGACTCGTCTTACCGCAACAGACAAAAGGACATTCTACGAACATGAAGTATCGCAAAAAGCTGATTATGAAATTGTTATTTTTGCCTCGAGAATATAAGCTAACATGCGAGGCTTAGGTTACTGGCCTATACATTTGATAAAAATTTTCGCTACATAATATATTTGGCTAAACCGAAACGAGCAATTTAAGAATAGTTTTCCCCTACCTCTTTTCCAGTGCACTGAGGTAGTATACATTTAGTATTTCCGTCCCACCACTAAAAATACACTAACGTTCATGACTATTTTGTGAGATGTTACTTTTTTTACATTTTCGTTTTTTTTTTCGTCTAAGTTTTTCGGCGCTAAGAGCGTTCGGTGACTGATTTCCATTCGATACGCTTCCTCACGTTCATGAACGGACTGTGGGATATAGTGTGGATACAGTAATTGTCTTAAATAAATATAATTCTGTTGCTATTTAAATTTACCGATGAAGCTGCTGTTTATTTATATCCATAAATTTAAATGCTGTCTCATCACTTCGTACTAATTCACTGTTTGATTTTTATGGTAACCTAATTTATTTTGTATTTTCGCTCAAAGATTAAAAAAAAGCATGCGTAACCCAAAGGTTGTTCTGCCAAAACAGAATATTATATATATATATATATATATATATATACATATATATGACTACGATAGAATTATAGCGTTTATCGTAGTTAAATAGTGTTTTTGGTACGTATATAAAATGGGAATAATTTTAACCAAAGGACTACAACTGTAGCGTATGAACCCATTTGCAAATTTCATGAGACCAAGCAATCGCCTTAATTTGCTACATAGAGAACCGTTGAATCATTTATCATATCCACCCAAATCGTGGGTAAGAAGCAAAGCAAAAGAAAACGTCCATGACCAGAGCGGCCCGCACACTGTTATTCCCCATGGAAGGAGTCCCTAATAAAAGTTTTAAGGAGCTGTTGCACCTTGGACGACTTCGTGCGCCCGGCGATCGCCTTTTATTGTTCGCGTGCACAGCGCCATTGTTCCGTGGAATTCCACCCCCCGAAGCCCCCCGTCATCGCCCTGGATCCTCGCTCTCGTGTTTAATTTCGGCGCTCGCGATATTCTCGCATAATTTCCAGGTGGCTGCGAGCGACGACACGGAGCGTCCGTGTCCCGATCTCTCCTCCTGTCCCCTGCTGCCTTATGCACCCTTGGCAGAGGGAGAGAGGCCTTTTTTGTGTTCCGGACTGCGGGGGGAGAAGTTTTAAAAGGGGGATCTGTAGGAAGGGGGGGGGAGAGAGGGTGCGCTGCCCATTTGAAAGCTTGGGTTAATCCGCCTTCTGCAGTACTTGCACCTGCTTTATAGACGTTGTTATTTTACCTCCGAGTTGAGAAAGGAAGACGAAAATAGGCTGAAGGCGTTAGAGATGTGGGTGTGGAGGAGGATGGAGAAGGTGCGTTGTACGGAAAGGAATACAAATGAGGAAGTGCTTGACATGGTGGGTGAGGAGAGGAAACTCGTGGATGAGATATTAGGAGAAGTCAGGGTATGTGGCTGGAAGCGGTAATGATGGTTTGCTGAAGGCCAAGATAGTGGGAAGGATGTTGGGCAAGCGGGTATGGGAAAGAAAGAGAATAGGTTTTATGGACGGAATGAAGAAAGGTAGGACTTAGGCTGGGATGAAGAAAGAAATACTATAGGTAGATAGGGCACGGCAAGTGGATTAGCCTGTTAGATTTTCTCTGACTTTCATCATAACCTAACTCTAACCGGAAGATTACTCTAACGATGACGATGATGTACTGCGCGCACGTTACATATAGTATTTGTTTTTAAAATGACAAGTAAACATCAATGCATTCAAGGAACTTGAATGGCAAAGTTTGGGCTATTGATTGAAAACAAATCGATTAAAAACATTGATGTATTTACATCAATGTTTTAATTCGATTAAAATACATGTGGACTATGAAACTCGTAGATAACCAAACATTGAATATAAAAAAAACACTCATCGCTGTGAGATCGTTGACAATCGATGCCAATACCTACTCAGCTCCTTTAATGTACGTGTGCGCACATAATGGTAAATGGTTATTGCGACCCAAGTGATGCCTTACCTTCCCCCTTTTACATTCAATTTGTAAATTTAAAAAATGTCACATGCATATATGTGATAATATTAATATTTTTATTCAACATTAAACAGTACTTCGTATTTGAAGATGTAGATGTAAACATAATACAATATAATAGTCTTCGTCACAAAAATGAAATAAAAAAATGAAATAAGTTACAAACAGATACTGTGGCTATTGCACTTCAGAAATTCATTTGAAGAATAGAAGGCTTTGTTCAAAAGCCATGAGTGAAGAGCCCGTTTAAACCTTGGTAAGGCGACATTCTAGCCTTCTGGGGTAAATGATTGAAAAGGCATAGCTTAATTGAATCGAATGATTTGGTGGCTCTTGTAAGCATACAGTGAGGCAATGCCGAATTATTTTTACTCCTGGTGTTATACTGATGGACATTAGCACCATTTTTAAGAACATGGAGATTTTCTTTAATATCACATAGACATTTAAATATGTATTGGCCGTACACTGTCATAATGCCCAACTTTTTAAAAAGTGGTTTACAATGTTTCCTTGAGTGGGAACTGAAAAAGATCCCCGCAGCTATTTTCTGTATAATAAACAAGTATTTTGCTGTGTAGGCACGACCCAATATCTCAATGCCGTCGACCAATAACGTCGGGAGACAAATTATCTTTGGCAACAACCCCGGCTATCGGACCCCAAACGTAGTGTAGTTATACCGTTGGCCTTAGATGTTCATTCCTAGCCTGCGTTCCATCAAGGTGGTTGGGTGTGGGTGTTGAGGAGGGTGGCAGAGGGAAAGGGCAGTCTCTCCGCAGAGCCGCTGCAGAAAAAGATTCCCGGGAGTGGAGAGGGGAATAATAATGGAAGTGCATGTTTCGGTGGGAATGAATGCGGAGTGTATACCTAAATGGTATATCTTATTCTTCTTATTCCCCACTTTCCGGCGCAGAGCCGCTCCTCCCTTCTCCCCCACTCCCCGAGGCGCGGCTGATTTCCATTGCGCGGGCCGCGCTCCGCTGCTGCGGTTCCCGCACAACGATGTCGCTCCCTTCCTCTTTTATTTTAAATCCTAGCGGGAGTAGGGAAGGAAGCAAGTCAATTCCGTAGCGAGTGTTGGATAAGACAAGGGAGGGAGAGAGAGAGAGAGATAAATGCTGGCGGTAACTTTTTGGGTTTCAGGTTCACTAAAGGGAATCAAGGTTGTTAATCCCGGAAACAATGAAAGGGTTTGCATTGAATACTTACTCAGCCCAGAGGTGTTTAGTGTCCATTGTTTTCGCTCGGACAACTCACTCCAAACCGCAGTGAAGTAGATCAGTGGGCTAAACAGTCAGGGGCAGTTAGTGTTTGTGGTTGACCCAGAAAAAGTATTCCTTCTTAAAGTATTGAAACATAATATTTATATTTATTTATCTTTTTGGTTAAACAGTCATCCTACTATATAATTATATGGCAAACATTCATTGATTGAAATTAATCGATTGTGGCGATACTTTTTGTACATTGAAGATAGAATTCATTTTGACAAAAACGATTGACATGTGTGTCTTGTAAATGACGCTTTAGACGTTGAAACCGGTCGACAGCATTAAAGTAAATATTGGAATTTTATACTGTGTTTTTGTCATAATGAATTCTATTCATTGATTGAATTAATTAAAATGATTTCTTACGCAGTTGAGGGATACAAACTGTGTTTGCAGTAATTTCACCATCTGCAGGACAACAACTGACAATTTACTAAACAACTTGCTGCATCTTTAACGTAATATATTTGTCTTCTCGAAACTATACTGTATCTTCCTTCCATACGTGTTTAAAAAAATATAATTTGATGCTTATGACGAATAATAGAGATTTTATATCGGTGAATCCTTTCGGCTTTGAATGAAATAAAAGGCATCAATAGACACCCATGATTTGTGGAAGTCTTACTGAATGAACAGTTAATGTAATGATGTTTTGGGGCTTCTTATTAGGTACAGATAAACACTTAAGTATGGATAATAGGAGCGTTATAGTGCCTTAATCGTTTTCAGGGTGTACAGTGTCTATAGTAGGTAATATTAGACAGGTAGAAAATATTATATGTAAATCACTAAAAACGAGTTTTTAAATATAGAAATCACTTATTTTTGCTTTGACTAGCTTTGATAGCCATTACCTTTCCTTAAAATAACTTGATTTATGTTTTCAGATATTGAGATTACTGAAATTTAAAAATCGTGGGAATTGGTAGATGCAGAGTGATTTCAGAAAATATTAACGGTAAATTTAACTATTATTGTGAGTGAGAGATTTAAAATTTATGAATAAAAATATTAAAGACTGTCCCTAGGTTGAGTTCTTGGTTAAAGCCATGAGTTAATGTAACCCAAGGAGCCTAGTTTTGTTCGTGGCATCTTTAGATGGATATCTAAATCTCTAAACATCTATAGATATCTCAAGGTTTACCAGGGAATGGTGATGTAAATTTAAATAACACAGGTTAATTTATCGTCCATCTTTTAAAAAAAGTTTTGTCAGGGTTATATATTGGGCTTTTGTCCACAATTATAAAAATTATGGCGACTTTGTTTACCTAAGGCGAAATAAGGGCTGTGCAGCCCTCTCTTCCATTTAACCCTCACATATTTGGATGCTTTTTATTTTTATTATTATTAGTTTTTGTTACTTTTAACTTGAAATTCCTAGTTTTCTGATCCATTTTGCAAAAGCTTAATCCATTTCTAAAGTGTTTGAAAATCTTCTAAGACCGATAGATAGATATATTTCGAAAGGCAAATGTGTTGAAAAACTAAACAAATATTCACCCGCAAAGACTTGAGGCTATACCCGCACATTCATTTTGCGGTGTTCTCTCAGGTGGAGTAAGAGCTTCCTCGAACCTCTTCAGATTCTATACTCCTTTGTCGCTCACCTTCAAAGCAACGACGAAAATATTTCACGCAGAGAAATATTTCTGTTGCTTTGCCGGCAGCCGTGCACTCCAGTCGCACCCTCGACAGCTTTTGTAATCAGCGAACGCGGGCGACGAAACCGTTATCCTCGCTGCTCTATTCCGAATCCGAAATGATGGGGGAAAAACGGCTCCATTTTTATTCCGAAAGCACGTTCGTCCATCAAATTCAAATTAGGCACTTATTGGAATAAATATAAGGCGAGAGGGAGTGGAATGTGTGTGTGTGGGTGTGTGCAGGGGTTTTTGTGTGCGTGTGTGAAAAGAGGGAGAAATGGAAAGGAATGGAAAAGGGAATTACGGGCAAAATTTATGAGATTTGCCAGAAATGTTTGTTATTAGATTCGCCGTTTCTGCTTTCATAACGCGGCTGTCGCTTGAGCATTAGGTATGTGGGGACGCAGGCTTTCAAGGAGAAGAAAGGGAAGGACGCACTCGTGGTGGCCATGTAAGTTTATCATTATATATGTTTACTGTTTTCTAAACTCAAGGCCCTTTGATATATCTCGTATGTTGCATATATTTCCATAGAAGAACCTCCATATTCACTCAATGAGAAAGTACTTGTACTGATCTCGGAAAATGAGTGATAGCCTTTAATTTTCGTGTAAGTAACTTTAAACGCAGGAGAGCAGTAAAACGACTGTCTTTTGAGTTGCTGATGCCATGAAGGCTTACGGATTAAGCAGAATCGGACAGGCATCTAATCTATCTCAATGGTTTTAGGTATAATTTGGGTATAACATGTCGAAATGATCAGTTATTCAGTGACGATTAACGACCTTTCCAGTGATTCCGTTACCATCAAATTTTTTACTATGGTTTCTGGAGAAAATTAGATGTATGTATAAAAATATCTTTTTTTGTAAATTATGTATTTATCGACTCAAAAATATCCCTTAATTCCCCAAATGTCTGTGGAATACACATTATAAAATCAGTTCTTATACCCTGATACACTAATCCATGCTGTTATTTTCTCAGCTATGGGAAAAATGTTCAGGTGTGTAAGATATTTTGAAAATATTCTTCCTCCGTCTTTCGGGAGTGGCATAGTTTCGAATGATTAGTTTGAAAGACTTTCGCGATTCAGTTTCGTGCAGATGTATCCTAGATTCGACGTCTCAATTTGGACAGTAAAAAATACATTTTTGTAGTTTTAAGGGTTTTAGACATTATTGTAAGGGCATAAGATAATATGTAAAATGATGGTAAAACTTTGATGGGTTTTTTTAACGGATGTTTTTTTATCAGAATATTAAAAAAGATTAAACATAATACATCTGTCATGATGCTTCACTCGGAATAAATATTAATATGTACAGTGAAATTAATATAGTCGTGAGTAATGCCTTCAATATCTCCTATTGGAGAAAGATGTGATACTAGTATGGGTGAAAGTCTGTTGGTGCTAACAGGGGAGCAATTAATTACTCCACGGTAATCAAAGTGTCAGGCAAAATACCTATATGAAACTCTCTACTTGCTGGGTAACAAAAATAGGTCCATTGCTTTCGCGTCATTTTTATTTAAACTCTACGTTTAGCAATAACATAATCACTGCTCATCATATGCGTGATCGTGCCCTAGTAGTCGTTCCGAGTGTTTAAATGCGTTTTGTAATTGTTGATAGAAAACTGATGCAGCTGCGGATTAGGATATAACCGAAATTTGATTATTCTACTACTTATAATATCCCGCTTTGTACTAGAAAGTTCAGTAACAAAGGAAATGGTTGTAGGCTTTATCTTGTGGAATTTATCCACTGCGGAAGAATTTAAATAGCTTTGCTAACTCCAATAATTATTTAATACCACGACCTGGGTTTCAACACTTGATGCCATCTTCTGGTCTGACCTGTGTGTCACCTTCAGGTGACCTGAAGATGACACAAAGTGCTGAAACCCGGGTCATGGTAATAAATAATTAGCGGAGTTAACAAAGTTATTTTAATTCTTCCGTAAGTTCAATAACGTTAAAGCAACCATGTTCCCATTTTAAACGATTCTCCTTGTGAGTAAAATTGTCATCGCATAATATTTTTATTGAGATAATGCATAAGTACGCACCAATCCCCTCTTCATATTACCATTTTATGTATATTATCGATCACTTGATAACTTTTACATGATTACCTACTTATTCCAAGCAAACAAAGTAGAAATTCGTGGGTAGTCATCTATTTAAGAGAGAATTTGTTTAACAACACCGCCGAAAACAGCCACTTTGGGCCTTTACATCGGGTGTATTAACAATTGGTAACAGACAATCACAACCACCAAAGCCCTGGATGAGAAAAACCTACCCAAGTGTGACTTGAACCCGCGACAGGCGAGGAATTTTCCCCGCCGCCACCGAGGCCGGCAAACTCCTGGAATACACGTATGCTTGGTCGAGAAGATGAAAAAACAAGCACATGTGTATAAAAACTCTAATAGAGGTAATTATTAATGCCCCGATTGTGATTCTTCATCGTCAAGGTCCCAAAACCGGACATTACTCGATGACATTGGAGCTAAAAAGAAATTCCATGAGGAGTCGTCGTCATGCAAGCGATGACTACGGGGGCGAGGAAGAATTTAAGCGTCGTAAATTTAAGGGTCCATAACTTTCATTTTATCACCCGTAGGCGAATATTTGGGAAGAGTAAGGAAGGCCATCGCGTCGCTTTGACGTTCCGCCGTCGGCGGGAGACGGTTCGAGAAGTACACCCCATCGACTGATCCACCTTTTAAGCCGGAAAACTCGTCCGTGATCGCCGTCATTGGCATTTATGTGAGACGTTAAGATGAGTTTGCTCGTTCTGGCGAACTCTTTGCACCTTTCTACATAGCCCTCCCACGGAGAACGTGGATGTGACTGCGACGCGGAAATGGCGCGATATGCTAGGATTGTCTAAGAGACGCAAGTATGTGCGAATTTCACAATGAGCCAGCATTGGGATGCGCCCCATACACCTCTGAATACGCTTGATTGGTTGGCTCTGTGGGGAGGCACCCGAAAAATGAGGTCGATGGAGCCCTGAAGGACAGATGGGTAGCTGGGTAAGGGAGAGAGTAGAGGAAGAGTGGAGAGAGACCGGGCGTCCTCACTGCCCTGCTCTTACCGATGGGTAACTAGCGGTCCTCAGCTTCATGCCCCACTTGCCGGACAGAATGCTATTCATAAAATGCTCTCTATGTAATACTCGTGTAGTAGTGTGGAAGGAATAACACTTCTCTGAGAAACCTCCTTTACCTCCAAGATTAAAACCCGGGCCCAGGGGATTGAAAGCCGGTACTGTAGTCAAATAACCAATCCAACCCTCATAGATTATGCTCCTGGTGCTTGGACCGACATTTACGCCCACCAGGCGTTCTGTTCTGCTGCAAGTTTTAAAGATGCTCAGAATGCCATCCCAAGGCGATTGATATTTTCCATTGTGTATTTCGTGTATTCATGCATCTCCAGTGTGGGCAATTCACGCTTCTGTTACTATTGCCGATAAGGCTAGGGAAATAGGAATTCCATTTGCTTGAGATGGTTGAGATACTTAACAAAAGGTTTCAAATACTGTAGCGAAAATGGATGAGATCCGGTAGAAGTGTTGCCCTTTTATCTTTTTCGAGTGCGGGAAGAGGTGACTGGGTTGGCTGGTTTATTTAGAAGAGTGAGCGACAACCAAGGTATTTTGTGCTGTAAAGGAACATTGGAAATGTTAATAAAAGAAGTATTATTCTAAGCATCTGCCTCTACCGGGATTCAACCCTGTGTCTTAGGAATGGTATTCCAGTACTCTATCCACCACATCAATCCTATTCCGTGGAAAGGTGTTGGGTTATGTCTTGTGTAGCAGTTCGAAGAAAACGGCCATCGGGTCCACGGTGTCGTGATTATTTTATCCCCGATATTTTTATTTCCTTTGCCATTACTGCGCCTATCGTCTGAAGTGAATTGAAAGCGAGTTGGAATTCTGTCATTTTTGCATTCCTTTTCATAGTTTAATTCATTTGAAACGTACAGAAAGTTTATGCATTGATCACTGAGTTAAGCGTAAATTGTTATTAGTATTTTGGTTTTACAAAAAATACCCAAGGTATGCTTATTGACCCAAGATTGCTTATTAGGCACTCGCATTCTGCCAAGCGGTAAACAGTAATTTACACCTGTGCGAGACAAAATTCAATTGCAATTGCCATGCCTATATATTTCGCTAATGATTCGTTTGAAAATGTGAAAGTTGTTGTGACTTACCGAACTACAGAATACAATTTCCGTTTATTCAAAAAATGTGAATGCGTGTAAACATTTTTTTTTGCATTTTTACGCTAAGTACAAATGTTTTCGTTCTCTTATATGTGTGGAAAATTCATGAGGTACTTTATCCTAATCTATATTCCAGGTCTACGTTGTATATATTTTAGATATTTCCTTTTTAAGCTACCTACGTGAAAACCTTTTCGTGAATTGCTAGGTATTTTGTTAACTGCGTCGGATCATTTGGGCACATTTTATTTTGCGTGGGACGAAATTAAAAGAATATAATTATTCTTTCGAGTGTTGGCTCTTTTAAAATTGTTCTTTGCTGTAAAATAACATCAGATTTTCGTCGCAACGGAAAACTTAGATGGTATCTTGATATTTTATTCAAAGTCTTATGCGCCACGTGGGATGCATCAAGTTCCTTCTGCTAACCAAATAAAGGATGAATTGATGATAAAAGTCCAAATTTCGCGTAGGGAATTGCTTATTAGAGCCAAATTGCTTATTATTGCCGGCCCCGGTGGCGAAGGGCTTAAGTCCTCGCCTGCCAATCCGAGAGTCGCGGGTTCGAGTCCCGCCTGAGTTGGTTTTTCGCTTGCCTAGGGCATGGGTGTTTGTCAAATTCTGGTGGTTCGGCCCCTGTTGACAAGCCAATGGCTTATCGGGATCTCAGAAGACACCAGAATCGTCAGGGAGTAAAAAAAAGCTCATGAAAAATAGCAGCTTTTGATATTATTTCGATCGCTTGAAATAGGCCAAACAATCTGTGAAAGAAAATTGACGACACCCCATGAAATAAAAAACATCGAATATTAGTTTCGGATTTGCTCAAAGTTTAACATCCACTGTTGATCTTGATGAATGTCAGATTTGAAAGAAAAAGTTTAACGTAAACTTTAGGTTACTTTATGCATCCCTTCCTTCCTTAATCCGTGTCACATCAAAGGGATGAATTTACAGTTGAAAGCTGGCTTTTCTTCAAATGAGAGGACACGCTTAACTGCAGGGCTCAAGACCCTGCCTCTTAACTTCCTTGGCGCTCTCATATTCATCTTTAGCTCGGTTATGTTGAAGACATAACTGTTGACCTTACGCTGTTTTGAGCATATGCGTCTGATAAGGTGGGTATCGCAAAGTGTCTTTGGGAACGTTACTTGCAAGATGGCCTTGGAAAACGTATTAATTTATGTCGTAAAATTGGCCAATCACGAAAACGTGAAATTTCGTTTGCTCTGCTGTTATAGACTTCCTTTTTGTTTGCGCAATCTCCAACATAAATAAGAAAGTAAAATGTAGAAAGAGGAAAATACATTTAAGATGGATTTGCTTCTCTTTGAGGTAGGATGCGAGTCACCACGTGTACAATTCAAAGAAATGGGTCCTAATTTGGAAAATAATTTCGAAATGACATCCGATTCACTGAGAAGATTTGGAGCCCTTCTAATAGAAGGGAGAATGCCATTGTCTAGCATAACTAAAGATAAGTTTTTTATAAAGATATTACATTAATTGAAATGTATATAAATTGTAAGGTAATTTTAATACATGGAACCATTCCTAGAAATTGACCAAAATAGAAATTATCGATCCACCTGATAAAAGTGCTCTCATTATTTGGCTTTAGCACGGGGGGATTGTAGTCCGAGATTAAGTGACATCACGCTCTTAAGTTATCTGCACGATTGTTTCCGCTGAAGCTTCGTGGAATTCTTTTGTGAATTAAAAAAAAAAGAAAATAGTACAAACATAACGTTCCACAGAGTACATGCATTGCTTTTGCTTGATTCTGTAAACTTACCCATCATGCATCATCCTCAGAAAATTGCCATGCCTAAACGGAGCTATGGAAGTTTCCTGGAGATACTAAAGTGCGGTGAAAATAGTTTGAGTTATAAATAAATTATGCGAAACGCAAAGTTTTAATGGGAAATCTGTAGACTCCGTCAAGGTGAGCAGGCCAATAATACCCCTGGGGTGGCTCACACCCGCTTGGCCCTCTTCAATTTTCCGTCTCGTCCTCGCCAAGAGCAAATAAACCACCCCAATCTCCCTCTTGGAAGTGTGAGATCCCCCCACTCACTCGGACGCCAAATCTTTTTACTTTAGCCGCTCGAGCCTTTGTTTGGCGAGCTCATCAAACGAATGGCGAGGAGAGCAGGGGGGGGGGGGGGAGTGGGGCGGGGGGGGGGGTGAAAAGGGGGGCGCTGACGGAGCGGAGAAGAGGAGGAATTGGAAAGAAAAGAAGGGGTCGGGTGGGAAAACAAGCGCATATGGGGATGGAAATGAGGCCGCGTCTCGAAAGTTTTCGGAGAGGATTGTGTAGTATGTTGAACAGGGAACGAGGTGGGGGTGGAGGTTTTAAGAAGGGGGGGGATTAGCTTTCTACGGGAGAGAAGGGAGATGTGGAGTAGGGGGTGGTCCGATACAATCTATCGATACCGATACCTTCGACATTTAATGGTATCGGCCGAACATATGTATTAGAAAATATTAGCCGATGTTAATAAAAATGTTGCCGGCCTCGGTGGCGGCGGGGTAACGTCCTCGCCTGCTGACCCAAAGGTCATCTAGCGGACCAGGCTGGACGACTGGTTGCCGAACTGATGTTTTCTTACTTATAGAACTCATCGCAGCAAACGCTGGAGATTATATGTTGTTTCGCGTTCCGTTTTCTACCCCTAAAGGCTGGGACACAATCAACGTTAACGTGTGACGCGAGCCGTTGACGGGAATACGTGTAGAGATGGCTAACGGGAAAGTACCGGGGACGGACACAGCCAACGTGTCCCGGGAGTACGTGTACGTGAGAGATGGGCAACTTTCATCTCTCCACGTTTCCCGTACACGGAGAACCAATCAGGACCACAGAAGTCAGAAGACACAAATTGAGAAAATGGCGGACGTCCAGTCCATATTTAGCTTTTATTTGAAGCTTTCAAAATATTTCGCGAGTTTATCCAGCAAACTTCTTAACCAAGAGTCAGTGCCACGCTGCTTAGTGTCTATAAATACGTGAATACATGATAAACGGTATTTTTGGCTCACAGTTTACCTTAAAATATCCCGTATTCGCCGTTGCGCTTACGACAGTCAATTTTCTCGGGAGGTGCACCGTGACGTAGATTGTGTCCAGTGGTTGAAATTTCCCGTCCCACGTAATACGGTTCACGGTTCCCGTCACACGCTAACGTTGATTGTGTCCCAGCCTTAAGCCTAATCATGACCCTGGGGCCGTAATTTTCCTATTCCCTTACCCTATTTTACCCATCCCTTATTCCTTCCTATTCCCCGCAGCCTTCCGTTCCTCGGTCATGAGCTCGCGCTCGAATGCCGGGTGAAGGGTGGAGCCCCGCGTGGAAGACCCACTTATCCACAGACCCAAAGGTCGCGGGTTCGAGTCCCACCTGGGGAAGATTTTTCACTTCCCAGGGCATGGTTGTGTGTGCTCGTCCATTGTTGAATGTTAATTACCCGATATAAAGGCCAATGAGTGCTGTTTTCGTGGTAAATAAATTTAAAAAAATAAAAAAACATCTGTTCAAGGCATACGGGATGAATATTAATGCAAGTTAAACTCATGTGATGAGATTTCTAGAATAAATATAGTAAAATCGTAAAATTTGAGGGAAGAATTTGGAGCTTGTAAGATAATGGGAATGCATGAGGAGCTTATGTAAAGTTGTGTTACGTTTGGTTGGATGTTTATCGGGAGAGAACTAATGAAAGTGGTTTTATTTTCTGACGAACAGGCGTAGTTTAACCGTCAATAGGATTTCAGCTATCGGTAGGAGCCTTTGAATCAATGAGAATGAGAGAAAATCAATGCGTTAAGACTAATTAAAGTAAAAGTGAAGTAAAGTGAAGAAAATTGAATGTAAAACTCTAGTAATGAAATTTTATCTAAGAGAGAAATTTCGATCAAAAATTAGGAGGGCAAAAATTGGTGCAATTGATTCACTAGGGTAGCATCACTGAGAAACATGTTGATATTCATATCAATAATTGGGGAAAAATATCGTTATACATGATTGCGTTGCGTTATGTAGGGTGAATGTTGTATGACGGCTGATGAGGTCATTTTACTATGCTGATGACTTGGCTTTAATTAGGTGTGGATGGGATTGCAATCATTGCTAGACATGTTATAAATCTGTGCTAGAAATGCAACATACTGATAAATCATATTATGACCTAGGTGATGAGAGTTTCGATGAAAAATAACGGATGCTACCCATATAAGTTGTGAGGCGCAAACTGGAGAAGGTACAACATTTTAGTAGCCTGGGTAATACCTTGGGGGAAATAGGCACAGTAGTTGGAATGCCAGGCAAAGAGTTACGCCAGCAAGAGATGCGTTGAATAGCCTAAGGGATGAGATGCTGAGAGGTCGGATGTGCCCAGAGTCGGAGAAAATTTTTTGCAAAAAGTAAGGATCCTTAATTTATTTAAAAGATGAGGGGACGTCCTATTTACCGTAATTAGTGGAGTATAGAACTGCTTTATCGACATTTACATTTTTTTTGACGTGAAAATGAAAAATACATAAAATAGTGACAATTTATTACATGAATGTGAAGTAAAAAAATAATTTTCAATAAAAGCCACCAAGGTGCTGTTTCGGGCGAGTGGTACCTGAAGGATATAGATATTATAGTACTACTGAACATCATCAACCTACCAGCAGTATGGGAATGATTAAAATGAAAGTATCGATATTGTATGGACTCGGAGTTGTTGGTATCGGACCGGGACATGTGCGGAGTGAAGTGAATATGCTTGTAAAAGGGTTGAAGAGTATGACGAAGGGCGAAAGAGAGATAGATGAAGAGCAAAAGGGTTAAAGAGATTCTGGAGACGGCGGGTGTGAGAGGTGGGGAAAGGTGTTGTTCCGGGGGCAAAGGTTGCGTGGATTCCCTTCCCTGCAGCCGTCTTTTGCTCTTCGAAGCCCCGAATATTTCCGGCACTAATTCCTTCCACCACTGCGAGCATTCCTATTCCCTCCGCTACGACACCGACCGCACTCAGGCCCCTTTCACCGATGCATTGCATTTCAATTTTCATGCTTGGAAGTAAGGATGCACTTTATTGCAGCACGTAGGTATTTGGAGAAAGCTCTCGTACATGATGCTTGAACAATAGCAGCTGTGCAGCAAAGGATTTACGAATGCGATGACGAGATCATATTATGTCGTGTAAAATCTCGTGCCGCATTCTAATTTCAGTTCCATTCTATCGTGCGTTATCATTTATCGAAAATTATTGCATACCACATGGTGTGTGCCACACATCATATTATTCACATTACAGGGCATCATTAATATCGCTTCATCTCGCAGTCGATGCATCACCGCGTGTCGCCCGTGTCTCCGGCGCCTCTCTCGTCAATCCCATTTCATTATTCCTCATCGGCACCCAACCCTTCACGCCCCACGCCATGTCCTTGCCCTATCCCCCTCTGCCACCCCACCTCACCCCACCCAACCCTCCCCCCCCCTGCCCACCCCTGCGGCTTGGGAATGAAATCCCTTTGCGAGCGCCCTCTCCCGTGCCGAGGCTTATCTCCCGTTCAGCACTTCCCCCAAAACTCTTTCGCCTTTGCACCTCTTCATCAAAACCTCCCACCCACCTCTACTCCCCTCTACTACCCTCTACTCCCCTCCTACTCCTCTACTCCCTTCTGCTCCCCTCTAGTCCCCTCCTCATGTCCCGCTCGTACTACCACACTCGCGAAAGCTCGTATCTGAAGGATTTGACGAAGTAATGGCTGGGGAGTTCTTCTTTTGGACGGTATATTTATGCACAATGGGGGTTTATCACTATTTCTGCTTTTTAGTTTATCGTGCAGGCATTAATGACAAATGATCATTTGCAAATCATCTCTTAAAGATTCCAAAAATTGCCGGAGATATAGGAGTCTAAAGTTGAATGGAAGGGACAACCTTCCCATAACGGCCGTGATGTAATTTCATCCATCGCTTCTTCCCTCTTCTTCCCGATATATTCTAAACGATGCCTTAAAAAAGGCTTTTGTGAAGATGTCCACTTCTGCCGGAAGTACAACAGTATAAAGATTTAGAAATTACTTTTTAAAAATATCCGTCTTCACCGGGAATCGAACCACGGGCCATAGGATCGGTGGATGAAATGACGTCAGAGGTCGTTTTGCGGAAACGGAAAAATGCAACTTTCTGCGATGAGTTATTTGGTTATTAGGGCTTAATGTTCCAAAGGAACTCCGTAGATCTATGTGAAAACCTTTGCAAATTTTATGTCAGCGGTAATATCGAAAAAGCATTCGAATGATAATCACACATTGTTGGAAAGGATCTTCTCGGGTTTCCCACCGGTTTAATGGCTCCATCCTCGCCAACCTTTCGATGTCCGACTCGGGCTTCGTCATCAGGGCAGGAGGTCATCGTCATCTGCCCGAGTCGAACAGCATGGAGCCATTAACCAACCCGGTGGGAAACCCGAGGAACGTTCCTGCACATCATTCGTCGGAAAAGCACCAGATCGTATAACTGTTGGATTAGTAATCATTCCATTTTATTGAACTCCCCAAGAGATCTAAAATTGGAACTTTTAAATTTTGGAAAGGTTTAATATTTTTTTAACGTGACATATCCCTTAAATTTTAAGTACCTACCTTTTCATAAAGGTTGCTTTATGCACATCCTCGTCGGTTTTATCTTTTCTTTGAAACCCCTGCATGCGTTTCGCCTGTGATATATTTATGCCTATTACTGTACTAATCATTCTTAACCTTTGCACAATTATTTATTTCATGAAATATTTGTTAGTTTAAATGCTGAATGGACATTAATACTGTGCCGAGTTTTGCCATGAAATAGGGATCGCAAAAATAACCAACACATGTAGAGTTTTAAGGTCTGTGGAGAATTTGTATACAAGTGAAATGATAGCCGTTCACGATAAGCTATAAATGTGATCAATTTCAATGCCGAAGGTCTGCTTTTTAAGCGGTGGTGGATAGTTTCAGAGGAAGCGCGATTCTATGCGAGATTAGAACACGTCTAGGGTAGTACTCTGTCCGTTGAGCTGCTATGTCCCCTTCTTCTTCTTTCTTCCAGGTTTTGGCTTTAAGCCTGTTCCGGCTTCACTTTACCATCTCATCCTTGGTCTTCCGACGCTTCTTTTACCTAGTGGCTTATGGTGACCAAAGCATGCTTAGGCTATCTTTCCTTAGGCATTCGAAGTACATACTCTTTCCACTTATTTTTGTATTCTACTAATTTTTCTGATATCGGCTGGACACCTAGTTCCTCTCTTATAGATGTATTCCTTACTTTATCAATCCCTGTAAACCCTTTAAGGTAGTTTGAGCGAAAAATCACTTCACCTAGAACTTGATGAATTTGGCCTCATTTTAAAGAAACAACTCTCATCTTTCCAATGATATAAAAATATCAAAGCCTTGCCGAACTACTTTTCGAGCTATTTGCCTGAAAACACAAGCTGTTTTACATGGGATAGATTATGGCTGTGCACTCCAGAGGGAGAACATTGAAGGAAATAGGAACTTCTAGCACCTAGATTTCGTCAACAAACTGTGTGTAGATTGCATGTTTTGTCAACTATTTATAAAAAATAATCTATTATTCACCACAGTAATTTTTATAGAATCACAAAAAAAACCTGCTGAGAATTTAAGTAATACATAACTATGGGCCATTTGGGACTTTGGGCCTTTGGGCCATTGGGCCATTAATATTACAATATTTATTTCATACTGCTTACAGACGCTGAAATTAAAAAATAAAATTTTGATACGGATTCCATTATGACTAGGGAACTATCTCGCCCATACCACCTTAACTGCTCGAAGAAATTTCATATCGGATGATCCTATTTGTATATTAGTTCTCTTTGTTTTGTTGCCCAACATTCTGACCCATGCAACACAGTAGGAACTGCCATCACTTTATAAAATATAGCTGGATTTCTTTTCTTGTTTTACCTTTTGAATTTCATCTTATTGTCCCTCATGTCCTCTGGAATAGATTAACTTTATTTTGATATATTTGTCCTCGTCCTACGTTATATCACATCCCAAATATTGAAAATGGGATACCTGTTCCAGTACTTGGTTTTCTATGACAATTTATATTCTTATCGGGTTGCTCTCTAAATATGCCGTTGTTTTAGTTTTAGCTTTCAAGATTTTAAGTCTGTACATGTTACTCAGTTGTTGTAATTTGTGAACAGCCATTTGAAATCTATCTTCTCTGTCTTGTATGATAATTTGGTCATCGGCGAATAGCATCGTATTTAAGTACCTTGGCACCTTATTTCACAGGTTGTTAATTCAGATGCCGAGTTAATCTCTTCCCTATATCTGTTAGTCGAATAATTACAACCTTTCCAGCCAATCCACCTGCGCTTCGTGACACAAAAATGTTTTTACAATCTCCTTCCCCAAATCATTCACCCGATTCCACCTTATCTTGAATTTTTCTTCGCAATTGCAATATCTCACGCGCGTCTTCCTTACCTCTTCCGCTCAGATGAGAAGGCATTGCGTGACTACTTCTTCGAGTGCCCGAACATAAAGTGCGCATTATATTTCTCTCCCATACTTCTTTTCGTGCGCTGCGGAGAATTTGCTTTGTAGTTGATGATCCGGAAAATTAAGCACTCCCCCCAGGATACTGCAGAGTGGTGGTGGCGAGCAATGGACTTCTTGCACGGGCATAAGAGCCTGATTCGTGGTGGAGAAGATTGATATTCTGATGACTCCCTGAATTCTTTTTCATTAAAATTCCAGGTTTTTGTAGATCAAACCTATTTGTTAGCTCTACAAAATCGGGAATTCATGAGTGTACACGAAGCGTAAGAGTGGATTCTAATGAAGTTAGATTTTCCCAAAATGACTTAAAATTTTCGGGAATTATTTTCTGAAAATAAAATTATACCTATATACATGTGTCTCATAAAAAATAAGTAAGACAACCTCTCATTGGGATTACCTCTCTGGCATTTGTTGATTCTTGCTGGAAAAAAGTTTCCGTCTCAATAATTATTCCTTCCTTGTTAGTTCTATACTTCAGCTGAAAGCTAAAAGGCCGGAAGAAAAATGATGAACGTTGTCAAACGTCAGCGCTCAATAGGCATACTTTTTATACATTAACTCAATATATATACTTTCCCTAATTTATCTCATTCAGGTTGAGATCATCTTGTGTATGTGGTGACTCTCTCTTCAGGTCTAGTTTCATACAGTACCATTTACATTGCTTTTGGGGAAATATTTGACATCGTGAGTCACTTCTGTCCTCTATATCTGTGTGAATTACTTCTAAATTTCTAATGCAATCCAAAAAACTACCCCTTTCTTATGGAATTGCATAGAGGCAAAATTTGCCTTTGTCAGTGTATGTAAACGCATCTTCACTTTCGTGGTGCATTATCGCATCAGACGGAATTTGTCCTTACGCGCTTGGATATTTTATATTTCTCCATACCAACATCACTCTGCACATACCTTTCGTCACTTCTATGCATCGTTTAATTTATGGAGGTTTTGTCATGCCTTCTTGAAGAAACTTTCCTTCCTTTTTCCGCCAACGTTTCGCCTTTTTATTAAGGCTTCTTCAGGGCTACAGTACAATGCAAGGAATACAGTTGATAATAATTATAATACTACAAAGATAAAAAAGTTTTCAATTTCAAATCACTTCTATAGATGTTTTTTTGTTAGCATGCCTTACAACAACCACGTTTTATATGTAAAACCAATGTTATGAGTTTTTGATAATCCATGGTGCACTGAGTTGAACTTGCAGTCGTTGCGCATTGGGTAAAATGCATCATAAATGGGTCGGTGATATTGTGTAGAGGGATCCCGGGGAAGATGGCGTGGCTGCATGTTATTCTCGTTGACAAAGATTTGAAAACTGAAGAATGCGGTCTTAAGTTTCACTGGAGTGAAGCCATCTTGTACGCCTCTTTGCTCCTCCTCTCACCCTTTCATTGCAGCATTCTTCCTCGGGCCCTGCCCACCTCGCATTTCGCCTCGTAACAGCCACACGAGATTGTCGCCCAAGAAATACTTTACTCCGAACCCTTCACCCGCCTCGAACTTGTAATGAAACCCCCTTTCAACTCTTGCACTGCCTAGTCTGCGACTCACGGTCCCCGAAGTCTCACTTGCGCAAGTCCACTCCCGCCATTCTCTCCGCCCACGACCTCTTTTCCGTCGCCGCGCCCCCCTTCTCTCCAGACAAACGCCCCCCCTCGTCCGCCAACACCCTCTCTGCTCATCCCATTAACTCGCTCCCCTTCATCCAACACCCTTGGATGCTCACTAAGGGATGCTATCAAGGCGTGCACACTTTGCAAAGTCCCTCATTCCGCAGTTACTTTTCGCAAGCTCGTCACCTCAGGACGAGCATTAGAAACATGAAAAGCAAAGGTGGCGAAAGGGTTTCAAGTCTTCAATAGGTTAGAAAATCTTGAATTGTTGTCCACCGCATGTATTATTAAGCGTAAATAAGTGCTTCAGTGTCTTTTAAGCAAAGCTATCACGTGCCATTTTATTAGGTAAAGCGGTATTGGGTTGCTGTGAGTTAAATAAATGCAAACATTAATTCAAAATTCATGTTTCATATAATAAAGTATCCATTAAGCCTATGAAAAAATTGGTTGTGAATAGATTCTATTATACTACTTGTTAGCGATTGTACCTCTCGTTTGAAACTGGTTTCACACATCGTAATAAGAACTAAGGATCCTGATGATGATGCAGGGCATCGAAACCCGAGTCGATTAAAACTTTATCTGTGGAAAACTGCAATATCTTAGTTCTTATTATGTTCGTATACCACAACTTCTCGCCTGATTCCTCCCTTTTTGTTCACACATCGTTTCATGGAACAGAGGCGTGGAATAGAGGCATTAAATAAATCTTCATTAAATCATGTGATTAGATCTTGATACTAAACTTCATGTAACTCTTATTAGTGAAAATATTACCTGGAATATTACAGGAATACATCTACGCTCAAAGCTGTTGATCATTAAGCTGTGGCTTTACAAGTTAAGTGATGCCCACCTTGAAAAACATTTTTCAGGTATTTAAATTCAAGTATTAAAAATTTTGTTTCAAACCTTCAGAGATACCAGTTATAATGCCACGTTAGCTGAGCATGCATGAGAAAGGAAACGTGATAAGCCATTTCTCCGTAATGTGAATTACTTGCTCCATTTGACTTCATCTCCTCTCTTATTTTTACGCTAATTACAGCACACAGGCAGCCTGTGTTGTTAACGCTACCTATTTGCCTCATTTTCAGTTCTCCTCGGTTAAAATAAATACTGTCGTTATCATAACTGAGCTTGGAGATACTGATCCTCCTTTTACTGAGCCGTCGACTTCTGAAAGTAATCAAGTTTCTTGGGACCACGGATAATTCCATGAGTGTGCGATACTATTTTAATTTTCACTCGAAGCGTAACTGAGGGATGGTTCCAAAGCGGTAAAAGTTGGATTTTGAAACAGAACTAAATTACCTTGGTATTTTTTTTTAAGATAATTTTGAGAATTTAACTATCAGGTTTCCCCTCTACTCATTCATACCAGTGGTAACCGCGAATTGATTCATCTGCCTCTGAACAGGAGGGGATGATAACCATTCCCCGATGGGGTTTTTTAAGGGATAAACCGCCTTCTGAATTAATCTCTGCCAAAATCGAAATTCGAAGTTCATATTGTTGATGACTTACTTCTCCATCATTTTAAGCAGGTTTGGTTGTATTGTGGAATCGACTAATGACCAACATGAAGATCATTGTATGCACTTCCAATCTCTGAAATTCGGCTTTAACTCAATTATGTCAGATCTTGCTCACGCCGTAAGCTGTAAAGGAGCGGGACCAGCTTCCAGCCTCCCCTATTTCTCATATCTATCCGCCCATATTTTTATGTATTAATTTACTTAAAACACCAAAACAGCAACGAAGGACTTTACATTGGGTTAAATAAAAATAATAAATTAAATAACTGTAAAATATAACAGTGAAAACAACAGTATTCGACTATATACAATTATGCAAGTCTGAGACGAGGAGGCTGCTACATAGCGAGTTTCAGTTGGGAGGAAAATATGTCACGTGAAGAGAAAAGGTCAGAGATAGGGTGACTGTTAGCAAGGTCAATGAATAAAAAAGGTAGGCGGTGGAATAGGGATCATTGGGAAGTGGAGAGACGGAATTCGGGTGCGTGTGTCGAAAACTCTCATCACGAGTGTTGAGGGCTGGGATGCGAGGTGAAAAACATGACAGAAGTTCATAATTGAGTGTAGGAGTTTAACGTTCGAAGTTTTCCGGCAATGGGGGAGGTGTGACAGGCCTATATATATTAAAATTTTTCCTCGCGTGAGCTATGTCTAAGGGAGAGCAAGCGATGACAGACTATGGCTAAAAATAAATTAAGGGGGTGGTTGAGTAATTTAAGAATAGCGAGGGACGCAGTTGACCATATGGGAGAGCAGTACTCTCGGATGGGTAGGGCTTATCGAAGAAACACAGACTTTAAAGAAAATGGACCCGTAATTTCGTTGAGTCGATACAAAACTCCCTGCTACAGACAGCCACAGCCACAGAAAAAGATGCCGCCTATCGATGTTTGCACCCACGGAATAGAAATCTTGTTAAAATCCTTAAGTCCAAATAAATCCCCAAGTCCTGTAAAAATTCCTGCCCGCGTGTACAGAGAATTAGCTTGTCACTTAACACTCTACTTTCAGAATATATTTAGTAAATCCATCAACGAACACATAGTACCCATGGACTGGAAAATTGAAAATGTCACTCCCATATTCAAAAGTGGCGATAAAGAGCAGCCATCGAACTACAGACCGATATCTCTCACTTTTATCTCTTGCAAAGTCCTTGAACATATAATTGTAAGTTCAGTTATGAGACGCAGTTCAATATGCAGAACTTGTTAACAACAACGCAACACGGATTCAGGAAGAGAAGATCTTGAGCCACTCAATTAGCACTTTTTGGCCACGATATTTTAGTCTCTGGTGAACATAACGTTCCAGTTGATGCAATTTTTCTTGACTTTAAAAAGGCATTTGATAAAGTTTCCCACAGAGAGCTACTTATGAAATTAAAATCCTACGGGTTAGGCGACGACGTAATTTCCTGGATTAAAGAATTCTTAAGCAATCGCGTGCATAGGGTTGTATTATACGGCGCTATCTCTAATGAAGTAAAAGTCACATCTGGTGTCCCACAGGGAAGTGTCATAAGCCCACTTCTGTTCCTGTTGTACATAAACGACATTGGTAAAACAGTTGGGAGTGAGCTTAAATTATTTGCAGACGACGCAGTGTTGTATAGAGAAATTCGTAGCCTTAATAATAAGCAAGCGCTAACTAAGGACCTCGAGGCAATACAGGAGTGGTGTGATGCGTGGCTGCTAGCATTAAACCTGAAAAAAATGGGTTGTTTTGAATTTTTGGAACCGGAAAAACCCTCCTTGTAACAGCTATTGCAAAAAAACGGCAAATTAGAGTTACTAGAGTTATTAGAGTTAAAACCAATGGAGTACCAAACGTGGAGTAAACATATTCGAGAAATTACCGGTCATGCTAATCGTAAATTGGGATTTGTTAAAAGAGTACTTGGCAAGTGCGACGATAAAGTTAGGGAAATCAGCTAATTCTCCCTCTTTAGACCCCACTTGGAATATGTTGCAAGTATTTGGAATCCTTATGAGATAAGCTTGGAAACTGAGTTAGAACGTGTGCAGCGAAGATCGGCAAGATACTTTAAAGGCCGTTAAGATACTTTAAAGGCCGTTAAGATACTTTAAAGGCCGTTAAGATAATCTCGTTAGTGTTACTGACCTTTTGCAGCAACTGGGATTGGAAAGGCTTTCAGACCGTCGATTAAAGTTTAGACTCAATCTATTATGTAAGCTCCAAATCGGTCTATTCTCTGACAACGTTGATAATATTTTACGAAATCCGACATACTACGGTAGATCAGATCATGAGATCAGAAAGAGGGAACTAGACTGCAGAACGGACAGATTTAAAATGTAATTTTTCCCGCGAACGATAAGGGACCATAACAGCTGCCAATGAGACATTTAACTAGGTTTGTCGATAGTTAGTGTAGCTCTTAGTAGTAGTAGTACTTTTAATACTTGAATCCTTATCTTTTACTTAGTACTAACAGCACTCCGTGCATGTTTTCTGTATAAGTTTTGAGTCTCTGTCCATTTGTGTAGTTGCAAAATACATAATTAATAACGGTCCCTCTAACATTGGTAGCCTATCTGTAGTGAAGTGCATGCTTGTGAGGTTTCGCCTCGTGACAAGCATTAGCGATTTATGCTAATGCATAATTAGTCGAAGTTACCTTAACTTTAGGGTATTGTGTAATGCATGTTGGTGAATACTAACCCCTTGCCACACACCCCTGAGGTGGCTTGCAGGGTATTTTGTAGATGTAGATGGCCATTTTCGAAATAAATAGCTATCATATACTTATTGAACAGCAAATTTTGTTCAAAGGTGATCCCTATTTCACTGTGAGGACTGAAAGAAGGTAAAGGGTGCTTGGTGTGTTGGTAGGCAGAGGAAATTTGTTTTGCGTTTTAAGAAGGCCATTGCATCAGAATTATCTTGATCCACGCGTATTTTCTATAGGATGACCAAACAACCATTCCTATTCTAACTATAGGTTCAGAACTAATAAAAAATTTGTAAATTTCACAATTAATTTTCTGTTGAATTCTTCAAACTGTACTTGGATTGAAACTTGTGAACTTCTGGAAGAAAGCATTGAGGTGGGAGGCTAGTTTTCTTGTTAGGGCAGAGACACTGGAGATTACGGGTCTAATAACCACATTTGTTTTGTGGATTTTGGGGCGGACCAAGAAATAACAAGGCTGCGTCACAGTCTACGCTTAACCTCTTAGATGTCCCCGTTTACTTAGCCTAGATCCTCACGCAACCTTACCGCTTTAGTTATACCCCTTCCTGAATTATTACCTCTCCCCAATCCCCACCCCCTTCCTCCGGCCCACTGCAGTGAGGCTCACTTCTTACCCTAAGTCCATCTATACAAACCCCAACTACCCCCCTCCCCCGCCAACCTCCAAAGAATACACTTCACCCTCCTCCACCCTCCTTCTACCACCTTCTAACCTACCCCCCACACCCTCACAGTTTATGGATATAATTATATTCTGTGCCTGACAAGAAAATGCACCTGAAGTTTCGCCTATACGATGAACCCGGTCGTATTAAATAAAATTCATGGTGGTAGTTACAAAGTGTGTATTAATTCTGTCAAATAGGGTTTTCACAAAGTTACGCCTGAGAATATCCGGTTAATCATTGGGTTATTATCCTCACAATATTCTTCTATCCAAAAAGGTGTCTGTTTCTCCTATGGGCTACATTTGTTTTTCTTTTTATTGCCTACCGATCCGACCATGAAGTATCAAAAAAATAATGAGTGACTTGTACTCTGCTTAGGGATATCATAATGGCTGATAGCTTGCATAAGACATATTTTTTTCACATTAATTTCAATCTCATCTTTACATACATTGGATAAAACGTGATGGTTTGCGAGAATTGGCTAGTAGTATTAAAAGCTAAACCTTATGACGAGCAGTTCCGCGCGTCTAAGGATTTCGTTTATTTTGAGAGGGTTAGTGATGCACATCTAAGAGTATTATTTCTGCACAATGACCGCTACATTTCATTGAATTATTGAATATTTTACAAGGCTAATGGTTGAATGAGTGAGCGAATGTGAGTGAAGGCTAAAACAATTTTTCCATTTAAAAATATTAATGCTTTTTGTGAATATTAATTTGGAGAAAGTTGGCTGGACATTTGTATTTACGACAATCTTACTACTCTAAATTCGTATCCTCATTTTGGTTGCTCCATAATTGGATTGCTCGATAATAGTGGAACTCATAACGAGAAATTAAAGAGAAAAAATGTGTAAATGACTTTTTTGCGCTTTTGCGCGACAAACGTGTTCCACTTGGGAATATATGTATAGAATCATATTTCTGCCGGCTATGGCTAATGGAATTGTCAAGCTCCCATTAATTCGGAGCTGTACGTCCGCATTTCAGCAATGAATCCGCTTTTTTTCAATCACTATAGCAGATAATATTAATGCTGGTTCAATCATGCCATATCTTAAGTCGCTTTTCTGATATCTAACCTTTTTCTGAAACATAAGAAAGAAGAATTATTATTCTGTATTATATCAGAAAAATAACAGCATGACGAAAATTATTTACATTTTGTATAATTTCATCCGAAAATGATAAATTATCTCTTTTTTAAAATTTATCAGCTACCTAATATCTTCCATATCGCATATTGTAATCCATAAAATATATATGTCGGCCCCGGTGGCGACGGGGAAAAGTGCTCGCCTGCTAAACTGAGGGTCGAGGGTTCGAGTCCCACCTGAGTGGATTTTTCACCACTCAGGACATGAGTGTTTGTCTTTTCCATTGTTACATGTTAATACATCCGATATAAGCCATTCGTGCTGTTTTCGGGTATGAGGAAATAAATAAAAATAAAAAAATAAAAAAAATATATCACTAAACTTTGTAAGCGAATAAATTAATTTTATTCTTCTGTCAGCTTTGTATTATTTGTTTTTATCTTTAAAATCATATAAACTTATCCTTAAGGCCTAATTTCCGTTAAATTTTAACCCACCGTTTATTTTCCCTTAATTGGTTAATTTTGATTCTGATGTGGGAATATGGTAGTCATTCTAGAATATAGCCTTTTTAATATCCCATTTTCTGCGGGCATACTTTTTTTTGTTTCTAGCATAGTGGTTCCTCTCCCGTTAGAAAGCCTGAGTTCCTTTTTATTCGTGGCCATTTTACTGAAATTATCATGAAAAAAATGCTATCATATGCTTTCTTAAAAGTTATTATGGAAAGAAATATCGATTAAAACCAAATTAGATGCCTTTGGAAATTGGTAGCTAAGCAAGAGCTGAAAATATTTTATTTCTGTCGTTACGTAATTGTAGCTTTGCTACTTGACCACTCGTTTGTGCAGTGGTCGCGGTTGTACAAACATGAATGAAACGCATTATAAATCATGAAGGAACTTGGTATATGTTTCGTAAGCGCCAGTTCATTCGACTGAGTGACTAAAAATATTTCGAATACATACTTCACGCCTGTGCGTTCCGGTCGTCACTCATACCTCGGTGAATCAACTCATTCATTCACCCTGTTGTAGAGATCAATAGGCAGTCTGTTTCGGTTTAATTCCAGAGACAGAAGCAAAGGCGGCGGTCTAGGTGATGCGATCCCGTCCGCCTAATCCGTTGCGTACTCCTTTGGAAGTTACGGGTCCTTCGAATGAGGGACTTTAGAACCTTCCGATACAATTCCCTTTTCCCCACCCTATCACTTTGACCCCACTCTCACAACTTACGTAACTCCTTCCACCGGATTATAGTTTTTTTCTTCAACTCTCCGGTCTTGTTTTATTTAAGGACGCGAGTAATAAAAGTCCAACTTTACAATCTCATGAACACAATTTAATCATGCCTCAAAGCTGCTCACTATTCCACGGGGCACTTGGGCACATGAGAGCAGTTGAAAGTCTGAGTAGAGGGGGGGGAGTAGAGAGAAATAAGGGGTACGAAGGGGCGGGGGTGAGAATAAAAGTGGCCCTGAAGTAGTAGGGGGGATCGCGGGTTGGAAGGGGTTGTTTGGGTAACCAGGGAGGAAGTGTCTCCCTTGACTGATTTCACATTCTGTCCCCTGCTGTGCCGCTTCCTTATACATTCCCCTACTTCCTCTTCCACACATCTATAAATAGAAAGTAATAAAATTACGGAGCGCACCAGGGACGTCATGCTTTCATCAGCAATAAAATGAGAATGTGCATAAAACATATTTCAAAACTCATAAAAAAATCCTGTTCGAAAAATGTATTCCTTTGCGTTTTTTTAATTCTCACTTGTTCAGGGAGTGTGTTAAAATTTTGGAAGTGTAAATTCCCATGTAATTCTTCAATCAGCTACAAGGGCCTATACAACAGAATGTGTTTGATCACTAGGCTTTAAAAAGGGGGGGGGATGCGAAAAGTAAGATAATAGCTTGTGAAGATGGAGTAATGGAATGTCTCTCTACCCTTGAACTACAAGCCCTTAACGTGGTGGAATGACATGGACGTTCCAATGACCCATAGGCTTACTGGCTGGATCAATTATTATCGCTCCTGGTAGACCACCCATGTCTGATGGGTCGAAGGGTAGGAGGAAGACGAAGGGTAGTTCCGTGATGTTATCACGTTAAAATAACGTTTGGAACCGGGGGTGGGGGTCCATCTCAAATATCAATCATTCAATGTATGAAATTCATTCACTGCGATTTCATTCCTGGCAACTACTGGACGCCGCACAGTGGGCCAAAATCCAAAAAAGCTGGCCAAAAGTCGAAAAATGAAGTTCGCGCAAACCAACCAAAAACAGTTGATTTATATTAATAAGCATATGCTCTTTAAAATAGGGTACTATACAGAGCATGGAATACGCTATGAAAATTTTTACAGCTGGTCAAAGTAGAGCATGTCAGGGTGATTTTGGCGACCGAAATTTTTCCGTGGAAAATAGCTAGATATAAAGATTTATTAAAGAGTCGTTATTTATAATGTTGGTTTTAAAGTATTTTGATCCCCAAAATTGATATTTATTGCATGAACGAAGATAAAGTTTTTTCCATTTTATTTGTATTTTAATATTTTTATAATTTTTCAAAAATTGTGCTGTTTTTTCATTAAATTTTATGTTTAACGTTAATTATCGTTTTTATCGACATCAGGCTACACGGAGTTATTTGCAGTGTGTGGTAGAGGAAATCATATAGAACAATATTCAGAAGGAAATGTTTGCGATAACTTGCGATTCTAATTTTAACAACCATTTTTATTTAAAACCACCCCGGCCACTCGGGTCACAGTGGCGGCCACTGATGGGGTCCAAGCGAAGCAAGTATATAATTTCCGAGTGTAAAGACGATGGAATGCCAGTTCTATGACATTGATAATTTGAATAGATATTTTATGAATAACTTTTCATATTGATTTTTTCACATTGTACTTAAATGGCTAAATTCAATGTAAATCTTGTCGCAAATTGCAACTTCTCGCAACGTTGGCGACTGGCGATTCTACGATGAGGTCGTCAGGACGTTTCTTAGCAGAGTGATGGGCTAAAATATCTTTGAAAGGATTTTCCATGAATTGTGGAATTCCCTCAGCCATGTTGAGCAGACTGTGGTCGAGGGATTTAGGGGAAGGCTCGTGGTCATGCACGTGCAGCGGCATGCGCCCGCGCCAGCTGGTTGAGGACTTTCGTCCCTCCGTGCTTGCTGGCCCCACAATGCTGCTTTTACAACCTTGCCAATAATGACTCTTTTCTGCTTACCCAAATCCATTGGTAGCTATCTCAAGCTATGCTTTTTACACCTTTTTTGTCTCTTTTTGCAGACTCTTGCCGGCACTTGTTCCGCCAAACGGAATGCTTAGTTAGTTTCCTTAGGGTATTTCTGGTTGTTTTCGCGTACCACATGCATCAGTTGTCCTAGAGAGCGTCGAGTGAACATTCACTGTAAGTGACTGTGCTGTGCAACACTGGGTTGATCTGTTCAACGTTAGAACCGTTTCAAATGAAAATATAGTTACCTACTTGTACCTGGAAACCAAAGTCTCCTTGCACCCGTCTCCGTTTCGTCATGCCTTCACAATGTGTACGTCGCATCCATTGAGGAAAATATTGCTTTCCAATCATACAAGAAGCAGTTTGGTAAGTAAAATTTTAACTTTTAAAATGGATTCCGAGTTGGAGTCAGTAATTTGTTTTTTGCTACCCATGTAAGAATTATGATAGTAAGGCTGTCGATGGAAGTGATTATCTGCTCTTTTTTTCGTTTTGTAGTGTTTATACTAAATTTGTGAGAAATCATGGAGAGTAGAGAAGTGACAGGGTTACAGCTTCATAAAATTGTAGATAAAAAAATTACAGCACGTGAGAAAAAAATGTGATAGATTTTTTGATTGAAAATTTTCAATTGAATGGAGATACCGATGCGAAAGGTATTTTGACGAAGTGCCAACAAACATGTTTTTTCACTAGATATTTTGATAAACGGATAAAGGTGCAGCGAAGGAAGAGCTACTTCAGAGTTAATAATACTAAACGGCTAATAGAAAATTGGCCTGATAATAGATGTACCAAAACCAGGATATGGCACCACAAACGATGGTAACACAGACGCTGTTTTTCGGACCCTAATTATCAGCAAATATTACCGGTAAGAGAAACTGACAACTATTTCAAATTAAAGAAAACATCGCTGCTGAAGTTTAGTGAGATTTTTAGTTAGTTTAATACTTTTCAGGGCTTCATGAGCAACTGATTTCAAGGTTTGAAAATATTTTGAAAGTAATTTCAAGCAGTCGATCACTCAATCACAATGTGTTCAGAAAATACTGTCTAGCAACAGCGAAATTATACTTGAAGCAATACCCTAGGTATTATATGCCACCAACGATGCACAAGCTTCTGATTCATGGTGCAGATATATCCAAGAAAGCAATTCTGCCCATCGGGCAGCTTCTAGAAGATGCATTTGAATCAAGGATTAAGGAAATTATGAAATTCCGGCATCACAATACGCGGAGGATATCAAGAGAGGCAACTAATAAATATACATTTCAGAGATTGCTGTTCAACTGTGATCCCTTGATATCTTCAATTTCATTTCAAAATAGTAAATCAAAGGAAGATTTAGATCCAGAAGTGAAAAACCTAATTGACTATGGGAATGACGAATGTGAAGATGAGAGTGATGACGAGTCATCAGAGGATGAGTAACACTTTTTATCAAAATTATTATTCAAAATATTTATTCAAGTTTTTGATAATAACATTATTGAAAAATATTTGTTTAATATTAAAATTTAAATAATAAATTATCATGCTCTCTGCCTCTGGCTAACATTTATGTTGAATCCTGATCCCAGTAGTGCGACAAAAGTATAGCAAAATGAAATTGACTGGAATATAGCTAATTTCAAGCTAATTTTGCAATAAAAAATGAATTAAATATTTATTTTTTTGGGAAAATGTAATCTACGTAAGCTACAGATTTTATATTTTATTTATTTGACATTTTAACTTGATGCAAGTTCATTTTCATCGAGAAACATATTTTCAATTCCTCCCATTCCGTTGCAGTAGCCATAATTTGTTAAAATGTATTATGCATTAAAATTATTCTTGGACAATTTTTTTTACGGATTTTATAGCTCCTAGCATTATTAATTACAGTATTTTGATAATTATCACAGGAAATTTTTAGTTTAAACTAAACTACTCAACCATCGAAATTAAGCTTTGTCATTGCATATTTAATGTTTATACAATTAATAGCGCTTTATCCGTAAAATATATTGAAAAAATAATGATAAAATCATGTTTATTAGCCCAAAATACCTTAGAAATGCACTTCATGTTGCATATGGACTGGTAATTTTTAGAGTTATTAATTTTGGCCAGCTTTTTTTCAGTTTGGCCCACTGTGCGCCGCCCACTTAGGCGGGTGTCGTGCCCGGTAGCTTGGGAGGCAAGGCCTCCGCGGTCGTCATCATACGAAATCCTTGCACAACATTGTCATCAGAGGACATAGATAATAGAAGGGAGAAGATGAAGAGAAAGAGGAGGAGGATATCAGCGGTGAAAATAGAAATTTGGAATGAAAAGACAATGACAATATCCAGAAAGGTTGAAAATGGTAAATGGAGAAATGGAAAATAGATACTTTTAGGCTGTGTGAGGTGAGATGGAAAGATAGTCGGGACCTTTGGAGTGATAGTTTCAGGCTAATCTATAGTGCGGGAGATGAGAGTCAACGTGGGGTAGGTATGGTGCTGAATACAAAATTGGGTCTTAGGGTAGTGACCATTGAGCATGTGTGTGTGACAGGATACTAGTGGTCTAAATAAAGACACGTCCGATGAAATTTGTACTGATCCAGTTATACATACCAACAAGAAAACGTAAAGAGGAAAGGGTAAAGGAAGTGTACGAGCAACTTGAAGAAATATTAGAGAAATTCTGGGAAAAAAACCTGATAATGATGGGCGACTGGAATGCAAAGGAGGGAGATAGAAGGGACCGATTAGAAGTGGGAGGGTATGGGCTAGAAACAAAAATTAATCGAAGGGAGATGGCAGTTGGCCGCTGTAAAAGAGATAAATTATTAGTGGCAAACACTTGGTTTAAACATCACCCCAGGCGTAGGTACACATGAAAATGCCGGGTGATAATGCGATATACCAAATTGAGTACATAATGGCAAGGCAGAGTTGTAGGAACAGTGTAAAAAAATCGCGAAGCTATCCAGGGCCGAATGCGGATTCGTATCATAACTTGGTGATGATGAACGAGGAACTTAAATTCAAAAGGCTTTGATTAGGTAGGAAGAAAAAGAGATAGAACCTTGAAGCATTGAAAGCGTTGAAAATGAGGTAATACCAAGAGCTGGCGGAAAAGAACATAAGTAAGCAACACGTATGGGAAAACTCGAGAAAAGATAGGAGATTATAAAAACAGACATTGTAGGATTGGCAGAGAAAAAAATTGGAACAGTGGGAAAGAAGAGGGTTAAGAAGCACTGGGTTACGGAAGAAATGATTAGGAAAATGAAGGAGAGAAGAATGTGGAAAAATGTCAACACCGACCTAGTCAAGAGGAAATAAAAGGAATTAAATAATAAACTCCGACGAGTGACCTATCGAGAGAAGGAAAACTGGTGGGACAATGTGAGGAAATGGAAAAGCTGCAGGAATAGAGTAAGTGGGTGCTTTATAATAACAATAGCCACTCTGGAAAACGCACTTCGTCCTGTCTTCAGTCAACCGGTCAATTTTGATGGAGTTTGTAGGGTACCACCGTGGAGTTTTCCAAGGCGACAGGTTAAGCCCCTCACGGATCTGTATTTCCCTCCTACTTCTGTCCCTAAGGTAGCGACGAGGTAGAGGATTATTGTGAGGTGTTTCGGGTGACAGGAAGCAAAAGGTAACCCATTTTTTTAATTGGATGACTTGAAGCTTTATGCTTCTAATGCAAAAGACCTTTGCACTGCCCTGGACACCCTACTGGAATACTGTGAGACTATAGGGATGGAATTCGAATTAGACAAGTGTGAATCCATCTACCTGGCGAGAGGAAGATTTTTGGAAAACAATGAAGACGTACAACTCTTTGACGGGAGTGTCATTCGTCACCTCAAGGACGATGATAGCTATGAATACGTTGGTTTCCACCAGCGCCGAATGCAGGAGGTTGCAGCAGCGAAGGAAAGGCTCACCGCTTAGTACAGACAGACTCTCAGGAACATCTGGAGTTTTGAGCTGTCAGGCAAAAACAAGGTTATTGCCACGAAAATTTTCGCGGTTTCTACACTGCTGTTTACCTTCGAATGCATAAAGTGGAACGTCAACGAGTTGCAGAACCTCGATAAGAGAAACGAGGAAGATGATGACCATCTTCAACGACCATCTTCATCGACCAAGTCTTCATCCGAAATCTTTCGTCGCCTGATTATATCTCTCTCGCAATATAGGTGGAGTATTGAGTCTGGTGGTCTATTGAGTCTGGAGTGTCTCCACGAAAGAGTTGTCCTGGGTACAGCATGCCGAGTGTTGAAAAGCAGGGAACCCCTGCTTAATCTCGTGAGAGTGCACAAGAGTGCGGGAGCAGGGACGTTTCACTTTCAGGCGGCAAAGAGTACAGCGGACGAAACCGGTATCGACTTCTAGACACGACCATATTGTAATTGAAGTTAGACATCCTTAAGCTCGAAATTAAAAAAGCCGAGCAGAAGGCCATGGATGTTTTTATCGAAACATTGTAAAGTATGGGCTATCGAAGGAGCTGACATTTGCCTTCTCACGATCCGCCATTCAGATTTCCTAATCGAGGGTTTCGTCCTTGTATGCTAGGATGGTGTCATAAAAACACTCGTGTACCGCCGCATTATAGTTAAGGCGGAGGTCGCGGACACGAGATGCAGGGCGTGCCGAGACCAGCCGGAGACTTTGAGTTACAGTCTCTCCGGCTGTAGTTACAACACCAAGTCAGCGTATTTAGTTCGGCACAACGCGGCCCTGCGGGTGTTATACTTTCACCTTCGACACCATTATGGCATCGACGAAACACCTGTGCTGCCCTATGCCCCTGTAGGTATTGAATCCGTCCTGGAGAACGATAAATGCACAATCTGGTGGAATTACTCCTCCTCCACCACCAGTTGGGGGCGACCAAGTCTGATATTATTATTGTCGACCACCTCATACAATGCATGTTAGTGATTGAGTTATCGGCTCCGGCTTAAAGGAACATGGATACGAAGGAGGTGGAAAAGCGGAAAAAATATCCAGACCTAATTTTTGTCCTTCGGAAAATGTACCCCGGACACTGTGAAACTGGTAGTCCTTATCATAGGTGTGCTCGGTGGAGTTAAGGGCTCGCTGCTACCATAGCATCAAGTGCCTTCCGTCCTGCGTGGCACAGTTGGAATCATTAGTTGCACATGTGCAAAATGTCGTCATCCTGGGGTCACTCCGTCTACTGCGTACGCATTAACCCACCGCAGCGTATCCGGTACCGGTTTAACCGGTAGAGTACTCAGATGATGACGATGATGAATGGACTGTCTCTGCGGCTGGGTTGAAGTTAAAGGCATTGCTATAGCTTTTCAAAATGTTATTTACGTAATTATGTAAACACCATTTTTTCAACCAGTCATCCCAATTACCTTCCTCTCATTTCCCTGCTTATGCATCATTCTCTCATCTGACTTAGACTTTAGTGTCCTACCACCGTATATTACTTGCTCTATTCATATGATGTGCCTCTTCCTGCAGCAGACTCTCGGCTTATGTAAAGCACTTCGTCAGCTAATTCGTCTTCATCTCACTCTGTCAACACCTCTTCATTCCACTCCACGTCTCAAACGCGTCCAATTTAATATCACATTCTTTCTTCGATGTTCATTTTTTCCACACCGAAAAATGCCACAAACTAAATTAGACTAATCTCTTATCATGGGAAAAATTAGTTTGTGCGAAATATTTTACAATTAAATGACCTATATAAAATCTATGATTAAAAAGAGTAAAAATATATTAAAAACCTTTAAGTTAGTTTAAAGTAGTCTTGCTTCATTAGGTTATTCTCACCTACTCTAACCTTCTTCGCAATAGCATCTCAATTGCCATCAATCATCGCTCAACTCTTCTACTCGAGATCTAAATTTCCTTAGCGAGCATTGCCAAATGCGAAAAGAAACTTTCCAAATATTATTACCAATGAGATTGGATGTACTAGTTTGAACTAAAAGTTGTTAGTGGTTAATTATTTGTGCTAAATCTATGATGATACAAGCATTTTAAAACAAAATTATATTCATGAAATTTTTCTTCAGGCTTCCGCGAAATTTGCTGGTCTACTTCATTGTGACTTCGGGGTTCATCGTGCTTTGTTGCTTTTTAGTCAACCTCCATCTCTTAACCTCTTATCCAGAATTCTTCTCCAGATTGATGTGTTTTCGTTTCATTTGGGCATTGGGTTAAGATTTTGACCTTCTACCTTATGGTGACTACTCACCCCCTGCCACACACCCCTGCGGTGGCTTGCAGGGTATTTAGTAGAAATAGATATCATCTAGATGAGAGGTGAAACGTTGCATACGAAGCATAAAACACGATGGTACCCGGTAGTAGAATAAAACACGCTTGAAATCGTTTGGAATATGTTTTATTTTTAAATGCCAAATTTTCCGTTCCCGGTTTCCGCCCTCTCCGAGTTTCCTTTATCTTTAGTGCCGCTGCTCCCTTAGTGCCACCCCCGGCCCATCTCCCGATATTGGGCTCCCCCTCCCTCTTATACTCTTCCCTGACCCTCCAGGACACCGAGAAGTCCCTTCCTCTCATTTCTCCATCCTTTTTACTTGGACCACTACTCTCCGTCATCCCAAGAGAAGACGCTCCTGCCAACCATCCGACGGCCTTTAAACTTCAGTTCCACGGAAAACGAACTCCCTCTCTCTCTGTCTCCTCAACCCCTTTCAAGGGTTTTATGGCACGGCGAAGCAGAAGACGCCCTTTACGACCCAAAGGATTGTCCCTTCCTATTAAAACGGGCGTGGATACAAGCAGGACGGTGATCCCAGGAGGAGGACGTAGGAAGCATGGTGAAATGAGAAGTGTAGTTGGGGGAAGTGACGAAAGAAATGAGGGATGGAAGGCGGCGCAGTGCGGGGGCGGTTGGGGGCGCCGAGAAGAAATTAAAAGGGGGCGGGATGTGAAAGTGAGAATGGTTCATGGTGCCTGCACTGGGTGAGGGTATGGGTGGGGACGGGGCGGGGGAAAGGGTTGGTTTATTGATCTAGGATAGTTCACCATGCATGCCACCATTGGCACGCTGAAGTAAGTCCATGGGCGCTCAACGGTGAGTAGTAGGTGCTAGACATGAACCAGGTGGTTGAATTTATTTTGATGGAGTTTCTTTAGCCCTGTATTTCAAAGCTTTTTGTCGTTTAGACAGTTATTTAATCTCATTTTTATAGTTTCGGACTAATTTATTTTAGCTTTTGTGATTTCATCTGGTAGGTTTTGATTTAAACAAACGAAATTATGTTGAGAAAACGCACAGAAGGATCACTCTTGTCAGTAAACTTAGGGTAATTAGCAAATAATGACACTGTTCGAGTTCATGCATCTGTCTCCCTTTTTCGTTAATTTTTTTCATATTTCAAACATTAATATTCTTCACTTGCACTATGATATTCAACTCCTTCAGCTTTTACTTACCTGCTGTTTTCGCTGCTACTGACGCATATTTTGTATAAAATGCTCATTTCAACCAACAGAAATGTAAAACCTCCAAGAATTAAATAATATCATTTTAGGCTTGTACTTATCACTTGTACTTATGCACTGTTACTTTAACTGCGCTGAACATGTCAAATTTAGCCATTTTTTTAGATGTACTCGAGGCTTAGAAAAAGGTTTCACTTTTTCTTCAAGGTACAGGAACATAACTAGTTTAATTAATTTCCTTCGTTTTTCCATAAGCCAATCTAAAGCACATGCAGATTTCCGAGAGCAGTAAAAGCTTTTTTATGGTTACAATCTTTAATTGTCATGAAAATGTTCCTAGTTTGCGTTATTTCACTATATGTTAATGATTTTTAAAGCCCTCTGGGGATAAATAAAGTAAAGTCACGCATTTTACATATGCAAACACATTTAATGGGCGTGTTAAAGTAACAAACAAAATTAATTCAGCTACAAAGTTAATTGAGCTTTTTATTATTTCAATGTACATAAAACACTCTGTCTTGGGAAGTAGCATCTATATTTTTACCGCAAATTTTATGGACTATTATTCTCAAATTTGGTATTCGTTATTTCAAGCGCGTGGAGATGCATCAATTGGAACGTTTGACATTACCAGTGACTGCTTATTTTAAACAAAGAGGTTGTATATTTTGAGAATATATTAAATTTGAGACTATGGGCCGTAATGAGAGTCTCACCTCCGAAGGAAGTCTTGGCGAAGGCGCAGGCGAAAATGTAGGAACCAATTCTGTACGAGAGAAAAAGGGTACCTTCGTAGGTCGAAGGGAGCCTTCGACCTAAGTTGATTTCCGCTCTAGAGCACTTACTGCCGATTACGTCATGGCGTTCATGAAAATAACCTAATGAGAAATAGATCTGATGGCCTATTGAATGAGGTAATTCTCTTTAAAATGACAAATACGCTCCAGAAAACGAATAAATTGGTTCTGTTACAGTTCTGCATGAATTAAGCAGTTGAATCGTGTCAGGATAAATAAATACACGCAGTATGAATGTAACCAAGGTAACGCAAACATATTTGTGCCTGCAGAAATTTACGATATTTTGCATCAACTTGTGAGACATGCATTAGCTAATCGTAGACATTCAATTTAAAAGCATTTGCCTATCAAAATTTCTCAAATAGATGACAAAGGTAATAGTAAAAATATTAAATTGTAAACATTTTTCAATTAATAGTTCACTTTCGGCAGCAATTGAGGAAGACAAAGAAAATAACCGAGCCGAGGAGGAAGAGAGTGCAGACGTACAATATTGTAAACAAGTGAAAGGAGAAGGATAAGGGTCGTGGGAATTTTACCTTGCTTAAAAATGGATTGCTCAAGAAACCTCTCAATTTCTTTGTAAAATTGTAATTTTTATGCCTCACAAGGCGTAAATTAAAGCCTAAAGTAATCTTAAGATATAAAGTGTACCTATTTCAATGACATACTGTGACATTGGAACTCAAATCGTAGGTTGAGATACAGGTTGACCTTTGTAATTTGAACAGTTCATATTTATTATTGGGGAAGGCTTGAAGACACATTGCGAAAAGGTTATGTACTTTGGAATTAACATTCTAAAAATTACTGTAACTTGAAGCTAAGCATTTTCTCACAATATTCCTATTTTAGTAGCTCATCCTACAAATTCAAGGGCTATTAACTTTTCTGTGTCCCTGCTTCCAAAGTGCAAGTACTTTCATCTTTCTTCCAGTCTTTACTTTTTGCTTTAATAACCATTGATAAGAGGAGTTTTTTAGTACTTTATTTTCATGAATAGCTAGTTTAAGGGCTTTGACAAATGACTTCATATGCAATTTTTAATCGGATAGCATATAATTTACATCATTAATATATTACCAGTAGGCCATAAACTCCACCTCTCCTTTCCTCAACATAAGCCCAGGCTATATATTCCCACGCAACCTACCCCGCTAAATGCACATGAGTATGCCACAGTGTGGTGAAACGCGCGTCGTGTCAGCGTAAGAAAGTCAGTGGAAATAACAAAGGTGGTTTGCTTATCATGGATATCCATAATTTCCACGAGGTCAGGCCTGAGATCATCAGTTTTATCATTAAATTAAATAGATTTTCAACCCAAGCTAAAAGGTTTTAAACATTTTCATCTAATTTAAAATAGATTTCACTCTTTATGTTAGCATAAAGCTATCTTATACATGACTGTAATGCTAATATCATGTTTCACCATTAATGAGGTTTTTATGTTGTAGTTAACCACCTTATTAATGAAATGCATGCACGGACTGAGGTAATATATTTTGAAAGCTAATCCGGGAAAAATATTTCAGCCAGTTATCAACTATAAGTAGCTAATTTCAAAAGAAAAGCTTATTTTCTCCTTTTGGTTAAATATTGGATTAACGTTTACCAAAGATTATCTAACACTAGACTGTCACAACCGCTATCCTCTGTATGTTGCTGGATCATTGCTTACCCCTTTCTCGTCTACAGCTATTCCCTGTTCTGATGCTCAGAGGTTAATGAGGTTTTTATGTTGTAGTTAACCACCTTATTAATGAAATGCATGCACGGACTGAGGTAATATATTTTGAAAGCTAATCCGGGAAAAATATTTCAGCCAGTTATCAACTATAAGTAGCTAATTTCAAAAGAAAAGCTTATTTTCTCCTTTTGGTTAAATATTGGATTAACGTTTACCAAAGATTATCTAACACTAGACTGTCACAACCGCTATCCTCTGTATGTTGCTGGATCATTGCTTACCCCTTTCTCGTCTACAGCTATTCCCTGTTCTGATGCTCAGAGGTTAATGAGGTTTTTATGTTGTAGTTAACCACCTTATTAATGAAATGCATGCACGGACTGAGGTAATATATTTTGAAAGCTAATCCGGGAAAAATATTTCAGCCAGTTATCAACTATAAGTAGCTAATTTCAAAAGAAAAGCTTATTTTCTCCTTTTGGTTAAATATTGGATTAACGTTTACCAAAGATTATCTAACACTAGACTGTCACAACCGCTATCCTCTGTATGTTGCTGGATCATTGCTTACCCCTTTCTCGTCTACAGCTATTCCCTGTTCTGATGCTCAGAGGTTAATGAGGTTTTTATGTTGTAGTTAACCACCTTATTAATGAAATGCATGCACGGACTGAGGTAATATATTTTGAAAGCTAATCCGGGAAAAATATTTCAGCCAGTTATCAACTATAAGTAGCTAATTTCAAAAGAAAAGCTTATTTTCTCCTTTTGGTTAAATATTGGATTAACGTTTACCAAAGATTATCTAACACTAGACTGTCACAACCGCTATCCTCTGTATGTTGCTGGATCATTGCTTACCCCTTTCTCGTCTACAGCTATTCCCTGTTCTGATGCTCAGAGGTTAATGAGGTTTTTATGTTGTAGTTAACCACCTTATTAATGAAATGCATGCACGGACTGAGGTAATATATTTTGAAAGCTAATCCGGGAAAAATATTTCAGCCAGTTATCAACTATAAGTAGCTAATTTCAAAAGAAAAGCTTATTTTCTCCTTTTGGTTAAATATTGGATTAACGTTTACCAAAGATTATCTAACACTAGACTGTCACAACCGCTATCCTCTGTATGTTGCTGGATCATTGCTTACCCCTTTCTCGTCTACAGCTATTCCCTGTTCTGATGCTCAGAGGTTAATGAGGTTTTTATGTTGTAGTTAACCACCTTATTAATGAAATGCATGCACGGACTGAGGTAATATATTTTGAAAGCTAATCCGGGAAAAATATTTCAGCCAGTTATCAACTATAAGTAGCTAATTTCAAAAGAAAAGCTCATTTTCTCCTTTTGGTTAAATATTGGATTAACGTTTACCAAAGATTATCTAACACTAGACTGTCACAACCGCTATCCTCTGTATGTTGCTGGATCATTGCTTACCCCTTTCTCGTCTACAGCTATTCCCTGTTCTGATGCTCAGAGGTTAATGAGGTTTTTATGTTGTAGTTAACCACCTTATTAATGAAATGCATGCACGGACTGAGGTAATATATTTTGAAAGCTAATCCGGGAAAAATATTTCAGCCAGTTATCAACTATAAGTAGCTAATTTCAAAAGAAAAGCTTAATTTCTCCTTTTGGTTAAATATTGGATTAACGTTTACCAAAGATTATCTAACACTAGACTGTCACAACCGCTATCCTCTGTATGTTGCTGGATCATTGCTTACCCCTTTCTCGTCTACAGCTATTCCCTGTTCTGATGCTCAGAGGTTAATGAGGTTTTTATGTTGTAGTTAACCACCTTATTAATGAAATGCATGCACGGACTGAGGTAATATATTTTGAAAGCTAATCCGGGAAAAATATTTCAGCCAGTTATCAACTATAAGTAGCTAATTTCAAAAGAAAAGCTTATTTTCTCCTTTTGGTTAAATATTGGATTAACGTTTACCAAAGATTATCTAACACTAGACTGTCACAACCGCTATCCTCTGTATGTTGCTGGATCATTGCTTACCCCTTTCTCGTCTACAGCTATTCCCTGTTCTGATGCTCAGAGGTTAATGAGGTTTTTATGTTGTAGTTAACCACCTTATTAATGAAATGCATGCACGGACTGAGGTAATATATTTTGAAAGCTAATCCGGGAAAAATATTTCAGCCAGTTATCAACTATAAGTAGCTAATTTCAAAAGAAAAGCTTATTTTCTCCTTTTGGTTAAATATTGGATTAACGTTTACCAAAGATTATCTAACACTAGACTGTCACAACCGCTATCCTCTGTATGTTGCTGATCATTGCTTACCCCTTTCTCGTCTACAGCTATTCCCTGTTCTGATGCTCAGAGGTTAATGAGGTTTTTATGTTGTAGTTAACCACCTTATTAATGAAATGCATGCACGGACTGAGGTAATATATTTTGAAAGCTAATCCGGGAAAAATATTTCAGCCAGTTATCAACTATAAGTAGCTAATTTCAAAAGAAAAGCTCATTTTCTCCTTTTGGTTAAATATTGGATTAACGTTTACCAAAGATTATCTAACACTAGACTGTCACAACCGCTATCCTCTGTATGTTGCTGATCATTGCTTACCCCTTTCTCGACTACAGCTATTCCCTGTTCTGGTGCTCATTTTACTAGGTTTTAGCGTTAAAAACTAGGTTTTTAGGACACTAATCTCACTTAAAAATATTAAATTTTTATTACTTTGACGGTTATTTATAAAAACTAGATAAATGATTTCCTAAATACTAAACTGTTTCAGTTCAATTTGTAGTAATTGGATTCTGTTTAGAGATGCCTCACACTAGGAGACGATTTTTCTTTCATTGCATATAGTAGCTGCCACCAGTGTTTGAAAAGTATGAAACTGTAAACAGGCTCTAAGTAAAGTATTAATTATAAAACGGGATATCTCAACTGTGTTGCAATCGACTCAAATCCGGAATAATGAATAGTTTTTAGAATGAAATGATATCTCTTTTAATATTTTTGTTTGACAACTCCACATAGAATTTAGTGTTCGTAATTCCCAGCCTCCCTCTTTGTCTACCTCCCCGCTCTCCCGTCTCTTCCGTTCCGGTTTTCTTATCTCGGGCCCATTCTCCGCTCACGAGCGATTCCCTTGCCTCGTGGGCGCACTCATTCGTTTCGTCTTTTTCCACTCTCACGGAGATTCGAGCGCGCACGCAGACCAGCCTCCCGTGTGTCCCGTCTTGTTCTCCACCCTGCTCCACCCCCCGCCTCCCTGCCCCACCCACCCACCCCCTCCCACCCACCCTCGATTGGGAGCCTTGGAGCACGTCCTCGCCGCTTCATTCCCCATCTCTTCATATTCCGCGCGGTGTATCGGGGCCTCTCCTCGCTAGACAAGACTTTCGAGCAATATTTCCGGTTATAAAAAAATTAATGAAGAGATGTGAAAGGGAAACCTGCCCATCCGTGGAATCCATTTCCATTAGGAAATCCCTCTCACTTTCTCCGCTGTAGTCTCATCCAAACTCGGGCGTGGCAGTAGTTAATCCGGAATTTTTTGTTATTTTCTCTATCGCCGATTTCGCGACCAGAATGGATTAAAACCCGAGCTCCTTAGATTTTTCATTGAGAGTCGTTGCACGGATGGTGTTGGATGTTACGCATCGATTGCTAAAACATCATCTAGAGCAGTGATTCCCAATTTTTTTATTTGCATACCCTCTTAGTCGCCCATTAATAAAAATTGTATCCCTTACTTAAGAGAAATCTTAACATATTATATGCAGTCTCGCTGCTGTTTCAAACTAAAACCAGCTATCATTTTATTTTTCGCGTACCTTTATGCCGCCAAGTAAGTACCCTTAATATGGGTATACCACAGGTTGGGAATCGCTGATTTAGAGCATTAATATATATATAACTAGCAGACCTGCTGCCTGCTTTGCAGGCAGTCTCTGTCAGATGTGCTCTTGAGATACCCCACTGTTAATTTTACATCCCCAAAACAGCAAGCACGGGAGCAATATTTGACATACATTAACAAATACTGGTAATGAATTATCTCCGAGGTCCGTTTTTCGCACATTCATATAGCATTCGTAATGGTATAAGCAATACTTCTACACGTTCGACGTGAAGTTTGTACCAATATTGAGACAGCGGCTCACGCAAATGTATTGAAACGTTTACGACCTTTGGTATTTATCCAGACGCTTTAATGCATGGAAAACTGTTGAGGTTCATTTCACTAACGCTTACGCTAATCGTATCTCTTATGCAATAAACCAAATCAAGGGAATGGCAATATCAAAGCACTTAATTGGTTATATTAACGTTTTACAGAGTTTACAGAGATTTGTCACGAACTTTATTGTTTGGAGTGGCATACATTTAAACATTCACCCGGATAATTTCTAAATATCTTCACTAATTGCCGAACTTTGCCTTCATTCGCGTAAAAGTAGCTATATATCAAGGGAAATAAAAGAAACCAGGTAGAAAGAATTTCATAGATGGTTAATCGCTAACTAATTAACACATGACTCTTGTCTACTAATTTCGTTAATTGAAAAAAAATACTACGAACATACTTCACTGCTGCTTCTGCGTAAGTGTAAAAAGGTTGGTTGTTTGCATAGAACTATACCCTTCAGGAATTACAGCTATCACTCCAGTAAAAAACTCCACTAATTGTAAGCTATAGTATTATGCCAGAGTCACTTCATCACATATGCTTCAGTCTTGTGAGAAATGATTCCAATTCTTCTTAAACGTGTGGCTAAAATCCTTCACCAAAATAAAAAAATAACCCACTTTCATTTGACAGAAATGAAAAGAAATAATACAGATATCGTAGTGCAATCAACATTTACCTAAAAATGATAGATTAACAACGCTTATATGGCCACACGGTTTGTAACTGATTGCAATTTAATGAGTACTGTTTGTTTATTTCACCGTTGCTAACCTAAATAAATTCATCGTTGTTAAGCATTTTTTACGGATTATTAGCTTAATAGCCACGGTTTTTTGTATTTTTCTATGCACCACCAACTGCTAAGAATGCAAAAGTACTACCAAATCAGACAGACAGAGAATCCACATTTAATGCACCAAACCACATTTCTCTAGCTTAAGAATTGAGAGAGAAATAAACAAAATGGATGCATAATGACTGACTAACTGACACGCTACAAAATTAATGTTTATTATAGATGTCAACAGATAAACGTGATTTTCGTACTTAGCGGAAGCCGATTGTACGATTTTACATGAGTGTTTCAAGGTATTCCAATACATTTGATCACGTTATGCATGACAGCATTGCGACACGGCAAGAGTTTTTCCCAGGGAATTGGCTTATGCTAATTCGCCAAAAGGGATTTCAAACCGCGGTGTAGTGGGTACGTGGCATTTAAATTCACTAGTATATGTTTCTGTACCTGTGCAATTGCATATTCAGAATATTCATAATACATGCATAGAAAAGAAAATTTGTAACTGATGGCTAAATTGATTTTTCAAGAAAAACTCCCTCCCTAGCAGCGCGATCTAAACCACCAGTTGTTGTCCATTTGCCTGGTGATATTTTATTTAAGAAGAAGAGCAGATTCAATTCATAGTGGTAAAATATTCAAGGAATGCCTCTCTTAATCCCACCCCTTAGATAGGTACTTCCGTATTCTCGTAATCAGTGGTGAGCGATCAAATTTTTATCCGTGAATTTAAATTTTTAATCCTGCAAAATAAAAATTGGTATCATCCAGTGGTGAACTTTTATGCTGTCAGTTGTGAAATAAAGGCACGCAGCCTAAAGCAGCCAGCCTCCACCTCCAGCCAGTTTTCATATCACAGTGGAGGAACAAAAGAAATGAGTGGACTATGAATTGGTGGCTGCAAGTGGCAATATCCTATCGCGATAGGTGGGTTTTTCCGAAATGTTATCAATTAAAAGGTAAATTGAGTAGGGAATTCAGTCAAGAGGTTTTCCGATAAAGCTGAGAATCCGGCTAAGAGAAAAAGAACCGATTGTACCAGTTTATATATAAGTATCAGAAATGCAACCGGTGATAATTTCATTGCAGTTGTGTTATGCTTGTAAACGCAAATCAAGTAGTTTCGAGAATGATAAAAATTTACCGTTTTCTCACAATTAAAGTGCCTAATTCACCTTTGCTCTTGCTCATTTCTAAGATGCCTTTTAGTATGTTTCTAATTTGTCCTCAAAATACATTTATTTACCTTTGCATTGGTTTTCCTAATTAGGACATGTGACGAAAGAGTGCACGTTTTGAAATGACATTTTGTTATTTGGACAAGGACACCTTTGAAAATAGCTTCGATAACCGTGATCAGTTTTGCGAAATAGCTTGGAAATCCGTTAGAAATAATGATTGAGTAATAAGTAGATGTAAAAAAAAAGATAATGTAATATAAAGCGAAATTATGTTCATTGTTTCGTAAAATTAAATTAAGTAAAAACCGCTAGTATTTTCTTGTCCTCATGTTGGCAGTCTTTAAGCGTTGGAACGGTGGTTTCCGCGGTGATTTGATCAATTTATTTTGTTCGGGTTTCTCCCTCGTTGATTCATGTTTATGGACATAAACATGAATCGAGAGAAACCCGAACAAAACAAATTTAGTCTTTATGCTTCATTCATAAGTTGCGAAAGAAAAACTCGTATTGTAATATTACTGTCGAAAACATAACAAAATGATCTCGCCATTGTTTCTGGGTTATCACCGCGTGAGAACTATGTTGTTGACGACAGTTTCGCTGGTATTGATCAACCAATCAACGTCACGGAAACCTAAGAAAAACCTAAACATGAGAGGATATTACCTAGAAATCTTTGGTGACAATCAAGGGTCTGACACTCACATTACTCCAATGGTTATACCACAATTACACCCAGAGCACTCTAGCGGTCAGGTGCTAACTATCAGCGCAACAACACGACAGGTATACTCTTGAATTGAATATCTTGCAAACTGAATTGGGAAACTATCTATTGATTTCTCAGAGGAAACTTAAAAAGGTAATTGTTCAATCAATTATGCATCCTGAAAAATTCTGGAACCAGATTGCAGCGCAATAATGCCGTCCAGTCCTTCTATTGGCGTTTTCGCAGGGTACTTTCTCGGCCATCTTATTTGTTTACTTACGGTTGCGATGTCGATGTCTTATGTGGTCCCAGGCGTATTTTAAATGTACACTGATAAACGTCTTACAACAAAAAGAATAACTACTGCATTTTTTCACAAAAAAATAAAAGGTTTATGGGAAAAGCATACATTCTTTATTTTTTTCACGCATACGTATTTTCCATTTGCGCCTGAAACAATTGGTGCTAGTAGTAATACATACGAGATATCGCAAGTCCGTCAGACCCTTGAGGACAATCGTAAGCTGGTTCCCTTTAACAATGAGGGAAATAGGTTATACTAAAAGAATCTATGAATCAAATTGAGCTAATGGTATAAATATTCTTTGTAAAAACTTGAGTAATTTTAATAAAAAATAGATTATGAGTACAGATATATATGAAAATGGATTACGGCAACTCATTAAATGCGTAGGGTGAATACAATTTGTTATGTTTCAAGACACAGGAATACTCTTGTCTTATCTCGTGATTATTTACTCCCCGCATCATTATCACGCCTTATTTATTTGTGTATTAAGACCCTCGATTCCCTGTTCTTGTTGATGAATTATCCGTCTGAGATTTTTCACGTTCGTCACAAATTAATGCCTCCTGACCTAACTTTCATAAAATATTTATCTCCAGGCCTTCTCACTGCAGTCTCAGGTCACCTCTTATCTCGTGGATTTCAAGAATCCAATTACGGGCAAGGCTCTTCGTATTTCCATGTAGCTCAATGTCTTCCCTTCGCTGAATTCTTGATTAGCGTCTTTTCTCGGCGCAGAAAATGGCAAATGACTTTTAAATATTCTTTCCAGAATCACGAAGTTTGTTTTTCAATCACGTAACTTGCAATTCGTGATTTGATTCCGTGACTTGGCAATTCGTAACACGCGTTACCAAAGTTAGGAACAAGTAGCCTAAGGTCTTTTTAATAATATGCTATAAGATTAAACTTTTAGTTTCATTGTTTACTTTTCACATCAATATATCTACTTCTATTTATATCATATCGAAACCCCTTACAATACCGGAAAAAAGCTTCCATTTCACTTTTATGCTGCAAGCCTTATTGCATGCAAGTTTTAAAGTTATGTTCGATGCCTGACTTTAATTGAGCATACAATTAACATTACGTTCAATAACAACTATGATGGAAAGAAATTATTACAAAAATTGAAGAGAATACGTTGATTCTCAATGAATTACAATAATAAAATGGCATGCTGATTACGACAATTGAACGTACCACATTAGTTACTATCGTACTTGTTCTCCTAAATGCATTTGTAAAGTTCTTAACATGAACCCGTGGTTTACGAAACGATGCCTTAAGTCAGGATTTTCCTTAGTTCCAGTTTTTTAGTTTCATCACAATGTGAATGACTTCCGTTTCTTTTTATATCTTTTCCTGGTGCTTATTTGATGAAAATTTATAGTGGAACGTAGCTAATGCTTACTCTTCAAATTCTGTCATTTTATTTGCATCAAAGATTTATTGAATCATAGAGAACTAAAACCATTTTGAAAGCTCTCATTCGGTTACACTTCATGTATTTATGATTTTCTACTAAAAGTAAAATTTTTATGAAAATTATAAAATTCATTTACAGTGTAGAGGCCATAATGAGTTATAATGGAACTTATCTGTTCCCTTCATCCCGCGTGGAACCCATGCATTCTGCAATTAATCTGACCTTTGACTTTATCTTTGACAAACATATTGTGATTTCTTTCTAGATTTTGATATCAAGTGAAAATATGTCGGTAAATCAGTATAAACTCTTCATTTTTGTTTATATACAAACGGAAACAATGAGGATGCCGAGTATCTAGCAAATACTTCAAATAGTCGTGGTTTACTAAATAAATGTGGATATTTTAATATGATAATAACTGAACTGATATTATACCTATCCTACTCGCATTTGGTAGGGAGAATCCACAAAGATTGTATCTTCCGACCACCCGAAGTTACTTCGCAGTATTCTGTAAAAGTGTAACAGCTTCTCTAAATTTACCACCAGTGAAATAATAAATTCATGGACATTACTTTCAAGACCACCACTTGCTCTATGAAAATCAAAGCAGTAAAGTTTTTACTTAACATATAGAGTTTAATTGTGTGCTATAGTAACTCTACTTTAAAAATTTATAATTTGAATAGTGTAACTGAATGAAAAGCTTTAAAAAAACCTACAGATTCGCGCAAATAATTTTTTTGTAATTAAAAACGCTTTTTTATACCTTAGTGGTGACTGGGCACCTCGCGGGCATTTTCACTGTGGACGTTTGTGTTTACCGAAACTGGAAGGAGTATGGTTTATCTTACTATAGTATACTTGAGTGTTTTCTAATAGCCGTGACTGCCAATCGTCGTGGTGCATGTCACTTTGGTGAAGAACAGGCATCTAGATTTTCGGGATAACAAGCCTGCGGAACGAAAGAATAATGGGGAGACTGAGAGGGTAATGAAGATTAAAGGCTCCATCCTTTCATCTCCATTAACGCGTGAAACAGTGTCGTCATTTTTGTCCTTCCGCTAAACTCTGCGCCGCGGTGGCTGATCCAAGGAAACAAGCTCTTAATGGCTACCCACCCAGACTACCCACGTCAACGCCATCTGCTTCTCATCCACAGGACTTACGGTTCCGTCACCCAATTCATTGCTAATGCATCGAATAGAACAATTTTTTAATTCTTGGATTTTTTAAGGTAGTTCCACCGTAAAATTACTTAAATGTCGTTTTATTCATATTCTGTCTACTTGTATAAAAAACTGTCCTCTATCTGATATGAACAACAACAGAAAACTATTTAATTGAAGGAAATAATCCAGAGAAATTGAATAAAAATAAAATATATGCATCTTACCACCTTATTATTTTAGTTATTAGGGAATTAATGCCGTAATTGAAGTCAAAATGCGGTAATTCGTAGGAAATGTAGCTGCAGTCGGCTCCAATTGCTGGAAAAAAGTGATTATTTAAAATACATTCGTGGAACAATCTGCATTTTTTCTACTTTACTTTTGGTTTTCTGTAGGTAACGCATTTCATCAACGAAAGCAGGATTTTTTGGACAAAATATAAAAAAGGTGGAATTTAGTAGATATTTGTTTTGACTCACACAGTCGCGGCGGAACCTCCTTAAAAGTCATCGAGATCATGCTAATTTTTGTGCTACATATTTGCCGTTGGGTTTAAAAGTGGGGGTAATGTCTCACTCAGAGCATCCATTATAGCTACGATTCATTAAAATGTGAAAGTTGAGCCAAATTTTTAAGCGAGCAAAAATAATGCCATTATCTTTTTATTTGTAGGTTATCAATAATCGGAAAGTTGATTAAAAATTATTTCAGTGGAATCATCGCTTAAGTTTTTATCTTGTTCAAAAAGGCAAATATGAGAGAAAAGGTAGACTGGAACGCGATGTAGAGCTTCTCTGCAGCTGAACTACTCAATTGTGCTAATTCGAATGTCTTATTACTGTGTTTGTTGCTAATTTTTTGGCTTCTGCTGGTTAGGGAGTGCATCACGTACGAGTCGCAAGTAAACACAATACGACTAAAGAATATACCACACGCAACTTACCTAGACACGTATGCGTATCCACGTCGAAATTCAAGACTCGGGCCATTGGCATCATGTAGTAAATACCTTGCAAGCCACATCTAGCGTGTGTGGCATGTGGTGAATTCACACCAGGCTTGTAATGCTCGTCTCACTTCAAATTTGAACCACGCACGCTCTACCGGCCGATACGTGGGGACCAGGAAGAAACCAGGAGAGCAATGCCAGGCAAAACCAGGAACTAAGGGAGTGCTACGTTGACAAACGTGCTAACATACTACCGATTAGTGTTACTCATACTTTTAAGGTAGTTTGAGCGAAGAACCACTTCACCTATAATTTGATGAATTTGGCCTTATTTTAAAGAAAAAAACTCTCATCTTACCAATGTTATAAAAATATCAACCCGTTGCCGAACTACTTTTCGAGCAATTTGCCTAAAAACTTAAACTGTTTTACATGGGATAGATTATGGCTGTACGCTCCAGAGGGAGATTATTAAACAGATTAGGAACTTTTAACACCTATATTTCGTCAAAAAACTAGCGGTGTGTAGATTGCATGTTTTCTCAACTATTTATAAAAAATAATGTATTACTCACCGTAGTAATTTCTACAGAATCGCAAATAAACCTGCTGTTTTGAAGGATTTTCAGCCGTACGGCGGGAAAAAATGAGTCAAGTTAGAGACTTGTGTAGCTTTATTTATTTAATTACTTCGAATTTTGATCATATATATCTTTTCTATATCTTTTCGCCATTAATATTACAATATTTTTTTCGAGACTTCTTACAGACGCTGAAATCAAAAAAATAAAATTTGAATATGGTCTCCATTATGACTAGGGAACTATCTCGCTCAAACCTTCTTAATAAATGGATATGATATTCAGAGGAACGTGCGTGCCGTCTTCTACTCAGTCACATCCGAATCTCCTGCATTTCGGTTTGACCACCTTCATTCAGCCCCATCAGTTCTCTCTCTACCCTCCACCACCACTGTGATTCCCCACTCCTCGTACTCCTCCAACCATTAATTTCTGCCCCGCGATGGTAGCGTGCTCCGTGTTGCACGCGAAGGCATTTGTTCGTTAGGGACCATTCAATTACTACGTATGGCGTTTCGGGGAGGGAGGGGGGCTGGGCTTTTGTTACGTTGTCTTACGTAGAGGGGTGAGAGGCGGTCCGAGACAGTCTTACGTAAGATATAAGTCACTTCTGAATTCATATTTTTTATCACTTGGTAAAACTATTTTCGGAGGAAATATCTTACTTTTTAGGATGAGGCGGTACGCCAGAATGCATGCTAAACTATAGAAAAAACGTACAACCAATTCGTTGCGTTCATTTGTTTGCAGATGTCGCATTATCAAAAAACACATGTTTTGCGAGTAATGCGTACAGCGAATCACGAAATAGCGAAAACCGTTATCGATATCCGTGATGACGTTAATTTTTGCGCTTTTTGACATAGAATCCCTCATAGTTCACTATTTATGTCCATGGTTTCAAATATTTCTGATAATTTACGTAAGATTTGGAGGGGAGGGTTTAGGGTTTGTGAAATCTTACGTTATCTTATATGGAAGGGAGGGTGGGGGGGGGGGAGAGGGTTAAAAAGTGGTAAAAATCGCCTTACGTAATACTTGAATAGCCCTTTTAGGCCCTTCCCCCGGCCGCGGGGGCCCTCAGATTGCGAGCAAGGAAAGAGGCCTTACTTAGAAGGTGTAAACCTCCAGAACGGCGTCTAATTAACCAGCAAACCTCCGGAGTGCACTTGAATCGGCTCACGTGTCGTGTATGCCAATTTAATGGTTTTCCCTTTGAATCGCATGACTTTCGCCCGAATTGCGTGGGGGACTGGACTCACAACCTCCTCCCCGTCTTCTCTGCAGCGCCAAGGAAACACTATCCGTTCAGGTAATCCGAGCGGGTATTCCGTAACCATGGGAGGTCGCGGGAAACGTGTCCATCTATAAAGTTCCCTTTTTTATTCATGGCTTCATTATGCTGGGAACTTGCGCCTGGAATTGCGCACCTTACGAAAAAGAGAAAATTCTGTGACCTTGTAGGAGAAATGTTTCCTCGAGGTAAGGCGGGAGGATTGATGAAAATAAAAATAGTGCAATAAAAATGAAAATAATTCGTTTATACTGTGTTAACTTTTGGTATATTTCGACTAAAAGATATTAAGAGAGGTTTCAGCTGTCCGATTGAGAAATAATTTATTTTATTTCCAGGATTCCGCCATTAATCCGCAAGGTAGTTAAATTTTCGTGAATCTTTATGTCCGCGTTGCAATTACGTATCCTGTATGAATATCTCTTACTATTTTTTAATTAGCTTTCTTTGTTGAAAAATAAAGACTAATTCGAGAAAAAGATGGATGGTTTTGAAACAATGCACAATGGCATTCACGGCATTGGATGGATGTTTTTTATTGTTCCATTTACTAATAATGTAGGCAATTATTTTTTTTCTTCTTTCACGTGATATAGGTTTAGTAATTGGTAAATTATTTGTTCTCTCGGCCGAAGTTTTGCATTTTTATACATACTTCTTCAAGGCTACAATGAAAATGATTGGGCGTATTGTACTTCAATTAAATATGGTTTAAATTTTGGTACATAGTTAAGTTAAAATGTGTATAAACATGTGATTTTTAAAGTTAATTCAGAGAGAGTTTCTTCAGAATTTGATCAAAGCTTGATGGTGCATTTGTTTCTATTTCTTGTTTGTTTGTCAATTGTTGATAATTAATGTTCTTTCAAAAATTAAAATAAAATTAAGTGTAGTTTATAACATATAGGAGTTAGGTCTACTCGTATCAGAACAAATAGCAAGAGAGTCTTCAAAAATGCGGATTATATAATAGCACACAGGAAACATAAAACACAACACAAAAGTATCAATTCGAGATTTAAACATGAAAATCTTAAAGATCTGAAAAGTAACGTCTTTCATTTGATGCCATGCAATGATTGTAACAATATGTCTGTTAGTCAAACATCCCAATAACTGAAAAATATAATCTTCCAGCATTAAACTTCATTAAAATCCAATATTCAATTATGTGCACTAACAGATCATACAATCAAAAATAACCACACATTTTATATCAGACTCACAAAAATAATAGATTTGGAATCTAACCTATCTAATAGATTATTTAAAGAAATGGTGCACATTACAAATAACAAAACATCATGCAATAAAGAAACAGACATCGCCAAATTAAGTAAAATTTGTTATAATTTGATATGTTATGACAACACTAAATTTAATTTTGATTTTTGAGAGCACCTGAATGTACAACAATTGACAAATAAACAATAAATAGCAACGAAGGCATCAGAAACAGTTAATTCAGAAGGTATGTACTCTCTCTGAGGTGACTTGAAAAATATTTGTGTAAACACTTTTTAATATAACTTTGTACCTTAATTGTGAACCATATTAAATTGATGTACAATACGCCAAACTATTTTCATTGCAGCCCTGAAGAAGCATGTGTATAAAACTGCGAAACGTCGGCAAAGAGAAATATTAATTTAAAAATTAATAGGCCTATATCTCTTGAAATAGAAAAGAAGTCATGATGAAGAAATATCTACATTTTTACTATTGATATTATTGTAAATAATAAGCAACTATTAGAGTCCAACAAATAACCGATAATTCGGCCTGATGCATGGTAAAACCTCGCCGAAAAATGTATTGGAAGACCCTTGCTCTTTTATAACGTCCAGGCTCAATAAAATATCTTTTGGAAAATATTTCATATAGTTGTCCCTTTATCAGTTGATATACATATTTGTTTGACCCCTCTACTTCAAGATGTGACCTTCTCTGGATTTCACCGATATTGTTGGTTCTGTCAATGGAATCACTCATATCTGCACTTTGCTCTGATTATACCGGCAGCCTAGGTCGGTGGAGCTCAACAGGCCCTGCTGGCGACGCAGCAAGAACAGAAAGCAAAATCTGTAACACCATTGAATAGTTCTCTTTTGCCAAGCTCTTATTAATTATTGGCGAGCTATAGGAAATTCAGAGCAGCCCTTGTAAAGGGATACAATATAACGGCAATACTTTCGTGTAATGTGTAGTGTTTTAGTCTTCCTGTCTATAAATGACGAACGCGCTCAATATGTGGTTATGAACTTACGTTTAATGTCTTGGTTCTCAATTTAGGTGCCTGAAGGCATTGTTATTTCAAGGTTGCATTTTTATATTTAATGATAATATGGTCCAAAAGGTTATTGACTTGATTGACTTATTTTATTATCTTTTTCAGGTGAGTGTCAATGGCCATTGAAAGCTGCTAGCAGTAATGGTGAGCGGTATAAATATTACCTCATCTAAGCATTAATCTTTATTGCGTTGCATGTTTATTCAAAAGCCAAAGTTTAAGAGCTTAGCATTCTTTGAGAAATAATGTTTGAGCATGATCCGAAGAATAATTTAGCATGTATTTCCAAACATATGTTGCCCTTCTATCATGTGATTACGAGAAGGGAGAGCCGACCGTATCAATACCGCTTGGAAACAAAGATTCGAGGGGCGGGCAGACAGAAATTCCCAAGGACAAAAATGACCTCCATGTAAATCAAGTCCATTCTATATTCTGCGCACGATATTAACTCTCACTGCTTTAATGCTTCTTGGCAAAATCTTGTCCTCCATTTAAAGAATCTAAAACCTTGAGTGACAAATGACACCAACTGGTGCTTTGCAAACAGTTACGATTCATTGGCCCTATATAATTGGCTTCGTGTTGTATTGGCTTCATTATAATGCTGAACGTTTTTCTCACATGATCAATTGCTCTTACAGATTACTTTTTTCCGCTTTCCTTTTATGTTCTGTCATATTATGTGACAGAACTAACATAAAATTTTATAATAGCACATTATATGTTACTCACATATTAGGTGCCATTATGAAGGGTATGGCGCAAAGTGGGTATGAAGCTAACCCATGTTGTTCTTTTATAAACATTTCTCATGTATTGCGCCAACATTTCAATTTACCTTCACCATGAAATGTCGACTTGTATATCTGGAGATAAAGTATTTTCGGACACTTTACACTTCTCCTTTTTTTAATCATAGTGGTATCGCTTGTTGAGTTTTGGGTTTTTGTTTAGTTTATAAACCATACTTGTATTTGAGTGTTATATCTAAGAGCGCAATTGACTGATCTAGTTAGAACCTAATTAAATGATAACCAGTTCTTTATGGAGAATGAATATGTTACAATATGCAAAAGGGTCACGATGGTCACCATCTACAGAGTATATAATCAGGGCAGCACTACCCAAATTATTGCTCGAGTACTTACCCTAAGGGTTACGAGCGTAAGGAAATTGAGAAAAGTAGGACTCAAATCCAAATATTCATTCCCTATAACGTCCAAATATTGAGTTGTTCTACTTCATAGTTGATTATTGGGTCACTTAATCGTATTTGAATATTTGGGAAACTCACCTCATCGTTCGATCTCGCGTGAAGCTACCTGATCGACTATTCCAAACAGTGGCTGGGCACGCAGTCCATACAACTGGCGCCCACTTACATTGCTAGCGCTTCTCATTATTGAAAATACCTCTCTATACTCTTCGTAATTTATGTGCGTTAACAGCCTCTTGATACCCGTCCAATTTTATGCACCTAGTTCGATCACAAATATGCTGTCAATGTTACATTTTGGACTTCCTATGTTGGAAGTACGTGCTATTATTATGAAGGCTTTGAGGAGGTTCCGCCGCGACTGTGTGAGTCAAAACAAATACTAAATTCCACATTTTTTATATTTTGTCCAAAAAATCCTGATTTCGCTGTTGAATTGTGTTACCATTAGAAACCCAAAAGTAAGGTACAAAATATGCAGATTATTCCACGAATGTATTTTAAATGAGCACTTTTAACCAGCCATAGGAGCAGACTGCAGCGCCATTTCCTACGAATTACAGCATTTTGACTTCAATTACGGCAGTAATTCCACAATAACTAAAATAATAAGGTGGTAAGATGCCTGTATTTTATTTTTATTCAATTTCTCTTCATTATTTCCTTCTTATAAATAGTTTTCCGCTAAAATGGCATTTATATATTATGGAAAAATACAATTTTTTCCCCGTGTTTCTCTCATTCCCCCATTGAGCACCATGTTCAAGTTCAATTTCAAGTTCAATTATAGAATAAAATAGCGTGTAAAGGTATTATTCTGCGTAATAGCGAGGAAAGGTATATCAGATAGAGGACAAATTTTTCTACAAGTAGACAGAATATGAATAAAATTACATTTAAGTCATTTTACGGTGGAACCACCTTAAGACCAGTAGGTGGAGGTCCTCGACATTGTTCTAATGAAATTGTTTAGTGATATATTTTCGAATTTCAACTGTGTGTTTGTAGTGGTTTATAATTCTCCATTCATATTTATTTTTTAAATGCCATGTAAACAAAAGCCATATTGGCTGAATTTCCTAAAATTTTCAGTGATGCCAAACTCTCGCTTTTTCATTCATTGCCTATAGCGATGGAATTACGTCGTATTTTTTTGTTCTACCTGAGGTTGTCAGAACCTTTTGAACGAGAAAATCAGGAAGGGAGAGAGAGGACGAGAATGTGAAAATTCAATTTTTGGAAATAAATTTATCAGTGAAAATACAGCACAAAAACCCGGGACTAATCCTTTTGTACAAAATTTGAATTTTTTTTCATATACTAAAATTAAAAAAATCCTGCAACTGCCCCAAAACCTGATATACTCTGAAGTGTTCTGAGTCATCTTACTGTTTATACCCGACATCAATACGAATTTTTGACAAAGGCTACCTGTGGAATATTTTTACATGCTACGTAAAAATAATTCAAAGAGGTAAAACCGCTCTTATTTTTTACAGCATCGATGGTGAATGTTTATTCATAATTTATATCCTTCCTCAAATTTTTGGGCAACATTTTTTCACGGTGCTTGATGCATTTGATGCCATAACATGGATACTTAATAGATGCTTAGGATTAATCATTTCAGAAATCAGTTGTCGCTGTATGATTTGTTTTATTCCATGTGATTGTATATTATTACAATGCTCATGTCACTTTTAGCAACTGTGGGCAAAAAAAAATAAAAAAAATAACTTCCTTAGCCAATGAATTTTGACTAGTTTGTCCCCGACGATTTTTGTTACGTGATAAGTATCATGCTTTCATACACAGTTTTTGAGCTTCACTGCTGGGAATATTTCTGACCGGAGGAGTTAACTTCTCGGACGAAGGCTAAAAAATCGAGGAGAATGCCTTATAGCTTATCTGACGGCTAATTTATTATATCAAGATGGCCGCACTCATTTTTTTACTTTTGGAACGGACTAGAAGCTTTTATTATGTTTTATTTAATTAAGAGGAACATGATGGGTATAGTTTAGCCTTATTATCTTTCACCAAAGCTGAGAGTTTTGAGAAATTAACCATCGGAATTAGACTTTTCAAAACATAAAAAATTAACTCGACCCTTCTTTTTAATATTAATTTCGTATAGTTTTTATGACAAACACGTAAGGAAAGTACCCGTGTACTTGAAGCTACGTAGATGTACATACAGTAGATATGTTACTGGACACTTTACTGGACTACTAGCATTACTGGGCAAAGTGGAATTTTTATTGGTTCTATTGCGTGACCTGTGGTGAAATTATTGTTGGGCTGTTTGCGAGGGAAACATGTCCATTCATAAGCTTAAATTACCATAAAAATGTCCCTATAAGCTTTCATTGTCATTCTTTTTTAATGCATATCTCTCAAGCACGTCCTTGTCCCACTTTATGCACCTAGGTCGATCACAAACATGACGTCAATGTTACATTTTGGCCTTCTTATGTTGGAAGTACCGGCTATTATTCAGAAGGCTTCAAGACCAGTAGGTGGAAGTCCTCGACATTGTTCCAATGAAATTTTTTAGTGATATATTTTCGAATTTCAATTGTGTGTTTGTAGTGTTTTATAATTATCTCTTCGTATTTAATTTTATATGCCATATAAACAAAAGCCATATTGACTAAATTTCCTAAAATTGTCAGTGATGCCAAACTCTCGCTTTTGCATTCATTGCCTATAGCGATGGAATTACGTCGTATTATTTTGTTCTACCTGAGGTTGTCAGAACTTTTTGAACGAGAAAATCAGGAAGGGAGAGATAGAGAGAGGACAAGACCTTGAAAATTTAGTTTTTGGAAATAATTTAAGCAGTAAAAATACATCACAAAAACCCGGGACTAATCTTTTTGTACTAAATTTGAATTTTTTTTCATATACTAAAATAAAAAAAGCCTTCAACTGCCCCAAACCCTGATATACTCTGAAGTGTTCTGAGTCATATTACTGTTTATACCCGACATCAATACGAATTATTGACATATATACTCCTTGGCCATTGGCAAATGGCCATCAATGGTTCACGTTCTTGAAATGTGATACACCATCACATCATAAACTTACCATTCAGGTGATCCAAGTAGTTTTATGACACAATATGTCACTTCGGCCGTGACTCGTCTTGCCGCGTTCGTTAGACTGCCAAAAAAGGGGCCGGTTGCAAATACGGTATTTCGTGTTTAGCGTCGGACTGTGTCTTCAAATCAGAACACTTATTTTGCATTTTCTTTATTATGTAATGCTTCTATCTAGTATATAGCAGCTTCCAGTCACTCTCTCATTCCTCACAACAATCCGTTCTCTTTTTTCAACAAATCCCTAACAACCAAAACATCTTTAACAATCAACCAAACATTTTCGCACTAAAATAATTGAAAATATTTAAATAAAAACTAGACCAAATTAAAACAAAAACAACAAATCAAAACAAAAACTAAAATAAGGTTTCAAACGTTAAACGAGCAAAAAAATATGTGGATATAAGGAAAAATTTTCGAGCCACGAATTTCGGGGAAAAGGATCGCGGTTGATAGTGGAAGAAACATTTTGGAAGAGGGGAGGTAGTACAATGGAGGTGATTGTTGCATGAAGGTAATTCGAATAAAAAAGACGAGGGAGAATTAGGCAAGAAAACAGCTGAGCTCCGTGGAGCAATAGGACGGAGATTAAAGGAGTAGGGGGAAGGAGACTGGCTTGAGAATGATTTTCATTTTTCCCCCATCTTAGGAGTCACCCCTCTTTGAGGACAAAACCCTCATCTCCTCCCAATCAACCCTCCCGATCTTTGACTCTGCTTTCCTCCCCACCTTCAGTTTGTGCATTGATTTACTCTTGAGGTTTGGATTCCCATCCACATTGGGGTTGTTTTTCTTTCTGAAAATTATTCATGGGAATTTATTCGCCTGAGATAAAAGACATTCCGATGATTATCATGGCAAAATTCCGTTAAAAAAAACCAAAACAAATCCACGCTAAAACTACTTCTTAGTAGGATCCCATCGGTTTCATTGTCCTGTGCATATTGACTTCCCTTAGCAATAGAGGAGGACTCCATTACGAGTTTTTTCTGGACAAATAATAATATAATAATAATAAGTAAGTTAATTACTCCATAGACAAAATACATTTCAATAACAAATTTAGAGTAACTTTTGGTAGTCTTGAAGGAGAACCTGTTTTAAGGCTACCATCAAATAATAACAGGTTATGCTTACACTAAAAAATACATATAGCTCATGTAGTGAGGCCTAGAGAATTACTTAACAATATGAGTGCGTACCAAAAGAAGCTATTTACTAGCAGTTTATGGAGTTATTTATAAAACATTAAATTCAACATTTCCTAATAATTCTCTTTGGCTCGAAGCAAAGACTGTATTTTCGATAATATTTTTACGCATTTTACATTACATTATCAATAGGAGAACCTGTTTAAGGCTCTTATCAAATAATAACATGTTATGTTTTCACTTTAAACTTACATAAAGTTCATGTAGTGAGACTAAGACAATTTCTTAACAATTTAAACATTTAAGTGAGTACATTAAGAAGCTACTAACTAAGACTTATGGAGTTAATTATAACACATCTACAACAATATTTACAACAATATTTATAACACGTTTACAACAATATGTGCAACAATATTTCTTCTACACTCTCTTTGGTGAGAAGCCAAGAATGTACATTTTTCGAAAACATTTTCACAGACTTAGAACCACCCTATGCCATCCTATTAAGTTTGCCATCAAGAAATTATAAAAAATATTGTTAATGAAAATACCCCTGTGACTGATTTTTATGCTCCGTATTGTATCCATCATGTCAAAGCACATACCCGAGTATATTTTTATCAATGTCATAGTTTTTGTTTAAATCCTGTCATAGCATATATTACACGATAAGAATTATACCAATGCAACAATTGAAGTTGACTCCCAAGTTTTTAGTTAATGTGTGAATTTGATTCTCATCAACTGTTTGCTCTTTCCCTTGTGCCCATTATTCATATTATCACATCATCATTAGCAATCATCACTCCGATATCACGTAAGAAAGCAATTATATTATAGGGAACATTGCCATAGACATTGCGAACCTTTGTCCTGATCAACTCTTTCCTGATAGTTTATTGTTTTAGGAAACTGGCGACGAAAAAAAGTTTTCTGTACCTACATCTACATACATACTACCTTGCGATCCGCTGCTGGGACGTGTGGCTGGGGGTGTTAGGAAACCAGCCCAGTTACGTGTAAATGAGAATTTTATAGGGAGGTGAAAAGGTGTAGTGTAATTGGCAGTGTTTTCAGTGGATCTCAGTTTTTATTATGGTCTTTTATTGTGCGTGGGAAGGACGTATTTATGTACCTATGTTTGTGAAAATGCATCTCCCTTATTTTATCTTTCCTATCCGACCTAGAGATAGATGTAGTGCGGCGTAAAAAATATATTCTCCGTGTCACAATGAAATATAACTATTATGAATTTTTCAAGCAGTCTATGTTTAGCATGTAGCCTCCGAGACTCAAGTGGTTCCCAACCTAATCCCTCTAAAAGCGGTGAAGCACTCTTTGTTCGCTCGTAGCAGTTTTTAACTAAGGGCACAGCTTTCCTTTGTGTTTTATTTGTTTTTCGAATTAAATTTTTCTGTCCAGGGTCCCAAATGCTCGCGGCGTTTTCGAGGTGAGGCATAACCACATACAGCGAAGTAGCACCTCTCTTCCACTTTTTCATCCGAGGACCTTCTTACCATTCGCTTGATAAATCCTATTTTCTTTTAGACTGTGTCACGTATTTTTAATATGCGTTCATCACGATAGTTCGGAAGTTAAGGTAATTCCCAGATATTTTACTTCGTCTGATAACTTCATGCTTACTCCACCCACAGTGTAGACATGACGTTGGTGTGAGGAATTTCATTAGAAGTATACTGAAGTGCATTTCCTAAGATTTAATTCAAGCCCCCACTCCTGGCATCAGGAGCAAACATTGTTTATGTCCCATGATATTTTCAAATAAATGTTGTTATAATTGTGTTCCGTGATGTGTATTTTTGCATTTCAAATGAGCTTTAAGCTGCCCTAAGTATATGTTTTGGGGATATAAAGCGAGATATTTAATGCTTTGAAATAAATGACGTAAATGAGTCCCAGGAAATAATTCTTGATGATAGTGATCACGGATATTAAATCAAACGTCAGTAGTCCATTTAGTCCTTTTTTATTCGGTAGGTATATAAAAATGGAATTCACTATTTTGGTTGATATGTGGTGGAACGGCATATTCATGCTTCAGTGAAATGAAAACTTTGTTCTGCCCATTGAAACTTTTATTGTACAACGTGTGTATACAAGCATGAGATACAATCACTGTACATCATGATGACTCAGAGGATTTGAATCGCGTTGTGCAATTTAAGCTCAAGTGGACAAGAAAATGTTTTAAATCACATTTCACCATGTGCGTTGCAATAATACGTAAACCTGCAGAACCGATAGCGAATAAACACAATGTTTACATTTGAAAGCTCACTGAATTCTGATGTTTACGAACACATGATGGTAAAAATGATCATCACTGTAAACAGAATTACCTATATCTTGTTAAGTAGAACCAGAGCTTTGTAACACTTACTGAGCGTCGGTGATTTTGTGTTACTCTGTCACCAAGATTTTGTGGCAATGCTCTGTTAGTTGAAAATGAATTGATTTTCAATTTTCATTATTCTCAATTTAACGATCTTTTTTTCCTTCTAAGCAGGTAACTTATACATGTATTCATTTAAGGGCCTCTGATTAAACTTGTTTTCCACGTTTAAAATAATTTGTTTGTAGAGAAAATTGTTGGCTGAACTCGCGTGCCATGCAAAATGATGAACTATATATTTTGTATATTAAAATTTAAATTGTAATGCTGTTGATTTTTTGTTTTAGGTTAAGGTTTTTCCTCCTATGGTAGAGAAAGAAAATTGTGTTTTTGGTTGCTCTTCGGATATTGACTCAAAAGTGGCATTGGAATATGCATTAAGTTTCTAAATATCATGTTTTATTTCCGAAAAACTTTTGTGATCCGGGGATTGGTAGCATCTCAAGGAACTGTAACACCGTTTAGTAATTTATTCAATCGATTACATGGCTGGACTCGGCACGTACCACAACATAGGATTACTCTGAGTGCGCAGCATGGCATTGTATTTTTTTATTTTGTGTCATTGGTCTTTTCTAGCATTCTACTTGCTTACATATTTTCTACTTATAAAATAATTAAACCAGATGGCCCTGCAATGTATTTTTAAAAACATTCATGTGAGGTTTCCACCGCAACAAGTGCGAAGTAATGGGTATGTTTCCTTGCATCAATCTAAGAACCCAATCGGGAGAAGATTCCCTTGGGCTGGAGTAGCGGTCGTTCTTCAGTTGCAGCTGGAATTACTGACGGGGTGAGGGGGGTTTGGGGTTGGACGACATAGCGAATGGAGTTCCGCGATTGGTAGCGTAGATTGTCCCGAGAGACGTAAATAACGCGGAAAGAATCCGACGGCTACACTGTCGCCAGATGCGTTAAATGGCGTCCGCGTCCGTATTGAATGGGGCGTCGCGGGAACAGTATCGCGACGCAGCTGCTATTCGAAAATGCTCCCAGCGGACACGACTGCTCTGCCTGCTTGACCGGAGGGATTTCTCAGACGCGGAGTGGGGCTGGTCTTTGTTTTCTGTCCCCACTGACGAATAGAACTATCTCACTCAGCTTATAAATTCCCTTGTTTCTATATTCAGAAAAATATGTTAATTATAAGGGCTGCGATTACCTGAGTTAAAACGAGTAAAAAATCTTACCTTATCCCCTGTGCTTATAAAAATACTGCTTTCTCTAATGAAATGCCTTAGCGCTTGGAAACCTAGATGATAAATACACTTGTCGCGAATATCATTATTAATGATTATGCATATAATAGTCTTAGAAAAATCAGTGCCGATCCTGATACTTAACTAGCAGGCTATAAAATATGAATAATGGTTCTATGTCACTCACCACAACGTAAGGAATAGGCCTTAGTGTAAGATACAATCTCGGTGAAACTTATTCCTTTTCAACTTGTGTAGTATTAGAAGTTTTGCTCGTGGCTTAGTTTAAAATAAATTACAATGCCTAGGCCTCCGTAATCCAAAATAATATGCTTACAATCGTAATATCTCGAATTTCATTTATTATATAGGTATATATATATCCATTTCTCAGCTGGAAGTGCAGAATACAGCTATTCTATTGGGCTAACGCATTTTGCCTTTAATAGCAACAATGAACACTTTGCTGGCAGCTAGAAAATCAGGATTGTTTGGCGCCTTTATTTTCGTCATCCATTTAATTGGTTGAATTGGTTTCACTTAACTGTACATTGCAAAAATAAAATATTTACCTGGAAGAGAAAACATTATTTTTTTGTTATTATATTCATTATGGCCATAAAGCTCTTTAATTAACTTTCTCTTTAGAGAACTTTATCTTAAACGATTTTTTTTCAACAAAAGTCTATCTTTCAAGCATTTGTTTCTCAAAATCAGTGTGAACAATAGTGCAACATATTTTGAGTTCTGAAAATCCGTTTGCTTGTGGACAAGGATCTGACACTCACATTACTCCAATGGTTATATTTTTCACCCAGAGCACTCTAGCGGTCAGGTGCTAACTATCAGCGCAACAGGTATACTCTTAATTGAATATCTGGCAGATTTAATTAGGAAATTACCTATTTATTTCTCAGGGTAAACTTAAAAAGATAATTTTATAGTCAATTATGCATCCTGAAAATACTGGAATCAGATTGCAGCGCTATTATGCCGTCCAGCCCTTTTCTTGGCGTTTTCGCAGTGTACTTTCTTGGCCATTTTTTTTGTTTACTTACGGTTGCGATGGCGATGTCTCGTGTGGTCCCAGGCGTATTTTGAATATACGCTGATAAACGTCTTACAACAAAAGGAATAATTACTGCATTTTTCACAAAAAAATAAAATATTTATGGCAAAAACATACAATCTTTGTCTTTCACGCATACTTATTTATCCATTTGCGCCTAAAACAATTGGCGCCAGTAGTAATCCATACGAGGTATCGCAATTCCGTCAGTCCCTTGTTCGTGGATTCATGATGATGCGCGAAGTTAAAGAAGCCAATAGACGCGCTGCTACAGAAGGTGTAGAGTGTTCTTAGTGCACCAAATAAACAACGAGCAACGCTCGGTCACATGTTACTAAAGTTTTATGATGAACTGTGTCAATAACTTTGACAACATATGTATTCCTGTAACTTAATTTTGATTTATTTAGCACATCATATATGTTTAAACAAAAATTAAGCAGGGTATCTCCTATACATCGAAGGTTTTTTACAATGTTTTATAAACAGGCCTTTTCTTGCTTAAATTGCATTAAATGATCAATATTAGCAAATTTTTGTGAGATATCATTTGGGGTATTTTGTACCCCGACCTCTCCATGTGCGCTTAATGGCCTTTACGTAGTAAGAGCATCCTCAATATCCAAAAAGTATATCTGTCCGTATTGAGGACGTTCAAATTTTCTGTTATCATTTTATTAGGGTGATCTGTTAAGTTTGGGATAAACGTGACCGCTAGCAATATAACTATATACTCCTCGACCGTTTATTGTTCGATCGTCATCTACGGCGAATGAAGCCATTGCAAAACATGCATTCAAATTTCGAATCCTTTTATAAAAATTCATCAGAAAACGGATGGCGTCGAAGAAACATTCGCGCTAACTAGTTCGGTAATTCTGGATGTAGCAGATCTATCCTACCATGCCAGCAGCAGTCTCCAAACGAATCTCTATGAATTCGATTTGAACACGTTCTGCGGGAAATGCAATGCTCTACGGTGAATACAAGCAACACTAAAAGGTTGCAAACTATGGTAAGAAATATCAGCCATTGTACCTGCGTTGTAGGAACTTATTTGGTTTAGCCGTAATGCTTGTTGTCGTCTTTAATTTCTCCGGCGCTTTTCTTCCAATCATCGATGACGGTGATCATCAAACTCTTCTGTACGCCTCTGAGCCGCTCGTTCCCGCATGTCTTGAAGCCATTGATTTCTTTGTGATTCTGATTCTTCTGTTCTTCGGTTATTTTGTCGTTGCCTCATCTTTTGCAAACGTAGTTACCTTTGTTAGTTTTTTCTCCACTTCTCTAGATTTGTGCAAGGTCACGCATCATTTCTAAACGTTGTAGACGATCATCGTAAGACTCAATTTCTTACATCATTATTTTCTGACCGATCCTCTCTTGAGAGTAAGAATCATTTAGTTCAGCCATAATTTCAAATATGCTATTTTTGCATGTGGTTTTTACTATCCAGCTTGATATTGCTTATGTCAGAAAATGTTCATCATTTTTAGGAATTAAACTACTTAAGGTACTAGGTCAGTCAGTCATCAACTTGTTCTATTTTGCTCCGGAATAAATTTCTTTGAGGTACTGGGCATTGGGTCATCATCTTGTTCCATTAGATCCTGTAGTTCAATTTCAGGTTTATCTGTAGATCGGATGTTAAAATTGATAGTCCACTTATTTGAAGGCCTTTAATTAGGTATCATAAAAAGAATATTCAGAATATATAAATGCCATTAAAAAAATATTCCATAAAAATCATTGGATCGATAAGTATCATATAGGTACATAAGTAATGTATAAATAATTATTGACAACTAACATTCGATTAGTCACGATGAAAACGACATATTAACATAGATTTCATTATTTAAAATACAAACTTTAGCTTTACTGCTTCTCCTACTGCCCCTTCTTTTCGTTTTTACAAGATTTTTTAAAAAAGACTATTAATTAATATTGTGTACGTTATGTCCGTGTTACGGTAAGTGAATTTTATCTCCATGTAACGCACATATAATATTTTTGTTAGGCAAACAACTCGACTTTATCTACAATCTGGAGAACCTAAAACGCTAGATTAGCTTGAAATAAATTTAGTTCTTACCTTGACAGTATGAAGTACATAGAAATTTACTTAGTTTTTCAATATTCTAGACCTCCTGGAGGACTCACGTAAACACTATCAAAATTACATGACCTATACCATTTACTTTGTAGCAGCCATTAACCACACATGGAGAGGTTGGGTTGAAATATATTCCAGCTAAAATTTCAAATTACATCTGTAATAGAGATTTTTTATGAGGCGTAAATTCCTCGCGCATGAATTTCCATTCCATGGCTATGCTGCGGTTTCCAAGTAAATAAAATATGCAAGTGTTGTAGAAGTGCACAAATTTGAGATATTCGAGCTAAAAACTTAAATTCCAGAAAAAAGCGAATGATATACGGAAATTGAATGCAAGAATTAAAAACTTTGTTAATTCATTTATCTAAAAATTAACATTTCAAATAGATATCATGAGTGTTAGAAAATAAAACAAAATACTCTCTGCACCAAATCCTATGCTTCCCTTATGGGAGTTAGCTTTGATAAAGAAGGCCCTCATTGGGGCCCCTGGGGCCTGTTTCCTGTAGCCTATGTTGCGCGCAATCGATTCATGGCATCAAAAAACCCTTATATTTAAATTTTCAAAACAATCGTTTGAGCCGTTTGCGAGAATGTTGCGACAAGCATGCATACAAAGATTGCTCGCTTAACGTAATAGGATTGGAAATATCACAGAAAGCTGGTGTCAGATGTATTGACTATAATTGATTCCAACGTTATCTTAGTAATAGATATAAATTTATGCTAATTCAAAATTGCATTAGCTGTAGGATTCATATTACCTGTGGGGCTCCACAAGGTTCAGTTTTGGGACCAATATTGTTCCTAATCTATGTCAACAATAATTTTAACGGAAAGTTTTATGGAAAGCTTACCTCATTTGCTCATGACACTGCACTTTGTTACTCATCCAGTGGCATGTATTTATTTTTACATAGGCATATGAAATGTGAATTGGACAAACTTAAATATTGGTTTTTATTAATTCTATGGTGCTGAACAGCATAACAAAATATATCCTGTTTAATCTATAAATGTAACTACAGGACACAACAGTGTGATTTATTACAGATGCATGAAATGTGTGAATGACAATATATTGTTCTGTAATAAGTGTATTTCGGCTAAAAGGGTAGCTCTTAATAAGTACCTGGGAATTTACATCGGTCAACGATTCTACTGGAAACAGCATATTCGCAAACTAAGATCGAAGTTGATTTCTGTCAGTAGAAAATGTTGCCAGTTATATATTTGCCTGATATATTTGCCCAGCGTCTGTTCTCAGAATGGTATACTATGCTGATTAATACAAGATTAGAATAAGGAACTGCGTGCTGGGGGGAAGAATACGTAACTAATTTTCAACCTCTTCTGGTAGCACAGAAAAAGGTAATGAGGATAATTCAACGGGCACCAAATACAACGCATCATTTAAAAAAATAATATTTTTGCTGTTGAGGCATTTATTTGTTTACTTGGTCGTTAGGATTTTTACAATCGGGGCGATGAAAGGAAAGCACCGAGATTGCATGAGCTGCGTAGTTATCATAATGTATCCATACCTAGACTTAAAACAGGAATTGTCAAGCAGAGTTACTCATTCCTAGGGCCCAAAATATATTGTTCATTACCTGAATTAATTGCTAACACATTAAATGAATATTAATACTGAAGAAGTGTAAAAAAGATGGTTTTTTGCTACCGAGGTTTTATCAAAATTATTTTTAAAAAATGTGTGAAATTGTATTCATGACAGCAGTGTCCATTATATTTTTATTTGTACGATTTTTTATTGATATGAAAACTTTGCTAAGTATACTTCTTTATGTTTTTTGTTTTGTTTGAAAGAATAAACTATATCAGCACAAAGGTCAACGTAATTGTGAATTATGCTGCAACTTAAAGTCATATTATTATTGTTTTTTGAAGAAGAACGAGTCGGTAACCCCAAAACGGAGTTTCTCCGAAGGGGTATTCCCAACTAATAATATTTATGTTGTTGATACATGTAAAATATGTTGAGGAATAATGTCTTTATTATTCTTTATTGTTAATAATCTTATGCTTACATAACAAATCAGTATGTGAAATCAATGAATCTTGAAAAGGTTAAACGAGTTCAACATTGCTGAAGAGGGAGGTAGTTGTGCAAGCAAGGAAGAGGAGGGGTAATAGAATCAGTGCACTAGGATGGCCTAGGGTAGAAATAGTTCAGTAATGACTCATTATAAAGGTACTGATATAAAAAGTAAACATGAAAAAAGGGAAACAGCGAATTGGGAAAATTAAGGACTGCTCTGGAAACATTTATAATATTTATATTCGTAATACTAATAGGCGGATAATGAAACTCAGCTACGAATCTTACTATCAGAAGAAATTAATATTTGACTCAATTTAATAGATTGCATATTTTCTCAACTTCTGAGTTGTTAGTCATTACTAGTTGTGCGTGTCGTAATTCCGTTATCATTCTGCTTGTGCAATTGATTTTGCATGTCGGGATGTCAGAGATGTAAATCAGCTAAATTATGTATACCGCTTTTATTAGCCATCGACATTTGAGCCATTTTTTACTACATAAACTACAGGCTACATCCTGGAGGAGACTTTTGTTGCGTTTACTGCTCGAACATGTTCCTAGGAAACTAGATTTCAAGTATATATTAGTCAGTAGAGCTTTCGACTTCTAGTTTAGCTCGGGATCTTACTACAGATAAAATATCTCTCTTAGAATATGCGGAAAAAACTCAAGGTGTGTGTTAATGTATTAAAGGTTCATGATAATGCTCGGGCTATGCAATTAAAGGAATTTGCTCTCATTAAGTGTATGTCGAACGCTGCTTGAGTCACAATTAGTAATAGGCAGGCTCCAATTTACCAATCAAACAGAATTTTGAACTGAAGGCCACGATTGTGTTCATCAGCTCTGGCGCTGATCGAAGAAACCTTTTCCCTTAAACGAGATCCCGCAGGTCAGCGTTAACACTCAAACGGCTGAGTAAGTGAATTATCGATTACCTCTTTGAACGACAGAATCCTGCAATCTTACCGTTAACCTCCTCTCTATTTATTCTTCTCCACCCCATTGCATTATTTGCCACTCTCCGGAGCGAACACGTCAATTAAACATTTCACGTGCAACGTACTTGTTTTCCATTATAACTTCACTGAATGTGGTACGTCATAGCTTTAAGTATAAAATTATAACATCTTTTTCAAAAGATAATGAGGTTAGAACGAGTTACGATAAAATTTAACTACTTTAAAGAAATAAATTATATAGGGAAGAACTATATCGAGGTATTAGGACAGGACTGAAAGCAAAACACTAAGGTTGGCCTCATTTTAGTTCAGAACTATATTGACGTTACTATTTCATTGGCTATTCTGAACTAGACAGAATTGGTGCATGCATATCCTTAATTTCCTTATCATTCTCGTTTCAGGGACTTTCCCCTTTTTTTAAGTTAATGAATCTTCTCTACAATTTTAAAGAAACATCATTAACATCTTTCGTATAGTACAAAATTGTTGCACATGCGTTTGCGTGAATTATAAAATGTTAAATTTTTTTGTGATTATGAATTCTGTAATAATAATAAATGACTTCAATTAGAGAATTTCGGTGGAAAATCTTAAGATAAAGGCAGGTGGGTTACAGACTGCAAGTAGTTGTAATTCAACCATCATTAATTGAGTAGGTCGAGTCAGGGATTAAGGGAAAAAATCGAGTTTGATATTTAATAGGGTATTGGTATAACAATATTTGATAAAACTTTGCGAAGTACCCGCGCATTCTCAGGAGCTAAGTAATTTTGGTCTTAAACTACCACCTACGATCAAAATATTACTCCGCTAATATTATATGTGCATTACGACCAGAATTCAAAGATTCCAACTTAACTTAGTTCATTTTTTGTTTCATGTATGCCTGCATAATTGGGCCAGCATGAATAGTATCCTAGTAGTGACTTTAAGTAGCTATGAACACAAGTGCTTTTCTCATCACCATTGTATACCCCTGCCACTCATTTTCCACCTTAAAAGCTCCCAGCAACCGAATCGTGTATAAACTACAGGCTACATCTAGGAGGACAATTTCTTTGCGTTTACTGCTTGAACATGTTCCTAGAAAACTAGGTTTCAATGCTTGAGTTATCGCATAACTTGCTCCGTATTACAGGGTTACCTTACAATCGCCGTTCCATGCCACAAGTCTATTCACTATCTCTCTTTCCTCCTGCGCTCATACTTCGTGATGATTCACTCGCATGGAATGGACTGCACTGAGTCGAGGGAAGAAACCTGCTTACTGCTGCTCTTGCCTTCACGTTCTTGCTGAGAAGAAAACGTCAAATCTGGGGGTACAATGCGAAGTGAATGGGCCAAAGACTGCTTGCTACGACGTGGGTGCTCGGAGTGGGGTTTTCGAAGAGCAACAATATCCCAGAGTCTAAAAATTACAAAAATCATTCACGGAAACAAATGAATCCTGAATGAATTTAGTTCCGAATTGTTTAAATTTCAAAACTTATGTATATATACATATTTTCGTTGAGATTAATCTTCGCATCCCTTTCTACGACTGCTTTTCTCTGGTTTTGAGCCACAACATGATGTCATTATAAAGCCCTAATGGAACCTTTTTGAAGGAAGATTCTGTCTGAAATATGCTAGGCCAACCTCAATATCTTGTATATTAAAATTCCATAATGCCTGGCTTTCGGGTTGATATTTTGAACTTAAAAAAACGCAAGGAAAATGATTCGGGAAAGAAAGTTGCATGAAGATTTCTTCAAAGTATGAATCTGCAATCTGGACAATTTCTTCATGAAATAAGGAGCGATAAAAAGTCCGCTTTTGACATGTAATCACGGTTATTATGAGGCATCAGGCATAATCATTAACTTACTGTAATTCTTAACAAAATAGAATGAAGTAATCTTTAATGGGTTCATATATTCCATTACATCCTAAGAATCGATTTTTGGCTTAAATATTTTTATCAAACCTCTTATTGCAGTAGCAAGATGCATTTAACGTCAAAGATTACTATTTTGGAGAAAAAAAGTGCATTTGAAAAAGATGTTTTTCAGAGAATATCAACGGAGTCATGAAGTTTAGCCCAAATGTTTCAGAGAAGGGTCAGAAAATTGGGAGACATCATGCATTACAAAACTCAAAATAATAAATTAATGAATTCCTAAAAAAAATTATTTAAGCAACACTTTAGAGCCAAAATTACTAATATTTCATTTATGAATCCTTAAAAACTTGTATGAAATTGTTGAGAAATTAAAATAAATCAGTGATATCCACACAGTGAAATATGTCAGGCAGAGGTCATCCGTTTTTAAAAGATAAAGATTAAATATAAATTGCTATCAGATCTTTAGATGTTTTGTAATAATGATATAAAAATGCCTCAAAATTTTCTCCTAAGTCAATTCGTTGCATTGACCTGACATCTGGTTGTTAATTGGAAGACGTTAGTGAACACATCTCACCAGAGTGCATATCCCAGCTTCCACATGTTAAACTTACCTGATTGCGAAATTCTCTCCTGAGGGATGGTGATTTTTTAAATTTCAAAACAAATCCTTAAGTCTTATTCCGCTCTAGAATTATTTTTTGCTAACTTAATATTTGATTGCATTAATGAAGGATAGGAAAAATAACGATTTATGAGATATTGCCGGTCATAAAAATTTGATCAGGATTTGGAGTAAATGGTAGGTTCCTGTAGTTGTGTGAAGTTTCTTTGGCTGCTAAATATGTCAGCTTAATTTTTTTTCAATATGGATTTTGCCTTAAAAAATCAAATGTGGAGGATATTTTGGCCAATCTTGATTATCCAATAAGGATAAACTTGATTTGTGTGCTGGGATATTGTACTGCCATCTTCCTCCACCAAAATCCTACCCAAAGCTCAAATTCTTGTCCCCGAGCGATAGAAATTATTTCACCAGTCTTTTGATTCCCCATAAATTACAACCATGGCAACATTTCCATTAAGTTTCTCTTTTTCATGAGCCAACTTTTGTGGATGTGCCGCAACATCCCATTGCGAAATGGAATTTTGTTGTCTCGACGAGTGTTTTCGCACCGACCCGTTAGTCATCCGCATACCGCTCGGACGTAATTAGCGTGGGAAATATTTGAATGTGGGTCGCGTGGACAACGAAAACTGGCGCGGGTCTCTCCGACACGGCGCGCCTCGTTCCTTTTTTGTTTCACCCCTCTCCTGCTTGCAAGCGCTACTCTGGACCCGTTTCACCTCCTCCCCGCCCCCAGCCAAGCCTCGATCCTCCCCACCCTCGCGTCCTCTACACTGCTCACCGCGAATTAATGGCTTTCCAAATGTTCCGTGCGTGAGCGAGCGAATCTTTAATTCCCGCCTCTCCCACTCCGTGGCGCCCTCATCGTCGCGCTGGGCTTCGGGTTTATTGCAGTTAAGAGGAGGCCCATCTCTTCGAGGCCCACCCCCTCCCCCTTCGTCAATTGGACACCTATGATTCCATTCCCTCGTCCACAATCACTACTCCCACTGAGTACGCCTACTCTCCTACATTCCGTGATCCCAGGGTTGATTACTTGCACTCGTGCTCAAACTTGCGACTGATATATTTTCATGTATCCCAATATCATATGTAGTTCATCCTAAAATCGATATTTGATTGCATACATCAAATTATTAGCCGTTTTTGAAGTTAAAATATTTTCTGTTCCCGGAGCAGTTAATGATGACGCTAGGAAATGAAGGAATATTAGTCTAATGGATAGACCTGGAAGCCCGAGCATGAATTTCTATGGAGCATCTCAGGAAAGATTTTGATACGCCATTCTCCATTTCTGATAGACTAACTTCTTGAAATCTCTGCTCCCATAAAGTTGACTTAATCATTTAAATTCCGGACATTTATTCTGCTGATGTGATTGCTATCTTAATAAAGTGGGTAATCTATATTAAATATCCATTTTGGTATGGTATAATTCGTAATATTTCCACAAAACATTTTCGGAATCATTAGAACCATATCGATTCTAATGATTTGCCTCATGCTGTAGCGTGCAACTAGGTTATTTTTCTCTGCGTCCATTACAATAAAAAATCCACAATTCACCTCATAAATCGAAGCGCTAAGTGAATTATTTTCCATTGGATGTTTTTCACAAGTAAATTAATTAGTTTCGGTACATTTACAGTTCACCTTCGTTTATTTCAATCATCGAAGAGTTATAAAAAATTAGCATATTTTCCTATTTTTGTTATTCTGCAGATTGTATTTACTAAAACAAAGACCTCTCCAAAGATATCTAACGAAACATCAAAGATATCTTAGCTAATTCCAGCGAAATGCGTTCGTAATCGGAATTAACGGCCGTTCTGAAAAAAGTGATATTTTTTAGACATCGCACCAGTAGCGATGTTGTCGCTAATATTGTTACTATAATGGTATTCATAATTTTATGAAATGCTCTAAATCTTTCAATATGAAGTGGCAATGAGAGTGCATAGCATTTTACGATTGATATGTGACGATTTATGGATATCAATTATTGGCAAGTTTGTTGAAGGCTAATTATTGTTGAGAGCTCTCTAACCAAAGGGAAGGAAAAAAACGTGCGTGTTCTTTCATTGCTATAGGTGAAACATAAGAATATAGACGTAATTGAAGAAAGAACGTGCGGGATGATAGTACAGAGACAGGGAGATATTAAAGGCTGTCGTGAAGTAGAAGGGGCTTTTGGCTTCACAGAGATGTAAAAGGTATTCGACTTGGAAGAGTCAGGGCAAAACGTTGGCAGAGTTGATGAAGAGGAAATAAATTACATTTCTTATGAATGACAATGAAACTACGACGTAATATTGGGAAAGTACGCCTCTAACAGATCTAAAAACATTAAATTTGATTCATGGTTTGTAGTGGTAGTGTATTACTGCCGTAGTGTTAGACATGCGATTGGATGCTACTGAGAAAAAAGTGAGGTCTTCATAAGAGAGAAATTGATTGTTTAGATTTCACGAATCATTGTTTTAATACATATTCGGTGTCAGCATGCTATTCAGTGAGCGCTGAGATGTTTTTGAGATCGACCCCTATTTCGATTCACTACTTTACGCAGCAAGCACAAGAATGTAATATCGTATGCAAATGCATGTTTACTTTATTTTCAACTCTGGTAATGAATGGATCCCACTTAAGAGAGCAATTTCGCTCGGAAAACCCTGGAGGTCGTCTCTGGAATGAGACTCTCGCGTATTTCCGCACGTGTAGCGAGAAATTTGAAACCGACCGCGACTGAAATCCTCCTCGAGTTCCATTTCAAAGCGTTTGGTGAGAGGAAAAAAAAGTGTGAGGCGGCGGGGAATTGAGAAAGGATGCTGTACAGCGGCTCTAAGCATGATTCATTGACCAAGTTTTTCCTTGCGCTTCTCGAAAAGCCGCCTCGCCGTAAATTCAGCGGGCTTATCGAGGGAAGAGCAGACTTTCCGCGGCGAAGGAAGGATGGCTGGGAGGAGTGAGAAGGGGGGGGGGAAGAGGAGGAGGAGGGGTGAGAGACAAGGGGGGCGGGGAGGGTAGATCCCCGAGTGTAGCAGAGACGAGGCAGCCAAGAGGGGAGAGAGATGTCTAAAGACCCGAGGCTTCAGTCCACGCTTGCAGCATTATCCCACCCATATGTTACCCTCGAGTTAAATTAAGTGAATTATGCGAAGTTGTGCGCCTATCGAGGGCTATCTGAAACATTTCTGACTTGTAGCATTAATAAACTAGGATATATAAGAGGTAATATATCTCTGGAGGACGTGGATACATATCTGAAAGGGTTGCGTTATACTATTTGAGGGACCTTTGTCATATTAATTTAAAGAATTTGAAAGTTATTTTTAAAAATCTTTAAATACATCATTTTTTATCTTAAGAAAGATTTGATGTTACGTGCTGGATATTTTTGTGCATTTTGTTTTTCATTACTGATACGTCAATATATTTTTTAAATCGCGAATCATTATGAATTTATCTTAATTACTGTTCTGAGGTGATAAAACCCATTGATGATCAGTAATGCCAGAATAATAGTTGAACTTTCTTAAAAGACTTTCTTGCAATTTCTACGAATGAGAATTAAATTTCGCTAATGACTAATTCAATGATATTGATGGACCTACACTGTCTTGTTCCACGTGTTTCTCCTTGCAAATGTGCTCAATATTCTCGCCAAAACCTTAGAAGAGTTTAAGTTAAATATCAACCAGAAGAAAACAAAATACTAATAAGCAAGAGAAAATAAAATACCTTACCTGAAATTAAAATGTGTAATACAATCTTGGAACAGTTTGAAACATTTTGCTATATAGGGAGTGTTATTAACAATGATAATACATTTGAAACCAAGATTAAGATAAGAATAGCCCTGGCAAAACAAGCATTTCAGAACAAGAGGAACTTATTAGTTAACAATCACATCAGCATTGGAACGCGGAAAAAGTTAATCAAAACATTGGTTTGAAGTGTACTGTTACATGGATGCAAGACATGGACAATCATGAAAGTGGAAAGACTCAAGCTGGAGGCAATGGAAATGTGGATCTGGCGGAAAACGACAAGGAAAAGCTGAGAAGATAAAAAAGAGTGTTCAGAATGTGCTAGAAAAAGTCGGTGAAAGCAGATCACTTTTAAGATCAACGGGAGAAATACGAGCTAAATTGATTGGTCATACGATGAGGCATAATCCTTTCCTGACGAACATATTCGAAGGTAAAGTGGTGGGAAAGAAACCAAGAGGTTGACTCAGGGCGGCATACTTTAAGAGCATGGAACATAAGATGGGAATGAAATCATACACCCAGCTGAAAGAAGCAGCGATCGACAGAGACACGTGGCTATCGTGACAAGGCAGTGCCTTTGGAATATGATGATGATGAATGACTAATTCTGTAACCATCGAGAGACATCATTAATTCATGAAATTCCTCTATTCAATGATTTGCTTTATATACCTCTTCATATCGGAATACACAGGAAACTTTTATTTCCCAACAGCTATGTTCGAAAATAAATGAAAATAATCTTTTGTCAAGAATCCATAACGTTGAGAAATAAGTCATTTACCCTTAATTACCTGAATCTTTTTCCTTGACGTTTCAATTCTTGCATTTGCCTGTTTTTCAGCTCTGATTATAGTGAATGAGTTTGATACGGTACCCGAGTCCATGATAACGTGAACGTCCTTTCCTCTGTCTTGTGTTTTCGTGCCTTTAATGGAAGGACTTGCGGGGAAGCACAATTATCTGCAGGGAAATGGGTTTTAATTTAATGCAGACCGTCGGACCTGCTTTCCGGAGAGCTGAATTTTTAAGTGATTAATTGCGCGCCCTAAAATGGCAATTAAAGTTTTGTCCTCCCTGGGGAATTTTTTTTTCACCCCTCCCGTCCATTTCCCCCAAAGCGACCACTCACGACCGATCCGATCTCCTTTCCCCCCAACCGCCCCTTAGGCCGATTCAACCCTTTTTCCCAAACTTTCCTCCTCCTCTCCCTCACTCCTCCCCCCTCCCTCCAGTTGAGTTCCCTGGACCCCTCCCGCATTTCAGGGGGCGTTCCTAGCATTCCGGCGCATGAAAAACTCTGCGGCGTCCCTCGCGTCTCCTCTTGATCCACTGCAAGAAGGTACTGGGCGTGCATTACAGCATTTATAAAGGAGCATGCTAGGGGATCCGATGCTCATTTTATCATTCCGAGTGACAAAAAAGTGGTGTGTTTAATTACATCTTTCGTGAGTAATTTTGGGAAAATAGATGTAGTGAGCAATTGATGTCCAGAGTAGCCAATTTGGGTATATCGGAGATAAGCGTGCCGATCCTTGGAGACTTGTTACATATCATTAAATTATTATGTGGAATTATGCCTAAAACATTTGGTACGATTTGCCTACAGTCCTTAATCTCGCTTCATGGAAAAGTGAACTATCTCACATAGAAATCAGCAGTAATGGATGAAATTTCAAGGATAAATACATTTATATCTAGTGTAAAATTGAAATACGGTCCACTGAACCTTGGTAGTATTCCATAACTAAATAAATTTTTTCATGAAAACTGTCAAACACTACAGAAATAAAAAACATTCGCAATCTGGGTTTCAATGATTAAGCATCATTGTCAGCTGTTTCAAAACGCATTACAATTTCCTGACATAATATTGAGAAACGGGTGGAAAGGGTAGGGTTGGAGGAATAGAGGTGACACAGCAGCCTAGAGGATGGGGCAATTTGGCGGGGAACAATCACTTATTGAATACATTAACTCCAGGGTGACGACTTTAGGGAAATCAGGGATATTTTCAATTCCGAGCTGTTATAAAGCATTGAACTCACATCATGAAGGTTACCAGGCATGTGCATTACGCTCGCCTAAAAGTCACTATGGTGTTCACTGATTGTAAGATGTTTTTCTCCTGTTTTTTATGCACCAGAATTCTTGAATTCTGTATCGCATGATTACCATCACAGTCTCTACAGTCTAATTATGTAATTTCTCTTTTCATCATACATTTTCATCACCTGTCGATGCTAAATCATTCAAATCCCGCTTGAGAATGTTTATACCTCTATGGATTGTAAATGTTGACATGCGCAAGTAAATGTTATTTGTTAATGGTTAAAACATTGTCAAAATTATCTTTTTGACTCCATGGCATTCATGAAATTGTTTCATGAAAATCACTTTAGATTACTTATTATCCATGATGCAATGTAACGAAGTTAAAATAATCAAATAACTTGTAACGATTACATTTTTGGTTACTTTTGGTAACTTGTAATCGATACATTTTTCAAAAATTAATTTATACTGGTATTCGTAAGTGAAAATTTGAATACATCGTACATTGAACGCATCGAGAGGTAGTTTGAACTACATCGTGAATCCTAAGCTGAGTCTCGGTTCTATCTTTCACGGAGAGGTGACTCCTTTTCTAGGAGTGCAATTGCTTCCGAGAACTTGATTAGGGTCAGACGATAGGTTAAAATGGGTAAAATGTAAATGGCACAATCGAGCTGAGGCGTGAGTTACACGATGTAGGTTTCTGCGTCTCCGGCTTTTACATGAATCTTTTCTCATATCATCGGCGGGTAATATACTACAATTATGTCAGGTATGTAGTGAAGAGAAGAAGCCTCGCTGGTAATCCGTACGAAGAGAAGAATCTAATCAAGAGAGCTGTGGAAACCGCTGTGGGAGAAAGACCTTTTCCACTCCCATACCGGCAGAATTATTTTGAGTTATCAGGAATTCCAGGGAAAGACAATATGTTTGTGAAGTGCATGATATTTTTGGGAACGAAACGGCAACCACATGAAAAATAGTATATATTCAATGCAAAAATATGCTAATTGTAAATATTTGCTCAAATATTGACTGGATTAATTAGCAAAATGAATTTTATGAGTGTGCTAGCTCTGCATTTGTCAGCCATGAAGAAGCTTTGCCATCCATAGTTTACCCTTAAGAGAGCACAGAACCTACATACCTCGACTCTTATATCATAACGTAATGAAGATATTAGCATCAAATGTAATTAGCCATTGTGCCGTTTTTTATTGTGCGAGATAATAAATAAACAAATAAATGATAAATAATAACTTTCGGAAAATATGATCTTTTTATAAATGCAAAATGACCATGACATTCTGAGAATTCATCGTGTTTACGCGTCATTTGATCGCCCTACTTAGTTTCTATTGAATATCTCTTTGATACACGAACCCTTCCCGTTTTATATCACTACCTGTTTATAAATAAAATATTATAAGATGTTCGCAAAATCCCTAACCCAGAATTTTTTAACATCTAAGCAATGTTATTTTAACAATAGCTAAATTATTACCAAATATTGCTCTTAATTAATGAGCCAATGAAGTTTTAAGGATTTAGGTACTATGAACATTTTTATCCCTGCATAGTGAGTGATTTTAAATCCTTGCGTCTGGGTAGATTGTTGATAGCATTTGGTTAATAACTGTAAAATGCTCTTTTCCAAGACTTTAAAAAACGTGGTAGTTCCTTATGTTTAAAATATTAAACCGAATTAAGATATGGATTAATAAATTAGGGGATATATTCGTCGAAATATTAGGTGGAGATGAATGAAATATTAAGATCTTACTATAAACTTTTTTAGTCTCGCTTTGCTGTTAAATGCCAGGCATTTGAGGGAATTATTAAGTTTCATTGTGAGGTGGAAGCTTGTACTTGTTCATTTTTAACTCTTCTCAGAGTTTCGAGTACAATATCGATTGTTGGATCCTCAGGCCATTTGTTAACCCTGCGTTTACTCGTGAAGCAGTCTCAGGGGCATCTATGCCAAGGCACCCACAAACACTGTTATTCCGTAATTTCGCCGGTGTTATCATATTTTTCCCCCATTCAGCATCGTTAGAACTGTCCACCTCAGCTGAGCACAATTTTCGTTCCTCCACATTGGTAGGGCCAGGTGAAAGGGGTGGCGCGTGGCTGGAGGGCCTGATGGGTAAACGAGAGTCCTTGAGCCATTTTATCGGCCCTTCTGCTCACGTGGCTTATGTGGAATCTTCTCTCCCAGTTTATCTCCGCTTTGTCTCCCCTTCGTCCGGTTGCTGTGGACCCTCTGAAGCCACGCTTCCAAACCCCCGGCTATGTCCTTCAGTGGGGACGTGGGGTATGCGTGCTGTTGTTAATGAGTAGTGAGTGTGCAATGGGGAAGGAGTGAATAAATTGGGACGGGAAGACATGGAAGGAGAATTCTGTTGACGAGGAGGGCGCTTATGCGAATCAACTACTCAGGAAGTTCTATCAAGACTGTACTAGTTAAATCATAATGAATTATACCACAAAGTTTGAACTGTTATAAAATAACTGATATTACTTACGGATTCAGTCTTCACTATTAAAATGAATCTGAGGAACAAAATATGCAGATTGTTTGACGAATACCTATATTTTTGAAAGATCTTTTTCCAACCATGGCAGCCGACTACAGCGTCAGTTTAATCAATTTATCGCATTTGAATTCAAATATTGCAGAATATTACTTGCTAAAAAATAAGTATAATAGACAGGTCTATATTTTATTACCACTCAAATCTCAGCGCTTCGTATTTTCAGATTTTCGCGAAAGTAGCGTTTAAGTTAGAAGAATATCATATTTCACCATTTTTAACTCATTCTCGCATTTAACACGGCGCTATTTCAAGTTCGATTTTTGAAAATATATATTTTTTTTAAATAGAGGGCACAGTTTTTGTAAGTAGCCAGACTAAAAATAAGATGGCTTTTATTTCATTTCACAGAGAAACCACCTCAAGAGTTCCGATGCATTAAAAACGCAAGGTTGAAGAGAAACTTTGCTCTGAACAGGATTTAGCTTCAATGTGCAATTTTTTCGATGAGAAATCACTCGCATGGCCTTTAATTAATACTTACATTCCTTAAATTCACACATATTATCTTAACTAATTGGCAATATTCCACTTAAATGTCAATATTGCTCGGAGTATTCAACTGTGTTGAGATCCTTTCGTTCCTCTATATGCATCTATATTCCTATATATAAAACTAAATATATATTTAATTTTCCATGAAGCTTTTATTCCTCCAGGCAAATTGACGAGAAGAGATTTTCTAAGTTCAACTGTTAATCAATAATGAAACCATTATGGAGCATTTCTAAATTATACCCGATAGAGTTTGGTTAAATGAATGAAATAATCACACGTAAACTTGAAAAGAGGTACAAAAACGTAATAATTACAAGTAGGTTTCACAGGCCTGAATTACTGACCTTCAAATAATAATAAACCCATTCGTTGGAAATTCAACAGTATTTCCGTTAACGAATCCATCAGCTCTGGTAGGCTAATTGTCGGCTTTTCTTTGTAGGCTGTCCTATTCGAACTTCAGTCAAACTGTAGTTGGCGTAGGATAGACCATCATTATATAAGCTTGATATCTTGGGTTTTCAAAAGAGCGGGAAACGAAAGAGAGTCTAATCGGTGAATGCCAGTAAAATCTCAAGGTCATTAAACATGACCTTTCCTTTATTGGTGTTTCCTTCTCCTCCCCAACTCAGTGTAATTTTGAAGTCAAGATGCCACTCCTTAGTCCCTACTCTTGTTGCCGTATCCCTTCACACCCCTCCGCCTCCTCTCACAGTACCAACTTCCACTTACCGGCCCCTTTAATAAATCGTAACTTATGTTCTATTTTCTACGAATGGATGTGAACTTAACTGGCACGCTTCAGAACGTAATACTGAATAAGAACACGAATAAGATCATCGGGACAAGATGTATCTAAATTTCAATTATACGTGATGTTATTTTCAACTTAAAACATTAAAATTCACATAACGATAAGGGGAAAATTAGTAAAATGTTTGTAATTCACTTTTCGTAAATAGTAGGGAATATGAAACGCTGAAATTTAACAGAAGTGAATGACAAGATTAAAAAAAAATTTTTAAATCCCATTGATGAAAATGTTTGCGATAGGAGAGAATACAAATAAAAAATGTGAGCCTATGTAAGTAAAAGTACGATGTCCTAGAAAAAAGTCAACGAGGGTAGACAAAGACGGAAAATTAAAGCTGAAGAAAACAAATGTTAAATAAGAAAGATATCGATAGGTAGTGAAACTTTACAGGCAGTGAAATAAGGAAGAAGTTAACTAGGTCACTGCAGAATGTTTACAAGATAATATTGCACCTCTTGGTTTGTATAATAGCGGGTGTATCGCACGCCAACTATCGTGTGAAGTGTCAGAAGACCATCCATATGAAGTGATAATCAATGGCGGTGTTTGTATGTATAGTTGCGAAAATTACGTCAATAATATTTGTAGCATAACTTAAATTTGCCATATAAATGCCGGAGAAACATTCTTCTATCAAGGTGAACCAAGGTGAATTTGGCTGGGGAGATGTAAGATACAGAATGAAGTGAGGATGTCCCCCTTGGAATTCTCAAAAATATTTTCCAATATAAGAAAATCAATGGTAATAGAAGTTTAATGTAGGAGTCTTTTTGGGACCTAAATCAAACACTACATCCACTCAAATCATTCTAGCTTAAGTGACCTATATCTGTATATTATCCTGTACCTATATCATTACATTAGTATAATAAAATTAGGAAAAAATTTATTTTCACGACTGCAAACGTGAAGTGAGATAGATTGTGAGCAGAATATCCCAAGTAAACAAGGCATTCTGCCAGAAGAAGAGCCTGCCGACAGCTGGTCACACAAGTCTGGAAATAAGGAAGTACTTTATTAAAACATATATTTGGAGCATGCTCTTATATCAGCGTAAAGCGAATGAGCTGAGAATTCTGAACAGTTACATCTGCAAACTACTTAGTACTCGTGCTAAAACCATGTAATCTTCCTATTTCTTCTTCAATACGTCCTGTTATCTCAATTGCCCCTCGTGGTGGCTATGGAATTTCTAGTATTTTAGGAAGATATGCTATGCTGGCATTATTTTGGTAACTTGGTGCTTAAAAATAAATTTACATTTCAACTTCTGTTACTCTTGAGAGTAAAGTTAGAATGGCTGCCGGCTATCTCTTCGAAAGTTTCCGATAGCGCGAGAGTCATTTCCTGACCTGAAAGTTTTGGTAGGTGCCGTCCGTCCAGCTCATGGAGTTGGTAAGAGTATAGGGGCTTAGCATTTTCGAGGTACTGTGGCTTTAATGTGCCAAAAAAGTCTGTCGTTGGCCCATGGCAATTGTAACTCTGAAAAAATACTAGGAAAGAGATAATGTGTTTGAGGAAGAGATTAATTCGTCGCATTTGAAGTGATTGTTGGCATTAAACATTTAAAGGACTTCATGAAAGTATTAAATATTGGCGTCTCGTAAAACTGATGTTGAATAAGAATGGTAAGTACAAAATGCACGGAAAGATAAAATATTGGTGGTATGTCTCAGAGGCAATGAAGGTGGGACACTATAGTGTAACAAACTAACTTGATTGGATTGGAGTAAGCTTTGAGACGCAATACTTTTGTGTGAAAATTTGTTTTGGGAATTATAATATAGTGAAGGGAAAGTCTTAAGAGGAAAATATAGGTGTAAGCAGAAAGAGAGAGGGGAGAAAGAACTTGAGTCAGATAAAGGAGTCATTAAGGGGTGGGAATGAATGGAAGGCTGCAATCGATTCATCTAAAGATTGAAAGGTACGAAAATGGACCTTAGGTAGCTTAATGGCAGAAATCGTCGCAAATGTTTAACGTCATATTTATTTGGAAAATTAATGCCCTAATGCAGGGAATCCTTTACATATGAGGCAAATATATCTTTTAAAAATGAACGCAATTTATGAATGAAAACCGATGCGTATGAGTTCAGTTTGCTAAAATATGTTATGCTGAGTACTGGTAATAATGCAGTAAGCTATCAACTCGAATGTGTTGTTAAAATAAATGTTGTTAAATTCTTCAAATTTGTTTTTTATTCCTATTACTACATTTTTCTCTTTTTCTGCTCACAGACAATATTAAATTTCCTCTCCAGTGTGTCAATATCTGCTACTGAAGAATGTGGCCCATATCTTTGATGTTTCGCTATAAACATGTTTGTAAAATCAACACTTTTAGTCTTTTTCTTTTCGAAGAATGAGGCATTTTTGCCTCATTTGCAAGACAAAAATTATGAACTTTCCAAACAAAAAAATTAATCTGCGTAGCATTTGATTGTTCTATTCTTATTGAAAGTTTAATGTGAGACATTTTAATTTAAATCTAAAAGTATACCCAATCTTCAAGAAAAATGCTTATTCAAAAGGTTCGAAGTGACGCTAGCCATCGCATCACACTGTACACATTACTACTTCCACTCAGACATTCTCGCTCGCTTTTCTTCCCTCCAGCTAATTTCGTTTAACCTACATTTTACTCATTCGCCCATCTGTGGGTCATTCTCTCTCTGCGCAGAGAAATGAGTTTTAGGACTCAAGGGGATAAATGTAAGTGCACCTTCTAATCGCGAAGGGACGTATTACATCTCTGTCAGTGTGCAAGTTGAAAATTCGTTCTTAACTATACGCCTCAGGCAAAAAAAAAGGATTTATATCTCAGCTTTGATGAATATTAATGATAATAGTCAGATGTTAAAATGAAACAAGAGTAGAAAGCAGGTCGCTAGAGCTGACCACAATGTGTGAGTATTCCCGGAGTGCGGGAATCACATGAAAGGGAGAGGAATGGGAGACACCTCCCCTCACGTCACTCTGGTGTGCGAATCTCTGCACATGTTATATTTTACTCAAACGGCGAGTAATGTTTCTCTTTAAAACGTGTACTTTTTCCAGCATACACCGAGCGGTAAAACAATATACCTACTGCTCTATTCTAAAGGCCTGCTTTTCCAGTTCATTCAGACAGAATTCATTACATCTTTTTAGAGAAAGATTATGTCAAGTTTTTTTCCAAAGTAACAATGGAAGCTTTGTCTAACTTTTTCATTACAGTCCTCTTGAATGCTATGCCTTCGTGAACTTGGCCAACCTGTCCATTCAACCTCTCTTAGAGGCCGTATCCTTTGATCCAGTCGCTGTTAAACTTTGCAAATATTAAATAATTTGTTTTTGGAGGGATGTCATCTACGCTTGTAGCCTCGCCTTTGTTACGTATTTCCTTTGCTAGTACTGTCCTACTTCTACTCTTGTATTTTAAAATCACCTTGTTACGCATTTACATTCCTTTGCATCCATTTTTTACTCCATGCAAAGATGTACTACTCATGTACTACAACTAAAAAACTAGTAATACCCTGAAACAGTCTCTTAACTTCGCACTTACCCCAAGTAATCTCAAGGTTCCATACGATTTTGATTGGTTTGAATTGTTGGTATGTTATATAACCTTAATTAATTTTCCTTTCCTCAGAATCCACATTATATTTGTTGTCATTAATTTTATTTACAATTATCGTGACTTTCATCTACTTTTTACTTTTATTAAAATTATTCTCTTCTAACTATTTCCCATTGTACTTAAAATTCACAAGAGCGACCCACAAATGTTGTTGAGGCCTCCGATTCTTATACTCATATTGTTTCTTACGGGAGTACGTTAACACAAATAAACCATTCACACTTCTTTCCTATGAAATTTTAAACTATTATAATTTTTTCTTTTGCTTGTAACTTCCTTTAAGACTCCATCTTTCGCCTCGTCTTATGCCCAGATCCCCATTTTATTGACTCCCAAGTAATTAGTATACGGATTTATTTTGCAAATGCATAGTTTCCAATTATGACTTTCTCAGTTGTACGAAAAACATCACTCCTATTTCTGTGTGAAAATAAATATAACAAACTTGTCTGTGAATTAATGTGCTCTTCAATACGCCGGCCCCGTTGGCATTGGGCTTGTCCCTGCCTGTTAACTTGAGTTCACGCGTACGAATCCCACCTTGGTGATTTTTCTGCAACCAGAGTATTGTTGTGTATGTTTGTCTGGTCTGCATTAAACTATTTCTCGTAAAAATAAAATTTGTCATAAATGGCAATAGCTGAAATCCACAAAGAAACCTTTATCATTTAAATTCTTTGGCCATGTTATAGTATTGGCAAATCCATTCAAATTTATCCAATACACAAACATTTGCTCGGCAGCATCCACTTTCTATTTGAAAATCATTGTCAAATGCTCTCATGTCATTAAATAATGCACAGCTTTGTCTTAAACATATTTACTACTTTATTTTCTGCTAAATTTGAACTAATCACTTCTTTAAGTTCATTTCAGGCGGAAACTTTTACAACACCACAGGAACACTTTTCCCTTGGTGTTGCTAAAGTTTCAACGCTGAAAAACATTTAGTGATGCAATACCACAAAGTTACTGGAGAACGTGTTTCATAATTACCTCTTTCTTCATTTTATTAACGGGGATTATCCTTTGTATTTCCTTTCATTGAATTACTTCCAAGATAACCTAATTAGGCTTTTGTGACTTAGAATAAACTCTATTTATACGAGAAGCTCTACTCGTATCTTCCATACTGGCATCTACAAGTAAGTTTTTTTTCACCAGTCTTACAAGAAAATTCTACGCGTGTTATACAACCTAATCGTGTCCTTTAAGATGGTTCCACATGGTCACTGAGTATTGTTGGCTCTCCGCATCTAAGGATGACAGCGTTTTAGTATACCACTACATCCGTAATTAATCAAGTCTAGAGTAAAACACGTACCAATGTATTAACCATAATGATATTTTTCTACACTCACATGAAAGCAGTATTAAATCTGTATTCATTTAAACCAATCGTTTTGTGGCACATATTCACCGAGTCCAGCCTCCACAGGATAACTTATGGCAACGTAACTTAATATCTTTCCTACATACCTTTGCTTTCCGAATTCCTTCATTTATGCGCGCGGCTGTTTTCATAAATTACTGTAGGATATGCTGCCACGAACTTCTACATTTAAAGATAGACCCTCTGCATAGAGAGAATAGGGAGATATATACGGCGAAGAGAAAATATTTTGAAACGCCATCTCAGCGATATTATTCTTCCATTGCTTAAGTATCAATTCCAAACAAAAACCTGCAGTACATTTGGATGCGCATACCATTACCTGCGGCTAGCGGAAGTTTCGATTGGGTCCTTAAGGCTAGGAAAAAGCTAGGACACATGGGTCACTGCTACACGAGATAGGGACTATAATTCATGGTGAGGGAGTTCATTCTCTCGTATTTATTTCTTTCATAGCAGTACGACGTGCCATTGACATTACGCGTTGTTGCGTGCTTTGGGGCGGTATCGCTTCCCAATTCCAGTCTTTGTTTTCCTGATAACATACCAGGTAACCTTCTGAGTTACTATGGACTTGTCCTAAGTCTTCAATTCGGCTATAGCTTGTCAATTTCTTATCGAAAAACAAACTTATGGAGTGATCCTAGAGTTTACGGCTGCATTTTTAATTCATGAGGAAGCAGATAGTTGAGTTTTCCATGAGTAGCGGCAGGATCAAGGAGTTTATCGTGAGGGTGGAATAAATAAATGTCCATCTTAAATATGTATATTCCTTCAGCGAATGTAGGGCAGTGATTCATGCATGGTTAACTCTAGAAGCGCCGGAGCGGTCATTTTGACCGTTTTTGAATTTCAAATGGTCCCCATTTCCTTAGCGGTGGTTAAAAATTGTTGATATTTCGTGAATTTTAATGAATTTTTATTCTACGCTCACACGCCAAAAATTTTCATTCTCGGATGCATAATTTATTAAATAACTGTTGATATACCTCAAAGCGCCAGAGTAGTCATTTTGACCGGTCTTATCAATTTTCAGCTTATTATTTTTGTCCTTTCAATTAAGATTTTTTCTGGCATGATGAGTAGCAGTCACGTTAACGGGTTGAATCCACAACTGATTTTCTGCATGTTTCTGTAGAATTTTCCATTTTTTAAATTATTATGCACATATATTACAAGATTATTGCATTGAATTTTTCAGAATTGTCTCAAGGAATACACATAAAACCACTAGGAAATAGGTCCATAATTTTGTTTTATTTTAAGTGATGCAAGATGTGCTGTTTTCCAACACACTCTTCGTCCCTTTTTTTCATCCATACACGGTCATTCGAGCGTTGACCGCGCATTGGGTAGGAGCTAAACACCGATACTCTGAGACATTTCCCGGCGACGCATCCATACTTCCAAAGACCTTGTGCAAATTTTGCAAGAATTATCAGAAAACGATTCTGATATTGACGAACTCAACCCAGTGCATTCTGATCCCTCCGAGGACCTCAAAACACCACAACTGCGGATCCAGCAGTAAGAACTCGGCTATAAGGTATCAATCATATGAAAGCTATCAATCATATGAAACTCCCACCCTCAATAGGTAGAGTAGAATCTTCACTTGTGTTTAATAACACAACATCATTACTAACTCTTCACAACGGTCGATTTGTCCGGCATTATTTTATTTTGTTCTCTGCATGAATTAGCATCTCGTAGCATTCATAAATTAACCGTATTAGTAATATTATCCACTAGGTCTGTGTATAGCATTGTTCTGCAAGTTTGCATGTTCATTTACGTATCACTCTCCCAGTTTCCAGTTGGACTGCGCACTGTTCTCCTGACTGCTTTGGCCTGCGCCTAGCGCCAGGGGTGGCGTGCGAGGTTCTGATTTGTGCTGGGACGAGTTCTGCATGCCTGGTGTGGAATACCCCGTGCCACACACACTAGTGGTGTCTTCCACGGTACTTCGTAGATGTAGATATATAAGGTAGGGATGGACTCAATGAGTGGACTGTGACCACAATTGGCGTAAACGTGATCGGTAGGCTTGCGAGTCAAAATATTTTAAAAGAGAATCCGGGATAATCGCCACAAGCCAAAGGAAGAATGTCTTAAGAGAACGTATCTAGCGCATGGCAATTATTTATTGATGGACGTATGCTCCACACACCATTCCACAAATTATGAAGTAGATATACTAGACCAAATGGCAAGGAAATACACCAAGCGCGCTGAATTTTGCCGATGGCCTGTGAAGGTTTTATATAATATACTAGATTTAGCTGCCATTATCGCATGGGTGATATAAAAAAGGTCACTTCACAAAATATCAGCCTCCATAAATTAATTTTATCGCTAGTTGAAGAACTACGTTGTGAGTATATCAAGTCACAGTCAGGGCCAGCATATTCCATTTCAGGTTCAAAGATTAGAAAAATACATCAGCTTCAGGAACAAGCATGTAAAGCGAATAAAACAATGGTAAAATGTTCAATATGCCAAAATATACTTGCGAAAAATGAAAAACAAGAAGTGAAAAACTTATTCAGTGTTTTGTCATGAAAAATATAGTTTGGGACGGTAGAACTAATAGGTACATTGGTTTAATGCTGTTACTTACAATATATCACTACTCCCTGATTGTAAGTAACTCGTAATATGCTAATTAACTAAATATTTACTCTACAAAATCTTTATGCACTAAAGTACCACCATCTATAATTTTATATTGCACAATTGGTGATAAGTCTGTGTATTCAAAGTTTATGTTAAAGATGAAAAACTAAATTGCTAAAAAATGTTATTCATAATTGAAAAATAATGTAAATTTGAATTTAAATAAAATAATCACACTTAAAAATAGAGTATATGCGTGAAATTACTCATAGACACCACCAAAACGAGAGAATACACCTACCGGTGAAAATGACCGCTGCCGGCGCTTTTACGTATGGGGAGTACTTGGCGCTTTTAGTGTTAACCTTAGAATCCTGCAGGAAGTCATTTGAAATAAAGGTAAAAATATATCAAATACAATGTAAAAGTCTGGAACGTCAGATTTATTTACTTTAGTTGCATCATCTCATTTTTTAATTACTAGCAAGAACCTCTGTTCGAGTAATTTTGTTGTTAGAAAAAGGGTTTCGAGATACAATTTCGTGCATTTGTACTCATTTCCATGCGTAGATACCATAGAATAATCGATCTGAAATAAATTTCTAATTGATTGGCAATGAGCACTAGAGTGACTGCATTTTCCCCAGACTACCAATAGCTGTTTGCCCTCTAAGACTTTTTTTTACAGCATTTTAGTATTATGACCGATTCAATAACCGTTCACTCTGCTTGATGTTCCTGTACGTTTTTTTTCACTTCCTCTCCCAAAATCTCATACCTTGACGTTTTGCCATGATTTCTTCGCAACTCCAAGCCTTAAATCACGCATCAAAGTTTTGGTATAAGAGGCATCGATTTTTTATAATGACTGGATCGTGTCTGATTATGTCATGGGAAGCCAATAGTACGGTTGATTATAATTCTCCTTAAGCTTATTTAAAATCGATGCCATGCAAATCATACACCAACAAATACGAACAATAAAGTAAAATTAGGCTCGAGTTTAGGTGCCGTTACTACTTAGGTTGTATTGGTTAACGTATAATTTCATGACTATGACGAACTGACTCGACAAGACGGAATTAGACCGAGATAACAAGTTGACCACCCCAGAAGAATCAACAATTCCTCAGTTCCCCCAATGTAATTCGTGCCCACGGGTAGTCGCGCGATTCACGTACCCAAATCGGTTTTCGTCTTCATTCGTCGTACCGTCACCTATCCTGGAGGCCCAATGGTAAGGATAGAATACCAAGATGTCTACGTCCAAGTTCAAAAGCTAATGTTAGCATATGATTTCCCGGAAATATCATCACCAGTGTAATTAATCCGGCCCAATGCTGTAAACGGTTACTTACGAGCGGTCCAGATTGTTTTTTTGGCTTTCCATCGTTAGGGCCCGGGTTAGAACCCCAAAGACAGTGATTGGTTTTTTCAGTGAAAGGTCGATATCCCTCTTGAGTGTCTTGTGAAGAACACCTCAAGGGCAATACTCCATTCAAACTTTGGGAAGTTAATCAATGGAACCCTTTTAGTCTTTCTTTAAAAGCTGAATAATTTTGGATACATCTCCACTTTTCGTATATCCCCAAAATAAACCTTCGCATAGAAAACTTCAAAAATACAAAACAACATACCATTGGTTTGGCAAAATTCCTTCACACGTGAGATCTCACTTCATCCTGTGGGATGTTTTCCTGATATGAATGCTTTGGGTTAAAATAAACAGAGACTGCTTCATAACAAGAGGGTTGCAGAAATTATTACGTGCAAAATAAAAATCTATCCACTACCCCATCAGCAGACTATACCGACCTAAGTGAGGTGGGGAAACAGTGAAGAACCTGGGCCTCAAAGGCAATGAGATGCCCGCTGGGAAAGATCGGAGAGGAAACAGCTCCCCCTGGAGGGAAGCGTGTGTAGGAATATCACGAAAAAGAAGAGGGAAGATTGATAACGGAATCAGTTGGAGGTGTGAGAGTTTGTAGAAGGGGAGGAGTGTTTATTTTCAGGGTGGGCTGTTGGGAGGGTCGCTTGGAGGGAGGGAAGTCTGCCGTACGGTGCGCACGAGGCAACGTATGCCGACGCCGGGTGGCGCGGAGTGCAAGATCGTATGTATAATAAAAAAAACGCCTTTTGACGGGTGCCTAGATGACCCAGATTCCGCCACCGCCACCACTTGCCCCTTTCGCCGCCCCCGCCGCCCATTGCCCCCTTCGCCGCCCCCAAAGCGAAATGCACCGCCCACCCTTGGGAGCATTCATTAAACGTCATGGCGAGGCCAAGAGGGGTTGAAGCTGGGAGGGCACTTTGGACGAGCGGGAGAGGGTGGCGACGGATTGTGTAGGCCTCCCTTTAAAAGAGGGGCGAAGAGAGGCATGCATAAGCAATAGCGCGGACGCCGAAATGAGATATTTAATTTCTCTTCGCTATCCTTTTGTTTCCGCCGTCTCTCAGTCATCGGGGCGGACTGCCTAATTAGATCGCCGAGAGTGCGGAGGGCAAGGAAAAGGGTTTGTTTGCCGATCTGTCTGCGTGGAACGGACCGTAGTGGTGGACTGATTTCGGAAGCGTATCACCATGAGCCAGGCTTTGGCCATTTATCACAGTTTTGCAATGTGGAGTTTGTGTCATCACCGTCGATATGGAAAAATTTGCAGTCTACAATGGACAAGACGGCTTCAGGGGAGAAGTAATGAAAATCCGCAGTATATACTTGAGGTGGTTGTTGTAATATTCCTCTTCCTTTATAAAAATACTCGGGGTTTTGACGTGACAACGCCATATTAAAGCTTGACTTCTTCAGGTGCTGTATGTACCTGAAGATGATGTTTTAATTGTAAATGAAAAGAGTGACTTCTTTATTCCGCATAAATTTATGACAAGACCTTGCGTATTCCACATAGCGTTATTGCAAGTCCTGTAATAAATTTATATGAAATAACGAAGTCACTCTTTTCATTTTCATTGTTAAGTAAATAACAGCAAGTAACGCCTGAGACAACGGTGTTTATGAGGATTTAACTTTAAAATGCGTTGGTACTAAGAAACGGGTCCGGGCGTAACTTTGTGGAAGTCCTCCATACCAAGTAAGTTTCACGAAGGTTTGACACAGCCTTTCTTACTTGTAACTATATTTTTCACATTTGTTTCACAGTTGTGAAAAATAAAATATAATGTGGAAAATCTGTGTCGAAACTTCGTCAAACTTTCATAGAAATGCGTAGTATTTTTAAAAACAAGGTAGTCAATTACTACGTGCAGCTAAACTACTTATTTATCAGGAGCCAATAAAAAAGTAATGAGTTGGGTTACAACTAGAGTATTGTTGACTAAACTCTCCTTAAAAAACTCTCCATCAGAGCTCAGCAACTACTCTTCACTCCACACTCGAAGTCGGCTCGACAGACCTTTTCACTAAAGTGAAAACCTCTTAAGTATTCCTCTCACAAAATCCTATCCCATGTGTCAATTCCAACTGTGACTTAGGGGTAGTATTCGACTCTCAACTTATCTTTCGCGAACACATAAATAAGACTACCAGGAAGGCGATGTCAGTCCTCGGCCTTCTGTACCGCTACACGGACATTCAGGATCCTTTTGCTCTTCGGACAGTATTTTTTTGGATGTGTCCTTCCTATTTTAGAATACTCTGCTCCAATTTGGACGACCGCTTGCCCCACAGCCTTGGATACGCTCAATCGCCCTATTAACTTCTTTCTCCCCATTTCCCGCCATCGAATCCCTTCCTTCAGAAACTTATCAAAAGAATACATACTTTCTTCCCTTTCAATCCCAAACCTCTCTCTCCATCATGTACTATGCGACATGAAGATCCTCCATTACTCTCCCTTGTTACCTCTTCTCCACACCCTCCGTTTTCAAATCTTTCCTCAGAAAACATATTGCCGAGTTGACTCCATCTATCCCATCTCCTTGTACAAAAATCCCAATCCTAAGCTTTTTCTCCTACGCATTTTTCTATTCATCTGTTATGTTTTACATTTTTAGGGTATATTTTGCTAAATGTTCTATTTTGTTTGCTTTTCGACCGATGTAAGAAGCCTTTGTGCCATTTTTGGAGAATAAAATAAATAAATTCTTCCAATGAAACAGAATCTTTAACGCATAGTGATTATTACTCATCATTCAAAGTGACACATAATGTTTTCATCGTTTCCTTAAAACATTATATTCCATCATGTTATGGTATTGAACATAATAAAATGAGAAGGCTATAAAATTATATATTAATGATATCCTGCATCCGGTGCATTTTGAAATGACGCTGAAAGGAGCACTATATCACCAGTGCGTATTTATTCACGATGCTACATCATGATCCCCATGTGCACCACCATTCGATAATGCGCCATCCTCTCTACATTCTTTATGCTGCTACGGTCGATCCTGCGACCGTTATAGGTATTGCAGGCGGCTAAGTGGGTGTGGATATGGAGGAGGAGGTCACACCATGGTGGGGATGATACGGGTTCAGCAACACTGGGTTTGGAGGGGTGTGTAAGGGGCTTGGGGGGGGTGGGAGAAACAAATGAAGGGATGATGCCGTCGGGGAGATGTGCGGCACCGTGTATTCCGCGACGGCCGTTATTTTATTTTCGTCTCACATCATGAGCCCCTCGCTAAGGAGAGGATGAGGGCTTTTTGGAAAAAAAGATCTTGAATTATGAATGGACGCGGCTGGACTGAGGCTCATGGGAGTGGTGAGGGGACCTAAAAGGGAGCGGGACATTAGGATGGAAGGACGTAAAAGTGAACGACGAATAGGAGATGAGTGCTATGTGGAAGGAACAGGAGAAAATGCATGGTGAGCGATGAAATATGATGCTTAAAAGTGGAATATACTTTATTTACTTTGAAAAAAAAATGCATTCGTAAAATCACAGTCAGTGTTATAGCAACTCTGTTCAGGTATTCTCTGAGGACGCCCGTTACAAATACACCAATTATAATTACATTTCATTATTACTTGCATCCTTCCCATTGAAGAGCAGTGTATTCTCTCATGGACCCCACCCTCGCATTGTAACTGCGCGATGTTTATAAATAATCTGATCCCTCAGCAGGAGTTATGAAAATACCCGATGAATAATGTTTCCCTAAGTTTTTCTCATTAATGTTTTAAATAAGGGCTTTAAAAGCGTAAAAGAGAAAGGAATATCACCTGACTAAAACGCTTGTGAATTACGAGATAGTCAACCTTCTTTGTTTCCTCTTGAGGAATATGTCAATGAGGGAAGACTCATAGCCGTTCCTGATAGCAAGGAGCTTAATGGTGTTCTATTCCATTTCTCCATCCACGGTAAAAGTCTCCTCAATTCCTTACATCAAGCTATTAGTTTTGCAATGGAGATTGGCTTTAATAACTTAAATTTTTTTGATTTAACTATTTCCCTCAATGACGGCAATCACCATTTCTACAGCCGCTGTAATATTACTTATTCCGATGGCACAGCTATTTTCATGAACCTGCAGATTTTCACTCGTTTTTAAATCGTTTGACCTCCATTCCACTGACGGATGTACATTTTAACAAGGAATTGAACACCAGTTAACCCTTTGCCGTCAGGAACGACTGAGTCTTCCCTCATTGACAAATTACTCAAGAGGAAACAAAGAAGAGACTATCTCGTCATCAACAGGCCTTTCTCTAATTGTTCCCTCCAATAAGAAATGGACGAAGGTGCCTCTCATAAGCAACTCCATGTCCATTAGTTTCCATTGAATTTTTCGCAATGTAAATTTGAAGGTTCTTTGTAATTCCAGAATTAATATTGTAAATTTACTGTTAAATTCTAAAGACATTTTTTAATCCTGTAGACAAAAGTGAAGTGTATTTGTTCAGATGTGGTACTCAGGGCTGCAATTGTGTTTATATAGGGCGGACTGAGAAGAGTTTTAACATAAGGACAGAGGGACATTTTAATAATTTTATTCATGGTGATAAAGAGTCAGTTTTTTATCTCATTTGTCTGGTTTTAATCAGAGGTCTAATTTTAGTGTAGATAATTTAAATGTTCCTGATAAAGATGAAAATCTTGATTTTGTTTTAGAAAAATTCGAGATTATTTCTTCATCTAAGGCTATTGGACCGATACTATTAAATGAAATTGTACCGTTTAATTTGTCCCCATTTTATCATGTACCTGTCCCGCCCTTAAAAAGCATTCCTCCATCAACCTGACCTTCAACACGTTCCTTATACCTACTTAATCATACCCTCTAATCTACCCCAACCACTCCCGCAATACCCTCCCTCTTCGTGAATGTAAATATAAATGGGCTCACCACTCTGAGAATGGCAGTGTACCCATGAAAATTACAGGATGGTGTCGAAACCGGTAGGGTTTAGCCATTTTAATAAATTTTGTGAAAAAAACACAGTTCAAGTTTTCTTTCAGTCTGAGGACATCAATGACAATTTTAATGACTATGAAAAAATTCATGATGTACCAACTACAAGTGCGAGCTCAAAACCACCTAATCCTAGCAAGTCTTCTAGGTTTCGTCGTCACAATGAGAGCTATTTAAGTTCGGGATTTACATGGAGTGAGGATAAGGACTGTCCTTTACCAGATTGTATGTGCTGAAAAACCATCAAATGAAGCTATGGTTCCTAGCAAACTGAAACGTCACTTCATGTCAAAACATCAAAAACTTCAAGGTTAGAGCAAACGAATATTTTAAAATACTAATTACTCAACAAGCACCGCAAGTGAGAGTGCTTGAGAAAAAGTATAAAGTAGGAATTAGGTAGTAGGGTTTAGTATTTTAATAAAATTTTGTGAAAAATACATCGTTTTAGTTTTTTTCAGTTTGTTACTTTTTCACAAAGCATCGCCTGACTCTATTCAATTTATATGATATCCTCAAAGTAAAAATCTGGGCTTTTTTGCAAAAACTTTTTCCATTATTTTTATCAGCATTTTTTTTAATTAATATATTTTTGATGAAATTTAATTTTTACATTTGCAATTGAGAAAACACATGCAGGCGTCTACGGCGCTATTTTGATATTTGGCGCAGACAACATTGAGTAGAATATGTTGACGTCGCTATTTTCGCTAGATGCCGACATATTTACAGCGGTTGTCATCCGCTCTAGCGAAAAAAACCTTTTATTAAATTCTAAAGCTGCTAAATAAGCCACGTTTTTTTATTACGCCCCGAGCTTGCCCAGAGCGCCCTATTCTTTCAGATTTAGACTTGTAGCTGGAAACGGCACAGGGTAATTTGTTGACTCAGCTCACGGCGCTTGCCCTCAAAGTGTGTAATTAAAAATTGCCTATTAAATCATAGAAGAGTTAGTAGGAAAATAGAGTTAATAGACTTTAAAAAAATAAAGTATAAACAAAAATCGATTTAAAAAACATCGTTTTTAAACAAAAATAACAAAATTGAAAAGTATCAATTAGTTTAATAGTTTAATTAACTATTATTTTTGATATTTCATGATGTTTTATGAGCGTTGTGGTACACTTGGCAGAGGCTTGTGGCACACTACATGTGTCGCGGCACACCAGTTGAGAACCACCGACCTGGATGATTGTAAGTTAAGTTTTGGCTGAGCTCATCTCTCACTAATGCTTCATGCATTCTGATCAGACGGAAAGTTCTTTTTCCTCGGTTATCGTTTGGTTTCTACATAAATCAAATGTCTGAAATGGGTAGAGGTAGGTTTTAATTGGGGCAGTCAGAACATTCGTCACATAAATTCGAACTAGAAATCAACTGCCGTAGTCCAAATCATATAAGCATGATTTAATCGTCACGCCTCATGTAATCTGTCATAGAAATTAAATAATGATATCATATTTCATGTGAATCGACTGAAAACTATTGCTATGTCTGCATCTCTGTAGATTCCTTAGAAAATTAAATTAAAATACTCTCCTTAAATGAACCCTAAATCCTTAAATCCTCTCTTCCCTCCCTTCTTACGAAGTGAGCAGCTATATCACATGGAATTCGTCGTTGAACGACTGTCTGGGTGATCTGATTTAATTAATCTTCAATAAATCGTAAGAAAACGAAAGTGGCAGCAAATATTGTGAAGAAATATTTCCACCATTTTAAGGAATAATGTGTTCAATGATATTTCAACAATTCTTCATTGACGATATTCTTATGAAGTCTGCAATTTAGATGTATATATCGATTTTATCGCAACACACTTGTTGATGTGATGATATTACATGCGAAGTCAAGCAAAAAATATGTCTCGAATGCTCATATGAACGTTACCTGTTGAAAAATTGGTATTAGAAAAATTAAGGTTCACGGTTCCTCACAAGTAAACTTATTTCGTACATTTTTTTCTTATGGCCTTTGGTCTGTAGATTTTTGCCACAATAGATTATTTAATCAATATACCACGATGAATTTATTTTTGGGCCCTAATGATCTATTTAAAATTGAGGTAGGTACTTATAAGTATGGGTAAGATATAGCTCTTCTCTCAAGTTGTTCAATGACTAGTGTATTTTTAAATGCAGCACATGATTCCAAGCCGTAATGACGTAGACCTGAGAATACTCATACTTTCCGGTCATTTGCGATTCAAATTATTTTATCAGCAGATGACCTGGCTACTCTGGAATCTTCACATTAAAAGAGGTTCCAGCGGCATTTCCCTTTTTCTATCTCCCCGGTTTCTGAATTTTGAGCAGGATGGCAATGTATTCATCAGGTGGACGGCTCAAGTGGACTTCAAAAGTCTTTCGTTTGAAACAGATACGTCCCGAGCAGGCTTGCCAGAGTGATCAATTTACTGCATACTGGGCGACTTGAATTCGTAAAATGCAGCCGAATTTCAGCAATCTGCGCCGGTCGTGGTTTGGGCGATTTTATGATCAGATCATACGATATTTGGGCGATAGTCGATGCCCCTGCCAGAGCTAGTGCCGCAGACGAGCGAGGCGTCTGGCGGAAGATGAGTCGGAGGGGAGGGCAGACGAAGGAATGGAGGAGAGGGGCTCGTGTAGCACGGGAACATTTCGAAGTGTTGCCCGTAACACGTGAAACAGTTTGTGTACAAATTAAAAATGCATACCTAATCCAGGCCAAGACGGAAGGGAGACATGAAAACCGGGACTCACTCCAGTGAGAAAGAGGGCAAGCACTTCGAGGTTTATTACCGAACCGGGTTCTTCTTATCGCACAACCATTTTTAAGGTCAGATTTGAAGGCGCCAGGGAAGTTCGCTGCTGGGCAGGGAATGAACCTTGAAACCCAGGTGGAAAAAAGCTTTATTTGGGACTTAACAAAGTATTCAATAGTATCTACTTAGCATCTACTTATGTATCGAGCTCCGGTTTGCAGCTCTACTGAACTGCTGTAATAAATTTCATCCGACGGAAAAAATGCTGCAGTTATTTAAATTACAGATGTATGTCGAGTTTAACACATCCAGGTCATCTAGATGCAACTGATTCTAAGATGAGTACGATGACTGATGATATTGTAAGCATTTTCTCCACTGAGGAGGATAGTGAGTGGGAATAGTGTTAGTTTTTTTTACATATTCTGAAAGCGGAATTGGAATTGGACTGTGTTATTAAAAAAAAGTATATTTAGTTCCTTTTTTAACGAAAAAATTGTCCTAGGCTCTGTCCAAGACAATTGCAAACTTGACCGTTATACATTCAACCAATTAGTTAACACGTTCAGTGTCGTCTGGTAAAGCGTATCACGTGACCGAAGAGATGATAAGATGGTGAACTTTGTTTACATCATATGATCGTGAAAACATTGTGTACTTTTCATTTCCTTCATTGTCAAATCACTGTTAAGTGTATTCGCGATTAAGCGTATTTTTGCCACTGTGATGGCACTGATTTTATGCCTTGATGTACAGTATATAGTGGTTGAACTGAGATTTCAACTCGTCTCAATTAATTTACGTTCAAGTTTCCATGAACTTGCTTACCCCCGTGATTGTCGAGCATTTCTCTAGATCTCGCGCGATATTTTATAATGAAGGTTTTTTTTTCTTTTAGTTTATCAATTAGTCTTCCAGGACACTTGATTGCATAACACACCGGTTTCACATCTTTTTAAAGCTCGTTGACCGTCCAGATTGCAAAAAATGATATACATAAATCTCACATTGATTGACGATGCTATTTTTTTTTTTGACGATGCTATTGACGACGTTTTCACTGTGTTACCAACTGAACTGATTTAAAATGTCGAAAAGAATGAAAATAAAATGCTGCTTGAAGCCGATGGACATAAAAATGGATGGAATTACAACTAAAGAAGTCCTTGGTGAGAAAATATGCTTAGTTAAATTTCGGCAAAGCAGGAGAGACAAGTACATTGGACACCGTCTCTTCAAAGAATATCTAAATACATTAACGGCAAACAGAAATTATTAGGAAGATTTTCAAAAAGATTGGGAATGCCTACATCAGGCACATTACGAGTTTGGCTGAATGCAAGACAAATGAAACCATGAAGTAGTTTGCTAATGAAAGAGTGGTGTCAAGGGCTGGAGGAAGTCAATCTTCGGATTAATGAATACTAATGATAAGCCCTTTTGTTTTAAAAAGTTTGCAAATTCCCTTACACTTAGCAAAGAATATCATTTATGTCTCTGACTTTGATAACTTTTCTCCATAGTGGATCTTTCCCACGTTTGTTACTCATCAAATATCTACGCCTGGCCCTACAACTCACATTGACAACTCACACTGACGTTCCCGTCGTTTCATACGGCTTAAGCTCTATCTTTTAGAGAGCATGCTTATCAGCACATTATAGTTACATCAGTGTTAAACCGCTGTAACATGGTGAATTAATCGAGCAAACTTACATCGTGCCCAGAAACGTGCCAAGAAAACTATTGGAGGTCTGTGGATCCAGTTGAAATGGTTCAGCTGCAACTTTTTCATTTCCATTTTACTGAAATATCTGCAGCATCGCTTATTCAGTTCAGCTGAGCGTTAATTATTACACTATTCTTGTATGAAAAAATACTGCCAAGGTTTAGTGACAAATTTACTAATGAGCTCACGTTGTTGTAAAAATTATAGTTATATTCCAAGTAATACCTTAAACACATTAAAATATTTCCTGCTACTACAGTATGTTTTAGTTATTTTGATAATTTAATTAATTTTACCGATAGTTTAAACATTCAACATAAAAGGAATGGCAGGAGATTTGACTGATATGATTGAGGTAAGATTGATTATGGAAGGAATGGTGGAGAGAAATCTAGCCCCGCCATTTTCGTACTTTGACGATAATACGCCTTGAAGGTCACATATTTACGTATTATCCGACGGAATGGAATACTACACTTGAATACATTTTGCGTGGCACTAGTGTTGAGCTCAAGGTTTACCAAATAAAAAATCAGTCACAGAGATGATTTGGATTGGAACTTCACGATGAACATCACTCACTCTATCCGCAAACAATACCAATAATTGAATTTTTATTCTGTCATGTATACATTTTTCTACGAGATGTAAGCCGTATCCTGATTGACGTAAAAGCGGTAGAAGAAAAGGTTAAAAAAACAAATTTTGCTTCAAATTTTCTTTTCAACAAAATAACCATTGGAGGCCGGGAACGCTTGAACATCAACCGCCAAAGCTTTGCGCGAGGATTCTACGCCACGAACTAAGATTACCGTCAGAAGACAGAGGCGGTCTGAAACTCGAGCGTGGCGTGAGAATCAGAAGAAATTAGTGGGCACTCTAATTAAATCGTTGTTTAGACGGAAGAAAAAGCTGTCACCGGCGACTGCATCGCCGTGCACGCAATTTAGTGTGAAGTTCCCGTAATGGATTTCTCTCCGGGCGAGGAGCCCGCGTCTGGCGACGCCGCAGTGGGCTCTGAGCGTTCTGTGTGTGGGTTAGGTGTGGGGTCGGGGGGTGGGGGGGGAACTGCTGGTCGGGTGCAGATAGAGTCTGGTTGAGGGTGTGATGGAGGCATGATGGGGGGCGGGAGTTAGGAGGAGGAGGAGGCGAGAGGGCGCTGTTATGAATGCATGGCGGAGGATAGGGCGAAGGAGCCCTCGCGTGCCTCCTATTTTTATTTAATTTGATGACAGAAGCGGCCTCTAATTAAACAGATCGTGGAAGGGGCGGCTGGCAAGGGGAGTGTGCTTGCTGGGGTGTGTGTGGAGGAGAAAAGGCGAAGCGGGGAGGAGGAGAGTGAGGGAACGAGGAAGGGGTTGTGTTAAGGGTTTCGCGTTGAATGTCGTGGACACGAGGGAGACGTGCTTCCGAAAGAAAGGGAGTGCCGTCAGAGGGGAAATCGCGAGGAAGGAGTGAGAATGAGAGAAAGGAGGGAGGGAGATCGTAGAAAGGGAAGGGAGGAACAGGTGGCAGTCGGAATGAATGCGATGAACAACTAAAGGAGGAGGGCAGAATGAAATGTGGATGGTGTACATCTACGCCGTGTTATGTGGTAATCCTCCCGAGAGCATGTTGATAGCGGTGTTCAGGAAGTCCCTCTTCGTATTCTACTCTAGAAAATGTTTCATTTCTTCCTTACTTGGGATTAATTTGTAATGGAAGTGTTTGGTTATAAATTATCTGTATATCTTTACTATTTTGGAACTAATTGTGCGGAAAACTAGCCTGTTTCCTTTCAGAGGAGATTTACGTTTTAATTGAAGATTCGCATATCCGCGTTTATCAGTACAACATTGACAGCGTATTTTATTCCAAGAGAGCCTGAAATACATGTATACATGCAAGAGTACCTGAAAACTAAATAAGTTAGTGACTATAATGTCATATAGTTATGGCTGAATGGCTGAAGTTATGGCTGAATTGTATTCTTAGGCAATTTTTCAATGTTGAAAACTTGCTTTCAACGTGCATAATATGGTTTTTGCTTACGAGGCGTAGAAGTCGCTTAATCGTGTGAAAACCTCTTGATTGATTTCTTTTTTACTTTTTAATTTGCGCACGAAATCGTTAAATATGTTAGAAGGTAACTCGAAAGCTCTTGTAGGTTTAAATTACTGCATCAACATCATAAATAGGAAGAACACTTCTAGGAAATGTATTTCTGAATTGCGTACGGTGTTTATCAAATTATTTCTATAAGGTTGAAATAACCAAGTATGGTAATCATTACAGTATTTGAATTTAAATAGCAATAAAACCTATTTGTTCAAACCACGAACTCTCCTAAAGACTTAAGTCCTACATCAGGTAATTCTCTGCTGAAAGCATAACGAAACTTTAAACATTTTTAAATGTTTAGCTTCCTTAGTTCAAAGATCGTATTATTGAAGCAAATTGCTGCCTTGAATTTACTTTTTAATAGTTCTTAATGATTTTAAGAAAAATGAAGCAAATAATACAGCAGTTATCTTATAATTTCTATTTCCTAGGAAAAGAAAGGATTATTCATCAAACATTAACAACCAGATACCTACGAATTTGAAGAAAATATTTCGTAATTCATACAAAGTATTCTCTGTATTGTGTGTATATTTAAAGTGGAAAATTAGGCAAAGCCGGGAAAAATGGGGCGTGAGACAAAGAAGGTATGAGGGCGCAAAGGAATTTTCAGGGATAAGAAAGAGTGACGGGGCAATCTCAAAATTGAATGGTTCTTCATGATGAGCGAAGCGCGTCCATTTTAAGAACGCCAAATTTTTAAGGCTCGAAACTGCTAAAATCAAGTCTTTTTAAAACTGCTAAATTCGGTCAGTCATGAAATCAAGAAAAAAATTGCAGTAGTAGGAGACATGAGTACCACCGAGTATTTGTTTCCTCGGAGGTGATCATGCAGGTCTTCAAACTTTGGTTTTTAGCTGGCGTCTCCTTTGTCTTCCTGCCTACAGCGTGCATGACGCTTGCTCCCGGGATCGTGATCCTCCATCTTTTCGCGATATCCTTCGCTTATGGGAATCACGAATGCTGCACGTGTTCTGAAGATGAGAGTTGTGTGACGCCGCAGGCATTGAAGGAGAGAATGAAGCGAGTGCAAGGGGTGGACAAAGAGGCAGATGATATGTGTATGTGTGAGCACACAAAAACACACATATGCATGCGGGGTTAGAGAGAGTAGCGAAAGGGGGCAGGCTTTTATCCCGTTGATGTCGGAGAGGAGGCACAGAGTCGAGAAATTGCATGCAAAGCAGTCGACGCGACGTCAGTTAGCCGACCGCCGGAGTCACTATTTTAACAGTAATGCGCGCGGCATCCTTGCGTTCGCCGTGTGTGCGAGGATGGAGGATATGAAAGGGAACGGTGGGGAGTCCATATATCGAGCTGGTGGGAGAAAAAAAGCGGGAAAAAAACAAGCGAGGAGGGTAGATGAGAAACCGAGGGCCTAGAATGAGTCCGAGCAACGTTTGCATGTGGGAATAAATTGAACATTTTCATGCTCCGCCCACGGGAGTGGAAAATGAGGGAGCAGAACGATCGCGTGTCTTTTTTTTTGGTGCCGTTATCTCGTATTTTTCCATGAGATGCACGTCCTGAAATACTTTGGCTCTTCATTTTTTTATTTTGCCTATTTTCGATAGGATTCTCGTGTGTGTGTAAAAAAAACGAGTGGAGTGCATGTAAGTATGAGTCGTAGATGTCGTGATTTATTCTGCGAAGGAGAGAAAATATGTTCCGTAAGTAAAATAAACTTTGTAGGCTCCAAAGATTCGCCATTGAAGAATTGTGTGCTGCAGACGATTAGTTGAAATCATCTGGACTATTCAATGAAATAGGTCGTTATTTCAATTAGATATGTGTAAAACCTTTGAAGTATTAGGTGCTTTATGATATGTGAGATCTTACAAAGCCTAACCTAAAATTATCGAAGCATGACATGATTCTAAGGAATTATTTGTTGTGTTTTGTTAAATAGAGGGGATGCTTAATAGAAAAGGTCTTCAGCTGGAATCATAGATCTTAATTGGTAACTCAGCCCTTAAGCTAGTCGAAAGAAGCTCTAAACCTTATCCTGAACGTTAGCATTCGGCTTTCCAAGAATTAAGCAGTATCCGTAGTAGCATACAACAATAAAGATATTGGAATACTTGTATGCATGCGTCAGACAATTCGGTAGACACGGTAAGAAACAATTTAATTCCATTAACTGGACGCTTGATGACATATAAGCACTTTCACTGTGGTAGATTCGTTTTTCAGCTAATATTTTATCTACTACTATCATCTACCAATTCTACCAATACATTAATTCCTGACGTGTTGGAAGAAATTGAAGGTCATTTTCGGATTTAGCTCTAATAAATACATAAGAATCATTTATCAAAAACTAAAAATCACAACCATCGTAGGCTTGTGTAATCGTTCCCATTTCATCCTAATTTTATTCCCGTTTTGTTTACTCATATTTCAATGAACATTTACCCATAGGCAGAGGAGTAAGTGTTTAATACCTTATTTTGTAGGCTTTTGCGTTCAACGCCCTCAGTTTTATGTAATTGCACTTCCGTTGGTTTTCCCTCCTTTCTTTTGTATTATATTTTTTATGTTACTGTTTTTTCAAAAAGATTGAACATCAATATATTCATTGATTCAGTGCTCTTTATCGAGATGAAGAATTCTGTGTGGGAAAAAATTGCAATGCTAAAAAGGAAGAATAAATATCAAATCGGAAGAATTGCTTATTAAATTAACATAAAATAATATAGGTATATATATTTTTCTTTCAGGAGAAATGGGTCTATTAATTTGCAAAATATTTATTCTCTTTGCCGAAGTTTTGCACGTTGTATACGTGCTTCTTCAGGGCTACAAGAAAAATTATAAGGCGTTTTGTGCATCAACGGAATATGGTTTAAAATGGTGGAAAAATGTAAACCATATTTCATTGATGTACAACACGCCGAGCAATGTTCATTATAGCCGTGAAGAAGCTTGTATGCAAGTACAAAAACGTCGGCAAAGAGAATCAATGTTTTGCATATTGATAGACCTATAACTCCAGAAAACAATTATACTTATAAAGGCCTCCGGAAAAACTGTTTAAAAATAGTTTTCAGCCATCAAGAATTTGAATGTCATGATTGTTGTAATAAATTAGATGGGAAATATATTTCAAGACCAAGAAACACAGGAAATATTTGGGTTCCTCATCAATACGAGAATTTGAAGAAAGTAGATTGTTTCGATATTGCTGGCGATTGGAAAAAATGTTTCATACCGATCAGTGGATTGATTTTGTTGGTGAAATTATAACAAAGGACACAAACCTATTATTCCGGAATTCGTATACATTTTTTTTGTTCATCTGGAAGATGGATTAATCCCAAATATTGACCTGGAAACTGCAACAATGGAAATCCACTTTGAACTATATAATCCGACACTTTGGTTAGCAAAGATCGCTGCCTTAAGCAACTGCTCCACCCCTCGAACCACCATCCTATCAGTGGACAATGGATCAATGTATCAAGCGTGGTTGGCACATGAAGTTTAGGAATACTTGAATCCGCCATGTTGACAAAGTTTCAGAGTTATTTTATTAAAGAATGATCATCCCCGCTCGAATCCCCTGTCATAAGGAGATCGCCACTTATGAAAATTCTACGGCTGGAGTAGGTACTGCCTATCTGTAACAAGTGATTCAAGGTTTATCTATGCACTAATTTTTATATACTACTTGTATCCCTATCACTATTGATTGAAATGTATGCATATGCGTTATTCACTGCGCTTAATTTACCGTAGCTATTTTGGGGTGTATATTTGTGAACCGGCCACACTTAAGTAGCCCATGGTTCAAAGTTTCATTCTTTTCGCAATAAGAAATCGCATGTCTAAGCACAGAATGGTATCAAACATCCATATTCTGGAATTGAATTTAGCATTCAGATGAATACCGTGGTTCCCCATTTAATTTGTCAGAAGCAATTCAATTGTATCGGTAAAACGAATACCTTATGAAAATTCACACCGGCGAATGCGTATGGGGGGATAGGGAGTAAAGCTTAAAGAAATGGCGTCAAACGACAAAAGGCACGAGAGTTGTCAGTTAGCGCTGAAGAGGACGCCTCTCTCGGAAATTGCGGCTCAGGGGGAGGGAAGGAGGGGAGGAGGAGGAGGAGGTTGGGGGGGGGGGCTTCAGAAGGCAAAAGGAAACTCAATTTCGTCGATGGAAAAGTTGACATTCCATCTGTCTCGGCGTGCCAGTTTTATTATGACCATGGAAACACGACGGGCGCAGCTGCGTAACAAGTTCATGTTTCAATGCTTTCGCAGCAGGTGCAAGGACTCTCGACTGAATTTGCTTCCTTATTCGTCACGCGGGTTGGTGTGAATGATGGAGCGAAGGGCGGTTGAAGGAGGCGCTGTAGGGATGGCACTGTAGGGATGGTGCTGTAGGGAGGAGAGAACCGTGTGCCGCCAAGGACGAGAGAGACAAATGGACGGGGAGGGATCTGAAGAAGATTCTCGGAGGGCAAATAACAATATGTAGGAACAGAAGGGAGTGTTTTTGATTATGGGGAACTGGATATTTCCTCCATTCTGAATCGAAAGATGTCTCAGATTGTAAATTGGAGGTGTGAAACTTGAGATAAGGCCAAACGGAAGCATTACAAAAGAGCTTTGAGTTCATTGGTATAGATATGTGGTATATTGGTTTAGATACGTGGATGATATTATTTGTATGTGGACGGGCACGAAACGACAGTTAAACGCTTTTTGGGTTGTATTGAATTCTTTACGTATAAATATTAATTTTACCATGGAATTTGGTGGTAGTGAGATCAACTTTTTAGACTTAACCATTAATGTTACATAAGGCTACCACGAGTTTTATATCTATCGTAAGCCCAGCTTTACTGAAATGATAATTCCAAGTGATTCTGATCATCACCATAGGTACAAGCAAGATTCTTTGAGGGCAATGGCTTGTAGACATTACAAAAGAGCTATGAAATATTTTTAATCTCCTTCCAGTTACCCTGAAGATATACCATAATACCCTGCACTTCTGAGAATAAAAGGAACAACGAAATGCACTGGTATGTGTCCGTTCAAACTAATCTCATATCGTAAGAATACAATCAGAGACTTGGATCTACGACCCATTCTCAGGCAAGAACTTTACTCTGTGCAATCTGGCATGCCACAAATGGCCAATGAAATTACGCGAGAATCAGTGTATTTTTCAACTCGTACCATGCTATAGATAATTGAACGATCTACGGCCATTGAAAGTTGAAAGAAAATAAATTCCCCAAGGCCGTACTCTTTATTAGGCGAAAAAAGGGGGGATGGGGGGGGGGTGGATAGGGTGTTGGAAGGTGAGTAAAGAAGTCAACGGGGTAAAAAATTTATGTAAACTAAAAACACAAGAACACACACAAACGTACTAGCTCACTCACCCAGTTGACTCATGAGTGAGCTAGTACGTTTGTGTGTGTTCTTGTGTTTTTAGTTTACATAACTTTTTTACCCCGTTGACTTCCTTACTCACCTTCCAACACCCTATCCATCCCTTTCCCCCCCCCCCTCCCCCTCTTTTTTCACCCAACAAAGAGTACGGCCTTGGGGAATTTATTTTCTTTCATCGTACCATGCTAGTTTCCTCATGAATACAAAATAAAGTAATTTTTCAAACGTGATTTCACAAATAATGTGGTACGCAACAGCGCGCACGGGTTCGAACTATACACCAAAGATGGTGAAATTCGCCGTGAAAAAATCATATTCGCCGGTGAAATTCGCATTGAATTAAGATGGATTGGTGGTGTAACTGGCTAACACACCTGACCGGCAATTGAGCGATCCTGGTTTGAAACCCAGGGAAGTCAAATGATTTCTTCATGGCGAATTTCACCGTCTTTGGTGTACAAAAAAGAATAAATTCGTCAGTCTCTGGCGTTATATGATGGAACAGCATTTTAGTACAAAAATAAAACTGCAGTAATTGTACTGTCCACTTAAATTTAATGTGAAATATTACAGAAAACGTGTTTCAACTTTTAGGGCGTCATCATCAGGTTTACCCAGGGTCTACCCAGGTCTACCCAGGGTAGACCTGATTATGACGCTCTAAACGTCGAAACACGTGTTGCGTAATATTTTACACTGAAATTTAAGTGGACAGTACAACTACTGCAGTTTTATTTAAGCACAAAAAATAATTTTTTCCAACTGGAATGATATAGGTATATATTGTATTTACCTTCATCCTCATCATTTTGATCTTGGTTAATGTGGCCTCCACAGGAGGAAAACATTTTAAGGGAATCGGGTGAACACCGAAGTTCCACTTACGTATCTCAATTGCAAGTAGCTGCTCAGATGCCAAGGAATCAATTACTTAAAATACTACGAATACCCTGAAAATGGTTATCGGAGATGGTTATATTAGAAGAATGCATGCCATGACATTCAAAGGTTGACTTCTTGTAACTCCACGAATGAAGTTTAAGGATGAGTTTTTAGTGCGGTTTTTGAGAGATAATCCCATTTATTTCAAATTGGCTCATACCTATACTAAGGAGATTTTCTTGTGGAGCGTGAAGAAAATACAAGCTTAAGGTTTCCTTTGTGCGAAAGAAAAGAATTATGAAAATAGGCAGCATTCCAATTATCAACTGCAGATTGCAATTGCTAATTATGCATCTGTTTACATTACATCATGGTTAGAAGATGGAGTTTGACATAATAGAAGTGCCTCAAAAAACCTTTTGGGTAACTCAAGCTTTTGTTCGAGTAAAACTACTAAACTCTACTTTTGGAATTTTTCCATCAATCACGTGCTTTCTGATGTACAAATATTTTTTTAAAGACTTCTGTACAGTGACCACGCTAATATATTATCTACAGTCAAGCTGGGTATTAAAAATACAGCTAATATTAACACTCAATGCCATACGCATGGTGGAGTCTCATTGCAGGATGGATTTATTACGTAAGCAGTCTGTTTAGTACTCTGACACGCCGCGTAAGGAAGCCAGAGCTATATTATCAGAAAAAAGCAAGCTTTAAAGGTCTAGGAAAGCATAATGTAGGTATTAAAGGCAGTAGGTAAATACATTAATTTGAAGAAGTAACAATTGCATTTAATGGAAACAAAAATTGCCCTTTTTTCTTTTGAAATTTTAATGTATGTATTTTTTGTCCAAGTGAATGCAGTTTTTATATTTTAAATAATTTTAACACTTAGGTAAACATCCTATGTTTGCTAATTTCGCATTGTAACGGCAAAGGAGTTGGTTTGAAACCCTCTAAATTTGTATAAGCTGGGCAATGACCTTCCAAGATGGTAATACAGGTTCCAGAACAGTCGCCGAAGTTAAGAATCGTTGTGTTCGGCTCGAGTTTGGAAGAGTGATCTTCCGATACGTCCGAGTGCGGTTGCCCTTGTCTGCAAGTGGTGGACAGTATTTGCGAAATGATCTTAACCGTCGGAGCACGATAAACTAAAGTACTACTGCCAATACTACTTTTAGAAGATAACCCTAACGAAGAAAAGGATCAACATACACTCTTTGCACTAACCGCGATACTACACGTTCTATAGAGAGCAAGAATCTCTTTTCCGTGAGTTATCTGCTACTGGTTCAAGTTTTGGCGAAGGTTGACCAGAACAGAGTGAGAACGAGATGCGTGGAGAAGGGAGAGCGGGAATTTTTCAAAGCGAAATGAGGAGGATAAGAAAGAGCAGTCTGCAAGTGAAAGGATTTGTCCCTTCCTGCGGCGATTCCACTTAGAAAGGGTTATTATTGGATACGAGGAGAGGGCGTGGGCAAAGGGTACAGCCGGGGACTGCTTTGCAACTCGGGGGTGGCGGAAGGACTTTGGTCGTAGGGTTGATGTCCGCCCGCCCCTCAAATACCATTAGCGCCGCGTTAGGGAAATGAGGCTTCCTCCCTCGAACCCAGTGTAATCCAACCGGTAGGGATTTCGGTGGAGTGGAGACGTAAGGGGAGAGGGCGGTTTCATAGACCGAGAGGGATAACGCCCCTAATGCAAATTATGAAGAACGATTTCCCCTCTCGGATGTGCTTGCGGAAGCATGGTGCCGGACGAAGTGGAGAACTTTTGAGTCGTGGCGGAAGGTGGGCGTGAACTGTGGGTGGAACACGCTGCTTCACCACGAGATCCACGCTATACTGTTTTTACGGGCTTCGATGGCCGTGTTCTTTGCTAAGGCTATCATTGATCAGGATATATTGATTCCACAGAGAAATTACAAATGTATGGAACTCACAATAATGAAATGATCCCCCTGAACTAAGAAGGAATCCAGATCACCACAATCCACGGGGAGTGTTTATCCAGTCAGTTTAATGGGATGGATGATGGGAACTAGGGATGGATAATTTCCTGGAATGGTATTCAAGTGTACTTTACCCACATCCGTGCCGAGCACTTCCAAAATAAAGCTACCAGTGCGTTCTTTCCCAGTGTGACCTTTACTTTAGAATTAAATAAAATCGATAACCTATAAGGTACCTACTGCGTACACTGTACGGAACGGCACTAAACGGTATATAACTGCACTCATAATGCCGCAAAACGACTTAAATTTGGCGACTTAAGATACAAGGCACTGTCTTTTGCACCTTGAATATGGAATAATATGCCGAAACTTGGGTCGGTTAGACATAAGCGTGCGCACAGAGGGTGCCATGGGTGCCGCGGCACCCCCACAAACTTTTCGAGGGGCGCCAAAATTTGGATGGAACAGAAAACTTGGGAGATGGCGAGTTCTGCTGAAATGAAATGGTAAACCAATCAATTTTAAATATTTTTATAGGTCTGATTTAATTTTTTTTACTGTAACAAGACTACTCAAACTATCATTATATGTGCTTCTTTGAAATAGGGTACGGAGCTCGATTGTGGGCTGGAAAAAACGAGAAGTAGTATAGTACTAGTGTATTACAAAATTTATTCTGATAATGCTGATTACAAAACGTTTTTAGTATTTTTAATTGAATTTTCTTCCCACCAGTTACTCTGATTTTATTTGATAAAAAGCAAATAACTGACTAGTTAAGATATTTTATGCAAGTATTATCAAAGCTTTATTTAATTAAATTTTTAAAAAGTATTTTTAATACAAATTTTACCCTAGCATCGAAAATTAAAGCAGAAACGTAATATAGCGATTGTTTGTTTTACACATATATTGGAGCATTCTAATTTTGTCGTGGGAGGTGGTTTATGGAACTGGCACTAGGGGTTAAGACTTATGATTATGGGTATGGGCAAAAGGCGGTTTATTTATTATTGGCAACCCCAATAGCAAAATCCTGCGCACGTCTGTGCGGTTTGAGCAATAATGTGTGGAATCATACCGAGTTACTTATTTCAATTAAGAGAATTGACAATTGGTGACTCAGGTCTCGATGATAGAGCCATTTTTTAATATGTGGATGTTTTAATTGAGGTAACTTAAAGTACTGCTGTACCAGACAAAGACCTTCGCGCATTTGTTCATTTTTTTAGACGGAGACTATAAGGGGATAGGGTTGATGAGGTATCTTTAGCCCTGGAGATCTAACTCGTTTGCTCGGGTTCAAGTCTTGGCAGAGTCGGATATTTCTCTGTGGAAAGCCAGATCCAAAAGTAGAAGAGAAATTTTAGTGAAATTCTCCCTTTCCATTGGAAGTTACGTTACTCAGGCCTTAGATTTGTGCACTTTATTACTTGTTAAGTACCCCGATGTAAAATACCCTATTGAGCTGTTTTCGGTGGTTGTAAAATATGAATATTTTAAAATTTCTTAAACACTTCGTACTCAGCAACACACATCATCCCTCTCGCCTATCCTTAATGGAACAAAAGATGCACGTTTGTTGGACGCCTCCCTAAGTCAATGTTACTCATGTATCTAATCACGTGGTACCATGAGTAGCAAAATTCGTAATTTCGTGTTTTATATTTAATTAATTTTTATTTCTTTTGGCGATTAATGAATAGATGCCATAAATCAACCTTGAGGTATTGGGGGATATGTGAACAAAATCACTCAACACCGCATCGATACAGTGTGGGAAGTTAATATAATGGTGTCAGATGAAGTGTAATACCTGGCCGTGGGCAGACATGCAAAACGCTTGAGGGGCTGTATTGATGGATTTTCGTATCTTTCCTTGGCTGAAGAGACGTTTCACAATGGTTTATCAGTTTCCGCGAATTTGGCTGAGAATGAACATCTCAACAATGTGATTACATGCTAACTCAACTCTTTCGGGCACAACCTCATTCTTCAACCAGCTCTCGAAGGGTGAGGTTGTGTCTACTGAGCGCTCCTGAAACCGGTTTCTTTTCTGACCGGCAGCGATCACCTATTTGACTCCCTGTTTGACCAGCAGCGGCACCGATCACCTAGATTTCTGCAGCAGTGATTTTAGTGTGTTATTTTTTGAAATCGCATTTTGCGAAGTAGTATTGTGAAGTGAAGTAGTGTTGTGAAGTGAAGTAGTGTTGTGATGTGAAGTAGTGTTGTGAAGCAGCCTGGTCCTGCAGCTGACGGTGTAACGGATAAGTAGTCGCTGACCATCTTATTTTCTTTAATTTATTTTCCTTTATTCAAGTGTCTTACTAGTTTGTCGTGATTGCTTAGTTATAATTTGTCTTGCTTTTGTGGTTAAGTAGTATTATAGAACTTAAAATTATTAATAGTTCCTAGGTATTAATATTGACTCTTAATAATCATTTGATCCCATACGTGCGTGCGTGTTCTAGTAACTGATCCATCGCATTTTTGTTCTTTAACCGTCTAACTACTTTGCTAGAAAGTACTTCTTACGCAACCTTGCGTATCGTGCTTGATTCGCTTATACCCGCCTTATACATTTAGAGGACTTAGTGTAAATTCACATCGTTTAAGTGCTAAAGCCTGTAGAATAGTATGGCCGGCCCTAGTTCCTCTGTAGCGAACCTCAAGAGCAAGGTGAAGAGCGACCTCCTCGAGGCACGTGTCGCCGAACTTGAGAGGTTGGTTGCGGAGATGCACGCCCGGGTTGCGGGTTGTGGGGGGTTCTCGGGATCCGGTGGTCGTAGTGTTTCTCCCGGGACCTTGCACAGCACCAAGGTGGTGTCCCGGGCATGCTCGGGGGCGAAAGCAAGTGCGATTGCCCTGGGGAAGACGGTGCGGTCTTCGGGTCGGGGGATGACTCACAGCCTGGGGCCCGGGTGGGTGGTTGTGCCCCAAGGGCGGGGGGCGGTGGCTCGGCCGAGTCGGGGAGTGGGGGAAGCGGAGGCTAATCCCATCCCCGTTCGCAACAGCTTCGCGGTTTTGTCGGAGGACAATTCTGGGGGGCCAGTTAGCGAGGTCAGGAACGAACCCCCCGTTGCAAGGGACTCAACTTCGAACGGCAGCCGGGCTGGGAGGGCAGGGATAGTATTGTTAGGGAGTTCAAACGTCCGGCGGATTTTCCCCCAGTTAGAGAAGAGGGCAAGGAGAGACGGAGCGGACCAACGGGTCACCTCCTGGTGTATACCAGGGGGAATCGTACCCAATTCTACGGCGGTGGTAAAAGCAGCGGTGAAGGACACGGGCTGCTCTAGACTGCGGGTGGTGGCCCATGTCGGCACCAACGATGCTTCCGAGCGTAGAGCCGATGAGATCTTGGATTCCTTTAGGGATCTAAACTCGGAGGTGGAACGCGTTCGGAGGGGCACTGGTGTCGATCTGCGACTATCCATCTGCAGCATTGTTCCACGGACTGACTGCGGCCCTCGAGTTTGGGACAGGATTGCCTGGATCAACAAGAGGCTGTGGAAATTCTGTGTGAGCATTGGGGCAGAGTTCGTGGATCTTCGGCCGGTGCTTAGATCGTGCCGGGCTCCCCTCAACTCGTCTGGGGTGCATTATTCCAACGAGGCGTCTGAACGGGTGGCTCGTAGGATTTTTGAGCACTGTAGATATTATTTAGACTAGAGGGTAGGTCATCTAGTGGGATTTGTAAAGATTTAACCGAACGTAGCCTCCGAGGAAGTCCGCATTGCGAAAATGTTCACATCCAAGTAAACTTAGAAGGACTAAAGCCGGAAAATAGCGACAATATTCTCAAAACGCGTACTCCAGCGAAAGAAATTATATCAAATGTAATAAGCATTTCCAGTGAAATTCGCCCACCTAATACCCATAAGCGTGGAAAAGAACCAACCGACACTCAATCTACAAAATATGACATTAACTTTGTAGTAGTTAATTGCCGTAGCGTTAAAAACAAGCGCGCTGAAATCGAGCATATATTTCAGGACGCAGACGTGGTCATAGGAACGGAGAGCTGGATTACAGAGGATATAAGTGACAGTGAAGTTTTTCCTCCAGGATATAAAATCTACAGATGCGATCGAAGCGATAGGACAGGAGGCGGAGTTTTTATAGCAGTTAAATCACATTTACACAGCACCGCCCATGAAATAACTGATAATGAAATAGAAAGCGTATGGTGTACAATTAAACAACGAAACAAAAGGAGTATACATGTTTGCTCTTTTTATAGACCTCCAAACTCCGAAGCTGATATTATTTACCAATTAGAAAATCAAATATCCGCATTTACTTTGAGAGACAGTAAAAGTGTAATCATTATTGGGGGAGATTTTAATCTGCCATCTATAAATTGGGATTCTTACACTGTAAAGCCAAATTCAAGGAATAGGGAAATCAGCGAGATCTTACTCAACACACTTTCTAAGCACTCACTCGCCCAAGTAGTTGACAAGCCTACGAGAGGAAATAAAATATTAGACCTTTTTGCAGTAAGCCATCCTAGGTTGATAAAACAACTCGATATTATTGATGGCATAAGTGATCACAGAGTAATTTTTGCAGCCTTAAAACTTGAAGTAGAGTCAGCTGTAAAACCGAAACGCAATATTTATTTATTTGATAAATGCAACTTTATAAAATTTGGCGAGATGCTTAATGATTCGTACACTGACTTCGTAGCTAAAACAGAGGACAAAAGCACTGATGCATCATGGAAATATTTCTTAGAAATTCTACGCCAGGGAATCAACGAATATATTCCGCGAAAATTGAAATGTGATAGTAAAGAACCTCGCTGGTATAACAATGATGTTAGGAGGGACCTTAAGAGACAGAGAAAACTGTACAACTTATTCAAAAAGTCCATTACGTTAGGTGACAAATCGAAGGAACTTGAAGCAAAAGAAAGTTACGCTGCACAACGCTCAAAAACCAAGAAATCAATGCGTACTGCATTGCGAAATTTCAAGAAAAAAGTACTTGGTGAATTACTCGAAGAAAATCCGAAATCTTTTTGGTCATATGCGAGAGAGCTTCAGGGAAAATCTTCAACCGTAGATTCGTTATTTGATAAAGATGGCAAACTTGTCACCGATAATATTGACAAAGCTAACACGTTAAATTCCCACTTCGAAAGTGTATACACTACAGACGATACTCCATGTTATTTCGACATTTCATTCACTGAGGAACCGATGAAAGAAATCACTATTCAATGTGATGGGATAACTAAACAGCTACAGTCGATAAAAAATAGTAAATCTCCGGGTCCGGAGGGAATACCCGCGCGTGTCCTCAAGGAATTAGCGCCACAGATCGCACCGTTCTTAGACATAATATTCAAGAAGTCATTGTCTGAAGGAAAGATACCAATAGATTGGAAAATTGCAAACGTTACACCGATATTCAAAAAGGGAAACAGACATGACCCAGGGAACTATCGACCAATTTCATTAACGTCTATTATAGGCAAGATACTCGAACATATCGTCGTTAGCAATATCATGACGTTCCTGGACAGTCGTAACTTCCTTCATGGCTGTCAGCACGGCTTTCGGAAAGGTAGATCATGTGAAACACAGCTCGCGCTCTTTCTTCATGACGTTCTCAAATCTGGTGAATCGAAAACACAAGTGGACGCATTATTCCTAGATTTTAAGAAAGCTTTCGACACGGTACCTCACAACAAACTTTTATACAAATTACAGTCATGCGGCCTAAACGAAACAGTAGTAAACTGGATACGCGACTTTCTGAGTGATCGTAAGCAAAAAGTAGTTCTTGACGGAATTAGCTCTGATGTAGTTCAAGTGACATCAGGTGTCCCACAAGGAAGCGTAATCGGCCCCCTTTTGTTCATTATATACATAAATGATCTATGCTCTCGAATTAGCAGTAAAATACGTTTATTTGCTGACGACGCTGTCATCTATCGCGAAATTAATGATCACTCTGACTTTGAAATTCTATCATCGGATTTAAACAACGTTCATGTGTGGAGCCAAGAGTGGGGACTCGAACTTAATCTGAGCAAATGTGCGGCGGTACATTTCTTGCGGAGGTCGTCCAACTATCCCCGTGTATATGCTGTGGATGGCGTTAAGATAAAGGCGACAGATGAAGTTAAGTATCTGGGAATTACGATAACCTCAAACCTATCGTGGGGAACACATATAAGAAATATTTGTGGCAGAGCTCTGAAGAAGCTAGGATTCGTCAAGCGTATTGTGGGAAGATTCTCAGATGAAAAAGTAAAAGAGAGGTGCTATTTTGCACTCGTCCGGCCACACCTTGAATATGCAGCAAGCATATGGGATCCGGTGCAGAAAGAATTAATTCGGGAACTTAATAAAATACAAAGGAAAGCTGCGCGATTCGTCAAAAACTGCTACGGGCGTACAGACAGCGTTACGCAGATGTTAAACGAATTAGGCTGGGAGCCGCTAGAGACTCGGAGGCTGCGCGCTAGGCTTAGATTACTTGAGCAATTGAGAATAGATATCTTTCAGAGCGACACGGAGAACATCATATTAGAACCCCACTATATTTCCAGGTCCGACAGAAACGATAAATTAAGAGAGATATTTTGCCGAACGGATAGGTATTGGAATTCGTTTTTCCCCCGAACAATAAGGGACTTTAATAAATGCAAGGCGTAATTTCATAGAGCGTTTCCTTTTTATATGTAAACGGCTGGTGTCCTAACACCCCCCGCCACACGCCTATTGAGGCGGCTTGCGGGGTAGTATGTAGATGTAGATGTAGATGAACCTCTTAGAAGTCCATCCTGGTGAAGTAACAAAAAGTAACTCGGTGCATCCGTTTAAGTTCAGTAACGAATGATCCAGGTTTATTAATGGTAAATCTTCATCAGGTGGTCTAGCGACCTTACGGTGCTGATCCATAATGGAACCTAGGCTAGTGAAAAGTAAAAATAATGTGATAAGTAATGTCAGTGTAAAATATTGATATTTTTTATTAAATATAATTGTAAGCAATGGTTCATAGAGCCAAAAATGCTGTTTGTAGCCTCCTATTGATCCACATCCTAACTGATCTAACCAACTACTTTTAGATCAATGACTGTATGCATAAATAAAAATATTTTATGCAAACTGTAGGTGCTTCATTTTTCCTGGTAAGTCTGAAAATTGTGCTTTTCTCCTTTGTCCATTGTATCTTCCTACAATTTTTCCCAGCACCCCTTATAATCTAAATGTGGAAAGTTAAAAATTCTAACTCCCGTCAATATTTCTTGTACATATCTGTGTTAACTCGGTTGTGATCACAATTTGCTAATATATATATAGCATTATGGATATCGCGGACCCAGCTGATCAAAGGTATTTTCACATGTGATCAACTTGTGATAGAGATTACTAGTTTTAAATGTGTACTCGTGCTCCTACCGAACATCCTGCTTGGTTACATCTACTTCTCATCATTTGACACTTTTTATCTCACTAGAAATTATATCATAATACGTCCGTCTGTTCTTTCTTCAAGCAAGGTGTTTTTTAGCTGCCTATTAATTTTAGGTTTAACCATTTTCTCTCTTAGATATTTTGTTACGACCTAAATTCTGCTTTGTGCGTGAATATTTCTGTTTCACTTTGAATACACCAGTATGATGTGTTTGTGCTCTCCTGCAGGGTTCAACCTCTGAACAAGCTGTTCAATATCTTCGTACAAAATTTCAGTTTTATCATTCGATAAATCATACTTCGTCTAATCATCCTCACTTTCATCTTTTCAATTTCTTCATGCCTATTTTAGGAACTGTTTACCTCTGGAAGAGTTATTCATCGTAGATTTTATCATGTGATATCGCTTGATGTAAATATGTATACCTCTGAATTTGTTAAAAAATAATTCTATGAATGTGTCATCCTACTATTTTCCTAGAAGCTGATATATTTCGAAAGGATTTGGTTAGCCATAAGGAAGCATCAGATTATCTTTAAACGGTTCCACCTTCATCTTGAAGAAATTTAATGCCTTCAGCAGAAATTATTCCTGCCATTTTGGTCTGAAGATATTCCAGGAGTCTAACAGAAATCATAAGTGGAACCTACAAATTTAAAAATGAGCATTGTGGTGAAATTATTTGCCTTCTAAATTGAAAGATGATTTATTTTGATAATTGATTGACTTTAACTGAAAAAGCTCTTTAGGTCCGAGGGGTCCAGTGGTCAGGGAAAACCTGCAAATCAGGGACAATTCAGGGAATTTGGAGAAGATGATAAAGTCAGGGGAAAACCAGGGAAAATGGAAAACCGGTTTTCGCTCGGTTTCTCAATTCGTGTGTACACGGCTTACACTTGTTGGTCTAAATCTCGGCGACTTTATAGTATGCTCTCCTCTGTTGGCGCTCTATCTGCTACGTAGTGGCTGCTCCAACTGTTGCACCACCAATATAGTATTTCACCGAAGCTCGGAACGGAAGTCAGAAGAATGAAATGACGCGGCAAGCGGGGTGCTTCCCCTCCATACCCCCGCTTCCCCGCTTGCCGATTCGATTCATTCTTCTTACTTCCGTTCCGGGCTTTGGTGAAATTCCCTATTGTGCAGGCAGCCTGCATTGGGTTGGCTATGAGACGGTGCGGCATGGTTCGCGGTAGCTCGAGCTTCGAGCTGTGTTCCCTCCAAGAAGGTTAGAAAAGAAATGGAGGCGACATATCACTTGATTCTTGAAGCCGATTCCGCCATTGCAGTCGGCACAGTTTAGGCCTTCCTCTGGCTTTCGAGTCCGGCGGTCGCGTTCGATTTTCGTCAAATCTAAGTTAAAAACCACAGACAAGGCGATGTTTTGTGACTGGTTTGGCAACACCTACTCGGCAAAAAAACCTTCCCAAGCACCCGTATTCTTGCTTCACTTTCGCCCATGAGCGTTCACGGTCATGCCCCCTCCATTTCATTTTAACCTCCTTGGTTCCCTCCGTGCCTGCCTGCTGCGGGCTGAATACAGCTCTGCGTGTGCTTCCAGGAACCCCGAGCCTCGAGCTGTGTTACGTGACTGCTACCGACAATATGTAGATTTATTTTAAGCAAACCCTTAGACCTGTATGACGATTACCTGTTTTCGTTTGAAAGTTTTAATTACTAAGAATTACTAGTCTATTTGAGACTCATGAAGTGTAAGTTTTAGGTCTATTATAACCCAAACTACCGACCTATATGATTAATCACCTTTTTTTTTCAAAGTTTCAACTGTGCAACATGCCTAGTCTTAGACCAAATATTTTTTTTAAATTTTTAATGATTTTATGATTTTTTTACTGTGAATGTGTGTTCCTGTTATGCATGAAACAGCATTTTGCACGGAGACACTGCGAAAAATGCAGATTTGTACGAAAATGAGCCCAAAAATTGTTCTAAAGTCAGAGAAAATCGTAAACTTTGATCATGAAAATCAGGAAAAAGTCAGGGAAAATTAAAAACTAAGACGGCTAGGCATCCTGCTTCGGTAGTCTCACTATTGGTGCTCAACGCATCTAGTTAGCGCGAGATGGGAGGTGTAGTCAGCAGCGGCAGCGTGTCCCAGGCGTGTAATCATTGTCGGTCGAAAGTCTCTCGCGACGTGGCTGGAGACCAGTCGTCCGTTTGACGTTTGACCTTTGACCTTTCGCCTGTTAGTCTCTCACTTGCGCGACAGCCTTCCGCCCTCTTGTGCGAGGGGAAGGAGCAAGTGCAGGGGGGGAGTGGGGAAGGAGGCGAAGGGTTGGGCTGGTCAGTGGGCGAGTTGGTCGGGGAAGGGTAATTTGTCCTCCCGGTCTCCCTAATTAGAACACGCGTACGATTAATATCCGCGCGGCCCGCTGGCGATTTCGAATGCAATCGCCCGGGGGGCATGTAGGGAATGGGAAAGAGGGAAAAACAGGTCCACCGTGCCAGCCTCTGAAACTTCCATCCTTGCCCTTTCCTCTCTCTCCTTCACTCCTGCCCCTCCACTCCTCCCGCACCCTCCCTCCCGCACCCTCTCTCCAAAGCAACATCCAACCAACATCCATGCCATTTAAAATTGACCCAGGCCACTCTCTTCTCCATCTGCATTAAGGGATCACTCTTACTGCTGCTCGTCAGGCCGTGTCAGCCTGGCGAGCGACGAACTCGCCTTACTGGTTTTCCTTTTCTGCTTCTTGCACCACCTCCGGCATCATTGTTTTGTTATTGAATGTACTAACTATAACCAGTAGCCACCAAATGGATGGTCCACACTTTGATCATTTGTTTCTAAAATGTCTCGTCACCCTAAAATGTTTTTTAAATCAAGTAGGCACCTATAATGTATGCAACAAATGGCACAGTGTTACTAATGAAAAATTGGAAATTAACGATATCAGACTGTACCTGACTCTGAAAGACTCCAAATTTCAATTCTCAAACCCCATGCTTCCTAGTGGTAAGTAGACATGATGAAAATGATTTACTTGCTTATAATTTTTTTATTCTTGACGTAAGATTAATATAGATACTATAAAACTTCGCTGTCGAAATAATGTATTTCTACCTTTTTACAACCATTTTAACCTATATTTACATGAGTAGTATATTAGTTTTTATGAGATATGACCTGCTTCGCACAACGGGTTATGAGAGGAGTGTCTGTTTCTGAACGGTTTGTGCCTAAATGAATATGTAACCCATTGTATTTTCTCCCTCGTTTCTCAAGAATGTTATTCTCCTTCTTCAACGTGGATTTCCTTCTCTTTTAGTAGATACAATTATCCCCCAAATCATCCTTCCCCTCTTCTTCTCACTTACCTTCCATTGCATTCTGCACCCCTCTTACTGTTTCTAGAAACGCTTTTCGGATATTCTTCATTTAATGCCACTAATTACTCTTCAACGTACGTTTAAGTACGTTTGTACGTAAACGCAGCGTACATTAACTGAATTTCCCAACTGTGGTTATTGTGATTTTTATCTCCTCCACATGAATATTGTGAGCATATTCAAGTGCAGAAATAGATCAAGTATTGCGAGAGACTTAAATGATAGGAGTCAGAATAATCAAAGGACGCCAGCAAAGAAAATGAGTGGAGAACTGTTAAGATAAATTGTTGCAGGCCACCTATATTTCTTTATTTTAAGGCCACGATCTTCTTTTGATAAATTGAATCATTGTATCATATTTATTTCTCCACTTTTGCTCTTGGAGGATGCTACTTTAGTCTATCAATGGGGAAATGTCTTCCGTCAATGGGTGTTATAATCACCAGTTACCCTAATTCCCGATCCACAGTAAGTTAACATCTACTCTCGTGGGCTAAAATTACATAATTGGTGGAATGGGTGAGCAAGAGCTACGTACGTACTACGTACGTACGAGTAAAATTAAAATTTTTTTGCATCCTGTACCTATCACTTGGAAGCCGAATATGAATTTCCGTGAGGTTAATCCCTCTCAAGCTTTTCTCTCGTGGCCTTAGAGAAATAAATGCCCGTTTTGACTACCAGGGAAGCTTAGTGTTTTTCGCAAGATTACATTCTCTTCGTAATATTCGCTTCAAAAGAATTTTCATGAATATCATACGCATCCCTGGATACACATTAATTTGTAGTGCAAAAAATAATTCCCTTCCCGAGATCCCGTCGGAAGCTAAGGTCCTCACTACTTAATCGCTCATGCTTTCAAACACTATATTCTCCTCTGTCCGTTAAAATCCAATGCCGTGCGGAGTCACTAATGGGCCATTATTGATACAAAAGGCAGCCGGGCTCTCGGGGAGCGAACGATTTCTCACGCGGCTTCGTTCAACCCGAAAAACGGCTCGGGCTGTAATGATTAATGGTGACCCGAATAAAATGAATAACGCCCGTGAGTCGATTCGCTCTTCTCCTCTCAAAGCGCACACCTAGACAGAGTGCCCACCCCCGCTGTGAAAGACATTCAATGGATGAGTCCGTTGGCTTCCTCCTTGACTGAAGGCCATCTTCCATAGCGACCTATTTATCAATTGCCGTCCTCATTCAAACCCTCCTTCGCATGCAAAGGCACACGTCTTTGACCGATCGTCTACTTCGCCGTCCATAATTACCAAAATCCATCTCTTTTTTTGGAACAAAGAGTATCTATGCTATCGGGAGGTACGGGTTCAATTCCTAGTCCAAGAAGTTTAATTTTTATTGCTTACTAGCGAAAGTTACCCGTTGAAATTCAACGGGTGTGAAAAACATTGAAGTTAATTCATAATACTACCACAAAGTCTTAAGAATACTGTCAGCGTGGTGTTTTGAGGATTTCGTAACCTATCTTGTATGTTGTGTTCGTTGTAGTAGGCACGCTGACCGTTTTTCAGGTTCACGGAGTGACTTTCGGTCCTCTTTCATGCACGGGAAATCAAAATACTACTTAAATAACACCCAGGTGGATAGATGGTCACCTCGTCCCTCCGGTTCTCTTGAGCCGTCTTCTGAGTGAACAACAGCTTGGTCGCTTCCCTTGTGTACATAAATATATTTGCATTCAATGACTTAATTTAATTGCGCAATTCAACGTTGATATGTCCGTCGAGTATCTTAATCAGGAATGAATGCACGGATGTCGTCTAATAATTCTAAAGTATTAACGTGTACGTTCAATGCGTGCTTTCAGCAATCAAAATGGAAGTGCACATTACTTTTGCTTTGTCAAGGTAGTTTTACTAATGGAAGTTTCTTGTTATGAAGTTTGACTGCTATTTTTTACTAAAGGTTGCATTTTTATTGCTACGATAAAATCATATCGTATCCGGTATGGGTGAATCCTCATCATATAACTGCGAATTGTTATTACAAATGCAAACTGCACATACATTTTCCGGAAGAGGACCTATTGTTACAAATGTGTTCGTATACATTTATTTGTACCTTAAAATTTCATTTAATTTCAAAGAGGACACAAAAGTGAGACATGTGCCTGGTCTAGTATTTTATAATAATAATTCTTTCCACTTTCGGGAATGTGTAACTAAATAAATAAATGTAACTCACTAAAACTTATCAATTCCACGAGTACCTGTGAAACTCAAGGAGTGCAATTTGCGATCGCATTGGTTGCCGAAATTAGGCGATTACCAAAGTGACCACATTCATTGCTTTCTTATGGCATTTAATTTGGAAAACCTGGAAGTGATGAATGAGCAGGGCGATACACTACCTATGTGGACACCAGTTGAGACACGGCTATGCTCACTACTTCCATAGCCGATGCCAACTTCCATAGGTAAAGCCGCCTTAACAGTGACACATTGTGAAAACAGAGAGAAAAGTGGAAAGGAAAGAAGATTATAATGGTTGGATTCTCTTTTCTCCTCTCGAATCCGCTGGTTGGGGGCTGTTGCTCATTACTTCTTGCATGGCTGCGAGTCTTTGATCTATCTGAATTGATGCCGAAATGTAGTGCCTAGCGGACTCTAATTTGTTTTCTCAGCGTCATGACTGCTTCGTTTATGAGGATTGAATTCCGAACTTAGTTCAATTTACATTCCTGATTTTTCTGGGATTTATCAGCCGTGATCCAAATTATTATAGTATTCAAACATTCTACTTTCATGGGTCCACAGTATTTTGGTGGGTGAGGTCTGCACGAGCACTCTGGGCACGAGCCCTCACTCAGTGATTCAACCCGAAGGGTGGTTTGGATAGTTGAGGGTAGAACTCACCCCGGTCTAAGCCACAGGCGTGTGAACTTCTCACATTCAGGGTAGGGGGGCCAGTTCATTTCCCTTGGCCACCTCGCAATCCGAGGATTTTTTTTAAATGGCATTTTTACCCTCTGGGTATATGGGTGTATATAAATCAGTCCCACAGCAAACGTAACATAATTCAGCAATTTCAATTGCATTCAGAAAAGACCGAGGGAGTGTTAAAGGGAGATGCATGAGCCATCCTGCGTCATTCCCCCGCACACTCACTCACTTTGCCAAATATTCCCATTTTCTAACACCACATCCTCGGAAATCCGTTTCAACTTTAAAGTTTATTTCTTATCTCGCTTGATTCCTATGTTGGGATTGGTCCTTCAGAGCCGTTACAGTAATAAAGATTTTCCTGCTTGTTGCACAAATTTGATTACGTATTGAATATGTCATATGGTGGAGAAACGTTTTAGTATCGTAATTATCGTTAATAAAGTGTTTAGTGTTTACTTCTCATGCTTTTTTTGGAAGAAATACGAATGCTTAATGGATAATTCGGTCAATATAAAAATGTCCGTCACATGCCAGTGGGGTAATTAAATTTGTTTATATTAAAACGTATAATATATTTTTTACGATTGGTGAAGACTTGGTAAATAAAACTATGAATGTATTGGACTATTTTTGGCATAATTGTGCTAAAGATAGTATCTAATGAAAAACAAAAGGAATAATTAGCGAAGCAGGCCACATATGGCATATCTCGTACAAAATTGTGATAAGACTTCATGGTAAAATAATGAATAAGTGATAAATAGAGTGGGGTGGCAAAAAAGTCATAAAGAGTATATAGCATATTTATGGTAGAGTAAGTTCTATACATTCAGCCCTCAACCCCTACAAATCCATGCTGAGGAAATGGAAGAAGCGCTGAAAATTTCCATCAATTGATTTATTCGCTTCTTCCTTTTAATTATTTGGATTTGATGGACAATTTGCCTTTTTCCTTGTTAAAGGTACACCTAAAATAACGTCTATGCGATTAAGGGCCGGTTTTATAATGTCTAGTTAACGCTAACCAGAAGATCATACACCCTTTAACTTTACCTGAAGGTGGCTGAAAGTACTGGCTACCTATCAGTCTGGTTTTATACAGAAGGTAAACAGAACTTTAAGCCACCTCTAGGTAAAGTTAAAGTCTGTATTAGCTTTTGGTTAGCGTTAACAAGAAATTATAAAACCGGCCCTAAAAGTAGTAAGTAACGAAATGTATCGATTTTGTGGGATTATAGCTGCCACAAACATGCCTCAATCTTTAAATTGGTGATGTATGATGATTTCTTTCAACCAGCAAGAAAAGCGTTACCTCATCTATCAGAAGGCATTCGCAGGTTTTTCATGCCCCCTTTATTGTGCGGATGTACTCGTGCTTTGGGGTTTTTTCAACAAGAATGTATACTAAATAATCCTTATGTTTTCCAGAAATGTATCTTTTTCCACAATGTGTTACTGTGGCAGAAAATATTCAAGATCTTTATCTCGTCCTAATAAAGTCAGCCTATCATCATGTTATTTTTTTACAGGATTTGGATCAAATCCATCATAAAAACCTTTAATTTTAGCTGCCTCTCCTTGCTGTCACCGTTTCACATCCGTTATTCCATCGTGCCACTCCTCCATCCTTTTCCCATTGCCACTCTGTCTCGCCTCCACCCTTTAGCAGTCGCAACCCTTCCCTCTGTCGTCTCCCTCGTTTCCTTTTCTTTCCCCTCCCTCGCCTTCCCTCTCCCTTCCCGCCCAACCACCATTCTCAAATTCCCAAGCCCGTTCACCCTTCCCACCCAACCCTCCTCCCTCCCTCCCTGCTTTGGTGCACCTCCCTCTCTTCTCTTGGCTTAGCGCCTCTTTCACTTGATTATCCCCAGCCACTTGTCCACGACATTGGGGTGATCATTCATCAGGGCACGCAGGAGGTAAATTCATCTCATTCATCTCCTCCTCCCACTACCCGTGCGCCCTCAGCTTTTCCCTTTTCCATTCCTCCCCCTCCCTTTCCATTCCCACGCCGTCTAATATTCTAAATTTACCTGACTGCCCACCGAATCCTCACGACGCCCCTCCTCTCCAATATGTGTGTATTCCACTGCGAAACACGGTCGGGGATTAAATGGATGATGAGTGATATACTCGGCAGCCGTGGGATCCAATTCGCGTGAGATAGAATTTCAGAGTGAGGGACTGCAAAAGGCTTGAACCCTCCTTAACTTCGTGAACGTGAGGATTGAGGAAGCGGCCTGTTTATCTGCGAACATACGTCTGCAGCTTGATCACCCTACGCAACGCTCGTCAACAAGTAAACTTTCACAGTATATTTTATTTATTGAAATATATGGCGAAGGAACGTCTCTTGACTGAGAAATTCACGTTAAGACGTCCACTAAATAATGATTTTTGATCATGTGAAGGTAAAGGTCACCGATTTTCCGGTGACAAGCTTTCTGGGCGTAGCAGCTGGAAAGTAAGAAGTACACATTAAAAATATTATCAAAGAAGCATGCGTGAATACATATGAGCTGCTTCAAGTAAAAATACGTGTAAACAAGATGGTTGAAGCGTTTACTTGGTGGAATTTCGACATGATAGAATGATTAAAACTTTGTAATGTTCCACACTATTTTTATTAAAGGTTTCAGGTTATTATTAAAGGCCTGACCGGTTTCAATGTTCACACATCATCATCAGAGGCTAAAATTACCTCTAAGTAATTTTAGCCTCTGATGATGATGTGTGAACATTGAAACCGGTCAGGCTTGTACCTATAATAAAACAGTGTGGAACATAACAAAGTTTTAATCATTCTAAAAATACGTGGATGAAAAAGTGAATAAATTTGTACTGAAGTATCGTTGTGAGGTCTTGGAACTGTATCTGTTAGGTGCAAGGATTAGCGTACATTTGAGCATTTTGAGATTGGAGTTTGGAGAAGGATGGAGAGGACAGATTTAGTGGAGATAAAAATGAACAGCTACTTTCTAAAAATTATGAAGGAGGAAAGATGGTTGAAGGGGACATTCAAAGGATAGAGAAGAATTGACATTAGGGTGTGATGAGGGTAATGGGACCGTTGAAGATATTTATCGAACGGGGACACTTGTACAACAGTGGAAGAGGTTGAAGGAAAGCGGTGGTATAGGATTTTGTGAGAGAGGGTAGAAGGTATTTAGATTTAAAAATGAGGATATATGGCTTTTGTGTAAATAATTTTAAGGATTGGCTTATAGTTTTACATAGATTGGGAGTGTAGTAAAAAAAAATTATTCTCAAGTCTACCAGTAATGGTGTAATAGTAATGGTGGTGATATTTCTTATGCATTCCAGTATGTCGCAGTAGCATCTCTTTATGAACGAGTGGAGTTATTAGCGTATCCCTCCATCCTGCTTGTCCCCCTCTTGGCCTTTCCTCGTCTTCTGATTTTCAGATTACGCAATCGTAGTCCTTCCCAGCCTGCGCTTTGCTCGTTTCACCCAGCAGCCAATCCAGGGCCCGGAGATATATGGGCGGCGGTTTCGGCAAGGACGGGGAGAGGAGGGTTGGGAGGGGGAAAGGTCCTTGGGGGAAAAGCAAAGGGACGATTTTCTCATTTCCTCCGCTGCAAGTCAGAAATTACTTTCTCGTTTGGCAAGACATTAAAGTAATATCAACGCGCAAGCGAAAATTAATATTTGGCCGGCTCAGGAGAGTTTAAGTATTTGGCCCCTGACACTTTTAACAGTTTCTTCAAGTTCCCTTTTTTTTCACTTACCTCGATCCCGGAAGCATATACTTGTTTAAATTTATCGCGTGCTTAATCATCTGCCCTGAAGGCAGGACGCAAAATCGTATTATCCAATATCAATTTTTCCGTGTATCGTGTCAAGGATACTACTATAGGTAAAATATTTATTCTTAGATTTATAAAATATTGAAAATCTTGCGACTTTAAAATTTTTAAGCAAACCATTTGATTAATTACAGCATGCTTGATAAATTCAGTTGATGGGTGGAATGTAGTTCGTATTTTGTACAAGTTTGAAACTGCCATAGTTGGTAGTGGAGCGATTCAGGAAATATTCAGATATAGCTTATGTACAAATGAATTAATCGAGCAGGAGAAGCATGAATGACAAAATGCATGCATGGCAATATGTATTTATTTATTCGCCCTTTTACAATGTTCTATCAATTGTATTGCAGATCAAAGATCACATCTGGTAAATTTGAACTCGATTAATAAACGGAGATAATCCAATTTTTCGTGTGCTTTCTCAATGAAAATAAGTTATGTATAATAGTAACGGTGGATGAATAATCAACAACGATGTTTACAGTTAACCTGGACTAAAATTGGTAAAACGTTATCTTGGTTGGTTTAAAGCGGGAGAACTGTTGTGAAAAGATGACAAGGCTATTCTTATCTCTGAGGAGGTAAAGTGCGTCCGTTTGATAAATCTACGACTGCTCTATGAAAATCAGCCACTCTCTATCAGAGTAAGGAAACATCGCGCCTAACTTGAAATCTTTACATTCGAAGGTGACAATGCTAATAGTAGATATATTTAATTCATTTAGCCATGGAGGTGTTCATCTACATCTACATCTACATATTACTCCGCAAGCCGCCTCAATAGGCGTTTGGCGGGGGGTGTTAGGACACCAGCCGCTTAAAGATAAAAAGGAAACGCTCTAATGAAATTACGCCTAACATTTATTGAAGTCCCTTATTGTTCGGGGGAAAAACGAATTCCCATACCTATCCGTTCGGCAAAATATCTCTCTTAATTTATCGTTTCTGTCGGACCTGGAAATATAGTGGGGTTCTAATATGATGTTCTCCGTGTCGCTCTGAAAGATATCTATTCTCAATTATTCAAGCAATCTAAGCCTAGCGCGCAGCCTCCGAGTCTCTAGCGGTTCCCAGCCTAATTCGTTTAACATCTGTGTAACGCTGAAAAAAATCTGTTGAAAATACCCACCGCCTACCATTGATACTGTTACTTAGTGAGGTGACATACTTCAGCCTCTGGGTGAGTATGCATTCACCGGACTACATCGCGATAACTACGCCTCAGTTTCGCTTATATTTTCTGAACATAAATCGTCCTTTTTACTTGAAGACCAGGCTGACAATAATTTTAAGCAAACTTTTGGATATATTTCATTCTTAAAAATAATTCTAAGGAAGCATTTTGTTAACATTTCTTTATAATACGAGATTGAATACAGCTATTTATTATCTTTTCTGAAAAATGTAGTAATAACGTGCCTTGATCGCTGTCCTAATTAAAGCAGCATTGAAAACAACGGCGTTTTCCTTAAGTTTTCTTCTAACCCTCGGCTCTTAATTCATGGTCACTCTGAAAAGAATAAAAGCCGCGTCTTAAAGAAGAAAAGGGTATTTTACAGTGTATGTGTTGATGCAATTAAAGCCTGAGTCATAAGAATGGGATGTTAAGGTACTCGTGGAGGTTAAATGCAGTGGAAATGACTTAAGAATAGAACAGCAAAAGTAAATGCACGTAGACCCAGACTCTTACTCTTACTATCTCCGGTACTTTTTCTGTGCTCCATTATCAAAAATATACTAAGAGGAGTCCAGTAAATGGAATAAAAACTTTTTTAGCAGGCGACAGGCTTTGACCTCGTTTCTTAAGCTTGGGAAAATATTTTTTAAATATCCGTTGTTTTGTTCTTACTTTCCAGAAAAGAAAAAAGGGCTTTCTTTTTTATCTCGTTTTATTTTTTTTTAAATACACCGGTATTTTTCAGTTCTTTTTGTCGGAATTAATTAACCGTCGAGAGACATGGGCCGTATCGTTTTTTTTTCTTGTTTTACTGGAGCTTCAAAACATATTGTTTGCTCAACTTCCTGTTGCCGTAATTTGTGAATAAAAATTTAAAAACTAATGTTTTTTTTCGATTCGCGTATCTTCTGAGAAAAAAACCGAAGTCTAGAGGCTAATATTGGACTTTTGTAACTATCTTTTCGTTATTTGTGGTTTTCTGCTGCAGAGAGCTCACTCACCAAAATCTCCAATTAAGAGTCAATACAACTACTTGCTTGCAAGTCATACGGAAGTTGTTTTTGTAGAGTTTTGCACTTGAACTATTTTTTCAAAAATTTACCGTGATTGGAGAGTAAAAGTTAAATTAAGGTATATGACTCCTTAATTTGTTTTTGCGTAATGTAAGACAAGATACGTTCTCATCAATACTTGCTAGTACATGAGTCTCTGACTATATTGATTACCCAAGTAGGTGTCAACCCTTTATTCATGATACTACAACTATCCCAATCATTGTTTGCGTAGCACGAGTTAAGTAGCACTTTCTCCATTCTTTTGAGCCGCAATAATTGACTAATAGTCCTCCGATTACACTCAAGATGCTCAAAAAGCTGTTTACTCAAGATTGGCTTTGGTTTTCGGTACATCCCACGATACTCTGCCCGCGAGATATTTTAAATTTGCGTCTCCAAGGTTTGGCCGCTTACGCCCTTACGCTCCTATTAATCTCTTTGCTATTCATTTTTGCTGTCATATTCAAGACCATTCACCAATGGATGTTGTAAGTGTTCATTAAGAGAAAATAAATATATTAAATTAGTAAAACTTCGAAAGGTTTATTTCTGTGATCTAAAACGTATTTGTCAGGGGCCAATGAAAAAATCCCCTTGATGAATACCGTGAGAGCATTATTACAAAATGAGATATCCTTAAAGCATGCGCTTCACGCATCACGACTACGTTCGCCGTGTTGCGCATACTGTTAGGCCAAGCTCTATCATTTATTTCATTCATTAAACTTCAAGTTGAGTAAACCTTTTGCTAGCATTAATTTACCTTATTCCAGTTGCTATTGATAATCTACGTAAATTGAAGTAAAATTCATGTTGAACTGAGTTAAAACGAACTAAAAAGATTCACGCTCGCCATATTTTTTTTACAATCCTTCCATTCTGTAGAGCCAGTCATTTGTTTTCCGAATTCATAATTATGAAACGTACCACGATGTCGCTTCCCTGCTTCCCGCATGTGCGACTGCATTAACTTCCTAAGTGTGCATAAATTAATATCAAACTTGCATGCGATCGATATCAAAGGCTTGATCATTAGCAGTAGTGGATTTTGAGTACACGGGGCCAATAGCTGTGGCCACTTGATGTAGGATTTAAAGCTTAGGGTAGCTAGTGTGAGATCTGAACGAGTGCTAGAATGGTTAGTGCTTCTAGACATCTGGCCATGCTCCTTTTTAATTAATTGTGCGATTGACGCTGCTGACGTAGAATCATGTCACTAGTTATCTCACTATTTGTCCCACTATTTTCTCACCTCTCAGTACTTCGGCGTGGCGTTAAAGCTATATGGATAGGCTGTTAATTAAAGCATTATTTTGAGATTGGTCATAGGGTAGAGAGAAATTTGGTAATAGAGTCACCATTCTCGTAATAAAGACGCCACCTGGTGCTATCCGTCTGAGAAAATGTTTAAGAGTATATTTCCTCTGCATCCTTTAAAAATTAACGAATAACACCCAAATGTTGAAAATTCAAAACTAAGAACTCATTCGTATATTGGCAGTGGGTAATTAAATTAAATCTACGGCTAGTTTTTAAGTAATTTCAATTATGATAAAAATACACCCGCCACTTCCGGGATTCGATCGTGGATCGTCAGAGTTAAAATGCAGACTTTTAGCCGCGGTGACACTTATGCCTCCCACCTTTGGGAGCTAGGATATATGACCTGCCGTGGAATCTACATGGAGGAAACTTGCCGAGGAAGGATGGGGGTGGGTGGGGACTGGGAAATCCCCCGTGGATGTGGAAGGCGCGGCGTTTCGCGTGGTGGGCGGGGAAAGGCCGCCCGCCGTGAGGTGAGCAGGTGGTTTTTTTCTCCGCAGGCAGAGCAAGGGAGACTCGGGTTTGCCACCGTGAGAGAAATTAATGGCGACATCTCGCGAGGTCATCTGGCGGCCGATGAAGTCGGTGCCAGCGTTGTTTTTCTTTCCGCCCGTAGGAGTGTCGAGATCGCAGGTTTGAGGAAGAGCCTGAGGGAGGGAGTGAGATGAGAAGCAGGGATGTGCTCAAGTTCAGGTGCCGAGGAGTGGGTACACAGTGGGGCAGAAGCGGGAGGATGTGGGAAAGTTGGTTAATGTGTTGAGTGAAGGTTTGGCTGTCGGAGGAGGGAAACTGAAACGTAGAAAACACACAGTGGTGCTACGAGTATTAGCTCAAGATATATAAAATGTCGTTGTGATATTCGTATGTACCACAAGCCTATTGTATGAAATTGGATAGGTATAAATCACTATCGCACAATCAGTTCAAAGTTAGACTAAGTTCTTCATGAAATTTGAAACGTTTATTCCTGAAATAAAATTTCAAACTCAGTCATGCTACGGTCTAGTACATCATAAACAGAAATATCGAGAGTTACATAGTAAAAAGGGAAAATTAAAAATTCCATAACTGTTATAAATGGCATAAGCTGTCACTAAATTTTGGTAAATAGGTTGTTCCAATCATAGCCAATTCGTCGAGGTTAATACAAATTGCACGTCTTATTTTCCTTTATGATTGGAAACTAAATATTTCCATGTATTCCTGTACCAAATCAATGTGCACCAGCTGAAAAGAAGGTAATTCTTAAAAATTTCATATATGTGTTACAGTTCATACTTCTGGTTCACACCTATTTGGTTGCTTGCTGGACACTGTGAGCGGAAGCCCTCGTGGCGTACCGCCCTTGTCTCCCAGGTGACCGTCTCCCATCCCTGACGGTATTTCACGCTTATTATGGCTTTCCGAGGTCCAACAGAGTCCAGCTAATGGACAGAGCATGTCTCGGACTCGCGAGCTCTTCCATGTATGCTAGCGCGAGGGAGAAAACTCATGTCAGTCTGACTTTGGGTACACATGTGGTGAAAGAAATGGCTAGAATGTCAAAAATGGAATTTAATCCTGGAATGTAAATTGAGATTCATTCTCATTTTAACTGAAGTGTTTTTGTCCTTACATCAAAATGGTCATTTCTCTACGTTGCCAATCAATTTTTAAAGTAAATAAATGTTGAAATTAGCTAGATTATTCGTCTAATTTTTATAAAATAGAATAAATTTCTAGCTCTTTTTTTGCTTACATTCACTGGGAAACATTGGCAATTGAAACTATTATAATGAAGGACTATTGGTGTTTGCTAGTCACTACATTACTAATTTCAGTTTAATAAAATATTAAACCGTTATAGAAAATACAACAGCTTATTTAAGCTTGGGAATTTTGGTACCAATGCACTGCATTTATAGCACGGCAATAGAGAAAACGTATTGGTATCCGTTATTCTTAAATATAGGAATAATTCTGTCCTGAAATAAAAAAAGAACTTTTTATTTTGTTTTTTCTGCATCTTTTTCTGCATTTTTATGCATCATCCCAAACTTAGATTTGCTACTTCTCCATTATTTTTAGGGTAGGATTATGGCTACTCCCCAAGTATTACGTGGCTAAAATTATAAAATTAATGTGAAGAAGTTCAAAGCTCGTGTATTTAATTTGGAAAAAATGTTGATTGCAACCTTGGGCTATTAAAAATATACTTCGAGATTGGCATATTATTAGTCCTGCATGCACTGGTGAAATACGGAAATATCAGTGGAGACAATATTGTGACTTGGAACCTTATAAATGGCTTCCCATAATTTCTCCAAGGGAAGTTCTTTTTGTGCCGCTGTTCCCACGAAATAGTGGCCACAATTTTCTTGCCGTGTCTCTATTTGTCCCCGAGTTTCCCCTATACTGCGGTCAACGGTCTCAATTTCGGTTTTTATTTCCCATTTCTCGCCCATTCTCCCTCCGTTCGTAAGGAAACTGCTCGGGAGTCGCCTCTAATTTGCTACGGCAGACGCTATTAAAAGTGACCCAAACCCTTTAGAGATGACCTTTGAATGCTCCGCTGCAGCGTGTGCATTGGACCGCGATGGGACGCGCTCTCTTCTCCCACCCCTGTGGTCTCCCTTAAGGGCTCGGACTCTGCTAATGCACGCACAGGTGCCCTCGCATTTGCGCAACGACGCCATGTTGGCGCAGGATGAGGCTGTCAAAAAACCACGTCCTCACCTTAGGTGGAGGAGAATGTTAATGGCGCTGCATTCAACGGCTAAGTTCGTTAAATATGCTCGGATGGAGTCCCGGTTGTAATTTTGAGAGTGCGGCACACATCTTCATCCTAGAATTAAGGCAAACGCGGCTAAAAAAGACATATATGCTATGAACTTGAAGAGCGAAATGCTGGTTTGAGGTGATACTTAAGTCACAAGAATATAACTGCGATCGACGCTCAAGATCTGGCTTTGGTCAATCATCCTGCTGAATATTTTGAAATTTCTTAAGTCATAATTTTGTTAACCTAACCTGTCAATAAGTTTATGATTGGTCCTTTAATAAAATAGATTTTGGAATGTGGAAAACACTAATACCATTGACATGCTCAGTTGGCTGTAGGTAATGTGCCACAAAACGTACGAATGCTCTCCTAATATGTTTCTAATATCATAGTGCTTATAACACCTTTTATATATGACTGTATAAGTAGAGATTAAGAGAATATTGATAGAAGAGAAAATGCACTTAGCATAATTAGTATCTTCGAAGCGTTTTCCTTATATATTGACCATTTTCTTTCAATTTCAGGTATGTGCCACCAACAGTTTCATCCTGTCGTTATTAGTAATGCGGTGAGTGCTTGACTATCTTTTCATAAACAAAAATTTTTCTATGCTTAGTATTTAGTAATCGGACTTAAAGTACCTGTAAGAATAGATTCCAAGGCTTTGTTCTGGTTTAAATTTTGACGTAACCTTTGACTAAAAGTTGCTATTTGCAATGGAGTCCTGATGATGCTGTAGTGCACTGAAATATGTCGACTCTGTAAATAAAATTTCTCCAGTGCAATTGTGCAAAGCATTTATTCTTTTTCCTAATTCGCACTTAGGATGAAAAAAGCAAAAATGTAGTATGTATGCTCTGTTTGTAAACTCAGAATACATCAAGTTTAGTGGCTAAACTAAACCAATTAAGTATAAAATACCATGATTTTTCCAGATACCAATATAGTCATAATTTGTGTGCAGTTAAGAATGATATTTAACTGCAAATTTATTGACTACCGCTTCAACTTATATTGGTTAAGAATTTTACACATAGAGACGCTATAACGAAGTATTTTCATATCTATTAAAATATTTAAAAACCTTCAGAATCCTATTACGGGAAACTATTTTGTTATGTGGTCAAATGGTTATTATAAATTTTTTACTTGAAATTTAAATATACCATTGTTTGTCATCTTTTCCTACCTCTCATCTTTTGTGACTTTAATGTAGTACCTGGGACAGAGTAGGTGTACAAAAAGTGCTTCTCATGACTCAGCGAATTGGGACTCATTGCGTTGTGGGACACAGAGTAGCTACTGGATAGTGTAAGATCAGTATCGCAAATGCAATTCAGTCGCCATCCCTCGCAAACAAACAGGTGTGATATATGATGTGAATGAGAATCAGATGATTGAAGTCGTATTAATTTTTCTGAGGGTTGAACTTGTTGACAAATAATTTTTATGTACGAATTTGGTGTATCATAGGAAGGTTATTATATCCACATGTGTTTGAACAGTGTTCCTGCAAATCAGTATTCAAGCTTAAGCGTAAACAAAATGTACACCTTTGATTCTACCAATATAATAACAGAATATTTTTTAATGATTATTGCGTATTCATCCCTAATATGTTTCTTCCCTAGATAGTTAGTCACTGTGTGTCACGTTTTTTCTTCGTGTGCCTTGTTGGCACTGCGCATGTGGGCTTGCCCATGGGTCCCTTGCCCCTCCCGCTTTGCATTGGGTTCCCCCGCACCCTCGACCCGCCGCTCCCATTAAGCACGGAAGGTGGCAGCAGCTGCGCGCGCCATTACTTATTACAGCGCCTGCAAGTGCGTGCGAGGAGAAGGATGATTGCGTACGGTGCTCTCCAAGTCACGCCAACCACATCTCGTTAAGCCTCTTCCTCCATAGTCAATAATGGGTGCCGAGGTCTTAGAAGCCCAATTTACTTGAACGTGCGAAATAGGTAACGGGAAAGTTTAACCATTACACCTCATTAATAGTTTTAAATATGGATACGTGACTGAGAGATAAATATATTGTAATTCCGTTTCGCCTATGAGAGTAAGATTAGAGGTATCATTGCCATAAAAAAAGAGCCAATCGCGGTGGTCATATTCATAACTCTGCTCATGTGGTAGACCAAGGGATCCTGGGTAGCTTATAGCCTTTGCAATGCGAGCAACTTAACAATTCCTTTTTTTGTATTGGTAGATATGGAGAATACAGATTTATTACATTAATTCAAATTAGACCAATTTCAATCCACGCAACCTCAATAGTGAGTGATTAGGAGGATTTTTACTTTGAAGACAAAATTATGAACCTCTAGCGTATGTAAGTGAATGATTTTGCAATAAAGAACCAGTATTCTCTTTTGGCAGTCATATTTTTGAACACTTGTGAATTTGATGCGGGGTGAAAAATTTCTCTTGGCTCAGTAAGGGTCACTGCAATAGTTCCACTTTTATAAAATGGGTACATTTTGAAAACATTTCAAACTCTTTACTTTAGAAATTGGAGTCACTGATACTGTCTACTTGTCTCTATTCGATGTCAGAAGCATTATGTGTCCAAAACCGGCGGCTAAATCTTTAATAATGATATTACTATCAACTTAACAATCGAATTAATCATCCATCAAACATTAACATAGTGGTCAGTGCTTATAAGACAAGGATCGTCCTGTAAATGTGCCTACGAATTTGAACTGAAGCCTCTGAATAGGTTTCAATGGTTGCCTTTGAATTTAAATCAGTCGAAATGAATCACGGTAATATTTTGCCATCAAGCACTCGCGCAAATTACTTATCGTATTCTATATCGTTGACGGCCAAAGTTTAAAGTTCCGGCGTACACCTACTAACATCTGTTGCTTACTTGTACCTATATGTCGCTAAACTAATCATGTGCCTTATGTGTCTGTGGCAATTTTGTCTAATATGTGGCACTTGAGATGAATAGGGCATGATAATCACTGTTCGTTCCTCGTTTTCACGTATTAATTAAGTCAAAAGGCAATTTAGGTCAAATTAATTAGCACTGAAAATCTTAGGAGGTGTGAAATATTAGACAGAAGCCTTAGTTTTCGATCGCAAGGGGTAAAAACTTAGGTTAGCGATCATCCTCGGTCATGTACAATAGCATTGTACATGACCGTCTCCACGTTGTTCCACGTCGTCCCAGCTAGTCGTTTTCCAGCGCCCAAATTACATTCATCGGGTCTAGAAACTTTTCCTTTCGCCCTCAGCACCCCGGCGCGTGACCTTTCATCTCCAGACGCATTTCTAATCCACCAGCTGCGTTTTTCTTCTTTGTCTCTTCCTCATTAATCTCTTATTTTCTACCTCTTTCTTACCCTTTGCCTCCCTCTTTCCTCTCTCACTCCTTCTCCCTGTCTTCTTGTCTCTCGTGCACTCCGCGGCTTAAAAAAAGACGAGACTTCAACTTTGATAAATCTCTTGAAGCACGTCCATCACATTTTCTCCTTCGACAAAGCAAATTCGGTATTTCCACCTCTGCCTCAAACTGGCCCGCCTTTCAACGTCCTCACTTTTGAAGTCAAATCATTTGCTTCCTTTCCTCCTCTGGTAAGTGAAATGTCTCAGATCATTTCTGAGTGATGAGTGCGTGGGAACTTTTACTCCCGTCAGTTAATGTTACGTGTGTGTGCGAACCAAATTTTCACGTGAGCTTCGTTTGATGCCTGATTGCGATTATCCGTTAATCTATCTCATTTATTGCTTGTGACTGGCTGAGAGCCCTAGATTTAATTTATTTCATTTAACTTTCTCTGTGTTGGCTACGAATGGAATACAGATGCTAACTTTTTACCAGTACAAGTTATGTTTCTAAAACTAGCCACAATTGGCTTGATATTCTTTCTCCTTCCCATGAGGTGAGCCAATCATGCTCTGAAATTATCAAATTAGGTTTGCTATGATTCTATTCAAAATTGTATGATTGAATGTACACTCTTACTCATTATTATTAACCGAGTACGAAACCAATTATATTTTTCTAAGCCCTCAAGGAAGTATCAGATTTACCTAGTTTTAACAATTATTGCCATTTAGTAATTGGATTTGACATTGGGAAAATAAGAAATTTAATGACTGCCCTGCAATCAATTCCACAACGGAGAGCCTTTAATAGTTATTTTAAATAAGTGTACTTAAGCGCTTTTCATGTTAGTATTCCGTGTAAATTACTTTATAATAGACGTAGTGGGGTTTTGTGAAAGAGAGCAATAATGTTTATTACATATTTTTTTTACCTTTCAAATATTTAAACTTTTAAGTAACTATTTAAATTAATTTCAAATTATTGCGACTCTGCAACTATCAGGATAGTTGTTCCCTACTCTAATTATTGCAAGGTTTAGTTCAACTAGCCCTATTTAGCTACTCATGGTTTTTTAAATTCTAACGTTTGAGCCTTAAATAATTACTTGTGCTATATTTTACTTGACTAAAAATAATGCCAAAAAATGTGCAATCAAAATATTGTTGGAGGTCTATATATCATGAACTTCAGAGTTTTAAATGATATTATATGTGTTAGGAGCATTTAGTGGCTTATAATCGATGTTATGCTCATGAGTTGCCCCGACCAAACGGAGGTTTACCTTTGAATTAGGATGTAATCATTCTGTTGTTTGTATAATAGGAATAGGATAACTGAGCCCTGAAGTAATTTCACCTGCAGAAGAATTTTCGTGAGTAATGAAGAAGCTAAAACCTCATATATATGTTAAAAATAAACAATTTTCATTACCTTATGTGACCCTCAAATGCATTCGCTGTGCGGCGATTTAAAAAATTAATTTCAGATAAATTAGGAAATGTGTCCAAAAAAGATATTAGCACAAACTTCATTTCCGTGAGTGTACCCCAAGTTATAATGTTTTCAGAGACATTGGCGCCAGTCAAGAAAAAACCCTTTTTGGGATTGTATGCCAGAATTTTCCCTTCTCCAAATGTAATTGGTATTCATGCCGTTAACGCCTTAAATATCATTTTTCAAACCACACGACATTTACACACTCTGGGAGGGTTATTTATATTTCAGTTCGGGGCCCATTCTTGGGAAATGGTTATGGGTTTCAGGTTTGGAGGGTTACCAAAATGAACACTTGAAGGGTTCTCCTCAACAGAGATACGAAGGGAATCAAGTGAGTGAGTTGAAGACAGCTAAAGAGATGCGCCTTGTAAAGTGTCCCGCTTGGAGTTATCGGCATGTAGTGAGTAGGAAAAAAACAATGAATCACTGGAAGAGGTTTGAAAAAATAAATAATGTTCGAGGATTGAGCTGAATGAGACATAATTTTGCACCAAGAAATTCTCTGTGCTGGTATCGCATGTAGAGAGTAATTTTAAAAAGCAATTGTGAATAAGCATGTGTAAACTAACCATAAGAGGTACAATAAAACTTGAATATCTTGAATACATTATCATAACTATGGAGCGGTCTAGTAACTCTATCATAATTATCGCAGCAACTATACGTTTTGCAAATACATGCAATTATTCTAGTAACTTATTAGGAATGGTCTAGTCGAATTTTTTTCACTTGGAATCGGCCATCATTCCATCTTCACATCACCATTGTGTTGTCACATTTTATGTGTTTCCTATCCTCTTTCTTTCACCACCTGTTTGAACGAATATATATATATATATATATATATATATATATATATATATGTATATATATATATGTATATATATAAACTTTGTCACAAGTGCGACTAAAAGGTAAACACATAAAAAGACACACGGGTTGTAAATTTTTCGGTGGATCGCCGCCACCTTCTTCAGTGAAAGGTATAGGAAGAATGAAGAGGAAATGTTTGGGATGGTGAGGGAAAGAGAGCAGTGAGGAGGGGAAAGGTGAAAAGTAAAGTAGGGGTGGAATGGAGGTAAGGGAAATGGAAAAGACGAAATGGTGAAGTTGCCATGACCAAGTTAAGAGACAGAAAGATACAAAGTTGAAGGTTGGGAGGGGAGAAGATGTTACAAAATTATAAGTACATTGTTGAAGGTTGGGGTAGGGGAGGATGTTTACAAGTTAATGGGACCGGTTGAGGCCAGGTGGCTGAAGAGCGTTGAAATAAAATAAAATATATGAATAAAATTTATATATATTATATATATATATATATATATATATATATATATATATATATCATACTAATATGTAAAAATTGAATGGTGTCTGTTATATATATATATATATGGAAATGGATAGGAGCACATAAAATGACGAACTTAGGACCATTTACAGTAGCCTTGAGCCTAGCTTATCCAGGTTCAAATCCCGGGTAAGGTGAAATTTGTTCTGTCTGGATTCGACTCATTTTCATCTTCCCCACCAAACCCTGTGTTCGTCCTTTTATGTGCTCCTATCCATTTCCATTTTCCTATGTCTGTATATTCTTTTTCTTCTTCTATCGAATAACCCATTTGAGGGTGCGATAAATCACTTCTGGATATGCCTGTTTTGATTCAATTTTCTTTCTGTCCGTATTTCCTTCATCCTTTGAGGGTGCCTTTCCTTTTATTCTTGCGTCCATTTTCTTCCATCTTTCGATTTTTTTCTTTCCGGAAATTTTGCTGAGTGAATTACTTCACACAGCAAAATATAAATAATATTAATTATATGTATATGCATCGACTTAGGTAGGGGAGAGTAAGGGGTGATAGCTTATACCAATAAATTGAGATATGGGAGATGCGAAGGGTCAGTAGATATGACGTCGGAACTTGGGAGGAAAGAGTTGAGGAGGAGGGAGAAGTGATTGAGTGTTGGCGAGTGGAGTAATGACCGCTATCTAAGGTCCCTTGCGTGGGTGCCTGGAAACTTGTATCCGGCTAATTGCTCAATAAAACACTCTCGAAATACTAAAGAACCCGTTGTCATGATTTCGGCACCTTCCGGGAAATCACAACCAGACACACTCTTCGTTTGATAAGGGAAAGGGAGTTCGGTGAGCGGAGCGTAACGCTTTAAGGGTTTAATGAGCCGTAAATAAAATAATGACTGAAAGGCGGTTTTTTGACGCAGTTCATTCTTTGAATTTAACGCTGCTGTGACAAACTGGCTCCCAAATGGCGGAAAAGTTTCAGAATCACAATCAAATATATGCGGTGGTGTCTTTTTCCGAAATGGAAAGCTGTAAGTGTGTGTATATCCCTCCCAATAATGGAGCACTTCTGTAAATAAATCCCTCTGGGGTTAAAAATAAGTTAATTTACAAATGGTTTAAATTTGACACGTTGGGTATTTAATGCATGCAGTAATTCACTTAAATTGACCGGAAATAAAAGGTTTTATATTTACTAGGGGAAAGAAAATTATCGGATCCTGAGGACAATCTAAGCATCGATATAGAGCTTTTTTAAACGAATCTATCGCTAAATCACATACGACGCGACGACTCAATAGCGTGGAATGGTGTGATATTATCGGTGAGGGCCATAGGAAGATATTGATTTTGATTGAAAGAAACGATGTTGACTTTGTGTTTATTAGAAGTAAGGTAATGAAATCTCTCGGCAAAAAAACAAAAAAATTTTAGACCTCTACGCCAAGGTTAGCAGTTTGATTTCAATATTTTACCATTTTCCTTGTAGCTTGAATTTCATGACTCTAGGCGTAATTTGACATAAGCCCTTCTTACCGAATTTGATGTTAACGACCAAATTTCGTTTTTTTACGGCTGTACACGGGAATGATTTCAATGCGCTACGTCATCCTCAGTTAATGCAAGGTTTGAATCATAGGAAAAAAAATAAAAGAGATACGAACGGTATTTTTCCTAAGTTATTAGATAAAATAATCTATTTCACTGAAAAGGGATTATATTCATGGTTTTCAAATTTTGTTAGATACATGGCCTCCCCCATTTATGAAAGACTCCCTTAAGAGTGAGACAAGAAAATCGCGGTTGAACTTAGCGTTGACTTTCCATTGAATATTTTGGCTCCATCAGACAATGATTTAGCGCACAATGTCATGCAAAAAATCACGGTTTCTTGAATTTTGTGGTCCGTATGAGGCAAACAGCTATAATTCGCGCTAATCCACAGTTGATGCGTGCAGTGAATTATTGGTGTCGATTCTTGTTTTATTTTTTTTGTGATTCCCACTTTGGAGAGAAGATGGGAAAGACCCGACAAAATCGAATGCCAATAAAGGATTAGGAATAAAAAATGCGATTGTTTGATAACGACAGGGATTTAATCCGCCCTTCTTCCGATGGTTGTGACAGAAGATTAATGGGCCTCGCTGGCGTGGTAACTATCCTCCTCCTCACAGTCATAGCATCGAAATGCATTGCGCAATCCCAGCCTCATCTCCCTACAGTTGATTCGAGCGCTAATTGGAGTCAAGTAATCAAACAGTAGAGAGTTGGGCGAATAAATAGGGCGGTGGGGGGTTAGAGCAGTGATTGGTGCATGGGATGGGGGGGGGCAAAGGGTGCTGATGCGACGTATCGCGCGGGGATGACACTGTGTGCTTCTCACAGCCAAGGGCATGCATGGCTGAGTGCGTGCTGGTGTTTGTGTGTGGCGTTGCTTTCGTTTGTGTTTGGCCCGAGGGCAGGGGAATGCAGGAGAGTGTGCCTCGATCGAGGAGAAGAGAATGGCTGGGAAAGGGAGGAAACGCCTCCGGGCAAAAGGAAAGGGAGGTGGGACGAAAAGGATGAAAAGAATCAACAAGAGGAATGCAAACAAACTTATCGATCCCGGGCGCGGTGGCTTTTCCAGCGGTTCGTGTAATGCAATTAACATCCTCATGAAATATTATTGCTGTGGATGTAGTCGCCATAAAAGGAGAGTGCTTAGTGATTTTATAGATGTTTACTGCCAATCCATTACATTAGTACCTACTATGGCTCCTAATAATATGGCCATGCTTTAGAAGGATTTGCGACGTACATTAACGAATTTTAATGTCGTTCTCTTATTGCTGTGAGAAAAGTTAAAGAATAAGTAACTCTTGTAAAATGAAATTATATACCCAAGACGGTAAAATTCTCCATGGAAAAATCATTTGACTTGACCGGGATTCGAACCCGGATCTCCCAATTGCCGGTCAAGTCAAATGATTTTTCCATGGAGAATTTTACCGTCTTTGGTGCATAATTATTTATTAGTTATTTTCTTTTTCTACCTTTAAATTTGCCGGGTGTAAGCTAATGTATTATTAAACATACCTATATCCGTTTCAAAAACATTGTCAAAAATACTGTCAAAGACATTGGACATTTTCTGAAAAAGGAGAAATTTGTGAAGTTGCTAGTTCACTTTTAAGATAAAGTTATGAGAGGATGGTTTAGTTGAACCAGTGAGAACCACCCTTGTTGAAAAGAAAAGAAATTTCGTAAGATCCAATATATCTAAGATGGCTTCTGACTCTGGGATGGTTATTTAAGCCATGTCCAAACTCGTTAGGCATTTTAGGGAGCATAGATTTGGCAACCTAAATTTTGAGTAGCTAACAGAAAGTGAGCTTGAGTTTGGACGCCCTTCGCAAGTGTCGTCATCTGCTGAGCTGGAAGCAAACGAAGGACAATAGATATACGGAATACGGTAATGTTTTGAACATATGACCCTCATGACTAGTGCTGTTTGAAATTGGATTGCGATTATAATACATTTCCTCAGTATTCGCAATATTATGTGGTTAATTCGTAACATTGAGATTTATATAGTTAGATTCCGTGACTTACAGAGTACAGTATAGCACGTACTTATAGCTTTTGATCCATGTGTTTGTATCTTTATAAGTTCGTGGTTTGTATCAATGTTTCCTTTTGGTAGATAGCGATTCATGTTGCACTGAGGAGTGCATTAAGTTTGTGATTTTGTATTTATCCATGTCCTTTAGCAGTACAAAGTACGTACATATAGCTATAGTTCAATGTGTTTGTATCATTCTAAGTTCGTGGTGTGTATCCATGTTTTTGGTAGATAGCGATTCGTGTTGGACTGAGCAGTTTATTAAATTTGCCATTGTGTATCTATCCGTGTCTTTTAGCAGTATAAAGCACGTATTTTTAGTTTTTGTTAATTGTGCTTGTATTAACTGTCGCCACTATGGCAGATAGAGATTCGTGTTAGACTGAGCAGTAAATTGCATTTGTGATCGTGTAGGAAATACCTTCCATTCGAATTTTATATTATCTCTGTACTGTTCCTTCCTTTTGCGTGCATTATTAAGACGTCCGTTTACGGTGATACCCAGCCACCGCATAATGCCCATTAAGTATTGGACATCCTTTGGATGTTCATTGGATGAGATCCTATAAGGTTCATGCAGTGACATCCATATGGACGCCACGAATTGTTGTCCAATGGACATGATGTAAAATAAATCTTAAATAGTATTAATTACATCTATGTACAATTTCCCATTGGCACAGAAGCTTCGTCTACAGTCATACAACTATCTTTTGCTTACTATAATTGAAGTTTTAGGTTTCGGTTGTAGGTAAATGGGGTGTGAAGACTAACTTTTGTGGGGAAGAACTATTATAGGTTGCCGTTTTTTGAGTGTTTCTTTTGTATTGTAGTTAATTTATAGTTTCGTTAAAAAATTGCCACATTGTAGACATTATTTAGACGCGTTGGGCTATAGTTTTTTTGTTAGTTTATATATTTAGTTTAGATCCGCCTTCTCCTTTCTAGCTACAATTAACTGATTGGTTGATTGATTCGTTACTCTCAAAAACGAAATTTTTATTCAAAATATATCTAACATGCACAAGACGACATAAAAAATCTGATTTGTAAACATTCAAATTCTTCCCCACTATGAAACTTCTATTTTCTGTTTCACTCCTTGATATGAAGGTCTCTGTCTGTTCGTTGCTTCCGAAGATGAAATTTATAACATAAATCAATCTAACATTTATCATTCATTAAATATATTCATAAGAACTCACGCCTTTCCATTCAATAAAAAATACCTCCCCACCATATTTACTGCAGTTCCCCTCATTCCATTACTTTTCACGCTTTTACCTCTCGGAATTATGGGAAATTCAAAATGGTGGCTGATTTAGGAAGAACTTGTTATACCTTAAATCTGGCGAGCGATTTGGCTGCCCAAATCCGCTCTCTTATTTTGCCTAACGAGTTTGGACACACTTCAAGATGGCGTCCTCCCTAAATTTCCGGATTTAGGTACCTAACTGGCGAGTTTGGACACGGCTTAAGATCCAAAATAACATCAACGAATCCGATTATCTGATAATTTAAAAGGAGCGATTTAAAGTGAGTATATATTACTCAACTAGGTAATTTTACTTTCCACATTGGATATATATATATATATATATATATATATCCAATATATATATATATATATATATAATCTAACCCAAAAACAAATATAGAATTGTTTCTTAACCGCTCTGTCTCCATTGTGGCGGATCAGAGAGTATTAGGCACGTTCCGACGGTATAAATAAATTCTCTATAATTTCACCTCCCGTGAAAACATTTACAAATGGATTTTTCAATAATCCTAGAATTTATTTTATATCGATTTGAATTTAATCCTATTAATGACTCTAATCATCATTACTTTGCTTTTATTTTCTTTAATACCTGTCATTATTTGATCCTCGTATCTCATCTGGAATCCTTTACCATCACTTGGTATTCCATATCTGCCCTTCAAAACATTTCGTACCTGAAATTGTGTGCGATTTGCCTATCTCAACTATCTTTCTTGGTTTATATACGCGTTTTTATCCTGTCTCTCGTTGATGTCATATTTAGAGATTCGATCTGTCTATTTGACATTCACCAGTTTTCTTGAGCGTCTCATATACCACAATGAGATATTCATTTATCATTCCGTTATTAGTGCGTAGCTTATTACTTATTCTTAGTATGACTGGAAACATAATAAAAGATACACTGTTGTATGTTCCACAAAAGTTTACTTGACCGACCCAGGTTTCGACATGTACACTATGTCATTTTCAAAGGTGAAGATACACAGTTTGCGAGCTTATTTATACCTTATACAGAGGGGGGGGGGTTAAGGCAGGGAGGAGGTCGTATTGATGGTGGGAGGGGAAAGAGCTAACGAGGAAATGGATTCCTCAAGGTCAGTGGGTTTACGTGTTGACTCGAGGAGAACTGATAATAAAGGAGAGGAGTGGGAGGGGTACAGAAGGTCGTTTACCACATGTACATTTTTATTACGACATGCTCTTAAAATTTCTAAATCTTCCAGAAAGTCCAACTTTTTCCCTTTACACAGTTTGTGGAGAACTTTGACATTAAAATCACTGCTATGGTTGCAGTCTAACAGATGCTTTGCAAAATTAGAGGTTGAATCGCCTCTTACCCAACACTTCATATGTTCATTTACTCTAGTTTTTATGGCACGCCCACTCTGGCCAATATATACTGAATTGCAATTAGGCATATTACAACATAGTTTATATACACCGCTTTGGTCTTTGTCAATAAATTTTGCCCTATTTTTGACCATCACAACTATGCCCTCTACATCTCCAAATATTGACAGATCTGTAACATCTTGGCGGAAAATACCATTCCTTGGCCCCCTAACTTATCGGGTGACTGGAATGTTTCCGAAAGATAAAGTAAGACTATCGTTTTATAATATGTCAACAGTTGGCAATTTGTTATTTAACTCAAAACCAAAATTTATTGACAAAGACCAAAGCGGTGTATATAAACTATGTTGTAATATGCCTAATTGCAATTCAGTATATATTGGCCAGAGTGGGCGTGCCATAAAAACTAGAGTAAATGAACATATGAAGTGTTGGGTAAGAGGCGATTCAACCTCTTACTTTGCAAAGCATCTGTTAGACTGCAACCATAGCAGTGATTTTAATGTCAAAGTTCTCCACAAACTGTGTAAAGGGAAAAAGTTGGACTTTCTGGAAGATTTAGAAATTTTAAGAGCATGTCGTAATAAAAATGTACATGTGGTAAACGAACTTTTGTACCCCTCCCACTCCTCTCCTTTATTATCAGTTCTCCTCGAGTCAACACGTAAACCCACTGACCTTGAGGAATCCATTTCCTCGTTAGCTCTTTCCCCTCCCACCATCAATACGACCTCCTCCCTGCCTTAACCCCCCCCCTCTGTATAAGGTATAAATAAGCTCGCAAACTGTGTATCTTCACCTTTGAAAATGACATAGTGTACATGTCGAAACCTGGGTCGGTCAAGTAAACTTTTGTGGAACATACAACAGTGTATCTTTTATTATGTTTCCTGTCACCAAGTTCCACCAAATGTCGCCATCCAGCCTTAAATTGATTAGTATGACTGAACTACTGTATAATTTGATAATAATAGTCAAGTTGCAGTCACTAACAGTTTAATTAGAATTAATGTTTTTTCAGAGAGTAAAATTGTGTGCATCACACTGAATATTTAATGACGATTGACCATTTAAAAAAGTTCAATGTCGTTAAAATGTTCACATTTCCGATTCAAATTTTTTTTTTAAAGATACCTATAATTAAACTTTATTAGCAAATACAAGAGGTTCTAGTTTATTATTTTTTTATTATATGTGACAATGCACTGCATTAAAGTAGGAACTGGTAGCTGCATCTGAACTCTTTCCAAAATACATGATTTGGTTCTTTTTCGGATTATGCTGCTAGTAATATCCTCTCGGGTTTTCCACCGGGTCAGGTATTTGGTTGCCTCCGACATCGTCTTCTAGGGATATGATGCTGGACAATTTCTGGACCGCCTTTTACATATCTTCCGGCTGAGTCAAGTGACTTCTGATTGGTGGGCGCCAATGGGGGATTATCATTTGAAAGTTATTTCGATATTACCATTGAAATCAAATTTGCAAAGGTTTTCTTAAACATTTACGGAGTTGCTTAAAAACAATAAGGCCTAATAACGAAATTACAAATCGTATAGAGTTGCATTTTTTTCTCTTTCCGCAAAACGACCTCTGACGTCATTTAATCAATCGATCAAGCCCGTGGTTCGATTCCCAGTTAATACGGATTTTTTTCAAAGTATTTTCTAAATCTTTATGCTATTGTAATTCCGGCAGAAGTGGACATCTTCACAAAAGCCTTTTTAAGGAATCTTTTAGAATGTATCGAAGCGATGGATGCAATGACGTCACGGCCACTATGGGAAGGTTGCCCTTCCATTCAACTTTAGATTCCTATATATCTGAAAATTTTGGAATCATAAAGAGATTATTTACAAATGATCATTCGTTGTGGCCCCCTGCCCGATAAAGTAAAAAGGAAAAACCGTGATGAACCCCCATTTTACCCCTTTCCTCCTTAACATTGTAGGGAGTGGGTTTCCACGTCTTGCTCAGCGCGTAGCCAGTGTCGCGGTTGTGTTGAGTGCGTCCTCGATTCAATGAAGAGCTGGCACTCAGCATGGTGTGCAGCCGGTGAATTTACAGTCATGTGGGCGTGAGTGAATTTGGGTATGATGTCGTAGCCCCGGCACCTTAGCCCAAGGAAGGCGAAGCCACTAAGACCCCTTTAACACGAGTTCTCGTGAGCTGAAGCGACCGGCAAGGTTTGAGCCGCCGTGAAAGTTAACGTCACTGAGCTAGATCCTTTCAGACGAGTCCATAGGATCCGCAGTCGGAGGCTCTCGAGCCATCATGCGGCTCAATCCGCTGGTAGACGGCGACAGATGGGGAGGTTTGCGACGTCCCATTGCATACACGCCTTTCACTTGAGGCTCAGGAGAGCTGCTATCGCAAGAAGACCAGCTTCCTCTTCGAAATCTAGCACGCTGTATGTTCGCAACAGACTAGAACGAAGGGACCTGAGGAGCATCGCAGGAGCAAGTGGCGTTGTGGTGAATCTGAGTCTGTTCACCCGGCTCACGTGAGCTTGTGTATTTTCTTCCGGCTCTCTCAAGCCGCTATGGTGAGCGCACTCACCAAAGCGGTGTGAAAGGGGTCTAGGAAGCCTTCACCTCTCCTTGAGGAGGCCCTTGAACTAGTAGTGGGTCAGTCGTGATTGATAGAATCACGAGTCAAGTTCTGTTAAAACATTGATTGTTGAACTAAATCTCTCGAATGACCGAGGAGTTAACCTTTACCGAACACGATATGAACGATTGATATGACATCAAGTATCAATTACAATATGTGAGAGTGGCCACATCAATCTTGATTGATTTTTCTAACGTGAGATGCGTAATTTACTTGACCGTTCGTGAAATGTAGGTAGTTAAGTCGTGTGAAACCAATCGTGAATTATTTTTATATTAGTGATTTCTCAACGATTGAATGTAGTGAAAAGGGTGAGACGACTGTATTCGCGACTAATATGACGCTTCTGAAAGAACATGAGATGTTGGCAATGAGGTTATTGCGAACCCGATCAAAGATGAACCCAAGTATTTTTGTTGGCAGCTTGGTTAGGATCTCACGTGTGAATTTTTTAGCAATGGAAAAATTTCATTTTGGTAGATTGCAATGAATGGCAGGTAGCATCCTCACCCTCCTGCTATGCTGTCCCTGCATACGTTTTTAATAATTATTAATGGTTACCGAAAGTTTTCATCTTCAGTATCAAACTTATGTTTTCCTTCGAACCTAATCTCATGTATGAAATAAGTATTGCGTCATGAAAGTCATTTGGGAATATAGTTTAGCATTTAACAAGAGCTTTGTGTGTTCCTTTAGCAATTTACATAGATCTTCAAATAAATTTTTAAGTTTAAAATTTACTTTTTTGTCAAAATGAATCCAGATAGGCAATATCTTTCTAAGAAAGAGTGACTTATACCCAAGTAAAACAATGACGTTACGAAGACGTCTTTATAGCCCAGGAATGGTTTTCACTTGGTTAAAGGTCAAAACTTGCTCTTGGATGATCAAAAGTTAACATATCCAGAAATCTGGAAGAAAATTTTTATCGCGTCCTTGGATGTATTCTTCAAATCATGAGAGATTTTTGGCCAATTTTTTTGAGCTTAGTGAGGGTTAAAGCTATGTCTTGACGGAAGTCTCGATTAAGATTAGTTGCCTTTTACAAACATCTTTAATTGCCCAGTGAAAAGTTTTTATCGCGTACCTACTTATGTGTATTTTCCAAATGTGTATGGGTCATGGTAATATTTACCTTTAATTTTGGACTTGACTAGGGGACATCGTGAGAACTATGTTGAGGTTGGCTAGCGACACAATGTTTTTCTGAAGCTAGTGAGAGAGTGCAGAAGAAGTGTGACGGCTTTTTTCCCATTCTTGACAAAAAAGCCAATATAGAATTTCGTTCCAAATAAAACCTTAGCATTACCCGGCGTATGCCTTAGTCACCGTGGCCGAAAGGGGTATGGCGGTAGGATGGAAGTCTGACGTCCTTGCATGGGGTTCGCGGCTCCCGTGTGAGAAAATATTTTCGGCCGTATATATTTTGGAAACAATGGAAGGTGCCCGAACCCGTACACGTACAACTTTAACTACAGCAGTTCTAGTTTTCAACCTATTTCCTGGATGTAGAAAAGAGAACTTAGTACATGCATAAGATGTCAGTGTGTTCAATGCTAAAACATCTTCACGACGTCTCTTGGACCTACCTCAGGAGGTCTTATTTGGGTCATGGTGGAGGGAAGGAAATACATCTTTTTGACCAAAGCTCAAGAGGATTCTTGTGTTAAACATGTTAATCTGACCATAAGGGAATAGACGCATTTAAATTTGCTTTGAGCTCCTCCTATTTGAGCAACAATAAACCATAATATTGTTGACCAATCTGTATCTTCATTCCTGTAAAATGGCATCATATTATAATCTACATACAAAGATGTGTCCTTCAGATGACATTCCGAAATGTCGACTTTTTAAAGCATTCTCTTTTCCCTCTATGTAGTAGGTAGTCCAACACCCAGGGATCTAAGCTAAGGTACATGCAGTTTTAAGGGAAAAAGCAAGTAATAATAATTAAAGGTAAACAAGTGCAAGAGCACTTGTTTACCTTTAATTATGAATTTCAAGTTGAAAGAAGGTAAAAAAAACTCCACTTATTTCTATCTAAGTCGCCTTTGTACCTATTACCGAACCTAGTTGCCTCTCCTCTCAGTTGACTCCCCCAGCTCATTTTTACTGTTGGATCCCTCAACGTTTTCTAGGGATATAAAAATTGATGTATGCGTTAAATTATAGAAAGTTGGTTAGGTCTCTTTTTAAAAATCTCAACTTCCTTTTTTGCCGTTTCGCCTTTTAATTAAAGCATCTTCAGAGCTATGGCACAATGCATGGAAAACAGTCAATAACAATTATAATAATACAAAGATAAAAAAGGTTACACTCATAAATTTAGTACCTCAAAGGTTAGATCAACTTTCCTGCTCTGACAATGGTAACAAAAACAAACTCTTCCTCTTGGTAACAAAATCAACACCAAAAATAAAAAACAAAATGGAAACGCATGTTAAAATTTTGTTTAAAAAATACAATAAGTAAAAATAATAATAATTAAAAATGAACAGTATAAATCATAAAATTAACAATTCTGGATATCGTATCCTCAAATTTTGAATGTACTTGCATATTTTACAAATATACAAAACATATTCGTATTTAAATTTTTGAGAACAGTACATAACACATAGAAGAAAAAAACTTTAGTTATACGAGATAAAATTATGATAAATCTTGCTTAACTTTTGTATATATGCTCTATGGTTACAAACTGAAGGAGTTTTTATGATGTGGACCATTTCTTTGAATAGCCTCTTCTGAAGGTTCGACTCAATATCAAAGTTGAAATTGTGATTGTTTCATAGAGAAAAGATAGCCAAAGCGCAGGTTCCGGAATTTGTTTTTATTGAAGATTTATGATTGCTAGTTCTATTTTTAAGGTACTGTGAAGTTTTTCCTATGTATATTTTGTCGCATTCATGGAAAAAACATGGAATAAATAATGTTGCTTTTTAAATCATTGAGGGTTTGGCTCTTTAATTTTGAGTGAACTGTCCTGTTTTGTGATTTTTGCGCTTTAAATGTTATTTTTGAATTAGCATTTTTTTAAATTTTGGATAGTTGTTCAGATAATCCCTGAACATAGACAATGCTCCTATAGTTGTTGGTGGTTGTTTGTGGTTCTGTGTTTAATGTTTTGTCTTGGGCTGATGTTGGTTGGGTTGTGGTAATACTTGATAGTTTTTTGTTTATAATAAAATTTGATTCCTACGCTCTATCAGGAACGATGGTGAAATTTATGTGGATATAAAAAATGCTTAGAATTTTTTTTCTATAGAAAATGTGACAGATTACAAGTAGTTTTATTCAGGAGCGATTTTAGTCCCAAACTTGTAATTCGGCATTTCAATTTTCGTTCTCGCAAATGATTTTTAGTCGACGTTTTATTGCTGCTACTGTTAACGTCCGGTATAGATCAATTGAAAATTAAATTTCAATTCCTTACCAAATTCCGACGTATGTTTCCTTTTTCTCCAGCCCCCTGGAAAAGCCACTTCGATGGCCACAAAACGCCGTTGCTGGTATTCTCTCTTCTCCTTTATCCAACTTGGATTTTTGGAGAGAAAAAAAATATATCTTCCATTCGAAATGGCCCACTTAAGTCGCATAACACCATCGAATATTTATTCGGCCAAAAGATGAAGATATTGGTCTCCTCTATTGGAATCTTTTCAAGTCTCCCTGCGCCCGGTTTCATTTCTGGAGTACGTACGTGGTATCCCTTTGAAATTATTTAGTGGAAAAAAATGAGAGAAAAAAATCGAAACTCCTTCTGGCCGATACTGCGATAACAGTGGAAGATCAAAGGAGCACGTCCCATAGCCGAAGTCAAGAGCATTAAGGATAAGCTGTGCTTCTCCCCCCGTGCCCTACACCATCTCTCTGCGCACCCCCAAACCCCATCCCTTCCCTCCCACATCCATCCCTGCTCGGCTTTCCGATAAATCTCATCGTATTCCCGCGCCACCTAAGAGTAGGATGGGACAAGGGAGGGATAAATGGCCTCTCACATAAAATTTTAGTCGGCTGCATGAGCACTTATGGGGATTCGTTTCCTGTGAAAACCTCAATGGCGCCGGAGCTGCGATGTTGCCAATTGTATTAGGCGCATTAACATTGTGATATTCCGTACACTATGAGTAAACGTAGGAGGCTTCTAATGAGCAAATATTATTGCCTACAGTAACCTACTTAAGGAGGTTCCGCCGCGACTGTGTGAGTCATAACAAATACTAAATTCCACATTTTTGATATTTTGTCAAAAAAAATCCTGCTTTCACTGATGCAATGCGTTACCTATAGAAACCCAAAAGTAAGGTACAAAATATGCAGATTAATCCACAAATGTATTTTAAATGAGCACTTTTTTCCAGCCTTAGGAGCCGACTGTAGCACCATTTCCTACGAATTACCGCATTTTGACTTCAATTAGGGCATTAATTCTTCAATAACTAGAAAAATAAGGTGGTAAGATGCCTGTATTTTATTTTATTCAATTTCTCTGGATTATTTCCTTCTTAGAAACAGTTTTCCACGAAAATGGCATTTATGTTTTATGGAAAATACTATTTTTCTCCGTGTTTCTCTCATTCCCCGATTGAACACCATGAATTTCAAGTTCAATTATAGAATAAAATAGCGTGGAAAGGTGTTACTTTGTTGTTCATATCAGATAGAGGACAACCTTTTCCACAAGTAGACAGAATATGAATAAAATGACATTTAAGTCATTTTACGGTGGAACCACCTTAAATTTAGCGAATAAATATGTATATACGATGTGTCAGTAACTTTCACATCAGAAATAAACGTGAAGCTGAATCTTCATTTGGCTGCATATCTTTTTTTATTTTCAAAATTATATTAGAAATAGTGGTTTTCTATTATTGGGAAATGTACCAATGAAAATAAAATAAAAAAAAAATTCTTATTCATTCGATCGACTTTTGTATTCCGGTCGAAATTCCGAAATTCTTGCTGAAACGTAACGATTTTTTGCAATTTTTTTATCGTTTTTGAGTCATCGTCCCCATAACGACCACACTCATTGTTTAAGTGAAGATTCCGTGTATATCAATTTAGGTGGTTCCACCGTCAAGTGACTTAAATGTAATTTTATTCATATTCCGTCTACTTGTGGAAAAAAGTTATCCTCTATCTGATATGAGCAACAAAATAATACCTTTCCGCGCTATTTTATTCTGTTGTATTGTCATATGCCGGCGATGGCTTCGAGAAAGTTCCCGAGGTCGCCTGACGGTGTTTCAGTATCATGTGCCAGTCGAGGGTTCGAGAAGATTCCCCGATTCCCTCGAGAGAGTTCCCCAAGGTCGACGGAGTAATATAAAAGGGCGATCTTCGGCACGGCGCGGAGAGTAGTCAACATGCTCGCAACACGGCACCTCGGAACTCTACCACTTGTATTCTCGGAGAAATAAATTAGTATACTCATTGGAAGTTGGTGTTTTAATCGAAGAAAGAAAACACTACATGGTGGCAACGGTGGGATCCACGTCCTGATGGAAGGAACTAAGTTCGTGCTCGCGACAGGGGTGGCAGCTCCATCCCAATTCTCTTTCGTCGCAGAAGACTGGCCGCGTTGGGCGCAACGCTGGGAAAGATACTGGGTTTCATCGGGACTGAAGAGGCAAAGCGACGAATAGCAAGTAAATATGTTAGTTTACGTGATGGGCGAGAAAGCGGAAGACGTTCTACTTAGTCTGAAACTGCCAGCAGTGGACCAGAAGAAGTACAAAAAGGTGTATGAAGGATTCCGTAAGCACTACATGGGACGAGAAAACATCGTTTATATGCGGACAAAGTTCAACCAAAGATTTCAAAAGGACGGTGAGCCGGTGGATGAATTTATCGCAGATCTATATCGCCTCATACAATATTGCGAATATGGGTCACTCCAGGATGATATCCTCCGAGATCGCATTGTGGTTGGGGTCTACGATGCGAAGCTGTCACAAGCGTTGCAGATGGATCCTGAATTGACACTGGAGGTGGCTCTAAGAAAAGCACGACAGTCGGAGGAGGTTCAGCGCCAGCAGGACGTAGTGAGAGGCACCCAAGGGACGGCGCATCGCGGAGTGATGTCAGATTATGAGGTTAGCGAAGTGCAGAAAAGGACGAAACCGACTACAAACAGAGAAAGAACTACGGGCCAGAGGACATCACGAGGGGGAGGAAGCCGACAGCGTCAGCAGCAGCAATCACCCCGGAGTTGCAGCCGGTGCGGTCAGAGTCCGCAACACGCATTTTCAACATGCCCTGCGAGACAATCAACGTGTCACGCTTGCAGCAAAAGGGACATTGGAGAAAAATGTGCAGATCGCAGAAGGCCGTGGGATCAGTCGTTGTACGAGAAGAAGACGACGACGGTATTTATTACCTAGGGACGGTCGAAACTAATCTCGAGCCATGGATGGCCAATGTTAAACTTAATGGTGTAGATATTCAATTTAAAATCGACACAGGTGCCGATGTAACAGTGCTAGGATCCCTCGTGGTGGAAGAGGAATTACCTGGGATTAAATTAACTCCTACGGCTAAGCAATTGGCAGGCCTAGGAGGAACGAACTTCTGCGCAAAGGGATTCTTCTTAGCAGACTTGCAGTGGAAAGGAAAAACATGTGAGGAAATAATTTATGTAACTCCTGGAGGCAGAGAGGTGTTGCTAGGAAGGCCTGCGATCCATAAGTTAGGAATATTGAATGGACGACTGGACGTAGCTCCGCCCATAAACGTCACAGCGAAGGTCACGTGACCGATCCAGCAGCTATGTGGGAAACATGCCCACAAGCTTACCGTGCCCGGCTTGACTCGTATGTTTATCGTCCGTTTGTGACTGAAGCTCTCGTTCTTCCTTTGTTGATAAAGCGCATTAATTTGCGATGGTGCAGTATTGTGTGGTACCCGGGTGCAAGAGTAGTGCATTTACGCCAAAGATATATTTTCATTCGTTTCCAAAGGACAAACATTTGAGAAAACTTTGGGAGGTGAAGATACGGCGTGACGACAGAGCAAATAGAAAAATATCCCAGCGCATGAGGGTATGTTCACTCCAATTCAGAGAGGAGGATTTCCGCGAGGAAATTTTAGGGCAACGTCGATTAAAATCCTTCATCCTTCCAATCATGCCTTAAGATCATTTATTTCCATTTAAGCATTACTTTTTACCTCGCTTTCACAACCACGTCCTCGTCGAGAATGCCAAGGCCAATGAAGAAGTACAATTTCACCCCATGAAAATGGTAAAAATTCACTTAAATGAGTTCTTCAAAATAATGCATTAAGTTGCCATTACTCAATAAAACCTTATTTGTTTACGTAATAGCTAATCTTCATCAATTATAAAGGCAGTAAAATTGTTTCTGCATCATTTGAACGGAGACCGATATATTTACGATGAGAGAACTATCGTCTATCTGCCCTTCAGTTGCAGATTATTTCCCATAATGAATTGAACGTAATTAATTATTGCTACTGGCCACAGTATAACATTATAATATACGATAGAATAATTTCATACTCTGTAATGCAGTTTGCCATCACAAAGGCTTGTTTCCCATCGCTTATTCCTTCTTATAGGGAAGACGAACACTACAAAATCTTGGTTTTTATTTTAGAATTTCCCAAGCATATGTACGAACAAGTACACTAGGGTTCAATTAAAAAGAGCACACCACTTTCGTGTATCGTAATGGTAAACTTAAGTAAAAATCAACAACAATTCCAATGTCGCCCTGTGAAACATCACGTAAATGGCGTCTTCTTCAGGGAAAATAATTCATAAACTTTCCATTGCCCTCAAAAACCTCAGGTGTTTACTAAGTAGCAAATCCTCAAAAAGCATATAGACAGTAAAATTATTTCTGTATCATTTCAAATGAGACCGATATTAACATTTTTCTATGCCCATCTCTCGCTTACATTTTTGTTCGCGTCAATGCCATTACAAACTTTAACAACAGTCAATGGGAGCTCCCAGGCCATTACTGCTAGTTAAATAAGAAATCACAGAGTAGAATAACATGCATTACAATAATGATAGTTCTCGACTGAAGGACTACATGCGGTACTTGCATGTCAAAACAGCCAGTTACAAAAATACAGATGTCAACATGAGATATACCACTCGCTGATAGCTAATAAGGTTCACTACTATCACAAAATTGGTACAGGGAAAGAGGAAACTCTATACATTATTTAATACTTTGGATCGTAGGCATTATTTACATAGATAACTTTAAAAATGTAATGTTAAAATCTTCTTACAGCAGAAGACTCACATTAGCATTCACCGCTCCGCCATAATATTATCGTAAGTCATTTTATAGAATGTGGAATATATTGCTACGAGCTTGTAAGTTAAAATTTATAGCTTATAATACATAAAAAGTATTATATTTATAATTTAATCTATTTAAGAGGTAAAATAATTCATAGATTATATGAGGGAATGAATATTTCATCGAAGCTAGAACGCCAGCTTGCTTCACATTGGCTGCTGAAACTTCAAATTACAATCATCACAAACACTAGTTTTCCCGAGCTGTTTATTGCCCGGCTCGATTCAGAATACGGACTTGGGCTATAATGAGGTGTGGAATAGCTTGATCGTAGAATAGCGCGCCCCGATTCAGAATAGGCATCCATCATGGTACTAAAAAATATTTAGTAGTATCATGGCCTCCATGTAGCCGCATATTAAAGACGATAACCTTCCCTTATCATGCGTTGGCTTCCTTCCTTTCCAAAGTACGTCAAACATGAGCCAAAACTAAAGTTTTTAAACCTCTTCTAGCGATTTACCCCACGTTATCCCCACGAGGCTATCCATGTTATTACAAGTTACTCTTACCAACCCTTTGATACCAGTAAACAGTGAGGTGACGTCTCGCGATGTTTCCCACATCTCGAACACTGCCACCTACAGCATGAAAAAGAAAGTTCTATGCTCCGCCCACTTCCAGTCGTCCATTGGGTTGGCGTGACATCATTGGGCTCCGAGGCGCCAGAGAAAACATTTCCAGAGTTATTTAATGGATTGGGAAAAATGGAAAAGCCGTACGAGATTCGGTTGGAGAGAAATGCTAAGCCGTATGCAGTGACTACGCCTAGAAGAGTACCAATTCAACAATGGGAAAAAGTAAGACAAGAACTGAAGCAAATGGAAAAGGAAGGCGTAATCTCCCCGGTGGACGAGCCGACGGAGTGGTGTTCACCGATGGTCGTCGTTCCCAAGCCAAACGGGAAGATAAGGATATGCGTCGATTACACAAGGTTAAATGAAAGTGTACGTCACGAACGGCACATGCTACCGGCAGTGGATGAAATTTTGGCTCGTCTGGGAAAAGCCAAGGTGATGAGTAAAATTGACGCTTGCAGAGGATATTTTCAAATACCTTTGGAAGAGCGAAGCAAGAAGATCACTACATTCATTACGCCATTTGGAAGATACTATTTCAACCGCGTTCCAGTGGGTCTGGCTTCGTCAGGAGAACATTTCCAAAAAAGAATGTCAGAAACGCTAGCTGGTTTAGAAGGCGTCGCCAATTGACTTGACGACGTCCTAGTTTTTGGTGAATCACGGAAGCAGCACGACGAACGCCTTGAAGCAGTTTTGAGAAGGCTACTTAAAGCGGGAATAACGTTAAATGAAAAGAAATGTAAATGGAGAGTGACGAAATGCCGATTTTTAGGCCATATAGTATCGGCAGAAGAAGGTTTACTCCCGGACCCGGAGAAGATAGAGGCTGTCCGCGAGATGGAGAGACCCAGGACAACGGAAGCGGTGCGTCGATTACTCGGCATGGTTCATTATCACTTAAAATTTTTGGATCACCTGGCCGACGTGACTCAACCCTTAAGAGAGTTATTATCTACCAAAGGAGATCTTCCTTGGACGGCAGTTCACGAAAAAGCGTTCCAAGAAATAAAGAGAAAACTCACCGAAGCACCCGCCTTAGTGATTTTTGACCCTAACAAGCAGTGTAGAGTCTCAGCAGATTCATCATCCTACGGATTGGGAGCGGTTTTAGAGCAGAAGCAAAAGGACGGCGAGTGAAAAACGGTCAACTATGCATCCCGATCCCTGACGGAAACCGAGCAAAGGTATGCGCAAATAGAGAAAGAAGCGTTAGCTTTGACATGGGCTTGTGAGAAATTTACCATTTATATCCAAGCGTCTCATTTCATTTTAAGGACGGACCATAAGCCATTAGTGCCTTTGCTGAGTACCAAACCGTTAAGTGATTTATCTGCGAGATTGCAGAGATTTCGAATGAGACTTCTGGGGTATCATTATACCATAGAACACGTGCCAGGAAAATTATTATATACTCCCGATATGCTTTCTAGAGCCCCACTGGATAGAAGACCACATGATAAGGACGTGATGTCGGAAGAAGAAGATGGTGGGAGAAGTTGTCAAAGCACTCCCAATGACGGACAGAAGATTGGAAGAAATCCGAGAAATGCAGGAACGAGACGACGTCCTAACAGAAATAAGGGAATACGTCAGGCATGGGTGGCCGGCACACAAGGTGAGCTTAGAACCACATCTACGGAGATACTTCGAAGAGAGAGGGTATCTCAATGAGGCCGAAGGGTTACTCATGCATGGACGCAGAGTTGTTATTCCAAAAATTTTGAGGCGAGAGATGCTTTCAAGGATACATCGGGGGCACTTGGGCATTGTAAAATGCAGAGAACAAGCACGAGAAACTATCTGGTGGCCAGGGATATCGACGGACGTTAAAAACACTGTCGAAAAATGCGAAGAATGTCTGGAGCGGCGTCCACAGCCGGTGGAACCTTTGATGCCGACAACAACCCCCGAACGACCATGGAAGGAGGTAGGGATGGATCTCGTGACTATCCGAAACCAAAGCTTTTTAGTTATCGTCGATTACTTTTCAAGATATCCAGAGGTGACGCGACTAACAACGACCACCGCGGCTGCAGTCATTGGAAAAACTAAAGCTATTTTCGCAAGGTTTGGAATTCCGGAGGTGGTTAGATCGGATAATGGGCCAAAATTCCGAAGGGAAATGTTTGAATTCGCTAAAGAATACGGTTTCCGACTAATCACGAGCAGTCGAAAACTGGCGAGAAGTAACGGGCAAGCAGAGGCAGCAGTTAAAATAGTACGAAATATCTTGGAGAAGGAGAAGGACCCAAATTTAGGGCTACTCGTTTATAGGTCAACTCCACTGGAGACGGGCTACAGTCCAGTAGAGCTTCTAATTGGAAGGAGACTGAGAACGAACTTGCCTGTTTTACCGGCCTCGTTAAAACCATCGTGGCCGGACCTTCGAGACCACCAGTAGAAGATGAAGACAAAGAAAGAGAAGGCGTCGGGAAATTATAACCGAAGACACAAAGCTCGGGAGCTACCCGAGTTAAAACCCTAGGACCGCGTGTGGGTCAATGATAAATATTGCTACGGGGAGATAGTCAACCGACGCAGCGAACCCCGGTCATACGACGTGGAAATAGACGGAGGCGTGGTACGACGGAATTGAGCATTCCTAGCAGCGGCCCCACTGGCGGTGCAGAGGAGCGAGTCCAGTTCAACGGATCTCCAAGAGGGTGTAACGACAAGGAGTGGCCGGCAGATAAGAAAAACAACTTGTATTTGTGAGAGAGATAATATGCACTAAATTTTTCTTTCTTTTCAGAGAAGAAAGGGTGTTGTATTGTCATATGCCGGCGATGGCTTCGAGAAAGTTCCCGAGGTCGCCTGACGGTGTTTCAGTACCATGTGCCAGTCGAGGGTTCGAGAAGATTCCCCGATTCCCTCGAGAGAGTTCCCCAAGGTCGACGGAGTAATATAAAAGGGCGATCTTCGGCACGGCGCGGAGAGTAGTCAACATGCTCGCAACACGGCACCTCGGAACTCTACCACTTGTATTCTCGGAGAAATAAATTAGTATACTCATTGGAAGTTAGTGTTTTAATCGAAGAAAGAAAACACTACATATTCTATAATTGAATTTGAAATTACACTGTGTTCAATGGGGGAATGAGAGAAACACGGAGAAAAATAATATTTTTCCATAAAAAATAAATGCCATTTTCGTGGAAAACTATTTATAAGAAGGAAATTATCCAGAGAAATTGAATAAAAATAAAATACAGGCATCTTACCACTTTATTTTTCTAGTTATTGCAGAATTAATGCCGTAATTGAACTCAAAATGCTGTACTTCGTAGGAAATGGCGCTGCAGTCGGCTCTTATTGCTGGAAAAAGTGCTAATTTAAAATACATTCGTGTAATAATCTGCATTTTTTCTACATTACTTTTGGCTTTCCGTAGGAAACTTCGTAACGCATTGCATCAGTGAAAGCAGGATTTTTTGACAAAATATAAAAAAATGTGGAATTTAGTATTTGTTTTGACTCACACAGTCACGGCGGAACCTCCTTAACTCAATGATTCTTTGCACTAAATAAGATATGAATGGTTTTTTTACTATTCATGTAAATTATTATATTTTAAATGATAAATCGAAATTTTATTTTTACTATTAAATGGTAAAATATTAAGTAAATTTCATCGAAATATTTGACGTGTTGCGCAGTAACGCGCAGTGTTGATTTTTTCCTGCCTGTTGATATTAAACAGGCACCTTCACTAGTGGTCTATTATACATAAACGCGGTCAACGCGTTGTCATTGTTGTCGTGCTGTCTATGCCAACGGTGAATGCGGTGAAAGTCCGACCGTTCAGAAAAAAATCACCTTGGAAACCGAAATTTAAACATTTCACTAGGATTATTATTTCATTTTACTACCATGTGAGTGAGTTATACTCATGAGCTCACAAGGATTAATATGTGCCTACTGCTTTTTCTGCAATAATTTGTTTTTTTTTACAGAAAAGGATGTGTGCCGCGAAACACCACAACTTCCTCAAACTGGCAATTAAGAAAATAAAACCTGAAATGCCAGCTAATGTATACCTACGCCATGCAAGATTCCCAATTTTACATAGAATTTCTTATTTATGATTTAAATTAGCACTAAGCTCGTGTTGTTACTTTTGTTGTGCTATATTTTATAGAATTCGTTTTGCATATGTGCGTCCATTTATTTTTATTGTTAATTGCTCTTTAGGGCTGACGTAATCTTTTTGTTTCACAATATATCTTTTTTCCTTCAATCATCATGTCGCATGACGTCGCATGACGCAGATTTAAGGCGCAGGGTGATAAGCGTAGCATTACTTGGTGGTTTAGAAATTGCAAAATTTTATTTTTATCGGATATCGCAATCGATGGATTGCAATGACGCGTAGCCTTGCCTCCCGCTCAGCAAAAGACCAATCTTCAACTCCCTCACTTCACTTGTCCCAGTCGCTTGTCTTCTTTCTTTCTTGCCTTACCTTAGAAAAAATTAACAAAAAAGAATGTCAGTTCCTCTTACACGGGCCTAATTATTCTTTTAAAAAAATTTCCTTTAATATTATCCGCAAGGAGAAGTTTGCAACTTAATTAATGTCACCGATTGGCCACGAAAAATGTGTTTCTTAAAAAATTACTGACGGAGAAAATACAATCCAGTAAACCCTTTTATCTGATCTCTCCCATTTTGAAAATAAATTCTGGATAGCTCGGTTGAATTTTACTTGAGAAGAGAACTTGGGTGTAAATGTTTTCGCTTTAACGCACTTATTTATTCAGTTTTTTTGCTACTGATAGCATAAAAAAATGTTCTGAATGGTTTTCTTATCCTTTAAAATACATCCCAACTTCATGAACCTTGCTATTGCAAATAGGTTTTCAGTCATTTGCAAACAAAAATACTGAAGGAATTTTATGAACGACTTTTGCATTAAAGAAAGTTTTGTAACTTGCTTCAAGCGTAAGTTTAACGGGAATTATTTTTTTCTATAATTGAACCAGGAAATTAAATACTATACAAGCAAATTGAATGATGGTAGGTGGACTGGATTTTAGAGTGTACTTGGCACCTTTCCTTAGAGGAGCAAATATTGCTCATTGAAAGCTAATTTATATTAGCTTTTGTAGGGTTGTCTTTCTGTAGTTGTCAGTTTTGCTTAATAGTATATTTTTGAACGTTCTCCAACATGTCTTAGGAAATAAGGGAAATTATCGCTGATTTTCGTAGCAATAGGTACGTAAGGTAGGTAATAAATTATGAAGTGTTATTAAATGACATTATCAACAGAACTTTATGTTACTTTTCGCCCAAAATTCATTACTAAGTGATCCAGTTTATTAGTCTTGAGAAAGAAAATGGTTAGTAAAGACAAAGTAATTTTTTATTTTCGTAAATATTTATGCCCACGCGAAGTTTAGTAGCTGAAAAGTTCTTGGTTCATTATTATTTCTTGTCATTCATTGCTCAACAATCTAACCAAGAGAAGTGCAATACCTCAGTTTTTGGCTGTATTTGGGGGTATTTGCATTAGGATCATTTGTAGAGCAAAAATCACTTCCTTAAGAGTATCTTATTTTTAAGTGACCATATCGGATATACCTACTCTATATTGCAAAATATTTAAGCCACTGAAAGCATTTTACCTCCAAGACGCTTATACTTATTAATGTACTTTTTAACACCTATATTACGAGCCACAGTTTTGGTTACATTTAACCTCAGCAGCAAAGGATTTCAGCGCTTTACTTGATGAATACTTTAAAATGAACCCTTTCCTGAACTTATCTTACGGTTATACACCATTCTACTAAAATTTATCCCAAGCGGTGGCAAACAATTTTCAAGCTGTCTGGCAGTCTCCTTATATTTTCACGATGACTTCATCAGTTCCAAGATGCTCGTATATTTTAATCTTTCATACTTTTTCCTTCAAAGGACACATGACCCGTTTGAATGTCTTAATTGCTTTGCTTCTTACGAAGAAATGTTTTACGTACACAGTTTTTCTCTGACGCTCGCAGCCATTGGAGAACCCTCTAGACTTTTATAACATGCATACGGGCTATTAAAATATTAATTTACTTTTTAGCGAAGTATTATCATCATCAACTGAAGTTAACGCGTATATATTATGTGTCATTGCAATTAATCATTTTTTGCAATAAATTAATGGCATTTCCTTCTATGTTTCATTTGCACTACGTGTCGCATTTACATGGATATCGTGAAGTTTTCTTTTCTTACTCTGTGAACTGCGTAAAGACGACTATCGGCGTCGGTACAACCAATATGCCGGTATTAAAACAATATATTTCCCCAGGGAAATTGTGTTTGAAAGGGATAAGGAATAGGAATAGAAGGTCACAGTGTTTCGCACCCAGCCACGAAATACAGTGTGTGGGCACGGTTGCAAAACCTGGGCTTTAATCACTCAAGGCGAGGTCCGAGAGACGCAATTAGTTCGAGTGTCTTTATGGACACTTTGAGCTGGAGGCCAGAGCCTCTTTGGTCATCGGAGGGAGGCGGTAGAATCCAGGCATAGGAGAGCCAACCACCCGTTCTCTCCGAGCTCAAGATCGTGTGCCACTTCATGAAGGCAAGAGGCTGGTAAGCGCGTGAATCATTAGACCTCAGCCGTGAGCTGAGCTCATCGATCTTCTCCGAAAAAATGGTGAGCTTTCCTTCGCAGGATAGCTCTATGAAAAGTGAATTATTATCAGAGTTGATCACGAGCGCACGTTTCGGCGACACTATGTTTTTCTTGTAAATTCAGAAATAACTATCAATAGCGCGTATCAGCTCAACCAATCTGGCCTTTATTGATGGATTTCGATGGACCCCACCCAGGCTCCATTTCTCTCTTTCAAGGAGTTCCATCAATCACCCGTCGATGCGCCCTGCCTTCAAACAAACCGCTATTCGTCAAATCATTAGCGCGATACGGCGGTGGGTGCTGGGGGTTGGGGGTTGATGATGATGATCATCGGTCCACGTGTTGGAGGTGCGTGGGAGGATTGATGCTAAGGTAGGCTCCCTCCCATCGATCTTGACCTATTAATTGGTCAAACTGTTTGAGGACCCCCTTAATTGCCTCGGTGACGAACACATCAGTAAACAAGAATTACGACTCAATTACCAGGACCATTCAGTCCCTGCGTGACGTGTAAACAAATCAGGAATCGAAGGCACGGCTGCCGCTTTGAGCGTAACCATTCTCCTTGCGTACGATTGAGTGAGTGAGTCCATGCATTCATTCGTAGCGATGCTGCTCTAACTTGAACAAGCGCCATTCGTGAACCGTGACCCCGAAACTGCTGATGACTCTTGCACCGAAACAATCCCCGCCCTCTGGGAACTTAAGGCTCATTCGCATTCTGGCATTTCGCGATAGCGAGGCGTTGGAGCTGCGTGCTGGCAGCCAACCAGGTGGTGGGATATGCTATACACCGCTCACTCATCTGGCTACACGCGGGCTAATTTGGTGCGACCTCTGCTTCATTTTCAATGAACGAGCGGATTCACAACATGTTTTCTGCGCGTTTTGAGACAAGTTCATCATGTAATGTGTTCTGTTTAGCGGGTTGCACGATCTTGGACGATGCTGCTAATAACTTCCCAGAACGGGAAGTCTCTCCATTGTTATCTCTCTTGCCAGTCTATTTTATTCTCCTCATTCTGATATTACTTTTTGGCAGTATGGTTAACAGATGAAAGAAAAATTTGTGATTTCAAACAAAATTTAATGTCCATCATCGACCAGCGTTTTAGCTCTCTCCTTCACAAGTTGACAGAATTGAAAAATGGAATTGAAAATGTATGTTGAATGTTAGTTCAATTCCTGGAGAAGTACTAGGTTTATTTTTATCAGTTTCTTATATCTACACAAATTTCAAGTCGCCGCAATCTTTTCTTACCAATTGCATCTTTCATACTGTCTATTATCCTCCCCTTCTTCACCCTAGCTTACTCACCATTAATCTCTTTATCCCTTACTTACGTGTCTTCAGCTAACATTACGTCCTTCACTCACATTAAATGCCACCTTTGTATATATCCTATCAGCAACCCTTCCTTCCCAACCATAACAAATATCTCCAAATTCGTCTCCATCTCCACACATCTCGCTCTTTAAAGACTGCTCAACCCACCTTGACAGAAATCTCCACCCAGATTTCAAAAACCTCTAGTCTGCGATCATATTCTTTCCAAAGAACGACAACGTATAAACGGAAGCACCAATGGAGTGACATTAGATATGATCACCGGAGAAAGGTAAATAATTAAATTTTGATTGGGTCATTTATGGAAAAAATGTGAAATAAATAAAATAATCTCAGGTTTATGACACACACGCAACAATTACCTATTAACCCATCCGTTCTCTCGTTTCCTCAAATTTCCTACATTTTTTCCGATCGGATGGATTTAAATGAGTCTCCAGTTCACGTTAATCCTCCTCCTGAAGAACACTTAAAAATACTGAAGAAATGGAATCACTCAAGGGAAACGAAAGTTGTCTGATTGAGGTTTTCATTACTAAGAAGATCATTTTTTTAAATGTACGATTTTAGAGGTAATCGAAATGAGACACATACCTGCGCATACTCATTCTGTTGCCCGCTTAACTATCATTTTTTTACCAAATTGTGTCTCACGTGCACATACACCGTACATGATGACGCCCTCGACGGTTGAATGCGCGACCCCTTTGCACGTAAACTGCGGAGCGACCTTGACGCCTGGACTGAAAGAACCCGGCCCTAAGTCCTTCCACACCGTGGACCCCGCGACAACTGCCCTTCTCTCGCATGTGAAGCGCGTGAGTGCCCCAAACCCATCCCAGGCCACGGAAAACCCTTCGTCAATTCCTGTCACTCAAGAGATGGAGAAAAAAGAAACCTCCTGCCAATACTTTTCGATATTTTTCGATGCCACGCGCCAATCGTTAATCACCGACATGTCCTGGCTCATGTGTTTCTTTTTTTTAATGTCACCTGTTCCCGCGGAGCAACGTGTGGGGAAATATAATGGGGGTGTTTTGAGGTGTAGGGCGGGGGGTGGTTTGGGGTGAAAGGGTGACGGATCGTGGAAGCAGAGGGGAAAGTGGGAGTAAGCTTGCTAAAGAAACTAAAGAGATATATTTGCAGCCTTAGTGGTAGGTGGTAGTGAGCGTGTTTGAAATTCTAGTCCATTCCCTTGAAAAAATAACGTACCAAAATTTGTGGTGTGAGTAGTGAAAATCAAGCCAATACTAACTCCTCCATTCCTCATAGTTTTCCTCTATCGAGCGACGGTTCTCAGAATGTGAAGCCATTAAACCCTATTTTATAACCCTATTCAAGGGGATAAACGTTCAATAATAAGGTTGGGTTAGTCGTCAGTTCAACAGTTTGCTGCGGAATTTATAATTTCAGAGTCATATTCATTTTAAAGTCATAAAAATTCTTTTGCGAATACTATATAATTATGCAAATAATGATGAATAAGAAATTTTCTCACCCAATAAAATGGCAAGCCTAATGTATGGTGGTATGTACGTTTTATCTTCCTAATTAAAGTACCTGGTGAAGCACTAAGATTTAGTTTGTCTGTAATTGAGAAATTAATGATGGTTCTATAAATGTTCGCCTAATATTTGGGGAGCTACTTTTCACAAATCGTGCCAAATATTTTTGCCAACTTTATGATAAAGTGCTGAAAGTTTCAGTCCTGGTTCTAATTTTTTTTTCAACGGCATTGAGATATATTTTGGTAGTTTTGAATTGATGGTTGCTTTATTTGATCGAATTAATTCCCGGAGAATTGAAATCAACATGACATTGACTGACAACTTATTAAGTACCTTAAAAAAACATTTCCGATACAACTATTATTACCCTTTTTACTCAAGCAAGGCTCTAAAAAGATAATTTTACTTCTCAGGTCAACTTTTTAAAATTGTGTTTCTGCAAAGTGAGCTAATATTTTGTCTTTTGTAAAACTTAGGTGTGGAGCATGTTGCAAAATAATAACGAAATGAATTAATAGGCATATTTCAATAATAGACCCTACATTTCTATTTTTCGCATTAGGTGTTTTCATTTTTGCTGGGTGAAAACATTTCTCTCTTATTGTTTCACGCTGGGCAACATCGTTGTTAAATGCCATAATCATCACCATGAGAAAATAAAACAATTCCTCTAACCACCAAGTTAAAATAACTTTTCTTTTAAGGATATTCTGGAGAATAGGGCATCTTTTGTGAAAATGGTCTCTTTTATACTGATGGTGTGTTAAAAATAGGGATGAGTCCCTGAGATTTAGGTTGCTGCTGGAAATAAAAGGGTGAATTTATGAGGAAAATGACATAATTTAAAGGCTATTTTTGGATTGAGTTGTCGCGAAAGACATTTGATCTTTTTAATACTATTGCAAATGTGTAGCGATAAAATATGTGAGTGGAAACCCTTTATTTCAGTTTTTCACTTTCAATTCTCGTACCTTTTGGTAAAAATATTTAGAAGAAGGAATCAAATCTATGTGGTGGTAAATTTAATCTTGCACGCTAAATGTTAAAATGCCACTTAAAATTGCACCAAGTAACACATATGACCTTCACGTTTTGGAAAAACAAAGGAACCCGGATCACGAAATTAAATGGACATTAATTGATAAGCAGATTTTAATAAGCAGATGAATTCCCTTCCAATATTTCATGGTCTCTCTTATGGTGTTGGCATTCTAAAGGATCAGACCTTGAATCTGATTGAGACTTAATGCATTTTTATTCACCTATTGTATTTTTTTTGTACAATAACTTAGACCTTGCACTCTTTGGCTGCCACTACTCTCCCGATTTCGACCTAAGCAGCACGAGGACCACGATTTCTGGTACGGAAGAAGGAAGGAATGTGATTTAAAATGACTAAATCTAAAGTTCAGCTTAGAGTGTGCTGGCTCCATAAAAGGCATTTATTTTATAAGGATTTTTATTATTAAATATTAACAACAGCACACATTTGGGAAAAATCATAAGTGGAAATTTCACACTTTAGTTTCATGTTTCCCTCGAGCCAAAAATTTTCATGGAGGAAATATTTCTCAGATTTGCACGAACTTTTTGGGTGTTATCCATAGTCGGCCATTAGTTTGTAAACACAATTTTTATGAATACTGTTGAGTTGTTGCGGAGATACTGGGTATGAAAAATTAAGCATTTGTAAAAACAAGTCCCAGAGATTTCCCATTTTTTTCTGATCTAAGAAAGTTCCGGTAAGAATCATTTTGTTCATAAAACATTAGTGCATCATATTCAACAGTTCAAATGGGAAAATTTTAAATTTATTTATAATAAAAAAAACATTTGAAAGTTTAAAATTACATTTTCAAAATGTATTCCACCTTCGATCCATCTCAAATTTGAGAATCTTGTAGTCCTTTGTATTGGAAAAGAGGATGCAAATTTTTATTATTGCTATATTTCTTATAAGGGAGAAAATATTTTTTGTTTATGGCATGCACTTCACTGAGTCCACTCCCATCTGGTAGATTAGCAGTTAGGCCTTTCGTTACTTGCCAATGGAGTGAGAAATGCACTATAATATGCAATTGACGTAAGTTAGAAGTATTTCTTCAAAAAAAGGTCAATTTAAATCGTGATATATCTTAAAACAGTAACGTCACAGTTGGGTTTATATAACGGCGGTGCAACTGCGTAAATCTGGCGGCTGATGTGGGTGAATCTGCACGGGAGGTCGCACGTTGGCCCGGAGCTTGATGCGAATCCACTATTTCATTTTGATTATAGAAATGATTGTTACCAGATAGGTCTTAAGAGTGGATTTAATTACAACTGTATACATTTTCTACTGCCAGTGCTCTCGGCAAGAGCCAACGGACGACTCCCATCCGCTAAAATTCTTCTTCTAAATATTGCATTGGGGTGGGGTACATTTTGAAAATGTAATTTTCAACATTCAAATGTTTTTTTTTATTACAAAAATTGAATTTTCACATTTGACTGTTGAATATGATGCACTAATATTTTATTTTTAAATCTGAAAAAAATGGGAAAACTCTGGGATTTGTTTTTACAAATGCCGAATTTTTCATACCCCCGTATCTCAACAAAAACTCGACATTTTTCATAAAAAGTGTGTATACAAACTAATGGCCTTATATGGATAACACACTTAAAACTTTCGTGCAAGTCTGAGATGGTGAGGGCAACTCGTCCGTGATATCACATGGAATGACCCAGTTGAATATATTTGTGGAGTATAACAAGCGACGTTCGTAGTTGGAATCATAGCGACTGAGTGTAAAATATATCTTAACAGATTAGTTGCTTTGCTATTGTAACAGGGGGGTGGGGTGCGGGTCAGGTGCGGAGGGGAGAGTGGAGGTGATCAGCATGGGTGGGTGATTTTGGTTTATGTAGGCTTTCGCGGTTATCGGACGCGGAGGCTGGGAAATGCGTTTCTCCCTCCGTCTGTGTGTCTGTGCGAGCAGGATCATGGGCAACTCTGTTGAGGGGGTTATCGGGGCGGGGGACGAGATGGGCGGAGAGGGTCTGAGGGATGTTTTTGTGACGTGGAAAGGAAGGTGGGGTTGGTGTGTGTTGTGTGGAAGGCAGGGGGGTCGATAGTCCAACCCGCTCAAGGCAACGCCGCGCTGAATATCCGGCATCGGGCATGTCAGAGTGTTCTTCCCAACCCCTCTTCTTTCCCCTCCTGCCCCCTCCCCTCCCACCTCCTCTCTTCTCTTCGTCGTTGTCATGGTATTCGGTTGATTTTCCTCCCTCGCGCAGAGCGTGTTACACCCACTTGAGGAGGGGTTTACGGAGGCGGGGGAGAGTGCTTAGCGGAAGGAGGGGAGATAATGTGTGCATGTCACTGTTAGTGAATGAGTGAGCGTGAGGATGTGATAAAGTCTGCGCGATGCAGAAATGCATCGACCACGATGTACATTGCTCATGAAATAGGCGTTAATGTTGAATGCTATAGCCTCATTCATAAAAACGTAGTCGTCTTTAGGCGACTTTACTTACTGTAATTTGCTCTTTAAGAAGATCAAAGCGTAATTTTTAATTTTCCACACTAAAGCAGTTATAGTTACTGGTAGGTCACAATGTTTTAAATCATTGATAAAATTGGTGAACCTTTGATAATGTTCTAATACATCGAAGCCGCTATGGTACAAACGATAATATAAAATGGAATATTAACGGATTTATTTTCCTCATTTTTAATAACATTAAAAATTTAAGTTCTGTAAAGTATCTCAAAAAATCTTTATAACCGTTTGTGTTCAACCTGCTGAAATCTGAATAATTCCTATCGATCCTTCCACCGTGAAACAAATCAATGCAAGTAGGTGCGTGAAATCTCGTTCGTTTTGCGATATAACGTTGCATCATGCAACACGCTTAGTGGCGTGATATTGGATAAACGAAAAATTTTGTCTCAATTCGATGATTTAATTAATCTAGTGATAAACACAGTCATGCAAAATGGGATAACAAACGATATGTATCATGCAACGTGATATATCTCGTCCTTGCTATGTAACATCTATATCGCAAAGTAACGACGTTGTGTATTACGATTTCATCAATCGAGCGACACGCAGAATCATGTGATTGTCGATATGCTGTGTGCTTTGCGATTCGAAGTTTTCTATCAAACGCAATTTTGAGCGTCGAATGCCAGTCATGAGTGTGCCCGCGTGTGGAAGTGAACGGATTGTGGCGTCAAGGGGTGGACGACTATCGGTAGAAGACAGGGAGGGGAAAAGCGGTCGGTCAGGGGTGAGGTACACGGTCGGTAGGGGTATGGTGTTGAACTGGGTGGATGTTCGGGAGGAGATCGCATGGAGGAGTTTGCGTTGGAGGATGTTGGACGGAGGTTTGGTGTAGGTTGGTTTGAGGTTGGTCGAAGGCTATGTGTAGGGGAAGGGGGAGGGAACTTGACAGGTTTCGCAGGTGCTGTTAATGGTTTTGAAGGGGTACGGAGGGCAAGGGTTACTCCCGGGTTTTGTGGAAGGGTGGGAGGATTGTAGCGGTGGTGTAGAGACGCGACGAGCCGATCGGAAAATATGGCACCGCGGATATCTCCCGCCTCTACTCCATTATAATTTTTTTTAAATATTGGTTTATTGTTTTTTTATATCCTGGCCGCGAGCGAGGAGAGACAAATGTCCTAATGATTGTTCCAGAAAAACAGGTGTTTTATGTATATTTTTTTTTTAAATTTTTTCATCTTTTTGTTTCACCCGTCGCACTAGGCCGAGTGAGTTGATAAGGTGGGTATTATCGAACTCCCGTATTGTTGCAGTTTCGGCCTGTTCTAATTAATGAGTCTTTTGTTTCCGGGATCACGTTTCAAAAGAGATAAGAAACACGATTCGCAGTAGCGGATGAAATTTTTGAGTTTTTATGGACTCTTTAATTAGTGAGTTCAAATGAGGAGTTTTCTGAAAACTTTTCTCATAAACGTTGTTGTATCACCAGATTTGAATTAATGAAGTAGCTAACGTTTCGTTTTGGGATTTTTTGTAACCCAGAATGTGATTCTGATGAACATTTGTATGTTTCCATTAATTGTGTTTATTAATATTAGAAACTAATATACAAACAAAATTTAATTCCTTTTGACTCCTGCTCATTTTGTACCCAAAATGATTAATGATCCGCTTCGAATACAGGAAGCTCAGAACATAAAATATTCAATGTCATGAAAATTTAAATTTCAAAGCGTTTATTGCTTTTGGTTATATAGCCACTGGAAACTGCTCTTTTACATACTGATAAGATGTAGTAGTTCACAAATGGCCAAGTGTATTAGTGATAATATTTTTATTTATCTAATTCATTTTATTAGTTACCGAAAAGTTCTCTTTGAATGTCATAAAAAGTTTTAATTAAAAGGAAGGAAGTTCTACATAAAAAAAAAACTATTTCAATGCGTTCAAGAGTCATCAAAAAGATTATCTTCCCGAATTCCAAGAGTCAAGCGTAAAGTTAGACACGGACGGTAGTTGGAAAGCTTTTCTTTCGATCGTCTATTCGGGGATCATAAATTCACTATGAAGCGAAAAGAGCAAATTATAAACAAGCAGTTCGGAAAACGCCTATTTATTAAATTCCTTCTTTCAAAGTGTGTTTTCAAGTCATAACAGATTACATCCGTCACAATAAATAAACATTTCCAGCAAAGATACCGCCTATCGATATTTGCACTCACGGATAGAAAAATTGTTGAAATCCTTAAGTCCAAAGAAATCCCCAGGTCCTGAAGATATTCTTGCCCGCGTGTATAGAGCATTAGATTGTGAAATATTACCCTACTTGCAAAAAAGAGTTTATATATCCATCAACGAGCACAAAGTACCCATGGACTGGAAAATGTAAATGTCACTCCCATAAGGAACAGCCATCGAACTACCGACCGATATCATTCGTATCTATCTCTCGCAAAGTCCTTGAACATATAATTTAGGTTCAGTTATGAGACACCTTGATATGCAAAATTTGCGTCGTTATTAATTTCTGGAAACGGAAAACTATCCTTATAACAGCTATTGCATACACAAGAGCAAATTAGAGAAATGAATCACTGAAATGGCAATTTTCCACGAGATAAGATTTTAGAGAATGTAGAATCGGTTAAACACCTCTGAGTTAACCCTCCGTGACTCGCGCCCTATTTACTAACGCGAGAACTCGCGTGGGGTGCTTCTGGCACCCCACTTTTTTCACTATTTTTTTCAATTCTATGGTCCTATTTTAGCAAAATTTCTTTTCTTATCAGGTGCCTTTCTAATTCCGACTAATATTTGTTATTTAAATATGAATAATATTCGAATATGAATAAAATAGTGTAATTATATTGCTGTATATTGATTTTTACCAGGATTAAAAATGTAAAATAAACGGTTGACGATAAATGGTATGTAGTTTAACATTTAGGCCGTAATAATCACACAATAATCATTTCATTCATTTGGAAATTCAAATAATATTACCTAGGGTAATTGGTAACCTTACTTCGTACTATTACGGTCTCCCAATGGAGGCTCTCTCAACATAAACTTTCTTCTCGAACATAGGATCCCGTAAAAATACTTGACATATTATAAAACCAGTAAATAATTATTTAAGAGTATTATTGGGGTGATCCCCGAGATATATATATACGTTCAGGTATCAAATTTGATTAAATGTGGGAAAAAATGGCTTTGCGACATTTATCTGCCTTTTATGGAGCTTATTGAAATAAATGTATCTTGATGACCAGGAACGTTTTTTACATGTCTCACAAATATCAAGTAACATGACTCTGTGTTGTGACATGATGTTTCGTTGAAGAGGTTTCTAGATATTTATTAAAGAAAGCTTATTTTAACCACAGATATATGCTCTTTCAAATGGTAGATTCCTAATAACCTTCTAGTCAATTTCGACAATTGTATTTCAGACTCGGAAATCATGGGAAATAAAAAAGGTATGCTAATTTTCACCACGTCTTCCTGCATTGCTTCTCTTCCACTGCTTCTTTTGTGTTAGTACCGTATTGGTGTTGGTTCTAAGGACTCCCAAGAAATGGCAAAGGGACCTAGGTAAAGCTTCAACCTTTCGGAAATCACTTGCTGTGCACCAGAGACCTGTAAGCGGTTGGAAAAATCCTGACGATTTCCACCCGCTTTTGCTTATTGTTCATGCCAGTGATCGCGCCCGCCAGTATGACGTCAATATCCGACCATCCCGGTCATTCGTGCTCCTGCCGAGATGACACAATTACACATGCTTTGAGGGGAGAGAAGGTGAATTCTGGGAAATTCAAGGAGAGTGAAAAGTCCTCTGCGCACCGAAGGCTGGTAAAATAATACGCCTGCTGGTCTCTATTTAGCACTTTCTTCGTGTACATAGAAAGTTTAGTGACTTTGGTATAGGACTACACCGCCCCCCCCCTCCCGCTCTCTTAGGTGAGCCCAACACTTTGCCTCCAATAAATCCTCTAGTTCTGGCGATCACTGAATCCAAGTAAAGGAGAACATTTTCCTCCCTTTTGGCAATTCAAATATGAATTTTTGTTGTCATTTTTCTGAACGGTATCTTTTTTCCGTTGCTGTGTGAATTCAAATTTTACGCTTACTTTTTATTATTTACTTCTTTATTTGTTTTTATTCATGATTTTATGTAATTATTAGGCAAAATTATTTTTTCTACAGTAATTGTCTTTTTTATATCAATTTTAGATGATGATATTTGTGAAATGATTCCTATGAAATGATATCTTTGTGAAATGCAACACGTGCGATACGCACATATTCCTTTCACAAATCTCACAGAATAATTTAGTTTTTATGTATTTGCCTCTGGGAAAAATCACACCCCTCCCACTTCCTCTCCTCCGCTTCCAATTTTTCTAATGTTCTCCTAAATTCCCTTGGCTAATTTTTTTGTGAAATTCTCTTAGCAATAAATGAATTAGTTAAGCCATTGACAATTTTTCGGAGGAATGTTCTCCTCCTATTAGTTATTAGCTCCTAAAAATAACGATCGTATGCATTCAAAAAATCGTAAAATATCACCACTGGCCATCTCCTCGTATTCCTGGCAGCACTATAAGTTACACACATTTCATCTACCGTGTCTACACTACCTTTCTTCCCTTGGGCTGCCGTGTACTCGAAGGGGACCATCTGGCTGAATCCCAAGATAAACCTCCAAGTTTTGGGTGTAATAGGTAGTAGTATCCACGAAAGGAAACATTTTTATCCCGTACTTGGCTTGTTTATTCGGTAAATGTTGGCGGAAAGAACATCTTCGCCGAAAAGGTATCAATTGCTCATATATAGTAGCAAACTCGCCTATGCTGTAAAGCTATTGACATTTACCCACAAACATATCGTAGCCCTCTCGTACCGGAGCCAACTTATCTGTTTTTTCCTATTTTCTCTGTCTGTGACATCATCAAATCGTAAAAGTTGCTGTAAAATTACGAGTCTCTTATCATTCATTGATGCCAAAAATATCTCCATACTCAAACCATCATGATCTCACGTATTTTTTATGTTCTGGCGACCTGATCTGTTAGCACCTAAATAAACAAGTATCCCAATGAGACGTCTGATTTCAGAATTGTCCGTAGGCTTAGCATCTCTTTTTCGAGAATAATTTTGCGGTCTTTCTCCAAGTTTGATATTTGTACTATTTACAATGATCTGAAGGATTTTTTCACAAAAAATGACGTTGAAACAATCTGATAGAGACATTATATCATTTTTATTTCCCTTGAACCCAAATGCCTGAGATACAACGTTATGGACTGGTGTTCAAACGTTTCGTTGTGGCTCAACAGTACTCCATTTCGTCATACGAACTTTACCCATAAAAATATTCATTTGTCACAGATGCGTACTCAGTCTCTAAATCACTGATTTCCTTGCGTGGCTGGCTGTGTCGTTCTCCGATTTTTGTGCTGAAGCCGCCGAAAATTCGCTGTCTGAGCCAAATTCTTCTTCATCAGATATCACTCGAACATATCACGCGAAAGCAGAAGAGCAGTTTCTATGTCCCTCTCAGGACGTAAGTAGAACATCTAAGAGAAAATGTGTTATGTAAATTACGGAAATACGTTTTACGATGCCTAAAATTTTAATTTATATTTTTATCAGGGAGTAAAAATATCATTTACACTGACCTTGAGTTTTACGTAAAATCTGTAACCTTTCCACAAACAACAGCTTCCGATAAAGTGTTCTCAGAGATAAATGATAAAATTTATTCCGAAAATAATGCGATGATAGGCGTAACTGACTCAGTTTCTTTTTTTATAAGATAAAAGGAAAAAATAATGATGAAAAGAACGTTGAAAATATATCTCAGTAAGCTGAATAATAAACACGTATCGATTGTAGAAATTAGATAAATGCGATAATTTAAAGTAAATAGACTTGCAAAATAATAGGAGGAACTATAACTTGCGGCAGTAGTATGTAGATAATGCACTAAACACAATGAGAAGAAAACCTTCACTAATTTAGGATACGATTGCTAGCATTAAAATAACACCCGCAAAATTCACCCCGGAGAGATGCGCACTGTCTTCAAAAATGCGATCGATCTCGACCAAGAACAAAAGGAAAATAATCATTTTCACAAGAGAGGTCTAAAACATCTAAAACTCTAGCTTCTCAAAAGAAGGGATCTTAAGACTCGACCGGAAAAATATCCTATCCAAAAAAAGGCGCTGCGATGTCTGGGACACCCCGCGGGTTAAACTGACTAATGATCGATCACTCGTGGAGTAAACATATTCAGGAAATTACCGGTCAAGCTGATCGTAAATAAGGATTTGTTATAAGAGTACTTGGCAAAAGCGGCGGTAAAGTTACGGAAATCAGCTACTTCTCCCTTGTTATACCCCACTTGGTATACGCTGCCAGTATTTGGGATCCTTATGAGGTAGGCTTAAAAACCATGTTAGAACTCGTGCAGAGAAGATCACCAAGATACATTAAAGGCCGTTATGATAATCTCGTTAGTGTTACTTACCTTTTGCAGCAAATGGGATGGGAATCGCTTTCAGAACTACGATTAAAATTTGGACTTAATCTATTATGCAAGTTCCAAACCGATTTAATATCTCACAACGTTAATTATATTTTACGATATCTGGCATACTACGGTGAATCAGATAATGAGAATAAAATTAGGGAACTAGACTGCAGGACGGACAGATTCAAAATAACATTTTTCCTGTGATAGATATGAGATCATAGCAGCTGCCAATGAGACTTTTAACTAGGTTTATTGATAGATAGTGTAGCTATTAGTAATAGTAGTACTCCATAATAATTGTATCCTTATCAGCTAGGTATGTACCTAATAATTACAGCACGCCGTGCATGTTTTCAGCGTAACTATTGAATGTCTGTCCGTTTATGTGGTTGCAAAATACATAAATACTAACGGTCTCTCTAACATACTTATGGTGTAGTGCATGCTTGTGAGGCTTCGCCTCGTGGCCATCATTAACGGTTAATGCTAATGCATCAATGTTCGTAGTTACACTAACTTTGGCGTATAGTGCAATGCATGTTGGTGACTACTGAGACCTGCCACACACCCTTGAGGTGGCTTGCCGGATACTTTATAGATGTAGATTCTCCGTCAGAAAATTTAATGACATTATATATTATGCAGGGTAAAGCTAACCTTCAATTACTTTATGCAGTATGCGATCTGTTAGACAGTCAAATCTTCCTTAAAAAGATAAAATGGCTCTTATTTTCTCTGTCACTTCATTCGTTAAACGAATTTCTCAAGGTGGAATAGATCCCTTGATTATAGTGTGTGCATTTGGAGACGATTCTAAAAATATTCCTGACGATTGCCAATTAAAGTGAGGTTGGTTTTAGTGAAAGATGAATTTGTGGAAATGTTAAAATTTAAACTGATAAATTAATGAAACACAGATCTCCATTTTAAAGTGTTTAAAAATTCCCTGTTAAAATTTTACAAGAACACGCCATTATATGAATATAAATCCAAAGTTATTGACTTATTAGTACGTAGGTATGAATGTTATGTATATCGCTGGCACAACATTCCAGAATTATGTCGCTTTAAGGTAAATAAGTACCATTGTCCCTGTTTAAAGGAATTTTAATGTGTTATTTTGTGATAAACCCACATTGCCACCTCTCTTTGCGCTAGTTGATTCATAATAAAATCATCATCGAATATAAATGACTGTTTCTCAGATCAATATATTGGATATATATTGCATTTATTTTGTCGTCAAGAAAGGTCATTACCATTTACCTAACTAGGCCTTTTAACTTCTGAGTGAATAAGGCAGGTGTGAAATCAATCATCCGTTGGTAACACTCAAATGTAGCTCACATATGTGGCATACTCTAAATTTAGTTAGTTTACATTTTCACACACATTCACTCCCCGCCATTGGTAACAATGTCGCATTACCATCGGTACATCACGCATCAATACACATAACATGCATAATGGTGGAACAAAAGCCGCTAGACGTGTTGCCATATACATTAATGTCAAACTAAGGAATTTAGTCTTATGCTTTATGCCTCCAATAACACGGTTTGAGATTGTTCTTCATGGTTAAGCCAATTGATTATTTTTTTATCTCAGGAAAGAGGGTTAGCTCTTTTGTATTATAAAGTACTCAATTTCTCACCTCAAAGACTAAATCCTTTCTCTTACTATATTTTTTTGGTATCCATACTTCATGTACACCTAATTCAATGAAACTTTGGGAGCTAATTCATCTAGTTGCCAATATAGTATTTGGTGTGAAACTTCGGGTTTTAGTTCAATCTACAATTTATTATTGAGGATAGTGCTAGCGGTGCAGCGTGACGTTATATCAACAATGCGTGAATTAGTACTTACGCCCTGATCAAATGTTAATGCTCCATTGCTGCGTCGGTGGAATACATTCTTTATTTTTTCTCTTTTGACAATTTATACACTATATTTGTACTTGACTGAGTTAATATTTTTGATTTAATTGAATTTTATGTTAAAGTACTTACTTAAGTTTAGGATAGCAAAGTCCGTATTTGATTATGAAATCTCTAAAGGATATTTTACTCCTTTTCAATGCAAGAAACTGTCTTGTATTGATAGGTTGTTGAATGATCTCTCTGCCTCTGCAGCAATGTAAACAATTTATTTTGCACATCTGATACCAAACTGGGTGTGTATGGTTGCTTTTCACCAAAATTCTGTATTTTAACTATCTCCTTGACTGCTGTATGCGAAGACGTTGTTACGGCTGCAACATTATTCCTATGCTTGCCAATGCATCTGAAAGATAGCTACAACGTGTGATAAAAAGCGCCAAGGTTAGCAGGCCATTCACGATTGATAATGGATATAACTACATTCGATACTTCAGAAATGGTGAACATGAAACATGCTCGGCCGCGTTGGAAGAAGTTTCGTTCCCATAAGAGTATATTCAGGTTTGTGTCTGATCTTGCTTTCCATAGTGGCCAAAAAGAGTGTAAACCAAAGTCCAAAATCGTGTCATGATTGGTAAGCATTGCCCTATAGAACTGTTATTCATCTTTGGTGTTTCCACCTGTTTAAACTTTCGGTCTCAATGTTGGATAACTGCAGATCTTTCTCCTAACATATTCGTTGTTAATTTTCACAAACACTCTTACTCCTAATTTTTTCACTAGGATTCTGTTGTTGACCACATGATTTATCCTTTGATATCATAGGTTGATCATATTCCTTCTATTTTACTTTATTATATATCTCTAAAGAAATTCCGTCTTTTGGTGTGGCCAAATATTATGACCATGCTAAATTATATACTTCGTATTTTTTCCATTGTATTTAAAGACTGTGGAAAAAACTAAGTAGATAATTTAGCGGAGATACTATAAATCTCTACAAAGTTAAGCCTGAAACCATAGTGTAAATTTTATGATCTTTATTTTTTCCATGCTACATTCAACCTGTATGTAATTTTCTGCCCACAATGAAGAAGCAAGCGGTTTTTTCAAATTTTTTTAACTGTCTAAACAAAGTTTGTACTTTCGATATGGTTAATTATCGTTTCCACTAATACAGGCCAGTTTGATCACTTTTTTCCTCTTCTTTTTACTTCTGTCCTCATTTTATACGCCCGTTTGTAAAACTATGAATTTAATGTTGGATTTAAAATAATTAATTTATGAATCGAAGATTCTTTATGCGGACTGACAAATTTTTACATAATTTGTTCTCAGAAAAGAAAGTTTAGGAATATTGCACATTTTAAACTGCCTCCAGGTCTCCAATTATTATCGAATACTGGAGGAAGGTGTATCGCAGGACAAAAATAGTACTGGTTGAAGACTCAGGGCATTCTCATCGGAGGAATATATTTGAATATTGCTATCGGAGAGGCCACGACGTCATCGGGCATATTTGGGAGGGCGCAATATTCCGCGAGGAACGCCGTGGAAGAAGAAGAGAAGGCTTTGAGAGCGGATGAAGTTGTTGAGTGGGAGCTAAGATCTCGGATCCTTTGAGAAACGCCCCGTGGTAGGGGGGTTTTTGAGCTCGGCAACGGCATCGCGACCCCAACCCCTTTCCCTTCTCCTCCCCCCATCCCCCTCTCACCCTCCAACATCATACGCTCCTCCACCCCCTCATACCTGAGATCTCCATTCAGCAGCTTCCTTCACAACGGCCTTGCCTTTTTTCTTCCTCCTGTTCCTTCTTTTCTTTCCTGCCCTTCCAATATTCCTCTCTCTCTCTGTCGAGTCACTTTCGTTGTCCTCTTCTTCCTCCTTCCTCTCCTCTCTCCTTTATTCCGAAGCAAACGTGCCTCTTCCTTCGCGTCTCCCTTTGTGTCGGCGTAGCCGGGGGTGAGGGTTGGCTGTTCGGCAGGAGGCGGAGAACCGAGGACACAGCGGCGATAATGAAACTGCGCTCCTATTTACTCTCCCTACTCTTGCTCCAGACCGCTATTTCGCCAATAAACAGAGCGCCTGCCAACAGACGGTGTTTGCATAGGATTGACGCAGAGCAGGTTTTTTTCTTTCTTCTTCTTTTCCTTCGCTCCGAAAATAACAACACTGGTGCGGTTTTCTTCCCAAAGGCAGACTTTACTCAAAAGGCTTTAAGAAAGAGTAACGGGTGAAAACTCTCGTTTTCCTCGTGATCTTTTCCTTTATAATGAAAATAATATAGGTCATCGGGAATGCCTTATAGAAGAAAGCGCTACGGCACGACCTTGAAGCAATTTCTCTATTTATTCCTAAACTTCAATTAATGTCTCGTGATGTGGGAACTGAAGGTGTGAGTTGCGTAATACATTTCTTACTACTTTTTGTGTTTCCTGAGATGCAACTGGTTTAGAGAATGCATCGTTTTGGTACGTATTATTTAAAAATTAACTTATTCTTTTAAATGATTCGGTGCTAGTGTAGAAATTATGTGAAAGAGAATTATGAATAGCCGTTTGAGAAAATTATGTAAGAATGAGAAAATTCTGTGAGACTTGTATTATTATTTTCATATGCATTTCTTGATCGGTGATTTTTGGATCGGCTCTGGTCTTGGCTGTACATTTGCACCAATTCCATAACTCAACATTATCTGAATGCCGTAACGCAAGGTTAAATGAGGAGGATTCTTTTTTTATTTTTCCTTTATTGGAAAGTACAACTTTTCAATCTACGAATTTCTACATTAACTATATCAAGGATATTGTGAATGGGAAAAAATATTAACGAGTTTGTTGTTATATCTAAGAGCTGTAAGCTTTTTTTTCATGAAATTGCAAACAATAGAACCATTACAACAACCTTATCATACTTAATCATTAACAATTTCCCCTGAGATTGGAATTGGAGGCATCTATCATTTTAGATATTATCTCAGATAATATGCTCCATCAATATGATTAACATACGCATTTAATATAATTTTATGGCATGCATTCGCTTTCGTGGTTCTTTCTTGCTACAAAAACAAGTATCTTAAAAGTTAAAGTGAAAAAATATGCCTTTAGCTGTAAAAATTGCTGTTTTCCATTGTAACTTCTTTCCACGACTCAAGTGGTTTGCATGAACGTAGATAAAACTCCACAACGCCTACGAAAAACGTCTGAGGTACGTGAGGCGGTATCTCAGATTATATTGTGATAGCATTTATTAAGCATTTTATTGTAAAGGGTGAGATAACCTAATGTGGTCTATGAAGGCACCTATTCTGCGGCTTATTTTTTTCTTGATACATACCTAATTTCAGTAGTGCTTCTTTTCTCTTTTCCTTGCGCACTATGTTGCAAACCAACAGATAGTATTTTTTAAATTGGATGATGGTGAAAAGTAGTTTATCATGGACACTTATTAATTATTTTGTGATGTAATTCAGATTAGGATTCCTATAACATCGGAAAATAACTGCTAAGTATTTCGTGAAACCATTAGATTTAGATGCAGAAGTGGATATAAAACCCTAACCAGATCTTTGATTGGAGGTTTGGTTGTTTTAATGTTATATAAGAAAACATCCAATAATTTTTTTCTACCGTTAATACATTAACATAAGAATGTTTTCACCACTGAATCTGAAAATCACGAGTAATTTAAGCATGTAACCCTGAGTGATTTATATTGCTGGTTTTATGAAGCTAGCCAAATTCAAGCTTGTTCATATTTGACGAATCACGGTTCATTCGCGTGTAATTTTCCTAATATGACCAAAAGAGCCTTATAAATTACAGTATTGTTTCACATTATTAAGTGCCTTTAAATTATCGTTTAGGGTCAATTTGATCTTTGAAGATAACTAGTAGAGGGATTATCTCATTCAGATAGGTAATCACATCGTAAAAAATTCGTTGTGAGGTTGGGGCGTTTGGGAAGGAAAAACCGGAGTAAAACAGCCCTCAGAATCAGGAATACTTGTTTTTTCAAGGTCTCACTCAATCACCTATGGGTGGCCTGCCAACTTGTCCGATATTTTCTAATCTTCCAAGCCCCTCTCCGCCCCTATTGTTTTCAAACCCACCGCACCCACCCACCCAAACTCACTTTCAAACCCACAAACCCACTTTCAAACCCACACAACCCACCTTTCAAACCCACTTTCTCCCCCTGTATTCGTGCTATATGCAAACAATGTCCTATCCTTACCTCACCTCCTCCTCCCAACACCTTCATCCCCTCTCTCCCTCACCTTTCTCCCTCCTCTTGCGTCGCCAGTAATGTGGTCTACCACCTACAATGTAAACTCTGCCCAGCTTCTCACATGTCAAATCCTCGACTTTCCTCAACCTACGCATCAATAATCACCTCTTTAATTGTAAGAATCCTTACCAATCTACATATCTTCCCGTTGCGATACACGCCTCACTCCAGAAAAAAAAGCCTTCAACCACTGCTACGTCTCAATTGTTTTTCCCTCCCGCCAATTGTTCCCCACTTCAACTAAAATCAGTGGAATTATGCTATATTTGGTTTTACAAAGCCTTTAACCCTCCGGGCATCAATGTATTACATTAAACTCCTCCCCCTCTTCCCCCTTCATTTCCCACCCTCCCTTACATCCCCTCTTTCCCCTCCAATCTCCTACCAGCCTGCCCCTCCCCTTCGCTGCCTGCCCCTCATCTTCTTTCTTCTCCCCTAACCGATCCCTTCATCCACCCGTCTTCAGCTGGAGGAGAAAACTGCTGAGGACTGTCACAATGAAGCTGAGAGTATAGGGTTTGTCTTGGCACGGGTTTGATTGTTGGGAACAGGGATTGGTTGGAAGGAAGTGGGACGGGGTGGAGTGGGATTGGGGAAAAGGATGGGAGGAAGCTAGTGAAGGTTTAGTCCAGGAGGGCAGGTTGATTTTAAAATGGAGATATAAGATAGCTCCCAGTGGTGGAACTCTGTTATTGATGCGTCAGGTGGGAAGGCGCGAATTATTTTTATATGAAAGCAGTTGTTGAAGGGGAGGTTATACGAGTTGGCGTGCTCAGCTAACGGCAAATGCAACTGTTGCATCACACTGCTTCAATGATTATTTACTCGGATTTTAAACGTGTGCTGGTGAGGCCAAAGTAAAAGGCCTGGCAGTGCTTGCAGGTTATGAGATATATTACGTTACTCGAGGAACAGGTTCCCCAAGTTAGTATATGATTTGTGACATTTGTCACCGGAGTAGTGAAGAAACGCGGAGAGGTGTTGATTAAGCAGATGAGGCTATGGGACTTGTTGCAAGGGTGGGAACCAATTGGAGAGAGATAGGTGACGCACTACTTGTAGGTGAAATTTGCCGGATCTCGCGGACCCAGAGACTATTTTGAATATATATTTACTTATCTTTCCTTCCCTAACCTCTCAGCCCCGGCCCCCTGCCGCCCCCTCCCCCTCTTCGCCCTTTTCGTACCCCTCTCTCCTCCCTCTCCTCCTACCTCACTCTACCCCTTGTCCCCTGCCTTTCCATCATTTTGTATCCTTCCTTCTGTGAGAAAGGTCGCGTTCAGCTTCCGAAATATCATAAATTATTGTGTGAGTGTTCCTTTTTTGTGCCTATGTTTAATTCCGCCCTACTTGTGGCAAATTTTATCTATCTATATATATAAATTTATTATGTATTTTTTTCAATGGATCGTGAAAATTATTTTCCGTTCGAGTATAACCAATATTTTCTCGTCGTCCGAAATTTACATATCATGGGTGGTACCCAAAAGCGCCAACGGCCTAAAACGGCCATCCACAACCTCAAAAGGATCGCGCCCACCACTCGCATTTTGTTTCTTTGTTACTAAACTTGCCACCTAATGCGACGCCGTAACTGAATTAGTCGATGCACTCTATTCATAATCCCTCGTTTCATCCATCCAACCCCATACTCCCCCACACCTCTATCCTCATCAAGCACGTTCACCACAGTCACGGCGGAGAGAGCTAGCGGGCGTGACTGGTAATGCCCCACGAATCTCCGCAAGTACTCGTTTTCAAAACGACTGGGAAAGAGAAACGAGAAGGAGCGCTGGAGGAGGGATTTGAAAAGCAAAAAGAATAGCAATGCGTGGCGGCCATAGTATGTGTTCTCCCTCACGTGCCCTTAAACTCGACTCGCACGCGTACAAACAAACAGACAGACAGGCGTACGAGCCGCCGGGATCCGAGCGAACGAGTCTCTAATCTCCCGCGAGTAGCGTTGATGGGCTTTCAAAGAATACGCATGGGATCGCTTTGCCGGAGTAGAGGGAGGTTAGAGTGTGGGGGGAAAATGCATGTTTTAAAAACCTCTCGTAAATGGGCATGAGGAGGGTGGTAGGCGGCTGCAGAGGGGAGGGTTTGTGCTTGGGGAGGAATTTCGCTGGAATTCCGCGGCGGGAGAGTGGAGAGAACGGATGTAGGCGAGGGAGAGGAGAGGAGTGAGCAAGAGAAGGAGAAAAATTCGTGAGTGAAACGGTTTGCACGTGTAGTGGAGTGTGGACGGGAGAGAGTGAGTTTGGTAAGGATGGGGTTCGCTTGGGGACTCGAGGAGGCTTTAAAGAGGTGAGTTCTCGTGAGGATAGGACGCACGCCCTGAGGTAGGCACAGAATGGGGGAAGGTTTTTCGAGCGTTTGAATTAAATGAAAATAAAAATTAGAAAGGGTCTCAAGAACACTTTGCTCCCTTCCTCCCCTCCCCCACCATTACCTCCGCCTTCCTCTTCCTTCCTTCCTTTTCTCCTTCAGCCCCTCTCATCCGTCTCCTCATCTCCTCACTGTACCTTTTTCTCTCGTCTGCAGATCCCCGTTCCGTCTCTCACTTTCAGTGAACGCGGATTCTTTCTCCGCGCTGGGCATGGCTAAAATGGGTGCATTTTCACACGTGCGTCCAGGAATTTTAGTTGCGGGCTGCTCGGAGGTTTTCTCACGCTAAAATATTTGAGCATAGTTGGCAAGATTTGGTTTATGTTTCCTTTGTGTTTGAAATTTGTTGTCATTTCAGCAGAAATCTAGAAGATAGTAGATCCTCGTCTTGTAATTACTGCAGCAAATACAATGTATACATGATCATATTAATAGGATATTACCCGCAAACAAAATAAGCATTTATTATTGTTATGAACTTTTCCAGACTCTTATATTTGTAAGTTTTTGCGAAATCTAGCTTTTACCTCTTCGGCGGGGGAACGCATTTTGAAATAGGAAAAGACAGTAGAAAAAGACGAGATAGAAAAAACACAAAAGTATATAGGTTTTTAAAAAAACTGAATGCATTTGGCATTATAGAATGTAGCACCACCACTGCAGGAATGTGTTTTCCATGTGGATGAAGAAGACAACAATCAAATACAATAATATTTCTTTTAAATTCCTCCCATATCATATACGTGTATATCCTAGAATTACTCTTTATAATAGCATTAAGGTGATGAAATTACCGAGGTATGTATCAGGGCCGAAATTCAGGAAAAAGAGATTAGAAACAATTGAAGTGTAGTGAAAGAAAACAGTGCGTAGTATTTACAACGGAAATCTCACCAATCCCAAGCCACTATTCCCTTACTCCACCCCTCCTCCCTCCGCCTTACTCAATACTTCGCAAGAACCTCTTTCCCATAGGATACTATCAAGAACATCTTATCCTCTGGAAGGTCACCTAACAACAAACCCCCTGTTATTCACCATCAAACATATATCCCCTCCTTACTACTACCTTCCACATTGGTTAAGCATCCATTTGAGATATAACTAGAACAGTGACGCCCGAATCGTTGAAACATGGGTTGTGAAATATTATACATTAAATTAATAAAAGAGGACAGTACAACTCCTGCAGTTTAATTCAATTTCTGAAATGCTGTTCTACCACGTAACGCCATTAGTGGTCGAATATATTGGCATTGTAGAGTTTGAGATAAATTTTAATAGAGATGCGGAAACATGGATGCAAAATGTCAGTAATCTAGAGTGTCGTAATAATTGACATTTTCTTTATTTCAGCAACATTAATTGAATAAATTTGATTTTTTAGAACTAATTAACTCGCTAAGTATTTTCTAACACATTTTCCTAAATCTTCAACATCAAAATGTCCCTAGTCACTAGGACCTTTAGAGCCTTTAGGTGTAAATGGACTTTTTTTCTCTACTTTTGAAATAATACCGGACACAGTGTTGCTATTTGAGTAATTTATGCCAACTGTATCGTTCATATTGAATGTCATAGTGTTATTCCCTAATGATTTTCTCCGACATATGGTGCAGTGTCGTCCTCTCTATTTTGGCTCGTTTTTCTGGAAGAACCACTTTAGAAAACTAATTGATGCAACTCACGCCTTAATTGGCGTTGGAAAACTTAATTTCCACCTCTAATTGTTCTATGGAACGAAACATTTCGTGTGCACACTTCATTGCCAAACAAGCCGCAATGAAATTGCAAATTAAGTTATTAACTTTGGTTTAAAACATTCTCCCCTCTCATTCACAAAGCGGCCACCATCTGCTATTGCTTGCCAATTTTACTCTCTCCATACGCTCCGACTCCCGTTCATTTCTTTGACTCCGTGTATTAACCTCCTGAAAATGTTAACATTTTTATCATTGTATATTTTACCGAATTAAAGATTGAATTCAGTACTTAACTCTCTTCCATACTACCGCATGTGAAATATTAATTCTAAATCTTCCGTGAGTCGTCAATTTGATCCTCTTATGTATATGCAGTGTGAGTAATCCTAAACTATGTCTCCCTGTGGATAGTTTATATTTACAATAAAGTGGTTGTGCTATGCTGCAGAATGTCTTCTATTCAGTTAAACGAATATTGACGAACCGAATAGGATAGCTGCGTTCTGTATTACTGAGTTTTTCGATTTGAACAAGTATTTTAGCACACATTTATAAGCAGACTATTTCATTCTAGTGTTGGGTATGCCAAACTACATAGTTAAAGGGATACTTACTGGTCAAAACGAACTTTACGGATTTAAGTAGTCCAACCGATAGGCATCATTTGTTTGCAAACGCTAAGAATTGTTTAACCATGCGCCTCGTGAAGAAAGTAAGACTTATGGGATGCTGGATAATCCAAAATAAGATAAGGTTGTTTTCTTGGAGCAGAATATGTACAAGGTTCTCAACTCTTTTATCAACCCGGCGATATGAATGCTTAAATTGTTTAATGAAAAATCAATTTGTTTCATAAGTAGATATTTCCATCGTTCCTTTGTCTCTATTTTGCCGCAGGAATTTATAAGCATTTTAGAAGCTGAGGTAATACAAGAACAACAATAACTTAAGCATATTTTTGATGAACATAAAATTTTGAGATACAAAATCTCTGGTAGCATCCTGCGAATTGTATATTAAAATTAATAACAAATAAATTTTCCATTAGGAAGTGTAACGTCGTGCCTTGTCGGGCTCCATTTTTATTTGTTTTGTTTGACTTTGTGTATTTGGTTTCGTTCGTTGTTTTGTTTTTGATGGTATTGATTTGTATGTTGATGTTTTAAGTTGTTTATTGTTTTTGTTTTGAAAGAGGTTGCTATGTATCTTTGATAAAGGGAGGGGATTGGTAAAGAGTTTTGGAAAGAGAAAGGACGTGGAATAAAGAGGGGCAATGCCCAAATGAGTTTTAAGAAGGTTTATATTATTTGAGGGATCCCGACGTCACAGAAGATGATTGCTTCTGTAAGGATATTTAAGGTACTTGACAATCACCCATTTCGAGCGATCATTTCTTCTTCCTAGCCCAAACCCTCCCACTTTTGATCCGTCCCTCCTTTCCCCCACCACTGCATTCCAGTCACCAATCTCTTATCAGGTTTTTCTTTCCCGGCACTTAATTTTTTTTTCTAGTTGCTTGTACACCTCTTCCTCCCTATGGTTGCTTGCAGGAATGGACCTGACCAGTACGACATTGGTCGGGCGTACTTTTATTTCTACCAATAGTATGCTGCCACTCACCTGTTCAATGTTTACAACCCTCAGCCCCAATTTTTTATTCAATACCATACCTACCCCACGTTGACTCTCATCTCCACCAATATAGATTACCCTGTAACCATTACTCCAATTATACCCGCTATCTTTCCATCTCACTTCGCGCAATATCAAAACATCTATTTTTCTTTTTTTCATTTCCTATTTAATATTTTCAAGCTTCCCGGCCCTCATTATAGTTCCAAGTTCCTTAATTACCGCTGCTTTCCTCCTCCTCTTTCACTTTTTCTTCTTATTCTCCCTCCTATCCCTTGTATCCTCCGATGATGATGCTGTGCAAGGATATCGTGTGATGACGACCGCGGAGGCCTTGCCTCCCACGCTGCCGGTCATGACACCCGCCATATTGGGCATTGTCCCATGGTTGCCAGGAATCAATTCTCTTTGGATGACTTCCATGTTCTGGGTAATGGATAGTTAATAGAGACCTACACCGCTATCTCAACGGTATTTTTAACGTGACACCATCACAGAACTACCATTCGTCTGTCTCCTACCCTTTTTCGTGTCTGGAACAGGAGGTCCTACCAGGAGCAATATTACGTGCTCCTGCCAGTCCAGCTCTAGGGGTCATTGGAACGCACAACCCCTTCCACCACGTCAAGGTTTTTATTTCAAGGAGAGCAATTTAAGGTATTTGATAAAAAATAGCAATGAGCAAATTGGCCTTGAATTGCAATACCTTTCCAAGCCCATAAATTTCAACTTTTAAAATGTCATTTTTTGATTCTTTCAAGATTGCTACGTTAAAATTCCGAGACTCGTACATTCTGAGACCTTTAATTGGGCAATTGATCTCTGACTGAATTAACGAGTGTGTGAACAGTACCACCTATGACATAGCAAAATGACTAGAGGTGTAAAACATGTTTGGTGATTGCCTATTATAGCATCAGCATCGGCAACAAAACATATTTGAAAAATTTTACTCCAATCCTTCGTAAATGTACATTTATACTTTCATTTAACAGCTGAAAATACTTAAGTTTTAATACTTAACGCGGAGTATAATTTATTATTATACTTATTTTTTTAATATATACTCTAATGTACCATGTTATATTCGCCATTCTCAAATCGCCATTTGCCAAACTTCATCCAAGCATGGGAACTAAAAACTTTTCGAAGAGAGAAAGAATCATTATCACTTGTCTCTCAGAAGCAAGGGTATCTCACTGTAAGGTTGAGGGACACAGGGATTTAAAATGAATTTTTCAATTTGAGGATATACCTATTGTTATTTACCTCCGATATTTCGGATTAGCCATGTGGATTTAAAATGAGAAAAATACTACCTATATGTTGAGTTTTACTGTCCGTTAATGCTTGAAGAATAATGTATATAGAAAGCATGCTTCTTCATTGAGTTAAATGAATGTTTTAGCAAATATATATTAACGATTATAAATGCCTTGAGGGATAAATCTCTGTGAATAATTGAGTCCAATGGATTTTTTTAATATCTATCTTTCTATATTTATTATCTATCTTGAAAACCGGGATAATGTTTTGCTAGTTTGAGTTAATTTGACATTTTTCCAATTTTTATAATACGATATACCTAATTTCAACATTCATGTAGCTGTTATGTGTGCCAATAAATTACATCAGATCACACCAATATGAAATCCATATTCATAATCCTTAATTACTCCTAGTTGGATGAATTATTTAATATAAACTTTTTGCATAACATATTAATAATTTTTCCTTTCCCTATCTTGGGCGAGATGACGATGTATCTTGTTTTATGATGGGATTTTGCTATCGTAATTTTGATCTCCAATGATTTTTTGATGAACTGAAAATTCTTAAAGGTCTTGGCGAGCTTTGGATGTTCTTTCACTTCGAGCCACAATCGGTGGAGCAAGTACCAAGCGATGTGAAGGTGCCCCTCCCTCTTTGACGTGACTCGGATTTAATATTTGGCGGAGGATGTGGGCTTCTGGCACGGAAGGAAGAGGAGGAGGAGGTTTGTTTCGGGCTGAGGTTACCTTCCTTGGGACAGAGAGAGAGAGAGAGAGAATGGGAGTGAAGCGGGTTCGGAGAAGAGGCAAAGGAGGAAAACAGCAGGGGTGGGGGGCGGGAGGGTGGAGGGAGGGTGCTAATAATGAAGCGAGGGGGAGGAGTGTAGGAGGTTGAGCAGCCGCTCTTTCGTGTATCCCTCCCCAACCCCACGCTCTCGTAAGCGAGGTAGGTACCTACTGAAATGTCGAGCGCGGGAACTTGTTGTGCTGAGGGTGGTGGGTGCAAAGAGTAGACAGTGGGAGGAAGGGAACGAGGGCATTTTGGGACGCCAGGGTTAAAGGCGAAGTAGAAAGGGTGAGGGCTGTGAAATGGGGTGGGGAAGGGAATTGATTTCCACTGAGCCTACTCTTTCATTTCCCGGATTAGGGATGCAGGCAGCGGGGGAATTGTGACGGGGGGTTGCCTCGGGCAGTCGAACTCACTGAGAGAAGTGAAAATACAGGCATGGGGGAGACAATGCCGGAGAAAAAATAGAACCAGAATATTGTCACTTGTCGTGTTGGTAGTGGGGCTGTGCTACATCCGATTTTAACCATCACATTGCAGCATTCAAGGAATAAAACACACAATAGGGAGGGATATTCAGGAGGCTAGTACCTGCGTCGACAGCCGTGATCATTTTCAGCGTATAAAATAAAATCTCTAATCTCAAAGTCATCTATTTCTTTTTATTAAAATATATGTCATAAGCAAATTAAAAATAGGAAATAAAAATAATGTTAATTAAAAAGTCTAAATTATTATGTAGTGAATTAGCCCTGCTTCCTAGATAATTCTTAAAGTCAGGTTAAACCTAATCAAGGATTGTCACCGGGAATTTCTTCAATGCCTCCTTCTATATAAAGAACTGAAATCTGGGCATTGAAAAATATGGTTACTGAGAATAGTGAAATACGCTGATTACACTTATGGAGGATCTTACCTCTCCATGAATAGGAAATAGTGCGTAAAGGCAGTGTGCCTCATCCTAAGCCTCGTCACAACTACTTCCTTTCGTCTATAGTTTCGTCTGTACGGTTAATGGGGAGGAATTAGTAGATGAGAAAACTTCTATATAATGAGTCACTCTGTGTCGGAAGTATTGACTGAAGCCTGTGAAAAATTCTACTGGAGAGAAATAAAAGAAGAAAAGCGACACAGGTGTATCAAAATGAAAGGAAAAGAAAGCATCATGTTTCGACACAAAGGCGACGACGCAGTTTTCGTTGAAAAGCGACCACATCCGCAGACTTCCCCGATCGCAAGTGAAGAAGAGTTACGAGAATCTGAGTCAAGAATTTTGAAGGCTGCATGACCGAATAGGATTATAGCGACATTCATTTTGCACAGAAAAATACGCATACGGCATGATGCCACTCAGGATGCCAAGTGCAGAACGATATCATCAACGCAATTTGAGGATATCAGGATTCATCTACGAAGTACCGTGCAAGCCACCACTAGGGTGTGTGGCACGGGGTGATTCCACACCAGGCATGTATTATTTGCAGATTCTACATTGTGTTATTTGGAGAGCATGTTGTATAGACGCTTTGAAAAAATGTGTTGAGGATCTTTGCTTTATCTAATTTGTTGTTCCCTCATTCTCCTAGATTGTTCTTTAGTGACGTTACTGTTGATTTGCAGCCATGAACCTCCCTCACGTACGACCGAAATTCCTTTGGGTTGTCCTCTAAATATTCGCCCAATATTTTATTTTTGAATTCCGTTAATGCTTCCAGAAAGGCCTCCTTAGCTGCTTTCTTCACTTTCTTGTATTTTTCGCATAACTTCTTATACTCCTCTTTGGGGAGACCCTGAAGTGCGTTCTTTATTTTTGCGTACCAGATTAGTTGTCGCTTGAGAGATCCGGACGTCCGCATTATACCACCTAGGTTTAGTATTGACCTTTTTAAGTTTACTTGGTATTGCGCTAGTAATGGCTAGCCGTGTGATGCTACAAAAAGTATTCCATGTATAGTCAGTATAACGGTTTTCTCTAATATCACTAAGTTTTTTATACGAGGTCAATAGTTCTCGTTTTAAACCTCGAAATCCGCCTTGTGAAATCAGTATACCCTCATCTTTATGGGCGCCTTTTTGTTAGTACTAATATGAAATATAGCTTTTACTGCTCTGTGATCACTAATTCCGTTCACTGTTACTACGTTAAGTACGCTTTAAGTGTTAGTCGCCAAAGATCTAGAACGCTGTTTTCTCTGGTCGTGTTGTGACTAATTGTTGTAAGTAATTGGATGAGAATGTGTACATTTTCGCACAACTCCTTATCTTTACCACCATTTTTGAAACTATGAGGGTGAGGTGAAAAGTTCTCGGCCTGGAAATGAAAGACTGTAAATTTTGTCAAAAACTAATTTGTTTTTGTACATAGTCCCCCTTCATGCCAATTCACTTCATCCAACGCTTTTCAAATGAGTTGATTCCATTCCGGAAGTGCGATTCTGGTAGGTCTGCAAAATAACCATCTGCGGCTGCCATAACATCTTCATTGGACTCAAAACGTTTTCCAGCCATAAATATTTTAAAATGTGGGAATAGGTGGAAGTCAGAAGGTGCCAAAACTGGTAAATAGGATGAATTTTCCAATAATTTGCACTTAAAATCCCTCAGTTTTCCCAATGCCAAAGAAACTTTGTAGGCAGGTTTCCTGGTTAAAGATGATTTCTTCTTTTGCAACCGAGGCCACTTCTAACGTATTTTCTCATCCTATTGGTCCAGAAGACTTGCGTAGTATTCGCCATGCATTGTTTTACCATTTTGAAGGTAATCAATAAGAAGAATCTCTTTTGCATCCCAGAAAACACTGGCCATCACCTTTCCGGCAGATAAAATTGACATCGCCTTTTTTGGGGCAGGTCCGCCGGGTTCCACCCACTACTTCGAAAGCCATTTAGTTTATGTCGTGTAGTGGTGGACCTACGTCTCATTGACAGTTAGAAATCAGTGCACAAAATCAGTTCGATTCTTTTGAAAACGGTCCAAACATTGCCGAGAAATTTGTTTACGCACTTTCTTTCGGTCAGCATGGCTATGGCATCAGCTATTTCGTACACCTTGAATCGCCGATCGTCCAATATCATATTGTGCATTTTCTTGACTTTTTTATTTGTGGTTACAGTTTTGGGACGTCCTTCACATGGTTCATCTTCAAGAGAAGTTCGGTCACGTTTAAAATCTGCCTCCCATTTCTTAATTGTCGAAAATGAAGGATCAGACTCCTTATAAACCTTCACCAACTTTGGATGAATTTCCGTTGGCAATAAACCTTCCAAAACGAATAGTTTTATGACAGCACGATACTCCAGTTTATCCATTTAATCAAAACACACACACAACAGGTCTACTTCGAAAAGTCGTGTCAACAATACTATATGGCTGCTCAAGTTGAAATTTGAATTACATTGTTGGGAAACGTGTACAAACATAACAAAACAAAAATTTCATTGATACTTACCCCACGTCTGTGTAAGGCCGAGAACTTTTCACCTCGCCCTCGTATATGTCTTCCAGTTAATCGAGGGAACGTTGAAATCACCACCGATAATTATTTCATTTTCGTTATTTTGACGTGTGAGACGTTTTACCTGTCTATCCAACTCTAGAACTGAATATCTGCATCGGGTGGTCTGATGGTAGATGGTGGTAGATGTAGATGAAATGATTTTATTGAAATTAAATGAGTGGATTAGATACAACTACGTACTAGCCAACCACTACGGAGTCACCCGCTAGTGCACACAAGTGTGAAAGTTCTACATATGAAAAAACATTCGCTTTAATCGGAACGCGAGCCCAGAGAGGAAATAAAAAATTCACAGGGGATAAGGACGCCTTGGTAGCTTGACAGGCTAAATCACTTGACGAGAAATTGGTGATAACATCAGTTAAAAGCCATCACGTTGCATGTAATTGGAAGACTATCTAACTGTTTTCGCTGATATTCGATGTTAAATCGTCCTTTATCTTGCTACTTTGCTCTCTTGGGTAACTCATATCGCCCAAGGTAATGAACTGACTGAATTGATATCTGAAGCATACGTTGAAATAGTCAACTTCTGATATTCCTTGAATGTTGCAAATTTGGCACATTTCATCTTATCACCTCAAGTATTTGGAACAATGTCGCATTCAAGTTAAATAAACTTATCGCGTAGTATCCTGTTTATATCGAATATAAATTGGTTATTGTATTCACATTGGGTGATGCACATTTAGTCATTGCATGGAATCGTAAACGATATGTTGCAAAGTCCGGTGGCTCAACATCGCGACACATCTCGTACAGTCGGTGTTGCCTCATTAATCTCGCATGAAACAGTCAATGCATCGTAGTTATTCACATCGCAGTGTCGCACATCCCGTGAGTAGCTGTCTGTACTTTGTAATACTCCCAATGGCAATCCACTCGTCATAAGCACGGTCAGCACCTTCCTTTCGCTTTGTCCGCTTTAGAGGAGCGAAGTGTTCAGGTGGAGGCGTTGGGATCTAGTCGTGGAACGCGAGAATCATTGGGGATAGCGCATAGGGCTGATTTTCTGGGAGGGATGAGAGTAGCTGCAGTGTAAAGGAAGGGAAGTCGTGGCACGGGGAGGGAGGGGCGGTAGGGGGGTGGCAGGAAGTAGATGGGAAGGGGAGAGAGATCGGGTGATGAGTAATCTCGGGACAGAGTCGGACGAATAATGTGTGCTTCCCTATTGTATCCTTTGATGAAGTTGGGACGACGGGATCGAGGAGAACCGTTTCGCCTTGTGTCTTCTTTATTTGCTCTCTCGTCGACGAGGTATTTTTTCTTCCAGTCACATTTATTTTTGCTTCCTCTCCCTCTGCGATAAAGAGAATACCTCCCACATTTATTTCTCTGAGCTAAAACATTTCGTTCAACAGAAGAGTTCTCGTTGATAATTAAATCTTCACTCCTTCTGAGGCTTAGTGCGTTTTTAACCCGGGATTGGTCGCTAAGCTACCTATCATGCGAGCGGTCGCTTGTGAGACTTTTTCTCAAACTCAGATGTATCATTTATTATCTATCATAGAGCGTTTGTTGGCACTATATTTAGATTTAATTAATTTCTCTTAATGTTCATTTGAAACAATGATTCTCATATATACACAATTACTGTTACAATGACGTAATCATTGCAACGTTTACTGGTGATGATATCGTTGGGTTTAAATGAAGGAATTTACCATGACATTAACCGTTGAAGCACGTTAAACAAAAATACTACTACTGCTACTACCAATACTAAAATACCAGTTGTGAAAAAATAATAAAATGTATCGACATTCAGCAGTCTTTTTGTGTTTTTCAGTCATCGTCCTGTGGCATTTTTCACCCCTTTTTTGGCCAAATTCCCCTCTGCGGACTGTTTACCCTCTGGACTTAGCCGAAGGACTTAGCGCGCCTGACATGTGCGCCTACGACTCCAAAATGCAGCGACTCCTGCCAGCGACTTCAGCCACGCCTTTACCCGCGCCTTTAGCCGCGCCTTTGCCTCACCAGGTCCTGCATCGTTTATATAGCCCCTAAAGTGAGGAAGGATACCAAAAATGCGGTCATTCTGACCAAGGGACAAAGGTTGTGATCCTGTATTCTTCGGCCGAAGCCAGAAAACAGTTCCTGGCGCTCCAATTAAAAACTGCCACCCTATCTATCACCCATCCCATTATTTCCTCCCCTTCAAGGCTACCGATCGCCAACATCCTGAGCTTGCCCATTCCACCTTCGTCCTTGTCGACAGACCCCCTCCTCAGCTGACTCATGGCTGAGCTCGCCCTCTATTGCTCCCGAGACGGCTACCGGGTAACACCGTTGTGTGAGCCTGCTGACTTAGTCATTTTGTACTTAAGAGAGAAGCTCAACCTCTCTTACTTGTAAACTGGCTGGAAACTCTCATTACGGTCGCATGGCACTCTATCTATGGGTAAATTGCTTGTAACTTGGTTGGTTATATGCGTAAAATATATTGATAGTTTAGTAATTGATTGATGATTCTTGTGTTTCGTTCGATTTCCTCATTTTTCTCACCCGAGCTTGGAAAAAGTTTGTTTTTTACGGGTGTTATCGGCGAGAAAATCTACTCCCTTCTCCCGATAGCGCTTCAGTCCCTATAACCAACATGCTAATTGTTGAAGCCGAGATTACGTATATTTATGTTCTCTCTGGTGGGGGGGGGGGTTATTTTGTAATCTCATATTTTTAATGACTCTTTGCGGGAAGGCAATGGACCCGATTGGCTCTCTTAATGATCGGCTTGCGATCGGACTAGGTCCGATGGTGGCTCCATTTTACGTTTCTTATGACAGGTGAGATGGAACTAATGAAAGACGGAGGCAAATGTAACGGATCAATAGTCGAAAGAGGTGGTGAGTCAAAAAAATACCTGCATATCACCACTTGAGAGCCGAAGATGGTCACGCCGCATGAGTGGCGGAGTTGAACTGTGAAAAATGACGTAATATTTCGTACTTTATGACGTATTCTCACTTACGTAAGAGAAAAAAATAATCCCGCTGAACGAATTAAGGAATAAATAAGTAACTACTCATACAAATTACTGTAATACTGTTGTAGCAACCGAATGTTTACCGAGATATTAACTGGATATTAGTTTTAAAATTCGTGATCGGTGAAATTGTACCTGAATAATGGAATTAAGATTTATGAAAACAAAGTAAGTGTGTTAAACTTTTTAAAATATACTTAAATAAATTTCTCACACATTATTTTTTGCGGAAATTGTGATGACCATATGGAATATAAAATACACTAAACGTAACTTCCTACGAGTTAACTACAAGGACGAGAGAAAGCACGAGATATCAAAGACGAGCGAAAATTGTTATAACCATGAAAAATAATTTAAAGGCATTGTTTTTACACAATAACATTCATTCTCATAAGAAAAGCTTTGATTAGGTGCAAGGGTTTCTTATTTTCCCTTTATTTAGGTGTTTGTTTCACCTCATAATCTCCATGGGTGGTTATTGAATTGTTTATGGTATACTTAATGGCATTTGCAATTTGCACGGCACATCAGGGAGGTTCTTTTTACCTTATGAAACAGTTATAATCTTTTCTTCTTCACGTTGAATTTCAACAATCACCCTCCACTTGTGAAATATATATTTGAACACACACATATACCAGTTTCTATATGCAATCTTTTGTAAAGTATGTTCTTCAGTGCAAAACATAAATATAGAGGTCTTTGGATAATAACCGCTGCAGAACGAAGCGCATTTGATGGGATGGAAATGATGTTCTGTCGCAGATATAGCAAAAATGATATGGACAATGAGACTCTAAAAAGTAGAATGTGGACGATTAGTGGGAGAGAATGAGGAAAGCATTGACAAAAATATGGGACTAACTTGTCGAGCTCATTTAGCGGCGCAACATACTTAAAAACGATGATGTGAGTAGAAATTAATGGGAAGAAGAGCGAGACTGGTAATGAAATACACATGGCAAATTCTCAGGGATTTCAAAGAAAGGAACTTCGAAGAGAAAATTATCAACTAATAATAGGATACAGTCGAGAGCTGTGGTAAACCAGCCTTCGGATTGAAGAGTACTGATGATGGGAAGCATAAATACTTAATATTTCATGAGAGTTCATGACATTATTGATATAAAATATTAATGAAATATCTGAGTTTACTGTAACTAATAATATCCGATAGCATTCAGTTTAATCTCTTTTCAAAAACAAGCTCTAAATTCTGCAAAAACCTATCACTGTTTTTCGACCACGTTCGCGACTCCAAGGGGAAATTATTCCGGGAAAGCAACGCGATCAGATTGTGCTCAGGAGAGACGGATCAACTCGCGTGTCGCCGAGTGAGCAGCGTCGGTAAATAATAAAAATGCAGAGGTAATCCGTGAGGCTCTGTGTATATACATGCATTCCGCGGTGTGTATATTATCGGCGCGTCTTCCTGTGCTGGGCGGCTCGTGGTTCCCTCTCATCTGAGAGAAGGGTAGACTACCGAGATCACTCCTCAGTCTCTCTTTGTGACGTTGGAGCAGCAGTCCATGAATGGGCGACGGCCGCGTCTCTCCCCGGGCTCTGCGACGAGTGAGGGGGTAGTGGTGGCCGCGCTGGACGGGTCGCCCTCATCTCCCTTGACGCGCTCGCCGGCGAAGGACAAAGGGCCCGGCGGAAAAAGACAGCAGACAGCACAGCTCGCCATCCCTCTGCGGGTGAAAAAAGATTATTATCGATCCCTTAAGAGGGCGTAGTTGGAATGCCTGAGGAATGTAAACGCACAGCTGTATATATCTACATATACGGTTATTTTAAACCAATAGGCATCAGATAAGAAAATACTGAGTTGGAGGGCTATATATTATAGAAAAATATTCACGAGAATTTTAGACAAGTTCAGCCCTTTCACAGAGGTAGAGGAAAAGAATACTGCCTTGTACTCCTTCTACTACCAATCTACTAACTAAATATGCAATACACTGACTACCATTATTATTATCAGTAACTTACTACTGACACTGCATATTTTAACATTTATTTTGTGTATTAGTTTTGTCATCATGAGGGATACGTGATCGCGGTTAAATGATTGTAGGGTGATCCAATCCGACCCCGTTTAATCGTAATTAATAACATGACTTCATTAAATACGATTTATTTCGGTTGCCTACGATCGAAGAATCTATCTACTTTTAATTAGCGAGGCACATGTGCGAGTTGTGGGCCGCGAACCACGGCGTCCGTTGGCTAATTTGGGTGTTAACGATTTTGCGATATATATCTTGTAACTCCTATAGGCTGGCGCTGCTTTTTGAAACCCCACGAAAGATCTCGTCGAAGTGTAACAGTGTAAGATGTAAGCGAATAAAGGCACATTTTGCGATACTTGCTGGTGATAAATTAAAATTAAGCAAAGGTTTATTAAAAATTTCAAATTCTGGCTGATATTCGCTCACCAAAAAATCTATAGGGAATATAAGTTATGCGCCAATTCGGGTATTCACGTCAAACAAACTGCCATATCCGGACCCGACATTTTTCAAATGATTTGTGAGAAAACAGTGAATTATGAACAGAACTTTCAGCAGCCACGCATTAGTCCTATGCTCACTTAAAAATTTAATCTTGGCACCAGTATACTTGCGCCATACGTGATTCAATCTATGGAGTAACGATACAGTAAGATACGCGAGATAATTTTAATACCGGATTTCTTTTAATGACGATTTTGACGTTTTTAATATGTTGAGTGCCAAATAAAGCTAAATGCAGGTGTTTATATTGTTAAATTTTCATTTTTTTAACGCTGATGATCTTTGGCAAAAGCAGGAATGATTTTTAAAAACTTTCCTTTTAGAAAAAAAATGTAAATTCCATTAATAGTTTCATTTCAGTACTAAATATTTTGGATGCAAATTTTATCTTCTAGGTCATACATGAGAATTCGCAATGTGAATAATTTAATGATTTAAGTGTCCTGGCGTAGAGAGGCTCGTTGACCGTTTCTACGAAAGAGTTCATTTGACGTCAGTTCCCCTTACATGCCCTGTTTTCCCTGTGTTCCCCCCCTTTTTCCCCTGAAACTCCCCTTCCCCTGAAAGTGCTGGGAACGCATATAAGGATTGAGATGGAAGTGAAAAAGAAGAAGAAAGACTTGATATCCGAGGGCACGCGGAAGCTCTGCCCGGCTGGAAGATAGTCCGAAAGAAGGGAAAAACGCTTGGGAGCTAGTTAAATTGCCATCGTCAGTGCTTCGTCCCGAGGAGGACCTGCCCCCTCCTGGATTCTGAAGTCCAGGTCAAGAGCCCATCGGTTGTTGTGCCAGCGTCCGATGCTGCCTCCCAACTAAAAAATAGGGGAGAACTGGAACGCTGGTGGTCACGGAACACCTTCGCCTTCGCTCCAGCGACTCCGTGCCACATTTCACGCTAGTGCGTTCCAAATCTCTCCCTTAGTCCAACTCTACCAAAAGGATGGATTAGACACAGTTTTAATCATTTGCACATGTTTGAGGGTTTTTACAATAAGTTTACCCCTCTCAATTTCTAATTGTTTCGCTTAACATAAAAAACTTAGTATATTCATCTTTTGATAATCATAATACAAATTATTATTAATGATTCAATCAGTTCCCTAATTTACATGAATTACGTGGTCTTGACGCCCAGCAGGCCCACGTAGTCTTCTTTGCAGGTATTTCTGTGGATCTCTTCTGACTTCATCCAGGTCTCCATCTTCATCGTTTTTCATTGTTTCCACTTCTTACTTCATCCTGTAACTCCATCTTCCCTGATTTCGTCTTATCTCGGGTAACAGCTTTACTGACTCGTGCGTGACTTTTAAGCGAACATATCTGCTTCCCTTCTCTCCTGGATAATGCCTTACCAAGTCTGTTGACTATTCCTTTGCTCATAAAATATCTTCCTTGTTGTTTAACTATTCCTAGGCTACCAGTCTGATGAGAGCCTTTTTATCTACTTTTTTCGCATTTGTTATAATATTCAACATGTTAGGCATGTGGTCAATGAGATGGGTAGTTGATATTGTTAGTGTTTATAATATGATGCAGTCTAACATTCGGTGTTCCTCAGTGTCCTCTGTTAGGCATTCTTCACAAAGTTGTATGTGCGTTATTCCAAATATTTTAAAGTAAAAATGGTGAAAACACTGTGCCCAAGAGACCCCAACCAATTCACTGAAGACATGCCTGAATCCTGTGGGCTCGTAACGTCGTCGCCGCCCGACAACCCCCTCCCCATTTATTAATTGCTCCCCAAGCACCTTCAGAGTCATTCCCGCAGCGCGGGCATAAACCGAATGTAGTGGTAAAACTCCGCGTGCAAAATAATACCTTTATCAGAAGTTTTAGACCAGAGTTGGAAAGAATTTCTAATTACCTCCCGTGTATTTTACCAAGCGTTTAATATCTTCCTCAATGTTATGTTATCCATTGTATATTTCTTATATACCAAATAGTTCCATCGTAGTCATCGATTCATCTGATTATTTATCACCTTATATTATATTTATCCTTCATTACCAATTACCTAAGGTTCTTTTTTCTTTTCTATACTTTTTGCCTATGTGATTTATGTCTCGGCCAAAAGTGAATATATGTTCTGTGGTAAAATCATAACAAATAGTCCGTTACAATATATCAATCGTCGAGGCGTTGAGGTTGGGGAAGGATAGTTTGGTGAATCAATGGACACTCACTGGCAGATGATCCGTGATGACACCGTTGTCTAATGGTAAGGTTAGCTTTCGGGCTATGGACGCTTCTTCAGCTGGAGGAGAGCACTACTGATGTGTGTCACACAGGAGTTGAGTGTATAGGGTTTCCCTTGGTACGGAGTTGGTTGTTAGGAAAAGGGATTGGTTGGAAGGAAGGGCGAGGGGGTGGAGTGGGAGGGGTAGGGGCGTGAAGGAAGCGAGTGAAGATCGAGTCCGGGTGGGCAGGTTGATTTTAAAATGGAGATGTAAGATAGCTCCCAATGGTGGAGCTCTGTTATTGGTGTTTCAGGTGGGAGGGCGCGAATTATTTATATATGAACGCAGTTGTTGAAGGAGAGTTTATGCGAGTTAGCGTGCTCGGCTACAGGCAGCTGCAACTGTTGCATCACACTGCTCCTCTGAGTATTTACTCGCATATTTAAAGGTGTGCTGTTGATGCAAACGTTACTTAAACACTATAATACCTTCTCGGGGAATCTGTTCCTCGAGTAATGTGATATATCTCATCACCTGAAAGTACTACTTGGTCTTCTACGTTGGTCTCACCAGCAATATAAACCCTTTTCTTCCACAGACGATCACCTCAAGTGACAGAGAATCCTTTTTAAGGGTTGACTACTGACTTCTGACTGTTAAATCAGTTTAAAATATCACGAGGTGTCTCAGGAGGAGAATGCATCAGTTATGCGGCCAGTTTATCGACTAAAATGATCACATGCTTCATTCTGGTTGGTTTTGTTTGAGCTTAATGTTCAAAATTCATTTGCAAATGGAATGTTTCCCGGATTTATTGGATTAATTATTCAGCATATTTCCCCGTTCACTTAATTATTGCCGCATGAATGAAAGCAGTTATTTCCATGCTAATGACGCGATAAATGATATTGGCGTATGTTAATGATGGATGTTTTCAGCTTGTTTATCTTTGGTTTCGGATGTTTACATTAATTATTCAAACTCAAAATATCAATAGTCTTTCCAGTGACTATTTGAATTCAGGCAATCTCTTGCATTTTCAGCCATAAATGGAAAACGATGACATCGTGCATTAGTACAACGAATGGTTTGCTTCGTCGCCCGCAGCCGTCATCAATCGGAAGATTGATTTGTGTCAGCTCTCAACTCCACTCTGTTATCAGATGACCGTTTCATTCTTACTTGAGTCTTCACTTGTACATCCTTCCTAACTTGTCTAAAGCATTACATACTTGGTGCTCCTCGCTAATTTATCCCACTAATTTCACCTTCTTTCATTGGTTTCAAGAGTTTTTGCCGCAAAATGTGTCCAGTAATACTCTCCTCATTTTTCAGAGTTAACATTAAAAATGCTTCATATTTTCGCAAACCCGCCAAGTCATTCTTCATTGGTGATTCTCTGTCGATTTGAAATTCACAGATTTTAGCGCTTTGACGTTAGTATGTCACTTATCAGAACATTGATACATTTATACGATTGACTAGACTATTTACAGAAATTCAGAATTTTCAAAATGATCTCCAAACTTCTGGATTACGAAAACATGTGGATTAAACTGTTTAGCCATCATCGTATTCAAATGTGCCATTCGTGACTTAACTGTAAGCCTAACAGCAGGGAAATGTATTCGTTTTGTCATTGGAATGCATTTTTTTAGCCTTTTGATTCAGATTAAATTCATCGAAACTCCGAATGGGAAAAAACAAAATGCATCGTATGTGTAATAGATGCAGGGTGTAATCTAGCAAATCTACAAATTTAAGAATTGCTGGCGACATCGTTGACCCATCGGCAAAAAATAAAGGATGATGGAAGATACGGAGTTGAAGGCTGCACTCTCTGGAGATATTTTCCCTTCGAAAAAAAACAAATCTCGTGACATATTCTCCAAAAGCTTGCAAACATGTTACGAAATGGACATAACTTCCGCGTCGTGTATTTCAGTTGTCCCTCGCGTAACCAAGTTACGTGCGAGACGTTTTTATCCGCGCTACTTTTGTTAGCCCATTTCGCCGAACTTCACTCCGAGGCCTTTCCTTCCAAAGAGCTTATCCCTCGGATGACTCCAGTGAGTGAACAAACAAACGAACGCCGACGTCCGTGGCGGGAGACGTCACAGGGAGTGCAGCGATAAGGGTGGTGTGTGCACCAGGGCAGAGGAAGCTTGGAGGAGTAATGAAGAGGACGGTGTGCGAATGGGGAGGGGAGCATCTCGCCTTCACCAGATTGGATGTACAAATTACCCGTCAGACCGTGAAATGTTGCCATGCATCCACTGCGATATGCTATATTTCGTTGGCATAGCTAAGCGATATTGGTTGACCGGTTTAGGCGATATATCGGATAGCGGGGTCGTAATGAACAGCGATTCATTGCGATATTGGCTTCGTAATGCGTTACAATGTAAGCTGCGATACAATGTGATTTTAATAATTATCCGAGAATTACTCCGATTTACAATTGAAGGCGATGAATTTCGACGTAATTATATGTAAATGTAATTCTATTTAATTTCACAATTGATGCAGAATCCAGAGCTACTTTACGTGATATATGTCATGAAATCAGGTATTCCATTTGCTATTCATGATATGCATTTCAATATTTGTTATTCAGTGCTCTAATTAGAGTTTTGCTTTGCTTAATTCATATTGCTATGCGATTTCGGCATTCGAACATAGCTCTATTTTTATTATAATGCTACAAAACATCCGGAGGGGTGCAAAAATCTGGGATGAGTGTTGATTGTCTCCACCTGCTAACGTTGATTTTTTGATGAAATGGCATCATTATCCATGTTATATTCTTATTTTGACAAAAGTTTTGTCAGCGTTACAGCTGGCGTCTTCAGGGCGAAGTGCCAATGCCTTGGTCTTGTCCGTCCTGATGTGCTTGTTTCGTAGTCTGTCCCCAGATTGGTCAACTGCAGTCCGTCGTTTTGGCGGGAAATTTGTTGGCGCTCTGGCTGGAGCAACCGTCTTTACGAGTTGTGAAGCTGGTATCAGTCTTTTCTGTTGAAGTTGTCTGGGCGTTTTGTGATTTCTATTGCTTCCTTGATGATCCGGGGGAAGTATTGGTGTGGCGATGACCTTAGTTTCCTCCAGGTTCCCCTTAATCCCCGGCTCCGACCAGGCATGCTCAGGTGGAGAGGTGATACCGTTTATTATTCATCGCCCTCTGGTGCTCGTAGCGAATGCGAGTGTCGTAGATGAACGCGTTTGCGACAATAATGGCAATTTGTAGGTTCTTGCCTAGCACGAGGAAATTGGACGATCGGATGAGATTGAGAAACGGAATTAGAATACTCAGCGCGAGTCATCAGCAACAGCAACAGTGCGAGTCAACATTTTTTATTTTATTTTAAAGAAAGATAACCACATACAGCAGGGTGCCATTTTATAGTGGCCAGGTAACAATACATACATTTGAGGACATATACTAACAAATGTAACAAGAAAAAACAAGAATCAAATTTACAAAAAAGAAAAAAAAGAAGACAGGAAAATCTAGTTAGGTGACAGATATGAAAGAGAACGGCTTATAAAGTATTTTATTGGAAGTGCAAAGGGATCAATGTGTGGAGGGAGGGAGTTCATTAGGGAGGAGAGGCGGAAGAAAAGATAACGATTATTTTTTCTAACTCTTCAAGATTGGTGGGTTTTCGAAAGAAAACGTGGACAGACTGTGTGAGAGGATTGAGACAGTCTAAAATCAATATCTTCAATTATGGGAAAATATGAGGAATTGTGGTCTTCTTATTGCTGATTTTCCTACTGAAAACAAGGGGTGATTTTTTCCTGTTCTTAATCAATTCATTTATCCATGAAATGCTTATTTCTGCTGTTTACTTATCATGCACAACGCCCCTGATAGATATCTTATAGGCAATTCACCAGGTAGAGCACTTAATTCCAAATAAAAGTTTGCAGAGAATGTCATATTTTTCGGATGGTTTTTGAAACATCAGTAGCGGATGTCCCCGATTTAGATATGTCTTCACCACACTAGTTTTGTTGCGGCTTCTAGTGTGTACCATCTACCTTTGCGCGGAGTAGTCAAAAGGTTTGGCCCGGGAAGGGAGACTAGAGTTTGAGGTTTGTGGAACCTCTCCTATTTCCTTTTTTCCTCTTCGTCGTTTCCTCACGGCATAAACAAACACGCCACAGCACGTAGAGGTACAAGGGTTGAGTTGTGTGCTCATGTGTGTTTTCCCGTATAAAAAAAGGACGAAACAGCCCTAGCGTCGAAGTGCGCGCGACTGCTGAGATTGTCTCTCTCGCAGAGTAGCCTCCAAGCTGCACTCTCGATAATCCCCAGAGGAGTACGGAGGATTGAGTCCTCGACAACTTGATACATGGAAAAATGAAGCGGATCGCGGCGATGGAGAGAGATGACAAAATAAAGAGGCACTCGTCCTAAGCCTTACCTGCCCCACCTTCCCTGATGATCATCTCACAACCGATTGGATTCTGTGTGAAACTCTTTCATCAAAGTGACATCTTGTTTGGTTTACCGAGCTAATCTGTAATCTTTTCGGTTAGGACTAGAATATCTGGGAATCCCCTGCCGTATTTTTTTAGGAACGGACTCGAAATTTTAGGATATCGATAATGTTGAGTTTGTGACATCAGAACTTTGGTGGACAAATAGTAGCTTTTTGATGCAACTACGGTGGTGTCTTGTGGCCGTGACGTCCAAGTTTTGAGGATGTTAAATTTTCGATTACAAGGTGAAGTTTGTTTGACTGAGAAGGTTGGAACTGGAACGTCTTTGGAGTGGAAACGTTGCGCTTTATTAAATATTTTTATGGATAGTTTTACCTTGTACATCCAATTAAATGTATTCTTAATTCAACCGAAAATTTCCTCTTCATTGTTATTTTCCTGCAATTTCCTTTAAGTAAATGGAATGTCGTATTTTGAGAGGAATTTTTTGTCCCGTGCTGCCTTCCTCGGCTCATCATAACTCCAGCCAATCATTATGTCCGTCACCATGTCATATCTTTTTCCTCCTTTCCCGCTCTTTCCCTCAATTTTTCCTCAAAGTAAAAATTTTAGAAGGCAGTCTTTTCTCAGTATGTGTTTCATCCAGTTCGCTTTCCTTTTTCTTTCTGTTCTTAAAATGTTTCTTTCCTCATTTTTTGTTTCCAGCACTACCTAATTTCTCAATTTATCACTCTATTTGATCATTTCCATTCTTCTTTATATTAATAAATCAAATCCCTATAGTTATCTCTCGTCTTTCCACCTGACTCTCCTCATTTCTGCTCCACTCCTAATCAAACATTTAGCAAATTTGTTTCTTAAGCCTTTGTTAATTAATTTCGCTAGTAGTTGCTAAACTTTACTAAAAGTTGCCTTTCCCCAAGTGATTTTACTTCTGATTTCCTCCATACAGCTTTCATTTCATGTGATGGTTCTTTCTAGGTATACAAAGGGTTAATTCTGCGGTGTAGTTCCCCGCAGAGAAAGTTTGCCCTCTCAAAATTACAAAATTACATTAACACCTCAAGCTTATTATCTCATAAAACCAAGAATCCATGGTGACAGTTGCTCTCAACATAATCATGCTCGTTTTAGTGTGATTTCCTCTCAATTTTAGAATATTACATCCTATAAAATTAAAAATATTAACCTTATCGTATTTTCCTGTAAAATCAAAAATGAACACTCTACTTCATTTATAAGAGGAAAATCCTCTTATTGATAGAGGATCCCGCTGAAATATTGAATAAGTTGTTTTGTGTGTATGTAACAAGAAATTGACTTACTTATAAGCGGGACCTCGATGGCTTAATGGTAAACCTTGGCTGGTGTAAGATGGATTATACCTGGAGTAGGTAAGTGAGTTACTCCACCTGGGGTTTTCATGCTTAAATTTAATACTTGTCCTACAATACTCGAATTACATATACTTATTTATCACATCACTGACGACTGACCTTCCTCAACGACGTACGGGCTTGATTTCTGCCATATATATGTATTATATATATATATATAATTTCTTGGAAAATCACTCGGGTGAAAAATATATAATATGCCAAGAGGGTGGCCGATAAAAATACAGAAACAGAAAAAAAGGACACTCACAAATTGAAACTTCCGATATTTCGGTGAAGACTTGCTCCACCTTTCTCTAGGGTAACTTGTTGGAAAATCTTCTTGGAAAATCACTCGGGTGATAAATATATAATATGCCAAGAGGGTGGCCGAGGGTTCCTACTCTTACCCTAGAGAAAGGTGGAGCAAGTCCTCACCGAAATATCGGAAGTTTCAATTTGTGAGTGTCCTTTTTTCTGTTTCTGTATTTTTATTGGCCACCCTCTTTGCATATTATATATATATATATATATATATATATACGAGTTCGTGGAAAATCACACACGCGATAATATAAATAAACTATGCCACAGGTGGGGCGGAATGAAATATAAACACATAAAAAAGAACACTCACACTATAAGTTGATATTTCGGTTGCGAGAAAGGTTCGAGCAACCGAAATATCAACTTATAGTGTGAGTGTTCTTTTTTATGTGTTTATATTTCATTCCGCCCCACCTGTGGCATAGTTTATTTATATATATATATATATATATATATATATATATATATATATATATATATATATATATATATATATATATATATATATATATATGCATAAATAAAACAGTGATACACTAAATAAACACAGAAACACGCAAAAATGACACTCACAAAAGAAAACTAGGACGTTTCGGCGGTCAGGCCGCCATCGTCAGCGGTAGAAGAATGATGAGTCCGCTCTTTTCTCTTGGGAAGGAAAGGTCAGAGAGGAAGGAGAGGGGGTAAGTGCGATTGGATAGTGGTGGGGAGAGAGAGGTGGCTATTGGGCTATTAATTCAATGGGCTAGGTTTAGCCCGGGATTTTCGAATGCCCTTGTCACCCAAATATGGGCGTATTCACGGATTTTCACGTCAACATTACCGGCGGATTCAGGAAGGGCTTCTATGATCTCTAGGGAGAAACAATCGTCAAAATTTTGAGGGTGGGAGGCGATATGTTTGGGAATGGGATCAAGAAAAGGTGGAGTTTTGGTGGCATGGCGGTGATTGTTCATACGGATATTGAGAGGGGTGGTACATTTTCCCACATAGAAGGCAGGGCAGAAATTGCAGGAAAGGCGGTAGATGATGTTGCTGGTGGTACAATTGGCCGTAGAGGAAGATCTTTTGAGGGAGGGGATGGCGGAGGGGCAGAGGAGAGAGCAGCATTTGCACCTAGGGCGTCCGCATGTTGAGGAAAGTGGCGGAGGGTGGGTTGCAGGGAGGGTCTAGTGGATTTTAGAATGTCTCGCAGATTTGAGGGACGCTTATAGGAAACTTTGGGACATGAAGGTAGGAGGAGGGAAGTAGAGGTATTGTTTTTTAAGATTGGATACAGGTCTTTCAATATGTTTTTGATTCTGTCTGCACCAGGGAAGAATGTGGTGACAAGGTTAAGTTGGTCAGGTTGGTGGGTCTTGGTCCGAGGGGTATATTTTGCAGTAGGAGACAGGATTTTATTTAAAAGCAATTTCTCTGGGTACTCGCGTTCTCTGAGGGAGTGATGGAAAGTGTCGATATATTCTTTTAGAGAGGGGGCATTGCTGCAGATCCGGTGGCCGCGGATAGAAAGGGAATAAGGGATTGAGCGTTTGGTGTGAGAAGGATGACAGCTGTTAAAATGGAGGTATTGGTCGTGGTTAGTAGGTTTATTGTGGACAAATTTGGATATTGAATAATTAAATAAATAAATAAATAAATATATATATATATATATTTATTTATTTATTTATTTATTTATTTATTTATTTATTTATTTATTTATTTATTTATTTATTTATTTATTTATTTATTTATTTATTTATTTATTTATTTATTTATTTATTTATTTATTTATTTATTTATTTATTTATTTATTTATTTATTTATTTATTTATTTATTTATTTATTTATTTATTTATTTATTTATTTATTTATTTATTTATTTATTTATTTATTTATTTATTTATTTATTTATTTATTTATTTATTTATTTATTTATTTATTTATTTATTTATTTATTTATTTATTTATTTATTTATTTATTTATTTATTTATTTATTTATTTATTTATTTATTTATTTATTTATTTATGTCTATAGTTTGACAAACGTGAATCCTGGCTAAATTCTTTCATGTTTAGTCAATTAGGGAGGAGAATTACCATTAAAGACTCGTAATCAGGTGGGCAAGGGAAGGGTTATTAGCGAATGGAGGACAAGTGGCGAGAAACTCGGCTTCGATGTTGGCCTGCTCTTAACGAAAGGTACCATGAGAAACATAATTTAACGTTCCATCAAACGGACCGAGTACTGCACTTGAAGTGCACTCCACGTGGAACCCAGGCAGAGATTCGGATTTCATTGTAATATCTTTCCCACCGTGAGGATCTGAGCATTATGTATCGTTATGAGCCTTGCGAAATTCTTCTGCCAAGGACATGAATCGGAGTCACTGTTTCAGGATATAACTGATAAATGTTTTACCAGCAATAGTACCAAGATAATAAAGTTTCATACTCAACTATTCTTATATTCCTTGGAACAAAAAGCGGGATTTTTGAGGCAGTGATGTAATTAATACATAATTGTCGAAGATTGACAAAAAAATAGCCTTTAGGGAATACGGCTGTAGTCGGTTATGATTAGTGAAATATGATGTATCTGAAACTTAATGGGCTAACGTTGAACAATGGCATATTTTCAAAATATCGACGTTACTACGAGTTTATTTTTGAAAGGTAAGAAAACAGACTTTCGTCTTTGAGTACGCAGCTACTTGATGGTAAATCCGTTAAGCAAACGTTAGTACGAAATTAATTTGTGAGATTAAGTGAGATGACTTAAGTAAGGTGCCTTATCATATTTCTCGCATGCTGCACAATATAGGAATTACCACTTATTGACAATACACTAAGATTCAGCATCATGACCTTCGTGCGTCTCACTCTACGTTTGTCCAGCTCTTCAACTTTTTTTATAGATTTTATTGCGATTATTTAGGTCTTTTGGAGAAACTAGGAATTTTCTGATCCATCTAAATAAGAGATTTTGGAGAATTTCCCTCTGGCATGTTCAGCGGATTTGGTATGGTTTTATACTTTATGATCGGTAGTTGGGGGGAGATGCTTTCCGCTCCGTTCACGAACTTACCAAAAGGTTCGATCATTCGTGAACGGACTATAACGGAGCGTATCAGCTTACCCAGTTTTTATATCAATCTGCATTCATCACTACCATCATCCTTCTCATGTCGCTTCGTTCCTCTTGTCCTGGCCGAATGGAAGCGTGGGCAGTGCACTCAGCTGGGATATTGCTTCGAAGCCCAGTCGTTCGCTGACTTCATGTAATCGGCTCAACGGGAGCGCTTATTGGACTGCTCCAGTGGCTTAAGTTGTCCGAATACATCCGCAATCAAGTGTCGTCGACATTAATTGGATATTGGCGAGCTTTGAGGATAAACGGGTGGAAAATTCTATAAGATGGCTGGAGCGGAGGTAACCGTGGATCATTGAGTGTTCATTTAAATAATACAGGGCGATTACAAAAGAATGCGTTGGTTTCCTAGATCTGTACTATTCAAACCAAGGGTCTAACACTCACATTACTCCAATGGTTATATTTTTCACCCAGAGCACTCTAGTGGTCAGGAGCTAACTATCAGCGCAACAGGTATACTCTTTAATTGAATATCTGGCAGATTTAAGTGGGAAATTACCTATTTATTTCTCAGGGGAAACTTAATAAGGTAATTGTTTAATCAATTCTGCATCCTGAAAAATTCTGGAACTAGATGGCAGCGCAATAATGCCGTCCAGTCCTTCTCTTGGTGTTTTCGCAGTGTACTTTCTAGGATATCTTCTTTGTTTACTTACAGTTGCGGATGGCGATGTCTCGTGTGGTCCCAGGCGTATTTTAAATGTACGCTGATAAACGTCTTACAACAAAAGGAATAATTACTGCATTTTTTCACAAAAAATAAAATATTTATCGCAAAAACATGCAATCTTTATGTTTTTCACGCATGCTTATTTTTTCCATTTGCGCCTGAAACAATTGGCGCTAGTAGTAATCCATACGAGATATCGCAATTCCGTCAGTACCTTGATTCAAACGGTACGAGCTACAGAGCTGCGCGACAACTTAAAATGACCGGTTAAAATGACTTTTAGTTCTTTCGGTTACCGCTAGGAAGAGCTATTTCTCAAGGTCAGTGCTTTTATCACTCAGTTATTGTTTTCGTAAGCTTCACGATGGCAACAGATCAGCAAATGTCACTTTGTGTGTTGCGGTACGCGAGAAGTGAGTCTGCCACAATGGTGCAACGTGAATTTCGTCGTGGATATGACTTTGATCCACCTCACAAATCGAATATCTTACGCTGGTACCAATTGCCCAGTAACAGCGAGGAATTGAAAGCAGGCATAACTTTGGCTGTGAGAACAGTAACTGCTGACATGCTGCACAGAGTGACGGAGGAATTTGAATATCGACTTGTCATTGTTCGGGTTACTCAAGGAGGATATATTGAACAATTGTGATGTTTTTTCAACAAAACCAGAGAATGTACCGGTCATTTTAAGAGGTTGCGCAGCTCCGTAGCTCTTAACATTTGAAAATTACAGATCTTTGAAAGCTACATATTCTATTGTAATCACCCTGTATTTTGAGCCGTGGACCTCATTTCATATAGCTGCATCTTTCATGCGTTGTAACTCACTAATCAGGCATACATGGTAATGATACAAGAATTGATATAAAGCCATAATTTATCTGTGTAATCTATAGAGGCCGTAGAGCTCAACTGCCTTGATTTATAAAGCCATAACTCTAGAAATCGGTTTGATAGTTATTAGTGAGGAATTCTATTTTAAGTATTGTGTCCTGTGACTCGTAAAATGCAAAGTTTATTGTCCTCTTCCACCTCTGATAATTCCTAAAGATATTTTACGGTGAAATCTTTAGTTATACGCTCAGTTCAAGGAAATGTTGGCCGTCGCAAATAAAATATTAATACCTATTTAGCCGGTTAATTTACTTTCACAAATTTCCGTACTAAGTTTGCGAGTTATTCATGGCGCACAGACTTTGGCTAGCAGTTTAGCTAGCAGAATGCAGTCAAGTGCCTTAATTGCTAGTATCTTTGAGCTGTATTTTTCAGCTCTAAATTGGCTTTAAGCTTTCTCTCCTACGATCTCATGTTTTCGAAAATCATCACAATTGTGAAGAAGAAATGTTATTAGTTATATATAGAAGAAGAAATTTTTTAAGCATGTAACACTTTAGCGTGCTTCTGACCTATTTTTTGCCTCAGAATATAAATATTTTCAGTGCTTCAACCTTAAATAACTTCAGTATTACAATGATTTTCGCATGAAATGGCTGTAAAATATGCTCATATAAAAGAACTTTAACATTGTTTAGGTTGGTACATAAAATGTCTGTCAATAACTTTTTACGTGTATTTTAGGGTTTGCGTATTGAAAAAATAAAATAAAAATATATATAATTTTATAATTAATTAATCATGCCATGGCCTTATTTAGGAAAGTGAGACATACCTCTTTTCATGCCAAGAAGCGTGATTATCGTAATTTTTTTTCCGACTGTGTTAAACCAAATGGCCAATAACAGCAAAATTTACTACTCTTACCTACCTTGCATTAAGAAATGTGCAGCATTTTTCCTGGACTTTGACGTTGATAGCATATGACTTTTGCGGTTGCTTGCCATGCCTTAATTAATGGCGGCATCGAAAACCAATGTGAAAAGTTGCAGGATTCTGTGTAAGAAGCAGAAAACTGAGGGCTACCTACTGAACATATAAGCATATATGACTTATTGCTTTAATTCAATGGTAGTTGGTTTGAGAAATGATTCGTTGAAATACATTACCCTGACTAATCAAAAGGTAGTTCTTAACTAGGTCAAATCTGATGTAGGAGTCATCAAAATCTTGATTCTAAGTTGGTTAAGCTCAATAATCGGTAACCCACCTTTAATTTAGCCTTGATTTTATTATGATAACCACGTAGATATGTGGCTATTTCATATGTTTTGCCCCGGTGAAATATTGTCCTCTTTCCTTAAAATAACGGATGATTACAATACTGCTATTCCACGCCGCAGTCGGACCCTATGCCACCCGGCTCTGCCGCTTCTCCTAGCCCATCATATTCAGCCATTGGTGACACCTGTGACCCTGCGACCCTCTCAGAAACACAGCGATCCCCTCTTCCGTCCGTGTCCACGCATCTCGGATATCTCTGTCCTCGCCCTTGCCCGAGGTTTATAGTCGGGGCGTGCGAGCAATACAGCGAGCACAAGGAATCGGTTATCCCGACCAGGATATTGTCCTTTGGCCTGAGGAGTGCACACCCTTGTTTTTTCTTCCTTTGAACGTTTCAACTCGGGTCAACTAACTGAAGGTCTACTCCCATATCTGACCGAGTAATCTAGTTTTACCGCGTTCATGTTTTTTTGGGCCTCAATCCGGTATAGTTTCCGACATTGCAATGATCAGGAACCACTAGATTCTATTTGCACAATCTTTCATAGCTCTTAGAGTTTTTCAAACTCATGATAGCATTACGAAAAACGCTAAATTAGCATAAGCACTTGATCTTAAATTAGCCGAATAAATTTAGAGCATTCGTGGACGAAAACTTGGAAAATTGTGAACCGGTAGTGATCTGTTAAATACTTCATGGATTATGGGCATATGCTAGGTTTATTTGTACAATCGTTTCTGATGGTCGGTGATAGTCAATGGCAACGAATACCTCGATTTCCTTACTTAATTTACCTCCCCTGTGGTATTTAAACGTGCTTTCAGAAAATGGTAAGCAAAAAGTGATTGGATAAATAATCTTGACAGTCTTCTAGTAAATGTCATGCTAATTCAAGTTTGACGTAATAGTACTCGAAGATATTTAGATAATTTAACATCTGTTTCGCGCTTCGTATATGGATTGGGGGGGTTAGCGACGTATAGGGACAGGATGCGGGGGTTGCCGTAATGGCATGTTAAAATTTCTACTAAGTCTTCGCTAACGCTAATTATGCGTTAATATTTTTCTTCAAATAAGGTACAATGGATTCTGTCTTTTCGACCACACTTACTTCACCTTTCCAGCGCCCGTGGGTAACTGAGGTCATGGCACCTGCTTTAATCTTTAAAATGCCAAGCAACTACGCTCTAGTCTTTCACTACATGTGCAAATAAAACCTTTGGTGCTCAATTGACAGGCGTACTCTTTTGCATTTAATTTTACTCTATGCATACATAAATATTTATACTGTCATTAAATTTTTATGGGCTCATGAACATGTGTGTTTTCTAAAGGAAAATGAAAAAAGCTAACGACTGAATGATGGCCTTAGGCGCAGCAATTTTAAGTGACCTACTTTTAAAAAATATGCACTTGGCGAACAATGGGCTAATGCTCATCAAATCCACGACATTTAAGCTCCCCGGCAAGGATTTATTAAGCATGAAGGGCGGCTCTTTTTATTGCGTGACAGTAATTTGTAAAAAAGATACCTTACAAAAAAAATTTGGTTTCGGAAGGTTTGGGTTTTTACGTGATGACCTTACTGTTATTGCAGCCTTGGGACATACCTATTTTCATACAGGAGTTATACATACAGGAGGACTCATTTTGGTGCATCTTTCAATCTTTTCCAGGGAATAACAACTGGCATTAATTGGCCTTTGCCAGCAAAGATTCTCTCTATGCCAATTTCCATTAATTACTTTGTACAGATTACTTTGTACAGATATATATATATTTTTTTTATCGATGTGGTTGTTTTTAATGGAACGAAAAACGTTAAACCTTTTCTATAATATTAATTATGATACTAGTAATTTATGTGCCTAGTCCAAATAAATTCCCATGCTCTAATTCGTTTCCGTACATGGTTAGTTTATTATGTTTTACGCTCTCTAGTTTTCTTTGGTGAATGGTTTTACCTTAATAATAATATTAAGAAAATTTTGTACCTAGACAGATTTTATTCAATACGATATTAATAGCACATACCGTAGTGTACTCACCTGATGTTGATTTGCGAACACATGCAAAACGCGTTTGAATATTGTTCTGATTATAAATCTGTGGATAATTTGTATTTTCTTTCAATACTGATGGTTCCAGAAACTATAGATTATACATGTTTACCCCGTCCACGCGGCTTACGCGTTTTATTCTGAGCGTAGTATTTTTCTACCGTCTCCTGCTTCCGTTTGCATGTGCTAATGTCTACTTTACTACTACTACTCTACCTTCTACCAGGTCTTCGAAGTCTCTAGCTCTCCTTTCCAGGTCGATTATGTGCGCCACGGTCTCCGGTAAAGAGCATTTGCTTGTCAGCATTATCAGCCCTTCCCGAACATTCATCCCGTCTCCTCTCTGCCACTTCCTTCCCTCTCCTCATGCTCCCTCATCTCTCCCGTCCTCCAACCCGCCTTCGACCAAACCTCCCCCCCTCCACTGGCACTACCTTAGTCGCCCTGCAGGATGAGTGGTCCTTGTCCCCATCTAAACCCTCTCGACGTTCCCGCACAATCCGCCCGCCCAAACACTCAAGACCGCGCTTAAACGATCCTATCGCTTCCCTTTCTACAACTATGGCACCCTCCCAGGCCTCCCAACTATGGAGTAGATTTGCTCTTCTCATTCCGTTATTCGCCGCACTCATCCAAGTGCAATTATATTAGTGTAGGGTGGGTTTACGTTCTCATTTCAGCCATTACCTCTAAGCTCACCATTCTAATGATTCTTTAGGCGTGATCATACCCCCGTCATTTTGCACAAGCATCAATGTGAAGATCGGTTTGCTGCACAGCAAACCACTAGTTTAGTAGTTTCTTTGCGGAAGCGACCGGTAACTGAATACATTTTTCGGTGATAAGGATATTCTCATATTTACTCACTATACTTTTCAATACTTAGTTTAAAGTACTGGTAATCTGTGGTCTCATTCTTTAGATTGTTTTCTAGAAAAATATGGGTAGTTCTCGAACAGTGTATTTCCGTCTGTGGAGTGGTTTTCAACTTATAATACGCGTACTACTAAGGGTTACGCGCTTGATGGTATAGGAATACGAAAGAAAAGTCAAGTAACGGCGGAAATGTGGCAAGCATCATACTTGAGGGGCACAACTGATACGGATACCAGGGGAACAGAATAGATAATGGGCTACTAATATGTGCGAAGCTCAAAAAAGGTTGTACACCGCTGTCCTAGAATATTGTCCCAGTAATGGACGATTCTGTTGCCAATAGTCTTAAGTAAAAATTACTTAAAACGAGTTTGAAGGGCTTTAGGATGGTCGTTGTCGTTTACGATTGGTACTCAGGATATTGCCACAGGAAAGAGGAAATAAATTATGTGCAGGCTTTTATTTCCGAAAGCTTTTTTCTTGGTCTCGTTTATGGAAGGACTTTGGATTAAGTGCCCTCGTTGTAATTGCTTCTTTATGGCCTCAACTCATTTTTCCACTGTCAATTGTTGTTTAAGAGCAGGGTACTACGGAATGTTTTGTTTTCTTACAAATTTCGAGGGTCCTAATGAGTTACATTCCTGAAGTTTAGTGTAGCGTTAAATCCACAGTCATTACGCTTGTTATTATTAAATGATGGGTCAGCCAGCTAGACACCTAACTTTCTGTCCCAACATAAGCATAATAATTCTGTGAAATAGTACATGAATCTCCACAAAATGCTTTGTTCGTGTAATTTGCGTTTTTGATTGAGCAGCCCATTGTAATTGTGTATTCACTTTATGAATGGTAAACACTTGCCTTGTTCCTGGTCGATATTTTAAGTAATCTTTCAACTTATCATCGTCTTTATTTTCATAGTACTTTCATTTGTTAGTTAGATTCCTGACGTTTAGTATAACGTTTAATCCACAAAATTTACGATTATTATTATTAAATACGGGTCTACCAGGTAGACACTTAACTTTCTGTCCCAGAAAAGCATTATAATTCTGTGAAATGATATATGAATCTTCCCAAAATGTTTTGTTAATGTCATTTGCGTTTTTGATTGGGCGGCCTATTGTATTTGTATATTCACTTTATGAATGCTAAACACTTGCCTTGTTCCGGGTCGATATTTTAAGTAATCTTTCAACTCATCATCGTCTTTATTTTCATTGTTCTTACAGTGGATTTAACTTGTTTCAAATTCACGCAGCCGTCATTTTTAGTTTAATAATTTATTTTCTAAAGAAACATATCTACTTTAATGCAATAATCTAGATAGCGGTGCAATTTAATGGGCAGAGTTATCGTCAGTTGCCTCTGTAACACGTATAGCATTAAGTTTTGAAAAAGAAACGATCAAGGTTCCCAAGAATATTGCCAGACACAATTGACTAATAATTACTTGTTCAATGTGATATAAATGTCAATAAAGAGATCGTATTTAAAATGTGGTAAAAGTACTGTCCCCCAGCAGGGGAATCCTGGAGGCTGTTGAATCTTTCTCTAATATTCCAAGCATTACTTAGCTGGATAGCCTCCCTAAGTATAAGTCTCCCTCCATCGAGTGGAACGTAAGGCCCTGGTCCCCTTGAAGTCTTTCGACTAATTACGGCGATGGGCCCCTTTCATCTCTATCCCTTTTTCTTTATCTGTTGCTCTTACCTTGAAGTCATTCTTCTAATAATGTTGGTTTTTCGTGCGAAACTGTTTTAATTTCCAGAGCGTACTGTATACAAATATTTATTTTGAGAAATGGCTTGGTGGATGTCTCTTTTTACTGCAGCTGAGAGTCAATTTGGTGGCTTGCACTCGGGTAGCTTGCACTCGACACTCGCGTCAAATCAAGAGATTTTCTCCTTGTTAGTCATCACAATTTGCAGTGATAAAATTATTCACCTTGTCTGAGGCTCCGTTTAAGTTATTGCGCATATGATCCGCAGTCCTTTGAATTAGCCTATTATAAACTGCTTTGTGTTTAAAGTCGGGCTTTGCCTCGTGGACTGTGGCACGAACACAGGGTCTTCGTGGCATCATTAGCACGGTACCTGTCCAAGGACCTCGTTCCTTAAAGCCTCCATTACGTCGACATTATCGCGATTTGATCTAGGTGCAATTAATTCGTTAAGAATTCACTCCAGCTCTAACAACACTGTTTTTTCTCCTTGGCATTGCAGGTAGGTGGGCTTCCATGACTACATCACGGCTGTTTGGCTTACAGCCAGGCAACCTATTCCCTCAAGCCTCTCCACCAACTCACGGCACTTCCCATTGCCACAACACTCTTCTGAACCACGACACTCGCATTCTCTTGCGTATCTCAAGAGTGGAGTCGGTTGCCTCGATGGCGGCGGCCACAGAGAGGGGAGTGGGTGAGTAATGCTTTCACCGTGACTCGCTCGTCGGCGGTGGATTGTTTCAGCCGAGCAATATTGAGTGGCTGGCTTGCGCTCACTTAAGCACCGAACCAAGGAAAGACGCGATTCTTTATCGCATTGGGGAGTTATGCGAAACCGCGGGGATCATTTCGCTTTTAGGAAAGCGGTGCATTACTCAAAAAGCCACATTTTTGGCGTTTGATGGAGATTAATCATCCTCACGCCTTTCTGGAAAGATTGATACAAATGACTCATTGATGCATCCGTATGCTTCTATTGTTTTGAGCTTCATTTTTCCTCGAAAAAGAATTGGTTCATGTCAATTTGAATGCGGCTTTTAGTTGAATGCTTTCCCTAGCATGAAAAAATTGTCTTCTTGACGATTTTTGTAGGATTGAAGTTGTAAATAAAAGAGACGTTGCGCTACCATAGCATCAAAGCGGGTCTTAAAATGTGCTTCAGAGAAGTTCTTATGCGTCACTTAGAAAACTTGAGCGTCCTGCATCTTTAGGGTTTAGCATATTTTCTCCTTTATTTCAGCATGTTATGCTTGCTGCATTTCATCTATAAAAAGTCATGTGCTGTCTCAATTGTTGTCTTAAACAAATATTTTTTAACCTTTTATCGCAGTTAAATTAAACTTTTATTCCCTTCATAGCATTTTTGGATATTTATACATTGCTAAAACTCACACTTTGGCATTTTATGGAGAAACTTTATCTCATGCATCGGAAAGATTGATATAAATATCACTTTATACGGTACGCATAAGCGGTTCTAATATATTTCATGAGGGAGAATTTGTTCGATGTGATGTGACTGAAACTTTCAAATGTTCACTTTTCCTTATATTTTGAAAGTTCTTTCCTATCGTATGTAGGGAAGTAGTCAGGAAAATTACGTAAAAAACAGTCCTCGATACTATAGCATTCATTACAACTTCCATTGCTTTATGATATTACTTGTGTTTATTAACATCCATTAATATTTATGAAGAATCCCTTTATGCTATGTATAGGTACTCATATGTTAGGCTGGCTTGTATACTTCTTCTTATATTTCTTCCGTGCTTTGACATTCAGTGACGCGAAAGTCATTAAATAGTCTGTGAGGAATATTTTTATAAAGAAATCTGAAATCGATTAGGAATTTTTATTGGGCTCTAATATACCTTTTTAAATAATTTTACTTCAGATGCTTCAATTTAAGTCTTTACGAAATTGCTTTCTACGCTCATTTCCTATTATTATCTGTTTATCAGAGCATGCAACTAACTGAAATAGGCTGATTGGCAATATACCGGCCTAGCATCTCAAAGGGGTGAGGGGTCAAATTTCACCTCGGTAATGGGTGCTGTGTTTTTTCTCTGTCATCCTTAAAATCTCGGATTTAAAGATTGAATGTAAATTTATCAATTTCTGGATCTAAAAACTCAATTCTACCTCTATTATTACTAATCGAATGCATACGTTCTTTAACCAGATGAATATTCTCAGTAAGCCGAGTAAAAATTACCATACCGTTTGGAGTGAAAATTACGTGCGTACAGTTCCCATTTGACGTCGTGAACCCGGTAAATATTCGACAAAAAGAACCGAGCAAGTTTCGTGTGCATGTTTATGCGTCACTGTCGCATTTACCAAGCGAAATTATTCGGTCACGAGATGATACGGCATACTCTGTTAAGATTAAAACGGAAAAAAAATATTAGGCATGGGTTGAAGGTGTTCAAGGGATGCGAGGGGGAAATGAAAGCGGGGTTCTTTCAAAGTTGGATGGGGTTGGGAAGAAAAACGTGTTGCGTGGATGCAAAGGAGGTTGGAGGGGGATTGTGTGAGGCAGAGGGGGTAGGAGGTATGAAACGACAGAAGAAAGTATGAGGAGGGGTGGAAGGGAGTGGGAGGGTTTAGGGGGAGGGAGGGGGAGAGGGGTGGATGAGATAAGAAGAGAGGGAATTAATGGAGATTCTTCCGCGCGCGCCATCTTGCGGAAAGAAGGGGCGACATCTTAAAGGGGTAATGGAAAGGAGTAAGGCAGGTGCGAGGGAAAACTTAATACGACGCCGGTGTCCCCTCCCCACCCCCCACCCCCCCGGCCCCGCCCCGCCCGGAACGGCATCATCTGCCGCGGAGGGCGCGTTGATAAGGTTCGCCGCCGAATGAAGAGGCCACCTTCGCCCGCTCCTGGAGCACGTATTGCCTCGCGTTGCACCACACCGCGAATACTCTTGGCAATGACGCCGCGATGTCTCCTCTAAAGATTGCCTCGAAGGCGACAGCGGAATGATTATCTGAACGTTTTGCGAATACTAAGTATTATTCTGTTGAATAAAATTTTTTTTACTCGGATGTCTTTTTGATGCGTGTGCACTTGTGGATTAATTATTCCATGTATGTTTTATTCTCTTACAGCATGTTTCATTGCCCAATCTTGTTATGACATTAAAAAAAAATATTTCTTGAACTAGGATGCGTTCGCATTGTTATTTAGGTTCGCACATCCTTTGTCCAAACACTTTTTGCTTTTATACTCTTTTTAACATGTCTCTCTCTCTCTCTCGGTCACAATCCTAGGATTGGTTTGCAGCAGTCCTCCATTTTTTCGGTCCTGAGCCAGCCTCTTTAGCTCTGTATATTAATGACATTCTAGCTTCTCTACGACGTGCTCCACATAGGTCAGCCTTTGCTTTCCTCTGCAGTTTTTTCCCCTCAACTGAGCCCTCCAAGATGTTCTTCACGAAGCCTTCTTGCCTCCAAATATTCCCGATTAGAATTGCTATCCGTTTCTTAATCATTTCGAGCAGGCACTTGTTCTCTCCCACTCTATGTAGCACCTCTTAATTTTTTGCTCGGTCCACCCAGGGAATTTTTAACTTCTTGCGGTAGCACCACAATTCAAACGCTACTTCTACTCTTTCTCTTACTTTATTACTGCATTTCTACTCTTCTCATCTACCCCGAATGTCGAGGTCTTACTTCCATACAACATAATGCTCCATACTATGGTCTTCACTAGTTGTTTTCTTTATTATATAATGATGCTACCTGAGGTGAGGAGTTTGGGTCTCATTTAGAAGGTAATCTTAGCTTGGTTGATTCGGCTTTATAGATCTTTTTGGCTGCGACCATCTGATGTTTTTTACTTCCCAGGTTTTTAACATGGAGAAGTTGATAAGGAGCTTTTTTTCCTTTGGCCACGAAAGAAAAACTTGTAAAATTGAATTGATGTAATTATGTTGCTATTGTTATAAAACTCTTTGTGTCCTAAAACTCAGGAAATATTAAGCAAATAATAGTAGGTACATTTGGTGATTCTCATTAAATATAAATGAAATCAGTAACAAACGGAAATGGAAACATATGGATAGAAATTTAGTTATGATTGCTTTCAGGCTAAAATAGAACGTTAATCGTCCTTTCCCTAATTTTACGGGCAACCATGAGCTACGGTTTTTTTAATATCGGTTACTACTTCCTACGTCTCTCATTTAAGCTCATCAGGGAATGAGATATATTTCCATGAAATATTGACGATAAAATACTGATGTTGCTAAGTTGTGAGGCAACGAATCGACGGAAAAAATATTCATAAGTAATTCTCGGCAAGGAACTCCCCTTTCAGAAATAATAAACCCAGCTTTGGAGCCGATATTGTGGAAGTGTCCATTGGGAGTCGCTTTGCGGTTCCTTAGCCGCGGTGGCGAGGGACGATTTTGACTCGCGACTCAAGGATTGTCCTTGCCTTCCACCACCACCCACGTTCTTAGGGTGCAGGTGTGGCTTACATACGTGTATATGTAAGTTTACGTACGTGGTAACATCACATCATGGCCCGCGTTACCTTTAACTAGTTAACGAGTGTGCTTTATTTGATCGTTGGTTAAACTTTTTCGTAAAATCTACTGAATAATCATATTTAAGTTCTCAGAAAAAGAAATTCAGGCACATTTATATGTTTTTCAAGATTTGCGCTAAAACTTTTGTAAATGATATTTATGTTTTAAGTGCATTTTTTTAATAACAACATTGAGGTGTCGTAAGTCTCCGTACAGTCAGACTATTTGTAGCAACATGGCCCTCAGGACACTTAGGACCTTATATTTTGTAAATCATTTTTGCTCTACTTATTTTCATTGATTATACAATATTTTCCCAGTCTTAAAAGCTGAAAATTGGGGGCCAGCAGTTTTAATCCTTTAAAAAAGGGAAATCTATTTGCATGATTTCATAAAATACTGCGTAATTGTATTATTTGATAGGCATGAACATTGAGAAGCACAGAAATTGATTACAAAAAGAACTTTTCAAAATAAATATTTAACCGATATTTCGTTATTGTTGTTTCCGGAAAATTTCAAAATTGCTTGCTTCTCTGCCCTATTTGAAGGTAGGTTCCGAAAATACTTTTAGTGTGAGCATAATTTAATTTCAAGAGGGACAATCTCACAATGTTACTGCTTCCAACTTCAATTGTTCTGACTAGGTGCAAACGAGTGTTTGAGCGAGTCAGTCGGAACATAAAAACTTCTGAAGGTGAAACGGAGTGCGGTGTTAGGTATGTTTGTCTAATGGCAATGGGTTCGTGAATCCTAACTTGCGCTGCTATGGAAACTCAAATACACATTTTATCTGGGAAATTTTGCATTTTCTGTGGAAAGCCGATTAACGGCTTAACGCCGAACTACCATGGGTTAAAATACTTTAAAATACGATAAATACCTTGTTTACCACTGAAAATGAGACTACCATCGGCGCAAAAAAGGTAGGACGCTGAACTTTAAGCATTTGTATGAAATTCCACCGGAGCTCCATACAGTCATGTAATATATCGTGTTACTCCTTGTTTATTTGACTACAAAATTCATTCATTGAAAATTGTTTAAACGTAAGCGTTTAGCTTCTGTGGGCAAAAAAGTGAAGAAAAACACGCGAAAAACTAGGAGAAAGGCTTCTTCATCTCGTCATGGCCAAAACATTTGATTGGTGCATTTCATATTTTTTTACGAAGAGAACGACATTTCCGCATTACAAATATTCTTTGAAAAATCCATTTTACCCTTTCTTTCATTTTTAAAATGACTGAAAGCTAGATTTCAATTTCCGAGATGTAGAATAGTAAATCAATACCGAAGTTACGTATGCTTATGGAAATAAATATTGCTAAACTTTTCATGTACGGAAATGTTGATATTATTCCTTTTACTTCAAATAAACTGCAATGAAGAAAATCTACCCGCGGCAATGCAGACTACCATTTTGCTCAGTTGGCAATGGTGAAACTCCTTCTTGAAAAATATTCTTGAAATCAAATGCTCAATCGACTCCATAAGGTTACGCAGGTTCCTCCCGCAACACAATGCATAGTACCTACTGGAGCAGTTACACTTACAAAGGAGATGTACTCCCCGGCACCCTTTCTTGTCTTCGCACCCTCCTCAACGTCTTCCGGTCCGGAGAGAGACCGAGGGACCGAGACTGAGAGACCGGGACGGCGTCTCGGTCGGACATTGGTTCAGGAGGAGGCCTGCTTTTACACTCACCCTTCCCCATCTCCATCCCCCCCTCCCGCGAAAGAATCTATTGTTGCCGTGTAAGCCAACCGCGTAGAATAAGATCATTAGGCGTGATTCCCGAGTCTGCAGGAGGTCGTGAGAGGGTTGAGGGACACCGGGGGCGGAGGAGGAGGGGGAGGAGGAGAGAGAGAGGGAGGGGGGGGGTGAGGGAAGGAGCGATAAGCTGAAGAGGGTGGGAGGGGAAGAGGAGGAAGGAAGAGAGGCAGAGAGCGAGAGATGTGGAGTGATTGCGTCGCGTTGGAGAGAGAAGGGTGTTGGTTGAAAGGGAGAATGGACTGTTGAGAGGAACCGATGAAGGGACGAGTGAGTGTAGTGCAACCAACTGCTATCATCTTCTCGTACATTTCCTTATACAGCATTTACTGTTCGGAAAGACTTTACATCAGTTAAGAATTTCGGCTACAAAAAATTGGAGCTTCCTTAAGATTCATTAACCACTGGTTATGGTGGTGGCTGCGTAGAATCCTAGCCTGCCAACCCTGGGTTGTGGTAAGAGTTTATTGTAATGTACATAGTAGCGGATGTGGCTGAGTGAATTGAATAAATTATTATTATTTAATTGCTTAATAATAAGATGACCGTGGTAGCGGATTTGGCTGCATTTGGTACTGTTATCACGATGGTAATTTCTGTGCTTCCATCGCGAAGATCGCGGTTTCGAGTCCTTCCTCGGGAATGACTGTCACTCTTTTCATTGGATTGAGGTCTTGTTTTAGACGGTAATATGTAACATCAATGCACGAGACCCCTTAGAATCGAAGTCTACAGTTCTTGTATGGAAATCAGCGCACCAAATACAACATTAACTAGGCAATGTAAAGATAATTCGTGGTATACGAGAGATAGCTGTAAGTCCTAATTTTTGAACCCAAATGTCAAAAATAAGATGGGTTAAGGAATATAGGAAAATATCTGGAGGAAAGGAGCATGGCGGGCTTTCTGTGTGGGACTACGGGCAACCAAATGATCGCTCCTCTAAGCGGTTGCCCATATCGTAGCTCCTGCCTTTCAGAGGGGTGGGTTGTGACGGTGGAGGCTGAGAAGGGTGAATAAAGTCTGGGAAGAGAAGAAGGTATCGTCGCCCAATCTCAGAATCGCGCAGTGACAAGAAGCCACAGTGGCCTCTATCCATGGAAGTGGGTCGAACACATTGCCTCATATCATCCTCTGAGAGTCCAACGAAATATGATTTAAGAAGGTTTCCTTGCTTCTTATATTAGATTTTTTGCAAATATGATGTTTGTACAAATCATAAAAGTGTATGCTTGCTTATATTTTACCAATGTTCTTCATGCAAGTAATTATGGGTGATTTTGTGTTTAATTTCTGAAAATTGTTGAGGAGAGAGAGCATTTAGTTGACCTTACCAAAGAGAGCAGGTCATATATTGGAAAATAATGACAATTTCGAGACACCATTACTTACACAAACTGATGGCTTTTCATTCCATGATTCATCGCCTGTTCAACTTTCCACTATCAAGAGAAGACTTTAAGAAATAAATCAGCACAATTAAACAAATTGCTTTAGCTTTCGGGTATTCACCAAATTGAATAGACAAATTAGTTTTAAATAAAAACGTAGAAGAATGGCCATCGACCAAATTTTTTCCGAGAATGAGAGTAAAAAGAAGCAGTGGTGCACGGTGACATACCTGGGTGCAGTATCTCAGAAAATAGCTCACCTTCTACCGAGAGACGAATTCCGCATGGCTTATAGACATAATGCCACTCTCCGAAAGCTGATAGTAAAATGTAAGGACCCGATAGAGCAATTAGACCGATGTGGAGTATAGTCATTGAAATACAGCGATTGCAATGGTGTCTACGTGGGGCAGACAGGAAGGAGCTTCTGTGTCAGGAGAAAATAACATTTAAGTACTTACAGAAACATCAAAAATGATAAAATTAATTTTGCTAAACACTTAATATGTAGCAGCCACAGGAGTGATTTCAATGAATATCCTAAAATTATGCAACGACCGCCGCGAATTATATTCAAGAGAGCAGTTGAAAATTTTAAAAATGTTGAATAACCACGACAACACCCTCATAAACAAATACCATTACCCTTCTTTTTCCCCTATTCTGGCCACCGTTTCAAACTTCTTCTCCCCTTCCGTTACGTAGCTACGGAAACAATAAGATAAACAGATCTCAATTAATGCCTGATGATGGTGATTATTCACTGAAACCCGGGTCGCTTAATTTAAATAAAAGTGGTATTAGTAACAGCTATTCATTGACAAACAAAATAATGGCATTATAATTACTTAGTAGTAGAGCGACGTTAAACAAAGTATTTTGAATATATATGCTGTGCATTGAAAGATGTGTTCCTTTTTGAGAGTATGGACTAAATCCTGTATTTCTAGATTTGTAACAAAATTATGCCCAAAATATTATGCCAGCAAGTTGTAAGAATCATATGGTAACTGCTGGTATCAAAATGTTCTTGGGAAATACCGTAGATTATGCTCATTAGGTTTGGTAAAATTATTGAGTAAAGATATATGCATTGGCTAATTTTTAGGTGCCTTAATTTGCTTTCCTATGGCTCAGATGTTTCATTATATTTTTTAAGCACTATAAGGAGAATGTGGGACTTTTTACATTGCCAAATTCAAATCCGGGAATGGCATAAACATAGAAAAGCATTTTCTTCGTCTATATACAAGGGCGTTGTAAGTTACTTGTTGGGTTGAAAAATGCTATTATTTGAGTATAAATTTTTTTACCTAACCTGCGTTTTATAGTCTCTTACTCGTACTTTTCAATAGGGTAGAGATTCTAGCGGTGAAAACAGTATTTTATGAACCCGAAAGTTGTATAGTTTTCATTTGGCTTTTGTTTCGACCTGCGCTGTCGTGAGGGAACCTCTTTAAAGTTTTCTTTCCCTCTCGTCGCTCTCCTCTTTAAATTTTTGCTCGCTTCTTCTTGCGTTTTCAATTAAAACTGGAGTTTTCTTTCTTTCGACGGAGCTACACGTACTTCCTCATAGCGCACCCCCTACGATTCATAGATTTCTTGCACGCTCCCGTTGATGAAAGCAAGGTGGTTATATTTTTTCAAAACTTTGATGTACATATTCATGTTATTCATAACTATATGAGCTTTTTACGCGCATGACGCCATAAGACGTATTGACGAAGGGAGTCATAATATTTGTCCACCTTTTTCAAGAGAACTTTCAAGCGTGAAATTAAATTCCTGATATAGGAACAAGGAATGTTTGCTCAAGGAGGAACATGAAGCAAGATTTGTGTAAGATGCTTCTCGTTTTTTCATTAGTTGTCAACGTTATATTCCTCGTAGTCGTAGTTCGGTAATGAAAATATTCGAGGAGAAAGGAAAATTGAAGTTTGTTTTGCATTCCAGCGCTATTATCAGTAGTTAAATATATTTGCGTAACCATCTGTTCATCTATGTTAATTGTATGGCATTGTCAGATTGAATCAGTTCAGTAAGACACTGCTTTTTTTAACTTAAAGAATTTAAGGAAACGATTGAATAGGCGTTAAATGCGACAAATTAAGTAGCAAATGAATGCATTCAACTGTGCTTTAATGCATTTGAATTTAGATATTTAACACAACTAAAGACAAGTAATGAACTGGAATCTATAGGTAACAATCATCAGCATTCATGTTCTGCAGACGCAAAAGATTCGAATCACCTCTTCTCTCCCACCGCCATTTGAAACTTGCTATTAGGTGTCCTTGTAGCCTCATCTCTTGATGTCGTCACGCATTTAAATAAAAATTCCAATGATTAAATATAGATTAGATAGAATAATATTCAGATTTAAAGGCCAGCAATTGTTCACATTTTTTCAGGAAATCCTTAATTTCCCCGAAAATGTTAAAATAGAAATAACTGGGAATTTTATCAATACAAATCAGCAGTCACTCACATAAATTGTCAAGAGCAAAATTAAAGGCCTGAGGAATTATGGCCGCCACACACCAAACGCTATGCTAAGCGCTTTCAGCTTTCGCAACGTGCCTTAAGATCCCGTATAGTAATTTCCCACTGTCCGTTCACACCAAATACGAGCCATGCGAATCGATGTGAACTTACCGAGCGCTATGCCGTAGAGCATCGCTCGGTCGGCAAATTCCTCTTCGCTTAGCTTTCATGATGCATGCGCAGTATCTATTGCGGTAAATGAGCGCTTTTCTCCCACCAGCCCAAGTTCATTTTTAACCTTTTTACAACAGAGCTATTTCCACTAAATTACGTATATTAGTTCTGCACACTATGCGCGTAGTAAATCATCTTTTATCATTGCAGTTGCGTTAATATAAACTGAATAGTCAAGTGTCAAACCTGAGAAGTGCGTTTTGCGCTTTCCGCCATCTTGGAATAAAGTGGAGTCTCACTTTACCTAAGAATTCCACCATAGCACGGTACGGTTAGCTTATCGTGTGCGCGCACATAGCGGACGTCCGTTGCAAGAACAGTTCTCTCGCTTAGCATAGCATTCGGTGTCTGGCGGCCTTTAACACTAGAATGACCGGGGACGGTCAATTGACCGTTCGCGTTTTTATTTCGCGTACCACTTCGTTATCTTTCGATTTATGAGGCTGAGTTTTTTTGTCTTTTAATATTTTGGAACAAGTAATGCGAAAATGAAGTTTTTTTGGGGGGGGATGCTTCAGGTCAAAAGCAATGCCAGCTTTTACCTACAATGACCGCGAGCGGTCAATTGACCGTTCTTGCATTTTATACCGTATTTTAGATCTCTTTGTCGATTCTTGGTGTCAATTGTATCAAATATAATAGCGTGCACCTTACTACAAACGCACACCAATCAAGTGTGACTCTCATGTCTTCACAACAGTTTTTACATATGATTTTACTGTTTATGAGAAGGAGAGACACATTAGCAAAACCACAGTATGTTGCGTCGTAAAGAGTCGCAACTAAACATTTTATTGGCAGTGGAGATCACTTCTTTAGCTGAAATGCGCTGTTACGTTTGTGCGTAACTGCTGGCAGCCAAGCCTGGCGTCGCCGCACTCCGCTGCCCCTGCCCGCCGTGTAGCCTGCAGGGCTTACCGTGAGAGCCCGGGGAAGACCTTTCCGCGGCATGTTACAATACGCGACGGTATGCGATACGCTCCATGGAGAATGGCTCCCCTCTTTCTAGCTTGCAGTTGTTTGTTTGTGAACCTATACTTAGGCTCATAAAAATTAAAAGAAATTAAGGCGCGTCGCGTAAAAGGCGATGACAACAGGTCTATATATTTTTAGGAACTTGACGCTTTGATTGCCATACTGTACGCGCGTGGGGCGTATGGCCCACGGGGATTACAAATCCATACATTGTGGGACAAAAACTGGGTGCCCGCTTCCTTCTCCAAAACGATGGGAAGAAATAGGTTAAAGGAAATCATAAAATTTCTAAGGTTCAATGAAAAGGCAACCAGGCCTCAACGGAAGAGAACTGACAAATTTTGCCTCGCATCTAAGATGTTGGACAAGTTCATAGAGAACTGTATCGCCTGCTACAAGCCTACTGAGATATTACCATAGATGAAAAATTGTTCCCATTCAAGTGTGGATATCCTTTTACCCAATTCATGGGTAAAAAGCCAGACAAGTATGGAGTAAATTACTGGATTGCAACAGATGCAAATGAACGTTACGTGCTAAATGCTTTCCCATACTTGGGAAAGGACGAGTTGAGACCAACAGAACAGAGAGTTCCGGAAAATGTTACCCTGCGCTTGCATGAACCGCTCATGGATAAAGGTAATGTCACAACGGATAATGTTTTCACATCTTTGTACCTAGCTAAAGAGCTTGCAAAACGCAAGACAAGTATTGTTGGTACTCTCAACAACATTCGAAGGGAAGTTCCTCCCTTTGGAAGAAAGCCAAAGATCCTTTACACACTACAGTTATTTACGAACATGACAGCGTTACCTTGACTTCTTACCAAGGTAAATCTTCCAAGAATGTGCTGATCCTTAATAGCATGTACTCAGGGATAACCATCAATGAGGCTTCTGAATAGAAAAAACCAGAGACAGTTGAATTCTACAACGCAACCAAGTGTAGAGTTGACACTGTTGATGGAATGTGTCGCAAATACAGTGTCCGGACCGGGGCACGCCGATCGCCTGTCCACGTGATTTACAATATACTTGACTTAGCAATGAGAAATGCAAATACTTTGTACAGGCTTGTATTTGGCTCAAAGATGTCCCGTAGAACTTTCATTATGAAAGTAGCTGAGGAGCTATCCGCACTTTACATTGGGGAAAAAACCGCCGTTCAACCTTCGGTATATCTTTCTCCATTAGGCAAGATTCGCAAACAATGCCAGATTGGTCTCTGTACTCAGAACAATACAAAGTATATTTTCTCAAGGTGCTACAAATACATGTGTGGAAACTGTGAAAGAAATCAGAAAATTTGCAAAAAGTGCTCATAAGAGTAAAGAATAACCTTGAGACCGCATTTTTAGCGCTTCACTGTAACGTTGTCTTTTCAAATTCATTTTTCTCCGATATCATGTTTTTATCTAATAAAATTACGATAAATAACGTGTTTTGAAATGTTACTTGTGTTTTAAAACACATGAAATTATTTTTACCGATGAAAATGAGATATTTTTATTTTACAATCAAACATTTTATGTGTAATTAACATTGTTTGCAGCGAACAATTTTTTGCCTAACACTACGCCTAACCGTAACACTTTATCAGAACACTTCTACACTCGTTAGAAAAAAAATTACGAAGGGAAAACGTACGAAAGAGCGCAAGAAAAGGGGAACGGTCAATTGACCGCTGGCGGTCATATTAGGTATGCGGCTTACTCCGGTCATTCTAGTGTTAATGGTGTTTCTCGAAGTGAACGTCTCGGAAACGTCGAAGCATTTTTGATTGGCCTCCCTGAAGTTCTCAAATGAGGTCAGATTGAGAGGAAGAGGGCCAAGGTGTGATGCGACTGGAGAGGGAAGGTGACTGGAGACGGAAGTGGACAGGAGAGGGGAGTGTCGGTAGAGTCCTCGGACGCTAATTCTGAATTCGAGTCTTTCATGGTAGAGGGAACATGAGACCTGTCCATTTTGAGGACAGGACTGAATTCCTAACCTGTCCTTACCAGTTCGTTATGATATGGATACTGAAAACTCGAGTTTGCTCAAAGTTCAGCCCGAGCTGTTGCTGTTGTGAATCAACCACTGAGAACTCATCTCCTCCGAAAAATAGCACTTAATGTATGGGAGTGTTTAATAAATGTTAACCATTATATTAATGCAGGTAAGGTTTCAAAACATTCTTCAAGGAATGGATAGATTTTGATGAAATGGTAAATTATAGATATGCATGGCTATGGTAAATGGGTATGCATCGTTATGGTAAATGGTAATGCATTCATAGTATAATCAGTAATATGGCATATATTATTTTGTAAGTGAAAAGCCGTTCCATATCTGATCCTAACGGCTCTATGCAACGTATTAGAAAGAGATAATTCTATATTTTACGGCATATGTTTTAAATACTAAGATAAAATCAATACACTCGTAATTAGGTGGTTGCTCGTTTTTAATTAGATGATATCTCTTTGGAATAAGGTTTTAGCCTTTGTAAGAACATCATTTGAATTTCTATATCGCCACAACGATCTAAAAATAGCAAGACGAAGCATCTATTTCCATGTAACTCTTCTAGTTCATCGACACATAGAAAATACGGCGGCCCACCCTGTTCTCCAAATGGAGAAATCGTTTCCATTAATTCTCTTAAAGTGAGATATTGATGTTCCCTCTGTCGTCTATGCACATCTTACACGAAAGACTCTTTAGATTACATACGTTCTAGATTTTAACCTTTGTTATCTACACTCAGTTTAATGACTATCTAGTATTTCCTTTTTCATCCGTGGTTATGAATAGTATTTTATCTGTTAAAGCATGAGTAAGCTTAGCCGGATTACATTACTAAGTTAGCCGTACTTAATAATCATCAATGACAAGTTTCACCTGCCCTTAAGCATCAGTTCGTATCTAATTTCAGCAAATAGTAGTTAAAAGTGTACGCTAATAAAAACAATCGTGTTTCGCTATAAGCTCCCTCATTTTCAAAGAAAAAAGTTTTGTATGTGTTCGTTCGAGTGTAATCTCTGTCCTTCACTGTAGACCATATTTAGGCACACTCTTATGTAAATGGGGTTCTGTGTCTGAGGATGTATCATATTATCCAGTGGATCCCAACCTTTTTTCTTATTTGCCCACCCCATGGTCACCCATTCATAAAAATTAGGCCCTTTTTTTTAGTGAAATTTATGTTGGTTTTATGCTTGCTGCTTTTTGGAAGCTTACTTTTCATTATGTAGATAAAAAATCCACTTTTTCTGTTTCCCACAAACATTGGGTTTAATTTCTCAATTATTAATCTCATATTACGTACCAATTAACTTCCAAGTACGAATCTCTCAAGGTGAACGCACTCTGGATTGGGAAATTCTGTTATTTACATCTACATCTACGAAGTACCGTGCAAGCCACCACTAGGGTGTGTGGCACTGGGTGATTCCACACCAGGCATGCAGCACTCGTCCCAGGACAAATCAGAACCACGCACGCTCCCCCGGCCGCTAGGCGCAGATCAAAAGCAGTCAGGAATACAGTGCGCAGTCCAACCAGAATCTGTGAGAGTGATATTTAAATGAACATGCAAACATGCAGAACAATGATATACACACATCTAGTGGTTAATATTACTAATACTGTTAATTCATGAGTGCTACGAGATGCTACTTCACGCAGAGAACAAAATAAAATAATGCCGGACAAATCAACCAGTGTGAAGCGTTAGTAATGATGTTGTGTTATTAAGCACAAGTGAAAATTGATCTATCGCAACTATTATGATTCCTTATTGTACGTGGGAAAATGACATTTTTAAGCTATTGGTTCTGCAATCAATTTACTACATCTTATTCCTGTGATAAATACCACCTCGTGTGATGAAATATTTAATACCATCTCGTGTGATGAAAACTTCAAGATACGCTGAAAAATGTGCCAAGATGAACGGCAATGAATTGAGTTAATCATTGCGTTTTAACAAAGGTGGCGTGGTCCTGGAAATGACGCCTTGTGTTTATGCTCCCCCCCCTGAGCACATGGTGGGAATGCAATGGCGGTCGGAAGGCTGGCCCCTTCCCGCCTCAGCGCACATTTCACCGGTTCTCCACCCACCTACCCCGCGTACCAAGACGACGCCCCCCCGCGGCACCCTTGCACCTGCTGCCCCTATTTGCTTGGGGGTTCTCAAATGAGGCGGGACTCTGGAAAATGACCTAGGCAGGGGTGCAGGGTCTATTACCAGCATGTTGGAGTTCAGGAGGATGCAGAATAGTGGGAGTCGGGGAATGAATTTGTAGAGTGATTGCTTGAGAGGCGAGTTCGTCAAACTTGGGTAGATTTGACAAAGTGCTGAATTCTTTTCGTATAAGTATTACTCTTAATCTTACTCAAGTATGATGTGCAATTATAAATTTCCATTTGATAATCGTCTTTCATTAACAGCATGAGCTATGCATTTTCAGTTATACAGGTTACTCTTTGCGATTGCTTATAGCAAGAAATATCTCCATTGAGGCGATTTAACTGTACTTTAATTCCATTTGACGCCAAGTGTCTCACAATTATTGAGTATTCCATGCATGGCATTATCTAATTGCTTATTTCAAGCATTATTTTTGCTACAATAACTATTGAAGTCAATGATCTGCGGAGTCCCCCTAAGTAAGTATTATAGGTACCATATGAAGTGGCAGAAATGAAATACGGATACTCTATTTTTAGAGAAAAGGTCATAGATTCAACTGCAAAAATCATTATGTTCCTCAACGTATTCCATATCCTTTTATAGTTCTAAATTAACATAATGTAATATATGTAGTGTTTTCATAGAAGAATGAATTGCTTCTCACCCAGATTAATAATATATATGATGTTTGCCTGTGTGCGAATGATGAATATCGCATGATCCAGTCTCAAGTTTGTATTATAATTTTGTTATTCTTAAGCATTTGGGTACTTACAAGAAGTGGCAGGGAGTAAAGTTGGGAAGAATCCTAATCATGAAAGAATACGCTTCTCGAAACTAGGTTAATATGGATTTTTTTAAATTTAGAGATGCATGCTATTTAGTTCATGCACCATTACCAATACTAAAGAGTTTTTTTTTCTAACAAAATTAATGTTGAATTGATTCTACGGTCAGGCATAATCTTATGTTGCAATTTTTACCAACATCCCAAAACACCAAACTCGTCACCACGTAAGATGTCTTCATTTACTCATCATCGTAATAATGGAATATTGAAATTAGCGCAAATCCCCCATATTGTCTACCGCATGGCGAGCCAAATTTTGTTGATAACAATAGGACCAAAGCGAGTTGTGAAGCGGAAGTTGGAAGGTTACACAACATTCTCGGGGGAGGGAGAATAACAACAATACCGTCAGGAGAGTGGTATAAAGGTGCGAGACCGCGAATGCCCGGGGCAGCCGACATTACCCAGGTGACTCTGCTTCAGGGGAGAGCAAAAAGTTAATCCGCGCAGTGTAAGGTGAACGTAGAGGGACTATCATTCGAAGACGCTGACATAATTATTGACCCGACAGCTTAGTGACACCAGAAAAGTGGGAAGGACGACCTCAAAACTTCCCTGTTAACCATATAGCAAGAGGAGCAAACAAAATATCCACAAATTGGAGGCGTGGGCATAAAACCAGGACCAAGTGTCCGAATTGTATGTAAAGGTAATAATCTTTCTATTGGTGATATATGTCAAGTGCATGGGTGTTGAGTGTTGCTATTGATGATTTTGTAAGTCAAATGTTAGGGTCTTTGAGGGATGATATTGGTGTTATCAGTCAAGTGTATGGGGTTATGAGTGTTTCTATTGATATTTATATGTCAAGTGCTTAAAATACTAGTGATAAATGTTCACCGGGTTGTTGTGATTGTAAAAATTTATCGTTATTAGTCAGGGATAAAAAGCAATATGTATGTAATAAAAAGTATGAGAAATAAATACGTTTGTCAATAGGATAATAATCGAAAACGAAAGTGTGATAATTTAAAGGGATGGGAGACCCTTAAAATGTTCTATTAATGACCTTCAAATCTTTAAGTCGAGGAGGATTATTAATATGTTACAATATCATATGTCTTGGGAAAATATATTGTACCTCTGTCTGTTATGGTGCAAAGTGCTTGGATCCTTTTCCTCTAGCAACAAATATTTAACCTTAAATAAATTACAGCGTTATAGAAAACTTAGAAGATGGTATTTGAGCTTTTCTCATTATGCTCTTTCTTCGCAATTTGTGATAAGAGTACCTACAACCTGTTGGTTAAATAATAGTCTTCTTTCCAACTACTCGAGATGAAAAAGCGATTTTTAGATTAACGAAACAGGCGTTCATATTTCAACCGTCAAGGGCTCTCCTTCACGTCTCCATCTATTCTCTTCCTCCCCAGCCCATAATCCCATGCGAAAACCAGCACATTCCTCTTCCGATACATCCGAAAACGCATTTCATACCGACCTCCCGTATAAGCGGTTTATCTGGAAAGTGATCAAGCCCAGGAGGGGCGCCCGTTGGAAGCATCTGGTCTGGATGGATGGAGACTGTCGCAAAGGGATAAAAATTCCTCCGCCGTAGGGTGGAACGAACCGGCAAAGTATGTGGGCTTCTGTATCTCCTTATTTTGCTGTTTAGTCAGCGAGGAGAAGCTTATGGGATGGAACGTATTCAAGGGGTGGAAGTGGAGGCGGAAAGATAATGATTATGGGAGAAAACATATCATCGCATATTTGCCAGAAAGGGATAGGGTTGTACTTTGTGCTCAACGATTAGTGATTATAGTTCATTGAGATTGGAAAATTTAGATTAAAATATTTACTATATTTACTTTTTGCTTACAAATTTATTCTTAATTACTAAGTTGTATACGTCATTGGCCACTTGCGAGTGAGTAATTATGTAGCTAAGATAGTAACTTTATTTTATGCACCCATGTATTATTTACAGGGTGAGAGATTTCTTTTGCATAATGGGTTAGTCTGTTTCTACAACTTCTACTATGTCTGAAGCAAATCACTCGCATTAAACACTCGCTGGTTACCTCGTGTGAAACTCATCAATTTACAATACTACATCTACATGTATACAATACTAGGCAAGCCTCCTTAAAGGTGCGTGGTAGGGGGTGACTTATCACCAACATGCACTACCTATACGTACGATATTAATACTTAAGAAACTATTTGTATTGATGAATGTTACAACTATATACACGCACATATATACAAAAGTCATGCGGGAAGCATAAGGTACGTGATTTTTGTACTGCGTTGCAGATTAAGAAACAAAAATTTGGGATCCAATCAACTAATTAGCTACACTATCTATCGACAAACCAAGTTTATAGTACATTGGCAGCTATGATGGTCTATTATCGATTTCGGGATAAATGACATATTTAACCTGTTTCAGTCTGTTAATTAAAGAAATAAACTGTTCTGCAGTCTATTTCTTTAATTTTATTCACGTGAGATAGTTTACTGTAGTTTATTGGGTTTCATAAAATATTATTGACGTCGTCAGAATGTAGATCCTGTCTTGGGGGAAACACGTCCGGGAAATCTGCGAACAGGCTAGTCACAAATTGGGATTTATCAATAGAATATTAGGAAAATGTGACGAGAAGGTTAAAAAGCGATGTTATTTTTCACTCGTAAGAACTCAATTGCAGTTTACCGCTAGCATATGGGACCCTTACGAATTAGGACTAATCTCTGAAATAGATCGAATACCACTGATAGCGGCAAGATTTGTAAAAAGTGTTCACGGTAAACTTAGCAGTGTTACCGTATTGTTGAAGGAATTAGGGTGGGAATCTCTAACTGATCGAAGGGAGAAATACAGGTTAAATCCTTTTCGCAAGTATAAAGCCGACTGTTTTTGCCGGACGTTCAACATATATTGCCAGAGCCAACGTACGACGGCAGAAGCGATCACAGGAATAAGATAAAGGAAATTGACTGCATAACCGATTGATTGAAAATGTCGTTTTTCCAACGCAGAATAAGGGATCATAATAGTTGCGATAAATCAGTCATATGAAACTCCCACCCTGAATAGGTAAAGTAGAATTTTCACTTGTGTTTAATAACATAACATCATTAATAACACTTAGCACCTTTTGATATATCTGGCCTAATTTTATTTTGTTGTCTGCATGAAGTAGCATCTCGTAGCATTCATAAATGAACAATATTAGTAATTTTAACCACTAGATGCGTGTATAGCATTGTTCTGCATGTTTGCATGTTCATTTACGTTTTACTCTCCCAGTTTCTGGTCGGACTGCGCACTGTTCTCCTGACTGCTTTTTGGCCTGCGCCTAGCGGCCGGGGAAGGTGCGAGGTTCTGATATGTGCTGGGATGAGTGCTGCATGTCTGTTGTGGAATCACCCCGTGCCACACACCCTAGTGGTGGCTTGCACGGTACTTCTTAGATGTAGATCGGCTTGGAGTTCACCTTAATAAATCTTAATGTCTAAACTATTTGGAATATTTTATTTACGTTACATCATGCATCTACTACACACAAAAAATCAGCTAAATTAATCGAGAATATAAATAGAAAATTCTATACTAGGACTCAACGTTGATTTTGATCAAGTGTGAAGAACGCTCTACTAAACTTAAAGGTTAACCTAACCGGCAGGTACCTAGGAAAAGTTCAGCCCGGTTATCCGGTCATGGGGAAAAGGGAAGGCGGGATGGATAGAGGGGGGTAGGGTGGGACACAGTGTTTTGGAACCTAGACACCATAAATGGGTGAATGGACTCCGTTTACAAAACCTAAATTTATTCACTCAAGTGGTTGGAAGACAAAGGCAATGAGTCCCACTTTCCAGTATTGACCCCTTCGAGCTGGAAGCCACCCTCAGTCAGCATAAGGCGGTGAAACGATCCAGGCGCAACCGAAGATGCGACGATTCACCGTTCCTCCCTTTGCGATCAAGCTCCGCGCCTTCAAGGCGGTGGTTGGCGGATGCGAGGCGCTCAACTCTTCAGACTCCAACCGCGGACACGCCTCCCTAAGGAGTACCGGGGCCAAACATCTTTTCCGTAAAGCCAGTGGACCTCACTTTGGCGGAATCCCGATTGTCAGAGCCCACTGTCACGAACGGTATTCAGTCTGCGCCACTTGAAGGCGTGGGTTGGCTTAACATGCGTGGTGATGAGCCGAACTGGTGGCTTGGGTCCCAGGGGCAAGGTCTTACAGACCTTGGTCAAGTATGGGACTGTCAATTATTGAGGACGATAACTCGTGGATAAAGCCCGGCAAGAAAATTATTCTTCCTTCTGACATTTACCACCAGTGCTGCGAGCGCGTTTAGCGGGACGTCTGGCAAGTTAAATACCTTTATCTATTGTGCTAGGGTCATGACACATATGCCTTCCGAACACCTTACATTTAATCCCAATGACTTAGCTCTCTTTTTCATTGATCTCAAGCCACTTGCTCTGACTAGACTATAAGAAGAATACCCACATGGTCACAAGTGAAATTTTTCAAGCTTAGATTTCCTCAGTGTATGTCAATACGAGCAAGAAAGTTTCTGGGTATCAGCTAACAGCTTTTACATATAGTAAATCTGTGGATTCAGAACAGCTTCTTGGATGTATTTTAGCTGCCATAAAAATGATTTTGGTGACCACTACTTCTCAGCAATATGTAGCCTGGATTGGTTGTTGGCGTTAAATGTTTGTCTGTGCTTCTTAGAGACTCCGTCCTTTCGAACTGCACGCTTTACAAATACATTAAACAAATGGAATCAATAACCGCTGCTAGTGTATGTTGAACTTACTTCTTCGCGTTGGTGCACAACTAAGATATGCTCTGGGGAAACATGTTCCGACGGACGTAATACTTTATTCTTCGGAGGAAACAGGAAGGAAGGGAAGGAGGAAGTTACCTTTTTCTGGGGAATCAGAATGGCAAGAAAAGGAACAAACTTTCAGTTTCTTTTCCTCCCTCATAAACTCTTCCTCCCCAAGTCGAACCGGAATTCCTCTCGGTGTGTATCTCATTCCCTTCCCCACCAAGTACTCTCCCCATTCCCCCCGCTGACTCTTTTTCACTCCCTAGGCACCCTCTGCCATTGCCTCCACTAACTCCCACGCGGATCTCACACTCGCTGAGGCTCTTGCACTTAATGGCAGTTGCCGAAGTCTCGGCTATTTTCATTTTCACCTCCCAAGGTAACGACTTCTACAGAGTCGTGTTCGGATCTTATTACTTCCGAGACGACTGCTCTTAAATTCTCGCTGAAAAGTCATTGCAAGTTCTGGGTAGGTGCACTTTCGTGTCTCATGAAGATACCCTTGATTTCGTCAACCTTTTACTATTGAACAAAAAAACCTCTCCAATTATTTGAATAACAGATACATTCCGTATTAATTTTCAATGCCAAATGTAAATATTAACAACTTAATCTTCATCAGAGAGATTAATTCCTTAGATTTATTTCTGATTTTGGTGAATTTAATGTCCCTTAACCTGTTTTCTCTAGGGATGGGATTAGGGTGGTGGTCATAGTGCTTACTTCCCAACCCGAGCGATAGGGCTCTAATCCCGAAAGAGGCGGAAAATTTTCAGTGAGTTCCCGATCCCTTTTTTGGGTGCCAGATGGAAAGCACTAGTACTCAGTCCCTCGAATGAGGCAATCTGCGTATCACATTGGCGCCTTTTGTTAATCGTAGACGAGAGCTAGTTGTTGACCACTAAATTATAAAAGGATGTTTTTGGAGAGTTGGTCATCAATAAATTAGATCAATTGTGTGCCTCTTGCAAACTTTAAAAAAATTTATATTTTCGTTTTCAGGGTTACAAGAGTTACATAACGTAAGATTAATTTACATTGTTTTTGACTCATAAATTGTTGAAAAAACTATATTGCCATACCTTGAGGTGGAAAAATGAGATTGTGAGTTTAGAATATACAAATATTTGCTAAGGATATTAGCGTTATAGTAACTGTAATTTAACATTTCGTAGTATCTAAAACATGGTAATCAACAAGAAAAATATTATGGTCTGTTAGTACTAAAATGTGGTTAACAAATAAACATATCTAAGAAATATAGCTGGATACAGAAGTGTCTAATAATGGTTATATACGTATAACACATATTTTCCGAACATACATAATCATTTCGTACACGTGCCATCTAGAGACGACCGTTGAAGCTGAAACATCATAATGACCCACCATTCCCCTGATGGTTAATGTTTGCTTTTGTCCCGCCTGCCCTCATTGATTTTTTACCTACTTACACTTAGATGAAATTTTTTCAACCTAATTGCGTACACCTTTCCGCACTCTACCCACATTTCGACGAATCTTTTATGATTGCAATTTCGCCAATATTAAGGGAATAGTAAAGTGTTAAACCCATGGATATTATAGACGCCATGGTGAAACCTGAGAAGCGCGTTTTTCGATCTCCGCCATCTTGGAAACAAGTAGAGTTAACGTTTGTTAGGATCATGGATTCTTAGCGAAATAAAGGTATTCAGTAATTGATGCAATATTGTGTGTTCAATACTTGGAGATACAATGCTTACGGCACGGAGTTACGTTCGAGATTGCTTCCGCTTAGCACGGCACACATCCGTGAAGGAGGCAACCTCCAGTGTCACCTATATGGGTTTTCACCCTACTAGTTATGGCGCACAATTCGAATACAAGCATATCACTTGCAACTTTATTCCGAACATATGGTGCAGCGGTAGCCTAAATGCTCTTCTTCTCTATATCCATTGAAATCACCAACGGGTCGGTTGTTTAGTCACCAACTCGTTGTAATTTGACGCAAACCAATCACCTTGGGGGTGGATTGGGTAATCACCAACCGGGCCGGGAGGGTTGCTAATTACCCGACTATAGGAGGTGATTACCCAACTATAGAAGGGCCGGTTGGTTGAAAACTGTGTTCGTTTAACAAATAGCCATCTGCCATGTATTTTACCACTAACGCCTTAGTCACATTCATTGCAAATGTACCACTGGCTGGGGTTGTCACTTGCTTTCATACGATGTACGAAAGTGGTTGAATCAGTTTGTATTCACCTACCGGATCTTCCCATAACCTCTCAATATAGCGTTGAAACCTGCCTATATATTACCAAAATTTTTGTTTTCCAATGTTTATTTCACTATAAATTCAAGACGCACCCCTGATATTTTTATTTTCCCTAAATTCTCATGCCTTATTCTCTCATCCGCTGCTACTTTCATTGCTTCACGATACCTTTTCTCGCGAATCGTTTATGCGCTGGCGGGACAAAGGTGCTCATTTACCTCCGTGATAATCCATCCCTTATATCTCAACCCTCATATATTACAATTCACATATTTATTTTTAATGGCGGAAATGACCACAGCTTTCTGTCGCCTACGCGAAAATAACTAGTTATCTGACGAAGCATCCAGTTTTCACAGCTTACTTTCTCTTCTCCTCTCACGTTGCACTGCCTTATTCTCCTTATCTTGTACAGACGATCACGTGAAGCGTAACATTAGGAAAGGTATTAACCTCAAAAGGAGCGTATATACCCACGCTTTTTATGACCTCTCACGTGGAATGTATTCTGCATTTGCAAACCTCTGTGGTAATTTCAGAGCAGCATGCCACTGCTTGCAAAGCCTTGCAATTTGCATGAGGTAAAAGCCACTCTAGCCAAAAGTCATCGCTGTTAATGTAATTGCTTGAATGAACTAATGCATTTCCTAAGTGAAATTTTTCATCTCATGCTTATAAATTAGTGTACTCTTAATCATCATTTTGGGAGAGTATTGATTACCCAACTCTATTCTGATGATATCATCGAATGCAAAAAAAATTATAGGTGATCTTTGCATCCATTCGACTTTTTAATAAATCATTTTCACTCTTCAACGGTGGCACACTACCTATTATACACCCCACCCATCGATATTCATTAAAAGAGATAAATATGCTTCAACCCATTAAAGTCTGGCATGATCAGCATTTAAGATTTTGAGAAAATTGCTCGGATCTTGCTTCTGAACGTGAGAAGCTATCCATGAGCTTGGTGATGCTGCTTCTGGCGTTTCTCTAAGTAATCTATTCAAGTCGCTTATCAATTTGTGCCATGGCAAGAATAAAAAAAGAGGAGGGGAACGCTAAGTGATCATTTTCCAATGAGTTTGTCATTACGAGTCCATCGATCGGCGAAAAAAATATTCATTATTGGGATCGAGGCATTTTTTGACGCTCCCCAATCACATTAAGGACTTCATATTCTCCCTTTCGCATTGATGAATGGAATTTTCGGCGCCTGGCTTCCTCAGAAAGGGTGGCAGGAGTGTAGGGGTGAGGAAAAAGGATAAGGCCAAGGGGACAGGAGAGCGCAGGGACCGATGGAGCCACGAGAGGAAGAAGAAGAGAAGGGGGAAGAGTTAGAAAGGTGACGACGACAAGGGTTTAAGTGCGACCCAATACGGTCCCTGGCTGCCTCCGGCCCCCTTCATTCTCCGAAAGTGATTAGGGATTGTGGATCTGCAAAAGTATGGGGGACGGGAGGGGCAAAGTAGGTTGAGGATCTTCTTACGGGGATTGGGATAAGTCGCGAAAAGGGGTTTCTCCGATTTTTTTTCCTTCAAAAGGCGCGGCTAGGATGAGGAGCAAATGACGACGCTCAGACAACAGGAGGGCGCGGTGGAAGGCGCCGTGAGGGATCATGGGAAGGGCGAGAGAGATAGCTTAGAGGGCTGGGGGTAGAGGAGCCGAATGCAGCATGAGGATGACGTGTCGCTAATGGACTGACGCCCAACAATCGAGCCTCCATTTCTTTCTCACCCCTGACGCCTGCTTTTCTCGCCTTCTCAACCGAACTAACTTCGCTTTTTTACCCGTTGCGCCATGCCTGTCTCCGTGTATGTGGGCTCATTTCTCATCGGCGATAATGAACGGCTATGGATCGTACGTATTATACATGTATTTTTCAACTGGCTGGCCGGGCGGAATAGTTAGACATTTATCGATCGGTTCCTACGTGAAATTGGATTTTCGCTTCTATGTTAAAAGTATATCTAAACTAAAATGTAGTCTTCAGAAACTTTGTGGTATTCCATCACAACAATGTATTACAGTGAGGAAACTTTTAATGAATAATCGTCATAAATTTGCAATTTATAGAAAGCCAACATATACTGACATCGTCATTCCTGCTGACTCAAGACACTGCCACTCACAAAAAATGGCAGCATTCCATGCCTTGATTAACCGGCTAATTAATGTCCCTCTCATCAAATAAGAATTTGATAAAGAAAAGAACATAATTAAGCATATAGCTTTTGCAAACGGTTATTCACCAGAAATAATAGACAAATTAATTAGTATAAAGAAGAAGAAAAATTTTGTTCACCTAATATATTCTGCTAATAGTGGTAAAATGGATTGTAAAAAATGAAGCTCTGTAAGTTATTGCGGTCGTGTAACCGAAAATGTTGTAAAAACATTTCCCAGAGTAATTTTGCCAAACACCTTTTAACTTGTGGCCATGAAAGTGATTTTAAAGTTAAAGTACTGCATTTTACTAATAACCGACGTGAGCTAAATGCATTTGAACAGCTCGAAATTTTAAAACGAAATGTTGACCCAGATGTTAATCTTTTAAATGAATACTTGCTGCCCGCCAACTCCCCTATCCTTTCCTCTTTTGATGTCCATTCCCGTCCTCCTCCCCCCCCACGCCCCCCCCCCCCCCAACTGACTGATAGTATATAAGGGATTGCCGTACACTTTTTTGTTCACCTGATGATAACGCTTAGCCGTCGAAACCCGGGTCGTGTATATTTTTTATGTGGTTTGTAAAATTTTACTCACTGTAATAAATTATATCTAAACTGACCCAGAATATACTGCTTCATTGCTGACGTCAGAATCTGCTGATTGATTTATCTTTCTGTGGAAGTGCAGTGGATGGTTGGTGACGTGATTGCAGAGCTGGCTTCCCACATCCAGGTCCGGCTTAAAATCTCTGCGGTGGCGAAGATTTTTCAGCAGAATTTCGATCTCCTCTTGAGTGCCATGGGGAGAGCATGAGTGTGGTGCTCACGTCCGTTGGATATAACGCTAGGTAATTAGTGTACTCCTTGGCTACTTACTTTAAGAGCAGGCGAATGCAGACGATGGGGTTATCACCACTCTTCCTCAAATACCCAAATAACCCAACCAGTCAATAACCAACCAACTAACCCAGCAAGCTATACACATATAAGACACATTTCATTCGTGCCTATAAGAATGATATTAATTAGGATTGAGTTTCTATAGCTTTGCTAATTTTTGCTGGCAATTTCTTTTTGTTTCTTAAGTTTCGATTTTTGCCGTGTTTTTCATTCTATGAACCTGGAAATAACGATTCTGATACGCTTTGAAATATTTGATCATAAAAATAAAGTGATATACAATTAATATTTGTGTACGCTTCGTAAGCAAACAAAAAAATTAGAAACTGGAACAAATACTTCAGAAAAAACGATGAAACAAAACAATTCCCCAATAGTGTCGATACAAAGTTTTAAGTGACGGGAGCAAAAAAATTGAAATTTGGTACTCCGTATCGATTTATCATATTCATACCATAGTATTTCAAGAAAGACACTCGGTATGAACTTCTGTGCTCGGTATCAACTCGTACTTATTTGTAATTATTTGCATTAAAATGATCAATCGTTGATGTAATCTTTTCTTAATCCTATGACGGCTCCCATTTAAATTTCTACTATTATGTAAAAATAAGAGCTCTTAGCATTTGGGGTCGCTTCTGGTTTTTTAATAGCGAGCAGAAAAGATTCCCTTTCCTCGGGAGTATTATTAATTTTAGTCGTTCGTTCATTTCCTTTTGAAATCGTAACATTTATTTCTCTTCGTCCTCTCCTCGTTTCCGTTGCAATGGATCTTTTTCCAATCCATCTTTCCCCATTCATCACTCAACCTCCCAACCTTTCGACTCCTATTCCCCGATCTCAGTGAAATTTATATCCTTGACCCTTCCCTTTTCTAAGTCCCTAATTTTCGTTACTTATAATCTATTCATTTTCCTTGTGCCGATTAATGCTGAGATGATCTGAGTCAACTAAACTCATTTCGTGGTTTACAATTTATCAATTATGTTCAAAGTGTTCTTAACTGTTAGTCTCTATTTGGGATTTCATTTTGTGTTTTTTTCTTTTATTATCAATGTTTTTAGGCTCAATCAAACTCCTGATTCCAGGGTACAGAATTTAATTATATTAGTTGCAGCTATCTTACTCGTTGTTTTCGATTCAGTTTTGTAGCCACGAAGCAAATTATTTTTTCTGCGGGATTGGGAATGTATTTACATAGAATTTTACAATTACGGAACGCTTTAATAATTAGAGAAACTAAAATCCGCTTTGTAAGCTTTTAAAATATCATATACATTGCAAGGGTAAGCTTGCACAAATAGTTGTTGGTTTATTCAACGACCACCGTTTGCTAGCTAAACAAAGCTTATCAGTCGTCGGCGGATAAGAGGTTATCGTGAATTTCAAAGTGTTTGTATTCCTTTATTCAGTAGTGATTTCCGTTTAAAGACTCCATGACCCTGTCTTTAATTCAACTGCCATTACATTCTAGCAACCTACGCGGCATTCAACAAAATTCTGTGACACTAAGCAAACCTTTCTAGCAGAGTAGAGCGTACTGTTTTCATCTCAAAAGTGCATCGCATTTCATGTTTCAATTATTCTTCAATTCATTGGTGCATCGTTAGAGATCAGTGGCTACCGCACAATATCTGAATTTTAAACAAATCCTTAGAATACTCCAAGTGTATCAAACATTCATTCTGTTCCATACTCATCTTTTGAGATCCAGCAATCCTTTCTGTCATACTTCTTTTCTTGATGCTCATCCTCCCCACTTTTGGTTATTTGACCATGATATTTTTGTGCAGAGACGTGTCTCAATCCAACTTGACCCGCAGACAAGGCCCGGAAACAATCCTTGTTACCATATTCAATGAAGATGCATTTTACTGTATTTTCAAGAATCGAGAAACTGAGATATCCTCCCTTATAACCTCCAACAGGTGTAACTATAATAAATTAATTCTCAAATTCCCAGTGTGAAATTACACCAACGCTCACAGTCATACATTTGCTTTAATTTTAGATGGATAATTCGGCTATTAAGCTACATGATTAAAAGAGCAGAGCTTTGTTCCTTAAAAAATTTGTTGATCAACTAAACCAATTGAAAATTGTCTCTGTCAGTAGCGCATTGGCGTGAAAAATCGCTATCGTATATTTTGCCAACATCGCTGACTTCGATTACGTGGCAGGGGATTTTTCATTTTTTGTAACCGTCCTTCGCCCGTCCGATGTCCCGAATTCCATCTTTACCTCCTTTTCCCATATCCCACCCACTAACCCATTCACCTCGTCCCTCCGTCCGCATTCCTCCTTCCGATACATCTCATCCCCTTCCCTTCCATTCTATCCTCTGGCATATCGCACTATCGCTCATTTCACTACATCCCTTCTCAGCGCCCCTTTTAGTTCCTTCCTCCTCAGCAACTCCTCCTTTCCAATAGCCTCCCACGTCCTCGCTCCTCCTGCGACAGGCTTTCCCTTACTTTTTTCACATTTTTTATTCTATCTAGAGGAATATAGACTCCATATTGTACCTCTTCTTTTTTGTTTCCTGTCTCTCACTCCTAGCTCTCCTTTGCCCCATCATATTACAACTGGGACGCAATCAACTCTCATTATTTCACCCCCTTTCCCTTGCTCAGTGTCCCTTTCCAGGGAGTGAAAACCTCTTTCAAAGTATCCTCCTTTATTTGGGAGTAGGTATTCTTATCAATACATTTCCTTTTCTTCCACTCAACATTTTAAAAATGCTTTCAATATTTTGAAAAATACTCTTTCGAAAAATATAATGCAAAATTGAATGACTTTATGATTATATTTTTTCTCTCAATCTCACATAAAAGTTATTTTAAATGATGAGGTGAGCTCTTACGGCTAGACAAATACAAAAATTAGAGGGAGTCTCCAATAGTTGTAAACAATTTGCACCACTCGTCAGAGATCCCTAACCTTGCTGTGCTGGTTTGCCTGGGATGGGACTTCCCTAGCAGAGACACACGCCAGCCTCTCCACAGGAATACCCCCCTGTGATAGTTTACGAGAAGAATGCTTCCACGCCAGTGACCAACACAGCCACAATCACACAACCCAGATAGGATCCTTCGCTAGGCTAATGAGACCCCACTAAGGATACTTAGGGTTATAGCCTGGGATCCTTCGTAAGGCTAATGAGACCCTACTAAAGGTGTCTGGTTCTTAACACAACCACACACACACGCACACTCACACGCACTCAAAATCACTCAATCACACACACAAATGGGCCCAACTTCTGGAAGAAACTGCTCCAAAAGAGCGCGGTAAAAATATTGCAGACAAGAACGGAAAGTGAGGGTCGAATAAGCGTATTTCGGCTTCCAAGTAGCTTTCTTCAGCGATCCGAAGGAAAATTGACGCACGGTTGAAGTGAGGAAGGGTAATGACATGCAAGATGATATGAAGGTAAATGAGGAGGTGGGGACATGACGTCAGCAAAAGCGGTGGAAGGGAGACCCGGCGTAAACAAAAGGCGAAAAGTAGCTACAAAAAAGGGGTGGTTCAGTAACGGACATATAGGAAGAACGTTTGGGGGAGGAGGGGAGGCTTAGGGGGGAGGGGAAGAGGAGGAAGAGAAATGTTAGCGCGTGACTACGTCCGTTAAAATAAGTGACGAATTACTCACAGTTCAAAACTGAGAAGAGGGAAGAATGAGGAATGGGTCTAGAGTCACTGTTTAGGAGTTTCCCTTTGTTTTTAAAAATAAAAGTGCTCTCGTAAGCGTCTAATAGGTTATTATCTGTGTGCTTCAAAAGTTTCAAATTATCTTTTATTACGTTGCACCCGGTCTGAATTAAATGCTGTTCCACGCTAGACTTTTCGGGATTATTATTTATGTAGTGAGAATAGTGTTCTTTGAATCTGGTTTGTAACATACGTGGTGTCTGTCCCATGTAAGCTAAATGGCAAGTGTTGCAGTTGATTTGATAAATGCCTGATTTTTCCATTGCCGGAATTTTATCTTTAGCGTTTCCCAAGAGGTTTTTAAGTTTTTATTGGTTAGAATAGGTAACCGTGCGTTGTTGTGACGGTTTTTCTTCGGATCCTTCTGATTCGGAAAAATTTCGTTTTTACCGAAGTATTTGCTGGGCACTTATGGTGAAATATTTAATAGACAAACGAGTCAAACGGAATCGTAGCTTGTCTCCTATTCTACCTGCGGGGCTCTAGTAGTTTGTTTAGTGAGTTAAGTTCAGTAATAGGGCTCGTTGACTTCATCGAATTCTACTGTTGCCGCCCAGAACAAGCGATATTGCTTTGACAACCAATAATGGCTATCATTTTTGCAAAATACGTGGAAATATTGTCTCGTTGAATTTAAAGATGTAGTTTTAGATGCTTAAAGTGATAATCGTTTGAAAAGCGGCCTCCCATGCTAGCTATATTGAGATAAATGAAGCTTGAGTAAAGGGTTGCAATGGTAAGCAATTTTATGAGCATCGGTAAAGAGTCTAGATCTTGTTTTGTTTCATGTCTTCTTTCATGTGCAATTTAGATTAGGGCAAATGAATTTTCGTGCGTTTTTTCCTCTAATTTCGGTGATCTTGATAACATTTTTAGTAGTTTGTTATCGAATTTTCCTCGCGAAAAAAATGGCCTCCACTTACGCCTCATCCCTTTCCACCCTTAATCCCATGGCTCTCTTTCTTCCCACATTCGTGTCCTCCCTACCCAGCATTCCCCTCGATTTCCTCTTTCAGCTCCCACACCCCTGTGTCCCCCACCCTCCCCCCCCCCCCTCCTGAGCACCGCACCCACCTGCTACCGATTCTCACGTCTCAACCTATTTCAAATCACACGCTTTATTCGCTTAATAAGCTTCCTTAAATGACAACCCTGTCCATACCCCGCAGCAATGCCACCCCCGTTCTTTTGTACTCCGCCCTCACTTCCCTCGCCTACCCCTCGCTACCCCAACTCCAGTCTTGCAACCCCTCCTTACACCCTCACCACCCATTGATAAATAAACACATTAAAAAAAAGTTATTTCCCTTCTCTTCTCAAACCGATTTCGTCCATTTTTATTTTCGACGGAAAAAGCTCCAGAAATAAATCATATTCCTTCTTGTGACTGAATCGATTCCATAGTAATATTAATGGAGCGGAAAATCGCACGATCATTTAAGGAATGAATTTGAGGGTTGGGGGTGGTAAACAAATATATAAAAAGGGAAATATTTATTTTGGTCGGATGCGGCCTTTCAGGCTCATTCTTTCGAATTGAATTTGGTATCGCTGAAATTTTTCATTTGTCTCATCAGCCCGTGGAGATTCATATTTTGTTCCCGAAATTGCGAAGTTCTTCGTTTGTAGCGGTGGATGTTTCGCAGGTCCAGTTGAATAGGTTTTTCTGTTTCTTTTTTTTAATCAAGAGAAAAACTTTGGGCCATTCGTCTACTTACACTCGAAGAAACATTTGTCTGGTAGTTATTTGAATTGGCACAGCAGCAGGAATCTTCATGCAGTCTTTCAATGATGAACACAGTTAGACGCACTTCTAACCACTGATTTGGGCTGCATGCTATGGCAGATCATAGTGATAACCTTAGCAGCGGGAATAACGCAAATGCGTTCACAGTGTGCAGAATGAGAGCTGTTGCGTTAATATGATGAATGGCTATGCGGTATGTAGGCATAGTAAAATAAATGATAAGTTCATTTAGGATCTCTATCATCACCTTCTTGTATTATGAGGCATATACACATTTATTCTCCTTGTGTCTTCTCTTCTTCTTCGGCTTCTCTGCTCATAAATAATTCTTGACATTTTCTCCTTTGGAAAAATATTTATTGGGATCCCTTTGGAACCAAGTCCTGATAATAAAACCAATAACTTAGTTCTTAGCCGCTCCTATCATTTACTACCGACCATGCTTTAACCTACTTATTACCAATTCATATATTTTTTCATTTATAACATTGAAAAGCGATAATCAATTGTCAGAACTGTGGTCTTTTAGAAACTATTATTTATCATAAGTATGTAGCTATTGGTTTCATCACTGAAACGTGCATAACTGAGGTGGAAAACATCATGACTCTCGAACCTGCTCCGTACAAATTTCACCAATGGGTGACTATGAGGATGAATAAGCGCAATGTGAATTACTTTGACCATATTTTAACGCAAGGCCAAATGCGTGAAATATAGCAAAATTTCAGTTATCTTTAAAATTCACGTATATTTTAGCTCTAGATCGAGTATGCTAAAATGTCACAGGCGCATGTTTGTAAGCCGAAGCCACGGCATGGACACGGGTTGCCAAAGGCCGCAAAAGCTCTGCGCCATGTGGGGCCATTCAAGTATTTCGCAAGGCGATTTTAGTCTCTCTTTAACTCTCCACTCCTCTCCTTGTAAGACAACAGAATTATTAAATATCCCCTTCCCTTTAAAAGTTATGCGTTAGAGTTTCATGTAGTTCTTTTAATTTACATCATATTCATTGGTATGCTGATAAAAAGATTTTTCCTTGAAAGATATTTTCCTTAATTTCGGCTATTCATGGCAATATTTAGTAAAATCTATTGGAGGTTTTTTTTTGATCTGTGGGTTGATGCTTGTAAGAGGTTTTCATGGGGTGAAGAGTCCTGAGGACAACTTTTAAATAGGGAAAGTACACGCTGTTTGCATTAATCAACACTTGAGTTTTTTCGTCTGAAGTTTGCCACGAAACTGAAACAAACACGATGTACGTCTACATCTACATCTACCAATTCCCCTGCAAGCCTCCACAGGGGTGTGTGGCAGGGGATGAGTATTCACCAACATTCATTACACTATACTCTAAATTTAGTGTAACTACGACTAATTATGCATTAGCATAAATCGCTAATGCTTGTCAGGAGGCGAAGCCTCACAAGCATGCACTACTACACTACAGATGTTATCACAATGGAGAGGGACCGTTAATATATATGTATTTTGAAGCTACACAAATGGAATTATGTAGAAAGCATGCATGGCGTGCTGTTAGTACTAGATAACAGAAAAGGATTCAAGTATTAGGGACTACTACTACTACTAAGAGCTACACTACCTAACGACAAACCTAGATAAAAGTCTCGTTGGCAGCTGTTACGGTCCCTTATAGTTCGTGGGAAAAATAACATTTTAAATCTGTCCGTTCTGCAGTCAAGTTACCTAATTTTGATCTCATGATCTGATCTACTGTAAAAGTACGAGTAACACTAAAAAAATACTGGGATGATCTTGAACCCCCAAGACCCCATAAGTAAGACAATGCAAGTAGAGCCCAACCCCTAACCACCCATTTGACACTTGCTCGGACGTAGCTTCCCCTCCTTTAGGGTTTAGGGTGGGAGCTGGGCCGACGAATGCGCACAATTTTTCGCCCAAGCCTCCATGTACGACGTGCACTTTATTATCACAGATAGATAAGGACGAGTTCCACTTCGAAAGTACAGACTGATTCTCTTCCTCACCTGCTCCAGAATTAATACCTTCGTGTTCTGTATGCAGGATTTACGCCAATTTTCGGGAAAAAAAGAGTACGCGTCACACCTGTAGATACGAACAAGCAAAGAATAGAAAATAGTCAGCCCGCCTCAGGTTTGAATGACTTGAAATGGATATGTTACCTTGAGTATTTTGTTGCTACAAGTTTCACTCACACAGCAGAGCGTGTCCTCTCGCTGTCCATCTGACCTTGCCCCACGCTCATCCTTTCCCAGGTTCTGCGGCGCGCCAGTCTCTGTTCCTTCTCTTCATCGTCTATCATCCTCGATCTCCTCCTTCCCCACTCTAGACTATTATTTTCCATCCGCGCAAAAAAACTGGAAAGGATCCCTGCCTCAGGGGACATTCTCCTTCCCGCTCGTCCCCCTCCCCTAATGTCATCCCTACTCCCCCTTCTTTACCCTTCCAAAGCACTTCATCTCCGCTTGGCGGTTCTTTCCACCCTTCCCTCCTGCTCCTATATCTTCTCCCTTCCATCCAAACGTCTGGTGGGACGGCATCCGTCTGTTGGCTGTCGCGCACAAGCCTTAGCACATTTTTGCCGATGAATTCGCACCTCTGGGCCTTTATTGTCCGGGTTTCCTTAAAAGCTTTCGTCTTCATTCCGCTCTGTTTGATAACGCCATATTTTTTCCCGTGACATTGGCAATGAATGATCGCTGCTGTAATTTTCTTGAGCAACAAATTTCTAGGCAAATAATTTTCCAACCAGAGGGCAATTGACTTAGCATTGGGCTTATATACTGGCAATGCTCAGTATAACACTAATATGAGTACGAATTGCTCTTCGAAAGTACAGATTCGTTTCCTCTTTCACTTACTTCAGAAGTTTAACCTTTATGTTCGATATGCTGGCCCATTTACAAGGTAGCGCATCTCTCGCATATAGTTCACATCTAAGAACGACCCTACGAGACGCAGAAAGGGTGAGCTAAAAATCTATTATATCAGCCAAGAAAAATGAGCTGAATAATACCGGGGGTCTGGGAAGGAAAGAGACGCAACGCGAGGTTTGAGATTTAGGATTAGAGTCAATTTTTTCTAGCTGAAGTCGTGAATGATGCGAAGACTCATTGCACCTCTCTGTTTGTCAGCTTAATTTTTCATCATTAATTTTCGCTTCGATCTGTTCTACAGCTGAAGTAAGCAGCTAAAATTGAAAACCTTGCGTCACCCTCTGACGAACGACTAAGTGTTTTTCAAATACGTTTGTTGCTCTTTGGGGTATGGGTGAAGCGATCATGCTACCAAAGTAATCATGAACTACCTCGTATCCATGACACTTATTTAACTTGCATTATCCGTCAGTCTATGTGTAGCGTGTCTGAAGACGTTTGGGACGGATACAGTCTCCTTTTTTGCGATAAAATATGTATAGTATGACTATAGATTTGGACATGCTGTGCCCATCTTCTGGATTCAGCGCATTATAAGTCCGCTGATTCTTAAGTCTTTCTTTTTGTGATAACGCCATTCAGACCCATGAGATCAACCTTCCACACTCGCACTAGCATCTCCTTTCATTATTTCTTAAATTTTTATATTTTTCTCTGTTATGTGAGCTGTATATGTATGATTTTCCCTATATATTTTGGTAAATGGTTCCCATATTTAGAGTTTCTTTTAGCAATTTGGGTACTCCATTCCTTAACGGTTAATATTTTAATGCTAGAGATGGCGCCCGTTGAATATCATCGGGAAGGAAAAAATCAACAATAATACATTGTAATAAACCATTAATTTAGTGCAAAATATTTGATAATGGATATACGCGGAATCACGAATTCAACAATGGGTCGTTATGGGGACGATGAATCAAAAACGGTAAAAAAAATTGCAAAAAATCGGAAACGTTTTTTCAAATATTTCGGAATTTCCAACGGAATACAAACTTTGATTGAAGGACTAAGAATCTTTTTTTATTTTCTTTTTATTGGTAACTTTCCCAATAACAGAAAAACACTATTTTTTATTTAATTGTGAAAATAAAAAATAGGTCTGCAGCCAAATGAAGATTAAGCTTCACGTGTATTTATTGTATGAAAGTTACTGACGTATAAATACACATCGGTGATTATTATAGTAGATTACTTCCAAAATAATATTAGTGATTTAAGTTTTCCCCTGTTTCTATGGAAGGTATTGATTTAGTACTTATTTAAGAAAATGATGCCAAATATTTCAAACCTCTGCATTAATACATGTGTAAATTGATGCTGTGTTATCATTCTGATCAGTCGAATTTATAATCAACGGTTTATCCACCGGCGTGTCAGAAATTATTCTATGATGATCATTTCTTTGCATAAATAGAGATATGCTATCACTGCAATCTTTCTCCGTCCTACGGTGAGTTAGTGTGTCTCGTTAGAGCATTGAGACTGGGCGTACTATCTTTCTATTTAGATCCCCAAATCGTGGGCTTACTTTCTCTGAGCTTTTTACGCCGCCTCTATCTCTCCTCTTCCCTTCTTTAATACAGTACGACCTCGTATTTCACCTGCTCAGGCTCCATGTCCCACTCCAATATTTGCCGACTCTTTCCCTTCCCCACCTTCACAACCTTTTCCAAACCCAGTTTCGTATCCCACCCATCGTCCCCTCCTCTCCCCCATCTCTCCCCTTTTTTCCTTCATTTCCTCCCCCTCCCACCCCCTCCACACACCCCACGCCAGCGCGAATTTCACTTTGAAATCCTCGCATCAACGCCCATTTTCATTAAGGATCATTTCATTAGACCAATACCGATCGTTGTATCTCTTTCTCTGTATATTGGACGGCCAACCTTAGCCGATTTTCCTCCCTCGCCAGATTTCTTCCCTCTTTGCTTCCTTTTCCTCTCCCCCCCTTGCTGCTGCCTCCTTATTTGATTCTCTTTTTGCTCTTCTTCTTCTCTTGCTGAGAGGGAAATCGACGACTCGCTCCCATCTCGTCTCGTCTGCATTTTGCGTGGGACGAATCCTGCAAGAAGAAAGGTTTTAAAAACAAATTTTACGTCGGGTTAGGCTCATTGGAAATACATGCTTTATAACCGTGACTTGAAGAGAAATCAAAGGTATAACAATTGCGAAAGCGATAGTCTTATCGCCTCTGTAAACTCCTTGACATGATAATAAAGTTTGGTACCTTTCTACAATTTTAATTTTTTTAAACACACTACGCGTTTCAAATATATACAATGAGCAGCTTTTTACACATACCTCCCCACTATTTTCCGGAAATGTTTCGTTAAAAAACTTTGACCTTTCTCACACCACCACCCCTTGATTTCATTGTTTTTGCCAAGCATTGTATGTACATTTTTGTTGTTATTATTTTCATGTTATTATTTTTTTACCCTCCTTTTCATTTTTTCATTTCCTTTTTTGTAATTTTTTAATGTAAACTTTTTTTTAAATCAAATTTAATGTTCTGTATGTAACAACGACAACAATATAATATATGTAAACAAACTACTACACCTGACGATGCCATAATATTTGGTGAAACGCGTAGTGTGTTTAATAAAATTAAAAGTGTAGAAAAGTACCAAAATTCTTTATTACAATGAATATTAAAAGTTTCTACAAAGTAGAGCCTGAATCTGTGAATTTTATCATTTACATGACACTCTTTAATTACCAATTCCTAAGCTTTATTTCCTATACCCTGGTATCTGATGTTATCTACCATGTGTATATGAAAACAATGTATTTTATGAATTTCCTTCTCAGGATTACATGATTCTTCGAGGAGTTCTTATTTTGAACATTCACTTTCTCCTCAGCGATGACTTGCGTCTGCTTTATGACACAAGTCAGAACTGTGGTCATGTACACACAATTCAATGAGTGGGAAATCCCGGAAGTACAACATTAATTTATTTTAAGTGGCTTAGCATGTTTTATTTATTCTTCCCAGAAAATATGAAACACATGATAATTCTAATATTTTTTTATATTTTTTAGCATTTAAACTGGGCTTGCCGCCATCTATTACAAGGGTTGTCTATATTTGATCATTTTGTGTTTAGCTTCCGATAGTGCTGTGCTCTCGTGACTTGTTTTCACAGAATAGGCATAATAAATTTTCCCGTCCTCTTTATTTCTCCCGTACCGAAATAAATACATCATCGTCATTCATCAATTGACTCCTCCACTCCATTATTCTATTAACTAACCATTTCATTCCTCCATGTCTAAGTCTCCTCTTTGATTTTAAATTTCCTGATGATTTGAATTATTGATCTTACCCCGTTATTTCTTTCCTTGTATTTATCCTTATATTATTTGTTTTCAAGAAACGGTTACCGATCAAAATTTGTCTAATCTTGGTCAAATTTTGTGCCACATGTTAACCTCTTCTTCTCTTTAAGAGCTTTCATTTAATGTATTTGCTTTCAAATTATTTATAGTATTCCTTCATTGGAAACTCTTTCTGTCTATCTTATCTTTACCATTCTGTGATAACACGTCATTTATACTGCTTCCAATCGTCTATGCTCACCTCATTTATCTGTATGAATTTATTTTGGCTTTACTGCCACTCAGTTTCTCTAAATATATGTTTTGATGAAGTCTTTTCTGCTAAGTTTCTGGCTGTTAGTAGACTTTTTCTGGTAGATGGCTGATTTTATTATAAATAAACGCATCCATCATAAATGCTGTTGTTTTGGAACTGGTTACACCTTAAAGTGCGGGAGAAAGTAAATTGATTTCCGTTTATGCTCCTCCATGCTCCATGAGTTTTACCATGGAGTTCCTTTTCAACCTTGGTCGCCCAGTTCTCCGACGGTAACGCAATATTCTTTACGTTATTGTCGTCGATACATTTTGCCTCTTAAAGTAAAAGGTGAGTAAAAGTAAGTGAAAGGCAGGGCCGAGGTGGCGAGAGCTACGGCTACCCTCACTTTCTTCATTCTCTTCTCTCGTCAGACGAGAGCCCACGCGTCGGAAGGAAGCGGGCGAAATGAAACAATACCAAGAAAAGGTATAAAGAAGGGAACGCACAATGGAGAGACTGAAGGAAGAAAGAAAAAAAAGGAATGGAGAAAGTCGTGATAGGAGCTGCTGCTGAGGAGAAGGAAAAAAAACGAAGCTAAATGGAGCGGGGATGGAATAAAAAAAAAACGAACGGGAGAGCGATACTGAATTCCAAATTCGAGAAAAACCAGCGTGGAAACAAGTTTTTGGCAGAAGGGAGGGAGGGGTTAGGGGATTGTGTGGGAGGAGAGGGTTGAGCGGGGAGGGTGGAGCAACGTATGCGTGAGAGGGTTGGGTTTCTCTCTCTCTTTCGGGAGGAAAAGAAAGAAAGAGTTGGTGATGCACGATATTTAAAAAAAATAAAGGAAAAGGCGGATAAAGTACGCGTGGGAGAGCCCAGAGGATAAGAAAAGGGCGAAAGAGTAAAGCGAGGAAGTAAATTAGAGGAAAATTGAAGTGGAGGGAGAGAGAGGCTGAGGAGGAAGTGATGTTGGAGGAGGAAGGGAGGGGAAATGAGATTTTAAAAAGGAGCGAGTAATGGAGAGGGGATGGGCGGAGGGAGTGGCGGGGGTTGCTGTTTGGGAGATGACTCCCTCACACACTCAGGCCCTGAAGAGGAGGGCTGAGCTGAGGGTGGCTGAAAGAGGAGGCGTGGAGCCAGGGGGTGCACCAACACCACGCTCTAAAGACCGCTTCTTCTCTTCAGGGCTTTCCTCATTAGCCCCATTCCACACCCAGGCTTCCCTCGCTGCCATTCCCACCCCTTATCCTCCCTCCACCCTGCCCTTCCTCCCCCCTATCGCCTGCAGACCCATTAATCAAGTGATCCTTCCTCCCCAAAAACCCACCCTCCCTCCCCTCCACCTCACTCCTCAGAAACCCAACCGCCCGGGCCCCGCCCCCTTCCCGCCTACTCCGAGATACTTATCTCCTCACATCTCCTTCTCACCACCCCTCGCTCTCCCTCTTATTTATCGCCGCCAAACCCCCCTTCACCCTCCCACTCCCTTTCCCTCCCTCTCGCCTACTTGCTTCTCTTCTTCCCTCTTGCCCCGCGCTGTCGTAAGGGCGTCGACCAATTTTCCATCGCAATTGGTACATGTGGAATCGGCTGCCCAGTGGCGTGTAAATACTACGCACTATCGTGTCTACATGTGAAAATAAATGCGGGCCGAGAATAAAAATCTTCTGATACAACAGCTTTGGAGCCTGCTTTAAGCACTTAACCTTCCGAAGGCTTTGCACCAAGGGTGTGAGTACGGTACAGCACGATATATTTTTTTTGTATTGTCCACATCCCAATTATTATCGGATTGCACTGATTAGCAGTTTACCTTACCACAGTGGAACGAAAATAGTGCCGTATCGTATTTTTGTAACACAGTTTTGCAGCTCAGCATGTAAGAGAAAATACTTTATCCATGACAAAGCGAATGATACTTAGGAATACATTTGTTCAATTCTTAAAAATTCAAGGATATGCAATTCAAGATAAAGATTAATAAACGCTTCGTTATATTTTACAGTATTGTTGCTTTGCGATTTGTGGCGTCGTCAATGGCGTTCAGAACGAAACTGCTAAAGACCGTCAAGAGATTATGCACAGGGAATAAGGGCCGGTTGCACAATACCTGGTTACGACCCGAGTTACGGCTATGTCAAGGTCACATGTATCTTTTTTGTATGTAAAACCGTGACTATAACCGTGACTAAGGACGTAATCAGACATTGTGCAAAATGCCCTTACAGTCCACGTTTATCTCTGCTTTAGGGTTAAAATGATATGAAAATTATGTAAAAACAGGTATGAAAAACAATGTCGTAATTTTGAACCTTATGGTAACCAAGTAAATATTTCTAATCATCCTGTTGGTCAAAGTATTTTATTTCCATAGCTTAATTTTGTGCCATACTGTTCTCTTTTGACACCCTTGCCACCGGCTCGTCATTCCTCGAAGGACCTTGGTTCTTGTGGAGAAATTCAGTGCCTTGATTTTCAATAACCCAAAATGTCGACGCCCTCCGGATGACCTTCACGCTAAAAAATTCCTGAGTGAGGATTTTCACTATCAAATCAAATACCGATGGGAAATAAAAGCCTGAAAATCAAAATTTATTTGATGAATTTTATAGAACTTTAAAAACTGAACATTTAACGTTGAAACGTTGAACGTTTAAAAACTTTTATAGTAGTTCTTTCACTTCTTTAAAGTATTTTTAAACTACTCAACTGAGGAAAAGTTGCTCTGACTGTACAATTAAAATAATGTGTGAAAATAAGAACTCAATAGAGATGAAAAAGAGATTATTAATCATAAAATCACAATACAACTTCCTACAAGAGGACGGTGCTGTCTAGCGAGTAAATACTACTAAATTACAATTAACGTAAATTAAAATGTCTGCTTGAAAATAAAGCGGTGCCATTGTCGCCTTTGCGAAGGTGTAACTCTTTCTCATTCTTTAGTTACATCTTCGACCTCCCTGGAGTAATAATAAATTGTAAATATATGTTATATGCCGACGACCTACAAATTTATAATCATTACTATCTGCATGACCACAACGAAATACAACGAAATACAACGAAACGGTCTTGCAAAAATAAACAGTGATGTTGATGCGGTGGCAAACTGGGCGAAACATAAATTTCTAATGCTAAATAGTGAGAAAACCAAATTAATATTTATTGGCACATTATGGTTGATAAATAAAATAAATCTTTACAATATTCGATTTAATTTTATTATTCGACGTGATTCACACATCTCTCCGTACGGAGAAAAAATAGCCTGGCTAAGCATGGAAGCTAGACGTCGTACATCTAAATATCACGAACCATACGTAGCCAGATCTACAGTAACATGGAATTCGCTACCTAAATTACTAAAATCTCTAAAATCTTTTCCTGTATTTAAAACACTAATTAATAACTCTCTGCTTCGAAACTTACCTTGCATATAATTACCTGTCACAGTTTGGCCATGCATGACATATTTCTCTGATGACATTTCTGTATGGAGTACTTAATTTAATATTTTATAACCCTGTCCCACATTCATTTGTTTTGTCTCATGTCTAGCCACCTTCGCTTCCAAGTGTACTGTAAAGTGGCCATGTGTTGTTGACATTTTTGCACTTATAATTTGGTCTATGGTTGACACCCCTGCCATTATACAACATGAAAAATATAATCCGAGCCTGGGGCCCATCGACTTATCTAATTATCTATATGATTTTTTGTTTTCCTTTGTCACCTTCTATATGAGAATAAAAGAACACCGCTTTTGTAGCTTTTGTATTGCCCAAAGTGGCGTTATTTTTATCCCTGTTATCTCTGTATCCAGAGAATAAATAAAACCAATTCTATTCTTATTCTATTCCTCCAAGAAAATGTTTTATCAAGCGAGGAAGCGAGTAATACTTGGGGATCCTTTTTTCCAATGCTTATATGTTCAATATTTGGCCAACCTGAGGTAGGTTTCTATCTTTCCTGCCGAGATGCTCGGACGCTCCTTGTCCCCCCTCTACCCCATGCCACGGGTTGAAGAAATTGTGCTTCTGAGAGTCTTGAGGTTGGCTCCTTTTGCAAAAACGCAGTGTATTGATACATTAATAGCAGGAAAAATTATAGAATCCCTTGTCATCATTAAAATAAAAAATTCCCTGTTACATAATCAATTGAAATGAAACAACTCTAACAATTGATTCGAGATTTGCCCGGCGATCACCTTACTGAGTGACTACATTCGGGCATTCCTACGCGTATATAGGTCCATTGTTGACGATTGAAACGCAAGTTACACGAAAACAATTACTCAGCTCTAACACTTCCGCTTATATTCTATTGGAGTGATACCAGATTTTTGTTTCAATTTGATAGTATTTTCGGGCACAGAAGATGAAAATGTGACTTGTGTTACGGATCACATATTACTACACTAAATAAGCAAAAATGGAATCCTCAAAGAAACTTAATTTTAAATCATTATTCTGAATGCAATTAGTGAAAAGAGAAATTAGAGACACGGAAATAATGGATTATCGTGTAGACTTTCATTGCCGTTCCTTCACTTCATGTGTTAAACGGATTATCCTCTTTGTGTGGGTGCATACAAACCCTACCTTAAAAAATAGGCCCCACCTGCTTTGCATTTCGCACGTAAATGATTCGCATCGTTCCCCCGCTTAATTGTGGATCGGTTTGCTGGGGTGGTTTAGTTATTGCCTTCATTTTCTGAGGGCCAGCGTTAGAATCCCAGTAATGGGGTACGTATGAAATTGGAATTTTAGTCCCTATTTGGGTTCCACCGGGAGAAAATTTCCATTGTAGTACTTCGTCCGACGGTCGGGAGGTTAAACTGTGAATCCCTCGGCACCCATAGTTTGGACTAGGCTAATACCGTCGCTGGGTTTCTCTCCATCCTTCCTCCATTCCCAAATTTTTCATTTCTTACTAGTCAATATCAATCAAGTTACTATCAGAAATGTTGCGAATGATCCCAGCTGTCAGCCGCCTCCCCTGCTTACCAAATCACTGAATTATAGGCTTCATCTACATCTACAAAATACCCTGAAAGCCACCCCTAGGGGTGTGTGACAGGGGGTGAGTATTCACCAACATGCATTGCACTATACCCTAAAGTTAGCGTAACTACGACTAATTATGCATTAGCATAAATCGCTAATGCTTTTCTCGAGACGAAGCCTCACAAGCATGCACTAATACACTACAGATATTATCACAATGGAGAGGGACAGTTAATATATATTTATTTTGCAACTACACAAATGGACAGAGACTCAAGACTTATGTAGAAAACATGCACGGCATGCTGTTAGTACTAGGTAACAGATAAGGATTCAAGTATTAGGGAGTACTACTACTATTAAGAGCTACAAAAACTATCGACAAACCTAGATAAAAGTCTCATTGGCCGCTGTTAAGGTCCTTTATAGTTCGTGGGAAAATGAGGAGTCGGCTTGTAGTTTGCTAACCAACCACACCCACCAACGAACCGTAGCCGACCGAAATTTATCACTCTTAAAGCACCCTACCTTGTCTAATGTAATTGATATTACTTGATAAATTTAAGTATTCAGAAGCATAAAAATGAACGAAATTATTATAGCGTTACATTGATGAAATATTTTCCCTTTGTATCCTCTAAATCTATTATTACGATTCACTGTAGGACATATTTTGTCAAGTGAAGCCGAGTCTCTCGTGTAAAGTGTACAGTTTGCGACTCGCGGACTCATCCAACGAGTCTCTCTAACGGGTGCCTCCGGGGGGAGGAGGAGAGGGGGGAACAGAGAAAAAAAAGGCGTGAAGCGCCGCCGTCCTCAGAGAGTCCCATTGTCTCTCTCTCTCTTTTCCTTTTTTATTTCGCTCCCTGCCTGCAGCAACGTCGACATTTCTCTCTCTCTCACCTCTTTGCCCCCGCCATCAACCGAACTCTTAATTTTTGGGGCCTTTTTTCCCTTAAATCCTTTCTCTTCTGCCCTCTCTCACCTTGTTCCCTCTACTCATCAAGGCTCATCCCCCTCTTCAAATGCACTTCACCCCTTCCGTTCCTCGCATCCATCTCCGCTCCTTCACTTACACGCTCACTGCAATAGATTCCACCGACAGAGGTTTGTCGAATGTAAAGAAATAATCATCGTAGGCATTCTTTCAAATGTGAGGACGACTCACTGGGGTAGGGATGGGCAAAAAAATACCGGTTTTCGGGAGTACCGATACTATTTTCCTTTTAATCCGGTAGTACCGACCATTATTTAAAACCGTTACTACCGACGGTACCGGTACTATAAATACTGGTATTTAGACAGCGCTGCCATCTTGAGTCAACCAACGGCACTAACTACGAAAATTTACTAACTACATTAAATTTTCAAATGTTCTCCTAGGTCTTCCTACTTTTTCATACTTTCGTAGACGTGAAGTTGAGATATGTTCATTATAATTGTTGATGTAATAGATGAGTTAAAATTTTTGACGCATGCCGAACACCTGAAAGTCGATGAATTTGAACCGTATAAATACAAATACTTATTCATATAAGTTAAGCGTTAGAGTGACCGCAAGGATTGATCACTAAAACAGGGGATTTTACCTGACCACAACATTAAAACAATACCCATTGATATTCATGTGATTTAAAATCATTCCAACCAAAAGCGATGAGCGCAAGCACATAGCGTAAGATAAAAAGTATTTACTGAATAGCCGATGTATATTCCCGATGAATATTCATTAAGCATGACGATGGATGGAAATTTCTGTGTATCTTTTTGGACTGATATTATAATTTGCGGAAACACCGGAAAGTTAGGGTGAAACGTATGTAAATATGTAATTAATTAAAATATTAAATGAATCACATAAATGCCGCTATAACGGTATTTTTTCGTCGGCATTACCGAGCGAGGAGTATTATTGCTTTTTAATACTCATCAAAAAAATACCCGTAATTTTATGAGTACCGGTCATCCCTACACTAGGGTTAATGTGTTTGCACTTAAATGTTCACTATTCAAGTGTATTTCTTGTGAAATGGTAACTGCATTAATAAATGCATACCCTGTTCAATTCTGATACTTCCAGAGCACAGAAAGACCAGCATTTTTTTTAGCAACCTTAAAGCTCTGAAATATATTTATGACCGTTTTGATCGTGGTTAGTCCTACTTATAATTTTCCTTACCACGTGGACTTCTTGCCTCCCCTTCGTTCGTGACAGTATCTTTTTTCTAATTAAAAATTCTTTTTGACCGATTCGTTTCTTTAGGTTCTCAGATTTTCGCGGAGTCTCGAATTATGCATCTCGGCTTTCGACATTTCCTCCACGTTGTGATCCCTCTTGTTCACAATTACTTACCAATCAAGAACATGGTACGACTCGCCAACCGTCTTTATAACATGGTCCAAAAATATGCTTCGATACTACTAACCTGATGACGCCAGCAGGATGCCTGAGAAACTGTCGTCAGCAAAAGACAACGCAACGCGGGGGTAATTCCGAAAGCCGATTAGCATTAATCGTATTTTTCCCCTCCCTTCATTCCACAACATAAAACTCTTTTTAATAAAAATTTTTTCTCTCCTTCTTATACGCTAACCCAACATTCTTCTGTCTATGAAGCTCTTTATTATATCTCTGCCTCTCCAGTACGTCTAACATTCTGTCTTATATATATATATATATATAAATTTCTAACGGCCCAACTCATAGCTGTAGACCCACAAAATCTTTGCTGATCTTTTCTCAATTCCTTTGCAAAGAACTTCCCTCGTCGGGAAACCTCTTTTCATGAACACTTCCTTAACCTTTGGAATCCTTTAGCTATACTATTATTTGATTTATATTTTTCCTACTACGAAGCAGAGAAAATGTCTGTTCGTGGAAAGAACAGAGAAGGTGCGAGAGAGGAATGGTAAATTGGGAAGAAATTAGTCCCTCAAAATTAGCTGGAATATGCTGATGAGAATAGGAGTGCAATCACTGTAATGCAGCGACAGTGATGCCCTTTAAATTGGCCGTACTGTAAAGGAATATTTCCAGCCGAGTGAAGGACCTCGGGGCAAATCTAACAACCCGTAGTGTCTTTCAGTCACGTTTCGCAACGCACTTGATAGAAATGGACATAAAAGAGATGTAACCTAACGCGTGATAACAATTAGCAATGTGATTACCAAAACATACTAAATTCTTTGCAAATATCTATATCTCTAGCATTCCCCTTTCTACAAATTCCTTCCACCTCTTATCACTCCCACATTACCACTATACCCCTGAGGCCCCTATCACAGTGTACACCTTGAACATCCTTCTCTATTGATCCACTTACCCTTCACTTCCCTCTCTTCCTCCACTATCCCCATTTACCCTTCATTTAGTATAAAAACCTTTAAAATTATCATATACGTAGTTGAACCTTTGATGTTGCTTTGCAAAGAAACAATGGTTGCCAGCGTTGAAAATGATTGCTGTGCTCTCTGCTCAACTTTCTTTCCAATAAATAAGTCCGTTGACGAAACAATTGTGTGAGAACCAAGCGTGATATTAAATGTAGTCATATGCCTCAACTCCGAAGTGACTTTTCCAAATTTTCTTCTCTTGTTGATGTCTTTGAAGCAAGAAGGAAGTTACCACTGTCAGATTTATAATTTTGGCTTTAGTTTTCTTTATTATATTTGAAAATTCCGCTGTTTCCAATAGTTTGTGAGGCAGATGTTTTGAATGAATAGATTCCGCGTGGTTAAAATATAACAGACTTTCTATCCCACTTCTGCGCTAGCATAATGCTTTGTCTGTTGAAAAAACGCCGTTTGGGGATGAAATGATTCCTTTATCAAAGAAGAAAAAGATTTTGATTTTTATTGTTAATTATTCATGTGTTTTTTAACCGAAAGGAAGAAATATTTGCTATTCAGTAGAACATTTATCACCAAATAACAATAGTATTATGATGGGTAGAGTAAGGGATATTTTTTAATCGTAATGCATTTAGTGATATATTCGATTCAGTTATTTTTTTATCTAAGACTTCAGGCAATCGTGAGTCGTATGATATGTCAAGTATGGCGCGCGGCCGAATAAATGATTAAATGTGAGAAAAATGATTCCACTAGAAGATTATTAAGTGCAGGATAATAATTATTACTTTCGTTATTTCAGCTTTTTTTATTTAACTTATTGGCAATATATTAGTACTGGGCAGAGCTATCATTTATGATCAGGACTTATTAATCTTGATGGTTATTGAAATTGTTTTTGTTTCATTATTTTCGTCCAAGTCTAACTTTATTCATATAGAACACAGCGTGCTAAAATTTAAGGAGGACCAATTATTAAGGTATCGTGGAAAGAAACCATGCTAAATATATCCAATCCAATTGACACGATAATTTCCCTATGGTTTTCAGTGTGCTGTACCAGCAATTTTATGGCATAATGCGCACGTGTGGATAAAGAAAAGATTTGTTTTTATTCCCTTAAAATAGAGTTCTTTATTTTTTTCACCCACTGCCTTGGAATTAATTTAATAATTTTTCCGAGTTCTCGGAGTCACTTACTATCGGGTTATACGCTTTTAACTGTGTAAGCGCTATGCTTATATTTGAATTGTGCGCCATAACTAGTAGGGTGAAAACTCGTACAGGGGGCACTGGAGGTTACTTCCTTCAGGGTGATGTGCCGTGCTTGGCGGAAGTCGGTCTCGACCGTAACTCCGTGCTGTAAACATTGTATCTCCAAGTACTGAATATACCACATTGCATTGAGTACTGAATACCTTTATTTCGCAAATTATCCATGATTCTAACAAACTGAAAATTGGAAAGATTTTTATATTCTGTACATCTCATTAAATATTTCCTTTCTCCCGCTTAATTTCAAGGGATGTCCCTTGCTTGTATATATAAGTATAAAGAAATACATGTACAAATGGATATAGAAATAAAAAACATTGAGAACAAAGCGTGTGTTCCGGAAAGTGTCGGAGATAAACTCTCAGCCATTGAACGGTGCGCCGATTAAGCTATTGAACGAAATAATGACTTAGTGTTATAAATTCTGAGTTTCATTAGAAACTGAAATATTTTCACTCGTACAAATATTTAGGAGTAACATTACCGAGTTGAAGGGTAAATTCTTTGCTTGCCTTCCAGATTCAACCTTGGTATTTCGAAGAAAAACAACATATATCACTGATCACTTCAAGAGCGTGGCGAAATAGATTAATTTTGGACCTGTATTGCCTTATCACAATGAGATCAGTCATTCTTTGGATAAGAAAATAGCACTTAGATGTATTTTCTTTGTAACTTTCTACACCATTGACATTTTCCTCAGCAAATTTCAACGTTTTCAAGAGGCTACTTAGCGAAGGAGTAGTGAGCATCTTTTTTGATTGATTACATGAATTTTTCTGATTTTAAACTTTTATTAATTAATTTGTTGTTTTAGTTCACAGTGTACTAATATTAATTGCTGCTCATGAAAATTAATTTATGCCTAGCTTTCGAGAACAGCTATTGCTTGCAGCAGAGATATTGGCCGTGTAAAAAATGGTTTTATACATTGATGAAGGAAAACTGCAAATTGCATATCACGAAAATGAGCGATAAGGCATGCAATAAGCGCGAGTGAATTGGGCAAACGTGATTTTTTTTGTCTTGGACAGGGGTCAGCAAACCTTTGAGACGTAACATTTGTTATTGACAAAATTACGTCACGTTCCTTCGCTTTTATGAGAATGACAATTTGAAATACAAGCAGTAAAGTTGCTTTTTTCCTCCAGATCATACAAGTTATGGATATTGAAATGAACATTAGGCCAAGTTACATTTTATGACCATTGACCTTATCTACAAGTTTCCCTGGATCTCTGTACAAGAAGATTGGACACGTTTTCATGGTTTTCTTGTAAAACATTCCTTGTTTTCTTTCGGTGAAAAATTTCCAAATGATGCGAATACACCAGGTACCTTAAGACACTCAAGAGGGAAATATTTCTTTGGTAAATATCTCTCATGAATCCTTAAACTTAATACGCTATTCAATTCCAAGTGTGGTAAACGATTTTCTATTAAACTCATAAATGCAACAATAAATATTCCAGAAAACAGCGGCGTAAAATGATAGACTATAATAAGGAATTAAGCAGTCCATATTAAAACAAGTGAGTTTCGTTGAAAACATTTTAAAAGTTCTAAGATTTCAAATTTAATGACGTTTAGTGGTCATAGGTATTTTAATGTTATTATTTCCCCTTTTTTGTTTTAATCCTAACTTCCAAAATGAGTTTTACTCCTAGCTAATTAAGAATAAAAATATTAAATCTCCTTGTCCCATTTTCAGCGTACGCAACTGAAATAAAATAATGTGGCAATCAGTAAGATACGCTGTGGTGTTTGGACAATTTAGAATCATTCCGGGAAATTTAGTGAATTCTGGACGTGAATGCTTTAGCGTTTTGATACGGTCTTCTCTGTTGTGGAAATTGTCTCGAAACAATAGGAGTGACAAGCGTATCACTGAGATAAACCGGGGGGACACTTAAGTAAAATGCCACCAAATTGTTGCGGAATAAACAGATAAAAAATGCTGATGAAAAAAAACCCTCTTGAAAAGAATTGAGAGTAGGAAGAGGAAAAAAATGGTAACAAACAAACATTGCATTTTCTCTGAGAAGAAAACAGTTTTCCCCCGAATTCAATTCCTCTACCCACACGCAAATGCCGTTATCTTTTGCCTTCGTCCTGCCTTCCCCTCTTCCTCTTTCCCTCCGTCCCACCCCCCCCTGCCTCCTCCCCGCGCCCACTTCCACCCCCCCTCCCCTAGTGATAACACTGTTTGACTCCACACACACCTACCCGGAGAGAATTTGTTTCTCCGGATCCCATTCACTTCCCCCGCCCACAACTCCATCCCTCCCCGCTGCCCGCTTGCTCACTTTCCGTCACCGGAGCAAGAGGATACACAAACACGCACGCACGTTGTGACAGTCGCACAAAAGCCTCCCTCCTGCCCCCTCCCCATTTTCCTCCCATCTTTCTCTTCCCACTTTTCTCTCCTTCGTACCCTGACCACCCAAACGTTCCCCTCCCACACACATCCCAACACACACTTTGCAGAAAAAGGGATGAATAGCAGCATTTGAAAGGAGAGGGAAGGGCGGGGATAAGTGGAGCAGAAAACAATCCGCGTGGCGTGCGGCGCGGTGGGAGTGGGAACGGTGCTGGATGGAAGAGATATGGGCGAGTAACGAAATGAGCGAGTGAAACGATAGCGTCGCGATAAAAACGAGATGTTTGATGGGGAAATAAAGGGAACGGGATGAGAGGGAGGTACCGTGAGTGACGGTACTGTCTGGGAGAAAGAGAGTAAGGAGCAGCGTGATATAAAAATGCGTGCGGGTTGAGGGCTCTTTTTTTATGCGTCTCGGGCCTTATCTCTGTCCTCTCTTCCCTGCCACCCACTCCTCTGCAAGCATTCATGAGGCCCAGGGTGTGTCTTTCGGAGGTGGTGGGAGGGTAGTTGAGAACGGGGGGTGGATGAAAATGGTACTCGCTCGCGATATAAACCGTGGATTGGATGATGAGTGTGGGTAGGGCATAAAAGTGGCCCATCACTTGATGTGTCCGGGTGCATTATTCTTTTCGTGGCGGTCTGATCAACAGGGCTGGGGATGAGGGGAGTCCCAGTGAGGGATGCCAATAGGCAGACAAGGGTGTGTTTGGGGGAGGGGTTGTATTGTCGCGTGTGACTCGATCAGGGGGGACGGACCGTTGTGGGCGCGGCTTCTTCGAGGTCGTCGATAATATTTGGGGAGCGAGGGAGCGGACGTTATGATGCCCAAAAAGCATTCCTGGTTGCCCGGAGGTTGAAGAAACTTTATTTTTTTTGTAGCGGTCTCGTCATCGGAAATCGTGTTTACGTGTCTCTGATTTCTGGTCAAATCCTACGTCACAATTTACTAGCCCAATGTCTGTCGTTGTACTGAGATACCTAAAATCATTCGTAGTTATCTTCTACCAACGGAAGTGACTCAATAGATTCGGATGAGGTAGGGGTTGGAATTGATTTGAGACGCAGCGTCAGCATTACCTTAGCCGTAAACTTAAGGGTTTCATCGATAAAATGACTATCTCTGTAATAGTGTATTGTCCTCATAGCGTATTTGCGCGCGGTTCTCATTGATCCAGGAAAACTGCCGCCTCGTAAATTTTATCCGAAGAAACCTTCCTCGGGATGAAGTAGCCTTGAATGGCTCCTTCCATAGTCTTCCATGGCACCCGAAACTTTATACGACCTCCAATGGGGTTTCCAATACCAAAAAAATTCTCCAAGATTGAATGAAATTTATTATTAGAAAAGGCAGCACATATCGGATTCACTAACAAAACCTACAATATTTTAGGTATTATTTTATTCCTACCTACCACTGTAAGTGTAAGAAGAAGTAAATTAAAGTATAGGTTATTTTTTAAGGCCCATCAGATGTAGAAAAATATTACTCTATCTATTTTTACGAGAAATTGGATAAAATATTACACATTAGGTACTCCAAAATTTGATGAGCAATTTTCGAAGGCCTTGAGAAACTTTTTTTCTCATATTTTGAATCCCCTGATATTTTTTAATCCAGGTGATTATTTTTAGCATGATTGTCATCAATATGCCCTTTGTAAAGTACATGTGTGGAGTGCTCAATTTTTGCAGAACACTGGTGGCATCTATTATTTTATGTTCATCAAAGTATACTATTTCGACCTCATATGGCTTATATTTTTAGTCATCACCTTAATTCATTGTATATCACAATGTGTTAGTTCGTTAAATGCACTCATAAAGAGTTGCTACTGAAATGCGATTTTGACGACGTGGTATTTCGCTCAAATGTTTGCTGCTCTTTGGTTTATATAACTAGTTTTAGTTTGCTAGACACACTGACTACCATGAAGTGCTTAACGCAAGTCGTTGGTTGAGATCCAGTATTCTTAAATAAGTGAAGTTTTACTTTTTAATTGCTTGATGATGCTTTTGCTGCAGGTCAAAGTATTTCTAATAGGTAATTGTTCGTGATTTATATCTCCATTTTGTGTATAGACAAACACCATTTTTAAGAACCTATGTGTTAGTGGATTTTTCGATTCAGATATTTATCTCATGCAGATATTTTTTGCGAATCTTATCATGTTTTTCAAAATGTATGGTAACATGGCTATGGATAAATCGAGATTAACCTCTGTTTGAGTAATTTAAAATGCCTCTTTTGAGCTCTCAGCGTGGAAAACCCATTTTCTCATTTCAGGTTATAAATATCACAAATTAAAAAACACACTAAAGAAAATATTTCTTTAGGAAAAATCTGAAAGAAGTGATTACTGACTTGTAATTACAGTCTTAAAAACTCATTTAGCTGTATTGTTTTATTATTTGGTCAGTTTTATAGAAACTACCACATGATCTGTATTTATCAAACCGAAGATTGGTTTTGTATCAGCTCTCTTCTTTGCCATTCGCCTCATTCCTGCATAGTTATGCATGTTGACGTCCTTCACGATTTGATTAATGAATTCCATTCTTAGTCTTCCTTTATAATTCTTCCCATTTCTTTCTCCTTCGAAAATTGTTTTAATTAGGCTGTTTTGTCGCAAAATGTGTCCAGTAAAATTGTCTTTCCCTCTTCACAGAGTGTTTAGTATCCTCTTTTTCTCTCTCCAACTCTTCGTAGGACTTCTAAGAACTAGCACATCCTAATAATTTATGCATTTAAAAAAAACTGCTCACCGGCAGCAGAATTTGACATGCTGTAGGATGAAGAACTGTTGACGGGGAAGTTTTGAGCAATTTTTCGATTGATAGTCATGAATGATAGGTTGATCATAAATAAATGCTCTCAATAGAAGATTTGAAGCTTTCATTTCCAATATCATCCTTAGACGTCGTGGATTGTTAATAATTCAGGAGGATACTCTTTGTCTTCCTTCCATTTTTGAACGAGAAGAGTTAAATTTGAGCCGTCCATGACTGTCCACCTCCAGTCGGACTCCGGTACGGGGCTGGGCTTTCATCAAGACCGGGAAAAGGCCTGGGTGAGGGCAATTAGACCGTCCCTGGAGTAGAATACTCTCCGACTCATTGCGCTGGCGATGTCAATGGCTTGGTCGGGGAGACTACAAGTAGGAGAGGTGGATATTATTTGGTGCTTTTTTGAGTTTCCATGAGAGCCGGTCGTGGAGCCCCGGTAGTTCAGTCGCGGAGACTGTGCTGACGACACCGCTGCCTCCACTGCTGTCGTCTCTCCTCGCCCATGAACTAACGGCTACCTTTATTCCTCCCTAGTGACTAGCGCCCTCAACGATCCGATGGAATCCACTGTGGCTTTTCTATTGTGTGCATTTGAGCAAAGAAACCTGCGTGTGCTAGCAAATTGTATTCTTTGTAGTTTTCCCCGTCCATATCCGAATCTAGTTCAAACTATCCCCGTATGGAATTGTAACAATTGTGCGAAATTTTACCTGATGATTATAGGAAGAGGATGGAAGTTGATTTTTTAACAACAGGCACTCCTTGCCCTTTTTTAGTTTCTGCTACTATTCCTTTAATCCACTTACGTTGCACCTTTAAAAGGAACCGTATGTAGTGGAGCTTTCGCAGAATTTTCACGGTGCTTGTGCTTTTTTCTACGAAAGCGTTACAAAGGTTTGTCTTCCAGTTGACTTTAGGAAACACCATAATTTATTTGCCTTCATTTCAAATTATCTCGGTATTATTGATTGCTTTCCTTTTGTGTGTTTTTGTTTGTAATTGACACTTTTATGCCGCTCAATCTTCATTTACTTGACCTACTCGTGAAATAAAGTGCACAGCGATCTTAATTTCACCTAAAGCGAGTCTACTATTAAGCAAAAATGAGTCTACAATTAAGGACAGTCCTTTGCACCCGTTGATTTATTCCAGAACGGTTTGATATACATACTGACATTTTCACGAAATTCGGAGGCAAATTAATGGCCAATCTTGGGTACACTGCAGTTGCATCAACTTTCTCTGTCTTAAATCGTACAACCCAATACATACCAATGAGTCATGAGGGTAAAGGGAAAGAGGTTAGGTTAAGAGGTGTGAAGGGAAATCTTCTGTGGCAGATGCTATGTATTTCTATTTCTGAAAAGATCCTGGGTTTATGCTACACTCGTTGAATTAGTGTAATTTATGGCCACGAATTCATTTTATAATTCTATATTGAATAAGTCAGCTATTTATATTCTGATAATTATGACACAACATATTAGCTAATGCATTAGAATCCGTTTGGTGCTACAATTTTTAGTAACAGTTATGAAATTACCATATAAATATACAATTGTTTAGAAAAATATATACATAGTACTTGGGGTCATATTCCGTTCCAATTACCTATTTTGTCAAATGTTACGTTTTCTCGACCTCTCGGAGTTACATACCATACTGACTTTGGGAAATGGTCCCAATAAGGTACCGGGAAATCGGTACCGGGGTACAATGATCTAGGATAATCAATGAAGGGTGTGTAAAAACTATTGCGAAGTAAATAAATCAGCATGAGATAGCGATTTATCTTAATGTTGGGTGAAGTAACTTAATGGAATTTCGTCATATAAATTACAAGAAAACGATTGTCAATATCCAACGTTGTATTAAATGGTCACTGATCAGTTTCCTTGCTAACACATTATCATTAGAACTACAGTACGTCATTGTTCACTAGTGATTACGCACATAATTTACAGGTTTCTGTCTCTACTGCGTGGAATTTATGTATTCGAAAAAACAACATTTGGTTATTTCCAACTCATACAGCTGGGATCATATTCCATTGCAAGTACCCATTTTTTCAAATGATATGTTTTATCTTTGCCTCTTATATTATACGGTGCAAATATCAGGAGGTTTAGACCAAATAATAAATTTCTTTCCAAAAAAACAAAAGTTGCAATAGAAGGACAAATATTTCTTATTTAAGTAAAATTTACCATATTTTAATAAATGAAATATAATTACTCAACAAAGAAGTAAAACCAAGCAACCAAATTAAAGTTTATAAATTAAAGTAAATAAAACATCAGCTAACTTGAAATGTAATTTATAATCTTGAATATGTCCATATATTTTTCTTATAAATGACTGTTAATTATATATGTAAACCGTTTTATCATCAAAAAATGATTGTAAAAAACGCATTTCATTATGTACCATTTAGTTATAGCCCTGAAGATGATTGAATAATGATCGGAAACGTTGGCAAAATTAAAAAAAAATAATATTATTTGACCGAAAACTCCTAATTTTTTTAAGCTTCACGTGAAATCGCGACATGAAGACCGCTTCGACGAGGTCCGGCCTTTTTTTCTGTCTGGATGACACATCGGACGATTAGACCAGGCAGACCGACCTCCTCGTCCAAAAGCTAAAGGGGCAGCGGAGTCGGCGATACAGCAAGGGAATCCTCCCCCTCCCCGCCCCCGTAAGATACGCCCTCCTCCCGCAGCCTCCACAATTTTCCCAGCCCCAGCACACAGCCCACTTGCCGCTCTTGCCTCGTGCCCTCCCCCCCCCCCCCCTATGCCCGCATACCACGCGGCAAGGTTGAGCCCCGTGCTCCCACCATTCGTCTATCGGTCCAAGAAAAGGAGGGGGGATTCAATTCACCCTCGAATGGAGCCCTCAGACCCCCTTTGTTCCCTCAACCTCAAGACCCTTCCCACCCCCCTCCTCCTTCCATCTCCTACTCAAGACGTGCAGGAAGCCCATCCTCCCATTTCGACCTCCGCACCCTCCCTCTCACTACCCCGTCCGCTTACCAATCCATCCCTCCCTCGGCGCATTCCTCCTCGTTCATCGCATTAGCGGTGCTTCTCCCTCTTCTCCCAATATTTTTCCTCCTTTCGACCCCCGAACCCTCCCACCTCCCCAAGGATCCACAACGGCCCCTTCTCCCCTCCTTTTCCCCTCATGCATTGGATCTTCCGTTGACAGTCTTTATTTATTTGTCTTTTTTACGAAAAACGCAATGATTACTCGGTACCTGCTCGGCTCGTAATCGTCGATTCTTCTTAATTTATTTCATTCGCTGTCCTATTACATGATGGCCATATTTATTACTCTCATTGCTTTAACGTAGATTTATTTCTTGGTTCTCATCTCTAACATCCTCACGTATCAGTCTTGAGTAATTGGATTCTCATAGCATAATTTATCGTTGAATTAAATTAAGTGACCAGCCGCAAATTTGTGCATTGGAGGCATGATGGTTTAATCATTTTGTATGAAATTCAATTTCCATCGATAAATTATAAAATTAATATGTAGAAGCATTAGTAGAAGGTGGAAATTTTCTACCCCAGAGTAACCATAAACACTGAATGAATTTATTTCAGATCTATTTGTATTCGCTTTATAACAGGCCTTGGCAAAGAATTTTGCTGATTGAATTGGCAGTGAACCTCGTGTCTTCTCTTCAGTTGATGAAAATCATAATAAAAAATATTTATTCCTTCAAGAATGCTGTCTCCAATATATTTTTAAAAAATATGACGTTTTTGATGAGAGGCGTTTGCTGCCTTTAAAATAAATTGCTGCCATTTAGTTAAAGATATGGAATTAAGGATAACGCACATCAATCAATAGCTCCGAAGTCATATTAAAAATCAATTGCTTCTGCTTGAGGATTTTGAATTGTTTTCAAGGTTTAATTATAAAATCAATCCCTCATCGGCTTTAGTGTTTCACAATGTTCTACTGCCGCGAGATAAAAATGCCACAAAATTCTGACTGATCTCCATGTTGCATCGCTTCCTGTGCTTTTAAATCTCTTTGAGGCATGACATTTGTGGAAATCGCGTAGATTAGAGGTAGCCAACCTACCCTAGTAACGATGCAGGATGTTGTGGGTGATGGAACGTTACGTGCTACTTTGGTAAAGCATATAAAAGCAGTGGGGTACGAAAAATGAATGAAATAGCCTTGATATTGACGGCGGAGACTCCGTATACGTACTATAGACTAAACGGGCCGGAATGTATATGTGCGCGCATATTAGAATAAGCGATGCGAAGGAATGGGAAATGAAAGTTTGGTGTGTGTGTATGATGGCGTAAAATGGGTTTGGGAGGGGAGGGAGGTGGAAGGAATGGAGGGGAGGAATGGGGGCGGGAGGACTGGAGGGGGGGGGGGGTGAAGGAGCGATAGGGCAGCGGAGCGTGGGTATTGAGGATTCAATTGACTTGGAGATAAAGACGTCACCCCTGCTCTAAAGGGAGAAGATGGATGTTGGTTTTGATTCCACGGGTTCTGCTATGCTCCGTTGCCTTTAACGTGGGCTTCGCGGAAGAATAAAAATACCATCCGGAGGAAAAATGATGGGTTTAGCGTGCCCGTATGAAGACGCATGCGATATGCTTATGAGGAGAATAGGGAGGGTTTATTTGGGGGGTGGGGGAAAGTTATCGACTCCCGAGGTCTGCCTTGTCGGAAAACGGTACCCTGGTGCTGTTGGTCGGTCGTGCCTGAAAGAGAGGAGCGCGCTCATTCGTCCTTAGCGCAGGGTTGGTTGAAGCTAAGCATGCAAATAGAATGTGCACCGGCATTATACTGCGAAAGGTCACCATGGGAAAATCATTTGACTTGACCAGGATTCGATTTTTTTCTCTTTGACACGTATCTTGCATGCGTGTGCGTGCCACATTGTAGGCATACTGCTCACGAAGAATTAGGTTTAGAATGTGCCTTCCGGGAGAATATACCTAATGGCTTCAATGATGAAAAACAGCGACCCTCTAAAAACCATTGGAATGGCGTAGTGATTGGGTAAAAGGGAGGGGTGGACTATGTAGAGCATTATATCGGAGACTGTAAAACCATTTGGCTTTAAGGTTTGCGCCCTATCTTGATGGTCAATGATGCGTATTGATAAATCAATTTTGCTTGAAAAATAATTCAATTGACCATCTTCCGGATTTGAGAATTAATCACTCGATTTTTGGTTAGTACTTAGGTGGTTTAATTTGTATATAACCAATTTTTACTTTCTGAGTAACTGCTAGAAAATGTCATCTGCAACCCAATTCCTTAGTCAATAATGTAAAATTCAACTGAATTGAGACAAAAATAATCAAGGTTTAGTGAAATTGTTACCTATGGCCATGAAAAGATACTAGTAAGCAGTTAATGAAAACTTTCAATATTTAAGCCACTAATTACTTAGTATTTTGTTACTATAAAATTTGCTGACATTTCTGTTTGTAATTTTTGCATGTGATAAGGGTTTGGATTCTAATTCCAGCCTCAAAATGGTCTCCGCTAACGGCGTTAAAACGCCCAAGTTTAAACGCCAGCATGAAAGTTTTGGTTGAAACCTCAAATTCTAATAAGAAACGGTGGCGTCCCAAACGTATCTACATCATCCAACCTCATTATGGTCCCTATATTTGAACCTTTTATTTTTATTAAGTTAGGTATAAAGGTATAGCCGACCATATACTGTTCATATTTAAACCCCAGAGGTGGTTAATAAGTTGGCCGGATGTAACACTGAAATTCTGCGAACCACGGCAAAGAGATGTAAAACCTTATAAATAGAGTACTTAACAAAATTATTTGGATGTTAAGGAATTTCCGTGCAGAACTACATTCCATTGCGATCTTTCAAGGAAATTTCCGGCTTTCATTTGGTAAGTTTTAGTCATTAAATGAAAGGAATATACTTTATTTATGAAGTAGTTGTTATATCTTTCTGACTTGGTATACTTCAGATACTTCACTCACAGTGAGCCTAAAGGGAGAAGAAGTTTTGTAACGTCTCCTCTTCAAAACCCAAATATTGTGGACTCAACGACCAAGTAGAGCATAGAGGGTACGTTTTCCTTACTAATACAGTGCTAGGCGGAACAGTGTGATGCCACTTCAGCAGTCAGAGTGAATAGAACGCAAAAATTGTGCACCTTGTAATTTATATCACTAACTTCCCCATTCCCACCAAAATAACCGGAGAGTTCAAAACAAAGTAGAGGTACTACGAATTATAACTAGGTATTAATAGATAAATAGTTATATCGACACACCAACAGCCTCAGTAATCTCACTTCTACAATGATTTATTGGAAGTAAACTCAGACGCACTTTTTAAACAGCCAAGTTCAAATGTGTATTACACCAGGGGCTCAGATTAGAGTTTACAATTTGAAAAAATGCGTAGGTTTTAGCTTGAATCCGTAACTGTAACTGCAGTATTAATTCGTATCGGTAACTTTTTTATTTTCAAATTTAATGTGTGGAATTTCACTCTAGTTTTTTCTCATATCTTAACGCTTCCAATACTTAAGTCTTTGGCAAAGTAACTGCTATTTACCATAACACAAAAATAAGAAATTATTTTTTATTACAGCCCTACCATTACTGCAGCCTACATCTAGCCTTTTTTGGCTCAAAATGAAACTTAGGGCTTCACTATATACTCTCGAAGCAAGGAATGACGGTTTATCTCCTTGTAATAATGTCCACGCGCAAAAAATATTAATCACAACTGTTCAGCTTACCTCTGTGCCAATTCTTTGTCTCCAGAATGAAATGAACGTTTTTTAGAAATAATGTGTGCAAGCGCGAAGTAGAAGCCTTTGAGGGGTCGCTTGGTAAATGGTTATTTGTTTCTTTCTCTCGCACGTTAACATGAATACAGCGGCTCCCATACAAAAACACGACGCCTCATTTCTCAAATGTCCGACTCATTCTTTAGTTCCGTTGCAGTAGGCGTACTAAATAACGGTAATCTGCATTACAAGACGCGTTATCAGGACACTCTTCATTTTAATTTCTCACTGGCCATTTAGCCGTCCGCGTGGCTCGGCTGACTCCCTTCTCCAGCCGTCCTGGCTGCCGGCGCTGAGTTATTAGCCCGCCCTGCCGCAACTCGGAAATTCCCAAGCTAATAAGCGCTTTGAAAGGAAATAAAGTGCTTTAAGTCCCATTCTCCTCTCCTTTCGGATCAAATGAGATGTTAAAAATCAGCGCTTAATGGTTTATAATCCTGATAAAGTCGTCAAAGAAGCGAAAATCTTTATTGCTCAAGTCTCATCATCCTTTTTTTCTAACTCGATGAGGAAAACAATGCAACATTTGGAGAATAAAATGCTGCTGTCCCCCTTTCACTTAAAATACCGCTCTTAGCTCAGTCGAGGTCATTTTTCACCTTTAAATGTTATCTTAATCCGTTGTACGGCCCTATAAATCTTTTCGGTCTTAATTAAGGGCTCTGACTTCGCGTTTGAATAGAAGATGATGTTAAAAAATGTGTTCAACATTTGCGGAAATACGTAAGTAAAAGAAAAGGTTTCTAATTCCATTTTTGATAATTTAGGACTATGGATGTTGGTACATCATAGGCAGATTGGAGGCTGCATGGTTTGCTCCTTTCGTAGCAAAATGTTTCTCTCTCCTGACAAATATTTTTGGGAGAATTGAGCATTTATACGAACTCACTGTGTTTTCAATAAATGTAGGGAACTCTGTTGTTTGCATTAGGGACATCTTGATATAAGTTTATTAAGAATTACATTACATGAAATTATCAGACTTAGTTTGATTAAATTCAGCCGCTTAGCTGTTCAGCTAAGGCAATAATCATGCAGCGATATTTGTTTCTAATAAATTCAACAGAGTCAGGCGAGATATCGTGGAAGTTCTTCATAATGTGATGGCTCTGTGAGCCGAAACGCGTTGTACGCAATAAACCATTTTGTGGAAAAGTGCAATTGTTTCTCTTACATTATATTTGTTTCTAATAACTCCTAGTCATGTCTTGAGATAGCAAGAAAATTTATTTTTTAAATGATGAAGAAATAAACCGTGCAACTTTCCATGCAAATTGTGCAAAAACATTTATTTTATAAATAACTTAAATGTGGTTTTCATGTGTCATCGTATAATTAACATATTGTTTTTTTTCGCTTGTCGATTCGATATCATGCTAGCCTTTTCTTAATGAGCTCATTTGACAACCGTAGTATTTCAATCATTACTTAAAAGCGGGTATTCTAGTATTTGGTCTACTCCATAAAGTAGCTTTAAAATGGCATTAAGCATGTATGTTTGATTTGTAATCAATCTTGAATTGTTACAGTTAAATATCAAATGTCGTTTGTTTTTTATGCCTAAGTAGCTCATGGCTGACTTATTATTCCCCTAAGTCACCATACCCCCTTGCTACATGCCCGTAAGTCAGCATTCGCTGACAATGAACTGAGAGTAAAGATTAGATAGTTACAAATGAACAGATCTATTGCTCCCTCTGTTCAGAGTTTAATGGGTTTAAAAAACACTAGGGCCATTCTATGGTCCTAAAAAGAGGAAATAAAATGGAAATAATGTAAGAACAATTAGGAACGGCCGTAATTTGGAAAATAATGGCACAATCGAATGATAAAATTCCGTATGCTAATTCAATCAACCACGGGCTTGAGTTCTGGTTTGGGCATGCATTTTAATAAATTTTTTATGCCCCATAATGAGAAGATCGTGTGAATTTCAGGCTCCTAAATTACGGAGAGCATTGACTTGAATTGGAATATGAAAATTTGATCTTGTGGTGATTATCTCCTCGAGGGATTTTAGCTGGAGCAATATTATTTTCAGAATTCTTTTATCTAGACAAATTTGAGTTCACATAAATTTTTCAGTTGAAGTTTAAGCTATCTGAGACTATGTAAAGCAATACCTACCACATAATACGGTAATGTTTGGCAGTTTTCAAAACTTTTTGATCTTATATAACATTCAATAACCACCGCCGCGCCGAGGCTATGGGTAAATTTTACAGCTTATTTTTTGATTCATGTTTCAGTACCTCTCCTCCAACTTTTCCGCCTATCTTGATGTTCATAGCTGACAGCGCCGATTTATTTGTTTCATTAACAATATCTCGAATACCTAACATGCTACGTAGTCATTATTGCTAGATATTTCTTCAACAAATGTCCTTAGCTCGGAATCCAAGTTGTTCAGCTTAACTAAGGAATTTGGAGAGCCTTGGTTACTAGGTTGATTATTCGCTAATATGGCCGTGCAAGGTCGTGCGTTCAAATTCCACCTTGGGATATTGAATGAAATATTTTCAGGTTTACGATCTTAGACGTTACGGTGCGATACATTCTAATCTAAGTCTACTTCTATTAATACTTATAATACAATTATTGCCTATCCCCAGCAGTATAGCTCTGCATCAAAAGTGCGGGATCCCTTGATTCTCGTGTTGGTTTCCAAAGCACACTTATGTTTTTGTCCACCAGCGACTGACGCACTATATTATTCTATTCCTCCCTAATCGCCATGCTCCCTTGTTTGTAGCTTTATTTTATTTTTTAAGCTTTTCGACAGCTTAAATGATTTCAGTATTGAGGACAGAAACATCAGTATTTCTGTAAAAATATGCGATCACCTGAGCAAAATTACGCGGAGTACAACGATGCTCGCCTTTTGTGAAAATGAAGGATCCGATGTTTTCATCGTGACTGGCCATCACTACCTCACTTGCTTGTAGTGGTCACCGGGGAATGATGATCTAGGGAAAAGTGTGGGAGAATTAGAGCATAAAATGTTCATTGAATTGCACATCTTAACCTTTTAGAAGCTGTTCGTAATCCTGCACATCCCTCCCGCTGGAGTAGGAGCTGTGTGGAATACCAACTTTAGGACGTCACTTCCGCACGCAGTGACGACACGCCACGCATCTTACCCCAGGGGAGGGGACCCCTTTGCCGGTTCCACTTCGATCGCATCGGCCACTCCAATCACGCGTTCCACCCCTGAGGCACCCACCCCTCTAACTGCCCCCCCTTAGTCCCCAATCGCTCCCTCACCATCCTCTCGATCTCCCTCCCACCATCGCCACCGAGCATACACTGAGCATCGAATAGTAATCCCATAAAGAGTGCCATTCATCTCGTGTCCAGCGACTCAAGATTCCGGGCACGAATCCAGAGCGTCGCCGCCTCGGGCGCACGGCCATCATGTCCACGCTGACGACGCGACGCCGCAGCAGGGGCGGCGGCCCTGAGCCGCCCCTGCTGCCCCCCCCCCCCCTCACACGAGAACACGGAAGAGAACGGCATCTGTTGTTGTCGTCGGGTGCCATATAACACTTGCTCATCCCTCTTATATGTCCATCCTTTCATTCATCCTTTATTCCCGTCTACTCATACACGGGTTCTGCATTGTTTAGTATTTGCTGGGATACTGTGTCAAATATTTCCCCCCCACCCAATTGTCTCCTCTGAAACACGGAGTGAATCTCGGAAACAAAATATGAATTTAGATTTTTTCATGAATTTCCTTTAAATTAGCAAATTTATCGATTCTGTCCCATCTCTGCCCAAAGAAGTATCCGTAACTGTTTTTCTCTGTTTCTTTTTAAATGCATTACCTATGTAATGTGATAATGAAAATTCGTGTGTTCATGCAAATCCAATGATCTATTAGCATGTGAAATATGGTTGTATAACAAAATATCGCATATTTTCCCTACTGTCCTATTAAATCACCATAAAAAATGTCATTCGCATCACAAATATTGTTAAATTAGAAGGTTTATCAGAGAACATCCTATTAATTCGTATAATCAGTAACTAACTGCACTCAGCAAAAAAAAGTTTCCGTTTCCGCAAGAACCTGTATTTACCTAGAGTTTTTTACTCACATGTAAAGCCAGGATTAATTTAGCAAATGTTTTCCATAATTTATCAATCTCGATTTCATAAGTTCTTACTCATCGGGTTTTATAGTCCCTAAACCTCTAAAGGGTTACTGCTCTTAGGCTTGTTATGAGAAATTTATAAATGTTGAAAAATGGATACTGGCAATCAAAAATGTGTGAATTTAGATGCCTGCATCCGAATCACAATCCTTTACCTAGGGGATGCAATAATCCAAAGCATCCCACTACATTCTCTCAGTAGTATATTCTACAGCAATTAATATCCCTAAAATTCAGATAAACGCAAGTTTTAATCTTTTTTAACATAAGTTTGTTGTTAATATTATATTGTACATGATTATTAATTATTATGGAAAAAGAGTGGCAATATTGACACGCAATAATGTTTCTGATAGGGTAGATGTTTATTGCTAATGACGTGAAGGTTAGGTATGGGTAGATAATGTATTTAACTATGTAGTATCAACGTAATTTGTAGATAGTGGCAGAAAATTTCAAATTAAGGTAGCTATCGATAACCAAGGAGGAGGAAAGAATTTTAATTATTACAGACCTAATTTTTAATGCGTTTTTGACCGAAATATTTTACTAGTTCCATCATAACTTGATGTAGAGAAATAGTATCGCTGCTAAAGGGCTCACTAACTATGTAGGTTTGATTATACTTTGCAGTACTTAAAATAGGTTTGCGTTTTATTTCCTTAGCAGCGATCAAGTAAATATTGTTAACGTAGTAACGTTAAAAAAATTATATTCAAAATACAACAAAATCTAATGCTGCGATTTACTATAGGACAATAATATCATTGAATATTCAAAGGTGGAAGGAAAAGCTGATATTTTATAATTGTCTATTTAATTGAGAGTCCTCCAACTGAATGCAAAGCCCTTTTTTATTCATTTTGGAGATTTCGACCATCTATTTTGTAGAATGCAGGTAAGCCTTCAAGGAAATAGATTTGGGCTATTATAATTTCAAGTATTTATAGAAAAAAACAATTCGCATAGAGTTGACTTAGCTGTTTGCCGTGTTTCATTTCGTCAAATGTCAACTGAGTACTTAGGGTTGAAAGAGGGATAACATATGAGTCGTTGATGATCGAAAATAACGCAAATTTGAGTTACGTGATTTTCCTCCTTCCTTTCTCCGAAAAAATATTATACATGGAGGAGGGAAGTTTTGGCTCCCTACTTTTGCTCCTTCATTCCAGGAACATCCGTCGACGATTCTGTCTCCCCCCAGAGTTTCTTTGTTATTTTTTAATATTTAAAGGTTAAGGAACATAGTGATCCGGCCGCTCGGGTGGCAATAGGCCTTTAGTGTTTGCTTGAAAAGTGCGGGAGAGTGTAAAAAAAAGAGGAGCGTCAAAGGATAATATTAGTTGAGGATTTCGCGGGCGTTTTCTCCTTTCCGAGACTTCATTAGCGTGGGCTATCAGGCGGCGTATTAAAGCTTTCAAAGAGCTCTTCTCTCTGCCGCCCAAGCGAGCAGTCGAAAGAGTAATTGGCTTCCCGTCCTCGGACCCCTAAAAACACCCCCAGCAAACGTCCTATCCTGAGTCTTCCCTCGGGGATGAAACCCTTGAATAGGCATCGATTGAAGATGGCGTAGAAACATCGATGTCAGTGGTCCGATTGTGGATGCCTTCGCCACCGGAGGTCTGTCACAATTCTATCTATCAATGGTTATATTCTACGGCTTCTTCTCAATACTTCATGCACAATTAAGCTATTATTATCAGTAACAGAACCAGTTAGGGACTATTACCAGTTTAAGTAATATGTTTTTTGGGAGGAAATGTAGAACATTTCTTGCATATTATGAAGTAGGGGCATCAAGTATTCGTACTCACCTAAAGTAAGCTTTTAGTTACGTCAAATATAGTAATTACATCTAAATTCTAAACTACACTAAATTCACTAGTTCACAATTAACTTTGTGGTATTCCATTATGTTTGTCGATGAATATCTTTTACTAATACCACAATGGTGTCTACGTGGGGCAGACAGGTAGAAGCTTCTGTGTCAGGAGAAAAGAACATTTAAGTGCTTATAAAAACATCAAAGAGGATAAAAGTATTGGTAAAATCTTCTCGGGTTTGCCGCCGGGTAAGGCTTTTAAAGGCCTTTAAAAGCCTTACCCGGTGGCAAACCCGAGAAGATTTTACCAATATTATTCGCCGGGAGAGCCTAAGATCTTTTAGGATAAAAGTATTTTTGCTAAACACTTAATATGTAGCAGCCACAGGAGTGATTTTACAATGAATATTCTAAAGTTATGCAACGATTACCCCGAATTAGATTCAAGAGAGTAGTTGGAAATTTTAAAAATTTTGAATAACCACGACAACACCCTCATTAACGAATACCTTTACCCTTCCTTTTCCCCTATTCTGCCCTCCGTTTCAAACTTCTTCTCCCCTTCCGTTACGTAACTACGGAAACAATAGGATAAACAGATCTCAATTAATGCCTGATGATGGTGATTATTCACTGAAACCCGGGTCGCTTAATTTAAATAAAAGTGGTATTACTAAAAGATATTCACTGACAAACATAATGGAATAACACAAAGTTAATTATGAATTAGTGAATTTAGTAATTACGTCACTTTTTGAATTATCATCAGATTTGAATTATCATTATCTTTGTTAGTAGCACTGCAAATGGTGCATAGTTTTCTTCTCGATACTTCTCCCCACACGTTTTAAATTATGCGTGGTAAGCACAAATAATATCTACTTGTAACCGGCGTCGACTCAAAACATCTTGGTTAAGCATAATTTAAAATCTTAAAATTAAAAAAACGACTTTAGATATTTTCTGACTTAAATATATTAAAATCCGTCTCCAACGCCAAATTCTACGAGTCGCATGAGTTGACCTGCAGACTTCGCGCCACTGAATCCTTTCATGTTGGCAGTCGTCAAACGTTTGTTCTATATTATTTGCAGACGAAAAACTTCAATATCTCGTTCTCAGTATGCCCTTTGGCATACCAAAATTACGCAAAATATCTATCACAACTTACTCGAGATTGTGGGGCACGAGGAGGGGGGATTTATGATATCTTACGTTGCCTTGTGTGGAGGATCGTTAAATAGTGACCAAAATCATCTTAAGTCATATTGAGATACCTCATAATAATACATCAGGTCTATAATGTTATCAATTAAATGCATGTTCCATCTGGAAAACAATAATTTACTAAAATATTTTTACACAATTTAGAAATTTATATTTTTTTAATGGGAAAACGATTAAGGATTTTTTTCATGTACCTAATGTGGCTTGTTCTTCAACGCCTCAATGAAAAATAAAGGTTGTCCTGTATTTAAGTGTTGCCTCGGTAGATATCCTGCACTAATCGTCACTTCGTTACTTAAGGATTTGTTTTCTGCTCTCCTAGTAATATCATTCTAGGCAACTTTCCCGGCCTATTAGTTAAATATGAACTCCAATCGGGCGTGTGAAGCCAATTTTGAAGCCAATTTTCAAGTGGAGAGGGATTATGCAGCATAAAAAATATTTCCTATATCATCATCTGCAGTTCTTCATTATTCGGATATGTAAACTAAAGCACTGCATCAATCTTTGCATTGTTCCGTCATTCTTCTTGTCTACGTCTCTCTTCATTTGGCAAATGCACATCTTATTCGTGGGAACCTACCTACTATAATTCTATCCATCTATTTCCTTACAAACCCGTCTAGATGCTTAAATGACATCCAAAATCCACCAAGTTCTCGGTGGTGTTAGACCTTTAATGGATCCTTTTTCCTCTGCTACATTTACTTTTTTTAAAGTCAATTTTGTCTTCAGCATCCACCTCCTACACCATGTCAAGAATACTTTTATGCTTTTGTGGACACCTTTTTCACATTAAATGTTATTTCACAAAAACTTGGCGTGAAATTTTAATACTATACTCAGATATTTAAATGTTCAGTTTGTGTTGTCACATTAGTCACACTCTGCTATTCGACGTTTAATAGTAAATTTAACTTTAACAAATATCCCGTGACTCTTATTGGAAAAATATTAGAATGACAATCATCATGCAGTTCTGAAAACCGTTCCTATTGAATGATTTTTTCCACTTGCTTAACAATTGATTAGTCAAATAAGAAATAACTTACTAAAAATAAATGTCTAAACTTCGCTTTTTATCTATTCGATAAATCATGATTTCCGGATATTTAAATGTCAAAGCCATGTATTTTCTAATTCATAATATATTTTTTCAAATTTTCTTAGTAGTACTCACTATATTTTATGACCCAATGAAATTTAGAACGAAATCGTCCAAAAAGTTTTTCTATCGGTGTAACCTGCCTTGTCATAGATTTGCGTGTATGATTTTCCTGTTGGAATGGATAAATAATTTTCTATTTCAATTAAGTTCACGTTCAAGAGGCCAATTCGATGACAACTTGTACTAGTTTTTCATTAATCGTTGTAAAACCGATGGCTTATTTAGATAATATGGTGATGTGTAATAAATTGTGTGTAATAAACATCGATGAGGCATACTCGATGCCCTAGCGATGTATTTCATCCGATGCTTGTTCCGTGAAAATGTCCGCGTTCCCTGTCCGCCCCTGTTCCGCCCGCCTCGCCCACCCCAAGCGTGGTGGTGGCGGCTCCTCGCCCACTCACCGCAAGCCCTCCTTTCATCTCGCGGCGCGGTGCCGCGCTCCTCTTTGACGGAGCAGAAGAGCGCTCACGCCCCCAAACAAGCTGGCCTCCGCACTCAAACCGCTCCCACAGCGAAAATAATCCCCTTCCCATGCGCCGCTCCCAAGGCCGGGCTCCGCACCTGCCCTGAATCCTGGGACCCCCCCCCCCCCCACAAAGCCCCCTAACGTACTTCCTGCGCTTCCCCCTTCACTACTGGGTGCTACTGCCATACTGGTGCCTTTCGCCGAACGCGCCCATTGGATCCCTCATCGAAGATGGCTCATACTCTCAAGTTCATGTCATCCACATGACTTGTGCAATTTTCTCTAACCATTCGGCCCATCTAAACATTGTACCGTCATCATAGTCTTGTTTTAAAAACTGATGATTGGTTAGTATATTATGATTGAGATATTAATATGCGTAAATTTCAATGCGAAATGCGAAACTTTTCTCTACTATCAAGAGTAAAGGTTATTTATTCAATGAAATCAATCATTGCATTCTGAAATTTTCCGTTTTTATGCGATTTTTTTAACACCTATTTTCTCCAGAGATATATTATTTTAATATAGTTTTGAGTTATAACGTGTATGTCGCGTCAGAAATGTAACTTTTTTAGCTCGGATATTTTCCCTATTATTTTTAAATTAAATTAATTACTCACTGTAATACTTCATATATCATCGAAGAAAAGCTGGAATACATAATGAAGGCATTTTCTGCGAACGGCGTGCGGAAAAAAATCCAGGGTTAAGTCTTAAATGTCACATTTTCTTGATGACTGAGCTGTTCAGTCTTATTAAGCAAATTTTTTATAATAATATAATAAAAATAATACTTTTCAAAACTGCTTAGATTTTAAAATGAAATTCGAATTTTGTCTTTATTAGACTAAAGAAAATACGCGCTCTAACTACCAAACTGCATTTCTCAGTTCTTCCCTATTGCTCTTCGTTATCACAATCCTGTGAGCTCGTCGTAGATATTTGCCTTGATTCCCTTCCGTTAGAATTTCTCCTCCATTCCCTCTCCCACCTTTTCATATTTCTAATGACTTTATTTTCCCTGGGAGGGATAGATAATAAATTCATACATTCATTATTTGGGTCTCTTTTATGAATGCAGGTAATTAGAGTGGCATATAACATCATTTAATGCATTTGGTTTCCTTATAAAGAATTGGACATCTTAGTTCAAATCATAAAATTTTTTAAATCACTTTTTTATCTTTATTTCGAGATATTTAACAAAAAAAAACAGTAGCCGTTTTCCATGAAGTGTGTGCTCCAGGGTGGTATTATAAAAAAGAGGAAAATCTTGTGAATGGGTTGTGTCTTTGATATTGAACTGTGTGTATTTTGTTAGTGGTCTTCATTTTTAAACAAATATATTACTTAGTGTAATACTTCCTCCAAAATAATAATAATCCAAGGTTATGGGGGCATTTTCAACAAACGGTGGTTAAATTAATCAGGTAAATTAAGCTTAATCCTAATAATAATATTATTCAGATAAAAATATGTATATATAATAATATAATAATAATAATGGTTTTTATTCCAGATTAGATGAATACTATTATTGTTTATACAATGATTTGTCTGGAATATAGGTGCCCCATTGGACAGTATCTCCGTTTTGGGGTCACCGACTCGACCATCACAGATGAAATACAAAGACAAAAACATAGAATAAGTGTGTTGCAACTACAATCACATAGATGTTGTCGTTGGTGCTTTGTCCGTAGTCTGCAGTAGTTATTTTTTTACACTTCTGTGTTAGTTAACACTGCGAGTAGAATAACATTTAATAAATAGGAACAGTGAAAACATGTATTAATCTTTATAGCTTTTTGAATTTAATTATTACACATTCTTCAAAAATAAGTACTTTACAACACTAACAACAATTAAACTGTTATTTACATAGTCATTATAAAAAGGTACAACAAAAAATGTATAAGACATTTGCTTTTGTTGTTATTGACATACACTCATTTTGAATTACATACAAGAAATTTTATATAATCGATTAATAAAGACATCTAGGGATGTATTCTGCACCAGATTCTTATAATTTTTATGTTTGTTAACTTATTGTACAAATAGAATAAATTTTAATCGATGGAAAAGCAGAAATATTTTTTAATTTTGCTCATAAACATATAAAATAATAATTCTTAGGTAACTTTAGCAAGTAAGTGCTTTACATCTTTAAATCCAAATAACCATTTCCTTAGGCGTAGTGCAAACCCCTTTTCATTTTTAATTTTAACTATTTCTTCAGGCAGAGATGAAAAACTTTTAGGCCCTAGATATAGATAACTCTGTCTAAACAATTCAATTTTAGGTCTAGGTACATGTACACCAGGGTTTCCTCTTAAGTCATAACCTCTCGGTTTTTCTCTTTCACCTCCTCGATTATAAAAAATTCTTAAGACCTTAAAAACAAAAAGATGTCTAAGAGGTAGGATGTTCATCCTTATAAACAGTGGATAGGAGTGTGCGGTTCCTGGTGCTCGTACCATTGCCCGTATTATCTTTTTTTGAGCTACCAAAAGAGGTTGCAAATTAGTTAAATATGCTCCTCCCCAACACACAATACCATATTCCAATCTTGAATTCACTAATGCATAATATACCATTCTAAGAACAGAAACTGGGCAGATAAATTGTAACAGGTAAAATTTTCTTATCACGTAAAGTAACTCCGATTTTAGTTTGTTAATGTGTTGTTTCCAGTTGCAATGTTCGTCGATACAAATTCCCAGATATTTAATGTAACTCACTCTGTCAATCAATATACACTGATTACAAAACAAGGCATTCTCCTTAATACAATTCATGCATCTATAATATAACACACTGTTGACTGGTGTAGTTACATTTTTTAGATTAAATAATATATATTTTGTTTTACTACTTAGTACCATCGAGTTAATGGAAAACCAATACTTAAGTTTATCTAAATCACTTTGCATATGCATTTGTAATTCATGCATACAGCTGTCGGAGTAGCAAAGAGCAGTGTCATCGGCAAATGAAGTAAGTTTACCATGAAAATTTCCGTTACACAAATTATTTACAAAAACTAGAAAGAGTATTGGTCCCAAAATTGAGCCTTGTGGGACCCCACGTGTAATATGTATCTTATTACTACTACAGTTTTTAATATACACATATTGACATCTATCGCTAAGATAACTCCGGAACCAATTAAGTGCAATACCCCTGACACCAGCTTGTTGTAGTCTTTCCAGTAAAATATCGTTAATTAATTAAAACTTTTCCGTCATAAAAACAAGGTTATTTTAAAATGAATTTTGTTTTTACTTAATGCTGCTTGCAACTGATAAAATTTGATAGTACATTTCGAATATTGCCTCTATTATTGCTTAATAGAATTCCCCTTCTCCAATTTATAAAGCAGCAATCCTGTTTTTTGCAACTACCTATAGTAGATAAGGAAGAAACATAGGCTAACTCCAACGACTAGGACTGGGAATAGGGAGAGAAGAGGTTCACACTTGCCAATTTAAACTTCCGCATGTGTAGGTGTGTCTCCATTTGTGTCAAGACGTCAAGTCAAGGGGTCTCTTCCTCACAGAGCGGAGTAGGAAAACCGAAAAATCACTCTTGTCCCTTTCGTTAATGAGACGTTGTGCCAAATTCGATTTTCACAGCCGATATAAAACTTATTTAACTTTCAATTATTCCCGATATTGCATGCCATACAGCCTGCTGTTCACAGAGATTCACAAATGATCCATTTTTGATTATTTAACACTATAAAAATCTCATATAAGGTAGTAAAAATACGTGTGTTATGATAGTTTTGAAAAAGTTCATGAATGGAAGCTACCTTGAGTGCGGAGTCACTGCAATGTAAATAAATGACTATGTACTATTGATTTAAAAAATTAGGATATACCAATGGATGAAAAAAGGTCATACATTGTATATTTAAAAAAAATATATGTAAATAGACGTAGTGAACACCAATCAACCTCAAGAATTATACCAGCGTCTCAGTAGAAAAATTATTAAACTGAAATTTCTTTTAAAATGTTAAGGCATTAAGGAAACATATTAAAACATGCGGTAGTTTGCGATACAATTTTTGGCCAACGTTTGCAGAGAATCTTCTGATTATGAAAGTATTTACCTTTGGCTAAGGGTAAAATAATTTTACTCTGCGGCCACCTCCGATATATAATTTATATATAATGAGGCGGGTTTCATGCAATTTACGTTATCAGAACCTTGTGCGAGTACTTCGCATGTATCGCATGTATAGCATTTTGAAACTATTTACCATTTACATGAATTCCGATAAAATCTGGACGTAAAAATACAGTACTCTCCCAATTCCATTCTGTGAAACGGTCATTCATTTAAGTATTTACAACTTAATCCATGTTTTAAATCGAAAAACGAGAGTTTTATTTCCTTTTTATTGGAGGAATCTTGGTGGTTATTCACGACGTTATGTCCACCACTTCACGGATATTTTCGGCAATTCGTGCCATTATTTGGAAGGTTTAATTTCATAACTGGAGTTTCAATATTTATTTTCCTCAAGTGAGAAAATTGATGAGTTTTTTTCAGCTAGTATAGTTTAATCCTTAACCTTTGTGTGATTTTAGAATCGAGGGGCTCTCTTTATTCGTCCACCCACATTTTCGTGGAAGCTGTTCGCTTTTGTCCTCTCGCGTATATCATTTCTCCCAGTGAAATTTCAAGGCAATATTTTCTCGGCTGAATTCTTCATAATTTTTTGCGCTGACAGGGGAAAAGGCCATTGTTTCTCCACAATGACCCCTTGTTTAAACTTTACTCTTTTATTTCTCATTCTTCAACCTTTATTAAACTACGTTCTTTGATGTAATTACTTTCTTATATTCCGCCCACGAAACGTTATTTTCAGTTTCCCTTTCGAAAAATGCGTGCGATAAAGATCACTAATTAAAATGCACAATTAGATCACGAAAAATGAAGATTATTAGATGACACTGGTTTTTTTTACGTTTAAGGGTACCTCGCTTGAGGTAAATGGGTGTGATATTATCATGTTATTCCCTCTAGGTCTTTTGCTTCAGTGAGATATCGCCTCTCTCGTAGTCTTTCTCTGATAGTAAATACTTCATCATTGGATGTGTGCAAGTTATAAGTGTACGTTTCTTTCAACATCGATTAAGAATTTACTTAGGCAAAGTGGATATTTTAGAATTCACTAAGAGTTTTGACGTAACTAAATCAGAGGGATCGATGATTTTGTTTTCTGATTTACAAATTACGTAAATCAGAGGGCAAAATCAATTCAAATAAATTATACTATAGCTGAATCAAATAAATTGCGATGAATTGTAGAACAAGGTAAAATACACGAATTAATATGACTATGAATTAATATACTTGATGTTATGAATATGCATTTCATCATATTCATAAAATTACAATGTCTTAGCGTATATATTTTTGAGTTAATTTGATGACTTTTTTCACCGTTGTTATTACTTTGGTTTACAGGAACTGACTAAAGGTAGTTTTTTTAGATAAGTATTCTAAAATGAAATTAATTATAGAATCAAAATCGTTTATGTCCATGTTTAACATCGGCGTATCACAATAACGGCGGCGTTGCCGCAATATACTATATCGATACAACGTTTATGCATGTAAGAAATTTACTCAGGCGTTACTTTATGGAACCAAGTCACTATAAAATATAACAAATAACGTTGTCAGTTCCACACTAAACTTATTACCAATAAAGTTTGTGTGGAACTGACAAAGTTATTTCTGTATTAATTTGTTTATGCATGCATCTGAATTGCAGTACATGGATTTTGACCACCTCAGCAATATTCTTGATGCCTACTCTAATAAAAACTAAAATGTTTGCAACAATTAGGGGACTCAGACGCTGATGCACACAGAGGTTACTCTAGGGTATGCCCATGTTACCTTCCTACACGCTTCTCTCAACTCTGAATCCAATCGCAAGGATGCGTCTCATTGAGATTTTATGATGTATATATCAGGAGTTTAGGTCAAATAAAAATGGTTAACTGCTGCCAACGTTTCGAATATATTAATTATCTATCCTCAGGGCTATAATTAAATGTTACATAGTGAAAAAGTTAAAATTTATCACGAACTTAGGTCAAGTATTATTTTATTTTATCTAAACTCCTGATATTTACTTCATAATATATAAAGAGGTCGAAAAAACACATCATATGAATTAAGATTGTATTAATTGTACTTCGTCTTCGGGTCACATCTCTTCACATCATTCTCCATTATCTATTCGACAATTTTTTTTAATCTACGACACTAACTCATTACAATCTACAACACTTACAAAAGACATTACCCCATTAAATAATAGGTTTGATCAGTCCAATCGAAGCTCCCTTCTGAGTACCTTTTGCTCGAAGGACTGATACCATACCATTACCGAAGTAAGCGTTACTCGAACGGAGAATGGGCACGATATAAGAACATTTGACAAAATTTTTTCCGATTGTATGAAGAAATCAGTGCGCATATCTGAAGAATTGAATTGAGAGACGTCATTTTAACCACTCATTTATCATAAACATTTACCTTTTGCGTTTTTTCCCACAACCGTGTACATCTTTCTACAACCTTTATATTCATTATGACTCATTCTCAAACACTAATGGCCATCATTTTTTAACAAATAATTTTAGTAGTCAATTTCCATTTCATAAGGTAAGTCACTGGCACTGAGCCATTTTTTCTTTTCTCATTACATTATAGATGTCAGATTAACCTTAATACATTGCTCCAAAAAGTACTTAACTACGTACGTTACTAAGCTACCCAAACAAGCATAATTCAGTGCTGGTCTCCTTCCTGATTGTTTAATTCCACGTTATATAATGAAAGGGGTGTAAAAACCCTTTATTAGGTTCTCGTTAGCATGCTTTAAATGTTCAGAATTATCGGTAAAAAAACATCCATTTCAACCGTTTCAGTGCAAGTCTCAGCCTCACCAGGAATTCTCTTGTATTTTAACGTGTGCGTCCCCGTTATAAAAATAAGGCTTATTTTCAATGTTTGGTAACTTTACTCATGTAGGTAGTTATTCTCAATCATTCTACTATTTAAGGATTTCATTACGGTCCTTTAAAAAATAAAATAAATTAATAAGGTAGTTATCGGCTGTAACAAATGTCAATGTACCGGAAAATATGTCAGGGTTATCAGCTGTAGCAAATGTCAAAGTATCGGAAAATATATCAAGGGAAATCCCTAATTTTCATAAAAAATTATTTTATAGCTCTTATTTTTGTAAGAAATTTACTTAATGCCATAGGAATGCTAGGCATTTGATGAAAAAAAATCCTTTTATTACTTAACAAAGTAAAATAATAGTGGGAATATGTGTTAGGATAAGGCGTCCTGTTACATAGAATTTGAGTAGATGGGACAACTGGTGTCTAGTTTAAGAGTAACGCAGGGACATTAAGTAAACTATTGATCTGTTTATTATCACAAGCTGAATTAAGTTACATCCATGTATTTTGTTGCATGGGCTGATCCCATGAATATACATATGGATCCTAAACTTGCCCCCAGTGGGTGTTGCCAAACATTCCGCATGCACCGAAAAATCAGGACCAAGCAGACTGTAGCGCCACCACTCTAGAGAAGGTGGTTTTAATGAGGAAAGGCCGTGATTCAAATGGATATACTGGAAACAAAGGTGCCGGAATTGGCCTCCCTATTAAACCGACCATTTTTGACGCACAGAAGCGGAACCATGCCGAAGGAAAGGCCGTGATTCATATAGAGATACCTACTGGAAATAAAGGTACCGGAATTGGCCTCCCTATTAACACCGGTCATTTTTGACACACAGAAGCGGAACCATGTTGACTGCAGCGTGACCTACCTTTTGCGGAAAGCTAGGCAACAATCCTGCCCGCACAGTAGTGCAGAATATTTAGATCCATATGTATATTCACGGTTGATCCACTCCTTTGAGTCCAGAAAATGTGGTTCTAATAAGGAAAGGCCGTGATTCAAATGGATATACTGGAAATAAAGGTGCCGGAATTGGCCTCCCTATTAACAACGGCCATTTTTGACACACACACAGGCGAACCATGCCGAAGGAAAGGCCGTGATTCTAATAGAGATACCTACTGGAAATAAAGGTATCGGAATTGGCCTCCCTATTAACACCGGCCATTTTTGACACACAGAAGCGGAACCATGCCGATTGCAGCGTGAAAGCTAGGCAACACTCCTGCCCGCACAGTAGTGCAGAATATTTAGATCCATATGTATATTCATGGTTGATCCACTCCTGTGAGTCCCTTCCCAGTTCCTAAATCCTACACCTTTGATGTCCCCTTTCAGAAGCAGCTGAATGAACAATGGACATGCTCCAATCTCCCAGCCTTATCCCTTTAGGCTTGACCCTGATCACTACTCAGTCAGTCGCTGACGCTAGGGTGCGCACCCCGCACGCGAGTGCGTTTGCGGTAATTGATGGATAACGGTACGCTGACTCGACTTGCTCCATCTTCCATTCAGCGCCGAAGAGCAACTTGATCACTGCGTCTGCAGTCTCCTGTGGAATAATCCCTTGCATTCGCCCCCAAATTTGGGTCTTCTGCTGTTACAGGTAATAAGTGTCGGGTATCTGTCTAGATTATCGCCCTTTTGTGCCTTCTATTTTGTTCCATAGGACAATAGATTTAATACCTGTTTATACTTGTTGAATGAGAACGTTATTGTTCACGCAGAAGGTAATTGAGAAACTATGCTGAAATATGATTTGTGTGTTTATTGCAAAATTTCAAAGATTTTTCCTTTCTCTAGCAACGCAATATTCATGAAGGCGTATATATTATTTTTCTTCTTTCAAAACAAAAAAATGAATATGGAGACATTTGTATGTAATCGTCCATTGTTTCTGCGGTATTTCAAAATCGAATTGTATGTATTACCAAAGGAGAATATTGAGAGATATTTGTCTCTCCTGCATTATTATTTCTTTCTACTTACTGGATGAATATAGGATATCCCGGTCAGCATGCTCGTATTTCTATTCATCTCACCGCATGTGAGAAATACATTCGGAAAATTTGATGAATGGGAATTCTGCATAAAACTTCATCACGTGGATTCTATAAAATATTACCATTTGGACCTTTGTAGGTAAATATAATCCTGAAGGGTAAGATATATTTATGGTAACTTCAGGATAATTGCCTATTTTACCTAATACACTTTCTTTAACCATCAATTTAATTTTATCGGCCTTCGTGAGTGATGAAATGACTCTCTGGCAATAAATTCTTCCTAAGTAAGTATTTTCTTAACCAAAACTCTTTACACAATCGACTGTTCATAGAAATCGAAATGTAGCTTGATAAAAGCATCTCCTCCTATCGCGTCATTTCCCGCCAATTCTTCCCTCCACCCTACAATGGGTCCTCCCTCAAGCCTTCAGTCCGCTTACACTTTGTCAATTTCATCAATCCCATTTTTTCTCTTTCCGGTTAACCTCTCACTCTTACAACTCTCGCCAAGCTTCGCACTCGAGCCTCTGGGCAGACTCGGGTCAAGGGCGTGTCCTTATCTCCGGATTTCACGTGAACTTTTCCTCGTGCGCCCTTCCTCGTAGTCACTCTCGCCCAGCTTCCCATCATCATCGCCAACGTGCGAACGCCCTTCGCGGACCAGAGACTTAGTCCTAGGATGATCCAGCTCTTCGCTCCTCTGCCCAATATTCTCCCATCCCGCTGCCCATTCCATCATTTCATCTTCACACCGCAATTGATTCTATGGGAGCTCGTGAATCACTTCCCAAAGTGTTTCTCCGCTCGAGTATAGGATCATGCTATGATGGGCAGGGGCTGGTCCAGACCAGAGGTTCGGGGAGGGGGGGGTCCAGACCAGTGGCTCTTGAGGTATGGGATACCCCCCGGAAAAGGGAGGTTCGTTGGTCTCGTCCCGGGAATACGCAACAAACTATGTGAAAAATGGCGCGTTATAAGTGCTTTGGAAGCAAAATTTTGCCTTTTAAGAAGAGAAAGTTTTTACTAAATGCATATTTCCCTTTTAAGATCACAATCATGTCTCCACTTATTCAAAAATTATTTTGATTTACATTTGCATTTAGCTTGTTGTTCTAAAAACAGTTTTATTTGATGTAAAATTTACTGGATTTGAAGACAAATACCCAAAACCTTAATAGCAAAAAAGCAATTAATTAATTAAGGCTTTAAATTTGTCTATGGCAGAGAAATAAGCAGGGGTTTTGAGGGGGGGCAATTGCCCTTACTGCTGCCACCCCCCACCCATTGGGCCGCCAATGATGCTGGGTTGTGTCGGCGGCGATGTGCGATGTTTATAAATATCACATTGTGATATTGAGCCACCGTGAGTGGAATAAATGTCGCTATGTGATACCGTTTGATGTCATCAGACATGATGCTATTTCAGACGGAAAATATCATGGTTGACGGAGTAGCTACCTATAATAAAAGAAAATTGAATCAGTATGCTATATGATATGCGTATATATGATTTAATCGTGAATTTTTGAGCAATGAGCTTAATCATTGAGCCACCACTGCATGATTTAATAGATTTTTATTACAAGTTTTTCTACCAAATTATGTTGTACAAGGAAAATGTAAAGAATTATTTAAATTAGTTAATTGACTTTGTATTGAGCCAAATAGAAAAGGATTACATGTTGCCATGCGATATCATGCGGAGTGGGTTTATTTAAGCCATATAATTAACCTTGTATGATGTAATACTGCTATTCACCATGCGGCATAGAGGCAATACAAAGTGACTTCAACATGAAATTATATATTTTTAATCGTATTAGCTCTGCACGGGATAAAAAAAGATAACTATCGTTATGCGGAGATTTTTTCCAAACTTCATCACCGTGTGTGACTCCACTTTTAATGTCATATCAGTTTAATTTCATGACACTCTGAGCTTTTTGAGTGCCCCTAAAAGGAAATAGGTGTACTATGTGATTATTTTATGATAAACATGTAAATTCTCTATTACCTCTCTAGAATAAGAACTAGGATATTACAATTTTCCACAGATAAAGTTTTAATCGACCCGGGTTTCGATGCACTGCATCATCATCAGGTCGGGTCGATTAAAACTTTATGTGTGGAAAATTGTAATATCCTAGTTCTTGTTATGTTCATATCCCACAACATCTCGCCTGATTCCTACCTCTCGAGAAAATTAAAAGTTGGAATCAGTAATTTATAAACTCATCTTTCCTGGACAATTTCAGGTGAGAAACGAAGAAATCAACACTTTAGAAAAATGCAAAGAAGTGTCAAACGCCTTTTCGAAATCCACAAAGCAAGCAAATACATCCTGATTATGCTCTATGTTTCTATCTATAAGTGTTCTCATTACCGGGTAATCGGGTCCCAAGCTTCCCTCCCCTTCCGGTAACCAAACTGGTCATCGCCTAAATGGTAATTTGATTTGCTCTCCAACCTTCCGCCTAGAGTACCATATATGGTACGTAATACAGGGTGAATCTTCGGCGGCACTAATATGTGCATACATTGCTACATTTGCTTCGAAATTTCGTCGATAGGACGATGAGTCCTTCCTCAATACATAGCAGTTTGCCTGGTTTCTTACTGTTAGAATCAGTTGTCAATGTGTATGGTTGGAGGAAGGAGTGCGATAGACTACAAGCTGAATTAGGGAATTATGGTGTTGTCCTCGAGGTTAGTGCTCCATTTCTTCTTTGATAAAAGCCTTTTTGCACATATCATTCATCTTATTCAAAGTAAACATATATTTTTACTTGTATGTCGATCACTAAGACTCTTATGCTATTTTTGTGGTAATTTTGTGAGAAAACAATTTGGTGTACCTTATATGGTACGCTAGGCGCCTATGTGATCATTTAGGATCCTCGAGATTTTTTCTGATTTTTTTGTGTAATACTGCAGCTATAGCTGTACAAACTTGATCATATTCGTTTGAAATACTATTTTTTCTACATGGCAGGTTATTTTAGACAGTATTTTGCTAAGCTGTAAATTATCCTGTTGAGATTTGTTTTCGAAACTCCTCCAAAAAAGATCTTGACTCAAGATACCGCTATCGGATAATAAATGACAGGGCCGCATATCTTTGAACCGAATTTTATGTTTTATATTGTTTAATTTATGTTTGACAAAGGTTTGATTCTTATAGCTATTCCCAACATGTTCATGGTTTTAGGACCCTTACACTTGAAGAAGTTCTTATGGTATTGGAGGAAGAAGAGACATTAGATGTGAGAGAGATATTTGTTGAACCTCCAGAGCCAAATATCAATTTAGACGATGATTCAGCTGACGAAGATAGTGGCGGTCTAATAGACAATTTGTCCGGGAGGCAGTTACTCAGCTTAGCTGAAGTGGTGAATGTTTAACATGATGAAATAAAGGTTTTTATAGCTATTCTGGTACTATCAGGGTGTAGTGTAGTGCCAAGTAAGCGAAGTTACTGGGAGAACGAAAAAGATCTTCGAAATGATCTCATCCTAAATACCATGCGAAGGGATCGTATCCTTCAAATATGCCAATTTATACACTGTGCAGATAATTACCCCATGAATAGTAATGATAAGATGTGGAAACTGAGACCTTTCTATAACATGCTTCAAAATAAGTACCTGATGAAATTTCGGCCGGAGAGAAACATCGACTATGATGAGTGCATGGTTCCCTATTACGGCCGCCATAGCTGTAAGCAATTTATCAAGGGTAAGCCCATTCGATTTGGCTACAAAATATGGTGCTTGAATACACCAGACTATTACCAGGGAAAATCTTGAGAGCCAAACACGGACTATGAGGCTATATTTGGTAAGGCTCTTATGATCAAAATGCTTCACAATTTTCCGTCATCGATAAAGAACTTATCGTATTAGTTGTATTTTGACAATCTATTTACGGGGATCAACCTTCTTCAGCATCTAAAACAAAGGGGACTGGGTGGCACGGGAACAGTGCGTGAGAATAGGATTCCGAAAAATACACTGTCTATGAAAAAAATGTCCCGAGGAAGCATGGAAAGTAAAGTATCATGTGATGGTATATTCTTGATTTATTTGATGGATAATTCATTGGTTACAGTGGCATCAACTACTAATGGGGTAAATCCAGTCTCACCCTTAGGACGGTACTGTCAATCGAAAAAGAAAAGAGTAGCTATTCCCCGACCATATGCGATTAGCCAGTATAATAAGTACATGGAGGGCACTGATCAAATGGATGAAAATGTAGGAAACTACCGCATCGGTTTCCGGAGTAAAAAATTGTGGTGGCCATTTTTTACCTGTTTGATCGATACAGCAATTCATAATGCGTGGACTCTTATGAGAAAGGCAGGGAAATCTATACCCCAATTAGAATTTAGAAGGCAGCTTGTATTGACCTATCTTACTTGTTATGGGTCTATCCCAAGGGGTCCAGGAAGACCACCAATGAGGCAAAGTAGCATAAATAGCCAGGTTAGTGACACTATCCGCAAAGATGGCTACAATCATTTCCTAGCAAGCATTGCTGAAAAAAAGAGGTGTGGGCTGTGTGGAGCTAAATCAAGATATGAGTGCGTGAAATGCAATGTGGGTTGCTGTCTTGATTGTTTTATCAAGTTCCATACATCATAAAGATTCAAACCATAAATATCCCATAAATAAACCATACATCATAAAGAATTCCATGAATCATAAAAAAATTATAGATTTAAAGAGTAACGCTATCTAAAAATGTAATTTACATTATTTCAACTGAATACGTATTATACTATTTGTTAAGAGTTATGTTTCTGAGAATATGTAGGTATCTTATCCATTTCCTGTGTATCCATTTTCAGGATGAAAAGTAAATATGCATAAACACTGTATTAGCCCTTTATTTGCATAATACGTTTAAAATAACTTGAACAGTAATTTTACTTGAAATAAACTGCAGGGACGTATAATGGAGCAGATAACTCTGCATTACAACAGACACCCTACAAGCGCCTAGTGTACCATATATGGTACACCCTATATCTCAGAAATAAGAATCAATATTACTATGAAATTTTAGATTCTGAATTAGAATAAGGTAATAAGACGAAATTTTAAATATAAAGCAAATCAGAAAAAAAAATTAATTCAGGCGTTGAAGGGTTAATATTCTAAGCAAAACATTTGCCGCGTGGGAAATTAAACTAGTTGTTCAATACTCCTCGCATTCTGACGCTTTCTTCTTCTTCGGGATAGGTATTGATATTGTTTCACGAATTCCTATGGTCTTATTCCTTCCCCGTAGATTCTACGAATTAGTTGTAAAAAGAGTCTTCTCCTTCTACTACCAAGATTCTTCAGTAGCTCCGAATGTAGGTTTTCTGCTCCCACGGCTTCTCTACCCTTCATCCTTCTTAATTTCCTCTCTATTTCACTGCCAAATATCTCCGGCCAGAGGTAATCCTTATCTATTGTTCTTTCATCCTCTATATCTAGGTTCAAATGTCTATTCTCGCTGTCATATAGCTCCTCTACGTATTCTCTCCACCTCTCTTGGATATCTTTCTGTTCGCTTTATATCTTCCCTGTTTTGTCCTTAACTTTTTGGTATAGTTTCCCTCCCCCCCCCCTCCTACCACCCGATAACATTTTCACTTTTGCGTATAAAGCACCCACTTCCCCCTCCTCCTGCATCTTTTCCATTTCCTCGCATTGTCCCTTCCACCAGTTTTCATTTGCCCGATTCGTCATTCTCTGGATTTTATTATTTAATTCCTTGTACTTCGTATTTCCCAGGTCATTGTTGATGTTTTTCCACACCTTTCTCTTCTCCATTTTCTTAACCATTACTTCCGTAACCCATTAAGTCTCAACCCTTCTCTTTTCCACTGCCGCCATAGTTTTCCCCGCCGCTCTTACTATGCCTGTTTTTGTGATCTCCTATCTTTCCTCTATTGTTCCCATCCGCTTTGCTTCACCTATGTTCTTTTCCACCAGGTCTTTGTATTTCCTCCTTTTCAACCATTTTAATGGTTCAAAGTTCCACCTCTTCATCTTTCTACCTTTACAAAGCCTTTTGAAACTAACTTCAAAGTTCATCATGGCCAAGTTATGATCCGAGTCCGCATCTGCTCTTGGATAGTTTCGCGAGTTTTTCTTTTTCTTACTGCTGACTTCGCGTTACCATAATTAATCAATTTGGCATCTCTAAGTATCTTCCGGTATTTTCCATGTGTACCTACGCTTGGGGTGATGTTAAAACCAAGTGTTTGTCTCTACTTATTTATTTCTTCTACAAAATTCAACTGCCTTTTTACCGCGATCATTTCTTGTTCCTAGCCCATACTGCCCCACTTCTAATCCGTCCCTCCCTTGCCCCACCACTGAATTCCAGTCACCCATTACTATCAGGTTTTTATTTCCCGTAACTTCTCTAATTATTTCTTCTAATTGCTCGAACAACTCTTTCACCTGTTCTTCACGATTGTTGTTTGTAGGCGTGTATACCTGAACCAGTACGTAATTCGTCGGGCGTGCCTGTATTTCTGCCACTAGTATCCTGTCGCTCACCTGATCCATGTTTACTATCTTCAGCGCCAATTTTGTATTCAGTACCATGCCTACTTTACGTTGAATTTCGTCTCCCCCACTATAGAATAACCTTTAACTATCGCTCTAATAGTCCCCGATATCCTACCATCTCAACTCGCACTGATCACCAAAGCATCTATTTTCCTTTTATCCATTTCCTGTTTAATATTCTCAAGATTTTCGGTCCTCATAATTGTCTTTTCGTTCCAAGTTCCTATTTTTGCCACTGCTTTCCTCCTTTCTCCCTTTCTCTTCTTCTTCTCCCTCCTTTTTTCGTATCCTCTGATGTCGATGTTGTGCAATGATTTCGTGTAATGACGACCTAGTATGGATTGTATAACAAATAAGTTATCATCTCTAATCCATATTGAGCATTGAACGCGTAAAGAAATGCATTTGAAGTCATTAAAACTGTTATCTGTTTACTGTTTCATGGATTAGGCGAGAAGTTTATCAATGAGAATTTATTTCGTATTGATAACATTTATGTGTTTCGCAGGCTTAATGCAAATAACAACAAATTAAATATGATACATTGTTGTGCTGGATCTAGGCTTTAACCACTCAGACTAGACTAGCCTAATAGACTTTTAAAAGTATTAATTTAATCCGACAATCAAATCAAGTCAAGTGTGAATGCCACTGAGATAGAATTGGAAGTATGGGTAGACGGAAGAAGGAATCCCCGGTGGTGGTATAAGCCCGAACCAAAATTAAGTTGTGAATGAGAGCGCGGTTCAACATTTCATTCAAGGGGCGAAGTACTGTTACTCATAAACCTTACTCATTAGGTTATTAACCCTTATAGCATCCAAGTAGGAATCAGATTACAGCTGAAAAGTTTCCAACATAACCTGGGGTTTCCGACTCGGAAACTCCACGAAAGAAATCAAAATGCAAGCTTCCTCGGAAGAAGTTGTTTTCAGTATTACATACGCCTGCTTCTGCAATTCATAAAGTTAAGTCGAATCTGAATTATTTATGCATTACCAATAACTATAAAAGTACTCTCTGTCTGGTTCATTGATATCGCCATTCATTCTTTTCTTCCACTGCAATTTTTAAGAGGCATATTTAGTTCACCCCCTGTCAATTAACAAGTTTACTTTATTTTTCACCATTTTTCTGGATTACATCTGTCGGTAAATCTGTCGTAGAACCCCTAATTGTTTCGCCTGCCAGAATCATTTCTTTCCTGCTGTAATTAGTCCACTTTAACTACTGATACACCTCCATATTTCCAGTCCTCCATTCCTTATTGCCCTCATTTTTAAAAATCCTGAGCCATCGGTTCCCTGGAATTTCTTTCTTGTCCTCTTGGTCCATTGAATCCATTCATTCATGTACATTCACTTTATTTTTTCCACATAACTCTCTTAGTGCCTCTCCAGAATCTTCCTACTTTTCCCCGTTCAATTCATACACGTCTTGAATTTCTTCCGGCATAGTAGTAGCAGCGAACAGATTTTAAATGTTGGCGCGATTATGGTCGTATCACTCCCCAACCGAAATTACTCTACACACTGTTACATTGTTACATAACGCACTGATTAACCAAATCGAGGCCCGAAACCTCAGCAAAAGTACTTGTTCAAGTATGTTTACAGGGGGCGTCGTATAGGCGTCATGAATTATCTATACTGCAGTTAATTAAAAAACTATTGAAACACTTATTGCTGTTATTTTTTTGGAAAAGGCGCCAACAATTAAACACTTTACACCATCATAATCATTGATGACATTGGATAAAACCAACATCTTGGCAAAACATATCTTGAAGTCTACCCAAGTTGTCAAGCTCTTGTTTGACACTCATTCATATAGTTATTACACTCAAGATAAATTCGTATTCAATACTATCTGAAAAAAACCAAAAGCATGTTCAGTACGTGCATTGTACTTATGCAGTGTATGTCAGAACAAGGAGGAAGTAAGACATTTTCATTTTGGTGGAAAAAATCTCGGTGAATTCAAGCTTCATGGAATTCTATATCCTTGAATATTCCATCGTAAACAGTCGCCTTAAACCAGAACGGATTCTTTTTCGATGCAAAAACGTCTCATTGGATGAACGAGCGATCATGGATTTGAGTGTTATGACGAGTAGGTACTAATGAATACGGAGAGCAGGTAATTCTCTCCCCCGTCCCGTCCTTTATCGCGCGGCGGAAGTGAATGGCGGCGTGGGAGTCAACAGATTACGGCAACCGGGGCGAAGGGAATGGGAAACCCCGCGGACGGGTATGGTGCGGGAGCAAGTCGGAAGCTCGTGTGCTTTTTTTCTTCGCGGTTTTTTGGAGAAGGCAGGAGGGATTATGGGAGGGGGAAGGCGAATGCGGAGTTGGCGGTGACGGAGGGGGAATTGTGAGAGGTTTAATTAGGACTCTTGTTTGCATTGCGATTTCGGAGGAGCGGGGAAGTGCCTCTGGAGGCGGGTGGGCCGTATCTCACGCCACATCTCCATTGTCGGGCCCAGGAGACGGGAATGATTCCGAGATGAAAACGTTTGATATTCCGTTCGGTCGCGTGAGCAATGGAGGTGTGGAGCGTAATCCATTTAGCTTGAGACCAATGAATCATCTTTCTAGCTCAAAGCCGCGATGAATTACGACGCCGTACGTGTGCCGATCATCGGCCAATGTGAGTCAAGGAGTCCGTTGAAGGGGAAGTTGTCGATTCTCAAAGCGGGAACGAAGGAAAAGATTCGCGATATCTTTTCGTTGAAACAGAACGTGCTGTGTTTAAAGCAATTATTCAAATCCAGATTTATTTTAGAACATTCTGAATTTGGAATATTAGTTTTTTTGGCCCTTAAACATCAGAATATATGCCATCAGGCGTTTGAAGAAATTGCTCGAAAATTGAGTTATTTTTTTCTCAATGAAAACTACCTTTTTTTAGCTGAAAACCCCCAATAATAATGTAATACAATTTGACAAAGTTTGAAGTAATAAAAAAATGCTGCCAGACTAAAGAAACTTTCATATGCTTATGGTCAAAAATATTGGATCGTATTTTCCTTAAAATAGTGAGGTTTTCGATGTGGTTGTGGGCTCTAAAAGAATGTGTCATAATACAAGGTTGTTAATTTTATGTACGCAGGTCAACGTTGCAGCTAAGCGTTGCTTTACGACCATTCGCATTTTATGTAAATCGACCCTTCCAGTCACTGGATAATGAAGTGTATCTAAATTGTTTGAAAAAATCTTCTAATTAAATAGGTTGTGTATAAAATTTCCATTTCAATCGCTTAAATAAATTAATAATATGAATATCCCTACTGTGAAAATATTTTAGAACTATCTTCTAAAAATATCTCATGTGATTTAATTTACTAATATGGGAGGGTATTTTTATATTTTCTTATATTAACTTACGAGAATTTAGTAAATAATTTTAATATTTTCTCAAAAAGGACACTTTTTTCTGCTAAATATACCTAACTACTCTATTCCTCTACCGTTTTCAAGAAGACAGAAAAGTTTAAAAGGAACCCCATGAAATTTCCAGTAATAATAATAATAATAATAATGTCTTTATTCATCTGTGGCACAACAGGAATTGTGGTTGATTTCGTCAGTGCATGCATGCAATGCATGGTATAAGCCGTAAATCCCGTTAGTTTACATGAAATTTCGTTCCGTGGAGGAGTTTTCTGTGGTTAGCTTCTTTCCTATAGTGCCTTGCAAGTTAAACATCTTTGGCACAATTCCAAGCCCTACCCCACTATTCTTAAAAGGAAAGAACGGTCTGCCCTCGGCTGAGAAATTTATTTTCTGTGATTCATTGCAAACCAAATGTTATGCCTAACTGTGGGAAAAAGTCCAGTTGATGCATTGTAATTGCTGCATGAATCTTACGATTTTCATACAACCTTAAAGCTAAAGGTTAGCCTCTTAAGTGCATCTACCATTTTCATACCACTATGCAACAAAGTGGTAAGTTTGATATTTATAGCTGACAAGCAAAAATTTTCAGCAGGGGCAAGATCAGCACTTGAGCTGAATTAAAATATCTTTTCAGGAGATATAGCTATTCATTCCAGTTGAAGCAAGAAATGGCAAGATTTAAGAATTCGGATGTCATTCGTTGTCAATGAAAGTGAATTTCCTTAAAAATATTTTATTAAAACACTCTTTTAAATCGCAGGCGCTGAAAATGTAATTTACGACACAAAAGTTCAGTATCGTTCTCTCGGTGTTCTAGAAAATTTGCGCGTATAGCTCATAAACAGCTACAATAACGACGCTCAACTATACGATGCTTCGTTTGAACACGAAAGCACTAACGAAGTCCTATTTAAAAGTGCTTCTTTCTGCACAGTGCAAATCCACCATTCTTTATTCGAAACGACTGGCTGAGCCCATTTTGTTTGCTCAAGAGCTTTGTTGACCACTGTAAATTGCGCTCAAAAGGGTGATATCCGTAAACGCTGCCAGGATTCCGGAATTCGTTCCCTCCCTCTACTGTTTGCCGGAACAGGTAGGTGCGCGAGCCTAACCTTTGGGAGAGAGAGAGATATTCCTCTGTCTACCCTTTTTTGGTCAAAAACATTCATCCCGGTTCCCTCGCGATTCCCGCTCACACGGGAGGGAAATAAAAAAAAGAAGGACCCCTCGCTTTTCCATCTCACATCTTCCACTACGCCACTCCGCTTAATCTGCACAAAAACCTCGCATTCGTTTAATATGGATGACGGCCCGTCTGAGTTTCCCTTAAGCCATGACTCCTACTGCCCCACACATTCGCCCCGCGACCACTGCCTCCGAATTCCGTCACTGCGAAGCAAAAAGGGATCAGACCGGGGCATCTGCTCCCTTCCAGCCTCCCAGCGCTCCCTTCCGTCTCGCGTAACTCCTCTCCTTCTCCATCCATCCTGGACCTCCTCGTCCTTTTCCTCCACCTCGCATCTCCTCCTTCCTTCTCTCCCTCTCCCCCTCATCCTCCACGCCAAGCCCTTCAGAAACATAATAAACTTATAAAACAAGTGCTTTCGTAAAATCGTGCCAGCCGCACTCCGCAGGATGTCCAGCGCACGCTTCACCCCCCTTAAAGCCCCACAGACTCTCCCGACCCCTCGCGCCCCTCCCACCTCCCCCGTTTCCACACTTACAACCCTTAGTCCGAAAGCAATTAGGAGAAATCCCTTTTGTTGTTGTGGGAGAGGAAGGGAAAGACTATGCCGGGAGTGGGGAAAGAAAAGCTGTGGGCTTGTGTGGGTGAGGAGGAGGGTGTATTTTTGGGTCGGGGATGCTGGATGCGGGGTGGAGGTCCTTTCAGGGGGGGCAGGTACCTAGTAATTGGTGCCCGGGAAAAGGGAGAGTGAGTTGAGAAGGGCGCGCCGGGGCAGCGAGGGAAAGAAACCTTAATGGTGAAAGGGTGAACGGGGGCGGGGGTGGAAGGACCTTTTAATGGCCTCCGGGCGTGTGGCTGTGGATTTTCGGACGAGAATCCCGTGTGTGATGAAACTCGTGCGGGAGGGCGAGAGAAGAAGCGAAAGGAAGGGAGAAGCCGGCTGGTGAGAGATTCGTTTTCGTGTGCGCTCACATTTTGATTTAAATCGCGTCGTTTTTTTCTTCGTGCTGATGGCCCGAGGTTTTTGATGCACATAGAGGAGGTGTAATTACGCGGATCTCAACTTTTTAAAAAACTCTTTCGTGTAAAAAATGGGTGAAATACTTAAGTTGTTGAATCGTTTTACTGAGAGCACAGGTTAAATTATTTTAAGGGTCGACAAACAGCCAACATATACAATTTAATATATTCATAAAATATGCACTTATACTGTCTCATATTACGCAGGAATAATTCGTTTCCTTTACCTGTGGCTCGACCGTTTGTGGGGGGACCGTTGAAATCGATAAAGGTACTACTCCCCTCTACGGTCGTGGTGGTGGACCATGCGGGTGCGTATTGGATTTAATAGCAGCATGGACAACACTGAATGGGTTACTTAGGAAGTAGGCCTCGAAATTATTTGATTATACATTTTTATTTCAACGCAAGATATATTTACTTACTTACTTACTTACTCCTCGGCGCCTTACACTCCTTGTAGGGCCTTGGCCTCTCTGACAATTTTAGCCCAGACATCACGATATCCTGCATGAGTTCTCCATCTTCTTATTCTCATCTTTCTTACATCATCTTCTACATCATCCAACCATCTTTTCCGAGGTCTTCCTCTCAATCTTCGACCACTAGGATAAATAAATAAATAAATATAAATTTATTGTTCTAGGACGTTTGTCCTATGGAACAAGTATTACATACGTACAATCAATGGTCTCTGTGGTTTTACAAGCCAAAAATAAGTATTGGAACTTATAAATATATGTATTCAAGAATAGTACAGTAGTACAATATTAACAACAAAAAATATGAATAGGATAATGATTGACAGGCATACATACAGAAACAGGAACAAGGTAATGGATATCCAAGTGGTTTATAATGAAATACAATAATATTTTTCAAATATAAATGATAACATTTTGAATTTAAATTGGTGTATATTCATAGAGTTAACTATATTATAGGATGTCCAAGGTATATCTTTTTCACCATCCTATCCTCAGGCATTCTCTCAACATGCCCTAACCACCTTATCCTTTTACTCTTAATTTCTACCACTATGTTAAGATGCTTGTAGAGTTCCTCCAGTTCTCTATTCCTCCGTATTCTCCACTGTCCGTCTTCCTTCACTGCACCCAAAATCTTTCTTAGCACTTTCCTTTCCCATCGTTTTAGTAGCTCTTCTTCTGCAGTAGTCATGGTCCATGTTTCTGAACCATACATAACCACAAGTCTGATCACTGTTCGATAAACCTTCGTTTTCAAGTTCCGACTGAGGTTCCGTGTCTTGAGCACAAGATGTATTTAAGTTTCTGTAATATGTTGAAACACAATGTGTTGAGAATTTTGTTGATTTCAACAGAATTTTTTTAAATTTTAAATTAACTCATTTGCTTACTATGGGTGTTGTTGTTATTAACGAAGTGACTATGTCAAAAATGAAAAAATCGAAAGGGATAGTCTAGGGTGATATTTAATTCACATTTTTTATATATTGGGCTGTTTCTGGTAAACATTTTATGATATACAAATCCTCAATTGAGGGCCTGAGAGGCAAAGTAGTGCAAGTGACAAACATCGTCCAGTGTCACCTGTATCACTTTACCCCGGTAAAAAATGACAAAAAGCAAAGTAGCTAAAGTGTTCGGCGGCTAGATCGCAGCACCACACTTTCATTCCTTTTCCTGTAGCTACCTGACGTACCCGACGGTACAAACTTAGAAAATATGCACTTATATTGTTTTTCGTGTTGATTTCACTAGTATTACTTTGACTCTCAGGTCCTCAATTAATCTAAATTGTGGTGAATAAATCTCAAAGTAAAATGATTTGATTGATGGTTAAATGGTCTGGCCATAATACAATGGTGTCTTTAGACTTGCGCACCCACTTTTTAAAATGCTTACACATTATATTGTCAAAAAATTATCATTTTTGCTTTTATACATTGTTCACGCGGATTAGTTCAATTTTGAAAATCATTTAAACCACCCTGCCAAGGTTTTCTGTTTTATCTCTTTTTATTATCTATCTTGATGATACCTTGTTTTTGACCACCTAATTATAAAAGGATGTTTTTGGAGAGTTGGTCATCAATGAATTAGATGACATGTCTGCAAACGTTTCAAAAATTTATATGTTTATCATCAAGGCTACATTAGCCACATAACGTAAGGTTAATTAACAATTGCTTTTGACTCATAAATTATTTGAAAAGAACTATATTACCATGCGTTGAGGTGGAAAAATTAGAATGGGATATCATTGCATTCAAACATTAGTTAAGGATATTGGCATTGTGGTTACTGTAATGTAGTACTTCTTGGTAAATAAAACATGGTGATCAGCAATGAAAATTTTATGGCCTCTTTATACTTAAAATGCGGTTAACAAGTAAACATATCTTTGAAATATACCGGGATCCAGAATTGACTAATAATGATTATGCATAACACAACTTTCTGAATACACATTACATTTTGAGGAAACCGGGACTAGCCACGGTAGTAACCTTAGCGGAGTCACCCGCAAGTGCACATAAGTGCGATATTCCACAGAGGAATAATCATTCGCCTTGACCGGGATTCGAACCCGTATCCCTCGATTTCGCGCCGAGTACTTTTGTGCGTGTGAGTTTGTTGAGTGCAAATAACCCACAGGGGAGAAGGACACATTACATATTAGAACATGTCTTCTAGCTACGAGTACGGAAACTAAAGCAAAATAATTTGAAAGAAACATTTTTGGTGATAACAATTTTGTGCAATGGACGAGTCATTGAGTTATCTGTAGAGGATATTATCAGGTAATGGTATATCTTACTTAATTTCTGAATATCTGTTCTATTGTTACAGTGTGTGGGAGTTTTCGATATAAGAACGATATCTTTGGTTATCCTCTTTTGAAGAACTCTCCATGTATAAAAATTTAATTTTTAATCTCAAGGTGTTTATAATGCTACGACGTCCGTTAGTAAGAAAATACTATAGCGCTTTTGTTTCATCTCGTGATGAGAGTACTCGGAAATAAACAATCTCAGAGCTATTTGTTTTTTGATATAAAAACACCTTATGGAATTCATAAAAAGGCTAAACACATATCGTAAGTTATTAGCGATTTAAGGATTTAATTTAACGCAACCACTCAGTAGTTATAAACCTTCACTCAATTCGTAAGTTGAGTAAGAGTAAGTTTAAGAGTTAAAATGGGTGTTTGATATTTTAATTCAGTTAAAAATATGGATACAGAACATACTTAGATGCTTTAAACCGAAACTGCTTTAGTAAGACTTCTGTTCATAGTCTAAGGCTGAGAAATAAAAATTATCACTAATCTTACGTATTAAAGTCGATGACAGAAGATGTTCCCCAGGCTTTTTGATATCATTCAATAATTTGTTATTGAGAGAAAATATTTTGGCTTGAGCTTGGCTGGAGTTGTGCTGTGTTTTAAAATTTTTATTTTAGAGTCTTGTTAATTTTTTTCAATAGGAGTTTGAAATCCCTCAATTACCAAACGCGGCTTGTATCAGCTATCGCTTCTTCTTAATAATACTTTTACTTGTATTTGTCGTGATAATAATGTTATAAATGTTGAAACGTAACCATTTAGTATTTAGAAACTTAATTGTGAGCCGTGAGTCGATTTTATGGACTCCATCTCTTTTGCATACCTACTGTTGATTCTGATTATTAATGAAATGAAAGGGTGTAATTGAACTATGAATAATGAGATAAATATCTGCAAAAATAATGCTGATGATTTATGCACGAAGTGCTCATCCTCTCATCAAAATTGTAATATTATTGGAGTGGAAAGCACAAAGATCATAGCTTTGCGTCGTACTTGGGCGCAGACTTCGAACAGTACCTCTATGATGGAATAAGAGAATGCATTTTGGACGAGCTCACTACGCATTTATATCAGTAATGATAAGCCATCCTCCTGGGCTATTGATTGGCCTGTAATATACACTTCTGTATTGAGTCTTGGTGCTTTCGCGCTGGTTAAATCCCTATAACAAAACTAAATATCTCTTTCTTTATACATTTTAATTATTTTTAGCGTGATTCAAGTGACATTCTCGGTAAAACATTTCTACATTAATATATTATTAAATCCCATATTAAGCGTTCTCATCAAACTTTCAGAGCTTCCGAATGATTTGGAGCTAAAAACAAATTTGGATGGGATTTAAATGTTCCCATAGCTCCATTCCATTAAATAATTTATGATAAAAGGGAAATTAATTATAAATTGAAAACCAAAATTATCATTATAAGTGACATCGATTCATTGTACGTCGAAAGAGTAAGAGTGAACCCTGGTGAGCTGGTGGAAATCATCTGAGTGACAAGGTCAAAGGAAATGAATCATGAAGGAGAATGTTAGTTTTGCTGAAATTCTGATCTAATTTACTTCTTAGAATTAATTAACAATTAAATTTGGCTACTATAACTAACATCAACTTTGTTTGAACCCGCTACAGTTAATCCTACTGTGTCAGTTGCCAACTCGGACATAGAATTTGAATTCACACTTAATTTGAATTCTTTGATATATCGTGCGCGTGATTAAGGATGGCTTTCCAAGGCGACCACAAATTCTATTGAGAGCGTATATGACTCCATTTCCCTCAGTAAAATTCATTATTACCTCATCTGCTTGAATATTAAGATGATTTATTGATTGTGTATTATCCTTCATCAAGTGCATACTGATTCTTTCCTGGAAAAAGATTAAATGTTTTGCACAATTCCACTGGAGAAATTTGTTTAGCTAGTCAACATTAGGACTGGTGAGTCCTGATAATGCGGCAGTGCAGTGAAACATGTGGACTCAATAAATACATTTTTCCCGTGGAATTGTGCAACGCATTTTATCTTTTTCCTACAATGGAATTCCACAAAATATCGGTGGCCACCAATATATTCAAGAATTCAAATGGTATTTATTCTTGACCTCTTTTAATATACGGTGCAAATATCACGAGTTTAGGTCAATTAATTAGGTAAATATTTTTAAACTTTTGCCGACGTTTCGGACCTTTATTGATCATCTTCAGGGCTATAAACAAATGATACATGATGTTGAAAACGTTTTACAATTCTTTTTTGATTACCAAATGGTTAATTTACAGTAATTAAATATAAAAATACATAGACTTATTCAAGACTGTCACTTTTAAAGTTTGGTGCCGTTTTTATTTATTTACAATTTTAATTTGGTTGCTTGGATCCATTTCTTTGTTGAAAAGTTATATGTCATTTATTAAATTATGATACATTTTGCTTAGATAAGTAATGTCTGTTCTTTTATTGCAACTTTTTTTTATTTCTGGATATATGGTACATTTATTTGAATAATCTTTTTGATAAATTTTTTCTGAGTCTATAATTTTGGCTTCTTCGATTATTTGTAATTGCATGATTTGAGAATGCACAAAGTTGAACTTTAGTGTTTATTGATGCTTTATGTTGCGAGATCCTGTTTTTTAAATATTAGAATGTTTGGCCTATATAGCTACTGTCACAGTCTTTACATGGTATAGAATAAATTATATTGATTTTTAGCTGTATAGGGGTTTCTGACTTAAGTTTTGAATTGATGAGTTTATGCTGACCTTCAATAGTTCTTACCACTTGCAAAATTGTGTTCACTATCCAGCGATTAAATAATTATAAATGTTTCTATGCGGAAGAATTATTATTCATTACAATACCATCAATATTTGCTGAGCATCTTGTATAATTTCCTCATGGTCCACGTTTTTGTTTAGTGTTAGTTTTATTTTTTACTACGGTTAAATGCGCTCAGCGTTCACGACAAACTTGACTACGTGGAGAGGCTTGATCATTCGGAAGACCACTTGTGTTGTACTGGCAGGAGCAATGATAATGAAGTGTTAATTGCTCCTCTTGGAGGGTATCGCCCTTGCTTGGTTGTTCGATGGATGGAAGACAGACACGTAGTAGTTTGCGTCTTTTCCTCCGTGATGCCGCTGGTGTCTGACCTTAGCGGGGTTGACCTTAGTCTCTCAAGTAAGGAAGGAACGTGAAAAAACATTTATGAGGAATTTGTATATAGTTTACTCTGTATATAGTTTATATACAGAGTAAACTATATACATTAACTATATATATTGTTTACCCTTGTATATAGTTTACTCTGTTAAATGAATGCCACGCGTATAAAATGCTCGGTTCGGTCAAGAATGGAATTTAAAATAATTCACCAATATGTGAATGAGGTAAAAATAACAATCTTGAGAAGCAGGCTGTCTGAGGAGTGAAGCAAATGCATGTATAAGACGTGTGCACGAATTTATACGTATAGTATTCCGTTATAGTATTTGTAAGAAAGTTTCATCTAATGGGAAGCATTTTTTCACCAACCATTTACAGAATAAATGATTACAATGCTAAGAAAAGGAACCGATGGCTAATCAGGAGAAAGACATTTTGAAATAAAGGAGCAATGTGATGAGAGTAAGGCGTTGAGGGGCAGACTAGCGAGAGGGGTCCACAGTTTAAGGAATGGAGTCCAGAAAGGGGGGAGGGTTGGTGGAGGTGGGGAGGGGAGGCAGCGGCCTGTATTCACTTGGGAGGAGACGGGATTTCGCCTCGGATATCGGTAGAAAGGGGTGAAACCAGCAGAAGATTGCCGAGGGTTAAACCTTAGCTCTTGGGAAATCTACGCAGACTCCCCTCTCAACCTCCTACAGCCTCCCCTTGGCATCCCACCCCGTATATTCCCCGCCGTCCGTCCCCCGTATCCCTGCGATATATATTCCTTCTTACTCCCTCCCGCCTTCCTGAATCCACCCTTATTTCCCTCCCTCGTTGTGTGGGGGGGGACGGGGGGGGGCGAGCTTTAGGCTGCAAACCAGCGAGGTGGGGCCTATATATATATATATATATATATATATATATATATATATATATATATATATATATATAAATTCAAACTTACAGGAGGTAGGAGAAAGAGGAAAAGATAAAGAATTCGTTCTTACGGGAACGTTTCGAACCAGTTGGTCCTTCGTCAGCTCTAGAAGGTTATTTTATGTTATGGACTTCTAGAGCTGACGAAGGACCAACTGGTTCGAAACGTTCCCGTAAGAACGAATTCTTTATCTTTTCCTCTTTCTCCTACCTCCTGTAAGTTTGAATTTATATATTTGTGGCCAATTGGCGAAAACTTCCAAAGATTATATATATATATATATATATATATATATATATATATATATATATATATATATATATATATATATATATATATATATATATATATATATATATATAATATGTCCAGAGGGTGGCCGATAAAAATATAGAAACAAGCGAAAGACACAAATTAAAACTTACAATAATTCGGTGGTGTTGGTATCCACCTTTCTCAAGGTAAAGAGTAAGAAAAAGTACCCTGAGAAAGGTGGATGCCAACACCACCGAACTATTGGAAGTTTAATTTGTAAGTGTATTTCGCTTGTTTCTATATTTTTTCGGCCACACTCTGGCATATTTTATATTTAACCGAGAAAAGTCTTATTGGTTTAATTTTTTTACAATTTTAGAATGTATCGCTTCTAGTTTGGGGTTGGCCTTCCACCTCGTCAAGTGGAGATGCGGCACTGCTTGGTGGACCCGTGTTGATAGGGAAGGGAGGAAAACTCCGGCGTAAAGTGGGGCGTTACAAAATATATATGTACACGGAGACATATGCCACTATGACATATATATGTAAACGGAGAATACGAGCATCTGGTGTGCACAGAGTGAGACCTGAGGCGGAAAGGTCAGTGGGAGAAGGGGGCGTAAGGGATGAAGAGGGGAAGGGCATGGTGAGGAAGAAATGAAGAGGACATGCTAAGGGAAGAAAGGAGTAAGTGGTGAAGGTGACTCTGTGGAGAATCTAAAGATTCAGGGGACGAGATGAAATAAATACACAAATCCTGGCTCGGTTAACAGCCTCTATAAACCCTTTCAATCATTTTTCGTCGGGGAATTGAGACATTCACGTTACAGACTGCGACTATCACTTAACCTTGAGTGAAAAAATAATAAATACAATATGGACATACAGGATGGAAATTGGCTGAAGTATGCAAAGAGATGGAAAATAATTCGTGTTCACGTCAAATTTTCTGAGGTAGATATGCTATAATCTGCGTTTATTTTGCACCATTGGTTTAATATTGCATTTCATATTATTTTAATGGTTGGAGCAATACTTTTTATTTTGAACTGATAGATCAACGATAGTTTTATTTTATGGAGGAGTGTTTTTATTTGGATCCTGGGCTCAAGGTCCATTAACTCCCTTTTTTGAGATCTTCGTGTGATTGTATCTTACAGCACTTTCAGAACTGTTTGTACTCCTTTTTTCTCTTGTGCAATAACAATGATACCTATTTGGCTAATAAGTAGTTAAGAAATTTCCTCTGTCTAAATTATTTAATGTTTACACTCAGAATTACATCCATAAAAACAGAAATTAATTCGCACCTGGCAGTACAGGACCGGAATCATTGAATTAATTAGTTATCCCTAACCATAGTTCCAAAACAAACATTTGACTGTAGAAGCTTTTCTAATTTTAAAAAGTTTTGCTAAGTGTGTCAGTGTAGCCTATTCAGGAACGTTGTGTAGGTACTATAGAATGTTTGTTCTCATAATCCCTTCGGGGTCAAGAGTGCTTTAAATTCGATTGAGTCACGAGCCCATCTCATTCACTTTGCTCTTCTTCCTTACTTTCCTCTGTAGTTGTGAAGTTTGATGTTTGTCGAGCACTGCGGATCTATATGACTTTCATTGCTCTTCGTTCTTCAGCTCTTCAAATTTCTTCAGTTCTTTCACGAATAATACAAGCATTGTATTATTATCGTCCAGAACCAGTAATTCTGTCATTATTTTATGTGGAACTGTTATACTTTTCTTGATACAAATGTACGCGTAACTTTTGCTTTCCCATCATATTTTCCTACAACTCATTTAAAGAATTCGGCTTTATTTAAGGCTCAACCTCGAGTTTTCCCCCTTCGTGCGAGCTTCTCGTGATAGGTTAATTAAAGCGGAAGGGCATTACAAAAAGGAGAGAGAGAAAAGGCAGAGAAGGAGATGAAGGACGTGGTTTTTAAGGTAGGGGAGGGGTTGGGGAGGAAAGAGGCCGTGGGGGCGGGGGTTGGGACTCTGGGGCGCGGGGGGAGGTGGCGAAGGATGAGATCCAAAAGTACGGCGTCACTCGGGAGATTTCAGAGAGTTCCATTACTTTCGCGGAGATTGACGTTAACCAGTGAATGAAGAGAAGCGAAGAAAAGCCATTTCGGCAAGAGGAGAAAAAAGGCGTCCGTTTTCCTTGGGACTCATAAAGTGTTGAATCTCTCCCGCAAAAAAATCGAGAGGAAATAGCAGCTAAAAGATAATGATACCCTTTGGATAACCAATAAAAAATCTGTACAAAAACTAGAAAATATACTGCACCAATAAATTTATCTGTTAGATACCGTCGGAGATCCGGTTGATCTGCTGAAGAGGACGATATATTATTTTTCTTTAGTTGAATTCACTGTTTTTACCATAAAAGCCTTGTTTTGACCAAATCTAAATTTGGTCCATAAATTTGTCGGTAACGTAAGTCAAAGGAGTTTTTGTTTTAAAGTGATTTAAATATTGCTTCTAAAATATGTTATTAGGACCTACGCTTTCTCTCGTCTTTATCAAAATCATCAGGATACTTCCATGTATTTTTGAACTTGCATTAAAACTAAGCTCAGGTGAGTTTAACGAAAATTCAGTAATTGCATTAATATTTACCTTTGGATAAATTTCAATGCCAGTGTAGTAAAAAGATTGACTTTTTACTTTCCAAAATTAACCTTAAATTGAGACCCTACACACTGACTTAGCTACTCTCAGAATTTAACCTCCCTTTTTTCCACATCTTCCATTAAAAAAAAAACAAATTATGCATTTAGCTTTGGTACAATTAACATTTCATCTTCATTGGATTTAAATCCATAAAATCCTACCTCAGCAGATTATTCTGTAATTGTGAAATTATCGCAATCTCCTCTGAAAACTGAGTCAGGTTGAGGTTCACCTCCCTTTTCAGTGTCTTCTCCTTCACCTTTTTCAGCATCACGAGAATGGTATTTGTCGTACACCTAAAAAGCAGTTTTTGTAAATTACGACACTTAATTTTGCCAGTTAAAAATATTTAAAAAACTAATTTATATTCTAAGTACCTACCAGTCATTAACATTATGATAAAATTTGAATCAACTTACCTCAAAATGAAAAACTCGTAATGCATGTACTTCAAAGCTGAAATTCCCTTATTTTTCTCCTTTCAAATCGTCTGACCGAATTTTTTACTGCATTTGCTTGATGACGCTGACGTCGATGTGCTAACCCCATGACGTGCTGCGATGAAACGTCTAATTGCGGAAGCAGGTTTTTGAGCTTCGGCAGCCTGTTGCAGTTCGCAGGATAAAAGTTCGCTGATGGTTTCCTTTATCAGACATTTTCTATTCCTGTTAATCCTGTCCCAAAGAATTCATTATAACAAAACACCACTCACGCAGCTGGAAAACTTATTTCAACTAAGCATACCCTGCACGTTTAACCACAAATCTTTAAACACAGTCAATGTGGAACACCATTTTTACAAGTCACAACACGGCAGCGCGTAGATTACAAAGTTACATAATCACAGTAATAAAGGGACGACGAGTGTCTGTTCGTGCACTCTGCCGGCGTGTGCCGCAGTCTCGTCCTCATATCTTCTTCCAAAGGGGAATTCGGGTCCGCACGTGCTCTGAGCTTATGTCTTTGCATCTGGATGTCTGAGTTATCAATTGCTATGGCAGTTGAATGATGTCAAAGATGACGCCGTATTGCCAGAGGGAATGGACAACCCCGCGCGCTGCTAATTGTAAAGATAACGAAGATAAGGAACCAAATCAAGTCGTCGTCCGTAGCTGCGTGGGGACAGTCGACCTCTTGAGTTTTTTCTTGAAGACGTTAGAGTACATAATCAAAACTATCCAAAAGTTCGTGTACTGATAACTTTTTTATACACTGAAAAACAATCTAAAATATCGTGAATTTGTCGGTCGCCAAATCGTAATCCCCAACTAATCACTACTAAGCAGCGGTGTAACAACGTTGTGGATTTGGAGAGGTAGGGTTCAAGTGTTTTGGAGCCCCGGGGGCTGCATGGCACCCTTACCGTTTCCTAAAGATGGGTGCCACATAAAATACTTCTACTTTTACGGCCTTTCAATACATTTTAGTGCCCATTTGAGAGGGCCTTCGGTGCCCTCGCAACATTGTAGGGGAGACATTGTACCCTTTCCCTATTTTTGTTACCCCACTGCTACTAAGTAAGTTTAATATGTTCAGGAGTCTTCAGTATCTTCTCGGCGCCTTTGACATCTATCTAATCGCCTCATATAGGAGCTGCAGTAGGCTCCTTGCTGTCTTAATATTAACATACATTATCGTTTGGTGGACGGCGATAAAAATCCTCATTAGATTGAAAAGAATCGCTGCTACTTCTTTTTAGTAGTATTGGTAGCTAATTGAGTATATATGAATGCAGGGCGTAAATTGGTTTAGTTTGATTTGGAAATTCCAGTTTTGTTTGAATTAAATTATCTTGTTTGGGCTTGAAGTAAGTTGTCGATCCCCGAGTAAAAAAGGATTTTTCCATTCCCACGGCACCTCTTCCTTTGCAGCGCCCCGGGCAGTCACCCATGTCTTAAGGCGGGCCTGCTCAAGGCTTCATATTAAATGGTACAAATTCTGCCAAAGCGGCACATTTAATGAGTAGTTCTTGAACCAAGGTGTATCTGCCCCAAGAGAACGATATGAAAACACAATTGAGTTAAATAAGATAGTTAAAGTGGAGGCTAGCAGTAAATGGCACCATTAAATTGTGAGAATGAAAATAGATATTAATAGTTGGTTTGCGCGAGTACATAAGATTAAGAAAGTAAGCATAATTCCACTTAAAGATATCTGTCGGGTTTATAAATTCTAAGGATCTTTAATTGTATTCACCGAAGTTGGTCTGACATTGGAGACTCAGTAGCATATGATTGCCATAAGTTTAACTTATTTCATTTGTTCCCAGCAAATGGCTTAGTATAATGAATAGGAATTTGCGATTGGATTAAACTTAGACGTCTAACATTTTTATTTTTACTTAAAAGTACGGGTCTTGAGAATAAGCAAACATTATGTGACATTAATTTAGAATTAATTTCAAAAGATAATGATAATGAACAAATATTCATAGTTCCTGAGTCTGTTGGGTGACTAATTCGCCTTTAGAGCGAGACCTTGAATACATGGATCTAGGGAATTAGGTTTTGGTACAAAGGAGGTCGAAGGTCGACTGACGCTCTGGTTGGGAGGGTGACAGGTTTTGGGGGAGAGTTCGGTGGCGCGTGAGGGATGGATGGTTGTCTGGTGTCTCGGGAGCTTCCTGATGTCACCCAAGGGTGCGGTGCCGAAGGCGAAGGATGTCTCTGCTTTGTGGTGGCAATCCCTTTCCGCATTAAGGATGTCGGGAGGCTCAATCCTTCCCCTGCCGACCTGCTTAACGTAGTGGCGCTGTAGGGAGGTGATAACCGAAGTACCCGCGCGATCGGCTGAGCTACAACCCTTACGCTTTTGTGTTTGTGTGTATATATGTGTGTTCCAGTGTTCTGAACTCTGGATTATCCTTACGGATAGATGGAATGCGGCAGGGGGTTTCCAGTGAGGGTTTAAGGGACAAGCGGGGAGGGAGGGTGTGCGAGGCTTGTCGGCCACGGCGCGGGTAGCGTAGTACTCGAGGCGATATATCCGCCACCCCTTGCTCCACCCCTCGGAGCGTGACCTGATTAAACTAACGTAAGAGGCGGAGAGGGGAAGAAGGCGTGAATGGGCTTTGGGGGAATGAAGAGGAACTTTGTTTGGGTAAACAGGTAACGTGTGTTGGTGTGTACCGCTATATTGCTCATCGTTCTGTCTGCTGGGAACCGCTCCATACGAGTTTGCATTTGCTGAGGCAGTTAAAGCTTTTAGTGCCTTTAGAACTCATGCATTTGTGTCACGTCGCGAATATCAAAGAACGCACTTAACCAGGCGAAGGTACCAAATCATATTAAGGGAGTGTTGTTGAAAATTAGAACTCGGCGCGAATTGTGTGGCAAATGAGTTCCCCAGCCACTTAATGAACGCTATTTATCCTTAGTTGCTGAATACGGCCGATTCATCTCAGTCTTGGTTGGCACTCAAGATTAAGGCCTAATGGAACGTCTTGTTTGCCATTTTCTCCTAATATGCTCGTCTTTTTTTTTAAGTTAATAAGCTTTCCCTGAGGGGTCGGCGCCCACAGTTCCATCTAATATATTCGATAACCTTTAATAGCTGACACGAAAAAGGCAAACATTTAAAGTCACTTAGACTATTTTCATACCGTAAAAATTGTAAATGTGGTGAATAATTTTTATTTAAAATTAATAATCCTCTGCCTCACTCAGATGAAAGTTAATATGACAATTTATCATTTGATTTGAATATCGCGGCATTTTCATGGCCTATTATTTAATATTTTACTTTACGTTCCTCACAAATACCCTATATTGATTAAGTTAATTTTGATCATATTGATATACTAGCCATAAATAATTTTGTTCCTAATGCAGACGACTATGTCCATATGTTCATTTCAATCTCATTTATGTGTATATAAGAAAGTGAATAATTACTAAAGATTAACTATGGTTCCGGTTTTACATAAATATATTGCAGCAATGTGTTTTAATCCACTACATCTCTTTCTCCATGAAATGTAATCGTTTTTGTGAAGTTTAAAAAACTTTCTTTACTCGGGAGCCTTAAAAAAAACTCTGGAGTTAGAGAGTCTGAACTCGTTCATATTATTGACCGATGAAACGATGGACTGCGACGTGTCTACCCTTATCGGTAATAGCTTCTTAAAATTCCATGCAGGTCAAACCTTAGCGTCAATTGAAATGGCAGTTAAATAGCGTGTCTGATTCCATTAGCGGAAGTGGATACTAAAACCTTGCAAGGTGAAGTTCATACGATAGGTTATTTGATTATCGTACCCGCTCATGCCTTTTCTCCTTGTGCTTGCGTGCGCATTGAGAATAAATCAGAGCTAGCGAATTGATCTCCAATGCATTATGGAGTAGAGCAAAGAATTTATATAGTTAAAGTATACTGAAAATATATTTTGAAGAAGAATTAATTTTATAATTTTTGCGCAAAATTATATTAGAGTATAGTTTATATTCAGTTTTCATCATTAATCAATCGTAAAAGTAAATTTGTCATTGCTTTTCTTCTTCATTTTCGAGTTTGGCCTATTGTGAACCGCAAGAAATAACTCGATTCCCTGGTCGTATTGCTGTTCTTTCCTTAAGTCATTGCTTTCATTATTTTGTTTTCTCGAGGAAACAGATGAATCAATAAAATTTATCTTTGGAAAAGTATTTTCCGGGTTGGTCCATTTGGGCGGACGACAGTTTCGGGCGCATTCCAGCTCCCGTCTTCAGGTCCAACTGATCTGCAGAGCATCATTTTCTTCTATATATGCCTAGTCAGGTGCGCGCTGATACGTTCGGTTTGAATCCCATTGTTGGAAAAGCCGTTTGAAAGATGCTGGGAGAGGATAATCGTCTTCCCTGTTGAAGTTCTTTTCGTGGTTCACTATTTCTATTGCCTCCCTTATCAGCCGAGGGAAATATTTATTTTCTCTGGCAATGATTTTGGATTCGTGGAATTTAATCACGTGTCCGGGTTCTGACCATGCATGCTCCGCAACCGCGGAAAGGCGAAAATTTTTCTTTTCGGTTGCCTTACGATGTTCTTCTATTCTGATTTTTAGGGATCTACATGTTTGACCGATGTATGATTTATTTATTATTTATCATGGTTCTTTAAAAATTTATCTGATTCCAAAATTTTATATTTTTTTGAGTTTATCAGTAGATCATTATATACAGCTTTGTGTGCCGAGGCAAAATAATTAAAATGAGTCTTTAAAAGTGAATTGACTATTTTCTGTATTTTTGGGAGTGGTATCATTCCCCTAAAATACTTCATTTGAGAGATTGCGTTTTATATTTTATTAGAGATAAATTAAATATGATAATTCCAACTCAATGCATTAATAATAATTAATCCTAGATTGGTGACTGAGTTGGAATAATCTATTAATGTGCCATGAACTTGAATTTTGGGAAGTGCATAATACAGGCTATTTATATAGTATGGCCTGCTTATACAATTTTTTTTGTTTTCTTAACGTTCAGTTTTAATTTATAATGGGATTCCCAGATACATATGGGTAAGATATCTAAAGTCATTTTATCAATGGACTTGTCAATATCTGCAAGGTGGCTATCAAGGTAGATCTGTAAATCGTCGGATTATAAGGGATTTTTACAATGGCGAATCACTTTGGGAAGGTCACTGATAAAGATGGAAAAGTATTTTGGTCCGAGTAAAGCTCCTTGAGGGACCTCCACTGGGAACTTAACAAGAACTTGAGCAGTCGCCATTTTGCGCCTCAACTGTGTGCTGCCGGTCAGTTAGGTAAGAGTTGCAACCACTGAATGTGATAACTTTAGCTGGCACATTCTGTTCAGTAGCAGGTCATAATCGACACAGTCAAATGTTTTAGAGAAGTTCAGAAGCGAGAGAACTGTTATCTTTTTGCCATCAATATTGAGATGGATGTCATCAATTACCTTCATTAAAGCAGATTGCGTGTTATGACCTCCTCTGAACCCAGACTGAAACTCGTCGAAGAAATTAATCTGGAATAAGTGTTCAACCTTTGAATTATATACAATACGTTCGAGGGGTTTAGATGATGCACACAAAATGGAAATTGGACGATAATGACTCGGAACTTGTGGATTAGGTTCCTTTTGAATAAGTTGGAAAAGAGCATACTGCTACATACTTGGGAAGCTTGATTAAGAAATTGAAAAATTATAAATATCAAGAAGCATGGGCATAATCGTCGTAAGATTAAGTTTTATAATTTTAATATTCATACCGTCTATTTATGGTGCATTAGATTTGATCTTGGGAATATATTCACGAAGCAGATTAGGAGTAACATGTGGGAGATAAAGTTTACTATCAATTGGCTGAGGAAATTTACCATTGTATTCTTCCGCAGTACCAAGTTCAAAACCTATGTAAGAAACGTTATCATTTTCATTGTCACTGGCTTCAGTCAATAAGAGAAAGTATCTACTTAGTTCTGGAAGAGAGATGTTTATCTTATACATTTCTTCACTCGGTTTGCCAATGCCAATACGACTCATTTCTTCGCAAATTGATTTAGCACCCCCATTTGTCCGTAAATCATGCGTTTCACTTGTTGGCCACCGTTGGTGCGGTTGCCAGGCATGGTCTAGCGATGCTGTCAGGCGGAGATCTCAAGGACACTCGGTAACTCGCACTGGGGAGAGACTCGATACATCCGTTTCCTTCAAACGCTGGAGTGAGACGCAGAGAGAGGTGAGGAAACGCTTTTTTTTAGAAAGAAAAGAATTTATTGTTCTTGGACTTACAGTGTCCACCGAGAACACAGCAATGAATACATTGAAACTAGAGCTCAAAACAGTACATGCTGAAAAAGAATAAGGAGGGCGGATACATATTTTACAAAAGAAAAATAATGATGCACTCCATGTGAAGTAATAATATTGTATGTCTGTCCACAGATATTTTACCTTCCAGGGCTAAAAGGTAACAAAAACACTTTCAATGATAGTTTTGTGAAGTAGATGAGACAAATGTATCCTAAGTATTATAAGACTTAACAAACCAGGTAGTAGAGACAAAAAAACGACAATGGCATGAGAAAATGGATGAAAAGACCGAGAAGGCCCAAGCGATGCCTCAATGAAATTGTGTGCTATTTTGAAATACGGAAATTGTGAAAGAATAATTACGTTACCATAAAGGATAATAAAGTAGAGACCAACGACAAGCAACTCATCCACCTGATGCAGTCTGTGGTGTTTCAGTTTTGGTCAGCGGAAATGATTGAACATTTATATTTTCTCCTACGCTTCAAGGTAGTTTGAGTCTGTAATAAAACTGAATGAATTTGGAAAATATAACATATTTCTCATGCAATACTAGGATTCGTTCACTACAGTCCTTCATTCGACCCTCTCCATTTCTATTTCTTTTATGTCCCTTTTAACTCTTCTGTTTCATGTCACGTTTTAGTTTGCCTGTGTATTCATCACTTTGTCTTGTTTTTTGGGGTTTTCGTGTCTCAAAGTGTGGCCTATCAATCTCGATCTTGCCTTCCTGTTTGAGCTCCCGATGCTTATTTCATCTATTATTCTACTGAACACTCCTTTCTATCTGATCCTCTCTGTTAATTTGATCTTTGGCATCCGCTTCCAGCTCCATGTTTTGATTGCCTTTATTCTATTCAGTTCCAATCTTCTCCATGGCTTTTGTACACGAATTGTAGTATCGTAGAATACGATTAGTATCCTTTAAATTATACCAAAATATCAGCCACTAATTTCACTACTATTCGAGATAATTTTTTTTCTAAAACATAGAGGTCGTTTCCTAAGGGATGTGCTACATCTGTGTGTTCCAAAAAGACATTATTTTAAACATTATATAGTTCTTCCGCACAGACCGCGGCAGAAATGTTTCGCTTTGGGGTTCATAAGTTTTCTATTATTATTTTATTATTTCTATTTTTTAGTATTTCTTGTATTTATATTAGTTTTAGAATAATTAAAGCAATTCATAGCTCACGGTATTATTTTTGTGTTTAAAAAAAACCTTCAGTAATGTTCATTTCGAATAAAACACTTCAAACTTTTTTTTATTCAAAATGGATAACTATCGGTTCCACGAAGTCAAGTCTGATACAATCAAATTTTCTTCAGTTATGATGAAGTTTTCAGCGTACAGCAAGACATGAATAACTGAAGTCGAAGCCTAGAATATATGTATTTAGTTAATTTATGAGAAGACTAATCATGAAATCAAAGTTTTTTATCCTGTCACATCAATACCTATGCTTCATACTTCTTACGGAGGCTTAAATAAAAAATCGAATATGGTGCCTATTATGAATATTTCTATCCATAAAGATCTTGCTCGATCTCATTATTAGAGCTCAAGTTGTCAAGGGAGTTTAGAAATGTTCGATCCAGTTTAAACCGTCCGCCGTGAGCACCTGTCATGCTGAATGTCTCCGTTGATCGGCCCGCGCCGAATGCCAGTGTGTGCTAGCAATGTTAATTTCATGAATATACATATGGATATAAATCATCGGCTCCACTGAACGGGCAGCAGTGTTGCCTAGCTTTCCGCAAAAGATAGGTCGCGCTGCAATCGGCATGGTTCCACTTTTGTGTGTCAAAAATGGCCGGTTTAATTGGGAGGCCAAATCGGGTACTTTTATTTCCAGTATCTCCATTTGAATCGCGGCCTTTCCTTCGGCATGGTTCACTTGTGTGTGTCAAAAATGGCCGGTGTTAATAGGGAGGTCAAATCCGGTACCTTTATTTCCAGTATCTCCAATTGAATGGCGGCCTTTCCTTATTAGAATCACCTTCTCTAGAGTGGTGGCGCTACAATCGGCTTGGTCCTGATTTTTCGGCGCATGCGGAATGCTTGGCAACTCCTACTGGGGCCAAGTTAAGGATACATATGTATATTCATGGCTAATGTGTTAATGCGTCGATAAAACTGCGCCTTTGGCAGAGAGGGACGACTTGAACGTCTCTGGGATACATTTCCTCGAGTCGCTTCTCCCTCGACCGCCTTCGGCATTTGCCCCTCCGGGTTGACTGGAAATCAACTCTTGCCCGCCCCACATCCCATCCCACGGGCAATTTTGACAGCTGCAAGGTGGTGTGGAGGCTACTCCCTTGAGTGAACACCGCCGCCCCTTCGGAATATTTGCCGTCAGAACTTCGCGGCCTGCGTTCATCCCTGAGAAGATGGGCGCGAGGATGTTTGCTTGAGTTCTCGGCGTCGCACTTAGGTTGTTTACCAAGAAAATGACTCAAATGTAATTTATTTCATATTCTGACTCGGTATAGAAAATCACGTCCTTGTGTTTGATATGAAATTCAAACTCATACAGCTTCAACGCTATATTTCACTAAATGAATTGCTGTTGCTAGATTTTTAATGGGAGAATTTTTGAAATATGGAGAAAATTATTGAATATTTTTCTTTTTCAAATTATTGCCATCCTTTCATAAAACGGCTTATAAGACACAAAAATGTCAACGCAATGGAATAGCTATAAAATGGAAACAATTTTCAATCCTATATTTTGTGTTTGTAGCATATTAATCTCAATTAAGCGTTAGAATGCGTTAATTCAGTGTAAATTGCGCTGAAGTCGGCTCAATTGGCAGGAGAAAAGGAAATTAATATAAATTTGTCAACTTAACCTTCGTATATTGTAGCTTACTTCAAAGTTTTAAGAGCTAAGACATGTTATCAGTGAAGGCATTATTTTTTAAACAATACGAACGAATAGGTGGAATAAATTGCATGTTTTGACTCACACAGTCGCGGTAGAATCTCTCTCGAGTCGCCCACTAGGGAGAGCACATGTAGCAGCTCTGAAACGACAGCGGCACTGGGCGTCGAGAAGGAGCGAAATTTAGAATACGATAAAATTGCTGGAAAGTGTGAGAATTTAGCTGCTGCCCACTCGGGTTAAGTTGCCCGATCCCTTTACGTGGGAGGAGAAAACGTAGAAGATTGGGGTGATTGGGGTTGAGTTTGAGGGGAATTCTATGGATCTTCCAAATAACCGAGCGATTAATATCCTCCTCCGAGTGTGCACTACCTTCATCGTCTTCACTACCAATATGAATATTCCCATCTGCGTATTAGGGTACTGGAAGTCTCATAGACCAGCGGAACTTTATTGTCATGGGACCCACCGTATGTTCTGAATTTTTTTCTCGACTCACCAAATATGTTTATGTTACTGCGCTTGCCTACTTATAAGGCCGACTAAATTGTCGATTAAACACTGCTTTTGAAGTGGAAGACTTCTTATGGATTGGGGGGTAATCTCGCGTAAGCGTAGCAGATAGGTGATAATCTAATGCAACCCTGTTGAAGAGATAATTTTAGCGGTGGTTGTAAAACCGGAATTCAAAATTTCGGATAGTTCCCACACCTGCTATATATTTAATGGCCTAAATTTACAGATCTGGGCAAAATATTTTGTTTGGATTCAAAATTGGCGCGCTTGTGTATAAAGTCGCGAAAAATACTACCGCAAAAGCTTCGCACGAACCCAGAATGATCGCAAGTCACCCAGGACCCCCTTCCGGACCTTGAGCATACACAGAGTCGGTGCCAACTCTGTGTTATGATTGCTTTGGTATTTTATACCATATCGAACGAGAAAACATTTATATCCAAGAAAAAAATTTGACACAATCATGTCATTCGTCAGAAAGTTATACAACCGGAAGTGATAACCCGATAAGTGTTATAACTAGCCGTTTCTGTCCTGATGCCCCATCGACAGATTTGTAGAGGTATATGCCAACGTCTATACTTAACTTAATGCAGCTTCCCTAATCGCATAGATTTTGGGTTTTATGGTGATCCGCATATTACCCCGCAAGCCGTTGAATTGGCGTGTGACGGGGGGTGTTAGGGCAGCAGCCATGAAGAAAGGAGAGAATAGTGAAAAGGAAGGGTGACGGGGATAAAGTGAATTGCATGTTAATGGTGTTTATTAATGCCACACTCTTGTTTTGTTGTAGTCCCTCGCGGTGTGTGGAAAGAAGGAATTTTAGTGCCTATCAGTTCGGCAGTGTATCTCTCTTATTTTGCTGCTTCGATCAGTCTCGCATCAATAGTTCCTACTGGGTCAAAATTATACCCTCCATACCAACCTAAAACTTGCCTGATCTGAATGTTTCGAGTAATCGAACCCTTGCGTTCAGTCTCCGGGTCTCTTGTGGCTCCCAACGTAGTCCTTCCTAACCTAGTAAAAATGATTAATATTGTATGTCTGTCGAAACCATTGGGAATTAATGTAACTGATTATTTTCCATTAGTACATTTTAATCGACGATTTGTTTCCTGATTTGCAAAACTAGTGGAAGTATTACCTAATTGAGATATGTAACAGGTATGCTATTTAGTGACAGGTTCCCAGTCTGACATACAAAGAAAATAATGGGTTTTGCCAAATTTGATGCTTAATTCATAGTTCTCCATTGAACTTAGTCAATGTTGCCGCAAAACTCAATAAAATGTCACATTTAGTGCGTAGTGAATTCGCGGTAAGCGGATCCTTTGACTGCGTCGTTAGGAAGAGGAGGCATGGGGGGAGGGCAAGGGCAACACTGCCAGGGTTGGCTGTCAATGGTGGATGAGAGGAGCGTTGGCGACCGTTGTAATCAGGAGTTGGAGAAACGCGGTTGGATTCCCAAGTTCCGCGCGTGCTAGTGGGTGCTAAGACCGTCCCTCTTCCTCCTCTACTCGCAATTGCATGCAGCAAGGAGCCGGAGCCCTTGCTGCCCTTCCCCTTGTCACTTCGAGGTATAAATACCAGAAACCGGGTCATTCGGATTATCACACTTTTGTTGTAACAATGAATGGGTATTGTTTTTTACTTTTTAAGTTTCGCTTCACAGCGTTTGACAGTGCTTTAACGTAATTATTTATATATTTTATTTTTTTATTTATTTGACAACAACCCCGAAAACAGCCACTCATTGGGTCTTTACATCAAGTGTATTAACAATCCATAACGGACAACACACACAACCATGTCCTGGGAGGAGATAAATCCTCCCCAGGTGGGATTCGAACCCGCGACCTTTGGGTTAGCAAGCGAGGACGTTACCCCGCCACCACTGAGACCGGCAAAAATGCATTAAACGATCAGAATATTTTTCAGACGCTCACATACTTGACTTTAAAAACTAAGTTAAAAGGTCAGGTATAGTTACCATATTCTGGGTTAAATAACAATATAAATGGTGCCCAGGAATTCCTCAAGAAACTTGCTCAGTTTGAACTTAGCCTAGCTTATTTATGAAACGAGAAAAAATTGTCTCTTTTTTCAGTATAATATGGCATTTTTTTCATCTTTCTTCATTTTTTAATACAGAGGGCACTTTGTATTATTTTAATTTTATAATACCAGTTGAGAATGCTTCCCACACCCTTTTATTTGCCTCTTTCCTGTTAAAAATTTCTTATTTCCCCCTCCGCTAAACTCAGCTTTTTAAGAGAGATTTAGTATTTTTGAGGATTGAGATTTATATCCAACTCCATCTCCTCAGTACATTTGCTAGTGTGCTTCATCCTTGGCCGCCGCAGAGTGGTTAATTAACTTCATGGAAATCCAAATCGTAGCTTCTTCGTAAGAATATAATCTAAGTTTTGTAAGGTAATTTGTATAAATGAAAGCTGGAGACATGTTCGTAGGAGCTTAGTGGTTTTCAAGGAGAAGTGGGAGACAGCTAGACTGTGATGTGAAAAAGATTATAAATAAATTTTATTTATATTTTTGAAATGATATTGTAGATGGAAAACCTCATACATGTGCAAAATATGTTTTTAGCTGTCAATTGTGTACCCAAAAACTGTGGATGACACAATTACCCTATGCTAAATAAGTTATGCACTGAGTATTAGCCTAGCTTTTTTGTGTAAATAATTTTATACGAGGCACTTTGTTGTGCAGTCTCATGCACAGTAATCACGAGAACGCGGGCACGGAATTTGTGTATCGGGATATTTTTCCATTTATCCTTTTAAATGCATTCGTGCAGTCTTTAAATACATTCTCTGCTTTACATGTCTCAATTTGAACTGTGCATCCATTCAGGTATAATACTATGCAGTGAATTGCGTCATGTAGAACTGCCTTAAATGAATGCCTGATAATATGGAATGCATTTTATCGAGATGGAATGACGGGGGTGATTAATAAACGCTTGCATAGATGACGGAAAATAGACAAGACATATGCAATGCGTGGTCCTTTCATATTGTGCAAAGTTTCTAGACTTTATTGTTATTTTTTATTGTCTTTTTTATCCTAGTTTTAAAATTGTACGTATAATCAATGTGTCAATTTATTTTTTGCCTCAGTTATTTTTAGTACTACTTTATGCCTGTATCTAACAATAAGTATTTTATGCACATTCTTTATACTGTTCTATTTTGAAATCCCGGAAAATAACGAGTCATTATTAAACCTATCTACACCACCCACATATAAAATATTTCGAATTCTATTACAGAAATGGAGTATTGAAATTCTCATACTCCTTTTCTTCGTTGAAATTAAAAGCATGCTGTACCTGTTTGCAGAATTTGCCGATTAGAATAGTTTCTTTTAACAACCAGTTAAACAATCCGAGCACTGAATGTATCGCTCTACCGAGTTGATACATTTCAACCCCCCGGGTGGTATCTGAGCCGAGCTTTAATCTTCCTCCGTTCAAATCGGTGGCGCCCCCTCCCCTTACCACTTCTCCTCCCTCAGACGAGCTCATGCGAACTCGTCGGGAGTCGCGGTGATTTATGGGCCGAGAATATTGAAGGTGGCGCGAAGGAGTCTTCGTTTCTTCCCCTCCATATACGCCCTCTCTCTCCCTTCCTTCTCCATCTCCGCCACCAGCACATCCTCCTCAAATAGAGACGCGGTGCTATCTATTTCTCCACCAGCCTCCCCCTCGCCTCTCCCATTTCTCCCACCAACCTTTCGCGCAACGCATAGACACGCATTTGCGGACCCAGTCACGCCTCGGTTCACACTTGAGAGCTGTGCCGCTCGCCGATTTTCTTTTTCTTTCCCTTGATGAGGTGAGCGCTCGCAGTTACGCTTCCGTTGGCTGGGCGGGCTCTCTCGAGATCTCTTTCGCGCACGCAACTCCGATAATGGTCGCTTCGTTCGTCCTTTGGCGCTTCGCTCAACCGGGCGAGGAGGGCGAAAGAGTCGATTACGGTGGAGGCACGAGTAGAAGGAGTTGGGGACGAGGAGAGAACCTTGTAGTACTCCGAATGGTTTCAGGCTCAGCCTTGAAACATTGATTAACTGAAGTAGTCACAACATATTATTTAACCACATACCATTGTGTCAGCACAGTTTTTTGCTGAAGAAAAGCAAACTTTTTCAGTTTTCAAAGCCAAAAAGTACCGTGGTGGGTCTGGTAACTTTCCAGCCTAGCCACCAGTGAGTCGATGGTTAAAATCCTGGCTAGTTCCAGTCTTAGTATTAAGGCATTTGGTGAGTTTTAGAGAATTAGCTTTAGCGCTTGGAGCTCCTACACCTCACGGTCATACGGAGTTTGCTCCGATATTATCTCTTAGTCGCAGTCTTTCATTTAATTTTGCTCCACAATAAATGGATATTTTTCATTTCTTGCTACGGACCCGGGGCTGAAGTCAGTAGGGAATTGATGGGAAATCTCAAGAGAATCTTGTTTCCAGCAGCGGTGTTAGCAGATTTTTTTAGGTGCACTAAATACTATTTTTCACGGGGCGACAAACGACAAACATTTGACGACGAGGTGAGATTCAGCTTCCAGTATCTCTTGTTGTTCGGGCCATATGAAATGGCAGGAAATTTACTGGATTAAAAATGGCATCCTAGCTAACAATTGTTATAAATCACCAAATAAAGATTTATTAGTGGACATTGTAGCTATTTTCTCTGCACATACGTTTCCACTTGTAGCAATCTGTTATATATTTTGTTTTCAGCTATGGTATATACATCCAACGCTGCCAGTGAAATCAGTCTATAATTCACACAAAACATTTCAAAGTCATCGTAGCTCATTGAGGCAGCATCGATGGATGGAAAAACCATTGGTTATAGGTCGAAGATTGCAAAAATGGTATAGTTTGATGGTTTTCCTGTGTCAACTGTCAATGGCCTTGCCGCGATTTTATTGTTATTTTAGGCACATTATCTTCAACTGCCATTTGCGCATTACATTTTACAACCGGAAATTTAGAGGATAATGTTTGGGGCACTACGCAAAGTCCAAAAATCCTGGATTCGGCATTATCACGCTTTTAAATAAAGGCCCATCGTGGTCCAGAGTTTAATGTCCCATCCGGCTAACGAGGAAAATTCTTCTCCGCTTGAAGTTGTTTACAAATCGCACCCATATGAGAATTGGATTAATCTGAAAAATCTCAGTCAATTCCACGATTTGAACCAGAGACCACTGAATGGGAAATCTATACTCTAATATCCAAAAAAAGCGGATCACTTTGTCGTTCGTTGGCCAATCGTACATGGCCCTGAAAATAAGAGGTTATTTCTTCGAGAAAACCAGTCCACCTGGACCGAAATTCTAACTACGGACCTTTGGCTTGTTGAGTCAGTTTGCCGATCAAGACGCAACAAAGTCTTGCTCATTTTCTTGGAAATACTTGAAGTATGTAAGGAAACTAAATATGATGCCCTTGCGGTTCATTAAGAATGGCATTGCAGGTGAAAAAAGGACTCCAAAGTAGCCTTAACCCGTGCGTTTAGATCATATAACATTACTTATGCCTTCTTTCTACGTATGGTGGCCGTTCTTACAACGTGTGGTGGTTGTTATCCGAGCCGAACTACAGCGATGAAGTACAAGGACCAAGGATTCAAACCATGTGAATTTGTCATTCCGGACATATGTTAGTTTTTTTCGGCAGTCTCTGCTTTGTTCATTGCCGTAGTCTGGCAAGGATGAAAATCATCATAAAAGTATGACGACTGGACCTGAGGAAGCGACCCGGAAACTGCCGCTTTAAGAAGACGCGAGGGAGTTTTTTTTGCAGGAGAGCGAGTCTTGGCTGTGGATAAGGAGGAGTCAGGGGGGATCTGCGTCGATTGACACCCCCTGCCACAAATCCTCCACGTCATCCCCTTCGCACCCCCTGCCGCTCTCCATCTTCCTCCGCGATTGAAATTGACGCCTCCAGTTCGCCCCACTCTCTTCAACCATGGTGATGGTGATTTACAGCCTTCAGGCTTCTCTTTATCTTCTCGGTTCATTAGACGCGTCGATATTGTTTCCTTCCAGCTTGACGTCCCACCTCCGAGCTCCCATTTTTTGACCTATCACCTCGCACAGTTTTTTTATCGTCCTCCTGATATCTTTGAACTCACTTACTCTGCTGCAAAAAAGGACGGCAGTGATTACTTCTTTTCCGTATTTACTGATAAGAAAGGAAGTTTTCTCGCTCTATTCTGTGTTTTGTCCAGCATTATTGCATTTAGCGAAACGTTGCACCCGTATCGACGTAATGGATACCAAATAAATTCCTCGTGTAGCATTCTCAAAGTTCGTATTCTCTTATTTTGCGTCGATGAGCACAGCACAATTTTCTCATTGATCGGAATTTAACAGCTGTTATATGCTTGCATCGGGTAGGTAGTGCGTGCAAACATTATTTGAAGTACCATGAAATACTCGATTGGAATAATGCAGCAATTGTTTTTTCAACTGGACGCACAACGCTTAGTCCGAACTTCATAAGGCATGTATAAAAGCAGAAGGTACCCATGTAGAACTAATGGAAAAAAGCTAGCCCAGCATTGAAGTGATCGGATTAAGTTTAACGTCACAATGAAATTCACTTTTTTGATGCTTTCCTTAATCTCATCTTTAATTTCCCCGTGACTCATAACGTTTCATCCTATATATCACTCAAACGCTGATAGTTTGAATTTTCACTACCTACCAATGTTCCCATTGATGGGTTTTTTGTCGCGTTTATGAGCTTGTCGTGAAATATATTTGCTCTTGGAAATGAAGATGATAAATGGAAAAAGCACCTTTCTCTTTTAAAATACGTAGAGATAATTTACAACTGCTGTTGTTTTGAAAATATTTTCTGGTGAAATTTATTTGAATTAAATACGTAAATAAGTGACATGACATGAAACTTGTCTGATGAAAGTTTTTAGGTTACATACTCAGTGGAAATTCTATTCCCTTTCGTTTAGGATGATGCGAAAATTTCATGAGAGTTGTATTTGTAGGTGCTTGCCTGGCTAAATAATTGAGCTAATTATATACTTGGAATTAAACTAAAGAAGATGGAATGATTTTGGAAAATTAAGTAGATGGAGAACGTCAAACTCTCATGCTGGTTGTCAATTCCGCTTTCTGCACGTGTTGTGGTTTTCTTACTATGATTTTAAAGCAAACCTTCACGTCTGTGGAGCCTGTATTCATCTGAATGAAGAGTTCTTGCTGTTTTCTTTATTCACTGTCTGCCATTAACGTCAGTGAAGTTGATCTGAAACCTAAAAATGTTTTAGATGATTCCTCTTCATGGCATCTTTTTTATTTTGTAGTTTTTCTTTTTTTGGGAGATATAAGTATACATAGACCTTTTTTCTCCTAAAAGAAGAAAAAAATTCTTACTAAACATTTTTAACATCTTTGTTCTTTTAACGAAGTATATTCTACTCTTATCTATGTGCACAGTTTCAAAATGGCCTTTGCAGTCAATGCACCCTATAAATCTAATCCTAAAAGGTTGAAACTGATTGCCAAAAAGTTCAAAAATTCTAAATTTAAAATAGCATTAAAATACCACAACACTGTATATAAATTGTTATGTACACCAGCCAATGATTCCACCATAACTGAAAAGCAACATAGTTTATTTCATTCCATGTGCAGACTGTGACTGTAGATATCCATATCGGGCAGACGTCACAGTATTTCAAATATAGGCTAAGACAACATAAATATTTCATAAAATTATCAAAACATACATGTGCCCTTGCCGACCATGGTATTAATAAAAACCATAGTATCGATTTTAATAAAGCCAAAATTATTAATTATGATCAGTGCTTACATAAAAGACTTTTTAAAGAGATGATACACATAATAAAAAACAACAATGTCTGTAATATGAGAACGGCTATTGACAAAATTAGTATATTTATATAGGATTTTTAACATGAACCTTCACATATAATTGTTTTTTAATACAAACAATTATAATCAACACTAATGCTTACTAATTTTTAATATTAGTTTTATTTGTGTCACGTTGTGATTTTGGGTTTTATCACTTTAGTTTTTTGCAAAATGTTACAAATTTACTTATGTCATTTTTGTCAACTGAAATCTACTGCTATCTTCCTAAATCTAGAGTGGACATCTGTTTTTGAGTTAATGTTAATTTTTTTAAACCCAAAGTTTTTTATTCCAAGGCTCAAAGGTCGCCATGTATATTTAAAATATCTTAACATCCAAGCAAAAGACCTGTTATGGTTTTTGAATTTATTCCAATGTAAAAAGGCCCCGATGATGCCAAAACATTTGGCGAAACTTTGGCAATGAATTATTAAAGAATATTACTGAAACTCAGGAAGCTGCACTAATATTTACATATTGGTATTGAAATGTCTGAATATAAATTGAAATTACTGAATTTTGACATTAATAAATCTCTCTTATGCATCCTACATTGTTCACCGTTCTAGCCATTCGCATTACTACTCAAGTTTAGCGTTCTAAAATTGTGAATAATAAATAAAATAAAATGTCAAATGAGGCTAATTGCCATGATCAGTGTTGTTTTGTATTCCAGGAAAACAATAGTTACTTTCCATTGTTTTACTCTATTGATATCGGTCCGTTTAGCTAGCGCTACATTTCCATCATTAAAAACACTCCATCGTCCTTAAAAGATTATAGGCTTGAGCATCCTTCTCATGTTTTGCAATTAAACAAAACAGTTATTGGGTTCTTATTCGTGACTCGTGGGTAGCATGTGAAGTATATTTCGTAATCCTTGGGGTAGAGAGCCTGTAGATTCACCTTAGGGGCCATTCAAGTATGACATTAGACGTTTTTGTGGGGGAATCCTATTGTATTGTCTTATGTAGGGGGCATTGGGTCTGGAAACAATTTACGGAAGACTTTTTTCCGACTTGGAACATTTTGTCTATCGTTTCCGAATGAACTTAAGCAGTGACATGGAGCGTCCGCTCGTTAATGGCGTATTTTCCGTATTCCTACCGTCACACCAATGCTCCTATTCTTTCGCCTGACTGGCTAGCTACATTACCTAGATGATTCAATTAATGTCGTACTCAAACACTGCATAACTATACGATATCCAGTGCTCAAACCTGTACGATGACATCTATGGAAAGATGAAACTGCAGAAAGCGAGCATTTAACGTATGGCAGATACAAATATCTAACGTCTTACGCAAGACTGAGAGGAAGAGGGGGGAGGGTTGGGAAAATCTTACATTTTCTTACATAGGGGGAGGGGGTCAAAAACGGCATAAATCGTCTTACGTATTACTTGAATGGCCCCTTACCGCAGGACATTTGCCTTCTTCATCAGCCTTTACCTCCATTTGTTTTGAGGAATTGATAAGCGGCGCACGATGCTTCAAGGCCCGTCTGCCGGTTTCGAGGGTCGGTGAGGTGGCATTTGGCTCCGGTGGCAATCCGCGAGGAATATGGCAAGCGCAACCTAATATTGCATGTATTGAATTCGCGGTAGCTACACCCCCTCCCTCCCTCGTCTAAGCAGTTAATCTGCTCAGGGGGGGTGGGGCGGCGGAATCGAAGGGGCTGACGGGAAGTGTTGGAGGGGGGGATGGGGTGTGGTAGAAATCCGCTCATCCGGCCGTGCAGGTACTGATTCCACGGCTCCCGCCAAATCCTCTCTGTTCATCGCAACCACAGTGTGTCGCGTCATTAAGATGCCTACTCGTCTCAGACGATTAAACCCTGAGGCCTCATTTGCTTCGTTGAAAAACGGAGTGCCCATAGTACACACCGTGACACGAGAAGCACTAACATTCTTTGGGCTATGCATTAGATTAAATAATAATCAGTAAATATCAACGTTTACAGCAAATAGGAATAAAATGAAAAGATAGAAAATTTAAATTGTAGACACTTTTTGAGCTTTTGGCGGTCGAACGACTGTAGTTTGTTGTATTGCCAGCCTTTGCGGCAGTTATTTTGGACTCAGGTTTGCATGTGGAAAACCTTTGCTTCATCAGAGTAGAGCAAATTAAAAAGCCTTTAATATCCTGTAATCAAGGGTTTCCCAAACGTTTTCTGCAATGGAACACTTCGCAAACCTTGGAAGTTCAACGCAACACTTGCTATGCACAATGCTAGCAGGATGCTTCATGATATTTAACCCTTTATTGGTCGCACTCAAATGTATACACATACGGTCACGTCGGTTTACAATAACCAAAGATCGTAAAAATAGTTTTCAAGGATTATACATATTTACAATTTACATGCTTTCACAGAAATTATTACTAAAAACTGTAGCGGGACTTAATATGATATTTTATTACAAAATTGTACTGTAAAAATATTTCAAATACATCCTTGGCAAATGACTGAGCTGAAACTCCATATAAAATCTGTTTTCAGTGTAAGTTTTATATTTATGGTAATAGTAATGATAACAATAATAACACTGCGGTAATTACTACTGCTCAAACGAATAGTGGTAATTGATCTAGCTTTATTTTAACATTTTTACCAACAAAAATAACACAAAAATTTAAATTATTCCACTAATTAAAATATATTTGCACTTGATTCAATTTACTCTCTTTCTCTTGGTACACGGTATATCTTTTTGGCGTCCCACCAGTGGATGATGCATAATTTTTTTCACTCAAGTAGATAGTATCCGTCTCACATTCATTTTATCTCTAAAATACGTCTCTGTTCCGGTATTGCTATGAAGCAAGTTTCTGGTGAATGGAAGACCTATATTAATTTACTCTCGGCACGCAATATATTTGTTCGTTACCTTTATGGTGGCGTGTTTGGAGAGTACGTAGGAAATATTATCCGTGGAATTTGTAGAAAATTGTAATTTACCAGCTGAAAGTTTCTCGTCCGACATTAAAATTTCAACAAAGGTGATAAATTATATTGATTACTATACTTGGTCGAGGAACCAAATGAAATTTCTGCGGCATGTTTTGTCTCCAGGCAGCGCATAAATGTATGAGTCGTGGTGAAAATTGGAAATAAATATTATGGGAAGTGAAAGAAGGTAAAGTTCTGTTCTTTTCTGTGGGATCATCTGATTCTATAGCACATTTGTTTGCACGCATGGCTCCCACGAGTGTCAATCATTTATTTAATGAATGTTTTGCTATTGTCTCTACGTTGGACATTTATGGCAATGTGGGCAAAACCACTATGATTTAATTGCATCACAAATGCCAAGTTTATATCTCATCATGTTCAAATAGAGGTTTGAGGCTACGTTGAGCAAAAGACTTGATCTAAAACATCGGTGTTCATCCCGAGTCGAACCGTGAAACACTAAAACACTCTAGGTACGTTGTTACGGACGCGATTCAGACTAAGAGAAGCGAAAACAGAATCTTCAACCAATCAAAAGACCGGAATCGTCAGCGTGAGTTCGCGTAGAGACGCGTCACCCGAGTTGAAATTTCCTCAAGTTATGACGCGTGAAACTCGTCAACAAGGCTGCCTGCCAAAGTGACGTCCCTGTGGATGAATTCATCATCGCGGAAATTAGGGAGAAATACACCTACGTGTATAATTTCAGGTACTACAGAAATAGAAGAATTTAAGAGCAATAGCCTTTGCTTTTCTAAAAGTGCACATTAACTATTATAGTTCTTCTTATTCAGTTGTCAACTCTGGGGTTGGTCTGCAGCAGCTCGCCAATCAGATCTTCGTTCTGTTTTATCACTTCATAGGAGGTGGAACCATATCACTCATGAATTGCTCTATGACAGTCCTGGTCTTCCTCGACGGTTTCTTTCTTCAATCATTCCTTCTATTATTGTTCTAATTCAAATGGTATTTATTTCTCGACCTCTTATACTATTCAGTGTAAATATCAGGAGATTTTAGGTCAAATAATTTTTTTTTTTTTAATTTAAGCCGACGTTTCGGACCTTTATTGATCCATCTTCAGGACTATAAATAGATGTTGCATGATAGTGAAAACTTTTTTACAATATTTTTTATTACAAATTGGTTAAAATATATAATTTACAGTTATTAAAAAGAAAAATACATGGACACATTCAAGATTGTTACCTTTCAAGTTTGTTGCTGATTTTTATTTACAATTTTAATTTGGTTGCTTGGATCCATTTCTTTGTTGAAAAGTTATATATATATGTATGTCATTTATATATATATATATATATATATATATATGTCATTTTATAAATTATGTTAAATTTTGCTGAGATAAGTAATGTCTGTCCTTTAATTGCAACTTTTTTGTTTCTATCTCCAGATCATTGATCTGGAGATAGAAACAAAAGAATCCGCAGATTTATCTGGATCTCCAGATCTCCAGTAGATGGATCAATTAATTCCGAAACGTTGGCTGAAGTTTGAAAAAAAAATATTATTTGACCTTAAATCTCCTGATATTTACACTAAACTGTGCCAAACGTATTGCTACGACGTAGGATGTGCCCTATTAATTTGTCTCGTTTTTTTTGAACGCTTATCCATATGTCCTTATCTCTTTTGCTCTTTTGAACACTTCTTCATCATTTCTACTCAGCTAACTTACAGCAGCCTACGGTAGCACCAGGATTCAAATGATTGCAGTCTTCTTTTCTCTTTCCTCCCAACAGTCCATGTCTCGCATCCATATAAAACAATACTCCACATATATGCTTTCATGAATCTCTTGCTAGTGTTTAGATCAATATTTACATTGGTAAGGATGTTTTTCTAAGAGTTAAAGGCGATCTTGGCTTTTTGAATCCTGCTTATTATTTCCCTTTTATATTTCCATCTTTTGTGATTTTGCTTCCTAAATAGGTAAATTCATAAATATCTTGTAGTTGTTCTGTTCTCGTAACGATATTTATTCTCTGATCCTGGGATTGATCTGTGCTGATTGTTATTACTTTGGATTTCTTTTATTTTCTTATTGTTCTATAGTCCTATAATCACTACATTATAAGGCGTTAAAATATCCCTTACCTGAAGAGTTTTTTTTCTGATTTTAAGGTTATATGTTTTTGGTGTAAATAAAATAATGCTAGAAGGAGGAACGAGTAATATGTATCAACGTATGTATAATTATAGAGTAGTGATGGCTTATTTACATATATTGTTCCTCTCATTTATAATCTTCACATATAGCGAGATGTGGAAGAAAATGGTTAGAGGATGAACAAGGTCATGAGGAATAATAATCATGGAAAGTGAAATGTAGAACGACGTCGACATTATCATAGAAAAAGGCAACAATAAGAAACATAGAGGTATTAATGCCTCGACATTATCTCCAGTTATTAATAGATAATTATATTAATTGGTCATTGCAAAAAGGTCATGAAGTCTAAGCATATAAACCCCGTAAAAATATACATTTCGCAGTATGTAATCCATGTGAAATTCAACTTCTGTCCATAGTGGTGATAGCCCAGTGGTTTAGGCGGTCGGCTGTGAGTGGTAGGGATTTTAGATCGATGTCTACCCTTGTTTTTACTTTTTAATCATTTTTTTAGGCTTTTACTATTTTTTTATATTGTTCTTATCACAGTTGCTACAGTGAAAATAGTTTTAGGAAATTTTTAAATTATTAATAATAATCACTATAGATAGTTCTATAGAATTTTTTTCTAAGGGTGGGTTACTGCTTTTTTGTCCAGCTGATACTGGTAGGACAAGCTCCCAAGGCTATCTCCAGCAATCGAGCAAGGTAAAACAATCCTTTGACAAGCGTCAAAACTTTCCTCAGACATACAGAATAATGAATGAAAAATGACTCGTGGTCAGAAACTCTCATCTCTTGAAGGAGGTGATGATAGTCTCCCTGCCGTCTCCGTTCCTCAATAATTGGTCGTACCCACCAACTTTTTCTCGTGAAACGCTGTCTTCTTAACAATAGTAGTTCTACTAGTGCATTGAACCTTGATTTCAATTGGAAGTGATTCAACGGTACCACTGCATCCATTGCGTTTTCAAAAACTTGTACAGAAAATTGACGTGGAGATGAGTGGAATGAGCTTCTAGGGAAAATCGAAGAGATATTCTCATTTTGATTGAATTGCTTGGATGGAGCAAGAAGAAGCGCGTGGGTGCCTCCTACGCGTAGGTTCGCCAACGAATAGGTTAATTCTCATGAGAACAGTTCACGCAAAGAATGAGGCATCTTATCGCGCGCGTGCACGTTAGACGCGTCCATGAAAACGTACCTTTACAAATGAAAGAGTAACTTGGTTTCCTTCAACAGATTTATTTTCCTGGTGTAACATGTTTCGAAACAGCTTTGTCATCATCAGGTACCTGTGTCGAAACATGTTATACAAGGAAAATAAATATGTGGAAGGAAACCAAGTTACTTTATCATTTGTGAAATTCAACTTCCACATAGTTGAGCTTGAAACCATAGAACGTACCTTTACGGTCGCTTAGGGGAAAAAAACGAGAGTAATTTGTTACACCTGTCGTCGCGAAGGATCAAAATCTCTCTTAGAAAGTGCTACACCTATTAGAGTAAAAATTTTGGATGGATAGCGTGGCACAAAATAGAAGACTAGGTGGAAAGAAGTGTATATACGGTTTAAAAGGTGGCTTTTTATATTGCATTTCACTGCCATGGTAGTAGCCAGAAAGTGTCTCTTGGATCCCCAACACTTTCTTAGTTGACATGATGAACGACTATAAAATCGTTGAAAAATGAAATAAGAAAAAGATTTTCCTCGGCCGAGAATAAAATCATGAAAGCTTAGCTATTTCAAGTTAATACGCTACGGTCAACAAGATTCTCAAATTTCTCGTGGCTTGTGACATCCTTGTAGCTTGCTTTGTGTGTCATCTGGGACTAACTGAATCGACACCGGATAGCTAGTTCAAATTTAGATCCTTCTAAACTGGCCTTTGGTGTTGGAATCCTGGTTTCTACCACGGAACTTAAGTATAAAGCGATACAAATTACATAATCGCCAATCTCCGACACCTCAAGGCTGTTTCCTACGACACTGAAGTTGGCGCTGACACCAGATCTGAAATTATTTGTGGAACCACGGAACCCAATCGCATTCGATCGATGCCTTGGAGAGTGTGTTTACACGATGCTCATTTCAGTGCGCAGTGGCGCAGTCTGGACATTTTCTGATCTACAAAACATAAATTAACTGCGCCATATTGTATTTTTACACGTAGATACTATGATTTTACGAAAAATTGAAAACTAGTTCCGGTAAACCACTTCCAATGGTCAACGAGCACATTTTCTCGACTTTCAGCTGCCATTCTTCCGCTACTTCGACTATTATTTTTGTAGATTCCAGCTCCACATGGAAGGTAATGATTATAATTTTTTCCTATAAATTTTTAACATAAACGGATGCTGCTCATACTTTTTTTATTTTTAAAACTAACCTGAGAAATCGCAGTGCGTTCTACGGAACTAAAATACGGCTATCACCAGTAGTATTGATTTATATATGCACAATGGAAGTAATATACTTTCGAAATTACTAGCAACTAGAGCAAGTAATGTATCGAGAACGAGCAAAATTTCATTCTTTTTGGAGAAATCAGGACTCGGCTCGGACAGGAAGCGATTTCCGTCTCCATCACTTTTTTCCCGACTGGAATCTGCCACCGGCTCTTCCGCCGCCGGATCTAGAGTTCAATTTCACAAGCTTGGATATCATCATTTATCGACAAATAATCGCTGAGGGCTGCTGGAAATGAACCGACTGTGAGAAATTATTATGGAAATCACTTGCCAAAGCATACAAATTTAAGAATACGGAATTCAGTTCAATTTTCAGGACTGAAGTATGCATCGAGTCAAGGAACTTTGACTCGAAACTTTGCTTTGATGAATAGAATAGATTAGAATAGAAATTTATGAATATTATGGGACTTGAATGCCCTTAGCACATGGAGTACATAAATGAAATATAAAAGTCGTTAGCAACACAGGTTCTCTGTAGCAAGGCAGACATTAAGCCCGTTTCACATGATACTTGATCCAACACAAGATCTAGTATGCTAGCTGATACTTAGTATTGAGGATGGAACCCAGTATGATAGAAACCGTGATAGAAGGTTCAGACGATTATTGAACTTATGCTTGCGATGAAGCGATACTGTCATTCACTGTTGCGAACTGTTAAAAGAAAATGGAAAATCTCCATAAAGGCGAAGGTGACTTTTGGCTGCTGCAGTAATAGCAGGGATTATCAAGACATTTTCATCGCACATTTTCACCGCCAAAGAGTGAATAATACCAGCGATAAAGTGAGACACTGATTTAAAAAAAATGAAAATCGCACTGCGACTGGGGCTGCGGCTAACGTGATTGGTCGACGGCTACTAGGTCCTACTGGGAGCTAGCAGCAAACTAGTATCGCATCAATTACGAAATTAAGTAGCCCAGCGAGTATAATCGCTATCATGCTTGTTAGCCAGCATGCTAGTTCTATATCACACAGTACTGGTAAGCTGTCATACTAGCAAGTATCCTCGACCTTGTACTGGATCAAGTATCGTGAGAAACGGGCGTTAGATGCTTTAGATGGGCATTTTATCTAATGACAAGTATGTGGCACAAACAACTGAGATTCAGGTTCATCAAATTAACTATGCAATAGAAATGCACAACATATATTACTAAGGAGATAAATAACAGTATAATAGAATAAAATCAAGTCAGATCAAATCAAATAAAGCCAGAACAGAGTTTTTGCTCTAGAATGTGAAATATAGGTACAAACATTTTTTTTAAGAATGTGAAATATTTCTCTCAGGTATTCATGTACTTTCATTTTGAATCTAGTTATGGAAAGGGTGTTTTATATTTTTTGGATTAGAATTCCACATCCATGGTGACATGAAACGATTTGTTATATGTGGTGGTTCGGTGGTGAATATGTTGGTGTTGGTGTTATTCGGTGGTGGTGGTGTTGATGACCTGAAGACGCCTCTTGTAACGGATGAGAATGCGTTTGTCATCTTAACACTGACGCACGCAGTTGAACCTGAAAACATGGGATCCATTTCTTCACCAACCGCTTATATTACTTAGATAACATATGTGAATTTCATTTTATTTGCCGCTCATCGCACAGCTTTCTTTCAAAAACAGTCCATCTTGCAGGGTTTAATCTTTAGAATTATCTCACAGATGAGGTAAAAAATGTTTCCACATGGAAATCTTTTAAGTCAATGGTTTACAGTCTATTGCTTAACGCCTCATTATGAACTATGTATTTGTAATGTGAACAAAAATCTATTATTCTTGTCTTTCTTCGATTATATGTTATTATTTTTATATCGTTTCAGACTGTATTGATAACCTATCCTGACATTATGAACTTATTTATGTAAGTCGTCGTTAATATGACTTTGATGCGCGATAATATCATTTATTGTTAGGATGATGGAATTTCTTTTTCGCTGTATCGGGGCATCGCTCACAGCGAATAAGTGGTACTTATATTCCATAATTATATTTATTGCTTTAAATTGTTTTAGTTCTAAGAGGGCATATGTCTTAAAGCAGCAAATTCATATTCATCATCTTATTCTTCTTTAATGGCTGGTGATCTTGCATCCCCTGCCTGTGAATATCGAGGTATCGCGTGGACGTGGAAGGCAGCTTCCATGCGTTGAAGCCTCCCATAGTGGGTAGAAGGGTGTGGGAGGAAGGGGCGGTTCCATCCCCTCTCCAGCATCGGGGATCCTTTCAAATGCACCCTCTTTCAGCCCCGTCCTACCCGGCATTCCCTTTATTCCTCCCTCCTTTCGCTCCACGCTTGCCTCAGGGAATAAGGCCCGTGCCGCCCTCTTTGAGTCCTGAAGGGCGGGAGGAAGGAGTATCTTGAGGTAACTATTACTAGCCGCCATGGGGTCCCCACGTAATTAAAACTTGCGAACAGACTAATAAAAAACTTGATTTTGAGGCACGAAGTGTTGCCAAAAGTAAGATGAAGGCTCGAGGAACGAGGCTTTGCTTTTGTCAGGTGCCGTTTAGAGTAAGTGCCTGTCCAGCATATAGGATCGTGTGGTGAAAAAGCCTTTATTCCTGCTCCGGTTAACATTGAACGTGGTTAACTATATTCTCTTGACGAAAACTGTTAAAGAAATTGGTATAATTTTGTAGTTAAAAATGTTATCTTAATTTGGAAATAATTCGAAGTGAAACATTTTACTGCACTTAGCTCAGTCATTATTGTTTGTAGAGACTGATTTTGTTCGATCATACTGGGGTCGCAAGAAATAGTCACCATAGCTAAAGTATTAAGAAGCGTGTGGATCCAAACGTTTGGTGTGTGAATAAAGCTTTCAGTTTACTTAATTGATCATTTATTCTATTGGATTTCTTTCACTATGCCAAACTATGTTGGAGGCACTTAAGCATATTTGATGCGTTGATCATCGCTACATTTTGTTTTCCGAGTCACATAATTCGAAATTCACCTTAACCAAGTTACAGTGATGTCTTCATGGATAAATTAATTTATATGAAACTTAGCCATCTCTTAGAGTACTAAGTAAACAATCTGTTTTATGGTAATAAGAAGACGCAATCAACGTTAATGATTTATAACAATAAATATCGTTTTTCTCCAATTTTTAAATTCTTGCGTAGCAGATTTCAAATCTTCTTGGCATATGCTACGTCAGAATGGATGAGCAAGCAGAGTTTTAACACCAGAAGTACCCTAAAGAGGAAAGTGATTTTAATCATCGTAATGACCTAGGCTGACCCTCCGACTCCAAAAATAATTGTAGTTTTCAGTGCTGAACCAAATTTGATAGATTTTAATCCTTATTTCCTGTTTAATATGGGAGAAAATTAATAATTCAGTCGCTGTTAAAGTTGAACCCATTGGTTTGATTGGTTATTTTTATCTGATAGCTATGTATTCCTTCCCCTGATACTTTTAATTCTTGGAGACGAAACTTATCTCCCAGTGTGAGGCATTATAGGTAAGTGAGTGAGTGCATGAGCTGTAAGGGGAGAACCATGTGCAGTGCTATAAGTATGCATTGTGATGGACCTCTAAAAGTGGTCATGCATGGCCGACACGTTATTGACACCTTCAAGGCCCAGAACTGAGTGCATCTAAGTGCATCATCCGACCTGTGGACCGTATCCCAGCTGCTCGCTATGTATGAATAGCATCACGTCAGCGTGTTCTATTTTCCTAGGAGTAGGCGTCAAATGACAGCCATTGTGGCTTATTGCATATGAATAAAAATATTTTTACTCCATTATTATTTCCATAAAATAAATGTGAGCCGAACAAATGTACTTTTTTATCATCATGTATATGTAGCCGCTCAGGTCTTTCAGTATTCGTCACCTTCACTTGTCGTAATAGCGTGTGGATTTCTTTATTAGACATGGGTAAATATATGAATATTCCAATAAAATAATATAAAAGACAATAATGCTGACATGCGATAAAATAATCAATTATGTATTGCACTCCAGAGCCAGATTTTGTGGTGAGGGTTTTTTTATGATAATTACTCCTTTCACATTCTTATGCATACTTTTTATAATTTCTTTCCATTTCACAGTCGCAAAATATCCTATTTTATCTTTATTTGAATCACATTCCCTTTATTGTAAATGAATGATAAATTCATGTTCTATCATATTTATTATGTTTAAATTGTTATTTTCTAAGCCATCATTTTTCCTATCAATCAAATCCTTTTACATAAAAAATTATCCGTCGATCACAGCAATGCCGATGAAAGCGAAGATATAAAAACCACCTTCCTTCTATGTCAATTCTGTGAATGATGATTTTATCGGTCAATTGGTGCCTGACTTTGGTACTTGGTGATATTTGTTCCTGGTTATTAACAAAATCTCTAGTTACTGTATTCCCTTTTCTCTCGCTTGTAGATCTTATTTGCTTATGGATGCTTTTGTGAGGTAACTTCCACTCACATGCTACTATTGACGTAAAATCGGATATCGTCTTCAAGTGATAAGTTGTTGCTATTTATGTAGTGTATGGAAGAACAAATTTCAAGTGACATTTTACTAATTTTAGCTTGCCTCTTAGTCAGCGGTGAGAAATAATTTGTTATTGCTAGTAGTATGCTGTCTTTCACGCTAGGCAGGAATGGAACTAGCTCATATACCCACGCCTACTCTTGATTTTTTTTTAAATGTGCGGCAATTTTTACAGCAATTCCCCAATTTCCTCGAAATCTCTCTATTTTTTGTTCTTCCATCCCGTAGTGATTTGATCTACCATAATTGTCGTAGTATACATTATTGATTGTTCATCAGCGTTCCGGCTTGCCCAATCGCCCCAATTCTAAATGGGGTTAGAAGATTGGAGGAACACATTATAGTAAACTTCATGTGAAATCATACCATTTATCGTCTTAAATAGTTGCACCAGTGACGAGTTGTGACGGCATTGAGGTTGAGGTGAGAGCAGTAAGGATCGCTTTGATTTTCTTGGATCCCTCATAGGCAACGTGTGCTCTCTTTGCAGAGATTCGGGCGTCTAAGGAAAAGGATGTAAAACAAACTCAAAGTGCTTGCCGATCGATCACTTGGCATACCCTGATGATCTTATCCCCAGCTGATTTTTATCGGCGATGAGCACCTCTTTATTCCTCACCTTTAGGAAGATATTCTCCGGATCAACTGGTTCCTTACGTCTGCGGAGCGCCGTGGCGAGCAAATTCTCCAGACAATCTATTTATAAATTTTACTTTGTGACTCGCCGCAAGGGAACCATCCAAGAGGAAGGCAGGGAAAAAGGTTTGGAAGAAACTAAGAACGAAATGTGTGATGGCAACATTTTTCGGGTTGCGTCTACGAATGTTTATAGTCACAACATACGTAGACGCTACCCGAAAAATGTTGTTATCATTTGTAAAACAGTTGCTTTTGGGATTTCCCGCGTCTGAATATTAATGTTTTCCCCTGTCATAATTAGAATATATATTGATGCGCAACCAAGGCGAGAGTCATTAGTCCTGACGAGGTCTCCGGCAGAAGGAGAAGAAACGTTGACCATTTTAAATTCAGACACGGGAAATCCCAAAAGCAACTGTTTTACAGATGACTACCAACCGCGAAAGTTATAATAATCTGACGAGCCGCTTATCATCATCAGATCAACGCCGCGGCAACCTGCGAACGGACAACGAAATGTGTACTTACGCAGTGTCGTAGTCATTCGGTTTGCAGGCAACTCTTCCCCCGTCTTTCCTTCTAGCTGACCGTATACCCTTCGATGAGTCTTTATGTTAACGTCCCCTTGCCTCATAATTTCCATCTTTGGTCTTCCATGGTTTCTTCCCATTTGTTCCTCCCTTTTTGTTTCAAAGAGGCTGCAGAGTAGAAAAATGTGTCCATTATAATTTCACTCTTCTTCTTCCGAGATTTTCAATTGAATCTATTTGCATTCCTAGTCACTGTAGTACTCCTTCATTGATGACTCACTCAATCCATGTGACATTCACTATTATTCATAGCACTAAACATCTATTTCTTTCATTTTTATTGTTCTACAGATGTAGTCATCTAATTCTCATCTCCTTACAAGAGTATGCACCATTCATATGCTTCTTGGAAATGCATCCTTATGTACATCCTTTTTCTGCTAGTTGTTCTTTTAGTGAGAGAGAAATAATGTTTCCTTGAGTAACCAGGTTGATTTAGTGATGCTGTGAAGGTAAATGGAAGATATATTTGTGTTAGAGGCTTCCAATCCTTGTGGAATTATAAGATGTTTAATGAGCGGTTCGGGAGAAAGGTGTGTGTTAAAGCATTATATAGCTTTTTCTACAGTTGTACCACGCTATGAGGTTATTACTTTTTAAATTTTCATTTGCCTCCTGAAAGGCCAGGATGGTAAGTTCGATGAAGAGAATATCGCTTCCATCCACTTCCTTTATTAGAATGGATAATGCTTCCTAGGCGAAGTATTTGAGCGATTTTACACCGTTGAGGAACCTTTAATGGACCTCGGTTGCCTGTGAGCATCGATTTCGCCGCGCTTCATGGGCTTAAGGATCTCTAATTAATGGCGAGAGCAGTTATTTTGGGAATGCTGACTGTTATACTTTTGCACGCGTCGAAATCCGAGGCAATATGGATTTTTTTGTTCGTACATCAGCGTAAATCTACACTTCGTTTAGTAAGTGCTAAGCAGCTATAATTCATACAAGTATTTAATTGAGAGGATCGAAGGTTTATTTTCTTATTTAAAAGAGTTGTTTCAAATAAAAAGGTTGTAGTTCACTTGAGTACAGAAAACAGATTTATTCTACTCAATAGTAGCGAGAGCGTGCACCGGATGAGGCCAAGTTACGGTGACTGCTTAGCGAAAAGAAGCTAGCGAGAGAGAGAGAGCGTACTCTTTGCTAATAGCCGATGTCTGCGAGTGGAGGGGACGGAGGGGAAGTACATCCCGACAGCCGACTCCGACACAGCAGACCAAGCTGCGCACACAAGGTTGCGCAGTGGCAACACGAGAAAAAATACGTACGCACCAAAAAGTTACCAACATAACCGCCCGCCTCGTCCGTGACGAAACAATAACAATATGCAACAATTAAATAATGAGATAAGTAAATACATCAAGGTGAATAACCGCCCGCCGTAAGAGGACGGTAATTAAACCCAAAGAAGAAAAAAAGGTAGAAAACAACAATAAAAAAAAATGTTCAGTTTACAAGAGGGCAAAGTTTGGTCACAGATCGAGTAAGTAAACCCTTTGAGGTTTTCAATTTAACCACTCTAACAAGTCCATCTTTGCCAGGGCATACTTCAATGACTCTACCTGTCAACCACTTAGTGGGGGGTAGGAGAGTATCTTTAACCACCACTAGAGTTCCTATCTTTAAGTTCTCCTTTTTCACCCGCCACTTAGGTAACTGCATCATTTCATGCAGATACTCTTGAGCCCATCTTTTCCAGAAATGGTCTCTCATGAGGGTAATTAACTTATACCTATTCAAAAGAGGTAGGCCATCGCTTTTAGAAAATGGTTCTGGAATTGCAGTTAGTGGCTCTCCTATCAAGAAGTGACCAGGGGTAAGAGGAACAAGATCATTGGCATCATTACTGATGGGAGAGAGGGGACGGGAGTTTAGACAGGCTTCAATTTGGCACAAGAGTGTGGACATCTCTTCAAACGTCAGCGTCTGGTCCCCGATGACTCTGCGAAGATGATGTTTTGTGGACTTGATGCCTGCTTCCCATAAACCACCGAAATGAGGCGCGTAGGGGGGATTGAAGACCCAGTCCGTCCCAGCGGAACTGAGAAGAGATGCAGTCATCTCGTAGAAAGATGAGGCGTCCTTGAACATGGACCTCAGCTCACGATCAGCAGCTCGGAAGTTGGTGGCATTGTCACTAAAAAGTTTAGAACAATGTCCTCTGCGGGAGACAAATCTGCGAAACGCAAGGATAAAATCATTAGAAGACAAACCAGAAACACATTCTAAGTGCAATGCCTTAGTACACATGCAAACAAACAGGCATATGTATCCTTTGTAGGATTTATGCCCTCTGCCTTTGGTCGTTCTTAGAAGAACAGGACCAGCATAATCCACTCCAGTGGAAAAGAAGGGTTTTTGAGGTTTAAGTCTCTCCACTGGCAGGTCTCCAATCAGCTGGTTGGTGACCTTTCCTTGGAATCGGTTGCAGACAGCACAACACTTTATCTCTTTCTTTACCAGGATACGATTGCGCAGTATCCAATACCGACGCGCAAGATAGTATCTCGTCAGTTGCTGTCCTCCATGAAGCGTTGCCAGATGGGCATGTCTGATTAGCAGGGCAGCCAGATGACGCTGCTTTGCGATGATCACTGGATGTTTCTCATCAAAGGACAGCACAGCATTCTGCAACCTGCCACCCACTCGAAGGACTCCATTCTCGTCCAAAACGGGTTTTAAGGGCAGCAGAGGGGATGACCGCTGAAGAGGGCGGCATCTCTGCAGGTCAGCAATCTCTTTGCCAAAATAACGAGCCTGCGACCATTTGATCAGGGCCAGCAATGCATCAGCTCGCTCATTGGCAGTGATATGGCCGGTACGTCGGTCATTGCTGTACCTGGAATTGTGCAAAAATCTAAGACACCATGAAATTGTGCGTACCAAACGCAGTAAACAAGAAAATTTAAGCAAAACATCACCGAAGCTTGTCGATAACGAGATGTGGCATGTTGTTAATCTCGTTTTGCGAAGCTCCTCATTCTCTGAACCATCAGAATTCCAGGACTCTCTGCACCAGGCCGCTTCCTCTTTGATGAGCCATGGTGCACCATGCCACCACTCCGATGACCGTAGTAGTTCATCTGGGCTGATCCCTCGCGTGGCGGCATCTGCTGGGTTGTGACGAGTAGGCACATAGTTCCAGCAGGCTGGATCAAGAGAAGACTGGATCTCTGCGACTCTGTGAGCAACGAACGGCGTCCATTGCGATGCATGACCTCTAATCCATGCCAAAGAGACCTTGGAGTCCGTCCAAGCGTAGACTGGTGGTTTCCCTAAGCGAATCCCTTCAATAACCTTCACCAATAATCGAGTCAAAAGCACAGCGGCACACAATTCAAGCCTAGGCACACTAACAGTCTTCACTGGGGCAACTTTAGTTTTCGCGACTAACAGATTAACTGAAGTTCCTTGAGTCACGTTAGACACACGAATGTATACTGCAGCTGCATATGCTCTGGCCGACGCATCACAAAACCCATGAAGAGATATCTCCGAAAGACTTCCAGGGGTTACTTGAACCCATCTAGGGATTCTGATTGAGTTTAATTTAAACAGCGAAGAACGGAAATTACACCACGACGATGCCAAGCTAGGGGGCAGACAATGATCCCATGTAAGCTTAGCAAGCCACAAATCCTGTATAAAGATTTTAGCAAAAACTAATACGGGTGCCATCCAACCCATCGGATCGTAAAGACGTGCAATTTCTGAAAGAACTGACCTCTTCGTTAATAAGGAATCTTTGCTAGGATGAATAATTCTGAGATTAAAGACATCATGCTCTGGTTCCCAATTAATTCCGAGCGTAGCGATTTGATCTCTATCTATGAAACTTTTATGATCGAGATTTTCCGGACTAAGCTTAGGATTATTAGAAGCCCACTTACTCAACGGAAATCCTGCAGCATTCAATATGCAAATAATTTGTTCTTTGACCGCTAATGCTTGCTCTACATTTTCTGCACCACAGAGAATATCATCAACATATGAATGATATCGAATGGCCTCTGCACCTAAAGGAAAATTGGATTCCTCATCCTGAGCCAATTGTCGCAGCCCTCTAAGCGCTAAGAAAGGAGCCGAGGCGGTACCGTACGTAACCGTAGTAAGCTTGTAGTCTTTTACCGGCTCGGCAGGATTGAATCTCCAGAGAATTCTCTGATAATCTGCATCATCTGGATGGACTCGTATCTGGCGGAACATCTTAACAATATCCGTAGTAAATGCGACTCTAAAAAACCGCCATCGTGTCACAATCAACCAAAGATCTGGCTGTAGTTTAGGTCCAGGTAAAAGTAAATCATTCAAAGATTGTCCTGAAGAAGATTTAAAGGAAGCGTTAAAAACCACTCTAATACTCTTGGAAGCGCCACATCCTTTTTCAACAGCATGATGAGGAAGATAGTACATGTTATGAGAATTCTGTTCCGCAACCTCCATGTGTTTCAGGGATAAGTATTCTGACATAAACTGATTATACATGGCTCTCAATTCAGGTTTCCCTTCCAAGCGACGCTCAGAATTCACTAATAAATTCAGAACAGATGTTCTAGAGGGACCTAAGCAAACAAAATTATCATTTCTGAAGGGTAAACGCACTACATAACGTCCTTCATCATCCCTCGAGTGAGTCGTTCTAAAGTGATTCTCACAATAGGCGTCAGCGTCAGACATGGGCTTTTCCGAAGAAACTTCTTCCATCTCCCAGAATACTTGAAGGCCATCAGTCAGTTTGTTTTGAGTTTGAATATGCATTGCAGACACGGAACTTCTCCCGAGACGCGAAGTAGAAGTCGTCGCAGGTCCCATTAAAACCCAACCAAATGGAGTTAAACGAGCAGTTGGTGAGCCTAAGGGTCCTAGGCAAGCTTCATTTAAGAATATAAGTCCACAAACATCGGCGCCCAAAATAAGGTCAATGGAGGATGGTTTACCAAACTCTGGGTCGGCAAGATGCAAACCATGTAAGTGTGGCCAGTGCTGAAGCCGTACAGAATGAGACGGAGTTAGGGTAGTCAGCGTTTTGAGTACATATGCTTGAACATGAAGACCAAAGGAGGCGTCATACATTGATCTAATATAGAAATTCACAAGACTAGTAGCAATCCCAGTCTCACAACCCTGAACTCCCGTTATAGGAACATGAACACCTGTTTTTGGAAGTCTCAATACCTGAGCAACCCATTCTGTCACAAAAGAGGAATCAGAAGCTGTATCGAGTAAGGCTCGAACATTTATAATCTTTCCAGAAGGCGATTGAATCTGTAATCTCACAGTTGCTAATAACACTACTTTACTAGTCATGGCGGAATGGACTGAAGCTATAGGGGTTGAGACTGCTACCGGGCTTGAAGTGTTGCCTGGTAGTCTTGTCGAAAATGAATCATTAAGTTGGAAATTAGGCGTATCTTGATTCCGTGATACGAAGTATTCATGAAGTAACGTATGATGCTTCTGACCGCACGCTAAACATGTGCTTGAGGATTTGCAGCACCTCGTAGTATGTTGATTTGATAGACAGTTTATGCAAAGAGAAAGCTTAAGCACATGCTTCTGTCGCTCATTGGGTTTTAACCCTTTAAACTCGGGGCAGTAATTCAAGAAATGACCTTTTGAGCATAAAGGACATCGTAGAGACTTTCTCGGCAACTGTTTCGTTGATGCTGTATTAACTAGTGACCTCTGTTTAAATGCCTTACTATTACCAACCGGGTCACGTCGGCTTTCACGAGTTTGAGAAGCACTGAAAGTATTCGATTCGTTTGAAACATCCAAAGCATGGATTCTATTTTCCAAAAAATTGAAAAGAGCTGAGAATGTTGGAATCATTGAAGTATCAACGAGTGAAAGTTCCCAAGCGAGACGAGTTGACGAGTCAAGCTTTCTTATCAGAAGAAAAACGAACCACTCATCCCATTCTTCCACTGGTTTTCCAAGGTTCTCAAAGGCTCGCACCGTTTGACGGAAATGATCTAGAATACGTTTTAGTTCAGTCGACGTAGCTCTAATTACAGGTGAAATTTCAAATAAACTCTTCATGTGGAAGTTCGAAAGGATTCTTTTACTCCCGTAACGTCTTTCAAGGTCTTCCCACGCCCCTTTGTAGTTCGCGCTAGTGACCGGCGTGTTCTCAATTACTTCCGCAGCTGGTCCTCGTAAATGAGTTTTTAAGTAAAGTAGCTTATGCACGTCAGAAATGTTTGGTATTTCATGGACAAGTTTTTTGAATTGGTCACGAAAGCTCTCCCATTCCAATAAATTTCCCGAGAACGTAGGAAGTTCTATCTTTGGCAATTGGGCCTGAACATTATCGCTGTTACTAGAGCCTTGAATCACACCTTTGGAATCACCCGGAGTACGTAATTTAGAAATGAAATCCACAATATTAGCGCAAGAATCACTATAGGTTAGCTCAATCTGCGTGAAGTAATCGTCTTTCATATAGTCCGTTCCCGCGGCATCCTTTTTCTCTAAGAGCACATAATGTTTATCTAAAAAGTCACTCCAATACGAACTAAGCAAATCCTTACGTTGTTCCAATAGCGCCACTGTTAGTTTTTCCTTCCCATGCTTCAACGTGTTAGACCAAAATCTAGCAATGAGTTCACCTCTGTTGACTTGAGTCTGAATGAGTCTCTCTGTCTCTGGCGACGTCATAATGGGAAAAGAATCTTTAACTTCTAATTATTTACGTAAAGAAAGATTGAGAACACGTAGAAAATAATTAGCCACACTCATACAGTCAAGTTGGTCAAGAAAGAGTCACTGAGGTTGTAATATGACACAGCAGACATTAGCACCAATTACACTCCATAGTTCCACATGTGGCAAAGTTATCAATACACTCAAAGTACATACATCACAAAGTTCATGAAGTTCTTACCGGTGAGTCCAGCATCGAGACGAATGTCACACGTATCGTAGGCCCCTCATCCGGCCCGAAGGACCAGAAATTGTTTCAAATAAAAAGGTTGTAGTTCACTTGAGTACAGAAAACAGATTTATTCTACTCAATAGTAGCGAGAGCGTGCACCGGACGAGGCCAAGTTACGGTGACTGCTTAGCGAGCAGAAGCGAGCGAGAGAGAGAGAGCGTACTCTTTGCTAATAGCCGATGTCTGCGAGTGGAGGGGACGGAGGGGAAGTACATCCCGACAGCCGACTCCGACACAGCAGACCAAGCTGCGCACACAAGGTTGCGCAGTGGCAACACGAGAAAAAATACGTACGCACCAAAAAGTTACCAACAGAGTAACTAGAGGAAACAGAAAAAAATATTCTAACTAATCTTGTCATAAAATTGATAAACTAAGTATTGATCACTGGTTTTTTACTCATCCGAATAGTTTTTCTTTCAGAAAAAGAATTGAAATTTGTTAAACATAATTCTTGCATAATAATTTAGAACTTTCCGAATATCGTATTTCCAAGGGTAATTTTTAAAGGGTATAGTGAAAAAAGTCTCACAAATCCTTTCAATATACAGTTGAACTACTCTTATATTATTATACTAAAGAGTTATATATATATTATACATTACTCTTTAAAATTATTTTTCCACTGTAGGAACAAATCTTTACCAATACTTATACTTAAGCTTTATCTCTACAAGTCATTCCATCAAGTAATAGTAGGTACATAGTGACTTACGCAAAATATAACTGATCACTGATATCTGAATATTATTCAACGTATGTAGGATTGGAATCCATTCCACCGGAGTGATATGATATGATATTAAAAGAAAACGAAGTAACGTAAGACGGGTGAATGAGGCAAATACTTCGAGAAATTAGTGAAAAATATAGGTAATGAAGCTTTTTCAAGTTGTGAAACAGTACTCTTTGTGCAGGTTTAATATAATAGGATATGTTGAAAGCTATGTCTGAACGGAGTTCTCAACCCTGTGAGAGATCACCTTATATTCATGTCGTCGGCGCTTACATATTTTTTTTTCTTTGGGCAAGCATTGATTACCTGATGATCGTAAGATATCGCCGCCTTGGCAAGATCGAAGGTAGTGTGATGCCTTCATCCCCATGCGCATGATAGAACTCCCGCCTTGCATAAACCCCTGTGTTGCCTTGTGAGACGATTCGGGACCGTCGCGTAGTCTCTTTGGGAGAGCTCTTCTGTGGCGGAGAGAGAAGCAAAAGGCGTCTCCACCTCCACCGCTACCTCCCACCCTTTCGCCATCCGATCTAGACTCGTGAGGCGCTGCTCCCGAATTCAAATCCGGATAACGGGAGGAATACTCTGCCGTAACCCCCTCCCCTCGCCCTAATCCACCCAAACACCCCGACCTTTTCTTAAGTCGCTTGACCTCTTTCCTCGCGGAGTGAGTTGATGCAGGCGTGTTAAGCCCTCCTCTGCTCTCGCCTCGAAACCCCTTTGCCCTCTCTTTCCTCCCTTCACCCTCTCCGGAAACCGCTCCTTCCCTCCTTGCATCCCCCGTGCCGCATTCGTCGTCCCTTTGGGGGAATGAGGCGGGCGGGTGAGGCGTGGGGACGGTGAGCAGAGTTCCTTATGCGATCCAGGTGCGGGCTCTAGGAAGTCCTTGGTATGCAGCAACGGGTCCGTAGGATGCTCTGCCGCCATCAGTCCGCGGACTGGATTGCCGAACGGGTAAGAGAGCAGGGACCTGCTCCTAAGAGAGAGGAGGGGGAATGAGTCGGCGGGATTTCAATTCGTTAAACATTGCTGGCGTAACTTTTCGGAGCGATCCGAAATGTTTTCCTCCTCCGAGGGACGTTGAGTGTATTCTGTGGATTCATTTGGATTTAGTTGCTTAATTTAAGTTTACAGTGTTCCACCTAGATGGAACAAACACACGAGGAAATCAAAAACTTGTAATACCTCACCACCGAACTGTCATATTCTATAAATCATTTACTGTAACCGCTTGCCGCGAGTGGAATAATCTTGGTATTACTTTACGAACTGCACCATCACTATATTATTTCAAAAAGGAATTACATAAGACACAGGCACAATAGGGTGACTAGTAAAATACAAACCGTAATACACATACGCCGAATACCTATAAAATACTCTCTGTTCTAAGAAATGCACATACAAATTTCAATGTTGGTATTTATGGTGTATTTATATTATTCATTCTCATGAGTCACATTAGCTTCTCTAAGTAGGTTTTCGCAGGTTTTTCACACCCCCCTTCATGTGTGGGTGTTTTCCTGCAGTGAGTTTTTTCCGTGACGGATCCCAGCCAAAATCCTCATGTTTTTCCCACAATTGTACATATATTTTTACGCTTATTTCAGATACTTCATTATGTCTCGTTAATATTCTATCACTATTGATTTTAGTATTATTTCTCTGATTTATATATTGCAGTCCTTGTCATATTGACTGTATTCATATACTGTCGAGGGGTTAGATGGAAGAAGGGACTTTTAAAGTCTCAACCTCGACCCAATAAAGACGTTTATCTATCTATCTAGTTTCTTTCTGGATAATGGTTTCTCCAAACTATCACAGAATGCTTTCTCTATCGCAAAACAAAATTTTAAATATTTAAACAATGTTTTAATTTTCATTAAACGAGGCTCTTTTACTAAGGTTTAAGGACTATGCTGCGGAAGCCACCATGGATTTTTTCCTTCTCACCTAATTTGTGTTGCCGGTTTTTAAATTAAATCGAAAAAAGAGAGTAGTTTAAATGCTAATTTTCTGGGAACCTCTCATAGGATAGAAAATCCTGTTACGCGAACAGTCTTATTTCAGCTCGACTAATCACGAAAGCGGGAGATCTGAAATGAGATAAAAACCTAAAATCTTGAGGAATAAACCTGTTTTGGCTCCCATATCGGAACTCTTATGTCGAAGCAACTTACCTGAAGTGAGTGGCCCTCACCAAATGATGTCCATGAGTTTTTTGTAAAGGTGTGAAGTGAATCCAAAGAAGTTTCAGTTTGAGGGTATTTACTGAACGATGGGTGCGTTATGTATTTTTTTGCTTAAATTAGCATTAATTTACTGTGAAAGTTTTATACCAGCAAAGTTATGCTTCTGGCTGCGTTATTCTCCGTATCAATCACATAGCTTTGTTATTGGCAAAGGTTGAGATTACAAAACAAAGTCATATACAAGGAAAGTAACCTTTGCTTTTCCTTGAACATACTAAGTATAGTAGTACATATATCACGTGGCAGATGGCACTATAAATAGACCTAAAGTGAGAAGATACAAAACTCTATGTAGTGCAGTTCTGTTTAAGAGATATTTTGGAACGAACAAGCAAAAAATCATGTAGTAACTGGTGCTAATTTTATGGTAAAATGTTCCATGTACACCGTATTCCGATAATCGATTATTGACTTTATACGCAGCCAATCGTTCGTTTGGCGTCGATTTCCAGCAAACATTGAACATTGCATTGCACCTTCTAGCGAAAGTCTTGCTGATTCTCGTATTTATCTCCACTGTACGTCAACCTTTTGCTTATTTGAGGCCGTTTAATCTGTCTCTCATATATTTCGTGGAAAAGCGACGTGTTCAGTCAATAGATTTCTGCTGGATGACAATATATTGACGAATTCATCCAATTACGAGCCGTTTAGGTAGCACAACATCAATATTCCAGTTTTAAATTTGGATTGAGGAAATATCTTTTTCTTATATGAAGAGAGCATAGCTTTTCGTCTATGAATGAAATTTATTTCCTTGGGATTAAAGTAATATTTTCATTCCAGATGAAATAGTTACACAAGCCCTCCGCTGAAGCATCGTAATCCAAATCTTGCGGAAACGGAATCACATTTTTTTCCTCCGAAAGCACTCAGCCGCGGAGCACGTGGATTTGATATTCAGACCGATCCATCGAGATCAAAATGATCTCAGTAGGCACAAGAGGTTTAGAGAAGCTTGAGAGCATCTTTAAGTGAGGGGAGAGGGAACGGGGGGAGTGGAGAGGGATCTGCGGAACAAACAATGGAAGGTGACTCGGAGGGAGAGAGCAAGATAGAAAGAGATTGGAAGGGTTGGTCGCCTCTTTGGGACAGCCTTCGACCTGGAGGCAGTTTCCCGAGGCAGTGGGCGGCCGCCGCCAGAGATTTGTCCTCCATCAAACGGCAAACACATAGCACACACCCTGACCCTGAGAGAGACCACAGGGAGACATCCCTCCCACTCTTCGACACCACCCTTACAAGGAGATGGAACCCTGCTCCCTCATCTCCAGCCTCACTACTCTGCGTCTCCCGGCCTCTTGATCTCCGCTTAACCTCCTTTTGTCTGCACATCGCATTACTGCGGCCGGGGAGACTACTTGGCATTCTGAGGAGCATTGCTGCATTTCCGTAACCCCTTTTCATCCCCCCGAAAGCACTCGTTCTATATACACGTCCCTTGGTGCATGTGGATATGTGCAATCCTCTTCAACCCTCTCCCCGAACATCCCGATTTGTGTTTCCGTGAATGCCCGTTTGACGTGATTTCGTATTATTTTAAATGAGACCCACAACGGAATCACGGCGGAAACGGATAAATAACGTTTGTGGGAAGATATATTACAGCTTCAAATATTCTTGACTAATTATATGATTCAAATGAATGTGGCCTCTTTTGATCAGAAATATATGTAACGGCAGCGTAGGTATACCCCTTAATTGACGCCGCGCTCATGCAGGAAGCCTGCGCCTGGCGGCCATTTTGGGCGTTTGGCGAAAATTTTCCCGTAGTGCGTATCTCGACTCCCATGTTCTAGCCCGTAGATTTTGTCTCCATACTAAAGATGTCATCGATATCTGAATAGTTTAGCCCAAAAAATGACTCTTTGCAGAATTGGTATGTTATTAATAAAAAATATGTGGTGAGAGTTCATGTTCATTTTTAGATGTCGGTCCACACTCACCAAAAAACTCATTTAAAAATACAACACATCATATTGGAAAGGCTGCCTGGTTAGCCGTTGATAAGTATCTACCTCTGTGTCAGAGTCGGCACAGGTGAGGTGGCTTCGGGAGCATCCAAAACTCCCGAATTAGGTATACCCCCACTCGCAGAGCATGCTCTCCTTTTCAACTTTGCGGCCTAGCTCTATCACTCTCAGCGAGATTGCCATTTCTAGTGCTATTCAGCTCTTATTCAGCTCGTCTGTTCCGTGGAAGCGAACGCTAGGGCATGTAGCATGGGGTGAGTAGACAAGCGACATTCAAGGTCGCATCCTTCACCACTCTCCTAGGGCGTTGATCCCAAATTAAGGCACCCAATGCTATCTGCAGAAGGATGTCATTTTGGCATCTACTACTCGAAATGGCATCGGCAACTACTCAATTTTCGTCGCCAATTCTATTTCCCCATGTCATCCGAGTTCGTGAATTTGAGACAATGTCATCACTGAAATCTATTACTACAGTGCTTTGCGGTAGTGACTTGTTTTTTTCTTTTATAATTACACACTGCTAATTCCGCGAGAATTCAAAGGTTAATGAAAGTTACCGTATTTTATCAGTATCACACGTCTTTCCTTCATAAAGCATAACAAATGAGGCCCCTAAAATTTGAACTGCTATATTTTCAACGCCTTCTATTGACTATGCATTGCATTATCAGAGTCCCGGAGTTTTACCTTATTTACCCAAGATAAACTCTACAGCATCATCATTTTAGAGCACTGGCTGTTCAATTTATACGTGATGCATCAGCGACACGATAGAGAGACGAAGACATGTCTTATCATACCATTTCATGTGTGTTATACAAACAAAGATAATTTAAATACTTGCGAAACGTGCAGAACGAGAGTTAATACGTTAGAAAATTACAATCAGGGGTCTTCGGAAAGAGCTAAGAAAACATGTGCAAAACTTGTACAAAAACTGCGTCCACTGTCCTCATTTTTCTACTCAATATCTTACTAGTTTTTTTTCACGAACAATTTCTCGAAATAATTCCCCCCCCCAGAGTTGCATTTAATGATAGTTGTCAAGAACACTTTCTCTAAACATTTATTGATTGAATTTTAGCAAGATGCTCTTCAGTGGGCAGAAGCATGCAGTGTGTCTCGCGATGCATGTACGTCAAGGGAGTTCGAATTTCAACGGCAGTTCGTGCATTGTTGGTAAAACTTGATTTACTGCGTTCAAGGAGTCATAATTTTGAATGATTGAAGCACATAACCGTATTTGAAAACATTAGAAATGTTGTTTAAAATTCAGAATTCAACGAGAGCTGTATTATAATAAATATACCGATAACACTCCACTCAGTTCACTCAGTATTTTTTTCGCGTACCCAATTTTTGCGATGAAATGCAGGCAGATTCGTGCAGTCAACAGTCGATGGAGTCTGTCCACGCTGATTTCAAACCTATATGGGAAAAGCATAAAGTCTTTATGATCCACCCGGAATTCACAGAAATACTACTCCGTGCTCTTTCTGTATATAATGTTTTGCACTCGTTTTAATGGCTATTTGTGTAATTCATGGGTTAAACTCGATTATCTGGGGCCAAGTTCAGGTAGTCGTAAGATGGGTGGGGCCCAAGCTCAGTTCCATTTAATAGCAAATACGTAATAAAATTACTCTAATTGAACATATTTTAGCATGTTATGAACTTGGAATTTTTATTACAGAAAAATTCTGATCGTAAAATGCCATATTACCTACAGTAAAAAATTTTTCTCGCGAATTCCTCTGCCAATGTACCATTACTTTCGGAACTTCAAATGTTAGTGATACAGCGTAGAAATTAAATTCGAATATATCTATTCAGAGACAGCACTTTTGATTTAAAGTTAATCCAAGCTCACCGTGTGAGAGTATACTATTTTTTATTTTACATTTTCAAACTTGGGCATCTGTATTGCCTGCGTGCTATTCGGCAGTTAACTTAAACATACATCGAGCTCTCTTCGAAAAGCTATAATTAGATCCCTCTATGCGGGATTTACTAGCTCAAGTCACCATATCAAAATGTCTCACGATTTTGGCTTATTTTTGAGGATTTTGCGACTTGGAACAAAATTGAGAAAACCGAGAAGAATATGAAATTGGCTCCGGGGTTGATTTTATGCCATCTTAAGGGGGAATTTATGAAAGTGCAAGTGGCTTAGCATCTTGGAAAGGCTTTATGAGGAATCAGAAAATGAAAAATCCAGCGTGCAAAATCGGGAGAGCGGAAAACGTCGTTCAGAGCGCCTCCACCACCCGCACAATATCCTGTCCTCAAGCCCTCACACCCCTTTCCCCACCCACCCGAAGAACCCCTTCTTCTCACGCCTCTCCCGCCCCTCGCCAAACCCTTCCCATCACCCCCTTCTCCTCCTCCCTCCCTCCCTCCTCCCCCCATGCGTTTCACGCCGGGATTACGTCGGAAGCAAGCACTAAGGAGTGGAAGGTGTTGTCTTTCCAAACACGGAGAGAGGAACCGCTTTTGTCTTACCTCCCTCCCTCCCTCCCTCCCACACCCTCTCCACTCCTCGTCTCTGGCTGCCAAATCCCTCCCAGAACAACTTCCTCGCCCTCTCTTTTACAAACACGGCTTTCATTATGATTCTTAATTATTTCATTCCTATTCCTTAACTACGTATCGCACTCTTGTATATATTTCTGAATTTTTATTCGTTATGACTTACTTAAATATTTATGATAGTATGTTTACGCAATGGTAATTTTAATTTTTTACATTCTATTTATGATCACCTTTCTTTGTTTTATTGTAATTTTTTCCGTTCACATCATATAAAAATGATTTTCTTATATTATTTATTCTGATGACATGTCTTTTGACTTTATATTATTGTATAAGCCACCAGTAGGAAGGATTTGTATGTTATTTCACTCTCCCTTCCATTATAAATCTTCTGCTGCTGTTTTTTTTGCCAGATGGCTATCCTAACATATTTTCTATTGTGAAGACAAAGAATGCCATTTTCGTTTTTTATTTATTTTTGTATATTTTTATCATTCATATTATTAACCTTTTATCATACATAATTTAAATGAACTCACAATCATATTGTGTTATATCGTATAAACTATACTGTATATATTGTATACACTTACTTTAGGAGTTGGAAGGAAGTTGTGTGGAAGAAGTGATTATTTAGTCTCAATTTAAATCTTGCTTGATGAAGACAATTATCTATTTGTCTTGCTCCTTACCAATCGGGTTTCTATATCTTTTACTGATTCTTCAAATCCTTTGCTGACATCAAGAATTCCAGGCTAACAATAAGTGTTATTTATATTTTAAAGGAACTGGGTTGGGATTTATGGGTAAAGAGATGGCTTTAGAGCTACTTGAACATTTCAGATCACACAAATTTCATTGATAAGGAGGGTATTTTCTTGGCCCCGCACTGAAGCTGGGTTAAAACATAAAAATAAATAAGATGTACTATCTAACGGATAGGTCTATAAATTTCCTCCTCCCGTGCACAATTCACCACTAAAGCAAAAGGAAATAAGGACACATTGGTCAAAGGCACCACCTTAATCGGCCAATTCTCCTCAAAATCATTTTACACCTCCCTTGTGTTACACGGCAATATGGTGACTAGTGGGATAGTATGTTGATGTGATTGTACTTCGCACCCAGTTTCCAGTCCTCTCTTCTCTCGACACCCCACCCCCAAGCATCCTGTCAGTCGTGGGTGCCACTTACTGAGGTTCCGGTGCGATAGAGCGCTTCCACTCTCCGCTCTTGAACCCCCCAACTTTCTTTCACAATTTTATTCTTGTTTCTTATCCTTCAGTGTCGAGGGCATACTTTCCTTGTCTTTTTGATCTAATTTTTACATAAATGCAAGACCCGGAAAGTTCAGCAGACTCGAGCTGAATGGATACTGCATGTATTGGTTGGTGGCGACTCGAAATCTGGGAGAGTGGACTTCAAGTGATTTTAACAAATATTTCTAAATTTTAATAATCAAAATCAGATTAATGTGTGCTTTCGTCCCGCCAGCCCAAATTCATTTTAACCTACTTAAAACAGATCTTTTTCAACCAAATTACGTACATTATTTCTGCACACTATGCGCATTGTAAAATCATTCATCATTGCAAATACGCCAATATTTGGTGAATATTAAAGTGTCAAACCCGAGAAGTACGTGTTGCGCTTTCCGCCATTTGGGAAAAAAGTGGAGTTTCACATTACCTCCAGCAGATGGCGCAGCGGTCGGCCAATTTCTCTTCTACCAATCCCATGTAATCACTAGAGGCCTTCTATTAGGTAATAGAGGGCCTCTAGTAATCACCAACGGGTGAGTTGTTTCCATATTCAAAGATGTTTCAATCACCAATTCGCAGTAATTTTACGCAAACCAATCACCAACAGGGTAATCACCAACAATTGGCCCGGAGGTCCGTCCCGTTGGTTTAAATGGGTTTTCGTGAAAAATAAATAATAACCATCCGCCATATAATCACCAACGCCTAATTGCAATTGTACCACGGGCTTGGTTTGTCACTTGTTTTCATACCGTATACGAATAGGTCACATCAGTTTGTATCCACCTACGGGATCTTCCCAAAACCTCCCTATGTAGCGTCTAAACATGCCTGAATATGATCAAAACTGTTGCTTTTCCTACGTCAATTTCTCTTAAAACACAAGACACACCCGTAACATTTTTACATTTCTTAAATGCGCAAATCTTCTTCTCTCATCTGCTGCTACTTTCGTTACTTCACGGTACCTTGTTTTCTCTCAAAACGTTTTTGGGCTGGCGGGGCGAAAGCCCTCATGTACCCAAAATCATAAAGTCATCGTTAAAAACATTTTAGGCATTAACCAATTTTGAAGTGGAACACTTCTAATAAATAGAGGGTAATCTCGCGAAAGCCTAGAGTCACGCGACACCCGACTCCCGGACGGATCGACGGTTCACTCGTTGCGTGGTTACATGTATACAAGCGATTCGAACTAATTCACAATACTAACACTTGAGGGATATAGACTAATTTCATATTTATATTTGAAGATTACGTGAATTAATCTAATTTTCATGAATGCATTGATATTATTTTAATATTCTTATTCTCAGAAATATTAATTTAATTATTTATTTTTATTTATACATAACACTGAGTACTCCCCACTGCCAGTCATATCCATGCTCAGTGCTCCACTTCTGTCTGCCGTCTGGCGACAGACACCTTTTTCACATGCGGGTGTTTTGAATTATTGAGTCGGGGTTGGTATCCTACAAAATGCACAAGTTGATAATTTATGCTAGCTGCTACTTAACACGTAAGTAATCCTCTTACTCAAAAGTCAATTTAGTTAATTTGCTGAAGCTATAAATGTACTGTTCTATACCAAACGAATTATACTTTGAAACCTAGTAGTTGCCTCACTTCCGATGTGGATAGCAGGTTTAAATTCGCAGGATTTAGAATTCAGGATTCGCAGGTTTAAATTATTTTTCTTGCAATTCTGCCAAAAAAATAGCGATGCAGTTTTCTTTACTGGAAACGGATTTATTTCTGATAAAATTAGTATGATTTAATGCTAAGACTTTGAAAATTATTACACATAATATATATATATGTTTTTTTGATCACCAACTTAGGTGGAAAAGTAATTTGACTGGTGATAAATTTTTGACTTGCTAACTTTCTTATTGCCAAATACTTTCTTAGAGCTAGATCTTTAGTTGAGTGAAAATAAGGTGAGAATTGTAGGGTTTGGTGTGAATCGGGTAAAGTTTTCACGATTTATCGTATTGGTGAGAGATTCTGCTGTCGGCATTTCGACCATCACCTTCAACACCTTGAATAGGTAGCCGAGTCTCTCCAGAGTGCGTACTGCTGTGAATGTATTTGCTCGCGCGCAAGGAGCCGTTGCACTTTCGGAGAAAGAAGTGACGGATGACCGCCAAAAACGTTGCTCATGGCCGAAACTAGGATCTTCTGAATGCGATCCTTTCGAACACTGGATAAATAAATAAGAATAAATAATAAAGAAGAAAAAAAAACACGGCGGAACTTGCGCGTATTCATCTGTTCAGTCGCGGCGTGAGAGACAGTCCTGAGCCGACAAATTGTCTTTCGAATTCAAAACTTCGGCTTATGCCGCCCGAACACAATTGTCCCGCCAAAAACATCGCATTTCCGCCGCGAATCATTATTCACTCTTCTCCACCGGCACATCACCGCCAGGCTTAAGTTTTTTGCTGCACCCCGACCCCTCGTGGAGGCGCGGCTCGCCCGCCGGCACCCCTTGCGCTCGGGTGCAGGTGGTGAGCGGTATGTGCATGGGTTTCTTTGTTAGCTGGGTGCGGTCGATGTCTTTCTCGGTGAGGCGTGGGACTGTGCCGTGTGCGGTTGGATTCGGCCGCTCGCGCATTTGTTCGCTTGCTGTCCACTTCTAATCGCATATTCCGATCTCCGTATTCTTTGCCCCCAGTGATTTTTTTTCGTAGACGCTGCCCTACTTCTCCCCAAAGTCCGTGTTCCTGGCCCATTCTTGTCGTTGACTATTCCGATGCGCACAATTTTATGACACCAAAACCCTCATTTGGGCTTGTCATATCATTAGATCATTCCATGAATAGTCAACCGAAAATTTGCCATTTTATTCTGGATATTTTCAATTTTCATGAAAGTTTGCACCCTGAAAGTAATATAAAAAAACACAAGTTTTACAGAAAGTATTACATACCATTACAAACATATTTTTGTTTTTTATCTATCATCCATTGCTAAGTTATAATAACTTAAATATCAACAATATTCCACAAATATTTAGGTTAGCGTTCACATTATCCTGTTGCTGAGTTCCTTCCGTATGTTGATATCAGATATGTTGATAACGTATCACAGATAAAGTAGCGATTAAGAAAGCGTGTAATACCTGGGCACTAACGAATTAAGTGATTGAGTGGTTGCATGGAACTAGAATATTTCGACTGGAAATGTAAACTGATATTTGAAAGTTTTTTTGCGATTTAACAAAAATTGTTCTAGTTTTCCCTTTAATGATCCTTGAAATAATATTACTTGGTTAAATTTTGGAAGTTTCGATTTTACATATTTATTTCGAACATGCAAATAGGACATGAGGCACAACTTATCTTTTCCTTGAAACTAGAATAAATCATATTGTCTTATACTCTGGCTGTTGAGGTACATGCCAGGCTCATTGAACTATAAAGCATTATAGAATTTTCCTAAATCTTCGTAATAATAATAATAAGTTGACATCGGATGCAGTCATTATTCATGCATAATACGATAGGGAAGGAGTCTCCAAACTTATCGTAACAAGGGCCACAAAGGGTACTCGAATACTTTTCAGTGGGCCGTAGTAAAAATAAATAAATAGGACTTTCGAGATATGAGTCCTATCGAAATCAGAAAATTTTATTACTTGTTACAGAGTATGTTAAATTAAATTACCGTTTATTGATGACGACGAACAGAACCAGCAAATTCCCATATTTTCATCACAAAACATCATTATGAATGATGTTACTGTGTATGTGCTTTTAAAATCTTATTAAACTTTAAATTTTGAAACGCTAATAGCTTACAAGTAGTGTCCATCCAAGCCAAAATTGTGCGGCGTATTTCCGCATAATTTTTCTGCGGGCCGGATAAAATTATCTTGCGGGCCATATGTGGCCCGCGGGCCGTACTTTGGAGACGCCTACGATAGGGTAAAGAGATTTTTAAAGGAGGAGAAAATTAATTGTCTATGGATGGAACTATGAGCCCGATAGAAATGAATTTTTGAAATTACCCCGCTTTTTCCACGAAATTAAATAAGAAGTGGTTATGTTTGATGCTCATGAAAGTAAACTGTGTAAAAGTGAATGAAAGTTCTAAGGTGAAATTGATTCACGACTAAATGAGATTATCACATGGTGGCTTTCGGAATAATTTTCGCGTTGTATCATTTTTCTGACGACAATTTCAGAAAGTTTCCAAAGAAACCATGTGAAGAAATCACCCCGCGGAAGCTTTTATCAAATCTTGAATGAGACTATATCAGTCCTCGATTATGAAGCGCTTGGATGCTGTAAATGTTTAGCTCCAATTAAATTACAGTTTGCAGCTTCGGCGCTGCATGATTAATTAATGCAAAACTGGTAAAGAAAACTCAGTAAACTGCTTGCTATACCCAATTCTACTTAAGTGCAGGAAGACTTAATCCGGGAACTTAATAAAATACAAAGGCAAGCTGCGCGATTCGTCAAAAACTGCTACGGGCGTACAGACAGCGTTACACAGATGTTAAACATATTAGGCTGGGAGCCGCTAGAGATTCGGAGGCTGCGCGCTAGGCTTAGGTTGCTTGAGCAATTGATAATAAATATCTTTATGAGCGACATGGAGAACATCGTATTAGAACCCCAATATATTTCCAGGTCCAACAGAAACGATAAATTAAGAGAGATATTTTGCCGAACGGATAGGTATGGGAATTCGTTTTTCCCCCGAACAATAAGAGACTTCAATAAATGCTAGGCGTAATTTCATTAGAGCATTTCCTTTTTTATATGTAAACGGCTGGTGTCCTAACCCCCCCCGCCACACGCCTATTGAGGCGGCTTACGGGGTAGTATGTAGATTTACATGTAGATGAATTCTGTTATTAAAACTAACAGAAAATTAAAAAATAGCACATATCATGAGTGTATATAAAACTATGCTGCCTAAATATGTGCCTTGAATGATTTCTGAAAAACATACTTCACCAGGACCTAAAATATGCATAAGTGGTGACTTATTACGGCTCAACTGGGGAGCTCAGGAATTCTTACAAAAAATATACCAAAAGAGCATGATTAAAATATTGAGAAGGGTAAAGGATATGCTCTCCGTGACGGAATAAGGTCGGAGGGAAACGTAGGCAAGAGAAATGGGTGTGGTGGAAAGCCAGGCGAATATTTGAGAGCACGGAGGAGGTGGAGGGGGGGGGAACGATAAGAAATGAAGCGGCTAAGGTGGCGGATTCGCGAATGTGAAATTCTCCGGGAGGAATGAATTCCTGGGAAAGAGGGAGATTTGGCCCGACGGGGATGGAAAGTGAAGTGGAAGGATGAGGAGGTGGTGGGAAGGGGAGGGATTAAGGAGTGGCAGAGGAAAGGCGGCGCGGGAGGGAAGAAAAACGTTCCCTGAGCACATCCCCTCGGAAGAAAGTATAAACTGCGCGAGATGGGAAGACACCGTGGGAATAGCGATCCTTGCGGGGGGCTGGGATCGCTGGAGCAGGCGGCCGAGGGCGCGGAAGAGGGAATCGCTGCTGGGGGGCGAACGAGGGCTCCTTGCCCCCCTCGTGGGGGCGGGGCGAGTGCGGGGGCGGCTGGAGATTTGCGAGTGTGTATGGAGGAGGCGGGGAGTGGGGGCAGAGAGTAAATCCCCCCCCTTTGGATCCCCTGCCACCCGGCACCTGCTCTGACAAATGGCCGGTGACGGTCTGATTTATGTGCTCGCGAGGAGGGGCAGGGCGAGAGAGCTTGCCCCGGAATGGCGGTCGCGGGGGGCGGTGGGGGTGGGGGGGGCACCTAGGAGAGAGCGACGGGGAAGCATGGGAGGTCGTGCTGGCCCGTGGACGGTTGGCGGTTTTCGGAGCATTTGGTGCCGGTCTTCGAGCTGCATAGCGAGAAATATGGCAGGGGACTGTTCGGAATGGGTCGAGGGACTTAAGATGCAGGGATGTGATCCGATAAGGAACTTTACGTTTAGTGCCGGACCTGGAAGGCACGATACTATCACATAAGGTAAAGTGACGGACCATGGAGGCATTCGAACTAACCGAATGGTAAAGTGATGGACCTGGGAGGCTACCGAACTTGGAGTCCGAGCCTCGGCGTCGAAGGCGACCCAAAGTAATTTAATATACATTAAACTGGCTTGGTTTACTAAAGCACGTAAAATGGTGATGTATATGGTATAATTGCGATGAAAAAAACATTTCCATGAGCGTGACTAGTGCAACACGAAGAAGAACGTAATTTTGCGATTTATTTTTTACTTTTAGAAGTTATGAACTATAGTGTGACTGGTCAGTTGGTACCATAAACCACCCGCTCTGAAAGGTTGAGTCGCCTTCGACGCCGAAGCTAGGACTCCGAGTTCGGGTGCCTCCCAGGTCCATCACTTTACCATTTGTGATAGTTTCGTGCCTCCCAGGTACGTCACTAAATGTAAAGTTCCTTTTCGGACCACATCCCTGTTTAGAGGTGGGAGATCGGAGCACGCGCGGGCCACTGAACAGCCGGTGCCTTTTTTCCGTCTGAATATGAAAGAACTCGTGATGAACACAAGAGTGAGAAGAGCATGTACGAGTCGAAATAAAAAACTTAAAGCACCTGTACAACGACTGCAATTTCGACTGGTGGTCCAATGTTTACGGACAAGATGCAAAAGATTAGCAGGGAGCAAATGTTAAAACAGTCATGTAACATCGTACCCTGCTGTCACTAACGTCAGTAATGTATGTATGAACCACAAATTATTTTTAACGTCTCAGTTGTCTATTTTTATAAGTAGATGTAACTCTATCTGTTGGTAGTGATATTTTTGTGTCTCTACCTCGATTTCTCTTGAAAGTTTTGCAATAATCTTGAACACATGTGATTTCAGCATATAGAATGTTGAAAATTCAAATTTTAATTTGAGATTTTCCCTACCAATGATGTAAAATTATCACAATTTTTTTAAAGTAGTATAACTATCGAATTTTTACTATGATTCTTTTATTCGTTTAACAATTAGGGTAGAATTAGCATATCTCTATTCCGCAAAATCAGTCAGTCTTTTAGCTGAGAAATAACTGCTACAGTCTAAATAACTGCTAATCTTGTTGCACGTTAAAGAACAGTATTACTATTACTTTCCCGTGACAATTCTGTAAGAGGGTTGATATGGACAGTCAATTTTTGTTATCCACATGATGTGAGACCCCTTCCGTTGGACTTCAACCTTTTCGCGGTGGAAGGGTTTGTGCGTTCCAAAAATACTATAGGTAGCTGAAGTACTGGGAGGGTTGATAGTTGATTCTGGTAATGCCACGAATGGGTAAGGGTGAGCCAGGCATAAGGTAAATATCGTAAAGTTGTTACGTTAAAAATACTTTTGAAATGACAAAGGGAAGCCAACTCGACAATATTTTTCTGAGCATAGAAGTGATTCCTTAAAGATTAAATCCAGGCAACAACGGGACTCGGCTCGCTAGTGTGAGTGTCGTGCTAGGCAGCGGGAGGGTGTCGCGACAAAAGCGCACAGCGAAAAATGCACATTGCGAAGAAAGTGCACTCATACGTTCCTCTGAGCCGTCGTACACTAAAATAAATTTTGATCCGTCGTTCATCTGAAACAATTCTTCGTCTAAAATAACTTCTTCTCTTGTCTTAGGCTCCTTTTGGGTTCCACGTGCTCTGCTTCTCTGAATGTACATACTTCTCTTTGTGGTCAGTTGTTGCAGCATTTCTGTTACAAAATTGTAGCCCTTGTTGTGGAGTTCTCCCAGTTCTTCTCTGTAGATCTTTTAAATGGACGTTCTTCACGGGCTCTCTTCTTTGCAACGTTGATGCTCTTCATAACTTCCAATCTGGCTGTGTCCGGTGCTGCACTAGAGAGATCAGTAACTTCTGAAACTTCGCCATTTTTACTTTTTAACATTCCAACTATTCGCCAAACTATTAACCCATCTATCTTCTTCCTAAACTCCCTATATGCGTATCTGTTATAATGTGCTGCAGGCTTATCCTTGTTAGTAGTTAAGACTTCCATAACTAACCACCTCCAACCAGCTCCAAGTATTCATTTCCTGGTAACGTAACCCCTACCCTAAACTGTTACATTGGCCCTTGTGCGCTTACTTCGCACATATCTATATTTGCGCTATATTCGCTGTGCGCTTTTTTCGCATAATCAGCGGGAGCGGTAAGGCCTCTGCGATCGTCATCACACGAATTCCTTGCGCAGCAGCGTACACTAATACAAGGACTGCGACAAAAGATAAGGCCAGGGTGATGAAGAAGAAAGCAACGGTATACATAATAACTTGGAATGTTAGGAAAGTGATAAGGAAAACGAAACTAAAATATTTAACAGGAGATGGAGAAAATTAAAGTAGATGTTTTGGGATTATTACCGAGCAGAGCTTTAGAAACAGTGTCAAACGAGTGAATTCCCGAAGCAAATGGGATCAATCGAGGAAAGATGGAATAGTTTGAAATCTGGAAATAGTGGCAAAATACAAAATATAATCAGTCAAAATGAGGATTATGTAGCCTCGTGTCTAAGCACAATTGATTTGGAAAATAGAGGAGAGAAGAACGTTGAGAAATATCAACAAGGCCAAGCAACTCATTTTTCCCTAAAATATGTCAAACTGTAAGGTTTGAAGCGTTGAAAAATAAAAATCAAACGCTTTTCTAATCAAAAGTTGTTGAGAAAAGGAGCGGTGAAGTCCTTAAAAAGAAAATAGTTCCCTCGTTTTGGGTGGAAGGTCAACTTATGAATACTCACAGAGAATCTTAGGCGCTTGATTTAAAATTTCTATCCTAGCACCTCAAGCCTTCGTTTTCATTTTGTTTCCTTTCCGCTAACCACTAATCGTAAACAAGAGCTACCTAAGCGCGAAACCAAGGATAGCAATTACAATTTCTGGGAGTGGAAAATAAGGAATGGAAAGAGTTATGCGCCTGGCAGAAGAAGGGTAACGGGAGAGGAGGAGGAGAGAGTTGGGTGAGCGGGGTTGGAGGGCAGTAGTGATTATGGAGAAGAGAGATGGGAGAACTAAGAAGAGGAAAAAGGCCGAGGGGAAAAGAAATGGGCCCGCAAGACAACCGAGAGGGGGTGGTTGGGAAGGGGAGTGAGTTTGGTTGGGACTGGCTCGTCAGAAACCACACACGTACAAGGCAACCCCTCGCTCCCCCCCATCCCCTTACACCCTGCGTAAAAACAAAAGACTGCTCTCTCTCTAGGTTCCCCTTTTTTCCCTCCGTCATTCTCCTCAGCTTCCACGATCTCCGCGATTCGTTCTCTACACCCTCCTCCATCTCTTCCTCCACATCCACCTCGTCCGTTTCGCTCCTCGTGTGGCTGAAAATCAGCTCCCTCTGATGATATTTTTCAAATGCCTTGACGGCGCCGCCTCGCGTGTACCGCCATTCTTCTCCACAGCGGTCAACTTTTTTCTTCATAAAGCTCCGGACTTTATTTCTTGTTTATTTCATCTTCATTTTTCGCCATTTCTCCCGAGTGCTTTTTCAGGGCCATTTCTGTGTTTTTCTCAGATCTCTCTCTTGCCCTCTTTGCTTCTCACGTTGTGTTGCAAAATACTCGCTTTCTTGTTTCATTTCATGCGCTGCACGCTCTACTCCACCCCGACGAATGTATTGGAAGAGGAATGTGCCGGCTAAATGTGAGGGATGTCCTCTCAGTGGTCCCATTTTGTTCTTTGCCAGATTGAACGTGGCTGGCCTCCATTATCGGAAACGAACAATGCAATGCAAATATGTCCCGGGATGGGGGGTGACTCGTGCGTAGAGAATTATCGATCCGTGCCAAGGGGACACTAGATTTTTTTAATTCAAAGACACTAGATTGCTAGGTGTGTTCAATTCGGTTAATGGTCCACTTTTCTAAAAAACATAGTAGTTGAATTGGTCTTGTAGAATGTAGGTATTTATAATTTCCATTTCATGTTATTCCAGCACAAATTTTAACCTTGCAGACAAGTATGCAATTCAGTACTTCATATCTGCCTAGCGAAGCTCAGTAGTTAACTCCTTTAACACTGCTTAGTGTTTCATAAAAGTGTTTTTAACATTTTAGCATAGTTATTTGAGAAGGGAGCGTGGTGGCCTAGTGGGTAGAGCGCTTGGCTACTGATCGAAGGGTTCCAGGTTCAAATCCGGGTGAAGCCTTTGAACGCCCCCGAAAAAAAATCCTCGTAGTGCGAGGTGGCCCAGGGGAAGGAACTGGCCCCCCTACCCTGAATGTGTGAAATTCACACGCCTGTGGCTTAGTCCGGGGTGAGCTCTACCCTCACTATCTTAACCAATTGAGGTTGGGTTGAATCACTGAGTGAGTTATTTAAGAATTAGTTACACCGCTAGGAGTGTTGGAAGGACTAGGCTGGGAACCTTTAGAGGCAGGGAGGCTACACGCTAGGCTTATATCACTTGAAAATTTCAGATCAGATGAGTTCCAGTACGACCCGGAGGATATTGTTTTGATCCCACGCTCTATCTCTGGGACTGGTTGGAGAAACAGAATAAGTGAGGTACACTGCCGAACTGACATGTAAAAAAATTCTCCCTTGTCCTCAACCATTAGTGATTATAGCAAAAACGGCGTGGCACTAACATAAAACACTTAGTTAACATACAATTTACCTACACTTTTTTCCTATTCCCTCCACATTCTAGACTAGTGTCCTAACACCCCGTACCTTACGTCTCTGTGGTAGCTCGAAGGGCAGTATGTAGATATAAAGTGACAATGCAATACATACCACGGAGATGAAAAGCGTGTATTCCAAATGTAAGTAAAATAAGTTTTTCACTTTTTACTTGCTCAAAGCCGTCTCAGTGTCCTAAACTTCACATGAAAGTTTGAATTTGAAACTTATTACACATGTAGCAACATAGAATTGAATATGAATGATTTCCGCAACGTCATTCCTGATGCAGTCTGTTTTATCCACCTATGTTGTGCTTTCAATGCCAATGGGAATTAGTTTAGCGTGACATCTGATACGTTGTTTAATTGTAGTAACCCTGGTTCAAATCCGGTAGGGATTCATTTTCTACCTTCCATAATGACGATTAATTACGATATAATCGGCCGCTCTACTTCTGAATGGACTTCTATCATCACCTTCATTGAAGCAGCCTTGGGATTTGCCGAGAAATGAGTAATAGGAATGGTTGATTAATAGCAGTTTAAAGGTACAGATTTCTCAGGAGAACATAGGTACATCCCTCTCTCAACCTGTTAAATTTGTTCATTCATACCTGTGCCCACGGTGTGAGATGCTCAAATGCGCTGGTATAGCTTTAAAGTAAAAATTTATATTTTGAAAAAGCCTAGGAGATTCACAATCTTGCGAAGTTGTCTACGTTACTTAAGAGGATTTGACCAGCCTACTTGATATAGATAGAGAGCGTTCAAAACGTCTATCAAGAGTGTATCTTTCCGGAGAATATTGACTCTTTAACTCTTTGATACCTCTTTTGTATTACATTCTTAGGTAGACAGAGAAGACTGGTCATTAAGTAGACACCTATCAGAAGCCTCCATGGTGGGTACAAATGAGCCTCCAGCTGCTAGAAGTTGAAAAGCAAGAGTAAACAGGTAGAGTTTGAGATGGACTCGGATCTGGATGACATGTATATCGTGAGTGACCGCATTAACACCTCAAAACGGATTGCAAATGCTAAAGGTCCAAAATGAGACATTCTATGATTGGGATTACGAGCCAAGTAGGGCATTACAGACGATGATCCAATCGCTTTACTTGAGATGGTTACACGGTAGCGTTCCTTATGTGAAATTTGGTTAAAATTCTGATAACGTATGGAAAATTATGCCTTTGCTTGATATAAACAAAGACATTCTAAAAACCTATGCTGTTTATTTCGCTAATTGGACTTGCTATCCAATGCGACGATGGATTAAACTTGAGTAAAATAGAATTTTCCTGTATAATAAAAATGCAGTTTTCGATCTTAACACAATAAGAAGCGAAATAAATGGAATGTTAATAAAATCTAGCTCCTTAATATCATATTTTTTGTGTAAATAGCAAATGATTGCAATATTGAAGCAAAAATGTATTCTTTCCGTAGTAAACGTTAATTAAAAATATTTTCGTCGATGAATCTGCATATTCTGTACCATAATTATGTTTTAATAGCTAATTAGTTTTTAACCGTTGAAAGCAATTTTAAGTACATAATGAAAACGAAAAGGGAAATTTAATATTGGTTTGACAAGCCTGGTCACGGTCCAGATTGAGAATGTTCACTATTTGTGCCAAATGAAATGATTTACAATTTAACAATTTCAAGATGACGGATGGTTCATATTTTTCTTAGATACTTACATCTACGGCCTAGTATGGGCTTTGGTCTTCCTCAAGACGCCTGTCCATTCTCTTCTGTTCTACACCTTCTCCCACCATCTTACTATCCTCATAGTCTTTATGTCTTCTTTCAAATCCTGCATTCATCTTTTCCTTGGTCTTCCTCTTTTTCTCTTTTCATCCACATTTCCATGTAGAAGCTTCTTAGGCATCCTTTCTTCACTCATTCTTTCCACATGACCTAGCCAAGATAACCGTTGGGTCTTCAAAAATTTCACAATGTCTTCGCCTCAGAGAATATTTTCCATTTCCCTGTTGGTTCTTATCCTCTATGTTACGCCATCTGTCACGGGTCCATATATTATTCGTAAAACCTTCCGTTCAAATATCAGTAGAGCTTGTTTATTTTCAGCAGAGATGGTCCACATTTCTGCTCCCACTCAAGGTTAATGATTTTTTCTATGCAATTTTCACATCCTTGTATCCCCTTTTGTCAATATGTGAATTTATGTTCCCACGTTAAAAGCTGACCGGCTTTTTCGAGTGATATCCCAGTCGAAGCGAACGAATTTTTCACCGCAAATTTCACACGTACGTGTATCACCTTCGGCGCTTAGAAGTTCAGCGCTCGCTGGCCTTCACGAGAGGTGGGCAAGGGGTATGGCTGCTAATAATAACAGCGGAGAGGGAGTGTAGGATGGTGGGGAAGTGATGAAGCGCGGATGACACAAGTCTTCCCTTTTCCCGTAGGAGGGAGTTGGCAGCATATCCAGCCCCTCGGCTAATTGCGCGCAGATGAAACCCCGCGTCTCGACGGGGGTCGTTATATCAAGAGCGGTGCAGGGGGAGGAGCGGGGTGATGTGGGTGCGGGAAGATGTGGGATGTTGTTGCGGAGAAGTGGGTGCGGATGGAGTGAGGCTACGGGTAAGGGTGCCGCGACCGCCAGCGCCACCTCGGAGCGCGGATGGGGCTGCAGCAATAAACTGCGCGCGGACCGCGATGAAGTATGCAACCGGTCTGGCGCAGTATCCCGAGGCTAAGCGTGCCTTGACTTCGGTCAGGCGAGATATTGCATTTCTGAGAAGGCGCGAGGATGAGAGATGCGTCGGAAGCCATGGCAGAATATTTCTGAACGAACAACGGGCTGACCCAGCTATATGGGGTCAAAACGTATGCGCAATGTTACCTAACTCTAGTTTTCATAAATATGATGTCTCTTGCTATCATCATTTATCATCATATTGACACTGCAAAAATGTTTACCTACTATCACCAACGGAGTTGAAAGGAAATTTAGAGGGATCGAGTCAGTTCGATGACCATATCTCTGGTGTTTGATGGATAGAGTACTGACTTTCTATCCCGAAGGCCAATGTTCGAACACCGGCAATGACGGAAATTTACATGGGTGTCTTGTGGAGGGAACTTCAAGTGCAGTTCTTACTCTGGCCGTCGGAAGGAATTTTTAACTTTGAACCTCTTGTTGCCTTTACTTTATCATAGACTAATGTCTATGATGGGTTTCTATCCACTCTTCATTCACTTCCCTAATAATCCTTCCTTATCAATCATATCACATATTTGGATTGGCACAGTTGCGATCAGCTAACGGTTGCCTCCCCAAATAACCAAACGACAAGCAAATGGATGGGTCATTGATATTCGTGCTCCTGGACGAGATTAAAGCAAAAACAGTTGGTGCATGGGAAATAATTTGCACTAACTTTGCGTGGACCATAGGGTACAAAGCATTGCATAACCTGCGGATATTCACCGAGGTTTGACGATTCTCGAAGACGAACACGGAAAGTGTATGCAAAGTTAAACGCTAACTAAGTATGGGTAACGTTCTTCGGTAAGTGAGCCGGATTATGCAACACCTATTTGGGTAGTGAGCCAGAGTGCCAAGTTTAATTTACGTGGGGCAAATTGTTTTATGTAGGATTATGTCTTTATGGGGTAAATGTTTGCTTTAAGATTAAATATTAGGATTAAACTTAGATAATCACCAACAAATAAATCCTGCGGAGAGTTGAAAAGAAAAGTGTAATTAAATCTCAGATGGCGCTCTTGTTGTACACATTTTGCGACACAATAGAGCATTGAAAGTTATGAAAGAAAGAAAAAAAGAAACGGAAGAATTTCCGAAGACGACGGAGACTTCAGGCAAATTAGGAAGGATGTGAAATGAAAAATGATTGAGGAATGAAGTAGTTGGCTGGAAGAAGAGCGGAGTGAAGTGCTACAGAAAACCAGTCATCCATTGATGGCTACTGACAGTGAAAATAAAAAATATAGTTATGCCAATACATATTCAGTGAACTCCAGGCCACTTGAAATTATATCACGGGGCACGTGAAAGGAAGTATCACACGGGCCAGGTTTGGCACGCTTGCCCGGGGTTTCCCGTGCCTTCTCCCACATCGTGCTAAGTGCAATGGCAGAATCGACTTTAGAGATGTTGTGACGTCCCTTACTGCCTTCTAAGGTAGTCACAAAGAAGCATTGTTTGCACGTAGGCTTTCGAGGCTATACCTTTGCATTGTAGTCTCCACTCTAGTTCTTCCATTGCAAATGCTTTCGATAATGGTGGAATTAAACATGCAACAATATGCTTGCAAGGCGTCTGATAGTAGCTGTTTTTCAGCAAGATAGATGACACAAAGTCTCTGCCTTCGCTCGGGCCCCAGGTCATCTTGACCATTCAGAATAGGAGTAGGGTTTAATTCTCTACCCCACCCGGAATTACTCTGAAGGAGACTTTCGTCTAGGGTTCTAACTGGGAAAGGGATAGGTAGTCAGCATTAACACGATCAGGAAACTTTGAACCAGTAGTTAATTTCTTCATGAATGATGCAAACGCAAACTCAAAAAAGTGACTCACTATAAACTAATTACACATTATCCCATTTGTCATGGTACACTTCAATAGGTATCTGACCCCTATAAATATTTCTCACTGCCATTCAATGGGTAGTAATCTCGGGTACGATACAAGGCAACTTTATGCAAATAAATTAAAAAATATCCTTGCAAATAATTGAGAATCCAGTGAACTGAACTACACGAACGTTGTGCAATTGAGCAAATCACAACCTCCCTCCCAATAGGCTCTAACGATCCATACAATTTAAACCCACAAAAAAATAAGGCAACACACGGTCTCGCCGCATGAGTGAAAACGGCGGTAACAGCTCGCGATACACGAACGTGGATCCCGAAACTACACTTCGCAATTACATCCTGAAAACTCTGAGCAAATACAACGGAGGAAGAGCAAAATCCAAAATAACTGAACACTTGGTACATAATAAAACCACAAACCTTAAGACCCTTGGTACAGGTATATATGAAGTTAGCGATATAATTTTTATACGCTCAGGGCGTGGCCCACCATGTGGGGCATCCCGAGAATCAACAGAGTCGACAATGTTAGAGCAAGAAATGAATCTTCTCCGACGTGGTCTGACCGCCAAGAGGGCGAGCTCTCTGCGCGGCGAGAAGACCTCTCGCCTCTCTCCAATGCGCATGCGTGACGCAAGGTGGTCGTGCGCCGAACTCCACGACCGTGGCTCCCTCCACATCTTCGGCAGGAACTGTGGTTGGCGGCAGTTTGATCAGCGGGCCTTGCTGATCTGGTGCCGAAGCCAACCACCATGGCGAGGAATGGCCAGTTCCGCGTCCCACTGCCGCTTCATCTTGGAGCTTCTTGGGGTGTTGTAGCAGCAACTGTCTCTTCTTATTATTGCTCATATAGAGTGGCGGCTAGTTCGTCCAACACTCTTCTCGCTCAATTTTCGGGACAAAGGTTAACACGTATGTGGCTTCAAATAAGTGTGCCAAACTGTTCTTCCCGGTATTCAAACAATGATAGAGAACCCAAATTATATAAATAGAAGAATGAAAGGTAGCAGAAACAATAAAAGGATTACCGGTTAGTTCAGTTCACTTCGTCCATGATAATTAATGACAATAACATAGACAGCTGCTTTGAGTCCAATCTGTTTCCCGAACATTAATTACAATAGATATACACTCAATAGTTACATCAAAAATAAATCATACCGGCTGCGACAAAATTAAATCATATTGGTTACAATAAAAAAAAATAAATAATACTTGCTCTTGGCTTTCAGACCTCTAAACATAATAATATTTTTTTCTTTATACGAAACCCGATTCCACCACATTACAATGTATACAATTTATACATCTCTAAAGTCGATCTGGCATTGCACTTAGCACGATGTGGGCGAAGGCACGGGAAACCCGGGGCAAGCGTTCCAAATCTGGCCCGTGTGATACCTACTTGCACGTGCCCCGTGATCTATTTGCATGTGGCCTTGAGTTCGCTGAATATATACTGTACATATCCCAAATATGAGAATACTCTCGAATTTTTACACCAAGATTACCGGTGGATTCGGTAAATGCTTCTTAGATGACGAGTACAAAACAATCGTCAAAGGTTTGACACTTCCTTTCGTGCCACATGGATGAAATTTGGTACCTGGGTAGAAAAAAAGTCGTACGTTTTGTTGAGTCTAAGCATCATTTTTATAAATATGACCTTTTGACCCCAGAAAAAGGGTCCAACCAAAAATTCAAATTTGGCCATATTTAGTGTTAGTGTTAGTATTTAGTGTTAAACTATTAGGATAACAAGCATAGACTATGTTTTTGCGAAACTTTCAATTATTTGGTTTTTGAGCAGGAGAAACACGATGGAAGAACTATCAAGTTCGAAAATACAACCGTGACCCCTGAAAGAACACACTCAAGGTCATAGGGGTGACAAAAAGCGAATTGCCGCTACAAATATGTCGAATTATAAGTTTAAAAAGGAGCCACGATGGATGGTAAAGTGTTCAGATCTCTTTTGTCATCCCTTGACCTTCAAGGGTTACTCAGGGGTGACGAATAGTGAAATGAGGCTACGAAAGTGTCGAAATTGTGCATCTGAAAAAAAATATGCCCTCTTTAAACCCACCAATGGTGCGTGGAGCTTCTGTTACGTGCGCAAGAGCATATTATGGTCTGATGTTACGCTTATGCACTGTAATAAGCATAACAAATAATTCTATATTTGGGTATGACTGGGTAGGTACTGTAATTGTGAAGTTGATTCTGGAGACCGATGCCTTGTCGAAAGCCATTCCAATAGGGAGAAGAAAGATTTTACGAGACTTGGTTTTCGACAGGAATTTACATCGCCATCATATATGTATAAGTAGGTAGTTGCTGCAGTGAGAGTGACACAATAGTAATATTTCTACAAAAATACTTGTTATCCGAGATCCGTTTCATATCAGTTCTTTATTTTCCTATTGTTCAAGTTCTATCGCATCGTCTAAAAGTAGACTTTAGACCTAAATAAAACACAACATCGATTTCCGAGGTGGGATAAAGACTCAAGCCCATTCGATTGCCAGGCAAGCACGTTTATTACTGAAGTAACGCAACTCTGTCTTATGCCTGTTGCTCACGGTAAAATCTTCCATAAAACAGTTTTATAAAAATCTTTATTGAAAGTTTTATGAATCGTTCGTAAAACGTACTTGCTTGCTCACGGTAAAACTGTTCATAAAACCGCAATGTCCTGCCATCTATTAGACGATTTGCGAACACCTGAAGTGATAAATACACTCTCTTTTGGATGACTGTTGCGTTAAAAACTATATGTATTGTTTATTTACTTACTTTCTGATCACACTCAACGGTGCTGACGGTTACTAAGGTTAAGGTTATCTAACAAGAAGGTTATTGCCTCAACGTTCCATGAACTTCCAGCCATGTTTGTTTACGTTTTCCTTGTTTGGCTTCCCATGGATACGAGATTATTATCAATGCGATGAGCGGAACGTCTCATTGGTTGTTGCATAAAACGGTTTTATGGAAATAGAACCTGTCCTATTCCGTAAAACGTTTTATAAAACAAGGTTTTATTAAACGGTTTTATCGTTAGCAAGGTCATTTTTATAAAATTAGTCGATTTTATAAAACGTTTTACCGAAAATTTTACCGTGAGCAACAGGCATTAGTCAATAGACGATTAATATCCTTCGAGTACTTTTTAAGGATATTTTCTCATGCATGTACAGTGATTTTTGCAATTTGCTTGGGATAATATTGCTTCCATTTAAGTCGTTCGCATTCTAAATGTTTTCTATCTTTTTTTATTTGTTCCCGTAGCCCTGTCGGAAGAGCCGCGATTTGCAGAGCCCATTCCGAACGTGACGGTGGCCGTTGGCCGGGATGCCTCGCTACCCTGCGTCGTCGAACACCTCGGCACGTACAAGGTAAGTTAAACTCCCGGATGACCGTGCAGATCTCCCGGCACGCGAATAGACGGCGGTGGTTGGGGGATGCGTACGTTCCCACCTACTCCCATCGGAGGCCCCCAAGGAAAATATTGGGTTGTATAGACTTGGAGATGAAGTGGATATACATTTTAGTGGTCTGAGGTATTGCATGGCCATTCAATTATCGCAATGCGAAGTTCCATTTAGCCGTTTCCTCCATAATGACGCGATCAAATTCGCACATGGTCAACGTTGCCTGCAGACCTGGGAAATATTCAACTGATTTATTTTTTTGTCGTTTTTTGTTTAAAGTTATTATTAGCGAGATCTGACCGTTAACATACTTCATAAATACCCTCTTCTCTGGGCACGAATGAAAACTGTCTGAAACGATTTTTTTGCTCGCATATACGTATTCGGCTGTTACTAATTAAGGATTGTGCATTTTAAGTTCCTTATGACTATAAATAAAATCACAATGAGTACTAGTTAACGAGTACAAAAAGTTTATATCGGGTTCAATACACAAATTACATATTAATTGAATAATAACTGGTTCAGCCGCATGTTAATCTATTAATTATTTCCACTTCCTCTGGAATATCGCATCGTTTGAACAAGTCGTGTGTTGAATAATTGCTCTTTATATTTTTATATACCTACCTAAATTGGAAAGCCGTAAAAAACCTTGATTTTTGTTTTTTACCTTCATTCCATTTGTAATGCAATGCAGCAACATATCATTCATAACGTCTCTGTCATTACTAGGTTTCACTAAAGAAAAATGACTACCGTACATCCCCATTATTTGAAAAAAAGTTTGTGAAGTGTGAAAAAATAATAGTATTTCAGCTGTTAATTGTTGTTTGTTCATTAAAAAGAGAACCCATTGTTCATTAAAAAGAGAACGTAAAATATGTATTTTTGATGATGGGTACATGTTTTTTCATAGTTATATTCGTAGCATCCGCTGTAAAAGGCTGCCGGACTATTCCGTCTTTGAGAGATTTAGAGCTCGGTGCGAATTTCCATTGGGAATATCGGTAAATGTTCCATATTCATCGAATTCCTCGTATCAGTGCACATATATCAGTGAGTAATCTAATTTCACCCCTCGGATCTCTCTCTTCGGGCCGTCAAGCTCTAAATTATGAGGCGGAGCGCGTTAAACCGGTTCAATGAAGATGCCTTAGACTCATAAGCGGAGTTAGTGTCCCGCGGCTAAAATGGCTGGAAACGTATAAATGTTTAATGAAACTATATTCGCGAGCATTAAATGGCTTAAAAAATTAATATCTCGACGAATGGCAAAGAATAACTCTTCCTTTAGCAGGTTGCAGTCGTTACACAAATATAGTATAACCTCTCGTGTGGTCCCATAAACGGGAAGCAGCCATCCATGCCAACCTTTTACCCGTCTACGCTTTTGCGTATCCGAGTCCATAATGAAGATGGCCCTCCTCATATTTACCACCAAGTTAATCCCCTTGTAGCGTATGACGAAGTGGGTCAGCGGCGGTTTTAACGGCGCTATCGCTGTGCGCTCCGCCGTGGAGTACCATTGCCCACAAGCCGAATATTAGATTCGGAACCCACAGTAATAACTCCTCCTGGGAATGGCGTAGTAAAAGCTCTCCGGGCGAAGTCTCGTCCAAATTACTACACCCCATGGTGTCCACCCATTATTAGGACCCTCTCGGCAGAAGGTGTGTTGAGAAGATGAGGAATGGAGTTCGAATTATTTACTTGTCAGCCAAGTATTTAACAATAGCTCCAAAATCCAGTTGAAGTAATGTGAAATATGAGATACAGTACGGTATGCATCGTGAAATTCTCTGTGCTGAATTTCTTCGGTGGATTAATACTATGGAGCAGTCTACCGTTAGGTTTGGTTTGCAGACCATTAAAAAAGTTAAAAAAATCTTTTCTCGCGTAGCCTTTCGCCACCATGACCCTCTTTAATTCACACTTTTTTCTTCACCTCCTTAAATTTCCTACCGCACTTCGGCCCACCAAACATGACTGTCTGCCGTATTCCTTCCTATTCTTCGCCTACCTAGAATTCCCTTTTTTATCATTGTCTTCGGCTCTCTGTTGCCACTTATGTCCTGATCCATTGTCATGTCCTATTCTGCCCCCTCTTAATATCTCCAAGAAATTTCTTCCCCAGCATAGCACATATTTGATACTTTTCCTTTAAAGTACAACTCATGCTCTCTCTCCCTCTATCTCCAAGCCTTCATCTAAAACGCTTATAATTCACTCAGCTAGAAATAATTAAATATTCCCCCATTTTTGCATTAGTATTGTGTAGATTTTTCGATGAAAGGCAATGCGTACACTAAGGAGCATTAACTGCATAATTGTAAGTTTTAATCAATACCCAACTCCATTTGCTTTCGCCTTTCGATTTTTCTTGCATGAGTGAGCGATGAGAGTAGAAAACATTGATTGGGCATTTTGTATTAAGGATAAACATGTGAAATGGACCATGCCTAGCATATTCCAGGGACATAGGCCAGGCATGAGGCATAATCATGCATTTCGATTACGTGGTATATGGCTGTACCCAAAGTACGGAGACTGTGAAGCCTCAAGGTCATTGTTATGCAATCGAACAACCGCTTTCAATGATTTTATAAAAGAATTCCCACGAATCCATTCTTCCAATTTCCTCTCAGAGGTCTTTCTACCTGGAGCTGAATGTGAGGTTATCACGTTTTTTTAAAATACGGTTGTGAATTTTTAATTAAACTGGTTGAGTTGGTAATGCATCGTACCGCATTATTCAGGTTGTGACGGGCGCCCTTGTGTAATGGAATGGTAATTGATCGGAATACAAGTGTTTCCACGTGGGGCATGAGAGCTCTGAGCTCATTGCTACTCTATTACTGCTTTAGGAAAAATCCAGCGACAGAATAAAAGCCATTTTCCGGATTTCGGTAAGTTTATAACGGGACATGTTAGTTTTAAAAAGCTCCTATCAGTTATTTAGATTTTACAGGCTGCACGATTGAGTGATCAAATTTAGAAATATTCAGCTGGCATAAGAACGGCCGCTAATTGATAGCATTTAATCGAAAACCTCGGGAATACTTGGGAAATTCTTTATACTTGGGAATTTCTTTATACTTGGGACTTATAACTCCGCGACCCGTGGCATCTGCTCTCCGTTTTGTTGAAAGATATATCTGTTATACTACTCCTTGGTTACTGTATACTTGGTATTCAACAGAAAGAGAAGAAAATAAAGCAATTTCAGGCGTAAATATAACTGTTTCAGGCTGGGCCTGTTGGAAGTTGTCGATATACATAATGAATAAAAAAACACTTAGTAATCTTCCACAGATGTATTTCTATGGCACAACGCGTTTCACCACAATGTGGCATATTCATGTGCTGTATAATAATCGCTGTCTTCAACAAGGTTGGCATTAATTTGAAATTAAAAGTAGTGATGCTGTTGCTTATGAGATTCTAAAGATTATGAGGACGAATTGTTTGGGAATTCATATGAATGATCACAATCATAACAGAACAACAATGAGTGAATTAAATTTGTGCGATAAGTCATGAAAACGGTAAATAGTATTAAGTTGGCGAAATAACATGGGATTCTCGTCTCGAAAGTTTTTTCCACCCTTATTTTACAGTCAATTTTCAATTACTTCGTTAAGACCTCGCGCAAAATCACTACAAATCCCACATATTGCCTCCATTACCCTAGTTGAGCCAGAGGAGTACTTGAAAATTAATGGGTCATGTTGTGGCCATGGCTTGGCTCGGCTTCATCGGGTGAGTACCGAGATGATACCCTGAATGAGCATCAAGAGTAATGAGTATCGGTTCACCTGCTTCAATAAAAGGGAATTTGACTTGAATACTTAAGTCTGTAACCGGTGGGTTAGGCTATCAAGGGTCGTAATACATATATACCTAGTTAAGCTGAAAATTCAAGGTTTCATTAGTGAAACGCGTCAACTTGAAATAGGCATAATTTGCTTTCATGTTAGCGATTCATTCATTCATTCATTCATTGGTCGTTCAATCTTAAGATTGGTTGAATGCAGCCCTATTACTCCCTCGTAGTTCTTCTTCTGTATTTTTCTATTAATTTTGTCTTATGTATTTATCCCTTTGGCCTCCTCTTGGTACTTATTCCCTCTATTTTCCCTTCAATTATATTCTTCACAAACCCTTTGTGCCTCAGGGTGTGCCCTATCCATCTGGTTCTTCTTTTCATTATAGTGTTCCATACAGCCCTTTCCCCTTCTACCCTTCTGTATGCGTCTTCACAACATATTTTATCCGTCCATTTGATTTTCAGCATCCTCCTCCAACCCCAAGTGTTAAAATGCTTCTTACTGGTTTGCTTTTCCAATGGTCCATGTTTCCAACCCATAGAGTGACGTGCTCCACACGAATTCTTTCACACACTGTTTCCGCGATCGTAGTCCTCTTTCCTAAGAACACAGCAGTTGCGTTTTCATCACCAAGGCTTTCTTAGCTTGGGCTATTCTACGCTTGATACATACTTCTTCCATCAATACGCTTGATATATACTTCGGAAGCATGTTAGTGATAGCAACAAAAAAAATACAAGGCTTTTGAGGAATGAATTTTATACAGACCTACGCGATATTTCACATTATAATTTTCACCCTAATTAAAATCGTAAATAACATTGGAAGATGACAACAAGGTTTTTGAATCTGTAGATTTTGCACTGACGATATATGCGTAGTTCGGCCGATAGTAGAAAAGTCAATAGAGTATAATATACATGCTTCCAAGTGTTTTGTGAACTTAAGGAAGGCCTTAGATAAAGTCCGTATAAAATACCTGTGAATTCTGGAAGAAAGGAAATTTGAGCCGACCATAATAGCATTAATCCAAAGTATATACGCGGATAGCAAAATGATCGCTATAAGTAACTGAGAAATCTCCGAAACAACAAAAGTGGAAAAGGGTTTAGACAAAGGGACTCCTAAAGTCTGCTAATTTTTAATCTAATATAAACTTATTTATAATATTCTAAATTCCGCCATCGACTGCCCTGAATTGCTCTCATTTATCAATTTCAAAGTTCCATTCCGCCCCACCCGATCTTATCCTTTACTCCATATAACCCATTCCTAGACTTTCGTTTACTAAACGTTCTCTTTTCTTCCGCTTCTCCTCTCTAATGAACTCCCCCTCCCTCCACACATTGATCCCTTTGCACTTCCAATAAAATCCTTTATAAGCCGTTCTCTTTCGTATCTGTCACCTAACTAGATGTTCCCGTCATTTTTTGTTGTTTTTTTGTAAATTTGATTCTTATTTCTTCTTGTTAAATTTGCTTGTATATGACCTAAAATGTATGTATGTATGGCAACCTGGCCACTAAAAAATGGCACCCTGCTGTATGTGGTTATCTTTCTTCAAAATAAAAAATAAAAATAAAGCTTCTCGATGAAGTTTCAGTGTCATTATTTTTTTAATGGCCTAGTATGCGAGATAAAGTACGCCATTTATTGTTTTTTGTGTTTCTTTAACGGATTGTGAGGGAATGTGTGTGAAAAACATTAAGTATTTTATGAACTCAAGGAAGAATGTAAATATTATACGAACGACTAGTCGGGGGTCAAATCTTTGGGAATCGTAAAAATATTGCCCCACAACTCATCAGGGAAAATAAAAAGTCATAGTTTGTGACTTAATCTTATAAGTATATAAGATACACAACTACTATTATGTGATTCAATTCCCGATCGAAAAAAATACTGATCTCGTTGAAATCAACTGTGTTATTCTCTCCAAATATTTCGGCTATCATGTCGATTGACCTATGGTTGATTGAATACTGCTTTTATCAATAGTAAAAGTAGTTAATTACGCTGAAAAATCCATCAGAAAGATTTTTTAATTGACTAGTCCCAGTTCGAAAGAATAAATTTGAATCTATTCATCCAACTCTCCCTCCGCCGTGTATGCGTCGAAGTGAAGCTAATTGTAACTGTTTGCAGCCGAAATGGTCGCACAGGAGCGGTCCTTCGAGTGTGTAGTCTAGCGAAGGGAAAGGAGAGACGATGGGGAGTTAGGAGAGACTCGGGACTCGTGCAGGGAATTGGTGGGGAAAAGGTGAGAGGACGTCAAATCGAGCGAGATAATTGCCGGAGATGATGTGAGAAGGAGCCGCGCTAACTCGCCCCCCCCCACCCTCTTCCCCCCGCCCGCCGCGATTAACCTCTCGCCTCCAACAAGTAGCGCGACCCAACCCCCCTTTCGCGCGCCATTGTGTTACCAGGGCTTTCGGAATGGAAACATTGTTTGGCCACACACCTAGTTGAGACGTCGCCAAGCTCTTAACTCCCCGAGGAGGGAGGGAGTGTGGATTTATAAGGTTCGGCTGGGTGGGGAGAGCGAAGGGGGTGGAGAAGGCAATGCTTGGGTTAGGGATTTCAGATTTCGAAGGCACGCTTTCATTCTTCCCTCTGCCCGCGTATGTTAAAATATGAATTTGCGCTCTTCATGCCTGCTCGGGAGGGGTGAGGAGCTGTGGAAAAGCACAGCTAGTAAAACGCCTAGCAAATAATAAGCCTTGTTTTTTGGTCTCCAAACACGTAAAAATTGTCCTGATGTTTACCTTAATGTTATCAGAATACTAGAAATTTCCATGCAAGCTGAGAACTCATCTTGCTCTCAGTTTGATGATTTAATGACAGGGCATCAACAGAAGAAGCTTTAGAATTTTGTTTAAATTTTAATTATACTTGGAAAGAATATAAATTGTTGGAAATAGAATGATTGATGAATCATTTAAGTATCTTTTAGCCCATGTTCACTATCATTGATGGGGAGATGCATATCTGCTGACTCACTGATTTCAATAAATATGCATGTATCAAGGTCATATGTGTATGTGATGTTAGTGATGTAGACGTATCACTTGATTATTTGGGTTCCGATTTCACAATGCTTTGGAAGGATTTTCATTTAAGATTGGTTGACTGCAGTCCTCCATTCTACCCGGTCACTCTACTTGCTCACTTCTCTACGTCCTTGAAAAGTTGGTTTCTTGTCCTGTTTTAGTTTACCGATACATTCGACCCTTGGTCTTTCTCGTGGGGCTTTACCTTCTGTTTTCCCTTTTAGTGTGTTCCTTTAAAATCCGTTGTGAGTCAAAAAAAGGCCAATCCATCTGAAACGTATCTTCCTGCTCATGCTCCACATTGTTTATTCTCTTCTGTTCTTCTGCTCACCTACTGGCTCCTGGTCATACACGTCCGTTGGGGCTTCAGCATCCGTCTCCAGTTCCATGTATTGCGAGCCTCTATTTTATTCGGATACAACTTACCAGTGGTCCGTGCCACGGATGGCAAGGATGGAAGGATTCTATCCGTTTCTGTAGAGAGTAAATAATGTGGTCAGTTGCTGAGAGTAAATCCATTAGATCAAATAAACATGGAACGTGATTTTCCATTAGGGGAAAAATATGTGAGTCAGTTATTAAGTTCATTCGTTTAAAAATTTGAAATAGTCAAATACAAGATAAATGCAGCGAGCATTAAAGGCCACATTACTTCATGAATTGGATTTTAACAAAATATTGCATGAAATTGCACAGGTTTTCATAGAAGAAATAGTGGCTTTGGATGGAGCTAAAATCAGAATGCGGTCGTCATGGATAGGGATTGCGCAGTAGTAAATGTAGCAGGATGTGAATATTCAGTGCAGAAAGCAGAGAATGTGAATATTCTATGTGGGGGGGTTATTTTGTCTATATTTCTGAACAAAGTAATAAAGAAGTAAAAATGTAAGTACTATCATTTTAAATTGAACTTTATGTGAATTGATTATTTTTTATCGTTGTTTTTCCCGGAATGCCAGAATCAGTATTAGTAGGAAGTATTCCTTTCAATGAAGTTGTATTTTTCCCTAAAATTTAGCGTAAAAAGCTTTTCCAAATAAAATACTTGCGGAATTTAATGATTGGAAATCGTAAAAAGGTTTCAATACGTGAACTAAGAAAAATACACTCACCTCTGCCCTGAGGACGATGCTCGATTCAAGCTTCCAAACGTCGGCCATCATGGACCTGAGTACCCGGTGTCAAAGCCGAGAGATTCCTGACATGCAACTTTACCGGGAAAGCCTGAAATCCTGCATCACATAAAATATATTTTCTGTTTAAGTACTTAGTTAGAAGCTGGACCTAATTCACATTTGTTGCCTTTCGGTGGTATGATTTTCATTTGGTAAGTTTAATAAAGGGCTTAAATTATGTGCCAGTTTATCACATTTCTGCACACCCAGCTTCATTAGTATGAAGGAAGCATGCAGAAAATATAATTGTGGAAGCGGTTGCTCCGCATTCACCAGAGTGCTGCATTATGGGAAATATTGCCGGATTACGATACTCGGATCGAATTCAAATCAGAGGTCTTACTTCCAAAACGCTTGGTTCGAGGGAAAAATAGTTTATTCTGTCCGTTTCGGTGAAGGTTGTATATCGAGGAAACGGAGGAAGGGAGCAACAAGTATTCTGAGCCGGATACGTGTTCATTCGGGTGAAAAGCCACAGAGGAGTGGGAGATTTAAGAGGAGAAGGTGAAAACTTTAGCATGGGGGAAAAGGCGGATGAATCATGTGAGATATGAGGAGGCTGGGGTAGAGAGTGGGTTGATGCAGATGTGCGAGGGGCGAAGTCAATGAAAAGTAAGAGAAATGGAGACGAGTTTGAGGGGGGGAGGTGGAAGGGAAACGGAACTTGCAGATCCTGCTCTTCCCGGGAAAGAACTCCCCTCCCCCCACCAAATTCCCTCCCCTATTCCGTATTTCCGCCTCCTTCCGCCCTCCCCCCCTCCAACCTTCACCTCCCAGCCCTACAAAAGCATTAGCCTTCGCCAACTTCTCCCATACCTCCCATTCCCTCTCTCACCCTGCCGGCAGAACCTCATCTCGGCTAATGATCCGGTGATTAAGGATTAGTTTCATTACTCTGCCGAGGGTGGGATGGTTTCTGGGAGGCCTTGGAGCTAGGAGAGGGTGAGGAAATGGAGAGTTTGGCCAAAAAAAAGGGATGGAGGGGACTTAGAGGTGGGGGTGGTGGTTGGGCGACAGTTGGGCAACTCCCTTTAGGACTTGGAAGGAGGGGAAGAAAGGAAGTATGGGCGTTGAGGGTGAAGGGGTTCCCTCCCATCCAGGCTGGAGTTCCCTCTCTTGTGTCCCTCCTCCTCCTCTCTTCTGCATTTCTCTCTCCACACCCCCTCTTCCGTCGCCGCACCCACTCTACAGGATGATGTGCCCGCCTCGGGCCATTACGCCCAATTAAGCAAAATATCCGAATGTAAAGGAGTAGCCCGGAGAGGCAAAGGAAGAGCGATCCAGACGGGTCTAATTCTTTTCGTTCCCTTTTATGTACTTTTTTTAAATCCCCACGATATGAATCCCGTCGATTTTTTCGGAATGTGTATTTTTTTTGGGTGCAAATCGGTGCCGCTCTCTTGAAGGGGATGGGTAATCTGAAGAGTGGGTGCTGGGATAGAAGGAGTAGCGAAGTATTCATGGGAACTGTAGAGTTACTGTTTTCAAAGAGAATTTTTCTTTCCAATTTAGTTTTTTTGAATTTTTTTTTGAGAGCTCGGTACGGTTTTCAGTACTTTTCCCTATTGAACATGAATTTCTCCCAAACATTCAAAGCTTCCTTGAATTTTTATCTTCATTTATTGGAAAAATCCGTAATATATCTACTATAGGGGATTGCATTAAAGAAAACGGTTTTATATTAGCTGAATGCTTTATATTCCAGTGCACTCAATAATGAATCAACCAACATGCGTTTTGTTTCCAAGTAAGTGCTCATTTTGAGGATCCAATTATATTATTCTCTATTATTGATACAACGTATTACCAGAAGAAATTATTTATGACTACATCCACGTATTACTCTTATACAGATTTTGTAGCCTGGGATTCAATATTCATCACAAGAACTTTCGCCTATTATACCAATCCCAAAAGTATATTTTGCTGATTTTTTTGTGATAGTATCGGATTCATGGCTTCTTGAATATTCATTTCCTAAGCAGAAAGGAATGCGTCTACTGCAGACATTTAACGGTGGATAGAATCCTTGTGAATCTTGCAACATATTTTATAGATGATTTAGTAATTTTATGGGTTGGTTACTGTGGTTATGAAGAAATAGTGAAAGTAGTTATTACCAGTAATGTCAATTATTAAGAGTTTTTCACGTGAGGCGATTGAGATTATGAAAAACCCGGAAAACTTCAACAGGGAAGATTGTTACTCGCTGGCCACGACGTGGAAAAGACTCTTCAATCCCTCGACCAATAAAAACGTAGAGCCAACTTAAGTGGGAAACTTGGTGCCAAAATCTGCCCATATATTCTGACATCTCCGACGTGACATCACTTCGACCTGAAGAGGCCTCCTGTAACGGGGGAGAAACTGTCGTCATGTTAATTGACACACGCAGCTGCTCCGGAAAACCTATATCTAGCAAGAGTTTTTCATATTTATCATATTATTTTTAGCATGAATATGTAGAATTAAAGAAGAAACCTAGTCTGAAGAAACGTTTCTGTATTTGATGTTTATGTGCGTTTTGGAAAAAGGTGACTTCTAAATAATAACGGTTCATAAAATGTAGACGTATGTTCTTCCTTCAGACGGCATTCAGACACGAGATTTCCTGCCACATATACTTATCAAAGGCATACTATCTCACATTTGTTCCTCTTTACTCCTTAGCTCCTGTTTGCCGAAAACTCATTATAGTAACTGAACTACCAAATGCAAGAAAGAGCTATGGAAAATCCATACACGCTCCACCTGCTCAGTCAATAAGAAAAATGAATTAGTAGAGTAGATATCGTCGCATCGAACTAAGAGTGGATCATTTCCAAACTATGACATTTGGAGACAATTAGTGAAGGAATATGAAATGTAGAATGAACATCTCAATGGGTTTGACGTGAAATCTGTACATGGGCAAAGTTGACGTTAACTTATTTCCACTATCATTTGTAGAAATATATGGATTCTTCTTTTAATCCTAATATTGGTAAATTTTTCCCCACAATTCTTCTTAATGCCTAGATTAATGTTCATACTTCCTCGTTATTCTCTTCTCCCAGATCCATATTATTTTACCCCAGGTCTTCTCACCGCGACTATTTCTCTCATTTTTCTTTTTAGTTTCAAATAGCAAGTTTATTGCTTCTCAGGTCACGCCCAATCAACCATGTAATGTTTTTGCTTCAGTTCCTCAATGGAGTGTTTTTAGAACCTCGCTTAATTACACACCACCTCGTTTCTCACTTATTCCGTTCATTTGATCTTAATAATTCTTCTCCATTGCCAGATTTTGAACGCTTCTATTCCATTCTTGCCCTCGCCTCCATTAGTCCATGCTTATAATACGTCGAGTGGCACCAAATACATGGTAGATCTTCTACACTGTTTCCTCGTATTATTTTTTATCTTTTTTCAGCGTTGTACTTGCATCTTCATCATGAACACCTTCTTCACTTGTGCTGTTACACGCAATATATCCATGGTGCCAATCCATCCCTTGTCTCACTGGAATAGAATAAATACCACGGTATGATCTGCTCCTTCAACTGGTGGCCTCCCATAAAACGTTCTGTTTGATCTTTTTGTGAATCTTAATCGATTAAAATGCATCATTTTGAGGTGAATTAAAGAGAACATGAGTATTAATATACATAAATATAAAAGAAAATGAAATAAGTATAAAAGTATATGCTAGCAACAAGGTGTTGAGATTTTGGAAGGATAGGTAAGAAAAACTAAGGTGTCACAGGCGTAACAAGCTAAAAAATATAGTCCCCCCAAAAATAGAAACTTACACGTCTGTTTTTGATATTTTGGCGGCCATCATCCAAACTATATAGTCTATACATATATATAATCACTTTAATTTTCATTTGTAATTAAAGATGATAGAAAAATTTAATAAATGCCAATAAAACGACGCGTCAGATGAATGAGAGCCGTCAATCGATGAGCGATATCCTGTCGCCGCGCGGGTGAAAGTCTCTTCCTCTTATTCTTATTTGAAAATCAATCTGAACCGCTTCCGAATGACTTCCTGGGATTTAAAAACTTTTCGAATAAATGTAATAGGAAAACTCTGTTTCCTTCATGGAACTTGCATCCCAGTATCCAATTTACTATGGAAGAGGAAACTAAAAACTGCCTTCCTTGCCTGGATACCTTAATTGAAAGGAAGCCTGATGGTACTCTAGGACGACGTGTGTACAGAAAACCTACTCACACTAACCTCTACTTACATAGGAGAAGTCACCACCACCTTTCCAAAAAGCAGAGCATCTTGACGACCTTGATACATTGGGCGAAAATGGCAGCAGATGCAGAAAGTCTTCCCACTGAATTGGAACATCTGATAACTACGTTCAAACGCAATGGATATAGTGACAGAGATTTTTACTTGGCCTTGAAAAGAACCGTCGGAATAAATATGCGACTGGAGAAAGATCGTAAAAAGCCATCGAGGAGAGCCTGCATTCCCTATATTTTCACTATCTCGGGAAATGTAGGAAGAATTTCACATAAATACAATATTCAGACGATCGATAGACCTCCGGAGAAAATTCGAGATCGCCTCGTAAGAGTAAAAGCCTCAGAATGCCTGGAGTGTATAGCATCCTTTGTGAGTGTGGCCTACATTGGAGACACTTCTTGCACGATGTAAACCATAATTAAGGAACACAAGAAGCATATAAGACTATTTCAACCCGAAAAATCGGCCTTGGCAGAGCATAGTCTCGATTATGCGCACTCCATCAATTTTAAAGCCGCCAAAATCCTTTGCCGTTCAAATGGATACTGAGATCGTTAAATGAAAGAGACTATCGAGATAAGTTTGAAGGAGAAGAAGCTAAATAGAGACCCTGGGCAGTACATCAGCCAAATATGGAGACCGCTACTCAGTAAAATAGACGGTCGCGGGGACAACTCAAATTCAAACCACCTTGAACGAATTATAAATAGCCGGTCAACAATGGGTTCTCAACCACTCTTGGCCAGCTATAAAACCCGCCATGGACCAAACTCGGCAATCAGCTTCAGCACTTATAACAATGAGGGAGTCACTCATCGAAACGTTGGCCTTAAAAGCCTTACCCGGTGCCAAATCCGAGATTTTACAAATATTATTCGCCGACAATGCCTAAGATCATTTGGAACACTCTTAGGAAGGCAAGGTTGAAATGGTATGAAACATAACGTATTTGTAAGCACCATGGCTGAAGGGTAAATAGGCAGAATAGACCAAGGCGTAAGACCGAGTGAAAAAAGCATTGGCTAGATAAAACGGGGTTTATTACAGAAGAGCTACAAGGGAATAACAGATGTAGCCGGGGTCAGATTGTAATGGAGAGTTGCTGGCAAAAAATCTTAAAATTGAATGTCCAATAGTGGTGTTACCTTCAGCGATAACAGACGCGAGGTAAGCCACACATTAAGGGAAAAAGTGTATGCAAAGCATCAATATCAGGAATGGGTTGATAGGCCAGCTCAGGGAAGCCTGACCTCTCTGACTCCGTCATTAGGGCAATGAGATGCGACTGATCCTTGTGCCGCCAGCGACCCTTTGTTGCATGAGGGGTCGTTGGTAGCGGATCATATTCTCCACTTCCGACCCTCTCTCTCTTAGAGGGTCTGACTACTCGCTTCATGAGAGGGGTCTCGGCTTACCAAGTAGGTCCCACTTCTCAGCATACTAAAGGACGTTTCAATCCTTCTCCAAGATGTTATTGGATCGCTCTAAGGAATTCCGAATGCGTACTGATATCTCACTTGCATTGCGAGTAAACCCGACTCGTACTCATAAACTGACAATTCAACGAATATTAATCTACTCGCTCGGATGTGTTATCACTTTAATGCTTCGGGACCTCCACATTGCCGTATGAACGATATGTTGGTGAATAGCTCTATGGGTAAACGCCTCTTGAATAAGGGTGACGTGCAGATAATCCCCAAAATATCAATAAATTCTCCCCTGGATTGCTATTTAGTTTCTAGGGAGTTATAATATCCTGAATAATTGTAAAAACATTATTTTAAATTGAATTACTGCGTATCGTGTTTACGATGTGCTGTTATTGAAGTGGAAAATAGCCCCTATTCTCGCTATATTTTCTTGCTGAAATAAAGATTTCAAAATGCAGTTAATGAAAATAAATGTTTAAAATTTTCACTGCTAAATTGTTGAAGAACTTGGACTTATGGAATAGCCGTTTATAAATAAATAAACTAATAATAAGATCATTTTTATCTGGCTATGATAGATAATTTGGGAAAAGACTTCTGAAACTCCGTTATGTGGTTAGTCCTGACCACAGCAACCTAATGAGATAGATGAATGGCTAACAACGTAAATATGATGGTGGATTCTTTCTTGGAATATAAATCGGTGATAACATAAAATAGGAAACGCTATTGAAAAGAAACTTGTTTCTTTTTTGTTGGTGAATTCCTTCTCTCTCCTTCTCCTTCATTTTTCAGGAATAGTTAAGAAAAATTTTGGTGGAAATTTCTTCTTTGTAGTTGTAAATACGCCGATACATATTCCAGATGTTCTGATGCATACACATACTATGCTCCAAGTCCGTCTTTCAACAGATATACTCACTTCATTCTACGCGGCCTTAGCCCTCTAGGAGCGTAGGTAATTTCTCTGTTAGTGTAAGGATGAGACTATGCATTACCGAATATTTACTGCGGATACTAGAATGGAGTGGATAGATAATGACTGAGAAGACCCCTCCTAAAGGAATACTCCTGGGCTCTAGTGCCCGTGAATTCGTTTCTGAGCAAAATTGGAGATATATTACGGTTACCTTGCGTACGCGGACCGAGGCACGCGCTTCGGCCAGACGTGTTGAGATTAAAGAAGAGAAGGAACGCTTGGGGATAAAAAGCAAAGCGTGGCTTCAGGAGATCGCTTTTGTCAGAGGCGGCGCGGGCGGTTCGTGTGGGGTTAGAGGATGCAGGGCCCTTTGGAGACCGACCACACTCTGTCACGCCTCGCCCGGCGCCCTCCTTCTACCGGCTGCGGAATTATATATTTCGCAATCCGCCGGCATCCGCGGCCAACTAGGAATCCTCATACATGTGCGTTTTCATTTGACGGGAATATATCTTTTAAATCAAAACAGCGTGAGTTACCACAGCGAAAACGGGAATTTAACGTTAACAGGGTGATGCATTCCGGCGCTATAACTTGGTTACTATGGAAATGTATAAAAAAGATGTGATTTGTTTCGTTTGGATATTCGAATACGATGAGGAAAATGACTTTGAGGTGAGGATGCGCAAGCAAAAGGCACGTTCGGGGGCACTTATACACTGGCGACAATTTTTGGCGTTGGCGAAAATATTTGTGGAGTACATCCCATGACTGCGATGTGCATGCCCGCTGATTTTATTGTCAAATGGAAGATGTGGTCTTTATCTTTATGGTTGAACCTAAAGACGAGCTCTCTACGATATCTGTCGGTGGATAATGAAAAATTAGTAGTGAAGTTCGAACAAAATTTCAGATGACACCTCCTACTTGACGGAATGCCCATAGGATATTGAAAACAACGAATGCCGTCGGTAAGGACGTTTTTTAGCCACCAAAAAGTACTTTGCCATAAGCGGAACGGACAAAACGGCTTCGAAAATGCCGAAAAGCTTCGAAAAAACGACGGGTCAAACATATTGACGCCCCTAAATATTATTCTCTAACGCTGAAGTATTCCTGTAAAACCCATGGACCTGTCACGAAACCACATCCAACTTTGTGCAGCATGTGCAATTTCATGTACTGTAGCTACCTCTGCCGGTTGACTGCTTAGAATTTTCATTCATATTTTTACATTCAATTTACGTTTACTTCACTTCCAACATTCCATGAGCTGTTTTTCATCGAGTGCCGATGCAACTGCAACTGGAGCACCGTGCTGGCCTCGACCTTTGCTCATCCCCAGGATCACTGAACGCCCGTCGAAGGGGGTCGGATCTCTCGCGATATGAAGAGAAGTAGTGGGTGGGGACCGTGCGTAAGGAAGGAGAGGCGTGCTATGGAGGCTTCCCTCCCCGGCAGCACCCGAAGCGATTACCCAAAGTTCCGGGGACAACCCCGAGAGGATTTACTGTCCAAGAGACTGTGGTAATTTCCTCGTCGGAGCGGCTGCTGTGAGGCGACGGAAATGGGGTGGTGCTGGTGGTGCGGGGTGCGAGGATGGTGATCTTGCAGGGAGTTGGGAAGGAGAAGGAGGGGGGAGGCGAAGGGAGGAGGGTTGGGAACGAGGGGCGAGTTGATGCGGCGTTGCTCGAATTTTTAAGGTCGAGCTGAAATTAGTCCTTCGGGTCCATGCTGGTATTTTGCTAGCATTCATTGCCTCGCCAGGTTTTTTCTTGTCTTGAAGTTAGCCAAACTTTTCCTGAGTGCATACAGCAGTGATACTCTTGTTAGCATTATTACCAGCGAAACAAACTTTGAAACCAGTTCAAAAGTAGTCGACCTGAAGAAATTAACTATTTTTTTGTCTTACTTAGGTTAATCAGTGGAAACGAATCTACTTGGTTAAATTTTTCCTTGTAGCAATTAGTCTTGTCTAGCTGATCGCTTCGCGTATAGGTAGTTCAACTTGGGTATTTTTTTCGCAAATTTTATAACGAGATGCAAGCATGGAAATTGGCTTTATTTATGTATCTGCTGGTACATTTACTTATCAAGCATGTTTCGCTTTTTACATTCTCATTGTTCAAGAAATGTTTCATGTTATGCTTAAGTTATTTTATCAAATGAAATGTGATACTTACGTCAAAGACAATTAATATTTCCTCATGAACTATAAATATTTTTCATGTTATGTATATCATTTATTTTTTCTTCATTAATAACTTATGATAAAATTCGATTTTCAGGCTAGAACTTGAATAATTCTAGCAGTTTCTTGTCTTTTCATGATTCTAATCTGATTTTATCCCAATCATTAAACTCTCTTAGTTAAACGATCCAATATATCTGCTTCAACATCTCCTACGTATCGAGAGCCAATATTTTGGTTCATTCATGAAACATTTAATTATTCGAGCTTAATAAAATTTTTGTATGTGCGCATTTCGCCGTTGTTAAAATATCTAAAAGTGAATTTCTTTTAGTTACGTTTTCATGGGAAATAGAATTTAGTATTTGCATAAATAAATTACAAAATATATATGAGAGAACGGGCATTGCAGATTTGAAACAACGTGGCTTAATAACGCCATTTTCTGCTATATTCCATTTTATTTCGAAACGCCGCCGGTGTTTCTCACCGGCTCCAATGGGAATAGGTGACATGACGAAGGCTAACGTTTTAAGGTTCCAGAATAATCTTTCCACTCCACCAAAACTATTCTGCGGACGTAGCAAGTGGGTGGAAAACGAAGCGCAAACAGAGGTATGGGGGAAGAAATGAAGAGAGGCCGAATGGAGTGAGAGATGAAATTGAGTGGAGGCTTGGGTGGGGTCTGGGGGGGATGTGGGAGGAGGTGGGCGGGAGGGGGAAGGTCAGTGATGCTGCGGGGAGATTATCCACATCTTCTTCGCAGAAATTTCCGTCTGCTCTCTCGTCCCCCTGCAAACCCCTCCCCACGCCCCCACACAGTGATTTAGTGCGCGCTCACCAGCGGGGGCGTCGGGCGGCTCCTGGCTTATATCCATCCATCTCCTCCCTCCTCGTACCACTTCCTAGTCTCTTCCCCCCACCCCCACAACCTTCAACCTCCATCGCAGTCTTGTATGCGCGTTCCCCGTTCACTTTGGGTCACCAACTCCTGAAGAGTTCATTTCAGGAGAATACCGTTCCAAGGGTGAGAAATGCCTGCAGATCATTGTGACCGGCGTTGTAAATGTTAATAAATGAGCGTCATGTATGCTACAATTTGATCGCCATTAAACAAGCTCATCAAGCAATCAAATCGCGTCATGCACCATTCATGTACCATTTATTACTGATGATGAACTTCAACTGCAAATTGATTGTAAAACAAATGGAGCTCCTGTGCCATGGCATTTGGGTAACCTCGGTGGTGACATGAGGGAAGGAGAGGGGAAAATTTACTTTTGTGATGCAGCCCTTGAGAAAACACGTGTGAGTGTGTTTCGCTGAGAGCTAGACTCCGGAACCGGATTCAAGTATCTGGATCTCCCTTCCTATAGATAGTAACCTGGGTGACGCAAGCGATATCATAGGAGTTAATTTCCTTTTGCATTCAATTGGCTATAGCGATTTATCTTAAATATAAAATGTACCCACCTGTCAAGCTATCTTTTGAATGTTCAACACGCGCAATCATTTTATTCACGAAATGTTGAGAGGAATTATCATATTCAGTCACTTAAGGGAAATTCACAGTGAAAAAATCATTTGCCTGGACTGGGAATTCACTGTAAATTCATTTTACTGTGATTGACACACAAGTGTGTGACCGTCAGAGACGACGCTGCTGAAGTTACTACGCGGCCAGCTCCGCAGTTCTATGAACATATTCAGTAATTGAAGATGCAATATCTTTTGAAAATAATTATATAAATCTTTACACGGGGAATAAGATATTTTATTCATTTTAATTAAATATTAAATTGGGAGGTATATGCCGCCTTCCGGGAGGACGTAGATTTTCAAGATGTTGCATCGTTCCGGGAGTCTGCGAGAGAACCTAGGAGAGTTGGAAAACCCGCCTTCAGCGCCTGTTCTCTTCCCTCGCCTCCATTGCAATGCCACACCTCCTCCATTTCCAGGCCACCCATCTTCCTCGCGCCATCTACCCCTTATCTCTTTCTCCACCTAAACCCTCCCCCCCACCACCCTCTGCTCAATTCGAGCCCTTCGCGGAATGCCGAAGAAAGTTTCGTGTTTCGCAATGCTAAACCGAGCCTTAACCCATTCGGGTCCTAGTCTCGGGGTTGTAAACGGAGAAGAAAGTTTTCGGTCGGACGCTGCCATAATTTCCACGGCTGAAATTTCACCAAGTTTCGGTACAAATCGGAAAGGAAATAAACCAACGCGGAGCTGGCATCATTCCGCTGATTTATCGTCTCCCCTCCCAGTTCTCAGGAGTTCAGCCTTAGAGTGAGCTCTTCGGCAGGTGATGGACTGCGCGGATTAAATTGGTCCCTATAAGTCGGCATGCGTGTTTGTGAGGTGACTTGATTAGTTCCTTACCTTTTTGATTGTTAATTATGTGTTTTATTCATGTATATTATTCATTCTTGTATTTATTCATTTAATTAAACCCGGTAGTAAATACAAGGCACAGATGTATGATGGATAAGTGTTAGAGAAAGGTGTAGACCAGAGGGACGTGAGTGAATGTGACTGAAGTGGTTCTTAAGGGAAGGAGTTTTGATCACTTTAAGAACAAGAAATAGGGTATGAAGCAACGCATGAATTTAAAAAAATCGAAAAAAAGGGTTCAAGGGTGGAAAATATGGAGGAACTGGAGTCAGTTTTCTAGGCCCAATGCCTACAACTAAGCTCTTTGACTATGCCTATTCCAAAAGGCAATCAGTATAAATGTATGAACTAAAGCTGCTCGAAGTCACTTCGCTCCCATTATAGAAGATAATTAAGGAGGATTAACCTCAGTCAGGTATTAAAAGCTCTACCTACTAGGTAGAGCATTTAATACCTGACTGAGGTTATTGAGTTCAAATACGTTTGAGCCTATGAATCACTTCTAGCTAAGGTCAAACTGTGTAATTGTCGTGGAGCCTAATTTTTCCGGGCTACCGCAGGTGGCACACAGAAAAGGAACTTACCCTCCATCACCTAATTATTGAAATTCAAACGCTTTTGAGACCAATACATTTTTAGGTAGATCACTAATGAATCAACCCCCCGGATGAATACTTGCTGAAATAGCATTTATGTCCATTGACACATAGCTGTATGATATTCTTACATTCGTTGTAATGGCTGCGCATAAAAGAACAACGTATAAACCAGACTCAAATATCATGTGGACATGGAGGAAAGAATACTAGCTGATGTTCCACGCAAACAGACCACAACCTATTATTACCAGAGCTTCAGTATGCGTACAAATCCACTCGGACTTGAATTTATTGAAGAGAATGTGAGGGGGAAGAGCGATTCAATTTAGAGAGAGTGAGGCAAGGTTGATTAATCCTTCTCAAAGACATCATACAGTGAGGGAGCACATGAGAACAAAGCCGAAAGATTATCGAGGAAGACAGTGGACGGAATATATAAATCAAACTATGATGGACGTTATAATAATGAATGACGTTGAATTTTCAGGTCATTTAAAAGCTATTGCTAAGCGTTTTTCATGAGTTAAAAATTTAAAAAGCTTCTTAAAAAAGGCATCATTCGTCATGCGTCTTTCCTAAAAGTATAAAAATTATGTGTAAATATTAAGTATACTAAATACTTTGTATTACCAGGTACTATGTCTACAGTATTACCTACCCCTCAATCAAGTTCAGTCATTTTGACTTATTTTCCCTGTCAGTACATTCATTTTATTCATGAACATTTTATATGCGGACGACAAGGTGGTTTGGTATCTATGGGAAAACTATTTGAATTTTTTAACACAATGCCATTACTTCCATGCTTTCAGATTTCCCCAAGTGAACTAAGTGAATAATAGTGAAGAGCCATCAACCAAGGCATCTACGTTGGCATGAATGTATAGTTAAATTCCTTAAGTTCTCAAATCATGAATAAGCATCAAATTAAAACTCTTGGTCAAGACAGAGTGCAGCAAACAGCAATTTTATTCCGGACTATTGTCTTGATTAGTCTCTAAGTTTTTCCATATCTGGAACCATGAAAAGGCGATCACGAAATGTCATTAATATGTAATTTATGGAAATAATGGGTATATCTGATAAAAGGTAACTCTTAGATCATTCATGTGCAAACTAGCAGCATACTTGGCGATTAAAAAAGAAAATATGTATCCAACAAGTTACCCAGGGGGCTGTATTTTTCATTCAAATTAGCATTAATGAGGAAATACTAACTTACGATAAAACTTTCTAATGCTACATACTAACTTCTTCGCAACTAAATTAAGTTATTTAGAGTAAAATTTTAATATTTACACAAAATTATTACTTTTTATTATTAAGGTAATCTACCAGTGGTAAGGTAGGTTTAAATGGAGTGGAGTATAAATTCCCCTGGATTTTTACATGTGTAGGGCTTTTCGTTACACTAGGCCATGGTATGCATGTATTTTTGAGAGAGGATAGGTGGAAGATATATGTAGGGTGTGCTTTGTGCATTCGTGCATTTTGTTTACCTGAAGTAAAATTCTGAAATGAATTTGAAACGTGTCGTCGAGAAAATCCTAAAAACTATTCAGCGAAAACACCGGGGAAAAAATCCTGTTTATTGACCTGAGCATCAGCGTTGCGAAAGCCTTCACCTGACGTGTAAACTTCGGTTCACTAGGGTGGGGTTGAAGTAGCGCGACAGGGCATGATTAGGGGGGTATATACATGGAGCGTGTGTCTGTGTATTCGTGTGGTATTATATGTGTTAGAGAGAGAGGTTTTAGATTATTCATGTGCAAACAAGAATGGATATTTTCTGCGTCATCGTTCGAGGAGTATATTTTTTAGAGCATTTAACACCATTTCCGCACTGTTTAGTAGTTACTTTGATTATCACCTTATTTGCAATTCGAATCCTCTGGATTCCGATTCAACTCTGTAATCGTTCAAAACTTGCCTCATGCACGCATGGGCTATTGTGTTAGCAATAATCTCTAAATTGAAATTCTGGTGATACACCAGATATTCATGAGTAACATTGTAAATGCAATCCGGTGATTAATAAAAGTGGGTTAGATCCATCGCTCTAACGATTCGAGGAGAATAGAATCGTGAAAAACCTAGTGGAAACCTAGATGACCAAAAGAATATTCGTTCTCGAAAGCTCTTTAGAATTAATTCCAGCGAGCGGGTATGAGGTATAATGTTCGGGCTGAAATGCGATGCATTTTATTCCGCAGATATCAGTAACAGCGATAAATTCCTGTCATGCGACTGGGGATAATTTGCTCCTTGTCTTAAAAATTAAACTATCATCAATACTTGGAACCTATTATGATATTGAAAATTGGACTTGGATTCTGCTGCTTATATATGTTTTGACCACACTACTCCAAAGCATTTAAATATTCCTGGCCATGAATGCCTTGATTATTTATGCTTAGATCTTGATTTCATGAACGGGCGCAGAAGTAATTTTATTTCGGTCAAAATACCCTGTAGATTTGGTGCATTAATGATCTTGACAGTTCCATTCGTTTATGATAATATGCGCATTGTTTATGTAGATTTTGTGTCTTTGACACAGTTGATGAACGAATTGTTTAGATATAACTAGTTAAAAGGTACAAATATCAATAATTAGATGCATGACACTACAGCGATTTGTGAATACACTACAAATCCAAATGTTTCCATTGAAGTACTTAGGAAAATCTTGCATATGCCGCAGTAAATAACGATGTCATGCATTTATTTTGAAGTGTTTCATTTTTACCACTGGTATGCGAACCATCATTGATTTCCCTTGCTCCGCCATATCACGCAAAGTTAAGTGCCCATTACCTTAATCCATTATTTAGCTTGTGTGCCAATGAAAATTTTAAGAAAGCATGGGCCATTCTTTTGATATCCGAGAACAATTTGATTAACTCCTACTTATGCCAGCTAAGGTGACTCTATGGGGATAGAACTAGGTATCGTTTTCCCGTAAAAGCCACCAATTTTATAGGTCAGTGGAGAGCAAATCATTTCCGTTTTGAGTTAGCTTCCTGCGTCTCCGAACCCACTCTTCATCTTTGCGGTTGCAGCACGAACAAATGACTGTCAACTTGGCCTTCTCAACAAGCCTCCTCCATTTCGTTCTTCCCTATCCCGTACTCATCTCCCTCCATCTCCGTTCAATCCCTCCAAGCCTTTCGCTAACGACGCGAGAGCACTTACTTCACAAACCACCACTCCTGTCCCCTCGCCGGCTTATGTTCCGACTCCCATGGCACAGTGTCCTGCGGAATCGAGAGGATGGAAGTGGCAAGATGACTCGCTGTTGCCGTTCCAGCCATACGCTCTCTCAAGGCATTGAAGATCCGGTGTACGTATGGACGATTCCTTGCCGTCCGCTCGCCTTTTAAGCTAATTACCAACTAGGGGTCTCCGAAAATTTTCCCTCTCCCAACACCCTGAACCAGCACCCCTAAAACACCCCCTCTCCTGCTCAGGGTTCTACAGGAAGTCCCTTGGTCCCCCCCCCCCCTCTACACCACAATCTCCCTCCTTCGAACTCTCCAGGTCCCTTTCGCCAGACCTCAGTGCCCCCCTTGTAGCGGACGCCTTTAAGCCGCTAATGCTCAGAGACCCCCATCTCTCTTCATTCGCCGCCGGAAAGCCTTTTTCCTCCCTCACTCTACTTTCCCATCCCTCGCGGGGGGGGGGAAGAAGGGGGAAGAATGGGGTTGAAATTCGCCACCCGCTCATCGACTCCCCCTCCTCGCCCATAATTACCGTCCCCACCTTCCCAAAAAAAAGTATGTCCCCCGTCCTTACCCCATGATGCATCCCAAGTTCTCCTCTCTCCCCCGCACTCCCCGCCATACGCTGACCTCTAACGGCGTCCCATTTCGCCTCTCCCCGCTTCCATCACTCAAAATGTCTAAGCGAGCGAGTCTGGAATTCTTTTGGACTAATTAAAAGGAACATAATGAGTAAATTAACAATAGTTTGCCCTCGTGATAACGGATGGACTTAATTTACGGAGAATGTTTGTTAATTGTGAAACTAATATATACTAAATTAAGTATGATTAAATTTTTTTAAATTGTTGGAACTCTCTGACTTTTTTTCAAAACGATCGCTTTTATCGAAAATATTATGTGTTATTAAATCAAATTATTGATAATATCAAGCTTAATAATGAGGCATATCACTTTCCAACCAAACGGGTACTTTTTTATGAAAAAATCGGGATATCTACCAATTCATTTTCTTTCATTGTTAGATTTATCAATGTCAAACCTAAATTTAATAGTATGATTACTATCTAGAGTGATCTACCAATTAATCTAGGCTTGGATGAATGTATTAACCCTTTCCTGCCGGCGACTACGAAAGGAAAATGTTTTCCGTGCTACGGGTAGCTTGCGAAAATTTTAAACTCTGCTCTGCGAAGCACTTTTTGGGGTGGAGTGGCCCAGGTACTCTTGTCCTTCCGATTTGGGACCCTACTTAACGGGGCGCCCGGCTATTACCCCGGCCACTGGACTCGACCCTCCAACCCTTTCTTAGCGGGAGTCCACGGTCAACTCATTGCATTAGCAGTGTTTCTTAAAATTAAATATTGTCTATGATTTTTAACAGTTTACACTTGTATAAGAATAACTTACATTTTTTTAAGCATTGTAGAATTTTAAACGGATTTCTAGCGTTATTAGTAACAAAGTTAGGACTTTTCCATTTTTACAGCTAGATAGGACGTCTCAAAATTTTCTTTGAATAAACCTCCAAATAATACTTCCCATCCTTCTTTTTCATTCTGGCTTTGGAGCAACGTAAGCGGAATTAAAAGTATGTTTTTACAATAAATATTACCTAAAAATACCGGAATATGAGTAATTACTAAGGGGATCAATGAAGGAATCGGAAAATAGAGGACATATAGTGAAAATAGGCATTCAGATTGTAACAAACACATACGATATGGACAATAAAACGACAACATTTCTCTTTTTGCGTACTTTTCATCGCACATGAACACACAAAGCTTTCACACAAGTCCGTTAATAATAACACTAAAATTTCGTTTAAAAATTGCTTATGCACAGAAAAAAAACAAAGAATTCATTTCAAGGCATAAAAAATTGGAGTTTACAATAAATTTTTCTTTGCAAAAATCATTGACAATTCAACCACTTCAACGCGGATTCCTGCAATTATGAGGATCGTAAATGAGTAGGAGGGTCGGGCAAAATGGCCGAGGATTAGCTCTAAGGACTCGCTAAGCTGGGTCTCAGGCAGGGCTTGAATACCTCCGACCATTGCTACCTCAGCGGTCACTTCCCATCCCCCGCGACAGCTATAGCCGACGTCCGTTCGCTTGCGTTGAAAAACCCACGCCAGCTATAGCCGACGTTCGGTCGTTTGCGTATGAAAATGCTCGTCGGCTATGGCCGACGTCCGGCGCGAAAGGGTTAATATTACTCGGAAATTTTATTTTATCTTTTCAACCTATTCCTTTTTTCCCATTCCCCGCTACACAAGCATCCTCCCCCTATCTATCTGAAAGCAGAATCTCATAACACCAGTTTTTTGTTCCTTCCTTTAACTCTTCCTCTTCTTAATTTACCACATTATTTTCATCTTCTACCTTCGAGGCCTAGCACTTCCCCTTCTCTTTTCTCCTTTTCAGCCGCATCTCGAATACGGCCATAATAATCACATACTCTTCCTTCGTTGTCTCCAGAATACAACGCTACTCATCATATCAGGCTGATCAAGAGTATTTCCTCCACTATCTTATATTTATATTCCCTTTTTACCTCCTCTTTTATTATTGAAATACTCTTTCCCAATCGCTAGTATTCACAACATAACATTTTTGCAACGCCAACTGTTGGGCTTGATACTACCCTGGAGCTTTATTATTCTCCCTGCCCCAAATTTTAGGTAGTTGAGCGTCTAGGAATGGAAATGAGCATTCCCGGTTCAAGTTAAGGCTTTCATGATCTTAAAAATGGGTTGTATTTATCTAATTAATTCAGCTGGAAGGTGGCCCATATAAAGGATAAAGGCCTCTTCAACTTAATGGTAATTCTTTTCCCTATGTACTCGTCACGTGTTGAACGCTAGAATTTAGCAAACCAATGGTTTAATCAATACATAAAGCGAAGTAACTTGACTTGTAAATAGAAACCTCAGTCTCGGGACTGATTTTTCTATTTACTAGAGGGTACGGGAAGTTACGTAGTTCAGTATCTTCAATTGGATTCAAAGTATATATTTTTCTTCAATTAAATCGTAGCCACTGACGAAATCATTATTATCTCATGTCAGCAGAGATGTGATACTCAATCAATCAACTGTTGTGCATAAGGTTTTAAAAAAATATATTACATTCTGGTTCTAGTTTTCTTCTTTAGACCTTAATATAACAAAGTCAGCCTTCCGGAGGCCTTGTGTGCCAAGAGTTTCTTGTTTCCTGATTCTCAATCTCGCTCATGGTACGAACTACTTAATCGAGGATTTGTACTCTCTATTGGCAAATCAACCGGCCGATAGAGAGCAGCACTGAAAAGTGTCATGGCGAATATAGAGGGGATCGAGGGGATTGATGTCAGTACCACATACCAACGTAGTCGCCTTGAATTACTCTTAGTCCAGTCAATGAAGGAGTTGTAGAGGACATGGAAGTGGACAGGCACCAAAATTAAGGGATTTGTTTATATTTGATTGGTGATAAACGTGGTATACATACTAAAAGCCCCCGGACCAGGGAGGTGTGCGGGAGGGAGGGGGAGGCGCAAAATGTCACTTTTTTTGTTTTTTGCTCATATCTTGAAAACGGTGCGTGGTAGCGTAACTGCTCATAGTAATATGTGGAACATCATTTAATAATTTACCTTCAACTCGTCAAAAGTTGGAAGCAATTGGAAAGCAATTGGAAATTTCTGGGAAAATACCGCACATCACTCTATCCCGTTCATCTATGTTTATATCTTATTTTTAAAGCTATCGTGAGCGTCGGAAGAAGAAATTACAGAGGGGTACATTCATTGGCGTATCGTGGCAAACAAAAAGGGTGTTTCACAAGTGTTAGTCCGCTTCCAACAATACCACTACCCATAGAGTGGAAAGTATTCAATGGTACTTACATTAATATCAGCATTTTAAAAAACAAATTAATTGAATGATCGTGTTTTCAAGGCTGGTTGAGCATGGATCATAAATTTCTAAATCTCGGACTTCGTAGTATTATGAACAAAATCCCAAACTTGCGAGAATGTTAACTAAGTTTTTGATGCAAATCTTCTATGAAGTAAAGGAGAGGCTACTCAATATTGAGGACAGGAACGTCCGCGGCCGAAGCACAGAGGTAATGGCTGGTGCAATCGTGGTACATTTCTTTGTGTGATACAGGTGGGTATGTGTTAGTACCGAACACTTAACTCTGGATGTTCTGCCTAATGATATTTTCCCCAGTCACTGCGGCCATTAATTCGTCCATGAAAAACTGGCAGTTACTGATCTCTTCCATGCAAGAATAAATTTTTTCTATTCCTCTGTAAATGTAGTTATCACCCTCGTGAAAATGAACCGTTCACTAAACTGTTATTTGGCTGTACACAAGCTGTGCAAACGCTTGACAAATTTCCTGGGCCGTTCTGCAGATTTTTTTATTTCGTTAGTCAGGTATATAGAGGTCTAATAAAATTCACACGGAATTTATCATCGTAAATAACTTCCTCGGCGACTAAATCATTTATGGAGGACTGCCGACCAATAACTTTTTCACTCTTGTCATTCCTCGCAAGACCATGGTTGACCAGACAAGGCTGCAGCCTCCATACGTTTGTTGTATATAGTAGCTAATTTTCGCGTGTCATACACCACTTTCCGCCTTTAAAAAGCCTTCATTTTCTCGTTCTCTACAGGGTCTGCTCAGAGAAAGCAGTCATTCTTGAAATTGAATTCTGTTAGTGAAGACCTCGAGCTCACCATTTCAGTTGATTCAGATAATGTTGATGCAGCCTGCCTCTTCAAACCCACCTTGATGCTTTGTGCTCTGTTTTTTTTGCACTGTGGAACTGAGCATATTTTGCAAGACTTATAAACGTCGTCATTGCCTCTATACCCGTATTCACATCGACGGCATTTATAAGTGTCCGAGAAAATAAATCAACTTGAGCGGTCAAAAATTACGCAGGAGCCCAATAATTTAAGGATGTCAGTTTCAAAATCCACCAAATTCTTTAAAAAGAAAGAAGATATAGCCTCCTAACAAGAACAACTTGGCTTAAGGTCGTTTTACACAGTACATTTGTTTGTAGAAACTCTTCCGTGAACTCTTGCATGAGGCAAAATGTATCGTGTAAAGCGTAAAATTGTATGAACGCTTGTGCGAATGTCTCAATGCCTTAACGGAAAATAGAACCTGCTCTAATTTCGTTGAGACAAGCATACAATATCACGTATGTTCATTCGTTTGTACAAAATCTTTCATCGTGCAAAACGGCCTTTAGAGTAGCTGAAAATGCACAACTTGCACGTCCTCGCCTCCACGTTATCCCCTCTCGAAAGCCTACGAATTTGACCACCAGATGTCAGCCACTTCGGGTGGAAGAGCGAATAATGTTCTTAGATTCTATGATAAAATCTAATACCATCGGAATAACGTTTTCCATGAATAATGCATAGATTTCCTTCCTTCAGCACAGAAGTGGGTAAACCTGTACGCTGCATTTTGTAACATCCATCATTTTATGCGTTCTGTTGGTTTAAATTTCCAAGTAATTCCCTACAGTAACTCAAATATGGAACATATTTGAAAAAATACTGATAGATTTTTAGCTAGGATTTTTTTTACCATTTTGATTTAGACTTTTTCAGTGCCTTAGAAAAAGTTTACGAGACCCCCATGGATGTTGTTACAGACTGCAAATTTAGCTCATTATTTAAAAATTACTTGCTTGTCTAGCCAGACAGCTTCCACATTTTCTTTCCTCGCTGCCTCATTTTACGCGTCTATTCCAATCACAAGAACTCCTTTTCCTTCATTAATAACATACAGTGCTTTGAAACATTCCATCAAAGTGTCCCCTCTCTCTCCTTTGGTTTTGACTTCGAAATTTCGTCGTGTTTCCGCTAATCTCTTAAGGTCAAGGAATGTGTCCTGCGACTTACTATAATTTAACCCTCGGTTAAACTTCAGAAAAGTCGTTTTTTCTTGGTTTGTCCCCTTCGCAAAACTCTTCGTCCACACCACCCCTCGCATTCCTTTGCCTCCATCCCTTTCAACCCTCTTTCCATCCACCCACTTCTCAAACCCAACCCCCCTCTCGCTGCTTTCATCCCACCGAATCGCATCTGCCCTCGTGTCATTACTTCTCGCCCTGTTACTTAGCGAGCCTGGTTTCACATCAACACCGTCGACTGGGTCGCAATCCTGCACCCCTTTCCCCCTACATCCCCCGACCCGTCCCTTCTACCCCTCCTCCTACTCTACCTCTCCTGCCGGGACCCATTCACGTAGTCCCCTCTCCACAGGCCTGCGGCGGCTTCTGCACACACCCCCTTGCCACAAACTTTCCCACACCCCTAGTCTTTCACGCTCCCCAACTCCATAGCTCTCATACCATCCAACCTCCGCATCCATCCCATCCAGCTTTCAACACTTCTAATGGTCCATGTTTCTCAGACATAACTTGTGCATTACGCCGTCCTCATATTATCGGTCTTTTTTCATTTGTAACCTCATCAACGAGTTCGCGGTACCACCCCCACTCCCTCCTCCCATTCCTCCTCTGGTGCCTGTCTCCCTCTCTCGCTCTCTTCTGCCACTACGTGTCGCATCTGCTTTTATGTACCCAGAACACACACTTCCGCCCATCTCCGCACCGAAATAGAAAATACACTCAACAAGCTCTCATCTCTTGCCCGTCCCAGAGCCCACCGCAACTCAATTTGGCCTGACGTTAGTAATACGTTGACGTGACTACCTTTTATATAACCCTCGAATGGGTCTTCCTTGAGCCGATTTCGGATTTTATCGGTACTTGCAGTACTGTAGTCACGTTCCCCCATCTGACCTCATCCTCTGGGTTATGTACCAACAAACTGAATTACAGCACTAAATATCCGCGATGATCATCTCGAGAAACCGGTGCTGGAAAGAAAAAGATGTGCTAAGGGAAGCAATTCGGTATCGTTAGTAGCAATTTTATGACTCGTTCACCTTATAGCTATCTACTGTTCTCCACATGAAGTTAGACCTTGTTTCCACGAGCTACAAGTTGGATTATGCGCTCAACTGAAACACTGTTACACTGCTATATGGATGGTCAGGTGATTTATTCAAGGGAAATATGATCCAATTCCGCACACATATTTCTAGACCGTGATTTAGAACTCCTGCAACTTGCCTTGATAGTCCAATATTGACCTGAACAATGAGACTGGATTCTACGTTGACACTTTTTACGAAGGAATTCGGATTTAGTGCGTCATTCGATTGTCCTTCAAAGTTAACATTTTCTCTTCCATTGCTCATTTCGTTGTACTTCATTTCACCGGCTATTGGTAGCTAAAATAGTATTGACCTTAAACACACATACCTACATCATTGCTTATGTTTTTAGAAGTACACCTAGGATTAAACTCGAATATTCGATGTAAGACTTGGTGCTTTCCTGGCGCACGATGTGAATGAATTCTTCACGGGATTCTTCATCGTCCTCAGGGCGTTGAGGTCACTCAACGCCCTGAGGACGATGGCAGAGTTAGTCATTGAAACGTCGGCTCTGGCTGAACATCTCACCTGGTGGGAATCTCGTGAAGAATTCATTCGAATATTCGAGTTTAACCTAGGCGACAATTCCTCACCGTACACTTTCCGTGGGTTTTTGAAAAGCAAAGCCTCTCAAAATTGAATTCTCGACAAGTACAAGATGAGGCTTTTTTCGAATTCTACCCAAACTTAAAAATGTTTGTTCATTTATATATTAATATACGCCGTACTTCTTGGTATTTTTTTTCGTTCCGTAAACCAAATATGTGCCACAAACTGTGGTATATTTAATACAGATTCAAATCAAGCTAAGGTGCATTAAGTTTAGAGACGGAAATCAATATTTATTGACAACAAGCTTGGGCTTGACGGGTTTCAATATATAATCTAACACTGCAATCTTTAACTTAAACCCTAAATCCTTAAATTCCGATGAAATATGATGCTTAGATAGACGCAGCACTCATATCTGAGGCAATCATCGAACTCGTGATATTTCGACTACTGTCACTTAACTGATTACTGCAGTGGGCATGAACTACTAAAAATGTTCACCTCATTTAGAATACTCTTTGTGGTAATGTAGCTTTCCTGTGATCTCATCTTTGTCGTTTACCAAATGGATCTCAATTCTTGGAATAGTAATTCTCCTTTAGATTTTCCTTTATTGGAAATCCTTAGCTAAATCAAAGTGCTCACGTGCCGATTCTCCCATACCTTTATTGCCATTCTCCCTCACAGTGCTTGTCTCTGAACTACACCACCAAAAATACAATGGCGGCGGCCTTGACTCATTTTTGTCGTTCTCTGTTATTAGCTGGAAGATAAATATTGAATTAGATGCATAGTGAGAATAAATATTTATGATTGATGGCGTTTAACCCTCCGGTGGGCGCGCCCGCGGCAAATTGCCGCATATTTTAGTTTCTGAGCTCTCCATTTGGTGCCGTTTGTATTTAATTCCTGTGTCTCCAGGTGATCTTTCATCTTTCATGATAGGTGGGAGTATTTCCGATATCCGAATCAATAATCCACCGGACGCTTCAGTAGCTGTGTGACATCGAAGAGAGTCTGACGTTTGACTAAATATATAAAAGAAATTTTAGGAAAATATAAGAACAAGGAACCGGTTCCTGTAGCATCTAAACTAGTATTATGCCAACCTGTTTGCAGGTGGCATTAAAATTACAGGTCAAAAATTGTGTGCCAGTGATGTACAAATAATGTATGTAGGAGGCATTGTCGTCAAGAGACAACATGTATGAGATGGGAAGATGAACAGGGCCTAGATATGAACCAAGATGATTAACAATGTACATTCAGTGACAAACAATAAAATATGCATATTGGTAACGGCTTTCGGGCGTTCCTCCGCGTTGTCTTGTCTAAAGGCGACGACAGTTTCTCCAGCCATCCTGCTGGCGTCTTCAGGTCAGGTCTGAGTTCTGGATGCCAGCAGGATGGCTGGAGAAACCGTCGTCGCCTTTAGAAAAGACAAGCGGAGGAACTCCCGAAAGCCGCTACCAATATGGAGAAACGCCGCGGAAACCTCAGATCCAATAAAATATGCAACTGTAACAACTTAATCAGCCTTTTTTATTAGTAAATTATCTTGCCCTAGAATATATGAATGCAATTTATTTTTGCGGTAAAATTGGCACGGCGGGCCCACTCGTGGGAGTGAATTTGTCACGCCCACCGGGTTAATATGTTCGAAAATAACCGTGTGAAACCTCGCATTCCTCGCAACATCTTTAACGACTGTCAGTTACAAGCCGCGCATAATTTAGGGGCTCCACTACAACAGCATTAAATAAACAAAAATTCTCGAAATGTCACTGAAGAAGAACTCTAATCCATAAAGCTTAGTAGTGAGTGCAGAGAGGATGGGGGCGTAGGGAAGTGAAGTATGGGAGCGTGACGATAGAGCGATGGAGAAAAAGTAGCCTAATAAACAGGAAGGGCACGGAAGAAGGGAAAATAAATGTATTAAACATGTTGGAGAGGGGATTTATAGGAGAACATTGGAGCTCGGGCGTATCGCCGCAAAGTTTTAACCGCGGAGTGGAGTGGGAGAGAGTGGAGGAAGTGGCTGGGAGGAAAGACTCTTGAGGGTAATAATGAGTCAAGAATTTGCGCCATTAGAAAAAAAGGCGCCGGGGGGGAAGATAGAGCACCCGACTTGACGCGCAGAAGCTTAAGTACTTTTGTGTGGAGTATTTAATCACTAGGAAGTGATCTACTGGCTGCGGCATCCGTTACAAAATTAAGGTAACCTTGTCGGATGTTTACTGCTTTCCCATATACTTTCAAGAAGTTGGCAGAATTTGAGAACTGAGTGGCGAAATCAGAAAAATTTCAAAATCTTCCTGTGCTTGGATATTTAGGGAGAAAAACCTCGTTGGAATTACTAAATGAATAAATTGATTCCATTTTACCATGTGAATTATGTTAAAGCGAGTGAACCCGACTTGACCAGGAGAACACTGTAGTTTTTGTTTGTGCCACTATTATTTTTCATTTGACTGCACTGATCATGAATTACTTTTTCCTGTTTTATTTTCTGTCAAATCAGACAAAGGCCGTTTTTGCCCGAAAGTTTCTTTAAAAAAGGGTGAGCTGTCTATACCAATGCGAAAAAAATATTTGTTTTGAATATATGGCAGTTAAAATTTAAGAAAATTAACTCATTTAACTATTTTCATCAATGAATGAATGGAAAATTAAAAGTGGTAAACTAGGACCATCTGTATTTCTCCGAGGTATAATCTCTAGTAAACTTTCTGGGAAAAGTAATGGGGGTGTCATTTATCAACAAAGGAGGAGGTTGGTCATTGACGACAATTGCATTCCAATTTTTCTTTTACTTCAGCTGAACAAGCTTAGCGCTATTCTTAATAATGCCAATCGTTATCTATTGCCAAAACATCTGATTCACCCCATTTTAATGCCAAATTACTGTTCACCGTATTTAATCCAGTGAAACCGCCTTGTAACGTAGTACCTAATCCATAATTAAACTTACAGTCATGAAACAATTGATGTAATTGAGGAATATTTCTGATTTCATTCCATAATATAAATCGAGGAATATCATCGAACTTACTGCAACGTGTATTGATATAAATCAATAACTTGGTATAGTCCACTCTCAAATTTTTTTCCCGATCCAAGTTTCAACTTGCATAGTTGTTTTTAATTTCGTTTCTTGAAAATAACTTTGCAAGGTGAAACCCGGGTTATGAATAAAAATTTGAGTGTGGGCTATGCCAAGCTATTGATTTACTCCACTATGAACCGCCGCAAAGTTACGCCTGAAAAAGTGAGGTTTGTGTGTTTTGTCATCTTTACCAAACGTTTATCCTTTACATGTCTAAAGTCATTCTTTCCCCTTTTACAGGTCTTTAAATTATTTTTCATCCACTTGTTTGGTGAAACTCATTCGATATACACGTATTAATTCGTTTACTCAGTTCCCCTGAAGAATCAAATTGGTCAAATGAAGGGAGAAATATATTATAAAAAAACCGAAATGAGGAAAAAACCCATGACGGTCCTATTAAAAGACAACATGTCGTTGAAAATAGAAGCACCATGGAAAATGACGGGTAAGAGCAAGGGGACAAAGGATAGGAAACGTGATAATAAATGTGATGACATAAAAGGTGATAGGTGTGGAGAGCTGGATTAAAAACAACTTTTGGTTAATGGGGTATGCTGAGTGAGGATATTCTAGGTAAATTCTGCAAATTTTAAATAAATAGCTCTTTGGAGAAAATGCAGTGCTTCCCATTCCTGAGCTGGATATTATTGGTGATGCCATATTAATAAGAGAGAAGGACATGACATCCGTTTTTAGCAGTCAGTGGGCAATGATTGGTACTCCAAAATTCTGGATAAAAACTTATTCCAACGTTGTTGCATAGCTTCCTGCGGAAAAAAACATTATCTGCCCTATTCCAATGCATACTTAGGGGAAAAATTAATGAAAAGCGACATGAAGAACTCATCATACCTTAACCATGCACGGATGGTATGAAAATAATAGAAAACGTATTTTCAGCTTGTTCCTTTCACCATACACAAGGGTGTTGGAATCGGTAGTTGGAGGCTACGTTCAGCTGTCTACTGATTTCGACCTCCGTCGCCGCTTGAAGAAAGTGCAACAAAAGTACTGCGAGTTCTCAATTGGTTTGAAGGTAAATGCATTTGGAGAGAAGGGCGACGCACTCGAACAGGTGGACCTCGAAAGGTGCCAATTGACGGTACCAGGGAGATTAGAGAAGATCCCAAGAATCCCTTCAATTCTTACCTTCAACGATGTTGGTAGTTGATTTCAGGGCGGTTATTCCTCGAAAGGAGGTCCAGGAGGATATATTCATATAAGTAAGGGGATTTCTGCCACCCAAAATTTTGTATTGGAATGAGCATGGCTGTTTATGTGAATGTTCATCTAGCTAAATGTTTTCTAATGATTCAAGGCGCTTATTTCTTCATAATCAGTTGAAGATATTCTTCTTTATTTCTCGGGGGGAAAGGAGTATGTATTTTTTGTGAAACTGGTGTTGCAACTTGCTATTGTAAAAAAATCGCCTTGTCCCTGTGGTTTAATAAATATTTAATAAACAATATCTTACATATTGCCATAAACTGCTTATGCACAGGATACGTACACCTCGTGGACTAACAGATAATTGCCGCATTGCTTATTGTACACGTACGTGGAAACGCGTTTTGCCGATATTTTCTCCCTGGATGTTAAAATCGGTGTATTCTCTAGAATCTGTAATCCCTCTTTGTAGAAAGTCAAAGGGCTCATCATCCAGACGATCCAAGAGGAGGATTCTTCAGAAAGACAATACACGTATTTTGATAGTTTTGATATACATCTCAGACGTTTTCTTTCATACAAAAATGCGTAATCACTCAAGGTTGAAATTACTCTTGAACGTTTCCTTCAAATTATGTGTTATTCAAGTGCTCTAATGCCTCATCATCCGTTATTTGGACAAAAAATATGAAACAATCTTATAGTCCCAAAAAATAATGCCGAATCTCTACATTAACCTTTACTCACCACCATAATGAAGAAGAAATGCGGAAGAAAGTTATTTTCTTCATCAAGGGTAAATATTTATATATTCAATATATGGTTTGTAAAAAAAGCCCGTAATTATTTTAGCAATCTACCTCGTGATTTAAACGTCAAAATAATGAATTCACCTTCATAAAATATTTGAGGTGAAGCTTTTTTCGATAAAGGACCTGTAGTTATTTATGTGATAATGCATATGTGAATGCCACATGTGATTTTTCTTGCATTTGGAAATTTATAAATCATTCATGATTATTTGTAGCCTGATCAATATCCTGTGATGAGAACTTGTTGATATTCCTTTTTTATTACGATGGTAGCTATTCCTCTTTAATTATGATGGTAGCTATTTTTCAGGTATTCCTTCGAACCTTCTTAAAGCTCAAATATATTAATGCTAGCTGTGCCCCGCATGTGTTGCAGTGACTCTTTTTCTTTCTAAGTAGGCACACACATACAAAGAAGACATAGACATATACAAAATAGATGAAAGACAATTATTTTTTGTGTATTAAATGAAAGTTGAAAACATTTATTAAAGCGCTTTGGGATATACATTATTTTTGGTCTTACCGCCCTCTGCAAAAACAAATAAATATTTCGGTTGCCCCTCTCGTGAGCATGTGAAAAGCATGAATTTTCCAAATTTAATCCACACATTTGAAGCGATTGACCTTTTGCCTTATTCATGGTCATTGAGAAGGCAAGGCGAACGGGAAAATATAGTCGTTTGACTACAACTATCAAATAAGTCACTAAACCTGACCTTTAAATGCTGCAGGAGTGAATACCCATTCATGTAATCGATATAAAAGGAATGTTCACGCCTGGTTGCCAAGGAAATTTCTAATCTTGAAAAAGAAGAAAAATTCGCAAATTTCCAGGTAAAAACGCAATACTTAGACAAAAACGAAGTGTATAAGAAAATTGAATAAAAGAGTTAAATACTGCATTCTTTTATGCGCTCTATGATACAAATTTCCATCCAATATCTTGTGTGCAAGTAATTTAAAAAAGCAAATAAAGAAGCACCTGCACCGAACTCATTGCTCTTCTTATGGGAGTAAATGTTAAGAGTATTGAGGTAAAAACTCCAATTTCCTTTAAACAACTCACCAAAGTTTCACCATAATCGGCTGAATGGTATTGGAACGCATAGAACACGAACTAACAGGCAAGCAGACAAAAATGTTTTTATGCATTAGATATTTTCACTCATTATTGTATACTAGCAGTAAATATTTTTCTATTATGTCTGTGTGTCATCAGTCGCACTTAGTGTCACGTTCGCTGAAGTTTTGCATCCATACCTGTCGTCCAACACATTGTTCAGGATAGAATGAACCTCAAGTTCACGGGTCTGAGATCCCAGCGAGGAAAACGAACGGCTACCAGGGCTCATCTCGTCCATCTCCGACTTTTTTCTTATCGCGGACGCTGTACGTCTTCCAAGATCGCCGGCAGAGTTTATCTGGACATCCTCGATTTACTTGAAGGAGAAGAGTTCGAGGTCGGGGCCTTCGATGAGGTCGGTTGGGTGTGTCTGTGCAAAAAAAAACAGGCTGCGGAGATAAGACGAGGCTCAGGGCGTCGATAGTGGGTCAAGGGTCGTCCAGCGCCCCTGAAAGGCGCCCCTTGGGAGCACGAGGGATCACCTCGGAAGGTGCCTCCATGGGGCTCCGCTGCCCCTTTTTGCGTCACCATTAATCAACCCCCGTGCCCCCGGCCAGGCATTCAATTGACCATCACGCTTTCCTTAGAGGCTGTGGAGGTCACAATGATACCCATCAGTGTGACGCCTGAGCCAGATTCTTTACGCTCGATTCCAGTCTGAAATCCACCGGAACAGGAAAATAAAGAGGATTTTGAAACCCCTTTATCAATCAAGGGCGCAGCGCTTTCTTTAAATACCGTTCACTCATTTCATATTTTTGGACCCAGCTTTAAGAATAGAGGTCCATGACTCTCACCAGCGGTAGTATCGTCGACTTATACACATATGGCATTATTTCTTGCTGAACCTAAGCTAAATATGTGCTGTGAAATGAAAGATGTAACTTCGTAGTTCCCCATTAACTTTATTAACGACCTAGGTTTCACCTGATGATGTCTTCATAAGTCGAAACCTAGGTCGTTGATAAAGTTCATGTGGAATTACTAAGTTACAGCTTACATTTCACAATGCTAAGCAAGATGCACAAAACCTGATACAACCAGTCTAAATGTGTGTTATTGTTGAAGGTTTCAACTCATTTAATGCGTGACACAACGTCAAGTCCACTTCAAATCTTACCTTACATCGAGAACAAGTAAAACCTCCTTAGAGTGGGAAAACGTTCTTCTTTTTCCTAATTCTATAACGCATATTTAGTTAATCTTGGAAGTTAATTTGTTCGTCTGCAGAACGTGTCCCTGGAATTTCCGGCGTGCACTCAGATGAGGGAAAGTGAAACAATTTGTGATCAGCCGGGAGTAATGTAAGAGGATATTGGGGGAGAAAGCACGGGGGAGGTTGAGGAGAGGAAGTGGAGGCTCACGGAAGGAGGGCGCGAGGACTCTAAGAGGACTCTGCTTTTGGGAAAAGAGGGAGGGAGAGACGGGGATGTTCGAGGAAGAGGATGTGATGAGGTGAAAAGGGTCCTTCGAGGAAATGGATGTCTGGGACAAATGAGGAGAGAAGGAAGGGGAGAGGGAGGGAGAGGTATTTCCACGAATGAGGCGATGAAGAGTGAGAGGAGAAGGGATGGTGGGGAAAGAGATAAGAATGGCGGAGAGCCGGCCTTTTCTCGGTTTTGTGACGAGGAGAGGGCTCGGGCGGCACAAGGGAAGGGGAAACAGGAGTGAGCGGGATTGTGGTGGAGGGAGAGACTGTGGCTCTATACCGGGGCTAAGAAGCTTGTTTCAGACGCTTCCCTCTAACCCAGTACCTAACTGCTTTGCCATGACAGCTGAAGACTTTCAATTATTGTCTTCTGTAGATGAAGAGTCATTTGTTGATTTAAGTGGAGTAACTTTATCATGAAGTGGTCGTGTATTTTTTAAATAAAAATAGCAAAACTTTGGTTTTTACGAAATGTTTTGGTAATATTTCGGGGCACGTTGCGAAGGCCCACTTCAAGCCCACTTCAATCGAGTCGTCTTTCATATACGCAAAAAGTCAACAACCATTGATGCTGTTTTCGCATTCAGGCTATAGCAATGTTAAGCGTTCAAGCCTGCACTGAGAACGGAGTAGACCTTTTCCATCCCCACACATGGATAATCGTTCCCCACTCCATTTTTGTCAATGCCGCCTTCACAGTTTCCCATTGGGCTTCTACCACCCCGGTAGGCGACTACAGGGGACGACCGTTGAATTGAGGCGGCTTGGAGACTGACGGAATAAAAGTCTCATCTCGGATGGCAAGTGACGCCCTGGTAGGGCGATGGGGAGAGAGAGGAAACGCAGTGGGAGGGCTTTTGGGTGCGAATGCTTTTCTGGGCGAGAGGCAATTAGCGAAAGTCTTTCGTGGGCGGGATGAGGGGCGTGGGAGTGGACTAGCGGATGCGGGAGTGGTGGGAATGAAAAGTACGGCGAGGTTCTTTGTGGCGGAATCTCGCGTGGGGTGGTTGAATAAAAATGAAACACACATCTATATCATGCTAAATTACAGAATAAATTCGTTTAAAAATCATTCCGAATTCACAGCAATACATTTAAACACATACCGTGCATCACTAAAAGAAATATTTTGAATGAGAGCAGATCTTGACGCTAATACTACCAAATCAGTCTTTACTGTCACCCCTTTCCTCTCTCATTTCCTTTTCCCTAATTATACCCATCTTTTTGCAACTAGTGCCTTTTTAAAATCATGCCAAATGCCTTAACGAAGGCTCGTAGAGCACTACGAAGGTGCAGATATCGTACTATTTGCCACAAGAGCGTGGGGTATCAACAACGACCAACACCGGTGGGGTACCGACACATGGGGTATCAGGAAACCAGAAGTTAAGAAGACTAGGAATAGGGAAGTGAATAGAGGGGGAGAGAGATTCTTACTTAGCCGTCTCCAGAGATATGGTGCGAGGTTAAAAGTTATCCGTCGATTCACCTTGAAACTCACGTCATCTGGAAGTTCCCAGCAATGGTAGTCTGGCATTTAGCCTTTAACCCGGGAGTGGTCGCTAAGCTACTTATCTCGCGAGCGGCCGCGTGTAAGACTTTTTCTCACACTCAGATGCACCATTGATTATAAATCATAGAGCGTTTTTAAGAAAATTTGCGGTTTCAGGGAGAATTATGTGAAATTTTTCCATGTTAGGAAAGATAAAAAATTATGCGAATTTCACAAAAGTTGGTTTATTCACGACCCGGGTTTCAACACATTATGTCATCTTCAGGTGACATAATGTGTTGAAACCCGGGTCGTGAATAAACCAACTTTTGTGAAATTCGCATAATTTTTTATCTTTCCTAACATAGAGCGTTTATTGGCGATATATTACACCATATTTAGATTTAATCTATTTCCCTTAATGTTCATTTGAAACAATGATTTCCAAATATACACAATTACTGATACAATTACGTAATCATTGCTAATATGCCTGGCGATGATACTATTTGGTATTAATGAAGAAAATTACCATTCTCAAGAAGAAATATTTATCTATGAGGGCATGCTTTCTCATGACTCATAAATTTGCATTAATGTATTCTCTCTTCACGAAATGAATCAACTTTGCCCGCATGTTGTGAAAGTGTAGCGCAACTGAGTGATACAAAAACACTAACGTCAGTGGTCGCGCGATGAGGAAAAGTCTCACACCTTGTAGCCGACGGCATCAGACATATCATTACACAGCTGCGGACGCTTCATTTATACTTTATGAGATCGTCGGTCAATAGGAAGAGATAAAAAGTCAGCTAGAAGGAAAGGGAACTTATTCTAACTCATGGTTACAAAGTGAGCACAAGTTTAAATTTGGTGTGATAGAAAATCTCATAGCGCGACCAATGGCGGGCTAAGAAAGAAAACCGGTACCCTTAATGAATAGTAAGACAGTGGAACGGGAAGTCTTTCGAATGATAGAATAAATTATAGATATCCATGGTGTAGGTAATACACCAAAAGGCCACTATAGAAAAAATAAAATATGGTAGGTAAGAATCACTTCGTCAGCTGAATGAACTACGCTCTTTTTGTTCTCAACCAAATATATATTTCATTAATATTGGTTCGACTCCTTCCCATGGATAGCTTTATGCTCCTTAATTGTATCTGAATATTAGTTGCATAAAGCTCATTCGAAAAAATAAAGCTGATCCCAACACCTAGTTCGTCATAAATTTCTTACGATAATCGTGCAATTCCTATACCATATGCTTCAATATATACTACAACATTTGATTAACGCCGTCGTGCTTAGACACTTTTGCTTTCAGATATCAAGGGTTTTGGCATTTATGAGAGAAGAGTATGGTCAAAAAATATATCTGAGCATGATTACGGTTGTTTTGTGTGTTCTCTCGTATTATCGTAATTTTGTTACCACTGTAATGCAAATTAGAATGCTATTAACGGTATTCAAAATGTGCCTCTTCTTTGAAATCACTGTTCTTACATATAAAGGGCAATTGTACGAAATGTGTCTGCAAACAGGTGACGACAATGGACGTTCGCTTTTTTAATATCAACAGAGGCAACGCGCGGGAAGTATTCATGATCACACTTATGATCTTGGATTTATCTCCTTTCCCTTCGAGATACAAACAGTGGAACCATTAAAGGTATAAACACCAACTTTAAAGTTGTGTTTTGTTTGGAGAACAGGTCGGTGTAATCCAGAGAACAAGTGAAGCGAGTGCGTGGCTCTAGATTAATTAATGTCTCGCAATAGAAAGAAGAAAACTTGTCAATGTGTGTTCAATGAATATTTATGATGTTTAGCCATATTTGCGTTTTTACAATCAAGCACATACATACGCATAGATACTGTTAGCTTGTCACGCATGCATACAGGTGACAAGGTGGCGTGCGGTTTTTTCCGGATTTTATGAGAGTGGTGCGTCTAATGGCACTACAGAAACTTCGTCAAAAGAGATAACTGGTACTATTTGATTATTCTTCCGTTATTCCCCGTTATTCCCCTGGTGTCTCGTAGCTCTCTCTTCATTATTGTTTTTCGCGCTCCACTGCTTTTGGGACTGGAAGGGTCCATGTTCATAAATACGGTTTCTGGGGGGTATAGGGTAGTGGCAGAGCACCATTGTTAATGATATTCTCATGACCCTGAATTCGTTGGTAATGGAAATGTTATATTCCCACTTATGATGCCTCGGCTTGAATCTATGGTAATAAGAAGTAATAAGATGCAATTTCACACTGATAAAAAATTATTCGACCCGGGTTTCGATGTGACTGCATCATCATCAGGTACATACATTTGTAAATCAAGGTATATATACAAGAGAAGTTGGGTGAGGGAGGTTAGAAAAGTGGAGGGAGGGAGTGGGAAAGGGTAAACAAAAATTCAAGGGGGGTGGGAGTAGTATTTACACAAGAATATCGTTAACATTTGAAATTTGAAAAAAAACAAAAGTTTGGCGGAGGGATGTCCCGCGGCGCGTCGAGGGGGGAAGGGGGGAAAGGGACAACCATTGGAAAAATAGAGACTTTGTCCAATGACAGACCAGTCACATCGATAGTTAATATCTAGCGGCTCCCAACCTTTAAGCTTGATCGTGTCAACTTTTTAAAAACGTTTGAACCACCTTGATAATGTTACTCCGTAACGAAACCATGGTCGGTAACAATAAAACCTCATGTGGAAACAGCCAAGTTGTAATTTCTTCAGACGCTCCTACTATGAAGGATTTCCACGAAGTCACGCCCGCTACCATTACTCATAAAAACGTTTTGTTATTTTTCTAGTTTTTAAACAAGTTTTACCTTTCTGTGCAATGAACTAAATGTGGCCTAACAACAGCGAAGTTCCATTTCTCATTCAAGTTTTCGACCGAAATCTGCATTCTTGTACTGTCTCTCATGAGCGTCACAATTGCTTGTATACTCGAAGAGTATCTACTGTGGTGAATGTTTTGAATAAGGAAAGCAAAGAAGAATATATATTTAAAATATATTTTAGAGAGGATTTCATCCTTCGCCTTGCATTAAATACCCTTTTCCAACATTTGCGTGCTCCTTGACAGCTGAAAATAGACACCACATAGTCACTCCGTTGGGTTGAAACGAGTCAACCTTTTAGTTGAAACACTGAGTGAGTTCAGTCACTCGACGTCCACAGAGTGTTTCTGTAAGTACCTCAAATTCTAATTTTTTCCTCAATTAAAGGCTATTGAGCGAGGAAGCCAAACTAAAAACAAAAAGGAGGTGCTAGGGGTCTTTTCGAAGAACTTGAGAGCGTTGAAAGAGAAATATAGAGATTGCCGTAATTAGAAGACAATTCAACGAAGCCAGCAGACTGTTTGAATTAAAATTCTACCCTAGTATTCTTTAAGTTAACGCACTGATGAACATAAGACGTTTTTATCTTAATTATTTTCATCTCTAGGAAGGAGTGTATTTCTTTTCTGCTCTGGTTGTTTCTTTCAAGCGAGGAAGATGTTAGAGTGCAATATAGAAAACACACCTTCCGTATATAATGAGCATGTTTTCAATGTAATGTAGTTATACGATTGTATTCTACATTGATATAATCATTGGCCATATGTTTTCAAGTCTTCTGATGAGTCAGTTAATTTATCGATAGTTACGGTAGTAGTATTATGGAAGGCGGGCAATATCTGAAAAAAATTACCTCACGTAGATCATATGAGTTCAATAGGAATAAAAAGTCTGTGGAAAAGTACGTAGTACATTTTAACGATATGAATCTCTGGATTTTTGAAATGATTGAGGCAAACTATTTACAGCACTCTATGAAGTCACCTATTCTTTTTACCCCGTCACTAAATTTACATTAACGAAAAATATGATTTGACTAGTGAAGGAGAATATTGACCTTCATGTAATCTATGGAAATTACTTGGATCGATCTGTGAGACCTTTACCTCTTTGAAAGACGGTGCCCCGGTCCGAAGCACGCGAACGTCCTTCCCTTCTTCCCGGAGGCCAACATTGATAACTTATTTACGCCCCATCTCCACCCGCCTCCTCATTTTCTTTTCCCACAGCACCTTTTTCGCGGGAGCGCCATTTCCTCGGAAGAGCGCAGAAATTGAGGAAGAGACTGACACCGCACCCCTTTTAAGCCCTTTTATTCTCCCTTTCCCCTCAATTTCCTCCCACGGAACCCTGCGTCGTATCTCCTACCAAAGCAGATAAGAATATTTATTTGCAAAAAAAGATCACTGATAAACGAACACGCTAAGCAGGAGAGGAAAATGTTGGGGAAAAAATAGATTTGTACGTGGAAATAAGGCGAATGTAAATATATTGAATTAGACTCGAGTAACTAGGTATTGAGATAGGGTAAGATTGCGAGAGTTCAATCCGTGGACAATAACTGTCAGAAGATACGTAAGGAGGCAGCGGTATCCGGTTGCAAGCATTCGTGTGACGAACCATTATTCAGATGAGGGGATTATGTGTATATGACACTTACTACAGATAGACTAAACTTGGCAATTACGATAAATGATTTCTTTTAATTATTTCTTGCAACTCGCCCCTTTTATCGCCACACAATATGCATAATTTGGTTTCCCGCATTAATTCATAATATTCAGTAAGCGCTTTAAGTATCATGACTTGTAAACTGCACAGTTTCAGGCGTTGCTTCGTGGGGCTGCATATTTATATAAAATATTATATAATACTTTGTATTTTCCTCACAATATAATTTAATTCACCCATCAATTATTAAATATATTTTATTGTGTGGAACTCACAAATGTATTTATATTTTATTTTTATATTTCATGAGTTTATAACTTGCATGTAACCATGTTTTATGTAGTAAAAACTAACCTACTTGAAATCTAAACTAGCATTACTCTCTCTCTCTTTCGTAGAATAAACAAGCCTTAACGATAATGAAAGTAATCGATATCGTACTGTCCACTTTTATTTAAATTTAAAACACGTGTTTCGGCTTTTGTACTTATCCATCATCAGCTACAATGGGCTTAGTACAAAAGCCGAAACACTTGTTGTATATTTAAATCAAAGTGGACTGTGCGATATCGATTACTTTCACTATTGATAATGCAATTCCACCGCATCTCGCCTGACACTGTTGATTTCATACCATTCCGAAATGGAAATAAATTCCGGTAAACAGATACTACTGACGCAAAAAGATTGTAAGACTTTACATATACACACACATAAATTATCTTGCAGGTAGGGCTCAAGTTCTAGAAACAAGGGGGTAGAATTTTCATATTTACTTTTTAACTTAAATTCTCAAACAATTCTTTTTTGGACAGTTTCTACGTGCTTAGAAAAATATTTTTTATGAGCACCTCCCCAACATACTATCTCGCAATTTCATGTTGACTGGATAATAGCAAAATAAGAGGATCTTAAAATACCGAGGATATTTTTTTGGAATAAAAGAAAATTTGAACAATCTATGTCTCAATCTTTTTTCGAAACTAATAATATAACCAGACCAGTTTAGTCTGGAGTCCATAGACTCCCCCAAATGCTTAATAATATAAACCTTCTTTATGGAAAGACAATTCAATTAATGTGTGAGCATATAAAATTGTTATATGACGATTCTTAGTTAAAATAACAGGTATCCCTATTTTTATTACACATATGTTGTTTTATCACTCAGCACCAGCGAGTCATAATCAAACCACTGCCGTAAAAATAATAGGCCTTCTTGCATATGTTTATCCATGATTTTTCAATCACTTGAATCATAACTAATGGTCCAACCATCAGTAAATGCAGTGACACTACCGTGGAACGTATGACTTCACACATCTTAGAAATAAATTAGGAATAAAATGTGGCCGAGCACAGAACCTTGAGGAATGCCTGTAATTATTCATTTATCACCATTTACAGTTGTTCATTCCCACACAGAACGCATTGAAAGGTAGCGTGTGAACCAGCCAAGAGGGACTCCGCGAATGCTAGCACGCATTAGTTTTATCAAGAAAAGTAGAATTTGAGAGTAATTCAAATGATTTCTGCATGTAGGTATATAAAGAAGCTGCTTGCCTGCAAGAGTTAATGACATTATACACAACCGTCATATGACCCTCTAATGCAGCGGTACTCAACCTGTGAGTCACAATCCATTTGGAGGTCAAACGACCCTTTAACAGGGTTTGCCTAAGATCAACATATTTCCGATGATCTTATGATGGTTTACATATTTACAGGGGTCACCACAACATGAGGAACTGCATTAAAAGGTCGCGGCATGAGAAAGTTTAAGCACCACAGCTCTAATGAATCTTCTGCTCCATTTCCCAAATATAAATCCAAACTGCATACTGCTGAAATACTTTCCTTTGTCAAGAAATTTAAAAGGCGCTTATGGTCTTGTTTATCTAAAATCTTAGAGAATACAGATAACAAGGATATTGACCTCTAGTTTTGTACATAATACCTATATATTCTTTCTTAAACAATGATTTTACATCAGCTTTCTTTAATGGATCAAGGAATTTACTAGATCTAAAACTTAAATGACATACTTGGGCAAAAATAAGTGTCATATCATCAATCACATCCTTCAATGATTTTACTGTAATATGATCATCACCGGATGATTTACCAGATTTAGGTGCTTGACTATTTTAATTTTCATATTTGGAGATAATGGTTAAAAAAGAAGGATTCTAATCTGCTTACTAACTTACACGGTTTTTTTTACTAATGATACACAAAGAGAATTGGAGTACATTTTCGCTGAATCAAAAACACTAACAAAATACTAATTAAATTCATCTATCAACTACCAGGGTTTTTACTTATGTTACAGTTACATTTAAAATCAAAAGCCACTTGACCAGTTATATTTTCCCTAGTCATTTCCTTGTATGTGCCATTGCTCCTTAGTGTCACCGCTATACCTTTGGAACATTTCTATGCAATCTACACTTTATGAACTCAGATTACAAATTCTGATTGTTTGGGTTCCTATTGCGCTTTTTGAACAAATATTTTTCCTGTCGATGATTATCATTAAGTCGTATGTCATCCAAAGTTTTAATTTAATATTCATTGGGAAACTACTATTAAATTTTGATGACTCTAAATAATTCTGAAGTAACCCCACCGTTATTTCGCGCGCTTCAGGAAAACTTTTTTCTTTGTATGCAACAATGACCGATCATTTTTCCCCACCCATTCCTTAAAAAGCGTAGAGTTAACTCTGACGTAATTGATAACATTTGTATGATAGTACGATTAGTGAATGCTTACCGGAGACTTGGAAATATAGAGTTAGAGTTAGAAACACCCTCCTATGCTTTAACCAATGTTAGTCAAGTAGGCGACCGTTGATATCATTTGCGCCATGTGGGATATGTTAGAAGGTTGGTTAAGGAAGGATTATTTCGGTCACGTGGGAGGTTTGGAGAGAACCTTCCACAAGGCATCCAAGTAGGGATCACCGTTTCACTGAAATACCTCCGCCACAGCTATGAATCTAAACTGGGCCATTCGTGATGAGAATGAAGTATAGTGGTAGTGAAACGTGGTGGCAGTTACACAGAATACCCTTTCTGAGGAAAGGGTCCATTGCCAACAAACTAGCTCTACAAGTGGATAAGGTAGCTTCAGTGTTTGGCCACCATTGTTCCCAAAGTCGCAAGTTTTCATTATCAACACCTTAATGGTCAATATTTATAGGCAACAAAATTCTGGTTCCCTATTGCTGTGGATCCATTTCTTAGATGGGCCTCTTCGATGGGTTCCGGACTTTATTAATGTATTTTGATGCAGCTTCTTTTTTATATATGAACAACGTCGTGAAATATGCATGCTTCTGGCACTTGCCCTCTACAGTTAAGTGCGGTTATGTTGGCCGCGTTGCCTACTACCTGATGTCCTTTCCCCTCCGCTGGTCCCTTCCATGCGAGCATACCTCACCTTGACATCGCTCTTCACTCAGGCGACTGCCTCCAAGTTTCGCTGCCACCATACAACGGCCACCACACCAAAGTGATCCCTTCCCCTCCAATGCTTTGACAACTCCCACTCTCCCCTACTCTCCCCCCTCTCAACCTCCATCTCCATGGTTACCTCCTCTTACTTTCTATTCTCGGCCATTTCCCAAGCCAATCTCCACCTCTAGCCGTTATCTCTTTGCTCTTCCCCGAGCAGAACACTCACTATCCACTTTTCCTCTCTTCTCAGCCTCCCAAGCCTCTCCCCACCCTTTTTAACGGCCCTTCTCGGTTCTTTCCACCGGCGTAATTTTCCCTTTTCTTAATTAAGAAAAATTTTATTCCCAACATTTGTTTCGAAATTAAAGTCACCAAAGCTCTTTCCTCATGTTTCGCAGTTTACGGTGGTTTTTCCGTCCTCTTTCCCTCCCCCTATATCTTTCTCTCCCAAACGCCTCGCCTCTCGCATATCCGCCCCTTCTATTGCCCAACTCTACTTCTTTCGCCCTTTCTTTCTCATTTTCTCCTCCCCATACCTTCGCACTAGAGCCCCGCGTCGCAAGAGCGCTCCACTGTCCCCGCTTGTAACGCACCCACACGCAACAATGGGGTGAATGGGAGGGGTGACTAAGTGATTAGCATACTCGCCTTTATTCCGCGAAATAACCCTCCGTCGTAGACATTCTGCGCTTTCTTCTGGTTCGCCTCCTCGCCCGCATGAGCTACCAGTTAGGAGCACCACTCTTCCCGCCCTCCCTCCGCTAGGCACTCGTGGAACCTTAAGGTTCGTTCACAACAACTTATCTTGGCGTAAATTGAATTATTCTCTCGTCAAAGGCGAACCAGTGCGCGAAATTTCTAACCGATCATAACCCACCAGTGCCAAATTAGATCTTACAATCAATTGACGAGGCCTGTTGATAGCGTGAGTTTCGAGAGTTGTAGTAAGCTCCCCCGAAACAGCTCAGTTGATATGTGAAGTCTTAATTGTAAATAGTGAGTTGGACTATAGAAGTATTAAAATGGAAGGTTTGTTGAACGTGTGAGGGTTATTTCACACTGACTCGATCAACTTATCCGCATCCATTTTCGCTTAAACGTATCTACATACGACTTCACAACAAAATCACGTTTTCAATATGGCTGCTCGAGGAGATATCGAGAGTAGTAATCGATTGCTGCCCGACTGTCGATAGTAGAGCATGCCATGCTATTGGCTGGAATTAAGAGAAAGTTGAGCTGAGCTCAACTCCAGGCTACGCTAAGTCGAGTTACGCTGCTTTAAGTCGTTGTGAACTAGTAGACGCTATTCTCAAGGTCTCATCTCTGGCGTTGCGCCGAGTCAAGCAAAGTTACGCCGAGTTAAGTTGTTGTAAACGAGGCTTTACGCCCCCGAGATCACCCGTTGGTTCTCAAGAGAGCTATGCCATCGTTTCGGGTGACGCCTGAAGCACCATGGGACTTAAATTTTAGTGGGTGCTCATGGTAAAGATCGGTGTCTTGTTTATTGTTTCCCGGAGTCGGAGTCAGCCTTCCGCGATGCTTTCGGGTAATATCACTTAAGGGGATGTTGAAATGAAGAGCCATCTATTGAATCATTCCGTCCCTTAATTTCCGTCTGAAGTGGTTCCCTCTTAAGGGCAGATTTATTTCTTAATGAGTTTGCATGGACGTCAAGCAGCCTCGATGAAAACTTAACGTGGACGAAGTTAAGATCAAATTTAATTCATGTGATCGTGCATTTTCTGAACCGTTTTCTCCGAGGTAAGATTTATTCAGTTAAGTTATCAATCACGGGTAATTAATCTTCCCAGTTGAGGCAAATACCTTGTCATGTGACTGTTCGAAGAATTAAAGAAGAGTTATTTTAATCGATTCAAGAAATTTCTACTTTTTTTCGATTTTCAATGTTATTCTCACTTTTAAGAGTCAAGAGCGGATTGACTAAAACTGGAACTCGCCACATTTACGCTTTTGAGCAAAAAGAATTTAATTATTTTCCCTTCATTTGGTGAGATAATTAATTTGTTTATTCTCTGAGCTCAATACCTTATTTTCAAGTTATATTCAATGAATGTAAGTTGCCTTGTGCATTAAAATGTACCATGAGAGGTACCATAGTCGCTTTTTTTTAGATAGAGCAGTCCACTGTACTATTACGACGTAAAATTAAACGTATGATTACAATTACAATGCCTCCTCTTGTCTCCGTACACTATTCCTTCTTTTAAGTGGGATAGTTTATTGCACTAACGAGAATCAGCCCCGAGAACCAATTGTCACAGGGTCATCGCTCACAGTGATGTACGATATTTTGGCGTGAATGCCTTTATCCATCTCGTATCGCTGGGTAGGGTGGGTTCATGGGTCAATTACTTCCCGTGAAAGGTAGATTCGAATTATGCATCAGGCCGCGGCGGAATACTTGACTGCATTATTTATAGCATCATTTGTAGGTCGTCTGTTGAACGTAATCCGTTCCGACTTTCGGTATTTCTAAATCTCTTGACGAATATGGAACTGTACAAAAAGCTTGTTTAAATGTTTATAAATTAAACTTCATTCAACGTATTTTTTTCAAATAGGGTATATGTTTTGCAACTTCAGCGTGGTTGTCATAGCAATCAGACTGAAATATTTGATTGAGGACAATATTATTAGAAACTTTGAAATTTGATTTTACTAACTTTGCGAAAGCGAGTGCTTCTATTTTCTTGTTCCGAGATCTTGTAATTAATTGGAAAAATTATCAATTATTGAGACCTAATATCACTACCTATGTAACACAGTAGCATGTTTATGCAACTCGTGATTTGATAAGCCTTCGTCAGTAACGGCCGACGTCCTTTGCACGAGATGTAATGCAAGATTTGTTAGCCAGTCAATAATTCCAATTGTAATTCATCTTCATACTGATCGCTGAGATATCCGAATACTTTCCGAAAAAGGTTATCTTCATTAATTCTGCTTGCGAAATCGGATTTGATCATGTATACCTACTCTAGTATCACCTTCAAATATCGTAAATGAATTATTAACGTTATTTAATGCGCTGAAGTAAATGTAATGGCATATGCCGGCTGTTAAAGTGTCCGTCATTAAAACAGCGAAGCGCTTAAATATTTATGCCCTCGAGTTCCATCAGCGTTTGCCATGAGATTTACACGAAAACCGACGCAACATTTTGGAAGCTTAATGTTCGAAATTTGGTTTCATGACTAATGTATGCCAACTCTGCCTTGCATCTCTACTTTGTAAAACAAACTAAATTTTTGTGCCAGGGGTATAAGAGTATGCGTACTATTTTTTCATGGAAAAATCAGATATAAAGCTCTTGTAACCTTATTAAGGAGTGTTTTCGAGGACACTCTTTTATCTTTTTCATGTGTTTATTCTCTCTTTCGAAGCCCCATTATATGAGTTTATGCAATTATAGGGTAAGTTCTCGATCTAACTTTCATGCATACCAATTCGCAAGCTAACGTTGAAAGCAACTCCAGAGAAGTTTAGGGACATCCTTTAGTACAGAGTACAAATGGCAACAATAAAAATAAAGATGAAAGATAAATTGGTAAGAAGAAACGCATAGACAACCCAATCTACTTTTAATATTTTTCACTTTTGTTTTGACTAGTATTACGGTATTTCTTGGCCCATCAATAAATATATGGACTTTTTGACAAAATAAGGGATTAGGGTTTTCCCGGCGAATTATATAAGTGAAGGTTTCTCGGGTTTCACACCGGATAACATTATTAAAATGGATCAACATTTCGATGGTTGACTGAGGCATCGTAATCAGGATAATTATTCCATTGGATAAAAATAAATAAAATTATATATATATATATATATATATATATATATAATAATTTGAACAGAAGGTGAAAGAAAGAGATAGGAAACATGTAACTAAAATTGGACGAAGACACTGGTGATGTGGAAGATGGTAAAGCCGAGAAATCAGAGGGTAAAAATGTGCCGTGACCGGGACTCGAACCCGGAACCTCCCGATTTCGCGCCGAGTGCTCTACCAGTTGAGCTATCAGGACACTTAGATTTACCGTGATTTCGGCTGGGGCTTATAACAAAGAATACCCCTTCAAGCTTGAGCCCGTAGCCGTGGCCTCTGGATGGCACACAAGGGCAGCTATTCCATCACCAATGTCTGCCCTTGTGTGCCATCCAGAGGCAACGGCTACGGGCTCAAGCTTGAAGGGGTATTCTTTGTTATAAGCCCCAGCCGAAATCATGGTAAATCTAAGTGTTCTGATAGCTCAACTGGTAGAGCACTCGGCGCGAAATCGGGAGGTTCCGGGTTCGAGTCCCGGTCACGGCACATTTTTACCCTCTGATTTCTCGGCTTTACCATCTTCCACATCACCAGTGTCTTCGTCCAATTTTAGTTACATGTTTCCTATCTCTTTCTTTCACCTTCTGTTCAAATTATTATATATTTATTCGCCTAAAAGGCGGTGTGTGAGTGAGTGAACGAAATGTATGGCCGAACCGGCTCTTTTCCTCTTCAGTTCATGTTCCTATCTCTGTCCGACTCTCTGTGTGAATGAATTCATCTTTGCTTTCTTCTTGTGTCCATGTCTAATTCTCCTCTCTTGGTGATGGAATAGCTGCCCTTGTGTGCCATCCAGAGGCCACGGCTACGGGCTCAAGCTTGAAGGGGTATTCTTTGTTATAAGCCCCAGCCGAAATCATGGTAAATCTAAGTGTCTTGATAGCTCAACTGGTAGAGCACTCGGCGCGAAATCGGGAGGTTCCGGGTTCGAGTCCCGGTCACGGCACATTTTTACCCTCTGATTTCTCGGCTTTACCATCTTCCACATCACCAGTGTCTTCGTCCAATTTTAGTTACATGTTTCCTATCTCTTTCTTTCACCTTCTGTTCAAATTATTATATATTTATTCGCCTAAAAGGCGGTGTGTGAGTGAGTGAACGAAATGTATGGCCAAACCGGCTCTTTTCCTCTTCAGTTCATGTTCCTATCTCTGTCCGACTCTCTGTGTGAATGAACTCATCTTTGCTTTCTTCTTGTGTCCATGTCTAATTCTCCTCTCTTGGTGATGGAATAGCTGCCCTTGTGTGCCATCCAGAGGCCACGGCTACGGGCTCAAGCTTGAAGGGGTATTCTTTGTTATAAGCCCCAGCCGAAATCATGGTAAATCTAAGTGTCCTGATAGCTCAACTGGTAGAGCACTCGGCGCGAAATCGGGAGGTTCCGGGTTCGAGTCCCGGTCACGGCACATTTTTACCCTCTGATTTCTCGGCTTTACCATCTTCCACATCACCAGTGTCTTCGTCCAATTTTAGTTACATGTTTCCTATCTCTTTCTTTCACCTTCTGTTCAAATTATTATATATTTATTCGCCTAAAAGACGGTGTGTGAGTGAGTGAACGAAATATATATATATATATATATATATATATATATAGCTTCTGTAAGAATCTTCTGTATAGAGTAAGAATCTGTAATCTGTGTCTGCGTATATATATATATATATATATATATATATATATATATATATATATATATATATATATATATATACGCAGACACAGATTACAGATTCTTACTCTCTCCCTAGAGAAAGATGGAAGCTACTGTCCTTCGAAATATCGGAAGTTTTAATTTGTGAGTGTTCTTTTTTCCGTTTGTATATTTTTATCGGCCACCCTCTTGGCATTTAGTATATTTATCACCCGAGTGATTCTCCTAGAAGTTTTATATATATATATATATATAACCATTCATTCATTCACTCAAACCGCTCACTGGCGTAAATAATAAATATTTCGTTCAAACAGGTGGTGAAAGAAAGAGGATAGGATACATATACAATATATGTATCCTATCCTCTTTCTTTCACCACCTGTTTGAACGAAATATTTATTATATATATATATATATATATATATATATATATATTTATCCAATGAAATAATTATCCTGATGACGATGGCTGAGTCAACCATCGAAACGTTGATCCATTTTAATAATCTCACCCGGTGTGAAACCCGAGAAACCTTCACTTATTTTTGACAACAGTTTATTTGGTTGTAGCGGACAGCGTGAATTGTAAAGCCAATTTTTATGTTTCATTCCTTCATTTAAATCGTAAATAGTTCTTTAATGCTGTCGCCTATTCCTAGCCAAAAAGCTTTCACTCTCTAGTTCCTTCATACTCATGCTTGATATGTCTCCCTTTTATAGCCGTAATGAATACCTAGCATACGTAGAGACTCGGTTCTCAGCCCAGACTCGCTGATGGAGTGGAATTTGAGGTGCAAGGCATTCAACCCTCCCTCTCTCCCTCTGTATCTTCCACGGATGTGTCTCTCGTCTCCACCTGTCGCCCTTCACTCCGAGCCATTTATCGCCGCGAATATGTTTTCCTCTTGGCCTCCTCTTTTACGCCTCTCGGAGTTCCCACGCCGCTGGTGGTGCATATCTTTATAAAATGTCTCCCGGACCCACCCCTTTCCTCCTTTCCCCGTCCCCTCCTTATCTACCCTCCCCCTCCATTCTTCACCCTTTTCTCTCGTTCCATTCCTGCTACTCCTACCTCAACCCTGAAAGGCAGGGTTGCCAACTTATCAAAGGTAGGGTTTCTTTTTTAAATTTAGGACATTTGTTGATGGAATCATGCCTAACATACCGTGAAAAACGATGTGCATATTTCCATATCGAAGAGAGCAAGCTTTTTTTCTCGGCATGTTTGCTTCAGTAGTGCAACGCGTACTTTACCACGCTGCACCTTCGTATTCTTGCGTTGCGTGGACCATTCACCTCGATTATTTATCCAACTGTGGTCATTTTGGATGTGATAACTTCTTTTGGCCCGTTGGGCACTTTTGGCATGGGGGGGAAAAGAGCAAACTTGCGTCACGTACCGTACCGCACTTTTTGCTTCGGCGACGTAGTTCCAATACCGTCCTCAGACGGCAGCACCGCTGTGCTAACAGCCACCAGATGGTAGGACAAGCGGTAAGCGGGAAAAAGTGCACCGTTTAAATTGCGTACCATATTTTCCTGTTCGTATTCTTTACCAAATCTTGAAATTCAAAGGTTATTAGTTACTTTAGTTATCATAAGCCAATAGTTTCTTAGTTAGAATTCTGTAGAAATAGTAATGAAATTATTCATGAGAATAATGAAAATAACATGAGAGAAAATGATGAAAATGAGGAAATGGTGATTGAAGATGTAACCAATGATGATGAGAATTGTTCATTAGAATATTTAGAATAGAAATATAATTTACATAAGAGATATAAATGAGTGTTATATTATTCAGACGCATGTACAATACCTATTTTTCAGATAAATACCTTTTTTGTCAACAAAAAATAAAATTAACATAAATGGAATATTCATTTTAAATAAAAGATTATTGTACCTTATTTTACTTTTTTATTCAGATTAATTTGGGAATATAAATCGGTCAAAGAAGTTTCCACTTCCAGCGTGTGGTCCTAAGCACACCCAATTTTTTTGTAGTTTCCTAGATCCAGTATTCTCGAGTGTTACATCTGTGTTCATATGCGATAATGTATCCTAGATAAATAATAGGGTGAGTGCGTCACATGCGATACTTCTACGAAACCATAAAATATTCTGTTTTTTTTTTACGTAAACATAGTTTGTTCTCTTTTTGAATGCGGGGTATTATGGCTATAAAAAGAGGAATTTTGAAGATTTCCTGTTTAAAAAATTTATTTTTCTTTAAGTATTGGTTGATTTTTTGATGCTGTAAAAATATAGTGTCATTCAATTTATTATACGATGGCTAAACCACATCCACTGTTAAGAGTTAAGTTAATTATGTTTTATATCACAAGTATTCAAGATAATAATAAAAAACAATAAATGTTATTCCCCAATTAAAACGTCTATCAAGTCAGTAAATTATCCTTTTATAAACGCCAGAGTTTTACCATTTTGATGAAAAAAGCAAACTTGACGTTAAAAAATGTTGTTATCTGAATTAGCATTTCAGTTATTACTCACTTTCGTCGTAAGTTCAACATTATCTATCTTGGAAACATAATTAGACTAACGGTAGACTTTTCCCGGGCTCTCTCCTGCCAACATTTTGATGTTCAACTCCTGATTCATCGCACCATTGGAATATCTGTTGTTATGCTGTATTTGACGTCGTGGTGGGCACGAGAAGAGTTCACCGTGGAAAGTTCGTCAGGAAAAATCCAGATATTTCGTCACAGAAAGGCTGAGCCCACGTTAACTTGGAGTTGTTTCCGTAAAAGGGCCTTATAAATCTACATCTACGAAATACCCTGCAAGCCAACTCAAATGTGAGTGGCAGGGGGTGAGTTATCACCAAAATGCATTACACTGAACCCTAAAATCAGTGTAACCACGACTAATTATGCATTAGCATAAATCGCTAATGATTTTCACGAAGTGAAACCTCACAAGCATGCACTACACTATATAGATATGCTCCCAATGGAGAGGGATATTATAAAATGAGGGCATGTTTCGGAATGTACACCGACGGTTGGCAGGCCTGGTTACTAAAGGAGCACGCCACCCTCCCTTCCCACTCTCCCCCTTGAACACCCCCTCCTCTCCCTCAGCGCTTCATTTAACTCACCCCCTCTCCTCTCCCTGTCACATGTCTTCTACCCACGCAACCCCATCTCAACCCTCCCGCCCTGCATCTCTCTCACCCACTACACATGACCGTCGTCGCCTCGTTATTACACCCCTCTGGGCTCAACTCCCCGGTTCTACCGTCGCCACCAAATACCCGTTCCACCCCCAACCCCCACCCCACGCCTTAACCCACGCGCCTCCCCCCCCACAACTTTGCTTCAGCAGAGGATCTCTGTGAGACCGCGTACGTAGCGCGGGTGTGAGTTCTGGAGTTCTAGCTCAACTTTGAAAAAGTCACTGAAAAAGACACAAGTGATCGTGATAATTCCTTTCATCTTTACTTTCGCCAATTTAGACCGATTCAGAATCCTTCCTCGTGCACACTCACCACGTCAACACACTGGACGGTGAAAAATCATCCAGGCGGGGTTCGAACTAAGATTTCAGGTTAGCAGAAACTAGCTTCCGGCCTCCATCGATGCCGGCCAGTCAAAGCACTGGTTACAAAATGCTCGGAGCATTGGGGACATTTCAGTGTACGTGAGTTTCAAGTAAACGCAAAGGATACTAATTCATCTCCACACAGCATCTTTAGGGAAGAAATAAAGGGACTAATTAAGAGTTATTCTTATTTAATTCAAGCATAGGCAATGTTTGAATGTGAAAATTATAATTCCTTCTACTTACACATAATTTACCAATGCAACAGACACAGCAACAGGGCACAGATCCAGGTTACATTTAAATACTCACACCTGCTCCCTCTCAGTTCTTTTTTCTAGCATCTTCCGTCTTCAGGGCTGCTGTCGTAGCACCCTCCTTCTCCACGCATGACGGATTACAGGGCGTCAAAATATTTTACCATTATTATTTCCAATAACTAAATGTGTTGTTTCTGTTGAAGATATAGTTGACCTAGGATAGGGAAAGTGTGGGAGCACTCGTCACCAATGGTGGCATGGCAAAGTTTACCTACTTATTCATGATGGTGACTTTTGTATTTTAATGACTGTAACACTAACAGATCAAGACAACTTCTCTATTGAAACTCAAAAACTCTTTCGGTCTATTTGATTTTTCTTTTTCCCTCCTTTCTTCATGGCTGTTGTCCTAACATTCCAAGCTGCCATACGCCCTTTTGGTGACTCTCAAGGAAGGATGTAGTTGAAAGAGGAATAGGAGGATGAATAGATTGCATCCCAAGATCCTCCCCGCTCTTTCTTGTGACGTGTGCTCCTTCATCCACATTAGTTTGAGTGCTCATATTTCTTCTAATAAGGAAAGAAATTCCAAAAATACAGGAGTTGATAAAAAGAAACTTCAGTGAAGCAGTAATAAATGATTATGCATATTGAAAAATCACTTGGGAAAATTACACACTTTTTACATGTGGAATTTACGAAAAAACCCCGCATGAGAAGAAGGGTTTTTTCGCAAATAAAGTGTGGAATTTTACCAAGTGATTTTCAATATGCATGATAAACATTTCCACAGAGTTACACCGGAAACGATTTCTCATATTCATAAATGATTAGTTCAAATCGTTACTTGGAGCTTGGCGATATTCTGTTTTAAAACTTGAGCCGTGTTCAAAATAGGTGCTTAGTGAATACGAAGGAAACTTCGTGAGGTCGCGGTTTACCTTGAATCTCTCCAAGTAGGTGTCTAATCCGCATCTAGCCACAGAGCAAGATATTAAGCACACGGGCTGAGTGGGCTTGGATTACTCCCCTTCATCATTGTCACGCTCAAGCATGCTTTCGACAAGCAGGCTTGGAAATTCGGCCGCGGGTCTGGTCACAGTCGAATGACGATGAGCGTCGATTGGGGGCTTTTGAAAAACAGATGTGAAATAAGACTGGGGAGTGGAAACGTAGAAGAAAATTATGAGGAAAAGTTAAACAAGTGTGTTAAAAGCAGGAAACGAGACTGATTTAAGAAATGATAAGGTGACAGTTAAAGTGACAACAGAAAGTGTAAAGAAACAACAAATTGAAAAAAGCCTATCAGAAGAATCATCACGTTATCATTTCTTATGTCTGCTTTCGGGTGTTCCTCGGTGCAGTGTCTTTTTACGACCATTGCGTGGAGGAAAACCCAAAACCAGGCAAGAGTCCTCTGGATTTCCATATATTTGATGAGGGAGAAAGCGACCAAGAGGACTCTCAAGCAGACATCAGACATGCCAAACGCCACAGAAACCTTCGAATCATGTTATCGTTATCAGAATTATTACATCAAGGCAACCCTGTTGTAGAATTAACCAGATAGTAGGTTTTCGCGTACGCCTGGGAACGGTAGGAGAAGAATATGAATTTTAAGTCATGTGAAGGGAGATAGCATGTACAAAGAGTGTTCAGGAATTTAGTATTGCAAAAAAGATAGGAATAAATAAAGGAAACGTTAGAGAGGACTTCTAAGTGACGTGAAAATTATAGGCAGGCCCTCCCATGACTCCAAAATATACCTCTTTGGTGGAGGAGAGAATTTATTATAATAGTGCTGTGCACATGCAGAATGCCGTTAATATTTTTTTTACGGTCCCCATAAAGAGATTATATGGATAGATATTGTTATTTATTTATATTTATTTATAGTTATTATTTATTCATTTATACATACAAAATACAAGTTTACAATTGATTAGTGGAACAAGAGACACCCCTTAGGTAAAACAAAGCCTGTGTTGGGGTTGTCACCATTTTAATTTGCCAAAAATAACTGGCTTGTGTGAGGCCACAGCATAAAAGATATTACAATTCATTTTGTAGTAGAGTCAGCATATTGCACATGAAATTGCATTTTAAAGTGTGTTCACACAATCATACACCAGGAAACAATGGAAAATAAACATATGTACTATGTTGGTGGAACAATATTATATGATCAAATACATAGATACACCATATTATTCTTAAAGTTAAAAATAATCTTCAATATTCGTGACAGATAACAACCATGTTTTTAATTATTGTAGAAATATTTTAACCAACTTAGATGAAGCAATGTGAAATGGCAGGTGTTTAAATATGTTGGGAGCAATAAGACCTCCTAAAGGCTTCATTATTGGTTTTGGGAACATTAACTCTACTCCGTGGCGTCAATCCATAAAACTGAACATTCACAATATATGTAATATTCCCTCCTCTGAAATAAAATAAGCGTAATGATCTGAAAATAAATGAGTACCTGAGGGATAATATACCCAATGTTTTAAAAAAAGAAAAGGATGAAACATTTCGTTTTTAACCCATTATACCAATCTAATTATTTCTTAGTGCCAATATAACAGGGTACATATTTGAGAAGCAGGTTCCTCCCCAGCAACTAAGCCCATACTTCAGCTTAAAATTTGCAATAGAATAATATAAAATTCTTAGGACAGGTAGATAACGTAATTATATTAAATTATAAAACTTCCTTAGTGCAATATTCATGTAGTTTTTAATTTTTTGCAAATGAGGCTTCCAACTCAAGTTCTCATCAATAAAAAGACCTAAATACCTGATGTTACTGAATTGCTCTATTAGGAGACATTTTTTACACAAGTTGTCCTTGGAAGAAAGGCAGTTGGAACACTAAAAATACAGATAATCAATATACTCTTTCCTATCTCATAAACTAAAACGCATAATTTTTTCACTTCAAACAACCTTATTAGCAGAAAACCAATACTTCAGTTTATCCAAGTCATTATGCATCTGATGCTGAATTGTCGGCAGGTCTTTCCCAGAGTAGGACAAAGCTGTGTCATCAGAAAAACAGGTCAATTCATATATTTTATTTCCCCCATGCTTTTTGTTCTCTTGCTATGGCATATATCTTTCTATTCATTTGAGGTAGCGATTTACTGACATTAATTAGACTTTCGCTTACATCAAGGTTAAGGTCACGTATCGACAGATTTTTTTTACTCTCTGAGCTTGCATTAGCTTGGAAGTTGAATGAGGCCTAGCAAATTTCACGGCAATGGGTTAGTTTTATTCAGAGATTATCATTACACCTGTTTTAAGGCTTTGATTAAAGTGTGATGAATTTAATATGACTTTGCGCTGTCAGAGATGTTTTCTTCCTTGGTTGTCGCTATGAGTACTTTGGAGCTTTAACATTACCCTTTAACTCAATATTTATCGTTCTATTTCTTTAGCCATTGATACATCAGCAAGGTTAATTCGAAAATATGTGGGAGCTAGGTGATCTTGGATTCGCTTTTCCATAAAAAAATACATGAAGATGCGACATCACCGAATATAAGTTGAGCGAGAGGAACTATTCCTATGTGTTGCATAGGTATAGTTCCTCTAGATAGTATTGGCGTCTTGACAAGGCTTTACTTGAGGAGTGTGAATGAGCAAGGAAGCTGTACTTAGATGTCAAGGTAAATATCTGATTCTGATAATCAGAATGAGCTAAATTAAAGGAAATCAAAATCTCAACATGTTAATCATACTCACTTAATGTAAATGCCAGATCAGGGGTAGGCATTAAACTAATAAATTATTGGTAGTAAAAATTTAACGACGGTCGCCACTACAAAATGATGAAGCCATCTGGGTTTCATCGGTGATTTATAAATTCAGGATACGAGCCGTTGTGAGTTTATTGCTATTAGCTGCAATCGGGCTTAAAGGTCAATTATCGACCGTCCGTAAAATCTTCGGCATTAAACTCCACTTTTCCACCTCCCCCGACCTATTTTCACCCTGCTGTTCAAACACTCCGAGGCGTCGTCGCATGGCGGCATGCTAGATCACAGAGCTAGATCATAAAGTTGGGTGTCCAGAGGATTCGAAAGGATGATCGTAACTATCTTTCGGATGAATCGCATTCGTTCCATTCGTGAGTGGCGTAAAGCTTGGCGTTAAGGCATCCGTGCATGTTATTGGCAAGATGCGAGTGCCTGCCGGACCTGCCACTCCAGCCGAGTCCGCGGGAATAATGATAGTGTCGATGTCGATGGTGCTCGCCCGTGCAGCGGTGCTGCATTCCTCACTCATCCTATCGCTCTCACTCTCGCTGCAGTGGCGCAGCGGGAACGATGTGAATCCTCGAGCATATCATTGCTTCCACCCTCGTGGGTGGAATACCCGAAAAGCATCCACACGAAATCTCACGGAAGGTTGCGTCGGCAACTGTTTCCTTTCCACCCCAGCCCATTCCCACTCGATCACACACGGCCAACGTATCGCCCATCGTATGTAGATAACGTGCCATCGTAAGTAGGGTTTATATCTCCCAATTCTCTGGTAATGAGGGCATGGGGTCTGTGGATGAGGACTTTTGAGGTAGTTTTTTCTAAAATTACCATATCCATACTTAAATAAAACCGCAGTAATTGTTCTGTCCACTTAAATTTAAATGTAAGCATTACACTACACATGTTTCGACGTTTCTTAGGGCGCCATCATCAGGTCTACACAAGTTATGTCATATGTCATATGGACATAACTTGTGTAGACCTGATGAAGAAGCCCTAAGAAACGTCGAAACATATCTAGTGTAATATTTACATTAAAATTTAATTGGCCAGTACAATTACTGCAGACTTATTTTAAAACTAAAATGCTCTTCCACCATATAACGCCAGAGACTGTCGAATTTACCATATCCATACCGCACGTATTTATAGTGGCTAAACATTTCGGCCTGTTTGCTGTACGTATTAATAGGTAGAAGTTAATACCTTTCTGTAACTTGTGGTAACATCGCTCCGTCGCGCCTAGTTTAATCTAGCTAAATTAATCAAATATACTGAGTAATTACCAAAACTTGAAAGAAAAGTTGAGTTTTACTCATAATGGTGAGCAGAAAGAGTAATTAGGTCACACCCAGAAATTTACCATGACACACCCGGAACTTATTGAAAACATTATAACTAGAAAAATAATTCTTTTGGATACTTCCCCATTAGTTTAAACTAAGGAAAAATTACTCTAATGTTACTGATATTAATATCAATATTAAATGTTTAAGCTATTCACAGAGTTTACAGGTTAAAGAAGTCCATGTTATTGAGTGTCATTTGTGTGATTCACACCCGGAACCACAGTTTTATTCCAATTACAACGCTAGCTAATTTTTTAAATAGCATATTAAGTTGTAAATTACCTTCATTTATGGCTAACTAAAGGTTTACTCCAGTATAATTTAGTTGAAGTATTTGATGTGAAAATTTAAAATTAAACGCTCATAAGTCACACCCGGAACCATTGGAATGGCTGTTCTATAACCTCTACGCTTGTGGTTACATCGCATCACTTATCGCCTATCCTATTTCCATCTAATCTAACAATAAGCCAAATCGTCGTGAGTTCTAATATCGAACTTACGACCTTTGGGTAATTAGAACCATGGATTACCTTCGTATCACTTATTTATCTACCGTGGTCCGTAGCTGGTGCGGGTTACTAATTTAGCCAGAGGTAAAGAATGGGAGGTTCCAAGTTATAAGGGCAAGAAGTACGGACATACGACTTTCTCCCGGGAAATCACATATTGCGTGAAAAGAATGACATTCCCTGGAATATGAGGGAGACTGGCAGCCCTGATCACTGGCGCTAAACCCCTAGTGTACGCGCGTTTTTATCATCGTAACGTGTATCTGCTAACGCTATCAAGTTACAGTGGTAAGCGCTTGCGTAACCGGCCGGGTGGTAACGGAAACGATGAAGAATAATAAGAATTTGAGGTTTAGTGAATGGAGAATAATAAACTTTGGTTTATTTGAATGAACAAAGAGGTATATCGTTTGCTTCCAAAACCAAATTCTAAATGTCATAATGTCACAGAAAAGCGGTTATTCCAATTGCGTTTCAATTAGTCACTTGCTTTGCACTTATTCTTCGCGAATTCATATGAATATTATGTAAGTTATCATTTCCGACTTGGAAAACCGACTTAATGGCTAACCAATCTGTTTTCCAAAATTCGGTCCGAAGTAAGGACAAACAATCGGATGAAATTTTCACAATAGCACCTTTCGGGCTATTGCTTCTCTTACGACATGTATTCCAACATTTATGTTTTAACAACTGGTTGCATAATAACCCACCTAGGAGATGAAAGAACAGTGATCCAATTGTTACCTACCCAATGACTTTGTGTGAGTGCATGGCGGTTTGTTTTGTTAGGTACTTTTGATGGTGGGGTTGGAAACGGGGCACATCCCATGGAACGGCAGGCCGACAACTGTTGCCTCCTTGCCGTTCTATCTCACTCCCACCCTCTCTCTCCCGCGCTACACTTCACGAGCGGAATACATGCAGGGGGTCGGAGGGAGGGTGAAGAGACGAGGATTAGCTTTTCTCCACTCCCGTCTCCGGTGGCACAGCGGGGAGGCGGAGCTCCGGAAACCCTCAAAGGAGAGCAAACTGGACGCGGCTTTCGCCGCATAATCGCTCGGAAATACCCCACCGCCCGGATTCCCTGCCGCGGGGGTTGTAAACGGGGCGATGCGTCGCCCGCGGTGTGAATGAGCTCGCGCCGCTTTGCTCGGACCACCCTATGTGCACACCGCCAAGGTAACTACTACCACCAACCGGGCGACAAAAGCGCGATTTCGCGTATAGAAAACTTATTCGCCTATCTTTTGTTGAAGGACCTCCCGGCAAGGCACTGCTGTAGCCTTACGCGAAGTAAATTTTTTATTTGCACGTTTATTAGATGAACTGGCATTATCATAATCATTTTATAATATGTAAGATTTGTTTCTCGAGAATAGGTCGAAAATTTACAAACTATAACTCCTTGCCAACAACGTTTCAGTGTATAATTGACACCATCTTCATGGCTACAATTTACGGTACAACAACATTATTAATGAAGTAACATAAAAAATATCACATGTTTCACCATACAGATCAAAGTATCATACACGTCATTACAATATACAAATAATAATTTGTGTATTGTAATGACGTGAATATTGTAATAACGTGTATAGTGTAATGACGTGTATGATACTTTGATTTGTAAGGTGAAACTTGTGATATTGTTTATGTTACTTCATTAATAATGTTGTTGTACCGTATATTGTAGCCATGAGGATGGTGTCAATTATACACCGAAACTTTGTCAAGGAGTTATAGTTTATAAATTTTTGACCTATCCTCGAGATACAAATCTTACACTCCATGAAGAGGACGATAATACAATACTTCATTTTAAAATATTTTAATTCCCCTCAATAACACTTTTCGATGAAAATTAATTTGTATGGAATTTGCATTGTAGCCTCGTAGCCAGGTTGATGTTAGCATAGGTTGGTGTTGGCATGGTGGCGGCCGTCTTGACTCCCGCCAAAATTTTAGTTTGTGAGTATGGTACGAGTAGATTTATCTGCTAACAAAATGTTTTTTGAAGACTTCTAGTTGCCTCAGAATAATTTGAAAAATAATCCTTCCATTAGACTAACTCCATCGTTAAGTAGCGCTGTACTGCCACTAACTTTTGCGAAAACTGCATGATGGAAGCCGGTAAGTTGGTAGTGGAGCATCAGAAACGGAGATCGCCCGCTCATAATCCCCGCCAATCGGGTCTCCCGCTCGGGAGAGAGCCTTCTCGCCCGTCAAGGGCATCGATTGGCCGGCGCCGCGTTTGCCGTGCTCCGCGGGGCGTAGTTCTTTTTTTTCTTAAAAAAGAACACCGTGACGCGTACGGTGTTGCTTTGCTTTGCCTCCTTGTCCGTCCCCGCATGTGTGCTGAGAGTAAGATCAATATGTCCTCGTGTTCTTCAGCCTAGGTGTGTGGGTCATACGGTGGATAGGATAACCAAAGTTGCGCCGAAGAACAGCGTGAATCATTTCTACTGATTGGAGACTTCAAAACAGTACGCTGATATTTCTACACGTAGCACTCTTATTTTCATTTTTGAATGATCGAACTTCATGTGGAGTTCATTTTATTCCACGTTCCTGCATATGATGAAAAATATAGCCCAGGAAAAATAAACAAAATTTTACCCGAACCTGGAAATAATTATTTACAAAGCCGGACATATTGAGATGTATTCAGGGCCGCTTTGAGATGAACATATCTAAAGTTCCAAGCGCTCCTAGGTGGGATAACGAAGTTATCCTGGAAAAACCTGGAAATACTGGAGTTTTCCTGGAATTCGTGCTGTTCGGTAACTGGAAGAGCTAAAGAGGCGTTCATCTTTTCTGGCACACCTGTTTTTAGTGCTCTACATTTGTAAAAGGTGTCCGGTAGCCTTCCGAGGCTCCCGTTCTGATCCTGGTTCATTAGAAGGTCATGAAGTACCAAATCACGTACTAAACTCGCCTTAAACCGATATTTGCTGGACTACTAAGCTGCGAAACGGCATTACTAGAACTTATTTCGGTGCTTGACAAAAGTATAACCTTTCTGAGCACCAATAGTCTGCAGCATCACCCCGATCCTGCCCACCCACAAGGTGCGAGAAGTGCCCGATCGTCTACAAAAACAGCGGTAAATGAAGTCCAGTCCCAGTGGTAAAGATAAAATAAATGAAAATTCACAACGTTGAATGCGTTTCGATTTATTTTAAAACATAATGCAGGGTTTTGTCAGTTTAAATTTGTTTGAAGTCTCTTATCTTAAAAAATAAAAATTAACAGAAATAAAATTTATATACTTTTTAAAAAAACTATTAGGCGTCATAGGACACGAGACAATTATTTGTCATGTCATTCTCAGTGTCACCCGCATCTGTAATTTAAAAAAAGAAATTAAAACCGTTATTGAAGAGTTTGGTAGAGTTCACCCAAGCTACTTCTAATCGATTTATCTGATTATTGGGCTACTAGGCGAATATACGTGAAATAAGCGAGCCAAGTCCATTTATTAATCGCCGAAACTGTCGACTGTCAAGAAAGTTGAGATTTTTAGACTCGTCAATGTCGATAAAGGCCACACTTAACGCACATGAAAAAGGCGCAGGGGACAATTAACATATGCCGTCGGGAGGCATTGCGGAAAATTGGTTATAATTGTTTTATTTTTTAATTTTAATTCAAATTCAAATTTTATTTAAAAAATAGAGCGCTTTTAGTGTGCATCAAGTAAATGTAATAATAATAATGTCACAAAACTTATTTTTTATGACTGAACCTCTCAATAATTAACAACATTTACGTATTTGAAGCTAAAACTTGAGTTATTTGTTACACACCTTAGTCTGAAATAATTTCAATCCCTTTTTTGTATTTTTAACTAATTCAAAAATAGTATCCCGTAGAGTTGTTTTGGCAATAATTGCGAAAACACAAACTATACACCTTTATATTTACTATTTGATCTGTAATTCAGAACTCCTCATTTTTTATATCTCCGTGGAGCCATACCAAATCCCATAGAATGCGACCTTTATTCTTTTGCAAATATCTCGATAAATGGTGCGATAAGTGGCTGATAGTTTGGTATCAGCTTGAAAATTAGCTTTTTTCTCTTTAAATAATGATCATGATAATCAGACTTAACGGTAGGTTTAAATTGAAGTGAGAAAAAATACTCCTGATTTTACAGGCGCAGGCCTGAATCTACCTCCGCAATCTCTTTCTTAATTTTAGTACACGCCCTGCCTCTCTTCGTCCCTTTCCATAAAACCTATTCTTTTTCTTCTCCTTCCCCGCTTACCCAACAACCTACCCTCAACCACGGCCTTCAAGCATTCCTTCTCCCCTCATTGTTAATTAGACCAAATTTATTGAATTTTATGAGTAGAGATATTCCGCTTAATACACCGTAAAAGAATCTTCATGGATGGCAAACGGATAGTTACGATTGAGATCATTCAAAGTAAACTCCACAACGAGGAGTCATGAGGTCAAGAGTGGGAGCGTTCAAAAGTAATCCACAAGTGAGTGGTTAATGTTAATCCTCTTTTTCCTTCAATAAAGTAGGCACATGGCCTGTTTTTTCTTCGTCCCTTCGCCTTTTATTCTTGCACGACATTAAGGGATCACCCCATCTTTTTTTGGCCAACCTATACTTCTTTTTCCCAACGGTAACTTATCACGAGCTATTTTTACCATTCTTTCTTCGCCCATACGATTTATGTGTCCACTCCATTCGTGCTTTTTTTTACGGTCCACTCGTTTATGTGAAAGTACTACTTCACAATTTTTTCTTGTAGTTTCATTTCATTCTCGGTCCAGTAATTTTTCACCGGTGATTTTGTGCAGTTCTTTTATCTCAAAATTTCGAATAATTCCTACATTTAGTAATTAAAGAGATAGTATCCGGCTGAAATTTATGAACGATTAATTATTTGCAAAAATAAACCTTAAAATTAGCCTCTTAGAGCCGGTTATGAATGTTTACACTTTTTGCTAATATTTTTAACACTTTTCTACAATTTTACGAAAAAAACGCGACCAGGATAGGGAATATGAATTACTTTCCGCTTTAGCTTTACGGAAATATGATGATTACGCCTTTAAAACTTGGTTACGATTATTTTTTGTTATGGTTTTTTAACCAGATGTTATCGTCGTGAAATCATAACCATATTTTCTTTCCAAATTCTTAACATTTTTGGTTGTATTTTTCTAGCTTAATAAGTGGACGTTTGGATGCATTCCAAATGTGAATATGAATCTCAGAACACTTCTCCAGCGCACCAAATATAACTCAATTAACTTCGAAACCGTTTTCATTGGAAACATTCCGGTATTAAAAGGGAGTGAAATTACTCAAAATAGCATTGTTTTCAACGCAGTATCTATTTGCCTGGAGGAAAATAAACGGAGAAAATATATAATTAACGCATATGATACCTAATGCTTCAATTTGACTATGAATCTATAACACGATATCGTTCTTGTAATTATAATGGCATGAATTAGCAAGGTTTGAAATATTCTTTGATTCCTTCTCAACCCTTCAATCCTTCCCAAAGATGATACACAATTGAAAACATTATACAGAAAAAATATTAAACTAAACAATGTGCTACATACCGGAAATGTATCGATTAAAAACACGTATTAAAAAGTACATTCGGGTAAACAGATGTTGGTGATACCAACGATGACACGTAGACAAGCGAAAATTTAAGTAACTTAAAGTGGTGTTGACACACTTCTTTGATATTATTGAAGACAGAATTTTGAGTAAGCTAGTTCAAGTTCAAAGATACGGATGTGAAATACAAATGTGTTTTATGGTATGAAGGAAGGAAAAAATAATCTGTTGCAAATCTATTCAGGGGTCATAAATGATACGCATTCGTGTTCTTAAATTAGCGACTATTTCCATGCATCTATTTATTACCGGTGACACAAAAAAGAGTGAACTCTTAGTGAAGCACCCCTTCGTGTAAATTAAAAAAGGTACTATTTACTTAGCTACGGGGAAAAAGTTTCCATATTAATTAAAAGAGACATCCAGAAAATTATTGATATTCTTGAAATAAAATTCAAATAAAAAAAAATATTTTACAGTACCTATTGCGTGACTTGTCATGCTTTGCGTTATTTCAAATCAAATTATTACCAGCTTTTTCCAACTTGCATAGTATAAATCAAGTTACATGGTATGTAAACCAAATTAACCAGGTTATATGGAGCTGGAATAATACCTCACCTGTCTTCACGTGACTCATTTCAGTCCCCGGATTCTCTTGGAGTCAAGAGCATAGGTGGTGAAAGTGACGAAAATCACCATCCCGTCCTTGTAGAACCTTCCACTGTGATGAGATAGGGCCTCCATTCGTCCTGGGTACCTTCTACAGCATCATTCTGTCTTACTCTGAGCGACGTGGTGTCTGGACACTGGAGGAGATTCCCTCACTCTCGTTATTTTCGTTAACTTACCCCAAATATCACATATCCCTAATACCATTATCAGCAGTGTATTGGCGACAAAAACTTTTAGATCTCTACATGAGCGTGAATGGCGAGGCCGAGCTCCAAATTCAAAGACTTATGCTAATGGATGTACATGAGAATTTATTGGCTTACAATAATTGTTTAGAAATCATGTCATTTTTTCAGTTTTGTTCATTTTATTAGTCAGCCATGATTCCTTTGTGTGTCGTATCGTATGTTTTATTTTTCCACTTTTAAGTCAAGAATAAGAATATAAATGAGTTCTTACCGTACCATTGGGATTAGTATCTAAGTAAAACTTACTCTAGGGCATAGTTTTTAATCTACTTACAGAATAGCCTAAACCTAAACAGAAAAGATGGCTACAAACGTCTTTATACGTGGAAAAGACTTTGAAAAACTCCTATTAATTTATCAATGAAAGTATTAATTAATCATGCTACATAATAATCGGAGAAGTTTGTTTATTTATTTTTGATGGTTGATTTAGAAAGCCTGAAGAAGCCGGCAGAATAGCACGGTGAAACTGTTGCTAAAAATATATATTTATATCGCAGAAATCCAAAAGAAACTAACCAAAAACAAATTAACCTCGAAAATCTACGAGAAAAGTACATGCAGCATAATTTAGATAACTTCATGGCTCTCCTGATACAAAAAAATCCTAAGTAAAGAGTTTTGATTCCATATTCATAATAAATAGTCAAGGCCAATCCTAGGACCACTTACTGCATTTTGAGAAATTGAGAAACTTCCACAGTGATAACATATTTTTAACGACCGGTTTAGCTTTTTACAGCACCTTCTGGTGAGCATTCAGCATCATAGCCACCTGAAAAAGTGTTCGCTGTAAAAAGCGAAACCGTTCGTGTAATAAATGCAATGCATTGTGGAAGTTGCTCAATTTCATTAAGCGCCGTTATATTCCGTTTCCACTCCATCAGGCCTGAAACCTCAGAATATGTTCTAGGGCCACTAAGTTGCGGAGTATAGTAGATCAAGACAAGACAGGGCTTTGCTTGGCGTAAGATCTCTTTTCGATCAGCATGCGTTAGTTACCCTTAGACTATTTCACCCTTGAAATTTAATAAATGCTTCGTTTAACTTAAAAGAAATAATCGGTCATGTGTCTGCGTTAAAATATGTAATGTACTCCAATCAATTTATGGTAGTTCGAGCAAGTGCGATATTCCACTGAGGAAAAATCATTCGCCTTGAGTGGGATGTGAACCCGGATCCTTCTTATTTCGCGTCAAGTGCTTTATCCAGTTATGCTACCGAGGTGTCCACCTCCCGATTGGATTTTTTTTACCCGGTCGAGGCGAATGATTTTTCCTCTGTGGAATATCGCACTTATTTGCGGGTTGCTCTGCAAAAGGTAATACCGTAGCTAGTCCCGGTATCCTCAAAAACTGATAGTTCCAGCCTGATGTCACTACTTATATATTCTAAACGTTTTACCTCATTTTAGAGGCAAGGACCTTATCTTTCTAACGTTACCAACATATCATCCATAAATCGTGCTTTTTTCTAAACATTTGCCAAAACTAGAAGCCGTTTTCCGAGGGATATGGCCTAGTGGTTGGCTATGTATCATTGTGCATTTCATTTTTATTTTATTCGTTATTTAAAAATATTGAAATACACTGCAAAATAATTTAAAAAATTAGCAAGTATGAACTTTCTGTTTTGAAGTCGTTTTAAGATTTGTGCGTGAAAAATTAGCCAGTTTCAATCCTGAAATATATGTAATTAGAATTCTATTCATCAATTTTTTTATAATAATTACGTATGAATGTATGAATCCACTTCAAGCTTCCTAAAAATGTTTATATTTTAAAATAAACTTAAAATATTTTAGTTATCATGAGAATAAAAAAAATACTTAGAAACTAATACCTTAAATATTTGATTGAAACCGGGGCGCAAAATTTAAATTACCATATATGCGCTCTTAACACACCAGTCTGTACTGGAAAAATTTGTGAATGCAGGTAATTTCACAGGCTTTGTTCCCTCTTGATGTCGCACTGGACTACAGTGGTGCTCTGTTCTGCATTTCTCTCTCCCTGTCCGTCCCTCCCTTCGCTCAACTTCACGTAGTGAGGACTCTGAGGCGGGACATACTAAACTGTCTGGTTTATGTGTACTGCTGCGCACGCCCCTTGGAAGCCTCAGCGAAAACACGCGGCCAAGGAAATCCAGACATGGGAATAGGAGATGGGTTGGGAAGGGGCGGGTTGGGGAGGCGAACGGCGGACTGGGGTTGAAGGTGAGTTGGAGGGGGGCACAAGGTTATGGGGTGTGTCGCTAGGACTTGAAAGGAATATTCGACAAAAGGAAGAACTCTTTTGTCGTTGCGTATTTTCATAGATGAATGAGTGAAAAATTCGGCTGAAAAAAAAAAGTTTTTAAAATCATACAAACAGAGAGTATTTACTCAGAAAATTGATCGCCAAACTAAAAGAGTAAGGCAAATTTTTACTACTAAACTGTCTTTTGCTGTGACCATTTCAATGGTTGCACAGGTTTAAGCTTGTACGAACAAAGTGCTTAACTAACTCACAGGTTCCATAAGTCTTTTCTTACTGAAAGTTTAATTTCATTAGCGCTTGTCGGTCAGTTGGACGCCCGTGCATTATGATTTAATTGATTAATTAATTTTTGTTGTTGCATATCTGAGGATATGTATTAAAGAAGACGGTAACTTTAATCTGCATATGAGGTTACCTAAATTCTTTATCAATGAAAGTAATTATGAATCCGCCAGCGAAAATAAGCTCGGCAGTAAAACGTGATACATTTTCAAAAAATCCACGCGAATACTCCACCAGGGAGACGGTATAAGTTCTCGAAACAAATCGCAAAAAAAATATGAATTTTTCATTTCGGATCACGAGTCACTCGAGCGTAATCCTGACACACTCAATAAATATCACCCACCTTGTTGAAGATATGGGAGCATGAAAGAGTATTTACCATCCTTGGTCTTGTATTTGTTCAGCGATTAACAGGAAAAAAATTCGGTCGTAAAAATCTCATTTGGAAGGAAGCAGCGGCAGCAACAGAGAGAGGAAGCTGAGTTAGGAGAGGCAGCGACGGGGGTGAAGTGCTTGCGGAGAAGGGGAGGCAGGTGGGCAGACGACGGGAAAGGGCCGAGGAAGTTGTACCGAGGAGGGCGGGGCAAAGTGAAGGGCGGTGTGTACTCGAGTGGTGGAGAAGAAGAGTCGGTACAGCGCGCGCCGGGAGGAGGCCGTAATGAGGTTCCAAGGACAGTGGATGGAGGGGGGGGAGGAGGGATAGGGAAGGGGAGTCGGAGGCCTGAGCTAATGAGAGGATGGGTGGAGTAGAGTGAGGATAGCCGGGTTCTGTGCCATGGTGCTGGCGATAGCGGAGGCCCTTCGCCGTCCCTGCGCTGGGTTGCATTGGGTCCGAAAGGAGAACTGGGGCAAGGTATTGCTTGTACAGTCCTGTTCATTAAAAACTTACCACCTCGGACCCCAGTTCATAAAAAACTTACCATTTCGGAGCCGAAAAATTTCCAAGTTTCGACTTGACGGCGATGTGGCAACGCAACCGAACCACGCCCCCTTGCGCGGGAAAGCAATAATCGCATCGAACGAAAGAGGGACTTGCTCCTCGCAGCTGGCGAGGGGGTACACCTACGGAAGGAAGATTTTTCCCTGCGAAAGGATATTTTGTAAGGAGAGGGGTAGGGTCCGGGTTTCCGTTTGCTTTATGAGTGGTCGAGAATGAAAGGGCGATTGGTTGGTTCGGTCTCTTGAAGACCTCTCGCAGTTGACCACTGCTACTTGACGGAAAGCCCAACATATCCCCACGGCTCGTTTCGTTTTTTTAAATACTTTTTTCTTGCGCGAATTTATTAGTTTTAAATTGATTGAAATGTTGAATTATTATCGTTACCTGTAATTCATTGTGGTGCCGATATTCCTATAAATATTATTTGTTGAGTTTGTTCTTGACCACTTTTAATTAATTGTAAGTATTTTATGAGGGGTTGGTCAATATGTATGGTTTTTGGTACTTCTTGTTACCATTTTTTAAAACATGAATCTAAAGTGACTCTTATTAATTAACCGCAGTGCGCGCGTACTTCGTGTGGCCGAGGCTGGAAGTAAGGCATCGCTACGAGTAGAAGAGGATGAAGGGAACGATTCGGGAGTTCACAGAAGACTTTCGGCAGCGGGATTCCAAATTCGTTGATGCCTGATTAAGCTGGAGGAGCATTTCTCTCCCGGCAGCTAATTTGGGTTCTTTCGTTTCGATCAATGCAGATATATGACCCGATTAGTTCTAAAGCGCCTGTAATTCAAGACTTCTACGTTGGACAAATTCATTTTTTTATTGCTGGTTGCTTTCATATTTTATACAAATGAGATCTTTAATTCGAAAATGAATGTTCAAAATTCCAGCATGTTCTATTCTCCAGTCTCCAAGAACAATTTTATCGTCTTAAATTGAAAACAAAAATTCACGCAGAAAATTATTGAGAGCATGCTGTAAAATATTTGGGAAAATATTTCGTTTTCACTACGTCGGGTTATCCTTCTTAATATGGTGCTTATAACTTACTCCTTATGGAAGCGTGGTACATATCTGGTCTTCCAGTACCTATCGCTTGCTACATATTTCTATTTTTTTAACCACTAAACTTTCCCAGCTGCCTCATAAAATTATCGGTTACATAGTATCATATTTAAAATATGAAATACTTTGGCTTCTTCGTTTCCTGGATCTACACGTTTTTACACTGAACATTTTGAAGAAGTTATGGCCTTTGTCCGCCGACTTGGTTCATCAGACTTCTTTATCACAATGGCGTGCAATCCAGAATTTGTGGAAGCAGCTCGTACAACTTTTGAAGATGGATTAACCTTGCAACAATTTGCCCAAGAGCGTCCTGACTCAATAACTTTGACATACGAGAAACGTTGTATGGAAAGAAATATTGAATAATTTTAATCTAATAATAACAATAATCTTCCATGAACATTAGTAATAATGAAAACAATTTAAATATTGAATTTATTGATGATTTCAGAATTTCGTCAGAAGAACATTTTTGTGTTACTGGAGCTTTTGGGTTTGCTTTATACTACCTAATTGCATCATCTCTACTATATTAAAAAAAATAATTATCCGCTTTGATTAATAAAATTTGTTTTATTAAAACCTTGAATCGGACTATGTGAATGCCCAATATAATTAAAATAGGCAAAAAGTAGCATAATAGGAGCATACAAGTTCTCAGTACACCAAATAAACATCGAGCAACGATCGGTAACCATGTACTGTGTTTTGTTGGCATTGGGGAGAAAAGAAGGCACTAAGTGGGAGTTAGCAGTAAAGTTTTTTTGGCATGAGTGGCCAAGGAATTCACTGTGGGGCGTAGAGACGCGTCATTACGGGATGACAGGAGTGAAAGGGATATATTTTATACATTGTAGTGCCTACATACTGCTCTTCATGCCACTTTCATGTCAATTATCGCTTAATTAATGGGACAGCTGCTTTGAAAAAGGATAAAATAAAAGTAATGTATAGCGAAAACCTCCTCCTGTTCAACACTAAACTCATATGATTATATTATTTCCTGCAATCTAAGCCATTCGTGATTATGTATCCTAGAACTTGGATGAACTCGCAGAGACAAGGTAATCTTTGAAAAGAATGTAAAAGCAGGTGGCGGAATCAGGGGACTATTTCCTCTATAGTTTCAGGAGCGGAAAGCCTTCAGTTCCTTTTCCCTCTCGTGAACGTTTGCTGCATCCTCGCAGGCCTAAGCACCAGTCCTTCCAGTGGTTGTGTTACAATTTCTGTGGTCGGAAGACGAGGAGCTTTGGTGTCTGTTATTGAGACTCTTTCACGCTTCCGTCGTAAAAAAATAGAAAAATAAAAGACTCCATCCTGTGTAAGATAGCCGCCGGCCGCAAACCACTCCATACCTCCCGAAAGAACGCATTATCATTTTTTATTGTTTTTTTAATTGTTTTTTTTTGCCACTGAATTTGGTTTAAATGAGTGCTCTTTTGCGCCTCTGTGTGCATGCGTCTGCCGTGTTGTCTACTTGTGTGTGTGCGTGCGTTTCCCTTATGCGTAAGTGCGCTCTCGTCCTGTTCTCACTGCCACGTCCCCTCTTTCTCTCTCTTCCTCTCCCGTGATACAAGATAAGAGCATGAATAAGCGATGTCCACGCTGTACCCCTTGTTTTCTCTTTTTTTAAATTTTTTTCCCTCTCAGCCTCTCGCCCTCCCATTTTTAATCCTTAAATCCTGGCGTTATCAAAGCCTCTTTGTTTATTAAAAAAATTCCCCGGGCCGGGGTTGAGAGTGTGAGCAGCATTATGTGGTCGTTGTTACCCCTCGCGTCTCCGCAACCCGCTTTTTTGAGCCTCCGCCTCGGCCTCAGAGGGGGCAGAGTGCGGTGAGGCCCCTTGGATTAAAGCGCGTGCTCATTCCTGGGCTGTTTTCAAATTTGTGTGCCGGGAAACGTAACGGTGGTTCGTTCACCACCCTAGGGGATCCTTCCCGATGGTTTTAAAAACTTAATACCCCCGTGGCAATCATTATTACTCGATTCCGAGGCGTAGTTGAGCCCTCATCAATCATCAGCCACGTATCAGTTGGCGTACTTCCCTCGCACACCATTCCCCTGGAGTTTCGGTACTTTCCATTTACCAGGAAAGTGGATGTTGTTTTTTATTAAAGGAAGCATAGCTTATCATTTCCACTCTTTAACTAAATGAGAGCATGGTGAATATTAATTAGACAGCTATTGAAATTTTTTTCAAGCAGTAGTATCGCTGCTAACTTAACATAAATATTATTTCTACAACCTGTTCCCATAAATAAAATATGTAAATTGCTCTATACTATTTTTAAATAATGGAAAAAGTTAGAAATATGAGAGAATTAGATTTAGGAATATATTCGAATAGCAGTGTTTCGTAGAAGGATGAAATGTATTGGAGAACTTAGAACCAGCGGTGGAATGCAGCTTTAGAACCATACTCAGGAGACGCGAAGGTATCACTTTAATGCAATGCAATGCATAACATGCAAGATCAAAAATTATGCACTTGTTAAAAGAAATATTTCAGAGAAATTAAGTAAATTGTGTAATGCAAATAAAAATCTGTCCTCCTAAGGGCAATTATGTACACAAATTAACTCATTTGACGAAGGGATATTAATGTGAACAATATCTTTTACTTTATCAAGTATATTTTTTTACTTCGAATTTGGAATGAGTCGAAATACGCCAAATATTCCGTAAAATGCGAGAAACTAATTGTATGAAAAGGAATTAAGCTGTTACAATTATTGCCTGGGGATACGAAAGTGAGAGGGAAATAATTTATTGGGCATTATGAAAAATATTAACATCGGTGCGACTTCCCTCGACTCACTGAGGAAAAATCTCCGTGATTGTTAAATGGAATTGCCTTTCCTTAATTCTTCGCTCGTCCTATCTCTAGCAAACTGGAACTCTCAAAAACGCCCATTGACCCCGTAACATAACCCCGTCGCATCCATCCACAATTCTCTCCAATGAGTCCCAGCTTTTTGATATTATCCTCCTCCTCGGCTGAATACTACTGCCATATTTTTGCACGCCTCTCCTCCCCCCCTAATATCCCCCCACTCCCCCCCTCCACATCTCCGCGGCAAAATCAAAATGCCACCTCGCCCTTTCAACCGAGAGCCCGCTGTTTAGATCTCCTTCCCCTATTATCCCACTCCACGGCGACCTTACCCCAACCCTTCCGCGCTCTACACCCCTCCCCCTGTCCTACCGCAAATGAAAACGAATCCTAAATTTCGGGATCCCTTACCTAGTCGACACAGGCCGCCGTTTCATTCTCCGCTGTCGTACGTGATCGTAACGGAGAATTTAGGTAACCTCCTTTTTCCTCCATCCGCTTATTTTTTCAGTCCCTCGTGATTATTGAATAGTTGAAAATAATATGGTATGTCCAGGTCTGCCAACGTTCTACCGCTATAAACGAGGAAACATAGCCAAAATAATTAGGACCTTAAAGGATGAATATTCATAATGAACCGACAATATTTTTCCTTTAATAGAAGGATTTTTTTACTGTTCAAATATTGTTTGAAGTATTAAGACTCACACAACGCTCTCCAACGATTTATGTAATTTTCATGTGTCTTGATTCACACTTAAAAATTACGAAAATCAATAACATTTTATTTGGTCTTTATATTTTCAAACTAGGTAGTTGTAGGGCGTCTAAGGGGCCCGTTGAATGATGATGAATGTTTCAAACACTTTGATTTAATATGCACGAAATATTTATTAAAAAATTCAATTTATTTATATTGTACAAATGAGAATTATTTGTGGTACATATGGAATGAAATATTATTAAAAATATTTGACAAAAAATGTATATCTTTAATGAAGAACCTCTTGAAAAAACTACATTGCGTGTGAATTGTCTCTAGTCATTCAATAATCTTCCTTGCTGTGGATTCAATTCAATATGCACCTTCAATGGACTTGAAACTCTTGAACGTGTTACAACCTCATACAATTGGCCGTGTAAAAATACTGCGGCCTCCAGATTGATGTCAATGTGATCAAATGACTGGCCTTGTGCCTTGTTTATTGTAATAGCGTAAGCAGGAATTATAGGAAATTGGCGGAGTTTTCGTATGAAAGGTAATGTTGAGTTGACTGGAGCGAGATCGACCCCGGGAATTAGAATCTATCATTGTGATTTCATATTGAAATGATCTTGGTCTTATCAAATTTCGTACAGGCTCTTCCACGATCAATCGAGTTCCATTGCAAAGTCCTCTTTTAGGATTCAAGTTTCTCAGCTACATGATGGTAACACCTTTCTAAAGCAAAAGTACATGAGGTGGCATGCCAGATGGAGTTTGCTTATAGAGGAATTCATCAGGGAAATTGAGTGCTTCATTTGGATCTTCACTGACAACAGAATCGGCTCTATAGGAGATTTGAGAGTCACCATAAATCAAATCGATTGCCTCCCTTTTCTTTTCTAATGTTTGCGCATTTGTCGGCGCCACAATGACTCGCTTTGAAAGTTGCTTGCATTGAAATTTGCTGCAAATCGCCAAAAATTGTCTAAATCAAAACTCTTTGAGGTATATATCAGAACAGAGATGCAAGTATTAATGTTCCCCGGAAATACAGAGAGAGGAAAAGTTGGAGGGATGGTTTCAGAAGTCAAATGGAGGAATCTCACCCAACGGATGCCGTAGACATGAGCAAATGGAGGAGTGTATCAAAGCTACAGTACGGTTTATACATATATCATCAGAAAATATTGTAAATTGTGTAGGTCGAAAGGTATAATATTGTTAAAAGCTATTGAAATACGCACTGAGATGGTTAAAATCCCTTAAATGCAGCCTTTATAGTCAGTATAAAGTACTGAAAGCCTCGGAAACAATGAAATATTGCCTGGCAATGAAAATTAAAGAAGATCTAGACTTGCATCTATTTTGCGTTTAGACTTCAAATAATTCAGTTTATCGATCGATAAAGAAAAATCGGTTTCAAAAATTAAAGGTTTTGATGCTTTGGCCTCATTCTGGTCGATGATTTAAACTTCTATATCAATTATTTCATATTCCAATGAATGAAAGAAAATTAAATGTACGCTAAATTTATTCATTTTTCCCATTAAATCCTTTTAATAAACAAAATCCTATCTAGGCTCGAAATGAATAAAGCATTAGGATCTTATGATTTTTTTCTGACTCGACACCATGTTCCTACCCTCCCTTGAAAATTTAAACCTTCTAGCTCGATTAGAAATGCCAAGGAATTCGTATCATTGAGTGAGTTAGTCAGTCAGTCAGTTTTGTAGTTCTATATTTTACAGTGTTACAGAGTCAGTCAGTCGTGAGCGATATATACTAATGATATAAAATATACGGTGGAGTGCACAGAACGTTTTTCTTTCTTTTCAGCATTTTTGAATTGCTCATCGAAATCTCACCCAAAAAACACGGCGCATATCATGCATAAATCGTTTCTATTAAGGCTTTTGTTTTTTATGCTGCAAAGCGAACAAGTTTCCAAATAGTGGTGCATTTTAATTTTTAGGTTTCCCAGCTATTAAAGGTACAAGCATCATCAAAACCGTAAATCGAGATAATTCCGAATAAAACGCAAAAGCCAATAGCTGGACTCACGGCTGGTAGCGGCGACTTTCGGATCGTAAAGAAAGGGCGTTCCCATGACGATTACCGTGCTCAGCAGACAATTCAATCTCCACAAATTTTAAATTTGACCAACGATAAGGAGTTTTCAAATTTTATTAGCCGAGATTCCGGGCTTGTGAGAATTCCTCCCGGACAGTATATGTGGAACAAAGACCTTTCCGGAAGCAAGCGATTGGTTGGCAGCCCTAAATATGACGAGTTATAGCAAGAACAATTAATTTAGTTTTCATCTATCTTCAACAGGTGAGAATAGTCGGCATTTGTGAGACTCAACTTTTTTGTTTCCCTCTCTGTATCATTTGCCGTTCGATGGTACTGCAGTGAGCTCGGCGCCAGTAAATTATATCTGTTCTGCTTCCCTCTCTTTTTCGTGAAAAACTTTAAGTTTTCGACAATAACTTACGAGAGACATATTCATTCACATTTTGTTTATGGATGCGTATCGTTATAGTTGCGAACTAGGTACTGAGCCATTTATTGCAATTCATGGTCTGAATGGAGGTTGTTACATGAAATCGCTGTCACATCGAGGAACTATGGCATCCGCATCTTCATTACAAAAAAGTATTTTGATTTGAGCCCGCTATTTCGCAACTATACTGATTTGTATGGTTTTTTAGATTCATAGACTTTCCAAAAATTTACGTAATTGTATCTTTATGCCCGACTATTATTTTTTCTTATAACTGAATCATATATTAAGGAATTTGGTAGGTAACGTCTTTAACTGTAAGGTAATTTAGCTTGAAATTGTGAAGTTTTGGTGAACGAAGTGCTATTGAAGGTAGCAATGAACCTGTAATTGTGTGCATCAAAAATTAAAGCACCAAAGCATAGAATCGTGGCAACAATGTTGTGTGCTTCACTCCTTTGTGAATTGGGATCCGAGATGATTGGCAACTTCCACTTTCAAATGTACGCCGCTGTACGCTTGCGTGTCGCCGCGACCCTTCAATATCAGATTGGCCTTCATACTCATTCCCCGTCCTCCCCTCACCCCACTTTCACTTTCTCTTCGCCCTAATACATATCTACATCTCTCTCCATCCCTCCTTCCATCCCTTCAAGCGCCTGATCACCATTTTTCTCCCTCCCTCACCTACCTGAAAACCTAGTTTTCACTTTATTTCCAAATAAACAAGACCATGTTTAGACAGTGACATGCTGCTCCCTCATGATTCCTCTACCAAAACAATTATCGCCGTCAATCGACAAAAAATAATTTTATTTTATTCAATGAATTCATTAAAATGGGTTAAAAATGTAGTCTGGCTGTCTGGATTTCCTGAAGGATTTTCACAGTGAAAAAAGGCTACTAGCGACAAACGAAATATCGGAACTTTATTTATATTTCTTCTTAGTTTCTATTTTTAACTCCGCCTCACTCGTGGCACCGTTTATATACATCATCATGAGTGTGATACTTCTGCGAACAAATCGTCTTCACAGCCGAAGATTTATTTAAGTCTCTTTAAAAAGTAGACAGTGAACAATTGGTCAATACTTGAAAGTAGTCAAGACAGCATACGAAGATCACATTATTACATTCAGTGTCAGAACTTCCTCTTTTTTATCAATAATGTCATATATCCGTGCCGTATTGCATGAAAAACGGCTGGTATTTTTATGGAAAACATCTGGATAAATTGTGTGGTAAGAGGCTGAAACTCGTGAACCATTAGAAGAATTAGATTTTTTCGTCAATTCCTATATCAAATTTCGAGATCGAACTCCTAGAATTTTTTTTGTGACGTTATATTTCCCTCTAGATGCCTTAAGAAGTGCGGTACTAAAAGGTAAATTACTTATTTATCCAAGTTCAATTGAATTCGAGCAAATAAAATAGCTCCCCGAAAAATAATTGAAAAATTACCTTTAAATTTGTTGAAAGGAAGTGCCGGATGACCCGTATGAAGAGAAATTGGCGTGGATTGAATAGGGTGCTGCGCGTCGGCCAAGTGAATAAATATAATCCCTCCCAACGCTCCCCAGCTGAATACATTCTCCTGCATATCTCCACATGGCCCCTCGCCACGCAGGAGGAATATCCTTTTGGACGCTTTTGCCCCCGCATTTGACTTCTTTGTCCCGTCGGAACTCGTCCGTTCACCGCCGAGAGCGAGTGACGGTGGCTGCAGTTCCATCCCTTAGGAATACCGTGTCCCTGCAAAAGATGCGACGACCCTGTATTATGCCTTGCAGTCCGTAATGGAGGGCTGGCGTCCCCTGGGGTCCACGCGCTGCAAGCCTCCATTTCAAAACACCTTTGTGCGTCACTGCCTTGCATCGCCTGGCCGTGTAAAGCCGTGTGAAAGGAACCCTCACCGAAATCCTTCTTTCTCTTTGCATCCTCTCCGCCTCCCAGCCCTGAGATATCTTCTCCCATTGCCCATAGAGCGACAGCAAGATGGACGATTTCTAGGTGCAGGAGATCTCTACATGCAAAGAGCTCGGGTGACTGAAGTAAGCCATGCGAAAGTGAAGTGTTCAAGACTCGTTGACGACCTGGTAACGCGGCTTAACGTGGCATGATCTCACATTGAATGCAAATTAAGTTTTTTTTTTTAAATCAGGCCTCTCTAGAAGCTACTAGCCTCTATTTATGTATTATTTTTTAGATTAACAAACATACAATAGTATGTGGGGTATCCCAAACTTCACAACTCAGATGATGTGATCCTAAATTTATAATACATTACGAAAATAAGAAAGCTTTGTTTTAAGTATAAAAGACAACTTGGGCCCTTTATTTCCTCTGGAAAATGCAGATATTGTATGTGTCTGTCAAATGCTGTGCTTCATTGACTGAAGCAGTTGATGATTTAAAGGCTTTAGAAGGCTCGAGTAACGAGAATTCCTCTTGTGAATTCATTGAAAGGTTCGCCATTTTTAACGATTGCATAGTATTTTCGAAGTTTTAGTGTTGCAGTTGCGTCACATTAAGCCTATTTACGCTTAGGTAAAAGCGATTAGCCTTTTTAGCAAGCTGCGGAAAGAGGAGCGGATACCGCAAGATCTACAAGGAAAGTTAATCGGTGCACGACAAGAAATTGCGACAAAAAGGGATATTTGGGGTTTATTACAGTTGTAAAAGTGTCCAGATTGAACCTAAAAAGCTGAAGTTCTGAAAGGCAAAAAATCATATATATATATATATATATATATATATATATATATATATATATATATATATATATATATATATATATAATGTCTTGGTAGAAAATCGCTCTCGGCGACGATGCACATGCATAAATAAAACAGTGATACACTAAACAAACACAGAAACACGCAAAAAGGACACTCACAAAATAAAACTTGTACGTTTCGGCGTCAGGACGCCATCGTCAGCGGTAGAGGAATCATGGGCCATCTCGAAACCACTTTCTTAAAAAATCAAACTCATAAACCTCTCTTCTGGGCCCGTTACATTGACGACATATTCGTCCTCTGGCCTCACGGCCGTGATTCTTTATCTTCTTTCATTTCCACACTGAACTCTTCATTCTCAGTTTCCTTCACATCTTCCATTTCTGACTCCTTAATTACGTTCCTGGATATTAATATCCAAATTAAGGACAGTAAATTCATCACCTCCGTCCACAAAAAACCCACTAACCACGACCAATACCTCCATTTTAACAGCTGTCATCCTTCTCACACCAAACGCTCAATCCCTTATTCCCTTTCTATCCGCGGCCACCGGATCTGCAGCAATGCCCCCTCTCTAAAAGAATATATCGAAACTCTCCATCACTCCCTCAGAGAACGAGAGTACCCAGAGAAGTTGCTTTTAAATAAAATCCTGTCTCCTACTGCAAAATATACCCCTCGGACCAAGACCCACCAACCTGACCAACTTAACCTTGTCACCACATTCTTCCCTGGTGCACACAGGATCAAAAACATATTGAAAGACCTGTATCCAATCTTAAAAAACAATACCTCTACTTCCCTCCTCCTACCTTCATGTCCCAAAGTTTCCTATAAGCGTCCCTCAAATCTGCGGGACATTTTAAAATCCACTAGACCCTCCCTGCAACCCACCGCCCCCCCTCCGCCACTTTCCTCAACATGCGGACGCCCGAGGTGCAAATGCTGCTCTCTCCTCCGCCCCTCCGCCACCCCCTCCCTCAAAAGATCTTCCTCTACGGCCAATTGTACCACCAGCAACATCATCTACCGCCTTTCCTGCAATTTCTGCCCTGCCTTCTATGTGGGAAAATGTACCACCCCCCTCAATATCCGTATGAACAATCACCGCCATGCCACCAAAACTCCACCTTTTCTTGATCCCATTCCCAAACATACCGCCTCCCACTCTCAAAATTTTGACGATTGTTTCTCCCTAGAGATCATAGAAGCCCTTCCTGAATAATTTTTTTAGATTCCTCTACTGCTGACGATGGCGTCCTGACGCCGAAACGTACAAGTTTTCTTTTGTGAGTGTCCTTTTTGCGTGTTTCTGTGTTTGTTTAGTGTATCACTGTTTTATTTATGCATATATATATATATATACCTATCCACGTACCGCGTTAATTTTTTTCGTTTTTTCAACCGGGTTCAATTTATCAAATGCACCGGCAGTTTCGACGGAAGACTCGTCCATCGTATTCAGGATAAATATCGTTGAATACAAGCGCGGCAAGCTGTTAATCTGGAAATAATGACACCATCCATATGTGTATAGAAAAGCTTGGTAACCAACTCGTAAAAGTGAAGGTCCCTACTAGCATTATGACTTCTGGTGTCTATCAGATTCCTTGCGAATGCGGCCATATCTACATAGGGGAGACTGAAAGAACTATTACTGCGTGACTTAAAGAAAACTAGAGAAACTTCAGGCTTGGATTACCATATAAATCTGCAGTTGCTGGACACAGCATTAGTATTGACCACAGAATTCAATGGGATAGCGCCAAGATTATTTGCCGTTCCAACAATTACTGGGGTCGACTAGATGGATAGGGACTTAGAGATAATTCAAAATAATAGAACGAATACTCCTTTCCGCTGTCGCAACTTTCAAATTCCACCCTCTGATCAATCAGGAATCACCAGAATGTTGGACCCGGATTATAAGCTTTCCGTACTTAACTTCAGCGGCATTTACCCTGAAGACGATGGAATAGTCGTCCGTTGAAAGGTCGGTACTCTTTACCAATTTAACCGGGTGGAATACCCGAGAAGAATTTTCGCGAAGCATTCGCCGGGAAAGAATTAAATCATTTTTTACCAATCAGCGTTCTTTTCTCATATGCTATGCAAACATCAGGATACGCTCGTTTATTCTGGCCATTTCTCTCTCAACTTCCGGGGAGCCCAGTTTGCATTCATTTTAACTTCGCGAAAGGACAAAGAAGAATATCACAAACGTCAAAAATGAACTGCCGGATAAAATTCATGAATAAAAAAATTCCAAGATATGCTTGAAAATCCCATACATGTAGAAGATTAAAGCATATTGTACGTCATCGTCAAATTCTTTTAGTTAATACTTTTCCGGTATTTATTTGATTCATTTGAATTAATCGTAAAATTTTCAATTATAAAATAATTCTTATTTCAGAAAGAGCCAAACCAAAAGAATATTAAAAATCTACCTAGATCCTCATCCTCGTGTGAACAGAAATAAAATATCTCAGATATGTCGTCGCTCCGAAATACATTTCTTCGAATGAGACGAGCAAACCACGAATATTAGTTTCGTGAATTGAGTTAGTGATTTTGCGAGGATATCTTCTCGCCACCTTCATACTTCAGGCTCCGTCGTGAATGAGGCATTTTTGGATATTTTTTTATGGTTTTAAACTCTGCGATAAACTGAAAAGTTTCCCCATTTGCCCCTATAAAGTTATTCAAGGTGAATTCCAAGTTCCACAAAGTAACGCCTGAAAACATCAAGTTTTTTAATAGAAACTCTACAGTTTCTACTCCCTGGTTTATTGCCGACGCTCATCGTTCCATGGAAAACAACATCTTCAGCTGAACAGTATGAGAAAGTTTTAACATTTGTTTTAAGTCCGTCATCCGTTCCAAGACTGAATGATTTCCACAGAGTTACACCTTAGACAGTCAATCATTTTAATTGGTACTTTAGAGCCATTAGAGAAACAAGTTGCATCTCTGAAATTGTGTCAGAACTAAAGTGAAAATTGATTGCAGCGTAAATTGGGAACATACTTCCTACAGTAACTTCTCAAACGGAAATTATTAGAGCTACAGGTTGAACTCTCAGTATCCATATGCTCATTCATCGCGCTTTGACTTTCAAGGCAGTATGGAGTTTTTGGATATTCGTCTTTGTAGATTAGGCTTAAAACTCTCTCTCTCGATACCAAATGTGGGCAGCAAAAGTTTACTTACCCCTTTTATTCTCTCACGCACAACTTCCTAGCACAAAATGCACTTGGCCCCATTCTTCCATGCAATAGAGATTGAAGAATTCAAGCTGAATGCTTGGAGCATGAAAATTCAGATAATGCAGCAATCGCATAAATATCTTCTGCAAAAAGAAATAGCAATTTTTTTAACTCCAGCTCTATACATATACGGGAAAAAAATATTAAAAATTCGACTTTGATGGAAACCGATACGACTTTAGAGATATGAGGGTATTTCGTTGACTTCTAAAGGAAAACGTAATTAAAATTCTACCCTCCTCATTGATTTTTGCCGCTAAACGGATTAATTTCCAGACGACGGAGAGTTTGTTTCCTCTCCAACCGTTACAAATCATGCGGATCCCACGGTTCGCTCTCACGAATATACCTCCGAAGCGATTGTTCCCGCGTCGCCTTTATTCTCCTCGCCAGACCCGTAATAAGCTCATTCCAATCAGCCTCGCTACTATCTGCCTCCCCTCCTCTGATCCTCCTATCTCTCTCTCTCCCCTGCCCCGTCTGTTATGGATACCCCCCTCCCCCACTGTCCCCTTCCACCTCCCCTCCTTTACGCGTCTTCCTCCCCGGCTATTGGCTCATCCATTCGGCCGTGAGCCATCAATCCCTGTCACCCATACCTACCACCCCTGGTTACAAGGAATGCTCGATGTTCAAATTCCAATATCGATATAAATGACGCATCGGAAAGATCGTGATTTTTGTCGCATGGATTGACAACGCAAGTTATGGTGACAGATTACTACAAATTTGAGAATTTAACGACATACTGCTATGGACTCGTAAAGTCGCGACGTTAAATTACTTTCCAAGCAATATTTTCTTGCATACTCCTGTATCCTGTATTTCCTGTATTTTCTACACCATTGACTTCCCATTTATTTGGAAAAGAATACCTTGGTAACTAGTCGTTCGTTGAATCATGCTTAGCTGGTCCATGAACCAAACAGTTGTCAGCATAAGCAAGACAAATTAATGGGAGATTGTTGAGCTTAAAAAAAGATCTGGACTGGATCGGACTGGAGTGGATCGTATGGAAAGAAGTTTCAGGGTTGAACCGTTGTAGCTCAATGACTCGTATATTTAACTAATGATTTCCCTTTGTGTAGATATACTTTTGTTTTAGTACGAAATACTTATGTAAAAAGATTTTGATATTTGAATTTCACGGAGACGTTCGGTAAAATAAAAAATGCGTTCCTAGCATGTGCTGCATGATATTAGAATTAGAAATTGTGCTAGCAACTTACTTCCCATAGAAAAAGAATAAACAGATGATATATTTTATGACATTCCTTATTCCTCTCATTAAAAGTATCGCAAAATAATTTCTCAGCATATGAGAATTATTTTGATAGAAAGTAATGAAGGAATGAATCAGTGGAACGAAAAGAGAAAGAAGTAGAGAGCTGGAGATAGCCATTCTTCAATGTCCACTCTAGATCTCCATTCTCGAATCTTTTCATTCATCTGGAGGTCTCATTTGATCGCAAAATTCTGGCAATCGAAAGATTTAGCAATCAAATAGTGCATTTATCCTCATACCCAACTCATTGGTAATATAACATTATCATAAAACTTTCCTAAGGTTAAATTTGTGGTATTACAATATATGAAGTTCATTTACGGATAAAAAAACCCTTACAAAACCGGATGTTAAATTTGTGTACTACCGGGATTTTGATGCGTAAGTTTCATAATCAGGAATTGATGGTGATACTTAAAAATTGGACATAAATATCGAAATCATTATCAAAGCATCGATACTCCGGTGGTATAAAAGTTTAACTTTCGGTATTGTAAAAGTTTCTGTTAATAAACTTAAGGTTATTGTACTACTTTTTAAATATACATATCCTTGTATATTTAAAATTGTGTGTATATTTATGTGTTATTTTTGAATAGTCATGAGATTAAATTCGCTGCATGTGGGTTTTCTAGAATATGAACGCACAAAATTATAGAAAAATTTAATATCTGTTCAATAATATAATAATGTAACTTATAAGCAAGAAATAGCACCTATACCCATAAAACTATTCATAATGGTAACCCCGAAACAGGTTTTCCTCTGGGGTACCTATATTCCATGAATTTGTTAAAATTGTACTATGTTGTACTGAAAATTCTAAGTGAATGGAATAAAAGATATATTATTATAACATTATTGTTACTTAAAAATAATCAAATGCATTAACGCATGACACATGCGAGGGAATGAATTGCAAATCTCCGGGGAGCAACATCGATTGCGATATCGCACTAATATCACACATCGCAGTCGATATATTGCTTATATCGCAATGCCTTTCTGATTTCCCACCCCCTTTTCCTTCTTTTCACGCCCTCCCCTCTTACCCCTCCTCACTCTCCTCCCCCCCTCCTCTTCCCTCGTTTTTTCCCCCGCCGCCACCCCGCTCAAGCAGAGCCGTTTTTCGGCCGACCTCGTCACCTTCCTTATCGCGTGCACAGCGGCGTCGTTAGCGGCTTTTCAATGGAGCCAGGGGACCGTTGGGGGGAAGAGTGTTTGGGTGCGACGCGAAAGAGGAGCGGAGGGTAAGGGAGAGTCAGATTGCGTGGAGTGGGGTGGGAGGGGAGTGGCTGGAGGAAGGGGCTGGGGAAAAAAACGAAACGCGATGCTCATTAAGGCGCATCTTCGAAGCCGCGGGAGGTAGGAGGGCGGAGGGGCGTTGTAGCGAGGGGGAGAAGGGTCGTGAAGGGGCCTTTGAATGCTGTGGTGCGGGAAGTGTTAGGAGAGGGACTGAGGATTTGAGCAAAAAGGGTCTGTTGTAGTCTGACCGGCGTTGTATGGGTCATTGCTGGCGTCGCACACGGCACGTTTTTATCCGGCGATATTCCCTGCATGCGGGTTGGCGTTGTGGCGACGTGATCCGTGCTGCACTCCACTCATCGCGAACTACGTCATAGTACTATTCTTTCCCTTCCTACCTGGGAACGGGAGCTCTCTTGCACATACTGTTAAACGTATTAACACGACTCGTATTTGCATCAGCTCCTGGAAATGAATTTTTTTTATAAAATTTGGAAGGTGAGGTGTAGGGGAAAGCTTCCACGTTATTAAAATGAAATTGCACTTTTCCACGAAAAATTTTATAATCACTACGCGTTGTGGACCATTTAGTCATCATTGGTTGATTGTCGCTTGATGGTCAGGTGAATCTCATCAGCCACACAGTCACATGATGATGGCTTAAAGAACAGAAAAGCGTTGGATATAAAGTTTTTCGTGGAATTTCCCTGCTGCATTCCCGGAAATCTGTCTCACTGCTATAAAAAATCAAGATGTCAGTGAAAGTGCGTGGTCAGTGCCCATAGTAAACTAAACATACGCCATCATCAGTCAAAAGTTCCATAGGCACATGCCAATATCATGGACTCCTAATTGGATCAAGCTTTTCCGGACCCCGAGAAAAATCACACCGGGATTATAAATAAGTACTTCAATGAAACCTGCTTCTACAGCTGAAGTCTTTTATTACTTTCTGCTTGTCACATGCAGACAGAGGCAACCGCTCCTGGAATGAATTTGACTATCACGCATCCAAATTTCGCCCAAACATTCTTATTGAGCTGGAATTGAGTTTGCCATAGTGGAAAGCTATTGCCTCAATCGCACATATTCTGTCGAGGAAAAGACGTATAATTCTTTCGCGATGAATCGCACACTAAGATCTCAAGGCGAAAACTAAGCACAATGCAAACGTCAAGTGCTAGGCCGGCTTGAGTCTAGGGTTACGGGTTAGGGTTGCTTGAAATTTCGGTAAACTATGAGATACTGAGTTAAAATCATGATTAAAAATACCGCATTCTGTGAATTCTTCAGTATTGAGTTTAATTGATTAGCAATTCATTCAAAGTTAAATAAGTTAAAGTTCTCTCTAGAGATATTAGTTTGGATGATTCAATGCGATTTCTTCATAAAAATCTTAAATATTAGCTGCGTTGTATTCCAAATATAAAGTTAAAAGGATCTTCATGAATCCATAGATTATTTCCTCCGTGTTACTTCTAAGAACAAAGTAAAGTAATAAAATATACCCAGTAAATGATCGCTTTGACGAGTAAGGGCGGGAGAAAAACGTCTCAATACGGAATGCGGGAGATAATAAAAAAGAATTGTTCAATTCTGGGTGTCTCCATGAGAAACAGGTAGAGTTGGCAATCGCACTTGAGGCGTGGATGGACATTAAGGGCGAGGCGATATGTGCGGAAGTCGCCTCGCCGTTAGGTGAAGGGGAGTTCGGTGAAGAGAGCCTCCTTCTCCCGGGCAAACAAGGTGGTCCCCTTGAAACACAAGCCGGCCCCTTCAGTTCCCATCCTAGGGACTGCCTCCTCGTTTAAGACCTCCCGTTTCAGAAAATCCTCTACTATTTGACCTAAAAGTAGCTCAACTCCGCGAACTTTTTATTTTGAAGCTTTTAGTGGTAGCGGCCGTCGTGCTTTCTGTGAAAAGAAGGATTTCACACGGCCTCCGAGCTAATTTACATAGGAGTGTGTGTAAGACCAAGACTCCATAATTGCATCCTAACTGGAAAACAAAGCCTTGTAATTCAGTTGTGGTTTGCTTCCGCTTTAAATAATTTTTCGGCTCTGTACTAGGAGGAAGCAATTGGCTTTGTTTACGGCTAAACTCACCACTTATTTATTTTTCGAAGTCTTGGATGCACGAGTCGGACATATTCAAAAGGAAATGTTTGGAATGGTTTGGCCATGTTTAAAGAATGTATTAGAATAGAATAGTGAAATAGCTCAAAGAAAGGGAAATGAAGGATGTGAGACAAAGGGGTAGATCGAGAGAGGTACGAGTGTCGTAGGAGAGGCTCTTTGCGGGGATTATTGGGAGTATTATGAGCGGAAGAGCGTGTATGATTTGAAAAATCAATACGGTGATGAGTCATGATGGAGGATATAATTAAAATAGAGTCAGTTTTCTAGGCCTAATACCTGTTGCTCACGGTAAAATTTTCCATAAAAGAGTTTTATAAAAATTTTTATTTAAATTTTATGAATCGTACGTAAAACGTATTTGCTTGCTCACGGTAATACTTTTCATAAAACCGCAATTTCCTGCCATCTATGAGACGCTTTTCGAACACGTGAAGTGATAAATGCACTCTCTTTTGGATGGCTGTTAGGTTAAAAACTATATGAATTGTTTATTTACTTACTTTCTGATCGCACTCAACAGTGCTAAGGCTCTAACACATTCTTCTAACGAGAAGGATACTGTCTCAACGTTCCATGAACTTCCAGCCAATGTTTCTTTACGTATTCCTTGTTTGGCTTTCCATGGATACGAGATTATTATCAACGCGATGAGCGGAACGTCTCATTGGTTTTTGCATAAAACGGTTTTATGGAAATAGAACCTGTCCTATTCCGTAAAACGTTTTATAAAACTAGGTTTTACAAAACGGTTTTATCTTTAGCAAGCTCATTTTTATAAAACTAGTCCATTTATAAAACGTTTTACCGAAAATTTTACCGTGAGCAACAGGCTTAACAGCAATAACTAAGCGCTTTGACTGTGCCTACCCGAATGACGTGATGGTATGTATAAATGTTACATCAGTGTTGACTGCTTCAACCATCAGGTCACTTCTTCATCCAATTCTTGATTCAAAAAGCTAAGCCTCAAAATACTAATTTATGAATGGTTTTAGATTGATGGTTTGGACGTCACGCAGTGCCAAGTACCTTGTCTGGATGCTATGATAGGCTCTCTGTGAAAATATAGTTCCAATCATCAGCCACAGATCCGTATTTTTGGAGTGCAAAGTGTGAATTTTCCGTAAAGGTGTCAGTAGTTAACGGTACGTGGGACTGAAACACTAACAAAGCTGAGTATAGGATGACGAGGATAATCTGGTATAATGCAAATATCTGTGAAGTATGCGCCGATAGATACTGTAGTATAATGTAAAACTCAAATTAACACAAGGATTTTTGAATAAATTATATATTTAAATGCTTATTTCTGGATCCCATTTAGTCTCCGAGATACCGAAGGTAAATTCCTTAAACGATGAAGATCTAGGGCTTGGTCTTGGGAACTCATTACTCTCCACTATGGTGGATTAGACTTCAGGTCGAAAAGATGTTAATTTCTGAGTGAATTTTCCACTGATTTAATAGGGATGGAAATGGTTGAAACACTGATAAGATGCCACCGACTCTTAAATATTCTATGATAAAATAAAAATTTATTTTTCGCAAAGAGTGCATTCTGATAACTTACTTCTCAAGGACTTTTTCCCTGTATTAGTCTAATTCTTCATTTTACTTCCCATGGTCGTCTTGTTATTTGCGTCCCACCAACCTCAAGGCCTCTCTAATTCAAAGATAATTCACGATACGCATGAACCACATGAATTCAGAAATATGTGAGTCGTAGGTAGGTTGTGAAGTTCTTAAATAATCTTACCGTCGGAGTGTCTCCAGAAGTAATGGAGGGAGTCTGATTTCTCCTTTTTAATTGTTTTTCTTTTGTTAATTGTGTGTTTTATTCCGTGTTAAGTCTTCTACTTAGTCACCTCGTCTGAATGTAGCTCTGCTTATTCAATGCTGAATTTCATCGGTAAGCAGGAAGCACTCGCTTCCACGGTTGAATTATATTCTATATCACCTTCGTCATTTATGCACTGAGTTCTACAAAATATTGAGTGAATAATGTTGTGTCTCATTAGCACAAAAGGCACGAATGCCTCTTATCTCCAAGGTTGCCGACTATCTTCTAGGTTAGGGAACCATGCTGCTATGCTGAGTAGGACTAGTGCATATTCCATATGGCTATTCAAAAGAATATTAGGAAAATGCGATGAGAAGGTTAAAGAGCAATGTTATTTTTCACTCGTGAGACCTCACTTGGAGTTTGCCGCTAGCATATGGGACCCTTACGAAGCAGGACTAATCTCTGAAATAGATTGAATACATCAGAGAGCAGCAAGATTTGTGAAAAATTCTTACGATAAACTTAGCAGTGTTGCCGAATTGTTGAAGGAATTAGGGTGGGAATCTCTAACTGATCGAAGGGAGAAATACAGGCTTAATCTTTTGCGCAAATTCGGAGCAGACATTTTTATGCCGGACGTTCAACATATACTGCTAGTCCAACGTACTACGGTAGAAGCGATCACAGGAATAAGATAAATGAAATTGATTGCAGAACCGATAGATTTAAAATGTCCTTTTTCCCACGCACAATAAGGGATCATAATAGTTGCGACAAATCAATCATATGAAACTCCCGCCCACAAAAAGTAGAGTAGAATTTTCACTTGTGATTAATAACACAACATCATTACTAACACTTCACACCGGTTTATTTGTCCGGCATTATTTTCTTTTGTTCTCTGCATGAAATAGTATCTCGTAGCACTCATGAATTAACAGTATTAGTAATATTAACCACTAGATGCGTGTATAGAATTTTTCAGCATGTTTGCATGTTCATTTAAGTATCACTCTCCCAGTTTCTGGTCGGACTGTGCACTGTTCTCCTGACTGCTATTTGGTATTTGCGCCTAGCGGCAGGGGGAGCGTGCGAGGTTCTGATTTGTGCTGGGACGAGTGCTGCATGCCTGGTGTGGGATCACCCCGTGCCACACACCCTTGTGGCGACTTGCACGGTACTTCGTAGATGTAGATGCTATTCGATAAACCTGTCTATAAAGTATGCCATGCATGATTTGTTCTTATTTTAAAGTGGAAAACATGTGGCCGAAAGACGGAGAGGAGGGCAGTCGGTTGTCGTGGCAGCCAATCAACGTCTTGGGTGATGAATGGAATCGGATTGTTAACCTGGCGTACTCTACTGGAGTGTCGCCAAGCGAGCCATTTTCAAATAAGATACGATACGTGCTCCGTGTATAGCCTGGGCACAGATTGAGAGGCGCTAAATGATTTCATTTTGAAGTATATTGAGTAGCTCAACGTAACATAGCCTCAGTATAACACAAATGTTTTGTTTCTTGTATTGGCTATTTGAAAACATGCAAGTTAACAGTTAGATAAAGGAACTCTTCAATCTTTGAGTTTAATTTTGCGTTTTTAACAATGAGAACATTGGATGAAATGGATCTAACCGATTTATTTCTGATTTCGTATATACTTCTAATGAAACTTTGTCTTCCATTTTTTCACACAATTTTATTCTCTGCATATGATACATTAAAATACTTTTCCTACTTTTATAAAGATATTTCTGTTATTGCCGACGGTCTTTGAATTCTTTTCGCAGCTTCCATTATTTAATAGACTTTCTCTAATAAAATAAAAAGTAGGCAACTTCTGTTATCTAGTAGAATACTGGATGATAGTCTCTCTATAGCGGGGTACACTTAATGAACTATTCTATTTATGCAATTTTCCAATGCGTGAACACCATTTTCATCCTTAATTTTCTGTTGAGTATTCCAAGTTCATTTTAATTCCGTTTTCAAGATCTGAAGAATAATTTATTCTGAACATGTAATCGCTTTCCGCTTCCGTTCGCTGCAAAAGTTGCTCATATGCATGTTCTCTGTCCTCAATGACCTTTCCTTTTCAATAGGATATCTGGAATAATCTGGCATTCTTGACCTCTGATGTTTTCACATAGTTATGCCTGCGAGGTCCACATGGCAAAATAATTCAACTTGTCAGGAATTTGTGCCAGGATATCCAATTTACCAGACGTTTCTGTTCGTCAGTAGCACCCCAGATTGTATATAATACCACCTACTTTGCATGAAGCTTACTCGGAAAGTGAGGTTGAGTGACCGGGTTGCTCATTTCATATGTAATCGGATGATTCAAAGAACTGCGGAACTGGCCGCGCAGTAACTTTAACGGAGTCACCCGCTTGTGTAATCGGATGGTTCATGTTCCATTTCCTATTTTTCAATCATTGCATTGAACAAATGATGGGAAAATAGTAAATAGAAAATAAATGGACCATCCGATTACAGATTAAATGAGCTACCCAGTAACTCAGCCTCACTTTCCGAGTAAGCTTCGTGCAAAGTAGGTGCTATCATCTACTATATGGGATACTAACTCTCTCACTCACTCAGTGATTCAACACGAAGGTTGGTTTGGATAGTTGAGGGTAGAGCTCACCCCGGACTAAGCCACAGGCGTGTGAATTTCACACTTTCAGGGTAGGGGGGCCAGTTCCTTTCCTTGGGCCACCTCACATCTGGCCTGGCCTGGGGCACCTTCGATCAGTAGCCAAGCGCTCTACCCACTAAGCCATCACGCTCCCTTACTAACTATCTAGTCATATCTAATTATAGTCACGCATTAGGTGGAGGTAACGAGAAAGAAAAATGAATCAAAAGAGTTAACTCTTATTCCCTACCACATAGCCTGCCTTCACCCTCTGACCCACTCCTCCGAATACAGCTTCCGTGGCGGTGCTCGAACCGATCTCGTGCCCTTCGCGAACACCCCCTCGTCGACCGCACTCTTGCCGCCTCTTCACACTCCACTTGTTCGGACATCGGAAGCCGAAAGGGGAAGGAAGGATGGAGAGGAAAGAATGGTCGGAGGATGAGGACCATAATCCCCCCCCCCCCGCCTCCTCCTCCTCTTGGAGGGCCGCGATGGAGAAAATCGCGGGGGTGGAACGAAATCCATCTTGGTACGTACAAAAGGCCTCCCCTGTCCGCCGCTGTTCGCTCGCACGGAACAGAACGGCGGACGGAAAGAAGTGATCTCTGTAGGAAGGGAAATATTTCGCCTGCTGAGCATCCGTCCGCACCGATTCCTTGAAGTGAATGGCTTAAATTGTTTTCCGAGCAACGGTGGAGGGAGGGGAGAGTAAACGACACGGAAAGTGAGTCTGAGGACGATGAAATGGGGGAGAAATTTATTTCGTTCCCCGCTCTCTGGTTGGTAATTTGACGAAACAAGTTACCGGGTTGTGGTTCGGGCATTCAGTGCGTGCGTGCATAATAAGAGATTTAACCGTATCCTTCATTATTTAAACTATTCTCTCTTCTCAAGTTGTGAGACTTAGGACGGAACTAGCCAAACCGTACCTTAAACCCTAAACTTCCGTGTGATGCTCCTTAGTAATCTCTGATATGGAGAAAGGCTAGTAACCCGATAGCTTCAAGGCAGTGAGCACCGGTGTCCTCGTCCGATAAGAGTCCACTGATTCACTTAATTATTCTCCTTTAGCCTCCTTGAATGTTTCTGTTTATTTTACCTAATTAAACGGGGCATTTTAACTAATAAGCTATTATGTGTAGATACTCATAAACTAACGTAAGTAGCGGAAACACTTTCTGTCAATGAGGTTTGCACTTCCTCCCTACTTGCAGTTCATCCATCAAAGGGACTTTTAAAGTCGCGATTCCGCCCCAAAAAAGGCGTTTATCTATCAATCGTCCTGCGAAACAGAAGTGCGCTTTTTAAATCGCGCGCGTTGAATGGTTGCTTCGGAGCCAGTTTAAACTAAGGGAATATTTCAAGGGGAGGGTTGGTGAAATTATCTTCTGACCAATTTTAGGCAACTTTTACATTACGTTCAGTGCTTGGAAGCAAAACAGGACATAAGAGGAAATATGTCTTAATTTATGTGAACAATGAATTTAGTCGTCGCATTTAAGATGAGGGCTTCCGGAGAGCTGGTCTTCAAATTTTTGAATTTAAGTCATACTTACCTGGCGTAGCGGTGAACAGTGATCGCTTAGGCTGTTCCGCCAGGATGAGGCTTGCCCATTGCACTCCGGGCAGGCTGACTCCTGCGATGGCCCCTAATGTGGGTTACTCGGACGTGTAATTTTTGGTAGTAGGGACTGCGTACGCGCCGTCCCTCATAAGAGGGTTAAACTTGAAATTCACGTGATAGTCATTATCATTTCGTAGGGAATGCGTTAGAGATGGGAAAAATCGTTCATTCCGATGACCGACTCATTCATCGGTCGTTCAGTAAAAGGAGTCGATTCTTGGAGCTCGTTCAATTTTCGTCTGCCCCGTTCAGACTACTATCGTACGTACGATCGTCCTGACGATAATTACCGGAAATAGTAGTGTGAACGCTAGTCCGGACATCGGTACGCGTAGTTCCTAACACTCCCACTTTTACGATGGTCAGCGCTGGTATCACGACCGGAAATCGGGAATGATGAATAACGATAATGAAAAACGTCAATCATTATATTGAATTAGATGGTGGTACTTTGACGAATATCAAAGATAGGTGTCATTTGCTTGTAGAACCATGTCTAAAGTCTTAAAAACGCCACTTGGACGCGGGAATCCCTATTTTGTTCGCTTGCTCTTTACTAGTTCGTCGCGATTCCTGGTGAGGGCAGCACTGAGCTACGATAGTAGTGTGAATGCGTGCGAGTTGCTACGATGGTACGTACGATAGTAGTCTAAACGGGGCATTCGTAATAGTGGCCCCAAACATTTTTATACCCCACTCCCCAAAATTTAGTTTTTTCTCGCGCCCCTTAAAGTAATTATTCATTTAAGAATGAAAGCGAAAATGCGACCAAAACAAATTTTTCTGATTAATTTAATAGTAGGTATTAAGACAAAAATGAAACGAAAAAAAATATATTACAGAACAAATTAAAAGTTATATAAACCAAAAAGATACATCTATGCATGAAATTTATTTTTTTAACTTAAAACTTATGTTAAAATTTTCTCTAGTCAACTTAGTTCATGAACATTTTTTTCTTGTTTTTACATAAGATTTTTTTCAAACGTGGCCAGTTGCTCGTAGCAATCCGTATGTCTGCTTGTGCGCCCAAGCAATTTATTTCTAGATGTGGTCTTGGTTGACAGAAGGGAACTAAATCCATACTCACTTGAGTATTTCGTCGCGAAATACGATAAAAGTCGGTAATGAACATTTCTCCAATGATGTTTCTCACGATAAAAGTTAATGTTTGGTATTACGGATGAAGTAAAATAACTAGTTAACTCCACTTATTATTTATTATAATGACCTGGGTTTCAACACTCTAATGTCCACTTCAGGTCACCTGAAGATGACACCAAGTGTTGAAACCCGGATCGTGATAATAAATACTAGTGGAGTTTACAAAGTTATTTTAATTCTTACGTAATGGATGACCTACACAAAATCATGCCTACAACAGTTTCCTTCGGTATTTCATTGGTCGAACCCCAAAACGTATGAATAATTCGGGTAACATTAATATATTTTTGTTCTTAATAACCACCACAGACCATGGAATTCTGAATTTTTCAAAACAAATACCTATTTTTTCTGCAAGTTCACGAAAAATTTCATGTCCCTGTGCAAATCAAGATTCATTGAAAATTAATCAGGAATCCTGGTTTCCTCTGAGATAACCGATTCCTTGAGCATTATAATTGATTCTTGGGTCTGCTACTCTGTCTGCTCTACTACACTGTCAAGAATCAGCGATTCCCCGACGATTCACTAGACTCATGTGATTCCTCAACTCATATATGATTCCTCGACTCATATGATTCTTCGACTCATATATGATTCCTCGACCCATATGATTCTTCGACTCCATATGATTCCTCACTGATTCATGAGTCTTCGACAACTCTTGATTCCATTAGAGTCAGAGATATCATGATTCTTTGCCGAGTCATTGAATCACAACTTCACGGACTCATCGGTAACGATTCCTCCCACTCCTCGCGCTATATGATTACACAGGTCCCCTCTCTCAAACTTCAAAGTTGAAGGGTGGGAGGACTCGTTCGTTCCTCGTTCGTTCGTGGCGTCTGTTGGTTCCCATCTTTGCCGAGTGGTGCGCCCATTCTCATCTACGCCGCTCAAGGTCGCTCTAACCCTTAGAGTATCTTAATAACTCTATGCTCTAACCGGTCGGTCTAAGGGTTAGAGCGACCTTGACGCCGCTGAGTAGTGATAGTTGTCATGGTGGCCATGTAGAGGACTCTGTTACGAGTCGTAGGAACGACGGTTCATTACCATGAACGATTCATTGCGTCAATTCACCTCAAAGAGTCGTTCTATTAGATTCGTTCGTTCGCGACCGACCCACCTCTAGAGTGCGTACGGCGCGTCAAATGAGGTACAAGAGAGTCTCTTAACGGTGATTAATTAATCTAGAAGATAATACATATTTGTTTAATCACTTCTGCATATATTCTAGAATAAATTATTACTTTGAGGTGTACGAGAATATATAAAAAAGTTTTTAGGTGTGTGGGGAATAAAAAAAAGGCTGGGAACCACTGCTCTAAATCAATTTGAATATTGTTTGTTTGTTACCTTGCAGAAGACATGCATATCTCTATTTATATTTTAGTATCCATTATAAATTAAACACTTTATTTTTTTCTACTGTTTTAATTTGCGGTACGACGCGTTTCGCCGATCTACGGCATTATCAGGTACAATTTTTAAGATTGTTTATTTATTGACCGTTGTCAATTTGTTGCAGTAACGGGGTTGGTTTGAGTGAGGGAGATGGTGGTTATGCCGTGGCTTAGAAGTGTGGGCGCGGATGGGTGGCTTGAATGGTTGATTTTCCTTAAAGTTAGTTTCTCGGAAAGGAGTGGGGAGGACTGCGGGAACAATTGCTCATTACAGAGAGTCGTGTTAGGGTCTGCTAAGTGCCTTCTAATCTCGATTTGATCGAGAGCAACCATTTTTAATCCTTTGGAGACGATGTGTAAAGCTTCAGGAACAAAATCGCTTTTGTGGTTGCATTCCAAGAGATTTTTAGCAAAGAGGGAGCTGGGATCCTTATTTTTGTGACACCTAACGTGTTCCTTGGCACGTATCATGAAGTTTCTACCTGTCTTACCAGCATATGAAGTTTTACAACTATTGCAATTTAGTTTATAAATGCCTGACTTGAGAAGTCTTTCTTGTCTGTCTTTAGCATTAACTAGGAGCTTGGAAAGGGTTAAGGGTAGGTAAAATGCTGCTTTAAGTGATGTAGGCAGGCGATTGGAAATCTTATATGAAATATCTCCCAGGAATGGGAGATTTAGAATGGATACTATAATTTTATACAAAGTAAAGCCTTATACCATAGACTGAATTATATTTTAGTGTTAAATTAGTTTGTGTGCATTGTTATTTATTTTAACATTACCTCTAAAGGTTACCAAAAAACACTCAATATTTTAATAGGCAATTACCTAATCCGGTGTGAATCCCAAGTACACCTAATATTTGTTATCCGCCGGGAAAAGACCAGATCTTATATATTTCAATATTTTGTTTTATTAAACTGTGTGTAAAACATTTTCATCTTTTCAAGTACCAACGGTTTAATTGGTTAAAAACATCCATTAACAATGGGGTGGGGTAACAGCTAATAAAAAAATATCTTTGTCTCTCATGAAAAACTGGTAGACTTTTGATGTGAATTTTCACTCAAGTGAATCAGACTTCCAAGGATCGATGCTTTCGAATAGCCTCACGGAGTGGATGTGCCGCAGAGACAATGCCTTTGTTCCTGGAAAATATTAGACACCATTGAGCTCAAGAGCCTAAATGGGTGATTAAATATGGTCCATGGTTCAACAGCCAGGTGATCCTAGCTCAATAAGGTCATCCTCTATAACGCTATCAGCTAGGGGACGAATCGAACATTGATAAACGACCATTAACCGATGATCATTGATAGATGGCCATTGCTAGTTGGCTCCGAACTGCCCCGCTCGTAAAATTTATTAGTTAATGGTGACGGGGGTGGGTTGGATCTCTTCATGCATTTTTTCGTTTCCCAAGTAATTTTTACTGTAAAAAAAATTGTATCTATAAGGTGAGTGCGCTATGAGAAATTTCGCTGTTTTGACTATGGGAACATTCTTTTAATCGCAAATTACAGTACGCACTTGAGTATCAACGCCAAGATCCCGGAAATAAATGCCAATGCACATTTTCTAAAACCATTTCCAGAACATAGAATTATTCTTTCTATAAATATTCGTTCAATAATTATTCACTGGAAGTTGAGGATTGACTAAGTTAAAAATTTGGCTATTTTTGTTCCTTTTTTGGAATAGACACATCATTGTTCACTGCTAAACATCTGAAAGACGAATTCCCTCCTGTGTTACGAGTCAAAAATGACTAAGAGTTGGGAAGTTGTAGGGTGATCATTATGTACTAAGGTACAGGAGGGTAAATCGGTTAAGACGCTATACTTACAGACTTACATCATTGCTCACTGCTAAACATATGAAATTGTTAAGACTCAACCATTCCATGTGTTTAGCAGTGAGCAATGATGTATGTCTGTAAGTATAGCGTCTTAACTGATTTGCCCTCCTGTACCTTAGTACATAATAATCACCCTACAACTACCCAACTCTTATATGTTAGTCATTTTTGACTCGTAACACGGAAGGGAATTCGTCTTTCAGTACTGAGTACTTACGAAATATGAGTACTTACGAAAATAGGTATTCATTTAGTATACAAGAATTAGGGGCCTATCGGGCAGACAATAGAATGGGATGAGAAACAAACTACATAAAACTTCATAAATTAATCCAGGTAGATACTATAAGATTTGCTCGTCTTTTGGAATCTATGTGAATTCAAACTTCATGAGCTTCATGAGGTTTCCGAGAAAAATGCGACGAATGCCATTTGGACTAAATAAATATCGGTGTGCCAAAGGGTCACTGTCATACCACAATTATCACGAATATTCCTCTTTCCCAGACGACCGAGAGGGGTCCCACCTCTGTGAGTTTGTACGCTCGCGTCACTTTAAATCCTTCCTCCCAATCCCTTTTCATCCCTCGCTTGTTTTCCGCTTCGCTCGTCGGGAGCCCTCTCACCTCCCATTGAAAAGTCTTCCGCTCCCTTTCGGCTGCTTGGCCTCTGGAAATGCAAAACATCCCCCCTTAACCCCGCCAGCGGTCACCGCCTTTTTCCGTAAGAAGGGGTGAAGGGGCTCGAGCTCAAAGCAGCGAATCCCTGCGACCCCGGGCTCCTCTCAGTTTAAGTGGCCCCGGACTCTTTGTGTGTCCCCACTTAATGGGTCTGCCGTGCCACGGACGGGCACGGCAAGGAAGAAGAGGGGACAAACATAAACCAGGGAAGATAAAGGAATGGCTGCGGGACAGAAGTCAAGCAAAATGAGTGACCCTCCCCCCTCGACCAGTCGTTCCTCAGATGCTCGGATTATCCACCATCTGCCGTTATTTGAGTTTCCACCGAGTGGTGGCGGGCCAAGAGCTGAAGGAAGACAATTAGAATGCGTATTCAGGATGAGGTAGAAGTGACGGAGAAATTATTCCACCCACTAGCGTAGGGCTGGAATCACAAATATGACGAAAGTCGACCTTTGATGACTTAAATGATAACCTGCAAAATTAATTATATGGAGTAATCGTTGCCTCTTTGTAGTTTGTTTCTGTGCTTATTGCATGAAAGGATGTTTGTTATTCAAGTATGCCATTGACGAAATCATTTCCATTACTTGGCATCTCATTAGCACAATTTATAGCTAAAGGTACTCTTTATTCATTTTAAATTCTTTAGTAGGGTTATTTGAAAGTTATTGCTTGCTATATTCATTACGTATATTGTGTATCCATGGTGTTGATGTATATACATACGTACGTAAAATATCCGTTTCAGTATTGCACTATTTTTGTAATTAAATATTTGCATATGGTGACCGTTTGCGTTCGGAGGTAATGCAATGATTAGAAATTATTAGAATTTATTATTGATTTCGATTTCCGTAGTATCTGACCTGATTATGGGCATTAAACTCAAATATAATTTCCGGAAATTATTCTCCTGGTATTTAAAATAATATTTATATTTGGATACCTTTCATACATATACGTATCAGTGCAAAAAACGCAGTTGAGCTTTATATATTAATGTTAAAAAAAAATTACATGCACGTATAACTAGGGCTTACTCGAAGAGAAAACGAGGAAAGTCTGTGACTAGATTTACCTTTCCAATAGGAAAACGTATAACCAATTAAGCGATGATCCCTATAATCCCTCAATCAGTAAAATACTTAATGCTGGGGTATTTATTTTGTTTTGGAGCGAGTTATGGAACCTCAGTAGGAATAAATTTTGCGATGCCGCTAGTTATAGAATAATTCACCAGTGATGTGAGATTCAAAACTCTGAATCAAATATTAAAGACACCTAGTCCTCGCATACCTTTTCCTTATATTCTTGCACAAGTTCCCCGTCATCCATTCTTTTCCAACTAGTGAAGGTTATTATAACTTACTTTGATTATAATAAATCATTCATATCTTATTTAGTGCAAAGAATCATTGAATTAATGGATGTACAAGGAATCTCGACTTTAACAATAGGTATGGTCGTTATGAGGACGACTCAAAAACGCTAAAATAATGCGAAAAATCGTTACGTTTTAGCAAATATTTCGGAATTTCGACCGGAATACAAAATTCAACTGAAGGAATAAGAATATTTTATTTATTTTCTTTCTATTGGTACATTTTCCAATAACAGAAAACCACTATTTCTAATTTAATTTTGCAAATAAAAAAAGGTCTACAGCCAAATGAAGATTCAGCTTCACGTGTATTTCTTATGTGAAAGTAACTGACGTGTATATACACATAGGTGATTATTATAGTAGAATAAAAGGACTTTGACCTTGTAATACGGACGGAATAAGGACGCCTTGAGAAGATAAACACAGAATTTAGTATCCATACTCTTTTACAATGTGCTCAAAATATAACAAGTTTTATTGAAAAATACCTGTTTTAAATTTCTTTTAGCAATTTAATTTAACTAAAATGTGAATAGTTTAGGACAACTGATATTACATATAACCACCTTTCATATGTTTTATTTAATTGTCTCAATTTCTATAGACAGACGTAAAAAGTTGAAAAGTGTGATTTAAATGATGCTATCATTGTTGGAAATTTGTGAAAATCAACTTTCATTCTAATTATTTTAACCATGAACCCAATGCCATCCCATTTTCAAACTTTGTATATCATTTAATGATGATACAACCTAATTCCTTGATTAATATAAAAAAATTGGAGCGGCGTTTTTTTCACAATTTAAAATTAAAATGTTATTTTGGAATTTGAAAAAACAAATTCCTTGCAACCAATAGTGTGATACATATAGTAAGAAAGGAAATAAAGATAGCTACAAATTGACACCTTTTTCATTTCTCTGCCTTAATTAGGAGATGAGAAATAATATTTTTAATGTTGACGGTAATGCGATTTTGGGTGATTTTTGTAAAATTTACATCGCCATATTTTCAAAACGGGTTGATATCATTTAATGAAATATGTTATTTATCTTTATCTGTGTAGAGGTTATCTACATACCAAATTTCATTAAAATCTGAGATGGTGAGGTTAAATAGGTGTGTTGATCTGACATGGAATGACCCATGGGTTATATCGTTGCAAGGTTCAGTGACGTAGTCACTGAGGAAAGAGGACAAGTAGTGGTTTGCAGACGATCGATATAAGGGTGTGGAGAAGAGTGTAGTAGACACAACGATTAGAAAAGCAAGACGGGCGAGGAGGTACTCGGCGTGATGGGTAAGGAGGGGGTGTGATAAGAAGGAAGCTGAATCGGGATCATGGGATAAGTATTAAAGGCTGGGCTGAGTGGGAGGAAGTTAGGTAAGCGAGTAAGAAAGAGAATTGGCATCAAAATTTAAGAACGGCATAGTTATTTCCCGGACTCCCATTCGCGTTGCGGGGAACCCGAGAGCATAAGATTTTACGTGGTTTCTTGCCCTTGGTGTCGAGAAGCGAATGATCACACACAAATATTTAAAGTCTTTTACCCAAACTTTATTTCCTTTTAAAATCCCAAAAGAATCAATTCAATGAACAAATAATAGCCAAACGTTAACATATTACCAATGTCTCGGGAAGGAGAGGAGCTGCTGGTGATGGCACGGGTGGTTAGCGGGGCGCTTCGGCAGCACGGGCCATACGGCCCGCGCTTCGACTCCTACTGACGGCTACATTGTGACTGTACCGTCAGTGAATGGTTGCAGAGTAACCAATAGCCGATTACTGTCGGACGAGAGACTAGTGAATCACTGTCTGACTGCCTGCCTGACGAGTGTACTCTCTCATAGCGTCTCCACCGTGCCATTATTTAGGAAAGGTGAAACTAGGATGCTTTCGACAAAATGGCAAGGGTGGGAGGGGAAAAAGAAGAGGAAGGTTAGCCGTTTACGAAAGTTAAAGGTGCCTATAGTTCCCGAGGTATAGTTTGACATAGCTGTCTATTCTGAGACGTCACACAACAACAAATTTATACATATTTTGGGAAATGGAATTCTTCCATTTCCGGATCATTACAGCATTTTGCTTCTTCTGTGAAATATTATATGTATAACTCTTCCATTTACAACTAATATATACTGTTGTACTATCAATTCCTTGTATTAAAAAATTTATTGAGGTATATTTTTGGAATTAGAATATTTTATCGCTGTTCGGCAATATTCAATATTTTTTTTGAAGTCGTATATTCGAAAAGATAAATGATAACGAGAATATATCACGGCCAAAGGAGAATTTTAGTCTGAGGGAGAAGCGGGAACACTTGGAAAAGTCACGAAAAGGGAAATAAATTTTGGCGCTCCATGTAGGCAAGCTATACACCTGTGTGGGTATATAGACCGCTTTACACGAAGGGATTTACTACACAGTCTGACGTATGGTTAGGTATGCTGTAAAAATTGTGTCCTGTAAAGCATGGAGCTGCTAGAAAGACTGTGGGAATGGATGAATCAGAGATGGGAAAGTAGAAAGCCCATGCTCTCGCAATACCTGTTTGTCAAACTTCGCAATTAAGTGCCTCGTGTAGGACGGCGTTAACTCGGGAGTGGTCGCTAAGCTACTTATCACGCGAGCGGTCGCGTGTGAGACCTTTTCTCAAATTCAGATGTACCATTGATTATCTATCATAGAGCGTTTATTGGCGATATATTACACTTTATTTAGATTTAAATTATTTCTCTTAATGTTCATTTGAAACAATGATTTCCACATATTCACAATTACTGATACAATTACGTAATTATTGCTAATTTGACTGGCGATGATACTATTGGGTATTGAAGAAGAAAATTACCATTCTCAGGAAGAAATATTTATCTATGAGGGCATGCTTTCTCATGACTCATAAATTTGCATTAATGTATCTGCTCTCCACGAAATGAATCAACATTGCCCAAAGTGTAACGCAACTGAGTGATACAAAAACACTAACGTGAGTGGTCGCACGATGAGGAAAAGTCTCACACCTTGTAGCCGACGGTATCAGACACATCAATACACAGCTGTGGACGCTTCATTTATACTTTTTGAGACGGTCGGTCAATAGGAAGAGATAAAAAGTCAGCCAGAAGGGAAGGGAACTTATTCTAACTCATGATAACAAAGAAAGCACCAGTTTAAATTTGGTGTGAGAGAAAATCTCATAGCGCGACCAATGGCGGGCTACGAAAGACAACCGGTACCCTTAATGAATAGTAAGATAGTGGAACGGGAAGTCTTTCGAATGATAGAATAAATTATAGATATCCATCGTGTAGGTGATACACCAAAAGGCCACTATAGAGAAAATAAAATATCGTAGGTTAGAATCACTTCGTCAGCGGAATGAACTACGCTCTTTTTGTTCTCAACCAAATATATATTATTAATTAATATTGGTCCGACTCCTTCTCATGGATAGCTTTATGTTCCTTCCTTGTATCTGAATATTAGTTGCATAAAGCTCATTCGAAAAAAATAAAGCTCTTCCCAACACCTAGTTCGTCATAAATTTCTTACGATAATCGTGAAATTCCTATGCCACATGATTCAATATATACTACAATATTTGATTAACGCCGTCGTGCGTAGACACTTATGCTTTCAGATATCAAGCTACTTTGGCATTTATGAGAGAGGAGTATGGTCAAAAAATATATCGGTGCATGATTACGGTTGTTTTGTGTGTTCTCTCGTATTATCGTAATTTTGTTACCGCTGTAATGAAAATTAGAATGCTATTAACGGTATTCAAAATGTGCCTCTTCTTTGAAATCACTGTTCTTACATATAAAGGGCAGTCGTACGAACTGTGTCTACGAACAGGTGACGATAATGGACGTTCGCTCTTTTAATATCAACAGAGGCAACGCGCGGGAAGTATTCATGATCACACTTATGATCTTGGATTTATCTCCTTTCCCTTCGAGATACAAACAGTGGAACCATTAAAAGTATAAACACCAACTTTAAAGTTGTGTTTTGTTTGGAGAACAGGTCGGTGTAATCGAGAGAACAAGTGAACCGAGTGCGTGGTTCTAGATTAATTAATGTCTCGCAATAGAAAGGAGAAAAAACTTGTCAATGTGTATTCAATGAATATATGATGTTTAGCCATGTTTGCGTTTTTACAATCAAGCACGGACATACGCATAGATACTGTTAGCTTGTCATGCATGCTTACAAGTGAATCTCTGCAGTACCCCTGGCACATCCATCTGTGGAACTTTGATAATGTAGTTGTGCAATATATTCGGTGAGCGGTTATTTATTGGCTTTCATATGTGAAGTTTGGGAAGAGGACTTACGTGCATAAATAAAGAGCCTCGTCTCGTGGTTGTGAGGGTGGTGAGAAGATTTTTGCAGTATTTATTAACGCTAAATGGTGGAAAATGATGAAGTAATCTCTCGCAACCAAGGTGGTGTGCGGTGTTTTCCGGATTATATGAGAGTGGTGCGTCTAATGGCACTACAGAAATTTCGTCGAAAGAGATAACTGGTACCATTTGATTATTCCTCCGTTATTCTCAATTCCCTGTTGTCTCGTAGCTCTCTCTTCATTATTGTTTTTCGCGCTCTACTGCTTTTCGGACTGGAAGGGTCCATGTTCATAAATACGGTTTCTGGGGGAAAAAGGGTAGTAGCAGAGCACCATTGTTTATGATAATCTCATGAGACTGAATTCGTTGGTAATGGAAATGTTACATTCTCACTTATGATGCCTCCGCTTGAATTTATGGTAATAAGAAGTAATAAGATGCAATTTCCCACACATAAAAATTTATTCGACCCGGATTTCGATGCACTGCATCATCATCAGGTACATACATTTGTAAATCGAGGTATATATACAAGAGAAAGTGGGTGGGGGAGGTTAGGAAAGTGGAGGGAGGAAGTAGTGAATGGTAAAAAAATCAAGGGAGGCGGGAGTATTATTTACACAGGAATATCGTTCACATTTGAAATTTGAAAAAAACCAAAAGTTCGTTGGGGTGATGTCCCGCGGCTCGTCGAGGGGGAGGGGAGGAAGGGGAGAGGGAAAAGCATTGGAAAAATAGAGACTTTGTCACTGGTTATTGGGGAATTTTATGTGGTACACAACAGTAAGTTAACACTATGCATAAAACCAAAAGGGTTCTTTGCGGAGTGTCCCACAGCGTGTCGTTAGCCTTAGTGATGCCTGGAGACCGAGAAATATGCTCCCATACAACAGCGGGAAATGGGGGGGAAGGGTTCGGTATTCAGAGCAAAGGGAAAGTTTACACACTTAGTTGTATGAAGGGAAGGTGATTGACAGGAGGGTGGAGGGGGAAGAGTAAAACTGCATCAATGAGGAGGGGAAATTATTTTTTCTCCGTTGGATGATTTCTAGTTGCTCCATTGCGTCTAATTTACGACCTTTGTTGAACCACATGAAGAATCCTCAGTAAGTAAGTTGTAATTATGTTCTAATTCCACAACATTAAGCCTGATACCTCCCTTTTTGTGAATCTATGATGCTATTCTCGTTGGCTAAAGCCCTGTTGCTGGGTTTACTTTCCGTTTGACACGCGTTTTTTCATTTTCACTTCTTTTTTGCGTGTCAGCTACATAATATGTTCCTATGTCACATTCTGCAAGTTTGAGTTGTTCGAATTTGGCTACCAATACTTTCTTCCTCTTCTGGGGTTATTTAGGATAAGTATAGGTACACGTTAATATTGATCCATAAAACACTCTTATTCATCAAGCAAAAGAATATATCTTGGGGCTAGATAATCTGTTTCTTTCGTAAGATGACCGGACAGTCGTCGCTGACGGCTGATCTGAGCAGCTGAAACCTAAAATGTGAATTTTGAATCTGCGACACGCTGCGTACGCTATAGCTCCAAAGACTGAAATAATTTGGGTAAATATAAGCTGTAAGTTACTTCGCACTCATAACTGGTAAATCAATCAGACTATTATGTATTTTGACTCTGGTGCTTCGCAGTTAATTTGTAATCTATCAGTAATTGCTGCAATATCATGATGGCAGTTCATTATTTAGAGATTCCTTCTTAGCATCCTGAACCATACGCGTTGTGATTAAATGTTTATCAAATGTGTGTGACGGTAAAGGAGCGACATTGTATCCAACTTCGTAAACGTATCCCCTATCCATTCGCCCGCAAACCTCGGCCTGCCTCACCAAAAATACTCCTTCGCCCCCGATTCCCCAACTCCACCCAATCCAACCCTTACACTCTCTGTGTACCTTATCCAACTCCCTTCCCTCCCCCCCCTTCACCCCCCTCCACCCACCTCGCCTAACCCTACTCTCCCTCATTCTACCTCCCAATTTCGAGAGGGATAATAAACAATATGGGTTGGGGCGTGTGCTTTAATCCAAAATCGTTGAAATCTCCGGAAATCCCCGCGGCGCTCCTCCGATCACGCAGGGCACACAACGGACGGGACCCCACCTCACTCTATTTCAACGTTTATTCAGCCCCTCCCCCCTTCCTCGCTCCCCGCCCTTCTCAACCATGCCTTCTTGTCCATTAAATCTCTCTCCCCTTTTCTCCTCTTTCCCTTTTTCCTTCTTCCCCTTTTCTCCTCCTCCCCTCCTCCCCCCCCCTCCGCCATGAGCACCCACCCTTCATCTCCCTCCCAATATCCACTCTTCTTTTTCTCTCGGTATCCACCTTGTTATTTCCGCGCGCCCCCTCCTGTTCCTCCCCCAAATACCGTCCTCACCCCCAATCAACGATCAGTGCCACTGAAAACCTTTCCCTCCATCCAAATAACTAAGCCGCAACGCACGCAATGAGTAAGTACCCACTCCTCCACGCGGCGCGATCAAAATAGCATTATGTTTCGTCAGTTTGCGTTAGAAATTTTTATTTTGCGTTTATTTAGTAGAAATTTATTTTTTTCATTTCACCGCAACCAGTTTTTCCCATCTTGAGAAACACTACGTTTAATTGAACTAACTGCCAAGTGTCGAAGGCCTGCCGTACCTAGTTTCGTCTGTATAGTGGTTTTTCTGCCTCGAAGGCAGCTCTGTATACGGCGTTTGAGACTAAGTGATAGTTTCAAAAATAAACTTTGTTATATTCCACACCGTATTTATTAAAACTCAACCGGTTTCGACCTTTTCAGGTCATTCTCAAGAGGTTACAAATCGAGTGACAGACAGTGCGGTAAATATACATGTGCAGGTTCTCACAACGGTTGAACGGGGGGGGGGTGGAACTTCAAGGACGGTGGTGATTGGAAAGCTATGAAAACGGGGGAAGAAGGGAAGGTGAGCATACAAACAAATGGTGGCGAAGGAATCAATGACAGCTTATCTGATTATGGGGGTGTTTGTGGGGGGGGGGGACGGGTACTGAGTAGAAGGGGGGAGGGGTTGGAAGGGATTATTGATTTGGTTTGAGACAAAAGTTATTAAAATGGCGGAACAATCAGCTTCACTGAAATATCTGTGTGTAGGTATTTGACATCCCTTGGAAGTTATCCAAAATGTCAGATTATACTCCTGATTTGAACAACACCGTTGGAATTAGTACGCAATACATACAACACGAATGTTGAAGTTGTGATTCAGAGACGATTTAAAATAAGGTCATACAGATGTGCAATCTGTCCACTTGTTTCTAACTGGTAATTTTATAAAACATTCGTTTCCCCAACATTCCATTTACGATCATATTATGGTCGACCTGAAGAAGAATCCCATAATATAGCAGATTACCAAAACTTAAACGGAGTGAATAATTCGTTTTCGCTTTTTGTGCTTTTTTCTTTATTCATTTCTGTCCCTCTGATTTTGATCAATGTTTTCGTTCTAATAATGTTAATACTATTCGACCAAACTCTCTGTTCCAGTAATAAGTCTGGCTTTGGTGATATGTAGTCTTCAGTGTGCTGCTACAGTGGCTACTTTTGAGCAAGCTAACGTTATAATATGACTCGCCTTATCATTTTTAATATTTTTTTAATAGAATTCTCCAATTTAGGAAACATTTTTAAATTTTATTCAGAAAAAGGTTATCAAAATACATTATCCTACACACTTGAAATTGTGTGCCAAATCATCTACATGAACTTAAATTTTTTCACAAGAAAATATTGAACATTTATTTTTATGGTATTTTCATTGGAACAATAGTTATGTAACAGTTACTTCGTTTATTTTTATGGCATAAGTGTTTTGTAATTTGCTGGTGGCTCAATTCTGGTCTTATGACCTTAGATACCACCTAAAGCTCCCGCCATTTTCTTTGTTACCAGTTTGTACTATACTTTTGGGAGGAAATATATTATTTTAATTTTATTATTATAAATCCATGGCCGAAGCCAAAAATGATGTGAAAGATTGGCGTACTGATAAAATGTAAATCTTGCAATATATTTAATGACTTACAATAGTTCACTTTCTTGTGGTAAAATTTTGCTGCATATGTGTAAAATAATGAATTATTGATATTGTAAAATATTTCAGAATGTTGATAAATGTTTTCAATTTGCCGTTTTATATTGCAAAATAGGAAACCTTGTGACAAGGCTTATGGCTCAGAAGAATGTCAAGTGTGTGTTTAAATGAAGCGATTGTTAGAATTTTTGCTAGGGTAACATTATTTGGCTGCTTTTTAGGCTGTAAAAACATCTAAGTAATTGGAGTCATGGGAATGTTGGTTCTCCGATGCGAATGCCGTATAATCAATTCCATTCAAGACAGAGCGAAGTTCCGTCATGCACCCTCCGTGTCATCATCGCAATCGTAGTCATGGGTTTCCGTCCCGATTAGAGTCACCCTTTCCCGTTTCCTCTCGCCCTCGTCTCATGTTCTCATCGCTCTCCACTATCGCATTCATTCACGATGGCTGACGTGGGGGCTATTGAGTGGGATCTGCAGCAGCGAGCACGTTCCGTTCACAGGCAGTCTGATATTGCGTCTTTCACGCGACGCTCCCCATGGTATGAGGGGAAGGGAGAATGAAGTGCCGCACCAATCGTATGACTCCCTGATCAATTCGCCTTCTCACTCACGACGCCATCGCTGTTGCCCTCATAATTGACTTGCAAGATCCCCGTTGGGCCACGGTGAAACTGCGTCTCCTTTGAAGTCCTGTGGTGCCTTTGTTTGTTTGCGTTCGTTCGGCTATACATTAATTGGTATTATGGTGCAAATTTCATGAGTATAGGTCAAATAATGTTTTACTTTTAAACTTTTTCCGACGTTTCGGATGTTTATTCATCCATTTTCTGAGCTATAAACAATGATGTGTGATGATAAATGATTGACAGTTCTGTTTTTGTTACATAATTGTAAATTTACAGATATTAAATATAAAAATACATAGACATTCAAGATTTTTACCTTTAAAGTTTGGCGCTGTTTTCATTTATTTCCAATTTTAATTTGGTTGCTTAGATATATTTATTTGTTGAAAAGTTATGTGTCATTTATTAAATTATGATAAATGTTGCTTAGATTATTTCATAATTTCATAATTTAATAAATGACTATGTGAATAAACTAAATGACATAACTTTTCAACAAAGAAATATATCCAAGCAACCAAATTAAAATTGTAAATAAATAAAAACAGCACCAAACTTTAAAGGCAAAAATCTTGAATGTCTATGTATTTTTATATTTAATATCTGTAAATTTACAACTATGTTTCCAAAAAAGAACTGTCAATCATTTATCATCATACATAATTGTTTATAGCCCAAAAGATGGATGAATAAACATCCGAAACGTCGGCAAAAGTTTAAAAATGAAACATTTGACCTATACTCATGAAATTTGCACCATATAAAAAAAGAGGTCAAGAATAAATGTCATTTGAATTAATTGGTATTCTTTGTCATCGTTTACACCACGAGTTGGTGTATTTTTGGAAACACTTCTTGCCTTTTGCAATGACAGCTTCTGTTTCAGAGTACCGTGTATTCTACGGAGACAACTTTGATATTTTGTCTTCTAATGCTGCGATATTTAATTTTACTTATTTTACTGTCGCTTTGAAGAGGAAAAACCAATGCGTGCTGGCTATTGGGAAACACGGTCGAAAAACTAAGGATCTAGCGATGCTTTATATTATTTCGTGTCGAGAATGCCAATATTTTTTCTCAATGCTTGTCCTTTTTTCATTTTGTGAGACAATAAATAAAATGCATCAGTGATGCAAAATGGAAATTCAAACTCCTAATGTGCAGGTATCCTTTATATTTCAGTTTTTATTTAAATGGGAATGGGTGAGTGGGGGTTAAAATGACATGTTTCCGTGGTAAATTTAGGTGCAGCTGCAATGGATTTACTAGATATCACAAAAAAGGGGAGTATCAGCCTGATGTTGTGGAATATGAACTTAATAAGAACTTAGAAGATGCAAGTTTCCACATTTTTTATCTGTGGAAAATTGTATATTCTAAAATCATTTTACTTACTAGATATCACAATAAGATTTCAGGCACATAAAATGTTTAAAAACAATTTATGACACTCCGGGAGTGTTGTTTACATCAAATCACTCAGGGATTGACTGAAAATAACATCTCACATTTAGCATTTTATAGCAATTTTTAATCTTATTGCTCCATAGATGATTCTTTAAATTCTTCTTTAATAATTTCTTTGCAAGTGTAATGATTCAAAACAGAATTGTCGCGTTTATTTTTCTCATTTTTAGAAAAATATATATACCCTATTTTTAGTGAAAAACATTGTAATAATTATTTTTACATTATCAAAGTTTAACAAACATTTCAATATATTTAGAGGTATTTAATGTCTTCCAATTCCCAGTATTAAAATTTCCCCGTGGATATTTTTTTCAGAATCAAGTTTTAGGTTTAGACTTCCATACCATTATCACCCTATGGTTCTTAAGAGCGAGATGCTTAATCAATATATTAAGGAATCAGGAATGAAGATAAACTAATTCTACATGAATTTTATATGAAATAATTGTTGTGAGTGATTTCCAGTAGTTGGCTATTGTTTACATATTTCTTATTGAAATCCAAGTTGGTAATTGTTTTTTTCATTTTCAACGGTTTTCAAGTTTTAGAGAGAAAATTAAAATTTGCCCTTAAATCACGATTTATTTTGTTCGGTAAGAAAATAAGCCAATGCAGACCTATTGAAAGAAGAGATTGTTACTTATATTTAGTGAGTTAAGTCCAAAGCCAATCCTTGTATAGAGTTTAATCGAATATTTTTATCAAAGACTGCCGTTTATTTTATCGACTTCCCAACTCGCGTGCTCTACTGCGCACAAAAGTATTAGGTACCTTGCTCCGAGATCGAAGAGTCGTAAAGAAGAATTAAAAAAATATTTTAGGAACTGCGTTCAAGGGTAGAGCGTTGTAAATTGTTCACAGCTTCATAAACTCATAATTGACGGCAAAGAATATTTGCTCTCTTTTTTTCCAGGTGTTCATATTTATTTCAATGTTTTCATATTTTGACCAAATGTGAGGACTTTCTTTTATTGTTTAAAAAACATCCAGTCAATACGTTTACACGAAATGATTAAGAAAATGTATCCACTTGATCTCAATTTAGAGCTGATACCAAATAGGTTAAATTCATTTAGTTTTCCATTAAATAATTTAAAATTCAATGAAGAAAAACAACTTTTGTTTGCCCTAAATGTGGGCAATAGGCAAGAGGAACCTTATGAAAGTACGTAATTATTCATTGTTGATCATGAAATTAATCCAACTTTTACACGCCTCACTCTTCATGTAGCATTTGGATGGGAGCCAATTTAATTCATTTTCACCGCAAATATATGGAGGGAAGTATGGAAAATGTTCGTCAGGAATGGACAAAATTAGAACTCCCCGAAATCCCACGAAAAGTGGTGGAAATAAGCCAGCAGGATAAATATTATTTATGACGTTTTTGCTATCCCTGACCCGGGAAATGTATTTTATATCATTTACTATTTCCGATTGAGATATAAAATAAATAAAGGCATAATTAGTAAAAAAATATATACATTTACAAGACAAAAATGGGTGTGCCATGACGAGGTTCATGATAAAAGTAGAATATCAATTATAAAAAAAATATCACCTGTGATGTTGCGCTATACCGTCATCGTTAGGACTTGTGTTACCACAGATAAAATTGCTTGCTCAATGATGAAAATTCATGCTCACAATAAAATTGCAGACATACATTTATCGAATATTTTCACTTTATGAAGAATGAAGTTGAAAATATTTTATAACTCTTGTACATTTCGGGAATAGTAATAATAATGACGCCTTTATTACATGTACACAGTCTAGGTTCTTATAAGCCACAAGGTTTGTCAGAAGGTTCCATCACTAATGCATTAATATAGATGCGGATTTATTATTGATTTATATATGGATTTTTTTAAATTACAACTATTGAAGTTGTATTATTTATCACTTGTGTGGGTTGAGGCTAAGCATTTCCAATAGTTTTTGACATATTGTGATGGAAACCTAGGTGAAAATATTTTAGTTTCAGCTCCTTGGAACGATCCAATATTTAAATATAACTAAAAAAAGGGTTTTTGTCCCAGGCTTAAAACGATTTAAATATGACTCTTTTTTGGGATTAAGAGTGAACATATTGAAAACGCTCTGGTCAAGTTTGTAAATAGAGGAAGCGAGTTCGAGGCATCGATTGCCGATGGTGAAATTGCTGTTTGATTGCGGCGGGTATATGTTTGACGACGAAGTTGACATAATCTCCTATGGTGACTGAAGCGTATAAGGAGTGTTATGCATCATGCCATCTCTTTCTGAAAGGACATCAAAACTTTACACTACTTCCCATCTTCCTTCAAAAAAATAAACGGGAATTTCTACTTGTCTCTCATTCTCATACCCGATTTGCGAAACTTCAATTTCGTTCCGTGTGCATATTTTGTTTTGGTTGTTTACTGAGGAGTTCAGCGGCTGGCGAAAACTTTTTTCTTTGGTGTATCCTTGAGTGTAAATATTCCTTATGTTTACGATACTACTTCGCTACCAAGTTTTCCATTAGCTATGAAAAGGTGGTATCCAAGAATATTGCTTGAACAGAGAACGTCACAAACTGTCACACTATAATCGACACGTTTTTACTAAATGATGATGCCACCATGAACACTTAGAAGTATTTAAACTTCATTTCTTCCTATTTGTCATATACCACGGCTTAGGATTAAGTCAGTTTTAGTTCACCATTCATAATATGGCATTCCAAGGTAGGTTGAGAGCACTTCAGTTTTATTAAACATAGTAAAGAAAGAATAACAAAATCTGAATTTTGCTGAGTAACACATCGTAAGATTGAGATATTATTGAAAGAATTTCTTATGGTGCCAGAGGAAATGGAACTACGATCATTCAGGAACTAGGATTGAAAAAACGAGAAGATACAGGTATAGGAGGAATAAATAAGGGATTCCTGCCAAAAGAAGGGGAGGTTGAATTATCAGATGAAAACGGAAGTAGAAGGCTAGAGTAAATACGTATTAAGATCGGCGGGAAGAATAAATTGTGGATTAGTTCAAGTGGATGGCAAGTTGCGAGGTTTGCGTTAGTACTGGAAATTACTGCGAGGAGAAGAGAATTAATTCGGAATATTTGGAGCAAAGAGTTTCAGAAAACGTTAATATAAACCCTTATATGGAAGCGTATGAGCGTAATATGGTTCGGTAACTTCTTCGCTGCGGCGCTTTCAAATAATTGTTAACAAATATTTTAATATACCCCATATTCTCTTTTTAAAGAAATAAATAACATTAAATTACATTCTGGAACTGATTAAACTTAACTAAAAATAAATCGGGGAAACACACGAATCGCAATAGAACTTTGAAAAGGCTATTTATCTACGGGATTTCTTCTGTTGCCCTGGTGAGCCGCAGGCATTCTAATTCCATTAATAATAATTTCTACGTAATGTCATCGTTGACCTGCCTATTAGATACAGTTCTACATGGCCCAAATATTGGTCTATCCATTCAAGCAGAATAAAAATCTAAATTAGAAAGTTCAAATTTTGGAGTTTTGACCGCCTTTTCGGGATTTGGCTCCACTGTGCGGCGTAAGAAAGGTGAGCTTAGCCCACGGGTTTAGAATCACGGGCGAGGAAAAGGATGGAAATATTATCCTAAGTAAAGAAGGAACTAATTGAGGATGTGCTATTAACGGTAGGTGGGCAATGAAAACTGATCGTAGGATTTTGGAGGGGACAAAAAAATAACTAAAATGAGAAATGCTTTTGAAATTAGGATAAATTATAATGATGAAAGAAATAAGAAGAGCACACGGGTTGACTATTTACTTGGTAAAATATCTTTGGAAGTAAAGATGATCTGCTTAGTTTCACAGAAGTATATTTTATTTTTGCAGACTCTCCTTCCATTCCCAATGCTCACTAGTTGAATTTATTTCTAATGAGTTATGTTTTTTATTTGCTCGCAATGAAATTCAATGGTGGTCAGAAAATATTTTTTGGCCTCACCAGAATTCCGACCAATTTAATTTGGGAAAAAAATGGTAATGGTGAAATCGTTTGGTCTGCTCTTCATGTCGCAATCGCGCCAGATAAAAAAGAGTCTTCGGTTTTCCTCCCGAAACTTTCGGCGCGCGGAAAAACGAACGTGACAACGTTTTTGGGCTAGCGGAACAAAAGAGCACTTAGCCGGCGCAAATATTGATGTGTCCGTCGTAGGTGGGTGTGGATGAGCGTGGAAGCGGTCAGCGCGGCGTAATCGGCGCTTGATAAAAGAGGCGTGCGTTCCTCCACTCCCCGCCGCGCCGCCTGCACCCGAGGAAAGCAGGAAGCGGTGGCTTTTGTGCCTGCGCGTGTGGTGCTGATACCGCGGCCGGCTGGGTGCATTTAAATGCGAAGAGAGACAAAGGAGCCGGGAACTGTGCTAGAGTCATTTATTTGCAAGCGAAATATTCGACGCCTCGGGGAGTAAAATGCGGAAGGTTTTTTTTTTTAATTCCTGAAAAGGTAATTCTTTCTTGATTCTGAACAGCAAATTTAGGGCTGGTGGGAGTATGTTATATTGTTATTTTTGAATAAAATCTATATGGTCATTATCATAACAACGTGATTTGAGATTTGATGAAATTCAGAGACTCAACTGCAATTGGTACGATAGAATTCATTGTCGCCTGTAAATGTTGATGACATTGAAATAAATGATTTCAACGCTCGCGCTGAAATTTTCCCAAACTCTGGAATACTGGTTTTAATGTTTTTTTCTTGTTCTCAGCAATGAATAAAACCTCTATTCGCGCGAGCGTAGTTTTTTTTGGCTACTTTAATTGTAAAATAAATTTTATTTAAATTGGTGATTGTTATCCTTATCGAGGGTCTAGGAGAGGCATTTACATATTCAGATGTCCTTCCATAATCATTAAAGTTTCCATAATTATTAGGATTTCAACGTATTAGGAAGGTTTTATATCTATTTGCAACTAAAAAACAAGATAATGTTAATGAATTGAGAGATTGTAGTGATTGGGAGCACAAGAAAAAGTGTGGTTACGCAATGACCGCGATAATACCTAATACTTTCATAATTTAGTACATAATGCTTTAAGTCCTAAATTCTGTGGCAATTAGAGTTAGTTCTGTTTTTCGATTATCAAAAATGGATTTTACTTCTATTTTTCCTTTTGAAAAAATATATATGCGATGAGATTTTAATTGAGTCAAAGCTTCATATAAATTAACTGTCAACGAATAAGTAGAAATTGAATATCCTGTTGTAAGAATTTTGTCGTGAAAAATGCATAGTTAATTGTATGTTCAGCCTTCATTGTAAAAAAATAATTTGCTTTAAGGTGGTAATGCTCCTCTAAACTAATAATTTTGCTATTTTATAATTTATAATTGAATTTATATTCATTTCTAAACCCTATTGTCACACACACTGTAAAAGATAAAATGATAATATAGGCTAATTTACGTTCTCCATGCCTTCTAATTTAAGTTGTGTGATTGCATGAATGTGCCCCTGTGAGTTGCCGCTTACCATTGGGCAAAATGAAACCCGTGATCCTCATTCAGAATAAAAATCAGCCTCGTGTACCTCACGGGATATATGAAATGCTTTATGAATAAATTTTATCATGTGTATTTAATGTTATGATTTCTCTCGAGACAGCTTCATAATACCGCAACGGTCGCGGTGGAGAGGTGATTTAACAAAAGGTTTGATAATAAATACACTTGAGTACTATATGTTTTTGCAGTCTTGTACCCTAAAGTATTATGCTTAAACTTTTAACAGCATCAACGAGAAATTTTCGTTCGTTTGGGAAATTTTTGCCATCAGTGAAATGGAGAAAATCTTGAGTAAATTTTTTTTAGTATTTTGACCTTTTCTTCGGGCAGAAAAATCGATAGCATATTTGTTTATTTGCAATTTATTTTTAATCCCCCTGCAGATCCCGAGTCATAACGACCCTAAGTTGCTAAAAATTTATATTCTGATCATGTCAAGGTCTCGTGGTTCCTGAGAACACCAATGTTTAATGCTGCTTTCACATGTATTTCAGCCTCCCCAGTATGAAACACTTGTTATGCCAAATTGACGCAACGGGCATGACGCCATTCATATTCATACCTCCTGGGAAATTTTCAACCTGTATTGAGTGTGTTGAACTTGAATGTAGATGAGACGGTAGCTTCGCGGCTATTGATAATATTTTAAATTCCTGGATCCATGATATTTAATGATATCACCAGGCCATATCCAAAAACACGGTCGAATTTCTGTCCTAGAGTGCCTCATGTCTTTATGACCACAAGTTTCATTTCTGTCGTTCAACGTTCACCTTATTGTATCACATTCTGTGGTTATAATTATCGTGCATATGAGGCTCTTTTCCGTTTAAAATGGGAGATAAATTCTTATAACTAGAGTAAAAGATCATCATGAATAAAGACACTTGGTAATCTTCCACAGATTTATTTATTTGACACGACGCGTTTCACCACTCTGTGTCATAATCATGTGCCATCATGATTTTCCACAGTGTGGTGAAACGTGTCGTGTCAAATAAATAAATCTGTGGAAGATTACCAAGTGTCTTTATTCATTATGAATATAGATAACTTCCACCATATCCATCCTGAAACAGTTGTATTTAGAGTTTGAGTAATGTGGTAATATCATTTTAATCCCAGATGCCAATATTCGCCCTGGTAGTTTTTTTATAAGAATGGTTGATTACGCCGTATAAAATGTCGTTTGAGATCTGAATATATTACAAGTAAGACCTGGGTATTTTAAAAACGCTGGCTGTGTTAACTTATAATTACATACATATTATAAAGATATGTATTGATTATTTTCATATTATAATTTAAACTAGCTCTTCTATCTCAACGAAAACCAAAACTCGAGTACTGCTATCAGCACTGTCTTCAATGTTTTATCCCATGCATTGTATGGCTATTAGTCCCCGTCAGATAAGGTCACAATTTGGGCATTCTTAAATGTGGTCAACCGTGAATTAAAAACCACAGAAATCGCGCATAAGACGCCCCTTTCCCTTGTCCCTGCTCTTCCTTGAGTTAGTATGCAAAGTTTAACCATAAGGTGGTTCAGTTTTGATTTACCTTTTTTTACTTATTTCTTCGGTCCCTGACAATTCACTATACCAAAGAGTATGGCTTAAAAGAGGAATATCACTACTTAAGTGCTTGCGACTGCGTCCAAGATGATTTCCTTCTATTGAGAGTAGTATTGCCGCGACAATCGAGACTTTCTCGCCTCGTCTCAAATCTCGTCTTGTTTTCGAGACGAGACTCAAGACGAGCTCGAGTTTGATAATTCGAGACGAGAATCGTGAAGGTATTACTATTTGGTGAGAGGAAACGAGACCACTGCCATGAGACTCGAAAGTCTCGTAAGAAAGTGGCGAAGAGCCATTAATAAACAATTCTCGTCAGAGAAAAAATTCTTTGTGAAAACTGGCATTGGACTAAACTAACTTAAGTATCTGAAATCGGACTTTCCAGCATTAATATGATCATGATATATAGGCTTTTTTATTTCGATCTTCAGGACTTTTGCCTTCAATGACAAGACGGTCGTGGCTTCCGTCAGATGACGAGTTGAAGTCGAGACCGGTTTCGTCCGCTGTCGTATTTGCCTCCTGGAAAAGAAACGCCCCTGCTCCCGCACTCTCGTGCTCTCTCACGAGATTGAGCTGGGGGTCCCTGCTTTTTAGCACTGGGCATGCTGTACTCAGAACAACTCTGTTGTGGAGAGACTCCAGACTCAATAGTCGTCTACCACCTACATTGCGAGGGAGATACAATCTGGCGAAGGAAGATTTCGGATGAAGACTTCGAAAGATGGTCATCATCATCCTCGTTCCCCTAGCGAGGTTCTGTAACTCGTTGATGTTCTACTTCATGCATCCAAAGGTATTCAGCAATGTAGGAACCGCGAACATGTTCTTGGCAAGTGCCCTGTTCTTGCCACAACTAATTCAGCTAACAATATGAGCAAAACGCTATGTCTGCTTGCTACGATGCATATTTGATAGAAATATGTATTAAACCCGTACATCCCATGTTCCAGCACCTCCTCAATCCTGCAGGTCAGGTTGGGGAGCGCAGTCTCTACGGACTTAACTTTCCGGTATTAATGTTGATGCGGTTGCAAAGGATGGTCGTTTAAAACCTTATCTCTTATGTAAAAAAACCTGTCAAAAATCTTCTCTAATGCTTTCAGCAAGGACAGTAGGCTGATTCCTCGAAGAGTCTTGGTATAGTCTTTCACTGGCTTACACGGTACGTCCCACCGGGGCTCGCTAACAGTGCTTCCTCCTCCATGGGAGAGACCGGAGTCCTTAGAAAGAGTGCGCTTTATAGCGCCCTCCGAAGGATTTTTGTTTGATAGTTTCATATTTGGTCCCATGGGTAACTAGAAAAATAAACGGTCTAAATATGCAGAGCCCCTCATACATTGGTAAGGCCAAATAAAACCAGAGGACTCCCTGCATCAGGAGTCTCTCTGTTAGCGACATCTTACCCTCAGCCCCGTAGTTGCAGCCGCCCTTGGCACAGGGAAGCACCGTGGTGAGGGGAGCTTTTTATCGACCGTCTAGGTCTAGATGCGTCATGTTCAGCGAAAACCAGGGGTTCCTCGTGGAGGAGGTGGCTCTTCACTTCGCGTTACGGTCTTGGTGTCCGATGGGCAGTTAATCCCTACCGCCCACCCTGGGATCACACATCCCTCGCCCCCGTCTTTTACGAGACTCGAGACCAAGACAAGACTGAGGTTCACGAGACGAGACCCGAGTTTGGAAAACGAGACTGAGATGAGACTGACCCCAAGTCTCATCTCGCGACAACACTGAGAGTCTCTCTTGTGGAGCTCTTTGGCTCAATATTGCCCCAAACGTAGAAGGAGCTAATGGTGTGTGTTGTAATAAACGTATTTTGAATATTCGCTGGAGCTTAAAGCAGGCGCATTAGGTTTGCTGTGTTTTTGTAAATGATGTATAGTAATGCTTGATCGTACAATGGGTCAACACGCCTGATGTTCACCCTTTTTATTGATGAAGAACTCGCCAGTTCATCCTTCAGGATCCGATGTAGTACGCGATTCCTCTTAAACAACCCTTTGTAAATATTATAAGCTATAATAGCCGGGCAATTCATGGAATTGCTTTTTTGAATGAAATTTGAAAGGGGTAATCTACCGTCATAAAGCCAAGCCAAGGTTAAGCCACTAGCTCGGGAGGCAAATTTTTACAGAAAATCTCTTTTAACTTTAGAGCCGCAGTATATATTTTTTTAAATCAGATAAGATTAATATTCCCTTTAAATGAGATAAAGTTTTAGTACCATCCCATTCTTCACCATTCAGCTTAGACTTTCCATATTCTCGTTTATTCTACCAAAGAGATGGCTTGTTGCCCCATCCTTTCATGGTTGATGATCTGTGAGAAATCGCCATCATGTACCAGTGAGGATTTAAAACATAAAAAAATGACGCTGAACCGCCATTTTTACTACTCACGAGGTGAGTTTACATTTTAATACATAAAACCCACTGATGAAGTCCTTTGATAAGTCTTGAGTAAAGTTGCGGCATTTTAAAAGGTATTTAGTGGTGAATGTGCTCAGGTTCTGTGGATACCTGATTTGTAGAAGAGGTAGGAGTAACGGAGGGGAATGGGATCAAAGGAATATGATAAGGGTGGGAAATAGCCTTACTCTGGTGAAGGGAGTGCCTAAAGTTTTTTTTACTTTTTCGTTCGTGATTAATCCATTTGATTCTCATCGAAAAGTGCCTTTATAGCTTGAAAGACTTTCTTTTACTTCCTGTGGAAGCAGAGTGTGATCTGAGGGTCCGAAACCCTCCTTCAGAAGGGTTAATTACTCCTTAGTGATCCGAAAGCATTAGAATGGCACATACATACGTGAATTTAACTTAACCAAATCACATTTATTAGTTTGCACTTTTATTGTTAGCGTGTAATAGTCATAGAATTTTGAAGTATTTTACAAGCCTTAGTCTTAATAGTCTTACATTGAAATACCTCTGAAAAAATAGTCCAGCACAAAAAGTGGATAGTTATGTATTCACAATATATCAATGCAAATATTTTAGCAAAAAATACATCCCTGGTCTTATAAAGAACAATAAAATGTCTATATGAGATGTATTGGTGTATGAAAACTCCAGATGACTCAGATTTGAGATAGCGAATTTGGTGACGCTGGAAGGTGTTGAGGAAATTCAAAGCTGTAATTTAAGGAAAGTGAGCGATTTTCAAGGGAATGGTAAGACAGGGACAAATCTTCGGGGAAATAAATTCTTCTATTTATGTATTTTATGTACATCATTATGTATGAGCAATATTGGATGGATTGGGACGATCATTTTGTTGAGGGATATTCGGTAAGGGGATGAAAGCGACTGGGAGAAAGAAAGGGAGGGAGAGGAGAGGACTTATTGTTCAGCGGATGGGTTGGAAGGGGAGGGGATGGGGGTTATGGGGAATAGGGAGGCAGTTGACGTGCTCCGTGGAGTAGAGGGGGGTAGCATTTTAGATGGCAGGGCTGGGACGAGGGACGGTTGGTAATTCCATCCCCTTAGCTGGGCGAGTGGACGGGGGTGGGGCATTTTATACTCTGAGGAGTGCGGGGTTGGAGGAGGAAAGGGAATGGGAGGGAGTTATTCGGATGAAAGCCGACTGGGGGGATGTTCGGCCTTCAGGGTGTAAAGGCTCGCATTTCATATGCGTGCGATATTATTTATCTACGGTCTTATTTTGCGTTATTTCCGAGATGGATAATATATGTGCAGCGAGGGTTTTGAGGGGAGATGGGATGAAAAGATGGGAGTGGTCGGTATTAAAGGTCCCCCCGCTCCCACCGCCCCCGCAGTATTGCGATCGAGAAAGGGGCACCCTGGTTTTGAGGAAGAGTATGTGGGGTCTCCTAGGGTCCCCCACCGTCCCCCACTGGCTTCCCAAATCCTGTCGGTGACGGGATTGGGGAAGCCAGAGGGAGGGTGCATGCTATTGCATGACTCTGCGCGTTATTTGCTGTTATTTTATCGTAGAAATCCCTACACTGAAGCTATGGGAGAAATAAATTACTTCAGGCGGCCTTTGATGAAAGTTCTTCCCTCTGGACGTGCATTCTTTGTGTTAATTTAATGCTAGCCAAAGATCTTTCCGTGGAAGAGAAAAAAGCGAGCAGGTAATTGTCACGTTATCTAAAATGCACTGCAAGCGTTCATCGTATTTTATTTATTTTGCCTCTCTTCTGCCGGTATAGACTCTTGGCGCTGAATCTTTTTTAGCTTTACCAATGGCCACATGGAAGGTTTAAGAGGAAAGTTCACGTTATAAAGTTTATGCTAAATCTTACGTATGAGGTTGGAGAGGAACGTTTGTCGGACCCTGTGGTGGTGGGGTAAAATCTAAATCCTGTTAATCCAAGTGTACAGTCCCGATTCGGTAGATTTTCTCCACCCAGAGAATTGGGTGTCTCTGTCATGTTTTTTCAGTTGGGCCCTTGAGAAATCTGGTGACAAACTAACAGTGGCGCTTTGAGATCACGGGGGTATTAGGACAAGCAGAAAGGTTCGGAAAGCAAATAAATTGTCGTGTGTTATGTCTTATCTCGCCTATTTCTTGAGATGAACTATTCTCACCTACAGAGTTGGCTATTGAGTGTGGGCCACTTCAATGTGAACGGCCTGTACTGACAGAATTCCATCGATTTCTTGCTCATATGTTTACTGCAAGGCCACGAGTCTACCGGTGGTAGTGTTCCCGCTTATTTCTGCTGGCGTTCAAAACACCAACTACTGCCAAAATAAGCCAATCTTATCCATATTTTTTCTCCTGAACCAACTCCATCTCGGTAAATATTTTCTGTCATTCTGCTCTTCCTTGCGTTTATGAGATTTGTCATCAAAAGAAATATTTACATTTATGAGAGCTTCCATTTAAAATCATGTTTTTTAGTACTAAATGCTGAAGAATATATTTTTTAGTACTGCTAAATAGTATTGATCCTCCATTTGCGATAGAATTCATGATGAGCTGTACTTGTAGTTTCTGCTTGTCCTGATGAATGTTTATTTACATATCTTGAGCAATGAGTTAGTTAAATGGGATCGGTCTTCCGGTTTTTTAAGGTTTCTTTCCATTACGTTAGTTAATAAAAAGCTTTTCCTTCCTTATAAAATACCAGTTACGTCTAAGAGTGAAATTATGGTCAAAAAGCGCAATGTAATGAACTAGGCAATTTGTAATACCCGTAAGTGACAGAGCTTGACATCATGAAAATCACATACTTTTTGCTCAATCGTGCTTTATTTTCTTATCTTCCAAGAAGGGCCCAACAATATCCCTACACAGTAAAGGACCTTAGAAGTTGCTTGTTAATAATATTAGACTCCAACTCTCCAAAACATTGACGATTTGTGATGTAATTATCAATGCAAATCTCTCTCCGATCAAGCGGAAGGAATTGATGAAATATTTTTGGAATCCGAAGTAAAAGAAAGTTTTAATTCGCATTCGCGGATTAATTCCTTACGACAGATTAATGTACGTGACTTTGTACACTTTGAATTCATACGGGACGGATAGGTCAGGTATGAGACATTTATATTGAGTGTATCACGAAAAACGGGGAAAAGCACACTTTCTGTATTCATTCGCAGTAATTGACTCCACATTCAAATCGTCTTCGATATCGAATGTAAGCCATATTCGCGTGACTTCACATCGATCGAAATCCGTCACGATATGATTGTTATTCGCATCATGATTTGCACAGAACGTGCGAATCTCACACTCCGAGGTTAACCTAATTCGATACTCTGTGGTGTACTTCCAAGGAAAGAAAATCTCGACAGCACCATACAAACAGAAGAGAGGAGTAAAAAAGGCCTGGGTCTACCGAAAAACCTTCAGATATCAAAATTCAGACTCGAGGCAAAACATAGGGAACCTGTGTGCCGCTGTATTAAAGAAGTTAGAATTTATCAAAGAAGTATTTAAGAGTTACTTGGATTATGGAATTTGGAGATACATCTCGTTAAGACAAGCCGAGAACTCAACCATGGTCCAGCAGAGAATAGCTGAAAACGTGAAATAAATAAATTATAAATAAAAGCCGCACGATTCGTTAGTAAACTGCTAGGAGCAAACAGGCACAGATGATGGAAGGACTTGATTGGAACCTGCAAGGAGACGTGGGAGCTGCCCGCTATGCTAAGATTACTCGAAAAATTCAGGTTATCTGAGTTTCAGAGTGGCATGGAGGATATTATTTCAACCACGCGCTATATCTCTAGAGTTGATGAAAATCACAGAAGAAAGATACAGGGCCGCACAGTGAGCTATTAAAAAAATGTGGTACAAAAATATTTCTGCGAAATAGGAAGGTAAAAAAAATCATGAATATTCGTAAAACTAATAAACCAAGGAATAAGAAAGCGTCAACAGAAAATCGAGGATCCTTATGTTTTCAATTTGGCAACACCGCAAAGTTGAGTGCTGGACGAGAGGCGCGCAAGCCGTTTCATTCTCTTTGTGAAGAAGCGATTGAGCGGACCAGTTGGTGGTAAGTGCAACGCTGGATTTGAAGTTTCTTGCACGGATCACGTTAAACAAGGTATACTTTATTAAGTGTGATGATTCACTGCCTAATAACTCGTTTTATTTATCACAAAATTCGATCCTTAAGAAAGTTCAACATCGTGAGAAAAACGATAAAATATTTTCTTCCCACTTTTTTTTATGGCTTATTGTGGGCCGCTGATAGATACTTCCACATTTTGTTTCTTTCCACGCGTTACATCCAAACCAACCAAACGTGACTACAGCCAAAATAGTGAGACACTGAGATTGAAATAAGATTTACTTTCGTCTTCTTCATGCTTCCTATCATTATTCCAACCCTATTTCTGGCTGGTTTCTTAGTATCTTTTATCACATTCTCTTCGGCAGATAGCTGGGTAGGTAGTATGTAGAGATTAGAGCTTTAAATTTCTGTAACCGGAATAGTTTTGCCAGTGGTGTGAGGTAGGTACCCACTTGGCAGCAATTACATCATCTGCCTATGGATTTGGCTGACAAGGCAGGGTCGGAAGAATGTACCTTAAGGATGTGGACGACGATCTAGATGAGGATAAGGGTACCAGGGTTGTAGGAGAAGAGGGGCCCGAAGTTTCCGAGGGTGGCAGATATCAGCTGGGGAGGCGTGGATAGAGAGAAGTGGGAGGGGAGAAGAGTCTTTGGGAGCGGTGAGGATGGAATAGCGTTGTACAAGGCACACGGATTAGTAGTGCCCGGCCCCTCCTCAGCCTCCCTCAGAAAGGAAGTATTCACGGAATCCAGGCGGAAGGCAAGGGATTCGGGGTGTCATGAGAGGGGGCTCCCAGAGAGGTGGGGTGGAGGTCGTTTGGATATATCGATGGGGAAGGAGGGAGTGTGAACGGAGAGGGGGTGGAGGTGAAGGGATGAATGTATGCTCTGTCGGAGAGGAAGAGGTGGGGAGGAAATGGCGCTGTCTGCCCGGAGGGGACGGAGGGAAGCTTGGGGCGGGTATCCATCAATCTTCATGCGAGCGACACTCAATAAGCGACCGATCATACTCTACATAGATATAGATATATATGTATGAATATGTATGTATACATATTTGGGTATATGCATTTATGTGTTTCTGTGTGGGCGTCATTGTGCTCTATACCAGTAAACCTCCCCTGCAGCTCATCCCACAGAGTAACCAGTGGATTACCGACAATGCGTTATCCTGAGCCAATGTTTCGATTTAGCAGAAATATGGCGGTAGGTAATCCTATTTCAGTTTTTCTAAAAATAAGGGAATCATTTTCACTTTAACATATTTTAGCTTCATGAGGAAATGTCTTCCTTTGAGATCACGTTGGGACTTCCAAGTGATACCATTTCTAGATATTGGTAATTTGGGATTCCTTTTTTGTCTTTCACGCGTCATACTGTTGGGTGGTTGATTTTTTTAAGGGAAGAGGGAGAAGGAGAGATAAGGAGAAGATGCCTTCAATGGAAATATTGTTTAGTTGAAAAAGAGAGTATAGTTTTGGGAAATGGAGGAGAAGAGAGAAACTCGTGTGGGAATCTGCCCTCTCTTAGCGAAGGGCACCAAGGGCTCTACAGTTTAATATCCCATGCAATGCACGAAGCACTGAACCTGAAGTTCTCTCCAAATTGAACTCAAGTATGGATTGGGATATGACTGAAAAGTCTTCGCCACTGATTGTACTCGAACCCAGGCCAGCAGTACTCTTATCACCATGCCAACTCGATCCCCGCATCCTAATGTTTTCTTAGCTCTCTTACTTTCCTATTTAAGAAGGTAAACTCCAGCAAAGTCAGTGCTTCAAAGCTTTCTTGACTTAGCGATAAACTGAGGAGCAGTGATTCATTAATTTTTCCAAGGTAATCAATTTAGTTTTTTAAAGATTAAATTTAACTTCTTGGCCTGTAGTGCTATGCGTAATGACGCAGGTACTTCATGGTATTATTTTCATGGTTCTCATAAGAACATGAAGCTCCTTTAAAGTCACTTTGAAGTTGTCAATCTCAGTTTTAGTAGTAAAGTAATTTTATTCTAAGGAAGTAATGCCATCCATTCAAACTATCCAGCATATGTTTAATTTAAGCTGCAATAAGTTCAATTTTTCGGCTGTGAGTTACTTCAAGAACGATGAGACAAGTTATTCTTCTATAATAATTCTGTTGTACTTTGGATTATTTATCTGCTGATAGTTGAGGCACTATGTTACTGTTTTCTCCGGTGGAGTGCGTGATATCCGTCCATCACAAAGTCCACATCAACCTTAAAAACTGGAAATTTACGTCGTGCGAGCGAAATCCCACACATCAATCCCGAATGCTTAATGCAACATCAATTTTGATCCAGTAACAAGCCACGACGGCAAGAGCTCCATGCAAGTGTCACTCACTGGGGGAATAACTGCGGAGACCGGCTGATGGTTCCCTTACCCATGCACGCCACGATCCCCGTTGATAAAAGAAATAGTTACTGTTTACCAGCACTCAATGTTTCACTTTGTGCGATAAAAATATTCTGTCCATTACAGATACTAGATTATGAACCTATGGGTAAACTTTAGTGTATTTCTCATTTTATTTATTTTACGTAAGCCTCATAATTTACATACAGAGTACAGAATATAGAATATTCGGCCCACATGGATTACAGTTGCTATTATTATTTATTAAAAGACCAAGTCATTCAAGGTAAGAAGTCATTGATCATTTTATTGGCTTAGATATAGCACATATCCTTCAGAAGTATGATAAGGTTCATTAGCATATTGCTCTCGCATTTCACGATTTACAGAGAAACATCTAATTTAAGCTTGCTTTAATTAATTTAATGAAGTAATTTTATTGCCATGAGTAGTAAGACTAAACTGCTTTCGTTTTTAATGACCTACAATGTACTATCATACTTTTTACGCCTTCCGCTTGCAAACTGCAAGCACCCATTTACTAGTATATATATATATATATATATACACACACAGAATCAGGGAGTTATTTGGCTATCTCACAATTTGTAATCATCAGCAGGCAGTCAACAAAACGAAGATGGACTTGCTATAGATGTCTTTACCACACTTATTTCAGTTGATTGCTTCTCTTCTTCTTAATTGCTCAAAATAACATCCCTGATGACTTGCTTCAAGTATTCAAACCTTTATATCGTGTGACAATTCTTCCCAGAAATTTCTCCTCCCAATTATGCATGCACTAGGCTGTTGTGTTGCAGAATGTGTCCATTAGTCATGCTTCATCAACTTTGAATATTTTTCGTAAAATATTTTTTCCATTCTATTCTTCGTAGTATTTCTTCATTGGTGATTCTCTCTTTCCATTCGATGCTCTTCATTCTTCATGATAACTGTGGTGCTTTTTAGTAACTATCAGCTTCTACAGCATATTGGATTACAAATTGATGCATGTACTGCATACGTTTCCTCCTGGAGTTGTGTGTGGTGATTATCTAACTCAACTCTAATTTTTATGATTGTGGAACAGAATCAAAGATTTCATTTTCGTGCATTTTGTCTTTGTACCTTGTTATCTACTATAATGATGAGGAAAAGGGAGACGTTGCCAATGCTTTATTTACGAACGCGAGCATTGACAAACGTTATGCTTCATCCTCTTTTTTTGTTCTTCCTTCCTAATATCTATACTCTCTCGTATATGTTTTTAAAAATTAACCTTGCATTTCTTGAACTCACAATTGTGAATCCGATAATTTTCATGAGGGCGCTATATTTCAGTTGCTATGAGTGGCCTTTGTTTGGATTTCGAATATTTTTAGGTGTCTCCTAAATGGAATATGTTTAGAACATGGGTAGGAAGTGATGTGAAGAGAAACAATAGAAATATTTTATTCCATAGAGTTAGTTGCTAGTTATTCCATGTAACTCTCCTTGATCCAATTTACTGACTTTTATCCATTATATTTTACCGAGTAAATTGCATATCAGTGAATTACATTTTGATCCTTCAGCCTTATGAACAAACATTCATCACTTAACTAATCGTGGTGAGGAACACAGGATTTAATGCTGTCAACCTTAAGGTCGCGGGTTGACTTCGGTGCCTGTGATGCATGTTTTGCTTGTCGGAAAGTGGGTTTGCGTCGAACAAACGAATTTTTAACGAGTAATCTGATGATTTTTGTCGGCCAGTTGTTTCATGGGAGTATTCGCCATTTTCAGCTACTTTCTGGAATAATTTCAGCTTGTACATTAGTGTAAATAGAATTCTGTGAGGATATTGTCAGAATATACACGGGTAGGCTACCTCACTGCAGTGAAAAACTTTATTCTGTTTTGCGGGTATAGCCAGGGGAAATACATTACTATAAGTCCTAAACAGATTTTTTCTCGCATCACCGTATGTTTACATGCAGGGGTCAAACTTAACCGTTGGGTGTTATTGCAGAAAAATTCATTTTTAGGAGTCCTACCTTAGTAGAAGTTCTCGGTATATTTGTCAGCAAAGTCATTGATAAAGTAATAGATACCTGAGTGATATAACAACCGAGCACGTGTTTCCATTTAAGAAAATGTGATAGCCATCTATACCTTCTATCAAGACGCCTACTATTGTCAAAATTCGTCCTGAACTAGCTTGATGTATTATAAGGGAGATCTACCTGTTCCAGAGGAATATTTCCTATTTGTACATTTCTTGGTGGCGTAACATAATCAGTTTCACCACCTTGGATGTATGTATGTATTTTCATAGGCATTTATGTACCCTTAACACTAGACTATGATCAGTGGATCCGGGTTCAAGTCCTGGTCAGGAGTAATTGTATCGAGTGAACTAAGTAGCTAAGGTCACTTGGAGCTCTATAATCGTGGCCGTTGGAGCTCCAAAAAAATATATTCTCCTTGCTAAAGGTAGGTGAAGGAATTTTAAACTTTTTCAATAATGCGATTAGGCACTCCACGAAGTAAAGCGTTTTTCGGTGGATCCATAAGCCGTAAGGACGTCACGTAACGTGAATGCTTACCCGTGACTTGAAATCGCGGCACCTTCTCTCTCTCTCTCTTCGCAGTCGAGTGATGCGCGAGGCGTCGTTGGACACGCCCCCGGACCGGTGTCGTTGCCGTGCCACGTCATTTCCGGTGGACTCCTCCACAAAGACTCGCTGTCAATTTAAGGTAGTTTGAGCGAGATAGATCCCTAGTCATAATGGAGACCATATTAAAATTTAATTTTTTAATTTCAGCGTCTGTAAGAACTATGAAATAAATATTGTAATATTAATGGCGGAAAGATATAGTTATATGTAACCAACATTCTCAGTAATTAAATAAATAAAGCTATCTCTAACTTGACAGTCTCTAACTTGTCTCATTTTTTCCCGCCGTACGGCTGAATACCATTCAAAACAGCAGGTTTTTTTACGATTCTGTAAAAATTACTGCGGTGAGTAATAGATTATTTTTTATAAATAGTTGAGTAAACATGCAATCTACACACCGTTACTTTTTTGACGAAATCAAGGTGTTATAAATTCCTATTTCCTTCAATATTCTCCCTCTGGAGCGCTCAGCCATAATCTATCTCATGTAAAACAGCTTATATATTTAAGCAAATTGCTCGAAAAGTAGTTCGGCAAGGGGTTGATATTTTGATATCATTGGAAAGATGAGAGCTTTTTCTTTGAAATGAGGCCAAATTCATCTAATTCAAGGTGAATTGATTTTTCGCTCAAACTACCTTAAGCCGCCGGACTTATCAAGCCTTGCCCCCGTCCGTCGGTCGAGCGGAGGCGGCGATAGGGGTCGCAATGCAACGCGGGGGGGCATACATCTACATCTACAAAATACCCTGCAAGCCACCTCAGGGGTGTGTGGCAGGGGGTGATTAATCACCAACATGCATTACACTATACCCTAAAGTTAGTGTAACTACGACTAATTATGCATTAGCATAAATCGCTAATGCTTGTCATGAGGCGAAGCCTCACAAGCATGCAACACTACACTACAGATGTCATCAAAATGGAGAGTGCCCTCAATATACATGCATTCTACAACTACACAGACGGACAGGGACTCAAGACCCATGTAGAAAACATGCTAGGCGTGATGTTAGTATGTACTAGGTAACAGATAAGGATTCAAGTATTAGGAGTACTACCACTACTAAGAGCTACACTACCTAACGACAAGCCTAGATAAAAGTCTCATGGCAGCTATTATGGTCCCTTATCGTTCGTGGGAAAAATGACATCTTAAATCTATCCGTTCTGCAGTCTAGTTCCCTAATTTTACTCTCATGATCTGATCTACCGTAGTATGTCGGATTTCGTAAAATATTATCAACGTCGTCAGAGAATAGACCGGTTTGGAACTTACATAATAGATTTAGTCTAAATTTTAATCGACGGTCTGAAAGATTTTCCCATCCCAGTTGCTGCAAAAGGTCAGTAACACTAACGAGATTATCATAACGGCCTTTAACATATCTGGCCGATCTTCGCTGCACGCGTTCTAACTCAGTTTCCAAGCCTATCTCATAAGGATCCCAAATACTGGCAGCATATTCTAATTGGGGTCTAACGAGGGAGAAGTAGCTGATTTCCCTAACTTTATCGTCGCACTTGCCAAGTACTCTTTTAACAAATCCCAATTTACGATTAGCTTGACCGGTAATTTCTCGAATATGTTTACTCCACGATAGATCATTAGTCAGTTTAACTCCGAGGTACTTAACGGATTCTACGGTGTCTAGTTTTATGTTGTTTATGCAATAGCTGTTACAAGGAGCGTTTTTCCGTTTCCAAAAATTCACAACAACGCATTTTTTCAGGTTTAATTCTAGCTGCCACGCATCGCACCACTCTTGTATTGCCTCGAGGTCCTTAGTTAGCGCTTCCTTGTCATTAAAGCTACGAATTTCTCTATACATCACTGCGTCGTCAGCAAATAATCTAAGCTTACTGTCAACTTTATCACCGATGTCGTTTATGTACAAAAGGAACAGAAGCGGGCCTATTACACTTCCCTGTGGGACACCCGATGTGACTTTTACTTCATTAGAGATAGCGCCATCTAATACAACCCTTTGCACGCGATTACTTAAGAATTCTCTAATCCAGGAAATTACGTCGTCGTCTAAACCGTAAGATTTTAATTTCATGAGTAGCTTACTGTGGGAAACTTTATGAAATGCCTTTTTAAAGTCAAGAAAAATTGCATCTACTGGAGCGTTATGTTCACCCGAGACTAAAATATCGTGAGCAAAAAGTGCTAATTGAGTTTCGCAAGATCTTCCCTTTCTGAATCCGTGTTGTGTTTTTGTTAACAAGTTTTCTATATCGAGGTGTCTCATAACTGAACTAACAATTATATGTTCAAGGACTTTGCAAGAGATAGATGTGAGAGATATCGGTCTGTAGTTCGATGGCTGTTCCTTATCACCGCTTTTGAATATGGGAGTGACATTTGCAATTTTCCAGTCCATAGGTACTTTGTGTTCGTTGATGGATTTACTAAATATATTCTGCAAGTAGGGTGCTATTTCACAAGCTAATTCTCTATACACGCGGGCAGGAATTTCTTCAGGACCTGGGGATTTATTTGGACTTAAAGATTTTAGCAAGTTTTCTATTCCTTGAGTGCAAATATCGATAGGCGGCATCTTTTGCTGGAAGTGATCATTTAACTCTACGGATGTAATCTGCGATGACTTGGTGAACACACTTTGAAAGTAGGAATTTAATTAGTTGGCCTTGTCCGAGCTGCTTGTTAATAATTCGCCATTTTCGTTTCGTAGTGGAATAACTGTTGATCTGTTGCCTTGAACTTCCCTTACGTATGACCAAATGCCTTTGGATTGTCCTGTAATTGTTCTCCTAATGTTTTTCTTTTAAAATCCATGAATGCATTCCGAAAGGCTTCCTTTGTAGTGGCTCTAGACAATTTGTATTTTTCAAATATTAAATTTTGATCACTCGTGGACAAATCTCTACGGAGTTTTTTCATCTTGGCGTGGCATACTCTCTGACGTCTTAACGATTTTCTCACTTCTGCATTGTACCATCTTGGTTCGCTGCCCTCTTTTTTTACTTTACTTGGAATGTATTTTCTGATCCCTGAATGTACGATCGAAAGAAAATCTTTCCAACTATTCTCCGTGTCTAAATTTAACCTTGATTCCTGGAATTCGGGAAGAGAATTTTTTAGATGACTCTTAAACGCATTGAAGTCGGCTTTTTTTAAAATGTAGAATTTTCTTCTTTGTTTAAAACTTTTAATGATACTCAAGGAGAACTTTGCGGTAACTACTCTATGATCACTAATGCCCTCAACAGTGTTTACCTTAATTACTTGTTGCGGTATATTTGTTGCCAATAAATCAAGAATGTTGTCCCCTCTGTTAGGCGTCGTAGCTATCTGATGTAGGGCATTTGATGAGAACGTGTGCAGCAGGGACTCGCATATATCTTTGTCTCTTCCTCCTAATATGTAACTGTAGGTCCTCCAATCTATAGACGGCGTATTGAAATCTCCACCTATGATTAAATTTCTTTCGGTGTCCCTGGAAGTGATGTTCTTTATTTGTGCTTCGAGTTCTAAAATTGAGGTGACGTCGGCGTTAGGTGGCCTGTAGTATGCGCACACGAATATTGTTTTTGATTTAGGGCATCTAATAGAGCACCATACAGATTCTATGCTGGTATCTGGGAGGGTTTCCGCTCGGCTGACTATGGTTTTCTTTACAGCTATAAATACTCCGCCTCCGGTTCGGTTGGACCTATCTTTTCTGTAAACATTAAATGATTTAGGAAAAATTTCACTATCAGAAATATCGTCCGTCAGCCAAATTTCTGTGCCAATAATGACGTTACACTCCGTGCTATGAATAAGGTGGTGAAATTCTGGAATCTTATTTTTTAAACTAGTGTTGGGGGCGAAGGGTACACGTGGAACGAAGGGTAGAAGTGTTCCCCGATATGCGCGGAAAGGAGGAAGCTGGCCTCAATTGTCTACGATTGACTAAGACTCGGCTTTTTTTTATATACAATTAACGTTTAGCGGAAGGTTACTTAGCGTCTCCGTTAACTTGATGTTAACCAATACTTTGGTATATGAGACTGTTGGTGAATTGGTTTTATTGACGAGAGAATGTATTAATTTAAGTTTTTATGCAGAATAAATAATTAACTATTGGTTAAAAACCGGGCCTGGTAGTTTTTACACTCCTGCCTCTGTAGGCTTGTACTGTGTGAAGCTTATTTATTTGAATAGTATATCAGTGAAAAAGTTGTAATAAAGTACTTGAACAATAAGTTTGTTCTGATTTTCATAGTATTCATTAAAAGTCCTAACTTCTCTTGGGACTTCTTCATTGGTGTTCATCTCTATTCTTTCAATCGTCATCTTCAATCGATATTTGATGCATCATCCTATGTTCACACTTAAGTGGTATGTGGACTTCAGCGAAGTCCACTGTCCATGAGATGGGACGTGAAATAACGGACCCCTTGGAAGCTCCCGCCTAAACCCCGCAAAACTACCTATGCTGGATTTCTCTCCTTCCTAGCGTCACTCTCAGAGTTACCCTAAACATTCGGGTGCGTCTTTGTCGGTAACACATCTGTGAGTTTTACAGGAATATACCTTTCTCGGAGGGTATTATTTAGCGGTGTACGACTGCCCTGTCCTTTGCAGGGTGCCCCAACGCGACGCTCTGGAAAGTCGCGACGTCCCCGATGCCGGTTCAAGCGATGCCGGTTCAAGCCACGGACACAAGCGTTACGGTTCGATGGCTGATATAAAGCCCTTACGGATGACGTTTGTTGTCTTGAATTTCCCCTGAACTGTTAGGCAAGTATCGGCCGACGTCTGAAATTTCACTTAAAATTGTATTACTCATTTTTATTTTTACTAACAGAGTATTTATAAAGTTATTCTATTGTTGTTTAATTACACTTATCTAGTTGATACATTTTGTTTTTATTAAAATCAGTGCGCTAGCACAATTTAGGTGAATTGGTAGATAGGATTAAATTGGGAGTTTTGGAAGGGTTTATAAAAACCCGGCGGCGCAATTAGTTCACTCTTAGCGAATGGAGCGCTGGGGTCATATCATTTGTGTCTCATTCGATGGAAGGAGAAACTGTGGTAATTATAACCCATGATTGTTTATTAGCTGCGCAAGATGAGCGTATGTTGCATCGCAGAGCTAATAACCACAGTGTCTAATATATGGTATATTATGAATCACGGACATAGAGGCTCTCTCATTTGCATTGAGGTGTCTCACGGCTCTACCCAATGCGTGACGATCAATTCCTCTACCCTCGCTCTTCCCTACTTTCACAAACTCCCCTTCCTCACCCTCACAGAATCTCATCCTTACCCTATCCACATTCCGAGCCTCTATTCCCATTGCTTTGGAGCGTGTGCAAAATGCAGCGGGGTCCCAGTGCACGGCCGTGAAGGGATGAGGGAGCGGGCTAGCTTCTGCTCCTCTCTCCCTTGCTCTCGTAAATGTTTGACGAGGAAGGGATGTGGAGGGAGATGTGGGGCATTGGGGGGACGGGGGGGAGCGAAGGTGGCGAGGGAGATGGAGAGTGAATAAAATACGGCGGGGCTGTCCCGAACTCTTCTGGAGGAGTGAGTGGGCGGAACTTCCTCTCTCGTGCGATGAATTCACGGCAAGGTGGGCGGGGTTTGGCGGTACGGACGCCGCGCCGTGACGCAACTCCGACTCGCAAGAGGCCACAGCACTATCACGGGGACTGATCGAAGACGCCATCAGCTTTTTTATCAATAGAGAGCTTAATAGGCTAGTGAAAAGATAAGTGTGGTCAGGCAGTTGAAAGCAAAAGAAAAAAAAATTCTAAGCCAGCATTTCGGCCATCTATGTCCGCAATTTCCAACCTGTGGTACGCGTACCTAGAGGTATGCGTGTTTTGCGGTGTAAAATGTTTAATAATGGCGGAATTACGTATGTAATTGCATTAAAACGTTAAGCCTAGCTGAATCATTTGGTACTCGTCGGTAATGTATTCCTAACCTTCACACTTTTCGCAATTGATCACCTTCACGCCAATTATCATGCATTGAAGCGTGCAGTTACAAGAAAGTCGCGTTATCGAACGATATTTGATAAGAGAATTAATAAGCGTTTTCTCATAGAGGGGTACACTTAAGAGAAATGTTGACCAATGAATACACAATTCAAAAGATATTGGGAAACGCTCATCTAGGTGTCTATATGCCGGTTAAGATAGAGGTGGAATACGTGGTTTAGTTTGTTACTCAAAAGAGCGCATGTATCTTCCGAGTACTTGAATAAGGTAAAATTTCTAAGTCTAACTCTAGGTCGACACACTCTATTGTCGAGTTTTACGTCAACAAGCCAAGTCCAGCACCGATCCAGTTCATTTATGGTCTCTTATAGTACCTAGATGATGGTATAAAAGTTTATGTACTTTCTTATTCATCCAGACTTATCATTAATAAAATATCAGCTGCTTAATACCCGAAATTAATTTTAATTTCTTTAGGAAGCGATTATTTTTATAACAATGAAATCCTCCATTGGACTGATTTACGTTTTACGCGATATTAATATTTTGCAACTTATCCGAGCTAAAGAATTGATAATGATGATGGCAAATAAAAGAGTTATGAGACTTAACAATGAATTTCAAACATTTCCTTCTTATTTTTGTTATTTAGATGACGCGTCGTACTGGCAACTACGGTTAGGTCCCCTGTGGTATCTTTTTTTATGTAACAGTGGCTGTAATCATATACCTTTGCCTAGTTTCAGTGTATTTTATCGTTTTAAAGTATTTAGGGTGGAAATATCGTCCGTTTTTTACCTTAACCTTTACTCCATTATCGAATTCCACATTGCTACATATACTCGTATTTTGTTTTGGTGATTTCTTTCTTATCACTCCATTTTTACGTTTCCCATTATCGGGCAATGACGCTACAATGTAGACTGGGGACGAAAACAACTTGTTCGTATAAACCCCGCTGAAATTTGCCTTGAATTGAGATGTGATTGCCCATCTAGCTACCTTACCAGCAGTCGGGTTCGAATCCCGGTTACGGCAAATACTTTTTTCATGGCGAATATCACCCTCTTTGGTGTTTGAAGGTTAAATATTTCCAAAGTAGGTGAATCATGACATAACTGAGGTGTTATTTCATTGACATAAGCGATATTTTTATGTTTAATAACTACCTCTCTCCTTTTCCTTTTATCCTAGCGCATTTCCATTTGATACCATAAAATTTTGATAATAATTTACTACCTAATCCTCTTAATTACTGGCTCTTTCTTTGAAATCTCCAAAGCTAGGTAACAAAAGAATTCACCATAGCAATATTGGTCTAGTGAGTTAAAAATTTCTAGCTTATCTCTTGCAATTTCCTTGTAAGTTGGAGAATACTGATAATATTTGAGCTTTCGCGCTATGTAAAGATTATTTACTATCATAAAAATTCAAGGCGCGTCGCCTTTTTTGAGCAGTGAAGGTTTATATATTTTCATACAATGCCAAGAATTAAATATGGCAAGTTATATTGCGCTTCTATGCAATCAAGGGTTTTATGGGCGACTTTCAGGTGTTTGCGTAGCTCTATGCAGCATTGCAGCTGAATACACTAGTCACCTGAAATAGCGATGCGAATCCTACTGGATCTATGCAATCTTTTAAGTGGAATTCGTGGATCAAATAGAACGTGGTTTGTCTCTACGAAAGTCGCTAATTTTAATTTTCCACGCCTTTGACTGATGCTGTAACGCTTTTAAAAGTATTTCGGGAAGCTGGTTGGCGGGATGCTAGATTGTGGAGAGAAGATGGGAGTGTTTTGAAGGTGGCAAGGGAGTTAAAAGATCCTTCCCTTCCCATAGGGGATAGGGGTTTACAGCAGACTGGCGTAGATTGCGTTCATGTTGAAAAGGAAATGAGCTCAATAATAGCGCCGGATAGGGATGGAGGTTGGCCTATGGAAGGGTGCTTGGGTTGAGAGGCTTTTGACTTGTAAGGGTTGGGAAATGTTGGAGGAAGGCTAAGAAGCAGGCAGATGAGAAGAGAGGTTATAATAGAAGCGGACAAGATAGAAATGGAAAAATGAATTGGAGCAAGAGGGATGTGGACAAGCGAGAGGATGTGGGGGAGAATAAAGAGGATTGCGGAGGTGGTTCCACCGTAAAATGACTTAAATGTCATTTTATTCATATTCTGTCTACTTGTGGAAAAACTTGTCCTCTATCTGATATGAACAATAACATAACAACTTTCCACACTATTTTATTCTATAATTGAACTTGAAATTACATGGTTTTCAATGGGGGGATGAGAGAAACACGAGGAAAAATAATATTTTTCCATAAAATATAAATGTCATTTTCGTGGAAAACTATTTATATGAAGGCAATAATCCAGAGAAATGGAATAAAAATAAAATATAGGCATCTTACCACCTTATTATTGTAGTTATTAGCTAATTACTGCCGTATTTGAAGTCAAAATGCGGTAATTTATAGGAAATGGCGCTACAGTCGGCTCCAATGGCTGAAAAAAAGTGCTAATTTAAAATAGATTCGCGGAATAATCTGAATTTTTTTCTACTTTACTTTTGGTTTTCTGTAGGTAACGCATTTCTCAGCGAAAGTAGGATTATTTGGACAAAATATAAAAAATGTGGAATTTAGTAGATGCTTGTTCTGACTCACACAGTCACGGCGGAACCTCCGGAGGTAGGGAAAATTTTTTCGGAGAAATTGTTTGCAGGGAAAGCTTTTAGAGGATAACACTCGTTGGTCGCGAGTGAGGACGGGAGAAGGTTGGACTGGTGTGAGGAGAGGGGGAGGAGATTATGCAGAGACGAGAGGGTGAAAAGGGGGTGGGAATGGGAGGGGGGAAATACATTTTATTAAATTAGGAGGAAAATACGAGGCACGTGAGGGCTGAGGCTTTCAGGATTCCTCCCATTTGGGAGAGCTGATAACTGTGGCTGCCTTAATTATTTTATTCCGGTGAAAGAAAGAATATATATGGGCTTTATGTCTACACATGTCAAGTCGTGTGGTCGGAAAATGTGGAACTCTTGAAACTGTTGGTTTCGCTAGCAGGGGGAAGGACAATCCCCATAGAAATTTCGTCGTGCATATGCATGATGGCTATAAATAAGAGGCGCATAGGGGCAAATTCATTTTGACTTATAATTTAGGTGATATGCTATTCATGACAAATGATCATTGACATTGAGACGTACAATGGTAAAAAAAGGAGAATGACATTGAAATAAATGGCTGCATTTAAAACATGCGATTTTGTTTAGTGTCTAAATCACTTGATATTTTTTTATGGCGGACTTCACCTTATTTGGTATTTATCAAATCTGATATTATTGGTGGAATCTGTCACAGAAAACTTTGACGAGTGATACTATAGTTTATATTTATCCACTTTGCCAACACATTTAATGCTTAATAACAAACGCCATGTCTCTTTAATTTCATTCAGTACTTATCCAGCATTTTATTTCCAAGCATTTGGAAGATGAAGATCTACCAACACTCCGCCGAGATAGGAATTACCTCGAATGCTATTAGAGGAATGATATGATGTGAGAGTTAAACCATGAGTTGAGACGGGAAAACCCTCAATCTTCTAATTTAATGAAAGAGCTATAAATTGGCCGAAGGGAAACATCATTAACGCGGTATTTTTATAGCCTGTCTTCATAACTTAGTAGCATAACTTTTTCTGCCTAATTTTAAATTACCATTTGGAAATTTTGAATCTGGAATGATTTTTTCAAGAGTTAGTCGTTCTAAATCGGCAATGTTGGGTTTATCCTCCGCGAAGTGACATTGGTGTTTTAAGCTTGTCCACGTCTCCTATACTACAATGTAGGCTTGAGAGGAGATCACCTAGTTCACATAAGCCCCTGTTGTAATTCGCCTCGATTTAAGACTGCTTAGTGATGTAGCTGTCTAGCACACCTGACTGAAAGTTGGGAGACCTGGGTTCAAAACCTGGCCAATTTAAATGAGTTTTTCATGTTTTATGTAATCCCTTTTGGTGTACATCCATGAAACTAATCACGGGACGAATCATGGACTGGAACGGATCCTGTCCATGAAGTAGCCCAGAGGAGAGGTGAGCACATGCAATTGGCTGAAGCGAAAAGGTAGAAGGGGAAGGAGGGGTTGGATTAGGGGGTATTTTGTGGATCTCCTACATTCTGTTTTGGGTCAAGAGCGATAAACAGATGAGGAGGTGGAGAGGTTTGCTGGGGCCCGATCGCTTACCGTCGGGAGATAAAGTGAAGCCCCGGGCGAACATTTAAGTTATCGCCGGCTCGATCCCACCAAAACACCACCGCCTCTCCCCAACCAATGTTCCCATTCCCCCATGGCAGTAGCCGTGGTTGTGCGTGATGGTGTCTCAGTGACGTGGGGGAGCATAGCGGGTCTACAGATTAACTGGATCGCTCACAATTGCTCACGCTGACGCATCTACTTCTACAAAGTACCCTGCAAGCCACCTCAGGGATGTGTGGCAAGGGGTGAGTATTCACCAACACGCATTTCACTATACCCTAAAGTTAGTGTAACTACGACTAATTATGCATTAGCATAAATCGCTAATGCTTGTCACGAGTCAAAGCCTTACAAGCATGCACTACTACACTACAGATATTATCACAATGGAGAGGGACCATTAATATATATGTATTTTCCAACTACACAAATGGACAGAGACTCAAGACTTATGTAGAAAACATGCACGGCGTGCTGTTAGCACTAGGTAACAGATAAGGATTCAAGTACATATTATGGAGTACGTCTACTACTAAGAGCTACACTACCTAACGACAAACCTAGATAGAAGTCTCATTGGTAGCTGTCATGGTCCCTTATCGTTCGTGGAAAAAATTACATTTTAAATCTGTCCGTTCTGCAGTCGAGTTCCTTAATTTTATTCTTATTATCTGATCAACCGTAGCATATCGGATTTCGTAAAATATTATCAACGTCGTCAGAGAATAGACCGATTTGGAACTTACTTAATATATTGAGTCTAAATTTTAATCGACGGTCTAAAAGCGTTTCCCATTCCAGTTGCTGCAAAAGGTCAGTAACACTAACGAGATTATCATAACGGCCTTTCACGTATCTTGCCGATCTTCGATGCACGCGTTCTAACTCAGTTTCGAAGCTTATCTCATAAGGATCCAAAATACTGGCAGCATATTTTTGTTTACTCCACGAGAGATCATTAGTCAGTTTAACTCCGAGTTATTTAACCGATTCTACAGACTCTAATTTGCTGTTGTTTATGCAATAGCTGTTACAAGGAGCGTTTTTCTGTATCCAAAAATTCATAACTCATTTTTTCAGGTTTGATTCTAGCTGTCACGCATCGCACTACTCCTGTATTGCCTCGAGGTCCTTAGTTAGCTCTTCCTTATCATTAGGGCTACGAATTTCTCTATACACCACTGCGTCGACTGCAAATAATCTAAGCGTGCTGTTACTGTTTCACCGATGTCGTTTATGTACAAAAGGAACAGAAGTGGGCCTATGACACTTCCCTGTGGGACACCCGATGTGACTTTTACTTCATTAGAGATAGCGCATACTTCTGGGCACGCATCATCAATAATAATTTCTGCACCGCAGCGAATTGTCAATGTTGCGTATTAAAAATGAGGTAATGAGAGGAGTACCTAAAGCTTGTGAAATCCCAGTACGAATTGGCTTCTTGTAATTGGAAGATTAATTGGATATAATTGATCTTGCACACGTTGTTGCTTATTTTTGTTGAATATCATTACACTGGTAGCCTGATCTGTTTCTTTGAAAATTGTTTTCTTTATAGCTTTTCTTAAACTATACATACTCTTGGTCATGCATGCATAGATTATGATATCGGCCATTTTGCCGAGTGTATTGCTATAATTTGGCTGTGCCCATATTTATCGTGATTGGAAGACCCCTTTGATGGGTATACAGCACTTTGAATTTTGAAAATTGAAGTGCTATTAGTGTTCGTAGTCTCCTTTAAAATATAATCCAATATTAATTTTTTATTTCTGTAATAGATTCACATGTTATATTAGTATTATGCATTTAAATAATACTACGTATAAGTATTTAAAGATCGAGTTTGACCTGAGGACGCTGGTTGCAATACCAGCAAAACTTTTGTCATCAACAAGTTCTAACGCGGGAAAAAACAGGAAACAATAGAGAGATCAAGGGTCTACGATTGTTAATTTTACTGTGATCGGAAAATATGGCCAATTTTCAAATTCTCACCTGTGCGATTTCATTATTTTCCCCGTTGGAAAAAAATAATGGCACTGAACTATGTGGAAAGAATGGCAAGAAGAAAAAAGGTTTCTTTTTTTGCGTTGGTGTCGCGAGAGGAGTGATGCTTCTTCTTCCATAACTTCCTCTTCTCGTGATCCCCATTCTCAGACACTTGTTTATACCTCCGCGGGTGAACGCGTGCATCGGGCGAACGTGGAATGAATGGTTGCTCAAACGTTAGGCGTTTGTTTTGGCTCCGACCGAAAAAGTACGCTTTCCCCCTACGAACTTGGCTCTTTCATCTCAGGCCTCGATTGGATACTAAATCCAGGATCACTTCCGTCTAAAGGGGGGAGGAGTAAAAAGATGGGGTGTTTTTATTTTTTTCCAGAGTTCGTGCATGGTGAAAACATTCTGCTGACGTGTTCATTTACGTATTTGATATGAAGATAGGTAGTTTTTAATGTTTTATGATTGTCATTTGAACCAGTTATTCATCATAAAATAGGTATTCTTCAATCGAAATAACTTTTGGCGGTCGTTTTAGTATTTGCTCTGTCATCAAATCATTATTTTACCATATGTGTTGCGGTAATATTCAATTAAAGCGTCAGCTTACCTAAATAAAAGATGGGAAAGTAGGTATATGTACTGTGCGGCTTATTGCTTTATTTTAGTCGATAGATTTTTTTCCTCCCAACAAATAAATGGCTTAGTTTATCGCCGAAAGTCCGGAGGGCCGAGGTTCGAATCTCAGACCACGAAACCTTAGTCATGTGGCAATTTTACGTTAATCTGAAAGTATTAGGCCTGAATATTGCCTCAAACTTGGTATACGTTCCAGCAAAGAAATCATCACCTCGGAAGTCATCAATAATTCGGAAGTCTTTAGGTTTGTTTATTCTTATAAGGTTATGTTATAATTCTCACAATGTAATATAACCTTAAGTTTAGTAGATATCAAGCAGTTAGTTATATCCTGTTTGAAAGACAATTTTTATATTAGGATTAATTACAAAATATGAGGCAAAATGGAGTTTATTTGAAAATTAGGGCAACAATAGTGTTTGGGCGAGAGCTCCAGTACACATTCCGAGCTTGCAAGGATTTTGCAAGCCAATGCTTATGGAATAAAATTGGAGCTTACCTCGCTTATAATGAAGAATATCTGATCCACCTTGCTGATGTTAAAAGTGTAGATGTGCTACCCCAAAGCCGCAACGCGTTACAGCAAATACATTTCCTCGTAAAACTTGTAATTATGGCGCAAATTACGCTACGCCATAAATTTATAGCTCAGCTTGGAGTTCGAAGTCGAAAATTACTCCATATTCTCACTCAAGAACGGGTTCATACACACGGGATAATTAAACAAACTTTGGCTGATAATTGCTGCTGGCTAAATGTTGAAGTTAATTATGAAGCGTGACTGAATTCCCGCAACTGAAGTTCGCTCCACGCGGGAGCCGGGCGAAACGACGACCGACTTAAAGCAGGCTGCAGACTCGCTCAAGGCGGAGTCTACATCACTTCCCGAAAAGTGCGCGCCTCCCAACATATAAAGCCCCCGCACTGCGTTTATTTCTCACTTCATGACTGCCTCCGCCACTTGCTAATCAGACCCCTTGCCAATCCCCCACGACACGCCACCTATGAGGTCAGTTCTCTGGGTAACATGCTTGGAAAGTTTCACGTGCTGGCATCCACGCTCAGCTGCTTGCAAGGAGGTCCAAGCATACTGGAGGCACCATTTTTCCCGTGCCGAATGTCTGACATAATAGTCAGTCAACTTTCATCACAAAAAAGTGGACGAACATTCTTGGAACATATTTTTAAACGTAATCCAATATCCAATATCCTCCATGTAATCGAATTTCAGCGATTATTTCGCGAAAACACTCCTCCCATGCCCTATTTGCTCTTTGTCATGGCGAAAATCTTATAAAATGTCGTGAACAGCAAAGGTTTTTCTCATTCTTTTATTTCAGCATAAAATATTCTGAAAAGTTTTGTACATCACTAAAAATATTAAGGCAATCAGTAATAATTTGACAACTGTTATAAACAAGTCCCTGTCAGGATTGGTCGACGCAACACTATTAGTATTTGACAGCGGGTAGTAGTTTGCGCCTGAAAAAGGGGTGTCACTGGCTGTGCACAAGTACATGACGATACGTGCCTCGTCGATTAGGTGGCACTTAAGTAGTGCGATGCATGAAATAGTTGATCACTTCACTTTAGAATTGGCCTCGTAAGGATTTTAATTTTTTTGCAATGCGTCAATTGAGGTCATGATCATTGCTATGTGTTTGAAGGCATAATTTTTCATTTTAACTTAACTCGAGAGTGATTGATGAAAGCCTACACTTTCAGCTAAAAGACAGACTTTAACTTACACTACAATCGACTCACATTAGAAAATAGAGTCACGATAGATTGTGTTTGAGAGACCATGAAAACTTTCAGTATCACAAGCACTCTTCTACTTTCATAGCTACTCACTCCACCTAATTAAAATAATTTAAATAAACGGAACAATATTGTGCAACAAATGGTTTACAAAGCCATCCCTGAGATTAATGACAGTGCCAATGGGCTAAAATCACTTTTCAGGCACTTTGTCTTTCAAAATTACTAACCAGAAAACACTTTCCCAAACTTCCCTCAAGCTTGCTTTTTACAACAACAGAAATCTGTTGAGCAGCCACATCGATAGAATGGACCTCTTGCATCTCTCCGGCATTCACTCTATACCATTTAATGTAATTTAACTGTGACTCAATTTATGCCGGACAATCTGGACATAATTGATCCCGGTCTTGGGGAATGATTTTTCCTCTGTGGAATGTCGCACTCATGTGCACTTGCGGGTGACTCCGTAAAGGTAAATACCGTGGCTTGTCGCGGTATCCTCAAAATTGGTACAAGGATGTCCTACAGATGTAACATAGCGAGCGTAACCATATATCAAGAATTAACTCAATTGTGAACATGCAGGTGAAAAATGTTGATGAGACAAGGAAGCGAATTGGAGAGGAGGTAGTAACCAGTCGTCCAAGAAACGAGGGTACAAGTGAGCAATCTATGGAAAATGACAATGAAACAGTTCGTGTGCCGGGCCATCCCCATTGTTCCAGTACTAGTCCACACAGCACCAGTGCCGGTTTACTCGTGAAACAAACAACTATGGGTAGATTTGTCACGAAGAAGATCAATTACATCTTGAAGAAGAAAATCGAAAAAGCACTGCTTGGACTATTTACACACGATTTTCAACCTCTTTCCGTCATTGAAAACACCGATTTCACAAAATTTATGAATACCCTAAACTTAAAAAAAATATGAATTCCCTCACAGAAAAATTTTTCTAGTTGTTTGATCCCAGCAAAATATAAACAGTTAAAGAAAGTTGTATTAGAGAGCATAAAAATGCCAGCAGTGTTTGTTTAACGACAGAATGCTGGACTTCCAGCGCTAGCAAAAATTACCTCGCAGTGACAGTGAACTATATAACTGATTACTTCAACGTACAATCTTTCTTGCCTTGATCTTTCCAAATATTTGGGTCACAAACCAGGTTAAATTAAGCAAACGGAATAATAAATATACGAGTAGTTAACTATTATTATCTTAAAAAAAAGTACTCTTTGTTTTTTCTGACAACGCTAAAAAATATTTTAAAAGCCATAATAGACGACCTAATATGGCAGCACTTTTGCTGTTTTGCTCATTCACTGAATTTAGTTTTGGATGTTGCGCTAAATTTGGTGAAAACATTACGCAAAATATACAAAACATTGTATCTCGCTTCAAACGAAACTACTTTGGAGACAGAGAAACTTCTAAATTTTCAGAAAGATTTGGAAGTAAATTTTCCTAAAATTATCATAGAGCAAGTCCCAACACATTGCAACTCTGCGCACTCTATGTTGAAACAGAAAGCGTCAGCTATCATTTACCGCTGAAACTGATCTGCTGTTTGCTACAGTTATTTGAAACAGTTGTCTGACCAAAACAGTTGATGCTGCAGCCGTTTCGTTCCGGCAGCACTTTAATCCACCGCTAACTCTTCAGTCTTAAACGTTTACGAATATATGGAAATAAGTATTTTAAGCATGAGAGAAAACTGGTGATTTTCCATCATTAAAAATCTGGTAACATTAGTGAATGACGATTTTTTATTGAATCTACGAGGTGGCTTATTTCAGGAATTATGTCATTGTCCCTTGTCGTTCATGGGAAGAATGACATTTTGGGTCTGTCCGTTCTGCAGTCTAGTTCCCTGGTTTTATTATCATGATCTGATCTACCGTGGTATGTCGGATTTCGTAAAATAATTTCTGTTTGAAGGCTTTCGCATCTTTTCTTATCTATGTAGGATGATGCTTTCGGGAAATTCTGTGTATTGTTCATCATGAAAATCTCAGCGTTTCGCTTCTCTTACTGGAAGCGTCATCAGGTTATGAGCGATTTCCGGCTTTAGGTCGCTCTTATATAGCATCGATGTCCGTTGCACCATTGCTCGGCCGATATGAATATTTTTCGGAATACGTTAGCCGTTGGGATTTGCTGGAGCCAAGAACCCTTTCCAAACCCTGCTAAGGATATATCCATCCTCCCTATTAAAATTGATTGGCCTTTTGGCTATTTCTATGATCTATGATTAGGTTATTTCTATCTCTATTGGCCCCCTGCCACACACCCCTGAGGTGGCTTGCAGGGTATTTTGTAGATGCAGATACAGATGAATACTTATCCATGTTTAATTTCTTTCTTTTTATCGTCTTCTCTTTTTTCGAGGTATATATTAAGTTAATGTTCATGATGTGCGTTTTCCTTCCTCTGGCCAATAGGAATGACATATTCTGATTGAGTTAATACGTTAAAATCTGAACTTGTACGATAGGTGAATAGTCAAAACTTGGGCTGAACTCGATTTGAAATTATTTTTTGTGTATCCTATGTTCAAAAATCCGTCGAAGACAACGGTAATCCTTATGCTGTGCCATCTAAAATCACGTGCGAGTGCAATATTAAAGTTTCTTCGTAACCTTCTTGTCACTCACCACCTATCATTCTGTGTTGGGGATAAGAGATAATAGCTGTCACATTAACAAGTTTCTCAGTATTATCTGAGGAACGGAGCGAAGTTGCGACTACATTTACGATATTATATAATTTTACACAACGGCTCACAAAAAACACTATTTCCAAAGGGAAAGCAATTGGAGATAGAAGCATTTCAAAGCATTTTGTCTATTTTCCTATTTGTTGCACAATTAATTGGGCTCCGGCGCATCCAGAAGTGTGAAACTCTCATAAACTCCGGCCATAAAACATATGTCGCCGTGAGAAGAACGGAAGAGAAGAAGGAGGTGGAAAATGGGAGTGTAGTTTCGTGGAAGAGTGGAGAATTTCCTCCCTTTTCGGGGCTCGCCAGGAGGCGTCCGACCCTCCCCCTTTTGGTTGCGTGCATGCATGTATACAAGAAATGGAAGGGACGAAGGGTGGTAGTCATCCCCCGCCGCACAGCTCCTTTCCTTTTACGAGCAAACCGTATACAAACTCTCTAACGACCCCGCGAAAACTCTAAGCAAATTAAAATTTCACTCGGCAAGTGAAACCTAATTTGTACTTCGCGGGGAGACCCAAGAAAGTCTTCTCCCCTTGCAAGGAGCTGCTCTCCCTCCTCTGCGGTGGTCGGGACGCGCCCGAGTTCTGCGACTCAAACTGCTACTCTCTCACGACGATTTCTCTCTCTCGGTCCTCAAGGAACTCTTCTCCCTCACGCCTCTCCTCATTGTTTACTCCACCCTGTATCTATCCTCCAAACCCACCTAACTCTCCCAACCCCAACCTCAGCCCCCCCCCCCTCCATCCCTGTCCTTCCGTCACTACTTCCCCCCCGTGGCATGGAGTGTGCATATCTCTCCCTCCCTTCCTTTGATTTCCCTTCTCCTGTTTCTGTTCCCACCTGTCGCCCTCTTGTGTTTATTTGCTTCCCAACCGCGCGCCCTCCCAACGTATCCGTCGTACGCTCCGCACTTTCCTCGCCCCTTCCCTCCCCCATTCTTCCCCCCCTCCCATTCTTCCCTCGCCGTGTATCTCATCTTCCGTTCCTTGTCATCCTCTGTCTTGCACAGCTCTCGCCTCTACTCCCTCTTCTTTGACGTGCATTCCCTTTTATTCTGTCGCCTCCTTCGCATTTTGGAGACTTTGAAGCCATGACTATTCCTTTCATCTTTCGGTAACCTTTAAAATATAGATGAAGGGAGAAATACAGGTTAAGGTAGTTTGCGCGAAAAATCACTTCACCTATAATTTGATGAATTTGGCATCATTTTAAAGAAACAACTCTCATCTTTCCAATGATATAAAAATATCAACCTCTTGCCGAACTAATTTTAGAGCAATTTACCTGTAAATATAAGATGTTTTACATGGGATAGATTACGGCTGAGCGCTCCAGAGGGAGAATATTGAAGGAAATAGGAATTTATAACACCTAGATTGCGTCAAAAAACTTACGGTGTATAGAATGCATGTTTTCTCAATTATTTATACAAATAATTTATTACTCACCACAGTAACTTTTACAGAATCGCAAAAAAAACCTCCCGGTTTGAAGGGTTTTCAGCAGTTCGGCGGGAAAAAATGAGTCAAGTTAGAGACTTATGCAGCTTTATTTATTTAATTACCGAGATTTTGGGCATATATAACTATATATTTGCGCTATTAACATTAAAATATTTATTTCGTAAATCTTACAGACGCTGAATCAAAGAATAAAATTCGAATACGGTCTCCACTATGACTAGGGATCTATCTCACTCAAACCAGCTTAAATTTTTTGTGCAGGTACGAATCAGACAATTTTTTGCCGGACGTTCAACATGTTTTGCTAGATCCAATGTATCACGGGAGAAACGATCACAGGAATAAGATAAAGGAAATAGACTACGTAACCGATAGATTTAAAATGTCATTTTTTTCCACGTGCAATAAGGGATCATAATAGTTGCGATAGATCAATTATATGAAACTCCCACCCTCACTAGGTAAAGTAGAATGTTCACTTGTGTTGAATAGTATAGCATAATTACTAACACTCTACACGGCTTGATATGTTCGACATTAATTTGTTCTCTGCATGAAGTAGTATCTCGTAGCATTCATAAATTAATAGTAATAGTAATATTAACCACTCGATGTCTCTTTAGCAGTGTACTGCATGTTTATTAACGTAGCACTCTCCCAGTTTCTGGTTTGACTGAGCACTATTCTCCTGACTGCTTATTGATCTGCGCTTAGCAGCCGGGGGAACGTGCGAGGTCCCGATTTATACATCTACAAAATACCCTGCAAGCCACTTCAAGGGTGTGTGGCAGGGGGTGAGTAGTCACAACATGCATTACATTATACCCTATAGTTAGTGTAACTGCGACTAATTAGCATTCCTCGCTAATGCTTGTCACGAGGCGAAGCCTCACAAGCATGCACTGCAATACAGATAGGCTACCAATGCGGTGGCACCATTAGTATTTATGTATTTTTTAAATACACAAATGGACATATATTCAAGAGTTAAGCTGAAAACATGCATGGCGTGCTGTTGATACTAGGTAACAGATAAGGATTCAATTATTTGGGAGTACTACTACTACTAACAATAAGAGCTACACTACCATGGACATGGACACACATAGTTAAAAGTCTCATTGGCAACTGTTATGGTCCCTTATCGTTCGCGAGAACAATGACATTTTAAATCTTTCCGTTCTTCAGTATAGTTCCTTAATTTTAATCTCATAATCTGATCTACCGTAGTATGTCGGATTTTGTAAAATGTTATCAACGTCGTCAGAGAATAGACCGGTTTGGAACTTACATAATAGATTAAGTCTTAATTTTAATCGACGGTCTGAAAGAGTTTCCCATTCCAATTGCTGCAAAAGGTCAGTAACACTAACGAGATTATCATAACGGCCTTTCACGTATCTTGCCGATCTTCGCTGCACGCGTTCTAACTCAGTTTCGAAGCTTATCTCATTAGGATCCAAAATACTGGCAGCATATTCCAATTGGGGTCTAACAAGGGAGAAGTAGCTGATTTCCCTAAGTTTATCGTCGCACTTGCGAAGCACTCTTTTAACAAATCCCAATTTACGATTAGCTTGACCGGTGATTCTCCGAATATGTTTACTCCACGAGAGATTATTAGTCAGTTTAACTCTCTCGGTATTTAACTGGTTCTACAATCTCCAACTTGCTGTTGTGTATGCATTAGTGGTTACAAAGAGAGTTTTTCCGTTTCCAAGAAGTCATAGCCGCTCATTTTCTCAGGTTTTATTCTTATTTGTACTGGGAATAATAGGATTTAATTTGTACTGGGACGAGTGCAGCATGCCTGGTGTGGAATCACCCAGTGCCACACACCCTACTGGTGACTTGCACGGTACTTCGTAAATGTAGATGTAGATGAAATATACATTTCTGATTACAGTTAGAGTGAAACCCTTTCAAACAATTGGAAATATATTATCATGTAAATAATGTCTTGGTATTGGAACTAAACTAGAAGAAATCGGTTCTAATGTTTGCTCATAACTATCAAGACTTGAAATTAATTCGCATGTTTAAAGGCCGTTTAACACGGTAAATTTGTTTGTACAAACTCTCCCGTGAACTCTTGCATGAGGCAAAATGTATCGTGTAAAGCGGCAAATTGTATGAACCCTTGTGCGAATGTCTCAATGCCTGCACGGGAAATAGAACCTGTTCTAATTTCGTTGAGACAAACGTACAATCTCACGTACAATCGTTGGTACAAAATCTTTCATCGTGTAAAACGGCCTTAACGCAGAGTAATATCATTTAGCCGTTTAAATTTGATATATCTTGATTACACGTAAAACAGCTTTAAATTTTTTCAATTAATGTTTTTTCATAGTGATCAGTGCTTAAACCTAAGTTAATGCTAATGCGTATCACCAAGATTCATTTCTTATGCAGGGCTTCAATTTTTTCAGAGCTACACATCTTCCTCGCAATGAGAATATGAGACATCTGGAAATTATTCTATTTTTGAAACTTGTTGGAATATGCGATATATCTATTTTGGTATAATAAGACGTCTATTGCTAAATACACGTGAATACTTGTTCCCAAAACACTCATAGCCCGAGAGCGTTCCCCAAAGCTTCTACTAGTCCACTCTCCTGTGAGTTCAATCTTATGCCACCTTGACTAGCCTCCATTTTTGTTATCCAAACGTAAGGAGCATAAGTTATTTGGGGCTTCATATAGTTAAAAAGTGGCCACGCACTTCGATTCAAGTGAATAATTTTACCTTATCACTTCATTGCTTCATTTTCTCCACTTCACGATGTCCCCAACGCAGCGAGACAGTCGCCTTCGCCGAAAGACTGTATGTTTGTCGTCCAAAAGTGACATCTTTAGGATTCCGGAGGCTTTCAAAATCTTAGGATACATCACACGCCACTCACACGCAAGGGGGACGAACAGAGGACAATCACCGTCTATTCAATACCGTACCTACTATCCCATTCCGTTCGTAGTCGAGCCTAGATTTTCGGGGATTGCTATGGTTCATAGTTTGAGTGCAGTGAGAAGACATATAATATTAAGTTCATTGAATGATTATCATGTTGCAGATTATCCACTCTATCCACCATCTTATCTTTACTGGAAGATATGAATGACATTCACGATAACATATCTTATCCCACCTCTAAGTTATCAGCCTGCTTTTAGCAAAACATGGCTTCCGTTCCTACCCCTCTCCGTAAGAGTATCGTAAGAGAGCCCTTGACACAACAAGACTTTCATTATGCAACTATTTATTCCCTCTGATGCGCTTTTGAGACCACAATCTATAAGGAAAGGAGAAAATATGAATTGAATCGGGAAATAGAAGGGATGAAAAAGGTGATGTATTTTAGTGGATGAGTTTTTCTGTGTTGTCATCGTGAATGGTGTGTGGTGCTAAAATTATTGGTTTCGTTTATTCGGCGCCCCTATCTCGTATTTCCCACATATTTCCGACCTTCAGGTGTGCAGTGTATTTTTGAACTTGAATATATCCTCCTCCGCCTGTAGCTTATGGTATCTGAATTTTTACTGCAAACTTATTGTTACATGTTGCTTCCATGTGTTTACCGACTTCGAACTCATTCCACTCAATAATAATGTAACACTTTCTGACCGTCTACCTCATGAAAGGTTTCAGGCTTTCCCGGTGAATAGAGTGCATGAAGGCTTCTCGGGTTTCCATCCGGGTAATTGCGTCCATGACCGACGTTTCGGCAGCGTACTCTGCTACCGTCATCAGGGTGATGAGTGATTCATCTCAGACTCATCACTCTGATGACGGTAGCAGAGTACGTCAGTCATGGACCTAATTACCCGGATGGAAACCCGATAAGCCTTCATGCACCTGTCTCTTATTTCGCTGCTTTTGTCCTAGTAGTAGGTGTGGTTTTGCAAAGTTCCCTAGTCTAATACTCGTGGGATTTGAATATTTCTGGAAACCTTAGTATTACGAATAACCTCGCAGTCTCTATTATCTTCAATTCTCAACCCTCCTATGTCATTTTAACACATTTTTATGCCCTTATCGGTAAACACCTCTCGCAACATCAAACGGCTGCCAGCTTTCAATCCTATTCCCTGTGAACCTTGGGGGCCCAGCCTGATCACTTTCCTCCGGTTGCACTCAACTCCCCCGTGGCCTCGGTACACTTCCCCATCCTATCCTCCCCTTTAACACCTCCCCCGCCCCCTCTCCTTTCCGGCCGATTAGCCATCCCCCTCCTCTCTCCAACCCCTTTCACCCCCTCCCCCCTCTCACTCGTTGAATCCCAAAATCCGACTTGTTGCTGGGAGAGGAGAAGTGATCGCCAAGATTACGATGCACTTCGGCTGTGCCGACTTTATGATGCCGATCCCGTCGGATGCATAAGCGTCCTATCCTACTCCCGGATGCGGAGATTTAAGGGATTAGTTGAGCGTGCCGTCGCCAGGGTCCGCGGGTGAAGGGAAGGTTGATGCACTAGGGGCGAAAGGCGCAAACACATAGGGCATAGTGTAATGCATGTGGGTCCCTACTCACCCCCTGCCACACACACCCTTGAGGTGGCTTGCAGGGTATTTTGTAGAACACCTGCTCTCCTTTCTTATTCCTCTTCCATTCTTACGCCCCTCACCCCAAGTTTCTTCCCTCTCAACTTGGCTTTCATTTCACCAACTGCTCACTTAGCACTTCCTGCTATTTCACGATGTATTAGTCACCGCATAATTTTGCAAATTGCAGGTGAAAAACAAAACCTGGATTTAGGTGGACAATCATTACCTACATATACATGTACATAGTATGCATATTAAAAAAGCACTTGGTAAAATTCCACACTTTATTTACGAAAAAACCGACCCAGGTTACGGCAACTCAGTGCCATTTTCAAGGTATCTGATCGTTTTTACATACCTACATTTGACAAAGGCTATAAGCTGGATTTTTAGAGCAATTTTAAATTGTTAACTGTCAAAGTATTTTATGTAATGATCATATGTTCTCCACCCATTCTCCTCTCCTAAAAACCAGTATCCCCCCCTTCCTACTACCTCCTACCCTCGTAGTCACCAACAATCGTCCTTCACCATGTTGTTCTCACTCCTCCACAAAAAGAACCCCAGATTGATTCATCCCTCCCGCTTCTTTCTTTCCAATTTCCCTAACCCCCTCCCCCAACTCCCAGCCTTGCACTACCATCCCCCCCTCCCACTCCTTTTACCTCCCTCCCTCCACCCTATAAGGTCACCCCACTCGGACACACACACCTTGAAAATGGCACTGAGTTGCCGAAACCCGGTTTTTTCGTAAATAAAGTGTGGAATATTACCAAGTGATTTTTCAATATGCATATTAAAGATTTCCACAGAGTTACGTTACGCCGGAAATTTTTTCTCATATGTACATAGTAGCCTGAAAACTACCAGCAAGGCATGTGGCCGGGAATGATTCCACTCCAGGCATACAGCATTCGACAGAGTTCAAGGTCGAAGCTCACTCGCTCCACTAGATGCGAACCAAATTGCAGTCAGGAGAATAATGCAGGAACCATTCCCCACTGCTTGCTATCCCTCTTCCGCAGAACCTGCCCTCACCACTTCCCTAAACCTCTTCCAATTAACCATCAAAGCACATACTCTCTAGAATACTCCTCACCACTCCTCCCCTCACACCACTGGCACCTCGCTTTGCTTCCCCTTCTTCGTCACCCTTCATCTAGCCGCCCCTCCCCCCCCTTTCCACTTTCTTCTCTCCCCATCCCATTCCCGTTCCATGTAGAAAGCCATAACGCTTTTCACGGACTAATTGTAAGTGTGCACCTCATGATGGCTTGGTCAGCCAAAACACGTGCTGTGTAATTAAAAAAAAATATTTTTTTTTAATGCGGGAAGTTGCTGTTGTTTTTACTTATCCACTCGTTGTTAGTTGTCTACGCGTTAACAAATAAAACGTTTATAACTTATTGATGGAAATGAGTATATTTATTAGCCGAACCGATTGATTTCAATCGCTTTTATGTCGGTCATGGTGGCTAAAATTTAATGACAAATTTTATGCTCTGTCTAATTGCAATATGTTCGGATTGAGTTTTTAACCGGCCCACTATTAATTTATTCCCAGAGTTATCATCTCACGCTTTTTATTTTTTTTATAAACTAACTGATAGGATATCTTGGATATCACTATGGCTAATACTACGTTTGTACTATAAGTTTTTGCTCCTGAAAATTTCCTGATTACCTTTCTGTCAGCAAACCGCTTCATGGTAAATATTACGGCATTACATACATTTTAATGGACAGTTGCATTTTTTATAGATGAGAGAATGAGAGATAAAAAGTTATTAAGGTTGTCTTTGCCCTCCTGAAGTGAAGAAACTTGTGATGATTAGCTTTGCGTTGCAATAAATTATCTGAGTGGCATTTTTGTACGTCTTGCTCGTAAATTATGAATGTAGACTTTGAATGTAGAACAACAAAAGAAAAAATTCTCACTACATTATTAAATTATAATAAATCTCTTCTCTAGGGAAAACAATCACTACCTTAGCGAAGAATTGAAACTCAAATGTTCTCGGAATTCTCTTTTTTGCCTTCAATTAATTCTATTTTCTTGTTTTTAAACGAAAATACATTCGAAATTTGCCATGATTTATTCATTTATTGCTTAAACACCAGGAAATGAAATTTTTAAGCCAAAACGTTTTTCGCCAACAGCATTTATGCATTGAAGTCCAAGATTTCTTGAGGACGTAACCATGGCAGGTGATATAAATTTTCACAAAAATTTTATGCTTTTAAAATTTATACAAAACGTATCCTGAGGATAATAATTTCTGTATTTTTGTCTTTTATTCTCCTCCTTTGTACTATTTACCCTGAAAGTTTCTATAACCACTTTTTCCTTTGTCTCTTTTACGTTTTATTTACCAATTGAATTATTAATGCTGGAACTGATGAAAGTCTATCAGTAATCACATACAGTTTAATTTACTCGAAGTGAGTGGCAATGTTATTCACCATTTAATTTATATTTCGTGCTTAAATCATTTTATTGAATACCAAATACCGTCAAGGTTATTAAAATACGGACGCACGGAGAAATTTGGTTACAAAAGATCAAAATCTTTAGGCTCCTCACGTCCATGCACTAAACATACGGGATGGTGTACCTACCTCACTGAAACGGTGAGGTTTCTCTTTTGCTTCGGAGCTGCACTTGCCTCGCGGAGTATTCAGTATGCAAGGGCTTTTCCTCTTGCCGCACATCACACGGATCACGGAAACCTAATACAGTCCTTGGATTTTCCTTGGTGTCACCGGGCCCCGGGGCGACGGAGTGAATTTTACTACTGGATGGGGTCTCCTTTGGTTCAGCGGGTGTGGGAGAAGACTTCGCTTCTTTGGTAGCGTCTCTTGCATTTCAATACTCAACGATTAGGTATACTCGAGTTTCTGTGGATAGCTTTGCCACGCCTACCTCTCGCCTCAATCACTGAATCAGTAATCAAGTAGGATAGGGGAATAGGGAACAAGTAAGAGTTGAATTTAAGAAATTATTTGTTTTAAGTTTGAGCCTGAAGTTTATTATTTCATAAAATATTGTAGTAGGTAAATCTGATGAAAATACTCATTGAACTACCTTAAAGCGTGCTCAATTGAAACAATTCATTAAGTCGAGCAAATTTGGAGACCATTTTTTACCCATTACTTATACCATTCTGAAACGAGCTCAAAGAACCGGTATTCTTACCTGAATGTGCGTGATGGCCTGCGAAAACGAAATACGTTATTATCCACGACATTATCGTTGGCGTATATTGCGTAGAACATTTTGCATTACTTTTAATTAGTGCTGACTTGGCTGCAGCTTTGTGTATTTATCTCTCCCAACATTTTCTGGGGCGTTACGTGGATGGCATTTTGGGCTTCTTAGGCTCAAAACTGGATATAATTTCATCTTGTTTCCTTCTAATGTATATATTTTTTTTCTTATTTTGGAGGTGTTTTTATAATTTCCCTAAAATGTATACTTTTTCCAATATTTCATAATTAAAATTTCTCATTTTTGTATAAGTCACTCCTTATTTTCTCGTGTTATTACTATTTCAACCTTCATATTTCAAATTCCTTCTGGCACATAGGGCTTAACCGTTTTCTTTCCTTGCTTAAAATAAGTGTTTGGTAAAAGAAATTGTTGAACCACCAGTAGCATTAGGCACTTCTCATCCGTACCTATTTATGATACGTTTCAAGCGAAAAACCATTCACCTGGACATGTATGCGAACCCAAGTCCCCCAAATTCAGGCCATTTGATTACATCATGTTAGCTAGTCAGTCCTCCTCTTCTTCCATTACTTCTCCGTGTGACGAGGAATTGGGGGATCTGGGTTCAAACCCCAGTCCAGGCGAGTAATATTTCCACTGTGAACTTCACACATTTATGACTCCCATAGTACATGAACCCTGCCCAATTTTGTCTTCTAGGAATTTCTAATATGATGTATAAATATTAATGTCTGTTCACATATTCATTCTCCATCATCAAGCGCATCATTGCATTTTACTGTCATTTTACTGTTAAAAATCATCTATTTGGCACTTGTACAGTCTAAACTAAGCTATGGTTTAAATGGCTTGGGAGGACCCTATAGAAATGCAATAAACCCTGTACTATTTCTGCAAAAGAGAATAGAACGTGTCATAATGCACAAAAACCGTTTCACCCATGCATTCCCATTGTTCTTGGAACTGAAAATATTGCCTCTCAGATACTTGTTTTTTTATTAAGTACTAGAAACTTTTTATTTAAGAAGTGGTGATGAAGCAAATTCTTACCTAAGTCACAAATCATCAGTTTGCGTCAAGGAAATGATGTTTCTTTACCAAAAGTCAATCTGACGTTGTACCAAAGATGTTAATTATATTTCTCAAGAAAAATATTTAATTTCGTTGCAACATACATCAAGGAAGAAAAAAACATCCGAAAGTTTCTTTCTGAAATAAAATCCTGACTACTTCTTATAAAAAATACAGAGGTCTTTTTTTGTAATATTCATGTAATGAGTACAGAATTAATTGTAAAAAAATGAAAGCTTTTGAAATGATTTTGTTTTGGTTTTTGTTAATTTTCTACAACAGCTAATCATGTATGTATCTATCTAACTCATAACCACTGTTATCGGTGTTTTATCGTTGTATCAATTCCTCTATTATTGTCATAATTTTCACAGGATTCTATAAATATTTGTTTTTGTACAATTCTACTTAGGTATGTATATTTTGTCAGCATTTTTACATGGATAACATGATATTAGCCCCAATACAGGTGTATTCATTAGGGGTTACCCAATTACGGTTTTTGTAATAATAGATTGAAATAAAAATTATATTCTATTCTTTTCTACTGACCTTGAAGGAATATAAGTTCTCTTGGTGGTCTCCCGAAATAGTTCCTTCGTTCCACCTGGAGCTTTTCTGCAATTGCTTCCCACTTCTTAATTCGCACTTGCGCTTTGAGATTAAAATAACGCATGCTCAGGCGACTGGAAGACATCCTGACGAGCGTTGTCTCTGATCTCCCGCCGTGAAATCCATCGCTAAAGAGCGGAAATGGAGCGAGATAACGGAGCCGGACGCCTCGTCTTCATTTGCGAGGATGGGTTGAAAGGAAAATCCTTTTTCCAGTGTCGCGGGCATGCACCCTTGCATCTCTCCCGGAAGTTACCGCGCTCAACTCTGAAAGGGATGAGTGATGGGAGAGGAATGCCGCGTGAGGTGAGGAGGAGAGTTTTTTTTGAGGTCATAGCGCACAGTGAGGCATCTCTCGGTGCGCTCGCGGAACGAGACGGTCTCTCAAAGAGAAATCCTTCCGGGAACATGTCGCCGCGTGGAGGTCGAGTCTTCGAATTAAATTCATCCTCGGTGTGTGCAAAGGGTGAGGAATGTTGGAAGAGAGACGAGGTTGGAATCCATCTTTCTGCCCCTCACCTCGACCCGGGGGGGGGGGGGCCGTCTAACACCTGCCGGTCTTCGCGTCTCACCTGCGGAAGCTTTCTTGCCCTCCACTGTCGATTTTTTAAGCACCCGTTTCCCTATTCCTATTATTTCCACGTTTCGGAGCGGGAACGTAGGTCGGAAACGTGGACCTTGAGAAAGGTAGACGAAAATGTGCTGAAGGCGTTCGAGATGTTGGGGGTGTGGAGGAGGATGGAGAACGGAAAGGAAGACAAATGAGGAAGTGCTTGACATGATAGGTGAGGAGAGGAAACTTGTGGATGAGACTAGGGGAAGGCAGGGTAGGTGGCTGGAAGCGGTAATAAGGGTCAATGATTTGCTGAAGGCCGTAATGGAGGGAAGGATGTTGGGTAAGCGGGGAAGGGGAAGAAAGAGAATAGGTTTTATGGACGGGATGACGAAAGGTAGGACTTACGCTGAGATGAAGAAAGGAATACTAGGGGTAGATAGGGCTCTGCACATGTAAGAATCTCCTAGATGTTCTCTGACTTTCATCATAACCTACCTATAACTGTTAGATTACTCAGATAATGATGATGATGATCATTTCCACACCCTTAAATCTATTTGCCCTTTGCCTTCTCACTAGGAAATTGTGTCACCCAGCAATAATACAATTTTATTTAATTTTTTTATGCTTGTCTAAGCAATAAAAATTTTGTATCGCAAAATGCATTGGAAGATATCGTATGCCGTTTAATATTTCATTGCAAATAGTGTGGCATATCACGCGTAAAAATACCAAAGCGTATGTATCTCATTATCACCAGTCATTAATGTTGAGATTGCTTAACAACATCCCTCGAGTCCATTCTCATTGCCATTGTTGTTAGTGGCAACGCCTGATGTAAAATGCCCTTGAGGCTGTTTTCAGGATGATATAAAATTTAAAAAGGTAGCTTCGTAATTCCTTCATAATTTCTTACATGTCATGGATGCCTCAAGATGTAAGGTGATATTTGGCTAAAACCACCTCATAATTTGACCTAAGTGTCCTATCCCAGGTGTTCCTTGTTTTCTCTCCCCTATGACTTCTCCCTCCATTATAACTCCCATGAATTTTTAATATACCCTTATGTGTCGAAGAAGTTATCTTAAGTTGTCTTATCTTTTTCGCAGAGTTTTAATGAAGGAGGTTTTTACAACTAATTTGAAGTAGTTAATTGATAATTGTCACCCCACTGGCCGAATTAGGTGTCCATATCAATTGGAAAGTTTGCAATTTTCCATAGTTAATTAAAGTTATAAATAGACTGTGTGAAAGTCTAAATTTGTGGTATAAAAAGAGAATATGCGTCACATCTCTGAAGTCACGCCTGAAACGACAAATTTGACGGTTGTAATGGCAATTGGAGAGATAGTTTTAATGTAAATCAAAAGTTAATGTATCTTAATTACCTATACATAGTCCACCTATTTATTATGCTTCTTTATTGGCGGTTTTATCTGCTCATTTCATTTTCGTTATTCCTCGATGCACATGTATTTTATATTATTGAAATTTTTGAACTTAACTAGTCTTATTTAAGAGAGACCTTTAACTATTCATTCTTATTTTTTTATGAATGTGAATCCATTCCTTCAAGCTTTTTTTAATAGCTGAGATTTCTTTGAAACATATGTATAACTCTTATTATTATTTACTTTTTTTCTCGCTTTGCTACAATGTTATACATAACCTTGCACTCGAAAATAATTTGACGCGGGAGGCTTTAAGCATGTAATACTAACGGCATGGAATAATTTGCATCATCGCTGTAATAACGTCCCTTTTAATTTTAAAGATCATGCTAAATTCATTATTACAACTCATATCACTCAACTCAGTCCAGAACGATTTCTAATGAGTACCAATAAATAAAAAACCTTTCATGATATCATGTATCACGTTGTATCACATGATAATGCTAATAAAATTGCTCGGTGGCTTAATTAATGTATTACGTGCACAGAAAAACTTGCAGGCCACATCAAGTGTGTTAAAATGTGTGTTAAGCCTACGAGCTAATTTCACCTCAAAATGGATGGATTTTAGCTGCTGACAAATGCACTAATGGAGTGGAAGTTTGAGGAATGTCTTCGCGGTTAATATAGATATTACTTGAGCACTTAAATATATGCATAAAAATCTTAGTATTTCGAAAATTGGAGCAGATATGTGGAACATGCCGATGGAAATCAGTTGATGCCGTCATAGGTTTTTCACTGCTGAAGTGATTCTGATATCGATGTTTAAATGTCTGGTTCCACCATAGTTGATCGTTCACGACTCAATTATTGAAGTTTCGGCGGCAGAATCATTTGCGGTTTTAAATCCATGAAGACTTAACTAGAATCTTTCTCCTGGTAAGAACCTAATCATGCATTCAAAAATGCATAAAATAGATTTCATCTGTCTCCAACACGATGATTGGGGTGCTGCAGCTCTCAAAATTACTCTCCTATACGCTATTTCCTTCCTACATAAATCCTCACTTTAACGTTTTTCACGATTTGCCTGAAGAATTCCACGATAACTCTTCCCATTCGTTTCTTCGTCCATCATGGTGTTGAATAGACCATTGCGTTATAAAATATATCCAATAAATATTTATCTTCTTATTCTCACAATTTTTACAATGCATATTTGCTCTCCAACACGTGGAACGATTTCGTTTTCTCTCCAAATCATTGGGGATTCTTTCTATTTGGTCTTCAGCTTTCTTATGAAACTATGTTTTCCCATAGCTTCCAATCATCGGTTCTACAGCAATAATTGTTCAAGCTTCACTGTTCTATTGGAACATACTCAAAATGCTCATTTTACACATCGATTAATCTTCTACGAAGAGCAACCAGTTTTAACATGCGGTCTCCATACAGAAACTCCAGAAATAAGTGATTTACCGAAACAAATTTTGTCAACTCTGCATGTTTGTCGTCATAAATGAGAGATGGACTAAATATACAATCTTTTACAGCCAGAGGCTCGTCCTTCATTCATTTCATTCTTCATCTGGGCATATATTCCACCTCTTTTCGTCCTATCCAATGTGTAACCCCTTATTTCAGCCTATTATCTTTATTTCCTGCTTACCCAACATCCTCCCCTGCATTCCTGGCGTCAGCATTCCTTCGTTTCTCTGTGCCTATTCTAACCATTTCCTCTTAATCTCCCCTTGCTGTTTCTTCTCCGCACTCTCCGTATCGAGCGCTCCATGACCATTCTTCCATTCCTTCCATTGCATCTCTTCCATTATCCTCTGCACTCACTTCTCAAACGCCTGCTCACTATTCTCATCCTCTTTCCTCAGAGTCCCACGTTTCTGCTCCATATAAATCAGCACTTCATATTAGAATCTTTCCCAGTTTTTTTGTGTTACACATATCCGTTCCTGTCCCACTTGTGTGGGTCTAAAACTTCTTCAGCCAACGCTCTCCATATTTTCCTGTACTTCCATGTTTCCTCTTAACACACTAAATCTCATGATATCTTTCTTTTTTATCTCTCTTTTCTCTTCATCTATTCATCGTTTACGTGTTTTTCCCATTTGCCGCATCCTACTTTCCCTCTCTTCTTCCCATAATCAGGGAATTCTACAGTCTTTCATACATTTAAGTGCCCCAGCCTTCATAATCTATTACATACTGCTTTATTTTTTAAGCTGCCAACTACCAGGATGAATAGTTCTAGGATTTCCAGCCAGGTTATGGTGTTCGACTGCAACGGTTGCAGTTTAACACCATTTTCCGGATGTAAATCCGAGAACTATTCATCCTCAGCATTCTCCGGGAAAGAATTAGATCCTATACCGACTACCATTTCATTTCTGATACCCGAATTCCTTTTTCAGCCCTATTATTTCCCGCTATGCTTTTCAAGAACTTCATTTCCCCAGCTTGCAGTCTGCTTCATTCCCTCTGAATTATTACCAATGATTCCGCAGCATGTGGAATTATTGTTTTGCATAGTAAATTTTAAACAGTCACTTTTGCCTTTTTTGGTACTTTCCTGTCACGGAGTGTATGTCTCACACTTCGAAGCAGCTTTCATTGACAAACGATATTCAGCGTCTTATAAAATGTATCTTATCGCGTTTGGCGCATCGCAGTATCGAACAGAGGCCAAGCCACGGTTGTGTCGGAGGAGCGGGAGGGTGGTAAGGTGGGAGGGGTGGCTGAGAGGTCACGAGTAGATTGAAAGCGACGAGAGGATCCACCCTCAGGGCCTCCCCTCCTCTTCTCCAGACCGCGTGAATACCGCGCCCGCCTCCATTTACAGCAAGGGGCGCGGGGGGTGGGAGGGGGTGAAACCCCGACGATCCCTTTTTTTATTCCGCCTCCTCTGTTGGATGCTGCCCCGTATTTCAAATGAACGTGCAGGCAGTTCATCTCTCCCTTCCATCCAACCTTTCTCCATCACTCATCTTCTCCATCCCCTTCCCTGGCCGCCGCTAAACTTCACCCTGCTACGTCCCGTGGTTGAAGGCGTTCTCCCTCCTCTTGTTACTTTTTTTTCAATTTCTTCTACCCCTCGTTTCGTTATCACCAAAGGCTTTCGCCTGCATATATTGTACACGTTGTTGTATATATATGTGTGTGTGTGTGTGACATGTGGCCTTGCCGGCGCGGTATTCGTTAGGAAGAGTGATATGGAAAGTATGTTGGGCTCTTCTTTTTTTAGTCCTCGTCGTCATCTCTGTGGTGGCATTGTTTCCTTTTAATGCGGGGGAATGAAGTGTTGTGCTAACCGATGCTGTGCAAACTGGCGCCAGCATTCGCCGTTTATTGTCTTCTGATTCTCAATACAATGTGCAGGAGCAAGGACCGCTTCTCTCTTTCTCTTTGAAAATCAGAGATGTAACTAAAGTTAAGTTTAGTAGATGCTATGCATTCTGATTGTTTCTCCTGGAATTGGATGTAGATATTTTTTCTCGAGTGTAATTTATCTGCAGCATCACTCTGAAGCCATAGCGCTTCAAAAAGTCTCTGAAAGATTAACAATAAGACTGCGAGTCTCGTCAAACTTTATCTTTTTGATTGAATGGGTTCAATATATTGTAAAGAAATTGCAGATTAGGTACGTGCGAGATCAAAACTTTATACTCTAAATTAACACTGAATTTTATGTGGCAAATCAGCACTGCCTTCATCGGAAAGTTGGAGAGTAGCCATTATTTCTGTTTGTTACTGATACCACATTCTTACTAATAATCTGAACCGGAAATAAGTGAATCCATTTTTAATATTTCCAAACGCCCAAAATTTCTCGTTCATATCAATACTAGGAGACAGGAATTCAAACAGGAAGAAGTCAAAGATAAAACAGTTTCCTTGGATTAAAAGTATTCTCATTATGTGACCTGATAAATGCATATGATATTAAGATAACAATCTTTAATTACCCGTGTAGAGAATGGAGTAATAAATACTCTTACTGAAATGTCACTGTTACTCTTCTATTGATCACATAACTTAAACGATGAAGGCCTCATGCGTTTGCTCTTACTTAAAACCTATTATGTGGTTCCTAAAGAAATTACAAACTTAATATTGCTGCAATTATGAAAAATGGCCTATTGTGTAGGCAAAAACACCAATTTCAGGGAAATTAAAGGGTAGCAGAAATTCAAAAGTAAGAATCAGCACCTAATTTTTTATCCATACAACATTGGAAGGTTTTAAATTAGCAAAAACATAAACCCCGGCAACGGGTGGCTCTCCTTATAGAGCTAAAAGATGACAAATACGTGAAAAAATCCACCCTTGTTGTTGCTGTGGTTATTTTATTTTTTGCTGGTTTTTCATTATTTAAGCCATGCAACAACGTACATTTCAACCTTATATCTTAATTGTATTCAAACCAAGAAAGTAAATAAAAAACCCCGGCACCAGTTTAATGCTTTTCCTTTGGGGCACTAAGCTGGGAAAAGACCATTCATTCTTTGTTCGGGGTTTTTACTGTTTTCCGGTCGGCTTTAGCCGTTGACCAGTATTCCTGCCACACTTCAACTTCCTAGGTTACAAGTCCTTCAAAAATGTGTGACTAACGGACATTATATATATATAATACGTAGAGCCAATAGGCACCAATACGTGGAGCGTAGAGCCAATGGCACAATGGATAAAAAACATAAAATAGGAACACTCACAATAAAAAAATACTAAAATTTTCGGCAAGGAACGGTCTGGCCTTCTTCAATAGGTGAGACGAACTCGTTAACTTGTCAACAAGTTCCCCTCCCCTCTATCAATTCATCCCCTCCCTTCCCCTCCTGACCCTTAATAACTCCGAGGACAGTACCTACTGCTCACTTTCCCGAATCCGAAGCGTTCAGTAATTTCAGATCGTTTTTATCTTCTCTTTCTCTCACCTCCTGTTAGTTTTCATTTGGTTTCATTTCATGTTGTTAGTCATCTCGTATTTTTCAGGCTTTGTGATTTTCTTATAGAATTAGTTCAATGTTTTTCACACGCGTTGAATTTCAACGGGTACCTTCCGCTAGTATGTATGTATATATTGGTTACCGACGATTGTTTCATGATGGCCGATTCCAAGTGAAAAAAATCCAACTTGGCCGAGAATCGAACCATGGACCTTACAATTTCGCGTCAAATACACAGTCCACTGTGCTGCCGAGTCGTCCAATAATCCCTGAAAACGGCGAGGGAAGGGGTTTATATGAACAAACACCACCAGGAGTAGCCTGTAGAGTAGGCCAAGAGATGGCGACAGGGCGGTGTTCGCCCACCGGCCGAGAAGGAATGACGTATTTAGAAGAGGAAAGGAAAGATGCACTCAGGCACACAGAGAGTAATAAAGATTCAGAACAGGTATTTTCGGCTTACCTGTCACTCACAGATATAATGAACCACACCGTCATGTTGTACTTTCGATACACCTCGAAATATGCTATTCTTTTAAGAAGCACCAGCTTGTGAATGCCTTTGAATTTAAATGGTATTCCTTCATCCTAAGAAACAACTTAACAAACGAAAAGCCTTTATTTTCTTTTTGTTGTAACATAAAGAACAAATAACAGATGTAATATGCGTTTTTGCGTAGTATCGTATGTTTTCCCTGAGGTGAATGATAGTTTGTATATTAAGAAATTATCATGTATTTTAAATGTATCAATTTAACCTTTTGTCTATTACCGAAAACGAATTAAGTATGGAAATACAAATCTTTATTCTCAACTTGTATAGGTATGACGAAACTTGACGGCAGTCAGATGCGCGAAGCTTGACGACGGGGAGGGGAAGGCGCGCGTGGAAGGGGTCGACAAAGGAGCGGAGGGGAGGGGAAAGGACATGGTGGGGAATGTTGCCAACATGACTGTAGTAAACTTTAGAGGGTGGGACAGTGTTAGTGGTACGTTACGCGGCAATGATTAGCGATCCAAACTAAGCCGCAGCAAAGTATGCTGATAGCTTTCCCAATGCGTTAATATAACATTGAAAGGCTGTTTTTTCTCCAGAATTGGATATACCTAGTAAAGTGGGAAATAACTTAAATAGTAAGAATAAATTCGTTAAAACATTGACGTACTCAGAGGAGGGGCCTATGGGGTTTGGATTCCATGGACTCCAAATTTTGAATTTACTTAAAGAAAGAGCACTAAAGGAAAAACTTATATATGATTTAGTAAAACAAATTATGTTGATTTTATCTAGTCTTAATTATGAAAACCTTTTCAATTATTGTTTGCAATTTTCAAAGATAAAATAATTTGGGTTTTGTATTCCTTCAGGTATTTGCGCACAAAAATCTTTTTAAAATGGCTGTTACACTTCAGTCGAAATTGCTCCCTTTGATGACTAAACACACAACTTTGCTACTGATATACAAAACTTTTCACCCCCCCCCCCTTCTCATCCTCCGAAACGAAATCCCGGCTACTTCACTGATCATAAGACACAGACAGGACAGCTCGTCTCCTAATTCAAATTTCACAACACTTAGAAACGAACGCACACTCTTAGATACTCAAAATTAAACCTTTGATATTGGTAGCTGAAAACTAATGTTAGTCTGTACAGGAGTGAAATTGGCGATAAGAGAATTTTTTTAAACTTTTTATTCTAAACAAATAATATGTGAACACAAGTTTATGAGCGTCATTCACTGCCCCACTCTGTTCCCACTGGCGTTCTGTTTTGGATTTATTCTTATTATTTTTGTGTTTTTTACTAATTTAAAAGTTGCTTTTTTGTTGATTGTTAATATGTTTATTTGGCCGGTTGGTTGTGAGGGGTTTATTGACAGAGAAGAAGAGGGGTATTGTTTAGTAAGAGTGGGGATGTGCTGTGGACTCCTGTAAGAAATTTGTTTTGCATTGTGAAGAAATAAAGAAAATGCTACATAAGGGATTGCAGAATTAAGTAAAAGTAATTCGGCGTTACTAAACAAATACCAAATCTTCACGCAAGTAACCACGTTCAGGTTCAATAAATTCATTGCAGAGTGATAATATCTTAATAATACGTTTCATAGGAAAGGTTTACAGCATTTGATTACAGCAAACATTACTAGACTTTTCGTCAAAAGTCTTTACAAACCATGCTGCTCGTCGCTGCGTGCGATTCAATTCTGAAATCATACTTGCTTCGTAAAGATCCCAAATACTAGAAGCGTATTATAGGTGTGATCTAACTTGAAAAAAATAACAGCGCTCTTTAACTTTCTAATTACATATTCCGAGTACAATTTCAATTAATGTACCAAGATATCTGTTGTCTTGAACCCAAATATGTTTACTACTAGATAGATCCTTACTAATTGTGGCGCCAAAATATATAATGTTGACTCAACTCGGACTCGACGTTGACTATTTCTGATTGCCTTATTTTGTAAGATCGTTCTGGTGTATTTTCTTTCCACAAAAATGTACGACGCATTTATTTACGTTCAATTCCAAATGCCATTTTTCTTACCAGGATTGCTACAAAATCTTTGTTAATAACTCATCCGACTTCAAAATCTATCTGTATACAACCGCGTCGTCAGCAATTAATGGTAAATGATAGTACTGATGTCGTTACTCTTGTCATGTTATAATCTATTTTTATTTCTTTGTCATTTCATATTTATAGTTCACTTGCATGAAGTAACTTGGTTATAATTTGTTAGGACATATTCGTATTCATGATGAGCAACTTCAAATTTCGCAGCGCTTCCTCTGATACGATTAAATATTTGAAAATTTTGATGTTGGCAATAAGGGAATGTGACTGAGAGAACCCTGGAGGTCTCACGCGGAGACTGCCTTCATCCCCCGCGCGGAGGGAAATTGAGGACAATAGACTCGTCCGCTGACAATGGTTTTCTGCGTAAATGCCGTCAAGTTTCGCTATACATCTACATCTACAAAATACCCTGCAAGCCACCTCAGGGGTGTGTGGCAGGGGGTGAGTAATCACCAACATGCATTACACTATACCCTAAAGTTAGTGTAACTACGACTAATTATGCATTAGCATAAATCGCTAATGCTTGTCATGAGGCGAAGCCTCACAAGCATGCAACACTACACTACAGATGTCATCAAAATGGAGAGTGACCGTCAATATACATGCATTCTACAACTACACAGATGGACAGGGACACAAGACCCATGTAGAAAACATGCTAGGCATGCTGTTAGTATGTGCTAGGTAACAGATAAGGATTCAAGTATTAGGAGTACTACTACTACTAACAGCTACACTACCTAACGACAAACCTAGATAAAAGTCTCATGGCAGCTATTATGGTCCCTTATCGTTCGTGGGAAAAATGACATCTTAAATCTATCCGTTCTGCAGTCTAGTTCCCTAATTTTACTCTCATGATCTGATCTACCGTAGTATGTCGGATTTCGTAAAATATTGTCAACGTCGTCAGAGAATAGACCGGTTTGGAACTTACATAATAGATTTAGTCTAAATTTTAATCGACGGTCTGAAAGCTTTTCCTATCCCAGTTGCTGCAAAAGGTCAGTAACACTAACGAGATTATCATAACGGCCTTTAACATATCTTGCCGATCTTCGCTGCACGCGTTCTAACTCAGTTTCCAAGCCTATCTCATAAGGATCCCAAATACTGGCGGCATATTCTAAGTGGGGTCTAACGAGGGAGAAGTAGCTGATTTCCCTAACTTTATCGTCGCACTTGCCAAGTACTCTTTTAACAAATCCCAATTTACGATTAGCTTGACCGGTAATTTCTCGAATATGTTTACTCCACGATAGATCATTAGTCAGTTTAACTCCAAGGTATTTAACGGATTCTACGGTCTCTAATTTTATGTTGTTTATGCAATAGCTGTTACAAGTAGCGTTTTTCCGTTTCCAAAAATTCATAACAACGCATTTTTTCAGGTTTAATTCTAGCTGCCACGCATCGCACCACTCTTGTATTGCCTGGAGGTCCTTAGTTAGCGCTTCCTTGTCATTAAAGCTACGAATTTCTCTATACACCACTGCGTCGTCAGCAAATAATCTAAGCTTACTGTCAACTTTGTCACCGATGTCGTTTATGTACAAAAGGAACAGAAGCGGGCCTATGACACAAACCTACCGTACCGCGGTAGAGGTATAGCGGGCCTATACCTCTACCGCGGGACTATTGCTGATTTATCTGACTTCCCCGCTTAGAAGCGTTTCATTATTATATCTCCCTTCCCGATTTCGCAATGTTTTCCCGTTCTCAAAATGATATGAAGCATATTTGGTCTAGTTAAAATAAATAAGATTTCCTATCAATTCACTTGTGTTTATGTAAGTTCATTTTCAGTCGCGCATAGTTAAGATTATTAGTGTTATGAAAGAAAAACCAAGGAATGAAACTGCAGGTTCGCCCCTGTTCTCTGCTCATGGCACTATAATTGCCTCGCACTTTTCCGAGCCCACTGTTAGTCTGCTCACCGGATAGGCGTGGACATTCTGTGGCTCTTGAAGCTCACCCAATTTGCTGCTGCTTCCGTGGCCGACTTCAATTTCGGCTTCGCAAACGGCCTTGCACATTTCGGCGACCGCATAAACCTCGAGGAGGGAGTGACTATTCAGAAGTCCGCGACAATCCACCTCAATTGTCGGCCCGTGTCTGTGTGGTGCTACGCTCCCGCAAAATGGCCCCGGGCGAAATGTCGCCTCTCATTTGCCCCAAGACCCAGAACGAGGGCACAATTAGCGGTCTCTGCTCTTCCCATGCACTCTCTTCCTACTTTTTATGCACTATGGAATATGCACTCTCGGGAATTTTCCACTGCCCCCTGAATCCATCACTTTTTTATCTCAACTATATAGGTCCATTGATGATGCATATTTATTCCAGAAAATTGCAATAAAAAATAGGATTTCAAATTAACAATCTAGAAGCTTTTTTAGCTCGATGCGTGCCTATGCGAAGCACAAAACAGCGTGGAGCCATCCAGAGAAAAAGTGGGATGTTTTCTTTGAGGGGTGTGACTCAAAGTATGAAATCCATCTTCGTAATACATAATCGAATTATTGAAACTTTTTCTAAAAATAACTTCTTTTCATTGTTTCGTAAAAGATATGAGCACTTTTAGTACAATGTACAATGAACTTGATAGGCATGTTAATGAACTCTGCTATTGTCATTATCTTTAGAATGACCACCATTCATAATTAAAATTAATCATTGTTTTAGTTTTCTTTATTTTTGGAAACTTTTGCGTGATTGTACCGATTAAAAATAATTTGCTAAATATTTTCTCCCCCTGCCTTGGGCTAGATTTAGGTTTCCTTCTAAGGTCATTTTGATGATACTGGCGATTGAAAGCATTTTCTATGAGCACCGAACCTGCTATTGTTCGGGTACAATTTTAGATCATAAAGCTAATCTACGACATTATTATAGTAATATTTATATGCTGCTGTGAATGAAATTATTTTTTATCTCCTTCTTCTTTGGGAGAGTGATGGACGTTATCTTAAATCAGAGGAAAATTGGAAAGAGCCTTCCTAAGCCTTCATGGAGTCCGTTTTCTTCAATGAAAATTTTCAAGGCTGCGAATGCACTTAACATGGTGGTGAGTCTTCTCATCTACATCTACGATGTACCGTGCAAGCCTCCACTAGGGTGTGTGGAACGGGGTGATTCCACACCTGGCATGCAGCACTCGTCCCAGAACAAATTAGAACCTCGCACGCTCCCCCTGGCGCTAGGCGCAGGCCAAAAGCAGTCAGGAGAACAGTGCGCAGTTCAACCGGAAACTGGGAGAGTGATACGTAAAAGAACATACAAACATGCAGAGAAATGCTATAGACACATCTAGTGGTTAATATTACTGACATTGTTAATTTATGAATACTACGAAATACTACTTCATGCAGAGAACAAAATAAAATAATGCCGGACTAATCGACCGGTGTGAAGAGTTAGTAATGATGTGGTGTTATTAAGCACAAGTGAAAATTCTACTCTACCTATTGAGGGTGGGAGTTTCATGTGATTGATCTATCGTAACTATTATGATCCCTTATTGTACGTGGGAAAAATGACATGACATCTTACAATGACATGACGAGGGAAAAATGACATGCCTTTGACCGGTTCACAGAATTCTCCATCGCTCCCGTCTCCCAGACTCTCTCCACCTTTTCCAACATATCCTGTTGTTCTGGGCAGTGCTCCCTTAAACAAATCCTCCCAAGTTTCCAAGGGCGCGTGGCCTCTGAAGGAAATGACCCTGCACACCACAAGGGGTGGGGCATTGAGTGGGACGTGGGATACGGAGTCCAGGGTGAAAGGAGACGGATTCTCGGTGCTTTCGACCGTGACACGCGCCGCCGCACCCTTACCCTCCCTTATAGGGGGCTAAACGCTTCCCGAGTACCAGGGGAGGTCGGTGGGAATTCAACTGCACACCTTGTCAGCAACTACCGCAACGAGTTACAAGGGATGAGATGCTTAAAAAAATTGTACCATTATGATATTTTAATTTTTTTATGATAAGTCTGCAAGAGATAAGAGGGAGATTGTAACAAAGTAATTTGAACTGAAAAACATTGATGACAAATGAGTGTATGACTAGCCTCCCCACCCGCAGTGAATGTCCCATACCTACGCCTAATGACTAACCCAACCCCTTAAACCCCCCCCCCACACCTCAGCAAATTGCCAACACACCCTATGACTAACCTTCCAAACACAAGCCCTCAAAACCCTTCCCCACCTTCCCCTTACTCATTCCCCCTCCCCTCCAATATTTTGTGTGTATAAGTGAACTTGAAGTGCATAAGTTACCTGAAGATGACACTACCTAGGTCGTCGCAATAAAATTCACTGTGGAGTTCACTAAGTTTTTTCATTTATCCATTAAGTCATTTCTAATTTTTGGAAATTATAAACTTAATTTACGCGAAATTATTGAGGCGTCTGTGGTGTTTAGTAAATAACTCCATTCATCTCATAGGAATGTCCGTTACGTTGGTTGCATTGATGACAATTACTTCATCCCTAGTTCTGAAAGCCGTTTCAGATCGAAGTGACTTGCATTAAATTTTGGCTGCTATTAATGGAGTTTGTTGGGTAGTTTGCCCCATGGTTGGCTGCTCCACGGCTAGGTCGAATAGTGTCCTTTTCCACGTTAATTTAACCGTGTGCAAATCCTCCCGATAGAAAATTTTCGGACACTTTATAATCTCGATGGCTTCTTTGATCAGTCTTGGAAATCAGCGATTCTTAAACTCGTAGGCGTCCAGGGAGCCGTTGAGATGTCAGTGAAGGCTTTTCGGGCTATCTTCCGCGTGCTTCCATTGTCGTTGATGACAGTTTCGATAGCATTGCAGCTATCATCTTCAGGTCTGAAGTGAAGATGCAGGTATCCGTGAACGTCACATATGGGCTGTTATATTCATGCCAATTCAGTCATGTGCGCTGTCATTGGTTGGTGTCAGCTTCTTGATGAAATGCGATCTCTAATGCTTGGAAGAGAGTTTTCATCAAGAAGATAACATCAACCAATGACAGCGCACCCGACCGAATTGGCGGGAAAATAACAACCCATATAAGACGTTCACAGATACCGGCATCTTTTCTTCAGAAGATAGCTGCAATGCTATTGAAACTGTCGTTAACGACAATGGAAGCACGCGGAAGAAAGCCGGAAAAGCCTTCACTGCCACCAGCGATTCTTCCTTGCCAGCACTTTAGTTTCGTAATACTCTATGTCATGTACGGGTTTGGAACATGCATGTTTTGCCATGGTGGAAAATTGAACATTTGCATTTTTAGCTCTTTGTAGCTTATTATAGGGTGAGTGAAAAATGCATATTAGGTATATATATATATATATATATATATATATATATATATATATATATATATATATATATATATATATATATATATATATAAGCTCGTATACCAAAGGCTAAACGTGGGATCTAATGAGAAAGGAATAGATTTTTAGAAGGATGCTTAAAGTTCTATGGACGTTATGAGCTCTTATCATACCAACTGTGTCAATGACATAATTGGTATGATAGGAAAGGAAAAGAATTTTCGGTGGGAGATTACGGAGAGCTAATAAGAGTAATAGAATGAAGTTTCTGAACAATGTTTTCCTACTTCGGGTAGATAAATTATCAGATACTGTTACAACATATGCCTGCTACTTTTTTAATTTTTATATTTTACCTAGTTACGAAGCTCTCATAGCACATAAAATATATGATCCCATTGATGATTGTTTTTCAATTTGACAAAACATACCCAATGGTTTTGAACGTAAATAACTACTTATATTCCAAAGTATCTACAAAATTATTATCTAGAACAGCCACTTCATCCTTATTCGTATACTTTACGTCTCGAGGATGTTTAGGACAATTGATGCTTAAAACTTGAATTTTATTTTAGTAAAATGCATTCAATTTCATATACCTGGCATTCATCCAGCACACTGCCGGTAGGAAATTTATTATGAATTCACATAGAATCCACACAAATCAATAATTTCTCCGTTAAATTATATTCCACGCTTGTTGAAGAGAAACCTTAATGTAGAGTAGCATAAAATGAGGAATGCATACGAGAGTATTGCTTCCTGAGCTGCTCAGTGAGTCTCTGGATTAGACAGACGGACCGCAACGACAGGAACTTGTTATGAATAAAATTAGCGTGACACCAACATCGACCCGAATGCCCTTCTCCAAATGACGGCAGGCTAGAAAGTGGATTAAATTTCTCGGGACGTATTTGGGAGAAATTTTCACGTAGGGGTCAAAGAACGGAGACATGGAGCCGTGCTCTCATCCATGAGAATGAGTTCTATCGAGTGAGCCGAGTCGAGAAGCACAGGACCTCATTTCCTTCCTGGATTCCGTTAATTTTTCGCACCCTTAAAAGCCCTCGTGCCTATCTCCGCCTAAACGTCTCGGAGGGCGATGAGTAAGCTACACGCGTGATACACGGCAGGTGGACATTTCGGTTTTTGGGTAGGAAGTACATGGAGGGGTGGGATATGTGGTCGAGCATCACGCAGTCCTTTCCACTTCTCCTTCACAACCCACCGAACCCTTAATTCCTTCACTCAGGGTCTCTTTCGTTTACCCCTTTCCCTTAGCCCCTCACCGTAGTGCTGAGAGCCTTTACCCTCTCTCCCTGGAGCCGTTTTTACCCCTGCCCAACACCTGTTGTCTCCCATTGCGGACACTAGGCTCCCTACCCTACCAGATAATCCCCATCGCCCCCTACTTAATGGCCAAGTAGAGTTGAAAATGTGGAAAATTTGGCGCAGATGTATTGCGATTTCTTCTCGAGCTCCCTCACTTGAAAAGATCATACATTACCAGCTTCTCGAAAAAAATATCTCCTCACAGCTCCACTCCTGCATCTCATCTCCCGAGGAAATAATGGTAAAAAAGCGGAAATCCTTCGACCAACTCCCCTTTCAGCCTCTCGTTCAACGGTTTCAAATTCAATTTCTCTCCTCCGCTTTTTTCCATCCGTTCCTTCTCTCCCGTGAACATTAACGCCCTTCCGACCGACTCGCTCACTCCAATCCGCTCTTTTTTTTGCCTCCTTTGTAATCGATTGTCGATTTCTCTCGCGTTAAGGCAAGTTTAAGTTAGAATTTGCTCTAGACATCATGGAAACCATATTCTAATTGTATTTCAAAATTCAAGAAGCTGTTATAAAAGTATGCATTAAATTCGGTAATGTTAACGACGCAAAAGCGTTGTTTTTTTTAATAGTTCAATGTTTATTTATAATTAAAATTTAATACATATTAATGTCATTTACACAACAATTTAGGCCCCGCCACGCCTCTGAAACTTCCCATTGTTACCGTGTGGTGATTTTGGCGTTATTACTGAAGCTGCGGTAATCACGCGAACTACTGGCGCTAGCAGTACTTACAACCAACGTGATCCCTGCCACAGCATTGTGATTAGCAGTAAACTGGTGAGAAAGAAGCCGTGAAGGTTTTGATTTCAAGAAGTTAATTCCTGTTTCTTTGCGGCCAAGGTTAGTAAAGGTATATCAGGACATCTGTGGAACCTGTTAACGGGAATAGGCATCGGTGTACTTGGTGTAATCGTGGAAAATCGAGATGCCGCGTAGCTGTGTTGCTCCAAACTGCAAAGAAGGCTACGGGTCGACAAAATCGTGTTTTTCCTTCTTTTCTGCTCCTAAAGACACTGGATGCCCTTCATATATGTTCAAAACAAATCCAACGCCTCGAAAACAAATTATTAAGAAAACTTTATCCGGGAAAAAGAGGCTCCGAATTGATTCAGAGGTGAATTCTTCTGCTGAGGGTAAAGAAGGTTCACACCATGTGAGCCTTCAACAATTTATGTGTATCAACAACTGTGTGGCGATGAATTGTGTGTACCTCTGCCATTTACTTGGAGCAGGAATATTCCGAAATTTGGGCCAAAGTTATGATTTTTACCCAATTAATTTCAACAATGTTGCCTGATGGCAGAGTTAGTGTAGCAATTTTAAACAAATTTGTGTCAAAGAAGACGGTATTATAGAATTTGCTGTGCTCTGAAATGTCATTGATAACAAGCGAGTGGACATTCAAAGTGGTCCCAAGGAGAGTTTCTCTGAGTTAGAAGAAATCATTGGAAAGGTTGATGTCGCAAAGGTTCGCAGGGGCGATGTGATTCGTGGTGGAATCATGAACTTGGATAGTAAAATTTGCGTAAACGATAGTGCCAATTAGTGAGGGCACGAAAACTGTATGCTGATAATTGAAGCTGGTGATGTATGCTGCCATTGTAAGCAAGCCAGAAGGACTATACTTCAGAAGAGCTTGAGACGCACGCGAAAATGCAATATGACACGACTTACCGGCAAGTTAAGTCCCTAAAAAAAGAGAATTGTGACAACCTTGAGGAAGAAAAACTTCAATATCAAACGCTCACTATAGGAAAATTGCATACTTTTAATAGACAGTATGGTGATATTCTGCAGCAAATACATGTTACCGCAATATAATTTTTCCGCTCAAAATTCAGTTTACACACTAGAAAATGACTCCCAAAAATCTTCCGAGTTTCGCGGGATAAAAAATACCGCCCCCACTAATCTTACGCCGTGACGTCAGAATTCAGTAGAAGTTGTAGATCCTAGCCCCACAACCTCGTAGCTCCAAGTTTGGAAGAACCACGTTGCGTTTTAAAGGACAAAATGACTGAAAGAAGGAAAAATTACAAGTGGTGCATTGTTCCGATGTGCAAAAACACGTCTATTTGTACCCCAGACAAAATTTTCGTCAGCTTTCCGAAGGAGGAAAAAAGTAGAGAAGCTTGGATGCATGCCCTTCGTCGAGATGAGCGTCACGGAGAAATAAGCCATAAATCCGTGTGCTATGTGTGCAAAGATCACTTTAATGTAAGTAATATTTCCATATTTCCACACTTTTTCACCTTCACATAACCCACTGCCGAGCCACCATAAAATTCTCTACCGGACCTACAAAAATAATACACATCTCACATAAATATACGCTTTCGTCAATACGAGCTGATTATATGCAAATTAAATATTGTTATGAACTAGAAAACATTTCAGAAGCACATCAGCTACTCAATATATTACCTTTCCATTTTTCGGCGCCGACGAAGTCTTCAGTTTCACTGAAATACCTTGCAATCATGAGGGAATCAGACCCCGTTTCCACTACTGACATTTCTACGACGGTAACTCTCTACTCACGTAATGCTAGTAATGAAAACGCTCGAAAACGCCTACCATGGTAGATGGTCCTACTAGCATTGAGTTACCCTCGTAAGATCAGGGAATAGTGGTTACCGTCGTGTCTTTTTGTAATGGGATTGCAATGTTAGTCAAAATCCCGGTAAGAATCATGGGAAAACAGTTGAATCACGGAAAGCGTGGAGGGATCACGGGTTCACCGTCTGCACACAATTTTAAAAGAATAAATATTTACATACTACCCATGTGGTTAAAAGTGATTAGACGTTGCCATGCGCAGTTAAAGAGAGGATAGATTGTATTAAGGGTAGGTTACACTATTCCAGTATATCGATAATAATTTGAAATGAAGGAAATTTCGTCTTGTCTACAATACTACTTCGTTTCACTGCTTGTCCAAGACTTAAGCCTAAACGAACACATTATCAAGGCCTTAATTTGTATTTTTAATTATTATTTCTTACTTCGCTTGTCAACCAATGTTTCAACTTATGTCGTCAATGCTTTAAAAATGATAAGCGTTGGGGGATCACCATTAGGTATCCATATGTATTTCACTCAGCATTCAACATTTATAACTTACATATATTTAACTACGACCTATCGTCAATGGTTAGACATCGCCTTCATTTTTCAAAGGGGGGACATTTTAATATTAGAGACGTGGACCCTTTAATCAAGTATCTATACATGATCGATAATAATATGAAATTTGAGAAATGTTTTGTAACTCAATACCAAGCCCTTGAAAATGACTTAACTAACAAGTCGAAACCTTTATAGTCGGCAAGCGAAATGAAAATTTTTGTGGAATAATCAAAGGTCCCTTCATTTCCTTACAATAAACTTATTCCGTCATCTTTACGCAATATATGGCTTTCAATGGAGGAAAATAAAGATCAAATACTAGCCCTGCAGCAGTATGCTGCTTCCGCGTACTGAATAATTACGTCACTTTGCCACCAGCCAATCATCGGGCGTTTTCGATTCTCACTTGTGTTTGAAAATTTTCTTGAACTTTAATGAATGAAATATCGCTAACAACGTCAAAAAATAATAAAAAAAACTTCACCGTGAAACGCAAACATATATTTCTATTGATTTTTGGGGCTCATGATTATATCTGATATACATGCAAGTTCCCTATTCAGGGCCAAGAACAAGATTTGTAACCTAAGAAACAAGATTCACGAAACGATGAAGAAGGTGGCAGAGGGTCCGTTCCAAGACAAACTGCATGCTCACCCCAATCTCTCAAGGAATCAGGTGATTTCTCTTAAAGAAATACTCAGTGCTGCTAAAACCGTGAAGAAAAATGGCAGAAGGTACTCCGAAGACTGGATGCTCTTGTGCATGCTATTTCATGTGCGCTCACCTTCTGGATACAAGTTCTCTCGCGAAAGTGAAATTTTGCCCTTGCCCACAATTAGAACTTTAAGGCGCTATTTATCGTTAGTGGATACGTCATGTGGTTTTGACGACAGATTTTTTGAGCTCTTCAAGAGGCAGCTGTGCAGAAAAAAGGATATACAACGGCATGGTGTGATACTGTGGGATGAAATGTCTGTGCGTCAAAGTTTGTCGGTGTGCTGCAATAACCTCAGCTACGTGGGCTTAAGCGACTTGGCGAGGATGGGCCCAATGCTGAAACTGTCACTGAAATGGCAGATCATGCCCTGGTTGTAATGTTTCAGCCCATAGCTGACACTTACACGCAGCCAGGTGCTATGTTTGCGTCAAACGGTCCAGTGAAAGGGGACGTATTAGCAAACATTTTATTAAAAGCCATCTTTCTTCTCGAAAAATCGGGTGCTAAGGTTTGCTTCTGATAGTGCATCAACTAACAGGAAGCTTTGGACTAAATTTGGAATACGGGGACAACTGGGCAGTGAAAAAAAATTCATTTCAACATCCTTTGGACCCAAATCGCAAAATATTTGCGTTTGCTGATACCCCTCACTTGCTCAAGAATATCAGAAAGAAGAGATAATGGCATGGACAATAATGCACTTCGTGATGGTGAGGATGAGGCAGCATGCAGCTCAAAGGAATAATGAGGCATACAAGGAAAACTGTCACATCAGGAAAACTTCGAAATTTTCCTAAAGTTAATAAAAAATGACCTTCAAAAGTTCTACTTATTATTCGTTTTCATATTTGGCAATAACAACCTCTTATAAGTCAATAGCGCAATTTTTGCAGGAGATGATAGAGAGATGGAATGTGTGCCTACCGGTAAGCTTCATTTCCCCACGCTTTCCTCATACTGTTAGATTTTCCTATCCCTCCCTTCGTTGTAGAAACTCCCTTCCCTTTTTCTAAAATAAATTCTTTAATTAACTTATAATTTTTCGAAGGATCCGGTCTTCATTTAAATCTGTTATAATTTTCATGCCGCAATGTATAGGAGGCAAATACGCTTTCTGCTTGGGTGTAAGTACTAGTGCTGCCACTAGTTGACATTTCTGCCACGGCCTCAATAATCCGCCCATTTTTTTTTTAGAGTTTCAGAGGCGTGGGCCCCGCTAAGTCTCAAGGACTTGTCAGCGGGTTCCACGAAATCACAAAAAATATGGCAACTACACCACCTAATATATGCATAAATTTTTCCCTATTTACATTATATACATATAATTATGTATAAATGTATATATATATATATATATATATATATATATATATATATATATAATTCAAACTTACAGGAGGTAGGAGAAATAGGAAAAGATAAAGAATTCGTTCTTACGGAACGTTTCGAACCAGTTGGTCCTTCGTCAGCTGACGAAGTTTGAATTTATATATTTGTGGCCAATTGGCGAAATTTTCCAAAGATTATATATATATATACACATGCATACTCAATTTAATTCAATTAAATACACAGAGACAATTAAGTTACGACTTAACTTCTTAGTAATGAAATAGGTATGCATATTTTAGACACTAAGGTAACTTATTTTTCAAGCCACGCGATTAAAACACCTCACCTACCTGAATTTTCAGCGGTTTAGTGAAAAGTAGGAGACTAACGTCTGCACCAGGTTTCTCTTCTCCATTCACAGTAAAACCCTTCCCCAATGTGATGGTACAGGTGTACCATTACGTTCAAATGCAATCACATTGGCCAGAGGGGAAGGACATAATCAGGTTGGTACAGCGGTACTTTGTGTGGTACACGTAAACCCATTATTAGGAGAAGGAGAGGCGAGCAGTAATCAAAAGTGGCGTGAGGGAGGGAGTTTTTGTTTGAGGGAGTTATTAGTGAGTGGGCATTGGGATTGAGCGGTCGGCGTTAGGCATTGAGTATTGAGCATTCGGTTGACGGCATTGAAAAGGTGCAGTGATTCATGCAAACAGTGATTCAATCGCGGAGAAAATTACAGCCAATTGGAGATAGTTGGGAACCCAGAGGACTACACGATTGCGAACAGAGCGAGTTCTACTGCAGGTTCGGGACAGAATCATCCGTTACTACACCTTACGTCGGCCGTAAATAAATCTACTTGTGCTGTCAAAATTGGTCGTAAGGGACAGTTTTTTTGACTGGCAATAGAATTAAGAAATGCATATAACCAAAAAGTGAATTAAGAGTGTTGAATTAAGTAATTAAGTAGAGGATATTAATTGGATAAAAGAGAAGCCGGCAGAGTTGTTAAAATTGTGTTAAAATCGCCAAGGTTACAAAGTGTCTATTGATAAATGCCTTAACTTGACTAATAATTATATGTTCATTTTAAACTAAGTAAACGATAAAGTTAGGGAAATCAGCTACTTCTCCCTCGTTAGACCCCACTTAGAATATGCCGCCAGTATTTGGGATCCTTATGAGATAGGCTTGGAAACTGAGTTAGAACGCGTGCAGCGAAGATCGGCAAGATATGTTAAAGGCCGTTATGATAATCTCGTTAGTGTTACTGACCTTTTGCAGCAACTGGGATGGGAAAAACTTTCAGACCGTCGATTACAATTTAGACTAAATCTATTATGTACGTTCCAAACCGGTCTATTCTCTGACGACGTTGATAATATTTTACGAAATCCGACATACTACGGTAGATCAGATCATGAGAGTAAAATTAGGGAACTAGACTGCAGAACGGATAGATTTAAGATGTCATTTTTCCCACGAACGATAAGGGACAATAATAGCTGCCAATGAGACTTTTATCTAGGTTTGTCGTTAGGTAGTGTAGCTCTTAGTAGTGATAGTACTCCTAATACTTGAATCCTTATCTGTTACCTAGTACATACTAACAGCACGCCTAGCATGTTTTCTACATGGGTCTTGAGTCCCTGTCCGTGTAGTTGTAGAATGCATGTATATTGAGGTCACTCTCCATTTTGATGACATCTGTATTGTAGTGTTGCATGCTTGTGAGGCTTCGCCTCATGACAAGCATTAGCGATTTATGCTGATGCATAATTAGTCGTAGTTACAATAACTTTAGGATATAGTGTAATTTATGTTGGTGATTACTCACCCCCTGCCACACACCCCTGAGGTGGCTTGCAGGGTATTTTGTAGATGTAGATGTAGGTTTGTCTAAAGGCTATTTACCCAATGAGCAGCCAGGGTGAGGGTAAATAAAATAAAGGAGAGTAGTAAAAGTAAAATGTTACACCACTGAACCTAAGTGGCACAAATGGTCTCAGTTGTCGGTCGCCTGCCCGGTCAACCGACGTCATTCAACCTTCCTCCTGCAAACTTTTCCTCATGCTTCCTTCCTTTCCTCAGTCCCTCCACTCCCTTCCTCTTCGACAAAACATCCTTTCCCTTATCTCTTTCAACACCCTCACCTTAACCACCCCTTTTTTCTCTCCTCTCCTTCATCCCTCCCCTCCCCTCCCTCTCGCAATTTAATATCACAAATGGCTCGGGAAAAATAAATGGGATCCGGCGACAGCTCTCTCTCGACAATTTACACGGGCCACCCACTGCGGATAGTTCTCCTACTCTGCCACTGCTGCTGCAGCGCACGCTCAATGAGAAATAAGTATGAATGATTTTTTCGCCGGCGAGCGATATTTCCTGTCCGCTTTCCTACTCAGCCCCTCCCTCCCACACCCGTCCGCCCCCAACCCTTTACACACGACCCCCTCCTCACCTCACCCCTCTCCCCTACTTCCTGCCCTCGTCGCCTTTCCGAATGGATTCGTGCTGCGCCACCTGTGACCTACATCAAGACCTTCCCCTAGCTATCCAGGTACACACAAAGACCTTTTCATTCTTTTCTTATAGATTTTTTTTCGGAAAGGAAAAAAGGTAACACAGTCGACACTCCATTAAAGCTCTCTCCCGGATCGGCTTTTGCATTTGTCTCCGCCGTCGCCCGGAAGCGTAGGAATGCGAGGAATGGTTAATACAATCCGTTTAATGATTTACGACGGCGTGCCCGTCGATTGCTGGTGGCCTCGGGTGCAAGAGCCGCGCCCCTCCACGCCTCCAAACACCGCTCCCTCTCATCTCTCCTATCGGAACGAGGAAAATCATTTCCACCCTTCGTGTGTTTGTCGACCGGATTAGTCACATCGCGATATTCCAAGTGCTCTCAAAACACCACGTACAGGTAGCAATGAAAATGAATTGTCTGTAAATAGTCTTCGTGACGGAAATTTATTGCTAATATTGATTTTAAAGGCCCTTGACTATATATATTTTTTTTTTTTATATAGAAAATGCAACTTCGGGAATGAGGTTTATATGTAAGTGAAGGTTTCTCGGGTTTCACACCGGGTAAGATTATTTAAATGGATCAACGTTTCGATGGTTGACTCAGCCATCGTAAACAGGATAATGAGTCGAGTGAGGATGCTGGCGGTTATATATAGCCGCAGATGCCTCATTGTTGTGGGAGCCGTAACGAGTTCTTTGAATTTCGTCAATTACTGGGCACCAAGTCCTACTTAAGTTGAAGCCGTTGTCTCTATTGATGTTATTTTGCGCTATCTGTATCAATATCAATCAATATGGGTTTACATGGTTGATGGAAGAATTTTATCGGTCCTGCACTGATAGATACCAACTTTTGAAATATTTTTGAAGCTATATTATTTTACCCCTTTCATTGTAAGAAGATTGAAAAACATGATTTTTTTTATAACAATTTACGGGACTCAGAGGGCATCACTTCAGTTGTTTTTTTAGAAGAGTTGATTTATCGTTAGATTTTGTTGAACGTTAGCTCAATCATTCTACTATTGTTATGTTTTCTACAATACCTTAGCTTATAGTCTTATTTCATTTTCCGTGACTCATGCAACCATCGTTTAAATCAATGTTTGATATGAACTCACCATTTCCATAATGAAAAAAATGATTAACCTACTTAATTGACACTCTCTGATGCTTCCATTGGTGCACGTTTAAATTATTGGAGATGTATAACCAAAGGAGAATGTGCAGTAATCTATATGTATTTTGAGATCATTTCCAGTAATGGTTTATGTGCTGAATTGACATATAAGATACAATCTATAAAAATGTTAATATACACACTTATCGACTTGTCATATCCAAGTGGGAGCCTGGAGGACAATTAATCGGGCTTCCAATAACAGTTGCTGTCATAAGTGCAACATTGTGGATGAACGGCCGTTAAATATCGCATGGTAGTCATTTTATTTCCGGATGACAGAAAGAATTCAAGGCATCCACTTCATTTCAACGACCTCTGCGACTGGAATTCTTCCCCGGAATCCCTTTTGGGCTATTGGGCTATGGAGATGTCATGTCTGAATGTCTTCGTGTGGAATATTCAAAGTTATGTGTGCGAGAAGGGCCCACTTGGAAATGATGGCTGGGGATGGGGGAATTCCCCTGGATCTTGGGCTTCCACTATCTTCTTTCGGAGTGGTTCGATTCATGGATAGGGCTGCGTGTGGACAACCACTGGAGTGGGTGAAGGAGCCGAAGTAGGGCCGAGGAGGGAGGATGCCGGGGTGTATCAGATCTGAATAAAAAAAGGAATGGTTTGGGAGGGGGAAAACATGAATGAGCGCATTGATAATGAATGTGCTTGAAGTGTTGGAAGGGTGGTGAGGTGGATCGAGGGAAGGCGGAATAGGACTCTGGAGGAAAAGAAACCATCTCAGCTTTGGACTCTGCGTGGATTGCTATCGAATAAAAACTCTCTCCTCCACACGCCTGCGTTTGAGTTGGATGGCTGCAATTCGATATCGGGAGCGGCGAGCAATTTTTACCTTTTGACAGGCAGAAGAGGCCTGGGGAGTGTTTGATGGAAAGGCTGATCCCCACTTGCAAGTTAAACCCATTGTGTATAAGAAAAATCTGAATTAAGGTTTTCAATGGAGGAATGACATGAATTTACTCTGCTAGGATATGGAAAAATCGCAAATATCTAGAATTCCCTTTTAGGTTCTAAATACAGGGTGATTACAAAAGAATGCGTCGGTTTCAAAGATCTGTGTTTTTCAAATGGTACAAGCTACCGAGCTGCACGACCTCTTAAAATGACCGACACATTCTCTAGTTTTGTTTAAAAAAATAGCATTACAAATGTTTTATATGTCCTCGTTGAAAAACCCGAACAATATCAAGTCGATATTCAAATTCCTTTCACACTCTGTGAAGCATGTCAGCAGTCACTGTCTTCACAGCCAAAGTTATGCGTGCTTTCAATTCCTCGAGCTGTTGGTAGGCATTGATTTAGAGTGGCTTTTTTCTCTACTGGAAGAATATACCTATAATTTTGTGTTTCTGCAAGACTTTGGCAAGACAAGTTTTGGTAAGACAAGTTTCCCCCCCTAATTGGCACCTCTCAGTCCGTGCTCATCTTAATGAGAAGTACCCACAAAGATGGATAGGTCGATTTGCAAGGCAAGACCTTGCCCTTCATCTGGGGCTTCCGAGGTCACCTGATCTCACACCATGTGATGTTTTGGTGGTGATATGTCAAGTCTTTATGCCGACATCGCCTACTAATAGCGAAGAATTGAAAGCACGCAAAACTTTGGCTGTGAAGACAGTAACTGCTGACATGCTTCACAGTGTGTGGGAGGAATTTGAATATTGACTTGATATCGTTCGGGTTACTCAAGGAGGACATATTAAACATTTGTAATTTTATTTTTTTTTCAACAAATCTAGAGAATGTACCGGTTATTTTAAGAGGTCGCGCAGCTTGGTAGCTTGTACCATTTGAAAAATGCAGATCTTTGAAACCGACGCATTATTTTGTAATCACCCTGTATATTAGTACCTCGAGCACCTTAGGAAGTCATTTACGTACCAGGCCTTAAAAATGTTTTCCTATTTATGTGAAATAAACAGAAGTTATCTAAATGTATTCGAATAATATCCATGCCAAGTTGTGGAAAAACTCGCGTCTTACCGTTGAAATTAATTTCGTGAAAGCACTCAAGTTTACTTATGGTCAGGCTATATCCGCATTCCATGCAGCTTACTCAAACTATTTTAGAAATTACCATTCATAAATGCTTTCAACGGTTTTCTCCGTGTGCTCGATTTCACCGTGTTCTACTAACGTGGCCATTGCCTGTGAACATATTACTATTTACTTAGGTGGTTCAGACAAGAATTATTGCCTCATTAGTCTTTTTCTGAACCCCAACCGTCCTAAAACCTGGATGAACGTTATAGCGTATTTTAAAATAAATGTGCTATAAAATGAAGTTAAAATATATTGTATGTTGACTAATGTAGATTTCATGGAAAAATTATAGAGTCAAGCATATGAGGAATATACTGTTTAATTGCTTAGTAATTGTCTACCAGTACATAGTGGAAATAAAGGCAGGCCCGACGAGTTTCGTGCTGGTCCAGAAATACAAGCCTACAAGCAACCATAGTGAGGAAGAGGTGGAAAAGGTGTACGAGCAATTAGTAGAAGTAATCAGAGAGGTCCCGGGAAAGAAAAACCTGATAGTGATGGGTGACTGGAATGCATTGGGGGGAGTGAGGGACGGATTAGAAGTGGGAGGGCATGGGCTAGGAACAAAAAATGATCACGGTGAGAAGGCAGTTGAATTTTGTAGAATAAATAAATTAGTAGTGACAAACACTTGGTTTAAACATCCCCCCAGGCGCAGGTACACATTGAAAATGCCGGAAGATACTGGGAGATACCAAATTGATTACATTATCGCAAGACAGATATTTAGGTACAGTCCAAAAAACTCGCGAAGTTATCTAGGGGCGGATGCAGATTCAGATCATAACTTGGTCATGATGTTCAGTAAAGTTACATCCAAAAGGCTTTTTAAAGCTAGGAAGATAAAGAGGTGGAACTTTGACGCATTTAAAGGGTTGAAAAGAAGTAAATTTCATGAGCTGGTGAATAAGAACATAGTTGAAGCAAAGCTGATGGGAACGTTGGATGGAAGGTTAGAAAAACAGGCACAGTAAGAGCGGCAGGGAAAACAATAGCAAGTGTGGATAAGAGAAGTGTAAAGAATTAATGAATTACGAAAGATGTTGGTTAGAAAAATGGAGGATAGAAGGATGTGAAAAAACGTCAGCACCGACCTAGGCAAGAGGAAATACAAGGAATTGAATAAAAATCTCCGGCAAGTGACCAATCGAGAAAAGGAAAACTGGTGGAAGGGACAATGTGTGGATATAGTAAAGCTGCAGGGAGAGAGAGAAGTGGGTAGAAGAGAGAGAATACGCCAAAGTGAAAATGTTATCGGGTGGTAAGAGAAGGGAAACGATGCCAAATGTTAAGTACAAAACAGGGAAGATAAATCGAACAGGAAGATATTGAGGATAGTTGGGGAGAATACGTAAAGGAGCTATATGACAGCGAGAACAGACCTGTGATCCTAGATAAAGGGGTAAAAGAACAATAGGCAAGGATAACCTCGGGTCGGAGTTACTTGACAGCTAAATAAAGAAGTTATTAAGAGAAATAAAGTGTAGAAAAGCCGTGGAAACCGATAATCTGTCTTCGGACCTACTGAATTATTCGTAGGATCTACGAGGAAGGAGTATGGCCAGACGATTTCGTGAAAGAGTATTAATGCCTATCCCAAAGATGAAGAAGAAAGCGAATGTGAGGAGTATAGAACAATTAGTTTAATTTCGTACGCGGCAAAAGTTTTCCTTCGAATATTAAATACAATATATGAAAGTAAAGCAAATCACTATTTTGGTGGTGACCAGATTGGGTTTAGGAAGGAGAGGGCAACTTGTGACCCGATTACCCGGTAATGAGAACACTTATAGATTGAAACATAGAGTATAATCAGAATGTATTTTCTTGCTTTGAGGGTTTCTAAAAGGCATTCAACTGAATAAACTGGGAGAAACTAATGCAGATACTGGGGAAAATAGGAATAGATTGGCGTGATAGGAGACTCATCCGAAACCTATATTTGGGGCAGAGGGCTCAGGTGAGTGTATCTGACGGTGAATCAGGGTGGGCAGTTATGGGTCGTGGAGTAAGGCAAGGGTGCCCGTTGTCACCTTTGCTTTTTAAAATCTATGCTCAGGAAATGGTAATAGATGCATGGGAAGAGCTAGATAGGGGAATCAAAGTAAGAGACCAGCTGATAAAGTTGGTTAGATTCGCGGACGACCAGGCGTTGGCCAGTTGGTCATTGAAGGGATTATAAACTTTAGTAGAAGCATTGTTAAAGCAGTCGATAAATACGGAATGAAGATTAATCATAAGAAAACAAAGTAATGAGATTCTCTAAGACAAAGAAAGCGAGACTGATCATCAAAGTAGGAGGGCACAAACTGGAGCAAGTAGAAGTAATAAATTACTTGGTTAGTACGCTAGAAGAAAATGGGCATAGTAGCAAAGGCATTTGGAGGAGAATAGCGCTAGCGAAGGAAGCATTCAATTATAGACAGGAGCTAATGACGGGGATCTTAAATAAGGATTCAAATAAAATATAAAGTTTTTAAGTTACATGGTTTTATTAAAAAATATACAAACATAAGTGAAACAAACATTTTACTGCCATCTCAACATTCAGGATCAAATATGACTGTGGGGCGTGCATAAAAGGATTTGTATGCATTTTTTTTACAAATTGTAGCATTTTCAATATGTTTCTATAATTTATAAGTTGAATGTTAGAATTTTATATACAAATGCTGAATATTTAGAATGATGACTTTTGAATAGGGAACATATATAAAAGGATTTTTTATTCATCATCATGAAATTCATGTAAAAATTAATTAGTAATTCAATGAAAACTGAAGCAGAAACTTTGAAATTAAAAATTGAATGTCCGATGTAGAAGAACAAACATTGGATCGTCTCATGTTGATATACTGAAATGTTACTTCTTGAACCATTTCAATTAAACTGCAGGTAATGTAAAAGTTATATTCAATAAAACTGACATTTTTGCCCCTTAAATTTTTAGTACTTTGCGGATTAGTTAATATGTGTATTGCGTCCCACGGTTTTATTTTCAACCATATATGATCCTGAATGATGAGATGGCAGTAAACATTTCTTTTCCCTTATGCTTGTATATTTAATAAAACAATGTAACTCAATTTTTTTTAAAATTCATACTTTTTAGTCATTGAGTTTTTATTAAAACTTCAACAAAAATTTATCATACACTTTCTCTGTAACAAAGTTAATCATAATTTTTTTCACAATTATAGACAGATAAAATAGGCAGATTCAATTCAGTGGACCTTACCTTTTAACGTGCGATCCGAGAGCACGGCGTAAACTATGCAATGCTTTGGTTGCTTTGCAATGTACCCAACCTCATATGTTCTAATACATATGGAGCTTACTGGTATTTATCCTGGTTAGTGATTCCTTATTCGATCCATTTATAGTAATATTTCTTTGTTGCCAGGCTTCTTTCTATTTATAAGTAAAAATTCGCTGAGCATACCAAAACACGAATAACCTTTTTGATAGCCAACAATAAAGTAAACGACCAATATAGCAACCAATTTCATGAAGCAAACCTGGGTCTATAGGAGAGAAAGCCGTGACACTTATATTGTAATATTGTATTGTCATTGATGTGACACCTGCTTGCAAAATTTGAAGGAGGCCTGATGAGTTAAAGTAGGTGAAAAATCGTTTAACAGATTCCACCCAAAAGGACAGAAACGGGTAACGGCCTCCCACGATGGAAACAGCGGTTCCCGATCAGTCACTGAAGTGATGAATCGTTGGGTTCGGCTCGAGTTTGGAGGGGGTGATCCTCCGATTCGTCCGAGTGCTGTTGCCCCTGTCTGCACTTGGCAGACAGTATTTGCGAAATGACCTTAGCCGTCGAAGCACGTTAAACAAAAATATTACTACTACAGACAGAAACTCAATAAAACCATAGGTATAATAAAAATAGGCTTGCAAAGAGCTTGATATGAAGTTTGGCGTTGTATTGGGCAGCAACGTGGTCTCTGAGAAAGGAAGACGAAAATAGGCTACAAGGCGTTCGAGATGTGGGTGCAGAGGAGGATGGAGAAGGTGCGGTGGACGGAAAGGAAGACAAATGAGGAAGTTCTTGGTGGTGAGGAAATTATGGGAAGGCAGGGTAGTTGACTGGAAGTGGCCATGAGTGGCGAAGGTTCGCTGAAGGCCGTGATAGAGGGAAGGGCGTTGGGCAAGCGGGAAAGGGGAAGAAAGAGAATAGATTTTATGGACCGGTAGATAGGGCACGGCACGTGTATGAGTCTGTTGGACTTTCACTGTCTCTCATCATAACCTACCGCTAGATTACTCAGATGATGATGATCTACCAGTGGACCATAGAGACGCTTTATTCAAAAGCTATCAGATTATTTTTTTCTTCTTCAAGTTAGCTGACGCAACTTCTGTCAAACATGCTCCTTTAAGCCTTAACTTTCGCTGACCTCTGGGAACGTCATTGACATCTACTCGCTCCAGTTTCTCCAGCCTAACGTGCGCCCTTAACCTAAACTTATTTTCTCGCACAACCATTTTGGATTCTATCCCCACCCTCTATCTCGCCTTATCGTCTACGTTCCTTTTTTAAGACTTCGCCATCCCGACAATTCCTCCCCTCCCCTCTCAATCATTCCAGTCAAGGGAGAGAAGATAGCCCTTTCTCCCTTCCCCTCTTTTCCGCGGCCTGGAAAAATGGTGCATTATCATACCAAATGGCTCTCTCTCTTGGAAGGATGGGAGGGAAAAGGAAAGAAGCCGAAGATTATGTAGAGAAGGAAAGATAGAGAAAGAAGTGTTGACACGTAAAAAGGAGGAGGAGGTAAGATTGAAGGCGGAATGAAATCCTGTGAGAAGCATTGGACGTATGGAAGGGGTGTAACCCCTCTTCCTCCTCGCGTGATGACGCGAAGGGCTAAATTCCTTTTTAGATGGGAAGTTTATGTCGAGAGGGTGGGCGTTGAAGGATGAAAGGGTTGGGAATATAGTAATCATAATAGTAATGGCCTTTGTCGTGTGATGGGGCGAGGAAAAGTACTCGTCGGGGAATGCGTTTTCATAATCAAGAAATAGGAGCCCCAAGTCGTCTCTTAGACGGCAGGGAAGCTACCGTCTCGCCGAAGTTAAATTCAACTGTGGGAGATCCTATGTTGAGCAGACATCCAGGGAACTGAAATTCCACTTGCAAGAATACCAAAGGGCAACAATGAACATACAACTACGCCTCTCTGCAATAGCAGAGTATACATTGATAAGTCCTACGAAAAACATTAGCTTTTGGAAGCAAAGTTAATCGCCAAAGAATAACGCGGCATCCCGCGTTTTATTCGGGAAGCAATTGAAATAAGCAAGATTCCTAATAACTATAATAGAGATGACAGTTACTCACTGTCCAACGCATGGGAACGCGTGCTGCGCCAGAAAATAAGCAAAAATAACAACTGCCGATCACAACGGATCTAACCCCAACGGATTATGTTTAAAAAACGGTCCGTCTTCATTTCCACTTCACTTCACTGAGCTTAACAACCCGACTGCAACGCCTGCGAAAGTGGAGTCTCAGCACAATGGAACTCCGCGGAAATAAACCCGGAAGGCATACATCTTCAAATTCATTTAGGCGCGGAAGCCTTCACACGGATCAAAGACCCATGCCGCAACAAGGAGAAATAATAATCATTTAGTATTTAAACATTGATTACTTTTAAGTACTTGGTTTGCGTGCTTTTTCAAACGTGATGAGCCTAGTCTGAAATCCTTATCAGGGAATTAAGTAAATACAAAATAAACATTTTCATATCTGGGTATCATAAATAAATTCGTAGGTAATTTTTATAGGATAAATAAGGCTAGATTCACGTGAAGTAAAAACCATTGGTATCTTTATACTTTTTCCATTTGCTCAATTCAAATAATCAGTTTCATATAAATATCATGAATCAATAATGTCATTCCAAGTATCACGTATTCAAAAGAGAAAATTAATCCAGGATAATCAGAGTGAAAATCGCGAGTATTTACTTACTAAGCATAAACAAATTAGTCATGCAAATTATGTTCAAGATGGGAAAGTTTTGTGATTAAAATTGAAGTACAGGAAATTCTCTATATTATTATTTAAATTGTAAATAACTACCAATCAAGCCGAAAAAAGTGCCAAAGAAGATTATATAAGCGAACGACGTTGTATCGCTGATGATAAAGTGACACAAATCGGCACAATTATACGCAATTATATTCTGGATCACAGTTATATTACAGCTAATGTTACTGCTTTCACGGAAACTCCGGGTATACCTATGTCGTATTTAGGGAATGAGTCAGAGGAAACCCTATTGGATTGTGGCGTCGAGAAGGTCCCACAAAAGATACAAATAATATTGAAGATTTACCTTTTTAAATGTTGTAATTGACTGAAGGAACAATAAATTCGACACCGCGGTAGTTGTTGTTCCAGTTGCCAAATTTGTCAACGACTACGTGGAGGGATTTGCGAGTATAAAGATTGAGTATGGACATGTGACCAAGAGAAATACGAGCGATAGACAGGAAATGTTTGTGGTAAGGTCGAGTGCGGAGAAAAGATGTTCCTGGGGAAAAAGGGGATCTGAGATACTAAAAGTAGAAGGGAAAATTTGAAGAAAGCGTTGAAATGAATGAAGAAGTGTTAGAACGAAAGTGTGCCAACTTGAAGGGTAAAATGTTTTTAGACAATGGGTGCTTTTCATTCAAAATAAGGTTAAATAATTATTTTCCAACTCCACGAAACCTACCATTTGAATTTTGAAGCAGTAAAATTTATAAATAATTGTAATGCTTATTGGTATGATCAACACCTATTTCCGCCCGATACGTGTTTCTTTTTCCCTGCATTCCCTGTATAAATGCATATTACCTAATTTCTTTTGGAAACCTTTAAAAGAAATACCGTCAAGCGTTTGGAAAGTGCATTTATAACTGGGGTCCTCTGACTGATTTTTTTGTGGTGGCGCAATGGTGCCGACTCCGAAGGCAGGAGTCCTGATGCTTGGCTTGAAGGAACTGACTGATTAATAAGGGCTGGGGAAAGCGCATTGAGCGGTGCCATGTGCAACGGAAAAAAGTAAGTTAGCGAAATGATGAACGATGAAGGGGTGAGTTTGAAAAAAAATCTTGAGATGGCAGCCGACGGAGGAGAGGGGTGGATTTTAAAAACGTCATTAAAATCCGCGTCGTAGGCATTGCTCCACGTGAACGTGAAAAAAAACCCTCACTCCTTCGCTTACTGGAGTTCATATATCATATCCTGGGAAATTATGTATGAGAAAGATTAATTTTTCAAAATGAAAGGGACCAGTGATAAAAAAAATTTATCCCACCGTGGATGGCTTGTTTTAATGAAAAAATGAAATTTGTTAGATCGTGAAGTGGAGAGAATGATGACTTTTTGAAAAAGGTTATTATTTTCAAAGAAGAGTAATATCTGTGCTTTTAATTCCAAATTTTTCTCCATCCGTAATTTGGCGTCCAATGTGGTGGGTTATCAGAGAGAGAAATTTCATACTGTCTAAGTTTTTTTTACAATTTGATAAGGTATGCAACGAAAAACAAGCGTATACGATAATAATATTCAAATGTTTAAGCCATGGCCCCATTACAAGTGAGCGGAGACCTTTTTTCAGCTTCATGGTGAATTAATTTATAAATTTATCATGCTTTTCTAACATACGAAGTCCATTTATTCTAAATTAATCAAACATAAGTTAATGCACACTTAGAAAATTATCTTATAAGCGTTAATTTCTGAATTCAGTAAGGTACTAGAAGATGTGTCAATTTAATTAGATATAGTATTGAAAGTTTGGACATATTATTCAATTCCGGGGGCCTTATTTATATTTGTTCATTAAAACATTTCGTCTGTTGAAGGAAGGAAAATATAGCTTTCCATGAATTAACTGTCGTATCTTAATTTATTTATAAAATACTATGTAAATAGAAACTACATTTTAGTAATAGAAATTATTTATAGTAGGTAAATGATACTATACTTTTCCAGGGTATTATATTTAGCCTAAATGCAATGAATTTTCCGCAATACATTTTTATTTATTCCCCAGGATATTAACGTTATACATCAGGTAGTTATGTTAAGTCATTTTCATGTGTGAACTCTGAGGATGGAGGGAATAGCTAGCAATGAAGTGATTGCTCCTTGCCACGGCCTAAAATTCCGGAAGTTAAACATGAAATTTATATTGAATTGCTTTTATTTGAGTTTCTCCGGCGTTGATTCATTTTATGCACAACCGTTTCACTTGCATTCCATCCGGCGTCATCAGGTCCTGAATAAGCTGCAGAAGATTCCATATCTGTTATACATACCTAACGCTTGAGCTAGTCAGACGCGCACTGATTGGCCGGATGGACCTATAAATTTCATTGTTGCAAAAGATATTGGAACGTTGAGGAGACAGCATAGACGTCAAGGAGGTTACAAAAGGAATGGAGGCGACATACCACTTGATTTTTGAGGCCAATTCCGCCATTGCAGTCGGCACAGTTTAGACCTTCCTCTGGATTACATGTCCGGCGGTCGCGTTCGATTTTCATCAAATCTAAGTCAAAAACCACAGACAAGCCGATGTTTTGTGACTGGTTTGGCAAAACCTACTCGGAACATAATCCTTCCCAAGCACCCCTATTCTTGCTTCACTTTCGCCCATGAGCGTTCACGTTCATGCCTTCTCCATTTCATTTTAATCTCCTTGGATAGACTTCTTCTGTGTTGAAATTATCTGCGTTTTTTTTGCTATTACAATAGCCTCTATTATCAGCCGAGGGAAATATTTATTTTCTCTGGCGATGATCTTACAATTGTGAAAGTTTATGTCGTGGCCGTGTTCTGACCAGGCGTGCTCTGCAACCGCGGAATGGCGAACATTTTTCTTTTCGGTCGCCTTTTGGTGTTCCGCTATTCTGCATTTCAGGGATCTCGATGTCTGGCCAATACGATTTCCCGCAGCTACACGTCACTTCGTGCACTCCTTCATAAATGTCAGCCAGGTGTCAGGACCTGACGACGCTAGCTGGAATGCAAGTGAAATTTAGCATTTTAACTCTCGAACATGTTCTCGTCTTTTCTTGAGCTTTTGCTGCTTTGAGCCTTTTGGAAGTAGTCGAGGGAACTTCAAATCAAACCAAGGACTCTACTGAGAATAATTTTCGTGTTTCAGCTAGCTTTGCTATATACTGTAGCATCTTTAGGAAATTTGAAAGAAGTTTTTCCATTATGAAGAGAGTTTTTTTCTAATGATTGTAGTGTGTAGCGATAGTAGTTGAAGCAACAAACTTTATATTTAGTGGCTAATTTTTTATTTCATGTTCTCCTAATTTCGCAAAGAAATTCCGCGATGAGCCTGCTTCAACCATCTCGCTCACATTTTAGAAGAGTTTCTTCAGGCAGGCCAAAGCAAAAATTTCAGCACTGTGTAGAGGATATGAGATAATTGACGGCGAGATCACTCAATATATGATTTTATATTAATTATAGTTGATAGAAAGCGTTGGTGAAATTTTAAAATAACTCTGTTGATTTTAGTCGAATAAACTGTTATAAATAATGATTCGGCATTGAGAGTTTTGACATTGATGCTGAATAGATCATTTCATAGCATAAATGTGCACAAATGAGCATTAGAAGAGTATGCCTTTCTCTACGACACTGATTGTGTTCGCATTGGGACACTGTTTTTGGGTTTACTGTACGCATTTCCCGCCTCGAGCTAATGCTTCAGACCAGTTTCGTTATTACTCCAAGTCGAAACACGCATCCTAATGGTGCCCCCGATCCGGGTAGGCCAGCGGTGGGCAGTGGAGAACATCCGTCTCACGGACGTTCACGCCACACGGGTGTCGGACCGTGTTCCACGTGCCCCAGGACGCCGAGGGTTTGGAAAATAAAACCGAGAGAAGCCGTTAATTATTCAGTAGTTCCCGGTCGATAGGTGAGTGAGGAGTTGCTCCGATGGGGATGAGCGTGGTACCTCGCCCCGTTCCCCGGCTGGACACCGCGTGAATCCAAGTCCCCCACGCCACCCCCAAACGGGGCAGACACTCCACCTCTTCCACCGTTCTATTGCTCTTTCTTCTCGCCAATTGATTGAACTGTGCGATATTACAATGTATTTACTTTGATATTCGATAATATTTTGTCATCACGTTGCAGAAGCAACGTTCGGACTATGTGCCGTAGCACATTTCGATACATCGAAATCAAAAATGCTAATCTGTGGTCGATAATGTATGATACGATTTGATTGGAGGTTCCAATAAATAAGGGTATGAAGATATTCATGACAGCCGCAAATATGGCGATGAAATAACGTTGAAATTGCCACAGGAAAAAATTAGCCTTGGCCGGGAATCGAACCACGGATCTTTGGCTTTCCGGGCAAATTAAATGTTTGTTATATAATAATATGTTTTCGTGATGCATGCAAGACCACGAGATATCATTTAGTATCATAATGTTAAAAACGATAAGGCATTTAGTACATCGCGTCATTTGCGATGTAACTCTTGCGTCTCGATGCGATAATAATGTTTGCAAATCCCTCAGCCCAATCTGTGAGCAATAATATCCTCCACGACAACTATTTTTTGCGCCAGCGATGCTGCAAATTAATTTATTCTTCCGAGATACTCGAGTTTTTTTTAATGCCTAACTGCTAGGCTTGTATCAAACTATCTAACTTCGTGGCTTAATCCGAATGCGAACAGAACACCCATCCCTAATTTGGGATTCCTATCCGCAAACTTTGGTTTTCCAGGCCAGCGCTAGCCCACAGCCGTGGGTTGCCGCAAACTACCGAGTAAATTCCTGACGAGGACTTGTACATTCTTATTCTGAGACTTAGTTTCTCACAGTACTAATGTTTCGGTAGCGAGAATCACCCCTTGCTTCCGCGGATATCATTTACTCTCTTCTAAGAATAAGTAATGACGGTCACGCCATTAATTGCCATTATTTACGCACCAAGATGCACTCTACCAATCTCATGGTATTGGTCTTGAATATTTAGAGTGTAATGGGGAAATAGGGATGAAGTGGAAGTTGAAATATGGGAGCAATGGAGACAACATTGCATTTTGTCGTGTTTAGACATGACAGTGTCTTGAAAACCGACATTTAGATTACCTAGACGAATACGGCGTGTAATGTTTGCAAGACGATTAATGCTGACTATAAATTCGGGACTTTAAGCACTTCTGGAAAATATGGGATCTCGTTCGATTGGCTATCCGACTTTCGTGCGAGTATTCCCTTGCACCTTGAGTTGGTGTCATGCACGCTCTGCAGTCTTTCAGCAGTTTTTGGACGTTTGTGACATTTTTGTGCTGCATACCTACATATACATAAGACTCAGCCGCAGAGGTGTGTGGCAGGGGGTGTATCAAACTATCAAGCGGAAGCAAGGGGGCGGAAGCAAGGGGCGATTATCGCTACCGAAACATTAATACTCTGAGAAACTAAGTCTCAGAATAAGAAAGTACAAGTCATCGTCAGGAATGTACTCGGTGGTTTGCGGTCACCGGCCATGGATATTTGAGGGGATAGGGCAAAGGTGGGGGGAGAGGACAGAGGTGATTAGTGTGTTGACATTTTGTGTTGAGTTTGTGTCACGCCTAGGGTCTTCGATGAATCGGCGTGCTCATTTTCATGCCAAACGAGATATCTCGTCTACAACTGACGATTAATGTCATACAACTTGATCACGTACAATTATAGTAGAAAATATTTAGTCAATAATTAATTTAAAAGTGTCAGATGTTGGCCGACATTCACAGAAAAAACAGAGGAAATGCAATCAGCCCATGTCACCGTGTATTCACATGAAACCCACACCTGTGTTTCAGGCACTCATCTGTCTTTTTTAATCAGTTCGAAGATGGTGCCATAGTTCTAAGGAATGTATCATCCTGCTTTTGAATGGTCCCGAGTTGCAATATGGCTATGATACTTTTGAACACGCACTCAATACGAAAGGTATTCGGTCCCTTGAGAATCAGAACTTTGTGAGAAGCCGCGAACGCGGCACATCAAGTGAATCTTTTGCGCCAAAAGGCGTGGTGTGCATCTTACAATTAGTTGGATAAGAAACCTCGTGTTAATGTTTCTGCATTTACCCTATACCCCTAGCTTGGTGGCACTAAATGGCAGAGGAAATTAGGACTTCAGCTGTGGTATAATGAGTTACCATGAGTATATGTCTACTTATTGCGAAACATTTTTCTGCTAGAATGTTTGGCACTGCATGAGTCATGGGAAGACATATCCCATCTGCCGTATGCTCTTAGATATTTATGGAGTAACAAAACGCCTATATGAACCGTTTTATTGTCTACTAGCGGGAGGTACCTGTTAAAATTCAACGGGTGTGAAAAACATTGAACACATTTTATAAGAAAACCACAAAGCCTGAATAATACTGACAGCGTAGTCATTTGAGGAGTTCTTAACCTGGTATGATACTCGTTGACGTTCCTTCGTTCGTTCGTATGATGTGGGAATTGCTTTAAAAGACAGTTCGCAATCGAAATGAGAGGCAGATGGTTCCACTACGTGTAATACATCTGAGTATTACACGATAACAAACAACGCCGTGTTTGTTGTAGTAACAGAGGCATTAATACGTACTATTACTATCCGCTGCACCTAAATATTATTGCACTTTTAATTCTTTTATGTGTATCGTTTACTACGTAAGTGTTCTCTCATATAGGTACATGCAGTGCCCCTATGAGAGCTACTTAAAGAATATACATTGAAAAGTATAACTGTTGTAAATATGCATCGAAATTTATCGATTACCCCCAGAAGCAATCTATCCTGGGGCTCTTGGGACTCTGGGTCCTTCTCATACAGATTTTCTTTCTATGTGCTATTATGGGCATGCGGAAAAACTAAAATGCTAGAGGCGTGAATATCCTTTGAAAATCAAATCTCTGGTTGTCAAGGAAATATGCTACCGTTTATTTCAGAGAAAAATGTGAGATTTTTCAGCAAAGAACATGATATTCAGACAAATACGTGGCGTAAAAGTAAATCGATTGAGAGAATTAGAAACTTCATTTATTCAGCCATCCATTAAAAAAAATTCTAGCCCTCTATCTTGAGTAAAAGTAATTTTTAAAAGCAAAAAATTAAACCACTGCACCCAACCCAATGCTTAGCATAGACCACCAGGGACCACCAGGGGAGGCCTTTGGGGGCCCTGAGGGATTTTTAATATAGCCTGTATTACATCCAGATACATTTTCTTACTAAATGCCAAATTTCAGCTCAATCGGTTGAGTAGTTTTTGCGTGATTGAGCAACAGACAGACAGACACCATTCAATTTTTATATATTAGTATGATGATATGCACTACGTAATGAAAATTTATCATTTGTGCGGTAGAATCAGGACCACTAAAACCTGATGCTGTGTTCACCTTCAAAAAATATTTATAGTAATGAGAACGTCCACTATCATGAATTCTTTTATTTTGGATGGAGAGAATGCCACTAATTCATATAAATGACCGTTTTGATAATGGCCTGTTTAATTAGCGTATTGGAGCTCCAGGAATCAAGTACCAATCCAACACTAGCAAGAGATACATACAATGAAAGGAAACCTTACTATTTTAATAGCCATATTTAATTGATATTCTCCATTTAGATGAGTTTCTCCATCTCCATTTAGATGAGTTTCTCCATTTCTTCTGGTTCCCGTGTCTTTTACGCTTTTTTATGAGTGCTCACTTATCCTGCTGAGTTGCACTTAACTTATTCTCTATTATTCTTAGTAAATTATTAACTTAGACCTTCATGGCTATTGCTTTACAAAATTACGAGTAGGTTGCAGGTTAACGTATTCCCTCTCCATTTGTGCCTATCAGCTATCATAGGTTGCTAGTACGTCATTAATTGAACAATGTTGTGGCAAGGGTACAGAGGGATTCAGGAGGGAAGATAATTAGTTACGGTCTACGATGTGTGCGGTATGTTGTGCTCAATGTAAACATAGTTAACCGTATCATAGCTGCCGTTGAATTTCCCACCAAGCTGTCATTAAAATAAATCATCTCACATTTACAGGAAACAGCTGAAGTTAATATTTAGAGTATTTCAACCACTTGAAGGGACAAGAGCTATTTATGATTCTATCATTCGTGTAAGCATACGTTTTTAATAATGTAGTCGTCATTTAGGTACTATATATATGATAAGTATGTTCAGTAGGCTAGACTTTTTGAATTAAAGATATTTAAATTAAACGCTTATAAATTGTTGGCGTCCATGTTTATACAGCCTGCGCGCTAGCAGGAGATAGGCTCACATTAATTAATGATATTCTTATTGCTAGATAAACAGCTTAGACAAAGCCTAACTCACATTATGGTGAGCTGAATACTTGGGGGGTGGGCTGGATACATTATGGTGGGCTGGTTATTAGTTTACATTTCCATTAACGGCATTTTTCTTAGTCTGAAATGCGTAATGACATATCCATGCTCGAGCGCCCACGTCATTCAATTAAATCAGAATTATGTTCCCCATTGATCATATTACTATCATTTCATGATTACTTTCATATAAATTACGTTTTATGGCGACAGTTTAGGGGTCGTTTATGAATTTTAATGCTATTTCACGTAAAATAGTGAATATATCTTTAACTGATGACCGAATAATAACATACGTTGTTGTACACACATATTATTGTAGCAATCATACCATATGATTAGTTTCAACAAGGTAACATTCGGTCACTAATTTAATCAACACGATTCATGGAAAAACTCTTGGAAGGACTGTAAGGGGGAGAGTTGGAATATATTTTTATAGTTTTTTTCGTCACGCACGCTGAAACAACTGCACTAATCACGCGGCTCTCGAAGACTGACGCTCTATTTCCGTCTCTCAGTTCATATCCCTTGGCTTGGCGTTGGTGTAATTGGACCCAGAACACCTCCATCCCACGGCGATTTTAACGTTCCTTCTTCTAATAGTGATGGTGTACATAAGTTTATCGGATTTGTCAAGGTCCACCGGAAGCCAAACCAAGCAAATGCGAGATGAAATCACGAGATAGCCTTATGGAAATCGTCGCGTAACCTATAATACCCCTTTTGCACGTCATTTGAATGTTCATCTCCCTTATTAACCCTTAGAATGCGGGAAAAGTATATGTACGTGTGTACCGGCGACTGCGGGAAAAACCTTCTTGTACGTTTGACCCTCTCTGTCTACCTCAGCCCTTTCATATTTTTATGACCCGAACTCTTTCCTTCCAGCGGTGGACATTTGGGAATCCACCCTTTTTACCCAAGCCACTCCCTTCCCACGCTCTATAGGGATCGCATACCACCGCAATGAGGTACGACCCTTTCTTCCGATTGCTCGCTCAATGGGCTATGGTTGTCTCAAAAGTTAGTTGTCTTATGTTCACTCCCGGCTCCATTATCAACGGATTTCTTTTGTGTTTGGTATCAAACAAAACCGAAAATTACTAGAAAAAAAATATTGTCATATTTGTTTTTAACAATTACGCCTAAAAACCTTTTTTCAAAAATTTTCCAAGTCCCACTGATCCCGCAACAAGTTCCAGTGCCCACCCCCTGGGATCCCGAGAAAAGTGTCGGGAGGGGATTACATGGGTAATTGCCATATAACTGCCCGGCCTCGACCCGTGAGAAGGAGGGACAGGCTCCGTCCGAATAGATATTTCCCGCACTGGGTGGACGACATACGCTCTAGCTGCAGCAGCTTAAGAGTTAAACTTCGTGTGGCTCATACCACACATTGTTTAGTTAAAATCTGATAAGGATAATTATTTAATATTAAGGTTAGCACTTATCATGATTTGGAGTACGACATCACATCGCAAAAAGAATATCTACGCTTCAGGTTGTTGCCAACTGTCTTACATTTGAAGTTGTCCGAAATATAAGAAAATATATTTCTACTCTTTGGCATAGATTCTAACATGCTGTTTTAGTCACATACCTACCTACGCATCTTCATCAAGAACATTTTTTTTTCGTTAGGTGTATCACTACTTTGCGTTATTTTTGTCTTTTCTTAAGGACCCAGCATGCTAATAATTTATTGATTTTCAGCCACAAGATATCCACGCACATTATTTTTAGTTTAAATATAAATGTATGGAAGTGAAGGCAGATAAAAAACAGGGATCAGTAATAAATCAAGAAAAACTAGTTTGCTAGCAGTAGTTCAAATTAATGCATGACCCTCTGCTCAGAAAACACGAGTATAATTTCTACGCATTAAGTATCAAGGGAAACCGCAATTTTTCAAAGCACTCAAACTCTTAGAGGGGTCTTAAAATCATGCATTCTGGCTACTTTGTAATACTACTAGGCCGTTATTTCATTGAATTTCTGAAAAAATATATATACGGGACAAGTCCTCGATTTGCCGGTTAAGTCAAAAAGCCCTGCGTCGTGGACTTTCTTCCGTCGCGTCGGCCCTGGCTAAGTTTTCAACGCGTAGTGGTCGTTGTTTCCACTCCTTAAACCTGCTTTCCAAACGACCAAAGTGACAGTAATTGCACTGCGGTTTTGGAGGACCGGCAAGAACCCCCTTTCTTATATAGGCGTATCAATTGCCGGATTTCTCCATCCCAATGATGACTGGCGTTCATACCTAAACCGTTGTTCCGAGTGGCTCAACCCCTTCTGTGTATATCCCTTTCCTTCTCGCCCTTTGACCCTCAGCCCTCCTCAACCCCTTCACCTCCCTGCGCAACTGAATTCACAACGGAACGTGTTACAGCCACTCTCTCCCTCCCCCTCCCTCTCAAAAAACTCACGCGGCAAAAAACTAATGCCGTTTTTTATGGGACACAAAAGAAAAACGGCCGAGAAAGACTCGTTTTGGAAAGTTTTCCGAGTTTTTTCGAGTCTAAACGAGCGGCATGCGCTCGTAAGTTAATTTGGCGGAGGCCTGTTTTCGCGTGGCGCCCAAGAGGGGGGGGGATATCGCAGGAGTGGGATGGGGGTGTAATGGAATGGGGGGCAAAGGTATGGGGATGAAGGGCGACGCGACCTCCGACCTACAGAGCAGGGAACGACGGACCGGTGGATCGTCCCTTTAAAGGGATGCATTCACTCGCACCTTTGCATGTCTAGTGAGGATCAAGCCATATTTATGGGCTTAGCTATTTAGAGTAATCAGTCTTTTGAACTCTGCATTCCCTAGGTTTTCATAAATCGCTTGCCAACTTTCCAGTCCATACACACTCAAAGAGTGCTATGCGTTGAATGTTCATTGTATCTTGCAAATTTGGCATTTATGAAAGTTTTGAGAACAATGTAATATATCCTCTCACATTCTTCGTATTTGTATTAATATGATACAAAAATATAAATTCTAATGGAAATTTGATTCCCAGAATGATTTGTGATATCAGCTCTAATGCCTGGAACACTCTTTGGATGCCGTTCTGGGGTACATAATTTTGGAATGCGGTTCTATTTAGACCTGTAATATTTTCCTGTTGTTATTCATTTTATAACTTTAGAGAGATTTCTCCCGTTTCTCTGATATGCCTCATTTTTTTAATATTTCACCACTTAAATCACACCAATTTTTTTAAAACCTTATACATTCAGCTGTATTCGCCATTCTAGCCGAGCAAACTAACTAAACGCTGTCAAATAATCCCACTCGTGAACTTTTCACCCGGAAAGACGTTGTATTACTATAATTTTACGCTGGCGGGGACACATTATTTTTTACCCATATTTGATGGATACTCTCTGTTTAATGGTGGCGTCATCAAAAACAATGTGGTTATGTTTAAACTTTTAGCTTTCCTCTTTCGAATAGCTTGTAGCCTATTCGGTTATCCCTTACACCTTCCGAGGTACGGAGAAAAGTTTGGTGTACGTAGTAAGTGCGCAGGAGGACAGACGAGCATAGATATTTTGTTCGTCATTCGGAGAGCATACGTTTTGCAGGAAGTCACTTAATTTAACGGGGAGTAAGTAGAGTAATGTTTAGGGAAGAAAGTGATGGTCCCGAAAAAGTAAAGTGATTGACCGTCTCAAAGCTACCAATCAGCTTGTACAAAACCCAATGTTGACAAGTTTATTAAATCCGTGCTAATAGTTTTCTCAAGTTTAAGTTACTGTGCTGTGAAAATTGACTCAAAAAGGATCTGTGATCGCAGATCCAAGCAAATTAATGTTATTGCCACTGTGTGGACATTGAATTAAAAGATAACATTTTTGACGCTCCCAAATCCGTCTCAGATTAGCCTTCATAGTTTTAATGGTAAATGATGGCTGATTAGACACTTTTCGTTGTGACGAATCAGCCTACTTACGGGCTTTACAGCAATCACAAAATGTCATCTGAAATTTCTGTCGAAGCTTAACAACTTAATTTTCAATTTTCACAAACGTTACTGTTCAAAGTGAAATTTTACAATGACTCAGCAGAGTTAGAATAGACATTTCGTTTGCGTGTAAAATCAACGCGCTAGCGTAATGAAGTCGAGAGATATACCTGGCGGAACACTTTTCCCATACCTCGGTGATTTTCCTCCTCTCACCGCAGTCCTCCACTCTCATGGCGGTGCACCGTGGTGCACATACGCGGTGCTCACCCGACGACGTCCTCACCCCATTTTCCCCTTACACACATTTCCACCCATAGAAGGATACCGCGTTTATTTCAATCGTGTAAATAGTCAAGAAGTGAAAGTGCCGGAATTTATCACCCTAAAAACGTTACACCGCGTTTCCGTCATTTAACCCCAATCTCACGCTGATTTTAACCCCTATTCTGTGAATTTCGTATATATCTGAATTAATAATTTCATCACCTACTGCGGAGTTCGACTTTACCCCATATATTATCATTTTAAAAATGCGTTTTATCAAAAAGGTAAACTCCTAACATCCAGAAATATCGGCCTAGACCTAAGAAAACGTCTTCTTCAAACTTATGTGTGGAGCATATTTTTATGTGGCAGTGAGACCTGGACGCTGGACAAGTCAGAAGAGAGGAGGGTGGAAGCATTCCAGATGTGGTGTTTCAGGAGAATGTTAAAGATTCTCTGGGTGGACAAAATCAGTAACGAGGAGGTTCTCAAACGTGTGGGGGAGTCTCCTTGTCTGCTGAAATTACTGAAAAAGAGAAGAAATATCTGGATCGGGCACCAACTAAGGCACGAAACATTGCTGGCCACCATTTTAGAAGGCACTGTGGAGGGAACCAACTGCCGGGGCAGGCCTAGGTTGGAGTTTATGGGGCAAATAATGAAGGAGTTAGGCTGCTCCACTTATGTGCAGTTGAAAAGAATGACACAAGACCGTAGCGTATGGAGAACTGCCGCCAACCAACCTTTGGGTTGAGGGCTTAAGAAGAAGATTATAATTTTGACGCAATTAAAAGTTTATGGTAGTTTGAGCGAGCTATCATTTCTCATTAATTCTCAATGACTTTGGTCTCATCATAAGGGAAATTATCTCATCATTTCAATGAAAACAATGCATCAGCCGGTCTCCACTATACTTTTCAAGGCGTTTGCCAAAAATTAAAAGTCAATTTCCATGGGAAATTGTACGAGCAATCACTCCAGGAAGACTTTGTTTAAAAAATGAGAAATGTATAACGCATAGATCTCGTCTGAAATTTAACAGTTGTGGGTTGTTAGTTTTCCTTTAGAAGGCGAACTTAAGAAGGTGAAAAATGTATATACACCTCAATAGACGGTGCAAATATCACGAGTTTAGGCCACGAGTTTAGTTAAACTCTTGATATTTGCACCGTATATTAAAAGAGGTTGAGAATAAATACCATTTGAATTATACACCTCAATGTAAGATTCTCAACAACTTCAGAAGTTTCTCAATTACTTCAATGCCAGGTTCAACACTCTCACTAAAATTGACTTGAAAAAGCAAACGTTGCATGTACGTTTTTCTCGTCAGAAACGTAGCATTAACACTAGAAGCCCCGGAATTCTTGTGTTACCTAGAAGGTGGGTCAATTGACCCACCTTTGTTTTTTTAGCGTTTTGTTTCTCCTATCTATTACTGGTCAATGATATTTGAGTAATATGATATTATAAGTATTTTATTGGGTACCAGGTAATGTTATAAATACTGACAATGTGATTTCTCATGGCCGTAACATGGAGTGGGTCAATGGACCCACCCCGGGGCTTCTAGGTATACTTTTATTTATTAAAGAAACTAAAAAAAATAGCACTATGAAAATTTGGAACAAAGAGCATATCTATATTTTATCAAAACTCATAAAAGGAATTTATGATCCGTTGAATTTTAACGGCGTAACGTAAGCGCTACTTTCAAAATGGGTCAATTGACCCACCCTGGGACTTCTAGTGTTAAACAGCTTTTATTAATTCTCAACGATGTAAAAAAATAAATCAACTGCACACCGCAGTAATTTTTACACAATCGCAAACAAAGTAATTTGTGAAAACGTTTTTTACCTGCGTCGTTAAAAAATTGAATCAAGCTGAAGACTTATTCCTGCAAATTGTGTTAATTACTGAGAATTTCAGTCAAATAAAATAATATTTTTGAGCAGCACATATTACGTTCACTTCATGCTTTTTACGGGTGCTGAAATAAAAAAATTAAATTCTAATATGGTCTCTGTACCATATGACTAGAGACAAATCTCGCTCAAACCACCTGGATGACGTCTTCACGTTTAAAATTACCCGTTCGTTCCCAATGCCCCTGTTACAGCGCCGGCTTTCCTCCGTGTCAACCTCGCAGTTGTGCGTACTACATCCGGCCGCATATCAATGTCTGGAGGGCGTGCATGTGAGTGCCTGAGGCTGCGGTCTCTCTTCCAAACACTCCCACTGCTGACCCCACGGATTGGACGAGAGCGTTTTCCACCTCTACGGGTGCTGACTGTGGAGCGGAAGGGTAACAAGACCCACGGCCAGCTCCCGAGGTCTGCCCGAGCACACTCACGGTCATTCCTGCAGAGTGTGGAGAGGTGATTTCCTCGTCTTTTGTCTCGGCGGGGACGTGTGCAGTCCCTCGGGCCGGCGTTGTAAGCGGGTGAAGGTCTTGGCATTGAAACGCGTCGGATGGGGTCACGGCGGAAGTGTGTGGCACAATGTGCGTCGTGCTGGATGCTGTGCCGGCGTCTGAATGGAAGGCTTACGGGCGTAGGGGATGTGCCCTTGTCTCTAGGTCACGGGATGCAAAGGAGGGTTGGGGAGTGAAAGGTATTATGCGTCGAAAGGTCATGAATGGATGCAATCTGGACCATTAGGAGAACTGGGTGGATCTGCTGCAGGAATGGGTAGATCAAAATCAGTCACTTTCTGCACGTTGCAAAATCAATATTTCTGCCATTCCTACATGGTAACCAATGAGTTGAAAGGTAGGATTTTCCCAGTGTTTGAAGGAGAGAATGGGTAGTGGTGACATATGGTACGGTTGCTCAGGTTAATATTGATGTCATTAAATTGCGCCATCAGCCGTATGGAATGGATCTGTTTAGCAGTTGAAGTGCCGTTAATGTTGCTGTTAGTTTCAGAATTATCACGTTACCGCAATGATTGACATAAAATGCATCATGAAATAGAGGTAATTTCTAAACAATCCTCAGCATTATTCGTAAAAAATTAATGGACAAATTCCGACTGATAATAATTCAAGGTGTACCATCCTTCGCAAAAACTGGCGTCACTTTCACGCGTAAATACCCCATGTCCTTTTCTCTTTGATCAATGGATTTATGCTATTGTTTTTAGAACTTGTTCATTCTATTCTCATCTGTTTTCAATCCGAAGATGACGTTCTTTCAACTCCTAATTTTTTTCCTTGCTTCTGTATTCATTATCTTTCGCAATTTGGTTGAAATATTCGTCTGCTTGGGTTTCCTCAGCCGAAGGCCTCGGTAATACTCCCAAATGATAATTTCACTGTGGTTGTTTTTGAAAGATAAATACAGATCAGTATAAGTCCAACAGATTTATCCATATTGTTCCTCAGCGTTTTTTTAAAATTAGTAATACCATAACCGCCTGCATCACATCCTGTTATAAATATTCAGGATTATCAGGAAAAAGGCTTTAAATGTGTCACCATGTTAAGATCTACGTTCAATGAACGGCCTGGATTACGGAATAGGTATAGTTAGCTTTTCACGTACGCAATTTTTGAATGGATATCTGCTTTTTTCTGTTATCTGTTTTTGTATTGTAAAACGAATTCTGAAGCAGCAGCGGGAAGGGAGCTGCACGGCTTAATCTTTGAGAATTCTCTTATTAACCATCTAAATAATTGATGGGCACCTTCCCCCCAACTAACCGACTGACTTTTCACCTTGACATGATAGTTGTTTTGGTGGTGAAGTAAAAGAGGAAAAGGATTTCTTTTATTATTGGAAAAGTAATTTTAAAGTTCGTCGCCAAATTAGCGTCGTGAACTTAATTTATGGCAGCTCATCACCACCGATATTTTATATTAGTCCATGGTTGCGCGTGCTAAATCATCCATATTCTGCCTGAAACCAGTAGTAATGGCGACAGTATGGTGTCTTAGGTAGACACCCATCTGGTGTCTTAGCACCTGATGACGATGGGTGTCCCATATGGTGTCTTAGGTAGGTGTTCTGCTCATAAAACATTTTGTAGGCATTTATTTATCTATCGCAAAAGGTTACTAGCTATAGAGTTTGCTCTCAGTTCTCACAAGGTGGCCTCACACTCGATTTAGTTAATTCCTTGTTCTTGTAATGACTAACCGATTTGGTTAAAAGTCAAAGAGTCTTTTTTCTCTCCAAGCCTTATTTAATCCTGCTGTTTGTTCTTGGTTTTTAGTCAGAAAAACATTTTTTTATTCTACGGTGAACGCAATTTTTTTGAATTTTCTGCGTCAGTATCAGTAATCAATGATAAATAATGCCGAGTAAATTAGTTTTGAATGTCGTCTATTTGAGTACAGAATTCAGTCGTACGTTCAGAGTTCGAATCTAATTTGGAAAAAAATAAAATTCGGATTTCCAATTTTGTGCCAACGCATTGAAATAGCTTTTTTTAGATAAAAAATTGTCGGATAAATGAATCTGTTGTGCGTGGAGTCGGTGAGACACCAAACTAAATTCGTAAAACTATATCAATATCGAGTGACTTCCTGTTTTTCAAAGGAAATATTGTCTAGAATCGCCTAAATTGGAATGAATGGGAATCGAGTGACTTCCTGTTTTTCAAAGGAAATTTTGTCTTCAGTCACTTAAATTGGAACGAATCGGAATGCCTGCGATATCGCTTTGCACATTGTACCCTTGGAAGCAATTATCTACAGGAAATATTTATTTTAGGTATTAGCTTATATTTTCCAATTTAAAATTGGTCCAAGTGTTTGTTTCTATTGCGCAGTTGTCATCTATATTTTTCCTTTCCTTTTACAAGGCAAAAAAGGTGCTTGCCGTAAAATGAATTGAAACACCAGAGCCAGAATACTCCCAGAAACCTAGTATTTTTGTAAACATTGGAAAATAAAGAAATATCTCGCCAAACACCTGAAAATATCATGAAAATGATGTAAGTGGTGGTAATTGTAAGCCGCAAATGTAAAGTACACAAAAGGGTACTTTAAAACAAATGTAAGGTACACAAAATAATTTATAAACCATCAAATGAATATCAATGCAACACTTATCAATGTAACATAGTAACTGTGCTTTTGCCAAGTCTATGCTCAACTATTGACGTGTATAGAACACACCAACCCTGGAATAATTTATTGATATATTCGAATAGGTATAAATTTAAGCACACATATCCAATAAATATTGAAGAATTGTGTTGTATAAAAAAATGAGAGTAAGAGCATCAAATAGAAGCATTCATCAAATTGGAAAAATATGTTCGGGTTATTATTTTTCAAGAGAAACTTGAAATTAAAGCTGATGATAGAAACAGTAATGAAATAAAAATTAAAAATTGGCGGAACAGTTGAAGATAATGAAGTGATCGAGTGACTAAACTCTAAAGATATATACACTCGTTTTGATGTGAGAAAATTCAATGAGAAATACGAAAAACCAATCTTTGATTTCAAGGATGACTTCCAGTTGAAACATTTGCCAAAGCAGAATTGATCTAATTTGTAGTTATATAATTCATACCTAAAGTCTCAATCTAGGACCGAATATTAAATTGATATGCCTTTTTAAGGCTGCCAAAGATAATGGAATAAAATTACTTACACAGATCCCAACCGCAGTTTGACCTTCTTTAACGATTCCAATCGACTATCCTCGTGTGTGTCATCATTTATAATTCCTAATATGAGCTCAATTTGCCGACTAAAATTTAATTATCAGTATTTATATGGTTTCTCTTATGATAATTTGAATATTACGCGGGAGTCAAACGCTTGTGCGCGAAAGAAGCTAAGGCTACAGACCAAAGGTTTTTTGTTTTTCTTGGCAGGAACTAATGCTATTAAAAACTAGTTAAAATAAAAGTTTTCTAATTTAATTATGAAATAAGTCGGTAAAATTCAAAACTGATTTACACCAAAGTTAGCTAAAATTAATTCTTAAGTTTGTCGTCTAATTCGGGGCATGACTAAGTGTGCATGTTGTACTCTTTACCCCGTTTTTCCTCCTCATGAATCATGTAAGACGCGTCTGTGTGTTAACACATGATCTAAGGCCATAATGATTTATACCAGGCAAGTCAATTCCTTGCTGTTAACCTTTTTTAGGCGTCTCCGATCGGCAATTGCGAACGGCGAACGGAAAACCTTCCTCTCTCCCCACTCATTCCACACAAATCTATCCCTCCTTCACTATTTCCCTCTCTCAAAAACTTACGGCCCTCCCCAAACAGTCCCTCCCACCTCTTTCCGAAGGGCGGCTAGTCGTTTCCGAATCGTTTCCGAAGCGGGGGAGGGGAAGATGGTAAAGGGGGGGAGGAGGAGAAGAAGAAAGATTCAACGAAAAAAAAAGAATAAAAAAAATCGAAGCATAAAAAGGCTCTCAAACTTATTTCGGAAACGGAGACACGGGACGGGTACGAGTGGCCATAAATGGAGCACGAATAGGAGGAGGAGGAGAAAGAGAGATAGTTTCCTCTGAGTCGTCGTACTTTTATTTTTGTCCCTTTTTTTCTTTTTCCTTTTTAAGGGATTACCGAGAAGAGTTATTGCAAGAGACGGAGAGTGGGAGAGAAAGGCCCCTGGGTGGTTTTTTTTTCCGGGAGGCGATTGGTCTATGGAATTGGAAAGGGAATGAGAGCGCGGAAGAGGGGTGCAAAAGGTTTTGGGGGACCGGGAGGGAGGGGGGGGAGGGGTGGCAGGGGGGTCCGAGCAGGAAGGCGCTTTTAAAAACCGCTGAAAACGTCTTCGCGGTGGGAAAGTGGAAGCAATGAAAGATGACCGTTTGGGGCGGCAGTAGATGACCGGGAAAGGAGATAGTGGGCTCGGCCGCTTTTCCGGGGGTCTCGAGAATGATCGGGTTGGGGTGGACGCGAATGGGATGGTGGGTGGGAGGCATGAAATATGGGCGCTTTGTGGATGAGAGCTGTCGCCGAGGCAACGAGGGGGAGTAGAAGTGTTGCGGGTGGAATGGGTGGAGCAAAGGACCGCGAGGGAGATGGAGTGAGAGAGATTAGGTCCAAAGAGATTAGGGAGGAACACGAGTGTGCGTTGAATCAGAGTATGGTTGATTTTCACCCCGATATTTGATTCGCATGGACTTTTGGGTACATTCTGGTTTAACCATGATACAAAGTAGGCTTAATTGTAAACGCGCATCATCACCGGTCATAGAATCGAGTATTGGTTTTCGTCAACTTCCCACTTCACTCTCCCATCAGCTATTCCTTTTATTCCTGCATATTGACTTCCGTCATAATTTTTTAAGCATTCCTGCCTTGGTCAACCTATATTTTTATCTTCATTTCCTTCCAGGAAGAGGTTCCACTATTGTTTTCAAGAAGCTCTTGTGTCGCAAAATGAGTCCAGTCAGTTTGTCTTCGATTCTCAGTTATCATCAATCATCGTTTCTGTCCAACTCTTCGAACCGCTTCCTCGTTGACGAATCTTAGCGCCTTTTGATCTTCATTATTCTTTATTCTCTCCATTTCCATTGCTTACCACTCCTTTTTCTCTGCAGCCTTTACTGTCCCGGCTTTACAGCCATGTAAAAACATGTTCATAATACGTGTTTAAATGTAGTGCTTCCTCATTTAATGCTTGAATTGCTGGTATTTAGTAGAATTATTCTGAGATCCTGTCGTATGTTCTTGGTTTATTCTCCCCCAAATATTTCCCTTGCCTCCTAAACGGCTGGTAATGTTACTTCCCATATGCCAAAGTGTATCCTATGACGCTGGTTTATGTGAGCCAAAGAAGCAGGTCTCCAATTTTATCCTGTTATAATTTTAGCATACATACGTACATATGAAGCACGCATATAAATTTCTTTGCATGATAGCATTATGCGAAACTTTATGAAAATGGCTTGACTTCATTTTAACTTACTAGTTGTTAGAGATTTCCTATCATTATTTTATAAATCTACTTGCATATTTTAGCAATAATTGCGACCATTGGTGCTCCTCAGTATGTGGCCAAGATACCTAAAAAATGATACTTACTAATTAAATATAACCACTTAGTGAAATTCATGTGGCAATCGCCCATTTGTTTTCATCTAAGTGATAATTAGCTAAACTGGAAACAGACTCTAGGTCGTCGCATTCCAAGAGAAGCACTGCCATTTTAAATAAACCCCCATTATAATAAAATGGTGCCTAGTTAGGTGTGTTCTCTAACTTCTCCGTCCAGATGACGGTGTACTGTACTAGAGGTAGATACCTGTTCATATTATTGCGATGGAAATTCCGCTGGAAAATATGGCTTAAATCGAGTAATCACATCGTTGCACCGCGAAAGTTCCATGCATCCATCCCAGATCCTCTTCCCTTGACCGGAATTTCAGCACTCCGCGCGTGGCATGGATTGGTGCGTTTGCGGCCGAGGTTTCATGAGTGTAACCATGTTTGTAAAGGAAAAAATAAAAACAGAAAACTTGAATGAATATGTATTGAAGCGCACATTTCGTGCAGGAACGCGGCCGGAGGAGGAGTGATTTGCATATGTAGGAAGAACTTTTCTCCATGGAAGAACTTTTCAGCAGGCTACTTATCCTCTGAAAACATCTAATTTAATTTTCTCTTCCCAACTTGTACCGTCATTTAATTAAATACAAACATTAGTGTAGCAAAAAGATACGGACGTATACTGTGCAATATAAACTATTAGAGTACACTGAATGTACAATGAATACACAAACCTCACTACTTAAATTTTAGATACGTACTTCTTTGAAATGAAGCATGACTTGATTTACCCGTTCTCTGCCAATGTGATAAACCGTATAGCAACAAAAATATACCACTGCAGTTTGAGGGAAGTTTTAACGGGTTCCTTGTAATTGTCTCTTCAGAGAGTTGTGAGTGGAGCTAAATAGAATTCTGGCTCGACAAATGATTACCGCACCACGCTGATTTACGCAAATTGGGAAACTGAAGCGTTGCCTTGGATCGTTGGGTGCAGCCTGCAGAATCAATTACTCCCATTTCCACGAAATGGATAGATTTAGATATGTCAGGCCGGGGAGGTGGGGAAGGAGTGTGCCTGTGTTTGTGCGGGTTGGGTGGGTTGGATGTGGGTGACGGCTGCGGAAAGTTCGCTGATGGTGTTCGGGCGAGGGCAGGGGGTGCTCGGATGACGTCGAGGTCACGGTGAGTAAGGGGCAGGAGGAGGGGGCGTATCCATCCTTTAACACTCCCCCGTCCCTGTCGTTTGTCTTTCTTCTCTCCACCCTCAAGGCGACCCCACCCCTTCATGAGGTACTTAGTGGCTGGATACTCCTTATAATCCCTCCCCCCTTACTTCCTTTCAGCCCTCCCTCGGACTTTTCCGTACACCTACTTGCGCACTAGCGGTGATCATTTGGAAAGAGGAACAGCCTCCCGTCACGACCGTTATTCCCTGACCATCGCTGGTCCCGCAAGATACAGGCTCACGTCAGAGGGAGGGCAAGAGGACGGATAAGGAAGTGAAGAAGGCTGCATGGGGGCCCGGGGGTTGAGGGAGGGTTTGGGATGAAAAGTAGAACATGAACACTTAATTTATTCTAGTCATCTTTTATAAATACCATTCTTAAGGCAGAAAGACCGTGAGCTTTTTATGGTAAACGCACAAAACTTCGTGTTGTGCTATACTTTCAGTGCATAACAGGAAGTAACAGTGTTTTACTGTGGTAATACGAAATTTTCCGCAAAACCTCAGCACTTTAAGTGTATTTTACGCATTAATAATGTTGATTTTTACAATTGATGCAGTCGGCTTTCACTTCACCAAAATTCGTGTTGGATGAAAAAATACAATGAATGCACAATGCTGAAACAATTATTTTATTTCCACTTAAATTTGGATGAGGTTTTAGCATAAATACTAATGTTTCCAAGTCAAAAATGTCTGTGAATATTTAACCTGTATTGGTTTTACATTTCCACAGTCATTTTGTTAAACATTGTTTTTATGCCACTCGAAGGACAAATGTAAAAATTGAAAATTTAATCCTATCCATAAAATGATAACATCTTTCGTTTTGATTTTTTTCTATATTCGAGATGAGTCAGAGCACAACGCATCCACTGGCGTCTCAAAAATTAGTTCATCCTAGTAGGCTTAAGTAAGGTAAGAGCTCCCTTGCTGCTGGACCTCCACATTGCTGGCTTCGCGAGATATAGAAGACTTGCGTGGGAGGGATGATAGGGAGGCTGTGGGAGGGGGGGTTGGGAGTAAGAGGGGTGGGTTTGTGGGTAGTGCTGGAGGAGGAAGAGAAGGGTGGAGAAGGGTGGAAACGTTTGATTGAAGGGACAGCGAGAGGAGGGGAGGGAAGTGTGTGGGCGGAGGAAGACATTGAGTTGGGTTTTTAGACGTCAAAGTGGACGCTTTAGCGGACGACCCTCAAGAGGTGGTCGGCGGGGGGGTTTGAATTGTGAAGGCCCGGAGTTGCGTGTGAGGGATGAAAGCGAAAAAAAATGAGCCGAAGGGAAGGGTGGCAGAGGATGATAAGGGGCTTGGGGGGGGGGGCAGGGGATAAGGGAAGGGGGATGGGAGTGGAAAGACTAAAGGATGGAGACTCGAAGAAGCCCTGAGGAGCAACTCTGAGAGAAGACCGACCGCACGAAAAAGTGGATGGAATAAAGAAGGAAAAGAAAAACTTGGAGGTGGATTGGGTGGAGGGAGGGTAAGGGTACGGCTGTGGGTGTGAGAGGGGAAGGAACGAGGGGCGGGGATCGTGGGGAGTTGTGCCGGAAGTCTGAGGGGAGGGCTCGCAGGGGTGGGAAGGGGACTGATAAGGACGAGCAAAATGGAATAGGAGTGGTCCGGGCCGGGAGGGACCATACAGGGGGGCGGAGAAGAATGGGGGAACCAAGAAGTGAGGAGGGGAAGGGGGATAGGGGGCCACCCCCTTGGGGTATGAGTCTTGTCTCTCTCTCTCTCTCTCTCTCCGTCCTCGCCCGGGAGGAGAGGAGGGCTGGAGAACAAAAATCGTTGAGGGAAAGAATAGTTAGGAGTCGGGGTTACGTGTAAGGCAAAGGTTAGCAAGGGAGGAAAAGGATAAACAAACGTGTGAGTTTGGATGGGAAGGGAGCATTGGGAGAGAAAGACGGGGAGTGTAAAGGGGTGGAAATGAGGGGAAGTTATTTATTTTTCCTTTTTTCTTTAACCTATCCTGCGGTGGAGAGAGAGAGGTGGTGCCGGCGGAGAATGTATGGAGGGAAAGAGGGCGGGGTGGACGGAATTTGGAGAGGTGCATGAAGGAGGAGAACGTCGATATCTTGCGGGTGGCGGAATGGAGTGGCGGTCGTTTTGGCTGCAGGGGGATGATGTTGCGGGGGGACTTGAAGGGGGTGAGGGGGGCGGGAAGAAAGAAAGAAAGAAAAGGGCACATCCTTCGGTCATAACTCGTAGCCATCTCCCCTGAGGGTCCCCAGAAGGAGGGAGAAGGGAACAGGAAAGTGGTTAGGATGGAGGGTTAGGGATGTGGCGGCAGGGAAATTGAAAATAAAAGAGGAGAACGGAGGAGAGGTGAGACGAAAAAAGGCGAAGGAAGGACAGGGAGCGAAAAGAGAAAAGAGGGGAATAGTTCGACACGGCAGAGTGTATGACCTGCCCGCCCCGTGTCTTCCCCGAGATGGGTACCTAGTGAGGGAGGGGTAGAGAGACAAGGGATGAGAAGAGCGCGGGACAGGATATGGAAGGCAAAGCGGGTGGAAGAGCGCTCCGCTTTCCGAGTTATGGAGAGGGATGAAAGGGTTTTTCTTTTTGCTTCTTCCCTCGGAGTCGCGGTGGTGGGGAAGCAGTGAATGTTTTCTTGCCTCGGGGCCTCAGGACGGGAAATGTGTGTGAGAGGGGGACATATACGTCGTGTTGGGGGCGGTGGGGGAAGCAAACTGAAGTGTTGCCCCCAGGGATGTTGGGCAGGACCCGGATGCATTGAGGGGTACAAAGGTCGAGGTGAGGTCTCCCCAGGGAATGAGAGTACAAAGAAAAGGATGACACAACTGCAATCCCTGAGTATTTCTGCCGGACTGAATGGTTCCTGGCGAACAAAAAGAAGTGCACCCTTTCAGAATATTCGTAGAAGTGGTTTCCGTATGTTGGGAAATACTGAATGACGAGCTGGAGCTTTTTGAGGCATGGTTTTTTGCATCTATGAGGTTTTTTTAACGGAATCATCTGGATGCGACATTCAATCCATTTCCGCAGATATATGGGAGCTTCAAAATGGCTCTTAGTGAAATAAACTTTCTCCAAGATGCTTCGTCGCAATAATCGACGATCATATTAAGAAATGATGACTCCAGTGATCAGATAAAAATACGACCATTCTTTTATGAATGGCAGTATGGAATTTACGATGTTTTTATGACCAGCAATTCAATGTGTTTGAATTTTGTTTAGAAGAAACATATATTCAAGGAGCGGCTATCCTTAGTTTTGGGAATAGATTGGTGAATGGAGTAGGATGTGAGGCAATGGTGTTTTCTTAATGGTGGAGAAGTGTGGGGGAAAATATCGGCGTCGTGTTTTGACGCTTGAGGCGCCCAGTGAGGAGTGAGTGAATGAGCATGTGGAGTTTAAATGTCGGGAGGGGGAGGTGCGGGTCCTCGCATCTCTTTCGTTCGGGGGACGCAGAAAGAGCGGTAAGTAAAGCTGAGGATAGAGGTTTCAAAAGCTTTGCGTGGAGCGATTTGTTTTGGGGGAACTGGGGTCCAGTGAAGGGGTGCTTTGAAGGAAATGATAATATGAGCTCGTGGAAAAGCATTCCCTACGTAACAGACGCACTGAATGTTACCGGACACAAAAAAGTGTTATATTCCATTTTTCAAAAGCTATCACACTGTACTGCTAGTGTTCTTTTCCACTGTTTTCTCATCACTGGTTCAAAATACCAGTATTTCGTAAACGTGACTTAATGATAAGTGACTGAAGGGAGAATTAATATTGAAATTTTAAAAAATAATCCAAATTGTAAATAGAAGCAAAAAAAGACTCTTGCCTTTTTCTTTAGCTTCCATTGACAATTTGGATTAATTTTTTAATTTAATTTACTTGTCAATTGTTCTTCTCTTTAATGGCATTAATTATTGCCTCCCTGGAATGTTATACAATTCTGTCTCATATTCGCTTCTGGCTTTAAAATACGTATACGTTCTATTATTGAAATACACGTTTTTATCTTTCCTGACAATATGCATAATTAATATAAAACTTAATAAAGTGAACATTAATATTAGCGAACAAATGCAGGGTATCAAATAATTATTAACTTTTGTGGTCATAGAGACGAAACATTCAGTATTTTTATCGCACAAACTCAATTAATTCAATAAATGTAAAAATATACTGCTCTGCGAAGTACATTTTAAATTAAGTGGGACCATACTATTAATATTTCTTATATTTAAAGCAGATATCGACTTGGTGTTTATGATAATTGCTAGCGAAGCAATTGCATAGGTCTAAAAAGCGTGCTCTGCAGAGAGTGCAAAGGTACATATGGATAGAATGGATAGAAGGAACATGGGATTCTAAGGAGGGGTTACATGACAAATAAAAGCCTCTCAGAGGTATGAAAACTTCTTACTTTGAGTTATTTTATCTCTCAGGCAGAGGGTTCATTTCTCCCGCCTGGTTATTCTCTGGTGGATCAGTTATATAGAAAAGAAGATAGGGGGAGGGTTGACATTTTTAAGGTACATACTTTCAAAGGGTGAAAAGCATGATAGCCTCCAAGAGCTATGAGAAATAATGCATGGTCTCTCGAGAATTGAATTTGAATCAGGGAGAGTTTTGCCCTCTCCGTAACTCTAGTTGTCACAGTAATATCCTGAGAATACTACTAATTGAGGAAACTATGAAAGAGAGAAATTAAATTTTATTTTGATGATAATGGTTGTTTTTCCTCGGTCAGGTGATAAAGCAATTCCCTAGGGTTACGCCAGGGATCCTTTCATTCTTTTCTTTTGACTTTCCTGATGAATTGTCTGAAAAATGAATTAAACCTAATGAAAGCTAAGACTAATTAAAATAAATGTTATCAGCGTCATAAATTGTGAATGCAGCCATCAAAGGCATTTAGAAAAACTATGAATAGACCCTCGCATTTCTATTTTAACACAATTTCCTGCAACCAGGAGGTAAAAAGAACCAAACAATATTTTGCTAAAGTAGAAGGTCTAATTCTCTTTTTAAAAAATTGGTGTAGCCCTGTTGTCTCGCTCAAGGGTTTGTTGTTGGGGAGGGATTAAAAATTTAATGAAATATTTCTTGTTTTGGAAATTTTTGAACTTGATTTGAACTCATTTACCTCAAGTTTAGCGACCGCTTTAGGTTATATTATCTATTGGAATTTATGGCTTTTACTGTTGTGCTGTTGTTCCGTTTCTGCTCCCGTTGTATTCAGGCTGAAGATGTCTCCGTTTCATTTTGAACACATTATATACTGGTGTTGGTCGCGTCGGATTGGCTGTCACTTATGGTGCAAAAAGCAGTTTTCGCGCCTTTTAGCTTCCTCCGACTTACGCCAATACTCTTTTCCATGTAGTTGCTAGCATGTAACCGTCATCTCTGTAGAAGTTCTCGGGCCATTTGGAAAAATCGATAGCTTCCCGTATCATGCGCGAAAAGTATCGGCTTTCTCTGCCCAGGACTTCAGTCTCCTCGATGCATATGGAATGGCCAGGCTCAGATCACACATGCTTGGGGTCTGCTGATAGGTGGAGCTGCTTCTTCTCTGTCGCCATCTGGTGTTTCATCACTCTGCATGAGATGGCTCTCCCTGTTTGGCCGACGTAAGATTTTTCGCAAGTACGCGACCAACACTAGTATATTATCTAGTCAAAATGAAACGCAGACATTTTCAATCTGAAGACGCCTCCAGGGGGGCTATTCGGGAATGTCGTCGTTCATAATGTCGTTACTCATTCATTGAAGCATTCAATGAACGGTAAAGTGACCCAATCGAACGACATTTTGAACGAATCTATGAGCTAATGTCAGAGCCGTTGGCTCAGTTTTGTGTTCCGTTTCTTCTGCGTTTTGCGCACCGCTACGAGTTTCGCATTTGTTTTTATTGCAATTTGGTGGCAAAGTAGATGAACGAAAATGGAACACACAGAAGGCTGTGAGTTTTTAACCTAGGATTATGAATTTTGTGTAATTTAGCATTCATTTATAGTGTTACGTAGAAGATTTAAACAATATTTTATGTCATGAATATATGGATTTAATTCATTAACGCCGGTTGAGGTTGTTAATTACGTTATCACTATTATCCAGTTCCGTAGTAATATTTATTTTTGCACGTCCGTTTTACTAGTTTGAGGCAGAAAAATTTAGTTCTAATCAGTCATAGGCAACCGTTACGTGACATTGCGTCAACGCGAAGTCCTGTTGGACTATATGGAGAGGCATAGGTCGCTTGCTGTCGGCCTGTGTAAAGGTCCCGAAGGGGCTTCCCCGAAAAGACAGATGTGGGAGCGCCTCTCTGCGTCCCTCAATGCCGTCGAAGGGGGCGCAGTGAAGACGGCGGACAAGTGTGAGAGAGTAAGTTTAAATAACAATAGCTATGAAGTGTCATTATATTCGTGATCATTAATTGTCAACTCCTTAACTATCAAAACATTGCCACATCTATGTCTGCAAATCGATTTTTCCAATTATGAGATGTACATACGTACAGATCTTTTTCATTTGTAAAGGCAGACTTCCTCTCTATCTGTTTGACAAGTACAAATAATTGATACACTACTGGTTTTTCAGTCATGGCGGGACTGGCGGTGTGACGCCAAAAAGCGGGCACCATCTCTGAATTGTCTCAACTTATTTCTCCTCATGGCATTTTCTCAGTCTTTCATCCTCCTCATTCCTGCGCCGCCTCGCTATTCCCGCTTCTAAAGACCAGTGATCCATGTTTCTAAAATTTTAATGGATGGAAGGTTATCCATGAAAAATTATTTTTACGAAACTCTTTTAATATATGCGTCCAACATGTGCGCAACTCGAAAGTAACTTCGAATCACATGAGCGTCAACGGCATGATGAGATATCTTTGAAACTCAACAGGGAAAGGAATTCCTTTTTAAGTAACTCAAACCCAAGGCATCCAAATAGTATTTACAAATGAAATCACTATTGGATGAGTGATATTCTAATTGCGTAGATCATACCTTATAGCATGGCAATAATAACCATTTCTACGAAGAAGACTGATTTTCCACTAGGTATACAACTATGAAAGCATTAAATAGATTAAATACGAGGATTTCAATAAGTATACACGCAGGGAATGTCATTAATCAACCTCGAGTTATGAAAATATGTTGGAAGTAAATAAACTTGACTCGCATATACCGCCAAAACACTCAACAAAACACTAACGGAAAGCGCTTGAAAAGCTCGGCTGCGGAGGCGGGACGGGGGGGATTTCCCATGATGCTCTTTAATTTCCGTCGCGACGCTAGCGCCGTCCACCGAAAATTTACGGTCGACACGGAAGCTTCGGTTTTGAGTCGGTCCGTGAACGAAGAACTGCCAAATGAGCCGTGGGCGCCATCTTTGACGGAAGTTGATGACGTATTTCTCAAAATACGGGAAGTGATGACGAAATGTCACCGTTATCGACATTCCCGGATAACCCCCCAGGGCGGGAGGAGAATCGTTGCTCTAAAAAAGGTTGATATCTCGGAAGAAGAAATGGAACATCAACCCAGTCGCCGTGGAAACCATAGATAGAACTGCTGTGCAGTCCTTGAATGTATGGATTTAAAATATTATCGGTGAACGGCGAATTATCGGCGAAAATTATTATCAAGAAGGAGATACATGGAGCGTAAGTAGAATATTAACGGCAGTATTATTTGATGAAACAGGAAAATACACGCCCGTTGTCTGCTATCTAATTTTAGAGCCATTTTTATCCTATTAAAAAATTATAGCCTTACCGTGGGCCGATTTTAATAGTGGTTTATATGTAGATAATAATCATTTACCCGACTGGTGACAGGAAAAATATTTCATCTACAATTTCTATGTCGCATGATACGTGTATCTCTCGTTTACTGACAGAAATATAAAAGAGACTCCCCTTTATAAAATGCCGACACATTTCATTTTCTAAATTCTCAGTGATGCACGAGGGTTTTATATAAAATAATTTCCTGGGTATGCATCCAAAGGAAAGAGTGAGATAAGCCGGGGAGCAGAATATTAAGCGACGTTTCTCTTGAAGCGACGGTAAAGAATAAGGGCACAGACAGGGATTAGTGGCGTAGAGGCAGGGGCGTGGCAGAGGGAGTTAAGAGTGAGAAAAATGTAATTTCGAGGGAGGGTGTGGAGGGGATGACGGGAGGCAATGGAAACTTGAATGGCAATGGGAAGGGGGAGAGAGAGAGAAGTAGAGGGCGAGACAAGAGGCAAGAAAAGAAGAATTGATGAGACAAAGAGGTGTTGGCGAGAGTGGAAGGAGGAGGTTAGCGGAAGGAAAAGAGATGAAGATTTGAGGATTCCCTTATAGGGCGCCAAAGGAGCGAAAGAAAGTGGTTGGTCTTCGAGGGTGCTTCTGAAAAGAGGGACAGAGAGCTTGGGTGGAGTTAATGCTCCTACTTGTCAAACTTATGAACATTATGCAACTTAAGCTTAGAACGCAATCGCTCGTGTCTTCTAAGGAAACAATCGCAGTACTTCAATTTTCTTCTGTGTTGGTCGAAGGGATATTTTCCAATTTATGATGAGAAAACCACCTTTTTTATTTCCACAAAACTTTATTACGCTGGCACGACGCGCGTTTCACCACACTGTGGCATACTCACTCCTGTGGCACATGAGCATGCCACAGTGTGGTGAAACGCGCGTCGTGCCTGTGAAATAAAGTTTTGTGAAAATAATAAAGGTGGTTTTTTCATCATGGATATCCATAATTTCCACGAGGTCAGGCCTGAGATCATCAGTTTTTTTCCAATTTAGTCTAATGCCCAAAACTGGTTGGAAGAGGGACATGCGTAACATTTATTCATCATACTTGATTAATGTATGCGGCAGCATATGACCCACACTTAGCCAAATTTTACGAAGTGCAAGTGATCACGCTACGAAGAGTGGTTTTTAATAGTCCCATAAAAAGTTATAAGATGTAACTGTCTTAGGAATGTTAAAGGAATTTCTTCTATTAGGTTTTAATTCGATTTGGCAAGCGACGATATCCTATGACTGACAGGAATGCTTTATTAAATATAGTTCTATTTTTTTATAAATCTCCGTCAATGTTAATCGGAAAATCGAAAAAGGCCCTGTTTTAAATCGATTATTTGTACACATTACAGGAAAAATATATGGTTTATCTTTCACAATAAAGTCAAAGTTGTTTTTATAAGAAGAGACTTCAGCGGGGCTTTCTGAAGGAGGTATCCAACACCGTTAAGTTAATAACTTAAGTCGTACATTTATGTTCCATGTGGAACGGAATTTAGGGGAAGAGGAGAGGTTAACTCTTTGATAATTTTAGTTGAGGTTTGGAAAAAGATACGAGATTGCACGGCGTATTATTCTGCATGCGTTGGGGAGAAAGTTCTGAGCAAATAGGTCGAGGATGAGTAGGCAGAGGAAATGAGATTCGGGGCGAGGATTCGGAGGGGATTGAGTGAGGTTTGAATCTTGGTGGGAATACGTCGGATAGAGAAAAAAGGCAGTGAGGGGCAGGAATGGTCTCACATTAGGAATGCGGTGAAAATGAAATTATGTGTTTTACTAGGAATACACATCTCAAGGGCTACCCATTACAGAACAGGACTGTTAATACAAAATTGATGGCCCTAAATTTAACGAGTCACCTTCATTTAAAGAAGTTGTGAGCATATTTTGGAACGTTTAAGAGTATAAAAATTTTATTTTCATAATTACAATATTTCAGAATGCGCTCACTTGGAAATAAATATAGAAAATGAAAGGCATGGTAGTAGCATTGGGATGGAAAAACAAAAGATTGAGGCTTCATTTCAATTATGCATTGTTATTAATTAATATATTTATATTCAATCTAATTCCTCATTAAAAAGAATCTATAGCTGAGGAATATATTAAGAGTTTTTAGTGAGAACGAGAATTCCAAAAATCCAGGGTCATATCTTCAACTCAATTGCAAAATGTGTCGTGCTGTGATCAGCATACCTTTCTTCCTTAAGGATCAATGGCCAATGCGTGTATTCTGTACATCTCAACCAACTCGTGAAGGGTCTCTTGGATCCTGAAGACACACGGAAGTGAAAAACAATCAGAAACTGCATTCAGTCGGGAAAAGCATTCTAGTGAAGGTGAAAGGTTCACTGGGTGATAAAGTTTCTGGGATCATAACGAGTTCATCTGTGAGTGCGGATAAGCATTTTTGGTGTGAAATGGGAAAGGCCGTTGAAACCAGGGGCAAGGAGCAAGATCGATACGTTTGACTGAAACAACTGAAGGAGCTACCAAGTACAACCTCATTCACAGCCACGCAGTCAACCTTGGTGAAACCAAAATACTTTGCCTGGCCACCGGGTATCGGAACCTGATAGTCAAGGAAGCTAGAGAGGACAGGATAGGTAAAAGGAATGTCAACCGGAACAGTGGTTTCCACCTCAATATCATCCATCATAGGTACCAATACTCAGAGCTATAAGGAAAGCGTGAATAATTGCATCAATCAGATGGCATCTGGCCTCAAAACTTAGGAATATAAAAGGTTCAATGGACCACAATCTTCTCATTTCAAGTGCGCCACTTGTAAATTGGCCAGTGGGGGTGAGTCTCGCACTCACCGGAACGGTGTATTCTACGCGCCTTCGGTGCGACCAGCACTGCGAGCCAGAGTTGGCGGTCTGTACGCTGGCCATGGAGCTTCTCTTTGCTGTATGAAAATCAGGAAACCATTCAGAAAACTCAATTTCCGGGAATCCTTATGCCGTCCATAATGATGAGATGTCTATATGTATTGTTTTTAAATATCTTGTAAAGTAATCTTCAAAGGGTTTACAGGAATGGCCACTTGGGCAAGACTGTTAAATGATGCATGTCTCATTGGGTATAAAATTAGGTAAAAATCTTTATCGGTAATATATAGGTACATTTCTAGGTCTGTTCATTATATGTGGATATCTTAAATGCTTATCTTGTAAGGTCATCTTCTAAGGATTTACAGAAATGGCTCCTTAGCCATGCCAGTTACCTGTATATTTGTATTAATATCAAAAAAGTGTGTTGTGTTATTCTATTGAATGATGCATGTCTCACTGGGCATAAAATTAGGCAAATTTCTATTTCGGACAGATTCAACAAGAAATACATTAATTTTCTCTATTTACTTTCCATTAACTGTGGGAATAATCGGTTTTCACACACATAATGCCATTTTTTATGTGTCTTTCAGTCTTGAAACTTGGCAAACGTTAGCTGAGCTTTGCGTTCCTTGGAGAGATATTTGCTCATAGGCGTGTATGCATCGGGAAAATATACAGTATTCGATGAGGACACATTTCCTTTGAATCCATGAATAAGCCCGAGGTTGGTTCGAGGGCTCAATATCCCGGAGGAAGCAATGCGGCGGCACCTCCGTTCCCTGAGTCCTCATCTTGAGGAGTTGCTCCGTCGTTTTCCTCTGCCACGAGGTGGCGCTTGCTATTCAAATATAGTGTCCTGCGTGCGCTTCCTGTACACACATGCTAGGCTCGTCTCCGCTTGCCTGACGGACGCTTTCGAGGAAAATATTCGACTTACGATTCCTTCTGCCACATTCGCAATAAAAATATCAATTTTTCCTTGTGTGTTTTTTTATAGCTGCTATTTTTCTAGCAGCAGTCTCAAAACTAAGGACCAAGTTCTGACCAGAAACTTGATTACAACGCTGAAGCGCTTGCATGCATCATTATGCATAGAATAAATAAATTTGATAATGCATGCATCATTAATATTAAAAATTGTTTATTGCCCTTTGACATGATCAAGAATTACATAATCACATAGAAAAAATAGTTTACAGGAGCTTTGTGTGACCCCTATGGAATTTTCCTATTATCTGAGGCAAATTCATGACAAAGGAGAAATACATATAACAAAAATAATCACTACAGATGCAACAGTGTGAAATTTAATACAGAAACAATATTTTAAATACGAGATTTCCAAAAGACATTACAGCGCTTTGCTAAAGTTTTGGCACTGATTGAAGTCAACAATCAGAGCTTAACCAGCTTAAAAAAGACTTGATATGATTTGTAGATTTAATTGGTTGTGGCAAACAATTGACTCAAGCTAAAGACGTACCAGCTTAGAAATTATTATAAGAATTTTATTTATAAATACAAGGATTCCCAAAAGGTGGTTACAACGATCTCTAGAAAATTTCATTTACTAAATTGTTGTAAGTCAACAGCCAAAACTTATCCTGCTTAATAAAATATTTTACATGCTTTGTAGATTTAATTGCTTGAGGCAAACAATTAAAAAGCTTGGGCCCCATATAGGTAGAACATCGTTTATACAATGTTAGGTTTGGCCTTGGCAAAGCATATAACAGTTTGGTCCGTAAGTCGTGGGCATGAGATTTCTCCAATACCTTTGGAATATTCCCACTACGAAGGTAAAACGATCGTAAGACCTTATAAACATACATTTGCCTCACGGGTTATATCCACAAATTGACTAATAAGGGAAAAGAAGTGAAAGGTAGCATTCACATTTCACTGGCCATGGTTCTGGTAATTGCTTTTTGGGTAGTTTCTACCTTTTTAAATGGGTTTGTATAAGCACCACTTAACCTTATGATACCATAGTTTAGCTTTGAATTAACAAGTGCATAATATCTGTTGTACATAGGACTTAAATAGCACTTGTTTCTAATGAAATAAAACTTAATTATACAATTTTTCGAAGCATTTGTAATATTTTAAATGTGTTGATCCGATTTTAAGTGCTCATCAATTATCGAGCCCAGGTAGGTATATATATTCTTTGGTACGATCCAATTCAAAACAGTCACTGCAACCTAAATAAGAACCCATTGGAGAATGGAATTCTATATTCAGGTCAATAAGAAAACTGTTACAAACATTGAAACATAAGAGTTTGGTTTAGCAATTATGTATCCAATGTTTTTTTCTACCTTCTCCCTGTTGATATCTGAATACGTCAGAGCTAGGTCATCTGCAAACGCGGTTAATTGACCTATAAGATTTAGTTCACTTAGTTCATTAATCAAAATTAGAAATTAAATAGTGCCCAACACTGAACCTTGTGGCACACTTAAACAAATATACTGAGAACTACTGCAGCTGTTTGTGGCTCTTACAAATTGGGAGATAATGCATGTATTATCAGAGGGAGTTGCCATTGACGGTAATTTATAATATTTTGGGCTGATTTAATGCTTTTTGTTGTTTTTTCATTAAAATTTAACCGAGTTTTATTCATTATACTCAATATATGATCGTAATTTTACTAAAAATGTTTATCGTAATAGCGATATAACGACCCCAATGGGATGATAACACGTACGGCAAGTAATTAGGACTAAACCAACTGTGTGATATATATTTATACTGTAGTTTCAAACACGAGTATGAATAACTTTTCCTGCAAAACTGTCCATATGAACTATTCCTCAGAATATTAACTATGGTTCAGCCGTGTAGTCATTTAAAATCATATGAATCTATCATGAAGCTTTAATTATAAACTAGCAGAGGAAACCGGTTTCGCACTGGAAACTTGAGATTTATTTGCACCGATTATGCATAAATGAACCGGGCTAATGTTAAGCATTTTATATTTTCTCGTCTTAAAAAATGTTTGCACGTGGCATAAAGTTTGACTTTTAAACTGTAGAATATTTGAAATGGTGTATTCTATAGATATTTCAGAAGCAGAGAAATAATAAAAGGAATGGTTTATGAAAACCACCACACTCGCTTGATGACCTCCAGCATTTATTATTTTCCACACTTGCTGTTTCTTCAGCTTATAATATCCTAGTACCGTTTTCATTTATTCTCCTTCTTATAACATTCCCAAAAACATTCTATTCTTCAACTATATCTGACATAACTTATCTCAAAGTTTTCACTTATTTCCTTTTTTTTCATCCTCTCTTCTCGTATCTGTCATTCAATATATACACTTTTTTAAACTCTAAATATTTTTTCAGTTCTTTCTAGTTATCCATGGTCATTCAATTTTCTTCCTTAAAATGAAATTCCTTGTTAGGAAACTTCTACGATTGTTTTTTATTGTAGTTTTATAATGTCAGTCCCCTGGTTCTCCTCTTAAAAACCTTTAATCTCAATCCCTTACATTTCCCAGGCATATTTATCCATGATTTGCCGCTGATGACTACAACCGATAACTAACTCACTTCCGTCACTGTCCATCCCAAAACTCCAACCTCTACCATTATCAGCCGTATCGTTTCCACGATCGGGTTTCGATTTTGCCATATTTCTTTCAGTGTTATCCATTTGACGTTCTTATCCATACTAATCCATGTCAACATTTCCACAACTATCTGAAATGTATGAAGGAAAAGTAATTGGTATTTTATTTTTAATATTTAACTCTGTATCTGATGCTAGTACTGCGATACAATCACGCACTTCAAGCATCATTACCTGATGATTCACAATGAGCACTGGAAGTTTAAAAGCGATTTTTTGTGCATTTCGAGTTAATTTTGCGATTACGATTTTTTTGGCTCCCATACGTTTTTGGAAGCTTAATTTAAGTGTAATTAGCATTCATTGTGTCATTAAGAAATAAGTTACATTATTCTCTAATTGTTGTGACACAATGCTTACCTACTTTATAAATGACTTGGTAAGTATATTATTATTTCATCAGCTGTGGTTGACTTCATACTGGTAGAATTAGTGAACTTGTAAGTGTAAAGGTATTTCTGCACGAGAATTGACTCCGTGAACCCCAAGAAAACCCTAAGATCAGAAACGTTATATTCATATTTTCATAATTGAGTCACTGCTCCGTGGATGTTATCTTACCATCAGTCTCTCTCTTCTCGCTCCAGGTGGCGTGGATTCACATCGACCGACAGATGATCCTCACCATCCATAGGCACGTCATCGCGCGGTTGCCGAGGTTCAGCGTCTCATACGACAACCAGAAGACATGGCTCCTGCACGTGAGTGGAGTGCAGCAAGAAGACAGAGGGTACTACATGTGCCAAGTGAACACCAATCCCATGATCAGCCAAGTGGGGTACTTGCAAGTCGTCGGTAAGTGTCCAAGTGTAAAAATTTCGATATTATTGCTATTTTCATTCCAAGCATTTTACTAAAGCTTTTAACATTTAGACAAAGTGAACTTTAAAAAGCCAGAAGAACTAAGGTTCAAACTATAAGAGCAGTAGCACATGTGTGTTCTAGGAAAGCAATCACCGGAAGGATAATGGCGAATACTGATATTATTTTCCACGCATTAACTCGCTTTATATGCTGATTCTTGCAAGTAAATCGATAAAAATTGTTTAATTCAATTAATTTATTATGGTGAGCCATTCTGGCCCCATGAGATATGTTTACATAGATATTACATTAGAGTTTATTACAAAAAAGAGACAAGTAAATAAGAAAAGTATAAAAAATAATATGATAAAAATAAAAATAAAAATAATAAATACAAAAAATATACATTAAAATCCCATTAACTGTGAAATCGCCAGTAATCAGCTTAAAAATGTGTAAACATACCGCGCATATTGAAAACATACTTCTTAAGTATGTAAATATTTACACAATATTTTCCAAATTAGGTAGAACAGTAATTCATGACTGCAATAGGTAACACAGTTCGAAAATATATCAAAGAAGAAAATTACATACATTCTTTTCCACTTCACGTAAATTATTAGAGCAGCAAGATTAGCTATGTAGGTAATTGCCGTGAATTATTAAGAAGTAGCTTGGCTCAGTAGAAGAAGTGTTTAACTCGCAGTGATTGTTTTTCTTATTTCTGACGGTAGTGAATTCCATATTCTAGAAGCTGTCACCATAAAAGATTTATTGAGGTGAGGGGTTCTGTGTTGGGGTATATGAATGTCAACAGAGTGATTCCTGGTAGATATTGAATCAATATTTCTTTTCCAAGTGAATCTTTCGAACAGATCAGGTGGATTACCTGAGGATAGTGTTTTAAAAGTAAGACAGGTGAGATGATACAGGTGACGTTGTTTGCATTCCAACCAGTTTATGCGGGCATATGAGCTACTAATCGGATCCCATTGTTAATGGTAAAAAATAAAGCGTATTGCAGAGCTCCCCTGGTAAAAATCGAACGCTTGCCCTAGCGTAGAGGCAGCGTCAACGGGGAGTTCTATACTATACTCTTGGAGGAGCTTCCTTTGCTCCCCGATTACTCTCCAAGATTTTTGACTCCAAACACGTTTCCCGAACTCTTCCGCAAGATGCGAACGGAGAGTTCCTCATGGTTTCTTTGACGCTTCGTTTTTCGTCTCCCCGTCAACACTTCTGAAACTCTTCCGGGGAAGGAAACGAAGAGTTGTCTGATGGTTTTATTTACTCTTCTATTTCACTGCTACTACTACGAAAAAGTTGTAATTTTTGCTCTAAGAATAGGCTTGTGTAAATAAAAGCTGGTTGTTCAAACTTCCCAATAATGTACAATATTTTGAATTAATATCATGATGTACCATCGTTGATGGACAACTTAAACTTTAATGACATACCTACGGTAATGATCGCTTCGTAATATCAGATAGGAATTGAATATTAACATGCAGTGTAACTAATTAATTGGTAGCTCGCCAGTTCGTACATTTCCCCTCGGAAATGCGTTATTATGTCTACATCGTATTTAAAAACATGTGCATGATGTACCTACTGCGTAAACTTCATATCTTCAAATGAAGACTCATTAAGGTTGATGGCATGTTTGACATGGAAGTTTGCTTACTTGCAATTACACATAGAAAATAAAAAATTACCTACCATAGCTATGTATTCAGCACCAAACTTGTTAATCATCTAACATAATCAAGGCAGTCGCATTTCAGGCATAGTCGCGGTAATCAATTTTAATGCCATACCTATGCATAATTATAGAGTGGTGGTGACATGATGACATATATTGTTCATCTTCCACTCATTGATACTCTTCACATCTCTCCAGCTGTGGAATAAAATGCTTGGAGGATGAGCAAGGTCATGAGGAATAATAACCATGAAAAGTAAAATGTAGAACAACATAGACATTACCTAGGAAAAGGCAACTATAAGAAACATAGAGGAACTATTCCTCAACATAATGCCCAGTTATTAATAGGAAATTATGTTAACTGGTCATTGGAAAGCAAAAACTCGTGAAATCCAAGCATCTAAAAACCGTAAAAAAAACAAGTCACGGTATGTAATAAGACTTAGACCCTGTAAAACACTCGAACTGGTCGAGTGAAAATACAATTTTTGGAATCAACTAAGTATTATTTTTGTATTATTCTATATAACTGGTGTAGGATTTTCAGTTTAGGTCAGTTCAGTTAGGTTTCAGTAGGGTCAAGGGTTTTCAGTATAGTATAGTATTTTGTACTTGTTGCTTCCAGCTAAGATGTTTGTCAAATGTTATACCAAGGTTATATATCGTTTCGTCGTATGTAATGGTATAGCTCCCTATTTGAATGTTGGGCAAAGACGAAATATCTATTTGGGCAAATAGGCGACTATGTCCAATTATTATTGACTTGGTTTTATACTCATTTAATCGAAGATGTTTTTTCAGCGCCCAAAATGCTATTCGCTCGATATCTTCATTGATCAGAGCGATTGTAGATGTCAAGTGAGATATCGACGAATGACAATGCATCTGGAAATCATCAGCGTAAATATGGTATTTACAGTGTATTATTACTTGGGGAAGATCATTTGTGTATAGCGAGAAAAGAAAAGGTATAAAAACTGAACCCTGAACTACGCCTCTGGAATCATTTATCCAATTAGAATGTGTGTTATCAGGCCCAACCACAGATTGGGTATGGTTACTGAGGTAAAATCTAAACCACTCTAGTGATCTCCTCGAAAGGTTATATTTAGTCAGTTTATGAAGGAGAAGTTCATGATCTACCATATTGAAGGGTTTTGATAAATGAAATAATACCAGAACTGTGACCTCTCGTTTTTCCATTGCTCCTCTTATATCTACGGTGATATTCAATAGTGCTGTTTGAGAACTATGTCCCATTTTAAATCCAGATTCCCATGCTTTAAATATTTGGCTATCGATTGCAAATTTATTCAGTTTTTCGAATACCACTCGTTCAAGTATCTTAGCAACGGCGCAGGTGATACCTATTGGTCTGTAGTCTGATGGTTTGGTATGCTCATAGCATTTCGGGATTGGGCATATTATAGGATGTTTCCGTATCGCGGGATATTGCGCTGTTTGAAGGGATGCATAAACATATTGAAAAGCACAGGAATTATGACTGTAAGAGCCTTCTTTATTACGGCAAAATTTATTTTATCATGACCTTTTGCGTTTGTGGTTATATCTTTGCATACCCGCGTGACTGAAGAGGGAGGCATGTGAGAGAAGTAAAGCCGGTTTCCAGATATATTGGTTGTGTTTTGACTTTCTTGGACATTGCTCACGTTTCAATCATTACTTATTCATTTATTGGCAAATAATTGTTGATTGTATATAAATTAATATTGACAGCATTATTATGTTTTGGCTGTATTGTAGGAAGTTCACGAATAGTTTTCCAAATTTTTGTGGTGTTTGCCTGTTTTCCAATGGCATTTATAAAGTGTTCTCAATTGGCCCTGCGAATCATGTCTTTAACTCGCTTTTGCAATTCTTTGTATTCTGTGTATACAGCCGGGTCCTTGAAGCGTCTAAACAAAGCCCGAGCCCCATTTATTTATTTGATTTTTGTCTTTATTTCTGTGGAATTCCATGGTTTTGGAGGGTGAATAACACGAACAGTCCTTATAGGAGCATGAATAGCGAGGGTTTTGAGGAGCAAAACACTTAATGTCTTCACTTCTTCATCAATTGAATCAAGTGCAGCGATAAAACACCAGTTTCTTTTGCACAGGTCGCTAAAGAATCTCTCATGTTGGAATGAATTAAAATCTCTATAGGTAACCATTTTTGGTATAAAAGCAGGGGCTGTTATCTTGAGAGCTGGAGCACACAGAACCAAAAACATAGTGAAAGACCTGTATCCTATCATTAAAAAAATTACCTCTACTTCCCTCCTCTTACCCTCATGTCCCAAAGTTTCCTATAAGCGTCCCTCAAACCTGCGAGATACTCTTAAATCAAATAGACCATCCCTCCAACCTCCCCCCTCCCTCCTACACCACTTCCCTGAACCTGCAGAAGTCCTAGGTGCAAATGCTGCTCTCTCCTCCGCCCTTCTTCCTTCCCTTCCCCAAAATAATATCCCTATTTGGCCGACTGTACCACTTATCAACATTATCTACCGCCTTTCCTGCATTTTCTGCCCTGCCTTCTACGTGGGAAAATGTACCACCCCTCTCAGAATTTGCATGAATAATCACCGCCATGCCACCAAAAAATCCACCTTACCTTGAAAACATTCCAAAACATACCGCCTCCCACTGCCAAACCTATGAAGATTGTTTTACAATCGTCATCATAAAAGTCCTTCTCGAATCAGCCAGTAACCTTGACGTGAAAGTTCGAAGATACTGTCATATTTGGGTGACAAAGGCGTTTGAAAAGCCTGGGCTAAGCGTAGTCCGCTGAAAAAAAACATCCCAATAGCCACCTCTCTCTCCCCACAACTACCCATTCGCACTCCACCCCCGCCCCCTCACTCTCTGCCATCACCTCCCCATAGAACAGAGCTGGTGCTTCGGTATTCTACCGCCGATGATGACGGCTTGACCGTCGAAACGTCAAGTTTTCTTTTGTAAGTGACCATTTTGCGTGTTTCTGTGTTTTTCAAGTGTATCGATGTCTTATATATATTTTCAAGATGGCCGCCGTTACGGTCACTCGTTCGTTTTCCTCACTAGTTTTTTTATGTTTTTCGTTGGTTCAACTTCACTTTTCCGTTAGTTTACGGGTCCCTGTGCTACTAAGTGCTCCCGATCCCCTACCTTGTGCAGTGATCATCATTCAAATGTTTTATTGTGCTGTGGAAGATGTCCCCCCTTGTTCCCCGCAAAGTGCTCTGTCACCCGTCCACTCCCTTTTACGGCGATTCTACGTGCGTTCTCCGTGGAACTTGGCGTACGTCTCCACTCTTGACTTGCCTCGTTCCTTCTGGCAAACCCCTCCCTACTTCCCTTTCCCCTGAGCAACCCGTCCTGGCTTGAATGTTCTACGCTATAATCATTCTGCTCTCTAGTGATGTGAATGTAAACCCCAGAACGGCATTAAATTGCTACTATCAGAATGTGATGAGCATTCGCAACAAGCTCTCGGTGGTTGGCTCTAACACTTATGAGCTTGTGTCTTTTCAAGTGATTGCCCTGACAAAGACTTGGCTCAATGCTAACATGTCTGACTCCACAATGGATTTTTAATCGATGCATCGAATCTTCCGCCACGATCAGTTCAGTTCCGTTCCTGCCAATGAGACTTTTATCTAGGTTTGTCGTTAGGTAGTGTAGCTCTTAGCAGTAGTAGTACTCCCTAATACTTGAATCCTTATCTGTTACCTAGTACTAGCAGCACGCCGTGCATGTTTTCTACATAAGTCTTGAATCTCTGTCCATTTGTGTAGTTGCAAAATACATATATATTAACGGTCCCTCTCCATTTTGATAATATCTGTAGTGTAGTGCATGCTTTTGAGGCTTCGTCTCGTGACAAGCATTAGCGATTTATGCTAATGCATAATTAGTCGTAGTTACACTAACTTTAGGGTTATGTAATGCATGTTGGTAACTCACCCCCTGAGACACACCCTTGAGGTGGCTTGCAGGATATTTTGTAGATGTAGATGATCGTAGCTCTCCGGGAGTAGGCATTTTTTTAGCTATCGAAGAGAATATTCCCGAAACCCGACTGGCTGACCTTGAATCCAAGTGTGAGATTCTGTGGACCGAGGTTAAAGTTCATTTCCGTGACACCAGTGCCAGAAAGATTTTCAGTGGTTTCTTCTATTGCCCGCCTAATAGTAATTATTCCGTGCTCGAAGCGTGTTTCAATTCCGTTCTCCTCGTTTGTCCTTAGGGTGACGTGATAATCTTTGGGGACTTCAATTATTTGGGGACAGTCCACCTATTCAGTGGACTTCTCCCACGGAAGATCATACGGTCACCTCCCGACGATGAACACTTCATGGATCACTTCATAAACAGGCTAGGGTCTTAACCAGTGCATTAGATCTGGATGAAAGGTAGTCGCGAAGATAATCGACTCGTCAGTGGATATATCATCCTCCGGTTGAGGCATGGAGCGCGGTCTCAGAGAGGGTTCGATCGCCTTAACGAGCTGTTCTAGATAATCCCGACTCCACGAAGGATTTTTCCAGGTCTTCCACGTTTCGAAATTTCAGAACAGATTCGACGACCTATATATATTAATACACACACATATGTATAAATTCCGGCTTTTGTTGAAATTATGGGGATTTTCAATGGTTTTAAAACAGCAGAAGCATGGAATTTATACATCCTAAGGCTAATTTCATGTTCCTTACGTTTATTTTTTCTCAAATCAGAGTTTTTTCTTGCTGCTTCCTGCGTAGGTAAAATGCTAGATGAGAACTGCGACATTGCTTCAACAACCATTCCGATCATCCTCGATTCATCGGAGATGTAATATTAAGATGAAAACTCGTTGTATGTGCCTTTTAGCGGGGAGAAGTAGGATCACGATGATCTCCTGCCCTGTGTTTAAAGTGTAAGTGTCCACTACCCCCCGTGGGGTCACAACTCTGATGAACTTTTTATTGTGGGAGGTGATAGTCCCCGAACGTTCCTTCATTCTCTCACAAGGCCACTTGTGGTCTCACGGGAAGAAAAAGTGTCGCATTAAGTGGGAAAGAGGTGACTGTGGGGGTAGGGGGCGCGTTGAACAAGTAGGGGGAGTGACCTGGGCCAGAGATAGAATTGCGGCATGGCGGGTGTAATAGGGGCGAATTCCGGAGGGTTTGAGAGATTGATTATTCGATGTTCCCTCTTCAGCGTGGAAGAGGGCGGGGTGGTAATTTTGAAAAAAGAATGGGGGCGTGGGAGGGTGGTTGGAGGAGGAGGAGGGGAAGGATGTAGGAGGGGGGGGATGGAGGAGGTCTGAGTAGAGCATCCATCCGAGGCATCCCGTACCATCCCCCTCTTCCCCCGACCCTTCCCTTCATCCACTCGGGGTCTTTCACGGATAATTTGACGTGGCCAAGAGGCGTTTAACGCTCGCGTCCTTACCCGCAATTCCGCCCTTCTCCTACCAAACGGCTCGTCGGCTGCTCATCATCTCGTCCTTCGACTCGTCCTCGTCCAAGTGGGAGAGCGTGAAATAGGTGCTGTGGGGGGAGAGGCCGGGGGAGGGGGAAGATTGGGGGGCTGGGAGGAGCAAATGATGTGGGCGGGGATGGGGCGCAGAGTTGTGGTGGTTGCTTCCGCTGAGAGAAAAGAAGGGGTTCATTTCTCAACGGGAGGGGAGGGTGGGAACAAGTTTTTTGGATGGAAAGTTGGGTGAAAGGACACCGTGCCATAGAAATGGGGGAGAGGCAGAGACTGGTAACATAAAAGCAGGGTACATTCCTTATCTGTCGAAAGAAAATTGGTGAAATCGGAAAAAAAATTCCATTATATTGTCACGGGCACATCTTGGTGGGAATTCATGATCATTTTGAAGAACAACTATTTATATTTTCTCGCGATTTTACTAGGTACTACTACTATTTATGCACCTAACCTATATGATGAAACTTGTCGTACCTTTTGTAAATCATGTGAAAATTAGAATAGTTCTTACTTTCAGACAAATCTTAAAATACCTACTTGAATAATAATACTTGCATTTACATCTTGCAAGTCATAGAGAAGCTGTGTTTCCCCATTTTGAGGATACCGGGACTATCCACGGTATTCATCTTTTACGGAGTCACCTGCAAGTGCACATAAGTGCGTTATTCCACAGAGGAAAAATCATTCGCCTTGACCGGGATTCGAACCTGGATCCCTCGATTTCGCGCCGAGGGCTTTAGCCAGATATGCTACCGAGGCGTCCTTCTCCCTTGTGGATTTTTGAGTGCTTTATATGACCAAGGTATTCAGAACTGCCTAACATACTTTGTCATAGAACATTCCAAACGTGTGGTTAGAGCCACTGTCCGCTAAAATAAAGCGAAACATGGAACGAAATGAGCTTAACTGGCTAAAACACTCGGCACGAAATCGAGGGATCCGGGTTCGAATCTCGGTCAAGGCTAATGATGTTTTCTCTGTGGAATATCACACTTATGTGCACTTGCGGGTGACTCCGTAAAATGTTAATACCGTGGCTAGTCCCGGAAGCCTCAATATTTGTCAAAAAGTGCGAACACCTCACTGTTTTCCATGTTTGACTTTATTCACTTGGACTGTCGCGCTAAGCGCACGCTTTGGACTGCTCCTGTGATACCCTATGTCGAGCAGTCCTGAACACCTTGTTCCTATATAGTCTCAAAAATCCAAAGGGGAGGAGGTGGCCTCGGTAGCTTATCTGGCTAAAGCAGTCAGCGTGAAATCGATAGATCCGGGTTCGGATCCCGGTCATGAAGTTGTATTTTGTCATTCTTGTTATTTTCTGCTTTTATCTTCAAATCGGAAAAGGGTGAATTTTGTAAACTGTTAATGAACGACCGGAGTTAAGGTGAACTGGCCCAATCCATTGCTGAAATGCAATTTTTAAATGCTATGTATAAAAATATGAATTAATTAAGCGATTCATTCATTAAAATGCGAATAGAGCCGTATTATAACAACTCAAAACTTCTCGTCACCACAAAAATTAGTTTATGAACACAATTAAATGTATCAGAATTAGGTTAAACTAATGCGTGATCAAGGAAAGGAATTATTGCTATCGTAGTAAGACCTATCACTAGAAAATAATTGGGTGATGAAGAGGAAGCAAGATTTGGGTAAGGTGGGAATCATTTTTAAAAATTAAAAAAAAAAATATTTCATTTAACAAATCAAAATAAAGTTTAGCCGAAGTGACTATGAAACGGAACCTTTTAAAAAACTTAACAATTTTCATTACCTCCATTCGGAACGAAAAAACAAAGTACTAAAATGCAGTACAGGTAATATATAAGGCTTTTACGAGATTTTACCTATTTATCTAGGAATTTTACTGCGTTGGTAAGAAAGTCGTCAAAACCTGGTTTCTTAGCATCAAGATGTATGGAAGATTTAAATGATTTTTTTCACATTGACGTTGATAGAAAGAATTTTCAGGACTAGTAACTGAGTAGTTCGTTACAAACTTTTGGAACGAAAAATGTGGACGCTTGGCTTGGCAGACACGAATGTGCGGGACGGGGGACATTAGATTCGAAGTCGCAGGGGATTATGGGAAGGAATAAGGAGAGCTTTTGCTTCCCGGCTAATGACGAGGCTAGAGCGAATGGTGTTAGGTGAGGGAGGGCGTATTGAGTGAGCCGTGGCCAGTTACCAAGGTTACGGGGCGTTGAAAAGTTCCCACAGGTCGTCAAATGGCTGCCGGAGACATCTCGCCAACTCTGTGATCTCATTTTTTTCTTCATCTCAGCGGTCTGCAAATCCGCCCGTCGTTTCATGGCACGGACCGTGATTTTGGGGCCAAAAGAAGTACGAATGTACACTTTTACAGAAATTCGTTTCGGTTTTAGTTCTGGGAGGCTCGACCATTCTTGAAAGAATGCGGAAGTTTATTTGCAAATTTGACGTGACATTGCATGCTGAATTTTCCATAAAAGTCTTTCGAGTATTCTCTCAAAATCCAAGATTGAATTTGCAAAGGGAAATATGCAATTGGTTTTTAGACCACATGGTTTAAACATTTCTGGCTTCATACTTCAAAATGGGATGGCAATCGATTGGAGGAGAATGGCATTTGGATTTACAGTTTCTTTTACAGTTCCTTTCTTCTTAGAGTGTGCTAGAGATTAGTTGGTTGAAAGATTTGCTTTTCATTTGGAGCGTGCTATTTTAATGTAGATGGTGCCTTCTGCTGTGCACTAAGCATAACACGAGTGAGTGGTTCTTCTCTATCCTGTCTCTTCCTTCTGACCCCATTTATCAGTTATCATCATGACTTTAAAGAAACTTTGGTTCTCACTAATAAAAAAATAAAAAAATTCATATTTTTAACAAACGTATTTAAAAAGTTTTATATTATAACCGAATGTTAGTTTAACAAGCGGTGAAATTAAAGAATGGAGGTCACATTATCAAGTATTCGAACCGTGTATCAATGGTTTAATCAAGTCATCTTGGTTTCAACGGAAAAAATGTGAGATAGGGATCAGATATATCTGATATAATCTATTTACACAAAAAAAATCTGCAGCGTTCTCAACTGAGATAAATGCACCGATAAATGACCGGACTGAAAGGTCGTAAAAAATATTTAAGAAGCTTTGTATGACTATTTCTTTATAGGAAGGAGAAAAATACGGAGTGATTCCATATCAATCTCGTCCACTGTGGCTGTCATCATGCCAACTTCCAAGGTCTCAACGCTATACGTAAGGATCTTACGCTGACTTATTTCGCCCGTCTGTCGAAATACCATCTTGTCAGAAAGAGAGACGGATAGTGATATGAATGCACATGAAGCAGAGAGCCAAAAAAATCCAAGGACGAGTTAACGGGTTGAGAGGTGGTGGGTTAGAGAGGGGAGTGGGGAAATGCGCGGAATGGTGGCTGTGGAGCGGCAAAAGAAGTGGATTTCCGAGACGGATTCCTCGGGTGCGGAAAAGGCGACGTGAAAAAATCGAGATGGATACAGAGGTAGTAGTGGTGGGAGGCGTAGGGTGTGGGAGAAGGATGGAGGGGAGGTGGAAGAGGTGGATGTGGAGGAAGAGGGAGCGGAGGTGCGGAAGACTTAAAGCCTCAAAGTGAAAGGGACGTGGAGCAAGTTAGTTTTTTTTCCATCCATCCGCTTCCATTTTTTTTTCTTTTACCCTCTCCGGAACTGGCGATCGTTCACTTTACGGTCTTGGCCAGCCTGGTATCTTAACGGTGCAATCAAAGGAACAGATGGACACGAGGTGAACTGGAACCTGGCCCACGGAACGACCCGAAGGAAACGTCTTTCACAAATGTTCGTGCGGTCTAACACGATCGGGTGCGCTGGGTCCGATGCCTGGGACGATTCAGTGCGCCCATTCAAGTAAAGCGATTCGATAAGAGACAAATGGCGGGTTGGAGACGGGCGGAGATTAGGGGCGGGTGTCCGGGAGAGTTTGAGTGGAGTGGTGCGGGCCCGAATGATTCGGCCGGGATATGCGAGTGCAGGGAATTGTCTTTTAGTAGCGATCGTGATTGGTGGAAGTGGTGCGGTAATATATCTTCAATCTATCTCAGAAAAACTTGAATAATTTTCAGGCCTCACTTTTGTGGAAGCGTACGACTTTCGTAAAAACTATAAAAATTCAGAGCCAATCACCCTATATAATTTAATCCGACCTAGATTGCAACAACCTAGGTCATTATCAACATTATCGTTGTACGAGTCCAATGCCTTTCAAAAATATTTAAATTAACGGAAGAGATAATTATTGGGAATAGGAAATGTTGAAAATGAGGTGAGAGTCAGAGGCGGCTCCAGACTAGAGGTTCGTGGCGGGGCGGGGGCAACCACTGGCTATGGAGTTTTTAAATACTTCCCAGGAAAAGGGGAGTCCGGGGGTCTCGTCCCGGGAAATCGTAACATACTATGTGTAAATGAAAAAGAAACTCTTATTTAGTTTGAGGCATATGCGTACTATCGTACTTCACAGCGTAAATAATTTTGGCTTTTAGTTTTAGGTTTATGAAAAAATAAATAAAATACGCCGGGTTTTGGGGGGGGGGGCGCAGTTGCCCCCACCCTTGAAGCCACCAATGGTGAGAGTGCAGCAAACGGGATGTTATTAAGGGGTGGGCCGGATGGTAGGAATTGAAAACATGCTTGAATAATGACGATATTCTTGTCTACCTACGGCGATGAAATACGTAGGAATTGCCATGAGAAAAAATCGTCCTGGACCGGGGATCGATCCACGGATCTTTGGCTTTCCGGGGCAATGCACTGCTCTACCCAGGCTTCCTAATTCCAATGGCAATTTATGAGGATGCAAACGGTCTAAAAGTTAAGTCCTTGCGGTCCATCTAAGGTTCGTGGCGGCAAGCCAAAGGTCCGCAGTTTGATTCGCTGTCCAGGCCGATTTCTTCTCGTGGCAATTTCTACTTATCCTTCAATAACGCTGGCTGAAGACGTGCGTCAGAAGTAGATGAAGGCAAGTTAGAATAATATTCCTCACTAAGCAGGGGCATAAGATTGTCAATTATGAAATACCAGTATTTTCATCACAAGATGCAGTGGAATAAATTTTCCATTGACATGGCTCATCAATTATGACGCGCCGTAGCATCTATTATAGCATTTCAAATCCTTGTAACTTCTACGAGATACGATTTTAATTTAATTTAAAATGAGAGAAAAACGATTTTTTTCAATTCTAAATGTAACATACTCTTACGTTTTTAGACAAGGATATCTAAATGATATTTTTACGGGGACAAGAACGCTCTCAAATCTATAGAATATTTTTAGAATATTTTGAAATTGTTTTAGCTTTTAAAAAATCTAGTCATAGGGTCTTAAATGATTTTATTCCGGGCAAATTGTCCCCCCTTTTTACCGTGCCTCCCCCACCCACTTTTAACTCTTGACGCTGTTGGTTTTTAATTTCCCGTAACCTTGCCCCGTTAACCCCCGTCTCGTTACTAATTTCCCCCCCCCCCAATCCCAACCTCCTCCTCCTTACTTCCTTCCCCGGGAACCCAGTATATATTTCAAGCCACCACCTCTGCACTTCGTAATTTTAGCCTCTGATGATGATGTGTGAGCATTGAAACCGGTCAGGCTCGTACCATTAATAAAAACTGTGTGGAACATTACAAAGTTTTAATTATTGCATCTATAGAATAATTCTAACGAGACTTTCTTGCATGTCAATATTTAATTATTAATTGTTTAAACATAAATTTTAAATTAATATGGAAATCAATATTATTTAAACATGCATAAAATATGCTCTCTTCAGTAAAAATCCCCAATGTGGTTTCTCCCTGGAGGCCCTGTCTGTACTGGCCTAGTGGTTTTCAATTTCTATGTGTGGATCATTTTATAAATTGTTTTCGAATGGAAAGCGTTTCTTTCTTCAATACATGATTTTAGCACCACGTTAGAGGCGCCTTTGCTGGAGGCTGCTAGGGAACAGATTGTGAGAAGGGAGGAAAGTGCAGAGAAGACGGCGAACATTTATTGTATTTATCGGACACGTTTTCGTAGGTCGGCAGCTCACACCATTTGCACTCACACTCTTTCCCGTTATCATTAGTTTGGTGTGCCAGGAAGCGTAGTTATACTATGCCGCTGTTGATTCCATGGGAACTATTTTTCCACCACTAAAAACGAGATGCTAAGACTGAATCATGCTATATACCCAGGATTATTGCCGCAAATGTATTACTTACGCAGTAGCTTACGCAGATATTGTTCTGTGTTTTTTTGTCCATTGTGTTACCGTATCAGGAGTTGTTTAGAACGCGAACTTAAGATACAATTTATGCCATTCATACGTCTGTTATTCTCTTAACCTGGCTTTTAAAATTTTCTTTCCAGTTATGATTTAATTTAAAATGTTTCATTCGTAAAAGCGTAGAAATACTCTTAACGTTAATATATTCCACCAAAATTATGTAAAATCATCTTTACCAAATATTTGCGTTACCATTGCTAGAATTTATTTTTGCAGTTACCACAAAAAGTGATAACTCATGATTAGATTATTTTTCTTTTCTATTGATAAGTTAAATTATTTAGAAAATGTTGAGTTTTAAATGAGAGAGACGAAGTGGAGTTTTGAAAATACATAAATTTCCTAAATAAATGAAGTAGGTATTGGGCAAACATTCAAGTAGAGATATTGCTGTAGGTATGGACTAAACTTACAAAATATTTAATTATAATTTATCATCATGCCTCATGAAGGTGCAGCCAAAGCTTTGACGAGGATCCACCACCGAAAAAGAAGAACTGTTCCTCAAAAGACAACTTTTTTTATTCTGAACTTCGTACCGTGAATGAGAGAGACTGTACAGTGATTTGACGTTCTTGCTCTTATTAATTACCATCGACTTGAGTAGGTTATTTCAATGGCATTACTTTGGCTGAGGAAGAACGATGAACTTCTTGTCGGAGAATATATTTCTAGTATAAAGTCTTAATGAGTATCACTTTTGAGCAACGCTCCCGACTTGATCATTGCGACAAAGTTCTCCAATGAAATATCAGAGGCAAAATTCGGTCGTAACTCTTACTGAGTGACCTTATTTTTTTCCTCGCCAGATGAAATGGATGAGAAAAGTCATCACGGGAAAAATTGCACTACAAGAACTCTCATGAAGACTCCATTCCGTACGATCCCTTTATTTCGCCAAAGGAAATTGATATGGTTGATTTTTTTAAAATATATTTTTTTTATTCGATCCAAATCATGCCCCAGATTCAGCAACAAAAAAAGAACCTTGTCGCACGTGTATTAGATCAGGGGTATGAGGTCCGATTGGAGAAACAAAGGAGCAACCGGGGGAGGAATGAAGTCGACTGCGAGAGAGCAATGAAGGCAGGAGTGGGGAAGGGTAGGGTTTGGAGAACGGGTGGGAATAGAGGAGAGATTATAGCGGGGATAAGTAGGGAGTGGTCGGGTGGGATAGTTTCGCGTCTCCCCTCCCCTTAGGCCATGTTCACTCTTCGAAAATATCGGCTGTGGGTGGAGGGGTGAGTTGTTGGATGGAGAGAGGGAGAAGGAGAGAGAGAGAGGATGAGGTGGAATCCGTCTGAGCGTAATAATTAACCAATACGAGTGCGCTCCTGTTCCGGGGCATTATTGCGATGCCCTATTCATACGGGTGGAAAGGAGCTGGTCGAGTAAGGGAGAACGGGGAGGGGAGATGAGTTGGTGCGGGCATGAGGAGAGGACGTGAGAGAGCGGAGAGTGAGGGACTTGCTAAATGAGATCCCGACGTCAGCAGGGGGAGATACTAGGGAGAAGGGGATAAGGATAGTTGGCCAAATGAACGGCAAAAGGTGTATTATTAAGTGCCGCACTTGTTCCCTCTTTATCTTCCCTCTCTACCTCATTACATATATTCTTACTGGTGCAAATTTCATGAGTATAGGTCAAATAATTTTTTATTTTTAAACTTTTGCCGACATTTCGGATGTTTATTCATCCATCTTCTGGCTATAAACAATGATGTATGATGATAAAAACTGCTACGGGCGTACAGACAGCGTTACGCAGATGTTAAACGAATTAGGCTGGGAGCCGCTAGAGACTCGGAGGCTGCGCGCTAGGCTTAGATTACTTGAGCAATTGAGAATAGATATCTTTCAGAGCGACACGGAGAACATCATATTAGAACCCCACTATATTTCCAGGTCCGACAGAAACGATAAATTAAGAGAGATATTTTGCCGAACGGATAGGTATGGGAATTCGTTTTTCCCCCGAAAAATAAGGGACTTTAATAAATGCAAGGCGTAATTTCATAGAGCGTTTCCTTTTTATATGTAAACGGCTGGTGTCCTAACACCCCCCGCCACACGCCTATTGAGGCGGCTTGCGGGGTAGTATGTAGATGTAGATGTAGATGTAGATAAATGATATACAGTTCTGTTTTTGTTACATAATTGTAAATTTACAGACATTAAATATAAAAAATACATTTGGTTACATAATTTACAATTATGTAACCAAAACAGAACTGTCAATCATTTATCATCATACACCATTGTTTATAGCCAGAAGATGGATGAATAAACATCCGAAACGTCGGCAAAAGTTTAAAAATAAAAAATTATTTGACATATACTCATGAAATTTGCACCATGAAATAAAGAGGTCGAGAATAAACACCATTTATATTCTTACTTGCTCTAAAAGTAAGTACCAAATTGTATTATATCTCAAACTGACCTTTAACGAAATCGTCAAACTAGTTACGATATTGGGGTTGGTTAATTTTGGTATACGGGAAATATTTATGCATTATAATGTAGAATTTCGTCTTTTCAAACCGTGTGACTGAAACACACCGTTTGATCTGAATAGCTCCTTATAATTTTTCCTTAGATATGCAAAAATTTGAGCGATAATACTCGTCCACCTGCGACAATTTTGTGATCATCCTACGTGACATCGGTTTAGTAACCACGAAAACTCGTCCCGGCGTGCTGTGTCAATTGGATACGTGAACGTTTAATTAACCTAAACCGTCTGATTTATTTTTTACCTTTAATTGTTTATTTTGGAGTGAGACTTTATTCTCCTCAATAGCCGGTTTTTTTTCTTTTCATAGTAGTAGGAACTGCTCGGAGTTTGATCATTCAATCAGCCACAGCGCGTTGATGGAGTGAAATATTTTTCCAATACTAAAAATATGGCAGTCATTTAATGGAATCTAAACAAAATTCAATGACAAAATTGTCTTTATCGAAACAGTAGTGAAGCGCTTGCATTTTTTTGTGCCGATGCGATGTTTCCTTGATCTGATTTTTGAGGGCTTGCGTGATTTTTGCTCCTTGTTGGTTATTTCAAGCTCTTCAGCTGTCGTACTGGATACTCATACGATGGAATGACAATGAAACTTTATTATTTCGAAATAAATACATATATTTACATGCTTTAAAATCTTTAAGTCCTTAACTGCGAACGGAAAATGTTTTTCCAATCATAAAAATTGCAACAGTCATTTTATTACATTTAAACAGCACTCAGAGATCTATATTTTATTTTCATAGTACTCAAATGCGGATTTCTAATTACTTATCGATTCCTACCAATGAATTTAACGTCAAACCTCAAGCCTTTCTTCTTTGAACCCCCTTCCCGAAGTGCCACGAGCCCTCATCACTGATAACTTGACGTAACGTTGGCGGAGACGATTGGGAAGCACGTCCGTTTGGTAGGTTGATTGTACTTACTTACTCCTGTTGCCATGCAAATCCCAAGTGATTTTTGGCCTCGCCAACAAGTTGCCTCCACTGGTGTCTGTCATCTCCAGATCCCCTCCTAGTCTCCTTATATCCCCCTTCATCTGGTCACTCCATCTGAGCCTTGGTCTTCCTAGTGGTCTCCTCCCTACTGGTTGTCGCGTCCACACTTTTTTCAGTAACTGGTCCTCCCCTCTTCTTTGCACATGTCCCAGCCATCTTAATCTTCTTTGTAGGTTAATTGTGCGTGATTATTTTCTGTTTTATAATTAGTACATTGATTTGTAGTATTTATTGAACCATTCAACTGCATACTCTTGTGATCAAGAGCCAAAATATATATCCTATTGATTGAGAGGATTTTTTGTAGTAATTACTTGCTTCATCATCTTCATGGGCCAAGCTGTAAGTCTTCGGAAAGGAAACCACGAGGAAGCTATCGCATCGTGCTCAACCACAATGGCGGCAAGGGTAATATCACGTCACCTAGGAGATGATGTATATCTACATTTTTTCTGAGCCAACTGAGTTGCCGTCTCTTCAAAGAGATTCAGATCCTTGATTTGACACAGAAGTACGTCACTTTACTTCTTCGTAAATAACGGTGATCCCTATGCGGATGTCTGGTCACCTCAAGGATGAATAAAACATATTTTGTTTATCTCATTTACTGAGCCAATGGGTACCTGGTAGGACAAAGGAGGTATTTGCTGATGAAAGCATGTCTCATGTCTCCAAATCAGTCAATTAAGGCGTTCATTCATGAAATCTAAGTCAAGTTCGAACCCGTTTGACAACTCCACGACAGCGTATGAAACGTGTAATGACGATCTCTAACGTTGGGTCTAGTGTAAATATCGAAGATAGTTGGCGGAAACCGTCGTGCTAAGTGGCATCATGATAATTGCATCGTGTGGAAGTGTTGCCGAGACTATGCTAATGACTTCCATCACTATCATGCAATTGCTTTCCTCCAGTGTCTAATTAATGAACCTTGCAGCATTAAGTTGGATGTTAAAGATCCGTAACGCATAGGCAGTCGTTTTATTAGAAATCCATATAACCACGGCATATTAATATTATCATTTTAGATTGTTAGCCTCATTTGGTATTTATCCACAACCATGGGAGATGAAACCTAAGAAATCACAGAATTTGGTGACCATCAATTGGTGCGCGATGGCTGCTCAAATGTCAATCAACTGACTCACCTATATGTAACTTAACTATGTTTCCTTCAATTTTCCGATTAAACGGATTTATTTGGGAGCACCGGCATCCAGAAACTCCTAACACTCTCGTATGTGTATTTTGCGTGCGATACTGCCCGCGGTCGGCATCCATTCCTATAAAAATGAGCCTCTTTGCTAGAATAATCAAATCCACGTTCACGAATATATAGGCTTTCAAAATGGGAAGTGCATGCCCTTGGGGCTTATTCAGTAAGGACTCGACATGGTCTTCTTCTTCTTCCTCAGCTCTACATCCCAGTGTGGGCCTTGGCTTCTTCAGTTAAATATGCCTCCATTCGGCTCTCCTTCTTGCTTTCTCTCTCCAACTTCCAATCCCTATTGTCTTTAGGTCCTCTTTAACATTTTGCAGCTCCATCTTTTGCGTGGTCTTCCTCTCCTCTTACTCCCTTCCATTTTGCTATTTATTAACAATTTGGGCATTCTATACTCTTCCATCCTTTCTACATGGCCAAACCATGACAGTTGCAATGACTTTGAGAACCTAACTATATCCTTCTCTTCCAATATTTCATTTATTTCAAAGTTCATTCTTATTCTCCACGTTTCTACTTCTTTTACTGGGCCATAGATTCTCCTTATTATTTTCCTTTCAAATCTTCTTAATGTTTCTTCATCTTGTTTGGATAGGACCCACGTCTCAGCTCCATATGTAATTACTGGTCATCAACGTTTTATAGATTTTCAATTTAGTTTTCCTGGACAGAAGAGTTGATCTGAGGGGTATATTTGCAAAATAGGCCTTGTTACCTTGCATTACCCTTTGATTTATCTCCTTAGAGATCTTATTTTCATTATTTACTATTACTCGAAGGTAGGTAAATTTTCTGGCGCCTCGACATGGTCGAACCTCGGAAAATTCGTGAATGTGACGTCATTTCCCCCAGCAAATCTAAACTTTTGAATGGCCCTATTTGGAATTTGAGAGAGGCTGTGACGTCGAAATTCCGTCAATTTCGAGGCTCGGAAATTCGGACAACGTACAGAATAGCCCCCCTTATCCTGTGAATATTCATTTACTTTATTAATATTTGAACGAATACACAGTAATCATCTAGAATGGATATGAACTGATAGTATTGCCAATATATTTGGAATTTCATCATTGTAATAATTGATTTTTAACATACTTGCTAGGTATTCGACCATTGATAAGAACTAGAAAAATAAATGTTATGGCTCGAATGAGTAAATATCCTCTATATTGGTTTTGGATGAGTTTTAAGCACCAGAAAAAGGTAAGAAATGGGTAATTTAAAATCTGCAATTTCCGCGTAGAAAGGATGATCATCCCTTGCCATCCAAAACACGTAGCGCATGATCATTCCTGACATCGTGATGAATCTACATTACTCTTTTTATTGAAGTTATACTTCTTTGCGCCCGTTGGAGACTTTTGGGATGGGATGTTGGTCGAGAAACCGCGTCACGCTCTTTTCCGCGTCACGCTCTTTTTTGGGTGAGAAAAATCCACAATTGTACTCATTGATACGAATTCCTGGGTATTTCTAATCGAGCTAAAAGGATGAAATTTTCAGGGAAGGGTTCAAATTTGGTGTTGAGTCAGGAAAAAATCGAAAATCCCAATATTTTTCATTGGTTTCGAGTCCAGATAGGATTTTGTTTTTTAATGGGTTTAAATGGGAAAAACGAATAATTTACGTGTAGAGTAATTTTCATTCATTCGTTAAAATATGAAATAATTTAGATACAAGTTTCATTCTTTGACTGAAATGAGGCCAAAAGATCAATGCATTTACTTCTTGCAACCGATGTTTCTCTATCGATCGATAAATTGAAATATTTGAAGTTTAAACGCAAAATTAATGCAAATTTCGATCTTTTTTCATTTTCGTAGCTAAGCAATTTTTTCATTGTTCCCGAGACTTCCAGTACCTTATACGCGTGCTATAAAGATTAAACATAAAGGCATATAACATTCTCCGTGCGTATTTCAATCGCTTTTAACGATATTATGCCTTAGAAATATACTTTTTACAATGTTTTATAATTATATACATAAACTGTTTCGTAGCTTTGACACTCCTCCATTTGCTCATGCCTACGAAATCCGTTGGGATCGCTCCAGATTCCTCCATTTTGCTTCTGAAACACTCTTTACACCTTATTCCGGGTTTCCCTCTCTCTGTTTTTCCAAGAAACATTAATCCTTGCACCTACTTTCTGAAATGTACCTCGAAACTCCATTCTACAAGTCAAAACCATGTAAAATGATAATGTTCTATGATGCATTATCTCTTGGATTTTGAAATTATGAATTCAAGTACTACGCCATGTGTTTAATATGTAAATTATAATAATTGAGATCAGCAAAAATAAAATGAAATGTGAAAATCCATAGCATTTACTTAGCTCATATTGATTGAATTTCATACTGCCAAATAACTGTAATCATGTTTAATTACAAATATTTACTTCAAAATTGCTCAATGGCATGAAAATAAAAGGAAAAATATAGAAATTACTAAGAAGAACAAAGTACATATGTCATGGGACCATTCGTTTTATGCTATTATCTCATTATTATATTCTTAGGTCAAAAATTGACCCAGCTAAAATAATTTCCAAAAGAAGTAAGACCTTATTGCATTCGTTTTTAATGATTTACAATGTACTATCATACACTTTTCCCCTTTTGCTTGCAAACTGCAAGCACCCATTTACTCGTTTTGTACGTTCGAACTTTGAAAAGAAGTTTTGTTTAAAATAACAATATATCGAAGAGAAATATATTGAATAATAGAGAAAAAATGTCTTTTATTTCATTTATATATCCTGTCTGCCTGTGTGTGTGAGCGGGTGTGTGCGACCGGCCAAAGAAGTATAACTTCCACCGTCTGGTCCGACACAGACCACGTTTTTTTTATGCTATAGTAGGGTTGTGATACAGTAACTATATTCTTTATTTACGTTGCAAGAGAATCTGATTACTGCCGTGGCTGAATAATTTCTTGTAGTCTAAATTAATTTGGCCTGCTGAATTTCATAACTATGCTGCTAGATGCTGCTGCTATTCATGTTATTTGCGCCGAATGAATTAAGGGAAGGTAGGAGATTTATGCTCAGGAGTCAGTAACAGCCATCGTCTTGAGAATTCCGTGCGCTTAAGGCCGGCAAAGAGCACATCAGCATTCCTTCACCTCGGCACCCTCCCCTTTCATGGCTGACAGAAACACGTAGTTAGGTACAGACATCCACCAATGTCTGCCCTCCTGTGAGTGCACAGAATCCCCGTCCCTCTTACCCTGATAACTGTTTACTTTTTCTCAGCAATTTTTTTATTTTAATTTTTCAGTTTACAATTGTAATAATGCATTTGCTACTTTTGTTTATTTTGAATAATTATTTTCATATATCTAATATATTTAAAAAAAATTTTTTGTTTTTCCGTTCGTCTTCTATGCGTTTTTATACCATTCATCCGATTGCGATGAAATTTTGGTGAGTTATGCGCACGCTCACAAAGATTTCTGAATTATTAAATCGCAACTTTTGGGGTTGCTTTTACCCCGTTATTGTTCCATTATGGTTTTTCGTCTTAGTAAAGGATTTGGAAAGAGGGTTGGTGATTTAAGGATACTAGAGATGTTTAGGGGGCGTCTGAAAGCGAGGGATGGACATTTTGGCAAGATTTTGTTAGTAGTGAGGTTGTCGGAGAGGATAGGAAAAAGGCTTTTAAGGGATCGTTTTATTTTTGGTAATGAGTCGGTTCAGGAAACGCAATCTCTGGTGAGTATCACTATTAGATATTTGATTGAAAATTTACTCGATGATATTGCACTTTTTTATGGAGTTGAAAACAAGTGCTGTATTTTATATGCCTCTCGCATTATGTAGCACATTGATAATCTGTATTGCTCCAGCAGCAATCTTTTTGAAGAAGGAATTGAAATACTCTTTTCCTTTGACGATTTTAGGTAAAAAAGATATGCCAAATGCCAAGCTTGTAATTGTGAGTTTGTAAATCTGCCGTTAGAACAAATGTTGAGTTGAGCGAGTATGTTGGTGCGCGAGTATTGGGCTGAATCTTACGTTATAGACTCTCCTCTTGGTTGTTTCTAGAAGAAGCAAATGGAAGGCACATAAATGGCAGGGTTCCTCATATTTAAATGTGCATTCTATTTTGGTGCGAACTTACACGTAGTGTTCATTATTTTCCACTACATAAATTTTCTCTCGGACTGACTAGATATATATATAGAAGAAAATGATGCTCTGCAGATCAGTTGGACCTGAAGACGGGAGCTGGAATGCGCCCGAAACTGTCGTCCGCCCAAATGGACCAACGCGGCCTTAACCCGAAAAATACTTTTCCAATTAATCACCGCGGAAGCCTCCGTACCAATTCCATTCACCTCTACGGGGAGGAGATTTTCAAGAGTAGTAGAAGATTTGAGAAACTAAGGAAGAAGAAATTTAAACTTCTGTCTTCTTTGGCTTTTCTCGAGAGATGCAGAGACTCATAAACGATACCATCATTTCTCAACATTAAACATCCGATCAAGTCTAAGAAAGCGAAGAGGATTCTTCACCGGGCGAGTTCTGCTCTGCTCAGAGAACGAGTTCAGAACACACGCAGAGCTCTCCACTACTGTTCGACGGAACTCTACCAACTTCACTTGGAATTAAGCAGCACCTTGATGCCGGAGGATTGGGAGACATTGGAGAGAATTACCTTCATATCGTCCTTCAATGCCTTTACAGCAGCGAAAGAGAAGCAATTGAAGAAATTTGAAAATTTGGCTAAAAAGCAACATCCTTCACCGGAATCCACTTCCAATAAAATAGAACGAGTGGTTATAAATCTAACCCAGGTGAATCTGAGTGAAGCTACAACCTCAGTCCTATCCAAAGGACTAAACTTCGCTATAGCACCACGGAATATTCCAAAGGAGGAAATAATCACTGGGGTAGAAAATGCTCTGCGCAAGCTACGAAAACCAGAGGCAGACGAAATTAGGGAGGAATTGAGCCACATCATACTGAAAGCGGCACCTCCAAAACCTAATTTGACAAGGGCAGAGAGACTAGCCATCAGCGAACTCAGAAAAAGCGAGGATTTAATAATATTGCCGGCAGACAAAGGAAACGCAACTGTAATCATCTCGAAGGAAGACTACAGAAAGAAGATTCACAGTTGGCTGGACGACCCAACCTACAAAGAACTGAAGTCGGATCCTACGGCAAAAATCCAGAAAAACATCAAGGAACTCCTGAAGCATTCATCAATACCTGAAGAGGAGCGACGCCCACTACTCCAGACCGCTCCTAAACCTCCACGACTGTACGGGTTACCAAAAATTCATAAGGATGGGATACCACTCCGGCCCATTGTAAGTGCCATTGATTCACCCACGCATAAGCTCGCAAAGTATCTAGCCCATTGCCTACGACCATTTTCAGGCCTAACTACCACCTACGTAAAGAACTCCTCCCATTTCATCGAAATTATACAGGAAGCCAAGATTTCGGAAAATGATCTTCTTGTCAGTTTCGACGTGGTGTCTTTATTTACAAAAATACCCGTTAAAGAGGCAATCGACATCATTAAGACTCTAACGAAAAAAGGTCTTCCAAAAGATATTCCTAAAATGGTAGAATTTTGTCTCAATAATTGCTATTTCTCTTGGAATGGAAAATTATACGAGCAATCTGAAGGAGCATCCATGGGATCTCCTTTATCCCCAGTCATCGCCGATCTTTACATGGAAGACTTTGAACGCAAAGCCCTGGATTCTTTCCGTCTAAAACCAAAACTCTTTGTGAGATATGTCGACGACACCTTCGTCATATGGCCTCACGGGACTGATGAATTGAATAAATTCCTAGAACATCTCAACAGCCATAATACTTCCATTCAATTCACAATGGAAATGGAGGAAAATAATCGGCTCCCCTTCCTAGACGTTCTCGTCACAAAGAAAGCTAATGGCACGTTAGGACATTCAGTTTATCGTAAGAAAACGCATACTGACCATACTGACTGATCAATTTTATTTTCTGACAAAATGTTTGCAAATGGTATGCATCTTGAAAAATTAACATGTATTTAGTTTTTTTTAATAATCCATGTTCCACATTTCAGTCCCGCCCAACATCCTGGATGAGGACAGCACGCAGTCGACGGTGGCAGTGAGGGAGAACCAGAACATCACGTTGATGTGCAAGGCGGATGGATTCCCGGCGCCGAAGATAATGTGGCGAAGAGAGGATGGCCAAGGCATCACAATAGACCGGCGGAAGAAGGGTGAGCTATTCCGGGGGGGGGACGAATTCCGGGGTGTCGAATGTTGCGTGCTGTTACAATAGTGAGCATCGAAATGAACGTAGATTAATCACATTTTTTCTCATTCTTAAGGTAGTTTGAGCGAAAAATCACTTTACCTAGAATTTGATGAATTTGGCCTCATTTTAAAGAAACAACTCTCATCTTTCCAATGATATCAAAATATAAACCCTTTGCTGAACTACTTTTCGAGCAATTTGCCTGTAAATATAAGCTGTTTTACATGTGATAGATTATGGCTGAGCGCTCCAGAGGGAGAATATTGTATGTAATAGGAATTTATAACACCTAGATTTCGTCAAAAAACTAACGGTGTATAGATTGAATTTTTTCTCAACTATTTATAAAAAATAATTTATTAGTCACCACAGTAATTTTTACAGAATCGCAAACAAACCTGCTGTTTTGAAGGGTTTTCAGCCGTTCAGCGGGAAAAAATGAGTCAAGTTAGATACTTAGGTAGCTTCATTTATTTAATTACTGAGATTTTTGGGCAAATATAACTATATATTTGCGCTATTAACATTACAATATTTATTTCGTACTTCTTACTGACGCTGAAATCAAAGAATAAAATTTGAATATGGTCTCCACTATGACTAGGGAACTATCTCGCTCAAACCTTTTTCAGTAATTTATTCCGAAAAAAATTGGTTTTTTCGATCAAACAAAAAAATAATTCGTTTGCTGACAATATATTACAACAAAATGTCTTTTGTGTATGGATTATTTCACAAGTTGATCTGCTGAGTGACTGACTTATATGTATGGGTTTCATTGTCTCTACTCCAGAAGGTCACAATCAGTATAGATAATGAGCTGCGTCCTCGTCATGGTTTATCTAAATTATGGTGTAAGGGATAAGTACTTCGATGATGGTGAAATTCGCCATGAAACAATCATTTGACTTGACCGGGATTCGAGCCCGGATCTCCCAATTGCCGGTCAGGTGTGTTAGCCAGTTACGCCAGCAAGCCATCTTAATTCAAGGCGAATTTAAGCGGGGGTTTCTTTAAATAATAGTAATAATCAATATATTTATTGCTCCATCAAGTTTTGTTCATAATATATAACAATAATCACAGACTGGAGGTTTAGGTGATCCCTATGGCATTGGTTGGTGGGGTCACCCTCAAAATATTATAGTAATACTAGCACAATTTTTTTAATTATAACAAAATGTCTCCAGTAGGAAAGAGAAACTCTTTATAACAAAAAAATAATATACATGAAAAACAAAGGAATAGAAAGAAATACACAAAAGTTCAAAACAGGATAAATATTGATAGCAAACAATCTCTAAAATAGATCCCTAATCATATTTCCACTAGTAAATAGCCAGAGTTTCACCTGCTGTTGGAATGTTTTGATGCTAGAACTGACTTGGATACTCTGTGGTAAGGTATAGAAAATTTTTGGCCTCAAATAAAGAAAGCATCGTTTGAAAAGGGTTATATTTGGTTTGGGCAAAACATACGAAATATTTGTCCGCAGATTGTATGAATGAGGCTTATCCAAGACTTTAGGGTTATTTCCGATACGAAGGTAGAATATTCTAAGCACCTTGTATATGTATTAGTATTTACTGCATACCATGTCATTTGTGCAATCGCAATGATTGGAACATTGGATAATCACTTGTTTATTTTTTGCATTTATAACTGATGTACCTATCCTTATAAAGGTCTACGTGCGGGTAAATTACTCGCTGCAAAATTTCGACCCACTGGTCACGAGCTGTAGCTGTTGTTGCAAAAAATGTTTTCTACTTCCTCTTGTTAGTAGACAGCAATGGATTATAAGAGCTTGAGATTTTTATGCACGGTGAATGACAATTATTCTATAGGCAGAGTCAAATTTGTCGTTCTGTGATTTTTAAATTACATGTTTTTAGAAAACGAGCACATTCGAGGAAAAGAAGCATCGAATGACAACAGGGATAAGACATCATTTCCTCACTAATCCTCATAATGTAATCTGACGAGTATTAATGAGATATGTTGTTAAGGACTGTTACTTTTATGTCTAAGAGTCGTGCCTTAATTGGAAAGCAATGCTGAAACTCAATGGTTTCTCTTGTAATGAAGTAAATCCATAAACCAAGTGGGTTTTACATCAAACGTGCACTTAGTAAACATATCGTTGTGTCCATACTCATAATTGTCATACTCCTCAATGCTTGCCATCTAAGTTGCCATCTTTAACTTGAATATCCAAAGCCCTCCTATTATCAATTCACTCAAATTAAACGTCTATGACAATAAACACACGAACTTGAAATAGTTCTGCATCCTTAAAAAGTCAAACATAGGTGTCCTAAAAATAAATTAGGCTACTTAAGGAATGATATCCTTAATATTTTAGGTGAATAGTTTTTAGAGTAGTAGTTACTTGACGAAAAATCAAAATTCAATTTTTACGCTCATTAAATATATCAAGTACTAATAGCACAGAGTATATACTCTGTGCTAATAGCTTTGACTGTGAATGAATAAAATTTTTGTCTCGCGTATGATGCTATTTTTTTAATAATATGTATAACATAATAAGCACTTGTTCTGCAGCATTTAATATATTTTAATGCGCCCCCTGTATCTGTCTGGTGAGCTATAGAAAAGTTGCTACTCGCTGTGCTCACGTGGTAATTTAATCATGCATTTGCAACTGTGGGAATATTCCTCGGCAACCGAGTACCACCCGCTTTGCTGCTTCAAAAATAGTAAGCGGCAGGTATTGTTTGAACCGCAATGAAAAATGGAAGAGGGAAAAATGATACTCTCTTTTTTTCCCGGTCGATAAAGCATTTCAATGAAAATAAATTAAATTAAATCCGCAATCAAATGTTTTTGCTCGACTTGTTATTTTTTCAAATAACTTTCAATTCGAATATCCCGCAAACGCTTCAAAATCATCGCTGTATGAATTTTGAATACTATAGTGACGTTAATTTTTAATTATCGTCGAACGTTTTGCGGTGAAAAGGAAGGGGGACTCGTAAACGGATTTTACTGCCGGAAACACCCAACTTTCATTTTGGCGAAATAAAATGGGCTCTCCTTTTCACCAACAGCAATCTAAAGTCTCACCAATATGGGAAAGTATATGGTGGGGACATTATTTTATCGACAGACGCATGAATATATATTTAAGAAATCATTGACATACATCTCAGCACTCTAGTGAGTGTTGAAATCGAAAGCGACTTTTTTAGGAGAAGGTTTGGCTGTTTATGTCCTGCTTTGGCATTTTTAACGTTGATGAAAACAGGTATTAACCATTTTTAATCCATTCACTTTAATTCTGGTTTCTTTCAGTTATCTAAATCCAATCATAATTTGCTAATTTAGTGTAAAAGGCCATCCATAATGAAGAATTTGGCGTCTTGAGAAAAATGGCGACCAGGCTATTTCCGGCGATGGCATTCAACAGGAGTACAGTGTCTTCTTCCCTTTTGTATAGCATAAACATTGACACCTGCTGAAATAATACATATAAAATATGTTACCTACCATCAGTATAATTTTGATTTTGATCTTTTCTGCTGATTTAACTCGTAAATTTCTTCATTTCCTCTGAATCCGTTTCGTAATGCTCACAATTCGGAATATTCTTCCTTTGCAATCTCACGCTTCAAGCATTTGCGTCGTATTTTACTCGTGCATCCATAGCCGGTGGAAAATATTTATTTTACCCTGACTTTTGAGAGAATATTTCGGACTCTCATCCTACTCCAGCCAGCATTGGCCTAGAACTCGGTCTCTCTACGTGCATATTAGCCTTTCAAGTTGAATTTGTGAGACCATCCTCCGAATCATATTGTTTGTAAACTACCTACAAATTTGAAGTACGTTAAAGACGGTGAAATTCACCATGAAAAAATCATTTGACTTGACCGGGATTCGAACCCGAACCTCATAATTGCCAGTCAGGTGTGTTAGCCAGTTACACCACCATCTTAATTGAAGGTGAATTTCAGTGTGCACCCTTAGCACCCATGCTCGTGACTACGTACCACATCATATGTGCGATCGCAATTATTGGAAACATTTGAAAGACGTTGTTTCCTTTCTTGCTTCGTCAATAACTGGCTATTCATAGAAACTTAATAAATAAACAATATCAGCTGAGGAATTGTTCTTAAGTAAGTATATCCCTATTCCCCGTACTTCGGCTGACGAGTTTGCTGAATTAAGCAGCTCATTAAATGTCGGTAATTTGCCTGATGTGTGCGTTGTGGGTTGAAAAACATTTGTTGGACTATCCACATAGTGGTTGAGTCAACGATTCTTACTTCGAAACTCATGGAAAAGTTTTTTCTATTGTTGCTTTGGAACTGCACATCTTCCAACTTAAACAAGCATAATGCAAGGCGGGCCTCTTTCTGATTTTATTTTTGGACAATCTCAGGACGTTCTGTTAAAAAACACCAGAATGTAAGCTCATGTTTTTTCGTAACCTATTTAACTCTCACTAGAATGTTTTTTGTACATTTTTTTGCATAAAATTGCTGTAATAATAAGCAACGCTATGCTATTCTTTGCATTAACTCATCACATATTTGGGAACCACCTTTGTTTGAACGTCATGCCTTTTCTCAATACATACCAGTCTTGAGGTTTTTATTATTTTCCTAAGGCCTTTTGATATCGTAGTTTCCTTAACTCATTATAGCTTAACTTCTGTTACTGCATAAACAAGTTGAAAAGAAATACATTTTGAATGGATGATGACGAGAAAGCAATACATGAGCAATATATCAATGAAGCTTTAACTCATTACATATTGGAATATTTTATCTACGTAGATATACCTAGTAATTAGAATCGTCATCCATGTACTGTTGTCGCCTTCAAGTTATAATACAAGCAACCCTTGGGCATATTTCCCTTGGCAATGAATTTTTGTTTGGTCTCCTACACGTCTGCAATTATCACAAGATAATTTACAAGGCACCACTATCATACACGCGGCAAAAACGTGTACATCACCTCAGACGTTGTCATGACTCCCCCCCTCCCACCCCCACGAAGTAATTAAACTTACATTCACACAAACACGGGCACGCACATGGATGTTTCCCGTCACTATGGCCCCCCATAAATCAACAAATTGCTCTCCGGGCTGCCTTGTTAACAAGTGTAGGTCGACCACGGGATTGGAGGCAAGATAATGAAAGCTGTGTAGCCCGGGGAAGGGAGGGGGGAGGCGGTGTTGGTGGGTAGCCGGGTGATATGGGGGACGGGTGGGATGATAAAGGTTGGCGTGTAAGTGGAAGAGAGTTAAGAAGGGAGGTTTAGAAGGAGGAGAGAAGTGTAGTAAAATAGCGATGACGGTGTAGGACACGCGAGACGCGCATGGACGGGGAGGGTATGAGTTGAGGGTGGAGGGGTGAGATGAAAGTGGGAGCGAGAGGTGAGGAGGGAGTCTCACCCTGTGGAGAGATGAGGGGAAGGAAGGCCAAGGGTGAAGGGAGCGTTAGGATGGTTTGGGGGGATGACGGGAATGCTTCAAGCCGAAACCCTCATAGGGCAGCGAATTCATTCATTCCTTCATTTCATTCCTCCTCCCCTTTCATTCGCTCCCCTCATGTCTTTTCCCTTTCCTTTTCCCAGCATTTTTTCTTTTTCCGTAGTGCACGCCTTTTCTCAATACCTCGGACGAGGAAAGAAAACGAAAGAGGAATGTTCCTTTGCGCATTTTGTCCCTTCCTCCTTCCTTTTCCCACTTTCCTTTAAGGTTGGTGTCCTCACACCCCTCCCTACCACAGGACGTTGCTGTCGCTCTCAGTATTTGGGCAGATGTAGATAACATAAGGTTTCATCTGAAGTGCATTGAAAGCACAATAATGTTTTAACATATACTACACATAGTATACAGAAAAGCTTTGCTGTGTTCGGACAAGAGTGCAGCAGCTGTTGGAAGTAGTGAGTTGGGATCCCGAAGGAGCTCCTAGGTTACCATCGAGGCTTAATTACTGAAATTTTTATTATTTAATGTGTTTCATGTTGACCGGGATTCTATTCCTATCTTCAGCCTCTATCACATGCAACTGAAATACATACTGAAGTGAAAAAATAGAGGGATACACAGTCAGGCAAAGGGGAATAAGAACTTCTCCTTCCGGTGCAAAATCCTTGACTATAAAAGAAAGAGAGGAAGACACCAATCCTCCAAAAAGCATCTGACTCTTGTCCCTTCCCATGCTTTCTCTTCCCTTATCTTTCCTTTTCTTCCATTTCTGGGCTTCGGAACACTCCATTTCAAACACCCGTATTGCGGCTTTAAAATAAGCACGTGGATTATTGTTGTACTTATTAAGATGTACATTGTTGTGATGTAGATTACTGTGTACTTGGCTGTGAGCTATCATTCCCTGGAGACGTGAGGGAAAGGTGGTATATATACATCAGGAAGATCCTCTGAGCTTGGTATTATTATGATGACAGCAAAAATTGACGGGGAAAATTATTTTACGTAAAACGCCACCATTTTCTTCCATCCCTTTTCCAGATTCCTTTTATATATTCCCTATTCATTTGGTAGTTCGTGCATATTACTGCCGCTTCTCCAAGACCTTACGGTGAGTAGGCAGATAGGCCTCACCGCAAATTCATCAGAACGGTTTGAGTTACATTTTAGACAGCTTAATGAAAGGTCAAAGAAAGATACAAAGGAAAGACGTGCGTTCGGTTTGTCAATGATTAAAGTGAATAAAAATTGTGAAAAAACTGTTAATGGACCTAGTTTGGCAGTAAGTGAAGAGTTATAGGCTACATAAAAGTTTAGGATGACCAGAAAAATGTGATCATGAGAGTTTCAGGTTGACAAAGCAAGAATCATTTAGCCCTAGTTTACATCTGTCGAATAGTTCAAATAGAAAAATATAGCTGAGATTGTAATGATCTCTAATTGCTCTACAGGTCTTTGAATTGTGGAAATTAAAATGTTTTATACTTAGGACTACAATGGTCCATTTTTATGGACAATATTTTAAACTTGAAGAAGACAACTGTAACAGTGGCGAAATATTTTCCACGAAAACTGAATTACAATTCACCATCTAACATCCGCATTATCCTTCAATTTAGTGCAAGAAGAACCGCGGTGTGGATTGACGGATTTCGACTTTTGGAGGGTTCCTGCTTTTGATCATAGTAGAAGTATTCTAGAAACTTCTAACCTTAATATATTTTAATACGAGATTTAGCAGGGAAATATCGATATATCCTATTCTGTGTTTGGCACCGCAAACATTATCTAGAACTTCTACCACATAATCTAGAGCTGCGTATGCGTGGTAGGCCAACCGCGTGGGTTGAGCGCGAGTGCCCATAGGAGTGGAGTAAGTTGAGTGGATTCTGCAAGAGAAAACGATTGCCGAATGAATGACAGCCATTAATAATTAATAATACGGCCTTATTAAATGAAAGCACTAGAGTTCACTTAACATAAAAAATCGTTCATCCTAAGTGGAATTCACGGCCATAAATGACAGAAAGCAAGACTTGAGCCCGTTGAAATTCTCAAATACTTTCGTCCCGTCATGTTTCCAGTGCTTTTTTCTAATCCTAGCCCTCTTTCATGGCTAGAGTCCTAAGACCCCCGGCCTTGCAGCGGCTCGTATGTAGACGTAGATACCATCTCCCTCTTCGCTCCAATATTCAGTCCCTCCTTTCCTCCCCCATCTCGCCACAGCCTCCCTTTACGCATTTGTTTTCAGCCCCCAAGACCACCCCATAGCCGTACTCGCCCCTCCCGTTCCCTCTCAATACCGCCCCCCACCCATTCACACCCACCCACCCACCTCTTGCCATCTCCCTCGCTCGTCCCTCGAAGGAATTTCGCAGGTGATGAGATGGTGGCTCCTCTAACGCTCAAAGAAATTCGGTACGGGCTGGGGAATGCGAGCCACCCGCCCACTCAAGGGCGGTGGAATAGGAAGGGGAGGGGCCATTGCAGTGGGGGTTGAGAGGATGGGGGTTTAGCAGACGAGAAGAGAGTGTGGATGGGAGACGTCTTTAGTGGGAGGGTTGGTCGGCGTGGTGGAGGATTACTGGCGGCGGAGGGAGAGGTGGTTAGGCGAGAGAATTAAGGGAGCTGGGTGTTTGATTCTTGGGCGGGCGAGGTGGGTGGGCCGCGGTGAATGTTTAAGGCGGGACGGAATGGGGTTGGTGTGGATGAGAGGCGATGTGGGTGGGAAGGCTAGGAGGAAGCAACACGTAGAAGACGGCTCTCTCTCACTCTCTTCCTACGGGGAGGTTAGTAAAATGGAAAAGGAAACGAAATCGTTGATGATAGAAGATACAGAAGGGTATGTAGGAATTGCAAGGCAAGGTGGGAGAGCATACCGACTGTTTCCTACTCTCCCCTCTTCTTTGGTTGCTTGGTTTATTATTCTGATAGACGAACGGCTGATGAGGTCCTTTTTGCCAAAACGGATAGTTGGGTAGGTTTCCTTCCTTTTCATGTATCGTAAATTTAGAAAAAACACATAAAATTGAATTTAATTTATATGGAGAGCAGAGGAAGGATGAGTAGAAACGCAGCAGTAGCCTGTAGAGGCGTACATGTTTGTCGGTGAGGGTGGTCCAGCGTTATTCCACCCGGCCATGGCAGGACATTTGGCTTCATCGGCGTTGCCTAGTTCAACACCTTTCACCACTCTTACTATTAGCAATTCTGTGCATGAAATTGACTTAAAAATTGAGAATTGATCAAAGTATTTACTTTTTGGTTCGAGGTATTGATAAAGAGACAATCATGGAAAATATAACTGACAACGAAATGATCGTATCAGTTGTAAATATTTCGTAACATAGCAGTCACCTATCTGAGTGAAGCCGCTTACGTAGCACAAAGAAATTCGGGACTAACATTTTAATGAGCGTAAAGAACAATTTTTGCATCGTGCTGCAGCCGAAAACAAACTTAATGGCGAACATCACTTAGCGACAGAGGAGCAACTCATCAGGGCATCGCCTCCGACGATGGAAGGTGTCAAAGGTTCCACAGTTTAACGTCCGATTCAACGGACAGAATAATTTTCTGACATATCTCTCCAAGTGACACACAACGAGGGAAAGGCTTTCCATTTATGAATCTCGACCACTGCCAGGATTCAAACCCGGGTTCTCGGGATGGGAGGATAGTGGAGCTGCAAGATTGGATTTGGAATAAATGCGAGGGGAGTGGAAAAAAATAGATTTCTCATCCTACGCCGTTTCAGAGCGAATTTTTTTCAATTTCAGAAAATTTCTAAAATTTCAGAAAATTATATTTCACATCACCCCTTGATGAAGTCGTGAGGTGTAAGATAGAAGGCGAAATAGTAGAGAATGTCCCGTAAGGAAGACCAAGTTTTAAATGTATTAGCAAGAAGATACGCAACATGAGGAGCTGATTAATTACTTTAATTTTTAAATTAATTGGGAGAAATTGTCAATAGGACATCGTGAATTGTTGGGCTTAGAAGTGAATAGGAAAATTTTAAGGGCTGAAGTAAATCAATCCTAGATAGGAATGACCCATGTTGATGCTTAATATTACCATTTCGGCCTAACCATTTAGGAATTTGGTTCATCGGTTGGTCAGTTTCCTGGATTACTACGTAAGTTGTTGAGTAGGCGTTAGCCGTTAGGCATTCCCGGTGACAACAATGGCTGATGACGAATTTCTCATGTCGGGTTCTTCGACTCTTTTCCCTCTCACCATAGATATTTTTACCCAATGTACTCAGAGGCCAACTCGTTAAAGCGTCTTTATGTAAACAGAGCAACTTTCTGCAAATTATCTCACACCTCCCATTTTTAATCATTGGGATGGAAGCTTATGTTCTCTAACTATTCCAATTCTCTTATTTATAATAAATTCAATTGTTAAACTATGAATATCTGTGTAAATTCCAAACATGAATGTAATTCAATGTATAAAAGATACAGTTTCCGGCGTAATTCGGTGGAAATCTTTGATATTAATCATAATGAAATAACTTGTCTATTTCCACACTTGTTTATTTCATTATGTTTAGTAATTCAATGTCTTTATCAAGTGAACGTGATAATGAAAATAATGTAGAAACCATTACTTCCTTAAAGTATTGCCCTCTTATTATCTTATCATTTAAAATGATTTAGCAATCACCCTTATTTGCAAATAAGAATACTTATTCTAACCTCCATGTCTTGCGTCTCTTCATTCGTAATACCACGGTCTAGTTTATTTCATTCGGTCTTGAGTAAAATATCACGATTGTTAAGATTATTAATCATATAGCTTAATCATCTTTATTTGTGTACTAGGAGGGGTGATAGTAGTTTCAGTTTCGCGAGAAATAAAGACACATTATTATACATCTGAAACTTAAAATATAGTTTTCACAAGTTCCACTTTATGGTAAAAAGTTATTCGCCGATGTTAGTGGCTGATTACCTTTATTAAGAAAATAATTCTATGTGATAATCGCCAATCTAATACTTTCAAGTTGTCTCTCAAGAGAGCCATTTCAATTTCATTATAGACATCTTTTTCTGCTGTGATTCAATTATTAAAAAATCTCTATGAGAGAACTTATTTGAGGGCCCGATTGTAATGCTTCCTACGAAGCCTCTGTCACATAATCAATTACACTAACGCATATATGGAATAATTCGATGAACAGGTACATTTAATATCCCATCGAATTTGGTTCAGCGTAGATGTAGATGTTGGTTACTTGTAGACTTTCGTAAGTGTATGCCATACCGAAGCAGGGGCTGCGTGAGAGGACTATATTCCTTTTTTTCGTTAAACTTTGACCACCAACTTCCACCTGATACTGAGGAGACTTTCAGGGAAGTATGTATTTTCACTATCTTCCAGGGAAAAGTGAAAACTCGCAAATGGTAAAGAATCCCAAGAACTGGTCTTATCTCGCCGGAAGAAGACTTGAATCGGCGTGAGTTGAGAGGATTGTGTCACAGTAAAGAGAAAAGGATAAGGCACTGCGATATTATGCGACGCCTTTCCCCAGGAGTAGCCTCAACTAAAATGTTACGCTGCTGACATGGAGGCTGTCCGCTTGGTAATTTCATTATGCGTGAATTTCGCCCCGCTATCAAGTGAGACTAAAAAAATGCACCGCTTTCTCTCTCGCTCTCTCCATCCTCCAATGTTTCCGCTCAGAGGTACACCGGGAGAATTTTTATCCGACCCCCACCTTGCTGGAAACCCTGTCGCTGTTTAGCGGTTTTTCCCGCAATCCTCCGCCCTTCTTCCCTCCGGCTCCTCGGCCGCATCTCCCTTCGCCCTGCACCTCCCTATCACTTCTTCCTGCCTCTCATATAAGCTCGCAGCCATTCCGTCGGAAAAAAACCGCTAGCCGTCCGAGCTTCAGCACTTGACATCCCGCCATTCGGGTGTAGAGGAGCGTGGGTCGAGGGGTGAGATTCGCCCGTCGTTGTGTGGACTGGGGTGGAGGAGAAGGGGGCCTCTATGGAGATGAAGTCCCGGGGAAAGAAAGGAATCCTCGATCTCTTTCCATTATTATACCAAACCATCCCTTCCCGTTTCACTCCCACTTCCTCCCCTATTCCGAATTCCACCCCATCTCCCTTATCCCTATTCACACCCGCTCCCTACTTCACTGTTCCTTTCTCACCACCTTCCCCTTAAGGCCCACGCAGACCGTGTCACGCCCACGGAAGGTGTCTTGCTGTACTTCTTAGATGAATATGTAGGCCGGTTCAGGGTGGTTGGTGTGGTTGCTACAGTGCTCGATCCCTATCCTAAGGACCCGGGTTTCAATCTCAGCGTTGGCGGACTTTTTTCAGTTAAATCCCGGTCCCATTCGGGTTCGTAGAGGAAAACACTTCAAGCGTAGTGCTCTGCTCGTCGATCAGGACACTAAGCGGAGGACACCTCGGCGTCTTTCGCTAATCGTTGGCTAATGCCCGGCCCTGGGTCCCTCCCCGCCCATTCTTAATTCCCGAAACATATTTTCCCTATATTGAAATGCTTCCAAAATGATGCAGATGAAGAGCGTTCACTGAGCACAATGATAACATAACTTTAAGCAGAAGGTGGCTTTCTCTCTCTCTCATCTCTTAAATTAAGCCGCAAAGTTGATCAATTAGGAGCTAAAACTAGATTTGTTTTTTTTTCTCGGCAAATGATGTTGATGAATTATTCTGAGGCTCTGCGTGCTTGTGCAGGGCAGACAAGCAGTGTAGACAGCAACCGATTTCCTCACGCGGCGCAAAGCTCGAGAATGCTTTATTAGCAGTTAGAAGCTACTTTTGTTCTGGATACCTATGGCATCACCATTTTGAGTACAAATAGCACAATTAGGTAGTAGAAAATGGAAAGTTATTTAAGCGCAGTAGCTTCACATAAAGAAGTTTCGTGAGTTTCCAATTATTACATAAGTGTGTATTGCTGTATCAAAGGTTTTTGGTATTGAGAGCATAATTTTTGTTGTGCCCTTATGTTCAATGGATAAGTCCCATATACCAACACAATCCCTTTCTCCTCATTTCGGTCTTATCTTCCGCCCCCCCCCCATTTATTCAATTGGCTCCCACTGAAGTTTTGTGTCCTCCACGACGGAGATACTCTGAGGCCAAGGGCTAGTCTCTTTCCTCCTCTCTTCGCGGCGAAAGGAAAATTATAAAGATTTTCGAGTGGTATAAAGACGCTTTTTACTGTCAAGGTAGTGGGTTTGAACGACGCCTAAGAATCTTAGTGCTTCCTTTATTGCCTTTTCCCGCACCATCACCGGCTTATCGTAAAATGTGAACATGATTCTTTCACGAACTGCGTGCATTTGAACACAAGTGCATTCAAGCTCTGCAAAGGAATAAACAATTTCATGGGGACGCGGAAATGGGGTAATATTTTACTCATTCCATTTACCGCCAAAGGTATGCTATCAAAAAGTGTTAGGTTCATTGCCTACACTATGCTTTATCACAGGATACCCTCTCTTACACCTCCTTTCAAAATTATTTTCCACTTTTTTACGGTTGATATATTTTTCCTTCGCTTGCACCATCCACGATTGTTGTTACCCTTCTTCCTCTGCCACGAATTACCAAAAACATGGAGCCACTACTAGAATTTTTCGCAAATATTCTTCAAGTCTTCTCTTTTACATCCCATCACCTATTTATTCCTTTTTGTTAGTGATTTCTTTGCTAACACAATGCTTTGCCATATGCCTCCACCGAAACCATTTCCTTCCATAATACTCGCCAGGTATGTGAACTGTAACAGTACGTCCAGTTTATGCCCTAAGGTATTCATGTTTGCTCTTGTCTTACTTGTGGACACCAATGGCGAAGGGGGAAGTCCTTCTCTGATACCCCGCTATGGCGCGTTCTAGTCCATAGGCGGAATTTTTCCCACACAGGACCGGTTTTTGTGTGTGTATCCATTTTTACGTATTATGACACTCAATTTAAGAGGCCTTATCATTTATTTTTGGGAATATGTAAAATTTATTTAATTTGTATATATTTGAGTTTATTTAACACTCATATTACTTTATTTCGAGTGCGAGGTTAATTCATTGCTAGTCATGTTTTTATCAGCCAAGCACTCACAATTTTTTAATAAGTATTTTATTACGCCAGAATAGCTCATGAGATACACTAGAACCTATTAAAAGGCATTAGAGAGAGTTCACAACTCCCGAGCCACTTGATTCTTGCTTTCGTGGACGTTTCAGAAGGTTAGAGTTTTATGGGTGAATGATAAAATATGATTCTTCTTTGGCGTTTGAGCAGGGTGAATATTTAGACCAATATCATTTATGAGTTATTTGCAGTACTCTTGTTTTTTAGTTCACGTTTAATATAGTTCACGGAACATAAGTGGGAACAATAGTTTGACAAATTATTTTCACTTTCTTGGTTCTAAATCAGTAAAACCTTGTTATTTGTGAAATCCAAAAGACATTTAGCGTGTGGCACTGTCGGATGTATGTGATGACTTTGACGACTTTATTTACGAGTGAAATTAAGACTATGCAGTCCTTTCTTACATTTAACTCGTACATCACACGTTGCGTGCGTATGTGCGTAGAGTATTGCGTCGCGTAAAGCGAATAAATGTTAGAATGACTGCGCAAATGCATAAATAAAAGTTATGAGAATAACCCCCGCTTTAATTCAGTGCACGCGTCCCCGCAGGTTATTTTTTTTTAATATCAAGACATTCAAGGAAGCGTTTCTTGTTAAATGGTCTCAAGAGAGAGGATAATCGCTTTACAACGATGCTTATTTTAAGACGAATTGAGCTAGATGGTTGATTCGCATGGATATATTAAAATCCTTTATGTCTCTGGTTAGTAGGAACCGGAGATCTGACTAAATAAACGCACAACTATGAATATCCAGTTTGGTGAAACATGTAGTTTCTCGCAGATATTTGAAGGAATTCTTTATGTAGTATTAATTCGCGGAAGAAGGAATAAGATTATTATGAGAATTGTTGAAATTATGCATGAGGTAATAGCTGCAATTTAGGAAATATTGAGATTTCGATTGAATTAACTTTCTTTCACTCCCACGAAAGCGTTTATGAAAAAACATTCTTTTATTTGCTGTGTTTTTTAGCGCCTGTAAGGCAAGATATTTCCCATTGTCCTACAGAAATATGACATTTATATGCTCCGAAGGTGCCTATTTATTGGCAAAGGTCGATAAAGCCTCATTGTCACGATGATTTTGGATGAAAGTAACGCAAGATATTAGGTCCGTCGAAGGACACAACTTAAGCATCAAATATTCTACTTCCCAGTAATCTGAGTATTGATGAGCACATATCCACTCAGCCTTAGTTCATTTCTCTAATTGATTCTCTTCCCTAAGCCATCTTATAGACGGAACTAGTCTCACGCTAGTTTCGACATAGACTAATATCTTCATGCATCAGAACTGGGAGTGAAATCATGTAAAAAGGACTTCATTGGACCATTTCACGAGGAATGGACATAAATTTGATCTAAGTTGATGTATTTAGACTTAAGTTGAAGTAATCAGGGGAAAGTCAAAATACTCGTAAATTAAATCGTGATGTATTCCAATAGAAAGGACAGTTTCCTCTTCATCCCTGTATATATTTTCTAGTTAGCATTATTATATCTAGCGTAAACTCAATTGCATGATATGGAACATGCTTGTTGATGAAACAGATTTATGATTAAAGCGGTGATTAAATATGCAGCAGTTTCGATAAATTCTCTGGTTTTTCTCTTTCTACATCATCCCAATGCCAATGAATGCATAAGTTTTACCCGTAAATCAAATTAGTTATTCATTAATTATGGAAATTGGTTTATCGATATGCAGCGAAACATATATAATAAGAACATTTTACAGAGCTCTGATGATGATGAAAAGATTGTGTTGAAATCAAAATTTCACTCAAATATGTACGCGAGGATCATTGGTTATACTGAGATATCTCTCAAGCCTCAGAAGGGGCTCCCCAAATTAATTATTTCGTGATAAAAATTAACATTTTACTCTGGTGAAGGTTTTCAGTGGTGTCAAGAATGAGAATTAGTGAATCTTTACTCTCGGCTGCGGAATTCACAAATTAGCCATTTCACTTCCTTAGTGTGAAGTGGATTCATCGAATAATACCTGGTACTGTTCAATTTAAACCATATAACCATGAAAAAGTAAAACTAAGCTATTCCTCAATTGATTTATTTACCCCAACCGGTTTCATATATGCGTATTATTTTCAGGTCTGAACCAGGTGTGTTTCATAAAAACATTGTGAATATTACTAGGCGATCATTTTCATTGTTACATTATGAAATAATGACATAAATTAGAGGTTATGGCAGTGCCTTACAACTATTTAGGTACGTTACCAGGAAACTTCTGGCTGAATAATATTGTTATAGAATTCATATTTATTTCCAAGACCACTTCATAGTCCTCCGCATTGGCTTGATTCAAGCGATGTCGTCGCTACTCTTCATGGTACATGCTCGCGTAGCTTTATCGATGCAGAAAATTGGTACTGGGCACCGGATAGGGTAGTATTCCATTAATATCAATCTTTTTTTTTCGAGAGAAGGAAAATTTTAGATACGTGAAAGCCTACGGATTTCATCGGGATTGTATCATATCGGGTCCAGCAACCCTGATGCTGCGACTACCTCCTCTCCACTCTCCCCTATCTGTTCCCCACTCCACTTGCCACGCATTCCGGACCTCGGATGAAAAGGCCGACCCCGCACACGGCCCACCGAGCCCTCGGATATACAGCGATGGCGCGTCCCGTATATATATGTCCCCTCCATCTCTCCCTCCCCCTTTCGTCTCGCCTCGGGTGAGATGCCTCCATCCCGCCCCCACATGCTTCCACCCCCTCGGCCTCGATCCACCACAACCAACGCCCACATTTCATCCTCCTATTCCGCAGTTTTCACTCTTTCACTAAAATCCTGTCTCCCCCACACACATTCGCTTACGGTTTTTTTTCATGTTCCCCTCGAGAGAGTACGGTGAAAATGAAAGTGGAATGTCAGAAATCGTGATACTGATAACATTCAAACGTGACTCGTCTTGTTCCTAAATAGTCTGCTCTGTAAATCATCAGTTTTTAAGAGATTTAAATTTTAACAATTTGCCCGCAATATGGAGAGGTTCGTCCTTACTGAAACGGATATAGTATTTGGACATAGTACTCTGTCTTAAAGCCTCTTGGACAGCATATTGAACATAGTATTTGTATTCCGTTTACGGTCAGATAACATAGAATGTGCCATTTACGTTAGCGCTTCCTGTTTCAGAAAACGAAATGAAACCCATATTGTTTTAATTCTTTCTCCATTATCTCTTCTTCTCTCACCGTATTATTTTCATATTCTTCAGAAAAGGTTCACGAATATGAGATTGGAATGTTAAAACGTCTATTACTGATTACTTATCAAAATTCAATGTTTCTTAGAAATAGTTTTTGAAAACTTTCTGTGGTCGAATTACATATCTCGGCATTAACTCCTAGCGACACAACTCTAGTTCCCAGATAGTCAATAATGCTCTTATTCTTTTGCTAATTCTCTTTGACTCATTCCCTCATTGGAAATTATTCCATACTCCTATTTAGAATCCGACGAAAATGAAAGTTAAATGTTATACACCCACATTTGATGACATTTAACCACGAATTAGCTTGGCTTGAAATTTCAAGTGATGTAAAAAGGAATAATGTCTCTCCTATCCAAAAGATATCGTAGATATTATTTTGTAAGCCCTTATTGTGGCTAGCTTTCATCTATCCAAGTTATATTGAAAAACGGCTCTGGATCAGCTGTCAAGTATGAGTTTAAATATGAATTTATTTTCTTCCACAATTTGTCTCTTTATATTTCTCATTGGTATTTTCCCATATATTCTAGGAATTAAGGGTAAAAAATAACCTCATTTAAACAAAGTTTTTATTATACTCCCTTTATTTTCATATGCATTACGTCACGTTTTTCTCTCATATATTCATTGCATTTTATTATTATTTTTTCATTGTTTTATGGTATCTTTTCCATTTAATATTGTATAATCAAATTGCTAATAAATATAACTTGTGAAAGGAAATCATTCTATCTTCACTCATATGTCAAATTATTCAGAAATTCAACAACCAATAGGAACATAAGTAATTCGATATAACATTTTTATTCATTGTTGAACATTCAGTAGCGATAATCACAGTTGTTGGCTCACCACGGTCCATCTCCCACAACGTCCGAGGGCTAAGTGCTAGCTTTGATCGCCGTCATTAATTAGAGAGTAAAATATTGCTACAAAAAGTTTAGAGAGTAATGCGATGATGAAAAAAAATTTCTGAAGTTGTAAGTGAAAACTGCTATTAAAAAAAGAAGAAAAATAATTTCTCGTGCAGGGAATCAAACACCACACCTTCTGCTCCACATTTTACTACCTTACCCCTAGGCTACCGGTTGCCTGTAAGGATAGGTAGATAATGGGCTTTAATTTCTCTTTCATTTTCATACAAATACATTTTAATATAATTAAATCAGTGTGTATTTATGTGTGTGTGTGTGTGTGAGTTTGCTAAAATTAATCGTTGGTCACAAGGAGTCTATGGACCAAATTGCAGATCGATTGGATGAGGGGGAATGGGTTTGTACGTACACAGACAAGCAGACAGACAGTGTGAGCTAATATAAAGGGAGTAAAAAGAAAGGTAAACACTTAGAGACCAGTGACTAATAAGATTCTGCCGTGTCTGAGCTTACTTAGAAATCGTCAAAACGGCAAAAACCATCGCTCACATCAAGACGCTATTTTGGACGCTTTGTTGTCATCGTTTTTTAAGGGCAGATTAAATATCTTTCGGCTACAACCTATGGAAGATCGATACAAGTTGAACAAAAATAAATGTGAAGGACATTATTTTTCGATGAACGTAAGTCAAGGTAGGAGGAAATGACACAGGAAAGAGATATGAGAAGCAAAAAGGAAACATGGAAACTGGAGTTAAAGCTGAACGGTTCATTGTAAATTTAAGGATAGCATCTCTTGGCTATAGCGTTAAATAACACATGGATGACGATAGAACCGTAGTGAATTTACAAAATGGCAAAATTATATTTTTTTTCCCCTCGGACGATTCTGGTGGTCCGTATGCCCCTGTGATCCCGAAAAGCCATTGGCTTGCCTTCAGATTTCTCAGGGGCCGAACCGCCAGAACTTAGATTACTTGAGCAATTAAGAATAGATATCTTTAAGATCGACACGGAGAATACCATATTAGAACCCCACTATATTTCCAGGTCCGACAGAAACGATAAATTACGAGAGATATTTTGCCGAACGGATAGGTATGGGAATTCGTTTTTCCCCCGAACAATAAGGGACTTTAATAAATGCTAGGCGTAATTTCATTAGAGCGTTTCCTTTTTATATATACGAGGGTGAGGTGAAAAGTTCTCGGCCTTACACAGAGATGGTGAAAGTACCAATGAAATTTTGGTTTTGTTATATTTGTACACCTTTCACAACTATGTAATTCAAATTTTAAGTTGAGCTGCCACATTGTATTGTTGTCACGGCTTTTTGAAGTAGACGTGTTGTGTGTTTCACACACAACACGTTCACATGGATAAACTGAAGTGTCGTGCTGTCATAAAACTATCCGTTTTGGACGGTTAATGGCCAACGGAAATTCATCCAAAGTTGGTGAAGGTTTATAAGGACTCTGCTCCTTCATTATCGACAGTTAAGAAATGGGTGGCAGAATTAAAACGTGGCCGAAATTCTCTTGAAGATGAGCCATGTGAAGGACGTCCCAAAACTGTAACAACAAATGAAAACATTGAAAAAGTGCCCTATATGGTTTTGGACGATCGGCGATTAAAGGTGTATGAAATAGCTGATGACATAGGTATATCAGAGGAAAGAGTACGAGAAATATATCATGAAGAGATAAATATGAAAAAGCTTTGTGCATGTTGAGTGCCGCATTTGTTAAATTCTGACCGAAACCAAGTGCGTAAACAAATTTCTCAGCAATGTTTGGACCGTTTTCAAAATAATAGAACTGATTTTGTGCTCTGAATTGTTAGTGTCAATGAGACGTAGGTCCACCACTACACGCCAGAAACTAAATAGTAATCGAAGCAGTGGGTGGAAGCCGGCGGACCTGCCCCAAAAAAGGCGAAGTCGATTTTATCTGCCGGAAAGGTGATGGCCAGTGATTTCTGGGATGCAAAAGGGATTCTTCTTATTAATTACCTTGAAAATGGTAAAACTATAAATGGTGAATACTACGCAAGTCTTCTGGACCAACTGGATAAGAAAATACGTGAAAAGAGGCCTGGGTTGCAAAAAAATCAAATCATCTTTCACCAGGGCAATGCCTCTGCCCACAAAGATGCTTTGGCACTGGGAAAACTGAGGGATTTGAACTAAAAATAATTGGAAAATTCATCCTATTCACCTAATTTTGTACCATCTGACTTCCACCTATTCCCACATTTAAAAACATTCGTAGATAGAAAACCTTTTGAGTCCAATTAAGATGTTATGGCAGCCGTAGATGGTTATTTTGCAGACCTACCAGAATCGCACTTCCGTCATGGAATCTACTCATTTGAAAAACGTTGGACAAAGTGAATAGACATAAAGAGGGACGATGTGGAAAAATAAATGCATTTTTGACATAAAAATTACGGTCTTTCATTGCCAGGCCGAGAACTTTTCACCTTGCCCTCGTAAACGGCTGGTCTCCTAACACCCCCCGCCGCACGCCTATTGAGGCGGCTTGCGGGGTAGTATGTAGATGTAGATGTAGAACTTGACAGAAACATCTATACCCTGGGCCGACGAAAAACGGACCCAGGAAGGACTCGAACCCGCGACCCTCGGATTAACAGGCGAGGACTTACCCCACCACAGCCTTAGAAATTATTATGTGGTGTAATCGAATATAAACGGTGTGGATTTTGGACAACGGGCAAAATTGACCCTTAAATTGAGGCGTCTGCATCTTAAATTGAGTTGAGATATACTTTGCTACCTTAAATATGTAACTTTGGGGGAGCACACACCCCCAATAATTTGCATTTTATAAACATGAGGCGCGTGTTTTCATTACAATGCATACTGTAATCCATAGCTTGCGTGCTGCAGCATGATAATATATTCTTCAGGCGGATGCTTCAACAGCAGACTGTTGACGTGCACCCAAAATTTTCTTTCGGTGAAATTTGGTGTAATCCATCAGTTTGATACGTTCTTTGACTATGAGTCAGGTCGCTTGACGAAGCGACTTGTGGCGTGAGCGCCACCCCCCCCTTGTCCCCTCCTCCCGTCCCTTTCTCCCGTCTCTCTCTCCCTCCCCTCTTCCCCGCTCTCTTCTCTCCCATCATAACTCTCCCGCATCTTATTTCCTCCCTTCTCCAACTTTCCTTCCAATCTTGTCTCAGACTCCCCGCCAAATTCTCTTCGTGGGTCCATTCCCCTTCCGCCCTTCTAAGCCCGCATCCCCACTCCAACATCCCCACCCTCAAATATAGACGCCCTCCGTAGTTCATGTATCACGATCGGCGATAACGACTCAGTAGTCTGCAAAAATGTCAAAGAGGTAATACAATAAAAAATCAGATATAATTATGCTGTTAATTTTTTAGTAATATATCTTCTACGTATCCGTTGTGCTGACACAATAGTGTGTTGCTCAAGTTTCAGTCAAGCTTCGATGTTAGCCGAGTTTCACACACATCAGAACTGCAATTTCTGTGGAAAACCAAATCATTTTCGGCAAGTACTCAACAATAAACCTGGGTTTCTTGCTTCAAAATCGGAAGTTTTTAGGATGAAAAGCTAGAGAATACCAAACTAGATTGATTAGATTTCACGCGCCGAAAGACGTGTCTTATTTCAAATAAAATTTGATAAAAATCTTAACCTACAAAAGATTTTCAATTCGCATCAATAAACGTAGATGCAAACAGAATTTGAGGTGCTGCATTGGATGAAATTATCTTTTTTGAAGATAAAACATCTCCAAGTCGAGCATATTGACCTTATCTATCGACAGATTCTCGAAGGGATAGGATTTAACGTCAATAAATTAGGTTTTGGACGTTTCTACCGAGTATAATCCAACCATTTATAGATGAAAAGGCTTGAAAAGGAGTACAAAAAGGGTGCTTCTCTTGAAACGCTCATTTTTGTTTATCGATACAGACTGTGCACTTATAAACATTGCTGTCAATGTTTCTGCGGATATCTAGCTTGTGAGTGGTAGTCAAATTTATTGGCATTTTAACTCTTTGCTCGGATATTTTGTTAAAGTTTTCTGATCGAGTTTCGTAAATCTGTTTCATTTTCACATACATTCACCTTAAATGTACAAGGAAGAGAGAGGATGGTCTAATAACTACCAAACCGCTATCCAAACCTATCATCAGCTCCAAAACCCTAACCAACCCCTGCCATTGCGCGAGATGCAAAACGTGCCCTATCCTTATAACCGATCCCTTTCCCGCTTAATTCCTCTCCCACCCACTTCCTTCCGTCCCCTCTCTTTCTTGCAGTTGCCATAACATTAGTGCCATACAGTGCCATTAGAGCCATAATATTAGTCCACCCTACTGTGCAACTTATGCAATTCGTACAACATCGGCCTCACGAGTAACGCTCTCAGTGTTAGGATGACCGGCCATCGAGCTAGTTGCAAACCGTCATCGTGAAATGCTTCCTTCCCCGTCCCGACCCATGCTTCCTCCCACAACCTCAGATTCGATAAATGCTTCCGAGTAGGCGCATTGGCTTCCCTTCCTCCCTCTGCTTCTCCCCTACAATTAAAAACACTAGAAATGGCATGTATCTGGCTTTTTGCAGACTGCAATCCCCCCAGTTAAAAACGAGTGCTCTGACCCCCTCCCTCCCTTTCCCCTCTTCTCCCCCTCAATACCCCTCTCTCCTCCTTTTTCTCCTCCAACCTCACCTTACCTCTTGTCCCTTGCCTCTTCACCAGTACGTTTCCCATCATCCTGTGAAAAGGATTACTAGCGGCAACCGAAATATTGGGTATAATATATTGGGTATAATATATAACTTAATTTGTGAGTGTTTTTCGTTTTTTTTCTATGTTTAATACCGCCTCACTTGCGGCTCCACTTATTTACATTATCACGTGTGTGATACTTCTACGAACTTAAATATATTTTTTTTCACTTGGAATCGGCCATCATTCCATCTTCACACCACCATTGTGTAATCTTTTTTTATGTGTTTTCTATCCTCATTCTTTCATGCTCTGTTTGAAGGAAATATTTTTTTATTTTCGCCTCTGACCGGTTTGAGTGAATGAATGAATGATTCCTCAGCTAGAGATAAGAGAGAGTTTCTTCAGCTGAGGAAAGGTTTACATGCCCGAAACGTCCCTGTAAGTCTTCTCTTTCTACGTTTCTTTCCCCACCCCCTGTTAAGTGTATTTTTGTTGTTGAGGCGTATTGGTGAATCTTTAGTTGTATGTGTGTGTGTGTGTGTATATATATATATATATATATCACATGCTACTATCTTACAGCCCAAAATTGATCTCTCGCCGTTTGTTTACGCCAGTGACTTGGTTTTGGTAGCGACAGGGATGCTCAATTCTCGGGGATCCCGTCATATTTCCCTCGACGTACTCCATGTTCTGAGATGACCCCCACCTCCCCCCGTCTCTAGCAAGGTCACTACAGATCCCCCAAGCGAATATCCTAGTTGCCTAATCCTCATCGGCCAAAACAACAAGAGGAATTCAGCGGGCCTTCCTCGGCATATTTTCATTTCCTCGCGGGGTTATATAAGGGTAAGGCGGGAGGACGATGGAACCTAGAGCCCGGGAATATTACGAGGGCACATCTCCGATTTTGGAGGATGATAAAACGGGAGTAGATGGGTAGCTGGCCATGTTTCTCGGACTCTTAAACTGCCAGAGTGTCACACGGATAAGGATTTATCTCTGAGTCCCAAACTCATTTTCTCTTTTGCTCATTTTATTTCTGTTCTCCTCGTTTGCACTCGACCGAAAACTTTCTTTACCACAAGAGCGTCTTTGTATTATTTTTCTCTCATTGCTTTTTTGTTTTTTTCAAATTGGCTCTCCCCCACCCCGCGAATTGGTCGTCATTTCCTGTTTTCCGTCCGAAAGATTGCGAGGAAATGCGGTCGCCGCAGCTTGCTTGCTCTCGCACTTTTTTCCTCATCATGCCATTAATCTCAGAATTACGGAGAAAGGCCGAAGATTTCACTAGTCCCTTTCTTCTCGGCAACGACCAACTCTTTTTCGTCCCAAAATGAGTTTCGTCGATTCCATTCTTTTCCCTCATGGATTGCAAATTCGCGGTCCGTGAAGGAGAGAAAAAAATCACATAAAGTTTTTGGGGGGAGCATTGTGCGCCAAAGCGGTTCATTTAGGATATTTACTGCTATTGCGTGCGTCTGGGCGTTTTCTTAACTCTCAATCTCGCTCCTTGCTGCAGATTGCCATTAATTTCTTTTGTTTTTTTAATTACGAGAGGCGGCGCAGTGGAATTCTGCCCCATCATGTAACCTCCCTCGAGGATACCGCCTCCCTCCTCGGATCTGATAAGATTTTTCATTGAAGATAAGAGTTGCGTGCGAACGCCGTATTAGGCCTCAGACGAGCCGTCACTTTTTATTTTTGCTGAAATATCCGCTAGGGGAAATATCACTCTCGTCAATGGCGCAGATTTTACGTTCACATCTAAGACTTGTTGCTGAAAACTAATATTAAGAGGCTATTTCAATATATTTCAGAACATATAAGCTTTTCAATCCAAAAAACAGTTTAGTTTTTGTTTTACTTTTTGCGCTTAAGAACCATCTTGGGATCATGGTCAGCAATCTTCATGTGTATTACCAAGCCCTGAATTTTATAGTTTGTATTAGAATTGGTGTTACAGAAATGAGTACTCTCTGTAGGACAGAAGTATAAGATGACCATAATCTGTTTCGTCTACGTTCTACTTACCTCTTAACCTTTCCTTCGATTTTCAAACGCTAAAAATTTTTTAACTATAAACGACTTACCTCTTTTGTTTTGCTTTATGGTACCAGGGAGGAAAATGACAGGTGGTAAACGATCGTGAAGACAGCATAACTTTCACAAATTAGATGTTTCCCTTCGTTAACTAAGTGAATTCAGTTACCCAAAGACTGTAAAGAATTACGTTTTCAGGATTACATATTATTTTACGTTTTCGGAAAGGAGTGAGAAAAAATAGGTAGATACACTTGACCTCCAGGGATTATTTATTTTCAATTGAAGTTATTAAAAATTACTTCGCGTCATTGCTATGGATGCACAAGTCATCAGATTCGCCATGCCACACATTCTAGTAGTGGCTTTCATATAAGCTACTTCGTAGATGTTGATATGCGTAATTTTCCGTGGAGAGTGGGAAATGTTTATAGGTTACTTAAATTGAGGTGACTTTAATGATCATGGCTTCACAACTAATCCTAGAAGTGACTCCAGGACAAAGGTTATTAGTTGCAGTTTTGTCCGTCATATTTGGGAGCGACTTTTCTTGTATTTATGGTGAACAATTTTTTTCCACATTGGATAACGACTAAAACCTCAGCCAACTTCCAGTTAATGATTCACTTATGATCACATGACCCCAGTTTTATTACTGATTTCTGTCAAGATATTTTACTTTTATTATCATTCGTTTGTCAGTTATGTGAAATACTGATTTTTTTCACATTATTTTGGAAATAATATTATTACAGTTTATGAAAGGCTCAACAGGCATGTAAATAATTGATGTTATTATAGTCAGGGAATGGTTTAAATGAACACACCGTCATATTTTATTTAATTTACTTTAAAAAATAATAAATTTATAAATAATCAGTCACTCACTCATTAGTGAAACAATATCATTCATGTAATGTTGAGTTGTTTTTTCCTAATAACCAATTACCATACTTGAATTATGGTATAGAGATGTCCTTACTGATGAAGAACTTCCTGATTATGTTTAGGTGGCACATTGACTAAGGAATCCTTTTTTGAGTAATTTGTTGTCCACTAAACATGATACGTTCAATAGGGAGTTAGCCTGATGCCCAATTGACATTATTAAGCACCATTTGAGTAAGTTCACAACCATGCAACATGAATGAGAGTTAACTTTGCATATTCACTTCAATACTCTTTAGCACTTCAACCGCGAGTGTCCCTTTTTTGGGACCCGGCACCATAAACAGTTGTCTCACTGCTTACGTTTTTTTCGTAGGGTCCTAAAACTTTCTGACTTTTATTAATTTTTCATAACCATAATACTGTGTAAAATATATAACCCCTGCTCCATCCTTCATTGAAAAAAAAACGTGATTATACTTAAACCGCGGAGGTCCCTTTTTTGGGTCCCAGCATTTCTGAACGCTCTTCGGGCAGTGACTCTCCGTCTACTTCCCCTCCGCCCACTTCCAAGTGTTCCCCTCTCCTCCGCGCGCGTGCTTCTGGTGCTTTCCCCTTCTTTGTCCCTGCGCAAACAATCCGACACATTGTGAGCGACAGGTCAAAATGCGTTTGAGGTTGTCCGTGCGTGAGGTGTGAATGCTGTCATAATCGCAACGCCTGCCCTCATTAGCTGCTAGAAAGTGAATGATGGTGCGTCGGAAAAGCGTACGTCCCGATGAAATTTTGGCGCTCCTAAACGATCTTGAAGAAGGAGATTCTGAGGGTGAAGATATTTCTGAGGTGTTTTCACCAGATAGCGATTATGAAGAGGAAATCGACTCAAGTTCATCTGGCGAGTCGTCCAGCGACGAGGATCCCAGCCCTGCACCAGCTGTTCAGCAAGGTAACAGGAGTTCATAATAAATACTCTGATAGCTTTTTATTAGTTTTATTGAGCAGAAAAATCCGTAGAATCATAGTTGCAATTGTTCACAAATTTTAAAATTATACATATGAATGTATACTGGTATTTTGTGTGTACTGAACAGTCGTTTTTGTTTCAGGAAAAAATTCCGAAGGCCGCACAAAGAGGGTGCGCAAGAGAGAGGATATTGAGCCACATAGTCAAGCTGCGACGTCGTCTACCTTATACCAAACTGTCTCAACACGTCGCTATTCCTCAGGAAAGTCGGGTCATTCTGCAAAAAGGCCGCATCTATCGGGTTCTGTGAGTACCGGTGATACGTTACCTGATGAAGATGATGTCGGTGTGGCTCCTGGGTCAGGAGGAGATGGTGATGCACGTCATCAACGTACAACAAAAGACAGAAATGGAAAAGGTTATCTGAAAACATTAGCTGTTGATTTAGTTATTGAGGCACCAGATGGTACTAAATGGAAAGTAGCCTCCCCTAATTCAGGGTCTACTGGTAGGCGCGGTCACCAAAACATACTCAAAGAAAAACCAGGGCCTACCGCAAATGCAAAATGTTACATTGTAGACGGGCTGTTTTCAAGTGCTTGGCACTTGATTATTGATGATTGTATACTAAAAAGTATTCAAAAGTGCACGGTCGCAGAAGCGCATCGAGTTTATGGCAAAAATGACTGGACATTGTCACTACAAGAATTAGATGCTTTTCTCGGAATTTTGTACGTGCGAGGCGCAACAGAGTCAAAAGGCATGGAGGTCGACTTACTTTGGTCTGAAAAATACGGTATTCAGTTGTGCAAAGATGCGATGCCGCGCGATCGCTTTAGGGAAATCATGAGGTTTTTGAGGTGTGATGAAAAATCAACTCGCTCTCAAAGATTGAAGGATAACAATTGTGCCCTAATGTCCGAGATTTGGGATAGATTCATATCAAACTGTCAGAGCAACTACATACCAGGTCCTAACATAGTGGTCGATGAACAGTTGTTTCCAACAAAAGCTAGATGTCGGTTTACACAGTTCATGCCATCAAAACCGGACAAATATGGCCAAAAATTTTGGATGGCTGTCGATAACGACAGCAAGTATTTGATAAACTCATTTCCTTATCTTGGAAAAGATGATGATCGACTTGAGGGTGACCGACTCGGTGACTATGTGGTGAAAAAGCTTGTGGCACCTTACCTAAACAAGGGTAGAAATATTACCAGTGATAACTTTTTTACGTCTTTACGTTTAGCAGAATACCTGAAGTCAAAGGGTACTAGCTTGGTCGGGACAGTAAACAAAAAGCGAAGAGAAGTACCTGTATGTGTGAAACAGGCCCGCGAAAAACATTTCGAAAGTAAGATCTTTACTAACAGTGATGTAACGCTTACTGTTTATCAAGGAAAGCCACATAAGAATGTTGTTATAATGAGTTCTATGCACTTGGACGTGCAAATAGGTAACGATATCAAAGCAAAGCCTGAGACGGTGACATTTCACAACAAAACAAAGTCAGGAGTGGATATTGTCGACAAAATGGCCCGAAAATATTCAGTCAAAAGTGCCTCCCGCAGGTGGACTTTCCACACTTTCTGTAATATTTTAGACTTGGCAGGAATCAACAGTTGTATTTTGTACAGAAAGGTTACTAATGCTAAAATTTCCCGCCGCGACTTTCTTCTTGCCTTGGGAGAAGAACTTACAAAACCTCTCATTGATCAAAGAAAGAAGATAAAGACTGCTCCCGTTGAGCTATCGGACATAGGGGATTCGTGTCGACGATGCCAAGTCAAAATGTCTTGTCGTGGTAAAGGAAACAAAAAAGGAGGAAAAACTTCTTATGATTGCGTAGCTTGTAGAAAACTTGTGTGTAAAAAATGTACAGGCGGCGTGAGTTATATCTGTGTATCATGCAAACCTGAATCAGAGGAAGAAGAATGCAATAATAATTAGTTTGGTTTTGTGTTTATAACCATGACATATGTCAATCGCCAATGACTAATGTCTTTGTTCTTTGGTTGCTAAAGGCAATTATTTTTGATGATTGTTCTCGTATATCTTATGCTAATGTAAAACCTACTGTTTTGTTTACCTTCGCTCTAGAAAAGTACATAGGCCATTACTTTGATGTTGGAGTAAAGACTTTTAGCAACTTTTCGCCACACCTATAGAAAGTTATAGGACCACTCACCATTGTCTGACTTTCTAAGAGGGCCTCCAGACATTATTCTGCGTGTCAATGTTTATCCTTACAAATAAAATGTATTGTATAACGTAGTCCCAGCCTAAAAATATTTTGTAAAACAAACAAAATAATACGTACCTCATTTGTCAGCCATCAACGTGAGGCTTATTCTCTTGTGTACAAAGATAAGTTCTTCACTGTTGTTTCTTTTTTAAATAAAAATAAATAAATATCATAAAAAGTACCTGAAGTTCTTATTTACCTCCAAATTTGTCAAAAGAAGGCACGTCTATTAATTGAAAAAGGTAAAAATGGCAATGACTCGTTGGGTCCCTTTTTTGGGACCTTCGCGGTTCTAAGGGGCAACCAAAGTCCCGCGGTCCTAGTGTTAGTGAAATCACAAAGTTATTTTAGACTTGTCAGACAAAATTTAGCCTAATATTGACATGAATGTAATCATGTACACTTTCAGAAATGTGCTGTGAATGTTATCACATGCTTTTGACTATTGACATAAACTGTTAAAAACATCTTTCAATAAAATGTTCAAACAATAATATAACTGTAACTGAAAGGACTTCCAATCAGGTGGAGCTTAGGCTGATTCCGTCTTCCGTGTAGCACGTATTAAGGTTCTACAACTTTCCTGATTACGTATAATTTGCCATGAGTAAAAACCCTCGTGGAGTGAGAATCAAACCGCCGACTTTTGGTTTTCCCATTATTATCTTACGCTGCCGTCCTTGATGGACCGTATCGAGATCCCTGAAAGTCTGCTCAAATCGCCCTGGAGATTAAGAAGCCCGGGTGTTGTAGTGAGCTGTACGTCGGTTCGGTTTGTGAAAGGCCTGTGGTTCGATTCCTGGTTTATATGGATCTTATCTAGTGGCAATTTATGAATATTTACTGTCGTAATATGTGGAACAAGCAAGCAACTTCAGTACCGTCTTCATCAGATCTTCTCACTTCTTTCCACAAATAACTGAAGGATTTGGCTGGTTGTTGTGATAGGAGTTGCGTTGCACTCCAATAGGTCTGAGTACTAATCCAGGTGCTGACGCACATTTTTCAGTCGATTATCAACAACTACTGGTATTTACAAAACTAAAGGCGATAGCTGCAATAAGGGATACATCGCTCAGACTGTTAGAAATTTTGAAAAGCGTATCAAAGAACACGCTAGATGTTACAGAAATATGGATTCCACCTCACTTTCTGTTAAACACCTCCATGAAAACAATCATACGAACAATTTTATGCCCAAAATTTTACAAGATCATCCCAAAGGCCTGAAAATGGACGCAAATAGAAATTTTCAGACGATCCAATGACCTTTGTAATGAATTATTACATTTGCATCCCTCTCCACTCCTTTCCGATAAAATTAACCTTTCCCGTCCCATCAACCCTTGATCTACGCGTCTTTCTTCACCCTGCCCGAATATTTGTATTTTTCCCCTCCTCCCCCGTAACTGCAACAACAATTGACGTATAAAACAAAATTTCTGTACCGGAATTTGCCATAAATCGGTGATACGCACAGTACTAAGTATTTTAGTTAATTATGATAACTAACATAATGAACTTCTACGAAGTGAAGCCTGCCACTGTCCAGTTTAATCACTGGAGTGTGCTTTGTGGAATGTGCAGTTCTCATTCCAGTCTGTAGGATAAGCCCAAGAACTGTGGACCCATTGAAGAGACCATACATTTTGTGATATTGAGTTGGCATTTTCCGACGCAGGATTTCACTCCACTCTTCCTACATTCAACAAATAATATTCACTTGCTCTCCTACCCACCTGTCATTCGCGGCGCAAAGGACCTCCGACACACAACAAACGAGCACGTCCAGTTCTGAGGCAAATGAAGAGGAAAAAACGCCAAAGGTTCGCCACGACTAGACGTGAGAAGGAGTGACCACATCTGCTCCCTCTAAAGAGAGCAACTAGATACCAATCCCCGTCCCTACAGATTTCTTCTTCTTGGTGCCAACGGTGCTCGGCATAATTTGAGATTCGGCTTTGTAGACTGCTACGCGTGTAAATGGTGGTTGAATTAAATTTCACGTGCTTTGGCCGTCAGTTAGGAGGCTGAATGAAGAGAATTGACCGTGGTCCACTATTGAGAGGATAATGTGAAGTGTATTCAAGGTAGAGATAGCTGTGGGGTTTTCAATTTTAAAAGAAACTCCGACAGAAAGTTTTAAAACTCATCGCATGTACAAATACCCTTGTCGATCAGATTTGATGCAAAACGATGGGTTTTAATCAGCCCCTCGCTAACTACTACTTCTTTAGTGCATTTATATGCCTTAAGAAACATTTTTACTATAATTTGGCAATCTGCAGTAGATATTTCTTGAATTGAGGGAGTTGCGCTCAACTATTGCTCGTTAAAAAAACGGAATACCATATATAAAAAGTTGAAACATCATTTACCTATTCATAATTTTGAAATTTAATCCTCGTATTATGATCAGATATTTACTGCATGACGTTTTTATGACGTTATGATATTTCTTTCCAACCAGTTCGATCCCAGATCTCTGAACTCGGGTTAGATAATTAGTTTTTGGAGGGGGGCAGGACTGCCTGAGTGAAGATCTACCTGAGAGATGGCATGATGGACTTAGAATCTAAGTGCCGGGGTTTGGTTGTAATCCACCTTCTTCTCCCCTTTAAAATATATAATAATACTGTATGACTTGGCTTACTGACGTGCGCATTTCAATGAAAGGGTTAGAGCCTAATGATTCGGCTTATTGCTTCTTTATTCTGATGCATAGATGTCCTAGTGCTGAACGAAAATTTTAGAAAATCATTCCTCCAGGATGTATATATATCATATTTAACCTTAGCTACTGTGTCTATAATTAGCCTTTGAATAATTTTATTTTCATGCAAAAATAAATCATTACCTCTTAGACTCTAAACTAGGAGCAGAGCTAATTCATTAATCTTCGTCCCACGTGGTCTCATTGTTGTATTCTTGCTAATTTTTTAAGTTAAGATAAAGAGGTGGTCGGAGTTTCCATGAATGCATATTTTTTATGAGTAAATATAATTCACTTAATGCCCTCAGAAACGATCCGGTTAGGATTATTTCGATGAGTGCCACTTGTTGTCCTTAAGGCTACTGTTTTCTATGCCTGGTTTCTGCGAGCTTTCATAAATGTAAATTTATGATGCTACACTTTTTAGCTGAGTGAAATCTGCTTTGAAAAATACCTGGAGACCTATTATGTTTCTATGATGCTTTCGGGTAATTCTGCGTTTTGTTAATTTTGATAACAAAACGCAGAATTACCCGAAAGCATCATCCTACATAGATAAGAAAAGCTGCGAAAACCTTAAAAGAAAAAATTATCATGTTGCTATTATCAATCATGAGTGTTTTACAATCATCACGATAGGAACAGGCAGAAAGATGTGATTTTCGTAATGTTAAATTAGTTGGTATTAAACTATTTTCTCCAAAATAGAATACCTAAAGTAGAGGAAATATTTAAACGGGGAAATGTAGGAGAGATACGGAAGGTAGCGCAATGGTTGGTGGAATTCAGACGATATCAGTTACGTCGAGCATGATAACTTTCCCCAGCTGTCTCCATGAATTGATTGGTGATATCTTCATTTTCACTCATTCCAATAAATGAACGTTGCGATTCAATATTATTTGTGCGTGTGATTTGCACGTGCAGACACCTTTCACTCGTTAAAACCTTTCCTCCACAAATACAAACGAGGGAAGGAAGAAGGTGAAACGAGAATGATAAGGTGAGTGAGCGACCAAGGGAGAAGGGATTAAGGGAAGCGAGGCTGGGCGGAAGTGGGTCGAAGGTTCAGGGAAATGCTGGACGAGAATAATATATGAGGAAGAAGAAAAATAGGGGAGGAATTCGGGGAGGAGGGTGGCGTGGTTTCTGGGAAGTGGATGTTTTTTGGGTGGGGGGGAGGGGCGTAATTCCCTTCCCCTCTTCTACTCAGGCGATCGGTCAGTTTTCTCTTTTCGGGAGTATCGCCTCTGGAGCGAGGCTGCGAGTGGTGGTGGGGGGGGGGAAGCTTCAGAGGTGAGGGGAAGGGGTGAGGTTGGGAGGGGTCGGCAAGGGGAGGGTCAAGCGGGGTTTAAAGAGGGTGAACATAGCGGGGAAAGGGTAAGGGGGAAGGTGGGATCGAAGAGTTGCGTGGTGGGCGGAGGGTGGGGAAGAAGGGGGGGCGCAAAATGCTCCTGAGACCTTGATTAGCTCCTCAATTATTTAGTGGTTCTCCCGCTCTCCGTCCTACTACATCTGCCCTTTTCCCTTAGCCGTAGGAAAGGGAAAAAGAGTTTCCTACGGAAGAGATATCCATTTACAGTGGAGGATGGTGGACCAGTTTGGGACTCCCAGGGCCCCGGCTTGAGGACTGGAAAAGGGTATAGGCTGGGCGGGAAGGGATGAAGATACGGAGCAGTGGATAGGATGCCATTGGAAGGAGGTCGTGATGGCGCGCACGGTGCAGCCGGAGGAGAAAGTGGGAGGTTTCGATGGAGGGACTCGGATGTGGGGAGGGTCGTAAGGGAGAGGTGGGGGAATTCGCGATATCCAGGGAATCCTTGTGGCACCCTGGGATACTCTTTTTACCCTCATTTCGCCCTCTTCTAACCCTGGGGAGTGATATCCTCACCCTTTGTCCCACAGGGACGTTCCTCCATCTCGCGTGCTGCGTGCATAGTTAATGCTGCTGCCCCTGGAAGATTCGTTGTCGGCCCCTCCCCCGTCTCACCACTCTCTTCCGCACCACGTACTTCCAGAAGGGAGGGATAACTGAGTCCTTGCAGCTTTCGTGCCCTCCGCATACGTGCGTCTGTCACGATGAGTCCAATCCGTCTCGCTTGCAGACAGGAAGCCGACGATGCGTCCGAGGCTTAGTTACTCGGCAGACCTAGCGTACTCCTCCTTTTGTTCGATGGGCCGTTGTATTGATTCCTCGGGTGCATTTTGCTCGAATGACTATCGCTCGAATGACTATGACTATTGGGTGAAGCTGCCTGTTTAAGTACGTAATTAAACCACTTTGCTCTTTGGACGTGACATTTCGGTATTAACCTCATTTGGCGATGTTGCATTGTACCAGGCAACAATTTTAGCTGCAGACTCAACGAACCAGTAGTTCTAAAGCATAGGTAAAAGCAAGGATGAGTAAAGCTATAATACGATCATTTATACTTAGTTTCCACTAGTCCACTTTGAAATTTTCGTTATAGAAATACGCATGTTGTTAATTTTCTTCATTTTTAACGATCAATTCCTCAATTTCTGTCTCTAGAGTCTTCACTTTACATAAACTCCTACTTGTTCATAACTAGATGCTATATTTCTTTGCTTTCGTCTACCATATCACCGTGTCTAGGGCTCAATTATTTTTGTAACTAATACCAGTTTGTGTACTACTCTTAGTTAGAAATAATTTTATGGCACGCATTTGAGTTCATGGAGACATTTTTAATCTAATTGATTTTTTGTTTGTCGTGATTTTCAGTAGGTTGCATTTAAATTTTCAATTTATGAAGACATAATGCCTGAAGATAAGCTTATTTATAAAGTACTATTTTCACCGTGGGGATATTGAGAATTGCGATTTTTCAGGACTTTTACATGAATTATCATAAATGCAAAAGGGCCAGAATTTAACTTGTTGTTAAGTTGAAAAAATATTCCTTCTACTTTATGTTGTACTACTAATGTTTTGAATTAGTTCAACTATCATATGCCCAGTTTTTCAACGACTATCATTAGTCACTGTCTCCTCACTTTGGCCGCATATCGCAGTTGAATGAGAAAGTCTCTTTTCCCCGCGTCTCCCCTTAACATAAAAACCCACTCTTTCTCTCTCAGCACCTCTCCCGCAACGGTTCGAAGCGGTCGAATGTGAAAGATTGTAAAACTGGGAATTAGGGGAGATCGATTGTAAAACCAAACATGGTCCTGGTTCTACCACTCCTATCCTGTTTTACTCTCTCTCTGACAGGTCACCTTGTGGCAAACGGCTAATTGGAAAATACTGGAGAATATGTGTGAATTCAAATAATAAATTTCATCAAGTAATTTATAAATACGTATAAATATCCTTATAAAATTATCATGTTTCACAAGACTTATAGAGGGTTTTATGACCATGCTGGAATTCGTTAAATCTGATGACTTTTATGTGAATCTGCTTAGCTTATTTTGAAATCGTAGGTCAATGACAAATATTTTTAAATCGGTGTTTAAATTATCTCCAGTAACAAGTAAAATAACGTGAAAATCATTTATAAGCAAAATGTTTTTCTTTAGGAAGTCCTCTTTCATAATTTTAGCATAAATATGGGTACTATTTAGGTGTTATATACTTGTCACCGGTGCATCAATATTTCCATTAGGTTCGTTAATGAAGTTGGTCTCCTTTGGAACAATGGTGAATGACACAAGTTTCTCTCCCCATATTTTCATAGCACTCATTCCTACCCTCTCCCACCTATCGTATGCTTTAACTTCCTCCCTCCCTGCCTGCACTGCAGTACGCTCCTATACCATTCCGCTCGCCGCACACTCCCTCTTGGGCAACCAACTCCCATCTCGCTTTGATGATGCATCTGCTTAATCGCTGCGGTGGTGGATTCCCTCCTCTACTCTCCTCCGAGTCCATTCATGCTCTGCACCGCGAGTCTTCACAGGTTGTAATGTGTTGATAGACACGCGCTCAATGTAAGAGTTGATTCATTAAGTTTTTATGGATTCTGTAGGGGTATTAGTTAAGAGTATATGTAACTTCCGATGGCACAACGTAGCATTGGAAATTCGTTCTTATTTGCATTTATCGGTGAACAATCATATGCATGTAATAATATATAAGAGAATTAAGGCTGTTTATTAGTACTCCTAGAGAAGCTGGAATGTGACCTGTGATTGTTTTAAGTTGCTCTGAAGAAGACAGTGATGCAAAGTAAAATCAATTTGATAATGAAATATTAGTAGTCTCTCTCTTATGGCTTCTGGCTGCCATCTTCCGTGTTATTTTATCCATTTCGCTTATTATATCCTCCTGTACTGTGCTCATATTCTTGGAACGCATTCAATATGAGACTAAACTAGAGCGAAGTAGCATCTCCCATTCAGTTTTTGAAGTGATAACTTCTTTTGGCCCATTGGTTAATTTTGGCATGGGGGGGGGGGGGGGGGAAGAGCAAACTCGCGTCACGTACCGTACCGCACTTTTTAATTCGGCGACGTAGTTCCAATACCGTCGTCAGACAGCAGCACCGCTGTGCTAACAGTGCGTACAACTGCCACCAGATGGTAGGACAAGCGGTAAGCGGGAAAAAGTTATGAAAATGAGGAAATGGTGATTGAAGATGTAACCAATGATGATGAGAATTGTTAATTAGAATGGTAGGGCAAGCGGTAAGCGGGAAAAAGTGCGTCGTTTAAATCGCGTACCATATTTCCCTGTTCGTATTATTTTTCGAATCTTGAAATTCAAAGGTTATTACTTACTTTAGTTATCAAAAGCCAATAGTTTCTTTCCTAGAATTCTGTAGAAATAGTAATGAAATAAGTCAAATTATTCATGAGAACAATGCAAATAGCATGCGAGAAAATGATGAAAATGAGGAAATGGTGATTGAAGAATTAACCAATGATGATGAGAATTGTTAATTAGAATAATTAGAATAGAAATATAATTTACATAAGAGATATAAATGAGTGTTATATTATTCAGACGCATGTACAATACCTATTTTTCAGATAAATACATTTTTTGTCAACAAAAAATAAAATTTACATGAACGGAATATTCACTTAAAAAAATTATTGTACCTTATTCTCCTTTTTTATTCAGATTAATTTGGGAATATAAATCGGTCGAAGAAGTTTTCACTTCCAGCGTGTGTGGTCCTAAGCACACCCAAAGTTTTTGTCCAAAGCCCTTCTCTCTACTTGCCAGATGTCCCTCTCTATAGCATATAGTTTCAATCTCAGTTTTGTGAGACATGATATAAAATACAAAAATAGTAAATACCATTCCTCATTAAATTGGCATGTTATGGCACTATTTTTTGTACTGACTTATGAGATCTCTGAATTTTTGGTCTTTCCACCGGGAAAAAAGCACAGTGCGCTGAAAAGTCAAAATTAATACTAACGTTAAGTGGAGTGATGTGATTCGGATTTTTGAACTTCAAAGTATCATATGAAAATGCAAAATGGTATTAATTTATTAAAATTTAACTATTTCATGGCTGGTCACTTAACAGCCCCTGCCACACGCCATTGCAGCAGCTCACAGGGTAGTAAAGATCACTCCTCAAGACATTGCAGCATTTTTGACTTTTCTACCCCAGCTGCTGCTTTCAATCCTACCCGGTCTTTTCTGCCGGTCATGATTGGCTAGGTGGAAAGAGGAAGGGGAAAGAAGAGAGGCCTACGCTAACATTTTTAATTCCACGTATTGCCCGTACTTAGATTGTTGGGGCTGTGGTACAAACTATTTTTAATATCGCTATTTGTGGATGAAACGACAGCATTAATGTTCATTTTATGGAAACACTGGACGTAATTCCTTATTTAGTCTTTAAAAGCCGTAAATTCAGCCATTATAGCTCAATGATTGTATGCAACTAAGAATCTGCCACAAACTTTTCTAAGAGCTGTAAGTTTCAACGCTTCTGCAACAGGAAACGTTTTTCTGTGTTTTCTGTGGATACTGCAGGGAAAATGTACATGTTTTTTTGGCTTCATATCATCGTCCCTTTTATATTTCTTTGCCCAGTTCCATGACTCGACCTTGACATGATACGCTCACACTTTCTTGTAACTGTGGAGTAGGATTCACCATTTCATGGTGATTAGGGAAGGCCGCCCGTTCATAGGACGAGATTTTTTACATGGTTGCTGGAATACTTCAGCATTAGTTATTTTGAATAAAAAGACTTGAATTTACGCACTATTTGCTGCCGGTGCAGAAATAAAGTACTAAAAAATAAAAAAATAAAAAAACTAGTTAATGCAGTCTCTGTGACTTCCATTGGCTAATATTATAGCTTATAGCATTCTTTCTGAATGATATAAATTTTGGTTCACATGGATTAACTTGAAAATACCCGTAAATTTAAATATCGTGTGCATATTCAATGAAAGTTCTGTATAAAATTAGTAAATTCCTACCAGTTATATATTCACTAGTGCTGGATAGTTGCCGCTTTCCCCAGAATGTGGGGCAATGATTCAGCCTAGATTATAAAGGTACACTACCTGATTCTCCCTTGCCTGCGCTAGTAGGAGTGACAATATCCCGCACATAATAAGAACGAAAAATGAGGCTGCCTAAGCCAGCGGGATAAGGTTTTTTTGCAAGTGGCTGTACCTTCTGTCAACTCTTCCTCTCTTTCCCTGCCCCATCGAAGATACCACCTCTAACTGCTTTCGCTTTGATGCGCCTTTTCCCTCGGTCACCTTTGCCCTCTCTCAGACCACACTCTTTTATACTCCTCACCCATCTCCGTTCCAATTCCTTCCGCTCCAGTACTCTCCCTTTTCCAATCCTCTCCTTTGCTCTTCCATGTCCCTTTTCTTTCATTCCCATTCCTTCCTCTCACCATCTTCCTTTGTATCCGCTTTTCCTTTATCTTCGGCTGGTATTTTCTATCCAAATTCCTTCCCGCCTCTTGTGCTCCAAATTTCTTACCACCGATGTGTGCTGCCAGGGTTCCCATTTGGTTTTCTGTTGCCATTTACTTCTTTTTTGATACTTCTGCATCGATTCCCATATTTTATTTCTTGAATATATATTGCTAGCATCAATATTTGTTTTATCTGCCTCTTCTTCTTCTATAACAAGACTTGTGTATTGTTTTCCTCATTCCGAAGGAATCCATTGGAATAATTGTTTTGTGAATCATGATCTTTGATAGACTCCCGTCATTCATTTTTTCTACGTGTTCTTTTCTTTAGTTCTTCTTTCTTCTTGTATCAGCTGTAATACATTCCATGGTTAAGGATGCAATTATTTATGACGCAGTGCATTATAATCACTACGACCAGGGGTCTTCGGAATCTCATTTAGAGCAGCTGTGAGTAGTTGATCGTCTCTTCTTGTTTAGACCGAATATACACAGGCGAAAACAGATAGTGTTTTAATTTTGGTAAGTTTCTTTTGGTTTTCTGCGATTTAACTAAACTTTTTTACCAGCAGTTTCGCCGTGCTATTCTGCCGGCTTCGTCAGGCGCTCTAAATCAACAATGAAAAATAAATAAACGAACTTAAGCTGTTATTATGTACAGTATGATTAATTAATACTTTAGTTTTTCAAAATTCTTTTCCACGTATAAGGAAGTTTGTAGCCATCTTCTCTGTTTAGGTTGTTATTTCTTTTTTCTATTTCAATGGCTTCCCTGATGATCCGTGGTAGTAGTTCTGACGAAGCCGGCAGAATAGCACGGCGAAACTGTTGATAAAAAAGTTTAGTTAAATCGCAGAAAACCAAAAGAAACTTACCAAAATTAAAATGAACTGCGAAAATCTACGAAAAAGGTAGTGCTTTACTTCATTGCAGGATCCCACGAAAACTTCTCAAATCATTCATATACCGAAGTTTCCTTTTAAAGCTCTGATGATCAAGGCCTCACACCCCTTCAAATGACTAATGATCCATCCGTATCCCATTCAAAGGTCTCCAAGTTATCAGATTTACGAATTTTAAGTTTTATTTTCCTCATGGTTGCTGCATCGTGAAAATTTTCTATCTTCAACAATCGCCATGCTGTATGACATGTTTTATTTTATGCAAGGAGATTTTACTGTACTAATTATTCAAAGGAATCCTAAGAATTCCTATAGTTCACTGCCTATAGACGAAAAGGTTGAGGCGATGACTAGTGCAGGAAATACGTGAGATGATGTTGGAGGTGATACCAGTAGAGTTTGAGATATGGAAATATTATGGAGTGTTTTGCAATAGCATTAGCAACTTTACAAAATAAACATTAATATACTGTGCAGCTGATAGATAAGGAACTAGGATGAGAACCGTCGGAGATTTCTAATTTAACGTTTTGGTTACACAACAACTTCATCACTCAAAATTCAAGTTGACGCGAATGATATCAGTAATTTAGCCCTATACTACATCTGTGTGGCAGATGATAGCGACAGCGTGAAATAAGTGTACTGAAAACTGCGTAACATTTTTTTTTACTGAATTACTTTAACCTTTGATACCATTCACGATTTCCACAAAATCGAACAAGTCACTTGTCAACCTCTACATTGCTCACTTAATTCCCAGTACTTCTCCCAATCTAATTTTTCTATCCTGTATTTTTCACGGCTAGCGTCCCAACACCCAGTGAGAGGCCAGTATTTAAATCTTTATTTTATAAATGTTCATTCAATGTCTCAAAGCCGCATGGATTTCATGATTTTGCTTAGTCATAACATAAGACTAGTCAAACCCCAGATAATAACGAGATCGGTCGTGCAGAAGTATCAATGTGTACTTCTTGTGTCACCATAAACCACTATTATATCCATGTGTTAAAAGAACTAGTTATTTTATCACATTTATTGTTGTAGAGTTGTAGAGTGGTGAGTTGAAGGAATTTTAAATTTATAAAACGTCTCTTATTAAAAAAACTCTCTCTTATAAAATGTGGGAGAAAGCTACGAAACTTACTTACAAAATCTGGTATGCCAAATTCTCTGCAACATGTTTTATCCATTGAATTCATTCGCTAAATCCTAATGGAAGTTATATGGAAATTTGATTATACAGCTATATTTACTACCAATTTCGTTTCAGTGACTTTCTTTTATGAAAGATTTAGGGTTTTCCCGGTGCTTTACACTGATGAATCCTTATCCGGCTTCCCACCAGGTAAGGTTTTCCATGTTGGGCAACATTTCGACAGGAGACGTTCCTGTCATCTTCAATGCTGAGGAGCCTTGAAGATGCCAGGATAATCTTCTAATGAATCTTCGGCCTACGTGGAGAACCAAACTTGGTGGGAATCCCGATAAGAATTCATAAGTAACATGTGGCATTAGTTGGAGCCGTAGCAAACCTCATACTGTTTAATCAAGCAGGAAACGGATGAAATCCTTGACTTTAAACGAAAACGTTACGAATTTTGATTTATTTTTAGATCACATGAGAAGGTAGGTGAATATTCGAGTCATTTTATGTGCGGATTACTAAAGAATAATGAGGTGCGCGTTTAAGCAGAAAATTGCAGATGATTTGGATATTTTTACAATGAGAAGATGAGATTTAACGAGGAAAACGTATTCTCTTTTCAATTAGGCTTATGTAATAAACAGTATGAAGGCAAAAATATGTATGTTCCAGAAAAAAAATAAATTCTGCTAATTTTTATTTTGTGACAAGAACTGAGTGAATTCACTTATCCTGGGGTGAGAAATTCTGTGAAGTTTTGTTGATAATAGCTTATCGATAAGTCATGGTAGATCAACATATTTATATGTAAAAATACGTATGTCGCCTACCGTGAGTAGAGATTAACAAATTCGTGCTGACCTTTGGAGGGAAAACTACTTCGAGGAGAACTTCATCCCTCTCATGTTTTCTAATATTTCCGACTTCAAAGACTAATTGTATGCATGTTATCGTTTTATAATATAGATAAGAGGTTTTAATTGCTGAAATCGCAGAAGATAGGCACTCAGCAAGATGGAAGGAACAATCAAAAAGTTTAAAAGAAACCATTTTTATCGATAGATACCACTTGTAGAAAATCACCAACAATATCGTCTTCTTTCATCAACATTCAACATTGGTACATCACCAGCTCAAACGTGTCTTTTCCTCGGCCTTAAAATTACGGTAGTGCTGTATAACAAATAGCCATTAGAATTACTCACGAAAAAAGCTCTCCAGGCGAAGACAAATATTTGAACTGAAGTGATTTATAAATTATACCTATTTCTGAATATACGTATGTAGCTCAGACGACTCGTGGATTGGTCTATTTGGTCATATGAGGATTTACTAGCTGTTGTAATACAAATTTGTTAGTTTGTAATACTTTGAATGTAAATTAAAAGTAAAAAATTAGTGAGAATACCGTAAACCTTATAACTTTACATTTTACAGCGTATACATAAGTGTGAAAATTCCCTAGAGGAAAAACGTTCGCTTTGACCATGACTCTGTACCAGATCAAAGGATCCGGGTTAGAGCCCCGGTCAAAGCCAATGATTTTCCCTCTGCGGAAGTTTCACAAGAGAAAAATGACCCATAAAATAATGAAATGTGTACAGTGACATTGAATGACTTTTTTACGCTTTACTGGGAGATGAAGCAAAATGTAACAGGATTGGAATGACATAAGTGTGTCAGAACTTGAGGTGAAAGGATAAGAGGGTTATATTGTTTGTCGTCCTCGTAAGGTCTTGAATAAAAGCGATCATTTAGCTAATTGTCCTCCTATGGGCGCGCAAATACCTTTTTGGTTGCCATTTTTTATTTGGACTTTCCGTTTTACTCACCTCTGCGTTTTCTAGAAAATTCTGGGAACTTCTTTTTTTCTCTCTACCGCTTAGAATACTGGCAGCTATTCTGGCTACAAACTCTCTACTCAGCATGATAATTTTCCCATCTACTTTAAGACATTTATGCACCATGATTTACCTTTACCTACAGTTAACCCACGCTGCAGACAAATCACGAGAAAATATTTAAGTTCAAAGTACTGATTAGTAGAAAATTATGTGTATAATTGACTTAACTTCATTAATAACCAGACATTGGTTCCAATTGCACTCTTTGAATAAGTTTGAAAGTAATAACGCAGCATATTTCATTCGAATTAAGCCATTTCAACTAATTTGGAAGCTCGGGCTAAGAATATTATAAGATATCGATTCATCTTACATACTTTGGGTGATTTAACTTCGTTCTATATAGAGTAAAATGGTTCCTAATCTTTACTTTAGAGATTTTGCCAGGCAACGCATTTTAAAATAGAATTGGGTACATAACAACTATGTAAAGGTACTAAACTTCACAGTAAAATATTTATTTAAAAACAATCAATATTTAATAGTTAAGACATTATTGAGAAAGATAGCTTCAATATGGAGATAAGCGCTGTTATATAGTGGAGTGTAAATGTTAAAGTGTGATATCGAGGGCTGCAATTTCTTTTATGTGGGGTAAAGGAGATGAAGCTTAATTTCAAGGGAAAAAGAACATTTTAAATATTTTATCAATTGTGACAAGAAATCATATTTCTCTTACCATTTATCCAATTTTAATAATATACGATTTTAAAGTGGATGTTTTCATTTCTCTGACAAAGGTACAAAGCTGGGTTTTACTGAGTACTTTTAAATCATGATACATGCCCAGTATTTTGGTACGAGTTTGCTAAACGACCTGGTACCATTGAATACTTTACTCCTCTACCTGGGGACATGCACTCCCAGAAAATGTTCTGTTACGTCGCTACCTAACCGCTACTTCCCATAATTCCCCCCCTCCTCTTTTCTGAAGCATGATATAAATACGAACCCGCCTCAGGAAAGATCTGGATTGTCCCTGGACACGTTAGTGTTGAAACCGGTTGGGGTTTACCAAAAAAAAGGGTTTGGAAGTTACAAAGTTTATTTAATTGAATTCTCTAAAATGAGCTCTAAACTCAGCTCGCAAAACTGTGAAGAAAGCTACTAAATACGCCCATGTCTCCAATACATTGGTTTATCATGAAATATTCTGGAGCAAAAACGGTTTCCTCTGGAGAAGGTGAAATTAAAAAGAGCCGTCGAGTTTATTTACTTATCACTTGTTGGATTCTGGGGAAATTCGCTCGTACTTACTTGGGCGACGAGATAAGATAATACCTCGCTTCGCTGGTTGCCGGGATTTTACGCGGATTAAATCACTCTTGGAATTGAGAGTCTGTGCAAATAGGACTAGCAAGCTCGAGATGCTGGCTTTATTAGCGTTGTGAGGCATTACCGTCTCCTTCGTTCAATGATGCTGGAGCAGAAAACGTATTTGTTAGTCTCCAGTCTCTTTGATACTCACTTGTCTTAATTCAAAGCCTTCCTATTCCCTTTGCCATATTTTCACACATTTAATCGCAGTCTTCTATTCTTTAAATTATCATGTATTTAGGTGTTATACGCTTTGTTTCAAGATCAAAGATATATGGTGCCAATTTCCATTTTTTTGGTTTGCAGTTTCCGTTTTTTGCCTGCATGTGATACAATCAGGTAATTCCTGAGACTAGTAGACTAGGTTTCCTAGGCAGTAAGTTTTGTTCAAAGAAAACGGTGACAATAATGGTGCTATAATTGATTCCCATATGCATAAGCTCTTCAGAGTGTAGAACAAAAGTGAATGTTTTGTTAAAAAATGTAGAAAGTTGTTTTATTGATTATTAGCCTAAACTTCCAATAAAGTGGACAGCATGTTATATAAGGCATCGTTTATATATTAAGTATGTATTACTATGAAGTTTTCTACTTTAGTAAATAATGTTCTCAATTAATGTTAACTCATATGACAAGCTAGCAAGCGAAGATTAGGGTGTCTTTTTGAATTTTGAGGCAATCATCTAAACCGGTAATGAAATGCGACCTTTTAGACTTTGCCCAAACTCCGATAGTTTTCATTTAGAAAGCTGTTGACAACACAATAACATTGAAATTGCCATATGTTTGGATTCCAATGTTGTGGATTTGATGTGGATTCCAATCGCGAGATCTTCTTGGGATATATTTTTGAATTAGTGAAACTCTTGAAGCTTTGAATGTTGAGGCTCTAAAAAAGATATTTCTGAAACCTTACGAGGTCTTCTGAGTTAATTTATGCTATGAAACCCTTTAACGTGCTTTTGACGACGAAATTATGCTTCCAAAAGATGCTAAATTCATGAGTAATGCATAATTGATTCAGTTTGATGGCATCCGCTATGTCGGTATTAAGTTTTCAAAGTTCACTTACGCTATGAAAGAAACCTCAGACGGTTTGGCTGATCCCGTGGTGACGCAAACATTAGTGATTAACTGCGGAAGTAGGCATTAAAAAAGTTAGCACTCATGACTAAAGAAAATACTTAGTACTTTTCTACTGAATGAATTATTGTACGACGCGTTTCACCAATTTACGGCATCGTAAAAGGAATTTACGGTAATAATCATGTATTAATCATCGTGTCTTTCATTTTTCCTCCCCTCAACCCTGCACCAATATCTGGTCCTCTAATACTACAACAACAATAAAAAACTGAAATAACAAACTTATGTATATTATACTTTGCAACCCTGACGATGCCGTAAAGTGGCGAAACGCGTCGTGCAATGATAAAAGGTTGTAGAATAGTACTAAACTAAGTTAATTATGAGTACTAGTAACTTCTACGAAATAAAGCCTTCTGGAATCAAGTGTATTTCATTTATTTACGCGTCGTACAATAATAAATTTTGTAGAGAAGTGCTAAGTGTTTTCATTAATCATGAGTAGTTACTAACATAATGAACATCTACGAAGTGAAGCCTGCCTTTTTCAAGTTTATTAAAAAGAGTTTGTGGTTTGCCTTCTTGAAAATTTATGATAGAAAAATTAAAATAAGTTTTTTCATTTTAAGTATTAAAGAAGGTGAAGCAATAATTCCCGAGGTTAAAGAAATCAATCGGGGAAAAAATGCAAGGTAACCTGATTGTTCATTCAAGAAACCTCTTGTTGGCAGTCTGCTCTGAGATCATTGAATATTGGTTTCTAATAAAATTAGAGAAACGTTCCGGGCAATCTATTCCGATATTTATCCTGTGATGTTTATCAGTGAGAATGAATCGACGGGAAATTACTCTTTTTCGCATGCTATTGTAAAATTCTACACATGTTTTTATTGGCTAAGAAATTCACTAATTTAAAAAAAATGATTATTACGACCCCACAATTAAATATCATTGAGTTGACTTTTTAATATCGTTCTAAATTAATAGCATTCACTTCAGCATGTTTATTAACATCTGTTCATGGAAATGTTTTTACTTGAAGTTTTTGGCTCTGGCGACAATTGAACCTATCACCGGAATAAATTCAAAGTGTACCTGAACCAAGTGATCATTTTACCATTTAAGTTCTTGAAATGAGTACTATCTTTGAAGGACAAAGTTTGTTTGAATGAGACTAAAACGATGCTGCTTTTATTGTCGCTCGTAACCTACTAAACAGTGGCATGCTACCATGAACATCATTTGAGATAAAATAAACCGTCCCGCGGAAGTTTATTTCTCTCAGGTGCAGAAAACAAATAGGTACTCAATTCGCCTATCATTTTTATAAACGCGTAGTATTTTCCAGCATAGCAAAGCAAGGACCTTTAAACTGATTGCTGGCGAAATGTAAATCTTTAATAGTAACTTAAATATGTTGGTCCTAATAAAGAAGAATCATTGAAGTTAATAGCTTGGGGAAAAGTTGACGAGAACTTCGTGACCAAGAGTTAACAGGTACCGTGTAGTGGAAGCTAGACGTTCGAACGTGCTACCGTGGACAAAATAGAAACAAGAAACAGCATCTCGTCTACGGACCAGGAAGAGGCTTTCCTCTTTCCGGTGCACTCGCGTTTAATGGGCAAAACAAATAAAAAAAAAATTTATTAATAAAAAAATGTGGAGTTGCAGCTCTAGCTGCTTTATACACTTCGAGAGAGCACCAATTACGGTCGTTTATTACCTCGACTCAATTAATGTCCCCTAATTTCTTGCCGCTTCATTCATCAGTTATAAACCATCACATCCCCTGAGCGGACATCTAGTTTACGCTTTCATCTCATTTTTAGCTTTATCATCAATTCTATTTCTTCCCCCGTATTGCTCTCCTCCTATCTTGAAGACCCAGCCTTCTCTCCTTCTCGCACCAGTGGTAAATTGGGGAGAGGGTTCCTTCTCAAGCATCATCCCTTCTTCCAAACCTCTTTTCGTTCCTTTTGTCCCATGTGCCACGGCAGAGGGGGGGTGGGGAGGGCCGCAATGCGGATGACTCAGTGCTTCGTCTCCGCTTCCTTATTCATCGAACAGCCCCTCTCGGCCATTGTGGGAATACTTCTTATTTCCCCCCACCATTTATTCCTTTCGTCCCTCGCCACGGACGAACTCGGCGTTAACTCTGTCCCTCCTGTCCTCCTGCCTCGACAGACGGTAGGCGGGAGGAGAGCGGTGGCTGTTTAAAGGGTTGGGGTAATTTCTGGTGCCACTCGGAACGGCCTTTTAAGACCAAGCAACGGATTCCTACCACAGCCTCTCCTTCCTCCAGTTTGGCTCCCCGAGTTATTAACCCTATTGAATTTTACAAGAGGGAACCTTGAGGGCTTTTGGAATATTCGGGAGAGAGCGATATAAGTGGGTTAGGGGTAGGGTGGGCGGATGAGGGGAGATTGAAAGTCCTCTGCGCGTTGCGTGATGTGGAGTTGTCCAAATTTTGTTTGGATATCCGAGGATTGAAAGAAAGGGAATAAATGCAATAATGAAACAGTTGGAGACCTATAATGAAGAGATTTATTTGTCTGGTAAATAATAATTTTTCATCATTGAGAACCGGTTTGCAATTCGCTCGGATACATCTTGGTTGCTATTATTCGTATTGGTTTTTTATTTGGCTTTTTGGGAAGGTGACCGACAGCGGTTGCGATTTTTGGCAAGTGGGTAGCAAAAAAGGATTTAGGTATCAGGAAATGGAGGAAGAGAGTCAAAAAACAGTGTCTGCATGTGCCTACTATTCATTTAAAGCACCAATGCCGAAAATATAACCTCCAATCCTACGGAATAACTAAGTACTACTCTTGAAGTACTCAGAAGTTGGAATGCATGAAGGAATCCATCCATGAGTGAGTGTTATTATCCCTCACTACCGGGATTCGAATTCCAGATCTAAGGGTCGGAGGCCGATAACCTACCCGCCATTTAAACCTGATCCCTGTTATTGTTTGTATTTATCGTTTAAATCCGTGTTGAGCTCACTGGGAGTCATGATGAAATCCGCAATAGAATTTTTTTGCCTTTAGTTTAGTGGCTTTATTTATCAGAGCTTTGAAATCATAAATGTTCTTACCCACCTTCAAACTTTTGTTGTGAGTGGGTGAGTGAGAAATTGAGGTTAAATATGTGATGTATTGTCGATTTTTGCTGGTGAGATAGCGTAAATCGGCAAATTGTTGGTACAACATGTGTGTGAACGAAAAATCGAGGAGACTTTATTGGTGCTTTGCCGAGAAACAGCACCGTTTTTTTTGTTTAATATTTCATAGAGGGGTATTTTTCACCAATTATTCCGGTGGCAATAAATTTCAATCGTGGGATGAGCGTTGATTTGCTGCGTTTCTGCTCCATTACCCTATTCCATTCTGCTCCTACCCTTTTCACGGTTATTTTGAAAAACAACGACCAAGTACTCCTCAACGTATATTCTTTCCCATTTTTATCAAGAGATATCTCTGTTGCATTTCCACTTTGTCACACATAGAGCCATATTTTCCCAGCATTCTTTACTTATATCTAGAAAGAGATTCTACATCTCCCGCAGACTAGGTCAGTTGAATAAGAGATCAAGGGAGAGATTTTAAGCTCTCATGCGCTGTTTGACTCTTGCCGGTTTAACCTAAGGATAAATCGGCAAGAGGCCGCTCTTCAAAGCGCTTCACCCTTTTTTAACGATCAAAATAAATTACTTCATTTGTAATTTTAGTGGACAAATCTTCACATGCCATTATTAATTCCACGATTTCCATTGGAGACTATAGAAAATTGGACTCTCCTCTCATCAATTCTAACGTTTAAATGTACTTGACCGACTGTTAGTTTATTCTCTTGTACTTTTTCAGTCATAATTGAAAGCTATGTGCAGCTGTTCACAGTTTTTGATCCGAAGTTAATTGTATCTAATATATATGCTTTGGAAAATGTTCGTGCCATGTGGTTGTTTGCAAAAATGCCAGTACCAGGAGCATTGCTAATGAATTATGTGATAGAGTGCTTTTTTGAAATAGATATCCATTTTGGTAATTTGTGAACGGAGGAAAGGGTAATTTATTTGAAATGTGTTCGTGTTATAGAAGAACTAGGGTTTTGGCAAGAAGATACCTTATTAAATGCTTTATCTCATACAATGGTTTACACAGGTACTCTTCAAGTTGATCGACAATAAGTGTGACCTATTTTCTTAATCTAGTGTCTGTTTTAAATTCCCGAATTATACTCACGAATTACATCTACATATTCATAATTACATGTAAATTATAGGATTTCAAGTCGAATATTTACAATGGGTAGGCTCGTTATAGCAAAGTTCCAGGGAAATCTGCTTGAAATTAACCGTAAACCGATGCAAATGTTGACGGACCTTTTCCTGACTCTACGTAGTTAAATATTTAACCAGATTATTGGCATTTCAAAATCGTAAACTCATAGAACTTAAGAGTTTCAACGGAGGAAATAAATCTCTGACGTAGCTTCTGGGTTATTCAAGCATTCCTGCATATCAGGCCTGTTTAATAGTCGCTTTCGGCTCCCATAAATTCCAATTCTTTCTTTTCTGCTTCGACGTTCAAGAAAAATTCCTCCCGCTGCCTCCCTCAACGCCCACTTAACGATGGAATTCTTTGAGTTCCATCCTTACACTCACTCCCCCACTCTTATTTCTGTCGCATGAGGCTCATCGATTTTCTCTTCATCGTCTAATCTCTTTATATTCGAGCAAATATATCGTTCCTAAATGTAGAAATTAAAATTGCAATTTTCCACATTTAAAGATTTATTCGACCCGGTTTTCGATTATTTATATATATACACATATATATGCTTTTATATCTACTGGTAGTGAAAGACAATTGGAACAATTATTTCGTTTCTTGAATGCAACGCACCACTCAAACAAGTTTACCATGGAACCTGCTGAGAACAGCAAAATACATTTTCTGGACCTCACCATCGTAATCCGGAAGAATAAACATCATATGTTCTCTGTCTTCAGGAAACCAACTTACACCGATCAAGTGATCCCTTCCGATTCATTCCTCTCTTTATCCTATGAATGAACAAGTTTCAACTGTAAGATACATTGATTAATTAACATCCCCATGTTCAAAGCGTGAACTTAAAACCATCAAGCATATTGCCTGGAGGAATGGTTACGGTATATGTCTCATGGACACCTTACTTCGGAAAAACAATGGATAAGTGCCGTAAAAATCAGAACTTTCTTCCTGCCAGACACTGTTACTCCTGATCGTTAATAATTCAAAATCCATTACGTCAATTCCTTATCCTATAGAATAACCAATTCCTTCCCAAAACAAAAGCTCCGAATCTCTTTTTTACCCTCTTGACTCTGTCCAAATCATAAAAAGTGCTACTTCGCTGGATAAACCACTTCAATTTTTGCCCTACACCTTTTAGGGTTGAGTCACACGGGTGATTTTCAGTTTAAAGTTTTACACTAATTCATCAAAGGCCGTAAATTAGACGCAGTGGAGCAGATAGAAATCATCCAACGGAGAAAAAAAAAGTTCCACCTCCTCAACGATGTGCAGTGTTACTCTTCCCCCTCCTGTTCACCGCCTTAGTGCGTCAGCGTGCATCCTGTAACTATGTGCTGTAAAATACCCCGTGCTCTGACTACCGAACCCTATCCCAGTGTTGTATGGGAGTATATTGGTCGGGCTCCAGGTATCACGAAGGTTGACGCCACGCCCGCGCCGTGGGACACTCCTCAACGAACCTTTTTGGATCTATGCATAGTGTTATCTTAATGATGTGTACTCCACAAAATCCCCCCGTAATCAGTGGCAAAGTGTCTAATTTTCCAATGCTTGTTCCTCCCACCTCAGCCGCGGGACATCACTCCAATGAACTTTTGGTTTTTCACATTTCAAATATTAGCCATATTCTTGTGTAACTTATACTCATCCCCTCCTTCTTCCCCCCTGAAACTTTTCCCCTCCCCACTCCCTCCCTCTTCTTCCTCAACTCCCCCCTCCCACCTTCCCATGTATACATACCATGATTTGCAAACTCTATGTGCCTGTAAATTTATTTTTTAATTAAAACAATTAATCTTATGTCCTAACATCTCATAGTCATATTTTTAACTACTTATTGACGTATACTTTTTAACCCTTTTGAATAGGAATGGCTCCCTTTTGGGTTAAATAATTTCCACATGCGTGGGTTCAACCCAAATTTGTTTTTCATAACCTTTAATCTTTTTCAATATGCTGAAACATGTTAGTAATTAGAGTCAGGGGAGTAAAACGGCGGAAAGAGTCCATACCTAAGGAGACAGGATGCGGCGCCGGAACGCCGTTTTGGCGTTACGTGGTGGAACAGAATTCAGGAAAATAAATTGAACTGCAGGAGTTGTACTGTCCACTTGTATTTTATGTATAATAATACACAATGCGCATTTCAACGCATAGGACGTCATCATCTGGTATACTTGATGATGACGTCCTAACGTCACCTGGTGACGTCATCATGTATACCTACCTGATGATGACGTCCTAATACCTAGGCATACCTGATGATGACGCCCTAAGCGTTGAAACACGTTTTGTTTTTTATCTTAAACTAAAAGGGGACGGTACAACTCCTGCGGTTTAATTTAATTATTGAATAAATTTGCATCCCTCTGCTATTTATGTTTCAATAATATGACTTTGGTGTCACTGTCACCGTATCATCTTCAGATATAATCATGGCACAATCAATGTAATCTTTGTTGAGTGGTTTTCCGACCTACCATTTCCCGATCTTCCTTTTAGCTTAACCTCCATCCTTTTTGTGAAGCTAAATATACCTGTAAAAGCTAAAATGAAACTACGTGTCGAGCCAGGGGTAGGCATGCAAGAATATTCTAAGCATGCGGGACCGCGTTGTGCAAATAAAGTTGTTTCGCTTGTGGAAAAGTACGATCATTAATCATTTAAGTACCCTCATGACGCCATGTATTATTTACGTAGCCTTTGGTTTGTGATTCAGGGAGTGGCTTTCAGGGCACCAATGTCATCCAAATGCAGCCGCGCGTTGCGTTCTTGTGCACCGCCTGCTCCACTGCTCCCGATCCATTCGCCACTCTGTCGCTGCCCCACCTATGAGACAGAGAGAGAGAGAGAGTGACGCACGGTGAGCGTGCAGCCACGAGGGCGGAAGGGAAGGGGCAGGGGTTGCCAACCATTCAAAGCATTCATTATTCACGCGTACCTCGCTGCAAATGGGGGGGAGGGATGATTGAGGAATATCTGCCAGTGTGTGAGGGGAACGAAAAACTGGATACTCGGGAAGGGACACTACCCTCGGTAACTCAGTTTATCCGACCTTCGGGGGATCGTGCCGAGCAACCGACTGCATGTGAGGAATGCGATTGCGAACTCTGTAGGATGGGAAAGAAATAACAGCATTATTTTTTCATAAAACTCGATAGGGTGAATCTATAAATACACATTACTTCTCCTTAGAGTACAAAATGAGGATTTATTTGTCATGGTAAGTGAGTGATGGTGCTAACTATATTATTTTCGCAATGGGACAACAACTGTTAATTATTTCCCGGATATGTATTCATGAAAGTCGGCGTTCATCACAAAAATCATCTACACGCAGGATGGAATCTGAACCGAGTATTTACATCATTATAAGCAGGTGTATTATTCACTGACCGAGCTGAGTCAAGCAGAATTGGATCGGTGATACTCAGATGGAATGTTCGCGTAAATTCTTACAAGAGAAAAAGATAACAAAGTTATCTTTTTCACTTATAAATTAGTCGGTGTGAGGTAAATGTGGTTTAATTGGGGTTTTAAGACTGTAATATATATTATTTTAATTTTAGATGAAATTTTCTGTGATCGCGTGTCGCCTTTTCCTTGAAGAAATTGAATAAGTAGGAAAAATGTTCAAGCTAGCCATAGTTGCGGAGGAAAGACTGCTGTAGTAAGGAGGTCTTCAGAAGGAACAGTTTGTGAATTGAACATAGTAGAATAAAATACGATGTTAATATACCGGCAGATATGGAATGGATAGTATTTTCTTCTTAAGCGAGATGGTTAAAATTATGATAGTGGATAAAATGGTATTCAATGGGATGGAGGAAGGAAAAAACATCGCAGAGATAAAAAAAAGAAGTACAGAAAATAATAGTAGAAGAATTGGTTCATGTTGAAGTACTGCACCTAAATATTACTTTAAAGCCGCGGACTGCACTGGATAAGTATCCTTCAAAATGTCGGTATTCTTCCGGATTATCTTGCCTTGTAACATTTTTGCGTCACTCGTGCACGTTACTTAAATTTGAGGATTAGTATTTATCAAGGAAGAGAATCTATTTTATTTTTGAGGGTATTTTTAATAATCTTTTGGTATATCATTGCGCGGAATGTTCCATACCTGACATAAAACAATTCCTAAGCAATGTGAATAAAGATCTGAGGCTTTCCTGGCGTATGGTGGTGTTGAAGGTTGTTCGGGCTTCCCACCGGTTTTAACTCTCCATGTCTGTCAACGTTTCAATATACATGTCGTCCATCGTCCTCAGGCCATGATGTCCAGGGTACGTTTCCTTCGTTCCTGTGAGAAAGGTTTTGAAGACACTGGCACACGGTAATAAATAGAAGGACACTCACAAAACATTTTACGAAACGTATTGAGAGAATTTGAATCGCCTGGGCTAAATTAGGCCCACTGACCAATAGCCACCCCTCGCTCCCGCTCCCCACCAGTCCCCTTCCCTTCTCCTGTTCGGCCTTCTAAACCCCCCCCCCCCCCCGAGGTAACAGATCACTAGTTAGTCTCTTGTTACCGACGTTGATGGTGGTATGACCACCGAAACGTCCCGTAAAATATTTTGCGAGTGTCCTATTTATTACCGTGTGCCTGTGTTTTTAAAACCATATTTATATTTGCGTGTGTGTATAGAAATATATATATATATATATATATATATATATATATATATATATATATATATATATATATATATATATATACTATCCAATATGTGTGTATTGTCCAATATTATGTGTTTCCTATCCTCTTTATTTCACCATCTCTCTGAAAGAAATATTATATATATATAGATATATATTTATATATACACAAAACGAAAATTTCGCCAATAGGCCACGACAATAAAAACACTTGACAGGGGGTGGGAAAAGAAAAGTAAAAAGAGAGAGAGGACTTACTGGGACGTTTCGGGCATGTAGGCCCTTCTTCAGCTGTAGAAAATTGAGAAGTCATGGACTTCTCAATTTTCTACAGCTGAAGAAGGGCCTACATGCCCGAAACGTCCCAGTAAGTCCTCTCTCTCTTTTTACTTTTCTTTTCCCACCCACTGTCAAGTGTTTATATATATATATATATATATATATATATATATATATATATATATATATATATATATATATATATATACATATACTTCGTCACAAGGGCGACAAAAAGAAAAAAAACACGTAAAAAGACACACGGGTTTTGTAAATTTTTCGGTGGATTCTTCAGCGAGAGGTAAAGGAAGAAAAATATCTAAAAATCTTTATATATATATATATATATATGTGTGTGTGTGTGTGTGTGTGTGTATAAAGATTTTTAGATATTTCTCATACGGAGGTTAGAATTATGCAACTTAATCAGTGTACCGTTAATTTTGATTTACTGGTGAAGATAACATTTTGATTTCTATGCCTAAATAATATCAAGCTTATGACTTTGCTCTGTTTGCATTTCATAGTTAGAAATGTTGATATCCATATTAATACTTCATATTCATAAACTCGACCATGACTTGCTAACATTGAAAACTATTGAGATGCAATTGTCCAAAAGCGCACTTCACTAAGTTCTAGAGTTCTGGATATTGAGCTACATCTCATAAATAGTAAGGAATAATATCTGAAAGAACGGCTTAACTTAGTCCCTGAGTAGTTGATATAATTCAGTCATTTAATAACGTTTTAGCAACATGTCCGTCACCTTCCTGGTGAATGTTGATTTTAATTTAAATTTTTTCCTTCGGTTAATGCTTATCTTGCACTAGCTCAATGAGCCCCTGTATGATACAATACTCTCTTTTCAAAAGCCTGATTTCTCGATAGAAGTGGCCTAGTTTAAAAATTTTTAATAAATTTAATACTTGGGTTTACCTTACGAAGGTAGCCTGAAAGGTTAACTCTTCTCTGCTTATTTTACTCCCTGTGATCCTCATATCAAAAGTACTTTGTGCTATCATTGAGGTTTAAGTGGTGCGTGAACTATATCGTTGATATTTCCTGGTTAATCGCATATAAGGAATATATTTCGTGTTGAATATGCAAAGAGGAGTACCTACTGATAATCAAGACAGGATACTCTCCTCTGTAGGGCCCTTAATGTCTCAAGGCTAAGTATTAACATCAAAGCGTTCTGGACGCGGGCGTTTTCGAACTGAATTTTCCTTTCGCTCAACCCGCCGATGTTCTGCTGAATTACGCGGGCACCTCCGACTCGTAGGAGCAGCTCGACCTTCCGACGGAGAAATACTCCGACCCCGGGCCCATATTCCGCGAATTTTGGCCCCGGTGTCCTCGATCCTAACGCCCTTCCTCCCTTAACGCGTGACCCAAATGACGAGGTGGTCCTGCCTGAAGCCCTCCTCATCTTCCTTCGTTTCGACTCCCTTCACTCCACTGCTATTTCTCTCCTCCCCCGCCCCGTCTGCTTCCTAATGAATTCGTAAGTGTGAACGGAACGTCGGGCTGGGTGTATAGGGGGCGTTGCACTTTAGTGCGCCCCCACGCATGCATATTAATGGCAACTCTCGCGCCATCAATCCCTTCCTTAGCCCTAATCCATTTTGGCTTATTTCGTCTCTTCCCGGGGAGGAGTGCGGCATCTTTCCGTCGACATCCATCTTCTTCCTCCGAGACCCAACCACTGCCATCTTTTTCTTCTTCATCTTCCGGCCGCGTCTTCCTTACTCCTTTATGGCGAGGGCGAGAGCGAGGCCCTCTTGAAATTTTCATGCAGATTTTACATTTTTTTCCCTTCCTTCTGTGAAAATGGCTACGAGATCGTAAAGTGAAGAGTGGGAGTTATTGGAGATTAACCGAATGGGTAATGGAGTTATGAATAATGTACGATATCTGGAAGGGTGGGTTTGAGGGGTGGGGAAAATAAATGTATTCAAGTAATTACCCGAGCAGAAGTTTCTTCGTGTTACTTATTTTTGTGAGAGAAAATTGGTTGCATAACATGATTCAGCTGCATACATTTTCCGCAGTGGTAGGCTTATTTTTCTTCGATCAACGGCTTCTGATAGGGATGGCAAACGCCTTGCCATGCCGGTGGCATTCATAGGGTGATACGTGCTTGAACACGTTTATCTTCATTCGATGCTATAGTAAGTGCTTCTACTAGGCTACAACTACATCATGCATACATTCGCCTCTGCTGACAGGTGAGTAAAACTTTGCCATTTAGGGGGACACCAGTTGGTTTGTGGCTGGCGCTGATATTTTCCGCGTCCATAAATACCTGACTGTGGTCTATACAGCTAAAAACAGAATGATTTGGATAAAATTAAATTGCGCTAACTTTTCGGAGAACGGGTCAGGAAGTGATTTTTATATAAAATATGAAAATGAGATAATATACATTTTTCGTACATGTGCAAAATTCAAAGATATGGAATTACAAAAATATAAATAACGTTAAGAATAACATTTTCAAACCAGCTTAGATTTTTGCGGAAATGATGTTATATTTATGAACTGCTTTTTAAAAGGGCACCTATTACTAAGTATGCCATTTTATAGCAACATGCAACTTGGAGTAATTATAATAAAAATATAAAAAATTTAATTTATCTTAATTGTCAAAGGAGATGACACGTTATAGCTTTTTCATAAATTCAAGATTTCCTGTTAATGGTTGTCTATAAAAATTGAGAAAAAGTATCTAAAATTGATAATAATTAGAGATAATTCTCATATTTTCAGAGTTTAATATTAATTTTTGCCTACATGCCGTAAATTCTTCATTATTAGACCCTTTATCATTAAAAGTGTCTTGTATTGTTAAAGATTTACCAACATTTTAATTTTACTCACCAAAGAATTTGATGATTATTACCCTTGTTTTTTTATCTTACCATTGTTGATTCAGTCCTATGGTTGGTGTCAGAGTAATTAGCTACATCGATTTATACTTTTGCTGCTAGCTTTATTAATATTATATTCTGGTTGTTTCTTATCCTTCTCTGCCTTATAGTGAAATCTAAGTATTTTCCTTCTTTGGTGCACTTTCCCGTTTTGATTTCTAATATTTCCTTTACTCCAACATAAGCTGCTGCGTTTGAAAATATATTCAATATGCGTAGGTGTACGTATATGTCGATTGGCATTTCCCATTGGCCTATCCTTTTCCGATCTTCATCATCAATATTCCTAATTATCTATTTTTTCATTCGCCTCCATCCGCAGCTACAAATTTCCATGCCTTTATTATCTCGTTATCAAAATGTCGCATGGATAATTTCTCTGATTGATTTATTGCCTCAGCCAAAGTGGAATCTTATTTGATTAAATTACTTACATTCTCCTCATAAACAGCAACGTAGATTAGATCTTTTGGACATAATTTAAAGTTTGTCTCTTTCATCCCATGATACGCTGATTTAGGAGCTAGAGTCTGAATCCATTCTAAAGCATCCCTCTTTCGATTTATGTAAAAGGATGCTGTTAGCGTCTCCTGTGTGTTAGATGTAATATTGCTTTCACGTGGATTTAAAATCCATAATGCATATATTTTATGGTTACAACGGTGGCCTGAATTTATATACCATTCTCAATTATATTAGGACGAATATTGGTAGTCAAAATAAAACCTTTCTGTTTGTTTTCATTTATCTCAATTATTTTAGTGCAATGTCGTGTTTTTAAAGCCCTATTGATTAACACAAAGCAGATTTCTGGGTCAAAGTATTTTCCAGTTTAAATCCAGTACGTGTTTCTTTTTTGTAATTATGTCTCACATATCTTATTGCTTCGTAATTCTCTTTATTTTGGTATGACTCTTGTGAAGTAGCAGAGGTTTCTGCTGCCTTAGTTTTGTATTATAAGGTTCCTCGGTAGTTAATAAGCATTATTTATCTCGATATTGGCGAAGGCCTTGGATAATCTTTTTTGTATTTCTGTGGCTCGTAAATTTCAAAATCCTGCTCGCAGTTTCTTGAAGGATGTGAAAAGTCTCCCGTCTGTTGCTGACAACTATTACTAATATTAATGCATACATTTCAATATTCGTAAATACTAGTGGACATGTGACCAGAACCTAAGGAGCTTACCTTGTTGATGGAAACGAAGTTAAATGGTTTCATTTTGAAGAGCACTCCTCAGTAATAGGGGTAGAGTAACAAGACTGTCTGATATCTTCAGCTCAATGAGTAATTTATTTGAATAGGTATAAGATAGTAGAGGTAAATAAACTGTTTAAACAGCTATGTAAATAGCTTGCATTGCGCAGTTAGTAATGATAATAATATTATGGAGCATGAAATAAGGTTTTTGGTAATCTTTCAGCTGATTTTGAAGGAGTAACTTCACCAATAAATATGCAGCTTCCGCGTGAAAACTGTCAGCCAATCAGAATAAAGTGAAATATTTGGAATGGGTTTAGCATTCTATGGATCGGCGTTCATTAGCAGCCAGAACTGACTTGTGCTAGCAGCGATGGATTGTTTAACTTGACTTTCATTTTCTCATAATGTAATGCTTTAAGTGGAATAAGATAATCAAGTATCATCATTATCAGTCATCAATTCGAATATTGGTTTTCGGCAGCTCTCCACTCCATTTTTCTAACCAGTTCAACCATTCTTTACCCTTCATTTAACATATCTAATAATTAGCTTAATATTTTCCATCCAAAGATTTCCCCGCTAATTTTAGTCTGTGATTTTCCTTTCTTCATTATTTTTAAGAAGCAAATTGTATTTTAATCAAATTAATTATTAGCAAATTTAATCTATTGCAAAATTTATAAGCTGTGATTTTCTTTTTATTACAGTTTTCAATAGATATTTTTTCTCCCTAGCTTTTCAGATGGCATTTTCATTGACGATCCATTAGGATATTTCGTTATAATTTTTATGACATAATAATTTCATTGATTCTAATCTTATGTATTTGCAGCGGTTATCGTCATTTCATTCTTCCATATTGCAAAACCACATGGAAATATACTTCATGTTTATAGTTTTACGAGTATTAATTGCTTCCTTAAATCCATCATTTTGTTACTAACTGTTAACAGACTCTCCTTTCGGTAGACTCCTCCATTTTTTTGACTATTCTCTTCATTCTTGCCTCTTCATTTTCTGATAATCTCACTTTCCAGCCCACCTTGCCACATTTGCTGACCAAATCTGAAGGCGAATGTCTTTTTGATTGCTTCTACCAACCATATTTTTTCACAATATGTTTATATTCCTATATCTTCCCTGCTTTTTTAGTGCAGTTCAGAATTTTCGTCGGATCTTCTTTCGTCTTTGCTAGAATTTCCATATTTTAAACTAAGTGTAGCATGCTTATTTTCCTCCGAGCATGTGTACTTCTGCATTTTATTTTTCCAGAATTCATTTATTGCTTTTTCAAATAAAATATTATAGATCATGGGTGGAAAAGCGCACCGGTGTCGTTTACCTTTTCTAACCTTGTTCATAATGTATGCGTTATTCATTAAGAATTTTCAAACTAATGTCATGCTACATGTGAAAAGTTGCAACATAGTTTAAAGAAGGAGACATTTTTCAAATAAATTAGAGACATGAAAAGTGTAAAATTTACACATGGCAACTCCAAAAACGTGCTATTACTGGCTCTGTGTCTGAAAGGAAGACCTTTGATGGGAGTTTTGCATTTTAATGCAATTATGTACGACGTCTTTGAGAAGTACGTTTTCAATAAATTCCTATTCCTCGTATTCCGGCTGCTCTGGTATTTTTTCCTCTATGCCCTCCTCTTCCACCGCTCCCTCCCACCGCTCCCTCCCACACCCTCTCCCCCTCAACCGTCCCCTCCTCCCTTCCCCTCCCAAACGCCCAGCTCCTTTTATTTGTTTGGGTCTTGCCCTCTCAACATATATTGGGTCATATTGGTTCTCCCGGCCGCGATGGAGAGGCAAGGCGGGGGTGAGGTCTCCCTTCTCATCCCATGCACTCTCCCAGTGGCGCACAGCTACCATCCTCGCGCACACAAATATACGTCTGTCTGCCGCTCTTTCTTTCTATAAATGTCCCCTCGCCCGCACATCGCTCGCTTTTATACCATCATGTTCCGCCGGCATGTATTTTTCATACGACCCCGGCTCTTCTCTCCCATCTGCTCCGTCTCTTCCCGCCCCATCTCTCCAACTCTCCGCGCAACGGAGCTCGGACGACAGAGCTCATATATTCTGCATCGGAATACGATAGATTAGCATCGATCGATAACCCCGGGCTACTGTTGCCTCATATTAATTTCACAAATAAGCACAACCATATGTATAATAGATAAGAATAGACATGCATGCCGTTTAATATATGATACTCCTGTTGAAATCTTGGACCAGGATAAAACTTGAGTTTAAAAATGGTTTCAGACTATATATGAAGATTTTATTTTTATTTTATTTACTTATTTATTTTAAAAATGTACTACATACAGCATGATACCATTTTATAGTGATACAAATAACAAACAAAAAAGGACACTTATGCAACATTAACAAGAAGAAGGTAAATAATATAACGACATGGCAAGCCAGAAAAGATTATTTTATTTGGGAATGAGATATGTCTTAGTTATCGAAGGCGTTAGAAGATAAGGAGAAAGGGTAAATGTTGTCGAGAAGGGAATTCAGGAGAGAAGACAGGCAAACAATAAGGGAGCGCTTGGTGAGTGATAATCTGGGATTTGGGATATAGAGCATAAGCTCTACATGCTTTCTTATTAGAAGCATAAGGCTCTCAGTAAGTGTTGACGTGCTGTTAGCCATCTATTATGGTGAATTTTATTCACATGCGGTTTTTAGCATTCTGTTCTGAGGTTCCTCCCCCCATGCTAGCATTATCTTTAAGATTCAGAAACGTGTGGTAAGGCTAATATGTAATGCTACTGATGCACACTGTCTTCCTTTGTTTAAGAAGCTCCGTTTACTGCCGATTCCTTGTGTTTACATGTATGCTGTTTGTGTGTCTGCCAAGATCAACTTATCAAACTATATAACTAATAACAGTATTCATGGTCACAATACCAGAAGACCAAAAACACATGGACCTCCATCAAAATTTTGTAAGGACCACCACTGCCATGCATGGACCAATGTCCATGGGTTTCATGATTTATAACCATCTACCATCTGAGCTTAAAGCTGAAACTAAGGTTGAAGCATTCAGAAAAAAAGTATTTAAGTGTTTTCGCTCCAAAATATTTTATTCACTAAAAGAATTTTTGAGCTTAAAGTTTTAAATATATGAATGCATATTGTGCAACTCTGAGTGTACGTGTAATGTACTGTGTCTATTTACAATCCTGTTACGAGCCTTATATCTCCTACATATCTAATGTAACATGATCTTTGGGAAAATAAATGATTATTATTATTATTAGTGGGTCCTTGTTGGTCGGGTAGGAATTCTTAAATTAATGAAGGAAATAAGGTCAGACCAGTCAATGGTCGAGTTCGGAGTGCTGTGTATGAGTTCAAAACCAGTTTTAAGGAACTTATTATTATTAATATTAGAAACAGAAAGAGAACGCAAGACAGCATCGGAGACTAAGTTGCGGAGATGAAGGACTCTGTTTTAAATAATATTTGTAAAGAAGTGAGTAATGTGTTCCAGAGATTAAAGATTTGTTGGGGCAGACATCGACCAAATAGGGGAGCAATAGCAGATGATGAGAAGGACAATATATGTGGAGTAAGATTGTAATGCTCTAGGATCTTTGTTGATAATACACATTAGGCAATAATGAAGACACAAAGAATAATCTTTCTTTCATGGGATCAGTATTAATAGAAGCCGTTCCTCATCATTACATTGTCACATTGCTTAAAACTTAATAAATTATGAGACCTTCTTGCAAAGACATGTGCTTGATTTAATTTACGCTAAGTATCCCGGATAATAATATGCACGATTATAGGGTAAAATGGGCATATGAATGGGGGGAACTTTCATCTTTTTGGAGAGTCGAAATGTAGTATTTGGTCAAATGTGAATGAATGCGTTTCAATTACGAAAAATTTACTTGGAGAATTCCCATCACCTTCTTTATGTGGGATCGCCATTTATTTACCATATACGAGTAACGTCTCACGTGGTGTGTGCTAGGCACCGCAATATCAAAATCATTCAAGGTTTTCCACCAATGAATACTAATAGGTTCAAGGAATTTTTCGAAATAACGCCCGTCCTTCATATTCATTAGTTCATTCTAACTCAATTGCGTTATTTCTTTGTTTATTAATTTATGATTACAGCTTATTGGGTTTATATGTTGTTTCCATAGACGTTTAATTTTTATCTACCTAGAACTAAGTTTTAATGTTTAGTTAATAATTTACGTTCGCGGTAGAGAGCCCAAAATACCGGACCTTTCCTAACCCAAAATCTATTTATAAAATATCGATTTATAATAGATTTTGTTTTATTACATCAAGATTGAAGGCTTAATTTTTTCGGCCATTTACAAAGAAATTGGATCAATGTAGCGTTGATTATTACGTCATGGGGATATATTCAGAGTACATATGTACCATGTTTTTCAAGTCTTCAGTAAATATATGTTTTTTTAATGAAATATTACATTGGTTTCCTGCTCTGAACATCATTGAAATTGCCATATCTGCTTCGTGCAATTTCTGGCAGCCGTCTATTTCGTCATAGTTTATGCGAAAGTGATTGAATTTCTCTGATAGTTTTGGCTAGTAGCTATAAAATAATTACTCTCGTTTAAAATATTTGTTGGAATCCGAAGAGGCTTCAACGAATTTGATGAAATAATTGCTGCTGCAAGTGGCATTTGTGATGGTCGCATCGAAGTTCAACTGATAATGAAAGCCTAACTTGGCGTGAATTTAAAGCCCTCCAATTGCCTCCCAGAAGCACCACTCTAGTTTTCTATGCTTTGACTACTCTCCATCCTTTTGTTTTGGACGCAAAATATTTCAATCTCAATTCATAATCTCATTTTTCAATCCTAAAAGAACGGGAAGATGAAAAATAAGAGAGTCACATGCACCAGGTCACCAGCAATCGATATTCTCCAATATATTTGGCCAACTGACATGTTTTTTATTCTTGTTCTTGAAATTGTGCGTATATAGAGAGGTTTCAACGGGTTTGAAGGAAAGACTCGTCTCAGAACCGTGATAAGGAAATACACCGGTTCACAGCAAGCATATTTCGTCCGAAGATTGGCTAACTGGAAGTTTCCGCTATTTCCTGTCCCATTCTTATTAATTTATGTCCTGATGGACAATGTTCCATGCACCGCTTTATGGCTCACATATTTATCACTTGGTCTTATTCGCGGAACTTCCCCTTCTATATTTTCTCTTCTTTTGCTCTTCTTAAGGGGATCATGCTGGTGAGGTGTCATGAGTAGTGACTTCTCATCCTGATGGCCCAGGGATTTCGTAATCCATCGTTAGCCTCTCTGTATTGCATATGACCTTAGTGGTTGGTGTCCTCTTCCAATTAAACAACCAACCGACTCTGCAAGAGACTTCATTTTGTTTATGGGATTGAACAATGCCAAAAAGAGGTTTCAAAATCGTCTGTTATCTTCTGCTCAGTTTTTCCAATGTTCCTGCGTTACGCCTATTAATGATGCCGTATTAACCGCGTGGATATAAGGGCTGTATGGGATACAGTCCTTGAGTCACCACTCTGGCCTCTATACTTTTCATCTTGGGCCAAAAATGTTCCCATCCCTACGTCTTAAATCATTCTTCTCTCTTTGAAGAACGGGAATGGGAAGATTACGGCGGCCAGGACGTGGTTGGCGTCCGCCGTGATGCAGAAAAGGAATGCAAATGAGCGACGCGACGTCTGCGTCGGGCGGACATGGTAATTCGATTTCGCTTGGAGGGTAATTGTCAGAGGAGGGTGGTGGGAGGAGGGGGCAAGAAGCGGGGGAAGAGAGTGAGGACAGCGGTTAACGGGGGAAGTGGTGACGGAGAAGTGAGGATATGGGCAATTTAATGCGTACTGAGGCGGGAAGATTTGAGCTGACTCTTTTGCGGTAGGTTAGGAATCATATTAAGTGGCTCCGGTACTTCGGGAGATTGCAATGATAAAATGCAATTTTCTGCAAACTCTTCATTTTCGATGCCGGAGATCTATGGATGTATATGGAAAATTGGACTTTATTCACCAGGAAACATGTTCGGGACAAGAGCATGAATATAGATAATTTATTTTTATTAGCCCCTTTTTCTTTCCATTGCATTATTCCTAAAAAAAAGTTTGTCCTTCTGATAGTTTGTTGCTACGAATTCATAATGATGATTCTTGGTACAGTCACGCATTCGTGAAAGGTGTTACTTGCAATATTGTCATTTGGGGTTTGAAAAGTATCAGAACGTTAAAGTATCGTTTATTTCTCTCCATATTTTCAAGAACAATGCAGGAAAACTCGTTCTCTTCGTTCTTAATAAGAACTTTGTCTTTGAAGGATTGCTCTAGATAAGTAAAATAATGCAACAAAACTATGTTGAACATATTTTGAATCATCAGCCAGAGAAGTTAATAATACAGAAGCTCAAAATGTATATAAACCAACCGTTGAAGGTTCTAATATAATGTGTGTTCATTGAATATTAAAGTGGCTCAAGTAAGAGATTCAGGCGTTTCAGATCCAGTGTTTTCAGGTTTTTATTGTGTAATGAACCAAGGCAAGGGTTCTTCAAGATGCTAGTTATTTATTTCACTTTTTCCTTACAGTTTTAAGACCATTCGCCAGCATGTTTTTTGTCTAAAATTTTCGTTTTAGTTATTTTTGTGTATGAGCGAACGTATTCATAAATTCTATTAAATTAAAAATGCAGTTTCTGGAAATGATCACAGAATAATTTTTTTCTATAAAGTGTAACTCATAACAACAAAAACTTTGGTCAAATGACGATAGTTTGCTGAATTGGATGTATTCCCAATTTGTCGATCACTCTGGCATAAATAGCCATGGCAACCGCGTGGTGGGATGGGCGCCGAAGACGTCACTCCTCTGAGACTGTCTTGTTATCAAAGAGAGACTCGTGGGAAATGGAACAGGCAGAGCTACGCTGAAAAGTTTTCGCACTCCGGTTGAACAAGGCAAGTTTTTTGAAAAGTTTTGAAGACCGCGGTATGGAAACAGGGTTGAACAGGATTTGGTAAAATGTTATTCACTTGGCTTGGGGAGGATAGAAAAATTGCTCGGAGACAGAAATTAGGGGAGTTTTGAAGGCGCTAACACAACCCGCTGGCGTTGGAGGAAGTGACGTGGATAGTTTGCTTACAAGAGAGACTGAGGAGAGGATCCAGAAGGCGCGGGAAAAATGCTGAAGGGACAGGTATGAACTGTCGATTCAAGCAAGGATTTGGTGGTAGCCAAGAAAGTATTAAAGAGTTCCTCCTTTCACAAAGCGGAAGCATTCAAAATAGCCACATTCCATTGAGCATCACTCTCGCTTGCTTAACTTTAGCCTTCAAATTTCTATACGCACTTTGCTCCTGGGTAGGTATTTTCATGATTCGGACGTCACGTAATGGTGAGGGAAGAAAGAGTTCTTTTGATTACACGCCGAAGAAAATGCATATTATTTCATTGGCCACCTTCGAAGAAAGGGTCTTATGAAAACTGAGGCGCCTCCCGGAGGAAGCTGGCTGAAAAATGAGTGAGCATGATAAGGTAAACCGCCCATTTACTGGCACTGTAAGGAGCTTGAGAAGGAAATTAACTCGCGTGACCATTTTAACGCCATTTCAATTTTTTTCAAATTGCCATGGATTTGAGAAACATAGTGATTTATTATCCTTTAGTTTCTAGGCACTTTATTTTCCTTTTCTAACCGAGTTTATTTTTATTTTCATCTGTTCACAAAAATATTAAGAAATTAATAAAAATATCTCAGTTACATTGGCACATTTTCCCCAGTTATTGGCACTCAGTTTTCCAATTTTTGGCACTTTCAGAACTGCTGTCGTATGGCATTCATAGCCTCAAAGCATTCACGACAAACAAATTGATCATCATCGGAATCATCTGGTATGTGAATTTGGTGCATTATAGGGACAAGGTTTAGATGGTACAATTTCTTGATGTTGCTATGCTCAAATCTTGTCTTCTTATCCCCCTCTGTGTGGGTACACTTGAAGCACATACTATTGGTACCTACTCACCTTCCTCTCACGGGGGTGTGTGGGAGCTTCTTACAGTGACAGTGAAAGATGAGATTCGAAGCTGAAAGGCTTTTCACCCTCTTGTCGTGATGAAGCTGCAATAGAAATACTTCTTCTCCTGTTTGTTTCTAATATAAACAATTTAGCTACCTTTGAACTTTTATTAGCTCTTCTACGGCTAGCCATTCATTTCCCATTTCTCTTTTAGTTTTTTTTGTTGCTTGCTTCGGCTGTGTTTCTCCTCCCTTTCGACTTTTATTTTTTAATCTACTTTTTGAGCTTCTTTTAACTGTCATTTCTTGCCATGGCATTCTTTCCACTTTTATGAAGTCAATACGAATGGTACTCTTTCAGTATTTCTTTTTCCCTTTTCCTTGGTTTCAGGAATCTTCTGAGTTATGCTGGTTATGTACATATATTTCCACACCATTTCCTTATTGCTCATTCGCCTCTGATCCCACAATCTGAAAGAACTCTTAAATCCTCCTCATGGCTTTCTTCTTCCTATGTTTGTTAATGCTTTTTAAACATTTCCATTTGATCTTCCCCAACAATCATAGAAAAATCAAAATACGATAGACAACTCATCTTTAATGCAGATATTTGTACCAACCTTGCTTAAACGCTTTCCTAAGTACTTTGAAGATCATTGTTGCACTGAAGTACACCGCACATTGAAACCAGGACCACCTAACACCAACTAACACTCGTCATCATCCAGACATTGGTGCATAGATCTTTTTCATTTCATGTCTCCTTACTTTCCGCTGCTGGTTTATATATAATTCAAATGCAATGCGATGATTTTTTTCATTTCACCTTTTTTCAGGCAGAAAATGAGTTGTGTGGGTAAACTGAAAGAGCCATTAATAAGTCAACCATTTGACTTTTCCTCCTCGGCATCCGCTTTCTCTTCCTCCACCTCAGTTATACTGCACAAATTTCATCTCCCCAAGAGAATTTTACTTCAGTATGCAATTTGGATAATTTGGAGGCCGCGACTCTAAGGAAGGGGGTGAAAACAAGGAGCGTGAAGGGAAGGTTATTCTCGCCCGTCTTTAAGGGGACGACTGAGGTGGAAGAGGGTGAGGATGAGGAGCTCTTCGCGAAATGTGGCCTGTTTCTAGATGGGGATGGGGGTCTGGGAGGCAACGTTATGCATGAATAATGCATATGTCAGCCACCTCCACGGAAACGCCCCCTTTGTTGTTGCGTCAATCTCTGTCTTAGTGAGTTTCCTGCGATAGCCCCCGGATATAAATAGTTCGACGATTTAATCGGGATGAGCGCGGGCGGAAGTTAGGGTTGTAGGCTGGTGGTTTTGCCGGCACGCGTGCTCCAATGCCTCTCGTGCCATGCACCCCGTCGACTGAGGGCACGGCTCGGTAGATTGATGAACTCGGGAATCCGAGAGCCCACGCCCTCTCTCCTGCTGTCTGGTAACAAGAGCCGACGCGGGGGAGACGGAAAAATAATAAACTCAGTCGATTGCATTAGATGTGTGCGGGAAGATCTGTATCCGAACTATCTATCACCTCTCCCGAAGTGATAAAACTTCATTTTTCCTCCATAATCTTTTTATGATTGATTCGATTCGTGCGTCTAGTGAAAACAAATGAGCCAACGCGAGTTGGATGAACCATGGCCCCGTGAGAATCGAGTATTGTTTCCAGGTCCGGAATAACCCTCTACATTCGTGTCAGCGGAGAGAACATAATTTCGTAGATGGTGTCCCATCGCCGCTGCGTCTGCAAATGTCGTCGGCTTTGTTTGGAGATTGCAATTTGGTGAGCTCAGAACGCGGATCTGTCCCTAGCGCTTAACGTGAATATTCTGAAATGGAGCAATGCTTATCGATCTTGGTTGATGGAATAAATGAGTGCATAATTGTCGAAGGTCGCATCTGCATTGAAATAATTAAAGCATGCATCTATATTTGCGTTGCCAAAACTTTTTTAAATCTGTAAATACCTTAGTCATCTACTTCGTTCTCTTTTGTGAATTGAATGTACACTTTTTCTGCTTTTTCAACCTCAAATCCGACATCACTTGAGCTTATTTGCTTGGCCTTTTGCTGCTAAGACCTTTACAACCTTACGGTACGCCGTCCAAGGGACAGGAAACTACTGACCTACATTATGCCATCTGTATTTGGTTTCAAACTGGATTGGATTAAAAATAATCATAGAATCTGATGGTTACTTACCTTTAATTTACAACCACCAACTGCATTAAAAATACATATTGGTGTACTTAGTGGTCACCTCCTCATTTTTCCCCATTTCAATAAAAAACGCCTGTAAAATTGTGTTTGGGAATATTACTTCCCTACATATATTTTTGGATAGATTATCAAGCCTTTACTAAAGCCTGTTGCCTCATGACGTCTTTGCCAATGGCAATGAGAGCTCTTAAAATTGCAAACGTAATTAATTTTTTTGTTCAGTGAACTTATGTTATTTCTTGGAGTAGGATTTGATTTCCTCTCAGAATTTAGATAGCATTCTAAATATTCTTGCTCATAAATATTTGGTCTACAATTTTCCGTAGTATCTTTCTTCCTTTAGGTTCTACCCATTCCACTACATGCCTACATATTTTTAAAAGTAAAGTGTAAGTATATTCTCATAGGAAACGGTTGTAGGGTTGACCTCTTGGAATTTATTCATTACGGAATAATTATATAAGCAATGTTAACTCCTAAATATTTTATTTACACGACCCGGGTTCCAACGCTTGGTGTCATTCAAATATGTAACTCCTGTAGGTAGTTTATAATAGGTATTTTATTCCATTTTTCGATTTTCAATATTTCTGCATAGTGCTAAGTGGTTTATATTTTCTTGGCAGGGGTTAACAAACCTTTTCGGTTTTGACGCTAATTAAATATTTTTTCCCGGAAAATATTTTTCATAGATGGTTTGGTGAGTAGTGAACAGTACCTGTTAATAAGAGTCATCTCTAATAACATTATTCATGTCAGCATCAGCGCTCCATGTAGCACGGATCTTTCATTTCTATTTCTGCATTTACGTTTTCAAAAATTATATCAGTATTAGTATAGTATATTATTATTCATTTATATATTTTAGACTATGAAGTTTTTGGAGCAAAGGTGAGAATCGCGATTTAATCGCAGTTTTTCAACGCAATGTTTTATTGCAATAACTTTCAAGAACTAAAGTAAGTACATGCATTTTCCATATAAATAAGGTCTTAAAGCTTTATATTCTTAGTTCACCGTTTATTTGAATTTCTTCTGGGTAAGTGTGCTCCTGTGGTACATATATATTTCCACAAGGAACAATATTTTTAGCACTTTTTAAATAGGGAATTCAAATATTTCATTTTCAAGGTGATCCATTCTTCACGAAAGTTATGTCAGGATAACCCGTAAGTCCACCCGACTTACTTCAGAAAAAGAATTGCCGCATACTTAGTCACTTCTCCTCCAAACTGCGTTGACGGAAAAAATGAGCCATCGACCGATCTCCTCCTTATCATTGAACCTGTAAGCACACCACTTTCCGGAAGTGCTTCCTGACAAGTAAGCCATTATATTATAGGGGAACCTTAAAAGAAATAGCTCGATAAGGACGTATATATCGGCTTTCACGTGCAGGAGAGATGGTTCTTAGCGGGGCGTGGGAGTTTTTTTTTGAGAAGGGTGCCTATATGGCCTTTGGGGAAGGGAGAGGTGGAAAATGGAATAAGGGAAGGGTTACCCCTTTTGATCGCAGGAAGAAAAAAAGGAGCTCTCTCTCTCGCGATATCTCCTCTGGGTAGAGGCTGATATGGGCATTGAAAAGGCAAAGGGAGGGGTGGTGGAGTTTGCTCCCCTAACTTCTTTTAAGGTGGTCTGCAGGGGGTGGAGGTTCGTCTTCGGTGAGGCCAGAGGGTGTTGATGGGAGGGGGTGGGGGAATGGCGCGGAAGGGGCAAAGGAAACAGGTGAAGGTGGTGGCTCGCATTCGGAGGGAGGGTGAGAGACTACTCCACCTAGTGATCTGAATTTGCATTATTACCTGGAGTTCTCACAGGAGGATCAATTCCTAATCCCCCTCGCCGCTCGCCTCAATTCGCAGCCTTTAGCACCTCGAACCTTTCCTTCCGCCTCTCTTTCTCAACCTAGCGTCGCCTTTCATGTTTCCACCTGCCCGGTCCCATAGCGACGCTCACCTCGCCCTTCGTTTTATTCTTCCTCTCCTTGATTCGCAACTCCTGAACACGTCCCCACTCCACTCTCTTCTCAGCAATACAGTTCCTGCAGCCCCTCTCCCTTATTCCATCCATGCTTTCCATATCCCTCCTTGCACACTCGCCTAGCAAGCTTACTCTTCCTTTCGTGCCTTTTAGTTGTATTTTACCTCTTACGTATTTACTTATCCAAGGCAATTTGTAACGTATGGTGGTGTTATAATAATAATAATAAGTTAATTACTTCAAAAAGCAAAAATTATAAAAAAATCAAAGATATCATACAACACTTTAGGAAGCTTTAGGTAGCCCCTGAGAATAAACTGAGTTGAGGCTACCTTAAAAGAAATGCATAGCTGTATATTTTTATTAGAACAATAAGTTGATAATTTATAAATTCTAAAAAATAAAAAATGATTAATACAATACAGTTTTTACAATGAGCCAAACAGGATGAATGCAATTAATACAAGAACTTCACCTAATAATATTAAAGTAATAGTGTACACTGGGCTGAGTAAGTAGCCATTCCACTGCCATAAGAAGGAATTTAGTTTTCTTATTGACCTTTAAATTATCTGGTATCAAATTGTACACTTAAGGTCCCATATTAAAAAAGCATCTTTTAGAGAGAGTTTTGTTAGGTTTAATTGGATTTAAATAGAATTTGTTTCGAAGATTGTGATGCGTTCATTGCAAAGGTTTATTTCCACTTCTTTAATAAAATAATCTAAGGACTTTATAAATATATTAGTATCTTAAAGGTAGCAGTTTTAATGAAAAAATAAAGGGAATGAGTGACAGTATTGCGATTTATCTGAAATTATTCTAATTATTCTTTTTTGCTGTACTATAATTGGTTGAAGTACATTTTGATAAGCTTCCCTCCAGTAAACTAATCCATAATTCAATTTTGACTGAACCAGAGCAAAGTAAAGGGTTTGACGGAAATGGGTTGAACACTTATTTCGTATTAAATAAAATTTGACGAACAGTACCTTAGTACACCAGAAACATGTAGCATATGACTATCCCATTTTATCTGTTGATCTATGGTGACTCCAAGATACTTTATTTCATTAACTTGTTCAATTACTGGAGAGTTACAAGAAAATTTAGAGCAGTCTACTTGGTTGAATACTAAGTTCCAATCATAAGAGCTTAGTTTACAAAGATCATAAAATAAAAAATTCGTTTTTTACTCATCTGGAGACCATGAAATTCAGGCTAATATCTTAGAAAATTTAATTATTTGTTCATGCTTATTTTCAACCAAATCCCAGTTGGCCTACGAATTATTTAAGGCAATATCAGTTACATATCCTCTAAATGTGTGATTACATAAATTGTTTATATATACTAGAAACAAATTTGGACCCAACACAGATCCTTGTGGAACACCTGTGTTTATAAATTTATAACCACTGAATTTATCACCAACTTGTACATATTATTGTTACATGGACAGATAGCTTTTGGACCAACTCAATATTACTCCTCGTATACCTGCATGTTCCGATTTCTGTTATAAATTTTTATGATCCAGTGTGTCAAAGGCCTTCTTTATGTCAATAAATAAGCTTACAACACGATTATTTGAGTTAGTCTCTGCAAAGACATTAGACATCCAGTTCCCAAGTGCATCTTCTGCTCCTTTACCAGAGCGAAAGCCGAACTTGTTTTTACTATAATAATTACGCTTATCAAGAAACTTCAAAAGGCGGACTTTCACCAGCTTTTCCAGAACTTAAAGAAAATGATAATATAGAAATTGGCCTGTAGTCTTCTTTATTTAAATGATTGCCTTTTTCAAACATTGGTATTACTACAGCCTTTTTAACACAAAAGGGAACTCGCCTTTGGTGAAACTATGATTAATCAAATGCGTAAGCACAGGAGCTATTATGTTAATTACAGATTTTATTGAGCGGGTAGTAATTCCATCAATTCCTGGCGATTTATGATGTGGAAGAGAAAATACCATTTATATTAATTATTTTGGGACTACAGGTCCAAAGTAAAAGGATTCTGTTTCATGTGAGATAGCATACGGATTCACGAAAGAACCAGGAACACAACTATCATGATAGATTTGTGCTGAATTGAAGGCATGGATAAAATAATTATTTAATTCATTGGCCAAATTGGCAGGATCATTTAATATTTTATCATTTATATTCAATTGCAAAGCTACTCTGTTTGCTTTCTCCCCGACCAGCTCTTTAAATACTTTCCATTGTTCATTAGGGTCCCCTTGGAATTTGTAGAACTCTTTAAGATAGTAATTACTTGCAGCTTCTTTCACTTTTTCTGTTGTAATTGATTTCTACATTTTATAAATGCATTTATAAGTGATAAATTACTAGGGTAGCGTTTGGATTTTTTGAGTAAATGATTCTTCTTCTTAATAAATTGTAACAACCCATCTGTCATCCAAGGTTTAAGAGATACCAATTTTTTTTCAACAATGATTGTGAATCTAGCTTTTTCCAGGCTCTATTGAGCAGATCTATATTTATATTAAATGCATTTGAGGTGTCGGTTTCTTCATACACTGGTGTCCAATATTTGTTTCCCACATATTCATTTAACGCATTTAGACTTGGCCTTTGACACAGAAGAGGTTGTTTATTCTTTTTTAAGCAATATTTATAATGTTCATTCAATCCTATTCTAAGAGTTGTCATTGAATGGTCAGATATAGCTAAGTGTAGCACATCCGCAGAAAGTTCAAATTTAAATGAATTAAAAAGTCGTACAAATATATGATCGATACATGTAGCAGAAAAATTTGTCATTCGCGTAGGTTGTCTAATAATGCAGGATAGTCCGTAAGAGCTCAATAAATTACTATACTGATCAGATTCATTGTTAAACTCAAAAATATTAGTATTCATATCACAAATAACTATTAAATTATTTTTTAACGACTCAAAATAGACTCTAAGTCACTAAAAAAATTTGCAGGTGAACTATGTATAGGCCTATAGACGCCAAGCAATTGAAGCGTAAGAAAATCAGTTTTCAAATTTAACAATTCACAGTCAGCAAAAGGTATATAAACAGTCTTGCAGCAGGAGCATACGTCTTCTTTTACGTAAAAAATTACCCCTTTACCTCGAGTATGACCAAATTTTGCATAGCGTTTATAATCAGAAATAATATAAAATTTTACTTCACTACTATGAATCCATATTTCTGTTAGAACAATAATTGTAGGCTTCAGATATAATGAGTTCAAATGTACCAAAAATAAATCAAAATTATGAGTAAAAGTTTCTCGGGTTTCACACCGAGAAACTTTCAATTACTTCGTAAGCTGCGAACATTTTGTTGGAATACGGTTATGTCATTTGCAAATTTTAACAAAGTACCGTTTTTAGTGTTTTTGACAGCCATTGAGAAATAAATAAATGATATTAAGACTATTAACAAGAACGTAAATAAAATCACAGCTTACTTATATCATCCACACAAGTCAATACAATGACTTGCTCCTTTTCTGCCTTTCGCATTAGGGTTTTTCCGTTTCGTATCCATAAGTAAGCATACTTTTTGGTCTTATTCGCCTCTGTTTGGCCTTACCAGCACATTGCTGTCATTCCTTTTGTCCTTTTGTGTCCTCTTCAGCAATCCTCATCTTGTTCGTGTGTCGAAGTTGGAGCAGTATATGAGCTGCTTAATATGGTCTTTCCGTCTTTTCTTTGGGCTACTTTGGGGTCTTCTTTCGTATGGATGATGATTCCAGATTTGCTTTATCACGAAACATTATGAAGTTCTAATGACCAGGCCTTGCCCACCTTAATATACATAATTGGCTTCTGCCACTATATCAGATGCTCTTCATGATACCCAAATTTCTCTATTATGTTTGATTCTCCGATATTTGCTCCAACGTTTTGGCCCAGGTACCTGTTTCATTCTTTATTTTAGAACTTAAAAAATATTTTCTATCAACTTTTCATTAAAATCCATGACCATGATCAATGCTGAAACACTGGTTTAATTATTGTTTCATAAAAATTTGAGTATTGTAAGGTTTAAAAGCCGTTTCGACGCATGTATTTCATTTGAGGTATGTGAAATAATATTGGATTAATTGATTTCATTGTGAATTTCAATTTTTTGACTGTCTTATGAGCTGATTTTAATCCTGCAGTAAAGCATTTTTTGAGAGTTTTTGACAGAAATGTGCCGGATGGTGTAGTTTTTCTGGGCTCTCAAAAGAAAAACGGAAAAATTTAATAATAATAAGTGTAATTTTTGCCATGAGGGTGTTATAAAAGGAATTAGGTGCGTAAAATGGATGGGAAGGTGGATTCATAATAAGTGCGCCCAGGTCGACACGAAGGAAATAGATTACCTTTAGCGGTGTACGGCGTGCGTAACTGACGATAAATATGCTTCCCTTCAGAATGAAATGCATATCTTCTAAAGACAAAGTAATAGACTCTATGGTTTCAGGCTTTACACTGTAGAAATATTTAGCATACATACTAAATTATATACTTTATATTTTTGGCATTGAATTTATTGTAATACGCGTTTCGCCGATCTATGGCAGAATCAGGTACAAATTCTTGGTTTGTTTTGTTTATTGACCGTTGCTTGTTGTAGTATTTACGGGGTTGGTTTTAGTGAGGTAGGTGATCGACCGATCATCTAGTTGACAGATGATCCTCCTTGATGATCCCCCTACACATCGCTCTTTCCCCCAAAAATTTAATCATGGAACTTATGACAATAATTTACATAAACACGAGAAATGGGTACAACGCCGATCTAGTACACAGAATACTACTGGAAAAACAGAACAAAAGCCATCAAAAAGATTTACTCCACTCAGCCTGCCGAACAAAAGGACTTCATGTGGTGCTCTCTCGCATTCCTGGGAGATATCTTATATAAGATTTAGAAGCTCCTAGTTAATGGTAAAGACAAACAAGAGAGACTTCAGTCAGGCATTTATTTCCATAATTGCTTTTTTTTTAACACTTTATATGTTGGGCAGAAAAGTAGAAACTTCTTGATACGAGTAGTGAGTAAATGCCTATTCTAATACAGTCTCGAAATTGACATGCCGATTTTTTAACGGTCTCGAAATTGACTAAAGCAATCAATTGCAGCCTAACTAGGACCCATTACGAATCTATTTCCGACTCAATCCAATCAACCCCACCCCCCACCTCTTCCTAGATCATTAAATGATGCAAATTATATGGGGATCGTATTAATATTTGACTTTTTATCATTACAGACGTTACAGAATAGCAATTATCTCGCTTTAATACCCATGATGAACAATTAGCAAACAAAGGGGAGCTAATTATAAGTAAAAAATCATCCCCAGTTCCAGCTTAAGATTTCCAAAACACGGACATACACGCTAAGCAGTCATCCAAGGAGAAACATTTATTACGCAGTATCACTGCGGTCGATTTGAGAATGCACTTCCATGAACTGTCTTGAAGGTCACGTCCAACCTGCACGACCTACTCAGCTACTGCGAGTGTGTTGTTCTAACTCTTCTCGCAAGGTGGTGGCACCATGCAGAGGACGAGTCAAACACGCTTTATCGAGATCCGTTGGCAAATTCCACGACGTACGTATATGCGACCGTATCCACGACGTAAAAAAATGAATATTTAATCCATGACGTTGTCGGGAAAGAGACTGCTAGACACAAGATGAATTAAATGGAAATTAAACATGATTATCTGTTTGTTTATTCGTCAAACGATGCATTATTTGTGACTGCGTAGGCTATTTTATTTAATACGTGCAATAGGTTAATCGTCACCTGTAAGTAGTGCAATACAATTTCCTATGAATTATTTACCTTTGCTGCGACGAGTCTTAAATTGTGTGATGTATGAGTCTTTGACGTGATCGCATAGAAATCAAACTGACACCTTTTCCGCGATATCTACCGTTTATATAAACAGCTTTATGTAGCCAAAACATTTAAAAGAAATCAACTCCTCTGCTCTCTCTTCAATCACTTTTTCTAGACTTTGATGGTGTTGCTGTCAATCAATGCTTCCAGTCACTCATTGAATATCCATTGGTTTTCCCTTAGTCTGAATTTTCTTCCCACGTCCTTCGGAGTACCGGCTTGTTAAAACCACGAACCACATTTTCACCGGATTGTTTTTGGAATGCAGTTTTGTTTTGATGTTCGTTATCATATTTTTAACTGTTATTCTAACCAGCGAATCCTAATTTCTGAGAATAAAATTTCGTATGTACCAATATGTTTCTTTTTATTTAGAGGAATGGTATTTTAAGAACTTTATTTCAGGAACAATAGCGTGCGTGATTCCATTTAATACAGAGTCAGATGCACGAATCGAGGCATGATACTTCAGAATATAATAACCCACATGTAATTTCATTTGTACTTCCATAATTATACTTTTGTAGTGAATAGTAATTTTTAAATACATGCACAGGCTTGATAATTGTGAATGTCAGAATGAGTTTTCGGAACAGTTAATGACAGTGGTTTTGATTATTTGTTATTTAATCGCTATCGGAATTTGGGCTGCTTCGGTGGGCTGTGGGCCAAGGTAACGGGACTCGATTTCGTTTGCAAGTAGCTTCAATAAAACGTACAATTTAAATATCGAAATACTTTAATTGGTTGTTAGCAAAAAAAAAATAATTACATGAGTGGGTCATTGCAGCAGCCTTAGGCGATCACATTGAAATAGACAAAGAGTTATTTCAATCAAAAAGGAGTAATAATGACAACGTATTTATGTACTAACATATTTAGGAAGGTAATTTATTACTTAAAACCACCGATACCGTATTTCTGCGTGCAGTAGACAGCGTCATCTGTTTTAAAATAATGATGACCATCTGTAATCAACAAATAATCATTACATCCTTCAAAATGTGTATTTCTACATCGCCTGTACCCTGGAGCTTAGACCAAAAGATGATATTTGCATGACATAGGAGAAGTGAAGTAACAATGAAAATAATCAACTCTTACAAAAGAGTAATTGAACCAAATTTGGTATTTAAAGGAGAATCGGGTGGCTTCTTTGAGATATTCATTAACAATAAAATATGGCTTATAATATTTATAATGTAGCATAATATAATAACGGTATAGCTTATCAGTTAAAAATATTTAAGGTGACTTTTTAAAGAGGAACCATGTAAGTATTTGAACTGTTTGGGGAGTTGATTGTATTGACGAAATCCAACCACCCCGGGGTCAAGATGACATTTCCTTGTCCTCGCAAAACGTGTAAATTACAGAGACTTATGGTGAGATGATTATTTACATCACAGTTATTATTGAAGGAATTGAGATTATCGTGAATGAACGACAGTGCAATTAAAATGTAAAGACCTACGTGGTGTCATTAGCAGCTTATGTTTTAAAATAAATTGAATAGCTGTGGATATAACATTGACTAATAAGCGAACTGCATTTTTTCGTATTTTGAAAATACTAATGGATGATGGAAGGAGACCCAAGAAATAAAGCTATATATGATGTGAGAGTAGAATTCCCCAAATTCAGAGTTCTGAGCAGTCTCCCTAATGAACTTAATAAGTTAGCTACTTGATCTTAACGCTCAAGTTTCTATCAAATTCCCAGGTCATACTAGAACCCAGATCCCCAAAGTTCGGATTTTTCGTCCGCTGGGACGCGCAAGCCTGCGGTTAGTCGTCAATTACTCCTAAACGGTTAGTATCTGTCCTTTTTCGACTACTTCATTGTGTAGCCATTAAAATTTCCTGAAGATTTATACCTTTCTCTTCTTCATAGACCTCACGATTACCATAAAACAATCATCTGAAATAGAAAATTATGATAGGCAGATATAAGAAATGCATAATATAAGCCAAATTTTCCACAGGGGTGGCTTAGGGGTAAGGTTGTGGGTTGTGGAGTGGAAGGTCGGGAGTTCGAATCCAGCATGGGGAAATAATTGATCTTTTTTTCATAGCAAGTTTCGCTAACATCTTTGGAAATTTTAGATTCACCATCGCAATACCTTTTAAAACTTTTTTTTGCTTTATTTTACTCCCTAAATTTTCATTAATGACGGCGAATGCCCAACTCCGAAGACCCGGTTTCTCAGCGAAACCTTCTAAACTAACATTCTCACCTCCAATCTGTTGACGGCGTTTTATAGATCTCATCGAGGCCTACAACCTTACGTCTACCCTTACTCTCTATCAATTATAGTTCGCAAACTTATGGTAAAAACGTGTAACAGACAAATCATGAACTAATAGTGAGATATAATAGGTATTTCATGAGTTATCTAACGATTTTCAAAGCCATAAATATTACTGCTCGCATATAAATAACGTTTAAAGCTTGGAAATTTACTTTCCCTGTGACTTTAGAGACGTAAGTTGTATTAAATATATTAAGGTAGGTTTTCATTCAGCTTACATACTTCCCTTTTCAATTCATATAAGGTTCATTCCCTTTCATTCTATTTATGGATATATATTATTATGATATGGATATTATTTGTCGGCCTCGGTGGCGGCGGGGTAACGTCCTCGCCTGCCAACCCAAAGGTCGCGGGTTCGAATCCCGCCGGTGGAGGATTTTTCTCCTCCCTGGACATGGTTCTGTGTGTTCTCCTTTGTTATCGTTATAACGCCTGATGTAAAATGGCCCTCGAGGCTGTATTCAGGTTGATGAAATAAATAAATAAATATGGATGAATTGAAAAAGGGATGTATGCAAGTTCCATGTTAATGTACCTTAGGCGGTAGAATACTTAAATAATAATACTTTTGTTGAAATCACGTCATAACTTTCCGTTCATAAATAATATTTTGCCTTTGATGTGATAGTTTTTCACTTTCTAATTTATATTACGTAGCAATAACATAATTTGGCTCAATTATAACATTTTTTTCCTAACAAAAATAAGGTTTGCAATACGTGGTACCGGCACTTACGTTTAATTGATCCTCGTAGCAATAAGCCGTCGAAAATTTAGAGAGAGAATTTCCGTCTCTTCTGCAGGCTATCAACCATTTTCTCCTCTTCTTCGAGTCTTTCGGGATGTAAATAAAAACATTTTCCGGCGTGGAAGTTGAGGTATTTGAGCAACAAGGCACGATGCAGGATTTATATACCTTTCCCGGTTTTTTCTCGTTTAGATACATTCTGCTCAAATGAAATGATCAAGTAAGATTAGTGAATATCAGTAAATATGAAATAAATGCAATCATTTACGCCAAATGCTCGTTCCATCAATAACATCCGCCTACTTTCTCGTCAGAAGGTAAACAACAATCTATAGCGATACCGTTCCGTGACGTCACGCGTCCATTCCCCGATGACGTAGTGTTTTCAAGCTGGCGAGAAAGAATTATTTTTAAAGACTGATATCCCTGCAAAAAACCGCTTGCCATCTGTGAAATTTTCGCTACATCCATTTTAGATAGTGTCCTTTGGATATAAGTGGTTATAAAAAAATGTGCATGTTCCCCATTGCTAATATTCCATATAATATTCCAAGACTATTAAGTTTCGTTGGGGTCATTGTTGCCCGCTAGTAATTTTTAATTAATTTTACTCCACTCGCACGAAGCAACTGATGCGCAAATCGTCATAAATATCTTTAGTGCGATCATAAGATTTGGAAGAGATTCTGTAAAATCCCATTCCACGATATATTTAAAGAAAAATCTAGAGACACCCAATTAGAAACTATAACCTTGGCGATTTTAAATGTCTTCTCAACATTGGTATATCTATAAGGAGTCCAGTTTCTTATGCCTCATCATAAAATTCAGGAAATTTTGAAACATCTAATTTCAATTCTTCATTATTCGCCAAAAGCAAAGTTTTTTTCTGCACAACCTCGAATAATATAGCTACATCTTGTACGGACTTTGATCTAGTTCGAAGTTCAATATTAAATCCGTCAAGACATTCCAATTTATCCTTTTGCAGTTCATATCTTAGTGTGAGTCCTGAATTCGTGGCCAACTCACCGGCCATTCGTTTTTTACGATGAATTCGTCTTTTTATTGGAATACCGTAGGCCTCTGATTGGAATAGCAGTCCTAGTAATTGTCCAGGAATGAATTGAAATTTGCTAGCCTTGACTACGACGAAATTTCAAAGCCTCGGAAGTCCTCTATTTGCCTTTGAAAATATCTAGGTTTTGTCGAGACAGTGATGAACGATCCTTGAAATTGTCGTGGCGGTTTAGTTGTCCGATTTAGCCGCGTCTTTTCTGAATGAGGGCCCAGGCAATTGGTTTTTCAAATTTTCAAGCTTGTTCAGTTATATCATAAGAAGAATCTGGGAACCTTAATTAGTAAGGGTAAGAAAGAGCGTTCTACATTGGCAGAAAAGTTATTTTTTGCTCTTGTGGGAGATGGTAAGTAAATGAAATGCACACGAATGAATCCACTAACTCACGCTGCTTTGAAGTCTTACGCTCTTTCAAAAGGTTTTCCTACAGCTAACGGCCACAATTCTCCACAGTACTCTTCTTTGGAAACGTAGCCTATGACTAGTTGATGAGCGAAGTTAATCCTTTTTCAAATTTTAATTGTTGTCATTAGCTACCCGGAAAATCCAGATAACGGGGAATGTGACCAGCATGCATGGAGTCACTTGGAATAGAATCCGGTTTGATCGTCATAATTTCCCCTTTCGAGATTTGTTTTTTTTTCTGTGTTCCATGACTCAATGTCAGACGTGAAATACAACTTAAACTCACGGGGCACGTTCTTGCCCCAACTTAAACTGTTTTCTTGGCCTGTCAATGAGCATAAGATTTCATGATTACTTAGCAGAAATGCAGTGCCTATTTATTATGTTGACTTTCTGTACTAGCAATTAAGGAGCAATTGGATATATATTTCCAATATCCTCGCTATGTATGGTGCAAGTGTCGCTCCTCCTAACACATTCATACATCATTTCATTTACGTCATTCACCCTACATACATTTTTTTCCCAAGCAGACTGATGCATTCCCAACTTTATCCCATGTTTGGAATGTGTTTCTCTAGATGCGAATTGGGTCTCTCTTTTGCACTGCTAGCATTCAGTCTTGGGGTCACCCATTAAAAACGAACTGATGATTGTGCTTACAGCCCTGGGCCGCCCATCATTACGCCTACAACCCCATCTGTAGCCAGATCAATGGTATTGGCAAATAAATAGAGAGTTGGAGGGCGCATAAGCTATCACCTTAGCCAATTTCACTGCGATCTGTTTGAGTCCCAGTAACCCATGCCTGTTTCCCCAATGCATGAAGTGACGTATTTCCAACTGTGAGTTCAAGGGTGTAGAGTTCGTTAAGGGCGTTCGTCATCTTCAACATAGCCGTGAGAAACCAATTGCAAGGTGATGGCGTATTCAGACCGTCACCTCGAAATTTCTATTGATGATGAAAATCTCTATTGATGAATTTCTCCAAGATATATATCTAATCGTTGGGAAGCGTGTTTGTATAATGTGACGCCTCGCATTTGGCTTCTCGCCTCTGTGACTTTGTCACAAATTGATTGCGTTTATTGTTGGATCGGTTCATTCAAGGTAGAAACGCACGTCTTGTGTACCCCTTGAGACAAATTGAAGTGTTATATAGCTATCCATAGGAATTCTATCCATTCTTTAGACATAGTTCCCTGAGCTTTTATCATGTTTTATCAAAAGAGTTGGTTGCCGGTCAAAACATGTGAATATTAGGACGAGCAGTAATAAATTGGATGGAAAATGATATGCTAGAAGTGATTAAAATGGGTAGTTTCCAGACATAGAGGTGAAAAATTAATTTTTACCTAATGTATGATACACTTTTTTTCGCCTCTATTTATTTTGCTCTCATTTTCCGCCTGCATCGTTTATTATTCCATCGCAAAATGATTAAAGATATGTGATGTTCAATTGGATGCCTATCTTGTTATGCTGTAATACTTCTTGAATCTGCCAACCTCTGAATGCAATTAGTAAGTAAGTTCTATTTTCAAGTGTAGCACCGTTCTCCTTGTTTTGAACAACTTACTTGCCTTGTTTCAGGAAATGACTCTGTTATGTGGTTATACTCATCAAATAGTATGCTGTAAACACATTTTGCTGGCGTAATCAAAAGGTTGACATTTCGTAGTTTCATCGCTATTTGGTCTCCAGGTTGGTTCAGACGTTGTCCAATTCATGACCGTAGAGCATTTTATAATCCACGAGAAAACTCTTATGCTTACTTTTATGCCCCAAATCATCTGGATTGTTTTTAACACGTTCAGGACCGAGGACGCACACGCTGCGTCCTAACGTGCGCCCGCCAGGGCCTGCGGACGCAGCGTGTGCGTCATGAAGTGTGTTAAAGAAGTGTGTTTAAATGCCGTATTAAATTTTTTCTTTTTTTTTGGCCCCTGGGGATAGGTATCCATATTCAGGGCGGTCCTGAAAGTGTTAATCCAGTTGATTAATCATTCAATTCATATATAAAAGTCGTGTGCGTCGTTTGGTTTTATAACCTCGTGTAATTTCGAACTGTCATCGGAATCCGTGTTTACTGAGGGAATATTTGCATTTCTGTGGAATATATTCTTGAACGCTGGTGAAAACTTTAATTTAAAGTCGTTTAGTGCACAATTGTGTAAACCAGCGTCTTTTGTAAACCACTTTAAATACGTTTCACGGAGGCTGATACACTTTTTTTACCCTCATATGCATTCATTCATATTTCTTTTGTTATTAGAGAACTCAATTGTTTGAGCCTGCATCGTTTGTTTTTGCTTTTACCTCTTCTCTTGGCCTTTGATATCGAAGCAGTGATGACGACCCTTTTTCTAGATCTTATTTAGTTACTTTAACCTCCAAGACTAGTGTTTGTGTTATGTTTGCTCGTAAATCATGCCTCATTTTAGGTGCTCACAGTTTATGACCTCCGGAATTGCTCTAATAAGTTCTGTATTCCCCGATCCTCTTGTGCTCATGTACGCAAATCAAAGCAGGTGATTAATTGGTGCTCCATTATTCTTTCCAGTTAATGTTTTCGACGGGGAGCAGCTGAACCTGACAAGGATCAGCCGCACGGAGATGGGAGCTTACCTGTGCATCGCCACGAACGGAGTCCCCCCATCGGTCTCTAAGAGAATCATTGTCGACGTTGAATGTGAGTATTCGATTCCAAACATCCACGCAGTTTTGCATTCAAACCTTAGGAGGATTTCTTGGCTTCAGGAAGTAGAGATAGTACTCATATGCAGTTCAAGTAAAACGATTTAAAAAATGCATATTCTACTCTATTGTAGTGTTCTTCCTGAATTGAAGAAACGTTTCTAAACATTTTAGCTATCTCTGCAACGTTGACAGCGGTGTAAAGAAGCAGTCAAATTTCAATGACCTTTAATCAAACAACTTTATATATTGGGAGTCCTCTTGAGAGCTCCTTTTGATAATATTTATTTAAAAAAAATACATCTATTCGTAGTGATGCTTGATATGCTTAGAAAAACATAATTTCCTAATTTTTCTCCGATGAGACCTCATGAGGAATAGTAGCATTAGGCTCATTAGCTAATAAGCCCATTTATGTACATGATCATCTTAAGGATGTATGTGAGTAGTAAAATGATGGTTATACATCATCATAGTTACTTAAGATTCTACAATGGCCGCGGCAAAGTTTCAAAGCTTTGATGTTGGTACCTACGTGTATCTTCCTTGCTAAATGTTTCTTATATGCTATCTATATTGAAATTCTAGAATGTCATATATACGAGAGACAAAGTAGCATTCTCGTTTGCAATGTTATTCCTTTCTCTTGTGGTTATGCAAAATATCGAAGCGAATATTGAAAAATGCGTGCTAGAGATACTTGCATATTCTGGATACAGATGTGACCTAATATCTTAGTTTCACTTTGCTGGAATGAAATGCCTCAGCCCCTGCTATGCATCATCAATGTTGAGAGTCTCACGAAACCAGGTCCCACCTAAAGTAGTCAATACACACCGCAGAACAAGTGGACAACCGCCCTCAGTGAAGCGCTCCAGTTTCCACTCTACACTTAGGAGAACAAACAGTCGAGAGTTTGGGAGTTTTTGTCTAACACGGCGTTATAAACTACCAGCGATCGTGCTTTTGCCTGAAAACCACAACGCTACCTTCATATTCGAGTGTTTGAAACTCCAATGTTCCTGAAGCACAATCTCCGGCTGACCTGCTAGCGTAGGTAATTGACCCGAAATGGTCATAACTCATTAGAAAAGAAATTTTTACGTGACACCACCAAATCTTTAATTTCAGAAATTTATGTGTACATATATGTATATATATGCATAAATAAAACAGTGATACACTAAACAAACACAGAAACACGCAAAAAGGACACTCACAAAAGAAAACTTGTACGTTTCGGCGTCAGGACGCCATCGTCAGCGGTAGAGGAATCATTCCTCTACCGCTGACGATGATTCCTCTACCGATGACGTTGATTCCTCTACCGCTGACGATGGCGTCCTGACGCCGAAACGTACAAGTTTTCTTTTGTGAGTGTCCTTTTTGCGTGTTTCTGTGTTTGTTTAGTGTATCACTGTTTTATTTATGCATGTGCATCGTCGCCGAGAGCGATTTTCTACCAAGACATTATATGTATATATATATATATATTATATAATATCTTCTCATAAAACGCACATGGCGAATGAAATCACAAATATAAATATAGTTTTAAAAACACAGACACACGGAAATACGAAGGACACTCACAAAATATTTTACGGGACGTTTCGACGGTCAGGCCCTCATCGTAGGAAACAAGAGACTAATTCTAGTTGATTAGTAGGAGTCAGTCTCGTGTTGCCGACGATGACGGCCTGACCGTCGAAACGTCCCGTAAAATATTTTGTGAGTGTCCTTCTTTTCATTTCCATGTACCTGTGTTTTTAAAACTATATTTATATTTGTGTGTATATATATGTATGTATAATATTTTTATTTTCATTTTTATTATCAACAATCACGAAAACAGCTCTTATATGGCTTTTATATGGGGGTATTAACAATTAACAACGGACGATCACATACGACCACGTCCTGGGAGGTGAAAACTCCTCTCCAGGTGGGAATCAAAGCCGCGACCGGTCGGGGTTAGCAGGCGACGTCTTCACCACGCCGCCACCGAGGCCGGCAAAAAAAAATGAATGGCTAAATTTAATTTCGCATTGCCTATTGGCCTACTCTTGTGGCGATATCACTTTTCGTTGTATTATTTAAAAATATAAAGCAAAGCATCCTTAAAACTAAACCACTTTCCGCGATCCCTATAGTTTAATATTAAATACGATAAATTAAGATCCCTGACAGTCTGTTGGTCCTTGTCTTCGCTTACAAACGTATGGCGGAGTTGTGAAACTACCTCTTATTTCACTCCAATACCATCCCTGAGGACAACATTAAATATTAAAACAATATTTAATATGTCCTTGATAGATTTTTTTAATTGAACGACTTGTTACTTAAATTTTTCACGTTTATCACTTGCTATTTTTAATTTCATACCACTTAATATTTTATTAAAAACTATGGATATTTACTTGTTAACGCTCTTGTGAATTTATCGCTTCGTCTTATTTCCTTGATATGCATAATTATTCGCCATAACCCTAGGGTTGAGTGATTGTTATAGCTCACTATAAATAGGCTGATTTACACTTTTTTGATATTTTTTGTGTCAATGGTGCCATATTTCTGTTGGGTTATAAATACTGACCCCAAAAAAAACAGGCATTACTTCTCCCTTTACAAGCTCCTCGTGGTAATTGCAACTGAATGAAAAACGTTAAGCAGTAGACAGTGAAGGGACTTATGAAAATTATGCTCTCAGAAAGGTAGATAAGAGAGTTCATATGAAGGCCTGAAAAGGATGAGGAGTAGAGATTCGTGGCAAGGGAAGTTGGTGAAAGGGTGTGTGGTTTTAGAAGTAAGGGACCCTTTGAGAACGCAAGGGTAAAGGGACAAAGTGTAAGGGAGAGGACGGATGTAGGAGGGGCTGACCGCCAATTCACATAAGGATTGAGCGGCGAGGGATATTTGAGGTTTTGGCTGCATGGCATATTCCATTTTCGGCTCTTTAGTGCAAAAGTAATTCAGAAGTGACATCGACGCGTTCATGCCTAAATACATGAGAGTGACATCGAGAATTATTGGCTATTAATCCTTTTCATAAGCACTGTGCGTCGTTCATCATGTTTTCATTCTATTTCCGAGAAAGCCTAATAATTATACAGCTACGCTTTCGGTGATAAGTGGATTCCATATTTGCCAACCATGGTCTAGGTCAAGACGAATGCTAAACTTACGATAGTACTCACTCAGTAGAAGAGAAGCTTGATGGGGAAAAATTGACGTGCGTAGATATGGAAGGGGTGTAGGTTAGCAAAGTAATGAGCCGCTCCCTTCCCCACAGGGAGACAAGGATATTCGAGAACTGTTCAATCCGGAAAAAGGCTCTTGAATTCGCCGTCGCTCATATTAAAGGCATCTTCTCTTTCCCTGAAGAATCTCCTTCTTCTCACAACTCCACCTTCTTCCTCCTCTAATTCTCTCATTAGCCACAAATTAATCATACCATCCACCATATTGTTTAAGATTCCGATACGGAATTATAATCTCACCCAACTACGACCACTCGGATTTCATTCCGGCACGGAATCAGTAAATTTCAAACAAAATCTAATCTCGAAGGTTTCAAGCACACCAAATCTCATTCCGTATCGAAATATTCCGGGCGAGTCCTTGGTTTCGTATCGGAATGAATCCCGAACGATTCAAGCACAACCCCCCTGGTACGGTATCGTGTGACGTTAAACGGTTATCTGGTAAGCTGAGAAACTTGTAGTAAAGACGGTTTTATATTGCGCGCTCTTTTCTTAAATTTGTTTTCACATGATAATCTTTGCGTTGATCGTTACTCTGAGAATACAATTTAATCAGTATAGTGCCAAAAATATCGATCTTGATTTTCGGTGATGATGGCGATCTTCATTTTGTTGGAGTGCAGGGATGACGTCAAGCGGAAGATTTCTGCTTACTATCCGTCTTCTAGAGTGAGACACAAGTCCAATATATTGGCACAGCATGGTCCAAGAAGCCACCGCCATCTCCCAGGTAGCATTTCAGAATCGCCAGAGTAGCGTTTAGCAAACAGATCTGTCTTATCCCGCAGGAGGTGAGGCAGTATTGTGACAACCAGTGCTTTAAAATACAATCACTGGTGAATAAATGTCGTCAATAAGGTAGAATTTATTAAATTATGCATCCGAAACGTCCATATTTTCACCAGCCGTAAAATTTTTTCAAGCCAAAAGGGAATCAACATTAATGAATGGAATGGATGACACGGTTTTGCGTTGATTGTATGGAATCTGTAAATGTCAATGAAGATTGTTCTTTGAATTCGTATAACAACATTGGCAACGGTTATTTTATGACGCAAATTGCATTATTATTAGCAGTTGGAATGGTCGGCAATAATGGAATGCTTGACGAACTAGTTGACAGTCGAGATAATTCTGGCGTCGGCGTTATGCTACTCTTTATGTGCAACGCAATATGCCTAGGTCTCACCACAGATTCAAGTCCAATGTCACCGACGGATTTCTGCAACCAATGAGCTCTGCATGCATCTGTCGACTTGGGATTGGGATATGAGAGTAAAGTTTCCAGTGGTGCTGTGGTTTCAATCCTCGATATGAAAAATTTGTAGTCCACCAAAACAATCTGATTTAGGCACTGATGATCTTTGAGGGAGTATTTAGAAATTTGAAAGAAAATTTCAATGGCAATTGATCCACAAATAACATGTATGATATACATGTAAGGTTTTGATAGTTTTTCCATTAATTTTCGTATACATTCCTATCATCACTTGAAAAATTTGTATCAATTGAATTTGCATTAAGTGTCGATGGTATTGACTATCTTATTTTTTAGCGATGACCTAATATTATAGCTAAAATGTAACGATTTCTTAAAATTGTGCTCATTAAAATGTCAACATGATCTGCATGGCTGCTATCTTTCTGCGTCACATCAAACGGTCATCATGTACCACCGACACGCAGGATTGAGTTAAGGTCTGGACAAGCAAGGGTTAGGATGACACACACTTCCGGGTTTTCCGGCCCTCTTTTTTTATTTCCTCTTCCGGTTGACCTATTTCTCATGAACTGTGGTGATTTCATTTTTCCGTTTTTTTTCTTGCCTCGGGAGAGAGTCTGCTGGCTATGGGTTATATATATGGTATATACGATCTGATCGTGGGTTGGCAGGCCGAAGCGAATTAAGGCGAAGAGGATATCCCAGGGCGGAAAATGGAAGTATATACCGAGAGGGTTAGTGGAAGTTGGGATATTTTGAGAAGATAGGACTAAAAAATTGGTAGTTGAAATAGTAATTGCAATTCTTCTGTGAGCACCGTATCAATATCATGATATGTAGAGTATAGTACGACTATTCGAGCAGACTGCAGTGATACTCTCACTAAATTACCGCAATTTGACTTCAGTTATTGCTGTTACATGCTAGCAACAAAAAATGAAAAGTTGCCGATACGTCATTGACATTTGATTCTGCGAAAGTTTCCGCTTTGTATGAATGGTTTTTCGCAGAAAATCGGATCTTTATTATTTAGAAAAATACTATTTTCCTCAATGATCTACTCATTCTCGCATTTCACACCATGCAATTTCATGTTCAATTTGAGAATAAAATTACTTGAGTTTGTAACTTATGTAAAAATTTAATATTTTTATGTTCATGTTGATTGTAATCAACACGTTTTTCTAAAGCTAGGTAGTATAGGAACAAATTAAATTCAAATTGTTTTACTATGTGATGATGACGATACGATGCGATATAATATTACCAGTGTAGCCGAACCCATGCACGCTTCTGATAGAAGCCACGAGTCTGCCGCGTCCGATGGCGAAAAAATCCCCCCGGTCCCATTTAATCTCCCGGGGCTCTCGGCGTTGGCCTTCGATCCCGAGGACACCCGCGTGAGCAACAGTAGGCCTCTTCCCCGGACCAGTTTCCTCCCTCATCCTCCATTCCACCTCTCTCAATGCCCCTCGCCCATTTCATTTCCCAGAGGCCGCCCACCCAACCACTGCATGCATAGCGACTATTGCTATGTCATCTGCCGACTCTTGACCCACAACCTGTGATGCATGCTTGTAATTGTGCCGACGCCCGCTTCACTCCATTCCCACATCCCTCTTAGTCTGTTTTTTTGAAATTAGCTTACATTACAGTTCCTAAGTGCTTATTATAGTATATTGAAATATCCTCATTGGCGCACATGATTTTTTGAAGTAAATATTGCTCAAATTATCCACAAATTCACAATTTACTATTGGTAAATACTTTAACAACTTTAAGGAATCTCTCCACTGCCACTCTCTCTTGAATTTTAAATCAAAATAGATTTTCTTTTTTGTTTATTTTTTGTTCAAACGCAACTTAAACTTGTGAAGACGAACTGCTTCCGCCGTGTAGATGTGTTTTACTACCGTTTTTAATAATCATGTTCTTTATCTTTTGCTTGATCCCTGTAGATGTCAATAATTGGACAGTTTGTAACCAGAGGAAAATATTTATATTTGTTTATTATTTTTGAATCTTTTATGATAGTTACGTGATCCTTTCAGGAAATGTTGATTTGCTCCCATTTCCGACAGTCGTTTTCACCATGCTCTTTTGTTTTTAATTAGTGTTTAATTTGCACCGTAGTTAAATTGCATGCATCTTTTTATGCCTTTACGCTAAAGCACGAGTTTCATTGACGGTGGTGTATAAAAAGCTTCTTTATCCCCATGACACCTTTCCATGATCTTAATCAAGTGCTGTTGATGAAATTCCTGCCGCAATCCTCATGGAGATGTGGCTTGATTTTTCCCTCCGGAAATCGGTTAGATACGCTCTCAAGTCGGGTTCTGAGCCAACAATGGAACGCATTAGCGGCCCTGCGTTGGAGACACCCATCTAACTCACAAAGCACACGAGAGCATAAAGTACGTCTCCTCTCTTATCTGTTGTAACGACTCCCCTCTTAAAATGTATAACCTCAGCCGCCACCCTGCGATCTCGGCTTGTGCGCTATATATTTCGGCCATACGTGGGCCGCATGCCGAAGTATCAGTTAGAACCATAAGTGTTGGCTAGGCACGTGGACGCCGGCCTATTGGAGGAGGGAGAAAACGGAGAAGGGAGAGCCTTTCAGAAGTCTGGAAAACACCTTCTCGCTTTTCTTTCCGTTGAGAATGAATCCGCTGCCGTGTGTGTTTTTTTTATCTCCTGCCGCTTACACTGTTCTCTCTCCTCCATTCTCTTCCTAGTACTATACAGTATTCTCTTCAGACCCTCTTCCCGTACAATTCTTTCTCCTTTTCTTACAGCCTGCAGCAAAACGCCTCGTCCTACACCCCGTCAAACACGCCAACTATCCACGCGCTTTCGGTTATCCAGCCCCCACCCCCTCCCCACAACCAACGCCCCTTTCCCGTCAAGGGGATCGTTCTGATTGTAATCCACCCATTCACATTCAGGGGCGCTAGGGAGTTGTATCCCCCTGGACCAGTGGCTGGGGATGGAATGCCGCACCTTGGAAACGCCCGGTTTGGAAGTCGGTGCGCGGGTCTCTTACGCAGCCGTTCGGAGGCTTATTGAAGGCGTAGTATGTGTAGAAGTGCTGGAGAGCCTTTTGTTTTTTTTTTATAAGGGAATGAATTGAGAAGCGGCTGGTCAAATGGGTCTCTAGTATAGAGCTCATTCGATATTGGTAATCATTGAATGCGATATTCCGGAGATATCTTATTGCTATAATAATCGTCCAGGCAATGAGATGTTATACGTGGTGGTGGAGTGTAACTTGTGTTGCATATATGCGATGTGTTCGATATGTGGCACATGATATATACGACACAAACGATCTGCGATGCCCACGATGCACAATTCATGAAATATGCGGTATCCTGCGATGTGTGATGTATTTGAGGAGCGCTACAAGATTACAAGATGCCAAGTATTTAATTATCGATATTCTCTGTCGTTTGATAGGCAATATCTCGCGATGTGCGATGCATCGCATCTTTTTCAATATAAACTATTCATCACGTTGGAATATTGCACACCACTCTTAAGACACTTTTTCTTTCCGGGCAGGGGATAGCGGGGCGTGGTGGGGTTGGGCGAGTGGAAGGAGCTGAGCAGAGGAGATGGGATTGGGGGGATAAGGTGGGCTCGCGCGCACTCAAATTGCGAGGTTTTCCGTTGTGAAGGGGATTCGCGTTTCACCGGAACACTTCTGATTAGGCCCGCTTTTTTCCACCCGGAGTATCATCGTGCTCAGGGGGAAGGTGTTGTTTCAAGTCCTCCCAAGGAGGCTACGACCACGTGGGATGGAATGGGAACCGAGATGGCAATGTATTACTCCTTCTACGAAATGGACCCTTTTTCGACTAGCTATGAACCTTGGGTATCCTAAAGTTCATCCTTCAATGCTTGGTAGTCATAATAATAGTATTTTTGAGGTGTATGGCATCAACTGTTTCGCCATGGGATGGCGGGGAAAATGTTAAAACTGGCATTTTTTAAATAAAATATCTAGCATATATTTTCATGATATTTTAAATGGAACTCTAATTATGCAACAGTTACTGCTTTTATTGTTAATGGTGTACATTTTTAGTATTTGATGATGGCTCAATTCAGGTCTTATGAACTTGGAGACCACTTAAGGCTCCCGCTATTTTGTTTGTAACCATAATTTGTATCGATCGTGTGGGAGTAAATTAAATATTATTATTGTTAATGCTCCAAAGAACTACTTCAAGGTTATCATGAACCCTTAAAATCGTTAACAAATTAATAGCTGAGTGCATTAAATCTTTTAATCAACACTATGTAACGTTTTTCCTCTCGTTTTAAAGGAAACGGTTATCATAAAAAATATATATACATCAATAAAACATTTTATAATACTACACTTCCCAATAGTAAATGCATTTATTATGGGCAATTATTAGACACGACAACACAAATAACCAATGTTTACTCAGGTAATAATATTGGATCCAATTTACTAATAGAATTACATTAGTTTTCAAATTTCGCTAATTAAATTTTGATGATACTGTATATATATTTTCATTTTCAAACTTATTTAGTTCATTTATTGGGATTTAATGATGATTTCACTAATCGTGATCTTGGAAGTGTCTGCTGGCGTAAGATCTCCTATTTCACGTAGGTACTTCTCTTCCTGCTCCCTCTCGAAATGCTCCTATAACATTCTCTCTCGGCTTCTCTCTTTTTCTCGTTCACTCCCGGCAGCGTGTGTTTTTATCACTTTCTGCCTTCTGCACCTTCCATGTCTCCAATTTTTACTCCAGGATATCTCTTTTTGTGCCCACTTTCCATCCCCCTCTTTTAACTATAATACCTCTTCTTTATTTATTTTCCCCGTTCCCTAGTTTTGGTTTCCCTCAATATTTATTTATCTGCAGATTCTTGGTTGCTTAATTGTAATTTTCTATATTAATTTATCATTTTGTTGGTAAAGGTGAGCTTTCGTCTCGCCAGCGTAAACACGTTTTCACCCACTTTCAACAGACATATCGGCACCAAATTCATCTCACTTACAATACAAACCTTGCGCATTAGTAAAATACTTGCAACATAACAATGCATCAACTACTTTAGGAATGGCAAACTCTCAAACCTGAGAATAGCGTTTTTTGCTCTCCGCCATCTTTTGAAAAAATGCTGTTTCGTCTTCTCCACCATAGATGGCGCAGCGATTGAGCAGAAGGTTCTCTACCCTATACACCCCTCTCCTTTACACTTTTTTCCCGCCTTCCACTCGTACTCGCCCCGCTAAAGCCATTTGCTTCAATGCAATTCCATTCATTCCACCGCACTAAAAACTTTACATATTCCTTCAAATGGAGGATTTACACTTCCTAATCGGACAGAAAACACAATTCTACTACTTGGTAATACATTTCATGTTTTATTGAGGGGAGGGAAAACCTTGATAAAGCAAATAGTATCATTCAAATGATAATTTACGAGCTCTGAAAAGAAATCTTTGAGCCTTACTCCGACGAAACTAAAGTCTGGATCGCAGAAATTTACGTGTGAGTACAGGATTGGAAAATCATGGCGAACACAGACCACACAGGCAAGTCAATAAATTATTTACGCCAACAGACCCATCCACTCTAATTGGAGAATGAAAATTGGGTGACTTTTGCAATGCCAGATTAGGAGCAGTCTGTTTTTCTTAGTTCCCCATGTATTCATGCCAGGTCCATAGCTGAATTGCAAAGCTATCGCGTCACCTCAACACACAAAGTATGGATTCGAGAGAGTTGGTTGTAAAAATGGAAAAATATCTTTGGAAAATTTGCTAGAGGAGTGGCAAATATCTTTTGGGTGTGCGAGATGGAGAATGCAGGATTATATTTTGTGCGTACTGCCTTCTTTCAATTGGAGCTGGCTTCTTTATAAGGAGAGGTGTTAAATTAGTTTGTATGCCTCCTTTCGAGCAACCGTAGTGCTTCACGTATAATCACCCCGATTGTTCTACAGAGATATATCTGCAAAAATGGCAATTGCTATACAGCCATTCGCAAAACTACAGTTGTCTGGCAAGATCCCTCCGTGGAGGATGTAGAAGTTGCCGCATATGAAATGGATGTATGCGTTTCTAATGCGATATTTCTGTATACTTTTAACAGTGAAATACTTAGAGACATGATTATTCTTCTTAAACTTGGTATAAGGACTACGATACTAGTACGGCGATTTTTTATTGCTCACTCTGCTCTAGCGGACCGAATCTTCGTAAGAAAGGCGAAGTCAGGGAAATGAGCCAGCCAGATTGGTTGGTTGATTGAATGATTGGTGTTGAAAACCAGAAAAACACACTTGTCTGCTCGGAATAATCTCCAAGTTAAAAACGATGATATGTACTTGGAGACAGGATTTCAAACGCTAACCTACATAAATAAGGGTATATTATATTCAGCATACTAGTGAAATCATAAGTCATTGTGAAGGTCTCGCCGGAAGGATACCAAAATGCCGTGATCCTGTTCAATCTTGTTTTTCAATCTTCATCAATCAATCTTCATTTTCACTCTCATAACATTGAAAACACATGCAAGAATTAATAATGAATTTGATTACCTATCCTTAGAAGTATTTATCTGTTCAATTGGCTTCTTAAACAATGAACCTCAACGCCAGTGATTGATAATTAAACCATGGAGATAATCTCCGCTTGGGATTTTTGTTGCCACTCAATTGTTTACTTCATTTGGTTCACAAAAATAACCTCGACTGGGGATTACGATATGAAACTAATTTTACCAAATTAGGAGATTAAATAAAATTCGCTAATTTTTATGTATCCAATAAGTGTTTCGTATATCTCAAAAAAAAGTTAACCCATAAAAATGTTTGAAGTGATAACTTCTTTTGGCCCGTTGGGCACTTTTGGCATGGGGGAAAAAGATCAAACTCGCGTCACGTACCGTACTGCACTTTTTGCTTCGGCGACATAGTTCCAATACCATCGTCTGACGGCAGCACCGCTGTCCTAACAGTGCAAATAACTTCCACCAGATGGTAGGACAAGCGGTAAGCGGGAAAAAGTGCACCGTTTAAATCGCGTACCATATTGCCCTTTTCGTATTCTTTACCGAATCTGGAAATTCAAAGGTTATTAGTTACTTTAGTTATCATAAGCCAATAGATTCTTTCCTAGAATTCTGTAGAAATGGTAATGAAATAAGTCAAATTATTCATGGGAATAATGGAAATAACATGCGAGAAAATGATGAAAATGAGGAAATGATGATTGAAGATGTAACCAATGATGATGAGAATTATTAATTAGAATAATTAGAACATAAATATAATTAACATAAGAGATATAAATGAGTGTTATATTATTCAGACGCATGTACAATACCTATTTTTCAGATAAATACCTATTTTGTCAAAGAAATAAAATTTACATAAATGGAATATTCACTTGAATAAATTATTGTACCTTATTCTCCTTTTTCATTCAGATTAATTTGGGAATATAAATCGGTCAAAGAAGTTTTCACTTCCAGCGTGTGGTCCTAAGCACACCCAATTTTTTTTTAAAGTAACATTTTGACAATTTCAGTTGGAAAATGTACGAAACTGCCTTGGAAAATGTACGCAACATGCGCAAATCTCGGCAGAAAAAGAAAGATACGAATTTTAAGTACAACTTAGACCTGTTTTTCTTTGTAAGTATGGCTGAATGCTACCGCTTTTGGGGGTTTTCATGGTAATTTCAGAATGCTTGTGACAAAATGTCTGCGTTGCCATAGCTCGGTTGCTAAAGAGTTGCGACCCCATGCTCATAGGACAGAACATGCTTCAAATCACTTCCCCAACCTCCTCCAGGAATTACGCACTTTCCTCGTGAAACCCGCCCTGTACATAAATCAATCCCTTATCCGTTTATAGAACGGTGCAGCACGATTGAGAGGGGCTTGCGATGTTGGAGAGCGCTGAATGGCAAAATAAAATTTCGCATCGTGGTCAGCTTTGGCGCCTTTGACTAGCACAGTCAGAGTCATCAATGCGTGTGTAGGTCGCGCAATGCGAAAGTTCTCAACGGCAAAGTCTTATGGGTGGCAAACTGCTAATGGAAGAATACCAGAATATATTTGGAGAAACGATTTGTATAACCTTTCATTTAAAAACTCTGAAGTTATCCCAGAAAAAGTGCTGCACCAATCAGCTTCATGCATCAATTTTTTATATTTTAATATTGTTCCATATGTTTGTGATACGTCTGGTTTATCTCATCATCTTAACGTCATGCATAACAATATTAATAACGTTAACGTCATTATAGGCCCAGGAATTTGTCCCTTGGCCCACCACTTGCTCTTTGTCTTCTTTATATAATTTTGGTCTCAATCTACGAAAGAATTTATATGTTAAACCACACCAAATGTGGTAGAGTCCCAGCAGCTTACTTCTTAAACTTTCCTGAGGTGACAATTATAATGCATACCAATCATGTCCGGGGCTTGTTTTTGGCGTTTTATAACAAGATTAAGATAATCAGGCTTGAAGAACAGGAAGTAAACAAGCAGTCATGAATTATGCATTTTAAAAAATCAATTAAAGTATTTAAGAGTAATCTTAACAAATGCAAACAGAGAGTAGACTGAAGTTTTAAACATAATAACAGCATAAGACAGAAAATACTGGAGTCTACTTTAGCTTTTTAAAAGTAAACTTCAGTGAGGACGACTAAAATTCGAGTATATAACACGATGGTACAGCCAGTGTTATTGCATGGCTCGGGGGTTTGGACCCTTACAAAGGAGTCAAAAAAGACTCATTACTTTTGAAAATAAAGTATTATTAAGAATATTTGGCCCTACCCTAGAAGGAGAATATTTGCGAATAAAAAGAAATAGATAAATAAGAGAGCTGTATAACAGGCCAGACATTTTCGCAGTAGTCAGAAGCAAGAGATAAAGATGCTGGGCCATGAGTAGCGGAGGGATGAAAATTCGATGATAAAGAGAGCATGAAACTTCGAGGAAGTAGACCACCAGGGAGACCTAGATTGAGTTAGAAAGGAAAAAAGTAGAGAACGATTTGACAAATATGGGAGCAGAATTGGAGATGTCAGAGGATAGAAATGCTTGGAGACGCTTTGTTGGCGAGGCCAAAGACCTACCTGGTTTTTTAATGGCCCCAGGAGTAAGAGTAAGACAATTATAATTCTTATGCTGGAAAAATAATTAGATTTTTATTTGTTTCTCCTTAAAAACTGTTATTTGCGAGAGACATGATATATACCCATGTTTGGAGCAAATTACATCCTATCCAATTCCTTCACATCTGACAAACCACAACAAATAATAATCATAATTTTTCGTGGAGTTTCTCTCGATAAACCACCAAACCCTCAGTTCTGAGGCTCCGCGCTTCCAATTTCTCGGAGACAGCGTGTCAACAAGAAACTTGCCTTTGCCGATTGTGCGCACACACTGGTAGTCACACCCTTCACACCGGTAGTCACGCCGCACCCGCTGTAGTGACGTCGTTTGTCTCCGCTCTCCATTCTATCTCGCTGCTGAGGAATGTTTATGCACAGCTGGCAAACACAAGCGTGTATTCACCTCTCAAACGGTAAACTCAGGCGTTAGGGAAGACAAGATCAGGAGCTTTATGAGAGGGCAGATACTTGAGACCTACAGGAGAGGAGGGCATATGCGTAGGGTTGTAGATACTAGTTTATAAAGACGCGGTACTGGGCATCTTATAGCTGAGTCATTGAGTAAATGTTTTTCAAATGACGAATTGAGCTGGTTTATGCACTTTGAATTTCAAATGAGAGATCAATTATTTCTCTTCTAAGAATTAGACATAAGCGTGGCAAGTACATACCTCAGCACTGAGCTAAAGCGTTTTCAAACACTCGACAATCGTTTTTGAAAGAACTAATCGTATATACTCTAATCCAATGAATCTAGATGGAATCCGTAACTTAATGGAAATGCTCTGCTTTCCCTGAAATCTCCTTTAAATCCCATTTGCATCCACACTCCACGTTATCCGTAGGGGTAACAATATTTTCCTACCAGCATGTTTTGAAGTTAGCTTAAAACCCATTAATTTTCTTAATTCGGGAAAACAAATCGACGGCAGCGTTTTGCCTCGAGGAGAAAATGTACATTTAACGGCATGCTCTGTAAATAATTAAGCTCTAGAAGCGTATCATGACATGAGAAAAGTGTTTTAAGGTATTTGCATAAACCGGTTCTATATATTCATTCGTCTTGAAGGAAGTTTGTTCAAAGGTGAGAGGAGCGAGGAGGAGATTTTAGGCTACAATGAAAGGGGTGGGGGAAAAGGGATGGGGCAACCACCTTTTCCTCCTGCCTCTCCCCTCCTCAAGCCTCCCGTTCCCCCTCCCTCCTGCCCCAACCACCCCTTCCACACCCTCCGAGGCAGTCATTACGGCTAGAGTGGCTGGCTTGGGCCATCGAGGAGCAGACTTGGTTATTTCTTCCATTCCTTCTTCACTCTTTCATCCTTACCCATCTTCCTCCTTTCGCGTTTTCATCCTCTCATTCATTCCTAAACGATTTCTGTTCACATCGCAGGTCTTGGCTTCCAATAATCGCTCTTCTGTTTTCTGCGTGGTGATGTCCATCTTTCAAATAAGCTTAATTCTTTCACCAACTGATGTAATACGCTATTTTCCACATCGCACCGTATTTATATGCTTATCGAGTAATTATCACCCTTTTTTGTTTCCCCTACATGTTTTCAGTTAACTGCGGTGAAGTACTTGGTGCGATGTAACTATATATGTATCTTCTCAATTCTCCGATGATTCTTACCAATTATAAAACATTTAACTTACCGATTGATTTTGCATGTGCATAAAACCATCTTCCAACTGTCGCAGTTTTGCTTGTTAATGCCTTAATTTTTAGCATATTATTTTTTTTTATATTTCTGCTCCATTATTTTTACTTCGTCCACTGCTGACCTACGACTGAGACACTTTTGATATTTTATTTCGATTTGTGGGTTCTAGTTTCTCATAAGCAAATCAAAGGATTGTTTGGGGAAAAATGAGCGCCAGCAGTTGTTGTCCTTTAAGAACCTAAATCCACAATTCATCGAGTAGCTTCCGGTGGAAAAAATTGGCTTAGTTAATTGGTAGGCACAACTTCTTCCAACTTAAAATGACAATTCTTGTGACGAATGATGCGTCTCATTCCTTGTTTACCCAAAGCATTTCTGTGCAAGGCTATTAAAATTTCTGAAAGTATCGCGTCTTTATTAAATAGATACCTTTCGAATATTTGCATTTGTATCACTAGACGTCTTTTACTAACGGTGTTATTTATCCTATCTATCAAGAAGTCATAGGATCTTCTAGAATAACCCTAAAATTATTATTATTTGAAATTAGTATAAGGATCTAAATTTCCTTATAATCCTGGTAAATTTTATAATATTTACTCCATTAACTTACAACCATTATAATTTAAGATCTTTACTCTCGTAAAATCACTCAGTGACAATTTCTGAGATGAATAGGATGAAAACCTAATGATTTATATATACTGCATTTCCCGATTACGATTTCGAACATTTCATTTCTACTTAAATGCCGGAAGTCTATATAAGGCTCAATTAACGTAATCGATTATTCTATCCACATTCGTCCAATTTGCCTTCGGTTCCGTTACTAATTATTGGAAAGATTAATGATGACGGTCATCCTCGGAGGTTAGACGCACCCCCATTGATTATATGCGATTTCATTAATGCATCAAGCTTAAATTTTCATAGGTTCCGGAATTAGAGAAAGAGGGCTTTAAACGTATTGAATGGAAAACTTAATTCGTTCGGATGGGTCGGAGGAAATGAAGACTGAAATATCGGCGGAAGGATTTCGGAGGGTGGTGGCGGTATTCGGGAGTGAGTAGGGGGGGGGGGCGGGGGGAGGTGGGCGGGGTTGGCGGTTCGAAAGGGCCTCTGCGTAATAAATGGCCGCGGCGTGATCGTGATGTACGGCCCGATGTAATTGAACTCGGTGCCGGGAGAGGACGCACGCACACATTGTCGCACTCGGCAGACGGTCCCCTGGACTGCGACGCCGAAAGGGTATTTGGAAGAGAAGGAGATACGATTGGATTGGGATGTGTTCATAGATACAGCGAGGGGAGGAGACGAACATTACGAAGGCCTTTTGGGGGTGGGAGCGGGGATTCGGGGAACGCATAAACGAATCGCAAGTTTGGGAGAGGAAAAAAAATCTATGGCGGTGGATGTTTGCGTCAAGATAAGAGGCATGATAAAAATATAATCTAACGATATGGAGAACGGGGACCTTAGGAGAATTCTTGGAATACTTTCACGCTTGTGTCTCTTCCTTTTCTCCAACTCCCACTCTATCTCTCTTGTCGATAGGGGACGCATATTTTTTCCATTTGGAACCTCAGTCCTACTTGATCATGCTCTCGAAGAAGTTCCTGGGGCTAGTAATCGGACGCTATGGTGAATCTCAGTGGTGAACATTTTGTGTGGTAATAGTGCCCGTTGTTATTTATGGAGATCTCCAAGCATGGGAGCGAACGCTAATGCCAGACAACAATTGTGTGAAATTCACAGTGAAAACATCATTCGTCTGGACTGGGATTCGAACCCAGACCCCCCGATTTCGCGCCGAATACTCTACCAGTTAAGCTACCCAGGCGTCATCTCTCACTGTGAATTTCATAGAGGCTTTAAGGAGCAAGATGACTTCACAGGTACAGTGCATACAATGCCATAGTACCCGTGTGCGAGCGCTAACTGCTACTGTCCACGGTGTAAAGCCAAACTTTAAACACAAAGGTGTAATTTCTTTCTCGTGTAATTGTAAAATTGCTGTCTCTTAAATTGCAAAGAGTGAGCAAAAAAATGCCTACTAATGGCTGAAAAAGTGTGGCTCTGTCAAAAGGGCTTCTGTAAAAGAAGATCTAAATAATGTAAATCTATAATCAGTCACTTATCAAAACTCACACTGCAGTCACAGAAATTGCATGTTAGGTAGACTAATAAACTGTTAGCAAGATGGTGTATATTCCTCAGAAATAATCACGAAAAAGTTGAAAATAAAATTACATGTAGACTTCATAAAAATTAAATCATTTTCGTTGACTCATGCAAACTTGAAAAATATTTTCATGATATTAGCTATTCCTATGAGAAACCCCCACTAAATAGGAGAAAAAGGTACTTTCGGATTATCTGATACTGATTGATTGTGCTCGAAAATGAAAACTAGACCAAACGTATGAATATCATTCTTCCGATTGGAGGGGAATGATCCTCAACGAAAATGACTTGAGAATCATTATTTCCGCCGAATTTGTAATGCCACGATTCTTAGAAATCCATTATCACTCCACGCTTTTAGATCGATCCCCGTGGAAATTCCTCCGGGCGGATAGAAGGCAGGTGGCCGGGAGGGATTATTGTACAGGAAGGAGGGAATGCACTGGAACACACACACATGGCAGAGGATGAATGAATTCGGCCCGACATTGCATTTCATTGGCTCCGCCGCTGGGGAGCGCGACCGTGAGAATCTACGGCGAACCCGTGGAACGGCGTGACGGCGACTGATGACGCGACCTCCCTCCACTTCCCAGGCCATCAAAGGGAAGAAGCCCCCTATAAAAGATGGGGCGAGTCGGTCGTGGAGGAGAGTGCATCCATCTTTCATTGGAAATGTAACGGGAAATTGAATTATTACGGGCTACATTACTTTGAAATGTTCTCGGAAAATGTGAAAAAGTTATTGAACCTAACACACCGAGTTCAAGACCATTGATTCAAAAGTGGCTAAAGTACATAGATGGAGATGAAATCAGAGAGATGTTAAACCTGTTTAAGGAAAAGTTAGATTCCTTTTTACGTTTCTGTAAAAAGATTTCAAAATGGGCGTCATTATAAAATCATGTTTTACTGCTTGAATCCAAAAAGTGTTGTTCCCCTATTTCCCCTATAGGGAAATATAGAACTTTTTACCAGAAAAATAAATATTTTTTTTCAGGAAACACAAGGTAAAACGCTTTCTGATGAAGCAGTAATCAAAATTAGAGCTTTTTGAAATAGAATTCAGTTGTTATCGGAGAAATTCCCCGTGAAAGTTTTAAAGTGTGTGGGCAAGGTGAAATAATTATGAAATGAGAGAGATTTGCTTTGTAACCATGCAAGAAATGAATGCCTACTTGACTAAGAATCATCCGAACGAAGAGGTAGGTCTCACAAAATATGACTACTTTTGATCTCCGAAATCCGTAAATCCTAGTTGGTGCCTCAGGCTGCCAAACGATGTGCTTGTGTTTTATCCAGTACCACTTGGGATTACAGTTTCATGGAGGCATGCTGGAAAGGATTTTGGGAAAGAAAAACTTGCACATAGGAGAAAATTTCTTACAACGGCTTCCAGAGGCGTGTTGCATTCGATTATGTGCACAGTAGAAGAGTCAAGCATTATATTTGCAGTGATTAATAAGACTTGAAAAATACAGCGATTGAATATAACGGCATAGATGCAGTGGATGCACTCCAAGATGGTTGACTATTGCAGACTAAACATTGTAGTCATTGATATTTCTCTTCTATTGAAGCGGTTCTAGATATCTTACAATTTGAGGTTGTGTGTGTGATTTTATCGCCAGCAAGAAAACTTGAGACGTGCTAAATATGTTTAAAAACAAAGGTCACGTGATCAATGAGTATTTTGTGATCCAAGATATGGATCAATGTTTTCTTTGTAATGGCATCCAAGCCACATGTGCATGCAAATGTGGAAGATACGTCAAGTGGGACAAAGCCGTTTAATCGCTAATTTTTTATGTTATTTATAATGGTCTCTCCATACAAGCATATCAATATTCCAAAGAACTCTCGTATGCTTTTATGATCATATTCAAAATCTAAAAAAGCAATACTTTACTGCTAGCTAAACCAGTTAAAGTCAATTAAACATGATGAATACAACAATATGGTCTATTGATGCTACGGTGCGGCATTATTAGAAGGATAGTACTATGATAGCATTATTCAGTCCCTTAAAAATAACGTTTAACCTCTTTGGAAACTCGTTTAATGAGAGAACTGAAAAGATGTAAGCAAATTTTTAATATATTTAGCGTAAAAAATAAGCAACGGGTATTCCATTGGTTCAACATCCAAAGCGTAGGATTCGATTAAATGGAAACATCGCTACGACAGCGGTATTGCGATTTGGCAATTGGGTATTTTCCACGTATTTCAAACTATCGATATGCTGATTCAGTTACTTGAACTTATTGCATTGGCTAAAAAATTTCTTATCAAATTGTATGAATTTCGGTTTTAAAAGCTAAAGAAAGTAGAATGTTACGAATGCTCCCGAGCACACTCCGAAAACAACCGAATGGCCTGTGACGTCATTTTCGCTGTTTACATTTAGACCCAGGCGTTTCCTTATGCTTACAGTGGTAACAAATGCGGCGAAATTAGTTTCTGACGTGTTCGCGTTTCTAGATATGCCTTTAAATGGCATCTAAGTAAGGGATATAGATGGTGTTTTGTGCCATAATGTACGAATACCTCGGTTGAAACACCGAACAAGAAATTTATTCACGCAATCACGACATTGAATGATTGAAATTTCTTCCTTGGATTCCTCAATGTCCATCCGTAAAAATGTATACTTTACTCCGCACTTTGTGTTCTGGACATATTCTTGCAATGACTGTGCACAGTGGTCCATCTCTCTTTACTTGGATGTATCCTATAGCATTATCACCATAACTCTCACGAGAAGCTTTATAATATAACAACACTTAAATTAAACTTTGAATAGACATTTAGGAGATGAGAATCTATTTTTAGGCATTTCTACATCAGATAAGCCACTTCTAGAAACCTCCTCTACAAACAATCACTAATTAGCAAATAAAAAATTAACGTTTTAAGTGTGTCGAGTATTGGCAGCACAAACATTTGGCGAGTACTGTGTTATGTTGATATGTTACTAAGATACTGTTTGTTTACTGTTGCATGGACTGATATGGACTTCAATAAAGAAAGAAGTATTATAATGATTATGAGTGTATTGGAAAAACAGTTAATAAAGTTCATACACCAAATACATAATTATATGTATCAAAAATGATATAAAACAGTAATGACGATTTTAAAAGCAAACTTTAGGCTTACATTTTTTGGACTTAAGCTCAACGAATTTCCGCAGCATTAAATCGCTCGTCCTTCTTCATTAAAACGCCTACCATAAACATATCCACTTTGGGTAAATTATCTTATGTGGTTTTAATAAAACCATTGCACGCCATAGTCTTTGTTTTCAATGAAAAATCTTTAAATATACGGTAGATCTTCTACAGTTACTCACTTTCTCCCTCACATCCGTCCATCGCTCAGCGAAAATGACGTCAAGCCAATCAGATTTCGTTTCGCAGCGGCGTAAAAAAATTTGAAATTTCGACTATTTTAATCTTAAATATCTCAATTAATATTGAATCAATTTTAAAACTACTTTCACTCCGCAAGCTTGTTCGAGTTTAAGTAACATATAAAGATCCGTAAACTTAAATTTAAAATTTTGGAAAATACCCAATTGCTTATTCTATGTTTTTAACATTAAATCAGTCCCCTGAAATCAAATTATGCATGAGTAGTGTTGGATCGCACGCCGATATAAAACCACCATGCCCCCAGCCAAAGAAACCGCGAAGCTTCGTCGTAAAAAATTGAACTCGACGACACAAAAATTATTTTCTAGCTTAAAAAAAAATCACAATCGCATAACTTCTAGGATTGATATCCCAAGTATAAAAAATTGAGCAAGATCGAAGGGGAACATGTTTACGTAAAAACGCGTTTGAAGTTTTCAAATTAAAAATTAATGCAATAAATTGTAAATATTATTATTAATGACGTCATAATGTTATCAGTCTTCGCTTTTTATTCAAAAGAGAATTTGCGCGCCGACAAAATTATCTCATGTCCAGAGATATCAAGGACATATGATAGCATAAGGATCGGTTACAGTCGGGTTTTATCGAATCGTCAGTTTTTGTCGGATGTTCACCAAATTTAGGATTTATCGCTTATTTCACATTCTAAACAATATTAGAGGTGGGCGAAAGCAATTCAATAGCAATAAAAATGTGAAAAAGACGGTACTTATCTCGATTAGGGATGGATACCTCGTTTGCTTCGTGAGCCATAACAGACGACAATAGACGATCGAATCAACAAGAGGCGAGGCTAGTTGCCAGCTTTTGCTACCAAAATGGTAATAACACAGAAATATCAAAGTCTTTAGAATTATTGGTAGGAGTGAGATTCACATCATGAAACTATAGCAATTGTTCTTATTGTGGAATAATCCAGTCAAAGGTTTTAGTCGACACTTTTCTGCAATGTTTTGCTGATCTAAATGGGAAACCAAGGGCAGTGCAAGAAAAATATATTTTGTTGTACAATGATGATTTCCTATAAGAATTTCCCCCTCTATTTTATATTATTTTGCTTCATTTAGAAGGGAAACACACTATTTGTTTAATACCTAGTGCTTATATAGATACCTAATACTTATCTGCGATGTTTTGCATATCTAAATGGGAAGCCAAGGCCAGTGCAAGACAAATATATTTTGTTGTACAGAGATGATTTCCTATAAGAATTTCCCCTTCCATTTTATATACATCAAAATCTGTCAGTTAGAATAGAATAGAATAGAATAGAATAGAATAAGTTTATTGTTCTTGGACGTTTTCGTCCACTAAGAACATACAATAAAGTTACATATTTGTAAGAGCTCTATAAATTATTGATTAATAAGAAGGTTACATTATCATGATCAATAATAACATGAGACATATAACATATAACATGATACATATAACATGAGGCATAACATGAGAGGTAACAATTCAATGAGATTTTGCATAATTATTAAATTAACACCGTTCTTGGTTGAATAGATACAAAAAAAATCTTTTTTTAAAAACAAATACAGAACTTGATTTTTTTATGTCGATAGGAATAGTATTCCACAACCTGGCCCCTGCCACACAGAAAGATTTTTGGTATGTAGTGGTCCTATGTAGAGGAGGAATCAAATAATCGGGAGTCATTCGGGTGGTAACGTTAGCCATGTTTACTCTAGGAGGAAAAAATTGCTGCAGATAGCCTGGTTGCTGATTTTGAAAGAGGGAATACATATAAGAACCAAGGAAGTATTTTCTTCTGGTTTTGGCCTTCAGCCATGTAAGCCTGGTAAAATAGGGGGAAATATGATCATCCTTCTTGAGGTTAAAGATAAATCTTACACACATATTCAGTAAACGTTCTAGCTTAACATTTAGCTCTTCAGTGATATCATGGTACACAAGACAGCAATAATCAAAGTGGGGGAAAATGAGTGAGGAGATAAGTTGCTGGCGTGTGAGAAGGGGTATGAGGTTTTTCTGAATTTTAAGCTGATGAAGGATCATATTAACCTTATTACAGATGGTTAACACGTGATTTTGCCAAGACAAATTACACACCATGGTGACCCCAAGGTTTTTAACATTATTTGAATACAATATTTCCGTATCACCAACTAATATCTTTGGAATAGCATTAGCGTCGACTTTTCTGAGTAACTTTGAATTTCCCAGAATTATTGACTTGGTTTTGCTACAGTTCAGTTTGAAATGGTTGTTTACAGCCCATACATTGATAGCGTTGACATCCTGGTTTACTTTGGCGATTGCATCATACAAGTCATTCAAATGGCAATGATAGTAAATCTGCAGGTCGTCAGCGTACATCATGTATTTACAGTTTTTAATACAACGAGGAAGATCAAGGACATACAGAGAAAATAAGAGAGGGCCGAGGACAGAGCCCTGAGGGACTCCACAAGGCACATTAGTCCAGTGCGATATATTACCATTTCTATCCTTTACAGCCTGCTGTCGCTCGTTTAGATATGAGTAAAACCAATTAAGTGAGGAACTCGAGAAGTTAAGATCTTTCATCTTTTGGAGAAGTAAGGCATGATTCACAAGGCCAAATGCATTGGTAAAATCAAATAAGACAAGTATGGTGATTTTATGTTCATCAACAGCACGACGTATATCGTCAGTAACTTTGAGTAATGCTGACTGCGTAGAAAATTGTTTTCTGAAACCAGATTGGAAAGGATCGTTCAGGTTATTGTGGTTTAAGTAGTAAGTGACTTGTTGAAAAACAATCCGTTCTAGACATTTAGAAAGGGAGCATAAGTTTGAGATTGGGCGATAATCGCGAGGAGTAGTTGGTTTTTTAACCTTTCTAATTGGTGTAATAAGTGACGATTTCCAGACCTTTGGAAATTCTGCCGACATTAGAGAGAAATTAAAGATGTCGAGTATTATTGGGAATAGTGTAGTAGACGAAGCCTTAATAAATTTAGTTGAAATACCGTCAACTCCAACTGAATTTGTTTTACTGAGAGATAGTGTTTTACGTAAGGTATCAGGTGTTACGTGTTGAAAAAAGAAACCTTCATTATTGAAGGGTACAAGTGGATCCAGATTAGACAGACTGAACACGTCCGCGACGTCATTTACGTCAGAGGCAGCTGTAGAGGCAAAGTGCGTGTTCAGATCATCCAGGGAAAGATCGAGCGTTGGTTGATAGTTGCGCCGCTGCACAAGGCCAAGACTCCTCAGTTCCTTCCAAACCTGGTTAGGCTGAGTCAAGTTGGAAAAGGTAGATGAATAATATCTTCTTTTGGCTTCCGTCACGGAACATTTCACCCTATTCCGTAATGCGATGAATTCAGTATAGGCAGAGGAGCTTTTTGTGCGTATGAAAATTCTACGTAATTTGTCTCGTTCCATCATTTTTTGTTTTAAGTCATTCGTCAGCCATGGGGCTGAGAATCTGCGGGGTTTACATGTACGCCAGGGGGCATGACGATTTAAAATTTCCAGGAATTTTAAATTAAAAAATTCCAATTTAGAATCAATAGAGGAGGAACCAAATAAAGTTTGCCATTCAATAGCGTGTAGGTCAGCTTGGAACTTCAATGTATCAAAGTTTTTCACATCGCGGTAAACAATTTTAGGTGCAATCGAACAAGTAATTTTAAATTTATAATGAATTTCAATTTTATCATGTGCGGAAAGAAAGGGCACAGGAGATTGAGAAAACGCTGAGACTTTTTCTGGAGAATCTACTATACAGAGGTCAAGTAGGGTATGACTATTTTCAGTGTGATGAGTTGGTTGTGTTGAGGCAAGATAAAGATTGTAACTGTGTATAAAGTTCCGTAAGAATGAAGAATAATAGCTTTGCCGTAACATATCAGCATTTAGGTCACCAACTATAACAATATTTTTAAAATTAGGACTGAATGTCATGTAAGCATGCTCAATATCAACTAAGGATCCAATATTAGGAGGTCTATAAATAACGAATAAAAGAAGTTTTGAAAAATTAATGCCATACACTTCAAGGATCATGAACTCTGGTCGGGCTTCATAGGTCTTCGAAGAGGTGAACAGCACCGATGAACGAAGGCGATGATGAATGTAGACGCCGACCCCACCTCCGCCTTTCCCGACCCGGTCGTGTCTGATGAAGCAGTAGTCGGTGAGCTCGACCATATTATCAGGAATGCTAGGCTTTAACCAGGTTTCGGTGAGACAGATTATATCGGCAGCGCTGGAGGAAAAATGAAACCGGAATTCATCGATGTGGCATAGTAAGGATTGACAGTTAACTAGGCAAATGATAATTTCACTGTTTATGGATTTGACTGTCGGTGGTGAACGAGAACACACGTCTTATTTTAAGGGGTCAAGATCGCTTTCACTGTGTATTGCGATGCGTTCACTGCCGTCACAGACACGAGCAAGGAAATATTCAAGTTCTTGCACACAAAAAGTCTGCATTAATAAAACTGACTAAGAACAATTTTAATTTTTATTCTCATATTTCTTATTTTTTAATTTTATAGAATCTTATCCCTTGTTTACTCGTGTACCTACGGTTCGATTTGACCCGAGCGCATTTCAAATGCTAATAACTTTGTCAACTTTTATCGTTGAATCTATTAATTTCATGTCGCTGACTTTAGAACTTTTATTTCTCTGCTGAACAATTTTCCGACCATTTCGGCTTTAACTTCTTGCAAGATTGTAGACCAATTCACCCGTTTGGGTCTTTAAGACCCATCGCGAGTATTTGTGTTACACTTTTTCGAACTTATTTTTTTCATTTGTTCTCATTGTCGTGATCCTTCAAGTGACACTGAAGTTTCTGGAGAGAATGATGAAAACTAAGACATTACAAAACTATGTAGCCAATAAAATTAAAGGCTTATTGCTGTAACAGAACTAATGTAATTACTCACTTTGTTTCATTATTTTTCATTGGCAAAGAAAAAATAGTTCTCAAAGTCTTCGTAAAATGACGAAAGATTTTGCATGTAAAGTTAAAGACCGCGCAAATAAATGTAGGCAAAATATAACCAATTTATTTGAGAAAATAATTACTGCAACATACTCTTAAAAATAACTATTAATCCAAAAAAATTAAATCAAATTTAAACCATGGTGAATGACTAATACAACCATCATCGTTTGGGCGGGTCCAATAGACCCAACGCGAGTACCTACGTTAGAAAAATGGCGCGAGTACTGCAGGGTGCCTGGAGCCCCAAATGGGCTAATACAGCACTGGTAACGGGATTCAGTTTCGGTCCTCTAGGATGCTATGACTGTACTCTAACTTCACTATTCTCCATCTATTCTCTTGCTTGACCAATGAGCTCTCTTAGGACGCATCCTGTCGCATCAAGGGGGACTAGTGGGAGGGGCAAGTGGGACCGTGGCTTAAGAGAAGGGAGTGTTTGATGGAAGAGCATGGAAATGGATAGAGTGGGTCCTCTCTTTCGCGGCGGAGGCGATAAACGTGAAGGATGCCTCGTGCGGGTGGGTGGGGAAGGCCCATCACCGCGACCATGCGCCCCACCGGGTCCCCACTTAACGAATGCTCGCCCGTGGCTCATCTCCCTACCCCGACCGTACCCGGACCCCTTCTTGCCCCCCCCCCCATTCCCCCGAGGCTGCCTCTTCCTCAAGCGAAGAGTAAAAGGGAAATGAAGAGGCCGGGGTGATGGAGGAGGGTGTGCCTAAGCGTGTGTGGCGGATGGATTTCTGATGCATTTCGTTTCTGGGAGAGAGAGAGAGAGGAGAGATCGTTTTTCTGAAAGGAAGGCGCGAGTGGGACGACGTAAAGGGTTTCCATTCCTGAGTGTCAATGCGACGGAAATAAATAGTGCGCGGGAGAAGGGTGGCCTCACGTATTGTAGATCCCTTAAAATAGAAGTAAATCCAAAGGAACATTTAAAGTCTGCATTTTTCCCATGAAGTTGATTTCAAATGCTTCAAGAATGTTTCTTTAAATTGATGTAAAATGTTAGTAATGCTAAAAACGCTGTCTCGTTAAGTGTCATGTGAAATCTTTCGAAAGTATTTAGTGTACATCTAGGTTGTAAATGCTTTATGTGTGTATGATATACTTTATCTAAAAAAGAGTGCAATTTGCAACATTTTAACAATAAATTGATATTTTATAAATGATTTCTGAAGGAAAACTAAATGCTTTTAACCAGTAAGTGTTCGTATCGTTTCAATATCAGCGTTACGAACATTAATTAATTACCTACATTAATTCTTTAATAATCTTCCGTGTTCAATTCTCAGTGAAAGAAATACCTATTATGAGAAATATGATGTGTTGCTTACAGATGCAGAGTAAAGTTGAAGCCATAACGAATGCATTTAGGATAAGAGCTGGAATGCGTTGCACGTATATCTTATGCATTTCTCTTTTAAATTAATCAAATTAATGCTATCTTAGATGCTAGCGAACTTTAGTCATTTTAAACTGAATGGTCGTTCAGTACAAACACTCCTTGTCTTTGTTATGAATCGCTCTATGGAAAGTTTTGAAGAAAATGGTAGGTGAGCATTTCATTCCTATCTTAATGACATTAAAATGCTCTTTTGGAGGGTTTGTCATCAATAAATCAAGATCACATCTAAATATCTCTCGCCAAAGTTTCGAAAAATTATATTTTCATAAACAGGGCTACAATTACAACATAACATAAACATAAATAACAGTTAACTTTAACTCATAAAGTATTGAAAAAAATATAGTACAGTACATTGAGATGACAATTCAGTTTAGATATTCAGAATATGCATACATTTGGTATGGATACTGGAATGTATTATGAAAACAGTCCAACAAAATCCAGTGTTCACACCAAATGTCTGCATATTCTCTATACTTAAATTAATTTTTCACCTCAGGGTACTGTAATATATACATAGTTTTTCAATACCTTATCAGTTAAAACTAATTATTAATTATTCTTAAGTAATATTATTATTGTAGCCCTGATGAATAAAATATAATTTTTCAAAGCTTTAGCAAGAGGTACCAAATGTGATCATGATGTACAAATGATCAAACCTTCAAAATAGCTATTTTATAAAATATAGTGGTCAGAATCTAGCTCACATCATAGTGCGTTGATCATAGTTCCTCCTTGCTTTTTCCACTCATAAGAAAAACATATAATGATAAATTACTTCCCATTCCTTTCCTAACCGTATATCACACCATCTATGATCGAATGCATGGGAAATGCGGTTGATGTTCGGGAAATTGAATGTACTGAGGCATATCTTGCGGGTGAAGTCTTGGAGATGGCCCTTATGTCTTTTCCTCAATATTTTCAAGGAGAAAAAAATGTAAATATTTTAAAGTTTGTTTTAAAATAACATAATAAATCAAAACAGCTAGTTTTCTGCAAATGGCGCTGAGTAAAATGATAGCGAGTCGTTTTGCGTCATCAGATCCTAGGGCGGATTAAGGTCATTTAGGTTTCTGCTTTCCGAGTGTCTTGGGGGTTATGGAATACTCAATGATTGACATATTTTCCATTTTTTAGGAATTAAGAGGAGACCGTGGGCCCCTACTGCTCCTCTCATAATCCGCCACTGCTCATATCTATGGATTATGTATCATCCGGGTTCCCTAAAGAACGATGGTAATTGCCTTCTTATTCATTCTCCAGCAGTATATCACTCTGTCTGTGAATGCATACCTGAGAGTGGTCGTGAATGCCTAATGCACCGTAGTATTTCGCACCGTTTGAGGTCTTACGGAAGATGCTACTTAGCGAAAAATTGTTCAGCGCTAAGGGTGAACCAGGTGGAAAGTGAGGATATAGGGGGCAGGGGAAGCGGGGGATAATATTTTTCCTACAATAAATGTAAGCGAAACGATGTCTGAGGCCAAGTGCGATGCTTTGGGGGCAATAGGTGCTCGTAGTGGGGAAAGGGAAAAATTTACAATTCATAGTGCTGCCACTCCTCGGCCAACTATTCGAGCATATAAGGAAAAGTTTAATGGCCATACGACCTCAACCGATTGCGGTAAAAAAATAAGTTTAATTAAAATAATTGTGCCAAACAAAAATAATAGAAGACTCGAAGTGCTTTCTCCATTTAAACCTTAGTTTGAATTTTTTTCTTCGGGTAAAACCAACATTTGAAGGGCAAAGTATAGCTTCTTAAGAGGAGGGTCGAAGCTTCACAAAATCTGGAAAATTTGTCTTGGTTAAATTAATTAAGGACAAATTAAGTCGCATTAATAGCACTTAATACATTGGTAATTTCCGGCTAATTTCAGCAATTCAATGATGTGTTAAAGAAGGTATTGTAAAAATGTTTGATACGGAGATAACTAATGCATGCGTAGATTTATTATTGTAAGATTTGTTTAACGTTTTTATAAGATTTTGCTGAATTGTTATTAAAAATTAATTTGTAGACTAATTGCTTTGCTAAATAAGTACACTGACATTTATTATTACGGACGATACTTAGCCATGGGAGTGATTGCTAAATGGTATTCGACTTCAATTTTGGGCCAGAAGGCATGATAATTACCTTTTTCCTTTTATATCACTGTTTATCACAGTCATGACTGTGAATGCATGCGTAGCGTGGGCGAAGACTCCGAGGTACAGTGGCATTTCCAGCCGTAGGTGAGCCTTACGTGACGTTCACCCGATCGAAAACGTTGTGCAATGCTCAAAGTGAACCTGGTGGAGGCGGGCTTAGAGAGAGAGGGAGAGAAACGGGGGACTAGTTTTTTTTTAGAGTCGGGAGTTGCAAGTGGCATGGCGGCCAAGTGCGTGGTGGGTGGGAGTGTGATGGGCGGGGGGTGCCAAGGATGGAAGGTACTCCTCCTTTTGGCCGCAATGTTCCCCCTGTGGTGCTGTAGTTGAGTGTGGAGTGGGAGAGGGGGTGGGAGGGAAAGGAAAGATACGAATATGGGCGAGTATACCCCTTTAGAGCGGGGTAAGGGATGAGTAGTCTGTGCAACTCTCGTAAAAGTTCTAATTGCATTCGTCGAAAAGTCCATGAGAGAGAGGGAGAGGAAGGGGAGACGAGAGGTTTGCCTCCGGCTCCTGCTTTCGTTTCGGCCGCCCCGCGGAGGTCTGCTCTCGTGGAGGATGTCGGGAGGAGTTGATAGTCGCAAGCTTCAAAAGTGTAGGGGGAGGGTTTCGAAACTAGGAAGGCTAGAGAGAAGGGATGTTTGGAGATTGAGGTGTCGGGGCGGGAGGGGTGGGGGGGCATGTAATGGGGTGTGTGCTTGGGGAAGACAGGGAGGGGGGTAGGTTGGGGGGGGGGGTGTTGGAAGAAGATACTCTCCCTCCATCCGGCTCTGTATCCGAGATTTGAGTGGTGCTCGCCTCCTGCTCGGCCTTTTGCCGCGAAGTGGCGGCGGGGACCCGCGCCAGCGGGAAAGCCGGGGAGGAGGAAGTACGGGGTGAGATGGAAGAAAAATTGCAAAACTTGTATGCGCTCCAAGTTGGAAAGAGCGTTTTTTTTATTTTTGGCGGTTATGGGAGGCTGTTTTTTTTTCCCCGGGATCAAGAGAGCGTCTGGGTTTCTGTTTATTTTTCAAGCCTTCCAAGTTCTCTATTTTCCTGGAGAGAAAAAAGATGGGGAAGAGTGACTGAGGAAGAAATAAATGGATGGGAGGGTATATTTAACAGGTTGAGGCGTAGGAGGAATGAAATGTGAATGCACGACGCCTAGGATCTATTTAATGCTTAATAGAATTTGTTTCTGGTTTTGAATGACTGAGGTCTTACGTATCTCAATCACATTCATTTGGTTTTTTAGAGATTTTGGCGAACGTTGCAAATAAATATCATTAAAACAATATGATGTTTTATATGTTAATATCGTTGTGCTGAGACAACTGTTTTTCTCTTCATTTCATTGTCTCCCCTCCCGTACTGTTGTCATCAAATAGTATCAGAAGAGATGTTTTCAGAATGAACAGAAACATGCATTTTGATAAGCTCTATTTATCCTCGGGAAGCATTTTTTTAAAGAAATTAGTAATTAGAGAATACCGCATGGATAACTCAGATCTATTAAAAACGTAGACGTTATGGCAAAACTTAAAAATATACCAAACTTTATGCCCTTAATTACGTTGCTTTCGCAGTTTACAAAGAAGGTACCAAATAAAATACCTGTAATTTTTTATCCACATTCGATGAGCTAATGTGTCGTCAAACATTCTTAATTCTTCTATTATCTTTCTCTCCAAGTTCGTGAATAATCCTACTTAATATTTATGGCATGAGAATATACCATACATTTTTTCTCACTTTTACGTAGTGAGCAAGACAAAATGTTTCCTTAAGAAATCAAATATATGATCCATATATATATATATATATATATAAATAAAAATAAACTTTGCCACAGGTGGGGCGGAAATAAATATAGAAACACAAAAAAAAGAAGAACACTCACACACTATACGTTCTGATATTTCGACAGCCAAGCTGCCTTTCTCACAGAATGAAGGATACAGAATCATTCTGCATCCTTCATTCTGTGAGAAAGGCAGCTTGGCTGTCGAAATATCAGAACGTATGGTGTGTGAGTGTTCTTCTTTTTTTTGTGTTTCTATATTTATTTCCGCCCCACCTGTGGCAAAGTTTATTTTTATTTAAATTATCGCGTGTGTGATTTTCCACGAACTCGTATATATATATATATATATATATATATATATATATATATATATATATATATATATATATATATATATATATATATATATATAATAAATATTTCGTTCAAACAGGTGGTGAAAGAAAGAGGATAGGAAACACATAAAATGTGATGACACAATGGTGATGTGAAGATGGAATGATGGCCGATTCCAAGTGAAAAAAATTCGTCTAGACCGGGAAATGAACCACGAAACCTTCCGATTTCGCGCCGGATGCTCTGACCACTAAGCTATCTAGACTACAAAAGAAACACAGGAATCGGCGGGGGGTTTATAAGAATCAAACACCCCCAAGATTAGCCCGTAAAAGTCGCCGAGAGGTGGCGCTGGGCATTTTCACTCACCGGCAGAGAAGAAATTACGTACACAGAAGAGGAAAGCAAAGTTTGAATCAGGCACACAGACAGTGGTAAAGATACATAACAGGCGTTTCGGGGCACGCAGAGCCAAAGAAGTAGAAATGAGCCATTCCGGCCATACAACCATTCATTCATTCACTCAAACCGCTCACAGCGTAAATAATAAATATTTTGTTCAAACAGGTGGTGAAAGAAAGAGGATAGGAAACACCAAAAATGTGATGACACAATGGTGATGTGAAGATGGAATGATGGCCGATTCCAAGTGAAAAAAATTGAATCGGCCATCATTCCATCTTCACATCACCATTTTGTCATCACATTTTATGTTTCCTATCCTCTTTCTTTCACCACCTGTTTGAACGAAATATTTATTATTTACGCCTGTGAGCGGTTTGAGTGAATGAATGAATGGTTATATATATATATATATAATTACTTTCTACCTAGAGAAAGATGGACGCTACTGTCCTTCGAAATATCGGAAGTTTTAATTTGAAAGTGTTCTTTTTTCCGTTTGTATATTTTTATCGGCCACCCTCTTGGCATATTGTATATTTATCACCCGATAAATATACAATATAACAATATATATATATATATATATAGCGGGAATTTGTAACTACCTTTTACAACTGCTTTGAAAAGAATCACGTAGTGTAAAACGATATTTAGATGACCTGACGTCACCGTACGGTATTTCTTCCGTATTCTCCAAGAATGTTAGCAGAAATAATCGATTCATTGGCTTCCGCAAAAAATTAAATCAATGGTTTTGGTGAAATTGTGAAAAGTATCCCGTGAAATAACGTCCCATGATGTTATTTCACGGGATACCGATAACGTAGTCCTTCAATGTCACACAACCCGCGTAATTTTTAAGAAGAAATAATTTCAAAATACAACATATTTTCCAGATAAAATTCAAGCCCAGTATATTTAGCAATACCTAATTCTAATACATATACGGTAGTGCTTTTTAAAAATTGCACTTTCCCCAATGAGTAAACACAATCCGTAACCCTGTCAAATTTATTCGTGCGAAAAAGTGTCCGGGTGTCTTAAAAAATGGTTGACCTTTGCTCCAGACTAGCAGTAATGGGAAATGGGCAAGAGGTTTTTATTAAACTGAATAACGTAGCGTAATATAAGGATTCTTATCAGTGGTTTACGCTTCGAAATTAATAATTACGTTCCACTTTCCCGTTGAGCCTAATCCCGGAAAATGGAAATTACATTCTAATGCGTTCAAAGCGCTCAGCTTTCGATGACCGCTTAATATTGAGGGCGTTTCCCCCGAAAACGAATAAATTTGGAGGGAGCGAATACACGGCGCTCATAATTACATTTTCAATGCTTGGATTGAGTAATTATCATTCACAAACGTATTCATCCCATTCCATTGGTTCCATTGCATCTAATGTTTATGAGGCATAGTGATAACATCGCCAACGAAATTGTAGCAGCGTTTTTCAAACTGTGTAAAAACAGTTTCTTTGTTTTCTTCTTCGATTGTATTTTCTAAAAACCTTCCAGCGTTTCTTCTACTTTACTATAATGGGATCCATTAGTTTTTCAGTAATTTCCTATATACCATCGATCTCGAGTAATTGATACCTAAATCCTTCTTTCAATATCGCAGCATCGTTTTGAGTCCAATTAAGCTTCCAAACATATGTCAAAATATTTAACACCATTATTCTATCACTGAATGTGTGCTTTTTGTTTGAACGACTTAGCTTTCACGATTTAACATGAACTATCATATATACAAGGAACAGTCAGTTACTATTTTTTTACGGCAGGCTAATTTAAGAAAATGCAAAGTCTGAACCCATGAAAAACATAATAAACTTAATGCAAAGTTTAAATGGCTCAAAATGACCGGTCTGCAAGTTTTAACTCATGCATATGAAGAAGCTCCGTATCATGTACCCACTCTTTACCTGTGGAAAGCCTTGAATATAGGATCCAGAAGTGGTATTGATGAAGCGTTTTCGCTGATGTACAAAACTTTTATCGGTCCTGACCTTGGTCCAGTAACTGAAAACACTGCATGAGCAATCAATAGCAACGAATAATGTTTTGAACAAGGTTTGGTTGTTTCAATTCACGCAAATCATTACTTATTCGACTTTAGTTTTCTTTCTTTATTGAGATTTCACTACACTGCAAGTTTTACGTCATGAAAAACATGGTTGATTCATTAATACTCTGAATAAGAAAGTTCATCCTATTGTTTAAAAAATTGCACCCCTCCCTCAATGCTTAATTGGAATTGATCTTCACACTCAAGGTTATTTTTTTCATCAAGAGAGCATTCCAGCTGTTATCCCAACTTCACTCTAAACTGTTATCTGATTCTATGAGATACGATCTCTTCTTGATGAAGTTTTGCATCACAGAGGCGAACTCGTAAATTTTGTTTTATCCTGACAGGGTCGCGACCACTTATTTCCTGTGCGAAACTTTTTGCTAAATTTATGCTTTGATACTACACTTCCAACCTATGGTCTGGTGTCATGTTCACTAAAAGTTGGAAAACTAAGTGGCAAAAGTGGTGGATTATGAAAATCTGTCTGGGTTAGCTTCGTTTTTGTACTAAATCCGACCCTGGCTCGCACAATGTCGAGGCCATCGCTCATTCGATGCGCGGGGCTCCATGTCAATTTTCTGGCGGACGGCAGCATCACTGCCGCGTGGCGGCGGTGGGCGGAAGGAAAAAGCCCATTCATCTCGATTCCACGTCACTTTAAAAGTTGACTTATTTTGCGAATTTCACCCAGCACCCATTTTTGCTGCGCAGATACCTATCCACGAGAAAATAACTCTTGGAAACGGATGTGGAATGGCTCAGGAGTTATTATCTTTTTGAAAATCTCGCTCAGTATTCCGTGTTTTATTCTATATCCAGGTAATGGGATGTTCGATGGTTCCGTGACTGGCACTGATGATTCATGTGAAGATTTGATATCCATTCAAGGTGACATATAATGTCAAATATAAGGTGGTACTGCTAGGGGTTGTTCTTCTGGAATTCAGACATTTCAAGAAAATACCACGTATATGATTTAAGAGGAATCATTAGAAAACTACCGAAATCTGGTACTAAATTGCATAACATTTACTTTCTTTATAAACCAAAGTAGAATTATCTTAGTAGTAGTATCTTTGAGGCTCATGGCGAAACAACAGCCTTTGATCATTATTTTGTTTAATAAAGGCTGTGACGTTCGTTTCCTTCGATAATTTTGAGCAAAGATAATTATAATTTGAATTAGTTGTCCTTTACACATGTCTTTATACTATAAATGCAAATGTTAAATGACGAGGCTTCATTTGGCATGATTACTGGTTGATCGTAGGGAAATTACAATGCCGTAATGATAATTTGGTGGAAGGATTGGATTAGACAGTGATGTCACTCCGATGGCATTTTGGCATAATAAGATCTTTGGACTGGAAATTAATTGCAATCTTTCTTTATGATTTTATACAAGACCTTTATTACTGCTTGATTACATTTTTTATTAATTTTCAGAGCTCTGAACTGCTAATGCTTTTTTTTCAAATTTATTGTTTTATGTATATCAATCTTCCCACATTATATAATCCTCAACATATTCTATGCTCAGTGTTAAAGTTCACATAATTTGTTTTTAAAGCAACAATATCTTTGAAATGTACGGAACTTCTACTTCTTTGATATAATAATGATGCTCTTGACTTTACTTATGCCTTAATGAAGACTATATTCCTGTATGTCGTTCACATTTGAGTGCACATTTGAATTAAATTACCTTATTATTCCAAAAGCTTGTTCGCTGTAAATATTGTGGTACCAAAAATGGAAACATGGTGACTCTAGATTAAGGCTTGATATCTTTTTTTTAACAACTTTAACGATAAATGCAAAAATGACGCTTAGGCAGTACTTCTTCCACATTACCTGAGATAATTAATAGATACAGAAGTCGCAATCATGCAGAATTTTCAATTAAGAAAAAAGCTATTCCAATAGTTTTAATATCTATATATTGTTAGGATATGCAGTATCACAACAACAGATTCAGATTTTTTTGCCATATATTTTTTCCAGCTACAGATTTGTCACAAATCGCCGCAGTGTATTTTACTTTCTCAGGTTTACAACAACTTTCACATTGCTATGCTACATTTTCACTAGCGTTAATTCTTCATCCCATCAGCTTAATCCTTCGCCTTCTCTATGAGGAAATCTCGAAATGGGATTCAACCTGCTGACTGCTCAAATTCTCCCAATGCCGTTCGAAACAACGTTCTAATATTTTGCATTCCTCTTCCATTGCACATCTCCCGCATTGCTCAATCCTCAAGCTGCCAGCGCTGAACGTGTTCTCGGAGTTGATATTACCCTGTGGAATCCAACCCTTAAAACATTTATTTAGAAAAAGAAGGGAAACAGGGAAGGAGGGCCTTGCGTTAGGCAGTACTCCACATGTCCAGCGCTAACCCTTCTCAGGGCCGGCCCCATTCGCCCCTGAAAAATATCGGCCATGGAAACTCCCTCCCCTGCTTCGTGGGAGGATAGAGGGCCCGCTAGGGGGGATGAGAGGTCCAAACACGGCGGTCCTCCCCCTTGCATCGCCCGCCGAAATATATCCCGCCGGCCGCTAACCGCCGAAAAAAAACCCCGCCCTTTTCTCACCATCCGGCGCCGAAATCGGTGTGCGAGCAAGCAAGCCTCCCTCAAAACTGTGTATCGTGGATGTCTGTTTTACGACGTCGCGATGTTTAGGTAACCACCGCCTGCGGTAATATTTCAAAAGTAATTCCCGATGCGTCCGCGTGAAGCGCCGCATTCCCATTTCCCGCTCTCCAAGCGCCGCCCTTTTCATCCGCGGGCTGTAACTTCATATAAATGGCCTCTTTTCCCGTCTCTCTCTCCATCTCACTGCTCTTCTTTTTTTTCACCTTCTCCGCCGTCCTTGCTCCTCCCATCACTATTTTAACCCGCCCCTTTTGCTTTCAATTCCTCTCTCCCCCTTTTCCCCGGTCCCCCTTTCGAAATATCATTCTGTTTCGATGGGATTCTCTCCATTTTATGAAATACTCCGAAAGAGGAAATCCTCCTCTCCGGGACCAAACCACCGCCAAAACTCCCCCTCCATCCGCTTATCTTCATCTACCCCTTCGTTCCCACGCCCCCATCCCTCTCGCCCAATTTCCTCTCTCTCTGCGGAAGGAAGAATTAGTGACCGAGTTCCGATAAAACAGAATTCCTTTCTCACACTCTCTTTCACTTCCCCCGCCATCCTATATTCTATTTTTTTTCCACCCTCGTTCCGCCACCCTGTAATCCTCGTCCTACCCTCCCTCCTCCACCTCCTCCCCCGCTCCTCCACACAATCTCCACCCCCACTTAAAACTCCCGCCCCCCACCATGAATTGCAAATCCAGATGTGATTACCGTTCTCAATCAGGAACCGTACCTTTCCCCCCCCCTCCCGTCCCGCACTCCTCTCTTTCGTTTCGTGCTTTTACACGGTCGCCGCGACGAGCCAAATGACATTTTTTGGCAAAAGATTAAAGCGTTTTTATTTTCGGGGAGTGAGTTTTCGCGAGGGCGAAATGAAATTACCACCAACTAGGAGTAATTATTTCGGCGATTTTCGAATGCCAGTGGCGATTATCCCTGCTTGCAGGCTTATTATTTCATGAAATGCCGAGGAAAAAGAAATTCTCATGGCATTAAAATCGGATAGTCACACCAAATATCTGGCACATTATATCTAATTTTCTAATTTTAAAACATCCCTTCTCCGTGATGCGTTAAAACTTTCTGTGATGCGTTAAAACTGTCAACCTTTTGAAGTTGAAAGATGATAGATTTTATGATAGGTGAATATTTAGCAAATATTGAAATAATAATATTGGCTATATTTGCGATATTGTCCATATGAATGGTCACGCTTATCATCATATCTCACTAGTATCATGTAGATGATATTAATTTGCAATTTAGTCACTACCTATTGGTACAAATATATTATTCTTAAATATGTTACATTATTACCTACATCAGAATGTTAGCCAAAGTCTTTAGAAATCCCATTATTACAATCAGTAAAGTTACCCAATATATATTTTTCTAAATACTTAGCATTGACCAGTCACCCAATGAAAAAGAGCTGTAATATTAGTTTTTTTTTTAATTTAGTAACTAGATAGTAATTACCAGTCAATTTTATGGCGTTTATCTTTGATAATTGGTTGTCTTATCCTGCTGAAATATTTTATGTAGGTTTTAAAATCATTTTATAGAGCTCCATGACAACAGATTGGCGTTCACACTTGATCTTGGAGGAGTCCACCTGTTGTTCATTCATAGGAGATAGATTTTAGGGTAAATACCTACCACCCCATACCACCACTGTTTGTCCTTTTTTAAAATGGTAAAGAATGCCATTATATTCTTCGCAAAGCTGGAAAATTTGGCCAAACGTTTAAAATAATAGTACTTTGCTTTAAAAATAATAATAATAATACATTTTTTTATTACTCCAACAAAATTGTACAGTTTAGGAACTTTATTACATACATACTGGAGTATCTTTAGGTAGCCATGAAGGAGAACCTGTTTTATGGCTACCATTATTTACAAAAAGGTCATGCGCACATAGAAACATTTTTAGACACAACATTTGAATTTACAGTACATAAATATATTACATGGTATTACATGAAAGGAATATATCCTCCGTACCTTGTCTTGTAAACAATCAAAGCTGCATATTTTTCATAATTGAGTTATGATTTTTCGATATCAGACATGAATCCGGTTATGCATTGTACACTTTTGTGCCTATGAACTAGAAACATCGTTTATATAGCGTAAGGTTAGGTTTTGGTAAAGAAATACGGGGTCTACGTAGGGCTTTTCGCTCACAGGTTAGGCCTTCGCAATATTTCATTATATGTAACTCACAAATGCAGTGTAAATATATTTTTCTTTATTGACGAGCATTGTCGCTTATATCTCTTTTCCCGATTCTTAATATTCTATTTAACAAACATTGGTGCGCCATTGATCTAAATGTCATGCTATTCATAGAAATTTATTTTTCTAACTATTTAAATGTACAATCCAAATTCACTATTAAATCCCCACTTAAATGTTTGTAATATATGGTAAACCTAAGTGGCATAAGTGTGAGTGAATGCTAAAATTATTTCGTAAGAATAGGTAAAAATAAGAAAAATAATTATCGATTTTCAGCGAGAAATGATAATTCTCTCAGCGTACGTTTAAGACCTTTGTCCACATTATCCTAAATACTGCCATATAATTGGAGTGTAGATATTATATTCAGAGCATTTTCAAACTTTTCATGCGGATTGTGATTGGTTGCATTGGAAGTAATTTTTGTTTTGTATTTTAGCTTCAATGGATCGTTTTATCACCTCTCCTCTATCCATAATCGTCTTTCCTCTTGTCACGACATCTTTCTTTATCCCGTCAAACGATATCACAAATTATGTGCTACTTAACCAAACTCTATCTCTGGAAGTTAGAAAATAGGCGAAATACACTTCTGTACAGCAGTTACGTTATTTACTTCTTCCCATACTCCATTAATGACTACCGACGGCGGCAAAAAGGGAACTAGGAACTATGAAGCTGTGTCAACATAAATTCCCCATCGTTCATTCATTGAGGAACTTTCCAAATTTGGCTACAGCGTTTTTTTCCTGAATCTCATACATTGCTATAAGCCTTACGTTATAACTCCTTCAGTTTTTCTGAATCACGGATATTTATTTTACTATGGTTGACTGAAAATTCAGTGGCGTTTGAAAAGGATGTTAGAGCGCGCCATGTTGGAAGTAGGAGGCCTGACGTCACGACTGCTCTTCTCCGTTGAGGCCACCCATGATTCACTAGTTCATATTCGTTTCTTATAAATCGTTAGGAGAATACGGAGGAATAGAGAACTGGAGGAACTCTACAAGCATCCTAACATAGTGGCAGAAATTAAGAGTAACAGGATAAGGTGGTTAGGGCATGTTGAGGGAATGCCTGAGGATAGGATGGTGAAAAAGATATACCTTGGACATCCTGGTGGCAGAAGAATGAGAGGAAGACCTCGGAAAAGATGGTTGGATGATGTAGAATATGATATAATAAAGATGAGAATAAGAAGATGGTGAACTCATGCAGGATATCGTGACGTCTGGGCTAACATTGTCAGAGAGGCCAAGGCCCTACAAGGGCTGTAGCGCCGAGGAGTAAGTAAGTAAGTATGTTCGTTTCTTGGTGTTAGTTGCAGTTCCGCACCTGCTGTTTTCATGACAATATTCAGGAGCCTGTATCATACGTTTTTCAAATACCTAAGTAGTTAAACTACCTATGAATTGACGGAGGAATTCGTATGGACGATGTCAAATAACTTGCCTCAAGTGGACGCTTTGTGTGTCATGTACGGAACTCATTCTCTAAGCGTTATGATTTGAGTTGATTTCTTGTTGGTTAAGTGAATCGTTCGTAAAGGAAATGATATTATGTTTGCCCATTGCTTTCGTTCTACGTCCTATCGTACGATTTCAGCTGAGATATCGTGCGTTATCTTCCAATGCCGTGGTTAATGCAAATACGTTTCCTCACGTCAGCCGATAACACTGAGATATCGAAAGATTTCCTGTCACAGACATGTAGACATCAATCTCGCTGTATCTTGATATCGCAGTAAATAAACTGACAATGAGTTTAATGAATAGTTTTTGTGCGTTTAGTATTTTTAGAGAAATGATGGATTATTATCAACGATATTCAATCAGTGGTACTTGTGTCAATCCCACTGACATCCCTGACTTGATATTTTGACGGGCATATGTTTGTTAAATTTCACAGTAATTTCAAGAGAAGAAGGTGCCCAAAGGCTTATTTTCATTGAAATATGAGATCTTTGACATAAGTAGCTGTTTGTAAGCCACAATAATACATTGTATTTTTTCCGGGAAAGATTTATTGCTTGTAACACTTTATTATGATTCTCTAAGGCCGAGGAAAGTACGAAAATCATCTTAATGCGTAGGAAAGTTAAGCTATGCATAAATGACACATCATTATAATTAATATATACTTAAATGATTAACTATGATAAGACGAAAGAAAATTTAACGATAACACTCATGCACCATTATCAATATAAATCACACTGAAATTTTTGTCTCTAATTCCTATTGTGACGCAAATTATAAATTTGCTTTTTGGGACTTTGTCAGGGTAGCAATTGATGAATTTGCATTTAAAGGCTGAAATAAGATGCTGCTATTCCATAGTAGTTCTTGCCCTGTTGCAGTACTTGGCTGTTTTGAGATATTTCTAAGTTCCATGTAGAAATTTACATTAATTACCTACGTAACGCGAATTGGAACTGCAAACTACTTTTATGCATTTCTCAATTCTGTTATTGATGCCTGTTCCCTCCCATTTTTTGTGGCTGCTTCCCTAGCATCCCCTGCTACACGTCCCTTTGACGACTCGCAGGGTAGTATGTGGATGCGGAACTTGCTTGTTCCTTTCCTCATCCTTTCTCGCATGTTTAAGAGCCTAACTTCTGTGGCTACCTTTCAGCCACAGCCCCTTTGCCCCAAATTACGTATTCCATGCACATTATATCCCTCCTCTTAATCTCATACATCTTCCCTATCATCGCACTTTCCTCTGCTAATACCACGGTGATAATTTATTCGTTTGCCTTCCTACATCCCAGAAAAACAGGCCAAATGCCTGGACTATAGATTTTTCCTATATTCCTAAGATGTTCCACGTTTCGCTTGCCTATAACGGAATGCAGCATATCGAAATCTAGCATTTTCTTAACGTATTTGGTAAGAGTTTGTTATCCAATTTCATATATTAGTGACGTCTTCTTAACGTAATGCACTTCGCATTATTAATATTGTGACAGTTTTCGTCCAAAATTCAGACCCAGTCATTAATTTTCTCTACCCATTTTATTTTTTTTACCTATTACACTTATGCTTAGCTTGTCTTTTCTCTCGAAGAGGAAAATAATTATTTTGGTTGCTTTCATCCAATGAGGCCCATCTCTGTACCAGTAACTTTATCAATGAACATGATTATTGTTTAAGATATTGCACATGAGATGAGTTAGTTAAGGCACGATCCTCGTTCTCGCCTTCCTAAATGCACGCTCACACATCATCGCACTCACACGTGTATTCGATTCGCCCGGATTTAAACCCCTTCGGATGGTGAATGACGCCCGGCGGCCATCTTGCGGGTCATTAACGCTACCTTGTGAGAACGAGCAGAGACATTGGTCGGTTTTGAGGGAGAGGGGAGTAGGAGGGAACGCAGGAAGGCTTCTTCTCTTGGTTTTTGGGTCGGGCAGCGGTTTCTGGGAGAGCGAAAGAGTTCTGGAGAAGGTAGAGAGAGAGATAGTATGGTGGTGAAGTGTGAGATTGAGGCGAGGGGTGACGGAGGAACGGCCTGCGGTGGTCCCCTTCACCCTGCCGCGGAGGTCGCCGCGGTTAAGGGACGTGACGCCGGTCGCACATCTCTCCTGGATCCCTTGCAACCCCCACCCTATTACACATACCCTTTTTTCCCCCTTTTCAGCGCCCTCTTCGTCCATCCGTCCGCAGGAACCCTTCCCAAAACCCTGCCCACGCACACCCTTTAAACATCCCCCCCCGTCCCTGTACTTCGGCGTCCGTCTGCCCTCGTCTCCGTAACTCGAGGCCCTTCAGGGCATGGTGAGAGACCCTTAACTCTTCCACTCCTCTCAGGCATTCACTCTCAAACCTCATATCCCCGTGCGATCTCTGCGGACTCATTATTATTTCCGATCCAACCAGCGACCGCAACCCGCTTAGACAACTCCCACGGTATGATTTTCATCCTCGGTCATAGGCACGTATAGTTCTGGTCATTAAGCGATGTGTGCATCTTAGTTCTGGCTCAACGCCGCCTATATATCTGTCACGTCATGCATTTTAACTGGACACGATCGAGTCAAGGATTGCGGAATTTATTTTCTACATTACGCTACGGGGAAGTACTCTGTTATCTGTTTAGAAAACAAAATATTCTTAGCATTACGTGGAGGAGAAATATCTTTGTGAAATGGTTGTTTTTCAGATTTATTTCATGGGAGTTTTGAGCCCGTTCCTCTCCTCTACGTTGATGTTATATACCCTATCATAATCTCCCTACTTCTGTTGGATAGAATAACATTCTATGCACGTCTATTGAGGCACGTCTATTCAGTTGTTAATCACTTATCAATAAATAAAATTATTTATGACTTGATCTAAAAATTAGCTACATTAAATTAAAAAGGGAAATGAAAAAGAACGTGCGCATTTCAACAATACCAATACCGTGAGTTATAATGTCATTTTCCTTAATATTATTTCATCAAGTCTCAATTGCCTGATTATATTAGTTACAGTGCTCAGTTGCGATAAGTATACCTAATGCCGATAAATATATAATTTCTTTATGAGCCTCTACCAATTGCTTTAATTTTCAGTGAATGTTGTGCATTAGTTAAAAATTACTATCATGTTATTACATCTTTATATCCCTTGGGATTTGAGCAGTAAAATTTATCGCTCTTTTACGCCTATCGGAATGCAGTTGTTTGAACCGTTAATTAACCATCTCTATTTAATTCATTATTATTCAAATCCCATGGATTTTTAATTTCATGTCAATGCTAACGGAAGCAATACCACTACTAAAATATATTAGTAGATATTGAACGGTGTTAAATCAGACTTATGGAAACATAATGGATTGATTTAAATTATTTTCCACATAATGTTGCGCGAAATCCGTTATAGGCGGTTATGGTCTTGCATATTTATTTCGTCGCTCTTCCGGATAGATTTATGTCGCCTAATGAAGCTTTAAATGCTTTACATCATTTTGTCTCAATTTCGCATTGACTATTCCGGGTTTTGAGCGTCCGCTGTGTAATACGTTCACGGGTCTGTTAAATAATGAGAACCAATCATGGATCGATTTTACGATGAATAATAAAGCCCCATCCCAACTTAAAGTCTTCATCCCAACCATATCGCTAATACCACAGCCTCATTCACATCCATTATATTCCCCATCTTGTTCATTCTTGGCCATCTTCATTCATAGTTCACGAGCATATTTCATGCTGCTGATGTTACAGCAATCTCAATTGCCCACAGTAAACATCAAGCGCAGTATTAACGATCAATGGCTGGTCCAATGCCTTCATTAAAGCCTTCCGCTTTGACGGCCTTGTTTTTGGCATCCAAAGAAGCTTATGTTTTCCCTAGGATAGGATTTCTACTATCAGGAGGTAATTTTTTCACATGAAAAACCTTTATGCACGCTCATGATTGTATTAAAATCTCCTAGCAGTAATTTTATGTACGGTCTTAGTTTCACTGGTGCTTCTTTCTTTAATCTCTGGGCATGAAGCATTTTAATTCATGCATTATTTGCCATATCACCACTTTAACCGAGAGAAGTCTGTCAAAACTTTGTCCTTGCATTTTTGTTGCATTTCACGCTTAAATATCCAATTCATTTATTTGGTAAATTTTGGGTGCTTAGTTAATCGATTTTTAAGGGCGCATTGTTTTTGAACGCGGACCGTAATTCAGTAATTGAGAGTACTAAAAAGAATAAACAGTGAATATTAATAGACTATTTATTATAAACTAAGATCCAATGAAATTCAAAGCAGGCAAAGATCATGAAAACGTGGGCAATGATCTTCTACTTGATTTAGATTGATGAATAAGACCAACTGGAGTAGGAAACGATGTGAAATATGATGAAGAAAATTTTGAAGATTCTATAGCATAATGAAATACACTACAGGTTTTCAGAACTATCTTCAGCAGGTGTTTAAACCGAGGGTATTATGGGAATGTATAAAAATGTATCCCATTGACCAAAACTCAATATATTAAAAGAATAGATTAAAAATATATCTGCAGTACAAACTGGAATTATTGGCGAATAATATGGCTCCATTAAAATCATTCTAATTAAAAATGGAGATAAATAAATTAAAAACTCAAGTTTAGTATTTAGACATTTCCCACATGGAGACCGTTATCTGAGTTTTCTCCATTACTCCATTATTACTCCACAAGATTACTCCATTCTGATTTCCACCACCATCATCGCGGTGTGGTCTCATAAACCATTTGCACAGCGTAAGACTGAAGCATTTTTATTGCATCTGACTCCTTATTTCTCCTGCGAATGGAACTATTTTCCTGTTTTTTTTATTGTAAGAAATTTGAAGGAAGATGAGCGCAGACTTTGGGAATAAAAAAAGGAGGGTAGCAGATTAAGCCGGTTGCCTTTGGGAATAGCCGGGTGATTTTTGTCTCGCTGGTGGAAAATATCAAATCAAAGATAAGATAGAGTAAAAAGATTCTCCACTGCAAATAAAGCCGGGTTACACCACGTAATTTGCTGAGAGAATGTTCATCAGCCTACTATGAAGCTAAGCGTTACGTAGTTCAGAAACCTGAAGGATAGGGCTTGAAGTGTTTTTATATGGTAGGTGTAGGATGAGGAAAACACGAACGAGAAGTGCTGGGATTATTCAGCAAGAATAGAAAACATCAGACTTAATTGAAATGAGTGGATGGAACAGGAAATTAGGAGCAGTTGGATATTGATGGATGTGATTAAAGGGAAAATATTCGCTAATTGGAGACATGGTTTAATTATAATAGGCTTATGTTTTTATAAACTCGAAAGAAAGGTAGGAATTGGTTATGCTAAAAGTAGAAAGCTTATTTGAGAATACGTTTTGTTCGTAGAACGTCTGGTTAAATTACATTAACGTTGACTAATTCGGTGAATACGTCGTGATATTTCATTGTGATTCTTTTGTCGAGGAATATGATGATTGAAATTTAGTAATCAACGGATTTACCTATTATTACTTTGGTACACTGTATCACCTTCAGGAATAAGTCAATTATAAAACATGTAGGTACGGAGGCTTCCGCGGTGATTAATTGGAAAAGTATTTTCCGGGTTAAGGCCGCGTTGGTCCATTTGGGCGGATGACAGTTTCGGGCGCATTCCAGCTCCCGTCTTCAGGTCCAACTGATCTGCAGAGCATCATTTTCTTCTATATATATATCTAGTCAGGTGCGCGCTGATACGTTCGGTTTGAATCCCATTGTTGAAAAAGCCGTTTGAAAGATGCAGGGAGAGGATAACCGTCTTCCCTGTTGAAGTTCTTTTCGTGGTTCACTATTTCTATTGCCTCCCTTATCAGCCGAGGGAAATATTTATTTTCTCTGGCAATGATTTTGGATTCGTGGAATTTAATCACGTGTCCGGGTTCTGACCATGCATGCTCTGCAACCGCGGAAAGGCGAAAATTTTTCTTTTCGGTTGCCTTACGATGTTCTTCTATTCTGATTTTTAGGGATCTAGATGTTTGACCGATGTATGATTTACCACAGGTACACGACACTTCATACACTCCTTCGTCTATGTCACATGGGTGACGATCTTTTTCGCTCCGAAGGAGGTCAGAGGTCTTCTTAACGCTTTTAAATCTCGTCAAGACGTCGTGTTTGGCGAGAACTCTGCGATCCTCTCTGAAGTTCCTGCAAAGTATGGTAAGATAGCATGTGCCTTTGCCTTCTGATGGTCTTCTCTTTCAGTCTCCAAGGTCGCATGACGTTTCTCTTCTTCCTTACGCGCGGTTTTTCGAATTAATTCTCGGTTATAGCCATTCCCTTGGAGTGCGGCGAGGAGGTGTTGTTTTTCTTTCGCGAGCGAATCGGCATCCGAGATGGCATATGCCCTGTGATATAAAGTTTTGATAACTGATGCTTTTTGGCCAGGATGATGGTGGGATTTGGCATTTAAATAGCGGTCAGTATGCGTTTTCTTACGATAAACTGAATGTCCTAACGTGCCATTAGCTTTCTTTGTGACGAGAACGTCTAGGAAGGGGAGCCGATTATTTTCCTCCATTTCCATTGTGAATTGAATGGAAGTATTATGGCTGTTGAAATGTTCTAGGAATTTATTCAATTCATCAGTCCCGTGAGGCCATATGACGAAGGTGTCGTCGACATATCTCACAAAGAGTTTTGGTTTTAGATGGAAAGAATCCAGGGCCTTGCGTTCAAAGTCTTCCATATAAAGATCGGCGATGACTGGGGATAAAGGAGATCCCATGGATGCCCCTTCAGATTGCTCGTATAATTTTCCATTCCAAGAGAAATAGCAATTATTGAGACAAAATTCTTTCATTTTAGGAATATCCTTTGGAAGACCTTTTTCCGTTAGAGTCTTAATGATGTCGATTGCCTCTTTAACGGGTATTTTTCTAAATAAGGACACCACGTCGAAACTGACAAGAAGATCATTTTCCAAAATCTTGGCTTCCTGTATAATTTCGATGAAATGGGAGGAGTTCTTTACGTGGGTGGTAGTTAGGCCTGAGAATGGTCGTAGGCTATGGGCTAGATACTTTGCGAGCTTATGCGTGGGTGAATCAATGGCACTTACAATGGGCCGGAGTGGTATACCATCCTTATGAATTTTTGGCAACCCGTACAGTCGTGGAGGTTTAGGAGCGGTCTGGAGTAGTGGGCGTCTCTCCTCTTCAGGTATTGATGAATGCTTCAGGAGTTCCTTGATGTTTTTCTGGATTTTTGCCGTAGGATCCGGCTTCAGTTCTTTGTAGGTTGGGTCGTCCAGCCAACTGTGAATCTTCTTTCTGTAGTCTTCCTTCGAGATGATTACAGTTGCGTTTCCTTTGTCTGCCGGCAATATTATTAAATCCTCGCTTTTTCTGAGTTCGCTGATGGCTAGTCTCTCTGCCCTTGTCAAATTAGGTTTTGGAGGTGCCGCTTTCAGTATGATGTGGCTCAATTCCTCCCTAATTTCGTCTGCCTCTGGTTTTCGTAGCTTGCGCAGAGCATTTTCTACCCCAGTGATTATTTCCTCCTTTGGAATATTCCTTGGTGCTATAGCGAAGTTTAGTCCTTTGGATAGGACTGAGGTTGTAGCTTCACTCAGATTCACCTGGGTTAGATTTATAACCACTCTTTCTATTTTATTGGAAGTGGATTCCGGTGAAGGATGTTGCTTTTTAGCCAAATTTTCAAATTTCTTCAATTGATTCTCTTTCGCTGCTGTAAAGGCATTGAAGGACGATATGAAGGTAATTCTCTCCAATGTCTCCCAATCCTCCGGCATCAAGGTGCTGCTTAATTCCAAGTGAAGTTGGTAGAGTTCCGTCGAACAGTAGTGGAGAGAGAGGATCGCAAGAGTTCTCGCCAAACACGACGTCTTGACGAGATTTAAAAGCGTTAAGAAGACCTCTGACCTCCTTCGGAGCGAAAAAGATCGTCACCCATGTGACATAGACGAAGGAGTGTATGAAGTGTCGTGTACCTGTGGTAAATCATACATCGGTCAAACATCTAGATCCCTAAAAATCAGAATAGAAGAACATCGTAAGGCAACCGAAAAGAAAAATTTTCGCCTTTCCGCGGTTGCAGAGCATGCATGGTCAGAACCCGGAAACGTGATTAAATTCCACGAATCCAAAATCATTGCCAGAGAAAATAAATATTTCCCTCGGCTGATAAGGGAGGCAATAGAAATAGTGAACCACGAAAAGAACTTCAACAGGGAAGACGGTTATCCTCTCCCTGCATCTTTCAAACGGCTTTTCCAACAATGGGATTCAAACCGAACGTATCAGCGCGCACCTGACTAGATATATATATAGAAGAAAATGATGCTCTGCAGATCAGTTGGACCTGAAGACGGGAGCTGGAATGCGCCCGAAACTGTCATCCGCCCAAATGGACCAACGCGGCCTTAACCCGGAAAATACTTTTCCTATGAAACAAGTAATTTAGAGTTACTTCCCTTTCCCTTCCAACCGCTCACGTTACGTCATATCTAAGAATATGAATATGCGTATCCCTAATTGACTCATTCGTAAATTGTGCAATATTTTACAGAGGAAAACATCATACACCTTGACCGTGATCCTTGATTTCACGCCGAGTGCTTTCGCCAATTAAGCTACCGAGGCGTCCTCCCCTTTTGATGCTTTCAGAGTTTAAAGAAGCAACACGTACTGGGCTGCCGGTGAACTACTGATGTCACTAAAGCAGTCCAAGGCGTTCGCTTAGCGCCACAGTCCACATGCATAAAACCAAGCATGCAACACTGTAAGGTTATCACTCTTTTTTTTACCAATTTTGAGAATGCGGGTACTAGCCAAATTATGATTTTTTACGGTGTCACCCGGAAGTGCACATACGTGCGATATTCCACAGAGGAATAATCATTCAACTGGACTGGGATCCCGGTCCCTGAAGTTTCATTTATCATATTACTCCAAAATATTAAAATTTACGCGAAAATATATCTTTGTCGACAAAAAATTGACGTGTGTATTCGTTACGGTTTGAATCATAGACTTTTCACTCTCTAGTGAATCACAGTTGGGTCATGTTCAATTATGTGCCAACTTCAAATGGGGAAGCATCTTAGCTTACAACAAATATGCTTCATTGGTGTTTGCTTGTGTGTTTATTAAGATATATTGCAAGAATTTTGTTTTTGCTTAAATTCATGTAATAAAGTATGTTAGGTTTTGACCTAATAATATCTAAATTAAAATTTTGCTACATGCTTGTTATTTCCGTTGTCTCAGGCGTAACTAAATGGAATTTGCTTAGCATATTGACTGAGAAGCAGTAACTTTGTAATTCCACATGTATTTATTGGAAACGACCTAGGTTTCGACGTAGCACGTCATCATCAGGTTGTAATCATCAGTACGTCATCATCAGGTCGACCCGATGATGACGTGCTACGTCGAAACCTAGGTCGTTTCCAATAAATACATGTGGAATTACAAAGTTACTGCTTCTCATTCAATATGCTTTTTATTTCCGAAATGATTATAATGATTCAATTGACGTTTTTGATATTTTTACTAATTGTGCAGTAAAAATGGAAAAGGATGTAAGTGCCAAAAAATAAAAAAAATACTTTTTCGGTGAAAAGCTAAGTAGAAGCCAGGCGTAATAAGACAGACAAGGTAGTAAATGTCAAAAAAACTTTCCCTAGTTTGTAGAGCAGTCGGAAGATGTCAGCACCGTGCAAGAGCCGTGCGGGGTTGAAGCGGAGAAGGATGTAAGTCCACCCGCCATGATGTATGTTCCTTGTCTATTGCGCAGTTGTTGTTATGTTAAAACTCGATTTTCAGGTAGATTTATCATTGAGAAAGGAGCAGGAGGTTCAGAAAGTCAAGACTATGCCTAAAAGTCATCAAAATATCTTTTGTACTTATTTTTATGTATCTTTGTAACACATTATAACATTGAATTTATGGTATACATTAAAAAGCTTCTAAACAATACTGGACTTGTATCCTTTTGTTAAAAGTAACCCTTCACCTCCAAAAAAAAATTTTTTTAAATAAAGCAAGGCACTTACATCCTTTTCCACCATAAAACAGATGGCACTTATATCTTTATCCATCTTTTTTTGGTTTCCACTTATATATTTAAAAAAATTGTACTATATGTTATTCCTATTGCTTTTCTATTTTATAAATATATTACAAATTTTTTTAGTAAATATTCAACGTTTCAAACTTATTTTATTGAATACTGAAAATTTTAGTTTCTGGCACTTACAACCTTTTCCATTTTTACTACACAATTATCGATGACAATTGTACGCAAATGCATTTTTTCTTCTCTAGTTTTTTAACCCTGCAAATTTTTTGCGTTATTTTTTTTCTTTTATTCTAAATAAATAAAGATACCCCGCACGATAAATTTTCTGCGCACCTAGTACATCAGCTTACACCCGCACCGACTAAGCTCGTTCTGCAGCGTCGCGTCCAACACTTCGGCTCACTTACAACCTCCTCTTAACCGTCTTTACACTCCTCCCATTTTGTTGCGCAACGTGAGAAGTTGTCCAAATTCATTCTCGTTTCAGAATAATATCCACTGGTCCTCAACTTCTTCTCCCGCCTCAGTAACGTCTCAACTTTGCCTATTCAGTGATCGCTCTAGTGGAATGGTCGTCGGCGAAGCATGTTAGAGTTTCAAATGTGTTAACGCTTAGGTCTTCTGGGGAGTAAAATGAACCCCCTGAGAATACAACTCGTGCAGTCTACATGCCCACTATAAGTTTACATAATTAAATAATACAAACATAAGGGATGATCCAACCTCATTATATCTAACAATCATATTTATCTTCAGTGTTTGTTGAACATGCATTTTATATAAACCAGTGTTGAAATAACAAGAAGACTATTACTGGTATAAATGAATATGGAATGTTTTTTTTTGTTTCCTATAGCAAAAATTAAGATAGAATAATCAAAGCCTAGTTATATTGGAAACATCAACAAATTTTCATTTTCCTGGTGCTAGATGGACATAATGAGCATTTATCAATCCAAATATTGAGAAGGATATAGTAGCTACTATAATTTCTTTACTTCTTCGTAATTGTTTACTTAATCATCAATCATGATTTTCTCAATGTGTTCCATCGTTAGTCTCCCTTAATGAATCTTCCAATGTACTTTTGTAATACATTCCAGTTAAGTGGTTACCATTGAAATATTATATTTCTCTTTACTACACCGTAGGGGTTGAATAAATTGGTCATTATCCTAAGTTTTCCGTGAGATTGCTTCCTAGGTGATTCTCGCGTTCCATTTTATCTTCTTAATTTTTCAGTAACACCGAATTTCCGTGTTTTTCGTTTTCCTTACGCTGTAGTTGTCAAAACATTGCTAAAATATAATGAGTTTGGTATAATACTGCACGGTTTATTAGATAGCTTTTTTACTTCAAGGTTTTTGTTGATGGCTACAAGTAGTGTCTTACAGAAAGAAAGAGTGTCTTACGGGCTTCAGCATCTCTGCTCGATACACCTTCCTTTATTCTACGCTTCCCAGCTAGTGATATAATTCCATTTTTTTAGTGTTAATTGTGTGTCTAATGAGTAATACACTTTATTGCTGTCTAATATTTGTTTTTCAATATACTTGTATTGAAGATTAGTCCTTCCTGCGAAAATGTCCATTTCCACTTGAAATAATTTTTTTATATTTATGCCTCGTTCTATTTATTGCCCATTGGAATAAGGTAGCAGCTGTGATATAACCCAGAACAATTTAGAAGAAGCTAGATTGTCAGCTGTTTCTGGCTAATAACATGATTATTTCACTACTCCAATCGTATTTATACTACTACTAAATAAAATGAGCTGATTTACAACGACGGAATTATTTTAGGTAAACATTCTACTAATATCTATCAACATAAGCTTGGAAGTATAAAAAAACTGAAATAGAAGATGCTGGCAGTCTACACAACAGATTTATAAAAAATGAAGGGAAAATTGAATGGGAATATCGATGAAAGCTAAGAAATACATCATGCGAATGGATAATTTTGAAGATATACAATGGTTTGCCTATGGAAGAACAGAGAGCTGTAACTCTTTCGATTGAATACTATTGATGGCGATGTGATACTTGTTGTTTATCACGTCAATCTTCATCATGAATCTAGAAACATTGATAAGAGAAAATGAGTTAAACCAAAAGTATAGCACATACTCCGGAAGATATATCTGGCAGTGAGAAAAAAATTTGCATAATTATTAGATGAGAGAATTCCACTTAAGTTTACACAGTATATTTAGTTGTAATGTAAAAAGGGGGAAACAACTCTCTAATTGTAGATGACCCTAGGTTTCGAAGCACTGATACATCAATGGAAAAGAAAAAAATTGTTTCATTTTTATTTTTTATACAGATGTTTGTTTTCTCGCTTTCATGAGACAACTTCATGATGACTCAGAATATGGACTGCTTTAAAAATACGAGAGAATAGTGCCGCATTCCATGTGACCACGCATTCGTTCCTTATATTACCCATTTGTAATTTGGAGAGGCTTGGCATTGCCTTGTTATTATTTATCGTGGCATTTTCTTTGCATGACCTTTCGGACATGGTTGTGCTTTTGCCCTCCGGGAAGTAACCTTCGAAGACATGGTGTGGCAGCAAAGGGGAGGGGGATGGGGAAGTCTAGTAAAAGGGGTGTGGAGCGTGGCAGAGGGTGGCCACCCACACATCGTCAGGCCGGAAAGAGAAAGGGCGTAAACGCATTAGCGGGCCTCCTCCAATTTGGAAGACGCAAAGGCGAAGAGGGAAAGTGGGCGAAATGGCCCCCGCAAGGGAAGGGATCGTCCTACAATCCCACACTAGCCCTCGCCCCTCCCCAGCAATTTCACTCTCGCATCCGTCTTAACTTTTCCTGCTTCTCAAACTTAGAGGCTTCTTATCTCCATCCTGCTGAGCTCAGCATCCACTCCCCCCTCCCCCATTCCCTTCACACTCAAGAGCCTGTCGTCACGGTGTCCAAGCAGCTCATCTATCTCTATCTCTCAATCCCAAATTCTCCCTTGAATGCTCTTGTTATTTACCGAAGTCCGACGTACTGCGGTAGATCAGATCTAAAGAACATAATTCAATTGCAGAACGAACAGATTTAAAATGTTATTTTTCCCGCGAAAGATAAGAGACCATAACAGCTGTCAATCAGGCTTTTAACTAGGTTTGTCAATAGGTGATAAAGCTAGTTGGTTTATTTACTCCCTAATACCTTTACCCATATTTGCTACCTAGCATTAACAACACGATTAGCACCTGTTAGCGATGCGGGCGGAATAAATATTTTTTCGAGGGCCGTATAAAATATTTCGTGGGTAGCAAGACAGTCCTCAAGCTGCAGGGGACCCCTCTTCTACATTGAATGTCAATGCTTGTGAACGAAAACTTTTATAATCTTTAATAGTTAGACGTTTTAAAATGAATATCAGCAATATATATTATTCAAGGATTCTAACCGTGAATGAATAAGTCCAATATCGATATAAATGCTTTGGTTGTTGTAAATTTGTGTTCGGTATATTTATGTTACAATCCGTGTGCTACTTAGCAACTTCTAACTCATATATAGAGAAACTCATAACAACTAATAAATAGTTGGTTATTATATTAATATCAGTTTAGCTAAATTAAATCGATTTTCATGTTTCAATAAAGTTTTGGAAAAAGGGCGCTTTTATGTTTTCACATATTGTATACATAATTAAATAGGCAATAAAATCTTTTATTACAATTTATTTCGACATTAATATGATAAATTTCTAATAACAATATAATATTCTCCACTGAGGAATAGTCTCCTTTCTATCTAATGAGGTATTAATCAAATCATGGCCTCTACCAGATCGATTTTCAAGGCATCCTTGTAATGAGAGTGTTGGTTATCTTATCTTTGATTAGAATATAATATCAGAGTATGAATACGGTTTAAAGATGTGAGAGTGTAATTTCTGCATCGTTTATGAGTATTTTTTGTAAAGTGATACATAATTTGATTTCACCCCACACGCGTTTAAACTGGTTCCAAAGAAGATAACCAGGAAAGCCACCCACAACTGGCCCCTCTCGGATGGGGGCCCTAGTACAGTTGGGTGTGGCAATGATAATTCACTACCTCAGAAGGGAGCTCGTATGCAGTGGACGGAAGCCCTAAGGGGCGACCTCCTCGCATGCCATGTTGCCAGCGAGCCCGATCGTAGGGGGTATATGGCAAGGATGCACTTATTGTGGTGTGAGATGCATCCAGAACACGACCACCTATCGCAGCATAACCTGCGCGATTATGCCAATCACCTGCGAAGAAAGGAAACCCTCCACCAACCACCAGTTCAGAGGAGCACACCACCGGCCAGACCACTCTCCCCGACACAGGCAGCCTCTCCACCACCTGAGGCGAGAACGACATTTATGTCAGTCTCTCGGCCAAATGGGGAAGAACCTGGTCAGGCTGTCTCTGAACTACGACCGCGGCTGTTAAGCACCATTAAATATAATGAAGGACAACCTAGGCAGAGAGACATCCACCGAAAGATCTCTCTGCGGGGTAACCACCTGCCCCAGTTGAATGGTCTTATTGACGAATTCCTAACGGAAACGTCGGACCTATGGACGGTAAATAGCGTGGTCTACACTGCTGCCAAATTAATGGCTCACTCCCTAAAGAACACCTTTTGGGAGACCAAAGCAGCAAAGAGGCTGGAACCGTTGTAGGCCAAGATCAAGCAGGCGATACGGCAGGCGTCGAGAATCCAGTGTGTGATGGAATACATTGTATCTGGGCGAACTTTCACTCCCAAAATTCGGCGCATAGCGCGCAGTCTCAGATACAACCATAACACACTGAAGAAAAGCGTGCTGCTCACCATTAAGTAGCACGCCGTCGATAGAGTACGAGCACTCACCACTACCCGGAAAAAACTCCTCAAGAGGAGTAGGAGGAGGAGTAAGGGAAAATTCCACCTTTCTCCTTCACCCGTCCCGTCTCTTTCGACTACCTCCACCTGTCGTTGAATCTCTGCCACCCGTCTAAGAGGTTGAACGTTCCTGGAAGGATATCTGCGAAACGTCCAAGCCATTCTACGGAGACACTGCAGCCATAGAGTTGTGTGACCACCACCTGCAAGATGTGGATAGACCTCTTTCAGTCACAGAAAGAGACGTGAAGAAGGCCTTCTCTGGCAAGAAGAACTTCTCAGATCCAGAAATGGATGCCGTGAATAACTTCTGGTGGAAGAGGTTTACTTCCACCCACCAACACCTGGCCAGAATCTTCACGTCCTTTCTGATAGGTAGAGATCCTATTTCACATCGTCTGAGTGAGGGAAGCACGGTTCTGATACCTAAGAAGGGAGACTTTTCCAATCCAAGGTATAACCTGCCTCAACACTGTATATAAGGCGTTCACCTCGATCTTGAGCGACCTTATCCTCCACCACGTCCAGCCTGTGTGGGAGGAGGTGTACGAGCAAAGGGGCTCAACCTGTGTTAATCTTTCCGGATGACAAATATGTTTCAGTGCAAAGTTTTAGCTTCTGGGCTCGATCTTATATTTGATTTTATGTTAGGAGGCTTTAAAATTCCATTGATTTTATTATCTATAACTATTTGATGCAGTTGTTATTATATCACTTTAGAACAAGTGATTAAGTAGTAGAGAGGACTGACGTCATTATCTGGCTCTAGAAAGAAGTTATTCATCTATTAACCAATAAAGTTTAACTACACACCGGGCTAAGTACAGTTTTTATTTAAAAATATGGAGGGGTTGAAGAATTTGTAGATATATCCATGCGATATTGGAAATATGTTCGCAGTGCTCTTTGAAAATGTAATCATGCGGTGTTGGATACGGAATGTTATTAAATCCCAGATTTTGATATATCAGTCTTTTCTGGGCGATTTTTTCCTTATTTCCATGCAGTTTGATCACCATAGTGTCCGCCTTCAATGGGTAATCCACTCAGTCGTCGAAAAGTTTCGTTCCAGCCTACAGGAATGAACCTCATCTACATCTCCAAAGGTAAGTAACTTTTAGAGGTGAAGGTTGCCGTCAATGGGAGTTATATCCGGTGAGTTTGAGCAAATCCAGGCGAAGTGGATTTTATTAGCGCGAGAGTAATCTGAGATGGAAAGGAACTTAACCTTTATGTTCGTCTGGGGGTTGAAAGTGTTCAGTCCAAGTCATTCCCTCGCCTACCTTCTTCCATCTAAACCAGAGCTCTTACCCCAAGAAGTAGCCGACTGTGTAATCACATTTGGATGCCATTCGAAGGTTGTGATGTTTAGCTGGTAAAGTAAAATGTATTGTTCGATCAGACCTGAGCTCAGCACAATATGCGAAATTGAACGTTATCAATTATTCCACTGTAATTTAAAGTTAACGTTCCGCTTTTTTTCTATTTACGAAGTACAGACTGGTTACTTAAAATATACATATGTCAAAATTATGTCACGCAATTATGCATACCATACCAGCTCTGAGTTATCTCTCATGGTTCATACATTGTTATAGCACATTATAATACTATTTAACTACCTAATTTAATCAATGGAAGTTAGAAATGGCGATGCCGAGAGTACATTCTACTGTATTTAAATCACTTAAACGCAATTTAACTTTTTTAAGAGAATACATTCACGGATATTAGGCATTCAGATAAGTCTCTGGCTACCAAGGTAGTAAATGGGTTGTGTAAAATTTGTTTAAGTTAGTTGTACATTAATTTAAAACATATGTGGTCTGAGAAGTTTTAGTGAGTGATCTGCTTAAAAATCTGATAATTTTAGATATATGTAATTTTTTTCATGTCGTGATATTAGTCGTGACGTCGTGGTGTCGCGATATTAGCCGAGTTTTCGTGGTGTCGTGATAGCCGAGGACATACGTAATCACACGAGGGGATCACTGCAGTCGTCAATAATTATAAACTTCGTTTTCGTCGTTAATTAATTATAAATTTTAGACTCAGAGTTGAAGCTAAAGTCTGTGAAATACGTACGGAGCGAAGAGCGCTATGCATTTGCGAAGTTTCACTCTCTATCCACCATTAATAATTCATTTTTTTCTTTTAACCACGCCCTCCCTCTTCAAGTAACTTAGGTAAAATTTAATCCCTTTATTAACAGTTTTCTGCCGCTGATTGTTTCTTGTTGAACTTCGCAGTCATACCCACTTTTTTCGGGCACTAACTTTCACAAGGATAATGAAAACTATGTACACTCCGATATCATGACCTTATTTGGTACGGAAAACTAGACTCTGAGAGCACTGCAACATTAGATCCAGTTGCCGGAAAAGTCCACGCTCTGCGTTTCCCGATGTCTAATCCCGAAGAATTATCCATGCATTAACTTCGGCTTTTACCGCACATGGAAATATTAATGGCGAGGGCAAGACGTTTTTGCCGCATCACTGAAGCAATCATCCCTAAAAAGTTCTCTGCTCATTTTATGGGATAATTTGTGCGGAAAAAAGTAAACACCTCTTCGTAAATATTCAAAGGGGACGCGAGAAATACGCCAGAACATTTTCCGAGGAGCACACTCACCAGGAAACTGCCGTCTCCCTTTCTCTCTCTTTTACCCTTTTTACTTCTTCCAACCTACCTCACGCTTTTATTTCACCCTTCTTGCTTCTCCCCTCTTTCCTTCCTTCATCGTAGGAGGAACTCATTCCTGAAAAAAAAGAGAGAAACGGAAAGGCAGTCGAGTGGAGCGAGGGAGCGTGTGTATGGAAAGAGTGGGTGCGCAGTGCGGAGGGAACACCTTCGGAGGGCCCACGTGTACACGGTGCCCTACAAGTCACCTTAAAGTTCATCAAGGAGGAAAGTAACCATTAATTTCCACGTTTTACGGCGACAAAAGTTTACAGCTTTAATTTATGGGAATGTGGTCACCCAATGAAACCTTGAAAATTATCGATATCAAGATAATGGTCGCTATTGACAATGACCGTGACTGTCAAAATAATGATCGGTGACAAAAAATAGCGTGTAGAATACCAAGTAGCATTTTATTGAGTAAAATCCACGCTGCATGAATTATTAACGTAAATGTCGTCACAAATGGATATTAACAACAATTTCGTGTGGGCAGTGGTTAGCACGTAAAAAATAAGGTTTCAAGCAGAAAACAAATCTGATTTCGATAACTCAAAATACATTGGGTACACTTATTACTCCAATATTGACAGCAGCTTTCGCATGTGTCGCAGAAAAATGGCATTTTACTCCTTTCTGTTTCAACCTATAACTACAGCTAAGCACTGAGCAAGTGCCGAAAGCGAAGTGGATTGAATGTTAGATATTTGTGCAGAATGTTACAAGATAGGGCTCGCAATTCGAACGCGCTGTTGTGTTGCGTTGCTAGTTCCTGCGTGCGTTAGTGTTTGCTGCGTGGACGTTTCGCGACTGAGGGAAAGGGTTTTCGAGGCTTAGCAAGGGCGGGAAAGTATGTTTCCTGGTGGCCCTCGTGGGGGAATGGCAGTGGAGGGGGTTGAAGGGAGGGGCCGGAGGAAGAAGAGCTGAACTGCGCTCATGGGGCCGCACGTATCCACGCCGACCCCCAGCCCTTTCCCCCCTCCTCCCTTCACCTCCGGAATGCCACACCCGCCCCCCAATACTTATCCGACGGCCCTCCCCCAAGGGAGCACGCGCGGCCTTCCTGCACACTCACATACGCATCTGCTGGGCCGGGCGTAAAAAGTGTTGCGTCCCCATTCCCGGGGTCGGGAGTCGGTGGGTTGATAGCAAGGGAGGGAGTGAGGGTTCGTTCGTCCACCCTGGAAGCAACCGACGGTCGCCACGGGTCCCGTAAAGGGAGTGCGTGGGGAAAGGGCAAGGACATAAAGTGGAGAGAGTGAGGGTTGGTTAGTGGGGTGGAGGAGGGGAGATGAAGTGGTGGCGAAGCCTTTTATTCGCTTTGCACTACCTTCCTCATCCCCTTCCCACGACGACGTCTCACTTAAAAACCGTCCCCGGGATCCCACACTACTACGCATATGAGAGAGAAAGAGAGAAAGCCTTTGTTAGCAAGTATGAAAGTGGAAGGCATTAGATTATAATCGCAAACAAGTCAGCTGCTGCTTACATTTAAGTATGATCGTAATGGTGTGACCAGTGCAGAGGTGGTTGAGTACTCAATTCAGTTGCATCAAAATTATTTCTGATATAGCAAGAAAACATTTACACAAAATATTTCTGCTGAAAAAGTTACATGAAATTCCATTTACATAGTTTTCACTGTGTATCTTTTTCGCCGAAAATTCGCAAAAAACGCAGCGCTTGGTTAAGAAAAATAAAAGAATACCCGTTCATGTATAATAAAACGAAATTTTATTTACGCAATGTCACTTGAGCAGTTTTTAAAGTCTTACAGGCTTGAACTAACGTCTTCTTAAATATTGTATATTCCCGACTTTCTGGAGGAAACTTTTAAAAATATAATTTTATACTCGTCGCCGAAGAAAAAAGATTCACTTCCCTGTGAAATATTTCAAAGCAGACTTTTCAACATTTTTGCCTTATCATAGACTTAATGTGGGGGTAAGGGCCCAGCCACATTGACACACCGGTTCCCGTAAGATCACCGAAGTTAAGCAATGGTGGGCCCGGACGGAGGTTCGATGGGTGACCATACATACCTTCACCGTGGCGCTCTTGTCCCCTGTCTGCATGTGGCAGACAGGCATGGGGTAGGTACAATGGACCAAAAAGTTTTAAGTGCCCGGGCTCCTGTCAAAGTCTCCTTCCCCCTGTAAGCAATCTATCTATATAATTTAGCCAAAAGTATGTAATTCCGATTATAATTTATCACAATGGAGCTTATATGTTTCTCCTAGAATGAAAATGAGAAACATAATACAGAGATTTTATATGAATGCTCTCCTGCATTTTCCAATCTTTTCGGCCAATAAATCTGGAGCGAATGATTAATTTCTGAAAGTGAATGCCATATGCAGGTTAGTGAAATATTTATTCTGCCATGAAGATGGGTATCACAGTTGTCGTAGGGAAGGTATTTATTATTCTGTAGCAAACATCTGTTTCTTCGTATTTTTTAAACGAATTGTATTTATGCACTGTTTACCTGGTCGAAAAACATTCAGATTTGGAATCTAACGTAAATAATTTTTAAGTGCACTTTATCATTAGTAGCTTGGTAGAAGCAGTGCAATTATATATGCTAAGACGCTTTCTATTTCTTGTGCATTCTTCGGAATTCATCACTTATACTAAGCTTTGGGCTTTCGTGTAATTAGAATTCTTTTATTTCAAAGCGCAAGAAAGATGAGTACCTTTGCATAAATATTGTAAATAAAAATGTGTTTGTCAGAAAGAGCACTGTGTTCGGTGAAGATAAAATAGCTTTACTACAGATACAAAATTTTAGAGGCCACCAGGGAAAGTAATTGATCATCGATTCTAATTCTAGTTGTGTATTTTCTAAGATTGTCTCGTTGATATTTTCTGTACTGGACAACTAATAGCACCTCTTTCTCGTTTCTGAAAACAACGTTTTTCAATTATTTATCACTGTCGTATCGAATGTCATGGAAAATTTATTTCCCTGTACCTTCCGTGGTGATGGGGAAGATGCGATCACGCGCACATATTTACTCGGCCTCCGAACCTATCGCGCGGCCTATCGCCTGTCATGCTGACGCTCGTCCAATCAGAGGCAGTGATCGACTCCTTCGTGCCGCCCGCACATCCATGTCATAACCCCCCCTGCCCCGCCCCTTCTTCTCCACCCTCGGGTCCACTGCATCATCTCCTTCATTTCTTCTTCCCTGGCCATCTTTAAACTTTCTTTCGTCTGCGCTTCCAATTAACAAAGAACGTGCTCTCATGGATCTTGAGAACTGCGAGTCTCGTTGGCTCAACGCCAATCTAATTTGTGTTCATTCATTAAAATATTAACCTTTTGATGACTGTTGCAATATCCTAAGTCTTTATTCTGTCTGAGACTCTGTTCTGAGAATATATATTTTTATTGGTGTTTATGACCACTATCGTATTTTGATTTAACCGAAACCATAGGTACATCCAAAGGAAAATTCTGCTTATTGAAAGCCCCTTAATAATTTACATCTACGACTTAACCTAAAATGTGAACCAAAGGTATAATGTAAAATAAATGCTTTTCAGGTTTCGTGTTTTATATTGTTATCATCTCAAGAAAGTTACATACATCCGTGGCCATTTTGCGATTTTTCAACGAGTGAATCATGCTGCGAATTTATATTGAGTAGGAGAAATAGTAATGTAATGATTTGAATCCCCAGCCTTAGCCAGAAGTTCTCTTTTCAATAGAAGTAGCTAACTTCGACATTTCCTACATCTCAAGGTACCAAAAATATTATATTATTTTAATATATGTGTAAATACCCAAAAATTATTTCATTAGATGAGTGTGAATAGCAATGACGAACAAGTGGATAAAACGGCTTTATTGATAAACGGATGATCAATAAAGTGGAAATTCTTTTTACTTAATTCCCTCTTTTTTTTAGTATATCCTCGATTTCCCTCATATAGTCACCCTCTTCACGCGAATGCCCCATCGCCAACCGTCGTTTCCCCAAGTCTTCCTCTAAGGCTACCCTCTCCTTACTCTCACTTCGTCCCTCTCCTCCCACTGAAATAAAAACACCCTCTTTTTCCATTTCCATTTTTTTCTCTCCTATCGTCGCCTCGCCTCCAAGGAGTAGAATCCGGGAATAATATAACGCCTCTTACACCACCCACCTCCTCCTCTCTCTCTCTCTTATAACCTTTTGAAAACCCAATTCGCCCCTCTTCACGCCAACTTCGACCAGCTTCTCCCTTCCTCTCTCCTTCCCCCTCTCCCTTTTCCTCTCATGTACTTACACTGTCGGCTTATCTCGTTCCCTCCCACGGTTCCCCCTCCACCCTTCCACCTTCTTCATCTCCATATTTTTACGCTTTGCGCATTTCCTCCCCCCTCAGCCCCTCTGTCTCTCGATGGACTCCCCTTTCCCCCGCCTCCCTATCATCCACCCCCAGTCCTCTCGCCCCCATCTTCCGAATCATATTCTCCCCTCACTCCCAAAATCCCCATTTCTTCCCTTCCATTCATCTTCGCAGCTTTTCGGCACGTGGTCTCGAACTGGCACCCACCGCCACTTCTCTCAAACCATTCCTTCCATCCTTCTCCAGCTTAACCGCTCCTCCTGGACCGATCTCATTCCCGCCTCCCTTGAATTCAAGATGGCGAGCTGTCCGCAGAACGGGATGCAACGTCAAAATATATATTCCTTTTTTTTCATTTTTAAATCATCACCTCAGCCAGAAGTTTTGGTTTAACACTTACCGCCGGTGTCTCGAGCCAAAAGGAAAACCGAGTTTTTTTTGTCGTGCCTTGGGAGGGATTGTTGAGTTGTGAGGAAGATGTCTGACGTTGATCAGAGTGGTTTTCAATATCACTTTCATTTTATGAACATCTTAGAAATTTCCCGTTACTCTGAAACAAATAATCCCCTGTATTCTCCGCTGTAAACCTAATGGTCGTCCTTTCTGTGAATGCCTTCTGCATGTGTTTGACCCTGGAAAATTATTCCTACTTTTTTGCTGACAGTCTCTCACAGGTCTTCTTTGCTAATATTTATTTGAAATTCCAAACAAAATGGTCATCGCCAGATTATAGTATTTGAAATACCTCGAAATGTAAGAATATGCGTACTACATTGATACAAATAGAAAAACAAAACTAGCGAATGTGAATATATCGTTTTTGCACTAGAACAAATATTGGCTCTCTCAATTTTTTTAAAGTTTTTCTTTTTCCTCTTCTCCTTCTACCAAATATTTTTACATAACATATAATTAAAAAAGAAATCATTCTGTCTATTGTATCAATCTTCTCGTAAGTATTCGAGTTCTGATAAATATGGCACTTGCTTGAAATTATCTCAATGATATGATTATCAATACTTAAATATTCTTAAATCATTCAATCAATACAATGAAGCGCCAAACGTAAGCCATATGTCATCGTAACTGTCTCTATTTAATGTATATCACAGTCACGTCAATTAATTAACATTTTGTTTCTCGCCAGCGATCGTTTGATTGGAATTATATTAATAGAACTAGTATTGTATATTTGGATATACTTCCGTTTGTTCAATGTTTCTTGTATTTATTTCTTATGGAATTAGTATATGAAGGCACGCAATCTTCTAACCCCAGTGATCATTCAATTTGAAGTAGTTTTTAAAGTGTTTCACTGCAAGGCTCTTGTCTAGGTACTATACGCACTTGTTGATCAGAAATTGGTTTCTCCTGTTTAGAAGAAAGCGGACATTGTACGTAGTATTAGTATTAATTCCGTCCCAAATCAATCGTGGTAAAATTTATTTAAATACTTGATCAGTGTTAACTCGTATTTGAATTACTTACCTATTTACTCTGTTCTAAGAAAGTTCACTTCAATTGTTGCTAACCTTTTTTTTTGTTTCAAATTATGAGATGTAACCCTACAATTCGAAACATTGTCTAAAAATAAGAGATGTCTTAATAGTTTGGCTGTGATCTAAGTCCTTTTTTTGTGAATCGGTATGAAAAAGTCACCGAAGTCAAAAGTCATGACAGAAATATCTGAAATTACAAGTCCGTAAACTTTTTTACGTGCATATCATTTCTTTCGTATTCAATCGTCCATGAATTTTAGCTCAAAATATGTGCCAATGGTCGGATCAAATCCTTGATATGGAGAAAATCAAAGACAGCCTCTTCGTAAAATTTACTGCTGGTTAGCTATGAAAAACTTTTCTTAACCCGGGAGTGGTCGCTAAGCTACCTATCACGCGAGCGGTCACGTGTGAGACCTTTTCTCACACTCAGACGTATTATTGATTATCTATCATAGAGCGTTTATTGGCAATATATTACACTATATTTAGATTTAATTTATTCCCCTAAATGTTCATTTGAAACAATTATTTCCACAGATACCCAATTACTGATTCAATTACGTAATCATTGCTAATTTTATTGGCGATGTTATTGCTGGGTATAAATGAAGAATATTACCATTCTCTTGAAGAAATCTATATTTAGGAGGACATGCATTCTTATTACTCATAAATGTGCAATAAAATATCTGCTCTCCACGAAATGAATCAACTTTGACCGCATGTTGCGAGAGTGTAACGCAACTGAGTGATACTTAAAAATTAACGCCAGTGGTCGCGCGATGAGAAAAAGTTTCACACATTGTAGCTGACGGTATCAGACATATCATTACACAGCTATGGACGCTTCATTTATACTTTTTGAGACGGTCGGTCAATAGGAAAAGATAAAAAGTCAGCTAGAAGGAAAGGAAACTCATGATTACAAAGTGAGCACAAGTTTAAATTTGTTGTGAGAGAAAATCTCAATGCGCGACCAATGGCGGGTTAAAAATGGCGATTTAAGCTTGAATGAATGAAAACAAGTATCTTCTGACGTGGTTTTTGCAACCACAGTTATAGTAAAACCTAAGCAATTTATTGACTCCTCGTAGGTAGCTACTACCGAAACACATTCATAGTTGCGACTACAAAAAAGGAAGATATCGCTGGGGTAACGGGTCAAAGGCCGTACGTGGCAATGAAGCCGTAGTTATTTTATGTGGGCCAGTGGGATGACAGTACTGCGCGACAAAATGAGCCGCTTGTCATCCGCCCGTGCCAACAGCGAGGCTGCATATTACCCCGTGTTCCTATTCTCCTACTTTCACCTCGTGGCACAAAGCTCTCGCTCTGCGGCATTTCCCGTCACACTCTCCCTCACTGGAATCCCTCCTATTTTTCCATGCTCCTGAAACTCTCTTTCCTTCCGCTCCGATATTCTCCCGGCCCTCGCTCGCCCGCCCTTGCGAGAATATTTCCTGCGGCCTCCCCGGGCTTTGCCTGCGCCGCTGAGTTTCCGGCCCGCCAGAAAACACTTTTCTCGCCTCCCTTTGCCCTTTTTGAACTTTCGCTACCCCCCATCCTTCCTTCTCTCGCCCTTCCCATGTCCTATTCGCCATTACATTTTATTCTTCTGTCTCTCTCTCTCTCTCTTTCTCTTCCTCGACGCAGAACTCCGGTGAGACGTCGAAGGCGCCCTTATTGTTGTTTCCTGGAAACTTGCGAATCACTCCCACCGCTCCATCCCCAAACCTCGCTGCCAGTGCTCTTTTAACTTCTTTTCTCCACTTATCTTTCAACTTTCGTCCCATATCTGCTCTACACGGCTTCCCAGCCGAAGACCTGTCTTTTCCTTCCCCAGTTCACAATTTCCCATGCATAAAGAATTTTACCTACTTGAGTGCATATATGTATCATGCCCTTTGATTCAGTTGCATCTTCACGGAGAAATTCCTTTTTCTTGACTCACAACCTTTGTTCTGAGAGTTTTCGTGGTCTTTTTTTCCATTGCCGGAAAATTAGCATGCTTTGTGCATATATTAAATTTACCTTGGCTTCATGAAAAACAAGAGACAGTTGGAAAATTTGAGATGCAATAAATATTGAATCTTGAATGCTTGATTACCTCATATAAGGGAAGTCACGTAGTTATTTCACCCGTTAATTGTTTAATGAAATTATTCTCTATTTTTTAAGGCTAACTGAGTAAAGAAGTAAGGAGTGCAACTCCGTAAATATTTATGAATATTCACGTGGCTTCGTAGTGAAAACTGCTTGATGGCTGTCTTATATCTAAGGCTTAACACTAGGTGTTGACTACCCCCCTAGAAGCCCCGCGTGGGTCAAAATGACCCATATGTCATTTTTGCTTATATATGCGTCATTTAATGTCTTCTTATAGTTAGTATATATTTTTTGTCATGCAGTGACTTAGTAAAATAATCAGGGTTGCATATATACGATGAAATTACTGTCGAAATTTTAAAAAGACATCATTAAAAACTTTAAATTGAAAATTCAATTATTTTGAAGATATATCTGTCTAGTGAAATTGTAATGAGTTAGATTTTGTTTTAGTCAAGCAAAATGAATGAGAAAAATAAAATAGATTCGGATTCTTACAGGTATGTTTTACAACGTAGGTAATTTTTTTTAAAAGTGTAATACAATGAAGTTGGCTGGAGGTAACAGTCCAGTTTCTCTTACATCTAAATCTCCATAAATTGTTTCAGAACAAAAACAAGTAATACAATCATTAACCCGAAAATAATTTAAGCTTTAGATACTTGGTCATAAAAAAGCTGCTTTATTATTATTTACGAAGTATATATATATAAATGAGCCATAATTATAAAATTATAAAAACTGTAATTACTTGATATACGACACAGTTTCAGGCAATACTTTGTGGAAGTCAATCATACTGGGAGTAAAGGATTGAACACTGCAGCTTCCACTTAGATATTTATTAAACACGACCATGGTTTCGTAGCGGTGCTACGATGATGTAGCACCGCTACGAAACCATGGTCGTGTTTAATAAATATCTAAGTGGAAGCTGCAGTGTTCAATCCTTTACTCCCAGTGTAATTACTTTGTTACACATAATCGCAGAGCATAAATAAAAACATCCAAGCTGGTAATGTAGATACAGATACACAACGAAGTGGCAGCTCAGTCAGCTTCACAGCGTAAGTATATTACATTCCTTGTTTAGCATTCTAAGACTTCCATGTCGTCTTCATTACCTTCTGTGATTAGCAGCTGATCATCTCCTGATAACTCTGCTTCGCAAGTTTGTTACGTCCATCTACTGGTACAGGCTGAAGTGACAGATTCTGCCTTTGCTGTCTCCACGGTTTAAGCCAGTTTCTTCTGCTGCATTACACAGTAGCCAATACATAACTCTGTATTTTTCTAGGCTACTGGGCATATACTGTAGGAATTCACGAGTTTTGAAAGGGCAAGGTATTTCTCTAATTTTCATCTTCTCAGTGGGCTTGAAACCGGAAATGCAATTATAATAAATTTTATCCAAAACTCAGAGACAAGAAAAATACTTGTCAATACCACTCTTCTGAGCCCTGCTTGCCCGAATCTAAAATCCTAAATACTTCATCAACTCTAAAATACCTGTGCTTTGACATGGTTTGCTTGAAAAAAAGGTGCTCCGCATTTATTATTCAACAAATCCTTGAGGTCCAGAGTCTTTGCATCGGCTGCACCTCAAGCGTAAATGAAGGAAATGAAAGCTTCTAGTACCTCTAAACTCGCTGACCATGTATCATCTCCCATCTTATTTAGGGCTTCTGTTCGGGTGCATGCTTTGCTCATGTTCAGCATTGGAGCAGAAATAAAAAAAGTCCAAGCTGTAAGAGAGGAGTCATCTTCCACGGATCTTTTGGCATGAGGTATTGGTCCCGGTGTCTCACGGAGCACCTTTTGTTTACCACGACTTCCTGCAATATTTCCTATTGTGATGCCAGCCCGAGGCGCTCCATTTGGGCTCTCCTATTCTGCGCTGAAGTCAAGACAATTGCCTCCACCAGGATTACCAGCACCCGGACGACACACATTGCCATGAAGAGGATCTTCAGCTCGACGCCTTCTCCGTCCCCATCGCGACCACCACGTCTGACCACCACGAAGCTGAACGTCTGGTATGGGGAGCACCGTCAGGATTGTTTACCACTTCTTCCAAAATTATTATGAATCACTAGAGTTGTGAAATAAACTTACATGTGATAATCAATACTGAAGTTATATTAATTGATACACCTGCTGCTAAGTATGGACCTTGCTAAACCACACTGCACCCTCGTCTTGCACGCGTTCGTCCTAGCAGGTGATCTGTTTTTGAATGTCTACCTGTAGGGTTATGCGTAGTTTCTGCAGTAGGTCATGAATATAACATTACATGTTAGAGCATACGAGAGTGAAAACATCTTGGCCAATTGACGAATACACTACTTACGATGAGCTAGGGGTTCTTCAGGTTCTTCGCAGAACTCTTCAGATTCAAAGGAATCTGAGTCAATGAAATAACAGTTTATTTGTCTCCGATCAGGATTGAAATCGCTATACTCTGAATCATCGTTAGATGAATCTGAGCCACTCCCTTTGCACTGCAACAGTGATATGTTGAAGAATGATTCCATGCCAGCCTCAATGAGGCCGCACCCTCAAAGCATCTAATGCGTTCAAACGACGCTATTCGCACCAAAGAGTAGACAACTTCGCAACAGTCCTTTTGTTACCAATGCTTTCTGACACTGAGCTAAGCTGCCACTTTTCACGAGACCGAGCGAGACGCACTGCACCCAACCCCACTCCACCCCTTAAGTAGTGTAACACTGGTGGGGAAATTTAAACAATTGGTATCCCCTCCACGCCCTCACGTTGCATTCGTGCTTTGCACTCACAAAAAGGTTGACAGGCCAAGCCAGCAATGGCTCGTGCGTATGGTCTAATCCCTTCAACCCTTGAGTCCGAGTAACTCCTATTTCACAGATACAGGCACGCAATTCAGAACATGTATGAACATACAGAAGCCTATATAATGTTTAAAATATTGGGAAAAAAGAAAATAATAAAAATTAATCATTTTAAATAACTAAATTATAGTTAGTTCGCGCAGTTTCAGCGAAAAACAACTTTGTCAGCTAAATAAATCTAAGTTAATGCCTCTACAAGCTCTGTGATTCAAAATCACCCACGCGGTGCTTCTAGGGTAAAATAATTATATTTAAAAAACTATGAAAGACACACAAATGTGGTTTATGATACATGTTAACCTCTCTAAATAAATAAAAGTTCACGTAAGCGTTTCTTTCTCCGATGATCAAAACACGAACAGGCGCAACGAAAACTTTGAAATGGGTCAAAATGACGCACCCAGGGCTTTTAGTGTTGAAATATATAAGCATTAAATATGTGCCATTAGTTCAAATGAAATTTTTTCGTTGAATTGTTGTAAATGATCCGTCAAATATTTTTTAATTAAACTACTTTTCGAAGAAAATACTTTTTTTTAATTCCATTGAAATTTACCACTTTGAGGTCTATTAAAATAAGCCTTCATGACTTATCGTTGCATATAAGGTTATGCACTCATTTTTATTTACTTTTTAATCTAAATATTATGTAATTCTGGCTGATATTAGTTGGTGAGTCGTCGTATTTCAAACGTTGTTAGCTATAAACCATGCAATAGGAAATACCTTAAAGCTGCGCTGAAAAAAAGTACGGATTATTTTGTTGTTTTTGATTAGGACGTCTATTTGTCGTCAGCAACACAGCTCTGACGTTGGTAATGAAAACACACTGATAGACACTACACTGGTAAATGACATGACATCTTTCCGTTTTGGATAGTGAAATTTCTAGAATCTATTCAGTTGCACCAATTGTTCGAGGATTTAAAATTACGCCTAACTCAGTAATAAAGTGCCAAGAAGTTACAGCCGATTAATAGACAGTGCACTACTATAAAACTCTTCCAAGAGGTTGAGTAGCCGATATAGTGTGCTGTGCATCCTTTGGATCCTTTTTTTATTTCTGTCGTCCATCTCCGCGTTCTTGTTCTTCCCATGCGCCCTAACCGCCTATTCTTCCGAGGAATTCGAGGAGGCAGTGTTTCTGAGAGTGGAGAGGGAGTTTAGGTGGAGCGGAGTGAATCAAGAGGGGCCAAGACGGGGGTTGAGGGGAATGAAGGAGGATACGAAATCCCTTGAGCGGCCACCGTTCGCCGTCAGTCCCTTGCCAAGGTCCAACCCTTGTCCTTCCTTTCTCCTTCTCCCCTGTCTCGCTCCCCGCCTCCCTGTCCGTCTTCCCAAACCTCCTTTCCAGTTGCTCGCCGGTGTGCTTCTATCATCCCACGGGTGGGAGCCTCCCTTTCTTGTTCCCTTTCTTCCCCTTCCCTAAGGACTCTGCACTGCTGTCCACCAATGGAAGATGGAGAGAGATAGGCATGGAAGGAAGATCCGTGTTTTGTGATGGGGAGGAAAAGGACGGCGGGCCGAAAGACGAAGTTAAAGCGGGGGAGTGTGTTTGGGGAAGGTGTTACACCCTTTCTCCCTCGGCCGGACACCATCCTTCTCCTTCGAGACAAAACCTCTTTCTTCCCTGTCTTAAGGAGGCTCGAGCACTGCGTGGTGGTGACGTCTTGCGGCTATGACTACAAATAACTAGATGAAAAATGTGTTTGCGTCATCTGTATCCCGTTGAAAATTATAAAAAACCAACTGTAATATTTAAAAATTACGTAATATTATTACCAAGGACAAATACGTCTATTTTCTAGTTATTCAAATTATAAACCTAACAAATAGAAAGGTTTTCATTAAATTTCATCTACTTAAACTCTAGGATTTAATGAATTCCAGGGGAAATATTCCAGTAAACTTCTACCGGGCTTCCGACCGGGTAAGGTTCTCCATCTCCACCAACGTTTCGATGAAAGACTTTTCCATCGTCTTCAGGACTGTTGATGCCGCGTATCGAAGTTATCGAGTTCAAATACTGTGTGAGTGTGGAAAGGTCTACATTGGTGAAACGGGCAGAACTGAAGATACCCGTGTAAAAGAGCACCAACGGCATATCCAACTATGCCAGCCCGAATTTTCGGCAGTCGTGGAAAACTTAATTAACCTCGACCATGCCATGCAATGGGACGAGATCAAACTGCTCGGCAGCTTCCACATTGGGACAGAACCAATAAGGAGGCCATAGGAATACACCTGTCAACTGCAAAGTTCAATAACATGGATTCCATGGATTCCACCGAAGCAGGAATTTGAATCCCGTTCTTGAGATAGCGGGGAAGAGTAATGTGTTTCCACCAATCCCAAATACCTGACCTGAAAAACAGAGTATATTTCTTCGATAACTTCAAAACCCGGCATCAACAACACTGTGGACGATTTAAAAGTCTTCCATCTTAACTTCGGCGTAGATGGTGAAACTGACCTGGTCGGAAGGATAAAATTTCACTGGAACTGAAAGTGCATTGGAAATGATTGCTCGATTTATAGATGCACATACGAGAAAGATCCGTCGATCGACTGACATCCTGAGATACATATAACTTGGGTAAATATTCTCTTAGAAATATCCTAATGATCTTTACCATAAACCAATGAACCTTTGAAAGAAATTTAAAAAATCACCATGTGATAGTGAACAAATTTCTCGTTATGTGGTGTTTATTGGCCAGCAATTTATACTATAGCCTTTAAATCTTATCCGACAAAATAAAAAGCAAATTATTAAAAATCGCGGAATCATGAAGAATTATGTCATTGTAATCGTTTTTTATGCTATATTTTCCACGTGATATTATGAGCTCTAGGCATAAACTTTCTAATTTGGCTGTTATAAAAACGTATATTACCCCATTTTGTGTGGATTAGTCCATAAACCTGTAGTTTAAGGGTTTTTTTTGAAATAATTTATTTTCACAAATATGATATTTTTAACTTAAGTGAAAATAAATTTATTTAAAGGGTACATATTTGATGCTATGTGAATTTCTCCTTTCGGAAGGGCTTCCGATTCATGCTACGTCTCCGTTTCTTTAGATTGAGCTCACGCCGCCATTGTAGGGAACATCGTAAGGATAAATGGATTCAATTTTTCAAAGGAAGTCTTTGCTTTGTAAATGAATGTTTTATATGGAAATTGCTACTTTTGCTATGTTCAGTATTAATAGCAAACCGCATATGAGCTACATGATATAGTGCTGTGATTTAATTTAATCGCTGCTGTTAGGTTCAACAAGCAGGCATTGTGTGGAATATTCCCCTTGAGAGAGAATGGTTGAGTCCTACATTGTCTCTGCCGTGGCTATGTTTGGGAGCATCCAGTAGTCTTTTCACTTTCTCCCTCTCTCTCCCAATACCGTGTTGCCGGCCCTTCCGAACCGAAGGCCTTCAACAGCAGCTCCGCCCCTAGCATGTCCCTGCGACGCACCACACGAAGAGGGAGCTCCTTACCTTCAGCCCCATCACCTCTCTCTCTCTCTCATATCTTCTCTCCCCGCCCACACCTCAACCCTCCCTTCCAGTCCAAATCACCTGCAGCCCCTCTGCATCCCTTCCTTTGGGAGTTCACCGCAGGATATACAGCGCGAAAACACTCGAGACAAACCCCCACTCTCAAGGGAGACCTGCTTTTCGTCGAACGCATTCCCCACGCTTGCCTTCGTGTTCTCTCGCCCTTCCGTCGGCCTTTCCCTCCCGCGATGCTAACCACTCCCTCCTCTCGCCTTCATTGCTCATCGACTAACGGATTATCCCTGTAACTTCACTCTCTCGGCTTATCTGATGCTTTCCCTTCGGCCTGCACGATGAAATGTACTTCAAAGTTAATTGCGATGAGTCTCAGCCTAATGCCACCATGCATTCCTACTCGCCGGCATCGCGAGACCCTCAAGCAGTCGCGCTGCTAGTAGTGGTCGTCTAGTGTTTTAATTTATCACCTCTCATTGCCTGTTTTAGTAGTGGTTCTCAGGTCTTCTGTGAGTATGTGAGAAGTATTTAAAACCTACATACTACCCTAAGAGTCGACGCGGGGGCGGGTGCTAGGGGGTATTCATACAGTATCTATGAAAAGGGGAGGAGATATGGAACCGGAATTGGTAAAAGAATAGGACAAGAATGAAATGTTTGTGTATGAGGCGTCTTTTGATCTCGCTCTCCTTTTGCTGTGGTCATTACGTTGCGTTGGAAGAAGTTTTAGAATGAGGAGATTATTAACCATCCTCAATCGCCATTTGTCTTTCAACCTTGAACGGTGACGCATCTACAGTGGATGAAAATCAGTTACACATGTCATCCTCACGTACCAGCCACCGAAGCGTTTTCAAAAACTAATTCTAATTTAATTTTTATTTTAGGCTAATTTTCAATCGTTGTAAAACGAATAATTTATTATATTTTTAGAGTGAGAATTTCTAAGCCAAATATCAACAAACGTGACAGAATTCTACGGTGCCTTACAAGGCAAAATGAGATTAAGATCAGTCAATGTTGGATGATTCAGTTGTCATATCATATTGTAAATGATGAAATAAATTCTGTTAATAGTTTTTTCCTGTACCATGTTCTGAAAAAATGTCCATATTAACGGAATGATATTTTTAATGAAAATATTATTTTAAATTTCATGCTTTGAAATAAATATTCACTTAAGTGATATTTGGAAGTTTATATATTTTCCTACTTTAAAAAATTCTGATGACAGTCATGAAATCGCTTATATCATCCGCAAACAACTTTCAATAGAAAGCGTTTTAATCCTACGTGACCACTAAATTTTAGTGTGTAAATTAACATACTGAAAATAATTTTTATCATCTAATGACTGTGATTAGACCTATCATTCCTTTGTACAAAAGGTTAATAAAATTAGTGATGTCTGAGGGCAAATAAAATTACCCTTTAAGATTAATAATGTAGGAAGATATGTTTTTCCTCAATGAAACAATGTATTTGACTTTGCTGACATCTACCCCGTAATACAGTTGTTATTACTGGGTCTTTCCATATGCATGGATTTTTTGTACATATTCTGTCAAAGATTGGAGCGTAGAAAGTGATGATTTCTCTCTAGAGGACATTTACTTACTTAGGAAGGAGAAATTTTGAATTTTCGACTCGGTTTACCTGATTCTACCGACCCGAATAAATCACTCTCAACAATAAACCACCTCTGAATATGAAAGATTCCCATCCCTTGTATTGGTCCAGCATGCCGACCTATACGTTATTAATATCATTAGTTTCATCATGATGTCTTTTTTATTATTATTCTAAAGTTTTGATCCCGTACGCTATATTTATACACTCTTAGTTTGATTTTTGGCCTTATACCTGTAGGTAAAGTATTTGAAGAGTACATTTAATTGGTACTGAACTATGCTTTGTGATTAAAAATTAATTTTAATTAATTTAAATAACTACCATGTCTCATACGGAACCCTTATAAGGTCAAATCACTAAATATAGTCATCGCTTCTGTATTTATACTGTATTATTCCAATACCACATGGACGTCTAACGTAGAATCATAAATTATCATACATAGGTTGGGGACTTGATTCTCATTATTACGATGGCAATTCAAACGAAGATATTTTAATAGAATTCAACTTTAGTGTGATTTTTAGATGAATCAACGTATCCGCCTCGTATGAATTCCTCTCTATTTCCAAACATTCTCAATTCTTTGCTTTTAGTACCACTGTCACTCGTCTTCCGTGAAAATATTAATATTCTCTAAAGAGAATTGATTTCCTGCCTAAAAACGTCATGTTCCCCATTCTCTCTCTCTTTCTCTCAAAAAGCATGGCATTTATTTCCTATTTGTAACTCAAAGTCATGCATGAAAATTTCATCTATACATCTGTTTTCATTATCTCTCATTTCCAAAATTATTATAACTGAGTAAAATTCTTTGTTCATAAAAATCTCACTGTCCAACTTGTTCATTATCGCTATCTGACCTCTTGTATTTTGTGCTGCTGTAGCCGCGCTTCTATAGAACGATGTTTCATATTTCATTGCGTAGTTATTTCCTTTGAGCGCATTCAATATCCGAACATTTACGCTGGTTGATCTTTCAAACTCCTCTCTGCCCTTGTTCTTCCTCATTTTCCGTTAGATTCTCAGGTCTTGCAATATCCTGCCCATCTTATTCCCTTCTCGTTCCTCCATCCGCTTACTCCATCCATCTCCGTCCTCGTCTCACATTTTCGGGGACAGAGTCTCACAGTTTTTTACAACCCGTATTAAGCCAATCCCTCAGATTCTGACATTTCTTTTTCCATCTTGATTTCCATTTGAAGATTTGATGATCCCGCCCAGGCGGGGATTGAATTCGGAGCTATGAAATCAGTCGCGGTGAGGTCGGAACATTTCCACCATCGTCTTACCTCCCCCAGGAGATCTACACTATTGGGAACATTTATTATATGCTGATTCATAAGATGTTTTCTTTCACCGAACTATTTTCAGTTGTGTTACATTTGATGATTGCCCCATGGCTATGTTGACTCTCTCGGTTTGACGAGGTTTTCACATGACACATCATTCCCGGCAATTCTTCTGCTTAGCTTTGAATTCATTTCTCTCTTCTCAGCTTACTCTTTATTTTTTTCTTTGAAAAACATCCCACAATATAAGCCATTTATTATTCATAAATGCGATTCATTTCATAAAACTTAAAACGGGATATATTATCTTCAATCAAGGAGAGGAATGCTTTCTGCACATGCCAGTCATTATATCCCTTGCAACTTTATTTTTTGTATAAAGAAGACTGTTCCTTTGTAAACTTGACTTTGTGTACTTGAAATTATGTGTTAGTCCATCGTGCCTAGAGAAAGCATGTTTTAGTATTTTTTCCTTAATAATAAACTAGAAAGTAACGTTTGTTTCAAATCATTTCAGCTGCGTAGATTTCAGTGTGTGCAAGATCGGAAAGAGGTAATGTTTTGCCTGTACTTTCTCATAGTTCGAAGAGAGGAAATTATATTTTTCTCCATCATGCTGAGAAGTAAATATAATAGTTTAAATCTTGTAAAACTTCTTCAAATACAAAATAATGTAATCCTCCAATTTCTAGTTTGATAGCCTAATATAATACTGAACAAGATAATACATTCAGGCAACATTTTGTTTTGACTTTGTCCAAAACCAAGAACTTTCAGCTGACCCGTTTCATGTAGATTTTAGTTTCCTATGGCAGACAGATTGCAAACAGGTAGCGCAGAATAGTATTTTCAAAGCGTGTATACATTAGTCTCCCACCTGAATCCTTATTACGACAGGCAAACACCCACCTCGTCGTAAACTCATTCATGTGGGCATGGGGGGGGGGAGGGATGGTTTACTCTTCTGTCACCAAAGGAGAGATGTTCCATTACAACGGGGATAGGAAATTCAGAAGAAGGTATTTTTGAGCTCACATCCAGTACACCATCCTGAAGGCTTCCATCCAGATGATGAATTGCTGAAGCCGGCTGCCCTGGATACGAATGTGGTTGGTTTTTGAGAATGTAATCCTGGTTGGAGTTCCAAAATTGATGTTTTACGTTGGAGGGGCTCATTCCTTGCATTTTGTAACACAGCGCTGCCCTTGGTGACGTCTTGTTTAGGAATTCTAGTAATAGTGAGTGAACTACACAGATGTAAATATAAATTCAGGGAAAATGTGCCGTCACAAATGTTTTTTACATATTTTACATAAACGTACAACCATAGAAACTAATGTGTTCAATATATATTATTTTCTAATCGTTTACAAGTAATTAAGGGCAGGTCAATGGAAATATGTAAATATTCGTTTTTGACATTTTATTTGTAAGCTAGATTTGGGTATCGGTAAACTCAAAGAAAAAGCTCAGTTATGAGATTCATGAAAATGGATCTATTAACATGGTAACCAAGATAAATAAGTCACAATTTTTCACCAAAATGTATAAAGATTCATATTAGCTAATGCAACTCGATTATATAATTTCAAAAGAAGAATGGTGAATAAAACGCAACAATGCCACCGATTGTAAGGAGGTGAGAAATGACCCCTCGCCGTCCTTCTAGGTGTAACTCATTGAAAATTTTTTTAACAATAAAGGTAACGCAATTATATTTTTTATTAATTAATATATACATAAAAATTTGATTAATTCACAAAATTAAAATTCGATTCGAAAGAAAAATGATAGCTAAAATATCCACTCGAACTCCAAAATGTTTCAAATGACCTCTCCTGATTTTCTCATTTTAAGTTAGCCTAAGAATTTTGGATAGAAGATTTTCAAACTAAGGTTTTAAATCAGCCTAAGTTAAAGATATATCTTTTATTGAAAGCATAGCGTAAAGATATAGTTTATCATATAGATGGGTTCTCCTTCCTCCGGTTATGAGAAAATGTTTAAACTAAACATGTTGTATTTTTATTACGTAACGTAAACTCATATCTTTTACCCATTTCTTGCATTCCGATACAAAACAGGATTAGTTTTTACTTTGAAGCTGTCTGTCTTGAAAACTAATATGATTTTAACCTGTAATTTCATCTCATGAATTGTAAGGTTACGCTATCTGGATTCCTATCGTAGCTTGGCAATATGTGAGCACCCAATTTTATGAAAAGTGCGTGTTGTAGCCTTCGCTACGGATTGTTGGTCGTTTTCCACCGAACGTTATCCTTATGATTATGCATCAATCTGTGCGAACGAGTACCAACGTTGCCTACAATCCAGGATATATATTTTTTCATTTGATCAAATTCAGAACACCGCGCGGTGCTGATCGATAAAAACAGAAAATGGAATACTAGACTTTGTAAGAAATCTGCCAATTATACAAGAAGCATTTCGTCACAATGCAAATGAAATACGGAAGGAAAACCAATGCTGAAATTAACAAAGGAGTTGGACACCGGTGAAGCCTCTCAATAGCACTGTTCAACTTATCCTTGGAGGAGGCAATAAGAGAAGCAGAAGACATGGGATTGAGCGGAAAATAGGCTGAAGGTGAAATAATACACATGCTCCGCTTCACAGACAACATGACCGCCATAATAATTAATCGTGATGATCAAATATCACTGAACGCAATCGACCGAGTTCTTCAAGAATAAAAAATTAATATAAAACCAAAATCGTAGCATGCAGAAGAGAGCAGCTTAATGTCAGGAGTCACACCAAGAGGAGAGAAATTAGATCAAGTGGATTCCTTCACCTACCTCGGAAGTACCAAAACGAGGGACGGAAAAAGCACAACTCATATCAAGCGTAAAATAGCTTAAGCTAAGAAAGCGTTCATAATGGAAAGGCAACTACTTTGTTTAAAGAATATAGTGCTACGAACGAGGAAACAGCATCTAGAAGCATTTTTGTTGGGCGTGGCACTCTATAGCTTGGAAACATGGAAAGATGAGCAGAAAAGATTAGAAGCATTCGAAATCTGGTGTTGGAATAAAATGCTGAAGATGGGCGAGTACGAAACGAATACGTTCACAGAAGAGTAGAAGAGGAAAAGATGGTACGGAACACTATACGGAAAGAAGAACCGGATGGATTTGTCATATTCAGAGGTACAATGGGATTGTGGAGAGTATAATTGAGGGAAAATAAAGACCTAAGAAAAACTAACAGGGAGCAAGGGAATTAGCATTAGATAGGAAAAGCTGGAGAGCTGTAGTCTCACCTGTCTTAGGGTTGAATGATCAATGAATGAAGGATAATGTACTTTTATTTCCCCCTAGAGAGCGTATGATTGTTATTTTTGATGCGCAATTATATATTTAAGAATAAAACTATTAATTATTTACGCAATGAATTGCATTTATATTGCAATGATTTCATTGTTTTAGAGCAATTTTTATTTTATTCCGAGTTTTGATTCGTTACATTTTTAAGCCTTCCAAAATTTCAGTGCCAGCTAAGTCCCTGCCATTAAAGTTTATGTAAATGAGAGTATATTATGAAATGTACCAAGGGTGTAATATGACAAAATTATTATCTTTTCTTTTTCTACCGTCGCTTTTGAAATCATTGGCAGAAATTACGCCAGTTTAATTCATTTTAATTATTAAATGATTATAAAATACACCTTCACCATTCTTTTTATGTTATTTTAATGTTCATTAGCTCGTATAGTTCAGTCTTCCCTTACTATGTTTTTCTATTTACTAATCAAGCCATATATTTTTTTCATGGTAAATAAGATACTATTAGAAATAAGATATTTCCCTCCCTCCCTCAGAATTTAAGGAAAACAATTTTGACGTTGAATAAACTGACCATTCGTCCCAAGCGGAATCAATGACAGTGGTCAGAAATCGAAAAAATCCGGGCAAAAGTACAAAGTTGCTTTTTTTTTAGATAAAGCTCCGCGCAGCGGGACCTGGAAACTCCGTTGGATTGTTCAAATTGCGTGGACCTTAACTCCTCTAAATTGCCGTTTCCAAGCTATGCTGTTGTCACTGACTTCCAAATATTTTGTATTGACGATGCTGCGAGGATACTGAATTGAATGGACAGATCAGAGCACGTGTAACTGGAGTAAATTGGTTTTTCTAAGGATACTTTATGGCATCATGCTGCAAATTATGAACGTCTTTCAGCCACCGAGAAGGTATGCGTGTTCCAGGCGTACCATGCATGGTTTCCAGAAGAACCATCTTCTGGGATTCTTATTCTTTCCCTTCCACCCCCCACCCTCTTCCCATATACACCCTCCACCTTTGCTTCCCGAAGAGGGTTGGACTAAAAGGGACGTTTTATGACGACGCGTAGGATTTAACACTATTAAAAATGTTATTTTCACAGGGGCCTTTCCATTCCCTTTAAGAAACGCATGTTTACATGCAGTTCTAGTCTGGCATTGCTGAAGGAGTGTTTTGCTGTAGTGAACTTCTAAAACCCGTGGTATATGGTGATTTAGTTCATGAAATATTGCAATAGTTTCCCCCATCATTAACTCGTGGTGTACATTGGTGTTTTTCACTTACTCTACAGTGTTCCCCTTTTTCAAGGCTTTTTTTAAATATTTCGTTGCCTCGAGTTTTTTCCGTGATTATTGATCGCAATGTTCACACAAGTCTTGAAATATTTTTTGTTTAAACTCTTGCTGGTGTTACTTTTTTCCAGTGTACTTTTTAGTATATATATATAATGATTGAGGAGAACGAGAAACCATTTATAAAAAAAAAATGGACACGAAATGCTATGACAGAGTAGAAAGATGCGCGGGATGCCCCGAACGAATAAACATAACCAAGAACGTGTGCACAGTGAACCTTCAAACTCTTTTAAATCACTCGGTGTCGCGGGTCCTAGCATGCGTTTCCACCGCTCAAACATCCAGCAATGAAGTGCATTGCATATTAATGTACAAGTACGGATTTGATGTAAGTTCGGGCCATGTCCAATATAAATATTGTGGGCACGAGCAGATTCATCAGATACGCATTCATGAGCTCCCTAGTGCCACTTTGTTTTTTTTTTAAATGACGCTTTAGGTAAGAGATTCAACAGTATCTCGTTTATTCTTTGTCTAGTGTAATTAAAACTGATGATATCAGGCTTGGCCTTGTGGAAATTATGGATATCCATACTGAGAAAAAACACCTTTGTTATTTTCGCGAAACTTTTTCCAAAGGTTTTTTTGGAAAAAAACAAAGGTGGTTTTTCTCAACATGGATAGTCTTATTAAATTAAAAACAGGCAAATAATTACAAACTTATACTTTTGTGATATTATCGGGGAAAATCCTCGGCCGTCGTAAACCGGCCTTTTTCCGGCCTATTCGCCTTCAGTGGCTCAAAAAACAAAGGGAATTGCTTAGACGGAAAGAGATTTCATGCAGAGGCAGATTTTAGGCTTAAAAAATAGAATTTGGAAGGTTATTCACCTATCTTCAGTTTGCTACTCGCAATGATAAACGGATAAGTGAGATTTATGCTTATTTTAGAGATTATGGAATAATATGTGACTGTAATACTAAACAAACATCCAAAAAACAACTTTTATAGGTATGAAATGCATTGACCGAGGGTGTTAGTATGAGGTGTTACACCTTCAGAGGAAAATAGTCCATAAATAATGACCAAATAGCTGTGAAAAATCGAGCGGCAAATGTGGAAAAATATGCTTTCGGCTTATCATTGTAACGTCGTGCCTTGTCAAGCTCTATTTTTATTTGTTTTATTTGGCTATATATATTTAATTTCGTTCGTTGTTTTGTTTTTGATATTATTAATTTGTACGTTAATGTATGTTTCAATGGGTTGATGTTTTAGGTTGTTTATTGTTTTTGTTTGAAGAACGTTGCTATGTATGGTTGATAAAGGAGGGGATTGTTAAGAAGTTTTGAAGAGAAAAAGACGAGTAATAAAGAGGGGCAATGCCCAACTGAGTTTTTAAGAAGGTTTCTATTATTTTGAGGGATCCCGACGTCACAATCATCGCTTATTTTTGAGTGCCTTTTACACATATCATACAGCTTGGAATTTGAAAAATAGCAGGTGAAAAAGCATCAACACTCAAGAATTTTTAATAATTATAATCTGTATTATGCTGGAAAATAAATCTATAAATAATAATGAAATACCGTCATACGCTCGTAGTTGTCTTAAAATACCACTTTACAAAAAAAGCCAATATTACAGAAAGTGTTCAGAGAAAGGATGGGGTTAATCGTGGATTTAACCAGACCTGGAGCAGCAAATATAAATGATGGAAATACGGCAACACGTTTTTCGCCAGAACTGGCAGCTGAATTAACAGGAAATGGTGTGTATCGACCAATCAGCTCAGTAATAGTTCAGTAAGCATAGATCAGTGTCACATATAATACACCGCGAAAGGACTTTTTTTAAATTCAATAATTGGTTTTTTCAGTAAGTATTGTAGGTCTGTCATCGAGGTCAACATATGCTCTTTTTATATTTTCATTCTAGGAGTACATATGACCTTGTAAATATTTTTTTCCAACATACGAAAGGAAATATCCAGTAGCCTATCACTCAATGACGAGGTATTTTCGTAGTAATGTCTGAGAACTGCCGAATTAAACGTGGAGCTGTATCCCTGGTAGTACATGCCACGGTGCCTAAGGTATTCATGTATGGAGGTGAAATTTCGAAAGATGCGATTCTTCCCTTAGATTAACTCTCCGAAGAGGCAATGGAGGTTCGAAATAAAGAAACCAGAAAATGACGCTAACAATTCACTAGGGAACACTACAGGGTGGACACCAACGATGACGTATTCAAAAGACTGTTGATCACATTAGATCCATAGGTTTCCTCTACCATGCATTTTACTCCAAATAGACATAGGAGGCTGTTAAAATAATTGATACATCTTTTACTTGCAATTAGAGACGACGAAAAAGAAGTAATAGACTTAAACGGTGATGATGACCACGATTTGTCGGAGGACTATGCATTTTGAATTTCTTTATATTGATGGTAAAACCTTAAAAGAAACACGGGTAACTACGTTTGGTCATCTCTTGCAAAGGATATTTTTATTTTTCTGCGAACTTTAAATTTACCACTTGAAGAGGCTATCTTTTTCTGTCGATTTGGTTGATAAGTTATTGCATCCTACAATAATTTTATTTCATTAATTTTATTTAAATATTTTTTTTCGAGCCTGATTATTTTGTAACGTAAATTCTCTTTTTTCGATTATAGTCATTCTATTATCTACATACTTTCCCTCTTTTAATCACACATTAAGCTTGACATTTCCATTGCTGTCGTTCATATTTTGATTTGATCAGTTAGAGTAGGTGCAGAAATATTCGGACAAGATGTCATCAGTTTTTAATATTCGTTTTGCTTATTTTCGATGAATTAAAATACCAAGTCATTTATTTGCATTTCCTTTTCGTCACAAGCATTGACATGTGAGATTATTAAACGGTGTGTTAAACGAGCGCTTTCGTCACGCCAGCCCAAAAATATTTTGCGAGAAAGAAATGAACCGTAAATTAATTAAAGAAGTAGCATGAGAAAAGAAGGTTAGTGCATTTATGAAATATAAAAATGTTGCGGGTGTGTCTTATATTTTTAGAGAAATAGACGTAGATAAAGCAAATGTTTTGGTCATATTTAGGAAGGTTTAGACGCTACATAGAGAGGTTTTGGGAAGATCCGGTAGGGGGATAGAAACATATGTGACTTATTCGTATATAATGTGAAAACACGAACATCTGTTGGGGGTAAGGTGAAACTATACTTTTTTCCACGATGGCGGAAAGCGTTATGCGCACTTCTCAGGTTTTTAACTTTACAATTTACTTAATATTCGCGTAGGCAAGGACCTAGCCACGTTGACACACCAGTTCCCGTCTGATCACCGAAGTTAAGCAATGTTAGGCCCGGATGGAGGTTGGATGGGTGGTCCTCTTCCATGCCTCTACTAGGGTGGATGTAGGGGTGATACCCCTCCAGACCTATACCGGGAGACTGGAGGGATATATATAAACCCAGAAGGTTGGAGGAAGGTAGTTCCTTCCATACCTGTATCGGGAAGGTTGGGGGTGGCCCCTCCTCCATACCTCTACCGTGGTGCTCTTGTCACCTGTCTGCTAGTGGCAGGCAGGTTAAACGTGGGATGGTACAATGGACCAAAAGGACTGATTGCCAGGAGGGCTCCAGAAGGCCCTCGCCCACCCATACAATCTACGTATAATATTTTTGTAATTGTAATAATGAAAGTGTTTTTATAATGTGCATAGTGTGCAGAAATAATTAACGTCATTTGGTTGAAAAAACTATGTTGTAAGTAGGTTAAAAATGAATTTGGGGTGGTGGGACGAAAGGGCACATTATCCCACCGTGTTATCAGCATCGTGAAAAAACAGTTGAGTCTCAAGTTTAAATTAATCCACCCCTCATGCAAATTTATATAGGATTTCGATAAGTAGAATGAGATTACACGGCACTTATCAGAGTAATTTGGAATCGCACTGAATTCTGAGACCTCATGGAATAATGTTGATTTTTTTCTCACATATGAACTTCGGAAAAGAAATGAAGTGGTAGGTAGATGAGTTTGTCGAAATATTTTCTTGACATAGAACCTGACCATTTATAGTTCATTTTTAAAGGTTATTCATAACTAGCTGTTATTCATAAGATAGTATCAACTGTTGTTTATCCTCGTGCATAGATTAATGATGCAGTACATCATTGCAATTTTCCAAGCTGAAAAGTTTCATTAATCCTGTGAAAGGCTGCGCGGTGTCATGAAACGTTGTAGTTGGTGAGTGAGGGGGGAAGGGAAATAATAAGAATCCCATATGATGGTTTTTCTGGAAACCATGCATAGCTACCCCAATTTCTTGGGCCGCAAGCGGGAAATAAGCTTAATTAACGGAGCGGGTAGTAGGAGTAAACGGGATGCTGAGGACTGTGAATGCGGGGGGAGGGATGAAAGGGCAGGGCGGGAAATGAAGAGAGAGGGTTACATTTTGTATGGACTGAAAAGAGGTAGTAACCATGTCTTAATCGAGAAAGAAATTTTGCAGGTATTAAGGTTTTTGACTGTGAGAAGAGTCAATATATTCGATTTATCTCCATCTAAACCTACCCTATTTAAATACAACTGTTTCAGGCTGCATATGGTGGAAGCTCTCGATATTCATAATGAATAAAGACACTTGGTAATCTTCCACAGATTTATTTATTTTACAGGACGCGTTTCACCACACTGTGGCATAATCATCACAAGATTATGCCGCAGTGTGGGGAAACGCGTCGTGTCAAATAAATAAATCTGTGGAAGATTACCAAGTGTCTTTATTCATCATGACTACTCTATTTCATAGACTACCTTTAAAAGCATAACATTTATGGTTGTTGCTGTCTAGATATTACCAATTTCCTTCCTCCCAAATCTACTCTTTATCTCGGCCGTTCTTAGCCGTTTCGCTGCGACCTTCTGTTGAATCTGAATAAATATATTTAGAATATTTTAGAATTTCCCATTTATCTCACATGCTAAAAAAATAGTATGCCCTCCGTTTTGGAGATGAAGTATGCCTCAATGACACATAATGACGTATGTATTACTTTGCAACAGAAGTTAAAAACAAACATTCTGTCAGTTCTGAGGAAAACAACGGAAATTATTTATATTCACTGCAGTTGAGATCTGAGCAATTTGTCTTTGTGGGTATTTTACAAAACTCATGAATGGACCATGGTATCAGTTTCCAGCGTGGAAGGGTTGAAACTGGGCGTCACGTGGTCATTCTTTTCCAGGTTCTCCGCGCTCAGACTTCCGTTTCCTCTCCGTCCACCCCTCTATCGCAATTTCTCCGCTATCCCCCATCTTCTCTGCCCTTCTTGTCTGGATTCAGGGCGTCAACGCCTTCCCTGGTTCCGCGCTCGTGCTTGTCACCCGCCGGCACCTCAGCCATAGCTCCCGTGGTGCCGTGGGTGGGAGAGGGATACTGCAAGGAGTATCCGCCCGTCCCCATCCCACCTCCTCTCCTCCTGGGCACGATCGCACGTACCGGTCTCCCTTATTACTGGATATCCAGCCCCCGCTTCATCGCCAACCCCTCTTCTCCACTCAACGATCCTCCTCAATCCACTGGACTGGCGGTAAATTAGTGCTCACCCTGCCTCCCTTTCTCACCTCTCTGTTTCTTCCTGCGCACACTGTACGACTCCATAGGGGAGAACGGTCTGATTTCAACAGTGAAAATAGGTGAAGTAATTTCTTTTCTTTGATTGAAGACTCGTGGAGTCATACTTTCAGGGTTGAATATGCAATTAAAGACCGAGAATGAGAGTCGTGTAAATGATAAAAATGTTTCAGGGGAAATACGATTGCAAACAAAATTCATATCCACGATGGCAGACAAAAATACTTTACCGATAAATCGCCGCCAAGCACGAGATCGAGACGACCCACTGACCAACGGCAAAACTTAAAAACATCCTAGGAATCCGCAAAAGACAACCTGCCATTGAAGACACCTGGAGTATACAGCATCCCTTGTGAATGCGAAAAGGTGTTCATCGGTGAGACTGGACGCACCTTAGAAATACACCTGAAGAAACACGAAGGGTGCGTCAGACTCTTCCATCCGGAAACATCGGCGGTGGCGGAACACAGTCTGGAAAATGGCCATAGGATCAACTTTACCAACACCAAAGTTCTTTGCAAAACAAAGGATTATTGGGATCGCATTGTGAAAGAAGCTGTGGAGATTAGGCTGGAAAGTAAATTGAACCGAGACAAAGGTTTCTAACTCAGCAGTGCTTGGAAACCTACTCTGACAATGCTAAAAGAAAGGCGGGAAAAAAACTGACGAATCAGGGAAAACCTAATCAAAATGTGACTCTATAAATATATGACAATTCTGGCAAAAATCATTACTCCCTGAAGACGATGGCAGACTACGCCATTGAAACTTCGGTGCAGTTTAACACCGTTACCCGGCTGGAAACTCAAGAACTATTCATCTTAAGCATTCGCCGGGAAAGACTTAAATCCTAAATCTCCGCTGTTTCTCTACTTATTATTGTTTTAAAGAAATGATCAACTTTGGATACATATCTGTTACACATGAGATACAGGGCATGCGTACACATCTGTTAGGATACATATCTATCTCACTGTTAAATTTTACTTTTTTTCTTTAACTGCAATTACTTTCACACAATGCGAAATGTGTCTTTTTGCTGCAGCACTATTCATTTATGTGTATTTCAAAATGTCATATGATAGCTAGTTATAAGGATCTTCAAGCCCCAAATCCTTGTTCCAAACAGGATCTCCTTATCTCCTCAAGGATTTGACAAATCAGATCACTGTTTTTAACAGTTGCTTCTTCAGTTATCAAATGAACTGACAATGAGTGACACAGAGAATGTGTAGTTTTTAATGCGTATTCAGGAAACTGAAAGGATCATTGGTCCACCCAGGATTCGTTGACGAATTCGTTGACGGGGAGTCAAGGCGCAGATGTTAGACTCGCACGTTACTCCCGAATTCATCTTTACTCCATCTTATCCCGTATTACACTGCCTTACAATGAATCGTCTCCTGCAGTCCAGGAGTGGAAGGACGGGAGGTGTAGATGTGGTGGAAGGGGTTTGGTCGCGTTACCTTGCCTCGTGCATGGTGTCTTCTCCGCTAGCCTAGCCACCTGAGAGTGTCAGAAAATGATTGGGGAGGGAAGAGGGTGGTGATTTGGTATAAGGTAGGGAAGGGATATGGTATCCATGGGAGCGGAAATGAGTTCACGGATAAACACTTTACAAATTTATGAATTCAACGGGATGACACACACATTGTGAGTTACAGCAAATTTTCTCTAGGTGAGGATATTTCTTGGATCCATCCGTTATGAAATGGGCCAGTGCCACAGGCAATACTTATTGATCAACATTTAGATTAAATAAATAAAGTAGCTTACGTACTTACGCACGCATGCTGTGGTAATCCTACACACAAATAGTGTGATCCCGATTCATCTTCACATCTTTCAGTATGTGTCATCAGGTAGTTTTACGCCTTTCCAATTTTCTCATTAACCTTAGTCTTAGCCTTTAGCTTTCTTTCTGCCTCGTTCTCTCCGCTATTCATATCTGAAGACTCTTTTCATATACATATACATATATACATATAGATATATATGTGTGTGTGTATGTATGTATGTATGTATATATATATATATATATATATATATATATATATATATATATATATATATATATATATATATACATTTATATATCAACTAAGGTGTCACAGGCGTGACAAAGTAAAAAATATATAGGCTCACTAAAATAGAAAACTCACTCGTTTTTTTTATATTTCGGCTACTCGACTGCCTTCTTCTGAATTCTTTAGAGTAAATTAGAGTAAATAGAGAGAGTTTACTCTAAGGAATTCAGAAGAAGGCAGTCGAGCTGCCGAAATATCAAAATAACGTGTGAGTTTTCTATTTTTGTGTGCCTATATATTTTTTACTTTGTCACGCCTGTGACACCTTAGTTGATATGTATTTTTACCACGAGTGTTTTATATATATATATATATATATTTGATTTCTCCTCCCTGAAGGTTTATTCCTATACCAACCTTCCACTCACGTCCCTTCCATTAATTTTACCTCCCATTCTCTCTCCCGGAGCCCGCCTCCAATCCCCTACCTCCCTACCCTCGTCCCAACGCACTAATCCTTCGCCCGTCTCGGCCCTGCATCCCCCCAATCGGCTCTTGTGACTGCCAAGCGATTGCCCAGGAGAGCGCATCGCTTCCCCTCCTGTTAAGGCTGCCAATTCCGGTAGGGATGATCCCAGAAGCTGTTTGCTCCGTGAGTAAGAACTTTCCGGTATGTTTTGCGCATCAAGTAATAAGCACGGTAAGGGTAACAGTGGATTGCGTCACTCATGAATGGGCATAATAGTAAATATGGAATTGAGCAAGCTCTATGTAGGGGTGAAGTGTTGGGTACTGAAGGACCTTAGCAGATTCTTAAAATTTAGCTTACAGCATTATTCTTTCAAGAAACTCGAAACTTTCAGAATATCTCCACACGATGATGGAAAATAATCTGTATACCTCAGAGGTAATATAAATAAATGCAAGAATATGAAAATATGTACTTACACCTCTCAATGTTTAATTTTAATTCTGAGAAAAATAAATGAAAATAAATACTCAGCTGCGATCTATGGTTGCCTTTGATATCATGGTATTAATATGATTTATTTTCAAATCTCGATAATTTTTAGTTATTTACTGTGTTATAACGCAATGAAAATTCTAAATTACATTATAATTCAAGTGATAACGAAAACTACATTCATTTCTCTAATGGTATCCGTGATGTTATTTTTGAATACCATCATGAAATTTAACATCAGGGTAGAAAAATTGATACTCAGTCATAATTAATTTAAATAAATGTATATTTAAATCAAGATATGCTGAGATACAGTCACATATTCTGCAATATTAGAAGAACTTAATTGCCTGAATAAAATTGTAAATTGTCAAAAAATAACATTGGAAGTTATATTTTATTTATTTCTTTTTAAACTGAGTCTGAGTCTAAATTCAATTGAAAACTCATCAATCCGGAAGGTGGGATATTTTCAAATTATTTTCTGTTTCTGGGAGTCCTTGAAATAAATCGGGAGGGATGACAATCCTACCTCTGGCCCTCCTATTGCCTTCCCCACCTATAGTTAGCAACCCCTCACTCCATTCCAAAACACCTTGCCTCTTTCACTTTCATCTCCTCTGGTAGTCTTTCTCTTAGTCCGCCACTCCATCCCAAATCCCAAGCGGTCCTCCGAATCGCCAACGGGGACATCGAGATTCGCCGCCGCATAATTCCTGCATAGCAAATGCCGTTAACTAAGCGTCCCCGTAGGATGTGTTCCCACCTGTCCGAATGGCTGGCGCCTCCCCCATCCGACCTGTACTCCACCCTTTGTGCCTCTTAAGGGAAACAGATTGGCACGGAGGGGTTAGGTGACACCGATGACTATTTATGGTCTCCCGACCTCCTCTTAATGAGTGAAATTTGATGTTACTTCTTCATTCTACCTGTATGCAAAGGAATAGTATTCTACTTGATCATCTCGGTGAAAAAATGTATCAACAGAAGCCCATCGATTTATTTTTATTTCATATTTTGCTAATGCATGAATCCCCTGTTGTGTTTCGTTACGCCAGTATTTTAAGTCTCTGGAATCTATATGCTCGTGGAATATCATGGGTTTTAGGAGCATATAGAGTTCAATTACGAGACGATATAAAGTGGTGTGGTGCCTTTTACTAGCGAAGATTCAGAGAAATCGGTAAGTTTTAAATTGAAATTTCACATATTTTCAATGGATTTCTACAATGCTTTCAGCTCAACCATCGTTCACATAGAAGCCACATTATTTAATATGATGATGTCATCGATTTCAAGGGGGCCATTTATCTTGCTCATTCAGTCTTCCTTTTCCGGGTAGCCGGGTCATACATCTATAGTATGTACATGCGGGGTCATTAACAAATGTTTTGTACTCACATTTCCGTTGCATCACCACCGGACAAAATTATTAGGCGTTTCTCGTCAAAATAATCAGTTATCTGATGCAAGGCGTATAATGTTGGTAAATGGATAACTGAGAGGTAGGCAAATTATTAAAGTCAGGGAACAGCTTCTCTGGTGGATATATAAGGGTGATACTTACTGGTTGAACAGGCATTGAGAATGTTCCGGAGGACCATCTCTAGCGACTTTGGACCGTAGTATTTAGCGGACAGAAACGGATTGGGAAAGGACATGAAGAAACGCGGTTAAGTACGGTAGTAAGAAAGAAGGATCAGGAAATCGAGAAATAAAGGGAGACAAAGGAGCATAATATTGGAGAGATCAGAAGATCTCCCATTGGATCTTTAAGGCTTTCTCATCGAATTTATCCAACGTAAACACATGACACCAACAGAGGGGGCTATGTCTAAATATTAACAAATGTACTGTAGTAAACTTAATACGAAATAATTCATGCCAAATCCAAATCTATAAATTGGGGAAGTAATCGTACATTGTTCAAATAAATACCATTAATCACCATAATTTATGACATAAGATGGAGTAAGGAGATTTTTGTTGCTGCGTTCAACAATATAGGATTTATCAAGTGAATAATAGGACGATCCACCGATGTAAAATTTAAAGAGATTCTGCCTAACTCTATATTGTTCACATATCGAATACACTGTGAGCGAATGGGACTCCATAAAGGAAGATTTTATTCGCGAAATAAAATTATACAAAGGAAAGCCGCACGCTTCAGTAAAAACTGATATGAGTGATTGGACAGTGTATTTAATGTGGTGGAAGAGTGTTCTTTGGAGCAACTAAGGTTATATTGTTGTAAACGAAATAAGACTGCATGGTACCAATCGTGGGATCTTCTTGGAACACCACGGTGAGGACTTACTTACAATTAGCAATGCTCCATTCATTTCTACAATTTATTAAAGCGAGGTGATTCCACCAATATATCTGCTATATAAAATGTAATATGACCATGACTCACTAATACCTCCTTACTGAAGAGATGATACAAGTTCGACGAGCACAATTCGCCTTAAGAAAGTTAGACGCCACCTGACGATTTTCGAAAAATATTGGAAATTACGTTATGTTATGGCATCCTACGCACCATGGACGAGCTAAAAATCATTCTAAGAACATAGCAGCATATATATTTGGATCTTCGTCTGAGTGCGTTGGCAGATAAAATACGTTAGGGTGGACCAGAAAATGCAGAGATCGTCACGATAACCCAACAAAAACCTACGCGCGTTGTAAAACGTATGTATTATTTAAAAAAACAGTGAAAAAGTGAGGTAAGACATTACATTTTACATTCATTTTATAGAACGGGTTTTGCACTTTTGCAAGACAGATTTCATGTTGTTCAATGACCAAACTTCTTTCTAGAATGAAAATAAAAAGGAACACATGAAAAAAGCAGAACAGAAGGAATAAATGAGTCTAGGTGAACGCTTGCGAAGACAATCATGGATTAATTACGCAAGTCACAGTCTTATCGGACTGGTTTGGTCTCTGAGGAAGATTGTCCGAGGTAACTTTCGGTGTGGTCTTGTGGAAACCATGTACTATTGAAGTCTATTCGGGATCTCCACCAGGTCTACTTCTGCATTGCTGCCGACGTTTCGATGGTCGAGTCAACCTTCGTCCTCAGGGCTGGCAGAGCATACATAATTGAACGTTTAAGTAAACGGCCAAATAATGTAGTCAGTGCCAACATTTTTGCATCATTTTTAACGGATATATATTATAGATTTTGCAGATAGATTACTTGTAGGTTAATGAACCAAGCTGTCATAAAAATCATAGAATAAATAAACAAATATTAATAAAAATGCATTGGAAAGTATGGAAGAGTGGAACGGAAAAACTCATTAACCCACAAGAACGCATGTGGTAGCTCCAAAGAGCAGATACCTTTAGGAGTGATAAAAATTATTGCCTGAACCGTTCAGTTAGCAAATTTCAACATGGATAGGTAAAGGCTAGCTTTCCTAACATTAGTTAAAAGGAGCGATTTGTAGCACTTGTGCATAATGGTAAGCGTAAGGCCCAATAATCCAGACTGCCGTTATAGATAAAATATAATAGAATAAATAAGAATATAGTGGAAATGGTGGAGTAAGAATGGAGAAATGTAAGCGCCCAAATTAATTCACGTGGATGTAACTAATTGATAGATGTGATGGAGGCTGCAGGCTGGCCGGAGAGGCGTGAGGACTTTCGAGGAGACCGTTGGCGACTTTCGGCGTAGGCAGAGCGAGCGGGAAGGGTTGAGGGGCAGCGGTGGCGGTGTATGGGGGGAGGGGTTTTTTTATCGCCGTGGACCTGTCGGGAGAGACCCTTTCATCCGATGGGGTTGAGAGAACGGAGGGAAGCACGAGTCCTCTCACGGCTTAAATGAGCTTGGTGGGGCAGATGAGCACGCTCCCGTCCACGACCCGGCGAATATATATATATATGTGCACCCCGACGAGTGGGCAGGAGAAGGGCAGATCTGTGCTGGGGGAAAGGGAAGAATTTTCGGGGGTGGAGATGTAACGTCGGAAGCGTCGTTAGCAGGTGGATAGTAGCGAGGGGAGAGGGGGTGGAAAGGGCGGGGGAGGAGGATTGCATGGAGGTGGAAGGGGTAGCAGAAGGGTCGCAGTTGGCAAAAGCGAGGAGTTTGGCGTCTTTGTTCTTTTAATGACTGCCATGTCTCCGTACTCCTCCAGTCTCCATGTTTCAGCTCACGGGATGGGAGGCATCAACACCGTGCTCGTTTTCAAGTCCTCTCGGCCCTCCCGCCAGGAGTCAGCTCTTCCTGAAACGTTAAAAGGGGTTGGTGGTGGCGGTGGAAGGGTATAGGGGTACCCTCCGAGGGGCCGTCTCACGGAATCCCTCCCCCCGCATTGCCTACCTCCCACCGCCACCCCGAAATCTTCTCCTTCCGAAGTAGATTTCGGCTGGGACTGGTGTTGGATCGCTGAGGAGGCGAGTAAAGGAGAAGGAAGGGGGGTCGCCCCAATTCCAGCAGTTATCTGGCATTTATCATCGCCTTCTCCGTGAGCATTTGTCATCCGAGCGAAAGATTTGAAAATGTCCTCGGAGAGGTTTAAAAGAAGTAATTACCTCGGCGTCATCTGTCCGTAGCATTCCTTCCGACCCTCCTCCCGTTTCATATCTTCTTCTGCTATCGCTCGCTTTTTCCTTCTCGCCTCCGGTCAATATATATCGCTTTAAAGAAAGGGATCAAGAGGGAATAGGGGAAGTGATAGTTGGGGGAAGGGGGAGGAGAGAATAGGGGACGGAATGAGAAAAAGAAGACTGTTGCAGGTTCCTCGGCATTCGGCATTTTTTTGGAATTAGTCATTCATTCTCTGCACCGGAGGGGAGAAAAGACGGGTGAATCGTTGAAGAGATTAGAAATCCAGGAGAGGGGTGTAAGGACAGGCGTACCCTGACATTATAAGGATTGATTAATGACCCGCGTCTTATAAGCAGGAGATCCTTTCGCTAGTTTATTTTTTGCATTTGTGTCCAAAGAATGCGAAATAACTTTTTTCCTCTCTCTTATAGTAATAATTCAGTGCACTGCATTTTCTGTGTCTAAATGATTTACCTTAGTCTAACTAAACTTGTATCGATTAGACATTTATCACAGCCGATAAAATATCAATGAAATATCAATAAAATATCTTTGAAAGCTGCCTCAATATATTGCGGCTGTCAGATTCAATATATCGCCTCCATTTTACCTTATAATTTGATCTTCAATTGATAATGTGTGAACTAATGATCAGGTTGGGCTGATAGTTAGAATATCGCCATCTCTTTCCAATGGTCTGTGTTTGATTCCTTGATTTAGCCAAGATTTTTCAGTGAAATTCTAATCCCTAATCAAGTAGATCAGTTCCAGTGCAGCACTCCTACTGTCGGATTAGACACAAAACTTAAATGAGGTACGCTCCTTTAGCTAAGAATAAGATCAGACAAATGCATACTCCGGGTATCTTTCACACATTATCCCAGCTCCGAATTATCTCAAGCCGCTTAGGTGTACTCCCTAGCCGTCATGGTGAAAATTACCTCAATCTTCGGCCATATTCCCTAGAACCTACTGTTTTTGATGAGCACCTTTCATTTTTATTGATATTCTTTATTATTGAGTAAATGACTAAATTGTCGTGGTACCTCCGTGATAGCCATTTTCAAAATCAATAATATACATTGAGGCGTTTTACTGGGTTCATTTTACATTAATAACGGGAAATTATTATGTTTGTATCATAAAATTCCTCGTTAATTCAACTACGACGTTTACATGTTTGCCGTAGGAACACCTAAGTGTGGTCATTGATATACAATTACATATTACCGACTGAAGGCGGTAGGCAGCATGCCAATCTATATCTAGGGCCATTAAAATTTCTGCCGAAAACGAAAGTGTTGGAGTGATGGTTAAATTCCTCCCGCAGTGCTTGCCAATCGCAAGAGACATGTGATGTGACAAGGGTGCAATAATCGTCGGAACACTACGCAGAGAAATTCTAGTCCGAAAGGGCGTTCCTTCCATGTTTTAGGATGTGCCACGAAGCAATATAATTGAGATATGTGACGTTCACGAGTGCCACTGGAGAAGAGAAACATGAAATGCGCAAGCCTGTCTCCGTATGTATCCCTCACCCTCCCAGCCACCAAATCCCATCTCTCGGGCTGCCACGTCGTAACTTCCCGTCCCCCCCCACAATCATGCTTCCTCCACCGCAAACACTTCCCCCTCCTTGACCCCTGACCTCCCAACCTCCTGCGCTTCGGAGTGCCGAAACGGACTTCTCCATCGCCACCGCAATATGATTCCGTATTTCCAACCCCACCATCCTCCCCCATTGAACCGAAATTCACATCTCTTTTCCTTCCAACTTTCTCACTGACCACTAGCAATGATATTGATATCTTGGTTCTGCTCATCAACCTCTTGAAAACGCTTCCGTTCCAGAGCGCATAGTTACCTATCCTCTAATTCACAGTCTTCTCAGTTATCAGGTTTGGTTTAATTTGATCTACGACTAATGGTGATTGATGGGTTACTCCTCCGCCGTGAAATTGTGTGCGTCATGAAATTTTGCATTATATTTCAGGATTTTGTGGAACATATTATTGTCTTCTCCCAATGACTATGGTATTTAAACAACCTGCCTCGTAAATTGCGTCACTAATTATTGTAACAAAACATTGTAAGCGACATGGTCATGACGCTGCCATACATCCCCAAACGTTTAATAACCACTTCTTAGCTAATCCATGAAGTTTATATGATTATTTTAATACTGAATGGAATTACAAGCATAACACATCGTTAAGAATGCCGATACCCACCACGCTGTATATTTAGAGAGATCGGGTTGATTGAGTGGCTAAAGAAATGATACTCTGTTTTGATGGGCTAATGTTCGAATCCTGGCAGTGGCAGAGGTTTTACCATGGAATTAGTTTCCCTAATTTAGTGCTGTGTTGAGAACGTTTACGTGCAGTGCTCCGTTTGTATGATGGTACGTTCAATTGTGGTCCCCATGGTGCCTTTCGTTGAGATTATTCTGGTACCGGCACCGATCATTCACTTTTCCTTCATTCCTCAAAACATCCCTCCCTCACCAACGTATCAACCTATCCTAAATAATGAAAATAACTTCCTTTTTTTTAATGACCTCAGTTGTCGGTTGCCTCCCCAAAACAACCTATCTACCACATTCACAGCCGCCTTGGGGTGATGATGGGTTTTTCACTTCCGCTCTGAAAAATAAGTAGTTTGCAACACCAAGCAGTAATTAACTTAGTCGATCATGGTTTCTTCGCTACAACATCAGTTTAGAAATGCTAAGTGTCTTTTTTTTCACAATGCTGAAATTTCACAAAGAACAGCCTAAAACCTTTAAAAATATTTCCTATTTCCACCTATGAAACTGTAGTCAAACCCTACATCTAGTGTAAAGACGATTTAATCTTGCAATTTTACCTGGGATAATGATTTTCAAAAGTTTTTTATATTGACCAAAATATCCTCTTATCTAGAGAAAAAGATTCGCCTAACATAGCTCGGCCCCTGTTTCACTTTCCTCCGCCCCACGCGTTCACCTTCTTCATCCCCGTCGGTTTCATTGCCTTCTGCTTCTCACCCCTTCCTTTTCTTCTCTCTCCCATCCACCATTCCTCGCCCTCCAATTCTTTTTCTCCTCTCCTTACACTTTCTTCCCGCAATGTGCTCGAAGTTCAGCAGGGCATGGCGAAAGAGGTCCGAAATAAAAAAGCGATAAAAGAGTTATATGATGCCATAGAAAAAGCGCGGGGAAGAAGAAGAGGAAGAAGTAGGAGGTGGAGCTGAGAGAGGGAGTATGGTCTTGGCGTGCTTGTGAGAAGAGTGGACCCCGGAATCGATAATAGAAAAGGTTGATAAATAGGAGAAAGAAACGAGATGCAGATGTTTGTCTCAACAAGGCAAAAAAGGACGATATATATACACCGATGATTTTATGTGTCTTCCTTCCTTCCAATTAACCCCTTGCCTTGCAAGGGCGTAAAAATTCACCACGTAAAACCCGAAGAACAAACATTTTCTTCTGTTCAAGTTCATTCTGGTTAGCCATGTGTGAATGAGCGTGGAGGAGAATCAAGAGCATCTTCTTCATTGTTTCTCTTTGGGGTTTAAATAAGGTTAAACCGTATGCGTACTGTTCAGAGGATAGGAATAACTTCTAAAAGGGAAGCAATAAAATAGGAATACGTCATTGCTTTGCAGTGCTCAGGCTTTCTTCACCAATTAGTATACTTTATATCATTTATGTCTCAGGCTGAAGGGATTATGAAGGAAATCCTTGGCAAACGCCATTCACTATCTTTATAAAAATTCAATTCTATGAAGATGACGTAAATTCGCATTTTTTCCGAATGACGGAATCTATAACTACTACCTCAAGTTGTATTAATTGCAGATTTCACTCTGGGGGTAATTTGGTCATTAACAAGTACACATAATACTTTCTTTGGCCAAATTTTGTAAATTTAAGCCTTGTGGTTTGTAATTTTCAGAATCATTGTTTGCATTGGAATAAAGTATTACTTAATGACGTAGTTTCGTTGGTCAAAATTTGTATAAATAAGTCTTGTAGTAGGTATTTTTCAGAATCGATGAGTGAACTGATATTAAGTTAAAGTCAATATTTTTGTGAAGGAATAAGAAAATTAGCTTTTTCATTCTGTCATCGAGTGAACGATATTTATTTGAGAAAAAGAATCCCTCTACATCATGAAAAATATTTTTCTGATAAATTCAAGTGCTTCATCATACAATCATTATTATAAAAATCTATCTGCTGAAGAGTGTGAATTGGTTGTAATCAAAGAATATTTAAAATCCAAAGAATGTATGATATCTCATAACTCATTAGAATAAAATAGTTTACTACGCATTTTCATTTGGATTTAATGGCGTCGTTTACTGCACGCATACAATGTACATATACTTACCGGCAGGTGTATTTAAATATAATGTCACTTCGGAATAAAGTATGAGAAAATTAGGTCAATATAGAGAAATGGGATTTCCGGAAACCAATCTTAAGCCCTTACTCGGCACCAGTTTCTCTGCAACAACATATCGCACACCATTTCTTGTCCGATAATTCTTACCGTATTTCCCCACGTTGCGAGCAACTTGGGGAAGAAATCGTAGCGATTATCAAAATGACATATTTTTACGACCTACTCGTAATTGCTTCCATCATCCATAGAATTAATTTAACTTACTGAAGACCGAACCACTAAACTTTGCTTCTGTGCACGCCCGAAGGGAACTAACAATTAGTTGCTCAAGAGCTGACTCATGGGAAATATTTGTGAATGAAATTAAATTGTTGTCACATCGATAATCATCATTATTTTAAATTATTACCAGCTTAATACATGTATTGATGTTTTTTATTCGATTTTGAGTTAGCGGGTTGATTTGACTCCTTACTTCTATTTGGTTGTTGCACTAGAACTTTCAAAATTGTAGAACCTTTTCTAAAATCTGACTAGCTGGCTGTCGCGCTGAACTATGTAATCCTTAAGTCGCTCGATACAATATTTTGTAAGAACCGTCGTGTTAGAGTTATTCCTCGAGAAACAAGTGCCTTGGGGCACTTATTAAAGCAAGGGAAAAGAAGTAGGTTTGAGGCGGTCGTGGATTGGGAAGGAGTGTTGATTGAGGGAATGGAATGAGACGAAAGCGAAGGGAGGAAGAGGGGAATGGTGAGGAAGAGGGTCGGGAGAGGACCCTCTCGGTGGTTGGGGAGGCGGGGGGGCGGGCTCGCTCCACCCCAACGCCGGCCATCCCCACTGGCTCGCCTACTCCACCCTAGTGGAGCTCACTGACCGCGCAATAAAAGCGGCTGCCGTCGAGGGGTGCGCAGCGGGTGCTTCTGTGGGGATGAGGCGGTGGTCGCTTCGGGGGCGAACGGAAGGTCAGGAGGAGGGTCGCTGTGCTCTTTTTCTTTACGCCCCTTCACGTGAAGGGATGAGGACGGTGGGTTTTTGAGAGCGGCCTGCGGGGAAGCAAAAGTACCGCCATCTTCGGAGAGGAAGGAATATTTGCGGGCGAGGAGTCCGTGCTTTGGGGGCATGTGGTCCTCTGGAGGGAGGGCGAATGGTTTATTTTCTTTGCGGGTGGATGTCTCTTCATTTGTCACTCGATCCTCCCTTCCAAGTCCTCTTCCCCTCATAGGATCGGGATTGTTTCCATTTACATCGCATAGACTTGCGGCGTACTTGCTGAAATTGATCGTTCGTCCAGAATCATACTATTCTCCCTTTTTAATACAACGAATCGCTTTGAAAAGGAAAGTATCCACGTTTTTGTTAATTTTATAGATGACTTATGAGGTTTAGTAAAGTAGTTTGCGTTTTAGCAATGACTTCGTTGAAGTCTTAATTCTTGATTCGCCTACGTCCTATTTTGGGCAAGCAGCCGATAATTTTCTTCCTAGGAGGATCTCTGTTGCACGAGGCCTAGTCCCAGGCGTATTAATTTATTCTGTAAACGCCAAACCGCAATTGATCATATTCAATATCAAATATATAATATTCAAATCAATATTTTTCTCTTCAAACTTTAGGTTAAGCTAAAAACGTATGCCCTTCATTTCATAAACCGATGGAAAACACATATGCGGTTTTTACATGACCCACCTTACTTATGATTGTGGTATCATCCGAATTCCTATTACTCTTAAAGATATTCATATTCTATCTCAAAAAAATAGAATATGCTTCGATATTTGAACTGAATGCATAAATAATTTACGCAAAAATAAATTGGTAAGAGGATGATTTATGGTAGCCATTTGTTTCCATTAATTTCCAATGAAACATTGAAGTGAAGTTCAAGAGAGAAGTTCAGGACAAAGGAGAGACTTAATCCCCAATATCAGTCAGGCACATTCATAAAGTCAAAGGAGTTTTAATTTTGACAGACTGATTGAGAACGTGTACCCGCTACGACCGATTCGTTTTTATTGATTTCCTGTGGAAACTGCAGCTCTTTTTAGCCGTGAGAAACGTAACCGCGAAGCGCGTACATCAGCGATCGGATGATCTCACTATCTTAGTACTCAGCCTATGGAATTGCACCTAGCATCAATCAGAGCATATTTTTTCCACCAGACCAAAGTGGTACTATTAGATACTATGGCCACAAATGAGGAACTATTTTTTAACGTATAGTTTAAAACATTTTCAAGAAAAAAATGCTGGAATATATTTAATCGGAATATCGAAATATATCATTCGCCCAGTAACCAAATTACAACGATATTTTATAGTCATTTATTTAGCCACAACTTATAGAGTAAATTTTTATATTTAAGGTTTTCAATATTTATTAGACATACATTATACAGTGATGAATAGGGTATTATTCACCCATATCTCTGAGAATTAAAAGAATATATAGGGAAAGAAATTTAGCTCAACCATTGAAATATCACGTTCAAGCCTTGGGGTTTCTTTCCATTCTTGCCAATTTTAATTTTTACACGATTAAAAACAACGCTTTTGAACACGTAAATGCACCATTTCTCGTGCCGTGTCTAACTAAAAAAATTAAAGGTTAATTTAGGTTATGCAATAAAGTTAAGATGTATTAAGATACGCATTTGTTTAGTAGCATGGGAATAATTTTCTGCAAATATTGGTTTATTTTTAGCTTTGCTTAGATAATGAGGAGTTTCATTCTGGAATGACTGTTGGATCAGCCACCCAAATCGTTGAAACAATTCCTCCGTGAACTATTGAGGCATAGGTGTAAGAATAAAAGTAACACGAATCTCATTTCTCGTAGGGGAGACATGTCGGCACCCGCCACGACTAACTGCCCCGTGCTCTCTGGAATCTACATCCCCCCCACCCCTCCTCCTCCCCCTCAAGCCCCTTTCAACCAAGAAGGTGTTCGGCGCACTCCGTGGGTAATGGTGCGACGAGGGAAAAGAAAGAGGTACAGCGTGGTTTTGAGGTTGGGAAGGGGGGAGGAGCGTGACGACCATCTCGGGCAGTCGTGCGCCGCAGAGAAATAGTTTCGTTGGCCACCGTGACCCCCTCGGGCTCAACATTTAGACTCTGACCTTTCTCGCGCCCGCCGTTGTCCGCCTTCATTTATACACGCACACTCGTCCACCCTCCGTCGACCTTTCGGCCGTCGTCGCGATTGCTGGCGGGAACCGAGGGTCGTGTTAAATGGCGCTGGCTGGCCGCCGATTGCCATTCCACCGGGTTGTGATCTCACCGCCCGTGGCGGTAAAGGGGAGCTCTTTTTAAGCGCGGATCTCTTGCAGCCTGGCAGAAATGGCAACGCGCTTTCTTAATGGCATCTCACTCCACACTCCGCCGCGCAGCGCCTATCCACTTGGCCTGTTCACTCCGCTCCGTGACTCTTACCTTTTCTCCTTCTCGAATTATCCTTTAACCCTGGGATCCTATGAGCAACGCTTAGAAACTTCGCCTTGCGAAGCCTTTTTATTGCGTTCAAATCACACCTATCTCTTAACTACGGTGGTTCTAAAAATCAGCCTTTCAATGGACTCAAACTAATCACAAAAAATTGCCTCATTCAATCTGAGAGAAAAGTAAAAAGTTACAATTGTAGTGTACTTGCACTTTAGCTTCACTTTTTTATTTTATATGCATAACTTTAAATGCTCTATGCTCTAAACATACTATTCATAACTTTAAATGCCCAGCCTCGAATATTTTATTGAGCTCAGACGTAACTAAATTTAATCTTTCAATGAATGAGACATTTCTTGGACATATCGTCTGTCCGCCAAATTTCTAGAATTTCTTATGCTAATTGGCGATTGGAGAAAATTATCCAAAACATTATTAAGACCGTATTAGAAGGTCTTAAACCACTTGGGAGTGCTAAAACATGTTTGCACTTGAATAAGTATAAAGTAGAATTTGAACCTATATTCATAAAAAATTAAACTATCGAAAGTCAGTAACGTTTTCCGAGAGAAAAGGTGACTATTAATGTTTCAAAAAAATGTTCCTATTATTGGATACAATCTATAAGGCTCCGTGGCCGACAGCATCATCATAGTTTTCTTAATAGGAACCTAATCGGGGTGAAAAGCTTGCGGTGTTTTTATTCCGTTTTTAGCGCACTTAAATATTCTCTGTGCGAATGAAAGAAAATCCAAGCACTCGTTAGACTGCATTCACTGCTCTCGTGTAAATTGGATTTAGGTCTCGGCGGTGTGTGGAAGGAATCTTCTCAAGGGTTGCATATTTTTTCATTGCACATGGAGACACTATCATATCTGTATTTACATGGACTCTTTGCATTGGCCATATGTTTTATGCTATGCAACTATTAAATTGTGTGGTAAAAAGAAAATTTCTCTCTTATCATATCCGTGCGTGTTAGCTCTTAAAAAGCTTTTATTTAAATCTGGGTGATATTTTCAATTAAAAATGCGTTCTGTTGCTAAGAATTGAAATTACATATATTTTTCAGAATGAACCACAAATACTTTTATTTGTAACTTTATTTCATTATATGTATTTTAAATCCTCAATGAAGTGTGATGTTGTTTCTCAAAGGATTATTATGGGTTTCCATCCTCCATCATGCCTGCACTCAAGGAGTTTTATGAACATGTTGATTTTTTATGTCGCTGATGACTCCTAATGAATAGTAGAATGTCATTGTATAATACGGTAAATCATCATCTTCTTTTTGGCACCAAATATATTTGTTTTATTTTATCCCCTAGCATCTCAGCCAATCAACAAATTAAATAAAAATTTTACTCATGCTAAATTATCCCATAAATATTAGTATTTCATTAATATTTGATAATTGTACCAGATCTTATGTAACTTATGAAAACGATGATAACCAGTTGACTCTTGCTTGCTTGAGGCTTGATCCGTGTTGAACAATTTAATTTCTTACATGAATGTTAATGTACACAATATGAAGTTTTACATTCACAGAATTGCACTGGTTTCAATATTAATTTGCTACGTGCATGTGTATCCTATAAGGTTGTGGATATGGGAAAATATATTTTAATGGTCATATATTTTTCCACTTTTGGTAACAGTACCGGAATTTTGTTGACAAACTGCCAAACACCTCTCAACAGATATTATCGCATGCTAGTGAAATTACGAGAGAACAAAAGAGAAGACACTATTTTTCTTTTCGGGACGACTACTGCTTTATAAGTGACTTGAGTTATGGCACTTGAGAGTCCCATCATAAACAGAAGCCGGTTGAACGATGGTGCAGTCACTGTTTATTTTGAATATAAACCGTTTGACCGATAAATAATGGTATGCGTGTTAACAAGGCGGAAAATAACGCCTTCGGTGTTGTTGGAACGGCTTTGTCATCCGTCACATAAATGTCACCACTAACTTATTTCCCGTTGAACCGTTGCAGTCTCTCCCATGATATGGGTTCCGAATCAGCTGGTGGGCGCCCCGGCCGGAACTGACGTCACCATCGAGTGCCACACGGAGGCCTACCCGCGCGCCATCAGCTACTGGGTGTACGATAGCGTGATGCTGCTCTCGACGAAGAAGTACGTGACGGACACGACGGAGAACAGCTATCGGGCGCACATGAAGCTCACCATCCGGGTACTGAGGGACCGGGACTTCGGAAACTATCGATGCATATCGAAGAACTCTCTCGGCGAAACAGAGGGTTCAATCAGATTATACGGTAAGGAAAACCCTAAAGGTATAAAAGTCCCCTTTTTCAAAATTCTTAGAACCCTTTGATGCGAACATATTACTTGCAGTTTAAAAATTTTGGTAAATACTCCAGCATTATGCGGAATATACCCGAAATAAACTGCGAGTAGCACTGCTATTATTTTTATTTTTGGAGGGTGTTGCAGGACGAATATGTGTAACTTCCGGAGATGATAGAGAATGTAGTTTCAAGCAGCTTTTGCCAAATGGACAAGGGTTTGAAACTACTTACAGTGCTATGGCAACGCACATTTTTTTATTTATTTTGCGGTCACCATGAAAACCTCTTCTAACAGTGATCTGTACGGGTTGAAAGCGTCTGATACTTAACTCAGATGTGCATTTGCGCAATACTTTCATTCGTGTTACTTTATGCAGCATAGTTGGTGGATTAGCTTATTTTCAAGATAGGACCGCCATTCGGCGTTTACCAGTCTATCACTTACACAGTAAGTGATAGACTTTTAAGTATCTGTCTATCACTTACACAGTAAGTGATAGACAGATACTTAAAAGTTACGCAGATTCGTCCTCAACCAGTATATTTCTGTAGACTGCAAAAACCTCAATGGAGACAAAATGATGAAAGAGCTATCTGAGATATCTATTTTATTGGTCTATACTGAACTGAGTCCTTAAAAGGCTAATTTATGGATACATTTTCGTATTAAATACCTTGTTGCATTCATTGACCTGCCATCTGAAGATGTTATACTGCAATCATGCGAAATGTCCGAATATTTTGACGCAAAAGTTACTATAATTGTAAAAACGCAGCATAACCAATCTAAAATAAAAATATATCTCAAATAAAAAATAATGTTACATATTAAGTACTATAAATGTATCACTAATATAAACATATTCTGCCAATTATTCACTTGTTATTGATTTTGTGTTGACGAAAACTCATGCCATTGCCAATGATAATCAAAGACTGTTTCTCAAATGTGATATTTTTCCTGAACATGTATAATGAAATATGAGTGAGTATAACTAATACATATATGAATAAGTTATAGTGTGTTTCTATTTCAAAACTAGAGTTTTGATGAAAACAGATTACTTTTTAATTAATGATAGTATAATTGGTGTAAAATATCTATCATAGGTTACCTCAATATAAATTACGTTACTCTAGTGGTCCAAATTTTCTCTACTCGCTACTGTATGCATTCACGTTAAAACGCCAAAATAGCTACTCTTCTCCCCTTTTCTTCGTTTCCTCACACGACACATACGCTTATAGGTAAAAAGCCTTAAGAAACCTCACGGCTAGCGTTAATTACTACCAGGAAAGTTCACTAATGTGACAATAAATCATTCTTAATGACACGGTAAAAACTTTCTCACAGTTTGTATTCAACAAAAATGCTAATAATGCAACTTTCGCTCCCATGATTCCCGGTTCTTTAATTTTGTGGCAAAGATGGTCACGAGTGCTGTACGAATCCTAGCTAACACATTTTTATTTGCCAACTAGAATTAACCTAGAATTCAGGCTCCATAGAATTCCAGTCGGATGTAATGAAACATGTCTGTGGAGCAGTGTGGTCGAAGAGTGTAATTTGCCAAATACCATTCTGTTAAATTGAGAAATCCTGTGGAGAAGACATTTGGTAAGCGTTGGCATGACAGTGTGCCAGATGACATACCACCATATCGGGGCCTAAATGCGAGGTCTGTGGTTAGTTTCGATCGTTATGCATTTCGGCCTTCTGCTCGGGTGCAGGGCAGGGCAGTGGTTAGGGAAGTATTCCCTTCCAATACTAAGGACATAATCGCACGTTGCACCGCTTGCATTCTAAACTGCGCATTAAATAACTCCAAATGCACCTCTTTGCAGATTCCTTATCTTTAAGTGTCTTTGTCGAAGCGGATTTTATTCCCCCACCTTCATATCAGGGTTTGTTCGATTAGTTTAATATCGACTCTGCAACCGTGAGAAGACTGTGAGCAAATACATAATAATATTGGAATTAAGTACCTTATTTGGCCTTATGTTTTAATGCAATGATTTTGTTGAATTAACTAAGTAATATTCTTAGTTTTACAATAGATAAACGCAGAGGAAACTGGGGCAAGGTAAATATATCAACAAGCTTATTAAAGGAATGCACATTTTAGTAGTAATATACGTTTTTCTGGTAGTATTTGGGGATACATTTTATTGATAATGTTCTTTAGCAAGGCAAAACTTAACACTGATGTGTATTTTCGCTTATCTCAGAGAACTGATGCAATATTCAACGTAGTGTTTTTCAGTTAAATTCAACTTGATAAGCATGAATCGCAAGCATGTCCAGAAAAATTCGGCATCGGTAGCATATGGGCCTTTGGTGTGATTTTTTCTCCTGTGGAATTTTGAAAATCAAATTGCATTGCATGAGAATGGGATGCTATTTCTCTCGACGGATTGTGACCCTCAACGGGGCTAAGTCGAGAAAGGCGGCTATTTTTTCAGATTGTCAGTCGTTGTTTAATTAATTTCGCAGCAAGTGCAAGGTTACGTTTCATTTTTTCCAGTAATGCTGATACATATACAGCAGCGATGCTGAATAAATATTAGAAGCGTTGTAAAACATTACCCTACGAATTTAGTTGCAGTAAAACCATGTTGGAATCTGAAAAAGAATTTTTTAAATAATGGCAACAGTACTCATGTATTTGAAGGTAATGATAAATTCGGTCTACATGAAATACCTTTTTAATGGTAATTTGTTTTTTGTTTGAGGTGGTAGTTGGTCTTTCATAACATTTTTGTTAATTTAAGCATGGATTCAGTTAGAGGACAAAAATAATGTACTGCAAGTTTATTGAGATTAAGATCAGTATTTTATTTAGCAGCAGTTTTTATAAATAAATACATTTTACTAAAAATGGCTTTACTTTAGCCAGATTGAACAAATATTTCGGTAATATTCCTACTTGAGTTAGTTATTTACTACGAGACAATTAAAGCACTTGATTATTTAATTTAAATATTATTTCAGGTTACTTTATTCGTTCATTCGTAGATATTAATAAGAAAAGATGCAATTTTAGTCCTGTCAATGAGAAGGCTAACATAAATCAAGCCAAGCTTTATGAAGGTGGAAATAATACATCCGGTAAATAAGGTTGATAAGAATAGAGCATACGTATAGTGTACATAGGTGTTTTATAACCCAATGGAATTTCTCTTGACTCACTTTTCCCTGCCTCATCCTCATGAATTTAGTTTGGTTCAGTGTATGTGTATTTTACATCAACGTCATCTTGAAATAAAAATTAACATAGACTTTAAATTCATAAGTTAAGGCCATACGGTGTACATATCATTTTAATAACTTCGTAAAATTTATTGTGCAATTGAGATAAATATCATTATTATTGTAAATGAGGTAATATTCATGGATAGTGGGCTATCGGGCAACATATTACCAATGCAGTCCATAATTGTGTATATAGAAAACGTCCTTTTTGATATTTTATATTTTCTACTGCTCAATATATCAAGGTCGGTCCAATTATGGTGGCACAAAGTTTTGCTATAACCAACATGCATGATATTTTACGTTTTGTGAGGCATTCGCATTTCTTTGGGAACAAAACAAGTAGGTTAACCCGATGAGTTTATTTATAATTTCGGAATTAGAACATAAAACGAAGGTTTATATTTCACCCGTTTTTAGTAAACAATAGATCCCTGTTGGCAGAATTTTCTGCTGAGTGCTATTGCTAATGGCACAGTCCAATGCATTAAAAAAAACAAGCCTTTGAGAAGCACAAGAAAACATCGTCAATTCCAAAACGAAGCACGAATGTCTCCGCCGACGTCCAAAAATTAATTTAAATTTCACCACTAGAGGGCGAATGAGACGAGCGTTCTTTTTTTCCCGTGGCATGATCGCATACGGCATTGTGGTCATGAGCCGGACCGGGGCGAAATGAGATGGGATCCACTCGTTGACGGCCTCCAGTACAGCCACTTGGTGGCACGATGCAGTTCCCAGTTGCAAGCCATGAGAGAGGGAGACTCACCCTCTAAACGGCTTTAGTCATATAAATATTACAACCCCTGCCCCATAATATCTGCGCCCACCATAGCGTCTGGCCGCAAAACGACTTCGAAGAGCGTGCACCGCAATAGCGTTGGCAATTCAGTCGGGTTTGAACGAGGTAAGGGTGGGGGAGGGATGGGAAGTTTAACGGCTGGCAGGGATAGTGCGGTGACCAGTGGACTGGTTTTACACCTCAAGGGACCAGGTTCGAATCACCGCAGTGGGAGATCTTTATCTTTAGGATCCTTATTCCTGCTTGGATCCCATGTAGAAGAGCACTACGAGCCCATTGCAAGGATAGTTCCCCCCTCGTCGAATGAGAGGTTTGAGTGTTCACCCTTCGGTATCTTTCGTTCACAGTTGATTGGCTAAAACCGATGCCTGGTCGTTCTCTCCAACCTTCCTCAATTCCCTAAATACCCCACAACTTGGTACTCGATCCAGAAAAAGACCTAGTATACTAGCCGATACCTGTTAATAACTATACTGGCGCGGAAACTGTATTTTCATTAATATCGGAGCGCATTGCTTCTATACATTTAACTTATCCAAACTTATAGTCAGCAGGCAACTTATAGGCAGCATGAGACCAAAATTATAGTCCGGATGTTTTTATTTATTGCTGATTTCATTGCCAGAAACTCGCTAATTGCCACAGTAGGTGTACTAAACAGCTGACGCTGATTTCAGAAAGTGAATATCGCACAGTGACTTTAATACCTAACGTGATTGGCCGACAGCTACTAAGTACTACTGGGAGCGATTATGAAACTATTACTACATCAATTATGAAACAAGTAGTTCAGCGAGTATGATCGCTATTTTGCTTATTAGCCTGAATGCTGGTTCTGTGTCACACGCAGTGGCGCAACAACCCCCCGAATCGGGGCTAACTCCTTGATAAACCTAAGCGGGTAGGGGGGAAGAAGAGAGTCACCAAAAACATTTTCACCCAAATTGTAACAAAATTTTTCAGGGTTCAAAATCAGAGCGGAGTCGCTAGGGATGAAGACGCAAATAATTTTGCAAATCAGGCAGTGTCCAATAAAAAGTGAGCCACAACCTCTGATTTCTGGGGGGGCTAGCCCCCCCCTCCCTCCCCACAATCGTTCTTGGGGGGACAATGTCCCTCCTGCCCCCCCAGTTGTTGCGCCCCTGGTCACACGGTACTGGGAAGATATCTTACTATACTTGCTCTTGGCCAACCATTGTTTGAAAGAGTCTTTACCATCCTTCTTACATTCTTAACGGTGCATATGATCCCATTTGTCGGTCGCCTTCCGAAATGTGCCAATACAAACCCACAACATTTGGTTGACGTGGAAGCTTGAGTTATGGATTCCTATCCTGAAGACTAGGATTTGAATCCCGGCATTAGTTGAGATTTATAAGAGGATTGAATGTTTTGTTGCGGCACTCCGTCTGCTAAATAACACGCTAAACTCTGGACCACTCGGCGCCTATCGTCAGTGGACATGCGTATCTTTTAGTTACTTCTTCCCACCATTTCATTCACCACTTCATTTCTTTTTTCTTCGGTTATAATCCTTACCCCTAAATCGAGTTATTGTGGTGGCTATAGTCCTTAATTCCTATCACAAAGACCGGGTTCACATCTCTACTGGAGTTAATAATTTTTCAGTAACATCTCGTTCCCTATTAGGATGCAATATGGAGAGCACTTCATGGGTCCTAATCCATCAGGACAAATGAGTTTTATACACGTTTTTTTATGATAGTGTTTCACTGTCCTCATTTGGAGTTGAGCCATGAATAAGGATCATTACTACGAATTGTAATCATTACGTGCATCTAGCTGAAATTATAAAAAGAGGACTTTCTTCCCATTTTCAGTATCATAGTTAGAATATAGATAGATTCGGAGGTTTTAATAGGGGAATCAAAATCCCTACTTGGTACTTGAAGTGATGCACATCACTTATCGGATGGGATGTCAAACTGTGTGCCCTTTGGTATATTTTGTCAAGAGCAGGCTAATGTAAACACCGAGTTTATCTCTTCCCCACCTTCATTTATAAACTACCAACGTACTCACCTATTTTTCAAGCCGCAAATGACCTTAGCTGTCGATCGCCTCCCAAAATATCCACCCAATCAGGAAAAGCGTGGTTAGAGAGTTAGAGGGATAAGATTGAAGGGAATGCAGAAAGGGAATAAAGGAGGGGTAGGGTAGGGTTCCTCGAATCCGATCCTTAGCAAACTGTCTACCCTCCCCTTTCCTCAACTCTCGGCGATGAAAACTTCGCACTTGAAACTTTAATATTCGGCGGAACACGCGGCCCACGGGTATTTCGTTCGTAAGGGTCGAGATTGAAAAAAAACCGCTTCTGTGCTCTCCTGTGTGTGAGAGATAGAGAAAAAGAATAATAAGGGGTGGAGGGAGGAGAGCTGCTGCATAGGCCACCCACAGCCCGTGCGGAGGGTTTGCAAGTGAAGGGCTTTGAGGGGCATAAGGCCACTTCTCTGGCTGCATCCTGAGCCTTCACTCCCCCCCTCTCGGAATTTTTATTGCGATTCAATCTTGGCCATCTCTCGCTTTGCCCCGTACTTTCCGGCTCGCCATTCTCGCTTTGTTGTTTTTTCCATCTCCTCTTCTCCTGCGCGACCCTCCGTCTCTCTACCGGTTATTAAATGCTTCCCGAAACGGGAACAGTAGGGCGCTGTTTCGCTTTTTTCATTCATCTTTTTTTAACCCTCAATGCCCTTTTTTATTTCTATTTTGCCCATCCTGTCTGCGTTAAAAAGGGAATGTGAGGCAGGATTGGCGAGGGTCGAGTGGAGGAGGACGTGGGGTCCACTGGAATGAGCCCGCTCCCCCCGCTCCTCGTGTTACCACCCAGGTGCGGCCCCTCTTGAGTGCCTCGGATGCCGCTCAAGGACGCCCAGTGGGTTTTGTGCTGGTGGGTGCATTTCTGCGGAAGAGGGCGTCTGAGGGGGGGGGATGCGTCCTGTTGAGAAGGTTTTCAGATGCCACCACTTCTTTTCGGTTGACTGGCTGTTATTGGTCGGCCCAGGGCAAATCGGTTCGTTCACCAGGGGTGGCAATAAAGGAGTCGAGCGTCGGGAGAGGAGCAAAAACCGCACAAGGGCAGGGTGCTGTGAAAATATGGCTGTGTGTTCCTCGAGAGTGGGTGTGATATCATCCTCCACTCGAGACTCCGAGGGCACTTGCGTTCGGTGCAAATGCAATTCTACACCCGGGATTCGAAGCGTGGAATTCCGCACATTTCGGGAAGTACAAAGGCGTCGCTCGAAATAGATATTACCTCCGATTACTAACTTCTCTTTTTTGTGCATGAGCGTGATTTTGTTTTCCGCATTTTAAAACTATTTTTTGACCATGAATAATATATTAGGAATATTATGGAGTATTTTTAACCTAATGGACTGTTTCATTGACTAATGTCACCCAGTCACCGTATGCATCTATTTAACTATTGTTCTTGGAGTAATTAGACAGCCACCGTGAAATACGCCTCTCAACCTCAGTATTTTCAGCCTCTCTCTGCTCTCATTTCTCATCCAAAATCAAGGTAAATGTGGTGTACGTCACACAACTTTCATATCGGTTTTCTTTTTTTTTCTGCTATCCTCATATGCTAAGTAATCGCTCGAGTTTTCAAGATTTCTCACCATAAAAAATGTATGCTCCTATGTAAATCTGTGAATGTTTTTAGTATTAAGTTACCTGTCAGTTCTGTGTGCGCTAAGCATAAGTAGACGTTACTCCAGCATTTTGATGACGCATATACGAAAGACTCAGAACAAGGAACGCTATACATAAATTCGTTATTTTCTTCTTCTTCCTCCTTTCCAGGTCTAGGCAATTACATCTTCCGGCTTTACCATCGTATTCTCGGTCTCCCAACACTTTTTCTCCTTAAAGGCTTATACTCTAAATTCGTTGTATACATAAAATGTTATTTTGTTCACTGGATGTTGTAGGGCATTTTCATTTTCCTCTCATATTTCCGGAAAATATTATAAGAATAAATTTCAAGTAGGTGCATACAAGTCGAAAATTTCACGCGATAAGGTTTCTGTTTTCACTGAGAGTTTGTCGTTTACGTCTTTTACTTATCACTCCTCTTATGCCTTCTCCCTCGTTTCTTCTTTTGTTACCTCCGTGCCAAAGAGCAAACTCATCGCTTTCAACGAATGTTATCTATTGAACTGTCCCACGCATAAATAGCACTAATATTTTCTTTGCATCCCTCTAAAAGTATGTAGAAGTTGTGTAATAAGGATGTCCAGAGTTTAAATACTTTTATCTGTGCAATCACGAAATTACAAAAAATGAACTGTAGTACCTGATAAGACGTTGCGTCGAGTTCACAATGTCAACCCTGAGGTGGTATAGCTCCTAAATAGACTTTGATGACGTCTATGTTTCTGAAGATGTTTCCGTGTTCACCAACTTCAGACATGGGTAAGTTGTGCGAGACCCAAACATTTGAATCTTCAATCTTGGCCTACTAGACCTATAGATATTAAATTTTTTTTCTGCGGGGATTCGTAAAATGACTACTCTCTGAACTATTTATATCAAGGTATACTTCAACTTCCTACCCTCTCAATAAAATGAACGCAGAAACCCAATCACGGCTGCAGCAGATTATTTGAAGGAATACGCACTCAGATGCATTGTGGACGAGATCAACTATGGAGAGACTAACTAACAACTAGGCGTGAAACATGGAGCTCGGATAACATTGAGAGTAAAATTTTAAGGATTGTTTAATACATTGTATCTTCCACTTAACTTTAACACATTTCCGTATGTACTTGAATAGGGGTAAATCGTTTTCATACATACTTCTGCATAAAGCGAACCAAGCATTCGAATATGCCTATGTTTTAATTTATACGTATTCTTAAGTGAAGTTTTGGGCATGACTTATACTTCCAATTTTCTTTAAAATACTTGCTTAGCTGAGGTATTAACAGACAAAAAGGTTTGGAAACGGGATTTTATAGTTCTTTTAGCATCAAATACGTTTCATATGATCTGTTGAAAAATTTCCGTCTTTTTCTTGCTGCACATCTTTTGTGTTAATTAATTTTTCTAGTAAAAAATGTTCATAAATTGGAATCGCACTACATTCAAAATTAATAAGAGTTTCAATTGCATTAACGTTGCTGGAATTGTGTGAAATGATGATTTAATGGCGATGATTCATAATGCATTACAAAAATTAATGTGTATGGCGATGTCTGTGTGCCTGAGGATAATGGCAATTATGAAAAGTACGTTGTGGTACATTACAGTCGTGACACTCAGTGCACCGAAAAACAAACGTTGCAGTGTGCTTGAACTCCAGGGAACATCATCAATACGAAGCTGTAATGCCGGCCACTTTGATCTCGTTGAGAGCTAGATTTATGCAAAAAAAATAAATAAACAAATGGAATAACCGTAAGCTAAAGCTTCGTTCTTAAATTAATTTGGCCCTAGTGACATATTCATACATGCGCTTTCATTTATTCATTAATTTTTTTCAGAACCATTTTTCAAAAAGCTATATATGAACGTGAGCTTTTTGGCGGAGTATATACAGCCATCCACGCCCCTCGAAATTTATATTTTTTAGCTATAATTTAATTACAAAACGTCAGTATTCATTCTACGTATACAAATACGAGAGAGCAGCTTCAAAGAAATAAGACAATGTAGTGGACAGTTCAAAACTGGAAAGGATGCGACAGTAAATAATGGCAACATTTGGTAATTGGAGACAGGGTGTAAATCCACCCGTTTAGCAAAGCGGAGGGGTAATAAGGGCAAGGGAAGGATTGGGGTGAGACAAGAACGAATCCAGAATTCCGACGCGTAATTTCCATTATACGCATTCCTGCACAAGCTCCTGCAGTCGTCGTTTCCCATTCCCGATTCAGTCATTCCCGTGTTATTCTAACCGCTCCCTCTTACTTCCAGTTCTTCCTCCAACGACCTTGCGGATCAATAATGAATCTCTTCAATCACTGATAAGTAGATCAATGTGCCTCACAGATATCTCCCTCTTCGCCTTTTCAAAACCACCTCACCATTTCTTTAGGGGTTCTTCTTGCACTCCATATCATAGTGCACATCACTCTTCTTCTCTTTCGTTAAGTACTGGGTGTTTTCGGGTTATAATATCAATTTGATGCTTCTTTCTTTCCAAATTTTGATTTTGGGAATGATTCCGTGAATTTATGAGTAATATAAAAATTTTATTGCGTTGAACTCACTGATTATTGGCCATATGATATAATTTTCGATTTTTTTCCTGAAATTAATTTGACTTTAGGGTATTTTGGGAATTATTGTGCCTGATAGTACAAGAAGTGGACTATTCTCCATTCATAATTATGTAATAACAGCTGAAAATATTTATTGAGTCCTACACTTTCTTGTAGCATGGACATACGTAAATAACTCTAGTTTCATTTTTTTATGAATACCTAATGAATTCCCTCTGATAGACCAAAAATCCCTATTGCTATAACGAGTGGGTGATTTCGAAAATAATTGGAAAACAATTATCCTTTTCCCAGTAAAACCTACCGTATTTTAGATACATAATGAGGAATACCCATAGTGAAGCACAATCCTGCATCGATGATGCACAAGGCGTGCATCCTATAGTTTTCTTCTCGGGTGACTAAAATTGGACGACACTAATCCTCCAGTCTCCTGCTCATCTCAGAGATTATTTGCCCCTGGGGCCAGTTTCTGTTGCCACCTTCTACGAAGTGTGTACAGCTCCTCTCCCGAGCGCGGCATTTTCCTCCCATACGTACAAACATATGTGTGTGCGCACATATGAAGGTAATTTTTTCCCCCTATGTGTTCTCCCATTATGTGCCAGCCTTCTCGCTCCCTCGTAACTCCTTTCGCCGCCCCCAAAGTTACTGTTAATTCCGTTCATTAGCGTAGAGGCCTTCCTCTTCTCCGGGGCAGCCATGCGGCTTGTGCTCTTCTTCGAGATGGGGCGAGCAGTCATCACGTTCCCATGCGAATCCAGTTAGGAGCCGAAGGGTCTCCCTCACCCCCTGGTGAGCGTCCTCTTTCTTTCCCCTCCCATTGCACTACCCCCCCGTTCTCTCCACCCCTTCTCTCCAATATCACGCTCACGCACGCTACCCAATTATGTGATCCACCTCCACACCCACAAATCCTTCCCCCCTTACGCCTCTACGCAACTAGAAGGTGCAGAGGTGGAAGTGTCAAAAGATTCCCCTGCCAGGTTTCGTTCTAATACTCAGAGAAAATTTTTGCTGTAATTCTAAGTCGCATCGCAACAAAGTAATCGCCTGAGGAAACAATCCACTTTTTCAATAACAAAGAGGAAATGTCCGCCTTGAAGCTTTTATTTGACCTGACCAGGAGGGCTTACTTTATAGTGAGGTTTATTTCAATTTTTATAGTGTCTTTTACAACTGATTTTTCGTATTCAGAAGGCCAATATGTGGCAAGCTGATCTCAGAGGAAGTGACAGCATAAGATAAACGCTACATTTTACCTTGTGAATGGATTTTTCGTGTCCAATGTCACGCTACGAAACATCATTATGAGTTATTTGATTTGCCGAATGATATTCCAATCCGTTTGTTTGCATTCCAGTTATATGTTGACGGGTGTTTATTAAAAGTGCCCTTGCAATGCAAGAATAATGTTGTTAGTATTATATATTCATCGAGTGTTCCACGAAAAACAGGCCGTGGCTGGTGAGTGAAGTAGAAAAATAACCCCATCGAGAGAAACTCTGACATTTCCTTGTTATAACTAATTTGTAGAGCTCAATCCTGAATACATTCTCTTTCTATTTACTTGGTAAATTTTACCAAGAACATTGAAATATTGGAAGACGCAAGAGAAGTGTGTGGGATTCCGTTTGATATTTTTTCATTTTCCGTTTCAGCTTGAAGGTAAGAGACATTTAGACCTCAAGACGTTTTATTAAAGTAGACCTAGCTGTACAGGTATATCAACGAGAATTAAACCCTTTTGTCTGTTCCTACCGCAAAAAGAAACGGCGTGATGGGTTTGAATGCAAAAATCACCGAAATTAGTGAGCACAATTTATTTTCCATTACGTAAAATTCAATTTTGAGCTATTTTGAAATAAGATTCGAGAATCAAATACCATTCAAAGCGTAGATCCTTACGAAAATATATCGATATATTCTACTGTCTTGTGTTGGGAATTCCTATTTGTACCTCCTATGGCTTGTTAAACACTCGACCTCTACACACATATCCTCATGTAATTGAAATGCCGTAGCAAAAATGTTCTCTGATTTCTATTTCTGCTCTAATTCTAATGTCCTTGATTCCGGAAAAGATCTGAATTAATGTTCACCAGTAGGACAAATATCACAAAACATACGATGTAATTAGATTGTGTAACGCTCAATAATAACCTTTAACTTTTACTTTGCTAAGATTCAATAAGTCTCTCTCTCCCGAGTATGATTGGGTACCCTATTTTCACCATTCCTATAATAGAAACGCAAATACAGTAAAGGTAAGGTATTTTTCAAAGACAAACGTTTACCATGTGCACATTTGTTGTCAGCTCTAAAGTGAGAAACCCCCTCCGTGGAAGTGGTAGTTATCAGCGTGAAATAGTGCCTTTGGATGATTCAGTAAATGCAGCTAGGCAAGAATTATGCGGGAGGCTGAGAAAGGCGGAGATACGCCCAGTAGTGGTTATAGCGCCCCTGCATTTTGCACTTCCCTTGAAACGGAATGGCGTAATCTTTTTGACGTGCTCGCGCAACACCGCATTCATCATGAGATAACTAGAGAATTTTGCAGCCAACTCCGGAAATGAAACTTGGATGCGCTGAAGGTAACTCCTATATCACTCTGGCCTTTTGCTGGTCCAGATTTTAGACTGAATAGTCAACGAAGCCGTAAATCAGCAGTTTTTACAAACATCTGCTCTAATTCTTCCCACTCAAAGACAGCTTGATGTTTCTTTCCTACATTACCTCTCCTTTTTCCTGCGGCATTTTCGCCAGTGCCAAGTAGTAATTTTTAACCTTTATTGAAACATTGGAGCATTAGGTAATTTTTTGTGCGTTAAATCTCGTATATCCTGTCTATTAATGCCCATCGGAACATTTGGTGTAGTAAACGACCTCGTTCCGGCAGCCCATAATTTTTATGATAATTTTTTTTTAGTCAGCCGCCCCTGCATTTCCTGTCATTTGGAGCGCGCTCCACCGTTTTCTTTTTTTTTCTCTCTTTACTTTATTTCTTGCCGATAAATATATTTCCCTCCCTCAGCGCTAGCATCGTTCGGCCACCGTTATTAATTTTATTTCTCGTAACATATTTTTTTATCGTCCCCGCCGTTGAAACCGCAGCAATTATATGCAGGGTTTGGTCGCGACGGCGGGCGAGACGGATCCCCCGAGCGAACTTTATTGAGCACTCTCACACCTTTTATTTTTCCTGCCCTTCTCGCAACCCCCCCCCCCTGCTTCCTCCCTCCCCACAAAACCACCGCTATCACCCACCCCTTGCGGCTTTTGACACGAGTTCTCCGCCGCCCTGAGTACTTTCCCCACCGCGTCTATCCCTCGCCACTCCCATCCCTAAAAAACTACCCCCAATTCCCCACTTTTTTGCGACAATACGGCCGTCCTACCATAAGATTTTCCTCCGCTTAGGTGGGGAACCGTTAGAAAGCCACGAGATGATTCTGATCCCGGACCCACACGTCCTCATACCGCCCCACGAACCCCTGCAGGGATGGTTGGCAGGGACATTGTCCGGGATAAGCCATCCATAATGAGGTTAAGGGATACATAAATGCAATTGGGAGGGGGAAACCAAATAATTCTTAAATTAAATTCTCAATCTGTATTTGTTAAACCCTTTTTCCGGCATAAGAACGACTCTTTTCGAAAGTGCATCTCTCATATTTTGTCAACTCCTAAAGCTGTCACTCTTTCTCATCTGTTGTAACATTGAATAAAATATACGTCTGGCTTTCCTATATTTTGTTTAGCCCTCGTTTGATATCTTGTTTTACTGAAACCCGTATGCTTTAGGAACACTCAAGATAGGGCCTAGCTAGAGCTAAGCCCTCTCTCTTCTTCGTCCGAAGACTTCGCAAAGATTCGATTGATAAATTCCATTCTCATTAACACAGCTCCTCAAATAAACGCGTGTTCCCCGAAATAGGTTTGAAATTATAATTTAGCCCCAAAATTTGACAACGTCCACCACTAATATATCCGCCACTTTGTAAGAGGAATGACTAAGCGCGGCGACTATAATGCTGTAAGCATTCCCTCGTGCAGGGCTAGGGCTCGAAAACGGGATGAGCCTTCGTCGGCCGTCTTAATTTTTAAATGAGGAACTGTCCTGCAAGCCATTGCAGTATTCACTTATAATCTACAATGGATCAGTAGAAACTCTAACTATATGGGTATGAATTTCAGCCATCTACTCCATGACGTTAGTTGAAAAAACTGCTTATTATCCATCTGAATTCTTGCCTGTTTTTGAATGTTGTCCTGTATTATACATTGATAAAAGTCCTTATGCTAAACATTAAACGCACTCAAAGTTTGTCAAAGTTATATAGTAAGATGGTGTCAACTATTATCGATTCCTTGAGGCGCTTTTCTCCTAGTGATACCTCAAAGGTGGCCTACTTCTTATTGGTGGCTAGGTGAAATAAATTTTGTGATCCTAAGTTCAATAATATAAATGCTATAATAAGGCCTATTAGTGACTTTAAAATTGTCTTTAGATTTCAGTTAAAACTAGGACGCCCGACGGGGCAAAATTTCCCCAGTGGAATCTGAAACACTTTTCATTACATTTGGTATCTCAAAGTGAGTTTTACTGAATTTTCTCATCTGTATTAACTAAAAGGTAAGTTGATTTTTGTCATTGGTAAGTATTGAAATAATGAGGACGTACACTTTAACTGTTTTCACTGTGACAGAAGGACAAATGTAGCGAAAATAATTTCAGTGCACTTAGCAACCTTGGATTAGGAAATTTAAGAAAAAATAGGCACATTTCATTGAAATTATAGCAGAAAGCCTTGCAATATATTCGAATGGTATTTGTTTCCTCTAAGTCATGGAACGACATGAAGCTTAAAGAAGATTTTTGCTGTAACATTTTCATTGCTTAATCTAACTTATCTTATGATATCTACATACTCTTTACCACAGGGAAATTTAGAACCTGATTATCAGCAGAAGTATTAGGTCTATTTTCCATCGTTGGCTAATTCGTTAGGACATTTTTTGACCCCGAATTACGTTTCAAGTCACACCGTTTTTCAGTATTTCTTTTTGCTGTAATTTTTGTCCAGTGATAGTGACATTATCCATAATTATCCTTAACCTGTGTTTTCCTTGCATTCAGAACTGATAATTATCCCGTGAATAGGCCGTTTAGAAACAGCTGAGTTACAAACGCCTTCAAGAAATTCATTCATCTTTTAGATACTGCTTCGTAGAAAGTAGGTACTTTCTAATGAAAAATTCCAAGTATGTACAGTAATACTGGTTCCTAGGTGATATAATAACGCCAACCCTTATTTGACCGCGAAATTCCATCCCACCATAGCTTGACGTTTTTTACACCTGCGGTGCCTATAGTGGGGGATTAAGTTTAAAATAGTAGGGAGAATAAAAATTATGTACACTTTTTCTCTACGTGGGATACAATTTAGGGCATTTAGAAGTATGCAATTTCAAAAAAATTAAGGACCGCTTCTATTCTTGAACAAATTCTCAGGTGTAATTTTCTTAATGACCTGGGAGTAATATGCTTACCTTCCTGTCTTATTCCTTCTATCAATCACATCCTCGGCTCTCCCTCGCACGCAACTCTCCCCTCTCTGTCTCCAAATTCTTTATTCCTTTTCCTGTGTTTCACTCCAGCCGATCCCTTCATAACTTTGCTATTGCTCCTCACCTCTCGTTTTCTCTTTCACCTTCCAGAGATTCCGATGCCATCGCTTCCCCCAAAAGCCACTGAGGTGCGCAGTGGAGCCAGCAAAGAAGGTGAGTCCGTTGCTCATAGATTCGCTTAGAAAGCACACTTCGGAGAGACCCACCTCAATTAATGCAAGTGACTCCGGTGCTGCAAATATTCTGTCAACATCGGAGACACGTGCCGAATTACATTCGACGTCAAACTGAAACTTTTTCACTTGAAATCAGACCCACCAGTAGAACACATTAATTTGGATTTGTTCACCCTGCCTAGCTGATAAACGGATGTAAAAGCGTAAAATATGTTAGAAAATATTCTCCCGTATTGCATGTATTCAGCAACATGCTTCTATAATTTTCCTTAGCTAAAGCATGTGTAGTAAGTATTAATTTGGAAAAATTATACAGAGAAATACGTTTACGGAAAGCATAAAATTATGATATTTTTAGCTTATTGCTCTTAATATTACCATGGAAGCGGAGGATATTATTTTTCTTGCAAAAAGAAGGATAGGTATATAAAAAGAATTTAAATAAATTGGTGGTTTTGGGTTCACCGTGTTAATGCTATAGTTGCATTAGCATTTATTCTCCGCTGCTGGAGACATCGTGAGGTCCGTGTGAGTTACTCCCACATATTTTTATGTATGCTATAAGTGGTTTACTGGGTCGTAGTGAAGTGTACTGGGTGCTGGGGTCCTCTCATATCTTTGGACGTAACGGAAGCAGCCATGTCGGATAAGTCCTCTGTCCTTTGTCCCTTTGAAAGCTCTTCACTTGTTCTTTTACCCTACTTTCTCCTTCATATTCGATTTAGATTTGAAGTCTTTCTCTTTCATGATGATCAATTAAACGAAAAATGGTTCTCTCATCTATCTACAACATTCTATGCGACCTCTGACCGCACCCATTCGGTCTTCTATAGCAAAGCTCGGCTAGAATATGCTGGTTTTCATTTCTTTCCATGTTTTTAATTTGATGTCGTGGACGATTTAGTTTTCTAATTCCTTGCCGCAATCCTCAATTTGTCGTCCTTTTCATTTGTACTCAGTTCTGAAATTGAGGAAAGGCAACAGTTGGCTGAGATTTGATTAAATTTTCTTCCATTCAACGTTTAAAAAATGCGCTTTTCCTTTGAGTTGGACATCTAAATCTTCAGCCATTGGCCAATGCATTTTTTGCTACGTCTCATTTCCCTATTTCTTGCATCATAGTCAATCATTATCAAGATTTGCTTCAGTGCTTCAGTTTTTTAATTTTTTCTCTTCGGTAAACTTTGTCAAACAGAACTTTCCGATCGATGAATATCAGTTTTCATTATTGCATGATTAGACAGTTGTATGATTATGTTTGCAGGAATTTGTCATATTGGTATTTTATTACTCTTGCAGTGTGTCGTATGTACTGATGTTCATTTTTGTGATTAACATTCCATCCAAAAACGTTCGCTTACTATTTCCTTGTTTCCATTTGATTCATGCATGAAAATAATTCTCCGTATTAGTTTTTACCATATATCCATCCGATATATTAGTCATCAATATACAGGAGCCGCATCGCTAGTCAATGGTTAAAACGACTGATGTTTCTAACCAGCGCACGTTCTGTTACGTTATGCGGAACTTCTGGGTACCGGTTAACAGTGGGTTTTCTTTTGCTTGTCTAGAGAGTGAAGATATGAGGTTTTTCCTTAGGTTTCATGAAATGAACCTTTTCTTTTTGCTTCCTGATTTGTAGCTTGAGAATTTCCCCTTTGAAATAGACCCTCCTATTATAATAATTTGAAGCCGTAACGGCACGCCTTACTCCAGCGGTTACTAAAGCGGTAGCCTTACTCCAGGAACAATAAATAAATGTTTGACGTGAAGTGTTTTTTAAAACTTTTAATAATGTTTTTCCTAAATTAATATATTGCGTAGAGCAGCTCATTTTTTCCAGTAGTGAACTTAAAACGCAAAAGTATGGAAATCTGTTCGAGTTAATATGTGTCACTTTTTGATGTTCAGTACCATAGCTCATGTGACAATGTTTAAATTCCTGGGAAAAACAAGCGTTTGTTTTTCTAACACAACTGAGTGCCTGAAATTGGCTGTTATACGCTAGGTTATAAGCCCTTTCTAGGTGTTCAATAGTGTTATTGTGCTATTTGATGTACCAACCGATGGTGATTGGTTTGTTATGATTTGAGGTATCTGCTTTTTTTGCAGATCATGAGACTTTGACAATGAGGAACACTTTATTGAGGCCATTTATCATGTTGATAAAATTGAATAAGGAAATTCAACCTCTGGCACAATCGTTAAATATGTAGTTTATGAGAAGATCTTACAGTCACAGCATGTTTCAGCCATCTCAATGCAATATCGTAAATATTTATAATCATTTTAAGAATTGTTTGTTTAAAGAGCCTAACAATGAACGATTCTTCAAAGTGAGGTGGGAAATTATTAAATAACTGCCATCATGTCGTATTTTGTGGTGCACTGCTGAAATTATATTAAGTTCCGTTGAAACAACGTTTCTTCTTAACTATTTTTTTTATATTTCATCAAAATTCCTTTCGCAGCAATATTTTGAGAGAATATTTCACTAAAAATAACAATAAAAACTTCCAAGTATTTTATTAATTTTCCTATTACGATATTTTGAGAAAACAACACTCAGTTATCCAAATGCAGTGCATTGACTAATATTTTCATAATATGACCATGTGTTTCAGAATACTCTCAAAGGTTCAATCAAATTAATCTTAAATAAAAATTTAATTTTATATTTCAATTTTGTGTAACTTCGTAACTCCTTCTCATCATTCATGAGATAAAAGAATAATTGGACCAGCGCGATGATAACCATCAAACCTTGATGTGGAAATAGTTATGTAAATAGAGATGTCAGTCTCATAGATCCACTAAAGGCATTAATTTTTGGAAAGATCTCAGGCATTCCCGACGTATAGCGATTTTGGGGTTGTTCGGGTTTCTGACCGGGTCAAACTCTCCATATCTGTCGATTTTTCGATGAATGAGTCGTTCATCATCTGAGATGACCTAATGATCTGCATGTTTTTCTTCACATGAATTTTAGATTGTTCTCATACTAATAAACATCATAGTTTTGATACCTTGACCCATTTTAGACTTTATTTCTTGTGTCAAAATCTTAGTAGTGATACACTCTTATCAACTATCCTCTAAATCAGTGATGCCCAACCCTTTTATGTTTGCGGTACCCTATAGACTGAAGTTACAATGTTGGGGCACCCATCTTACATTTTTTTATTTTACAAATCTTTATTAAATAGTAACGGAATATTCACCAGGAAAGTTTTAACTTCAGATTTAAATGAATACTTCTTCAATATTGTTTTATTTATTTAAGCATGGTAATAGTAAAATCTCCAATCAGCATATAATATGATATATTTGAGGTTTAGTATACTACTGGAGTCAGGTTGGAAGAGGTTTTTCGATTACTGTCACCATCTGTTGGGCTTGAGAGTAATCTATTCCTACGTTGGTCATACTAAATATTTTTCCTTTTCCCGCAATAATGTCGCGGCACCCTTAGCTGTTTTCCCGGCACCCTAAAGTCCTATGGCACACCGCTTGGGAACCACTGCTCTAAACTATGCGTAGACTCGCCAAACGATTGTGAACACAGAGTTTAAGGCAGGGAAAAGCATAGAAGTGCATATTTTTAATTGCCATGTGTAACAGATTCCTTTATAATATTTCACACTTTTTGGTAAAATAAAAAGAATTATCCTTCGCGGTGTATCCCGGTATCATAAACCAAGAAACTAGAAAAAAACAAAGTTTCATAGAACCAATGAATGTTGCTTCTTTGGGGGAACGTCTGTTTAAAAAATATTTGGAAGGTAATTAAGGTTATAAGGCTGCATGCAGTACGGAGAGGGGAAATATATCGATTCAATGAGCATGGTGGTATGTAAAACTGATTTCGCGGTCTCACTGATCTTACAGACAATACATTTATCACATACTAGAACCGTATTCGGCCACACTGATTGTGAGTGTATCACTTAGACACCGTATGGAGCAACGATAGTCATTGCAAAATTATTTTGACACATTGATAGTTTATGTTATCACATGTCAATCGAAAATAATTGTCAAAAACATTCAGTATTATTTGCAGCCAGTGAACAAATGTCGCGTGTCACATTTTCTGGGTTAAATATATTTTTTTATATAGGAATAAAATTATTTTATTTGAAACTAGACGTCATTAATTGATTTTTTAATCTATAACTCTCCTCTATCTTCGTGTTCGTATTTTAAAGCGCGCGTTCCTATCCCGTCAACCTTGTTTCCACATCCATTCCGCATTCCGTTATTGAGGTCGTCCAAAATCTCCTACGCGGGCCTCTTCTGCCTCTAATTGCTTGTTTCGCCATCACTTATTTACGCTGACCGATTGGCGGTGGCGTAAGTTTTTCCTGTAATCTCGTGGCTGAAGTTTGATTATATCGGGATCACTAATTGAATGGAAAATCCCTTCGGGGCGAGTTTCCCTGGGAAAATACACGGTGTCCGCTGTACAGCGGAACCGTTCCTGTTTAATGCGTCCTTGCTCGCTCTTCTCTCATCTTTCATTTGATTTTTTAAAGTTCATTTCCCCTCCCTCATTTAGTTGTCTCACATTTCGCTACCTCTGTAACGTTCGTTCGCTCATGATTAGTTATCCGTCAAAAATGCCAATGGAAAAGTCCATAAAATATACTTTTTATGTAACCGGTCAATATTTTTCGTTACCTCTCAAAGTTTATATTTGTGGTGGAAGAAGCTATATTTCCCATCAAGTTTTTATGTGCAAACATTTATAGGCATTATGGGCCTCGAAATCTAGGCTAAGTACGCCTTTATATTTTTATTCTTAAGTTTTTAGTTTAATTTGCCTCATAACATTATCCATGTCGGTGTTTAAACTATTAAATTCTCGCGAATTCACAAGTGCAACGATACTTATAATTTCATTCTTTACCTACACCTATGTTTATCATATTTATAGCGTAGGACACCTCATTTCGTATAAATTCACATAGTCGCGAAGAAAACGTGTTCCATTAGAAAACGTCAAAATTGGAATGAATCCTTGGTCTTGCCGTTTTCAAAAACTATGCTCGCAAGTTAACACAAACATGTTTTGCCAAACTTTCCCCAATCGTTGCTTATGTACCACACATAACACTTTATTTCATGATGCAATTATATTTTCATGAAATTAAAAAAATTTCCCACCATTGTTGTAGTGAGTATTAATCAAAGCTATTGCTGGCTATATATGTCTCCTAGATTCAAAATTAGGTTAAAGAAACCGTTGCAATTTTAGGGGTTTGTAGTTACTTCCATGCGTGATCATTTATTACAGAAGGTCAACTCACAAGACTTGCAAGAGGGTTGAAGATGATGTAGGCGTTAGCCATTGAAAAGCTAGTACATCAATTCCCACCATGTTGGAAAACCGTGAATAAATTACTTGTATGATACGCTGGGAATGTACCAGATCCCTCATTTATGCTAGGGCTTTTAGGTTAATAGGAGCAAGACGAAAAGCATTGTATCATGTATCAAAGAAGAAGAGACTGAATGAATTGTATCATGCATCAGCACCCTTCTTGTATTAGTGTGCCATTCAACAAAACTGCATTAGCAGAAAGAGAATTGCCCTTTTAAGTTTTATTCGGATTGGCCTAATAGAGGTCAACGGGTCAAAATCTTTGGACCGTCGATATATGTAACCGGCTGACCCAAACATCAGTACAACATGATTTATCCTCCTTTAAGCATTTAATCTTGTGTTACAACCATTTATTTACAAGACAAAGGAAATATTTAAGAAGTCTATACAAAGTGGCTTTACATATTTATTTTTTTACCTTGTTCCATAGCAATGAATGGGAACCATATTTATGTATTTTAGTTCTAACTGCTAATTTGGCACTTGAGGATAATGTATAGTGTCTCCATCAGTTTTTGTGTCACTATGCATTTATAAAAAGAATAAGATGTGTATCCATTCCATTCACAGCCAACTTTGAACTATTTGATGCCTGAGTGAAAATACAAATATATATATAAACATAAAAATTATTTTGTGATATTTATTGGAGGGAAAACAAAAACTGCATATTTTTATTACACTAAGGGGCTATTCAAGAATTTTTGTAAGACGTTTTTGGAGGTGGGGGTAAGGATCATCTTAGATTGTCTTACGTCTGGAACCCTTTTACGTAAGATTATTGTCCGTATTAAAACATCGTATCGTTTACGAATGAAATTTAGCCATGACATGAAGCATCCACTCGTTAGTGGCGTATTTTCCGTAATCTCACAGCTACACCAATGCTCCTATTCTGTTGACTGACTAGCTAGCTACATTACCTCCTACCTCAATGAATGTGGTAATCCATCACTGCATAATAATATGATAACCAGTGCTCAAATCTGTACGAAGGCTTATATGGAAAGATGAAAGTGCAGAAAGCGAGCATTTCACGAAGAGTAGATACAATTATCTAACGTCTTACACGTAAGACTGAGAGGGTTTGGAGGGGGGGGGGGCAGTTGGGAACTTCTTACATTGTCTTACATACGGGGAGGGTGTGGGGTCAAAAATGGCATAAAACGTATTGCGTAATACTTGAGCCTAATACAAAAGGACAAGAAATTATAATTAAAATCGAGTTTATGTATCTCTTTTGATACTAGCCCGATAAAAAGTTAAGAAGAGATAATATATTCGGTGTTTTCAAGCTGTCTTGGCATCTGAAATCTTAAGCATTAATATCAGAGAGATAATTAATTAATCTTGCAATTGAATTTAAAAGTAAATTACTTCAATGTCTTTTATGCTCTTAAAGTTCCTTCTTCCTTGAAATACTGAGGGTATCTTCAATGTATGGAGAGGGATGGTATTCTTTTTGTTATGCCATAATTTCTACCCCGCTAAAAATAATCCTATCCGCCATTTAATCTTTTTCAATTACCTTCCCAACGTTTATCTTGAGAAGGCTTTTTATCTGCTTCATCAATCGGATATCGTTGCTTTAGTACATCAAGAATTAAATTACGCTTTATCTCATTCACTGGAGCGCCGTATGAAAAAGCTAGCCCGGAAACGTATGTACATGAAACTTAATTTCTTTGAGTCTGGGATGGAGTTATGCATGAAATGCTGCCCTCGCTTCTTCTGCATTCAGTCTCTACGGAGAGCGAGTGCGAGGAAGGGACGGAAGGGTTCTTGGATGAGGGAGGTAGCAACGGGGGTGAATAATTGGCGGCGGGTGAACCGAAGAAGAATATGACGGGGAGTAGAGTAAGGTGGAAGTGGAGGGGATTAGGTGGGAGGGCGTAGGGAAAAGAGCTGAAGTAAGGCGGAATTTAGATGGAACAGCACCCTTATGGCAGAAGATTGAGTTGTGAAAGGTAGATGGAGGGAAAGATACGAGTAAGAGGGGTAGTTACAAGGGAAACCATAGAATTGAAGATGACGAACGACTAATGTTCATGTAGTGTCGGTGTATTAACACCCCACAGGTCCATACGTCGGCTTGTAGGATAGTATGCAGATTTTGTGAGTAATGAGTAGATTGGAGGAAAACTGATAATATAATGAAATCATGTGCGAATCACTTTTTATCATGAGACCAGGAAAAGGCAGATGCAAGAGTTTCGGCACGTTTTTATGTATAAAAGTAATGAAGCCTTTATAAAAATAAAATGCATACATATGTTTAATAAGCGATGAATGGTTTCGAAATATGGGTAGAGAGATGAGGTTGCTAGAGGAAAACAGGGAAATTCTGATCTGATAGATGAACAGTTTAGAATAATCAGGAGATATTGTTGATGGCAATTAAATACGGGAGAGTGTTGAGAAAACGGGTAAGGGAAAACGAGTAGCTTTACGGATGGAATGAAGAGAATTAGAAAATATGTAGGTTAGTAAAAGGTCATCAGTTAAAGATAATAGGCCCCTCGCATATTAGAATGATGATAATAATAGAAATCTGAATTTCTATAAACTTACCTTGATCGGTTTATCACCTCTAATCAATATACATTTCGTGTTTTTGGGAATATGGTTATCCTCCCGTTATATGCATTCATTTTACAGTCGTCTTCCTCCACCCCTTCTCCCAACTTTTTTCTTTTCCTTTCTGCTTCAACTTGTCGGAATCCCATCCCGCCACTCCTCCCCACGCTGGTCCCGGATCTCTCGGCCGAATGAGCTGCAGCCTCTTCCGTCACTGTCGTCTCCTCCCCCCGCGCGGGCGTTCCCTCCGCGTCTCACCAAGAGTAATGTCCCCCTCCCCTTTCCCAACCTACCTTCTCCCATGCTCAAGACACTTGAGTCTTCACCCCGTACTACAATTCCGAATTTATCTCTAGTGATTTCGTCCACTGCATTACAATAGGGAAATTTAGAGTTATATCAAAAGGCATATACGGATTGTTTGTAACCTAATTTTTAAAAAAATATGCTGTTTTGTCAAGCTTATAATCCTAACCTGGGACAGATTATGAAGTATGATCGGTGAAGGCATTCGTGCTACCTGTACACCCTTATCATGTATGTGTCGGTAATATGTCCCAAGTGAAGAATACAGACTTGACAATCACAATGCTTTCGCTTACATATAAGAACGTTAACTAAGCCTGAACATCAAAATTGTTTAAATTTTTTCAAATACAATGAACGCAATTACATTATAATTGAGACGATATTGTAATGCGTGCCACCTATTGCGGCCTGCAAAGTTATGGAGCAGCGTGCGTGTATTTTATGTGGGTCTGTTCTTGTCGATGCATCTCTGTCACCTCCGCCTTTTAGCAGTCCACGCTCAACGCCCCCTTCTCCCCTCCCCCGATTCTCCTTTCCCCAGGTGCCCCCCTTCTCCAATCCGTCTGTCTCGCCTCACGCGTCTCGCTCCCTAGCTCCCCCTTCCCTGCCCCCCTCCCCCAGCCCCACCTTTCCCGCATCCACAGGCCACGAAAAAGAGCATCTAATTATGTAAAGGCATAAATTCCCAGTGGAGGAATGGATTATCCAATCTCCCCTTAAATTAGAGGCTCTGGTAATATTTTTTGCAATTAATGTCACGGAAATCCTTCCCCTCTCCCTCTTCCGTTTTCATTGCCTCCCTCTTTCTTTCCTTGAATGTGCTCCACATCTTGTTTTAGAAAAGAAGTGGACGGTAGTCATCACTCGGTGCCCTTTCGTTCAAAGCACCCATCCGCACCTACAAGGCCCCCTCTTCACAGTTCATCCACGCCCCCTTTTTTCCATCCCAACTCTTCTCGCTGTATCTCTTTTACGCCCTTCATCTCCCACCTCCTTCCTCCGCCATCGTTGCCAGCTGATGTTTCGAACATGTTTTTATTCCCACGTCCTCAATGAGTGAAATGAAAATGTATGTAAAATACCCTATTCTTTTTAACGCTGTACACACATACATACCTATTTTGTGGGAATCAAAGATATGACATTTATTTTCTCACACTAATCAATTACGTACTCTTAATAAATTCAACTGGTTCTGGCGTCACTGGGTGGAACAGCATTTTTGTAATTTAATTATACCGCATGTGTTACACTGTCCATATATATTTAGATTACAATATTACACAACACGTACCGGTTCCCGATCAGTCACCGAAGTTAAGCTTCGTTGGGCTCGGCTCGAGTTTGGAGGGGTGATCCTCCGATTCGTCCGAGTGCTGTTGCCCCTGTCTGCACGTGGCAGACAGTATGTGCGAAATGACCTTAGCCGTCGAAGCACGTTAAACACATTTACTACTACAACACAACACGTCTTTCAACGCTTAGGGCGTCATCATCAGGTATGTCTACGTACCTGATGATGACGCCCTAAGCGTTGAAACACGTGTTGTGCAATATTGTGAATTAAATATTAGTGGACAGTGCAACTCCTGCAGTATAATTTAATTACTTCGTACTCTTAGTATAGAGATATTTTGCTCTACTCCTGTGTTAGAGTCGTATCATTCTTAACTATGCTAAGCGGCCAGGTCACTTAAATTAAATTTTGAGAGACATGGTCGGCTGATGCTTCGGAAGAAATTTGGTGGAATAGTTGAAAGGCATCACATCTTTTTGAATGCGTTCGCCTTAGAAAAGTTTATCCCTGAGGGCTGTAGTAATATTTCATTAAAAACATCAAAAAAAGCATCGTGGGCAGTCTCTTCTTTCTGTATTATTGGTGCATATATGTTATTGGTTTAAAAAAATGTTGCCTTGCATATCTATGAGCATCTTTTTTAAACCGACGTAATTGATATAAATATTTGGTGAATCATATCATGAGCTGCCATAGTTTAAACTTCAGAGACGGGAAAGGAATATATCGAAATAACGTTAATTAGGTTAAATAAAAGCCGATCGGTTACACCTTTTGTTCAAACTCTTTCCTGCTATTTGGATCTTTCACGTGCCTTTCTTTGACATCATTTCTTCTCCTGCCTCGACTGATGGTTTGTGGGGCATGATTGGTACTCCTATTTCTGATATATGATTGATACGTTGTCCTAGGACCCTTTTTATCTTTCCCAGGTTACCTTTGATCAACTTTTTCCTGTTTTTAGCACGCATATAGATGTATATAAAAAAGGGATTTACTAACGTTGGTAAAACATTTTGGCTAGTTGGAACTTTCTTTGGCTCAGCGATAGTGTTACTTTGCATCATGGCGTAGAGAAATCATTACTTAAAACTTTTCAGAGTAATTTTTTGTGCTGGAAATAAAACGAGGTACTTTTTCAGGTTATGGAATATAAGATTGAACTTATAACTGTTACAATGTAAAGTAATAATGAGTTAGACATGTGGATAGCATTTATTCCCAAATCTGAAACTGCAGGGCCATCTTCGATGGTTTCTCTGTAGCTTGTGGTCATAAGTCACAAAGAAAGCATAAAAAAATTATTGATATAGCTTCGTAGGAATATTAGGCATCTGTAGATTGCCGAGTTTTTAAGCTACTGAATGCTTAATCTTTGGGTGTAAGTATCTAAAAAATTCTTAATCAAGCCCAAAATAATATGCAAATTTCTAAGAGAAGCCATTTTAATAAACGATCGACTATTTTCGTACTTATTGCAAAATATTATTCTGGTAACAGTTTTTATTTAAGAATATTCATTTAATAATAAAAATAAATTATTATAACGTATTAACCGTCTATTTTTCCTATGAATCATCTGTGCTTGAAATCCCAAATTCTCGGTCAAGCCTGGAATATTACAATCCTCGGCCTTACCGTAATTTGCTTATTTTCAAAATTATCCTGAGGTATAGAGTGTTACTGATGAAACGTGTACATTCATCCACCTTCAAAGAATACATTTAGAGTTCAAATACTGACAATGAGTTCAGTTGTTACCCAGTTAGTGGATTATACACGCCTAAACAATTATTTTCTTCAACGAGAGAGCTTTGAAGAACGCTAATAGAAGACTTGATGCTCAGCAAAAAGCTTAAATGTGTAGAGAAATACATTTCGTGCTATTTTGAACGCAAAGCTAATAACGCTATTTATAATGGATCATCAGGGGCTGAAGTATTGAAAATTTGGACCTTAACTATCCATAACAATCTACTACTTAAAGTAATATTTTATGGTTAACAAGTTTTATTCTCTACCATCTTTTTCCACTTAAACTTATAATTCACATTATATATGGTTATTTTTTAAATTAATGAATGATGCAATATGATATGCTTTTAATTTTACTATTTATATATATTCCATCAATTTTTAACAATGGGACTTTCAAGTTTACTAATTCAGAAAAATTGGCAATAGTTTGTGTTTAAATGATAATATGACATGTCTAGTTTTAAATGAATTATGACAAAATTTTATTTCAACTGAAGTACTACCATCATCTAAGAACCAGGTTGATTACAAGGTCTTAATACGTATTTATTTACTGGTGCCTATGAGAAAGAATAAAAACCCTGCCTTAAAAGTCACTATCGGATTCCCAATCTGGCAAGACATGGTAATTTTTATTCTTTTATAAACTTGCAATCAACTTGTGTATGACATTAAAAATAGTGTCACTTAAAACCCATGTGGAATTCTTGGTGATCCACCGTATCAGGATCATCAATAAGCGCTTCTTTAGTTTGAATTTCGATCTAAATTAGTATATAAGCCATTGTTTTAGCTACTATTAAAAATAATTGACTCCAAGAATGCAATAAACTCTAGTGATTTGGCCTTTTAAGCCCAGTGGATGCAGGTGTTCATGGAGAAATAGAATCTACGTAGTGAAATATTCCAAATTATTTTCACGATCATCATTACATCGCACACTACTACCCAATTTATGCAGCAGAGGTTTTGCTACGTGTCTTGTTTCAGACCAATACCCTCTACACACAATAGTGTACATTACCTTCCTATCCTCTTTCCGCAGCATTCATTTTATCAAATCTTAATTGTTGGAGTTTGATGCATACTTTGGAGTCAATATTGTCTCCAAATAAGGACTTTGATCGTCACAGCAGTGTCTCTATGCTACCAACATTTTAACACCCAGTCCACTTTCATAGAACTCAGACGTTATTTTAATAAATTTACATTTAAATAACTACACTTAAATATTCTAGATTTTTGGCAATATGTATAATCATTATTTTGTTTTTATTGCAATTTGGTGCAATTTATTTCTTGGTACCAAAGTCGAGTCCCTACGTAGTAATTTACCCGTCTGGCTTTTTCAGGTAAACAGTAAATATTTCGAATTTATAAACTATGACGCAGGTTGAACTCTTAGTATGACAGATAGCTATTGGCAAAAAATAATTAACTTTCCTTTTGCGATGTTATCAGTACCTTAAATTGAGTAGATGCTTTTCTTCATGCTTGGCTCAACTTGTGGAACGTAAAATATATATATATGGAAAAGAGGATTTACAGGGGTGAAGTTTCTGTCTGTGACGTGTGATTTCACCTCTAATTCGGTTTATATTTTACCTGCACTTCTATAAATCAGCTCGCACTTAAATGTATTATAATAATTTATAGCTATTAAACTATTTGGCTATCGTTGTTGTCATTTCTGTTTAAAAAAATAACCTTTTGCTGCAACGGAAATAACTTCACTTATATTTCCAGAAAGTTTAAATACTACTGTTGGAGAAGCACTGCTGTGATGTCATTCCTTTCCGTTCAAAGGGCTACACGCCCTGTGGACTAACCTCCCTTTCCCCTCTGCCCAACCGAAGGTACATAAATAAATATAAATAAATGGTCTTCGTTTAAAGGTGGAACTTCATCTGTTTTGATTAGTGAGAGCGACTACAGATTGCTGTTATTTTATCCTGGGTGCATTAGTCTCTCCTCAAATTTTGTACTCCGGATTTCCATAAATTGGTAACGTACATTAACACTGTTCGAATGAGAATATTTTCAAACTGATTATATGAGCGATGATTGCACTTTTTAAACATAAGCAGCTACATAAATATAATTGTGAATGCATAGAGATACTGCATAGAAGTTAAATTGCCGCTTATAAGAGTTGAAGCTGTGTCGTTAAAAAAAAGATATTATTCCATAGTGTATTATACCATGCCAAATACAAAAATTGAATTTGAGTTCGTTATCTCTTATGAAAATTAAAGCAATGAACTAAAGCATGGCTATCGGTTCTGCAATGAAAACTTAATTGCTTATTTATCTCTTTCTTAAATTCATGAAGGTTTTAATATTGAGGTATAACCTAAAGTAAAACTAAAATGCATGCTCTTAATTTGTTTTACAACAGCACATATTTATTTGAACTGCTATGTAAAATTGTCTGTTTCTTTCGCTAATGGAAGAATGGTCTCTAATTTACTTTGATTCATTGAGCTCCAATTCCAACTTGCGAAAAGTTACTATTAGAGAGAGTTAGTAAACACATTAGCGTTACGCTAATGTGTTTACCAGCCGTAAGTAAAAGATAACAAAGGTAGATCTGTACTTATCTGAATAAACCAAAAATCAACAACAGACAATTCCGCACATTGCTTCTATCTTTCAAGATGAAAAATTGGCCACAGCCTGATTAAAAACTGAATATCACTGCACATTAAATCATTAGTTGAAACAAAAACAGCACAATTTATTTATTAAAACTAAAATAAAAAATAACAGCGTGCAATGGTGGTTTTCATTTGAAAGCGCAAAAAGTTAACCTTTCAATTCGTAGCCAATAGTATTATTTGCAAAACTCCGTGAAATCATGAAGAATTTAAATTGATATTATTGTGAATGGAACGTAAGTAGCTCGTGTGGCAGAAGGGAATAAGTTTGTTAACGTTCATTGTGTAGCAGAGCATCTAAAAATTGGTTGCGTTGTGAAAAACACTTGAAATTAAAAAAAAAATAGATTCAAGTGGTTTCAATTGGTTTGGAAATATGATGTAAAAAAATGAAAGGTTCCACCATAATCGGCGAAGGGCATTGAGGCGAGGGAGGTTGTCTGTATGTTTGTTTGTGCGCGTGACTGTGAGTTTTGTGCCGGCGAGTGCATGTGTCAAGCGAAGAGTCTATCCCCCCCATTGTTGTGTATTGTTGCAGAGCGACTAGTGGCGCGCAACTCGAGCCGTACCCTCTCCCCGTCCTCCTCTTCTCCCTCTTCGTCGGCGGACGAGGAGTCCGACCGCCACGCCAGCAACAACTTCAACAACAACAAATCCTCCGAGAAGCGAGGTCGCAAGGGCGGCGGAGGCGCGGAGGCGGCGGCGGCGGTGGGGGCCTCGGGGGCCACGGGGGGCTTAGGGGGGGTCGGCGCCGCCCTACCCGCCGACCGGCTGCCCGCGCCCCCGGGCCCTCGCGGAACCTCCTCAGGTACATTTGCAACAGCAACATTCCTTCGAATTTTGAATTCTCCGTTCCTGCTTCCTCAAAAGAATATTTGTAATGTCAGACCACTCAGATACTCTATTGCTATTATTATTACTCTTTTTTTATCTCTTTTCTTTGCCACTACTCTCTTCCTCTGTTCTCTTTCTTCACCTCTTTTCGCTTCTGAAAATGTTTAATCTTCTATGCTTTCGCTTCTTTCGGCATCGGCCAATTAGCTTGCGCTTTCGTTAGTGCGCCAACACACCTACGTTTCTTACGCTGTATCCACTGTAAAATAATGCTTTGGTTGTTATTTACGCACTCTGTTTCTCGCCTTTCTCAATACGCTTCTAAAAATCAGCCTTTGGTTGATAACATGTAAGTTACGCTTGCCACATCCACTTATCATCCTTCGTCATTATCCAACTCCCGGTTCGGCGTTTTCGTATTTCATATCTAGACTAAATTCTGTCTTCATGTTAAAATTTTATCATTTCCTCAGATGGAATATCGTTTGAGAGCGCAGTTTGTGCCACCGTAAGTACCACTGTTGAGGAAGGATGTAAATAGTTTACACTTAGTCGCGCACTCGGAAAGATCCAGGCGCACATCCCGCCCACTCTTGGACATAACATGCAACCCCAGTGCCCTGAATTCCAAGCGGCTGACATATCCGCACAAGCACTACTTCATTAGCGTTGCTTACTTTACTTTTGGACTAATTTTCCGCGGGCCCGAATTCTCCTACGAGAAACCCCTGGAGATGAGGGGAGTTGAAAATGTAATGGTTGGGAATTAAATGGCTCGAGGACCTCTGCAAAATTTAGGCGCCGGCGAATGAGTGACCTTCTGGAGAACGACTTAAGCGTCTGGGAAACTGGGAGCTTGAGTAGGAGGGAGGAGGGGTAAGGTTTTGCGTTATGCGCCCTAATTTCTCATTTGTTATTTATTCCCGACCGTGCAGTGAATCGGTGCGTGTGTAACGATAACCAAGTGACCTTTCCGGCCACCCACCTTGCGCTGCTCTCTCCCCACTCACTGGGGCCAGCCGCTCAAAAGGACTCTTCATCATCTCCTTCTGCTCTTCTATCTCTTCCTTTCCTTCTCTCTACTCCTCAGCACATGTTTCGCTCACTCACTCTCTTGTCTCTGTAGCACTTTCACGGTATTTCGCACTCACACGAGATGATCGCACCGCATGTATCTATATCCTTGTATCACTGTTTGTATGTCTTTCCTGCTTGGCCCTTGGCTTTCCACCAAGAGCGTTGCGGGTCTTTCCATGGCTCCTAATACTTTTGCCTCAGCCCTAATTAGTGGACTCATTAAAGTCCTCCGCACACAAGGCTCGAGGGTGCATGTAAACGAGTGATGATATAACTGTCGGAACATACCTTGAAGTGTACATGTGTATATAAATAAATTAAGATATTTGCATGTTATTTATTCTTAAAGTTATGTCCCTTATATTAAAATTATGGTATCGGCTGGAACTTGGTGGAATTCCTTTATAATGAAACGATGAATTACTTTTGTTTTCCACAAATATTTTTTTTATTTCTCACGACCCGTGTTTCATCGCTTCGGGACATCATCAGGTACAGACATCGTAAAAGATATTGCTTAAATAGTCAATATGAGAGGGGGAGGTTTTCCTCAGGTGATTGTCCAGATAAAAGTGACGGGTAGGGGTGGGTATGGGCACAGGGTGAGGGGAGGGATCCGTGCCTCGAGCCTGAGTAAGGCTTCGCCGATGGGTGGTCTGGTAATGACTTAAGGTGGCGGGCATGGGATGGGAGGCGAGGATGGACGCTCTTCAGGGGTCCAGGTATGTGGTCCAGGGTCCAGGAGACCGACATCATGGAGGGGTGAGTGCTGGAAATACTAAATGTCATTCAGCATGTAGGAATTATTTTTAATCCTCTTGACGACCTGATGAAATTTATGAGGAAAACAAAGTAATTCTTCATTTTATTGTCCCTTATATTGTTTGTGTGTGATCTAAACTTAGAGTTACAGGCGTATATGTACGCATTCTTGTTTGATAGTTTTCTCAAATACAACGATATAATTAAGCAATATTTTAGGGTTTTTGCATGACGACTTAACCATTTTTTATTACTGCTCTCGTCTAAGTTGACTTTAGTCTCGAACATCTTATTCCTTGTGGATACGCTTAAGTCATTAGGGATTCCAATCCCCTGCCTCAGAAAGAGTTTTTTTTTATCCTACGAATTTATTTTAACAGGAATGCTTGAATAAATTTTAGAATTTATTTAATTGAACTCCTTCCTTTTGTAGTTGCCTTCAAAAGTGGCAAATTACCTCGAAACTCTACAGTTCCTTCAACACAGCCCGACGAAGAAAGTGATAGCATGAAAATATTTCTCCTCCTGTATCCATCGTTTGCATATTTATTTCTTATTTCGCATTCTTCAGTGAGTTCTCTTTAAGCCTTTGACATTTAAAGAGCCGAGGTTAGGCCAGCCCCAGGGTTCATCTAGAACTAAAAAAAATCTGCAGACAAAAAACATTCTCAGCAGCTTGCGAGTGCAGAGCCTCTCTTACGTCGAGGTCGAGATGATGGGATGAGTTTCAAGCGGAGCCAGAATTAATTTTTTCTCCCGGCCGATGCAATACCGAAACTTTAGGATTCCTTCAGACCTCCTCCGAAGTCCTCTTGGCCAACCTCTCGTCTCTCTCCTCATCTTCTCCCACGTGCTGACTGACCACTCCTCTTCCCACTTGCCCACTGACGTCCTCTGCTTCGCGCTAGGCTAGCGGAAGACCACGAGAACGCCCTCCACTGGGCTTTTTCGCCGAGGCCGTCTAATTTATTTCATACTCCCGCGAATTAGAGCGATAAGAGCTCGCGGATGCACGAGAGCGAAAGAAAAAAAAGTTAAACTCGACGCAGCCGCGGACATGATCGGCTCGAAAACTCTCGCCAAACACTCGAATCCCATTCGTCCAGATCTCCGATCCCCGCCATGAATGTGTTTGTGCCGGGTGTGGGCGGCTCTTCATCACTCGGCCCCATTTGAACCACCGCACCGACCCCTACTGCCCATCCACTCGACCACCTTATTCCTCGCCTCTAAAACACTTGAGCATCGGACCCATTACGCCATTACCACGGTGCATGCACACACTGCTTTCTATTGCCCCTTCTCTCACTCAGTGATTCAACCCGAAGGTTGGTTTGGATAGTTGAGGGTAGAGCTCTACCTGGACTAAGCCACAGGCGTGTGAATATCACACATTCAGGGTAGGGGCCCAGTTCCTTTCCCTGGATTCCCCCCTTAATTCGCATTTTTTATATCAAATTTTTATCCACTCAAACGCATGGTTTAATTTCCAGTCGGTAGAAAAGTCAAAAAATGAAGCTATAAAACTTGATTTTATGATATGGCATATCACGCATCTGAATAATTTAAAGAAAAATACAATATACTCGAGAACCATGATTTGATTGTCTTGTATAATTCAGGATCACTCGGTAAGGTAGATCACCTGAACTGTCAAGCATATATCAACATCGGAAGAGTGCATTTATCGAGAAGAAATAAGCACTGTCATAAGATTTTTTGAGCATATCACAGTTAAAATCTCCGCACACTATGACATGTGTGTAAATTGGTAAGAAGGTCAGCAGAGCTACCTCAAAGCCTTCTCTTAGATGACCACACTTCGGAGGGCGATAGACCCCCCCGAGCAGAACCTTTCCATAGTCACTCACAAGCTCAGCAAACATGTGGGTGAGTGATAAAGACATAACTTTAACTTTCAACACCCGGTTCTTTTGGTCAAGTACTGAATACACCTGTCAACATTATTTTGTCTCCAATCAGTGCCATAGAATGATGATTTTTATGGAGAAAACTTAAAATCAATGTTTATTACTCTGCTGCTATATCCCACCATCAATCGCAGATGATAGTATTTAAATTTGGAAATCCATAGTTTTCAAGGTGGCTTTACACTGCTATGTTCTTTTATTTCTTATCCTTCGTGCTTGTTGGGGTGATGATTTTTGAAGATAAACAATTGTGGTTATTTCATTAAGTCGAACTACCAACTAAACGAGAGAGGTGTCCAATTCGTGGCCGCTGATAATTACATGGACGCCATTTTAAATTGAGGTCTTTCAATGCAAATTTTCTCAATTAAAATTATTTTACATGACTAACCCACAAACGTTTCCTAGAGTGCCGGAATCCGGTAGAGTTTATTACCCTAGTACGTAACTTCTGGCCAGAAAAAGCATTTTTTTCTCTATTTTTAGAATTTTTAAATGGTTCCACACGCTGACAACACTTTGATATTGAAATAAAAAACATAAAATTTTGAACAAAAATTTTGATATGGATATTAGACTTGGGTTGAATGCAACGCTATTTTATTCCCTGAGATCTCCAGAGTCAATCTGGCGATATCCTTGTAAGAAATGCCGCAGTGATGCCTCCGCATCGCATCGATGGGAGGAGTACCACCCCACAGCTTTGAGTCTTCCCTTAAGGTAACTGGAAGACGTACGGCAGGGTCGCTGTGCTGCATTAAATGCTGTGTAGGTACATCCCGACCACTTGGGAGGCCGCTCTCGCCCGCCATGCCCTAATATTTTGGCTCTCGATCATCCAGCCATAAGCCTCACCTCTTTTCTTTTTGTGACCCGCAGTGCCCCGTTCATATTTCAAAAGCATCCTCCGTTATTTTTTCTTATCTCTGCCCACCCGTTTTTCCTGTTTCCTTCAACTGAGCAAAATGAACTGCTTCAACTGCTAGAATTTGGCAACATTGTTAAGTAAAGAGCATGCCATGATGTAAAAACGGGTTTATTTCTTTGGATTAAGTTCTTCCTCAATTTTATTTGCCTCTCACTCAAATGAATGCTCATTCAACCCTCGAATTCAATTTGAAGTGTCCGCATTGTTTCCAACCTTGATTGTCCTAATGGCCTAAGGAGTTTTTCAACTTTTGTCTGCACGATAGACTGAAGGGGTGAATTTCATAGTAGGATTACTCATTATCTTGTATGCATTCACACTTTAAATAAGTAATAAAAATTATAATTATATTTAGAATACTAATGATGATGAATTTTGACGCCTTTGGCTTGTTCTTGGAGTAAAAATTCTATTACTTCCTTACAATTTTTGTTTTTCTTCTAACTTTGGCCACGATCTATTGAAAGTTAAATTATTTCGGCTTTTAGAGATGTAGGAACATTGATGCAGCGGCTATTTGTCTCAAACTTTCCACAAATACTGGGGGTTAAGAGATGCTCACCAGATATACTCTCAAATGATCTACTCCCAATAGCGCACATAGAATTTTAATTTATTTCCAGCCGTTTCCTGCGCCATTTCCAGCGCCAATTCCTCCATAGCTATCCATTTCCCTGTGAAGTTTCTCCTCTGCTATCCGTCAATCCTGTCCTCTCTCTTTACACACGCAAACACACGTACCCCCACTGATGGAAAACCTCCCCTGTTGCCATAGTAACCCACACCCGCTCCCCGCCCAGAATCCCCCCTTCACCGCTCCCCGGTCTACTTGCAGCTGGACCCTTTTATAAAAAAGACCACGCCCCCTCCTTTTCGGACACGACACCACCCTCTCATCGGCTGACGCCCTAAAGTATTGCGTGAAAATCGTCCCTTGAAAGAGATATATCGTTCCCGATGGCGATCGCCTTACCGTGCCCAGAGTCCCAGAAGATCCCCGCGAGAACTTGGAAATCCCTTTTCTGGTCCATCTTACCGTTTCCATCCTCCCTTCTCCGACTCTTTTTTTTCTCCCTCCCTTCCTCCCTCTTCTCAACTCCCTCCCGTTTGCCTCTTGCGGTGTGCCTGTTTCGGGGGCACGGAGGGAACGGACGTTCAACCCAATAGCGCCGCCCTAAGCAGCATTCGAGATGCGAATCCCACCATTCTTCCTGCCATCGATCTGGATGTTATCCTGCCCGTTTTATGCGTCCCCGCGGCTCTCTCTCCCTCTCTTTAAGCATAACACTTTGGGGCAGACGGGGGAGGTTTACGGCGAGATCCCTCGACTCATCCTCCGTGCTCTCTTGGCGGGACCCCACGCCGCGCTCTTCCGTTTCTCGGTGAACTTGCAGGAGATGAAATTGGCTTAGGTAATGCAACAAATCCTCATGGTGTAGCATCCGAGCTTTTTTCTGGAAAAAAATTGGTGTTTCATTTCTGAAAAAATTTGTCTTGCGGAGATGGTGTGTAGATGTTTTCTGCATTAATCTCGCTAGAGTAATGCATATCCAGATTTCTAAAGCCGTAAATATAGGTACTCAATATTTCCCCGAAGCCAGACTCCAACTCTTTGTCTTTTATAAAAGCCTCAAAAGCATAAAAGAAGTCTTATTCACTCTACCATATTAGATATTCATAGCCAGTAAGATTTAATCTAACTATGCAAATTATTTCAAATTGATAATGCTGAAATTTTTTCGATGAAAGGTGATAATGAATTGAGACAAAATATTATCCGTGGAAAGCAATATCTTGCAAAACCACCTATTAGATATTTATTCTAACTTCAGTAATGATATTTTCATTGAACCAAATTATTCCCGGGCTACGATAACAAAACTTCTTAGAGAACCTTGGACCTATCCCTGGAAACATGGAAAATAGTCCTTACTCTGACCCTAATTTAGAAATTCATATTCCTAATTTATGCTCCTGCTTAGGCATACTTGTATTCAAAATGGAAATTATGCTCAACATTTGTTGATAGAATTATGATACTACGATAACAATCAAATATATATAATATTACTTACGATAATAATAATAACGATAGGATGCAATTTTCCATGGATACGGTGTATTCCGATGAGTATGGGTATTTAACTAGTTTATTCCTCCTTCGGATAGTTCGTGATACAACTTAGGAAGTTAAAAGTACATTTGATTTATTTTTGAAATTTGCATTTGTTGCTAGTTGGTTAATTGGGTAGTCGACTGACACCTGAGGGTTGTAACCACGGCCCTCTAAATGGGAAGCTAGTACTGCAGCCAACACACCAACCTAATCTTCCTTTATCTACGCTAATTTCAGTAAATTAAACTGCAGCTTTGCTTTCTCCACGCAACGAAGTGATTTTGAGTCTACGTCAAACATAACTTACGAGTGACAAATTCCGGAGCTACATTAAATATATAATAGGATAACGGTTTTAATAAGATATAATATAAAATAAGAAAAGTTGATATATAAATATAGGTAGATAAAATGAGATGGTTTCTTATCAGGGCGTGTACATGACGTAACGGGATTCTCTTTTCCCAGGGATGGCGGTAATGGTGAAAGGAAAAATTTTCATAGTAAGAGTAACTCAATCGAGAAAGTTGCTTTCTTTTTCACAGTCACATTTATCCCATTTATTCCATGATTCATGCATACTTATTGAAAATAGTCATAGAAAATTGTCCCGAAAATTCATATTAATTTCTTACCATCGCTACAAATATTATGTTTCTCCTGCGCAGATAGTGATTGCTAATAAAATGATCTCTTTGCTCAGATATTCTAATTACCAAGGAAAGCTTCGAAGCAGCTTCCTTTTGTGACTTTTTTTTCTCGGTCATATTTATCCCATTTAGTCCATAATTCATGCATTATTATTGAAAATAGTCTCATCCAACAGTATTTTGTTTGAGGAAAATATACAGCAATCAGTTTACATATACATTTTATAAATACCAGCGTGTTTATGTATTTCAATGGTTCACTCTATCTTCACATGGCCTTTAAACAATAAACAAGAGCATATTGCAAACCGTGTACGAAATCATCGCTTTAAATATAAGAAGCGGTTTCGGACGTATCTTTGTGGGAGTCTTTCATAGTAGGAAAGTTAGATGAGTTTTCAGCACAGATATTACTTGTAGTTTTGTTTTTCACGAGAAATAAAACTACATGTGGAAAAAGCTGTGCCGAAAATTCATATAACTTTCTTACCATCGCTTCAAATATTGTTTCTTCTGCGCATGATAGTGATCGCATGATAGTGATAGTGATCAAATGATCTCTCTGCACAGATATTCTAATTACCAAGGAAAGCTTTGAAGCAGCTTTCATTGGTACCAGGGAAGTATTTTATGATTTTACTTTAAAAAGTATCGGATTATCATACTTAAAAATAAAATAATGCAGGATTAAAATATCATGTGTCTAGAGTGTACAAATCAATATTCCTTGTTTTGCAGTTGTGTTATTTATTTAAGAAACAAATAATGGAAATGGTCTCATATTTCCGTTGGTCTCATATCTCAAATATATAGGTGCAATCATAATAATGCCTTGGTCTTAATTTAAGGAGAATTGCGCGTGTCTAATCAAATAAATTTTATCAAATTATAATGTCAAGTCTGAAAATTTCCTTTGGAGCTCGCAGTAGTGATGATAATATTCCAATTTTAGGCGCGTTTAAATATTTTTATTTTTTATTCCATTGCATTGTCTGGATATTTGGTGAGCTGTGTTTTTCATAACTAACCCGAGGAAATCTAAAAAAAAAGAGGGTGATTTCCATCTTGTGGAGTATTTAATTAAACGGATATATTGATACGTACAACGCAATTCCAACAATTCTTTTTAACTAGGAATATTAGTTTTTTTTCAAGTTTCACATTTGATTTTCTTAGAGTTACCTCATTCTCAGTAATCATATTTAAACTCATGCTCAAATAAAGGTTACATGGGTATCCAATAATTCACAGGGATGAAGTCGTATAAAGAGGAAATGAAAGAATCCAGACATAGTCAGTTCATAACTTGAGGTCCTACGCTCTCTAGGGTTTCGAAAGCAGTTGAGAGTGCGAATCAATGCCGATCTTCGTAATTTTCGAAGCACCGAGACCGTGTCCTGTCAAAAAGTTCCGTTTTGAATGCCACCCCTCGCAAAAACTTCCGGTGTCTCGCGTATCCATCTCCGCTGTTCCGCGCCCCTCACTGCCACAAAACCTCAACCTATTTCCCCTTAGCCCTTCCTAGGCGATAAGCGATTCCCTTTCTCTCTCCGTCTCTCGTCTTTTAAACCAACCTTAACCGCCACTCCCCTGTCGCGGCTGCTCCCCTCCAACGAACTCTCCTTCCCGATCCGCGCTTCTGGACCACATATAAGGCCCTCCGACGTGGTGGCCTATTTTCCAGCTCTATTTCGATTCCGAAAGGGCTGAGACTAATGGAATAGAGCTGTTGGATGTCGGCCCCGTGAAGAGGTCTGCGGGTTATCAAATGAGACCCTCAAGTCGGGCCGCGCGGCGTTCGTACGTCCTCTCCTTCACTTGTCTTCCCCTTCCTTTGCCTTCAAATCCACGCACCCCCCCCCCCTCCTATTTCCGGCCAAAACTTCCCCCACCCTTCTATTCCTCCCCATCGCAGTATCTCAGCTCAATAGTGCATTCCCACCCCATTCACTTCCCTTTGAATCTCCTCGTAGTTTTTAATACGCCATGACTAGAGATGAACAGCATAATAAAAAAACCATAAGAATGAAAATAGAAGTGTTTATTCAACACTTGTTAATCAAAACCTTTTTTTAGATTAATATGAAAACAAAATATTCATTCGTAGTATTTCAATATGGAAAAAAAAATTTTTTTCGTTCGTCGGAGAAAACATGGAAAAATTATCATTTTTATTTTTGTGGTTAGCTGGCGTCAATCCTTCTCTATGTCTGTTTTTTATCACAATGTATCTCTGATAACGAATTTTCTAATTTATTTCATTAGGATTATGAAAATGAATCTAAGCATTGCACTTACAACAATTCCTCACGCCAAGTGAATGTCATTAAGGTGATAAAATTCTGCTGTTTTTCTTACAAGCTTAATCGCCCGTAGAGGACAGTCAACAGGACAGACCGATAGTTATACTCAGTAGCTTTTCCCTGTGCTATTTTCGCTTAAGTAGGTGGAAGAGTAAATAAATGAAGTCAAAGTAGTCTTGGATAAAAGCTGAATTAACAGCGTAGTAAAAATTGTATTTTCAAGTACAAGTAAGCGCAAATTAAAATCAATTAGAAAAAAATGTGTTTTAAGTAACTTGGTTTTTCATTTGCGTTTTTAAGCATTTGACTTATTTCGTCACTAGCCACGCCTATATAGCTCTCACTCGGCTACGAGCTGGAGATGGCCTTTTCGCCTCCGTCTCATCTTCCGCTTCTTCCTGTTGCCATAGCGTCTGGGTAAATGAGTCCCCAAATTAACTCCTCCATGCGCCTCTCTCTCTCTAACTGAAATCTCAATTAGCAAATGCGTACCTCTCATTATCATTTTGATCGTAGAAGTAACTTTCTCCACTATTCAACTTAATCCTTTGTGTTTATTTTTTTATTCTGCGGAGTCCATCGTTATTTAACTCAAGCGTATAAGGGGATTCAAATCGACTCTCATTAGTGTGGAAACATTTAGGTGCTTATACTGCGTTACTTTACCACTACTCCCGAGGAAGAATTTTGCCCTTTATACATTTCTACGGAAAGTGCAATAACAATTCTCCTCAAAACATCTTTTAACTCATTCGCTTTTATTTTACTCAATGAACCTGTTCTAATTGGTTTACGATATTATTTTATGTTACTCATACCTTACTGTGCCATTTAAAATAAAAGTAAACCTGAGAACGACAGACACTCTTTGACTCCAATTATTGATAAAATAAAACCTCAGGAAAAAGTTATAAAAAAGCGAAACTTTTTTAATACTGAAAAGAAGTGGATATTTTATCTTTCCCCAAAGGTGTTATATTCCTCTTATATAAGAAAGATAAAGATAAAAGCATAGCGAAGATATTTTACATTAACATTCGCTTCTTTTTGTCACCTTTTTAGTTGATAAAGCAAAAAAAAATAACCCTGTCTAAATATCTGAATAACCCTTTTGTGAAATGTCATTTCTCTTCCCAATAACAAACGTTCTAGTCCATTTATATAAATGAATTTTTGGACTAGTACTAACCTAATGATTACAAGTAATACTCTGTACTTTCAAATGAAAACCCAAGCCATTATAGCAACAGAGTAGTATGCATGCCGCCATCTATTACCTAGGATTTACAAAATGGTACGATGAAAATGGTAGTTCGATGCATCCGAATGGTAGTTACGTACGCATTGCACAATATGAGAGTGGTGGAGAGAAAGTACAAGACTGGTGAAGAGTCATAACCTGAATGTAGAAAGAATATTGAGAGAAAAGGTTTTATATTTTCCCGCGAAAAATGGATTTTAAATAAAAGGCAGTGAAAAACTCTTATTCTTCGTACTGCTAGTATTTATTCCAGCAGTCTTGGTTTTGTGGATATAATTTTTGGAATAAATTCTCTGTAGTCATAGCATGTCGTATTCACTTTCAGTTGGACATTTGAGGTACTGCTACTTCTACTGATAAATACTTAAGGAACACTCTCGAATGCCTGAAAGAAGGCTGGTTTAGTATTATTATAGACATGCGCTGCAATTCACTGATTGAAATTCATCCGGCTGATAAATAGATTAAAATCCCTTGCGTTAAATTTGTTTCACTACCGACACATAATATCCACCGGCATATATCCTTGTATTTTCCAGGTCCATTTTCTTCGCAGTTTTTTCACACTAGTGCATATATATCCACATTCATTTACTCGACGCAATGTTTAAAATGTCCCTTTTCTCAGCCACACCATACCTCATCTTTTTCGCTGCGCTTAGTTTTTGCATGAATATTTTTTGAGGATGGTAGCTGGAGGCGGCTTGGAAAAATGCTGTGACCATTTTTCAAGGATGTAACCCACACTTTATGGTTTTACGTTCTCGAACATGCGAGGAACGGAATGCTTCTTTATTATGACCGCCAAGGGAGAAAAAACAGCCGGGGGTTAAACATGGCTTTTAAATATTTATGCTATTTTACAGCGCTATAAAATGGCGAATGTTGTGGCAAGCTACTTTTTACAAGGAGATAAATCATTTCATTCAAAGACTTTCAATTTATATTGCTGGAGGATGATAGTTATTTTAACCTGTTATTTTTAGTTCTCATGAAGTTATCGAGAAAGAAGAAAAATTTTCACTGTCAGTAGCAGACTGATTCAAACATACAGTTGAAAAGCGGGAAAGTGGAACAGTTTAACATGTTTTGGATTCGTCTTCTATATAGTATTAAGTTAAGTTAACTTAAAATTAGGCAAATTATGTAAACTTTAGTATAACTTGATATTTTATGATAGCAATTAATTTTATTTTAATATTTGAAAGCACCTAGTTTTACAACAATCAATAAACAAACAATAATTAGCAACGAAGGTGTCCTTAAACAATTAATTTAGAAGGAACTATCTCTGAGGTAATGTGTAAAATCATATTAATATATGTACTTTTTAGCATATTCATGAGCCAAAATTGTAAACCACATTCAATTGACGTACAATGCACAAAATTTTTTTTCATCGTAGCGCTGAAGAAGAATGTTTGAAAATGCGAAACCTCGATAAAGAGATATAAAATAATTTAAACATAATGGATCTATATCTTCTGAAAAAAAAAATAATTTTAAAAGCATCATATGGAGCGAAAAAAGATGCTTATATTGTAATGAAATAAAAGGACAGCCAAATTTACCTTCAAATACCACTCAAAGGCTCCGATATTTTAATTAAAGTTTTCAAGAAAATGGGAAAGAAACTCAGTTAAAGGAACTAAGCAATCATTTTGCACTGAATTGTGGTTAAATCAGCTGTTGATGTTTTTTTCTATTCATTTTACATCTGATTTGCATCATTTACGTCACATGCAAGTAGAGAGTAATTTTATCTGATTAGTTAAACATGAAATGTTGGAAGAAAATGGTGTTGTAGCACGCAATTTATTGGCCTTTCGTAAAGGACAACTATGTATTTATTGAACGTCATTATTTAATAATGTAAAAGCAGTAGTTTTCAAAATACGCTCATTCAATCACCAGAGGTATAAAGAGCTATAACTTTGCTTATAAGAATGAGCATGACGAGACAAAAAAGGGATTAAGACAGTACTGACATACTTTACTGCCATTTGCGTTCACTTCGACAACACTTACTGCATTGGCTTGGTTACGAGTCGGGGTAGAGTACTAGACTGCTAACTCAAGGGTCAATGGGTTCGAGTCCCGTCTTGTTTGAATATTCATGGTTGGTATTCATTCATCATTGATATGATATGATAAGTACTTTAAATATAAGTACGTAATTGGGGCTAAACTTATGTGCGTTGCATTAATTGTTATTTATTTCTTTTACCCTTTTTTGTAATATATGCTAATAAAACACGTTCGGAGTAACAGTCAAACAATTTAACAGTTTATGCTTCACCTATATTACCAGTCATTATAAGCTCATGTTCTTGAATCGAGAACGTTTTCCTATTCCATTTTCCCAACAACTAATTACTATTGGCCTCCAATGTCATGGTTAGCTATTAAGTTAATTGGCTCCTCTTGGGCTCTCTGATCAGGGCGAAATAGGTTTCACACCCAATCAAACTCATGTTTTTCGTCGTAGGCATCTCCTCATCTCCGAAAACACATATTGCCTCTCAATCAACTTCACATTCCAGTTACAAATATTCCAGAATCAAGAATATTAATTTTTTTATTTAACCACTTGATGACTTACGGCTACGCATAAGTCAATGCACTGAGATAAAGGTGATTAGGCTGAACAATGATGAAATCATCTCATATAATACTTCACTCATTAAAAAAGTAAGTATAATTTTTGAGATTTTTAAAATTTGTTTGCTAAAATCTCAATGGGTTATCCGCCAAAAACATAGAAAAAGTCACGAGGGGCAAATACGATTAGAATATAATTCACAATAACCTAAATCGTAGAGCACCAAAAATCAGTGATAAAGTAATTAGAATGAGATGTTCCTTTGCATTGATCTCTATTTGTTTTTTTTAATGACTCAAGTTAGCGATCTATAAAACCTTGAAAGAATCCTTTGTAGAACAAAACGGAAAGGAAATCAACTTAATTCTTCATTCATAAATAATATTCATGAAATAATGACGCATAGAAGGTAATGAGAAGGTCATTAATTAAAAATAAACTGATTGTGTATCTAACTCCCAACATTTAGGCAACGTAACTGAAGTGTCCATCGCACAAATGGAATTTTTACACTGTGGGAGAAGAAATACGAAAAATAAATCTAAAATATTCTCTTGTTGTAAGGCCTGAGAAATTCACTCAATCAGTAAGGCATTTTAAAGAGTTTTACTTCTCCCAACTACCCCCATCTGCACTCAAAATCTGGAAGAATAGTTAAAGACCACCTCAAATCCTCGCCCTAGTCCGTGTTTCTTTTGTCATCCTATCTTTTGTTCCCCCTACATCCTTTTTGCGATTATTCCTTTAACCTTCCCTCCTAGTAATCTCTTGAGCACAGGTTGGGGCAGTATTCTATTCTTTAGTGACAAATTGTGATGCAAGATACATTCATGCAAGTTCTTTATATTAAAATATTACGAAAGTAACGGCCGTCATCACATTCCATTTCAAAATTACGCGTGATGCATTTACAGTATCATGAAATGCAGTCTGGAGTCCCCTTGAGACATTCACTTGTTGCAAGGCCTGCTCCATTACAATTTAAAGAGTCTCACGCTTTCACCGACACCCCCTTCCTCAACGCTTCTAGCTTAAAGAATGGAAAGGGTCAAAGTTCTCTCGTGGGGCAGGGAAGAGTCGATAGGGGATCAGGGATGGGACGTGAGTCACGTGGATCTTTCCCTGGGAGATGGAAAGCGGGAATAAGGCGGGGAGGAGACTCAGAGCGAAGTGGAGAAGGGGAAGAAGGATTGGAGGAGATAGCAGAAAAAAGGCAGTTCCCAGCTGGGGTAGGGAGAGAGCTAGGAAGTGGTGGGGAAGGGCCGTTTTCGAGGTGTGGGTTTTTGGAAGCGAATGGAAGCTAGGGCTCTCGAAGTTTTGGGAGGTTGGGGGTCGAGGGGGGGGGGGGAGGGAGTCGATCGAGAGTCCAATTGTCCCCCGTCTAGACCCCCAGAGGGCAGCGCAGGTCTCCTCTCTCCCAGAGAGCATCCAAACGGAGGGCAGGCAACCTTCGCAGAGGTGTGGAGGGGAGCGGGAAGAAGATGGATGACTCGGGGATTAGACCAGTGTAAACGGATCAAGTGAGAAAAAGGCTAGGAGGGAGTAGTTCGAAGAATATAGAGTGAGGCGACGGCCGTGGGTGACTGCACCGGCCGGAGAGCGAGCCCGAAGGTTGTCTTCATGGAGTCAGGTAAGCATAGAGTAGGCTAGATGGACACACCTTAAGCGATGAAGGACGTAAGTTTGCTGATGAAACACTTGCATATGACACGGAGAATTCAGGTTCGATTACTAGACTCTCCCAACTTTCGGGAGAATGGTTGCTATAGGAGGTATATCCTTCCTTGTTATTAGCATTTTCATACGCTATTTTTATCGCAGATGTTCAACTTTAAGAACCTAATTATACTACGCTCCATTTTCTCCATGATTTCAACAACTTTGCAGTATTGAGCCGCTCAAGGTTCACTAAAAGTTTTTTAATTCCAGTTGGAGTTCTATAAAATGTATTTTGGTTTTAAAAATATAACCACCAAACCTCTGTCAAAATCATTCAAACCCATCAAATCCTGTCCTACCCCGTGCAACCACCCGCGATTCAAAACTTGCTCCATTCTTATTACTCAGCCCCTGCCGGACATGTTTCTAATTTTCCCCTTCCCTCCTGTCTCCTCACCCTCTTGTACAACACAAAACACTGTTTACATCCTCCTCTGACAATACTGCTTCTATTTTTACATTGGCTTATCCAGTACCTACTCCTCTCAACATACGTATGAATGGCCACCATTCTTCGTGTAATGATCTACCTTCCTTCTCGGTTTCTCTCCCTGTTGCCGTTCACGTTTCCTCCCACAACTCCACCTTCAATAATACTTTTAAGGTTGGTTTACTTGCCTCCACTCCCCCTTCTTCCTTACCCCTTCAGCTCAAGGATCTTAAATCATCCTGTATTTTGATCCACCAGGTCTTTTCGCCTCCTGGTCTTAATAAATCGCACTAGTTTATCCCTCCTCTTTCTCTCCTCTCTCCCTGTTTCCCCTAACCCTCAACTTCCTTTTTATCCCCATCCTTCCTCTTTACCCTCCTCCCCTCCGCTTCCCTCTCCCCGCTCTTCCTCTATCCACTTCTTCCCCTCTTACGCCGTCTTCTCCCCCACTTTCCCCCTCCCTGCCTCAATCTGTGTTCCTTTCCTTATTCTCTCTCTCAACCTCGAGATAGATGGATAGTGGACTCCATCGAAATATTGGAGGTTTTTGTGTCTTTTCTTTGTATCTATATTTTTATCGGCCACCCTTTTGACATATTTTATATCGCTCGAGTGATCCCTCAAGAAGTTATGGTTATATATATTTATGTGAAATGGCTTTTTTTGTAACTGCCTTAAGTGGAGATCAAAAGAATCTAAGATGATGCTTCCTTTGAGGGCTCCGTCAAGAAGAAGGCGTAGGCGGTCTTCTAGTAGGACCGGTCGACGGGAGGAAGAGGGGAAGGATAGGATAGTGGGTCGAACACAGGAAAGAACGGGTGGTAGGAGAGGATAAGATAGCGCACCAAATATTTTGCGGTTGGCAGAAAAGAAGGTGGTTGGATGGGAACCGAACTGAGGGGGGGAGGGGTGAAAAAGAACGAGAATGAACTGGAACGTGGGCGTAGCCACGTTTTGCTTAGATTGGCGTTTTTTGCTTGCCTCTGCTTGCCTTCGGAATGCAGCGAAACATTCAGTTTTGAGATCCGATGAGTCGTATTTTGAGGGTATTGTCTTTTCGGGGTGTGAGAGAGGAGAGGACGTGGTATGAGGTGGCCCGATCTGACATAATACCTAGACGGCCACCTTTGTTCGATTTCATTTGTTCCTACATGTGCCCATCAAAAAAACGTCGAGCATGTAGGGATGCATTTACCGATGACGCATGAATGTTTTACGTAGCTACTGGTCATAACAATATTACGATTGGCGCCTTAAAACCGGTGACTTATGTATAGGAGAACATAATCCGGGGAAAGTCAGGTAGCAGGAGTTCAGTTATCTCCATTTATTATTTTACTAAAAACGTTTTCATGGTGTACATATTTTGGGTTTATTCTTGACACCTTTTTACTGATAGCAATGCAAGAACAGTCGCAGCTACAAATATTATTAGAGGTAGTGCAGTGAATGTAAGGTGACATTTAAGTCATAGTAAAAAGAATCTTTAGAATAAATATTAATTCCTAATGTTTAAAAGACTGTTGTTGGAGAATGTGTGGAGAGATACAGTAAAAAGCGGACAAATGCATGTATCATGACCATTTTCTTTCCTTGTGGATATTTCGTGAAAGTATTTTTTGTGAAGTAGGCTTCGTGGCCTGAATATTAAGAAATACCTACGAATGCAATCTTGGAGTAATGCTTACAATGTTTTTCTTATCTGGTAATGCAACTATGTAGATCAGCACGTAGAAATTCTTTTTTTTTAAGCCTTGTTTGCCCATTCTAATTCCTTTCCATAATGGGAAGAAGAATGGGTACCAAAGGAATATGTACACAACTATGAATAAGCCATAAATAGGCAGCTGGTGGTTTGTCATGAAAACATTCTCAATTATTACTCGCATATAGATAAAGTTCTGTTTTGGAGGAGATAGGCTCTTTTATCGATTTAAATACGAGTTTTTCTCCGAGAAAAAAGTTCCAGTGGTGGTTGTGCTCAAGGATAAGTTATTTGCGTTTGGTCATGCGTTGACCCTATATATAGAAAAAGGGAGGAATGCTAGCCACATTATTTAGGAAGAGGATTTTGAGGGAATGGTGGCCGAAAGAGTGGGAGCACGGGGTTAGTGGGTGTATTTGAAAATCGATTGTTTGATCGCTTTCTTCAACTCCGTGAAGATAAGGGCGACTGGCTCGTTTTCAAACGGCAACCGCTCACCCTTTCTTTGATCCATGATCCTGACTGCATACATCCCCGACGTACGTCTCCATAGTAATCACCTTTCTGACTGTCACACCATCGTTGGCTCCACTAAAATAAAATAGAAGACCTACGATAATAACCTAACATGAAATTTGAATCTTCTTCAATAGTAAAACAATTCCATGAATTTGGGTACACATACCATAGTTCATTGCATTTTATTTATTTAAAATGAGTTGTCGGTTAAGTTTCTTTAATTTTAAGTGATAGATATTTCGATCCTGACCATGTTGTTTTCCGAGGATCGCCGATTTTTATCTTTTCCTAGTTATATCGTTCCTACTTTTTAGTATTCATCGAAATACATTCGTAGCGAGTGTAAATGGTTCATAAATATTTTACAAATTTCAGGAGGATAAAAATTAAGAGATAAAAACTAAAAATTTGATGGAACCGGTAATGTATCATACAAATTCAAAAGTAATTTTTTATTCATATTCAATAAGAACTTCCATTTTAAGATTTTCTCTTTCAATTCTTGGTCACCAAGATTTGAATTCCGAATCCATTTCGCCTCTCTGTACCTCTGCTAAAACAGCGGTGTTGTTTACATTTCATTACTCATTCTAATACGTTGCTATTGATATGTATTGTACGGTACTTAGGTTTTTCCTGCCGGTATTATAGAAAAGCGATACCATCTTCATCTCAATCTCATACTAAGAAGCTATAAAACCCCTTTTAGGCGTGAGGTAAAGGTTTTTGCACGCGAAAAAAACGCGATGCAGTCAAAATTTTGCATCTACATTTAGAATATTTATTTGGTATTAAATCGATAACCAATGATAGCTTCAATATATAATGCCAATTTCATACGCATCATGTATAGATTTAACATCATTATTAGATGATGATCGTAGGATTCGTCAAGCGTATTGTGGGAAGATTTTCAGATGAAAAAGTAAAAGAGAGGTGCTATTTCGCACTCGTCCGGCCACACCTTGAATATGCAGCGAGCATATGGGATCCGGTGCAGAAAGAAAATCCGGGAACTTAATAAAATACAAAGGAAAGCTGCGCGATTCGTCAAAAACTGCCACGGGCGTACAGACAGCGTTACAAAGATGTTAAACGAATTAGGTTGGGAGCCGCTAGAGACTCGGAGACTGCGCGCTAGGCTTAGATTACTTGAGGAATTAAGAATAGATAGCTTTAAGAGCGACACGGAGAACATCATATTAGAACCCCACTATATTTCCAGGTCCGACAGAAACGATAAATTAAGAGAGATATTTTGCCGAACGGATAGGTATGGGAATTCGTTTTTCCCCCGAACAATAAGGGACTTTAATAAATGCTAGACGTAATTTCATTAGAGCGTTTCCTTTTTATATTTAAACGGCTGGTGTCCTAACACCCCCCGCCACACGCCTATTGAGGCGGTTTGCGGGGTAGTATGTAGATGTAGAACCTTGGATATCGTTTTTTTATTCGTGAATAACGTGATTCATAGGAAACATTTGGTTAACATTATATTTAAAGAATTAATTCGGAATTCTGCATAAGCAACTTTTCTTTCAACTTTTTTAGTTGAAATTTCGACCTTGCTGGAAAAAGAGAAAACATTTCAAAATCAGGATAACTACCTTTCCAGTGAAATTTAACGGAAATATTTTTTTAATCTCTTTTTAAACATAGTGGAATTGACGAAAAGAAAGCGTTTTCGAAGCCCCGCCGAATTGTTAGTCAGAATGTGAATGAAGCGCTCTTTAGTTGCAATGGGAGATTGACCAAAGATTCAAACGGGGGAACGTAGAGTGGAACATCACTCGTGAGTGAACGAAGCGTCCTTGTCGTGCGGATACGAGACGTGCTCATCCAAATTTATCTCTTTTCATCCTCAGCCGATGATGACGTCAATTAACATCCTGAGCTTTTACACATCTTCCCATACCACTCCGAGACTTAAAAAAGAAGAAAAAATATATGTTAAATCAAGTATCTATTATGCATTTGTTTTATTTCTTTGAAAGAGAGGTGGCCTTGGAACGGCTTCGCTCCCTTAGAGCTTGATTGTGGGGAACCTGTATTAGACGTTTGCCGAGAAGATGCCTATAACGAAGGATGACAAATTCCTGTTTGAATTGTAATAAATATGATTCGTCAATATAAACATTAATCATTCGTTATTATTACCTAAATACCCACCACTTATTGATAAAATCTAACGATTTATAAATATTAAATGATTCGGTCGCTCAGTTCCTCAACGGAAGTAGACGCTCGTCTTTCGTTTTCAGCTTCTCTCTCGTACACCGAAAAAATTCCGTCCTCATCGCTTCCCGCATGCACCGTCATCCCCTTGCAGTCAACTGCAGCAGAGGGTTGGACATCCCACCATCGCTCTACGCTGCCCTTAATTCCCCATCAGTTTTCTCATCCAGCGTCCTCCCCTCCGCCCTGCGTTCATCCCACCCCCTCATCCCTCCCTATTTTTCTAATCCATCTGGCCATCGTAACCAACCTCCCTGTCGAATTCCCTTGTCCCCTTTTCAGCCCTCACCCGTCTCGCTGGCACAGAGCTGCATTGAGTGGAGTAAGCAGAGTGGAAGTCAATGTCCGGGGAGTTATCTCCGGATGGCAATTCAATGGCCGACGCTTTTCCACCCTGTTTCCTCTTTAGGGCGGCCCCGAAAACCCTTTTCCCCGTCCCCCTATTCTACCATACCATCCTGTACCCTTATTCCCTCGCCCAAACCCTTTCCCCTATCCTCGCTACCTACCCCTATCCCCTCGCTCACAGCCTTGCTCGCCGACTCAGTTGCAGCCGGGCTAGTTTCTTTGCCCTGCCGACGATGGTCGCTGCGGCATTGACCCGGGATGCTCTCTGTGCGGACACAATCAAGGAGCGCCTCTCTTTCTGCGTCCTTGCTCGCTCAACTGCTCGTGCCGCTATTACAGCGGCGTCCTCTTTCCCTCCTGCCCACCAATCGCTTCAATCCTCCCAGTCTACTTCCCAGCTGCATTCTTTATTAATATCCGACTTCTCTGTCACTGATGCAAGCAAAGTTTCATCTTCCTCCCAAGTAAAGTGCATCTCTCTTTTTACTGCAGAAGCAATTAAAATATGACCGAAGTTTGGCCTGAATAATATTATATATACATAGTAATATGCTGGTACTAAAACTTGAAGTTCCCACCATTTTCCTTGTAATAAAATTCCCTGCATTAGGGCAAGAATATTTATCGTCCTTCAAGTAAAATTTATGTGTTTTTATATCCGCTTTCTTCCCTTATATTGTAAAATTCTCTCTTTCCAGCGATAAAAAAATAATAATATGCCCTATTTTTACTTTAAGAAATATAAGAGGTAATCCAACCTGAAGGGATTACTATGGCAACTGTAATGCTGTTCTTGTATTATTATTACTTGGTGAATACTTACTCTATGGTTCACACCATTGACGTGGCTGTCAGGGTATTTTGTAAATGGGGATAACTTATGAAATTGAGAATTGTATTTCCTTTACCATTTGCTTAGTCCCGAACTTTTAGTGTTATCTTTCCGAATTCATGCTTCTATCTAATACCTCCTCCTCTGTCAGCGATATTTCCTCAGGAACGACCTCTTCACAGCATTGCTAACACTTTAACGGTCTTCAAATTGTTTTTTTTTTTTTGCTAACTTACGAATCATACGTAATTCACTTAAGGAATCCTTAAGGAATACTCTTTTGCCTGTTTCCTTCCTGCACTATTCTTCTTGCCTCCATAACTCCTTTTCCCTTTAGTTTTTCATTCTTTATTCGTTTTATTCTCTTTCTCTCGCAAATATTCACAAAATTAAACGGTAATTTGCATGACTGATAACGAAAATTCAAAGAATTTCATTTTGATGCAAGAGCTGATTCAATGAAGCCTTTATCTTGAAGGGAGCATTAGAATTTAGGAGAGTCTTGGACGCAGCGTGGAAAAATGCGAAACGTTTTGGGCTAAGGAAGGAGGTCCTTCAGTGCCGAATATTTCTAAAGGGGAAGGTGTCGGGATAAAAGGGAGTAGAAGGACTTACTCGAGGGATTGAGGTAGAGTGGGGTGTAACGTTGCGTCGTGTGAAGCGTCTGGGATTAAGTGCTCGTTTCAAAAACGGGAATGTTAATTTCTGTTCGCGAGGGCCTCGGATTCTGAGATTTGAGAGAGGATGTGACGGAATTCACGAATGAAAGGAAAAGAGTAGCATGAAGAAACAGACCAATGACGTGTCGGACTGACAAAGGGTTATTCAACTCATGTGACTGATTATTTATTATTCCGTTGAAGAAAAGCGTCGATGTATAAATAAATTCTCTTAATCCTTTTTACTGGAGGATGAATAGTTCTCGGGTTTCCTGCCGGGTAATGGTGCTAAAACACTGTAAACTCGAGAACTATTCATCCTAAGCATTCGCCGGGAAAGACTTAAATCCTACACTTTGTACTGAAGTCAACTTTAGTGAAAATAGCATTTACCTAGTAAAGTAAATATGTTTGTGAGTGCATATCTTGCATTAAAGAATATTTTTCGATCATTTTAAGGTAGTTTTTCCCTTAGCGCGTGATAGTTAATTTTTTTAAGTTATAAGATTATACTTGCACCTCCAATCTTACTAAATATTAAATAATAGGCGCAAGAAATTGTACTATTTTGCGGAAATAACAGGTATTACTCGTATCAAAAATTGCTTAGTCTAGATGTCTTTTCTCCTATCGACTATTCTCTGAATTGCCTTAATATCACTTCCAAGCTATATAGAAATATAAAAAAGACGAACTGAAATGGAAATGAATTTCATGAATCCTTTGCAGTAATAAATGAAAGCTGCTGGAGGAGTTAGGCCCAGTTTTATAACCCCTAATTAAATATTTTCTCGTTTTAAAAACTTAAGTTAAAAAATTTCCTCATCTATAACACTGTCATCAACAAACCGATGGTTTGATTGTCATATACAAACCCCGATCTGTTAGTTAACATCAAGTGAACAAATAGGCAACGTCATCTTGCGGCTAACGTAAACTAGACATGATAAAGCCAGGCCTTAATATATTCAATCGAGGTGCTGTTGATGTAGTACAAAGATCTTTTCGTGTTTTATTTTGGGTTTTTTTAAGCATTCGCATCTGGATGTGTAAGAAAGGAGACTTGGAAAAAAATATTTCATTAGAAACGTAAATGATGTCAGACAGTAAGCTACAAGACAGTAAGTACGCTGCATAAATAAGTTGAGTGGAAGGCAAAGTGAGGGACTATTCCTATGATTCGATAAAAGAGTGAAATTCTTAAATTCTGATCACGCTCTTGCCATGGAGTTGAAGGACGACGTTTGAAAAATAAACCTCAAATTTACCAATTTTTACCTACCAAACACATATGTGCGAGAATTGTAATTTTTCCAATCATCTCATTTATTAAAGCGAAATGAAAAATTACATAAATGCCTTTTTACCTTAGGTAATTAGCGTTCATATGCATGAAAAATTAAAACATCACATTGGATAGTTAATAATCCCCAAAGAAAGGTGGATTAGTTTAATGGCTGCATTTTTACGGGGAAGGTAGAGAAAACCACTCTGTGATTTTGCTATTAAATAATTTTCAGGTGTTTTCAACTTTCGCGAAGCTAAAGTCTTTACAACCTATAATAAGTTTTCCATTCAGTGCATGTTCGACCTGCAGATAAATAGAACTACTGCGCCGGTGTGATTATATTTCCAAGGAAAACAGAATACATCCGGGACTGAACAGTACAAGAGTAAAGCAAGTGGGCTATTTTAATTCATTCCTCCAGTCTGTCCTTGCCGACTCGTTTGACTTCTCCAATGACATCAGGAAGGGGAGGGAGCCTTGGAGGATCCCTTTAGTGCACATCGACTCTTTCATCTTTCCGTTGGCTCGCCAGGCTCTTCCAACACCGCGCCCACCACTCAGTCCTGCCTCCAGTCAGACTCGCTCTCCCGCAACTTCCAACTCGCCATTCTCCCGTTCATGTTTCTTCGCCGCCTCCGACGGCTCGGCATCGTCTCGGAACGAACTACACCTTTCGTTGACACCCTCAATCACCCCTTCGCACACACTCCCCTCCAAAATCCCCCCTCCGTGTTTTTTTGCCCCCTTTCTCCCCCCCCCCCTCTCAAACATCCGTCCAAGTGTTCACGTGACAATCGATCCCAGAGATTCATTCTCTCTCTCTGGCAGATTTTATATTTTTGTTTAATTTTCTTTCCTAATTTTTGTCCTCTTTCGCCGCTTAATTGAGAGATGAAACGACTGGAGGAGGCGTTTGGTGTGAGATTATTTTGTGTTCAGACGGTCTACCTTCCGTTTGCCGAGGATAATTCCTTCCTAACTTTTGTCACCTCCAAACCGAATTTATCCTCTATTTACTTAGCCCTCACTGTAAATTCCCTTGTAGGTCCTTTAACTCTCTAGTGGTTTCTATGATTCATCATGATTTTTTAAGTGTCTCTCTTCATTGATCGCGTACATCGTACATTTTTAGAACCCATGCTACTTCTTGCGTTGCTTAAAATGTTTTCAATGAGCTGGTACGCATTTAAGGCTATTCTAAGCTTTTCTCGAATTTTTAAACAGCTTTATCTTGCTGTCTCCTTAAAGTCTCTTTTAGAATGCAATAACCATTAAATACTGTGGGATCAGGATTTTGCATTATGCTTTTCATTTGTTTGGTTGCGCAAGGCGCCATGTTGTTTGACGGAGAGAGGGGAACGGCCGAGAAACGTGTGTGGGCGAAGTCACTCTTTATTAAATGGTGTTTCTCCTCATAGTCCTTGCTTTCATTTCTCACACCCCAAATCTATTTTCTCTCTCGAGCCTTCTTAGTAGTTATTTATAATTAACCTTATGGGTAACTCCAGCAGTGGCTAATCCCGAACTACTTCACGCATGATTTAAGTTTATTATCTCTCTTCACTATCCCTCTTTAATAACTATTTTTCAAATAATTTCAATTTTGTCAGCCATAAAAATTATATTTTTTCTTTGAAGTGTAGTTATTTACTTAGGCAAAAACAATTATTTAAGAACAAAGTTCTTCCATCCAATCAACATTCAAATCCGTTATATATTGAATGTATACAAATTTCTTTTGAACGGCAATTTTCTGCGGTCCTCGACATTTTTCTGCTAAATCATTAGGTTGGTAACATATTTTAAGTAGATTGGTGCTATCAAAAAAACCCTAATATGAACTCATTTTTCCTTGTTCTGAGTCTTTTGAAGTATCATATTATATATAGCCTTATTCAACGGCGTCGAATTTCATCGTCTTCACATCTCCGCCTTCTCGAAAATCATTTCTGCCCTCCCTGGGTGTAACTTAATCCCTACCTCTCTCGCTCAAGCTCTCACTCCCCATTTCTTAAAATAAAGGAAATCAAAGGGGCCTTTTATACACTCAGGTCTCCGTCTCCACCGCTCGACTTCTCCCAATTGATTCTCTACCGCCCCGCCCCCCCTTCCAACCCCCGCTCACCCCCACTTAACCCTCCTCAGTTCATCAGTGCCTTGCCGACGCCGCACCACTCTTGCCGCCCCCACCTGACTACCAGCCCACCCGACACCCACTTCAACCCCCAGCACCTCACGCCCACGCCCCTTAAGTCCTCCCCCTATCTCATCCTTCACCCGCCACCTACGAAATCGGCTCAGATTATTCCGACCGCCCACTCCTTTCCCCTTTGCCCACCCTTGAAAGAAAAAAAAACTATCATCTCCATTTTCCCCTTTTTCTTCTCCCCGTTTCTTTACTTCGGCGCTTCTGCTTACAGCTCTTTCACCGAAAGCCAACAGTACCTCCCCCCTCCACATTTCATCTTTCTCAGGCACTCTTTTCCATAATTTACCTCAACATTCCCACGTTCACGATAGTTTGACGCTAAGTCTCGGTCATGACCGCAGAACCAGTAATTAATGTTTGATAAAAATAGTTAAACCTCTCTTGAAACTGTCCAGTGACATAATTTATCACATATGGAGAAATTATTTTTTGAAATAATAATAATAATAAATATTTATATATCCCTAAGAATCAACATTACATGCATATTTTACATTTCAATTAGATAAGGATAAATTAATTAGGGATTCCCTTTAGGCATTGCATGTATTGGGACACCTCAAGAGAAATTACAAAATGAATAATTGAAAAAAATAAGTAAACTGTGACCAGATACGAAACATAAATAAATGCATGAAAAGATAGCAATTTGTTTTTTATTCTCAACCTGTCGTGCATTCAAAATATAGTGAGTATTAACCTTACTATTAACAAAAAATACATCTGGATTTTCTACATTAAGTAACTATTTTTTAAATCTTTTCAGAAAAGATGTTAAACTATTTGAACCTCTTATATTATCTGACAATCTAGGAAATAACTTTGGCCCTACATATATAAATGAGCGTTTGAACAGGTCAAAACTTGGCTTGGGCGAAATGTACATATTTGTAGATCTTAGGTTGTATACATTGGTTTTTGGTTCTTCTTTAGGTTTATTACCACTTCTGAGGTGGATCAATTTCAATACTTTGTAAACGTAAAGATGACGTAAACGGTATATTTGTTGTCACATCTCTCAGACCTGCCTGGGGTGATCGAGAAACATAAGTAGGTGCGGACAAAAAGGGCAACTGGGAAAACTGCAAAATATTTACTATCACTAGTTCACGGCTTCTTGAAATACTATCACCCGTTTATTCATAAAAAAGTATAGAGTTTGTCAATGTCAAAACAAGGAGAGTAAACGTTTTAATTTTTAATGGATATTTACCAATTTTATCATTATTTAAAAAAAAAGTTTATTCCTTATGTAAGGGGTTCTGACTTTGAATTTTTCTTTTGAAACTGAGTTGTTTCCCTTGAAATCCTTATTATTCATTTATGACTGCCGTAGTTTAAAATTTAATCATTTCCAACCTTTGCATTAAAAATTTATGTGGTACGCAGTCACGCGCACGGGTTCGAAGTTATGCACCGAAAACGATAAAATTCGCCATGAAAAAATAATTTAACTTGTCCAGGATTCGAACCCGGATCCGATTTAAGATGGCATGGTGGTGTAACTGACTAACACACTAGACCGGCAATTGGGAGATCTGGGTTTGAATCCCGGTCAAGTGAAATGATTTTTTCATGGCGAATTTCATCATCTTCGGAGTTTAATCATTTTTTACACAAGTATGTGTTGAAGAATTGAGCATATGAAATAGATAAAATAGGGATATAGAACTATGAAGATACAAAATATCAGCCCTATATTTCTGTTATCACTCTGCTGCTTCTCGTTATAATTATAGTAGTGCTCGACATAATAGATTTTCAAGCTTTCATACTCATCAACTCCTTGTTTCATCGATTAGATTTTCAAGTTCAATCGCACAATGTTACTCTTTAGGAGCGCTCGGTTAATTTTACGCTACCTTTGTTTATCAGTTTCAGTCCACTGAAACTATTGCTTTTCGTAATATTCTTATGATCTCAATTTTAACCCCTGGGTTACAGGTTTTCCCTCCCTAATTCACACTATTTCCCCTTCTGCTTTCATTCTCATTCGTCTTCGGCGACTTCCCTCACTCAACTTCCACGCCCGAGTCCACGTCAACTCTCCTCACGGATAACCCACCCTCGCGTCCCTCCGCTCCAACTCCCCTCCTACTCCACGCGCCCTTAAAAAAGTCCTTGCTTTTTTTACCCTTTCCCCTCCCATCTGGTTGCTCTACTACTCACTAGCACAGCGAATATCAACTAAATCCCCCAATTCCTCAATCCCGCGGTACACTGATCAACATTTTTCCTCTCGATCTAAACTAACATTTAATGCTAATGCTTTTATGTTGATCATGGTCATAGGTTGGTTAGCAATATCTCCCTTTAAGATTTTAATCACAAGTAGGAAAATTAGTTTTGAAGAATTCCTAGAAAAACAGTTTTTTTAGGTTAAACAATTCCTGAGCCACGTGTAATTTTTTTCCGTTGTAATTAATATTAAATTAAATCCTTATCGCGGGTGTTATTTTTATTTTTCTCTTTTATGGATGTAATAAGTTGCTTTGAACAATTACTAGATGCACCTATGCATTATTAATGTGCAGTGACCAAAATTCCTCGTTGATTGATTTTTTATCTATTTACTTTTTATTTTGCCCAGTGATTCCCCTTTTGATTCAGTTTTGTTTATTAATTCACTTCCATTTGGTCTAGACATACTATTTTCTGATACTGAAGATTCTAAGACTCCAGTTCACTTCTCTGCTTCCTCTCAAAGTATCTATCATGCAAAATCAATCTTCGTGTTAATCCAAATTAAATTTCACTTAACGTTTACCTGAAATGCAAATTATACTTTATTTCAAATTCATTGCATAAAAATTTGAAAATAGATGTTATGAAATATATTTTATTCCCCATTCTTTTTTTTCACCCCCTCCGTGAAGCCTTTGTCAATTTCACATCACCCTGTTATTTTTCATCCTTTCAGCCTTTTAATTTACACCACGTCGAATATTCCTATGATCTCAATGAAATTCTCTTCGATAGGTATACATTTTCCTTCTCCATATATAATTTCTCAGTTTTTAATACTCATTTCCTCGATACGGAATAGACTTTTTCATCTAATAGCTCTTTCTGTTTCCACGCATCGAATTGTCTAACCGTTCCTTTAACCTAACAACGGAGATTCCTATGGTCTCAATAAAAATCTCTCGGATAAAGTTTCCCTCTCCCTAGATCACGCCAGTTCCTTTTTCCGTCGTCGTTCCCTCTTCGTCTCCCGCATAACTTCCTCGCCCGCTTCCGCGTCGCCTCCCTCGGAGGACTCGCCACCTTCTCCTCGTCTTTCCCTCCCGACGTCGAGACAACGGTGCGTTCTCTCATTTCCTCTCCCTTCAACCCTAACCCCCCTCGAACCCCGCCGCCCCCAGAGTCCCTCCTCCGGTCGCCGAGATTGGTTTTCCCGGAGCCCGTAGTGTGGCATGCGACGACCCGTGCGACCTCCCCCCCAACCCATCCCAGGGCCCCTCCCACTTTCTTCTCCTCCCCCTTTCCTTCCGATCCAATGGCCCTCCTATTTTTCTTCTGCCATCCCCGCACCGTAGTCCCTTCATATCTCAAACCCCCCTTCCAATCCCCTTGACTTCCACCTGGTAAACGACCGACTCCCATCCTCCGTCTCCGTTTCTCCTGTCCCCTTCACTTTGGACCATCTTCTACCTTCACAGAAGGACCAACCTCTTCCGCAGACCCTCTCTCATCTACTTCGACTTCTATTCCTTTTCTCTCCTCTCTATTCTCCAATTTTAAAAATTCAGGACTCTTCCCTGATAACCATATTTAGACTGTGAAGATACGCCACCCCTTGCCTAAACATTCCCCACTTTCTCTGCTCTGGTTTAGTGCAATCTCGTGGTGAGATCCTTTCATTCCTAACCTTCTTCAGTTTCTTCATCTGGTTGTGGGTGCAAGGGTAGTTCTTACCGTCTTTCCGTGACAAAGCCGCCAAACGAGCAAATGTAGGGCCTGTAGTACGTCCTGTTTGCGAGGCCAACCTCTTACACGAACCCTCTGTCTATCTTCTCTTTCTTTTTTACTCTCCAGTTTACGAAATATAGTACCTCACTCTAAAATCCATCTTAAAGTCATTAAGACGAGGGAGAATATTGACTGCACTCTACTTTTGCGAAAACTTTCCTCTCGACACACCCGGTCGATTGGCTGTATTACGTATACAATCGACCAAAAAGATCATTTCCGCCGTAGGGGCTTAGGATGGTAAGGGAAGGATTGTATGAAGAATGGTTGAAGTGAGGAGAGTAAACTGGCGTCGACACTTTCTTACCCTTTGGTGCCACGACTTCCACGATTATACGTCCAATGCGCCGGACGGAGGAAGCCGTCGTTGAAGTGCTCTCCATCTAGATCACAAGCGGGTATCAGGGTGCTACAGAAAGATCTTCGCATTTACGGGTATTTATACCAAGTCCCTTTAGGTTGGGATGATAGAGCTCTAGCCATCACACCAACCAAATCCTTTACTTTTACTGCATCAGTTACACCTCTAGTGTAAAAGATGCAGTGAGTGACGTGGGTCACTTATAACTTACCATCTCCATGAGCATGTGTGTGCATGGGCACTTCTTGTCTCAGTAAAACATGACCATGGATAGAGTAAGAGATGGACACCTTACTTACTAAGTCGCTCACTATGTAAAAAACTGCTACAAGGGAGCGGTGTGTGTAGCATAGCTGATTGTATAACCAAGTTTGGAGCCAACAGAGACTCGGAGGGTACAAGCTTGTCTAAGATTACATGAAACATTCATATTACGTGAGTTTTAGTATAACCCAGAGGGTAATATTTTGCCCCCGCAGTAACTCCAACCGGATAGAACCGACCAAATATTAGACATTCAATGTCAAACTGATGTGAGAAGTATATACAAAAGCCCCCTCTTCCCACGTTCCATTGCCTACTATTACAAAAGCAGAGTGAGACACTAGAGCATTCCGTAATGGTACAATTCAATATCCTTCAACTCCTTTACTTCTTCCTATTATCCTTTCTTGACAACTCTCTTTCTCACGTCTGGGATGCAAACGCTCTCTGCCTTGCTGGGTATTATGTATGTGGTGGTGTACTACAGCTCTCTGCAAGATCAACCCCGCCTACAAATCCTCTATCTTGCCTTTTTTCTTAATTCTCTCTCCTTTCTGCTCTCTTCAATTTCCAAAATGCCGGATTCTATCTTAAGAGCCACCTTTTATACGGGGCAGGATGGGCACAACACTCCCCTTGGTAAAACATTACCCGATTTGAGTCGTTTAAGCCGATCCAATGCTCTACTCCTCTCCTGTACTCATCTATCTGAGTTTACATGTTTTTGTGGGTGCACATCTTACTGTATTATCAGAGCACAGCCAGGGAACGAGTAAAAGGATATCCCTTTAGTGCCCTGAGGCCCTTGGTGCAATCCCTTCCCTATTTTTCTTTCTCCCCGTCTCCTCTCGTAGGGTTTCAGTGATGTGGTGGTCGCCCCGGGTGGAGCATGGCAGGGAAAGAAGCAATGACGGAAAGCCTCCGTAGGTCGCGGCGATCCTCTTATTTTTTCATCCCTGTGTTTTATTTTCATTCCATCTCTGTCTCCTCCGTAGATGATGGGCTTATCAACCCTCTGACTCCACTCATGGAAAAATACCATCTGAAATAAGTTTATTACTTCGATCCCAAAAACCAGATTATTAGATAAAGGAACAGTGTGGGTACGATACTGAGTAATGAATTACGTTTTCTTGGAGAGGTTGGTTTCATTATTTGAATGCCATGACGCCATGATTTTTATTCTCTTTAAATAAACGATACAAATTTTTCAATTATAAAAAATATTAACAATTTTGTTTAATTTCTAAAATTTGGAATGTATAGTAAAAAATATCAAAAATATATGGACATGAAGAGCAAGTTAATAGTCCAGAAAATGTTTATAATTTCATATATATTTGATTGACAAATCTCGGTGCAATTATCCAGAAATAACCCTTTCAGCAGGCTCTGTTATTCTTGTAGAACTATTTTGAAATCGTTTACTCCACTCATCTGGTTAGATGGCTTGATCCAGACAGTCGAGTACAGATTTCCTATCCCTCTGATGGATCTGGGACAAGCTAAAACAAGGCGGTTTATGGGATGCATATGCAACTGGTCCAGAGAACCACGGAGAAGAAAAGTTCAGACGCATCAGACCATCTTCCATGTGAAGTTCTCCCATGAAAATCTTCGTTTTCCTAAAACTTTGCTTAGATCGGTTTTATGTTGGAAATAAATAGCTTTTATAAAATTGCCTGATCTTCACTTACCTACCCTATCACACCTAAAATTATTTTCTTAAGCAGTTTTAAACATGGTATTTTTTTATGTGACCATAAAATAACGTGAATTTCACGCAGCTCAGAGTACGATTTCCGCGTTAGCAGTTTTAAAGAGGTAAACTAAAAATTTTTAATTTAATGAGTGTTACTTTTAATTTTGTTTTCTCCAAATTAATTTTCTGTAATAAATCGGGTATTGTTTTTTATATATATTCTTAGGCATGTTTTGAATCTACCCTCGAATTATTCTTACCAATTACATCTAATCTCTCGTCTTGGTTTTCATCCCAACGATGTCCATATATTTTGTGATTAAAGAGCATTGGTTATGGTGTCGAGCATAACTCCGTCCTAACTTTCCGTGTCCAATAAAAGGGACAGCTACCAATTTGCGCGTTGACCTCTCTGTCGTTCCTCCCTCTTCCCTATTCACACCATTACCCGGGTAACCCCACTACGTTCGCCATACACATCCCCATGCCACCACCCTCCCCACCAAACCAACCCACACCTCTCCGTCCCTTTTATTTCATTTCCTCCCTGCCAGCGAATCCCAACGCCCGTTTCCAGACCCCTAACCCACCTTGAGTATCGCATGCCCCTCACTACTCCTCATATTCCTTCCCTCTCTCTTGCCGCATCTAATTTTTTCGTATTGCATTCCATCCCAGATCAAGCTCACGATTTTGTTCGCTAAACCACCACCCATTTTCGAAATTCTGTTACTTCCGGGGTTGTTGACTTATTACATTCCCTCTGACAGGTATAATACGAGCTAATTTTGTGTTAGGACTTTTTCCATAACGCTTTTATTAAGATAATACTTTAGGTTACCTTGTTACCCAAGAACGGATATAATATTTTATGCAATGAGTTACAATGCCTTATTGAAACACAGATAAAGCATTTAAAAAAGATATTCTGAATACACTCTGGCGTCACAATGTGGGACTGTATTCTTGCTCAAGTAATGAAATGGCATGGTATATTTCTCAGGAACATTCAGTTCATACACTAAACATTTTTATTGCCTTAAGGAATCTTTGCCTTACCCGCAATCACAGACACGTGGTCTCACAATTCAATCAACAAAACTTTCTTAACCTACGCAGGCTATTTTATGATAGCCCAAACCATTGTATGACACGAATAGAAACATATGAGTAGATAGTTGGTTTAGTTCAACCCCACTAGTAGGAATTTTGAAGAAAAAGGTATGGTCTATGTTGGGACTTAGAGAAGAAACCAGAGGAAGACCTCATCTGATTTTCGGGCAAACAAAATCCTAGAGGTTGGATCTTCACTGTAAGGGTTTTCAAAGGAAATGACAGTAATGTCATTTGTTCCCAAAAAAGGAAGTCAGTAATCCACGTCTCTTCGGTGCACCATAAAAGTGCGGCGGGAGATGAATGGAGATTACCGGAAATTGTATAATACTACAATAATACTAAAAGTGGACACATTGAACGAAAATTATACAAAAAATCAATGCAAAAATTATGGAACTAGACGAAGAGCCATAAGATGCACTATGGCAATTTTATTTCGACTCCTATACAAATCTAGAGTCAACGACTAGGTTATGTACCAGCTTTACAAGGAGAATGTCGACATTTCTCTACGCCAATTCATTACAGCAGCGGCTGAGGATGTAACTAGCAACCCCCACAACTGCGAAGCAGACTGATGATATCCGAAGTTATATGCTGACATAAAATCATCCATTCGACGTTTTCCAAATTTTTCTCACGGTAAACTTTAGGAAATTCGGACAGCTAATATTCGTGGTGTAAGGGAATATATATATAATTTTGCATAACCATATATAACTGGTCATGAACACTCCCGAGTGTATCCAGACAGACTGAAGCCTAGAAAAACTTCTTCCATTTGTCTACAAAAAAAGAAATGGAGGAGGAATTTGGAGTTTACCGGGCCTAGCCATTACCTTTTACAGAGTAACTCGTAAGTGCACATAAATGCGAAATACCACAGAGGAGAAATAATTCGCATTATCAGCGACACGAGCCCGGATCCGTCGATTTCGCGCCGAATGCTTTAGCCAGTTAAGCTGCCGAAGCGTCCCTCTCACTTTCGAATTCTTGTGGGCTTTTTCGGAACAAAATTTTCACAAATGGAAGACGTTCCACCATCGCTATTTATGCAGGAGTTTCTGTTTCGACTGATAGAAAACTGTACGCTCGGACTTCAATTCATAAATATGGTTGATTTATGGGAAAATATTTGAGCCGTTGATTTAGAAAGTGGGGCAAGTCCATTTTGTAAAAAAAAAGAGTCGCAGCTAATATTCAATAGAAATTAACCTAAAATTTTTTAATCAATTCACTAGTATTTTTATATAATTTACCCTGTTATTTATAGATATGATTGTGAATTAATTAAAAAAGGAATTTAAAGTCATTGTCTATTAAAAATTAACTGTAACTCTTTGTTTTTTTACAAAATGGTTTGACCCACTTAAAACATCCACGGCTTATTTTTGTATGTAAGGCTAACTTTTAAAAGGTGTTCGTTTATTTCATTTAGTTTCATCGTTTTTACTATTTTTATGTAAGCACTAAAAATTTTAATTACTTTGTCATGTGATGAATAATATCAAGAATTATCTACCTTTAAGTCAGGTTCAATGCAAGGCTTTACTAGAAAGAGAAAATCGTTGTCATTTCAAATAAGATATTATTGAATGATGTCTCGTTAAAATAAATGACCCAACTTAAATAAATATATCACCATTACTTATCATATGTGTACATACGACGAAATATTGCCAAATATATCTAAGCAGTCTGTGAGAAAACCATTTTGGTCTGAATATTTCATTTAAAAATAATGAAATTGTAAGACTAAAAGTTTTCTAATAGATACAACTTTATAAATTATTTCTTCTTTCATTCATTTAATCAAACTGTCATCTGTGTTTACACTGTATTATAATCAATGAATATATTCTGTAATTATATTACTACATTCAAATTCAATTGAATGTAAGTCCACGTTCGTTAAGCTGCACAGCTTTTTTAGAAAAACCATAACATCACTATTTCAAATCAGATTTCATTAATATTCCAGAAATATGGCAGAGGTTACCCTGGCGATTTTCTCAACGCTTGTCAAGGTGTTTAAAAGGCGTTTGAAGGTGCTCATAAGGCGTTTCTAGGCGTTCTCACGGTGCTGGGAAGGTGCTCTGTTACGCTGTCCAGCGGACAGTGCTCCTTAGCACCCCCGAAGCACCTTGGCCAGACATTTCCAAGGTGATCGAAAGGTGTTGATTCACACTTTCGGGCGAAGGTGCTCTGAACCACCCCCGAAGCGCCTTGACATCACCGGCCTCAAGACGCTTCCCTTCGCGTACAAGGTGTTGTGGTGCACTGTGAGCAGAGGCGTTCAGGAGCGCTATTGCAGTGCCTTAGGACTACACCTTAGGTGGTGTTGTGCTTCAGTTCAAGGGCGCTTCAGATCTCCCTCACGATGAGAGTGATTCAAAGCGCCATCGAAGTATTTTTGGGTTTCCTTAGAGGGCGTTGTCACAATGCTTGAAGGCGTTGTTACACGCTCTCTAAGAGGGGCACTTCAAAGCGCTACAGCGCAGAGATAGGTACTAAAGGCCCTAAATTTCTTGTTTTACACACCCGGTGGGAAAATAAGGAAATATATGTGTCTAAATTCAACAAATTTGTCGATCCAAGAGATTTCCTTTCAACCAGATGAGACATGCGTTTTGGTACTGTTTTCATTCATGTAATCGGAAGACTTTCACCATAAATAATACAAGCTGTAACATTCTAGTCACGACCGCATCGTTGAGGTACTTTACTCACAAACATGCCTGTAGTTTTGTCCATCAAAATACACTGCCCGCGTATGACTTCAGGCTGCATAATTTCTAAGTCATCGATATTTTCTACTTTTTTGAATGTGTTGAATGATAACACCTCCAGTTGAAAGAACGGCATTATTTGATTGTACAATATTTTCAACCAGCAATTGCACACTATAGGCTGCAGACAAAAAAATAGCTAGTACCAGCACTATTTTACCAAAATCAGAGTACATAATTGAATCATCATTTCTCTTACCCGTTGAACATTGAGAAGTTGTTATTCTTATACTCTTGAATAGCATTCGGTGATAAAAAAGACACCTTGATGGTTGAAGGCCATTTATCTCAAGGAACTGTCTCTCATTCGGACTTAGTTCACAAATCTGACTTGCACCTAGCGAAAGACAGTTATAAGAGCGCTTAAATGTAATAAGCCTTTGGTCCAAAACACCTTGGAATTGGAAAATCTTGTTTATTCACAGTAATATTGCAGTTATATTCATACTATGTGGCAATATAGGCTTCAATCAATTAATACCAGATAACTGTTATCGCGATGTGATGGTATTTCCTCAAACTATCACGGAATAGCCATTTATAATTAGTTCTCGATGTCACATTAACGAACGGAAGTGGCCGTATATATAAGACTTTCTAGACGCTGAGATATCGATGCCGGGTGTGAGAATATGCGCGTAGAGCCGTACAATGTATATAGGTCGAAAATAGGTAGGATATCTTAATAAACTATAGTATGAATTCGCGTATTAGTACAGTCAAAATAATTAACTGTATAGTATCATTTTCTTATTTTGAGAGAGCAGGGAACCGTGCAAGGCGCTCCAAGGTGTTGCGACAGCGCTGTAGGCATCCGTTCAAGGCCAGCGCGGCGCCTTCAGGAGCGCTACGCAACGCTGTGTACGGTGCTTTTCAGCACTCTCAGAGCGCCTTACAACGCCTGGTAAGGCGCTTCCTATAACACCTTTAGCGTTCACAACTTCACCATCGAAGTGCCGTCACAGGTGTTACGAGGGAGTTAGCGAGACGCTCCGAAACGCTTTACGACGGTGTTCTGAAAGCATACCAAGGGATTGGAAAAAAACGCCAGGGGAGCCTAATTTCCACACATATGCCGATTGAATAAATAAAATGTATTTATTAAATGAATTATTGTTAGATAAAGACAAGTGGTCTGTGAGACCGCATTTATTTGTTAAGGTTAAAAAATGTCTGTAGTTACGGGTTAAATCATACCTTAAATATTTTTTAATGAAGTAAATTGAATGATTTAAAGTTAAATTTTCCAGTTTTTACACAAGTGAGTGTTATGTTCTGAGTATTTACGTGCTGGTGTAGGCTAAGTTTTCTCTCAAATATTCATTTGTCTGTCTGAAAGTACCAAACCTTGCACCATTGAACTTTGATGAATACATGTCAAAGCCACTTGCCATTAAAAAAATATATTTACCACTCGTTAGTCGATGATATCACCTTGTAATATTCCTTTTACTTTTAAAAATCTACTGTTCAATACTTCACTACCGACAAACACATTTAAAAAACGTAGTCTGAGAGGTTGATCAACTCACAGTTGAAGCAGTCCAAAAGGTTCAAAATTTTCCCCTCGTATTTAGCTCCCAGGATTTACTTCTGCTTTCGGCAATTGAAACAATAAACTCATTCTACGCATAACCCAATTGTTGGCGCGGGGCTCTTCGTCGCCTTATCCTTACGAAGGTTAACTTCTCTTCTCTAATGAAAATAAAATTGGGGCATATTCTCCTTCCAGTCAGTTCTACGACTTCGCTGCCCCCACTTGTTTCCTATCCCGTCGTCCCCGCATTTCTCATTTATCTGCTGCTTCCTGCGTAATTCCACCAATTTTCTTTTATGCCCCGTGCTTCCCCTAACAGGGGAGGTAACTGAATGGCAAGGGTGGGAAGAGAAGGTGGACTCCCCGTGGTCCCTCGGAAGTTGAGAAGTAAGGAGAGGAGGAGGGATAGGTGGGAAAGAAAGAGGAAGTGTGTGGAAGGGAGAAAATGGAGGATTGGAGAGAAAGAAAGAGGTAGAGGGAGATATTTGAGAGGAAGCGGAGGGGGGGAGGGAGAAGAGAGGGGAATCGCCGAGCCCCACCTCACTGCTGCTCTTTCCTTTTTTATTATTACCCCTCAGACTCAATATTGTCGTTCGTGGTTCGTGGTGGTCGTCGGTCTGGTTGCGTTGCTCCCTGCTGCGCTCCCTCCCTTCAGCACTACTGTGCCTCTTCCTGCACTCCCCTTCTCCAATCGGAATGCCCCATTTTTAACCTCCCCCTCGCTCCAAAGCCCGAGACCTCCTTTTTCATCCCCTGCCCTCCACCCGGCTCCATCTCATCCTCCGAATGACGAGGAGGAGAAAGGGAACGAAAGGAAGTTGAAAGGAAAGGCGGAGATAGAGAGTTAGGCTACTGGCACATTCATATTCACACCACACTCTTTTTTTCCCTCTTTTCTCTTCCTATCTCTTCCATTATTCTACTCTTCTCTCGTTTTCAATCGCTTTCCTTATCACTCCTTGAAAGGGGGAGGGAATAGGGAAATGAAAATAAGCGAAGAGGAATAGCGAGAGTAAAGCTTTCCACGCGCGTTAGTTTTTTACTCTTTTTCTTCTCTTCCCCTCGCTTTCTTCATCTACTTCATATGTCTACCTTCACTCTTCATTTTTTTAATGATTCCTCATCCTACGTGAATACTATTTACATACGTACCTTCCTTGATGTTTTTATGTCGTTTCCTTCCTCGTTCTAATCTTCCCTTTTCCCCTCTTGTTTCATCTCTTTTACCCAATATTTCCTCATCCTACTAATAGATGCAGTAGATAGGGATTACTGAAAAGAGAAGAGAGGGGCTTCTCTCATACAGGTAGATATGCATAAAGGTGGAATCAGCATCCCACTTAACATTCTTTCTAAATATTTTTATGATAATTATCCTTGCCCTCATGCTTCTATATCTCTCATTTGCCCTCTGTCATTTCATCAGAAAAGACACTGATGGTAAACACTATAAACCTTATGCTACTGAAAGCAAAGGCTTATTTCACGCAAGTCACTTCTAGTATCCGATGAAAATGTTTTATCCTTAAGTCACACTGATTCCACTCAAAACAAGCACTCCTATTAAATCTAATAGCTATCCTAAATCTCTAACAAGGAAATAAACTAGTTTAATTCTTTTAATTCGGTTCCAATGATTGTTTTCAGGCTATTTAATGGCCTCTCCAAATCTATCTAAGGATTCATATTTTCATAATTGTAGCCTACCTTGCTAGAAAAATGTTCTCCAGCTTTTACCCATTTATATTGTCGTTCGACACAATTATTATCCCAAATGTAATAATCCTGGTGGTAGCTATCTGGTAGCTGGCGTGTAAAGCATGAAGGCGTGAGAAAGATGAAGGCTCTTTTTACCTCCAGGATCAACTTGAATGTGATTGACTGGTAGACTGCGGCGTACTATTTATCCTTCATATCCGCATATGTCCTTATTTCCTTCCTAATACCTTTCTTTTTCCTTCTAATTTTTTACTAATGCCAAACCTCTCATTGTAGTGATTTCTCTTATCATTCCACATCATGCCAATGATCGTAAGAGTAAGAGAATGAGGAATATAAAAGGCAAAAGGTCAAGAGATCCAGGCTTCCTAGTGATACTTCTGTATTAACTTCCTTATTAATTTCTTTTTCCCCTCTCATTCCTCACTTTTTCCCACTCCCATTTTTTTCCTCATTCACCTTATTATTTATCACTCCTCCTGCGGCAGTGTATGGGGAGGAAATGGGGAAGAGAGAGGGAAACAGGAACAGGGATCCTTCATTCATCGCTCTCTCCCTAATTTCTCCTTCCTGTTACCTCTCTTAACATCATGTTCCTACTCACTTCTGCTTTTCTGCTCTCATCTATCCTCTTACAATCGCAGGTTTTTCACCAATTTTTCACATCCCCTTCATTTGTGGGTGTTTTCCTTTCAGTGGTTTTTTTCCGTAAAGGATGCCAGCCAATATCCTTACGTTTTTTCCACCGTTGTACATATCTTTTTACACTTATTTATGATACTCAGTATGTCGTGCAAATTGTTTCTATTGTTTTAAGTATCATTTATTTGATTTATATATAGCAGTGTTTGTCATATTCACTGTATTCATGTACAGATGAGGGGTTGGATAGAAGAAGGGATCATGTCTCAATCTCACCCCAATAAAGACGTTTATCAATCTATCTTATCTATCTTACTACAAACCATTCCTTTTCTCCTAAACCTCTTCACTTCTTCCCCAAATTCATCGTCTTTTCCTCCTTTCTCGCTTCAGGAATTCATCTTCCTCCTCCAACAAACACCCACGTGCTTTTCTCTCTCCAAGTCTCCCTCCCGATCACTTAGCCACACTACGCACAGACACTTTCACGCAAAGCCGTCCCACGCACTGCGGAGGCGTGTGAAATCGTGTGGAAGGCGCCGGCGGAAGAATTGTAGAAGTGAAAGGAAGAACCAGAGGCCAGGTTTCGTCAGCGTGAACGCCAGCCTTCAAACTCTTTTTCAGTTAATATTTTTCTTTGGAGGCGTTTCCGATCACAGAATACCGGTAGATGTGAGTCAACTGTCATCCTCAGTCCCAACTCTTAAAGTTCACGGTTGACACCTGTGCACTCTCTATGGTATCGTACTATACTTGGGACCCTTGCTTGTCATTCGTGTTCTGTAAAATGTGTGTTACCCCGATAAACATTTTCTTTATCCTTGTAGGTGCAGGTTGTCGCAATGGTGGATAAAATAATTGCCCAGATGGTAAAAGAGTAAATAATTACCTCCGTCATGATCAATGTAGTTATCTATTTACCGTCTCCTTCATTAGCTGAAGTCATTAATGCTTATCTCTTTCGTACAAAAAATTGCTTAAGCCGAAGATTAACATAGATATGTGATATGTTGCGATATGCAATTCAAGTTGACCGCCCAATCAGAAATATAAGTCGTCATTGTAGTAGTAGTATTTATGTTTAACGTGCTTCGACGGCTAAGGTCATTTCACACATACTGTCTGCCACGTGCAGACAGTATGTGCGAAGTCGCCATTGTGCCTAGAGAGATTGTTAGAGTGTTTGTAAGAGGGGCCTTCGACAGGAGCCCGGGCACCCGGGTCCATTATGCCAACTCCATGCCTATCTGCCACATGCAGACAGGGGACAAGAGCACCACGATGAATGTGTGTATGGTTACCCATCCAACCTCCGTCCGGGCCCAACATTGCTTAACTTCGGTGATCTTACGGGAACCTTGAACTTACGGGAATCAATGTGGCTGGGCCCTTGCCATATTAAGCCAAAGTTAAAAGTTGAAGTCACTCGTGAACTAATTTTATTATTGAGTGAATAAAATGGGGTTTCAGTAATAAACATTGGTTTTTAGGAATGAGGAGTCAATTATTGTATTTTCCTTCGGTTCAAAATGTATATGAGCTGGGAGACGAAGAGGTGAAGTAAGGCACGAAGTGTTTTGCGAAGAGACGTGGCCAGAGGTTTGAAAAGAATTGTATCGGTGAAATAAGAGATTGACGAGGAGGAGTGATGGACGTGGGAAGATTGCAATGAGTTTGGGCGTGAGTTTAGATGGAATTAGCGGAACTATGTATATAAATAGATACGGGGAGCTCATCACTTCACTTCATGCCAGGAGTGATGAATCCAACCTGTTGGAATATCCGGAGTGACGTCACGCCAAAAGTGATCATTTAGGGATCGTTGCATTCCTGGAAAGGGCTGGTGCCTCCGCATTATATTACTTTAAGCCCTCTTATGTGACATTTTGCCGTAGTTGTTCTGACGATCTAGACACCTAGCTCTCTTGAAGCGTTCAGAGTGTTTAACTCTACGTGCGACAATGTCTTCATATAGTCTCCAGAAACTTAAATCATTTGCACTTATGACCGAATTTATAGTCTTATATCGGACATTTCTTGCACTGTGGATAGTGAACAGTATAGAATACAGCAATACAATAACCGATTTAAAAATGAAGATGCTATAAGAAAATGGTTGAGCTGGCAAGGACGGTCCACGAAAATACTGACGTGGATTTAGTTAAGTCCAAGATATACACCATCAGAGGATTACTTAGGGAGGAGTTAAAAGAAGTGATAGCCTTTAAAAGGTAAGCTATTTTTATACATTTATGTGTACATTGATTTCGATCGGACTTAAAATTGTGTGTTATAATTTATTAAAATTTTCTCCTGTACTTTGTTTACGCTATTTATACGTGTTTTGTTATAAGCATATTCAATGTTGTAGTCTCTCTTTCTTTTAGATCTGGAACTTCTTCGGGTGACTTATACCAATCCAAAGTTGTGGTATTATGAACTGTTGCTTTTCATGAGTGACCAAGAGCTTCCAAGGCAGTCGACGTCATCTATTTCAGTATTAGAAAGAATTGGTGCGGTGCAAAGATGACGAGACATCGAAAGTGCAGAGTTGCACGATATTGAAATAAATATACAGGTAAAATTTTGATTTACAGATTAAGTCCATTGTAGAATAACATAGCTTTCTCAACATTGACTCATACGAATTTGAAAAGAAAAAATAAGCCATATCTTTTCTGAGCTTAAAATACAATATAATTCTAAGTCACCATTGCACACGTTGCGACGTTGGTATAAAAACTGTGGTCTAAGGATGTCAGGCTGCACGGTACCTGGCACAAACCATCCTATCTTGCCAGGGAACCTATCCAATGTCATGAAAGTACGATTGGTAGTCTTCTCTTTTCCCCTTAGCTTTGCAATTTCGTGCGGTACCTAATTCTAGTCCATTGAATGTAGTTATGCGTAAATCACTTCGCCATGCTGTTGCTGTTATTGCTCCCTTTTCAATGTCTTCTTTGTCTTACAATGTAAAAGGTGGGTATTAAACTCGGCCACTTCTTCTGAGGTAGTTTTGCAAGACGCAGCACGCTTTAACTACGGATTCCACTTTTAGTGGGCTAGAATTCAATGCTGTGTGCAATACACGGAATCTATTCACCATATTGCCAAATGAGTTTTCTATAACTGTCAAAGTCTTTTCTTTCAGTATTCAGTTCAAGCGTAGCATAAGGTTTTAGAAAAGTTACTCCTAGACTGAACGCCTCGTCACCAACAAAGGCAGAGTTCAATTTTTAAGTAGTTTTTTTCCATGCCAGGTAGTTTTAGCGTATTATTTCTTAGTTTGAGATCAAAACGTAAAATTCTCCATAACTACGGCGTCGGATACAGGTCCATTTGTCCCAATGCCTGCAATTATAAACTCTTAGTTGGCATTTATCGTAGCCAGCAAAACGATGCTATATTAGCTCTCATAATTATAATAGCACGACCCGCTGTGTGATGATATTATCTTTGCTAAATGACGTCCATCGAGTGCATCTCCACAGTTCGAGAATTCCCATCTTTGGTAGAAATCCCAAGAAATTTCCTCCCACTCCGTTTCATTGCTAGGGAACTGACATAAACAAAAAGGAAGTATTAGTTTCCGAATATAGGTATAAAAAGTACACTCATTAATTGATACATACGGTAGATCTAAAGTGGAGACTAAAATACTCCTAAGAAAATAGGAGTATTTTGACACCACGATAGTTTTTAATTTAATTTTTCAAATTCATCTCAATGATACTCATTACAAACTTCAGATTTGTATTGCTATACCATTTAAAACTCTTCAAAATTCGGGTCATCCGCTTTCGTACTCGATGGTACACTAAAGTGCGTCCAAGATAAAAGCACAGTTGACAGAAATGCAGGCAATTCGTAAACACGTTCAAAGCCGTTTCGAGAAGGGAATCACGTGACCGAAGAAACCATGATGATGGCCTTTGTTTAAATCGTACGATTATGAAATAATAGTTTAATTTTAATTTATTTCTATGCCTAACCAGTATATTTCAACTGCACTACTTTCTTGGACGGAAATTACTTACTTTCCAAAAATAGGCCAAAAAATAATGTTATCCACGTCCCTAAAAATAGTTAACTTAAGCACCAATGTTGTGACAATGAATTTTAGCGTAATGGGAGTAGTAATTAACAGGATCCTAAGTGAGACTATTATTCTTTGTAATACAATAAACACGTGCCTGACTCCAGGTTCGTACGGAATTGTTAAATTTGTGTACTGTGATTTCATTCCAGGATTAGTGTCACCTAGCTCCCACTCAGAACTCAGCTATGAAGAGAAAGAGAGGAGCTGAATCCGAGAACGCTAAAGAGCGTCTGCTGGCTAAGGCCGAAAAGGCTCTTGGCAGACACGAGTTCGATTCGTACATTGAGAGTGTGTCTGCAAAAATGCGCAGAATTAGCGACGGGCATCGCCTATTGTTCAAAGAAATTCATTAATGAGGCTCTTTTTCTCGGAGCTCTGAATAGGCTGACCAAATATTCCCACATCAACACTTCCACTACCACAACTTTTCCCAACGAGTATGATCAACGTCTATGTTCCAGTCAAAACAGCTACAGTCAGGTTTCCATAACCTATCTTTTCCACTTCCTCGAGTGAGCCTAGTTCCCCAGCATCTTCTGGAAGTGGTGCTTTTTAGAGTAAATGACTAAATTCTGACATAATTCACTGATAAGAATGCTTCAATTGCACAAACTTTTCTGTGATGTTCAAATGTAACCTTAGTTTTATATTTCTTATATTAATAATAAAAATGTTTGTAATAAATTACAGTTTATAGCATGCCATTAACCTATTTAATTTTCTAACCTTCATATTATACTCCTCTCTCAATACTTGAAATATCGCGTTGAATGTCTCCGGGATGGTCTTTTAGGTGGAGGGGTTGCCGTCGAAAACTTGAAGTCTTCCAAAGATCTCACGGATGTCAAGAAACCTAAGTGTTGCTATTGTTATTTCCTCTTCTGGGATAGCGTCTTCCATCACAGTGTCCTTTTTTTAGCATTAAAGGACCAACTTGCGCTAGAAGCCTTTGAAAAGACTCGAAGTTCTTTCGTAAATCTTTTTTATCCATTTTTATCCATAATTTAATTGCATACTTTTGGATTATATGCATCGTAAAAACATTTAAAACAAAGAATAATTCTGCACCAAGCGCTTTTTATGAAGCTCCCACCTGAGCAATTACATTTGAGTGAACTCAGATCTTGTGAGAAACACATTTCTGAGTATTTCTACCTGAGTGTCTTCTACCAGTTTTGATGCATGCCACGCATATCTGCAAATTAATGCATACCACGCAAAATTGAAACGTTGCATTTCATCAATAAAATAAACATGATGTAGAAAAAGAAATACTGTGTTATCTTTACGTGATATTTTTAAAAGTTGAAATCTATCATAAGGGCTCGAGCTCGGGCCTTTCCAGCCCGAAAAATGCTACACTGAATGCTATCCTACCCTGAATTTTAAGTGCATCCATCGCTGTATATTAAAAAATAATAATCCGTTCATTGTCTACCGCTTTGAGAAAGAGCCACGACCAATTGAAGCCCATCCTATTCACGGAAGTATCCTTGTATTTTCAAAATCTAAACATACAAAAAGTGTATGACCGAAATTAGCTTCGAAAGTCTCGCAAGGGGGTTGATTGACAAACCAGCAAAGAGTCTGAAAATTAAAAAAAATATTGTTGTTACTGCCGTAAATGTATGGGATTGGGCAATTTATAGTGATTCCGTAAAATATTCGAAAGAAAAAAGTTTTACCTGAATGGGACTCGAACCCGGGCCATAACATGACTAATACTGACCCAGGGCCTCAAACCGCTAAGCAACGGCTTCCGTTAATGAACGAGAGCACTGCAAAGGATCTATAAGGAGGTAAATTCTTTTGTTTCGTTTTTCTCGTGAACCCGGGGCTAAATGGAAGAAAGACGTGACACTTTTCCCGCATTCTCTCTATGGCTTCAGGAAATAATTGCCTCATTTGGATCCCTAGCATCAGTCACGCGATGTCTCATTGCAAGACCTATCTTCCTTGAATGCTATTGACGTCACAATTGTCGCTTCTGCCTTTTTCTTTGACATCGTGACCTACCAGAACGAACTCAGTTCGGAGACTTAGGCATCCAATGGTTCGCAGCCCAGGCCTGATGGTTTCGGCCTGGTACGTGAGTGGCGAATTCCTGGCTCGCCAGGATTAATGACATACCCGGGTTAGGACGCCCGTCATCAATCCATAACTGATCGTGTATGAGCACCTTTAGGCAATTGTTGCGGTAGACTTGATGAAGGAATGGGCCAGTGTGGTCTTGGAAGAATTTTAATAGCAATACAGGTCCATCCTCCAACCAAATTGTGACCTTGCTGGAAGGAATTGGGGTTGGTTAATATTTTTGGCACAAGTGAGTATTTAAGGTGAAGGAAACTATCGTTTTCGCTGAGTGAATGTCGAGGATGGCATTCGTTAGATAAATAGAGGAGGGAAAAATGGGAGGTAGGGCCCTCCGAGGATGACTAAGGGGCAGATTCGCTTACCAAGACCAGAGGAAGGGCATTCTATCAAAGTAAGAATCAGCCTTAAAGGGATAGGAGCGTAACCTTGAAGTCCGAATATTCTTCGAATAAAATTATTTTTTATGAGATTGTTGGCTGAAATGTATTGGGAACTATCGTGCTTCTCTTGAATGCTGCTTTACATCGCATGAATTCAGAATTTCCTTTCACGTAATGATAGCGTGTAACTGATGAACATAGGTTTTGAACAGAAGAATGGAAGAACTGAAGTGGAAGGAATGAACTTGGTGAACTAAACTGAGATTTTAACGTCGTACTAAAACCTTATGGATGGACTAATGGATTTTACAGCCATTTCTTGTTTCTAAAATTAATAACTTAGGCGTTGCCACTTATTTCCCAAGTTACGCTGCGTATATTGGTATTTGTTAATGGCAGTACCTTTAAAAAGTGCGTGCTTGATGTGCTCCACAGTTTGTTGCATCATTTATAATCACAGCGGTAACATTATATGGACTGCATAATTCATTTTGCAGTAGACCGGTTTTCAGACAAAAAGAAGGCTAAATTTGGATTTACTACCACCAGGATATGCTATCATTTAGTATCTAAGGAAGATTCAGTCTATGAATGATAAGAATTAGCACTTAAAAAATCTTGAGAAAAATTGAGCGAAAAAATTGTCAAATCTTTTTTCGAACAATTTGGCTCTTCGTAACGCCAATCTCCCATTTCTACTAGCATGCTAAAGTTAAGGACTCGGTTTAACTGATTTCAACTTGTTGATTGCTTGGGATAAATATGTCAACACAAGGTTCTGATGGAAAACAATTCCCCACCTTACTATTTCTTGGCTTAATGGACACCGTTTCAATGTGAAGGCTGTCTCCTGTGGGCCAATTTTCCTTCCATGACTTTGCCCGACTTAATTTGTATGCAGTGTCTGCGTCGCAGGGAGTTTAGAGAACGTCCCACTCGTACGAGTGAACACGAATGCAGAGTTAAAACGGTGTGTTCATATCCGCATATAGTATCTGCTGATGCCTAATTAATTGATACACGTGAGAATGTTGATAATTTGCATCTCCTGGGAATTTCCAACCCATTGTTCTATCTATATATAGGTGGTAGAGACGCAGTTTATCGTACTGTTTGGCTTTTATAACAAGAGTTATTTTTTAGGCACATGATCTTGCAGTAGTGACTGATTCTGATGACAGTTGCTTGCCAAATTCAGAATAATAATGAACAGGCAATGAGTGTTATACTCTACAACACACTTAATAAAATCTCATGTAGTATATCAATGCATTTTCATGATGCATGCATAGAATTTATTCGATTCTATCCATGATTGTGACCCATAAATTTAACTTACATAACTATTTGTTAAAAGCAGTCTATTTCTTTGCAGCAGGTGGCAAAGAGAGAACGAAAGTTGAAAATATTCGGTGATTTACCCAGAAAAAATATTCATTCAGTCATTGATATTTAATGTGTGAATAATTTCATTATTAGTGAAAGCCATTTTACACCTTAATGACCAATGGTTTTTATTGGGAACTTAAATATTCCATATTGGAAATTTGATAGCCGTCCCTTAATCGAAAAATTCAACTAAGCATGACCACTAAACAAGCAAATAAATATCCAATTGTTTGAAATGAATGTTTGAAAAATAAATTATCACGAGCAAATAAATGTCCAATTTGCAATAATGCATATATTTGCACGTGAAGTCAACATTATTTCATCAACCATTCAACTCATCTGCGCAGTCATCTTATAAACTATTCAGAAGTGTCGCCTTTCTGAAAAGTAACATTTATTCCATAGAATATAATATTTGTAGGTGTATTTAATTGGTGTTGACTCAATGTTTCATGCTGGAAATTTGACTTAATTTTCAACATTTATTTGTATTTCATTTTAGCTTAGTTTATTACAAGTAGCCCGTGAGACGTGCTGATCTTTTCCTATGAGGCGTGGTTTTTCTGTCCAGAATCCTCGTACGCGCTTAAGTGCTCCCAAGTAATCCCATTTATAATTAAGACGAAAAAAAGCATTATAAATACTATAAAATAACAGATTTTTTCAGATAAATTATAATTGTAAATAGAGGATATTTAGAATGTTATCTAACATGATTGAAATTTTTGATAAAAAGTAATTATTTCATATTTATATTCGCGGATATATTTCTTCAGAAACAAGGGGTTTAACATATTTTGAGGTATATTGAAACAATTTACCTGAAAATAACGTTATCTTTTAGCTTTTTACCAATCAAATTGCAGTTTTTATCTCCTCATTCATCGTTTTTACTCTCTGGCAGGTTATGAGTTTTTGATAGGATACTTACCCGTTGTAGTTGGCAACCCTCTGAACATTTTTTCTTATGCTATTCTCTATGTTGATTCTCGTTAATGCACGCTTTCCATCGATTAATAATCTTATCCCAACTGCGAAAAAACAGTAAATACTATCTATAAGTGTACTTGTTTACTCAGTCAATCAAGTTTCTTCCGCACCTGCTACACTACGCCCACATACGTTCATTTAGGTAACAGCTCGATAAAGTATCTAATGGAAACCATCCTTTCTAACTATGCCTTCATTTTGGTTGAAAACCATGTTATATTGCGAGGATAATTTTTTAAACTAACTAACAGAATCTATAGCTCAACACTGTAGGTTGAATTTCAAGCAGGTTGCGTAGATTATAATTCCTTGTGTCTTAATCGATTCTGCTTACGAACGCCTGATTTTAATGTTTAAATATTTTTAAAGATACGCGTGCCTCCTCCATATACATATATTATTTCGTGTTTTTTAGTTGACCTTGATTAAAATTTCAGTGATAATGTTTTATTTTTTTCAATGTTTATGTAATGTATTACATTTTCAATGTAAATATTATGAAAATCACTTGATGCAAAGGTTCAAGGGTTTGGCATCCTATCCACTATCTTCATCACAACTCTTTCCCCAACACCCCCATGCCACACGCTTTTACGGCTACTGGTGAGGTTATGCATCAACGTAGGTAAAACGGAGAAGAGCCAGATATTTTGAAGTGGAAAGTATAACTATATGGTGCATGTGGAGGCCATCGGCTATGCAAAAAATGTGTAAAACAAGTATATTTTTATAACTCATAAATAATAAGAGATAACCGAATGAGAAAATTTGTCATGAGTAATATAAAAGGTAAAATATAATTCAGCATGCTAGGAAAAAATAGCGTTGTTGTACAAGACCGTCAATTATGAGTTTTAAATGCTCTGTCGTCACAAGCGTAAAATTAGTGTTGCTTGACGGAAAATTGTGGTCGAACTTTGAAAATACGTGAATTTGAAAGGGTTTATTAAATTGATTTAAAAGCTTACTGACTATATAAAAGTTGATTAATGTGAGTATTTGAAGGCGTACCCTGCTTTGCAGATCAAACTGAGTTGAATGAACTACTTGACATTGATTTCGATTAAGGTTTTCATTCCTTTTATGCCGTAGAAGAAGTAAATCATATATTTTATCGCCCGGAAGAGTAATATTGAGTCAGATATGACCCACTTACCAATACATTTGTGTATCCCTTGGCTAAATGTTGATGCCTAGGACTGGTACTTTATATAATCCTGGTTAGCTGTAAGTAGAGATAACTAATAGCCATTTCGGTCATTTGCGCCACTGCAATTTGTGGGTGAGACTCGGTGGGTGTTCACTCCTCTGTTATCTATCACCATATTATCTCATTAGGCATTACTTCGTGAAGGGAATATTTAGCCGCAGCTTTTTCTTCGTGTCACAGTTGTCGCTCCCTATTCCTCGGCCTTTTTTGCTCTTCTTCTTCTTCTTGGTCCTCTTTTGCTTCGCACAATGGAGGTGATGGAGCTGTTTGGGGACCTCCGCCGCAAAAAAGCTTCCAAGTGGTCTCTGATGAGAGCATAGCTTCCACCCGGTTCCCAAGCAGAATCCTCCCTTCCAATGCAGTCTCCCTAGAGTCTTCGAACCGTGCTACAGCGAGGGCATACGAAGAACCAATGCTACGCGTCTTCATTAACTCCAGTACAGGCCGGGCACTACGTAAAATATTCGCGTTTGATTCTGTTAAGGTATACCCTGAAGTATCAGTATCCTGAAAGCAACTGGGTCAGGTAATAACTCCACTGTTTTTTGGGGGGATTGAGCCAGGGAAACCTGTAAAATCAGGCGGTTGGCCCTTCTCTCATTTATCAACCCACCCCACGGCGCCTGCCACCGGTCTAGGTTGTTGATCCTCACTTTCTTCGTCAGCTCTACTGCGCTAAGACTCTCTAGCAGTATAGGGATCTTTGTTCCCCAGTTACCATTTCTATGGGTTGCATACCGGCAATTGACGCAGAAGGCGTCCTCAGTCACCTTACGGTACACGCTGGCCACTCTTAGGGCGCACAGCCGGTAGCTTGATGCCGCGTTCCGCCGTGATTCTTTTTTCTTGAGTACATCTGCCTAGACGGCAATGCCCAACGTGAGGAATGCCGTAGTTACCTCTTGGGGAGTGCTCTTAGCGTCTGCTTCCATCCTCCAACGTTAGACATGAGCCAGTACAAAATGGTCCTTATTACCGCCACCTTGGCTGCTGACGAGCCCTACCCGCCGTTTGAAATTGAGAATGGCGTCTAATCATTGCTCCCAAGTATCGAGGAATGAACGGTTTTTCACCCCTCTCTGCAAAACAAAACTTTTCGGTGGGAAGAGGGGTGGAGCCTACTGTTAACGAAAGGCGTCAATAGGTCCACCGTAAAACGTCCCTTCCCAGGGGCGGAGTACTAAATCTTAAATTGCCCTTCACAAAGCACACCTATCCAAGTTCAGGATTCCATTGTAATGTCACCGCCTCAACCCAGGACTCGAACTCGGGTCCTCTGGAACTAAATCCAGGACTCTAGAAACCACACCAACCATATCCCCTTCAATAATTCCGTGGGATGAAATCAGGTGTATTTTTACTGAGCAGGCAGGATGCAGATGGATTTACGGAATAGATGGAACATTTTTAGTTGTGGCTTCCTTATTTACGTCCTCTGAGGAAGGAGACGGTCATGTCGCTGGGCAGCGGGACGAAAAAAGAAGAGCAAAATGAATAAGCCGTACGGAAAGTGCTTGCCATGAGTGGGAGTTGGGTGCACGTGTGTTTGTGAGCAGGGATGAGCGCAGAGAATTCTGGGATAGGCTCCCTGACGGCAAAGGATGTGGGAGGGGGGGTTTGTGCGGTTTCGACGGGAGCAAGCAAGCTAGCAAAGGAGTCGAGGAAAGGGCTTTCGGAATGGGTCGTAGGGAGAAGAGAGGAAGGCAGTAAGGGAAATTCAAGGAGGAGCTGGTCCTGTGCTCCGACGACGGGGGTTTTTGGGGAGTTGAGAGTAGAAGAGGGTGTGCAGGGGGGGGGGAAAGACAATACGGCAGGGATCATAAAGATGGTGAAATGAGCGGCTTCAGCCGTGGGAGTAGGGGAGAGACGGGGGTGGGGGAGGAGAAGGGGTTGGATGCGTGGGAGGGGAAAACAATAAAGTGGATGCGATAAATGGAGGCAGGAGGGTCCACTGCGCGGGAGAGAGGGGAATGAGGTTAAGGAGACCCACCGAAAATAGATTTAAATGCATGATTTCAATGATTTTTCATATCAGTACTGCTTGAAGAAAAAGCGGGTCTTCTATTTGGCAACGCCAACAAAAATTCACCCGTACACACTTATTTTTATTTGTAGCTATTTCATAAATATTTATTTGCTCGAATATTTTTCCACCAGCCACGTCACTCACTACCATTCTACTTAATATTTTCCACGTCCTTATACTTCAGGCAATTGTTAGGTCAGTAACGGTCATCATTAAAAATCTTGGTAATGATAGTAACTGTCAAAACCATGGTAAGTAATATAAAAGTGTGGAAAAACTGACGGCAGTAGCAACTTATTGATGGATTTTCCATCAGTTTTACAACGTTCGACTAGACACCTTCAGTGTTACTCTTGCCACCACGCTAACCCTATATCCAATTTTGTAATGTTCATAATTTATGTTTGGCCGTTGAAATTATTATGCTAAGCCTTTTATATAGTTTACAGCTGTTCGGAAGATTTCGTCGTAAATTCATTCAATGTTTCTCATATCCATTCAACTTAAATAAATGAATAACCACCATGTCAATCCGATCCTCGGATTTAAAATGTTCTTAAGGATGATTGGATCTTTTTTTAATGCCTAGCTTCTTCTACAGTTTACATGGCAAAATTAGAATCAACCCTAAATGATTTGGATGGAACCTTTTTTCATATTCTTTTATCTCAGAGAGCAGGGCGTCATTTCTGTGATAACGGCACCTCAATCTTACCTGTCTAGAAAAAAAAATTGTTTGAAATTCAGCGTTCAAGTTACCTTGGTCAACGAAGAAGAGCGGGTTGACGAGAGAAAACGTGCTATTTTTCCGGATGAATAAGATTTCAGCTAAAATCATGAAAACTGAATACAAGCAATGCTGACGAGCGTCGAACGATACCCAAGACGCGGTACTGCGCATGTGCAGGCGTTAACAGTGACAGTGAAAGTACGTGCGTTTAAAAGTTGAAGTTTATGGTTCAGGCATAAATGCTTGATGCAATTATTTGATAGTAAACACTTCCATAGAAACCGATGCGCTGAACTCGTGGCTAAAGTTGAAATTCGCCATGGCACCTGAGGAAAAGAGTCCTGAAAGCTTTTAATTCGAGAAGACTGTGTGGGTGAAAAGTGGAGAATGGTGTTTGTGCACCTTGCTTTAGAGAGTCAAGGGGGTAGAAAGAAGTATGCGGTGTGTTGTCTATGGGATGGGAAGGGAATGATTAAAGGGGTAGAAAGACAGCGAGGGAAGGCCTTCCCGCTTCTTTTTCGAGTTTCTAGGAATCTCTTTTCTTTCTTTCCCGGGGCTTTTGAGGAGGGGGGTAGTAATATAAACATTCGCTTGGGTGAGATACGCCAAGAAGAGGGGAGACGTCTGGGGGGAGGTGGAGGAATATAATGGGGTGGTGGGGATGCTGGGGAGGAAAGGGGGTTGCTTAAAAAAAGATACCATAGGATAGGCAGGGAAGGGAAAGAGATTATACTCGCCCTTATTCAATGCAGCGTCCCCTTTTCCCACAGCACATTATGCAAAGACGGCTTTTGGCTGCCCATTAAACGTCCTGCCTTTTTCTTAACTTGCACGTAATGGGTCATCATACTAGGATCAAGAGGCCAATTTCATCATAGCGCGCAATGAAAATTTGAGTGCTGGCAGCAGAATAAAGCAAATTGAGCCGTAAAGCTGAGAGGATGATGGAAAATTGTGGCTGATAAAAAAGCACTTTCGTGCAACATATCGTTTAAATTCTCGAATCGTTGCCAGAACAGCTAGTGAACGTTATCAAAGAATAGTTACTAGAATTCCATCTCCAATTTTTTGGGCGTCGATGTGCCTTGAGGTTTAGCTCTTCTTCACTTAAATGTTTGGAAGAAAGTTGATTTGCATCAAAGAATCACTTTAATATTCTGAAAATACGACTACGGTCAAATGGGAGTGATTAACTTTCATAATTGGAAAAGTTTTACGGAATTGCATAAGGAAAGAGCATCTACACCTCATTCCTACCTAAGTCTGCTTTTTATGTTTCTTAATGTTGAGGCACAGGTAATACGAAGTAATGTGAATCTCTTTCATTTCCAGGTGCTTCTTTTTAATAGAGAATATTAGGTAAGCAAACGCTACATCAAAATTCAGTAATAAGGAGTAAAATAATTCAACTAGCTTATAAGTTTGAGCAAGGCTGAGATAATTTTCAAACTCTCGGAGTTCGTGTTATTCAGGTCTAGTATCGTAACGTCTTTCTTTCATGTCCAAAAGCAATTTGTAACATTTCACTGGAACTTGTCAATGTTAATTTGTAATATATTTTATTCTCAATTTAGTCGAGAGCTAAAAATAACATTTCGGCATGATTACATTTCCGACAATTGAGTGGATTTCGTCAACTACATTTTAATATTGCCGTCCGGAAATTGCACAAACGGAAATATTTCGCAGCGTCGTCTAGTATTGAACATTCTTCAAATCGTCTCCACTCCAATAGTGATTGAAATTGGTTTGACAAAGCATGCAAAAACAATAATGATAAAGGACTGAGAAATGTATACATGATTTTTATGGAAGTGGAATCGTTCTGTTTTACTGCCCATTATAGAACCCGGAAAAATGGCTCATAGCCAAATTAATAATTTCTTCATGAAATGAATTGGTTCTGGTATTTATTTCTTTCTAATCTTGTTCATTTTATGGTTCTGACTACAAATATATTCAATTCAATTCTATATTCACCAGTTGACAGTACATTTGTATCTATAGGTTTCGTCAATATAATACATCAAAGTCATAAAACATCATTAATAAACTCTGAGACGGAGTAGTAACATTTTTGTAATAAAATTATTTCATTTTAATTTTGAATCTTTTTATTGGTTCAATACTCTTTATACACAATGGAATTTTATTACAAAAATTTGTCCAAATATCTAATGGTCTTTGGGCCAACAATCTTCTCAAATGTAGAGCAACATGAATTTTGAAGGAGCCCCTTTAAGAATAATTGTGAACACTATTATTTAGAGTAAATAAGTAATGGTTAGTCTTTATATAAATGGATAAGTATCATATATACAGACAAGGAATAGTTAATGAAGATACAGGTCTTCCGGGTATTACACCACGTAGGTCCATTTTTCTTCGGACGACAGTTTCGCCGGCGTTTCAGTCGGCTTCTTCAGGTCAGTGTAGTGATGATGCAGTATATTGGCCGCCGTATGTATCTTATCCGTCGGGGTTAGATCGCTCGTGATTGGCTGTTGCTGTTTTTCTTTTTCCCACGCAAAACGCGTTTCCAGGAATTAGCGAGGGAATAGCCATCTTCCCTATTGACATTGTCTTCATTCTTGTTTATTTCAATGGCCTCCCGTAGTAGACGTGGGAAATATCTTCTTTCCTTGGAAATTAGCCTAGCTTCTTCAAACTTGATGTTGTGGGTAGGGCCCGTCCATGTGTGCTCTTCTATGGCAGAGAGTCGTAGTTGTCTGTTCTTAGTTGCCCTTTGATGCTCCATTAGGTGGCACTTCAGGGATCTGGAGGTCTGCCCAATGTAGCTACTCCCACAGCTGCATTTTACTTCGTACACTCCGCTCTTCGACTGCATAGGTGCACGGTCTTTTACTCTGACGAGAAGGCTTCTGGTTGGATACTATTACTGGATATTATATTTCTCTAAATAAGCTATTAAACGATTATAAAATTGTGATTCGAATAGTTTTAAAAACTGGTATAAGAGAGAGATTAGCCTATAGTTATTCAAGTCATCCTTATTTCCTTTATTCTTGTACACTGGAATGACTTTACTTAGCTTCAAATAATCAGGAAAGGTTCCTTTTCTGAAAGACTCATTTATCAAATAAACCTGGAGTTTCAAAATGGAGTCCATGCAAGATAAAAGTACAGAACAATGGTCATCGAGTCAATTTTACAAATAAATGCAGCACATTCCATGTTTTTTTCATTAATTGAAGGAACAGTTATAGGTTTTACAGAAATGTTTCTCTTCATATTAGAAAATATTGCTACACTCCCATTTTTTTAAGTTTTTCTTGAAAAGTGAGAAGCCAAATGGAAATTATTAAGGCTAAATACTCTTAGTTCATTTTCACTTAATTGATGTTCATTAATACAGAGAAGATCCGGTTCATTGTTATGTAATGCCACTTCGAGTTGTAAATATTTGTTTCTCAAGCATTGAATATTTAGGTGTGTAACCATAAGCACTCGTTTAAAATCACTAGCAATCACTATAGGCTCCATGCTCTTGCATAAAACCTAATAGGGTGAATGATTCACAAGCTGTTTACTCAATTTACTATCAAATATAGTATTTTCAAAGAAACAGCTAAAATTATAAAAATCAAGTGATATAAATTCAAATCTGAACTAAATAATTCATTGTTAAAATAAAAAATTATGAAAACATAAATGTGTAAAGGCGTATTCACGGAACCGAAAGGGTCATTGGTCCGCCCAGGATTCGCTGAGGGATCGGGAGTCAGGGCACAGGACTTAGACTCGTACGTAATCCCGAAAGTTGACTTTATTTGACCATTTCCCGAATTATACATACTGCTTACATGGTCTTCCACAGTCCAGGTGGGGAAAAGGGGGGGGGGAAGGGTGGGAGGGGTGAAATGGATTGGGGTGACGGCTTCCTCTGGTATCCCATAGGTTACCTGGCATCCACCACAGCCATGACTCCGTGTCTCCTCCGCTAACCGAGCCACGTAAAAGCGTCAGCAAGATCGTGGAGGGATGTGGGTGGTGGGTGGGGAAAATAGAGGGAAGGATAGTGGCATCCGTGGGAGCGGAACTGAGTCAAGAAATCAACACTTTACACTTGTATTATTTAAATCATTTATTTCTTTTCGAAGAAATGGAGTAAGAAAAAAACAAACATTTTGGGTTTAGAAAAAAATTGGTTAACATTTACATCGGTCAATAAAATAATCGTGCTATTTCAATTGGATATTAGTGGAAGTGTACACAATATTTTGTGATTTTACATACTTGAAGGCACAATGTGTGCAGGAAGAAAACATCTAATTAGATTAAGACAAAAACTATTGCTTAGTAGTCCTTAGTATTGTACTGAATGGAGAGAAAATCAGGCGCACAATTGATAAAATCAATAATAGAAGAAATAATTAATACAATATTTCATCGATAACTGCGTGAAAATGAATAATGTATGTCTTTATTTTTAAAAGAACATATATACAAAAACTATAGGCATGAATCATATTTTGCCTTCTGCTCTGTGATGGATGCAGACATCTACATTGGATTGCTAATTGCTATAAGAATACTAATTTAGCAGCTTTATCATTTCGTAATTTATTCCACTGTTTTGAGTGCACCACGTTAAAAGTGAGGAAGACTCTCTCCACTCCAGATGATGACGCCGGACAGATGAAAAGCAGATCAATTTTTTTATAATGCTATTTCCTTGGCCTTTATTCAGGATCATCTACTGAGACCTCCACCCCTGCAAGGCAGATACACTGTTAACAACCTTATCTGAAAACATTTATTTTTTTTAAATCGATCCCTTCTGGCCAAATATTTAGCAGTTGTTGGAAGGAGTTATTTTCCTGCATGTAGGGCCTCTTCAGCATAAGCCGTGGCCGAATTCTTTTCCTCATCTGTCAAGTTCAAATTCGTCTGCTGTGGATCCAAAAGATACCGCCAAGTAGCGTGCAGGAGTCGTTGCCTGGCGGTATCTTTCATTCAGTTTCAAAAATGCATTTGGATTAATATGCTGCCTGAGCAGATAATCTTGAAGTTCTTTCCAAATTGCGTCACATATACCTATTGTGCAGGTATTTTGTTGCACTTTTGTTTTTTCAATGGCATGGCAATAGGCTTCATTATTAAAAGTAAATTCCACATTACGTTTTATGCCAATGCCAATAGGTACCTTTTGTTGAACCAGCTTATCTATTTTAGCCTTCTGTTCTTCACAAATGTTCCTCAAAGTTACCCATTTTTGTGCATAACACTCTTTAAGTACCTGCTACAGTGTTACATTTAGAGGTGGAGGAGAGGTGGATAGTAGCAATTACGAGACAATATGCTATTTTCCCATTTTCTACTTTAAATTACGATGATGTAAGGTAATTGTTCCTGGATTACTAAAATTCCAATGTTACATGTCCTGATACATTATTAATATGAAGATCTTCAGAAAGTATTTGAAAAATGTTAGCAGAATAGGCCAGCAGTAGGAGTGACTAAACTAACTATGCTAACCTCCACCTTGGCCACCTATAAAAATCATTTTTGCCCAAATATTCATTTAAACCCTTTTTGTGGCTCCAATATATAGACGACGTTTTATTCTTCTGGCCTCATGTTACTGAATCATTAAATGCGTTCATTCCCGCCCTCAATACCTCTGCCTCCGTCTCCTTTACCTAAACGATTTCCAACTCCAAAATCACCTTCTTGGACTTTAACATCTCCTTATAAGGCACAAAATTCCACACCTCCGTTCACATCAAACCTTCACTATAGCAGCAATACCTTCACTACATCAGTTGCCACCCCTCCCATAGAAAACGCTCCCTCCTCTACTCCCGTGGCCACCATATTTGCAACAACCCAAATACCCTCGATAAATTCCTCACCAACCTTCACCACTCCCTCCTCAAGCGTGGCTACCCAGAATGCCTCCTTCTAATCTATTCAGTTCATCTATACATAATAAAAAATGTAAATGTAAACTTAAGCGGTAATTGAGTCGATTGATTTTGAGTTATCGAGCCCACAATAAATCTGTCATATACACACACAAACAGAGACTCACAGACAGACATCATACTAAAGATGTTCAAAATGTGCTCGGGGGACCAAAAAACATCTTTATCTTTTGAAAACTCGAAGTCGAATATTTTACATGTAAGCAATACTTTCCCCTTTACTACGTATGGAGAAATAAAAATCACTAATAAATTGATGAATACGTAAGGAATGTTTTTCTTCGCATGTTCACTATAAATGCTTCACTCTGGGGACTACAGGTCTTTCAAAAGTCTGATTAACTCAGACTTCTGCAGTTTTAGTCTGTATGACTAAAACTGCAGATTTTAAAACAATTAACAAAAAAATTGGGTATTCGTTTTATATTTACAACATTATACTTTCATACATATATTAACAACAGGTTTGTTCTATTGTCATGAAAATATTACTCTTATCAAATAATTTGTTACCGAATATGATGCGTTTAGTGTGTCGCTGCGTTTTTGCTAGCGGAAAAACTGTGCGTTTTCTCAAACAAAGCCGCGTAATATTTGTGAAATTATAATTTAAAATTGATTTATACTAACAATGGAAGAAATATTTAAATTATCTACCAATCATCGCTTATTTCAATGCAATCAGTTAATTAGTTATCGATGTACAACAACATAGACTTGTCACGTTCTCAACTTTCGAATCCTCGGTAAGTGTTGATGGAAACAATCAAGATCATCGGCGGGTGGAAAGAGAGATGAAATCAGCTTGGAGGGCATTTCCCGCCTCCGAAATGGGCCAAGAGGTGACGATGCGATTGGGGAGGAAGGAGGCTAGGGATGTCGAGATGGAGGGAGGAGTAGGCGGGGGAGGGAAAAGGGAGGTGCTGGGAGATTTGTGAGTTAATTTCGCGGCGTTCCCAATGCTTTGGACGGGGGAAAGCGGGGATGCGGTGGGGGCGAGTATTGAGACGGATGGCCGAGGTGGGAACGAGGGTGCCGTCGCTAGGTGGGCCTCCGTAATGGACCGGCTGCGGGACGGAGGAGGGCGGGTTAGAGGGAGGAGCGGCGAAAATAATTACAGGGCCCTAAGAATCGTTTCCGATAATTGGAAGATTAATGTAGCAACTAGTGGCCCGGAGGCAATGCTAACAGAGGAAGGTCACTTGAATAGTTCTGATGATTCAAGTTTCAGAATGACACAGAGGGTATTTCTTTTACCCCGCACCATATTGAGATCTGAGAGAAACGAAAAAATAAGACGGATACCTTGCCAAACTAATTGGCCAAAAATACCTTCTTTATTCTCTCTGTTCCCCCACATTTTTATGGCTATTACCCTATCACCTAATGTCGCATGCCTCTGCGTTGATTCACAGGGTAGTTCATAGATGCAGGTCAATTGAATTTTTCCTTTACCTACTTGATTACTTCATGATACTTAGTTTTAATAATCCATCATTTACTACGTCCTCTATCGCTTTCCCAAGAGCAATAGACGATGAGTGTGCAATATTTATTTATTTATTACACTGATACTGCAATTAAACATTGTCTGGTGGCAATATATCATTAGTTTCGTTTGAAATAAAATTAATAACAAGGTTTAAAAAATACATATACCTACATACAACATCAAGCACTCCTCTCGTTTTTTATGAGTAACTTTTTTTTTAATATTTACATTTCTTGTTAAAGGTTTTGTGAGTTCTTCTGGTAATACATTCCACTCCAGGACCCCATGATTTAAGGAGTATTTGGCAGCATTCGTTTTTTGCCTCCTTAATTTTAGTTTCAGCGGGTGGTCATTTTTTCCCAAAACATTTAGTGGTTACAGCCTCTTCTCCAATTCCAACCAGACTGGATGTTTTGAGTAGCATTTAAACATTCCCAATAACCTATTTTCTTTCCTTCTATCTTGCAGTAGACTCCACCCCAATTCTTCTAACATGCTACTAACATTATCGGTATTATTTTGTCTCCCCAAAACGTACCTTGCTGCCTTCCTTTGGACCTTTTCCAAGCTCTATAGCAAAGCAAAGCGAATGTAGTTAGGGCCGCAATTTTTCTTTCCTCTACTATGAGAAGCCCGTATAAACAATTCTGTCATGAGGAAATATCACCAGTCATCCTGACTGGTGATATTTCAATGAACGAAACCTTACGAATATACGTAACTTGGTATTTTTAAATTAGGCATCATCATTTCGATGAGCTCACTCTACGTTTAAACTGAAAAACGCGAAGATTTTCTTTACATTCGCTGCAACTGGCTCTAATGTCTTTTTCAATTGATCCCAAAAGTAGGCCAATCATTTTGAGCAGTGGATTCTGTAATACAAGTTTTCGTGCATGAAATTTTTAAATAACCTAACGTCACCTTGTCTTTTAAAAATATCCTTAAAATAGCATTCTTGGCACATAATTGTGAAAATGTAAAGAAGCTGATGCAAAATTTGTTATAATTAACCCGTCTCCTCTATTGTTATTTTTCGATACTTCCCGCAACCTATGCCGTAGTGTGGTCTCTGACGTCGAGACACTACCCGTCCCTTTCTTTCACATGGTCATCATCACTAACAATAAGCTTAGGCAAAGTGACGCAATGACATATCCTCAAAATTTCATGGAAATATGTCAACGATGAATTGAGGTCACCTTGATTCGCTCTGGCTTCACATAGTTAAAAAAAAGTCTGTTGAATTTGACGGCTGGAGTGGAGCTATTGATCCAGACGAATGAATTGACGAAAGGAAATAGTTTCCAACGTCCACTTGAGGCATCTAGTGGGATCAGCGGAAGCCCTCTCCGTTGGACGAACGAACGTATGTCACTGGATTTGAAAAGAGTGCCGCATCTCATAAAATCTAACGCTTGTTTTTTGCCCTTCAGAATGCCAGTGGCTAGTGATCTCATCACTAAAGGAAAAACAATGCTATATGAAGGCAGCATGTTTCTCTGAAATAGAGGCATTATGTTGCCTTGATTCCTCAACCAAAATAGCGCTTATATTATAATTCAAGATAAATGGGATTCCTTTTGAATAATATACCATAAGGGTGACAAAAAGGTGTCATTATAACCTCTTTTATTTTAACCACAATCTTTTCCCTAAATCTTTTCCCTTTATCCTAAATCTTATCAATAAATGTTTCCAACCTTTGACTCATTAATAGCATTATTAATACAATTGGTATGATAAAAAAGATGATTACATGTTGCTTAGATAATTCATCGGTAATATATTTCCTGTTCAGGTAAAGAAATAACGCTATGAATAGGATATTAGCATTTTTCCATAAATATATATATCAATCTCAAAAGTTCTATAAATGATGTTCCATTGCTAGCAAAAAAATAAATTCCACTTCAACAAATTCTTGTGGGTATTTACACTTTCGCTAATTACTATGATTTTGTCATTCTATACTTTGTCTCTATACATTTATATCATATAATTTCTATCATTTCATACAGTTCTATACACTTGTTTTATTTTTATTCATTTTTGAGCAGGCTTAGTCAAATAAAAGTAGTACTTGCGAATACTCATACGCAATGAATATTTTTGATGGACCTGGGATTATTAAAGTTGATGGATTAAAAAATGTTTACAGACAACATACATCATTAGCTCTTGCCTGTGATAGTGTGCTGTTATTTTTCAATCTATCCCTAATAGAATCACAGATTAGCCCTAAAACTCTTTTAATGCCCCAAAACGTGCATTTTCAGTATTTTGTGAATAATTGTAGGATTCTTCAATATTGTAGCTTCTACAGAATTATACATATTTTTTCTCGGAAAAACTATAGAGTGAGAGAGAGTAAAACATTTTATGTGAGTGTTTTTCTTTTCTTGCGAGAACAATTTTGCCTAGCTTTGTCATACACGGAGTGCAGTATGATTTTTGAAAGTCATTCAGAGCACAAGTCGGTGCATTGTCAAATTGGTTTTTGTTGTAGCAATAACGGCATTATTACCATTACCATTCACTGCACATAAATTTTCTTAAACGTTTAATTCCTTTATGTGTATCGTTTACTACGTAAATGTTCTCTCCTATACATGCAGTGCTCCTATGAGAGCTCCATTACCATTCACTGCACATAAATTTTCTTAAACGTTTAATTCCTTTATGTTTATCGTTTACTACGTAAATGTTCTCTCCTATACATGCAGTGCTCCTATGAGAGCTACTTTAAGAATAGACATTGAAGAGTATACTTGTTGTAAATATGCATTGAATTTATCTATTACCCCCCGAAGCAATCTATCATGGGGCTCTTGGGACTCTGGGCCCTTCTTTTACAGATTTTCTTTCTACTTGCTTTCATGAGCCTGCAGGAAAATCTGCCAGAGGCATGAATATCCTTTGAAAATCAAATCTCTGATGGTCAAGGAAATATACTATTGTTGATTTCATAGAAAACTGTCAGATTTTTCAGCTACAAACATGATTTTCAGACATTAACGAAGCGTCAAAGAAAATCGATTGAAAGAATTAGGAACAAAATTTATTCAGCCATCCGATAAAAACATTCCAGTCCTCTATTATGAGTGAAAGTACTTTTAAAAAGCTAAAGATGAAACCACTGCACTGAACCCAATGCTAAGCATGGACCACCAGGGACCACCAAGGGGGGCCTTTGGGGGCCCTGAGGGATTTTTAATATAACCTTTGTTACATTGAGATATATTTTCTTAGTACATGCCAAATTTCAGCTCAATTGGTTCAGTAGTTTTTGCGTGATTGAGCAACAGACAGACATACACCATTCAATTTTTATATATTGGTATGATGATGATATTCTCCCTGAAAACATTTACATAAATTCAGGGCATATATAATTATGTTAGATGCTCTAGGTGAAGATTTTCCACTTGAACGTGATTGAAACATCAACTCATTGCCAAATTTTAGTGTAGGGAAATTGAAGAAGCAAGATAGTTAAACGATAAGTATAAACGTTTCCTAATCTGCAATTCCAGTTAAATTACAGTTCGTGCCTCTGGCACACTTTAAAGGAGTTACAGAGTAGCAACATGCATTCTATTCTCTCCCAGGTCCAGTGCGTGCTAGTCTGCGTGGTCGCATTAATGATGTGCTACAGGCGATGTGAACTTCAATTTTCCTGAGGTACAGCGGTATTGATTTTTATCGACTTTGCTTCTGTCTGCCTCACTGAAGTTTCTTTCTCATGCCCCGACTTTTAATACCCAATTTTACTATACATATGTGGCTTGTACAATATCTTTTTCGTCTTATCTTTTTTGGCGTAGTTTTGTAACTGCATCGCACCTTCTTATATTTGCGCTGTTATTCACTTATAGATGTGAGAAGTAGCGGGAAATTAATAGCTGCTGGCCATCTGATTTTGCAGGTATAAATGCAATATATTTCATACATGTAGTCAAATCTGAAATTTGAATGCATGATTCATCAATAAAGGAGCGGGATTCCATTGCAATGCAGATTATTCATAAATAACAATCTCTGAGCGTGGCAACGCCTCATAAGTTTTCTTTTGGAGGATCTCAATCATCACATTTTCATTTTAATTAAGTTTTTAGTCAGGTTTTAATCTGGTGTTCGTAGAACGATGAAACTTCAACAAATGAGGAAATGATTCTTGTATGGGAAAACGAAGCAGACTTAAGTCGATGCATTGAGCAATACGTACGGGCTGAAACATAAGTATACACTTAGAAGGTATTTGTTAGATCATCTTACGGACCTTACCTGTTCTTCAATGAGATAAAAATAAGTAGCCAATGCCGTCTTGCGAAGCAACTGAGCAGGCATTGGATAAGTCTCCTCCAAATTTCTCATCTTAACATAGCTATGAAAGGAATACACCATCACCATCTCTCCAAGTGAGCATTTTGGTACATCGCCTTTACAGAAATGTTGACGAAAAAGTCTCAACTCGGTTGATTGTGAATTTTCCTAAAAGAAAAGCGCCTTAGCCAAAGACCTTTCATTTACACGAGCACGAAATGAGGAAAAGAGTCATTTTCTTGGTCCTGAAATGAATCATGAGATTGCGGGTCTCCATTCGTGGGGCTGGACCCTTCTCCCGTCTTTTCCTCTTTCGGTCGATGTAGTGGTATTACCCTGAATGCCCGACGCTCACTCTCCCTCGGGAATATTTCTCACCTTCCACCTTTTTGCAATACGCCTTTCTGTAACGGGTGAAAGAAAGGACAAGGGTGGATCTTTGCAAACCTCGACGCCCTCCTTAACCCTTGTTTCAACTTCTCCCTTACCATTTCCCAGCCATTACTCGTTTACATTCACTAACCCACGTTGCTGCCACCCCCTTGCTGCCTTTCTCGCTTTCTCAACATCTAACGAGTACAGGCGCTGACAATCCAAAGATCGATCTGACACAACCCTGTACCCCACAGCTCACAATCAGCTAACTCTTCAATTCCTGCATAAGGTTTTATTTTTACATCTCACGTGATTTAATTCCATCTCTGGTCTTCCTCGGAAAATTTTTCCAATCATTTCTCCTTTCAGTATTGTTTCAAAAAGGCATCTGTAACGCAGAATGTGTCCAAAAAGTTTGTATTTTCTATTAGGGTCTGATTTCATAGACCGTATTTTCTCCCCAACTCTTCGTAAGACTTCTTCATTATTCAAAATATCTTCGTACATGTGATCTTCATTGTTATTCGTTAAAACCACATTTATATTTCTTCCAATCTCTTAAGTTCTAACGCAAATATCGCAGCTCATTTCTCGAAGCCAAATGATTGAAATGTAATATAAAACAGGTACATAGTTTTAATAGGTCCATTAAGTAGGTGACTGGATTTCTAGCCAACCTGTCAGTGTGAGAAGACTGTGAAGGCAGTTAAAATCAAAATACAAGATATTGCGACGCCCAATAGTTATACTTAACAATAGTAAGATCCCATCAAAATCACTCAGGGTAGGAAATTTAGGGTTAAAAAACGCGAAAAGAAATTGGTCGACATCATAGGTCTGTCTGCGTTCTGCACGAAGGAATTTATTCTGACCTTTGCGGAAGTAATTACGTCTCTTCATTATTTTATTTCCACCTTAATGGGCTCAATTGATGCGACAATGAAAGGAAATGCCCATTGACTCACGGAGTGCGTCGCACGCGTACTTAATAATGCTGATTAAAGGAATACGCATTGCATTAAAAAGCCTGCTTTTGTATCGATTCCAAATATGGAGAAAACTTTCCAAAATAATTGAATGTTGTAGTGTCCAAAACCACTTCCTATGTTTGTCAGTGATTTAGAAAAGAATACCTAAAATGTGTATGTGAGACATGCGTTTACATATACATACACAAACTAAAGATATATTTGTTGTACCTTAGAGCTATAATACACGAACAAGGGAAATTTGATTCTTTAGATTATTCAATACTGATGATTTGCAACGTTTTGGATTTTAATTGCTTGGTCGCAATGGCGATTTGAATTCTGCGTTCAAAGCTTGTATTTTTTATTTTTTTTATCCTTCATGCGTGCATGCTCTATCCTCTTAATTCTTTTAATCCAATGGATGGATGATCCAAGTGCAATTTTCCGCAAATATAAAACTTTAATTACTTTCTAGGTTTCAATGTTACTACACCCATCCTAATCATAACGTAACAGTATTACAACCTTGTTCAGAATTATAGTTTCATTTATCTGACAAAAGTTGCACATGGATCATTTATTTGCCAAGCTTATTGATCCACACCATATAGCTAGAATTTTTTATATTTGCATTGCTACGAAATTACCGCGCTGGTGTAAAAAAATACAATATTATGCACTCAATATCCTGAAAACGAAAAATGGCTCATGGGGCCATGCATCTTACCTTTATCATGTCGCACTTATAAATCTGCGGTTGTAAGAGCCTCATGTAATATATTATAGAGAGTATAGAAGACAAAACGTTTTTTACTTTGGGGAATCTCCATAATCATGTTATTATTGACATCGCATTGCGATTTGGGGTAAAGACTTGTGTCGAAAGAAGAGGGTAGTTATTGATAAATTTTCATTATTTTCAATGAAAATATTAATTTTATCTGTGCAAACCGCTTTCCTCTACTGGAAAACGGAAGGAAAACAATTTAATTGAGAGTGATACACAAAGCGAAGAAATTACTTTTTTTTCTAATCTTCGTATTGTTTTCAGGGATGAACTATATATTACAAAATTAATATTATGAAAAATACAAAATGCTTCATCAGGTTTTGTGCTTGCACTTCATAAGTTCACCCTATTAGGTATGTTTTGCCGAAAGTTTCAGTAACATGGATTATGAAAAAACAAACTGCACTGAAGAAATAATAGTGAGCAAAATGTTGGTGGTGAGAGCATCAACTTCCCATTACGAAGACCATGGTTCTGGCGGAGATATATCACTGACATCCCAATCCCTACTGGGTAGCAAAGTGGAGAGCACTTAAAGTCATTACTCCAACCGTCGAATGGGACGTAAAACGGTTGTCCACTAGGCTATTGCTTTCTCCGGATTTCTCCTCACCATTCCTCCTTGTGCAAATAATTCGTCCTTACCAACCTACCCACCCGTCTTTAATGAGACAAATGTTCTCAATAGTCAGTCGCCACTTATCTCGACAATTTCCAGCCCTAACTGTGGCGAAGATGTTTTTAAGTTAACTCCTGACTTTGACGCTAAACGAAAGAATACTTCTACTAACCAATAAAGTGAGCAAAACAAAATAAACTTTCTTACCCGAAAGATTTATCTGCTATCGTAAGAGGCCACAGAATGAGTAAAGAGAAAAGTGTGAGTGATGTTCAAGGAGTTTGTCCTAGGAAGATGAAGGTAGAATGAGGATTGTGGTGGTGATAGAATATAAGCGCTGGGATGAAGGAAGAGGGAGAGCCCTGGATAAAAAAATCTAATGTAAGGATGAAGGTGAAAAAGGGAAGAAGGTGGTGGGGTAGGGTGGAAGTGGTGGGGGTGGTGGAAGAGGGTGGTGGCAGGAAGGAGTAAAAAGGGAAGGAGAGGCCAAGGGATCGTGAGGTTATTCACACAAACCCATCTTGGGCGACGATCCATGCGGACAAAGTCCAATATTTGCTCCCGAGCTTTGAATTTCAATTCGATCTTTGTTCGTCAGTCTAATACCCCGTTGATCCTTCCCTCTCCCCACGGACTTACCAACACAAACGCACAAACGTTGCCCTGACCCCTGATCCCATCCCTCAACTCCGCTCCAATTTCCAGTCCCACGCATTCCTCCTCACTCCGAAACCCCTGACTCATTCCTGGCCGCCAATTTACTCGACCCTGTCCCCTTCAACCTCATAAACCCTTCAGTGTCTCACTCGACCTCAATCCCGATACCTTAGGGTTGTGAGCTATTTTTTTTATCTTTGCAAATCGTAAGTTTATGTCAAAAAATAAATACTCATTCGTTACATTTAAGGGGTAAATTTATCCATCAAAAGCTCCACATGGAAATGTTTTGGAAAGGCACCGAAAAAGGCACCCTGGCATTTTGGCTTTGATTTTGACGTCATTGGGCAAAAAACAGTGCACCGTAGCACTGAAAAATGCTAAACTTGCATGAAAACGTAGAATACTCTAATAGTGACTTGCATTTCGCTTGGCTACAGGAACTTTGTTTCCATTTAAAGAATTTGGAATATCATTCACTTCAACCACAGTTCAATTTTCTAGAATCCGTTGCATAAATTGCTTAGCATAAATCTTTGCCATATGTGCATGGGTGCAAGTCCCAGCCGCTCGTTGTTGGTGATTTGAACAAAGGCAGACGCAATAATGCCTAGTTCCTACACAAAACGTAGACATATTATTTTTAGACATAGGACTATTGGGAATTTCCATTATTTCTTTTGGCGAATGAAATGTTTTGCGTATTCGAAACTACTCCTGAATAACAAGGCGCTAATTAAATTTACAGTGTCCATATGGTTCCACCGGAAAATGAATTACATTATATATAATTCATAACCTGGCTACTCACAGAAAAACTTGCCTTCTGTTTGATGTGAACAATCAAAATCCTACCTTTACACGCTCTTTTTGTCACAAATTGAACTTGGAATTACGTGGTGTTAAATGTGAAAATGGATGAAACATGGGAGAATATAGTTATTTTTCTGTCTAGTCTAAATGCCATTATCGCGGAAAATCTGCATTTACAAACAAAAATCTCTCAATGAAATGAATGGCGATAACATTGAGGTGCAAAGTCATATTATTTTTTTGTTTTGAGCTAATTGCAGGAAGGACTGAAATCAAAATTCATTAGTTCAACAAAAAAAGCTAGCTTGGCAGTCGGCTCCCATGGCTGAAATGAGTTAATAAGAGCAAATTCGTCAAATCTTCTCCATATTATGTGACTTTATTGTGGTTTATAATAGCTTAGGCTTATTTTTACATAATGCGGTATTTTTTCAGCTATAATGGTGGAGTTCAGTATTTGTTTTGACTCAATACAGTCGCGGTGGAAATCCCTTGACAGCCATATTCCCCACGGCCCTTGCTACCCATCGTAATTCGGGTCAATAAGGCCCCTTCCAATCACCCGCTCGCTATCCGTCGCCGCTTTTCCTTATCCAAGTGATAAACAACGCGACGGTATGTCTGTCCCTCGCTCTTCTACGGTGTCTCATCAAAGCGGCGTCGGCGGAAAGCAATCACTGATACATTCGCACTACAGTCGAACTCCCTCCGTCAATTGCTGTTCCCTAGGGTGTCCCTTGTATGGTGTCCCTAGGGTTCGCTAGGGTTTCCCTACTTATGCTTGAAACGCAAAATGCGGAATTTTTTTGTTCAACTTTTTTTAAATATTTTTTTTCTAGTTAATGTGTTTACCAAATTAAAGCGTATTCGAATGATTTTTACCCGTGCCACAGGGTCGGTTCAGTGGAGATACAGGGCGACTTTAAGAAATAAAGTAAACATTTGGTCAAAGTATGTTTAAATTCGCAAATTGACTTAATAACAATGTTTTTATTTGTTTTGAACCTAATACAGGTTTTGAGACAGGGATTGAAGATCTCGATAATCGCCAGTCGTGTGGTCTTTCTAAATAATGAATAAGTTATGGGTACTTATTGAGCGGAAATAGAGTAAAGTTCTCACAAATTCTTTTGTCATGTTACATTACCTTAAGCATTGATTCCATGAATTTCAGCCGTCATTTTTCCCGCATGATCACCCGCAGTCAGCAATCCAAAGATAGGTTCACTTTGCCTCTCTAGTCCACTCTCCTCTCGGCTGAACTTTGTATTCTCACTCGATCTTTCATTGCAGGTGAAATAATTAAATTACTTTGATTGTAATTTGGAGACAAGTGGGAATAGCAGCCAGGACTTCGTAAGTAGAAATGTGTTCGTTAAAAAACACGGGTGTGGTCAAACAATGGGTCTACTGATTAAGGTGACATTTTGTATGACTTTAACGGAAAGATAGGCGAAGAGTTTAGTGTGGTGTGCAGCGTTTTATGGTTCAGAAACGTGGGTTCAGAGAAAAGAGGACGATAATAAGCTGCAGGAGTTTGAGATGCACGATTGGAGGGGAATAAAGGAGCGTGATGGACTGAAAGGAAGACGAACGAGGAAATATGATGAGCGAAGTGTGAGGAGAGGGAGCTTCTTGAGCAGATATCAGGCGTGGAAGGGGGTTGGAATGTGTAACGAGGGGTGATGGTCGTATTGGGAGGGGAGCATGTTGGGTGATTTTTTCAAGAAAGAGAAAAAGGATTTGACAGACGGGATGAAGAGAGGTGACGTATGCGGATTACTTTTCCTCTCTTCCATCTAAACGCAACTTACCAAGTAATTCACCACAATGCTTTCATTTGAACTTCCTTCATAATTTGCCAGTTGCTTTCGATTAATATTCCATTACAATTGTTACCTATCATACCTCCTTCCAGTATTTCTTAATAGGTTTTGGTGTCTCAGAATGCGTCCAGTAAGTTTGTCTCTTTTAACTCAAAATGTTATAATTATTATTAGGGAAAATACAGTTTGGCAAATAAAATAAATTGATTGCGGTGTTTAAAATTATTGCTAGTGCTGAAATAAAATGGAAAATAAACGCAAATGTATACGAAAGTGGGTAATAAAATTTTCAGATTTTGGTAAATAATAACAGTCAAATGTGTCGGTAAATTGACAAAGTCAATATTCTATAAAAACTATATTCTGGTAAATAATAGCATGTGGAGTTTTGAAAGGACTATGCTAATTTTACCCTGGTTTCCAATGTAAATCGAAAAAAAATACAATTCCATTGCACTAATTTTAATATTAAAATTTAATTGATCATTATTCAAGTATGTTGTCATACGACTCTCCTTTTACATTTTTTTACAGAACACTGTGAAATATAAGATATAAATTTAATTTAAATCAAATTCACTTAAAAAATGACCACATTATTTCCAGATTTTCAGTTGGTAGGTTTGTGCGGAAGTCAGAAAGAACATTTCCATAATACGAAAATACCCTTTCACTGTCCACATTTGAAGGAGGAATCCCAAGTGCTTTAACACAGCTCCACAAAGAGTTGATGCCCTTCTTTCATGCATAAAAGAGTTTTTAAAATGTTAACGTCATACCCACCTTTCTGAAACACAAATATTGGTGCCTGCAAGGCAAAAATACTTGCAAGAAAACTTGGCATGGTAACTATTCGGAGAGAGGGAACTTTCTTGACATTTGAGTGATGGTTTGAGTCAAATATGTTACTAGTGATGTTCAGCGGCTCAAATAATCCACCCATACAATTGAAAAAACATTTTCTCATCTTACGAAAATTATGAAACTAGTTTGGAGTGGCATTTATCTCCCAATACTTGTATTAGAGAAGATCATCTTGCGGCTGATTTGAAATTTGCAATCTCCAAGTTAGTTGCGTCACCAAAGACCCCATTACTGACAAGTGAGAATAAATTCTTAATTTCGCCAACATTAGATGATAGGTTATATACTAAAGGTAATTTTGAACCCGTTAAGGCCACTATTGTGTCGACTAAAAGCCGACCATGTTCAAACAAAGAAACAGCCGAACATTTGATACCGATGAACTCATCCGCTGGAAATTGTTATTGAACTCATGGAAGTATTCAACTGCTCGTTTTCTTTCTTCAGGAGAATTTTTTGCGGCCGGTTTCGGGCGGGTTAGGAAGGAAAGGGTTAAGTTATTCCACTAAATTCTCTTACTGTGTTGGCTGAAGTCAAGTAATCCACCTAGTCATGACTGGCAAGGGGTACATTGGTGGTTTATTTTCACCACTTGGATATTGTTCTTAAATTATTATACAGAGTGGTGTTTAAGTTTTCTGGTGTTTAAAAATGCTTCCTTACGGTTTTCTTCAATTCGGGCAACTCATCCAGGCCAATTACTTGCAAAAGAATTTAACTTGTGTTCCCAACGCTGAAAATGTACCATCTTTCCACAAAAAAGAAATTTCATGGAATTTACTCACGTAGTCATATTCCTTGCTTATTCTGTGACAACACTAATAGTATTTTCATGCTGAATCTCAAACTTATTCAGTACTGCTACAATGCCTCATGAACATTCTGCGCCTGCTGCATTTTCAAGTTCTCTCAACCCTCCCTCCCCCTATATCACTGTCTCATCTGCACGGGAAAGAACACGGAGGACGAAATAATCATGCAACGATATTTTCAATCTGTTTGCTTCATTACAAAATAAACTACCACTGATTTGTCCTTTTCTGCTCCTTTTATCCCTTCTTTATTCTTGTCTGCGATCCCCGTAACATTTGCAATCCTTAATGTCTTGGCCCATTGAAAATCTCCCGATCCTGATATAAATGTGCAGATTTTAGGTTTTAAGCAAGTCATTTTATGGAATTGTTGATTTTGTAACTGCCAGCACGCATGTGACACATTTATTTACCCTTTTTCTACAACCTTAGTCATATGCCCTTTTCTGGGGAAGTTTTGCTTTGATAAGACCCCCAGAAAATTATAAAATGAAGTGTTGCATCTCTATCTGTATCTTCCTCGCAATTTCTACGGCCTTGGTAAGAGATTATCACTTCAAGGCAATATAACCTTTGATGGACTTGTCTTTACTGCGCTTGTGCCTATCATTTTCCACATGCTTCACACAGGAATTTTATTCTGGTCAAATTATTCATCGCACTGCAATATTTCCACGTGATTATCTTATTTTTTTCCACAAACATGTAAAAGCCTTCTTCTTTAAACTCCCTTTCACGGCTGAATATTGATAAGGCCTTGGGCATAGCCTTTTGTACTTTCTGAATAAGATGATATGATCATCCACTCAGCACTCACACACTATATAAAATAAATTGGGCACTCCCGAAGTTTCATTCCAAGTGTCATGTGTGAATAAATTGCTACGTTGTCAGCACCATATCAAACTGAGTGGTTAATCTAGCCGGGAGCGATTGTTTCCATTTCATTTATTTTTACCGTTGAATTGAATAAGACCGATAACAACGTTACCAGCAACACCATTGCTGGCAGGGATTAAATAAATCCTGTTTTACAGTATTCATAAGTTTGCCGAGCCAACCACCAGCCACTGGAGTAAATGCTACCACGCTCTCAACTTATCATCACCATTTGGGCAGCATACATTTTGGAAACAATTTCACTTTATTATCATTGACAGATTAGTCCCGATTTTTCATCGCCGGCCTGCTATTGCTTTCAGAATCTGTAGCATATTGTGTTTGTCCATCGCTATTGTGTTTTCTTTCGTCATTGAATAGCTTCGTATCAATGAATTAAGAAATGAGCTCCTTAAAATACTATGTTGTTACGTTGATTTCAACTCATTTGAGTGATGCTATGCGAAAGCACCTGGTGCCCTAACGAAAAGAAACGGCTGGTGTCCTAACACCCCCCGCCACATGCCTATTGAGGCGGCTTGCGGGGTAGTATATGTGATGTAGGTGAATAGTTAGTACACATTTTAATTTTATTTTATAAAATAATAGCAATGCCATCAACGATATAATATTACTCTCCGCGCAACTTAACGAACGTTTTTTCAGCAAGAAAGTTGCATGGAGAAAATGAAGCCGATGTTTTATATAGAAAATGGCTTCCTCACGCTTTTAAAACCAAACCAAATTAATGCACCGAGTTTGCTGACCGGTTTTCCATGAACAAAGCCAATGAGTTCACAATGGACCCATTATGGACTTTTATGATACGCACACCAGCACTTCCGCAATTATTAATTCCTTCTAAAATGGAAAAAATTACATTCTAAGCCTTTGACATTTTGGGACATTGGTCCAAAGACCATGCAAACACAATGCGCTTTGATGTTCTGTTTTGAACAATATGATTTAAAAAATGTATAACGATACATAACTTCCTAAATATATCATTTCAATTAAACTCATAGGCAAGTGTGGTAAGAAAATGGTAAAAATAGATACTTCAATTGATACATTTGTCAGTATTACCTATCAATATAAAACCAAATGTTCATTTATGTCATGACGATTCTTATGTCCACTAGCAGACAGTACAGGTTTATTATAAACCAGCAATAACAAGCATAAAAATTATAACAATAGGCATTAATGATAATCGTTCAGTAATATAAGAAGCAAGAAAATATTTTCTGCCATTTAGATGCATCAAATTAGAGATTATAAAATATTCGGAACTTCCCAAATTATCTCTAATTTCGTTAATTAAATCGCATTTCAAATGCATAATTATGGTGAAATTCGCTGTAAATACAAAAAGTCGCTCTTTTCTTGTAACCGGCAGAAAACGCTTGTGAAATTATCATGTCCCTACTTGTTATCTTATATATTTATCTCAAACTGTTCTTTGGACTCTATGGTGATTCTCTTTGTCCATTTAATCTTTACCATTGTCCAATAATGACATATTTGTGCCACTTTCAAACTATTGTTACCATCCAATTTTCACTGCCGGTGAAGAACAAATAATGTCATCTAGTCTAAAAACGGACGGTTTCCATTTTTGTCCGCACATACCTTTCTTCGCCTTTCTCGAATATAAGCCATTGCTCTAATTCCCACCCATCTTAACGTCATATGGTCACCATATCATGCTCATTTATATTGATGAAGAATACTGAATTGCTTGGATTTGATTTTTCAATCTGTGAGCAGTAATAAATGTGGTGTTACAGTAATGACTTCGCATTCTCAAACCTTCATGGATTGATTTTTATGTAAAAAAAGATTTTAAGGAAGAAAGGAAAGTACGTGACAGAGGGATATCTATATATTGTGACAAACTGTGCGAAGGTATAAAATTACTTGGGCTGAGTCAATCTAGACGCGGCAAATAAAAGTGGTGCATCTCAACTTACGACTTTGCATGCTTCATGCTTTACTTTTTGCTCGTAAACAAACGACGAGTTCGTGATCGGGATATTTCTGGCACTATTTTCATTTTTTGTTACAACGAGGACGCCGTAAAAGACTGTTGCTTATGCCGAAATGGATTTCCAGGAAGTCATATCCTGAAAGGTTTAACCTCAAGTTCCTTTCGTGAGGCATTCCAAGAAGTCAGCCCTTAGAGTATAAGGTAGCGAAAAGGTGAAATTAGTCGGCAAGGGAAAACGTGGGCGACAGTGGCCGAGGAGGGATGGAACGGAAGATAGGGAGTAAGGATCGGTGGAGAGGCAAAGGTCTCCACATATCCCTGGAGAAGGCGTAGGTGGGGGAGGGGAGATAGGCAGGAAGGAGGCAAAGTTGGAAGTGAATATCGAGAGACGGGGATGAAAAGAGCTTCGAGGGAAAGTGGATTGGACTTATTTTCTCATCTTCAAATTTTGATACAAGCCGAAGAGATCAAAATGGAGATGGCGATCAAAATGTTTATAATCCCCAGGGCACATTGCTGTAGAAGTATAGCAATTTCGGTAACTTTATTTTTTAAAGACGTAGTGAAATATTTAAAGGCAACGTTTTCGGTCTCTATTACTGATATTGTGAAGTGGCAAGACGTCCTAACAATAGAACGGACCAACTTAATCAGACAAGAGGTGTTGGAGAGCGATTCTAGTAAAATTGATAGCGGCAAGTTGTGATTGTGACTTATATTGCAATTATTTTCAGCGGAGTTGTAAGCGTTACCGCATTATCAACAATGTTAGCATGATCTTACTCTAATAAATACGATGATAAACATCTTTCACGAAAAATTACTTATCCACAGGAATACTACCTTGGAAAGAACCTTGAGGTTAGAATGAAAATTGGGAATTTGAAGAAGTCTTCTTATCTTCATCACAAAAATTAACTAGATTTTCTCAATTGGATGCTTTTTGTAATTTATGCTATGTATACCTAAGTGCTAACTTACTTGTACATTTTAAAAAATATTGTGATATTTAAAAAAATATTTCCCTGGTAATAGTAAAATTACATAATTACTACCACAGCAACCTTGAAGGTGCTCATAACGTAATTAGAATTAGGTGAAGCTATGCAGGATGCTGAGGCCACAATTTTTGGGCTGGCACACTGACAGTATTTCATTTAATATAATAAACCCCTCTGTACTCAGCACGTCACCATTGCTTTGGAAAACAGATGCTAAGCTCTGACTGAGCTATCTAACTTCATTACGTAAATTCAAGACTGGTAATTACAACAATGAAAAGGTTTTGGCACCTTATGGTTAAACATTATTATTATTTAATGAAATGAATATATATTTAAGAAAGTTACATGTTACTCTGCGAGCAGCCGGAAAGGAGAGCGACAAGGGAGTTGGAACACCGGCCATGAAATAGTGTGGGATAAAGGAAAGGAGATATGATGAGGTGGAGGATAAAAAATATTCATCTGATAAAAATGAATTTCATGATCCACATATTATTTTGTATTATTAAATATTGCCACAAGTATTATTTTGACCTGTTACTTACTAATAATGTTACCGGAATTTAACTGGAGTGCAATCCTAAAAAACACTTTGCGAACCTAGAATAAATAATGAAATACTTAGGCGATAAGCCTCCAGAGCAATTTAAAGAGATAATTTCCGGTTTCTTTGGGATAATCGCTGAAAAATTAGTAATATGTTACCCATTTGATTTTTGCGTGAAATGTTTAACGAGAGGGTTATTGTCCGAAAGGAAGTTGTAACCTAACAAATAGCGTTCAGGTGATTTCAGTTCAGTGTTGTTTCGTTGAAACTGAAAAAAAGGATGAGAAGTTTTCAAAACATTTCACAATGAAGTGAAGGCCATTCATTCAGCAAAACAAAAGGGCGAAAGGGAGAGATCCAAGTTGCTCACATACTATATACAGGATTTTCGAGTCGGGCACGGCAAGTGCTGCCACTACCCGAGCATTTTATTAGGTTTCCTAAGCTGCCACTCGCGGCGCTGACACTCGGCAGGGATCTGAACATGTGGCGAAAGACATTCTTAAATTCTAAAAAACTTAACTCACTGGCTTTAAAATGGAAAACTATTGTTTATAGCGATTTAACTCGAAGCAGGCACATGCACTTCCACTTCCACAATGGAGAATATCGGGAATAAATAGATCCCTATTCGCTACAGCGCTGCGATGCGGACAATTTGGAAGCTATTAAAAAGCTCGCGAAATGACAGCAGAAAACAGCGCTTCTCGTGGCCGAGTCGCCAATCCTGTATATAGTATCCGTGTTGCTCACACACGACCGAATTCACCCGAGCGTCCATTCGCGGAGCTAGCGCCGGAAGTGACTGATGGCGCGATGAAAGAGAGAAAAAGCCGGGAGCTTACCTCCCGCCATTCGCCGCGCGGACGTCACTTCCGGTTTGCGAAAGTGTTTGACTCCTAGTATGCGCCCTCTGCACGCGTGACACCCCGCGGCGGCTTCGGGGAAGCGCAGTGCACTGAAGCGCCGGCGCCGAAAGTCGCAATGGAAATCTATTGTTGCCCGGCGGACGCCACGCTTTGGATTCCATAATCGGGTGGCGTCATTATTTCGTCCCCCGTGGGATTTCGGGAGCCACCATCCCTCGAAACTCCCTCATAACAAACGAGCCTCAATGAACCCCTCCTGTTTCCAGCGCTGTTAGGACGACACATGTGTCCTTCCCCTATGGCCACTCAATCCAGCAAATGCGGTTTTGCGTTCGTGTGAGTTGGTGTCAACAGTGGCGACGCCTATTGCAGCCGGTCGCGAGAAATGATTGCTCCCCGTGTGTGATCCAGCTAGTGATGTTTGTTTCGCACTTTCAGGTGATCGCGGGTGCGACCTGCGAAGCTCTCCGGGGTCTGTGGGGGTGGGTTATGAGGCGGCCGGCCGTAATCTCTCGCTGAAATTGTCTGTTGGCGTGAACGTGAGAAAAACCCCTTTGAAACGAGATTTGGTAAAAAAAATACTCACGGGCAATAATTTATAACGCCCGCACCCAGACGCATAGGATCAAGTTGTCCTAAGGTGATACAGCATTCGAGCCTCTTGTCTGATACGCTTCCACCTCCTAGGGTATGAGAACGGATACGGGGACTGTTACTGAGCTTGCCGATAAATATTCACGATTGCACTCCTGCTGGACAACAAGTTATTTCCTTCCGCTTCGTTGGGAATTAATTAAAAGGAATATTCTCTCCAGAGTAATTTTTAACCCCAGCTTTTACTATTCATATTTTTTTAATGGACACGGAAGAGTATGACCCAAAAAGTAATGCATTCCTTTTGTATATAAAATTTTAATTACCCATTAAAATGCATATAACTAGGCGCAATTTGATAGCCTGAGTGGGATTTTTATTTAACCTTTAAATTTTCTCTCATAAGTCAAGCCAGTGAGTGATATATCATCAATACAGCCTTATCCTTAAAATACACGAAATGTAGCATCATTTTATGCACAAATAACCATGTCAGGCAGAAGATGAAGGCCATTCACAGTCTAAATCTATTTTTGCGTTTGGTGTTTTATGTCTTCTTTTCGACGTAACAGACAATTGTGAATATGGTTAAACATAGAACTTTAATGTAATTAGGTTTTTCAGCGGTACTTTATGCTGCTTACTTATGTAATGACGCTATTAAAGGATGGTGTTTTAATTATTTCTGCTGTTAACTGGCAAACTAAACGGATTCATTTCCATTTACGTGACTTTGTATTCCCCTTCTATCATTCTTCATCGTCTTGAAAAATTATAATTCTTACCATGAAACCAAAGAAACCAAAAGATACTGAAACAGCAATTAGGCGGCTGTATTAAAACCGAAATGTGAATAAAACATAGTTTAGCACTAGACACTCTTGCCTAAAATTATTTGTTTGCTTTAAAAACAATGAAGGATAATAATGACACAATGTTGACCACATTTTTGTAATGGAATTGCAAATAAATTGGTAAATAATCTACTTCTTTTTTAATCATTTAAAGACATTCCCCACCTCTTTATATTCGTACGTTTATTCCAGTCTATTCTCTGAACGCCCGTAAATTTATCTGATCGATGACTTTTGATTTTATTTTTATGCAGCGTTCTTCGGGATGAATACTACGTTTTTCGATTGGATAAAAAATGGCTACCGAATTGCAATTTATGTTATATCGGTTAATATATTTTTATTGGAAACTCTCCACATGAACAATGATTCTAGTCACTGTATTCGCGAAACAAATCCCGTTCGCCAAGCAATAACGTTTGGAGGCTCTTCGTTTACCTCGCTTTACTGCCTCCGAAACGATCTCTTCCTCTGCCGCCGCCGTCGGCGGTTTCTCCAGGGCCGTATCATTCAATTTGAGAGATGGGAGGTGGAAGCGACTTCTCTAAATTAAATCGTGATTCTCGCTGTCACGGAGTCGAGTTTCACTCTCCGGCAGTGAGTACTCCAGTGGGAGGCCCCGAGTTTTTCTGCGTGCGCGTTTGTCCACCAGAGTGCGTGAGGTCGCCGTTCTTTATTTCCCGAACTCATTTCGGTGTTACATGCAGTCCTCAAAACTGCCCTTTTGGCCGCGCGGGTCGCTCCCATTGTTCTCATAATAACGGGGTCACCGGGGGGATATTTTTGACCGTCGTTTTGTTGTTATCCACTTACGTCTTCATCCTCACTGACCCCCCTTCCACACTTTCCCTCCCCTCCACTGAATACGTCATCCCCCTGCACCCCCTTCTGCCCCCTTTCCTCCCCTCACTCACATATACATATATATATATTTTTGTATGTACACCTTCGTCCCTCCCTCCATCGCAACGCCGGCCATCCATCCTGCGACACGGTAAGCCTGCCCACAAGCGCCCCACGGTCCCATGAATTTGCAATACAAATTAAATGAGTCCTCGCATATGAAAACACCGTTGAGACCAAGAAATTTATTCACTGCGAGAATGTTTCAGCATGGAATGGCCAGGGTTATGAGCGGCCGGCTCGACCGTCACGCTGTTGCCCAACCCAGTCCGCAAAACTACCCCCGACTCTTGTCTCTCTCCTCCCATCTGCCCCCTGGTGAACTAACTGCGAAGCTCTCTCCCCCCCCCCCCCATACCATGCCTTTGGTAGCAAACTTTCAACTTTCCCTCCCTCTCACTCTATTTCCGGTGCCCACTACTTCCATTTCATTTGCGTCCTCATTTCCCGAAATTCCCTCCCCCCCGCCCCCACCCCTTCCCCACACCCTTAGTCCCTCCCTCCAGCCCGGCCAGCAATTCTTGTGTTAATCATGTCACCGGTTTTCCTTTTTCATTATTCCCGATGACAGTCCGGGAAAACATGCTACTTGAATGAATTAATGCAAAACGGGAGGGAGATAAAATTTTGAAAAGAAGAAAGGGGGAAAAAAAGAACAGATCACAGTAGCGTTGGGACCGAAGTGTTTCCCTCGCTGCACGCTGGTTTCGTAAGCGGGTGAGGGCTGGAAATTTTCGAATACGCACGCAATTATGAGTATTGTGAATTTGTGCGTTTGTTAATCTTGTTGAAATGCATACATTTTCATGCAATTGTTTGGTTAAATTCTATCGCAAGTCGGTGTGCCAATAGAGCGTTTGTTGATTAATCACTTTTATTTTTATTCAGCGTCTGGTGAAAGTTCAATGCAAACGTGATTAAGCGCATGCAAGTGCTGCTGTTAACATTTCTTTTAAAAACGATGCAAGTGGTGCATTGTATGGCAATTTTTTATTCAAATTCCTCTGGGGTACTGCAATTTCAGTGCGCTAGATTGAAGCGCTAAGCAACAGATATAAAGTTCCTGAGTTTGAATTCGGGTGACGCCCCCGTGGAGTATCCTCATAGTTCCAATCATTGAGAGTCTCTGCCAGATCTTCATAGGGTACCTCTGAAAGGAAACTGGCGTTCTACTCTGAATATGTGAGCTTCCCTCTCCATTATGCGAAAGCGTAACTCTTGTCACACTTTAGAGCAATTGGCTTTATAATTAGAAAAAACTGAAATGGGTAAACCATTTTACAAATTTGCATAGCAAAGTACATTTTATGTGCCTAAAGCTCGGCATTCGTATGTTTTTTTAAGCATGTCACGATATTTATTATAGAAAGAATGATTTTACGGGGATACCTTTCTGTAGTAGTATTAGGAATTGGGCAAGGACGAAGTAAGTGGAAATAAACTTTTGCTTAATTGTCATCTGCGACGTCTAAAAACATCTTCTGACTGCATGGAACCTATGTCATTACTATTTCCATTTATTGAAACCTCAATTGATCAAATTTGGCCAACTATTCGACAAAAGAAAATGTATTACCTTGTTACTTCTCTAAAAAGTAGAGTTGTAAGTTAAAAACATTTTAGAAAATAATTTTTACAGATGCTTTGAAATCGCTTGATTACGGATGATATTTTATTTCCCGCGTTCGAACCGTGGCGTTATTGAAATTTGCACAAGTGAATGTGCTTTTAAAAAAAATAATGTGAAGCATTCACTATGCATCTGTAGTTTGGACTTTTCTCGTGATCCATTCGAGGCGTGGCGAGTGAAAAATGAAAACGGCTTCATTGGTCGTGATGAATGACGAAATAATGGCATTTCATCTGTGATTTATGCGCTGAAATCGAACGAAAAAAAATCAATCACACTTCACTAGTTACATTAATTCTGGTATTGGGAGTGAAAAATTCAAATTGCTGACCCAAACCTTTAATGCGGCCATTCTTTTGTTTAGCGTCCCAGCCTCCTGTATCCCCCCTCTCCTCTCCTCAGTGAAGTACCAACCTCACCACATTGGCAACTCCTTTTCTCTGTTACCGATGCTCTGTTTTTTATACAGTATTAAAGTATGATGAATAAATAGAGTGTGTGAAATATTAAATATTCTTTCTTGCTCAAATTTGAACAGACTAATCTCCATTTGGTCATATGCAACGGAGTATGCCAAATCATTAACAGTTTATAGCAAAAGTATGATGATTAAATTGTTGAAAAGAAAGGTCTAAACTTAGTGGAGACAGTTTTTGAAATTATGAGTCATTTAAAGACCATTTTTTATTTTACTTTAGGTTATGTGATCAATGCTCACGTATTCATAAATTACAAGTGGGCCAGCATATTTCAGAAGCCTCAAAATTTCTAAATTATGAAAATTTAAAATGATATATGCTCATCATGTCGCCAGTCATCAAGTTAGGCTTGTGAATGCAATTCTTCGTCCCACAGAACTCTTGCTGCCATTGATGTTCATTCCTAAAAAATAAGATAAATTACATGAGAAAATTTATTGCCAAAATGTTTTGCATGAGAAAATTTATTGCCAAAATGCATTTCCATGAGGCCAGCAAACAATGAAGAAAAGAAGAACCCAATTTCATGTTGGAAACGGGGCACAAGAGGGAGTAATAATAATAATACTATCTTTTATTCCATGCATAAGTTAAACTGAAATAAAATTAAAATACCATGAAATCTATTGCCATTTAATTTTAGAGTATCATCTCCGCCTTCCCTCGTTCCCAACATTAGAATGCAACTTGGGTTCTCCTACCCTCATTTCCTGGTTTCCATGGTCGTACATACGTTAATTGTGCCGCGTAATGCTAGCGTTTAGTTACCCATCTATGGCAATGCTTGACACTTGTTAATTACTCTTGAAACTCGTGCTCTGCACCTATAATAAAATACCCGAATAAGGAGCGATATACACTCACTTATATAGTTAAGATGCCTCTGATATTCCTAAAATATATGAAACAACTGAAAGAAACTCAACGGCGGTATTTTTCTTGATAATTCTGGCTTTTCTGCTATCAGTAAGCTACCTTTGGACGTAGGTTAATGAAGTCGTGAACTGCGTTCCTATTTGATCCTCTTCAAAACACCCTCGCGGCTGACATCTGAGTACTTGGGTGGCTGATTCCACTCCCGAAATTTCTTTAATTGGCTATCCCTCAAAAATACTGTTCTCATGTCGGCCCTTCCCCTATGTGTATCTCGAACGATCCCAGCGGTGATTAATTCGTCCAGCAGTGGATCCGCTGCCATTAAACGCGTCGCTTTTATCGCAGGAGTCATTGTGCGAGGGAGAAAGAAAGAGGACGAGAGCAATCCTGATTTGATTGTAACCACTGGTTTCCTCCCTTAGGAGTGGACGCTCTGTGAAAATAGTATCTGAACTCACCCCGCTTCACTCCTCCCCACCTCCCGCCCCCCACGACTCCTCACTCTCACCAACAGTTTTAACCCTGCCACCCACCCCTCTTCGTCAAGCAATTCACTGCAATACACACCGCTCCGCTGCCCCAATCCACTTCCAACCCGTCAGTTTTTGATTGACCACTCGGTCACACGTCGGTGATGTTTCGTTCCACTGACGTGGATCGGGATTGTTGTGACTCAAACACCCTTACCGATCGCGCCCTGTCCCCTGACCCCTCGCGCAACCCCTATAACCCCTCACTCCTTCTCTCCTCCCATTGGCACCGTTCGCGCGAGACGAGGAAATGTTCCCGGTCAAGCCGATAGAGCGAGCTCGCGTCCTCGATACCCCCGCGGCCGATTATTATTAAAAATGTTTCAAATCGGCCGGACGATAAATATAACGCGGAGGTGAGGTGGATGAATTAATTTCACTTCGTATTGTTTCCCCATGCCCCGTTTGCTCTTTGAGAAGGGTCAAGCGATGTTTAATTATTTGGAAACCAGAGATAAATGGCCGCTTTGTAGGAGGTCTAATACCTCCCCCTTCCCGTCATCCCTCTCACCTATGGTACCAGATCCAATTCCGTCCCGTGATCTTGTTTTCTAAAATGTCATGAGCCGAAAATTAAATTCGGGGCATTTTCAAATGGAGAAGAGTATCAAGTATGCATCGAGGCAAATCCGCTCGTCCACCAATGGACCTGAAAATGACGCTTTGCTTTTGCTTTTCAAAATTTATGAGCATTTATGTGCTACGGTGAGAGCTGGAAAGCGGGGAAAAATATCCACTTCCATGCAGGCACGGGAAAGACTGAAATTTCTCCGAGAGCATTAATGGAGTTAACTCGTGCCTTAATGCGTTATTATGTTATCCACAATAATTAAACCAGCAATTATTATATGCAAACTAAATGTTGCCACTTTTTATGCAATTTTGACATATTAATTCTATTGTGAATCGGATAGTTTGCTATCAATATTAACTAAAAATAATTATGCATATGATTACTGGAAATATGATAACACGTTTTGATATGCTTCATGTTCATCCCCCATTGCAGTGACACTTGCTGAAAATATACAATAAATGATATCCTTAGAGTTTTTGCCCAGGTATTCGATACGATAAAGTTTGCGTGTGTTTTAAATATGGTTCACTATCAGTGATTACTCTAATCAATACATCCAACTCCGATTCATCTGCACCATCATCATATGCATAATTCCACTGATTTTATTTCCCATATTTCTGATAAGTTTATTTGCTGATGTTTAAATATATATTCATGTTAGCATTTGAATAAATATTCATATTTGTGAAGCTTGACAATAACCTTGTTAGGAAATTGTAAGTATTTGTACTCCGAAAACAGTTTCCTTGTTGTTCACGCGGGGATACTTATCCCAAAAACTTCTTATCCACTCTGAATCTTAAAATAATGTAAACAAAAAAACTAATAAGAGTAAATAACGTAATTTTTAGAGTAGTGCCGTAGGTTTGATGACCAAGCACACAATAGCCATGATTTGTTGAGAATTTTAAATCCCTGGAATTGTATCAGCACGATTTCACGAGGAATTAAGTTTAGTAAACTTGCCTTGGATATCGTAAGGAATCATACCATGTATCGATGTTTTTGTAAACCCCCGACGTCATAACTGCAAACTTTGATCATTATTTAATCCAAGCATATTTTAATCGTTCATCCCCACCGTACTTTTGCTATTTGGACTTATAACAATTTTACAACTCTACGAGATTCATATTTGCAGCCAGCTATGGAATGCAATAAGCTCGTAATCATTTCCCTCCTTGCTAATCACGTCCAGGGCTTTACCAGCAATTATTGTGACACATAATCAGCTTCGGATTTCCAAAATAGGACCGGTGACGTATAGAACGATGAAATTCCATTAGAAAGCCTATCGACCGACTTCAAACACCGGTAAAAGGATTAAGCAGGCACCGCAGATCCCGCAGTAAATCATAATTTACGAATCGCAAAGCAATGCACCAAATTAATTCCTTCGAAAGGACTTCATTATTCATCCACAAATCCTTTTTCAACCAATCGTTTTGTTTTAATAACAGCAGTGTTCGCATTACTTACAATAGTTAAATAAACGACAATGATTCCTAGGAATGTTAAAACAAGTGCATTCCTGATTTTTTATGAGAGGACTCATTGTTGTGTCAGTGAAGTCGATCTATTTGAAGAATCTGAAAAATCTAATATTCCTCCATAACCTACCTGGTATCGTTAACTGATCTCTTTGAGTAAGTTGTCTGAGGGAATGGTGGTCCGAAAGCATTATTTACCGTTTGCATATGTGGAAGCATCATTTTGATAAATGTAGCGATATTTTGCGAAAATTTAGGAATTTTTTTAAAATGTAGGTACTTTCTAGAGTCACTATGTTCTTTGAACTACCACATTAACAGTTGTTTTATTTAAGGATCGATTAGGTAAGTTGTTTTATTTATATGATCGTGATACTCCTCCAAGAAATCAAGCACTGTAGATGTTCTAGTTTTGCACTTGAACTTTGCATGCTGGCTGTATCTTATGCTTTTCAGTAGTCATAAATGAATGGTGACTGGATATAGACCATATTTGCTTGAAATGTGTCTTACTTAAACCAACTAGTGGAATATATGCCTACCTAATATATTTCATCAATATTTTTCATTCCAAATATTTACTGTGCTCACACATCAAATGAATCCGTAGAAATGGAGAGAATATTTAATGTTAGGGGGTACATGTTAAAGTAAACTTTGAACTCTTGTAAGTAAAGGAATTGAATAGTCTTTTATTTCTATCTCTCATTCAAGTACGGATTGAACCGTAAATGGCGAACACTAATTCTAACGTTCAAAATAGTTGTTTTACCTAACTTTTGAGAGTAGCATCATTTACATATAATTCAGTCAACATTTTGTGTGCTTACTTTCCCCTGTTTAAAATTACCCGAATTTTGTATTTTCACCAGGCATGCATATTCCCATTTATGTATAAAAATAACTGCAAGCATATTCGTGCTTTTAGTTTTTTTATACAGGGATTAACCTCTGGCGCATTTCTTAAAATATTGTTTGCAATTTGTCGGGTTATCGGGTTCCGTCCACGTTGGGATCGTTCTTGAACGAAGCCAACGGGAACGGAACCTGATAACCCGACAAACTGCGAACCTGAACGCCGCGAAAACATTCCTCAGAAACTAATATATTTTTTGTCTCTTTAACCCTTCCCATTGGGTGGTTCCAGGTTCAAACACTGTGGTGAGGTGGCCCATGCCCCACGTTGTCGTCGCGGGAGTGGTGGTAGCTCTGTGTGGGAGCCCTCCCGGAGGTCATTGATGAAGCGTCTTTGGCGGCCGCCGCTGAGGAGGTCGTGGTGAGGACACACGGTAGGGTGGGAAATGGAGGGAAAAGGGTTGACTGAGAAGATGGTGTGGGTTTGAGGGAGGAAGCGGGTGAAGGGGTGGTCTTAATAAAAATCCCTCTAAAGCATATATCTCTTTGTGAATTGCAACGTGATACTTTAATTCTGTGAACAACCGGAAATTGAAAAAATATTTACTTCTACATTTTAAACTTTTATAGCACCAAAATTGACCTACGACCAATTGTTATGGTAAAAGTGGTTGTCTTTCCACACAATGGCATATAAAGGTTATTGAATCCCTTGCAATAAATATTGATGAATAAATCATACTAATATTCTGGCCTGAACATGTGAGACGAGACTCATTAGGGAGAGAAATTTATAGCTTGTAAATAAATATCTAACATTTTATTCTCCTCATCATTATGATAATGTATGTAATTTTTTCATTAACTTCTTCTTTAAAAGTTATTATAGAGGGCTAACCTCCGGGAGAGAAAGAAATTAGTAGGTATCCAAGCTCCTAAAGTTCACTACTGAATAACGATAATGATTTAGCCAAATTTGCCATATTTTCTAAGCTTTGTTCTTCGTTTGAATATATAAGAATGTAATTTGAGTGAATCGATTTTACATGAGACACAAATTATGCGTACAAGTACAAGGTAAATGAAAAATTGTGGTATAATCGGATTTGGAATATATCTTCAGAGTTTGACTATTTTTGCAGCTTTGACATCGTCATGATCATTTACCATTTAATCCTAAAACTAGTAAATCCGCCGTGATTCTAAGTATTACCTATGTGTATGGACCTTGTCTTCATGAAAGTTCTCTATAAGGTCTTCTCCTTGATACGTTTGCACTCTTCCTTGTTTTTGATATCACATCCTTTCATCCAAACTATCCATTTCATCTCAAGCAATCGCCTTCAGCATCAAGTTTCGAATACCTTCATTGTCTTCCTTGCCTGCTTCACTATGGTCCATGAATCAGAACCACGTTCCGCAACAATTCACGCAAATCATTTAAGACTCTGCTTCCTTATTGGTAATGCTGTATTATTTGTACAAGACGATTGGTATTTCGTCATGAAAGCTTTCATGGATTAAGCTATTTTCGCTTGATGTCCGTTGTACTTCTTTCATCCCCTTTCTTGTACCCACCATGGTAGGGGAAGGAGTTCACTTACCCTAGCACCTCTCCTTGCTGCTACATTTCTGCCTCTAGCTTCTCACTTCTTCGAGCTAGGAATCTTGACGAAACCAGAGCTATTCCTATGCAGGAGGTTGAAGTTCCTGGAAAAACATCAGCTGATTTGACAATGTCTTCTTTGGGAAATGATTATGTGCTGCTTTTCCTGGAAAGACGGGCTGTGCTGGCTAGAGAGGGGTGTAGCCAAGCTTGCAGTTGAAGAGTGTGAAACGTACCTGGGTGTTACGAAGGAGAGGAAGAGGAAAGGGGACATTTGACTGGGTGCGTGGGGAAAGATGCGTACTCCTGGGGTGTGGGTGTGCAACTTTGGGTGATGTTTCCATGGGAGCGGGAGGGCGGTGAGGAGGAGGACTGAGGGAGAAGGGGCAGTGGGGAGATGGTGTGTGGAGACAGCACTCCCGTTGATGAGAACGTCAACCCCTCCCTTCCACACACTCTCCTCACCCCTGTCCACTTCAGCATGTGTCCTCCACCCTCTAATGCACTCTCCCTTTAACCTCAATCTTCGGAGAGGTCGGAATTCCGCTAGAATTTCGTGGAGGCGAATATCGTGAACAGGGTGGTGGCACTTGAAGGCGAAAATCCTCTGCCTTCCCTTCCATCGCCTCACACTCCTCAGACAACGCTATCTATGCCCGAATCCACACCGAAACCTCCCCTTACATCTCCACTATGACTTCCCAGCGTTGAAGCTTTTTGTGCTATTTTTCCGAAGCGTAATTTTTGACGTGAATCTTCTGATGAATGAGTGCTGATGGAAGTAGTATCTGTGACTGTCGGCGATGCAGCGAAACTTTTCACCGAAAATTTCCATATAAATCAGATAAATAGGATAATTAAATGGCACTAGAACAGGCATTCTTCCATTTGAAAAAGGAAGTTTGAAATTGATGACGATATCACATCATATTTATTAGGTTACTACCAAATTTTGGTCGTCACCGGCCTAGAATTAGTGTAGCTCGTCTTATAACCGTGTGATTAGTTCTCGAGTAAGCTCATTTAAAAGCTCTCGTTTAGATTTTCTAAACGATGAAACTACAAAACAATCTAAATTCCTAACGGTTAATTAAGTAACAGACATAGGTAGTGAAGCACTGAAACATTTGTGAATAATACATCGGAAAACTTAAACATGTTTCAAAAAAAAGAAAGCGAATACGAACAGGTTTTGTTTTCAATCTGAACATATATTATAATTCTGACCTGAGATGTAATAATGGTATTCATTCATTTCATTTACTAGTTTGAACACAAGCACATCATCGAGTCGCAAAGAAGGCGTTTCACGCAATGAATATCTACAATGTTGTTGCTTAATCTAGCTTTTTTGGTGTTTATCAGCGGAACTGATTTGTGTAGCTAAAACTACTCTGATCTGAATATTTCAAGTAATTTAAATGTATCGTATAGCCTCCAATTCTCTAGAGGCTTCCAGTCTAGTCCTACCATCAACTGTGTTTATTTAATTGCTCGTAGCAGTATTTAACGAAGCGTACCTTTTACCTTTGCGTTATGTTTGTTTCGGATAGTTTGTAAATCACTCTGTTCAAAGTCGATAAATGTACGTAGTGCATTCAAAATGTAGCTCTTTCACTTTTCCATCCACGGACCTTTCTGCCATTTGCTGGGTAGATAAGAGAATCTTAAACTTCTTGCATGATCTTCAGCTCAATATGAGAAATAAAGGACCAAAGAATTTCGTTATTTTACTATTATATGGTATACAGTCAGCCTTTTACAAACTTAATCTACCCAATGAAATTTCTCTTATAATTTTGATTCAATCAATTTGCGTCGACTCTTGCGAATTACTCTATATCCGGGTCTTGAATTTTGACGAAAGTTTGCATGTAGGCAGTCCGAGAATAGTGATACAAAGAATCATCATTTTAAGGGTTTATGAATGCAGTCTAAACAAAAAATGATATTTTACTGTCAATGTAACCACGGCAGACAATTGGATGCTGTTCAGGACTAACTTAGTTGAATAGCAGTGGGATCAAGTCCCATGATTGGATGTTACATTTTTTCATCTTCCGTTTTGTTATTTGGCCCAATAAAACCGTAATGATTCTCAATTTATCATCTCTAAATGCGTTAAAACGATATTGAATTACTTTTCACGCACAAATGCAGACGTTTAATCTCTGACGCAGAGGAGTAATTCATACCTGCCAATTTTAAAATTATCTTTTAAAAGCTTATACAATTATCTGACTCTATTTTCCACTAATGCAATTAACCCTCAGCCTGAAATCCCTATTTAAACACTGAAGGTCCTAATATAATGATTACTTTCTGAGCGTCAGTGTATCATTTTGTAGGAAATAAATGCAAGAACTGTTGTGGATGCAATGTATGTATAGATAGTGCTAGTTTTAAATCACAGCAAAACAAGCAGAATTTCTTTTTTCATGTTCTTAATGTATTCGTTTTAAAACTGTACTGCAGTGTCTCCTCGTCTCAAGTATTTCAATAAGAACCCTGTAGTAGGAAAGGGGAAAGATTGTATGCTTTTCGAGAAATGTGTAGATGAGTGCCGTAGAAAAGGACTTTATATGAACTTCTCTGTGGGAAAATTCACTCACAAGGTCACAATACGGTTTAATTGCCAAAAGGAATTTTATAACTGATCAGGATGAATAAAATGAAGGACTCCGTGGTGCCAGAAATTAAATTTCGGCTGGGGTGTGTATAAAAAAATAGTGTTGTATTCCACATTTTGGGTAGACAAATCAAAAATACTTAAATTTTCGGTTTCTGAAATAATTAAACACCAAATAAATAAACATTGCCTTGGTACTTAAACGTGGAACTCTAATAAACAAATTAACTCCTAGACAAATTCCTTATATCTAAAGACGCTCAATTGTGTGGTTTATGATGAGAGTTAATATATGTGGCATCCACTACAGCTCTTGCATTTATTTCGCACGGAATGAATCACTGACGCTCATAAAATAATCATTATATTTGGAATTTCAGTGTTTAAATAGGGCTTTCAGGCCGAGGGTATTTGCATCAGTGGAAAATAGAACCAGATAAATTACATCAGCTTTTGAAAGATAATTTTGAAATTGGCAGGAATGAATTACCCCTCTGCGTCAGAGATTAAACGTCAGCGTTTGTGAGTGAAAAGTAATTCAATATCGTTTTAACGCATTTAGAAATGATAAATTGAGGATCATTACGGTTTGATTGAGCCAAATAACAAAACGGAAGATGAAAAAAAGTAACATCCAATCTTGGGACTTGATCCAAGAAGTATCCTAATGCTATTCAAATAAGTTATTCCCGAACAACATCCAATTGTCTACCGTGGTTCAATACTATGGGTTACATTGATAGTGAAATCTCATTGTTTGTTTACACTGCATTCAGAACCCCTTAATATGATGATTTTTATATCACTATTCTCGGACTGCCTACATGCAAACTTTCGTCAAAATTCAAGACCTAGATGTGGAATAGCCCCCTTGTTAGACGTAAATTGATTGCATCAAAATTATAAGTAAAACTTCAATGGGTAGATCAAATTTGTATTAGCCTGACACTATACCATAAAATAGTAAAATAACGAAATTCTCCTAATATAAGGATCAGTTACAAAATATCAATAGTCATACTAAATAGTCAATACAATAGTCATATAGTCAGACTAAAACTACTGGTATAAATTGTATGTAGTGTGTTCCCGTACATTTGTGCAATTAGTATCTATTTTGATACTTTTCTTTTTCCTTTGAGCTATCATTTCTCTGCTTTATTTTTTTAAGGGGATGGAGCTGTTCCTTCCTCCTTCTCGGTGACCAGTGAGCGTGATGGTTGAAATCAGTAGCACCAGTCCCCGGAAGTCTCCCCACTTCGCCGTGCGCTCTATCTGGCTGTTTCGCTGTCTGCACCTCACCCAGAGGCTGGGATGCTGGGCGTCGGGGAGTGCTCCCGGAGGCAGCGGCCCGTTTGTGGTGACCATCACCTCCGGAGCTGCCGGAGGACGGGTCCCACCTTTGACCCACGATTGAATAACACTTGCTCCACCACTGCAATGTCCACTAAGGCTCCCTCCCTTAAATAATGAGTTCTATTATATCGGAGATCGCCTTCCTGAGGATGTGCCACGGAATTTATCCCACCTCTGGACCTCCTCAGCTCCACCGGAACATGCTGTATGCACTGTGCGACGCTCCCGTAGTGTAGATAAGAGTAATCGTGCCCATATCATATCCGATGGACCAATGGAAGCGTTAGGTGTGTATTATTTTCCGTCGGAGGGTGAACGTGGTTTCCGCTGCTATGCTGGCCGTGTGTGCAAGTTTTCTTGGCCCGCTCCATACCTCCTGCCAACCTCCCCAGCGGTGACTATGGTGTACTTGTAAAATTATGTGGAGGAGGTGTAGCGAAGATCTGAGTGAATTCCCGACCAATCATCGTCACCCGAGTCATAAATACACAGACATATGTATAAATATATATATAAAGATACCCACAGAGATATAAAAGTATATAAATACATAATTATATATAGTGGATGTGCATGTTGCCATCTCTCGACCAATCACATGCGCTTTCTGTCTCTCGTCCCCCCCCCTACCCCGCCCCCCTCCAATCCCCCTTACATCCGAAAACCTTCAATGCCTTTCGCGCGTCTCTGTTATTTCCCATGACTCCGTGCGAGTGCGTTAGCATGGGTCTTATTTGTGCGTGCACGTGAGTATATGGCGTGTTTGCTTACGCGGGTGTCAGAGGAAGTAATTGCTGTTGAGTGATGTCTGTGTGTGTGAGTGTGTGTAGAGCGCTCAGGATTCCTTGTCCCGCCGGCACGCCTGAGGAATGCAGTGATGGTTTTCGGTGGTGTATGGAGTCAAAAGGACCGATGTGGATTAATGAAGTTCGGATCCGAGCGGGTGTGCTGCGCGCCGTGCAGGAAGGTGTGGAGGTGGAATTCGACGGTGGGCGGGGAGCAAGCGGCGGAGGAATTTCGTGTAATGGCGTGGGAAGTGGCTGCCGCGCTAACTTTCATGTCGCTTCGAGGTCGATGCTCCTTTATTTCACGACTCTGGTGGATAAAAGGGATGAGTTGCAGAGTGCAGAACCCCCCTCATGAGCCACTCAATTTGTGTGGGACTAGCAAGTGGTTCGGAGTACAAAAAGGTGCAGTATACGGAGACATTGTTAAGGAGAGTGTTTAAAAGGACTGAATGACGTCCTTCAAAAGCTGTTGCTTTTCCACGTCGTCTTTGCAGTCCAAGTACTGACTTCTCAATCATTCCTTGAAACCATGTGGCTCCCGAGTCCTTTCGTCAATCAAATGCATCGCTAACACCCAGCCCCTCCACCCCATCCCCAAGTTTATGTTCTTTCTCTAATCCTCTCTCTCTCTTCGGTCTAGGAGATGAAATGAATCCTGAAATTCATAAACTCCGTTCCAACCCGCCTGTCTCGTTTGAGTGAAGACAAAACGTAGAGGTTAGCCTTTGGCCTAAACGAGACACTAAAACCTCCATATCACCGCAAAATTCAACTGAAAAGAATGACACTTGAGTGCGTTTGCATTTGAACGGAATGAGACCATTAAAAATCTAAACACTGGTGAGTTGTGAAAGAAAAACATTTTGAGATATTGAAAGTGCCAAAACAAAAATAAATTTATAGTTTATAAGAAAATCGTTGCGATTTTAATCCGTTATTTCTCTTTGTAAAAAGTGAAAAAATATGCTATGCATCGCGTGAATGGACGTTTGATTCCATGTGGTAAAATAAAAGGACCTTGTTCCCTTTCAGTGCATCTTTTATGGTTCTGAAGGGAAATAGGCGATTTTCAACCTACGGTATGCTTGAAAACATGTTAATGACGAAATATTAAGCGCTAATGTTTCTGAATGAGTTATGAGTACAAGAAGAGAAGGAAATCACAACTTGTCCCTTTCAAGCAGTGAAAATGCAATGCGAGCTTTAAATGTTTAAAGCAACTTAAGAGCCATTTTCATCATTTGAGAGGTGTTTTCTCAGATATTCGGGGTCAAAAACGCGAACATTGTACATCACTAAGGAGAAATTTGGAGCCTGGAATAAAAATAAGATTAGTCAAGAAAGAAGGCTTCTATAAAGTGTGTGCATTGTGGCCGTCGAGTTGGTTTCCATTTTCAATTAGCAGGAATGATGTATCTTCTTCCAACAAGCCAAGATTGACGCCTTTCGAATGAAAACTGAGAGAATGTATAAAACTAAACGTTAAAGTGAGTGGACATTTCCTGGTGTGTTCTCCATGACGACCAAGATGCGATTAAAAGTGAATAAACATTTCACTTTATCTTGTTACTTTTTAATGTTGATAAAAACCGCTTTATTTTGTTTTTAAAGCCATACTTTATCACGCACTGGTACATACGCTCGCACATAAAAAATGAAACGTTATATAACATAATTAAACTCACACTCAAAATTGATATGGTTTGTCGCTCGACTATGAAGTTAAACCTATTCCAAAAATTAAGATCAAGTTACGTAATGGATGATTACAATTGATAATTTCTCCCTCTTTACCTCTGAGGTATGCGTTTATAAAGTTTTAATCATCCCAATAGATAATAAATTAATGATCAAATGTTTGTTGTCGTGGTTTTCGCTCCTCAATGAAGCTGGATGATAGCAGCATATACTTTGCTTTACAGCTTTGATACAAAAAAAATTCCCCATGTTTAAACGCATATGCAAAACATCTTCCTTATCCAGGTCACTCGCTTGCTATATTTACGGTTATGTTGCATCAGGAGAACGAATTAGGCCACCTTTCTGTTCTAAAGTCCGTCTCAGGTGGTCAAAGATAATGTTAAGGGAACGTCATAGCTGTACCAATGACTGTCTGCGCTTTCCACGCAACGACCTCATGCTGTAGTAAACAGCCTTGCCCTCTTCCCAACTCAATCCCAGAATCAATGCAAGTTATCAATTGCAACACGCCATGAGGATCGTGCATCAATTCATGATCATAAGGTAACCCCAAAAATCATTCAATATCAGTTATCATTTGTGTCCAGTCGACGCGGCGGATGTGAGTGTAAGATTTCTTCATGTCGTACAATAAATTGTGCTTCATGTCATTCGACAAAAAATAAACAGTAATAAAATGTTTGCAAAAATAAAGCATTCTGTCGTTTCATTTTGTCCCTACCCAACTTCGTTTTACTCCTGTCGTTATTGAAATATGTTCTTCGACTTATGGTCTAATTTCTGCTTCATTTTGAGCTGTACGCATATCTAAGTTCCATAATCTTTGAACAATTAGCTATTAGATAAAAAGTACTTATAATTTACAACTCTACGCGTTGCAGTTATTTAATAACACAGTCAATAATTCCTTAAGATTTGTAAGTATGCTTACCAACTTTATAAATGAATCACTCTCAGTTGACCAGAATCCAGGATCCTCTTCCTCTGTAGTTATAAAAAGCTATTAACCTATATTTACCTTTAAAAGGTAATCGGTCATTGCTTTTTCTAGTGTCATAATTGGGAAAATTGTCTCTAATTTATCGTTCAAGTATATTTATTTATTCAAATTTGGAGTTTTATGTGTCAGATGGACTACGTTTACCAGGGAGTGGAAAGACGTGAAAAGATGAGCTTACTAATTGGCCATTCAGGCTTGCAGGGTCTGCATTTAAATAGTATATGAAGGATTTGTCATTTCCACGTTTTTCTATTATTCGGATGATGTGACCATTTGGGAATCATGAGATATTCGTGATGCAAAAATGTATTTACTCTTTAATTTGCTTGGATGTCCTTTTGATTTATAAATGTAATATATAGATTGATAATATTTATAGATAAATGATATATAAATGTAATATATAGATTAAGGTCAACTGATATGATTTCACCCAAGCATAAATTTCTATCATCGTGGAATGAACTGCGACAGATAATCCCATTTTCTGTTTCAAATATATTTATTGTAATACTAATGCACCAGGTATGGATTTCTTGTTTACTTAAACTACTTTTCTTACTACTAATTGTTTCCAAATCATTCCCCGGCAAAACGTTTAATTTCTTAGATTTTTTAGCCTGATATTAAGATACCTTTTTTAAATAACGTTGAAATGCAACAGTGTACACAGGTAGGTGATAATAGAGACTGTACAGAGTGTGACAGGTTCAGCTTTAAATAATATTCTAATGTTTATGCATACTTGAATGTAAAATAATTCATTCCGATGATGCATCTTAGGAGATATCTAGATATGGTTAGGTAGAATTCAGTTGAAATGTCTTCTTAAGAAATACCTGTGCTGCGAAGGAAACCTGAGCCACTACTTTATTAGACAGTGTCACATGATCCACCGTTATGTTATCCTTTCGGGGTGGATATTCCAATTTTGATGATACCGGGACTAGCCACGGTAGTTACCTTTTACGGTGTCGCCCGCAAGTAGGCGAATGATTTTTCCTCTGTGGAATATCGCACTTATGTGGATATTCCAGTTTTCTTAAGTTGTAAAAATATTACTACAGTATTTTTGTTGTCTATATGGAGAATACTTCTCGCAAGGAATTTACTATGCGTTATCTCGAAGCAGTTTGCGCAGTTGTTGTTTTCTAGGACACGAACTAGTTGTGCAGGGGCTAATGAGTTTATCAACTACTATCAATTTCAGCCACTACTGCGTTTTAACTGTGATAAAGCCTGCATTGGGCTTAAATGATTTTTGTCTAATGAAGACGTTGTTGTAAAAGGTTAGAACGAAAAGTTTAGAAAATATCTGCTCGGACAATCACGAGCATTAGATAAAGGACACTACTGGCAGTTACTTAATATTTTATGGTACGTAATTTCATGGCAGAAATAGAAACAATTTGATTCTTCGTTGCCTAGTGGTTCAAAAATGTAACAAATACTATTGTAATTCGGTAATAAAAAATCCATGAATATAAATAGGTTTCCAAGTAATAATAATTTTTCAAGAAAATATTAAAGCTATAGCAATATCATCTTGACTTTTGGAATAAAATCGTGATGGTGAAGTCTCTATAACTCTTGCCTCCAATTCCGATGGCTTGGGTTCAAACGGCGAAACAGAAAGAGATTTTACAGTGAAATTCAGATCGTTATTTTAGTGACTTACGCGGAGGGCGCTTTGAGGCGACGTAATCCATCCGTCAAGTGGGACGATAAACCATGGACCTCTCAGCGTCGACCGTTTGAGTCATGAGTAACAAATGCTTACGACAGGTTTCTCTTCACCCATTATTCGTACCCTTGATTAGCCTACGTTTAAATTTCTACTCATTAATGCCCCAAATGACCTAGGTCGTCGGTCGTCTTAATTATTGCTAAATAATTTTTTGAACCGGTACCATGTCTGAATATATTGGAGAAGTGAGAAAACTAAGGAAAAACTCGGAAACGAGGTCACCCATCGGTTTGCATATTCATATGCATAGTTATATGTTCTTAAATTCATGGCGAGTATCGCAGATGCCTACCAAATTTACTTACGCCAAGGAGATGTTTTCCCTGGCAGGATGCCGGTGTGTGGGGCTGAGGTAGGCGGACGGGAACTTGTACGCGCTAAACGGAGAGGTTTAATGCCGCGTAAATAATTAAAATGAGGGGAAAAAGGGAGGAAGAAAAAGAAAGAATTACGCAGGAGAAATGGAAGAGTTTTGTGGGGAGGGTTGTAAAAAATACCGCGGGTGTGACCCGGATGAAGGGACGGGAAGAAAGAGAATGGTGGCTGTGTATGTGTGTGTGGAGAGATAGTGGGTGTAGCCAAGTGGGGGGGTGGGGCTGTGAGTAGTTTTGGGAAGGGTGGGGGGAGCGTTGAGGGGAGGAAGGCTCTACATGCAAAACGGTGTAGCAATAAAGAGGGCTCGTGTTTCGCGAGATGGAAGGTCTGGCTAGGTGAGGTTGGAATTAGCCCACGGAAGGTTGGAGGTGGGAGGCGGTTGGCCAGTGTAGGGACTAGCAGCAATGGAACACGTGAAGGAAGGGCTGCTGCTTTGCAGTGAAGAGAAATTGACCTTTTTCAAATAAGAGGGGTTGGACGAGTGATTAAAATTCATGAAATTATTTAATTTGACGCGACTTGGGAGATGTGCCCGGCATTAGATGGCAGCAAATTTTTCCAATCACCAATTTCTTGTTAGTATTCATTTTGCTCCTCTTTTCCATTATTGTCGCGTTTTTGAGTCAGTCTTTATCCCCATGATGCCTGTATTGTATTTCTTCCCGGATCATTTCAATGAACTCTACTTCATGGATAAGCAAAGATATTTTTTCTCTCTCAATGCTGTTAAAAATAATATAACATATCGCCATTTGATAATTCATCCATGCCAACGAGATAAAATTGTCACATATTGAGAACACTTCAAATTTATATGAGTATCCTTTTCGCTATAAGGTTGAACATTTCTTAAAAATTCAACTTTAATAGATATTTACAGGAAAATTGAAATTATTCTTTGTGTAATTGAACACTTTATTTAATTGTACAAGAAAAATGACTACATTCACCGGAAATGGTTACCAAAAGACATCGCATCATTTAAATAAACCCCTTGTGCATTTATAAAAAAAAGTAATTAAAAGATAATTTGGAATATTTTCCTCGTGTTCTTTTCTAAGCTGCAAGCCCGAGAAACAGAAGATAAGCAGTGCTTCGAGCATGAAATAACGTTCTCGTCAAAGCCTTTCCAAAATATTTCAAAACAATAATCCATGTAATTACAAGGGTTTTAGCTCACAAAATAGGTATTCAACAAATATTAGTCTTCGTATAGAAAAAATGAAGGACCATGTTAATCTTAGGTTGAAACTCGAGTGATAATAATAAATAGCCTCCGATTTCAGTAGTAGTATATATAGTAGCTTGAAACTCTCATAAGATTGCATTTAACGGCATATTAAAGCTAGAATAAATATATATGAACAGGGTGCTTACGGCTTAAGAGCTTCATGATACATTTTAAACGCATTGAAGGGCGTATTCTGGATATGCACATGCATGCATTCCAAGAGTGCAGAGCGCGTTACTCATTTCGCAAGGAGTCAGATGTTTTCCATGCCTTATATCCCATCTTCCTCGCGTGAATAGAGGAATGAATTCAATTGAGTGTGTCTTTCACGCCCTCTTTTGCGAATTTCCCGGCTGAAATATCGCACATTCGACCCATCATCCGCTCAAGGCGCAGCGTTTTATTCGCCCGGGGCGGGGAAGAAGGGGGCGAGTCGGAACAGGAGGGGTTAGCGGGCTGTAGAGATCGGATGTGGTGGGCGGGGAGGGGCCCGTGGGGGGGGGGGGAGGAGAAGGGAAACGCTTGACAGTTCTTAGTCGCTCGGCACTTCTCTCGACTCGATGTCTTTTCCTCTTCTCTCTTGCTTTCACATCCGCGGGGGACAATTCCTAGGAATCCACGGAAGGGGAAATACTTCTCGACGGCTCTCCATAAAAGAAAAGATGGGGCAGACTTCTAAGACATCTGTCACTTACCGGAGGAGAAAAGAGAAGACATTTATAAGATGCAAAAAAATGATGGGGTTTAGTGAAGCGAGAGTCACCCACTGTTATGGGTGCCTAAAGTATGAGTGGGGACTTGGGATAAAGTGGAACTTTGGAAGAGAGATACTTGGATGAAGTGGAGGAATCGACTCACGCCGCTGTCACCTTTGAAACGCAAGGAAAATCAATTCTTGAAACCACATTTATTCACTGCATAAATATGTATACTAAAAAGGAATAAAAATGTTTGTTCAAAATTTTGAGGATTAGCATTCTGCATGAAGAAAAACACAGACAGACCATGTAAAATAGGTTTTACTTTGGTTACAATAAATATAAAAGTACTTGCCACAAGAGTAATGCGACGAATTCTTGATTAGTGTTCTAGATTTTACTACGGTTCCATTTTTATTCAATCAAAAGGGAGTTGTGATTTAGATTTATTTGAAGATAGGAAATAATTGTGTCTAGACTTCCTTGTATTTCACGTTCTCCACATCATCGCCATATTTTATTTCTCCTCCGTTTGTGGGCAAATAGCGCCATTGGGTGATAATCTGTCCAATAAATAATGGTTAGTATAAAATTGGAAGCAATGCTTTCTTAGTTTAAAATGAAATTTTGTTTAAATATTCTTAAATATAAAATGTTTTGAATTTCTTCATACTCTTGTGGCTCATTGAGAGTTATGAGTCTTTTCTCTCATATATTACCAGCTAGATCCAGTCTTTCTAAATTAATTAAAGTTTATGTTTCTTGGACTATAGAGCAAGATTTGTGGATCGCACAAAAAAAACGTTCCTTTCATCAATCGTGTAAGAGCAGGAAAGTAAATGGTAAAAGTTGAGGCTGTATGGGGTGTTAATGAACGTTTAATGTTAGGGGTGTTAATGAACGAAAAAAATGCCTCGATTGGTTCACACGTTTACAAATGTATAAAATACTAATGGGAGTGAAAAACGCGTTTCGTGTGAAGACAAAGTACTTGTTACATTGTTTCGCCGAAAGGTTGCATTTGGAAATGAATGATGAAGTTTTAAAGGGTTTAAGTGATTACATTAAGATGTACATTCTTAACTTTCCGCACATTGCAAGACAAAGACCCTCAATGAAGATTTAGCGCTTCATTATATATTTCTTCTGTGAAATCCAAGCCATACGTTTGTGTTTCTTGACGAATTCTGGGCAGAATATCTTCGGCCATGTAGTCTTCGTTTTTCTCCCTTATTGATACTGGTTGTGATGGGGGCATGTAGATAAAATTATTTCGATCAGCGTACGTATTTGAAATGGATTAGAAGTGGCGAATGAATCTTTGATTGACTTACAATTAAAAAATTACATCAAAGCTCTTGCAAAATCATTTTTTTGATATAATAGAAAAAACGCTGTTAATGATGTGTTCGGTGGATTTGTTGCTCAGTCCTGTATGTTTTGTTCCGTGAAATACACTCTTTGTCCGTTTTCAAGATGAATAGCAAGATGAACAACAGTTGGATCCCTCTCGTGGATTGGAAATACTAAAATAGGAAATAATTGGAAATACTTCATTGCTGCTGATATATCTGCCGATTTGATATTGAGATATTTCATCTAAAATACTTCATGTCAATACTCCAAACACGGCTATATCGCTGCCTTTGTTGATATATTTACTAATGTATTTTATGGATTTCACATAATCGAATTGCTCAACGTTGGTTCGTGATTTGAAAATTTTCGAAAAAGTGGTGAATATGGAACAACGCAACGATTATCGACTTCAATTTCATTTCCTTTCACTTTCAAAGTAATCGCTATTCCATTGTCTTCTGAACTTCTTCGTCGATATTGTGGGTAACCATCATTAGTCATTTGTTATAAATTGTGTCTTTTAACAACTCTCGCGCGGTGCCCGGCATCCTTTGCAATGCCTCTTTTTCTTCCTATGTAGGAATACGTATACAAAGTAGAAACATTTACATGTGCAAAGTAAATGAAAGAAAATGATTTTTTGTGTATTCAATTAAATTTGAAAAAATCAATTCAAGTGCTTTGGGATATATAGTATTTTTGTTCTTCCCGCCTTTAGCAAAAACAAATAAATTTTTCGGCAGTACCACTCGTGAGCAGCCAACATATGATTAACCATGTGAAAAACATGAATTTTCCAGATTTAATGCAACACACTTGAAGCGATTGACCTTGTTTGAGAAGGCAATCCAAACGGTGAACTCTAGTCGTTTGACTACAGCTATCAAATTATTCACTGAGCCTGGCCTTTAAATGCTACAAGCGTGAATACCAATTCATGAAATCGCTATTAAATGGATAAAATATTCATGCCTGGTTTCCGAGGAAATTTCTATTCTTGAAAAGGAAGAAAAATTGATGAATTTTGAGATAAAACGCAACACTTGGACAAAAACGAAACGTATCGGAAAATTGAATGAAATAATTAAATACTGCATTCTCTTATATGTCCCATGATAAAAATTTCCATCCAATATATTGATTGCAAGTAATATAAATAGCAAATAAAGAAACACCTTCACTGAACTCAATGCTTTCATTATGGGAGTAAAGGTTAACAATATAAAACAACCCCAAAATTTGCAATCAAATTTGGAATCAAAAGTTATAAGTAAAATATTTTTTTTTTGCGTTTTGAATATTATGTTGAAATCAACGCACAAATTTGAAACCTAAAAAATATTATTTTTGTACTGAAAAAAATTTGCCAGAAAATGCGTGTTTGGAGCAAAAGCCGGCTTTGAAAGAGATTGTGTGTGGCGACATAAATTTTTAAGTAAAAGGTCAGAAAATATTCTAAACTCAAATTTAACACTTAAAAAAAAACTTATTTAGTAATTGAAAATATTCCAGCCTAAAATGTTTGTTTGGAGACCAAAATAGTTATAATGGCATAGCAAGAAATATAACATACATTCTCCCTGCTGTATGCCCTGTCGCCATGAATTTAAATTATTCAAAGTATCCTTCACAGCAATATCCAAAGTAAGTCAAATGTATTCTGCACCTCACTGAAACCAAAGATGTTAGAATTGGAAAACTAAAAACTTCGGTGCAGACTTAAACCCCATAGACACCACGTATCTTTTTTCAACTAACAAACTAAGGAATATTTTCCTGAGTCACGAGAAGAAATAATTTTGATAAGCATTAAGGCACAATGCTGCTCATTCTCCAGCATTCTACTATGGAGCAAGAAATTTAACATGCATTCTCCCTGCTGTATGTCCTGTCGCCATGAATTTAAATTATTCAAAGTATCTTTCACAGCAATATCCAAAGTCAAATGTATTCTCTACCTCACTGAAGCCAAAGATGTTAGAATTAGAAAACTAAAAACTTCGGTGCAGACTTAAACCCCATAGACATCACGTATCTATAAAAGGTATCTTTGGTATATATATATGAATGTGAATTGAATTTTTAAAAATTGTAAATTGATTTCTAATGAAAATTAGCTGGAACTCTGTTTTTTTAACAAAATTAACTTACACCACTTTCAAAATCAACGGCTCAATTATCATACTTATTTTTTTCTTCCGTACTGATAATCAAACTCGATTCCTTCGCCGGATATGACAATATCCTTCACATAATGCGACATTTCGCAGAATGAATTCAGTTTGATTTTCTGCGCTGAAGTAAGCAGTGAAATTCACAGGGAAAAATCATTCGCATGGACTGGGATTCGAACAGAGGATCTGCCTGGATTAGGATCTACATCTACGATGTACCGTGCAAGCCACCACTAGGGTGTGTGGCACGGGGTGATTCCACACCAGGCATGAACGTAGGTTTCGTCGCTGGGATTTCGGGGCGAGTGCTCTAACCAGTTAATGGAGGCTTTAAGGATCGAGTTGTCCTCACAGGTATCGTGCATTCAATGCCATGGAACAGTTTTTTTTTGTGAGTGGTGGGAAATTAGTTTGAAGAAGGATTTTAATCTACCACGTCGAAACATGCAGTGATGACCCAAGGGATGGGCAACGTGGGCAGAAGCTATAGGCGGTCGGTCGTTAATTAATGAATGAGCAAAGGGGACAGAAAAAAAATTGGATAATGCCACTTCCCACATTCATTTTCATCAAAGATTACCTCCTTTAGCAAAATATAAAAGTGACTGACACTCGTAACTAATTGCATTTAAGAGCACAAAGAAATCTGCTAACTAAAAATTCACTTTTATTAGAGTTCTTATCGCAACCCCATTCAGAGGAGCTGTTGCTATAATAATTGCACTAAAATAAGTAATTACGCGGTAGAAATAATTTGAATTATCTCTTGAAACTCTGTTCCTCGTTAATTTTGAAGTTTGGAGACGATGAAAAATCTAGTTCCTAGTGGGAAAGGAAACTACCATGAGGATGGAATCGTTCTGCCAGAGTTCGGTTAGAGTAGCAGTCAATCATCAATTAAAGCTTAGTTTAATAAATCACAAGTGGTAAATAAATTCTTCATCAGGTATAGCCAAATAAAATATTTCCATGATTATTAGCACTGAATTTGTGAAAACATAATTTATATATTTTGAATAAAGAGAAACACTGGTGTAAATTTACTCACTTTTAACTACCAGATACCAAGTCAATGGTTGGTTGCGTAACTTTATGGAACTCCTTCATAATTGAAAAGAAAAAACTTTGTTCGTTCCACATAAATAATTTTATTGCCGTCGTAGATGTTGTCGCTGGCCGACATTGTCAGGTAATTTATAGAAAACTTTTTTCACACAGTATATATGTACACTGGGGGGAAGCGGGTGGAAAGGTTTGGAAGAGGAGGGAGAGGGTTTGGCTGGGGAGGGAGGGGGGAGGTTGGATGAGTAAGGAAAGAGAGAGAATTCTTGGTTAAAACTTGCGCGGGCCATTATAGATGTATGCTTGTTTTTCGGGTGTACCCTGCGTACTATAACCAGGTGTTGTACCTGACGTTTCGTGCCCGTTGCTGGTCACATTATCACAGGGACTCTTCATGATACAACAACAAAGAGAGAGAAGTTATGGAAGGAGGGCGTTGTGGGGGAGGCTGTAGGTTACCGTTGTTTGATAGGGTAGCCTGGGGAAGGGGGGGAAGTTTGATGAGTAAGGAAAGGAAGGAGAGGAAATGAGGGAGAAGGGCGCTGTGGGGTGGGGGGGGAGATTTAGGCTTCTGTTGTCAGGAGGGAGTGGGGGAAAGAGTGGTTGTGCGACCGTAAGTCACGATCGTGTTGCAAGGTGGGGGGAAGGGGGAGGGATTGGAGGGTGGACGGGTACTTCAGGTAGTGGAAGGTTAAGCAGAGGGGAATGGGATTGAAACTGAACATCATTTAAAATAATACGTTCGTCAAGTTTTACATTTTTCCGAATTCCCACTTGTTCACGTGCATCCAACTTGGCACCCTTCTTTCCCACAAGGAGGATTTCCGATTGAAAACTGCTGTGGTGGTTATGTTCTAATAATTTCTTGGCAAAAAGAGAAGAATGATTATTGTTTCTAAAGCTTGCCTTATGCTCTTTTACTATTATTTTGAAACTTCTCCCAGTCTGCCCGACGTATATTTTTTTACACACATCACACGTCAGTTTACACATTCCACTCGCATTTAAAGGGTCTACCTTGTCATTAGTAAAACTAATTAAGTTTTTAAAATTTCTTTTGTTTTAAAATGCCGGTCTTCACTTATCTTTGGGCAGCAACTTACTCACTTCAGAACAAATATTTCCCAAGAATAAAATCCTACGCCACTTGATGGATTGGTCTCCTGTGAGGAGAGCGGGAAAAATACTTTTCATAGCTTCCTTTATGCGTTTTCTCTTGCAAAGGGTATCAATAATTTTGGGAGAATAACCGTTGTTGGTGGCTATTTGTTTTATTATGCTGAGTTATTTAGATTGGCTGGTCTGCGACATAGGGATGTTTATCAGTCTGTGCAAAAGAGAATGGAATGCAAGACGTTTTTGAGAAATATGATGCATGGATGAGGAGCGAATTACTTTATCCGTGTAGGAAATCTTCCTAAAAATTGAAAGTCCAGTTTTTTAAATAATAGTAATAATATTTATTATGGGCATCCGCCCAATTACATCCATTAAAAATGTCATAAAAGTTAAAATTGCACATTAAATATTGTTACACTGTAAACACATAAAAAATGCACTGCCCAGTCCAAGTGCAAGTCCAGTTTTTGGATGGTTTTTGAGATCAAGATATCCAAAAAGTTTAGCATACCGTTAAATTCTAATAAATGTGCTGTACGCTTGCCATAACACATGGAAACAAGCTGTGGGTGAACGATAATGTTTCTTTTCAAAGGTTCTATTGTGTTTAACATCAGCATTGTCAAAAGAGATCATTAGTAATTGCAGAGAATTGAATTTTTGAATTTAAAATTTTGAAACCGCGTTAACGGACCTCTAAAAGAATTTTGCGAAAATGCAAAGTGTTGTTTTGTAACAATGTTAAGTATAATTCCTCTGTTATTAATGCGGAGTTGTAGGATGAGAAGAGGGAGTTGATAATTGATGTAGATAATAATTCCTTCTCTTTATTATAATTTCAGTGTAGCAGGTGTGATTGAAGGAGATGCTCCAGGTCATCGAGATCCAGGACGACCGCTGACGAAAGCTGATGCTGACATTGTATGCAAGTGTTGAGGGTCAAAAGTGACATGTACTTTGTGTTGGAAGAGGACACCGTGGCTTAAAATGGACAGTGATCTGCGACTGTATTTACGATAATTAATTTTATGGATAAATGGACATTTTTGGTAATCATTTTGAGCAGAGGATCAAGAGACGTAATCACTCCGAAGCGTAGCAGCAAGTAAGTCTTAAGTTAAAAAAAACCGACTTAAGTCAATGAATGAATGGTGGGGCACGAAATGGTGATTTGAAATTGGAGGCATGAATGTGACCGTGAAGTGGTAAGTAAAGATAAAAATGAAATAATTCGAGTAAAATAAAATAATAATGCATAACCGTTAGAAGGCCATAATAAAATGAAAATCTTGATTTTCACATCTTGAATCTACCCATCGCGGCGGATTTTTTCTCGTGTCTCCTCACTCATGCTGCATTTCAAGCAATCATAACAACATACTTTTTATTTCTTTACTCAAGAGATTACAGAATATCTAATACATACAATAAATAGTATCAGAAAATGACAGAATTCAGCGTAAAATGTTGTTATGATTGTGGATTAGAAGGTCGGTAGCGACGTAATAGTAAGTCAAATTTGTAAGGACGTCGAAATGTTTCTCATTTCATAGTTTCATTGTAGTTTCACGGCGCAGGAGATGAATGGGTAAAACAAATCGCGCGGTTGAAAGAGAGTACTTTACAGTGTAAGAGGTACCAGTGTCAGGTCAAAGATGGCAGTAAAGTAGTACATGGCAGTAAAGTAGTATCATAGTGCCATCTAACGGCCTAATGCCTATACCTCTCTCATCGTCAGTATTTTTTACCGGCCATGAGATGGCAAGATGGTAGTAAAGTAAAGGTAGCTTATCCTTTCTTTACATTAATTAATTATAGAGGAGAATGGTGATGTAAAGAAAGACTTGCTACAAGGAGAAAAATGCGAAAAATCGTTTGAAGGAACTTAAATTTATTTGTCTGGTAAAATGAGTAGAATATGCATTTTATAATCAAGTTATCGATTACTACTCAAGAGCCATATTTTTTTAACTCCGCCCAATATGAGAATGAAGTAACTAAAACTGGTATACTGTTTAGCACCAACTTTTGCTCATCAAGTGCTTTTTGGATAATATGTGTCTTACCGTACTTCTGAAGTGATACTTTAGGATGGAGACTCGTCTTTTAACGCGTCAGTGGTAGACACGGGTTAGTGATTGAGCACACTCCACCTAGGGAGAATGAGTCGTAACTATACGTGATGAGGGTGGGATGTTTTCTTGCGGCCTAGTAGTATTATCATAGCCACTGTCCTCTTTATTTAAGCGTTTTGGTGATCACGTCACGGGAATTGATGAATTAAGATTGTAGAGACATTATTTCGTGTGAGCCAGGCACAATAATGTCTTAAACATACATGTCGCAGAAATAGAAGAATGGCATGCCGCTATGTTCCGGTTTTTGTTTCCCATTTCTGCAAAATTTTAAAATGACACGTAGATTCACAATCAATGTTTTTTCAATCAATCAATTTTTGCTCATCAAGTGCTTTTTGGATAAGACGTGTCGTGCCGTACTCCTGAAGTGATATTTCAGGGTGGAGACTCGTCTTTTAACGCGTTAGTGATTGAACACACTCCACCTAGGGAGAACGAGGAGTATCCATACGTTTTGAGGTTGGGATGTTTTCTTGCGTCAAAGTGGTATTACTATGATTACTGAGCTCTTTTTTTAAGAGTTTTGGTGATACGAAATCATGTCATAGGAATTGATGAATTTAGATTGTAGCGACATTGTTTCTCGTGAGCCAGGCACAATAGAGTAATTTCTTAAGCATACATGTCGCAGAAATAGAAGGATAGCATGCCACTATGTAACGCTTTCTGTTTCCCATTTTTGCAAAACTTTAAAATAACACCTAGATTCACATTCAATGTTAACGCTACTTGTTGTTAAAAATAGACACTTTCTCTATTAATCCATTGCTGAAATGAATATAATCTTTGCATTTCCTCGAAACTAGAAAAATGCAGTGTAAAATAAAAATTTGTTAAATTTCCATGTTAGAGGTGGAATTCTAAATATATGTGACCCTCATTACATTCTGGCTTTGTCTGGAATCTCTTGATTAAAGTAATAAAAAGTATCAGAAAATAACGGAAATCATCGATGAGAAGAGGGAGTTGATAAGGGATGTAGATAATAATTCCTTCTCTTTATTATAATTTCAGTGTAGCAGGTGTGATTGAAGGAGATACTGCAGGTCGAGTGAGATCCAGGACGACCGCTGCCGAAAGCTGATGCTGACATTGGATGCAAGTGTTGAGGGTCAAAAGTGACATGTACTTTGTTTGGGATGAGGACATTGTGGCTTCAAATGAACAGTAATCTGCGACTGTATTTATGATAATAAATAGTATGGATAAATAGACATCGTTGTTAATAATTTTGAGCCGAGGATCAAAAGAAGTAATCACTCCGAAGCGTAGCAGTAAGTAAAAAGTCGATGAATGGTGGGGCATGAAATGGCAATTTGAAATTGGCGGCATGAATGTGACCGTGAAGTTGTAAATAGAGAAAAAAATGAAACAATTCGAGTCAATAAAATAATAATGCATAACCGTTATTAAGCGTAAATAAAATGAAAATCAAGGAATGAGGTCTCATAGCACTGGGTCCGGAAATAACCATAGAAAACATGTAAAATTAAGTTAGTAATCGCATAATGGAATGGTGGTATAATGGTAGCAGTCGAAGAAGATTTGTTTTTAAATAGAGTCATTAAATGCCGATGCCAAAAAACCGACACAGGTCGGGCGACACCGCTTCATAGCAATTTTACATTTATACTCTCCCTGCCATGGATGATTGGAGTCAGTGTTGAGGGTCAAAAGTGACGTGTACTCTGTTTTAATAGAACATCGTCTCTTATCATGGACAGTGAGCTGCGACTGTATTAATGAAAATATATAGTATGGTTAGATTGACATTGGTGCTAATCAATCTGGGTCCAGGATGAAGAGAAGTAATCACTCCGAAGCGTAGCATCAAGTAAGTTAAAAAAACCGACTTAAGTCGATGAATGATGGGGCATGAAATGGCGATTCGAAATTGGAGGCATGACTGTGACCGTCAAGTGGTAAATAAAGATAAAAATAAAATAATTCGAGAAAATAAAATAATAATGCATAACCGTTAGAAGGCAATAATAAAATAAAAGTCAATGGTTGAGGTTACAATGCGATGGACCCGGTTAAAACCACAATAAATGTAAATATCAGTTAGTAATCGCATCATGATATGGTGGTGGAACGTTATGAGTGGAAGAAAATTTTGGGGGCAAGGGGGTGGGGTTTAACAGGGAAATTTCAATGACACTTTTCTTTCATTCTACATTCTTAAATTTTTGAATTTAAAACAGGTATTTTTGGATGGTAAGAGAGTAAAATAGTTGAGAATGATGGCTTATTATTAACGGAACGACGAGCGACATAGCCCCCCCCCTTTCAAAATTTCCCACCCCAAGAGGTGGGATGAGGTAGCCGCCCCTCCGGGCAACCACCCCATCCCTCCCCTGTTAGGTCGTCCGCCATCACCACGGCGATCGACTCCTCCTATCAATTACTCCTCCCAACCCACCCCTCAAACAATCTACCCATCGCGGCCGATTTTTTCACGTGCCGCCTCAATCATGCTGGGTGAGCCGTGCCGCAAGTGCAGGCGTCATGGATACAGAGCCCATATGGCGTCTAATGAACGTACCAACTACAAGGATGCGCCCGTACCGTGCAAGCACGACCGTACAGCGACGCACCGGGCCGATAAAAGACATGTGCCGAGCAACGAACCAATCTTGCTCTACCAGCATTAAACCGTTGATTGAAATTTGGGCTGGACTGAAAACTTATGGCTTCTTACTAAACTTCGAGAACTAAAAGTTATAATTCATTTATTACTCATTTCTCCAATTTTTTAGACATGTTTTTTACTTTTAAATATTTGCCTATACTTTGTCTCTATAAAAACTACATTTGTACTTCACATTTTATCTCACTTATTGATTAAAATAAAGAAAACGTATGCCGTTTTACCTTACTGACATTCCTGACATCTATGGACTACCACCTATACCTCTTACACTGCAAAGTACTCTTTTTTAAACCGCGCGATTTGTTTTACCCATTCGTCTCTTGCGCCATGAAACTACTATGAAATGAGAAACATTTCGACGTCCTTACAAATCTGACTTACTATTACGTTGCTACCGACCTTATAATCCACAATCATAAAAACATTCGACGCTGAATTCAGTTATTTTCTGATACTTTTTATTACTTTAATCAAGAGATTCCAGAAAAAGCCAGAATGTATTAAGGGTCACACATATTTAGGATTCCACCTCTAACATGGAATTTTAATACAATTTTTATTTTACACTGCATTTTTATAGTTTTTGTAATTTTTTAATCAACATTTCTGGAAAATGCAAAGATTATATTCATTTCAGCAATGGAGTAATAGAGAATGTGTCTATTTTTAACAACAAGCAGCGTTAACATTGAATGTGAATCTAGGTGTTATTTTAAAGTTTTGCAAAAATGGGAAACAGAAAGCGTTACATAGTGGCATGCTATCCTTCTATTTCTGCGACATGTATGCTTAAGAAATTACTCTATTGTGCCTGGCTCACGAGAAACAATGTCGCTACAATCTAAATTCATCAATTCCCATGACATGATTTCGTATCACCAAAACTCTTAAAAAGAGAGCTCAGTAATCATAATAATACCACTTTGACGCAAGAAAACATCCCAACCTCAAAACGTATGGATACTCCTCATTCTCCCTAGGTGGAGTGTATTCAATCACTTACGCGTTAAAAGACGAGTCTCCACCCTGAAATATCACTTCAGGAGTACGGCACGACACGTCTTATCCAAAAAGCACTTGATGAGCAAAAATTGATTGATTGAAAAAACATTGATTGTGAATCTAGGTGTCATTTTAAAATTTTGCAAAAATGGGAAACAAAAACCGGAACATAGCGGCATGCCATTCTTCTATTTCTGCGACATGTATGTTTAAGACATTATTGTGCCTGGCTCACACGAAATAATGTCTCTACAATCTTAATTCATCAATTCCCGTGACGTGATCACCAAAACGCTTAAATAAAGAGGACAGTGGCTATGATAATACTACTAGGCCGCAAGAAAACATCCCACCCTCATCACGTATAGTTACGACTCATTCTCCCTAGGTGGAGTGTGCTCAATCACTAACCCGTGTCTACCACTGACGCGTTAAAAGACGAGTCTCCATCCTAAAGTATCACTTCAGAAGTACGGTAAGACACATCTTATCCAAAAAGCACTTGATGAGCAAAAATTCGTGCTATACAGTATTCCAGTTTCAGTTACTTCAGTCTCATATTGGGCGGAGTTAAGAAATTTGGATCTTGAGTTGTAATCGATAAGTTGATTATAAAATTCATATTCTTCTAATTTTACCATACAAATAAATTTAAGTTCTTTCAAACGATTTTTCGCATTTTTCTCCTTGTAGCAAGTCTTTTTTTACATCACCATTCCCCTCTATAATTAATTAATGTAAAGAAAGGATAAGCTACCTTTACTTTACTACCATCTTGCCATCTCACGGCCGGTAAAAAATACTGACGATGAGAGAGGTATAGGCATTAGACCGTTAGATGGCACTATGATACTACTTTACTGCCATGTACTACTTTACTGCCATCTGGTCCGTTACCGCGGTTTCAAAATTTTAAATTCAAAAATTCAATTCTCTGCTATTACTAATGATCTCTTTTGACACTACTGATGTTGCACATAATATAACTTTTGAAAAGAAACATTAACGTTCACCCGAAGCTTGTTTCCTTGTGTTATGGCAAGCGTATAGCACACTTCAATTCATAACATTATATTTTACCACTAGCAATACAACGAAGTCATCACTTCCCAAATGCCTTACTTTTTAAATTATTACCAACTGCAACATTTTACAAGTTCACGTACGGCAGAGATCATAAATCCAGATATTTGCATTTAATATTCATACTTTCGAAATGCTCACCGGCTTCTTCCTTACGTAGAATAGACCTATCGATACCAAAATTTTTTTACACATCTATTGGTGTTGTGACCCACTTATTTATTTTCTGAATATTTAGACACCTTTTAATTACCCAACTAGTTCCACGTAACTTCTTCTCAACACACTGGAGCGATATTTTATGAACAAATTATCCTTTTTATTTGGAGTGAAACAACGATGTTTTACCATGAGTTCTTGTCATTGAAGCAATAGTTAAAACTATTACTTCCTATCCTGAATCTGGAGGAAGTTTATAGTAGGCCCTAGACGAGCAAGCTGCTTGATCAAACGGTTTAGTCAATTGATTTACACGCGCTTCAACCAACCTTCAAGCAACCTTCAATCAACCCTTAAATCTTTTGAACAAAGGTCATTCTCAGTTGAGTTTCCGACTCGGAAAATGAAGTGTCTGTCGTGAAGTGGCTCTGAAAATGGTTTCGAAAACAGAATACAGCCTTTCTTGCCTTGACATTGGTTGTTTTCAAGCGGAAAAAACAAGTAAAGAGGGAACTACGTTGGTTCAAGTAGTGATAAAAAATGAGAAACCGCTTCACTCATGAACATTTACTCAACGTTCTGTACGATACGGAACCAGAATACAACAGGAACGTTATTAGAATGGACCAAGAGAGTTTTGATTTTGCTTTATCTTGCAATCCTTGATCATAATTGGCCAAGGCGCTCCAGCACCCGCGTCAACCGCTTGAGCCATTCAAACTTTCTATAAATCTCCATCAATGCTTGGCTCAAGCGTCAAACCCGTTCTTAGACGGTCAATCATGCTTGATTCAATCGATTGACTCCAGCTTTTGATAATAATGGTTGATCTTCTAGGGCCTCCTTAACATCTTTCGATACCTAGAATACTTGTATTAATGTGTTCACATCAAGCTTGTTATTTACCTTTCCATCGCCATTGTTGCCATAGGCTAACGATATTTAACGCATACTCATCTACATCTACAAAATACCCTGAAAGCCACCTCAGGGGTGTGTGGCAGGGGGTGAGTAATCACCAACATGCATTACACTATACCCTAAAGTTAGTGTAACTACGACTAATTATGCATTAGCATAAATCGCTAATGCTGGTCACGTGGCGAAGCCTCACAAGCATGCACTACTACATTACAGATATGCTCGCAATGGAGAAGGACCGTTGGTAGATATGTATTTTGCAACTACACAAATGGACAGAGACTCAAGACTTATGTAGAAAACATACACAGCGTGCTGTTAGTACTAGGTAACAAATAAGGATTCAAGTATTAGGGAGCTACTACTACTACTAAGAGCTACAGTACCTATCGACAAACCTAGATAAAAGTATCATTGGCAGCTTTTATGGTCCCTTATCGTTCGTGGGAAAAATGACATTTTATATCTATCCGTTCTGCAGTCTAGTTCCCTAATTTTATTCTCATGATATGATCTACCGTAGTATGTCGGATTTCGTAAAATGTTATCAGCGTCGTTAGAGAATAGACCGATTTGGAACTTACAAAATAGATTGGGTCTAAATTTTAATCGACGGTCTGAAAGCTTTTCCCATCCCAGTTGCTGCAAAAGGTCAGTAACAGTAACGAGATTATCATAACGGCCTTTAACGTATCCTGCCAATCTTCACTGCACGCGTTCTAACTCAGTCTCCAAGCCTATCTCATAAGGATCCCAAATACTGGTAGCATATTCGAAGTGGGGTCTAACGAGGGAGAAGTAGCTGATTTCCCTAACTTTATCGTCGCACTTTCCAAGTACTCTTTTAACAAATAATATTTTTACGATTAGATTGACCGGTAATTTCTCGAATATGTATACTCCACAAGAGATCATTAGTCAGTTTAACTCCGAGGTATTTAACCGATTTTACAGTATCTAATTGTCTGTTGTTTATGCAATAGCTGTTGCAAGGAGCGTTTTTCCGTTTCCAAAAGTACCTAACAACGAATTTTAGGAATGATAAAAAATTATGTGAATTTCACAAAAGTTGGTTTATTCACGACCCGGGTTTCAACACATTATGTCATCTTCAGGTAATTATCGCCCTGAAGATGATCTTCACCTGAAGATGACATAATGTGTTGAAACCCGGGTCGTGAATAAACCAACTTTTGTGAAATTCGCGTAATTTTTTATCATTCCTAATATGGAAAAATTTCACATAATTCACTCTGAAACCGCAAATTTTCTTAACAACGCATTTGTTCAGGTTTAATTCTAGCTGCCACGTATCGTACCACTCCTGTATTGCCTAGAGGTCCTTAGTTAGTGCTTCCTTATCATTAAGGCTACGAATTTCTCTATACACCACAGCGTCGTCTGCAAATAATCTAAGCGTACTGTCAACTGTTTCACCGATGTCGTTTATGTACAAAAGGAACAGAAGTGGGCCTATGATAATTCCCTGCGGGACACCCGATGTGACTTTTAGTTCATTAGAGATAGCGTCACCTAATACAACCCTTTGCACGCGATTGCTTAAGAATTCTCTAATCCAGGAAATTACGTTGTCGTCTAAACCGTAGGATTTTAATTTCATGAGTAGCTTACTGTAGGAAACTTAATCAAATGCCTTTTTAAAGTCAAGAAAAATTCCATCAACTGGGACGTTATGTTCACCGAGACTAAAATATCGTGGGCAAAAAGTGCTACTTGAATGTCGTAAGATCTTCCCTTTATGAATCCGTGTTGCGTTTCTGTTGACAAGTTCTGCATATCGAGATGTCTCATAACTGAACTTACAGTTATATTTTCAAGGACTTTCCAAGAGATAGATGTGAGAGATATCGGTCTGTAGTTCGATGGTTGTTCCTTATCACCGCTTTAGAATATGGGAGTGACATTTGCAGTTTTCCAGTCCATGGGTACTTGGTGTTCGCTGATGGATTTAATAAATATATTCTGCAAGTAGGGTGCTTTTTAACGACAGACTAAGTAGACTGCCAATCACGACAAACCTCCACCGGAAGGCGCGAAACCGGTATAACATAAAAGGATGGACCAAACCCTGCAATTCAACGGACCTGAGGAAGCTAGGTGGAACGCTAGCGAATTATTGTCCACCAAAAAATAGATAAACGCGGATGGAAACCCGAAAAACCATTCTCTTCACTTCTTCCACTCTTTCCCCACTCCCATCACTCCTTCCCCAAAGCCTATTTCCTCTCCCGACAAAATTCAATCCAAAACGTTTTGTGTGATGCAAAAGACTTTTCACCGGATGTAAGCTAGTCCTAACAACATTTTTAACAACAAGACTTTCCAACAAATTAATGTGAAAGTTTAGGCAAGTTTCGCAAGAGTACATGCACCGTGCCAGCATTCTCACAGACGTAAATTTTCGTACATTTCGGATTTCAGTGAACGAGTTTATTGGAGAATTGAGAGGAGGAGAAAGACGAAGAAAATGGGCTGAGAAGTCAAAATAGTTCTTGTGAAAAAGGACCTCTATGAGGCGAGAAGTAGAAAGCCGGTGATTGAATGGTCCAGAAAATGGGTCGATGTGGCTGGGTTCACAAGAGGTCTCGGAGATTGGAAGAAAAAGGGTGAAAAATTACGTAAGATGAGCAAAAATGGTAGTTCACGGACGGAGAAATAGAGAAAGAGCAAGGAGCGAAGTGATCCTGAGTAGTTGAATAAAAAGAGAAACTTCCACTTGAAGCAATTCTCGGGAGATCGAGGGTACAGACCCCGGAAGGGGACACAAGAGCGTCAGAGGGTTATTGAAAGGTTTTAGAGATGGATGAGGGGGTAATATTTATCATTTAAGGATCACATCCCATTCCCTCGATACGTCATTCCTTCTCTTTCCTCAGTTCGTTCGTTGTAACAAGCAAAATAGGAGCATGGAAAAATCAGAGGAAGGGAAGAGCTGTACAAGAGAGAGAGAGAGAGAGAGAGAGAGAGAGAATAAGGCAAAGAATTGGAAATTTTTAAAAAGATGAGAAGAATAGTTAGAGCGGGGCTGGATGGATACCATATAGAATTTGTGAATTGGGAATAGACCATCAAAAAAACCAGAAACTTCTACATATCCATCCTAAAAAATGTCTTGCTTCATGAATGACATGGAAACATCGTTTTGCTAATTTTCTCTTTTCTCAGCTATTTATAACATGTAATGGAATTTCAATTCACAAAAATCACGGATGCAAACAATTTGACTGATGTTAGATTCCCTAAGACTGTTTTTTGTCTGCAATGGTTCAACAAATATGTGTTAATACGTAAATAATTCTAACCTTGCCTGTATTTTTATGTGCATCGATATTTTTCAAAGATTTAATGTGTTTGGTGGTGGGAAATATGTCTACTCCTGAAGCAATTTTTTGCCTGCTCGAAGTATATCGTACGTTGCTGCGCCTTTTTTAATGCCATATTTTTTACGTAGTTCGGAATGCCAAATTCTGCTGGGAATACGTCATGGTTTGGTTTAATGAGCTCTAGTTTTGCTGTAGTAAATTATTTTTCATTCTTTATTTTTAGCATACCTAATGTAAACTTAAAAGAACGCTCATCCTGTAACAGTTAGGTTGATGTAGTGTTTACAGTCTTTGTCGAACGCAGCGAAATTCGCAGGATCGTATCCCAGTAGAGGAATATTTTTTTCGTCTCGATTTCAATTATTTTCGTATTTTAAAAAATTATTTACAATTGCAGGAAGTCTCATTGGACGATGGAACATTTTTTCGTTCATGTGGATCGTTGGATGGAGGGTTTTCTTGAGTTTACATTAGGCATTCTAAAAATAACGAATTAAAAATAATTTATCACAGCAAAACTAGAGCCTATTAAACCAAACCAAAACGTTTTCTCAGCAGCATTTGGCATTCCGAACAACATAAAAAATATGGCATTCAAAAAGGCGTAGCAGCGTACGTAGTCTCTCCTTGTAAGTATATTATTGCATTGGTGCGGTAATCGTCATAATAATGCGGCTTGCTTCTCAATACAAAGAATGGACACGAGTCCAAGCGTTCTAAATTTATGAAAATTCATGATGCATTTAATCATTAGACAGAGTTCCTACATATGCCTAAAACAATAGAATTTACAGCCATACTAACCACGAGGTTAATATATTTGACTTTATGTGTTCATATTATTTGCTATTATGTATTTTCTTCATCTTCTTCTTCTTTCAGGAGATATATGTCAATTAAGTTGAAAAATATTACATATTAGAGAAAGCTATTTTATTTGACCGCATTAGGGCCACGTAGTAGTATACTCAAGCATTTCCTGTTAGAATTGGACTGCCATTAATCCGTGGTTTTCATTTCCCTTGGTCATTGGCAGTAGCATGCTGCTATGAAAAATTTGTTTTCTCATAACCGAGTCACTCATAGATAAAACTTAAGTGAAAAAAAACGATGTTTTATTTTTATGGCAAGGTTAGTAAAGGATGACCACGAATCTTGAAGTTACAAACTGCAAGAAAAAGAAGATAACTTCGATTTGTTCCGATTGCAATAATCTATGTAGTGTAAATCATGTAACATGAACTGTAATAGTAAATTTATGAAGCAAATGTGAAATAAAACTTAAAAAATTCTGTTTTTTTAATCTGGCATAAATTCGAAATATTTATTTCCAAATTTAATGTTTTTATTATTAAAAACTCGTAGTATACCTTTTCTCCTCTACTGGTACGTTGAGTGATTAATTATCATTCTCTAGTAGGAGTCACCTATATTAGGCTTCACTTGATGAATCCTGGTGAAATGATTGAGGATTTAATGTTATTTATCGAGGCTCCCCATTAAAAGGTTCTGCCAAAATTTGGTTCGATCTCTCCACATTTTGCGATTTTTCTAAATAAATAAACAAGCTAAAAGAAACGCTTTCAAAGGCTAATGTGTTCACCTTGAGGAACCTAGAATTAAGGTGGCTGGAGCCTTATATTCTTAGACCACATTTCAGTCAAGTACACCAGTTTATGCGTTGGAAATCGCCAACCATGCAGTAATGTTTATGATGCAAGAGTTGTGTTTCAAATTTTCGCCTTAATTAAAGCATTGTTTTGACTTGGATTTTCGGCGCGAAATTCGAAATTTACGAGAAAATCATATCTTAATACGCTTTTCTTACACGGCATGATACCTTTACATTTGTTGGCAGCGATTATAATAATATGAAACGTATTATTTCGCATTTAGGAGAAATTCTGTACATAAGTAATCGAATTATTTCAAAATATATGCCGTGTACCATAAGAGTACTAGCAGTTTTTTCACTTTTGTCGATAGATATTACTAATAAGGAGACGTATGCAAAGTTTCACGCAAATCTGTACATAAACAAAAATCGCTCCAGCCACCTTAAGGTCCCTAGAAGTATGTGTGTACTACTCCTGTGGCCACCCTGCTATAAACGATCGCGAATCGCTCAGCATTGCCGAAGCTTGAGGTCTCAACAGGCAGCTAACTATTTAAATATCTCGTAACCCTTTTGAGCTTCTGGTTAAAATTGGCACTCTGGAAACTGCGGTTGAGAATATTCATTTGGTTACACCCGAACCTCTCCGCGAATGATTATGGGGATCGAAAACACGATATTAGTTTAAAAATATGGAATTGCAATGTAAAAGGGGATATAAAAATGTTATTTCAAATACCTACATTAGTCAGCAATGAAGAGACTTTGTGACTTCCACAGTTTATTTGAAAAAGAACGACCGGTTTCGGCTGTCAAGCCATCTTCAGGTAGTACATTGATAAAATATTGAAAAGACAGGTTTATTGGTATGGACTATGGGTATGGACTATGGGTATTTGCTATGGGAGGGGGTGGGGGTTGGGGGTCAGGTTGGTTGCGCAGGGAGGGGAAAGGGGTGGGGGAAACAAAGTATGTGTTGTAACTGGGCACAAGGCATGAGAACACAAAGCATGCTGGAAGAATAAGGACGATTCGTCAGCCCGACACCTTTTGGAGATGGGGCACCGAAGCAGACTTGAGCCCGAAATCCTGCATTTTACCGGGAAAGGAAGGAGGATGGATGCCCGATAAATTCGGGAGATCACCCTACAAGGAAACCACCTTCTCAATGACATAACCTTCCCTAACCCATCCCCCTTATTACTCATCACCCTCCCAAAACCCCCACCCCCACAACCCGAGTGATTAACCCCCCCCCACCCTCTCTCCCAGTTACAACACATACTTTGTTCACTCTCCCTGCTCAACCAACCTCACACACCCCCTCCCATAGCTGCTCCCCATAGTATATATATAAACCTGTCTTTTCCATATTTTATCAATGTACATACCTGTACCTGAAGATGGCTTGACAGCCGAAACCGTTCGTTCTGTATAACATAAACTGTGCAAGTCACTAAGTCTCTTCATTGCTAATATGGAGCCCTTCCACCACGTCATAGCTTCCAATTTCGATTTAACCTCCATTAGCTCTATACCTACCCCTCTCTTCATTTAAATTCATTTCCTTTAAGTGCGTATATGCTGACTATGTGGAGGTAGAATAAGGAAGAGAAGTGGGAGGAATGGAGATAGGCAGGTTGGCTCAGGGTTCTCACGCTGGGACGTCATTGAAAGAAAGAAAAGCAGAGAAGGCAAGAGGATGACAGCAGTCGGGGGACATCGAGTCGAGGGGCGCAAGGAATGGGATCTTCATGTGTTCTTCCTCGCCTGTATTGGTCGGGGATGGCGTGGATGTGTGGTGGGGGGGGGTAGAGTGGGGGCAGCGGGCAGACAAGGGGTTGATGGGATTCGGGAAGTCTGAGCAGGAGGATGGAGTTGGGTGGATTCCGCAGGAGACTTGGCTCAAGGCATCCACCACTCCAAAGGGTAGCTGTTTAAAGCCTTCTCGAGTTCTTCCCCGTGTTGAAGAACTTGGAAGGAGTGGATTGGGATATGGGGAAGGCTGGGAATGGGTGGAATGGCAGAGGAGTAGGGGTTTGGGTATGAGAGGACACCGAGGGCGTTGTGGGATAGGAGGGGAGAGGATTACTTTCTGAGAAGTCAACAGATGCGTTTCCGGGGCGACGGATCGAGGCGTTTGGATGGGAGGGGGATGAAGGGGTGAGGGTATAGGAGTGGCCAGGGACCTCCAGGGCTGTCAAAAGAAAGGGTTTCGCAAATTAAAGGTGCCAATTGCAATGTGTGGAAAGACTTTAATCCCGCGGTGGCGGATTGCAGAACGTTGGCTTGGACGTTGGGACTACAAGGAAGTCGTGACTTCAAGTGAAGTTTAGAACTTCGCATGTAAATTTATTCAGTAGGTGTCTATTATTACTAAAATTTCACGGGGAAATTTAAAAATCAAGGAAGAAATGGCAGATGAAAGAAATTTTATATGTAGTTTCAAGAAAAGAGTTTTATAGAATTGCTGTACAAAAGTCCTTCGAGAAATAAATTGATAGCATTTTAAAAATAAGGGGAATATTGTTTCTACTTTGTTTTCTGCAAAGCGGATTCGTTTAATTCCCCATCATGTACCATTTGTGCCATGATCGTTGAATTAGTATCCACTGGCGAATATTTCTTGACTGTTTATAACAGATTTGTCTGCTGAAAGTTGTGGTCTGAATGTGGTCTCCCTCTTACATATCGATTTCCTTGTTTCTCAAATCAGCCTGTGATAGCATGCACTCTTTTTTCCCTTTTGTTTTAATATCATCAAAGTTCATCCCATTTGACGTTAAATAATCAATGGCAAGAGATAAAGAATTATTAAGGCTGCCAAAGGGTGGAAGCTAAGTAGAGGAAGAGGTTTAGTAGACATGTTCATACACTTAGAGAGAAATAACACAATTTAGGTGGCTTTCATTGCTGCTCAATATTTTGTAGAGCATTTAAATTGCCATTGTAATCGTTATAGTGCGATTACTTGGCTTACCATAGGACCTGATTTTTCCGGGACTGTCTCGGTTTAAAGGGTTAGTTCCGGTGTCCCTCTGGGTTGGAAATTTTTTTCCCGGCTAGCATTGTTATGTCCCGGAATTCCTCCGTTAGGTCCCCTATCCACTACTCCGAGAAATCCACAGCGAAAAATTTATGGCGAGAAATATGCGGATCGACAACATTGAATCTAATTTTACCGCGTATTTATTAAGGCTCTTGGTTAACTATTGAGTGTATATCACTAGGTTAAAGAGAAGAGCTCCTATTGTAGGAGCTGAACTGATTGTGAGCAGCGTTATTTTTCAACTTTTCCTGCGGGGCTCAGAGGAATTTCTTAGCGGGGCCAAGAAGGGTTCAGTTACCCCACTTGTAGTGATATTCAAACTCTGTACTCCAGAGTTACGTGCTAATACAAGCCACCGCATTAATGATATTTTGTTAATGCAATCAAAGAAGAAAAATCTGTGCACAATTGGCTTGATTTTTATGAAAAATGTCCCAATATTTATCCGGCTCTTGTTTTTTCAGTCTGAAAAATTGCCATAAACTATTAATAAATCATCCAACAATTACTTGTGGAAGCTTGGAACTTATTTAATTTCACCGTTTCTAGCAAAGCAATACTTGATTTAACAGGCGTTTCAAACAATTATTGGGGTATTTATTTACCGTAGCATTCGAATGCATAAGGATCTATGTGATGAATGAAGTCCTCATATTGCTCCCCATACAAAGGAAAAAAGTGGATTACATCGTCTCGAAGAAATCATTTCAGGCATTTATATCCGTATTCAAAAACCAAGATCTAACCAAAACCAAGGCTTAACAAATCCTCTTTAGAATTATCATATTGAGTCCCAGAGGACAAATTTTCATCAACATTCGCAAAACAACATTGGCACTACAAATATTTTAGAATGTAAGAGTAATTATACCTTATGCAAATACATGTAAACAAATCGGAGACACGAAAAATCACCAGCATACATACACTATATGCTGTAACTACACAAACCATTTGACTGCGGAATGAGAACAGAATATATGTACAAAGATATGAGTTGTACATACATGTGAGGAAGCAAGCGGGACATACTGTTTACAAAACATTTCAATTAAAGACAAAAGCATCAATCGTAAATCAACTAATTACCTACACCACTTGTCAAACACCCTAATGATAAAGTTTTCTTGGCAGCAATCGTGATCTCTTATCTTTTCTGATAAAAATTACATTATAAATCTGCCTATTATGTTGTTTGTGCTAATTATCCCAGTATATCATTTCCCATTACAAGCCAATATAAAATTAAAAAAAAACTGTAAAATATAAGAATGTAACGTAAAGCGATAATGGCCTTCGATTTAGAATACAAAGTGAGCTTTTGCCTACACCCTCTTTTTCAATTGCCGATGTATCTCAATCTTGGGTGATTCCTCAATTTTAGAGATTTAAGAATTTCGCACAACTATCATAGGAAACATTTATACCCCAGCAAATAATAAAACAGGAAACAAAACTTTGTAACATATTGAATGAAACTGAATTTTATTTCGTTTTTTTTTCTCCACTTAATTGTAAGGAATGCAGACCTTGCCCTATTTAGCATAGCTGTGAGTGCGAATGGAAAAATAAAAAACCCTCGTTTTGATGTCTTTCTTTGTTTAATCTCCTAGTTCTGAATAAGTTTCTGGAGGCAGAACTGGGCATTAAGAAGTTCCCCCCAGTACAAGTGTTGGAGCATTGAAACACCAAATCTCGGTGAAAAACGACTCGTCGAATGAAATTTGAAAGCAATTCAGAATAAACAAAAAAGGTCTGCGCACGCTTACTTCCCCTGTTTCCAGCCCCCCAAAGAGCACTAAAATCCATTTAATACCGATTTTACGGAAAAATGGGATGGGACGCTGGGGCCTTGCCGGGAGCAAGTAACGAAGTAAAGGGATGAAAAGCAAGAAGATGAGGGTTTGGGGTAAAAGATGTCAGTTGAGAAGGGGTGGTGAAGATAGGGGTGGGGGGGGGGTTATGCGATAGACTGTCGCCCCTTGGATGCTGCGAAAAACTCGGGGCACATCCGTGACACAGCGAGGAAAGAGGCATCCTTATTCCCAGGGTTTCAGGAGATTCCTAAAGGGTCTCATTTATAAGTGCAGCCGACGAGGCGACGCGCTCATCTGTGAGTGTATTGGTGTACGAGGAAGGAAGGAAAGAGATGGTGGGAGGGAGGAAATATTAAATACTCAGGGCGAAATAAAACCTCCTTTTCTTGCGTCATTAAAGGAATTTACACATTTATGAGGCTAGGCGAAGGAAAAGGGGAGTATTTGGGAGAGAGATAGTGGTATGGAGTGTAAAGGGTGTGAAGAAGGGAGGGTGGAGGTGCAAGGGGGGTCGAAAGTGGGGCGAAGCAGGTCGGAGCAGTTAGGGCTTGTGGGAGGAGGGGGCAAAGCTGATGGCACTTCAAAGAAGAAGATGGTGAATCGGACAAAAAGACACGGAATTTGTGATTCTCGCGACGGTGCTTTCTTCCTCTTTGCTCGTTTATCGTGGCGAGAATATGAGAACGGCTGTGGAAGACTGAAAGTGGGGATAAAAAGATAGGTAACTTCCCAGGAATGATATTGGATCGACCTTTTAATCCCCTGATGGATAACCCCTGTGCAGCGGGATGCTATTTAATACTGAAAGTTTTCGTCGTTTGGTACCAAGTGAAATGAGGCCCACTCTTGTCACGTTTCGTGCCTTGCAGACTTCAACCCGAGGACATTGGTATCTAAAACGGCGATTTAACGGCGAGTAGCATTATATTAAATATCGTCCGCTACCTATCTATAGTATAGTTTCCTCATTTCTGCCAACATAAATATTCTTAACTAATTTGATCTTTTGCAATGTTTACGTCAGGGCAACCGGTGTTACGTACCATAGACGTATTTTTTAAACTCCACAAGAGGTATGGTCAGTGCATTGAATATTCTGAACTATTTAAACCTACCACCAGTGGTATGATTACATTTGGTATCCTGAAATTACCTCTTATGTGTCCTCAAGATGAATTTGGTGTCCTCAAGGTGTTTGCTTAATCCTCAAGGCATGAATGTTGAGGAAATTTGGCACACATACATCGTGACAGCACTATAGATCTTCCATCGGATGAATGAGTACTAGAGACATGTGCGAATACATCAGATTTTTACAAAAAAGAAAGGAGCTCCATGGATGGCGCTGCCGATATTTATACAGAATTCATGGAGTTTTCTTCAGAGTGTCCTCCATAAAACTAACCATCAAGGAACATTAAATCCCTTTAGGTTATTATAATCACGGCTTCCCTCTATATTGCCTAAAATGCCTTTTCTTCGACCGTCTCTTCAAAGCACACATAATCGTTTTTACTGACCTTCGTCATGGTACTAACACATGTATTAGTACCATGACCTACGTTACGCTAAATCTCACCCTTAAGGAGGTTCCGCCGCGACTGTGTGAGTCAAAACAAATACTAAATTCCACATTTTTTATATTTTGTCAAAAAAATCCTGCTTTCAATGATACAATGCGTTACCTATAGAAACCCAAAAGTAAGGTACAAAATATGCAGATTATTCCACGAATGTATTTTAAATGAGCAAATTTTTCCAGCCATAGGGGCAGACTGCAGTGCCATTTCCTACGAATTACCGCATTTTGACTTCAATTACGGCATTAATTCTTCAATAACTAGAAAAATAAGGTGGTAAGATGCCTGTATTTTATTTTATTCAATTTCTCAGGATTATTTCCTTCTTAGAGACAGTTTTCCACGAAAATGGCATTTGTATTTTATGGAAAAATACTATATTTTCTCCGTGTTTCTCTCATTTTCCCATTGAACACCATGTAGTTTCAAGTTCAGTTACAGAATAAAATAGCGTGGAAAGGTATTATTTTGTTGTTCATATCAGATAGAGGCCATCTTTTCTACAAGTAGACATAATATGAATAAAAATACATTTAAGTCATTTTACGGTGGAACCACCTTAAGCATGTAAATTCCCCTCTGTGTGACCTCCAGCCACTTTTGCCACCTTCAAGAGACAACCAACAGCTGAGACAATTTGTACCATTTAGAGTAGTTGGTTAGGTTGGAGATAATTATAGTTAGTAGAACGGTTGAATGGTAAAAAGAGAATCTTTGTGGTGGCTATGGGGTTCCAAGGAGCCTAGAGTTCAGCATCACTTCTGCCGAATGGAGTACTATACTTGAAGTGACCACCAAATATCATTTAGAAGGGATTTAGAAATAGGTTGGGATTCTACTGAAGAATCACCTCCATTGTCTTGGTTGGAACCTCGCAATGGAGAGCCATCAGATGAGCCCGATTTTCACTTATTTCTCCTTTCACATTTTCACCTTCCCTTAACACTTCCTTAATAGGGCTGTGTACTACTATATACCCTGTATTGTTGTGTGCGTATTGTTGTTCAAGTGTTTTATTAAAAAATGCTAACCTAATGTTTGCGTTGAAAAATAATTAACTTATAAAAGTCATAGAAATTATTCAAAACTTTAAGGTAGCAACAAAACCCTTAAAAAGGTATGACGATAAGTTGACTCAAGCTGGGACGTCCTTTGGAGTGGATATCGAAGCTTCAATATTATGAATGTAAATAATGCGATACTGCAAAGTGATATATCACCCGTTTTTCGTGTGAAATGTTTGAAATAATATATAATTTTTTCTGGCAAACGAAATGTTTCCGGCATTTTAAATGTCCCTTAATTGAGCAATTAAATGATAAAGAGCATCTACATCGTCTCAGGCTCAACCTTGTGGAAGTTCATTTTATCGTAAATGGAAAGGAAAACTGAACCGTAGCCGTACCTGAAGATGACGCCGCTGCGTCGAAACTAGTAGTACCTGAAAATAAATTGGTGGAACAAACAAAGTTTTCCTTTTCATTTACGATGATTAAGAGCCATTTACTTCCTAATTTACAGAAAAGTAATTACTCTTTCACTACGCTACTATTGTTTTACTCATTTTAACCCTGTATTAAAAAAACGCATACATAAAAGCGAACGAGGCAGGTAAACGGAGCTTTGTACCGTTCCACCACGTACCATGAGCGATGCGTGAATGAGTAGCGAGGAGGCGTCGTCTCAGGGTGCTAGGTGTCATGCAATCACGCTCTTAGGCAACGTACGTCTGTCCTCGTTCTCTTTCAACCCATTCACCTCTTTCCTTGTCTTCCACCTCGTCCCTCCCTTTCCCTCTCTCTCGAGGTAAGCGCCGCGGAACGATGGCTTTTGAGGGATTATAAACACAATTACTGCGGATCTGACTGGAGGATGGACGAGAGAAGAAGGGAAGGAGCGAGCGAGGAGAATTAGGTACGAGGGATGTATGCATGTGTACGCTGGCCGGCTGGTTCGTGGAGTCCCGAAACCCGTAGGCAGATTTTCAGTGGGGAGAGAGAAGAAGAAAAGGGAAAGCCGGAAGGAAAATGGAGTTAGAAGTGACAACAGAAAAGGACGAGTGGGGGTGGGACTAAAGTTAGCGCCGCACGCCTGCTGCCTCTTCTTGGGAGGGGGTTCCTTGTCCCTCTTCTCATGCCTGCTGGTGTAAAAGTTGCATCCTCGTAATCTGCTTATCCAGCTATGTCTACTGTTGAGACAGCCACTGGAGAGAAATACCAAGTTTCGTAATAGAGATCTGGTGGATTATTACTGCTTTTCCAACCGGGTCGTTGTACCGATTAATTTTACGCCAATTTTACACCTAAAATATGGCATTATGAGTCGTGTACTAACATGGAAGACTGTCAAATTTACTGCCGTGGGCTATTATAATAATTTTTTATCATGAGAACTAAGAATTATATGTGTGTGCTTCTCCTTTAGCGTAAAAAGTCATCAACCCTTATTCCCCGTACACATAGCCGTCTCAACTATAAAGCCAGAAAAGTTTACAATTTTTAAATTGATTACAGTGAATTTGCAGGTGTAATTGGACAGAAAACTCTTACTCACGGCATGAGATTTTGGAAAAGTTCTCCAAGAACTTTATGTATTCTCCATTTTTTAAAGTACATTCATATTTGTAGCCTCATTTTCTGGGAGCCGATTATTTCATTACTTATTTTACGGATTTATGCTAAATATGGTAGTTATTCTCTGAATTACCATATCTAAGATTAACGTTGGTCATAGAACGTGTACGTCATCCAAATTAAAGCAACTTTGGCACGCATCTCATTGAAAGCGAATTATAGTATAATTTGCGAATATCACCATAAACATTTACAATAATGCGGTGATGTTTTGATATCATTAAAAGTATGAGTTTTTTTATAGGAGAGCCCAGTTCATTCATATTTTTTGTGTTTTGGCATCCCGCTCAAACTACCTTCAGCTGTTTTGACGCAAATTTCGGTAGTGAAGTCCAGCTCCAAATCCGGAACGGCGGCGGAGCGTTCGCCTTCCCCCACGCGCCATTCGACCAGAACTTCCTCTCCCCCTCCTCCCAACCCCCCTCTTCCCAATTCCGCAGGCCCTTCCTTCCCTCTCCCCCACCACCCCCCTCCCGCCGCCCCCTCCCCGCCAAAGGCGACATTTATCATCCCGACGTCAAGAAGATCGCCTTCTTCCCTCGGCTGCGTGGCGTTTTTCTCCCCCTCTTCCCTCCGCTCATCCCGCGTTCTTGCAAAACCCTCCCTTTCCCGACATTCCCCGATTCTCCCCCACCCGACCGGCCCCCTCTCAGTGCCACTTACCTGTCGCAAGAGGGCTCCCGCGTCGCAGCGGAAGACGCTGCTTCACCTGTAAGCAGGGGAGGGGGGAATAAAGTGGCGAACTCGGTTTAGAAGTTTTGATTCCAAAAGCAACGCTTCCTCGTCTGCTTCCCTCCTGCACCCGCTCACCTTCTTTTGATCCGCTGCGGCGAGGAAGCGTCCAAATGCTTTTCGGTGCGCGCTTGTCGGACGCTTTAAAATGTTAATGACGGCAGGGCACGCAGAGAGTCATTCAAGGATTGAGGACGGAATGCAGCTCGTGGCGATGAGCGGAGTTTACTCATAGATCGTCAACTGTTCATGGTATTTCGTACCCGACCATAATTAGTAAGTTACGTGGCCGGCTGAGGTTACATCCCAGTGACTTATGTTGTTATGCACTTTTTTAGATTATTCAAGCAGTTAGAGCGAATTACATACAAAGTAACCGAATCCACCGTATTTAAATTGGAATAGATAACATATTTCCAATGATTTAAATACCATTCACTTTTCCAGCTAATTTTCGAGATATTTGCCTAAAATTAGAAGCCGTTTTCCAAGGGATATGTTACAGCTTTGCACTCCAGAGAAAATTTATTTTTCTTTAACGAGGGAGTTTTTACGCACAGGTTACGTTAGAAATCTAACAACGTTTTCACTTTCCCTTCCCCACCCCCTGTTAAGTATGCATATGTGTGGAAGTATAAAAATGGTTTAAAGCCTTCCAAACTCCGGACATCAATGTTTTTCATTTAACTCCCTGCCCCTCTTCCCCCTCCGTTCCCATCCCTGCCTGCCCCTCCCTTCCCTTTCTGCCCCTCTTTCCCCTCCAATCTCTTCCCCGCCTGCCCTTCCCTGCTTGACCCTCCTCTCCTTTCTTCTCCTCTAACCAACCTCTTCATCCAGTGCACTCTGTAGATCAAATGATGGCGGCTGCATCGCCGAAAATTCAAAAACAGTTCGTATGAGTTTCTTTTGTTTGTGATACTTTATTTTAACATGTCTCGCTTGTGATGCCTTATTGGATGCATACATATACCTTTATATCCCGGTACCATTTTGCCCTCTTTTTACTGCGCTACATTTTGGCGTCCACCAAAACGGCTGATGTATGTTTACTTTATGCCGTGCATGTACTGCATACAAGTGAAATCCATATCCGTCTACAACATATTAGGTTTTTCAAAACATTACTATTCTTATAACATATTCATGCACTCGCTCTCCGTTTGGACAACTAGCATATTGAACTCCTTTCGTGTCCTGTCATTCTGTTCACCTACGTATATAATGTAAACATAAATATCATTTTGGATTCCATTCCGGTTTGACACTTATAACTCTATATCATTTTAACGTCCGGCATTGTTGCCAAATTTCGTACCTGTGGAAATGATGTTCTAACCGATCCTTATTAACAGCGGAAACTTATTTCGCCCTGATTGATAGAAGAAATAAGTGTATTATTTTCATGTCCTGTCATTCTGTCCACCTACGTATATAATGTAAACATAAATATCATTTTGGATTCCATTCCGGTTTGACACTTATAGCTCTATATCATTTTAACGTCCGGCATTGTTGACAAATTTCGTACCTGTGGAAATGATGTTCTAACCGATCCTTATTTAGAGCGGCAACTTATTTCGCCCTGATTGATAGAAGAAATAAGTGTATTCTTTTCATGTCCTGTCATTCTGTCCACCTACGTATATAATGTAAACATAAATATCATTTTGGATTCCATTCCGGTTTGACACTTATAGCTCTATATCATTTTAACGTCCGGCATTGTTGACAAATTTCGTACCTGTGGAAATGATGTTCTAACCGATCCTTATTAACAGCGGAAACTTATTTCGCCCTGATTGATAGAAGAAATAAGTGTATTCTTTTCATGTCCTGTCATTCTGTCCACCTACGTATATAATGTAAACATAAATATCATTTTGGATTCCATTCCGGTTTGACACTTATAGCTCTATATCATTTTAACGTCCGGCATTGTTGCCAAATTTCGTACCTGTGGAAATGATGTTCTAACCGATCCTTATTTAGAGCGGCAACTTATTTCGCCCTGATTGATAGAAGAAATAAGTGTATTCTTTTCATGTCCTGTCATTCTGTCCACCTACGTATATAATGTAAACATAAATATCATTTTGGATTCCATTCCGGTTTGACACTTATAGCTCTATATCATTTTAACGTCCGGCATTGTTGACAAATTTCGTACCTGTGGAAATGATGTTCTAACCGATCCTTATTTAGAGCGGCAACTTATTTCGCCCTGATTGATAGAAGAAATAAGTGTATTCTTTTCATGTCCTGTCATTCTGTCCACCTACGTATATAATGTAAACATAAATATCATTTTGGATTCCATTCCGGTTTGACACTTATAGCTCTATATCATTTTAACGTCCGGCATTGTTGCCAAATTTCGTACCTGTGGAAATGATGTTCTAACCGATCCTTATTTAGAGCGGCAACTTATTTCGCCCTGATTGATAGAAGAAATAAGTGTATTCTTTTCATGTCCTGTCATTCTGTCCACCTACGTATATAATGTAAACATAAATATCATTTTGGATTCCATTCCGGTTTGACACTTATAGCTCTATATCATTTTAACGTCCGGCATTGTTGACAAATTTAGTACCTGTGGAAATGATGTTCTAACCGATCCTTATTTAGAGCGGCAACTTATTTCGCCCTGATTGATAGAAAAAATAAGTGTATTCTTTTCATGTCCTGTCATTCTGTCCACCTACGTATATAATGTAAACATAAATATCATTTTGGATTCCATTCCGGTTTGACACTTATAGCTCTATATCATTTTAACGTCCGGCATTGTTGACAAATTTCGTACCTGTGGAAATGATGTTCTAACCGATCCTTATTTAGAGCGGCAACTTATTTCGCCCTGATTGATAGAAGAAATAAGTGTATTCTTTTCATGTCCTGTCATTCTGTCCACCTACGTATATAATGTAAACATAAATATCATTTTGGATTCCATTCCGGTTTGACACTTATAGCTCTATATCATTTTAACGTCCGGCATTGTTGACAAATTTCGTACCTGTGGAAATGATGTTCTAACCGATCCTTATTTAGAGCGGCAACTTATTTCGCCCTGATTGATAGAAGAAATAAGTGTATTATTTTCATGTCCTGTCATTCTGTCCACCTACGTATATAATGTAAACATAAATATCATTTTGGATTCCATTCCGGTTTGACACTTATAGCTCTATATCATTTTAACGTCCGGCATTGTTGACAAATTTCGTACCTGTGGAAATGATGTTCTAACCGATCCTTATTTAGAGCGGCAACTTATTTCGCCCTGATTGATAGAAGAAATAAGTGTATTCTTTTCATGTCCTGTCATTCTGTCCACCTACGTATATAATGTAAACATAAATATCATTTTGGATTCCATTCCGGTTTGACACTTATAGCTCTATATCATTTTAACGTCCGGCATTGTTGACAAATTTCGTACCTGTGGAAATGATGTTCTAACCGATCCTTATTAACAGCGGAAACTTATTTCGCCCTGATTGATAGAAGAAATAAGTGTATTCTTTTCATGTCCTGTCATTCTGTCCACCTACGTATATAATGTAAACATAAATATCATTTTGGATTCCATTCCGGTTTGACACTTATAGCTCTATATCATTTTAACGTCCGGCATTGTTGCCAAATTTCGTACCTGTGGAAATGATGTTCTAACCGATCCTTATTTAGAGCGGCAACTTATTTCGCCCTGATTGATAGAAGAAATAAGTGTATTCTTTTCATGTCCTGTCATTCTGTCCACCTACGTATATAATGTAAACATAAATATCATTTTGGATTCCATTCCGGTTTGACACTTATAACTCTATATCATTTTAACGTCCGGCATTGTTGACAAATTTCGTACCTGTGGAAATGATGTTCTAACCGATCCTTATTAACAGCGGAAACTTATTTCGCCCTGATTGATAGAAGAAATAAGTGTATTCTTTTCATGTCCTGTCATTCTGTCCACCTACGTATATAATGTAAACATAAATATCATTTTGGATTCCATTCCGGTTTGACACTTATAGCTCTATATCATTTTAACGTCCGGCATTGTTGTCAAATTTCGTACCTGTGGAAATGATGTTCTAACCGATCCTTATTTAGAGCGGCAACTTATTTCGCCCTGATTGATAGAAGAAATAAGTGTATTCTTTTCATGTCCTGTCATTCTGTCCACCTACGTATATAATGTAAACATAAATATCATTTTGGATTCCATTCCGGTTTGACACTTATAGCTCTATATCATTTTAACGTCCGGCATTGTTGACAAATTTCGTACCTGTGGAAATGATGTTCTAACCGATCCTTATTTAGAGCGGCAACTTATTTCGCCCTGATTGATAGAAGAAATAAGTGTATTCTTTTCATGTCCTGTCATTCTGTCCACCTACGTATATAATGTAAACATAAATATCATTTTGGATTCCATTCCGGTTTGACACTTATAGCTCTATATCATTTTAACGTCCGGCATTGTTGCCAAATTTCGTACCTGTGGAAATGATGTTCTAACCGATCCTTATTTAGAGCGGCAACTTATTTCGCCCTGATTGATAGAAGAAATAAGTGTATTCTTTTCATGTCCTGTCATTCTGTCCACCTACGTATATAATGTAAACATAAATATCATTTTGGATTCCATTCCGGTTTGACACTTATAGCTCTATATCATTTTAACGTCCGGCATTGTTGACAAATTTAGTACCTGTGGAAATGATGTTCTAACCGATCCTTATTTAGAGCGGCAACTTATTTCGCCCTGATTGATAGAAAAAATAAGTGTATTCTTTTCATGTCCTGTCATTCTGTCCACCTACGTATATAATGTAAACATAAATATCATTTTGGATTCCATTCCGGTTTGACACTTATAGCTCTATATCATTTTAACGTCCGGCATTGTTGACAAATTTCGTACCTGTGGAAATGATGTTCTAACCGATCCTTATTTAGAGCGGCAACTTATTTCGCCCTGATTGATAGAAGAAATAAGTGTATTCTTTTCATGTCCTGTCATTCTGTCCACCTACGTATATAATGTAAACATAAATATCATTTTGGATTCCATTCCGGTTTGACACTTATAGCTCTATATCATTTTAACGTCCGGCATTGTTGACAAATTTCGTACCTGTGGAAATGATGTTCTAACCGATCCTTATTTAGAGCGGCAACTTATTTCGCCCTGATTGATAGAAGAAATAAGTGTATTATTTTCATGTCCTGTCATTCTGTCCACCTACGTATATAATGTAAACATAAATATCATTTTGGATTCCATTCCGGTTTGACACTTATAGCTCTATATCATTTTAACGTCCGGCATTGTTGACAAATTTCGTACCTGTGGAAATGATGTTCTAACCGATCCTTATTTAGAGCGGCAACTTATTTCGCCCTGATTGATAGAAGAAATAAGTGTATTCTTTTCATGTCCTGTCATTCTGTCCACCTACGTATATAATGTAAACATAAATATCATTTTGGATTCCATTCCGGTTTGACACTTATAGCTCTATATCATTTTAACGTCCGGCATTGTTGACAAATTTCGTACCTGTGGAAATGATGTTCTAACCGATCCTTATTAACAGCGGAAACTTATTTCGCCCTGATTGATAGAAGAAATAAGTGTATTCTTTTCATGTCCTGTCATTCTGTCCACCTACGTATATAATGTAAACATAAATATCATTTTGGATTCCATTCCGGTTTGACACTTATAGCTCTATATCATTTTAACGTCCGGCATTGTTGCCAAATTTCGTACCTGTGGAAATGATGTTCTAACCGATCCTTATTTAGAGCGGCAACTTATTTCGCCCTGATTGATAGAAGAAATAAGTGTATTCTTTTCATGTCCTGTCATTCTGTCCACCTACGTATATAATGTAAACATAAATATCATTTTGGATTCCATTCCGGTTTGACACTTATAACTCTATATCATTTTAACGTCCGGCATTGTTGACAAATTTCGTACCTGTGGAAATGATGTTCTAACCGATCCTTATTAACAGCGGAAACTTATTTCGCCCTGATTGATAGAAGAAATAAGTGTATTCTTTTCATGTCCTGTCATTCTGTCCACCTACGTATATAATGTAAACATAAATATCATTTTGGATTCCATTCCGGTTTGACACTTATAGCTCTATATCATTTTAACGTCCGGCATTGTTGTCAAATTTCGTACCTGTGGAAATGATGTTCTAACCGATCCTTATTTAGAGCGGCAACTTATTTCGCCCTGATTGATAGAAGAAATAAGTGTATTCTTTTCATGTCCTGTCATTCTGTCCACCTACTTATGTAATGTAAACATAAATATCATTTTGGATTCCATTCCGGTTTGACACTTATAACTCTATATCATTTTAACGTCCGGCATTGTTGCCAAATTTCGTACCTGTGGAAATGATGTTCTAACCGATCCTTATTAACAGCGGAAACTTATTTCGCTCTGATTGATAGAAGAAATAAGTATTTCTTGTTGTTATATCCTAAAAGACTTACCAAAACCACAAAATAAATGTGGATTTAGTTTTTTATATAAAGGAGTCATTTTTTGTTAATATCTGCAAACACCAATGTTTCTTTCCCCGATAGCAGGTAATAGATATTTAAAATAAATCAGATGAACTTGGTGCTTTTGATCTGGGTAAAATAATGTTTTGCTGTCCGATTTTACCAAATTGTACAAAAAAACAATCCGTGGCGGAGCAAAATACTGTAATGAGAAATGCGAAGCGGAATAAGAATATTTAACTTTTTAAGCTACACATGGCATTAAACACATCAAAAGAGGAAAAAAATCAAACTATTTATGTTATTTTAATTTAAAATTATGACACCACGGTCATTATAAGCTTTTTTTAAAATATCATTAATTTCATAAAGTTATCATAAATAAAAACGTTTAACGTAATTTTAATTTTGAAGAAAATGCAGGGATCAGCATTCACCTGGAAATATGGTCAGGTTTTAGTAATCGTTTTGTATTTGTTTATAGTTTTTATAAATGATGGCTATCATATTCAATGTTAACGACCGAAAAAATATATGCATGGTAAAGATACCACCATATTTAATCTTCGAAGTCTTTCCATTATTATTACAATAATGATATACATAATTAAAATTGAATAGAGTACGTAAAAAATAATAGGATAATCGAGCATTTAAACTTTCGAGCAATACGGTACTGCCTAGGCCTTCCGGAGATGCAGATATATACGTATACCTAGTGACGACATCATGGATGAGCGGCAGCCGACGTGATTTTCAATTAATGATTTTCGATGTCATGTTGTTCGATGTTGAACGATAATTAATATATAAGCATATATAAACTCAACTAAAATCCAGAATGAGCTAAGTTACACCATTTCACCATCATCATCCACAGCTATAGCCCAGGCTTCCTCAATTATATGCCTCCATTCCATTCTTCTTCTTGCCTTCTCCTTCCATCCTGCAACTCCCAATTGCCAGGTCGATATCTTTAAAAACCGTCCTCATCCATCCAAGTCAAATTTGAAGGTTTCGTAGGGGTTGATAGCCCCACGCCTTACCCCAAGCCTGGAGGGCCAGGGTTTATACTCAGGTTACACTCTCCATTGAGAGGCTTATATACACATAAGAGCCCACTCTGCCCTATCGTTGCGAGTGGTACTTAATCTGAAAGTTTAGTCAAGACCTGTCCAGCAAGAGAGGCCGTAGGTACCAGTAGCTAAGCTACCACTGGCATAGCCCTTAACATCATTATCACTCGCAATCCTACCCGCCTGGCACTTCAGGTGCCTTGGAAAAGGCACCTGAGGAGGCACCCTTTGAGGAGGAACCTTCTCTTGCCCCTTCTACTCCAATGAAATGATTCACCACGATATCACGAAAAGGCAAATGATACAGTATATGTTCAAAGGCATAAAATTGAAGCAATAAACTCGGTTGTCCGATCATACACACATCCACACACATCAACAATTACATTCACAACGTTAACACGATATATCTTGGGAGCCTTGTCGTTGAACATTATGTGTCAGCTAGTTTTATTGTCGTTCCTTGTCTTCTGTGTCCATGATTGGAATTTAATTATCATCCAGAAGTCGTTCTGTGAGGTTTGCTGGAAAATCCATCGGAAGTGAGAAATTGCCTTTACCATGCCATAAGGATTTAAGTAGGTTTTATAATGAAGAAAGCAATGAGTTCTCGTGGGAAATGTAAATTCGCCTATGAAAGCATGATTTACTATGAAGCCTTTTTTGGGAACATTTTGGGATCACCTGAAGAACTTAATCGAATTATTTTGCCTCAGACGTAATAATGGGCTAAAGACAAATGTTCGCGATTATTTGAATTAAAAACACTGGACTTATTACCGCCGTCAATATTAGAGAATCCACTGCAATCAGTTGGTACCTTCATGATCGTGTTGTATGATAAACAATGAATGTAATGATAAAGTTGAGAGATAAAGCCTTCGTTGTTTATTTAGCTTTATATTTTCTGCAAGTTTTATCAGTAGATAGCTAATGATTTAGTTTGTATGAGGCAACCGCAGTTATCATCTAGATATATATTCATCCAATCAGAAGTTAATGGCATAACTGAGACATAGAAACCTTATGTGATTGCTAATTTCCTTTCAAAGCTTTGTTCTTCCCTTCACATTTTAACAAACAATATTATGATAGAAGTCAACCATCATCCACAACATCAGAGGATATTGCGGTAAATGTACGTTTGAGGGTAACTTTTATCAGCCACTAAAAATACCCCAAGTAGATGGGGCTTAACATCTACATCTACATGTTACCCTGCGAGCCACGTCTATGGCGTTTGGCAGGGGGTGATATAGATAGGGCTTAATTGTTTTAGTAACAGGTGGCGAGGGATATACATTATACACTTGTTTTTCGGGAAACCAAACCGCTTCAAATATTTTTCCTCATCGCCCCTCTCTCACCTTATGACCAACCTAACCAATCTAACCATCATTTTTTTAAACCACCGCACCCCTGTCCAAATCATCCAAACCAACGAAATCCCTCCCTACCCCGTGATGTCCGTGATCGCGATTGCCCGTGATGCAAAACTTGCGCCAATCTTGCGATTCACAGCGCGACAATGTGTCCTCCGCGTTTCAGCGCTGATTAAATACATAATTTTACTATATACGGAGTGCTGTTAAATTGATCCTTTAGGCGCTCCAATAACGTCTTCACCCCCCTTGTTTGGCTTTACGCCTCACATTACATTAGCGTTTCCTTAGGTTTTCCGAGCCGTTTCCCAATTTCCCTCTCAATTATCTCGTCCACTTCTATATATCCTCAATCCCTCCCCACCCCACCACCCGAGGCTCAAACCTGCTAACACCCCCACAGCCTACTACTCCTCAGAGAAGAGAGATCCCCTTCCAACTCCTCCCATGGATCCTCCTCCTCCTCTTCATTCCAAATGCCGCCTTAATGCGTCATACATTTCACCTCCACACTCCACCTTCCTCCACCGACAGGCCCTTCTCCTCCCCATACCCTCCCTCCCTCTCACGCCTCCCAACGCTTCGTTGGTCTCGAATCTCTGTTTCCCAATTACTCATTATCATTACGGCCCTCAAAACCTTAATCCTCAGTGGAGCGGCTTCTCCTCCTGCATCCCTCTCGCCCCCCCCCCCTTTCCCCCCCACCCATCCACCCCTTCTCCCATAAATCATGTCCCTCTTCAGAGCCAACCCTTTCTCTATTATATCCCCTCACATCCAAACTCCTCCTCGTCATCCAAAACTCTCTTCCTCTGCAACCCTTCCCCTTAATATACTCCCACTCTCCACCGTGCTAAATGCCTTCATTATGTTTTTATTTGGATTGAATAGTTTTGCCGTTTATTTCTCCTCCTAATGTTTCATAAATCTTTATGTATACCCTTATTCTCCATGTCCTTAAGGTGGATTGAGTGAGACTTTTCCCTAGGAATAGTATAGACCATATCCAAATTAATTATTTATTTATTTTATCAACTTTTAAAAGCGAAAAGTAAGCACTTCTAAGAAAAATTTCTCTTAGAAATTTTTGCGTGAGAGTGATAGTTTTTCTGCAATTGAGGTTTTTAAATTGAAATAAAGGAACTATTTAGCGAGCTGTTAGCTACTTTCTGTGAGGCAGCTATGACGTAGTCGTGACGTCATCATGTAGCAGTGAATGCGATTTTTGATGAATGTTTTTTGATGTCATGTAATCGATGTTGTTTAACTTTAAGCGTCAAAATATTACATAATTAGACATTTAACAATTCAAATGTATAATCCAGAACGATTTCTGTTACACCTTCTGAAGGTAATTCACCATGTTGAAACGACAAGATTTATGAATCAGGTTCATAGGCAAAATTGATAGAGTACTAGGTTCCCCAATTACGCCTGTTAATTGTACATCCAGAATTACATTCACGAAATAATCACGACCCATGTTTCTAGCCATTGTTCATCATAATGTATCTGCAAGTTTTACCGTCATCTGTGTCCCTAATTGGAATTATATCATTCTTCAGAAGTTCTGTGAAGCCTGTTGGAAAATCATTCGGAAGTGAGAAATTGTCTCGACCACGTCATTACGAGCATTTTTGGATACTTATCTGTTCCCTAATTTGAAGAAAGTAATACAATGAGGAAAGTGATGAGCCCTTTTAGTAAAAGTAAATTTGCATGCGAAAGTATGATTTACCGTGAAGTCTTTTTGAGAAAAACTTTGACAGTCAGAATGATTCAAAAACCCGTCCATTTGATCATCAGTATCCTCTTCCAACATCAGGTTTCCAATGCTTCTAATAATTTCTGGCCCGCTTTTCCAATGGCCAATGAATTCTATCCATAGATGGCCACGCTCAACACGAATGTTTTTACGCACTGTTTCCATGATTGTAGTATTATCGTCTTTGAACACTGTAGAATGCAGTGTTATCATTAACGCTTTATTAGATTGGGCTATTCTATGCTTGATGCTCGTTGTTTTTCTTCTTTACCGCATGATGGTATGTCGAGGTAGGTAAATGACTTTCTCAAATTCATCTCCTCTTAGCGTGACTTCTGCCTTCAGCTTCTCACCTCCGCATACTAGCATTTTGGTAATTATATTTATTTTCATGTTATATTCTTAAAGAAGTTTGTCCATTGTGTTCAGTGATTTTGTTGATTTTGATTAACAAAACTTCCTGATATGACTGCGTTATCGTCTGCAAATGGAACATATTTATTTATTCTCCGTTAATCTTAATTCCGTTCAGTCCCATGTCTTGTACTTCCCTTATTGAACAGCACTGGTGAGAGATAGGCATCATTGTGTAACTTCTTTCTTTAAATTTCGATTCTATTTTTCTTTCGTCTCTAGTTCACATTGTGGCAACTTGCTTCTTGTATAGTCGGTAGATTATTCTTTTTTCGTTATCCATTCCAAGTTTTTCCAACAACCCGAACATCTTCTTCCAAACAACGTTGTCGAAGGCTTTCTCTTAGTCCACGAAGACCACATACAGTAGTTTGTTCACATGTATCACTCTCCCTGCCACTAATCTTCGGCAGATTATTGCCTCCCTGGTTCCTCTGATCTTCCTAAATCGAAATTGCTTTTCTGAGAGATTGTCTTCAATGTTCCTTTCTATCCTATTTCTATTCGCGTAAGTATTTGTTACTTATTTGATACCAGACTGAAGGTTCTGTGTTTTTTAAAATTTCCCAGTCTTTGTCTTCGTCGGTTTCGTAATCAATACACTCCTTTGAGTGTCCTCTGGAGGTCTTCCAATTTCGCAGCTATCTTTGATTGTTTTGTGCATGTTAACCTTGGTTTTAGTTATTAGTGCCTTGATGATCTCCCCGATGATGCTGTCTGTACCGCCGCTTAGTTATTATTTAGATCCAGCAATTTCGTGTAAAATCTTGGTTCATATTTTTTCTTCATATATTGAAGGTGGCTCTCGATGACTACTAGGTTGTGATTGGTATTTATATTTCCCGCAGGATATCTCTTGCATTGCTTTCCTTGGTTCTTGAATCTCACTCCGACTAGTATGTAGTATATATGGTACAGTCACCGCATAAAGTCTGGCGACATCGGAAACAGCGCCGAATAAGCGGAACTGCGATTTTGTGTGGCTCCACTGATTCAAAAGTGAGGGATGGGGAGGGGAGAAATAGGGTAGGGGGAGGGACTTATGTCGTCCCATCGAACTGAGGGACTTAATTTTTTCCCGTAAGGAGTGTAAACAGGAGTGAACGAAAGATTTGGAAACGGTCGCAGAAGTCTCAGTGCATCCATTTGACGCATTGCTGAGAGTCAGGAATTTGAAAAGCGTTAGCCAGTTGAAGGAACACAAGAGTGCTGGTTTGCACCGGCCTGCGAACCACTGCGAACAGGGAAACTTCTCTCGCAGACAGAGAAGTAATGGTTTAACTAATGGAAGCTGGACGTCCAGTTGTGAAGGTGGCTAGGGATTTGGGAGTCCATAGGAGCGTGGTATGGCGATGTGTAAAACGCGCTCGAGAGTGTGCTGCGGATGGACTGAACAGTAGGACACGGACCGGGAGACCTCGGTGCAGAACTAGAGAAGCAGACGAGGCGATGGTTAATCACATGAGCAATAATCCTCTAACAAGTGGTGGGCTAGCATCAGCAGGAAGATCTATGGAAATACAGTGTAGATACACGACTCTTATAAATCTTATGTTTGAGCGTGTAATATTTCATCATCGCGCAGCTCGTAAGCCTGCCATATGCGAATAAAATAAGGAAATACGGTTGCAATTTGCAAGGAATTATTTCGAAATTAGTCAGACCTTTTGGGATCTCGCTATTTTTTGTGATGGGAAGGTATTCACCAGCATCAATGAAGGGAGAATGACATTGTGGGGTCCGCCTAGATTAAGGTTAATAAAAGTAATCGATATTTTTAAGAATACTATTGACAAATATTTACCATAACGTTTGCAAATTTGCGTTCATTCATTGATGGTGCCATACTAATAGTGTTTTGATTATTAAATTTTGTTCGTACTTCCCGCTAATGGTACGGAGCCTTCAACTTCTAAACTAAGGGTTAGAATTTGAAGGCACAACAAAATCAAGGGTTTGAATTCCATGCTTTAAATTAGCTCAAAATAGGGAGTTGAGATTTCTTTGTATAGAGATTTCATATATGCAATTAAATCAGACTTCATCATGGCAATCCTATTAGGATTAGTTCATTTCGTAATTTAGTGCCAAATAAAAACTTAATGCTTTGCAGGTTTGCTCCGCTATACATACTAAAATCTACAAAATCCGAGCGTATATCTATGAGTTTTTGGGGTGCAATATCAACAGCCCTGGTCCTATGGTGAGGACACCACCAAAAATGACAGCTATTATGTCTGCAGAGAGTTTATAGGACCATCTGGTTCCCTACTGCAAGGATGTCGTGCCTGAGGGAGAGGGTGTAATCCTTATTCAGGACAATGCACCTGTCCACACCGCTTGCGTTGTGAAACAATTTTTCAGTCGGCACCTGAGGATCGATTTCCTTCCTTGACCTGCAAGATCACCGGGTTTAAATCCAATTGAAAATCTGGGCATCATGGTTCCAAAATGGAAGGGAGGCACTGCATGGACGGACGAGGCGTTGCTGAATCACGCGTTGGACATATGGTAATCGATTGAGCAGCGACCTTCAAGATGTGAGAATTCAGTGAATAACATGCGTAATCGGCTGCAAGAAGTTATTGATGCTGGATGAGAAACCACCAAATATTGAATAAAATGTTCACTATCATAAAAATGATGTGTTTTCTTCTAAAAAATCTGAATCTTTCGAAAAGAAATCTTGCATTTAGGTGGCTACTTATACGAGTGGCTACTTATATAATTACTGTATATAACATTTTTCATAAGTTTTAATTGTAAACAGAATTTGAAACATTTAATTAATAATATTGTCTGATTCGTATAAATTTTCTCTGTGCTACGCTGTTTTTTCCACAACGTCGTTTCGAAAGAATTCCGACATAATACGCTCTTCAAATTTCTGACTCGCAGAAATGCGTTGAATGGATGCACAGAGACTTACTTCTACGAACATGATAGCCTCTAAGCCCCTTCCAAAACGTTCATTCAGTCCTGTTTGCACTCCTTACGGGAAATAAGCTAGTCCCTCAGTTCGATGGGACGACATGAGTCCTCTTAGTTCACTTGCCCCCAAGACGAGGTCCCGATTCACGACTACTCTGGCCACTTTTTCACCTCCCGCCACCCCCCTCCACTCATTCTCCCCTCCCCATCCCTCGCTTTTGAATCAGTGGAGCCACACAAAATCGTAGTTTCGCTTATTCTGCGCTGTTGTCGATGTCACCAGACTTTATGCGGCGACTGTACATTTCCCTATCCCCTGAAATCTTTCATGTGTTCCTTCTTCACAAATGTTGCTCGAAGAGGGTTTTTGTTACAACCATATTCTTCTCGTTGCAGAACTCCTCCAAACTTTCTCCTTTTGGTATTTCGTTTTCCTTGTCCAAAATTTTCTACGCTGCTTTCCTCTTTTATCTCTCCCACCACTGCGTTCGATTCACCCATTATGATGAGGTTCCTTTTCCACTTTACTGCTCCGAGGACCTCATCCATTTATTCGTACTTCTTCTTCCGTGTAACCGAAGGTCCGCATGTAGACCTGTACTATCACGGTGTCCATAGGATTCCCTTCGAGCTTCGCCATTAGGATCCTCTCGCTGTACTGCCAAACCGAATTCACTCTTTGGCTCCATTCTTACTTCAGTATGATACCAACACCTGCGATCTTCTGGTCGCCTCCTAAATATATGATTCCACTTCATCTCGCTGATTCAAAGGATATCTACCCCCAACCTCTCCATCTCCAGCCATTGCCAGGTTTCCCCTCACCCATAAAGACGGTCGATATTAAATTTATACATGTATGTATACGAAATAATTCGTCACTAGTGTGACTAAAAAGAAAGAAACACATAAAACGACACACAGGTTTTGGATATATTTCGGTGGATCGTCGCCACCTACTTCAGCGAGAGGTAAAAATGTATTCTTCCTTTGTAACCTCTCGCTGAAGAAGGGGCAACTTTATAATCGTCTTGTGGGATATATTACGAAGGTAAAGAAAAATATGAATCTGTATCAGGTACTTGTTAAAATACACCTTTTATGCGAGCATTATCAATGCGTCACTAATATTTAAGTTTGGACGAGGCAAGCGCAGTTATCACCTACATATATACAATCAGAAGTAATTTACGCAGGGGAAACAAAGAAAACTAATACGATTGCTAATTTATTTTGAAAACCATTGTTATTCCTTTCCCATGAAAATCAAAAATATAATAACAGAAGTCAACCATAATCCCACACTGCAAAGACTATTGCGGTAAATGTATGATTTCAGGTAAGCTTTTTCAGCCTCTACAGCATAAATGCATTACTTCGGGGGATGTTCCATCCATTCTTTACAGTTATTAAGTATTGATCACGACACTACATTTTCTGAGTTGTATTTGTGACATGGAGCCTTGGTGATATTGAAAATCAAGCTGTCAAATAAGTCAATAATGCAAACAGCCAGATGCATGAACCAAACTGCCGATAAAAACAAACAAAGGGAAATTCTATGCTCTTCTGTTAGGCACAAACTTGACAGGAAGAAGTTTAAATGGCAAACGAAACTGACTTGAGTCGTTGAACAGGTAATCTCCTTGAAAAAATTGTGCTTCCCACCCATCATTCAAAACTATGGCAGAAGCATCGGGGCACTTATCCGTCGAAGCACAAGCCCATCTTACACCCCTTCCCATTTACTTTTACTTGGATGCTGTCCTAACATCTCTCTGCCACATGCCCTAGTGGAAGGTCACATGACAGTTTGTAGATGTGGATGTTGCTGAGCCCTTGAGTAGCTAAGGACTCAACTTGGTCCCCTTAGCTCTGTCGTCGTAACCCCTTTCAAGCCCCGCCTGTTCCGGCGGACATTCGTATCAAGGAGCCACTCTCGTCGGCCTCCTCTCGCATTCCGAAGTCAGTTGTTGCAACCCCCCCCCCTCCCGGACCGTCAACGGCGTTAATACTTCTCCTCAAGCCCCCCGTCTTTAAAACCCTCCCCACTCCCCCTCTCCCTCCACCACCCATGGCTTCGCGATTTGCATTTAAAAGCCCGTGGGCTCATTGAAGGCGATTCTGGCGGAATGAGGAGAACAGAAAGGATTCAAAGTCCGTGTGCACCGGGAACGACGGCGAGGCGTGTGAAGGGGACGATGTAGGGTTGAAGGGGACTCACTCCCATTCACTCCCTCGCATCTCTTTCTTTCCAAATCTTAAGCGAAGGTTGTGGAAACGATTCCCTCGGAAACCAAAGAATACATTTCGGAACGTTTTGGAGTGCCGTGCCGCGATGTTGAAGCCGACGCTGGTTAACCACTGGTTTTCGTCTCCGTCTATTATCCAAGGATGCCGTTTGGCTATCACTAAACCCGCCATTGGTCGCGCTATGACATTTTCTCTAACACCAAATTTAAACGTGTGCTCACTTTGTTATCATGAGTCCCCTTTTAAGTTCCCTTTCCTTCTAGCTGACCTTTTATCTCTTCCTATTGAGCAACCGCCTCAAAAAGTATAAATGAAGCATCCTTAGCTGTGTAATGATGTGTCTGATACCGTCGGCTACAAGGTGTGAGACTTTTCCTCTGACCACCACTGACGTTAGTGTTTTTGTATCACTCAGTTGCGTTACACTTTCGCAACATGCGGGCAAAGTTGATTCATTTCATGGAGAGCAGATACGTTAATGCAAATTTATGAGTCATGAGAAAGTATGTCCTCATAAATAAATAATTATTCTTGAGAATGGTAATTTTCTTCATTAATACCAAATAGTATCATCACCAGTCAAATTAGCAATGATTACGTAATTGTATCAGTAATTGTGTATATGTGGAAATCATTGTTTCAAATGAACATTTAGATAAATAAATAAAATCTAAATATAGTGTAATATGTTGCCAATAAACGCTCCATGATAGATAATCAATGGTACATCTGAGTGTGAGAAAAAGTCTCGCACCGCGACCGCTCGCGTGATAAGTAGCTTAGCGACCACTCCCGGGTTAAGGGTTCCGTTCAATTCTATGGTTATTAAAATGCTTTCATCTTGCCTGGTCAAGAAGCTTCCCATACATGTGGTGTCAATACCCGTGATGTTGAGATTTTGTCCCAGGCTACTCGCACACTAGCGTCTATTCTTTCCATTCAACTCGGAAATAGACTTAGAATGATAGGATATTGGATTTATGTGGAGGAAGACAATCGTAGACAAGTTTATGATGGCAATTCATTATAATGAACAATTCTACCTAATTAAGTCGCAAATAACGCAATCTAAAGCAATTATAGCGATGAATAGCAAATAGGGAGCATATAACTGAAGCATCTTCTGACGAAGCCCCTGAAGTTACCCTCATGGTATCAGTATTGGTGTCGCCGGGTGAGAATTTTAATTTTCCTTTGAAGATCAAAGCATTTGGAAAATTTATTAAAACCTTATAAATGCCGTAGAGTCCCCACTTGTTGTTAGATACTTAGTAATGTTTAACAATGAGGAGGAAAATTCTTTGCACTTCATCACTTACTCACGGACTTTCATGAGTCTTTTGTACGTGGTCTCCTCTCGTATCACAAAATATCGGTATGGTCTCGAATCTCGTCTCGAATTTCTTACCCCGATCCCATCTCGTCTTGAAAATGAGATAAGACTCGAGATGAGAAAGTATCGCGGCAACTCTAATGGTGAGAGAGGTAAAATAGACAATGGGAAAATTTGAAAATAGTGGGAAGCATTTCTAGTTGGTTGATTACATGGGGAGGCAATTCAAAAATGGTCTTTTTACTACTAAGCATGGGAGGGTAGGTTTGTGAGGTAAATATTATTTAGGAATAGATTGAGGGTGGAGAAAAGTCAGGCATTATTTACCATTAATCTACCCTTAAAGAACAACGCCAAGGTACCCACAGTTGGAAATACCTTACATATCAGTGCTACACTAGAAATGCTCTCCGTATACAACTCAAGCAAGGATCGGGTTGCCAGATAAAATCTGTGGTCTCCGTAATTTATACCCGGGTTCTCTGGATGGGAAACCAATTGCTCAGGCAAATCCTTTTTCCTAGGGCGTTTTAAGAGCAGACAAAATGTATTCTGGCACAGCCAGTGTTATCAACCAATTCACTCCTGGAAGAGATAAGAGGTGCAGGGAGAGATAAGAGGTATTAGAAATGAAAACCGTGCTTCAGGGGTAATAAGATTTTTCGAGTTTAAGAAAGTGCTCCTCAATGATATTGCTCATCGTTTTGAACCTGTTCGTAGTTGGCTGTATTTTTGTAGAATTAGCATAAAGAGAAATACAGTCTATTGTTTTAAATAACTACTTGTTCTTATATCGTACATATTTGACAAGTAGCGGTTAATAAAATGTTTGCACCTCTAGGAGGATATTCACATGGCATTCGCTCCTTATGATACTTCGACTATCCTACAACTTGAAGTTTATCAGCGGTAGACTTTGATTTTGGTGTGGTGCTTTTGTTTTTGGTATATCATACTGTAATCCTGAGATAATTATAGTGTACTTGAGGTGGGATTCAAGCCCGCGATCTTGGGGTTTCCCAGACGATATCTATCGACCTGGTCAAGGAATTAGTTAACAGACAACGTCTAAACGCATGTTATTATTCTTGCATATGCTTTAATTCCCTTAATTTCGTAACTGAACAAAGAGAATGTAGGGATTCGCACTGGTTCCACACGTATTTTTCCCATTGTACATTAGGGAAAATGTAAAATGGTTCCAACATCCCGTTATTGCAGTTTACTCGTGAATTTAAATCCAAACCGGAATGCTTCGTATGTCAATCCATCCATGTGAGGCAAACGATTCACATGCCATGTGTCAGTGATTATTGAGGCCATTTTGGTGTGGATGATCGACTTGGCAATGGAGATGGACACCGATTTAAAGTAGGGAGTGAGCAGATGGAGTAAATCGACGTTCGTGTATGAATTTGTATTCCGTGATATACGCTTCTAGACGGATATTTAAAAGGCAATAAATCGATAACTCGCAATATCCAAAAAGAAAAATAATACATTAGAACACATGAAAACGATAAAAATATATGTGCGATGGTGGAAGGGTGAATATTTCTATTTTTAGACATTTTTTCTCGTTGGATTCTCAAGCCACTCAGGTGTCTGATATGTTTAACTATGACCGGATTCAGAAAGAATAGGGTACTTCATCACAAAAAGTCAGTCAATTCGAAAGGTACTCTCGTTTTCATGTTTATGTGGGAATATTAACATTCTTTATGTAAAAACTTGTAATTGATGTTTACTTGGAGGCTGGTACCCCAAATACGGCTAAGTGCATAATTTTTAGGGCGTTTCCCATGAAGGAAAAGGAAAGAATATCGTTCTTCTTGAAGTCACAAGTAAATAGAATTCAGCTTAGCACTTCTTACCGTCAGATGAAATAAAGCTACTTCATCATTTAATTCATTATATATAAACGGCTGGTGTCCTAACACCCCCCGCCAAACGCCTATTGAGGTGGCTTGCGGGGTAGTATGTAGATGTAGATCATTGAGAATTGAGCGGCGCATTCCAGAAAATCAATATAAACGCATTACCACCTATTGCGGACTCAGTGACGCGATTTTTGAGAACCAATGCATTTATTTCTTATTTCCTTCCGAGGTTTTACGTCCAACAAAAACGTCAGTGTCGCAATAAACTGTAATAGAGATGAGCGCACAGCGGAATCGTTTAGCCGACTGGCGGGTGATTCCAATTATTATTGCTGAGCGAGAAAGCGTTCCTCCTATAGCTAAATGATGACTGGGACGGAAGGAGATTTGAGGATAGAAATTAGTCATTTGGAGGGGAGTTTGTAAGTGGGGGTTGAGGGATGGAGTGGATGATGGGGTGGGTTGGGGTGAGCCACCGTGTGGGGGGGGGGGCTGAGAGCCGATTGGGGGAACCAAAGAGCCATTACCTGGAGCGGAGTGAGTCGCTGGTGTTACGAATGATTAATAAAATGAAGCGAAACCTCGCCTTTCATAATCCCTCTATCCCTCATTCGGTTTGAATGGTGGTTATCTTATCAAGTAATTCCAGTTGAGATTTAATAAAACCAGAAATTAAGATTTATGGGAGGAATAATAAAACCGTTAAAGTAAATCCTTTTCACATGCAGAGCATTTACATTTCAAATGATCCAAGGGGAGGAAGTGAGTTTAAAAAAATACTGATTGAGCATTTTTCCTATCACGGCTCCCATGTTTCTAAAAAATATTTTTGTTTCGCACGACATTGTATATCTATTCGATGGAACTGGATCAAAACTCTATACTTATGTGTTATACATACACATCATCAAAATTAAAAGAAGAATCTTTTCTTGCATTTAATATATATCTTCCATAAATTTATATTTTTTTCAGGAAGTATTCTACTCTATTTATTTAAATGATATTGAAAAATAATTTATTTATTTTGAAGAAGAATATTTCTACGAAAAAAATAAATATGAAGTCATAGCAATGCGGAATGCAAAATTATAACTTTATTTTCCTAAGTTTGTGAAATTCATTGGGAATAAATCATTTGCCTGGCCTGGGATTCGAAATCAGAGCGAGAGCACGCGGAGATATTTTGAGGGGTGAATATTTGTAATACAGTCCACACGAATGACTTTTTCGTTGTCAATTCCACACAATTGTGTTGTAACTATCTAGTAGCTCCGTTGCAGTTACCATAACGCTAGCTCCGAAGATCTTTAAATTCCTACCGAACTTTATTACGATGACCTCGGAATCGATTTGAAGCTGATTGAAAGGCTTCTGGTTTTCTTCTCTTTTCTTACTCTTTGTACACATGTGTTTTTCCAGCATATCAGTCGGTATATTCAAGTCCAAGTTGTATCCTTGGAGTGTAGGTTGTAGTATCCTTGAATATATTGAAGATAGCATTACTTATGCAAAACAAGAAACGCAGTCTTTGAAAATGTGTTCAATTATTTTCTCAGATGTTAACACAGAACTCAGCACTAAGTTAAGTGACTTCAAAACTCCTGTTTGCGTTTTATTTTTAGCATCCATTACGATGAACATGTTACGCCTTATTATAAAAAATAAAATGGCTGAAATTGGATAAACGCCGTATACTTCAAAAGGTATTATGTTTGTGTAAGGTACTGAAACACAAAAATCCGTCAAGAGATCAACTCGAATCACTGAGATATTCTATGTTCCTAAATACCAGTCTTTAATATTTGAGCACTCCTTCCTCATTTCTTCCTGCAAGCTATGGAGTTATTTACCTGAAAATGTTAGAACCTCTTCTACAATTACGATGTTCAAGAGAAATATGACTGATCAGTTATGTAACTTAGCTTAATCTTCTCATATACCTAATCAATATGATCAATTCTTGAAATGTGATTTCATATCTGAGCATTGCAATGTTGAATGAAATTCGTCATGCTCTTTTGTTATCATACTGTTTGATGTTGTGTCTATTACTTTATATTCCATTATTCTTAATGCAAAATGTGTAAGCAATGCGATTGATAATCTATGGTGCCTGTTTTAATTTCTCAATCCTTAATGTGTGATATTAAATTTGTGTACTGTTACCCTAATTTTCACATATTATTTATTTTCGTATTCATTGATTATTGTTGGTTTATATGTGGTGTTCCTTAATGGAATTTTTATGTATTGCTGTTATCATTGGCCCCATTTGTAATGGCATATAATAATATTTAAATGTTTCAGGGGACATGAAGTCCCAGAACAATAAAGACTGTTTTCAATTTCAATTCAATGTGACAAGAAAAGCAGTCTTAGACAAAGTGACATAGACTAAGTCTTATGATTCAATCTTGCTGAGGAATTTCGAAGAGAATCCCATTGCCAACGGTATTAGCCTACCCTTAAGAAACAAAATCCACTACTGTAGAACTTGATGCAACGTGTGAGGGATGGGAATGTGGGCGTTTCCATGTTTTCCACTAGACCAGGAATCCATATCCCTTTCAGAAATCTAACGGAAGAGAACCCAAAACCATGGCGTGGGGAGCATAGTCTCACCTCCTTCAACAGTCCGACTCCCATGCGACCTACTTCTGCCCACTACACGGTTACACCAATCCGTCCCCAGAGAAACCTACCTCCCTTAAAGACCTCGAACGCCGGCACGAGGCACACAATGATCGCTATCCTTCATCCATCCCGCTCTACTCTCCGATTATCATGGTAATCCTCGGGCGCGCTTTTATCTACACAGTTTTATTTTTTCCAACGTTCCTTCCGAGGCGAGCAATCCAAGAATGAGAAAAACTGCCACCTCGCACCTCATAAGCCCGGCGCGCACTTACCCAAGCATCCTCCATCGAGATATTTCATCGTTCCTTATCGATTCCGACGTGAGCAGCTCTTTCGTTTCGCGAGGCGCGTATGGAGAATCTTCCCCCGAATAAGGCTGCTTCAGAAGAGTTAAGAGGACCTGACGCTACCTCGCACATAAGAAAAGACGCCTTACTTTCGCGCCTTCGATCTCGCACCTTAAGAAGTGTCGTCAGCGCTGAATATATTTTCACGCGAACAGATGTTGCGCCTGATCGCGATTCCGCCGTTCTTGGGACAGCAGCGGAGGCAAGCGGTATGACATTGAATAGACTCAAGGAGTCCATGTACTGAGCCTCCCTTCAGTAGCCGCCCGCTCCATCTTCAACTTAACCCCCCCCCTCTTTTGGAGTTATTTTCCTCCGTATTTCTTTCTCCTTTCACTTTATGCATCTACTCAAATTCGAACGTAGAAAGTGATGTGTGGTCCTAAAGTTGGATGCGATCTTCGCTCACTCTCGCATCTATCTATTTCTCATCGGTGAATATTGCTCAGAGATTTAAAGGGAACGTAACTTTCTGCTATTTTAATAAAAAGGTTTTCCATACTGTGTTTCAAGAAGTATCTACTGTTGGATAGCATTTTTATTGGTGTAGTTCTTTCCATTCATTTACGATAAGTAAATTTTCCCCCATGGGTAAGGCGTGAAATATTTTTCATAAAATCCATAATAGCTATAATTTGAGTTCGTAAATATGTTCTAGATATCTATTTAAGACTTTATTAAGAAAAATTTGCCACTTATATTCTTCTTATGTAATAGCTCAAGTAAATAATTTCAGATACTTAGGCTTGATATTAGTTGAGATATTTGATTTTAGATTGCATTTAAAGTATTTGTGTGACAATCTTCGATGCATCCGTTATAAATTATCGTATTTAAATACACCCAGCCAATTTAAATAAATAAAATGATTTATCAGGGACTGGCTAAAGCCATCTTGCGATACGGTATAACGATTTAGGGCACGACTAACCGGAGTCTATTAATTAATGCATTGAAAATACAAAATAAGCTGATATTGCATTTGGATCGCTCTGAGAGCAATGTGATCTCCAAACATTTGGATTTATTACCGATTTTTGAACTTTTCCAGTATGTAACAGTATGTGATAATTACCTCAGCCAGAGGTTTAATCAAAGTCGGAACACAGAACATAAAATGGGACTCCGTCACGATGAAAAATATTATGTACCGAAATACCGCAACCTTCATGGAAAGATAACATTGCAATCCATAGTTCCAAAGCTATTAAATAACTTACCACAGAAAATAAAATCAATAGACAAAATTTCAGTATTAGAAAAACAAGCTAAAATTTGTCTGATTGAAAACATGCATTAATAATAAAAACGTGGTCTGCGTCGGACCAGACGCTGGAAGTTATACTTCTTTGGCCGGTCGCACACACCCGCTCACACACACAGGCAGACAGGATATATAAATGAAATAAAAGACATTTTTTCTCTATTATTCAATATATTTCTCTTCGATATATTGTTATGAGTGATTTAATTTTTATAATATACACCTATATATTATCTGTTATATACACCTATATACTATATGTACGTTTTTGTATGGTTTTTTGTACGTTCGAACTTTGAAAAGAAGTTTTGTTTAAAAAAAAAAATTGCCCCAACCGGGAATCGAACATGGGACTCTTAGGTGAAAGTCGAGTGCGCTACCGACTCACCCAACGATGCTCTTGTTCATAGTTCGAATTTACAAAAAACCATACAAAAACGTACAATTGTGGATTTTTCTCACCCAAAAAAGATCGTGACGCGGTTTCTCGACCAACATCCCATCCCAAAAGTCTCCAACGGGCGCAAAGAAGTATAAGTTCAATAAAATATGACATGACTTGGAAATGTGTAATTAATCTTATTAGAACTAATTTAGTATGATGGAAAATTGTATTAGTTTACTTAGCGGTGTCTTACTGGTTATAAATGTTTATTAACAAGGTAAATGAAAGTGTCACACTTTTATTCTGTGCTATATATTTCTTGAAGTTGTTGTTACTTTGAAAACTGTAAGTCATCATGGTTATTTTTTCTCTTTATTTTACATTACATGTGAATGATCCATGAATTAGAATTCAATGATAATTCAATAAAATTGTACGAATCAATCTGATGACAGACATTTGTTCTCGATCAATCAAGTGGTATCATATTATTTCTATTTTGGAGCATGCATGGTAACTGTGCACTGTATTTCTTATTCTTTCATGAGGTTGTTGTAACTACCAGAACAGTATGTTATTTTACATTAAGTTAGCTCTATATTTCAATGTTAAATGTTTCATTTCCCATTACGGAATATTATGAAAATTGGTAACTATTTATGTTCATATTTTTCGTTAATTGTATTCAAGCTTTATTTTTCCGATCACCATAATTATAATAATCTGGCACCTGCTGATAAGCCTATGGCTTAGCAGGAAAACAAGGAAACATCATAAAAAAAAGTATTCAGAGGATTCATTATTATTCATTGTATTCACCATTGTATTAATTATTATAGTTTACTGTAAAGGGTCTTGATATGAACACATTTTCATCAATCTTTTTGTAAATTTTCATCAAAAGCTAAATAAAGAAAAAAATATTACTTAAAAGAGGTAGTTTTGCTTACAAATGCTAAGGTGGAGAAGCAGGGATATTACGTAGTCGGTATTTTATCTGTGATATTCACTTATTATGTTATGTTAAAAGTATGCTTATAATCACATAATATTTTAGACCAAATATTTCCACGTGATGTTTAAGGATATATAGTTTCAAGGTAAAATAAGATTGGATAAAAATAAAATAATGTAAAAATCAAGTAATAATTTTAGTCAATGATTAAGCTGCAGGGCGATAAGCCATTTCACAAGGCAGGGTTCGGCAAACTTTTCGGACTACTACTACGTTATTTCAGGAGGCCAAGGACCCACACTAGGCTAGAAGAAACAAGGTGGCAAGGAAAGGTTTTTTAATTTAAAAATACAGCACGATCAATGGGAAACATAATATTTCATGTCCTTAGAGAGAGATTTAATACCAGGTTCTAATAACTAGGAGTTCATCAATTGTTTAGTAAAGATTTTCATACAACGCTCTGTGACACGATATTGGAATGAAAATATTTACAAAGAGCGAGGCATATCATATTTCAAGGTCCATATACAACCAAAGTTGCTCTCTAAGAAGTGATGGCAACATAAGTGAATTAAATGTTTCAATACTTATGACCGATCACCTCCCAATGAGATTCTTTTTCAGATTTTGCCCGTGTAGTTAAAGGTGAGCTGCATCAATCAGGCGTCAATTTCATTTGAACATCAAAGTATAACTTCTAAAGAATCGTATACATCTTATGACTTCAACTCTCATAGTAGAGGTAAATATTTTTCATATTAAATATCTGCGTATTTTTACAATTGGTGCCAAAGAATAACTTACGTCTGATAATTCTTCCAATCCAATAAATAGTTACATTTCTCATTATACCGGCGGCTTTTATGAAAGTGCAAACGTAACTCTAAGATTAACACATTATTTCTGGCTTCTGAAACTCGTAATAAGAGTGGAATTATTTCATAATAATGCGTATCTACCCGCTAAAGTCTATCATTTTTCACTTGATCCCTTACATTGTGCGTAAGGTTTTTATACTGATTTTAGTACGGCTATAAAATTTCCCATGCAAAGGAAGAGATTCCATCGATTAATTATGGAAACTTTTACCAATCATGAGGTTTAGGTGGGAGTTTTCGAAAGGAACGCTAAAACCTCAATAAAATTATTTATAGTGTGTTTGGAAAATGTGAATGTTCATGGAGAGACAAAAGTTAAACGGAGAAAAACCAAATTGAGAAAACCGTTAATTAATCATTTTATTTTTAGTAACGTCAATATTTGGCGGCATGATGCCGAAAATCTTTTTCTACATAGTGAGCAGCAATATGATCGTAAATTTTACATTCTTAGAGGAAACAACAAAACTACCCGTATTGAAATATGCTAGAACTCTTAATTTCCGCGGGGGAGACAAGAATTCAGCCAATGCTCTTTGATACACTATCTTAAGAACATGCCTCTCTACTCATCCCTAATCTCCCGCTTTTCTTTTCCTATGAACTTTATTTTTATGGCTAATATCCCAATACCCCCTGCCACATGACAAATCATTGCACCTCAGCCCATCAGACAGTAATTCGCATATGTAGATATCAAAATGTCACTCTACGCTGGGATAAAAAATACAAGAAAAGACATAATGAATTATTATTGGTGAAATAACCAAGAAGATTGTCAAAACGAATTATTTACTCGTACTTCCGTAAAATGATCGGAGAACCAAGCAGGATAGGCTATGGGCGGAACCAAATAATTAGACTCAGGAATGGTTGAAAATGAATGTTAAGTAATGTTACGGTTGAAACTCACGGGTGCATCTGGAAACGGGGAAGGTAAGGATTCGAGGGCGGAGGAGAAATGGAAAAGAAGAAAGAGAGGAGTAAAAAGGACGCAGCGAGAGAGATAGAGAAGGAAGCGAGGATAAAGAAGGAGAGGGCTTTGAAGAGACGGAGGGGGAAGGGAGATGAGAAGAAGTATTACTGCAGAGGAAGTTATATGACTCCCAGGGGGCGGATGAATTTTTCAAGGGGAGTAAATTGCATATTAACTATTGATATCATCTCCTCCTCGGGGCGGGGAGTCCAGCTGGAGTGCGAGGAGATGAAGCGTAGGGGGGGAGTTAAGCCACCGGGGGGGGGGAGGGAAGGATAGCAGGGGATGGGAGCGAGGGGCGGGGGAGGGTCGTCGTCTTGTTTAGCCCTCCCTCTTATTTCCCCTTCCGTGTTTCGCACTCTGCCCTGAGGAGAGATGTAGCTTTGGGGAAAGGAGTCCCTTCGCGTGCAGGAGACTGGCGTACAGGGGCGGCGCAAAAGGAGGGGGATTTTATAAGGCCTTCTTCCTCCCCCCCCCTCACTTGTCCCTCCCCTATATCCCTTGCTATCGTCGCACTTCCCTTCTGCAGCGGTGGCGTCCCCAGTGAGGCATTCCTCTACTGCTTCACCTACGGTGAAGGTTGGAGCTACGCTCACGGACGGGGGTAAGCGTGAAGGAATAGACCACTTTGTCCAAAAATGAGTTTTAAGCGTTTGAATTAAAAGGTACGTCTGAATTTAGTGGACTGGAGAGTGTTATATAAAAATAAATGGAACGGAGAAGACGCAAAACTGTTTTAGATAATCGTTGTAGACGTATTTGACCTAAAAAAAACGGGAAGGTAAAAATAATCTTATTTCCATTAGGCAGAAAATAAATCCCTTCCCACAAAACAGAAAACATTTAAAAAATAATTTTTACGGTTAATAATAAATGAAAAATGGTGGATAAAAGTTTTTCATACGTTAGGCTAAACCAATCATTTTTCATGAAAATGAATTAAAAATCCTTCTTTTTTGTTTGACTATGAATGAAAACAGGTAAAGATTCTTCATTTGTGGGAGAAACTCTGCTAAAGCAAAGCGTATTACGTTATAAAGCTACAAATATTGTCATATGTTTGCTTAGAATATGACATTGAACAGTGACGAAACGCATGTGTCAATATAATATCTATCGTTATTTTTGCTTTGGAATGTTGCACATGGATGCCTGTCAGCCACTATGAGACCTCTTAACTCCGCGTGATTCCACAGTACTACCCTCTGCGCAACACTCTGATGTGATATTTTCATGTCTCAAGGGATTTCTGGTGTCGTTCAGTGGTGCTGTCGGGGTTTGGATAAGTCTGAAATAGGTGAAAATAGTTTTTATTATCATTTTTCAGAAAATACATTGAACCACTTTATTAAAGCTTTACAGAGTAGGTGTAATGAACTACACAATTAAAAAATATGTATTGCAAGTAGTAAATTTGGCACTATTATTAAATTTGGTGCAAGTAGTAAATTTGGTGCAAGTAGTAAATTTGGTGCAAGTAGTAAATTTGGCACAAGTGAGAAAATATCGAGTGTTTTTCTTTTCACTTCATACGCCCGCCTAAAATTAGAGTTATTGCCATCTCTTAGCATAGATAAATGCAGTATGGTTCAAATGTTATGATTATTATGAGAGCTGTTAGGAATTCAAATTTAAAGGTATTCATTTGTATTCCTTAGCTAAGGTTTTATTGTAACGCAAACCTAAACCTGTACACTCTGAGCATCCGTGAAAACATCTCGTTGTTTCAATCAATGCGTTTCGTAGAAATACGGTAATTTTTAAGAATTATTTGGTTAATGTACCTCTTTACAAAAGCATCGCCACTGCTTGGTTAGTTTAATAAATCTAACTGTCCAAAAATAAAGGTTGCATCCAAAATTGAATATAAAATTGACCGTATTTATTTGATAAGACTACTCACAACATGGTTATGCATTATCAACCGCGGGCACCATTTCATATATCTTCAAATTTGTTGAACTTTGGATTTTTTAAGTAAGCTAGTTCCCCTGGGATCGCGCATCTTTTTCTTCTTAAACCACGGATGTCGTTGGTAGCATGTAGATTCCTTTTATCTATAGCCCCTATTCAGTCATCATGAACAAGGTTCTCATTAAACGAACAGGGAATTTATGCATTGCTAAGTCTTGAATCCTATGCCCAATATTTTGGTCCCGCGATTCCATTGCATGCAATGTCATTAAATGGAATAACGAGAAAACCATGCCGACGACAGTTATAATGAGATATTTATCCATATTCAAGTGTTTATTTAAGATTTCTGCTCTTTCTCAGCACCAAATACCCATTCCACTCCGACCATGGCCTTTGATGCATCTCTCGGTAAAGAAAGTGCGATATTCTTTGCTAACAGACATTCTCCTTAGCCCTTGCGCGCAGCGATGCCAGTGACGGTCATTTGGTGCAACTTGTGGAGGTATTCCCCGAACTTTCGATTATTATATTCGGTGGACCGTATTATTGAAATTCATGCAAATGGTAATAGATAGGTAAATGTAACTTGTGCTTTTATTTGGCTATATGAGAAATAATTTAGAGGACAATAACAATAAAAGTGATTTTATAGTTATTATGTAATTGCTACATTATAATTTTATATTTTGGAAATGAATTACTGTTTAAAATATTTACTGGTTATTAGGTAATGTTTTTGCAACCTATGTAATATATTTGGAAAATAGGATTAACCCTATAGTATTAACGGTAAAAGGATTTTGTCGTTTGCAGGTGTGAGGTAAATGGTTACTTCCTTGAAAACAACTTGGCAATACTGTAGCTCATAATTATGTTACTTTCATATGTAGTGAATTTGGGACAAGTGTTTTACATTATTATGGTAAATACTACTATTCTGCACTGAGCGCCACCTAGCCACTTTATAAAATTTTAATTGCCACGGAATTTGACAAATATATCGACAGTTACTGACAATTTATATTTCAGGATATTATGACACGTTATGTTACTTAATAGTTCAAGAAAACAAGTAGTACTTAAAATTTTGCCTTTCTGGTATGTTATATTGATTATTGAAGGGTTTAAACAACCAAATGTATTATTCCTCGAGGTTATTTGCGCCTTTAACGGCCACGGGTCCTCCTAGAGCTCCGTATAGTTTAAAAAGGATAATGATGGGTTTGCTCATTCATTGATTAATTCTCACATGAGAGTATACTTTTGCTAAAATAGAGCATTTGAAATCATCGATCGTTGGACCTGAACACTTAACCAGATGTCATAACCAGTCTTGGCAACCTTAAAAAGTTTCTTAATTTAATTTTATGGAGATTGTTTTTTTTTGTTGAAAAAATGTGACTTTAAGTTTTGACATAGGTTTCCGCGGGATTGGGTGGACGTTTAATCGATTTAGGATTATTAAATAGTAAAATACCGCCCCTTGAGACACCGCCTTTTCGAAGGCACCTTATGTGCCGGGCGGGGAGGATTGCGTGTGGTTATGATGTCAAGAGCTATGCCGGTGGTAGTTTAACTACTGGTAGGGCCTGCCTTGCCGGACAGATCTTGACTGAACCACCAGACAAAGTGTACCTCACAGCAATAGGGCAGAACGGGCTCTTTTGCGCTGAGAAGCAATCCTCTCTAGGGGAGTACACCCTGAACACAAATCCCGGTCCTCCAGGATGGGGGTAAGGCGTGGGGCTAGCAACTCTACCCTGTAAAAACTATATATGCTATGAAACCTCTAATTATGCATCGGATGAATCATGATGGATTATTAAGATGTCGACCTGGCAAACGGACCTCAAAGGCATTGCGACTGTCATGGTTGGGCCACGATGAAAGAATGGAAGAGTATAGAATGCCCAAATTGTTAATGAATAGCAAGATGGAAGGGAGTAGGAGGAGAGGAAGATGGAGAGAGAAAGCAAGAAGGAGAGTTGAATGGGGGCATATAACTGAGGTAGCCAAGGCTTACACCGGGCTGTAGAGCTGAGGATGAATAAATGAAATAGTAAAATAAAAAAATCTCATGGATGCGAATATTAGTAAGAGCCCCTCTAGTAAGACACCTATTATTCCTTGTAAGACAACTCTTACGGGTTCTCGAGAATGCTTTTCTAGCTTTATGTTCGGGTCCTGGTCTTCGACTTCTATTTACGATTATGCGATTGTAATACCTATGGCAATTGCATCTAAACACCGTCACACTAATTTATTTCAATGAGTTTTACAAGTGTAAAGCGTTCAAACGCTATTTAAAAACTGCTGTCGATGTTTGAGTGACCAAAGGAAATAATTTCCGTCAAATTTTTGCATCTGGTTGATTTATATCTAAACATTTCGTTACCACTGGGAAGTGCTATTTCTTGGCTGGATTGTCATGAACAATTGGTCTTTGTTTTAAGCATTTTTGCCTTTCAAATTAATTAGTCAACATCCGCATAATATGGGAACGAGGGAAAATTACAATTTTTTCAGTTACTTCAATTTATGCATGCACTGAAAAGGTTTGCTCGGAGCCTCATTGCATTATTGTAAAACACTTGATAGAAGTAGTTCCCATTTCTTGAATTCATCTGTAATAGCTAAATTGAGGGAGTTAAAAATACTATTACAATTCGCTGTTTTGATTCACTCTTGAAAAATTCCCTTTTCTTGTTCTCTCCTCGAGAAAGGAATCATGGTTTTTGCAGTGTCTTCTTTGATTTCAGAAATGAAGCCGCATCAGAAACGGGAGCCTTCTAAAGAGATAGAATAAACATGGCTGAAAATCTCCTTTTGAAATTCGCCATTCATATTTCTTAAAATTTAAACATTAAGGTTAATGAGAAGGAAAATATTAATTGCTGGATTGTTGATCACTAGTGTCACATAAGGATTTTGAGCGATAGTTGGTTGAGTATAGCGCATGAAATTTCATTATTCTTTAAAAATAATATTTTACACCCAATGGAGGTTAACATTCACTGAGATTTACTCTCTTACTCATTCAAACAACGTTTTTTATCTTCCCTCTCTTACTTCTAGCTAGTCGTGCAAGTTGTCTACTACACAAAAATACAGTGGCAACCACTCCACGCTCCATTATCTAGTCATCAACTCGTTCGTTCACCACATTTTCAATTTATTTCAAATATTAATCAGTCATTCATTTTTTTTAAGAACCTTCCGTTTTTAAAGCGCATATGTAGTCATATATTTATGAAGGACTAATTCTATAGAAGCGGAAAAATATTGACGGCGCATTTTGTATCCCTGTATGAATTGCCAATGCCATGTGTAGCATTAATGATACCTGAATATTTTCTGAGGGCTATTACATATTACAATCCCTGTCATCTTTTTATCTTGTACTTTTAATTCATTACGTAACCGTTATCCATGTCATTACTTCATTATAAAATATTTTGCTAGTTTTTTTAGGTGATGTAAAAATGTAAATATTATGATATGTATTATGATCAAATGAAAATGACGTAATAAATTTATTGTAGAATAATAACATAAGATTCCATCAGGTATCGACATTAAAATTTTTAGATAATTAATAATTGTGTAGTAAAAAGGGAAAAGGATGTAAGTGCCAAAAAATAAAAAAATTACTTTTTCGGTGAAAAGCTAAGTACAAGCCAGGCGTAATAAGATAGACAAGGTAGTAAGTGTCAGAAAAATTTTCCCTAGTTTGTAGAGCAGTCGGAAGATGCCAGCACCGTGCAAGAGCCGTGCGGGGTTGAAGCGGAGAAGGATGTAAGTCCACCCGCCATGATGTATGTTTCTTGTCTATTGCGCAGTTTCTGTTGCCTTTGCCTGTTGCTGTTGGTAGATTCATCATTGAGAAAGGAGCAGGAGGTTCAGAAAGGCAAGACTATGCCTAAAAGTCATCAAAATATCTTTTGTACTTATTATAATGTATCCTTGAAACACATTATAACATTGAATTTATGGTAAACATTAAAAAGCTTCTCAACAATACTGGACTTGCATCCTTTTGTTAAAACTAACCCTTCACTTACATCATTTTTAAAAATAAAGCAAGGCACTTACATCCTTTTCCACAAAAAAATCAGATGGCACATATCTTTATCCATATTTTTTTGGTATCCACTTATATATTTAAAACAAAAGTTGTACTATATGTTATTCCTATTGATTTTTATTTTTATAAATATATAACAAATTTTTTTAGTAAATATTCAACGTTTTAGACTTATTTTATTGAATACCGAAAATTTTAGTTTCTGGCACTTACAACCTTTTCCATTTTTACTACACAATTGTAGTTACCATCGTCAGGGTCTTTGAATTGCAGCAGTAAAGAGAAAACAAGTCCTGAAAAGATAAAGTTCCAGAAAAGAGCTGCAACAGGCTAGTGATCAATCGTCGGCACCTAATTGTGAACTCTAATTACTTATATTCTTAATTTATGCAACTTAATTTCCAGATGAACTTCCATAAAAAATTTTAAGCATGCAGATAATTTCTCCCTTCCCCATATATATCCCCGTACTTTGGGTAATGGGAGGAGGGAATACCGTGGAACCAGATCACAACAATGAAACGCCGGAAAATTTCTGATGAGCACTTGTTTTAATCGCATTCTCAACTGCTCCCTTAATGGGTCGGTACCATATTTAACCGCTGATAGCGCATCATATGGAAGTTAGGCTCCCGGGGCGGTAGGGGGAGGACCTAATTTGCGTTATTCGGATTCCCCCCCATCGTTTTTGTGCCGACTATCCCGAATTCTCGACCCCACAGCCATTTCCGCCAACCCGTTCCTTTAAAGCCACCAGCATTAAACTTCTCTTCCCATCGCAACAATTTGAACTGCCCCCGCACCCACTTCCACATCATCACCATACGATTCCTTATGGGACCGTTCTGCCATCCGTGTCGAATGTGCTCCGCCCCCGCCACTAGGTGTCAATAATCCCCACCGCCTATCTCTCGCACCCTGTTCACATTCCCTGTTTGCCTTCCCTACCTTGTATCCCGGATCTTTTCCCATCACCTCCGTCGGCAGTCGGTTTGAGTTTGTGGCTAGACTATTGGTTTCCCATCATTAGATTCAGGGTTTTGAATCCTGGCAGATGCGGATCCTTCTCCGTCCATGTCACGATCACAGCGTACTTAAGAGAATGTTTTAGGCGTCACTGATTGGTTATGTTTAGCAATGAAAATGTTGGGTAAGAAAAGATTCGGTTACCTTGAAAATGGTAGGTAGTGTAGGGTAGATAGTGGTAGGTAGGTAAACTATGGTCGGTTGTTCGAAACTGTAAAGAATTGAGGAAATGACCCAGTATTTTCTTACTCAACCTGTTGAATCCCCGAGTACTGTGTGGGAAATACTTGAAGTGCAGTTTTTTTCCGTCGAATGAGACGCTGAACACTGGTTACGATGGTGAATTTTAATAGCAGTTGACTGAGACAGACGCCGGATCTTTCTCCACCATTCCTGCATGTAGCAAAAATGACCTCATTTGTCGGTCGCCTCTTCGAAAATCCAAGCCATCCTTTCCTCCCCGCACCCTTGCCCAGGCCCACCCTTGTCTCCCCCACTTCTTCCCAACACCCTCTCGTACCCAACCCTCGTCATCGCCCAATCCCACCCCCAACCGCCAAACTACTCCAAAATGCACGGGCGCACTCATGGGCGAGAGCGGATGCTGTACAAGCGATTACCGCGCCGTTTCACTCTCTCTGGAGATTCCCCCTCTCGGCTGATCCCCTTCCTTCCTCCTCTCCCCCGACCAACTTTCACGGATCCCCCATACGCATTATATTACGTACTACGTAGCATGAGCCTTAGCGAATGGGATGGATTTTTTCCCATTTCGGTAATGCATCGCGGAATTTAGGTACACGTCTCAAGGGTCCCTCGTGGAGAAAGAGGCCTATTGTCCTCTTTAATCTCTTGTATTACCTCCACCCCATGCGATCGTGCCGCACCCGCCGCCCATCTCATTCCCTTGCTCTGTACTTATCATCCACGTTCATTAGTAATAATTAACATGCTCACGTTATGAGAAGTCATCATCTTTATACAGATTTCGGTCCTGTTTTACATTCTCTGAATAACTAAACCCCCTTATGTGCTAGTAAATTGACATCATAAAGTAATGAAGGGAACCATGCGGTAAAATATTTAAAAGAAGAATAAAAAACAAAAAATAAACCACCCAACATTTAGATGGTTAACATTTTACAGGTACTACCCTTAAACCGAAGTGCTACTACAAAAATATCATCTCAATATCATGATTATTTACCCATATTCATAGGTTTCATGCTGTACTTTGTGGAATTTCAGCATTGTACAAATAGAACAAATACAGATACAAAGATACTTTATTCAAAATAATTTAACTAAAATGTTGACTGGACAAGGTTGAAAAATGTAACGGTTTAATAATTTACTTAACTAACTAAATATTTTGCTTAAATTACTTTTTTTGAAGCCTGTGAATAGTTGATTGGCTGTTGGCTTCATCAGACAGGCTGCTCGTTCCTGTGTTTTTATTATTCTGTAGTTAGACTGGAGTTTCTCAACATCTCGGGTTAGTGTGTGTGTTGAAATTAATATACAGTATATTTGCCTGCAGTCTTACCACAGGTAAATATGTTAATACTGAAGTAATAAAAACTGAAATTGAACATGATCATCGGCAGCGCTAAATGAAACCGTGGTATTTATAAATTAAATTACTATCCACACCATCAGATATTTTTAAGGTAAAGGTAATTATATGTCACAGGCATGATAACGCACATGTGAAAGCTTTATGGCTAATTCAAAATACCATGTGAAGTTTCATAATTGCTTGTTGTTGGATCGTGTTATCTTAGTTTTCAACTTTCTTATGGGTCATTCCATGCCAAAGCACAAAAATGAAAAACATTGCCCTCACTATCTCAGATATTCACGATATATTGTTTTTACTTTCCTTATAAGGCCCTTAGTTTGTATATACAATTTTTATGAAAAATGTTAATTTTTTGCGGAGATAAGTACGGGGATATGAAAAATTCGGCATTTGTAAAAACAAGTCCCAGATTTTTACCATTTTTATTTCAGATTTAAGAAAGCGAGAATATTCCTGTAAGAATTTATTTGTAGAAAACATATAAGTGCATTATATTTATCAGACAAATATGAAAATTTTAAATTTTTGTAAATTTAAAAAATATTTAAAAGTTTAAAATTATATTTTCAAAATATACTCCACCTTCGATCCATCTCAAGTTTTAAAATCTTGTTGTCCTTTGTATTCGCAATAAAACTGTATAGTTTTGTTATTGTTATGTATTAAATATAAGGGAGAAAAAAATGTTTGTTTATGGCATGCACTTCACTGTGTCCAATCCCATCTGGTTGAGTAGCAGTTAGGCCTTTCATAACTTTCCAATGGAGTTAGAATAGCACTATATATACTTTTGACGTAAGGTAGAAGTGTTACTTCAAAAAGGGTCACTTTACATCATTGGTATTGCGTAAAATAGTTACTTCGCAGTTGGATATATATAACGGCGGTGCAATTGCTTAAATCTGGCGGCTGATGTGGGTGAATCTGCACGGCAGGTCGCACGTTGACCCGGAGCTTGATGTGAATCAACTATTTCATTTAGATTATTTAAACAATTATCAACAGATCGGTTTTAGGAGTAGATTTTATTACAACTATTTATATTACCGACTGCCAGTGCTCTTGGCAAAATGCAACGGACGACTGCCGTCCGCGACGCCAGCACCCGCTCGCTTGACCCGGGGTAACGGCTTACTACCTGCTTAAAGGGTTGGAAATCTGTGCATTAAAAAGTGCAACACATCAATGACTATGCCACGATTAACATCCTCCTGCCATCAGAGTTTTTCGTTAAGCTCCCTCGCCGCTTTCCCTTCCATTCCGCTACCTGCTGCCACTCCTTCCATTCTCTGCCCGACTCATTCCTTCAGTATCCTTTCATTCTTCAATCATTCGCCCTATTCTCCTATCCCATCCTATGCATTATGAAGATATATGTTTTCAGGAAACTGAGCTTGTATTATGGAATCGTCAATCGCCATTTACATTATTTAGTCTCTCTTGTTCACTGCTGCCGCCGAGACCAGAAAACGCTGGGTAAAATTGTGAATATTACACAAGTAAATCATTTTCGGGCTTTGTTGCAAACGCAATATGTGCCAGCAACTTACCTTGTTCGCACTCCTGTATCTTCCAGCCTTTCAGGGATGAGAATGGGGTTCAGCTTAGCATGGGTTCCTTCCCGATTAAAGGAATTTTTCTTCATACAGTCAGTGTCCGATGACTTCGGGTACATGGCACGATCGGATTCCCTTCACTTCGTAGGCAACGTGCAATCACTTCTTTACCTCCTCTCGTGAAATTTGAACCTCGTCATTGCCCACGAATCTCATAGCTTGTGACGGCGCCTCAGTCTCCCAACTAGCTCTATGCGGGGTCAGGTGTTGTGTGGGACAAAGTGCGCAATGGATAGGGTAAAACAAAGGAGAAGGGGTGGGCGCCAGCACAGGTAGAGGAAAGGGAAACGTCCACCTGTACTCGGACGAGGAAGGGTAGGTCAAAAAGGGAAGGAATTTCCTTGTCGTAATTCTCTCAGCGACTTACACTCATACCAAGTGTCGCGAGTCACGTCTGATCGTCAAGAACCACGAAAAAGAAAGGGAAAGGCAGGAAAGAGGGAAGTTAGGGAGATGGATAAAAAGGAAAAGGAGCACCCAAGCGACGGAAAGAAAAGCCAACTCAAACGAATCTGGAGTCCAACGAACAATGCCGCGAACTCCGCGACCTCCCACAGGCAACGGCTCCTAACACCACGACCTCCGAACAGAAAAAATCTCACAATAGATAGTTTATTCACGACCCGGGTTTCAGCACATTATGTCATCTTCAGGAGATGACATAATGTGTTGATTCACCTGAAGATGACATAATGTGTTGATTCACCTGAAGATGACATAATGTGTTGAAACCCGGGTCGTGAATAAACTATCTATTGTGAAATTCACATAATTTTTATCATTCCTAACATGAAAACATTTCACGTAATACACCCTGAAACCGCAAGTTTTCAGAATAAATCTCCTTTCTCCCGAGGAGCCGACGAATAAATACCTTACTCGACTCCAGCGCAACCACACGGCCGGCACTGCAAATACACCAAAAAAAGCAGCAAAGAAAGCGCACGCCAGAGCCTGGCGCCACCAATCAAACAGCAAAAGCAAATTTTACAAGCTATGTTCCTGATATTAGCAGAAGCCCATTTATAGCTGCGGGGGAGTTTGCTGTATTTGCTCATTGTATGGCCTCTGAATGCTGACTCTGGTAGCGAGACGTTTCACTGTGCCGTCTAGGCCATCACTAGGCTTGCTAGGCGCGAAGTAATGCTACTCTGCGGGAATATAAAAATCCTTCTCGTGCCGCAACACATTGACAACATTGTATCTGTTCTTGTGCTATCCTTCAGCTCCATCGAATAAGTAAATTTTTTACTTTAAATCCATTACATGAGCTTTCAGAAGTGAACTAGCTTCCTTTGGAAAGAAAATTCACCATGGTGCAATATAAGTAATGCAAAATAACCCTTTCTCAGCTACATATTGATTGACATTCCTCGTAGTGTGTTCTGTAGTCGAGAACTCACTGTATTTCAGCAACGGTCCACGACTGAGGAAGAATGGACAGGGTCAGCACTCTTTCACTTACGGTTTTTGCATATTTGAATTTATATTTCAATTGTAGGATTATCTCCTTCCCTGTTTTTTCAAACCAATGAGAAGTTTCTAAATCAATTGAAGGTGGCCTTTCCTCAATTTAAGGTTGCACTTTTGAAAGTGCTTACATTTTCTAGGGATCCTTTCGCCAAACTGTTAACTCTTTTAACTTTTTCGTGACTACAGGTATTTCTTCGAGCGGTACTACTTTTTCAGAGTCACTGGAGACTCGCCAAGAGCTTCTAGAGTAACGTAAGTCTGGTCTAATTGAAGCGTCTTTAGAGAGTAAGCACATCTGCTGCTTTTGACTGTCTCCTCCACGTCTGTATTAGAATTCTGACTGAGCTCTTCAGACTCATCAGGTTTTACCTGAAAAACTTCACCGACGTGAATCTCCGCGACGCGGGTCTCAGCGACCTGGATATCCTCGGAAACGAGGGCGGGCTGTGCCAATGTCCCCAGTCTTTCTTCATCCTCGGTGGCAGCAGCCACTTGCTGTCACAAATCACTAAGCAGTCCTGTAAATGCAGGTTCTCCGAGCAACTTTGACACACCAATAGAGCAATGAGTACAAGGTTTTTGAGATTCAATCACTCCTAAAATGACCCAACAACGGTTGTAAAAGGCCGCAGTGACAGGACGAAGATTTCGAGACCTAACTTTTTCATGCAAATTCAGTGGATTGCAACTGTGCTTATATTTTTCACTGAAAGTACAAGGAGTTGGTAATATATAAAGTTTTAATTAAATCTACTCAAAAAATCTATCTGTCAATAATAGTTTAAATAATCAAAATGAAATATGTAGTTGACTCGCATCAAGCACCGGGTCAACGTGCGACCTCCCGTGCAGGTTCACCCACATCAGCCGCCAGATTTAAGCAATTGCACCGCCGTTATATATATCCAACTGTGAAGTAACTTTTTTAAGCAATACCAATGATGTAAAGTGACCCCTTTTGAAGTAACACTTCTACTTACGTCAAATATATATATAGTGCATTTCTAACTCCAATGGAAAGTAACGAAAGGCCTAACTGCTACTCAACCAGATGGGAGTGGATACGGTGAAGTGCATGCCATAAACAAACATTTTGTTCTCCCTTATATGTAATATATTGCAATGAGAAAAATTTGCAGTTTTCTTGCCAATACAAAGGACAACATGATTTTGAGGAAACCGGGACTAGCCACGGTAGTAACCTTTACGGAGTCACCCGCAAGTGAACAGAAGTGCGATATTCCACAGGAGATATTCTCCTGTGGAATATCCCACTACATGATTCTTAAATTTTTTGATGGATCGAACTGGGGTATATTTGGAAAATTTGGTTTAAAACTTTCAACTATTTTTTTTAAATTTACAAACATTTATAATTTTCAAATTTGACTGTGCAGTATAATGCACTCATATGTTTTGTACAAATAAATTTTTACGGGAAGATTCTATCTTTCATAGATCGAAAAAAAATGGTAAAAACCTGGGACTTGTTTTTACAAATGCCAAATTTTCATATTCCCGTATCTCCGAAAAAAATTAACATTTTTCATAAAAATTGTATGTACAAACTAAGGGCCTTATAAGGAAAACGCACAAAAATTTCGTGAAAATCTGAGATAGTAAGGGCAACTCGTCCGTGATTTCACATGGAATGACGCCTATGCTATTTTAATGAATAATTTTACTTTCAACATTCACGGAAAGGTTTATTCTATAGTCGTTTCTAAATTCCTTTGGCTGATTCTTATTTTAAATTCCCGGACTATGAGTCTGCTCTCAATCATTTTGTTTCTCATCGTATTAAACGTTACACTGTGTGTGTAGTGCATTTTGGCATTTATTCATAATTTTGGGAAATCACTGGATCAGACGTACGTACCTATTGCCTAGCCCTAGCCATCACGGTGTCAGTAATGTCTTCAGCCTAATTTGGAAGCTGTAGATTTTATCTCAAATCAAATATATTATGTAGGTAGCCTACGTTTAATTCACTGAATAACAGTGTAACTGACTGGTTTACCCTAAAAAAGTTATTGCGTTTCCATTTTCTGTGAACATACCTCCACACCTGAGGTCAACTTACTCAAGGATTACACAACCTCTATAAAAGCATCTGGTTACCTTGCAGTTTATTATTTTCCATGTTTTTACGATATTTTTACTTTCATAAAAAGTTTTAAATACCATTCAAATATATTTTGGATGCAGAAATTAACAATTTACGAAATGATTCTTCATTTAAACTTGCGAAAAAAAACTTTCGGCATCTTTATAGTCTTTGAAGAGCTTTAGAACAGAATAGGCATATTATTCGTTTATACTACTCCAGCTAAATTATAGAAGTCGCCTTGTGTATATTGGAATTCAAGGAAAAGCAGCATTAGCTATTGATCTTATTTGCCAATATTTATTTAATAATTGATAATCCTTTAAAGCTAACGAAAGTTTTAAATAATTATTTTTTTGTGTGACAACAATTAGTCGTTGTAAGAAAAAAAAATGTACCTGTTAAATTCTATGGTTTCAGGCTTTACTTTGTAGAAATATTTAGTATTCATATTAAATTATTTTCTTTGTATTTTTCCATAGTTATTATTAACGGTACAACGCGTTTCTCCGATCTACTGCATCATCAATTACTACTTAATTCCTAGTTTTTTTTTGTTTATTGACCGTTCTTTGCTGTCGCAGTTACGGGGTTGGTTTGAATGAGGGAGGAAGGGATTATACCATGGCTTATAAGTGTAGGCGCGGACAGGTGGCTTGAATGGTTGATTTTTCTTAAAGTTAGTTTCTCGGAAAGGAGTGGGGAGGACTCGGGAATAACTGCTCATTACAAAGGGCCGTGTTAAGGTCTGCCAAGTGCCTTCTAATCTTGATTTGCTCGAGGGCATCCATTTTTAATCCCTTGGAGACGATGCGTAAAATTTCAGGAACAAAATCGCTTTTGTGGTTGCATTCCAGGAGGTGTTTAGCAAAGAGGGAGCTGGGAACCTTATTTTTGTGACACCTTACATGTTCCTTTGCGCGTATCATGAAGTTTTGACAGTAAGCTTTCTCGATTTGTCAATTACCACCACAAAAAATAGACATGAGTTCTCAATTTACATTTAATCCACTTATCCATCTCATAATTCATAATGATTCAGTTCATTATTTTTCTCACAAATATGCTGCCCTTCACTCGATGATCCACTGCCTTCTACACATTCCCCATTCCCCTTAAAATTTCAATATGACAAGAATTAACATAGCTGCAAGCAATGGGTACAACCCCGATCTATCACACAAAATACTACGAAAATAAAACAGAAAACAATAGCCATTAATAGGATTTACTCCGCTCAGCCCGTAGAATAAAATTACTTCAAGTGGAGCTCCCTCCTACTCCTGGGAGATGTCTCATAGATGATTTCCAATTGTCTACCTATTTCACTTCAAGCAACATTTTACCATTAACCCTTTCCAAGCTCCTAGTTAATGCTAAAGACAGACAAGAAAGTCTTCTCAAGTCAGGAATATATAAAGTCAATTGCAATAGTTGTAATACTTCATATTTTGGTCAGACAGGTAGAAACCTCTTGATACACTCCAAGGAACACGTTAGGTGTCACAATATTAAGGATTCCAGCTCCCTCTTTGCTAAACACCTCCTGGAATGCAACCACAAAAGCGATTTTGTTTCTGAAATTTTACACAGCGTCTCCAAGGGATAAAAAATGGATACTCTCGAGCAAATCGAGATAAGAAGGCCCTTGGCAGACCTTAACACTGCCCTTTGTAATGTGCAATTAATCCTGAGTCCTCCCCACTCTTTTCCGAGAAACTAACTTCAAGAAAAATCAACCATTCAATCCTCCTGTCCGCGCCCACAATTCTAAGCCACGGTATAACCGCCACCTCCCTCACTCAAACCAACCCCGTAACTACGACAACAAACAACGGTCAATAAACAAAACAAAACTTAGAATTTGTACCTGATGATGTCGTAGATGGACAAAACGCGTTGTACCCTTAATAATTACAATGGAGAAAATACAAAGTATATAACTTAGTATGTGTACTCCATACATATATCCATACATATATAATAAATAAATTTAATTTATCTCATTCTCAGGTATGATACATGGCTTATGAATTATAATGAGCTCCAAGATGAGAGGAGCCAAGGAATGCGGTTTCCATTCAAATGGAAACGATATAAGATTTTCGACGATGATCCGGAGAAGGAAGGGAATTTCCAGAATGGTGCCTTGTTCTTGAATGCTCCGGATTTATTCGCTAGGGAGGTTGGTGGTAGCACTAGCTGTAGTGGAGGTGCCATCCACCTCAAGTTCCACTCTGGCCCCTCACTTGAAATCCCTGGCGAGATCACGCACCTGCGGGACTAATTGCGTCAGAGGCATTCTTTGCCTCCAAGTGCCCTAATCCCCACTCGCTTCACCCCTCCTCCTTGCTCACCCTATCCTGCTTAACGCCATTTCATAACGAGAGGGAGGGAGTTGCCGTGAGACGGAGAGCGTGAGATAAGAGGCACTTAAATTAGCGAGACTGATTTGATGGCAACGTTAATTTCGAGCTCCCGCGATCGCTGAAGTCAATTGAAGGGAAAGTGACGGCAGGCGCTCCGCCTAGGAGCCAACGCGCTCCTAGACGCTCAGACGGTACGCGTTAAAACAATCACTGCGTGAATGGAGACATCCAATTGGAATTCCGATTCTTTTCCGCGCAGTACATTCTCATAAAAAATACTTTGAAGGAACATGTGCCCGAATATTATTGGATAGCCCCTTTTGTGGTTCTCATCGAGTTCAAGTAAGTGTTTCTCTACAGCGTTCTAAAGGCGTGTTGCTCTACAGCGGTCGTAAGATGATAACAGTCGAGTTGGAGCATGAGCTTATGAAGGTTACTTATCTCATTTCACTTTGTTCACTATACGGCATCAAAATTGAGTGGTTAATAAACGTGCTTGCCCATTAATTTCAATGCATTGACTGAAGAAGACAACCTTGTAGATATATATTATATAACAACTAGAAAAGGTGCCTGTTGAATATCAACGTGAATGAAAAAATAACAGAATAGAATTTTTTCTGATTTAACTTAGCAAATAAAAAAAGGTTTGCAGCCAAATGATGATCGGGCTTCGCGTTATTTCTTTTCTGAAAGATACTGACATATCGCGAGAGATCGCGTCGTCCGTCAGCGCGCGTTATGCCCGCTCACGTCCTTAGCAACGGCCGTAAGTGAGGCAAAACCTATGGTTAAAAAAAGGGAGGAATTTTGGCAGCAAATATCTCGGCTGAGAGGGAATCGCGGCACAGGAAATTTTGAAAATGCGCTATTATTGCGCTAATCTACAATTCTGCCAAATTTAAACGAAATCGTCGGGGGACACTTCGTGAGAGATCCTAAGTCAATATTATTGTTAGTCAACTTTGGTCAATTATTGAGATACTTTATTCATACAATGCTGCACATCTTATATGGTCGAAATAATAGTATATGGAAGTTTAATGCGTAATTGCTCAAATATACGTAAATTTCATACCTATATTTAAAGAAGCTCAATTTTGAAATATATGGTTTGATTCTGTCGACACACCTACTTCAAGATTTTGTATTTGAGGAGATATTTATAATGTGTGTAGTTTAACCGGAATTATGCAGAAAAACATTTATTATATCATTGGTGTAAATATTTTTTTAGTGTTTTTTTCTTAATAGTGTATAGATGAAAACTGGGAGATTGCACGGTATTTTATAGCCTGGCATTAGTTTACTCCTCTTAGAACCTCATATGCGGTTTCCACCCAAATTATAAATTGAATTCAAAATCAAGAGCAATGAGCCCAGAACTACAATATATTAATTAAATATATCATAGCAAGAAGGATTATTGTATTAGAACTAAATTCTTTATATTTCTTCCCGTAGCGAAATTTGCTTTATTTTGACTCACAAAATTTGTTCCATTATACTGCAGTGCGGAAATTTCGGCAAAAGAACAAGTTGGAAAGATAGTAAAGGAAAATTTTAGCACATTTATGTATTTTTTCTTTTATAATACTCGATAAATTATTTCTACAACCATTGGAATGTGAATTTCAGCTCCTTGAATTTTGATGCTATTCGAGAAGAAAGCAAAGAAAGAAAAAATGTCTTTCCCTCAAAAGGTAAGAGCAAGAGTTGGCGATTTAGAATAAGAAAAGAGTGCGTAGCTTTAAACAGAAACAAAGCTACAGAGCATTTGCATCCGTAATTTGAAAAAATGGGCATTTCGTTATGAGCGAGAGCTTTAATTTTTGTGTAAAACACATGCCATTCAATGCTACTTTTTTTAATACACATATTAAGATTTACGACATCCGCAAACCGCATTTACTATTTCTTTTGTTTTTAATACTTGAGGCAATTCTGCCGGCGAAGCAACGGGTAGAGAGAATATTTCCCGAGGACTCACGGACGATTGAACCTGAGATGGGTCTCTGTTAAATATTGGAGGGACGTGCGCACTCGACCCGATCCTTCTTCTCTACGTCTTCCTTGGAATGCACGGCTCTTCATTTTTACGATCCGATTCACTTTTTACCCGAGCAGCTAAGGGAGGAGAGGGAAATGTTGCAGCCGGTCTAAAGTGGCGCCGCCGTCGTAGGAAGAAGATAAACAGTGAGGCGTGGCCAGAGTACCAGGAGGGAGTTTGTGCGCGAGTGCGGGCGAAAGGATGCAGAGCAACCAACCTCGCCTATTCTGCTGAGGGAGGACCCCCTCCAACAAACCTCCACTGCCTCAATCCGCGTCTCATTCTCCACCACCTCGACGGCAAGCTCGTGTTATCCTCCCGGTTTCCTTGCCACTGCACACATCTTGAGCGCCAAATGCACCCACGGAATATTTTTACTTCCCATCACCGCTAGGGCTCTAAAAGAAAAGCAGACGCATCCAGATACATACTTCATTCCCATGGCCGGGATGCTCGCCGGCCGGGTCGCGCGCATGAATTAGCCATACCTAGAGCATGGCGCCCCGGGCGGGCCCCTTGCCCATCCCTTCAAAACTCAACCGCCTTCGAAAGGGGATAAGCCAAATTGAAACGGATCTCTTCCTTCGCTCAGAATTGTTCGAGAGTGTCTTCCTCTCCATCAGACATGAACAATTAGCAGACCAGATACTAGCTACAATATTATATCTACTGAAGTTTGTTACTAAAGTTGGTGGGGTAAAGTCCTCGCCTGCTAATCCGAGAGTCGCGGGTTCGAGTCCCCCCTGGGTTGGTTTTTCGCATGCCCAGGGCATGGATGTTTCTGTCATGTTCTGGTGGTTCGGCCTGTGAGACACCTGATGACAATCCAATATGGCTTATCGGGATCGCATGGGGCCAGCCAGCGCAGGTGGTATGGGCCACCAGAATCATCCGAGAGAAAAAAATATTGCAATTTACTAAGCAGAAACTATTCTAATTCTCTTTTTAGATTCATTTAAAAACTGTATTTAAAACATTTGCAGGTGGTTTTACACTCGAATAGCCCCGTGGTTTACAATAGTTACGCAGGATCTTTCAAATGCTGACTGATGAACGCTACTGTAGTTGTGGTGCTCGGGTCTTCAATACATTTATTTAAAACATTTAACTTTCTCGAAGAAATTTTTTTGGCTTCAAGCCTCGAGCGATGTTACTTCTACAGTGAATTAAAATTTTATTATGACTGTTATCATGTACGAGACCAACCACGAATTTGTTAAGGGCTACGACGGGGTAGACAGTGGGAGATCTTGTTCACTCATGCCTCTTTCATGATTCGTGATGCATTGTGATATCTTGACCTATCTGCCCGTCATTCGGTGGATCCGGGGTCGGATAACAGTCTGAGAAGATGCTTCTTTTCTCATCGAATATTTACGCAGTGGTATTAAAGTTGATAAATAGTGTCCATTCGTGAAGAGCTCAAAGGTTCCATGTCTCCCGATCACAATGTCCGTTAACGTTCCGTGAGTAAAAAGGGATTTTTCACTTCCAAATACTCGAACTAGTGCACACACCATATTTTATTTTGTATTAGTTGTTTGCGTTCTCGTCAGTTTAGCTGACACAGTATCGTTGAGAGTCCTTTGCAGCCGAATAAACCATTCCATTGGCCTTTACTGCATTAATTATTTGAAGAAATTAGCATTGAATACGTCATTTCGAACATTGTCATGCAGAATGCGTGTTGGTATTATTTACTGATGCAGGTCTCATTGCGTTGAGGGGATGAAAAAATTTTGCTTTGCAATTTTACAAATAATATCGAGCCAAGAAGAATTAGTAATTAAGTCGAGAATTAAGTTTAATATCCTTTATAAATGTATTTAGTCTGAAAAAAATGCTTAAACAAAATAGTGGAATGAGGTGAAAACAGAATGTTTAAGCAATGCTGTATGCAAGTACATTCATAATATTAAAACTCCTTAAAATAAAAAAAACTGGAGGAAAAAGCAAAAGAAGTGGAACTAGTGATCAATAACAGAAAGATAAGAGCCATGTTACAATCCAGAAAGAAACAGAGGAAGCAAAGCATTCACTTGGGAGACCACGAAGTAGAATGCGTGACTAGTTTTGTGGACCTCGATTCAACGATAACAAATGACAATGAGGAGCTGACCGAAGTGAAGAGAAGAGTTATAATGGCAAACCAGACATACTATTATATATATACACTTGCATGCATACTATACTACTTATACACTTGCTAAAATCAGGAGACATACACAGACAAACAAAAAAAAAGTTATACAAAACACTAATCCGCACAGTGGCTACATATGGCACAGAAGCAGTGACACTGACGAAGAGTTCAGAAAATATGCTAGATGTATTTGAAAGAAAGGTACTACGAAGAATATACGGTCTAGTGGAAGAGAATGGACACTGGAGGTGAAGATATAATAACGAGCTGTATCAATTATTCGGTGAAGTAAGCATATCATAATACATCTAAATAAAGAGATTACGATGGGCTAGACACGTACAGAAAATGGATGAATGGGCATTGAAGAAAATATTCAGGGAAAAAATGGAAGGAAAGAGACCCGTGGGGTAACCCAGGAAAAGATGGGCGGACAAGGTGGAAATTGACGCAAAGGAAATACTTGGAACCAAGAGCTGCAAGATGGATACCCTGAATAGGAAGTGATGGGGGCGATATCTGGAGGCGGCCAAGGCCCAAATTGGGCTGTAGTGCCAAAGATGGATGGATTTTAGGTAACGTTGTCGGGATTTAAATTATGACCAATCGCCTAACTATTTGACAGTTTAATCCGGTAAAAATAGAAGGAGGCTCAGAACTTTTATGCCTGAACCTGGTGAACTATGAAAAACGCTTTATAATCACGCAAATAGCTGAAAAGGCAATGGGGCACCAGGATTTTGGAAGTCGTGCTAGAGAAGAAGTTTAAAGCGAAAGAAAATAACCTTCGGAGTCTTTTTTGTACCCCTGATAGAAAAGTTTGTGCTCTCTTCTCCTCCTTCAACCTTATATTATATATATATATATATATATATATATATATATATATATATATATATATATATATATATATATATATATATATATATATAATAATTTGAACAGAAGGTGAAAGAAAGAGATAGGAAACATGTAACTAAAATTGGACGAAGACACTGGTGATGTGGAAGATGGTAAAGCCGAGAAATCAGAGGGTAAAAATGTGCCGTGGCCGGGACATATATATATATATATATATATATATCTCAGGTCTGGTCTCGTAGTAGTTGACTGGCGCAAAGCCCTCGCTGGCAATCAAATCGCCAGGAGTGAGCTGGGTGGGAAGAGAGGAAGCCTATAATCTGCGGCCAATTGGTCACCGATGACGTCACGAACCCCTTCCTTCCCCCTCCCTATATATCAACCCCACCCATTGACATAGCCCCCTCCCCTCTTATAGCATCCCCCTTCGTACCGTTCCTCTCCCCCCTCCCCACATATCCCTCACTTCCGGGTTCACGGTCTCCGCGCACATTGACGAGTCACCTTGACTTCAAACGCGCTCCGCTCTTTTTATGAATCTCAACTGTTCCCGCGCCCTGGCGTCCCCATTCTCCCCGGTATTCCGGTAACTGCTTCCTCCCACATTTGAATATGTGAGCTCCACATAAAAGGCTCGGCTCCCTTTCTGTTTTTTCCTCTCTTCTTCTCCCTCTATTCTTGTCAGGGTACTTCCGTCTAGGTGCAAGAGACGGAATACCGGGCGTATATACAGCTCCCTGCTTGTGAATATGCACCGCTCATGAAAGACGAATTAAAAAATATACGTAGCACCGATTCTCCGGGTCGTCCATGCAAATTTAGGGAAAATATTTTACCAATAAAGGTTTTTCATGGATACATTTTTATTAGTGATCTAATTCTATATCGCATTGCAGTTTTCTAGATGAATATTTGGCGTGAAATGTTTTAACGACTTCCTTTGTGAGGTAATTTCGATATACATTCTCGCGCTCGTGCGTTCAAAATTTTGTTGATTTGAATAGCGAAATAATGGTCGTTAAAAATTGATAACTAAAAAGCTTGCTAAATTAATAAGTAGCTACATTTTAATCTGCGAATAAAGGTTTGCACATGAAACCATTGTCATGAAACCATTTTTATCTCTACGAATTAATTTGGACTGCACATTGAAAGACAAATTAATATTTCCAGCATCTACATAAACCTTTTTAGGGTTGATCTTATTCACTATATTCATAGTAATCATCCTTTTTGAATTCACTGATTATTTTTTACTACGAGAGATTGGCACATAGAGATTTACGAGAAAGGGATACCTAACTGCAATAAATTAATTCAATGTAATACCCGTGTTCCAAAAGTTCGCATTCACCTTATATTTTGCGGGTTTTAGGTATAAATCGTCATAAGTGATGTATAAGAGACTAAGTGTCTCATTTCTTCTTCTTGCTCGCTTTCAAAAAGCAGTATTGTTTTGGGTTTCAATAAAAGTGTATAACAATATTGCTATGGGATAAACTAATGAGAGTTCCTTTACTGAATAAAATACTGGAAATAAATGGCTCACGTGACGTGATGTTTTAGATAAACTACATATATACCTACATGCATCAAAATAAATTCCCCGTTGAAGGATAGTGAAACTACCTAAATTACAAAGAGTGAAGAATTCAGGGTTGGTAAACCATACATTCGAACAAAGCCATGAAGACGAACTTGGTGAGGCAGAGAAATAATGTTCCCCGGAATTACATGGGATACCTCGTCTGTTCCAATGGTAGGTTTTTTCATGGCAATCATTTTCTGTAATCTTGATTTTATGGTAGACCTTTCCACCCTCCGAATCTTAACACTTCGAGATTAATAAAAATTATGAAAGAAATTATGTCATCTTGTTAAAAACACGAATATTATAATTAATCTTGTCAAAATATTTACTCATAATTTCAAACTGCAGCTTGCATTTGAATTACGTGCTGTTAGTTTATCTTGGTTCGCAAACTTTTTAGTTGATCAATGCATCGTAGTTGACGATTTATTATCCACTTTTTTTGCATTATTTAACGAGTTAGATTTACAAATTATTACCTCTTATTCACATTCTGAGCACGATGAGTATGTTGAAGCAGTTTAATTGCACTACTATTCTAATTGTATGCTACTCTGCATAATAACTTATAGCGGTTAGTACAAATACCATGATGAATTACTCTAGAACACATTTCCTATTTCTTCTATCAAGATGTCTCTTTGCGTTAACTTTTGTTGATATCTGAGCTGAGAGGACATGACGAGCTTTCATATTGAATAGATTTCTTTTCTATTTTACAGCATATATGCCTAATATTAAGAGGTAAATTATTTCGCACTTGAAATGAATACATTTTGAATGAATTTTGAAAAACCTTTCAACTGTTTGGCTCACTCCAAGACATTAAAAATTCATTGCCATGAATTTCAGACGTCTCATATGCATGAAAGTACATTTAAGAAGAAAAAAATAAGATTTTTAAAAGCTAAACACTTCCTGTTATATTTAGACTCACGAGTTTTGAACGAAATGGGGAAAAGGGCAAAGGAATGAGGGAATTGGGAAGAGTAAAAATGAGAACAGGCTCTTGCTATAGGATAGAGGGCAGGAAATAAATATATGCACAGAGGCATTTGTAGATGGAGAATGTGCATACAATGAAGATTGCACCGAGGAAGTGACGGGAGACGCGCCTGGGCAAGTCTCGTTAAGGCGGCGGCGATGCGAAGCCTGAGGGTGTGAGGGGAAGGGATTGGTTGAGTCGAATGGCGTCATAGAGGAAGGGGAAGAAGGAATCTAGCTAATTTCATGGGGCGGGGGTGTTGCAAAAAATCTAGGGCAAGGTCAAATGTATGCACACACCAACATCAGCAGCATCGAGAGACATAAGGCCTCTCCTGAAAAGAAATTCACGCTCTGCTCCAAGTAACGGGAGTTTAAAATTGATGAACACTTCTTCCTGCGTGACGGGCAACGCTCGCATGACTAGTGCGCGCATCAAGCTATCGCAGTTCCGAGCGATATTTTTTGCCGAGTATGGTTCTCGGAACAAAGAAGCATTAATCCCCTTGGATTTATGCATGCGTTATTTCTCGGTTAATTTTATTAACGTAAGCTTACTTAACGTAACGTACTTGCGTGAAGAACAATTTTTGTCTCGAACATCGTATACATTAAAAAAAGATTAAGGTACATTAAACAGAGTTTAGCTCTTATAAATCCTCCTTTCCCAACACACCACCTTGTATATTTGAACAATCAGTTAGTTATATATATATTAATTATTCCCATATCAACAATCGTAATACGTAGCATTAGCACATTTTGTATCGACTGTGTTAGAACAATAGATTTTGTTTCTAAGACGGCTTTTTTTTAATATTTGCAATAGCATGAATATATATTGCAAGCCAGTCATTCTTCGATTTTCAGTTGCTACACACTTATGTGTGCGGTGATTCTTCCTCAAAGGAATTAGTATTATCCGCTGAATGCATGGTTATGTTGACTTATGCTCTTAAATCATGGAATACTGCTTTAAAGATGTGATTAAACTCAAACTTATAGAAAAGTATTTCTCAAACATAATGGATTAATTAATTTTTTACTTTTCATTCTTTCACATATAATAAACACTCACATAATATTTGGTTTTGCCGATTATTAAGTCATCAAGTTATAATTTTACGTTATAGTGATACATCCACGGAAAAATTAACTGCTCAGAATACCAGCAGATTTTGGATTCATTTCATTATAATGTCAGCATTTATTTTCGCACGAAGCTTAGTTCTATTTTTAAGCTCTTCAACCAAATAAGATTTTTTTAGATTTCTACCGAGATTATGCAATTTTTGGACTGCCGTCTTAATGAGTGAAAAGAAAGAAATCCATTTCTTGCTCAAGTATTTACTCCCAGGCTTATGTAGATGGAGATCATATTTGTATGCGTTATTTTCATTACCGCTTTGACTCCTTTGTTGAAAGGGAGCCTAGTAAAACTTTGAGGAGTTCATATCAATCACCTTGGTCAGTTAAGGTAATTTTGAAAATCATTTGAAGATAGAATTGTCATCAGATTTAGCTCACAATTTATTTATTCAATGCATAATGTAGTATTTGAACTAATACATAAGTTATTTGACTCACTAAAGATAATAATAAGGTAATATGAAAAAACAAATTAATTTAATTTAGCCTAAAATATATTTGGTAAAATTAAGAAGATTCCCCCACGATTCCCTGGAAAATGATCTCATATAGAATTTGTGGTTTTTTCACAAACCCTTCTTATCCTTACTTTTTGAGCTCAAGGATTTCTATCTTGGTATACAAATGTTTCCTTTTGTATCGAAATCACCTTAATCGTCGCTCTGGTGTTTTTCATTTCATTCCCTTACTTTTTACGCGCCCTTTTTGGTAACTGCGGTTGATCAATCGTCTCACTGTAGACACAAGAGCCCACTGTAGTGCAAGGCGATGATGACAAGGCTGTGATGTGTGGGCGGCGTGGCGATCTTTCAATAACTTTTGTATTTTTATTCTAACGTTCTCGTGGAGTTAAGGCCAGTTCGATCCGAGCATAAGAGCATATCTTAATAAGGCAACTCCAGACATTTGAAATAGAGTACAATTGTCATTGAGATTTCAAAAATGCGTATCAAGAGCTTAACGCAGAATATTTCTCTCCTTCATCTCTTGAGCTACATAACTTGCCTCTCTAGTCACGATAAATTAAAATGGTTTGTAAAGTTCACCAGTAATAAGCTACTTTGGTGGATAATGAAAACTAACAGAGAAGTTGAATTGAAATGCAAAAAAAAGGCTTTTAAGATGGAGTTACTTCTCTTCTCATTGAGATTTTTCGCGATCAAACGTAATTCACTCAACAAAATGGATTCTAAACTTGAAAAATCACAGAAATATCGTAAATTAAATTAATAAAAATGAATGAATTAACGTAAATTAAAAAATCACGTAAAAATGTAATTGTATGCTCGCATAGAAATCGAAAACCAAATGTAGTCCAACTTAAAAACTATGAGGCGTATTACATTTCTCTCCTGCGCAGATTTAAGGTTACTTTTCATGCAACTAATTGTCTCCGGTTTGACCCCGGACAAATCATTGCGTTCCCAAAAGAAATGCATGTAAGGTTCAATTTTACTGCTTGTAGACTTTATTTAATTTGCAAAATTTAATCATAAATAATCATCGCATTAAACTAGGATGCAAGCGGAAAAATTAAATAAAATTCTTATTCATGACTTCGAGTACAAATTTCGGACCAAAATGGTAGGAACTTCATGGCAATAGCATGGCAATTTCATATATATTATATTTGTGACAAATTAATGTGTATTTTGTTTCAAATTTCAATTCTTAAGTAGTCCTTGCCTCATGGGTTGAAAAAACTAATGTATCAAGGCTTAGCTGAGGCCGTAAAACGTTATCGTTTGACAGTTTTGGGTAGTGCAAAATCCACCTTTTCGAAGACTAACTTGAAAAAAAAATGATTTCGCATTTGATGACCAAGGAGAAAAATACAAGAGAATAGTCTAAATATCTAATTAATTGCCATTAAGAGAATTGTATAAATATGTTATAAATTGTGACAACTTCTTTGATAGCAAATTAATAAAACTCCGACTAATACTGACACGCAACTGTGACAAATAAACAGGTTTTCAGTACCAAAGAATTTTAACTTCCATGGCAAGAGGTCATTGGCACATGTAGTCCCTGGATCGTTAAATGAATTTCCTATGCCAATGCATGATATTGAATGTATACCTGCTCTTAAAAAATCATTCAACGCGTTGCTGCTTAGTTAAAATTGTTCAAAAGCTACACAGCAAAAGAAAACTACTTTAACAAAAAGTACCTGCTGACAAGCCGCTTCGGCTTAACAGGACGTAAATTGTATTATTATTTTCCCCACCATCTTCACAATTATCTCACTTGATTCTGAATATCATAATCTATGTAGGTTTCTCATCCACTTTACTTGTATCCCACTTTATTTCGATCCCTTCTCTCTTTGTCTACCTGTGCGCTTCCACCATCTTGCATTTTCCCTCTCCACTCACCTTCCATCTCAAACGGAACTGGGCAAAGACATCGCTCCATATTTTTCCTTCCACCACCGCGCACAGGCACGCTACATCCCTCTCCCCCCTTATGTCCCACCCACACCTTACCACGAGGCCGGAAATAAAAGGAACATAAAAATGCGCCACACAGCGGAAAGAGGGAGAAAGAATTCATGTGCGGAGGTGTGTGAGAGTAGGGCTCGCAAGCGTTGGCAGCGCCTTGAGCGGAATAAACTGCAATTACGAGAAATGCCGTGTCTGGTCAAATAGTTGTGTGGTATGATGCCAAGGCAATCCAATCTTATTGAGGGGCGAGTTATGCCACGAATGCAATGGTCGCAACAGGGAACAGTCCGGCGACTTCCTTCCCAACGCTTTTGAGTGGATCGCCTATAATTTTATGCTTTGAAGCCCTAATCCCGCCACGATTTACCACTACAGGAAGTTTTCGTGAAATTTGAAAAAAAAAATGGTTTTAAGAACCTTGAGAACACTTGAAAACGGTATATAAACAGCCCGTGAACGTCAACGTGCAGCATCACGTCGAGAATCAATGGATTTAAAAACGACGTTCCTTTAACAAAAATAATTTTTGGCAAAAAGCCCAGATTAGAAATTAATTACAAACTGTTCGAAATTAATTTATTCCATAGCCATTTTTTTAAGCCGTATTTTCTCTAAAAATGTCCCTCATCACCTATGCCCATCAAAGAAGCTCATAATTTGGTTTTAGCGTAGCATTCTACTCAATGAAATGTTAAAATTAATCAGGAAATGGGATAAAATTACTTTCTATTCATATTTGATTCATTATTTTATACATTCGTTTTCCGTAATTGGATACAAAAAGGCTAAATAAAGTAGCGGTAGAATAATATCTGCTTTGCAGAGAAAATGAAACAAAAACAATAGTTAATATTTATTTACTCAATTATTTATTTTCTTATACATTGGATGGTTACTGCTCTCGGGGCACACTTTTTCATTTTAAAATGCATCAATTAACGACTTAACGCTATAATAGCGATAATTTTTATCAGCCCTTATGCAAAGTACCAGGTTAGTTGTGGAGTGGAATCTTTTCAATTATACTGTCTAAAAAAAATTAATTTTTAATTTATGGGCTAAGTATCTAAAGAGCTGAACTAAAGATAAAAATGCCATTTTTTGACCAGAAGGTCAGTCACTTCTTCTTTTCTTCTTTTTGTTTCTCCTCCTTTTTGTTATAACATCGGGTGTTTTTATTGATGACACGTTTTCTGTGACCCAACATGTTTACGATAGTGGTCAGTAAATGTTCCTGCAGTTAAATTAAGCTAATAGTTGGATTTGTAATCAACTCTCTTAAGACGTTTTATTACCACACACAGAATATCAGCTAAAATAGTCCAGAGTGGAATTTGAACGAGAAAAAATATTTTAAAGAGACGTATCTTATATAAAATTGATTGAATTTGCAAATATTCGTAAATATTATTCTTCACAGACAACTAATTTACTTGTCATTGAGAGTTAATAACTTAGATTTGGATGGTCAATTGAAATTGAACGTCTCTTTTCAAAGAACTCCTGTGTCTACTAATAGATAAAGTGTAGATGGTAATGGTACGAGCAAATACAATATTATGCACCAGGTTTAGATGCAATATTTTCATTTGAGGAAGATGGAGCAGATAATCGCTACGGTATTTACACCAGAACTAAAATTTCGATTTTGCTGTAAAAATTGACTATAACAGAATAAGAGTAAGTCCTTTAAGTAATGAAGATTCACGAAAGTTGCTATTTAGCTAACGTGAATTGCGCAAGACACATGATGAACAATTTTGATCATTGTCCCGTTATTACTCCCATTAGTAACCATCGAAGCAGAAGTCAACACTGATTAGGATGGACATGGATGTACTTGTGGATAGGCATGTGGAACTTTAGGAACATCATGAATGATGGCGAGAGTAAATTGGTTGATGACCATATAATGTCACGACGGATCGCTTGCTGTTACCAAGTGGCTCCTCAAAGTATTTCACACTGACCTGAGAAACAATTGGTGAAGAAATATAAGCCGTGTGGTCTGGATGCAAATACTGCTTATAACCCCCAAGTAATTATGTGAATAACAAAGACTATCAAGAATACGTTGTGGACGAAAACATATTGAGTCGGATACGTGACTCTCGTAGCAATAGTCTTTTTAACGTGTTTCAACGGCTAAGGTTATTTCGAACATGCTATCTGCCACGTGCAAAGGAAACAACAGTACTCGGAAGTGACTCTTTTAGTAAAAGTAGTCATCGACAAAATTAGTTCCGACATGTTAAAATATGTATCTGGCGTCCCGCAAGAGATCGTAATAGGGTCCATGTAATTCCATATTTATATCATTGATATTTACCCTAGAGTTAGCAGCCAAATTAGATTGTTCGTTCATTATTTTCTCTTCTACATGAAGTTGCAACAAAAGTGGACATTGAAGTTCTCACATTAGACCTTCATAACATCAACTCGCTCAATTTTGAGTGAGGGCACGAAATCATAGTGAGATCAATGCAGTGCACTCTTTAAGGAAGAAAACACATGCATAATTTCGCTGAGAGGGAAGGAAATAATAATGTATGTTCTAGTAAAGAGTGCCCGTTGAATTTCAACGGTTAGAAGACAAAATTAAAAGTGTTTAATGAGGGAGAAAGAAACCCCATGTGACGTGAAAATTGCAAATACCATTGAAGATACCATAAACCATTCATTAGCCACCCAAGGAAAGAATGAGGTGAAACATACTCTTACATATGTTCCCGTATTGATCACATAAACTAAGTCACGAAGGTCGCAGATGTCATAATTACCGATTAAAAGACCATACTGCGGTTATCAAGGAAATGAAAAAAATAACATTGCTAAAAAGTGAAAAAATTGAATATTTTCTAGCAAAAAGTACCAACTTCAGACAAAAGTGAAGCGTATGGGAAAATTGAATGTAATATCTAGTCATTTATTTTATCCATTCGACAGTGAAAGTGTTAATCTTATTTCTCGGGTGCAAGAAATTTAAAAAAATATATAACCCCTCCACCAAGTTCAATGCTTTTCTAAGAGCTCTGAAAGTTAACTAACTCGGTGTAAAAACAATCTCTTTAAATTTTTGTCCTAGGTTTTTACTATTTTGCCAGCTGTTTACTGGTAACGGCCAGAGTTCCTGACAAATTTCAACATTCTTGGCTACCTGGACTAGTCCTTCTAACAGACGTGACCGACAGCTCAATCGCAGTGCCTCTAGGAGTGTTAGAGACAGACATACCTAGGTAATTATATAGATAGATCATATATGAAGTAAGATACTCAGGAATCATCACAACATCAGGAAAAACACATCCCAAACACAATTGTATGAAATTCACAGTAAAAATTCATTCGCCTGGACTGGAAAAAAAACATCCTAAACATTTTCGGCGCTGCGGAGACTAGTATTTATCAATCGATAGTAGGAAGGTCCTCGGATGAGAAAGTGAAATGTTATTCTGCTTTAGTTGGGCCAAATTTGTGGTATTTGGCACCCTGAAAACAGACGCGTAGTGTAAGAAATAAGCAAAAAAGAAAGACCACGCTATCTTAAAAACTTTAGCTAGGGAGCCGCTAGGAACTCGGAGACCGCAAGCTAAGCAAGGATTACTTGAAAATTTCAAATCGCGCGAGTGTATTGTGTACAGCTCACAGCAATGAAGACAATTTATTTCTCGTGGATTGTGTATTGAGTTGACTGTTTTTGAGAGGATTAATGATCGTCAAAGGTGTCATCCAAGTGACCAGCCACGTGTTTTTAAGTTCCCATTTTTACCGTATCCATTAGACATTTCTTCTTACAATGTGTATCCACCAATGGATGTGCCTCATTACTGAAACTTGTCCACAGAATTGGCTGTATAATTAGCATTAGCTGTAAACAACAAATGGATACCAGGATTTTATGATGACATGACATGCTATCTTTCTATTCAAAAAACCACTCAAAGGTTAGATAAGCTTTCAGTAGTCGACACTACCAGTCAAGGTTATTCATTTCATTCATTCACGTATTCTACCAGCTGATTTGTAGGATCTTGGACAGTTCCCATTCTGCATCCCAATTTCATACACGTTGTCTCGTTTTCCCTCCTAAGGATGTCCCGTCTATAGATCCCTCTTCAATTCTTCGTATCTTCTACCTCCCCTTATTTCGTCCGGAATTTCTATCCTCTTCCTTCCTCTTCCACGCTTCCTCAGTGTTCTCCCCTCTATCACTCTCTTCAACATGCCCTCTCCTCTCAAAACCTTATCCATCCATCTCTTCTGCCTTCTCCGCACCTCTGCCACAAGCTTCCTCTCCTCTCCAACCATATACAATACCTCCTCGTTCGTCTTCGTCGCCACCCAGCTCACCTTATCCATCCTTCTCCAAACCCAAATTTCAAACGCCTCTAGTCTACGCACATCCTCCCTTCGTAATGACCAAGTTTCCAACCCATATAGCGCCACGCTCCATTTGAAATTTTTCACCAGCCTCTTCTTTACGTCTCTTCTCAGACCCCCCCTCATCAATTCCGTTCTCTTCAAAAATGCTTCTTTAGCGAGCGCAATTCTGCATCTGATGTCCTTACCACTGAACCCATTCTCCTCCAAAATACTACCCAGATACGTAAATTCCTCGACTTGCTCTATCTTCTGCCCTCCCACCCTTATATTCAGCCCCGCCTTCTTACTTCTAGAAAATCTCATCTCTTTTGTTTTCTTGTGGTTGATCTTCATCCCATACTTTAGGCACTGCACCTCTAACGCACTCACCATTGAATGTAACCACATGGCGGACTGACTAACCAATACATGAACATCTGCAAATCTCACTGATTTTATCAGCTCACCCCTGCCGCACTCCCCGTCCTATCGTGGCCCATCCCGATTCTCCATCGGCTACCCTAACCTGCGTCATCTGGTTCATATACAAATTCCATATCAGACGCCTGTCCCTCCAATTGACCCCTGATTTCTTCAACATTCCCATTAATTTCGTCCTGTCCGCCCGATTAAAAGCCTTCTCGAAATCTACGAAGCATGCAAAAACATCCTGCCAATACTCTAGGTTTCTTTCTACTACCCTCCTCATCACCGCTATAGCGTCTCGCGTTCCTGTCCCTCTCCTACACCCTAACTGGTCGTCACCCAAGTATTCATTTGCCTTCTTCTCTAGCCTTCTGTTTATAATCCTCAGAATTGCTATGGCTGCGTGGGATATTAAACTTATTGTCCTATAGAGTTTGCACGTTTTTTCCCTGCTCTTCTTCGGTATAGGAATTAGCAATGTCTTCGCGAAGTCATCCGGCCACACTCCATCCTCATAAACCCTACTAATAATCGCCAAGAGTTTTCCCCTTCCGGTTCTTCCCCATGCTCTTGAAAAGCTCTGCAGGAATGTCATCTATTCCCACCGTCTTATTCCTTTTCATGTCTCATAAATCTTTCGATTTCACTATCTAGGATATCTGGTCCAATTCCATCACTGTCGATGTCGTCTACCCTTTCTGTATCTAACTTATTGGGCCTTATTTATTTACCATACAGCTCTTCAACATACTCCTTCCACCTCTCCTGGATCTCTCTCGGTTCTACGATCACCTTTCCGGTCTTATCTGTTATAGTTGTAATTCCCCTTCCCTTATTACCACCCATCAGTTCCTTTACTGTCCTATATAATGCATCTGATCTTCCCTCATTTGGTATTTCTCTAACAAGTCGATCTGCACTATCCACCACGGCTCTCTAGCTTTCTTTGTTTCTCTTTTAAGCCTGTTATTTAATTCACGGTATTTTCTTTTACCAAGCTCAGAGTTTATGCTATTCAATTTCCTTCTCTCCTGCATCTCCATTATCATCCTCTTCGTGATCCACGGTTTTCTTATTTTAGTTGCACTCACTACGCCTACCGTTGCTTTCGCCGCTTCTACAATTCCATTGTTCAAACTTTCCCATTCATTTTCAACCATCTCTCGACACTTCTTCATTGCCGCAGTTAATGCCTCCGTATTCCACTTCCGTGCCCTCCTTCCCATTCTTATGTTTTTCAGTTTACCCGACATTTAATTACTAATAAATTGTGGACTGCGTCTGCATCAGCTCCTGGATAAGTATGCGAGTTTTTAACACTATTCTTGTATCTGTGACGAACCATTATATAGTCTATCTGGAACCTATCTGTGACTCCTGGCTTCTCCCGAGTGTGCCTACGTCGAGGATGATGTCTGAACCATGTATTTGTAATCACTAGGTTATTTCTACGGCAGCACTCCACAGCTTTCTCGCCGCGGTCGTTTCTCCTTCCCAGCTTGTAATCGCCTACCTCCCGCCCATCTCTGCCCTCATCCACCACTGCTTTCCAATCCCCTATTACTACTAAGTGCTTTCTCCCAGGTATCCTACCAATTATTTCCTCAAGATGATCGTATACACCATCTACCTCCTCCTCTTTATGATTAGAGGTAGGCATATAAACCTGGATAATAACTAAATTCCTTTGATCTGCCTTTAGTTCCACGACTATTATTCCATCAGTCACCTGTCCTGCATTTACTACTTTTCTACCAATTTTCCTATTCATTATGATTGCAACCCCGCGCTGACTTTCATTCCCTCCACTATATGTACCCATCGCTCCAGTAGTCCCCGTCATCCATCCATCTTACTTCACCCTCTATTTCTTGCTTTATATTCTCTAGCTTACCCGCCTTCAGCATAGTCCTAACATTCCATGTGCCTATTCTGATTGTTTCGTTCCTCTTTTTTATCTTATTTTCCTCTGCTGCTGTATTTTCTGAGCAAGGATTTCGTGTGATGACGACCGCAGGAGCCTTGCTCCCACCACTGCCGGGCACGACACCAGGCCCACTGGGCCGAGTCTTGTAGTTGCCAGAATTCATTATCATTTCAGAACTGACCATCATTTCAAGTTTTTTTTATTTAATTGAGATGGTATTCTGTGGCTTTATTCAATAGTGTTTTTTCCGTGACACCATCACTTCAGAGGCCGCCCCACTGGGGTCAGACGCCTTTTGCAGCCACCTCACTGAGGTACAGACGCTGCGCGGACTACCATTCGTCTGTCTCCTAACCTTCGACCAATCTGGCATGGGTGACCCTATCAGGAGCATTGCTCCCGCCAGTTCAGCTCTAGGGGTCATCGGAGCACGCAAGTCCTTCCACCACGACAAGTTTGTAGTCCATGGGAAAGGAATATTCTTAGTCAAAGTTATATTTTAGATTTTTGTGAATTCTATTTGGGTTTAAGTAAGTAAATTTAAAAGAGTATCAGGCTTAAATTTGTGGAAATACTTTATGTCTATTTCAAATAAAACAATATTGGTAAACTGTGACAATAGGAAGAATTTTGATTTTAGGCTTTCCCGGCGAATGATGCTGATGAGTTCTTTTCGGGTTTCCCACCGGCTTAGGCTTTCCATGATTGCCGAAACATCGGCAATCATGGAAAGCCTAACTCCGTGGGAAACACGAGAACAACTCATTAGGAAGAATTTTATTCTTTACTGTGCTTTATGAATGTTGTAATGTATCGTTTTATAATCCTGTGACAATAGGAAGAATTTTTTTCAACTCGAAAGACCAGTATGACCCCGTAGACAGAAGTGGTGTGTATAAATTGAAGTGTAATGACTGTGATCTTTGTTATATTGGCCAAAAAGTCAGTAGATTTAACGACAGAGTAAAGGAGCATAGGTCTAGTTTTATTAATTGTGACGATAAATCCTGTCTCGCAAAACACTTGTGTGATTTTAACCATTTTAGTAACTTTGACATGGAAGTTTTACACCATTTTGACAAAGGGGCTAAACTGGATTTCTTTCAGCAATATGAAATAACTCATAGTCTGGCTGAGTTATGTAATTATGTTGTTTTTATTGATCGATCGCCTCTGTTAAACCTTGTTCTCCCTCCCGTCCGAAAATCTTATGACCATGCCTCCTGACCTTCACCACCGACGGCTTTTCTGTGTTCTACACCACTCTTTTTTCCTCCTGTGTTCCCCCTCTGTGACTTAATACCCCCTCACCCCCTTCCCTCCATCCCGGGGTGTATATGGCGGAGTTTCTGAGAAATTTGTGCCTTGATAATGGCATTACGTGCCGAAACCTTGGTCGGTGGTGTATTTTAACTGTTTTTATAATATACTGTGTGGAAATTTACCAATATTGTTTTATTTTAAATGGACTTTAAGTAAGTACACGAATTTTCCTGTATTTTTATGCTATTACATTTAACACCTTAATTTTCAGTTCATTGATGAATTTAATTTATCAGAAAATGCTCTTTTCTCAATGTATGCAGTACCCAATTGCTAATTGTAAGATTGCATGGTGTACTGTCCTTTACGTGTAGATAATTTCTGATAAATATTTTGCCATTCGCATCTCGTCTGCAATTCTATCACAGTTACCGAGATCTCTTTTAAAGACTTCTTGCGGTATGCTCAGTGACCAGCTGTATCTACCAGAAAAGAAACTGGAATTTGTTTTTAAATCTCCATTAATTCATGCGCGTGGCGCGAGAAGTGTTGTTGAGCGTACTCCGAGCGAATTCATGAGCCGAAAACTTGTCGCTTCAAATACTTGCGGAGAAATATTTCGCTCGTCATCTGTTGAAATCTCTCTCTCTGAAGAGCGGGTGTACAGACACGTCCGCGAAGGATGCAGTCCACCGTGTAACCCAGTTCCTCCTCTTTCCTCCCGGTCCGAGTAGTGTGTGTTCCTTAACTCCGCGCCGCAATCCCCTGAGATGGACGGTAAAGAAAGCCTAGAGGACGTCAGCTCCATTTAAAGACACGTGTGTGCACCCTCTCAAAGTAATGGCGAGTAATGGCGAGCGGGGCTTAATGGAGAAGGAAGAGTTCAATCCGCAGGATTTCATATCAGTGCTCCCGCAACCTCCAAGCCAACCCCTTTTCACCTCGCTTCACCTTCCCCTCTCAACTTTTCCCACCACTAACACTTCCTCCTTTCTTCCCATCCCTGAACTTCCACCGTTCACCACGTCCCTTAATCTGGAGGGAATCCACACCGGTGAGGATAGCCTCACAGACCTTTGCCCCTGCGCACACAGAACCAATCCTCTTCCATACAACTGCAATTCACACCCTGAATACCGTCCTATTTCCTAATTCCATACGTGTGCTCGTCTTTCTCTGTTCTTCCTTTTGAATACAATTTTTTGTTTAAGCAACACCCATATCATTCATTAAAAGTTATGAATGTTCCATTGAATGTCAAAGTGTCTTAAATCCCGGTTAACCATAAATTGAATCTTGGTGACAAAATTTGAGATAAATGTTTACTTTCTTCTGAATGAACGAAAACATTTCTCATATGTTGGTTGGATTTGGCTATTCAAGGTGTGACTCGATCTTCTTCCGTTTCATAACACAAAATTCTTTGAATTTACGTGATGTAAGCTGCGGTTATTCTCCTAAGGGTATACGTAAATACAAAAGTAGTAACGATTCTTCGAAACGAATTCTTAAGTTGTGCCGGGTAAGGTTTAATTCGCCAATCTGAATGGCTGAAATGCATTAATTAAATCAACAGCGACTCAATGCCTGATGAATACGAACATTCTCTGAGTTTTCTTACTCCGCTCGTAGGGAACACGTAGGTGCGTACCTATCAAACCACCACGCGATTCCTCTCCACCGGCGCGGCAGCATCTCCCCGGCCGGGGACGTGCAGCGGAAGAACGGTGGCCTTAGCCCTCCGATCGAGCAGAGAACCGTTGGTAATCCCAATTACAGCCATTCGGCTCCCTAAATGGTCCCCGGGCCCGGACAATCTCTACTCTCAAAGCGTGTGGGAAACGGGCCTTCCGCCACTATTACTCTAATTGTAACTGAGAGTGCAGTCAGCACACACTGCCGAGGTCAGCCCTTTCTGAAGACCTGGCCGTGACGGGAGAGGGCTAGGCTCGGATCCTAGTGCCATGAAGTTACCATGGTCCGACACCTCGAACGCCTGCCCTACCTCCTCGGCAGCGGGGATAGGTCAATCGGACCTCCCCTTACGAAAGGTCATGCCGACACTCCTGGCAACGATCCTTCCCTCTGAACCTAATCTAACGGAGGAACAGCCCCTAAGAGACCGATCCCAATTGAGACAGCCTCCGTAGCCGACGGAGGGGCCCTGTCTCACCCTTAGAGCCCGTGTCGGTGGAGTTACCCCCACCACGCCTTTTATTTCATCTTATGATTTATTATTTTCCCGAATGGCTCCTCACGCAGCGGCTTCAGACCCTTAATAAAATTCAATCCCTGTATTGTAGTAAACACGTAAAAACTATTTTCGCAGTTATTTTCCTTTTGCGGTTCAATGCTCTTTGTTTTACGGATATTTACCTAACCATGCCCAATCTGTCCCTCCTTAGTTCCACTCTGCCAATTTTTAATTTTCAGGATATATACTTAGGGACTCGGAAAAACGTGAAAAATTGACAGTAAAAAGGCAATTTTCAAATCGGCTTCCAAAAATATTGAAATAAAAATAATCCCACCCCACTCAAATGCACATCATAAATTGCCTTCTCCTTATAATATATAAATATTCATATTCCCTTCATCCACATCCAAACGTCTTTCACTTCTCTTATAGTAAATATAATTATTATTGTTTTTTTCTGTTTCCTTTCCACATACCCGAAAACCCCAAATTATACCTTAAGATGAGGGAAGTTAAAGTGAAACGCCAGCCAAATCCCAAGCCCTTTCAATAAAAATTTTTAGTAAGAGTAATTTTCCTTGTTATCTCATTTTACTTGTTTGGAAATCATAGTTAACTTTGGCCGTCTAATCCATCCATTTTCCTCTCCATCCTCCGTAATTTAATACCATACGTAATCGCAACAGTATTACTACCATCAAAATTTTTCCTAATTTTTTATTATACATTTCGAAACAATGTGGTTACTTCGAACTATTTTTCGAAGTAACCACATTGTTTCGAAATTTATGATAAAAAATTAGGAAAGTTTAAAAAAAATAGGAAATAATAATAAGAGTTTTGCTTCGAAATAAGTATCGTGGCTTTCACTACTTTTCATCCAGCATCTTTTAGTGATTAGGTCTATCAATGAATATTGCCATAATAATCGTCCCGATTTCCACAAGCTAAATCTTTCACAAATATAATTTTTGGGGATTTAAATCATCATATAACTATTTCGACAATTATGCTTTGCAGAACAATGATGATGGTATTTTATGCCACGTGAGTAAAATGCTGATACTATTTAAAAGTAAACAGGCGAGACTCACTTACACACAGTCTAAAACTTTGAAGATTATATTTATCCCCATTTGATTATGCAATTGGAAACTCAGCAGAGTTTGTACAATATGGAGAGCCACTTTTATATACCAGCGTAAGGTGTTTCTCGAGGCAATATGGTAGGACAAAAGTTGATCTAATCTATCCACCACTCCCATATATTTGTTATACTCCATGACTGCTTCAGGAACCCTTCTTTCGATATTTCTCCTACTGACACAGTTTTTTAATTCTCTGGATTAATATGTACTAATCATAGTCACCTCTCACTTGTCCTTCCATTTTAGGACACATATACCGTCGTCAGACCATTTTTCTAACACCACTCCTTTTTTTATTTTTTTTATGTTACATCCACGGGATTTCCTTTTCTGTTCGTTCTCGCAAAACTTTGTTAGCTGATAAACTTGCACCAATGGCAACGCTGGTGAAGAAGTTGTCCAGAAACACACAGTGGCCTACTCCTCCAAATGTCTGCAAAAGTTTATGAACAACACAGCCCGCGTGTCCAAGTCCTCCTTCGGCAGTTTCTCCTGCCCCAGTATAAACTACAATTTTTTCAAAGAGTCCGGATGGCTCGGCTAACATGTACAGCTTTACGCCAAACTTATGTTTCTTTCCACATATATATTGACGGAAAGCCAATCACCCCCTCCATAAAATCATGGACTCGTCAGTACTTAGTTCTCTCGACGGGTAGTATACTTTATCAATTAGATCCTCAAAAAAAAGTAGGGATCTTATTTTCTGAATATGATCGGATGAACGTGGCTCTTGTGGCTCACCGACGGGTGCAACATGCAAAACACGTAAAATTAACTGAAATCGGTAACGGGACATATTTGATGGAAAGAAGGGGGTATTATTAAATTTGTCTTTTCTCCAGTAATCTTGAATTTGAGATACTTGTATCATTCCCATGTGAAGTACTAACCCCAGAAACACATAAAAATTCATCCCTTGTCAGAGGTTTCCAATTCCCACTGCGGGCACGCGGAGATGGTCTTTTTTGAAGGAAATGTTCCGAATTCTCGTTTGCTTCATCAATAATTTTATGGACTATTTTGTCAGAAAAAGCAGGTGAAAAAAATCTCACGGAGTATCTCCATGCGGTCTTACTTTCAAAGTCGTCTATCGAGTGAATGGAATTCCGCATAAAGCCGGTCTTTCCTCAAATCAAGTGCGATCAGTGCGTGGTAAGTGAATGGGAAAAGTCTGAGGCATAGTTGAGCAATGGAGATCTGTACTTGAGGAATCCTCGGACATACCCAATGATGAATCTTGAGAAGACTGCGAAGCATCATTCAATGGACCGGAAAATTCTTCGGAGTCAGTACTTCCATCACTCAACTCGTCGCTGCTAAGAACAAAGCCGTCATCACCATCCTCGAAATCTGAAAATCCATTTTCCATGATCGCTGTAACTTCTTTTTCAGCCAATGGCTGCTCTTTCCATTAAGATTTTTATGCATGTGAAGGCTTTCCTAAAATCGTAAACAAATATAGAAGAAAAACCATTCAGATATTGTATGAACGTAAGACACACAGAATTCATAAGTATATAAATAAATGAGATTATATTCCCTCCCAAGTTTTTATGTAAATTATATTACTAATTAATTGGCCAAAGTTGGGAATTTTAACTAGAGAATATTTATTTATTAATAAATGGAATAATGTTTGTTTCATACCATATATTGTCAGAGGAGCATTTGAAGGACCAGCATTTGACTTCTCTGGTGAGGGGACCGATTCCAACGTCGTGCATGAGTCTAAAAACGTATATACAAATGTTATTAAGTATTTATCAAAATAAAAATGTATAAGACGACGAAAGAAGACAATAAATCGATAACTACCAGAAGTTGAGTACCCCTTAGGATTCCATGGAGTCTTTGCTGAAGAGAATAGAAAACGCTATGTTAGTATAGAGGATTTCAAGCAGTGCAAAATAATAAAGCACAAATATAATTAAAATCTAAACTTACCCAAAGAAGGAGAAGATAATTTTCTTTGAGGTCTTTTTTTCCCCATGTTATCGTAGTTTTAAACTATTAAATTCCACTGCTCAATGTACCTTTTTCCGCCGCGTTCGCCTCTATTCTGCTCTATCACTGCTATTTTCCAACCGAGCAATCTCAGTCATTGTATCAAAGTATAATATTGCTACTGGCAAGATATTTTTTGAAAAGGAGGCTTCAGGCATAAAATGGTTGCACAAAGTCGTATTCTTCATACCTTATGGTAATAAAAGTAATGACACCGGCTCTTATGTTTCCTTTTACATTTAATGGTAACCCTACGTGAAGGTATCCTTTACAATGCATTCATTTCGACGCCCTAGTTCTCAGCTTACCGTTACATGCGAATAATATTCCCTCGAATTTTTTTTTCACAATTTTGTCCTTTTGGAGCGAACTCAGTCAAAATATTGTATTATTTCTGTGCCAAAGGAAAGTGGCTTCGCTCATAAAACAAGCTGCCTTGACTTAATCAGAAAAAGAAGGAACCATATTCTAGTTAACATGAAGGTCCCTCGGAACATAAGGCGCACATTTTTTATATTCGGTATCATTCCAAATCATATAGCTCCATTCAAATGTAAAATTTCTTGAGGAAGCATCTGCCAAAACGTTAAAACTTACCTCATCTATGATTGCAAAGAGAAATACTCATGCTGGTTAAAGGTAAGAGGAAAATATTTCGGCATCTATAGGCGCGCACCCGTTCATATTTATAATATACGCGCGCATCACAACGTAATTAAATATTTAAATAATTATTTGGTATCGTAAAATAATTATTTAATTTAAAAAGTATCTCATTAACTAAGCAATTAAAAATACTGTATAAAACTCATTTTTCAAAGAAAAACTCCTTCATTAAGTATCAGTAGAAAACCCAGGAAATTGATTTTAGTTATTCGAAGTTTGTTTAAACATAACTTGAAATGGAAGAGACGCTCACTGAAACGGTCCTGTATATATATAGCCAAGGTTGTACGCAAGAAGAGGAATAAAGAAAAACTGGGTACTACACACTTTAATCCCACCAGGTACCATTTCTTTTGAACGTGACGCTGCACGTCGATAGACGTGTTCCGCCGCTGACGGAGGTGCAAGACCACGCCGATAGACGTGGATCACAGTCAACGTGTTAAGGAGAAGGTCCTAAGGAAGCAAGCAATGGGCTTCATTTCTTCGTACTCCGTTAACTGTTATTTTATTCCTATTTCAGTTATGTTTGCTAGATATGAATTGCGATTATTTTGTAAGCTGTTCTTTATTCATAAATAAATCCTCCCTTCTGAGATAGAGATATTGTTTTTTCTAACTGCATTTTAAAAAATTGAGCATTTTCCACTCTGACAGGATATATTACGTAATAATCCCATCACAGTGTGTGTAATAAATAATTATGTAATAAATCCAATGACAGTGAAAGTTGCTCATTTTTTTATTATTTAAGTGGAGTTATGTTCCGTTTCCGCTCAATCACGCCTGAAACCCTAGATTATATTTGTTAATTATATGTTTCTTTTAATTTTTTTGGGCATCTGACACATTTTATTTATTGCCTAAAAGCGATAGAGACTATAATTTATTTTAAAATCGAAATTCTTGAATAAATTAAAATTATTGCTGGTTTGCCTTCTATTAACAGGTATCAAGGTTTTTACAGTGTTCCCAACATATATTTCGCACTACACATATTTTTTTTAATTTTATATGTGATTTAAAAATGTGCGTTGCTACCTGGTTGGTTGCATATTTATACTAATTTTAATGAAGTAATTGCCTACCTAACTACGCTTAGTAGTGCAAATGACCTAATATATAAAGTGGTCAAGCCTGACGGTCATTTATTCATTTTCCTGTTTCGCTTACTTGACTGCGTGAAATCCAAGAAATAAATTGGCTTTGTAATCTCCCCATTCTAACTTCTCCCCTTCCCCTGTTGATAACTTTCATGCGTTCTTTCCGTCCGAAGGTTAGAGATTTTCAACGCACAAAGACGCCACTGAGAGAGGAGCATTAGATGAGGTAGTAAAGCTCGGATGAATGCCGTGTAAGAAGAACATAGAAAACGATAAATGCATTGATTTCATTGTTGCTTGGTTGCCCTTTTACGTCGTTAACGGTTAGGAGTCTGGAACGATGAAAAATAATTATTTTTATATCTTTCATTATACACGCTTCAATAAGCAATCAATTGGTTGCGTATTTATTCTTTAAGAGCGCTATAAAAGGGGTGCATTATTTGAGGGTCAGAGAAACGGTTTTTGTTTTCTCAAATTTGCACGTAATTTATTCATTTTTCTGTTGACTAAAACCAGCGTGTGACCCCAAAATGCCTTTGAAATATTCTTACATCTCTTCTCTTTTGAAGTAACGTCGCTCGAGAATGGATTGTTCTTTAGAATATATTTTTAATACAAACATACTGCCATGCTCATAATTTGTGACAATAATGCTCTTTATCCGTATTTTATTTTTGTATTACAACGTTATATGCTTTAAAGAACTTTTTGAGAATTCTTCACCATTCAAGATCGTATTCATATTCTATGTTATTATTTATGGATCAGGATATGTGGATATTTAATACCAAAAGGTGAAATTATCCATGAAATTATCATTTAACTTAACAGGCATTGGAACCCGGATGTTCTAATTGCTGGTCAGATGTATAAGTAAATTACACAGCATTGACTGGAAATACGTTAGACATTTTATTTTGGCTGTTGGATCCTTGAATATTGTAATGTTGATCATTAACTGTTGTGTTAACGCAGAGTAATTTCACTGTTATTTTTTGTCGGTTTAGTGATAAATAATTGGTTAGCTTTATTTATTTAGTTTGATTTTTACTTTGAACTGCTATGATGTATGAAAATCAACATAGTTCTTGGGATTATTTTCCCAAAGTGAAAAGGGAATTGATTACGTTATCTTATTTTATGAGCCACTCTTTCCCATGATGGAAGAGATAACCGCATTTCCTGAATTGAACTTATTTCATGAGATAATTTGTATCCAGGCCTCAAAATTGTATCAGAATTAAACATTATACAATGCTTTACTTAGCAAAGATATGCATTAAAAATTGACGTTCTTCTGAGAAATTGTACAAATGAATCAGTCACTACAATCATTAGGCAATAATATACATATATAGAGTATGGGCAATTTCGTACCAAAATATCTCGTGATGTAATTACGAGGGCAGTAAAAATGGTTAACCAAATGAAAATAGGAATTAAATTTTATGAGTGAAAGTTTCTCGGGTTTCACACCGGGTTAGATTATTTAAATGGATCAACGTTTCGGTGGTTGACTCAGCCATCGTCATCAGGATAATGAGTTGAGCGAGGATTCTGGTGGTTATATATAGCTACAGATGCCCCATTGTTGTGGAAGCCGTTACGCGTTCTTTGAATTTCTTCAACTACTGGGCGCCAAGTCGTACCGCCAAGTTGAAGCCGTTGTCTCTATTGAATTTATTTTGCTCCATCTGTATCAATATCGCTTTTTCGTTATTCTTTCCAAATATTTGGACGCCCGGGAAAGTACTGCGGAATTTGGGAAATCGACACGATGTCCATGGTCAAGGCTATGCTCTGCTAATGCCAACTTTTCCGGTTGAAAAAGCCCTTTACTTCTTTTATGCCCTTTAATTCTTTTCTCGATGGTCCTTCTTGTATCACCAATATACGCCCAACCACACTCGCATGGTGTGCGGTATACCACTGTTGTTTTCAGGCCGAGGTTGTCCTTACAGGTGACAGGAAATGTTTGATTTTAGCAGGCGGTATATGTATCGTTTCCACTCTGTGCCGTTTTAATATCATCAATATCTTGTTAGATATAGATGATATACAAGGAAGGCAAGCCTTAGCGATGGGTTTTTCTTTCTCTTCCAACATCTCCGGTCCATTGGCGGTGAACGTTCTTTTTAAAGCCAAATTTATTTCTCGTAGGCTATAGCCATTCGCGTGGAAGGTGTCTTTTAAGTGTATTAACTCCGTCTGAAGGCTGTTGGAGTCCGCAACGGTTTTTGATCGATGGAAAAGCGTAGTGAGAACACTCCTTTTCTGCGCTGGATGATGATGGCTCTTCCCGTTGGGGTATAGGCGTGTGTGTTGGTTTTCGGTATACAGCATGACCCAACCTTCCATCTCCTTTTCTTTCCACCAGAATATCCAAGAAAGGTAAACGTTCATTGGCCTCCAACTACATGGTAAATTGAATACTGGCATGTATACTATTGAAATGTAAATAAAAATAAATGTTGTTTATATTTATGCAGAAATTGACGAAGGGCGAGAGAGATGAGAACAAACCTGAAACCTGTGAGGCAAGGTTTGGACAAGGGAAGGCGGTGAAGGCCAATTAAAGCTGCGAGCAGTAGGTTTATTCCAGACAATCGACGGACTGGTAGGACTCCCCTTGAAGATGGTGAGTTGTGGTTCACTTAATTGAAAGACAGTTTGATGGCTCGGCATTCCTTTGGAGACTGAAGGGTGTTCGAGCGGGAGTGGAGTGAACGGTGAGGAAGGAGGGTGGGGGGATAGGACGCAAGATTGAATGGTCTCAAGGGATCAGAGCATGTGCCCCACTCTAGGCGAAGTGAAAGGCTTTTGCAAGGTTACCTGGCCGATTCTCACGTGAGTGGCGAATGCCGTTCACTGCATGAAGAGTGGACTGTTTTTCGTCGACAAAAGTTTTTTAGAAATGTAGCATTCTTTTGCTAGAATAATCATAGAGGTATTCCGAGCCTTACTTGACAACTACCAATCGTTTGTGATTGGTCGTGAATTTGACTTATTCCACTTGCATGTCCCTTTCACCTTTTTTTTTAGTGCAATGACTACATTTAAATACAGAACTTAAAAATTATATCTCTTGCCAAATTCGTAGGACATTTGCGGGAATACCTTCATCGCAGGTTGACCATATTTGTTGTAACAGTATATTGCCAAGTGAACTGATGAGTCGTAAGGGGTCGAATATTGATGCTAAGGTTGATATAACTTGCATCTTCGCCGGGACAGCTTCCGCATTTTTATTTGTTGGCTTCGTGGCTTTTCTTGACAATTTGCAGTTTGTAGATTCCTGGATGCCACAACAATCCTAATGTCTTTATGTTTTCATTGTAATCTAGCCCCAAGAGGATTTTGGACTCACTTAGTTTTGGAGGAAGTTTGCTTAGTTGGAGCACCATTTCCTCAACTCAAATCCGCCACTCTTCAGTAAATGCTGAAGTTGCTCCTGGATGTTCACTGTCTCTTCCATGTTCCGGCAACCTGAAATGCAGTCATCAACATAGAAATCCCTGCATAAATTTCAGCTGCATTGGATACCTTGAAAATTCTACTCTTGCTAGTGCTTTCAAACATGTGTTTGCTAAATATGGAGCTGTTGAAGTTCCGTATGTCACTGTCCATAGCTCGTAGACCATGATTTGAAGTTCACTAGACTTTTTTCAATAAGAGGCGTTGAACCTTGCAGTCACGAGGATCAACTCTGATATGCCCATATATTTTATTGATGTCAGCCGTAAATGTTACATTGTGTGTGCGAAATCTGATTATAATTGAATGAAAATCCTCCAGCACTGAGTCCTACCATTAAAATATCATTTAGTGCCAATCCGTTGGATGTTTTTCAGACGCATCGCATACTACTCTTGCATTGGTAGTGATACTAGATTCCGTTTACACATAATGGATTTGGAAGTAACATGAGAAAAATACATTTGCTGTTAGAACACCGATGGGTTTGACATGCCCAAGAGTTTCATATTTCTCTAAGATTCTCGTATATTCCACCTTAAGATCCCTGTTTTTGTCTAACCAACTTTAAAGATGATGAAAGCGTGATGCTGCAATCTGTTGTTACTCACCAAGCTTAGTTGGACCCTGCCGAAAATGCAGTCTTACAACAAACCTTCCAGTGTCAGTGTTGTTCATTAAATTCTCCTCATATTCTACTTCTTCAGATGAAACTGGATTCTGGGTCCACTCTTTTAGTTCCCAAAAGCGTTGCATTGTTTTTCTAAATTGCGACACCTTTTTGCTAAAAATTTGTCTAGTGCTTGAAGTTTCGCCACCGTGCTACGTGCAACCTCATAGTGACCCTCTAAAATCCATCCCAACTCTGAGTCCTGCAGATGCGGCTAGGGTTCAGGTAACACTTGAAATTCTAGGTTCCAGGATACTAAAGAGTGTATCCGCATCTATGAGCATATCAACTTCTCAGGCTGGTTAAATATTGGATCTACTAGCGAAAGTATTACTCGATTTTTCGGATCACGGTTGAGATTTTGACTGAAGAGCAAAGGAGGACATTAATAAGTTCAATGGCCAATCAAGATATCGTTTGTGATAACTCTACAAATGCTCATACTGAAACCTTGAGTTTAACCTTTCGGCTTCAGAGGGAACTTCCCCATGCACTTGGTCACTATCATAATATCTGCCATAGTGCATAAGAGGTGCCTCTATCATACGCATCATCCAAACCTCCATCCTTCGGTCCAGAGGGCCCCCTTTCTCTGGCTGTCTTCTTCAATCAGTAAGTAACCAAGAGGATTTCGTGAGTGGTAGCCTGCTACCCGCCTAACCTCCTTCCCATCTTCAAGAAAGAATTGTTGGTGTGAAAGTGCAGAAGATCCATCATGCTCTTTCTACATACCTCCGGGGTGGCCTATGAGGACAACGATTTGAATCCCGAAAACAAAAGAATGCTCTTCTAAAACTATGATGATGGTTTTGTTTTGTAAGTATTTTTTTTATTTTTTCCTCGTTACGATGAGAAGTCAGCAATTTGTGAAAGCTGATATCAGGGAATTTTGCTTTATACGCAGTTCATTCATGAATCACATCACCGAGGTAGTACCTATCTGAGTAACTGTTGTAAGTAGATAGGGTAACCGTATTACTAGGGTCACTCTCCTCTTCTCCGCATAAAAGTTACTTCCAACAGCATATGCATACAACGTGAATCTGTGTTAGTGCCTAGACCAGGGATGTCCAGCATTTATGGGGTTTCCAGAGACACTTGGGTAGAAGGATAACTACGGGCAGCACTTTCTGATATTTTACTAGAAACACTACGGAATCGTTTAGTTATGTGGGACGAAAATGCGTGTCGGACTCCAGTCATAACCATTCTGAGTGAGCAAGTAACACTGATGTGTCGCTGATCGAACGCATCTACACTACAACTTTTGTTTCAAAGAGCCAGTTTGGTGATGATTCACTTCGCGTACTTCCTTACAACAAATGCAAGTATCAAGTCAAGTCTTTCTTTCATTTTTTTGCATTAAGCATTGCACTTTTTTGCTCTAGAGGTTTCAAACGGAGAATGATTACCTATTGCCAAACCAAATTTCGGAGACTCCCCTATGCCACTTTGTTAAGAGTTTATGCCAGTGTCATACTCAATGAAAGCTTAAAATTAAACGCCTTAAACATAGGTGCTTAAACGTTTACGTTCCATTACAAAGGAACATCTACATCTTTTTAGAACGCGTGTGACGTTCATAATTCTTTTTCTCCGCTCTGCTCAAATTTTGGTGCGTTTTTCCCCTACGTGAGACGTTATAATAAAATGGTCCCCGGAGAAAAACTGGAACAACCTCGTGTATTCAAAATGGAACTCCGCGGGGGTAAAAAAAATGAGGCTTCACTGTACACTCTCACCATTATTACTTTTGACTGAATGTGACGCAAACACCTCTTCGCAACGGACCCTTTCTTGAAATCTGAACCCAGCGTGCTGAGCTCTCTGCGGTGGAGAAGAACGAAGAGACCCCAAAAACATAAGGTTTATTCAACGCACTCTGAACAAACCTTTAATCACTTAAAAAAAAGGCAAGCGAGTGGAGGAGTGGATGGCCTCTCACAAGCCTCAAAACACTCTCTTGACGAAGCTAGGGGGGGAAAGGGGTTTTAGGCCACCCACTGTGCGTGAAAGGGGGTGTTTACCGGGCCCACTTTTCCTAGACTGCACTCTCTTGCTTTAGAATTTTCACTTCAAAATAAAGAGTTCTTTTGCCTACCATTTGTAAAGAGGAGTGGATGATACTTCGCGAGTGAGTGTGCTTGTATTTATATTATTTTTTCAAAGAACGAAACGTTAATAGTTGTCGAAAATATAAAAATAGGGTTTCTCAAACTCATTTGACTCTTTCAATAATGGTATCTTTGAGCACTATAGTGTGGCTCAAAATAGGTCACAGTGGACCACACTGAAGAGTTCATTGTAAGAAGAATTATTGTACGTTTTTCTTTAGTTGATATAAAGAATAACTTCTTAACTCATAGAAAAACTCATTCATTTTAATTATTTCATTCAAATGTGATATTTCATGTCTTCAACTACTAAATGATCGAGATCTTACTCAACACACTTGCTAATCACTCACTTTCCCAAGTAGTTGACAAGCCTACGAGAGGAAATAAAATATTAGACCTTTTTGCAGTAAGCCATCCTAAGTTGATAAAACAGCTCGATATTATTGACGGCATAAGTGATCACAGAGTAATTTTTGCAACCTTAAAAATTGAAGTAGAGTCAGCTGTAAAACCGAAACGCAATATTTATTTATTTGATAAATGCAACTTCATCAAATTTGGCGAGATGCTTAATGATTCGTACACGGATTTCGTAGCTAAAACTGAGGATAAAAGCACTGATGAATCATGGAAATATTTCTTAAAAATTCTACGACGGGGAATCAACGAATATATTCCGCAAAAATTGAAATGCGACAGTAAAGAACCTCGCTGGTATAACAACGATGTTAGGAGGGACCTTAAGAGACAGAGAAAATTGTACAACTTGGTTAAAAAGTTCACTACGGTAGGTGACAAATCGAAGGAACTTGAAGCAAAAGAAAGTTACGCTGCGCAACGCTCAAAAACTAAGAAATCAATGCGTTCTGCATTGCTTAATTTCAAGAAAAAAGTACTTGGTGAATTACTCGAAGAAAATCCGAAATCTTTTTGGTCATATGCGAGAGAGCTTCAGGGAAAATCTTCAACCGTAGATTCGTTATTTGATAATGATGGCAAACTTGTCACCGAAAATATTGACAAAGCTAACACGTTAAATTCCCACTTCAAAAGTGTATTCACCACAGACGATACTGCATGTAATTTTGAAATACAATTCACTGAGGAACCGATGAAAGAAATCACTATTCAACGTGATGGGATAACTAAACAGCTACAGTCGATAAAAAATAGTAAATCTCCGGGTCCGGAGGGAATACCCGCGCGTGTCCTCAAGGAGTTAGCGCCACAGATCGCACCGTTCTTAGACATAATATTCAAGAAGTCATTGTCTGAAGGAAAGATACCATTAGACTGGAAAATTGCAAACGTTACACCGATATTCAAAAAGGGAAACAGACACGACCCAGGGAACTATCGACCAATTTCATTAACGTCGATTATAGGCAAGATACTCGAACATATCGTCGTTAGCAATATCATGACGTTCCTGGACAGTCGTAACGTCCTCCATGGCTGTCAGCACGGCTTCCGGAAAGGTAGATCATGTGAAACACAACTCGCGCTCTTTCTTCATGACGTTCTCAAATCTGGCGAATCGAAAAGACAAGTTGACGCATTATTTCTAGATTTTAAGAAAGCTTTCGACACGGTACCTCATAACAAACTTTTATACAAATTACAGTCATGCGGCCTAAACGAAACAGTAGTAAACTGGATACGCGACTTTCTGAGTGATCGTAAGCAAAAGGTAGTTCTTGACGGAATTAGCTCTGATGTCGTTAAAGTGACATCAGGTGTCCCGCAAGGAAGCGTGATCGGACCCCTTTTGTTCATTATATACATAAATGATCTATGCTCTCGAATTAGCAGTAAAATACGTCTATTCGCCGACGACGCTGTCATCTATCGTGAAATTAGTGATCACTCTGACTTTGAAACTCTATCATCGGATTTAAACAACGTTCATGTGTGGAGCCAAGAGTGGGGACTCGAACTTAATCTGAGCAAATGCACGGCGGTACATTTCTTGCGGAAGTCGTCCAACTATTCCCATGTATATGCTGTGGATGGTGTTAACATAAAGGCGACAGATGAAGTGAAGTATCTAGGAGTTACGATAACTTCGGACCTATCGTGGGGAGCACATATAAGAAATATCTGTGGCAGAGCTCTGAAGAAGCTAGGATTCGTCAAGCGTATTGTGGGAAGATTTACGGATGAAAAAGTAAAAGAGAGGTGCTATTTCGCACTCGTCCGGCCACACCTTGAATATGCAGCGAGCATATGGGATCCGGTGCAGAAAGACTTAGTCCGGGAACTTAATAAAATACAAAGGAAAGCTGCGCGATTCGTCAAAAACAGCTACGGGCGTACTGACAGCGTTACACAGATGTTAAACGAATTAGGCTGGGAACCGCTAGAGACTCGGAGGCTGCGCGCTAGGCTTAGATTGCTTGAACAATTGAGAATAGATATCTTTCAGAGCGACACGGAGAACATCATATTAGGACCCCACTATATTTCCAGGTCCGATAGAAACGATAAATTAAGAGAGATATTTTGCCGAACGGATAGGTATGGGAATTCGTTTTTCCCCCGAACAATAAGGGACTTCAATAAATGCTAGGCGTAATTTCATTAGAGCGTTTCCTTTTTATCTTTAAGCGGCTGGTGTCCTAACACCCCCCGCCACACGCCTATTGAGGCGGCTTGCGGGGTAATATGTAGATGTAGATGTAGATGAGAAGCACATGGCCTTAACCAAAATGGAAGACTGTTTTCGAGGAATAATTCAAAATCTTTAAAGGAAACTTGTTTTATTGAGTTTGCAGGAAGGTTACTACTTCTGATGATACCTTAACGTGTCACACACCTGAATCGGTGCGATTAATTAAAATTATTCCATATATTTGATACTTACATATCCCTGCTAAGATACTCTTTGTCATCGGCGTGATTCCTAGCAGATGACCGGAGATGGGTGACATATTGGTATTTCGTTACACAATCCAACGTGTCACAAGTGTTGGCAAAGTGTGTGGCGGCTCTTGATTTGCTTGCCGCATCGGGTGGTGCCTAAGAGCATATAACCTTTCTCATTTAGAAAAAGATTGTTAAACACATGAGAATAAGAATGTTGTCCTTCTTTCAATTATTAGAAAAATAAATGTTTCTTATTCTAAATCTTATTGTTCTGGCTCCAACCAAAATATTTTCAGGAGATCGCTTTACTCACATTATGCGAGGTGGTTTGAAAAGTGTTTCATTTTGTAATTGAGGAAATCAACGGGCGAGGGTGAAAATGCCTCACGTAGATGACTACGTGTACCGTGAGTAGGGAAGGTGGGTAGGAGGTGATTTTTTTCCGTATCGAATGCATCAAATTTTGGTATATATATTCAGCGGCGTAGAAGATTCGATGAATTTATGAGAATCCATTGCATCCTATACATTGCATTTAATTGTGTTTCTTTGGATACTCCATTGCCTCTTATCTCGTCATACAATCAATCAATCAAATATGTCACATAAATTCATATGAAATTGCATGAATCGCATTGCTTTGCATTACATTGCATAACACATCGCAGGTGGATTTTGCATCAAATCGCATTAATTTTAGGCATTGCATTATTTCATCAGGTTGAAATTTCATCGAATATTTTGTATTAAAACGAACGTCGCATTGTATTGTTTTACATTACATATTATCTTTCAACGCACATTGAATCGTATAGTAATTAGATATATTGCATAGCCTTTGCGATCAATATCATAATGTGATATCTCTGGAACATCGCATGTCACAGTCAATGTTTCGCAATATCGCATTGCTTCAGGATGGTGGCGATGGGCTGGAGGAGGGCTATGGTGGAGGGTGGAGGGATTGCCTGAAGGGAAGGGGAAGGGAGGTGGACGGGTGGAGAGGGGAGGGACAGACGGGAAAGTGGGTGAACCCGCTCACAATGCCTCGAGGCTCGAAAAAACTCATCCAGGGAAGTGCAGGCTATGTCATTTTCAGTCGGAGTACGAAACATGTAAATGGGAGAAAGAGGCAAAAAACCGTTTATATTCCCGTGCATAGCATTGCGTTTTGTATTTTATTCTACATTCCCTCTCCTCCAATGTCCTCTCACCCCCTTCATAGATTCCTTTTCTCGTCCTTGGATTTTAAAATGCAGCCTGGCTGGGTATAGAGGTAGTGGCAGAAGCCCACACTAAATTATAAGCAATACCATCCCCCTTCTTGAAGTCCTCCCCCTTTCTTTATCTCCTCCACGCTTACACAGTTCCTTTCTCTCAAACCATTATACCTTTTTAGCCTACATTAAAAATATAACATCGTCACTCAGTCTTTCCTTTTAAATTATAATTAAATATACCTAAAATGTGAAAAAATTACGGTCGAACAACAACTCAAGTAACTACGTTGAGACGGCCGTAGCTTTAGCTCTACCAAGCATACTACATTGTACTAATGAGAAACCTCTTTAGGCATGAGAATAAATTATCCAATAATTTAATAATATATTTTATGCTAATGCTATAGAACCATTTCATAGAACCATTTCATCTACCTAAACTCTACAGTTGAACGTGTCATCAATTCTCAAACGGCACTAACATCTTGTTTCTCCATCGTTTGTCTTTATCTGCAGGCTATAAGGGTGGCATAGTGGGCAACGTGTCAATTCAGGGTCAACAGGGTGCGCGAGTTTGATGCTGACCGGGAGTGTAATTTATTTTTCTACTTCTTATGTGATAAATATAACGAGTAAATTTTGATCCTAACCTTAGATTTTGTTTTCATTTTGTTTTAATTTGGAATAATTTTTGTTTGAATGTTTTAATCTATTTTAGTGTGAAAATGTTTGGTTGATTCTTAAAGATGATTTGGTTGTTAGGGGTTGTTGACAGAAAGGGAAGGGTTGACAAAAAAAAGAAGATCGGGTTGAGAGAGGAGTGGGAAAAGACGGGAAGCTGCTCTGCACGAGATAAGCATTTTGCAATAAAAAAATATAAAACAAGTGTTTCTTATTATTGGACACAGTCCGACGCTACAGACGTAACTGAGATCGTAGTCTTCGCGCAATAGCTTTTTTTCTGTCTGCAACAGTGACGGCTCTCTGCCATATTTCGAAGTAATATTCCGCGGCTGTTAATTTCCTAAACAATCATATTAATTTAATTATAACAGCGAAATGTATGCGTTATTGCGTTTCACAGATCAAAATACAATTGCAAATAAATAAAAGGTAACTCACAGTGCGAACAATACTAGGTGGCTTAGAATTAACGGTAGACAAAAAGCGATCATCTGCTGTACGGATCTAACAAGAAGAAGGGCAAAAGGGAAGAGGAGCAGGAGACGCTCCATAGTCGGTGAGAAATGAGCATACCTTCATGAAAGACAGTTCAGTACGTACAGTTCAGTGTTCATCGGTAACATCTTTAGTTTTACTCATTATGCTTATAATGCGATATTACATGCAAGTATTGGTTTTTGGAATAATCTAGTATGGTTTGTTAGAATATTCCTAGAAGATAGACTGAAAATTGTCGTTAGACAATTCAAATATACATGGTTTAAAGAGGTTCTTTAAATGTTCAGCTATCGAGTATTTTTGAATAATTCTTTAAGGACTGGAAATGAACAATCTATGAAGAGTTTCAAATAAATAGTTCATACTTGAACACAATGAACGTTCTGTGGTTGTACGCTCGGTATAATAGGGGATTATCATTCGAATTCTTTTTCAATATTACCGTTGAAATCAAATTTGCAAAGGTTGTCATAAGATATACGGAGTTGCTTCGAAAATTCAAGTCCTAGTAACCAAATAACTAATCGTAGATAGTAGAATTTTTTCTGTTTCCGCAAAACGCCCTCTGACGTCATTTCATCCTTCGATCAAACAACCGTGGATCGATTCCCTATGAGGACAGATATTTTTTCAAGGTATTTTCTAAATCTTAATACTGTTGTATTTCCGGCAGAAGTAGACATATTCACAAAAGCCTTTTGGCATCATTTGGAATGTATCGGGTAGAAGAGGGAAGAAGCGATGGATGAAATGACGTCATGGCCGTAATGGGAAGGTTGTCCCTTCCATTCAACTTTAGACTCTTATATCTCCGGCAATTTTTGGAATCTTTAAGAGATGATTTGCAATTGATCATTTGTCTTGGGTCCTCTGTACGATAATGTAAAAGGCCAAATTCGTGATACATCCCAATTGAGTCGTGGACTACTTTTGAATTAGCTCATTAATGCATTCTAGATGGCCTGTCTCCAATGGGGAATGAGTATTATTAACAAATATTTGGGCGTTGATATTGAAAATACGTTTATCGGGCTTAAATGGTCAGCCAGTTAAGTTTTCCATTTATAAATCAATCATTTAGGAGGGTTAAACATGTTAAAAACCATTCATCATATTAAAATTTAATATGAAAGAAGTCACCTGTCGATGTAAAAATGGTACCGCAAATAGCTGTGTAAACTCAACTCGTTGGCCCTCGGCCATGGTAACCCTCAGAGGAATCCTTCCCTTTATCATGACGACCAACAGCGTAAGCTTAGTGGCAACCTCAGGCGAGCGGACGAGCGAAATATAGGCATATATATAGTTATGTACCACAACATCAACAAGGGATGGAATAAAAGTTGACGAATTGCGGCCTTCGCCTCCGTCTTGAACGCATTCAACATTCCCTCGCCGCATATACAGCGCTGCTTTCAAGTGTGTCGGCGTGACAAAACTTTTGCCCCCCCCCTGCTATTTCCCCCGGCCCTTATTGTACGTTTGAACTTTCGTGGAGAATAAACTTCCTTGGGAAGGAATTGGCAGCAACTTATCTCTCTCTCTCCGTCCTTTTCTTGGTCTCTCCACGAAAACCCTTCCCCCGACTAGCCATTCCCTTTCCTACCTCCCGTACCCTATCCTTCCCGTCCGCGGCAAAACCCTCATCGCTCTTTCCCCGAGAACCCTTTATAGAGCGACAATGGAGAGGGAGGCACCGTCGTGCTGCCTTACCCTCATCACCCTCCTCCTCCTCATTCCAACACCCTGCCCCCCTCCTCACCCCCAATCCCTCCCCACTCCTCTTCTCCCCTTCCACCACTAGCACAGGTCCAATACGAGCGGAATCTCATCCCTGGGAAGCGTTTGCGCGTGATTCACTCTACCAGCGTGACCACCATCGACTGTACTTGACGCCGCGTGAATGCAGTAACTACCGTATTAGGATATCCTAGCGCAACTAATGAACAAGTGGAATCGACGAATATACATATGGATCTAAATCTTCGGCACCACTTTACGGGCAAAGGTGTTGCCTAGCTTTCTACAAAAGATAGGTCGCGCTGCAGTCGGCATGGTTCCGCTTCTGTGTGTAAAAAATGCCCGGTTCAATTGGGAGGCTAATTCCGGTACCTTTATTTCCAGTATCTCCATTTGAATCACGACCTTTCCTTCGGCATGGTTCGCTTGTCTGTATCAAAAATGGCCTCTGTTAATAGGGAGGCCAATTCCGGTACCTTTATTTCCAGTATCTCCATTTGAATCACGGCCTTTCCTTATTAGATCCACCTTCTGTAGAGTGGCGGCGCTACAACCTGCTTGGTCCTGATTTTTAGGTGCATGCGGAATGTTTGGCAACACCCACTGGGGGCAAGTTTAGAATCCATATGTATATTCATGGTGGAATCGATCACGCATGATAACCAAACGGGGTATGGGAAATGGAGAAGGGTAAATTTTATTCAGATGAACGAGCAAAGACGATCGTCATTTGCATTGAAAATCACGTTGGAAGGTTCAAATCGTCGCAGAGATGCGGGAATTCAAGTTTATTATGTATTTGACTACTTAATTTTTAATTTTTCGTTGTGATTCCAGTAGTGGGTAGCGCAGAGATACCACGGGGTTATATGTTGGCAGTGTGAATGCATCTTGGATAGTTTTCTGCGTGCGAAGGTCGTATCGATCAAACATAAAACATCCAATTGTGGACATTGTTCTTGGAAGTTTCCCACACATTGGCGGATAGTTTCAATTTCATAAATGTAGCTAAGACGAAAATTAAAAAACAGTTTAAATTTTAACCACTAATTAAAGGAACCTCAAACAAAGAACTTAAGACATTCATGGGAACCACTGAGACTCGGAGCAACGGAGTAAATCCAGCTTCAAAAGAACTGGGCTAGACAGTTGGACAAGGAATCAAACAGTAACCAGTGCTTTTTGCGTCTAAGAAACTGGCTCTCATTAGAATACATTAACTTTTTCAATTCAAGGCACCCACAATGAGTGTGCCTCATGCAGCCTCATAGTATTTATAAAAAATATTTACGTAAAATTTAAGCAACGTGCATGGATTTATACATAAACATCATTGTTAGGGTCGTAACTCATCGAATACAGATTAGCAAGGATAAGTAGGGCGAAAAAGCTCTGTTACGCATGTACAATTTCAAACTTAGAAGAACGTCTACGACTGACCTAAAATTCAACTGAAGATTATACTATGAAATTCCACAGAAAGTAAATTAGAGTTCTTGTTTGGGAAACGGAGTAGACGAAAGGAAACAGCCGTAAAGAAGTGAATTGAAGTGAAGAAGTGAGCCAGACGATTCATTCTCCGACTTCGGAAGTGACTATGCATAAAATGGAAGCAAAACAACAGATATCACTGGAATATTGTAATTATTGTTGCCAAAATGCATTAGTGACATATAAATCGCGCTGTGCTCTTCTCGCAGGAGTGAAAAAAATTGATCATGATAAATATATTCGTCAAACAATCTAAATAGGTATTTAATATTTTCTTTTGCCTAAACGTGGCTGAGGCAACAAGCAAAGTTATCCATTATGCCATCATTTTAAGCGAGAACAATTACACGAACGCATTATCTTTTGTTTTTGTTTTATGATGGCACGGCGTGTCGTCACGGGGAAGCCTCTTGAGGCGACACGTTAATCACATGTGATGTGTCTCAGGCAGTTTGAGAAAGAATTTTCTATAGTTCAAATGGAAAGTAAATTCGATCTTCATTGCAGAATTTAGGAAGCTGTTAGAAGCATGAAATAAATATAACCATATTAATGACGCCAAAAACGTATTTAAAATTAAACTTCTCAGTTATTACATAAACATATTTGAGGATCACCTTGACACTTTTTTAAGCAAGTGAAGCGTCGCCTTCGCAAACGTTTCCTGGTGATTTTATTAAAAGCATTCCGGTGATTAATCAATTCATTTTTAAAAGTAATAAAGAAAATAAACTTACGAAAAACACACCATTAGATTTATGTCGTAAACGTTGCGTCAGGACTCTCTCGAGCGCACATCTGTACCAATTTCAATGGAGAACGGTTTATAATCTCGTGCATAATACCTTGAAGGGCTTTGAAATAAGTGGCTGATATTCTAGAATCATTAGAATGATGAGTTCTTTTTCTATATTATGATGTCTAATTTGTTAAAAGGTATAATGTAGGAACATCTCGCTCGAATTACTTTGAGGTAGTTCAACCATAACATGACTTTATTGGCATTTGATTCATGAACTAGCAAAAAATTTCAACTTGTCTACAGTTTCTAATGGACAACAAAATCCTACCTTCCATTCTATTTTTTCGTGTGTTGAAACTTGTTATTAATTGCGTTAAAATATGGAAATGTGAGAAGGGGAAAGAATCGTATTTATCTCATTGAAATGCGATTTTCGCTAAAAACTGTTTAAATGTAGCGAATTATTCCAGGAAATTGAAGTAGGTATAATAAAATTGTGGCATCGATCCAGCTAAATGATTTTAGTTCTATGCAAATTACTAAAGCTGCTGAATAGGTATGCTTGTGAAAGCAATGGAAATTGAGCCAAAGTACACTCCAATGGCTGGAAAAAGTAATATTGGTAAAGTAATAAAGCTACCTTAAGTAATATTGGTACACTAATCTGCATATTGCGTACCTTAAATTTGGTTTTCTAATAGGTTTATCATCAGTGGTGGTAGGATGAGTTTAATAATGCAAGGAAAATGAGGAAAATTCCTAAATGTAAACTAGCATTAATTATTTTTACAAAAAGCCGCCTCAACACCTCTCCCCATTTTCTCTCGTGTCCACCGTCCTACTGTCATGGTCTCCGTCCTCTCCAGCCCTCGCGAGCCTCCTCCAGCGAGCCAGCTCACCCCACTCCGCTGTTCAGTCGGCGAACTCGCAAGGATAAGCGTGAGGGCGGTCGTGGAGGAGAGAACCTCCTCTCGCCTCACTCCGCTTGAGGTTTCGGAACTTTGCGATTCCGAGACAAAAGCTCCGACGGCGAAGAGTGTAGGGAAAGGTGGTTGGGGGAGGGGGAGATTTTATGGGTGGGGGAGGGGGCTGGAGGAGGGGCTAAGTGAGTGGTGGTAGCTTCCTTAGGAGGGGATTCTTCTGCTGGTGGTGTGGGAGTTTGGGGACGGTGTTGGAGCTGATGTGGAAAATCTATTGCTGGGGAAAGAAATTTCCCCTCCCCGCCTGCCGCTAACCCTCTCCGTTCCATTCCACGTGAACCCCTGCTGTCTTCTCCGACAGACCCTACTCATTCCCTTACGACTCTCCTGTCCCTTCCTTCCCTTGTCTCCTAACGGCTCGATTCCACGGTGGAGTGATGAATTATTGCTCCCGCCTCTCGAGAAGCCAATTGGGAGAAACACGACCATTTTATACGGCGCTTGACTTCAAGAGCATATGAATTCCCCAAGAAATGAGGGCCGCAATTGTCTTGAAGCAGTTACTCTAGTCTTATGAAAGACTCGAGATCAGCTAGCTCAAACTCCTGTGGTTTTTTTCTTTAAGTTTTTTTTCTTTTTATTGTTCAAAACTCCAAGTGCAGGACAGAAAACTTTTAGTACAATGCATGAATGGAAGATTGAAGAAGTCGAGCATATTTTTCCCTACGGCGCTAAGAGTTGCTTGAATTCATTCTTCGTGCTATGGCTTTTAACATTATAAAGTAGGACAGGACAACTTTTAAAATGGGGGAGAGCTAACTTAATTAAAGTGGGACCGACTAGAAGAGTGTCGTTAAATATTTCGGATTATATAAGGAGTATGTAAATGGAGAACGATACGTATTTTCATAATAACAGCTTATTGTGTATACGGATTTCATTGAAGTGGCCATATTGACCAGTAAAAATGGTGAGTTCATTGAAAAGTTAACCTGTTTAATATTCAGCCGTTCTTTGAATGTTGTTCGTACGAGTTCATCTCAGTTTATGCTGTTCTTGTCAGGGCATAAGTTTTGATTAGCGACTCAGTACGTTATAATCTTACAGTATTTTCGTATTAAGTTAAACTCATGGATTAATAATAATAAGGCATATTAGTTTATGATTCATTTAGTATTTCTGTATAATCTTGATTATGGAGCTCAGAAATCTTTGACCAAAAGAATTCTTCTTGAAATGGCTGAAAGTTTCGTAATTCATTCATTCATTCAATCATATCCAGAGAAAACTGTTTTCCAGCAAGATGATAAAACCCGACGCAGTACCTACAGTCTAGAAAGAAGAAACTAGAAGAAGAATACAAAAAGTAATTGTTCTCTTATTATATTTTGCCGAATAGTTGTCAAGTGCCACAGCCTTTTCTGAGGAAAAGTTTCTTTAAATCCGACTAAAAAAATTTTAAGCTAGTAAATGTTGTATCTGACACAGTTTTTTTCCAAATTAAACACAAATCTTTTTGTTCTAGAGATAGAACTAATTATATATATTCCATTTAACAATTTCTTTGATATAACTTTGCTTTTTTTACTAATGTGAGGTACTTTTTACATTATTTATGAAAGAATACTAGTCGAATGTCATATTACTACTCGATCTGAATTAGCATTTATTGATGTTGAAAGTTCCCGGTTCTTTTTGTTCTAAAGAACATCATTTACGTATCAGATGCTACAATATTGGGCTATTATTCATTGTATTTCAGTCATTCAATGTTAACTCCATACAATACGCACTCTTGATAAAAATAGCATTTCAAAATCCTGTCGCAGTATTATAAAAAGCATTCCGCTCAGTATGTCTGTCCACCAAAACTGTGCTTTTTTTCCATATACCCTTCCTGCTACGGCTTATAGCCGAAGCAGTAGGATCGGAGCGAGCGCTGCTCAAGTGATTCTTGCAATATCGGATCAGAGATCCTCAACCTTTTCTCAGCTTATTCATTCAAGTCTTATTCATCCCATACACCACAGACTTTAGGAGCTTCACAGCTCCGGTACTTCAAAACTTTGAAATAAGGTTCCGCTACCCGTTGTATGCAATTTCATGATATCTTTCGCTACAGATCTCTTCGTAAAACATATTCTTATTTTCTTATCAACTGGTTTCCTAATAATATGTAGCTTAAGAAAATTTTATTTTAGCACATTGCCTATTTCTTGCACACAGCCTTCGTTTGAGCCCCTTCCCGCAAACTAAGACGGTAACTCCCATTAAATACTATTACTAAAATACTAAACAACTATCTTCTGTTTCATTCTTCTGTCTTTTGAGTATTCTTTACTACTCACCTTTTGGAGGCTGCTGACACACTGCTAATATTGTATCCAAATATTTAGTTTATGAACAACCTCTTGATGCAGTTTTTGTGGAAGATATATTACCTGCCTCATTTTGATTTTTCCTTATCGTCCCCCGCAGAAAACAAACATCGCAATGCATCGCAACAAACATGGCTTTGATCGCAAAAGTATGGTTTCCAACTTTTATATCCGTTTCGTTGACCTCATGTTCATTTTTAAAGGTATCTTGTGACCTTAATTAAACTTCTTCGCATGAATTCATTTGACAAGTGACCTTGTTTTTATTTGTCATTTGAAAATTTTTCAACGAAATCATAAATTTTCCACAGATTTATTTATTTGGCACGACGCGTTTAACCACATTGTGGAATAATCATGTGCCACGATTATTCCACAGTGTGGTGAAACGCGTCATGCCATAGAAATAAATCTGTGGAGGATTACCAAGCGTTTATATTCATTGTGAATATCGAGAACTTCCACCATATCCAGCCTGAAACTGTTATATTTATAAATTTTTACTTCTCTAATGAGTAACGTTGATTCGTAGGGTCATTAGCGCCATAGTGGTGAAACAAAGTCTAATTCACATAAAAATCAGCTAATGGAGCACTGGCTTCTAGAGGTCACAGCTGGATTTTTGTCTATAGTGGAAATTTTTCAGTTTATCACCGAGCCCTTTTTTGGGAAGTCTGTGGAGACCTTCTTCTGTGGAGAGAACTTCTAGAGTTTTACCCTGTAAATCGAACTGAGCGTCATGAATAGTTTGATCTGAAAGCAGTAATCCTCTCCATCATTTTCCAAATTGTTCATCCGATACCGTCATACCCATCCATCGTATTGGACTGACATGACCTCAGTAGTCGGTCAATATTTCGGATGACCAGCGTACTAATCCGTTCCGAGAAGTTAATGTGAATCAAAAAGAAACAGAAGGAGGACAATGAAGACTTGAAGCTATAGGAATTCGGGGTTATAGGAAAATGATGAAGAGCAAATGAATCGTCACGATGAAGAAGAGAAAAACACGAATAGCAAATTTGGAAACGTAAAAATCATTTTATAGCGATGAAAGAAAGAAAACCAAATTTTAAGAGAAAATAATGAGTGAGATTAAAACAAATAAGAACGATGCCTTCTGCATGAAAGGACCAATAGGTATATGTTGCTGATCGAAGTGTGGAGTGGAGATTTTAGAAAGTCAAATTATAGGATGACGATCGCTGAAGATTACGTAAACCTTCATCTTTCATTTCTTTCATTGCTCCGTTTTGAATTTTCAGCTACTAAATTACAAATAATGCAATATTACGTGTCACCGCAACCACAGATTACTTGTACCAGTGACCACATCAATTTTGCTAAACATTTATATGTTGAAAGAGAGCATCAATTTTACTTGTTTCAATCGGTACTGACCAATTGATAACCCTCAGAGTGGTTTATAAATGATTCTTTCATAGATATCTTAGGAAATATGTCCTCTACCCATGCTTGCAACTCTCCTGAACGCTATGTAAGTGGGAATATTCCGCCACGTGCCCAGTCTGCAGTTTTTGAGTCATAGGTTTGTTCCACCGCCCTATACAATTCACGGACGCAATTGAGCGACGATTTTTGTCAACGCTCAGTCGAACGGAAAATGGTGATGTTTTGCGTCATTGCACGAGGAAATTCGCGCGGCTCACCCTGTGTCTCATTCTTTGTTCCTCGGGATTCAAATTTCATGCCCGGAAGGCTCTCTGCTAGGGTTTGGAGGGACGGGTGAACCCGAGATGGAGGATGAGAAGCGATAACGGAAGCAATACGAGATTTATTTCACGTGTCAGTTGCGAGACCGCGGGTCCGTTATTTGGTCGCGAGACCTATTCGATTTCATTTCATCGCCGGCGCGTGCGTGGACATAGAGGGATGTTTGCTGGGCGTGCCGAAGGTGGAGCTGCGGTCTGGTTTACTCAAAACATTTTAGCAAGTAACGGAAAAAATTGGTTGAAAAAAACAATTCCTGAAAGAGCCGCCGCATTTATGGAATTTTTTTCGATTGGAAAAATAACGTACAGGGGAATGAGATATGTGAATATTTTTAATCTGGGTCCTTTTTCGTTTTGTCTCTCTATCTTTTTTTTATGGTCGTATCCGCGTAGGCACGTACGTGTGACGCAATATAATTGAATCGCCGTAAATTGAGTAGTGCGGCTTTACCAAAAAATTGGATCTGCGGATAATCCAATTTTCTCCGCTGTGCTAGGGTGATTTCATTTCAAACACAGAATTTGGAGAGGGTTTTGGGCTGAAGGAACGCGATGGAATAACCGTTACAAACATGGGAATAAAAGTCTTTTGAATTAAACGCATGGCAGCTAGTAATCGAACTGATTTCAGATCCTCTTGTTATCCATCTCCAAGACCAATTCTGTTATGAATCGTGTTTTCAATTAATTTCACCGGTTAAAGTGGTTGTACTGCTTCTTGAAGAGGAATGGGAAGAATGGGTTGCATACGTATTATTTACGCAGTAATGCGTTAAGTGATGTCCCCTCTAGACTGTGAAATCATTCATTAGTGAAGAGATTTAACGCCAATTTTAGAGATGTAAACATATAAATGATGACTGAGTCTTATTATGCACGATATATCGGGTTACGATTACTAGAGTTGATTTGGTAATTGCTAAATATAATAATACCTCTAAATAGAATCACAGGAAAATTAGTACACCAATTCATTTCCAATTGAATTAGTAAGTAATAGCACAAATTGAAGACCTCTTGCCCAATCAGACGTGAAGAGTAACGAGTATTTAGCCAATAATTTGCGTAAGCTCAGAAGAGGTGTAAGTGACGCTGAGTTTTGCTAGTAAAAGGGATTAAAAACGAGCCTGATGAGTTTTAATATCATCCATTAATGGCATGAAAATTCAGCCAACCTTTTGACAGTATATAGGTTACCGACGGCACATAATTTGGTATGTAGAGGAATCACATATTGAGTAAATGAGTATTACCAAGTGCATTTGGGAAAGTTTTCAATTGCATTTTTCTAGCTAGTGAAATAGAAAACATGAATAAAGAGTTGCAAAAGTTAGCTTGAGAAGTACAGAACAAGAGAAGATCTTTGAGTGACAGTCACCTGAGAACCAATCCCAGAGAATCGATTAACTTAGCTTTCATCGGTCAGATTTGTGAAACCTTGAATTCACAGTAAAAATTTTAGGTAAAATTTATTACTAAGTTGGAAAAGTTTTTATTTGAAATTTATAGGTCTTTGCATTGAATATTCAATAATTAATTGGAACCCATTTGGAAAGTGTTAATTAAAGAGTTAGATTATATGAAATTCACTGTATTTTTTGGTAGAATAAATCAATTGAAAAAATATAAGGAAAACTAGGTATTTTGAAAAATAAAGGATTATATTATCTACAATTACGAAATAATGTATATTCTTTCTACCGCAGGAGATTTAGAAAAAAGAGACGATCTAGGTATTTTTATGATAGACGTTTTTTTAGCTCCCTTTTAATGACAGCTTCTCCAAATGTTTTGATAAAATTTAGGAAATGGGATTAAATATATATAGTCAAATACGTCTCTACCTTGCGATGTTGGATACCATAATGTAATCACCTAAGACCCCATGCAGTTAATAAAACGTCTGCAAAGCTTTAACGTTCAACATAGTGGAGTTAAGGGAACGCGGTTAATTTTTACGCTTGTAATACCCACCGATCATGGGTACAACAACGAGGGACATTTCAATGCTGATAACAGCACCAAGTCATCTGCAGTGCTAGAAATTGCTAAATTAAAGCTTGTTCATGTAAAATAGTATCGTTAGGATAAAAAAATTAAACATTAAATTCGCCAATTTAATAAAATATCATGGTAGGCCCTCGCCGACTATCATTCTTTGGGTGAAAATGATATCGTCTGGATGTAGATGAATATTTTATGCGAATAAATCTTTTATAGGACTGGAAAAAGATGTAACAGATTTCAATTTCTCTCCTCTGTACGTTATTTATTTTATATCATTTCTCAATCCTAACCTTCGAACGTCTCATCCCTGCCTCTTGATATCTTGCCAGGAATATCTTATATGCCGAGTTATAAAGAAAATTTTATTTTGTAATTCAAAATAACGGCAGAAAACCACAGTTATCACTCATAAAATGTGTAGCTTAGAAATTTCAAGGAAAAATTGAGAAGAACCGATGCTTGACATTTGATAAAATTAAAAATAATGCCTTCAAAGGAGAAGAAATTAGTTGAGTTGAGTAAAAAATGTTACAGCTATGTTGCACTTACGATGAATGGTGATTTTTAATCCAAATTGTAATAACATTTTTAAAAATATGGTGTTCCATTCAAATGATAAAACATTTTTGAAATATCTTGTCTCTATAAACTAATATAATGTCTCATTCGCAAATGAATGGAATTCTTAACTTTTAAGCAGTCATGTGCCAAACAGTATTAAAATATAAATAAAATAAACGGAAAAAGCAAAATTACTATGTTTTACGGATTAAATTAGTACACTTTTTATTGATTATAAGAATCTAAAGTAGAAATATCTACAAGCATTGAACAAGGAAAGTTCGACCGTGGACCCAAGTTTATCCCGGACCATCAATGGGTCGTAATTTTGGGAACTGTAACGTTGGATCCATGTTTAATGTTCAATGGTTCTTCGTATCCCTGGAAGATCTTCGCCATCCTATAAGGGTTAACTTTAAATCTTTTACATAATATTCTTCCCTCAAATGGATATAGTGGATAACATTTCTGTCCACATTTCCAGGAATTACTTCCGTAGAATCTTCATTCGTGCTAGCATGATTAAAGTCGTCCTACTGAGTACTGGAATACCTATTGGGTGGCGTTGATGGTGGAAAGTTCTTTTTTCAATTTAGAAGTGGGTAAGTTTTAGTAAATGCTATCAAGATTAGGAGGTTTCTTTTAATGACAGCTCAAGCAATTTTTTAAGGCTTCCTGGAAAACCATTTCAGATATTCATAATTTTTTCCTTGTTGTTATTTTCAATCATATTTTTAAATTATGTTAAATAAATTAGCTGCAATGGAATGAAATTTTTACTTTATTTTCTTACTTGTCTTAGTCTTAACGAAAGTAAAAAATGTTGACATGTACAATTCAACTCGCAGGTAGATTTTTCCTCTCTACCTTGGTGAATACAAAACCTCTTATCTTAGAAAATATTTTTATAGGAGACAAAATAGGTTGTTTTTCTTAATTAAGGTGGAAAAAAATTATATTAGTTCCTGAATTATGAGAAACTTGAATCCCTAGAGATGGTAAGGGAGGTGGACGAACTGACGTAACGGTTGCTGCAGAAGTAGGTGGAGAGACATTCAAGGGAACGATAATAATTTCACCTGCCTCATCTTCATCGTCAACACCTTACTTATCTTCATCGGTGTACTCTGCCTTACTGGATTCTGAGCCAGAATTGAGATTTCATTCCCAGTCAGAACTCAGAAGTAAATGGAAATTAAAGCTCCTTGTCCATTAACTGCTTCTTTCTCTGCCTGGGGGGGTTCTTTTTTTAACTCAAGTAGGTCCAAAAAGCAGGATTCCTTCCTGCTGAGGATATAGGAGACGATATTCCGGAGGAAGGGCTAAGGACATTAGGAGAATGGTTGTCATAAGAGTTCAAAGAGTAAGACAAAAGCCATTTGGTGACCTTATTTGGTTTTTCCATGTCTTAAAAAACAAATGATAATTCTAAACTCCACGTGCCTAAACATATATAAAATTCTCCATGATGAAAACACCACCTTTGTTATTTCCACCAAAATTTATTACGCTGGTACGACGCGCGTCTCACCACACTGCGGCATACTCATGTGCCAGCGTAATAAAGTTTGGTGGAAATAACAAAGGTGGTTTTTTCATCATGGATATTCATAATTCCCACGAGGTCAGGCCTGAGATCATCAGTTTTATATATAAAATTACTTAAATATTACAAATTACAGCCAAAAAAATATACACTAAAATGCAATATTAGGTAATTAAAATCCGAAAAAAAATACGTAAGAAGTTATCATAATTACCTTAGAAATAGTGTAGACGGAGCTCTCAATAAAAAATCACTGCGGCGCGCGGCCGTCGGGATTATTCTTCTCACTTTCCGGGTGTTAATCACCGAACAGACTTTTTCCCCGAGTGAAACGGAGCTGGGCTCTTTGTAATATTACAGTGACACACTGTTTTCTTCATGTCGATAGAAACCAACATTAGAGCAAATTCTAAACCCTTGGTGCCAAAATACAAAAAAATACCTAATTCTTACTTATTAAAGCAGCAAAAGAAGCCCTGGAATGTATGGTATTTCTAACAAAGTGAATTTTCTGTAACCTTTCTGTATGAGGTAGTGAAATCAGAACAAAAATACGTGAATAGTTGTTTAACTTTCCTTTTAAAAAGAGTAGATGGAACCAGCAAAATAAATTCATGGTGACAGGTGTTAGGATTATATTTCGACCTCTCTGAGGGCTATGCATTCACTGAATAGAAAATTCCCCGGAGCTGAGGAGCCTCCCCTTCCATAGCACCATCTTGCCTAAGAAAAGTTTAAATTGCTAACAGATTTAATAATGAAAAAGTGTTTTCCTCACTAAAAGAAATGGTGAAGAATGTGTTGGGAAAATAACAAAAATTATAATATCCTCTGAAAGGTGCTAAGTTACAAAAAAATAACTTTTTCCTTGATTTCCCAAAATTAAATTCACTGATTACGTGGCCAAAAGTTTAGTGACATAACATATCGCTTTCTATACACATTGTGCTACGTGGTGAATTTTTATCGAGACATGGTTGATCTCATTTCATTTTTTTATCTCATTAGCTGTGAAAGCTGTCTTTCATCTCAATAATTTGTTATCATTATGCACAGAAATAGTCATGAAACTGCTTTCACATTAGGGAAAACTAAATAAAACTTGTCTTGGAATATGACTGATGTTGATCTTTGCGATGAATTTGTTATTTTTCTGGTTAAATCTGAAAGAGACAATCATGAAAGAGCCTCAGCTCACTCGTGAGGTTAATATCAGCATCACGTGGATGCTCTTTCATTAATATATTGCAATAAAAATTAAAGATTGTACGTAGCGATATAATTCCAACGTTTTGAGTCAAAGGTACTTTATAAATAAGAAGATTGTATACGATTTACGTTTTTCCCAGTGAATAATATTTAGGTATTCTTCTCGGGCTCTGCACCCCTTTGTAATTGGCTTCATATAGGCCGACGTTTCGGAAGAGGACTTGTTTTCCATTTTCAAGGCGTATTAATCTCTCTATGTAGGATTGTACACTGAACTGAATTGACCGTTTGACCAGTCCAACAATTAAGCTCAGGTGTCGTCTGATTGGCTGATGTTCCTTTGAAATCTTTTCTGTTCTTTCCATATGCTTTTCGTACAATTTATTATAGGTGCCCAAGTATTGCTCAGATAAAAGCCAGTATCCCGTTGAATTTTTTTTGGATTAATGCGGATTTTGATGGCTTCCTTGATTATGCGGTTTCAGTAGCGTTGTGAGCGGCAAAGAATGTTTGCATCTCCCCATCGAATGGCATGATCTTGGTTGATGCAATGCTCCGCCACTGCCGACTTCACTGGTTGCGCTAATCTAAAATGCCTTCGGTGCTCTCTCAGCCTCGTCTCAACCGTTCGGCCTGTCTCCCCCACATATATTTTTCCGCACTCGCATGGAATCTGGAAAACCCCTGGTGTCTTCAGGCCGATAAGATCCTTCGCCTTCACCAGTCGGTGCCTTAATTTTTGTTTGCCTTAATTTTATCCTTTTCCAAAACGTCGGCCAATATGAAGCCAATTACCTGGTGCAGAGCCCGAGAAGAATACCTGAAGAAGATTGTCGTTTAACTGGAAATTTAGGATCCTTTAATCCCACGTAAATAATTGTAAATTTAACCCGTATTTCATTTACATTGAAATCACTCTTGTTACAATGGTAAATATCACATAAATCTTTATGCTGTTTGTGTGTGCGTGGTTAGTTCTCTTATCAGGAATTTTTCACTCTGTGTACTTCACTTTATCCATCACGGCCACTCAGTAAACTTTACCAAATAAAATTCACTTCCTCGCCTTCACGGCCACTTAGACAATTTCACTTGTACAAATAAATAACACCCTCTACCACACATGCGTCGTGGGAAGAATATCCAATCACCCGTCCTAGCCTCACGGTGGCTAATTGGATGTGGTCTCGATCACGGACGATGTCGTAAGATGGCCGCCGAAATATCTCCCACGTCCTGAATGTCTGCTTCATTCGATCACTCCCAAGACAATACTTTCTTATTACAGTTTTCACCTTTTAAAATGATACTTTCATGTTCCAATGAGTCGCTATCAAAGTGACGCACTTCTCCTTTGGCTTACCATTTCTCACAATTTGAGAAATTCTATCACGATTGCGACTAGTATGGAATCCGTTTGCTTTTGATTTGTCGTGATTGTTGAAACTGAAGGCCGAGGTATGGTTGTTCCTCGCTATATATTTGATGCCTCTTGTTAACTTCCCCTTTGGTGGATATTACTCGAATGTTCTCGTAACTTCTACCCCTCCATGGAATTCGATGAAAGGTGTGACCTTGGCACTCCGCTTCCAAAACAATGTTTAATTTCTCGGCTTCCAATAGGCGGACTTGTTGTCAGGCGGCCTTGATTGGTTGGGAATACTCCATGTGCTCCCTCAAGAATGCAACTTAAAGCCGATATGCTATCATAAATGCCAATGTACCTACCTGTTCTTTGCCGAAATTCTGGGTAACGTAGTTGGACTCAAACAAATATCTATGGTGGCGATGTTGTTACGCTACAACATCTGCTTCAAGATTCGAGAGCAACACACTTTCGACGCCAACCGGTCGGAATAATCCTGATGCGCGACACAGTTTCGGAAGTAGAAGTGAACATGTTAACTTCAAATTTAAACCATTAGTTCGCGCCCCTTCTTATTGGGCTAAGTCTAAAATATTAGTTGGATTTTGAAATACAACGGCCGATTAGGCCATAAATTAAGATAAAAAAATTTGAAAATCATGCAGTTAAACGAACTGGTTTTGGAATTTAATTTTTTCACGATCAATTGGAAATCATCCTGTTGTTCAACAAGTAAACTAGTTAAGCTTTTTTATTATTAATATAAATACCTATACTCTGCTTTTCTAGCTTGCCTAATTAATGTATGCAGTCTTACATCTCAAATGCATGTGTGCGTGTGAATTAGCCACCAACAACCGTTAATTAAGTTTTATATCTAAAGCTTTCATAGTTTCATTCTATGTGGTACATTTCACATTTATCACTATCCATTTAAGTAGGTAGCTGGTTAATAGGTAAATATATTAGTCCAACAGATTCAGTGGAAGACTTTATAGACAGTATAGACTTTATTCAGTGGAAGTTATAGCATAATTTATCACGATTCGAGCTTATCTACTCTACTATACCTACTTCTACTTTCCTACCAAAACTTCATTTTCCTACTAGGAGTTATAATTCTAGTGTGCGTTTCAACAGACAGAATCATCTTCTGATACAAGGTAGAGTCTTGCACTTGAAGATGACGCTGTGAGTTGAAAGAATTGGCAGAATGAATAACCCTGAGTAAAAGGGTGACTTGTTTTTAATAATAAAAAACACAGTGTCAATCAAGGCTGTTTATCAATTATTAGGTGTATAGTCCTGATACGGTTTAGGCATTGCTGTTCTGGCTGATAGATTTTGCGTGCGGAAAAGTGAGGGAAGTCTAGCTATAAATGAAAGAAAAACTTCATAGGCAATCGCTCACTTGTATTGTTTGTATTACAACTCATACCGAAGGTAGGGGTTCTCGCGGAGGTCTATAACCGTTGAGGGTGGTCCATTTAGAGAAAAAACACAATCTCTTTAATGTATCAACCAATAACTTGCATGCGGTAAAGTACAGGGGCTGAATCATAAGATTCTAAAGTAGTCAGTCACCAAACATAATCGTTTTGAGACGCACCACTACTTGTCAGTGTCTATATGATCAAAAAATGGCAAACAAAGTCTATGGGAATAAAGAGAAATGAATGATGAAATGAAATAAAAAAATTGATGAAAATGTTGGGTAAGAAAAATGTTGCGTCAAGTGGTTTAGTCAAGATGATACGATCTTCTGAGTTTCTTAAATGCTCATCATTGAGTGGAAAAAAAAGACAGTGAGATATCTTCTTTATCTCAGCACGAGAGAAGATACCAAAATTCAAAACGTGGAACCTTTCGTGGATTGATGAGTATTAGTGAGGATGGGTGGTTTGGAGGGAGGTAAGTCAGTAATGAAGACGGTCCCTAGTGAACTCCTGGCTGGCTGGGCTGTAAAATGCAGCGTACTTCCACGGCCGATATGGCTGTTGGCGGATATTGCGTGACCAGTGGCCTGGAAATGAGCTTTGGAAGTAGGCCATGGAAAAGAGTTTATAGTTAAGAGAACAGGACAGAGAAAATCAAAGAAGAGTGGCTTGTTCTCATAATACGAATTTTAATATTTTATTTACTCCCACATGATTGTTAAAATCATGGGTGCGTACTAAATAACTCCCGTTATTTAGTTTGCACCCATTAGAAAGCTTTAGGAAGTCTCCAAGGTCATGAGACCTGAATTGAGCCACCATCAAATAAAATACAAATATATTTAAAAACACTTTTTTTAAACTGGTCTTATTTCAAAATGCACTAAAAATTAAAAAATAAAAATGCAGTAAAAAGTAGAAAGAAAATTTTAGATTGAAATTTACAAAGTTAAAAGACCTCTTATTCCAAATTTATAAATATATTAAAGTTGAAATTGATAATGAATATTTGTTTACTTTATCTGTGAAATTCGTCGATGATTATAAGCCAACAATGTATAATCGTGCGTCTAATTGATCATCTAGTAAATCATCATGATTATAAGACCAGGGTGCTCAAATTTAACTTAGTAAATTACTTTGCAGGTTAAAATACTACTTAGTAAATAACTTTACACTTTGTTTTTAAAAATTGTTTTACATATTTTTCTTTTCTACTTTTTAATATTCACACTTTTATTAACTTAATAATCATTTAAATTTTCTTTAGCTTTTTTAAATTCCGTTAATACTATCTCTATGTACTCAAGTCAAAAATATTTAATAAAATTAAATCTGACAACGTGAAAAATTCGAAAAAACTTACCAAGGTTTTCTCATCAAAATTAAACATGTATACAAAATTTGGGAAAGATTGAACAACGGGAAGCGGTTCAAAAATTGGGTAATAGATATGCGAGTAAACTCACGAAGCAAGTTAAAATAAGACCAGTAAAAAATGTATTTCACTGACAGTAAAAGCAGTGACAGTTCCATCCATAATTAAAAATCCATGGAAAAAACCAACAAAATAAATACTCTTGTACATAAATACAACGTTTTCTTGAGAAAACAGCCAGACTTTCGCCATTTAAAAAGTGTTTTTTGAGAAATGATTTTTTCAATTTCAGTGGGTATTATATTAAACACATTTGTCCCCATATACAGAAAGGAACGTTCATATATTGTTAATCTTGGTCTGCTTGTTGTAGCATAAGTCTCAATCCTCAAATTATATTTACATTTGTCGGAAACACTCGGATTATTGCCACTTTGGCATACAAAAGTTATAATTTTAAATAAATACAAATGCCTTAGTGGAAATAATCTGAGGGCCACAAGCAACGGAAATGAGTGTTCGTAGGTATTTTTTTACGTTGACACGTATTAAATTTTCTGCAAAACTAGTGCACACATAAATTTGTTCATGTATTCAATGCCCCAGCAGATTATAGCATAAGGTATTTTAGAACAGACAAGAGCATGATAAATGTTTTTTTTCCGGAAATGGACATTTGCTGCGTAAGAATTAAATTGGGACGAGGCACTTCTAAGTTCTTTGCTTTCAGTAAATAAATGCTTATCCCAACGTAGGTTATTGCCCAAAATTACTCCTAAATATTTCATTTCGTTCACTTTCTCAATGTTTGGACAGTTGTAAGCGCAATAATCACATGTCATAGATAATGTACCAATTTGCAATTAAAATTAATTGTATAACAGATGTCATAAACAGAAACTTAGTCTTATCACTCTTATCACAACCTATTGAAATAAAACTATGTATTTGCATATAAAACGTAGACCCTCTTTAACAGATGTTTCAACCCAATTCCGATTAGGTGATGAGTAGCATAGAACTACGTCAACAGCAAATTCTGAATGTTAACCATTGAATATATTTTCACACAAATCATTAACATAAACAAAAAAAGCATAGGTCTTCAAATAGAGCTCTGTGGAACTCATATCTCTAAAGAACAATTATTAACTTTTACGCATTGAGATCTCATTGAAAAATAAATTTGGAATCAACTTAATGATATTCCTCGTACTCCAGCTTCATCAAGTTTGCTTAATAGTATTTTGTGTGATAGTACGTCAAATGCCTTAGTTATATCTACATATAACCCAATAGTGCGTATGTTTTAATTGACTGCGTTTTATACTTCGATCAACGACTCTCTAGAGCATCTTTATTGTCTACCCCATGGCTAAATCTAAAGCTTTTTTCGCTAAAAATATTTGGTTTACTTCAAAATAATAGTAAGGAGCTTTTAACAAGCTTTTATCATTTTTTTAAACATTGAAAAAAGATATATTGGTCGGTAATTCGTGATTTGCAGTCTGTATTTTATTTTATGCAACGGATATAATAACAGATTTTTTCCACGGGCTAGGAAATACGCCGGTAAAATTTGGTAAAACGTCAGTTACAAACTTCAGCGAACACCGGAGCAACATCGTCAATCACTAATGTTAAAAATTTAGCATTAATACTATAATTTCTTGGGGACTTATAAAAGGGAAGTTTTTTTTTTACTTTTTAATGTTACTATTTCTATTGTTACCACTGGTTCTAAAAAAAGAATTTCGGTTAAATTTTTATAGCACATGGGTTTTTAGTACTTGTCCTGTTCTCATCATTACATCTTACTTTTGTTCTCATCATTACTTACATTTTGCACATTTGAAAATTCTGTTGAAGTAGTTAGTTTATTCAGTGGCTATATATTTTGAATTGCTTATAGACAATTCCATTTTATTCTAACTGCATCATTGAACGATCAATTGTTTTCACCAAATAATTCTTTAAGTAAATTCCATTACAATTTAATATTTCTATTTCTCTTTTGAAATTATGATACATGGTAATTAATTACTTGTGACTCTCCACAGGTTTTCGCGCAACTTGTTTATTCATGTAAGATATCCCTTTTTTAGGCCAATGTTGCTTGGGTGTCTTCTATATTTTTAAGAAGGTATTTTTTTCTCTCGATATGACGCAAGAGGTTTCTTCCCTACACTTCAGAAAAGGATTTAATATAGATTTTTTTAAGTATTTAGAAATACATTGAAACTGTATTTTTAAATTATTCTTTAATACATTGTAAATCTAGATTTCTAAATCTATATTTCCAAATCCCAATGAAAACATTTAAAATCAAGATTTTCTGATCCCCTCTTTTTTAATTTATCGTATATAAATTAACGATGGTGATATACATTAAAAATCTCCACTGATAATCCCTATACCTAGAGACAACAACCAGTTGCGTAGCCAGGGTAGTAGCAGCGTTTTCTAGCACCCCTAAGTTTGTGTATTTGTCCACTCTTTTAAGTCCCAAATATATATAAATAAATGTGTATAATACCTTGTCAATTTTCATATTTTGTACAATCCCATCCGCCTATTGCATCACCTAAGTTTGTAAAGTTTAGTAAACTGGTTAATTTAAGAGTCGGCGCCCCCTAAAACTTTTCTGCCCCCCTAAACATTTTCTGCCCCCCCTCGACCCAAAATCTGGTTACGCCACTGACAACAACTCCATTAAAAATCCCTATTGGGAATGTCAAGACTTAAAATTCCGTATAGGGACGTGAAATTCCCTGCATATTTCTATGGGTCTTCAATGGAGACTCCTATTGAGAATGTGAACCAATTTAAATGTTCGTACAAGGATATGACTTTACCCATAGAGTTTATAATGGGGTAAGTTTATGGGTCTTCAACGAGTGTTCCAATGAGGAAGTGGAGTGCGTTGGATAACAATGGTAGTAATAAATATACTATAGGGGATAGCTTTGGGTAAGAACTTCCAATTTATGTTGGATTTTAAATGTAAAAATGTCTACTGGTTTCCCCTAATAAAAATGTCTACTGGCTTTAGTAGGATTTTTCTACCGATGGATACAATAGCCTACTGACTTCTACTGTTTACTATAGACCAACTGAACTCTGATGTTTCATACTGTTTAAATGGCATATAGCGTTATAGTGATTCATGTAGATCCAGTACACACACAGCACAATCGCCAAATGTCCACTTTAAGAGTACATTTAAAAGGCATTATTAAGACTTGAATTTCAAATGAGGAAAGCGTTGAACTTGCGTTCTATTTATGTAAATCGTAATTTGATATGGCGTTTAAAAAATAGTTCAACATGCACAAAGGGTAAGAAAAAAGACTTTGCTGTTCCACAAAATAAAATATATTTGCGACCGGTTTCGATATGGCGTATCATCATCTGGCCAGATGATGATACGCCGTATCGAAACCGGTCGCAAATATATTTTATTTTGTGGAACAGCAAAGTCTTTTTTCTTACCCTTTGTGCATCATGAAGGAGTTCCACCATGTTACGCCACCCACCATCGCAAATAGTTCAACGTTAGTATAAACTCCTCTCTTGTTATTCATTTCCATGACTTTCGCTAACTCTAGTTATGAGTTTTGCTTTCATAACTCGCGGTCTTGCCTTCGACCAGTGAGATCGATTTTTCTTGCGAGCGATAAATTTGTTTTGAAAATGTCGTATCAAGTGCAATATTTACGGTACGTGTTTTGATTTATGTCAGCGAATTTATAAAATGTGATATTTGGAGGAAAGATTACCTAATGGCTGAGGTTGACATATTTCCGGACTATTCTTCTTCGGCCATTGAAAGAATAACGTAAGAATTTAACATCGTTGGAGCTTAACAAATCAATTTCGCAGAAAGGTACATGTTTAACTTAACATTTTTCAAACTATAATTTCAGGTACTTCGCAAGAAAATGGTAATCAGCATCCATAGTGACGATTTATGAAACTTGATTTTCATTGCACCTACGCAAATATCTTTTGCCCTCTGTTTCCTCAGGGAGTACTATACACAGCAAAAGTGATTGTGCCTTGGAAAGTCAAGAAAAAAATTAACAATATTGGGAACATGATAAAATTGTGTAATTTTCAGCAGTGCGTTCGTAATTCCTCACCAAAGAGTTAGTTGCGTAGTGTGGTTTCATTCAGTGATTCAGACAAGTTTGTGGTTTTATGATATATTATTATTTTTGTCACCTTATGGCACTCAGCGGATATGTGGTGCTATTGTCGGGAAGTTATGTTCCGAGTGTAATAGCTTAACTGGCTTTTTCGTGCTAATAAATGACATTCAGTTTTATTCTCAGTTCTTTACTCTTCGTGAGAACTCTCGGAGCTCAGTGAGAATATTACTTGATGTTATCCAATCTATTTCCCCATTGCCAGGGTATTCCTATTGGGATATTTGTCCATAAAGGTAAAGTCCCCATAGGGACTCTTCCATTAGGGATTCCCAAACAGGCAATGGTATACTATTGATTCCTTACTGATGAGTTTCTCAAGGATAAATCAGTGGTGCTTTAATAAGAGTTCAACTAGCCTTGTTTTGATTTTCAGGGGTAAAAAAATAGGAATTTCAACGTCAGAGTTTAAAAAGTAATTTCTTGAATGTGCTATTCCATGATCATTTGAATTAACTTGCTCAAGAAATAGGTAGGATTCTACGTGAAATAGCCATTAATTTAAGCTACCAGAAATAGTAGGTGAAAGAAGCTGGCTTCCTGATCGTTGAAAAGATTTCAAAAATCTAGATTAAATCCGTGAAAAATCCCAGATTAAATCTCGAAAATATCTATGTAAAATCTAGATTTAATACGTCATGTAGCAGACATATCACCTACTTCAAGCTAGATTAAATCTAGATTTTTTTCTGGATCTAATGTTGGCAAGTAATGTTAAATCTGGATTTAATCTTCTCCTGGTTTATAGGGTAGTAATCAATGGTTTCAATTTAACATACTTTTTCGTGTGAACTTCTATATATTTTGCAACTTTGAGACTAGTTTGAAGAGACTCCATCATAAACAAAAATGCATTAGTTGCATCATTTTCATTTAACACAGAATTCAAATTAATATGTACATGATGATGATGTTTTAAAAATATCAAGATTTACTCTCCAGGTGCATTCACAGTTTGTAGGATTATTTATACGAACAATTTTGCAATACCAATGAATGATAGGTAACTCCTAAATGTAATACATCTGATGATAACTTATAATTATAAGGATTTAAACATCTAACAAATTCTTGATCTATACATGAAGCAGAAACATTCGTTATCCTAGTCGGCTGAACAAACACACAATTTAGACTAAATGAACTTAAAAAGTCAGAGTAACTATCAATATCATTATCTGTGATCAGGGTGTGTGTATTCATATCACCAATACCAAAAATATTACTTCGATAGTTTCTTAGAATATTTTCAATATCACTAAAACACTGAACCGTGGGAACATTTCGGTTTCTATAAACACTTATCTGCTCTATTAAAAAACTTGATTTTAAGGAAAGCTATACACATTCAGCAGAAGTTAATGATACAGGCATAGAAAATCATTTCAAATTCTCTTTTAAGTATGCCGTATTACCTTTTGCTCGGATTTAGTAGTAGCATTTTACAAAATATCTGTAGCCATTAATCTGACATTTTCTTATATCAGTCTTTTATCCAAACTTCAGAGAGTACAATGATACATGGTTGGCTTTTTAAGGCACACATATGAGAGAAGAACCTGTCAAAGTTTCTTCTCTGACTTCCTATACTTTTCTGCACAATATATACCTCGTTAGCAAAACTCATTGGGGTAATGAACATTGAAGAGATATTAATGAAAGGTTACTCACAGCTTACTTAAAGTCCTCCATGGTGGTTAATATAATGAATTTTCCACCTTCATCATAAATACTTTCCAACCACAAATCCAGAGGTAGGTGTATTTTTTTGTTTTATTAGCTTCTCGTGCAGCACTGAGGGCTCTGTGGCGGCTAGGACACAGGGATTCATTTATATAAATAGGAACGCCTGAGGGAGGAATGTTGTCCAGGGTTAAATAACACTTGGAAAATTTCCTTTTCAGTCTGTGTTTTGCCAAGAGAGCTTCCTTACGGTAGCTTGAGCGAAAAATCACTTCACCTAGAATTTGATGAATTTGGCCTCATTTCAAAGAATAAACTCTCATCTTTCCAATGATAACAAAATATCAACCCCTTGCCGAACTACTTTTTTCGTAATTTGCCTAACAATATAAGCTGTTTTACATGGGATAGATTACGGCTGTGCGCTCCAGATGGAGAATATTTAAAAAATTAGGAACTTCAAGCACCTAGATTTCGTCAAAAAACTTGTATAGTAAAGAAATTTCATAGCAGTTTTCCACTTTTTGAAATAAAATATAGATTTGTGAGACTAGTGTCGGTGTATTACATCATTGTCAAGCACGTTTTGATTCTAATTTTTAAAAAGCGGAAAACTGCTAAGAAATTTCATTACTATGAATGAGTTCCACCCCATCTGCAAGGATTCAACTTAATTTAACGGTGTACATTTTGCATGTTTTCTCAACAATTTATAAAAATTAATCTATTTCTCACGGATGTAATTTTTTCAGCATTGCAAAAAAATCCTGCTGTTTTGAAGGGTTTCCAGCCGTACGGCGTGAAAAAATGAGTCAAGTTAGAAGGTTATGTAGCTTTATTTATTTAATTACTGAGAATTTTGGGCATATATAAATATATTTTTGCGTCATTGATACTACAATATATATTTTATGCTTCTTACAGGCGCTGAAATAAAAATATAAAATTTGAATAAATGTCTCCATTATGACTAGGGAACTATCTCGCTCAAACCACTTTATCTGCTGACGGCTGAACCTTACATGTATGCCTGCAGGCTCGCCATTTAACTGGGGCCAAAGCGATAGCATTACTCAACATTACTTACTTATTTTTTTTCTTCTTTCAGGAGATAGAGGTTAATTAATTTGTAAATTGTTTATTCTCTTTGCCGACCTATATATCCCGAAAGAAGAAAAATAATAATTACATAATAAAAAAGAGGTAATGAAGAAAAATCATCTGGATTAATATTACCTTTACTTATCTCAAAGCCTAGCTCTACTTCAATGTTACCAACAACTCCAGTAAAGTGTTCAACCTGAGTAAATGACGCACCGTGAATTTCATTATTTTTAGAAAACATTCTTTGGTCCTAGTCATCATAGTGGACTTGTACCTCTGATAATTTTGTTTTCAGAAAAACATTTTCACTCAATATCTTTCAATGTTCACGTAGCAATGGTCTTCAAAATATTCCTTGCCTATGCTTCGGTAATTTTAACACTTTATAACACACTCAGTCAAATTTATCGTAGCGGCGATCAATAGAACCACAGAGATTTTTTTCGATTGTCTTCGTCTATTTTCTAATTTCGCAAAACATATCATAAATCTCATTGAAGAGATTTACGTTCGAGACATACATTTACAGAGAAAAGACATACATTTACGCTCGTGCGCACTTTCACTGTACTCAGGTGCGTCTTTGGAGTGCCTGGCATGCACACATACTGCTTGACACTCCGAGCACCTCTATGCCTGTTGGCAGGCGGATATTTCGCAGGCAAAATTTCGTTTGCTACAATACGACGACACATCTAATTATAATTAATGTGAGCCAAATTAAAAAGAATGTTGTCATTTAATTTATCGAGAAGCTTTATTTACGAGAAAAGAAAAAAAATTGAAGTTTTTGCAGGAAAATTAATAGAACTCCACGAGATTATACAAAAAATGCGGACATTTGCGACAACGATGGTTTATTGGGTAAAACTAATCGATGTTGTTGTGCAAATATTCTAATGTTTAAAAATTATATGTTACTAGAGTATTGTGGTTAACTTATTTCAGAAAATATTATAATTAATTAGTAATCTATTTAAAATTTTTGGTGTTTGCCAGCCACCCGGGCGCGCCTACTTGCGCGTCAAAAACTGTACACTCCTGCTTAAGGTTAAAGTGAAAAATGTGAAAGAAATGGTGCTGAGTGTGATAACTTCCAGGAAAAACCATCAGAACCATTTAAAAAACTGCTTTATTGCACCTTGTGATATTCCATGGTGACAACGCGAAGTTCGTGTATTCATTAGTAATTTGACGTTGGTCCTTTTAAATGGTCTCTCCATGCAGTATGACCAGGGGCACGATGATGGTTCTCCCTAAATCTACATCTACATCTACGATGTACCGTGCAAGCCACCACTAGGGTGTGTGGCACGGGGTGATTCCACACCAGGCATGCAGCACTCGTCCCAGAACAAATCCGAACCTCGCACGCTCCCCCTGGCTCTAGGCGCAGGCCAAAAGCAGTCAGGAGAACAGTGCGCAGTCCAACCGGAGACTGGGAGAGTGATACGTAAAAGAACATACAAACATGCAGAAAAATGCTATAGACACATCTAGTGGTTAATATTACTGATACTATTAATTTATGGATACTACGAGATGCTACCTCATGCAAAGAACAACATAAAATAATGCCGGACTAATCGACCGGTGGAAAGAGTTAGTAATGAAGTGGTGTTATTAAGCACAATTGAAAATTCTTCTCTACCTATTGAGAGTGGGAGTTTCATGTGATTGATCTATCGCAAATATTATGATCCCTTATTGTACGTGGGAAAAATGACATTTTAAATCTATCGGTTCGGCAGTCAATTTCCTTTATTTTATTCCTGTGATCGCTTCTACCGTAGTACGTTGGCTCTAGCAGTATGTGTTGAACGTCCGGCAAAAAACTGTCTGCTCCGAGTTTGCGCAAAAGATTTAACCTGTATTTCTCCCTTCGATCAGTTAGAGATTCCCACCCTAATTCCTTCAACAATTCGGTAACACTGCTAAGTTTATCGTTACAACCTTTCACAAATCTTGCTGCTCTCCGTTGCTCCCCCCTAATGTGTGCGCTGATGCTATCGTTGTTTTTCAATCGCGCTCCTGAGAGCAAAAACGTGATTGTAATTCATCAAATTCTGACATGTGCTTTAAATGACATTTTGAGATTTTATTAATGGAGTGCGTCCTTAGGAGACTATCTGTAAGCATTGCCCTTTAAGAGCCGTTTGCGCTTTGGATAGTGATGACGAAAACGCGAAAAAAAGGAATTGTGACCCCCACCCCGGATCAATTACTATCGTACATTGTCTGTATCACAACGAGCAGTGAATTACTAATTTGATGGTCAAATTCTCGGCCAAATGATATGAACACAGGTGGTTGATTCTTATTAAGAAGAAAATTTATCAACGCCGAGGTTTTAATGAAAGCTTAGGAAAAACCCGGAGAATTCGGAGAGTTATGAGTGGGTATATTGAGCAGTTTGCATGGGAGCGGTAAAAGAAACAAGGGGTTATTGGAGTGTAATTCAGAGGGGTGGTACGAACGTGAGCGGAGGGGGGCTTAATGAGAAGGGGCGGTTTAAGAAGGAGGTATCTCTCTTTCTGGAGGAAGCACTTGTCTGCAGGGGTGCCATTCCCCAGTCTTCTTCCTCTCCAAGGCACAATTATGTCCAAACCCTCCTTCTACCCCATCCTCTCCCCACTCTCAGCCCCAACCGACCCCAATCCCATGGGCGACAAACATCACCCTCACAAACCTGGGGGGGGTTAGGGATGAAGCAACATCCCCCATTCCATACCAACCTTTTCGTGATGCCCGCACCAAACCTAAGGTTGCCAACTCTGCCGTGTTCTCCGGGAGATTCCTGGAATATGATTTTGACTTTTTTAAATTCTTGCTTCCCAAACTAGGTGCTTTACTTTCGCTTTACGTTTCAATAATGATCAACATACTATTATTCTCAACATATTTGCATTTACTAAGACATTACTTTTGGTCATCTGGTTTTTGTGAATAACAGAAAATTAATTCAAATGCGTTATCCATTTAAAGTGGCAATAGAGTCAATTACGTCATATTTCCTTGAACTCCGTTTCATGTTGTGCCGATATTTCCAAATTTTACATCTAGCTCGTCTTTTGAAAAATATATGCAACTTTTAGCGCACGCACATACAAAACGTAATTTTTTCATATTTTCCATTACTGACACAAAACTCTTCTTCTGAGTAAAAAAACCGATCATAAAACAATGTTCTAAAACATTCAAGCTTACGATAAATTTCTCCAGACAACCTATTATTACAAGTAAATTGTTTTAAATACCTTTCCGTTTGCTTGTGCTAATGGAGATAATAAAAATGTTAGCATGTTTATGGTCTCATTTCATGAGAAATACTAATTACATTAAGGTTTCCTGTATTCGTGGCAACGAGGGATTTCATGTTGTAAATATGTTTTTAAATTTAATCTACCGGGAATTCCTGGAAGGTCCAACTCTGGGAAAAGATAACTCCTGCAATAGAATCGTCATGAGTTTGCAGCCTTTGCCACCCCCTATTCCTTCCCTCCTTCCGTGGCTTCCTCGCCCACCACCCGCCGATCTTTTACCAGTTTTTGTCGAGCTCCTCTGATGGCCCTTTCATTTTAGTACGTCGTTTTCTTTAATCTCGTCCCCGATTATTCTCTCGAAAATGTAATTAGTCCTAAAAGCCCCACTTACTTTGGTGATTGCACTCTCGTCTTTGATGATTGCGCTTAATTGCTTCCCGTCCTCGCATGATTTTAAAACGATTCCACTTTAAATACATGCCATTAAGAAAAAACAACACAGCGTTATAGGAAAGAGCATCGGACTGTGATGTTCGAGTTTTACGACGATGATTTAGGTACTGGGTCCCACGCCCACAATGGAGGGGGGGGATGTTCTTGGGAGTTTCCGGGCCAATGTGGTCCGTAGGCCTTTGCATTTAAGTCTGGCAATCGCGTCTTACGGGGAACGGCTGTGAAACACTTTGTCTCTCAGTCGCGTCTTCAGTAGAAGATACAGAACTTCCCTTGCTTGGTGCACTACCGTGAACCGGGAACAACAGGGTCCCTTATTAGAGGTGCTTTGATCATGGTGTTGCTTCACGCTTAAGCTTCGCTTGACTAATCAATGAACTCTATATCTTGGATGATTCATTTATATATTCAGTAGCTCCAAGAACACTCCTGATGTTGAAGTGTAGTTTTAAAAGTGACATGGTTTTCTTGCTAGGATTTACCAATTATTTCGAGCAGACGTAGCAAATCGCTCAGCTAATTTAACTCCCGACTCTTATTCTTAGTTTCCTCGCAGTCCATAAACTTAGACTTTATTGTTCGTTGACTGATGCATTATTAAGCAAGGTTTCTCAAAGTTGCTCATTTACTCGGTTGTCGTGACAAAGTTCGTGATTTTTCTTCATCTACTCATTCTAAAAATCCATAAGAAAAGAACCAAGTTAGTAAGATAGCAAGATAAAATAGATTAATTCTTGATTCGAGCCCATCTAAATTTCAATTTATCAAAGCTGATAGGTTTTGAAAAGTGACAAATATAAACCCATGAATATCAATAGACTTATGATGTAACCTTTTATGCACGAAATAGATCTGCTAATTTATTTTTTTCCTTTTTTTGCATTCACCTTATGCATCTGTAGTCTGTAGCCAATTCCGATAGCAATTATTTTCATGCCAATTAAAATTCAGATGATGTTGTAACTGGCAGCTGATCAAAGTTTAAAGCACATTTATTAGCTACTGCGGGGATACTTAGTTTGAATATCACCAAAACTTGGAGTGAAGATTAGGAAATTTACAATAACTTAAAATAAATGAATTTTCTTGGAATAAATAAATATAACAACATTTATATGCAGCCATTATATACTTAAATATATAAATAAGTGATTTTTTTGGAGTTTGAAACACCCGGTTCAGAAAGAAACTACAAGAATGTGAAATTATCAAGGGAATAATGCTCGTCACAAAAACATCTGAAAAGCGGAATCCACGAATAGGTGTAAAGAGGACCGTCACGGAAGATTTATAGCTGGATGCTAATAACAACCAAAATGACCCGATTGACTCCGCAAAGGTCTAGTTTAGATTAGTGTCACTATTTGTTATAAATGTCATGGATTTGGTCATCTACCAAGGATAGCATATGTTTACGTAGATGAGAGCCTAAAATTTCAAGTACAGGCCAAATACCTGACGACTAACACAAGGAAAATGTTCCATGCTGTTAGGTGATATTGCCGTACTCTTTATAACAACGAATCCGTGATGCAAGTATACAATGGGTTGATAAAACCCGCCATCATGTACGGAAGTGCCGCATGGGTAGATCGAGCCGGAAACAGCAGAATTCATCGAAAACTACTTGAAGCACAAACATCCTGCCTGTTACCTGTGACGCACTGCTATTCCACAACAAACACAGACGCATTGGCAGTCATAGCAATGGAGCGACCACTGAAATACATTGTTTGGGAGGAGAAGGCGAGAGATGAATTATAAAAGGAGATCCAAAGCATTTACTTGGGAATAAGGCTAATAAGCGACGAATACCCGTGAATAAAGCCCGGGATATTTTTCCAACCATCTATGACAGAAAGAAACTAGATATAACACACACCAAAAGTACGGCCCGAGCACTCTCCGGACATGGGGAATGCTTAAGTTACCTGAAGAAGATTGGCAAAAGCGAAGACGGGAAGTGTACCATCTGCGGTGAAGAAGACACCATAAAACATAGAATTGAAAATTGTCTTGGTTTGAAACATGGCGAATTAGATTATTTTTGGAGATGGAAGATGCCGGCCAGCTAACCAGCAGAGATCTAATAACGTTCGGCCTCAGGAAAGGCAAAACTAGGGAATTAATAAAATTCACCCAAATTCTGCCTTGATTAAACGCGATGGCCAATGTGTGGCTTGAATTCCACGTTAAAAAATTGTTAATTTATTTTAAAATATTCCCACTGTTTTTGAACTTACGAAAATACTGAAGTTTATACAACTAAGAGACTAATTATGATCAGTAATTTATATTTACAATATGAATGAAAATATTTTGTTAAATATTCCATAAACTGAATTGGATATGGTAAAATTGTAGTTATACTTGGATCTAACTATGACCTAATGATAATATATAACCATAATTATATCATTCAACTATTGCACTGTATAAATTACTAAGTTACAATTGTAGTGTGAAAATTTAACCGTAATGAATCCTAACTGTTTACAATTATGATACATATTGGAATTGTTAAAATTGGTCTTTGCAAATGTGAATTCATGAACATATTGTAAACCTTAACAAAAAGATTAATGACGAGGGGTAAGCAAAATTGTATATACCCTCAGAAATTAAGGAACTTTCTATGTCTAGTTCGGCTCTTACCAAACTGTTAACGCCGATGGTGTACTGGCAAACATATTGACGCCTACTATTCTGATGGCTTCTTTGCATTTGAAGTGACTCCGGACCAGAAAAAAAACAGTCGTAATTGAGTCACCATAGTCCATCATGTATTGATGCGGGAAAAACCACGTAAAACAAGATATACCGGTTATATACACCTATTATCAGGTATTTTAAAGAAAAAGGGCATGCGATAATCCCCTTCTAAGATCCGAAAACTGTGACTTAGTAATCACTTCAATTTACCAGATAAAACTAGACACTGTTCCGTGGGCTAAAAAAGGATTTCTTAGACATAGATTATTCATGTTCTAGATTCGGAATACATTTCAGACCATGAAGACTTCGTGTCGATTTAAATAGAACTTAAGTTACTCATTCGTGCTTCTCGATATTACAATTAAGGATTCCATCGTTCACATTGGAAAAATTCAACTACGGGGAGTGACTTATACTCACCCTTTTAGGTTAGAATATTAGAATTTAGTTTGGGTTTACCAAAGTAGGGTGTGGAAAAATTGAATTTTAGTACTTCATGCGTAACTTCGGAGAGAGAGACAGAGACAGTCCTATAGGTTTAGCTTGCTGGTCCCTGTTTTAGCTCTGGATTATACAGGTAGCCATAGCCAATAGCCATATTAGATATGGAAAATATATTAAAATCGGGAGGCGAGAGGTATATGAGGTGAGTTTTAGGTATCTTCCTTAGTGGACGCTCGAATTTATTGGATACTCAATTTCCAACTCTCCCGGCAACAATTGGTTTTGATATCGGGTCACGTGTAGGCCAAGAAATAACTTTTCTCTCTTCACTCGCTCGGGGATTATAAGTAGAAAACCCTTTTTCTCTGTAGGAGCACAAGGAATCAATATGCGCTTTATGGAGGCGAGATTTCCGTCACAGAAGGAACACGTAGTTATAGAGATTCCGTGTTAGAGTACACAATCGAACCTCAAATGGACAATTCCACATATTTTTACATGACTATCTCCGTAACATCCGAGGATTCCCTATCTCCTCGCCCTCCGCCCGTCACTTAAGTTTTTTTTTTATAATGTCATAAAATCCTCCCACTATTGAAAACTCTGAGAGCAGAGGAAGAACCTTCTAATCATCTCATGCCTCACAAAAACATTTAGTACGCAAACTAAGAATATTATGAAAATTTAGTAAATGACTCCGCTAAAACAACGATGCAAATCGGATGTTATTTTTATCAATTGCTCTTATTCAAAATTTGTACATTCTGTAAGTATCAATATATAATAATAATAATCTCTATATTGGCAAAAGCCATAGCCAATTACTGCCAATTGATTACATAAGACGAACACAAACAACTATGCCCTGGGAGGTGTAAAGAGGCCCTACCCAGGTGGGATTCGAACCCGCGACCATTGTTTCGGCAGGTGTGGACTTAACCCCGCCACCACCTGGGGGGTTAATGAAAACACTTATTTTATCGAATGAGTGATTTCAATAAACACAACAAATTTGGCAACCACGAGCGAGTGGTCGTGTTTTCAGCTCAACATCTCCAATCTGTCCTAAATCCTTCGTAACCACACCCCAGGCTTTGCACCCCAATCAAAACTTAGGGTGCCCGGGTATTCATTACTACTCTTCTTTCTGCTTTGTACAATTTTTTTGCATGGAATTACTATGATATACTGCACTTGCTCTGTTGACTAATAGAGGTAAATTGTAAATGGAACAAAATAACAATCAGGTGGGGACGTTTCGAACTCGCGCCATAAATTAATTCCTGAAGCTTAATGCCTTGGGAACACATGGTAAATGGCGTAAGTAAATGTGTGTAAGCTATGCCATACCCAGATTTGTATAAAACTCCATGGTAAGAAGGACTGAAAAAAGCGTGTGTGATGCTCTTTAGTGCATTCTTAGAAAGCTAAATATTGAAGGAGGTTCGGTGTTTTCACTCAACTTAAGATAATACGATGAAATTTGCTGAAAACATTGGTTTTGTTGTCTTAAATCTGCCTGGATTTTTTTCAGAATTATTTGCAACAGATTTCTTAAGACAATTGAATGAGAAATGGGCATGAATTAACACGGGTTTTACGAGAACGCAAGGCTTTATTCATCAGAAAGAACCATTTCCAATTGATCCATGTATAATGATTTATATCATTGATATAAAAATGTATAACAGATTTTTACTCCGAGTGCTTGAAGAAACCCCTCTCGCGCGTTGCGGACGATGTGAAATTGGCACCACGAGTAAGTTACTTAAACGTTGATGCATTACTTGCAGAATGCAGAAGAAAAGGCATGAGAACCCGTGTAATTTCATGCCAATTTTCGATCAAATATCTTAAGAAACCTACGGAAAATAATTCTGGTAATTTGCAGGTAACTATAGAACAATATTTTAATGCTCCCAGGAAGTTTCATTGACTTCTCTTAAGGAGGTTCCGCCGCGACTGTGTGAGTCAAAACAAATACTAAATTCCACATATTTTATATTTTGTCCAAAAAATCCTGCTTTCACTGATGAAATGCGTTACCTATAGAAATCCAAAAGTAAGGATGTATTTTAAATGAGCACTTTTTTCCAGCCATAGGAGCCGACTGCAGTGCCATTTCCTACGAATTACCGCATTTTGACTTCAATTACGGCAAATTCCCTAATACCTAAAAAAATAAGGTGGTAAGATATTACATTTTTATTCCATTTCTCTGGGTTATTTCCTTCTTATAAAAAGTTTTCAGCAAAAATGGCATTTATATTTTATGGAAAAATACTATTTTTCCCCGGGTTTCTCTCATTCCCCCATTGAACACCATGTAATTTTAAGTTCAATTAGAGAGTAATATAGCGTGGAAAGGTATTATTGTTTTGTTTATATCAGGTAGAGGACAACGTTTTCCACAAGTAGACATAATATTAATAAAATTATATTTAAGTCATTTTACGGTGGAACCACCTTAAGAACCACCACGGTGAAACCCTCGAACCTCCTTAAAATGTAAGCCCTCGTCTACACACGAAAGGTATCTCTAGTAAATTAACTCGTTTCTAGTCGTAGTGTTACAGAGGGTCGTGCACTTACTTTGGCTGTTCACTGTACGTTGAAGGAGTAAGGACCCAAGTATCTCCCTCTGTCCAATCGCTCCCCTTCGTACAACATAGCCTCGCCCATCCTCGTGCGTATATTACCAAATCGATGTCTCTTTTCAGAGTCACCTCCATTGTCATCGCCACAATCCGACAAAGAGCGACAGAAAAAAAGGGAGAGAAAAAATTGGGTCTTCGATGTTCGGGTGACTTTTCGTGGCTTCGCTGGAGAAAATGTTGCTCTCTATATATATGGGTGTTCGGGGGTTTGGAGGGGAGAACGTCAACCATTTGTGTCCCACTCAAGTAAATGACGTGACGAAGACAGCCACACCCGCTGCTCCCTTCGCCGCACCCGCCTCTCTTTCACTCCACTCCTTCGGCACCCAGTATACCCGCCGCACTCCCGATGGAGCTTCGGAAATTCGTGCGACGTTTCGTCGGCCGCCATTCTTACGCCTTCCTTCACCCTCTTCCCTTTATGTCTCCATCCTCTCCAAACCCCTCCCTTGACAATGTGCGCGATGCTGTAAAGTAAGCGCAATTTATTCTGTAAATCCTCGTTACTGAGATTGAAATTACGGGGAGAGTATCGCTTAGCAATAAGTTGTAGAATCAACCTCAATCAAAGAATGACTTTATTCTGCCCTACAAGCCCCACTAATTTGTAACTTTATTTTATTTTCCTTCTTCACGTTGAGCTCCTATTGCATGGAGTTTTCATTCACATGTGTTCCTATACACTAATGGTACTAAAAATATATGGCTCATTTATATAATAGGAGTGACATAAAGGCTCCAGGTATATCGGCGTGTAACTATTACCAACTTTCAAATACTTAATATTCCATTCTCCTTCCGGGATATCTGCCGCGTCGTTATCTTTCTTGACAGCGTTTCTCCTCCCGTCCTAGAGGCGTCTTCAGGTCGAAGATATCTGCGCTTCATTTTAGTCATACTTTATACCGAAGTTGGTCGCATCTCAGTGGCCGTCAATTATGGTGTCAAAATCACTTTTCACGCCATTTCTCTTTTCGTTGCGCGCCATAACTCTCTTCCAAGTAGCAGCGAGATTTTAGTCACGATCCCTGTTGAAATTTTCGGGGTATTTGGCAATTTCGATCGCCTCCAGAATCAGCCGTGTGAAGTATCAGCTCTCCCCGCTCAGAGCTTTGGTCTCCTCGGAACATATGGAGTGACCAGGCTCCGACCAGGCATGCTCGGCTCTTGCTGAGATGCGGAACTGTTTCTTCTCGGTCGCCTTTTGGCGTTCTTTCACTCTGTAGGAAATGACTTCCCCTGTTTGGCCCAGGTAGTCTTTCCCACATGTACAGTTCATTTTGTACACTCCCTCCTTCATGGTTCTTAGGATCTGCTCTTTCAGATTGGGCAGAATGTCTCTCACTTTACTGGTGGTGGAGAACCTGGTCGCTAAGTTGTATTTCCTCAGTATTATGCCAATAGGTTCCGCAGTTCCTGTAACATAGGGGATGGTAGCTTAGGCCGAGGTTTTCTCCTTATTCTTGGACTCCGCTTGGTCAGATTTTATTTGGTTACTTCTCTCCAATCTGGTGGCCCTTTTCAGCAACAATCTTTATGAGTAACCATTCTTCTCCAGGACTTCTTTCAGTTTCCATTTCTTAGTCGGGAGTGAATTATTATCCACAATGGTGTAGACTCTATGAAGTAGATCGTCAATAAATGACACTTTCTGGGCAGGATGGTTGTGTGAATCTGCATTTAAGTATCTGTCCGTGTGCGTTTCTTTTTTTTCCTGTGACTACCCAGAATTGATCGAATCAGAAATTCCTACTTCCAATGGAACAGTAACTACTTCCAGCAAACGTAGGGAGCTTCTATGGGGTCACCACTATCTCCGGCCGTAGCAAACATCTACATGGAGGAGTTTGAGAAGAAGGCGATAGAATCATTCCACAAGAAACCCAACCTTTGGCTGAGGTACGTGGACGACACATTCATCATCTGGCCACATGGGAAGGAAGAGCTGACCGCAAAACAGAGGGTTTTGAAGAGACTGGCTTTCCCTGCGACAGGGTCTGCCAATATTGGATGGGTGGAGGGCCTCACTCCAGGACCCTGTAAAGGCTGGTATGGAGGCCCCATAAGAGGGGCCTGCCAGGGAAAATGTATCCTCAGAGTTCCTCAAGGGGGACACTTTGGATAGGGGTTTCCCCAGAGAGGAGGACTGACCCAAAGGGTCAAGAGATGAAGCGCCCCTTTATTATATTTTTAAGTTCAGGTTCCAAAAAGTTCACACGAGTAGCTAAGGAAATAAAGGTCCACCCATTCGGAGCCTCGCATACGTAGGCAAGGCTAAATTAAACCGGATTTCGCCTGGTATTCGGAGTTTCACCTGATAGTGACTTCTTACCCTCCGCCCCGCGGATGCGGTTATCCTTTGCACAGGGACGCACCGTGATGAAGGGAGCATTTTTTTCGACCGCCTAGTCTAGATCCGTCATGTTCTACGAAAACCAGGGGGACCTCGAGGAGGGTCGGGCTTGTCACCACGCATGACGATCTTGGTAGGAGAGAGGCTTTGTACTCGCTTCATCTCACCCTGGGATAAAATATCTTGCCCCCATATCTAAGTGTTACTTTTTGCCATAGAAAAAAATAAAAATACCGATTAGTTATCAGCAAAAGGAGAAAAAATGTTGCCAGGCATGTAAATGAATAAAAAAAATTACATTCCTAATTTTTTGATTCTACCTCTTTGTATATTACATAAATCGATTTTACCACAAAATTCATATTTTTATCAATATTATTGTCAGAAACTCTTGAAAATTCCACACTCAAGATTAATTAATCTCGATTTATAACTTCTTTTCTACACATACGACCTTGGGTTATACACTATTTAGGTAGAATATTATACTATTCCTAGTCTCGTTTTTTTTAAAACAGACACCTATAAACACTGAATGTAACCGTGTAGGCAAAAGAGGCGGATATACCATTTGACGCCAACTTCTATTTGCATTTTTAATAACACTCTATGAATCAGCAAAGTGTTTCAATCGATTATACCCTTGAAGTAGGGCTGTTAAAAATACATGTGTTCACTTTCCATCTGTGAAGTTTTTACGTGCAAACTTATCGCCAATACAGTAAAGCAAGAAAAAAGGTCATTATAAGACACTAGTCGATATTTGTCAGAATGATTTAGATGTGTACTTGGACTATATAACTAAGGAGTCAGTGCTAACTCTCCCCCTGACACGTAAATCAAGTGGATAGTTTATGCAAGTGCCTTAAATATTTACTTTTGAGCGAAAACATTCTGTATATAAAGGAGTAGTACCACGGTCTTTCTCAGGTGACAGCACTCCAAAATCCGGATGGTTAATAGTGCTCGAAACCGTATGGCTTTCTTTCCTGTAAGGTTAAAGTCGCTAAGATAAATTCATCGATAAATTTTTCCATCGATGGAGAAAGTGCTACCTCTCGAAGAAGGAAGCTCCTCAACAACGAACGTGGAGGAGGAGGTGGCACAATGTTATTAAAGCCTTTGGGGGTTTTGGAGCCGAGGGGAAGTCCCGAAGGGAATCGGAGGAGTAAAGAACGGCAGGAAGGCCAACCTACGGGAAGGAGATGAAAGGGGAGAGGGAATAAAATGCGAGATGGACTGTGGGAAGCAGAGGGAGGAATGGGAGAGGAGCAGGATGCATAAAGCGTCGAGTGGATGACCCACGGAGGGAAGAGGAAGTCGCTGGGCAGGGACAGGGGCGCTAGTGGGCGTCGTCCGCGGCGGAGAACCATGCGGAGGAGGTACGGTCGATTGCGAAAGCGCAGTGGTAAGAAGGTATGCGAGGAGGTGGAGGAGGTGGAAAGGAACAGGAGCTGAAATTATAGAGAAACGAAGCTAAGGGAGAGTAAGGCCACGGAGACGCGCAAAAACCAAAACTCACTGTATCCTGTGAAGCTGAAAACATTGATCTACATAGACGTGCTACCCCTGGAGTCGCCTTACGTGTGGCAGAGAGTGTTTGGGAACCAGTCATAAAAATGAAGGGTCAAGGGAATGGAGTTCCTTTGTGGTACGAACAAAAAGAGAAAATTTATTTTGGCAAATCAGAGTCTAACTCCGTATTTTCCCCTACCTGTATGACGGTGAATCTCTCTATTTTTTTCGTTTTTGTCCATCCTACAGATGTAGTGTGGGGGTAAAGTTATATGCTCCAAGTTCAATTGGAAGTGCAGGTTGTGAAGGTGATAAGAGACTTTTAGGTCAGGTTTAGGTTTAGGAGTAAGTCTTTTAGGACTTATCAACGGCTTTGCGTGAAAATGTAAGCTAACATCAGCTTCCCAACCTCTTTCTGCCTCTCTTAAATGCACCGCACTATGGTATCAAAACTTGGTGTCACTCCCTTGCAAAGATCATAATGTAAAGGAGAAGAAAGCATTAGAATAGGTGAGAAAATGGGACCGAGGATATATTCTATTCCTTGGTTATGGATGGCGAGGGATTTTGTGGACCTCTTCCGGCTCGTCCACGCTTGATTTATCCTCCCCTGGAATCATACTCTCCACTTGTGACCGCCAGTGAAATTTTCTGTGCCGATAACTCTCAGGAATGGACAAATTCAGTGGGCCAGTACACATCCATTTCAAGAAAATCCGCTAAAGCAAGCATTAGTTATGAACATATTAGCCTTGAGTGGTCTGGTATTTATATTGACGTGCCAAGGGCTTCGGCTCAATTCATAGAAGTGGCATCATTTTCAGCTAAACGACATGGATTTCTCCGAGTTACAGGATCGCTGAGTCCAAAACAATGTTTTTTTAAGTATGCCAGAGGTTTTTACGTACGGGCTTTACGTACGTACATTATGTACAGACTCTCACATCTCTCAGTATGTTATTTGCAACTTCGCACTATTTGCAATTGTTTCAAGAAGTCAATGCATTTAGTGAAGGCTGCTCGGGTGCCCCACCGGGTAATCTCCTCCATGGCTGCCGACGTTTCGGGGTTTCAACATTCAGCCCTGGAGATGGAGTACGACTCGTACCCCGAAACGTCGGCAGCTATGGAGGAGATTACCCGGTGGAGCACCCGAGCAGCCTTCACTACCAGCATACGCCGGGAAAGCATCAGATCTTTTTTCAGTCAATGCATATAATTCCTCTCTTCTCCTTCACTTCATGGTTTAAGTCTTAATTTTGCTTGTTCCGAAACCTATCTTTTCCTTGGTTTTCCCACGTCTCTCCTTCCTTTTGGCCGACAGTATTGAGCTACTGCTGATAATCTGTTTTCTGCCATTCTATTTTAATGCTAGCACTATTTATTTCATTTCATCTTGATCCATCCCAATTTCTTCATTTCTTTTTCGGTCCAAAAGGGAACATCCTTACTTATACAAATCTCAGAAATTTCATTTATGCAGCTTAAACTTACTTTTCTAGCTTATTACCTAGGGTCATTGTTTCCTTTGCATATAATAATGTACGAAGAGCAATTTTTTTGTAAAGTTCTAGACGTATGTCTTTTCTTGTTTTATACTTTATATCTAAATGTTTTATAGTTTTTTCCACATATGTTTTGAAATCAGGAAAATTTAATTTTTCAATCAATATCGATTTCGTAAGATATGTTACACCCTAATTAATTAAATGCTGGCTACTTTCTCTAAAATTTCATTATCTATGACTATTTTTTTTAAAGGTTTTTCACTTTTCAAGCCGTTTTTTGTTGTGGCAGAAATCATCAACGCGTACCTTTGCGAAATACTGTTGAATGTAAATATTGCTTATTGTAACTGGTATACTTATTTTGTATAATCGCTTATTCATCTACATAAAGTAGGGAGTTAAGGTCAATACCTTGTTTCAGTGATATGCCAGAGCCAAGTTTTGATTTCCAAATATGGAGTATAAAGGATTTGAATTATCTTCATTAATTGAATAGGATAACCTTTTACATCCATTGCTCTCCATAACAGAGGCCATCTTATATAATTAAAAGTCTTCAAAATATCAGTAAATGCTATATGGGTCTCCAAATTGAACTCTTCTTTAATCAATTATGAGTTAATGTGTGAAAATCGCTTCTTTTCAGGACCTTCCTTACGGAACCCATTTCGCTCTTCTAATAGTAATAATAATGTATCTGCTATTGGCTTTAGTTTCCCATTTGTTATCTCATTATAGATTTTATACTCCGCATCTAATATTGATATTCTTCTGTAGTTTTCAGACTGTGTTCGGTATCCATATTTAAATACCGAAACTATTTTAGCTCTCGGCCATTTCTTTGGAGATGTCTTTTGCATTATATTCGATTTCATAATTTTTTCTTCTTCTATGATTAACCAGAGTTGACTGCAATGCTTTTTTCCGAATTTCAATGCATTACCCTGTGATGCATGCACACGGGACTTCTCTGACAAGCGTTTGCGTTCGTTGTTTATTTGGTAAGTTTGACGACTACTGATGAAATCTACGCCATTTAGGTTAGGTGGATTGATTGGTAAATGGAGGATGGATACTCAGCTGCTTTGGTAGCTATCACTGTATTCCAAAAGAAAGACACTCAGGGGTATACAGTTTATCATCGAAATCAACGGATGGAATCCTACGCAAGGATTTTTCTAATCATAGCATGCAAGTAGGGATCATGAGTTCTATAAAGAAATGTTAACCACAAGCCAGGGTCAAACCCTAGTCCTCGGGACAGGAATTCAACACTAGAGCCACAAGAGCAACTCAATCGCCCGAAATAATCCACCACAAGACTTGAGTATCAGTAAATTTGGGCTTTCGTTATCAAAAATAAGACTCAAACACAAGAAGTGACGGAGCACCTAATTCGACCGTTTATTTAATTCCACCGTCTTCCTCTTCCATAATATTTGACGAAATAATTTTCAATGCAGTGACTTTTCATGAACTTAAGCCAGACGCATTCAAATATTTCCTTTAGGAAGGAGGCATATTCCAAAATATTTACGTATATCCCGAAAAGCACCGCAGTGGTCATTTTGACCACATGCTTTGTTGTCATATAAATATATTTGATTTTATATTTATTCCATGATTAGATAATGTTTCAATAGAGTTTTATTACATATTTTTTATATTTGTTTGAAATTATTTATTATACAATCATAAAGTGTATAATAGGTAAATTTTATTATCTGTATCGCTCTTGAGTCAAGAAATATAACTTTTCAATACATATTTCCCTTGTTATTATGGCGTATCGTACATTATAATAAATTATTAGCTATATATAGCGTTAGATGAATAAAAAGGTTTTGAAATAGCACTCCTTGTTTATTGCTGAAATAATTAAAAGCTTTCTCATAACTCCTGAATCCTGACATTAATTTTACTTCCACACGCCCGTTATCTTCTGCCAACTGGTGAGACGGACTATTTCACGGCTGCAAAAGCATTTAATTTTTTTCCTGTTCGGGATTTGTCGTGGTGTTTTGCAAAGAGGGCGATTGAATAGCAACAGGAGGATGGAGAGGCTGGGAGGACAAGGAGGAGGGAACACTTATGCCGACGCTGGTCAAGGAAGAAACCACGCACAGGGTGATTCTACCCTCCTGCGAACCTCATATTTCACAGGATGAAGTGCGTCATGAAGATTGCTAGCCAAATCTAAAAGTTTCCTTTATACAAGCAGCCGGTCAAAAAGAGTAGAATGTGACAGCAATAGGGTTAAAATAATCGGAAGAAGCCTTCGAAGTATGAAAGGGTACTTTGCAGTGGCCTCAGGGGTGATCAGAGTACAATTTCCTGATCTCGTGAACCTTTTTATCACAGCAAAGGTCAAATGTAAAAATCTCCAATTATATTAAAAATCTAAATTCAATTAAATCCTACAACTCTCTGAACTCTCAACTTGGAGCCCTTGGGCTCTTTTCCTTTCTTATCCTATGTTTTCACCTATCATATAGTCTAATACCTTCCATATTTTTAATGCAATCGTTTGATTAGCTGTTCCTTAATGAGTTAAATGCTATGAGAAAATAAATACATAACTTAACAAAAGAAAATTTCGTCTATTGCTGCGTTTGAATCATTCGAAAATGAGTTATCCTCTTTGATAGCACAGTGTTTGTTTCTGATTTAAATAAATCAAACGCAGCAATACCCAAAAAGTGCTTTTGATTATCTCCATCGTCTTAGGCTCAACCTTGTGGAAGTTCATTTTATAAATGAAAAGGAAAACTTTGTTTATTTCCACCAATTTATTTTCCGGTACAACTAGTTTCAACGCAGCGGCGTCATCTTCAGGTACAAAGAGTAAAAGCAAAAACATGATCCATATATACCATCCAGGGTAGGAGTTGGGGAGGGGAAAGGGGAGGAATCATGTTTTTGCTTTTACTCTTTGTACCTGAAGAAGACGTACCGGAACTAGTTGTACCGGAAAATAAATTGGTGGAATATAAAAAAGTTTTCCTTTTCGTTTATAGTGATTTTGATTATTTAAAAAAAAGCTCTGCGAAAACGTTTAAAACATTTTTTTCAAAATAATAGCGCTTAAAATGAGCAAGGAACATTAAGATTCAGAGGGAAAATCCACATTCAAGGACATTTCCATATGATGAGATATCGACATGCAGTGCATGTATTAGTTTAGGGTTTAAACGGGAAGTGAAGAAGTGGACACTACATTGCGATGAGGAGGGGCATGAGGAAACCTGTGCAGTGTGGTTGAGCGAGGGGAAGGGTATCGACGCGGATGTTCTTCCCAGGACGGATGGATTCGAAGGAGTGGGTCGTGAGAATGCCTTCGCTTTCGCCACGGAATTCCCCTCGTCCGAAGGGCAAGGGGGGTTCAGTACTCAATTGTGTTCAGCACACAACTAGTATGGAATCCTTGCTGTAAGTAACATGTTCAAATATTGGAGAGGGTACAAAAAAGGTTTTTACGTTATCTATATTATACCCAATATAATGTTTATCAATGTATGAAAATTACGTTAGCTACGAAACTTTGGTAAAAGTGTTTGATTTTCAATATTTGCAAAAAAGAACCATGTGTGATCTATCTTACTTATATAATTTACTTAATACTGGAGAAAATAGTGACTTAATTAGAAAAATTAATTTTGTAGTGCCTAGTATCAATGTGAGGTTATCAAGGAAATTTAAGTTGAGCATGGTAAAGTGAAATTACTGTGAAAACTCACCACTGAATAGAATGTGCCGATATTTTAACATGTACTGTGATATCATTGATTTATGTCAAAAAAGAAGTCTCTTTTGCAAATTGTTAAATAATATAATTACTTGATATGTTTTTTTCTGTAAAATTCAATTGAATGCAATATGTTTTGTATTTTCTTCTTTTTTGTTTTGGTTGCCCTGTAATTATTTTGTTGGGCAAACGTTAAAATCTATAAATAAAAAAATAAATAAATTGATGACTTTGATCTCTTTTCAATCTTGTCTACTCATTTCCACTCATTCTCCTTTATCACGTACACACAATTTTCTTTTTCTTACATACATTTCAATTGAGTAATTCTTCTCATTTATTTTATTTTGGTTATTTTTTTACATTTTTCCCCCTCTTATTTTGTCAGCCTTTTTCTCTCTCTGAAGATTCCCCGAAGAGTCATTCCCTCCGATAACTGTCTAACTTAATCTCTTTGACAATTATTTCGGAACGCGTATCTTACTCTAGTTTCCTCTTCATATTTACTTTCACATTTAATTTACTAAATCCTCTTTTCTCTCCAACTTTTCACAAGTAAAACTCAATGGAGATAATCTCCAACTATCTGGTCATTATCCTTCTTTTATTGGTAAAATAATACAGCTGGAATGTTTTTCCGCATTCATCTTCCAATTTTAAGAAATATTATTACGTTTATTGTAATTCATCGCAATACTCTTTTATAAACATTAAACTTTTTGAATCGTCTGTTCTGCCATTGCACTAACATTTCTTGAGTTGACAGCAAGGGTTTTCCGCGGAAGGTGGCAAATTTCTTTCTCTTCTCTGCAAAAGCTTCACAAAGTCCTTTTACGAATACTGTAAATTCTTCCACAAAAGTTATCTGGACTCCGATAGAGATGTTTATGTCGAAGATAGTGTATTAGAATTTTCTGTTCAGACGCAAAACTTGAGGGTTATCCTGTTATCATGCACAAACTTCCAGCGTCTTGGTAACTTTTAAGTTGAAAAGCACATCCCTAAGGATTGAGATAAAAGTCCTTCGTTGGCTCCTGGAGTAAAAAACTGCTCTTCAGGTGGATCGACCCCAGTTGGTCGAAAGTATTGGTGCATTCCAGCTACCTCCCTCTGGCACTACTTTTGTACCCTGAATTTTCTAAATGACCTAAAACATTTTTACCTCCATGCAAAAGTAATTTTTCTGTGAGAAAAATACCTGCATGGAATTGTTCTTTTAGCAGACAAGCAATTCTAACCTATTTACTCTGAATGTAGGGTTCATTGATTGGTAGTCAAGGATTGTAGTTCAAAAATCTGTTGCCATTGCTTTTATGATCCCTGGAACAAGATCGTATATGAATCTTTGAGTTGAGATATTTTTACTGATTCTGATTTTAAGCCATGCAATATGACATATTGATCCAGCTACTGCATACTATGTTAATCTCAAGTCAAGGACTCCGATATTATTATAAAACGGATGGTCCTATCTCTCAGGACCCTCCGTGAAAAATGATGTCCTTCGGCTCTCAAACAACAAATCCCCTTCTCCTTAGGAGGTGAAGTCTAGTTATAAGGCATGATGAAGAAAAATAATTGAAATTCAATTATGAAATGAAAGTATACTACTATTGATTATCGAAATATCAGTCAAGCTAATACTACAAGAGGGGCAGTCGAAGGCCAAATGGGACAAAAGAATACTATCGCTAATCATTAATTAGATAACTGAATTTCTATAAATATTTCCTATCAATAACTATTTCTTATGAAATGGTCACAACGGGTGAATAGATACTAGCACCTTTGTTTACTTTTTACTACTCTCTAATACGATGTGCAGACCATTTTAACCAAAGGGCAAATTTTTACTCTCCGAGACGAATACTTTTTCACTTACACTCCTCACATTCTCCTCCGCTGTCCCTTTATCTCTTATCACTTCAGTAAAAGCAGCGGGATCAGCATACTGAGGCTCATTTTCCACATGCATACTCCTTGTCTAGGTACAGGTAGCTTTGATGTAAAATTAAAAAAGGAAATATAAAGCAATCCTATGAAAATTGAAAACATTTTCAAATGGTTTTAAAAACAAAATTGTTATCTTTTTTCCATTGATAATTGTATTTTGAATATTTTAATTTGTAATAGCATTAAATGTTTCTTATCAGCAAATAAAAAATAATTTATGATGCTCGAATGATTTTTAGATTATTAAAAAGAACAGGTTTGGCTCTTCCACATCAAAAATTCGCTAACCCTCGCACTGAACTTTGCTGAATTTTGAAACAGCTGTTCTTAGAATCTGAGACCCAACGCCTTTAGTGAGAAATATATTCTTACGTTTTCGCGAACCGCTACTTTATACGATAATAAAAAAACCAATAGAATATAATTCTGATGAAGCGATGGCAATTCGGCGAGTACTTATGTAGACTTTATTTCATGAAATATCGGGAGCACATAGAAGACAAGGAAGCGAAAAAATTTTTTTTTTTTTGGGAGGAGTTAGATTTTTGTCAGTTTGTCTCACAATTAATACAGTGGAGATACAAAGTTCTGCATTGCTAGTATTCAGATGAGATGCATGTTCTTTCTTTTCTTTCAACGAATCCAGCTGCTTTTATTATGACCCGCATTTTATACAAGATAGCTATACTAAGATATGTATGAAATGAGCGTCTGTTTTCTAAGGAGGTAGCGAAACATGGATTTCAGTTGTGGAAAAGACGCTCTTCACTAGAACTAGAACTATTGGCTACGAACTAGCTCCTCATGGGGAAGTAAGGCAGTCTCCACGTTCGACTACTATATGAATTCCAAGGTTGAAAACCTTCATTACCAGCTTCAACATGCCCAATCTGTAATAAGCATAAGCCAAAATTCTCTCTTTGACTCTAACTCCAATTGTTCAATTGGGCGTCTCCAATTGGTTGTGGCCTCTGTAAGTATTTAACATGCAGCTTTGTTTAGATCGTCAACACGGTCGTGTAACGTGCTGCTGAATCATTGCACCCCTCTGAGGCTCATTGTAATTACGTTGGCAGCATTCACTACAATGTTCTCTCCCCTATCCTTTGCTCCTTTGTCTACCTCATCCACGTGAGCCTACCTCACCATAGACGCCACGCATCGTGCAGGCGACTGCCACAATGTTTCTCCACCATCGCACACTTTCTCATGCCTCAAAGTTTTGAGATGTTTCTAGCATGAGAAGTGCAGAGTTCGATCACTTTCATCATGCATGAAACCACATATGTGTGGGACGAGAGAGGGAGGATTGATTTATAAGGGCAGTAGGAAGAAGTGGTGGAGGTCAGAAGATGCAGCTGGAAGGATGGAAATGAGAGCGCGTCTCTCGACCGGGAGGTCACGGAGCCGAAGGGAAGGCAGTAAAGAGGGCAGTGGGATGTTTTTCTGAGCTGAAGTCGCAGAGGAGGAGCCGGGCATTCGTCTACCCTAGTGGCTCTTCTCTCATCTATAATGGAAGGGTTCGGGCATTAGGAATACGGCAAGCTGGGAAGAGAGGAGAGCAGGGGAGGTATGCGAGGGAAGGGAATTCGTTACACAAGCTGGGTGGATAGGATCCGAGTGCTGCCATTTCCAAAGAAATCATTCCTTATTCGTTTCACCACGACCATTCTCCGTTCAAAAGCAGGCCAATACCCCCTTTTCACTTCCCTTTACTTCATTGCGCTCCCTCTTCAATCCTCTTCCTTTTTAAAGCACCACCATACCAGACACCCTTCAAGTCTCACCGTCCTTGGACACAACCCCAGTGCCCCTACTTTGCGCCGCTTCGCTGCGGTATTAAGGTTAGGCACACCAGACCGGCCGCCGGAATCGGCCCGGATGGATTTGTCCCCATGGAGTAGTGGCCACAGCTACGACGCAAATTCTGGAAGGTGCGCGCGCAGCGTACAGGAAAAAACCTCAGCAGTTTACAAAAAGGGAGGAATCAGGCGAGATTTTCTGGAATATGAACATAATAAGAACTAAGACGATGCAATTTTCCACAGATAAAAACTTTTTTTAATCGACCCGGGTTTCTATGCACTTCATCATCATCAGGTGATGAAACGATGCGGGTACATCAAAACTTTATCTGTAGAAAATTGTATCGTCTTAGTTCTTACTCAGCAGTTCAGACCAATACTTAATGATGTTTGCTTATTAGAAGAAGAAGAAGGAGGCTGTCAGAAAACTAGACAAGTCTGACTAGTCTATTTTGACGATAAACAAGTGCTTATTGCTCGGAAACGAAATTCTTATTGCAAGGGGACTTCCAACGACTTCGGCCGAGGGGGGGCACACTAGACCGTCCGGAGATGAATCGGCAAAATATTTTGTATACACGACAATTTTTGAAGCGGTGCGGTGGTTCCGTGCCGGCCGGCTCCGGCCGGTCAAATATGGTCAACCCACATTTAAATGAATTGAATATGTTATTCAATGTATTTCTTCCGTGCCGTCCGGGCCGATTCACGCAGGTCTAGTGTGCCTTAACCTTTACTTGACTGCCTGCCAGAAGCGTTGCATAGCTGAATCCTATATCCAGGCTGAAGCCTGCCTGCTGACCCTAATTTTCTCAAAACCTCTCCTCGTATTTACCGTCGCGCGAATTTGGATATAACTTTAAATATTGGGGCAATATCGGGAAAATATCGGCAAAAAACATTCTGAAGCTTAGTTTGCTGCGTCTCCTAACATAGTTCTTTTTTCACATATCTACTGTTTTCTCTCATACGTTTTACATTTTTTTATACCGTAGAATAGTTCTATGGAATATATACTTTTCATATTCTCATTTGATTAGGTATCCGTTTTTCGTTTGGCTTCATCTTCAGCTACACTATCTGTTCCTCAATGTTGGCTGATCGCGTATTCCGTATCACAGTTGAAGTTTTTATCTGCCAACCTTATCTCAATAGCCTCCTTTGTCAACCGGTCACAGTATCCGCTTGATCTGCCAAGAAGTTTTGCATCGTCGAATACGATTCGATGGTCCCGGCTGAGACTATGTTCCGCGACGGCTGTCTTCTGGGGGTGAGCCAGTCTGATGCATGTCTTGTGTTACTTAATCCGGGTCTCGATAGTCCGACCAGTTTCTCCAATGTAGACCTCTCCACACTCGCAGGGGATTCCGATCCGGGAGGGTATCGAGAATTCTGGGAAAACATCAGATTGAGACAATCCATAAGCCACCACGAAAACTGAAGAGTAAACTAACCAGAGTTAAGGACAATCTTGGACTTAAGACGCCTGGGGTATTCTAAAACCCCCGCGAGTGTGGAGAGGTCTACATTGGAGAGACTGGTTTGGCTATCGAGACCCGGATAAAGGAACACAAGACATGCATCAGACTGGCCCACCCCCAGAAGTCAGCCGTTGCGGAACATAGTCTCAGTCGGGACCATCGAATCGTATTCGACGACGCAAAACTTATTGGCAGATCAAGCGGATACTGGGAGCGGTTGACAAAGGAGGCCATTGAGATAAGGTTGGCAGATAAAAACTTCAACCGCGATACGGAATACGCGATCAGCCATGCATGAAAATTAGTTCTCAGGATAATTAATACGGTGCGAAAAATCAACCTCAGGATCGATGACGGCCAATCAGAAACGACCTGACGCATGGCCGGAAGATTTATAAACCCGGACAAATTTTGACCCGGCACTCAACGCCCTGAGGACGATGGCAGAGTTAGCCATTGAAACGTCGGCTCTGGCTGAACATCTCACGTAGTGGGAAACCCGCGAAGAATTCATTGACATTGTGCGCCAGGAAAGCACTAAGTCTTACATATTTCTTCTTTACGAGTTCCCAGGAATCTTGATTTTTAACTACTTTTGCTTTTCCTTTTCCAGATACTTGAAGGTTGATAAATGTTGCTTTTTTTGCGTATTGGACATCATATTCTCAAGTAGGTGTAAGAGAAGGGGGTGAAGGTGTGTGCAGAAACGTCTAGGTATTGTTTATTCTTATTGGAAGTACTGATAGGCACGACTCGCTGTACTTTTTATTTTCTTATCTATTGAATTTATTCTTATTCTTCTTCTTTTCCAATTCCACAGATTAAACGAAATTTAAAAGATAATATCAGAATGGAGACAGGGAGAGTACTTCAGAAAGCAATTGTGAAAAATACGTGACCAAGTATACATTGGGGAAAAGTGACGGAAAATAAATACCGACGATCAAAGACCATAATGCTATCATTTGGATGAGCAACCAAAAGAAATGAGCGGTCACCGAACAAGCCTTCCAAGGCCCTTTAATTGGCATCGAGTAGATTTCAATCTTCACATAAACACGTACTTAGGGAGAAGAATCATATGGAAGGCCTTGGATACGAAGACGTGTAATAATTACTTCAATAGAGACTACAATCCGCCAGACATTCACATCCCAGATCTAACAAGCACATCTATTTTGTCCACTTAACCTGCATGTAGAAGTGGCCATAACAGTTATAAAAAGAATCGTTACTAGAAAAGGAATTACACGAAAATAGCGTATGTTTTGATGTTATTAACATTAATGACCAAACTCAGAGTGTCAGCTAAGTTTAGATAAACGTTTCTACGAATTATGTTCCACGAAAGACAAAAGAAAATGTTATTGTTTACGGGGTAATCTGAAAAAAGTATTAATTAATGAAGTGTAGTTCTGAAATTAATGAATAAAATCTTGTTCCAGATTCAGAAAGAGAATGACATTACCCGTTGTATAATGGCTGGATATTTAACTTAGGCTTGAAAAATCACCTCAAGCATCTTCAAATTCTGGGAACTGGCTAAATCTCTAACGCTGACTACAACTTTTTCCACTTTCCTCTCATTCCAATGTTCTCTCCCCGTCGTCAGTAAATAAATTTATGGCATTTGAAAAGAGAGATATGACCCCACGTAAACTGATGATAGACGTCCCAGCAGAGCAATACCCTCACCCTCCAGGCCGAGAAACGGAGTACAATTGTGGTGTACCATTACTCTTTGGAACACCTGCCTTCACTTGAACAACTAATTTTAAAATAGGGAAATTGGATGTCGACCGACGGGCCTAAGGCGTTAACGAGGATTGCAGATGACAGCTAAAGCGACTGTTATGAGAATGGGAATCCTGAGTCTGGCACGATTGAAAAAGGGTTCCAATGATTGAGGGACAAAACTAGAGGTCAACTGGAGGGACTTAATCGATAGGGTTGGGAGTCTCAGGGTAGGCGGAGAAATTTCACTCCTCCATTCCCTCCTCATGCCTTTGTCTTCCTGTCCTCCTCTCTTTCTCAAAGGAAACAGACGCTTGACCTTCTTGGCGTATGAGTACAAGCACAACAATGCGATTTCCTTCGCCGTGCTCCCTTTCCGATGGCCAAGATTAGGAGGAAGGATCGGCCTTGTTCGGTGTGAGCTAGTTAAGGTAGCATGAGGGGAAAAGTTAGTGTGAGGGTCCAAAAAAGAAGATATTTATGTGCTCACTGCCAAAACGAAAGTCGTAAGAGTTAATCTGTGACGCGAAGAGAGACTGCGATGAAGAGTTGTTTGAATTTATCTTTTTCAAGCTCGGTCATTAACATCCCATCATCACTTAAAACCAACGACGGAGAACTGTAAGGGGACATCAGTACTCTGGTCCGTGATCCTACCAGAAGACAGTGATCGCGTATAAGTGTTTTGAGGAACTCTCACATAATTATCGATTAAGATAACTTTTCTGATCCTCAAAATATATCACAGTATGCGCTATAAAAATACTAATAACAATTACATGTATATTTTGTAGAATATAAAAACATTCTACTAATGTTGTCTACCAATGTTGTCAACTACTCGGAGACGTTGGCGTAACATCCTCGTTAGCCAAGCCAATGATTGCGGCTTCGAATCCCACCTGAGCAGTTTTTAACTATTTAAGGCATTTTTGATTACGCTCGACTATATATGTCTTTAAGTTTTAACACCTGGCAAAAGATGTCAATTAAGAAACAATTGTTAATGATACTAATATTTTTTGTTCTAGAACAGTTCCTACCTTCCTCAAACACAAATTCACCGATTTATTCCAATCTTATTGTGCTACAAAGGACTACATGCATAAGAAAAAATTAACTTAATAAGGTGTTGATACGAAATATTCCACAGGAGAAAACTATTGCGTTTAGTTTGAAAATTTTATTTCATTGCATTATAAAAAGAGTTATTTTAACTCAAAATGTGCATAAATGGAAATTTCCAAGCTAATAATTCAAAATAAATTTCAACAATTTTGCTCTGCTTAATTTACCAACTTACTCACCATTCTCCTGCAATAAGAAAAATTCTATTAGAGGATAGAATTGAGTCATTGAAGGAGTAAATAAACTACATAACTATAATATAAGTAAACCGAGGTGTATGGAAAAGAAAACATCTTATTTTCCAAGGGTGAGTAACATCTTCTATTAAGCCTAAACTGCGGAAATCTACTTTCTGCTGTTGAAGCATTGAACTTATCAATTTTTCAACAATCACCGCATGAATTTATGAACCTTAACCTGAATTATTTTATTTTAGATTTTTGGATCTGTGCTGTATTTTAGAGCATCCATCGGTGACCGTGGGAAGTGGAAGCTAAGAATGCGACTCTGTTGACAAGTAAAGGATGAAAACAATGAATCTCGAGGTTCGTCTTTCCTTTCTGAACTCCTATAGAGAGAAAGGATAACCTCAGGTCGCGTTCCACATGTGATGTAAGCTTCATAACCGTCCATATCTAACGGGCCAAATCATTCATCTTGGCCCGTACGATATTGGCCCAAATGTGACTATTCTATCAGAGGAATTATGTAGACTTATTGTTCTCTTAAGAGTTATAATAACCCACCCACTATCTCATGTCATTTAAGAAAGTTGATGGAAACAGATAATGTTTTTTCTTTGTCTTTAGCCTGAGTTTTATTTAAGGCTCTCGCGGCTTTGGTTGATAAAGTGATGTCCTTGAGGACAGGTCTCTCGCTTGCTACCTAAAACAAACTGAATGCAAATGCCACTGAAACATGCGAATTTATTTACAAATTTATAATGCCCAACTACTTTTACATTATTTTTGAAGGTTATGAAGTGACAATCACCTGATAATCTGGAATCATAGATAAAATAAGAGAATGGATGGACCAATAGGTTACGATATCTCAGGGGAATGTAGAAGCCATTAAATTGGCCAGTTGGTCATATTGAATGGATACGCTGCGCATTTAATATGCCGGAAATTTAGTCAACAGTCACGGAATTTCCGCGGTAAAATGACGGTTTAACAAGAAAGATGCAAAATGGAAATAATTTTCCTGAAAATACTGCAAGGTCAAATCAATGTATGGACAACTTGCGCATGATAACACAATAGATGATCATTTATTGTTTAAACTAGAGACTTCATTTTCATTCGTCTAGAAACCATGTCGTTTATTATTTAATCTATCTATGCGATTTATACATCTTGTCATGATGGGCTGTCCTTTTCTAGTGTCTAAGTTCTAGAGTCTGCAATAATTGCTAGAGGTGCCCCAAGTCACGCGCTGCTAAACTAGAGGAACTGAGTTATTCTTCATTTTATATTCGTTCTGAGATAATGGGTGACACATTAGAATGGGAGAGGTCCTCATTATTTTGTGCTCTGACGACATATTATAATTGAATTTGGGGTGGATATTCTTGGGAAGTGATCTCTAGCACTCAGAGTGGTAGCTGTATACTATCGTATTTTACCGTATTTTCCACGAAGATGGCTACAAATACAGAGTAGTTTTTCTTGCAATCTAGGGTATTTGAATCTATAAATACAATCAGTTCTGGTAATCGACGCTTTATCAGCTAGAAAGTGCCATTGTCGTGACCCGAAGAAGGTGACACGAACTACTCAAGCGAGGAAATGAAATTTTAGGTGGTGAAATTAATTTTAATTCGAAAAAAAATGACAAAAAATGATGAATGGCAAAAGCTGATGTAAGAAATAAAAAAATACGCAAGAATTTAGTCTTTTGTTGGGAATAGTAAAAAAGAAATCCCACGATTATTTTTTTCCAGAAACATGAGTTGCTCGTAATATATAAAGAATACCTTTACCTATTGGTAAATTTATCGATCCCTTAACTCATACTGCGGATCATAGGAATGGACAAACAAAAGATTTGCTTCTAGGATGCTATAAGCGTGGTCTATTAATTCTGCCCAACTCCATTAGTAAAAGGGCGGAAAAAAATAATTGCTCTCTGCAGAAGACGTGAGGGAAGCGCATATTTGGCCGAATGTCTACTTCCAAGTAATCTGCTGTGATACATGACCGCTTCAAAAACACGGGAAAACCAAAATAATCTTTTTTGCTAAATGATTCTTTTTTACCCTTGCTTATTTCACTCGGATATATTTTGTATGCTGAACCTAACACGTGGATGCTATTATATCGTTTCATGTTACTATGACCTTATTTCAGGTGGAGAGGTATGAATTAGGAAATACTATTCTTTACTATCATTTTCATGGTCCGAAGTAGGTGTATTTTTTCTTCTTTCATGTGTTCTTATTTTCGAGCCCGTAAAGGTATATTTTCTCGTCCGGAAAACAAATGTATATATTCGGAGGGACCCGACCGCTCAAGGGGCTCCTAATTCAACGAATCTGCGCTCTCTCCACTTTCATTCCAGCCTCCTTCCCCCACAGCACCCCTCAAGCTCCCCCGCCCCCCCTCTCCGCCCCTCAACCCCATCGCCGCTTTGCGAAGGCAACGCGAGACACCAGGGGTCCCCCCGGAAGAAAGCTTTACAGCACGAGAACGGGGGGCGAGGGCTGCATCGAGAGCGAAATTATTGATAATGTTCTCGGATCAATACTTCTCCCTTTTGCTTCGAAATCTTCCGGCATCATCTGTACCGCGTCCCTCTGAGCGACCTCTTCGTCGTCGGTGACCCTCGGCCAGTGTGCAGGGTTTTGAGAAGGACGCTGGATGCTTCCGTTCTTTGCCGCGTATCCATATCCAGAGGGCCTGCGCATATGCCCATCATGAGCTGTCGCGGGTCGGAAGATTAGTTTTGCTGCATCTGCCCTCTCCAGGCTTCATTCCAAAAGCTTTTTATTCACTTTTTCTGGTTGTGGATGTGTTTGATAACATCATAGGACCCCACTGTAATGTCCGTCACCATTTACTGAAATGCTATACTTTTGGTCTTCCTAAGATATTCTTTCCATTTGCTTTGCGTTCAAAGTTAGTTTTCATGAGACATTTGTATAACAAATTAGTGTTGTGTATTCTATGTCAGATTGAAGAGTAGCTAGCTTGACATTCCGCCATTGAATCTCATCAATGAGTGCTGAATGCTTAATATAACCTATCATTTCTGGGGTGCTGAAATTATCCGCCTGCTAGATATCTTGGATTATAAATTAATTAGCAGAAGTTATTTCGTCGTCACCACTTACTTTCATCTCCCGTGTCGCAAGTTCTCATTGTCACCTTCATGTGGGAATATTTTATGCTCTTATATCTTTCCAAAGGCGTTCAACATTCACAGAGTTGACGTAAATGATTGAAAAATCAATATTTTCCATCTTCGCAGCACATTTTCATGAGAAGTTCTGTTCAAGGAATTTAATTCCATAGTTCTCAGATTTTTACTTTAACATATAGCCAAGAAATCACTCATCCACCTCAATAGGTGTTGGTGACAAATTTAAAGTCTCTAACGCTATGACCATCGTTAGGATTACCTGCATAATGACATCATCATATGAGAATACTCTTCGGAAGCGCCATATTTAATTTACTAGTTCTCGGTTCTTGTGAGCTCCTTATGAGCGGAATGGAGTTACAATTCTTCGTAGTTTCCAAGGATTCATCCCACCACAGTCGTGAATGTTGTAGTTGCCAGTTGCATATCCGCGGAATGGGGGGAGGGGAAAATCTTCTCCCCAAAAGATCAGGTGAGCAACAGAAAAAGCATAGGGATTGATAATAGATTTCATAGTTACAATAAACTATTAGCATTAATAAGCTATAAAAAACATGTGTCTCTCCGATGAGTAGGAACTGGCTTTTTCAGTACCAAGTTGTTCCGGGCATTTCGAGTTGAGCAGCGGAAGACGCCTAAGCCAGCATCTGACGGAGAGGAGATGATTCACAGCTGGGGCTTCGTCGATCCCACTTTGTCTAACGAACGCTTCTTGCAAAGCTGCTTCCCCCATCCCTAGAGAATAAGGGATCCCTGGCGACCAGGCGTGTGGTCACTTGGTCTCTAACAACCTCCCCTGAACCCTTAGAAAGTAAGTGATCATATCCCTTTTATTTGGCGTGGGTTAGCACAGGTAACTTATTTATTTTTTTTAGTTGCTGACTGATTTTGACCGTTTGGGTGCAAGTTAAGTATCATTCCCTCTTCGCCACGCGTACATGCAATCATGTTCCTTGAATATGTCACTTCGTTTTATCCCGCTGATATCTCCTTCGGCTCCTCGCCGCGGGCGCCAGCCTAAGCGCGTCTATTTTATTTTACTGCGCGGGCAGATAAATCGTTTTTGTTCCGTCAACTAAGTGTTCATTACTGGAGTTTTCCCAAGTATCTTGTTCACTTAACAATGCGATCAAGGGCCTGCCCTTAGTAATATATTATGTGGTTTTGCAGTATTTGATACATCTCACTACAGCTGTAACAACCTACTATATTCACGAATCTCACCATGCTAATGACATATTTCACAGTATTGCAATATCTGTATGAAATATGTTAAGTTTAAGTACACATTTAAAATATAAATCAGTGCATAACTAAATCATAACAATATTTCCCTGCTATTATTTTACCTGCGAATAATATTCGCATCGCTAAAACGCGTGAATCCGAAAAAAACTTGTAATATTCAAATAATAATTCATAATTATATATACCTATCCAGTTTACCATTATATAATGAAAAAAAATCCAACGGTGTGAACACGCTTTGACTAAATACAGTTATTTGGTAGTAAGAATACACAAAATAGTTTTCAGTTTAACATGCTCTTTTAAAGTATTGACAGTCAAGTTATCGCCTGCAAATAAAAGTCTTGAAAAAAAACTTCTTTAAAAAAACTTACTTCACTCCTTGTCAAGTCTTAAAAAAAACGTATTAACTTCAAAAGTAACCTTTCCTGGAATATTCGTCCTAATGCCATTCGAAAACACCTCGTTTCAACTCTCATACTCCCACTTTTTTATTAATATTCACCAGTTTACCATGGATTAACCGAGGCATTATCAAAAATTACTAAAATATAAATAGACTTTAATTCATGCGTTCAATGTATTCTTGAATTTTGGAAATTTGATCACGTTTTGTCATATTCACAACAAGTGCGATGGTGTTTTTTCTTGAGTAATAACATGTCAAAGCAACAAAAAAACAATATTGCCCTGCACCAATTTTTTTCAATCTAATCCGTTTCACCACATTATTGGCTGTGCCCAAGAATAATTATTTTACAAAGTCCGTTGCCTTAGCTACGGCAGTATGAAAAATGGAACTTCTTGTAAATATATTTGAGTTGTCCTCAATATCTCCATAAATATGATATTTGTGTCACAGAATAAACGCTCTTTTGAAAGCAAAAGCAAAGGCGCATAGTATTATTACGTCATTTATTAAAAATGTTGCAGGTTAGTGCATACATTTTGATATTAAAAACTTCGAATTATTTTTTCTATGAACACTTACCCTTTGGATCTTGCCCATTGTATTGCATTTAGTTGCTGGAAACCTAAGATATCCGTCCTTGAAGTTTTAAGATGGTAGTTTTTCTTTTAGGGGGAATTAATTTTTCTTTGTCGGCTCGTTCGCTTTTTACATCGAGTTTACGCGGTATCATAGGTAGGCGTATTCTAACATGGCCGTTTTATATCGGTTTGCGATAGAACAAATGTATCATCTGAACTTTGGGGGCAGGTCAAGAGCTAAAAATGAAGAACTTGAAAGTGCTTAATCGTTAAAATTCTGTTGTTGCGTTGTGTTCATCTCGACGAATCCCAATTTGCGATTTGACTGCTGAACCGCTCTAAATATTCTCAATGCTATGCTTATTTTTTACACATTATGTATCTATGAACAAATAAATCTCATCATACTATTGGCTTGCTTCTATCTTTTTCAGATTCTTTGTTAAACGTGGGGCCAAAGAAGTTACATAAAGTCCTTTTGAGGAGTTGAATAATGCTTTCTTATCAATAGCCTTCTATGAATGAGGTACTGTAGAATTCATTAATAGTACAAAGAAGTGTTGTTTTTTAGTTTTGGATATGAATTTCAAAGTACACTACATTTCTTCGTATGAGGAGTAACTTGATCAGAAATAACATGAGAAATTGGCGATTAAACGGCATCATCCCACTTGACGTATGTACCTACCACAAGCGAATGGGCATAGAATGGCTTGCCTGTCATTCAGACGAAAGCCTTGATTCATATTCTGGAGTAAAAAAATAATCAATAACTACAGTGAACTTGTTCTGATGTGAATGGGAATGAGCATCATATGGTTCGTTCTCGGTGTCGTGTATGGTTTTGCCGCGATCAATATTTGTGTACTTTCGAGGGCTTCGTGTACAAAAACTATAAGGATTACAGAATATCAAAAACTATGACTTGATAGCCCGTTTTGTCGACTGTCGGAAGTAGTTTGTCGCGAGCGGAGGGATGGTTGTAAGGTGACGTCACAGCGCTGCGCGTAGGGGTCTAAATTTGGGCTTGTGTGGGCACGGCGCGCGCTCAGTTCAATTGTATCTTGGGAACGAGCTGGTCGATATTAATGATCGAGGTGTCTACGGAGAGCTGAGAACGTGAAATAAACGTTCATAACACAATAATTATAATATGACCATCGAAAATCGGAAAATTTATTTACCATCGGCCAATTGTTCAAGGGTTAGCAATTTGTATTAATGATTTCGATGAATAAATGTTACGTATAGCGTATTTTCTTTCTTTCATTTCAACATTCTTTTTGACAAACAAAACTGAAGAATCTCCCAATAACGAGAGTAACGTGTGTAATTTCAAATTCACGAAATAAAGATCCGATAGGAGTTTTTAAGAATACTCCCTGTAGTTTTTTTATAAAAAGAAGGTTCACCGTACTTTTTTTAATGTTTTAACACATCTCCGCTATTTTCACCGGCGATGAAATCACACTCAAAACCTCTAGTTGCAAGATATTCAGAATCGTTTCGTTGGAAGAATCCATAACAACAGAGCTTAGGCTGCACTAGTCTACCGGAGTCCACCGTAACTATGACATCACATTTAAACACGGCCCTTTAAGTTATCAGTAATCGCAGAAGTTTTAGTTGATGACCAGTCCCCTTACACTCCCTATGCTACCCCATGGAAGCCCTTGTCCTCTTATTGAAGTCGTTTCCTCAATCCGCGGCTTGATTTTCGGGGAGGCAAGCGCGAGGGTTCGATAGGGCAAGTGTCAGTGGGTATTTTCTTTTACTGAAGGAAGTTTGCGTGTGTCGGGTGAGAAGTAAATGAAATTTTTGTAGTTAAAGCTGATGTTTCATTCATTTATTTCCATACATTAGTTTAGTGATGAACTGTGTGCATTTATTCTTCAAAGTGTGTCGAAAGTTTTAGATACTTGCGATCTAAGTGAGAATGCCGTGGACGTGTATGGTACCACGTTCCAATACGAGCTATTAGTCCAAGAAACAGAGAAAACATAGCAATTTCAGGGTTTTAATTGAGAAATGGATGGGACCTGTTTTACATTGCAGGAGGGATGAAAGAAGATCTCCCAATTTGTTTGAAACTCGAGATTCGGTGTCTTTTCGGAGCTACGTGCGTCCAAAAGTTGGTCAATACACGTTTCTTTAATTCTACAAGTCAATATACGATTTTTAGAGTATAAAAAGCATACTATACCTTTAGGTAAATCAAAGATCATTAAATTTCCCCAGAAAAGTTCGATTTGATTATTTTTTATTGCCTAATAAACAAAGCCGTCCAAAACGGCCAATTTTCTAAATGAATTAACTATCACAAAAGCATTTTTTAAATGTTTAGATCATTTTAAAAGGAAATTTTTCCAATTCCAAATTGATCGAGAGTTTATTAAGGTCAATTGGTTAATTTTTTGCCGAGATATGTTAATTTGTTTTACCCAAGACGCTAAATGTTGAAAGCCATAATTCTTTTGTTTATCAACTTTTGGGGTAAATTCAAAATGGATTATTCTCTGGGATGTTTATGTTTTCAATTGTTGATACAAATAAATGAAAAAAATAAAATATTAACTCCTTATTTATTGCTTCAAAAAGGGGCTACTTTGTTAATAAACAATTAGAGCCACATCATATGATGTGGCTCCAATTTTTTTTTTTTTTTATAATATTACCCGTACATTATACGAGTTTATCACTCCGGGCGTAACTAACTTTCTTAATAAATAATAAATCGAAAGCTGGCTTCAAAAAAAGAATTTAAAAAAGTACCCTACGGGTCGTAAGGCCCAAGATAGGGCCGCATTGTTAATAAAAATTCAGAAACGATTCCAACGGCATTAGATAGTCAAAGACGTATTTTTGAAAGTCTTCATTTATTTGAAAAAAAAGCTTTTTAGTTCCTTAAAATAGCGTATAAAATGGAGCGTACTCAGAGCGACCGCAGCGGGAGTGGTGGTGGGTATAGCCGACGAGAGACGCGCGCGCGCGAGACAATAACTGAAAACTGTTATCTCTAAAGATTGACCAGTTATCTTAAAAGATAAAAACCAGAAATGAGCACTTATAGTACCAATGGTTTGCCTGTGCTGATGTAATCTTGACTATTTTAAGGGGGATTTAATATTTATAGAACTGTGAAGAACTGTGATGGGGGATCTTGCCCTCTGTGATAGGTGGCGCCTCTATCAGTCTACGCAGGAAACGGATTCATTAAGATCACATGCCGGGGCGGCAAGTGTCCAGACCGGATCCATGACGTTAGATCACGCGACAATAGATCACGCGACAACAGATCACTAAGACAACACATCACGACGACAATAGATCACGACGACAACAGATCACGCGACAGTAAATCACGATTAAAATGGGAAAATTACTTTGTGATATATTTTCCTTCAATATTTTGCGGATATTTTGCCGCAGATGTGTAATTGGGAGGGGGGCGCTGCGGAGTCGTTCCGAATGTAGAGAGATAACGTTACTGGCATATCTGATGACAGCGCCACCAAGCGGGGAAACGCACGAACTCCTTGAGACTGGAGGCACGGGTAACCTTCAAAGCTACCTGGGGAGGAGGTTATTTGGCGGATAGTTAACGTTTCTTTTTTTACGAATACCCTTTTGAACCAACACGAATACCGACTTGATCAACGGGGCGGCCCCCGGAGAGGACGGAGAGGACCGCCCCGGTCATTACCCAACCCACCCCAATGGTGATTGTTTTGCGTAAAACTACGGCGAGTTGCCCAACAAAATAACCCTAAATGATAATAAAGTGTGTAAGTGTGATTTGTATCATGCTATTAGGAATTATAACAGTGAAATATATCTGATGAAGTGAAACCCATGTTATTAGGTTTATTCTATCTTTCACTTATTTAAATACAGCGTTTTTTGTATATCGTGATCTATTGTCGTCGTGATCTGTTGTCGTCGTGATCTGTTCTTCGTGATCTTCTGTCGGGGTACCTCCAGACCTTCTCTATTCTACAACCGTGTTCATGACTCTTCTACTGCGAATAAAATTGAGTGCAACGTGGTTCTGGAAGGCTTTTGTATAAAATATTCTTCTGGAAGTTGTCCCTTCATTATATTTAGGATTTAGATAACACTTGTTAATCTTTTTGTATTATCCTATCTAGCATGCCTGCAAGAAATTACAATTCCAAATTGAACTGAATAATGCGTACGCACATAGTGTAGTGTGCCAGCCTGAGGCGCCGACTAGTATTTACGAATTCATGATCTAAGTCAATTTATTTGAGATACACGTTTTCGTTTTTATGTCCCTCATTCAAGCTGGTGTGTATTTCTAGTAAGGTTTCAAATAAAGTCTCTTTCCCTTGATGATTATTTCACTTCCTCTTTCCACTTCTAAAACTTTCACGGGGTGTTTCCCCGAAAACAACTGATTTTTGTTGTTTGAAACCCTTATTTTGATTACTGCTTCATCAGAAAGCGTTTTACCTGTAAAACGAAAGCATTCCTTCAACAGGCAAAAATGTCTTTGTTTTCCTAGAGAACTAGAGAATACAACACTTTTTGGATCCCAGCAGTACAACGTGATTTTCCAATTTGGAAAATTTACAGCTCTGTAAGGTACTGCCTTCGCTATTCGTGTCAGTGCGCGGTCAGTGCCCGCAAAAGCACTGGGCTGAAACGGGAAAAGACTAAGACTGGATTTCAAAAACTGATAAACAAAGGACTGCTACAGAGAGTCACCTTCAGCTTACAAGGGTAATGTTGAAGCGAACTTCATTACGTTTGGCAACACAGTTAATAGGCCATGAGAGAGATTTTTCAGGGAAGTACGCAGTTTAGGAATGAAGTTCCTTGATTCTTCAGGTCTGCTCTCTCGCACAACGAAAGGCTATTGAGCATGCTAAGTGATGTCACGCCAGACTTAACATTGCTATTAGCGTCAATCTTTTCACTAAACCGATCAATTATTCTGAAGGATGAATTGAGGAAGTAACGGCGTAATCATGCAAGAGAATTAAAGTAGATCAGACCGGTTCTCATCGGACGAAGACTACTCACAAGCAAACGTCAAACCAGCGAAGTGAGTTCTTTCCGAGGGCGGGAACATCCAATTTCTAAACCTTTTAAGTCCATTGTACAACGGAATTAACTTTTCCTTGAACTGGTGTGACAGCTCTCTAATTTCATCTTCATTTGCTACGGACGCTATTGAATCAGTAGTCGTGAACTCAGGGCGTTAGGTGGAGTAACGATTCCATATTTTCCAATGGCTTATGTAAAAGCATAGTAGCCCGTCACAATCCCATTTCCCGTTACAATTCAATGAAAGAGGCATAGAGGCGAAGAAGGTTATCTGATAGTAGTGACCCTAGTGATTGGCTTGACCACAAGAGGCTGACGTGTATGGGAGAACATAGAGAGGCGTGCGCTGACAGATAATTCGTTGAATGTGGAATCTTTTTCTTTCTGGCGTACCCTCGACCATATACAGGAATAAACAGATCGCGGATAGAATGGGGAGTAAGGAGTTAATAAACCCATAATTAACGATGTTAAATAACTCGCCAATTGGCATAATAATAATGAACAAGAATAGTTATGAGTAAATGTAAAATGATTGACATAAGATTCACAGGAGCACTCACGGACACATACACTCATACAAAACTTACAAATTCATTTTTAAAAAGTTTGATACTTTTATACACTTTTTATTTTTTTAAACACACTACGCGTTAAACAATTTTATGGTATCGTCAGCTGTAGTAGTTTGTTTACGTAAATTATATTGTTGTCGTTGTTAGATACAGAACATTAAATTTGATTTTAATAAAAAGTTTACATTAAAAAATTACAAAAGGGAAATGAAGCAAAAATGAAAATTAGGGTAAAAAAATATTAACACGAAAATGATAACAACAAAAATGTACATACAATGCTTGGCAACAACAATGAAATCAAGGGGTGGTGGTATTAAAAAAACGTTGACCTTTCTCATGTGTATGTTGACGGTATGTTGACGATACATTCGTCGTTTGGCCGCATGGAACAAAGATACTCGAGGAGTTCCTATTACATCTGAGTAGTCAGCATCCTTCGATCCAGTTCACGATGTAAATCGAAAAAGACGGACAGCTACCATTCATGGATGTCCTAGTCAAAAGAAAAGATGATGGTACACTTGGACATAGTGTGTACAGAAAGAAGACTCATACCGATCGATATCTTCACGCACGCTCACACCACCATCCACAACAGAAGGCTTCTGTTATCAAGACCCTGTTTGATCGCGCCAGAAAAGTTTCCGATATTGATTCCGTCATACAAGAAATACACCATTTGAAGAAGGCATTAAACAATAATGGGTTTAATAACAAATTAATTGAAAGCGTGACATCAAAAAAACCTACAGAGAAGGAGACTCCTAAACCTCTGGGGTATGTTATGCTGCCTTACATTGCGGGTACGACCGATCGCATAGGTAGAATAATGAAAAAGTATAACATTATCACAAGATACAACACTACCTCCAGAGTACGAGATCATCTACGAGAGACTAAAGATCCATTACCACCCACAATGTATGAGGGCGTGTACGAACTTCTCTGCAGTTGTGGTAGATTATATGTGGGGCAGACCAAGAGAGCAATTGGATGCCGATTAAAGGAACATGAACGTGCAATACGGAAGAAAGACTGGTGTCACTCTGCCGTGGCTGAGCACACTACGTTAGAGGAAGGTCACGCCATTGACATCGAGACGGCAAGAGTATTACACAAAGAAAGCAGTTACTTTCCGCGGCTCATAAGGGAGGCGATTGAAATAGAAAAAATACCAAATAATATCAATAGAGAGGATAGTTATAAACTCCCTTATACCTGGAAGAGACTTATTCGAAATTAAGTTTTTTACTTCTCAAAATCATCAACTGCTGGAATTTTTTATTTACTTTTTGAAAAATACCATTGTTGTTCTTAAAAGCCCAAAGAAGCCGGCAGCATAGCACGGCGAAACTTTCGCATAATATTAAATGATTTAATCGCAGAACCATAAACCTGAATACCATTGTATGTTCATTTTTGTTGTTATTATTTTCATGTTAATATTTTTTTTACCCTCTTTTCAATTTTTTTGTCATTACCTTTTTGTAATTTTTTAATGTAAGCTTTTCTTTAAAATCAAATTGTTCAATTGTTCAAATCATGTTCTGTATCTAACAACGACAACAATATAATATATGTAAACAAACTGCTACAACTGAAGATGCCATAAAATTGGTGTAACGCGTAGTGTGTTTTAAAAAATAAAAAGTGTAGAAAAGTACAAAACTTTATTGTAATGAATGTTAAAAGTTTCTACAATGTAGAGCCTGAAGCTGTGAATTTTAAAACTTACAAATTTCCCCCCCTCACAAAGATTGGAGAGATCTACCCCTGGAAGCCGAAGTAACCATTTATGACTTCCTAGCCAAGTATTATTCAAAATGCGTCTTTATCCACACAGCATCCCCATTTGTTTATCCTCAGTGCTTTCCTCTCTTTCCTTTGTGTTATGGCAATAATAATACTTGCATTAGCTTGCATATGGATACTTAACACCGAGCCTTTGAATCATTTTTGACGGAAAAAACTCTTAGATGAGTTTTTGCTGTTATGTTGTGGCCAATGCATACCAAATACGATAATTTTTCCACAAAGATTTTCCCTCAAGTCAGTTGAGAAATATTCTTTACCGTTGGACATGAGGCATACAGGATTGTACTCGATAACTTGTCTCTTGAACTCATTGTATTTTTTTAAATTATTCCTTCTTCGGGAGGAATACTCATCACAATTGTTAAATTTTTCTGGGACCTTTGACCTTTCATATGCATCAAAATGGCATTTATTTACCAGTTCTCGCTCAACATTTTTTACATCTGTTTTTTTTTCGCTCGTCACTAACGCTTCACGCCGAACCGAAAGCCTCCTTCCTTTTTATGGTTTCACGCGCGCGAAATCCAATGTTGAGATCGCAAAAATGAATAATCCACGAGCATCATCAAGTCCATTGAAAGCCTTGGATCTCCGAGCATTGAACCCGTATCTGCCCATACCCCTTACATGATCCCTGTAAACCCCGCACCACCCGAACTCCTGTTACCCTGCAAATACATCTCTCCAGTATGAGAGGGATTCACCTTCCCCCCATACGTCTTTTTTTAAGCCTTCGCCATTCCCTCAACTTTGTTTTACGCCTGCTATCTCGTTGCGCAGTTAGAATAAGCATCAGTTCGAGCTATTTAGAGAGAAAGTGTGTAATACTTAGACGGCTGCAAAAGAGCTTGATTTATTTCTTGTCACTGTGCGTTTGACGGTGTAATTCTGGGGAAATTAAAATTTCCCCAGAAATTAAAATTTCCCGTCATAAAAACTAAAACCGTTAGAAAAAACAGCTCTTTACTTTTCTATTTCGGACGAAAAACAGCAGTTTTGATGCTACTGTTAAACAGTTACTGGAAAACCTATGCCACACCTACAGTCAAGGTGCTTCCGCCATTCCACAAGGCAGATCATCTATTCTGTTGAGGCCCAAATGTGGATGCGCCTTTCATGCGTCGATATCCTCCCCATCTGCGGATCGGGCGGAGTCTTTTCCTGGTCGATTTGGGGAGGGAAGGGGTTAGGTTTCTGTTTCCATGGAAACTGGAGAAGGGTGCGTGGGAGCGCGGGGCAAAGTGGAGCAATAAATAGGGGAAGAGAGTCGAGTTTCTGTAGTTGAAAATATGACAATCCAGTGCCGTGGCAATCCATTGTTACTAATTTCCTGAAAATTGCCTTGTTTTAAAAAATATTAGAAGAGGTCTCCCGTCTTTCGTTAATGGAAATTGGAGAGCCGAGGAGCGGTGAAGACAGTCGCAAGAGGAGCTCTTGAGAAGGGAAGAAGAGTAGTTAGAGGTCGGCTGGGACGAGGGTTCGGCTTCTCGGAGCGGTTTTCAGAGGATATTTCTCAAGGTTGTAAAAAAACTTCGTCGAATTACGTAAATTACGAGGGATTATTATCATTCAGGGATCGAGAGATGTTGTTAGTCATGCATGGCATGTCTCCGGTTAACTTTGTAGGTTTATTTACTTGTGGTAAAAACATTCAATCATCAGCAGAATTTGATTTAATTAAGAAGAGAATCAGGAAATCTACTTATTCCCCTGATGTTCCCCAGGTAGGAAACTCGCGAAATGCTAACCGTTTTACTCAGTTTGGCAAAACGCTTGATAAATACTTGATTTCTTCATTGATACTACATTTGGGAATGGCCATAAAGTGAATAAATTAATTATTGATTTATACAAAAAAACATATAACATCAAGATCTTTTTTTTTTCTTCCTAAATCTTAATTCGTTCATTAAATATAAACCTTTTAAAGGTATTTCTCTGCATGGTTTTACTGTGCTCTGATGCCAAATTTTAGAATGAAGAGTTTTAGTGTTTCTCATTCTGTGATGGTGTTGCTCTTCACTGACGTAGCGATGGCGTTGCTTACCATCTTCTCCAGTGTGAATATACACTCTGAAGATGATAGCAGGATAAGTTTTCGAAATGGGAGTCATCTAGTGGGAAACCCGAAAACTATTAATCTAAAACATTCATCGGGATTAAACCCAGAATTTTCAATTGTAATTTGTTAATTCAAACGCGCGAAATTCACACGATATACAACTCTGACGGTCATTAGATTGTTAGAATCCGTTTTGCTAATATGTCACCATATACACATTTCTATTTTATTCCAATTTCCTTCACTTTACATGCACTTATTTGAGGCGAATGAGAGGTTTGCGGGCAGTTCCAAACCATGAAATAAATTTGGCAGGAGAGCAGACCTGTAATTTACTATGTATGATGTTTTAGATAAGTTTCATTAAAATATTTCACCAATTCAAAAAGAGCTATTTATTATATGCGTTACTTGAAAACCATTCCAAATCAACTTTTCAACCAGGGAAATTAATGCGTGAATTTTTGTATGTATGTACCAGAAAAATTAAGTTTGTATTATCTTACAAAGGTGTGTCAACCAGTGCAGGTGTTTCTGTAATTTTAATAACCTACCTACCCTTGATCGTGCGATAAAAGTCCACCATTAGTTTTATTAACAGTTTGTAGCCATAGAGTAGCCATGACAATATTAAGCGTTGGAAGGTAATAAATTCACCAAATTATGTTTCACAATATCCATTGTCTTTCTCATTATTACTTGCATATTAGGTAGAACATTAACTGTCTCAAAATGTACCCAGAAGTTTGAGAATACCACTAGCAATCTTCCGATTCATACAAATTAAGGCGTCATGCTAGAGACTGTGGTTTAAGATGTTGATGCACATTCATTGATTATTCAAATTTCATAAAGACACCTGATCTGGGAATAAAACTGCCCATTTAAAACCAACTTTATATTATTTAGATTTTTTGTAATGAATGAATGAGTATCCTTATTCCCGCGGAACGGCACCCATTCTTCTCTTCCGCCTTGTCAAGCCAGCGGGGGGACTTCAATTTAATCACCAATATTCTCTGCGGATTGCGGTATGGAACTCGTTTCCTTATAATTTTCGCCCCAACGCCTGGACTGCGAAGAAAACTGCAAACTGCAAGCCGCCGCTCCGTCTTCCTCCAACACTCCATTATTTCTCTCTCTCCGCAAACCTCTATTTTAGCGTCGTCAAGAGCTATGGGGGATGGGCGTAGTAGAATGTACTTTACGCAGAGTTTAGAACAGCGGCAGGGAATTGCAGGGGATTGGCTACGGGGGGGGGAGACGCGTCTGGGTGTGGTGTGAGGTAAGGAAGGAGCGGGCATGCAGGTGGAGGGCAAGGCTGCGTTTTTATTCCGGGCAGAAAACTAGGAAAGTTGGCGTGGTGCTGGAGGGTGTGACAGGGGGAGAAGTGAGAGGGGAGGGGGAAGGAACCCCCTTCTGGAATGTGGGAAGAACTGGGAGGGAGGGTGCATGGGGGGCGGAAGATGTGCACGGGGCGGTGGAGAGGGCAAATATAGGATGGAGGCGGTGGGGCGGAAGGAAAATTCCGAGTGGAAGACCCGTTTATGAATCTTTAATGCCTACCGTCTGCGGGATGGGGCGGGGGGGGGGGGCTGGGGGAGGAGTAGTGTGTGTATATATGGGGTAAGACGAGGGAGGGGAAGAGTTTGGACGAGAAATAGGGTTATGCTGGGAGGCTGTATTGGTGGTGGTGGTGGTATTGGTGTGGAAGGCATGGTTCCGTGCGGTGGAAAGAAACGAAGACGGTGAGGAGAGGGGGTGTAGAGGTGGTGGGGGTATTGGAAATGAAAAAGGGAATAGGGGATAACAAGGGGAAGGGAATGCAGAAGAGTGGGGCAGTGCACTTAGGGCCCTCAAGACTTCCCTCCCCTTGCCTCCTCCCACAGTTCTCTCTCCCCCACCTCGGCGGCATCGGCGAAGGCGACCTCAGAAATATTTAGAGTGACGGCTTGCAGCGGCGGCGTTGGGGCGCGATGCTTCGGAAAGTTTTCGGGCGCGGGGAGGTCGGAGTGAAGAGGAATATATGGATGGAGTGTTTGTAGACATGAGGTGTGAGAAAAGAAGAAACCGATGATAGAATTGAGGGAATATTTAGGACGATCCTTCAATGACAATAACTAAATGGCTCATTTTGGTACCATTTCCACAATCATTATTACTGGTTACAAACTAGGTGGGTTATTTTGTAACGTCACCTTTTTAGTATATCTTACTGGAAAGGCAGGAGATCAGTTTCCCTCTCTTAATGATCGGCTCACGAATGGTTCGTGAATTGTCGAAGCTTCAATTTCCTAACATCAAATAAAAGATGCCAAGACTAGCGAATACCCAGATTGCTCAACATCTCACGGAAGATATGTTACACTGTACATACCACGAAAATATAAATACAGGCAAAACTACAAGCGACATGTAAGCGATCACTCAATATTTTAAATAAAATTAAGTGCATCTAATTAGTGTTCGATTCACAAGCACGGGAAATATCTACCAAGAACGTAGATGTTAAGGCAATATGTTTTAAAATTATGGTATAAATAACTGAATTCCATTCTCCATACACTGGCGGATAGGCGCACGAAAACAAAGGTATCAGCAACATTATCTGGGAAATATTGGTACGAAATATATACACAGTTAATTCGAGCTAATAATAACATAAGAATTTCAAACAAAGCATAACTTCAAGTACCCTTTGAGTTGAAAATGTTGAAGTTGAAAATGCTTGAAAGTATTTGAATTGAAAATGCTGAAGTTCTTCACGTTTAGCAATTTACAACAATACGATTTAAAATCGTTTGTATCTTTCTCGCCCTTGTTTATTTTCCAACTCAAGCTTCAAGTGGAAACGATGGTGGCTCCATGTCACGTTTTTTATGACAGGTGAGATGAAACGAATGTCAGGCGGAGATAATGAAACGGATCAAAAGTCGAAAGATACGGATCAGAGCGGATGAATCGTCTAAAAGACCAGCACATGACCGGCAGTTCACCGCTTGAGATCCGAAGATTACGAACTACGAAAAAGTGACATTTTATGACGTATTCTCACTAAAGTGAGATTACAAAATAACCCCCTAGGTATCGTTGTTTTATAATGTTATCCGGTATCCATGGCCTGATGCTGTTTTACTACAACAAAACATAGAAGTAAAAAGTAAAGACTGGTGTGATTCCATTGAGTTTTTATAACGATTTCTTAACATGAATTAATTTACAAGAGGAAGGTTGGGGAGTTCCCTTCGAAAAAAATTGCTAAATGCAACTCCCTCTCGCAATACATAATTCATCAACCTTTTTGTATCATCATCACCGGCGACCATAATTCAACATTTGGCAGAGTGAAAGAAGCATTTTGTGGTGGTTTTGATATGATTAACAAGTTGATACCGTTTTTAAATGAAAAAAGGGTTAAAACGAATTAATGTTTTATGATAATTATATATTTACATATATTAAGAGGTGAATATCGACAGATTTTAACATAACTTGGTAATACGCAGAGCAAGATGACCTCTTTAAGATTTAAGATTTCTTTACGAGGAGGCTTATATATGATTGCCTGATGATTATACACTTCCACGGTAATTCCTCCACTTTCCTTATCGCGTTGATTAATTTTTGTATTCATTCATGCCTCAAGAGTATGAGTGATTGGTTTGCCTCTTCTGTTCCAAAGATATAGCAGCAGAAGTTGGTAGGCATGATGGCTTCCATTAGTGCTGAGCAATACGCGTCGTGCTAAGGAAAGTTCGACTAATAAATTTATATTGTCATTTGTGAGTTAAATTGCCTCTCGCAGTTTCATTTTCAACGTACGGGCCTAAGTAAGGCAATCTTGAATACTTTAAACCAGAGTCCTCTGGTTGGCCGTTCTCAGCACTACTCCCTCATAGGGTAGTAGTGTATTATCGGCAATCCAGAGGACTCTGCTTTAAACTGATTTAGTGACATAATATATCGTTAAAGTAACTGTCGGATGATGCATCCCCGCCAAATCCTTGATGTAGATATTGCGATTGATAAGTTAATAACAAGCATGTTGATCTTCATACGACAGTAAAGGATTTGATGGATAAGTTCTCGCTGTGTAATGGTACAATAATTGAATTCAATCCTTTCTGGCGTAACTTTGTGGAAGTCCATTTTCAAATAATGACAAGGCCAACTATGTTTAAATCCACAAAGTATTTTATTGGCACAACTAGTTTCAACGCTACGGCGTCATCATCAGGTAATTATTGATGGCGCAGTAGCGTTGAAACTAGTTGTACCAATAAAATACTCTGTGGAACTAAACATAGTTGGCCTTGTCATTATTTGTACAATAATTGCTTAAAGTAGTGACTTACAGTTACTTAAATCTTAACTTTGCATTTTAAAAACACACAATAATGCCGACTCACAGACGTTTGCAATAAAAGGCCGTTTCACCGAAAATAAGGTGTCCAGCACCGAATGTGATAGTTTCAAGTATTTCGGACTCCTTGATAGTGAGCGTAGATTAATCTACTAACAATATCCCCAAATCAACTGCTGCAGTTGTGAATCGAGAGTTAACCACACCTCCGTATGTTGTACCGTTGAAGTCCCATGGCGGGAAACCTACTGCGCCGCAAACTATGATCGATACGGCGCCGAGTAAGCCGGACAACGATCTGAGTACAATTGTGGATTCTTTTCTGGAGGAGAAAAATAAGCAAAAGGACGGCAGTGGTTTTAAGGTGTACTCTTCACGCAAGAAACGTAGAGCAAGTACTCGAGGTGATCAGTGAATGACTATCTGTTGGTACCTTGTCCCAAGAAAGCACACGTTTACATGTTAAACCTGGGCCCAGAGTCAAAATCTGTTGATGCGGATAAGTACCTAAAATCAAAATTAGATTTTTACATTGCTGTGACGGTTCTAAATCCAGAGGACCATATTCCTCATTTGAAATTACAGTGAATGTGGAATATTATAAAAAATTATCTGGCCCTTCTTTAGGGGCTGTTTACGTGGAAATCAACCGGTTTATTCTTTTTCGAAGGAAATATTTCAAGCAAGGTAAAGGGGAGTATATGACTGAATCTGTCCAACAATAAAAGTTTATCTAGTTGGGTGTGGAGGATGAGCCACGGGACAGTGTTAATCATTCCTGATTATCAAAACTAGATACAAATGTAATTGAGGAATTTGTTATTGACATTGATAATTGGGCCTACGTAAAGTTATGCATGTAAATATTCAAAGTTTACGTTTAAATATTTATCAATTAGAGAATGCCTGATGTCTTTTGCCTGACTGAAAATTGAATGAATTCAAATGAAATTGCTAATTATCATTTAAAAGATTACTCAATGGGTAGTAACTAACGTCGAACCACTGCTAGGGGTGTTGGTGTATGCATTTATGCCAAGAACACAATTAATATTAGTAAGCCTAAACATGTACCTTCCTGTGATGATTTTGATTTTGAATGTTGCAGTACGATCATTAACTTCAAAAATATTCAATTCCCATATTTTGTTGCATAAATATACCACTGGCAATATTCCCATCATTCAGAATAGCTTAATGGAGACACTATGCCTATTCATGGGCAGTGCATCGAAGTCTATTATATGTGGAGATGTCAACTTTCAGGACTCTAGTTCCATTACATCCCAATTAAGATAAATTTAATGTGTTCAACATAAAACCACAAGTTTTCCAATCTACTAGACAAAACTTTCGCAATGAAAGCACTAACGATAACATTGCTTCTCTCCTCCACTTAACAGACACCCATATTATTGATGTTACCTGATCTGGTCACAATTCTCAGCATATCACTCTGCAACTGACGGAAAATAATTGCAATTATGTTCCTGATTACAAATATATGATTCTTACCAAAGAGAGCTAAGAGGTCTTTTTCCATGGATTTGGAAAAGGAGAAATGGGACTCACTCTACTATTTTGATATCTCATTTGAGGATAAGTTTGATAAATTCCTTAATATTTTTAAATTTCACTATGACTGTAATTTTCCCCTTAAACGGATTCAGCACTTTACATCTAGGGTAACAAAGAAGAATTATTACATATTGTTTTACCCCATGGAACCCAGAGGCCTCAGGGCCTCTTGAGGAAAGACTAGGATGGAAACATGACTAAATACCTGGGTTTTTTCCACATTACATCATCTTCCTCTGACGACAGTACACGAGGACACTCAAACGGTGTGAAAACGATAAAAAGGATAAGCCCCCTCCTTTCCCCAACGGAAGGAGGGGAAGTGCGACGCTGATGACGCGGGGGCCCGTGCCAATCGCCGATTAAAAAGGACTACGACCTTATTTTTGGGACATTGGCAACCCGCCTTTGCCTCTTCCTGTGTCTTTTAATGACCACACCCCACCCCCGCGTCGCAGCTGAAATACCATGTTATGTTCAAGTCCCGCCTGGGGTGGATTTTTCACTTCCCAGGGCATGGTTGTGTGTGCTCGTCCGTTGTTGATTGTTTATCCCCCCGATGCGAAGGCCTTAGGTGATGTTTTCGGTGGTCATGGAGCATAAGTAACAACAGGAATTTTATGATAATGCGATAAACCCGCCATTGGTCGCGCTATGACATTTTCTCTCACACCAAATTTAAACTTGTGCTCACTTTGTTACCATGAGTTAGAATAAGTTCCCTTTCCTTCTAGCTGACCCTACCTCTTCCTATTGATCAACCGTCTCAAAAGGTATAAATGAAGCGTCCTTAGCTGTGTAATGATATGTCTGATACCGTCGGCTACAAGGTGTGAGACTTTTCCTCATCGCGCGACCACTGACGTTAGTGTTTTTGTATCACTCAGTTGCGTTACACTTTCGCAACATGCGGTCAAAGTTGATTCATTTCGTGGAGAGCAGATATTTTAATGCAAATTTATGAGTAATAAGAATGTATGTCCTCAGAAATATATATATTTCTTCTTGAGAATAGTAATTTTCTTTATTTTTTTCCAATAGTATCATCACCAGTAAAATTAGCAATGATTACGTAATTGTATCTGTAATTGTGTATATGTGGAAATCATTGTTTCAGATGAACATTAAGAGAAATAAAAGACACTGTCTCCGGCCTTACTCTGTGGAACTCCTTCATTTTAATAATATAAGTGTTCATATGTGTTTATTATTATTAAAATGAAGAAGAGAAATAAATTAAATCTAAATATAGTGTAATATGTTGCCAATAAACGCTCTATGATAGATAATCATTGTTACATCTGAGTGTGAGAAAAAGTCTCACACTCGACCGCTCGCGTGATAAGTAGCTTAGCGACCACTCCCGGGTTAAAGAACTCAAGCTTGAAGGCACACGATGCCGCTTTGGGAAATTCTGTTTCGGAAATATTTGGAGAACATAAGCGCCGAGCGCCCGGTGGACGGTTCCGTTCGGTTTTTGTGTATTCCCAAGCGAAGTCCTTAAGCCCTTATATCCCATGCCATCTCTGCACATCGGCATTTGTGCCCTTGATCTCATCGTCCGCACCACGGAGGCCACGAGTGAGCAATAGGACGCCGTGCTACGCAGTCACCCCTCCACCCGCACCACGTTCACCGCCGTCGCTCCCTCGAACCACACCCGCTGGAATGGACGAGGCGACGGGAGTTGGAGAGAGAGAGGGAAAAGAACGAAGTGGATGGGGAGAGAGAAAAGAGGGACAAAGGAGGAGAGAGGTAAGAAGAGGAAATCGTCTCTTAGAGGACGAGGTGTAGAATAGCGAAAGGGGGCGGGGGGGGTGAAAAAAGGGTAGTTCCCCCGTGGGGGCAGTTGGTTTACAGGCAAACCGCGGCCCCGTCGCATATTATGAATATGCAATCCTCGTCCAATCCAACGCCGTTTTCCCAGAGGCGCGATTCTTGAGCCCCTAGACGACAAGGGGGTATGAAGTGTGCGGCTTGGTGGTGGTGTGGAAAAAATGGTGGGAAAAGGGGGACGGGGGGGTTTGCCGGCGTAAGGCGGGAAAGGGTGGAGGTCTGAGGGAATCCCACGCCCTTGTGCGTGAAGAGGGTAGGCCGAGGTCCCGCGGGATAGGGCGTGTAGTACACCACGGGAGGACGCGGGGATAAGGATGGGTGGGGTGGAGGAGCGGGAGGCGACGGCGCTTCGGATGCGGCAAAGGAGGAGTGGTGGTCCGGGAAGGGGTGTTGAGAGGGCGCTTGTCTTCTTCCTAGAAGCGGGTGTGGAGTGGGAGCGCTGGAGGCACCGGTGGTGCCGTCGCGGGGACCGGGGGAGCAGTTGCGGGTGCGGGATGGGTGCGGCGGGAATGTCAAATTCATCTCTTCTCCCTCTCTCTCTCTCCAGGTTGACCCAAAGCACACGAGGGGTCGCGCTCCCTACATATAAAACGCACTCGAATACGTCCAACTATATGTTGCGCCCCTGGCGCTCCTGGGCGGTGAGACCGCTCAATGACTTGTGGCTAGCAATAATACTATTTAATGTTCTAGAACTTGAGGCCTTTGGAACAACTTACAATATACAAAGCAATAATAATAACAAACCATTTATCATAAGTACATGTTATGAGCAGACACTTCTACTGACCTATATATTGCATTTCATTGAGAACACACCACTAAGTCAATAAATACACTGCAAAACATGAGGATATGCCACAAAATAATGCATTACAATTAATACAATTAATAAAGAACTCTTACAGAAAGCTGTTTCAATTTTTAAATCGCAACTGCGACAAATTTCTCATGCAAATAATGGAACATGGAATAGGCGTGGCTAATATTCCGGGATTAACTCCGCGTCGATACATCTTAGACGACAGTTTCGCCGGCGTTTCAGCAGGTATCTTCAGGTGTTAAGTGTGGATGCAGGTTTTTGTCTATCTTTTATATACCTTTATACCGCGCTGTATTCTGGTTGGCCGGTTCTGATGCCTGAACAATGACAGTCTAGCTCATCAAATGTGGCGGGCTGAAGGGCGAACATTATAGTTGATTTATTGAGAGGATTTAACCCTTAAATAATTTAACGGACGGTTTGAATAATCCACCACCTACACTTGAGTCGCACTACGAGCTGAACAAAGAAAATCTTGAGGAGTTTCGCGGGGGAACTGAAATGTCTTGACTTTGGTGACTACAAGGTGGTCAAACTCTCGATCACTAAAAATTGAAGCCAAAATCGGGCGCTGTGGCGGCGGGGTAACGTCATCGCCTGCCAGTCGGAGGGTCCCTCATTTTTCTTCATCTGCAGGCGGTTCGAGTCCCGTCTGGGTGGATTTTTCCCAACCCAGGACATGGGTGTTTGTGTTCGTCAGTTGTTAATGTTACAACACCCGATGTAATAGGCCATTGCCAGCTGTTTTCGGGGTAGTTGAAATAAAAAATCGTTAGGTTATTTCTGTCCATGAATGATTCTGATTTAACATAGAATTCCAAAACTTATGAGAACTGGTGGGCAGCTTGGTTATGACTAAACACAACAACGTACACGCAGGTGGACTCATGTCGCTGCAACCTTCTGCAACGATGATCTTTTTCCTTAAGGAGGTTCCACCGCGACTGTGTGAGTCAAAACGAATACTAAATTCCACATTATTTATATTTTGTCCAAAAAATTCAGCCTTCGCTGATGAAATGCGTTACCATTAGAAACCCAAAAGTAAGGTACAACATATGCAGATTAATCCAAGAATGTTTTTTAAATGAGCACTTTTTTCAGCCATAGGAGCCGACCTCAGCGCCATTTCCTACGAATTACCGCATTTTGACTTCAATTACGGCATTAATTCTTCAATAACTAAAAACATAAGGTGGTAAGATGCCTATGTTTTATTTTTACTCAATTCCTCTGGATTATTTCCTTCTTATAAATAGTTTTCCGTAAAAATGGCATTGATATTTTATGGAAAAATACTATTTTCCCCGTGTTTCTCTCATTCCCCCACTAAACACCAGGCAATTCCAAGTTCAATTATAGAAGAAAATAGCGTGGAATGGTGTTATTTTGTTGTTTATATCAGATGGAGGACAACGTTTTCTACAAGTAGACAGAATACGAATAAATGACATTTAAGTCATTTTACGGTGGGACCACCTTGAGTCTTCCCGGTAGTAGAGTAACTGATTGTGATCACCTGATATGGTCCTGCCTTGTGAAAAGATGGCAGTATTTACAAAAGGCAAGACTGTATCTCCGGATGCTATTTAAAAGGGAATGCTTGGGCCTTTTATATTCCTAGAATAACAAAATAGAGAGATGGTTTGAAGATTGGGGACAATGTCTTGGCTGGTTGTGATTATATTAGGTTCTTTGCAAAGTAATGACATTATTACCAGGCAGATGCAAAGTGAACAGACGTGTTTGCGTTAAGACTGCAAAAGGGGCTCCACTGAGACTAGCAGAAAGACTTTATCCACTGCAGTTGCAGTTGGAAAAATCACATCCACTGGCCTCGCAGCCCTACATGCACAATTCACTAAACATTCTCGGACCTGATGACGCTGCATGGAGAAGCCGATGGAGATGCCGTTGAAGGGAGCAGCATGCATCAAGATTACCCGGTGATACGGAGAGGGTGTTGGATGTGGTGGTCTCGTGAAGTGGTACCCTAAGTGGTAGTGAAGTAAGGGAGGTACTCTTAAACTTTCAATATTATTGGCATTTTCAATTTGATTTAAATTTAAAAACTTGAAAATAATTATTTAATTTGTTTTTACATTGACTCAAATATGTATGATTGAATCCCAGTAAATAATAAGTGTTGCTAATTGGCAAAAGCATTGCACTTTCAAATGTGGGAGGATGTTGAATATAGTAATTCATTTATATGAAAAGAATGTTGATATTTATATACCAATGCTCTTTATTTGGTAGTTATATATAATAACTGTAAAAATATTAAAATAAAGGGAAGTGCCGTGTGACTTATAATTACATTGCAAATTTCAAACACACTTTCACAGTAAGAGGGTTCCTGTTGAAGTTCATAGGGAAGAATAAAAAGTGAAAATTGGTGTGCAGGTTTAAAAGAAGCCCCATATGCAGGAATTGTTATTCGTAAATGGTGATGGAGGGGTTAAAAATACCACCACTAAAATATCGATGTAATTCTAGATCTGATAATTTAAAAAAAGTAATAAAGACCTCAGGTGCAAATTAATTCCCATTCAAAGTAAAAACCACGGTAACCAGGGAAATTATTATTTCAAATATTTAGGAGTAAATTATCGGATGTTTATGGTGACAAAAACACAACGTGTAGAACCAAATAAAGCGTAAATAAAACCAAATTCAATTATATATAACTACTTTCTTTTAGCCATCCAATAGTGAAAGTTTTCAACTCGTATGTTCATATCAACTAACTTAAGAAGTCAAAAAAGCTGCACTAAATCCAAAGCTTTTCTTATGTCACTATAAGTTAAAAAAACGAGGTTAAAATGGTAAAATATATTGTATTTATGTTGTTTTCCTACATGTTTGATTGATTATACAGTCTTTAACAATCCAATAGTTACAATTGTAACAGTACATCTAGAGTACAACTAAACAAAACAAAAAAGAAACCCTTACATCGCGAGAGATGATTTTCTCATGGTACTAAAACCTATAAATATTTGCAGTGTAAATAACCCCGTTAATACTTTAATCGGGGTTTTACTATTCTCCTATCGGTTTTGATTACAATCTGTAATCCTACAACATTTCAACTTACTAGGTCACATGGATGTCCTTCAAGCAGGCTTAAAAAACATGAGGTAAAAACCTCACTTGAACATGACTTGGCATGATAGGCAGAAAAATACTAGATGTAACTATTTCATTAATGTTTGTCTGTCCGTCTCTCAGTCTACCTAAGTCATTGCAAAGAGAGGTTTTACCCATATTTTCAACTATTGACCTTATAAAAAAAGCATTGATTTTGCTTGATACAGCGGTTTCTTTTTTGCTTTATGAAAATTACATGTACCCAAAGATTTAGGGTCATTATTTGAACTATTTTATGGCTAAAAGAACACAAAACCAACCGAAAAATATACTAAAAATAATAAATGACAATTTAAAAGATTCTTTTACTCTGGGATGTTTTTTAAAACTTTCATCTCTATAAGAAAAGGACTGGATTCTGTGAAGGGGTTCTTTTTTTGCATTATCAAATTACATGGGAACTAGATACAAAATGAAAGATTTCATTATTAGATGGCTGAATGAATGATTCAATTATTTCATTTGATATTCCGTTTTTCTTAATATTTTTACGAAGAATTGCGTTTTTTTCTTTAAATACTTCCAATTGTTAACCATTTGAACAATAAAAATTATAACTACCTTTTCAACCGAATGATGACCTGCAAATGGGAGCTTACGTCTTAGGCGTCATGGATTATATTAAGTATTCTACATGTGAATTACTGTGAGATTTTATTTGGGAACGATTCCACCATACCTACTACATTCGTGGTTTATAACTCCTGTACATGGAATTTGAATTTTGCAAGTCACATAATGGGGGTTTCTTGTAATAATTTTCAGCTATTTAAGTGTCTTCTTCTTCCCGTAGAGTTTCAAAGGACACCCGTCTTAAATTTCATTGAATTTCAACGGGTCTGTGACTTGAATTTCAACGAACTCTTGGTAAATAGACGAATATCCACATTATTTGACACATACAAAAGAAACATTTTACATTACTTTTTAATGAACGCTAGCTCAATGCCTTTCTACAACCGGGTCAGTAGCTTGGATACTGAGATATAGACTGTGCATGAAAGTCTGAATCTACGGAACATGTTTCGTTTTTCATAGAATTTTGTTCCTTGCATTCATATTTTAATTTTTTTTCGGATATGCTTACATTGCACCCGGTGTATGCGTCTAATTGTTAATGTGAAACTCTATCTTTTAAATTTCTGAGTGAGAGAAATTCGCCAGTCTAGCCAACCAGAGCAATTGAAGCACGTTAAGGGAGTTGTCAACTTAGCACATCTGCCTTCACGTGGATTAACACCTCAAGCATCTTCTACTGTTGCGATGGTGAGAGGGACCATAATGGCTTCAACAACCAACAAGTGCATGGCCATCGGCTAACATGTTACCTTCTGCCTAGGAGGTTGACGAGGTAAGAAGAAAAATTTTCAGACAACGCAACAGACATCCAAAGGGTGCGAGGACGCGCCCGAGGACGGTACTGTGCTTTTTCTACTGACGGGAGTAGTAAGAGTTACCATTATGTTTGGCAGCTCTTGCATTTCATTGTTTTCGGATATATTCCTTATTCACAAGGCATTTACACTCATCATATTGTTACAGGTGAATAAGAAAATTTAAAAATCATGCCACGTCAGTCTGGACTGGGAACCTTGTACTGCATCTGACTACTGCGCATTGTATCCTCAATGAGGAGGCAACGACAAACAGGCATGCTAGTGTCCACACTATAGACACGTTCTCTGCTAAACACCCTCGCACTGTCCTTCCGCAAATCGAAACTCAAAGTGGCTACTAGTGCGTGAATCGGCTTTGTGCGTTCCGGGTGAAGATTTTTTTATATCGCCGAAGATGAGGCTACAACTGATTTTATGTATTGTAACAGTATATTGTAAGCAGATGGCTGGCATTTACAAACTAAATTTCGTGTAAACTTTTCATACTCATTACGCTCGATTTGTCGTCATCAGGCCATTATGAGACATGATGGCCTGATGAATACAATCGTCGTGGAGAAAGTGAATGGAACAATGGACAAGGAGGGCCTCTCATGTGATATATGGAACAATAGTGAAGGGTGTGAAAAAGAAGAAGAATATTAAAATGAAGAGGTAAGTCTATTAGAGGGTCCTGGAAATTTGTCTAATGAATCGGAAGTAATACATAAGTTAAGGGTGAAAAGTCGTGACGTTTTACCTTGTTTTGTCAATTCTTTCGGGCATGATGAGAATTGAGTGCCATCTAGTGGGAATTGGCAACTTCATAGTGGTAGGAGAGGCCTCCGGTACGACGAACACCTCACGCAATAGATCCCCGCCGTCGTAATCCTCACCCGGCTGGATAGGGCCGACCTCTGTTGCTTGCAGGTGGTCCTTTACCTGCTGAATAGTTTGTTTATCATCATACGTCAGCAATCCTATCATTGGTATGACGCAGCTCTCCAATGGATTCTCTTATCGACTTACCTCTTCATATTAATATTCTTTTTTTCTATTGCACATTCTTCACTACTTGTTTCATATATCCCATCGCCGCTAGGACAGTGGCGGTCCTTGCGGCGATGAATTACGAAGACTTGAAACTCACGGGAACCAAGCATAACACCATGTGATTACTGGTTGAGTTTATGTCTTCAATTCGTCAGACAATGGAAATTCTCAGCGCTGACAAGACATGCAAGTTAAACCTGATAATGCTTCTGAGGTAAAAACGATTAATTTACTATTAGAGTTAGATTAAATTACGCAGGGTAACAAGAGGGCACTGTTACAATCACAGCCGAGCAATCGAGAAGATGGGTTCGAATACTGGCTCCTACGTTTCTTATTCTGTTCCAATTCAACCTTTTCCAACGTGCCACCGCGTTTTTCCTCCAGAAAAAAGTTCGTTCTCAGAACGAATACTTTAGTCGGGTTAGGATCAGCCAAGAAAATTCTGTCCCGGATAGCAACATTTAGTTGTCAAAATAAAACATATCGCTGTGATAGCTAAAATGTTTTGTTGGTGGGACTAAAGATTTAAAAATCGGTTTTTTGCAAGCAAAATAAACATTTTTGCTATCATAGTGATATTTTCGTTCTGAAAACAAATTCTGCTTCCTGGAATATATCTTTCTTCGCTGTCCCAAAAACCAAATAAAACATCCGTTCTGGGAACGAACTTTTTATTCCGTGTTGTACCTACGCTGTAGCAAATTTATTGCGGCTGTTGCAGATCGGAGATTGAATTCAAATTAGAAGAGTATGAGGATGATATTATCGCGATTGTTGGTCTGAAGCGTCGTATGAGGGAATGTGTCAACCAGTGAATCCCCGTTACTGACCTTGTGATTGTAGCTGCGTTGCTATACCAGTGGTTATGCAACCTGTCGAACGTGAACGACTACGTGGCGAAGGCGGGACGCACTGGAGAGACTTATCTCCGCGACATCAAGAAGGAGTGCGTCCGACAATACGACAACTTTGATGCTGCGGCTGCTGAAACGGCTGAAACCGAACCCCTTCTTCCTCTAGCGCCAAGACGGCGCAACATCTACTAGAGCTCAGGAAGAAGCACACGATGGTTGAGCCTTCGAGGGCCGCAGCTGTAGAGAGGAATTGCCACACCTGTACCTCACTGGTGCCGTGCCGGAGGACGTCGCTGGCAATGACTTGCTGCGGTACTCGAGGGACAGGAGGCCTTCGGTTTTCGTAGCTGGCAACGGTGGCATGGAAATCTGTGCGTAATGGTACCAGCACGCCCAGTGAACGCATATTCACTGTTGCAGGACTTTTTCTAACAGCTAATAAAAACCCCACGAATCCTCTCCGTGTCGGAAAAAAAGTTTTTATTCATGATAAGTATGATGTAAGTACGTAAGAGCTTCGTGCACCAGCAGTAGACCGTATACTTAATAATAGTTTAGCCATCTGCGCTACTCACAAAAGAGCATTTATTTGTTTATGTTTACTATTGTTAGTATTGCTGTCATTAAGAACTACTTTAATTTTATGTTTGTGTCAGTTGCATGCATACATATTATAAGCATCATTTTTGCACTAATTAAGAAGTTTTAAACAATTACGATCTAAAAAAAATATATATAAAAAGACTATTTGTCAGTTTTCGCCGTCGGTGCCCCCGCCGCTAAATATTACGGCGTGCACCGCCGCCCATTTTGCCCCCTAACACCGCCGCCGAAGTCACCCTTCTCGGCGCGCATTTCTATTCATATGTCCCTTTCAAAGACATTTAAAACAGGCACCTTCTCTTTTAATATTTTCCCATATTTGTTCAGCATGTACATCGATGGCTGTGGCACAACCTTGAGATTAATGTTTCCTTCCCAGAGAAAATGCAGTCAAATTTTTATTTTGTATGCGCTATTTTCCAGCGAAACTAAAGCGGTGGCTGAGGGCATGTTTCTTATGAATCTTACTGAATTTTCTTTTGTGTCAGCCCTTGTAGCCTCTCCAATTGCCTCGAAACTATTCTTCTCAACACCGACTACTCCTTGCTCTGTACTTCGATGCGCAGAAATTTCATAAATTCGTAATTCCCTTCAGTATTGCATCTCATCATCCGTTGCTACTCCAAAATCAATTCATTATTCAAGTATAGGAATTAGCATGGAAATATAATTGTTACTCGTAAGGCCGAGCGATGCCGTAGAGTTGAGTTAGAGGCCGATATTCTCTCTTATTCAATATTATAGATATGAGCTCCCTAACGAAAAATACAATGAATAGGCCTTATTTGGCATTGCGCGCTTCCTGGCTAAATTCGATGGCTTTATCATAGATTTCTTTCGCAAGGGAAAACCCTTCTATAAGGATCCAAGGAGATGAACCGACTTCCAAGGCTTGTAAAAAATATTGGAATTTTTCTTCGTCTTAAATATTTTCCCCCTAAACAAACTTCGAGAAGTAACTCAAAAATCCAATCCAATTTTTAGCACTGCCGTCGATTATTTTCATTTTTATTTTGGTAATTTCAAATTTGCTTTTATAGCGTTGTTTACGCTATTTTCGCTTCCTATTTCTTCCGGCAGTTGTCGTTCAGTAATGTTATTGATAAATGAAATAACGGTACGGATCGCCTTTTGTACTTCTGCCTCTAAATTGTCCTCACTAACACTTCCTTGGATTATAAGCTCTTTAAGGTATGACTCATTGAGTAAGCTCAATTTATCGTACATATTTTTATGCGTCGCAAACGTCGCATATGCATCCTTTGTACATCCCCCCAAGCTGAGAATTTCCTCAAGTTTATTTACTTCTTTAGTGAACAGAGATTAGTGCCCGTCGGTCCATCATCTCATCAAAATCTGTCTTTTTACCGTTCTAATAACAGCAAAACCTCACTCACCCGATAACAACAATCTATTAGGTGAAGCACTCACTATTTTTTTGTGTCCTGTTATTGTCACCACTATTTATATTGCGATAGAATCTTGAAGAACCTTCCAATTTAATTTTCATTCGCTCGACATTTCCCATAAGGATCCATGCCATTAGATCACGCGACAACAGATCACGCGACAACAGATCACGAAGACAATAGATCACGACGAAAACAGATCACGCGACACTAAATCACGATTCAAATGGGAAAATTACTTTTTAATATATTTTCCTTCAATATTTTGTGGATATTTTGCCGCAGATGTGTAATTGGGAGGGGGGCGTTGCGCCCCCCCTCCACCCTCCCGCCCAACCAAATAACCCTAAATGATAATAAAGTCTGTAAGTGTGATTTGTATCATGCTATTAGGAATTTTAACAGTGAAATATATCTGATGAAGTGAAACCCGTGTTATTAGGTTTATTCTATCTTTCACTTATTAAAATACAGCTTTTTTTGCATATATCGTGATCTATTGTCACGTGATCTGTTGTCGTCGTTATCTATTGTCTTCGTGATCTGTTCTTCGTGATCTGTTGTCGCGTGATCTGATGTCGTCGTGATCTTCTGACGGGGTACCTTCCCTTAACTATAACATTTTTTTAAAATTCAAATCAATAACTACCAAATAAACAACATTGTTAACAAATACCAAGATCCTTTTTTACAAAAATTAATTTTTTTATTGTTGTTAAACATTGTATTTAAATAACGCATATAGATAAGATTCCGGGATATATTTTCTCCTCGTTTGAATATAAATCCAGGCTAATTATTTCATGTTAGGATTTAAATACACATCTTTGCGTATATTAAAAAAATCTAGGTAAAAATGTTCCCTTCTCATCTCATTAATATATCATGTTTGGCGGTACATCTTCTTGGTTGTTGTTCAGTACAAAGCCTATTCTCAGCATTTTTTTAAATAAGGAACGTCAAAAACTAAATATTGTAGCAACAAATGTAACAGTAGATTCCAACATCTTTAGAATCTTCATGGATTAAATTTGTTCTGTACTTTATCCATGTTCTCATTATTATGACATGAACATCTACCTGCTGACTCAGATAATGAAAACATTGTCGATATGATAGCTAAAGGAAAATTTTGCTCTATATTTTACTTAACAGGGAAAATGTTTTGTAAATGTCAAATAAATTAGTGGTGTTTAACGAAAGAGGAATCAGGTATTAGGAGGGTGTTAGAAGTGAGTGAAATTTTTGTGAAATTTTAAGCAACCTGCATGTAGTTTACTTAATAATTTGGATTTATTGCATGCCCGTTGGAAGGAAAATATTGAAATTTAGTTCTTATCAGAGGCGTCTAACATCCTTGGAATAATTATGTGAAAAATTGTTCCCGTGGAGCAAACCAATCATCTTGATCGTGTGGTCACATTAGATACTTAATGCATTAACACCAGTATGGAAGAGATTAGAAATTCATGTCAATTTGTATAAATATTAAGGAAAGATGTAATTGAGATGGAATGGAGCCGTAAAATGTGAATGTGCATTCAGGGTAAGCAAGACGCCGGAAAGAGTTGGAAATCTCCCCTTGGGAGACATTACCGAGCAACATAATCTCTGTCTTTCTCACTCCTGCATCCGAGGAAAGGCGAAGAAACTTTCTTAAAAATGAATGAGCGAATGGCGTTTGATTCAAAAGAGCCGGGTGCATAAATAAGTCAAAGGAAGGGATTTGGCCATGGGAGTAGGCCAAAGTAAAAGGCGGGAAACAGGCGGGTGGGGGAGGGGACGGGGGAAATATTAAGGTCAAATGCGTCGTAAGAATGGGTAGGAAGTGTGTGTGTGTGGTTGCGGAGAGCGTTCCGATTGGCTGCGAGATGGGGAGCGGAAAAATGGAATGAAGAGCGAGGATATAGCGTGCGTGGGGTTGTAGATGAGGTGGCTTGATGAGAAGGAGCAAACCCGTCTTAGTTCCGAAGTTTTGTTCTGTCGGAAAAAGGGGAGAAATACTGTGGGAGCCAGAATAAGGAGAACAGGAATGAGCGCTGGGAATGGTTACAGTACTCTGGAAACGAATGAATACCCGCCCTTGGCATGACATGGTCTTATTCCTAAAAAGGTGGGTTGAAAACTTGTTGGAACTTTCATGAATACTTAATTAGCTTTTGGCACATGTTTTTGTAATGAATTCAAAAAAGATATGGTACTTTTTTCACAGATTTTTATTTCAAGTCGACCGGTTTTGTCGCATAGGTGACATCATCACCTGATGATGTTGCCTATGCGACGAAACCGGTCGACTTGAAATAAAAATCTGTTAAAAAAAAGTACAATATATTTTTTGAATTCATTAGAATGGATTTTCACAAAGTGAAGCCTGAAACCATCGAGTTTAACATGTTTTTGTGTCAGGTAACGTCATATTACCATCATAAAATAAATTATTTGACTTACGATTATCTCAGCATATTGAATTAGGTGTGACACCACTCTAAGGTTTTTACAAACAAATGGGGAGAATCACCGTGGAAAACCGAGGCTGAAGTACATAAGGAAAATAATTAGAATACATGATAACATATCAATAAAAAAGCATCTAACAAAAAGGATGGCGTAGGGGAGAGCTCTACCAAAGAGCAACTAATACAGCCCTTCGGATTGATGAAGGAGGTAAAATAGCACCAACTATTCCATCAAATGTAGCGAGATGGGTAGGAAGTTTGTCCAATGGACAAACATCGTATTCATTCATCTGCGTTCTAAACGTTCAATCTTCCATAGTGATTTTAATGCTATTATTTTCCTTAGTGGCATATTCGCATAATTGAAGAGTGATTATTAATTCACGTTTGATTGAATTGAGCGATTATTTGTATCTGCCAATAGCATTTGTTTGTACAAAAAGTTTTAATTGGCTGAACGTATTTAAAATAATTCAATGCTCATGAGAAACAAGAACAATGTGTCCATTAACTAGGCAATGGTGTGGTAAATGGCACCAAAATGTGGTAATACAATGTAAATAAATCGTCCAATGTTTCTTCCGTTTGTAATAATTTCATTATAATGTTATGACATCTTGCAGCTATGCACGTAACTGAAAGTATGCCCATGCAGATTATGGTTGCATTTTGAATAACCTAACTTTCTCTTTCATTTTTTTAATCGAGATATGAAGAAATATATTACACGGAATTTTTCCATGTAGTTGGCCTTTACTTTAAGAGTGCATGAGAAATGCTGATTGTAGACGATGTCATTTGGTTAAGAATTGGATAATACGACACACGGTCATTTCAGTACCCATCATTCTGTAGATTGGCTTTCTGCGTCTATCTACTTCGTTGTCCTTTCTCTTAGCCACCCCATTCCTTCATAATTTCCTTAAGGCAACCCTCGATTAATGCGGTTTCTCCTTGGTAATTCTTCCCATTTATTATTAATTTATGCATTTATTAGGGTTTCATGTTGAATTAATTACGTTTTCTTACCCGAATGCTTTTATATTTGAGAAAAACAAAATGTGTCACGTTTTACTTTTCCATTGAAATGTCTTTAATGATGTGAAACCCTGATTTTCGATGGCGAAACTAAGGTGAACAATCTCTTTTGAAAGTGAATGGCATACGCTGATTAGAGACCATATGAAAAGAGTGTAACCCGGATGTAAGATTAATACATTGGAAAAAGGGGGTTTATTTTTTAATGAAAGTAAGAGAGACAGAGATCAGAGAGTGAGGAGGGAAACAAAAAAAAATAATCTAAGTGGGATAGAATAAATCAGGAAAGCCATAGAAATGGGATGATTAAATGTGGAAGAAGCTTTTAGGGCTGAAGAACATATACTTTCTGCATCCTTTCTGCATGAGGCTTTCGCAGTTTTTTGTTTCTTCAGATCGGAAACGTCATCACTACAGTGATGAGTGGTTTACTCAGTGGAACCCGGAAGTCCTCCAATCCGAAGATATTCAATTCATGCGCAGATATTCTCAAGCAAACTTCGATGTTGAGCATTCCCCACTAAAGAAAGCATGCGTTGAATTTTAGAACGCACCCTACATTACGCATCACAGGCGCGCATCAGAAAATTATATTTATTTGTATCATTTTGAATTGGTTTTGAATTATAATGACTTATTTTCCAATTCAGAGTTCTGAGAAAACTTCAACAGCTCATTGAAAGTAAGCTTTATTCTGCAGAAACTTTATTTTTCGGAAGCAGTCCGGAGAATTTAACCTTTATTAATTCTAAAGGCTTGAGAGCCTTCACTCTTATGCTTACAAAATAAGACGTGCTTATAAAAGGAAATGTTTTTGGAGCAACTTTGTTTTTTAAAATAGAGCATAAATGATTTGTCTGGCAAATAAACCATACATTTCTACCAATTGATAGAAATAGTTTAAATAATTCTATTAATATAACGCAGGTAATTTAAACACTTGTATGCAAAAATTGATTAATCATTGAACTTTTGTAAATTGATCAAATTTTGCATTCATTCATATCCAACCGAAAGTAGTCTTGCTTTTTGCCAAAACTTCCTCAGCTCACTTTCATGTTATTTTATTATTTCTCTTGAGGAGTTGTAAGCAAAACTATTTTTTAAACCTTGTCAATTGATTTCCCAGCGCCAACTTTAGGAATTATTCCTTACCACTAAACAACTTGGTAAAAACTAAACTCATTGAGCTGAAATCAACATGACGTTATTAAAATGTAAATCCAGCGTATACGCAATTTGCTAGGGTATATAAGAAAACTCGAAAATCTAGCAGAAAATATCAGAGTGCATGAGTAACGCATTGCAATTTCTTTCAGGTGTATTGCCATTACTTCTTAGAATGAAAAATGTCAGGGACGTATATCATACTATTTCAGCTGCTCAAGAATTTCTCCAAATTAATAAACAATTTTATGGAGACGTCCAATAAGGCCACATAAAGTTATATACGTTGACTATTCACTGAATGCTCAGGAAATGTCACCTCTTGAAATTCTTTCAGTGAGATCAGTATTCTCTTAAACTTTAATGCTCCCGTATGTTGACGATCTCTAAATATTTATCCTATCTAAACGTACTTTGGTTTAAAATCATAAATTTTCAACCAGTCAATCTACCAGTCTACCAAGACAGTTTGGAATATTTTATTGTTAACTGATGGAAGAACCCGGTTAATTCCAAGACAAAGGGTTATGGTTCAAATCCCATTCTATGAGAAGTATTTTTTAATTGTCAATTTCGCTAATTCCTTTTAGATTGTAACTTAATCCCTACCTTCATATTGCGTAAAGGCCTGTTAACGCTATCTATACACCCGTGAGAGTAGATCAGGGGGGTCATTCTGTATTTCGTCGGTTCCGTACCGATCGGTTGCGCTTCCTCACCCACCGACCGGTTGGGATTCCGTACCGACTTGGACTCCGCCACCGACGGAGCCTATTTCAGCGATTCTGTATGCAAGTCGGTGCCATTCCAGTCGGTTGGGTAACTCTTCCCACTTAATGTCCCCCCCCCCACCTCCCAATTTTCCGAGAGTTTCCGAAGCTGAGAGTCACATGCTGTATGCTCACCAATGGAAGACGATAGAAGAAACAAATGAATATCGGAAGCCGCCTAGTGCTCTCGGGGTTGACAACACCGACAGAAATCAACGATGTCGAAAGGAGAATGATCGTATATTAATTTATGTGAATTTTGAAAGTTATCATGTGTATTTGATAATTAAAATAAGTGATTTATATTTAAAGCACATATCTAGTAACGTCCGTGAGAATATGAAGTATTAATAAAAGATGTTGATTGCAACTTATTATGTTGATTGATTAAATGAAATGTGTAAAGTGAAAATGAATCAGTTGTGATCGTTTGAATCCAGAGATACCTTCAAATTTTCCATTTTGACCTGTGTATTGATTGATTATATGTACCTTTAACTCGCGTGATTGAGATAAGACATTTGACAGCGTTGTTCATTTGTAATTTCTAGTTGCAGAAAAGGCATGCGTGTACCTATGTAGTATTTAATCTTCCAAAGATTGCTAGAATTGTTCGTTGTAATAAATTGAACAGTGGCGTGATCTCGAAAATAGAATATCCGTGTATCCATGTATTTTATATTGTAGGTATGGTATTGAAATATTCTAGTAGGTATATTATTCTATATTCGTGGTTTAAGGACAGTGAAATTGCTGCGCGCTCGTGTCATGAAATATATTTTATATAATTTCGTGGGCCAAAGTTGAAAGTAAAATGAATTTTTGAGTGACAAATAAATGCATACGGTGGAAGAAGTTTATGTTGAGTGGAGAAATAAGTAAATTTGATATTAGCACTCTTGGTTATTGTTCGTGGACCTACTTGCAAGTAGTGTTGTCACCACACTATGGTGTTGTCCAACACATTGTTTCGGCATTATTTGATGATTAATCCGAATTTTATTAGGATATAGTGATGATTGACAGTTCAATGGAAAAGACTTAAAATATATCTCCTCAACTACGAACATAAAGGCCGGAAGCAAACAAACATCAGTATAAATACATACTTTCGTTACCCTAGCCCCAAATCGGGGGCTAACATAACGCTACCAAAATACGATAAAAATGTGTGCAATGGCCTATTTTCTGAAATCAGAAGCTACTTTAGTATGTAATCTAGTTAAGTAAGTGACTGCATACACGATATTTGATTATAATTGAAAACTTTCAACGGGAATCACCCATAAGAATAGCTAAACCGCAATAATAAGCATTCACCGCGGACGATTTTTGGCAAGTATTATGAAAAGTATTCCGGTGACAGTATGCTTAATAGCCTAAATATGGAGCTATATACGCACTTGTTAGTGGCAAATAGTAAAACTTTTTTAACAGTCAAGAGAATGCAATGCAATGCTACGGAATTCTAGTTGTGTATAAGTTTCTCTTATAGATCATCACCTTTATGACCTTAACTTCATCGACTTTTGCAGTAGCTCTCTTAAGAACAAATTACCTCGCTATTACAATGACGAATATCTGTATACTCAATATTACATGTATCAAATTATCCCATTTCAGGCTAAAAATTCAAATTTATTATCCATTTGCTTCGGTGTTTCTCAAGCAAACCGTCTGATTCTCCGCCGCACCGACAGCTTTTGCGTGTCGGTGGGATCCACCGACTGGAGCTCGCCGAGGCACCGATCGGGTGCGTACAGAATCGCACGGCTGCTCTCTCTGAGTCGGTGTGACGTCCCACCCGACGAAAAGGCTACCGTACCGATCGGTTTGGAGTTACAGAATGACCCCCCAGGTAAAAAATATGACGTCAGCTATTGGAGTTTACAAGAATCGTCCCCTCTCCACAATTCACTGAAGAACAAATATCTTCTTCGTTGTCACCCTTCATCAATCCGAATATTGGTTTACTGCAGCTCTACACTCCACTCTTCTATTTTCTCTGCTATCTGCTTCATTCCTACATAACTAACCATCTGGAATTTCTTTATGATTTGCCTAATATATTGTCGGCCTCGGTGGCGGCGGGGTAACGTCCTCGCCTGTTAACCCAAAGGTCGCGGGTTCGAATCCCTCCTGGGGAGGATTATTCACTTCCCAGGACATGGTTGTTTGTGCTTGTCCGTTGTTGATTGTTGAAATACCCCGATGTAAAGGCCAATATGTGCTGTTTTCGGTGGTAATATAAAAAATAAAAAAAATAAATATATATTTCAATCTTTTTCTTCCTCTGTTATTCTTTCCATTTCATTTCTCCTTCTTTTCATCATAGTCTTGTTGTCTTCATTAAGCTATTGCGTCGTAAAATGTGTCCAACAAGTCTGCCACTCCCTCTTCGCAGAGTTATCATTTCATTTATTCTATTCAGCTCTTCGTAAGACTATTTCGCTGGTGATCCTTTTGACCTTCATTGCTCGGTAATACTACATCTCCCATACTTATCGTCTAATTTGCTGTGCAGCTGTCATTGCCCAGGCTTCACTTCCATCTTAGAGCATGTTCCAAATATATATATATTTTTTTAAACTGCTTCCTTACTTCCAGGCGTGTGTTACTAGCTGTTTGTAGACTCATCTTTTAGCAATAATAATAATCTCTATATACCTAATAGCCGAAGCCAATTACTTGGTATTTATTGTATGGACGAGCACACACAACCAGGTGAACTTTGGCTTGGCAGGCGAGGACTTTACCCCGCCTCCACCGAGGCCGGCAAACTAAAAACGACAAAACGACAAAAAAGTAGAACTCCATTTTATCTTCGGCTATTCTGCTCACAATGCCATTCTTGCTTCTTCTTTTATTGGTGTTCCTGCACCAAAAATAGAAAACTCGTCCACTTTCTCAAGTTCTTTTTTACCCAAGTTTGAAGGTGACTCTGTCAACTTATGCAGAGTTTAAAGTCATTTTTACTGACATTTTGGAAATTTTGGCAGAGATGAAGGAAGGATGATAAAATTCCGGAGCTGCATGCATAAAATTATGAAGAAATAAAACCTTAAGATAAATGTAAAGAAATCCAGGATAATGGTTTCTGGAGGAAATTAAATATAAAGAAGAGCGTATGAAAAAATACTTTCACAGACAGGATTATGATATATAATCTGCGTGTTTGGAGTTTTCTTTAATCCGTTAGTAAGTCACGTGGGTTTCTATGCCCTATTTATCCATGTGAGAGAGGAAGATGAGAATGTAAGGTGGGTGACGTTGAGAATGGTGATGAATGTTGAGTGAGTGAAGCGCGATGGGGAAAGGCCTCTCGCGCTGCGCAGCGTCGGTCTACGTGGAGTGCGAGGCAGAGCAAGGGTAGCAAGACGGTGTTGAAAAACACTGTGCGTACCGTATATAGAGGGCCATACTCTGGTTCTGCCACCCTCGCTTCACCCTCTGCTCGCAAACGAGAGAATAGGGTGCGCTTTAAAGGGAGCAATGACTGTGGCCATCTCACGGAAGAAGGAGCCCCTGTCGTAAAGTATACAAAAGATAACAAAAAGGTTGTGGTGCCATCAAAGAGGTAGCATCATCATCACTGCGTTCAATTTTTAGCATTGTTTTACAGCTCACCTCAGAGTTCTTCAAATAAGCGCTGCTTACCTCTCAATTTGAACGGAGTCCTTAAGTATTTTTCTGTTTATAAGAGGAGTTAAGAGTTGAATCTCTTGTGGGTTTTTTTTCCTATGCACAACACGGACGTACTTTTTACATGTCAGTGGTTATGTGGTGTATTATGGTGCAATAATAGTGCACCCAATGCCTGATTTCGTATGGCTTAAAGTTTCAGATACCCCAGAAAACAAACACATATGGCGTTTCTCAAAGAATGAGGTTCTCTTGTTTGGACGATTCTATTTCGTGTTTTCCTCTAAACATAATCCATAGATTCTCACCTATAGAACGGAGGCATCCACAAAGAAGCTAGCGCTGATATAGCCGGTAGATTAGGGCACTGCTCTCTCTATATTTGAAGCGACTAAATATCCTATTATTACGGTCCTGTGCCAAAAAGGTTTATGAATCTTAATTAAAATGATATGGCAAAGATGCTTATTAGGACCTTGGTAACCTAATTATGTTCACGTATTCTAATCAACGGCTAGAGGGGAAAAAGAGTGGAAAGGACTAAATTTTAGGTTGCCTGGTTACTGCGTCATGATTTCACCACAGTTTGGTAATGAATGCAAACATTTTGAGCTATATTTCCTCTCAGGTTGGTGCCGACCCATTAAATCGTATGTCACTTCAATGTTATCATACCACTTAAGCTTATTAGCTCAAATTATGACTAAAACGAAAGACTATGAGAAAAAGGGACCAACCGTACATACAGTTGAAGCATTTTCGTTAATTTGAATACGTGAAGTAAAACAACAGAATGCAGGAAGTTAATAACGTTGCTCAAAAAAATTATTCTTACATCAAATAAGTTTAAATGATTTTTTATTATGATATATTGGCAAAAAACATCATTCATTTTTCATTACATACACCTTTCAATGCGCTGAAGAATAAAAAAATGGCCAAAGAATTTTTTATTTTACTAACTGAGATATACGGATCTCTAATATTAAAGTTCAAGCTTACTATCGTCATAGGCTATGATAGTTTTAAAACAGTCTGAAACGTCTGAGGATCTCCAAATTCGTCCAAAAACCTGGCTTATAAAAGGTGGAAAAAGAACGGAAAAATAGAAAAATAATGAGCAATAATTGAAAGATTAGGCAAGATATTGCTCTCTGGAAAATGAAGGCGCTATCCTCGAAAAAAAAGGGAGTTATCTTAAATATTAAAGTGGAATAGTTATGATTCGATCCCTCGATGAGTATTTTTCAAATAACTTCTCAACAGATTAACCCTATGATGCGTATTTGAATAAAATATACATGGATGAAGCTCCATGAGAGATTATAACAATAACTTGGCATGGGCATGTTTTTAGTAACCATTCTGAAAATATATCAGGAAGTTAACATTTAGGAATGCATGGATGCATTTTCTTCTGCTTCTTTTTGTTATTTTGGGAATATTCCTAGGGGTAGACGTCAAATCCACAATATCTGGGTTTCCTTAGTACAGGCAATTTATAGGCTCATTTTTGTCTGATTTTTTTAATAGCCTTGGACATATTCCTCGATTTTCTTTCGCAAGTATAATGTACTCTTAATGTACATTTTTACTACGACTTATTTCTTTCTTTCTGTATCGTAGTGCTACCATTTGTAGTAACAGATTTAATATTTATTATTCCAGCTTAATATTTTTTAAGGGAGTTCAATACTTTAAATGAATAAAAATGCATGAATTGACCTGAGTTCCATTCATAAAAAATGCATTCGTGAGGAAAATAAGCATACATCACTTCATATGATAAAATATTAGGAACTAGGATATTGGAAAACATTTAGCACTTAGCTTTCCCATGTGGACAGATATAACAATTCCTTATTCTCTTTCTTCCGTCTTCCGTCCGTATTTCATGGGTTAATGGAAAAATGAAATCATTTAAACAAAAACTTCCTTACTTACTTCCTGCACCACTTTCAGTGATGCTCAGAACTAATTCTAAATTAGAAAGTCTATAAAATTATTCTATGATGCACGTATTTTTTGTACAACCGGCATGATGCGTCCATGATCCTAGTTGTTCCATGATCCCAGTCCTGGACAACTTTTATCTTTGATAAATGTGTACTTTCAGTGGCACTTCACTTGTTCTATGTTAAGTCCTGCTTTCAGAAAATTAATATTGACTTAGTTTTTAGAATAAATTTTCAACATGCTTCCAACTAACATAGCGGCATAATGCAATTTATATTTAATTTTCTAGGTTTCTCCTTCAGATGAGGTGATCGTTGAGAGCTCTTATTATTAGGTATTCTTTGTTAGCAGATGATATTATTTATACATTACCAGTTCTTCATAACTCAGCATATTAGTTTCCAAAGGTAGTTTTCAACAGCACATCACCGACGCGAAAACAACTGTCACCCTTGTACGTTACTTTGAGGTGAATTGATTCAAAAGGTATTATTCTACGTTGAAAAAGGCGATTTATTTGAGCCGTAAGTATAACGAAATTGAGCTTTAGTTTCAAAATAAGAAAGAACACCCTATTAGCGTCATAAAACGTTCTTCAGATATATTTTTCGCTCGGTTACTGAGGCCTTGATTATTAATGACTTTTTAATGTACTCCTCCCCTGGGATTCAATGGTCTTTCAAGCAGTGTATACTTTCGATAGCACTTATACCGCTGCGTCCCGACTGGGGACGAAATGAACAACATGTCAGACGATTAAGGTATTCATACTAGTCGTCCAAGCACACCAAAATCTCGTACCTTTCGTTAGTGTACCACGTGACTCCTTAGTTACGTGATCGGAATTATCTGCAACGGTTCAATCACACACCCCTAGGGTGGTATTAAAATAATGGGAACAACCGTTCTGCTTGTAATTTTACCTATATCTCATAAATTCTGGAGAATTTTACTGTACAGTTGAAATCACTCAAAGGAATTAGCGTCGGACGGACGGTAGATGACCCTCTGAAAATGACAAAAAATATATATTTTCTGTGAACATGAAGAGAATAGAGAAAGCTATTGCGCCATTTGTTCCATTTCTGCTATTAGAAATTATTTCGAAATTATAAAGATTTTTTAGCAAAACCTGGCATTCGAGTCCATTTTATTAACAAAGGATCGTAACATTAACAGAAAAATAAGGTTTGGAGTAGGAGGAGATGTGGGGGAAAATATTGAGTGAATTGAGGAAGTATATTTAGGATATCTAACCTAGTAGACATTCTAAACAAAATATTGTGACTAAAAAAATATAAACCTGGTTCTCTGTTTTTCAGAATTAGTCCCTATAAATAAGACCATTTACGGAAGTAGATGGTATTAGCCTAATCTTTTTTTCTTCTTAAAGTGACCTATAATTTGTACCAGATTTGCCTGAATATAATCCCCTCCGTATGGCGTTACCCTTTGATAATAGCTTTATGATATAAATACGCTTTATGAAATAAAATCCAACACTTGTTTTTCTCATAAAATTGTGGGTAAAATAATGAAAAAACATGATCAAATGAAATGAGAAAGATTTACTTATTGGAGCGGCAAACTAGAGGTCCTAAGGGTGACAATTCATGACACTAACTACGGTACCAACAGGACTGTACAAGGGTTCATGTATCTTGGCTATATATAAAATTATAAAAATGAAATTAAAATGCCACCGACACACTGACTGATCCAGATATTTCCAGGCCGGGCCAAACTATTAGCTGACAGATAAAATTTCTTAAAATCCTTTCTGTGTTCTAAGATGTCATTAACAATATCTGTTAACAGCAGAAAAATAACCGTATAAATTTTCATTGACAATGAAAGTGAAAAAACAACTCACCCTGTTTTATTCTGATTCAGCTTTATGGCTCCGTGGATTGTATGTTCATACTATTTAATGTCGGTCAATTGTATGTGGACATTTTCACACGTGATTTTGTATTACATTTTCATCTCTTGAATGAAAATATTCGTTTTCCAATTCATATAATGCATACAGTGATAAGAGTGGATCAACACAGACTTTTATTTTTTAATACGTCCATTTTTAGTTCTAATTATGTTAAAACGTTGTATTTTTTTAAGGTAGCCTACGGACTGCCTATGCGTATCTTTTCTTGGTTAAAACAGTGAGCTTCATAAATATTAAAGACATTATTTGATCCCCCGCACAAGGAGAGTGAGTGAAATGTGGGTCACGACATTGTTCAATCTGGTTTAATAGGAACTATAACAAGGCGAGAGAAGCCGCGGTATTTCCTTTCCCAGTATTACATATTTTCCCTTACGACTCCAGACTGCAGTTAAATCGGTCATTTTCTCTGTCGAGCAATAATCTAATTTTATCTCCTTTGAAAGCGTAACCTTATAATTGATTAAGCCACCTAAATCTCCACCATGCGTGACAAAACATTCTAAAATTCAAAACTTGATGGATAAATATTTCTCTCGAGTTCGCAACGCGAATTTATTTGAGATTCAGTCGCTTTTGCTGCCAAACATGCTATCAACGTGTCGGGGAAACATTCAGCCGGCGGGTAGAGTTCTTGGACTTGAATAAGTGATTATAACAGCGAACATTTGCAATTAGACCCATTCCCCGATGTAACCTAAATTCCTACAGCGAAATTTTCACCAAGACGGGGAAGAAGAAGAATACGAAATTTCCCTTCCCGACTCGGCATTGCCAACGTGGAACAATGAATGCTATCTTTCTTCCCAACCCCTTCCCCTCACTATCCTGCCCCACCCCACCTCACCTAACCCATTCTCTATGTCTCTTGCTTCTCGACTTCACCTTAAAACTGCTGTTGATGAAATTTTAAGCAGTTTTTTTTTCTTTCTTCCAAGCTCTTGTCGTCGAGAGAGAAACTTCTCTTTCACCTCCCGCCGAGTTATGAAGCTTCCTTCCCTCAGCCCTCATCGAGTTTTTCTTATTAATTTTTCCCCCGACAACGCCTCAACGTCTTCAACTCCCCCAGAACACCTCCACCTCCTGCAAAACCCTCACCCCCTCCTCACCTTCCCTCAGGATGAGGACTGCCACTGCAGCGCGCCAAGGAACCCTCCTCCTCCTCCGAGCCCGGTCTCCCCTTCCAAGTGCCGCACTTAAATTTAACGGTATACCCCTGAAGTACGCAACGGTAACCTTTCTTCTTCTTCTGCCTACCCTTCCCATTTACCTCCCCACTCCGTCCTGGGCCCTCCCTCTCCTCCTCTCCCCTCACCCCACCCTCCCTCGCTTCCCGCCCAACTCAGAGACTTGCGTCTTACCACGTGACCCTTCGTCTCGCGGCTCCCGCCGCTGCACCTCTTTCAAAGCAGAACTAACTACTTCCTCGTCCTATATTATGTGCCGAGTCTTTTTTTTCCTTTTATCTCTGTATACTAAGTTACCCTTAGTGGGAAGGTAAGCATGTCTTTCGTGTGAATAAGGTAGTTATGAGCAGGTGTGTAGATTGATAAGCATAATCTACAGGTCTCTTCTGGATAATAAGCAAGTGATAATCTACCTCTGCTAATTACCATGAAAACCACCTCAAGGGCATATGGCACGGCTATAATCTGTACAAAACTAGAAATACTTAATCTACCACTGAGGTGTTCTGAACTCTTCATAATAATCCCATATAAGTTCATGGTTCGGTTTAAAGGAGTTATTTTGCTGCCATGCTTATTTCTTTCTTGAATTTTAAAGGCTCATTAATGCATTTATACAAGGGCCATGACTCCTAACATTAGAGTAAGGATCTTATATAGAGCGTCGTTAGCGATTTCATGCTTATAGTGTTGACTAGGTTATACTGCTTCCTCAGTGCCATACTTTTGCAAACCTGCCTACACAATTACTGTCTGCTATTGTTAAGTTAACGGTTTTATAAAATTCTAAACTTTTATTTCAAATTGTCCTCTCCTGCACTTCTATTCTTGGACTTATACATTATTCACTTATTTTGCATTTGAATGATACGTCATTTGCTTCATCTCTATAAAGAATAAAAATAGAACAGATTTTTTTAGGCAAATGATTCTGTCACTTCAAAGTACTACTTTCTCCTTAACCGGTCAGGGGGTCGATGTTATAAATTTGTATTCAATTGTAAAAAGAGTCATTCCCACTGGATTGTGGGTAATATTTCGATAACAATAGCCAATCACGATTTTGAAATAATTTATAAAGGAAGGTTTTTCGTATGTTTTGACTGTGCACATTCTGGCATGCCAGTGATTACAAGAGTTATTTATGTGTTGCGCTGGATTGCGTATGTCTAAGTGGTGATATTTTACGTACGTGCTAGACTTGATCTCTTTTAATAAAGTGTTATGACAGGAATTGTATTATAATTGTTTCAATACGTAGTAAGTGTTGGAGAAGACATTGCAGCAATTATTTCGTCGTTTCTACATTTGGTTAAATTAAGATATGGAATCTATGTGAATTTAAATAAGTTGGTGACTATGTGGATTGCTCTAGTCTTGTAAGTCTGGTTGTTTACGTCCCAGTGAAAGTATAAATAGAAATAGTTTTATTATTCGTCGTTCAGTGAATTTTTCCACCTCAAGATTTTTTTATTTGATTGCATTTTTGTGTCAAATGGTATTTTATTGAAATAACTAATCTGTCTACTTTCAAGTAAGGTACTGACCATTGGCCAATGAGCAACAGGCATTTTGATTTGTCCTTGGCAGGGATTACTATGTTATTTGAGAGTTTCTTAAATAGTAATGCGGGTTATTTAGTACTTGTATGCTGGGGACTAGCAAGAGGATAATATTTAAGTATCAATGAGTATCCTAATAATTTATCCCTGAAGTTATATGCCAATATGTAACATAGGTTGGAACGTAGTTTTGGTAAATTACACTGGTCAACAAAGATTTTGTCTTAGAGACGTTGTTGGGTGATCTTAAACGTATTTATCGTGCTGATTCCGAATCTGTGCTTAGATTCTTTCTATCACGTCCAGTTTTCTTAGAACAGCTGAATTTATGTTTCTGCTATAACGAAATTAGTAATTTATTTCATTTATATATCGTGATAGCATGAGCAGGTGAAGAAAAAATTTTCCTGTCAAAACATGTTGTCCTACGATGTCATGCCTTCCTATCCTGTCAGTACATGTTTAAACTTGCACTATCCTATTGTTTTGTTCAAAGCAATGCTGAATCAGCTGCCACTGCACATCAGTATGTGACTAACTACTGTCGGCGCGTGAAGACGTTTGTTTTTTCTCTGAAGACGGTTTGAGAATGTTCTGGGTTCGCAGGAAATTACACCTTATTACACTGTAATCATTGTGAAGTGGATTAGCTTTCAACATGCCTAGACAGTGCGTGATGAACCACCTCGAAGACTATTGTTACGTGTGCGGTGAAATTACTTTCAACGCTCAAAGGCGGAACATTACTCCCTTTTTGAGACAGTGTTATAAACTTTATTTTGACTGTCCGTTTGGTGACCAGGATAAACGATAAGCGCCTCATGTGATGTGTAGCACCTGTGTAATCGTTGTGAAGTGGCTTAGCTTTCATCATGCCTAGCTGTAAGGCTTCTCACTGGTTGGACTAAGGGTAAACGTCATATGAATTTTGCCGTCCCCATGATCTGACGGGATCCTAACGATCATTTTTCTGACAGTTATTTTTGTTTCACAAAAATTAAAGGAATTACACCGAAGTCAAAACACAGTAAAATATCCAAACAACCTGGAATAAGCGATACGACCGGTCCCTCACTCCGAATATTTACCAGTGCCGGAAACACCGGAAAATGTTAATCTTAGCGAAGATTCAGAAAGTATACAAGAATGTGAGAATGAAGGATTCGAAAACTAGAAGGACCCAAATTTCGGCCCGAGTACATCTAATGGGCCTCATTTTATAACGCAAGAGGATTTAAATGATCTAGTGCGCGATTTAAATTTGTCCAAAAAGCAGAGTGAAATCTTAGGATCACGATTAAAGGGTTGGAAATTGCTGGATCCAAATACGAAAATTTCTATGCATCGATTTCGCCATGACGAATTTAAATTATTTTTTCTCAAGAAAACAACCTTATTTTTGCAATGGTGTTCTCTCTGTTATGGATATTCTTAATTTTGAATACAACACAGATGATTGGCGTTTGTTCATTGATTCCTCCAAGTTAAGTTTAAAGGCTGTTCTCTTACATAATGGAAATGAACTCCCCTCGATACCGTTAGCTCATGGAACTTACATGAAAGAATCTTACGAGAATATGCAGTTACTTTTAGAAAAAATTCACTACGAAAAATATAAGTGGAAAATTTGTGGCAACTTAAAAGTAATTGCAATTTTACTAGGCTTACAACTTGGCTACACGAAATATTTTTGCTTCATCTGCGAGTGGGATAGCAGAGACAGAAAAAATCATTACTTGATAAAAGATTGGCCAGAACGTAAAGCACTCGTTCCTGGATCCAAAAATGTCCTTTTTCAGCCTTTATTCGATCCGAAAAATGTTCTTTTGCCACCTCAATACATTAAATTTGGACTTGTGAAAAAATTTGTGAAAGCCATGGACAACAAATGGTGCTGGTTTGCCTTATTTGAAACAAAAATTCCCTAAAATCAGTGAGGCAAAGATCAAAGAAGGAATTTTTATTGGGCCTCAGATTAGAAAAGTGCTGAAGGATTCGGAATTTCAACAGCAATCGAGTTGAACGGAAAAAGCGCGTGGAACGCATTCAAAAATGTAGTTGAACATTTTCTAGGAAATATAATGGCTGAGATTTATCGCGATCTGGTGGCTAATCTAATTAAATCGTAAAAAAATGGGCTGCAATATGCCTTTAAAATTCACTTCCTCGACTCACACCTGGAGTTTCTTCCACCAAACCTTGGCGCCTTCAGAGATGAACACGGTGAGCGATTCCACCAGGATATTTAAACACATGGAAAAACGGTACCAAGGAAGGTTCAGCAACATGTTAGCAGATTACTGCTGGACACAGAAAAGGGACTTTCCAGGTGCTAAATATGCGAGAAAATCCTAAGTAATTATCCATTTTTTTAATTCACGATTTATTTGCTGAAACCCCCTTGAACCCACATTTAATTCAGTGGTCCTAAGGAAACTAGACGTGATATAAAGAATCTGCCCAGATTCTGAATCAGCACGAAAAATACCTTCAGAATCACCCAACAACATGTCTAGGACAGAAAAATATTTTGTTGACCAGTGTTATCATTTAAGTGAACCGTAGGACTTAGTTTATTTAGATAACGAGAAGTATTAGGCGTGATGTTGTGAAATTTCAGCATAATAAGGGCAGAAATTGCAATTTTCCATTAGTAAAAAATCCACTACAAGATATACAAGTGCGAAATGTGCTGAAAATTGGGCAACACCGTAACGTTCGATGGTGTGCTCTTCGGTCGGCCAAATAAAATCACTCGTTGGTCATCACTCGAGTAAATTGAGCTCAATCGAAGGTGAATGGATCCCTTACGCACGAGCGTCAGCCAATTCATAAAATAAGCCCCCAGGTGCTAGCAAATCACTCGGCAGACTCGGTCAAAAATCGGCTCACTCCTGCTATCAGCGGCGGAACGATGCCATTACCTCACCATATCAGGCTGGCGTATCTGATTCCCTCCCAGCTCAGAAAATCACTTTTTTCTTTCCCAACGATGGTCATCATAATTGGCCACCAAACTCATGCATAAGATGATCACAATTGATAAGTAAAAGAAATGAGATGGGAAAAATATAAGCATTTGGGACAGGACTACCGCCGGGGCAAACCCCGGCACTGCCCCGGGGCCCCCAAACCAAAGCTATGGCTGGTTAATTTGAAAATAATTTTTTGGTGTGTATATATGGGTAATAGGGTATTTTTCACGTATTTCAAACTATCGATATTCTGATTTTGTTACTTGAGCTCATTGCATTGGCTAAAGGTTTCATATAAAATTGTTTGAATATCAGTTTTAAAACCTAAATAAAGTCGAATGTTACGAATGCTCCCGAGCACACTCCGAAAACAACCGAATGACCTGTGACGTCATTTCCGCTGATTATGTTCATTTTCTCAGGCATTTCCTTATACTTACGGAAACAAGTGCGGCGAAATTAGTTTAGGACGTTTTTCTGATTATTTATGTGCCTATAAATGGCATCTAAGGAATATAGATGTTGTTTTCTGCCACAATGTACAAATACATCGATGAAAACACCGAACAAGAAATTTATTCACGCAATCACGACATCGATTGTTTGAAATTTCTTCCTTGGATTTCTTAATATCTACCTGCACAATGTATGCTTTACTTCGCACTTTGTGTTCTGGACATATTCTTGCAATGACTGTGCACAGTGGTCCATCTCTCTTCACTTGGATGTATCCTATGGCATTATCACAATAACTCTCACGAGAAGCTTTATGGTATAACAACACATATATTAAACTTTGAAGAGACATTTGGGAGATGAGAATCTATTTTTAGGCATTTCTAAAGTAGAGAATACATTCATAGAAACCTCCTCTACAAACAATCACTATTTAACAAATCACAAGTTATCGTTTTATGTGTGTTGAGTATTGGCAGCACAAACTGTGTTATGTGTACTGTATTATTGGCAGCACAAACAGTACTGTGTTATGTTGATATGTTACTAGAATAATGTATGCTTTTTGTTGCATGGACTTGTAAGGGCTTTGAGAAAGAAAGAAGTAGTATCATAATGATTAAGAATGTATTGGAAAAACAATTAATAAAGTTCATACGCAAAATAATAATTATATGCACCAAAATTGATAAACAACAGTAATTACGATTTTAAAAGCAAACTTTATGCCTACATTTTTTGGACTTAAGCTCCACGTATTTCGACAGCATTAAATCAGTCGTCCTTCTTCATAAAAATGCCTACCATTAACATATCCACTTTGGCTAAATTATACAATGTGGTTTCAATAGTACCATTGCACGCCATAGTCTTTGTTTTCAATGAAAATCTTTAAATATACGGTAGATCTTCTACAGTTACTCACTTTCTCCCTCACATCCGTCTATCGCTCAGCGAAAATGACGTCAACTCAATCAGATTTCGTTTCGCAGCCGCGTCAAAAAATTGAAATTTCTACTATTTTAAGCTTAAATATCTCAAATAATTTTGAATAAGTTTAAAAACTATTTTCGCTCCACAGGCTTGTGTGAGTTAAAATAACTTATAAAGACCTGTATACTTATATTGAAAATTTGGGAAAATACCCAATTCTAATTTCCCCTAAATAGCGAGCTTAGTAATAAAAATAATAATACATGCGCCCGCTCTCTATACGCTCAGCTGATAGTACAGGCGCACAGCAAATAGCTCAATCGTCTGCTCTATGCTCTGGACAAAATAATTCTGTGGCAAAACCACCTTTTTCGGAGCAAGAGAGTGTAAATATAGTAAGCTTGAACATTAATATTTGAGATCCATGTATCTCATTTACTAAAATATTCAATTCATTGGTAATTTCAAAAGCTACCTACTATGATTAATTAGCATGTAACACTACAAATGCCAAAGATCATTTTCTAAAAACTGCTACGATATAAAACTCCTGTTAATTTCATGCTATTCTTCAATATTATGATCTTTATTTTTGATACCTGCTTATCAACGCATATAAGTATACATGAAATATTCCCTTTAGAAATCATCGATTTTCCTAACACCTCCATACTCTTCCTCTCTCCAATGATTAGCCCGTTGTGTCATCTCAGCAACGCTACCTTTATCAAATTTTGTTATGCGTATCTCAGCTTGCATTGTATTGAAAAAGCATCAGATTGTTAGGGAAATAAACTTGAAGCTATTACAACAGGTTTTACGGTGACAGCCTTTCTTGTTGGTTGGCTGATGAGGTATGATTGGCCTCATCAATGCCTTACTAATTCATGAAAAAGGATAGCTACTTAGGACACTCAATCAAATAATCCTTTGGGTCTGAATGGGGGTACCAATTTTGGTATAAATTTGCATAAAATATGTTCTAAAGCATCTCTCGCCATTGTATGCAATTGATCGTGCGAAAAGTGAGTGTGTGAATGAGCTACGTATCTCAGTGACCCCCGGAGGAACATAACAATATTCGATAACATTGCACCACATATTGTACCATATCGCACGGTAGAAATTACATCACCAATCGGATTCCTTCATATTACATCACTATACATCATACATCGCATTTCATCGTTTTTCATTGTACAGCACATAGCATAAAAGACTTAACTCGTGCAAGGCATAATACAGCTGTGTTTTTTAGTTATTTTACTGAAGTACGTCGACTGCCTGAGTCAGTTAGCTCCACTGTTTTGATCTGTATTTGAGGATAATCAATTATATTTTAAAATATTTTCATTGATAACGGTAAACATCTGTTCAATGAAAAAGTTCGCTATTTGCATTATGCTACATGACATCGCTTGGTATCGTAATGCGATACATGGTATATCCCGGGTGATTAATACCGCTAACACAATGTCTCTGGCTTATCGCAGTCTCTGAACTATCGCAGCATCAGAAATATCGTTCAGCCCAGCTCACTTCTCCCATTTACCCAAGGCAGCATCTTAGCACCTCCTTATCCCTCCCCTCCCCCACCACCCCCCGCCACTCATTATCTCCGCACTAAATTCCTTCCTCACACCACCGCGCACTGCGCCCATGTACTCCTATCCCTCCTCCCCCGCCAACCCCCTATCACGTCCCGGGCTATAAATCTCCCAAGGCCCCTTAAATCTCCCCACCCACCCAACTCTCTAATTCTTTCTTCCCCACACTTTCCTTTCCCTCAGCCTTACTTCCGTTCGCGTTTATTTTATTTTTTTGTTCCTTGAGCCACTAACCCCTATGCCGCCCTAGCCATTATCCCACACTCAAAAGAACCCCAATCCTTACATCTCAGAGCAACCGTTGTACGCCATCCCACCTATCTTCCCTATCCCTATCGCCAATCCGCCTGCCTCCTTTTATTCCACATCTCACACACAAGCTTCCCAATTTTTTTTCACCTCTTGTTGGGAGAAAGGAATAAGGAGATTTATTTTTTCAAATACAAGTACCCACCCACCTGATTGCCGTCCGCTCTACTGATTCGCAAGGCGTTCTTGCATCGATTGTCACCTGCTCTGAAATAATCTCTCTCCTCCCCCACTCCCTCTCTTGACCACCTGCCCTCCCCTCCCTCCATCTCACCTTCCAAACATTCCCTCTTCATCTGTTTCCCTGACTCCTGTTCTCAACATTTCCATATTTCCCACAGTGGGGAACCAATTCCTCCATTCTTCGACCTGCCCCAACAGGATGATGGTTTTTCTCTTGGCCGAGGTGCACATTCACAATACCTACAATCAAATTTCAAAATGTAAAATTGGCAGCAAGAGTAATATGATCATTATATTTTTCTTTTTTTTTCTTTCGCTCCATCCTCATATTATCATATCTTGTACCGTTGGATGAGTAAATGTTTAGCGGTATAAACAATGATGTTTAAGGTTATAAGCAGTGATGTTCGGACTTTCCACCGGCTTAAACTCTCAATTTCTGCCGACATTTCGATGTCCATCGTCATCAGGGCCATGAATATACACATGGATCCTAAACTTGCCCCCAGTGGGTGTTGCCAAACATTCCGCATGCACCAAAAAATCAGGACCACGCAGATAGTAGCGCCGCCACTCTATAGAAGGTGGTTCTAATAAGGGAAGGCCGTGATTCAAATGGAGATACTGGAAATAAAAATACCGGAATTGACCTCCCTTTTAACACCGGCCATTTTTGACACAAACAAGCAAACCATGCCGAAGGTAAGGCCGTGATTTAAATGAAGATACTAGAAATAAAGGTACCGGAATTGGCCTCCATTTAAACACCGGCTATTTTTTGACACACACAAGCGGGCAATGCCGATTGCTGCGCCGTGGAAAGCTAGGCAACACTACTACCCGTACAGTTGTGCCAATGATTTAGATCCATATGTATATTCATGATCAGGGTATTCTCTGATGACATGTCATTTCCCGTCATGCCCTGATGACGATGGAAACGAAACGTACATCGAAACGTCAGCAGACATGGAGAGTTTAAGCCGGTGAGAAGTGCGAACAACTTTCAATGTAACCAAACGCCGGGGAAACCTTAGATCTTCCTTGATATAAGAAGTGTTTTGAGGGTTGCCTCAGTCCAGACATTTTGTCTCAGGTGGTTCCACCGTGACACTGTGAGTCATAATAAATACTCAATTCCAACTTTTTATTTGATTGATTAAAAACTCAAGCTTTCGCTGATGACGTATGTAAGCTATTGAAAACAGAAATTAAAGTGCAAACTATGCTAATTATTCCACGAATATGTTTTTGATGGATACCTTTTTACAGCTGACGCTGACTGCAGCGCCATTTCTATGGAACTACCTCTATTTTACTTCAATGCTCGCAGTACTTTTCTAATAACTCATTAACTATGGCAATATGAACCATCTATTTTATTATAAATCAATTTCTCGGACGTTTTTGCTTCATCTGTACTGTTTTTCGTGAAAATGATATTTTTATTAGATAGAATACTACTATTTTCCCCCGCTTTTCTCCCACTTTCGCATTTAGCACCACCATGTAAAATCAAGTTCGATTTACGAGAATAATTGCGTAAAAAGGTAAAATTTGGTGGTCCATATCAGTTAAAGGACATGTTTCTCTGTATGTACCTATCCAGAATATGTATAAAATGACATTTAATTCCCTTTATGGTGGAACCGCCATAAAGGCCACTAAAGCTTTCTCTTGTGGTGAATAAAAAACCATTTGATGCTGTAACCCTCTAATTTAATGACATTTGTCATACCGAATGGTAAACTTCACTTCGGTTACCAAATTTTAACTTAGTAATGGATCTATTAGCCTTGGTAGGGCGCCGAAAATGTAACTCTTTCATCTGTCACAAAAGTACACTTCAATTTCTTTTAAACACTTCCCTTCCTACCTTTATTCACTTAGGATTTATCCTTGCCTGAAATACAATAATCAAGTAGAACATAAACAATAACACTGCACACTCAAAACCCTTACATACAAAATAAAAATACCCTTTGATGAATTCAGAAGTGAGCAATGGGTCCAATAAATACATACACTCTTATGCCAACGTTCTCTAGTTGATAGTTCAAATATCCGGTCCATGGAACGTGTCCTCGTCTACTGCGAGATGTGACGTCCTATCTCTTGTCGTGACGAACTGCTCTCAACGGAAGTACTGCGTTGCCCTTTGGTGTGACCCCAACTGTCTTTCTCGATTTCAGCGGTCTCTGTTGATAGTGCGTAAGGTGTGCGGCCACTTATTGTTAGTACACTCACCCTATCGTATGGCGTACTTAAATAATTGACACTTATTTCATTGCAGAAAAATACTTCTTCACCCCGTGGTACTTGTTACCAATTGTCCGTAGCCCTAAACAAATCAGACTGTGTTCTACGAAGCTTTCAGCTGTACTTTGTTAAAATTAGGTTGCTATGACTTTGAGCAGGGCCTTTGGCTGCAGAGATTAAAATCGACTGTATCGCTATGGGGCCGCGTACCCGCTTATATTTTGATCGGCGTGATGTCATTGTTAACTGTCGGGAAGCTTCTAGAACGCTCTGACGATACCTACTTCCGGTTGCTAGAACAATCTAAATTGCCATGTGCTCGGCTTTGCCAATATTTGATCATATTGTTGGTAGATCCTCGCGGCTGCCATGTGGCCGTAAACATGGCGGATTGCGCATATTACAATACTTATCATCCAAAAAAACAAATAACTAATTTATATTAAGGAGTGTTTTAATCCTACACTTTTTTGAATGCAGGCATCACTTGTCCTCTGTTCGCTTATAACTTTTCCTCCAGTTATAACTCTTTCAAATTCATTGTGTCTTCGGGTTCGTCCAATCCAGCTTCTTCTTTGTCGTACCATAAAGCAAAATTTCATTTACCTAAACTCCTCTGCAAAATTCATCCTTTGGCATATAATCAATCTTTTTGAGCTTTAGGATCCCTCTTCAGCGCTATGTTTTGAAGATCTCTATTCTTTTATGGTAAGGTTTTCTGATGATCCAATCCTCTGGTCACGTACAAACCTTTTGACGTGTAAGTGTCAATTTCATAGATTCTTGTCGAACAGAGGAATATTCTCTTTAGCATGAGAACACAGTTAAAGTTGTTGAAAGTAAAAAAAGTACACCATAATATTATTCGAATTAATCCTGATTATTTGGTTTTCCAATTTTCATATATGCTTCTAATCTTCACGGGAAATTACATCTAGAAGTAGTCCAACAAGTTAATTGTTTCCAAACCACCAGTATGGAAACATTTAGAGATACATTTGCTGTAAAATTAATCAGCAAATATGTAATGGATGGTCTTTATGTATGTCTATTCTACAAATCAATGGAGTTATTTAATAAATTGACTATGATCATGCCCTAAATACGTTATAATTCTTAAATTGTATATATTTAGTGTTTACGTAAACTATGGACGATATTTGCTCAATTACTTTTGGACAAATGGCAATTATTGTCGTCTTATGTTTATTTTATAAATTTTGTAAAAATATGTATTTTGAAATGATTTTTACCTACATATCAACGAGAAAGGAAATTTATTATTTTTTCCTTCATTGTGAAGAGTACCAATAAAAAGTGAATTTTTTTCTCTTTCTTCTTATTTCTCGCACTATTTCTCACTTTTTCAACGTATCTGCCTTTCCTTCTCCCTTTCTCGACCACCACCGTTCATTTCCGTTCGAAATAGAAAATAAATGAGGTAGATAAGAGTTTTCTCCCACTTCTCGAGGGTTATCCGGTGGAAAGAAAAGAACAAGAGCTACGTTACCTTGCTTGCGTCGTGTACCGGTGGCTCATGCTTCATTTCGCTCGCTTTCTCAAAAGGGCTCGTGATCAGCGAGGAGTTACTGCTGTGAGATCAGATCAGTAGAAATAATGCTCACCGTTCCTCATCGTTTACGTATCTTTTCGCCTTAAAAACCCAGGTATATCAGGAAATTCGTTTGGAATAGCTGTGTTGAGAAACCTATAGGTTCTCTTATCTGTGCCCATTTCATGCTGTGGATGTAATTTTTTTTAATGGATCCCTAATGTCTTCATCTTGAACTCATTCATGAATGTATTGAGTACGTGAGCTTATTGTACATATTGCACATTGTATCAATGATTTAGAGGGTATTGGAGTCATGTTCACACTACACATTCCTAATTAAATTTGCTGTCATCAAAGAGTAACTGTAAGGAGCGGAATTCCGTAGCTCCATGATGAACAGAACATTACCTATTAATGAAAATACTATTTATAAATCTTGGCGCCTTGTCGAATGAGTAGAATCACAGGTTCTTTCTTTGCAATCTCCCCTTGCAATACATTAATGTATGTATTATATTTCTTTTTCAAAAAATCTTGATAAAAATGTATTTTTCGGCAAACGTAAACACAAGTTCCTAAAAATATATGGCTTTTTTATTTGCAAAGAATATGCAGCGAAGAAACAATCAGTCATTGAGACAGACTTGAGATGGAGGGAATGGAGAGTTTCACTGTTCATTGAACTAGAGAACTGTGCATATGCAATAATAGATTTCGATTATCATTTAATATATCAACATTATTTCATTGTCAAGGAGTACAAAGTTTTAAAATATTGAATACCTTTTCAGCATCGTAATTCCCGTTTTAAGCGTACTTTTATATATCCCTAGAAATACACAGGCAAGTCAAATTTTATCTAGATTAGACGAATGTTTATGAACGGAGAATTCAGATTTTCCGCCAGAAATGGTAGAACATACTGCTCCACATCAGTGAGGATTTCATCTACTTGATAATGCACTCGGTAACCAGGTGGTGCAGAAGGTGTTTCAAGAATATAAGGTGGCTTACTCACTTGTATTGATCACATAGTGTAGGTGTAGTCATGTTACATGTACTATATGTATTGGTGATCTGAGGAATTCAGGGTAATGAACGGGAAAGCGTATTCCACGCCGACCACTTTGTAAACTTCTTCCCGCCTCGGACCTTCCCCGATCATTCGACGAAGGCCCCTTAAGGGAAATGCCCCAGTGGGTGGCGACTGTATGAGTAGAGGCAGGTGAAGTGAGCGGCGTCCAGTGCACCCCAAGGCGATGTTTTATTCATAGAAGTCCTCCGAAATGTGCGATGAATGCAACGGCCTCCCATTGCCGCACCCGCGCCTCGCCAGCGCTTCGGAAGTAGGTGCTTTCCGGGAAGAGAAAGAGGCGGAGAGTCTCCCAAGAATGGATCAGCCGATGGAATCCACCGCTGGCGTGGAAATACCACCAAACCCTCAGCATCCTCCTATGGTGCCTAATCCAGAAGCAAAATTACGTTGTGTGGGGTCAATTCTAAAACAAATAAGTGCGATGAACATTGGAAATATTGCCTTTTGCATTATCATTCGATTGGTATTTCTACAGGTCTTCATTGACTTGTCACGAGTTGTATTGTCAATAATAGACAAGATAATCTTGAGCCTAGTATGATGGATTGGTCACATATAAATTGCAGTTTTACATTCATTGAGATGTATTTCACGGCTACCAACGATACTTGAAATATTTTTATAGTGACGCTGAAGTATTAGTGCACTATTACTTTCTTTTTATATCATACTTCATACAACATATTAATTGCACTACTGACGGAAATCAACCTAAAATTTCAGGAGCTAGTTTTTACATTCTACTGCTGCATATTTCCTGCATCTTCCCTTCTCCCTTCCATGGTAAAAATCCGTCTTTCACTTCCATGGTACAAATTTAATTGATCGCTGATACTTCATCTTTGCTTAAAACTACTTATGCACCTGTACCTTATTCTTAGTCATAGTGCCTTTCCAATCTATTTTCCCTTAATTTAATTCCTTGCGAATCCATTATCCTTCTGAGTGAAATACTCTATTCATTTGTTATTTATAATGAGATAGAAGTTCCGTATGGTTAACTCCTATTCACCTACTTATATGGACGTCCAAATGCATCAGAAATTATAGTAATCCGCGGAATGTTGGAGTTATTTTCTAGTTCTTATTGTATATTGTGTATCAATGGATTTTACATCCTCTTAGCTTTGGTCAAAATTCAGTAAAATGTGCATAATTCTAAAATTCAGTTAATATTTTGGGTATTTAGGACATGTTTTCAAATTGTTGGAAAATTCTTTTTCATCTCCACTTGATCCCATGTTTTCGCGGGGTTTTATATCAACATAAATCAACCGGAGAGTGGAATTTAAACTCACTCCGAATCGGTAGGTGTGACAGAAATGAGGAGATGTGAAATACACCCTCGTGTGTGTCTGCGGCGTAGTTCGGGCGTCATCTTCCGGCACATCAAAGTCACTAGGGGTCCCACAAAGTTGAAAAATATCTAGACCGTTTCCCTCCACGTCTCGGAGTGGCTAGGACGGCAGCGCACTCTTATTTTCTTTAGACGCGGGAGTGTCATGTGCGGAAGACAGGGAGAAATTCCCAGGGACGTTACAGTTTCTGCGGCGCGCACCAGGAAGCACACCCGGATCGGCATGCTCCCGCATTAACATACATCGGGAAGGCTTTAAAGAGGAAGAGGGGAGGCGCAGTTCAGAGTGGTGCGGACAAGAATTCCCGCGTGTGTTTGTGCATATGTTTATCGGAAAGGAGAGCGGCGACCCAGCTCTCGCTCAGATAAGGAACGCTGGAGAGAAGGGGCGGAGAGGGGCACGGGCCTTGGGGGATGTTCCAATGGTCGGGCGGATGGGGCAAGAGTGAAGGGGCGTGGGGCGGCGGTGCAGAATGGGAAAACGCCGCGTTGCCCGAGCAGAAGGGGGCGTGAGGGAACAGGGATAAAAAGGATGGTGGGTGCGGGGTGAGACGCTGTGCACCACTGCGACGACAAAGTTGGGACGTTGAGTCTGTAGTTTGTTCTTACAATTCATTTAGAACTACTTTTCTTGTCGAAACACGCATCTACTGTTACGATTTTTAAAAAGTTATAAAAAAATGATGATTCCTTCCTAACTTCCTGAGAAATATCTCTGTAAACATTTCTCGGTATTCTCAAAATCACATCTTCGAAATTGAGGAGCAGAATACTGAGTGGCAAATTGTTCATATTTTAACTAAGTTATGGTAAACCATACAGCTATTGCCCACCCTAAAGTTATTGGCCAATTGGTAATTTGAAGATCGTAGTAATACAACAGATGGAAAACATTTACAATAATGATTGAAAAATTTTCAGTAATGATTATTGTACATTTTGTTCAACTGTACCCTTACTATGCTCTTTAAAATACAACATGGCCAATAACTGTAGGGTGGCCAATAACTGTAAGGTTTACCCCACTAAAAATGGCATCAGCATCCACTATTATCACGAAAATATTAAAGTATGATGAATATTATAAATTAAATACTGTCATAATATAATACATGTTTGATTACCTACAAAGAAGCTAAACAGAAGTAAGGTAAACTATTCCAACGAAAACATGCATCTATCTTATAATGACCAAATACTTACTTGCTATTTTACGCTTCCTATAAAACTATAATACATATTACTTATGTAAATGATAACTGTGGAGACTGCGAAGTGAAAAAGTAATAAATAATATATGTAAAATATAGATAAAAATGTTACAGGCGCATTATATCATGTGATAATAGCTGCTGGTAAATTTTTCCCTCAAATGCAAGTTATAAATATTTATTTGTTGATCCACCATCTTTATTGAGTTGTTCATTTGCTACCTCATTTGCATCCCTACCTCTTAAACTAATTCTACTCTTGTTACATGGAGTTTAAGCGTAGGTAAGATTATCATTGATTTTTTCCTTCCTACACGATATTATTGAAGGCATTTTGAAAATACTAATACTTACATGCATTCTTTAGCTATCTACAAACTTTTTAAAATCTGAAATCTTTTTGTATTCATGGTTCTGACAAACTGACCAGACTTCAATGTGGTGTCATAGTAAAACATGAATCTTTGTGCTTGGTATCCAATAAATACATGAACGAAACAAATTTTTGGTGGTGTACATGAGCCGGAAAGAATTGAGTTTAAATGTATTGGTAAATTGACTTTCAAAACGCCAGGAAATTAAAATGGAACCACATTAAACTTCAGGCTCAAAAATATGCTGACGAGGTGAAAAAGGGAAGAGATTAAACTAGAAAAATTGCGCTGAAAATTGAATACGCGCGCAAAGGCGTAAGAGATGACATAAACCTTCGGAAGTAAAAGGTTACCAATAGTTCAAGGGATAGGCGAATCGAGCTGAGAGCATCCATAAACCACACGGGAGGCATAAAGGATGTGAGCTCTGCCCTGGCACCTGTGCTCCGCGTAAACGTGAATAAATTGCTGTGACCTTTCCGGTTAAATTATTTGAAGAAACACAATTTTTGTTAAAATATAATGCGAAGGCTGGTGTGCGATATACAATAATAACGATAAAGATGGATTTAATTTTAAATAAAATTAACCATAATCACTATATTTTAATAAAATAAACTTCAAGCATTAATGTCCCCGGTCAAATTTATGGCATTTCTTTCCAATTTTTGTTTGCACTTCGGGTATCTTGTTAAGAATTATTTACTATGCTCAAAAAGTTTATCATTTCCCAAAAAACAGAGTTCGAAATGAAACGTGATATACTATTGAGTTCAAAAATATAAAATTTCTCAATGCTTAACGGTGAAATGAATACGGATTATCTCGCTTTTGAAATATTTACGATAAAGTTAGCCATATTCGTACAGTTCATGGCTGAGTTTTTCTCCAAATATGCGGTATCTGGAATTTTCATGCTCTAGGATAATAATGCATCGAAGCTTTTCAAGTACTTATAGAGAGCGCTGTGCATTCGCATTCTGGGGATGATACAGTTTCCACAGTAGCCTTGCTCCATTTCTTTCCACGGTTGGCCTGTGTCTTCCTTCGGGGAACCTCCCTACCTCTAAGAATAAGGTTAAGGCTCAAATAAGAAATTCGGAGCTCTCTTCCTCACGCCGATAGATGGCAGTAGTGTGAGGAGGGGGGCAAGTGAGTATTATCCGGGCAAGCACGGCTCTCGAACGATTCTTACCCCCGACCCCACTCCCTGATATTTAAACCCCCCATCATCTCCCCTTTCTTTCGCACCCTCCCTAGCGCTAAAACCCCTCCATCAAACCGGCCCTGACGCCCCCATTTCTTCATCCTGCACCATTGCCACCGCAAACCCCCTCGCCGCCAAATCGGCTCCTCTTCCCAAAAACCCTTCCTTACACCGCCAAAACACGTTCGCTGCTCCCTTGCCTCCCTTCACACTCCTCCTTCGAGCGGCATCCCACCGCTAAATGCGATCCCGCGCCTTTCGGACGCAATGGTGCTCATCGGTGTGGTGCTGCATTGGGAGTCGACTCTTTCCTTCTACCACGAGCCACTAGTCATCTATTGGGTATTCTACACCTTGATTGTGAAGTTTATTGGTGTGAGAGTTCTTTTTGGGATAAATCTTTAATTTTCGATACACAGAATCACTATCTACATGATAAAGCTGCTCTATTTTCCTTACTGCATTCCATCGTATTATTATGTTTTTTGTTAATTAATTCCGAGTTCTATTTTTTCTCAACCTCCCTGGCTTAATACTGTCTTTGGTAAAACGCTTACTTGGTAATCCTTGCCCTCACTGATTTTATTTGCTTTTATTTCACTGCCATTAAACTATAATTTAACAGTAGATATTAGTCCTCAAAACTTCTTTATGAACACTTTTTAAACTATGTATTGCTTTAAAACGTATTATAAATTATTTGAAAGAATTATCTCGCAATATTCAAAGCAGTTTCTCTAATAAGTTCTTCTCGAGTTTCCTTCCGGGTTAGGCTGTTCATGGTTGCCGACGTTTCGGCAGAAGAATTTTCTGCCATTTAAAGGCTCTGGATGTGGACAGAGTCTCGAAAATGGCAGAAAAGTCTTCTGCCGAAACGTTGGCAACCATGGATAGTGAAACTCGATGAGGAACCCGAGAAAAACTTATCAGCATCATTCGCCGGAAAAGCCTGAAATCATGCATTAACTGCTCTAAGTAAAACAAAACTTCTGCAATTAACTTTTGTTATTTGATTCAGTATATTTTTGATATGACTTAAATCGTGATTTTTTTTCGTTTTCTCTGGCCGTTTTGTGATATGCTTGTTGAGGAACTTATGGATTTCCTATACATTGGACAAAGAGGGAAAGCAGATAGTTGTGACATTCATCGAGGTGATTTATATACCAATGATTCAGTCACATAGTGTATTTAAAATAAATAATATTCAGGAAATGAAAGTAATCGATATTTTATAAACGGTAACGTCACATTCATGGCCAAATCACTGCCTTGTCAAACCGTTGCACAAGTTGATATTAAAAATTGAAAACTATTTAAGTAATTCCCAAAAATGTAGCTAATTCAGTTCAACTAGTCGTTGAAATGTGTATTCAAATTCAACGAAACAATTGAGCTTTATTTATATCATGGAGTCAAAACGGTACAATTTTTTCGGCAATAGCAACGATATTGTTTTCAATTATTCTTTGGAAATATAGTGATGCTACATATCATACTAATCATTATCAGACCTTTCTTGATCGAATTCTTCAAAAAGCAGCTAGTAATCTATTCATTCCTCAAATTTCCATTTTCGCCTTAGAAATAAGAAGGTGTATACCTTATTTTTAAGAATTGCTGAAAATATAAAGATAAAATTGTTGTTCCCTAAAAATCTTCTTTGTCTGACTAAAGCAATAAAAAGGTTTTAAAAATTCATAAATATGACTTACAAGTATATTTAATATAACAGTTAATTAAGATGGCATGCCGTTCACACCTTTATTCCGACTTAGATAAACGGAGATTCATCGAATCATGATATTGGTAGCCAAATTTTCAAAACTATGTTTCAAAATGTTATCCTATCCTCATTCTCTTCTCGTTAGTAATCTTCTTCTTGATGCACTTTCATATTACAAGTATTGCTACTAATTTGCACACAACACGTTTTTCCTCACCTAAATAGAGGTAATTATTTAACTCCAAAACATTACTTGAATATTATTTTACATAAAATCCTCAGACTACTTGTCGGCAAGCATTAAATGTTTATAAAAGCCAATAATGAAAGATAAAGATGAATTTAATTTTCTACATTATGCAAATCCTCTGCAGTTCCTTGCATATATGTGGAATGGGGAAGAAATTCACGGTCAAGACTCAAAACTTTCATGTTCTTAACGTCGTTGATGTGCATTATGTTGAAAAATTGTCCACCAGAGACAAATGTGGGGATTGGGAAAAATTTTGAAAAATAATCTCGATGACGAATGATGGGACGAAACTCCATACATTGCGCATACCGGATGACAGGCGCTAAGCATGCGGGGAGGTCACGCTGTCTCCGAATATATAATGCAAACCATTTTAGTGGGTGAGAGCATGTTGCTGGGATAAGGGGTAAACTGAAAGGGGCTATCCAGAAGGGGGATGGCATTATGGACTCCCCGTGGACCCTCGGTGCGTAGAATGGCTGGCAACAGGGAGCAAATAGTGTGAGCGGTCTATATGAAGACAGGGGTGCATGCAGAATATAAATGAAGCCGTAAAGCCTAGAGGCCGCAACATATGGGTGGCTGCTTTCTTATTTCAGTGAAACCGACGAATACCTTTGGTCAGTGGCTCCGGGAAAGGAAGTCCCTTCAAGAGGTTGCCGCTACAGTCCCATGTTCTTTCGTTTGCTACAGGGATGCCTCGCTTTTGGATATCTGCTTGACATTTGTCTTTCATTACGGCTGATGAATTGCTACGTTTCTCCCAAGTAAATGGTACAGCTAGATATTGCATCTCATTGCAAATAACAGGAAAAGAGTGCCTTTACGAGGAAAATATTTATAAACTTATGGGAATATGGGAAAAAGATGGGAAATACATGCATGGATTGTATTAGGAAATAGGCTTATTAGTTACGATTTTCTTTTTATAATTGTTTTTCCATCTAATATTTCATGAGTTCTATGAGACGTAATATACATTGTTACTTACAATTTTATAGATGACAAGTTTTATTGTGCTTTACTAGGATTAAAACAAGAAATTTTAGCAGTTTTAGATTTTATTCAATATTAAAGTCCCTGACACTAAACTGAAATTGAATCCCGGAATGGTTTTTATGCTAAGATATTGAATTTTATGCAACACATATCCATGTCATTCGACTTTCATTTTTTTACTTATTAGTTCACTACAACGCAACTGATGGCTAACTCACAAAATCACCTGGGGCAAGTTCTGTCACAGAGCGACATACTTTTCACTTACAATCTTCATTACATCACCTTCTTATTTTCATTCTTAGTCTAGGTTTTGTATCAATTGTGTGTGCCAGTTTGTAGTCAAGTCTTGTAGATTGTGGCTAAAGGCAAGATTTGATAGGATGAAAATGGGAAGTTACATCATCAACATCATCAGAGTAATCTACCGGAATAAAGGGAAAATCCAACAGACTCTTACACGTGCAATGACTTATCTCCTATTATTTCCTTCTTCATCTCAGCGTAGGTCTTACCTTTCTTCATTCCGTCCATAAAACTTATTCTCTTTCTTCCCCTTTCCCGCTTCCCCAACATCCTTCCCTCTATTACGGCCTTCAGCAAACCATCTTCTAGAGGAGATCAGGCAAAGGCAGGGTAGGTGGCTGGAAGCGGTAATGAGAGGCGGAGCATCACCCCTCATTACCGCTTCCAGCAGCCTACCCTGCCTTCCCCTAATCTCCTCCAGAGGTTTCCTCTCCTCACCAACTAGGTCAAGCACTTCTTTATTGGTCTTCTCTTCTGTCCTACGCACCCTCTCCATTCAGTTTCACACCCAAATCTCAAACGCTTTCAGCCTATTTTCGTCTTCCTTTCTCAAGGTCCACGATTCTGTCCCATACAACGCCACACTCCATATCAAGCTCTTCACCAGCCTCTTTTTTACATCCTTACTTAAGGTCCCCGTCATCAGCTCCCTTCTATTATTGAACGCTTCCTTCGCTAGTGCTATTCTCCTCCTAAGGTATTTGCTACTATGTCCTGCTTCTTCTAGCGTACTGGCCAAATAATTAATTTGTTCGGCTGGCTATAGTTTTTGACTTCGTACACTTATCACCAGCCTCGCTTTCTTTGTTCTAGAGAATCTCATTACTTTTATTTTCTTATTATTAATCTTCATCCCGTATTTCTCGCACGGTTTTTCTTATGCATCTACTAAAGCTTGCAATCCCTTTGATGACCGACTGACCAACGCCTGGTTGTCCGCAAATCTAACCGGCTTTGTCAGCTGGCATCCAACTTTAACTCCTACATCTAGCTCTTCCCATGAATCTCTTACCATTTCCTCTACATATTTGTTAAACAACAAAGGTGACAACGGGCGACCCTTATTTACCCAGCGACCTATAACTGCTCACCCTGATTCACCGTCAGCTACCCTCACCTGAGCCCTCTGGCCAGGCCCGACTTAAGATAAAATTTTAACCCGGGCGAGAGAGTATTCCGGCACCCCTCACCCCCTCCTTCACCGCTAATCAAACTATCCGAGCAGTTGGCCAAAGAGTATAAGTTGTTTTACATTGGATCATATGAAGTTGTAAAAAATTCTTCAATTGTGGCTAAATTCAGAGATCTATTTAAAACGAACATAAATCTAATTTAACGGATCCATTTATTTTCAGTCTGTTTTCGAATAAATTGGATTAAAAACAAGGAAGACCAATGTAAAATATTAATGACAGAAGCTAAATGCTTTTTTCAAAAATTGTTCTTTTACGTTAAGAATTTCGATTATTGCGACATCATTATATTTGGTTTCATGAATAACAAAATATCTATGGTTATGGCAATAAATATTCGGAATTATATAATTTTTAAAAATAACCTCAAAATACAATTAAGAAATAATGTCGGCAGTTTTCTTTAATTAAACTCTGAGATAGATACGAAATGCCGACGCTGATATCGTACAATTCCCGGACATATTTTCTGAGCCAGAATCAAGATTAAAGCAAAATATTGGTTTGTTCTAAATTCTGTGGAGCATCGAGAAAGGAAATGGAAAAAAATTATCACGAAAGGCACCAGAAATCATGAAGAATGCGTTAGCGAGCATTTCTACGGTAACCCGTTTTTGTATGAAAAAAAATAAACTTTTTGGGCGCAAAGGTGGGTCTATACGTGATATTCTTCCAGCTATGGTCTCAAAGCTCAAGGAATCTCAGGGAAACCTACCTTAGCAAAGGTGATTTATACTTTTTCTTCTCAAGCTGGATTTGTACGCTCTACGTGGAAATCGTGAACCCAGTTAAATATAGATTATGGTGGACGTGCTGGTTGTGTGTTTTAAAATGAAAGAGGTTCCCACGATATATGCATTTTACGTGATGCATCTGTGCAAATGCGCACACAAATATGGGCCACATTCGGGAGACTTATTTTCGTTCTTAAGGCGATAAGAATAACGCGAATATTCATGACTGCTATCAAATTTTCTATTCCGTATATACGTTTCAACTAGATTCACCATGACGATTGCGGAGAATATCTTTAGCACCTTCTGATTTTTAGAAGTAAAAAAATATGACGATATTAAGTCGTTTAAAATACGTTTGTTTGAGGAAAAAGTCAATAGGTGTTTCTTGCTTGTGTTAACTCACGTATTAGAAAATTAAGAGTAATTCCAAAATTAAATAATCATATTTAAACTTCAATTCGTCTACTGTTATTTTATGATTACTCAATTTTGGGAGATATCAATTAATTCACCGTTTGTAATAATGTGCCTAAAATATAAAATTAGTGACTTCCTCTGTACCCGACTTTGAGGAATACTTAGGCATTCTCAGCAGTCATATGGTGCATTTGGGGACTAAAACTTTAGGATCCTAAGTTTGGTTTATCTGTCATTAATTTCTAATACATCTAAGAGTAATAAGTTTATTACGTATTTCATCCCTTAAAGGCCTCATTGCATCTTAAAAACGCTGATTCTCTTAGAAAATATACTATCCAAGCATTAATGAGTGTATTTTGTTGCCAAACGTCCAATCATTTTACAAATCCCATAAAATATGAATCCCAAATTCCATACAGAGTGGTGAGATAGAGGTAGTATCATGTCTAAAACTCTCGTTGAACACAGCAAGAAGTAAATTAATGCATATTGAAGTTATTGTCATATTACGGGTAAAAACAGCTTGAAACTAAAGAGCATGAAAGAAGCATTAGGCTTTTCCAACCGGAAAAGTCTGCATTAGCAGACCATAGCCTTGCCCTTGGTCATCGTTTCGATTGCCCTAATTCTACACTACTTTCACGGGCGTACAATAATAAGGAAAGTTAAACAAAAGAAGTCATATTGATACAGGTGGAATCAAAATAACATCAATAGAGACAACGGCTTCAACTTAAGTAGGACTTGGAGCCCGGTAGTTGTCGAAATTCAAAGAACTCGTAACGGCCCCCACAACAATGGGGCATCTGTGGCTATATATAACCGCCGGCATCCTCGCTCGACTCATTATCCTGATGGTAATGACTGCGTCAACCATCGAAACGTTTATCAATTTCAATAATCTTACCCCTTTCCCCCTTACCCCCTAAACCCGATAAACCTTCACGCAGAAAAAACTTCAACTGTACTCGCTTTTCTCATCCATCCGAACAATTTTATTCTATGCCTACTAGGTTTGATCAATAAATACGTGGAAATTTTAAATTTACAAGTCCTACTGTCACAATTTCTGTTGTTGTGTTGATATTCTTGTGCCTGACCTTTGTTGACATTGGTTGCCGTAGTGGTTTTTTACTTTATTTTAGGCTATCGATAAGGCTTCAGGTGGTTTGGTTTGCCAATCGAATATTTACTCATGGAAAAAATGGGACAAATAATTTGGATTGAATTTTGCTTTAAGAACGGAATAAAATGCAACACCATATTGGAAATATTAAATGTTGCTCTTTGTGAGTCGAATAGGCATTGAACAAGCATTTACAATGAATAAAAAGATCATAAACTCTGATTGAATGCGAATCTGTTCAGCGTTAAATCTTTCGCGGCTCATAATGACTAATCAAATTATTATGGTACGGGTGTATGCCGCGTATTGTTTCGGTTGGTCCGACATTTCGTGACCCACTGCTGGTCACTTCTTCATGGGAATGAAACTTGATGCCGCTGTTTGCTTTTATATATCTGTCCCCACTAATTGTAATTTGGTTCAAGTGGGAGAGTTGGAAGAGGGAGTTAAGGATAATGGGAGGGGGGACGCAGAGAATGTTTGCGGATGACTGGATTCCATGTGCTGCTGATTTTTAGACCACCATCTCTGTTGAAATTATTTTTATTTTGCTTCAACTTGACGGATGGATGATTCGTCCTACCTTAGCGATGACTTTGGATTTTTCAAAGTCGATCGCGTATCCTAAGGATTCGTGCTCAGCCATTGCAGACTTAATTATTTGCCCCAGTCAAATCACCCACCTCAAGAGTTAATCCCCTAAATATCCTCACCGATGCCCTGAAATGTTCCCGGAACATGGTGGCCTGAGTTTTGGAACCCTCAACCAAATGCTTAAACCTCCAACTCCGTCCGTCCCATTGCAAAATTCCTCCCACCGTCCCAACATCATTCCAATCAACCTCACTCGAATCATGCAGAAATCTTTACTATGCACTTGCTCATAAAAATATCTGTCTAATCCTCCAATCCTTGATCACATCCAGTAATCTCACGCGTCCCGTGTCTCTTTCCCTAAAAAAAACATTCATTAATAACGATGAGATCATCATCACCAGAGCAGATGAGGGATCAAAAATTGTCAAAAAATCAAAAAAGCAAAGCTGTATAAATTGGGTTCCAGAAGTCCTATAAAGATTTGAAATATTGCTGGCACAGGCCTGACGTCAAGTCAGGTTTCGCTAGCCCTCAAAAGAACCTTCTACCTGAGAGAGCGTGTGGCTGACGAAGAACGGGAAAACCCTGTTGCTTGCCATACATTTCCTCAATATCCGGAAAGATCTAGAGGATTCTGACAAGACACAATGTAGAAACCATCCACGCCAAGCAAACTATAAGAACAGCTAACGAGAGCTAAGGGCAGAATTAGTCTCCGTACTCCCGGTGTCTACCGTGTCCCATGCGAGTGCGGCGGAGTTTACGTCGGTGAGACGGGGCGCATGGAGGAAACGAGGCAGAAGGAGCACAAGCGGCACCTGAAACTGGGGAGAGAAAGTAACTCAGCTTTTTCCCAACATTGCCTATCCAACAACCACTCCATCTACTTCGAAGTAGCCTTGATATTGGCCCACTCACGTGGCTATTGGGATCGCCTGATTAAAGAAGCAATTGAAATCTGGTTGGATGGCAAAAAAATCCACAAGGACTTTGGTTACTAACTGAGTAATGCCTGGAAACCGGTACTAAGGAACATTAAAGAAATAAGGAGGGAACAAGACTCAGATCAGATTCCCGCCATCCAAGGCACCTGAACCCTGCGGAACTAGTGTATAAGGACGACTCCAACACGATAATGGCACTCAACAGCCCTAATGACGATGCAAGCAGTGCAGGATTAACACACTTGGGGGCCTGTAGGCAGTAAAACCAACGGGGCTGACGTTAATAAACAAAACGCAAGACAAGTCGGCGCCCCTCCGGGGTAGGGATTGGAAAATCGATTTCGATTTTTACAAAAAATCGATTATCACACTCCGATTTTCGATTTAATCGAAGTCGACTTTTTGTTTTGAAAAACCGATCAAAATCGATTCTAGCCGATCGATTTTCGATTTTTAGCTAGCTACAGCATTTTAATTTTGCCAATCGAGCTGCGCCAGTTTGTAAACCGCCCTCCAGTCGACCGCAAGTCCAACCCCAATCCACTACAAGCCTGGAAGAAGATTAAGGGTGAATATCCCCACGTATACAAACTAGCCAGTAGGATTTTATCTATAGTTGCCTCTACCGTCCCGTGTGAGCGACTATTTTCTCACGCCGGGTTAATTGCAACACAGGTGCAAAATCGATTATCCGGAAAACATTTAAATATGTTAGTTTTCTTAAGGTCCATCCCTGAGGAACACTGGTTCCACGGCTTTGCAAACAAGAAATAAATAAAATTCTGTTTTCATTTTGTGGTAGGTATGCCCACTTTTCAATGTAGGTACAATTCTTATTGCTACTAAACTATATGTGATTAACTGGTATGGATTATTACTTCCCTGCATTCCTTATTAATATCTTTAAAATAATATACTGTATTAATAAATTTAACCGTATTCAGTTCTCATCCCTAGTGCTTCCACTAACCCATATTTTGCATTTTGTTACAACAGCACATCCGTATTTCAGCAGACAAATACTTTACTATTATAAAATATCGATTTCGATTTTTCGATTATTTTGGACCAAAAATCGAATTTTTAGAGAATAGATTTTAAAAACCAAAATCGAAAGTCGATTAATCGAAAATATATTCTGGATTTAAATTTCCAATCCCTACTCCGGGGCCCCAAAAGCCTCGGGGCCCATAGGTAACTGCGTAATTTGCCCTATTAGTAATTCGGCACTGGATGCATGAGTTGGGCATCGAAAAGTTGGCCATTATAGGGAATCTAACCCGGTTGGAAACCAGAGAAGAGTTCATTTGTTGAGGGGATAGGCAATGTCACAATCGCTGAAAGAGCTAATTACAATATCAAAAACTGCATTCCAGTGGAGATATCAAGATTGGAAATAGTGCAGGCACAAATGTATTATATCTGATGGGGACTAATTTTAAGGGAACAAAATACATTTTTCCGGATGTATGAAAATTCTTTGAGAAAAAAAGAAAATTCCGCGTTTTTATCAAAAAATGTTTGGGTAATTTATTGTTCTTAGCAACCACTCAAAATTGTAGTTAGGTTTATCATAACTTGCCTACATAATATATTCTTCATCTCAATGCTACTAATAGAAAAACGTCTCCCCTATCTGATATCACCAAAAAATCCTTATCTCCAATGGTTTGATTATCGATAATGGATTTATGCAGCTGACTCTGCTTTAAAAACTTTCTCCATGCTGTTTTATCAACCTCCTCTGTTTCAGAAGTACTCATACCTTGCTTCATACACGCCTTCCTGTTCCTTATTATTTTGTTAATGTTCCTTCTATTAACAATATCTTCCTCCACATTTACACAAGAATTTTTCGGTCTGCCCCTTCCTCTAACACCACTCACTCCTCTTGCATAAATCTGCTTTGTTATTCAACTCTCATCCTCCCTAGCAACATAACCAAACGAAACACGCTCCTTTCATGCATGACCATCAACAGAAAATCAATTCCGTATTCTTTCATCAAAAACTCATTCCTGACCCTATCAATCTTTTTTTTGCCACAGACACTTCTCAGATACCAATAATAAGATATCACATAGTAAAATTTGCATTAAAAAGTGCATTGTGGAATTCACAAAAAAACCATTGACACTTCATAATAAGCCCATCAAAATCTCCTTGGCACTGTAATGGTTAGGTGAAGCTCTTGACTTCAAAAAGGACTCTTCCACGGAATTTCTCCTGCCCATCCTTCCTCAACTATCGCGGGCCGCAAGAGGAAATGGCGGAGGATGAGAAGGTGATGTGGTCGGAGGCTGGGGTCCGGAGGGGTGGCAACTGCGGTGGCGGGAAAGGGGGCCGGGCCAAGGAGGGGGGCAGTGTGTGTGGAGTTTAAGGCGGGGGGGGAAGGGGAAGGTCGACATCTGGCGTTCCCGCAGTGCAGCAGGGATCAAATCATGCCCGGAATCCAAAATGCCCTTTCTTTCCTTTGGATGCTGGAGAGAGGAGAGGATGAGAGGAGGAAGAAGGTGCCTTCTTCCTCCAGTGATGGGAGTTCCGCTGGAGATTGCTGGAGAGGAGGGGAGAGGATGGTTGTGTGGAGGCTTCACGAGGCGAGTGCGGAGGGAGTGTGTTATGGGATGATGCCAGTACGGAGACGGGAAAATGCTTGGGTTTTAGGGTCGGCTCTGGTGATTTTTGTCTCTCGCGGGTGCGGCAAGGGTGTGGGGAGATAAGCTGCAGCGGAGGTGGAGGGTGAATGGGGTGAAGCCCCCATACGAGCCTCCCCTCCATCCTCGAATGCCTTCTTCCCTTCCTCGAAGAAGTCCCCCGTCTTGTATGTCCCCAGCAGCGTGGTCATGTGGATACTTTCGGTTTGGGGGGCAGTGGGGGAGGAGCAGAGAGATAAACTCCCTTGACGTACCCCCATGGTGCTCCTCAAATGCCATTTATGCCTCACTCCCGCCCAGTTTAACGGCCTCCGTGGCCCATAGCAGCGAAGCATCCACTCCTTCCATTCTTGGATTGCTCCATTAGCCACATTGCTCGCCTTAGGAATGTGCTCGGCTTCTAACATGAATTAGGAGATGGCCTTCCCTTTCTCTAACGGTCGGCGGCCTGGAGATGATTCCAATGGTGACGACAAAGAGAGGAGGGAGGGTGATTGTGAGAGGGTTGCGTGAAGGATGGGGTGGGTAGGGCTGCCAACTTCTCAAAGGTTGATTTCAGGAGGTATTCTTTCCAAGAGTGGGAAATTGCGATAAAAATCACATTTGCATCTACCAATGCATTTTTATTCCTCAATTTTGGTCTGTATAAATAATGTGAAATTGGATCTAAATCCGAACAAATTCTGCCTAGTGATTTAAATGTAGATGATTAAGTAAAATTTCCAGTCATAATCGTACATATTAAATAACATGCAAATAATTCGTGAAAAAATTATCATATTTTCTAGAGAGAAAAATTATTTTATTATTCATCAAGCCATTTGATACTTAAAATTGTAAGAAAGCGAACTGTGGTCAACAAAGCTTAATTTATATTCAACGATCAAGACAAAAACTAAACACTCGTTCAAAATATCCCATACTCGTTACAAAATACTCGTACTTATTATATAGGTCAGTTGCAGTACATATGCCAAGTAGACCCAGTAGAACATTGTTGGCTTGAATAAAAGGAATAAAGGTGAAATATTTTGTGCTAATTTTTCTTTCAAAATACTTACAATTATGAGTAACATTTTGCATGTGTCATAAGGTGCATTTCTATATTTATATAAAGAAGAATGTTTGTCTGCCGTTTGTCTGTCTGTTGGTTTTTATACAAGTCTACAGTTTTACTCTGATCGTGTTGAAATTTTGCAGACTAATAGTTCAAGACATGAGGAAAATTGTAGGCTATTTGAAAAAATCTCAGGGCCTTTAAAGATCCCAAAAAGTATTATCAAGTAGTCTCAGGGCCCTTTGGTACACTACGTACTTATTAGTAGTTGTGCAGTGGTTTCATTTTTTGCTTTTTAAAATTACTTCCACTGAAGATAGAGGGTTGGGATTTTTTTCTCGAATGGTTGAATAAATGAAGTCTGTAATTATTTCAATCCATTTCCTTTTACGCTTCGTATTTGCCTGAATATCATGTTTTTACCTGAGAATTCACACATTTTTCTTTAAAATCAACAATAGCATATTTCCTTGACAACCAGAGATTTGATTTTTAAAGGATATTCACGACCCTGGGGGGTTGTGTTTGAATCGCTCGTAATTATTCCGAACACGTAACTAAGAAGTCACGTGGCACAATAACAAATGGTTCGAGATTTTGGTGTGTTTTAACCACTCGGATGGATATTTTAAGCGAGTGATATTTTGTTTATCGTGTCTATAATCAGGTATCTAATATTCCATCAACAGAATTTCGGTGAAAAAATACGATTGGGAAGACTGCGTGAGATCTTTACGAGCGGTACAAATGCATCCAAATCTCTAACCCTTCGTGATTGTACCACGTGACTCCTTGGTTACGTGCTCGGAATAATTACGAACGATTCAAACACAACCCCCCTGGCAATTAAATATAACGTTTTCCTACAGGTCCATGATAGTACGTAGAAAGAAAATCTGTATAAGAAGGGCCCCATGATAGATTGCTTTGGGGGGTAATCGAATTATTCAATGCGTATTTATAACAAGTATATTCTTCAATGTCTATTCTCAAAGTAGCTCTAATAGGGTCACTGCATGCATATTAGAGAACACTTGCGTAGTAAACGATACATATATTAAGGAATTTAATTGACTACACACTTAATTAAATGTGCAAGAATACTTAGGTGCAGCGAATAGTAATGGGAATAACTCCTATGTTGCTACAACAAACACAGCGTTGTTTATTATCGTTAAATACTCAGATGTATTATACGTAGTGGAACCGTCTTCCTCTCATTACGTTTGCGAATTGTTTTTAGACCAATACCCACATCACTAACGTCACGAGTTTTCTATATATGTTTAAAGGTGCTATAGTGCGGTTAACCTATAGGTATAGCGAAACTTGGTTGAACTCACCAGTAGAGGATTAGAGGACAATGACCGTAAACCCTTGATGAGCGGGTAAAGTTATCGAAGGAGTCCCGCAGGGTCCTCTGGAAAAAGGCTCGGCCGCATCAACCCACGACTCACGTATGCTTTCCTCTCCTTTGCGTAATGATCTTTACAAGAGAATGCCACCAAGTTAGTGAACACCTATACATTCACTCATTTTTGGGTTTCCCGGGCATAAAAGAGGACCATCTCTCCGTGCACCTGGAGAACGGTCAGCGTGTCTACTACAACCAACACAACGTACTAGGTAGGCTACGAACTCCTCAAATGACCACGTTGACAGTATTCTTCAGGCTTATAAAATAAGTTCAACGTTTTTCTCACACGTTGAATTTCAACGGGCACCTTCCGCTAGTGTAACATAAAATTTACATTAATTGCTCCCCGAATATGAAATAATCATTTATAACATCAAACTAAATAAAGTACACGGGTATTGGAATTTAATTGTATAATATAGAATACTTTCAGTAGAAAGAATGTTTTAATCAATAAATACTTCTTTCATATTTTATTATTATAAAATCAACTTTCATATTTATTATATAGCAATACTGAGTAATGCAAGATAAGTTATAAATCGATACAAAGTAATCCAAATAAAAATATTTATGAGTTTAATTATTTTATTCTGAAAGTAGGAGGAGAGCACAACGATCCAGGGGGAGGGAGATTTAAATAATATTTTCCATTTCGGAGAGTATTCTGGAATGTTGGTAAATCTAGGAATCAAGGGGTGTCTTCTGGGCGTCCATTTTCCGGCATGGACCCTTCCCCTCCTCTTCGCCAGACCCCTAAATAAACCCCCTACTCCCTGCTCCTCCGTACCCATCCACAAGGTGTCGGTGTAATCCGACGCGTTGGAGAAACTCGGCTTGTAAGGGAGGCGTGGAAGCATGTGCACTTGCGAACAAATACAACGCGTCAAACGATGAGTGTGCAGTGTGCTAAAGGGGGTTAACGGAACTTCCTGGGACTGTCGTCAACCTCGGTGCTCGACCGTGTGAACCAAAAAGTCCGTCGGTGGGCGAACATAAATACCTACTCGAGGAAATCACGCTTATCTTGCGATGAAACACCACAGAGAGAACTGCTCTTCCTTTTCCCGGAAAGTGGTCTACTGGGTAAGGATTCCTGAAAATATTATCCTGAGATGTTTCAAATCTCCAGTTTGTCCACCACGTAAAGAGACTTAAAAAATATTTTCATTTGATGCACCAATTTAAGACCTTCTTGCATGTATTTTTGACGAAGTCTTTTTTATAAAAGCGGTACTTTAGTATTTTCCACCCCGTAATTTATTACTAGTCATAGCTTCACCAACTCATTTCTATTTTAAGGTCAATGAATGGCTGAAATCATTGTTGGTTAATTAATTATAGTTTCCACAAAGTCGGGCATGAATCACTTGCTTACAAGCTATTTTTATCTGGAAACAATGTCTAATTCCCATCACCGTAGGTGGTGGGCTCAAATCCTTGAATTCCAATTTTAAATTTATAAAACATAGATCATATAGTATACCATATAGTAGGTATTAGTAGCGTATTTAAATTCAGAAATGCGGTACCCAAGGAAAGGAAACTTCGAAGCGATTGAATTGCTCAATCTGCCTTACTGAGTTGAGCAGTTAATCCATCCAATTTACTGAAAATAGATAACTTTGGTGACTATGTGATCGTGTATCAAAAATATGTATACCGTAAAAAATAACAATAAAATAACATATATAGTAATGGTAAGATAGCAAGTTTGAATAAATGATTTTCAATGAGTAAAAAGAATTTTTACGTTGATAGGGTCTTTTTTTCCAGTACAAAAATTCCCTTGTACTTCCTCTTCGACCAAGGTACATCATTCATTCCTTTTAATGATTCCATGCTTAATCGGTATTATGCTTAGGGACGTTTCTTATATTTACTTTTTTGTCCTGATATAATCCACACCATTCCCAAATATGCCATTGCACTGCGAATAAATGAATAATTCAGTTCATGTTATTTCATGATCCAAACTAAACATTCTAAAACACCATCAGGAGTGATAGGTTCATCGCTATGGCACGGGATTCCTTTCGTACACACTGGGTGAATTTGTACATGATTTATATTCAAACTAAAATAAAGTGTCATAGAAAAGTTTATAGGAGATATATTTTGAATAATAAGGTAACAACTTTGTTTTTTCCACATTTAGGTTTCAATTAAACGACCATGTTTTCGACGGTTAATTAAAACCTAATGTGGAAAAAACAAATTTGTTACCTTATTATTCAAAATGAATAGCAAATTAAATAAAGTTACGCCGGGAACCACCAGCGTTAGGAGATAAATTATAAATAGAGGGGATTTTGAGTACTTTATTTGTTAACTGGAGTATTATAGTGAATTTGGTTCCAGTAAACCATCCTTGGAATTATGGGTAAAAGTTGGTATGGGTGTTGGCAGTTTTGGAATGGATAATGCCATCTTCCTTCTGCTCATTGTTCTAACCAGATAAGTATGCTGTGAAAAAAGTGCTGAATTAAGTATCTTATAATTACGATAAAGCTGGATCCATATGTTCCTTTTCTTACTGAGAATCTGAAAGAATATCCCGTTGATGTGGCCAAACTGTGCTTTAAACTGAAAAGTAATAGATTTTTAAATTTATAAACTTCACGCACAAATGGTTACGGAATAGATACATAAATATTCTCCAGCCAAATATTCATTCATTTTCATAAACATTAAATATTTATCAGTGGTTCTTTCGGTACTCGTTACTGATCTTTTGATGACATAACACTTCACTTGTGGAAAATTCCTCACTTGGATCGTAATGTGCAATTTTAAAGGCATTAAAGCGGTATCTTGTTCTAACCTCCCCCACGATAGCGGACTATTTCAACGAATCAACCCATGGCATCGCGACGGAGGCGAAGGAAGCAAGCGGGCATTCGTGTCACGGATTCCCCGGGTGGGGTTCCTTGGCCGCGAGTTCATCATCAGGGGAGCGCACTCCGCGGAACTCAGGAGGAAGGAGAGGAAGAAAGCAGGAGATGAGGAAGGGAGAGATGGGAAGGGATGCCTATCCATTCCAATCACTCCCGCCTTCCGTAGACCACATGAAGTCGCCCCCGGGGCAGTCGATAGCCAATCAGCGCGGTCGAAATGGAAAGGATGCCTGGAGCGAAGGTTGAATGGAATAAGGTATGAATTCATTTTGCTCACGGGTTACCACTATGATGAGTGTGTATGTATGTGTGTATATATATACATATATATGTATATGTACTGGGTTTCTTGAGTATACAAGTGCAAATTCTTATACACTCAATTCTTGAACTAAATTTCTTTCCACCATTTCCTCACCTCCATTAAACACAAAATTATCTCATGACCCCAAGAAAGGACTATCTCTCTCTGGCATTGCCATTCGTTATCCCCTCCAACCCCACCACGCCCAGATTTTATCTCCTCCCGAAAGTTCATAAGCACATACAACCCCGACCGCCCCATAGTCAGCAATGTCAACTCCCCCAACGAAAGAATATCCGCCTTCATCGACTCCGTCCTCCAACCTATTGCCTCTTCACTTCCCTCTTCGATCCGCAATACCTAGCACTTCCTTGAGCGTCTTCGCAACCTCCAAATTTCTCCCCACAGAAACATATTAATGGCCACAACTGATGTCACCTCCGTTTACTCCTCCTTTCTCCACAGTGAAGGCCTCAAACCACTGAAACACTTTCTTACCCTCCGACCCACCCCCCATGTCCCCACTTATGCCTTCCTCCTCAATCTTTCCTAACATATCCTAGATAATAATGCCTACTCTTTCAGAGACCAAACATTCCTGCAAACGAAGGTCACAGCAATGGGTACGAGAATAGCTCCATCGTACGCTAATATGTTAATGGGTCTTCTGGAGGACAAATAGCTGTTTTCCCGATCTCTCAACCCACTATTCTGGGTCAAATATATCGACTATATCTTTCTCATTTGAACGCACGGACCTCAATCCTAGTCCACTTTCCTTTCCGACCTCAACCCCTCTTTTTCTGCCTCATTCACCTTAACTAATTCTAGCACCCACATTACCTTCCTAGATACTGATATTTTCCTATCTGACAACAAATTCCTAACCTCCCGATATATCAAACCCAACAACCGTCAACAATATCTTTATTTTTTCAGCTGTCACCCTTACCATAGCAAACGTTCCATTCGTCTCCTTTTCTATTAGCGCGCACCGTATCTGCAACAGTCAAAATGTTCTTGACCACCACCTTAGTAACTTAAAAACCGGTCTCCTTGAACGCGGATATACCTCCTCTCTCCTTGATCGCCATAACTTACCCTCCATCATTCCTTATGCTCCCCACCCTAGATCTACCACCGAATAACCTGAAAATCTTTTCATCATATTCCTTCCGGGGCTTCACCACGTTTACCTCATCCTCAAGTACTTTTCTTCATTTTGCGCGACAGCCCACTCACCCCCGACTTAATTCCCAAACGTCCTACCATTACCTACAAAAGACTGGCCAACCTCAACAATATTCAACGCTCCCACGTATCCCCTTTCACTTTTATCCGTCCTGAAATCCCCGATACTTTTCTCTGCCATAAATTTTGCTGTAAAACCCGCCCCTTAAAACGTAATCTCTCTGCTTTCCAAAGTCCCAACATTCCGACCACATTTCCTCTCTCTTCCCACGGCAGCTGCCCACCTTTAATGTAGTATACCTACTGAAGTGTAGATTGTACCCTTCTTTTTACGTTGGCGAGACTTGCAATACACTGTCTACATGGATGAATGGACACCAAGCCGACCAACCCAACTTCCCAGTAACCAAACACGCCTCCACTCACATCCTCCAGTTTGACTCTTACTTCCTCCTCACCACACTCCACGCCCTTCCCGCCGACGCAACGCCTCGAACCCGCAGTTTAGAAATACTCAACTATCAATTATCTGGTTTTGTAAAGCCTTCTCTCCACTTGGTCTAAATATAATGCATTAAACTCTCATCCTTTCACTTGCCCTCCTCCTCCTCCGACGCCTTTTTTCTCCTTCGCTCGCCCCCTCCCAACTTAGTAACTTTGTTGCATTCCTCCCGTCCACGAACATCCCTCGCCTCTGGACAGCCAGGAGCAATGCCCTATTCTCATCCCAGTTCACCCTTTCTCAAGTCCCTCCCTACTTCCTTACTTTTTTACACTACCCCCTCACCCTAAGTCATCTAGGAGCGGCACCACGTGCCTATCGCCGCCCCTGCAATATGCACAAACCCACACACACTTCCCTTCGTTCCCCACTTCCCTTACCTAGTGGAGCAGTACTTCGCTTCCTTACGCTGAAGTTTGCTAGCCACCTGAAATATGCGTTTGCACTGGATGATTTTTCACCAACATGTACTTTACACTTAAACCCAGAGTCTTAATGAATTATTCAAAAGCGTTGATGCATTCCCGGAGAAATAAGAATTTTAAAGGACGGAGGTGAGATGTGCTGTTCGTATTACCCAGCTAATTTATGCAAAGTCATTAGATAGAAAACCAGCTAATTAGCTACACTACTGACGGACTAAAATGCCAGCGGCACCAGTCTCTTACCGTTCGCGAGAAAATGAAATTTTCTCCATTTTATTACTTTTAAAACAACTTAGACCTTTCACATCTTCCAACCCAGAAACTTAATTTAAACTTGATTCTTTGAGCAGCCCATGTGATGTTTTACCAATCTTTTTAACGCAGCCAGCAGTATTTTGATGCGAAATATTTGCGAAGAAAAAAGAAAGCAATCCGTAGTTACGTATCCGACATCGGTAAACTTCCTTGGTGCATGGTGCTAAGGTACGTGAGAAAAAAATAAGAGATTGTTTAAAATTTGAGGGGGATATAATGCAAATGTTATTAGTGATGTGATGATAAACATTTAAATTAACACATTGGGTTAACCCTGAGGGTTTTTTTCCAGTAAACGATATTGAAAATGGGAAACTATTTTGAAGACAGAGCATAACCTTTGAGTGGGAAATGGGAGAAAAGGGAACAGTGACCCTCAGAGGTATTTTCTCGTCGTGGAGAGAGTGATGGTGATCTGCTTGAGAGGGTCAATCTCTTGAGTGATTTCGTTTGATCGCCGATCGCCCGTTGATTGACTGCTCGATATCTGAAGGGTCAAGGGACCGGTGCGCCGCCCGCGGCTCCCATTATTCCCGACCCGCACTCCTCATCTTTCTCCCTCTCCCTACTCTTTTCTCATGCTATTCCCAGTCCATGCGAACACTTCTCCACCCACACTCCCTCCTTTCCGACTGAATATTCTTTTCCCTGTGTTTTCCTCTTGGTTTTGCTCAGCAATTTGGTCTTTGGGTTAGGGGTTTATCCTCGTTGGGGATAAAAATAGATGCATATCCGTAGATCAGTAGGAAATAACGGACCAAGAGAGTTGGGTGTGGCTGTGTTTTTGACGCAGTGGTGGGTTTATGTTGAATACTTCCACGGAATAGGTAATATTTTGCGGCCCTCGTGTTGTTCGTACCGAAGATTGCAGCGCTCACCTCGCCCACTTTCTGGCATAACCGAAGCTGTAACAACTATTTCGCCTCTGGCATAGTTGTCTAATGAATGGCTAATTTGGAGCACATTCCAATTAGCTATAGTTTACTTGAATACACTCAGGGCTTAATGGTGATTACAGGATGTAATACGAAATTTTAAACTTTCAGTACTTGTTCATTATAATAAAGTTTGGTACCTTTCTACACTTTTTATTTTGAATATTAAAAGTTTCTACAAAGTAGAGCCCAAAGCTGGGAATTTTATTTTTTCCGAACTTAATTTTAACCTCAGAACCACAAGTTAATATTATTGGGACTCATGCCACAAAGTGGAATCAGACCAGATTCTATTTTTTTTCTGTTATTTTGATCATACAATAAATATCAATTGTTTCATATTTATAAATAATAATTAAAAGGTATAATAATTCACTAAATTATTCCTAAATCTCCAGCAAAACTCAAAACGGTATGCAAGATGGTAGGGAGTAAGCGCGATCTTAGTTCTCCGTCACCGTTGTGAGGAGAAAACCAGAGTTATATATTAATGTGGTGAAAAACCTCTTGCTCCGTTGTAAAAACAGTGCAAAGAATTATTTATTGTAAAAGTTACCACGCCACTGTGCAAAGAATAATTCTGGGGAAATACAATAAAACAAAAGGCAAAATGGTGTCAGTTTTTGTGCAATGTCGCAATTCCAGAATACTGTACATGTAGTGAAATAGTTGAAGTAAACCAAAATTAGTTTAGTTAGCCCATGAAAATAAAACTTTCTGCGTTCACCAATTCGCGGCTTTTTTGGGCGTTTACCATTTTTTCGCTGTGAAAATGCAACAAGCTCGCATCAGTGAACTCCGGTGTACCGGTTAAGAACCACTGCTGTAAAGGTTCGTGATGATCTACCGTATTTGAAATCGGTCCAAGGTAATGTGCAAAGAGATCTAAATGGGTCGTGTTACTTTCACTTAGAAAGTGAAACCGGTCATCCTACGGATGCAGCTGCAAACGATTGATACGGTGAGGAAAAATACTTGGGTGTATATCACATTGCTGGGAAGGGGTGCAAAATGTGATACCGATAACTAAAATTGCGGTAAGGAAATTCCATGACACTGAAATCCTGAACACGCAACTTGCGATCATATTAGAGGTGCAGGTATTTGAAAAGACCAAAGTAGGAGAAATTAATACCCTTGAAAAACTCAGAAAATTTCTGACAATAGATAGAGAGTAGTATGATACACAAGAGCAGATGAAAATGTACGCTGGCTGAGGAATTGGCAGTTATATAAAGGTTGTTATTGCAAAACTAACTGTGATACTCGAGATTAAAAATAAGGTAAATAAAACTGTGCGTATTACAAGAAAGCACATTTTATTGGAATAGGCTTTACTCTCTGAGAAAAATTTGCAATCCTTACATGTCAATGCAGTCTCGAACTTCAAAAGTATTTGGAGATCTACGTTGTCGTTATTAATTAGCATGAACGACATATGCCCTGGTGATATGAAGAGTACTAGTGAGCTAGATTGTTCTCTATTAAGTGCAACCGCACGTGCGTTTCGGTTCAAGCTATTGCATTGGTGTCCGCACGATACATTCTAGAGTGCACCTAACCACTCCGGGGTGACTTTATGAGCATCTGCTGAGAGTGCGATCGCATGGGCGATCCATGATTCAAGTCGCGTATCGCCTCTCCGATTCTCTTCCTTTGAGGTGGTGGAGTCACTACATTGACTTCCCCGGGAGAATGGAGAGAAATAAGATGTGGAGAGACATAAACTGGAGCATAAATGTAGCCTCTGAATCGCCTCCACCTTTGGCTGTCGTGAAACCGCGAGGGGAATTTGGGACGGCTCTTCCCTAAAGTGATCCTCAGTCAGGGCTGCCAACCCTTCCCATTTATCCGGGCATGCTCTCATTTTAAATGCTTCATTGTCTTCCCAGAAGGCATTTATGAAATAGTATATAATCCTGATTAAGGCGTGATTTAGTGGAGCCGTTCTGTCACAACTAAAAATAATCATTTGCAGTTTTCTGCTAGTAAAATTTCCACTGCATTATTTGTGGAAAATTGCAAGTGTTTTATTCATGTCACAAATTAATGTAATTCTCTGAATTTTTAAATTAGAAACTATCTTTTCTTTATTTTTGGTCGAATAAAAATCTTTGGCAATTAATCTGTCCATGAGCGCCCGGATGGAAACTCTCCGGGCTCGAATCTCATATCGGACGTGGATTTTGTAATTTTCTTAGAATAAATTGATTAGGCCATATGGTTAAGACATATCTTTGTATTTTTTTGAAAAAATATGCCTCAAAAAGCAAACAGAAGAACATAGTAGACAAGAAAACACATTCACACAAATTTTATTTGGGACGTCGCGTTTTGTCGTTTTGCGGATCAATCACATACAAAATATAAAACCCTCCGTTGGTCTTTGAACTTAATCCATCAAGACGGTGGAACGAGTAAAATCAGATATATATTAAGAAATGGGATAGTACAAGGGTGATCTCTCTTCGTATGGGTGCTAAGTAATTCCTCAGAGTGAAGCCTGAAGGGAAAGCGTTAACGCGATGTTTTATAGAAGGTAGTTTTAGGCGTAACTTGGTGGAACTTATTTATTATGAAAATGAAAATTTTTTAACTTTGTGATTCCACAATGATTTTTTTATTGTGAGTGTTCTATAGTGTCTTCAACTGATGATGACGTTAAAGTACGTCGAAACCCGGGTCGTGCTGAAATGCAACTGGAATTTGCAGCCCACTTCGAACACCAGCTTCCCATCTACTTCACGGAGGCAGAGGCGGCCCTTCGCGGCATGTTATACTTGTTTGCAAACTTTCCTGAGTTCTCGTCTGTAATTTTATGCATTGAAAATATTGCCGTGCTTTCCAGCCTAAGGAAAGGCACCTGTCTCACGTTTCACAATTATCAGTACTGAAACCTGTTTTTAACCATAATAAAACATCAGACGTGGAACGAGTCCTGGAGGTTCTTCAAAACAGCATCCAACCTCGCCGACCGTCCATAGCCACATCGTGAAGAATTGGTATTCTCCTTAGGAAGACCGTTCCGCTATCCGCCTTAGTAGGCTCACAGCGGAGGGAGCTGGGTTTACGTTGCGTCCAACTCTTTAAACGGAGGGTAAATTTTCTTGGTCGGAGCACTAACGACATTGTACTGGTGCCTCGTTAACTTCCCTTCAACTAAAATTGATAGGGCTGCATTGCCTGTCAGCCTTGGCATTAGGTTTCCTCCTCCCTCATATGTCTCTATATATTTGTTTGCTCGTGATGGTGTTGAGAAGGCTACTTCCATCACTACTTTGGCAGCGTCTACATTTCCAACCGAGCGTAAACTCATTTGCGCAGCATAGATAAGTTCCGTTGGGCTGACTTGAGACCGTAGTAACTCAGTTTTTCGGGGTTTGGATCTGTCACCACTGGAATCGAAGTCTGTTGGACAGCGTCCACTAGTTTTTGCAGTTGTATTGATTGGAAAATGAACGCCCTTTTCCAACCAAGTTCAGTTTTTTTCTAAAAACCTCTTGGTTATCCAGTGAGAAACTTTGGGTACATATTTAAATTCCGAAGTTAAGTGAGCTAATATATTGTTTACTTCATGTGAAGAGTCGCATGGCGTAAGGGTCATTTCCTAAATGCGGCGTTTCAATTTTTCACTTCTATCAGAGAATTTCTTTGAATATGACAAAGTCATGATATCAAATAGTGTCTGCTTTTTCAAGGAAATGTTTCCTTTACATGACCCTGTAAGAAAATTGATGTTGTAATGCGATTAGCAGGAAAAATTGTCCAACCTCTTCACAAAGCCTGTGGCTCGTGGTGATACAAACTAATATTTTTCAAAAATGTGGTAATATGTGGTAAAAGTTATTACGTAATCTAGTATTCAATAAACGGAACGAAAAGGCTCTGTAAATCACTCTGCCCAGTCAAGCCCTATAGTTAACTAAATATCCCATTGAAATCGTGGATGAGGTAAATTTGCAGGAATAGTTTTTTGCATTGTTAGTTAACGCCAAATTATAAATCAAGAATGCAAAGAAAGAGATTTTAAGAATGAATAACAATTTGACATACCTTCATCTATTGAATCCATTTCAACTCAGTTTTTCAGGGTGATTGTTGCACTCGCAAAACAATTTAAGGCAAAGAAGAGAAAAATCGACGAAAATTTCCCCGTAAAACTGACTCGCATTACACTCAACTTTGAACTGACATAAATCTGAAATGGCTAGAGATGGGACTAGGAAAATAGTAGCATTGGATGCGTAATTTGTATCCCCTAAAGACTACAGTGTCATCAAAGCGATTTATACTACTTTGTAATTCGCATTTTGGCCAGGTTTTTCGGAAAAAGCCCCACTGCGCAACGTTGGCAAACGTAAAGCTTGCGAAGGTGGTTGGTGCTCAGCCAATCCCGTGGAGGAGATTGGCAGTTTGTATTTATCCCACGATGTTCGCAATTCGGAGGCAAGGGCTGCTAGGCGATCTTGATTGTTCCAGGAGACGGTCTGGAAGAACTTCTTCGCTGTTGCTTAGAGACAGTCGCGCAGTCGGACCGTACAAACGTAACTATATGCCTAGGCCGGCCATATTGGCATGCCTCGGATATACATAGGCGCGAGTGCGCGGGACTGACGTGATTGAATTGGAAGTTGAGCTTTCACTGGGACTAGTGCCCAGTCTCTCTCTCTCTCTCTAGTAAAAATATCATTGTGGAACCACAAATTTAAATTTTTTTCATTTTCATAGCGAGATATTATCGGTTTCCGATTCTCCTTTTCCTATCTTCTTGGAGTTGCCTTCAAGCTCGAGCTATCGGCTAAGATGAACGAAGTCAGAGTGAAGCTCTCAGATCGATTTATTTCCTTGCTTGGTGAAGCAGAACGCATGGATGAAGAGCGAAGAGGCAAATACTATCTACTAGAAGGGATACGGTGTTCTCTAAATTGCAACTATATGCTTACTTTTTAGTCCCGCAAACATTCAAAGTCATGAAGCCTTCTGACTTCAATAATGTTAATATTAACTTTAAATGTGTAATAATAGTACTGAAACATAGGAAAGCACTTAGACCAACAGGTTTATTAAATTCATATTGAAAACGCTCCGGTGAAATTATTGGAAGAGTTGAGGGGGATGCAAATACCAAATTACAGCTATTTGATAGTTGCAATAATTCCACTAGATGGTAGGTTTTTCGTGCCTTGCAAAATTCAAAGTCATTGATTTGTGTACATTTCTTCTTGAAACAGTGAAACTTTGAGAACGGCAGATTTATTTCAGATATATTTCACACCATAAACACTTGGATGAAACATAGGAAGTGACAAAGGGTTGTGATTAAAAAAACCTATCTTTTAACCTTAAGTCTTTTCAGCATGTACACAAGAATATACAATTACAAAAAAAGACATGTAGGCACGTGTTTAAATAGCATTGAATTACCAAATAAGCAAATCGATATGGTGCAATATTTTTCCCTGTTATCTATAGGTATCGATATTGAGAACCAATGCGAAATTTCTCGCGAATTCTAATATTAACTAAAATCGCTCCAACCACCTAATAATGAATGAGATTCTCATTGAAAACCAGGTTTTGTAGGTACTACCCATAGTGCTACAAAATAAATCGCAACTTCACGAATCCCAAAGGAGGACGATAAAAAAAATTCTTGGGCCTCAAAGGTAACTCGTAAAAAAGTCTTATTAGTCAGCATGGAGAATACGAAGTAGGTACGAGGTGTGGTAAAAAAATAACGGGAATTTTCAAATGAAGTGGGATTTGTAGTAATACCGATTTTAAATAACTGTATTTATCTCTGCCATATGGTTCCACGGTCAATAAAGAATATTATCTAGAAGGTATGCACCGTTTGCGTGAAGAAATACGACGAAAACGCCCAGAATTGTGGTAAAAAAACTCGTGGAAATTGTACCACGATAATGGTCCCACTCACATCTCACTGCTTATTCGTGATTTTTTGGTAAAAAAGAAACCGTTATTTTGCCTCAGCCACCGCATTCGCCGGACATGCCCCCCCCGTGACTTCTTTCTATTCCCGACGCTGAAGAGAACTATGAATGGACGATGTTTTGCCACCATTGATGAGATAAAAACAGAATCGCTGAAGGAGCTGAGCTCTATACCGAAAAGTGAGTTCCAGAAGTGCTTCCAACATTAGAACAACTGCTGGCACAAGTGTACTATACCTAATGGGGTTACTTTGAAGGGCACAAAATTAATGTTGATTAATAAATAAATATTCTTTAAGAAAAACGAATAATCCCGTTATTTTTTATCACACCTCGTATACTCAGATATTAGAATAAAAACATAGGTAAGCAGCTGTATGCCCTTGAGTCAAGTTTTTTTCCCTCCGTATGTTTTACGTTAAATTTGAGCAGTTCTTTATTTTTCGGAGTTTTCAAGGGCCAGGCGTGAGATACGCGAACTAAGACAACACATTCTATTACGACGTCGCGGCGAAAGCAAAGTGATGTAGACTCGGATCCTTTACCAGCACTCCATTCGCTCACTCAAGACACCTAATAAATGAATCGCGACGCGCGCTTCTTTGAGTGCCCGCCAGGGCGCCAAAACGCGGCACGCCTTGATGACAGAGCCGGGAGTGGAACGTGTTTGGTTGCCTGGGCACAAAGGACGACGCGGATGGAGTTCTGGGCTTTGTTGACGGCGCCATGGGGTTAGGAGAGGGGGAGAGAGGGAGGGAGCGGGAGTATTTGGGCGTTAGTCTACGTCGGCAGGTGTCGCTAAAGGTGAGACAAAGGCCAGAGGGGGTTCGAAGGTTAAGTGGGGTAGGGAAGGTGCGGAGGATAGACGCATAAAAGATTTCCCTTCCTGCCCGCGGAAGGAGTGTCTCACAGCTCCGTCACAAAGACTCGAAAAATAGCGACCGGTTGTGCCATTATGTGTGTACCTATGTTCTACGAATGTGCGTTGGGCCGAATTAGGCAGAGGAACTGCGCAGTCATGCAGAGACTTAGACACATCCCACGAGGCGTTGAATTACGGCAAGGGGTGGAGAGATACACATTTACAGCTACATACCAACCAACCAGTTACCGCAAAGATGGGTATCAGGAGTTCTTAGGACTCTTAGCATGTCCCTCTCAGGATGGAAGGAAATAAGGAGAAGAAGTGGGAAGAAAGAAAGGGCGAATAGTGAAATGCTTTGACGAGTAGTCTGAATGCTTCGCTTAGTCTTTACTGTTGTATAATATGCTGCACATTGGATGCATGAGTTTATGAAAGAGTCACTCTTGTTTTTAACTTCTCCCACTTCCAAAGACAATACTTAACACAATTCATTTATAATATTGTACACTACTACGTCAATCCAGGTAATGACTGAGGTTGATTCCATGCTTGTTGATGTCTTGGTAGCGTTGAAACGAGTGGCAAGAAAATAATACAAGAAGAAAATTACCATTGAATATTGTAATAAGTAATGAAAAACAACACTAAACTGATCATCATAAAACTGAGCTGCAAGGGATAATGTCAGTTCATAATGTGTATCCCAGGGCTTATAAGATTACGTCCTCCATCCAGCCCTAAAACTCGCGTCATCTAAATTTTTCCAGTAATCTTGGATCCGGCTGAACTGTGTCTGGTATAGTCTTATTTACGGATACGGTAATTTACATGCTAGAATGTTTCGTGAGACCATATTCTAGCCGTAACTATACGTTGTGCAATCATTACTTAGGCTCGGTTTTCATAATGTCTGTTTAACATTAACCGCAAGATGATATTACCTTTTTTTTTACTTGACGTCAAGTGAAGGTTTGGATTTAAATATTACATAACACTGTTGGTTAGTTGACATGATCATTATCAATAAAATAACGCATTAACTATGATTTACGTATCTAGATAATATTCAACCAAAGAGTTTCACACCGAACCTTGGCTTGTCGTATGATCTTTAAGATCTTTAGAGGCTCCCAAGCGAGTACTTTCATCAGCCGAGTCGCACTCTGCTCGCTCATAGCAATTTTCAACAAAGCGCGCGACTTTTCCTTACGAGATGAGGTAAGAGAGGTAGGAAGGTGAAGCGAAGGGAGACCTTGATGAATGGATGAGGTGAGGGAGCCAAAGACAGATTGGATGGGCGGGGCTGGAGCATTTCCACCCATCCAGAGGAGTCGGTGGGTTGTGTGACTGTTGACAATGGTTTCTCCGGGGCACAGCCAGGGGAAGGAAGAAGGGAGGGTGTGCACTTTGCGGGGGATGTACACAAATGGAGGGAGATGGCAAAAGGGAGGATATAAATGGGCCGCGTGAGAAACGGTGAAGAGGAAGGTGTCGTTGACGAAGACCCCGGAAATTAATGCTCAAGATTTTTAGAGGAGAAAATTGTTTCAAGTTGTTGTTGAGAAGTCCTACCCAGAGGGAAGTGAAAATTTAGAATTCACGAGCATGGATCGCTGTATCCATTCGAGAATGTTTCGTGTCCTGGAAACTTCGATAGCATAAAACGTGGCTCACAAGAGGGGTTATCTCAGAACTGCATGAGTAGCATGTACTATCGCAATCGGCTTAAACATGGTAATGATATGCCTCGCTCTTCGAATCTCTATAGTTCAGGATTCCATGCGGTGGAAACATAATTTAATGGCTTACTTCTTCAATATTCTTTCTTAATGAATATTTAAGTTCTGATACGAAAGCTAATGCATCACATTGAAGTATCAAGAGTTAGTTGAAAACCATAACCATGCCACAAAATTTAAAATATGGTATTCCAAGCATCATTCGCCTAACGGATTAAGAACGTAGACATCAAATGTTGAATGAATGTTAATAATAATACCGCTTGTTTAACGCGTTTATTTCAATTTTAAATGTTCTTGAAGTTGGTAATTGATGTAGAAAGAGATTCTCACCATAGCTGCTATCATGACGTGGAATGCCAATACGATTTAGGTTTGAAGCGGCACTTGAATGTAACCAAACACCTTCATTTGAAGAAATTCAACTCAATGAAATGTTCAAGTTTAGCCTGTATGACTCTTGTAAAATAAATAGATTATTTACGAAACGTGCATGATTAAATACACTGAATATTTCATTTTCAATAATTTTTCTATTTTGAATCTTGATTAGTCATGGGTTAGCATTTAAAAAACTTTAAAAAGATGGCTGAGGTAGGTGTATATGTGCATTAACTGCTTATAACTAAAAGGTTAACAACATAAGCGTAGTGATTGATATTTGTTCAATTTTACTCTTCGTTTTAGCTGAATATTTTTGTGGCATCATTGCTATTATATTTACCCATACTAGGTGATAATTTAAACGAGAGGCTAATTGGTTATTTGTGGAATGAGTCATATAGTTCATTACATGCACTAAGGTTGCATGGTTTAAGGGAAAGTTGCGAGTGGGCTAGCTACTTTTAGTAAGACGCTATTATCCTGAAGTATTGGCAAGCAATAAAGCAGTCGCAGTGTGCAATCCCAGAGCAATGGACCCCTAAATTTCCGCGGGCACCGTCCAATTACGCCGAACGGTGGGAGGGTGTGTTTCGGATGGGAGTTGAGGGCGCTTCATTGAGACAAGATGGATGCGTCGTCTGGAGCAGATAAAGGAGCAGGAGGAGGAGTTTGGCGTCGAAGGACATGGAGAGGGGAGAGTTTTCAATTTAAGGCTGGATGTAGCTTCATATTGAGTGCAGAGGTATGACTTCAATTTGGTTTGGAAAATAAAGAGAGGGAATGAAAAATGCGCCTTTTACTTCTTCTAAATCTATGTTTCAATTACGCGTAATCGGCCAACCAATTATATTTGATTTCACCTACAATGTACTGAAGATGAAACCAATATGATGCAGTCTTTAATTCAAATATTTTGTCATCCTTGCACACTATACCACTTCATAAGGCTTGCTCACGTGGTACTTTGGCCTGGTTATTACTACTTCTTTCTGCATTTCCCCCTTTTGGTTAGTTACTCGGCGAATTAACTGAGAGTTGATGACATTCGATCCCCATAGGAGGGCAAGCCGGTTAGGGAGCTTACGCAAGGTGCTGAGGAACCCTGCGCCCCGCCGTCAAAATGCTTACCCTGTTCTCGACGAAAGGCGCTTGGATATTTTATGTTCCATCTGACGGATGGAAGAGGCCCAAAAAGTGATTTTCATACAGCAACCAAGTAGGGATCAACATTGAATAGTAAAATCTCCATCACTGCCGGTACTCCAACCAGTACCTTGGGGACGGGAGTCCAGTTATCTATCACCACTAGCCCGTTTTGCTTGTTTCCATGGGCTGTACTTTTGAAAAAATAATCATGTTACACTCTTCATCCCAAAATATTATTAGAAGTACATAGTTTTAAAATTTCAAGGATAAGGAATCTAAGAAATGAAATAGATAAGTGATTATGAGTCGGTCTGAAAATAATAATAATTTCTCTATTTAGCACAGATATGCGTAAGTTACGTTCAATTTAATGTATTTATTCGAAAAAAATACACAACCATGTCCTGGATGGTGGAAACCACCCTGGTGGGATTCGAAACCGTGACCTTAGGGTGAGCAGGCGATGACGTTATCCCGCCGCCACCGAAGGCGAATTATTTAAGAAAATGTCTGGCAAGACTGGGTAGTATACCTACAATTTTAATTGTGGCATTTCAGAACACAATACTGATATGTTATGAGTTTATGATGATAACTCCCTGCAGTTTATTGTCAATGAAATTCAAGTAATGTCACCAGTATTATCAATACTTGTTCTTATATGTACGTGAAAATTGAAACTTTGGAAAGTGAAAATGTTCTCCTTTAAACAAAAATATCAGAGATTCAAATCCACTATGATGATTTGGAGCAAATAATGCTTTCGAAAAATGTTGAAATTCACGGTGTTCCCTTTATTAATGGTGAAAACCTTACTAGTTTTGTAGGCAAAATGGAGCAGAGCTAGGCCTTGAAATAAGTGAGAGTAGTATTGATTATTGCTATCGCTTGAAGCCCAAGGTAAATGGTGAGCCTGGGGTCATACATATGAGGTTCAACAGTCAGCACGTTAAGCGTCTGACAATTTTCCGTTTCATTTCTTCTGGTTAATACGCCAAATCTTTTATCATGAGCACACATGATAAATGTACATTATAAATCTGGTATAAACTACCTGATGAGACTATGTTGACACTCATAAAATGAATTACAACGCCCTATTGAAAATAGGTTTTCCTGTGCTGAATCTATCTTTAACTTAAATTATTTTATTGTATTGTTTTAAATGTTTTTATTTTAAAGAAAATAGTACACATATTTATAATATTTTCAATCATAAGTGCGATTGTAACAAACACAACATGAGACTTAAACAAATAGACAACAAGATACCAAACCAAAGACAGCCAAACGAAGATGGAATAGAGATTTTGATTATTGTCTATATTCACTGATTATTTCCGGAAAGATGTTTTGTAGCCAAGTTGGTGAAAATTTTCGGCGATAGGGAAAAAAGATCAATATCAGTAGGGAGTAAATTTAATAGGGAGGAGGGACGGCATGAGAACGAACGTTTAGTTTAATTAGTGATAATTTGGGCGTGGGCATGTGGAGTAATGAGTTAGTTCGGGTGGAATGCGAAGACTCTCTGATATTGATGAAAGTAATAAGTTTGGGACTATCGATGTAAGAATTAAGGGTTTTGCAGATGGGTTTTAAGTCGGATTTCAGTCTATGACGGGAGATAAACTCGATGGTTTCAGGCTTCACTTTGTGAAAATCCATTCTAAAGAATTCAACAAAGATATGGTACTTTTTTCACAGATTTTTATTTAAAGTCGACCGGTTTCGTCGCATAGGCGAATCCACCTGATGATGTCGCCTATGCGACGAAACCGGTCGACTTTAAATAAAAATCTGTGAAAAAAGTACCACATCTTTTTTGAATTCTTTATGACGGGAGAGACTACAGGATATTAGATTATTATAGATAGATTATTGCAGCTTTATTGGGAAAACGCAGGCTGAAAAGAAATTTTTCTACGCGTCATTTAACCTTGGACAACACACCACCATCTGACATTCCTATCTACATTAACGGATCCCTGTGTCCTGGCCAACGTAAAGTCCTCAGTGCTGCTCGAGAAGCTAAGAAAACTAAAAAATACACCTACCTCTGGATTCGCGGCTAAAGAATATTTATGAGGAAGGCTTAAAAGGAGCGAGCCATTATATTGACTACCATGGAGGACTTAAGTAAGCTGTAAATAACCTCCTTTAATTTTTCAATATCTTCAATGCTCATTAACACAATTAGCTCTTATAACTTATTGTGCAGCAAAATATAAGAAGTCTGAGAAGTAAATTTGACAGTTTTTTATCTCATTTATGTGCCTTAAAAAGTCAGCCATGTATTATTGTGCTCACTGAAATTTGGATAAAAGACTATGAAAGAAGTCACTATCAGATTAAGTGCTACAAATATTTTGTAAAATGCAACAATGAAAGCCGAGCAAAAGGTATTGTGGTGTGCGTAAAAGATAATTTAAAGTGCTTTTCTAAGCCTGTATAATTAAATTCTGCTGATTGTATACTGCTTTCCTTAGAATTAAGTTTTTGTAATATTGAGCTGCTGAGTGTTTATAGAAACCTAAATATTCCTACGGTACAGGAATGTTTAATGATATAGAAAGTATTTTGAGAAATTGTCGTAGTGATCTTGTTTTTATTGGTGACATGAATATAAACACTGTGGTCACAAATAATGATACTGGTGGTTATTTGAACTTGATAAGTTCATTTGGCCTAATATGTCTGAATACTCAGCCTAATAGGATAACGAATATTTCTGCTTCATGTATATATCATTTATTTCTTAGATTTTCCAATTCTTATAAGTATACGCTATTACCAGATGTATTACATTTAGGAATAACCTATCATTCATTGGTATCGCTCACCATCTCTGTTAATGAATACAAAAGTATTTGTGCAAATAATCCTACAAACTATACATGCACCACGAGAGTAAATCATGTCATTTTTTAAAAATCCGTAAATAAGTATGAATTGGAATGCTATGTTAAGTAAAACCAAGCATTTAATGCGTTTTTGCTTATGTTGGAATCTCTCTAAACTAGTCTCGAAGCAGCAATATATAAAGTCTTACACGAAAAAAGACGTTAAATTAAAACCGTGGATTACTGGAAATCTCCTAGGACATATCGAGAGGATCAATTACCTTTTAAAAAAATACAGAAAACACCCAAGCAACGTTAGCCTAAAAAAATAATATCTTACGTTTAGAAACAAGTTACGCGAAAACCTGCAGAACGCCGCAAGTAATTACTACAGTCAAAATTTCAAAAGGCAAATAGAAACATTTAATTGCAATGGAATTTGCTTAAAGAATTAATTGGTGAAAAAGAAAAATATCGCTCGATGATGCAGTTAAAATTGAATAGAATTGTTATTTATGATTCAAAACATTTGGCCTCTGAATTTAATAATTATTTCAACAAAATATTTAAATGTGCAAAAGTAAGATGTAATGATGAGAACAGGGCACGTACTCAAAACCCATGTGCTAAAAAAGTGAGTTGACTTCCTTTTTCTTAGAACCAGTGGTGCCAATCGAAATTGTAAAGTTAGTTAAAAATCTTTCGTCTAATAGGTCCCACGTGCATGATGGTATAAATGCTAAAATGTTGAAATTAGTCATTGACGATGTTGCTCCGGTGTTTTCTCACGTTTTTAACTTAAGTTTTATCAGTGGTGTATTTACGAGCCCTTTGAAGAAAGCTGTTGTTATACCATTGCACAAAAAGGGGACAGACTGCAAATCACGAATTACCGACCGATATCTCTTTTGTCAGTGTTTGCAAAAAGTTTAGAGAAACTTATTAAAAGCCGCCTACTAAAATGCTTAGATAAAATCAAATTTTTTAGCGAAAACCAGTTTGGATTTAGACATGGATTAGGAACTGAAGATGCTCAAGAAAGCATATGACCGAAGTATACAAATCAGTCAATTCAAGCATGCGAACTATTGGGTTATATCTAGGTTTAACTAAGGCATTTGATACACTCTCGCACAAAGTATTATTAATAAAACTTGAGCAAGCCGGAATACGTGGAATATCACTAAAGTGGTTCGAAAGTTATTTGTCAACGAGAGCACAATGTGTGAAAGTAAATAATTGTCTTAGTGAATATCTAACTATTGAGACAGAAGTACCACAGGGCTCTGTTCTAGGACCTATTCTGTTTGTGATTTACGTAAACGATTTGTGTGATATTAAATTAAATTCAATGTTAAACTCACAGCTTTGTCCTTGAAAATACAAGGCGGGCGGGGACTGTAGTTGTTTGAAATCAAATGGCATGTCAGTGGGAATGATGGGAATAATTGGAATAAGCTCATCGCCACTTTTAGACTTGCCATTCATTATTGTCGATTCTTTGACGTTTCGCATCAGTTGTTTGACCGTGAGCCTGGTTCCATTGCACAATCGTAGTGCATAAATATTGCGCAAAAGAATTATTGGTGCACCGAATTGGAGTGACAATTTTTGCGGTGGTACACCAGAAACATCCAGCAAATTTAAAAACTCGATTGGATAATTAAAAATCTCGTCCGCATTCATGACGCTGTCAATCTATTTGTGGATGACAGACTCGCCCGAAACATTTTCTTTGATGGCGTAGTTGATTGCATTGACGTCGGTGTTTTTGATACCAAAATAGCTCGTTCGCAAAGCCGTAGATGATTTTTGTAAATTTTACCAATTTGTGAAAACTTTTTCTGAATTAATTGTTCAATCGATGGAAAAATTACAAAAAAGTTCAATGGAATTGAAATATATTTTGTATCAGCATCAATCGGTAATTTTCCATTGCCAATGTCCAATAGCTATTCTAAAAATATGGTTGAAAAATTGCGCTGCAGATTTAGGCGCATATTGGTCGTTAACGTGAGTTTCTGCCCGTTTCCAAAGATGCGACGCTTTGAGGCAAGCGTTGAGTTCAACAGCTGGTGTTGATTTTGGTATAACTGCTCTGTCCCACTCGTGAGCATGCAACATATAATTGGCCACGTAAAAAGCATGGATTTTCCAGATTTAATCAACTTACTAGAAGCGATTGACCTTGTGCCTTGCTGATGGTAATTGAGAAGGCAAGGCGAACGGGGAACTGTAGTCGTTTGACTACAACTATCAAAATAGTCAGTGAACCTGGCCTTTAAATGCTGCAAGAGTGAATTCCCATTCACTCTCGCAGCAATGAAATGGCTATTAAACGAATATTCACGCCTGGATGCTAAGGAAATTTATATTGTTCAAAAAAAAAGAAAAATTGATGAATTTCGAGATAAAAACGCAATACTTGGACAAAAACGAATCATATAAGAAAATTAAATGAAGAAATTAAGTTCTGAATTCTTTTATGCGATCTATGATACAAATTTCCATCCAATATCTTGAGTGCATGTAGTTTAAAAAAGCAGTTAAGGAAAAACCTGCACCGAATTCAATGCTTTTCTTAGGGGAGTAAATGTTAACAATATAGGGGTAAAAACAACCCCAAAAATTCCATTTTTATAATTCAGAAACCATTATGGGCACGCGCGCAACAACTCACCAAAGTTTCATCGCAATAAGATTAATTGTATTGGCGTGCATAAAACACAAACAAAACAAGCATTCTTTTTTTTTATACATAAGATTCAACCTATTTGCAATTCATTTCAGATTAGGAGGGGTAGACCGTTCGTCATTGAGAAAAGCTAGGCCGTCATTCGGCTAGTAGGGAATAGATATCGCCACCGAGATGCATCGTTAAGGCTCCAATAATCTAGTTGACATGTCGAGTTATGTCCTCCAAAATTGACCAACAAGAGACGCCAACGATGCCTTTGAACTTCCTAACAATATTTTTCCACTTTACACAGCTAAGGTGGAATCAAACTAAAAATCAGATTACAAGTTAGGCCCTTTTATTTAATATTCAGGATTCCGGTGTGTTCCCAACGCATAAATTGTTGCTTAAACACAAATATTTTTATCATTAAAGATTTATTTCAGCTCTATCAGTTAAAAATATCTTTTGAGAATAAATAAAGTATTCAGGCTCCTTTGTTTACAGCAATGCCCAAATAAGTTAGCTTTTCCTTGTTGAGGTACTGCCATTTTTTTAGATATTAGACTTCACAGTACGATATAACAGCCATGAACCATCACAAACTCCTAATATTTCCCCAATTGTTAAAATCTACAAATCCACGCTGGCAACACAAAAGACACTTGCTCAATGTTTACGTAGAAATACGAGGCAAATGAGAAAGGAATGTGAAAATAATGTTGTCGCACTCTTGACAATATTTTGTGAAATGCGTGTTGATTGAGAGGAAGGTGGAGAATGAGGGGTGAGAGAGTGCTGGGGGGGGGTAGTAGGTAGGGGGTGTGGGGAATTGGCGATGTGGAGGGGCTCTGCCCTCGCCCGCGCTCTCCGGGGGATTAGTGGGGAAAAGATGAAGTTTACCGAGAATGGATGGAGGGGACAAGGTATAATGGAAAATATTCGCGTCTCTCTTCGTAGATTAATTATCGGATTATTTTTTCTGTTCTTTGAGCTGAATCACCAACTCTTCAATGAAAAATGCCAAAGAAAAGAACCCACACGACTGGCTTATTCATATTGCTCCTCAAATTGACAATGCTCCCAACACCTATCAGCAATTTACAATTTTGAAATTTATTCCAAAATGTAATTGATTCACACCTAGTACTTTACAGTGCATCGAGAAAAAAATTCTGATTAAGTAGATATCTACCTATTATGATAAATTCAATAATCACAAGGAATGGGTAAATATGCTGAAAATAATCTCTACAGGATAAAAAATCTGAGGTTCTCCCGTCAAATTTTTAGGATGCATATTTCTCACCAGGGGATGCTGTTAGATTAACCGAGGTTTCGATAACGTAGTCTGCAATCGTATTCACCCTTGAACCGTCCGGTTCACCCTAAAAACGCTAGCATACTACATCAAGGAAACGTTTGCTAAGATGAGCACCATCTTCCGGTGGTGAATCCGAGAACTCTTCAACCTTCCCAGGAATATTAATTATTAAGGTTACCTGTAAATATTTAGGCTTCTTCATATTCCTGCATACCGTTACCATACAAATTAATGCGTGCAACCCATTTTAATTTCTATAGATACATGACAAATTCTAAATGCGTAGGTGAATTCGATGGGATAGAAGACTAATGTTTAAAGATGACACAGTGACGCACATCGGTAACTGTATATAATAATTTTGACAAGAATGTATTTATGCATGTAACAGTAAATTCCATTACTAATTCAATGGTGTTTATTTAAATTTATACCAAAAACAACGACATTAACTTATTGAAATTAGACTTCTAGAGTGTAAAAACAACTGCATTCAATTGTGCGTAAAATTGGGTAGTGCAGGTTCGAATTAACTCCTTATGAGGGAAATAATTGCCTCCCTAATGAGTCCTTGGGCGAGTGTAAAACGGCCAGAGTCGTCATGGATGGGGGATGGGATGCCTTCGCCTATCCCCCGAGTTATCTGGCGGCGAACTCGTTAACTATCGGCTTATCTGTGTGGTGGGCAGGACGGTTGAGCGCTGAGGCGGGTGTTCGCGGAGTGAGTGGGAATGTGGCGCGGGAAAGGGGTTGCAAAGAGGGGAGAGATAAAGGGGGGTTGGTGTTAGGGATCATCAATGGGGGTGTGGGATGAGGAGGGGAGCCTCCCCCCCCCATGCATAACCGCCCACCTTCGTTCACACCCTCACCCCTCTCACGTATCCTGTGGAAAAGCCTTTAAGCCCCCGTCCCCCACATCTCCTCTCCTTACCTCACATCCCACCTTCATCGCCGAGGCGGGCTCGATCTTTCGTCGGGTGGGGGTTAACCCGAGGTAAAGGAGGCATTACACCGCCGACGCTGCCTCGCTGCGTTTCCCCTCCTTACCTTTCCCCGCTCCACTCTCAGCCTCAGCAGGAAGAGCAGCCGCCGAGCAAGGATGCCTCCTTCTCTATCTACAATAGTTTATCCCTCTCGCCCAGTCTCTTGTCTAATGGGTTTCTACGGATCATATTTTTTCTGCATTTTGCAGCACGCCTCCTCTATTCATTTTTTTATAGCTACGGTGAACTGTTCGTTTGTTTAATGGTGAAAAACAGATTTTCATTTGGATAGGCAAGCTCTTTTTATGGATATCTAAGGTTAATATCAGGGGAAAATTAAAAATGAAGGTTACGAATGGAGGTCTCATGTTAAGGTTTAACCCGGCTTTCTATGGGAGTCAATGGGTGTGATTGTAAAAAAAAATATTTTTTTTCCTTCCAGTTTTAACTAATTATTTAGCTAGAAAGGGAATATAGTGTTCCCTTTTTCTAAAAGCGTGCATAGTATATAGATGTGGCAAGATTATATGGAATAACAATATTTTAATCGATCTTACATACACTAGCCAGCCTAACCTAAGGTTACCTACGAAAATGTATTGCTTCATAAAATATGATCATATCTAATTTTGGAAACATTTTCAGTTTAATCATGTCTTGTGGAATGTGAGCGACGGTGAAAGAAGTCTAATAGATTCTTTTTGCTTCAACCAAGTCCAAAATCTTTTTGCAAGAGACCAACTTCGTCAGAAAATAGTTAGGAATCCTTAAAACCTACATGAGTAGGGTATTAAGCATGATCAGCTTTAATTTATATGGAACAAAAACAATTTAAGAATTCGAGTAAATACCATCAATTATGCATTAAATTAAATAAAAATTTAACATTTTCTATCACTTTAACGGTTCCTCTTTAATTTCATCCGATTGAGATATGAGGCAGCCAGGTCGGTGTTGAAGTAATTCCATAAATCCTGGCTGGTGTACCGGAACTTTAGCAATGTGTCATCTACGGTAATAAACCTTTTTCTTCCCTGATTTTGCTAGAGCTAAAGCTAAGATAGCATGGCCATTCTGGACATAACAACATTCAGAATAGTTTTGGATGCCGTAATTTGGAACAGGTTACCAAAAAGTAAACTAATTATGAATTTATTAGAGACATCTCCAGAAATCATTCCGGTGTGTGAGGTACCAGTGGCAGCCAATTTCTGAACTGGCGATCGCAAAAATGTTAGTTAACTATTGAGTGTATCTATTTAAATTTAGTATGTTAATCCTAAATCGTAGTATTCCATTCAATTATCATGCATTGCATTTAAGGTTAATTGGAGTATTGAATTGTTTTGAGGAAAATTTTGAATATTAAATTTTCCATCATATAATATACCCAGGACAAGGCAAAACGATTATCATAAATTATTCCTTATTCAAAATATCACTTCGCGATGTAGCTACCGCTGCAAAACGTTTCCCAGCTCAAACTCAAAAAACAAAAACTGTCAAAACTCCCTCAGCTCTGGGCTGATGCAATATAACTTTATTAAGGGGCTTTTTTAAATTGTAGATGAAGTTAAACTCCGATGAGAACCTTTGAGAGAATAGATGAATCATAATATTTTCAATGCGATGAAATGATTTTTATTAAAATGCGAATTAGTAAATTAAGCGATATTAAGTTACAATGCTATTCTAATTACTATAAACATTGGACATTAAAGGCATTTAATAAGTGGCTTATCATCTTCTACACCTTTGTCTGCACAAATACGTTACACTGGTGTAATTCCCATTTCCACTAAGTAGTTTATTTTTAAGAAAACATACTTCTGAAGCCTAGATTTAGTCTAGAAATAAAAAAGAATGAAATGATTGGAGACCAAAGCAACGACGATTTTAAACTGATTATCCGCATAACCATATAAGTTTCCTGCAAGCAACATTTCACATTCCTCCTCTATTCCCGGTTTGTCTCTTGGAGAATTTTGCTGATTTTCCTCCTCTTCTGTTTCGTCACTGGAGGCCGCTTCAAATCCATCTCCGTCGCCCCGTGTATTCCGTTCTCTCGCATCTCTGAAATGTATTCCTCCTTCCCTTCCGCTCTTAATGATGGTTTATTTCACTCTTGCTTTCCTTTTAATCCCATCTTAATTACTAGCATGAAATTATTCCTTTTGCCTGGATTATTGTTTGCTTCAACACCCTCTTCTTACCCCCCACCCGTCCCCCGAGTCTCCTGATTCCTCCAACTTCCTACCCCCTCCTTGTCTCTCTGTCTCTCTCACCCCTGTCTCCACCATTCCCTTACACCTTCAACTCCTCCCCTTCACTCATTCCACCGCCCCTGGAAAACACCGCCGTGAATATGAAAGGCCCGGGAAGCAAAGGGAGGGGAAAGTCTTGTCGGAGGCGGAGATAGATTCGGGGGCAGAAGACGAGGCACTGGCGAGTGTAGATGAAAGGGTGCGCAGTGGTCACTCGGGATCGGCCCATATGGATCAAGGAGTAGGGCAGTTGGAAGGTGAAACCAAAGTAATGCCCTATTGGCCATGTTTGGTGTGTCAGTTTTTCAGTTAATACGATATTAACCGAAGAATCATTATAAAAATATCACAATAACATGATGCTTCATGTAATATTACATGAAATTAAAACAATTTGTAAAACAATATTGGACTTTATCTATTGTACCTGGACTCAATTTGCCCGACAACCATATTGAGTGAGATCACAGGGGTATATTATTCCAATGGCAGTCAAAAGTTTGAGCACCATGTAACACTTTCTTAATTCTTATAAGAGAGAGAGAGAGAGAGAGAGAGAGAGAGAGAGAGAGAGAGAGAGAGAGAGAGAAAGAGAGAGAGTATTGGCCATTTTCAACAACATATAAACTTTAATGCGACCGGTTTCAATGCATTGCATAATCACCAGGTGATGATGATGCAGTGCATCGAAACCGGTCGCATTTAAGTAAATTCTGTGAAAAATTTCCAATATTATTTTATTATGTTATTCCATGAGATCAAGCCTGAAACTACTTTTTTTATTAGAGAGAGAGAGCCTTCCTAGAAGAGCGGAGACAAGAGCAATAGTGATGATAAAATTTGTGTTACCCCTGATAAACTTTGTGTTACCCCTGTTAAACGATGTGTTACCCCTGTGAGTATGTACTATTATACTTTCCTTGCTATTTTCAAAAGGAACGATCTTGTTTTTGTTTGTTATAATTTGAATTACTTAATGCAAATACATGTATATTTTGTGCTGTTATCTTAGTATGTTAGAAGAGAATATCCAGTATCCATTTCACAATTTGTACGAGGATTTTTTTGTTCATTGTCCCTAAATTGATCCAAAAAATGATACGGCTGGACGGGCAGAGGGAATCTGTTGGGAAAAGACAGGTGGGTTAAGTACCCGGTTCTAATCTACGTTAACTACTCGATTTTTTTTTCTTTCCTGGACGTATTACATGACAGCGACTAGGCCGGTTACGGGTTGGTTATAAAGGAACGCATATTATCAATGATATTAGTTGTTTTCGTAGATACTAGTTTTTCATGGAGCGTGAGACGAGAAGTGGTTGTTTGTGAAAGTAAGAATTCGTTTGTAAATTGTTTTCTCATGCTAAGTTAAAAATGTTAAGTGCTATCTTTACCTTATGAAAAACATAGAAACATGTAAAAAGCACAATTACAAAAAACTTGGTTGTTTCGACGGATAAAGTAACATATTTTCAAATTTTCGACAAGCAATAGTCTGGGCTTCTTAAAAAATTGAGAGAATTTTGGAGGAAGAGGAAGGCTAGGCTGAGTGGAGAAAATTATGTAGGGGGAAAGGAAGGGGAGGTAAGGGGGAGTACTTGGATAAAAAGAAAAGGGAATAAAAGGGTAAAAATTTGTTTAGTGAGCTCGATTGATTCCCGGCAAAGAAAATTCTTGGTACAAATGAATACATGCCTCCTCAAGAGTCTTCAGATCAAGAAAAGATACCAATGGAGGGAGAGCAGCAAGGACGCCTACGTAAAAAAACAGTCAAACTTGGGTGGAGGCATGGGTGGGGATGGGGAGAGGCTCCCAAAGAAGTCCTTAAGTAGCGAAAGTTCAATCACAAAGCGTGTCGTGTGCAACATAAACCGTATTTACAGATAGGAGTTTTAATGAAGGAAATTACCAATAAATAAACCGGGAGAGACGAGTTGAGCGGTGGCAGAAAAAATGGGATAACATTCCTTCCGACAGTCATTATTTTAATAAAATGACTAGTTCTCGGTAGGTAATATTTTCATCGAAATATCTTATCCCTATGCCGGAGATTAATAAGAACATGATGACTACTCTTAAGTTTTGATAATAATTAGTATATCTGATACGGATGGCATGTTTTTTCTACATCACCATTTTAAAGATCCTTTGAAAATAAATAATATATCAATTTTGTAAATGAAACCATTTTGGAAGCAAAATGGTATTCTTGTTCAAAGAACTGCGGAACTGGCCGCGCAGTAACTTTAACGGAGTCACCCGCTGGTGGTCACACCAGTTAAGCTTTCCAGGCGTCATATCTCACGGTGAATTTTATGGAGGCTTTAAATAGCAAGATGTATTCACAGGTACCGTGCATACAAAGCCAAAGTATGCACGGTATTGCATGCACGGTACCTGTGAAGACATCTCGCTCCTTAAAGCCTCCATAAAATTCACCGTAGGACATGATGCCTGGGTAGCTTAACTAGTAGAGCACTCGGAGCGAATTCGGGGGTCTAGTTCTCGGGGGTCTTGGTTCGAATCCCAATCCAGGCGAATAATTTTTTCACTGTGAATTTCAAACAATTGTATTCTTGTTCATCGAATATTTAAGAGTCAAGAACTTACCATAAATTTATCTTCGAGGAAACAAAGAAGTCCTCTGCTGTTTTGTGTATTCCATCGGAAAACATTTTTTGGGAAATTTGTAGTATGTTCATTTTCACAGAAATTCGTTAAGGTGGAGTGAATTCTATTGGAGAGTTAAAATTTTGTGTACAACTCCGTATGAGGAGAATTAACCACCCGCCGAGATCTATAAGCCTCCAGTATTGAAATTACAAGCTCGTTTTTCTCTCCCATGACACTTAAGCAAAGCATAGATGCGTCAAAAATTAAAGTAATCGATATAGTAGTGTACAATTTATTTTAAATTGTCAACAGGTGTTTCGGTTTTTTTTCTTAGCCATCTTCAGGTACAATTTCCTGAATATGGCTACGTAAAAAAGCCGAAACACAAGTTGACAATTTAAAATAAATTGTACACTACTATATCGATTACTTTAATTTTTGATAATTTAGTTCCATCACATCTCGCCGGACACTCTAGACTTCATAGACACGTCTTTACACGTCATACATAAAAACTCGTCTGTTCGATTTCATTCCTAATCATGATGGTTTATAAAACTAGCAAGAAGATATTTTTAAGAAATCAAATATCCAGTTCGTGGTTTGAAAAAACATCTCATGATCGGAGTATACGAGTTAATAAACGCGGGAATATCCTTTCAGTTAAAATTGAAGTTTATGGATTATAATTTATTTCAGGAGATAAGTTGACTTTTGACTGAAGTTAAGGAGTTCTGTATGAAAACATTTGACCGGCTTCTCAGATATTTTTCTAATGATTTTAGGATGGCGAATTTTTTCTCCTTGGTGTATACCTTGCATCCTTACACGTGAATGCACACCACAAATTACGCATATGTACTATTATTATCTACGAGTTTGGTTTATTTGGCTGTTCTTTGAATTTTATCGAATGATCATGACCCAATTCAGCTGTAAAAGTGTACGATGAATAAGATATTCGCAGCTCATTGTATATGTTGCAATTCAGGCTTTTGGTACTGTGAGTAATTATTTAATATTTTGCAACAGTTTCGCCGTGCTATGCAGTCGGCTTCTCAAAAGCCCGACGAAGCCGGCATCATAGTACGGCGAGACTGTTGCAAAATATTAAATAATTACTCGCTGAGCCAAAACTCTGAATTGCGAGGAGCAGGATATTTAATCCAAAAGTATGACCACATCAAGTCCAAGGAAAAGACGAAGTAGATGGGCACGAAAATACTTTCAGGAGCAAACAAAAGAGTGTTGGAATTGAAGATTCGGAAAGTGGTGAATCTAAGAAAACAAAGCCAGGAGAGAAATTTGGATTTGAAGGCGGAGGAACGAGAAAGGAATGACTGAATAAAAGACCCAGCCGAGATGGATTTTCGCTGAGATTATGGGGAAAATGGGATCTGCGACGGGTTAGGGGGAGGCTGTCGGAGGGAGTGGCGGAGTATATAAGGGTTGAAAAGACAGTGGGAGGAGTAAACGTCCCCTTGATCAGCATAATAACTGAACGTATCAATCACAGACTATTCTGGAAAGTTTTGCATAGACAGAAAGAGAGAGAAGGCAGGAGAGAAAATGAGAAGAAGAAGAAAAGATCGGAATTAGTTCATGACTTTTTTCTCCGCGCCTCCGAGACGAATTTCTGGCAAAGAGGGGGAGGTCTGTCGCTCTTCCGTCAAAGGCTTCGCTTTCCTCTCAATCCTCCCCTTTTCTTTCTATATCTCAACCCCCTCTTTTCTTCTCCCTCACCCCAGACCCCCACGGCCCTGCAACCGTCTACTTTCACACGTGCCTTCGCCATTAATTTGATTTTTTCTCTAGTTTCCCCTCCATCCCGATCCCTTTCGACTTCTTAGCTCGTGGATCAGTTGAGCCTTCGGTCAGTCAACTCGTACTCCCTGTGCCTCCTGTGGAAGCTCTGCCCATTTGTAATATCCTAACTGAATCACACTTGTGAGTTAGCGCCGGCCTAATCTATCTTCTAGGGCTACATTTTACTTAATAGGGGCCATTACTCGGAACTTAAATTGCTATTTTGTTCACGAAATTGTTAGATAGAAACAAAATCAATCTTCTAACCGTAGCCATTCACTCATAATTTGAAATTTAAAATACGCAAAAGGTGACGCTCATCGAATGAGCTGCGCTGAGACCTTCTACGTCATCCACCTCCCCTCATTGGCTGTATTGGGTGGTGGAGTGGGTGTGGAGTTGGGGAGGAGAATTCTGCCTTCAAAACGACTGGCGCAGTCGAAGGGATGACGTAAGAAATCTCAGAACGCCCATTCCAACGAAAGGGTTAAGAACATCAGTTTTTCTTCACTTATAACTCGTGAACTAGGCGACGGATCGAAAAACGAAAAGATACGAGAATTTTGATTTTACAAACTCTATCAGATACGGAAATTTAAACGCCCCCATTTAGCTCTTTAATAAATTTATATCATTTTGAAAGTCATCACATAAACTCTTTAATTTACGTTCTGAATTTCATTTCATACACTGCGCGTTAATTTGAGGAACAATTGGAATACAGACGATTCTCCAAACAAACACCTTTCCCACCAGGAACTCAAGTTGTAATCTATATGTTGTCTCCAAGCTTCGAGGTTTGCTACGAAATGTGTTCAAAGCGATTATTTATATTACTCCTACTTCTTGTAGGTGAGCGTAGTTCAAGCTGTCAGTCGTAGTGTGATCGTATAAAACAATATATGAAAACTAAACTATATGGAAGAACCAATATATAGGAATAGAAGCAAAATATAGAGTTTATAAAGCTATAATAGGACCAGTAATGACACGTATGGCGGAGACTCGGCCAGACAGCGAGAACAAGGACACTACTGGAGGCCGGTGAGATGAATTTACTTTGGAAAATCACCGGAAAAAAATTAATGGACAGAGATTGGAGTAATATTATAAGAAAAAAATACAAAGTTGAGAACATTAACCAATAGACCTTAAAACGAAGGTACGAATGGAATGAACACATAAATTGCATGGACGAAGAAAGAATAGTATGTAATAATAGCTGGTGAAAAGTTACCTTAGGGATTAAGAAGAAATGGGAGACCAAAAATAAAGATGGTGCGATACCGTTACCAGGTATTTACCATTATGGCAGGTAGAGTGACATATATTTAAAAATTAAAATGCAATGAACTTACCTCACGATAATGAACAAAAACTCAACTTTGTAACAAAATATCAGGCTCGTATTGCACTACTATCCAAAACATTGTAGACATTTTCTATTTATTTTTGGTACCTCTATGCACTCCAGGAAGATAAAATTTAAAAAAATAAGAAACTTCTGACGCACAGATGGTATAATAAATAAATTGATGAGTAATTCGTATGTTTTCACAATTACTTCAGTGATAAATGTATTAGGGTAAGTCGGGGAGAGTCGCCGCATACGGGATAGACTGCGCACCCCCCCTAGTTTCGGCGTTTCCCAACAGATTGCGGGCAGATGCGCAATGCAGAGGCGCAGTAGATGCCAGGGAATAAGTGAGGTGGTCCCGTTTTTGTTTCTTTGGTTTTACAGATTTTAAAGCGCAAATACTGAGGTGAGTCTTGTATTTTACCTTCAAAATTTTCCTCGCCTTACACTAAATTTGTATTAGACGTTGAACTACTGCTATATTACGATTGTTTGTGGTTTGCAGCAACAGTAAGTTCTGCTCGGGATGTTTTCAGTCTAGTTTCGCCATCTTGGCCTTCAAGGCCATAGAGCCACGAGGTGCGGCGTCTCTCCCGTAGAGAACGGGAGAGACGCCGCAATGAACTTCGGTACACATGCCGCACTTCTCTCATGCGGGATATACGCCGCACGGAATGAATTCTGATTTCAGATGAATTATAACACGTTTTCAGCAACGTTATATGTTTTAGTGTGTGTACTAAAACTTAAGACAATTGTTTTTGTGTTGTTTAGTATTATTTAATTTTTTTGTACAGATATTTTGAACAATAATGTGAAAAATAAGTAGAAACATATTTTTAAATCTACTTTTAGACTAATTTAAAAATGCCGACAGTTTATAAAAGAAAAGTGGGGGTAAAACCTCGTGGACAATGGGACCCACAGAGGTTAATCGAAGCCATTTCTAGGATAGAGGCAGGAGATATTTCATTTCGAGAAGCAGAAAGATTTTACGGGGTACCAGCGAGAACTATTAAAAGGAGAATGGACACGGGAAAAACGCACGCCTCAGGCCATGGCCCAACAAGTAAGTTTTTGTAAATAACTCTTGATATGAAGTATTGAACTACTAATTCTTACTTCATAAATAAAAATAGGCCTAGCTTATCCTAGATAGTCACTCCAATGATGTGCTTATTAGTCTAAAAATATGAGCACTAATAATCGTGTGGGTTTTCAGGCAGTCTCGGACCAGAAAATGAAGAAAGGCTCGTAAGACACATCCAAAAACTTGGCGATGCCGGATTTTGCCCAGATCAGCCAGCTGTAAGGAGAATGGCGTATGAATTTGCGGTGGCTTTGAATATCAGCCATAAATTCAACTGCGAGAAAAAAATAGCTGGTTATGATTGGCTTTCGTCTTTTCTGAGGAGACATCCTGAGCTGAGTATTCGGAAAGCAGAGGGTTTGTCAATAGCAAGAGGAAGGGGCTTGACAAGAAAAGCAGCAGAAAAGTTTTACGATATTTTAGAGGAAGTAGTAAAAGAATATAAACTTCAGGACAAGCCACAAAATATACACAATGTAGATGAGACCGGAGTGCAGCTAATAAACAAGGTTGGCAAAGTTGTGGCAATAAAAGGTGTTAAAGTAGTGAATAAAATAACAACTGCAGAAAAAGGTGAAACAGTGAGCTTGATAGCATGTTGTTCGGCAGAAGGCAGATTTCATCCCCCTGCATTAATCATCAAAGGAAAAAACTCAAAACCAGAGTTCCAAGATGGACTCCCTCCAGGATCCAAAGTGTACATGAACCAGAAGTCAGCGTACGTCAATAGTGACATATTTTACAAGTGGTTTAGTGAGCAGTTTTTGCCCCGGAAAGCACCTGGGCGTAATATCCTGATTCTCGATGGGCATTGTTCGCATGTTTCTTCCATTTCCCTTCTTGAGCTAGCTGAAAACAATGAGGTCACGTTACTCTGTCTACCTCCTCACACTACCCATGCTTTACAGCCACTAGATAAATCTTTTTTTGGTCCTTTTAAATGCTACTTTAAAACCGCCAGCAACAAATGGGTTGAACAACATGTCGGCCGCAGGCTAACGCGGTACCAAGTCGGGCCCTTAATTTGTGAGGCGTGGGAAAAATCTGCCTCCGTGGGAAACGGTAGTAGTGGCTTCAGATCCTCGGGAATTTTCCCCCTGAACAGAAATGCTCTTCCAGACTACTTGTTTTCTATTTCAGATAATTTGGAATCTGTTCCATGTATTACACCTACCCAACCTCACCGAGAAACTAGACCTTGTGCTACAGAATCTTCTCAACTGGAACCGCAACCTTGCAGTAGCAAAGACATCATTGAGCTTGAACCACAGGGAACACCCTCCAAACTTCTAACAAAAATTTCACCTGTCCCAAAACTTAAAGAAGGAAAGTCAAAGATTGGTGGGAAAAATGGTCCAGTTGTATTAACCTCTACTGAAAACCGGAAGTGCCTGAAAAAACGGTTGGATGAAAAACATCAAAATGAACTAAAAAGAGAACAAAATAGGGGAAAAGTTATCCAAACTGGGCCTAAAAGGAAAAGTTTAAATTTTGATCTTGTCCCTGAAACTGACAACAATTTTACTTTTCATAGCGAACAAGATAGTTCAAATGCAAAACGTTAACCCAGTAAACTAAAAAAAAGTAGCAACGATAATAGCTGCAAGGAGTGTGGTGAAGTTTACCAGGAAACCCAAAAAAGATGTGATTGGTTATGCTGTGCTACATGCAAATCATGGCTGCACGATGATTGCACAATTTTTGATATGTTTTGTGTCGATTGTGGTCGCGAAGATAGAAATAAATCCAAATAAGTTTTGCACTTTGGCTATTACCCTAAATGAGTTTTTTATAAATATTACAATGCTAACTTTGTAGGCTACAGCAAGTTTTAACTTAAGCAAGGCATAACTTAAGTTAATTTTCTTAATTTAATTTTCAATTTGTATTTTGGAATTCTAAAAAAAACTCCTAAATTAAGTCTCTGTTAACTGACTTTCTTCCGTTCAACATGTATTTTTCAGTAAAAATTGGATAAATATAGCCCATGTTAATTGAATTTCTTTGTTTTTACATGTGTATGTTTAAAATATAATGACATTAACATAGCTGCAGTTTTCCAACCTACATTTCAGTTACATTAAAATTGTAGGCATGTACTATTAATTAGAAAAATAGTAAAAATATATAAAAAGTATTAAAATAGATTAATTTCCTCATAACTTCATTAATGCGACAAAATGTTTTTTAAAAAATGGAGCTGCAGAATAGAGAAATCGATTTTAGTCTGTTTTAATGACATGCGGCGTATCACCCTTATAGGTGCGGCGTGTCACCCGTACCATACGGGATAGACGCCGCGAGGTAATGTTTTACAAAAATAATTCTTACAGCTAAGAGAAGAGTGATATAAGTATACGTTTTGGTGTGTACGTCAGAAACAAGACTAGTCACCATATTTACTACTTAGTTTAATCAAAAGTACAAAATAGGACAAAATATAGTTATTTTACAAAATGTGCGGCATCTCTCCCCGATTTACCCTACTCCTGAAATAATTTTCATGAAATCGATAAAACATAATTTGTGGTAACAGCATTTTCTACGTATGAAATATGTTAAATAAAAGCCCCAAATATGTATTTTTACTTCTGCGATGTTTAGTTATATAAAGCTACGTTCTACGACAGTACATAATTTATACTTCTTAAAATTGCTTAAGCTTTATAATACAAAGCGGAAATGGTCTCTACTACGACTGCAAAAAATCTCGCTTGACCTACCTTCGAAATAATATCTCGCAATATTTCTTCCGTACTTCATGGTCCCGTGCTTTTCAGTGAGTCAATACTTGCTGTTCTTAAAAGTATGGGGCGTGTATGTGTGTCACTAAATAGTGGTTCATTGGCGCAGTGACAGACAAAAGTTGCGAATAATAATTGTGGAAGGCGATGGCGTTCCGAATGGGAGACCCGAAATTGAATCCCACCCCCGTTTACTCCTCACCCACCCACTACTCCCTATTCTCCGCCTGCCCTTCCCATTTCCCCTCCTCTGTCCCCCCCCCTCCTCCCGCCTCTCTCCACCCACCCCTCAGTTGCCCCAGTATCTTTCCCTGGAACTGCAATTGCTCCATTTTCGAGCTGCGGGAACATTTTCACCGAAACCGCTTTCGAATCGAATGCTTCCACGATGAAGTGCCATCCGTAACGGTTCCCGCATCCGAAATGAAATCTATTTCGCCGAAAAGCGTCGGAATTGGTGCGGATGAGGACATTCTCCCCGACCATTAATACCTAATATGGCCGCGCCGCGCACCCTGCGGCGTTAATATTTTAATCCTCCTCCTCCTCTCTATAAAATCATCGAAATATATGGAACTACTACGATTCCTTATCGGCAAAAATATATGTGGTCATCAACTTCATAACTTTCCTGCCAAAGGGGAATTGCCGGCGTCTGATACTGAAATGCAAGCAGTAGTAACCGTGGTGGAGGTCACAATTTCCGGATCTAGTTCTTTGGCCACCTTTTTATCTACTAAACTCAACTTTTCCAGGAAATAGTACGGCAAAGTTATGTACCCCGCATTGCGAAGGCAGGCTCCAGGAATCATTTCCTTGGTAAAGATTTTTTATATGTTAGGTATAACGGGTTGTAAAATATTTTATCCCAATTATTTTTGTGAATATACCGATACCAAATACAGTAAATTCTCTTTATCTGGCCTTTGAGTAGATATCTATAATGACCACATATTATGATATTTCAGGTAAAAAGCTTTGGAGGCTATTTTGGCGACTAGCATATTTTTCGTTGTTCATCATTCCGAATTCACATTTACTTTTACAGGGAAGTAATATCGAGTTTCTACTTACGAGTTTGGTCTCTATTTATTTGTCCGTTAACTCGTCAATGACAATAATGACCTGATGTTGGATGACTCAATGAATGCATTCTAAGGTAATTATGCTATGGATAATTATTGTCAAATTCATGTAACTGCTGCGTTGTTGTTTGTTTTGAGCATCGTATATTATATTTAGCCCTGAAGATGGAATAAATTAATTCCAAAACGTTGGCAAAGAATAGCTGATTTTAATTGTTGACCTAAACTCGATATTCATCTACATCTACAAAATACCCTGCAAGCAACCTCAAGGGTGTGTGGTAGGGGGTGAGTAGTCACCAACATGCATTACACTATAACCAAAGGTTAGTGTAAATACGGCTAATTATGCATTAGCTGAAATTGCTACTGTTTTTCAGGAGGTGAAGACTCACAAGCGAGCAGATATGCTCCCAATGGTTAGGGACCGTTAGTATATATGTGTTTTGCAACTACAGAAATGGACCGAGACTCAAGAGTTACTTCCCTGTATAAAATATTTTTGACGCTACTTTTGTGCATGCAATGGGAGCACAGTATATTTTTCTATAAACGATCTACGACTCAATGACTGCTCATTTATTCAATATAAGTATCCCATTCTAGATTGCCAAGGGTGCCTCAAATGCTAATCGTTTCATTTAGCCAAACGTAAGAGTTAATTACTTTGTGTGGCGTGGCTTGCACATACTCTTATTACAATAAAAAGAAAAAGATTAATCGCATGCATGGTGCATTTGCCGTAGTGGCAGTTCTTTTTCTTGTGGTGCATTTTAGGTGTACCTAACTAAGTGAAAATGAAAAATAATTTATTATAAATTGTTCGCAATAATAAGTTTTATTTGGTAACTATAATTTATGATGGTTGTTTTTATAACATATGTATATAATTTTTCTTTCGGCTAAACCAAAATTAAAAAGCTCCACGCTTATGTGTATTATATTACATAAGAATTTATGCGTTCAACATAATTAAGTACATACGGCCAATATTGAAGGGAGGTACCTAGTTGCAATAACTGGACGCTTTCATTTATTTTACATCTTGTAAATATAAGTATCTAGAGCCTCCTGGACATCGTAATGCTTAATTTCTGCAAATTCAATCTACAATGAGCCATCATTTATTGTCAGCTGTTGACTATCATCATCAAAACCACCCTCATCTACATAAAAAAAAGTTCTGAGTCAAAAACAGATTTTCAGACTCTACTGCCACTCTGCTGGTTATATGTAAATGGTTACCTAGATACCAGAGATAAGTGAACTCTTAATCCCTTAAATTTGAAACAGTCACCGTGACTGCAAGGTACATTACTTTCCATTAGTATCTCCGTGAATCGGATTACAATCCCATAAATGATACCGTACTGATTGGAAACAATACGCTTGCGCAATCTAACACAAACAAGCTCTGATGGTACCTAAGATCCCATGTTCTCGGAAACTAATTTCGTAACGGAGAGTCGTGGGAAGATGTATGCTTTGCTGTAAATGCGTAGCGCTATGCTTCGATAGACCGGATTATTGGTCCCCGATATATAAACGTATCCGTTGAAAGTTTGGAGAATGCCGTCTTACGCTACAAATTAAGCTGAAGGCAACATTACTCTGATGAAAAATATTTTTTAATGAAACATCTGAATTTTTAAAACATTTTTTTTAAACATCTGAATTTTTACAACTTCTAGTACTTTTGGTGAACAATGCACAGATTTTAAGAAATCGAAGCGGTATTTTCTGTGTCAAATATTTAACTGTAAATTTCGGTTTTACGGTGGCCATCAGCCTTTTTGAAGATGTCATTCCCATTTAATTCCTATACTTCCGGGATTCTAGAAAAAAAGGTAGGATGTATTTATAATACCATAATCTACTATCCATATCTATGGTCCTATTCACCTATTATTATGCTACAAAACAGCATCTTCAGCTATTAAATGTAGTTGGAAGTGGCGGCTTTCATGTCTTCATAGTATATCGTGGCTCAAACAATGTGTGCCAAATAGTACTTTATGTGGGAGACCTCATACAGACCTCATAACGATTAATGCATTCCTAGTCAGAGCAGCTGATGCAGCAGTTACAATATTATTAAGTTTCGAGTATATTGCCGTACAATTATCCTGATGTTACTGTTTTCATGTATCCGAACTTCCTGTAGTTTCTCAGTATTTAATAAACTTTATATTTATGTCACATTGAATATAAAGTTGCTGAAAAATGTATATTCCATGAAGGGTACATGATGAAATGGAATCATAAAACCTTGATAATTGCCCAATGTACCGTGTAACAGGCGTAATGGTAATATCAATCGCAGTGCAAAAAAGTGTGTCACTTGGACTGTAGTGGGAGAGCTTTACTGTTCCTTCATTTGAGCGGAAAGACTCGATGAAAAATTCGGGTATCTGTCCAGAAAATGACAATTATTGGAAAAAATATGGGATTTAATCAGAATTTTTGGTGGAGGGCACCCTGAGTTGAACCTTGATCTCTCTAATTGGAAAATATATGCTCTTCTCAAAAATCTACCAATAGTATATGAACTGTAGGATTCCAATACATAAACGTTATGCCATCATATTTCCATCTCATTATAATATCTCAGAATGAGGCTAAATGCTTTCGACTCTTAAGAAATGTTTGTATTACATGCATAATTTTGGAGTTGGTATTATTGCTGTAGTTCTGGCTAACTATTCTATGGGTCATGGTTCAAATCCCGGCAGAGTTGGAGATTTATTTATATGGAATTCCTATCCCTACATGGGTGCATTGTGGAGAGCACTACAAGTGTAGCACTTCATCCGTTAGATTGGGTATTTAAACCGTACTCCCACTAGAATTTTCGGTAACATTTAACAGTAGGCTGACGTCGGCGCAGGGTTTCTCTCCACCCTATCGGTTATTTCCTTCCACCCAGTTTCAGGGCCGAACCGATTTGAAGAGCAACGCCACTTATCACGCGATTGGATCTCTGTCGTGACCCACAATGAGGCTTGAATGTAGAAGCTTATATATCATACGCTTTTGCTTCGAGTAAAAATCTAGAAACGTGTCTTTCCGCAAAGTTCTACAATATAATCAAAATACAATGAATAGCAGCATTTTAGATCTTTTGGAAACTTAAGCTCAGAGAATACAGGATAATCGAAGTTTAAAGGTTTTTAAAATGTTGATTTTGGAGAAGGGTAAACAATATATAAAAACTATATTAGGTAAACTTCAATTGCAAAAGTGTGAAGGAAAAATATGAAGAGCGACGCTGAATTCTAAGTGAAAACTATTAGTACATATTATGTGTTATATAAACACTGCATAATTTGGTAATCTGCCTGATGACGTCATGGAACAGTTTCACTGCCAGCAATGTCACCATTTTCATGTGAAATTAAGCCGGTTTATCCTGAAACGAATTTAATATCCTTCACAGAATAAAATGAAAAAGGTTTGTTTCATCCTTCTTGATAAATTACATTTAGAGCTAAGAAGTGATACCATGCGGAGGTGCAAATCGTTTGGCAGCCGTTTTGGATTACGTAACTTTGTTTATTTGAAAGTTTTTCTTATATTTCATTTTCGCACAGGTCTGCGCATTCATTATATGGTTTATATATTAAGTATATAAATAATTATTATATATAAGTTTATATTATAAGTATTTTATAATAAATCTTGTCTCGTACACCAATAAGTTAAGATAAATAAATAATTGGATTATTTCACCTGGATGGGTATAGATAGGATGACGAACTGTGTTAGGGAAGAGGAAATGTCGTCGGATAAGGAGAAGGAAGGTGGTGCTGAGAGTGGTTGAGGGACAAACTGAGGGGCATCGGTTTGTTGAAGATAATTTTTCTGACTGAGGAAGGGTATTGGCCGGGAGAGTAAAATTATATATAAAAAAGAGACAGAGCGGGTACTGTCTACGTCTAATTATATAAACATTTGGGAAATTCTGACGAGCAAGCGTGTTAAAATGTTCCATCGTAAGTTTCCGCGGCGTTTATATGAATGTTTCTACATTTTAGGGGTGTCCATTGCGTAAATTTTTTTACCATGAAAACGGTTGCGCCCACTTTCCAACGGGAGTCAATAGAACAGGGGTGAAACAGTTGTCATGGTAGACAACTTACGCGGTGGACACCCCTAAAATGCAGAAACATTCAAACATGATGAAAAATCCACCGAAAGAATGTAGTGTAATACATAAGAGTGAGATAGGATCATTAACAGGAATTGGAAATGGTCATATCAAGATTTTAGAAAGCCGAATACCACTGACTTACTGACTAATCAAGATGCTCCTGGATCCACTTATTGTACTGGATTAAGGTTTATCAAACGGATCCGTCTATGGCCCAAGATGTTTACCATGATATATTTATAAAATAACAACATGAATTGAATTATTTTAATGAAAAGTGAAAAAATAATTTATGAGTATTTAATTTTACGACTTTTAAGTCATTTTTAGCTTATTTACAATATAAAGCCTAAAATAAGGACATTTGGACTAAATTCTGTGCAACAGCTTCAATTTCATGATATCATAAGAAATATTTTCAAAGCAGCTTCATGGTGGCCCCAGGTGTTTAAAAATTGTTTAAAGAAACAATTTGTTCAAAACCAACTATTATTTAAGAATATTATCTGTGGATTATGAAGGAGCAACATTTTGTTTCATACATATTACAGTAATTGTATTCCTTATAGGTTTTTAGCACTGCCCTGGTATTATTCGAGTACTCATGCTAATTACTAATTCTAAACTAGTTATAAATGTTTTTACTTCTATGTTCTTGCTGAATATGACAAAATTGGATGAAAAAATTATGAGTGATTAATAATATTGTAGATAATTGATATAAATTCCGCTTGAATATATAACTCATTTGATCTGTTATAAAAGTCATATTAATTCACGGCTTGTGTAAAAGGGGATATGAATTCTACACAAGTAATAGAGAAAGGAGGCTAAATTAAATAAAATTCGAGTCTATATTAAAATTTATGATCTCTTCTTGCTGGGCCAATTTTTTCAGAAGTATTTAATTTCAAAAATCATCATCATGCATTTGTTGATGGCTTGGATTAATTGCACATGTGATCGAATAAATGTTTAAACTTTCCTCATACTGATGCTTTCCTCGCTATTATTACCTTATTGTGCATAAAAAAAACTAATTGGGTTATTATCACAGTCTATAGACTGTGATAATACTAAAAATATATAAGCATTAACTTCAGATATTTATAACGTTGTTTGGATGAAACTCATCGCATACCTCTATGATGATATAATCTTTAATAAATTTTATAGAGACCAAGATTTTTAATTAGTTGTCAGTTTCTTGACTTTTTCTTTTTTTCACGATTAATTGTGGTCCTAACTGAATAAAAAAAATGTTTCTCGCCTACTATGAAATCAAGTCATTATTTGTTTATACGTCCTAAGGTTATGATATTTCCAAATATTCATTAGTTTTACTAATAAAAATGAATGAGCACGCTTCAAAGCAATGTGATGGCACTTTTGAAATATCTCTTTATTATTGAAAGGATTCTTCTGACTAGAGTTTCGGAATCACATGTATGCATATGAAAGAACTATTTCCACTGCTTGAAGAATCTTGAGTAAATATACTTGAAATTGTAATTATTTTAGGCATAACATCAGACTGTTAAGTAATATTTCACAAAATGTTCCATTACAGGAAAAATGCGGTCATACATCACGGTCAAATGGGATATATTCGTCTTGGTGCGTTACTGAGGCTCCCATTTCTATTTTACCTTTTTTATTTTCGTAAATTCTTTATGTGGTGTTCTTAAAGTAAACCAAGTATTAAAGTAACGAAAAGTTGGATACGTTAAATTTTTATATTTGCCTGAAAATGTTACAAATATTTCGTTCATATAAGGAAGATTTAGTGCGTCACACTATCGAAGTCTTCTACTAGCATTGATAAAGCAGCTAATCGTGGCACATTAATATATTTCCAAATTTGGATGAGCGTGGTAGTGTTTCGGGGTTTCGAATTATGTGTAAACTCGCAGAATTTAACTCTTAACCCTTCTTAGCAGCCATTAACCGTTCGAGAACCTTGCCTTTAAATGAGTGTGCCTATGAATTTCTTGAAAGCATTTTTCCACAACTTTTCCAAAAGCATCTAAGATAAATTCTAGTGATGGCTTCGTTAAAAAAAAACATTGGCATCAAAGAAAACTAGTACTGCTAAATTAATGGGTTAAAGTGACGATTCCTTATTCTGTTCGATGAAAAATCTCAGCTATTGCTCAATTTCAGCGGTGAGGGGATTTAATTTATAAAGGAGATAAAAGGTTTTGATTATATTTGCCACATAATTATTTTGAGTCGTCGTCGCCAACTGAGCTCCCCAATTCGTAATCAGAATCCGCATCCGTCGATATTCCTTCTCCGTCTCCTCCACCCACTCCGTCCGGATCCCATAACACGCTGCTTATGTCTAAACCGCACACGCCTCCACGCCGCGCGCCTCCGACTCCCCCTGTATCTTCATTCATATTCCACTTACAGCTCCCCAATTCTGTCGGGAACCTCAACTCAACGCTCTCATCTCCCCCCTCACTCCCTTTCCCCTTTAGCAAAACCCCTGCCCCACCCTCTTGATTCTCCCTACCTCCACCCCTTCCCACCCTTATCCCCAACTTCTGCAGCGCCTCAACCACTTCCCACTTCTACACGTATTCAAAGCTCCTCCACTCCCTCTCTCCAAACCACCGCTTTACTCCACCGCCTCAAACCACTCACTCCCAAACCCCACAGCCAGACAGCCCCGCCTCCTCCACCACTCCTCCCCACCCAACACGCTACCTTCTCCGAGCGACGATGGTTTCCCCATCCCCCCGGCACGTTATATGCGGCAACGTTCCTCCTACGCCATCTCTCCGTAAGAGTCCCAACATCATCCTACTCCACCCCCTCCACCGCCACGCCCCCAGCCCCTGGAAGGGAAGGGGGGCTCACGCTGCCCACCCCACCCACCACATACCCCCGACTTCCCCGCTGAGCGCTTTCGGGGTTAGTATGGGATACATGTCACGAACTCCCAGCCCCTTTCCTAACTGTTATTTACAGCTATGATCCCATCCCTCTCCAATCCCTTTCCCTCCACGCATCTCTCCTTCCACCTTCCTCCCACCCCATTCCCCTCCGCATATCCCTTCCAGGATTCGTCCCCTCCCGCTCTCTCTCCGCAAAATCCTTCTCCTCCTGACCCTTGCCTTCCACCCCTCTCTCTCCCTCTCTCAAAGATAGTTATGCCCGATATTTCGATGTATCAAATAGGTACGATAAGCGATATTTATGAAAGATCGCATTTGGGCCAGCAGTGGGAAAGGGGTGGCGAGCCCGAATGTTTAGTCCAATGGTCGCAGGTTCGATATTTATTTTTGCTTTTTCCCTCCTCCCATTCTTTTTTCTATTCCTTCCCCTTTTAATGACCGGCGTCCTAACATCCACTGCCACACGTCCCTGAGGCATCTCTATTAGGACAATATTGCATTGCCTTTTGGAGCCACCGAACACGGCAATATCGCAATTCGCTATATCGCCTGCTATATATATGTATATGCGATTTAAATCTCTGTTGGTAGCTATGATGTATTGCATCACGATACCAATTGAGCGGCTAGAATACATGCTTTATTGCCTCGCGATATGCGTTTTCCTTTCCTGTACATATCTATGCAATATAAAATGTCCACATTTAGCGCCTGGACCATCCAATATATCACCTAATTCTATCATTTGAATCTCTGTAATCAAATGCCGTTAGTAGACACTTTCCTCTCTTATTGGATTAAAAATGCATAATGATATCAAGAAAATATTTGGTAGGAAAAAGTGTATTTTCACTTGACGAAGCAGATGAGAATAATGTCGAATATTAGCGCATCTACAATTAGGTATATATTTATTATAAGTGATGCCAAATATTCTATCACACTCAAATGCTCACTTCTTAAAAAAATTACAAATGAAAATTGAAGGGTTTCTAGGCATGAACCTTTACGAAAAGAAAAGGTCGAACATGGCTTAGAATCGATTACTGACTAATCTAATCATTTAGATTTAACGTTTCCAGTATTAGTATATGTGTAGGTTCGATTTCTGAAAAGATAAAAATAATCAAATTATCTCTGATGCTTGCATTTTTAAGTATTATGTGATGCGTTGCAGTAGGTTGAGTTTTATCATCATTAGTGGTCATCAATCTGATGATTGGTTCCATTTTACTCAGATATCTGCCAGTTACTGCATTCCTTCAATACTTACTTCACTGATTGCCTTAAATCTATGGTCAATTCTTATTGCTTTATGCCTTGGATTCTAATGTTTTTTATTTCATCCTGCCAATCCATTTAGCGTTGCAGTGCTGATATGAAGCTCTTCTTTTCTACCTTTAATGCCAATTAAATTTGGTTCTTTATTTCGCAATTTTTTTATGAAAATCTGTTTCCTCCGACCTTTTGTAGGGACATCTTAATATGTAGTTTTATCGGTCCATTTCATCTGCATTATTCATCAATAACAGCACATTTCCATTGAGTCAGGTTTTATTTTTCCTACTGATATTGCCTTCCATGTTTCAGTGGGTATCAAGATAATTCCTCTAATATATGTTGTAAATAAATGCTCTATAGCTTATAATATACTAGAAAATTATATTATTTACATAAGTGTGTAATTCGATATCACTTTCTGCGATGTAAATGGAAATACAATCCGCATCACCACTACTAAAAAAACTACTACTACTAAAAAAAGTGGTGGTACTACTACATCACTGACTGTTTAGTAGTCAATAAACCTAGAGATTGGTTGACTGGAGTTCTCTGCAATTGCAAGTCCGGTAATGCAAGAAAAGGTTTTCTGATTTTCTTCTACACACTTCTTCCATTCTAATATCCTGAATCCATTTGATCTTCAGCATCCGCCTGAAGCATGAAGTGTCTTGCGTCTATATTCAATTTCCAGCAGTCCATGTATCTGAGCCACTCAGCGCAGTGTTTTGCCTCTCGTTTAAAAGTGCCAGCATAAACAGTGGCCTGTCTTTTGCGAAGCGATTTTTGTATTTACGCAGCCGTTAAACCCAGCACCTCAACAGCTCTCCTTCCCCCCCATTTCGGAGTGGTGCAGACCTTCCTCCTTCTCTTCCATTCTTTCCCCTCCCTTCCCTCCCTTTCCGCCCCTTTCCCTCCATCACACTCCTTCGCGCACACGGTGCGTGGAGAGCGGCAAGAGACAAGGGACTTGCTTTCCAAGCAATTGTCCCACGGTTGGTAAAAATTTGATCAAACGGGTTCGAGTAACCCTTCTTCAAGAAAAAGAAACCAACCCTGACCATAGGTTTTGGCACGTTATGCCGTCCTCGGGGTATTCATTTACGAATGTATACCCTAATATTCCTTAAATATCACAAAATTGGTAGTGAAGTGGAAAAGCTTAGGGAAGGATTACGTGCATACGTTTTCCTTATATATATACGTACGTAGTACGTACACATATATAAGGAAAAAACTAGTTAATGCTGGTTGACTCACGTGAGCGGAAAACAAGGTTGAGTGCTGTGGTTCGTAGGAGTGAGGGAAGGGTGAAGGTCATACATAATTCTGATACCATAAACCCAGGAAATCTGTGTTTGAGGAAAGATGAACGGGCGATAACAACGTATACACCAAGTTGGGCATTTCTGTAAAAAAATGTTCATAAAACGTCGAATATGCCGTTTTACCATTCAATAAATAGCTTCAGCGTCAATTTTTCTAAATGATAGAAATTTCTCAATACTAGGAAAATCATGATGTATCCTCATTATAGATGTAATACTTTACATGTTCATTCACTCTAGTTTTGACACTAGGACCTGTTTGTCCATGAATATATATACGATATCGTTTCCATAAGGTTATTGCTTGGGTAGTAGGAGTACTAATTGTGGGTTAGCCATAATTTGAAAACATTAATTATGATTGATTTTCCTCAAAATATCTGAGACAATATGATTTGTTCAAACTACATACCCCTACATAACTTTTGTTACCAAAGAACTGATCAGAGGATAAACAAGTTTGAATGGTGTTCTCCACCCTCATTGGTAAAAATGGTGGCTCAGTGTCAGTCGGAAGATTTTTTGTTGGCTTTTTAACTAAAACTTAATGTTAAAAGATTATACTTAGCAAAAGGTGGCAAACGAATGGAGCATACACCAGTCACTTGCGTGAATCGAAGCCGTGGTCCGTCACAGAAATAAACATGAAGTTGAGTCTTCAAAATATCATAGCCATTTTTTGCTCAAACTGACGCATTTGCTTTTGTTTATTTATGTGAATCTTTTGTTTAATTTTATCCCTAAAAATGCACGTAAACCGCCGTTGCTATAATCAGCATTAAAATAAGTTTTTACTTGCTCCATTACTTATTTATTAATCCAATATTAATATTTCATGTTTGCGATTCATCATACTAACATATGAATTCAAACAAGAGCATCTGCTGCTGCTTTACTGCTGCATATTTTTGTCAAAAATTTGATGAAAAGGTTTCCCATGCGACATGAGCTCAAAATATTTTGACAAATCTACTTATTTGACAAATTAATTCTAGCAAACATTTACCGCGAGGTATCTGGATGAAGGTTAGTCACGTCATGAGTCTATGTAGGTGTGCACGTTTGTTGGGATGAGGGAAGAATGCGAAGTGACTGGTCCGTGTACAATATCCCTGTTCCCGTGCGGCTCCAATACATCTATTAACATTAAATTCTTTTCGGGGTCAAATAGATACTTTGGCCCGGTTTCATATTGTCTGGTTGACGTAAATCAGATGATGACGTGGAATTTTTGTAAATTGTCGTTAAAGCAAGTTAGGGTTTAATATGTGACGTCACACTGTGAGTTCAACGTTATCAATAAGAGTATATATAAGCATCAGATTTCATACCGGATGAAAATTTGAGCAGAGATATAAAAATCGGACTTTAAGTCATACATAGGTATCAATGTTTTTGGGCATGCACTCATACACAGACGTATAAACGATATGAAACTCTATTTAATTTTTTTATATCTACGAAATACTGTGCAAGCCACCACTATCATGCATGGCTTGGCACACGAGTTGATTCAGCATCAGGTTACAGCACTAGTCCAAGTTCAAATGAGGACCTCACACATTCCTCCAGCCGCTCGGAGTGGACCAAAAAGCAGTCAGATGAACAGTGCGCAGTCAAACCATAAACTGGGAGAGTGCTGCGCAGATAAAATGCTAACATGTAGTACACTGGTATAGAGGAAATTAGTGACTTATATTACTAATACTTTTAATTTATGAATGCTACGAGATGTTACTTCATGCAGAAAACAAAATAAAATAATGCCGGACATATCAAGCGGTGTGAAGTGTTAGTAATGATGTTATAATATAAAACATAAGTGAAAAGTCTACTCTACCTAGTGAGGGTGGAAGTTTTACATGATTCATCTATCGCACTATTATGATTCCAATTTGTACGCGGAAACAATGACATTTTAAAATAATGTCTGCTTCGAACTTGCGCAAAAGATTTAACCTGTATTTCTCCCTTCAATCAGTAACATATTACATCCCTAATTCCTTTAACCATTCGGTAACACTGCTAAGTTCATTGTCACGACTTTTTACAAATCTTGCTGCTCTCCGTTGTATTCGATATATTTCTGAGATTAGTCCAACTTCGTTAGGGTCCCTTATGCTACCGGCAGACTCTAAATGAGGTCTCACGAGAGAAACATATCATCGCTCTTTAACCTTTTCGTCACTTTTTCCTGGTATGCTTTTTAAATATCCCAATTTGAGAATAACCTGTCCGCGGATTTCCCGAACGTGTGTCCCCCAAGACAGGTCCTCAGTAAGGGTCACACCGAAGTATTTAACTGACTCCACATTTGATAATTAGGTATAAATGTCGTGTACGTTTCCTTGACCTAGTACTCTTTTTTAAAAAAATTCATAACATCGCTCTTTTTAAAATTCAATGCAATCTACCATGTATTACACCATTCATTTATAGCAATTACGTCTTTTCCAAAAATTGCGATTTCACAAATGATGTGGTACGCAGTTATGCGTACGCGTGCCACGATATGCACCGAAGGCGTTGAAATTCACCATGAAAAAAATCATTTGAGTTTTATCAAGTCAAATGATTTTGTTATGGCGAATTTCACCGTCTTTGGTATATATTTTAGGTCTTTCTTCTATCTTAGTTACGAAATCCTTTCAGATTCGTTGCTTAGATCCCTGTTCAACACTGTGTAATCTGATAGGAGGCGAATTTTTCTAGTAACAAAAGTAGTGATGTCACAAAAGGAATAATAAGGGACCGATGACACTTTCATGGATTTACACCTGATGGACTACATCTGAACTAACGCCATCTTGAACTACCCTCTGTTCGCATTCGGCTATGATCTCTCTTATCCAACATATTATGCCGTGGCGTATTCCACTAGCTTTCAACTTAACAAGTAACTTCGAATAATGAACATTATCGAAAGCTTTTTTGAAATCTAGAAATATTGCGTCTACCTTGGCGAGCCTTTTTCCCGAGGAAAGAATATCGTGAAGAAAGAGGGCCGACTGGGTTTCGCAAGACCTGCCTTTCCGGAATCCCTGCTGTTTTGTGTCAACAGGTTTTGACTAAAAACATACCTTATAATTAAACAATTATATACCCTAATATTTTGCGCGAGATAGACAAAGGGGAATCGGTCTATAGTTACTGGGCTCCTCCTTATCAACACTCTTAAATATTGGAGTAACGTTCGCAATTTTTCCTTTTTTTATTGTAAGGAATACGATGTAATGCTAGAGATTTTTCTAATATTATTTTCAAATACGGTGCTATTTATGACTCTAATGCTTTATACACTTGGGTGGAATTTTGATCGAGACCGGGTATATTGTTGGTGTTTAAAGATTTCAGATAACTTTCTATTTCGCAACTTGTGATGTTAATAGACTGCATTTGGTGATTGTAGAGCCCAGGAATTGTAGCGGTGTTATTCGGAGAGCATTTTGTATAGATGCTTAGAAAAAAAGGATTTGAAGATATTTGTTTTATATTTTGTTGATCGGACTTTCTTCTATATTATGCTGTACTGACGTTACCGTTGATTTACTGCCTTGAACTGAGAGGCCAAAATGACCAAAATGCCTTTGGGTAATCCTTCAAACATTCACCCAATATTTTACTTTAGAATTCCGTTAATGCTTTGTTGAAAGGCCGCCTTAGCTGCTATTTTCACTTACTTGTACATTTCGCACAACTTCATACACTTCTCTTCGGGGAGATCCTGATTTGCGCTCTTCATTTTCGCGTGCCAAATTCGTGGTTGCTTGAGAGATTTCCGGACGTCGCGTCGGTATTATACCACCTAGTTCCAGTGTTGAACTTTTTAACTTTACTTGGTGTTGCGCAATTTATGGCTAGCCTATCTGATGTTTCAATAAATATTTAATGTATAGTCAGTACAGCGGTTTTGATAATATCATAAAATTGTTTGTACGAAGTCAATAGTTCCCGTTTTAAATCTTCTAAATCCGCTTTCTTAAATTAGTATACCCTCCTCTATTACTGTGCCTTTTTGTCAATACTAACATTGAATTTTGCGTTTATTGCTCTGTGAACACAAATTCCGTTCACTGTTACTACATTAAGGATGCTTTCAGGTATGTTAGTTGCCAAAAGATCTAAAGCGTTGTTTCCTCTGGCCACTGTGGTAACTAATTGATGTAAGGAATTAGATGTTAATGTGCATATTAGAGCATCATGCAACTACTTATATTTACCACCTTTTTTGAAACTATTTGTCTTCCAGTGCATCGGGTAAACCTTGAAATCCCCGCCGATAATTATATTTTTTTTCGTTATTTTTACGCATGAAACGCTTCACTTGTCTCTCAAACTAGAACTGAATTTAAGTCTGCATCGGGTGGTCTATAATATGAGCATATACAAACTCTTTTTGACGAGCAGTTATTAGAATACCACACATTTTATAAGTCATTATCTTGAAATATCTTGGCACTGATGACGATCTCGTCTATGATCGCGATAAGCACTCCTCCTGTACCTGCTATTCGGTCTTTTCTATATATTGCATATGATTTTGGGAAGATCTTGGTATCTTCAATTTTATTCTTAAGCCAACTTTCTGTTCCTATCACTACATCAGCGTCCGTGCACACAATGAGATGGTGAAAACAGCGACTTTCTTTTTTATACTCTAGCAATTAACAACCACAATGGAAATGGAATCCCTGGAATACGGCTTACTTTTTCTTAAGATTTTATTACCTCTCTTAAGAGTATTTTATGCCCTTTATGGCACTCGTATTTGATGTAACTTAGTCCCGGTTTCTATTTCTTTTCGTTAGCAAACCATTCTGAATTTGAAAAAGGCTCTCCTTTCCACCAATATTTACGGTTTAATAATCTACTAACATGATCTACTGTCTGCCCTACTCTCTACCCTGTGAAGAAGGTTCCGATGTCCGTATAGAAGCTACACAGCCTCTGGTTTATGCCTTTCACTCGCTTCCAAACCTGGGGTCCACGATTGATCCTCGGGACCAGACTACAAATTGCGAGCGTCATGTCTACCCCCACGTCACCACTTACCCCCTTCACCTCGGAGTCTAATTCCCGATAGGAACGCAGGATCTCCTCGGATCCACGGTCCATGGCGTCGTTGACGCCAACATGGGCCACAACCTGCAATCTGGAGCACTTCGTGCCCCGAATTAGATCAATGATAGACTCATTCGTATGAATCCCCAACCTCCCCGGTCATATGACCTTCCAAAAACTCACAAGACAGGTTCTCCGATCCGCCCCGTAGTATCTCATTATACTGCCCCCTGTCACCGTGTGGGCGCCAAAAGTGAATTTTTTATTTCGTATTATTTCCAGTTTTGAGTCAACTTACGCGATCAAAAATTCTGTAGATTTGCCGAGTAAGTTGTCTTCATTTCACCACCACCGAATGGCAAGTTGGTTTCGTTTGACGTTAAAAATCTGTTTCCCTCAATGCCGGGAAAATAGTCCGTTGTACTCGCTCTTCAACACTTGAGAAAGTCTGGTTGCAGTGATTCAGTCATAAAAGACTTTGATATTCTCTTGAATCTGTGCATTTCACAAAATTATTTTTATTTTACTGACAATTGTTACGCCCAAACACATGGGTTAGCAATAGGTTGACCTCTTTCCTCAATTTTGGCGGTGGTATTTTAGGACAGTCTCGAGAAAAAACTCTTTGCTTTTGAGGAACCTCTCATCAGAAATATGCGTTTATACGTTCGTTATGTGGATGATATCATTTGCCTTTGGACGGGAAGTAAAAGACATCAATTTGTGTTGAAGCTAAACTCCTTACATCCCTCTAAAACGTTTATAGTAGAGGTTGGAATGAATACTCTGGACTTATTAGACCTGACAATACCCATAAAAAACAATACTCACTGGTTTTCCATATTTCGAAAAAGTACTTGTACCGGTGTGGTTTCTCCAAGGGAGTCACATCACCTTTACTCCCACACATTGGCCGTTTTTCACGCTTTAATACATCGCCTCATTTCCATACCCCTTGCTCAGACTGATTTTGAAAAGGAAGTGAATACAATAACACTTATATCGTCCCGCAACGGATATCAGGAAAGAATGGTTGATCAACTGCTGCAACGGAAAAGGAAGAAGAGGACTGTGCTATCAATGACGAACATCACCCCCAATCCGCGGTCAAGTGAAAAGTGGGTGAAATTACCATTCTTAGGTCAGTTGTCTTATAAAATTGGAAAATTGTTCCCTAAAGATAATGTAAAGCTATGTTTTTTATAATCCAGTCACCTCAAGAAAACTGTTTTTTAATTCTAAAGATTTTATTAATGACAAATAAAAAAGTGGAATATACCTCTTAAATGTATTGCAAATGATTTTAAATGTTTTTATCCCGGCCAGACTGTGAGAAAATTTTATTTAAGAATAGATGAACATAGGAAATCGTTTTTAAACTTTGACAACAAATGCATGTTTACAAACCATTTATATAATTGTGACCATTCATCTGATTTTAATTTTGAAATTTTACATGTAGTTGACAAAGGTGCTAAACTGGACTTCATAGAAAACTTTGAAATTGGGGCATTTCATAAAGTGTATGGTGAAGCGATTGGGTACAGCGATTTGAGTCCTAATTATTAAAATCAATCTTACATTAAGAGAGAACCCCTAATTTTACCGCCTTCATTTGATAACGATACTGCGCTACTACTTTTGCAAATTATTCTAGATATCGTGGACAAAATGAGATATAAATGACTCACAGCTTATACTTCTTGCCAGAGGAAAGTCCATAACACCATAAACCAGTTCTTGATAAGTATTTCCTAAGAATATCTAACAATTATGCTGTCAAATTTAGCATCATAAAGTCGTGAAACCCCACATTCCGCGAAAAAATTCAGCTTAAATACAAATTCCATGCCGGTTTGTACGCGTACTATGCATAATAGTGTCTACAGTGCTATCTGTGATAAGGTTTTTCGACCAGGAATTATTTGAATGAGGTATTCGGTTGTGGCACCAGGTTAGGCTCTCCATAGCAAATCCGGCTATGGAAATCCTATTTCCGTGCCTCTCCCGAGAATACTTCATTCATAGTTATTGGCTCCAACACCGAAGTTTTGCCAATGGAATTAGGTCCATTTTGCGCCATTCGGAGCCCTTCAGGAGACAAAGTAGTATGGGGCCTGCTATCGTAGGCGTAAAAAGAGCAGTGTTATCAATATATAAATGATAATATAGTTTCCATTAGGTATAGAGAATGTGGGAATGTACTGTTGCGTAAATAATATTGCGTAAATTGATCTTATTTTGATCTGAAACATGTCTAACGCAAACGAAGACAGTGCATATTGGGAGACGGTTAATTTTTCCATCTCCACTCAAAGACCCAGTTTTAAATCATTTGATACACATTTCCTTTGTTCGGAAACCTATGTGGTGGATAAACATTCCCATTGATATTGCCCACGTTGATGCACAGGCTGGGAGAAATATTTTACAAATCCTCCACTTTCTGTTAAAATCATAATTAAATTGAGGGTATATCATCAAACGTTTAACGGTAATCGTGGATTATGAAACCGGCTCTAAAAACACTAGCCATTAATGTTAGGTGGAATATTAAAACGGGCGCTCAAAATGTGAAACGCCTTTAAACTTGTACTTACTGCACATACATAGTCGAGGTAAGCAAGTTAGTGACGTTTCATGTCCGTAACCAATACTCCCATGAACTTTAAACTAATAATTTTACATTTTTACGTTCTTTGATTGCTTTAGACCATTTTTAAATCTTTTTATGATATTTTTTACAGGGATTCCATTGATGCAAGTCACCGTTTTTGGCGCCTGAAAACGGTGGAACCATTTCAAACGTTAATATTTAAAACCTACTTAGATTTTTCGCTAGAGGACATTTATTATATACAGAAATATGAAAGAATTATACCGAATATGAAAATTAATCCCGATTAAAAAAAAATGTTCCAGACCCATAAAGTTCCGCAAGTACCGGATGCATCTTATTTACCATTGGAATGAGTTCAATTGCTATAGTGATACAACGTCTCAAACTCTGGTCTCTGTTCTTGTATGTACATAGAGTAGAACCAGATATATCTCTTAAATGGCACTGAACAACTGGGTTGAGGAAATTACTACGCTAGGGAGTCGTAAATGATTTAACAGGAAATCGGAGACAAAGCTTGACATTTTTACTAGAGGTGGAGAACGTGTCGAGGATTATAGGGCTGGAACCGGGTGAGGTGCTGGGATGAAAGTACGGTGGTCGTGCGAAAGAGTGTAAATAAGGAGTAGAAGGACGTCGCAACGAGGAATTGAAGATTGAAAGGGATCGAATGAAGGTTCGGCAGCGCGCAAGGAAATACTTCATGGCCAGGAAAGGGGCAGGGTGAGGTGGGGTTTGGAGCAGAAGCCAAGGGAAAGGAGTTAGGAGAAGGAAAGACGAGGGACAGTCGGTCTGATTCATCCCTTCCCCCTTTGGTCTGCTTCGGCCAAGACGGAGGGCAAGGTCCACGGTACGGGACAGAATGAAGACTGGCGGTGATCTTTGGACGTAAGAGATGAGATTCCCTGCTGAAGTAGATTCTCTTTGTGGATGAATATTTGGGAACTAGTATGAAATAAATGAGTCGTTGAAATGGAGCCGTTTAATGGGAAAAGAATTTTTTCGATGGAAAATTTTACTTACATGTCGATGCATTTACAACGTAATGATTTGGGACCAATCTCTGAAACTTAGGATAATTGCATAAGCCCGATGAGTTTTAAGAGAAATTTTTCATAGTCATATACATTAGAGTAGTTTGAAAATACTTCTAAAACTTACTTGATTACCCAAAGTTTTGCTTTGGTGGAATGCACTTCTATTAAGATTTAGAAAGCTTCCAATGAAGGTTTATCGGGTTTCCTACCATGTCAAGTACTTGTTAGCCGACGTTTCGATGGCTGCCTCTGCCATCGTCCTAAGGGCATGTCAGTGCGAATTCATTCAATTCAATTCATAATGTGTTTGTTGCTAATGCAAATATGTATACAAATATTTACATAATATAATCTCATTAATTGTTATAATATTTACAGAAATAGCGTCTTTTATAGGATATAATCCTCTTCAGGGTTAGTCATTTAATATTTATACATATTTAAACTTTGTAGATAGGCGTTAAGCAGATTAAGTATAGGTGCTGGAACTCATTTCTTCCGGGATGGCTTAATGATCTGGCATTCACCCGAGGCGTGAGGGAAACCGGCAAAACATCACGCAGGCCGCCGTGTGGATGTTAAAGTTTCGGTTGCTAGTAGAAATGCTGGAGTAATGTTATGGTGCGTCAGTGCGAAGTAATCTGCCTTCTTATCTATCTGGACAGATTCCCGCCAAAAGGTCATGTCGAATGTGATTTACTGGCGCCCCTCTTCATAGTAGTAGTATTTTTGCTTAACGTGCTTCGACGGCTAAGATCATTTCGCACTTACTGTCTGCCACGCGCAGACAGGGACAACAGCACTCGGGCGAATCGGAGGATCACCCCTCCAAACCCGAGCCGAGCCCAACGATGCTTAACTTCCGTGACTGATCGGGAACCGCTGTTTCCATCGTGGCAGGCCGTTGCCATGCCCCTCTTCACTCTTTCACACTTGGTTTTTTGGAGCGCTGGTTTCCAGGCTTCGCTTAGCGCGTATCCCGTGTCTCGGTAGAATCTATTCCTCTCCATCCGGATATCACCTGCCTCCTTAGTTAATCGGTCTCAGTAGCCGTTGGATCTGCTAAGTAATTTAGTGTCGTCAAACAATATTTGATGGCTTTTTCTAATGCCGTGTTCTGCCACCGCGGATTGCTCGAGGTGGCAAAGTCGGATGCACCTCCTATGCTCCTTGATTCGAGTCTCCAGCCCGTCTCACAACGCCACATTCACAAGGAATCCGGTACACTCCTGGAGTTTTGACAAGCAAACTTGTAAGAGTAAAGAACACTCTCGGGCTCAATTTGAAACACAAGAAACAAGGGATCACTACAAAAACCTAAACAAAGAGGTCAAAAGGCTTCTTAGATGAGAAAAAAATGCATCCAGAATCTGTTGATAAATGCAGAAGATATCAGAACGAAAAACAATTCAAAACACTTCTATAGATCAATCAGATTTTTCAAAAAAGGAAAAAAACCGAACACTTTTGAGGGTCAAAGACGAACCAGGGAATGTTGTGGGAGAAAGAGCTGCTGTTTTAAATATGTGGAAAGAATACTTCAATAAACTCTTAAATGGTGATGAGATGGAAGAAGGAGATGAAAAGGGTGTGAAATGGTTAAATTGGTGGACAATACGGCTGTCCCGAAACATATGTTGAATGAGGTGGCATTAGCCCTGAAATCATTTAAAAATGGCAAAGTTCCTGATGGTGACTCAATTACTATGGAGTTTTTAAAACGTGGAGACGAATGTGCTCAAGCACACACAGCTTCACAAATTAATCCTAATACGCTGGAGACTAGAGAAAATGCCAAACGACTGGAAGGAAGCTGTGATTATATCACTTCACAAGAAGGGTGAAAAAATGGACTGTAAGAATTATAAAGTATCTCTCTCATGGTTACTTACCATAAAGTGTTATAAAAATATTGCTAAAAAGATTGAAGATATATGTTAAAGGGAACATTAACCAGTATTTATGAAGGAGAGGTCATCTGCAGATCATATCTATGTTCTAAAAGAATTGTTAAGTAAATATTGGGAGTTTGACAAGATCACTCTTACATTCTGTTCATAGATTTCAGAAAAGCATATGAATTTATTATCAGACAGAAAATATAGACCTTGTTAAGTAAATGCAATATACCAGCAAAATCAATAAACTTAATTAGAATATGTGAGGAAGGATCCAAGGGTAAAGTGAGATTAGAAAGAGAGTACACAAAAAGTTTTAAAATTGATACGGATGTTAGCGAGAGAGATGGATTGTCTCCAGTACCTTTTAACTTAGCCACGGTGGATGCTTTAAGAAGGGTAAAAGATATTCCAGGAGGAGCCCATATAAATAATATATTAGCCTATGTCGACGATGTGGCTCTCATTGCAAAAAATGGAGATGATTTTAAAGCAATAGCAGATAAACTACTAATGGAAGCCAGCAAATTAGGGCTCATGGTCAATAAAGATAAGACACAGTATATGAAAATAGGTAGATGAGCCAAAAATGAAGAACCACCGATAAAAGTCATGAACTATTGTTTTGAAGTAACGAAGGAAAGTAAATATTTAGGTGTCATGATAGTTAACAATGACAGAGAAGAGACAGAAATTCAATATAGCTTGAAAGTGGTTGAAAGGCGCTAATGGAGCCTATACAAACTACTAAGTAGCAAATTTCTAAGATAAAAAAGGATCTATATGACCCTATTACAGTCCATAATACTCCACGGATCTGAAGTATGGTTCCTAACAATGTCCTCAGAAATAAAACCCATTACTTTCTTCGAAATTCGAAAAAAATTCGAAAATAAAGTTCTAAAGAAGGTTTTTGGACCAATTTGTGATGGAGAGGGTTGGGAGTATAAGAAAAAACAGAGAATTGAGAAAAAGATATACCTACCCTGATATAATATCCATTATAAAAAGCACACGTTTGAGATGGCTGGACCACGTGGGCAACAGCAGTATGGTTCAACACGTCTGGAATGGTAAACCGGACGAGAGAAAGCCTGTTGGAAGACCCAGACTCCGATGCGGAAACCAGGTGAGAAAGGACCTGAGGAGATTAGGAGCAGGGATGGAGGCTGCCGTAGATAAACCAGAGTGGAGGTGAATCGTTGGTTATGCCAAAAACTTCCTTGGGTTTGTGTGGCCACTGGAGTTAGTAAGTGAGTTTAGCTCTTAGTAGTAGTAGTAGTATTACTCCCTAATACTTGTATCCTTATCTGCTGCCTAATACTTACAGCACACCGTGAATGTTTCCAGCACAACTCTTGAATTTCTGCCCATTTATGTAGTTGCAAAATACATAAATACTAATGGTCCCTCTACCATTGGTAGTATATCTGTAGTATTGTGCATGCTAGGGAGGCTTCGCCTCTATTATATTTATTCGCCTTATCTTATATCTTCGCCTCTAAGATATTTATTCTAATGCATAATTACTCTTAGTTACACTAACTTTAGGGTATAGTGTAGTGCATGTTGGTGACTACTCACTTCCTGCCACACTCCCCTGGGGTGGGTTGCAAGGTATTTTGTAGGAGTAGTTGTATATGAGGAATGGGTTAATCAATTCAGAGTACTGGTATCCTAACATGGCAACCATAAATGTTTTCTTTGAAGCTTTTTTTTCTTCCGTTCCTTTTAAAAGAAATAAATCAATGGATTTATGTTTTATTTGCATTGTTCTTCAAAGTGACATGAACTTTTATTTTATGCAATGCGAGAAAATTTAATTATAACGTTTCAAATGTACCTATTTCCATAGATATTTTTTCCTTTTTAAGTAACATAAAACTCGGCGGTAACCTCTTATTGAAAAAACTATCAGAATTTGGTGTTTCATGAAGGTTAATTTATTGTTGTCATCTATCAAATGGTTATTGCCTTATGTCTAATCCTGAAAGTTCGAAAATTTTTTCTCTGCGGAAGAATTAAAATAACTTCGTTAACTCCACTAGTATTTATTATCACAAACCGGGTTTCAACACTTGTGTCATCATTTATCAGACACCTGTGTGTCATATTTTGTCTCTGGTTCGCACGTGATTAAAATCCATTGTAAAATAAAAGTAAGAATATCCATCATTGCGTAAAAAGTAGTGATTATTATGTTTAACTGTCGTAGAAATTGGTGGTGCCCTTCTATTGGTCCATAGATTTTGTAAATAAAATTCATTTTTTTCAGGAAAAATCTCGATATATAATTTTTTTCTATCATTAGTTTTTGACAAAAACTTAAGCTGTGGTCGTAATATAAGGTAATTTTTATCTCCATGATTGTGAAAAGCCAACGGACATAACTTTATCTTGAGCGAGAGAGCAAGTAATCACAAAATGAGGGAATGTACAAATTACCTCTCAAAACTCTGTGTTTTAAATTGCGGATAAGAGGAGGCGTAAAAAAGGGAGCCTCTTAAAAAGTTTCTAATCCCCGTCCATCAATCAAAATGAAATACGATGAAAAATGGATGTCATCCCATTTACCTCTTATTTTCTGGCTGTAAATATTGCCGGCAAAAAGTTCATTAAACTGTAGTGCATTTAGGCGGCGCAGTAAATCAAGGGGATATAAATCAAAAGAGAGGTTCATGATAGATGGAGTCACAGCATCCACGCTGAGGGCGTTCGTATTTTACCTTTGCCGCAAAAGTTCGCGCGATGCACAAAACGAGGAAAAGGAGGCGGCGGTGGTGCTCTGCCGGGGCCACAAGATGAGATGGGGAGAATTGGGGGGGGACGGGAAGGGGGGGAGGTGCGATGCAGTGGAGGGAGAAGAAGACGGAGGGGAGGGAAAAGGGCGGGAAGGGGAGTTATTCTCCTAGGTGGGTTCCCCTCCCAATGACGCGTCACCGATCTTTTTTTTTCGTCTTTCTTCCCATGTCCTTTGGATGATCAGGCCTGTCTATCCCTTAAGAAATCGAGAACGATTTTGCAGCTGCAAATAAGTTTTGCCTTCTGCCTCGAATGTCACTCCGTGGCCTGAAACAGTTATAGAAAATATGCCCACATTGTCTGGAGCAATGATTTATCAGAGATTGAGTCTGAGTCTCCGCGACTTTCTGAGTGATCGTAAGCAAAAAGTAGTTCTTGACGGAATTAGCTCTGATGTAGTTAAAGTGACATCAGGTGTCCCGCAAGGAAGCGTGACCGGCCCCCTTTTGTTCATTATATACATAAACGATCTATGCTCTCGAATTAGTAGTAAAATACGTTTATTTGCCGACGACGCTGTCATCTATCGTGAAATTAGTGATCACTCTGACTTTGAAACTCTATCATCGGATTTAAACAACGTTCATGTGTGGAGCCAAGAGTGGGGACTCGAACTTAATCTGAGCAAATTCACGGCGGTACATTTCTTACGGAGGTCGTCCAACTATTCCCATGTATATGCTGTGAATGGTGTTAACATAAAGGCGACAGATGAAGTGAAGTATTTAGGAGTTACGATAAATTCGGACCTATCGTGGGGAATACATATAAGAAATATTTGTGGCAGAGCAGTGAAGAAGCTAGGATTCGTCAAGCAGCGTATTGTGGGAAGATTTTCGGATGAAAAAGTAAAAGAGAGGTGCTATTTCGCACTCGTCCGGCCACGCCTTGAATATGCAGCGAACATATGGGAGCGCTAGGCTTAGATTACTCGAGCAATTAAGAATAGATATCTTTAAGAGAGACACGGAGAACATCATATTAGAACCCCACTATATTTCCAGGTCCGACAGAAACGATAAATTAAGAGAGATATTTTGCAGAACGGATAGGTATGGGAATTCCTTTTTTCCCCCGAACAAAAAGGGACTTCAATAAATGCTAGGCGTAATTTCATTAGAGCGTTTCCTTTTTATACGTAAACGGCTGGTGTCCTAACACCCCCCGCCACACGCCGATTGAGGTGGCTTGCGGGGTAGTATTTAGATGTAGATGAGTCAGTTTTGTGGAAAACTACGAAGTTCATTGGTGAATCTTTCTAGGTGTTGGGCACAATTTTTTATTCTGACTGCGAGAGTGATGCATTGCAGCAAAGAAATATAGAGCATATTTTAATTTCTCCTTAAAACATAAATAATATTATCAATTTGCATTTTTTGGAGTAGCTTAGATTTTTTTCCTGCACGGAAACTCATTGAAGGAAAATTCTATAATTTCTACAACACTAGTCAGCTGTAATTGATTTCATAATTTATGCATATTCATCTAAATGCTCACGAAAGGTAATTCCCCTGATAGGGACTATCAAACAGGGTTTATTTTAACGTCTAATGGCTGATTATTCTTCTAATATGTGGTTTACCTTAACAAATATATAGTTACCGTTCGTTCCGCTCCCTTTCGCAGTAGGATTGGTTTAAAAAGTCTAATTAGGTTTAACGGTTTAGAACACCGGCTGATTTTAATTTAATGAGTAATATCCAATCCCTGAATTACACCTTCGCACAATGAAATTCGTGTAGCGAGTGCATCATCATCAGGTATGAGCAATGCCATTCCTACATTTTATTTCAAATGTGATATTTCAACTGTAGTGTTCCTACAATGTTCAATCCCCTCTGGTTACTTTTAATCAAACTCATTTCTTTCATTAATATAAACAATGACAAATAGAATATAAAATAGAAAACTAGAAGCAGATTTTGATTCTTTTCCTGACGAAGGCCAGGCTGGCCGAAAATTTGTATATTTAGTTACTGTGTTTCTTTTTGGTGTTTTTTTGCCCATCGTGCTCTATCTTTTGACTTCACATACTATTTATTGAGATTTGTGATACTTCTGTGAACTTCTATATACATATGTTCAATCGATGAAGAGTCTCACGTGGTGAAAATATATACCAACTAAGGTGTCACAGGCGTAACAAGGTAAAAAATATAGGGACACAAAAAAGAAACTCACACGTCAGGGGAGGCGAAGGGAGAAGGATCTTCTTCGCCGAGTTTTGACGCACATTTGGGCGACTGTCTGCCAAAATACCAACAAGTATGTTTTCTGGATGATCCCAGAGAGCATGATTTTGAAGATGTTTATAGACAAATGTCTTGAAATCGTTTGGTAAATACTCTATTTTCTGTAATGTTAGCCACAGGATTTTCGACGCGTTCTTGATAGTTCCATTGCATTTGATGAGAAACCACCAGGGAGCGTAATCTTTAACGACAAATTCTGTTAATGTCTTAAGAACAGGTGATGGATAAAACGTTGCTACATACAGTCGAAGGATGCGCCCTGCATTAGTCTGCCATCGAGCACGGTAAATGGGCCCAGGAAGACACATCGCAAGATAATTTGGACTCACTCAACTTTTTGCAGCCTGGCACATTTTGTAGAGGTAAGCCTGGTCTTTGCTGGGAACATCAACCTCAACATCAGGAAGTAGAGCTTATATTTTTTCGAACTGGACGATGGGTTGGTCTTGGCAGGTAGGCAAGCTCCTTCTTATGTCGCCATGAAATGCCTTTGGGCTAGATTTCTTGCTGTCAATTTTCTCAGAAATGTGTCTTAAGGGCGTTTCGTTAGAATGTAAGTGACACACAATTCACTGGAGAGGACGCTGGATATATTCTTCTAAACGCTGGGTGATGAAGGTGTGCTTCCCCGTGTTCTTTCTCTCTCCGTCGAATCCTATGCACGACAATTCCGTCAAATCTATTCCATCTTCGCAGAGAAAGTGGCAGTAGTGGCAGTTACTCCTTCTGCGTCGGCTGTTTTGGGCGTAACGTGGGTAAGGTAGAATGAACCAGGTTCCTTGATGAGAGAAATGTGCTCTTCTTGACAACTCCGTTGGTACGTTTTTCCTGTCTCTTCACATGTCTCGTTCACCAAAGTAAAATCTTCCTTCCATCGAAGTACAACGACCAAATATTCTTGTTCGAGGGAACATTGCTGTTCTAGTAGTGTTTGTCACGTTCGTGAGCACTGTCGCCTGACATTGTTTCTGTCCATAAAAATGTTATATTTCTCCTTTTCAGGTAGCGTTTTATCTATATCACTCAGAAGACTTGACGCCATATGTGCATCTGCTCTGTCTGGCTCACCACATCTCTCACATGAAAGCTAAAACAATCGCAGATTGACCCCGGTCTGACTACTTGTTCCTGAGTTAAACTTCTTTTAGAAAAACGCATTCTTCAACTTCCTCCATCCTTTGTTTTGCCTCCCATGGGCGATGGGAGCACTAGTATAGGGTGACGGAAGAAGAGTCCTACCGGTGAAGCATATAAGTAACGCACGTTCTGGTGTTTTTAATGTATTTGCATATACCTTTTCGTGGTAAATGTAGGATAGTTAATTAGTCGATAAACTAAGAGCTGCGGTTTACTTTATTTCCTCATACCTAATCGTCGCTGGGAAATTCAAGTCGGTATGGTCAAATTATTATATCGTCTTCTTGCCTACCCAGCATCCGTAACAATTCTGTATATTTGGCGTTTTTTGAGGAATTTTGGCGAGCTAAGAAACCATTTTCCCTCTTTCAAATACACTCAATCACTAATATTTTATGCAAAATAAAAGCAATAAATGTTATAATCTGCCTTAAAATCACTCCGAAAACATCGATAAACCATAAGGAAAATTAAAAATTTTAGACATTTTTCATAAAAATTTTAACTATTCACTAAAAATCGCATCCTGAAGATATTATCCAATCGATTTGGAATTTTTCATGGGTTATAGAGACCACCAACCACAAAATTTAAGCGCTAGCCGCTGACCGATTTCGAAAAATACTGTTTCCGATCCACTATACCGTACACATGTTAGTCACAGGACAAATAATGCAATTACGCATAGATGAATCATAATGTTGCAGTTATGATTGTCATACTATTAACCTTAAAGAGTGTGACATGAACACATTGCAAATCCTTGTACACTAATTTTATAAATATGAAAACACTTTTCTTGGCCACACAGAGAATATAGCTGTATTACATGGTTAAGGGTGTCACCACTATAAAATCTACCGGTTAAGATGGAAGTGAGGAAAAATTTCCCTAGTTTGCTACATGCGCAGGACCATATCTACAAATAATATGTATTTCTTCATTTCGTCATGCGTCCGCCTTCATCCCGTCCAAAATCCTTTTCTCTATATTCCCCTTCCCCGCTTACCTGAAATCATCCACACTATCACTGCCGGTCTCAAAAATGGTGGGGCAAAGTTCTCCCCCTGCCAATGTTGAGGTCGCCGGTTCTAGTTCCGCCTGGGTGGCTTTTCCTCATCTAGAGCATGGAAGTTTGTGTAAGGTGAAATCATTCAATTGTAAGAAAGGACTTGATAGTTTTAATATTCCCTCAAATAAAGACGAAATTATTATTTTTACTATCATAGTCTTGAACAACCCTTCAACCCTGATTACTACCTCCAAACACCTCGTTTCCATCTTCCAACACACCAAGCTTATCTACACACACTAAGCTTTCTTATCCGTCCATCTTCTCCGTCCTCCTCCACACCCAAATCTCGAGCGCCGGCAGACTATTACCGTATTCATTCCGCAAATGTTTGACTCAAGCAACGCTACACTCTATACTAAATTCTTTGTCTATTTTCTTCTATAGTGCTACCTAAATGATTAAAAGTTATTATACTTGCTCTAGTTTTTGCCCTCCATCAGTTAAACGATCAGTTAAACGATCAAAATGGATGTAGTCCCCTTTGATCAAGTATAAGATTAAAAGGCGAGTATCACATGAGCATTCTCAAAGCGCAGGTGTCGTCCATTCCAATGTCCTTCTCAGTGTACCAGTTACAAAAATTCTATGGAATCTACGTTCAAGAGAAATTACTGAATTATATGATGAGGAATCATTTCAAGCTGAATACGTTTTCCGGTCATCGCACCATTCCCCATAACTCAGTTCTGCACCGCTGAAAGTGGTATATTTTTATAGCAAAGTTTGCGACTTGTTTCCATTCCATATGATTTCAACTTTACCAACAACATTCTGCCTATTTGTTCCATATCTTAAGTGTCAAATAGTGCAAACGGGACTTTTTCATTTGCTGGCATGTAACTGACTCGATAAAAGACGCAGTAGTCTGGAAACCCTTTTTTCTGGTGCGGTATTTGTACCCCTAAAACCAAAGAAATTTGTACAAAATTTGCAATTTCAATGTAAAAATTAGTAATGAAATCTCAAGTAAAAGTTTAATGTCCCTTACTCACCTAAAGGTTCAAAATTAATTCAATAGCATAAATGTAATCGGAAAGGGTGCATAATTAGTAATCAATCATTACCGCTATATCTGCGTTGAATAGGTATTGCAATCCTAGGATCCCGAAATCCCGACCAATTTGTCAATCCCAAATTCCCTAGATTAAGTGGACACAAATCCCGGGATTCCTGGATTATATCTTAATAATTTGATAACAGGTTTCGTGAGTAGTTAAGTTACTTTGAGGGGGGACATACACATAGAAACAGCCTAAATACATCCAGCAACATATTTTATCAATTTGTAAAACAGCCCAATAAACAAATTTAAGACATCATTTTAATTAATGAAATATGTAGCATTAAATAATAAAACAATGTTATGAGATTTGATTATAAGTGTAATATCAATGCACAGTTGAACCCAAAATGGATAAAATGTTCTATATGTTTGAATAATTACACAATTATGAAAAAAAATATCATGAAGGAAGAGAAACACAGGCATAACTTCCATACTCCTTATCACCAACTTACCACCGACCAAGGTTTTACCAAGTTATGACATCATCAGGGCACAGTTTTACGGATATCCAAGCCTAATGCATCGTAATATTCAGGTTGGGGTAGGAAGTTGAGATAAAGAGGAGGTGTTGAGGAAAAACAAGGAAAGGCTTGCTGACTAACGTAAGTGAACTACAGTAGGAGGTCGGGGGAGGAGGGAGGAGGGGGGTGGTGGAGGAAAGACGGTTATTGGATGGGTATATGTCAAAATTCTTATGTCATAGGAAGTCTGAGTTTCATGGAGAGGAGAATGGGCGACTAAATCATCGTTTCATATCTGAGCATTACTGTTACATATTTCAAATTCTTCATAGAAGTCCATCTTATGCACTTAATTACACAATATGTAAGTATATTTTTTTTCTGTTTACTATTGTGTTCATTCACTATTGTATGGGCAGGGGGTATTGTTTTGGATCCAAAACACCACCACCTCCCCACCAAAATTCTTTGAACCGCCCCTCTCCCTAAATACATCCATTGTACATAAAGGACTTAGAAATTTGTTTTTTTGTCAATGTTACCTTAAAAATGACCCTTAGACGTTGAAATCGATCGCGAATTAACAACTTAATAGGAAGTGTACAAGGCAATTTCTTTACACCCTGCTTTACATCTAAGAAAGGGTTTATTTTATAATTAACAAGGCAACCCACTTCTTTATGGCCTTTCATGGTAACTACAAAATGCTTCTGTAATAACTTTTGCGTTGCCATTCCTCTCTAACTAATTTGTTTCGAACAAATTTGCGTGGGACAAAAAATACTTAAAATCACCTGCGCGACCACCTCTTGAAATGCTGCTGGTTCTTTCTGAATAACCCTGAATATAGATTTCAAGTCTTTTTGCATCTCACGATGCAATTTCCATTTTATCCTCCCCTCAACAGGACATCCTGATGTTTCATCTTCCTCGCATGCATCCTGGAACGATACTATATCCATCTTAACTATTAGATGACGTCCTTCTTATTCTATTACCCACCGCAATTCTCTTCTTCACTGCGGTCACCCATTCCCATGCAACCACACTCTCATTGTTGGCATCGATGGTCCTTCGCAGCCATGGAAAAGTTACATTCACCGCGTTGTGACGTCCTATATTCCTATCCGTCTCCATCTCTCAACAATACATCTCCACCCCCCTCCTCCATAAATCCTCCCCCCCCTTTCATGTCCTTCTCCAGTTCATCTCGAATACTCGTCGTTGCGACCCCTTGCATTCGAAAAAAAAGCGGTCGGAGCACGATTCCATTTTCAATCGATATGATTAGGATTGTCGGAGATAAGAGGGAGGGTAAGGGGGCTTCGGTTCCATCCTGCCTTTTAGCTGTCCGGATTGGTACGGGAGGAACATTCGGTAGAAAAAAAAACGATAGTAAGGGAAAGAAGGAAGGGACAGTTGAAGTTGAAGGGGTCGGTCTTCGCCACTGGATGTTTTCCCACTTGACATCGATTTGCTTCAAAGATTAATATCGCCAAGCGTGATAATCTCCTCTCAATTTCAGCTCAAGAAGCACACAGTGAGGAATATGCAATCACGATCATGTACGAGATAACGTTTATTGCTATGCCGTAACATAGATTAGTTGGCTGGTTGGGAAATTTGTGAGCCGGCCAAAAGCTAAGGTAAGATGCTACCATAAGGACAGTCGGGAAAGATGTTCAATTAGAACTCTGGGGGAATGAAAGATAGATGGCGAGGAACTTGATGCCGGCCTTAGCCTACACTTTGACAAAATTGAACGCCTCATCCGACTGACGGTGTACTAACCTAGAAGACTGTAACCCAGAACATAGCTATGGAACTAAATTACACTGAAAAAAATCTTCGTCACTGACGATATTCGAAACCGGCTATTTGAATGGAGTAGGTGCTGCAGCTGCCACACTTACACGATCATTCATAACATTGATTCTCCCTATCTAAATTATGCACTTCATCGAAGGGATAGTACGTGCAAATTTCGCATGAGTTGGTGGCGTACGGATGCGCAAAACACCACGTGCCCGACGGCATTATGGTGCTCAAAGAATATTAGAGTGACCAAGGTGCTTACTGGAATGCTCATCGGCGCCTATGTGAAATTAGTTTAGTTACATATCGCTCATTCATTTATTCCTTAGCTGCTTGGCAAAAGAGTAATCACTTCGTATATGAACAAATACGAGGGATTGTAATGGAAGATTAGTACCAAACATGAAAAATAAGGTCAAAGAGTCATTTCCCAGGTAACTGAGGTAGCTGGAGTGGGAATCACGGGTAAATAAGTGTACATTCTTAGAATGAATAGTTTTCGGGTTTCCAGCTGGGTAATGGTGTTAAACTACACCGACGCACAGTGGGCTGAAATCGACAAAAGCTGGCCAAAAGTCAAAAAGTGATTTTTTCAAGCCAGGAAGCTGAAATATTGCATACAAATTTTCCAAATACATGTGCATGTGATGGCGCAAAGCATTTTCGTTAGTACTCTACAATTAAACATTTGCATGAGGTCAAATTTGCACAAATTTCGCAAAAATGGTTTACACTCAATTTTTTCACGAAATCTGAAAAATCAAGCCCTTGCAAAGCCTTTATGGGTAAAAAATTGGAATAAAAAATGATACAGTAAAATGAAACTGATTTTCATCTTTGTTTTAGTGTAGTCTACTTACTTTTTTGTCATTATTTACCAAAGATATTAAACAAATTGCCCGACCCTCAATTTTGGTCATTTTTTAAATACATGTAGAGAAACAGTTATTTGCATCACCGAGCATCGCAAAGTAACTTATACAGGGAACCTCTACAAAGCTTCCACAGTGCGAATCCGATGAGTTATGCTGCGATCGTTTGCGACGCCGAATTTCACATCAGTTTTTCGATCGCGCGATCGAGTCTAGTCCAACTCGCCTGCAACTAGGTAAGGTGGGAGTAAGGTGGCGCGGCAAGTGTGTGAAATGGATTGTAGCCGCATCCACTCCGCTATGGAGATTTTTGAGACGCAAACATTGAAAAGAGCCTCCATCTATCATATTTTGGAGAAATAGCGGAAAAAATTACGCAATTTGTCACATAGGGTAAAGGTTTAGGAGGTACTGAAAGACTGCTTTCTTCGGGTGCACCGTGGGCGTTTCTCATTTTAGCAACTTGACATCGCCTACTGATGAGTGGACTTTTAACAGAGACAGCATGCATACCACAGAGGGTTATTGTCTCTTCGAGACCACCAACCCACAGATGGTGTAGCACGGCTGCAACTCCCCCGCCTCCTCACTGCGGTTGGGCGGACGGTGAAGGGTCGTTTATTGGCACCGCGGCACGTTTTCCGGGAATCTGCGGGGTTACGATCCCTATGCTTAATTATTTTGTGTATTTTAAGGTTAGTGTCATTTTTCATTCAGTGTCAGGGAGAAATACCGCTAAAGGAAATAATTTGCTGTACCCATTACATCATGATTGTGAAGTTTACTTTTTCTTCGCAAAATATGCACTACAAAATTCATTTTTTGCTTGTATTTCTACTGTTCACAATCTGAATATTCACTATCATCACTGCCTGAATAAATCAGGTCTTTTTCTCTTTCACTCAATAAGAGTAGCTCTTTCACTTCCTTTGGCAAGCCTGTGGAATTCTTATTCAACTCTAGAAAGCCTAACACAGACTATTGCTAGCATAAATGCTGATATTGTCCATATTAATGCATGGGCTGAGACCAATGGCCAAAACTAAATGAAAATAAACCTAAGGCTATTATCTGCAGTAGAAACCTTACCTCTACGATAAATATTTGCCACATCCCAGCAATCATAGTAAAAAATAAAGCTGTCCCCTATGAAAGACACGTAAAAAATCTAGGGGTAATAATGGAGAGGAACTTCAATTGGAATAATTGGCCCACTGCCTAAATATTAGGAGTAAAAGCTATAAAAATCTTCACCAATTATACAAATCCAAAAGCTAGTGGCCTACAAACTTACGAAAATCAATCGTAAATGTGATTATTTTCCCACATTTTGATTACTGTTGCGGTGTACTAAGCAATATTAACGAAGAAACAAATAATAAGGTCCAGATGGCTATGAATGCACTGTGAGATTTATATGAAATCTAAAACGGTGGGATCATGTTTCTGATTCATACAACAGATTAAAATGGCTTAAAGTTAGAGAAAGACGGCTTTATTTATCTATTCTCGCCACCTTCATAATGTTCAAGTCAACCTGTCCTCCGTACCAACTCATTTATACTTTTTAAAAAACATCCAAAACCGGCTAACAAGATCCCATCATTTAGACCCACAGATCCCTCATCAAAAAACTGAAATTTACCTCAAATTATACATCTCCACTGCATCAAGAAATTGGAATTTTCTCCAAATAGAAGTAAAAACATTTATTCGTAGATTTTCGCAGTTCATTTTTATTTTGGTAAGTTTCTTTAGGAATTCTGCGATTAAACTAAACTTTTCGGCGACGAAGCCAGCAGAATAGCACGGCGAAACTGTTGCTAAAAAGTTTAGTTAAATCGCAGAAATCCTAAAGAAACTTACCAAAATTAAAATGAACTGCGAAAATCTACGAAAAAAGTTCATTAGACTCTATGGGGAGGAGAACTTCAAGAAAACTAGGAAACTAGAAAAAGTTCGAAAACGTAAGAACAAACTTTTATCATCTTTGACCTTTTTACTAAGTTGTCGAGGTACGGAAACGGTGCCATCATTTGCGCAAGTGAAACATCAAATTCAATCCACATCGGCCAAGAGGATACTGCAACGATGTAGTTTAAGTCTTTTAAGGGAACGAATACGTTACACCCGATATTCCATTTATCGGTGTACCGAGAAACTCTACGAGCTACATCTTCATTTAAGCCGCATTGTGAAACCAGACGACTGGGACATATTCGACAGAATTTCTCATCTTTCAAGTGTTTCGACATTCGAAAAAACTAGAGAGAATATATAGAAATATACAGAAATATACAGAAATATAAAAAAAATCACGGTAGACAACATCCTGTGGAAAAGACCAAGATTGCAAAAACCGTCGTTAATTTATCTAACGTCGTTTTAGAAGAGCCTGTCATCTCTGTCCTCAGCAAAGGAATGAATTTTGCTATTACCCCCAAGGAGATACCAAAGGAAGAAATTATAAGCTGTGTTGAATCAACTTTAAGGAAAATACCAGCCGGAATTTCTGAGGATATCAGACAGGAAGTGGCCCATGTCCTTAAGAGATCAAAGCCTCCGAAATCAAATATAACCAAAGTAGAAAGGCTAACTTTATATTCTTTACGTAAAAACGAGGATATAATAATTTTAGCAGCAGATAAAGGGAATGCTACAGTGGTAATGGTAAGAGAAGAATATGATGCTAAGATTACACAACTGCTAGATGAAACAACAAACAAAAAATTAAAAAAAGATGCAACAACGAAGATAGAAAAAACTACAATAGATCTTATCAAAAGTTCTAGTGTTCCGAACGAAGAGAAGAAATACCTTTTACCGTCAGCATCAAAACCACAGATACATTATGGATTACCGAAAATTCACAAGCCTGGCATCCCTTTACGGCCAGTTGTAAGTTCTATAGGATCTCCAACCTATACGAGCAAAATATCTAGCAAAGGATATTCAAAGATTTGTTGGTTTAACCTCTTCCCATGCTAAGAATTCAGAACATTTCATTGAAATTATTCAAGAAATGAAATTAACTTCAGCGGATATTCTCGTGAGTTTCGATGTCGTTTCACTTTTCACGAAAGTGCCTGTCTTAGACTCCATCAATTTATTGAAGAAGCTGACAGAACAAGGTCTCCTGAGCGACTACCCTAAATTGGCAGATTTTGTTTAAAAATGTATCCTTCATGTGGAACGGTGATATATATTACCAAACGGAAGGTGCAGCCATGGGATCTCCTCTTTCCCTTGTCATCGCCAACCTTTACATGGAAGACTTTGAAAAAGAAGCATTAAACACCTTTAGCCATCAACCAACAGTTTGGTTAAGATACGTTGACGATACATTCATAATATGGCCTCATGGTAAGGAGATACTCGAGAAGTTCTTAATACATCTCAACAGTCAGCATCCATCGATTCAATTTACGATGGAAATTGAAAAAGACGGTCGATTACCATTCCTAGATGTTCTGGTTGAGAGAATAAAAGATGGAAAACTTGGGCATAGTGTGTATCGGAAAAAGACCCATACTGATCGATACCTCTATGCACGTTCCCACCACCACCCACAGCAAAAGGCATCAGTTATCAAGACCCTGTTTGATCGCGCTCGCAGTGTTTCGGATGCTGATTATATCTCTGAATAAATAAAACATTTAAGGGAGTCACTAAAGGATAATGGTTATAGCTATAAATTAATTTAAAGTGTTAGAAATCAGAACCTAAGGAGAAAGAGACATCTAAGCCTTTGGGATATGTTATGCTACCTTACATTGCGGAAAATATAGATGGCATAGGTAAAATCATGAAGAAGCATAACATTATTACAAGATTTAACACCACCTCCAAAGTTTATGATCATCTTAGAGGAGCTAAAGATTCATTATCTCCCACACTTTTCGAAGGCATAAGTATACGAAATTTTCTGTAGTTGCGGAATGTCATATGTTGGCCAGGCAAAGAGAGCCAGAGGATGCAGACTGAAGGAACACGAATGGGCTATTCGGAAGAAAGATTAGTATCACTCTGCCGTGGCTGAGCACACACTTTTAGAAGGTTACAGTATTGACATCAAAAGAGCGAAAGTTTTATGTAAAGAAAGTAACTACTATCCACGGATCATCAGGGAAGCCATTGAAATAGAAAAAAGACCTAACAACCTAAACAGAGAAGATGGCTACAAACTTCCTTATACGTGGAAAAGACTTTTAAAAAACTAAAGTATTAATTTATAATGCTGTACATAATAAACGCTTAAGTTTGTTTATTTATTGTTCATTGTTGATTTAGAATGCGTGACGAAGCCGCCAGATTAGCACGGCGAAACTGTTGATAAAAAAGTTTAGTTTAATCGCAGAAATCCTAAAGAAACTTACCAGAAGTAAAAACATATAAATATGTACCTTGTTTTAGAAGGAAATTATTAATTTCAATATTCACGACAAAATATTAAAGGAGAAAGAGGAAATATAAATAATTATTGTAACACTGTTATCAATTCTAATTTTTTTGTGTAAACACTTTCTTGTATTTTTTGTCTAAATTTATTATTATTATGCATATGTTTGTGTAAACACTATCTTGTAAGTATTATTATAGCTTGTGTAAATGATAATTGATGTACCAAAATATCTGAAAGACCGATAAGGGTCTACGACAATAAATGTTTTATTTTTTTATTATTTTATTATTCAATTGTCCAATCTGTCTCGGAAAAATCTCTAGTGCAGTATTATAAGCGCTGCTTATTTTAAAAATATTCAGGAATTTCTCCCTTGCTTATTTCCTTCAAAGAGTATTTTTGTAGCCATCGGAAACCTATTTAGACTTATGAACTTAGGAATTCAAATAAAAATGGAGCAAGATTAAAACTTTGGAATAAAAAATTCATAGGAAACTGGGTGCATTAAGGGAAATGAGACATTATTCTGGATAGCATGAAGGCATGTTAAACGCAAGTCAGACTTAACTCGCAGGAAGGCATCTAACTCTAATGCGATTGGGTCCGCTTAGAGTACAGTGAACAACTTTTATACATGAAAGCAAAACTCGTCAGTTAAATTGGACGTGGTTTTCTCAAACACATTAGCATATATTTTCCGCAAAAACTAACATTGAAAATATCCCTAGAATTCCTCTTAGGACGTTAAATAGGTTGTACCGTTCCTTACTCATGGTATTAATATATGTAGCCAAAATGTCACATTCTCGAGTCGTCTTGCATTTTTTGTCACTTTGTTTTCAACGCAATTTCGCCCGTTTCACTGAAAACCCACCCCAGAGACAGAAGAGCACAGAACGAACGAAAGGAAGGGAGGAATGGGCGAGAGTGAGGAGGAGGTGGAGTTGTGGCACATAGTGATGGGTGAGAGGGGAGAGCATCCCGTAAAGAAGGAAGAGATGGGTGAGGAAACATTAGGGAGAAAGGAACAGGAGTGGGAATGGATGAGGTGAGAGAGGCTGTATCTTTTGAAGTGTACAAACACATTTTCGCGCAACCCTGGCGTATGTTTGAAACCCGGACACGCAAACGGGACATTGGGGGGGGGGGGGGTTGGAAGGGAGGAATACGAAGCGAAGAAACGAGGATTTGGCCGTGGAGTGAGAGGTGCATGGTTAGGGTGGGGGTGCGGAGCGGTTCGGCGCAGGCAGAGAGAAAGTGTGTGGAACGCCTCACACGTCGTGTGCGTATGCGTGCTTTGAGACGAGGGTGGGTTAGGACGTGTGTCGGAGGGAAGAGAAAGGAGAGAGAGAGAGAGACAACACACGGCACAAGGAGCACGTTGGGGTCCGTGTTGCTCGGAGGAACAGCGAGAGGGGTGCTCCAGGATCCGAAGAACGGCAGGTACTGCGGGGTTGGTTGAAAGGGGAGCACACAGGGAAGAGGGATCAGGTAGGGGTATGAAAACCCCCTCTACTTCACTCAAGAGTTCCAGCAGAGAAGATGGGAGCGAGAGGATGAGGGGCAAGAAAGGGTTGTTAAGGGGAGAAAGGGCTTTGTGAGGAATAAAGAAGGACCCTACCGAAACAGAAGACTTTCCGGGAAAGGGTTTTGGAGAAGACAGAGGCGGTGGTGTAAGAGGAGGTTTCGGGAGTGTGTTGTTGTATGAGAGTGGCGCGGCACATGGGGATTCCTTCTCTTTACATTTTGGGAACCCCGAAACAAATAGTTTATATTGCCCTCGGAAGCGTAATTACTTAAAAGCATTCCGAAGTGAGAGAAACAAGCAGAATTGGAATGGAGGTGTATTGAGAAGAGGAAGGTTAGGTTTGTTGAGTTTGGCTGCGGGACGAATGAGTGTCGAGAACCTGGAGTCACGCATTGGAGTGAGAGAAGGGGTTGAAGGATTCGACTGGTGGGGAAAGGAAGGAGAAGAAGATGCTGGGAGGTGTTGGGGGCGTGGGGGAGGGTTGAGAGTCGCTGAGCTAGAGACAGCAGAGGAGGCGATCGTGCGGTAAGGAGTTGAACACGGGGCAGGGAGGGGAAAAGACAAGGGGTGGGAGAGAAGAGGTCGGAGTTTTGCGGGGAGGGTGGTCCACAAGAGGAGGAGATAGGAGAAGAATCGGCGGATGCGCCCGCCTGGTGTGGGGAGAGGGTGGAAGGGGGTTGAGTGAAAGAGTGGGTTCAGGGGGTTGCAAAAAGGCACGTCCCGCGCCAGCGCGTAGACCACGTCTCGGCCAGGGAAGATCAAAGCGTCCTCGCCGCTCTATATGCTGTGTGGAGGACTCGAGTGAAGAGTAGGGCCGAGGGAAAGGTCTGCGAGGGAAGGGGTGGAGGAGGAAAGCCGTCGGTGGATGGCGTTGTGCGATGCGGAGGATATGCGGGCCGCGGGAATCACTCCGGCACCCCGCCGTCCCACAGTCTACACCCGCCATCCAAGAACCTCTACCCGCCCGGCCCGAAACACAGAGCAGCCTACAATCACAGCTTAGCGATATGATGAAATACCCACGTTACTTCGATATAACGATGACAAGGCGATTAAGTATCTACGCCTTGGTAACATACATACGTCATGACCCTGAAAGTATGTGGTAACATGGTATACACCGCGGATGTTGCCCCATGTCCAGCATACGTAGATACTAGCGTAACCAGCATACATGCATTCCCAAGACTTTGAAGTGGGAGTAGTAACTCTGTGCTTCTCTCTCTGGGAATCACAATGAACAAGTGTTCAACTTCCTTTTAATTTCTAACGAAATTTTATTTCCCGTAAACATTTGATGACATTTATGAGAGTACTTCGTTTTATTGGCCAAATGAAAAGAATGGATGAGGGAGGAATAGCAAAACAGATCTATGACTGAGGAGGAAATGATGCATGAGGAAGGGGCACACCAAAAAAGTAATGGTGCTTGCGATGGAAGAGATTTTTAAGAGGGATGTTAGGAGTCTTGAGAACAGAAGGGTGTGAATAAAGTGCGAATGTGGTAGACGTAAACGAGGTATGCAAATATAGACCATTGTGGAGGAAGATACAGAAATTGAGCCAGTTTATTTTTGCTGGTTTGCAAAAAACTTAGTTCTGCACTGAAATCAGCGCCGAAAATTCGGAAGGAAATACGGAAGTTTAATCAAAATCGATGTCTCGGAACCTGTGTTTACACGTTGCTAACTTCAATGTGCAGTGGCGATTTCCGAAAATTTACTTGACTAAACAGTCTTAATAAATTTTTATGGCATACTTATCATATTAATTACAAAACATTATAAATAAGCTCCAGCAAATCAGTTCTGCAAGTCTCAAAAGCACTTTTTTTAGTTCATATATTTCCTCCGAAGATTATTTTGTTGGATTCTTCCTCCACCAGTATTCACTCTAAGCACCACTCGCTTGCCTGTTGGATCCAGGAATCGGAAAATAAGAATCGTACTAATCTCCGTTATCAGTACAGATAATTGAATCCAATTCCTTAATTGGATACGGTATCACCGTTACGAGGTACGATTTTAACCTAACTGAACTCAGCTTGTATTTCAGTGATGAAATCAGCATTCTGTCAAAAGGCCTTAACGTAATGAGCAGCCCTCTTTCCACCACATACCAGAATAACCAACCAACATCCATTCACACTACTTAGGAACGAAAGCCGTAACTCAGTGTTGCCCTCTCCAGGAACTGCTACGAACGAGTGACAAGGAAGTAGTAGTCAATTCCAAATAGTTTTAGAATTCCTGCAGCCATAAAACATTCAGAATGGTTTCAAATGCAATTGACACACTTCCCTGTTCAATAAGCGGAATTACTGTATGCACCCTTCCTAATTTTGTTTGCCTGATTAGATTACCATGCTTCATATTACCGGGTTGCCCCTCGGAACACCAGCCCTCAGGACTGTAACTTGGTAGCGTTTGAAACTACGAGTTACGGGCTTACATACGTGCTCTTCCGCAGAAATTTTAGCTTGCGCGCGTACTTACTCTGGTTGGTAGATAAATAGTAGAAAATCAGCAGATGAGGTTTATGAGACATGTTCGTGGTAAAAGTATGACAGATAACATGAAGAGAGTGAGTCATGAAGGAATGAGGAGAGAGTTATTGAGTGTGGAGTAGTATAACATTAATGAAATATGAGAGAATTGTGTAAGATGGAGGGGGTGACTGAGATAGTATAGGGTGCTTACGGTGAGAGAGATTTATTAAGAAGATAATTCTACATCTACATCTACAAAATATCCTACAATCCACCTCAAGGGAGTGTGGCAGGGGGTAAGTAGTCACAAACTTGAATTACACTACACCCTAGGGTAGTGTAACTACGACTATTGATGCATTAGCATAAATTTATAATACTTGTCACGAGACGAAGCCTCACAAGCATGCACTATACTATATATATGTTACCAATGTTGGGGGGACCGTAAATATTCATGCATTTTGTAACTACATAAATGGACAGAGATAATTAGGAGTAATGAGACTATGAGAACGTGTTGAAAGCGTGAATATGACAAAAGAGAAATGGGTATACGAAGATAGGGTGGCATGGATAAAGATATTGAAACGGCCAGTTTCTTAGGCCTAACACCAGTACTAATTAACATTTTTGATTTATTAAAAGGGAATGAAGCTATTGGCGTAAACATAATATGGATGTAAAGGTCGAACCAGTGAGTCTAAATACGTTATACAGAGAAAGTTTACTTCACACAAACACAAGGATGTATAGTGTAAGGCCCAAAGAGTCAGCCTAAATAGTCAGGAAATCTAAATATTATTTATTTTGTTTTCTGTGACCTTATGCCCCTAATTGTGTTTACACTACAAGGTATGTGTGTCAGAAGCAATAAAAAATCGATAAAGTTGCGTCATCGAACAATTTTTAACCAAAACATTTCTGGCTTACCAGGATCGTTGGCCAAAGAAAAATTACTTAATTCCATTGCCAAAGTTTGTTTTGATTCCTACACAACATCATGGCTACACAAAATAGACATAAGCGGCGGAATCAAACTTTGTAACAGGTACACAGGAGAAATAATACTGTTAAATAATTTAAAAGAAATATCTCGTGTTCTCCCCCACCCCGGTGGTCATTTTTACAAACAATAGTTTCGGCATACTCAGGTTAAAGATGTCAAACACGATTTTTGGACATCCTTTCATAATCTAATATCAAATATTTTATTAAGGAAGGCCAAAATTCGATTTTGCTCTCTTCAACATGAAGAAGCCCGCATAGAAACTGGCGAAACTGTGGTATGCATTAACAGCAGCCGCGGAGGAAAGCTTGAATAATGCAGAGATAAATGCACCAACAACGGAACAACATAAGAAATCTTTGGCGTTATTAATTGAAGTATTCGCACGCCCTAAATGCCTTGCCTCTCTTACCAGCGCCCAACCCCTCGCCACCACCTTCATTGACTCTTAACAGCCACGGCCCTTGCGTTCACTTTCTAGTGGCAAAAGCGATGTCAATGAGAAATCGCCTTGGCGAGCTAAGTGCCCTAGCATTGGAAAACAAGGGCTGGTGGGCGATGTGCACATTAACGGTTTGGATGTAAGGGTCTCAAATAACCCCAGGTCCAGCAGGAAACATGTAATCCTTATGTACCACAAGCTCCCATAGTTGAAAAAAATTTATTTATATCTCCTAAAAAAATTAACATGGGCATATAAGCTCAATCTTAAGATATGATTTAAATGAATGTATAAGATATTTTAATGATTTATACATATGCCCCTATATTTATTTTTATCGTAGACAGAAGCCTATACTAAAATGTGGCTAAAATGAAACTGGCCTTAAGAGTTTCACAGGATAATAATATTTTTACATTGAATAGGTTGCTGTCAGTTTCCGTTGGTTAGTCGTTATTTATTTTATAAGCAAACAAATCAGTGAATTTAACGCAGGACGTTAATATATGCCGCAATGCTCGGTAAATACTGCGCTGGAAATTGCCAGAAAAACCAGGGTTTCCTGGACTTCGAATTAAGTTTGGATACCCAGGAAATTATTCATTTCTAATCAAATTTCAATACAAATTCAAATGGTTCAATTCTCGATAAAGGGAGTTCTAGTCTAATGAAATCGGCTCAGACAGTATCTTCCCTTTGTGTCACTGAGCTAATCATCTTAAATTCATCCTCTTCAATTCTTGTTTCCTGAAATTCGGTAAAATATGATGTTTCCGCAGAGTTTCCAAGAGCCTTGTCCCGTCCACAAGGGGCAGGGACAGAGGAGCCCTCCCAATTACCCTCCGACCGCACTCGATGGATCCTCTCCGCCCTCTGTCGCGGAATTCGCTATTAATGAACTTGCATCGAAGGACCCACGTGGGGTGAATTTCAGAGCTGTGTTGGAGGACCGCAACCCTCTCCAGAGGTGAGCTCAGGTTCCTCCATTCACTGCGGTTAACCGCCCGGAACCCCGAATTACAGCGCTGTGCAAGCATTGACCGCGGGAGAGGGAAGGGAGGGAAGAGGTCACTCATGGGAATCGTTGAGGAAGCTGAAGGCTCGTGTTGACGCCGGGAGGACTGGCGACTTTTGAGTTCCATCGCTGGAAGACCATTATAAGGGGAGAGGGTGGTTTGTGGGAGGCACAAAACCGCCCATTTCATGCAGGGTTCGACCCTGACAGTTGTAGCATATTGATGATTCAGGGATTTAGAGGGAAGGATGGAGAGTGGAGACGTCGTTGTGGGGCTTACAAACTTCCCCCGTTCTATCAAAGTGAATACAACGGTGGATATGGGTTCCTAATGAAACAAGAGTTATAACTGTTCCCCATTGGAATAAAGCTAAGGGAAGGGAGTACCAATATGCCAATAAGTTACGACATATCACTTTTTTTAAGGTGAACAAGAGCCAAGTTTATGGATTATTTTCGTCTTGATTCCCATCAGGAAATCTTTTATCACTCTAAAATAATGATGCTTTCAGCAACTCAAGCATATTTGAAAATACTTATTGTGTTAGATATAGGAATAGTATGTTGTTATCAATAAGACGGCTCACTACAAAGACAGGCATAAAATGAAAATGACATTTTGAAATTTTACATATATTTAAATAATACCTCACATACAATAATATCTCAGGCAGTGGAGTTGTTTGCATTATTGCCTACAAAAACAAACAGCACATTTTTAAATTTCGTGGGAGACATATCAATTCTTGGTTGAATGCACTGAATTATAGGCAAATAAGTAATAATATATATTCACAGGACTATAAAAAATGGAGTATATATTACATATGGAAAAAGAATCAATGATGGCAGCTCTTATTAAAAAGGTATCTAAAAGCTTGAGAAAAAGGTCAGCAATTTCCTGTTCTTTTTTAAAATATATATATTTTTCTGTAAATAATAGAAACAGATCCTAAAGAAAACTTGATCAATGTTCAAGCGATAAATTACCTAGTATCATTGTGACTTAAGGGTTTTAATACTTAAATTACCAACTAAAATCAATGTATGAAGTCGACGTGTTATACAGTCGATGTACAGTACTCCGACGATTGAAGTAAAATTATATATCTTAAAATCTGATTTACAACTATCAAGAAATGGTCTAAGTTTTTGCATGTTTTTGTGGATTGAGATCATATTTATAAGCTTGATTCTTAAAAGTAAGAGAAAAATTCGAAATGTTAGTTTCCCATTGCATACATCTCAATGTAAAGAGAGTTTGCTTTTCAGAGTGTCAAATGTTAAAAGCATCCTCATCATGCACGAGTTAAAAACTGAATACTCCTAAAAAAGCATCCTCATCATGCACGAATTATATACTGAATACTCCTAAATATTTGTTTTCCTTCAATAGAACTAATGCACTAATATAAGCCCCACTTGTGCTATTAGTGCATATTTGAAAGCTATTCACAGTGATGGTGTCACACCAAGGGTCAATTTAGTTTCAACGAAAATCCCCTTTAAATTTATACCACAAAAATTATAAGAAACAATCTAATTGCATAATTTAAATAGTAACAAAGAAAATCTTTTAGTGTGAACTTATATACAAATTAAAGATTTCACTAATGATGAGGACTTATGTAACATATGTATAAAGACAAATAATAAATACAAATCGCAAAAACTTACAGAATTCAAGTACTTTTTTATTTTTAAGTTTGATGTAAAAAACACAATTTCATATACATTTTCTCGGCCTTTAAAACTGTTCCTCTGAAACTTAGAAGGGATGCACAAAGGATCTAAAAGGGTTAATTCGTACTTAGAGAAATGCTTTCATGGGACATTCCATATTGACTTATCACGCACAGTTCGTGCGACAAATGCAAGGACCTATTTTTAAACTAATGAAAAGAATTAAAGAGAGATAGTGTTTTGTTATACGTCCATGAATGAGCGCTAGTTGCCATGATTATATGGTTCAGTTTTAAAGGAACATTTGCTATCGCATCTCTTAGCAAAATTGAAATCCTTGCGTTCACTGGCCTTGACCATGCACTTTTCAACATTCAACTGATGTTCATGCTAAAAAATGACACTTTAATGCAAATAGCAAGTATTCATAAATTCAACAATTGAACTAAACTTTCGTTTCATTATTAAAAAACGATCATTCTTTCAGAAACGATAAGGAATATGGAGCTTGTCCTTCAGCATCGCCAACTTGCCTCTTCATATCGTTGATCTTATTCCCATTCTCATACATTCGCGCCATCAAATATTGATGTACTACATAAGTGTGTAAAATGGATTATTTTTCACGTCAGTTTCGAGAAAAATGCGAGGCATGAATCATTTTCAGGTTGACTGGGGCCATTCCACGGGGAAGAAAGGGAAATGTAAGTGATAGGGGGTCTGAGTTGGGTGGAAATACACACACATTCGTGGTGGAATAAAAATTTAAAAAACAATCTCAAATCTCTCCCTTGAACGTCGATTCTTGAATCATGATATTCTGCCATAAGTATCGAATGCATCATTCTGACCACAACCTCTTCAAGCAGTTTTCAAACGCGTGAAAAATTTAGGGCTAGAATTGTAAGATATTATTCGTTATATTTTCGGAATAGAGATTAAATTTCAGCCAACAAACCTATTTATGTACCAGAATACCGAGCAATTATTTCACAATGGATAAACTGATAATATTTTTAGCCAATTAATGGACTTGCACAATAGAAACTTAAATTTACTCTAATACAAATTTAGGAAGCAAAATTCATTTATGTTCTTCTGAGAGGAGGTAAGAATGGTTAAGCTACCACTTATAAAAATCAGAAATGGAACAATGTTCTTAATGCACCTCCATTTAAGAGAATATACTAATTAATGTACTTACTGAGGAGATTCCATTTCTAAGAAAACTAAATATCACAACCATTAAAATCCAAATGCAATAAAATTATCGCAGAAATCTTGAAAATACGGATTAAACAGAGCGCCATGTAATCCTTCCTCCCAAAATGCCTCTCTCAGTCCCCACCCATGTCCTCACCCACAACCTTAAGTTTGACCGTTGCTTTAACGTAGGCGTCCTTGCTTCTCGCCCTCCATCGGCCTCTCCTCTTGGTCTGAAGACCCTTGAGCAGGCATGTATTTAATTGTATCAGGCATTGTCTTTTCCAGGAATCAATCGAGCTCACTAACTCTGCTTTTCCCTCTTCCCCCCTCCCTTTTATTCTGCTACTACACTCCCTTTTGGTGCGAAGGCTTCCGCACTGCGCAGAAGTTGAAGACTGCATTCTTTCGGATGTTTCACCACGTCATTGTTTTTGTGACAACAGTTTCGCCTGCGTTCCAGCAGGCGTCTTCAGGTCGAAGTGATGATGCCGGTAATTGACCGCCTTATATAGGCCTGTTATTCAGTCTTGATTGGTTGCGTCATTCTTCCCGTTGGCGCCAATATTTCCCCGTTGTCGGTGATTGGCCATGTCGACAGTTTCCACACGGAAAAGTCTCTTTCAAGTGTTTTGGAGGTGATACCCGTCTTCCCGGTTGAAATTCTTCGGGTTTCATGCTATCTCTATCGCTTCCAGAATGATTCTCGGGAAGTATCAAGATTCCCTGGCTATCACCGTGGCCTCCTCCAAGTTGATGGTGTGCCCAGGTTCGGAATAGGCATGCTCCGCCGCAGCGGAGAGGTGGAATTGCTTATTCATCATTGTCCCTTTGTGCTCTTGTAGGTGGCACTTCACAGCTCTCTTTGTTTGTCCTCTGTATGCCGATCCACAGCTGCACTCGATTTTGTACACTCCTTCACAGGCATGGGGGTGGGATCCGATCCTTGGTTCGAGGTAGTATGTCAGCCATATTTTTTGCGCAGTTGAAACGAGTGACCACGTCGTATTTTTTCAACAGTCTGGAAATTTTATCAGTAGTCCCGGCCACAAAGGGAATTGTGGCATAAGCTGCAGTTTTAGGTTTCTCCGTCATCCCCTTCCTCTCCCCCTCCATAATTTATTCGCCCTTTCCAACCCTCTTATTCCTCTCATTTCGTCTGATCTCTTGAAGAATGCCAGACCGTTGCTGGTTGAAAATTCGAGTAGACAAAATTAGGCCTAAGCCAGAGGAAGCGTATCAGGGGTTGTGAGGATAGGAAGGACTATTCGAGAAGGCCGAGGAAAAGGTTGGCATAGGAAGGGTTGAATCTGCTACCCATGGCTCAGCCTTTGGCTTGAAAGAAAAAACGGTCGTTGAAAGAGAAGGCGTTATGAGTCAAGATTAATTGGGACAAGTCAATGAAGAAACCGGAGCAAGAGGGTAGGGCGAGTGTCAAAATAATCCTGTGGCGGAAAATCCTTCGGAGTGGGGGATAAAAGTATAGAGGGAGGAAACATCAATGTTAGCCATGATGATGTCGGAATGTTTGGGGAGGGGTAGAGAGGTGATCCAGGGATTGGTAGGTATATTTGATGCAAGTAGACAGGGAATGGACTAACGGCTGAAGACAATGGTCGACGAAAGCGGAGATGCGTTCTGTAGGGGAGTGGCATGAGGATACTATTGGTTGGCCTGGGTTGTTGTGCTTGTTTATCTTCGGAAGGATATAAAAGTGGGTAGTGCGGGGATGGTAAGGAGAAAGCAGAGAAATAACTATTACTAATGATGTCTTCCGTGGGACCTTTGTCTTGAAGAAAAGAGATTATATTTTGATGGAATTTTGGGTTAGGGTCATGAAAAACGAGGGTGTTGGAAGAAGGGTCCAAGAGTGACATGCGGACTTCGTTGATTTAGTAGGAAGACTCCAGTACTACCACAGTAGAGCCTCTGTAGAAAGGTGTTATTACTGTGTTGGGGTTGTAAGAAAAGTATTTTAGGGCTTTTGAATTCAGCCGAGAAAAGGTTGTATGCGTGGTTTTAAGGAATTGAAAAAGGACGGATTGGAGATTTTGAAGAGGAGTTGGTTCGTGAAAATTTCTTAGGGACAATTGGAAAGCAGAGATTTTTGTTCATGTGTAAAGGGTGGAGGGAACTCTATTATATCCATCCTGTTGAAATCTTTATCAAACTCTTCCTCAGTAAATTATCTGAACAGTCATCCCTTTAATCACTAAATCCATCCAGAAATCTCACTCGCTTTAAAAAAAACTATCCAAAAATAATGAGATAATGAACACTAAGGCAGACAAGGGACCAACAGTTGTCGCACTGGATAAAATTGCTTACATATCCGAAGGACTTCGGCAACTAAATATTTTCCACTTCCTATACCCCCCTCCCCCAAGACCATAACACTGAATTCCAAAAAGAAATAACCATATTCCTGGAGGAATTCGGACCAGCCGAAGGCCTCACTCCCTCCGAAATAGCCATCCTCTCACCCTTTAACTTCAAAACTCCCAATTTTTACATGCTTACTAACATTCACAAACCCTACAATCCCGGTCGCCCTATTGTCTCTAGCATCCATTCCCTCACTGAATGGATCTCAGCAATGGTTGATCATTATCTACAACAATTAGTAATGTCTCACTCCTCTTGCATCAAAGTTACCTACCAATTCCTAGACCTCCTACACGCTACCCCTATCCCTACTAACACTGACCTTCTTATAGCCACAGTAGATATCACTTCCCTCTATAGGAGTATACCCCACCATGAAGGATTTCAATCTGTCCGTTTTTACCTCTCCCAACGCCCAAAACCACACCTTGCGTCCACCAACTTTAATATTAACATAGCAGAATTAGTGTTAACTAAAAACGCCTTCTCCTTCAATAATTAAGTTTTTCTTCAGACAAAGAGACCGCCATGGGTACTCGCATGGCACCATTTAATCCAAATATTGTCATGGGCCATCTTTAAAACAATTTCCGCCACATACATCCCTCACACCTTTCTTCCTGGCCCACCATATTGATGATATCTTTGTCCTTTGGCCTCATGGCCGTGAATCTCTTTCTTCCTTCATTTTTACGCTTAACTCTTCCTTCTTGGTTTTTTTCACCTCATCCGTCTCCCATTCCTTCATCAATTTTTTAGATGTTATTATCCAACTAAAAAACAAATTCACCACCTTAGTCCATAAAAAGCCCACTAACCATAACCTATACCTTGATTGCAATAGCTGTCATCCGCCGCCACATACATCTACATCTACATATTACCCTGCGAGCCACCTCTAGGGTGTTTTGCAGGGGGTGACAAGTCACCAAAATGCAGCATGCAAGCGGACCGCCACATGCACACCGCACGGTCATGAATATTAAGGATACTAACCAATTCCATCATTAACTAAAAACCATCATGCAGCATGCAAGAGAATCCCCACATGCACGCCACACATGTACGATGACACATAATATTCTACATGCTACTTAAGAGGGCAATCTGCCTATGAAGCTAGAACATGCAAAACATGCTGTAAGAAACACCATAAAACTCCGTAAACATGCTTTAAGAAATACATAAGTTAGTAAGCTACACTACCAGTCAACTAATCTATTTCTAAGTCCTTACACAGCCGTTATAGTCTCTTATCGCTCGCGGAAAAAACGACATTTTAAATCTATCTGTTCTACAGTTTATCTTTCTTATTTTATTTTTATGATCTAATCTACCATAGTACGTTGGCCGTCGTAAAATATGATCAACTTCGTCGGAAAATAAACTACTCTTGAATTTACATAATAGATTTAGTCTTGTTTTCAATCTACGGTCTGACAGTGATTCCCATCCGAGTTGTTCTAAGAGGTCAGTAACACTAACAAGATTATCCTAACGGCTTTTCACGTACCTGGCTGCTCTTCTCTGTACACGTTCTAACTCTGTTTTTAAGCCTGTTTCATGAGGATCCCAAATACTGGAAGCATATTCTAAATGGGGTCTAACGAGGGAGAAGTAGCTTATTTCTCTCACTTTGTCGTCGCACTTGCCTAGAATTCTTTTAACAAATCCCAATTTACGATTAGCTTGACTTGTTATTTCCCGAATATGTTTATTCCACGATAGATCATTATTGAGCCTAACTCCGAGATATTTTACGGATTATACCGTCTCTAATTGGGTATCCTGAATGAAATAGCTCTGTTGTTGGGAGTTATTTTTCCCCCAGAATTTCATTACTACGCATTTTTTCAAATTTAACTCTAGCTGCCACGCATCGCACCATGCTTGGATTGCAGTAAGGTCGTTCGTTAGTTTATCCTTATCTTCACTGCTACGGATTTCTCTGTATACTACAGCGTCGTCTGCAAATAATCGAAGTTTACTGTCTATTATTTCACCAATATCGTTGATATAGAGTAGGAAGAGGAGTGGGCCTATGACACTATCCTGAGGGACGCCAGAAGTGACTCTAACTTAGTTGGAGGCTACGCCGTCTAATACTACTCTTTGCACGCGATCGCTCAAAAGTTCTCTGATCCAGGAAATTACATCATCGTCTAGGCCGTATGATTTTAGTTTTACTAATAACTTTCCGTGGCGCACTTTATCAAATGCTTTTTTGACATCAAGAAAAATCGCGTCCACTGGAATGTTGTCCTCTCCGGAGACTAATATATCGTGGGCAAACAGCACTAACTGAGTTTCGCATGATATACCTTTCCTGAATCCGTGTTGAGTTCTCATTAACAAGTTATGCGTGTCTAGGTGTTTCAATACTGAGCTGACAACAATGTGTTCAAGGATTTTGCATGAAATGGACGTTAAAGATATCGGTCTGTAATTACATGGCTGTTCCTTGTCTCCACTTTTGAATACGGTCCATTCCATATTCCCTCTCTGTACGCGGCCTCAGAACTAGTAACAGTGCCTACTCCCTTCAACAATATACTGATGACCTATATCACTCCCTCAGAGAATGTGAGTACTCCAAAGTGCTTTTTCCCGATAAAATCCTGCCTTCTACTGCCAATTACACCCCTCGGAACAAAACCCACCACCCCGACAGACTCAGCCTCGTTACCACATTCTTCCCTGGCTCCCAAAACATCAAAATCATCCTTTGTGATTTATACCCAATTTTAAAGAATAATAATTTTACTGCCCTACTAATAACCTATGTCCCATCGTATCTTGTAATCGTCCTGCAAACCTGCGAAATATCTTAAAATCTACGAAACCCACCCTTCAACCGACCTCTCCACCGCTCTCCTCAACTTGCAACCACCCTATATACAAATGCTGCTCCCTCCTACGCTCTTTTGCTACGCCCTCTTCCAATAAATCTTCCTCAGCAGCCAACTGTACTTCCACAATTATCGTCTACCGTCTCTCGTGCAATTTCTGCCCTGCATTTTACGTTTGCGAGTGTGCTACCCTCCATACGAATGAATGGGCACCGCCATTCCACCAAATATCCTCCCTTCATTGATTCCATTCCTAAAAATACCGCTTCCCATCGCAAAACCTTCAATAAATATTTTTCTTTCTGTACTAAAAGCCTTCCACAAATCAGCAATTAATATCGAATTGAGAACTCGCGAGTTGGCGTTTATTTGGATTTTAAGAGCATTTGAATCGCCCGGGCTAAATTTGCTCCCACTCCCCACTAGTCCCCTTCCCTTCTCTTTTTCCGCCTTCCCTCCCTCCACCTCGAGGTAACAGATCACTAGTTAGTCTCTTGTTGCCCACGATGATGTCGGCATGACCGTCGAAACGTCCCTTAAAATATTTTGTGAGTGTCCTTTTATTTATTTCCGTGTGACTATGTTTTTAAAACAATATTTATACTTGTGGTTTCATTCGCCAAGTGTGTTTTCTGAGAAGTTATTATATTCATATGTATATTTATCTATTCATATATTTATCCCTCATTTATATTCCTCCATCCCTTCCCATCTATTTTCTAGGGATTTTTTTCCTCGAGCCTTCGGTATACAGTTCCCACGCCATTCTTGTTCACGCCCTATCAATCCTCCTTCGATATATACACTCTTCTCCTTCTCTCTCTCTCTCTCTCTCTTTATCTCTCTCCCTCTCTTCCTGAACCTAACCTCCCACCCCCCAACTCACCCTCCTTCACCTTTGCAGAGCACTTTCCCCAGCCCTTCTCACCGCCCGATGGTTCATCATCCTTAGGATCTTCCACGCAAGAAGGAAATTCGCGGAGAGGGGCTGAGGGAAAAGGGTGGGAGTTAGATTTTGGGAGGAGCAGTAGGAGGTTGTGAAAATAGCGATGGGGTTTGTGGTTGGGGTGGTTTCAGTTCGCCACCGTGGGAGGATTGGAAGGAAGTGAGAGGGGGAGGGTGGCGTGGGGTGGTTTCCAAAGAATGCGCCTTACCCCCCTTCAATTTTTTTCTCGTGTGAAATGGGGAGGCGTGGATAACCAATCACCTCTTACCACCACCTGCTTTTTCGCTTCCGTCCCACCCCCCTTACCCCCTTTCCAGTCCGGCGTGATGCATGGCTGCCATGTCTCCAGCGTGAAAACGAGGCGCGTGACCTTCCTTCGCATGCGGCTTGCTTGGCGGGCGGGTTGAAAGGTTTTGTGAGGGGGTGAGTTGGATTGGGGTGGGCGTCGGGGGGGATGAGGGAGGCTAGGGTGTCGATAGGGGATCGTAAGCGAGAATGGCATTAGATTAAGGGTCTGGGAGTGACATGTGGGCCTGGGGATATGGTTTGTGCTTTTTTTCATCGTACTTGTGACAAAAATCACTTCATTATTCATACTTTTACACTCAACACTTCGTCAATGCAAAGCTATTGGATATTTGAGATATTTTGAATGTATAACAGTGGGATATTCTTTTTTTAAGCCCAGCAACGAGAATTCCTGCATGGATAAAATTAATAACGCAATAAAGATATCTTAAATTTTAAAAGCAATCATAGTCTCTCGTGCATTATTATCCAAAATTATTTATTTATGGGAAGAATAGTACACAATTATTAAAGTATCCAAGTATTTTCAACTAATCTTTGGTATAAATTAAAAAAATATAATAATAAGAAATGGATGCTACCGCAACGCAGTCACTGAGATGCTAATCGAATCATGTATGAATAAGTACGGATATTTAATGGCATTTTCCACTAAAATATGCAGCATTACTGGTCAAACACGTTGCAAAAATTCCCACGCAGGATCATATATGTTATTAGACTGGAAAACTACAACGAGTTTATGTTAAATGCTTAGAAGGATCAAATATACTCATTAGTGACAAAAACGTTTATTTCAATATTTTACGGTGAATAATTGAAAAAAAAAACACGTTTATTAACTATTTTATGCCTCAATACGAGTCTTACTGCTAAAAAAGGAAATAATTAAGCGTGCGTTAAAACTATGCCAGAGATGATATAACATTAGCATACTCTGGAGTTAATTCATAGTGCACTGAAACACATACTGCAATGCGGACTTTTTTCACATCTCTATTCATTATTTCCACTAATAGGTATCAATTTACTCTGAAATTAATTAGGAAAATGGAAAGAAGGAAAAAGAGACTGATAAAACTCTGCGCTAACGATGGCCTTATCATTACAAACAATATGTTTTCCAAACACCTGTGAAGATGATACACGTGAAAAATTCCAAGAGACAGAAGGGAAAAATGAAAATTAATAAAAGTGGAAGAGTGACAATGAAATCCAGTAAAATACCCTGGTGTGGATACTAACAGTGATCACAACTTGGCCATGATGGATACCAGCCCAAAATTTAGAAATTAAAAAGATCCACGAAGAAGCGGTGACTGGTGGACAGAGACTGAACTGTCAAAGTACTTGAGTCAATGCTGAAGAGGATGGAAACGATAGAGGATTAAGCGAAGAGTGATGACAGAAGATCAAAAATGGAATTTCCAAGGCTGAAGTTGAAGAAGTTGGAAGAAGAAAAACAGACGATAAACAGGATATACTACACCTAACAGATAAAATAAGAAATCACAAAGAATTGAAACCAGAAGTAAAATAGCATAAGAATAAAAGTTAAGGTACACGATCAGCCGTAATTCAAGAAATGTGATAGAATAATGGACGAAAAACTTATGAAAAGAGGAGGAATGCAATCACTCCCAAGGAAAATTTACTTACTTGCTTAAAGAAATAACGGTAAGGAGTTGCCCAAAGGACCTTCATTCAGAAATGCAATTCGGAGTAAATGAAACTGAATGAAACTGAAAAGGAGGGAATGAAAAGGAAGGAGCACCTATAGATGCTTACTCCGAGTAAAATATTGGATAGCAGAATATGAAGACAATCTGGACGAAGATAAAAAAGAAACTCCTCATTACGCTTAAAATTTGATTATGCAACAGTGGAACTGAGAGAGAATGGCCACAAGAGTTGATGAATTTCCCACGGAATTAATTAGGCATGGAGAAGTTAGAACCCCTAATAAGCTGTAAGGATTAACTTGTGACATTTAGTCAACGAGACGAATGCCAATGGAGTTTAAAAAAAATGTATTCATCCTTTTCTCAAAGCGGGAATGAGTCAAGAGTTGCGAATACTTTATAACGATTATCTCTACTCTACACATATAAATTTTGAGAAAAAATATCTACAGCATAGACTAGATAATGGATAAATTCCTATAATTGATTTCAGTAAAAGTAGGAGAATGAGAGGAGCTATTTTAGCCCTGAGATGTTTCATCGAGAAGATTATTTCCATGGATCATCCTACACAACTTTGTGAAATCGACCTTGAGAAAGCATTTTACAATATGAATTGGAACAGAATGCTGACAGCACCGAAGACTATATGAGTGTCATTTAATGGAAGAAGAGTAGTATTTAGGATAGCTGAAGAGAAGCTGGAAGCAATTAAGTGGGGTGGTAATGCGGGGAATGGTGAGGGGGAAGAAGTTTAGAATGGAATACGACTAGGATGTGGTTTGTCAACAAAGAAATGTAATATTTGCTCTAAAAAAGCAATCTTTAATATATATGAAAGAAGAAGTCCTGACTGACTGATTCATAAACGCACAGCCCAAACTACTGGTGATCAAACTGCGAGGTTTTGAGGATATATCCGTACCGTGGAGTATAGGTGCACTAAGAAAGGATTTTTCAAATAAACTATGTTTGGGGTTATATTTACCCCATTAATATTAACTTTTATTCCCATAAGAAAAGCACTGACTTCGGTGTATGTGTATATTTATTTGCTTTTTTAAATTACTTGAACTCAAGCTATTGAATGGAAATTTATATCATAGAATGCATAAAGAATTCTGTGTTTAATTCTTTCATTTACTTTTTTTATGCGCTTCGTTTTTGCACAATGTCTGTTGCTCACGATAAAATTTTCCGTAAAAGTGTTTTATAAAAATTTTTATTGAAAGTTTTACGAATCGTACGTAAAACGTACTTGCTTGCTCACGGTAAAACTATTCATAAAACCGCAATGTCCTGCCATCTAGGAGACGCTTTGCGAACACGTGAAGTGATAAATGCACTCTCTTTTGAATTACTGTTAGGTTAAAAACTATATGTATTGTTTACATACTTACTTTCTGATCACACTCAACGGTGCTACGGCTCTAATGTTTTCTCTCTCGCGCTGAATATTAACGGACATCCTCATCTTCCCCTTATTAGCATAATTTATGGCCGCAGTATGTAATCACATTGCCAAGTAGTATAATTGGTATTTTTCTGCTTCTGGAATTGATATAGAATATGTATACCATTAAAAATATTCTGAGAATTTTAACTTAAAATCATGATGCGTAGTAACATTTATTGTTCCAAGAAAAACGAACGATAAGGAATCGAACTGGAGATCATGAATTACATGAAAATTAGTCAGTTTTCTGTGATTAGAAGACATTTTATAATCCTTAACGTTTTAAATTGTACTTAATTTCGTTTTTTAGTTTTACACGAGTGTGTATACTTTGTACATTATTTGTAAGTTTATCATTTTATATAAGCGAATTTCAATGAGAAATCACTCCGAAGTTCCAACATGCGGTTAAAGGCTCATAGAGAGTTTATAGAATATAGTACGCGTCATGCATTGATTCTAATTGATAAAGGTAAATGACATCTCCCACTGAAATTCAACGGGAATGATCAACTTGCCCTTATGGACATTATTAAGCACTATTTCTGGACAAAGATTGTGTAATAATATTACCAAATATGTGGCTTTTGTACCAATTGTTTTTCTCTTCTTCTGAAATATCTATTCACGCTATTTAAAATATTATCTAAATTAAACCTCAAATTTCATGTCATGTATACATTTTATTTTAGCCAATAAAATCTAAAATGCTCTACTGGAAATGGAATTTCCTCTACGACAAATAAAGAAGATCCAAAACCTTTTAAGAATTATGCAAAATATTACCCATCAAAATCCATCCAAAAATGGAATCTATTATAATTTAATCACAGTTTTTGAAAGTTTTCTGCCCCCCCCCCCCCTTCCCGGAGAATCCTTGGAAATAAATACATTCCCAGAAAAAAATTCACCGAATCTGGTTTGTCAAATTCCAGATCGGCCATTTGAAGATGAGAAATACTGCTTCGAATATAAGGCGGAAGAGGAACTGGTGGAAGGTTAGGGGTTAACTAGGGAAGGACTAAAGCCTTGGTATTTAACACCGGTATTGAAATGTGAATCGGCGAAAGCGATAAAATAGTGCAACCCTCCGGCCGCCTCAGAGGGGTTTGAGACAACCCAAATAGTGAACCGTGGTAAGGAGACAAGGGAAGATAAAACCGCTTAACAGCTGGCAACGAAAGAGCCGACACTTGACTTCCGGAATCGACCATTATCCGAAGAGGCACAATTAAGCCATTACCGTTACGCACATGAACTAATGCCGTTCCGAGAACAGTCAAGTGCATCGGACGGCAGTTCTCAAACGACAAAAGAGCAGTCGAAATGACTTGCGATTGCGAAGGTGTAGGCGTTTGAAATTGCGACGATGACGCCTGAATTCAAGAACGACTTGTTTGCCAAGAGTTATGTTCAGAATTCAACGTGATGTTGTGGTATATTTTGCAAGTACTACAACACATACCTTTCTGCTGGCATCTAGGAGCCCAATTACCTGACTTCACACTATTAAAACTAAGTTTTTTCGAGCGTAAAAAACACGCACGATCATTAACACTCATCTCGAGGTATTCTGGGAATTTCCGTAGAGAATGAGTGGGCTTACATAAAGGACAAGGTGGACAATTCGTTCGCATATCTCCATTACCGGATGAGTATTATGAACATAAATCAGCATAACAACCCTTGCCGCGCGCGCAGATTTGCGAGAAAATGAGGCCTTCAGATTTGGGCCAAACGAAGTTGTAAAACCTTCATCCTTTTCTTACCGAAACTCAGGAGTTGAGTAGCAGGGAAATGTCTCATCATTCAAGGTCACCTCAAATAGAGCAAGAGTCTCTGCGTCAACTACGTGAGCAGCTAATTTCAACAAAATAAATTCCCCCAAATCAGGAATATCTAAAGTACTCAAGGCAGTGTGAATATCAGAAAACATATCCACAAACAACTGCAAAGCAGACAGTGATCCTGGAGAAGAAACGGGAAATCCTAGAATTTCATCAAGATAGTCGAATCCTAGAATTCGAGGATTGTCGTAGTGCCCACATAATTCCTTACAAGCAGAATTATAATGGGCATCGCCAAATGGCACAGAAGCGATGTGCGCTTAAGTTTTCCTTGTAGAGCCGCTTTTAAATACGTTAATTTCTCCACAGAGGCAATATCTATTCTATCGTGCACCACAGACTTAAATATATCACGGAATCCAACCCAGTCAGAAAACACCCCTGAAAATCGAGGCTATTCAATAGCAGGAAGACGCGACCTTTTATCCTGTGTGGATACACTATCCACACGAGCATAGTTATTGGAGGTGGAAAGATTTAATGCTCGACGGGAAATGGAAAGAGTAAAATAATATTTTTCTTCCATCTCCTCGCCAACCTTCATGTAACAGCGAAGGCATCGCCTTGATTACAGTTATGGCAATACTCAAAATATTTTGTCTGAACATCTCGAAATCCTGAATACACGACTTCCATAAAATCAATGGTCTGCGAGTTCACTTCGTGGAATGAATACATCTTAGGCAAAAAGAATGTGTTTTCAAATATTGTAACACTTGAGAATGACCTGAAAAGGTCGAAACCGGTCGTGTTCTTAATAAATTTGTGTGGAATATAACCAAGTTTTCTTTTTGCCTAACACGACTTCCAATTGAGAACAGCGTACATTCAACATTTCCAATTGGGAATGGCAGAATATCTCTGAACCGGAATCATTCAGCTCCTTAGCAATTGAAAAAGCTGTACAAAGAGTGCATCAAAACTGAACGCGTTTGACACACAATAACTTAAGGTGCGATTCGAATTACTCCCGAGTTACCTCTCCCTTCGCCCCTTCTACTTCGGGCATGGCTGAATGAAACGATCAAAATTCTCTCAAAAAGGAAATAAGACTTTCTCGGAACACTCCCGGGTTTCCGAACCAAAACTGTAGGCGCGCGTGACCTCATAGGCCGTGATACACGGAAATCGCAAAAAGTTAATTAAAATAACGTGAGAAAGTTTTGTGTGGAAGAAAGGAGCAGGGAAAGGAAAATAATGGGAGTGGCACTCTTCAGATTTAAGTGGTTCTTTACGGCTGCCCCTCCTGTTCCAACAACTTGACGTTCCGATTTGTTCTACTCTTCTCTTCGACTGTCGATCGACTGGCCTACCGACTGACTGGCCTGACTGGTTATTCCCAAGGTGAGTAAAGAGACCCTTTTAAGTATCTTGGGGTATTCCAATCCTCTTCTTCTCAAAATTACCCGTGGCGCCACGGTAGGGGAAGGTTGGGGATGAAGATTTGAATCACAAAAAATTGCTCATCGGTTCGAACACGCAGCGTTCTCTTTTCTTCAGACTCCCGAAATATTCAATATACTCTCTTTCAATCACCCCTTACATAACCTCTCCACCTCCCGTTACTCCTTTACCGCTCGAATCAAAAAACTTCTTGCCTCCTAATATAACCGGTTTGTTCTCCATAGTGCTTGATTGTACGGGCCAACATTATTATTGTTATTTTTTCTTGTATTATCTTATTATTTTTGATTCAGTTATTGTATTGTTAAATATTCAATGTAAAAGACCATTTTGACTGTTTTTTAATATTTTAATAAATAAATAAAAAGGTTGATATAAACCTATATTTTGACGACAATTAATTACATATTTTACTTACATGAAAACCAATTTTCCATCAATGCTCTTCTGCGTTTAAATGAAATTTTGGTTTTCCTTTAACCGTTAAACCAATCTGCCAGCTTTTTCTTTGCATAAGGTCATGTATTCGCTTTTTTCAATATCAATCATTTTCTCTGACCTAGCTCTGCATTAATAGAAAAAGTATTAGATAATAATATTTATTTATTCGATTTTAAGAGTAGTTTTGCTATATCTTGGGGTTAATTTTCCTAATGTCACCTATTGTTAGTTCATTTTCCAAGTCAAAAATTCACTTCCACATACCGTAATTCGGATCTCATGAAATACGAAATCGTCTGCTCTAGGCATGAATATGGCCGCCAAGCGAGGTTGTCTTAACCTTATGTATCTATGGCCTTGGCGATGGGTGAGAGGTGCTTTGGCCTGGTTCGACCGTGTTTACGAGTGGTTTCGCGTAAGGGGGAGGGGAAGGGGTGGAGTGAGAATTTCACTCTCGCTCTCACCTTACAAAAGTGGGAGTAGGCGTGAGGGGAGGATGGGAGGGGCGGGGTTAGAGGTTGCGGGTTGGTAGAGGATGGGAGGGTTGGGGGTCCACCCATTCGATTCTATCGGACTCTTTGAAGAATCAGTGCTCGTGTTTGTTTCGCATGTCGCTTCTGTCTCGCTCGTCCCTTCTTCCATTATTGTTTTGCAGGCACTTGCCAAGTGGCCTTTTCGTGGTATCTACAACACTTTTGGCCATCGAAGTTAAAATATATTTTATGCTTCCCCGTTCCAAAGTCGCGGAGCAGTGAGTCGGGGACTACGGAGTCGTCTCTCCTGGCAATAGAAACTGGTTTTTTTCTACGGTTGGATGTGTTTCAAATCCTCCTGCTTTAATCCCACCGATAGAGTAGTGACTGGTCTAACTACCATCCCCATTTGGCTGACTATCTCCAGGATACCTGACTCTGCGAACTCGGGCGGCTCGTAGGAGACTACTAGCCTTTCCACATTCCTGACCATACCGTATGCTATGGCAAAAGTGTCGTTAATCTTTCCCCCCCCCCAACCCCACCCCATGGTTAAGCATGAAATTTTTCAGCCCCTGTTCACTCTTTAGGTGTATAGAAACTTGTTGTCCCGGGAATTTTGAGGCGTGCGCAATTTCTCCGCCTTCCACTATTTCCGCTACCTCATTTACGTATTCCGCGAGTGACGCTTCGAGTGGCGTTGAATAGTATTCCGGATTTTCTGGTAGGTACCCTTTATGTAGAGATTATCTTTTTAGTATTAAATTGAAGAACATTGGCGGTGTTTTGTTCATTACGGCCTCGGGCACTTTTCTCACTCCTCCCCCCCGTTATATCAGCATAGCAGGTCGGCTATCGTTGGTAGGCAAGGTGGCATTCTCCTATTGTCCGGTGTGCGGCGTTACTTTTTTCCTCTCCTCCCTTTGCCCCAGTCGGCTATGGATATCGTGACTGCGGTGTACTTGCCTCGCCTTTGTTCCCTTTCTTGGTTTTTTTCCAGGAGGGTGGGTAAAAATTACGTGGGTAAGTAACGGTTTTCTGCGCGTGACAAAGTCTCGATTTTGAAATTTAGTGACTTTTTTCCGCTGCAATTTCGTTTACAACGGTATAAGAAAGGGTTTTAATTTTGGTGTCTTTGCAACTGTGGTTATTATTTCTTTGCTCGTGGTATGAGTGTATTTTGTGGCCGAAGAAGTGAAGAGGATACTGGACTCTCTTCGTGGTGGGTGTCTCGTAAGAGTGGGTGTTACCATCGCTCGCAAAATTAAGTTCGCGTGGTCTGATTCTCGAGGCAAGTGGTGAAGAGATTCCGTGGCGTGTTGGTGATGAAACAGGTGAGTTGCGTGGTGTCAATGTGGCTTCTTACCTGAAATTCCTCCTGTACGTCGGTTCCTGTTCTTCTTTGCGGCGATGGTGGCGGGGATGACAAGGATGACATGTGCTGATTTGGTGAGTGCGATGGTATTTGTGACTGTAAGTCTGTGGTTCATTGGAAGTTTTCTGCAACTCCTGCGTTGGTCACCGCCGGCTCCGAGGGACCAGTGGCAGTACGTGATGCCGTTTTATCCACTCTTGCAGTTGGCGGTAAAATCCACGTAGAGTTGAAAAAACCAATGTGGTTATGAATAGCGTATCACCTTCTGCACGCGTAGACCACACCTGCAATAAGTAGACACAAAACCACAACAGGTAGTTTTAAGAACGACTTTAAACGGAAGGAATGGAACACGAGCAAGCGGAAACAGAAGAAAGGAATCAAACTAAACTAAAAGATGAAGGTAAACTCAATAACACTCAGCTTGCGGCAGTAGGAACACTTGAACAAAGTAAGCTACTCGGGAGCGATCCGGAAACGCGTCCACACAGCTCGGCGTCTCAAGTGTGTGTGAGTATGTATCTGTGCCACAAGTGTGTGCCCAATACAACCGCTACATCTACATCTACAAAATACCCTGCAAGCCACCTCAGGGGTGTGTGGCAGGGGGTGAGTAATCACCAACATGCATTACACTATACCCTAGGGTTAGTGTAATTACGACTAATTATGCATTAGCATAAATCGCTAATGCTTGTCACGAGGCGAAGCCTCACAAGCATTGCACTACTACACTACAGATGTCATCACAATGGAGAGGGACCGTCAATATGCATGCATTCTACAACTACACAGATGGACAGAGACACACAAGGCATGCAAGGCGTGCTAGGTAGCAAATAAGTATTAAAGTATTAAGAGTACTACTACTACACTACCAAACGACAAACCTAGATAAAAGTCTCATTGGCAGCTGTTATGGTCCCTTATCGTTCGTGGGAAAAATGACATTTTAAATCTGTCCGTTCTGCAGTCTAGTTCCCTAATGTTTTTCTCATGATCTGATCTACCATAGTATGTCGGATTTCGTAAAATATTATCAGCGTCGTCAGAGAATAGACCGGTTTGGTACTTACATAATAGATTGAGTCTAAATTTTAATCAACGGTCTGAAAGCTTTTCCCATCCCAGTTGCTGCAAAAGGTCAGTAAGACTAACGAGATTGTCATAAGAATGTTTCTACACAAGCTAGAAGTTTCTACACAAGCTACACGCTAGATTGTTTCTACACAAGTGAATTTCCCATCACCCCCTCAAAGGCGTGAAGCAGGGTGTGTTAGATCACGGTTGGAAATCAAAGGGAATTCGGAAAAAAGGGATTCAAAACACCATGGGGGCTATTAATATGTTCTCGGAATTTCCGAGCCTCGAAAGTGACGACATTTTGTCGTCACAGCCTCTAAAATTTCAAATAGGGCTATTCAACAGTTGAGATTTGTCGGGGGAGGTTACGCCACATTCACGGATTTTCCTAGGTTCGGCCATGAAGAGTCCTTACTGAATAAGGCCCCATATTGGGGATATGCGTGGTAAAAAGAAACTCATAGTACTGTTTCTTCATACGTGTCTCTACAATTTTTTTCTAACCTGTCTGACCTAAAAATGAATTTGAAATCAGGAATTTTATATTTATATGTAATAACATCCTTCGTATCAATTTTTACTGAACGTGACTCACGTTTATCAGGAAGATACATTTTTAAATCACATCGATATCTTTCCCTTCCACTTCCAAATCCCTTCAACATCTTTGACGCATTTAAAACAGCTTTGTATTAAAGCAAAAGTGGTTTATTGGATCAAACTGAATGGGAGTGTTCTCCAAACTGGAAGATAGAAATGGAGATTTCAACCACGAAGGTACAGGGAAGCAGAGTTATTGGCTGATACAGGCAATATTATAAACCTCTTCAATTTGTTCGCAGAGCCGACCGTTATTGTTAAATAAGGTAAAAGGTCACTAGATCTGGTGAGTAAATTATGTTTTTGTCTCTTGCACAAGTGACCTCTAGAGAATCAAAAAATTGAACAGGAAAGATAGACATAAATTTATGACTCTTGCTCCGCTCATAATTTAAAAAATTGGCATGTTCTAACATCCCTTGCCACAAATCCTTATGGCATCTCTTGAGGTACGTAAATGTCAACTTATCAGTTTAATGAGCCTTTTCCTACAACCAGTAGTGTCAAGGATCTCTAAATTCATTGGGATAAAAGCGAGAGACCAGGAAATACGTAGAGACGAAGGATAAATGTGCAAAGTATGGTGATAGTCAAAGTTGAGATAAGTGATTTCAGTGTGAAGTCGTAACCTGTGAATCAGATGGAAACTCTTAACACCTTGAGGATTCAAAACTAAAAACCTCCCATCGTGGAAGAAATGCCCTCTCCGTTTGGATGCCACATTTCCCCTGCGCAGTACTTTTCAATTGTTTTGAAAATTCATATTAAAATTCGATCCATCCTTTGTAATCTTAGCCTCCCCTCCTGCGCCTCTCTCTCTCTATCCAACTCTTACTCGCAATCGCTTAGGCTAGCAGGTCCTTCAAGAGGTAACTTTAAACAATCGACAGGGATGATTTCGCCAAACCTGGTTAAATCTTATACTGCCGTAAATTAACTTAAACGATACTGTTTCCGCAGTAATCTTGTACCAGCAGGAAACTGAATCAGAGTTCATTTCAACAAGGAAAACATACGTGTGAAACGTTTAACGACTAAGTTAACATAATTTCTGTCTTTCAAGAACTTATCCAATGCGAAAGAAAAATAATAGAATAGAATAGAATATAAAAAAACATTTAATGTCCTAGGAGCAATAGCTCCTATGGGGCAGAAGTTTACATTAAAACATATTTTGCTTGCAAAGGAAAAATGCATAGTATACAACATACAGAAATAGAAAATTGTCCCAGTTTTACATAAAAAAATAAGTAGGTACATAAGTTCCATTTAAGGTGGTTTTCACCCGAACTAATTACGCAGTAGTAAAATAGTACGTTACTAAGGCTGTTTCCAAATTACTTTAAAAAGTTTTATAAAAATAGGTATGCGAAATATCCAAAGATTACAATCACATCTAGATGAGAAATTAAAATAATTTCTCGCTTTGTATATTCAATACCTTTATATTTTTACGGACCATGGTTTCAAAATAGAATGCCATTTTCAAGATCTTTGAAAATGACATTGTATCTCATGGATCTTGAAAATGGCAATGTATGTTGAAACCACGGTTGGTAAAAATAAAAAAAATTTTGGAATGCATAAGCGAGAAACAATTTCATGTGCCATGTTTCCACAACATAAGACTGAAACTGGAACTTAAAGATAAGCAAGTGCAAGAAATGCAAGAAAGCACTCCGAGTAACGAGGGTTTCAGAGGGTTTTTGTTGCTACGTATCTTACTTAATAACACAGATGACATTGTTTTTCTTTAACGTGTTGTCAATCTCATCATTACTTAAATTAATTATTGTTTCAAGTAAAATTTTACTCACACTTCTTTGTACGGAATAGAGTTAGTCTTGATTTTGCAGTTAATTTTTATACGTACATTATTATCATTAACCGCTAATTTTATTCCAGATACATTTTTAATTTTATTCGAGACTTGACGCCATTGTAAAAGCCAACCTTCGTACTCTGTATTGAACTACTTCTTTTTGAACTGTAGGCTTTTGCATTATAGGTATGAGGAATGATGGAAAAAATAATTTTTTTGATACGCATGAACTATTTCTCGCAAAGTTTATCGGTCTTATGAAAATGGTACTGAGAAACACAGGGTTAATCTAATAGGAAAACGGACTGGATAATACAAAAAAACGGAGCACAAAAAAGAGAAGCAAGTAGCCATGAGACCACGGAGCATGGCATGAGCGGGCAAGAAGCAAACGTAATAACAACGAGAGGTGTACAGAGGTAAGTTATGTCGGGAGCCTTTTCGGGGAGATAGTGGGAGGGAGAGATGCGGACTTTGGGAATTAGAATTTTTTAAAAGGACTCTGCATAAATAGAGTGCGGTCGTGACGGAAGGAATGGAAAGGGGGAACGGGGGTAGGAGGGGGGAGAGGGGAAGAACAGGGGTTTGAATTGGAGATACAGAGGAGGGAGGAGTTCCAAATGGATCGATTTCCATTTGCTCCTCCCCCCTTATCAATTGGCCTCCTCCACCGAATGTCTTCGTTCCCTCCTCCCCCTTGGTCACTCTGCATGCGGGCGCCATCCACAGTCCCGCGACCCCGCAACATTCCCATGAATTCGCTCCGATGACCCTATTCCTCCCACTACTACCTTCACCATTCTCATCTCTTTTTTTACATATAGTTTGGGATACGCCTGTTCCCTCCATCACCGTCCACCCTCCCCTCAACCCCCACGCGGATTCGCGGGAGCATGTGGTCATAGTTTCTATCCCGCCGCAAACCACCCTCGTAATCACCCACAGTTCGCTTCGCTATACCAAAAATGCTCTCCAGTTCATCCCCGTCGCGTCGCCTCAAAATTTCTCCCCGGCACCCCAATGTGCTCACAAATTCACTATCATCGCCATAGCAAATACGGCCACCCCCAAAATAGCCCCTCCCCACCGCAAAATATCCCCTCTGACTTAGTTTGTGCGAGATTTTTCTTTAGTCATAATGAAGACTATATTTAAAGTTTATTTGCAAGTTTTAACTATTTTAAGAAGCATGAAGTAAACATTGGGACACTAACAGCGCAAACACTTTACTTAAAATTAATTAAATTCTCAGATAAGTATCTAAATATACTTGTATAAGGTGTTACCTTGACTCTATTTTTTGGCACCGTAGGCTGAAAACGACTTTGCAACAGGATTTTTTTGCGATTCTGTAAACACTAGTGTGGTGAGCAATTCATTTATTTTTAATAGTTGAGAGACAGCATGCAAAAAGCCTGTTAAATTTTAAAGGAGATCAGTGCGTTATAAATACGTCACTTTTTAAATAAAGTCTCTTTGGAGTGTACAGTGTGTACACCCGTACCATTTCCCATGGAAATCGGCTGTAAGTCTTTTGCAAATATCTCGAACAGCATAGTGATAAGTAGCTGAGATTTTGTTCTAATTGGAAATATGAAATCTTTTTAAATAAAATGAGACCAAATTTATCGTATTTTATACGAAGTTATATCTCGTTCTAAATACCTTAAGAGAAAAAGAAATGATTCGAAAAATCCAAAATGAAATTTGTTACACGCTAAAGGATTTCGCAAAGGATCTGTGAAAGTGACGGAAGGGAAGCCATTCGGGTGGACTGCGGGGTGGTGGTGGAAAAACTGTGCAGTCAGCAAAGCGTATCGCCGAGGATGAAATCCCCCTTGGTTATCATGCTTAGAAAAAATCTGAGAATCTCACATTTTTGAAAAATAACTGATTTCCAAGATGAAGGCTCTTTGCATAACAAAAGCGTCTGTTGATTTTTGCATTGAACACGACTTCAATATTTCTTGGTAACAGAACAGCACCCATCAGCTCTAGTCTAGGAATATATGCAAAGTGAATGCAAAGTGAAGCCAGATTTCTTAGCCTTCTAAGAAAATGATTATTTACGCAAATAGATATAGATAATATTCTTTAATGTTAAAGTACCTACCACCAAATAGGTCATTGATATCACTATGTAATATTTATTCACTATTTCCTAAATTGTTCCTTGTTTTGTATTGTTCTATTGTTAAATGCATAAAGTCTATGAATTTCAATTTATGTTATATTGAGTATACGTTTGTGTAAATTGCAAGGCCAATGAAAATATTTATAAGTAGTTAAATTGACTGCTGCTGAACACAGCGTAATTAATGGATGGAAACCCATATACAGGTGCCTATGGGTGGCCAATACAGGTGTCCCCAATCAGGGTTGCCTAATTTCATTAAAATAATTGTTTTATAGAAATTGTATAGATAATATGTTGTGTGAAATAAAATATTATTATTATTATTATATTTAGGTTTAAAAGGAGCAACCCTGGTTTTGGCCATGAGTAATGATACTTGACCCCACTGATGGAGGTCTCCACTTCCTAAGTGTAGGTGTGGCAAAACTTGGTGGCACTTGCTCGAACAAAAAATGACGTCACGAAGCAGAGATCATACAAGAGTGGAGGGATAAAAGTTTTAAGGTTCTCGCTAGCAGTCCCCAAGTAAGCCCTTCGATAACTTTGCCCGCTTAATTCGTCCTCCGTGACTGAATACACTCCGCTGGCGAGTGCCACCAAGTTCCTCGATGCATCACAGAAGCCAAGCAGCTGAAATTCTCTATTTTCATCATGAGACGTGTTGCACGCTACTAACCTCGGGGTTTTAATGGCTGCTAAATCCGGAAGATGACATAGCTACGCCAAGTATTCAAAATTTAAGATGGATTCGGATCATCCCAATCCAAATCAATCTTCACAAGTCTTGTAGGAAATACTTGGCCCAGAAAACTGTCGGCGCTATCCATCCGAGTGGATCAAATAGTTTTGCGACTGCAGATAAGATACCTCGCTTAGTAGAAGCAGTTTAATTCAGTATTACATGATAAGAGAAATTGTCAGATCTCGAATCCCAATGAGTGCCTTGTGTTTTCACAATTTTGTGAGCATCGCGCTTGAAATTTAGGTCAGCTTCACGTAGACCTAAAGGCACATCATATAATACTTCAGGTCTATTTGAGGACCATTTTCGCAATTCGAACCCACCGCGGGAAACGGCCTGCCAGGATAGAAACACCGGTTCCCGATCAGTCACCGATGTTAAGCATCGTTGGGCTCGGCTAGAATATGGAAGGGTGATCCTCCGATTCGTCCGAGTGCTGTTGTCCCTGTCTGCGCGTGGCAGACAGTAAGTGCGAAATGACCCTAGCCGTCAAACACGTTAAACAAAAATGCTACTACTACTCGAACCCACCGCAACTTATTAGTGCTCGTAATACCTTCACCATGTTCATTGCATCAGATTGAGATGATGCTCCCGTCAAGAGATCCTTAGCATGAAAATCTTGCGATATGATAAATTCAGCAAGTGGGAAAGCTTCATCCTTTGCGAGTTGTTTCAATGTTCATATTGTTATCTAATGGGATGAGGTGAGGCCATATGAAATTGACTGCGAGGAATTCCTAACCGAAGATTGCCAAGGGATGTGCTGATATATTCTATGTTGAGGGAGTACCAAAATCATTCGATACATCTTACAAATATCGGCGACTAATGCTACAGAATGAAGGAGAAATATATTTATCAATAGATTTCGCCTCTTGCAGAATTGGACGGGGTGTTCTATACATATACATGTCTATTTATTTATTTATTTGTGTACAACAAACATATGCACACATTGTATACACTTGTGTACTTCACATGTTTAAGTGTAATACAATTTGTTTGGCAGGTGGCGAACTAAAGTAAAAGCATGCTCTGGATTTCAGTTTCAGAAACTTAAACAAATACATACAATATATACACATGTGAATTTCACCATAATTTTGAAAGAAGCTTTGAGCATGCTTTCGTGTAAATTCACCCTTTAGCACACATCCTGGAAGTTGTTCGCATTATGCTTTGTAGATGTTGGGAGGTACTCTTTCCCCACCCGCCCAATACCCCGCTCGCTCCCTATACCCGTCCTCCACTTCCACAGGGTCCCTATATCTAGCCCCTTCTCCCCGAAGTGTCCCTTGAGATTTTTTTATCCTAGTGAAGAGTAAGTATGTCTCCTCGGCCGTCCCATCTGTTACCGTGAATTGACAGCCCATCGATGTTTTTAGGCTAGATGAGAGCGATGGAAACAAGGGAGCCGTAATGAAAGAGGGGAGTCCCCATTTTGTGAGAGCAGTTAGCGTTATCGAGGGACGACCCATACGGCGGGGAAACTAACCCATCCCAACGCTCTTCCACCCCCCATCCCTCCTCACACATTGCTCTCCTTTAACCCCACCGACAGTGTGAGTGAAAAGGAGGGAGCCGTATGAAGGGCCGAGGTGGGCGAGAGAGACACACTGAAAATGACTTCACGCGTGTAGTTCTTTCCGAGAAGGAAATAATCCGGATCCCCTTTCTATTTCTGTTCGGGAGACTTTTATTTAACTCCTTTGAGTTCACTCATTTGGTATATGCACTCATGGGACTCACTGACCCTCAGGCCACTTCCTGTGAACCCGTAAGACTGGGATGGCTTTATATGACCTCATGTTTTCGTCACCTTTTTCGATATTATTGAATTGCCCTAAAGAATCCAAGAGAAAGGCAATTAATTAACAAGGGATTATTGAAGTTGCCTAGAGCCTTACCTCTCTGAAGTTTGCCTAATTGTTTCTTTCCCCTTTCTCACATGGTATAACATTTTTCTAGATGCCCCTCGTATACCTTTCACTATAATAAATCTTGATGAAAACCTTTTTCTACTTTTTTGTAAACACTTACGTTTCATTCAGTAGAAATGTAGAGTAACGACTCACGAAAAGTTATTTATCTTGCATTTTTGCTGTGATCTGTTGGAATAATAAGAGTATTCGTATGAGAAACATTTTCAAATTAAGCATTTCGTAGTTGACTTTAACCTAAAAGTTGTAACCCAAAATTAATACTAAAGAACTGCACATATTCATGCTTGCCGAAAATACGGTGATGAAATACATTGAAATTGTCGCAGGATAAATCGGCCTGGACAGGGAAAGGAACCACGGGTCTTTCACTTGAAATTATTGAAATTAGCTCAAAAAATACATATTGTTCAGCTATCGATTCCCTTGTATTTTTTTCATCGCAGGCCTGTACTATAAAGTTGAAACATTTATTGAATTCTTGCAAGCATTGTAATTAATCAGGACAAGACAGACTGAAATTCAGTTTTTTAATGCTTGTTTTTGTTGTTTAAGTTGTGTATATTCATTATTATTGACTTTAAAATGTGTGAAATAGGATTTAGTTTTTTTCCCGGCGAATTATATTAAGGAAGTTTTTTCGGGTCTCCCACCGGGATAAGTTTTTTTCTTTAATGTTCCATGATTTTGACTATTTAAAACTATTGTTTAAAATTGGTACATTTTATTCGTTCGTATTATTCATAATTAGTCATATAAAGTACCTACTGAGTATGATAAAGGTAAAATCAATTCAGTATTGTTACTTTCATGTATTGAACTATTTTCATACATGAGGGTATATCAGACATCCGGACGCCTATTAACTTCACAAACAAGTTTGCAATTATATAATGGCAAAACCAACGTTTTCTTTGTAGAATTTTTTATTTCTTTCCACATGTTTTTCATATTAGTCGGAGACTATGTAGCGGAAGACAAAATGTTTTGCCTTCACTACGTCTCTCATGATAACCAAGAACAAGCGCCATTGCCGAAGCGAAGGTTACATTTGAATTTGTACATTATTGATTCCTACTATCTTTCATTGTTCTTTTAATAGCCAAAAAGAAATTTTAATAGCTTTTAAGCTATTTTTCTTTGTTGCTATACATATATGAAGGAAACGAATGAGTTCCATGACTTTTGTCCTTGTAAATGAATATCAATGTCATTTCAACATCTACATATTACCCCGCAAGCCGCCTCAATAGGTGTGTGGCGGGGGGTGTTAGGACACCAGCCGTTTACATATAAAATGGACACGCTCCATTGAAATTACGCCTAGCATTTATTATAGTCCCTTATTGTTCGGGGGAAAAACGAATTCCCATACCTATCCGTTCGGCAAAATATCTCTCTTAATTTATCGTTTCTGTCGGACCTGGAAATATAATGGGGTTCTAATATGATGTTCTCCGTGTCGCTCTTATATAGATATCTATTCTCAATTGCTCAAGCAATCTAAGCCTAGCGCGCAGCCTCCGAGTCTCTAGCGGCCCCCAGCATAATTCGTTGAACATCTGTTTAACGCTGTCTGTACGCCCGTAGCTGTTTTTGACGAATCGCGCAGCTTTCCTTTGTATTTTATTAAGTTCCCGGATTAAGTCTTTCTGCACCGGATGCTCGCTGCATATTCAAGGTGTGGCCGGATGAGTGCGAAATAGCACCTCTCTTTTACTTTTTCATCCGAAAATCTTCCCACAATACCCTTGACGAATCCTAGCTTCTTCAGAGCTCTGCCACAAATATTTCTTATATGTGCTCCCCACGATAGGTCCGAAGTTATCGTAACTCCTAGATACTTTAGAACTACTACTAGATAAGTTATAGTAACTACTAGATACATTTGAAGCACAAGAAAATGCTTACCTACTTTCAATCTCATCATGTTGATGGAGGATCTTGAAAGAGGAATAGGCTTCATTAAAATATAAAAAATTGCTAATAAATATTAATTCAAAAATTAATCTCTAAATTTCAATTTTCAATCCAAAAAGGCTTTAAAGGAACTAGACTGAGGATCATGCATAAAATTCCCTGAAGTACTTACTCGCATTCTTGCTCATTGTGCCGGATTCCATGACGTTGAAACCGCTTTTTTAATACGTGGGTGATCACCTCAGGGGCATTCAGAGCATTGTTACGAAAGTCACCGGCAACGGACATTAAACTTTAGTAGAATTCATGATGAAAAAAATATCCTCCTGGACTAGGATACTTTTTGGCAGCTGAATTAGTTAGAGCACTAGATAAGAATTTGGGAAATATGGTTACGTCTACCGTAATAGAGACGACTCTTTGAAAAGCCTTTTCCATTTAGTCTCATACTTTTATGATTTATTACATAAAATTTTCTTTTTACTATTTCATGGACTGCCAAAGTTAAAACTTAGACAGTCCAGGCAAAGCGTTGCTATTATTTCTCTCGTTTGTCTGACTGAGCCAAGTCAAGTATGGAAGCAACTACGCCAACTTGGACTTATATCCAATAAGCAGCATTTGATGCCATTAAACCTTTCGCTAGACCAACTGAACGATTACTTCACCTCTGTTTCTTCCTCACTGTCAGGTAATTCCACAATCACAGTCACAGTCCCCCACGTCCCGTTTAGTGACACCAACTTTTACTTTGAACATGTTACCCCTGAAGTTCTGCTGAAGTTCCTTGCATACCCTAAATAAAAAGCTACAGGTACTGATGTCATTAAAAAATCCTTACCTTAAACCATGCCTGCAATTGTTGATATTTTTAATTACTTGCTCTCTTCCTCTAAATAACCCTCCTGTTGGAAAACTGCTTTAGTTCGACCGATCAACAAAGTTAAAAAACCAAATTCTCCTTCGGATTTCCATCCAATATCCAGTCTATGTGCAATATCTAAGGTTCTCGAGCGAATTGTGTACCAACAAACTGCAAATTATTTGACTGTTAAGAAAAGATTGCACCCATTTTAATCTGGTTTTCTTCAGGGTCTCAGTACCCAATCCGCCTTTTTAAAAGACACTGATGATGTACGGGGTGCGATTGATAAGAAAATGGTCACTGTTTTAGTGCTATTTGATTTTAGCAAAGCTTTTGAGCGGGTTAACCACTTAAAGCTTAAACAAAAAATGAAGTGTCTAACCTTTTCCTGTTCGGTTCTAAACTGGTTCCACGACTACCTTGTTTGGTGCCGCCAAGCTGTCAAAGACTCTTGTGGGAAAATATCCAAATGGAATGATGTCACCTGTGGCGTTCTTATAGGTTCGGTACTGGGACCTATGCTATTTTACATATGTCTTCTTGATCTTCCTGATAAATTAAAGCACTGTAAATATATGCTTTACGCGGATGATCTGCAAATTTATCGACATTGTCTTCCTCATGACCTCGGAAACACTATAGAAAAAGTGAATGAAGATAATACCTTCACATCCAACTGGTTGAAAATAATTACCTTTTCTTAAACTGTGCTAAAACCAAAGCCATTATCATAGGCTCCTCAAAGCTTGTAAATAAGATTTATCTTGACTTAATCCCTAATGTCAAACTGGGAAATATTAATTTTCCTTTCACAAACACAGTAAAAAATATTGGTTTGACAATGTCAACTAATCTCTCCTGGCTAAATCATGTCCATGACATTTCGTACAAAGTCAGCAAAATTGTGTATCAATTAAAACAAAATAAAGAACTGTTACCTAGGCTTGTGCGATGACCGATTTTGGTCATCGATTTTCGACGAAAAAATTTCATCGAAATGTTTCGATGACGATGGCTGTCATCGATCATCGAACAGACTGTACACGATGATCGATGACCATCGACGAATATCGATGATCGATGAATGTCGATGATCGATGAATGCCGATGATCGATGAATTACTATGATCGATGACTCTCGATGAACTGTGCAGTAGTGATGAGCGATATATCGCTGTGATTGAATCACCGATTCTGAAAAGTAGCAATCACAGCCTGTGACTAAATAATCGAAATCACTGTGACTGTGAATTCGGTGAATTTAGCCGATTTAGCTCAGGCTGCTACCGCTGCTACCAACTGCACCAGTGCAACCAACGAATACAATGCTACCACTGCTACTGAGTATTAACTGTGATTGAACGTGATCGCTACTTCTGTATCGTCTACCACAAACTTGAGGAAAAACATGAATTCCAAACATCCCACTGTGGCCCTGCCATCGTCATTAAGGCGCAATAGCTGGGGTGCTTATACTTTATACATGCATTTTAGATCTAAGGCGTTCAAATGAATGGAAAAAAATAAGAAAAATTAGTGATATAAGGATATCGATCATCCTCATCGAAGGTTCTCATCAACTCATCGACATCAATGATTCGCATCAACTCATCGGGATCGATGATTTTCATCGACTCATCGACATCGATGGTCGATGACATTCATCGTCATCGATTACAGTCATCGCACCGCGATGACTAAAATCATCGCCGATGACTTCGATTAATCGACTCATCGCACAAGCCTACTGTTACCTGTTGAAACCAGGAAACCATCCATGGTTTCCATGGTTTTTCCGCATTTCGATTACTGTTGTTTAGTTTATAATGATATCTCAGGTGAACTTGATTTTTTAACTTCAGCGATTACTAAACTCCTGTGTAAGATTTGTGTTCAACCTACGAAGAGATGTACATAATATGTATTTAATACATTATATCGCCATATCTCAATGGAATCGGATGGCTTTCTATTAAAAAACGACGGAAATATTACCTAGCTGCTTTCCTTTACGCATTGTTTTTTTATAAAAAGCCTGAATTTTGACATAGTCTATTCAATATTAGGCAAATAAATACCACTTTTACTACAAGAGCAGATGTAAATTTCATCTAATATCCTACTCATCGTATAACTCCTTTCCAGAAATCATTCCAGGATCCAATCTCTGGAATAATCTACCAGATGAAGTAAAAAATATTCGGACTTTGAAATCGTTTAAGGCATATGTTTATACTTTATTGCTTACCACCTCATTATATGGTGATATACCGCATCATTGGTGATATGAACAAAAATGTATATTTTTTATATTTCTTTGATTGTTTGTTCTTATTTTTATGTAACTTCTAGCTGTTCCAATAACTCCTTCTAACAATTGGTTCAATTCTGTGTGATTTATTGCTAAGTAACTGATGGGCTGTAATGTTACCTTTAGTTACAATTATGGAACTTATTATATTTTTTGGAATATTGTGTATGATATGTTTTTCTTTTTTTGAGCTTTGTATTATGGAAATCTTATGTTGTATTGGCTTGTTGCATTGGTTTATCGCGAGGAGCGAGCTGATTAAGTAAGTGAGCTGATTTAATGATTCTATTTTTGTACTGTAAATTTTTTTTGTTCTTAGAGGACCAATGTTCTATAGCAATAAATACCTTTTTCTACTTTCTACATGATTGAAAGCTACCAGCGCCACTCGTTAAGGATTTCAGAGAGCCTGCTAAACAAACGAGAAATGCTACTCGATGGTCTATGTCTTGCATTTTGGTTCCTTTCCTTGCTTTATAATACAGCATAGGGATATAATTATATCCTCCGTACTAGTATAAAGTTCATAAATTAGAACTCATATTGTAACATGAAATTTGAATTTTCTGCTCTCTATGGACTTAAATTCTAGTCTTTTTAATAGCTTAGTCACAGTTTTGGCCTTTTTATAAGTTTTGAACGAAGCGTCTTCCTTTGTATTTCCATTTTGTTCAACTCATAAGGTAAAACTTTTTATGGCACTTTTTTTTAATGCTTTCTGCTCATTCAAAATTGGCCTCTTTGGAGCAAAATAAGATCTTTATTGCGCATTTTATTGAGTATTTATTAAAAGTTGATCAAGTCACAGGCAATAAGTCGAGCTTATATAAACATTTGGGAATAGATATGTTTATTTATTTTATTTGCCGCTGGCGGCATTTCCTCAAAGAATGCTAAATGTCAACCCTAGCCAATTACCAAAACTTTTGAAAATTAAAATCATGGGTATACAGGAAGTAGAAAACTGTTTTGTGTATTCATTATTTGCCCATGATAAATCCCCGAATAAATTCAACGAAATTTAACGGATATACTTAAAAATTCGAAATAAATTTCGCCGAAAGCCATATTAATATCCGGAAAGACTTCGTCCTTTTTATCTTTGATTCATTAGTTTTGTCACGAGTGAGTGGACTGAGCTCTTTTCACTCGCTACTTTTCCAGGAAGCGTATTGATGTTTTATGTAGACGCTCAGCTTTCCAACAAAAACATAATATTAAAATCTGGAGGTTAATGAAAGTTCACATGAATGGAGTTTAATTGATACCAGTCTATTTGGCAGAATTCTTTCTCTTCCTATTGCACTTCACCTCCCGACAATGGGTAATCGAATGTAGTGGATTTCCAATTCCTTATTAGGTGGCATGTGAAAATAGCTACGTGTACAGCCATCCGTCTATCGTAAGGGGCTGTGGTCCTATGGGTGTCATCTATCGAGAGAAGCTTAATGCCTACGCCAGGCTCATCTCCATTACTCAAATAGTCCTTCGCTCACTGACCTATCTACCTATCCATTACGGCGCCAACAATCAGAAATTCCTTGAACAGCCAATCAATCACTAGTGATTGAAATTTTTTCAAAAGAATATTGTAACAAAACACCTATCCCGATACCCAGGAAAAGATAATATTTGGTAGAATTATAAATCAATTAAAAAATTGCCATTAAACTGAAACCAAGGACCAGAAATTAAATAAATATTGAGGGAAAACGAAACTAGGGAACGGGAAAAATAAATAAAGGAGAGGATTATTGTAAAAGGAGAAAGAAGAGTGTGCACGCAAAGATATATACTGGAATAAAACCAGAGAAAATCAATTTCACCTTACGGGACTCTCAAGGATTACAATAATTGTCTATGTCTATATATCTTTCACATTAAATGAGAAATGTGCTATTTATTAGAAATCTTTGACTTACCCATTTTTAAGATGAGCACAACGGTTTGTATCCAAAACTCCTTGCAATGACTCACCAAAAATGCATCTAACAATATGTATAATTAGGAGTTTTGGATACAAACCGTTGTGCTCATCTTAAAAATGGGTAAGTCAAAGATTTCAAATAAATAGCACATTTCTCATTTAATGTGAAAGAGATATAGACATAGAGATGAAATATCTATTGATGATCTCTAATGCTTTAGATCAATATATTTTGAGTGAACAGCTCTGCGTATTTGATAGCGAATAGAGTAATAGGCATTTTGTTTATGTACATATGACAAAGTTATTTTCGGTTGCTTGGTTCACAAGTTACTTAGGTAGGTACTATTTAATTGCTAATGGATGTACAGTTACGGTGTGAAATATTTTTCATATCCAATTTCGTTATCACGTAAAACCAGTATCATACCAGTATCATCTTCAAGTCTCCAAATGAGTCACATATTTGCATTTAGCGGGTAAAGTAAACTAGAGAGAACTAGGAAGGAACGTGTTACCGGGGGGATTAAAGCAATGTAAGGCATGAAAACGAGTAAATTTGGGCAAAATTCAGCAGATATTGGGCAATCAAGGATGACACAGTGCTAAATAACTTCACTGTGAAAGTTGTCGCTCAATATTATCGTTTAAAAGGGCCCATCCATGGGATATATATATATATATAAACTTTGCCACAGGTGGGGCGGAATTAAATACAGAAACACAAAAAAGAAGAACACTCACAATATACGTTCTGATATTTCGGCAGCCGAGAAGCTGCCTTTCTCACAGAACGTATATTGTGAGTGTTCTTCTTTTTTGTGTTTCTGTATTTAATTCCGCCCCACCTGTGACAAAGTTTATTTAAATTATCGCGTGTGTGATTTTCCACGAACTCGTATATATATATACATATATATATATATATATATATATATATATATATATATATATATATATATATATATATATATATATATATATATATATATATATATATATATATATTCATACAATCATAGGAAATGGAAAGGGATAGGAACACATAAAAGGACGAACACAGGGTTTGGTGGGGAAGATGAAAATATGTCGAATCCAGATAGAAAAAATTTCACCTTACCCAGGATTCGAACCTTTAATTGCGTGCCTTTAAACGCACTGTTCACCTCTGTATTTTGTATGTCTGCATTCCTCTTTACCTTTCCCCTTCCACTTGTGTTCGTCTCCTATATGGTGGGTGAAAAAGCTCCTGCGTGCCATCTCTCGGCCGCTAAAGTTGAGCATGGGGTGTGACATAAAACCCCGTCGAATTCAGCAGTTAATTGAGTAGCCTTGCTGGTGTAACTGGTAGCACACTCGACCGGCAATTGGGAGATCCAGGTTTGAATCCTGGGTAAGGTGAAATTTTTTCTATCTGGATTGGACACATTTTCATCATCCCCACCAAACCCTGTGTTCGTCCTTTTATGTGTTCCTATCACTTTCCATTTCCTATGATTGTATGAATTTATTCGCGACTTTGAGCGTCTGATTTTCGAATGGATGAGTGTGTATATATATATATATATACACTCATCCATTATACACTCCTCCATATATATATATATATATATATATATATATATACTCACATATATATATATATATATATATATATATATATATATATAAACACTTGACAGGGGGTGGGGAAAGAAAAGTAAAAAGAGAGAGAGGACTTACTGGGACGTTTCGGGCATGTAGGCCTTTCTTCAGCTGTAGAAAATTGAGAAGTCAGCTGAAGAAGGGCCTACATGCCTGAAACGTCCCAGTAAGTCCTCTCTCTCTTTTTACTTTTCTTTCCCCACCCCCTGTCAAGTGTTTTTATTATATTGTGGCCTATTGGCGAAATTTTCGTTTCGTGTATATATATATATATATATATATATATATATAATGTTAAAGGCCACTCAATGTTATATATATCCCATGGATATATATATATATATATATATATATATATATATATATATATATATATATATATATATATATATATATATATATATATATAATGTTAAAGGTCACTCAATGTTATATATATATATATATATATATATATATATATACTAGTAAATTGGTGCTTGCAGTTTGCAAGCGAAAGGCGTATGATAGTGCATTGTAAGTCATTAAAAACGAAAGCAGTATAGTCTTACTACTCATGTCAATTAAAATATTGAGGTGCATTGCTGACCTATGAATATAATTATGAGAATATAGCAGTAAACGAATAGGCACATAATATATATGCTTTGTTCTTCTTGGTAATCGCTAGATTTCTTCTATAATTTACATGTCATTGAGCAATGTTGAAGAAATATATTAGTTATTGAAAATAGTTACAGTTATTTGTCCGTTATTAATTCAATCAATATCACCCTAACTAAGTACAATGGATTTTCAGATTTCATTTTTATTTTTGTTGATCTCAATTAATATAAACAAATAGAACCTTTTAAACAAATGGTATAATATTTGAATTTATAATTTCTAAATCCACACGTCAATGCAACATGGTTCATTATCGTTTTACATGGTTTGGACTTGTAGAACAGCGTTTCCAGGTATATTTCAGAAAGGAGGTGCAAGGATATAAGTTAACCGGAAACACAGAGAAAGGGAATCCCAGGCAAATGGAATATATTTGCAGGTGTTAATCAATTCATGGTCTCCAACTAATACATTTTCTAAACATCCTTTTAATGAGAGAGCTTGTGACTATTTCCTTGATTTTAATATAATATCAGAGCATTACTACGGTTTATATATGTGTGTAATACTATGTTATTTATGGATATATTTTTGATTAATAATTCTATTCCTTTCGCTCATAGTTTGCAAGAATACAATGTTAAAAATTACTGTTTATATATGTATCATCATAAAACATTTTGAATCGTGTATGTCGAAGGCATATTATCGTTAAAATCTATTGAAATACGCACTTATGTATGCTTTATAGCCAGTATAAGGTACTGGAAATCTCGGGAACAATGGAAAAATTGCTTAGCAACGAAAATGAAAAAGATCGAAATTTGTAATAATTTTGCATTAAAAACTTCAAATATTTCAATTTATCGATCGAAAGTGAAAAATCGGTTGCAAGAATTAAATTCTTTGATGTATTGGCCTCATTTCAGTGAAAGAATGAAACTTGTATCTCAATTATTTCATATTTTAATGAATGAAAGAAAATTACTCTGCACGGAAATTATTCGTTTCTCCCACTTAAACCCATTAAAAAACAAAATCCTATCTGGACTCGAAACTAATGAAAAATATTGGAATTTTCGATTTTTTCCTGACTCGATACCAAATTAAAACCATCCCTTAAAAATTTCAACCTTCTATCTCAATTAGAAATGCCCAGGAATTCGTATCAATGAGTGAGTCAGTCAGTCAGTGAGTCAGTTTTGTAGCTTTATATGTGTAAAACTTGTAAATGGGTGCTTGCAGTTTGCAAGCAAAAGGGGAAAATTGTATGATAGTACTTTGTAAGTCATTAAAAACGAAAGCAGTTTAGTCTTACTACTCATGGAAATTAAATTATTGAGGTGCATTGGTGTTCTATGATTATGAGAATATAGCAGTAAACGAATAGGTACATAATATATATGCTTTGTTCTTCTTGGTAATCGATAGATTTCTTCTATAATTTACATGCCATTGAGCAATGTTGAATATATACCTACTTATAAGTAATTGAAAATTGTTACATTTATTTGGCAGTTTTTATTTCAACCAATATCAACCTAACAAAGGACAATGGACTATCACATTTCATTTTTTTTTTTTTGATCTCAATTAATATGAACAAATTGAACCTTTTAAACAAATGGTATAGTATTTGAATTCTTAATTTCTAAACCCAAGGGATAATGCAACATTGTTCATTATCGATTTACATGGTTTGGACTTGTAGAACAGTGTTTCCAGGTGTATTTCAGAAAGGAGGTGCAAGATTTAAGTTAACCGGAAACAGAGAGAGAGGAAATCCCAGGAAAATGGAGTATATTAGCAGGTGTTAATCAATTCATGGCCTCCAACTAATAAATTTTTGAAACATCCTATTAATGAAAGAGCTTGTTACTTTCTCCTTGACTTTAATATAATATCAGAGCATTGCTGCGGTTTATAGAATTGAGAGTGTAATACTATGTCATTTATGAATATATTTTTGATTAATAATTCTATTCCTTTCGTTCATAGTTTGCAAGAATACAATTTTAAAAATTACTGTATACATATGTATCATCATAAAACATTGTGAATCATGTAGGTCGAAGGCATATTATCGTTATAAGCTATTGAAATACGCACTAATGCATGCTTTATAGCCAGTTATAGGTACTGTAAGTCTCGGAAACAATGGAAAAATTGCTTAGCAACGAAAATGAAAAAAGATCGAAATTTGCATTAAATTTGCGTTTAAACTTGAAATATTTCAATTTATCGATCGTTAGAGAAAAATCGGTTGCAAGAATTAAATTCTTTGATCTTTTGGGCTCATATCAGTAAAATAATTAAACTTGTATCTCAATTATTTCATATTTTAATGAATGAAAGAAAATTACTCTACACGTAAATTATTCGTTTTTCCCATTTAAACCCGTTAAAAAAACAAAATCCTATCTGGACTCGAAACCAATGAAAAATATTGGAGTTTTCGATTTTTTCCTGACTTGACACCAAATTAAAACCCTTCCCTGAAAATCTCAACCTTCTAGCTTGATTAGAAATGCCCAGGAATTCGTGTCAATGAGTGAGTCAGTCAGTCAGTTTTGTAGCTTTATATATATAAATATATATATATATATATATATATATATATATATATATATATATATAACCATTCATTCATTCACTCAAACCGCTCACAGGCGTAAATAAATAATTTCGTTCAAACAGAGGGTGAAAGTAAGAGGATAGGAATCACACAAAATTGTGAAGTCCAATGGTGGTGTGAAGATGATGATGGCCGATTCACAGTGAAAAAAATTATATATATATATATATATATATATATATATATATATATACCAGTTACTGGTCTGTTCCACTTTTTGTCGGTTCCGATTATCAGTCATAAATATGTATTTTACACTTACTTTTCTTTTCTCAAATTTATCAAGACAATATAACTTCTTCCTTTTTCCTATTACTTTGCGAGTACATAGAATCTGCTCATTTAGCAATGTTTGCTTCAGTGGCTTTGTTTCCAATTACTGCGAAAATGCGAAAGAATGGTATGCTTTCACACGCACGGGGGCAAAGACCAGGAGTGTACACCAAGGGAATAAAATTAACCATGAAAAAAGCATTTGGTTTGGCCGGGATTTGAAGCCGAATTTCCCATTTGCCACTCCCTTGGTGTTAAATACATTTGCCTATCAATGTTTTTGTTTTTTAATACATCCTTATAAAATTAGGCCACTCAATGTTATTTGAATACATTTTATTAAAGCCATAAGCCGATGCGGAATACTAAATGCATGATGCATGGATGGTATTGTTATGGTTAGCTGGAATATCCATATACGAGGGTAACAGGGTTTCTAGTGACCAAAATACCTCCACCATGCATAGTTTGGTATAGTTTCACCCCTGATCCCCACTTTCTGCTGAATTGGATAGTTGCCATTGAAAATTCATTTGAGGATACCATTTTTTGTTATATCGAAAACACCGATGATATTATATGTTAGAGAGTTTCTCAGAACATTATTAACTTTTTTACGCAATATTAAAAACACTGAAATATTGAACATGTTTTCATGTCATGAAAAAGAGAGTATATATTATACCCTTCTATTTCAAAGTCATATTGCTTCTGTTACGTTACATCATGCTCAGAAATAATGTGTTTTGAAGAGCGGTGTTCAATCTTAAGCTGGTGCTTCCCTTCTTGAAGAGTTTGGCCGCTGAAGTCAATTTAATTTTCCTTAGAAGTTGGCGATGTAAATTGTTCCCTGTAACACATCCTCTTAATCTTAAAAAATTCCGTTAAAGATGATGCCGAAAGAAATTGGAATTAATAAAGAAAAATTTGAAGCGAACTTCACACGCCTCATAATGATTTAACCTTTTGCAAATACATAGCCACAGAGAATCACAGACCAATGCCACAAGTCGAGTTGATCAATCTTGAAAAATAGTTTCAACTGGAGGAAAATATAGATTTGATTTTCAGGTATTGCCCTCATTTGTAAATAAATAGTTATAAAAATGGAATGAATCATAGGTAGTTTACCACTGGTTGCAAATATCACAGTATTTGTTAAAATAGAATAGAAGATACCCCACAACTAATAGGGAGTGCATGTATATACCAGAATTTTCTTTTATCATGTTCAAGATACTTCAATGGTTTTTAAATTTTCCAACTTCTGTAATGTGAGAAATTTTCCTTTCATAATTGATACTAAAATTTTAATTGAGGCTTTTATCCATTATTTGACAAGCATATAAATGTGACTAATATGATTTAATTACCTTTTGGGGAATAATATGCGCAGTAAAACTTTTTTGTAAACTGGAATTTAAATACGGAGAAACTGTTTCATCATGATTATAATATAAAATAAAGCAAAATGCATAAATGGCCTCTTAATTTTATGACGTATATTCTAAAATATAATTCCACCTCTAATAATGCATTTTTGTTAGTAACTCACAACAGGATCAAAACTCTCCCCTCGGCCATTTAAGGGTCCACTGAGGGTAACGGTTGGATTGTTAAAATATTATGAATATCGTAACGTTCCAGGTAATCAGAAAATCATTTTGAGGAATAAACAAACGAGAGATAAAATCCCAAATGGATTTAAGGTTAAAACTCTGAAAACTATGCATGAGAGAATATATCTTGTGCATTGCATTTGTTAAAAATGTGTAACAGAAAAATTTATTGACAATCAATAGTTTTCCTCATATTTTCAATGTCGACTACCAAAGTAGAACACCTTCCTGATTAGAAAAAAAAGATAATCACTGCGATGCGTACTTTATAACATTTTTTTCAAACATTTTAGATCACTGTTGATGATTTCTCTCTGGATAATTTCCCAACCGGAGCGTGCATAAAATACAAAAATCATGAAGTTGACGGTTATCCTGTTCGAGCAATCAACTGATATTTTAGCATCATATTCTAGTCGATTTCACTCATTAAGGGGGGGGTCTTTTCCCTCTATGAACTCCGTTTTCCTTTATCTGAACTAGTTGCTGGAAAGCAAATTTAAAAATACCTATCATTTGCTAAAGTACTAGGTTTTGAACCAAGTGTGTAGTTAGAACCAATTCCCTACTTTGTTGCATTCCCCCCCTCTAAACATCCCGGTGCGACACCACGTGACCATTCCAGTCCCTCTTACACTCCCCCACCCCCTCCCAACTCAGGAACTTTGTTGCAGTCTTTTAGACAGCCAGGTACAATTCTCAACTCATCCCAGTTCACCCACACCCACGCCCCTCCCTACTTTGTTGCACTCCCCCTTAGACATATAGGTGCGACACCAGTGCCCATCCCCGTCCCCCCTCCCCTATAACACAACTTCCCCTCACTTCCCTTCTTTCCCCGCTTCACTTCCCCTACCTTGGAGCGGTACTTCTCAATATTCTACAGCTGAAGAAGGGCATACATGCCCGAAACGTCCCAGTAAGTCCTCTGTCTCTTTTTACTTTTCTTTCCCCACCCCCTGTCAAGTGCTTTTACTATATATATATATATATATATATATATATATATATATATATATAAATATAAAAGGAAAGGAAATAAATATAAAAGTATATGCTAGCAACAAGGCGTTGAGGTTGGGGAAGGATAGGAAAGTAAATCAGTGGACACTCACAGGCAGATGATCCATGACGACACCGGTGTCCACTGCTTAGGGGTAGCTTTCGGGCTAAGGACCCTTCTTCAGCTGGAGGAGATTCTCTCCTCCAGCTGAAGAAGGGTCCTTAGCCCGAAAGCTACCCCTAAGCAGTGGACACCGGTGTCGTCATGGATCATCTGCCTGTGAGTGTCCACTGATTTACTTTCCTATCCTTCCCCAACCTCAACGCCTTGTTGCTAGCATATATATATATATATATATATATATATATATATATATATATATATATATATATTATATATAATATCTTCTGAGAAACCGCACTCGGCGAATAAAAACACAAATATAAATATACTTTTAAAACACAGGCACACGAAAATTAAAACGACACTCACAGAATAATTTGCGGACGTTTCGACGGGCAAGCCGCCATCGTCAACGACAAGAGACTAACTAGTGGTCTGTTACCTCGGGTGGGGGGGGAAGCGGAACAGGAGAAGGGAAGGGGAATAGTGGGGAGCGGGAGCAAGGGGTTGCTATTGGTCAGTGGGCCAAGTTAAGCCCGGGCGATTCAAATGCTCTTAAGAACCAGATGAAAGCCATCTCGCGAGTCCTCAATTCAATATTAGCTGCTGATTCGGGGAGGGCTTCTAATATAGAGAGAGAGAAACATTTATTGAAGGTCTTATGATGGGAAGCGGTATGTTTAGGAATGGGATCAATGAAGGGAGGACATGTGGTGGAGTGGCGGTGCCCATTCATTCGTATTGAAAGCGGGGTAGTACATTCGCCAACATAAAATGCCGGGCAGAAATTGCACGAGAGACGGTAAACGATATTTGTGGAAGTACAGTTGGCTGCTGAGGAAGATTTATTGGAAGAGGGCGTAGCAGAAGAGCGTAGGAGGGAGCAACATTTGCACCGAGGAAAGTTGCAAGTTGTGGAGAGTGGTGGAGAGGGGGCGGTCGGTTGAAGGGTGGGTTTCGTAGATTTTAAGATATCTCGCAGGTTTGCGGGACGCTTAAAAAATACTGTGGGACATGAAGGTAATAGGAGGGCAGTGGAATTATTATTCTTTAAAATTAGGTATAGATCGCGGAGGATGTTTCTGATTTTATGGGAGCCAGGTAAGAATGTGGTGATGAGGCTTAGTCTGTCAGGATGGTGGGTTTTGGCCCGAGGGGTGTAATTGGCAGAGGGGGGCAGGATTTGATTGGTAAGAAGCTTTTTGGGGTACTCACGTTCTCTGAGGGAGTGATATAGGTTATCGGTGTATTGTTGAAGGGAGTGGGCGTCGTTACAAATTCTGTGGCCGCGGACAGAGAGGGAATATGGAATATGGAGTCAGAGACGGAAGAGGTGAAAGAAACCGAAAAGGAAGAGTTTAGCACAGAAATGAAGGAAGATAGAGATTCACGGCCATGAGGCCAAAGAACAAATATATCATCAATATAGCGGGCCCAGAAGAGAGGTTTGCCCAGAACGCCCTAAACCACATCTTCCCTCCACCAACTTTATTGTTAAATTAACAGAATTAGTATTAACTAAAAACGCCTTTTCCTTCAACAATCAAGTTTTCCTTCAGATCAAAGGGACCGCCATGGGTACTCGCATGGCACCTTCTTATGCAAATCTATTCATGGGCCATATTGAAAGCACTTTTCTCAAAAACCAACCCCTCAAACCTCTCTTCTGGGCCCGCTATATTGATGATATATTTGTTCTTTGGCCTCATGGCCGTGAATCTCTATCTTCCTTCATTTCTGTGCTAAACTCTTCCTTTTCGGTTTCTTTCACCTCTTCCGTCTCTGACTCTTCCATCACATTTCTGGATGTTAATATCCTACTAAAAAACAACTACTTCATCACCTCAGTCCATAAAAATATACTAACCATAACCTTTACCTTCATTTTAATAGTTGCCATCCACCACATACCAAACGCTCCATTCCATATTCCCTCTCTGTCCGCGGCCACAGAATTTGTAACGACGCCCACTCCCTTCAACAATACACCGATAACCTATATCACTCCCTCAGAGAACGTGAGTACCCCAAAAAGCTTCTTACCAATCAAATCCTGCCCCCCTCTGCCAATTACACCCCTCGGGCCAAAACCCACCATCCTGACAGACTCAGCCTCATCACCACATTCTTCCCTGGCTCCCATAAAATCAGAAACATCCTCCGCAATCTATACCAAATTTTTAAGAATAATAATTCCACTGCCCTCCTATTACCTTCATGTCCCACAGTATTTTTTAAGCGTCCCGCAAACCTGCGAGATATCTTAAAATCTACGAAACCCACCCTTCAACCGACCGCCCCCTCTCCACCACTCTCCACAACTTGCAACTTTCCTCGGTGCAAATGTTGCTCCCTCCTACGCTCTTCTGCTACGCCCTCTTCCAATAAATCTTCCTCAGCAGCCAACTGTACTTCCACAAATATCGTTTACCGTCTCTCGTGCAATTTCTGCCCGGCATTTTATGTTGGCGAATGTACTACCCCGCTTTCAATACGAATGAATGGGCACCGCCACTCCACCACATGTCCTCCCTTCATTGATCCCATTCCTAAACATACCGCTTCCCATCATAAGACCTTCAATAAATGTTTCTCTCTCTCTATATTAGAAGCCCTCCCCGAATCAGCAACTAATATTGAATTGAGGACTCGCGAGATGGCTTTCATCTGGTTTTTAAGAGCATTTGAATCGCCCGGGCTTAACTTGGCCCACTGACCAATAGCAACCCCTTGCTCCCGCTCCCCACTATTCCCCTTCCCTTCTCCTGTTCCGCTTCCCCCCCCACCCGAGGTAACAGACTACTAGTTAGTCTCTTGTCGTTGACGATGGCGGCTTGCCCGTCGAAACGTCCGCAAATTATTCTGTGAGTGTCGTTTTAATTTTCGTGTGCCTGTGTTTAAAAAATATATTTATATTTGTGTTTATATATATATGTTTTATAATAACCGTTTCCTTTTAAACAAAGAGGAAAGCGTTACACTATTTTACAACTAAATAGGACTCGTGCATTATTTCACCGGCCACATCTTTATAAAATGCGTCCCTATTTTTCAAGTTAATTGCTGTAAATCGCTTTATGATGAATGTCTGCCTGGCAGTGACTTCAATTTGAACTCGGGACCAACTAACAACTAGTCAAAAGCAAAGATTAGAAAATTCTATTAACATTACAAATAGCTTTATCTGGCAGAATGTATGACAGCATGCCAATTTATGCTCGAAGTTGCCATGTGACCTCTGAGGGTTGCAATGTAACATTTACAACAATAAATGTCGCAACGGCAGAAAATTTTCACCAAATTGTTACAAACATAATCAAGTTGAATATTCATTGCATTGCGATCATTCCTATTGCACTTCAAAATCATCCGATAATTTTAATGTCGATATTTAAATCTTGATTTCTTAGCGCCACTACTTGAATTTGGAACTACTGAAATGGAAATCGATCTCTCCACATCACCGATACTTCTAACTTTATTTTTGATCCTAAAGGCATTTCCTCACTTTTCGATCAATCCGTAAAGCGGTGCATCCTGGGATCCCTCCCCGTTACTTTTATTGTATTTTTGCCCTCAGTCTTTTGGACATGCACAACGCGAGGATGTGAGTACCGTGACTTACTGAAACGGCTGAGAAAGGCGGCAAAGGGAGAGTGTGTGGAAGCGGAAAGAGGAAGAAAGAAATGGAATACGGGAACTGGAAACGAGTGAAGGAAACACGGCGAGGAGCGCGACAATGAATTTGGGGAGAGGGTTTTTTTTAGAAGGTGGGTGAGAAGAGGTTGCTTTTCGACGGGACGGGAGGACTGGGATGATGGTGGAGTTCAGTATTTTCCCTCTTTTCCTCCCAAACCGTCCCAGTCTTTCCCACCCCGCTCCCTCCCCCGTCTCCTCCTCTAGCTCCAGAACTCCACCGCCGGAGGCCTTTTCATGTTTCCGCCCCCCCCGTGTGGAGTGAGAAACACAACTGGTTGCATGGGGAAGAAGAAGGAGGGAGGAAAGACCGGGGGTTGGGAGAAAAGTCGTAGTCGGCGGATGCGATGTCGTCGCGAGATACGTGAAGGTGACGAATGCGTTTGGTGGGGGGAATGTGGCGGGGTGGGTGGAAGTATTTAGATTGTGCGCTGGGGGGAGCCCTGAGGAGGTATTGGTATAGGGCGCTCATGAACTGCAGCGCAGGATGAAGTGGAGGAAGAAGAGGGGAACGCCGAGAGCTGTCGCACAATTTCTCCTCCGATGGAATGACAGCGAAGTCTTTTCACCCGACACCCAAGGCGAAACCCATTGCTCTCTCAAAGAGCAGTGACGGAAGGACTAGTGCCTTAGTTTCTCCCATTTATATCGCGAGCTGGAAACGAAGGCACTAATAGCAGTGCTTAATGCTACCTACTTTGACTAGAAAAATAGAATTCAACGTTTTAAGCAGAGATCTGTAGTTGGGGAGATCTGGTTATAACGTTACATTCTTTTTATTGCGTCAGATTTGGTGGCAAAAAGTGAATATGATGTAAATACCTCTTGTACTGTAAAGAATATTGGAGATTTTTGGTCCACATACTCTAAATGTGCAAAATGGCACAGGTGTGGAAAGGAGAAGTGAAAACGTTTTATCAACGTACAACAGTATTTCCAAGTTTGGATATCCTCAGACCATTGACACAAATTTTTAGACATTTGGTTTTGATTGGTTAATAAAGTTCATGATTCTATTAATGAACTGATTTTTTAAAAATTCTAGTTATTTCGTATTATTATTAGCGTGGATGATGAATTATGATAGGGGAACTATGAAATGAAGTATTGTATTATCGACCTCTTCATGGAATGTAAGATTTGTATCTCGAGGATAGGTCAAAAATTTAAAAACTATAACTCCTTGCCAACGTTTCGGTGTATGATTGACACCATCTTCAGGGCTACAATTTACCGTTCAACAACATTATTAATGAAGTAACTTAAAAATATCACAAGTTTCACCTTACAAATTAAAGTATCATACACGTCATTACAATATACAAATAAGAATTACCTCGGATTTAGCCAGGAACATCATGTTTCAACAATCCACATCTCCAAATAAAACTGTATGATATTTTTCCGGATAAGGAGCTGTGAAATGGTTATAAGCTGCATTAAAAATAACGAAAAGCCAACTAATTCTACTGCTGCTCCCACATTAGATTCCGAATAAAGTATTCAATAATAGCGGAGGCGATAATTCATAAATATTAAAATGTGTATATATTCATGATTGGATTTGGCGAGTGCTTCCATGAAGGTACACTGGTACATGTATCAATAAATGACCCAAGCCTGCACTTTGGCAGTAAACATGGTATCAAATGAGGGCTCCATAAACGATTTAAAGAGCATCTTGGCAATAAAACATTGCGAAGTCCTAAAATATGGTCCCTCTCCGGACCTCATGGAAAAAGGAAGAGACAAATTGAACCATCTCCTGGCATGTAAATCTTGTTCAATATTCCGTAAAGTGTCACGTGGTGGGTAGGGGAGAGGACGAGGAAAATTGCACACGTGTAGAATGTGGGCGGGGGAGAGGAAGCGACGATTGCGCGGTAAACTCCGTCGGAATCAATTGGAAGATGTCGTGAGCAGCCGTCTCTGGCAGCGTTCCCAAGACTCCCAAGCAAGGTTTACGGCCGTCCCACGGACACTGTCACCGGCACGGCGGCGGTGGTGGGTTACCAAGCCGGCCGGCATTTTTCCTCCGTACCCCCCCTGCCTTCCCTCTAACTTCCCCCTCTCCTTCTGCTTTTGCCATCTCTTCCTTCCACCTTTGCTTCGTTCGTAAGAATCCTACTCGTGGGTGGGATGACAAGACATTCGTCCATTAATTTTTCAACCGCAGATATGGCACGCGACTTACCCCGTCTAACTGCAGCTTTCCACGTGGGAACGGAGGTAGAAACTGATGGAGGCGGTGTTTGCCGGCAGATGTATAGTTTCAAGGGTTTTGCCGTCTTGTGACGGAGAAGGATTGCAGGGAAGAATGATATCACAAGTGGAATGGGCGTCTCGATGTGTGATACGAGCTGTTGAGCTCATTTAATGAATGGAAAAAGTGAAGTGGAAGCATGGCTTTTTGTTGATTTCCTTCGCTTCGTTCCAGTGACAACGATGCATGCATCTCCAATGAAAGTGATGGAATGACATTCTAATTCTTATGTGAGAATAAACCGAAGGTTTCATTCGCTTTTGAGTCTTTCCGATTGATGACGCATTGGAAGTGAAAGGTTTGAGGTACTCATATGTGGCGTTACTAACCGCCCTAATTTTTCTGGACATATCCTCATGCGTTACGTGTATTGAACTGTGTTGGGGTTTTTGTTGGAGTGAAAATTTTTAAAGATTTTACCCTTCAACGTTGAAAATCTCTGATTATTTTTGTTGCATTCAGCACGAGAGAAGTTTTCTCCCTGGAGGTTTTCAACGTTTAGGAAGAGCGGCTGGCCATTGTTAATCGCGAGCGGAAGATATCATCGACTTTAACTAATGCCGATGACTGAGCCGCAAAGTATGGCGGAAATTTCAAAGAAGAATAATATTTTTAGCTAAGAATAATAAGGGAATTACAATATAAGCTTAACAAATAGTTAATGTATGTCAAATAGTTTTATTCACTCCATCTTTTAGTATCCTTCAGTTATAATACATGGGTGCTCAAGTCTACGTCATAGCTGTGAGTGATACCTATTTATCATAATGGCTTGATATCGTATCTTAAAGGTATTTCACAGTATTATAAGTATTATAGAGACAGTAGTATTGGCAATCATACCGTAACTTGGGTTATGAATTCTTGCGAAATCTTCATGAAATTACAAATAAAACACTATAAATGTCTAACCATTGTGCTTGCACAAATGATGTGGTACGCAGTTACACGCACGGGTGCGACGTTATACACCAAAGACGGTGTAATTCGCCATAGAAAAATCATTTGACTTGACCGGGATTCAAACCCGGATCTCCCAAGTGCCGGTCTGGTGTGTTAGCCAGTTACACTAACGTGTAGCTGGCTATGACCAAAAGTGTAACAGTCTAACCCACCTGACCGGCAATTGGGAGATTCGGGTTCGAATCCCGGTCAAGTCAAATGATTTTTTGTTGGCGTATTTCATCGTCTTTGGTGTAAAACAGTATAAATTGGAAGGCATACAGTGAAGTAAATAAGGGTGTCGTTAAAGTCCTTATTTCCTTGAGGCCAAATTGTAGGACTGCCAAATCACATTCGGCTAAAGAGATTTGGTATTCCTACCCATTTGAGTGTATTCAAAATGGATTGATGCAAGCAAAAAATCAAATGGCATAAAAATGTCTTAGTATTATTAATTTTTTCGAGTATAACCCAAAAAAAGAAGAGTTTCTGTTACTCTTCGCAACCAATAAAACTAGCCCCATATTCAACCTCTACTAAAGGAAAGAACACGCTACTTCGTTATTTTTATACACCTCATATAGGCATTAATCGAACTTCTAAACCGTAAGTTCTTTAAAAGTGTCCGAAATTATTTCATAGGGTTCAAACATTTCGAAAAAAAAATTTGAAAATGGTCTTTCATTATTATATCACAGAATACCAAACGCCTAAACCAGCCTTATATGAAGTCAAACATGCAAAATATAGTGGGCCGAAAAAAAATAAATATTTTTTTTCGAACGCTTGGGTGCGGAAAAGTTGTCTATCGTAATAAGAAGTATAACCGCGTACAAAAAATTAAAATAGGTTAACATCTTCCGTTCGCGCAAGTTTATAAAAAATTGCGAAAAATCTCGATATTTTTGTAATTATTTTCTGTTAGCTTAAACTTTTTAAATGAACGCGCTTTAGTTTTTATACTTGTTCTATGTTTAAAAAACCTAAAAAAATTAAATTCTGATTAATAATCTAATATTTCCGTTCTCGCGGCGTCTAAGAAAAAAACCTAAATCTACCAATTAATCGCAATTTTCACTGTGCAACTCTTCGCTCGTTTTGCTAGAAGAAAACGACACAGAACTGGAGGTGGTTGCACGTTGAGTTCCACCCATCCCCTACCCAACCAACCATCCAATTGTTGGATGTGGTTTTTACAATATTTACAACCATTTTCATATATTTGAATAATACAGCCAAAGAATTCTACACCATAGAGTAGAATTCTTTGGCTTACTGTGTTTTATACTTTTTTCCTTTTTATATCTACTACACATTTAAAGTCGGATTTTTTGGAGAATTGAGGCATAACCGATCTAAACTTCAGTGTTGCTCGGATATAGACATCTTTAGCTTTATGTCCACATACTTTATTTGAGGCTTCTGCCACAAGTTTGACGCACCTCTCCACAGCCTGGGTGTGACAGGGAAACTTTTGTATTTCTCTTAAGGGCGTAGTATCAGAATTGATGAGTGATTTAATATCATCTTCACGTAAGTCCCGCAGCATTCGGGGAGGATACACCACACGAGAATTCCAATTAATAATTTCAATGTAGTTGGAAGCTTGAAAGTTTATCTTTGGTGGTAAGAAATTTCTAACAGTCTTCTTCTTTGGGAGGGTTTGTCTTGCTTTTAAGATCCTTCTGTAACCGAGACCCCTAATGTGTTCTCTTTCATCGACAAGCATTCCCAACAGAACATTCTCTGGGTGCGCAAAGAATGCATTTCGTTGTATTGCTGGTTTGACAACTTGAAGTAATTCGTCGGATGAATACCGTGATGTTTGAATTTCTTGAAAGATATGTTTTGGCCCGTCAGTAAAATATTTGCTATTTTTTATGGCAAACCTCATGTATGATTTTAAGATGAAACTAACTGTTTCTTTTAAGTTTCCGGATGGATATGATGAATTTACATACAACCTAAGGACTCGGTTGGCCGGAGTTAGCCACCTGGAATGGGATAAAGGACCAGGGTCCTGATTTGCCAAGTCTTCTGGACAATGTCCCAAGGATTGCATTTGAAATGTCCAACAGATACTGTTGGTCTTTCCTCAACAAATTCCTGTCTACATCAGGAATCGAACCCAATTATTCTCCTATTTTAGGAACTTCTTTGCAACTCAGTGCTCGCTGAAGATTGTTAGCTTTCCGCTCGGACTTCACATTTTACTTATTTTTAACTGTCTTGTCAATATATCCGCTTTTCCCCAAATTGTAATTCCTTTGAAAAAAACATAAACCTAACCTCGAGAACAGGAATTTTCTTACTTTTTCACATTAGCATTAAATAAGAATTGCACATTGATATGCATCTGGTGTTATTTGGCATGTACAGTTCACCACCATCGTGCCTTTACAAGGAGCGACGTCAAAAACTTATCTAGTTCTTTGTTTAAAGTCTTATAACCTAGCTTAAAACTAAGCTTTATCTTTATCACGTTTATATTACTTCCTTATATTAATATATGATTCGTGATACACATTAATAAGCTTTACAAATCGGCAGTCAGACAATGAAGGAATGGATGCTTTATCATACAAAATTTGATTTGTTCCGCTTCCTTAGAGGCTACTTACTAACAATTTTTTTTATTTATTTTCAGTGACAAATTGTATTTCTCTTACAGAAACAGCATCTAAGAACACATTCATATGTTGGCAGTTTATTTTGGAGGAAACTTCGTGGTTCACCAAATATAGGGTGTGGCGAACTCTCGCCATTGCCTCGGCGCCGCGCGGCCTCGCCGTGCTCTCGCCAGCCACTGCCCCAGAGCGGCGCCAGACAGCCCGGTGCGCGGCCTCGGCGAGCTCTCTCCAGCCACTGCCCCAGCGCGGTGCCAGACAGCATAAGACAATGTAACAATGTGATATAAAGACATATCACCTGCTGGCTCAAGGGTAGGAGTTCAGTTGTTATGTGGAGTGAAAGTCGTGCCGAGCGATCGGTGGTATCTCGTGTACTTGTGTAAATACGAAATAAACACGTGCATCAGCATTTTGGTGTTGTCATTAATACCGTGACACCCACAAGGGCAATAAAACTCCTGTCTAAGAGTCGGCAATCACACTCCTAGTGAGTATAGTTTGTGACTCATTCATTATTAGCTAATGTTGTTAGAATAAACATCAAATAAATGTAGCACAAAACAATGCAAAGTATTGCACACTGCACAGCACATGATTCACAGCACACACGTCACACAAAGCACTAAAAGCGTGAACACGTGAACCACTTGTAACAGACAGCGAAAGACTGAAGTGGCGATTAGACTCCTGAGTTCGTAGGGGGGGGGGGAGGGAGGGGTACGGCAGAGAAGGGAGAAACCACACCACGGTTCAACGTGAACCACTTGTAACAGACAGCGAAAGACTGAAGTGGCGATTAGACTCCTGAGTTCGTAGGGGGGGGGGAGGGGTACGGCAGAGAAGGAAGAAACCACACCACGGTTCAATCCAATTCAAACCATTTCAATCTATTTCAAACAAGTTCAATCAATTTCATGTGAGATCCGGTTCGTTTTCTTCTAGCAAAACGAACGAAGAGTTGCACAGTGAAATTTGCGAAAAATTGGTATATTTCTGTTTTTTTTCCTAAGACGTTGCGCGAACTGAAAATATTAGATTATTGATCATAATTTAATTTATTTAGGTTATATTAACCATAAAAAAAGTATAAAAACTAAAGCGCGTTTATTTAAAAGTTTTAGCTAACAGAAAAAAATTACAAAAATATCGTGATTTTCGCAATTTTTCATAAACTGCGCGATTTTTCATAAAGTACGATGCGCGAACGGAAGATGTTAACCGATTGAATATTTTTTGTACGCCGTTTTTTTTCTTTTTACGATAGGCAACTTTTTCTCACTCAAGCCTTCCGAAAAAAAATAATTATTATTTTTCAACTCACCCTAATGCACAACCCTTAATAACTGCTTAGGTAATTACCTCTCCGCACAAAGGAGAAGTAAAATTAATTTTTTATACTTTTTTTATAAGTATGTGATAATATGTTTCTGTACCATTGATTTTAGGAAGATTCAAAGTTTCACTCCTTGTGTTTTTCCTAAATTTAAGCATTGCCAGGAGATTTATAACTTTGACTCTATAACATTGATTATTTGCTTTATTTATCAAAATCATTAAGTGAGCCCAATCTACATCCTTTTTCACGTGTCTCACTTCTATTATCATTTAGAAAACGTTTCTATTTATTTTCACGTTACAATGAAATTGATAGCTTAGTACTTATCCACACTTATACTCTATTAACAACCGTATTTTCAGTAAGAAATACACATTTTTGAGAATGTATGAAATATAAGCTTGGATCTGAGTAATCGTTTTTTTTTAATAAAATGAATAGGATCCACGAAGGATCTAGCCACGAATCAGTATTTTATTTTCACATTGTTGGCGTATTGTACGTACTTATTTCATGGTGGGTTAAGTAATGAGATTGGTTTTCTTTCACTCGCACCAAATGTGTAGTTGGGAGTAGTAATTTGCACCATTATTGCAATGTACACCCGCTATTTAGAAGTAATATGTTCTACCTGGAATATTAGATCAGATATACTATATTTACAAAAGAGTATTTGAGTGTCGTGAATGAAGGAGTGATGTGATTGGTAATAATTTAACTCCCTCTTACTAGGATGTTGTACTAGCGATGCGAAACTATTGATTGGTGCACATTGTTTTGTTTTTGATGAGAATTTTGGCATTTATCGAGATCCTAAACCTAACTTTTCAGTTGCCGAGTCTGAAGGTAATAAGATTGTCAGAAGTCTACTATTTTAATGCTGCTTTGCATCGTAGATCGTATTCTTTTACATTATCTGTCTTTAATTCTCAGAAAAATTCCTTTGGTAGTCCAAGAGTATTTTGTTTTTGGTCTGACACCATTTTAGCGGTATTTTATTCTTCATTACCAAGGATTGCTCAAATTGTGTGAAACTTCGTTGGTATTAAATGAACTGACTCTGAAGATCTTCTTCAGGCGCTACTTTTACGTTTAATTTTCATTGTGCTCTTTCTAAATCAGTGGAGGATTCGATTGGTATTCATCTGTTATTTAATACAAAAAGTTCTTAGATGAAACACCTTATAAATTTTATTTAATATTTCCCAACGCTATATTTGGAAACCTTCAATTATGTTCTCTCGGCAGCCATTCCTATTCTTTTAAGCAACATTTAACAAATATGAATAGGCCATCACAGTTTTTTACTTCTTGAAGAGACAGATTTAAAAATTGTAGGTTAACATATTTAAATATACTTGATCATTCTGCCTGGCGTAACCAGTTGTCTAGTTAAGCGTATTTTTTACATGCTGGTTTTTATTTTGACTGCCAAGTGGAAATATTAATCGGGAGCACCTGCTAGCGTCTACTTAATTCTAATGCATACTTTCTATCTTATAATTTACTTTTCATGTCACAACTGCTTTTTAAGGAAATGTAATGTTGTGTTTATCATATTATCTGCGGTATGAATGTGACAAATTTGGCGTTAAAACAATTTCAATAACGACCTAAGTTTCACCTAACACCAGTGAGGTAATTCTCTGCATTTTTGGTTAGTAGTGCCAGTCAAGTGCGTGGTGAATTTCTAATGGGGTTTTGGATAACTAGATTTTCTCCCCTAATGTTCTCACGTGAGACAGAATTGTTCCTGATGACCCTCGGTGGTGAGAGGACGTATCCAATTTTTAAATTCATTCTAAGCGTAATCCCCGCAATGCATATTGCTTATCATCCAGTACGATTACGCGTTTTAACATTTTTTATTTCTTCAAGCACTCTTTTTAATTGTCCAATTGCACATTTTTTAAAAAATATTTAGCCCCATCGCATTCCTTCAAATTCCAACCATGGCAAGTTTCCCTGGCGTAATTTTCTTGAGTTTAATTTTTAATTCAGTTTACTTTTTCTTCATAATTCGATCATCTTACATAATTTCATTCATAAGTTTTAATTCTACACTTCTGAAGCCTTAATTCCTAACTCCTGAAAAAACCCCTTCTTGAGTGTTATACCATTTACGCCTCAAAAGCCGCTCATTGCGCATATATATACTCTCTATTCAGTTACTCCTGCCAACCTTGATTTCATTTGTCTTTGTTTTGCATTCTAAACAAGTTATTTTTCATTAATGATTATTTCTTACGGAAAATCTGGTTACATGATATGATATGCTTTGTTACATTATGGCTCCAATTTAATGATATTTTTTGAAACTACCGTCACTGGTTGATCTGTACCTACATTTCCGCATTTTAATATCCTTATAGTTTTTGTAAGAATGGTTGAGGCATTTCTATGCACGCCTCCCCCTTTTTATATCCACAGTTTGTTTTGAAGAGGAGGATTGCAGGAGGAAGGATTCCAGAATTCTGGTCACTCTTACCAAGGCACAAAGGCTGTGATCCTGTGTTCTGCGACCGGAGTCATAAAACAGTTCCTCTTTCTCCAATGGAAAACTTCCACCCCTCTATTACCCATCCCACTATTTCCTCCCATCCAAGGTTACCAAGCGCCTATATCCTATGATAACCCATTCTAATTTGACCTGAAAACCCCCCCACAGCGAATTCACCTCTGAGAACGCTCTCTTTTGCAGTGGAGTCACCGCGCCGACCGTGAGTCATCGCTGTAAGAACCTGCTGCACCTCAGTCCATTTTACTTAGAGATAAGCTCAACTTCTCGTACTTGTTTAACTTATTCATTTTGTGAATAGGAGCTCGCTTAACGGTCACCTGGCCTTCGACCTCTTGGTAACTTGCTTGTAATTTGATTGGTTTTGTGTGAAATACATTGCTGGTTCAGATATTGATTGATAATACTTGTGTTGCGTTGAATTTCCTCATTTGCCTCACCCAAGCTTGGAAAGAGTTTGTTTTATACGGGCGTTAACGGCGAGAAAACTAATTTACTTCTCCCTTTAGCACTTCATTGTCAAAGACTTTTTCTTTAAAAGGTTTGAAAATTCGATCCCCTTTGATTCCTCATCTAACTCACTCTGTGAAATTCACTCCTTGGTTTTTAACACGAGAATAACAAAACTAGGTTATATTCTTCACTTTTTACTTCTAAATACCGACTTTGGTTTTCCTTGAAAATTACAGTACGATTTAACCAAGTTACGTCGTATGTCTTACATTGCAGTTTACCCTCTCATTTTTAATCCATTCCGATTATGTCCATCCCATGCCCATCGTCGACCTCATCCTCTTTTCTGCCTCCTGAAAGCTGTTATCCCTGCCGTCTCACACCGTCCTCTTTTTGAGTTTTAACCCTCTTACAACCCCATAGGATCGTTCCCACTCTCCACTCATACCATCATTTCTACCCTCTCCCTACTCATCTCCGATCCAGAAACAATAAACTCTCCCTCTCCCTCCCACCCTCAAATCCAATGACTTCCCCTCACTCCCATCCCACTGGCATCGGCGAGTTTCAGAAAGTCATTTCCGAGGTCACTCAACCTAACTCCACCTTAATCTTCCACTCTTATGTGTTTTTCCAATCCCTCGGATAAAAAAGGAGGAAGTTTTTTCAACTCTCCAATATCGTATCTTTTGTCGACGACTCCTCAGAGAGATTGGTGGTGGATTTTCAGGGACGAGGGAGTTCCAAGCGAAAGTTATCTTTAGTTACCGCCGTTGATGAGATTGCGAGGGACTCGAGAAATGGCGGGAAAGGGGTTCGGAGAGGGGACCACGGAATAAAAGAGCCGAGGATAACTAGTGGAATGGAAGATTATTGCCGTCGACGGCGGGCAGGGATATAAAAAAAGAATCCAGGGAGGAGTGGGTAATCGAGCAGCTGTTTTATAATCATCGTTCGGCTTTCGTCCCTCATCTCCAACCAACGTTTGGGTAAGGGATATATCACCCCCGGCGATCCCCTGGAAATCGGCAGAGGGAATTAGAAGGCCGTAGAGTGACTCCATTTGAACTTTCTTCTCACGGTATCGGCCACTGAGGCAGCTCGACTGCGGGACAAGGAATTAGTCATTGCAGTTTTGAAGTAGGTTTTTTTTTATCAATTCATCCGTGTGCTGGGGCCCTGTGTAAGGTGTGTTCAGAAAAGATTACACCAGGCATCCGACAATTGTTTTATAACCATTATAGGACGTTGCCCTGATAGGTGACGGATTGACGAAATCTTTTCACAAAAGAAGATGAAATTCGCTGTGAAAAAATCACTTGACTTCACTGGGATTCGAACCAGGATAAACCGACGGCCGGTCATGTTTATTATCAATTTTAGGTAAAAGTATTAATTTAAAAAAATAACATTGTCGCTTCAGAAGAACCTTTTAAGGTGGGTCTATACTTCCAAGCCAACTCAAGTTAACGGTCGCCGCCTGTGGTTGCCAGCTGGGGTGGTAGAAGCCCAACGGGAAGCTGTGAAGGCGGCCCTGACAAAAATGGAGTGGGGAACGATTATCATTGGGTGGGTATGGAAAAAAGGTCTACTCCGTTGTCAATGCAGGCTTGAAAGTTTAACATTGCTATAGCCTTAATACGAAAACAGCATCAATGGTTGTTGATTTTTTGCGTACATGAATGATGTTTCTTTGATTTAAGTGGGCTGAAAATCCTCATTTCGAAATCTAGCCTTCGCAACATGCCCCGGAATATTACCAAAAAAGGTCGTAAAAACCAAAGTTTTGCTGTTTTTTATAAAAAACACAACCACTTCATGATAAAGTTACTCCACTTTCATCAACAAATGACTCTTCATCTACAGAAGAAAAAATTGCAAGTCTCCAGCTGCCACGGCAAAGCCGTTACTGAGTTAGAGGGAAACGTCAGAAACGAGCTTCTTAGCTCCGGTGTAGAGCCACCTTAAAGACCATTTTCAAATCACTGTAAATGCATGCAGTCACGCATGCGGGTGCAAAGGTATACACCAAAGGACATGAAGATAAATTAATTTTTTGTGCATATTATTAGAAGCTAAGATTAAGAATATAGAAATACGTGTTTGGTAGTACATATGCATCTGACTGCCTGGCTTTCAGAGTAATGCATTAGCATTCTTTCTTCTTTTCATCCAGTGTAAATAACTGGCTCATGTTTGGTAGAGAAGTTACAATAATCAAATACAAGTTTTCTTCATAATAGAAGAATTCAAATAAAAATTCAAAAGACACTCTTTGCCTATTCTTTGATTCACTAGTTCATAATTAACTTTTTGGTTTACCTTTATAATGTTTGTCGACTGTTATTAGACCGATGTGAAGTATATTCATTAAAATGCAGCGATTGCAATGGTGTCTACGCGGGGCAGACATGTAGAAGCTTCTGTGTCAGGAGAAAATAACACTTAAGTCCTTTTAAAAACATCAAAGAGGATAAAAGTAGTTTTGCTAAACACTTAATATGTAGCAGTCACAGGAGTGATTTTACAATGAATATTCTAAAGTTATGCAACGACCGCCGCGAATTAGATTCAAGAGAGCAGTTGGGAATTTTAAAAATTTTGAATAACCACGACTACACCCTCATTAACAAATACCTTTACCCTTCCTATTCCCCTGTTCTGGCCTCCGTTTCAATCTTCTTCTCCCCTTCCGTTACGTAACTACGGAAACAATAGGATAAACAGATCTCAATTAATGCCTGATGATGGTGATTATTCACTGAATTCCGGGTTGCTTAGTTTAAATAAAAGTGGTATTAGTAACAGGTATTCATCGACGAACATTATTCTTTGATTATTTACTAGTATATTAATTTTCTCCGTCAATTCAGACAGTGTTTTTGACTGAGCCTGTAAATTTATCGAGTACAAATATCTCTTCACCAATTATGAATTTAATCTTGAATGCTCTTCTAACAGCACTGACGTGTCAAATTAACTGGTTTGTTCACAGCTCTACTCTGACCTGCTTAGTTTCCACACCAAGTTCTAGTCGTGGTTAAACCAGAATATCTATTCAATTCATGTGCGTGCATTACATTTGATTCTTGAAAAATCTTTCATCCCGGAGCGTGACTTCCCTTAGTGATTCTCCGGAAATTCACAGCTGAACGTGCGCATTTATCGCTGCAAAGGGATTGAGGAAAGGTCTGACGTTCCGTCCGCGGAACCGCCTCAGAACCGCTTTTCTCTTCGGGCGATGTATGAAATGGGATTTCCGATTCGTCGAGGAGCAACTCATCCGTTGGAATTTTTCAGTATCCATTATTTTTCGTCCTTGGATGGGGACTTTTCAGAGGTGGAGCGATAAAATCCACCTCCAAGCTTTACCTGCGGCGCCGTTTTAACCCTTCTCGATGGAGTCACCCTTACGCCCTTCCCTTCAAACCCAAAACTCTACTCGCGGAGCGACAAGCACGAATACATGTTAAAGTGGAGAGACGGGATGGAAGACGGATGGGTAAAGGAGATCTGGGTGACGTTAAAGAGTAGGTTTAAGTCAAAAATCGACTTTCGCTTAATTCTACCCGGCTTTTGCCGCTCTGTTTCCGTGACGGCTATTAAAACCATGGCTGCTCACCTACTCAAATTAGGTTTTCATTAGGTAGGTAGAACTTCAACTCATTTAAAATGGTGAAGTCTCTAAAATTTTACTGACAAATTATGCACGGTAGATATGTTATGCGGAATTTGAAAATGTGTCGGACGTTCAGTAGGTTGGAAACGTTTAGCGTTTGATGTCTTGAGTCATATTCTTCTTTATTTAACGTCTTGAATGTTAGGAGGGCTATATTTTGCCAAAAAAGTTGTTTACTTCCGTACGTCAACTTAAAGCTTCTCTAATCAATTTTTAATATTCCATTCTTAGCTAAAATGTTTTGAGTCAAATAGTCTGTATTTATGATAAGGGGACTTTAAAAATTGCATTGATGGTGCCATAGGTAAATTAGGGACTCTACATTCATTTCTGATGAAATAGCTGCTGATATTGAATTTGAAAATGTTTACCAAAATGTTAGTACTACCTTAGAAACCAAGGAGAAGACAGAGGGCACAAAACCGGTCGCCGAGGTTTTTCTGCCGTGTTTCCACGATATCCGGCAAGATATCGCAGATATTATACAGATACAACATACGGACTGTATATTTACCGCCCAACATACTAAGGAATCAACTGGTGCGGGTAAAGGACTCAGCTGGCCTGAAAGTGCCTGGTGTTTACCGGATACCCTGTGAGTGCCGACAGGTGTACATTGCCGAGAAACAAGGTCAAAGCATCGAAACCAGAATTAAGGAACACCAACTGTGTCACCAACACCAACTCCGACTGTGTCAACCTGCGAAGTCGGCAGTCGGAGAACATGCCATTAACCTCGACCATACCATGCAGTGGAATGAGACGGTACTGCTCGGCCACACTAAAGGATATTGGGACGGTCTTACCAAGTAGACAATAAAAATTCGACTTGAGAGTCATAGCCTCAACAGAGACGAAGGGTTCCACTTAAGTAGGACCTGGGTGCCGATTCTGGTTCTTGATTCGCCCCAGCTTTCACTTCGCCAAGGCGACTTCAGGCGAAGCGAAAAGCATCTTCGCGGCGATTCCCGTTCTTTTCTCCAAGTCATTCGCTTCACTTCGTACATTTCCGCTCTTGGCGAAAGTTTTATGACGTTTTTAATGACGTTTTACCCACAGTTCAAAGGGCGAGGCGAATCCTTCTATGTGGGTATGAGAATGCTAGCGATCGAAACAAAATTTTTCCGCAGCCTAGAACTGTCGAACAATAAGAGTGCCACTTGTAAATTAAAATGCTACTGAAAGTTACGTGTAATTTATGCATTGAATTGTTTATTTTCTGTATTTTTTTATTTTAGTTACGCTCGGTGTTGTTTTGAGGTTTTTCACTTCATATCAGTCAGTGTATAGATGAGAGTTGGTAGGATATTTTCTCTCTTCAAAATGTGTACAAGAGGGACCCCCACGAAAAACATGGGTAAGTACTTCAAATTTATGAAGTAATTTCTCATGCCATTTAGTATTACGTATTGCTGCTACACTCCACGGCTCATTTATTGTTGCATTGCCAATCTTTGAGTGCGATGAGAGTGTTACGCGTGTAATATATTTACTCCCATTATTAATATTTCGATTGATTTAATATATAGATCACTGAGGAAAAGGCTAATATAGAGTAGTGTGTATACTCCTGGTACGGGTTACTCATATTCACCGAGTGATATTCCTCTTTTCTCCGCGAACAAAAATCATTACAAGTTCCCTTTGTTTTCTCCCATACCATACTCAAAATCTGATGTGTAACAATCATTAAATATCAACTTAAGTTATTTACGCTATTTTTTGCAACATGGTTAATTCGATCGAATTAAATCAGATCGAACTGGGCGTAAATCATCCGGCAGAGCCTCCGCCATCCAAATGAATACTATGGCAGACTATATGGTTTCCCATAGGGAGTTTGCTGCTGGACGCTTGAGTAGAATACAAGGGAAATTGCCCCAAAAGGACAAATGGGAACAACTCTCACTGCTCTTCGATCACTTCCAGGGGGGTTAAAAAACAGCTCCTGAATGGAAAAAGGTTTTAATATGACTTTAATGTATAAATTATTGACTATTGTTTGATTACAAAATTCATCTTGAAAATTCAACATATTTTTAATACTTAATAATAATGGAATTCGCCGTTAGATAAATGCATCCCGTCTTCCTCTTCTGCAGTGGGTTTAAACGGGGAAAAATTTTCCTAAGTGAACATTGTGACTCATTTACTATAATTTCTCTATTGAGGGAATGATATCCTCGATGGTTCACCTATTCGATATATTTATGCCTTATTATAGCAATGTGCATGCAGTCAACGCATCCAATGACTCCTATCATTTGGCACTTCAAAACCTAGGTTTGGGTCAGAAATGATTATGTTAACCAAGTTCTAAGATTCAGCAGGAATTGCTAACATTACGAATACTTACTTAGGACTGGGGATTCGTGTCACAAGGGAGAGAATTGTCAATCTTGTACGATTACCATAGAACATACAAATTGATAGTTTAATTAACCATTACTCTAGCAATGAATAGGACAAGAAAAATTAAAAATATATCCAACTTTCTCTTTATCTGGGTTCTTTTTTCCTCATTATTTTGGAATCTGAACAATTCACCGCCAATAACGTCCACCAGCGATTTAGCGACTTGATTTATTGCGCGGCTGGTGGATAGCTGAGAAATTGAAATCAGCCACTCCTGGCCAATAGCTCGCTGATAATTGGCGGCCCCAAAGGTAGGGGCAATTGCCCCACGCCCCCATAAAAAACCCAGCGTATTTCTTTGTCAAAGACCTTAAATTAAAAGCCTAAATTATTTTGTTGCTTTTTTAGTTATTGAAGTTTTGGTTATTTTACTTTAAAATCCAGTTAAATTTTATATAAACTAAAGCAGTTTATAAAACCTAGAGCTAAGTGCGAATGTAAATCAAAATAATTTTGGTATTAGTCGAAACTTAGTGGTAATCTAAAAGGGAAATATGCATTCAGTAAAAACTTGCTCTTCTTAAAAGGCCAACTTTTGCTTCCAAATCACTTATAACGCGCCATTTTGCACTTAGTTTGTTACAAATTTCCGGCCCGAGACCCACGAACCCCCCTTTTCCTGGGGGTATTCCCTACCCGAAGAGCCGCTGGTAACCCCCATCCTTAACCTCTGGTCTGGAGCCGCCCATGTCGCTAATAGGAGCCTATCGCAAAAAACCTCTGGCCTGCTAGAACATTTATCAAGATTTGGCAATATTTTAATTCACGCTTGTCAATTAATTCATACAAATCATTGAAATCCGTACCACACATCGTTTTCCACGCTGAGACCATGAGATCGCCGACGCTGTAAATTAAATCCTAAGGCATTGATAGTATACCTTACTAATTACTTTTTTAGTCGGAAATTAACTATAAATCTTTCCTTAGGAAGATCAAATGTCTTGCTTCCATCTCTGAGAGAACGCATAATTGCAGCCTCTTCATTCTCTTGGATCTCGATTGCAAATGTATTAATGCAGCAATTTTCGTAAACTAAACATAAAAAAACAAGTTATGGGTTAGTTTTACTTCATTGCATTCATAACAAACCCTATTGTAGGACCTCATATGCCTTACTTATACTTCTCCTCAGGCCCAGAATTTCTATAAAGAAAGTATGTTAGAAACGCAACTTTTCAGAGTCAGTTTACGTTAAGAGAAAAAATGCTACCATGGATATTTGAAGAGTATTACATTTAAAATTACTTCGTAATAGAAGTACGAGATTTTCGTACTACCTAGGAGGACGACAAAGGGTCATTTAACCTCTAACGTTTCATGTTAATTTGTGCAGCATTTAACATGGGTTTTAAACGGTTTCCGACAGTTGAGGTTATATCCCATCGATTGAAGGATCTTAATTCTCAGAAAAGCTCATTTTCCATTCCCTAGGCGGAATTTTAACCCGAGACCATTATAGTAGAGTCGTGGAGCCGGCAAGTTGCTACTCTGGCTACTGCAGTCGGCTTACCATTTGAGTGCCTCATTCTTCTCCAAAAGATCAACTTGACTGTAAATATTTGTTAAATGTTGATACATTGGAAACGTTTTCTTTTTTATACCAAGTGGTGTTGCACATTTTGCTGTACGTTGGACATGATCACTATCGCGGTTCGATGAAGTTTTTCATCCAACGCATCACGGCCTGAATTCTTGTAAGACTCAATAAATTGCAATAAAATGTATTCATCCTTTACCTGGCATGATCTTCATGTTTTACAAAACAAGATAACGCATTCTGAAACGTTGATATATATGCGTGTAATCCAAAAAAAATTTTTTCCGTTTATTGTCATTTCATAATTCAATGACAGTCTAGTTTCCGACAGATGGTCACAAAAAATATTTTCAAAGCGTCAAAAAGTTATAGTCTCCCACCTGATGCCCAATATAGGGACAGGCACTGACCCATCTCTTCCGCGAATTCATTCACAGGGATTGGGGAGGGAAGGATAGTCTTTTCTAAACGTCTTCTCTCTCCAGAGGAAAGATTCTCCACTTCATAGGTTTCGGAAAATTATATGTAAATAGTTTTGAACTCGCATCCATTACACACTCCAGAAGGCAGATGATAAAAGACGGACGCCGGACACGCTAGTTACGAGAAAGTTTGATTTATGCAAAGCAATTTACTAATGTGAAAAGTAGTGGCATGTCTTCTTCATGAACTCAATTGGCCTATACATAAATTAAAAACGTGAAAATACACTTCTGTAAACCTTGGCCTTAGTATTACCTCTCCAACACTGATAATAGGGTCATAACACATGGTACTAACGGTAATCCAGTATCTCCTGCGTACAAAAACGTGATTTAAAAATTATACTTTCATTGGAATACATGAATATATAAGCATTTAGATCTAGTTATGATAATCAAGAAGCCAGATGATGTCTCCGATCAAAAACAGCAAAGAGAGCAAAATGTCACTATATGCAATAAAATAAATATTAATGTAATAAAATAACTGACACGCCACCTAGTTCTAATTCTTCAATACATACAATTCGTAGAACTATTATAAAGTACAAAATATCGTTTCCCAACCTCCTAGTCACCAGCCAAAATCCCATCTATTCATTCGCTACGCGTTGGTGGGATGTCTTACTCTTCGATAGGCGAATGCTTACTTTCGCAAAAGGAGAACGAGAATGACTTTTTTTTCGCCAGAGGTGCGAAGATCTCGCTAGTAAAATCCCTGGCGAAAGACCGCTAGATCACTGGCGCATGGATACGAGAATAGGTCTGGCAAACTCTTTCGCCAATTCTGTCGCCAAAACAGCCCTGGCTATAGCCAAAAAGGACCAGAATAGGGCCCCTGGAACCAGATCCTGAAAATGTTATAGCGAAGCGTAATGATGATATAGCGAAGTCAATCAAAAAGGATCCTAAGTGTTTTTAATGGCAATTTTGTAAGGATATCACGTGTTAATTTTTCAGTACCTTATGGAAAATTTCATTTTGGATGATAGAGATGAATGGCAGTTAGTATGTTTCCTGTTATGCTGTCCTATATGCATTTTAGCAATTAGATATGTTTTCCGAACGTTTTTATCTTCAGCATCAAACAAATGTTTTCCTTCGTACCTATTCTCATGAATGAGATAAAGCTGCGCCAGAAAAGTTCTTTGGGAATAGGGTTTGAACATTTAATAAGAGTTTTTGTGGCTTTAGTTATTTAAATGATCTTCAAATGAATTTTATTGGTTAAAATTTTCTTTTTTGTCGAAAGGAATCCAGACAGGCAATGTCTTTCTAACAGAGGCTGACTATAGTCACCCTTTCTATATGTCACTATACACGTCTAATTGTGCTACAGATTCTTAAGGATATTTTATATATGTGCAATTACTGCTATTCTTGTGAGATCGTCTTTGTTTCACTGCTGCACATAAGCATTAATAAATACTCTCGTGGAATATTTTCATTATGCTTGAGATCTAGGTATTACATTTTCTCCAAAAGGTACAATTTAATTTTGTTTTCATTTCCCTTATGAGGTCATTGAACAGTGAATTTGATTATTTACTAAAAACTTGTTGATATGGCATTTCAGTCTTTGCTAAATAACTCTGGTACTCATCTAGCTTTGCACCTTGGAAGAATCACCGTGGATGACTCTCTATGCATATCCGCAGTTTTAATGAACGGACACCCATTGAATCACTAGTGAACCTCATCTCAAGGTAGAAATTTCATCTACAAATCATTTTACTAGTTTAAGTACTGCCGGCGGCAGGGCAAGTCCTCACCTGCTGATCCGAGGATCGCGTGTTCGAGTCCCGCATGAGTCGGTTCAAGGTGTGGCTGTTTCTGTCAAATTCTGGTGGTTTGGCACCTGAGAAACCTGAAGGCAGGCCAATAGTTAATCAGGATCGCGGCGGTAGATGGACCACCAAAATCGTCCGAGAGCAAAAAACATTATGTTACATTTGCTTTGCAGTTTGACTATTGACTCATTTGAAACTCATTCACATGACTTGATTTTAAACTGATTTAATTTTTTGACAACCGTATAACAAATACCATACAACTCATTTACTTAAGGCTGCATAAACTGAAATGAAGATGCCAAAACTTCATTATCTTACCATTTAGTGTTAGATTTCCATCTCGTTTGATAATCACAGTCGTTTAACCATACAAAATGTTGTTTGAGAGATATAAAATGTATACCCAATATCTACTCAATATCAGATACTGCTTTCTGTGCTTCTTCGTGGTTGGTTTTACGAAATATCTTTCTGTCAGTAAAATAACTCTTGAAGACATTGATTTTATTTCTCGGTGCATTTATTATTTTTAGCTCAGCAATGGCCGTGGGCCACCATACGGAGTCGAAAGCTCCTTGGATATCTATGAAAATTCCAAGAACATAATTTTCCGTGCTTTCCTCTCCGTCCTTTCCGTTTTTTAGCCTGAGAATCGCTTCTTCTGCATTTCTTCCTTTCCTGAATCCGAATTGCCGGCCATGGTATAGATTTTCCATTCCGACAGCTTGCTCCAATTTCTTCGTGTTCATTCTTTCCATGATCTTTCAAGAAGTTCTGGGAGGAGCGCTATCCGCCGGAACGATTCCATATCTGCGATGTCTCGGTCTTTTGATTTTAATATCGTAGCAAGGTTTCTCACTTTCCAGTACTTTGGGAAATATCCAAAGATCAGTCAATCGTTTTCAATAAAGAGTAGTAAATCCTCAAGTAGCGGGCTCAGTTTTGTAATGATGATTCCAGGTATCCCTTCGTATCCTGGTGCTTTGTTTTTCTTTATTCCCTCGATGGCGTTTTGTACTTCTTCTAGAGAGAATGGTGATGCATCATCTCCGTCAGGTATGTCATCGTTATGTACTCTGTGCCGGCACTTTACGAGGTAGCTATTCATACCGTTTGCGTTAATTCACGATTGCGGAGTGTATAAATCACGAATGGCCAACGAGAGCTACGCCCGTTACGGTTTTATATCAATCGTCGTCTTTCATGAGAGATCTATGATCGTTGGCAAATTATACAGATCGCTAGCTGGGACAACATTCATTCACGAGATATCAATCGTGATTGACTGCCCGACTGAAATAGATTGACAGCCGTAAAAAACATTTATTCATGACCTATCAATCGCGATTGACTCACAAATGTGAATGACTGACGTGACCGAGATCTCTCAAAAGACGGTTTGGCACATTGCTAGTAGAAACAGCTTTCTGATGCAAGCTATGCTTGAGACGTCCTATCATGGCTTGCAGCCAAGAGAGATATTTTCCACCCAATCCCCTCGTCTGCTTCAACGGGCAGAACTCGTTCATAGAAAAAGCTTCTTACGGCGGAACCCCACAAAAATGATCTTGCGGGCCACATTCTAAATGCATCATAACTCCGCTGGCTACATATAAAATTTTAAAATAATTTTTGAATGTATGGATGCACAAGTAATGTATTTTTTTAATACATTGCTTTTCACTACTTTGGCTACCATAAAAATAAATGTATTTTTTAAAAGTTCGATAAATCTCGCGGGCCGGAAAAATGTTCAAGGCATGTGGCCCGCGGCCCGCGGGTTGGCCACCCCTGCTCTAAATGATAGGGTGGATGGGACGGACATGGGTGGACCCTGTAGTGGACCCTGGGTAGTCCTGTCATTAAAACTGCGTAAAACTTTCCGAGAGTTGCAAATTGATTCTTATAAACTGCTTATTTGATTGAAAAATTAACTTATTTTTTTATAAATATGACACTTTTAACCTTAGAAGGGCACATTGAAACCTAGAGCTGAAGAATACAAAAATAACGGAGTATTTAAAGTTATGCAACCACTGGCTCATAGTTTAAATGAAATTTTACGCTTTCCGAAACAGATTTCAATCGGTTAGAGCGATTAATGTCATGCAGGTTGCATATTAACCGAAATTGTCGACAGCTCTAATGCTTCGTGACTGCAGGCATTTTTTGCAACAAATTTATATTGCAAGATATAAATAAGAAAACTTAGAATTACATATCCAGCGAAATATTTCAACTCAACCAATTACCAATTTTGCAGAAATTTGGAATGGTTTACTAATATGTATATATAAGGCAACTTTTCCTCGTACAGGTGCTTGGATGTTCGCAAAAAAGTAAATATAGATCCACACTATTGGTCACTCCCCGCCTCTCTTTCCCGCTGCTCCGAGCGCCTTTCGTATTTACCTCACCGCCCACCCACACTCTGCTCCATTTACCCCTCACTAAGATCTAGATCCGCTTACTTATCCATCGCCAGTCTCTTGTGGTGTCATGCCCTCAGAAGCCAAAGCTGCTCCACCAATTATCATCAACACCATTAGCTCCATCTAATAATTATATAGAGTCTAGGTCTGGAGAATAGGACGATGAATGCAAAGATTTTACCTCTGAGACTTTTCCAGTTGCGGATTTGAATGGCTGAGTTGGCCCTTTTTTTTAAGCCTACGCTCGCTTGAAAAATAATTGTCAATATACTAAAATTATTAATGTGCTATAATTGTGTCGTTTACCCCGAGAATCAACCTGATCCAATGGGACTAGGATATCTTTTTTACGTATGTACATACACCTATTTACGATGGCATAGTGGTCCCTTCTTATTTGAAATCGCTAACAAACAAATAATGGAAATTTAAACACTTATTGATTGCGGGACTTGAATCTGGAAATTTCTTTTATGATTAAAACTGGCTATCAACTATTTGCATCCCTAATTCATTTCCTTACGAAAGAATAATTCCTTACAATTTGCCATACCCCAAATTTCAATACTTCCTGGAGAAAAGGTTCCTTCGACCGATTTAAAAAAAATCAATAAATTCTCATTCCCCCTTTTCTGAGCAAAGTGATTAGACTCCGGGTAAAACACAAATATCTTCACATGCTAACAATACTTATGTAGAGCTTTATCACTGGAATAATACTTATTAATACAATAAAAACTCCCCTGACATGGATTTATCAGAGATTGAAAGAGAAAAGAATATTATCAATATATCACTTTTTTCTCAGAGGGTGTTTGTCAAGGAACTTTAATAAAACCAGTTGCTTATGTATGGATTATTCAACCATTAACTTCCAACGTAATAGTTATTCCTGCAAGTAGCGGTGTCATGAACCATGAATAAAGCAGATGTCACGTTCATCATAATCGGCGATGAGTCAAAATAACTCATGAACTAAAATCCAGTTAAAAAATGATGTCCTTTTGAGTCTAAGGGAAGTAATTGAAAATATAACAACTCTTGCACATCCTCTAAAAGAAAAATAATTATCTGTATTTCTAGAAAACATTACTTGCGTTTCTTAGAAAAATCATATTCACTTTGATGGAGGATGTCACAAAATAAATCATTGATAATACTTGTTAATTGATTGATAAAAATTAGTTACTAAGCGTTCTTGATTATCTCCATCGTCTCAAGCTCAACCTTGTGGGAGTACATTTTATCGTAAATGAAAAGGAAAACTTTGTTATATTCCACCAATTTATTTTCAGGTACTAATAGTTTCGACGCAGCGGCGTCATCTTCAGGTACCTGAAGATGACGCCACTGCGTCTAAACTAGTAGTACCTGAAAATAAATTGGTGGAATATAACAAAGTTTTCCTTTTCATTTACGATTAGGTACTAACTTTTGACTTAAAGCTTTTTATCTAAGCTTTAATCAATAATTTGCTTTTAATGAATAAGCTATCAAAACCTAATACATTATTAGCGAATGTAAGCCTTAATTCAAATAGACGTGTGCACAAAGCATTATACGATTCATCGAATCTCTAAGAGGTCCTTAAACGTGAGCCATTTCATGCTTGAGTTTCTTTTCTTTCATTTCCGAGTCATCTGCGCCACCGCAGTCTTGATTGCTTCATCGGCATACCTCAAACGAGCAGCGGAGACCAGTCACTCGTGAAGAATCGCCAACGGTGCCGTTTCCATGGAGTGACTACTTCTCTCTAATGGCCTGTGAAACACGGCGGAGTCATTCCTCGAATCAACTGCGGGATTAAACGGAAGAAAAACCAGAGGAGATGAGTGCTTGCGCTCTCTGCTTCTTTTATTTTTGGAAAGGATTCGCCTCCGCTTCCATCCCTTCCCCCTGAGCCCCCTACCACTCAATCACTCCTTACCGGAGGAAAGAAATCCATCGCTGGCAAACAAGAGAACATCGAAGGGAAGGCCACGTCACTTCCGAAGGGAAAAACACGGCCAAGGAAAAGAATACATCTTACCTTCCTTCCCGAGGGAGAAAATAGAAGTTGAGGTCAGAATTTATTCTTTTATTTATCATCGTCTTCACTGATCCTAAAAGTTTTCAATTCCGGCGAGCCCACAATACAAAGCGGAGTTTGAGGGAGTGCCTTAAGTAGGGGATAGAGCCGTAGAATCGATACGGAAATAAAAGAGCAGGAAGAGGAGACAAGGAAGCCGTAATATCCCTTTCTTCCTCGTGCGACCCTCAGGCCCGGCCACTGAGAAGGCCCCTTCCCGAAGCGAGCATTCGCCTGAGAGGGGTCCATCGGGGGAGGGGGGGGGGGGGTGGATTGGATCAAAGGGGCACTGGGGCTGCGCCCCGGAGTGAGGCGACCCCCACCCCCCCAGGGGGCAAAAGTGGGATATAAAGAATATAAGGAATATACCCTTCTCATCCTGGCATTCTTTGTAAGATGCTACAGTGTCCAGGAACCTGTTTGGGAAGTTGGGCGGATCGGTGGGTGTCTGGCAAGTAAACCAATGAATTATTCCACTGCCTATCTCCCATCATTCACTGTTTATCCATCAAACTTCACTGTCAGAATGGAATATTTTTCCAAATTCACGAACAAATTCTTGTGCAAAATGCTTTCATTCCCAAATTTATTTCTTCGTCTTTCAATACTATATTCACTAATTACTAAGTTTCCAAAAGAAAAAAACGAAACCAATACTAAAAACGAAAAAGAGGTGAATATGATCTGCAATAGTTATTGCCATGGAAATATGAACTCCTGAACCTGAACTTTTTGCAAGTTCTTTAAAGTTATCTCAGCTGCGCAAATTTTTGGTGAGATAGAAATATTTTTTATACGATGTAAAGAATTACTATTTTCAAGAGAAAAACTCATTTAAGTAATTACCACTCCCATATCCATATCGTGATTAATAATATATGGCTCTATCTATTTTTACTCTTCGAATATATGTGGATTTTTTCTTAATCCCTTAATACGGGACGATAAGGTTGAGGTTCCCTAAACGAATGATTTTTCTATAAGTTATATTTTCAGGCTTAACTTTGTTGAAACGAGACACAAAAAATAAATTCTTTGAAATATTTCATAGTTAGAGGTGTTCTTGAAAATTACATCGTATGTTGGCACCAAATTCGGTGAAAACAAAGAAGTGTGGAGTGTAGGTACAAAGCGAGAAATAATTTCGAATGACTTTTCTACAAATGCTTGGTCGTATACATTTATAGAAATCGAGAAATATCGATGCAAACTATCGATAGGTTTGACCACTGCGGTGAGGTATTTAAACAAAAAAATGACACTCAAGCACATTTTAAATGAAATTATGCACCAAGAAAATGAGAAATTGTATTCAGGACCAAAAACGTTTTATGCATTGATAAGTCAATCATAAAACTTCCGCATTTTTGAAAGCACTATACTCATTCTTCTAATATTTGCCAATGTAGCTGTCGGCACGTCCCGTATCTATATTCATCAAAAACTAATATTGGAATTCACTTGCAACAATTTAATTTCAATGTCAAGTCTCTTAATTAAATTATGGATATATTTCAGTGCATCTGAGTTATTCTTAACTCTTAAATGCCGGTTATCCATACTCTTGACAAAGGAGCGCCCTTTTCCCTATAACAGACAGTCATTGTATGCATTTTTAAAATACAAAATGAAGTCCATTTTGAATCAATTTTTTTAATAAAATGCAAATAATAACTTACTAGGCATAACTATTTATTATTATATTGCAACAATAATCATGAAAACCGTAAAAGATTATACATGAACGATAGATATTCAGTTTTACATCAGTTTTACTGCAAATAGAGGCCATCATTTTTCATGGCTGCAGCATTTTTAAGGACGCTATTTCCTGAGGCTTTCCGCATTAGCCTATTTTCGTATTTTGATGTGAATGCGAATGAACATAATATAATTCATTCTCGGTGTCATGTAAGGTTTTGCCGCCACCAATAGTTGTGTACTTTCGAGGACCTCGTGTGCAAAAACTATAAAGACTACAGAATATATAAAACTACAACTGGATAGCCCGTTTTGCCGACTATTGGAAATAGTTTGTCACGAGCGGAGGGGGGGTTGCGAGGTGACGTCACAGCTTTGAGCGTGGGGGTCTATATTCGGGCTTGTGTGGACACGGCGCGCGCTAAGTTCAGTTGTAGGTATCTCCGGATCGAGTTGGTCGATATTAGTGATTGAGCTGTCTACGGAGAGCTTCGAACGTGAGTTAGACGATAATAACACAAAAATATAAAATTAGCATTGGAAAGCAGAAAATATTAATAATTGACAGCCAATCAGATGCGAACAGCTCCAGTATATAAGTCGGACCAAAATTCAGCGCAGATATCTTCGACCTGAAGACGCCTCCAGGACGGGAGGAGAAACGTTGTCAGAAAAACACAACGACGCGGCAGATACCCGGAAGAAGAATGGAACATTCATCTAATCGCCGCGGAAAACTCCGAGAGAACAGAAAATATTAGTTACCATCGACCAATTGTTCATAGGTTAGCCATTTGTAGTAAAGATTTCGATGAATAAATATTACGTATAGCGTAACTTTCTTTCTTTCATTCCAACTTTCTTTCTGACAAACAAAACAAAAGAATCTCCCAATAACGAGTGTGACGTATGTGAATTCGCACTCACGAAATAATGATCTAACGGGAGTATCGAGAATACTCCCTGTACTTTCTTTTTAAGTATGATCGGAGATTTAACATTATACTTTTTATATTACCATCCCGAAAACAAAATTCCAGTCAATACTCCAATGTATCAATCGGCACTCTGCTAAACGGGGGCCATATTGGAAATAAAAAATACTTTTTTAATTACATGGTTATATTAAATATATAAACATAGGTGAAACAAAATGTTTGCCCCATCTCAAAATTCCGGATAAAATGTGACTAAAAATAAAATCGTGGGGCGTGCATAAAAGGATTTATATGCAAATCTTTTTACAAATTGTAGAATTTTCAATATATTTGTATTATTTTGACATTGATTGTTAGAACTTTAGAACTTAGATACAAATTCTGATGATTTTGCAGCGGCTTCTTGAAGCAATCTCTCAAATCAAATCAAAATTCTAGCTTGAAGTTAAATCTACTTCTACGAAGTACCGTGCAAGCCACCACTAGGGTGTGTGGCACGGAGTGATTCCACACCAGGCATGCAGCACTCGTCCCAGCACAAATCAGAACCTCGCACGCTCCCCCGGCCGCTAGGAGCAGGCCAAAAAGCAGTCAGGAGAACAGTGCGCAGTCCAACCGGAAACTGGGAGAATAATACGTAAATAAACATCCAAATATGCAGAACAATGCTATAGACACATCTAGTGGTTAATATTACTAATAATTTTAATTTATGATTGCTACGAGATGGTAATTCATACCGAGAACAAAATAAAATAATGCCGGACATATCAAGCGGTGTGAAGTGTTAGTAATGATGTTATTCAAAGAACTGCGGAACTGGCCGCGCGGTAACTTTAGCGGACTCACCCGATATTGGTCACACAATTGTGTGAAAATTACAGTGAAAAAATCATTCACCTGGACTGGGATTCGAACCCAGACCCCCCGATTTCGCGCCGAGTACTCTACCAGTTATGCTACCCACTCAGCGCAAATTCCGCCCACCCACCCAGCTAGAGCACTCGGCGCGAAATCGGGGGGTCTGGGTTCGAAGCCCAGTCCAGGCGAATGATTTTTTCACTGTGAAATTCACATAATGATGTTATGTTATTAAACACAAGTGAAAATTCTGCTCTACCTATTAGGGAGGGAGTTTTATATGATTGATCTATCGCAACTATTACTACCCTTTATTGTACGAGGAAAAAATGACATTTCAAATCTATCGGTTCAGCAGTCAATGTCCTTTATTTTATCCCTGTGATCGCTTCTACCGTAGTACGTTGGCTCTAGCAATATATACTGAACGTCCGGCAAAAACTGTCTCCTCCTAACTTGCGCAAAAGATTTAACCTGTATTTCTCCCTTCGATCAGTTAGATATTCCCACCCTAATTCCTTCAACAATTCGGAAATACTGCTAAGTTTATGGTAACAAATTTTCACAAATCTTGCTCCTCTCCGTTGAATTCGATCTATTTCAGAGATTAGTCCTACTTCGCAACCCCCTCATAACTTCGTAACTTTGGACCCCCATATGCTAGCGGCAAACTCCAAGTGAGGTCTCACGAGTGAAAAATAACATCGCTCTTTAACCTTCTCGTCGCATTTTCCTAATATTCTTTTAATAAATCCCAATTTGCGACTAGCCTGTCCGCAGATTTCCCGGACGTGTTTCCCCCAAGACCGGTCCTGAGTAAGGGTCACACCTAAGTATTTAACTGACTCTACATTTGATAAGTTGGATTGATTAATTGTTTACGTTTCATTGGCTGAGTTATTCTTTTTCAAAAACTCATTACAACGCACTTTTTAAAATTGAATTCTAACTGCCAAGTATTTCACCATTCAGTTATAGCATCTAGGTCTTTTTGTAACGCAATCTTGTCAGACTCATTGCCTAGATCCCTGTACAATACTGCATTGTCTGCGAAGAGGCGAATTTTGCTCATAACAATGGTAGTGAAGTCATTAATATACAAAAGGAACAATAAGGGACCGATGACACTTCCTTGGCGTACAATTGGTGTTACTTTCACTACATCTGAACTAACGCCATCTACAACTACCGTCTGTTCGCGGTTGGCTAAGAACTGTCTTATCCAACATATTACGTCGTGGTGTATTCCGTAAACTTCCAACTTAACGAGTAACTTCGAATGAGGGACGTTATCAAAAGCTTTTTTGAAATTTATAAATATTGGACATATTGGACATGAATGGTCTCCTTGGACAAACTTTTCTCCCGAGGAAAAAATGTCATGAAGGAAGAGGGCCAACTGGGTTTTGCAAGACCTGTCTTTCCGGAATCCGTGCTGATTTTGTGTTAAAAAGTTTTGACTATCCAAATACCCCATAATCGAACTGACAATTATATATTCCAATTTCTTGCACGAGATAGACGTGAGGGAAATCGGTCTTAAGTTATTGGGCTCTTCCTTATCACCGCTTTTAAATATTGGTGTAACGCTCGCGATTTTCCAGTTTGTTAGGAAGACGAAGTTGTGTTAGAGATTTTTCAAATATTATTTTCAGGTATTTCAAATATTAATTTCTGATCCTAATTCCTTATAAACTCGGGTGGGAAATTGATAGGGACCGGGTGATTTTTTGGAATTAATGGATTTCAGATGACTTTCTATTCCACGACTATTGATATTAATAGACTGCATTGGGTGCTTATATAGCCTCGGCATTGTAGCGGTGTTACTTTTAGAGCATGTTGTATAAACGCTTTGAAAATGGGTGTTAAGGATATGTGCTTTATCTAATTTGTTTTTTGCTCTTTCTCCTAGATTGTTCTTTAGTGATGTTACTGTTGATTTGCAGCCTAGAACCTCCCTCACGTAAGACCATAATGCCTTTGGGTTATCCTATAAATATTCATCCAATATTTTATTTTGGAATTCCGTTAATGCTTTTTGAAAGACCGCCTTAGCTGCTGTTTTCGCTTTCTTGTATTTTTCGCATAACTTATTATACTCCTCTTCGGGGAGACCCTGACGTGCGTTCTTCATTTTTGCGTGCCAGATTCGTTGTTGCTTGAGAGATTTCCGGACGTCCGCATTATACCACCTAGGTTCAGTACTGAACTTTTTAAGTTTGCTTGATATTGCGCTAGTTATGGCTAGTCGTGTGATGCTACGAAAAGTATTGTATGTATAGTCATTACAACGGTTTTCTATAATATTACTCAATATATTATGCGAGGTCATTAGTTCTCGTTTTGAACCTTCGAAATCCACCATGTGAAATAAGTATCTCCTCCTCTTTATGGGTGCCTTTTTGTCAGTATTATTATGGAATGTAGCTTTTTTTGCTCAGTGATCACTAATTCTGTTCAGTGTTACTACGTTAAGGACGCTTTCAGGTATGTTAGCCGCCAAAAGATCTAGAACTGTATTTCCTCTGGTCGGTGTTGTGACTAATTGATGTAAGGAATTCGATGTGAATGTGTAGAGTATCGCACAACTCCTTATATTTTCCGCCATTTTTGAAACTATATGTCTTCCAGTCAATCGAGGGAACATTGAAATCACCAACGATAATTATGTTAATTTCGTTATTTGATGTGTGAGACCTGTCAATTCAACTCTAGAACTTAATTTTAAAAAGTCTGCATCAGGTGGTCTATAATATGAGCAAGTAAAAATTCATTATTTTAAGCATTTTATTGAACACCACACACTTTCTCAATCATTATCTGGAAATATTTCGGCTCTGCTGACGAACTCATCTTTGACTGCGATAAATACTCATCCCCCTGTTCTCGCTGTTCGGTCTTCTCTGTATATTGCATATGATTTTGGAAAGACCTTGTTATCCGCCATTTCATTCGATAACCAACTTTCCTAGATTACTTCATTAGCATCCGTGCTCTCAATGAGATAGTGAAAATCAGCGACTTTGTTTTTTATACTACGGCAATTAACAACCACAATGGAAATGGAATCCCTGGGATACAACTTACAAGTCCTGTCTATTGAGTATTTTATATCATTAATGGCACTTTTTTTATGTACCTGAGCCGCGGTTTCTATTTCTTTCTGATAGTAAGTCATTCTGAATTTCAAAAAAGCTCTCATACCTACCAATATTTACGGTGACCCCTTTACTTATTAACCCACGACATGATCTACTCCCTGCCCTACTCTCTACCCTAAAAAAGGCCTGCAGTGCTCTAAGATACTACCAGCTACACACTTAGCTGCCTCGGCCGTGTAATGGAGACCAGACTGGTTCAGAGGGCTAAATCAGAGAATCTCAAATTCTCATCCACTAGATTATTCCCTAATCTTTCCCCCACCTTAATTATTTCAGTTTATTCCTCCATTATTTAACATGGAAATTGGTTACGAAGCTTTTACGTCTTGTATATTTCGTTAGAAGGTATATTTTCGACTTGCGGAAGGATCACGTTACCCATATCTCTCAAACCTTTCCAGGCTGTATGTACTTAAAGACAAGGAGAAAAAATTATAATGGCCTGTTTCAAGTATCTCCTACAAACAAAACAGATACCCAGGAAGTAATCGGTGTTTCTTACTGAGGTAGAATCTCTAGAAATATGAAACCAGAATTGATCTTGGGTATCTTCGCGTACCTTAATATCGTTCCTCTACTTATTTAAAGTTTTTCAGTTGTTCAATCCCATGTCTTAAATAACTTGCCCTTCTATAAGACTCTTCACTCTTGAGTACATTTAGAAGGAAACCTTTTGGCCTAGTAATGGATAATACTTTGTGTTAATGATAGTACGATTATTTTTAACTTATTATTAACAAGTAAATTACAATCTAGTGTATCATGAAGTCGTTTTATACGAATGTATTTAATTGTATTCGTTTTCATACAATTTACATTTGGCCTCACCTTATTTTTCACTTACTTTTGATATTTTAATAATTGATATACCTGATATTCAATATTATAATTGTTAAATTTAAAATTGATAGATTTAAATTGTGTATGTTTATAGTGGATCTATCATTCAAGGACCAATTATTGTAATATTATCATATGATTACCCACGGAACGTTCTAGAAATTTCGATTTTCCTTCTCACAGTCTCACAAGAAATGGTTTCAAGCAAGTAATACCTTCTGTAGTGTTGCGAAAACTACCCGTTCGGTTTTTTCATGATTGAAATGAATCCCATCCAAATATTTTTTCTTCTTTTCTCTAAGATTTATACAAATTCTTTGATCTTCTATGATATTCGTAATTTAATAGTTAATAGCTTCTCCGTATGGTTACCCCTGTTACACACGAGCCTGATTGATATGCTCTTCTGATGTATGCACCTTAGGAGAGGCTGTGTTTGAGAGAGTCACCTGCCCCACGGTCAAATCGTAGCTCAAATTTCTTTCGTCAATTTATCTTCTTTTTCTGGAAGTAGGCGATTCAACGCCTATTTCTTCACTGCAAAATAATCTTAATCTTGGAAGGTGGATTTCCAGCTGTCTTTCCATCTTTTTATTGGTCATTTCATTGGCCTCCTGCCATGGTGGATGTTATCTCTTGCGATGCAGAGGAGTCCGTCTTCCGTCATTCTACCAAAGTGCGCATCCCAGTATCTTATACGCTCTCTTGTACAACTGAAGACGTTCTTATCTTTAACTGCCACATTCACTATTTCTTTTTCTAACCAGGTGTTCGCTGTCCGTGATTATTCTCATCGCCCGCATTTATGTTGTTCTCAGTGTTTTACCACATTTGTTACAACAATTTGAATTTATGTATCTCGGTGAGTATATTCGTCAAATTGTTGACAATATTGTACGCTGTGAAAATATAGGGATCATATATTGATGCTGTGAAACCTTTCAGACCCGTATCAAAGCTTAAAAGAAAATCAAATGAAGATACCGACTGGTAAGTAGTTGGAGAACTAAGCTGCCTGAACACTGCCTAACTGAACGGATGTTGTAGACATTCTTCAGGAATTATTTTCGTATTCTGCAGCCTATCTCCTTCAACTTTCAGCACTTTGTGTCTGTCTGTCCTCACTAATCCAGCCTTTCCCGTCGTCTCGTGACGCAATTGTCGTCTCTTTCAACTTCGCTCCTCCCCCAATGCATCCCTTCTCATGTTAGTCCCCCCGCAGAGAGTGACTTGCCCGCCGATCCGAAGAATTATTCGTGGATTCAGGGGATGAAGAGGAAGCCGGGTGGGGGAGGGGTGAAGAGTGTAGCGGTGGAAATGGTAGAGAAGATGGTGGAATGCTCTCAGGAAAATTAGCCGTCTGCCGTTGTTATAGCAGAGTGCCTTGCACCGCTTATTGTCCCCCTGAACCAGCATGCACAGGTATGCGGGAGGCACCCCCGCCTAATTAGGAGCTCAGAGCTACAATCTCACTCAGGACCGATTTAACTGTCCTCCACATCTCCGAGCCAAGACGGGAGACTGGAAAGCGACAAACGTCGATGGAAGACGCTACAACACGAATTCAATTTCAAAATACCTTTCACATCCTGATATTATTTTTCGTGAGTCCGCCCGTGTTGGACATAAACAACGATAACCGCAATTACTATACCCGTCCAAGGTAAGAGCGGGGAATAAGTCTATTTGCGATAGTTGTGGACTTAGGCCTATAATTAATAATTCAGAGTGAAAACTTATCAACATTATTTGACTCCTGCTTATTCGGTGAATCCTTTGTTACAGACTGTAACTGCTAGATGATCACATTTTCATCCTCTTTCATTATATCCAATGTTTCAAAGTTAACCTACGTAGTAGGTAAGTTAGGGTATGGCGCTCGTATTTATTTTTTCGATTAGCTTATGGAAGGACAGCAGTTTAATGTTGTGAGAGTTTGTTTACAAGGTAAAAGGCATAGGTACTTACATGATACATACATGGAGAAATTTTCACTAACATTAAGTTTTACGTCTATAATCGTGTTTTACGATAGTTAAAATAGATGCCGGTGTACTAAATTATCTGAGGACCTTGCTTGGCACATACCTACTTACATGTGACCTGGTTTCTACTCAATATGGTTGGCTTCATCTTAGTAAATTCTTGCAACAAAAATCGCAATAACGCATAATCTATGAAGTTGATTAAGTAAATATACGATCAAATGAATTCAAATTCAAAACCTTTGCGGTGCTACATTTAAAAAAACTAGGATTTATTTATTGGATGGTAGGAAGGTACTCCAATGAATAAGGAAAGGAAGTATGTTGCATCACCCAAGTTAGGCCACATCTCGAGTATCCCGACAGCATTTAGGACCCCGCAATAGTGTCCTAAAACTACCGGCCACACGCAAATACGGTGACCCACAGGGTATAACGTGGATGTAGATGACCATTCAACCAATGCATGTTGCATTTTGGGTTACAAATCTCCATGCCTCTGTAGAAAATTATCAACAGATGCCGTATAAATCATATTAATATTTCATTATTCACAATCTCAAAAATCACAACTTAATGAAATCAAGTTCATCCATAGTATATCGTTTGATGTTTCACTCCTCTCCCGCATTTCTTGATCGCTTCTTTTCCTGCAAAATTTACATAATTACCAAGAGTTATTTATTGTATTCCACCTATATCAGTGTAGTGACAACATCAAGCTCTTTGGAAGTAAAAGACCAAAGTTAGATTAGATGAGAGTCCCAGATGAATATGCATTGGAATATTTGTTTATTTCGAATAGCGTTAAGATTCATCTGAATCTATTTTGTACACTGTGAGCCACCTTGGTAGGGGTTTGGGAGATATCATACTATTCTTGCGGACAAAGCATGCAGTTTTACGATTTTAATTTTGCAGTTTTACAGTTTAATGGCTACACAATAACTTATCTCTTTTCCTTCTGTAGGCTTCCGCGGGTTGATGAGTTTGAAGATACATTTCTTCCGGGTATTGCTTCTTTAGGTCAGTGAAGTGTGGATGCAGTATGTTGGCCGCATTATATATCTTATCCGTCTTATACGGGAGGCCATCGAAATAAGCAAGAATGAAGACAATTTCAATAGGGAAGATGGCTATTCCCTCGCGAATGCCTGGAAACGCGTTTTGCGCGGGAAAAAGAAAAACAGCAACAGCCAATCACGAGTGACCTAACCCCCTACGGATAAGATATATAAGGCGGCCAACATATATAAAGTAGTGCAAACGAATAAGTCAAAGAAATTCAATCCGATATACCCTATTCAACGTGAGAAGTTTATCTACTAAACAAAATATATATTCCGGCAGTCAGTAGTAAGTTAAACCCGCAGAGGAGATGTTGGAATGTGACTCGGTGGCTCAGTTGATTAACCCGCCGCAATGAGATTTTCTCTCAAACCAAATTTAAACTTGTGCTCACTTTGTAATCATGCGTTAGAATAAGTTCCCTTCCCATCTAGCTGACTTTTTCTCTCTTCCAATGGACCGACCGTCTCAAAAAGTATAAATGAAGCGTCCGCAGCTGTGTAATGATATGTCTGATACCGTCGGATACAAGGTGTGAGACTTTTCCTCATCGCGCGACCACTGACGTTAATGTTTTAGTATCACTCAGTTGCGTTACACTCTCGCAGAATGTGGGCAAAGTTGATTCATTTCGTGGAGAGCAGATATTTTAAGGCAAATTTATGAATAATAAGAATGTATGCTCTCATAAATAAATATTTCTTCAAGAAAATGGTAATTTTCTTTATTTATACCCAATGATAACATCGCCAGTAAATTAGCAATGATTACGTAATTGAATCAGTAATTGTGTATCTGTGGAAATATTGTTTAAAATGAACATTTAGAGGAATAAATTAAATCTAAATATTGTGTAATATATTGGCAATAAACGCTCTATGATAGATAATCTGAGTGTGAGAAAAAGTCTCACACGCGACCGCTCGCGTAATAAGTAGCATAGTGGCCAATCCCGGGTTAAAGCAGAAGCCAGCAACCGGTATATGTACGCACGCAACATTTGTCATGAAATTTAACTTCAAGCCAGGCGCAAGCTACCTCTAGTAATTAAGGGTGAAAATACCTGAAAGTTTAATTCAATCGTCGTTTTATTGGCGTTCCGCCAACAAAAGTTTCGCGCACCACCTGGTGGCATGGCTGCCGTAAGTTAACGATCCTTGGGTTGAAGAACTCGGTGCGGAATCTGAGTTCGAATCCCAGTCTATTTGAATAATACTGTCAACGAGGGGCATTTAAGGTGGTTTGAGCGACATAGTTCCCTAGTCATAATGGAGACTGTATTCAAATTTTATTTTTTAATGTCAGAATCTGTAAGAAGTATGAAATAAATATTGTAATATTAATGGCGCAAAGACATAGTTATATATGACCAAAATTCTCAGTACTTAAAAAAAATAAAGCTATATAAGTCTCTTACTTGACTCATTTTTTGCCGCCGTACGGCTGAAAACCCTTCAAAACAACAAGTTTTTTTGCGATTCTGTCAAAATTACTGTGGTGAGCAATAGATTATTTTTTTATAAATAGTTGAGAAAACATGCAAACTATTAACCGTTAGTTTTTGACGAAATCTAGGTGCTATAAATTCCTAATTTGATTAATATTCTCCCTATGGAGCACACAGTCATAATCTATCCCATGTTAAACAGCTTATATTTTGAGGCAAATTGCTCTAAAAGTAGTTCTGCAAAGGGTTCATATTTTGATATCATTGGAAAGATGATTTTTTTCCATAAAATGAGGCCAAATTCATCAAATTCTAGGTGAAGTGATTTTTCGCTCAAACTACCTTAAAAGGAGTAAAAATAAATGTTTTATCGAAACTAGTTTCATTTTATTAGGAGACTATGTCCGAGTGCAACAGAGAAGGCATAAGAGAATGAGGGGCGAGGGAAAGGAACGAGGGGCAAGAATGAACCTTGTGAGCGCTGTGATACACCTCCATGCCGCTTTGTTCCTTCCCATATCCCACAATCCTCCACCGGAAAACACTCCACCCGACCCGCAAAACTAACATCCCTCATCCCGTCGTCACACGGTACATTTTATTCTGATTTTCATCCTGAAATGCGCCTAGTTTTGTACCTCGGTATTTGCAATAAGTTTCACCGCCAGGAAACCCTGCGTTTTCACTTTATAGAAACGGTGCGATTTTCTACTGCGTCCGAAGAAGCGTGCTTCAATCAGAAGATTATACTCTGGACATGTTATCTGAGAATTATAGACTTCGGATGGTGAATGTTTAACATTGGAAATTTCTCTCGACTTTCTCGGGTGGGTGATCAGCCCTGAAATCGATGGGAGTTTGACTCATTGAAACGTCGGCCAAAATCAAAAGCCTAGCCCGGTGGGAAGCCCGAGAGAAACCTTCGGTTAAGTTTCACAGGCAAAAATTAAATCCTTCAGGTTAAGCATGACGAGCGCTTCAAACGACGACTTTAAGATATACAGAAGGCTTAAGAGAACACCTGCACCTTTTTTTTAAATTTTATATAGCCATATTTTCAAAACGGGCTCATATAGTTAAATGACATTATGTATTTTTCTTAATCTATGTAGAGGCTACCTACGTAGCAAATTTAATAAAAATCTGAGTAGGTAAGGTTATGTATCTAATATGGAATGACCCATAAGTAGAATACTTTTCAACATCAGAATAAGGAGGAAAGTAGAATACACACAAATATAACCATTTGTTAGTATTAAAAGGGTTTTTAACCAAATATTTTCGTCACTTGTTTCCAAGTCTGGCATTCTCATTGAAAAGTAAGTAGTTACAAACGTCCACCATTAGAGTCGCTTGCTTTGGCGCACTGCAAGTCTGTATCGGGAAAATTACATGGCTTGATGCAACTGTGCGTATAGACAGTGACATCACTGAGGCAAGTTGTTAGTCTTAGGAACTATCAGAACGACGATTAGCAGCGCACGTTACCCGGCGTTTATCGTCTAGGACGATGAGAACGCCGTTCGGTACACCAGTTGGTATGAGCGGGTCTTTGGCGGAACTCAGAAAGTAATAAGATTCCACAATGCCGGATTAAACGAAAGGAATTTTGCAGGAAAAAAACGTATCGTGTTGAGCCAGCTTTGTCTTCAGTCATCGAGTTTGATCTGAATCATGGATGACTCCAAAGTCACTTATCTGTAAATTCGTCCTCCGCCGAAGAGTGGAATGTCTCTCTTCCCCGATCAGACTCACATCCCTTTCTTCATTATCTCTTTCTCTCTCTCTCTCTCTCACACACACACACACAAACACACACACAGACACACTCAACCGGAAGCAGCGATACTCCTCCTTCCGTCTCTTTCTCTTTTGGAATTTTTTTTTCCGGATTACAAGCAGCCTCCCCCTCTTCGTTCGGTGTCTGACTTTTTCGCTTCACATCATCAGCATCCTCCTCTTTCACTCCTCCCACACACATCTCTCTCTCCACCCACACACACACACCTATCCCTTCCCCCCTCCCCCCCCCCGCACCCTCATTACACCTCTTCCCCCCCTCCCACCCCTCGCCCATCCATCCCCCGCTTTAGAGCCTAAAAGCGACCGAAGGGGTGGTCGGGCCCAGGAATGCCACCCGGGATCCCCGGCGTGAAGAGAATATGGGAAGAGAGGTAGGGAGCGACTTCATTAAAGCATATCCAGGAATGAAGAGGATGTCGGGGGAAAAAAGTAATCTTTTTTCTGGAAAGGATGGAATGTGGATTCTTAATGGCTTCGACGATGAGGAGTGTGGGCCTCCTCATCCGTGACGTTTTTTTTTGCCGCGCGACCCTTACTCCACTCTCATTCAACCATTTTACCACCCATGTGCATTTTTTCCCTTTCCCACCCAACTCTTACCTTACCCACTCTCCTTTTAACCACTCTTTAACCTTCCTCTCTTTCTCCTTTTAGCGGATTCTTCCACCGCGAGTGAGGTGGGGGTGGAGGAGGAATCCAGAGAATGGCGTGGCAAAGTATTCGACTTATTTCGCATTCCAACCGTTTCGGAGTGCTTTAGCGTCTCCGTCTTCCTCCTGCCTCTTATGGGTGGACCGCCGCCGTTTTAAAATACACATCTCCGCTTTCTCTTCCTTTGATTTGTATCGCTGTATGACTTCAATACTTTTAGTTGAATCTGTGTCCTCAAATATGATGTGATCAATCTTGCCAAACGAAGAACTTGTCAGTAGGTAGCCCTTGAGAGCATGTATACGTACAATGGAGACGCTGTGGGCGAGAAAAGTGTCTCCAGAGATAACCCCAGACGTGTGACGTTAGAGAAGGCTAGCCGATAATTCCTTTATAGCCAATGTTAAAAATACATTTCTTAATTAAAATAAATCTGGCATCAGGAGTTACAATTGATGCGAATTTGCAATTTCAAGCAAATGTTGCATACCTAACGGAAAATTGCTGAAATTTCTGAAGGTGAAGGTGTCAATAGAGATTTATTATTCTTTTTTATACAAGGGAGCATATGGAAGTACCTTTCCGGTGAAAAATAACTTTGCCTTTAATGCAAAACTTATTTGCCCAAATCATAGTATAATGATTCCCCTGTCAACTATATTTCATTTAAAACGAGCTTTGGACTCTAAAAGTTCATGAAAACCACGTCTCACAAAAAAAACAGAATTGTATGCTACACAGACGTGAACATAGCTGAATAAAGAAGCTCACGGAACATCATTATTATGATCTGAGGGGAAAGGTTTTTTAAAGGAATGATATTCATCGACATCCTGAGTTCTAGGGGACTTGATTGATGTGAAAATGTGACTTGACAAAGACAAAGGAAGGAGCGGGACGAGACGCCACAACCAATGGCAATAGCATGATTGATATTCAACCTCCGCGACTCTCCCATATATAACACAACCATATACATCAACAATCACTATTCTCTATCGCGTAACCCTTCTCTCTGGAAGGCACGAAAAGTTATCCTTATTCTTAAACCGAGCACAGACCTGACTGTAGTTGTTAACTGCCGTCCCATCACTCTCCTCTAAAAATCTCCAACATTTTCGAACTACTCTTTCTCGACCGCCTCCAAAGCCGCTGATATGCTCACTTACAATTAGCGAAGATGTTTACGCCTGTGCTAACTCCAATGACTTGCATTATCGTGAATTTAGCTAAATATAAATAACAAAAAAAATAAATATAATACAAAAATATCTTATTATATTTTAAAAAAGAACTAAAGAGGTTGTTAAAAAATCAAAACCTATTAACCAAGCAAAAAAAATATACTTGTCATGTTTTTCCCTGTTGGTCGCCTCACATATTGTACCTTGCTATGTTGAGCCTCTTCATAAATTTAGTTCTAGTCTGTGTTTTCCATACTTAGCTTTATATTTACCTGTTTCCCAATGAAAAATTATTGTATTAAGGATCCCTTTCTCGCAGACACCACATACACGGCGACAAACACATTCACAGGACATTTGCGCTACTTGTGATAATTGACCGGTAGGGGAGAGTCTCGCACTCACCGGATCGGTTAAGATTCTGCACGCCTTCAGCTTGAACAGCACTACGTGCCGAGGCCTGGTGCATGCGGCCTGAAGACGCCAGCTGTAACGCTGGTGAAACTGTTGTCACAGCAACAAAAACAACGCGGTTCCCCCGAAAATGAATCCATTTCATCTGACGCGCCGGGAAAACCTTTGCTCGTTACTTAAATATCTTAGATTTGGTATCCATAAATAGGTAGATGGGGTTCAGAGAAGCAATACATATTAGTTTGAGTAGAAAACAAATTTAGTCAACGACTGCTCAAAAGAAATGGTAAGGATTGGCATGCATAATAGACATCTTACACCACTAACTTCTACGACGTTAAGAGCCCAGAAAAGAAAAAGAGTGTGTCACACTCACCGGAACGGTGAAGATTCCACTACGTGCCCAACAATCACTTCGCTCCTGAAGACGCCCGCCGCACAGTGGTTCAGAATCCCCAAAACGTGGCCATGGCAAGAAAATATTTTGCGATTAAAATGAAAATTTTCATGTACATGCTTTTGAGGTCGCTGATATCGATTATGACATCGTATTTAAAAAAAATCATTGCATGATATTTTTTTCACTAATGTTTACTATTTTTTGACAAAACACTTTTTCATTTTAATACAAATTTGAATTCGCGGCATGCCGTGACGCTAGTGAAACGTTGAGCTAAATAGGCTCGGACTTTAGCCAAACTTGACATTATTTGATAATAGCGGCAAAAACCTACTCTATATATTGGAATAATTCGTTGAGGCCAAATTTGGGTCAATGAAATAATTCCGGGCAAATTTATGAAATTCATTGGAATTAATGCGGTTTTTAAGTTTGATTATTTATTTTGCGACTAAAAATATGATTCAATACAATTAAGACAGCAAGAGTAAGAATAAATTGCTCAGGACAGTTAAACATTATTTTTTTAGTGCTCGATTGAAACTTACCAATCTAAAATTTTAGATAATTAACATCAAACGCGCTTTTTTCTGTTCTTATTGCCCTTTTCAAGATTGGTGTCATGGTTACAGCCGTTGTTTGTTTATTACGGAATAGGAAGAGAAATGCCGTAGCCAAATAAGTAAGCGATTTGTGGCCAAGCGATGTGTTTTCTACAGCATTCCAAAAATTATTTCTTCACTCGAATGATATTTTAAAGAATCCACTTAAAGAAAAATTAAATTCAACGCCAAGATATAACTCCCGATAATTGAAAGGTACATGAAATTTGAATCATAAATGGTCATAGAAAAGTTAACCCTAATGTTAAGGAAAAAATGAAGCCAACAGAGAGTGTGACGGAGAGCAATGGGCAGGGAAGCCAGAAAATATCTCGCCCAATGATTCTAGTGCATCTTTGCATCAACATTCCGGAAGTAAACTTTCAAGGAGAATCTTCATGCAAGAATAAAGTTGGAAGGGGGTTGATTAACTCAGGTTTTTCAGGGTCCCAAAACGACCAACGTTACGGCACTCGTATCCAGCATAGTCACCTTCATGGACCCTCTGAACCGGTTGTATACCCGATAGAACTTTGAGAAACTCACACGCCGGGAAAGCACCAGAATCTACAGTATGAAGGCATCATGATAATAATATAGTAACACATATGAGGACAGAACTCGTTTAGGATCAACTCCGGCATTTGAAGCTTGGTAATCCAATGAATGTCGTGAAAGTGAACGGGAGAACCTAAAATTAACTGTTTTTTTTCATAAATGACATTTTTTATTCTTTCCCCAGCAAATGACTTCAGGCGTCTGACATTGACGCTCATAGAATTTACAGGCCATGAATATACATATGGATCTAAATGTTCGGCACTACTGAACGGGTAAAGGTGTTGCCTAGCTTTCCACAAAAGATAGGTCGCGCTGCAGTCGGCATGGTTCCGCTTCTGTGTGTCAAAAATGGCCGGTTTAATTGGGAGTCCTATGCCGGTACCTTAATTTCCAATGTCTCTATTTTAATCACGGCCTTTCTTTATTAGAACCACCTTTTCTATAGTGACGGCGCTACAACCTGCTCGGTCCTGAGTTTTCGGTGCATGGGGAATGTTTGGTTACACCAACGGGGGGGGGGGGGGGGGGGGGGGGGGGGGCAAGTTTAGGATCCATATGTATGTTCATGGTGCAGGGGTTTGGCTGACAAAATGAAGAAAAATGAAAAATTTCTTGTTACGGGGGGGATGAGAGGGGGTTGAGCATTCAGAAGAACGCGCTTCACTGCATCTGACGTCTGTGTACACTCCTTGGCCTGCTCGTCTCTCTTTGACCGTCTCCCTGGCTTTGACGTGTATTTCTTTCGCGTGGGCATTTAGAGCAAAGGGCTCAGTGGCCCGCTGAGACGGAAAGTGGAGTTTTTCCAGGCGATTTGGGAAGAGGCAGCGAGCGACCTGCTGCTTCGGCGGCCTCTTCTCTCCTTCAGGCACTCAAGAGGAGGCGAACCTTGTGACGGAGGGCGACCCACATTTCCACCTTTCCGAAGGTTAGTCGGCGTAGATTACTCTACTTCCAAGTCGGAGTATCTGCAGGTGACACGTTTTATTCACGTGAAAGGGACAAGTTTTTCCGTGAACGAATTTTTCGCGTGATGAATAAATATTCGTTTTCATCTCCGCAAAAATACGTAGGCGACTAGCGGAAGGTACCCACCCGTTAGATATCAACGGGTGTGAAAAAAATGAACTTATTTTATAAGAAAAGCACAAAGCCTGAAGAAAACTGTCAGTGTAGTCATTTCAGGAGTTTGTAACCCATCTTGTACGTTGTATTCCTTGTAGTATACACGCTGACCGTTTTCTAGGTGCACGGAGAGATGAGTGACTTTTGGTCATCTTTCATGCACGGGAAACCCAAAATTGAGTGAATGTAAGTTAACTGCTCTTTAACACTCTTAAACATATATCAATATCTCGTTCAGTTTATGATATGGAAATTGGTATAAAAAATAGTTCGCAATCGTAACGGGAGGCAGACGGTTCCACTACGCGTAATTCAGAGCTGAGTATTAAACGTTAATAAACAACGCTGTTTGTTGTAGCAACGGAGGCATTATTACCATTACTATTCGCTGCACGTAAATATTCTTGCACGTTTAATTGCCTTAGGTGTTTCGCTTACTACGTAAGTGTTGTCTCATATACATGCAGTGCCCCTATGAGAGCTACTTTGAGAATAGACATTGAAGAGTGTGCTTGTTGTAAATGTGCATTCAATTTATCGATTACCCCCCTAAGCAATCTATCATGGTTCTCTGATCCCTGCAAGAGGCGTGAATATCCTTTGAAAATCAAATCTCTGGATGTCATGGAAATATGCTATTGTAGATTTCAGAAGATTTCAGCAAATAAGAAGTGTAAAAGAAAATCAACTGAAAAAATTAGAAGCTTCATTTATTCAACCATCCGATAAAAACTTCAAGCCCTCTATCTTGAGTGAAAGTACTTTTAAAAATTAAAATGTGAAATTACTGCATCGAACCCAATGCATACCTGTAGCATGGAGTAACCCTAAGGGCTTTTTTATATAGTCTATGTTACAACCATATTCATTTTCTATCGGCATGCCGAATTTCAGCTCAATCGGTGCAGTAATATGTGTGTGATGGAGCGACAGACAGACACCATTATATTTTTACATAATAGTAAGGATATCATTATAATATATCACTATTGTGAACACAATAACTGCCGAATTCTTTCAGTAATGACATCCAGACTTATACATAAAATCTATGGGTGCATAATCTCGGTCAACTTTGTTATTGAGCAAAATCGGACAAAAAGAGTAGAAATTGGGAGGCTGTTTTCAAAAACAGTGAAACACTCATATATCCCTTAGTTTACAACATAACAATTTTTTAGGTGCATTATAATTTCTTAGAATATTGAAAATGGCATTTATTTCGGACGTTTTTATATTACACCATTAATTAGCTCAAGGGGAGAAAAAATAGCAGTTGAAGGACAACCAAAATCATAACTCCCTTATTATTTACTGTAAAACATCCATTTGGAGTTTTCTGAAAAAGATGAAAAAATATCCACAACTTTTGTTCCAAACATTTTTTGTACAATTAGCCGTTATTGCAAGGGATGGCAATGTTACCGCTTTGTATTTTAAAATATCTTATAAAATATTTAACTCTTGAACAACATTGTCTTTTATTGCACTGTCTTTAATACGAAAAATGACCGAGCAGAACAATTTTATTTTCTCATTTAAATATGAAATAATTGAGTTACGAATTTGTTCTTTGGACTTAAATGAAGCCAAATCTTCATAGCATACAACTTATTCAACATATTCGTCCCAATTGACCGATTAACTGAGAAATGTGAACTTTTCGCGTAAAAATTAGGCAATTTTAGAGCTTTTGCCACTTCCGTTGCTACGCATTTATTTCATTGCTACCCAGCCTTGAAATAAACATTGCGGGCTAATACACTTTGGCGGTTCCAAGCAATTTCTACCAAATGGCTATGCACTCGTCGCTTAATCTACGCGATTTTTTGACAGAAGGAAAAATTTTTATATGAAAATATAGGTCGCATAATAATATCCTTTAATAACTATAAATGTCCAAATTATGACCTTCGAATATCACGAGTTAGTGCAAAATGGCGGTGCCGCAGCTCCGAACTTTTACTCAAATGAAAATCGATCTAATCGTCATATTTAAAATATTATAATATGATCGTAGTTTATAGACAACAATCCGAGTTTTTTTTAACTATTGACGGCGTGGAAATCTATTTTGAACTCTCAGATGACTTTAAATTTTACTATTCTTAACATTTTGATCCATGTTTGGGATCTCACTAACATTTTAACACAATTATGACATAGGACTATACGTAAATGGCATAATCTTTTATTTGTGGCATGCAACCACGGAAAATCCATTTAAATTAAAAATATTAGCTTCGAAATCTATCTGGGCAAGTAGGCCAAAGCCGAAAAAGGGAATTTTTATATATTGGTAAGGATAATGATTTATCTGCAACTTCTGATTTTAATGTTGTTCAATCATTGTTGGGGATATTACTCTAAATAGTAGATCGGCAACATCATGTGCATTCAACTTAGGCATGTACAGCTCTCGCGAAAGTTATGGCCTTCGGATGCGCGGCGTTTGTGTTGTCCGCGTCATACAAATTCCATTTTTTGAAATTCACTCATGCATTGTACAAATGCCATGTCTTTGGTTTCCCCTACGTCCCTTTCCCCTACCCCTTCCACCAAAATTTACCCCTCCACGACGTCTTCTTCTGCGCATCCGAACGCCATAAGCTTTCGCGAGAGCTGTACAACCTATCCCATTGACGCAATAGTACAGTGTTTAAAAGAAATAATTTCCCATAGAGCATATAAATGTGTGTCTTTATCGTCACATAAATATACGAGCAATCCATCTTTGAACAAATAGTTTCCGTTTATAAGTCTTGAGTCATCACGAGGGCCTGGGTTTCGGCAGCGGCAGAGATTTTTCATTCAAGTCCCAATTCTTGCCTAATATCTTGTAGATGGAACTGAAAGTACAGCACTGTCGAATGAGACAAAATGTGGACCCATTGGCAGTTCTCGTTAAGAGCAGACTAGTTTCGACGCCAGTTTCCTCTCCACCCTCCCTCCAATTCAATTTATTTTATTTAATCAACGTTCATGTGTGGAGCCAAGAGTGGGGACTCGAATTTAATCCGAGCAAATGCACGGCGGTACATTTCTTGCGGAGGTGGTCCAACTATTCCCATGTATATGCTGTGGATGGTGTTAACATAAAGGCGATAGATAAAGTGAAGTATCTAGGAGTTACGATAACTTCGGTCCTATCGTGGGGAACACATAAAAAAAATATTTGTGGCAGAGCTCTGAAGAAGCTAGGATTCGTCAAGCGTTTTGTGTGAAGATTTTCGGATGAAAAAGTAAAATAGAGGTGCTATTTCTCACTCGTCCGGCCACACCTTGAATATGCTGCGAGTATATGGGATCCGGTGCAGAAAGACTTAATCCGGGAACTTAATAAAATACAAAGGAAAACGGCGCGATTCGTCAAAAACTGCTACGGGCGTACAGACAGCGTTACACAGATGTTAAACGAATTAGGCTGGGAGCCGCTAGAGACTCGGAGGCTGCGCGCTAGGCTTAGATTACTTGAGCAATTGAGAATAGATATCTTTAAGAGCGACACGGAGAACATCATATTAGAACCCCACTATATTTCCAGGTCCGACAGAAACGATAAATTAAGAGAGATATTTTGCAGAACGGATAGGTATGGGAATTCCTTTTTTCCCCCGAACAATAAAGGACTTTAATAAATGCTAGGCGTCATTTCATTAGAACGTTTCCTTTTTTATATGTAAACGGCTGGTGTCCTAACACCCCCCGCCACACGCCTATTGAGGCGGCTTGCGGGGTAGTATGTAGATGAATTCCTAAATGACCTCTCCCTTACCTACCTTTCTACCTATCCTCAATGATGGAAATGGCCTCGATCGACGGTCGCCTCGCCTGATAACCAATCGTCAAAAAATCCTTGCTATCAACTATTAGCATCTACCTCGCTCGCAATCGTGTGTCATTTATTTTGTATTTCGCGGCAAGAGAAGTCTTAGGGTAAATCATTTCTACCACTCTTTTATTACTTTCTCACATTTATTCTATTTTATGTTAGAAATGAGCATTTCTACTGGCTTTTGGCCATCGGATATGCTACCGTCTGCTTTTGGAAGTAAAGAATTTTTTTTTGTTTTAATGTATTGAGTGTTATGTCACTGCCAACGTTTCACTGCCAACGGGTAGTGTGCCCAGTGAAAATATGCGGTGTAATTATTACCAAATTTGCTATAACAATTGTCATTTTTATATATATTTCTACATGTTTATGTTGTTGATTTTGTTTCATGGTTGTCAATCAGCCCTTAGTATGGCAATAAATTTGCTCAAAGGTTGGCGGTGAAATAATGAACTTTAATTGACCAACAATAAATAAATTAAAAGAAAAAATTGTTATTTACACGTGTTCAATAAGTACATTAATTAGTAAAGAATTATGATACATATTGAAATGGTCGAGACCCATTACCCATTTGGCACAGGTATGTTTGGACATGGTTCCGCTCGTCCTTGTGTTTTTAGCGTGTGAGCGAATGACTGAGAATGGTTGTGTGTGCTCCTTGTGAGGGAATGTTTTGAGTTGAGTGGGCCGGAGGTGTGGAGAGGTTGACCGGGAAGTATGACAATGGTGTCGCAATAACCCCATCCCCCACCACCTCCCAGGTGACCACGCCTCCGAATATAAGGTGGCGAGTCACATGAAGAAGGCGGATTATCTTGGTGGACTTGTGGCTGATAAGCCGTGTACGACGGTTTGTTAATACATCTACAAAATACCCTGAAAGCCACCTCAGGGGAGTGTGGCAGGGGGGCGGCAGATGCGACAAATACGACAGAGCACGGGAGAAGACGTTAAAGAATAAAGACAGGTGGAGATCAAGACGAATTATGGGAAGGACAGTCCCGTGAATTCGCCTAATTCTCCTGAAATTAGGGCACAACGATGATTACCTGGAGAAGGAGGCAACCGGCTGCGACTTTGACGTCATCGGCCACTTCTGCAGACTTCACTGACACGGTCAACCCTCGGTGGTGTAGGAAAAAGGGTTCCCGCTGCCGCCATTCCGAGCACCCGTGCACCGGCCGGGGAGCTGCGCACGATTGACATCCGAACACCGTTCTAGGTTTCACCTCGAAGAAACGAGTAAGTAATTCGCCGCTGCGACTCATCACACCCCCTCCCCCATTCAAATGACTGCTTGTCGAGGAAGGGCAACTCTCCATCCCTCTGTGCTCGTCCAATACGTCCCTGTATCCGTCCGGGCCACGAAAGTAACAGTGTCAAGTCGCCATAGAACAAAGAAATACCTTTGTGAGAGACACCTTCAGTGTCAGGACCCCAGGAATACCTATTAACTTATTGCATATAATCAAAAACGAATAATTCTTGTCATTTTGGAGGGAAATTTATTTGGGGATTGTCAATCTTTCATGACCATCTAAACCGGATGATTCATTCATGCCCATAAGGTTTTTGTGTGCATTGTTTCAACCACCTGATCATCATCTTCCAACAGGGTTTATCATTATTAGATTTAGTGTGCAATGTTATGTGTGATTTTCATGATAAGCGTACCAATATATATACGTGTTAAACAAACACATACCCGAGCCACCCAAATCATTTCCACGCCAAAGGGAAAAGGGGGAAGTGAGTCCAATTCAATACGTAACGTTGCGAAGAAGAGCGTGGTTCGGGGACCTTCCCGCTTTCGCCTGCTACGTATTCCGGAAGATAATTTCTCCTATCGGAATCCAGGTGACGGTGGATTTGATTTCGCACTCCTCGCCAAAGGGAGGGAATCGCGCGGAGTTACTTTCAGTTTTTTTATTTATTGTGTGAACTAATGAGGTTAGAAAAGAAATGGAGGTGACATACCACTTGATTCTTGAAGCCAATTCCGCCATTGCAGTCTGCACAGTTTAAACCATGGTCCTTATATTAACGGTGAACTTTTATAGGGACCTTGGTTAAAACCTTCCTCTGCCTTACGTGCCCTGTGGTCGCGTTCGATTTTTGTCAAATATAAGTTAAAAACCACAGACAAGGCGATGTTTTGTGACTGGTTTGGCAACACCTACTCGGCACAAAATCCTTCCCAAGCACCCCTATTCTTGCTTCACTTTCGCCCATGAGCGTTCACGGTCATCTCTCCTCCATTTCATTTTAACCTCCTTGGTGTAAACGGCTCGACCCACCTTTACCGTCAAAGGGGGATTCACTTCACTGGACGTGACGTGCAAAACCACGCGTCCGTCACAATATATTGTTTTGAAAACCACTTGCATTTTTCAACTTCTACTTGGTGATAAAAATTCTTATAAAATGTATCTTACACTCTATTAATGCCGTCGGCTTGATACCACCAGATTATATTTTCTGCATGTCCTTCTACTACTTCTATGTGCAATATCCATTCTTAGAACTTCATTTATTTCTTCCTATTCGTTCCGCTTAATTATATTTTATGAAAATAAACTTTAACGATGTACACTAACAAACTTTTTGAAACTATGCTGCAAAGCTTCATGAAATCAATCTTGTAATGAAAAAATCATTAGAAGAAATACAGAGAAATATCAAGGATTGCATACATTAAATATGGAAGGTATTAAATTGATGGATTATGGAGGAAGAATGCGGCTTACGAATGCCAATGATTGGACATACGACTACTGAAGACGAATTTTGACAAGTGTAGCTTACTTTCTGAATTAATTCTTGCTATTGCATGTAAATATAAAGATGATAACGTCTTGATATTGATTATTTTGTTAGAAGAGTATTATATGAAACAGCCTTCTGCTGGATGGGACATTACAGAAAATTTGATTGCCTACCAATTTCGAGAAGCAATATCTTAGAATAATCTTAATTTTTCTAGGGTTCTGGTTTCCCTTTATGAATATTCTCGAATTCACTATCAATAAATTTTAAATAAAAAAAATAAATGCTCCGTTGTTAGAATCTTTATACAATGAAATGAGTTAAAGTCGATTCCCTCATCTGCATTTCTTGAATAGGCATAGCATGTGATGCCGGACAGTAGGGGATGCACTGCCGGAGGCGAAGAGGAAACATTACCCTTAACAGTGAGACTATGGTCGAAGTTTCACAAAGGACGAGTAATTATTGTACGTGAGTGAACTTTGCACCCGGGGTCCATGGCCGGTTGCAATTCTAGCAAGGATGTAGCGGTAGGATCAAGGGGGTGGGGGAGAGGTGGGGAGGGATAATCATCAAACTTTGTCGTCGCCCTGCCAATCGAATCCTGGCACCTATTGTGTGGACTTGGAGCGAACAAGGGAAGTGATGTGAAGGCTGGCCGCTTGCGGAGAGGCATCGGGGATTTTTGTTGGAATGGACCGTTGGCACGGAGTTTTGGACGGAAATATTTTTTTAAGCCTGTCGTTCATTCTTTTATCCTTGGTATGCAAAAATTGTTCACTCCTAAATTTGAAAATTAGCCTCATCGAACAGCCTGGAGGGACTGAGGAAATGATGGAAAGTTATTCCGTTGAGGGGCATATTGAACTGCTTTCATCGGAAGTAATTCTGGAAGTTATCTCTTGTAATTCCTTCCGCTAGGACTTTCGTTCCACTTTTATTCTAGCTCCCATTGTATCTCAACTGTACTAGGACGAGTAACATAGTACCACACATTTACAGGGTACTAGCTGTACTACGTGTGTTATAGATAATTTTTTTATGCTAAGAATAAAAGACTTTGCATCTCTTCCCGAGTGACCACATTGAATTGTTGCTTCATAGTTACGTGTTCCCGTAACTGAAAATATATGTGTGAACAAAAGCCTCGTATAACGATTGAATGGCAGCTGAATGATAATATAAATCTGCATGTAATGGCTGGCCAGCACCTAGAAACGAAGCCATTTGCTTTTTCAAGAATTTTTCTAGAATGTAAACAATATGTCAGTACAACGAACTGTGTACAACGAAGACAAGTCGCTTACCTCAAAAAAGCATTTCACCTCCGCCATTAATTTAGGAACTCGAATCATTTGAACCATACCTACTACTTTGACCAAAGGTAAACATAGAAATTAAAGAGTTATAAGATGTTGGCGACCAGTTTTCGATGAAATTATCAACTGAGGCAGATTTGCGTCCCAGGTCCTACTCTCACTTCCTCCGAAAATCAAACCAAAGTAACAGCCAAATGTCATGGCACACTTTCTAGTAGGTCCTGAAGTTGGCTGAGGGGGAATACCATGTGAGAAAAACAAATATCTCGGCTTGAGGGTACTCAACGGGGACCGCAGGAAACTTTTACCTGCTCGGAGCTCTTGACGAACCCCCCGCGAGCGCTAACCCTCATTTCGACGGTCCTCGCGGGCCCTCTATCGCCCTCGCTCGACCCTTCCCTGCGGGGGGTGGGTGACCTCCGAAGCCACGCTCCAGCTTAGTTTATAACTTTTTAAAGTTTACAACAAATAAAGAAGTATAGCAGATCTTCGAGCAGTATTTAAAGAGCTCATTGAAATGGTCTTTTAATCAAATCGTCCCCTGTGAATACCCTCAAGCCAATCTCGCTACTTCTTGGGACTTTTACGTTCTTCCTGGAATGTAATGCTAATTTTAATGATAGGTGGTCAAATATAGTAAGTCGTCGTATTTTTATACCGAACGATGATTTTCATTAATTTTAGGTGTACTATTATGAAACACTGTTTCACACAAAATACTAATTTCTATTACAGGTAATCAGTTGCATTTTGTAACATTTTTCTGTGAAGCCGTAGTCGTAGAAATACATGCTCCTTGGCTTACATTTTCACCTTGCATAGAATTGTTAATTTATGGTTTCTGGGAATCTATTGTGGAATCGAGTGATAATAATGAAAATCTTGAAGCAGTTGTACAACCCGGGAATCAATTGGCAGTTAAGACATCGAATCAGACTCTTTACATTACGCAAAACTCTCTCCACGAAAGCGGATACTAAATACATTTCACCTGTTTACATTTCTCTCATTTCGCATATTGACATTTTAACTCACATTCTTTGTTATTTTAGCTAATCTCCCCTAATAGAATATAGCAGAATCCATGCCTTACAAATTGGTAGCAAATTTGTGTATTTATGACTAACTATTTTTCTAGCGTGTCATCCACTGTATTCAGTCGCGAATTTTTTTCTCATTAAATTTCATTGATGCATTAAAAATATCATTCAGTTCACGTCATTCATTCAATGTGGTCATTATTAAGAACTTAAGTAAAATTTATGTACATAAGTTTCTTAAGTAATTTTTATATTATGTTTAAATCATAAAGGAACCCCATTCTGTATTTCATCGGTTCCGTACCGATCGGTTGCGCTTCCTAACCCACCAACCGGTTGGGATTCCGTACCGACTTGGACTCCGCTACCGACGGAGCCTATTTCAGCGATTCTGTATGCAAGTTGGTGCCTTTCCAGTCGGTTGGGTAACTCCTCCCACTCAATTTCCCCCCCCCCCCTCCCAATTTTCCGAGTGTTTCCGAAGCTGAGGGTCACATGCTCTATTCCCAACAATGGAAGACGATAGAAGAAACATACGACTACAGGAAGCCGCCTAGTGCTCTCGGGGTTGACAACAACAACAGAAATCAACGAAGTCGAAATGAGAATGATCGTATACTAATGCATGTGAATTTTAAGAGTTACAATGTGTATTTGATAATTATAATAAGTGATTTATATTTGAAGCACATATGTAGTAGCGTCCGTGAGAACATGAAGTATTCATAAAAGATGTTGAGTGCTACGAGATTAAATGAAGTGTGCGAAGTGAGAATGAATCAGTTGTGATCACTTGAATCCAGAAATAACCTTTAAATTTTCAATTTTACCTGTATATTGATTGATTATATGTACCTTTAACTCGCGTGATTGAGATCAGACATTTAACAGCGTTGTTCATTTGTAATTTCTAGTTGCAGAAAAGGCATTACGTGTACCTATATATAGTATTTAATCTTCCAAAGATTGCTAGAATTATTCGTTGGAATAAATTGAACAGTGGCGTGATCTCGAAAATAGAATATCCGTGTATGTATTTTATATTTGTAGGTATGGTATTGAAATATTCTTGTAGGTGTATATATATATTCTACATTTGTGGATTAAGGACAGTGACATTGTTGCGCGCTCGTGTCTTGAAACATTTATTATATAATATCGTGGTGCAAATTTGAATGGAAATTAATTTAATGAGTGACAAATAAATACATATACGGTGAAAAAAATTTAAGTTGAGTGGACAAATACGTAAATATTCTATTAGCACTCTTGGTTATTTTACGTGTACCTACTTGGTGTTGTTCTCAAAATTGTTTCAGCATTATCTGATGATTAATCCGAATTTTATTAGGATAGAGTATGGTGATTGACAGTTCAACGCAAACGATTCTCAAAATATATCTGCTCAACTACGAAAATAGAGGCCGAAAGCAAACAAACATAAGTAAAAATACGAACTTACGTTACCCTGGCCCAAAATCGGGGGCAAACGACGCAATCAAAATACGATGCACACCAATGTCCGCGAAATCGCCTATTTTCTGAAATCATAAGCTACTTGAGTATGTAATCTAGTTAAGTAAGTGACTGCATACACGAAATTTGATTATAAATGAAAACTTTCAACGGGAATCGTCCATTTAAGAATAACTACACCGCAATAGTAGGCATTCACCGCAGACGATTTATGGCAATTATTATGAAAAATGTTCCGGTGATCGAGTATGCTTAATAGCCTAAATATGGTGTTATTTACGTACCTACTTGTTAGTGCCAAATAGTAAAACATTGTAACTGCCAAGAGAATACAATGCAATACTACGGAGTTCTAGTTGTGTAGAAGTTTCTCTTATAGATCATCACCTTTATAACCTTAACTTTATCGACTTTTCCATTAGCTCTCTTGTGAACAAATTACGTCGCTATTTCAATCATGAATATATATATATATATTCATATATATATATTCATGGAGTAGGAGACTTGTGGAACAAAGTTAAATTTTGCTCGGAGTTTGCATAAACAATAAATTTTCAGAATAACTTCAAATGTTATATGTTTCCTATCCTCTTTCTTTCACCACCTGTCTGAACGAAATATATATATATATATATATATATATATTCATTATTAAAAGTATCAAATTATCCCATTTCAGGCCAAAAATCAAATTTATTATCCATTTGCTTTGGTTTTTCTCAAGCAAACCGTCTGATTCTCCGCCGTACCAGCAGCTTCTGCGTGTCGGTGGGATCCACCGACTGGAGCTCGCCGAGGCACCGATCGGGTGCGTACAGAATCGCACGGCTGCTCTCTCTGAGTCGGTGTGACGTCCCACCCGACGAAAAGGCTACCGTACCGATCGGTTTGGAGTTACAGATACGTGTATGTTACTGCCGAGAAATGGAATGCAATACATGACGATATGCAATTTATAAAATAATAAAACCAGCTCTCTAAGAAAGCAGTGCAAAATATTACTAACGTGCAATCGCAATCATGAGTAGATTTTAATGTGAAGTTATTCTGAAAATTTATTGTTTATGCAAACTCAGAGCAAAATTTACCTTTGTTCCACAAGTCTCCTACTCCAATATCTGTCTCAGATTTCACCATCTTCATAATATATTTAATCGTCTAAATCATGATTTTTATTTTCATACAGTAACACAAATTGTATTTAAATAAATACTCTGTTTATTTATCATTTAAAATGGAAGTAAAATTTATTATTTTAATTTTATTACTATTTTTGTTATAATTTGTTTTAGTACCTTCAATTGTTGTACCACAGTGTGCTACACTGATCTCATTTTCTAATCGTCTGAAATCTGACCTTAGTTTTTACAAATTTGGCTGCGCTGATAATTTTTCCGTTTAACTCTGAAAATGACGGACATTGAAGAGAAGATTGGCCGGATTCTTTTACTTTTATTTCGCATATCGTATTATTGAGCATTAAAGATCTCTGCATTAAAAGCACACTTCCACGTTTTCCTTCCTGGAACTCTGTTGGGCTAGGATAGGAAGGTTGAAGAAAGAGAACGTCGAGCATGGACCAATGTAACGCAATGGGCGACCATTTTTCTCTCTGCCTCCCACACGAAAAATTGCCAACGAAATCATTTTCGCGCTCCCACCCCGATTTTTCCCTCTCGTCTCCTCCTCTCTGCTCAACGGAGAGCCCCGAGGATAACCCGATAAGATGGCCAGTGTAATGTAATGGAAACACCAATCAAACAGCCCTCTCCCTTAATAACCGACAAATGGTCGTCATCATTCAAGAGGGCGTTCGCTGGTGGAGGAGAGAGTCCCTTAAAACAGACCTCAACGGGAGTTCTTTTTCGGTTGGTTCGGAGGGCAGGGAGTGGAGTGGTGGCATGCAGGGTTTAGGGGTGCATTGATGGCCGGCGGTCGTTTCGAGGGGAGGGTTTGGGGTGTGTTGAGGGCGAGCGGGATCCAGGCAAAGTTCGCAACTCGAGCGATCACTCATTCCCCTCAGCTACATCCATCTACCTCCCCCTCACACCCCCACCCTATTTCCCCTCTCGCCCTTCCCATTAGGGTTCGCTTTTCACTTCATTCCCTCCTCACCCGCGCCATCTCTTGCGAGTTAGTACACTTCGATATCCAAACTCCCCACAAGTTGTCGCACTTTTGCACTGTAATGGTCACTTTACTCAAGGAAGTAACTTTTATGCCAATAACTTCAGAGGTCAACATAACAGTGTCAGACTGGACCGGGAGGAAGCTGTCGATAAAACAGTAATCTTCCACAGATTTATTTATTGGCACGACGCGTTTCACCACTCTGTGGCATAAGCACGTTCTTCTATGCTAGCACGGGTTGGTAGTGGCAGTAATCAACCGCAGTTCGCTATACTGCGCGGAAAATAGACTAGCTTCTATTTTGCATGCAAGTAGCGATTCGATTTTTCGATAAAATATGGTGAAACCCTGGTCGCATGACTGCAAGAGGGGAATTAAAATATAAAAAATAAATAAATTTGCCTTGTTGTTACATGTGTGAGTATTTATTTTTACATGCAAATGTATTTTTGTTGTTAGAGATGACTTATGCTAAAAAGCTAAGACATATGACTCTCTTAGTACTTAACAGTAATAAATATAACAACTTTCATACTTGATGTCCTTTTTACATATTTTATGTAATTTATACACTTTTACAAAATTCAAGAATGCTTGTGGAACTCGACCTGTGCACAAACAATAAATGGAATAACACATTGATTGCCGAAATTAGGCCACTTTCGAAATAGTCTTATTCAATATTTGATTTCTTTGGGAAAAACGGAAGAAATGTGTAAATTAATTACATTTAAGTTGGGTCGGAAATTACGATGCGACAGAAGAATAAATCTGAAGGTAGCGATACATCCTGAGACATTGTTGCATTCTTGGCTACCGTCCTTGTGAAAATCCGTCTTCATATCGCTTACATGGCGTCCAGCGCAATTAAAACTGCGAGCTTCCTTGCAAAGCGTCATTTTTAAAATGTTTTTTTTGCCTATTTTAGTAAATCATTACTATTGGGTTGTTTTTTAATACATTTTTTCTTCTTTATTGTGGTATAAATAATTCCCTAGGTACAGGTCCACGCTCGTTTTTATTGACATGATCGATTTCGAAGTCAATGGCGTAGTATAGCTTAAGTAATTTCGCAAGCGTGGAGTTGTACCACGTGTATTATTTTAATTAAATTCAACGTTTTAAACTTGCATAAATTTACGTTTGATTTCATCAATTTCACCACCATTTAAGAGGAATATAGGAATTCGGATTGACTAAACAGCTTCCATTTTCTACTGATGTCAACATGTAAAATAATAGTTAGTTATAATATGTCTGAGGTTGCAAAAATTTTGTCTCACACTTTTTCAAATCCACCGCATAACGCATGAATTTGTAGGGATTCTCAAAAGCGTATTTCCTAAAATCATTTTAACTAGGATTAAAATAATGTTCTAAAACTAAGGTTATCTACATTTGATACAACAATTATAATTCGCTAAAAATTCAATGGATTCAATGAATTTAATGGATTAAAAATATTAAAATCCATGTAAAATCATTTTTCGGGAACTGTACTTTTGCTTACCGAGAATTCAGGGAATCCATATATTGTACCCTTTTTATAACTATATTTGGTCATTGACGGAGAAAAACAACTGCAAAGACCATTAGGAAAAGTGTTTTACTTCTCAAAACCATCTATTTTAACCTTAATTTGAGTTATTTTTTAGAGGGCATATTGGAAAATATATTGAAATAAATTATCTTTAGAAAATAATTCTACCCAACCTCTTATGCATTTATCCGATTTAGTCCTTTTGGTGCCAATGTTATAGCAGCACATTGGCTTGATATCTTACTAATTCAAGTCTCCTATTCCTCGTGGTAGACTGGAAATATTGAATGAGAATATAGTTGGTGAGACATTAAAAGCACAAACCTTACAATACACTAAATCTGATGATTCAGTGATCTGAATCAAACATTTTTATTGCAATCTACATAACTGATGTTCATAATATTCAGCATGTTTATGTGACCATTGTTAAATGATAATTATCCTGCTATTCCTCCGCTAATTCTATGCAATTTTACCTCCGGGTTGATATAATATTTTTTGTATGATTATTCGTTGATTTGTCGCCAGAATTGGAAGTTAACCATTGTATATTCTCTTAGAAATGATAAATATTAAGTCCTAATGTTCTATGCTAATTGTTTTTCTTTCTGCTGTTTTTTTCTAAAATATACAATAATATGGAATACCACATTTTGTTTTTGAGTCCATATTAAAGACTTATTTTAGCAGTTAACATAACAGGGACCTGTATCCTTCCTTCTGTGAGAAAGGCAGCTCGGCTGTCGAAATATCAGAATGTATAGTGTGTGAGTGTTCTTCTTTTTTGTGTTTCTATATTTATTTCCGCCCCACCTGTGGCAAAGTTTATTTTTATTTAAATTATCGCGTGTGTGATTTTCCACGAACTCGTATATATATATATATATATATATACATATATATACACACACACACACAGAGATATATAGATATATATATATATATATATATATATATATATATATATATATATATATATTGTGACGGTTCCCGACTCTTACCCGCAAGCTGTGGCCAATTAAAAGCCGGGACAAACGTCCACATATGAAATTTAGTTTGAAAAATAATAAGGTCTCGCGAAATTTAAAAAAAAACGGGGTTGGTGGGCTGGATGATTGGGGTATTAACATAAGAGAGGGAGAAAGGGAAGGTCATGGGGGGATTCGGAATTATTTGGCTCCCGGGTAGCACTCACCCGAAACTAGGATGCACTGGTCCCAGCCTTCTTCTTTCATCGACCGGTGTGCGGTATTTGTGTCTGCGTAGACCTGAAGAACAACGATGTACCGTGCCTGCTCCTGGATCCGAAGCACGAAGAACCTCTCCTCTTCGGGCCACCGGTCACCACTCTCGCCAACACACCTCATTGAGGAACAACAATCGAAGAGCCTCTTCGCGACACCTACGCGGTCTTTTTATCCTTTTCGGCGCCGGTGTCACATGATTAAAAAAAGGGGGGGGGGAATAGGGCGAAAGGCACGCCATAACCCGAAACATGGTCAAATGAACCCCCCTCCAAACCACTCACAGCCGATGCACTTAACCGCGCGACGACGTGCTACACTCCGGAGCCAAGGAGTGAGGTGGGGGAAGGTGACTGGTTAGATAGGGTGTGGTTGGAACGCGAATCAGCGACGGACTCGGGCCGTCACATAGCCCCTCGCTAAACTGTGGAGGCGATCTTTGCCTGAAAAGAGGGCTCCACAGTTTACCAAAAAAACAAAGAAAATAAAGCCCACCTTGAGCAAACGGGGGACACAAAAATGAAATATGCGCGACCCGCGTGAACCAAAAATAAAACAAAACGCAACAAAATAAAAAAAAACCAATACCGCGAAACCTACTCCAATATTGGTTCGTGGTAAAATTTCAAATTGCCAAAATTATATATCCCGAGCTCCTTGTTGCTTGCATCCTCCAGATAGCAAGCATTTGGGCCAGATAATTTTGAAATCGTAAAGGGCCCGGTGTACAAATGGAAGAACTTGTGAAACAGATTGAGGCGCGCATCGGACACGCGAGGCGTTCTCTAAAGCACGCGGTCTCCAACCTGAAACTTAATTATCTTCCCTTTTTGATTACCTTTACGTTTGCGGGGTTTCGCGGAGAATACTTGTCGATACTTCATCAGCGTAACACCCTCTTGTTCGTGCATTAAATCTTTTATTGGATTCCCCTCTAGGTAATATGCCGCCATAATTGGCACGCACATTAACCCTCCCACTTCCGAGGCGCGGGAACCGTGCGAATCGGAAGCGTAAAGTTTCCCTGGGCGCCCTGTACCCACTCGTCCCCTGGGATACCCACCGGAGAGTTGACCTCGCCGTGACTAGCCTGCCCTTCGTTCAACCAAGGCGGACGAGAAGCATCCGCTGGTTGCTGCGAATAATTATAGGGTTTTCCCGATCGTTTTTGGGTAGCTTCCACTTCCCTCTCGCGTATGCCTCCCCTCTCAATACTCGCGCATCCCACTCGTGGCGGACCTTGTTTTGGAACCGCACCATTGTCTTGCGCCTTCGCCGGCCTGTCGACTTGCGGCGGGAATCTGCCCCATTTGGCTTCTACGGAGTTGGCATTACCGCGAGAGAAAAAACCCCTACCGTCTTTCTCCCGTCTTCGCCTCTGTTCGTTTATTTGATCATATATCTTCAACAACTCGTATAACCTATCCAACGTCAACTCCCCAGCTGAGAAAAGATGGGTTTGCGTGGAAATAGGTAATTGTCGTATGATCATTCACACTAGATGCCCCCCTTCAATGGGCGGATCACAATTCTCCGCAGCTGCTACCTTTTTTAAAGCATAGTCAAGCATGCTACCGGCACTTTCCTCGGAATAAGTTCCCGTGCATACTTTCTCCCTATACACATCTCTAGTCCCCGCGTCCCAAAACATACTCAGGAACTTTCCCTTCAAAGTTTCAAAATCAAGAGATTCAAAATATTTCCCGCAAGCTTCTGCCCAAATGTTGGCCTTGCCTTTTAACATTTGCCTGAAAGATACCACTTTACAACTCTCCGGGATAGCATTTATTCTAAAATATCTCTCAACCTCCCTTAAAAATGCGAGGGGATTGAAAGTCCCGTTCCCGGAAAAGGTAGGCGGGCTGATTGGAGCGGGCGAAATATACCCGGCTTCCCACGAGTTCCTCCGATCCACTTGACCGTCAAGTCCCTCTAATCTACCCATTTCACCACCTAGTCTTTCCACCGCGACACGCGTCTCCTGCTTCTCCTGCGCTAGCGAACGCTGGATTTCCGAAATCCGACCTTCCACCCCCTCGAATTGCTCTCGTGTAGACACCTCGAGCGTGGTTATGCGCTCCTCACATGGTCCCACACGACCGTTTAAGGCTTCTAACCTAAGCATTAAAGCCGCCGTCCATTCTTTATCCCTTCTCTCCTTCTCCTCCTCCCTACGTCGCCTTTCCTCCTCTTTCTTCTCCTTCTCCCTACGTCGTCTTTCCTCCTCTTTCTTCTCCTTCTCCTCATTTTTACGTCGTCTTTCCTCCTCTTTTTTCTCCCACTCCTTCATCCACGCCAACATTACATTCATCGGGTCTGACTGGGGAATATTTGACTCGAGCCGCCTAACCTCTGGCCGGGACGGTTCTATATCCTCAATTCCCTCACTCGACGAGTCGTCAAGGATGATGGCCCCCGTTGACTCCCGATACTCCATGTACGGGTCTGACTTCCCCTCTCCCTTAGGCATGGCTGTACGTGGTTACCCTAATGCCTTCGGAAAAAAACAAAAGGTAATCTCCCAACTAGGCTTCAAGCAGTGACTCGCGCGCGCAATGCGACCGCCCCACATGTACCGCCGGCTTTTGCCAACAGACACCAAAAAACACAAAGTTCAACCATTAAGCACAGCACTAGACCCGCTACGTACAGAGCTAAATAGGCGAAAAAAGCACTGTCTACCGGGCGACACAAAAAAAATCACCTTCCCGGCAAATAGTAAAAACGAAAGAAATGAACGAATACGAATCAAAATTAAACTCGAACCAATAATGGAATAAGTTAACTCGTACCAACCCAAGATTATCCCTTCGCGATCCTGTCCGCAGCGCCAAAATGTGACGGTTCCCGACTCTTACCCGCAAGCTGTGGCCAATTAAAAGCCGGGACAAACGTCCACATATGAAATTTAGTTTGAAAAATAATAAGGTATCGCGGAATTAAAAAAAAACGGGGTTGGTGGGCTGGATGATTGGGGTATTAACATAAGAGAGGGAGAAAGGGAGGGTCATGGGGGGATTCGGAATTATTTGGCTCCCGGGTAGCACTCACCCGAAACTAGGATGCACTGGTCCCAGCCTTCTTCTTTCATCGACCGGTGTGCGGTATTTGTGTCTGCGTAGACCTGAAGAACAACGATGTACCGTGCCTGCTCCTGGATCCGAAGCACGAAGAACCTCTCCTCTTCGGGCCACCGGTCACCACTCTCGCCAACACACCTCATTGAGGAACAACAATCGAAGAGCCTCTTCGCGACACCTACGCGGCCTTTTTATCCTTTTCGGCGCCGGTGTCACATGATTAAAAAAAGGGGGGGGGAATATGGCGAAAGGCACGCCATAACCCGAAACATGGTCAAATGAACCCCCCTCCAAACCACTCACAGCCGATGCACTTAACCGCGCGACGACGTGCTACACTCCGGAGCCAAGGAGTGAGGTGGGGGAAGGTGACTGGTTAGATAGGGTGTGGTTGGAACGCAAATCAGCGACGGACTCGGGCCGTCACAATATATATATATATATATATATACATATATATATATATATATATATATATATATATATATATATATATATATAAAATCTTTGGAAGTTTTCGCCAATTGGCCACAAATATATAAATTCAAACTTACAGGAGGTATATCCTTCGGACCAGGAGGTAGGTCCTTCGTCAGCTCTAGAGCTGACGAAGGACCAACTGGTTCGAAACGTTCCGTAAGAACGAATTCTTTATCTTTTCCTATTTCTCCTACCTCCTGTAAGTTTGAATATATATATATATATACTTTTAAAACACAGGCACACGAAAATTAAAAGGACACTCACAGAATAATTTGCGGACGTTTCGACGGGCAAGCCGCCATCGTCAACGACAAGAGACTAACTAGTGGTCTGTTACCTCGGGTGGGGGGGGAAGCGGAACCTCCCTTCATTGATCCCATTCCTAAACATACCGCTTCCCATCGTAAGACCTTCAATAAATGTTTCTCTCTCTCTATATTAGAAGCCCTCCCCGAATCAGCAACTAATATTGAACTGAGGACTCGCGAGATGGCTTTCATCTGGTGCTTAAGAGCATTTGAATCGCCCGGGCTTAACTTGGCCCACTGACCAATGGCAACCCCTTGCTCCGGCTCCCCACCAGTCCCCTTCCCTTCTCCTGTTCCGCTTCCCCCCCCCCACCCGAGGTAACAGACCACTAGTTAGTCTCTTGTCGTTGACGATGGCGGCTTGCCCGTCGAAACGTCAGCAAATTATTCTGTGAGTGTCCTTTTAATTTTCGTGTGCCTGTGTTTTAAAAGTATATTTATATTTGTGTTTTTATTCGCCGAGTGCGGTTTCTCAGTTATATTATGAAATATTTCGTTCAAACAGGTGGTGAAAGAAAGAGTATAGGAAACACATAAAATGTGATGACACAATGGTGATGTGAAGATGGAATGATGGCCGATTCCAAGTGAAAAAAATTCGTCTAGACCGGGAATTGAACCACGGACTTTCCGATTTCGCGCCGGATGCTCTGACCACTAAGCTATCTAGACTACTGAAGAAACAATGGAATCGGCGGGGGGTTTATATGAATCAAACACCCCCAAGATTAGTCCGTAAAAGTCGCCGAGAGATGGCGCTGGACATTTTCACTCACCGGCAGAGAAGAAATTACGTACACAGAAGAGGAAAGCAAAGTTTGAATCAGGCACACAGACAGTGGTAAAGATACAAAACAGGCGTTTCGGGGCACGCAGAGCCCAAGAAGTAGAAATGAGCCATTCCGGCCATACAACCATTCATTCATTCACTCAAACCGCTCACAGGCGTAAATAATAAATATTACGAAATGTTTTTCTGAGCGGGGTTTATTCGGAACATAAGGTTTTTTTCTGATTTTATTTCTTAAAAGTTTTTCGGGGTATCCGCGGCGAAGAAGAGAAGTGTGTAATTGCGAAAGGCACTTCTGAAGATCATCAGGGTTATTGCAGATCCTGTGTCCTCGGACGGAAAGGGAATAAGGGATGGAGCGTTTGGTGTGAGGTGGGTGGCAGCTGTTGTAGTGGAGGTATTGCTGTTTGTTTGTGGCTTTGATGTGAACAGTGGTTTTAAATTTGTTGTTGGAAAGGTGTATGTCAACGTCTAAAAAGGTGATGTTAGTGTTGGAGATGGAAGATGTGAAAGATACAGAGGCAGATGAGTTGAGTGAAGAGACAAAGGCGTTTAGAGAGTTTAGGTCATGAGGCCAGAGAAGGAAGATATCGTCTATGTATCTAAGCCAAAGAAGAGGTTTTTGAGGGTAATTTTTTAGAAAGATTTCTTCGAAAAAGCCAAGGAAAAGATTTGCATAGGAAGGACTGAACCTACTTCCCATTGCGCAACCGGACATTTGCAGATAGTAGTGATTATTAAAAGAAAAGGCATTGTGGGTGAGAATAAAATGGGAGAGATCAAGAAGAAAGTCCGTGCTAGGGATTTGTGGGGTAGGTCGTAGGGAAAGGTAGTGGCGGAGAGCATCGAGTCCCTCAGAATGAGGGATAGAGGTATAAAGAGAGGTTACATCAATAGTGGCCATGATAATGGGTTGATTGGGAGGGAGGGAAATAGAGTTGAGTTTAGAAAGGAAGTCGTGGGAATCTTTGATATATGATGGAAGGGACTGAACAAAAGGTTGGAGATAGAAATCTACGAACGCAGAGATGCGTTCCGTAGGAGAGTTTTTGGAAGATACGATGGGACGGCCTGGGTTATTTTCTTTATGAATTTTGGGAAGAATATAGAAAGAAGGCGAAGTGGTGTGAGACGGTGAAAGAAGGGAAATGTCCGACTGGCTTAGACCCCCTTGATGTAACCTCTCTTTATACCTCTATCCCTCATTCTGAGGGACTCGATGCTCTCCGCCACTACCTTTCCCTACGACCTACCCCACAAATCCTAATAAAATAAGTCAAACTTCACTCGATAAATTGTACATGCTCATCGATGATCATGAACTCAATGATTCACGAATGAAATGTACGAATCATTGATTGCATGCCGAAACCTAGGTCGTTATATTTTAAATAAAGTGTGAAATCATAAACAAGCACTTATTTTTCATTGTGAAGGAGTTCCACTGAGTAACGCCTGAGACAGTGTCATATATTTAGCAAGTTATTTGCTCAATTTGGAATTGCTCAAATAAGTAGCTAATTAATGACAGTTAAGGCTCCTTTCAATCACACATTTAGTTAAGATTATGTTAGCCAGAATATATCTCGGATTTTTAAAAATTCCTTTCTTCAATGTTAGATATATATTTTATCTAGATTGTACTCTTTCATAGCTGTTGACAGATGCTGCCGCGGCTTTCGAGTTATGCTGCGGTCGGAGCATTTTTAGATCAATGTTTCACTCGCGTTGCAGCGAGAATTTTCAGGAGCGAAAATGCTCTAACCGCAGCATAACTCGAAAGTCGCATCAGCATAGTTATTTTACCGCTGCTTTTTCGTAAACGACTTCCTTCCCTCGGTAACTCTTGAACATATTTCGTGCAGCGTTTATTTCCAACTGCTATACAGAACTAGCACAAGCAAATACAATGTCGGAGCATTTTTAGCTCAATGCTTCACTTTCTTTCCATAAGTACCTATCAAATTCTTTGAGGATTCAGATTTTCCTGTTCTGTCGTCTTGAGTTTTTGGAGAGCTTTATCGTGAAAGTCTGTTACTTTAACCACCCGTCGCTAAAACAACGTTATTTTTAAGCAATTTGGCCCTCCTTTTACCTAAAGATTAGTGGAAAGTTGTATTCATGAAAAAATAACCCTCGTTTTTTTTAGATCACACACGGTTTGATGACCTCAAAATATATTTTGACGACATTCCTGCTCATGTTTTTGAAGGAGTGTGATTAACTGTTTATGTGACTTTGAGGAGCCATTAGCGATAAGCTAAATTGAAAATATTTATTTTCCACGAGAGAAATTTCCATATTTATTCAAATTAGAAGAGCTGTAACACACTGTCGACAAAAACCAAATTTACAGAAGTGGAACTTTTCTCAGAATTGTTTCTGTTTTTTATTAATTTTCAATATGTATTTTTCATGAAAAATATTATCTGGATGCTTCGCACTGATTTTAAATCTTTTTAAAACGCTCAATTTTACTCGAGCAGCCAATTCAATAAACCATTATTAATTTAGGGGTGGATCCAGTGAGCATTCTTAGGGTGGAAAATTTATAGTTTTGTATGATGGCATTGGTATGTACGAGCGTGAGCGTTCCTTCACCTGCGTTCATATGTGAATGTTATGCCATCATTTATACCTACTCATTATTATACATATTATAATATTCCTGTATATTTTATTACACCAATTTGCTATTTACTTAACATCATTTATTATTTATTAAATTTCCCCCTACCCATTCTATCCGCGATATGGTGATACCTGTAAATGGTCGAGGGAAAGCCAGAATGGAAAGGAAGCAATATTCAACGGGTTATCAGCCTGCGTACGACTTTCTTCATTCTCCCATAACCGTCACCAACCTGTACTCTCGCCAATTACTAGGGTCCGTACTCTCAATTACCTTCTTCCCCTGAATGTCACTTGCATTGACTTGTAACGGGAAATATAACTGCTAAGTACTATTTTACCTTTTAATTAGTCTTAGAACATTGTGGAAATTTTCCACAGTCACACACAAATTTAGAAAGATGATACTCCAGTTTAAGGTAAAGTTATTCCGTTTTTCGATGAGTTTAATGGTAAAGAAATTGAATTGTCTTTAAAAATAATCTACTACTCAAATCCAAAAAGCATTATCTATTTTACATTACAAAGAAGAAATTCAGAAAAATCTCCTAAACACCCATACTCGTAAGCAAATTATATCCTCATTTATTTCACACACTCTTCAGTAAGTTCATGGTATGGAAGGCAGCAATAAACAAAATGGGGAAAAATAAGTGAGGATGTAAGTTGCTTACGAGTATGAAGGTGTGGGAGACTTTTCTGAATTTTGAGCTGATGGAGGATCATATATAACCTTACTACTTAAGGCTATCACATGGTTTTGCCAAGACTTGTTGCGTTCCATGATGACCCCAATATTTTTGACATTGTTTGAGTATGATGTTCCCGCATCACCAACTAACATCTTAGGAATTGCAATTGCGGCATCACGGAGTAATCTTATATTTCCAAAATTTATTGACTTAGTTTTGCAACAGTTAAGTTTAAAATTGTTATTTACGGCCTATACATTAATAGCGTTACCATCCTGGTTTACTTTGGCGATTGCATTATTAAAACTCAATCAAATGGATATCGTAGTAAATATGTAGGTCATCTGCATACAGCATATATTTACAGATTTTAATACAACTAGAAAGATCAAGGACATACAGGGAAAATAAAAGAGGGCCAAGCACTGTGCCCTGAGGGAATTCACAAGAAACGTAAGTACAGTGCGATATGTAATCATTTGTGTCCTTCACAGCCTGATGTCGCTCATTTAAATATGAATTAAACCAATTTAGTGGGGAACTAGTGTCATTAAGTTCTTTCATCCTCTAGAGAAGTAAGGCATGGTTTACAAAGCCAAAACGCATTAGTGAAATCAAATAGGACAAGTATGGTGATCATATTTTATCAACAGCACGACGCATATCGTAGGTAACTTTAAGTAGCGCAGACAGCGTGGAATCTTTTTTCGGAAACCAGATTGGCAAGGATCATTCGAGTTATTTTGGATTAGGTAGTTGGAGACCGGTTGGAAAACAATCCGTTCCAGACATTAAGAGCTAACTCAGCGATATTTTAAAAGTTGTTTCGGGTCAAATTGACCCGTACAGGCTTCCGTGTGTTAAAACTGTTTTTCTGAGACTCACTCATCACACCCAAACACTAAGCAACCAAATTCAATCCTTAAAAAGCTGGGACCACATTATTATAGTTCCTAAATGAAATAAAATAAACATTAGGAACCTGAACGCGTATTGATTACAACTTCTATGACTATCGCTAATCATTAAAAGTAGGGTAATGCCAATCAGTACCAATGGCATGCAATTAAGATGCATAACAATTCTCTTGAATAATTGATTTGACTAATTAATCTGCTTAGTATTAAGCCAAAATCAAATATTATTCTCTCTTGAACGGTATACCAAAAATTTCAATGCATCAATCAGAAGCAGCTGTAACTAGCTTAAAATAGTCTTAAAAAAATGGAAAAACTAAGCAACTAGCTCAGCCTAGAATTGTAGAAGATAGGGAAAGGCTAAAATCGTAGTTATAAACAAGTGAAAACCACGTACAATGTGAAATGTTTACGTTGCATGCTATTGAACTTAAATGAGGGCCGTGGATGTTTAAACACATCCGATTGGTATTTATTTAATGGTTGCCTAAAATATTGAAAGGAATGAAGTGAAAGAGGTACAATGAATTCCACCATTATAATCAGGTAGGTGAACGAAACTTCTGGCATACCTGGGAGACTGTTAGTAGCGGAATACTCCAGATATTCTGATGAATGATATGGAAAATGCAAAATGGTAAACATAGCCTTCACAACAATGCATTATTTGTGAACATTTATGGGCGAGCATATTACGCGCGATAGCCATGTTGGATGCACATAATTTTTTTGGAAAAAGACAGCTTTCATTTTCGAGCGTCAAGATGCCATCTACGACCTTCTTCAATCAATGGATCGATAAATTAGTCTAATGTCAGGTGCTTATTGGTGGAACAGAATATCAGACGTGCTAAAAAAACGCTATGAGAGATGTAAAAGTTACAGAGGACATTCCGGCCCTGCGATGGATGGCAGGGACTGGCAAGTGAGCGTGATATGGATGCGGTTTTTCCCGCTAAAGGACGACTAAAGGCGGATATGTGATGAGGGTTGAAGCGGGATTAGTGGCCACCCCCTTGTGGTGCCCTGGAGGAAATCCCGGCACGCCAAGGCACCCACGCCCCTGCGGCTACCCACCTAACCTCCCTGCCCACCCCGTTATCTGACCGTCTGTCCGACTTACCCATGGTAACCGCCATCTCGGGGATAGATAATGCCTCCCGTGCCTTTCATCCAAAATACCCTCAAACATAGCCATCATCTTTGGAAGTCCTTTGAATTCCTTCACTCGTCTCCCCACGATAAGGAGAGAAAGGGAATTCAATCACTCTCAGACCGCGACCCAAGATCGTAATATTGGTCTTCCTACATTGCAGCGAGTGCTGAAAAAGTGTCATAATCATCCAAGTACTCCCAAAGGAAAATAAAGGTAGTGTGAGCGATAAATTTCCCTAGTCATAATGGAGGCTATATTCGAATTATTTTTATTTCAGCGCCTGTAAGATGTATTAAGAAAATACTCGAATATTAATGACGCAAAAGTTGGTTGTACATGACGAAATTTCTCAGCAATTGAATAAATATATTCTCATAAGTCTCTAACTTGACTCATTTTTTCACGCCACGGTGAAAACGACTTCACTACAGGTTTTTTTGCGATTCTGTAACAATAACTGCGGTGAGTTATTGATAAATTTGTATTTTCAGTTGACAAAACATACTAACTACACACCGTTAGTTTTTTGTTGGTAGACACGTTATGTTTCATCGTGTATCATAACAGTAATGGATATTGCCAGAAATAGCTCGAGAATCACTTACAATTAGTGGGCCAGATCAAACCCGCGGGCCACGGTTGTCCATGTCTGTATCTAGCTACGTATTAAAAAATACCTTTTTTCAATATCAATTCCCATCTGTACTTGTATTTTTTTCCTCCATTCATACCTATCGTAATATCACTTCCACTCTATCTCTTAACCTTAGCCTGCATATTCTCCTCAATCACCCTCTTTAGGGTATCGGTAACTCTCAATACGTCCTCTATCCACTTTTTTGGCCTCCTCCTAATTTCTCCTATCCGTCTCCTCTCCTCTTTTGTCATTTCCAATGCTACCTCATTAGATTTCATCTCCTCCCAGCCTCACTCTTTTCATCCTTCTCCATAACTACCTCTAAAGAGCCCTCAGTCAACCTTCACGCACCTTCCTCAACGACCACCTTCGTTAACTACTCAACCCTTCACTCAATATTTAGGTACCAGTTAAAATTTCATAAATTTGTGAACTCAAGTTTCCTTACAACTATTGCCAACGTTTTGCCATATTATATACCTTTTTGCTTATGCCTTGTTATTTTTGTGTATGCCTTCTTAGTGTTTAAACCTGTACGACTCTGCTACTTTTAAAAGCATGTATAAAAAAATTAAGTTGCAGGATAATCGGCTGATCGCTCAGTTACATCAAATCTACTAAATATAATAACTTTTATAGGAAGCATTACTCTTTAATCATGCACCTTGCAAAATAATCATGCTGATGTCATCATCATTAAGGTAACTTCATAGAAAATCAGAGCCACACTCATATATTTCACATCATTATCGTCATCATATATTTTCCATATATTTCACATAATGAGAGCTATTTGAGTCATAATTTTCAGAACGGAAAAAGGAAAAATAATTAAGCATGGATCAATATTTTTGCGTTTTCAGTAATCGCGTTCAATGTGTTTATTTTTAATTGAGGTAAAGTGCATTGAACTTCAAAGAATTTAACGGCCACTGAAGCCCAACTAGAAGAGGGAATTAATAAAAATGAGGACTCTTGATGCAATAGAATCTTTTCTCAGGAGTTAGATGCAATTTGCTCCTTTATTTAACAATGCTAATTGCATTTTAGTCCTTGCAACATGATTCCACAGCGGTATTGGAATTAATTACTCTTGAAAACCTTTTTTGCGTCAAACAAAAGAGCGAGAAAAATATTTTGATTCTTGTGAGCGTGATATAGATGCGGATATTGGATAGGAATTCGAGAAAATATGAGGAGTTAAAATTTGGATTGCTGATCATCATCGGCTTTTATTACTTCATCGTATTTTCTCAAACAAACCCCTCAAGTAAATGGTCTTCTTTCACACAGAGCAAAAACAATTGGCTCAGATCTTCCATGAATATTTATTTCAACCCTTGCATCACTCTTTTGTCTTCTCGGCTCGCAAAAAGAGCAAACTCCCCGAGTATGTTTGTCTCGTCACTGAAGATAATGCGTAAAAAAAAGCGCCATGCGAATTCCGTCGTCGAGCAAAAAAAAAAGTTACCTCAGGAGTCGTTTGAGGATAAATGAGATTCATCCGCTGAAGTAATTTGTTTCGGGCATAAGCCCGGCAGAGACCAGAGAGAGCAGAGAGGAAGGATAAGTCCTTAAACCCCATTTGCTCTCGTTTCAGTTTCGGTTTGAGAAAAAAATGAACTTTCTCCTCCTCACATCATCCTTTTCCCCCCAACTCTCCACACATACAACCCCGCTCATTTCCCTTTTCCCTATTCCTTCCCTCTCTATGTTCTTTTTTCGCCAAACTCTTTCCCCCTCGTCTCTCCATCTCATCCGCCTGTCACCGCATGATGCATGCCCAGAAGTTTTAACAGCCTATTCTTCTTTGATAGTGTTCATGCTCTTCTGAGTTGTAATAATCATCATCTCTTCTCTTGGAAACTCCTTAACAACAGCGATACAATTTTCTCGACATTACTTGTGAATCAACGACATTGCTACAAAAGTACGTGGTTTGGCGTGAGACCATTCATGTTTCTTCTAACGATGAAACTGAGCACAATGGCCGCGCAAGATTTCTGAAGGTAAAACAATGATTCAAAACTTATTTCACCAAAAATATCTATTCTGAGTGTTTTCACCTTTAAATTTTATGAGAAGTGGTTCAATTTTGTTGAAAATACCATGTTTTTCGCGCAAGCTAATTTCATACTAATTTTTTTTTATTATCTTAATCAATTTCACCTCATAAGGTGTTTTATAAAGTCTGTTCTCACTTTTTCACTATTTAATTTACTATTCTGCGGTCCAAAATTTTGAAATGAATTTTAAATTTTTACCAAACTTGTGCATGTTAATGTGCACTTCTGGTACTCAAAGAAATATTTTAGTGCAAATAATAATTTACCATCAAATAGAGCAGCATGAATGTGTTAACTACCGCAGAACCAAATAAAATATCGTTTTTTTTGTGAAGTATGCTACGAACACGAATTGTCACGATCAAAGTTATTTAGATGGTGCATGGCAGTTCAGTTAAACTTTCTCAATATCTTATAACCGCTGCAGCGATTGCATTTTATAATTGTAGATGATCGCACATCAGGCTCCCCTCCAATCCATTGGTGCTGCACTAGTCTGTGGGATATAATGGAATGGGGAAAAAGCTTTTCACTACAGTATGATAGCTATGGTGTACTTTTTCTTCAGAAATGGAATATCAGCAGAATATCTTTCAGTTCTGTCACCCTAAATAGTCTAGCATTATTAATACATCATTACGTCCTTGCTACTTGTAGATCCCTAGTCACTACATAGCAATTGTTACATACAAAACGTTGATATGTTGATTATTTTAATTTTCTATCAATGATTATTGGAGCGAAAATATATTTGCACAATGAAGGAAAAATATCATTGTTTCCATTTCTGTCTCGCCAAACAATATGCACCCGGTACTCTCTAAAATTTAAGCTTGTCTCACTGATGTGTGTTGGAGAACAATCTTTGTAGCTCGTTTATAGTGGTAAAAAGGAAGCGTTTCATACTGCCCTTTCATTTAATGGCACACCAAAGTTAGTAGGGCCTTTTTCATCTTCCCCGAGGCCTCCAATGCCTTTTAATCTCTGGCTTTCTCTCAAGGATAATTTCCATTTACATCATTTCCCCACTTAGGTGGTTCCTCTCAGATGTTTGCTTTCCAGTGACCCTAATATCATACCGCTCACTATTTCTGCCATCAATACATTCCTTCAAACTTATCTATTTTATTTGAGCAATATTTTCTGATATAGACCCAGGTTGTGAAAATACCATGCTTTTCAGCCAGCTGTCTGCAAGGTAGTGTCCTGAGAACTATTTTCCATTATTAATTATTGCAACGGAGTACTTCATTAAAAAATTAGCAATTTTCACATCAGCATCCGTAAAATATGAAATACACATAGCCATCATAAAATTTAAAATTCAACTTTTTACGAACAGGTATGCTGTAGCATGTTGTTTTTATAGCATAATTAAGCCCATAAAAACTACTGAGACAGTGTTGGATATCCTGTCATCACAAAAATAGTCATCCGTTTTAATGTTCTTTGTATATGAGCTCTACCCGAGTCCCCCTGAAAATGACAGTCTCACCTTTCTCTTTTGTGTTCATTCTTTGACCCTAATTATTATGGCCTTTTTTACATCCCTTAATGAAACTTGAATAACCTTGTGTAAAAGCTGGAAATATTCAGACTCTCTCGCTTTAATTTTGGCTTTAATTATGCGAAGTAGCGCATCAGTAAATGCCCGCGGTATAGAAGGCGCCATTGCGCTAGTCGGCGCAAACGCCAAAGTAACAGAGCCGCCCGCCCAGATGCGCTAGGGGACTGACGCAAGCGCCCAACGGCTGAGCGGAGTATTAAGGGCATGTGGATTGCTCATCTTTCTCGCGTTTATGAACACGAACCAACTTTTTCAACCATGCCTTTGCTTTCACCTCTTTCCCTTAATTAATCATTCAAATTCTAATGCAATGGTCACGGCATATAACAAAGCAAGCGCCGTTTGTGAAAAGAATGGTTGTCAAGAAATAAGGTGGACTCAAAAGGCATGTTTTTCTTGTCAGGATTCCTTTTAATCCCACCCTTTCCGTTCCCTAAACTTTATCTCTGCTTTCGTTTAATTTATTACCAAGCAATTCGTTAAGTGTAAATTTCTCTCCCATTTTGTTTGAACGTCTTAATCAAATCAAATATGGTGTTGCTTTTTTTTGCTGCAGCATTTTAATGTATTTTTATACTAATTTCCTTACTTAACAGTTTTATTTGGACTCACTTCTGTGTCCTAAGTTCTCAAAATCTTATGGCAATAAAATAATTCAATTTTATAGGAATTCATGAAATCGCGTTTCTGGCAGTAACATTACTCATCAGATCATCTATTAAATGGAAAGAATGGTGCCTAATCAATTTTTGATAATCTTCAGACATGAAGAAACAACGTCATTCTCCTGTATATTAAATTATATCTCATACGTTGGTGAAGTTTTTCCGGGTTCTCCATTAGGTCACACTCAGCATTTTTGCCGACGTTTCGACGCACGATACTTACATGTCCTGATGATGATGGACAACTCGTACATCGAAACGTCTGCAGAAATATAGTGTGACCCGTTGGAGAACCCGAATAGACTTCACCAACATCATACGCCGGAAAAGCATCAGATTATTCTTATATCTCATATTCTTCCTTAATTATATTTGTTGCATATATTGCATGAACTGGTTTCCTATTTAAAGTACCTGGGAGTAACCATAGACGAATTATTAAAGTGGCAACAACATATTGATAGTCTAACAAATATTATGCGACAAATACTGACAAATTTTTACTTCATCAGGAATAAATGTCCTTCAAAATTCCTTAGTATAATATATAACGTGTTAGTACATTCCAGATTAAGTTATGGCATTTTTTGTTGGGGTGGCAGTTATTTCAATTCCTTGAAACCTGCTGTTTTTTACAAAAAAGAATTATTCGTGTAATTTTGAAAAAGAACAGATTTGAAAGATCCTTCCCAATCTTTCTTCATTTAGGTTTGCTTCCATTGCTTATTTATAAGGTTCTACAGGGTTTTTATACTAGAAGTGGCAACTCTGGAATATTTCTGTGCCTGCTTTCTCCCTTTACCCTGCGTAAAAAAAAGTATACCCTTACCCATACCAAATTTGACGATATTTAAAAGATATTTTTTGTATGTAGGACCAAAGGTATACAATCTATTACCCCATTCATGCATTAAATCTAAGTCTGTGAAAATGTTCTCGAAAAATGTACATTCTTGGCTTCTAACCAAAGAGAGTGTAGAGGAAATATTGTTGTGAATATTTTTGTAAACGTGTTATAAATATTGTTGTAAATATTGTTGTTAATTTGTTATACTTAAATCCATAAGTATTAGTTAGTACCTTCTTCAGGTACGCACTCACACTGTAAAGTAATTGTCTAGGCCTCACTACATGAACTATATGTATTTTAAATGTAAGCATAACCTGTTATTATTTGATGGTAGCCTTAAAAAAGGTTTTCCTTCAAGGCTACCTAAAGTAACTAAAAATTTGCTATTGAAATGTATTTTGTGTACGGAGTAATAATAAACTTACTTGACTAACTTACTACTAACTTGTATGAATGTGAGCTCTTACAAGCTTCAATAGAGTGCATTAAATCTTCAGCAGAGTGCACCTTGCAATCAATTATCTAATTTGCATGGTCTACGTAGCCATTCAGGTCTTTATAGACTATTGAAGTTACAGTGTCTAAAATTTACATCAGCATGAAAAACATTAAAATACAATCAATACCTCTAGATCATCATAGCTTTAACCAAGTGTGTCATTAACATTATTTCGTTTGAAATTCATGGGTGGAGTTTTCCTTTAATTTTTACCCATAGCAAGCCAACTCTATTGAGTCCTAAGGAACTTAAAATATCCCGGTAGATATTTGGTTTGAATATTTCCCCGGAATAATATTGCCGCACTTAACAATATTGAATCAACAATTATTATTATTATTAGGCCTTATAATTAAAATTTTATCTATTTCTTTATGTTTGGTCGGATTGGACACTATTGAGACACAGGAGACCCCCAAAGAGCTTGATAGAAGGACAAATCCCTAAATGAATTCCGGCAGATAACTCCGATAAGTAGGTTATCACGGGCATTTTTTTACAGTTAGGGAATTCCACCGATACCAAAAATAAATTATGGTATGAAGTCGATCTATGCCCAGGATAATATAAATAATTGGTACATACATCAAGATTATTTGGTTTAATTACTAACATATCTGTGAGATATTTGGGCTCATTTACTTGACAAAAGCTATACAGGAAAGTCTTCAGAAAATATATTCTTTGAGATTCTGTTTTAACCCATCCCGATTCCCTGTAATACGGAGAAATATGCTCATCTCTACGGAAGTCAAAAATAAATCTAATGCACGAATTTAAGACGTGATGAAGTTTAAGGTAAATTTATTTATTCGAGTTGTAAAAGACGAGGGAACAATAGTCAGGGTTGGAAAAACGGAGGTGGATAGGAACATTTTTCTTACGTATTTCAAGGAAGAACAGTTTAATGGAATTTTAATTGCCGTAGTGCAGTATTATTTCTATGACTCATAGTAAGAACATGATCGGTCCATGAAAGGCTATTACTAAATATAACACCAAGATTTCGTACCGAATTTAAGAAAGGAATGTTTTCATTCAGAACTGTAATAGGAGAGGTTGCATCAAGGGATAAAGTTGCTTTTAGACTGGAGCTTCAAATAATTAATTCTTTTGTTTTGCCAGACTTGATAGTGAAACTTTTACTTTCAACTCACTGGTAAATGGTTCTGATATCGGCATTTATGTTGCAATTGAGTTTCACAGATCGGAGGGAAGGCAGCTGCAGTAAATTTGTCAGTCATTTGCGAAAAGCATATATTTGGCACGTTTCAGACAATGAGGCAGATCAAGAAAATAGATAGAGAAGAGGAATGTTTTTCTCCATGGCTAATATATAATGTCATCGGTTAGTTAAATAAAAGCAGTTTGGGTAGAAATGCCTTGACGGGAACCAGATTGATATGGGTGATCGAGTTTTACACCAAGAAAAAGGTATTCCACGGTCTTATTGTATAAAATGCGTTCTAAACCATTGGATATAGTGCAAAGGTGTGAAATAAGTCTATGTTCGGATGGTTTTGATGGGGTCTTTACAATTTTAATGGGACAAATAATAAATGATTTCCATGAGGTTGGAAAATGGGAAACAAAAACGGAGCGGTTGAAAATTTCTAGAACGAATGGCATAGTAACAGAATATTTGTTGTATTAGGTTTGAGTATTTCTTTCTTTATCAACTATGTAATAATTGGTTTGGTGGAAAAAGAGACTCTACAGAGCCTTAATCTCTCTCCATGTGGTAATGGCGGACCTATATATCAGCTACCTGCTTTATCCCCACAGACATCCATATGTTATATAATAAGGTGCACAAAAGGCATAACATTATCCTGATGCATGATAATGTTATGCCTTTTATTTGTCTCATTTATCAATATCTTTTAGTTCTCAGAGGTACCATCAAAAGTCTTTTTCTCCATCTCTCTGTTGAACGTTTTCATCAGTGATTCTATCCACCAATTTAATCTTCACCATTCTTCAACAATGCCATAGTTTCAATAGTTTGTCTTTTTGTTTTCCCTATATTGCCATCAACGTTTTACTAGAATATAAGAGCATGTTCAAAATTGTTTAAATGAAATATTTTCTTATTCAACGAATGTGAAACATTTGCATATAACCTAATTATAAAACTGGTTAATCCTTTAAAAATAACATTGACGCGACAGTCAATTGGTGTGACCCAATTTTCGAATGGATATGGCACTCTACTCCTAAGGGCAAGTGAAAACACTTCAAACTGACTTTAAATTTAAAAACCATACCCACTGCATAGTTGGTTGAAATCGGCTCATGCTCAAAGCATCTCGTTTTACTGTTTTCTGTAAGGGGAAACACACGTTGCAGGTAAAATAAAAACTAAGGATTTGGGTGAGGGTCGTGCTAATCAAATGTGTTTGAGACTAGAAAGAGAAAGTCGGTGAGATGGAGAGAGAGAGGGACGCATGAAACAGCCCAAGTGATATGCGGGTGAGAAGGTGAGGAGAGATGGCGTTCTAAGCTGTGAGTTGGGGGTTCGAGTCAGAGGGGTTGGGGGTTCCGGTCACGGGGCAAGAGCGACATAGAGGACCCCGAGCCATCCCCCCTTCGCAGCACATAGAAATGCTTCATATTAATTAGTCAAGTTAGGGGGATATAATTTTATGGCGAAAATGTTTTTGCTCACTTTAATTTCTGTCTCCTCTCGTGACGAGGTTGGGTGTGGAGAGAGCAAAGTAGGGAAGGGGTGGGGGGGAGAGGAAAGGTTAGCGGGAAAGCTTTGAGAGAAATGGGTTAAAAGAACTGAAGGAAATGGCGAATATAATATTCAGACCTGCTCCAAAGTGTGGGAGAATGAGGGAGTATAGCAGGGATTGTAGAGGGGTGGTGTCGTAATTCACATTTCAGTATACCATTGTGACATAAATATCGTATCACCAAAATTTTCTACATATCGAATTTGGTACAACAGTACGTGATGATTTAAAATGACTGCCTAGGCTCACAATAACGGTATTAATGATTGGTTATGAATTTAATAGACATTTAATACTCAATTTGTTCCCGGGAAAGTTCTAAACACTAATAATATCACGAATTTCTCAAGGAACCTTGCAAAATGGTTATTCAAGTACTAGTTTAAGATGGCCAATGATACACAATGTATCGAAATGTACACGTTTATTTGAAGACGGCAAAAACGTCAACACGTCCATTTCAATCTCAAGTCCCATCAGCCCTCACCGTCAACCACATGCTATTGTTTACAACGTTCGATCCATCGAACTAAGTATACGTATGTATATATAGGTAGCTTGCTCACTCTTAAAATCCGTCTATTCCTGACCATTCGTCCGTCCTCGAACTTTTGTAAAAAGTAAAATTAACAACATTCATTCTTTTTAATAATAAAAAAGCACTTGGTTGTTATTCCACACTTTACTTAAATTGTGGAATAACGACCAAGTGCTTTTTTTATTATTTAAACGAAGGAGTTCCACAGAGTAGCGCCGGGGACAGTGTCTTATATTAAAAGTGCTAGTTTAGCAGATAAGGCGTACCTATTTTTCAAGTTGTCAATTAAACATCGGGTGGCGAATCTCAACATCTACTTAAACAATCAGTGTCTGAAGCTAGGAGTTACCCCCAGACACGTCAACCTATGGACCTCATCAACATCGAGACCGACAATCGAAGCAATAAAGTGTGGAATAACGACCAAGTGCTTTTTTATTATTAAAATGAAGGAGTTCCACAGAGTAACGCCGGAGACAGTGTCCTATATTAAAACATTCATTCTATTTATACAAACATTTAAAATTGATATTTAATAAACTTTTGATAGTCATTCATAGATTAAATTCCATGAATTGTACATTGAAGCCAAAATATCGTAGAAATAAGCGAAATTAAAATAATGGAAAATCACAACATAATTTAATACAATCGTTCATTTTTCAATTTCCTATATAATTGAATGTTAGCTGGTTCCCATTCGCCTTTATATCTTTTCTGGGTGATTTGCGTTTCTGGTACATCAACTACAACGTGCCTATTATGACATAACACCTCGGTATCTCAGGCGTGACTTGATGGAATTTGCTTATCATTGTTATTGAGAAGCAGTATCTTTGTAATTCCATATAGTTACGTGTAAAGTATAATTCCACATGGTGATGATGACGTGCAACGACGAAACCTTGGTCGTTTCAAATAAATACATGTGGTATTACCAAGTCACTGCTTCTCATTCACAATGAAAAGATAATTTCGCAATTTCATATGAGCTCTTAAATCTAGGTTTCATTTTTTTGTGATATGCCCGCTGTATTATCAAAATTGTGAACATTACATAGTCACCAAACTCGTGTTTTATTGCATCTTTTTTTATCTGCTTGCATTTCACTTTTAGCCAGTTGTACAATGATTCTATTACTCACTTTATCTCTTAATTCTCTCAAATTTATACTATTCTCATTCACATTGTCAATTACATATTCAGCTAACGAATCATGTTAATTTACCTCGCTGATTAACCCCAACGAAAGGATAATAGGCGTGTCTTTAGTAGATTTATGAACCAAATTCTACTCCGCAAACAACTTTTGACCAATCTTTATCGCATTCTGTATCTATCAACTTGCCAATTATTGGAGTTATAGTCATGTTTACTCTTTCAACTTGCCTATTTGCTTCAGGTGAACCAGTAGCTATTTTATAAGTATAATATCAAATTCTTTTAAAAAATTTTGAAATTATTGCGAAGAAAAACAAGATCCTTGATCAGATATTATACTCTTAGTTTTACAGTAGTATTGAAAATAATTTTAAGAGTACAAATTACTTTCTTTGCAGAATTAGCTTTTGAAGGATAAAATTTAGGAGTTTTTGTTAAGTTATCGATTACTTAAAAAATATATTTTATACCTTTCACTCTAGAACCTGATATAGCCATTTGGTCAACGTCGAGAGTATGAATTAGTTTATCTCCTTCAGGTATACACTGAATGTGGTCCTCAGCTTTACCGGTGGAAGAATTGAACGCAATATATTTAAAACAGTTTATTATGTGATCCGATACTTTTTTCTTCATTTGTGGAAATCAATTAGATAGAATGATAATATCAATAACTATCTCAGTTCCTATGTGACCTAGCTTTTCACTATATTAGAATAAAATGCTTTTTTCCATCTCAACTGATACGTAAAAAAGTAGTTTGCCTGCTACCTTTCGGAATACAACACCGTTACTTATTTCCTAAAATGTTTAGTTTAACTTTCGTTTGAACACACTCACACAATGTCTCGCTGTTCAACCAAACGTGATTTTCAAATCGTTTACGTAATTCCATTTTACTCAATTTCGAAAAATACATTTGTTTGAGTTAATACATTAAATCGTCTATAGTAAAGGTGAGGTGTTCCGATCGCGAATGACAACGTGACAGCGGTGGAGGAAAAGTAACGCAACCTAAGTGATACAAGATGAAGCCTTAAACCCCTTCCACCCCTCCTACTTCTACCCCCTTAGCCCCTCCTGGACTGTGGGAGACGATTTATGTAGTCAGTGTGATTTGGGACAAGACGAAATAAAGTCGATTTTCGGGATTACGTGCGAGTCTAATGTCTGTGCCCTGACTCCCCGATCCCTCAACGAATCCTGGATGGACGAATGATCCTTTTGGTTCCGTGAAGATGCATTTACAACTGGTGTCAGAAGTGGGATACAAATAACCATAAACCCTGGCTCCTTGATATCGCGAGGAGTCACGGAAAGCACCATGGCTGGGCGGATCAGCATTGGGGGCAGGGAACTCGACTTGCAGCAAGTCGTTGAAGAGTTTAATGATAGTATTACACGGCTATCATTGGAAAACAGAGAATTGAAGGAGGCGCTCCGAGGGGCAGGTGCCGAGGAAAAATTTGGTCGACGTTCGCCACCGCCGAAAAGTTTCAGCATGACCACAGTGATTGACGTATTTTCCAGCCAACCGGGAATGGACGTCAGCGCCTTCTTCGACAGGGTCTAGCAGGTGGGTGAGATAAGTGATTGGGCGGATACGGACCTGTTGAAAGCAACCAAGATTCGCCTGGGTAGACAAGTGGCGGAATTCGTCCACTGCAAGGAGGAGTGTCGCTCGGCAACCGACTACCATACACTGAAGGAGATCGCCACCGAATGATTTCGCCACAAGAGAACTACGCGCTTTTATAGGGAGACGCTGACCACCCTGAAAATGGACCCACAGGAAGACAAGAGAAGTAAAGAAGTTCTGATAAGTTCACATTCTCTCTCAAACAAAATAAAGTTCACCGCTGAAATTTTATGTAACACATAAAGGATTTAAGGTTTTCCCGGCGAATTATACACGTGAAGGTGTCTCGGGTTTCACACCGGGTAAGATTATTGAAATTGATAAACGTTTCGATGGTTGACTCAGCCATCGTCATCAGGATAATGAGTCGAACGAGAATGCAGTCCTACTATCACGGAGCTCCCTGCAGACAAGGGTAATGCAACCTATGAGTACCGCTGGTTATCACAGGAAAACTAACGATATCCTGAAAGACCAAGCCTACCGCATGATATCTCGAGATCCTACAGATTCGATTGTGAGAAAGACAAAATCTGACCAGCATACTGGCGCCCTCAGTGGGATTAAGCGACCACCACATAAAACATTCAGCACATTTTGTCCAAATTTGGGATGAAATCCGCCTTGACGAGGGAGACCTGCTGGCGAGTTTTGACGTCGTGTCGTTATTCACTAGAATACCAATCGGGGATACAATTCAACTTCTTCGAACGAGATTCGACCAAAACACCATCGAGTTTTTGCACCACGTTCTCACGTCGGCCTATTTCCTATAAGGCGGGAAATTCTACGAACAGACGGAAGGAGTCCCTATGGGTCCTGCGTTATCACCAGCTATTGCCATTTTTTACAACGCTTGCATTCCTTATACATCATCTATATCTAACAAGATATCGAGGATATTAAAACGACACAGAGTGGAAACGATACATAAACCACATGCTAAACTCAAAAATTTCCTGGTCACCTGTAAGGATAACCTCGGCCTGAAAACAACAGGGGTATACCGCATACCATGTGAGTGTGGTAGGGCGTATATTGACAAGACAGCAAGGACCATTGAGAAAAGAATAAAAGAGCATGAGAGCTGTATTAGGCATTTCCAACCGTAAAAGTCTGCATTAGCAGGGCATAATGGTCATCGTGTTGATTTCCTAAATTCCATACTACTTTCCCGGGCGTCCAAATAATGGGAAAGAATAACAAAAGAAGCGATATTGATACAGATGGAACAAAATAACATCAATAAAGACATTGGCTTCAACTTAAGTAGGACTTGGCGCCCAGTAGTTGATTAAATTCAAAGAACTCGAGCATTCGAAGGAGCATAATTTACAATTTATGTCCACAGATTTTTCCACTTGCACAAAATAACATCCAAATAATATCTTCTGTATGTACATTAGCTCTCGACAGCCACTACAGACCATTAAGACATTTATTGGCTGTGGAGGATAGGGTTACAAGATTTCAGGTAATTCTTACCATAGGTCAAATAACCCTTGGTAGTTTCACCATGGGCATCTCCCGCTAGTTCATCTGCAGTGCCCATAGGAATGCATCGCATACTAATAGTGCTTTGAGAAGATAAGACGACAGGCAAAAACTGTCAAACTAAAATCTTTGTTGAAATTTTACTTGGAATACAAAAACTACTTTTTTTGTTGAATGAAAAACATTATGTGGGAAAAGCCGATGTGGAATCACAGAGTGAAAGTCTTTTTTTCAACATTAATCGGTTATACCATGTCACGCCTGAAAATGCCAAAAATTCGCTTTTATATCGAATTTCGTTGCACTTTAATATTTTTCAAAATTATATTATTTGATCAATAAATACAGAGATATACACCCTTAATATAACATATTTTGACTGTTAGATTTTTCCTATTACTTTATGGCAACGGATCAAAATCCATACTGTAACGAATTCTCGATTAACTGTGACAAAAATTGTACGATTTAGTTGCAAAGATCGTGTTATTCACAATGATAACATATATTTTTTTAAATCTCCTATTAGGTCTCGATTTAATATTGCAAGAGGGTCCCTAGCAAAAGAGCCATTTTTTCCTTTTTTTAAGAATACAATTCCATACATTTGGACGTGCAGAATCTTATAAAATGTTACGGTAAAGTAAAATGTCATTAATTACAGTCTTAGCTGTAGTACGAGGGGGGACCCAAAAATAACCGGACACAATGTTTTTAAAATATCAAAATTTATTTTTTTAGTTAGAAACGTTAGTCACCTTCGAAGTACTCTCCATTGACGCTAATGCATTGGTTCAAACGTTTTTTCCACTGCGCGAAACACCATTGGTACTCGTTCTTTCAGATGCCTTGCAGCGCCGCCTTCGATTTTCTTTTCACCTCCGGAATGTCTGCAAAACGTTTCCCTTTCAGCTCTTTTTTCATTCGGGAGAACAATAAGAAATCACAAAGTGCTAGATCTGGTGATTAGAGTGGCTTAGGAAGCGGTGTCATGCAGTTTTTAGCTAAAAAAATCACGCACAGAAATGGCTGTGTGGGCTGGTGCATTGCCATGGTGGAAGAACCAGTCCCCACTCCGCCACAAATCGCGCCGTTTCAATTCGTCTCATTTGCAATTCTTCAGCTAAAATGCGCTGCACCTAACTCCACGAAAGACCAGATGGTTCAGCGAGTTCATAAATAGTACGCCTTCTATCCTGGTACACAAGCGCATGAATTTTTTCCACGTTTTCATCAGTTCTGGACGTGGAAGGCCGGCCCTGGATTTGAATGTCTTCGATAGCCATGTTGCCTAGTTTGAATCGTGAATACCACTCATAAACTGGAGTTCTTTTCAAGGCGTGTTCTTTATAAGCTGTAGACAACATATCAACCACATCCGACGCACTTTTACCGAGCAGAAAACAAAAGATCAACGCTGAACGCTGTTCTCGAATATCAGCCATTTCGAAAATCGAAGAGGTCGATAAACACGTCGAACGAAAACTGTCACAGGGGCTCGCTACAACCGCCTAAGAGGACGCCACTTGCAACAATGACTCAGGAGAGGTTACTTAACACCCATCCAGTGGGAGAAGCCCGAACTACAAGAGCGACGCGCACAGCGAATTCTGTCCGGTTATTTTTGGGTCCCCCCTCGTATTTCCTTAGAGCCCTCGAAAAGGTTGCGCGCATCGTTAGGCCTTTTTCATATGATCCTATTCGTCGACAAAATGTTTGCATGAATTGCCGCACGCCCTGTTTTTTCTGACTTTTTGGCTAGGAGGGTGAAAAGCCTTCCGTGGTGAGGAAAACGAAGCGAAGACACCCGAGTGTGCCCGGCGTGCACTTAGCGGGTATACTATTAATGCGAGACTACCACTTGTGACGTCACCCTCTCATTCCCTCCCACAACCCTCTGACCCACTCACCGCCTATCTCTCTCTCATGCGTCTTACCTCTCGCACAATCATTCCCGGCATGCACTCCGGCCGTCCTCGTCCTCTTGGCGTTCTCCTCTGCCATCCGGGTCTCTCAACGAGTGATAGACGTCCGGCCTTCTCGTCTCAGTTGAAGCACTAATTAAATGGATATTTATTCTAGGATAGCACAGAAATGTTGAATAAAGCAATTTTCAATGTTTGAGTACAGTAGCAGTCTCAGAAGTCTCATTTTGAATACCTTTTATTCGTTTTAGCACTTAACAGCGCCTGATCGAGGGAGAAATCAAGTGAATTTGTGCACTAAAGTAATGAAATTTGGTATGAAAGAATCATTTTATTTGGCTGGGATTTGAATCCAGTTTTTCCAATTGCTGGTCAGGTGTAAAAGGCATTTACAACATCAAGCCATCCGATTTCAAGGCGAATTTCAATGGAGTTTTACATGAAAAATATGTTGTTTGCACCAGTGCGCGTGACTCCGAAACATGTAATTTGTGCATTACGCAGTGATTTGTAAATTTATTACGCAAATAATTGGAAGGATCTTGGTCGAAAACGTATGTGATAGATGTAATCTTATTCCTGGTATACCACATCTCAAAAACGCTGCATATACTTGTTGTTGTTATGTAAAAAATAAGGTTCTCAAATATTTTTCAGGTTTAAGGAATTTTTTATTTGAACTGAAAAATACATCATTGGAATGCTTAATTTCTTACCTATTTTTCAACATAATCACCAGATTTTTCAATGCATTTTTGTTGACGACTAATCCACTTTTGGAATCCAGCTTCAAAGAAGTCCGCTGCCAGTCCGTGGAGGAATTTGGTGACCGCTTCCTGCACTCCTTCATCAGTCTCGAAACTTTGTCCAACCGAGTGTTGCTTTAATTTTGGAAATAAGATTCGGTGCAAGATGAGGGCTGTAGGGAGCATGTTCAACGAGATTCCAGCCAAAATTGTCGATTAAATCCGTGGTTTGGCGAGAGACGTGCGGGCGCGTATTGTCGTGGTGCAGTCTAACGCCTTTCGTCAGTCTTCCTCTCCGGCGATTTTGGATGGCTCTTCTGAGTTTTTTCAAGGTCTCGCAATGATTTTCCGAATTTATTGTGGTCCCTCGAGGCATAAACTCAACAAGCAGGACGCTTTTACGGTCCCAAATATCATGCAGTTTAATAGTATCATAGCCAAAAGCTTTATTTTACAGTTAATTGATTATTTTTGTATATCGTTAGTAGAAGCTACAAGTACATAGAGAATATGGACCATGTATTTGTGAGTCCATGATTTTAAATTTATGTAGACAATTACTTTAAAAAGAATCGATAACAGTAGTAAAAATGATCACACAATACATCAAAACTGAAGAAGGGCTTTTATCAATAGTAAGGTTAATTAGAATATGGTCATCTCTCGATTTATTTTTATTCCTGCCAGTAATTTTGACAACATCTTAATACAAAAAATATTTCTCAAAAAATCTCTTATAAAATGCAATTTTATTTGAATTTTCATCTTAATTTTAAATATGTATATCAAAATATTTTATTATTGTTTTTGTTAATTCCACGTCATTGGATGCATTATTTTGAAGCTGGTTGAATACTCCAATTTAATTTAACATTTCCCGTGTGTACTTGAGGCTGACGCTAAGATGTCTACAAGCGTTGATGGCAATACAAGACTTGAGCATAAAATTACGGGCAAACTCGTTCTTCTTTGATTCGCATTGAGAGTTCCAATTCATAGGTTGACCAGATGCGGCGTCGACAGAACTACAGTGCAACAATTGCGCCGCGTTATCCCAGGGGAGTGAAATTGCCGACCTCGTCGTTTGAAATACTGTCGGAGGGTTTGGGATACAGTCGAACTCCGGCCGGTGGTTGTCATCCGTTGGGGTAAAGGAGAAGGTGTGGGAAAGAGACGGTGTGGGATGTTGTTTTTGAGGAAGTTGAAGTGGTTAGGCGACAGGATGGGGTGGGAAGGATTGGATAAGTGGGGTTGGGGTAGCGAGGTGGGTGAACAAAGCATGAGCGGCGTGGGGGACAGAGGTGGTGGAGAGAGGGAATAGTGATGGATGTATGAGAAAGAGGAGAAAAGAAGGACGAAGGGTATGGAGGGAGGAAGGGTAGTAAGGCAGAAAGGAAGAGAGCTGGCCTGCAACAAATGAGATGGAGATAGAACCAATATCACCGCATGCATAATTTATACACCGAGTAAAGGATCCTAGTATCAGCGAGTATGTACCCTTGTTTTATAGGGGTATGAGTGGCAAGGATCCGAAGTTGGGCCGCCGAACCCGAAGAAGGTGAAAGAAAAGGAACGGATGTGGAGATAAAGGAGACGAAGAGAAAGAAAGCAAGAGAGGAAAACAAAAAATGCGGGAAGGATGAAGGTACAAAGAGAGACAATCTAAAGTAGGTGGAGAGGAAAATGTCTCTTGGAGTATTGATCAACTTTGAGGGGGTTCGATTTCTGAGACGCAGCAGCATTTTCACTGTAGGATATCAGCAAAAGGGGATTAATGAACGAAGAATATAAATGCTACACTTCGTAATGATCCACTAAATTACGAAGTGTAATTTTTGCTTCCAATACGGAGAGGTTCCACACAGTGAAGCCTGAAGTTATTAATAACCCTAGTAGCACAAAATATGTTGCGCATATGCTCAGGTTATGCAATGGAAACATGTTTTGATCACAATCTGAGCTTGTGCTGAAAATATGATCAATAAATGTTCAGGTACATATTTTTTCAACAAATCTCGAACATTTCCTGCATACGTTCCAAAGATGTGTTGAGCATCTTTTCGACGAAATATGCTCAAAATATGTTCCGCGAAATATTTTGTCAACATACTGAGAGCATATGTACAGCATGTGCTATGAAAATATGCCTATAACATTTTCTACAACATTCTCAAAACATTTATATCTTATACGACACACGGCCACACACAAACACACATTTCGTAAATATATGTAGCGTTTAGCGCTCTAATCTACATCTACATTCTACCCCGCAAGCCGCCTCAATAGGCGTGTGGCGGGGGGTGTTAGGACACCAGCCGTTTACATATAAAAAGGAAACCGTTTGCGAACATGCTGAACATATTTTCCCCACATATGTTGAGCATAATTTGAGCATATGCCCTCCCGGACATTTACATATGCTCAGCACATGCTCGAAATATGCCTGACACATAAGACATAGATATATGTTGAAAATGTTCAGAGCATATGCTGAAAACAAATTGTGCTGCTTGGGAATATAAATTTTGTTTCGAAAAACGAAAAACTTTGGTTCTTTCATCATTATCTAAGAAAACCATTATGAATCGCTCACCTCCCCTTTTCGGAAACTTACACATCCTTAAAACCTGAGTATATAAGATGTAACTTAGTGGTAGTGCATCTTCACACGAACATTTAGTAATGATCAGTGTAATAACAGCTTTGCGAAATTAGAACGTCGTTCATATCTCTGGCGGGCAGGATTATGGCTGTATTGGAGAGGAATTGTAGCTAACGTTAAGAAGTAGCAAGCAGTGGATGGTATACTTTTTTGGGAACTATTTGCAACCTGCTATCAATCGGTTATCCATGCTGTGCCATATCCTGAAGAATCGTGTGTGAACGTTCTTTTTATGAAACAAAAACTAGTTTTTGCATGCAAAAGCAGGTTTTTAGAGCCAGTTGTATTTTAATTGAAAGTGGCTAACTTTTAAAGTGTCAGTTTGTGGTATTAGGTTTTTCTGATCTGTAATTTTAACTTTAGTTAATATTATAAACTAGTTAGTTTTCTTTATTTTGTGTGGCGAAATGTTACTTTAAACTATCTAAGACTGTGTATTTAAGTTATATTTCATTCGAAATAAGTTTCCATTAGCTTTTTGTACAATATTTATTGTGCACTTTCTTACTCTAACTGTAAGCTAAATTATGGTCTAATATGTAACCTCCTTTTTAAACGTGCAGAAAACACTCCAAAAGGAATTCTTAGAATTTTGCCCGAAAAGGTTTGTATGACCCTTCTTTTCACATATTCTTTAACGTGAGTACATTGCCTCTAAGATGTATTCATATCTACCAGGTCATAAGATTATTCTGCCTACTTTACCCAATAGACCCAAAGTTATGGATAAACTACATTGCTACTCCCTACGAAGTATTTATTTCTGTTTCACCTAAGCCTATTACTATATAATTTAAACTAAGTTTGGTTTATTTGGGGCCCATGATATGGAGCCTACAATCCGCGAGCATAAAAAGCATTGACAAAATTATGCCTTTTCTGAAACAAGTAAAGCTTGTTTTATCAAAGCTTTAGCTTGTAGATATTTTGTCAAACAAACTGGAAAAATGTTCTTTAGTAAATTCAATATTTTGTATTCAAATTCAAATATCTCAGTATTGCTGCTTATTTCTGAAATTGATCCCACCTTCAGGAAAATGCTTTGGTGATCATATATAGCTGCTGTTATTTTATCTTTTATTTGTTCTTGTATTATTTTTATACACACATAGGGGCAATACATTTGTTATATTATTATTTTTATCTAATAAACTAGTCAACAAATTTAAACTTTTTATCTGCATCTGGTTTGTAAATGAATGGATTTACCTAATTTTGGGGTGCTAAATTCACTGGCAAAATCAGTTTTTCTCTATCACGTCCCACTTTCTGTATACACAGCAGAATCAAAAACAGTACTGGCGAGAATTGGTGGAATTAAAACAAACAAGAAACACATATTCAGAACTTAAATAAAACTGCAGTAGTTGCACTGTCCACTTAAATTTTAATGCAACATATTACACTACACGTGTTTCGACGTTCCTAAGGGCGTCATCATCAGGTCTACCTGATGATCAGGTAGACCTGATGATGACGCCCTTAGGAACGTCGAAACACGTGATGTGTATTATTTACATTAAAATTTAAGTGGACAGTACAACTACTGCAGTTTTATTTAAGTACTAAAATGCTGTTCCACCATTAGTTCAGAACTAGTCTAAATTAGTTCAGAACATATTTTCAACTTTAATCTTCTTTGGTATTCGAAAAATGTGACAATCATGCCCTTCTTTTGTTTGCCGTTTCATCACTCTCCCTAACAATACCCTAGCAGTAGTCCTTCATCACCGAAGGGTTCCAGTGACCTTGATAACGGTGTTCCATCCATACGGATGTCTTGGTGAAAGCGTTCACCCTGCTCATCGCTGACGGCTCCCAAATTATCTCTAATTAAATCAAGGTGGGAATGTAAAAAATGAATTTTAAGCAACATTCTACACCCCATGTTCTTGTAGCTGTCTAACAGATCATTCACAATGGAAACATAGTTATCATCTCTTCTGTTGACCAAAAAGCGCTTCACAGTTGCTTTGAATTAGGAACAAGCATTTTATTCGATTTTTGTAAGTTTGGTATCAAAGGTTGGATCTTTCATCAATTTTCTTATTTGTCTTATCTTCTTTCAGCTTTGCTTCACTCAATTTAGGAAACTTATCTTTCAAATGAATGAAGCCCGATATCCTTTATCCAGAGCTGTTTCAAATTTCTTCATCAGGCCCAACTTGAAATGAAGAGGAGGCAAAATAATTTTATCGGGCTCAACCGATGGAGTGTTTTTCACATTTCTCTTATTGGAGTCAATAAATAGTCGCTACACCTGTGGATTATGTTGTACACCTAGCTGCATCATTTACATCTCCGAATCTCTGAATACACAAAATGAATTCTGCATGTGGAAATATTGAGCGAAGAAAGTACCTCTTGATTTAAAACAGGAAATAGTCCCTGGAGCTAGAAGGTTCCTTTGCTGCAGTATTGACCCCATGAGTTCAGCTTGCTGTTTCTAAAGGTTCAGATCGCGAACCAAATCATTTATTTCCTCTTTTTATTTCATCAACCTGAATACAGCCTCGAGGACCATTTTACATCAGTCGTTGTTACAGTATCAAAGGACAACACACGCAACCATGCCCTTGGAGGAGAATAATCCTCCCCAGGCGGGACTCGAAATCGCGACCTTTGGGTTGGCAGGCAAGGACGTTACCCCGCCGCCACCGTGGCCGACATATTTCTATTAAAGGGTTGATGCGAAGTATCATGAGATGGAGGGCAGTACTCTTCTACATGTTAAGCACCTTTTGATTCACTTGAAGTTGGTTCTGATACTGTGGCTTGTAAGTTACAGACAGGAACAGGCAACCCTTCATCTCGGGGCACAGGCAAATGCACTGAAGACACATTTGGGTACTTAATTGTATGCCTAGCCCATACGGTGAAATCCGCCATAAAAAGAATTTTGACCGGGATTCGAACCCGAATCTCCCAATTGCCGGTCAGGTGTGTTATCCAGTTACACCTGCTGAAATTTGCCTTGAATTAAGGTGGCTTGGTTATGTAACTGGCTGATGCACCTGACCGCCAATTGTGAGATCCGGGTTCGAGCCCCGGTCAATTCAAATTATTTCTCCATGGTGAATTTCTCCGTCATTGCTGTGTAACTTTGCATCCGTGCGCGTGAATGCGTACCATATCATTTGTGCAATCGTAATGATCGAAAAAAAATAAAAAATTAGGCATCTAGACAAAAGAACAGTAAACAGCAAAATACGGAAAATAAACAATAAAATACCCTTAATCACTCAAAAACCTTACGTGCTAGAAGATTTTGAAAGGCGTATTCGGATTCTACACACCAAAATACATACTAATTCATGTGTCAATTAGTATGTATTTTGGTAAAACAGCGAAAACAGTAAACAGCGAAATACGGAAAATAAACATTAAACAATAAAAAACCCTTAGTAACTCAAAAATCTTACATGCAAGAACATTTTGAAATGCAGATTCGGTTTCTACATACGAAAATACATAATTATTGATATATCACATCCCAGATAAAACATGGCTGTTGAGTAGTGTAATTAAACGAAAATTCAGCATCTAGGATTCTTCTCTCTGTATACCTATAGGAATAAAGAGGTTGATTAAGGGGGTGAGTGGGAAAAGAGGGATGGAGGGTACCAAAGCCCGGAATGCCAAGCGACCTAATTATCCCAAATATGTCTGTTTTATACGAATCAAGAACATTCATTTTTATTTTTTACCAATTGTACGGTGAACTATTCCTATTATTCCCCTAATTCTGTCTAAAAATCATCTTCTCTTCCTTCGCTTTCCCCATTGTCTACTCTCTTACCTGCCCCCTTCCAACTGGCCCTCCCACCCTCTTATCCATCTATCATCACTGCCTCCTCCAAATCTCCCCTAGACCGACTATCTTTCCTGCCCCATAATCTCCAGCTCTAGCTCGTTCACCGTGCTTGCCGCCACCCTCTCTCATCTTCCCCACACTCACGTCTTAAAATATTCTAATCTATGCAACTCTTCATTCCACAGTGGTCAATCTTCCAAGCCAAGCAACACCAAAATTCAAAGCTGGATTTAACTAACATTTACGCCTTTCCTCGTGGTCCCTTTCATCATTTATCTTCCCCTCGTTAATACTACCATACCCATTCCAATCTGCATATCTTTCCCTCTCAACGAAACCTACTGTCTTCCTAAATATTAAACTTCAACTGTTCCACCCATTCTGTCTTCCTATTCCAACCCACAGAGAAAGAAAAAGGCGATTTCTTGACAAAACAGATCATAGGCAACCGACTGTTCCACGATTGTAGCTATGGTTAGTAGGTAATAATGTACATGATTTTAACTCTCAATTGTTATTTATTAAATTGTATCTTTGTTTAAATGCGGGGAAAACGTACTTTTTAGTGTTTCGCTTCTAAAATGAGAACTAATAAAGCAATCTCCGCACTCCAATGACAAAGTTTGTAGAGAAATCAAAAGCCTTGAAGTTATTATTGAGATTTTACATAATATATTTAGTACGATACGTTGTTAGCAACCTTTCAATTCTAATGAGAAAACGTAAGGAATTCAGGCAAAACAACAGGATGGATGTAGGAAATATTCAGAGTTGAAGAAAACTTTTGTGTGGAGGTAGGGGTTTACGACTGTGATGTATTAGTACAGGAATCTTCTATCCATCGAAACCCATATTTAACCAGTTCATTTAGAGAGTAAAAATAATCCACAGCGTATTTAATGTAATACTTCTAATTTGATAAATATATTTCAATGGATGCCCATCACTGGCTGTCATTGTCCAACTATACTGACCGGGGCCAACTGAAATTAATACTTAGCCAATCAAATCTGGGTAAGTATCTTTATTTTATATTTAAGTAAAACAATATCAAATATACGTTGAATGCATGCTAGCTCGCCTATTACGAGCCGACACCACGAAGGTCTGGTAACTTCAAAACAACAAGCGTTGAAACTATTTTCAAATCACCACAAATACTTGGAAACTGCTGTGACAATGCTAACCACATACTCCTCTGGAGGGCACAGTGTCGTTATCAATCCCATGTAAAACGGCTTATATATTTTGGTAAATTGCTGGAAAAGAAGTTTGCAAAGGGGTTAATATTTTGACATCGTTGGCAATATGGGACTTTTTCCTTCAAAATTAGGTCAAATTCATCAAATTCTAGGGTAACTGATCTCGCCCAAATTAACTTAAAAGACTTGTGTCCGTCATGCGCATAAACACGCGACAAAAAAGCAGATGCCTAACGAAGGTTTTAGTTAATTTAACGTTGATTTTTTCCGATAAGATGGCCTTAAGGCTTTCGCAACACTTGTCGTTTTGGTGTCCGAGGCAACGTGCATTGAGGAAGGCATTGGCGATGGATTGTCAAGGACATTGGAGAAGGGTTAGGATTGTGGGGAAAGGCGAAATTGGGACGCATGATGGAGAGGATTGGGGGGGGGGGGTACTGGAATTGGGAGGCGCGAAGGACTGGAATGGATTTTGGAAAGACGCCCTGCAGCTGACGGCGTACTTCAGAGCCGCCTTTCCTTCCTGCTCTCTGCCGGGGCTGCCAACTCTCGCGAATTCTCCATGAGTCACCCGGAATCGTATGTGGAGTTGTTTAATCTCCTTCCGGGAGGAGAGGAGACCGAAAGTAGTTTTCCTTCGATATAAAGGGAAATATTAAAAATATTACGTCTATTCTTTGCTGCTAATTATATTATAATTAATTTTATTTTTTTTTAATTTCTATTGGCATAACACAAGAAGTGATAGCATGTTAATAATTCTCATAAAAACGCTTTCTCGTAAAACCACACTTTTATTCGAATTAGAATTAATTGATTTTCTATTCATAATTGCTAATTATGCTTAGACTATTCCAAAAGTACTTTAAGCTTGCTATTAAATAACGGCATATAAAATTTAAGATACAAGCCAATAAACGTGTTATTTATAAAGATAACTGCATCAAAAGGTTGCAATGTGCCCTCATACATATTAATCTATACATATATGTATACTTCGCTCAATTCCAAACATAAACTTGAGATCCCATTTAAAGCTTAAAAATGGAATATTTTATTGATACGATTTTTGGAATGCACTGTGGGATGAAGTAATTAAATCATTTTCATTTTCATAACCTGTGAAAAAACCACTGTTATTCGAAGTAAATTACTACGACAAAACCACATTCTAAAAAATCGCAGCACATGTTATTATATCTAAGAGAGTCATTTATTGCTGATGAATAGATGAAAGTGTATTTCAGTTTGCTTAGCTTTTATCATTTGGTGTTAAAAAATACTTGCACATTTAAGCTGTTAATTATTCATTAGCTTACCACGTGTTAGTTAAAAAATATGTTTTCAAATAACTTTGGTGAATTCTTGTTTAAGAATGACTCCAAATGGAAACAACTCTTTAGTTGGCAGCCCTGCTCCCTACTATCCCTCCGCACCCGAGGAGTGACCAAAAGATGCGGCAAAACGTGAGGGAGAAGGGAGAGAGGACCATGGGAAGGGACAAGGATTGGTGAAGGTGAGGAGGGTTTGGGCTCAGGGAGGGAAATGAATGGCCGCAGCAGACCGTGGTTGGTCAGGAAATCAGGCGTTGGTCGGGGGAGGGGGCAGCGTCTGTGTCAGGGGGGGGGGGCTGGTGATGGGGGATGAAGACGAGGGCGGAGGGGGGAAAGGGCAGGGGCTGCTGCAGAGTGTTGAAGCTTTGGTGGTTGAAGTAGATGAGGACACAAGCGAGGAGAACACTGGAGCCGAGTGTGTTGAAAGGTCAAGTGTCTTTCTAAACCTTTTATTTGGTTCAGAGTTGTATAACAATTAACAAAAGAGCAAAACGTTATGGGAAAACTTTGTTTGAACTCAGGCTGAATTGCTTTGTGCCTTGGTATCAACCAATGAGAATTCAAACGTCATTCGTTAAACACATTTCAAAGAACTTCGAAACTAGCCGCGCAGTAATTTTAACGTAGTAACGGAGAATTGTCATACAATTGTGATACTTGCAAAAGGGATTCATTTTTCCACTCTTGTCTATGGCCAAGAATGATTCCAAGTCGGTGTCATGATTTGGCGTTCATTTTGGTAAGTTTAATATTGCGATCCATTTTGCTTTGTAAAGGTAGTCGCTTGCGAATCATTTCAATAAATGCAGATCCGTTGATTGGCCAACAATAATAAATAATTTAGAAGATGAATAAGAGCCATCTACCGTGTTGAGTTATGCTCTCTTGTGGTTTGTTGTGAGCACTGACTCGTATTCTAAAGTCCAGCCGTCCTAAGCTCGTTCGTGACTTGCGTGCCTATGCTGATTGATGCTCAGCAGCTCATGCTGATAAAAAATTGCATAGTCTCTTTATTATGGTACAAATTTACTTGCTGAATTGGTAATGGCCAGGTAATCAGGATACAATATTAATAATAATATAAGGCTCCACAACTTTGGCACCATGAATTTACAAACATTATTCGCCACAAAAATTAAATTATAATAGTGTATGAATATGACTAGAAGTTATACGAAAATTCAACCAATTGGCTGCCAATCATACTTCTTCAACTTTGCTCGATCGAATGGTTACAGGTGTCGCTCGGATTTCTCATATCGTTTCCAAGTTTTAAATAAATTTGTAATGTACACACTTTGGCAGTATCGCCGCCAGCTATAAACACACTTCATTCTTACTGATTCCGTTTATCGTTATGTGTTATTTGGGAGTAAGTGAGAAGGCTCGGAAGAGACCACCCCCTCTCTCATTATACCTCTCCAGAACCTCTTCCACCTAAGTCTCACTATAGGAAGGAGACGCAATTGCTGTGGAGTGAACTATGCTTGGTGAAAAGTGCTGCCATTGTGGACATTCAGTCTAGAATCTTGGGGACTATAGTATTTTTAATTATAATTTAATCGTTTTGAAAAAGTTACAACGATTATGAAAAATTGCATTACTTAATCCCTCGGCGCTACTGCCCTGCATGGGCTTTGGTCTTCCTCAAGACGCCTGTCCATTCTCTTCTGTTCTGCACTTTCTCCCACCATCTTACAATCCTCATAGCCTTTATGTCTTCTTCCAAATCCTGCATCCATCTTTTCCTTGGTCTTCCTCTTTTTCTCTTTTCATCCACATTTCCATGTAGGTTCTTAGGTATCCTTTCTTCACTCATTATTTCCACATGACCTAGACAAGCTAACCGTTGGGTCTTCATAAATCTCACTATAATATATTCGCCTCTGATAATATTTTCTATTTCCCTGTTTGTTCTATGTTACACCAACTGTCACGGGGCCATATATCCTTCGTAAACCTTCCGTGCAAAATATCCCTAGCACTTGCTCATTTTCAGCAGACGTGGTCCACGTTTATGCTCCCTAAGTCACGATGAAAAATTGTATTATTTTCGCTCATTTTCAAATGATTACCAGGAATTACTTAGCTGATTGAAGGACTTTGACAGCTGCTCAAGGAAATTATTTTTTCCCTGCTCACTCGTCCTCAATTAGCTATGAAGTGCTTTTGCTGGAGTGTGAGTGTGTCTGTGGTATTCTTTCTGTGTTTGATTCTAAGATGATTACGTTTTCATGTACTTTTTTTTAATATTTACCTCCTATCCACTCGTTTGCATTTCAATTACACAAAGTAAATACAACAGCAATCTAATTCCACATAAAAACAACTGACATTCGTGGTTTCAATCAATCAAGTATCAGACCGTAAAAAAAGTTTTTGGTTGTACGACTTTTTATAATTCATTATTTTTTGTTTAAGAGTGAATAATGGGAAAAAATATTTTGGATTAAAAAGTCAAAACTTTATCAGATAATTTTCGGCGTTTTACTGTTCAGTGTAGTAGTTAGTTTCCAGTATACGAATTATTTAACAAATTGGTTTCAATCGTGTATTTTTTGCGCTGAAAATATGTTGGATGAGAACATAATTTCTTCCATTGCACTATTTTTGAGTCTCAATCGGATATGAGAATGTTTAACGGAACGCTGAAACCACACAATTGTGGTTTCAGAGTTCACACACACCACACACATACACACTGAAACCACACAAAATACAAAGGAAATCTGCGCGATTCGTCAAAAACTGCTACGGGCGTACAGACAGCGTTACACAGATGTTAAACGAATTAGGCTCGGACCCGCTAGAGACTCGGAGGCTGCGCGCTAGGCTTACATTGCTTGAGAAATTGAGAAAAGATATCTTTAAGAGCGACACGGAGAACATCACCCCACTATATTTCCAGGTCCGACAGAAACGATAAATTAAGAGAGATATTTTGCCGAACGGATAGGTATGGGAATTCGTTTTTCCCCCGAACAATAAGGGACTTCAATAAATGCAAGGCGTAATTTCTTTCGAGCGTTTCCTTTTTATATGTAAACGGCTGGTGTCCTAACACCCCCCGCCACACGCCTATTGAGGCGGCTTGCGGGGTAGTATGTAGATGTAGATGAATTGTCAAGCTAATCGTAAATTGTGGTTTGTTAAAAGAGTACTTGGCAAGTGCGACGATAAAGTTAGTGAAATCAGCTACTTCTCCCTCGTTAGACCCCACTTGGAATACGCTGCCAGTATTTGGGATCCTTATGAGATAGGCTTGGAAACTGAGTTAGAACGCGTGCAGCGAAGATCGGCAAGATACGTTAAAGGCCGTTATGATAATCTCGCTAGTGTTACTGATCTTTTGCAGCAACTGGGATTGGAAACGCTTTCAGACCGTCGATTAAAATTTAGACTCAATCTATTATGTAAGTTCCAAACCGGTCTATTCCCTGACGACGTTGATAATATTTTACGAAATCCGACATACTACGGTAGATCAGATAATGAGAGTAAAATTAGGGAGCTAGACTGCAGAACGGACAGAAATAAAATGTAATTTTTCCCACGAACTATAAGAGACCATAACAGCGGCCAATGAGACTTTTATCTAGGTGTTTTGATAGGTGGTGTAGCTATTAGTAGTAGTAGTACTCCCTTATACTTGAATCCTTATCTGTTACTAATACTTTAAATGCTTTAGCACGCCGTGCATGTTTTCTACATCAGTCTTGAGTTTCTGTCCATTTGTGTAGTTGCGAAATACATATATATTAACGGTCCCTCTCCATTGTGATAATATCTGTATAGTAGTGCATGCTTGTGAGGCTTCGCCTCGTGACAAGCATTAGCGATTTATGTTAATGCATTATTATTCGTAGTTACACTAACTTTAGAGTATAGTGTAATGTATGTTGGTGAATACTCACCCCCTGCCACACACCCCTGAGGTGGCTTGCAGGGTATTTTGTAGATTTAGATGTAGAATTTCTTAAAGTAGAAGGACACGCGCACAGATGTAATATAATAACGCAAAGAGTTGCATAATATAATGGTGTCTAGGTGTTGCAATGGACAAGCATAGATGACTGAAAATTGAGAGATCATTATTCGGATCTCCAATCCAATTATCATTTCAAGGCGAATCACGTCACCCAATTGTTTTTAACAAATCATAGTATTTTCTTCTCCTTCTTCAATCTAGTGTTAGATATTATGCTTTTACGACCTTTTTCGGTCTTGGTATTTCCGTATCCTGCCTGGGCGTCCCAGAGATCCTCAACTTTCGCTCTTTATTTCCATAATTGTTTAGGTATTCTTCCTTCATTCATCATTTCTACGTGCTCACTCCATATATTTCCGTATTCTCATATCATTTCGTTGATGCCTTGTAAACCGAGGTCTTTCTTTCCATCCGTGTTTATTTTTCTGTCCGTTCCTGTATACCCAGTCAAAATCAGCTCTTTTTAGTATTATATTTCATATTCTCCTTATCTTTGTTCATTTGCTTTGTTAATTTTACAGTTCTCGCTGCCATAATTTCCACAAGGTACTGTCAATACTTTGAAGATTTTTAGTAATTTACCCTTTCTTATTTTATTTTTTAAAGTACAAACTCATGTTTGCATTGGGACTTTTGAGTAGCCTGAAAGCCTCTGTTGCAAGTCCGAAGTCCGGATAAAGAAGGAAGGTTCTGCATCATGCTACTAACCTGATCATGAAAAAGCATTCAATTCACGCACCTTCAGCAATAGCCTCGTACATGGTGGTTCAAATTTATTTACAACGATCAAAAACAGATAACGGACAAATATTACGTATTGCTGAGCATATTACTATCGCAACGTGGAATAACCAGCAAATCTCAATCCAATATATAAGAAGATTATTATTAACTATTGTGACTGGCTTCACTTTTTGTATGAATATCAGCTATAGCTAAGTAATTTAGCGGGAGATTTTCAGCTACATAATGTTAGTTAAGGACTTTTGCAGGAAATTAATTTGAATGCGTGTTGTAGTATTGCATTGATTTTGTCAGCGCAGCCTGTTAGAGTAGTCTTCCCTTTTAATGAATCCAAAAAGGTGACAAAAAAGAATAGTTCTACGACATTAAAGAGTATAATTTGAAACAGTGGTTAATGCAAAGCATCGCATCCTTTCATGTTGCCACCCACATTATGGTAGAGAGAATCATTTATGGGCGGTGAAACTGATTCTGCGGTTGGCAGCCTTTAAGGAGAGATTAGCGGTCGGAAGAGGGCTGGCTGTTTGCTGATGGTAGGGGGAAAGTGGAATGGGGAGGGGTTGATGGAGGGGGTGGATGGCGGGTTCAGGGGTCAGATGGGTGGAGTTGGACGAATTGATGGCCGATGGGGACTCGGGCGATTTGGAGACCCTTAAGTGGGAATGGGCTCTGCGATGCGCTTCGGTAATTACTCGTAATGGCATGCAGAAATATATATGAGCTCGCTCAATTTTAAATGTCCGAGGAGAGAGCTTTTCAATTATTCAGATCGGAGACCGTACATCAAGGGCACTCTAATGTCAATACCGCTGTTTAAACAATCATTACACTGTAATGACATTCTGGAGTGTATAATCTGACAGCACCACGTTCATTTAATGTGTATTCCTCAATCCTTTCACTGAATTCAATTATTTATTTTATTGATCCGCATTTGATATGATTTTATACTGCAGAGTCTAAACCACCATAGACATCCAAATCAATGAAAAATTGTACGCAAATTACCTTTTGATGAATAAAAATTATGATGAATGGCAACCCTAAGTTTATTCATTGTAAAAATTCTCTAACATGGAGTTGAAACATAGGAAGACTCCATAGGAAGATTCACTTTTTCCTATGGAGTTAAAAGAAATTTCCAACTCCATATTAGAGATTTTTTTATGGATAAACTTAGGGTTTGAATGAGTGTTATAAAACAAAATTAAGTCACAAGTGGTAGCAATAAGGAATTATGCAAAAATTGGTACCATTTCCAGTTAACTTCGACTCAACTTTCTTGAAAATTTGATTCTTCTGTTGCTATTGGAAACAGAAAACCTCTAAAATGAACGTAATAAAATAATGACTTACTGCCAGTGTTTATAAGCATCAGAAAAAATTACCTCACATAAAAGTATATCGTAAGAACACACGTTCTTATTTTAACAATTTTTTTATATAATATTCGTTAAACCTTGATATAATTGCAGCTATCAATACCTTCCATTAAGTAAAGCAAGATAAGATCGAGCTTAAAAGCTTCACAACCTCCAAGGATTCACGCCCTCAACCTCTAATAATATATCCTCACTAGTGAACACACCACCACTCTTTAGACTTCTAAAGACTGATTTAAATAGAAATTTATTTCTCCAGAAGTATTACACAATAGGATAACATATTTATGCATATATTTAAATATGGTGATGTATTGGGTGTCAAAACGAGTACCTGTATATGGCAACCTTTCAAACTTTGGCACATGTGAACTAAAAAAAAAACAATTTTAGTTTTAAACAAAACAAAGAACTTATACCTCGCAACTTAAGACAAATGTAAACCTTTTTTTTCAAGATAGTCCAAAAATATATCAATGCAGCACAAGTATGCATTGACTTTCTTTTTTTGCAATGATCTTTACGGTAACCTTTGGACAAAAGAACTTATATCCCACAGTATAAGATAGCTGAAAGTGACATGCCATGCTTTCTTCTTTAGAGCTCATATGTAGCAACATTAGAAGCATACTTTGTAGGGTTAGGAAGAGTGAGAATATGAGACAGTAGCAACAATGAAGTCTTTGAAAATTGAGAAGCCCATTATAGCCATTTTTGTGTAACACACACTCATACTATGTATGCTTACAATGTTTCTACAAAGTAGAAAACTAGAAGGTCAGGTGTTTATCATGCCACTATCTCTCAGGTGTTTATCATGCCACTGGCAAAATATGAAGAAGGAGAATTAGTAGTGAACTTCATGACAACTGGTGGCAAGGCAAAGTCTTACATGTCTGAGGATTTCTGCATGCCCTCAACAGATATGTTGATGTCAGTACCAGTGCCAAACTCCATCACAGGAAGGCATTACACCTTCCACGACAGCATCATTACTGCTATAAGGAAGGTTATCTTAAGTCTTAGTGGTAAAAGTATGAATTATTCCAAAATTGATGCTGTGTTTTCCACTTGCGATGACAATGATTTCATGTATTTGCTGATATGCTAGTATTTAATTATCTTTGAACGTTAGGGTGATATCAAAAAAGGTTGGCTGGACAGGTAAAAGAATGATACGTATTCAGAGGAAATTTAATACTCACATCTAACACACCTTTAGGTGGATGCACTGAATCATAGATGTCGTAGCCAACCATCTTACGTGCATGTTTTGAATAATTATGGTGACAGTATTAATCATGGGAGCAACATCAGGTTTGTATTCACTTAAAGGAGAAGATTACTTCATGCTATTTTTTAAAATTCAATCTCCTACACGGTGTCCCTTTCTTGTTATAAGAAGTTGAAAGCATGGCCTTTCAATTTATTTCAATGCTTAGTTCGGTTTTAGTGGCAAAGACGTGTTAAATATGATTTTCACATGTCTAAAAATGTAATTTTTTGTTGAAATCTGTCAAAAATGCCAGGTTTAAAAATTTACAACAATAAAATTTTACTAGTGAGAATATTTGTATAGCATTTTTAAAACTATAGTTGCACGTTTATGCTACATGAAAGTTTTACTGGTATTGCTGACCTATTTTAGTTTTTAGAGAGGCACAAAAATGGTTGATTTGCACAATTTGACTCACGGGCAGATTTTTCCTCTGTACCTCGGTGTATACAATTACCCATATCTCAGAAAATATTGGCATTGGGGCTAAAATATTTTGAATTTTTATCTAATAACTTTAAAAATAGCAACAGGGAAAAAATTATGAAAATCTGATATGGCGGTCTTTGTTGAGTTGACATGGAATGACCCATATTTTGAATAAAAAGATGTATTGATGAATCGCATATTGCTGTAGTAGTATTTTCATTGTAGTTAAAGCGGTGTTGTTGCATTTAGAGGCTCCAAATAAAATATTCACAGGCTATGACAAGGGTAATAGCAATGACGAAGGCATCAGGCATATAAATTTCAGTTCTTTCTCGAACGGCAGACGAAGGATTACGTATGATTAGATGTAGATGTAGATGTATCATTCGGCTGTAATAGCCGAGACAAGTTTTACCTCATAAGAGTTCCGAAACTAAAGATATAAATTATATAAAGGAACTCTTCTCGGGTCTTCCACCGGGATAAGCTTTTTAGCATGGTGACTGTGTAACAGGGGACACTATTTTTTTGTGTTTTAATTGCAACAGTGATGACGAAACTAACTTTTTTTTTAATTTCTACCTACTTATAAAATACCTACATATTATTTTGATTTTACCTTTAAGCATATAGGTTAGGTATATATGCAACCTGTAAAGGTTAACAATTGCAAAGTTCAATTAAGGCTATTGAAAATAATCTTGCATCGTATGTGATTAATTACTATTTTATTTTATGATTTTTTTTTTTTCAAATATTGTATTGTAAAATATGTAACTCACATTTACATTATCTGATTTCATAACTGATATTTGAGACTTTGTATTCATTTCATATCCAAATCCCAAATTTTCAGGTTGCGTAAACTGGCCCCATACATAGGGCAAGTTTACACACTTCACTTGGGTTAACTAATAAAGTATTTTAGGTGCTACTGATAATACGTGGCAAAATTAAATTACACTAATAGATAGGCAAGCAACTGCTCTGTATAGTGACGTACTTTTTGTTTGTAAATAATATTTGAGAAAAAGTACAAAAATCAAAAACTTAAATCCGTGTAAACGTCTTCCGGTCTCCCCTACATCATGCAATACATGTAATATGTATTGCATGATGAAATCAAATCGGGTATACATTGATCTACGTAATACCAAGGGAAGCGCCTTGCGGTGTAAAAAGGCACTCGCACGTAATTGTAAATTTTAAAATAATAGTAAAATCTCGTATAATGGAGGGTGGTAAAGAATATTCACATATTATTACATCAATACCTTCTACTACTCGAATATAAACGGTAAAAAGCTAATACATACTAAATATTGGAAATATTCAACAGAGATATAGTCAACATACTTGTGGCGAACGTCCACTGCTGCCGCTCGACCAGGACTATCAAAATTAATTTTCCCCGCAGCTCGGAAAAAGAAATATAATACATTCTGATCAACAGAGTGCTATGTTTTAGTCTTCATTGACGTGTTTGGTACAAAGTTACTGCGGAAATGTTTGACGGATGAGAGACAGAGCGCAGCGTTACAAAGTAATGCAGTCGAGTGCCGTTTGGCATCGCTACGCTAATGCAGTTATACTATTTTAAAGTTGTTTCTATAAATACATCTGTAATTGAATTGAAATTTTTTTAAGTCTCTTCAAAACTATTTTACTCCAAATATATATCAGCAACGTTGAAGGAAAAAATTCACCCTAAATGATACCGATTAAAAAAGACGGCATTCAGTCCATATTTCCATATTCTGCGATCAACGAGGTGGAGCGGCATGCTTCACTTGAGCAAACTTAATTCTTCCCCGCAACGAGAAAATATATTAGAACTCATCAGGGATACGCTAAAATCATGACATCGATATTCATGATGCCAACATGAGAGATGCTTCAAGTGCAACTATTTCAAATATGAAATCCTGTAAACAAGCCAACATAAACACATTTTCATCAGCAAATATGAATATTGTGCCGTTCTTATGTGTGCCGTGAGAAGTTTACTGGCAATCACTCACTCCCATGGTATTCAGAATGCAAACAGAGCTATTGGGTTGTTTTGCAACTCTCCGGCGATAAGGCCGAATTGCCTAAAACAGATGGGAGGGATGAAACAGGCTATTTCCCTTTGGTTTACACGCAAAAGTGACAGACGCCGGATCGCCGGAACCAATAAAGCGAGAAGGTAGTAGCTTCTTAGGCTCCGGCAGCGGTGGCGGCAAACCTTTTTGTGCAACTTGTGTCTTTTTCTGCACTCGGGCGCGACCCTTTCGGCCCCTACCCATCAACCCCTGAGCGGCTGAGGTCGTCGTGGCAGCTGAGTGCTCTTCGTTCTCCGTCACTTCTTGCCATCCTCCGCGTCGTAAGCTTAGCTTTGTTCCCCTTCGTGACAGACAGCTATACTCTTGCTCGTCCAGAAGTTTTTTTCTCTTTTCACTTGCGACAGTCTATGAAATCGCTTGACGGGACATTTGTGTGCGAGGTCCCTGGCGGTGAGGGCAAAAGGGTATTTGAGGGTGCGAGATATAGAGAGAGGTAGAGAAGGAGAGAAAGATTTACGCAGTGTATTGGAAGCGTGCGATAGCGCCGGGCTCGGGCGCCCTCGGGGCCATCTATCAGGCTAAAGACCCCAAGCAAACTCATTAATCACGGCTTCTTGCGGCGGCAGCGGAAGTAGGCAGACCTTCGCCTTCCCCGCCACTCTTTCATGATCCTCCAGGCAGATGCGCTGCTCTGAGGAGGGGGACGACGGGTGTTCAGATCGGAAGGTGTAGTGAGAGGAGGAGGGATGTTCGAGTTGAAAGGGCGAACTGTAGTTGGGAGAGCGTTCCAAATTCACTCCATCAGAAGAAATATAAAAGTAAAAAACGAGGGGAGGGGAGGCTGGAAGCGCCACCTCGGCTGAGAAAATCCTCCTTTTTCCGCGCGAGAGTCTAAGGGGAATGCGCTTTATACGTGTGAGATGGCGCACGCGAGGGAAAAGAGCGCTTTCTTATTCTCCGGACCAGTTTTTTTCCCCCTCCCACTCCTTTTGGACCCGCGCGCGGGGGATCTCCCAGCTCCATGCATCATTCGCCATTTCCATGGCCCCTGCTGCGGTTTTAGTAGTCGTCAAGAGAGGGGGTTAGCAGCCGGGACGCGTGCGGGGGCTGAGTTTCTCCCAAAAAGAGAGAAGAGAGGGTGGTCTTTTTCGCGGGGGATGGTAAAAAGAGGAGGTTGCAATGGAAAACCTTGGAGGTGGGGGTGGTTGTGAAGGGAAGATGACGCATCCGAGCGCGTCGCCGCTTTCCGTGGGGAATCCCAACATCTGTTGAAAAGTCCACGGTCTTTTGCATTGGATAGGCCGTTCGGAAAAGTAAAGGGATAAAGGAAAGAGGTGGAAAGAAGAAGGGCTTGCGAGCGCAAAGGGGAGAAAAAACGTCGCGAGAGGTACTATGTGGGGGGGTGGCCTTGGATGTTCGGAGAAAGCGCACGTGAGCGAAATAAGGAGGTGGGGGGGAACATAAAATATGATTGAACGAGGCGGGGAGAGTGAGTCGACCGTGACGGATGCTGGGAAGGTTGGTTGACCAAGGGGAAGGATAGATGAGGGGGTTAAGAAGGGAGAGGGGAGGGTAGGCGGGTTTTAACTTAGGCATGGGACATGCGACGTTTGCTTTCTTCTCTCAGTTTATTTTCTCATTGGTCCGGGAAAAATGCGAAAAACTATGCAGAGTTGAGAAAAATGATGAGAGTTAGACAGAAGGCATGTCAAGTGTTTTCAGTTAGAGAGGCAATTTTAACATATTCCTCTGAAAAGAGAGTTATTGCGTCAAAACAAACAATATAATATGTATTGTAACAAATATTAATAGCGAGTTTGATTTAAACACCACAAATAACCCAGGCATCCTTAGCGGGGTCCAATAAGCCCTAGTGAAGGATCCCTATTTGGGTTCATCTACATCAACAAAATACCCTGCAAGCCGCCTCAGGGGTGTATGGCAGGTGGTAAGTATCTATAAGTACACTATACTACCACATAGAAATGGCCGAATCTGAATGCCACAAATTTAATAGTAGGTATATAAACTGCGCATATAAACTACCGACATCAAGCCAGTTACAGACTATAAATATATTAACGATGCTCTCTTGTTCGAATAATAATGTCTACCACTCACATATCGCCAATTATACACAAAAATATTTTGACAATACTCTTTTACTCGAATCAAATTTCTTGTTCTTGTTACCTCGCCCATTTTGATCATGATGTTACATGTCACTCCATGGAGAATTTTGAGAAAAAAATGCTGTGTTGATTTATCCAAAGAGGTCTTCCGATCTTCCACCTAAATACTGGGAAACCTTTAGTGTAGAAACAAGAAAAATAAACCGAGAGACTACCCTATGACATGACTCAATGCTCGGTCAAATCACTCTATAACTCTGTTACTCAACTAATTCACAGGAAGAAACAAAGTATTAGACCTATTAGCTATCAGAAAACCTTGGATAATTAAATACGTTGATATCCTCAACAGAATAAGTGATATTATGAAATTTTGCCACCTTAAAAAAAATAAGGGAAAAGTTTTCTTATTCGAAGAATGTGATTTCGTTAAACTTAATTGAGAGTTTAATTTTCGGAAACCTAGTTCTCGGAATTTGTAGTTAGTACAAAAGACGAAAGCGCCATGTTTGCATTCAGATGTTTTTAGAAATTATACTCAAACGAATCCATGAATATACATATGGATCCTAAACTTGCCCCCAGTGGACGTTGCCAAACATTCCGCACGCACCGAAAAATCAGGACCAAGCAGACTGTAGCGCCGCCACTCTAGCGAAGGTGGTTCTAACAAGGAAAGGCCGTGATTCAAATGAATATACTGGAAATTAAGGTACCGGAATTGGCCTCCCTATTCACACCGACCATTTTTGACGCACAGAAGCGGAACCATGCCGATTGCAGCGCGACCTATCTTTTGCGGAAAGCTAGGCAACACTGCTACCCGTACAGTGGTGCCGAAGATTTAGATCCAAATGTATATTCATGAATGAATCAATGAATATATTTTCCAATGAAACTGAAACTTTATAATTAAGAACCCTGCTTTGGAGGAACTGAATTTCCTGAAAGTGCCAAAAAATGATTGTTTAAAATGAAGTATCTAACTAAAGGATAGAAAAAACTACATTGCCAAGAGCTCATAATAGCAAAGAAGATAATTCGACCTAATCAAATAAACTTCAATTAAGAAGTTCTTGTTCAGATCCTAGATGAAAACCTTAAATCATGTTGGTCTTAGGAAATGGAACTTGAGTTTATTTTCGACCATGGAGTCGTTGATGGACAAAAATGGCAAAGTATTGACAAATAGTATCGACAAATCCAGCATACGAACTATTTATTTGATACTATGTACACTAAGGACATGCACGACGCAGACATCCCTACCATTTGTGGACCGATAGGTGACATACGTACCCAGCGCGATGGGATAATAAGACAAGTAGGCTCGATTAAATGTAACAAGTCCCAGTGGGCACAGACAACAAAACCGTGCAACGTCCCTGCACGCGTGCTCAAGGAGTTGACACAACGCAACATTTTTATAAATCATATTATACAAAAGTCATTATCCGAAGGTTAAGTATCACAATACTGGAAAATAGCGTATGTCACTCGAATATTTAACCCTTTGCACTCGAATTTTCTTATATAGAAATATACCTCGATATGTCGGAATTCCTCGATTCGTTTGAGTATAATTTCTAAAAACATCTGAATGCAAACATGGCGCTTTCGTCTTTTGTACTAACTACAAATTCCGAGAACTAGGTTTCCGAAAATTAAACTCTCAATTAAGTTTAACGAAATCACATTCTTCGAATAAGAAAACTTTTCCCTTATTTTTTTTAAGGTGGCAAAATTTCATAATATCACTTATTCTGTTGAGGATATCAACGTATTTAATTATCCAAGGTTTTCTGATAGCTAATAGGTCTAATACTTTGTTTCTTCCTGTGAATTAGTTGAGTAACAGAGTTATAGAGTGATTTGACCGAGCATTGAGTCATGTCATAGGGTAGTCTCTCGGTTTATTTTTCTTGTTTCTACACTAAAGGTTTCCCAGTATTTAGGTGGAAGATCGGAAGACCTCTTTGGATAAATCAACACAGCATTTTTTTCTCAAAATTCTCCATGGAGTGACATGTAACATCATGATCAAAATGGGCGAGGTAACAAGAACAAGAAATTTGATTCGAGTAAAAGAGTATTGTCAAAATATTTTTGTGTATAATTGGCGATATGTGAGTGGTAGACATTATTATTCGAACAAGAGAGCATCGTTAATATATTTATAGTCTGTAACTGGCTTGATGTCGGTAGTTTATATGCGCAGTTTATATACCTACTATTAAATTTGTGGCATTCAGAATCGGCCATTTCTATGCGTGTTCTTATATGTTATAATTAAATAAATGCATATTCACATAAATTGTTGAAATTTGTTTTTATTCATTTTTCCATTTAGCTTATATCGAGCGCAGCCGGGTCACCAAATTAGCATGTTCTCGCTGAAACGGCACACGTTGTGGATTTTAAACCCTCCCATCATTTCCAGGATAAAGTTTACATAGGGACGGCGAGTTTAGAGCAAGACGAATTCCAAATGAACCCATTGGGGGAAACATTCGAGAGTTGCGCAACCGCTGGACGAAGTTAAATATTTCCTCCACCGGCCTTGGGAATGGATTTCGTGTATTTCCATAATGACGCGGGGAGCGAGGCAATGTGAGGAACTTGATTAAACCGGAGGAAGTCTTATTTATGAACGGCAATTTGACACACGCGAACCACCACCTCTCTCTCCTCATCCCCGCGGCGGCCAGGGTCGGCCGTCTCCACCCACCCCTGATTCCCCCGTCCCCATTCCTCATCCACTTGTCCTTACTTTCTCTAGTCCTATTCCCTGAGTCATCCCCACCTCCCTTCTCGTCAACCAACTCTCCTACACTCCCGTCTCTCATTCCCGTGTGTGTGTCTTTCCCAATTGATCAGCGTTACACGTGGTTTTACTGCCGTGTGCAGCCTATCGCCTCCCCCTTGTGAGCACGCATCTGGTATCACGGCTCATCCCTCAGGGAACCGGTGAAGGGCCAATCTTCTTCCTGGCACTGTCCCTCAAAATATCGTCACCGCGCCTTTCTAGGGCTTGATTCTGACCTTCCACCAGTCATTGACTGGTGGAAAGTTCCACCATTCGTTCATTGAACGACTCTTTATCCTTACAATGAACGGCTCAATAACCCCCTCTGGAGAGCCGAACGTCACAAACTTATGCCGATGTCCAACTTATCTTGAAAACGCGAACAAAACAATGTCTACCTTCCGCACGCTTACTTCCGTCGGAAAGTTTCCACCACGACACTAGCGATGCTCCACCAAGTGGATGACGGGTGGAAGGGAAGCTTGACTTTCCACCAGTCATTGAACGATGAACGATGTAGTGAACGATTCTCTGGTGGAAGGTGGTACATGATGACGTAGTGTCGGAAAGTCATGACGTTTTGGTGGAAACTAATTACGTTTTGGTGGAAAAGTTGAACATCGGGAAAGCAACAGAATCAGGCCTAGTCTCATCCCTTCGTCACAACTCTTTTTTTCCCCTTTTTCTCAACTCCCTTTTTCCCATAAAATGCAAAGCTCTTAGCAATGGAGACGTATGGATGGATGTTTTTGGCCCCCTCCAACTCGGTCTGTATCATCTTTTTCGTGTTCATCCTCCTCCGGCTCCAACCATTCCTCGCTGGGCCCTGGAATTAATCAGGTTCGGTGGTTTTACTCAACTTAAGAGAATTCGATGAAACTTGCTGGAAACATTAATTTGCTTGTCTTATAGCTACCTGATTTTTTTTCAGAATTATTTGCCGAAGATTTATTATGATAATTGAACGAGAAATGGGCATAAAATTACACGGGTTGTTATGGGAACGCAAGGATTTATTAATCAGAAAGAACCTTTTCTAATTATTCAATGTATAATAATTTATATCATCGATAGAAAAATGTATATGTAACAGATTTTTACTCCGAGCGCTTGAATAAATCCCTTGAGCGCGTTGCAGATCGTGTGAAATTGGCACCACGGGTAAGGTACTTGAACGTGGACGCATAGATTGGAGGATGCAGAAGGAAAGGTATAAGAACATGTAATTTCATGCACAATTCTTGATCAAATATGTTTAAAAAAACCTGCGGTAAATAATTCTGAATGTTTGCTGGTAGCTTTTGAACAATATTATTAATACTTTCAGGAAGTTTCATGAATTCTCTTAGGTTGAGTGAAACCACCGAACCTCCTTGAGGTTTTAAACTCATTAAAAAAAACAAGGCAAAGCTTAATTGTGGAAAAATGATGGTACTGACCTGATACAATTGCATACCATAAGTACCGTTTAATTTTTCATTGCGATTGTTCATTTTTTTATTTTTTTATTCCTTCAGTGTCAATAACGTAAACAAGGGAGCACAATGTTTCATGGAGAAGTTTCTTGTAGTTCCAGTTCTCTAAAATCTTGCATTTCTTTTCAATTTTTCATAAGTTTTAGAAATGTTTTTACTTAGTTTTATGCAAAATGTGGTGTGACAGAATTAATAAAAATACGAAAATTTGCAATGTCGAAACTGTGCCGAAAACAGAAAATTAACTGAAAATGATTGAATACAGGTTTTTATTCATTTAAACATTACAACAACTTCCAAAGATACAAATACTCCAAGTTTGAAATTCTTTTTTGCTAAAAGACAGCAAAAGAAATTAATTGTAAACCAGCAGAAGTTTTAAAAAAATGTCATTTGAGTTCAAGATATCTATGTAGTTCAAAGGATTATTTGATGAAATTTGATTGGTTAGGCCCTTATTAGAAATCGAATTCGTACAGACGGTATTTATAAAAAAATGGCCAATAGCGTTTCCTAAGGCAAACAAAAATTTGAGCGAGAGTATCTTTAGACGCCGAACGCAGCAAAAATGTCCTTGGCTCAAAAGCACTGGAGGCGTTTTTAAATATCTTATTTCGCTGGTGCTTTTGTTTTTTACTTGTCACATAATAAGCGGTATTATGTACATAATTTTTGATTACTTGAAGTCACACACCATTGTGTGATCGTGATGACGTATATTTCACCGATGTGCGTTTAACCATTAATGAGTTGCATAGGACGACCATATGCGTTCAGTGGGCTCCTTACGTGTCTGCCGCAGCAGGAGATAGGGCATTGGAGACCCTGGTAACATGGCGTTCCGTTCCTTCCCCATGAATGCTCAGATAGTGACAGAACATTGATCTTATGGATCCTCTTGAAGGTGACTTATGCATTCTCTCCGAGTGATTTGTTTTATTAAGGACGCGTTCTGTTGGTAACTGAACTTTAAGCGCCTTAAAGTTTTCCGAGGCGAATTGGCATTACTCCTAAATTTCACGTCACATTTGTCATTTCCATGATGGAAAACAATGAGGTGACTGTTTAATGTTTACATTTTCTGTGGTTTTTGTTTTAGGGCGATGGTTCTATTTACTGCACAAGGCTGTATATGATAGAAATAAGTGTGATAAAAATCTGCGTATGTTTTGATTTACGAAATTACCTGTCGTATTTTCATGTCATCAGTCAAGACTATGGTATTATGGTGGCATCAATTTTATATTTCTCAGCTCTGTCTCCATTTTTGGTTCTATATGATTCAATGCGATTGTCATATATCTGTTAGCTATTGGACTCTCACTTTTCTCTTTTCTGAAAGGATAATTTTCATAAATCCTGTTTTCTAACATTCGATCATTTCACTTTTCCCACGTCTCCCTGTATCCAAATTACAGGTTCTTCTTCTCACGGTTAAAGTACGTGTTCCTTCTCTTCCCTGGCTTTGCCATCCTCAACTAACAACATGCGTCACCCACATTCCGACCCCAAATCTTCCCCCTCCCCTCTAAGGTCCGACGTTGAGCAGGGAAAGGGTCGCGGTGAGGAAGAGGGTAGAGTAGCGAGGAACTCAGCGGAAGATAAGGACCTCCCACCTAGATCCATCGCCGCTTCGGAGGAAGTAGAGATGGTGAGGAAGGTGGGGAGGTCAGGGAGGCCGCCAAAGAAGCGAATTAACTACGAGTGCTGCCGAATTGCGATCGGGCGGTGAGTGTTGGAGAAAGCATGGGCTGGCGAAAGTGTGCCCTCAGTTTAATTTACTTTTATGACACCATGTATGTGCGTACTTGACATTTCGTACAAAATATATTTCGTAAGCTGCAAAAAAAATGTATTATATATGACCTACAGTCATACCTACATCATATTATTCCATCAATTTTTCTAAATAGGTCCAAGGTGATTTCTTCATATATGCAGCTGGAATACCTTTCTCTGTTTTCTAATATTTTAATTAATATTAAATGCTTACTAACGGGTCGCATTTCGAAGATGGTAAACCAAAGCTTAGTATGATCTTTCGAGAATTAACTAGCAAGGTAGCATATGTGATTCCTCTCAAAGACGCCAAGACATACTTTCAGAATGGTGCAGAATGAAGTCGTGAGGGTGTGGGTGCGGTAAGTGAGGGTGAGATGGAGGGGGGGTTGAGGGTAGGGAAAGGGGGAGGGTTGAAGAAACCGGGAGGAGGTTAGGGGGTTAAAGCTTTGAGAATGGGGGAAGAGGCCGGGAACATACATTCATTATCAAGGAATTTATCACAGTCAAGTTGTTTTTTTTAAATCTCCAGCTGTTCTAAAGCATTCAGCTTTCGCTTGCCATCAGACAAATGGAGCGTACAAGGGATTGTAAAAATTTTAATTTTAAAGGAAGCAACTTCGCCAAACATATTTTACCTCATGGACATAAAAGTGATTTTACAATGACACCTCTCCATTTTACCGATGACAAGCGAAATCTGAATGCTTTAGAACAGCTGGAGATTTAAAAAAAACTACTTCACTGTGATAAATTCCTTGTTAATGAATGTATGTTCCCGGCCTCTTCCCCCATTTTCAAAGCTTTAACTCCCTCCCCTTTGTCCCCTTAGTCCGTCACCCGCAATCACCCCCTTCTCTCCTCCCGGTTTTCTTAACCCTCCCCCCCTTCCCCTTCCCCCCACCCCCCCCTCACTTGGCCATGTCATGTATATAAGGCTTGCGCTTCTCTTATAATTTTACCAGATGATGATGTGAACCCACGTTGAAACCCGGGTCGAGTTTCAATAAATTTCAGTGGTATTTGTAAAAGTTGTATTTTTCTCCCTCTTGTGTGGAAGTAAGATATTTCGATAAAAAAAACTCCACGCATAATGCAATTGCGATGTAGTCCATAAAATATGTACATTGATTATATATCCATGTCATAAAAATGATCGAAGATAACCTCACTGTATTATTTTGAAGTTAAAAATCATGCTATGGCTTAATACTTTACCCAAGTAATAGCAGGTAAACGTAATCGAAGAAGGAAAGCAGAGGCACATTATATGAGCACATCTCCCTTTACTGCCGCAAACTGCCGTCAAGGCAGATTAATGAAGGAATCAGATCATTCACTATAAACATGGGAGTGAAGATATAATATGAATCAGAGAAGAGCATATAGGTGATTTAATTGTTGCATCTTGGTGGTTTTTTGTCCTAGATTAGCTTTAAAGATTAGCTGTTTTATACGGGATAGATCACGACTGTGAGCTTCGAAGAAAAAATATTTTTTTTAAATAGAAATTTCAATTGCCTAGATATCGTCAAAAACCAAACGGTGTGTAGTATTTATGCTTCCTAAATTATTAAAAATATTAATCAATTACTCACCACAGTAATTTTACAGGATCGCAAAAAATATTTCTGTTTGGTAGGCGTTTTCACCGTGCGCCGTGAAAAAATGAGTCAAGTTTGAGACTTCTGAAGATTTTTTAATTTGATCACTAATATTCTTTGCATATGTTTGCGCCATAAATAATACAATACTTATTTAATACTTTTTACAGATACTGAAATTAAAAATATAATTGATACGTTGTCTCCATTATGACTAAAGAAATCTTAAGGTTGAATTTCTTGCGCAAGAACTTGCTCAAAGAGCATATTGTAGGAGGGGTTTGCGCCGCTTCTTGCGCATGAAATTAGAACGTGCTCTATTTTCTTGAACGTAGCCGTTAAGGATCCACTCCATAGCTTTCTGCTTATGAAGAGTGATGCGTTCGGAAAAGTATTCGTAAGTTTGGTACTATGCATTAGCGATTATTTTACACCAGTCAGTGTGGATTAACTGAAGCCGCTTGGGTCGTATTAGTCCTTCAGTAAAAGATGATTTTCAATTTGAAGTGGAAAAGCTTATGCTTGAATATTTGAAATAAATTGTTTAAAAATGAACCTCCTTTCTTAAGTTGTTCACCTAGAGTTTTCCCCAAATCATGATTCGTCTTTCGCATATTCTCGTAGACTAAGGTAATAATTGTGATGGTTGAGCGGTCACCAAGTTAATTAAGTGTAAATACTTAGGAGTTATATTTGTGAGGCTAATAAATAATTTTTAACGACTCAGGAGCAGTACTTAGCAGATGTTTCTAAGGCTATTCAACCTGATTTACTTTCTGATATTCTCGGTATCCATGAGAAAGTCAAGTTATTGAAAATCAGCATTTTTAAAGTAATGGTGTTACTCTGTTATCCACAATTAACAGTAAATGGAGACTTATTGAAGCCGGATAGGAACTAGTGCTTTAATCAGGTGTCACTTCAGTAGAAAGGACTTAAGGACGCTGCATGCTGCAGCTAAAATGACGGTGGCAGTTCGTTTTTATGAAATTCTCGTCACGATCACTAACATTAATTTTTCTCATAGTACACAAGTACAGGAGATACACCGCTGATGAAACGTCCGCATGAAATTCCCACACAGCGATGGCGAATATCGCTGCTCAGCTGTTCTACAAAAAACGGCATCTGCGCATGAACTTGGCGCACAATTTGCACAAATATATGTGCGACTACGACCGTCGTTCAACTTTCCAGGCAATTTGCTGGTAGAGTCTCGCAGTTCAAATTCCGATGATGGATCCTGCGAAATAAATTCCACCGAGTACAGCGGCCTTTACAGTTGTTGAAATGAAAAAATAAAATGTAATATGATCTGTGTTATGACTAGGGAAAAATCTCGCTCAAGCTACCTTAATCCAAGGGTCTTTGGCGTGCGAGATTCTCTGATGGTGATGAGAGGAAGCAATTTATGCTGAGACGGATTTCTTCGAGCTGGAAAAGGGGATGTGACTGGTTAAAACGAAGCCTTGTTTATATCTGTTTGATGCTTGATGGACATCATATTTATCCTTTACCTACAAATTAAATTTCGACCTAATAATTAACATGGCTCTCAGCTTCAAACTTTTTTTAAACCTAAAATTTTCACTTAACTTTGCGTATATTATTAAAGCTTCTTTAGAATCTCGAAACAGATTATGATGCTTCACCGATATTATAATTTAGCCTTTCAATAACGTTATGTCATACTATGTTCATATATTTTTCCAACTCCATCACACAAAAAACGCTAGTGCTACCCTACTGTATCCATAAAATCAGAGAATATTTTTAATTCGTGCCTTGGCAAGTGATGTAAGACTTGCGCTAGCAGAATCATTGATTCCATTTTGTTCTTCTTGAGGGTCTATGGCCTGTTAATTACGTTGCCGTAGAGAGTAGGGTTGGTTTCTGAAAAGAGGATATCCTTTGAATTGGGGTGGGGAGGATCATTTGACGGATGAGAAAGGGGGTTTGAGGAGTTCTGAGGATTGAACGCAGCCGCAATTTAACTCGCCATCCAACCCCTCCACCCCTTTCCATCTTCTTTCGCCCCCCTCCTCCTCAACTACATCCTCTTAACCCCTCTTCAAATGTTCTCTCCATAAAAAACGGAAGATTCCAGGAAAAAAACTAGGGCTGGTAAATAAGGGAACTGTTTGGTGGTTTAAAAAATATTCAGTCGAGGACCACGCCCACACCGAAGGAAGAGAAAAAAACTTAAAAAGTTTCTCGCGTAGATGTACTGGCTAATGGGAAAAGTTGGCCAAGTCTGAAACACAGTTAAGCTTCTTTTTTAACATTAGAAGCCCAGTTATTACGAGAAAGGAAATAAAGTTAGTTTAGTCACTGGTTTTTGTTCGAGCCAATTGTGCAATGACTTTATTTTTCTAGCATTAAAAATTTCAATTAATGAAATTCTGGAGTAATTGGCAAAAAACCTAAATTCATTAAACCAATGTAGAATTCAAATCAGGGAGTGATCTACGTATTAATAAAGCTTCTGCAACAATTTATAGTAGTTTACATCAACAAGGAGATACTGCCTTCTTTACCCCAGAAAAATAAATACATGAATTTCACTGACCCAATTAATTCCTTAAGTGAATGCATTATTGTATTCAATTGTAATTTGTGAAATAATCCACGTGCTTAGTTGCGGATGGTCGTTCTTTACCATTAAATTTATATTTATTTATTTTATTATATATTACCACCGAAAACAGCACATAATGGCCTTTACATCGGGGTATTTTAACAATCAACAATCGACAAGCACAAACAGCCATGTCCTGGGAAGTGAAAAATCCTCCCCAGGCGGGATTCGAACCCGCGACCTTTGGGTTAGCAGGCGAGGACGTTACCCCGCCGCTTCAGAGGCCGTAGTATGCTTTTAGCTGTTATCTCCTATATTTTCATGCATCTGTTCTATATAACGCTATTATAGACGTGACAAAATTGGTAGTCTCGCCGACTTTTTTAAAAATTCTTTTAAGTCTTCATTTTGTATGATAAAACAAGTTAATTTACCAAGAATATCTATAATATAACTGTCCTGGAGATATAAATGACCACAAATGTTGCAGTGCATACTATGGCGTATAGTTTCGGTTTCGGAACGTAGATTTCCGCGGGGCTTCAATGTCCATTTTTAGGGTACCCTCGTCTTCGGAGCGAAGTGGACTCGACTTCAGGACTTCGACCGAATTTACGCTCGGCGGAAACCGGACGAAACTGTTGTCATTTTTGCTGCAATGAACGCGGTGGGAACCCGATATTTTGACAACCCCTTATTGCATTGCATAATAATACTAGTTTACTTTAATAGGAGTAAAAAGTTCAACGCCCCATTCGAAGGACCTTAATGCAAAATACCCGCCTCAGCTCAATTCAAACCCAAGGTTTCTGGATGGGAAGTCCTAGTACTAGCCACCACACCAACTCAATCATCCTTTGACTCAATAACCCTTGAGTCTATTGTCCCTGATGCTTCATAGACAATATCTAGGAGCACCTATAATCCTTGTACTCTTTAAAACAGCATCACATCATCCTCTATAAGTCATCTATTCGGAAATTAAATATTCTACTAAATCTGCCTCCTAACTGCCCTTGCCTTGTTCACTCCATCCTTACTTAGACTAATGAAGAAAAAATAACACTTTTATAATATATACAATTTTTATCCAAAGAGTTTCTTAACAAACAAGTTTTAAGTAGTATTTTTTTCATCATTAGAATTGTGTATTATTTTACTTTGCTCGACATCTTAACAGGTCCACGTACAGCTGTCCATGATTTAACTAAGTTCAGTCCACGTGTCTTCTTCTTATTCTCCTCAACCCCAATAGTGGGGATGCAGATGGAAAAAATTACAACTTTGGTTCACCCTGAAACCGAACTAGCAACCATCATACTAGATTTTATATTACAGTAGTACAGATGATATTTTGACCGGTGGTCGCTGTGTACGAGTGGGACCCTCGTTTCTGGACGCCATTTCCGAAAATGGCGTCCAGAAAACAGCGTTTCCATCAAACGTCTTCATCAAAATTATCATCCGCAAATTGTGTAAAGCGACCAAACACCAAATTTTCTGGAATAAATATGTTTCTATTTATTGTAAACCTCTGCAGCTGATTTTCATAAATGCTAGCATGAATACGTTGCATAGCTGATGCTATGCAACTAGCATGCAGGTGTTGTACAAGTTGTTTTAACCGTGTTGGTTGATGCACAGATAGTCCTAATCCAATTTGCTTCGGTGTTACTTTTCGCCCTTTAGATGCTACTGATACTATATCTTGAAGAATGCTTAATAATTTTACTTCCTCTGGATCGTCTTCTTCACTAGTTCTGTTGATTAACATAGAGAAGCATATACAAAGTTAAGAAGTATATACAAACTATCAGGAATGGTCTTTTTTGCACGCTCAATATTGAGTTTACCATGCGATGTATGTCCTACAGTTGAATTTGATTGAAGCTTGAAGAAACACACCTTCTTCACTTGGACAGCCAGCAACTGTTAGTTCATCTTCTACATCTATTTCGTGAATTTTGTGTGCCTCGAATTTCCATGCTTGCATTGCTACGGAAACTGGAACGCGATGGATTATATTATTTTAATCATTGATTGAGATCGCTGAAGTGGTTACACAAAATCAACCCGGTCCTCATAGTATGACTGTAATCCTCCTTTCAGTTTCTATCTACTATAAGAGCAGTCAGATCCTTGAATTTCAGCAACCAAGTCACGATAATTATCAGTAACTAGATCTAAGGAATACACATCATCATCATTAGAGTAATCTACCGGTTAGAGGTAGGTTATGGTGAAAGCCAGAGAATATCCAACGGACTCTTAAGCAAGCCGTGCCCTATCTACCTCAAGTATTTCTTTCTTCATCTCAGCATAAGTCCTACCTTTCTTCATCCCGTCCATAAAACCTATTCTCTTCCTTCCCCTTCCCCGCTTACCCAACATCCTTCCCTCGATCACGGCTTTCAGCAAACCATCATTACCGCTTCCAGCCACCTACCCTGCCTTCCCCTAATCTCATCCATAAGTTTCCTCTCCTCGCCCACCATGTCAAGCACTTCCTCATTTGTCTTCCTTTCCGTCCAACGCACCTTATCCATCCTCCTCCACACCCACACCTCGAAAGCCTACTTTCATCTTCCTTTCTCAATGTCCACATTTCTGCCAAATACAACGCCACACTCCATATCAAGCTCTTCGCTAGCCTCTTTTTTACATCCCTACTCAAGGTCCCCGGCATCAGCTCCCTTCTATTATTGAACGCTTCCTTCGCTAGCGCTAATCTCCTCCTAATGTCTTTGCTACTATATCCTGCTTCATCTAGCGTACTACCCAAGTAATTAAATTGTTCTACTAGCTCCAGTTTGTGACTTCCTACTATTATCACCATCCTCGCTTTCTTTGTCCTAGAGAATCTTATTACTTTTGTTTTCTTATGATTAATCTTCATCCCGTATTCCTCGCACTGCTTTCCCAATGTATCTTCTAAAGTCTGCAATCCTTTCAATGACCCCTGGTTGTCCGCGAATCTAACTGCCTTTATCCACTGGCCTCCTACTTTCATTCCCACACCTAGCTCATCCTATGCCTCTCTTACTATTTCCTCAACATAGATGTTAAAAATCCAACGGGTAGACAACGGGTACCCTTGCCGCACCCCACGACCTATAACTGCCCACCCTGATTCACCCTTAGCTACCCTCACCTGAGCCCCCTGCCCCATATATAAGTTTCGGATGAGTCTCCTATCACGCCAATCTATTACTATTTTCCCCAATACCTGTATTAGTTTCTCCCAGTTTACTCTGTCAAACGCCTTCTCGAAATCCACAAAACAAGCGAAAACGTCCTGATTATACTCTATGTTTCTTTCTATAAGTGTCCTCATTACCGCAATCGCGTCTCTGGTTGCCCTCCCCTTTTTGAACCCAAATTGACATTGCCTAAATAGTAGTTTGCTCTGCTCTCCAACCTTCTATTTATTATTCTGAGTAAAATTTTTGCCACGTTGGAAATTAAACTGATTGATCTATACTTATTGAATTTTGACGCTTTTTTCTTCTTCGGGATGGATACTAATACTGTTTTCACGAAATCCTCTGGCCATATTCCTTCCTCGTAGGTCCTGCGAATAAGTTCGAAAAAGGATTCTCTCCCCTTACTACCTAGATTCTTCAGTAGCTCCGAAGGTAGGTTATCGGTTCCCACGGCTTTTCTACCCTTCATCTCTCTTAATGCCCTCTCTATTTCGCTGTCAAGCAACTTTGGTCCGAGACTATCCGTATATATTTATCCTTCATCCTCTATATCTAGGCTCAAGGGTCTATTACCACTATTATATAGCTCCTCTATGTATTCTCTCCACCTTTCCTGGATATTTTCCTGTTCGATAAATATCTTCCCTGTTTTGTCCTTAACCTTTGGTATCGTGGAATACACATGAGTAGCCTTAAAACCCTTGTCTAATCCTCTGTGAGGATTTTCATTGCTATTTCAAAAGAACTGATATCTTGGATGGATATATTTTTGTATCAGCAGTGTTATTCTGGAATCGATTGGCGTAGCATGATTAGTGATATTTTTCTTCAAATGCTATAAGATCTAATCCTGAAGTTCGACGACGTAGTTATAGTAATAGAAAATTGATAGTTCCGAGGTATATTCTCTTGTTAAGCTATTTGTAATTCTAGCCTATTTCTGATTCATTAAATTACATGCTTTGGAATTTTTATTTGGATGATCTTTTAAAGGGCAGTAGATTTTAAAGTAAATTATTTAATTCACCTACAAAAATGATCGATCAAAAACGGCTTGTCTGTATAAACTAAGAATAGTAACATCTGTGATAAGATTTGAACATTACATTTGTATAGAAAAGATTAGTAATTGGAGGAATCCATCATTGGAGACTGTCGATAGTGTTTGAAGAACATTTGGCGTGTTTCCAAACGCCTCAAATACTGCTAAGAATATTCGGCTGGGCATATCAGAAAGAGTCGCTGAAACGAATACAATAAAACTAATTTAAAGTAAACCATAATTATTACCCAACCAAATTTTTAATATAAAAAGGCTTTAGAGTACATTCTCACACTCACTCACTCAGTGATTCAACCCGAAGGTTGGCTTGGATAGTTGAGGGTAGAGCTCACCCCGGACTAAGCCAGAGGCGTGTGAATTTCACATATTCAGGGTGGGGAGGCCAGTTCCTATCCCTGGGCCACCTAGCACTCGGAGGCGTCCAAAGGCTTCACCCAGATGTGAACCCGGGACCCATCAATCAGTAGCCAAGCACTCTACCCACTAGGTCACCAAGTTCACTTAGAGTACACAGAAACCTTAATTGTGTCATTACCATTTGATGGAGTACGGCGCTGAAACATACGCTTCGCCTGAAATTTAGTCCATAGTTATCCGCTTTGTTCGAGTGCATTATGTCCACATCGGTAGCCTTGACGGTATTAGAGTCAACCATTGGAGAATAATTATTATGTTAAATAAAAAAGAGATTTGTGCTAAACAAACTTCACCAGAATTCATCAATCTTTAAACTGACTTTTAAATGTATCTCTCCACTCCATCCCCCCTAACAGCTTGCCTCTTCACTCATCCCTAATGTTTTACTTTGAAGTCCTTCATAGTACACCTGATACCCTTCACCCTACTATTTCTTCCTCTGAAATATTAACTCTATGAGATTGACGAAAAAGTAGGTAGGTAGTAGAATTAGATCAGTAAGCATTGAAGTTTCCTCGGCCATCCACGACCTGGCTCCCATGCCCACACCCTAGCCGGTAACTCATGAGTGACATGGCGGTCGACTCCCCCACATTCGAGCCTCTCTCTCTCTCTCCACATTCTCCCGTAGGAAACATTATTTCCCGACGTTTAGCGTTCGATTCGGATAGGGCGGGCCATCCGGACTTTCACTCCCGTCACAGTTCGTCCGCTCCTCGTGCGGCAATTGCCTTCTCGCCCGCACGACTACTAAAAATGCAAATGCAGGTGGCGTGGCGCTCTGCCCGCGCGTTTTTTATTCCCCGGCTGCCGTTTTTTTTGTTTTGCTCTTTAACCCGCATCTCTCAGCTTCACTTCTCCTCTGCCTTCCCTCCACCACTGCCAAACTTTCGTTTTGATATTTTTTTTCCAAGTTCGATTCAATCTCGACAGTTTTTTTTTCGTGCGCTTTACGTTTTTCAATTCTTTTTTTTTTTAATACTGCGGGAAGGCAACCCAACGGGAGGAACCACTCGAACTTCATAAATAATACTTTCCTCTCTAAACGCAAAAATGGATGATGAAGACAGATTTATAGGCACAGGATTCAATCAAGCCGTTTGTATCCGCATGGTGGTGTCGCTAAATTTGCAGCACAATGTGCCTTTTGATTTCTATCTGTGCTTAAATACATCACAGAGCGACGATATCTCTGGAAAATTGTTCTTATAGAAGGTATTGCAGATGTTAATCAGCATATTGCTTCATTTCAAATTAGATAATAAAGAACTAAATCTTATTTCTAGTGGAAAAGTAAAAGGGGAGACCCGGGCACGTTTACACGGTTAAAATATTTCATTTTTTAATTATTTCTCAAATATTTTTTAAAAACAAAAATTACGTCACTATAGAGAGTAGTTGCTTCCCTAACTTAAAGTGTGGTTAAATTTTGCCACGTACTATTAGTAACTCCTAAAAAATATTATTAGTTAACCCAAGTCAAGTGTGTAAACTTGCCCCGTGTATGGGGCAAGTTTACACATTACCTGGGGCACGTTTCCACAACTTAAAAATTTGGGATTTGGATATGAAATGAATACGAAGTCTTGGATATAATTTGTATACAATGAACATTTTTAATTAAATAGTTAGCTATCAAGTCATTTAAGTTTCATTGTAGCATAAAAGTAATGAAAATGTATGTAAATGTTTTGACAATTCAATATTGGAAAAAATATCTATAAAATGTAATTGTTATCAAACACATATGATGCAAGATTATTTTCAATTGCCTTAATTGAACTTTGCAAGTGTTAACCTATATGCTTGAAGGTAAAATGAAAATAATATATACTTTATAAGAGGAAATGTAAAAAAAGTTAGTTTCGTCATCACTGTTGCAATTAAAACAAAAAATAGTGTCCCCTGTTGCACAGTCATCATGGGTCCACATTTTACATTTTGTGCAACAATACCACTCATTTCTTTGAATTAAAGTGCTGTACGGATGCGAACAATATATGCAAAAACATTCTTCATCCTCTTCATCGGAGTCCATCTCATGATTTTTCTTGTTTTTCTCTGAAATATTTATTTTTTTCTCAAGTTTTTAAGTCTTTTTTATTACTTGAGGTAATCAACTGCTTCTTGATGGCTTTTATTCTGTTCTGACACTCCTCTTTATTAATTTTATTATTTTTATTCTTCTTCTGTTCTTGTCTTAATGATTCTTTGACTGGCGTGTCTGTCTGTATCATCGGCTTTCTTTTCGTCCTTCCTTTGTTGCTTTCCTTTCTTCGACCCAATTTTTAGAAGGGTCTTAAATCCTCTGGGGGAAAATTAATGAATTAGGAGATCGACTGTTGAGTCCACTTGGTCCAGGAGAACAAAGTTAAGTGAGAACCGCTGTAAGAAAAAGGTATTTATTCACTGGCTTTCACTGATGGAATCATGGATGGATGGGAGGGAGTCTGTATAGCGGTCGGTGGCTGATTTTTAGTGACTTGGTTGGGAGCTGGTCTATCTGAAAATTACAATTATATATAATCAGCGTCAATGTTTAGTGGGTATATACCTGAGACTCTGAATCCCGACATTATATTTGTGGGAGTTGCCGCTATAGGAACGCTCCTGGTCAAATTAGAATATCATGGGACGCTTATTTGAGCTCATCCATGAGCCACATGCAGAGTTAATATATTTTTTCAGTGGGTCGTATACACTGCGGTCTAACGGCTACAATTGATGACTACAATGAAGTGAAAATGACAAAAGCGCACCCCATTGTTCTTGAAGTAGTCCAAGATAGTTCCTGAGAGGTGGTTGTCCAGAATGAGGAGGCAGGGTTTCTTTGTTGAACATCTTACTTTAGAAATAAAATGCATTGCAAATTTGAAGAAGTTTTCTTCAGCCATCCATCCGAATGGGTCATCACCTTCACTGCCTACTGAACCATCTCTCAAAAAGTTGTCATGATACTGTCATAATACAGTATCATTTCCTGGTACCGCCACTGTTTGGGGGAAGTATCATGAACAGGTGCTATACCTGTTTTACGATGAAGCTTGGGAGCTGCCTCTGGTATGGGAAGATCATCATGACCAGGTACCGCCTCTGGTTCAGGGGGAGCATTTGGTCGCGGAGCCGTATCGTTTCCCGAAGGATCATCATCAAATTTCTTACAGTAGTTAGCCAAGGTTTTGAAGTTTTAAACTAAAAGCCTTTGCAGCTCCTTTAATAGAATTATGACCACTTTTTACTTGTAAAACTACATCTCTCATGGTTTGGGAATCAATATTACACCGCTTTGTTTTTTGTTGTAATTTCGCACCATCCTGGAACAAAAGAAAATGTTAATACCCAAGAAAAAATATTGATTGGTGATTTTTTACTTTTATAATAATAATAATAATTATATATATATATATATATATATATATATATATATATATATATAACCATTCATTCATTCACTCAAAACCGCTCACTGGCGTAAATAATAAATATTTCGTTCAAACAGGTGGTGAAAGAAAGAGGATAGGAAACATTCCTCTTTCTTTCACCACCTGTTTGACCGAAATATTTATTATATATATATATATATTTAAATTATTGCGTGTGTGATTTTCCACGAACTCGTATATATATATATATATATATATATATATATATATATATATATATATATATATATATATATATATGCTAGCAACAAGGCGTTGAGGTTGGGGAAGGATAGGAAAGTAAATCAGTGGACACTCACAGGCAGATGATCCATGACGACACCGGTGTCCACTGCTTAGGGGTAGCTTTCGGGCTAAGGACCCTTCTTCAGCTGGAGGAGATTCACTACCCCCCCCCCCCCTGCACTTCCTTCCAACCAATCTCCTTTCCCCAACAACCAACCCCGTACCAAGACATACCCTAAACTCCTAACTCCAGTGTGACACTCCTTAGTAGTGAATCTCATCCAGCTGAAGAAGGGTCCTTAGCCCGAAAGCTACCCCTAAGCAGTGGACACCGGTGTCGTCATGGATCATCTGCCTGTGAGTGTCCATTGATTTACTTTCCTATCCTTCCCCAACCTCAACGCCTTGTTGCTAGCATATACTTTTATATTTATTTCCTTTCCTTATATATATATATATATATATACACACACACACACACATAGAAAAATAAATGATGTCGATGTGAATAGTGAGTGATAACCCCCGGGGCATGTCTACACACTGTGTAAACGTGCCCCACGGGAAGTGTGTAAACGTGCCCCACGGGAAGTGTGTAAACGTGCCCCCTTGCCATGCTTTCTTCTAAACTGAAACTAACATGACTATTATAAATGTTTCAATCAGTTTTACTGTACAGAGTGATAAAGACTTAATCACTCTTTCCATTGAACGTACAACTTAGTATAGATTCTAAATTATAACATGCTTAGAAATTGTAATGTTTACAAAAAATATTTACTTACTTGGATGAAAAATGGAAATCTCCTTCTCCAACAAAGACACTTGCAGCTATGGCGCTGTAAAAGTCGGAAAAGCGCCCGGCAGGATACAGAACTAGGATAGTCTCACCAGTGGTGCGCTCTACACTACGGATTTTGAACAAAGACCAGTGTGCCCCGGTCTCTCCTATTAATTGACTTTGATCCATTTTATTGACATATTTGGCCATTTAACAATTTATTACATTGAAAGGCTTGAAACTACTACTTGAAACTATAAGGGTCGCTTAAAGATAACAGTTTTTAGGAGGAAATTATTTTTTTTAAACATCTTTGGTGTTGTCTCTGAAATTTATAATGCATGATTTCTACACCATTTTCAGGAAAAAAGGTGAGTGGGATATAAAAAATTAATTACCAAAAAGTTACTTTATCCTTGCTACCCCTTGTTACAAGTTATTTGTGTTTGAATAATTATATTTTAATTAGCCTTGTTATTATTCAACCAGTCAGTGAAATAATACTAACCAATACGAAAATTGTAAATTACAGTTATTTGATATTGCTTTTGAATGGTATAAATGCGATGCAACGGATATTTCGGAAGAGTTTAATGTCATTGATCTTATTATATGGCTTGGAATAGAACACACAATGGAAGCGGTTTATGTGTTAAAGCGTCTTAAAATGCATTAATGGAGGAACGGCTTGAAAATCCGCATTTTATATTTAAATGCTCACTTGAGCACTTAAATATTGCCACGTTATCCTCACTTGCAAAGTGTAGCCTTGCTTCTCTTGCCTATTCCTACCTTATCTCCTATTGTCTTGCCTTTGTGCGTGACGGGATTGCAATGGCGACGTAAACATCACCTTATGGTGGCTGGTCGGGTAATCGTTAGTCATTGAGAAATTTAGTTACTTAAATTTTAATGCTCGTTTAAAATTTAAATAATAGGTCGTAGTTATACTATATTCACTAGGAATGACTTTTGTCTTAGGTACATTCTGAAATATTGTCCTTTAAATGTACACATTGCCATAAAAGTTGCTCTCCATAAGACTTGATTCATTTCTTATGTCATTCTTGCAAAATTAATTTTCCGAAAACAGTTCACACCCGTGGCCATAGAATTCAAAATAAGTATTTTAATGAAGAGGTATTGTCACTCGAATGCGAACTAGTATTAAAATATTTTTCCATAAATTATTTAATCTTTCGTTTTTAATCCGGCAACAGCGTCCATTCTGCAACACGCTGCAACACGTGTCTCTGATTAGCATGTCCCGTACTTTCGTGTGCCACGTTGCCAAATTTACACCACATAGCCGCTCGCGACATTTGAAATTCTCGCATACATATTTTTAATCGTATTTACGAAAAATGTCAGTCGATAGTATTAAATATTTTTTTCAGAATAGATTTTTATTTATTAGAGCTACATAATATCAGTTTTTGGTTAAAATCTGTTCAGTAGGAATGGAGAAAGTGCGTAATTTATCCTATTGGAGTGGAGAGCGCCATAAGGCTCCATGTTAAAATAATCTAAAATATCGCAAAAAGCATGTTGATGATACCCCGTTTTTTCTTCGATATTCCATAGAATATCCAAAAAGGAACATATTTGGAAATTTTTAAGAAAATCTGTTCAATTTGGTTTTTTAGACCAGCCACCTTAAACGCCTACCGATCCGTTAAATAAGGGAGGCATGGGGGCCGATTGTTTAACTTATCGTACGTATTTTCCGTAGCGGAATTTCTACCATTTTGGATTCATTCCGCGCGGAATTACGAAATGCGATTGTGATGGCCTCAATTCCGATCCACACGGAATTTTCAATTCCGTTCGGATCGGAATAATTCCACTCAACAATGAGGTGACGGAATTAAAGAATGGAATTGGAATTATCATCTAAAGAGCAACAAAATGGCGTACCGCTACGCTGTGACGATATTCTTTGCAAATTTTGCATTATACAAGAGTGAAATTACCGTGATAATATTCTTTTCACAAAAAGGATTAGTCAAAAATGTAATTAAAGGTAAATATTAAGTGCGAATCTTGGTTTTATTTAAGCTTAAAGCAATTTGTGACATGGTGGTATCAAAATTCATTCTAATTCTAATATACTCTAAGAATACAGGAGAAATATATCCACACCGTAAAAATGTCAGCGAATTAAGAACTAAATGTACTTTATACTCCATTGGTCCAATCTTTGGTTCATAAATGTCTCCTCAATGAAATATATCAAAGATATTGGCCTTCATTTTATTAATGTATTTCGTTCAGAGGCAATTCCACCCTCATTATTTGATATTTAATCATTATCATTAAGCTCCGATTCCATTTCATACAAATCATATTGCTCTTTCAACTCAGATTTCGATTTTACATCTAATACGAGTTAATACATTTTTCCCGATAGGTGATAAAATAGCATATTTTGCGCCTCGACACATTCAAATGTTTTTGAACTTGGGGGGGAGAAAACTCATTAGCGCATGCGTAGAAGCTTATATTGGACATAGATTTGGTAAGCTTTGGCGACGTATATAATTCCACTCGGAATTTCATACGAATGGAAACCGAGTCTACGAATGGAATCGGAATGAGTTGAATACAATCGCAAATCGGAATTGTTGCTGATTTCATTCGTAACGTCTTCGGAATCCCGATTCCATTCCGAACGAAATTACCAAAGTTACACAATCGACCCCATGGTGATGGGAGAATAAGTCAGTCCACCTTCCTCTGTACTCTGCTCTGCTTTCCATATAACATTATGCTGACCTAAATTGGTTACCTCCCGGTTCCCGAAGGAAATACTTTTTGGGGTCTTTTCTTTTCACCCTCTGCCATCATCGGAATCCTGCCTACCTCTACGATCTATTTATCCCTAGATAAAGACTTTCCCAAATATTATGCCGATCTGACCCTACCTTCCTTCACATTCCTCATACCAAGCCCGTACCAATATCTACTCCAATTCCTTCCTCACCACTGCTTGCAAGTTTTGGAATTCGCTACCCTCCCATGTCAAATCTTCTTCATCCCCTTCAATCGTTTATAGTCAAATTATTTTGTTATTAAAAAACTCATGAATAAACGTGTGAAAATTTACTTCATGTCTAACGGTAAATACCAATGTAATATTCAATGTAATATAAATTAGCTTTTCCTTTCTTAATGTGTGCATTATGTTTTTTGAGCAAAACATACGAACTGCATAGTTTACTTGCTCTATTGGGTTACCCCATAGCATGAATAAAGTTTCGTTCATTCATACATACTCTGCCTTCTCTCGACCGCTCGTTCGATGATTCACACGCTCCGAAAAGCTCTCGAACTTATTTACCTTAACATGATGAAAAAAAAAGACACGTGCCCTCAGCAGGAGAGACTGTTTTCCGAAGCAAACACTGTGAATAAATAAAAGGCTCTATGGTTAGATGAAGCAATCTGTTGCGCTCTGTGTACATATTTGTCACAGGGAACCTTGAAAACAGCTGCACATTTAAAATAAAAACGAATTAAGTCGCTGATCACGGACAGTCATTATCATTAAGGTGCAGTTTTATAATGCCTGATTAACGTTAACCGCAAGGTGATGTAGCCTTTACGTGGACACGATGCTAATTGAGATGTTGAGTTTTGAGTTTTGAGTTTGGAGATGTTGAGTTTTGAGTTTTGCATCAGAGAGCCAGTCATTTGAAACGAGTGTTATCGGTGGGAGAGTGTATTAGTATCTGTGTTCAAACCGAGAATGAATATATATATATATATATATATATATATATATATATATATATATATATGTAACGAAATTATTTTCGTTACTTTTAAAATGTGTGATGTTTTTTTTTATATTTCCCGCGCGAGGGATCGACCTGGTTCTTGTGCCTCCCATCGATGCGCGTGTGTGCGTGTAATTGTGGAACTAAGACAAAAACGAGGAGTGTGTGCATGTGGCAGAGAGTCAGTCGTTTTGGGCCGGTGGCCGTGACAGGGTCACTATTGGAAAGTCAACCGAGGGAGGAGGACAGAAAGAGTGGCAGTGAGAGAGTCACTCGCTCGGAAAGTCAACCGAGAGACATTTAAAGCAGATAAATAAATAAAATCTGGGGGTTACACCGATAGAGCCGGTTCCTGGTCTCTTGGACCTTACCCGGTTTGACCTCTAAAGGGGGGAAGGACTCCAAGTCCATAGGGTAAAGGGAGTAGGGGAAAGAAAGCGACACAATCACCCCATAATTAGGGGAGACTACGTCATGTAGAGAGAGTGGCCGAGAGACAGCAGGACACAGAGAGAGAGTGGCCGAGAGACAGCAGGACACAGAGAGAGTGGCCGTGAGAGAGTCCCTATCGGACATTGAACAGAGGGACAGGAGGACAAAGGAACAGACGTCGCCAGTCAGACTGACTGGCTTAAATACTTCCGGATTCTGTAAAACCGGAGCGGCGGTGAACCCTACACCGGGAGACGACGCCGGTTATCGCGCTGATCGCGACGTCAGGCTCATCAGGAGTACATCATCATCCGGAACGGTTTGTCCCAATTGTGACACGTCCCTCAGACATCCCCATAATTCCCATTCGTGGCAGAAGTGAATCCCGTGTGCCTTCGTTAATTGCTAGAATCAAGAAATACTTGGCTGATGGAAGAACTCGGAGTCGGTTCTTGACCCGCAACTATTGCTCGCAAGGACGATTTGTTAAATTGTTCATGGTCGTTGTTACATCGATTGTTTATTTGATTATTGATTTGTTAAATTGTTTGCTTTTCCTCATAATTATTAATACATGTTCATGTTCACCCAAGAATAATCCATCCCTCACCTCATCAGGGTATATTTTTCATAAGTCGTTTTTCTATATTATGTTTTTCAATGTTCATTAAACTGGGTTAAATGAATTTATACGAGCATTTTATTATTGTCAGTTGAAGTTCCTTGGTCCCAGGTAAAAGGGGGCTCATTTAGTTGCCGGGCGACGATCCAGGTGCTTGCCGTGGCAGACGGGGACTTGGAGCGCGGCCGCATTTTATTTCCATCTAGGAGGAGCTGATCGCCGATTCTTTATCGGAACCTGAATTATTATATTTCCTGTCCTGTGCATGTGCGATTGCCTTTCGGGGTTGGCCTGGCGGTCGTAGGATAGTGATGCGGCACTGTCCGGCGCACCCGCGTCCTTCAGGATTGAATTATTTATATACATGTAGGTTATACCGCTGATATCTAGTAAAATCTAACATATATAGACTGTTAAAATATCGATAGATTTTCTAGCGTTAATCTACTTCAATATATTTTATTTAGGTTGAATCGTACCTAGTTCGAAGAAAGGGTAGTTTTTTTTCCCCTCCAAGTTACTAATCAACTGGTAACTTATTATATTTTCAACACAGTCTTAGGTCTACCATCTGACTACTATCATTCGTGTAGAAACTAGCGTTAGTAGAGCCTTGCGAATTTAAAAACTTTTAAACTCTAGTCCGCCCCACACGCAAAGTATAAACAGGCTTCTATTGTTCACCCCTTACACCTGTGCATAGAACCCTTCCACAGTTCACTTGCGTCATCTGTCCTCCAACTCCCCCCCCCCCCAACAACAACACTATAGGAGTGAAGTCCGTTACCACCCGCTGTCAGCCCATTAGCCCATCCCCTTAAGGGAATAAAGTCGTAAAGCCTTCTGCACTCGTGAAAGGGTTTTTTTGAGAATAGAATGACTCCCATTAGGACTGCTCTTAACCTCTTCAGGGGCTCACCCGATCGCGAGTCCTTGGTGGCCCGGATCGCTGGGCTTGAGAAGACGGTGGACGAGCTCCGTGCTCTGGTGGAGCGGCTGGTGGAAGGTCCTGGAAGGTCGCGGAGGAATGAGGAGGGCCCTAAGCGCTCCAAACGCGTCAAGGCCAGGGGAAGCCCAGGCTCTGTCGCGGGATGGAGAGTGGAGGACCTTTCTCGGACTTCCGTGCCTCCGATGTCGTCTCCCTCCGTTGCTTCGGGGACATGGAAAGTGGTCTCGAGGCGTAGCCACGGGGTCACCCTCCGAAAACGAGGATTGGCAGGGGCGGAGGCTGAGTCAATCCCCGTCAGCAATAGGTTCGATGTGCTGGCGGAGGCTGAGCCATCGGAGCTAGAGCTGGGAGGTGGGTCGCCGAGTGAGAGTGGAGAGGGAAGGGAGGGAATTTTAGTGATAGGTAGCTCCAATGTCCGGCGTATAGTGTCCCCGATGCGTGGAAAGGCCCGACGGGAAGGAGGAGAACCACGGGTCACCTCCTTGTGTATACCGGGAGGAAAGGTGCCACAGGTGACGAAGGCGATGAAGTCGGCGGTCAGGGGCGCGAACTGCTCCAAGTTGCATGTGGTTGCCCATGTTGGGACCAATGATGCCGTGTTTATGGGATCCGAGGGGATTTTAGGCTCTGTGAGAGACCTATGCTCCGAGTTCCGCCGTATTCGCGGAGAATCTGGTACCAACTTGAGGCTTACCATATGCAGCTTGGTACCTAGGACGGATCGGGGTTCGATGGTTTGGAGCCGAGTGGAAGGCATAAACCAGAGACTCAGTGAAGTCTGTGGGAGCGAGGGAGCGGAGTTCCTGGACCTCAGGCCGGTGCTGGATTCGTGTCGGGTGCCTATAAATCGCTCGGGTGTCCACTATACATACGAGGCATCGCAGGAGGTAGCGCGCAGGATACTTGAGCACACTCGTCGAGTTTAACATAGACGGTAGGCTACAGGGCAGGTCAATTAGTGGGGTCAATAATTATGTGTTGCCAGTTAGTAATTTAGCTAAGAATACTCTGAATATAGCGTCCAAGAATAGCTTAATTGAAGACAGCAATCTTGAAATTACCCCGAATCGCATAAACAATAATCATGAAGCATTAGTCGTTGCAGTAGTTAACTGCCGTAGTTTAAAAAATAAGATTCCAGAATTTCACCACCTTATTCATAGCACGGAGTGTAACGTCATTATTGGCACAGAAAGTTGGCTGACGGACGATATTTCTGATAGTGAAATATTTCCTAAATCATTCAAAGTTTACAGAAAAGATAGGTCCAACCGAACCGGAGGCGGAGTATTTATAGCTGTAAAGAAAACCATAGTCAGCCGAGCGGAAACCGTCCCAGATACCAGCATAGAATCTGTATGGTGCTCTATTAGATGCCCTAAATCAAAAACAATATTCGTGTGCGCATACTACAGGCCACCTAACACCGACGTCACCTCAATTTTAGAACTCGAAACACAAATAAAGAACATCACATCCAGGAACACCGAAAGAAATTTAATCATAGGTGGAGATTTCAATACGCCCTCTATAGATTGGAGGACCTACAGTTACATATCAGGAGGAAGAGACAAAGATATATGCGAGTCCCTGCTGCACACGTTCTCATCCAATGCCCTACATCAGATAGCTACGACACCTAACAGAGGGGACAACATTCTTGATTTATTGGCAACAAATATACCGCAACAAGTAATTAAGGTAAACACTGTTGAGGGCATTAGTGACCATAGAGTAGTTACCGCAAAGTTCTCCTTGAGTTTCATTAAAAGTTTTAAAGAAAGAAGAAAATTCTACATTTTTAAAAAAGCCGATTTCAATGCGTTTAAGAGTCATCTAAAAAATTCTCTTCCCGAATTCCAGGAATCAAGCTTAAAGTTAGACACTGAGGGTAGTTGGAAAGCTTTTCTTTCGATTGTACATTCAGGGATCAGAAAATACATTCCAAGTAAAGTAAAAAAAGAGGGCAGCGAACCAAGATGGTACAATGCAGAAGTTAGAAAATCCTTAAGACGTCAGAGAGTATGCCACGCCAAGATGAAAAAACTCCGTAGAGATTTGTCCTCTAGTGATCAAAATTTAATATTTGAAAAATACAAATTGTCTAAAGCCACTACAAAGGAAGCCTTTCGGAATGCATTCATGGATTTTAAAAGAAAAACATTAGGAGAACAATTACAGGACAACCCAAAGGCATTTTGGTCATACGTAAGGGAAGTTCAAGGCAATAGATCAACAGTTATTCCACTACGAAACGAAAATGGCGAATTATTAACAAGCAGTTCGGACAAGGCAAACTTATTAAATTCTTATTTTCAAAGTGTGTTCACCAAGTCAACGCAGAGTACATCCGTAAAGTTAAATGATCACTTCCAGCAAAAGATGCCGCCTATCGACATCGGCACTCACGGAATAGAAAACTTGCTAAAATCTATAAGTCCAAATAAATCCCCAGGTCCTGAAGAAATTCCTGCCCGCGTGTATAGAGAATTAGCTTGTGAAATAGCACCCTACTTGCAGAATATATTTAGTAAATCCATCAACGAACACGAAGTACCCATGGACTGGAAAATTGCAAATGTCACTCCCATATTCAAAAGCGGTGATAAGGAACAGCCATCGAACTACAGACCGATATCTCTCACATCTATCTCTTGCAAAGTCCTTGAACATATAATTGTTAGTTCAGTTATGAGACACCTCGATATAGAAAACTTGTTAACAAAAACACAACACGGATTCAGAAAGGGAAGATCTTGCGAAACTCAATTAGCACTTTTTGCTCACGATATTTTAGTCTCGGGTGAAGATAACGCTCCAGTTGATGCAATTTTTCTTGACTTTAAAAAGGCATTTGATAAAGTTTCCCACATTAAGCTACTCATGAAATTAAAATCCTACGGTTTAGACGACGACGTAGTTTCCTGGATTAGAGAATTCTTAAGTTATCGCGTGCAAAGGGTTGTATTAGATGGCGCTATCTCTAATGAAGTAAAAGTCACATCGGGTGTCCCACAGGGAAGTGTCATAGGCCCGCTTCTGTTCCTTTTGTACATAAACGACATCGGTGACAAAGTTGACAGTAAGCTTAGATTATTTGCTGACGACGCAGTGATGTATAGAGAAATTCGTAGCTTTAATGACAAGGAAGCGCTAACTAAGGACCTCGAGGCAATACAAGAGTGGTGCGATGCGTGGCAGCTAGAATTAAACCTGAAAAAATGCGTTGTTGTAAATTTTTGGAAACGGAAAAACGCTCCTTGTAACAGCTATTGTATTAACAACATAAAACTAGACACCGTAGAATCGGTTAAGTACCTCGGAGTTAAACTGACTAATGATCTATCGTGGAGTAAACATATTCGAGAAATTACCGGTCAAGCTAATCGTAAATTGGGATTTGTTAAAAGAGTACTTGGCAAGTGCGACGATAAAGTTAGGGAAATCAGCTACTTCTCCCTCGTTAGACCCCACTTAGAATATGCCGCCAGTATTTGGGATCCTTATGAGATAGGCTTGGAAACTGAGTTAGAACGCGTGCAGCGAAGATCGGCAAGATATGTTAAAGGCCGTTATGATAATCTCGTTAGTGTTACTGACCTTTTGCAGCAACTGGGATGGGAAAAGCTTTCAGACCGTCGATTAAAATTTAGACTAAATCTATTATGTAAGTTCCAAACCGGTCTATTCTCTGACGACGTTGACAATATTTTACGAAATCCGACATACTACGGTAGATCAGATCATGAGAGTAAAATTAGGGAACTAGACTGCAGAACGGATAGATTTAAGATGTCATTTTTCCCACGAACGATAAGGAACCATAATAGCTGCCATGAGACTTTTATCTAGGTTTGTCGTTAGGTAGTGTAGCTCTTAGTAGTTGTAGTACTCCTAATACTTGAATCCTTATCTGTTACCTAGTACATACTAACAGCACGCCTAGCATGTTTTCTACATGGGTCTTGAGTCCCTGTCCATCTGTGTAGTTGTAGAATGCATGTATATTGAGGTCACTCCATTTTGATGACATCTGTAGTGTAGTGTTGCATGCTTGTGAGGCTTCGCCTCATGACAAGCATTAGCGATTTATGCTAATGCATAATTAGTCGTAGTTACACTAACTTTAGTGTATAGTGTAATGCATGTTGGTGAATACTCACCCCCTGCCACACACCCCTGAGGTGGCTTGCAGGGTATTTTGTAGATGTAGATGTATTGAAGGGGGCGACTTTCTCGAGCAGGGCCAACCGTTACATAAATTGGTGCCGTGACCAGGATCCGATAGGATTAGTGTAGCTTCTTCTTATTTTGTTAATGTATAGGCGTGCGTATCGTTGCACTTCCAGCGTCGGGCATATTAAGTTGTTTAATTAGATAATTGGGTTTTGTAGTGTTGTATTACTTCGCGATTTCTAATATGGACGAATCGCCGAAAGGACGCGATCCTTCAGGAAATATGACGGAATTGCCATTGTCGGAATCTAAGAGTAAGCAGGAATCAACGTCGCTCTTTATGTTATTTCAATTTATGCAGAAAGAAAAGTCGGAAAGGGAGGAAAAAGACAGAGCTAGAGATAGAGCTGAGCGGGATAGAGATAAAGGAGATAGAGCTGAGCGGGCGGAATTTCAACACATGTTACGTAGTCAATTGGCCCGTTCTACAACCAGTGTAGAGGGTGTGGAGTCATCGACTCGAGAGTCGCGGGAGTGTACGGAGCCAACCGAGGTTGAGTCAAAGGCGGCCATTCGGGAAGTGAGGCGAGAGATCGAGGGCATCCAGGGCGAAGTTACTGAGGTGAAAACCCTCGTAGGAGTAACTAGGATGATTGCAGCTTACGTTGTACATGGTGACCCATCATGGTAGATTCATTGGATGACGATATGGAAAAGGAGATTATTCAGAAGAGGAGAAATGTTCCGGAAATAAGAGTACTTTGTCATAAGGTTCCGTCATTTGCACTTCTTGATTCCGGCAGTCAAGTGTCTGCCATCGACGAGGAATGGTATACGTCTATCAAACGCCAGTGCGGAGAAATTCCCTTGCTTCCCATAAGGAAGTCTTATTTGATATGCGCTAATAGAAGGAAATCCCCCGCCATAACTAAACAAGTGTTGATGACGCTTATCATCGGCAAAGATGAATTTGAAGTTCCCTTATTAGTGGTTACAAATTTGATAAAACCCATTATATTACGTACTGACTGGCTAACGAGAAGCAAAGTAGCATTAGATTTTAAGGAGAGTGTAATAAGGATCAATGATCGTAAGTTGGTGGTGGTAAAACTGGTGGGAATTCTGCGAATTTAATTAGGGAAACTTCTTTTACAGAAAACGAAATCAGGGAAACCGTTGAAGCTGCCAGTACTCTCAATGAGGAAGCAAAAGAAAACTTAGCAGATCTGCAGCGAGCAGATCCTTATTTACAAAAGATTTATTTAAGAATCAGGGGTAACTTACCCGAGACAGATAATGAATTCACGAAAATTTCCCGCCGGGCACGCCGTTTTCATTCGCAAGACGATATATCGTTATTTAATGTGAGTCGCGACCGACGTAATTTTAAAATATATGTCCCGTCCTCTTTACAGTCAAAACTAATTTCATTTTATCACCCCAGCGAAAGGGTAATGCGGGAACTTTCAAACTGTATGTATCCTTCTGTGTTTGAGAAAGGTTACTATGGTAACCGAAATATCAGATATTATTGTGTGAGTGTTACAAGAAATTTCGCAGGAAATATAAAAATCCCGTCAGATATTACGGAAAATGAATTTAGAATGATATGGAAAAATCCATTGTGAACAAGCATTAAAATCCTGCTCTTTCTTGGAATATATTAGATTATATCAGTGATCAACCTATATCAGCAGGATATACGTCATACCTAACATAAGTAACTTCACATGTTCAATTTTTTTCCAACGCAATGGTTTACTCAATGTTTATTAAAAATATTATAATTTGACCACGGACTTCAAGATCACATGATAGAAACATAAAAGCCACTAATTAAGTCATTCCCTGTCGTTTTAGTGCGAGATTTGGTTTAGTGAATACAATATAGGCATAAGTATTTAGATTTGTTTTTAATTTCTTCTTTAAATGATTCCAGGTTATGAGTACATATAACTAAATCGAATCCAAATCCACCGTATATCTTCCCTTATCTTTACCTCTGAAGCAAATACACCTCCAATTTAAGGTGAGCGACCAAAAGTAACAGTTTTAAATAAAGTGCAGCAATAACAAGAGATCCTCACTTAAAACTGGAATAAATGGGAATTGGTGATCCAAGAAATTGGAATTGGTGATCCAAGTTATCATTAGCATTTCCTTTCATAAAATTAAATCGTGTATGGAATAAACTTGCCTTTTAACTGTTGAACTGCTCCGCTGCAATCTCGGACTGTGCTTTTGGTTCGTCAAACCGTAATACAGTTAAATTGTCAGCCTTCCGGAAAGTAGATTCCGACAAGCTTCAGAGGTGGAATCAAAAACGAAAAAGTGGAATATGCACCCCTCTATAGTCCAATGTAATTACAGCAGGCTCAGATATTTCATGAATCTCTAGTTTGCTAAAGCTTCTTGGTTACCATCAATCTGTCAGCTGTAGAGTTTAATGCCAACGTTGTAATTCATATTGTAAAAGAGCAACTCTCGCCTTTTTTTTATTTATACTTTTAATTATATATAATTTATCTCCAGAGGTTGTTGTTGGGCGCCAGAAACATACACTGAAAACAAGAGTTAAGTTATCTCGTTAATTAAGCTCCCTTTATTATAAAGTAAATTTTAGGTTTGATATGCCCGTATCTTTTCCTAGGTACAAATCACCCTTCACAATATAACATTTACACTCTTATTAATACTCTGTTTCATTTGTAAATTTCACTTTTTGCCTTCAGGGCACAAATGATTTCAATAATCACAAAGAAATACCCTTCACTCACAAAATATTACCCTTCACTTATATTTTGTTTGCCTTCACGGTAAGATCACTAATCGCACAAATAATACACTTCACACGCATATATTACCCTTCTCACACAAATATTACCCCTAACACACAAATAGTAGCATACATACAATTTTGGGTAACCTCGACCTCTGACACACATGCGTCTCGGAAGAAATCCTGTCGTCAAACAAGTCTCGATTCTGCGGACGTGGAACCGGCTTCAATTCCCGACGATGTAGTCGATTAGTCTCCCTCGTCTTGTGTCCACTACCGCGTGTACTCTCAGGATGATTTTTTATGGGTGGTTTTAACTTCTAAAAACCTTTCTTAACTTTCTGTCGAGTAACTAGCAAAGAATACTTCTTCTACTCGTATTTCTCTTATTTCAGAAATTTACCGTTCCGAGTTGCGTGGATTCAGTCTTCCTTTGGGTATATTGTTGATCAGTGACTCCTGATGTAGACCAGACCACGGGCAATGGCAGGACTCTCTGCCCAAAGTAGTGAAGCGCTGCAACGGTGCGACTAGAGTCCACCTCTTCAGTGTTAATGTTTATGCAATTTGCACGCAGGGGGAAAATGGCCATACTGCGTGAAGGGACCAGTTTAACCTTTACAGTATTAGTGAAGGAGAAGAGGATGAAAGGCTACTAGAGACCGGGTACTAAATGGTGCACACTAAATTAAGAAGAACTAAACCTAAGGCAAAACCTGAAACCTGAACATTAACATAATGAAACAGAAAATATTTTTGACTTTTTGAAAACCATTATATCACTTTTTTTTCTTTTCTTCTTTTATAATTTTTTTTGGAGGCCACTAGTTCCAATGGGAACCAAGACAACAAGTTTTCTCTCCCTACGGTTTTAATATATTTTTTGGAGCTTTTTTAACATTTTATTTCACTTTTTTCCAAGATTTTTGGGTCTAGTATATATACCTATGGCTGGCATATATAAGCTGGTCCTTATTTTTTTAAGGATATTTCAAAATTTGATAAATAAACGATTAAAATTATAACATAATGAGAATGAAAGGCATAGGAAAAAAGTCGGATTGGTTACCGAAATAAAATTTCTTGTGGTAGTCTGTAACTCTTGCAGCGTTTCTCGTGAATGGGATAATCCCAGAGAGAAGCTGTAAGCGAGTTTTGTGGAAGGGACTTTTTCAAGCGCAAGGTTTGTGCCTTAATGAAGTCGTGTATTTTTCGTACTCTGTGTGCGTTTCCGGTTTCAGTTATTGGTAGTACAAGTCGGCGTTGGTTTGTATAGTAGCGCAACGTTTTATTTTGGAATGTCTCTAATTGTTGCCTATGGTACTTGGAGGAATTTCCGAACAATTCACAGCCGTACAGCAGCCTGGGGAGGATAAAAGATTTAAACATTGTGTCCTTGTCACTCCGCGTGATGCGCGAGCGTGTACATAGCAAGGGGTAGAGTGCACGACGTGCATTTAGAGCAGAGGACAGGGCTTGCTGTACGTGGGTGGTCCATGTCAGTTTCTCGTCGAAATGTATCCCTAAGAATTTGTGTGATGAATCCATTGGTATACGAGAGGATTGGAAGGTGAGGGGCTTGGTGATATAGTAAGTTGGACGCCTGCGGAAGTCAACGAGTTTACTCTTAGCAGCGTTAATCGTGACTTTCGAGGCGACCGTGCACTTAGTAAGGAGAGAAAGGTGGATTTTGGTCTTTTGTGCGACGCAATTGCCACTCCAAGATCTTGCCGCAATAGCAGTATCGTCGGCAAACATAAAAGTGAGAGTTTATGGAGAAGAAGGAAGGTCTTTGACGTAGAGATTGAAGAGGGTAGGAGAAAGGGTTGATCCCTGCGGAACGCCACAGTTCGTCACTCTCTCGCCCGACAGCGCTCCGGCCTCGGTGACACGAAATGATCTGGTCTGGTCTTAGTACGTCATTTGTCCGTAGATGAGCGTCAAGACGGTTTTAATAGCTCTTTCAAAAGGTTTTGAGAGGTTAGAAAGTAGGGAGATATGGCGTCGTTTGAGTTGGATAGAAGGATTTTTGTTGGGTTTAGGAAGGAGGACGAGTTTTGCTATTTTCCACTTAGACAGAAAATAGCAGGAAGAAAAACAGTGGTTAAAGAGGGTTAACAAGGTGAAGAATGGCCGAGCGTGGCGCATTCCAGAGTTGTCGGTTGGAGATGAGGTCAAGGCCGGGAGATTTTTTAAGTTTAAGATATTTGATGATTAGTCGTTATTCCGTCTCCGTTCGCCCTTTTATATACCCTCGAACACATTTTTCGATTCTCCTAACTTTGTATTTCCTCTTCTACTGGGAAATTCCCGGCGTTGCGTCACTTGCACCTCGCCAGCTGTAAGAGGCCTATTAGCCGAGGCAACCAGACACGCCACCGGACGTTCCACCGGTGGAACTTGTCAGTCGTGGGGCATAGAATCAAATGAGTCCTATTATCCGTGGCAACCAGACGCGCCACCAGACGCGCCACCGAAACTAGTCGACTGAGCCCCGCAACCGCGCCTTCCACTTTGGGTTGCTCAGCAAGGTTCCGGGGCATTGGAGTATATGTAGCCTATTAGCCAAGGCGACCAGACGCGCCACCGGTGACTGAATATTGCATGCGCGCGCCTCATACTGCCCTGACCACGACGCTCCAGGCTCAGTTCTCTCAGACACAATCTCAGTTCACAGTCCAAACTAGTGGTGAGTTGTTCGCTCTTGTGAATTTAATTTCTGTGTGTTAATATGTTTTCGCCGGGGGCGGTGGTGAATGAAGATGGTGATCGCAATTTGCAAGAAGGTGAAGATGTCGCTTGTCCAAGTGACGTAACGCAAAGAAAGGAAAACTTACTAAAGAACAGTAATAAAGGGCAACCGAGTAAACCTAGAGATTTATCGAAAGAATTATCAAAATTGATAGACAACACCATTTTAACTACTGCTGTGGACTGGGTAATTTTTGAACCGATACTGGTGGCGCCACCGGTGACCTGGGCGGAGTAAACCCGAGCAACCAGACACACCATCGGTGGAACGTCCGGTGGAGTGTCCAGGTTGCCTCGGCTAATAGAGGCCTAACAATGCTTGTTATTGCAGCTATGATCAATTAACTGGCTACCAAGCGAGCTTCACAATAATAAACTTAAGAGTTGATGTGCTTCAATAATGACTAAATGCGCGTCCCCCGCTACTAAATTGACTGAAGAAGAAATATTGCACAATACCTATGCACCGCGAAATCGATTATAAGAAGACATTACGTAAATACTTAATATGGCGTCGTTCTTACGTTACAATATTGATTCACTGTTTTTTTTGTAGACTTTGTTTAGAAAAAGGTATGAATAACATAAATGAAGTTGTTACGTTAATTTTTGTAAAACCGGGCAGTGAAAGGCTGTTATACAATTGCAAGTTATAAAGTCACAATATTGAAAATGTATTAGAGTTTATTATTCTAGTTTTAAGCCCTCTTTTTATTTCTAACACACTTAACCAATTCGGATTCCTAAGTTTCTTCGTTTACATCTCTTAATTGTTTGAACACAAATAAACCATATTTACAGTTTTTTCCACAGCTCACAAAGCTAAACCTACTTTTAATAAGGTTTGTCTTATCTTGAACAAGTTTAAAGTTTCGATTTTTTCTTTAAAAATTAGTGCATTTTGAATTTCGATATCAGCCGGAAAAATGTGGAACTTCCCCCACTTATGTAGAAAATATTATCTAATACAGAAAATACTATTACAGCTAAGTACAATTCATATAACTTTCCCTTTTCATGTCCCTCCATTAAAAAAAATCAACAATTAGGTAATGTGTTCCGTGAAAGAGGTCAATGAAGCAATTCGCCAGAAATAAATATTTTTTTCAGACCTTTCAATACTGACTTTACAACACCATTAGCCAAACACTACATCTCATCTGATACTTTCTGCGTAAGGCATTGAGCATAGGTAGTAGTGGATTATTATGTAATGAAAAGAGTTTTAACACCACGAGTGTCTATCGGTGCATATTGAAACTGTCTTCCAATCTCTTTACCCCCGTATTTTTATTTGTACTGCGTAGGAAGAAATATTACAGCTCTCACCAATCACTAATCAGTTGGGAAGTAGTTGTACTTTTCAAAGCTAGCTTCATTTTTCTCTAGTTTACCAGCAATGAATCAATGCAGCCAGCATTTTTCCAATTCTATGACGCAAGTATTCTATTCTTACGATAAATCAATTTTTACAGGAGACAATAAAAGTTTGGTCCACGTTTTCATTCGAGATTAAAAGGTTTCTTTCAAAGATTGGTCCCACGTGCTCGATAAGAAGTCCCATTTATATTCTTTTGTAAATGTTCTCCCTCTTTTACTCACTGCGGTACCTACACCTTTAACACTCTTTCCTTTCGATACATTCCCCTCCGGTGCAAATCTGTTCGGGGGAAATAAAAGAGAAATGAATGGCGCGTAATCTCTTAACTCTCTCCCCCTTAATCCTACGCCGTCATCCCTTATCCTCCCCTGCATTGCCTTCTTAGCGCAACACCCACGATCCGTGTTCCATTTGACCACCACCATTGAAAAAAACCTTCGAAAATCAACGAATTACTGTCCGTTCAAAGTTATGTAACCCGAGTTTACAGCATAATATCTCTCAAACCGGAAAATCATTTTTATTCACTAGCACATCAAAGTAAATATTATTTTCTGCGTTGATTCGGCAGAAAACATTTATGTTCAATACTGACGTTTTGTGGCATTTTCATGGAAAAACTGCACATGTTTGACCTCCTGAACGAATGTATTGTTTGGTACTACATTATAAGGAAACTAGGAAAGTATTTTAAAATGAAGCATTTGTTTATTTCCATAAACTCTTGTCATTATAACATGAGTATAGTTACAGAAACACAAAATGTCAGCTATAAACACTATATCTATAAAAATAAGATGGGTACAGAAATGATTTTGTAACCACATAGGTAGTTAGTGTAAAAAAATATTATTTAAGATAAAAATAGCTTACCTAAAATTCTTTCACATTTAAAAAATACATGATTCCTATTAGTCCAGTCAATGAAAGCTCAAAAAGGGGTGTAGAGGATATGGAATAGGATAGAGACCAAACTTCAGGGATGTGTTTGGAGTTGATAAGAGGTAAACATACTAAAAGTCGCCGACCCTAGGAATTGTGCGGGGGGGAGGAGGAACACAGAAGGTCCCTTTTTTTCGCTCATATCTCGAAAACAGTGCGTTATAGCGAAAATATTACTAAATAAAAAATTATAAAAATTGTACATTTTTGAAAAACGCTTAATTTCCTCACGTTTTTTTGACAAAATTTCATTCTAGCGGATCAGCCTTTAGTTCAACAGCAACATCCTCGGAAGCATAGTTTTAGAGAATTACATTGTCTTTAAAATGACGCATTATTTAATATTTTATCTTCAACTGGTCAATAGTTAAAGCAGTTTGAAATTTCAAGGGAAATTCCGGAATTTCGTAAGAAAACCGCACATCGCTCTTTCCCGTTTTTCTAGGGTTGTAGGTATATTATTAATATAGCTATAAGTTGTTTTAATATACATAAATAGTTAGAATTTGTGTGTAATGAACTAAATATACAGTAGGCTCATGTATACTCACTTTTTTCACAATTTTTGTATAGATGTTGTCCCAAATCGAAAAAAGTAATTTTTTCAACTTTCTTTGAGGAAGTTCGGCAAGCTTTTTATGTATTCTACAGTATATGGCCCACAATATAGGCTACCACGATGGTAATTGCACTGCTCATAGTAATCTGTGGAACGCGTCAAACATGGGTCATTCGGGGTAAACACGCCTGTCGGGCGAACTCCGTCGATTTTAGAACCATTTACCTATGTGAAAGAAAACTCTCGGACAGCATATGTACTTTCAAAAATTACTTCACGTAAATTGGAACAATACACTTGAAGTATCATAACCCAAATATTTGGTTTTTTCCAAATTTTTTCAACCTTAATATTAATGTTTAAACTTTAAGCTTATTTGCACTTGCATATTGAACTAAAAAGAGCAATAGTGCTTTTAGCGACGCTTTGCTTCCCGGATTATTCGACATAGACTAAATGAGCATTATATACAAAATATTTAGCAAAAGAAAAATCTTGCTTTGATTTGCATATTTGATTTCAAGATCGTTTTAAGCCGAGAGGTCCAGTACGCTGCCGCGGGTGGCGTTCGGCGCGTGGTGTAACTCAAGGAAATCCCATTTTTGTGACTGAAAATAGTTCTCGTAATTTGGTGGGCGTAGCTTTGTTTAGCATATCGGACACTTATATTAAATAAATTATTCTCTCGTCTCGTGCACTATAGATCCTCCAGTTTGTCCTGAAAATATAAATCTGGCTCGGATAAAATACTTTCAGTGAGGCTCCATTTTCATCAGTTAGCGAATGGACGTGGAAATGGAACATGTATGCTGAGCAAATAGTTTTCGATTATTCCTGATTTTTTAAGTTCCCTTAATAGCCAGCCCATCATTCCGACAAGAAAGCAGCATGCTCAAAGGCCTCTCGTTGTACAATTATTCACAAATACAAAGGAAATTGCTGCCAAAAAGGGCAGCGCCATGCCGCAATTCCATTGCCCTCCAACGAGAAAAACCCAACCACGTCCACTCTTTCCTTCTTCCCACCTGAGGTCTTTTGGGGGCGGGGGATGGGGGGGAATGGCCCCCATGCCCCCCTTAAAGCCCTGCCGACCACAATTAGGCCTCTCTGTGCAGCGCTGGGGTACACCAGAGGGTATCAAGGACGCAGTATCCATCGAGTATCGACGGGACAGTATCCACGGAGTATCGGTAACGGTTACCCAGTATCCCATCCGATAATGCAGTCTCAACCAGTCTCTAGGAGTATCAGAACGAGTCTCAGCTATAGAACTCCACGATACTCAAGGATACTGCCAGGATACTTTCAGCGAAACTACAGCGATATCACGGCGAGGCGTAGTATCGGATACCGTTTGTTACTGATCTGATACTCTTCATTTTGACTCAGGCGATGCTGGGTATTTTAGAACACATGTTTCAACGCATAATGTCGTATGAGAAAATATTATCCAATTGGAGTTCAACCTAACATTTAAAATCATGATAAGTATTCATGTATGCTACTTATTTAAGCATTCTTTTCTGACGTAGCTTTAATATGTACCAAAGCTGACCCGAAGAATAAATACTCAAGGATGATTTGAAATTTAATGTCGTATTTCTAGAAGTAAATGTACTCATAGTTTCTTGTAACTCGATTTCAGACTCAGTAAATGCATACACGTATTTGGATTTTTCCTTTTAATCCATCATTTGACCTCCACGGGGCTGAAGGAGATACATGAGGACGTGAATTGCACGTCTGTGGAGCAGCAGGGGCACAAACCAAGAGGGAGTAAAATTGAGATTCCCAGATTCCTTAATGAGCGCAATCTTCGTGAAGCCAAACGCGAAAAGAAAAAGATACCCTCTATCCTTCCACCACAAAGTTTTACCTGATTCAGTAACTTCTCCAGAACAGGTGAAAAATGTGCAATAGGACCTGAAAATAATGGACCCAAACTGGCCGTTCAGCTACATTTTAACTGATAGAGGCGCTGTTGATTGTGCCTGCTCTGTGCTTGACTGTATTCCCAAACAGAGTACAATGGCTCACCAGCTGACAAATGTGGCCGAATCCCCATACAGAGAAATTTTGTATAGGAAAACATCTATTTATTTCCCCAAATTACCCCTTCCATTCGTTGGGGGGGCTTGAATTTGACGATTTAGTGCTCAACTTGAGCATGATATTTGTGTAAATATAGAAGCAGCATATGAACTTGTGTCAAACACTGTCGACCAGAGCAATAGTATTCCATGAGCATAGGAGAGGAAAAAGAGCCTCACTGTATCCAAAATTGGGTTGATAGTTAAAAGGAAATAAGGATGCACCCTTTAACTTTTAAATATAATTTCAGAGTGTGATAATTTGGAGGATTTACCTGCAGTGAAGTATTGCAGGGTAAATGAAAAAATTACCTTGAGAAATTACTCTGACCTTAAGTCTGCAAATACTGTGGTCACTGTTTTTTTTCAGGTGGGTTCATTGTGAATCCTAAATTTCCCTTTTTAGGTTGCACCCCTGACGGTAAAATATATGACGCAAGTGCTTAGACTTAGACTTGTGGTACTTATTTCTAAGAGCCCATACGAGCTCTTAGAAATTAAGTACCCCAAGTCTAAAGAGAAAATGTCCTTGGTAGATATATGTGACGGCAAATTCTACTTCCAGGTTAATGATGACAAACTTTTCCTAAAACTAAATAGTAACTATTATTATCAAATTCAGGGATAGTTATTTATTTCTAGTTTTGTGGTGTAAATGGTAAAGGTGCATGGGTGGATAGGATATGGAAGGATGAGCAATTTTTTGATATGTGTGGAAAACCTGAAAAAAAAATCTCTTGACCATTACCACATGTTTAATGGAAATGCTGTCTAAGATATATATATATATATATATATATATATGGACACTGCTTGCATTGGGGAACCATGCACTAATTATCATCTATGTCACTATAATTGAACTTCATAGCATCTTTGTATCTGATTTTAATCAAATAGAGTGCAACTAACTTTAGCCTAGCACTCTAGTGTTGCAAACAAAAGTACTTTCTCCAGCTATTACTCATCATTTGGGACAAAATTTGCATTATTTTAATTAGCCTACAAGTTCAAGAAAAATATGTTTCGTATTTTTTTCTCACATTCAATAACATGAAATTCGCATATTTGCTGGTGTGATAGCATTTTAGACTCATTGAACCTTTGAGTACCTACATCTACATCTACATCTACAAAATACCCTGCAAGCCACCTCAGGGGTGTGTGGCAGGGGGTGATTAATCACCAACATGCATTACCTAATGTCAACATATTGATTGGCAGGATAATTAAAAGAGTGATGTGTGTTTAAATAACTCATATTCAACACACATTTAAGAGGAAGCCCAGTAACATAGGTGTCAAAGCCTACCGTCTAACATGCATCATTAAAATAAATTATGGAGACCCTTATCAACCATGTGAGCCGCTTCAGATTTATATTCCCTTACAGAGAGAGGCAAGTGCATGTTATTTTTGAAATTCAGTCTCCTACTTGGTGTCCCTTTTTTGTTATTAGTAGTTGAACTTGTGGCATTTTGTGACAAAAAACATGAGTAGAGTGGGAGTTTTAAGTAAATGTATTAAAATATAAGCCCAAACCCCATACCAATTGAAAGTTTCAAATCATTACCATGCCTACTCACATTGTAGTAGCTAAACATATTAATTATGATTTTCGCATGAGTCTTTGCAGGACATATGTCAAAACTTCCATGCTTTTATATCTATAACAAAAAAGTTTACAATTGAGAATTTTTGTGACAGCATTTTGAAAAACTAGACTTGCATATATATGGTATCTTAAAACTTTTAACAGCTTATCAGTGAGACACGGATGTGAGAGAAATTTCAAGGAAATGACAAAATTGGTGAACAAAATCTGAGGTTTCAGGCGTGATGGGGTGGAACCGCAACATAACTCCAGTAATGAAAAAAGAGCATTTTCCACAAGTATGACATTTATTGCACGACCGGTTTCGCTTTTTACAGCATCTTCAGGTACGTATATCAAGCCAGCCATCCAGCCATACATTGCCAGCAAAGGGAAAAAACTAGATGCCCTGGAGCAAGTGGAAATGAACATGAGAAGAAGGAAAAACAAGCCCCTCCTTAACGAACTACTCTACAATAGCAGTTCACCCCTCCTATCCATCGACTATTCCTAGCATCCCTTTCCCCCTTCCCGTCCCTCTCTTTTCCACCAGGGACACGGAATTCGCCCCGATCCTCCTCAACGGCCGACACCACAGGACATCCAGGGCGAGGGTATCCCGGTCGAGCGACCAACAGGGAGGTAGCAGACCCCAGTAAATGAAGACGAGCCAGGGGTCCTTCGGCCATCTTTAAAAGGAAGAAGATAACACCTATGGTGCCATTTTGTTTTTGTTTTGAACATTCACGTGTTTGTGTAATTCGTCACACTCCCCTCCCCCTCGACTCATTCTCCGGTATTTCCAACCCTCAGGCACCTATGACTGTCCACCCTTCTCTCCTTTTCCTTTCCCCTTCTTCCGTCACCTCGTCTTACCACCCCCCTTCCCGCCTCCCTACATAAGCTTGAACACACTTGATATATGTACCTGAAGATGCTGTAAAAAGCGAAACCGGTCGTGCAATAAATGTCATACTTGTTGCTCTTTTTTCATTACTGCAGTTAAAATTGGTGAAGTTGACAGCTAACGCACGTGGTCTCAAGAAGGCCCAAAGGATAGTGCTGACTTTCACCTATGGCTCCACGAGTAATTCAAAAGTCATAATAGGCTCACCAATGTGTAAAATGAGTTTTTGTCTAAGAACCATGAACTTTAGCACAAGCTCTATATCGTCAATATACAAGGTTTTTTACAAGCTATTTTTTACTAGTGAAGACTTTTCTCTTTCCTTTCCCTGGGTCCGCACCACTCTCATATTGATCTCCATTAATCTCCCTTCTCATTTCCGTTCCTTGAAGTGTCTGGACTAACTCCCGGTCCTTTTTCTCTCCCTCTTCACCCGTTTTCCCTTTTTCCTTCGGGATATTCTCCTCCCATTCCATTTTAGACAGGCAAGTCTAGAGATCCAGATTGTTTATGCGCCCACTTTCCTTAACATGAATACTCATTCTTTGGCTTTAAATGACCAACAGAAAAAAATCGCATTATCTGACCCCGAAGTGCAGGCGCGAGAAGAGATTTTTAGGACGTTAGCTAAACGAGAGACGAATTTTAGTACAAAGGTGAGAATCACTCTTGTATTTCCACGAATTGTCTGATCCCCTAAGGACAATCCGAGTTCGTTGTATACAGCCATAAGGAGGAGGTTCCGCCGCGACTGTGTGAGTCAAAACAAATACTAAATTCCACATGTTTTATATTTTGTCCAAAAAATCCTGTTTTCGCTGTTGAAAGGCGTTACCTATAGAAACCCAAAAGTAAGGTACACAATATGCAAATTATACCACGAGTGTATTTTAAATGAGCACATATTTTCCAGCCATAGGAGCCAACTGCAGCGCCATTTCCTACGAATTACCGCATTTTGACTTCAATTACGACAATAATTCTTCAATAACTAAAATAATAAGGTGGCAAGATGCCTAAATTTTATTTTTAATCAATTTCTCTGGATTATTTCCTTCTTATAAATAGTTTTCCGCAAAAATGGCATTAATATTTTATGGAAAAATACTATTTTTCCCCATGTTTATCCATTCCCCCATTGAACACCATATAACTTCAAGTTTAATTATAGAAAAAAATAGCTTGGAAAGGTATTATTTTGTTGTTCATATCAGATAGAGGACCACCTTTTCTACAAGTAGACAGCATATGAATAAAATGATTACTATGAATTACTCTAAGAACCTCGCGTAACACTGACCTTGTTCCATCGGAGTAAGCTCGTATTCACCTTCCCTCTTTTCCTAACCCCTCCCTATTCCACCCTACCCTTTCATCCCCCTCCTCTATTTGTCATTGGTATAAATGTGAAAGATTGATTGCGTCATGGTTTATTAACCTCTTGAAAATGATGAGTATTCTTTGAAACCGGTTGAGGAAAAATAAAAACGTGTGGAAGACTACAAAGTTTATTTCTTTCCAAACATGGACTAATTCCACAAAGTAAACCCGTCGACGATTAATTTTATTCATAATGCTAGTGTGGCAAAAAAACGAGGTTATTTCTCAACTATCTATCAAATTTTGAGTGGCAAGTCTTAATGCTTATTTCAGCAATAGCTGTCTCAAGCTCGGTGTGATTCTGGGTTACGTTCAACTTTCTTCGAGATCTTTCTCCAAGTCTGCTGCTGTGACTGTGGAAAGTGCTAAGAGGATCTGGATTTGACAGGAGAGGAAGAGTTGGTTTGGAATCCGTGACTCTCTCCCATTTTTTGTACATTTTTTACCTGGATTTGTCCAAAAATCTAAATTTTTTGGATGGTTTTACTTTTTATATCATGTGAAGTCAGTTGTTAGTGTGGTTGCATTCAAGGTACACAGGACGCAACTGAATAAATTGAAGAGTGTGCAAACTGTCGCGAACTGAGCGACCTTCTAGCTTAACACAATCGGATGAGCATAAAATTATGGTATTTCACGACAGAGTTGTTCATTTGTCTAGTTATTCCCAATCTCTTCAAGAAATGGATCTCTTAAGCAAACGTTTTAATTTTTCACCTATTAAGTATTCACCTATTATTTAAGTATTCACCCTTTCAAGAAAAGCTGTTGTTAACCTGATAGCTGATTGTGGCGTGGCACTTCGTAAGGAGTCGTGGGGTGTCAAACAGCTGGTAGCGGATTCAGTTTCCAAGCATTTATTCTCTCACTGGTCAAATTTTTCTAATATCCGTGTGATTAGTATGATCAAAAACTCCATCTCTCTCACTCCAACAATCTCACGGTGACAAAAACAGACAAAGGTCATAGCGTTGTAATCTTAGGGAGAGATGATTACTTACTTACTTACTTACTCCTGTGGCCATGCAAATCCCAAGTGATTTTTGGCCTCGTCAACAAGTTGCCTCCACTGGTGTCTGTCATCTCCAGATCCCCTCCTAGTCTCCTTATATCCCCCTTCACCTGGTCACTCCATCTGAGCCTTGGTCTTCCTAGTGGTCTCCTCCCTACTGGTTGTCGCGTCCACACTTTTTTCAGTAACAGGTCCTCCCCTTGAAACACACTTATGAGAGTAAGTACTTAAAGAATTTTTTGTATAGTTATAATCTCTACCTTATGCCACTACAACCAACACACAACCTGCCTGGAAGTAACACATTGCTGGATCTAGTTATTGTTGATGATGTGTCTAAGATTGTTGATTTTGGTCAGTGTTCTGTAAACTTTCTGTCCGAGCATGATTTGGTGTATGTTAAATATAGGTTTAAATTTCCTAAATGTAAGCCTCCACTGATCAGTTTCCGTGACTTCAGCCAATTCGATCTCTCAAGGTTTGAAGACGACTGGTATGCCTTACCATGGCAAAATTTTTTTACAACCCATAATATTGAAGAAAAAATAACGCTGTTTAATTTTTTTGTTACTAATCTGTTAGAACTTCATGCTCCAATGAAAAATGTAAAGGTTAAACGAATGCCTGCTCCGTGGATTACAGGGGAGATTAGAACTATTATGGCTCAACGAGATCAAACACGTAAAGCGTTTCAAAGAACAAAACTTGTCTCATGTTGGGAAACATATAAGGAATTAAGAAATAGGGCAAAGAAGATGCAAACTCAGGCAAAGAAAGATTACTATGTCAAGTGTTTTGCTGACAAAACCAGCTCACGCTCAGTGTGGCAAGAAATTCGGCGCTTAGGACTTGGGAATACTCGTAAAGCGCAGGTTAATATTAATTTTCCGTTGAACGAACTTAATGAGTATTTCATAGCTACCCCAACTGCTGGTAATACTACTGACAATATTGATCCTTTGTTACATGAGGGACAAAGTAGCCCGATTCATGCCCCGGTAATTGTAGAGAATTTCGAAGTCAAAAGTGAGTTGTTATTTTTTCCTCATTTTACCCCTGATTTACTACTTAAATATGTATCAATGATAAAGTCTAACGCATCCGGTATTGATGGCATTAGTGTAAAATTTATTAAAATGATTCTTCCGCTTGCATTACCTATGATATTAAATATTTATAATTGTTCCCTGAATTATTCTACTTTTCCCACATTATGGAAATTTGCCCTTATTAGACCTATACAGAAAAATTCTAGACCAACAGATATGTCTCATTATCGCCCCATATCCATATTATGCGCCCTATCCAAACCTCTCGAGAGATTTGTCTTTAATCACACCATAGAGCACCTTTCTCGCAATAACTTGTTAGACAATTATCAATCAGGTTTTCGCAAAGATCATAGCACGCAGTCCGCACTAATAAAAATTACTGATGATATTCGTCATGCTATCGATAATAGAAAAATAGTTATTCTTGTTCTATTTGACTTCAGTAAAGCTTTCAACTGTGTAAATCACGACATTCTCTTGGCACGATTACGTAAGCTGAAGTGCTCTAATTCCGTCCTAGCATGGTTTAAATCATACCTCTCTGATCGCCAACAGGCGGTGAAGGGTTTGGAAGGCCATTCTGATCCATCCCCATTGCCTTGCGGAGTACCTCAAGGGTCCATTCTAGGGCCATTGTTATTTAATATTTATGTCCATGAACTATCAAATATGATTCGCACCTGTCAGTACCATTTTTACGCGGATGACCTACAAGTTTATGTAGAATGTAATTGTAATTGCATTGAGGAAACAGTTTCATTGATTAATAAGGATATTCAAGCTATATGTGCATGGGCATCGGCCAACGACCTAAAACTTAACTCTCAAAAAACGAAACCAATAATAATAGGAAGTCCTTCGTTTATAAACTCTCTTGATTTTGATTGCCTCCCTAAAATAACTGTTGAAGGAGTACAACTTGATTATGTTGATGAAGTGAACGATCTCGGTGTTGTTATAAATAGAACCTTGACTTGGAACTCACATGTTCATAGTATCTCTAATAAAGTTTTGAAAACACTTTATCAGCTCAAGAAATTCAGACACCTAATACCTCTTCCGCTACGCCAAAAGCTAGTAACCTCTTTAGTTTTACCACATATAGATTACTGCTCGCTGGTGTTCACGAATATATCAAAAGAACAAACTGCCATTCTACAAAGATTACAGAATTGTTGTATACGATATATATATGATATCTCACGCGATGAACATGTCAGCCCATATTATGAGATGTTAAATTGGTTAAAAATTGAAGAAAGACGTATGCTGCAAATGGGTGTATTTATTTTTAAATTATTAAATGTAAAGATTCCATTGTATTTATATGATCAATATGTATATAATAAGGACAAAAAAAAGCGAATGACTAGAAATAATTCCAACTTAATAATACCATGCCATAGAACAACAACTTACAATAAATCATTTTATGTAACATCTTGTAAATTGTGGAATTCTCTTCCTCAGAATTTAAAGACACTGACATCAGTGAATGTATTCAAGAGAGCTTTGAAAGAGTATTTATGTTCTAAACATTAGTATATAAAATGTAATATTTACTTATTTATTTATTTGTTTTATTTTTTGTAAATTATGTAATATTAGTGACTGTTTATACAAAGCATTGTAAGTGTTATGCCTTTAATCATTTTATGTAATTTAATCCTTTTTTGTAATACCAACCTATATTATTATGTCTTCTGCATGTAATTATGTAGCTATTACTTTATTACTTTATGTTGTCTGTTAATCTTATCAGCAGCCGAAAATATAAATAAATGTAAATGCCATGTATTTGTGCTCCATGGGATTATATAGTCCCAGAGTAAATAAACTTTATCTTATCTTATCTTATCTTATCTTATCCCCTCTTCTTTACACATGTCCCAACCATCTCAATCTTCAGCTTTTTACCAGTGGTACTATGTCAGGGTCCTTATATAGTGCTCTAAGTTCCCGATTCTTCCTTATTCTCCACACTCCGTTTTCTTAAACTGGTCCAAACACTATACGTAATATCTTATTTTCAAAGACTATAAGTCTCCTCTCATTTTTTTGGTAAGTGTCCAGACTTCCGCTCCATATAAGAGTACTGGTTTTATGATAACTTTATACATCTGAAGTTTCGTCCTCCCGGTCAGTAGTCTACTTCCAAAGAGCTTTGATAGACTCCAAAAGCATCGTTGAGCTGATGCTAGTCTGCATGAGAGAAGATTATCTTGGTAAATGTAATGATTTTTTAGCTGCTGATAATCATTTTAAAATTTTAGACAAAGATCCCTCTAATCTCTTTCAGAGGAGTGTGAAATCCTCGATACAAGCTTGCTCTTCTTTAGCTCACAGGTCGGTAAGATCACAGATCTTATACGTATGAATCCTCAATCCTCCCTGCTATACGGTCTTTCAAATACCCACAAGCCTGAAATTCAGGTGGTGGCTCATTACATTCTGCCCCGTGTCATCGTCTAGCTAATAAGGTTATTGTTTTCTTTCGTAATTTTTAAAGTTTTAAATCAAATTATGGCTTTATAAATTCTATAGAATTGACTAGTAAATTATCTCTAATTTGTCCTCCATCTAATGGTTAGCTGATGTCTTTCGATGCCAAAGACCTTTTTTCCTTCGGTGCCGGCAAAAGAGGCAGTTTCTCTTGCTACTCAGCATCTGGAAAAAGCCGGTTGCAGTGAATCCATTGTAAATGAACTTGGCTCTCTCTTAAACCTTTGCACAGCACAGAAATACCTTTATTTTAATGAAATATTTACGCCCAAACACATGGTTTAGCCACAGGTTCACCTCTTTCTCCTAACTTAGCAGAAGTTTTTATGGACAACCTGGAGAAAATTCTCTTCAATTGCAACCATCCACTCCTCAAAAATGTATTTTATTACTTTCGCTACGTTGATGACGTGATTTGTCTTTGGACTGGTAGCATAAGACAGCTAAATCAATTCTTGGTGGTTTTAATTTGCTACATCTTTCCATTCATTTTACAGTGAAAGTAGGGGTAAAAACTCGAAATGTTTTAGATATAACTATAACATAAAATGACAATAGACATAATTTTTCTATATTCCGAAAAAATAGTTTTACTGATGTTTTGATTCCAAATACTTCAAATCATTACTTTTGTCACAAATTGGTGACCAGACATTCAATAATTTATCGTTTAACTTCTATCCCTCTCACGCAATTAGAATTTGACAAATAATTGTGTACCATCAAACAAATAGCTTACTAATATCAGAAAACAAGCAACTATGTCATCCACCAACCTCTCTCCCTGTCCTCGTCCAAATGACAAGTGGGCCAAAGTACCCTTTGTTCCCCATCTTTCATAAAAAATCAGTAGATTGCTTCCCACAGATAATGTGAATTTATGTTTTTATAGCACTGTGACCATTGGTAAATTGCTTTTTAATTACAAATATTGTTTTAATTTTTTGACAAAAGTGGTATTTATGTGTTACAATTTACTACACCTAACTGCAATTGTTTTTATGTAGGACAAACCGGTAGGAGATTTAATGTACGAATTAGAGAGCATACGAATTCACTGATCAATCTGGGCAACATGTCTACGTTTGTAAAGCATTTAATTGAAAATGAACATGTTTCAAATTTTAATCTTAATGTGTTACACTGTGTGGACAATGGGGCCAAGTTGGAGTTTTTGAAAAACTTTGAAATAAGGACATTTCACAAATATTATAATGAAAAACTAGTGAATGAGGTGGTTACAATGACCTCTCCACTCTGTAAGAGTCTCCTCCCCCTTTCCTCCTCAAACATGGTTACGAAACGCTGACCTTGCTCCCTCGGAGTAAGCTCGTATTCACCTTCTCTCTTTTCCTAACCCCTCCCCATCCCACCCTCCCCTTCATTCCCCCCCCCCTCCTATTGTCAGCGGCATAAATGTGAAAGACTGATCGCGTCGTGGTTTATTAACCTCTTGAAAATGACGAGTACTCGTTGAAACCGGTTGGGGAAAATAAATAACGCGTAGAAAACTACAAAGTTTAATTCTTTCCAAACATGGAAAAGTTCCACAAATTAAGCCCGTCCAAGATAAATTTATCTCAATTACAACCATGAAAATCAATCATGTGTTTAAAAGCGACACATTATTTTCATTAACGGAATTAAATTATTGTATAAGAGTTTTTCCTGGGAAAAGAGAATGATTATCTCAGCTATAGAGAGAGTGGAGACTTAGAAGGCCGAGAGTGACTGTTTTATTTTGCCTATTTTGAATTAGCATGATGCCTGAGGAGGATATTTGGTTTTAGCACTCGGCACGGATTCAGGGGTTCTTTTAAGACAAATAAGGAGGTTCCGCCGCGACTGTGTGAGTCAAAACATATACTGAATTCCACATTTTTGATATTTTGCCAAAAAAATCCTGCTTTCGCTGACGAAATGGATTACCTAAAGAAACCTAAATTTAAGTAGAAAAAATGCAGATTATTCCACGAACGTATTTTAAATTTGCACTTTTTTCCAGCCATAGGAGCCGACCGCAGCGCCATTTCCTACGAATTACCGCATTATGACTTCAATTACGGCATTCATTCCCAAATAACTAGAAAAATAAGGTGGCAAGATGCCTTTTTTTTGATGAATTTTATTTTTACTCAATTTATCTGGAATTTTCCTTCTTATTAATAGTTTTCCGCGAAAATGGCATTTATATATTATGGAAAAATACTATTTTTCCCCATGTTTCTCTCATTCCCCCATTGTACCTACACAATGTAATTTCAAGTTCAATTATAGAATAAAATAGCGTGGACAGGTATTTTATTGTTGTTCATATCACATAGAGGAGAAGGTTTTTTATAAGTAGACAGAATATGAATAAAATTACATTTAAGTCATTTACGGTGGAATCAACTTGAGACAAATAATTTTGTTCTTTTTAAATGTCATATTTTCCTTTCTGAAAGTACTTGGAGTGCATTTTTTTAGTTTTTGTGAGCACAATGCAGATTTAGTGGCGTAAAGCGAGGTTGCCACACTGCACGGTGCGGGCTATTTCAAGGAGGTTAGAAAATAAATGGAGGCGACATACCACTTGATTCTTGAAGCCAATTCCGCCTTTGCAGTCGGCACAGTTTAGACCTTCCTCTGGATTACATGTCCTGCGGGCGCGTTCGATTTTCGTCAAATCTAAGTTAAATACAAGGAGGTTAGAAAAGAAATGGAGGCGACATACCACTTGATTCTTGAAGCCAATTTCGCCATTGCAGTCGGCACAATTTAGACCTTCCTCTGGGTTACGAGTCCGGCGGTCGCGTTCGATTTTCGTCAAATCTAAGTTAAAATCCACGGACAAGGCGATGTTTTGTGACTGGTTTGGCAACACCTACTCGGCACAAAACCCTTCCCAAGCACCCCTATTCTTGCTTCACTTTCGCCCATGAGCGTTCACGGTCATTCCTACTCCATTTCATTTTAACCTCCTTGGGCTATTTAACAGGCGGCCCAGGATTGTGGAGAGTGGGAGTGAAATGGAAGATGTGGCACGAATATATGCACAACAGACTCGCGTTTGGACTTGGAGAGGGGATTAGGAGGGTGACGGAAGCAGTGGTATGCGGCGGAGAAGGAAATTTGGGAACGGCTACTCCTGAAGTAGAGAGATAGTGTGTGGAGTGAGGAGGGGGGAAGTGACTTGGCGTGGCCAGCGAAACCGCTATCGAACACGTATCGCGGAGGAGAGCTCCACCTTGCGAGGGAGCGAGGAAATAAATGGGAATCGCGAGAAAAGCCGAGCTTTTTCGGTGTGCGGGGCGAGTTTGAGTGGAAGCGGTGGTAGAAGAAGAGGAGGAGGAAGTGGTTTGAGAAAGGGAGGGAGAAAGGCGAAGGAGATCTGCGGGGGGGGGGGAGGAGGAGGCACGCGTCCGGATCGAAAGGCTTGGGGAATAAAAACAAGGGAATGAATAATAGAGTGGGGGAATTTCGCGGAATGGGTCCATACCTCGTGGGCCTCATGCGCCTTTTATAAGCGCGGCACTAAACCAACGTGGAACTTTAAATTTCGGCGGCTGGGAGGGATGTGGGAACAAGGAAGGAGAGGGAATGGGGGAGGAAGGATAAAAAAATAGGAGAATGTAGGGGAGGGGGTGAAGAGAGAGGGAAGTGGGAGAGAGAGAGGAGAAAGAGAAGGAGGAGGTGCGGCAGCAGCAGATAAGAAATACTCAGGTGCAATGCGGATAAATCTTTGATAATGTGGAAGATAGGTGACTGTGGGGAAAAGCAGTCTTAGGGATGGTGGGGGACTCTGGAGTTTGGAAGAGGTTTTGCAGAGGGTGAGGTGGGTTACTTCGATGTGAGGGGGTGCTTGGGAACAGATCGGGAAGGCCTCGCTCCCTCTTTAAGTTGGGGAAGTGGAAGGAAATCGAGTAAAAGGAAGTTAAGGCGCCGACTGGCGGGTGAAAAGAAAGAGAATCCCGGAGGATGGGAAGGGGAGTAATGGGAGGGATGAGGGGGGTTTGGTATCTTCGGGGAGGGGGGGAGGATGGTTAAGGGTTAGGGGGGAGTGGTTGAAAAGGGCCGAGGGGCCCAATGGCACTCTGAGAGGTCTGAATATACACGCGGGAGGAGGAAGTAGTCTGAGGTGCAATGGCACCCCTCTAGAAATAACGTGCGATAAATATATTATCCTCATATTTGAGGTAAACATCGAAAGATAAACATCGATATTCGACATAGAAAGACTATCCGAGGCATAATGTTGACGAAGAGTAGCCATCGCTCTTAAATCTGCATTCAGTAGCCTAAATCTGTAGTGCATGCTTGTGAGGCTACGCCTCGTGACAAGCACTAGCGATTTATGCTAATGCATGATTAATCGTAGTTACACTAACTTTAGGGTATAGTGTAATGCATGTTGGTGAATACTCACCCCCTGCCACACACACCTGAGGTGGCTTACAGGGTATTTTGTGGATGTAAATGTAGATGAAATCATAAATGGAATTGTTGCCAATTTCATATTAGTCTCCATTAATACGTGGCACCTCTAAGTTTAGCTTTCTAGGTCTGAAATCTTCTGCAAAGCGTTGAAAATAATGGTCAAAGTTTAAAAAGTAAAAAACGCGTATGCAACATGTATCGAGAATGGTAGCTGAAAAAAATTTGAGCTATTGAATTGAAGTACTGAAAATTGACTTGGAGGGATAACACTTTAGTTTCTATAGTGAATTTAAAACAACAATTTGGCGAACCAGTTTTCCACGTAGCTCATTCGATAGGTACCTTACTAAATAGTAAGTTGGCTTTGTAATTTTACTTGCAAGATCAACAAAGATTCAAAAACTGGTTTGGGTTCAGACCGTATGACTACTCGTAATAATTACAATGTAAAAGAGGAAAATGTGGTGCCTTGTAACGTATAAACACTTTTCATCAGAGGAAACCGTCAATATTATAATAATTGTCAGCCCCAGTGGCGACGGGGTAAAGTCCTCGCCTGCTAAACTGAGGGTCGCGGGTTCGAGTCCTGCCAGAGTGGATTTTTCACCACTCTGGACATAGGTGTTTGTATTCGTCCATTGTTACATGTTAACACACCCGATTTAAAAGGCCGTTAGTGTTGTATTCGGGGTTATGGAAATTAAAAAAACATAGTAAGCTAGCATGCGGTAATAAAACTATCAAATATTGTACTTTATTTATCAATGCGACCAAATTATTGACCTTAGTTGCTCATCCCTATTCCTTTGGAAAAAGTATAGAACGGATGAGAAAATTAAATATTAAAAAAAACACTATTAGAACTAAGAATGTTTTTACTAGGATTATAAATTCCCGAAGAGTGTAACGCATAACCAGTTTCCAAATAATACTGTATATAATCCCTCTAGCATATAATAGTCTTTGTAATTTAATGTTCTCTTGGAATAAGGGTCACCAGTATGAAAATGACAAGCTTTTCAACGAAATGGAACGTCTTGAACTTTTATGAACTGAGATCTGGTGATTTCTGAAACAATAATCACTTTGTAACTTTAACTAAGGTTTTATTTCAAGACGACCGGTTTTATCGCATAGGTGACAACCTCAGGTGTGGCTGGTTTATATCTACAATATAACTCCTGAAAATATCGACTCCATCTGGTGATGGCTGAGTTTTAGAGCTAATGATAGAAATAACTGAGAGCATTGATTGAATTTTCACGGATTCAGTGATCAGAACTCAAAGTCTATCTACCCCTTCTATCAAATTCTATCCCTTTAATTATATGTTAACAAAAGGACACATTCTGTGAAACCATAATGAAGTGCAGGATACTCAGCGGTGCAGAAAATAGGTTTCTGAAGAATAAAATCCTTATATTGTGTGGCTTTCCTAAGATGCTGGTACCTCAAACTATTCGTACTGTCAGAGGATAAAATACAAATAAAATAAAAAAGGCCTTTAGAAGCATTTGAAAGCACTTCACAAAAATACATAAACGGTATAAAGTTGATTAATCGTAAATTTATTAACCCTTTTATATATTTTCTGGTATTTTCTCTGGTATTTCTCACCCTTGTCTAAACCGCTGACTCGAGTAACTTTTTATTTATTTCTCAACCCCTTGAGTCATCATTTTATGTTAGAGATTTACATGTATAAGTAATGAGTCAGCCTACATCCATCCATAAATAATAAAAATCTGATTTATAGTCGCTCCAAGACCGGTGCTCCCAACCTCTGATCGAGCCGAGCGATGGCAAGCTCCAGGGGGCCGATTTTACAACTTCACATTCGAGCTTAAAAGAGTAATTCCTGCTGAACTATATGCAATTTCTCGATAACAAATGCCGATCGCGATTTTATAACATGACGTTCGAAAATATTTAGTCTTACGCTTGAATCCACGGCTGCGACTTGTTAGTGCCTGCCGAAGCGGCCCTTGTTGATCGAATATAGGCTTTGTTTTGGATATTATAAACTTGAATGGTTTGATAGTAATTATCGTAGTTAGGTACATTGAAAATATAAAACTATTTTAAAAACATCATTCTTGTACTCCAATTATGAACAGTGGCCTAGAATTATTGCAACATTTTATTGGAAGATAGTTTCGATCGTATTGTTTTGACTTTAAGCTGTGACGGCTTAAAGCAAATATACGAGTATCATTTGATTTCAACTTCTAATAATTTTTTTTCAGGAGAAATAGGTCCATCAATTGTTAAATTATTTTATTTCTCTTTACCAACGTCATTATTCAACAAATTCAGAAGGAGCTCTATCTGAGCCCTGAACAAGCATGTATAAAAATGCGAAAGGTTGATAAAGAGAAACAAAATAATTTAGCAATTACTGGACCTACATCTCCTGATATAAAAAAATATTGTTTTATAATAAGGGATCATGAAGAGTTATCTAGATTGTTTAATTATTGTTGGTATCACTAAGTTCCTCATGTGGAAGAAACAAAGGTGACATGCTTCGTGACAATATTAAAACGGAGGTTTATCATGAGTTTAAATCATTTTTTTCATTGCGGCATACCAGTGATTGCAAATGTTACTTATATTCTGATTTTTTTATTTAATTTAAATATAAAATGACATATTTTGAAAAATCGTAATTAGTCCTATTATTGAATCCCTTCTTCGCGTCTCAGTTTTCACTTAGCTTAACGAGCTTCTCTCATTTGCGGTAACGTTCTCATAAATTAGTATAGCTGCAGTGGTAGATGAAGTAAGTATTAGCCAAAAATGCATTCTTTCATCAGACGAAGGAATTTTGAGCGGTTGCGTGCTCTGGTCCCAGGGAGGATCTCCGATAAGTGTACTTAAAGCTGTTTTTTCATAAGCCGTTGCAATAATTTTGAAATCATTTTTGATGATATTCGTTATAATTTTTCAGCTCAGTACAGTCATTTGCAAATAAGTTCCATTTAGAAGGCATGAAATTACACCCGCTTCTACTCTTTCATACATCAAGTTTTGGTGATGATCTGGAATCTGGCAGCTGTATGCACAAATCCCTCTGTCCTCACACCCGATCGCTGCGAAGAGGTTCCAAGATTTGCCCGGAAAGCGTTGTATTGAATATTTAGTGACCCGTGACGGAAGCTAGCGGTCGGTTAAGTATTCTCACTACCATATTCTATGACACAGTTATCAAAATGTCGTATTCATTCTTTATTAGCCATAAAAACTGAAGTTTATGTATGAAAAGACTATTGAATGTTTTTTTGCATGAAGGAGCTTGACAGATAAACAGCTTTCATAGCCTTAACAGCCATACATTCGACAATAGCGTGATGTGCTGTAAGACAGTTTCGTAGTATTTACGGTATCCTATGGTGTATATAGAGGATAGGAGAAAAATGTACCAATTGTTGAAAAAAATAGGTATTTGATTCCTAAGAACGTCACACTCTTGAGAACTCTTGAGATAAGAAAAAAACCAATCATTTCTATGCTTATGGGAATTTAAAACTATTCAATTTCCTTTAAACTAGAGAGCGCATACATAATATTGGGAGCTGAAAATATTTTTCTTGGAATTTGTTGTGGGAATGAGGACAAAAATACGAGTAACACAGAACAACAAGTAACACAATTTATCTTCTCTTTCTAGAAGTCATCGTTCTGCCACATGGAACTTGAAAAAGCAGAGAATTATCAATTTTTCGCGAACAACTTTGAAATTCCGCCAGACATCTTGCAACACGAAGAGCACTGAGAAAAAAATATCCATCTCGGAATAGATGAAACTCGAATTTCAACTGTGATAGTCAGCTCTAGTCTACTTTCGGTGCTTTCATTTGCGTCAGTAGACAGATAACGCTTACTATGTCTTTACTATGTCAAAATGATCCACTTTAACCGACTGCTGGTAGCTGTCTCCTAAGATACTAGCCGAACCAATGAAGAGGAAATTGCACATTCGTTCGCAACTACTATATGCGAGACGGACAGCGCCTTCGTGAAAATACAGTACGGGTATTATCTCTCATTTAATTTGGCCACCTGACCATCGGCAACTGCTTTCGCCAACAGTCGGCTATCGTCATTGGCAGAAATCGAGATCAACATCTTTCTTCCATCGCATTGCTTCCAATATTCATTTATATTTCATGGAATTCAGTATATTTGTCGGGCAGCCTGAAAACATCTAAAAGTATCTGTAGGAACACAGTAATTTCTATTTGGTAATTTTACACTCATACATACTCTTTGGTTATTCCTTGGCACAACTATATAGAGACCGCTCCGCAGCATTAACTGCTGTTTCAATAAACCCATGCCCATTTATGGGTGGCGAGATAATTTCATTAAAATTTTTTATTGAATTTGAGCGAACTATTTGCCTTCACGCCGTTGACACATGTACGAAAATGACTTTAAAAGGTACAAAGTTTTGAGAAATTTATAAGTATCCATACTTGGTTTTAATGATATGTCGTCCTTACTTTTGCTTCACATAGCATAGCTTTCAGTTATAATTCTAGTTGTGAAAATAACTCGAAAATCGATACCAATCGATACCGCTGGAAGAATTCGCAGAGGCTGGCGTAATATGTGAGATCGTTCAATTTTAAAACAGTTAAAATCCACTTTTCAATAAGTAAGCTATCAACTGAATTCCAGATTTCTTTAAAATTATACGAAATCCTTAGGAGCCTTTGTAGTTTATCCTTCGTGAGATGAACGATTAATAAAATCGTATGAATACATCTTTATTCTCAGATGGGCCTTACGCTCAGGGTTTTAAGGCATAGTGAATTATAAACCTGTTTAAGTTAATCAGGTTCTTTTTTCTCAACACAAACAACTGTGAACTATGAATTTTTAAGTGAGGACTCTACCCCACTGCCACAGAGGACAGATAGTTACTGGCCATAAATGAAGATATAATGATTGTCCTAAAAAATTCAGATTCGAACATAAGCTTCAGGGAAGCGATGTTCTTACTTTAGCAATAGCTTTGCCAAAGAAATTACTCCCATAGCTAAAAGTAATATTTAGTCATATTTCCAATACATTCCAAGACCTAATGAGATATTACAACCACAGAATAATATCAACTGCAGGCATGAAATGTATACATCCTTTCCATAACCCTCAGTAAGTGTACTGAGGGTTAAGGAATATGGGTTTTTTTGGATAACACAGTCCTCATTACACAGTAATGTCATCAACTTTTACCATGACGAACAAAAAACATCACACATAAGTATGTATTCCAGTACACATTTCATAAGGCCATTAGTTACATCATTGTCTAACGGGACAATTCTACTAATAAAAATGGTAAGCAGTAAACTGTTGACGGAAATATTGCACAGCAAGATTTTTATGTCATGCATTACTCTGTGATAATGAATTCTTTCACATAGAATTGTGATGAAATCTTAGAGAATTTCAGTTACAAATAGTACATACCTTCATTCACTCCTTTCAGTCCCCTGACTTGACTGTCTCGCCTTCTCCATATGGCCTTGATTTAATGACCTTTTCGCAGGTGGTTTTCGACTCCTTGGTGTAAGTCGATGACTGAAAACAGATGGCACAGCATCTTCTTTCAATTTTCTAAAACTGTCTGCCCTATTCTGCTCGTATTGGTCAGGGGTGAAGTTCTTCTGAAGATGGATTGATGACAGTTATCGATGTTGACGATGGAAAGCAACAGAAAACTTTAACAAGAATAACGAAAACAAATTTCAAGCTACCACATTGCTCGTGAATTGTGCATTAATAGGAAAAAAATGGCATTACACTCATCATATTCCTCCTGCGTAGCGGTTTTCCACGAAATGTCGTTGATAACTTGGGGATAGAAGTCACGCAACTCTGATAAACTACGAATACTGGTCAAACATTCAGTAAGAAATATGCTGTTAACTTAGGCATCTTACAGCACAGATGGTTGTTCATTGGATACAACCTGCGTCGTAACATGCGTTCATAGGCAAAAGTTTCTCATTGTGATCTTAATAAGGTTAGTTGGCGTTACAGAACTACGGCTCACGAGGAAAGGTTTCAAGGTGTAAGACAATAAAAATGGCAATGCTCTGGAAATGTTCAACTCCTGGTGTATGTAGGGATTCGTGTGTAATAAGGAGGAAAATTTTCGCTCAGGGTCTGGTTCAAATCTGTAAGAACGACCACATTTACACGTAGATACTTATAACCTCGTCTAACGGTTGAGATGACTTTTGAACGATGTAAATGCTTTAGAGTTGTCATACCGCAATAAGTCCTCAGTTTCGCACATAGCTATAAGATTTGCCGGTTTTTATCCGTGTCCAAGAGAAATTGGCATTTAGTAGGTAATTATATTCAGCAATATATTAACCAACAAAACAAATAATTCACCCACCAAACGTTTTAAATTAGAATTTATGCTTCAACTAATAGCTTCCCTGCTATCCTCGCCAAACCGCAACAAAAAGGATATATAGTTTGGTGACAGAAGCATTCTAGATGAATTCATACAGCATTGTAAGCATGAAGCACAAAAACTCGAGTTCAATCAATCATTCGTAATAACTTCAGCTATATCTTCACAACGGCGTATTTCCGCGGAGAATCATAACCAAATCAATTTGAATGAGTTGATAACACTCACCACATAGACGGCACCTCATAATTAAGCATGCGGTTTGTAAATTCACTTTTATCCACAATTGATGTGTATTAATAATAGTAACATTCATTCACTGTATGATTCACGCGTGAGAGAAATAAAGGCACACAATTCTATCACCAACTATGCAAAAACAAAAAAATACCTTCTAATGGCGCACGTGGTTTGCAATTGCACGTTTCTGAAGAAATGACTGTACGAAAAACACATAAGATATAAAAAAGCATGAAATTCTAGCGCTTTCGTTCACAATAGCATCGTTAACAATTCTGAACTTACCTCACAAAGACGAGCATCCTTCCCTGGAATCCAGTCAGCTCTGGATATCCTTTGCAGCCATTTTCTTCTTCTTATTTCATTCCCTGCTCCCTAAGGGATAAGATGTAACTTCGTCCCTTTCTTCGCCTGCGTCGAACAACCAACTGCACAACACTGAGGCATATTGACAACCAAATATTAAAAAAACGCTACGCTGCTTCAGGAAAAACACAACCACTCCAATGCTTTCTAACAGCCAACAAAACACTCGCATAGGCCAAAAATTCAGGGAACCAATCAGAACGATGGAAACAATCAGCCGATGGCCTCTACATGCACCTCGAACATTCACGGTTCCAGCCAAAGGTCATGGTCTATTCGTAGTTGTAAACTCGCTTTAAGGAGACCAAATTTATATCGAGTGTCGATTATCCAAGTCCCAAGTCCGATTTTCTGAGGTACTATATGCATATTTCTGTGCACTTTATGTTATAGATGAGCCAGGGCAGCTAAGGTCACACATTGGAACGCCAAAATTTGGCAATGGATTCCATCACCAGAGAACAAAAAGATGATCTCGCGCTCAAGGCGTGCCCAGTTCGTGGCGCCATCAATGGTGTGGGGGTTGCATCATTTACAAGCGTTAGACATGCCATGGCAGTTGAGCCGGTCCACAGACCGTATGCATAAGTCGGGGCGACTGCTCACTGCAACTAATCTATATCTATTGAACTAAAATCTATTGCACATGGAACGTGGGAAAAAAGACCGAGAGGTTTCAAAATGTCAGGTTTTTTTTTTTGACGGAGAAAGCATGAGGATGTAATTTTTACACAACTTTTGATCTCGATCTTCAATAATTAATCTTCAAGTATGGCGCATTCCACGAAGCGACTTTCCTATGCCCTCTTTCTATTCCTCGGTTATAGACAAAAGAAATATTATAAAACGCATATTTTCGTAGCTATTTCTCCAGCAGAAAGTAGGATGGCTAACAATAAGTCCAGTGGGGTCCGGAAACGATACAACCCGCTTGACATCGATGTGAATATGGCGCTGCGAAACGGGCACGCCTCGGATCCACGGCTGGAATAGGAGATAAGCTCTCTGAGCTCTGGTATTCCATCTATTTTACATATAAATTTGGCATCGCCATTTTATCCTCACGAAGTCAATAACTTAAATATGGAAAAACATGGAAAAATCTCATTTTTTTCATAGTTCGTTTTTTCCCATAGCCCTATCGTATTGTCTGTGGTGACCTCAGTCCATATAGTCTCGAATAATGGAGACTGCAGTGTATTTCAATCATGTTATGAGGCATAACATTATAGTGTCAGAATGGATCAACGAGCAGGCGTTACATTGTGGTTTCCTTTCTGACACAGCATCGTCAGTCTGATTTCAATGAAATAATCACGTCAAAAGCGTACATGGATGTACGCTGGGTCGCGAAGTCGATGGCAAATGGGTGAAGTCTATCTCCAGCAATCCTATCTCAAAACAGTGGAACGGGGCTGATCCTGAGGGAGGCTGAAGTGTCGATTTTGAGGGGGAGGGAAGAAGGGGTTTAAGAGTTTACCCACCGCCCATACCCGTGCATCACGCACTGATTCAACTCCCGGAACCTTTGCGAAGTTGTACCCAGTTTCCTCGGATGTGACTGGGTTCGGGAAATACCTCTCCCGCCGAGTTTGACGCCGCCCTTAAGAGCTTAGCAACTCCGCTCCTCCTCCTCTCTCTCTCTTGCTCCTCCCTCGACCTATTCCCGCACACACACACACACACCATCCCCGACTCGTCTTTTCCAACCTTTCCTTCTGCTCTTCAAACCTCCTCTCAAAGCACACTCAAACCCAATCTGGACGCTCGGAAACCTTTCCCGCCTGCCCATCATACTGCAACGCGGTGTCTCCTCTCTCTCTCCTATATATTCCTTACTTTCGGGTAAATAAAAATGATCAAATTGAAAATTGCAAAAAAATGTTAAAATGAAAAATATTAAAAAAAATAAAATGTCTGAAAAAATATATAAAAAAAGCTTTTGCCAATTAAAATTAAGTTTCTTCTTCTCTCGCAAACACAACACTTCTACACATACATTTACATCACAGATAACACTTGCTGCAATGTTAATGAACCGGATGGGGTGGGCTCTTGCCCACCGGTAAGGTGCATATAATGCGCGCCTTCGGCGCCGAGAGTAAACGGATGTGAGGATGTCTAAGGGCCCCCAATACCAACTGGTCGCCTGAAATTTGGCCTGAAATTTTGAAATTGTCACTGGAAATTCATTCACCCCGACCCAGATTCGAACCCTGATCCGCCAAATTTGCGTCATATCCGAGGGGTATTTGGAAAGTAATGATACAAAAGGCAATATTTTTAACGAACCTTATTAACCCGCCATTGGTCGCGCTATGACATTTTCTCTCACACAAAATTTAAACTTGTGCTTTCCTTGTTATCATGAGTTAGAATAAGTTCCCTTTCCTTCTAGCTGACTTTTTTATCTCTTCCTATTGACCGACCGTCTCAAAATGTATAAATGAAGCGTCCGAAGCTGTGTAATGATATGTCAGATACCGTCGGCTACAAGGTGTGAGACTTTTCCTAATCGCGCGACCACTGACGTTAGTGTTTTTGCAAAACTCAGTTGCGTTACACTTTCGCAACATGCGGGCAAAGTTGATTCATTTCGTGGAGAGCAGATACGTTAATGCAAATTTATGAGTCATGAGAAAGTATGTTCTCATAAATAAATATTTCTTCTTGAGAATGGTAATTTTCTTAATTAATACCCAATAGTATCATCGCCATTAAAATTAGCAATGGTTACGTAATTTTATCAGTATTTGTGGAGATTATTGTTTCAAATGAACATTTAGATAATAAATTAAATCTAAATATAGTGTAATATATTGCCAATAAACGCTCTATGATAGATAATCAATGGTACATCTGAGTGTGAGAAAAAGTCTCACACGCGACCGCTCGCGTGATAAGTAGCTTAGCGACCACTCCCGGCTTAATAATGTTACGTATAATTTTAATAATAATATGGCTTTATTACGCTTCTATGAATACTTTTCCACATAATTATCTCGCATGTTAATGTATTTACTGAACATTGGAACGAGTTTTTATCCAACTTCACGAAAGTCTCCCGCCGGCGCCACAGTCACGTTTCTTGCAAACATCAGTCAACATTTTCGGCTCCCAGCGTGCACTCAGTCCCGGAAGCCCAATGTTTTCGTTATCGTTTCATGAAGTACTGCTCTTGACACCCCTGGGCATTGCACATGAAGTTAATCAAAACGTAATGTATGATTTGTATCTCGAGGATATGTCATAAATTAAAAAAACTATAACTCCTTGCCAACGTTTCGGTGTATAATTGACACCATCTTCAGGGCTACAGTTTACGGTACAACAACATTATTAATGAAGTAACATAAAAAATATCACAAGTTTCACCAAACAAATCAAAGTATCATACACTTCATTGCAATATACAAATAAGAATTACCTCGGAAAAATATTGTACAGTTTTACTCTGAGACGTGGATTGTTGATACATGATGTTCCTGGCTAAATCCGATTGAAGAAATTAATCGCGAAGACTGGGGTTTTGATTAACTGAAGTATTGTATTATCGACCTCTTCATGGAATGTAAGATTTGTATCTCGAGGATAGGTCATAAATTTAAAAACTATAACTGCTTGCCTTGGAGAGTTTCTTCACAGATGACATATGGCATTAACCCTTTCTTTCATCGTGCACATTACATCTTCCGGATTGAAATTCAAGAAAATAATTTGCCACGTTTTGGCTGCTAGTTTCACCTTCACCGTCGTCAAATACGAGCGGAACTCGTACGAGTCGCCGATGTAGTTCAGAGGCAGCAGCGCGTGAAAAACACAAGATCACAGAACGAACCTCAGATTTGGCGGGATTTGGAATGTATTCGGCCACTTTATACTTACAGTGCGAGGGAAACGTTGTCACAAATAAGGTCTGGAAAATGTTGATTCGTCATACGTACTGTAAGAGGCACTACAGTTCTACCAGCCTTAAAAAAGTTAATTTCATTGCAACTATATCTGACTTATATCTTTGCTTTCAGGATATCCTTTGGGTTTCATCCAACTAAGCTAGCCAAGTGCCCTCCTCAACTGTGAATTCCTTATTTTTTATTTCATCATTCAGGTGGTTCCACCGTAAAATGACTTAAATGTCATTTTATTTATATCCTGTCTGTATGTATAAAAATGTGTCCTCTATCTGACATGAACAACAAATTAATACCTTTCCACGCTATTTCATTCTATAATTGAACTTGAAATTAAATGGTATTTAATGGGGGAATGAGAGAAACACGGGGAAAAATAGTATTTTTCCATAAAATGCAAATGCCATTTTCGTGGAAAGCTGTATCTAAGAAGGAAATAACCCAGATAAATTGAATACAAATAGAATACAAGCATCTTACCACCTTATTTTTCTAGTTATTGAAGAATTAATGCCGTAATTGAAGTCAAAATGCGGCAATTCGTAGGAAATGGCGCAGCAGTCGGCTCCTATGGCTGGAAAAAAAGAGCTCATTTAAAATACATTTGTGAAATAATCTGAATATTTTGTACCTTACTTTTGGGTTCCTAAGCTAACGCAATGCATCAGTGAAAGCTGGATTTATTTGACAATATATAAAAAATGTGGAATTTAGTATTTGTTTTGATACACACAGTCACTGCAGAACCTCCGTAAGATCCATTTTCGCCTCAAGAAACGCCCTTGGGAAATTCAAGGAAAATGTCCATCTTTGGCCGTTCTTTATTTCAGTGGAACGGCCAGTGTCCAAAATATTTTTTAAAACAAAAATGTTCGCGAGTAAGTTTTCAAATTGGTGAGGTTCCTCTCGTTCTCTCGCAGAGCATTCAATTCACAATAACGGTGTACTTCTTACAACTCCAGGCACGTATGTTAGGAAATTATGACAAAATATTTGGCTGCATATTCCCAAAACTGGGTTCTTTTCAATAATTTCGTCGTAGAATATTCACTTTCCTAAATCTCCTTACCTTTGACTTTACCATATAATCAGGAAAATATCTTAACTCCAAACGAAGGTTGAATTTATCATAAGTTGATCCCTTTCTGACCTTCAATTGCCTCTCACCTTTAGTGACCTTCATTTATATTCGCTCGTTTCATTTTATCTTACGCCTATGACGAAATTCATCAGGGTTCGAAATATGGGAACTCCGAGAGAGAATACTATACGCATCAGACTCAGGATACAAGGTCAAATCGTTCTTAACCGAATCGCGATCGTGTTGAAAACACAACACGTGTGTGATAAAATACTGGAATTCCTGTGCAAACCCAATACAATACGATGGAATTGATACGAGCTGATACCACCTAATACAGAGTAAAATGAACCATTTCATTGAGTATAGGAATTTATTTATATCTAATTAATTATACGCTTTTTGACGTATTTATTCATATGTGAAAAGTTTTCTTAGCATGATTTATGGTCTCCACGAATATTCTGCAAAAGCTACATTCATAATATGTTAATTCTGCAAAATACTAAACCTAGATTTTATAGTGATAAATCATTTATATTCCTATAAAGCTAAAAATCACCATCTCTTTTCATGCTTCTCAAATATCATATCCTTGAACGGTTGAACTTATTATTCTTTTACTCTTATTTTTAATATTTAAAATTCGCTTAGGGTATTTCTAGGTCTCATTTATTTTTTATTGAATAGTTGTAATTCCCCAGTAATTTTATCTGGTGAATTCACCTCACCCCAGCTTCTTTAACTTCCTCTTGATGACATCAACAAACAACAATAGTTAACAGAACATTATCTGAATATGTTGGTATCTGATGATACCGCAAATCGGCGAAACGCCTCATACATCTACTACCTGTATATAAGCTACGCGCACGTACGTATACTGTTGCTAGGCGTAGTGATTCAGAAGTACGTCAATAGATGACATGCGAGCTACCATACACATTCTTCACTAACTGACATGGCTCTGGCGTACGCATTTCTCAAAATACTTATAAGGGAAACATTTAATAAACAACTCCGCCTCTGTCACCAAAAATGTTGTATACAAAGAAAGCTTACATTTAGATATTTTATGTTTCTTACCTTAGTTAAGTATATTTTTTCATTCAAAATAAAAAACCACAGATTAATTTATATTTAATTTTTTTCTTTATTCATTACCTTGTGGCTATTTCCCTAATATTTAAGGCTGTTACAGCAAGGTTTTTTAACTCATATAAGATTAATTTGTAGAAAAATACAATTATTTTTATTTATATTTACAACTATTCCATAAAAAATAAATAAAACCTAGAAATACACTGAGCGCATTTTAAAATATTAAAAATAAGAGTAAAAGAAGAAAAGTTCAACCGTTCAAGGATATAATATTTGAGTAGCATGAAAAGAGATGACGATTTTTAGCTTTATAGGTACCTATATCAATGATTTATCACTATGAAATCTAGGTTTAGTATTTTGCAGAATAAATATATTATGAATGTAGGTTTTGTAGCATATTCGTAGAGACCATAAATCATGCTAAGAAAACTTTTCACATATGAATAAATACGTCAAAAAGCGTATAATTAATTAGATATAAATAAATTCCTATACTCAATGAAATGGTTCATTTTACTCTGTATTAGGTGGTATCAGCTCGTATCAATTCCATCGTATTGTATTGGGTTTGCACAGGAATTCCAGTATTTTATCACACACGTGTTGTGTTTTTAACTCGATTCGCGATTCGGTTAAGAACGATTTGACCTTGTATTCTGAGTCTGATGCGTATAGTATTCTCTCTCGGAGTTTCCATAGTTCGGACCCTGATGAATTTCGTCATAGGCGTAAAATAAAATGAAACGAGCGAATATAAATGAAGCTCACTAAAGGTGAGAGGCAATTGAAGGTGAGAAAGGGATCAACTTATGATAAATTCAACCTTCGTTTTGAGTTAAGAGATTTTCCTGATTATATGGTAAAGTCACAGGGGTAAGGAGACTTAGGAAAGTGAATATTCTACGACGAAATTATTGAAAAGAACCTAGTTTGGGGAATATGCAGCCAAATATTTTGTCATAATTTCCTAACAAACGTTCCTGTAGTTGTAAGAAGTACACCGTTATGGTGAATTGAATGCTGTGCGAGAGAAAGATAGGTACCTCACCAATTTGAAAACTTACTCGCGAACATTTTTGTTTAAAAAATATTTTAGACACTGGCCGTTCCACTGAAATAAAGAACGGCCAAAGATGGACATTTTTGATGAATTTCCCAAGGGCGTTTCTTTAGGCGAAAATGGATCTTACGGAGTTTCCGCCGTGACTGTGTGAGTCAAAACAAATACTAAATTCCACATTTTTTATATATTGTCAAATAAATCCTGCTTTTACTGATGCAATGCATTAGCTTTAGAAACTATTTGTCACGCGCCCAATGTAGGGTTAATACTGATCATGGGCTGTTTCAATATACCCATCTACCCTTTGGCGTTTCAAGTGCTCCTGGTATATTCCAGGTGGTCATGCAAGAGATACTCAAGAGATTACCAATGGTTGTGTGCTATCTGGATGACTTATTGATATTTGGGAAAAATGTGCATGATTGCAAGCAAAGGGTAGAAATTGTGTTTACTGGACTTAATGAATACAGTGTGAATCTGTTGACTATCTTGGTCACATTATAAATGCACAGGGAGCTCGTCCGATGGCACATAACATGGATGTCATTGTGAAGGCCAAGCTTCCGAGAGATGTCACCCAACTATGGTCCTTTGTGGGGATGCTGTTTTTTTATCACAGATTTTGACCTAACCTCTCAAGTCTTATAAAACCTTTGTATAACTTGGCAAAGTCCGTTAGTCCGACTGTGACTCCACAGTCCGGAGTTAGGTTTTAGAAAGTTGTCCAGGGTGTAACTATTTTTTTTTGTAGTTTGAAGCGCGAGCTTGCCAAAAGCTTAAATTGCAAGCTTGCTGCAAGCTTTCATTTTAAGCTTGCTGCAAGCTTGCCACGTGGAGACTAGTTAGCTTGTTCTAAGCTTGCCGCAAGCTTTCAAGCTTGTTTTTGTAAGCTTGTTGCAAGCTTACCAGCTTGCAAGAATAAGCTTGCGGCAAGCTTGATTCAAGCTTACATTGCTATCTTGGCTGTAACCCTAGGTTCCCCATACTGGTTTCAGCGGACCCTTTATCTTATGGGGTAGGGGCCGTCCTTAGCCATATGATTGATTGTGTGGAGAAACCTGAGTTTTTTTGTGTCATATGCCCTTACTGTGGCCTGTATGGCCAAAAGTTTACATAAATCAGTGACCACCAATCCCTCCGCCATATATTTGCACCTGATAAGGGAATTCCAACGGTGGCTGCTGCACGACTTCAAAGATGGTCCATTGTTCTGGCAGCTTTTTAATATAAAATTGTATATCGGAAATCTGCCTTGATGTGTCCTGCTGATGCATTATCTAGGCTACCGATTAACTTCGAACACAGTGTGTAAAATACTCAAATGTACTTTCCACTAATTTTTCCTTGACGCAGGGTAGTTGCAGCAGAAACTGACAAGGATGTATTCCTTGGTAAGGTCATGGATTTTACTAAGCAAGGCTGGCCAAATTATATTGATGGTCATGCCATTGCTCCATACTTCCGCCAGAGGTACCTATGAGAGATGAGATGAGAAGAAATTGCTGCCTTTTAACGAGCAACAAGGCCCTAGAGTCCTTCAGGAGGTGATTTTAAAATTGTTGCATGATTCTCATCCTTGTATAGTAAGAATGAAGGCATTGGATTGCCCCCAGGGGTTAAAAAAACATTTTTTTAACCCCTGGGAAAATATGAGTTTTGAGATGAGTAAACTCAGTTTTAAAGGATAAAGTACAAATCAGTTTAATGTAAATTCCAGTAGTCAATGGAACAAATGACTTTCATCGGATGTCGCCTTCTCTAATAACCAACCAACTCTAATTGCATAAAAAGATGTGTATCTACTAACAGATATAATTTGCCAATGGTACTGGGCTTTTACATTTTGGTTATTTTTTCTGAATACATAATTCTCTCTTTAAGTGACACTTCAGGAAGTGGGTCTTTGCCCTTGCCCCCGATTAAAAGACAAAACTCATCGTTAATTTGGTTAAGGTTTTAGGTTTATACCGTTGAAATGTATGAATCCTGAGATGGTTTATAGCGCTTAAAGGTATTGAGTTTAGTTTTCTAGGGTTTCCGGGTCTAAAATTTATGGGAAAAGGTCTCATAGGTAGGTTACCTATTGGTTGAAATCCCTCGATTTTAAAAATATAGCCCGTCAATTTTGAACCTTCATGTTGAGTTATGAAGACCTGACACCAGATTCAAAATCAGCCACCGGAGAAACACTGATATACCGAATTTTAACTAAATCCGTTGATTTTTTTATTTAAAAGTTAATTCGAACCCAATATGACGTCGCATTTAATGCATTTTCAGCATCCATATTGTTTCCGCCATCTTGTATCAGCCTTATCGGATCAAGTTATGTTTGTATATTTTTTTGTTGCTACAGCGGGTCTTATTTCAGTTACTATGTAGATTTTTTTTGTCAACTTTCGCTAAATATTAAATAGACAAATGGCTACTGGCATCCATATTGGTCGGCCATCTTTGATTTTCAAAATTAACCATTTGAATCCGATAATTAGTTGCCATGAGCTTCTATTTAAGCCTATATAAGTTTAATTTGGATTTTAGGAATTTTGTTTTTAGGGGGGGTCTCCATTGATCAGAGAATGCCCCATACATATTTATTCATACCATACTTTATGGCAAATTGCACTACCATGATCACCACAATGATAATCCAAAGTGTGCTATAGATGTCAAAGATATGGTATCCATTGTACACATGCATTTAATTCATTTTTAAAACACAAATTCACAAACAAATATTAAACATCATTTACACAAGGACAATGCACAACTCGACAGGACTTTAGAAAGTAACATATGGAATGACATGGAATTTAAAATTCCCTAAGGCATTGAAAACAATCCGTGCTGGCACACCATAGAATCATTATATAGTTGAACTCAATTTTAGGTGGTATAGCCTCAAGCATCATTAGGGTTGAACTTCTTCTCAAGAATTACAATTTAATTTGCTCGTTAACCAAAAGCCATGGATATTACATTCATCTAATGAGCTGTTTCATCACCAGAGTTTGTGTTGAAAATATCGCCTATGCAATTAATTTGTTGATTCATGGTGCTGCTAGTTGTTGGTCGCTTGCAGCAAGATAAATCTTTATCACAACCGTCACCCTTTTCCAACGCCCCCATGAATCTCTTGTCCAAACCCTTGGGGTTCAATAACTGCTGTCTCCATGAGAAGGTGTTCAGGCGCTGCTTTGAATCCACATGTCTTTCAATGCTGTCCCCCTCAATATTTTGTTGGTTCTCCAGTGGAGACTCTCCAGCACACCGAGAAGGACATTGTGATCCAAAATTGGCAGTATGAGAAATTATAGATAAAACAAAAATGCAGTGCCTAACCCTTTCCATTTGCTGGTCGCAAAACCTCTCTGCATCCTGTAAACACTGAAATGGAACATTTTATCCATTAATTCAGTAAATGAAGAATTTTATGAATAAAATATTAATTTTGTTGCTGTAATTTATGTAATTTCATTTACACGTATGGACTTCCACACATCCATACTTATTGGGACAGCACCGTGGCTAGAGAACTAGGCTCCCATTGCAAGATTCCAGCTTAGAACCTAAGCAGTGATGGATATGTTTTTGTGAACCCTGGATCCCATCTTGTGTGCGATGTGGTGAGCACTTAAATTGCAGTGCTCTGCCCTCAGGATGTGTGAAACTGGGGACACCTTGGTTCCTTTTGTTAAGAGCTGGGTAATGCCAATGCCAGGTGTTTCCCTTCACCCCACCTAAAGTTCAGTAATCCCTCTCTTGCCAACCTCTTCGCCAGTAGTCAATGGAACAAATGACTTTCATCGGATGTCGCCTTCTCTAATAACCAAGCAACTTTAATTACATATAAAGATGTGTATCTAATAACATATGTAATTTGCCAATGGTACTGGGATTTTACATTTTGGTTATTTTTTCTGAATACATTATTCTCTCATTAAGTGGCACTTCAGCCAGTCTTTTCCCTGACTTTGCCCTTGACCCCGATTAAAAGACAAAACTCATCGTTATATCTTATTCTCAGGTTATCATTTTCATTTAAATATGGAGGGCCCGCATCAGTTTTTAGGAGGGACAAGTTCATCAAAGTGAGTTTCGAGGAAAATTTATTACAAGTTTCCAATATTTCTCCATAAAATCAGCTACACTCACAGCCTCTTTGAGAGCTACTTTGAGAAAGACGTTGAAGTGTATATTAGTTGTAAATATGCATATGCATTGAATTTATCGATTAACCCCTGAAGCAATCTATCATGGGGCCCTTGGGACTCTGGGCCCTTCTTATACGAATTTTCTTTCTACGTTCTATCATAGTCCTGCAGGAAAACGTGATGTTTCAATGCTAGAGACGGGTATATCCTTTGCAATCAAGTCTATGGTTGTCAAGGAAATATGTTATTTTTGATTTCAGATAAAAATGTGAGATTTTTCAGCTGAAAAAATGAATTTCTGACAACTTTGAAGGGTAGAAGAAAATCGATTGATAAAATTAGCAACTTCCTTTATTCAGCCATCCGATAAAAAAATCCTAGGCCTATATCTTGAGTGAAAGTACTTTTAAAAAGCAAAAAATGAAACCACTGCACCGAACACAATGCTTAACATGGACCACCAGGGTTACCTTCGGGGATCCTTAGGGCTTTTTAATATAGCATATGACACAAACAGATATTTATTCTATCTACATGCCAAATTTCAGCTCAATGGGTCCAGTAGTTTTTGCGTGATGGAGCAACAGACAGAAAGAGACCATTACATTTTTATACATATTAGTAAGGATCACACACTTAACCCTGGAAAAAAGGGTTTTGGTTAATTGAACCCTACAGTGTTTGTTGACTACCAGTAACAAACATGTCTACCAAATTTCATCAAAATCGGTCCTATGAGAACTGAAGCCATGCAGAGGCAAATATATAACAATTTGAACTTTCGAATTGATTCTCCCCTGCACTAAAATTATTTAACTCTAGACAATCCAATAAATTATGGGCTAAGAAATGAAAAAAACATGGACTTGGCCCTCTTTAAACTGAGCCATTTATCTCTTTCTTAATTTCCATCGCTCAATAACACTTAGGGCACTGTATTCTGACTCTTCCATGGCCCATATCTCTGAACCATAGGTGAGAACTGGTCAGACCAGAGTCTTACATAGTTCAAGATTTGTATTTGTGTAATCAGCTGCCCACACAGCTCGCGGACATCTCTCGGATATCTTGCCGGGACACTGTGCTCTCACTTAGATATTCTGTATCCCCCGCCGCGCCGACATTAATATGACATCCCTGGGATATCCGAATGTCTGCACGTATGATGGATGTCCCTCCATGATGTGTTATAGCTAGTGTTGGGCACCTCGAAAAAAACGAAACGTTTCAGACGTTTAAAAAGTTTTAAAGAAAAACGTTTTTTTCATTCGATTCGAAAAGAATGTGGAAAAACGTTTTTTTTTATTAAATTGAGAGGTGGCGTTCTTCATAGAATATTCGATTAATTTAGTATCCTGATTGTTATCTTTTTCCGTTGACCTGTCCTAATGGCTTATAATGAATGTATTTACCTAATTTTTACAACGATTTTAAAAGAAACATTAGTGAACATTGGTATCCTGCATCAATAGCAAGTATAAAATTTGGTTGTCATTATGCCTCCTCCAATTCCCCCTTTCGAAGCTGTTAGCAGTATATGCTTGGAGCCAGCTTGATCTTGATCAACATCAAAACGTTTCATGTGCCTCGGGTTCAACCCACAAGGAAGAAATTTGTTGAGAATGCAACTATGTACCAATGCTGATGACAAATAAAGCAATTTTCCCATTGAATAATCATTGCTCACTAAAACTTATTAGAGTATTCTTTTCTGATGTTAAATCTCGCTTGGAAAAATCCCCTTTGAAAGTACTATTTTTCAGAATTGAATACCAAATGTTCAATTGTAAAAATGACGAAATCCAATTGTACGGTACAATTGTAAAATTTACAGCTGCTACCTTAGTGTAGATTTGGCTTTTGTTTGTAGCGGGGGTTAATATGTGACTTATATAACCTAATACCTTAGCGTAACTTAATGTATAATAATAAAATGACTATTGGGACTAAACAGTCCCCGCCTAATCCGAGCAGAAATTCGTGGTTTGAAGATTCCATACAAAACTGAATTAAATAGTAATAATTTCTGGTGAAACAGCTTCCTTAAAACTGGAATGGAAATTAGAATAATTGCTAATCCCTGCTGATAACTACGTAAAAATAAGATAAACTGGCTCTATATTTTCAAAAGTTCTTAATTATGACGGTACGGTAGAATAAATATTTTCTAGACGTTCGACGCTTTGGCTCTTAAAGCTTAATTGAGATCGGGATTAAGTTTTTAACGTTTGAATCAATTGCTTATGTGATTGTCAAATATCAATGAAATAACGTACACTACCATGCAGAGGTACATTTTTGAACTGGAGAAGTTTGGCGATTGAACTGCAACATTCCCGGTATTTCGCTAACTTTCGTTGAGATAAAAAAATTTCAACTCGGTAAGTAGGTTGCTACTGCTCCCTACTTCTACGCATTATTAAATACCGAGAATCCTCGTTCACAATTAGTCGGATTTATATTTACTGCCTCAAGGACGTGGCTACAATGTTTATTCGGTAGCATTTACTCATCAGTAGTTCACGAACGGTGCTTTAACATTGAGTCCATGGATTTTCGTCCGATTATTACTAATGTGAGATTAAAGTAGTGTTTAATTGTTCTCCTAACCAAAAAAATTACGGTAGTGATATTATTCACTGTCCCTGTTAACGAAAATAAAGATATACATCACGGTTTTCTTAGCTCCATATAGTTGAGCGAGTCGTCTGCTGCTACCGCTGAAATCCGCATGACGTGCTGCGAGGAACGGCCTCATTTTGGTCACGGAAACTACCTACCTTGTATTAGTAAAACCATGCATAAGAATCAATGCCCGATTACGAGCTGAGCAGCCAGCTGCGTCGCTGGCAACGTGGCCTGGCCACCTCGTCTAATAAGGGCCTTAGTAGACTATATGAGCGAGTTGGCTTGGTATATTTCTTCCTCAAAGTATCCCAATATGGGTTAGTATACGCCGGGGAAATTTCAAAGGAACTTTCAATTGGTTGCTCGACTAAGAGACAAGCATCGTATATTGGGTAATTAAGGACATGTATGAAGATACCGCTCATAGATACCTATGCAAGTTCAGCAATATAAGAGGGGACAGTGCTGAGAGATAAATTCCCATAGCCAGCTTAACTTAACATTTTGACTAACTGCGATGCCCTGGTTGTCCACTGAGATGTGAAAATAATGGAAGAGGATGGTGAGTATTTCGTATGTCAAAATTGATGTCCGGCAAAGGAGCGCCCCCTTATGACAGGCAACATGAGCGAGGAAAGTTGATTTTTCGCATCCTCCAGGGGTTCATATGTGGGTTGGAAAACGGTTGAGTGGTTGTGACGGCCCTTAATAACGGTTATCTGCCGTAGCAATAGAGAAAATAATCATTATGAATACATTATTTGTGTTTCATGAAAAATTCAATGTCATATTACACAGTGATCACTTTTGATTCATAAGCTCTTTAACAACGCTGGCTGGGATCTTCTCCGTAATATTACTCAACTTGAAAACTGTTAGTTTCATTAATAATTTTTTTTCTAGATTATATTTTTTTTAAACCTGTATTATTTTTACTGTACGCTTAACCTCATCATTTACTGCAGGAAATCATAACTTTCTAGTGATCTTGTCTTCATAACGTCTTGTTGAATTCCTTCATTGAGGTCCATTATTTACAATGAAACCATAGGGAATCATGAGGGGAAAAATGTCCTTTAGCCTATTGCATTCAAGGCAATCTAGTGAAAAAGTCTCCGGGTTACTTATTCTTTACTCATCAGACTATCATACTCCATGATACTTCTCGAACCTTGTTTTTTTGTCCTTTTTTTGCGTTCTGCATTAGCAATGCTTAGTAATACAGACGCTAAGGGCAAATAATTCCAAATCCACGAGCTCCTCATTTCTAAACCACCAATGCTCTAGAAACTTGTTCCCATCGCCTTTAGCAGTTTTTTCATAACACAATTTTAGCGAATCATTTTTCCCAGGTTATTTCAATGGTACTCGTATTAGTAGCGGACTTTACATAAGGAACAATGATTCGTGAATAAACTAAGTTACCGTGTTCATTGCTTTTTTACCCACTCTCCCCCCTTCGTTGTCAAACCGTAGTATTTTTCCCAGCCCCTCCTCCCGACATGTAACGTCTCTGCTAATGAAACTTTTAATTCAAACATATTTTCTCAATTATTGAGTGAGGTTTTTTAGGGATAGGTTGAAATAAGACAAATAAAGTAGTTGAACTAGATATTATGGAACTATCTATTCTCAATTGGAACAAGTAATATTCATTTTCAAATTCTATAAATCAGCCATGAATCACGGCACAAGGTGCTGTGGTCGTCTACTTCGTTCTGTCCCCTTCCCACATTTCTGACTGCCTTGAAAAGTGTTGTCATGAGGTCGTTATTCAACCCGTGAGAAGGTTAAAATATAAGAAATTTGATGGTATTAAGACTTGCAACATTGTATAGGCAATGATTCAGTTACATTGAGCTGACACCCCGCGCACCCTTTCTCATGTTAAGGTCTGTAGTATTGCCGACGCGATGATGACGAGTAAGAAACGTAAATAGGCACATTGTAACATCTACGTTACTTTGAGTTAACTCCCCACCCCTCCACCTCGTTACCCACCGTAGGTTTTTAGGCGGCTCCCTCCCCCCCTAAGTTGGTAACGTAGTTTATGCACGATCTGTAATAGCTTTACAGCATGCGGTAGCATATATTAAAAAGTCAGATTATGTTAAAAATATTGTCAGATGTGTAGAGGTGTATAAAATTTCTGAGCAGTAAATTCAGTTTGTTCTAAACCGAGAGGGTTTGAGCAGTTTTGATAAACCTTTTTTAACTTTTATTATAATATATACCTAATTACTTCTCCCAACATGTCACTATTCCACCAAGTAGAGTCAGCATCAGTTGAAAAATACTCTCTATATTTAAAAACCCCTGTTCCTTTTAATCAGATAATTCCAACTTAATTCACGGAATAATTATCATATAAAATTCAGATTTTTAATCAATACAATACTTTTGACACGCCCCTCTAACTTACTTGGTCTTCAGGGTCCTTAGGTGAACTCCAAGTGGAGGTAACTCCCTGAGTAAAATTAAAGCAGGGTGAAGGAATACGCTTAAGTCATTTCAGGGTATAAAATGTGAAAAAAAACCGATTCAGAAGAGGTACGCGCAGAATCAATTACAACACAGAATTGCGGTGCATGATAAAAATTACTACTATTAGCTATAGATTTTTTTGCCCGATAGATTTGCGAACACTGTATGAATATAAAAGGGTCGCTCTGAACTGCCTTTCGAAGAAAGATTTCTATCATTTCAGATCCTAATTTAGGTATGTGTTTTACATTCATTCAATCGCAAATCCCCTTTCTTGATTTTTGTGGAGCATTTCATTAGCCAAATGCAGTCTCGTGCTAGCTTACCAAAAGTTAACTGACGTGATGCCGGCTGGCCAACTACAGTAATTTTTACTCAGATTTTTCTCTTTATTTTCTTCTCCTTACAAACTATCTTATGTATGCTCCTTTCGGGCAGCCTAGGTCTTAATCAATTTCATTCTTCTTCGTGCTACTCAAATGAAAGACTGTCCTAATACCTTGAAAAATAAAATATAAATACTCACTTTGCTATAAAACCAAGGGTCTATATGGGACATGCCTGTCTTTGGACAATCAGCCGGATATTTTTTAGGTATACTTGCAGTAGAAATAATGTGACGAATATCTTCAATCTGAAAAAAGAAATTAAGTATATTATGATTTTAAGGAATAATCATTCATGTATCTAAATACAAAATAAACCTCAATAATTACAGCATCTATTTCCAACAAATTAGTCTCATTCTCCTTAGCAAATATCAATGTGTTGAAAATTACTTAGCGAACAGTATTAACTCATTGCTTTCTTGAATTGGTGACAGCATATGCTAAGACAATGATCAAGCGTGCCCTGTTTATTACATCTACGCATAGAAACCCTCATAACATGAATAATGACTTATTATGAGGCAATTTTCATTTGTTGAAAAATATAAATTGGCATACCTGTCTGCTTTGCTTGGAAATATCTAGGTGAGATGGCAATGATGTTGGTTTTACCATAGCTGAAAAGAAAGACAAATCGTATACTGTTGACAATTTAAAATTAATCAAGTGTGAAAAAAACGATTCAGGTATGAGAAGCGTATTAACGTGATACCTAATGGGTGAAGTAACACTGTGGAATTACGGCATTGTGAAAGAATTAGCACTTCCACACAATTTTTGGATTCGCTGAGTGGTTTCGTTGTTAAAACATTACCATATTTAAAATATCTAGTATTGGAAGTATTTGAATTCTGATGATGATGTGTTAAACATCAAAATCGTTCAGTTAACTAAAAAAACTGTTTGGAATAGTGCCAAATATTAATCATTGATTGACAGTTTTAGTGATAATGTTTTAAACATAAAAATTGATCAGTCTTTTAAAAAAAATCTATGGAATAGTGCCAAATCTTAATCATTGATTGACAGTTTTTGTGACCATTTTTTAATGCATTTGGAAGATAAACTTACTATTTGCTTCAAACTCCTTGGATATTTGGTCAAAAAATTCTCGAAGTTCTTTATAACTTTGTAATTCATTTTCAATTTGCTCCTTTTCTTCTTTAATTACCTAGAATAAATTTCTGCAATATTACCTCATCTTTCAGTATGTTTCTGTGTGTTTCAGAACTTTAAGTTACGGATATATGAGAATAATTAATTAAAAACTAAGGAAAACGATAAATTACAACATATACTAATGCGTTCGAAAACGTCAGTTTATGAAATATATTTTAACAAAATAAATAAATATATTTACACGAAATATTTTTGGAACTTAAAAGAGAAATACATTATTCTCAAAAATAAAATATCCATTTTTAATCAAAACAATAATTCAAAGCAGAAATAAAATCTTACATCGGAAGCCTTGTTTAGTTCTTCCGAAAGAATGTGGATGGAATTTTGGATCTTTTTCTCCAAATCTAAGGAGTGAATTCAAAGTTTAGTGATACATAAATAAAATTACTTAAACAAGGTATATCAAATTCTTTATGAAACTATTGTCGAAAACAGTTAACAGCATTTTTAAGGGTTTTACCTTCATCTTCTTCACTGTCTTGATCCTTTTCACTGGCATCATCTTCGTCAGATATTTCAGCGAAGGTCTGCACAATATCCACTCTTACATCATTTTCATCTAGAGATTTCTTTATGGTATCAATTATATTCTCTTGCATGGAATTTTGCTCGGCATCGCTCTCCGTTCTGTAGAGGATTTCCAAAGAAGTTTCAAACGTAGACTCATCTTCAAAATTTTCATCGTCGGTAAAAACAGCTGAGGCAGATCCATCCATTTCCAGCGGCTTCATTTCAAAGTCAGTAAACGGCTATGATATCTCAAATTTGAATCTAGATACAACTCATTTATACCGTAGCAATAGTTTTTGCTCATTAATATCTCGGTAGAATAGTTCAAATATCAGGATCGTCGGAATAAATTTAGTGTCAGAATTAGTAAAAGATAACGGTGATTGAAATTGTGTCAACAATAAAGGTAAACAAAAACTGAACCAAGGTTAGCAACATAAAAATGGTAAACATCTAAATAGTGATCTGTTACCTCGGAGGGAGGGGGAGACGTGAGAAAGGAGAAGGGAAGGGGACTGGTGGGAAGCGGGAATGAGGGTGGGCTATTGGTCAGTGGGCCAAATTTAGCCCGGGCGATTCAAATGGTATTAAAATCCAAATGAATTCCATCTCGCGAGTCCTCAATTCGATATTAGTTGCTGATTCGGGGAGGGCTTCTATTATAAAGAGAGACCAAGAAACATTTATTGAACGTTTTGCGATGGGAAACGATATGTTTAGGAAATGAAGGGTGGACATTTGGTGGAGTGGCGGTGCCCATTCATTCGTACGGAGAGCGGGGTAGTACACTCGCCAACTTAGAATGCTGGGCAAAAATTAAATGAGGGACGGTATATAGACGATATTTGTGGAAGTAAATTGACTGCTTAGGAAGCATGAAGTAAATTGGCTGCATATTTACATGATCCAACATATGAGAAACTCATTCGCACTCTTTACCTTGAGAAAGATAGGTCTGTAGACTGTCCATCAAAATATAGGAAGTAAGTTTTTATAGTAAGTGTCATTCGTGTGTGTCTATATTTTTATCGGCCTTATTTAATATCACTCTAGTAATCCTTCACGTAGTTCTGTGTGTATGTTCTCTCTTTGCATTATTTTCCTCCCTTGTTTTATTCTATATAGCTCCTAAAACGCGTTAACACTAGAACCGCATGAGTTTTCGAAACCCCTTAATACGCGTCCGGGACAAATATGTCCCATTGGTATTTCGACATTTTATGGGTCTGTGATTCGTCTAATTTCTTCAGGAACGGTCGTATTTGTGGAAGTAAGTTTACAATTCAATCAAAGGTGAAAGTATTTTATTTTAACATCATGCATACACAAAAAAAATTTTAATTTGATTTTTTTTATAAAATATGACCTGAATCTGAACTTAAAATCATGCGCAAAGTATCTCATTTATAAAATATTCAGTGTAGGCATATTTCTGTAAATTACATCCGAAAGAGAACGTTATTTCACTCCATACAAGCTCATGCGATTAAGGGAGCTTTACCAAAAAGTAAGTAGTGCTATAGGCATGGTATAGGTATGACTATAGGTACTTAAGCATATTGAAAATAATACTGATGGAACCTATTCCTGCTATGAATGTAAATACGTATGTATATTGATTTATTTTACAAATGCATTACATATCAAATTAATATTATTAAAAGAGATATAAATAATAGCATTCTGGGTTGGTCATTATGCCCCATGATGTACTTAGATATTTATTCTTTCATTTAGGATTCCAAGATGCGCAGACATAAGAAATTGTGGCAACCCCTTACTTGCACTCTATGATTTTGAGCATGATGCACAATTATTGTGAGAACGTTTTCCTTCTTCACAAGATTTGTGTACCTGGCTGCGCTGATGCGGACCTTTTTTATTTCAAAAGAACCACGTTACCGGATAGAACCTTAGTATCTACTGCTACATCAGTTCCAATATGTACTACAGGATGCAAGGAACTTATAATGCTCGCTCCGATGTAATCATTAAAACTTTGTAATATTCCACACTTTTATTATTAGTACAAGCCTGACCAGTTTCATTGCAAACACATCATCATCAAAGGCCAAAATTGCCTCTGATGGTGATGTGTTTACATTGACACCGGTCAGGCTTGTACTAATAATAAAACAGTGTGGAATATTACAATGTTTAAATTATTACATCATGTCAAAATTCCACAAAATCAACCCTTCAACCAGCTTGCATAGCTCGCTCTGTTTACTTATAGATATTTTAGTAGCGCAAGGGAGGTAAAGAAGTTGACAAAAGCAATATTTATTTCTTTATTTAAGTAAGGGACTGCTACCTTTTTCATTATAAATTCAATTAGACGTTTAGAAGAAGAGCGATTTTCATATTTGTCCAAAGTAAAGAAGGCATTAAAAATGAATTTAGAATCTTTATCGACGGCCATCCAGTACTTTTGCCAATATTTGTCAGGCTTAGAAGCCATAAATTGAATGAATCAACATCTTCATTTTGAGGGAAAAAACGACTCAAATACAGAAAGGTCATTTTACCTCTATTCCATTGTTATCAGTGGCACCCCTAAAACAGAGAAGACCCAGAAATGCATCGAACTCTTTCAAAGGTATAGACCAATCAACGGATCCCAGCATCCTATTAGCCTCTGTTTCAGTGCATTTTGGTATGTGCTTTAGAGTATATTCACGAATGGACAAACGCCAGTTACCTGTAAAAAGACCGGGAATTACATGACTTTTGAGGTAGGGATAAGGACCGTGAACAAGCGAGATGGGAATATATGGACCCTCAAGGTCATTTTTCCCAGAGTTGTCTGAAGAATCTGCTGTGGACTCTATCGCACAAAAATCCCTAGTCCCTAAGGCGAATACTATCTCCTTCTTCGCCTTTTGATCCATCTTCCGGATAATCATTTAGAAAAGCCACGATTCCCTCAGACATTATGCCATAATGACGATCCATGATGTACTGATTGGGAATTCCCTTTGATTACGTTTCCATGGGCGCCCATACACGGGGCAAGGGAGGGCCGCGGCCCCCCCTCCCCTCGCCTCCCGAGAAAAATAAAAAAGGGAAGGGAAAATTTTATTTATTTATTGCCTATGCATGATTAAATTAATATTGGAGCAACAAATTTGTAAAATTGTCATTCAACTAAGATATTTGTACTCCTGAGACCTCAAATTTACTAAACTTTCCGGGAGAGGGCTCCTCGGACCCTCCCTTTTCATACCTATGGCTTGCCCTTCCCCTGGAATATATTGTATAGGCACCCATGTACGTTTCTATAGCATCTAGAGACCACTTCGGCATGTCTATACACCCATTGTAGACAGAACGTGCTAGCAGATGAGAAGGGTAGGAGAAATAGACAAATATGAGCGATGTGACAACATATTGCGATTTGTGTCATCTATCTCGCTGAAAAGTGCTACTATCAGACGCCTCTGGCAGGCATATTGTTACAAGTAATGTGTCACGGTTATAGAAAGTATTTGCAATGATAGAACTTGAGTGGAGACTACAAGATAATTGCATAGCCTCGAAAACCTACGTGCAAACTATGGTTCTTTGTGACTACGTAACAATGAAATATTCTTTAAATTGAAATAAAATAGTCAAAGCACAGTTTAAAGTTATAATGCAAACCCATAATCAAATTTTCCGAGAGAATAATAAAAAATCAACAACCACTAATTACAATAAAAGACAAACAGAGCTACTTGCCTCTATGGGATAAAAATGTCCCATCAGCAGTTTTAGGTATTTCTAGTTCTCTCTCAGAAGCTATGAGCTCAAAGAGGACAATGCTTTGCCAAAGTTGTCTACTCCATAAATAAATAAAATTCAGATAATCCCAAGTTTTCACGAAAAATATTAAAAACTGCCTATAGCGGAATCGCTCGGTGCCGTAAAAATTTTCCGTTTTGGACAAGTTTCCGTCATACACAGGTTTCAAGCACTACATAGGGATAACATATTCTTTAAGAGAAATCAACTGTGTACGCATTTTATTCACTCATAAAACTCAACACTCAATGCACACATAAACTCAATACACACATAGACAACATTGCCCTTAGATAGTTCACACCAAGTTTTCACTTATAACGGACTGTTTAATTTTCTCTCTGTACATATGTTTTTTCTCTGCGTAATTTGTACAGTCATTTACCAAACTTAAAAGACCAACGTCGTTGTTAACGAGACAACATTTTTTAATATCTTCCATGCTCTGAACAACCTCTTTATAATTGTTAATTCTTGTAGCCACGTCGTTTCCTTCTGTTTCGTCTTCTACAATATCGTCCTCTCCATCATCCTCACTGCACCCCTTTTCGCATACTAGGAAGTCAGCATTAAAATCACCAGAAGTGGTCGCTAAGTTTTCGTCTATCATTGCAAAGTCTGTCACACTCATTACATCACACTCCATAGTAGAAGCGAGGTCATCATCAATGCCTGCATTTGAATCACCACTATGTTCGTTGATTATGTCTCCATCACAGAAAACAAAGCCAGCTCTGTAGAAACATTTTGTGACGCTTTCACTTTTGACACTATTTATTGCTCTAGTCAACCAATTTATGGCATCCAGAACTGTTATTGATTTAGCTACTTCACTAATTTTGTCGGTTGACTCCACAGCTGTTAAAAGAGATTGTATCAAAAACTTTCTGTTATGAAATTTGACGTTACAAATAACCCCCTGGTCCATGGGTTGCGTTTTGCTTGTGGTATTCGCTGGGAACCACGCAAGTTTCACATTTGACCGATTTAGATGAGGATGACAAGTGGCATTGTCCAAGAAAAAATTACCTCTCGTCCGGCTGATTTCATTCTCCGGTTGAAAGAAAGCAGCCAGTCCTCCATTATCTTAGCCGTATTCCAAGCTTTGGAGTTGTGTCGCCAGATCACAGGAAGGGATCCAATGTTTAAATTTTTAAAACATCTGGGTCGTGCGGCTTTGCCAATTACAAGTGGCCTTTCCATATCTCACTCCATGTTTCCGCAAATGAAAATGGTAAGTCGCTCTTTGGAGTATTTTCCTCCACTACATTTTTCACCTTTAAGAGACTTAGTTTTAGTTGGGATCGCACGGAAAAACAGTCCCGTTTCATCACCGTTAAATATATCCCGCGGATGGTAGTTTTTAATCAAATCTTTAATTTTAAATTTCCAGCTGGAAACTACTTCCATGTCCACATCATTTGCCTCTCCGAACACACTGTTCCACACAATATTATGACGAGCTCGAAAACTTTCTAGCCAGCCATTAGATGCTTTAAAATCTGTATTCCCCAATTTCATAGCAAACACTTTCGTTTGCGCTTGGACCATTGGTCCCGATAGTGGTATGTTTTTTGATATCGTCTGCACGAACCACTCCCAAATTAAATCGTTTACTTCTTCGTTCCTAGTTTTTCTTTTGGAGTTCAAATTTGAACCTGAAAGAGGAAAAAGATTTAAGTTCCTTAAAATGTATTCTTACTAACTCATCCGTAATTATGCATACTTTAACCAATATTTGAAATAGCCAATTAGAATTGCCAGATATTTAAGAAGATCTTTTGTCTAGGTGATTGCGAGTAAAAATGTGAATAAAAATTAAGTAAAAGACAGTCAATATCTCAAAAATTGATTATTTATTCTGAAGATATGTTTAATTACCAACGATTCACAATTTTGCATTCATATTTCTTTAAAATGTTCACAATAAGCCACATGAATGGCACTTCAAAGCATTAAAAAAACCATATCGAAATAAGTATTTAACTCATTTTCTTATTTTGAAGTGGAAGAGAAAAGTTATTGTGTAAAATACATTATTTTTTCAGTACCATTGGGGATGACTTCATTTTTTAATATCAAATTCATCATTGATATTGAAAAATGAAATCATCTCCATTCTAGATAAGAATCATTAAGAAATGAAAGAAAACATAAATGCATTCACGCTAACACCAACCTTTAGCGTATTCAGCGCGCAGCACTTTCTTATTCTTCAACGTGCTGTACACCTGCGTTTTTCCACATTTGAATTTCTTTTGCACCTCTTTTGTGTTGCACTGATTCCTTTCGATGAGATCTAAGATGGCAATTTTGTCCTGCAAACTCAATGCGTTTCTTTAAGACATTTTATTCTCGTTATGGATCCACTTACACCACTCGAGGTATTCACTGCGGGCACCAGGAAATGAACATAGTCGCGACGAGTGCGAATTTATGTGGCGCAATAAATGGGAAAATGTGGGAGAGGAACAGGGAAAGGGTTGTGTAGGCACGTTGATTGGCTTGGCCTACTGGGTGGGTGTGAATGACAGTTGACCTCTGAAGAACGGGCGTAATGGCAGATGAATGGCGGAAGGAGGAATGGATGGGGAAGGAAGGACGGGGGAAAGTAGGAAATATGGGGGAAGGAAAAAATGACCTGGAAAATCAGGTAAGTAAGATTGGTCATAACAATTAAAAAAATAACAGCATGAAAAGATCCCCCCCCCCCCCCAGTTCAAGGATCAGCTATCTTCTGGCACTTGCACCAACCCGCACCTTTGGCGATCTTTCCGATAGAGTGACGTGTTTCCGATTTTCAACCCCCGATTCCGATTTCCGTTTGCCTAGCTAAAAAGACTCCTGGGCGTCCTGCGGCGCGTAAAAATCGAGCGAAAAATAGCAGAAGCGTGAGATGGAGAAGAACGGGAGGGTGGAAACATTTTGGTCAACCGTCAAGCCCCCCTACCGTGTTCCTCAACAAACAGGTAGTGGCATTCCCTTCTATTCAACTCCCTCCCAAACATTCCCCTCCTTGAGGTCATCCTTGAAATTTCAATTCCGAGAAGACTTAGCATGGCAATCCGTGTGTTCTAGTAAAAATTGCAATTCAGTAATACACAGGTGAAAAACTCACGACTTTGAACAAAAATCATTCCGTTGCCGCGTTGAGCAGGTTCCGTTAAATGCAGGTTCACTTACATGAGAATTCGTATGTCGCAGGTCGGGACCAAGAAAATTTTCCGCTATGGACAAGTATCCGCTTTATACAGGGTCCGTTATAGGCAGTTTTCACTGTAGATATAGTTGATTAAAATTTGAAATGGGACAAAAATGTCCCGTCCGCGGTTCTAATGTTAATGACTAAATTGGTTCAGATACTTAATTCATAACGTTCAATACCATTATACAAAGAAAAATAAACTCCAACTCATGTGTAGTTACTTAATACCTAGTTATCACCTTAGAGGCTCCCGTGAAAATAATTTTTGGATTATTTCAGGTTTCCAGGCACCTCTCACTGTCATAAGAAATCATCCAGCTTACTAAATACCACTAAGATGTAATCCTTTATTTTGGTAGTATAAATATATCAAAAACGTTGATTTTAATAAGCTCCTTAAATTTATCGACCCGTACGTCATTTCTTGCAGGAATTCAGTTCTGACCCTCAATTGACTTTAACAAGTAACCTCTTTTGGAACACGCATGCTCTCAAAATGTCAACCATAGTCAATAAAATGATTGGTTGGTTGAAATATCAAAGAGAATTTTGTCCTCATGCCATTTGAAAACAGCTCATTTATATTCTCATGTTTCCGATATTTACTATTGCTCGCCGGTTTACTATGACTTAAACGAGAAATTATAAAGCATTGCACAAACTTTTAGTCGTGTGTACGATACATATGCGTTCCTGAAATTCGGAATACCGGAATTGCCCATGACATCTCCAATTTCGACTAAAGTTGTGGGACGTATTTCGTTTTTCTACAATGTTGGTCATGCTCAATTTTATTTTGCAAAATATGTATCCATTTCCCTAGTTCATGGAATATATATAATCCAGCTACTCCTAAATATATGTTAGGTTTATTCTCGTTTGTGCTATTTTTTCTAATTTAGATATGGCCTTAAAATCACGCAAGATTTATTTGCAATGGGAGTATGCTAGGAAGGAAAGATTATCATAAATAGGACGATGACACGAGATATTAGTGATTCAACGGCACTGTCCCTCTTGACGTACGTTCCTTCTACATACACTTATGTGGCTTGACTATCACAAAATGCACAAAAGCAATCCAATACGCTGTACTTTCAGTAACTTTAGGATTGAAATTACGCTAGTAATTTGTTCCGCAAAATCCTATTTAGCTTGCATCCATGAAACTTCAATTCCAAGTTGTACTGAATAATGCTTGTGGCCGCCTTGGGCGCCGACATGTGTTTATAAATTCTGGAGATGAAAAGTTACATCTAATGAGAACTACCTTTTCGTTTGGATATTTCTCATTCCAGTCGGTATGTATTTATGGCACGGTTGCAAATAAAATCTTTTTCATTCGATAATAATTTCACCTTGTCCACACACTTTTTAAACCTTAATGGGATATTTCTCCGACAACTGAATTTTATTTTTAAATATATATAATATTGATAAATGCTTCTTCAGAAAGTGTTTATTTTCAAGTCATGCACAATGCTCCTTTCTTAGGTATAATTTTCATGGTTTCCCTAGCAAAAGAAGGAGATACAGCCCTTTTTGGATTCTAGCAGCACGCCATGATTTTCAAAGAATATCCATTTCTAACCTTTCACTGCAACGAAAAACAGAATCTAACTTTTCCCTAAAGTGGTGTTACATCTCTCTGATTTCATCTTCATATAAGTACCTAAGCCAATTTTGAATCAATGGTCGTGAAATCGGTGTGTTAGGTTAAAAAATGTTTCCACTTTTTCCGAGGACATTTAAAAGTATCGCAACCCCTAAAAATTCAAATTTCCGTTACATTTCCAATTACGGTTAGATACCGGTGAGGAAGGCTATCTGCGAGTAGTGACCCTGGTACAGGCGTGACCAGATCGTGAATGGAATGGTTGGAGAGGAGTTAAAAAAATCCATAATTATTGATGATGAATAAATCTCCAATTGGCATAATAAAATATACATGCATAGTTATGAGTGAATTGTATGGCATTAGATTCACATAAGCATGCACGCAAACACCCGTGCTTTCATACTAAACTGACAAATACCCCACCCCCAAAGAATCCCTGGAACCGCCGCTGCATCTGACAGCTGTGATATCGGCCGTAATAGTCAAAGAAAAATATTTTCAGAGAAACTCATAGTTGAAGAAAATTACGTCATACGATGACTTATTATTATTTAGTATATTCATACCCATTCTTATGCAATTTTGAGCAGTTATTACATCATAAAAAGAGTGGGCCATTTATTCCAATAGACTCGATTTCTTAAGCAACTGAGTCAGCGAGCTTGAAGATCTGTCGGTTGAAACAGAGGTCTTACGGTGGAATGGAGAGGGGACCATCATTGGTCAATTTGCGCTCTTGAAAAAATAATTCTCCAAAATTTTCCTCCAATTTTATCCGTTTTGTTATTTTTGCGAAATCATTTTATCCTCATCCTTGAGGTTTTTCCACAGCCATTTTTTCATCAAAAATATAAGAATTATGAGCTGCATGTGCTCATTTTTTTAAGTACTGCGCTCCTTTTGATGATTAACGAGACATGTTGGTTGACGTGGATTTGTGAAATAGCTGGCTTTATTCAAATAGTAAAAGTTTTATTTGTAGATAAACAGAGACTTTTTAAGGATTTGTAGAGATATTTTGGGAATTAATATTATAACTTCTTAATACATTTTAGGTGCCCTCGGTATTCACACTGGGTAAGGTAATTGACTGGTGCCAACGCTTCGACCTAATACTCCTCTGTCATCACCAGGGCAATGATGCCTGGAACATTTATTATCCACCGGGAAAAAAGATCTTATGTAAAATTTCTTAGGGTTTCCCGGCGAATAATATCAGTCTCAGCCCTGACGACGATGAGGGAGTCACTCGTCGAAACGTTGACCTTTAAAAGCCTTACCCGGTGGCAAACCCTTGAAGATTTTACTAATAGGTCTTATGTAATTCTCAAAGTTTTGTAATTCAATTCATCGTGCACAAGTAAAGATTCAGATTTGTGGAAATGGACACATGTTTCTCTCGAATAAAAGTTAATCGTCGACGGACTTACTTTGTGGAACTTTTATGCAGTCGAAAACTACAAAGATTATTTCTTTTCAACGTTGGTTTTGTCGTTTTCCGCCATTTCAAATTCCCTAACTGAACAACGTAGACTCGAAACTTCTTCAGAAATAAAGTGTTTCCTAGTGATTAGTTGGACAGCGGACGGACGGTGATGTAGACCACCGTTTGGAGGGCATTGAATCCTCATCTTAGCAGGCCTTGCCAGGCTTAGTCCTGAAAGCCTGGCAATGCCTACGAAGTCTAACTCTTCGTCTTTCCGTTGACATCGCTGCGTTGAATATTCCATCAGAGGATTGCGAACGACTGGATGCCGAGTTTCAATTCATGCGTAGGGACTACCATCCTGTACTACGCGCAAAAATTAGCAAAGTTTCGCACAATTTTGCAAATTCAAAAGGACAACTAGCACTGGTGTGAAGATTAGGTTGAAGTTGTCCAAGAAATGTGTGACGGTGACCGTCACGTTAAAGGGTTCGTCTAAAATGAAGCAAAATAAATCCAACAAGGATTAGTTTTCATGGCAATGTAGGATAATTTTAGCATTTTTAAAAATAATAAGTGAGAAGATCATTGGTTTTTTTCAATTAATTTTTTCTTGTGAGACAGTATATTTAAGGCATTTGGGGCTTTCTAAGCGATGGTGTTCGTTTATATAGAAACTGCTGAGTAAGCACTAGGAGTCGCAATTTAATCAGTGAAGGAGATATTTATTTGGCTACATTTTTGAGAATTCAGACATGGTCAGATAAATATCACTAACCGGGCATTACGCGACGCTTGCCATCGCACAAGACACCATTGTGAATAGTGTGGTGCGACTGGTTACCGTCTCAATTTAAACCATGACATATACTAATCCATATGTCCTTCTTGCGTTGAAGAAGTCAGTTCAGACCCATGCATAAAAACATGCTGGATAACCCGCGATATTGAATCCCACAGGAACGCGGTGGTTTAAAGTCAATTTTGAAGCTTATAAGTGATTCTACATCGGATCCGCTGAACATAGAAATTCCAGCTGAATGAATATAGCTAAAATAACGAATTTATACTTAAAATAAAAATATTTGTATTTTTCAACAAATTATTCTTATGCGAGTCAAAAAGCCTGCTGAAACAGCCTTAAATATTAGCGAAATAGCGACAAGGTAATGAATATAGTAAAAAATTAAATAGAAATTAATCTGTGGATTTTTATTTTCAATGGAAAATTATGTTTAACTAAGATAAGAAATATAAATATCTAAATGTAAGAGGTTTCTTTGTATGCAACATTTTTGGTGACAGACACGGAGTTGTTGTTAGATGTTTCCCTTACAAGTATTTTGAGAAACACATACGCCAGAGCCATGTCAGTTAGTGAAGAATGAGTATGGGAGCTCGCTTTTTATCTATTGGCGTAATTCTGAATCACTACGCCTGGCAACAGTATACGAACGTGCGCGTAGCTTATATACAGGTAGTAGATGTAAGAGGCGTTTCGCCGATTTGCGGTATCATCAGATACGAACATATTCAGATAATTTTCTGTTAACTTTTTTTGTTTGTTGACATCATCAAGAGGAAGTTAAAGAAGCTGGGGTGAAGTGAATTCACCTGAAAAAATTACTGGGGAATTACAACTATTCCATAAAAAATAAATAAAACCTAGAAATACCCTGAGCGCATTTTAAAATATTAAAAATAAGAGTAAAAGGATAATAAGTTCAACCGTTAAAGGATATAATATTTGAGGAGCATGAAAAGAGATGACGATTTTTAGCTGTATAGGTACCTATATCAATGATTTATCACTATGAAATCTAGGTTTAGTATTTTGCAGAATTAACATATTACGAATGTAAATTTTGTAGCATATTCGTGGAGACCATAAATCATGCTAAGTAAACTTTTCACATATGAATAAATACGTCAAAAAGCGTATAATTTATTAGATATAAATAAATTCCTATACTCAATGAAATGGTTCATTTTACTCTGTATTAGGTGGTATCAGCTAGTATCAATTCCATCGTATTGTATTGGGTTTGGCCAGGAATTCCAGTATTTTATCACACACGTGTTGTGTTTTTAACACGATTCGAGATTCGGTAAAGAACGATTTGACCTTGTATCCTGAGTCTGATGCGTATAGTATTCTCTCTCGGAGTTCCCATAGATCGGACCCTGATATATATCGTCATAGGCGTAAGATAAAATGAAACGAGCGAATATAAATGAAGCTCACTAAAGGTGAGAGGCAATTGAAGGTGAGAAAGGGATCAACTTATGATAAATTCAACCTTCGTTTGGAGTTAAGAGATTTTCCTGATTATATGGTAAAGTCACAGGGGTAAGGAGACTTAGGAAAGTGAATATTCTACGACGAAATTATTGAAAAGAACCCAGTTTTGGGAATATGCAGCCAAATATTTTGTCACAATTTCCTAACATACGTGCCTGTAGTTGTAAGAAGTACACCGTTATGGTGAATTGAATGCTGTGCGAGAGAAAGAGAGGTACCTCACCAATTTGAAAACTTACTCGTGAACATTTTTGTTTTAAAAAATATTTTGGACACTGAAATAAAGAACGGCCAAAGATGGACATTTTTGATGAATTTCCCAAGGTCGTTTCTTGAGGCAAAAATGGATCTTACGGAGGTTCTGCCGTGACTGTGTGAGTCAAAACAAATACTAAATTCCACATTTTTTATATATTGTCAAATAAATCCTGCTTTCACTGATGCAATGCGTTAGCATTAGAAACTATTTGTCACGCGCCCACTGTAGGGTTAATACTGATCATGGGCTGTTTCAATATACCCATCTACCCTTTGGCGTTTCAAGTGCTCCAGGTATATTCCAGGTGGTCATGCAAGAGATACTCAAGAGATTACCAATGGTTGTGTGCTATCTGGATGACTTATTGATATCTGGGAAAAATGAATGCAAGCAAAGGGTAGAAATGGTGTTTACTGGACTTAATGAATACAGTGTGAATCTGTTGACTATCTTGGTCACATTATAAATGCACGAATCAAGCTTGCGGCAAGCTTGATTCTAGCTTACATTGCTATCTGGGCTGTAACCCTAGGTTCCCCATACTGGTTTCAGCGGACGCTTTATCTTATGGGGTAGTGGCCGTTCTTAGCCATATGATTGATTGTGTGGAGAAACCTGAGTTTTTTTGTGTCATATGCCCTTACTGTGGCCTGTATGGCCAAAAGTTTACATAAGTCAGTGACCACCAATCCCTCCGCCATATATTTGCACCTGATAAGGGAATTCCAACGGTGGCTGCTGCACGACTTCAAAGATGGTCCATTGTTCTGGCAGCTTTTTAATATAAAATTGTATATCGGAAATCTGCCTTGATGTGTCCTGCTGATGCAATAATCTAGGCTACCGATTAACTTCGAACACAGTGTGGAAAATACTCAAATGTACTTTCCACTAATTTTTCCTTGACACAGGGTAGTTGCAGCAGAAACTGACAAGGATGTATTCCTTGGTAAGGTCATGGATTTTACTAAGCAAGGCTGGCCAAATTATATTGATGGTCATGCCATTCCTCCATATTTCCGCCAGAGGTACCTATGAGAGATGAGATGAGAAGATATTGCTGCCTTTTAACGAGCAACAAGGCCCTAGAGTCCGTCAGGAGGTGATTTTAAAATTGTTGCATGATTCTCATCCTTGTATAGTATGAATGAAGGCATTGGATTGCCCCCAGGGGTTAAAAAACATTTTTTTAACCCCTGGGAAAATATGAGTTTTGAGATGAGTAAACTCAGTTTTAAAGGATAAAGTACAAATCAGTTAAATGTAAATTCCAGTAGTCAATGGAACAAATGACTTTCATCGGATGTCGCCTTCTCTAATAACCAACCAACTCTAATTGCATAAAAAGATGTGTATCTACTAACAGATATAATTTGCCAATGGTACTGGGCTTTTACATTTTGGTTATTTTTTCTGAATACATAATTCTATCTTTAAGTGACACTTCAGTCAGTGGGTCTTTGCCCTTGCCCCCGATTAAAAGACAAAACTCATCGTTAATTTGGTTAAGGTTTTAGGTTTATACCGTTGAAATGTATGAATCCTGAGATGGTTTATAGCGCTTATAGGTATTGAGTTTAGTTTTCTAGGGTTTACGGGTCTAAAATTTATGGGAATAGGTCTCATAAGTAGGTTACCTATTGGTTGAAATCCCTCGATTTTAAAAATATAGCCCGTCAATTTTGAACCTTCATGTTGAGTTATGAAGACCTGACACCAGATTCAAAATCAGCCACCGGAGAAACACTGATATACCGAATTTCAACTAAATCCGTTGATTTTTTTATTTAAAAGTTAATTCGAACCCAATATGACGTCGCATTTAATGCATTTTCAGCATCCATATTGTTTCCGCCATCTTGTATCAGCCTTATCGGATCCAGTTATTATTGTACATGTTTGGTGCTACAGCGGCTCTTATTTCAGTTACTATGTACCGTTTTTTTTAGTCAACTATCGTTAAATTTTAAATAGACAAATGGCTAATGGCATCCATATTGGTCGGCCATCTTTGAGTTTCAAAATTAACCATATGAATCCGATAAATAGTTGCCATGAGCTTCTGTTTAAGCCTATATAAGTTTAATTTGGATTTTTGGAATTTTGGTTTTAGGGGGGTCTCCATTGATCAGAGAATGCCCCATACAAATGTATTCATACCATACTTTATGGCAAATTGCACTACCATGATCACCACAATGATAATCCAAAGTGTGCTATAGATGTCAAAGATATTGTATTCTTTGTACACATGCATTTAATACATTTTTGTAACACAAATTCACAAACAAATATTAAACATCATTTACACAAGGACAATACACAACTCGACAGGACTTTAGACAGTAACATATGGAATGACATGGAATTTAAAATTCCCTAAGGCATTGAAAACAATCCGTGCTGGCACACCATAGAAAAATTATATAGTTGAACTCAATTTTAGGTGGTATAGCCTCAACCATCATTAGGGTTGAACTTCTTCTCAAGAATTACAATTTAATTTGCTCGTTAACCAAAAGCCATGGATATTACATTCATTTAATGAGCTGTTTCACCACCTAAGTTTGTTTTGAAAATATCGCCTATGCAAGTAATTTGTTGATTCATGGTGATGCTAGTCGTTGGTCGCTTGCAGCAAGATAAATCTTTATCACAACCGTCACCCTTTTCCAACGCCCCCATGAATCTCTTGTCCAAACCCTTGGGGTTCAATAACTGCTGTCTCCATGAGAAGGTGTTCAGGCGCTGCTTTGAATCCTCATGTCTTTCAATGCTGTCCCCCTCAATATTTTGTTGATTCTCCAGTGGAGACTCTCCAGCACACCGAGAAGGACATTGTGATCCAAAATTGGCAGTATGAGAAATTATAGATGAAACAGAAATGCAGTGCCTATCCCTTTCCATTTGCTGGTCGCAAAACCTCTCTGTATACTGTAAACAATGAAATGGAACATTTTATCCATTAATTCAGTAAATGAAGACAGTTTATGAATAAAATATCAATTTTGTTGCTGTAATTTATGTAATTTCATTTACACGTATGGACTTCCACACATCCATACTTATTGGGACAGCACCGTGGCTAGAGAACTGGGATCCCATTGCAAGAATCCAGCTTAGAACCTAAGCAGTGATGGATATGTTTTGGTGAACTCCGGATTCCATCTTATGTGCGATGTGGAGAGTACTTAAATTGCAGTGATCTGCCCTCAGGATGTGTGAAACTGGGGACACCTTGGTTCCTTTTGTTAAGAGCTGGGTAATGCCAATGCCAGGTGTTTCCCTTCACCCCACCTAAAGTTCAGTAATCCCTCTCTTGCCAACCTCTTCGCCAGTAGTCAATGGAACAAATGACTTTCATCGGATGTCGCCTTCTCTAATAACCAAGCAACTTTAATTGCATATAAAGATGTGTATCTAATAACATATATAATTTGCCAATTGTACTGGGATTTTACATTTTGGTTATTTTTTCTGAATACATTATTCTCTCATTAAGTGGCACTTCAGCCAGTCTTTTCCCTGACTTTGCCCTTGACCCCGATTAAAAGACAAAACTCATCGTTATATCTTATTCTCAGGTTATCATTTTCATTTAAATATGGAGGGCCCGCATCAGTTTTTAGGAGGGACAAGTTCATCAAAGTGAGATTCGAGGAAAATGTATTACAAGTTTCCAATATTTCTCCATAAAATCAGCTACACTCACAGTCATTGCTCTCGAGAACTGAAGCCATGCAGAGGCTAATATGTAACAATTTGAACTTTTGACTTGATTCTCCCCTGCACTAAAATTATTTAACTCTAGTCAATCCAATATATTATGGGCTAAGAAATGAAAAAACATGGACTTGGCCCTCTTTAAAACTGAGCCGTTTACTGTTGTGTTATAGCTAGTGATGGGCACCTCGAAAAAAATGAAACGTTTCAGACGTTTAAAAAGTTTTAAAGAAAAACGTTTTTTTCATTCGATTTGAAAAGAATGTTGAAAAAACGTTTTTTTTCCCATTAAATTGAGATTAATTTAGTATCCTGATTGTTATCTTTTTCCGTTGACCTGTCCTAATGGCTTATAATGAATGTATTTATCTAATTTTTACAACGATTTTAAAAGAAACATTAGTGAACATTGGTATCCTGAATCAATAGCAAGTATGAAATTTGGTTGTCATTATGCCTCCTCCAATTCCCCCTTTCGAAGCTATTAGCAGTAAATGCTTGGAGCAAGCTTGATCTTGATCAACATCACAACGTTTCATGTGCCTCGAGTTCAACCCACAAGGAAGAAATTTGTTGAGAATGCACCAATGTACCAATGCTGATGACAAAGAAAGCAATTTTCCCATTAAATAATCATTGTTCACTAACAGTTATTAGAGTATTCTTTTTTGATGTTAAATATCGCTAGGAAAAATCCCCTTTGAAAGTATTATTTTTTATAATTTCATACCAAATGTTCAATTGTAAAAATTACGAAAATCCAATTGTACGGTACAATTGTAAAATTTACAGCTGCTACCTTAGTGTAGATTTGGCTTTTGTTTGTAGCGGGTGTTAATATGTGACTTAGATAACCTAATACCTTAGCGTAACTTAATGTATAATAATAAAATGACTATTGGGACTGAAGTCCCCGCCTAATACGAGCAGAAATTCGTGGTTTGAAGATTCCATACAAAATTGAATTAAATAGTAGTAATTTCTGGTGAAACAACTTCCTTAAAACTGGAACTGAAATTAGAATAAATGCTAATCCCTGCTGATAACTACGTAAAAATAAGATAAACTGGCTGTATATTGTCAAAAGTTCTTAATTATGACGGTACGGTAGAATAAATATTTTCTAGACGTTCGACACTTTGGCTCTTAAAGCCTAATTGAGATCGGGATTAAGTTTTTAACGTTTGAATCAATTGCTTATGTAATTGTCAAATATCAATGAAGTAACGTACACTACCATGCAGAGGTACATTTTTGAACTGGAGAAGTTTGGCGATTGAACTGCAACATTCCCGGTATTTCGCTAACTTTCGTTGAGATAAAAAAATTTCAATTCGGTAAGTAGGTTGCTACTGCTCCCTACTTCTACGCATTATTAAATACCGAGAATCCTCGTTCACAATTAGTCGGATTTATATTTACTGCCTCAAGGACGTGGCTACAATGTTTATTCGGTAGCATTTCCTCATCAGTAGTTCACGAACGGTGCTTTAACATTGAGTCCATGGATTTTCGTCCGAATATTACTAATGTGAGATTAAAGTAGTGTTTAATTGTTCTCCTAACCAAAAAAATTACGGTAGTGATATTATTCACTGTCCCTGTTACCGAAAATAAAGATATACATCACGGTTTTCTTAGCTCCATATAGTTATCGAGTCGTCTGCTGCTACCGCTGAAATCCGCGTGACGTGCTGCGCAGAACGGCCTCATTTTGGTCACGGAAACTTCCTACCTTGTATTAGTAAAACCATGCATAAGAATCAATGCCCGATTACGAGCTGAGCAGCCAGCTGCGTCGCTGGCGACGTGGCCTGGCCACCTCGTCTAATAAGGGCCTTAGTAGACTATATGAGCGAGTTGGTTTGGTATATTTCTTCCTCAAAGTATCCCAATATGGGTTAGTATACGCCGGGGCAATTGCAAAGGAACTTTCCATTGATTGCTCGACTATGAGAAAAGCATCGTATATTGGGTAATTAAGGACATGTATGAAGATACCGCTCATATATACCTATGCAAGTTCAGCAATATAAGAGAGGACAGTGCTGAGAGATAAATTCCCATAGCCAGCTTAACTTAACATTTTGACTAACTGCGATGCCCTGGTTGTCCACTGAGATGTGAAAATAATGGAAGAGGATGGTGAGTATTTCGTATGTCAAAATTGATGTCCGGCAAAGGAGCGCCCCCTTATGACAGGCAACATGAGCGAGGAAAGTTGATTTTTCGCATCCTCCAGGGGTTCATATGTGGGTTGGAATTCGGTTGAGTGGTTGTGACGGCCCTTAATAACGGTTATCTGCCGTAGCAATAGAGAAAATAATCATTATGAATACATTATTTGTGTTTCATGAAAAATTCAATGTCATATTACACAGTGATCACTTTTGATTCATAAGCTCTTTAACAACGCTGGCTGGGATCTTCTCCGTAATATTACTCAACTTGAAAACTGTTAGTTTCATTAATAATTTTTTTTCTAGATTATATTTTTTTTAAACCTGTATTATTTTTACTGTACGCTTAACCTCATCATTTACTGCAGGAAATCATAACTTTCTAGTGATCTTGTCTTCGTAACGTCTTGTTGAATTCCTTCCTTGAGGTTCATTATTTACAATGAAACCATAGGGAATCATGAGAGAAAAAATGTCCTTTAGCCTATTGCATTCAAGGCAATCTAGTGAAAAGTTCTCTGGGTTACGTATTCTTTACTCATCAGACGACGCCTTTATACCCACTCTCTCCCCTTCGTTGTCAAACCGTAGTATTTTTCCCAGCCCCTTTTCCCAGCATGTAACGTCTCTGCTAATGAAACATTTAATTCAAACATATTGTCTCAATTATTGAGTGAGTTTTTTTGGGGATAGGTTGAAATAAGACAAATAAAGTAGTTGAACTAGATATTACGGAACTATCTATTCTCAATTGGAACAAGTAATATTCATTTTTAAATTCTATATTCAACCATGAATCACGGTGCAAGGTGTTGTGCTCATCTACTTCGTTCTGCCCCCTTCCCATATTTCTGACTGTCTTCAAAAGTGTTGTCATGAGGTCGTTATTCAACCCGTGAGAAGGTTAAAATATAAGCAATTTGATGGTATTAAGACTTGCAACATTGTATAGGCAATGATTCAGTTACATTGAGCTGACACCCCGCGCACCCTTTCTCGTGATAAGCTCTGCAGTATTGCCGACGCGATGATGACGAGTAAGAAACATAAATAGGCACATTGTAACATCTAATTTACTTTAAGTTAACTCCCCCCCCCTCCACCTCGTTACCCACCCTAGGTTTTTAGGCGGCTCCTTCCCACCTAAGTTGGTAACGTAGTGTATGCACGATCTGTAATAGCTTTACAGCATGCGGTAGCATATATTAAAGAGTCAGATTATGCTAAAAATATTGTCAGATGTGTAGAGGTGTTTAAAGTTCTGAGCAGTAAATTTAGTTTTTTCTAAACCGAGAGGGTTTGAGCAGTTTTGATAAACCTTTTTTAACTTTTATTATAATATATACCTAATTACTTCTCCCAACATGTCACTATTCCACCAAGTAGAGTCAGAATCAGTTGAAAAATACCCTCTATTCGAAAACCCCTGTTCCTTTTAATCATATAATTCAAACTTAATTCACGGAAAAATTATCATATAAAATTCAGATTTTTAATCAATACAATACTTTTGACACGCCCCTCTAACTTACTTGGTCTTCAGGGTCCTTAGGTGAACTCCAAGTGGAGGTAACTCCCTGAGTAAAATTAAAGCAGGGTGAAGGAATACGCTAAAGTCATTTCAGGGTATAAAATGTGAAAAAAAACCGATTCAGTAGAGGTACGCGCAGAATCAATTACAACACAGAATTGCGATGCATGATAAAAATTACTACTATTAGCTATAGATTTTTTTGCCCGATAGATTTAAGAACACTGTATGAATATTAAAGGGTGCTCTGAACTGCTTTCGAAGAAAGTTTTCTATCCTTCCAGTTCCTAATTTAGGTATGTATATTACATTCATTCAAACGCAAATCGCCTTTCTTGATTTTTGTGGAGCATTTCATTAGCCGAATGCAGTCTCGTGCTAGCTTACCAAAAGTTAACTGACGTGATGCCGGCTGGCCAAGTACAGTAATTATTGCCTGGAAATATTATGAGAATTTTTATTTGCTGAAAAATATAAATTGGCATACCTGTCTGCTTTGCTTGGAAATATCTAGGTGAGATGGCAATGATGTTGGTTTTACCATAGCTGAAAAGAAAGACAAATCGTATACTGTTGACAATTTAAAATTAATCAAGTGTGAAAAAAACGATTCAGGTATGAGAAGCGTATTAACGTGATATCTAATGGGTGAAGTAACACTGTGGAATTACGGCATTGTGAAAGAATTAGCACTTCCACACAATTTTTTGATTCGCTGAGTGGTTTCGATGTTAAAACATTATTATATTTAAAATATCTACTATTGGAAGTATTTGAATTCTGATGATGATGTGTTAAACATCAAAATCGTTCAGTTAACTAAAAAAACTGTTTGGAATAGTGCCAAATATTAATCATCGATTGAAAGTTTTTGTGACGATTTTTAATTCATTTGGAAGATAAACTTACTATTTGCTTCATACTCCTTGGATATTTGGTCAAAAAATTCTCTAAGTTCTTTATAACTTATTAATTCATTTACAATTTGCTCCTTTACTTGTTCAATTTCCTAGAATAAATTTCTGCAATATTACCTCATCTTTCAGTGTGAAAGATCTTTTAAATTACGGATGTATGAGAATAATTAATTAAAAACTAAGGAAAACGATAAATTACAATATATATTAATGCGTTCGAAAACATCAGTTTATGAAATATTCTTCAACAAAATAAAAATATATATTTACACAAAATATTTTTGGAACTTAAAAGAGAAATACATTATTCTCAAAAATAAAATAACCATTTTTAATCAAAACAATAATTCAAAACAGAAAAAAAATCTTACATCGGAAGCCTTGTTTAGTTCTTCCGAAAGAATTTGGAAGGAATTTCGGATCTTATTCTCCAAATCTAAGGAGTGAATTCAAAGTTTAGTGATACATAAATAAAATTGCTTAAACAAGGTATATCAAATTCTTTATGAAACTATTCTCGAAAACAGTTAACAGCATTTTTAAGGGTTTTACCTTCATCTTCTTCACTGTCTTGATCCTTTTCGCTGGCATCATCTTCGTCAGATATTTCAGCGAAGGTCTGCACAATATCCACTCTTACATTATTTTCATCTAGAGATTTCTTTATGGTATCAATTATTTTCTCTTGCATGGAATTTTGCTCGGCATCCCTCTCCGTTCTGTAGAGGATTTCCAAAGAAGTTTCAAACGTAGACTTATCTTCAAAATTTTCATCGTCGGTAAAAACAGCTGAGACAGATCCATCCATTTCCAGCGGCTTCATTTCAAAGTCAGTAAACGGCTATGATATCTCAAATTTGAATCTAGATACAACTCATTTATACCCTAGCAATAGTTTTTGCTCATTAATATCTCGGTAGAATAGTTCAAATATCAGGATCGTCGGAATAAAGTTAGTGTCAGAATTAGTAAAAGATAATGGTGATTGAAATTGTGTCAACAATAAAGGTAAACAAAAACTGAACCAAGGTTAGCAACATAAAAATGGTAAACATCTAACTAGTGATCTGTTACCTCGGAGGGAAGGGGAGACGTGAGAAAGGAGAAGGGAAGGGGACTGGTGGGAAGCGGGAATGAGGGTGGGCTATTGGTCAGTGGGCCAAATTTAGCCCGGGCGATTCAAATGGTATTAAAATCGAAATGAATTCCATCTCGCGAGTCCTCAATTCGATATTAGTTGCTGATTCGGGGAGGGCTTCTATTATAAAGAGAAACAAAGAAACATTTATTGAACGTTTTGCGATGGGAAACGATATGTTTACGAAATGAGGGGTGGACATTTGGTGGAGTGGCGTTGCCCATTCATTCGTACGGAGAGCGGGGTAGTACACTCGCCAACGTAGAATGCTGGACAAAAATTAAATGAGGGACGGTATATAGACGATATTTGTGGAAGTACAGTTGGCTGCTTAGGAAGATCTTTACATGATCCAACATATGAGGAACTCATTCGCACTCTTTACCTTGAGAAAGATAGGTCTGCAGACTTTCCATCAAAATATAGGAAGTAAGTTTTTATAGTAAGTGTCATTCGTGTGTGTCTATATTTTTATCGGCCTTATTTTATCCTTGGTATATCTTTTATTTAATATCACTCTAGTAATCCTTCACGTAGTTCTGTGTGTATGTTCTCTCTATGCATTATTTTCCTCCCTTGTATTGTCCTATATAGCTCCTAAAACGGGTTAACACTAGAACCGCCGGAGTTTTCGAAACCCCTTAAAACTCGGCCGGGCCAAATATGTCCCATTGGTATTTCGACATTTTATGGGTCTGTGATTCGTCTAATTTCTTCAGGAACGGTCATATTTGTTGGAATTAAGTTTTCAATTCAATCAAAGGTGAAATTATTTTATTTTAACATCATGCATACGCAAAAAATATTTTAGTTATTGTATTGAACTACCTAGTGAAAATAAATAGACATAAATAAGAGCACCTGCCGACAAGCCTGGAAAGGCTTAGACGGACTTAAAAGGTATCCTATGTATGTTATGTATGATAAATGGCTTGACTGTATTGTATATATCAGTTTGCTATAATAATAAAAGCGATCGTAATTTTATAATATAAATAATAATCTTCGAATGTATGTCAATTCCAATGTAATTGTTTTGTAATTCAATCAAAAAAAAAAGTTTGATTTTTTTTATAAAATATAAACTGAATCTGAACTTAAAATCATGCGCAAAGTATCTCATTTATAAAATATTCAGTGTAGGCATATTTCTGTAAATTACATCCGAAAGAGAACGTTATTTCACTTCATACAAGTTCATGCTATTAAGGGAGCTTTACCAAAAAGTAAGTAGTGCTATAGGCATGGTATAGGTATGACTATAGGTACTTAACCATATTGAAAATAATACTGATGGAACCTATTCTTGCTATGAAGGTAAATACGGTTGTATATTTATTTCTTTTACAAATGCATTACATATCAAATTAATATTATTAAAAGAGATATAAATAATAGCATTCTGGGTTGGTCATTATGCCCCATGATGTACTTAGATATTTATTCTTTCATTTAGGATTCCAAGATGCGCAGACATAAGAAATTGTGGCAACACCTTATTTGCACTCTATGATTTTGAGCATGATGCACAATTATTGTGAGTACGTTTTCCTTCTTCACAAGATTTGTGTACCTGGCTGCGGTGATGCGGACCTTTTTTATTTCAATAGAACCACGTTACCGGATAGAACCTTAGATTCTACTGCTACATCAGTTCCAATATGTACTACAGGATGCAAGGAACTTATAATGCTCGCTCCGATGTAATCATTAAAACTTTGTAATATTCCACACTTTTATTATTAGTACAAGCCTGACCAGTTTCATTGCAAACACATCATCATCAAAGGCCAAAATTGCCTCTGATGATGATGTGTTTACATTGACACCGGTCAGGCTTGTACTAATAATAAAACAGTGTGGGATATTACAATGTTTAAATTATTACATCATGTCAAAATTCCACAAAGTCAACCCTTCAACCAGCTTGCATAGCTCGCTCTGTTTACTTATAGATATTTTAGTAGCGCAAGGGAGGTACAGAAGTTGACAAAAGCAATATTTATTCCTTTATATAAATAAGGGACTGCTAGCTTTTTCACTATAAATTCAATTAGACGTTTAGAAGAATACCGATTTTCATATTTGTCCAAAGTAAAGAAGGCATTCAAAATGAATTTAGAATCTTTATCGACGGCCATCCAGTACTTTTGCCAATATTTGTCAGGCTTAGAAGCCATAAATTGAATGAATCAACATCTACATTTTGAGGGAAAAAACGACTAAAAATCAAAAATATATATGGACCAGCTTTGGCAGTTGGAAATAAATCTAATATCAGGGAAAAATTGTCCACTTTCAAACGTTCCGAGTGGGTTGATTTCACATCAATCCTCTGGAACCACATTATTTACCTGAAGCGATCACATGAAATCTCAGACTTACACAATGGTAAATCCCAATTCTAGGAACTCAGAAGATCTACCTCTATTCCATTGTTATCAGTGGCACCCCTAAAACAGAGAAGACCCAGAAATGCATCGAACTCTTTCAAAGGTATAGACCAATCAACGGATCCCAGCATCCTATTAGCCTCTGTTTCAGTGCATTTTGGTATGTGCTTTAGAGTATATTCACGAATGGACAAACGCCAGTTACTTGTAAAAAGACCGGGAATTACATGACTTTTGAGGTAGGGATAAGGACCGTGAACAAGCGAGATGGGAATATATGGACCCTCAAGGTCATTTTTCCCAGAGTTGTCTGAAGAATCTGCTGTGGACTCTATCGCACAGAAATCCCTAGTCCCTAAGGCAAATACTATCTCCTTCTTCGCCTTCTGATCCATCTTCCGGAAGATCATTTAGAAAAGCCACGGTTCCCTCAGAAATTATGCCATGACGACGATCCATGATGTACTAATTGGGAATTCCCTTTGATTACGTTTCCATGGGCGCCCATACACGGGGGCAAGAGAGGGCCACGGCCCCCCGTCCCCTGGCCACCCGAGAAAAATAAAAAAGGGAAGGGAAAATTTTATTTATTTATTGCCTATGCAGGATTAAATTAATATTTGAGCAACAAATTTTTAAAATTGTCATTCACCTAAGATGTTCCAAAAATGTACTCCTGAGACCTCAAATTTACTAAACTTTCCGGGAGAGGGCTCCTCGGACCCTCCCTTTTTATACCTATGGCTTCCCTTCCCCTGGAAAATATTGTATGGGCACGCATGTACGTTTCTATAGCATCTAGAGACCACTTCGGCATGTCTATACACCCATTGTAGACAGAACGTGCAAGCAGATGAGAAGGGTGGGAGAAAAAGACAAATATGAGCAATGTGACAACATATTGCGATTTGTGTCATCTATCTCACTGAAAAGTGCTACTATCAGACGCCTCTGGCAGGCATTTTGTTACAAGTAATGTGTCACGGTTATAGAAAGTATTTGCAATGAAAGAACTTGAGTGGAGACTACAATGTAACTGCATAGCCTCGAAAACCTACGTGCAAACTATGGTTCTTTGTTACTACGTAACAATGAAATATTCTTTAAATTGAAATAAAATAGTCAAAGCACAGTTTCAAGTTATAATGCAAACCCATAATCAAGTTTTCCGAGAGAATAATAAAAAATCAACAACCACTAATTACATAAAAAGACAAACAGAGCTACTTGCCTATATGGGACAAAAATGTCCCATCAGCAGTTTAAGGTATTTCTAGTTCTTTCTCAGAAGCTATGAGCTCAAAGAGGACAATGTTTTGCCAAAGTTGTCTACTCCATAAATACATAAAAGTCAGATACTCCCAAGGTTTCAAGAAAAATATTAAAATAGATATAGTTGATTGAAATTTTAAATGGGACAAAAATGTCCCGTCCGCGGTTCTATTGTCAATGACTAAATTGGTTCAGATACTTAATTCATAACGTTCAATACCATTATACAAAGAAAAATAAACTCCAACTCATGTGTACTTACTTAATACCTAGTTATCACCTTAGAGGCTCCCGTGAAAATAATTTATGGACTATTTAAGGTTTCTAGGCACCTCTCACTGTCATAAGAAAACATCCAGCTTACTAAATACCACTAAGATGTAATCCTTTATTTTGGTAGTATAAATATATCAAAAACGTTGATTTTAATAAGCTCCTTATAATTATCGACCCCCACGTCATATCTTGCAAAATTCAGTTCTGACCCTCACTTGACTTTAACAAGTGACCTCTTTTGGAATACGCATGCTCTCAAAATGTCAACCATAGTCAATAAAATGATTGGTTGGTTGAAATGTCAAAGAGAATTTTGTCCTCATGCCATTTGAAAACAGCTAATTTATATTCTCATGTTTCCGATATTTTCTATTGCTCGCCGGTTTACTATGACTTAAACGAGAAATTATAAAGCATTGCACGAACTTTTAGTCGTGTGTTCGATACATATGCATTCCTGAAATTCGTTTGTTACATAATTTTTGGTCACATTCCAGACAAGTACGTCGGTTCACTCGGACAATAGGTATGAAATTATTTCTCGGCAGTATCTTATTTCCCCTTTTGGATAATATCAAGTCAAAATGAAAAAAAATACCGGAATTGCCCATGACATCTCCAATTTCGACCAAAGTTGTGGGACGTATTTCGTTTTTCTACAATGTTGGTCATGCTCAATTTTATTTTGCAAAATATGTATCCATTTCCCTAGTTCAATGAATATTTATAATCAAGCGACTCGTTAATTTACGTTAAGTTTATTCTCGTTTGTGCTATTTTTTCAAATTTAGATATGGCCTTAAAATCACGCAAGATTTATTTGCAATGGGAGTATGCTAGGAAGGAGAGATTATCATAAATAGGACGATGACACGAGATATTAGTGATTCAACGGCACTGTCCCTCTTGACGTACGTTCCTTCTACATACACTTATGTGGCTTGACTATCACAAAATGCACAAAAGCAATCCAATACGCAGTACTTTCAGTAACTTTAGGATTGAAATTACGCTAGTAATTTGTTCCGCAAAATCCTATTTAGCTTGCATCCATGAAACTTCAATTCCAAGTTGTACTGAATAATGCTTGTGGCCGCCTGGGGCGCCGACATGTGTTTATAAATTCTGGAGATGAAAAGTTACATTTTATGAGAACTACCTTTTCGTTTGGATATTTCTCATTCCAGTTGGTATGTATTTATGGCAAGGTTGCAAATAAAATCTTTTTCATTCAATAATTATTTCACCTTGTCCACACACTTTTTAAACCTTAATGGGATATTTCTCCGACAACTGAATTTTATTTTTAAATATATATAATATTGATAATTGCTTCTTCAGAAAGTGTTTATTTTCAAGTCATGCACAATGCTCCTTTCTTAGGTAAAATTTTCATGGTTTCCATAGCATAAGAAGGAGATACAGCCCTCTTTGGATTCTAGCAGCACGCCATGATTTTCAAAGAATATCCATTTCTAACCTTTCACTGCAACGAAAAACAGAATCTAACTTTTCCCTAAAGTGGTGTTACATCTCTCTGATTTCATCTTCATATAAGTACCTAAGCCAATTTTGAATCAATGGTCGTGAAATCGGTGTGTTAGGTTAAATAATTTTTCCTCTTTTTCCGAGGACATTTAAAAGTATCGCAACCCCTAAAAATTCAAATTTCCGTTACATTTCCAATTACGGTTAGATACCGGTGAGGAAGGCTATCTGCGAGTAGTGACCCTGGTACAGGCGTGACCAGATCGTGAATGGAATGGTTGGAGAGGAGTTAAAAAAATCCATAATTATTGATGTTGAATAAATCTCCAATTGGCATAATAAAATATACATGCATAGTTATGAGTGAATTGTATGGCATTAGATTCACATAAGCATGCACGCAAACACCCGTGCTTTCATACTAAACTGACAAATACCCCACCCCCAAAGAATCCCTGGAACCGCCGCTGCATCTGACAGCTGTGATATCGGCCGTAATAGTCAAAGAAAAATATTTTCAGAGAAACTCATAGTTGAAGAAAATTACGTCATACGATGACTTATTATTATTAAGTATATTCATACCCATTCTTATGCAATTTTGAGCAGTTATTACATCATAAAAAGAGTGGGCCATTTATTCCAATAGACTCGATTTCTTAAGCAACTGAGTCAGCGAGCTTGAAGATCTGTCGGTTGAAACAGAGGTCTTACGGCGAAATGGAGAGGGGACCATCATTGGTCAATTTGCGCTCTTGAAAAAATAATTCTCCAAAATTTTCCTCCAATTTTATCCGTTTTGTTATTTTTGTGAAATAATTTTATCCTCATCCTTGAGGTTTTTCCACAGCCATTTTTTCATCAAAAATATAAGAATTATGAGCTGCATGTGCTCATTTTTTTAAGTACTGCGCTCCTTTTGATGATTAACGAGACATGTTGGTTGACTTGGATTTGCCAAATAGCTGGCTTTATTCAAATAGTAAAAGTTTAATTTGTAGATAAACAGAGACTTTTTAAGGATCTGTAGATATATTTTGGGAATTAATATTGTAACTTCTTAATACATTTTAGGTGCTTTCGGGATTCACACTGGGTAAGGTAATTGACTGGTGCCAACGCTTCGACCTAATACTCCTCTGTCATCACCAGGGCAATGATGCCTGGAACATTTGTTATCCACCGGGAAAACAGGTCTTATGTAAAATATCTTAGGGTTTCCCGGCGAATAATATCAGTCTCAGCCCTGATGACGATGAGGGTGTCACTCGTCGATACGTTGACCCTTAAAAGCCTTACCCGGTGGCAAACCCGAGGAGATTTTACCAATAGGTCTTATGTAATTCTCAAAGTTTTGTAATTCAATTCATCGTGCACAAGTAAAGATTCAGATTGGTGGAAATAGACACATGGTTCTCTCGAATAAAAGTTAATCGTCGACGGACTTACTTTGTGGAATTTTTATGCAGTCTAAAACTACAAAGATTATTTCTTTTCAACTTTGGTTTTGTCGTTTTCCGCCATATCAAATTCTCTAACTGAACAACGTGGACTCGAAACTTCTTCAGAAAAAAGGTGTTTCCCAGTGATTAGTTGGACAGCGGACGGACGATATGTGGACCACCGTTTGGAGGGCATTCAATCCTCACCTTAGCTGGTAATGGTCCTGAAAGCTTGGCAAGACCTGCGAAGTCTACCTCTTCGTCCTTCCATTGACATCGTTGCGTTGAATATTACATCAGAGGATTGCGAACGACTGGATGCCGAGTTTCAATTCATGCTTAGGGCTTACCATCCTGTACTACGCGCAAAAATTAGCTAAGTTTCGCACAATTTTGCATATTCAAAATGACAACTAGCACTGGTGTAAAGATTAGGTTGAAGTTGTCCAAGAAATGTGTGACGGTGACCGTCACGTTAAAGGGTTCGTCTAAAATGAAGCAAAATAAATCCAACAAGGATAAGTTTTCATGGAAATGTAGGATAATTTTAGCATTTTTTAAACTTATAAGTGAGAAGATCATTGGTTTTTTAAATTAATTTTTTCTTGTGAGACAGTATATTTAAGGCATTTGGGGCTTTGTAAGCGATGGTGTTCGTTTATATAGAAACTGCTGAGTAAGTACTAGGAGTCGCAATTTAATCATTGAAGGAGATATTTATTTGGCTACATTTTTGAGAAATCAGACATGGTCAGATAAATATCACCCACCGGGCATTACGCGACGCTTGCCATCGCACAAGACACCATTGTGAACAGTGTGGTGCGACAGGTTACCGTCTCAATTTAAACCATGACATATACCATTCCATATGTCCTTCTTGCGTTGAAGAAGTCAGTTCAGACCCATGCATAGAAACATGCTGGGAGAAAATTTTGGAGAATTATTTTTTCAAGAGCGCAAATTGACCAATGTTGGTCCCCTCTCCATTCCACCGTAAGACCTCTGTTTCAACCGACAGATCTTCAAGCTCGCTGACTCAGTTGCTTAAGAAATCGAGTCTATTGGAATAAATGGCCCACTCTTTTTATGATGTAATAACTGCTCAAAATTGCATAAGAATGGGTATGAATATACTTAATAATAATAAGTCATCGTATGACGTAATTTTCTTCAACTATGAGTTTCTCTGAAAATATTTTTCTTTGACTATTACGGCCGATATCACAGCTGTCAGATGCAGCGGCGGTTCCAGGGATTCTTTGGGGGTGGGGTATTTGTCAGTTTAGTATGAAAGCACGGGTGTTTGCGTGCATGCTTATGTGAATCTAATGCCATACAATTCACTCATAACTATGCATGTATATTTTATTATGCCAATTGGAGATTTATTCAACATCAATAATTATGGATTTTTTTAACTCCTCTCCAACCATTCCATTCACGATCTGGTCACGCCTGTGCCAGGGTCACTACTCGCAGATAGCCTTCCTCACCGGTATATAACCGTAATTGGAAATGTAAATGTAAAATTTAGATTCTGTTTTTCGTTGCAGTGAAAGGTTAGAAATGGATATTCTTTGAAAATCATGGCGTGCTGCTAGAATCCAAAAAGGGCTCTATCTCCATCTTTTGCTAGGGAAACCATGAAAATTTTACCTAAGAAAGGAGCATTGTGCTTGACTTGAAAATAAACACTTTCTGAAGAAGCATTTATCAATATTATATATATTTAAAAATAAAATTCAGTTGTCGGAGAAATATCCCATTAAGGTTTAAAAAGTGTGTGGACAAGGTGAAATAATTATTGAATGAAAAAGATTTTATTTGCAACCTTGCCATATATACATACCAAATAGATATCCAAACGAAAAGGTAGTTCTCATAAAATGTAACTTTTCATCTCCAGAATTTATAAACACATGTCGGCGCCCCAGGCGGCCACAAGCATTATTCAGTACAACTTGGAATTGAAGTTTCTTATTACTAGCGTAATTTCTAGCGTTGAATTACAAGCGTAATTTCAATCCTAAAGTTACTAAAAGTACTGCGTATTGGATTGCTTTTGTTCATTTTGTGATAGTCAAGCCACATAAGTGTATGTAGAAGGAACGTACGTCAAGAGGGACAGTGCCGTTGAATCACTAATATCTCGTGTCATCGTCCTATTTATGATAATCTTTCCTTCCTAGCATACTCCCATTGCAAATAAATCTTGCGTGATTTTAAGGCCATATCTAAATTTGAAAACAATAGCACAAACGAGAATAAACCTAACATATATTTACGAGTAGCTGGATTATATATATTCCATGAACTAGGGAAATGGATACATATTTTGCAATATAAAATTGAGCATGACCAACATTGTAGAAAAACGAAATACGTCCCACAACTTTGGTCGAAATTGGAGATGTCATGGGCAATTCCGGTATTTTTTTTCATTTTGACTTGAAATTATCCAAAAGGGGAAATAAGATACCGCCGAGAAATAATTTCATACCTAGTGTCCGAGTGAACCGACGTACTTGTCTGGAATGTGACTAAAAATGATGTAACAAACGAATTTCAGGAATGCATATGTATCGAACACACGACTAAAAGTTTTTGCAATGCTTTATAATTTCTCGTTTAAGTCATAGTAAACCGGCGAGCAATAGAAAATATCGGAAACATGAGAATATAAATTAGCTGTTTTCAAATGGCATGAGGACAAAATTCTCTTTGACATTTCAACCAACCAATCATTTTATTGACTATGGTTGACATTTTGAGAGCATGCGTATTCCAAAAGAGGTTACTTGTTAAAGTCAAGCTGAGGGGCCGAACTGAATTTTTGCAAGATATGACGTGGGGGTCGATAATTTTTAGGAGCTTATTAAAATCAACGTTTTTGATATATTTATACTTCCTAAATAAAGGATTACATCTTAGCGGTATTTAGTAAGCTGAATGTTTTCTTATGACAGTGATAGGTGCCTAGAAACCTTAAATAGTCCTTAAATTATTTTCACGGGAGCCTCTAAGGTGATAAATAGGAATTAAGTAACTACACATGAGTTGGAGTTTATTTTTCTTTGTATAATGGTATTGAACGTTATGAATTAAGTATCTGAACCAATTTAGTCATTGACTTCAGAACCGCGGACGGGACATTTTTGTCCCATTTAAAATTTTAATCAACTATATCTTTTTTAATATTTTTCGTGAAAACTTGGGAGTATCTGACTTTTATTTATTTATGGAGTAGACAACTTTGGCAAAACATTGTCCTCCTTGAGCTCATAGCTTCTGAGAGAGAACTAGAAATACTTAAAACTGCTGATGGGACATTTTTGTCCCATATAGGCAAGTAGCTCTGTTTGTCTTTTTATGTAATTAGTAGTTTTTTATTTTTTATTATTTTCTCGGAAAACTTGATTATTGGTTTGCATTATAACTTGAAACTGTGCTTTGACTATTTTTTTCAATTTAAAGAATATTTCATTGTTACATAGTCAAAAAGAACCATTGTTTGCACGTAGGTTTTCGAGGCTATGCAATTATCTTGTAGTCTCCACTCAAGTTCTTTCATTGCAAATACTTTCTATAACCGTGACACATTACTTGTAACAATATGCCTGCCAGAGGCGTCTGATAGTAGCACTTTTCAGCGAGATAGATGACACAAATCGCAATATGTTGTCACATCGCTCATATTTGTATATTTCTCCCACCCTTCTCATCTGCTAGCACGTTCTGTCTACAATGGGTGTATAGACATGCCGAAGTGGTCTCTAGATGCTATAGAAACGTACATGCGTGCCCATACAATATTTTCCAGGGGAAGGGCAAGCCATAGGTATAAAAAGGGAGGGTCCGAGGAGCCCTCTCCCGGAAAGTTTAGTAAATTTGAGGTCTCAGGAGTACATTTTTGGAACATCTTAGGTGAATGACAATTTTAAAAATTTGTTGCTCAAATATTAATTTAATCCTGCATAGGCAATAAATAAATAAAATTTTCCCTTCCCTTTTTTATTTTTCTCGGGAGGCCAGGGGAGGGGGGGCCGTGGCCCTCCCTTACCCCCTTGTATGGGCGCCCATGGAAACGTAATCAAAGGGAATTCCCAATTAGGGTTTGGCAAGTAAAAAAAATATATCGATAGATATATTTTTTTTACTTGCCCATCCCGTTAATATGTCGTATCAATATTTAAAACATGTATCGATAGTTATCGAGGCAACATAATTGATATTTTGATACATCGATAATTTTCCCAAAACAAGTGGTTCTTTAAAGTTTCACCAAAATATATAAAAAAATTTGAAGTAAAATTTGGAAAATTATGGACATGTGGAAATAATAAAAAAATCTTTTATTTTTTTTATTTTTACGATCAATTTTAATCAATCAAACCAGTATTTGTCTGATATTGACATCAGAAGAACTCTCTGTTTTACATGTTCTCCCGTTAATCTACTCCTGTTGTCCGGTACCACCAAGTTAACTGCAGAAGCCACTCTTTCGGATGGAACAGATGAGGCTTGGCATATTAAGTACTTCAGCGCGATTTCCGAAAGAACCGGTGTGAAGTGTCGGGAGTTCACCCAAAACTTTATTGCATCTGATTTCCTCTCCAGTAGTGGTTGGTCCAGATACTGGTTCAGCTCATTAGGGACAGAGCCAGAGCTAGGAACCTCTTGCGTAGTAGTGCTAAGAGATAATAGGTGTACATGTCTGGACCAAATTGAACTTCTATCTTCTATCACGTTCTGTTTGTGCAGATCGTACTTCTGGAGAACGTTGTCCTATTATCCTATGTTTTAAGCGAATATCATCACTTATTTTCGTTATAGCACTAGACACCGCAGCTGGAGAAACAACTTTACAACGGTGACGTGCTAAAAAAATATATCGAATTTGATACTCGGAAAAAAATCAATTTTTGATATATCGACATGAAAAATATCGACGATAATTATCGATAGATTTTAAAATTTATATATCGTGTTTTTGACATATCGATATTTTTTGCCCAAGCCTATTCCCAATCACTACATCATGGATCGTCGTCATGGCATAATGTCTGAGGGAATCGTGGCTTTTCTAAATGATCTTCCGGAAGATGGATCAGAAGGCGAAGAAGGAGACAGTATTTGCCTTAGGGACTAGGGATTTATGTGCGATAGAGTCCACAGCAGATTCTTCAGACAACTCTGGGAAAAATGACCTCGAGGGTCCATATATTCCCATCTCGCGTGTTCACGGTCCTTATCCCAACGTAAAAAGGTATGTCATTCCCGGTCTTTTATCAAGTAACTGGCGTTTGTCCATTGATGAATATCCTCTAAAGCACATACCAAAATGCACTGAAACAGAGGCTCATAGGATGCTGGGATCCGTTGATTGGTCTATACCTTTGAAAGAGTTCGATGCATTTCTGGGTATTCTCTGTTTTAGGGGTGCCACTGATAGGATGCTGGGAATCGATGATTGGTCTATGCCTTTGAAAGAGTTCGATGCATTTCTGGGTCTTCTGTGTTTTAGGGGTGCCACTGAACCCAATGGAATGGAGGTGGATCTTCTGAGGTCCGAGAAATGGGGTTTACCATTTTGCATGTCTGAGAATCCATGTGATCGCTTCAGGTAAATAATGTGGTTCCAGAGGTTTGATGTGAAATCAACCCACTCGGAACATTTGAAAGTGGACACATTTTCCCTGATATTAGATTTATTTCCAACTGCCAAAGCATATATATAACTGGTCCATATATATTTTTTTTAGTCGTTTTTTCCCCTCAAAATGTAGATGTTGATTTATTCAATTTATGGCTTCTAAGCCTGACAAATATGGGCAAAAGTACTGGATGGCGGTCGATAAAGATTCTAAATTCATTTTGAATGCCTTCACCTACTTCTTTATCTCCCGTGGGTTAGTAAAATATCTATAAGCAAACTGAGCGAGCTAGTTAGGCAAAACAAAAAAGTTGGAGCGAAGTACCAAATTGTATAAATAGAACTCAAGAGCATCTAAAAAAATCTGTAGCTTTCATGAACAATGGTATAACTCTCACAGTGTATCAGGGCATACCAAATTATAATGTGATAATTATAAGTTCCTTGCATCCTGTAGTACATATTGGAACTGAAGTAGCAGTAGAATCTAAGGTTCTATCCGGTAACGTGGATCCATTGAAATAAAAAAGGTCCGCATCAGCGCAGCCAGGTACACAAATCTTGTGAAGAAGGAAAACGTTCTCACAATAATTGTGCATCATGCTCAAAATCATAGAGTGCAAGTAAGGTGTTGCCACAATTTCTTATGTCTGCGCATCTTGGAATGCTAAATGAAAGATTAAATATCTAAGTACATCATGGGGCATAATGACCAACCCAGAATGCTATTATTTATATCTCTTTTAATAATATTAATTTGATATGTAATGCATTTGTAAAAGAAATCAATATACAACCGTATTTACATTCATAGCAGGAATAGGTTCCATCAGTATTATTTTCAATATGGTTAAGTACCTATAGTCATGGTATTAGTAATACCATGCATGTTTCGAAAACTCCAGCGGTTCTAGTGTTAACGCGTTTTAGGAGCTATATAGGATAATACAAGGGAGGAAAATAATGCATAGAGAGAACATACACACAGAACTACGTGAAGGATCACTAGAGTGATATAAAAATATAAGATATACCAAGGATAAAATAAGGCCGATAAAAATATAGACACACACGAATGACACTTACTAGTAAAAACTTTCTTCCTATATTTTGATGGAAAGTCTACAGACCTATCTTTCTCAAGGTAAAGAGTGCAAATGAGTTCCTCATATGTTGTATCATGTAAAGATCTCCCTAAGCAGCCAACTGTACTTCCACAAATATCGTCTATATACCGTCCCTCATTTAATTTTTGCCCAGCATTCTAAGTTGGCGAGTGTACTACCCCACTTTCCGTACGAATGAATGGGCACCGCCACTCCACCAAATGTCCACCCTTCATTTCCTAAACATATCGTTTCCCATCGCAAAACGTTCAATAAATGTTTCTTGGTCTCTCTTTACAATAGAAGCCCTCCCCGAATCAGCAACTAATATCGAATTGAGGACTCGCGAGATGGAATTCATTTGGATTTCAATACCATTTGAATCGCCCGGGCTTAATTTGGCCCACTGACCAATAGCCACCCCTCATTCCCGCTTCCCACCACTCCCCTTCCCTTCTCCTTTCTCACGTCACCCCCTCCCTCCGAGGTAACAGATCACTAGTTAGATGTTTACCATTTTTATGTTGCTAACCTTGGTTCAGTTTTTGTTTACCTTTATTGTTGACACAATTTCAATCACCGTTATCTTTTACTAATTCTGACACTAAATTTATTCCGACGATCCTGATATTTGAACTATTCTACCGAGATATTTATGAGCAAAAACTTTTGCTAGGGTATAAATGAGTTGTATCTAGATTCAAATTTGAGATATCATAGCCGTTTACTGACTTTGAAATGAAGCCGCTGGAAATGGATGGATCTGTATCAGCTGTTTTTACCGACGATGAAAATTTTGAAGATGAGTCTACGTTTGAAACTTCTTTGGAAATCCTCTGCAGAACGGAGAGCGATGCCGAGCAAAATTCCATGCAAGAGAATATAATTGATACCATAAAGAAATCTCTAGATGAAAATGATGTAAGAGTGGATATTGTGCAGACCTTCGCTGAAATATCTGACGAAGATGATGCCAGTGAAAAGGATCAAGACAGTGAAGAAGATGAAGGTAAAACCCTTTAAAATGCTGTTAACTGTTTTCGACAATAGTTTTATAAAGAATTTTATATACCTTGTTTAAGCAATTTTATTCATGTATCACTAAACTTTGAATTCACTTCTTAGATTTGGAGAAAAAGATCCGAAATTCCTTCCAAATTCTTTCGGAAAAACTAAACAAGGCTTCCGATGTAAGATTTTATTTCTGCTTTGAATTATTGTTTTGATTAAAAATGGATATTTTATTTTTGAGAATAATGTTTTTCTCTTTTAAGTTCCAAAAATATTTCGTGTAAATATATTTTTTTATTTTGTTAAAATATATTTCATAAACTGATGTTTTCGAACGCATTAATATATGTTGTAATTTATCGTTTTCCTTAGTTTTTAATTAATTATTCTCATACATCCGTAACTTAAAGATCTGAAACACACAGAAACATACTGAAAGATGAGGTAATATTGCAGAAATTTATTCTAGGTAATTAAAGAAGAAAAGGTGCAAATTGAAAATGAATTACAAAGTTATAAAGAACTTAGAGAATTTTTTGACCAAATATCCAAGGAGTATGAAGCAAATAGTAAGTTTATCTTCCAAATGCATTAAAAATCGTCACAAAAACTTTCAATCAATGATTAACATTTGACACTATTCCATAGATTTTTTTTAAATGACTGATCAATTTTTATGTTTAAAACATCATCACTAAAGCTGTCAATCAATGATTAATATTTGGCACTATTCCAAACAGTTTTTTTAGTTAACTGTACGATTTTGATGTTTAACACATCATTATCAGCATTCAAATACTTCCAATAGTAGATATTTTAAATATGGTAATGTTTTAACAACGAAACCACTCAGCGAATCCAAAAATTGTGTGGAAGTGCTAATTCTTTCACAATGCCGTAATTCCACAGTGTTACTTCACCCATTAGGTATCACGTTAATACGCTTCTCATACCTGAATCGTTTTTTTCACACTTGATTAATTTTAAATTGTCAACAGTATACGATTTGTCTTTCTTTTCAGCTATGGTAAATCCAACATCATTGCCATCTCACCTATATATTTCCAAGCAAAGAAGACAGGTATGCCAATTTATATTTTTAAGCAAATGAAAATTGCCTCATAATAAGTCATTATTCATTTTATGAGGGTTACTATGCGTAGATGTAATAAACAGGGCACGCTTGATCATTGTCTTAGCATATGCTGTCACCAATTCAAGAAAGCAATGAGTTAATACTGTTCGCTAAGTAATTTTCAACACATTGATATTTGCTAAGGAGAATGAGACTAATTTGTTGGAAATAGATGCTGTAATTATTGAGGTTTATTTTGTATTTAAATACATGAATGATTATTCCTTAAAATCATAATATACTTAACTTCTTTTTTCAGATTGAAGATATTCGTCACATTATTTCTACTGCAAGTATACCTAAAAAATATCCGGCTGATTGTTCAAAGAGAGGCATGTCCCATATAAACCCTTGGTTTTATAGCAAAGTGAGTATTTATATTTTATTTTTCAAGGTATTAGGACAGTCTTTCATTTGAGTAGCACGAAGAAGAATGAAATTGATTAAGACCTAGGCTGCCCGAAAGGAGCATACATAAGAGAGTTTGTAAGGAGAAGAAAATAAAGAGAAAAATCTGAGTAAAAATTACTGTAGTTGGCCAGCCGGCATCACGTCAGTTAACTTTTGGTAAGCTAGCACGAGACTGCATTCGGCTAATGAAATGCTCCCCAAAAATCGAGAAAGTGGATTTGCGTTTGAATGAATGTAATACACATACCTAAATTAGGAACTGGAATGATAGAAAACTTTCTGCGAAAGGCAGTTCAGAGCAACCCTTTTATATTCATAGTGTTCGCAAATCTATCGGGCAAAAAAGTCTATAGCTAATAGTAGTAATTTTTACCATGCATCGCAATTCTGTGTTGTAATTGATTCTGAGCGTACCTCTTCTGAATCGGTTTTTTTTTCAAATTTTATACCCTGAAATGACTTAAACGTATTCCTTCACCCTGCTTTAATTTTACTCAAGGAGTTACCTGCACTTGGAGTTCACCTAGGGACCCTGAAGACCAAGTAAGTTAGATGGGCGTGTCAAAAGTATTGTATTGATTAAAAATCTGAATGTTATATGATAATTATTCCGTGAATTAAGTTAGAATTATATGATTAAAAGGAACAGGGTTTTTCGAATAGAGGGTATTTTTCAACTGATGCTGACTCTACTTGGTGGAATAGTGACATGTTGGGAGAAGTAATTAGGTATATATTATAATAAAAGTTAAAAAAGGTTTATCAAAACTGCTCAAACCTTCTCGGTTTAGAAAAAACTGAATTTACTGCTCAGAACTTTCATACACCTCCACACATCTGACAATATTTTTAACATAATCTGACTCTTTAATATGTGACGAGGCGAAGCCTCACAAGCATGCAACACTACACTACAGATGTCATCAAAATGGAGAGTGACCGTCAATATACATGCATTCTACAACTACACAGATGGACAGGGACACAGGACCCATGTAGAAAACATGCTAGGCGTGCTGTTAGTATGTGCTAGGTAACAGATAAGGATTCAAGTATTAGGAGTACTACTACTACTAAGAGCTACACTACCTAACGATAAACCTAGATAAAAGTCTCATGGCAGCTATTATGGTCCCTTATCGATCGTGGGAAAAATGACATCTTAAATCTATCCGTTCTGCAGTCTAGTTCCCTAATTTTACTCTCATGACCTGATCTACCGTAGTATGTCGGATTTCGTAAAATATTGTCAACGTCGTCAGAGAATAGACCGGTTTGGAACTTAAATAATAGATTTAGTCTAAATTTTAATCAACGGTCTGAAAGCTTTTCCCATCCCAGTTGCTGCAAAAGGTCAGTAACACTAACGAGATTATCATAACGGCCTTTAACATATCTTGCCGATCTTCGCTGCACGCGTTCTAACTCAGTTTCCAAGCCTATCTCATAAGGATCCCAAATACTGGCGGCATATTCTAAGTGGGGTCTAACGAGGGAGAAGTAGCTGATTTCCCTAACTTTATCGTCGCACTTGCCAAGTACTATTATAACAAATCCCAATTTTAGATTAGCTTGACCGGTAATTTCTCGAATATGTTTACTCCACGATAGATCATTAGGTAGTCAGTTTAACTCCGAGGTACTTAACGGATTCTACGGTCTCTAATTTTATGTTGTTTATGCAATAGCTGTTACAAGTAGCGTTTTTCCGTTTCCAAAAATTCATAGCAACGCATTTTTTCTGATGAGTAAATGCTACCGAATAAACATTGAAGCCACGTCCTTGAGGCAGTAAATATAAATCCGACTAATTGTGAACAAGGATTCTCGGTATTTAATAATGCGTAGAAGTAGGGAGCAGTAGCAACCTACTTACCGAATAGAAATTTTTTTATCTCAACGAAAGTTAGCGAAATACCGGGAATGTTGCAGTTCAATCGCCAAACTTCTCCAGTTCAAAAATGTACCTCTGCATGGTAGTGTACGTTACTTCATTGATATTTGACAATTACATAAGCAATTGATTCAAACGTTAAAAACTTAATCCCGATCTCAATTAAGCTTTAAGAGCCAAAGCGTCGAACGTCTAGAAAATATTTATTCTACCGTACCGTCATAATTAAGAACTTTTGACAATATACAGCCAGTTTATCTTATTTTTACGTAGTTATCAGCAGGGATTAGCAATTATTCTAATTTTAGTTCCAGTTTTAAGGTAGTTGTTTCACCAGAAATTACTACTATTTAATTCAGTTTTGTATGGAATCTTCAAACCACGAATTTCTGCTCGGATTAGGCGAGGACTGTTTAGTCCCAATAGTCATTTTATTATTATATATTAAGTTACGCTAAGGTATACGCTAAGTCACATATTAACACCCGCAACAAACAAAAGCCAAATCTACACTAAGGTAACAGCTGTAAATTTTACAATTGTACCGTACAATTGGATTTCGTCATTTTTACAATTGAACATTTGGTAAGCAATTCTGAAAAATAATACCTTAAAAGGGGATTTTTCCAAGCGAGATTTAACATCACAAAAGAATACTCTAATAACTGTTAGTGAACAATGATTGTTTAATGGGAAAATTGCTTTCTTCGTAATCAGCATTGGTACATAATTTTATTCTCAACAAATTTCTTCCTTGTGGGTTGAACCCGAGGCACATGAAACGTTGTGATGTTGATCAAGATCAAGCTGGCTCCAAGCATTTACTGCTAACAGCTTCTAAAGGGGGAATTGGAGGAGGCATAATGACAACCAAATTTCATACTTGCTATTGATGCAAGATACCAATGTTCACTAATGTTTCTTTTAAAATCGTTGTAAAAATTAGATAAATACATTCATTATAAGCCATTAGGACAGGTCAACGGAAAAAGATAACAATCAGGATACTAAATTAATCGAATATTCTATGAAGAATGCCACCTCTCAATTTAATGAAAAAAAACGTATTTTCCACATTCTTTTCGAATCGAATGAAAAAAACGTTTTTCTTTAAAACTTTTTAAACGTGTGAAACGTTTCGTTTTTTTCGAGGTGCCCAACACTAGCTATAACACAACAATAAATGGCTCAGTTTTAAAGAGGGCCAAGTCCATGTTTTTTCATTTCTTAGCCCATAATTTATTGGATTGGCTAGAGTTAAATAATTTTAGTGCAGGGGAGAATCAAGTCGAAAGTTCAAATTGTTACATATTAGCCTCTGCATGGCTTCAGTTCTCGAGAGCAATGACTGTGAGTGTAGCTGATTTTATGGAGAAATATTGGAAACTTGTAATACATTTTCCTCGAAACTCTCTTTGATGAACTTGTCCCTCCTAAAAACTGATGCGGGCCCTCCATATTTAAATGAAAATGATAACCTGAGAATAAGATATAACGATGAGTTTTGTCTTTTAATCGGGGTCAAGGGCAAAGTCAGGGCAAAGATTGGCTGAATTTCCAATAAATGAGAGAATAATGTATTCAGAAAAAATAACCAAAAGGTAAAAGCCCAGTACCATTGGCAAATTATATCTGTTATTAGATACACAGCTTTATATGCAATTAAAGTTGCTTGGTTATTAGAGAAGGCGACATCCGATGAAAGTCATTTGTTCCATTGACTACTGGCGAAGAGGTTGGCAAGAGAGGGATTACTGAACTATAGGTGGGGTGAAGGGAAACACCTGGCATTGGCATTACCCAGCTCTTAACAAAAGGAACCAAGGTGTCCCCAGTTTCACACATCCTGAGGGCAGAGCACTGCAATTTAAGTGCTCTCCACATCGCACATAAGATGGGATCCGGGGTTCACCAAAACATATCCATCACTGCTTAAGTTCTAAGCTGGACTCTTGCAATGGGAGCCCAGTTCTCTAGCCACGGTGCTGTCCCAATAAGTATGGATGTGTGGAAGTCCATACGTGTCAATGAAATTACATAAATTACAGCAACAAATTGATATTTTATTCATAAACTGTCTTCATTTACTGAATTAATGGATAAAATGTTCCATTTCAGTGTTTACAGGATGCAGAGAGGTTTTGCGACCAGCAAATGGAAAGGGTTAGGCACTGCATTTCTGTTTCATCTATAATTTCTCATACTGCCAATTTTGGATCACAATGTCCTTCTCGGAGTGCTGGAGAGTCTCCACTGGAGAACCAACAAAATATTGAGGGGGACAGCATTGAAAGACATGTGGATTCAAAGCATCGCCTGAACACCTTCTCATGGAGACAGCAGTTATTGAACCCCAAGGGTTTGGACATGAGATTCATGGGGGCGTTGGAAAAGGGTGACGGTTGTGATAAAGATTTATCTTGCTGCAAGCGAACAGCAACTAGCAGCACCATGAATCAACAAATTACTTGCATAGGCGATCGGTTCAACACAAACTCTGGTGATGAAACAGCTCATTAGATGAATGTAATATCCATGGCTTTTGGTTAACGAGCAAATTAAATTGTAATTCTTGAGAAGAAGTTCAACCCTAATGGTGCTTGAAGCTATACCACCTAAAATTGAGTTCAACTATATAATTTTTCTATGGTGTGCCAGCACGGATTGTTTTCAATGCCTTAGGGAATTTTAAATTCCATGTCATTCTATATGCTACTGTCTAAAGTCCTGTCGAGTTGTGTATTGTCCTTGTGTAAATGATGTTTAATATTTGTTTGTGAATTTGTGTTACAAATATGTATTAAATGCATGTGTACAATGGATACCATATCTTTGACATCTATAGCACACTTTGGATTATCATTGTGGTGATCATGGTAGTGCAATTTGCCATAAAGTATGGTATGAATAAATATGTATGGGGCATTCTCTGATCAATGGAGACAACTAAAACCAAAATCCCTCAAATCCAAATAAATTTTATATAGGCTTAAATAGAAGCTCATGGCAACAAATTATCGGATTCATATGGTTAATTTTGAAACTCAAAGATGGCCGACCAATATGGATGCCATTAGCCATTTATCTATTTAAAATATAGCGAAAGTTGACTAAAAAAACAGCGCATAGTAACTGAAATAAGAGCCGCTGTAGCAACAAACATGTACAAACATAACTGGATCCGATAAGGCTGGTAAAAGATGGCGGAAACAATATGGCTGCTGAAAATACATTAAATGACGTCATATTTGGTTCGATTTAACTTTTAAATAAAAAAATCAACGGATTTAGTTGAAATTCGGTATATTAGTGTTTCTCCGGTGGCGGATTAAGAATCCGGTTTCAGGCTTTCATAACTCAAGATGAAGGTTCAAAATTGGCGGGCTATGTTTTTAAAATCGAGGGATTTCAACCAATAGGTAACCTACCTATGAGACCTATTCCCATAAATTTTAGACCCGTAAACCCTAGAAAACTAAACTCAAGACCTATAAGCGCTATAAACCATCTCCGGATTCATACATTTCAACGGTATAAACCTAAAACCTTAACCAAATTAACGATGAGTTTTGTCTTTGGCTGAAGTGCCACTTAAAGAGAGAATAAAGTACTCAGAAAAAATAACCAAAATAAAAGCCCAGTACCATTGGCAAATTATATCTGTTATTAGATACACATCTTTATATGCAATTAAAGTTGGTTGGTTATTAGAGAAGGCGATATCCTCTAGCTAGCCGGTCGCCGCTAGCTAGCCGGTCATGCCCCCCTAGAATCCTAGGTGTTCAGGATGGGGGAGGAGGGAATGTATAAGTATCCCTGCTGGTGTCTTTCTGGAAGGTCTTTCTGCGTGTGTCTCAGGAACACTACTCACTTTATCGAGGTTCGAATGCTTTGAATATAAGGCATGGTTCCCGAACGTATCCAAAGAAAATCTAACTTCGATTATGCGTGCACTTACCTCGACTGAAAATCCTCCCATGTCTTCTTTATAGACTCCTTGGGGATCGGTGCCCACAACACAGCTTAAAAAACGGTGAATTCTGAGCGTTAAAATCCATACCACTTCAATAACCTTACCGCGTCGCGGCAAATCCAGCTCCCGGCGCGCGGAGTCGAACCCCGATGCGCGATCGAAAAATTAAATTTATTTCCGGCGTAGAAAACTTTTTTCAAAGTTAACTGCATATAAACCTTAAGAACTCTTCAAATAATGCTCTGATGAAGTCACTTGGCGTGACTTTGCCAAAAACCCATTCGAATCTCCTACAAAATGTAAAATTTGGTCTAAAAACAGCGTCCGCCATTTTGTAACGGTACAGCAAGATTGTATCAATGCTCTTCTTCAAAACTACGGAATTGTAAAGCAAAAATACCATGCTAACATATAATATCGTTTTTTATTCCATAATAATCCTCCTTAACCTTTACCATCAACTTAAGTCGGAAGATTTTCCGAGAAAACTGAAGACGGGCATTTTTCTGGAAATTTGCTCATGTCTGAACCACTGTATCTCAGAAACGGGTGAGAACTATGCCCAATGAAGTGCTATTCCAGATACATGAATTGTTTTTGAGTTTTCATGCGAAGTTTCAAGTTCATATCTCAAAAAAAAGCCTATTTGGAATTTTGGCCAGCTTTTTCTGATTTCCGACCACTGTGCGGCGGGGCAGAGGAGCGAGTCCAGTTCAACGGATCTCCAAGATGGTGTAACGAAAAGAAGTGGCCGGCAGATAAGAAAAACAACTTGTATTTGTAAGAGAGAGAATATGCACTAAAATTTTTCTTTCTTTTCAGAGAAGAAAGGGTGTTGTATTGTCATATGCCGGCTGAGGCTTCGAGGAAGTTCCAGAGGTCGCCTGAGGGTGTTTCATCACCATTTGCCAGTCGAAGGTTCGAGAAGGTTTCCGGATACCCTCGAGAGAGTTCCCTACCCAAAATCGACGGAGTAATATAAAAGGGCGATCGTCGGCACGGCGCGGGAGTAGTCAACACGCTCGCAACACGGCACCTAGGAATTCCAACTCTTGTATTCTCGGAGCAAGAAATTAGTATGCTCATCGGAAATTGGTGTTTTATTCTGAGAAAGAAAACACTACAGTTACAACGTATGACGACTTGTATAGTTAGCGTAAGCAGCCGCAGAAGTGTGTGATAGAAAAGATTAGGACACCGTCCGATAAACTGAATATAATGTAAGAAAAATGAGCGATGAAATATGTGGATGATACTTGAAGAAAGTTTTTCTTGATTAAAGTAAATCGTTCTAATCTGGCTGTAGCCGTGATTGGCGTGAGGGGCGTCAAAACACCATATTTAGTGGCGGTTATAAAATACAATAATGAATAAATGCAAAAGGTAATACAAATGTCACTTGATCGGCTAAATACGGCATAACACACATTAAAAGAACATTAATATTTAAAGAGAAAATGTCACTTTCACAACGAAAACGGCGTAACATACATCAAAAGAAGACAGAAAATAAAAGACAAATATTTCTTTTAATTAAAAATGTTATCACACAGCAGGTATTACCATGCAGACGTGTATGATTTCAATACCATTCAAGAATTCATCCGTATATTTCACTAGCAAAATCCACACGGAGTATGCAATTCAATAGCTGTCGCATCCTTTGAGAAAGCATGAATTTAAGCAATACTTGATAATAATCGCAGGTCAAAATAGAGTCATTACAACGATAAATGACGAGTTTTTCCACAAAAACATTTGAACGAAAAACAACTTTTATTAAAAAAAAGTCTCACTTCCAAAAATTGTTTAAGTCAAAACACAACTAAAAGAAGGGTTGGAAGCGAAATATGTTATCCTAGGAAGATTTTAGTATTATATTATTTGTCTTTTTTCATGTCTAAGAAAATTTTGAAGATTAAATAGTATCCCGTACAGAATACAGTTGAACCATGTCGCAAAAATTAGAACAATCCATCTTCCCGCGACCGGCATAGGATTCCGCGGACCATTGTTGGCGTTGCCATGGCGGAACGTCATTTTCACTGCGATTAAGATTGGAAGCGGGAGTGTCGAGTGCGGTTTCTTGCGATAAAAAGGACATCTTGCAACTGCGGTTAAATTTTAAACGGACGCTTGTGTTGCTTGGACTTTTAAACGTTCCTCCATTTAAGATGGGAGCATGTAAGTAAAAATGAATAACCTTTAAATATATGCCTTCTGTACTGTCAATTGTAAGATAAGCATTGTAACTGAGAAACTTTTCATGATATTTTTCATGTGAAGTATATATTTTTGTAAAGATACGCTAATCGCTAATGTTTCCTGGAATTGAGTGTAAAAATTATGTTTCTATTATGTGAAACTTTCCAATTTTGTATCTCGTATTGTATGTTACATATTATATCATGACAAAAAAAGTTACCTTCTTTTCACCACTAACGTAAATTTTTGTTCGAATTCAATAGAAAAGTTATGGATACATAAACTTAAATAATTGAATGCAATTTTCAGTGCAGTACGTTTGGACCTTATCTTGGAGTACTGTATTTAAAAAAAGTAATTTAGCTCTCATATACACCTTTTGCTCGCCATTCTACATCACATTTCCCTCCCTCCACGATTTTCTGCCAATTAATATTTTTCCTGCCTCTTCTTTATATGTTTGTATGAATTTATATGTGATTTATAAGAAATATATAAGTGCTTCCGAGTGTGAAGTGTGCTAGAAAAGTAATAAATATATACCAGTCGACCTAATGCATCGGTAGACATAATACTGTCGTTGATGCTGAGAGGCAATGATATATATCTCCCTTCTTATAATTTAATTGCAGGCTGTAGCTGCAAGAAGAGTAGTGGGGGGAGGAGGGAGGAGGCGCAGCCCAGGGCGGAGCCGGAGGTGTGGGTGCCTGCTCCGGAGGTCCCCCCTCCCGGGAGATCCCCTTCTCCCGGGAGGAACGGGCCTCCGGAGGAGGTACGGCTGAGGCCACGGAGGGTTTACCGGCCTTCTGACCACTGGGTCCCCTTTGGTCCCTTGCTGGAAACTATCCAGGAAGAGCCAGAGGGGGCTCCAGGAGTCATGAGGCCGGTAACACACCCCGATGGTCTCCGCGTCCCGGTGTCCCGGGAGGAGGAGGAGGGAAGCCCCCGTGGTGCAGCAGGTGACGCGGGGGCGGCATAAGGGAAAGAGACTGGAGCTCTTTCCCGGAGCAGGTTAGTGGGGGCCATTTTTCTATTGTTTTAAAGGCTGTCTATCTCCTTGGTTCAGTGCCGATGTTCCGCAAAACATTCAGTATTATATGCACAAGGATTGAAACTAAAAATCTTATTCATCTTTAATTTTATCATTGAAATTAGATTCCATACTTTATGGTATATTTTCATATTACAATACTCTATTTACTACTCACTACTACTTTTGATTATAATTTTTTGCTTTTATATTTTAATGCCACTCATAAAATATATCCTATAGCACGATTTCCAATGAATTAGTTACCTTCATAATTTCAGGACCATACCACCTGGTCCACCCTCCTCCAGGCACCTCAGGATGCCGAGAAAGCCAGACCATCAGGCACCTCTCCCTGCAAGACTGGCCTCACCGAGATGAGCAGGTTTGTGGGCATTTTCAGTGGTGTTTTTAATAAAATACTGTTATTAATCTCATATGAGTAACGCTAAACACGGTATACTTAGTATGGCTAATGCTTTTGAAATATTTAAATTAAACCAAACATAAACAGACGGGAATACGTTTACCTTGTTTGGATAGATACTTAAGTGAATGTAACTATTTGTTATAATTGACTTAAAATAATAACCCTAAGTTCTGGCATCAGACCATCGCAGGTATGTCCAGGCCTTTATATAAGCACAAAAAATTTTGTTATATGCATTTTCAGTTGTGTAAAAATACAACCACTCTGGGACTTGACGAAAAAATTAAAAAGGGGTCAAATAGTATGAAATTAGCAATATTTTACCAGTTATGGTTGCTTTCTGTAAATACTCAAGCAACTCGGCCGAATGTTTGTAGTGCATAGTCATCGAATCCGTTCAAAATATTTTTTTTAAATGTAGGTAATCTTTTACAAAATATTGATTATAACGTTTAAATTATAAAAGTCTGATGCTTATATTGCAGTTCAACAGAACAACAAGAGTAATCAAACAATATATCATTTTTAATTGAAAATGTACTGTAGTACCTTAATATTTTGGTTGTAATTTGCCTTGTCACTTTTTCATAGGACTTTGATTACCAAATGGGTAATAATTAAATCTTACAGGCTTGTGCAAGGTAATTCCATTGTTCTTCGCTGCCAGCTGATATCACTGAAGCTATTGAAAGAACGAGGTGGATACAGACGTGCTGAAAAGCTATTCTCGGAATATGAGAGACGATTCTGTGCTCGAGGTGAAGATGGAGTGAGACCCGCAGCGACAAGCAAGAAATTAGCCCCTCGGACACCAGATGGTTGTGACTAAGCCAGAAGCATTACCGGATTTACTGAAGTACCATCTTCAAATATGCCCGGAGACACTTCCTGTGTGTATCAACCTGTATCATTGGTACTCGAAGCACAAATATCAGGTAGGCAACATTTTTTATTTTTATGTTGCATATTTTATGCCATTAGAATGGCATCCTGGAAAAAAATTAGAATTCAAGAATGAATTTCCCTGCTAATGCTCACCTCTATCCATTCCATGATATTATAAACAGTGATTAGTTTCTGGTTTTAATTTGCATTGTCAATGTTGCATAGGACATTGATTACCCAACAAATTATTTAACCTTACAGGCTTGTGCAGAACCATTAGTATGCCCTCCTATGCCAGCAGATAAATCTGAAGGTATTGAAGAAGCGAGCTGGTTATGTGCATATTGGAAAAATATTCTTGGAATATGAGAGACCAAACTGTGCCCCAGGCAAAGATGGTATGAGACTTGCAGCGACAAGTAAGAAATTAGCAGCTCGGAGACAGGATAGTTGTTACTGGGCCAGAGACATTCCTGGATTTACTGAAGTACATCTTCAAATATGCCCACGGACCCTTCCTGTGTGTATCCTGGGTCATTTGTACTCGAAGCACAAATACCAGGTAGGCAACAATTTTTTATTTTTTTAATGTTGCATATTTTATGCTATTCGAAAGGCTTCCTGGAAATAATTTAGAATCCAAGAAGGAATTTTCCTTTTCATGATCATCTCTATACTTTCCATGATAATATATTCAGTGATTAGTTTCTGGTTTTAATTTGCATTGTCTGTGTTGCATAGGACATTGATTACCCAACAAATTATTTATCCATACAGGCTTGAGCTGGGCATTCACTAAGACCTCCGATGCCAGCTGATAAATCTGAAGGTATTAAAGAAGCGAGCCAGTTATGTGCATATTGGAAAAGTATTCTTGGAATATGAGAGACCAAACTGTGCCCCGGGCGAAGATGGTATAAAACTTGCAGCGACAAACAATAAATTAGCAGCTCGGAGACAGGATAGTTGTGACTGGGCCAAAGACATTCCTGGATTTACTGAAGTACATCTTCAAATATGCCCACGGATCCTTCCTGTGTGTATCCTGGGTCATTTTTACTCGAAGCACAAATACCAGGTAGGCAACATTTTTTTTATATTTAATGTTGCATATTTTATGCTTTTCGAAGAGATTCTTGGAAATAATTTAAAATCCAAGAAGGAATTTTCCTTTTCATGATCATCTCTTTACTTTCCAAGATATTATATTCAGTGATTAGTTTATGGTTTTAATTTGCATTGTCTGTGTTGCATAGGATATTGATTACCCAACAAATTATTTAACCTTACAGCCTTGAGCTGGGCCATTACTATGCCCTCCTATGCCAGCTGATAATACTGAAGGTATTGAAGAAGCGAGCCGGTTATATGCGTATTGGAAAAGTATTCTTGGAATATGAGAGACCAAACTGTGCCCCAGGCGAAGATGGTATGAGACTTGCAGCCACCATTAAGAAATTAACTACTCGGAGAAAGGATAGTTGTGACTGGGCCAGAGACATTCCTGGATTTACTGAAGTACATCTTCAAATATGCCTACGGACCCTTCCTGTGTGTATCCTGGGTCATTTGTACTCGTAGGACAAATAACAGGTAGGCAACATTTTTTTTATTTTTTATGTTGCATATTTTATGCTATTAGAATGGTTTCCTGGAAAAAATTTAGAATTCAAGAATGAATTTCCCTGCTAATGCTCACCTCTATGCATTACATGATATTATATTCAGTGATTATTTTCTGGTTTTAATTTGCATTGTCTGTGTTGCATAGGACATTGATTACCCAACAAATTATTTATCCATACAGAATTGTGCTGGACCATTACAATGCATTCCTATGCCAGCTGATAAATCTGAAGGTATTGAAGAAGCGAGCTGGTTTTGTGTGTATTGGAAAAGTATTCTTGGAATACATATAATCATGTATATGTATACATATAAAATATTCTAATTGAATTAAAATTATTATTTTTTATTTAAAGAAAGCCAATGTAAGGTAATAGTAATTTGTTCTCTTTTGTTCATTCTTTTGTCTGCTAAGCTGTCTGAAAATATAACCAACAATAAAAATATTAAATTTTTCCTATGGATTCATATCCTATTTGTTTTTATCCAAATTTAGATAGTGTACCACTCATCCTTGTTAGGGTTACCATACGTCCTTATTTTTGCGGACATGTCTGTATTTTCGACTTCAAATATAGTGTCCGCATACAGTTCAATGGCCTCTGCTAATGTCTGCATTTTTTATTTTTGGGAAGTAAGATCTTTTGATTTTTGTTTTTATCTTGTATCACCAAATAGTTATATATACATATTTTTATGTCGATTATTGATTTATACCGTCAGCGATCTGTGAGGGTGCTTTCAATTTAGGGTTATAGATGGCAGTGGTTGGGGTTAGGGCAGGGGCTTGGTCGATGGCAGCTGGGGGAGGGGGGTTGGTGGGGATGGCGGGGGGGGGGGGGGGTGGGGTAGTGGTGCACCATGGAATTTGTTATGCAGTTAAAACCTCCCAAAAGCAGAAAAGTTTTGCCCCGGAAAAATCGTCTGTTATTGAGCTAGGTGTCCGCTATTCTGAGGGGACCAAAATTACTACATGTTTATCTACGCAGTAACAAGGTTGGTACATTTAAATATAAATATTTTAGTTTAAATCATTTATCTTTTGTCTTAATATTGAAAAATTACAAAATTCAACCAAAATTTATGGAATGAAATAATTTTACATTATTTACCCATAGAGCAGCTTGTAGCACATCATCAGCCATCAAAATAAAAGTCGAAAATGTGGCCCTTGGAAAAGAGACAATACATGACTTTTAGGGTTTAAAATTCATATTATTTTATTTTATTTTTATTTATTTCATCAACCTGAATACAGCCTCGAGGGCCATTTTACAACAGGCGTTATAACAATAACAAAGGACAACACACACAACCATGTCCAGGGAGGAGAAAAATCCTCCACCGGCGGGATTCGAACCCGCGACCTTTGGGTTGGCAGGCGAGGACGTTACCCCGCCGCCACCGAGGCCGACAATTTGAAAGATGATGTGCACATCTCGCAATATATAAGACAGATAGATTGTTTGTAGGGGGGCGGGGGGGCTTTGACAGGAGCCAGGGCACTTAGCCCTTCTTAGTGCATTGTGCAAACACCATGCTTATCTGCCACATGCAGACAGAGGACAGGTGAAGGTATGTATGGTCACCCATCCAACCACCATCCAGGCCCAACATTGCTTAACTTCTGTAATCTTAAGGGAACCGGCTTGTCAATGTGGCTTTTTTTAAACACATTTATATTCACCTTATTTTCATCTTACACATGTTGCATTTAGACATACATACATTTTTTTACATTTAAACCTTGGAACATTTCACATTTATTGAACACATTATTAAAGTACACTACATTTAAAATATAACTTCTGGGTATTTCTCATAAAATATTTTTATTAATTTTCCTGCGTCCTTTGACATAATTTTGGAGTTTCATTCCAACATATAATTATATTTTTTTAGACCTAATTTTCTCAATTTAATTTTTTCAATGTGATTAACAGTTATGTATGTTAATACTGTTCTCTTAGCATTAGTAGCCTTTTAAAGTTAAATAAAAAGGCTCACGTCACTTGATGTTGAAAGATACTTGTTCATTTTATTGTCACAATCTACATGAGCGAGGCTGAGAGCAAGCAACCATTACAACAACATCCGGGGTATATCTAGGGTGTCACACAGGGTAGCCAACCTGACCAAACACAGGCCTGCCAACCTAGGTGCTTCATGCAACACCTCCCCTTTTCAGTCAGAGGTCCATCCATTGAGGAGCTTTGACAGCCCTACCACTCCTCGTGGTAAAGCTGTCAGGGTTGTTGGTTATCCTCAGCGGCACCTCTTCACATACAGTTGGTCCTTCTCTCTCCTTTGTTACATTTCTAGATGTATCACATTCTAGCATAAAGGGAGCTGTATAGTGATCAGATCCCAAAATGTTATCGCGTAAGTGATCACTATTACGCCTTACAATGTTACCTTTGTTGTTTCTTACCAGGTATGACCTAGGGCAATAATGCTTCCCAACTACTATCCCTGGTTCCCAATTCTCATTCTTGGATGCTCTGATCCTTACCTTATTCCCTCCCCCTATTTGGGTAAGTTTTTGATTTACAGATCTATCTTAAATCTCTTTCATTTTTTTCTGTTTATTACATAATGCATCATAGACTCCCTCATGTACCCTTGGCTTCAATGCCTCAGTGGCAACAGGAAGTCTAGTTCTCAGGCGGCGACTAAACAGGATTTCTGGAGGGGAAACATTTAGCCCTTAAAGTGGAGTGCTTCTGTAGTCTCGAAGCAAATCCCGAAAATCTACACCAGCCTCCTTACTTTTGCACAACATTTGTTTGCTTATGTGCACCCCTTTTTCGGCAAGGCCATTGCTTTGATGGTGGTGTGGACTAGAGGTTCTAACTTCTATCTCTTGTTTTCTGAAATATTTTCTACATTCCCACGACAAAAATGGCACATTATCTGCGATAATAACCCTGGGCAATCCATGGATTACAAAGGTGTTCTGCAAGGAGTTAATAACAGCAGTTGTGGATTTACTAGGTAAGGGGCTCAATTTTCTATCCACTTGGAGTAGAAGTCAACCAGGATCAAGTATGGTTGTCCTGCAAAGTCAAGGATGGCACATGCTACTTTTTCGAAGGGGAGTCAAGGTACTTTGTGTGGCAGCAGAGGCTGTTTTTTATTAGCTGGCTTGAATTTATCACAGATGTGGCATTTCTTTATGAATTCCTCTATCTCAGTTGACATACCAGGCCAGTAAAATAGCTGCCTGACTTCAGTGCTCGTTTTCTCTATACCTCCATGACCCTCATGTAACAGACTTAGCACATAAGGCTACATGGTCTTTGGGACTACAATCTTGTGATTTAAGAAGACTAACCCATCTTCAACATTAAGGTCCCCCCTTACTTTACAAAATGGCAATGTATTCGTAATACTTACCTTGGGCTGGCCATTTCTCTTTACAATATTTGATAACTGAGGCTAGCACTGGGTCACTGTGAGTCTCTACATGAAATTGTTCCCTTCTTTCTTGGGACATAGGTAAATTTTTACTAATTACATGCACCATTTCCAGCAAATCATGGTCATCATCATTCTCTCTCTTAAGATAGGACCGAGACAAGTGATCTGAAATGTGCAGGTCCTTGCCTGGCACATAGTACACATTCAATGAATATTTTAGGAGTTTCAGCCTCAGTCTCTGCAATCTTCTAGATCCTATCTTACAGGTTTCCTTTTTCACTACAGATACTAGGGGTTTGTGATCTGTCTGAATGTACACAGTGAGACCATATATAAAATTGTGGAACTTGGTTGTTGCGAAGTGAATTGCTAACATTTCTTTCTCTATCTGTGCATAGCTATTTCTTTCACACTCGCTTAGACTCCAGGAGCTGAATGCTACTGGTTGCATCCCTTTCCCTAAATGTCCCTCTTGCATTAGGCAGCATCCCAGCTCTGACTGGGATGCATCACATTGAATCGTCACTTTCTTTCTTGGGTCAAATATTGCAAGGGTTGGGGCAGACGCAATACTACCTTTTAATATGTCAAAAGCTTTTGCGTGGCATGGTAGCCATGTCCAGATAACATCAGCCTTTAATAATTCCCTCAAGGGAGCTGTCAGTGTAGCCATGTTTGGAATGAAATTATGAACATAGTTAATCATACCCATAGCCCTTTGCAATTCTTTCTTATTTGTAGGGCAATCTAAGCTTAGGAGGGATTCTACTCTGTCTGGGTCAGTTTTCATTCCCAGCAGTGAAAACGCATGCCCCACATACTTTACCTCTGTAACTTTATATTGTAATTTGGCAGAGTTAAACTTAATATTTAAAGCCCTGGCCCTTTCAACAACTCTGCTGACAACAATGTCGTGCTCTAATTCTGTCCTTCCCAGACATAACAGATCATCAAAGTAAATGACAGTCCCTGGAATGTCCCCAAAATTTTCCTCTACCATTTTCTGAAATACTTCTGGGGCATTTGCTATGCCAAAAGGCATTCTCAGGTACTTGTAATATCCAAAAGGGCTTGAGAATGCACATTTCAAGGTTGACCTTTTATCTAACTTAACTTGATGAAACCTCTCTTTCAAGTCAAATACGGTAAAGAATTTATTGCCACACAAATTTTCTGAGATTTCGCTTACAGTGGGGACTGTGTAGTACTGCCTTATTATTACTTTATTAAGCTCTACAGGGTCCAGACATAGCCTTGATTCTCCACTCGGTTTTTCAGGAATTACTAAATTGTTAACCCACTCTTTGCCTGATGGCTTTTCAATTTTTTCAATTATATTCTTTTTCTGCAACCGATTAAGCTCTGTCTTCAACCGTTACTTCAGTGCTGAAAGCACTCGTCTTGGTGGCCTGCTAACAGGCTCAGCACTTTCTTTGGTTCTGATAGTACATTTTTGTGGAAAACAACCCAATGAATCAAAAACACCTTTGTACATTTTTACAAATTTATCTCTAGGTAACCCGTCTTCCACAACAAACACTTTTTTAACCCTTTATAGGGCAAAACTCTGGGACTCAAAAATTTCTGGATTTTTTTCTATTTTGGCGATGCTTAGTCATGTAAGATGCAGTATATATAATTTTTTTTCTTTTATTTTTCAAATTTGACAAAATACAGGGTGGGAAATAATTATCCTAATGACTCTTTTGCACAACTAAATGTTATGTGTGGGTGCTGGGATAATAATTTCCCATCTAGAAGGAAATGAGTCTACAGACAAAAGTTGTTAAAAGTAATATTAATTACTAGCTTTTTAAATTTTAGCAACAACCTATGAATCATTTAAAAGTAAATACTTAGGATTTTTATAATTTTTTTTAGTGTCGAAATGTACAAATATTACAAATACTCAAAAAATACAAATATTACATTCAAATATTGTTCTTGGTTTTGATCAACAATCTCATGCCAAAATTCAAGTCTTTTACAGGTAATACCAATTTATACTTTGTGGAATGGAGAAAAACAATTTTTGCACAAGGCAACATTACACTTGTCACAGATCATATTACTTCGTTTTTCTTTAGTTTTTGTACTGCAGTAAGCACAGCGTTGATATTTTTGGACTTATTTTGGTAAATGAACCCCTACATTCACCAGCTTACTGAATTTTCCAAAGTCAAGTGTCCTGATGGATTATTCCTTTTTCTACCAAACCCTCTTCCTGGTGCAGGGCCAGGGCGTTTTCTGTTAGAGAATTTCCTAATCAGCTGGTCTACCAAAAGCCTCCTGTATTGCAAATGCGAGAGGTGTTTCTGCTTATTTTTCCTCAATTCTTCTCGGTAGAGAATGATGAATTCACTACGCAGCAATCTAAGAAGTAATAGAAGAGTTTGAGCCAATATTTTCATGATTTTTGAAGTATCGAATAATGTGACATGTGTTGGTCAAAATTGTCCACTCCTCCCATGAATTAATTATAATCTGCTATGACTTGAGGACAGTCAACACTCTCCTGCTCACTATTTTTATTTCTTCTTAGAACTTTGGTTTTCATGTAGGGGTTATGCATGCTGCTTATAGCTGACACGGATTTCTTTCCATGGTCTTTCCATTTCGTTACGGAAATATCATGGCACTGGACAAAATCACTTTCGTGCTTTCTAAGATTTTATCGCTCTTTAGCAGTTCCCTAGAGTAATGTTGCCAAGTGGTTCTGACTGTACCACATGCAAATATACCCCTTTTTAGTAGTTTCTGCAGCTGAAATAGTTATAAAAGATAGACAGTGTGATTGGCCTTCAAGCTTTGTAGAGAGTGTGGTGACTACTCTCTCTCCCAGTTTATGCGTTACCTGGCCATTTGCATCTTTTCCTGTATATACTTCAAACGCTAGCATATATCCTGTGACTGAACAGCATAATACCCAAATTTTGAATCCCCTCTTTACAGGCTTGAGAGGCATATATTGTTTCATAGTAGTACGTCCCTTGAAGGCAACCATGCTTTCGTCAATTGACAAGAAACTTGAAGGTGAAAACAGTGAAGGGAACGTACTCTCGAGTTCACTAATCAAAGGACGAACCTTATAAAGCTTGTCAAATTGAGGTGATCCATGGTTTGGCATTTTCTCATTATCATTGAGATGCAGATTCCGCAAAATTTTTAAAAATCTTTTCAGGCTCATCACTTGTGCCACTCTCTCTACATGGAAGTTCTGATCACTGCTCCAGTAAAGATGCATGCTTGGGAGTTTATGAAATCCCATGAACACTAAAATTCCATAAAAGCTTTCAGTTCATCCACTGTGAGGTCAAGACTCCTTCCATGCTGTTTTGCATAGAGATTGCTGTGATTGACTATAAAATTACCAAATTATCTTTCAGAAGTTTATAAAAGATACTCACAGGGCTATTCGTATCTAATGCTACTTTTGGGCCAAAGGGCTGCTTGAAAGTTGTAGCACAATATTTTTCTGGGTCATGAACTATTCTGGTCCACTCATAGTCCTCTTCAACTTCGTCAGCAATATTCATGGTTATGTCACCACTAGCAACATCTGGAGATGAATCATTCTCAGAACTTGACTTGCTGCTATCAAAATAAGACTGTCTTCCCTCCAGAGAATCTGGAGTGTAATCAGGATCTTCGACAGAATTATCTGAAATATCATCATCAGAGTGCTCCAATTTCAGATCCGGTAACCCAGCTTTCCCACAGCACTTTCGCTTGGCTTGCATTCCACTCACTGATGGAAGAGAAATATCAGGTGTTGATGATGACGATCGGAGAGAAGGCTCTCCCGATGATGATGAACTTTCCCCACCTTTTTTGGGAAGTTCTTTTAACATGTTCAGTGCCATTTTGTGAGGTTTTCGCAAGTTCCGAAGTCCCCCCAACAAGGTTGCGGGCCTATGGAGTGAAACAGAGGAAACAGGGGTGCTAGGTTGGGAGGGTATGCGGCCTCAAAATGGCCATTTTTCAAAAGTGAAAAAGGCATTTTTCATTGTTGAATAAAGGCAAATTCCAGGTTTTTGAAGTCGTGAAGATGGAAAATGACATTTTTCAGAGGTGAAAAAGGGGAAAAAATGAGGAAATGGGCATAAGGTGGTACATATATAGAATTGGCGATATATTTAAAAGAATTCCCCCGAGTGGGTTGGTGATAAGAGGGAGTTGTAGATGTAGTGTGCTGAATGTAGTATGGTTTATTTAAGAAAAAATAATCCCCTGTGTGGATTGCTGATTGTAGGGGGGTGTAGATGTAGAGTTGTCAAAGTTGTAAAGTCCACTTGGGGGATTTCTTTCACATGAAAGAAATCCCCCAAGTGGATTCGTGAATAGAAGGTGGTGTAGTTGTAGCAGTGGGGGATGCAGAAAAAACTCAAGGGGAAGGGGAAAAAACGCAAGTTATCGCGACGATTGTAGCTTTCAAACTGACCGCCCGGAAGCAACTCTGCTTCCCTTATATATGTAGCTCGGTTGTTTCGAGAACATTTGGTGCCAGAATTTTCGCTTCCAGACTTTTAAGGAGTGTGAACAAATACAAACAGTAGAATATTCGTGACTTTTCTCGAACAAATGGCAGACAGAATAACGTATCGAGATCACTAGAATGGCCGCGAATTTTCTCGTAGGTTAGCTATCTATGTTCCAGACAGAACAGAATAAAATACGATGATGCGGACACGGCCGCGTGCTACATAAGAAAGTACAACTACTCGATAACTCGACTCAGAGTCGACTGATGAAAGACATGAACGAATAGCGTGCGGGCTGACTGGCGGGGGCGGCGCGGGCGGCAATGCAGGCGTCCCCGCAAGGGGGAGGCGCACGCCCCCCACGCCCCCCATATGTATCCGCCTCTAAGTTGTAGTGTGGTGAATGTTGAAGCATATTTATTTTAGAAAAAAGGTAATAATTTCGAAGAACACAGTCTGCGGATTCTTCGATTTTCATTGCACCTACGCAACGATGGATGATCTTTTACCTTCTGTTTCCTCAGGGAGTACTGTACACAGCAAAAGTGATTGTGCCTTGGAGCGTCAAGAAAAAAATTAACAATATTGGGAACATGATAAAATTGTGTAGTTTCCAGCAGTGCGTTCGTAATTCTTCACCAAAGAGAAAGTTTCGTAGTGTAGTTTCATTCAGTGATTCAGGCAAGTTTGTGGTTTTATGATATTTTATTTCTGTCGCCTTATGGCACTCAGCGGATGTGTGGTGTTGTTGTCGGGAAGTTATGTTCCGAGTGTAATGGCTTAATTTGTCTTTTCGGGCTAATTAATGCAATTCAGAGCAGAGCTCAGTGAGAATATTACCTGTTGTTATCCAATAGATCTATTTCCCTATCGCCAGGGTATTCATATATAGGATATTCTTCCATACAGGTAAAGTCCCCATAGGAAAACTACCTTTAGGGATTCCCAAACAAACAATGGTGTATTATTGATCCCTTCCTGATGAGTTTCTCAATGATAATTCAGAGGTGCTTTAATAGGAGTCACACTGGAATTGTTTGAATTCGGGGGTCAAAAAAATAGGAATTTAAACGTCATAGTTTGAAAGTAATTTCTTGTATGTGCCATTCCATGATCACTTGAATGAACTTGCTCAAGAAATATGTGGGATTCACCATGAAATACCCATTAATTTAAGCTACCAGAAATAATAGGTGAAAGGAGTCCCCGTCCCCATGGCTGCCTAGTGTTCGTTGAAAGTATTTCAAAATCTAGATTAAATCCGTGAAAAATCCCAGATTAAATCTCAAAAAAATCTATATAAAATCTAGATTTAATGCGTCATGTAGCAGACATATCACCTACTTCAAGCTAGATTAAATCTAGATTTTTTTCTGGATCTAATGTTGGCAAGTAATGTTAAATCTGGATTTTATATTTTCCTGGTTTGTAGGGATGACATATGGCTAGAGCATAGATAGGGAGAGAAGCGTATGTAAGTGCAAGTAACTTTTCACTTTCGTTCATCTTTTTCACTTTCATTCATCATTGAAAAAAGCAGTTTTGAGACCAGAAGGACTTTAAGACTTTTGAGACCAGAAGGACTTCATCTTTAGGTCTAAAAAACTATAAATACGGAAAATAATGTTTTAAAAACCAGGTATGTAAAACTTTTCTAGCACCATATAACTACGTTTTAGTGACCAAATGAAATGGTTTTTGTACGCACCAATTACATAACTGTTTAGGTCTTTTTTTGAAACAACTTTAAACAGCAGAATAAAACGTTTCTATACCATTTTTGTGCCATTGGGGTTTTCCAGTTCAGACCTGATCTGGATTGGAGATCAGACCTGATCTGGATTGCCAGATCAGCCCTGATCAGGTTTGCAAGATCAGGATTTAAATTAGCTCATATCCTGATCTGGAATTTCCAGATCAGACCTGATCTGAAATTTCCATAAGGGATCCCATCTCATGGTCCCTTAGATGCCATCCGCACTAGATGCCAGAGGCCTGTCTGGATAAGGGAGGCTCCACCATATGTGAAAACATTTCATGAGCAATCAGAAATTGAAATTTCCACTATTAAGTATCCTTTCTCTCCCTCAAAAAACCATCTCCTGTTTAATGCAAGCATGAATGTGACGATGACAATCAATTTTGGATCTAACCTGCAGGTGAAGGCAGGCATGAAGAAAGGATAAATATAAGGCTCTAGATGACAATAGAGTTTTCACCACTAGAGTTGGAGAAACTTGGGAGGTATGACTAGTGATTTATAAGTTCATTGTTTTTCCATACTTTGTATGTTGCTAACATATATTTACGGAGTTGAAAGGAAGACCCGAGCCCAGCAGTCAAAATATATTCCCAAGTAGTATGTCATTGCCTAATGTTCTCGCTAATTTCATGGTTTCATCTTGCGTGTTCAGTGAGATATTCATGGTTCTTTATACCAATGTTCGCCATGTTCTCTAGCGGGTAGTTCGAAGTCTGAGGTAACTTCACAATATTTTTTGGGTTGAAAGTAAGATACTAAGCCTGGATTTCCAAACTTATTTCTAAGTAGCTTTTAATTGCCTTTTTTCTCGCAATATTATTTATGCTCGCAAAATTTTTCTTAATTATAAGTTCAATAGTGCTTCACTTATGAAACAATTTGTCAGCCCTTAGGAGCTGAATGTAATATATTGACATGTTAATTGGCAGTACCAGTATTAATATGAAAGAGATAATTACATATTCGGTTATCCTCTACCCACCAGAGGAATCAAAGAAAATGCTGCAGACTTCAAAAGGTTTGATGAATCTTCTACTTCAAACCTATTGATTGACCAACCATTACAATCATGTCATGTTGAAAAACGTATGGAATGATAACCTCAAGTAGATATGCATTTTAAGTAATCGGAAACCTGGAGGAGAAACGTTTATTGGCTTATATTTTTTTCCGCTAAAGCCAATTAATCATATCATAAGAGACATGGATGAGAAAATAATTTTATAATGTACAGTAGAGTTGCCAACTCATGACCCTTAATTGAACCTCCTCCACTTCTAGTTTGAGGTCCGTCTGGATTTTGTGGGAGCATGATTGTTTACTTTGTTCACAAGGCAAAAATTCTATCTTGAATCACTTCATGCATTCTCTCTGTGACTAAACCAATGCATTGTCCTCCTGTCATTGCTGTCTGTTACCTGAACTTCCAATGAATGCTCTAATAACTTAACTCATTCATTTTTCATCCTATAATTCCTGATACGGCCACGAGCTTTCACATGGTGCTTGGGTCTTATCTCTCCATTAAAAGAGTGTTCTCATTACGACATATGTTTTCTATTGTTAAAATAGCATTAGTTCTCAACCATGCATGCTCTGGACATTTACTCCCCTGCATCAAGTGCCTATTCTTCAAATTTTGGAGTGGTTCGGTGAATGTGGACGAGCCAGCTCATATATCTTGGTGCTGGCTCAAACTTCCTGGAAATATTTTAAAGTTATATTATCAGGTAGATGGGCTTCTAAGTCTGCATAGCCTCCTGTGCTCAGTGTATGGTAATCTGGTTGGGTTCAGTGGGGTATTTGCTGTGAATTCCAATTACATATATCATGGGTTGAGTTTCTCTCAGCACTCTTTAGTCCTAAGCTGGAGAAATTTCTAGACCACCGTATTTCTTCTAACTCTCCAAAAGGCAAGACATATGTGAGTTTTCATCAATTGTTTTCAAGTGAAATATTGTCCCTAGTTTTGATGGTTTAGGATCCTGCCACACGAATCTTTGAGAGTAAATCAAGAATTTTCTAGATTTTTTTCAGGAATGAAAACCTTTTGTTGAATCACGGTCAAGTCACTAAATGAGGTGACATTTTCAGGGTCAGTGTTTTAGCATACGGCAGGCTTAAAATCATACTTTACTCTATTATGCATAGACCGTTGAGTACCTATATTTACCAAGGAATGGGTTAAATCTATGTTCTATATACATTCCATATCAGATTCTACTAATGCCAAATATTCTGGGTACCTCCGTTTTGTTATAATAACAATTTTACCGGGCCTATGGTATGACAAAAGAAACAAAAAATATAGGAAAACTATGAATTTATGTCGTTGGAGGAACGAAAAAAGTGGCAGTATTTAAAATCAAGCCATGAGTTATGTACACTTGTTTATATAAAAACGCATCAAATATATGCTTGTTTTGCTTCAAACTTTATGATTTCTCATTTTAAGGTTATGTGAGAACGAAGCAGACCTTTTCTCATGACTTTATCTTGCTAAATCTTGGTTTTCTAGCTGCAAACAATATAATGGAAGACAAATTGACTATGAACCGCATTGATAACTTACCTTTTCTGAGGGCGTTTGATGTTCAAAGAATCACGTTTATGGTGGGTGCCTCTTGCACGTCAATCCAACTGCTAATGGGAACTTGAATGTTGCATTATATGTGCACATATTTCTTTTCAGTAACGAGCTATTGCTGACTCAAAACCACAGTATTATCCAAGTTTGATGGCTGCAAATATTAAGATCATGAATTCTGAGCGGAGTCCTTCATCATAACTATTCAGAAAACTAAAGCCTAGTCCTTTCTAAGGATTACCTACATAATGCATGCGTACAAAGAAGTTCTTGAATCACATTTTTTTTAATTGGATAAAATGAAACTATGCTAAGAGATGGGAATACATGTTTATGTGGCCAAAGGTTACTTGAAAAGTGAGTTTGTGGTCTTTCATTCATTAAAATGTCATTTCATTCAAAATTTGGCCATTAGATAAGACATTTATTAAAGTCACAGTTGGAAACTGCATTGTGCCATTTTGTGCTGAATTCATATCTGTATTTAAATCGCCCTACTATCATTTAAATTTATAAATATTAAGAGATACTAGTACCTTGCAAGATATACCTATACCTAGTCATCTTTCTCTCATTCCTTTGTGCCAAAAGTCATGAATATTGAAGCCTGTAGAGTCACTATTAATCATGCCAGGCCATTTGTGTGGACTATCCCAGTAGTGAAATTAAGCATTTTTTCAGGGAAAATAGCCAATGGTGAAGTTGCAATTTTTGTGGCAATAGTATATCCTGCAATGGTCTCAGATATACCATCTAAAGCCACTAATGCAATATGGAAGCCCATAAGAAAAAAAATTCTATTTCAGCTCATGAAGTGGGAAAAAGCTTGTGAATTAACTCAGAAACATTCATGCAAAGGTTTGGACATTCCATATCAGAAAATACCTTTGGATTGTTCTAACATCAGTATTTTAGAAGAGAGCCTTCAGTTCTGCCAGCAACTTGATTGATGAAAAAGAAGCAGATGAGGTCCAGAAAGACTAAGATTGCTTCATTTCATAAGCAAAAATTAAGAATTTACTTGTGTTCTCTAGGCTTTATTTAGCATTTTTAGTTTATGAATTAATTAATTTGCTTATTTTTTTAATGCAAATTACAGTGGAATCTCTGTATGCCAAGGGCTCTCAGAATCTGATGGATCACTCACTAAATGGAACTCTCGTTGTTCCTGAAGATGATTAAATAATCACTCCACAGCCAATTCCTACAATTTTAATGCTAATTCAGCCTTTATTGTGGGAAATTTTTGTGAGTGGCAAAAACATTCTACTGAGATAGCTGTTAAAAATCATATATTCGAACACTTCAATTACTTATGATCGTATTCACCTACCAGGAAATCAAATTCCATGTAAAGTCCGAATCACAATTGCATTTGTTGGAGAGGTTAACTCGTCAACCATTAGGAAGGCAGTGGCTGGCGTGAGCAGGTGCGAGAATAGCCAACCGTCTATTTTTCCAACCAAGAATCGCAACCACAGCCAATTACAGACTTGGATTTAATCATCTGACCACGTTGTCTGCTGCCGTTGCACATGGTTTTGTTTTATCGCGAATCACATGTTGGCTCGCAGGTATATAGTTTATGAGTAACACGGAACATGGAGCCGAAAAAGGATATGGGAGTGGCACCGACAACAGCATCGGGCAGTGTCTTTTGGACGAACCGACATACTACTCCCGTTAACCCCTCTGACAAACGCTAGAGTGATTCAGCCTTTAGATGTCAGTCACTGGAATATAAAACATTGAATTTTAACACTTCAGGATTTTGGCACACAGAACTTTTACACAATCATAGGCATCATGGTATCTGAGAATTTTTAGTCAAGTCTCCTCATCTAAGAATGATATCCTCAAATTGTTAAGGAGATGAAAAGTTCTGGCTTTGCCTTTAAAAAATCTGGAATCTGGGAATTAGCTTTGTTTTTTATTTGAAACTTTCTTTGGTCGGTACACTTTTTTACGTATAAAAATCAGTAGCTGCAATATTGTGTCAAATAGTACATAACATTTACATATGTGCATATTGAAAAAATATTTTGTGAAATTCAAGTAAAAATATTTCTTCAATGTTCTCGGTAATAAAATAGAAAATATTGCCAGATGGCACCATCTGGCTTAAATACTAATATTTGAGCTTTGATTTACATTTATAAAATCACAGATACACAGGCAAGGCATTGAATAGTCAATTCTTAACCTCCTGTTGCTGCAAATTATGTAGGGAGATACATAATGCAGACAATTAATACACAAGTTGGGAATTCTCAACATATTCTCACGTTAATGCCCAGATGTTAGGAAGAATTTAATGGCAACGATTACCAGCTGTCAAAGATGAGTCATTGTTGTGGCTGGATTGCTGGGTTTAGCAAGTTCCTTCTCTTTCACAAATTGTCTTTGGTCTGCCTCAGGTGAATTAGCTGGCACAAGTGTCTTGCATGGAATGATGTTGTTTTGTTTTGAAAGAGATAGGTCTTTCCTTTTAATCCATAGCAGCTTAGGCCTCCCTTGCTCTAGAATTTTTTCTATCAAACCCCATTCTATGAGCAAACACATTATGAAATTGAGTGCTGCACAGGGTAGGATAAGCAATCTGTCACTCAACAATGGTGGAACAACTAACTCCAATAAGTTGGCTAGCCAGTTTGGTGGAGTTACTGATGCTACCACGTTAACAATACACATAAGGACTAATGCCAGCACCAGCTTCCTGTTTGATAATATACTTTTTCGATGAGGTGCTCCCCTAGAAAAGATCACTGACATCCAAACATATTGGAAGCTGGAAATGGAGAATACTGCATAGTTTTCATAGCATGAAAGGTCATTGGTGAAATTCAGGAATGGCTTCCCGGAAACAAATGGAATGTACCAAGGGAAAAAACGTACTCCAAAATAAAGAAGTGAGTGGAATGCCATCATGACGATGACCTGAAAAGTAGAAAATGTTAATGAGAATGAGTGCATGTATTTGCTAACTTTTTTAGCTAGAACTTTTCAGTTGAGGGTATTCATATTATAAGATGCATTAAATTCCTTAATATTTTAATTAGATTTTTGAGGATTCAGGAAATTTTAGAATGCATTTAAAAGTAAAAAAGTACATCTTATTGATCTGTTAATACTGTATCCTGTATGGCAGTGCAAGTTTTTCAGGAATGAATTTGGCTTACCTGAAGGATGATGGATGCGATGGGGAGAGGAGCGAAGAGACTGGCAGATGGTGGTCGAGTGGCCAAACTCTTCTTCGAGCTCGGTGGTCCAGTAAGACCAAAGAGTGAGGCAGACAAGGTGGCCAAGATGAGGTCAATGTACAGGAATTGAAAATCGGTCAAATTACTGTCAATTGAATACAGCAAAATCACTGATGCAAATTGAGTGAGGCTGTAAACTGCCATGAATTTGAAAATGCCAAAGGATGTGACAAGGGCTGCACGCCCTTCGGAGATGACTTGCGGGACGCAAGAAATGTCTTCTCCATTGGACGTGAATGGAGACGCAGCTGATGACTCGGCCTCCGAGAGTGAAATCCCTGCATGGGCCGCCTTGAGAGCTCCGCAGTCATTGGCACCATCTCCACACATAGCTGAAATGAATGAGTATTGTTTTCTAACTGCATTCAAGCATGAATGACATATAACGGGATAATATGGCAACACAAGTGGGAAAAGTGAAGAAATTTCCTAGAGTTTTTTGATCAAGTGCAGGGAGGTCACAAGGAAATTTGTGAAAGTGGACCAAGGGTACACATCTGTTAGTTTTTTCCCCTGTCTTAAAATTTTAACTGTCTCCCCCACAGCATTTATCATTGTTTGAAAGTCTATAAGTGCAAAATTCCACGGAAGAAAAATAATTCGCCTTGACCGGGACTCAAACCCAGATCCCTGGTTATTACGCAGAGTGCTAAAGCCAGTTAAGCTACAACGGCATCCTTCTCCCTTGTGGATTCTTTGAGGATAATAAAGGAACGAGTTGTTCAGAACTGCCAGGCATATGATTTCACAGAAGCAGTCCAAAGCCACCGTCTGGGAGGTTAAAGCCAAACATGGAACCCAGAACATATTTGTCAAGTCTATATCCCTCATTTATCACAGCAGTCAACACTTTTGGCTATTAAATAAGAGACTATGGACACTTTTTTAATGTGAAATTTCTTATTCAGATACTATAATTGGTTATTTTTCCCCTGCATTTGCCATAATATTTATCTTTACTCTCTCACACAAGGCACACATTTCCACAATGAAAAAATATCAAAGAGGTCAATATTCAATGTGCAATAAATTTATACAATGGTGAGCTCAGGAATATTATATTTTATTAAATATTGAATCAAAAGAAATTTTCCTGGCAGAGCAAGATATATTCTCTAGTACTCTCAACAGAAAATTGAGTGAAGAGTCTTGCCTCTCGGGCTTCCAACCACATTGTGAAGTCAAATACCAATGAAGTGAGAATCTCGTACATTTTCACAGATTTATTTTAAACAATGATGCATTTCAATGTCTTAAAACATCATCATTAGGCAATATCTCAATTTTATTCAAATTTATCACAATACAAATAACAATAAACTAACATTTTTGCTGTGAAATGATAAGCGTTACCTTATGGTGACGTTATAAGACATCAAATGGGATGGTTGTTTAAAATAAACCTGTGGAAAATTTAGAAAAGACATTTGAATCCATGAATTATATTTGAAACCCTATGTCTTTAAGGGAAAAGTGCTGAATTTGGGAGTGTGTCTAGAAGAAGCTTCTCAACTTGGGAACTGAAAACGCTGAAGATGATGAAGCTGCCAGCCATTGAAACACCATTGTTCAGCTTAAATAATTTATGAACAGGATTAGTTTTTAAATTTAAATTAGGATAAATTCTGTGTGAACTTGATCATGCTTAGATGTGGTAAGTTCAGTAATTTTCATTGTTTGCTCCAGTTCTTTAGAATGAAAAATGGTGAAAAACATTTACTAACCTACACAATTTCCAATAGCTTGTAATTCTTGAACAAGTTGCTGCTTTTGAACGGGAGACATCCTGGCATATATACTTCCACTTTTCACTATCTTTGTCAAAAGTGCTGGGTTATGAGTCTTCAACTCAGCCCATATTGCTCCAGTTAGTGCATATGTACAACTTGAATGAGATTTCCCTTTTTCCAAATCAACTTCAGTACTATCACTGACTTTGTTCATGGAATCATTATACTGGTTTAAGGAGTCATATTCCTTGCTTTCTAGTTTTAACTGGATCACATCTTCTTCTTTAAATATGTTTTTCGCTGTCCAGGAAAGGCTTTTCATTGCATTACAGTTGTTGTTCACCATGGTTGGTGGCTCCAGTTGGTATACTCGTTGCTGTGATGATACGAGCCCACATTCATGAGCCACACTAATCGCTGTAAGGATGTTATCACCTGCAAAAATTTCAATTTATGGTCAGAATTTTCATCACCGTAACACTGCAACATCTAGAAATGGCCATATGTAATTTTTTTAAAGGAAGGTGGCTTAATCAAAGTCCAAATGGTTTCTGAAGCAATCAGGTGTGAAAATGTTTAAATCCTATCTGTTTTCTTACTACAATTTTAGTTTTAATTGACCAAAACCTAGAAGAAACTTTATCCGAATAGCATAAATATGTACCTCTCAAATACCTACATCTCTGAGATGCCTTGAATACCATATGTGATGTCTCAGAGACATTCATGTAACATTCAGAGACCTATCTGAGACCTCTCTGAGATGTCATTATGTCGAAAAAAGTATTCTATGAATATTGCATGTGATATCTCATAGATGTCTCTCAACATCTCAGAGATGTTTCAGAGACATTCATGTTATTGTAACCTTTGGAGACACATCAGAGACCTCTCTGAAAGTCAATGTAACTGACAACGGCAATGAATATTGACTGAAGAATGTATGAAATTACATACATATATAGAAAAAAGGGAATACAGATATTTTTGTTCTGTCTCCTTTGTATTTCTTATAGACCTCTCTGAGATGATAATTAATGCCCGAGTCTTTGATATGTCAGGAGACGTGTCTATGACAACTACTATTGTTTAGGTCTTAAAAATGTTGATGGATTGATGAAAATGGGATATAATAGAAATGTGAGGGTAAATACAAGTGTGTGTTTTTTTATGGCAACAGCCTGCCACGATGGAAACATCGGTTCCCAATCAGTCACCGAAGTTAAGCATCGTTGGGCTCGGCTTGAGTTTGGAGGGGTGATCCTCTGATTCGTTTGAGTGCTGTTGCCCCTGTCTGCACATAGCAGACAGTAAGTGCAAAATGACCTTAGCCGTCAATGCACGTTAGAAAAAAATACTACCTACTGCTAAATAAGTGTGTTTTTGTTTCAAAATGAACTCTCTGAGATGTCTTTGAGAGATATGAGACTTTTGAGACTAATGAGAGACATCTCAGAAAGATTACCTGGTAATTGGGAAACGAAACTAACTTGAATGTTTAACCTTATCACTTATTTTTATGCATAAAATTGTACAGAAGAGTCATATTTAATGACCTGTATTTAAATCATAATGCAATTGTTAGGTTCGAATAGACTGGAGGTAGAGAACTCTTGTTCACTATCTATATAAAATTAGGTAATGTAAGGCTCTATTCCTGTCAAGTGCATGATGGAGGATATGTACAGAAACCACATTTTCTCTCACATTGAAAGACTCATAATTTCAAGTTTTTTTATCGATAATCCCAAATGTCTTTTAAAGAAAGCAATCAACTGACCTGTTACCATAATCTGTTTAATTTTAGCCTTGTTTAATTTGGCAATGACTGGAGCTGTGCCTTTCTTCAGCCTGTTTTCAAACAAAAGGAGACCTAGAAATATGAATTCAGTCTCCACTTGCTCCCTCTTCAGCCTGTGAATCTGGACCACAGTGAATTCTGGAGGAAGGGGCCTCCAAGCCAGGGCTAGCACTCTGTATCCTTTCTTTGTGTAGAACTCCATGGTGTTAGAAATTCCTGCTGGAACTATGGGAAAACAAGAGTTTGACATTAATATGAACCAAATGTTTTTCTGATCCAAGAATATAGCCATGCATTAATAACATCATGCTAAAAACCTTGAAGTTTCAATTCAGGAATGTATCTCACTTACTATGTATACCCCCAACTCATGTTCCCTACTTCTGGTCACCCATGCAAATTAACACAGGAATGGAGTTATGAATGAATTGAAAGAGGTGTTTTTTTGACTTATTTAGAATTTTTTTGAGTTCACATTTAGAATTTTTTTATAAACTTATTTTTCTGTTATTATGTAAATATGCATTACTATTGGTAAATAAATTTATTTTAAGGAGTTTTGAAGATTGGTGGAGTAAACTGATATGAATTGGTGGCCAGAAGGGGCTCAAGGAAATGTTTTCACCCTGACAAGTTCACTATTTGCTGTCTTCCCCACTACACTTTATACTTATAGTCTGAGGCTTTGAGGTTCCTACGAGGCTTTCTTTTACTCAAATTATGGACTATAATTTATTTATTGCTAATTTCATGTCATACCTCTCAAAAATTACAATAAAATGCGATAGCACCAATGCTATTCTCAAGCTTGCAGCTGGTGAGTTCAAGATAAAATAAATAATTTATGTGAAAAAAATTTATTCTGTATTATCTCATCCAGAGACAGAACTGGTGACTTCTGTAGGTGTTATGCTTGAGTTCGTAATATGCGCCAAGACTAGTACAGTCAAAATACTTATAGGTGGCACTACCAGTTGCCTCCTTTACGGCAGTGTGCTGATCAGGAATGATGGTCGACCAAGGAATTGAATAGAATAATTTATTTCAAACTGATATTACAATAAAACAGTAATTGGATAACCCCTAAGGATAGGCCTGTATTGGGGCTACTATCAAGTAATCCATGCAAAAGCGTACTAACAAACAGTGCATAATTTGAATATTGCAATCAAATAATTTAATACAATCCAGTGAATAGCTGAATGAACCAAAGCGGAGCTAGTCTCAAATGAGCCTCCATGCTTTGAAAATTTTATCCCCCAGTATCTAATATAATACTTGGCATCGGGTACTGAATACTTTTCATTTGCAAATCAACCTTTATCCTAATAACTTCTATCATTTATCATCCAGCAACAAACTTGCAACATTTTACTTGAAATGAGCAACTGAATCTGATTATTAGTTAGTAACACTGTTTAAAGGGGTGCAAAGATTAAAAAAATGAATTAATTTAAATGTACACTCAATAAAATTTAATTCCTCAGTTTTATTTATTTTGAAATTTATAGCTGAGTTAATTCATTAACTGCTGAAAATTCAAAAAAAACTAGAGCATGAAAATGTATGCATGTGAAAATTGTCTTGGCCATCTCAGCACACCCTGCCTGGACTGGCTTTGAATGGGTTAAGAGAGTGTGTATGTGGAGTAATCCACAAGTATTTCATTATTGCCTAATCTTGGGATCCCTCACAACCCAATGTAAATACCTATGTATGGTGGAGGATTCTCTTAAGAGAAGGAACATGAGAAGTCCTAAGAACAGGAGGTCGTGTATGAAGCAATGCATGAGTGTGACTTCTTCTTAAGTCCTCAACCCAAAAGTTGGTTGGCGGACGTTCTCCATTCGCTACGGTCTTGTGCCATTCTTTTCAACTGCACATAAGTGGAGCAGCCTAACTCCTTCATTATTTGCCCCATGAACTCCAACCTAGGCCTGCCCCGGCAGTTGGTTCCCTCCACAGTGCCTTCTCAGATGGTGGCCAGCAATGTATCGTGCCTTAGTTGGTGCCTGATCCAGATATTTATTTTCTTTTTCAGTAATTTCAGCAGACAAGGAGACTCCCCCACACGTCTGAGAACCTCCTTGTTACTCACTTTGTCCACCCAGGGAATCTTTTACATCCTCCTGAAACACCACATCTGGAATGCTTCCACCCTCCTCTCTTCTGCCTTGCCCAACGTCCAGGTCTCACTGCCATATAAAAATATGCTCCACACATAAGTTTGAAGAAGGCGTTTTCTCATGTCTAGGCCAATATTTCTGGCTGTTAGGAGTTTTCATTTTTGATAAAACGCATTCTTTGCCTGGTGAACTCTACATACTAAGTCTCTTTTGCTCCTTCCATCGGCTGTTATTTTGCTTCCCAGGTAGGTAAACTCCTCTACATTCTCTATTCACCTGTCCCTTAAATACACTTTAGCTTGTCCCCCATGCTTGCTAACCTTAAGTACTTTGGTCTTCTCTGCATTTATTTTCATATTATATCCTTTTGTTAGGATGTCATCCATTACCTCAATTACCTCACTCAGATCATTTTCGCTCTCAGCCAGTAATGCAATATCATCAGCAAACCTCAGCAAATCCAGTTTTTCTCCATGGATCTTGACACCACCTAGCTACCCTACCTTTTCTCTCATCTCATCTAGATCTCTCTGTTTGTAGTAGTTGAAGAGAATCGGTGATAGGGAGCATCCTGGTCTTAATTCCAGCTTCTTTCAGCATTTGGAACATTGGTGCCCAACCAATCTTGTCAAAAGCATTTTCTAGGTCTATGAAGGCCACAAATGTGTCTTTGTTCTTTCTAAGTCATTTTTCCATTATGATTCTGAGCGAGAGAATAGCTTCCCATGTCCCTCTTCCTTTTCTAAATCCAGATTGATCATTGGATAAAAATGCATCAATTTTAGGTTCAACTCTCTTCAGTATGATGGATGTAAGTATTTTAGAAGCATGCGTGACTAGGCTTAGGGTGTGGTATTGTTCACATTTTTTCGCCGAGTTCTTTTTTGGCAGGGGGACAATGATGCATTTTTAAAAATCATCTGGAAGATTTCCTGTTTCGTATATCATCTGAACAAGATGGTAGAGGGTGTCTGAGGTCTGTTCACCCGCTGCTTTGATCAGTTCTGCCGGCAGGTTGTCAATGCCTGGGGCTTTTTTCTCTCTTAGTTTTGTAACTGATAAGTTGAATTCGGATCTCATAATTGAGTCACCTCTGATGTCATCTTCAACTTTGTCTTCATGTTCAAGAACAGAATCTATGGTTAGAGTTGCATCTATGTGTGGCTGAATGGAGTGTGACTGAAGAAAATTTAATATGCAAGGATAGGCCAGGCTGGAGGAAATTATTAAAGCAGAGTCAACCTTATAGGCTAAATGGTGCCAAGTAAGCTCTTTTTACTGTACCGTGTATGAGTGCCTATGTCAATTTTTATTTATTCTAATAGGTTGATTGTTGAAATATTAGCTTAGCATTTGAGTAATGAATGATTAAAAGTTAGGTGAATGTGTTGATTGCATATTTGAAGTTCATGAAAATTAACATTTTATATTAAGTAAATGGCGGCAGCTTTAATTCAGGAACCAAAGGCTGATATATTGCGCCTCTGGCAGCATAAGGGTTCTTTGTGGCCAATGTCAGCCCACCAGGGTTGGTGTTTTGGTGAATTCTACTCATCATTTGGTTTTTGATGGAAATTTGGGTGAAATTGCTCCATGCAGGATTGGGAAAACTAACCATTAAGAGTGTACCTTTTTACTCACCTGTGTCTGGTTTGGATAGTGAAATTAACATTTCAGGTGATCCTTTACAATAAATATTGAAGTTTCTGCTCCCAAGTCTGCGCGTTATGACACTCATCCTCTGAAGTAGGGATGAAAAATGAAACTGGCGAATGATTCCCACCTCAAATGGAAATTCCTGCAAAGGAGCATTTCAATTATTAGCTTATCTGTTTCCTTTAGAGCTTATTAGGTTTATTGGTTTGGAAATTGGATGAAATGACACAGATATGTTCCAGAAAAGGATCAGATTTTGGTGCAATGCCTAAAATTAGTGGTGTCACTTCAGTTTTTTTTAAATGAGAAGACATTTTTTTTAAGGGCCATCAATTTCCATGTGCAGTGCTAGGCTTAGCAAATCTGTGATGTGATTTCAGTCCTCCACAGAGAATTTGCTCCCGTTATAATTATTTCTCAATTTTTGCTTATGAGAATTAAAATGTGGTTGTCATTATTCAAATTAAGTCAGGTTCTTAAAATTACTAGTTTTGATTGATATGTTGAAGTGCATTCTATGAATAGTAATTGTAAGCATTTCCCTCGTATAGCGGTTTGTATTTTGGGTAAAAATTACGAAAACATGAAGGATGGAACCGTAATCCCACCCCTGTTTCTTTATTAATTAAGTATTTGAAAAAAGAGTATGTTTCATCATCAAAATCCCAGCAATTTCATATAAGTTTTAGGAGGAATTTTTAAGTGTTGATTTTCAAAACAATTTTTTTCAATCAAGGGAGGAGGCAATACCATAAAGAGAGACAATCACTCAGGTTGCCCTCATTATATTATGCTTGTAATGATTGATTGATTGATTTATTCACCATAAAAGGACAAGATTTCACTTGTATGGGTTTCGTCAAGTATATTTAAATTACAAAAATAAAAATTCTACAAAAAATTCACAAATTAATTCTGCAAAAAAAATTCACACAAATTTGTGTCACAAAAGGGGAAGAAAAAGTAGTTTTCACATTGTTATGACTTTTAATCTCTCTACATACTCTTGAATGCTGAAAATGGCATTTTTTACGAAGAGCTCCTTTAAAATATTTTTAAACTCTTTCTAGGCTATACATTGCATTTACATCTAAAGGAAGTATATTAGATAACATTTTCCTAGAGAATTGAGGGTTTTTTTAAGCATAGATATTCTGCCATGATCACAAAAAATATTATTTGCCTCTTGTGTTATACTGATAGATATCTGTAATTCTGGCACTTAGGCTGATTCTATCCTAATGTTTTAAATGGTGGTCATTGTGGTTCACTTAATACCTGCCCTTCTCCAGGTGTGATGAGATGCTCACTGCTTGGTCTCACAACCAATGGAATGAGGAGATCATATTGTGCTGTCTCTGACATTTCTGGTTCCTCCAAAATCCAGCCAGTAGATTCATACATCTGCATGTGAATAAGTTTTTATTGCCAAGAATTAATAAGTCGTTGACGAGCAATGGGAAAGAAACATCATTATTTGACAAGAGGAATGGCTTAAACATTGCCATCTTTTGAAATAAATGATGGGCATATAATTAACCCTGGAGTTGTTGCGTGAAGGACAATAGTCTTCCATGATGGTATAAATGCTCTCAAATTATGTGAATTATGAATCCAGCTCTGAGGTCCCACATACATACTTATGTACTTTCATAGTGGAGATTTTAATTAGATATATTTACCACTGCAATTGTAATTACCATGATTTTAAAGTGTTTATGGATCCCTGGATGACTTCTGTCCTCTTCATGATTACTTGAGGGTTAGGAAGTGGTATTGAAATAGCATGCAAGTTCAGTAACTTAAGAAAAGAGCATGCATAAAATTTAGGGAAGTAACTTTCTACATTTTATGAAAAACATTGCCAATTAGAAAAGAGAGAAACAAATGAACTAACCTTTAAATCCAATGGATCGCCGATCAAACTTCTATCAAGATACGTTAGAGAATGACATGATGCCATTGCCACCAGAAAGTGTTCGTTCTCTTCGATCATATTTATTCCTTTTCCAGATGGTTTTTCTGAGAGAGGGAATGTTGTGATAGGTGCCTGCATTTCTTTATCTTTGATCGGGATGACACCCCACATATCCAATCCATCTTCCGTCAAAGTTCCTGTCTAATTAAAAATTATGGTATTTTCTAAAATAAGTGAAAATTCACCATAGATGTAAATTTGTACTCCTTAAAAACCATCTATTAACCCTTAGGCTGCGGGAAACATACATGTACGTGTGTAATGGCAACTGTGGGAAAAATGTTCTTGTAGGTTTGATAGTCCCCCCTCTGTCCCCCTCAGCCCTTTCATATTTTTATGACCCAAACTCTTTCTTTCCAGCGGCAGACATTTGTGAAACCCACACTTTTTACCCAAACCACTCCCTTCCCACGCTCTTTAGGGATCGCATACCACCGCAATGAGGTACGACCCTTTCTTCGGATTGCTCGCTCAATGGCTTATGGTTGTCTCAAAAGTTAGTTGTCTTATGCTCGCGCCCGGCTCAATTATCAATGGATTTCTTTGGTGTTTGGTATCAAACTAAACAGAAAATTGCTGGAAAAAAATATTTTCAAATTTGTTTTTAACAATTACGCCTATAAACAAATTTTCAAAATGTGTTCAAAGTCCCACTGATCCCTCAACAAGTTCCGGTGCCCACCCACTGGGATCCCGAGAATAGGGTCGGGAGGGGATTACATGGGTCATCTAACTGCCCGGCCTCGGCCCGTGGGAAGGAGGGACAGGCTCCGTCCGAATAGATATTTCCCACACAGGGTGGACGACATGTGCTCTAGCTGCAGCAGCTTAAGGGTTAATTTAGATTCGAATTTAGTTGTAATGGAAGGGAACAGACCTTATCAAAACAGACGCAGTCCACAGAACCAGATACATTGATAATTCTTGGATTTATGCAGAATATTCCTTTCTTCTCTAAACGGCGTTGAGCATACATCTTTCCAACAGTCATTGCTGCTGGCAGTGCAGGAGGGACAGCAATCGTTATCAGGTCCAAAGCTTTGAGGGCAGTGTCGCTGACATCTTTACCACGAATAGCCTGAGGAAAGAAATACAGCATTTTACTTATGATATTCATCATCTGTGAATATGTAGAATTTCTATCCTTAATAAATCTTTCTCATCTCTTCTATTGAAAGAGCCAGCAGGAGCTTTGCTAAAAAGCTGATAGTGGCACTTTAAGTAACAATTTTTCCTTCTGAACTATGCATGAATACACATATTAAGCTACATTTGTAAATTAAAGATCATTATTTAGAAATATCAACCAATGCGAGATGTCTTCAGAATGAAATGAAATTCTAAAATTTTGGTGGTCCTACAGATTTTATTATACAGTGTGGACTAGGATGACAGACCTGAAGATGACGTCCAGGATCAAAACCTGGGTCATGATTTAAAAAAGGCATTTCATTTCAAGTACCTATCTATTTACAAATAAGTACAGCTAATTTATACCTGAAGCTACAATTTGTCTGTGAATACTGTTTTCATTTTACCTTATAGGACCAGCATACCCTTACAAGCATCATGTGTGCATACTTTGCATCTAAAATTTTCAAATTGTAAGAGATATACATTTGTTCTTAATTTTTTGGCAAAATACAAACACATTTATTTACAAACATCACTCTATCTGATCAAATGATGTTTTAAAAGAGGATAAAGTCCACTTTGAGCTAAATATCCAGTCTCATTCCTCCAAAAGAATGTCTCAGAATCATCCTTCTTTTAGCCAATCACACATCGAATTATCACTTCCATTCTCTAAGTTCTCTTCTTTAATGTTGACTTTCTCTCAGGTTTAATATTGATTTCATAAGTCCCCTTCCATTTTGAACTTTAAATTAATATTTTTACATAAAAGCAAATGAGGAATTCTAACAATTGTGTAATCTACAACCGCACCATTTTTTCGTTAAAGGCGATGGGTTCAAACAAAATGGGGTTCTAAGGAAAAATACCTTTGTAAATATGTTTCAATTACTGAAATATTTTTAAAATAATTCATGATCTTTTTGTGTTAAGTGAGATAAGATTTACATTAAAAATTGTTATTAAAGTATCTGTAGTAAAACTTATTATTTTCTAGATAGAGTTCTAATGAACTTCATTTAGCAGAGTCACAAAGGTATAGGGGTATACCTCTGGGGAAAGTCTTTTACACAGTATTAAATTAATAAAAATTAATAATATTGTATGAATGAATTATGATAGTAAAACTTTTATAAATGATAGCCAAATGGTGCATGAAAAGTTTATTTTAGAGCCTATATAGGCTTGAAAATAAAAATTACGAAAATAAAACTATAGTTTCGGTTTTAACCCATATTTACCATCAGTAAAATTAGTAGTGTGTATCATTTAAGTTCCAAGTTTGGATAAAAGGTAAGAGCGACCATAGTGCAGTCAAGGAGAAAACTTATGATCTTTAATACATGCATTAGTAAATACAGAGTACAAAGTTACCGCCATATGCAAGGAGACCAGCCGAAAAGACTGCCCCGTGATATAACCACAGAGTAGGGATATATCTTTACTCTGTGATATAACGTTACGCCAAAGATCTAAATGATCTCAGCATTTCACAAAAACATTGTAAAAAGAGGATTGTAACTCACTACTCTAAAATAAATCGGAATCCTTCAACCCTTAGCATAATTTCGCTCGGTTAGTAATATCGTTATTCATTTATTCATTCAATTGGTGGGATTGGCGGTCGGTTGTTGTGTTTGTTGTTGTGGGCAAGTGGAATCATCATCAGTGCTTTCAACTAATTTTACATTTCGCCAGTGCTTCTACTGTAACAGGAATTAAAGGTAAGATGATCATGTCCATGATTGGATATGCTAAGTTTGACAAATGCCTATTACCTTGTCTAACAATAAGTAATATGTTCAATAGCTTGGCCAATTGTCCGGAAAGTCGAAACTTGCCGGGAGGAACATATTTAAAAGATATTGCTTGGGTTTTCAATCCGAAAAGAAATTGATTAATTCCTCCTCATTGCTTTTATTGAGAAAAATGCATCCGATGATTGCATGATGTATTGATATCAAGGTTTTGCTGTTTGCTTCAATGCTGAGAAATACTATATTTGAGTTGTGGATGTATCTTTTTCGGCCCTTTCACCGTGTGTAACATAAGGATGAACAAAATATTTTAAATTGATAAGAACCATTTATTCACTCATAATCTCTGAATTAGGTACTCGAAGTATTTTGCATGAGGGGGCCATTACATGGCTTAGTTCTATCGGTTCTACATAAAGCTCTACTTTATAGCTTTAGATCTACATTTGTCCTCCGCAAGCTGGACAATCCTTGGGATGAAGAGGAAACTTCAGAATACTCGCATAGTAGCGGAACGTATGCATCTAATTACGTATGTTACGATGTCAAAGCATTCGTTTGCATGTGGGAGGTGTTTTTATGATATCCATTTATTTTCTGCTTTAACCCGCTGAATTATCCAGATTTTGGATCTTCTTATTTAGTAGTTACAGCATTAGTGAGCACGATTTCGTCAATGCCATGGTGTTTGCCACCAGTCATTTATTTACTTTCTTGAAAGGATCTAGTCGATGTAGCTTACCGAATCAGCGGCAAATGTGAAACCGTTATCAACGAATCCGCGAATACTATTCTGACAAGGGGTAGTGCGTAAACTACGTTACCGTTTTCGGTGATTGTTTGACCCTCTCCCCCCCCTCCTTCCTTGACAACCGTAGTATTTTTCCAAACCCCTACCCCCCGCAGTGGCGGATACATATGGGGGGCGCGCGGCCCCCCTTTAGGGGCCACCCGCATTGCCCCCGCGCCGACCCCGCCAGTCAGCCCGCTCGCTATTCGTTCGTGTCTTTCGTCAGTCGACTATGAGTCGAGTTATTGAGAAGTTGTAATTTCTTGTAGCACGCGCGCGCGTCCGCGTCATCGTATTTTATACGTTTCTGTGTGGCACATAGATAGCTAACCTACGAGAAAAGTCGCGGCCATTCTAGTGATCTCAATACGTTATTCTGTCTGCCATTTGTTCGAGAAAAGTCGCGAATATTTTACTGTTTGTATTTGTTCACACTCCTTAAAAGTCTGGAAGCGAACATTCTGGCACCGAATGTTCTCGAAACACCGAACTACATACATAAGGGAAGCAGAGTCGCTGCCAGGCAGTCAGTTTGAAAGCTACAATCGTCGCGATAACTTGCGACCCCCCTTGAGTTTTTTCTGTATCCGCCACTGCCCCCCACCATGTAGTGTTGTCTCTACAAATGGAATTTTCAATTCAAAAATATTTTCTCAATTATTAAGTAAATTTATTTTCAGGGATAGGTTGAAATAAGACAAATGAAGTAGCCGAACTAGATATAATTGAACCATCTAATCTTAATTGGAACAAGTAATATTCAAGTTTAAATTCTAAAAATCCACCGTGAATCATGGCGCAAGGTGCTGTTCTCTTCTAATTATTTTTCTCTTCCCTCCCCACATTTATGACTGCTGCCTTGAAAAGTGTTGTCACGAGGTCGCTATTTAACCCGCGAGAAGGCTTAAATGTAACCAATTTGATAGTATGGAGACTTGCAACATTGTAGAAACAATAGTTCAGTTGCATTGAGTTATAGTAGAAGGTTAGGGTGTAAGAAACACCCCGCGCTCCCTTCCTAATTTAAACTCTGTGGTATTGTCAACGCGATGTTGACGAGTAAGAAACGTAAACAGGCGAATTGTAACAGCTACGTTACATCTAGTAAACCCCCCCCTCGTAGTCGTTACCCGCCTTAGGTTTTTATGCGACCCCCTCCCCCCCCTTAAGTTGGTAACGTAGTTTATGCATGCTGTGAAAGTGTTCAGGCAATTTTTCTTCACCTATATGGGCCATGGAGCAGTATTTTCCTTTGTTTTTAAAGTAAAAATTATAATTTTTTATCCCCCGCTCGAATCTAACCAGAGATGGCACACAGTGGGAAATTTCGGGACCTCATGCGACAAAACCTGCTCTACAGCTTATGGGTGGATGAAATGACATGTTTTTTTATTTTAAATACTCGTAATTACATGTAGTTTAAGAACCCGCTGCGGAAAATACAGGTTAGCTTTACATTGTAACCTGAGGGTTGATTGAACTATCCTCGAATTTGAAAATATGTTGAAACATCTTTGAATTTGCCGGATACAAAAGGGGAAACTGCGGATTTTCCTCCCGAATGCTTGGAAATGAATGATGTTACTTTGTAAAGATTATTTTTTTGAAATTTTAAAGTTTTAGGTTGGGTCACTCAGTGAACAAGGCTGCAAATCATGCAGTCACGGATTTACATCACAGATCTCCTTGGTTCACGTAAATGAAAGTAACAATAAATCTTTTTCTTGCCAGATATTGTGGGAACGAAACATAGCTTCCATTGACCATAACCCCAAACTTTATATTTCAAAAAATAATCTTTACAAAGTAACACCATTCATTTCCAAGCATTCGGGAGGAAAATCCGCAATTTCCCCTTTGTATCCGGCCAATTCAAAGATGTTTCAACATATTTTCAAATTCGAGGTTAGTTCAATCAATCCTCACGTTACAATGTAAAGATAACCTATATTTTCCGCAACGGGTTCTTAAACTACATGTAATTACGAGTATTTAAAATAAAAAACGTCATTTCATCAACCCACAAGCTCTAGAGCGGGTTTTGTCACCTGAGGTCCCAAAATTTCCCACTGTGCGGCATTGCAGCACCAATGCACAGGAGATATAGGCGATCTCGGTTACAAGCGCGTCTTCTGCAACCCCTCTTTATATATACGCCGCAAAAAAGTGGAAAAAAAGTACTGCTCAATGGCCCATATATTGCTGGAGTAAATTGTGCAGGAACTTTTTCTTGTGTTGCGTTCGTGGAGAGTTGGTTGAACGAGGTTCCGGTCATGAGCGCGTCTATGCCTTCTGTCGTAAAAAAGTTGAATTAGTTGGGTTGTAGATGCTGTACCTTCAAAACGAGGAGACCGAATGCAGTGTGGTAAAATGCTCTTCTAAGATAGTTTATTTCCACGTTCATTGATTTCCACAAACTTTGTTTCCATGAATGCACTTTTACTTAATTTTATTTGAAGAAAATCACGGCTTACGCGCGTCAAATCTATTCGCCCATGTTTGATCGGTTGGTAATGTGACTTTTCATCCTATTAACTTGCGATTATGAATTCAGAAAGTCATTTTTATTCCTATAATTTTGCAGAATATGATTTGCTTTCATTACGGAAATTACACAATTTGTTTAAAGTTTTAAACTGTGACAGCTTGGAAGGGAATATCTCGATTGATACTTGATTGGGACCGTTGTGTGCTCTAGAATGACAGCATTAGTAACGAGGTTCTGGGTGTGAGTCTCAAATTAGGCTACTGATTAGGCATGATACGCAACTTTGAGAGACAAAAACTCGGTGTATGAGGTCGAATCATTTAACTCTTGTTAAAGTTCTTTGCTTAGCTCATTAAAGCATGTCCACGATAGTTTCGTTTCGTTCCCCTGTTTGATGTCCCATTCGACGGACGGGGTAATGCACTTTTCAAGTGCTTGCCGCAGACTATGGGGCCATTCAAGGATTACGTAAGACGTTTTTGGGGGGTTAGGGATGGGATCATCTTAAATTCTCTTACGGGCCTTACATTGTCATACACTTAAAAATTGTATCGTATCCGAATGAAATTTAGCCACGAAATGGAGCATCCGCTCGTTAATGGCGTATTTCCTGTAATCTCACCACTACACCAATGCTCCTATTCTGTAGCCTGACTTCAAACTACATTACCTCCATGCTCAATGAATGTGGTACTCCAACACTGCATAATTTTATGATATCCAGTGCTCAAAGCTGTACGATGGCTTCTATGGAAAGATGAAACTGCAGGAAGCGAGCATTCAACGAAGAGGAGATACAAATATATAACGTCTTACGTAAAACTGAGAGGGAGTAGGAACAATCTTACATTTTCTTACATAGGGGGCGGGGGTCGAAAATGGCATAAATCGTCTTACGTAATACTTGAACTGCCGCTATCCACGTAGGGATTGCGATTCCTCTGAATACTCTTCAACACTTCCATGATTCGAAACTGGGCTCTCGGAATGGGAAGCACCCCTCCACCACAACAACACGATCCGAACACAGTTCAGGTGGAAGTTTTTTTTCGCTACGAATTTCTAACAACCGTAGCATTTTATTACTTAGTATGTATAGAGACCTGCAAATGGTGGGGTTATTTTGTAGCCAAAAGTGGTGTTATTTTTTTGCAAAGGCGGTGATATTTTACCCTGAAATCGGTGTTATTTTCACGACAAAATATTTGGTGTGAATGAAGTGCCCTCCTCCAAGCAGGCCCACCTGTTGGCAATAAGTGTTAGATACCATTGATTAGGGAAAATTTAAATAATTAATAGCATGCTGTATTCACATCTTATGTTTGTACATTTCACATTACCAATTTACATAAATAGACAAATTACAGTTACATGTCCGTATTTTCAAATGAAAAAAATTGCAAGTGTGGCCAAAATTGCTTCTTGTTGATTTGTTCTGCTATTTGTTAGCACAGTGGCAGAAAAAACTTAATTTTTACTGATTAAACAACTTTTTGAGTATGAAGATATTCATCCTGCCGAAATTACGGAGATGAACTGCATAGAAATTGCAACGAGAAAAAAATCGGTAGGTTACCCGGGCCAATGCGTAGGACACCACGCTACCCAGGCTTCCCAATTCTGGTTCATCTAGTTCAAACTAACATCAAGCCCTCTAACTATAGTTAACTGTATCCATTTTAACTCAGTGGAACTGCTTTTTAATTAAAATGAAACGTTAAGTATTTAAATTTACTGGAAAATGTTGAAAAAAAAACAAAAACCTTGTTCCTTTGGAAATTCTAAAATTTCCACGTGAATGAGGGAAGTTGGGCTGTGGTAGCATAGCATTCTGCGCATTGGCCTGGTAAGCAAAATGTCCCTGGTTCGATTCCCAGCCCATGACGATATTTATTTCTTGCGATAACTTCTACGAGCTTCTCAATGTGTCTAATTTGACTGTGCATTTACAAACAACTGAATGACAGAAAGCTTAACCAATAACCACAATGCGGTTAGTGAAACTTAATTTCCTTGATAAGCGTAAGTGGCTGCGCTTAATTCGTTCGAATACTATTTTAAATCACTGTAAATATGTAAAAAAATAACCTAATCAAAATAAAGTTTTTGTTAAACTCCCTTTATTTTCATGTGCATTACGTCTCGTTTTTATGTCTCTTCGCCATTAAATATTGTATTATCAAATTGCTAGTAAATTTAATTTGTGAAAGGAAATCATTCTATCTTCACTGATATGTCAAATTATTCAGACATCCGACAACCATTAGTAACATTAGTAATTCGATATGACATTTATATTCATTGTTGAACATTCAATAGCGATAATCACAGTTGTTGGCTCACCACGGCCCATCTCCCACAACGTCCAAGGGCTAAGTGCTAGCTTTGATCCCCGTCATTAATGAATAATTAGCGTGTAAAATATTGCAAAAAAAGTTTATAGGGTAATGCGATGATGAAAACAATTTTTTAATGATGTAAGTGAAAACTGCTGTGGAAATAAGAAGAAAAATAATTTCCCCAGCAGGGAATCGAACACCATACCTTCCGTTCCACAGTCCACTATCTTACCCCGGGGCTTCCGGTTGCTTGAAACGATAGGCAGATAACGGACCTTAAATTGCTCTTTCATTTTCATACAAATACATTTTAATATAATTAAGTCAGTGTGTATTTATGTGTGAGTGTGGGTGGGTTTTTAAAAATTAATCGTTGGTCGCAAGGAGTCTATGGACCAAATTTCAGATCGATTGGATGAGAGGGGATATGGGTTTGTACGTACACAGACAGTGTGAGTTAATATAAAGGGATTTCAAAAGAAACCAACCGACCTTTGTGATGGCGGAATAGATGAACCCGGCGACGGCGATGAGGGAGAGGACGAAGACGAACTTGTACGAGTCCTTCTCGAAGAGGTAGTCGACGGGCGGGGGGTAGAGGATGGTCTGCACGATCTGACCTTTGGTCGTCAGGAATCCAGTCCTCAGGACGACGGCGCGCGCCCACTCGTTGCCGTAGAAACGAGTCTGCAGCACTTTGGTCCCGCAGAACAAAACGCTGTGTTTGATGTTGTCGTCCTTCTCCTCGAACTTCCTCTCCTCGTTGGGGATGGGGACCTTGGTCACCGGAACGCTCTCGCCTGAGAATTCGTGAAAAATCACCGGACATATTCATTAACGAACGGGGATAGATGGACAACATCACGTAACATATATTCATTAACGAACGGGGATAGATGGACAACGTCACGTAACATATATTCATTAATGAATGGGGGTAGATGGACAAAGTCACGTGTCATATATTCATTAATGAATGGGGGTAGATGGACAAAGTCACGTGTCATATATTCATTAATGAATGGGGGTAGATGGACAAAGTCACGTGTCATATATTCATTAATGAACGGGGGTAGATGGACAAAGTCACGTGTCATATATTCATTAATGAATGGGGGTAGATGGACAACGTCACGTGTCATATATTCATTAATGAACAGGGGTAGATGGACAACATCACGCGTCAAAAAGGGGTAGCCGTCGTGGGACGGCCGACAAAAGTGGAACACTGAGTATGGATATGATAGGCATTGGGGAGTACTCAGTACTATATATAAATAAACATTAATAATGAAATTAATATTTCTTAAGATATGATATGAAAATTAATTACATGTAATACACAAAGTATCCATATGAAATAATAATACATCTCTCTAGTGATGTTATTGAGAATTAATTCGAAGCGCTAATAAGTAAGTATATAAGTAACCACGCAACTAGGATTATAATTTAAATCGGACGTATTTAAATGAAAATGGCGCGGAGTGATTCTGGCTGTCAAATGGGTAATATTTGCATTTTAACACTTAATTCATTCACTTTTAATACTAGTTGTCTTCGCTCTCCTTGGCACACGACTAATTTGGCGGCTCGCGAAGGAAGGTGGTTGGAGCGTTTTTGTTTATGCACAAATTTGCGCGAAACTTACTTGTCCTTATTAGTAATATCTATCAATAAAAGTTAAAACATATTACCGATTTGGTTTCTTGGCAGTTCAATGCTATTTTAACACGTAGCCATATGGAAAGTTACATTTATTTCGTAATAATTCGATTAAATATGGACAGATTTTCTTCTAAGTATTCAAGTATTACGTAAGACGTTTTGGTGAGGGAGAGGGGTTGGGATTTTCTTATGTTGTCTTACGCAGTGGGGTGAGGGGGTCCAAGATAGTCTTACGTAAGATATTGGCAAGCCACTTCTGAATTCGTATTTTTATCATTAAAAAAATAGTTTTCGTGGGGAAAATCTTAGTTTTTTTAGGATCACCGCTGAGGCTTTATGCTTGAATGTATGCAAAACTATAGAAAAACGTACAACCAATTCGTTGCGTTCATTAGTTTCGAGATGTCGCATTTTCAAAGATTGCATGTTGTGCGGGTTTTGCGTACAGCGAATCGCGAAATATCAAAAACAGTTATCGATATCCGTGATGAGGTCAGCTTTTGCGCATTTTGACATAGAATCCCCCATAGTTAACTATCTATGTCCACGGTTTCAAAAATGTCTGATAAATTACGTAAGAAAGGGAGGGGAGGGGTCGTGAAATCTTACGTTGTCTTACATGGGGGGAGGGTTAAAAAGTGGTAATAAACATCTTACGTAATACTTGAATAGCCCCTAAACGCAAAATAATACGTTTCATTTTTTTATAATGGTTGCTAACAAATATCAAAGTGTCATTCCGAGTAAAAAAAAACATATTAAAATATGACTTTCGCTACATTTCAAATTCCGCGCCGAAAATTCTAGTAAGCAATGCTTTTATAAAGGCGAAGTATTTGCAATGTAAATCTTACATCATGTACTTTATTGCATGTATGGTAATTGACAACCTATTAACTGGTATAATTTAGTGAAAATTGGTCCTAGAATTTTTTTTCGTCTTGCTTGAAAAGTTATTAAAATGCGCACTCAATGACTCACGAAATACCGCTCCAGCCACCTTATGGTGGTTTGAGCGAGATAGTTCCCTAGTCATATTGGAGACCATATTAAATTGTTATTCTTTGATTTCAGCGTCTGTAAGAAGTACGAAATAAATATTGTAATGTTAATAGCGCAAATATATAGTTATATATGCCCAAAAATCTCAGTAATTAAATAAATAAAGCTACTTAAGTCTCTAACTTGACTCATTTTTTCCCGCAGGACGGCTGAAAACCCTTTAAAACAGTAGGTGTTTTTGCGATTCTGTAAAAATTACTGTGGTGAGTAATAGATAATTTTTTATAAATAGTTGAGAAAACATGCAATCTACACACCGTTAGTTTTTTGACGAAATCTAGGTGTTATAAATTCCTATTTCCTTCAATATACTCCCTCTGGAGCACTCAGCCATAATCTATCCCATATATAACAGCTTATATTTACAAGCAAATTGCTCGAAAAGTAGTTCGGCAAGGGGTTGATATTTTCATATCATTGGAAAGGTGAGAGTTGTTTCTTTAAAATGAGGCTAAATTCATCGAATTCTAGGTGAAGTGATTTTTCGCTCAAACTAACTTATGCAGTGGATAATGAATTACCTGTCAGCATGCTCTCATTCACGATGGCATTTCCGGAGAGCAAGACGGCGTCGCAGGAAAGCGTGCAGCCATATGGGTGCAAGGCTATGATGTCACCCGGCACGAGATTCTTGGCCAGTATCTCTTCCTTCACTTCCTTCTCCTCTCCGTCTTCCACTTTGCGAATTACGGTGACGACGTCAGACGAAGTCACCGTCCTTCGGAGCTTCTTTTGATTCTGGAGGGCGAATTGAAAATCGTTTAGCTAGCAGTAGAGATGTTAAAAACCTATCGTACATGAATGCTGTGGCAATGAAAAACGTATTACGATTCCAAATCTGGGCATGGGACCAAATGGTGTTTTTTACATGCTACCCAAAGAAATTTAGTTTAAATCATTTTGAACATATTTACAATAGGCAAAATCATGGCCTCTGTCCAAGGTCATAAGCTATTTAGAAAAAAATATAATTTTCATTAATAACTTGAAGCAACAGCAACTACATGCCTGAAGGTGAGTTTTCACTGGCAAGTTTATTGCACAAGTTACTTGAAGCGAGTGAATTTCGGCGAAAAGTGCAGGTTTAAACGGCGCTGCAAGCCCGCTTGTAGAACTTATTATAGTTTCGGCAAGTCGTTCGCAGAAGCATATGTTTGCCTGAGTAAACAGCAACCATTCTGCCCAATTCGTCAAAAGTTTTCGTCTGAGCAAAATCCACCGCAAGCTTTGCTGAATAAACTTGCGGAAGTAAACTTGCCAGTGTAAACTTGCGGAAGTAAACTTACCAGTGTAAACCCACCTTTATATGAAATATATGATACAAAATGTTTCATATTTTACGATGCAATGTGAAAATTGCGTTGTGAATATGAAAATTGTTTACAATGTTAACTTTCTCTTGAATTCGCCTCATCACAGGTTCCAAACTAAGGGGCAACTTAAACCTTTCTCAGTTAGATAAATTATATCTTCAATGAACCGTATATGAAAGATTGTCAGGATACTCGTCAAAACAGGAAGGGATTATATCAAGAATGAAAGATTGAGAGAAGGATCAGGTCACTGAAATGTCAAGGAAAACACATTTAAATGGTATGGACACATAAAGAGAAGACGTGACGATTTCGTGGGTAATGTGACATTGAACATGAATGTAGAGGGCAATAGAAGCCGAGGGAGACCTTAAACAGAAGAATATGTTAATAAGGGACTTAAATAGCAAAGGTCTGAAGGGTGGCGAGTACAAGCAGTGACGCCGTATGAAAATGGGAAAATTTGAGAAAGAAGAAGAAACACTAATGCACCGATTTTGTTTGTTGAAAGCAATAAATTACTGACGTTTACTTTAAAATGTTTTAGCCTGCCTTCATTGAAGTTGAATAGAAATCATTTTAAGCATATGGCTTTCGGTAAAATTTCGACTTTTACTCATTAAAGAAAACATTATCTTTCTCAAGTACATACCTACGTCATGATTTTGAGGTAAAGAACTGAGAAACTCACCCGTCTTGTTTGAATGACTGATGTGGTGACGCCGAAGACGGACATGATGACGATGGCGATTGCATAGTAGTAGTAGTTCTCGGAAACCCAAACCATTAAGCTGAAAAACTGAAACACGTAGAATGGGTTTAAAACTTCCAGGATGAGAAGCGTCCATACACCCTGTACCGGAATGGCAATCTCATTTGGGCCGTATGCAATTTGCCTGTGGAAGAGAAATAAGGCAGTGAAGTACATTAAATGATTGAAGTTTTATTTCATAAGAGAATAGCACTTAAGGTTGTTTGAGCGAGATAGTTCCCTAGTCATAATGGAGACCATATACAAATTTTTTTTTTCGTCAGCGTCCGTAAGATGTATGAAATAAATATTGTAATATTAATGGTGCAAAGATATAGTTATATGTGATCAAAATTCGCAGTAATTAAATAAATAAAGCGACATAAGTCTCTAACTTGACTCATTTTTTCCCGCCGTACGGCTGAAAATCCTTAAAAACAGCAGGTTTATTTGCGATTCTGTAAAAATTACTGTGGTGAGTAATTTATTATTTTTTATAAATAGTTGATAAAACATGCAATCTACACCGTTATTTTTTTGACGGAATCTAGGTGCTAGAAGTTCCTTATTTGTTTAATATTCTCCCTCCGGAGCGCACAGCTATAATCTATACCATGTAAAACTGTTTATATTTTCATGCAAATAGCTCGAAAAGTAGTTCGGCATGGGGTTAATATTTTGATACCATTGGAAAGATGAGAGTTTTTTCTTTAAAATGAGGTCAAATTCATCAAATTCTAGGTGAAGTGGTTTTTCGCTCAAACTACCTTAAAATTTCATATGGAGAATGTTTAAACTTGCAGTGATTTCACGTTAAAAAATAATAATTAAAGAGTTTAGACATTTTGTTGTAATTACTAATACTCTTGGCTGAGAATACATTCTGCGAACAGAAAAGAAATGAAGACACCCGCTCAAAGATAAATATCCCGGCCATCACCGAAACTGTCGGAAAATGCTGTAACGAATGGTATGAGCATTTATTAAGGTTATCGAACAACAGACTACCCGGGAGACCTATTAACTAGAAACCATCTGGAAGGAGAGATTGCAGACGACCAAAGAAGCGATGGTGGGACCAGCTTCCAAATAATGACCTAATTCTGGACATTAGTTGAAGATGAGTTTGCAATACATTTCGTATGTTTCCCTCAAGCCGTTTTTTTATTCATCACTAAAGGGATTAAGAAAGTTCGGATGACTTAGGCCCGGATTTAGATATTTCTGGTTAAATAATTTCGTGGTAGGAAACCGATGCCAATATGTACGTTTTCTAACAGATAACGCCTAAGTCAATTTACCGACAGTCTGATGTAATGTACAAAACCCGAACTATCAATTTACATCAAGTTAAAGTCAAGGCTACATATTATTGCTGTTGACGTTAACCAAATATTATGGAACCGGGCCTTAGCGTTATTTGAAACTGCGACGCCTATCTGTATCGAAATCTAAGGTTTGGGATGATTGGTTTTCCCCTATTGATGGACGTTTCTTCAATCTACTCTAATGTAAGACACCGTCTCAGGCTCTGCGTTATTTTTTTTCAAAATATAGCCATGAAAATATTACTGTATTATTAAAAAATAGATTTATTTAAAAAAAACCGGTTTTGTGTCAAAGATACATCATAAGGTTGTTTGTTAAGTAAATCAGTCAAGCGTTGCTAAGTGCTATATTCATTGTTTCCAATCTATTTTTCCAAAAAAATCTCGATCGTTGGAAGGATAAGCACCCATCGCTGCCCATGATAAATGGAAATTTTCGGAAATATTTTTCTCCTCAGATATTGGGTGTATTGGTTTTTCCTTTCAGATTTTGAAAGTGGTGTAACTGTGTGCGCACGAAAAATGGCTGTTGCCACCAGGCATGTAACCTGTCCGTAATAAATTTTGTGGTTTCGTATTTTTCCACGCTGTATTAATATATCATGAAAACTGTGGCAATGAATTAATCAGGCTCACCGGAAATGATATGTCATGATTGATAAAATAGACACTTTGTAACTTCCTCATATATTCATTTTGTTGATTAATTTTACGGCTGATGTCATAGCTTAGAAACCAGTAACAAGACCGAATCCAAGAACTAAATTTAGACCATGAGTCTAATTCTTAATTCTAAATCTAAGTGGTTCATGTTCTGTAATGTCCCTAGGCAGATGCTAGTTCTCTTATTTCGATCATTTGTATATGTTTGCTCTTAAAATATTGTTTTACATGAAAAGACTTTACCTATTGAAGTTGACCTACGAGCTGGCAAGGCCGAATACGAGCCTTTTCAGGTTTGTTTGTGTGGTGTCTTAACGTGGTTGAAGCGGTTTTGTTTATTTACAGATTTGCGTGAAAAATTGTTTACGTGCCATTATTAGTTTTATCTATGGATATAAGTGAAAAATTTGCATGTTACCAAATTCGTTTCCTGGAATTCAATGCTATTTTATCACGTAGCCTTATTTCATATGACGTATATTTCGAAATAATTCTATTATATATATGTATAGATCGTCTCGTAAACGCGAAATGGTACGTTTCATATTATTATAATGGTTGCTAACAAATATAAGGGTATCATGCCCAATTAAAAACATGTATTTAGATATGGTTTTTACTTAAATGCCGAATTCCGCGTGGAAAATCTATGTGATAGTAATGCTTTAATTAAAGCCAACATTTTTAAATATAATTCTTACATCATTTACTTTCCTGCATGTATGTTTATTTTCGCAGTATAAATAGTACTTAAGTGAAATATGGTTCAAGAATTTATTTTTCGACTTACTTTAAAAGTTATTGAAATGGTATCTCAATGACTCAAGATCACCGCTCCAGCCACCTTCAAATGTTTTCCTACGCTGAGATTTACGCGACCCGGCTAGTTCTCCGTGTAACCCTCTTGGCGACTTACCCTTAAGTCTGGATTCACACCCGGTAGAGAGTGGAACTAACAAATTGATATTTAGTTGAGTTCTGGTGACAAATTAATATCCATCTGATGGCATATCTCGGATTTATTGTATTGAATTCTTTTGTGAAACATTCCACTAGGTGTACCGTGGATAAAGATGTTTTATCTCTGCTCTCGTATACAGATAAAGTAAATTTTTTGATAAAAATCAAAAGTTTTTGGGGCAGGGAAATCCAGTTTTGTAGATAAAAGCTAGATCCAAACGATAATTCACGATGAAATTCGTGCTGAGCGTAGGGTAAGAAAAATGCCCTTGGAAGGTGCATGCAAGATTCAGGTTTGGGAAGTAGTGCTGGACATGTAATTGCTACGGGCTGAAAAAAAAGACTTTCGAGAATGGCTTTTTATTGGTGCCGGGCTCCCATTTAAATGTTGGCCAGTTTGTCTGTCATCTGGTGCGCTTCATAACGAGATATTAGCATCACGATTGCTTCCCCTATTAGTTGGGAGCTCTAACCTTACTGCAACGTATTCCGGAAATAAATTACTGTACTGCACAGTGTTCATTCCTGCAAGCAGCGCATCTATTACTACGAAGAGGCAAATCTATAGAGGTCGGAATAGTCCTTATAAGTTTGGAGATAATTTTAGCTCATTCGTTTTATTGTTGTTTATTGCAGATGTAGAACCCTCAATGCTAGCAGATATTTGGGATTGATCCTGAGAATAAAAAAATCCTCGTTAAGGAACAATTTCATGAGGAGTAATAATTAAAATTATTATAAATTTAAATGCACTGATGTATCCGTTGATACGTTACCGATGTTGCTATTCAAAGATAAGATCCACTTAAATCGGTATAAGGTCGAATTTCAAACTCATTTCAGACACAATATTCACATAAATCGTTTGACAAGTCCAGTCACCCAGTATGTGGATTGATGAATAATCTTGAGCAGCGAACATGTAGCGTAGGCAGCGCGGTATGAAGAGTCGTTTTTCGTTGAGAGAAGATGTTTATTCAACAGTTCTGCTTACAAGATTGCTTTGAGTGGTAGGATATACGGCTTTTATATTTGTGGCGAAGACAGAAGAATATTCTGGATCGCCACATCAGAATCCTACAGAAAAAATAAATAAGTTTTCTGAAGAAATCGGAATAAATATTTGCCGGCACCGAGAACCGGCCGCCCGCATGAGAGACGAGAGCGGATCCACCGGGCCAACGCGTCAGCTGTAAAGGCGATACGCGGGGTATCGCCACAATCATATTAGATAGAGCCGGAGTCTCAGGATTATATCACTCTCATTACTCAAAGCCGTATTTTTCTCACTCTACGACTGTTGTTAGCGTGAGCCGCATTTGATCTTGGAATTTTGATTCAACATCATGCGTTAGGGCGAATGAGATTAGTCATCCTCCATGAGTTCTGAAGTCACTGTAACATCCGCTCGTAGGAGGTTATGAAAGTTTAGTTTTGTTCCGGGAAAGCAAATAAGTAAATAAACTTGAATAGGTGACGCTCGGTTTATAAGTATTCAATTATTGGCCTCAAAAAAAAATTTTCTCTTGGATTTGGGGGGGGGGGAAATCCCCCCCCCCATGGATTCGTCACTGACGTGAATGAAACCCCGCAAAAGAAAAGTTGTTCATCTGCAACTCCCCGTGGAAGCCTTGGCAATCATACCTCAGTGTTTGTTCCTGCTCCGTTAGTCCGTCTAAGCGGTGGAAATCTGCATTCTTCAAGGCCACGTCTAAGCCTGACAGCTTCAGGAAACTCTCGCTGTCTTCGTCCCATATGTAGCACTGCTTCTTGCAGTTGAAGTGACGGATACTTTCTGAAACTATTCCAAGAAAAAGAACAAGCAATGTAACACTCGGATAACTTGTACTGGAAGAAAACAATTAAAAAAAAATTATTTCTAGTTTTATTTGGGAATATCTGATATTATTATGACTTCCATGGCATGGGTTTTATTTTGGGCTTTACCCTGTTTCCTGAATCAAAAATAGCTATTTGGATAAAGTTTCAAAACTATTGTTTACTTTGATTTTAATTGAAATATGCCCGAGAATAATGAGTTTCGTGGACCGGGAATCAAAACACAGACCTTCGGCTTTCCAGGCTATTGCACAGACCTCTATCTAGCCAGGTTTCCCAATTCCCCGTAATTGTCATTTGGCATTTATCAATGAATTCACTGCAGTTCAATAAGACAATTGAGAAAATCTTGCAGTCCGTGTCAATATTGAATTTTCTATTGTGAAATTTGAGTAATAAAATGGTAAGCTGCCTCTTTAAAAGTTTTATTTCATCGCACATTTAGATGCTTTTACTTTGTTTTAAAGTATAAAAATTATAAATAAGTATCCGAAACTTGTTGCGAATGAAATATTCAGGTGGAAAATTGCTATTTCTTGGTTCAATTTGTAATAGTTCTTGTGCATCAAGTTGTTAACGGAAGAGCAGATACTCTTTTCCCGCGTTAACATTTGTGGTGCGATGTTGCCAGTAGCAGAAGGAAAACTACAATAGTGCTATGCAGTATATTAACTGCGTATGTATGGCAATGAATTATCCAGGCTCTTACAATATGCATATTTCATTCCCCAAAGTAACTTTTTATATTTGATGCTGCGTAGTAAATGGTTGCCTGGGTGATCTTAAGGTGAGGTGACGTAAGTTTGGAAACATCGATCTATACAAGGCCCGTACTGTCAGCATAATGTGAAATACTCTATATACAGGATTGTTTCTAAGAGGTCTCTGTTGGGAGTTCGTTTGGTTGGATTGGTTTATTCTTATTGCATATTAACGTGAACCCTTAGAAAATAATAAAATAATAGGCTTCAAGCGTAGGAGATGTGGGTGTGGAGGATGGAGAAGGCGAGGTGAACGCAAAGGAAGACAAACGAGTAAGTGTTTGATATAATTGATGAGGACGGAAACCTTTTGGATAAGATTAGGAGGAGGAAAAGTATGTGGTTGGAAGAGGTAATGCGGGGCTAAGGGTTGCTGAAAGCCGTGGTAAAGGGGAGGCTGTTGGGTAAACGGGTAAGGGGAAGAAAGAGAAGGTTTTATGGACGCGATGAAGAAGGGTAGGACGCGCTGAGATGAGGAAATAAATATTATAGGTAAATAGGGCCCTGCATATGTAACAATCCAAATGATCTTTACTCCCATTAAAACCTACCACTACCGGCGTTTTACCTTATTAACAATGATTATTTGTATACTAATTTAATTGGATGTTTGGGGGGACGTTTCCGAATAACGGCAAACGCATTCTCACCCCTTGCTGCTCCATCGCTGAGATAAAATTTTATCTTTCTTTCTTTCCTCTTTCGATGAGTAGGTGTTCCTCCAACATCGTCGAGGCAGTCGCCGACTTCTTTTCTGTAGGAGTGAAGAAAATCTTTTGATATTACATTGATTGGATATAAATTGCGGTTCTTTACCTTTTTATCTCTCACACCATTATTTTTATAGAGACTTGAATAGTTTCCCCCCCCCCTCTTAATGATAAGGGATAAAATACCGTGAGTGGAACAGGACACAACGTGCAAAAAATTAAGAGTGCTTTAAAGCCTATTCATCCGTGATCGTTACGGCGAGACCTTCAGAATGGGCACAGTTAAATGGATTAGTGTGACGTTCGTATTTTTTACTACTTGATAACACGTAATCCCGACTGAGGAAAGCTGTCAATCTCGTTCGAACGAATGGTAAGGCTAGCGTGAAAGAACATGAAATAGAGTACATGACTGAGAGGCCGGTTTTCCATTATAGCAGGTTTTACTTCCAATTAATTCATTGAGGATTTCCCAACAAGTTGATGGGAGCTTTGAGACTAATGATAAACTTAAGGGTCATTGCTTGATTTCAAAGTTATTCGTTGACCGAGCCTCGCGGGATATAGGCTTGAACATACGGATGTGTATTTATAAAAGCTCACTGAAGCTGTAAGTGCCATGTTTTTCTTAAAATAAAGTAATCTCTTATTTAAAAAATGTGCTGAATTCTGACCTCACGGCCTATCCAGTTATCCATCGATCTTGGAAATCAACGGATACGGCCAAATTATATAGGCGATGTTCATCACGTTTTAGCTTTAAATGGAGTATTATTTGTTCATAATTATTAAGTATTGATTTTATCATTCTAAGGCTTTAATTTAGACAAACTATCTTTATTCTAAGTGCGGATGAGCTACATCAGTGAGCACTTTTGACAACGTGAATTCCGGACATTAGTATAAAATTTCTGTACCTGGTTTATGATTCTTTTATCGCGCATAATTTACCTTGCGCTATTTTCCTCGGATTTAAGAATAGTTTTGGCATTTAGGGGCTTCATGATCAAGTGAATGTGAATTTTGTGATGCGAGTTAAAGTAGATTCTACCGTAGAGGTAATTATTTTTCCTAAATCCGAAAATATTTTATTTTCGTAAAAATTTCCGTAAAAATCCGAAATATTTTAGTTATTTAGAATAACTAAAATATTTCGGATTCACTCTGGTGATGGATAAAGTAAAAGATAGGTAGTGGAAAGTAGCTATTAAACGAGAGATGAACTGTGGTCGTTGTGGCACCCAAATACCTTGACGGTTAATTGAGCAATAAATATTTCGAGTTTAGTAACTGTAAATGGGTACTATCTATAATTATTCAGAAAGTGTTAAGACAAATTAAATTGACCCAGTATTAAATGATACCATCTCATTTGAAATTTTATTTAGCACAGATGATTGTGATAACGGGATATCTAGTCCTTAAATGAACTAAAATGGGATACATTAATAAGTCCTGAAAATATTACTCACTTACCTATACTACTTGCTTACAGACTAGAGTTTATTGGTGGCTTCCAAATTTTGTAGTACCCTTCCCCAGCAAAAAAGTCAAATGTTAGCAATTACTTGGACCCTAAATCATCAATTCTAAAGGTAGAGTTACAGAAGAAATATATTTTTTGCTTTATACGTAGCTATTCTGTCCTCCAAAGTCATTTCAAGAATAATGGGATGTAAACTTTTGGAATTTCTACTTGGTGCATAATTTAAATACTCGTGAAATCACCGTCAACAGTCACATAATATTTGTCATCCTTGGTTTGTAGTGAAAATTGTTCTTCTTGGTTTTATATCGCCAATTGTTCCAATCCAAATAAAAATTATTTGAACCGCAATAGAACGGATTCCAGATTCAATTATTTCAACCAGTCCTTGAGGTGGCTCTGTGAATTCGACCACGCCCCGTTAAACTACAGAAGTATCTGCAAATTAAACTGTGGGCCGAAATTTTTACTGTATCGATATCTAGTTATTAAGCAAAGATGACAACAAAATTTAGGTGTATATTCTGCGGTCATTTACCAGCCTTATAATTCTTTGTACGATTTTCAATAAAATGTACAAATGCAAGCGTCTCAACTCTTTAAGCCACTCCGGGTGGAAAAATACGAATCACGATTTTACGTACTCATAAAAAAATTGATTTTTTTGCTATTTTTGCCATTTAACAGTTTATCTTAGGGTAAACCATAATTTCCGTGAAACCATTCCCTCTTAACTCCTAATTCATGGTCAGTATTTGTGTTCCCTGAGTAAGTTGTTTCTTTAAAGTGAGAAGTAAACTATAGCTGTCAGTCCAAGTGCATTTTACATTAGGTCAGTTATTAGTTACACTGGTTTTTCACCGCAAAATTTCTAAAACGCATAATGATTTGCATTATTGAAAACTGGATGCCAAAACTGATATTCTCATCTTAAAATGCTCTGCAAACGGACAGATGCCTCTCTGTTTTTTTATTGAACGCTCACATCTTTCACAGCACCGGTGACAATATTTTAAAATTTTCGACAGTTGTTCCATTCACCTATCCCCCTCAGGAAGAGGAACTTAGCATGTTTAACGTTTGCCGTTCCTGCTATTGGAATAATTTAACGGATTCTGAATCATGTGTGGTTACGGCGGATTACCTGAATGTGAAATAATTTAGCTCTAAACATTATGGTGCGAGTTAACGACCCACGTTGTTCTGAAAACCTCCCAATTGAATCTTGTTCAACCCACGTGTTGTCCTCTCCTCTCTTGTCTTGGAAGAGGAACAGCCCGAAATTTGGAAACCACTATTTGAATAACTTCTATATCCCATAAACTTTTTAGTGATAAACCAAAAGCATAAAGATATGTGTCAACTCACGCTTACGGATAATGCTTACTTCAAGCCATGCACTACTGAGGTTTTAATGTCCTTGACGTAGTAGTTTTTAAATTTCTTTTGGAAGGATTCCTGCAAGTAAAGCAATTGCGTTCTTTAATTATTCTATTCACAGTTTAATTGATGCCAAAAATAAACAAGGTACCTCAATCAAAGGAAAATAAAAAATGGTACATACCTACTTGGTGTTAGTTGGATTGTTTACCTGAGGTCATACGGTGATTTTTTATAAAAATGAATTAATCTTTAATTGACTCCGAAAAACTTAGACATGCCGTCTTTTGACTAGCGTTTGTGGAATCTTGTGCATAATGCTTTTAATCCTGCCCCTTTATATTTTTTATTTTGCTGCACTGCCCTGATTCTTTACCTTTTTGTCCATTATTTTTAACGCAATTAATCGTGTTGCATTTTCCACTATTTCAAATCAAAAACTTTTGCACTAATGATTAGCAATTTTTTTATTTCCTCGAAATTACGCGTATATCTAGCTAAAATTTCTACTTTCATCGGTAATTATGCTTATTTTATGAGATTAAACTTTTCATTTCCAAGTATTAAGCGAAAATAGCTGTGAAAAGTTACTTTTAAATAATTGCTTTTCTAACAGATTAATACTCGGCCTAAAAACATTCGTATAATCTCGGATTTATACCTATAGATCTATATAAGCTCATAAATGTTCGTCTTAACCGAAGGAACATGACATCACGAATTACGGAAATGATATGGTTATCAATGATTCCATATAGAGAATGAGAAATATTAAAAATGTAGTCTTGTCTTCATTTTAAAGTTATGTTTCCATTGAATAGGGCATATGCGGCCAAAAAAACTTGTGAGACATCGTGCATTCACGCTGTGTATGAATGATAAACCTAGTTAATGAAAAGAATGCTATCACACGACTACTTTGTTTAGTAAATGGCTGTGCTGACTTGGTATTCGTCCCCTAGATCTCTCAGCTACGCTTCAACGCTTTTTGTACTCCATTGAGCTAAGTCTGATTCAAGTTCGTTATGATCATTAATCAGTTGAGCATATCGCATCAGTTGGCTATGCATCGCTTAACTCTTGCCGTGTGGCGACCCTCATAAACTAGTCTTCATGAAATCTTGTTTTTATGTCAGAATTTGTTGATAAATATGAAGGCTCTATGTAAAATTATGCGTATAAATACAGGATTATTTCGCCGACTTCTGACCCAATAGACTAGTACGATGCTCAGCATGCCTTCCAAATTGTTTGGCCCTGTGACTTAATTCCTACTCTAAAACTGAGGACGAATCATCGTGTAATTATTAGCTATGGAACATATTTGAGGAGTAAAGTTTACCCTAGCTTTTAAGGTATCTATCAGAAACTCTTAGACCTTGTTGTTTCTGTTGCTACGGAACATTATCATATCAATATTTTTTTCTACGTTGTTGTCGAGTATGGTATCCACAAAATACTCAATCAAATACGCCTATACTCGTTTTTGCATTAGTGTCACGTAATTATTGTGCTTTCTTATACTAATTTGCTCACAATGGACCGCATAATAACCGTTTATCAAGAAAAAAATAAATAGTTTTTAGTTCGTGTGAACGAATTGAGCTAGAACAATGCAGCAAGCTCTTCTTGCACGCCTGTTAGCCATTCGTTGTCAGCGATACCACCTGCCGATCTCCATTCGTTTGTAATATCCTTCCGCCTGTCTGCCCGTTTCCCTGAAGACATAGTGTACAAGTCAGTGTCGGTGCACTCACCACGACGAGCACCTTGGTGGCCGAAGAGATTGGGCATGGTGCGTGGGTCGAGTAGAGGTGCAGCCGAGGGAACCAGTGGAACAGGAGGCGAATGAGGCCGCCCGTCAGGATTATGCTCGTCCATGAGGCCAGGAGTCTGCACTTGCTGCTCTGGTAACCGTGGAATTCCTGCGGGGATGATGAGAAAAAAGTGATTTTGTTATGCATTGTTGACAGCTAGTACCTCGAGCCTGGAAGTAAGGAAGCACTTTGTACACATACATAAATGCATACCCATCACGCCATTCCCCTTCAAGGTGGGCATCATTATCATCATCATCATCTGAGTAATCTACCGGTTAGAGGTAGGTTTATGATGAAAGTCAGAAAAAATCCAACAGACTCTTACACGTACACTGCCCTGTTTACCTATAGTATTTCTTTCTTCATTTCATTGTATAGGTGTAGCGAAACTTGGTGGCATTCGCATGTTATGAGTATTTCGCAAGGGAGAGGAAACCATACAAGCGATGTGGAATAAAGTGGCTGAGTCATCCTCCAAATGTCACTCCGGGAGTCTTTCGGTACTTTTGCCCGCTCTTCAACACTTGATTTACCCTCAGTGATCTCTGATTCTCTGCTAGTGAGTGCCACCAAGTTTCGCTATACCTATAATCCCTGTTTCTCACGGTCAAATTTTCGGTAAAACGTTTTATAAAATCGACTAGTTTTATAAAAATGAGCTTGCTGACGATAAAACCGTTTTATAAAACCTTTGTTTTATAAAACTTTTTACGGAATAGGACAGGTTCTATTTCCATAAAACCGTTTTATGCAACAACCAATGAGACTTTCCGCTCATCGCGTTGATAATAATCTCGTATCCATGAGAAGCCAAGCAAGGAAAACGTAAACAAACATGGCTGGAAGTTCATGGAACGTTGAGGCAGTATCCTTCTTGTTAGAAGAATGCGTTAGAGCCATAGCACCGTTGAGTATGATCAGAAAGTAAGTAAATAAACAATACATATAGTTTTTAACCTAACAGTCATCCAAAAGAGAGTAGATTTATCACTTCACGTGTTCGCAAAGCTTCTCATAGATGGCAAGACATTGCAGTTTTATGAACAGTTTTACCGTGAGCAAGCAAATACTTTTTACGTACGATTCATAAAACTTTAAATAAAAATTTTATAAAACTGTTTTATAGAAAAATTTACTGTGAGCAACAGGTATAAGTCCAACCTTTCTTCATCCCGTCCATAAAGGTGGGCGAAGAATTTAGCTATTTCGGATTGATGACTTCCGATGATGATAGTGGATGACAATGCCGGGTGTTCACCGAAAGTCAGGAGTATATACAGGCTGTCGCTATGCCGGTAAAAATTTGATATTCCTTACTCGCGGCTTGACTGGTTAACTTTACGTATGACGTCACTAAAATCATCATCGGAGTATGTTGACAATGTTTCGAGGCCACTCAATGGGAAAGGAAATGAAGACCTCTGTTAATGGATTTGATGCTTCCCTAGTTAATGAGGCTAACGAGGATGATGAAGTCCTCTCGGGCTTGCCACCAGGTCTGTGTTGACACTTAACGACCAGATGACGATGGCAGAGAAACGTCCGCCGCAACAGTTTTCCTGACCCATTGGAAAGCTCGTGAAGACTTCATTGACAGAGAACTGTGTTACAGAAGCAATTCTCAGTTTATAAAGACAGTGATTTCCTTAACAAATCAGGAAATATATGTGTATTCTCCAAATATTGGTAGGTATTTTTGTACCTCGAAAAAAAACTGAAAAACTGGGGAAATCGGTAGCGATTTTTTTAAGACGTGGAAACGGGCGCTTAAGGTAGTTTGAGCGAAAAATCACTTCACCTAGAATTTGACTTCATCTTAAAGATAAAACTCCCATCTTTCCAATAATATCAAAATATTAACCCCTTGCCGAACTACTTTTCAAGCAATTTGCCTGAAAATGTAAGCTGTTTTACATGGGATAGATTACGGCTGTGCGCTCCAGAGTGAGAATATTTAAAAAAAATTGGGAACTTTTAGCACCTAGATTTCGTCAAAAACTAACGATTTGTAGTTTGCATGTTTTATCAACTATTTATAAAAAATAATCTATTACTCACTCCAGTAATTTTTACAGAATCGCAAAAAAAACCTGCCGGTTTGAAGGGTTTTCAGCCGTACGGCAGGAAAAATGAGTCATGTTAGAGACATATGTATCTTTATTTATTTAATTACTGAGAATTTTCGTCATATATAACTATATCTTTGCGCCATTAATATTACAATATTTATTTCATACTTCTTACGGACGCTGAAATAAAAAAAATAAAATTTTAATATGGTCTCCATTATGACTAGAGAACTATGTCACTCAAACCACTTTAACCATTTCGGCAAATAATTAACTTGGTACTTTTCCACATACCATCTTCAGACTTCAGCAGCTACAGCGTCCTTTTCTCATCAAGGTCTCTAAAATGATGCAGTAGCCGTTGAAATAAAGTGGTTAAATAAATATGTTGTGGAAAAATGCAAAGTTTATTATTCGTCATAATTGTTAATGAAAAGGAATTCCGCAATTTCATGCCTGGTTATGTCATGTCTTATGGAAAACGGGATGGGGGAATTTTTTCCGGATTGATGATTACCGATAACTGTACTTTTAAATGATATATTTCCTCACGTCACGAGATGACATTTATCGATCTTCAATTAGGAATCTAATTTTGATATAATGCCGTAAAATTAAAAGAGAAACGATTCCCGTCCGCTTGTGTTGACCTCCCCGTCTTGGCATGCTCTCTTGCGCATGCGCCCTTGAGCACGTGCTCAGTTTGCGTAGCCATGAGCACGGGGGGCCTGAGAAATGAAGTCACTGAGTGGTTGAGTACCATGAAGGACGTTGGGGTTGGATGTCCGTTTATTTTGGGCTCTCGACTTCGATCAAATGCTTGGCAAGCCGCTAAGCGAAATCCATACGGGTTGCTTAGGAAGACTGACGTGCGGAATGTGAAATGCGAATATTTGGAAGGTCCTGTGGAAGTAAAAGTGATAGAGAGATGCACTTCGCTTGCAGAAAGACCTCATGTCGCGTACGTCGCGAGCATTTGGCACTCATCAGGGAAAGGTATAATGCGCGGAGCGTGCCAAATGCTAACGTAAACAGCGCGTTTCGTTAAAAACTGCTGGGATTATGAAGTGTAACACATGTATTACTACGAGATGGTGGGGGACCGTTTTAGTTTAACAAGTAAGGGTGATACTCGAAAACCTTATACCACAAGTGTTAGGTTGAACAAAGTATGAAAAAATATTGGCATTAATTACAAAATCCAGTTTTAATTATGTTGAATGTGAATGTATCCCGTATAGTAGACCAAGATTCCGAGTATAAAAGTTTTATTTTCCTCGACTCATCAGGGAGGCTATTGAAATAGAGAAGGTGGAGGCTAATTTCAATCGGGATGACGGGCATAGACTCCACAACACCTGGAAGAGACTCCTGAGAAGGAACGCGCCAAAAGAAGGGTGCTCAACGCTGATTGGCTGCGCTAACGGAAGGCCCCCTTGAGGACGGTATATATACAGGCCAACTTTCACCGTTTGGCATTCGGACTTGATCTGAAGATGTGGCCTGCATTGGCTACGAAACGTCATCGTAAAGATACACCGACGCAGCTTTGCCCGAAAAACATGGAGAAACCAGCACAACAGCGCTGCGAAAGCCTCAAACAGAAATTCCGAGTATAAACTTTACAGGTTCGAAGTCATCTGTTGGAAACTTCATAGAACGCTAAAAAAATAAAACAAGGAAGGAAACTAAATTGAAGTTTAAAGAAATGGTGGCAGCTCCGGTAATAAAGAAGTACGGTGACGAAGCGTGATTTCTTACAACGAGAGAGAGAGAAAGAATTCCACATAAGCAGAAATGAAATTTCTAAAAACAGTAGAAATTTGCGCGTTGCATGATCGGATAAGAAAAGAAATCATTACAGAAAACTTAAACATTTTTAATTGAGAAGAGAATAAAAAACAGGATTCAATACCAAACGGTGGAAGGATTTAGGAAGAATGCTACAGAACCGTTTCCCCAGTTTTGCCTTACAATGTAAGCCTAGTGGTCTTCGAATTGTTGGTCGAAGGCTAAGATGGTTTCAGGCACAGATCAATCAGCTTCACCCATCAAAGGAAGAGGGAGAAGAGTTAGACTGATCTTTAGGATGTTATTTTACCCCCAAAACAGATATTTGGAACACACATAAGCGACAAAATTAGGAAAGTTTAATGTCGATCAGCTAAACATGGGAACTCTTTCCATTGTGGCAGTTCGCAGGGAGTCGGACTACTAACCCTGCAAATCTCTTCCCAAGTTCCTGGCTATTATGACGGCAACGAAACCTAATGCTTGTTGAAGACTCGGAGGAGTACATATTAAACTGATCGAGGCAGGTGACATTTCGTGGAACTTTAAATTAAAACTTTAATTTGGTAAAAAGGTTTGATTTTATGTTGATGTTTGATTAAGCTCAATGTTACCTTGATAGTTAACGCACAGACATTGAAATCGATCGGGAATGAAGATCCTGAGTGCATTAGTACCAAGTGATTTCTTTTCACCATATCACTTGGAGGAGTATGTCACGAATAGTAAAAAATAAAAGAAAATGTAATCACGCTAGTATTCACAACTCCATCATCTAAATACAGGATAATGTGGATTTTTTTATAGAGCTTTAGGTAGCCCTAAAAGTTTCAGATCTGGCGGTAGGCTACCTTTGTAGTGGAATAGCATTTCTTTCAGTTCTGGCTAAAATATTTCTCCGCATAATAACTTGTCTTCATCAATTGTCGTCTTTGTCTAAGTATATGAAATGAAGGTTGTACGCGGTGGAAACTGGATTCTGGAGGATTTTCTGTGGCATAACACTTATACATCACGTTAAAACCTAATAGTGAACTGAGGAAAAGAATGAAAATGTGATTCATTGAATGAAAACGTAGAAGAAAAACAATTGTTATGTCATATGAACATATCCCAAATATGGTGACCCAAGAACTATATGAGAATAGGGCGTGAAGAGGGCAATGGCTTGCTGCAGAAGAGAGGTGAAGACGAATGGCAGAACAGAGAGAGATTTGGCAAAGGATGTGATAAATGGCCCCGATGTCTGTAACCAGAATCGTCGTAATGATTGATACCTCGTCTTTATCATAATATTTATGAGTATAACCAACCCTGCGCTTAGAAACCGTCATGAATGCATTGGAACTGTTCGAGGGTATGGGTTAATTGTGAAGTTTTACTACCAAATTATCTTTTTTTTATTAGGTCCTTGTAATTTATCCAGTCCCTACGTTCCCCTAAATCAAAAGGTAAAAACTCAGCAAGTAAAACATATCGTTTCCCACGATTTTTAAGTTTGCTTATTTCAAGAAAAAATGAAGAAACTTTGATTTCACAGAGTTTCTGTAAAATTTGATTTACATATCCTTGTGCGTGCCAAATAATAACTCGTATGACGTTGGTATAATAAGCTTATGGTTAGTGCTTTTATCGTATCTTTGTAGTGGACAGTGCCTTTTCCTTCCGCGCTGTGTAATGAGTTCGGATATCAAAGAAGGGATGTTTATTGGTGATATTCTGACGCTGAGACGCGAGAAATATGAGAAAATGTTGAGATAGGGAATGGCGTCATCTGTTTTTTCTTTATTCTCGCCATTGGAGTGGAAGAACTGGATTTAGTGCATAGCTGTTCTTGCATATTTTCCATGAGGACCTTATTATATGCATTTCCGCACACTGTCTTTTGTTTGACTGAGGAAAGGGCATTTAAATACGAATGTGTTTGCTCAAGAAATAACTGTCGGCGTTTGTGTTACTTACAGTAATTACTGAGTGAATGGGCGATATGTGAGCGATAAATAGAACCTCCATGTGTCCAACAGTAGATCCATTTTGTATATCCAGTATTTCTTTGCATAAGTGACGCCATATGTGAACTGTACTTCATGACTTCAGTATCTGCCGCTACTCATACAAAATATTTTGAGGGCGTACGCGTGTATTTTTTCCAATTCCTTTATATTTTCGTTAATGCTTTCAAACCACAATATATTTATTAGTGAGCTATTATGTAAAGCAGTGTGGATTGTGTAGTGCTAATCATTAGTGAGGAACTGAAGCGAAGCATTGTCTGGGAGTAAGGAAGAATTTTATCAAAGCCTTTCCAACTCCGCCGGTTATAAAATCCTATTTACCTTATATAGCTACTTATTTATAGAGGTCACCATAGATTAGTTGCTCTACTAGTGGTAGTGGTTAGTCTACTAGTAGTTAGTAAGTAGTGATCAATGTAATCGAAAGACTCTGACCATGTATTCCAATCAGGGCTTCGTTCCAAAACTTTTCGTCGCATTAATTTCAGTTTTAATAGGCGAAGGCGGTGGATCGAAATTTTGCAAGTCACCACCTTCAGCCATTGTTCCCATTTGTCTTGTAACGTGTGAACATGGCAACAATGGACTTGATTTCGCTCGCTCAAATTCGATCGTGAATTTGTAGAATCGAAACCCCCGCCCAAGCTTCTTTGCCATTCCAGATACTAACTAAGAATGCCGACAGAATACCTCCCGTGCCATTTGGACCAAGGTGATAGCGACTCAAAAATCGTGGAACTATGACCACTGTGAGTTATGGGGTCGATAGCATTGTAATTTCGACGTTATCTCTTCGCTTAAGATATCAGATCGGGTCGAAAGGCATGGAGGTGGAATTACCTAATGATAAGTATCTTGTCACATCTTCTCAAAATACCTTTCAGTGCTGTGAAACGGATGAGACGTTTTCAAACGTGGATCATCCTTTGTTGGTTATATAGGGAGGGAAGAAAGTGCATTGACCATTTGCTCCAATTAATGAAAACAATAAAAGGTTGGTGAAGGTGTTGCCCAGTTCCACTCTACGTTTAGGTGTAACAAGCCGCACGTAGTTTCCCCAAAATGTAGGAAGTGATGTCACAATCTAAGTAATTTGGACCAATTTTACGACCGCGAAAGGGCTGGTATGAGGATAAGCTTATAAGCCGGCCGTGCCAGTCGTAGGAATTCGTCATGGCGTCCGATATGGCTAGGGTCATGAACTTCGTGAGAGATTGTGATAATGCAAATGTTAATTAATCTGCCATTTTTAAATTTAACAACTGTAGTTTTGTTCATACGTGGCCTGTTAATTGACCTTGTTAAAATGCCTGTTCTTAGCATTTTCACGAGAGTGGCTGAGGTGACGACTGCCGTCACTCAATTGTTTTATGTATTTTTCGACTATATGTATCTGCGATGCAATCAATAGTTGTCCTATTCACGTCGCAGATATGGCTCAGAATTGTACTGAATTTAGTTGGTGCGTGATATAGATGGAGGTGGTATACCTGAATTTGAACACGACCGGTGATAATCTGAGGGATGGTGAGGAACTTCGACATTAGCCTGGTGTTGACGAGAGTCATCAAGGGGTCCAGTGCTTAACATCCCCACATAACTCTAAAGCAATGATCGAGATTATTTATTTATTAGGTTGACTGTTCGCCCAACCATGTAATGATAAACCATTGAACGCAACACATAAATGAATGTATTCTCAGTCACAGCTGGCTATTAATAACATCATACATTTACCGATTCAAAAAAATTGTTATCAATTGAATACACTACAATATTTATTGACCATAGTAAATATTCTATTCATAGGTGAGTTATTCGCATACTTGTTGCTGAAATGATGTTGATAAAACAAAAATGTTGGTCTCAAACAAACATTAAAGGCATAAAAATATATATTATTCAGTCAAGACGTATTTTCACGTTTATTAAAAATAAATAATGAAGAAGCTAAAAATCATTGACATGTCTTCTTAGTTTCGTATTTCGACAGTCGAACGCTTTCAATAAATTTTCACAGAGTGTATAATTCTCGTGGGGGAACATTGAAACAAAAATAATATAAATGTCTGACAAATTTCTTTTGGGATGCTACTGAAAAATCTCCGACGCTGCCGGGGTTCAAATACGGACCCTCAGGATGGGGAGCCTGGCAGTGTAGCCACCACTTCAGACCGATCTTACATTATCAGGTGAATGTTGGGCGATAGTGACTTTGGACCTCACTTCACCAATTATCCTAATGAATTGCAGCCACCAATCAGAAAAATACTAACGTGGTGGTGTGACGCAAACTGTCAAACCCATTGTTCACAATTGACTACTTTTGTATCTTCCCCCGTTAGTGCTGGTGCTTAAGTTTTTCGGAGCACTAAGTCACTAGTGCTTGCTGATAACTGGCGTTAATCGATCGTTGCAAGATTAATCCCAAGCGACCTTATCGGATCGAAATATTGGCCTTGCTGCCGAGATAATGGCGTGTTAATGAAAGCTATCAGTGAGGTGGTAGTACACCTACGATATGAAATATGGAAAATTAATTATTCCGAAATGATCGTAGAGTTTTAAAATGACTAAAAACCTATGCATGCTCTCATATGGCAATGGAGCTTGGACTATGGCATACATACCCCTCACGCTATTCTCTTTGGGGGTGGGCAAATTCAAATAACTTAAGAGTTATTGCTGTTAGGCCTGAGCCACTCTCTGGTTCTCTTTTGATAACTTCCTCCTTGATTCCTTGCCATTGCTTACCACTTTTTCTTATCTTACACTAATGCAGCCGGAAAAAATGGATGGAAATGTGGTGTTATTGAAAAATAATGAAAATAAAATGTTCAGAAAGAATTACCAATGTGGGAGTTCTACGAAGAATTAAGGAGAGATATGTTGAATGAAATTTCCGCTAAACAAAAAAGTCAAAATTATGGGACAAATTTTATAAACTTCATGGAAAAAATGCTAAAAAACATTAATCGGAAGATTTGCTGATGGAGATCAAGGGTGAAATACATTATGAATACTATCAGGAGGGATAGATTAAGAAATCCATCTTGATTTAATGCCTGATGTATTCCAACCATGGTCTTCTTCGGTAATTCTTCCAGTTCATTTCTTATGACATCGTTTCATCTACATCTACAAAATACCCTGCAAGCCACCTCAGGGGTGTGTGGCAGGGGGTGAGTAATCACCAACATAAATTACACTATATCCTAAAGTTAGTGTAACTACGACTAATTATGCATCAGCATAAATCGCTAATGCTTGTCATGAGGCGAAGCCTCACAAGCATGCAACACTACACTACAGATGTCATCAAAATGGAGAGTGACCTCAATATACATGCATTCTACAACTACACAGATGAACAGGGACTCAAGACCCATGTAGAAAACATGCTAGGCGTGCTGTTAGTATGTACTAGGAAACAGAAAAGGATTCAAGTATTAGGAGTACTACCACTACTAAGAGCTACACTACCTAACGACAAACCTAGATAAAAGTCTCATGGCAGCTATTATGGTCCCTTATCGTTCGTGGGAAAAATGACATCTTAAATCTATCCGTTCTGCAGTCTAGTTCCCTAATTTTACTCTCATGATCTGATCTACCGTAGTATGTCGGATTTCGTAAAATATTATCAACGTCGTCAGAGAATAGACCGGTTTGGAACTTACATAATAGATTTAGTCTAAATTTTAATCGACGGTCTGAAAGCTTTTCCCATCCCAGTTGCTGCAAAAGGTCAGTAACACTAACGAGATTATCATAACGGCCTTTAACATATCTTGCCGATCTTCGCTGCACGCGTTCTAAATCAGTTTCCAAGCCTATCTCATAAGGATCCCAAATACTGGCGGCATATTCTAAGTGGGGTCTAACGAGGGAGAAGTAGCTGATTTCCCTAACTTTATCGTCGCACTTGCCAAGTATTCTTTTAACAAATCCCAATTTACGATTAGCTTGACCGGTAATTTCTCGAATATGTTTACTCCACGATTTACTCTACAACTCGTAGTGGTTGTGGATACGTTGCTAACCACTTCAAGAATATATGCACTATATTTGACTTACATACTCAATGTATTGCTTCTTTTGAGGCAAAACATTGTCTCGAAGCGATCCCGAAACACGAATGTCACCCAGGCCTGCGTGACGTTAGTCAAAAGAAGAAGCATTGCACTCGGCAATGACGAGTTATGCTTGGCGTCGCTGAAGGTCGTATGCTAAAGTTTTGAATAGTTGTGTTTTCTTTCAACTGAATCCAGCCACGGCACGTACTGCTGATTTGAAGCCATTGGCGCTTGATGTGTGAAGAAGTAATTTACAGCCTGCGCACGATTCATTTCAAGAGCATTGACAGCTCCGTTTCTTTGTTTTTACACTATTTTTATGGAAAATAAATTTTTAACATGAGCGTGCGCGTATGATGATTATACAGGGTGATCACAAAAGAATGCGTCGGTTTCAAAGATCTGTACTTTTTCAAACGGTACGAGCTACAGGGCTGCGCGACCTCTTAAAATGACCGGTTAAAATTACCTCTAGTTCTTTCGTTTACCGCTAGGAAGCTCTATTGGCAAAGGTAAGAGCTTTTATCACTCGGTTATTGTTTCCGCAAGCTTCACAATGGCAACAGCTCAACAAAAGTCGAATTGTGTGTTGCTATACACGAAAAGTGAGTCTGTTACAATAGTGCAACGTGCTTTACGGCTTGAATATGACATTGATCCACCGCACAAATCGAACATCTTACGCTGATACCTACTGCCTACTAACAGCGAGGAATTGAAAGCACGCATAACTTTGGCTGTGAAGGCAGTAACTTCTGGCATGCTTTACAGAGTTTGGGAGGAATTTGAATATCGACTTGGCAATGTTCGGGTTACTCAAGGAGGACATATTGAACATCTGTGATATATTTTTCAAACAAAACTAGAGAATGTACAGGTCATTTTAAGAGTTCGCGCAGCTCTGTAGCTTGTACCATTTGAAAAATATACATTTTGAAACCGATGCATTCTTTTGTAATCACCCTGTATAATGGTCTAAAATGCCTGCCGCTTGAAATTTGAGTATATTTCAACGAAAATAATCTGTCGAAGGTATTTCAGAGAAACAGCGTGATGACGAGATTACACTGTGAGCTTATCTACTTGCTGTTTTCAAGACCTGATTTAGTTTTTAATTAGATGGAATATGCGTTATTGTAATTTTTCATTTCAGTTGGAAATTCTTAACTCTAATGATGTTGATGCTGAGTAAAGGGGGGAATAATAATTGATCGGTTAAGCCTTCCGGTCATCAGTGATTTTCTCCTTCAAATATGGTTTTAGCTTGACCCACCATGGAATGCATTAGAAAATATTATTTTATTCCCAAGAAGAAATGCATGTCAAGGAAATATTCTGTTATCCGTAATTAGGAAATGAGTTTGATTTGTAATTTACAAGTATTCACATTATGAGAAAATATGCGTTACGAAATGCGTTATGAAATTCACCTACTTATTGTATCGCCGTTAGCGTGCCAAGAGTATAGCTATGTCACAGTAACTATAAGCCTAGTGTTTGGATGCAATGGTAGTGAAGTTTTCCATCGATTTGCTTGGAATGCTCTAGATTATGTACACAAACGTTAACTCGCTGAAATACTAACTTTTAGTTGGATCTTTAAGGCGGGAGAAAATTAATAAATTGCAGTTTACTTCTACGTAAAAAGTAATGGTCCTTTGATTAAGTTAAGGTCTGAGGTATGAAAATAAAGGCGGGAACAACCAAAGCTAGAGTGAGATTGACTATCCTTGAAATATGACAAGCAAATCATATGAAATCCATTTCGTTTCCTGAATGATTAATGATATTGGGCTATAATTCGTGTTACAGTTTCAACATTGTTGTATTGTAAGCATTTTATTAACTATTTTCCGTCAATTGCACTTATTAGTAAACTTACAACTCACTTTAACGATTTACGTTCTATTTCATTTTCAATTCACTCATGAAAATTACGTATCGTTGAAGCGTGTTGTATCATTATAAATTTCAAATCAATGGTGAAGAGCAAAAAAATCGTCTGTTATTGCAAACGTTTCGTTTATTATTTTATGGTACCGAACGCAGCATACTTTTTTTTACTTCTCTAGAGAGTGCTGCCATCTCGTGTGTGGAAGGATACCCTAATAAATTTGTGTTCCTACCACAAACCGAATTTTTGTTAAATTTTTCACCTCAATTGCCGTCTTTAGCGATAGTCTTATTCGTTTAGTTTATCCGAGATACGTGAATGGGGAAGAGGTAGCGCCAACGAATAAGATATTGAGTAGCCAGACTGTATAATATATTTGTAAGCCCGTGGTAATAATATACTGACAACAAAATATGCATCTTTGCCACCAAGTTTTGGCCTACCTGAGCTCATACTACTACCTAAATGCTGGTACTGAAAGCAGATTTTGTTACGGAAAATTCTAATTGTTGGTATTCAAATGCTCTCGGTATTTGTATTAGTACGAATTACAAAATTTAACCCAGAATACATTTTTTATGGTCTGAATCCTTCCTCATTTTTAATTCGTTCAGGAAAATTGACCGCGGGAACGAGTAACCTTTAGTAAAAATTACGTGATCTCTCGAGGACCGTAATTACCCCTAATTATTGCCGTGAAAATGCTTAATTACTCCCGTTGACGTGTACGGAGCACTTAAGGAATACAATATCACGGTCATTAAAGATATGACACTGTTCTTCCGCTAATTATTATTTTCATATATTTCATTGATTACCAGCCTTCCAGAACTCAGCGAATTCTAGGTCCCAGGACAACTTGACCGAAAATGCATTCGAGGAATAACGAAAAAGCATTCAGTTTCAAATCACGAGAGTTTTTTTTTGTGGGTTCTACATCTTTAAAGAAGTTTGCCTTTTTAATTTTTTTTAAAGCTAACTTTCTGAATTCCAACTAAAGTATCCATCATTTTGAATTTTAAAGCCGAGATGTCAACAACTGAACTAGCTGTGCTGGGCTAAAACCAATCGTAAGTTCCATCTGGACTTTCCCCGTGAATTTCATTTCAGAAATATTAGTAACGGAAATGTCAAGTTTACGGAGTTTCAAAGCGAGAGATAGAATTGCCTCATCCTTTGATTACAATTCTTGTAGTGTGTCATGAAACTAATGCCCATATGTAAACGACATTAGTTTTAAGGCTTTGTTTAGTATATTAGAATTCTTTGGGGTTTTCGGTAACTTCTAAGGAAATGGAATGTCCACGAAACTTAATATTCCATAAAAAGAAAATTGGCCGATGGATTAACAAACATTTTTCCTAAAGACAGCCTACTCCTCTAAAAGCTAAGAATCTATCAAAGTACATCAGAGGCGAGTACCACTTAATCACTGACTAATCACGATATTTCTTGAATCACTTTTCGTGTTACGTTACTGGAAAAAATGCTGTTCTTCTTTCGTACTGTTCGAAAAGTTTCCACTCTAAATAACTTATGTAGGCCGCTGTGGTATGTGTGGAAAGCCTTGATGAATATAAATATTTTCGAGAAAAAAGCGGAAACTCCGGTGAAATAATTTATTCTAAATCATTTGATTATCATTTTTAATGTCTAGAGGAGCTAATTCTTGAGTGAATGCTGATAATATTTATAATGAAGAGGGAATGCAGGTATGATGAGATCTGAACTAGTAGTATACACTACCTACACGTCTTTAATTAATACCCGCAAGGCAGAGGTAGACTAGTTTGACAAAATAAGAGCTATAGGACTGAAAATTTGCTCAAAAATAATAAAGTGACGAGCAAAGCGATATTGTATGAACTGCCAGGGTCAACATTTAAAGTATCTATGTGATATCTGGCCGTCGAAATTTCTAAGCGAATGTGACGAAGTCCTTGCTATTATTTTTTCCAACTCAGGACGACTTGCTTATTTCAATTTATTTTTAGGAATAGGGCGGTTTTTTGATTATTTAAATGCCCTAAGGATAGTAAATGTTCAAGACATGAATGTTGTTCTTACTTGAGGAACATTTTTTAATTTTCTTTCCTTGTATGAAAGGGAAATTATGATTTTGGGTATCAATTTATGGTGATGAGATTGAGTTCATTGGAGGAATAAATGTATCAAGGTTCATTATATTTTCCCGACAAACACTTCGTGAGTTTACCCGCACGCAATCAGTACAGTTTATTCAAAAAGAGAGCAGGCAGTAGCAGATGCACATTCCCATGCATCACTGTTGTTACATTTATCCACGAACTTTTGTGTATACCGTTGTATATATTAATGATCGTCGATAATGAGGAGTTCCTTCGTACGAATTGAATGCAGTGAGAGGGATACAGGTTCATGAGAGCAGTTATTCTATCCCTGATTACTAAATTTTACCCTGAGGTATAGTTGTGAAGCATTGTCTCAGTTTTTTATCTTGCGCTGCATGTACCCCCTTCTCTTTGTGCTCGCATTACGCTAAATAATGGTGATTTTCCGTGAACGAGATAGCTCAGATGAGAATTGTGATGGCAGTGAGGCTCGGAAGTCGGTATATTCCGGTTTTCCATTAGTCAGGAACTGCGGTTGAACGTCCGTCGATACACACTGTTAATTTATAAGGGCAAGGAAGGTTGATGGGAGAGAAAATGTTTCACAAATAAGGGTAGCCTTACGCTGCGGAAGAAATCAAGTGGAAATACAGGGAATAGGTTTTATTATGTATGATAAATTGTAACCGTTATTTGGCGTAGCCTTTAAGTGTATTTAATGTCAACTGAGAGTTCTGGTTTCGTAAGGGAAGTTAAACTATGCACCTAAGGTATGGAATTAGCCATGAAGAAGGCATTTGACTTAACCGGAAAATAAACCCGGGTGTCCCGATTGCCGGTCAGATCTGTCAGCCAGTTACACGCCAATCAGTATTAATTCAAGGCGAATTTCAGCGGGAGTTAATGTGAATTAGGTGTTCTCATCTCCAGTCCTCAATGTAGCAGAGGAGAAGATTTAGTGCTCGAGAAGTCACCGTCGTCGGAGTTACCCAGCATTGTTACTTAAGAAGGACTAATTTCTGATAATTTCCAAGAAAAAAAATGAGTTTGGAGACTGGCTGCAAAAATCCGACCCTTAACACTGACGATAAATGAAAAGAAAAAGATCAGACTGTCGGTTAGTTTAAATGAGTGATATCGTTATGAGCGTTATCTCGGCATGATAACCAATTTGGTTATCATACCGAGAAAATGTTTAACTTATAACACAAAGCGCAGATGCTAAAACAGTGGGTACAAAAACTTCTGAATCTTATGATACTGGAGATTACTCAGCCAATTTGTTAGGGTATTTTGTCGACAGCAATCGCTGTCGACAGAAAATAAACGAAATAGTTAGACCATTGTATAAATGAAAACTTAAAATTTGTGGTTCCACAATGATAATTTTATTTGCACGACCCGGGATTCGACGTTCTATAACGTCATCTTCAGGTGATGACTCTTGAGTCAGGTGAGTCTTCACCTGAAGATGACGTTATAGCACGTCGAAACCCGGGTCGTGCGAATAAAATTATCGTTGTGGAACCACAAAGTTTGAGTTTTTCATTTATAAAATGAATAAGTTCCACCAAGTAACGCCTGAAACTACCAGTTATAATTAAACCACGCCAGGCAACCGAAAATTAGGGCTGAGTGGAAGAATGGAGTCTTATACTGGGCGTGAGTGTTTACTGATTCACCTTGCACTAATGCGTGCATCGAGCTACGAGCGGGCATCGATGGCGACACAGATAAAGAGATATTGACTGATTGCCGGTTAAAGCCCGTTTCACACGAGATCTAATCCAGCACAAGTCCTTGTATGCTGTCCGGTACTTCATATTTAGATTGAATTCAGTATGATTTGAGCCGCCATACAAGGTTTCACACGTTCATTGAACTTGAGCTGGCGAGAAATCCGTATGTTCATTCATATCGTATCTCATGTCCACTTTAATTTTAAATTTATCAATATATGGTTGCAGGAGACCAAAACAAACGTCGAAACATTTTTATTTACTGCTGATTTCGCGGCCAGAATATTACGTGATATTACCATTATTCCCAAGGAGATGTATGTGGCACTGATTTCATAAAATGGAAACTGCACGGTGATTATAAAAGCTAACGTGATTGGTCGAAGGCTACAACATCCTACTGAGAGCCAGTAGGAATTTAGTTCCGTATCAATTATTAAATCAAGTACCTCAGCGAGTATGATAGCGATCATGCTTGTTGACCAGCTTGCCGGTTCTGTATCACACGTTACTGGAAATCTATCATAATAGCAAGTGTCCTCCAGCTTGTGCTTGATCATGTATCATGTGAAATGAGCCTCGTTTCGCGTAACGTATGCGTGTCGGGCAGAGTCGGAATGGGTAGAAATTTCTGCCCGGGAATTCAAGGGCCAATCCACCTCATGCATCTTGTAGTACCCCCACCTCCAAGGACGGTACAGACTGTACTTGGCTTAGAAGCGGCCCACCGGGCATTTGCCCTTATGGCCAGCTACACCTATGGTGTAGGCTATTAATACTACGCAGTAATTATTTTTGCATTTTGGCATGAATGTCGAGATATGGAGTGTTGCATTTGTTGTTGAATAAGTTGCATAGTTTCGCGTAGCATACAATGTTCACTATGCAACGGGTTTACGTGGCACTAACTGTAACGATTTCACAACATTTTTATGACAGCTCTGCTCAGTGTCCGACAACGCACCCCTGTCCGACTTAAGACGGAATGACGGTACCACTATTTCTTTCGCCTCATCTCACTTGAAATGTCTCGAATAATATCATTTTTTGCGGGAATTAATATATTTTAGAAATCATGAATTAAAAGCATTAATGATACTAATCAGTAGTATCATTTAAACCCGTGCACTGCATGTAAGTCAACGTAGCACTCTCCTAGTTTCTGGTTTGGCCTAGCATTGTTCTCCTGACTGCTTTCTGGTCCTCGCCTATCGGCCGGGGGAGCGTTCGATGTTCTGATTTGAACTAGGACGAGTATTGCATGCCTTCTGTGGAATCACCCCGTGCCGCACACAATATGGAGGTGGTTTACACGGTATTTCGTAGATGCAGATGCGCAGTTTTGGACACTGAGGGAAATTGGGATTCAGCGTCTCGCTGTCGGGATGGACACTTTTATAAATGCACTCACCAAATCTGAGTCTTCACCTCGCGTGCTGTTTCCGGCGGAATCTTCGGAGGACATGTCCGAGTCCCGGCGGCCTCCTATTGGGAAAGAACAAAAAATTAGAACGAAGAAGCATTCCCGATACCGAGCATACTTCTAAAGAGCACTCTCAAGAATCATTTCTCTTTTTTTCTGTGAGACTATGGCCTTAAAACCTTGAAAGACCTTTAAGCTATTCGTTGCCGCGTGGTGGGAGGGAAAAAAAGGTACAGTGGAGGAGGTGGACTGAGAGAACTCTAGGGTAGGGGAAGAAGATCCTCCTCTCTCGAACCAATCATGGATAGTCTTTTGATAGCCGAAGGAGTTGGTGATTTTTATCAAGCGTGCGCCTCATTGCCAGCACGTGCGCGCGCTGACAAAGAGGCCTCGATGCATTCCTTTTCTATCACTTCCAGTAGGTAAGAAAGGCCTCAAACCGCATTCGTAATCCCATTGTCGGCGACGGAGCAGTGACCGACTCTGCATCTCGGTCGACGATGAAGAGTCATCACGGAACGAATACGATTCCCAGGCGGCGCAGTAGTTCCTCGCCATCTTGCTTTCCCGATCGGCGATCTTGAATGAAAAATCTTCTGAAATGTATGGAATCAGACACCCCACACCGCCAGAGCAAGCTCTTTAGCTCTGAGAAACATCTAAATCATCTAAAAAGTATTAAAAAAAAACATTAAGTCTTTTAACTCCAACTTTCACATAACACGGAGTTGAAAAATGGTTTTGTTGATCTGTGTCACAAATCGTATTTCCGTGAGGACTTAACTAATTAGTGCATTTCTGTTCGAGAAAACAGTGGAAAATAAGGGTGTCGGAGATGTTTTTAATCTTCATGCATCAGGTTGCGTGTGTTAATCTAGAGGGTCGAGTGTTCGTAAGCGTAATCTGTGTGATTTTATGAGTGGAGGAACTTCCTGCGGAAACCGCGGATGACTTGGGTAAAGGAACTGGTCTCCGTATCTGAGGGCTCTATTTCGCAAGCGACATGCCTTTACCTTTTAGGATTTAGAGCTTGGTGAAACTATAAACCTTTACTTTTAAATATTAACCCTATCTTCGGTTGAAGAATCAATTTTTAAATTTAAGATCATGCTACTGATTACCAATACAAAAGGGTTTATATTCGTTTAAGGTACTGAATTCCAAAAATCCATCTTATTTGTATGAAAACTTTTCATGCAAATTCCGGGAAGAGATTAACTCGAATCACTGAGATGTTCTATGTTCCTAACATTTGCCATTCCTTAACATTTGAGCACTCCTTCTTCATTTCCTCCTGCAAACTATGGAATTGTTTAACTGAAAATGTTAGAAACTTCTACAATGTTGATGTTCAAGAGAAATATGACTGATCAGCTATGTAACATAGTTTAATCTTCTCATATCTAATCCATATGATCAATTCCTGAAATGTGATTTCATATCTGTTCATTGCAATGTTGAATGAGATTCGTCATGCTCTTTTGTATTATCATACTGTTTGATGTTGTGTCTATTACTTTGTATTCCATTACTCTTAATGCATAATCTGTAAGTAATGCGATTGTTTATCTATACTGCCAGTTCTAATTTCTCAATCCCGAATGTGTGTTCTTAAATCTGTGTAATTTTACCCTGATTTTCACGTTATGTATTCTCTTATCCATTGATTATTTTGGATTATATGTGGTGCTCCTTAATGAAATTTGTATGTATTGCTGTCACAATTGACCCCATTTGTTTCAGCATGTATTAATGTTTCAATGTTCCAGGGGACTTTTAGTCCTAGAAAAATGAAAACTGTTTTCAATGAGGTTGAGAAACTACAATCGTGGCTATTTGTCGGTTGGTCTCAGTATGATCTCCGTTATTGTGCAGTGTAGCCAATGGGACCTTTGCAATCAAAGTGTTGAAGTTAGCACGCATGTACACCAGTGCACTTTAACGCACTCGTACGACGAAAAATGGAACGATGCGCGCTGGCGAAACGTATGTAACCTGCAAATTCTAGGTTCACAGTGGTTTTGGCCGAATCTTTTATGTATTATTATCGAATTCGTTGTACAGACATGATAAATTACGTAAGAATGTTACCTTGTACAAATTAAAAAATTTATATTATCCTTTTTTGACACGTTTTCCTGACATAAACTCTAAAACAACAATCGCCGATGCGATTATCGAAGTTCTTTTATTGTCTAGTGCACATCAACTCTGCTCCCGATTCATTTTGCAGTGCGCTACCTAGAGCACAGGGTCTATAGCAAAGGGAAAGCAAGTGCGCTGACTTTTTTGCGAAGCGGCCAGCCAACTAGAGTGAATGGAAATCTCCCAAAAATCTATCTTCTCTGTTTAGGCTGAGCAGTTTGTTTTGATGAATACATGTTCGTTATGCACAATTTATCATTTGATAATGGGAGTAAACTTTCGGGAGGAGATTTAACGCAATGAAGGATTGTAGGCATGAATCCTAGTCCATTTCATGGTGGTCAAAGTGTTCCTCAAATTATTCTGTTCTCCCCCCGGATTTCAGGGCTTTGAACACAGCTTTTTATGTTCAAGTTCACTGTCGTGAATTTAGTGCACAGTTTAAGGATAAGGGAAGCAGAGATATAGTCATGATAATAATGGTGACGTTATTCAAGTGATATTAGGACTGTCTAGTCCTCTCTTACATAAAACTCATTTAACAAACTCACTCAGTCATGCCCTGGGAGTTGCTAATCCTACCTAGGCGGGATTCGAACCTGCGATCCTTGGGTTGATAGGCAAGGACTTAATCTCGCCGGTAGGTGACATTTAGGAGAAAATTATCGTTCAATATTCTACTGCCATTAATTTATATATCTTTTGAAACCGTCGGTTCATTTTCCATTTCCGTCACCATTAGAATGGGCTCTTCACATCCTGGAAAGAGTTGACGAATTTGGCGTTGATTCCATTGCCAATGGGAAGTTTTGCCTGAGACACTTAACGCTTAGGTATATTTATATTCTCCCCCCCCCCACCTCCCCCCACCAAGTTAGCAGATCACTAGTTACTCTCTTCCAATCAATGATGGCGGCATGACCGCCGAAACGTCTATAGATTTTTGTGCGAGAGTCATTTCAATTTATTATCGTGTGCCTGTGTTTTAAAAACTATATTTATTTTTGTGTACTGCATTCGCCGAGTTCATTTTATAAGAAGTGGAATGCATTTGGAATGTCGCTATGGTGGGGTTCTTTTTATCCAGCCCTCCGATTTTATTTTGTTTTTTTTTTGCTGTTGAAATCATACAGGGGAAATCTTCGAGTCTCAAGTACATTTGTCGAATAATCTCTTCGTTTTTTACTCTAATTTTACTTTCCAACAGCTTAGACAGGCAATCAGTGAAAGCAGTATTTTAAAAACTGACGATATAACTATTCCTAGCACTGGATCATTTTCGGTCGCGGGAAACGCTGCGATTCTGCGTGAATAATGTCCGCGGGAGACTCAATATAAACTAAAGGTTTATTTAATGGAAATATCAGTATATAAATAAAATATATAATAATATTTCAATATCTTGACTTGGGATTTTGAGACCCCCTCCTGGTTCATTGGCCCTCAGTGCGCCCACCGGTAAATCCGCTTTTGCTCCACGAAATCATTAACAATCATCTGATGCATATATAGAAGCCCTTTTAAAGCTTTCATCTTGCAATGTGCATTTGTTGCGCAAGATGCGTTTAAGTACTTTTTTTCTGCGGTCATTTGGAAAATCTTGTAAGTTGAACGTGATTATAATCTGTAATGAAGATTTTTTTCTTGCGGCCTAAAACTTCAAAGGAGAGAACAGTCATGGAGGTTATTATTTTTCGGGGTGGCACCCCTACTTAAAATCTCTAAGAACTGGGAAAAATTCAAATCCGGAACTGGAAATGCTACCCCCTCGAAAAATCTGAAGATGCTGAAATGGTTGTTACGGTTGTTATATTTGGTTAACGAAAGAGGTCTTTAGAATAAAAAATTGAAATTTATTTACGCATATACATTTACGGAGGATACAATGTCAAATCAAGTTGTATGCAGACTGATACATATCCACAGTTGATAAAATATAATCAGAGGTAGGCAACAATAAAACACGATGAAAAAATGATAATTTTTAACATGGTCGAAAAATACTATTTCCCGCAAAATTACTATACAAGATCTTTGTCCTTTACGCTATCTTCAAAAAATTCATTCACATGGCTATAAAATGTTTTCCTCAGAAAGGGTCTTATTTTGTCAGAATTATTATTCCACATTTCCAGAGTAATCTCCCTAACTTATGTAGAATCTTATTGAAAATCTTATAATCTACATACTCTGGACTTCTTTCATTCAGTGCTGGCCTATGGGAGAGACAAGCAAGTTTATGTTTATTCCTGGTGTTGTGACTTTATATGTTTCTATATGCTTTACATACATATTCTAATAGTGTCATTTAAGCCATATCAGCATACAAAGAATGAGCTTGTAGAGTCGCTCATCCAAGAAACACAAGATTGCACTGCAATGGCGAAAGCGACAGAAGTGAGAATGCTGGTAAAATCGGATGTTGAATAGGGTATGCAAGGATTTTTAGCTTTCCTGAATGAACGAGGAAATCTGTTGAAGTAAAGACTCAAATGATGTATGGCAATTGAAATATGGTATTTAAGTTGTTTTCAATTGTTTTTTGATTCAATCTAAGCCTATCCCAGCCAGCAGGATAATAGTTGGGATAATCATGCGGTCTGGTCACTTTTCAAATTATGTCAATTCAAATGCAGGTCATTAGCGCATACGTTAAAGTTCATTCGGGTATATCAATATGAAGAAATTTTGTGTTATGTAAGAGTAAATGTTTTCGCATTGCTCTTCGATTCATCAGCTTATATTATTAATGTTTTGATTAATGAGTAGAAATTGTAGGTGGTACGAATATGTATGCAACTTTATTGCCGCAATTTTACTAAGAGACGTTCGGAAAATATTACAACCAACATTTTAAAGCTTATTAACCTCCATTTTATCTAGACTGGAACCTCGGGCCCTCTGGTGGCAGCTGATGGGACCATATGTAGGTGTAGATGCGAAGTATTCCCTTAATGCCAGAATGAATGGCTCATGGGGATAAAATTTGTTATAAATTATTATTATTGGTGGCATTTGCACTGTTATTATCCTGACAAATATACCGAGCAACTGTCAGAGAATCATTCATCAATCCGTTTATTTAACTGATATTGCAAATGGTAACAGAAAACAGTAGTTACAGATAAAAGTGAGCACACATGCCCTTCTACTTAATTTGTTCATTCGGACATTTTCCACGGCTGGGTTGCCTTGTCAATTGAACCAAATGCACTTCACTCTTGATTACCTTACTGCCTCTTTTCTGCCGATACTTCTGATAGACTGACAGTTAGGTCTATAAAGGATACTAAGAACCTTGAACTCATAGGCTGGCACGTGCCTGTTAGAATTTCATGAGCATGCCGTTCTCTGGTGGAGGAGAGGAGCAAAACAAAACACGCGCAAAGTAAAAAATGTTGGAAACTACGAAAACCCTTTTCTCTTCAACAATTATCAGAGTATTTGACTGTCGACAAATTTTACTCGTCGATTATTTTATTGAAACATTAAACATCATTGTATTTAACCCTTCAGGGGCAAGAGCCACACTTGTGGCCCTGATTCAATTTTTAATTCCTTGCAACAACTTCAAATTTTTGATAAAAGGTCTGATATGTACAGCTGAGTGACAAAATGAAAATTAATCACGGATTTTTTTTCTATTTGCAATGAAATTTGTAAAAAAATAAAAGGACTATGTCCATGTAAGAGAGTAACACAGCGACATAATTAAGTCATACTGATGATAGAGCTATAGCCATCCGTGAGGAGGTGAATGCAGGAGAAATCACCTAGCATAGAGTGAAAACACAAGTTTTGTCACGGGTTAGTTCATCGGAGAACTGATTCAGAGCACGCTCTAACCATTCCGTCCTCAGAAGTCTCCGGCTCCTAAGGCCTAAATGAACCAGCGCGTGACTTGAAACTCGAACTCATTTTATTAAACATGACTGTCGCACGCCATAATCTCACGCTTCCCAGGGGAGTCCTGAGAGTGTGTTGTCGGGGAAAGGAAAATTGCACCATTTCCTTTGCCAGCTGAGAAAAAACTTGTTCTCGAAAGGAAGTGTCACACAGTGTCTGACATTCGTTAGAATGCCATTTCCAACGCTCTGGCGAAACTTCCAAGATGAGCGGATGTCTCTTTGTACTCGAATTTGCACGCTTTCTCTCGAAATTACATTTGTCGGCCTCCCGCACAATTACTCCGGTTATCAAAATTGTACCTGAAGAAATAACACTGAAGTGGAGATGGAAACAACTTTTTTTAAGAGAGAAAATTAAAAACAAATTACTTTCGCCATCGTTTTTGTTTTGTAATGCCTCTATTTTTTTCGGGGGCTGTTGGACTGTTTCATTTTTGCTAGGTTTGCGTTCATCCTTTGAGATTCACCGATGAAGCCCATTATCGAGAGTTCAATTAAAATAAGAACAGAACTTTGTGTTTTCCACAGATTTATTTTACTAGAAACGACCGTTTACGGATTGGCTGTTGTGCAATCATCAGGTACAGTATATACAGTGAATGGAAGTCCGTTGCGCAGCTGTTTGTACGTGAAAACTTCCTTTAATTTAATGTTAACTGTGAGAACGGTCGGTTAAGGAGGTTCCGCCGCGACTGTGTGAGTCAAAACAAGTACTAAATTCCACATTTTTTTATATTTTGTCAAAAAAATCCTGCTTTCGCTGATGAAATGCGTTACCTACAGAAAACCAAAAGTAAAGTAGAAAAAATGCAGATTATTCCACGAATGTATTTTAAATTAGCACTTTTTTCCAGCCATTGGAGCCGACTGCATTTCCTACGAATTACCGCATGTTGACTTTAATTACGGCAGTAATTGCCTAATAACTAAAATAATAAGGTGGTAAGATGCCAACATTTTTTTAATTCAATTTCTCTGGATTATTTCCTTCATATGAATAGTTTTCCGCGAAAATGGCATTTATATTTTATGAAAAAATACTATTTTTCCCCGTGTTTCTCTCATTCCCCCATTGAACACCATTTAATTTCAAGTTCAATTATAGAATAAAATAGCGTGGAAAGGTATTATTTTGTTGTTCATATCAGATAGAGGACAACTTTTTCTACAAGTAGACAGAGTATGAATAAAATGACATTTAAGCCATTTTACGGTGGAACCACCTTAATGGGCCATCTTATTTCAACCAGTTGCTTTTTTTCAATCTATTGCTTTACTATTATTAATGCTAATGAACATATTTGGTCACTTACGCTGCTACATTTATGAAGAGGATCAATGGTGCGCACCCCCCTTGCTCAAACACTAATTCCTCTACCCTTATATAATTTTTTTAAATCTCCTCTCCCCCTTCCAAATTAATTTCACAACCCACTTTGCGCCATGATCCCATGGTATTATTGTGTTGTTCATATCAGATAGAGGACAAGTTTTTTTTATAAAAAAACAGAATATGAATAAAATGACATTTAAGTCATTTTACGATGGAACCACCCTTATAACTGGGAAAGATGTTGTTTGCCGACGTGGGAGTTGCCTATCGGAGAACGTATTTGAATCGGTTTTCAAGCCGAGAAAATATCTAACCAGAGGTTATAAAACCGCACCTGCGAGTCCTCCAATGCGTGTTTGTTGCCCGCCGATTCCCCCATCCTCTCGGCTGACGTCAAGTAAGCATTCACCCCAACTACTTCACATCCACGCATTTCTATCCTTCCCCTTTCCTCACCTCACCTTTCCACCTCTTACTGTTTAGTATAATAGTAAACTGTTGTGCGATTTTAAATACTTCCAAAACAGCTGCACACATTGTATGGAGAGGAGATCTTGCCAAAATTAACCCTTTTGCAGCGAATTTTGCATTGAACTAAATTAATATTTTCGTCCAATGACTGCGGAGTTCGACTTGATCACACAGGTTCAAATGATATTTTCCCTCTACTGCGGAGATCGAGTATGTATATACCTACCCGGAGGCGCAGTATCTACAGTGGTAAATTTACTACAAAGCAACAACTGTTTAAAAATGATTTTGCCATTTCTTCGTAAAAGTATGTTACTTTGATTATTTGATTCAAAATTTTGTAAAACATTGATATGGACACTTATCACACATTATGAGTGGAACCAGTGACAATTGAATGCCGTGAAAGGGTCAAGGTACTGTAATAAGTTAGCAAACAGGAATTTTAACTGTTTCCTCATAAGGGGGTTACCGTGATGGACGCAGATGAAAATCCAGACGGTTGATTCGCAGTGAATTAAGCTAATCACACATCTATTAGGTATATAACAACTAGGGGCCTGACCACATATGGCGACCCAACGTCTGACTGCCCTTGCTTTGCTGGCTCAATATACATACATATACATTGCTCAATATACAGATGCTGGCTGAAGAATACAGCATCAATGTTGCAGTATTAACTTCATCCTTAAACTGATTAAATTTAAAAAAAATTGAATTCAAGGTTGGTATTCTAGATTACAAATAGAGAAAAATCTCGCCCAAACTTTCTTTAATTTTTATTTGATATTTTAAAAATATTGAAAACTTCCTTCGATATTTTGCCATGTACCTCTGATGACGGATTATCCCAAGCAAATTTACACGGCATCACCCAAGGTCGAGCTCTCAGTGCAACGGATTCGAAGACAATAGTCAGCACGCAAGACGGGGGCTTTTTGAAGTACTGTCGGCATTGACCTACTCTCTCACTGGGGAGCTAGCTCCTTGAGTAGACGTCAAAGATGACTGTTTTGTCGCCGTCAGCGTTCCCACGAACAAAGACGGAGAACGAAGCCATTATTAACATTTGGAGGAGACGCAAGAGAATTTTTTGAGGTCACGCACGAGATGCCGGTAAAAAAATATCGTCACTTGAAAAATCTCTTGCCACCTCCCGATGAAAACCATTGGCAGAAAAACACTGCTCTCTCTCCTGAATGCCAAGAGCATGATGAATGATGAGTGTGAATGAGCAGTTTTCATCGTTTTATTTTTTAAATGAAAATCGCGAGAGGACAATGGATGAGATCATGGTTCCTTCTTTCGCGTTTTCGTAATCGCAATCCCAAACGCAATCCGCTCTAGATAAGCAATTCTCACGCACACTGTCCTAATGACGCACCCCATCAATCAAAATTAGTGATTTCATACCCCTAACAAATTTGAAGAATGGCGATCACGTTCTCGCTGTCACAAGCGCAGTTGAAAATAACGATGGACGTTACGTAGAGAACTGATCGCACCCCAGGGTACTGAACTGGAATCAGTGACATTAATACTTAAGGTAGTTTGAGCGAAAAATCACTTCACCTAGCATTTGATGAATTTGGCTTTATTTTAAAGAAAAAACATCTCTTTCCAATGATATCAAAATATGAACCCCTTGCCGAACTACTTTTCGAGCAATTTACATGAAAATATTCTGTTTTACATGGGATAGATTACGGCTGTGCGTTCCAGAGGGAGAATGTTAAAAAAATTAGGAACTTCTAGCACCTATATTTCGTCAAAAAACTAACGGTGTGTAGATTGCATGTTTTCTCAACTATTTATAAAAAATAATTTATTACTCACCGCTATAATTTTTACAGAATCGCAAAAAAAAACCTGCTTCTTTGAAGGGTTTTCAGCCGTACGGCGGGAAAAAAGAGTCAAGTTAGAGATTTATGTAGAATTATGTATTTAATTACTGAGAATTTTTAGTAATATATAACTATATCTTTGCGCCATTAATATTACAATATTTATTTCAAACTTCTTACAGACGCTGAAATAAAAAAATAAAAGTTGGACATGGTCTCCATTATGACTAGGGAACTATCTCGCTCAAACCGCCTTAAGCTGGCATGTCCGACACTTTCTGTGACATAACTGCTTCCGGAAAACAATAATGGAAGTAAAAGTTATGCCAAGAATAAGTGAGAAAGACCAAGCATGAAAAGGAAATTACGTAGAAATTACGTTAGGAAAACATTCCAACTGGAATCGAACCACGGACCTTTGGTTTGCCGAGCCAATGTGCAGATCGCCATGCTACTAACTAGGCTTCCTGATTGCTAAGACAATTTGGAGAGGATTTAGGGGAACTAGATTTTCAGCCCCTACGGTCGATCAAGGATCGCACTCGTGAGGGTAAACAGACTTCTAAAAAGCCACTAACCCCGAGGATAAACCCTGTAACTCACATATGCCTGATATGCAGGATTTATCCACGCGGGTAGTGGCTCCTTAGAAGTCCATATACCCTTACAAATGCGATCATCCTCTCAAACTTGCCTTAGAGAACAAAAAGTGTGGGTAGCATGGTAGTCTGTCCATTGACCCGGCAAGATAAAAGTCCATGGTTCGATTCCCGGTCCAGGTGGATTTTTTACCAGCATGGAGCGGTTGTGGGGCATTTATTAACGTGATATCGTAGCGTGAATAGATCAACAAGATATTGAATCTGCCGTTCAAGTTCCTCTTCTTCCGAAGCGCTGCAGCCCTATGTTAGCCTTGACTTCCTTTTCTATTAGCATTTACGTGTTCCTGTAGTCAACTTTCCTTCATCAATCTTGTACTCCCAGGCTTTTCAGATCTTCTTCAACATTTTAAATCCATTGCCTTCTGAGTCTTCCTTCTTGCCTTTACAATTGTGTTTGCGGAATTATGAATTGCACGATGAATAGGTAATTGCCATTAGTTATTCTTTATTTAAAACCAGAAGATGATGCCCGTTAAATTTGAACGGGAGAAAGAAAAAAATAAAATTTGTACATAGGATTATAAAATTATCATCCCAATGTAACATTAAAAGTGCATGTACTATTATGCATTCGTTAAGCACAAATGGAGAGGTTAGGGTGAAAAATAAGGCGGCTAAACTCTGGCGGAAATTCGGCAATATGGATAATTTACTCTATATATAATTTACGCCATAATTTCTATCGCTGAAGTGGTGCAAAAAAATGATAAGTTTGGAGAAAATTACTCAAACTACCGGCAAAACAAAGTGATACGAAAATAAAATGCATCGCCAGTGCAATAATGAGTGGGAGTAATTAAAAAAAAACAAAAATTGAAACCTCTGCAACGAATCTATTGCTTTTCTTACGGGAGTAATCCATTCCCATCGATGGGCCCGAGGGCATTTCTTATATAATCCTTCTGAGCCCTAAGACACATGTTTGCCAAAATTTGGTCCGAATCTATGGAGGGGTTTGGAAGCCTATAACGTTTAAACAAACTGAGTTCTAATTTTATAGGTGAGGATTGCGAGAGAGCCAGGATACTGAAAAAGTTTTAGCGACAAAAATGTTAGAGCAGATGTCTGACACTTTGTAGTACTTAAGAGCCTCCGGGAAGCAATTATGGAAGTGAAATGAATGGGAAGGGTTACCATGAAAGATCTACGATGGCCAGAGAAATATGAAACAGGTTCAAACAAAAAAAATATTTTGAAGGAATGAAAAAGGAAAGCTGAAAAAAAATGAAGTGAACAACCCCAAGAAAACAAATTTTCGAATCGATGTCAGTTGATAAGTCATTAACCACGAGCTATTGTCATTGGATAGCTGGATTTTCCTTTACGTCGGTGGTGTGAAATGAATTGACGAGATAACATTGTGTGACTAGATGAATGAGATATTGAATCTATCGTTCAAGTGGTTGTGATCAATGTGAGCAAAGTGTAACCATTTTATGAGTCGATTTATACTGATGGTAATACACACTAGTGTACCTAGGAATTCACCTTTGAGGATCTATCGTTCAAGTATTTGTGATCAATGTGCGCAAAGTGTAACCATTTTATGAGTCAATTTATACTTATAGTAATACACACTGGTGTACCTAAGAATTCACCCTTGAGGATCCAAAAGATAGCATCAAACTATTCCTGGAAATGTAAAATTTTCATGGCATATTAAAACTTTTCATTTCCATAACCTTTTTGGGGGTGTAAATGGATATATTTACCATGCCTTGCTACACCAGGGTAGTGCAAAAAATTTGATATTCTTTAAAATTTTCTCGCTCCTATCCCAATTCGATAGCGAATGACGATAAATCACCTTGCGAAAAATATTAGCCGAGTACGTCAACAACCGGCTGTGCCCCACGTATTTTTACATTTGGCTTGAGTGTCCCTTCTGAGTACGCAATACGAGTGAGGATTGTTCGTTTTTCGCATCCTACTAAGTTCCCTATCTAAGTAGAGATTCGGCTGAGAAATTCGGCGGGGATCCTTTGTAAGGTTTACTTTACTAAGAGACAAAAATCATCGCCCAGATAGCTAAGTTAATGTGAAATGATGCCATTAATATGTGCACACGCTAGTCTAGCATTAAAAGAGGGCGCAGGGCTATGAAATGAAATCTCACAGCTAGTTTAAATAAAATTTTTGGAGCAGCAGATATGAACATGCTGTTAATTGAGATGGGACACGAATGGTGGAGGGTAGAGAGGGAGTAGATAATCTGTCAAATAGGGTGTCTGGCAAAGGAGTCCTGCAGGTACTTCAGAATTCCAGAGACTCTCTAGGCATGGGAAACCACTACGTCAACCTGATGTGGTTTTTTATGCAATCAGTAATTTCTTTTCCTTTTGTACGACGAGTTTCTTTAACTTTAACGTCATAAGATGACTATACATTGCATGGGTAACCTCAATATGAACGTTCCCAAAGCAACTAGGAAACCTGATACTCTACACCAAATGAATCACATGTAGATTCTGACACCCCTTACTTTACCTCTACCAAATCTGCACCAGTTAAGGGCCTCCAATTCATTAAATAAGTAAGGCTACCAGAGCTCAAGTAAAAAATGGCATGGATTTCGTCAGAATCGTTCAGAAATTTAAACGACCAAATATCACATTATTACTTCAAATATTTACCCTGGAATGGGCAAATCAATTACAATCTTATTTTACGCATTAATTTATTACAATGAGTAAACGTTTACAGACATATAGCTGAGAGCTTTCTCAAAATAGTCTAGACTCAGTCTTGAGGGTATTGATGAAAGGGTTGTGGGTTGGTATTCTCTTAGTTCTGATTTCACCATACCTGCATTCCCCATTTAATCTGCAATCACTCGTAATATGGTATATTTTAGGCATTAAAGTAGTCAGGTAAAATTTTTTGAATATATTATTTCATCGGTGTTTTTCACCATTTCACTCTTGGATAAATGAATCACATGTTACATACATTTGTCAGTCCCTTACTTCATCTCTTCCTAATCTACACCAGTTAAGATGCCTAAAGTACATCCAAAAAGAATTTTCTGTTTTGTGTGCGCAAAGCATAGAAAAAAATGGGAATATAGTTTTAAACCTCATAAGAGGTTTTTAAAAATACTTTGTAAGTATTGTATGTAAATTATTATTCTCGTAATTTATTTTGAATTGCTTTTCCACCATTGCGATTCTTCTATAACTTAAATAACTTCATCACGTTGTTTCCAGATGGCCCTCAAGCGTGCATGTGAAATGTAACTCAAGTATGGAACAAACATTACTTCGCTCATTGTTATTTCTTGCAGACTTTATAAATTGCGGTCTCACATCGTTCCTTCACGAATGCTTGGGTCAGAACTAATGAGTAATCCAATCTTTTAGTTAGTTTCGTATGAAAGTAGTACTACTGAAAGTAATTTAGTCGTTTCCAAGGGTCTGGCACTCACATTACTCAAATGATTATACATTTCTCCCAGAGCACTCTAGCGGTAAGGTGCGAACTATCAGTGAACAGCGCGACAGGTATACTCTTTAATTGAATATATTGCAGATTTGAATGGGAAATAACCTATTTATTACTAAGGGGAAACTTTAAAAGGTAATTGTATTATCAATTTTGCATCCTGAAAAATTCTGGAACCAGATTGCAGCGCAATAATGCCGTCCAGTCCTTCTCTTGGCGTTTTCGCAGTGTACTTTCTCGGCCATCTTCTTTGTTTACTTACGGTTGCGATGGCGATGTCACGTGTGGTCCCTGGCGTATTTTAAATGGACACTGATAAACGTCTTACAACAAAAGGAATAATTACTGCATTTTTTCACAAAAAATAAAATATTTATGGCAAAAGCATGCACTCTTTATCTTTTTCTCGCATCCGTATTTTCCCATTTGCGCCTGAAACAATTGGCGCTAGTAGTAATCCATACGAGATATCGCAATTCCGTCAGGCCCTTGGTCGTTAAATAACAAATCTTTTGAAAGGGGTGTGGAAGTTGGGTTCTAAAAATACAGATTATTTAACGAATAGGTGTTTAATCAATCGATACTTTTTTCCAGCCTAATGAACTGACTAGAACGCTATTACTACTGAGCTAAAGGTAACAAAGGCTGTTCTGGTACTCCACCGGGTCAATTACTCCATCGCTGGCGACGTTTCGATGAACGAGTCGCCCATCATCCTTAGGGCTAATGATGGACGACTAGTTCATCAAAAGGTCGACAGCGATCAAGGAATTGGCTCGGTGGAGTACTCGAGCATTTTCCATTAATTTCTTAAAATATTTCATTTTTGGTATTAATTTATTGCCAATACTACAATTGTGTATGTTAGAAAAATCATTATTTCCTGTATGTCGCAAACTCTCTCCAAAAACACCCACCTGATTTCAAGTTTAATTTTAGTCAAAAAATTAAAATGTAGATTTTATCAGACAGAGTGGACGTTTTGCTGTAAGTAGCATGAAAAAACATCCTAAGATCGATCGAATTTCAATTCTTATTCCGGCGAATAAATGAAGCGATGTGCTGAGCAAATTAATTTTTGAAATGTCTTTGAAAAATCACGTTGTCACAAGTCCACCATTCAATCACTTCTCTGGTGACTGCATGTGCCATTTGTTTTCGTAAATAGGCAAATTGGTATTGCAAAACCTCGAATGCAATAACGGCCGCAATCATGGTGCTATTCTTGAAAAGGGCAATACAAACATTAAAAATGTTTGTTTGATCTTAACTATCTCAATTCGTAGATCATTAAGTCAAAATCGTATGCTATATAAATGAAACAAAATAAAAATTTCAACTCTCTCGCACAATTCATTCAAGTCTCATTGTAATAAATACGTTTTATCACATTTTTTAGTCGTTAAATAAAACAACTCGACTTAGAAGTTCCCATTGGTTATCGCATGGTTTTCATTACTTGACTTGGAAATCTTTTTTGGACTCAAACTCGGTTCCCTAACGAATTTCCCGATGATCTAGACCCATTCCCACCTAAAATCAGGGCTTTGGAGGTGGAGCTAACCGGAGCTCCGAATTTTTGGTGGAGCCGGGGCTCAAAATTGTATAATTTTCCAACTCCGGCTGCGAACACCGATTTTTAATTAATCTAGTCTAGTCTACGATGTCTATCTGTACCACACTACGATAAAACAAATTTCATTCCTGTTAGTACTTCGTGTGCTTAGGATTTTTAAATGACTCAAGAGTACTTTTGACAGATTTTATTTAAGGTTTTGGAACGCAAAGTTCAATGTTTATGAAATAACAAAGTATATACGACAATAGAATGCAGGAATTCAAAGATTTGTTAATTCAATCATCGATACTAAAAACTCGAAGCTTATGTCACAGGTACAAGTGACTTAAAAAAAGAAAGCCCTTCACGGAATCCGATGCTTTTCTTATGGAGGTAAAAGTTGGTTTAAAAAGGGCCTTCATAGGCGCCACTGGGGCACTTGGGCCTTCTAATATAAAATATTAATCTTTATTGGTCCAATTGAACGTGTGTCAAATGCTGCTTGAAAACACAGAGGGTTTAAAAGTATATAGCGTTCAAACAAACATAAATTCAGTTTCATAGGTTTAGATTACTTCTTGTATCAAGTGTGGGTTTTCACGGGTAAATTACTTACACAATTTTCTTCTGCAAGAGATAGTGGAGGATTTTTCTCCGACGAAATATTTGTAGTCAAATCACGTTGGTGCAAGCCTGTATTGGTTGCTGTTCACGCCGAAAGCAATGTGCTTCTGCAAGCGACTTGCCGACATTTTTAAAAGTTTTGCAAGCGGACTTGCACCTGCAATATACGTCGAAGGTCGCTTGTCACCTGCGCAATAAAATTGCCAGTGTAAGAGTCTTAAGTCTTAAGAGTCTTGGATATAAGATGAGAGTATAAGATTTGACATTTACTACATTTTACGGTAGAACCCCATCATCTTGCGTGCTTCGAAACCACAGGTTATCCTGGAGCAAAGCGGTAGTTTGAGCGAGATATTTATTTCCCTAGTCATAAAGAGGACCATTTTCGAATTATTTTTTTATTCAGCATCTGTGAGAAGTATGAAGCAAATATTGTAATAGTAATGGCGCAAACATATAGTTATATATGACGAAAATTCTCAGTAATTAAATAAATATATCCTCATAAGTCGCTAATTTGACTCATTTTTTCACGCCGTACGTTTAAAACGCATTCATAGCGGTTTTTTTACGATTCTGTAAAAATTACTATGGTGAGTAATTGATTATATTTCATAAATTGTTGAGAAAACATACAAAGTACACACGGTTAGTTTTTTGACGAAATCTAGGTGTTATTAATTCCTAATTATTTCAATAAACTCCCTTTGGAGCGCACAGCCGTAATCTATCCCATGTAAAACAGCTTATATTTTGAGTCAAATTGCTCGAAAAGTAGTTCGGCAAGGGGTTAGTATTTTGGTGTCATTGGAAAGAATTGGAAAGATTCTTTTTAAAATATATTTAGACCAAGTGCTTAAGGGTTGGAAAAGGAAATGCAACTCCATGGGAATACCTTTGAAAGAAAGTACCATATACACCTTAAGCTATGCAGACGACCAAGTTATTCTATCACAAGATTCTGAAGATTTAGAATATATGACCAGAAAAATAATAGAAGAATACAAAAATTGGGGTCTTGATATCAGTATCGACAAAACAAAATATATGTGTATGGGAGGAATGCAACAGAATCTTATTTTAGAAAGTGGGCAACAAATAGGACACTGTAAAGAGTATAAATATCTAGGGATGCAAATTGCAGAAAGTAAAACAATGGAGGTAGCCATTAGGGATAGATGCAATAAAGGCAAAAAAGCAATAACACTATTAAATAGCTTATTGTGGGACAATGCAATATCCATTGAAAACAAAAAGAGAATTTATAATACCATAGTAAAGAGCATAGTAACCTACAGCTGTGAAATATGGCCACTAACGGAGAAATCAGAAAAACTGTTACTGACGACTGAAATGGACTTCTGGCGAAGAGCAGCCGGTAAATCAAAAAGAGAAAGAGTAAGGAATGAAAGAATTAGAGAAATAATGAATGTCAATGATACCATAATAGATGAGATAATAACGCAGCAGTTGAGGTGGTATGGACACGTAAAACGAATGGGAAATGAAAGACTCCCGAAACAAATGCTGCTGTGGAACCCGGAAGGAAGACGGAGGAGAGGCAGACCGAGGAGAAGTTGGATACAAGGGATAGAGAAAGAAATGAGAGAAAGAGGATTAGACGAAGAACTCTGGAATGATCGGGAGGCATGGAAAGTGGGAATCGGAAGACGTAGAACGTCGTAAACCGATATATATATATATGGAAAGATGAGAGTTTTTTCTATGAAATGAGGTCAATTTCATCAAATTCTAGGTGAAGTGATCCCTCGCTCGAACTACCATGAGTGGGAAAGTGAAAATAAGCGAGTGATCGAAGCAAGTGAAAGGACCCTTTCGACATCATTGGTGGGATTCGCTCTCTGGGGTACCCAATGATTCGATTCCTTGCTCTTTCGTTAACGCTTTCTTCTTTCGTCAATTCATCTTGAGGATCATGTCTTTGTGGTATTTGCAAGTTTCATTGCTTTTCCATTTTTCAAGTGCTGTATTTTCTGGAATGGACCGAGCCTTCGGTAAATGACAATTTTCATATTTTTATTTTCGCTGACCTTTTTTTACTAAAAATCTCGAGAGAACGGGCGTCGTCTACCGTCTGTTAAAAGAATTCCAGATGCTATTGCTTGAGATGTACGATCTTCAAAATGAGGAAACAAAAATCCATGCACTAAATGAACCTCAAGTTTTGTTTATTGATACATTAATGTGCGGATATATTAATGTGCGGAAAAAATTTTTATTGGCTTAAATGCACTTTTGCCCTATTTTATTTGAAAATAGTCAAGATTTTCGGTGGGTAAAATCTGATCACCCATGTTTGAGCGCTTTTTATTATGCTACTTTCAATTCCTATAAAATGCGTTTTCGAAGTGATGAAGCCTGGTTTATTCTCAATAGTTTGCAGAAAACGATTTGCACAAGATGCCAAAATTGTGAAGGTCTCCTAACTTCGAAGTGAACAGCTCGACTGAAACTTGAGTAAGACCTTTGTGTGCTCTGGAACATGAGACCTTAAGAAAAAAATAGTTAAAAATAGCCAATATTATTATTACTATTATTGATTTAAAAAAATATATTAGCTATCACCGTACCGTGCAGCCAGTTTTAGTGTTGGGAGGGAAAAGAAGGTTGGCTGTCGTGTATTCGCTTGTCGCGCGTTTCATTCAAATCCCCGCACTCATGGATAAGTAAATATGCGTTTGCAAGGTAATTAAAAGATAGTAGCTTCCCTCTACTTGTGGATCAGCGTATGGAGTAAAGGGTATGAAACATGCCCTTCGAAGAGAAGAGATATTATTTTAACATTCATTTAAGAGTACCTTCTATAAGTGGTTTGCCTGTTCACGAGGATCGCGGGTTCGTAGCAAACGTGGGCGTTATATTTTCAACAACTTTGAAGTTTATCACAGCTAGGACGCAAGGTAACCACAGTCGTGTGGTTGGGCATGAACTCAGCAGTTAGATTAGCTGCATGACCTCATGTTCAATAGCTCAATCCCCCAGAAACCTTTCTCTACAAACCAGATGAATATTCGATTTTGGAAGAGACCTTTGTCAAGCACATCAGTTAAGCGCAGTCTCTCATTTAGGGTGTTAAAGAAAGATAAGAATTACGTCATGGATTTCTCTTCCGATAATCAATCAAAGACGAAAATTCAGTCGTAAAGCATATCTATTGCCTCATAAATGAAACAAGGGCAACATTTAAAGCAAGGGCAACAAGAAAATAGACGTAAACCATCTCTAATAATCTGTAAATATCTACATTTATTTTTGAATAGAAAAGAAGACAAGTATCAAATAAGTTTCACGTTTTTTATTCAAGTTTGATACACCTTAACTGATATTTCCTTATCATGTTAGCCGACTTAAATTTGAGTTTAAACGTCAGGTTAGATTATTCGTTATCCGTCTGAAATGAACATGAAACCGACAAATATTCCAATATCACGTATTTAAAATATGTGTTGACAACTGCAGTAGCTGAGGTCAAGGCATTACATGAAATTGACCTGTACCATGAGAGTAGGGGAGGGGATCAGGAAGAAGAGGGACAGTGATGGCCGGGACATGTGTGGGCTTGATATCTCGGTGGGGCAGTGGTGTTGGGAGGCGAGGGGTCACTCGACCCTGAGGGGTCGTTCGAACTGAGCGGGACCATTTCTCAGAAACGAAAAGGGATAGGTAAAAACCGATGAAAATTTGGTCTGAATGTTCTATACTATTACGTTTTACGTGGCAAATTTTTCTGTCCGAAAACACGCGTATTTAGCAGTGACATAGCCAGGATTTCGTTTCGGGCGGAGTCCATGCTATTTAAACAGGGAAAGCGGGGGATTTTGGAAATCAGGAACAAATTTGATTGCTTAGTCAACTAAGAGTGCAATTGTGACTACAGTGTAACTGCCAACTTTCTCAATTTTCGCCGAGAGAATTTCTGAAATAAGACAATACTCATGAAAATTACTAACATATCGATCGAAAAAGTTTACCAATATAATTAATACGCTAATAAAGCCAATCAGGGTCCGGGTCCCATGGACTCCCCCTTGGCTACGGCACTGTATTAAGTTTCGAATTGCTAAGGGCCCATAAGGCAAGGGTTCCCAATAGCTAAAATTTATGGAACAAAACACGTGAATTCACACTCTACAATGAATCATTTTGAAAGTTAAAAATAATACTTTTACTCAATTTCTAAATGTAAGTACCACCCTAATGGAAGTATATGTCCAGTCAGTAGTAGTCCATGTAGTAGGTATATGTCCAGTCAGCTCAGGAGTAAATATTATACTGACCCCTTTTCGGCATTCAACGCCGTTATTTTTTTCCAATCAGCCGTTCGCCCAAAAAAAGAAAAACTTTTCCTGTGATATTTTCCCGGCTTTATCTCTACCTATTTTACGATTCGACTCGGCGGCTGCCCGGAGGAGGCAGGGAAAAACCAGGGAGTGACGCAAATTCGCGAGATTCCGATCCGTGGTCCACGCGAAAGTGGGCATCCCTCCCTCCCTCCCCGCATCGGGAAATGACGAGATGACGAGAGGGAAAGCTTTGAGACGGGAATAAGAGAGAGAGAGGGACCTCTTAGGTTATTAAAAAGCGTGACGCCAGGCGCAGCGAAACCGTTCAGAGTTCAAGGTTGTTGTCCATCTTTGCGCTCTGTTTGAGCGAGCAGTACTCGCTGCATCCCAATACTGTATCCCTGGTCAGGGCTCAATTGCTTTTGCGCATCGCCAGGCGTGGTGGTGCTTACTAGTAGAACTCCCATCTCCGAAACGTCACAGGGGAATCACTTTTTCAGCAAAGAAAGGCCATCAGAAGGGAGGTTCTTCGAGGCTATGGAGACTTAAAGATGAACAGGGAGTCGTTCTTTGAAACGTCGGCAATGATGTAGCCCCTAATCCGGTGGAACATCCGAAAAAGATTTGCTCACAAGATTCGCCAGAAAAACATTACATCATTCACAAAAAAGACCACAATCAGCAGTCATCAATACGAATATTGTGTGAAGTCCACACCATAAGAATTATTCACGTGGACTGGGATACGAACCCGGGTCACCCAAATGTACACTGGGAGAGGACGCGTAAGTTGCTTATGGTGGTTCCCCCGTAAAATGAATTAAATGTCAATTTATCCATTAGCTGGCCACTCATAAGGAAAAAACCTCCTCTGTTTGATATGAGCAGTTAAAACCATTAATTTCACGCAATTGTTATAACAAATTTGACTTAAAATAACATGTTGTGATATGCTGAAACGGAGACAGTGGGCGAAAATGGTAGGCATTATAAGATATAATATAAATGTCAAATTCCACAAAAAACTGTTCAAAATCGTTAGCAATTTTCAACAAAGGGTCTTTAAAAAGTTGAACTCTGTTCTTGTAACCTACGTTGTTTAATGATAAGGGAGAAAAAATATTCCTGCTTTATAAACACTTGGTCCATGTAGGGAATAATGACCTCGCCTTGACCTTCAGAAATAAGAATGGCGATCAATGTGCTATATTATTTCTTATGAAAATATTTTATGTCGAACTCGACGCCAGAATTCCCTCCTTTTCCGCGAATGCTACACCCACGTCATATTTATTTGGAATTGAGTCTCATGTTACTGCCCTTGAGAATTAAATTCGAGATTTAATCATGGTGTCATAATATGTATTGAATAAAATAAGTGAGGGTCCATGACCCGTAAAATGTACTATATCCATTATGTTCTCGTGGAGAAATCATTTCATAGCGCTGTGTGCAGACTAAGACAACGTTACTATCACCCGCAGTCATCAATACGAAGATTGGTTTGCACCTCTCCACTCAATTCAGCTAATCTCTTCAATCCACAATTGATTCAATTCAGTCACAACGAATATCTGGCGCAAGCTTTGCCAAACTTAAGCTAATCGGAACTTCCGAAAACCTTAACTCAGCCACACATTTTGCTAAGTCTTAAAAATCGAGGATTAATGCGTAAGATTTTATAAAAATAAACGATTTTCATTAAAATTATAAATGTTCCAACTATATCATACGTTTTTACGAGATATGTTACAGGGGAATTCAATTAAATACATTTTAAGGTCGGATTTTATTGCAATAACTATGAACAATATGTAAATTTATTCATTGCTCATACTTACGTGTTTTAATTATTTTTACTTTTATTGAATGATACCAAAATTTTCTCGGAATAATTAGATTAAGATGATAAACTACAAGTTACTTTATCACACTTATGAGTTTTCCATATTCTTCTATCTCCCATACACTAATTGTAACTCTGAGTTATTCTGCTTTATTTCTGTTATCGCTGGACGCTCGAATTGCCACTGGGGCTGCGGGTATAATCAGTGGGTGAGGGTATAGAGTAAGTAACATGGTTACTATTTGGTGAGAGCTTCATCTTTTGCTGTGCTGAAGTGTCTAATTAAAAAAAATTATGCATGGAAAAAGTTGAAAAAAGTATGTCAAATGTATTTTTGGCCTCGTGTCCGACGGATCGATGAAGATGCCTTTCTTTAAAGACACTTATTCACTGCAGAAAATGGAACAACCGTGGATGGATAAATTTAGTGTAAAATTTAGTTCCGGAGCAAAGAGAAAATTAAGTTTAAAATTTACTCAATAAGATATATTATTTTTTTAATCCGAGTTTACTTGCTTTTTCCACGAGACCTCTCTTTCGCAAGTTTCTCAACCTTTTCCTCATTTTTTTACAGCATATTCTAACCCAGGCACCAAAGGAGTTAATTATAGCTAGATGGGGATCTGTACAACCCCAGCATTGTAGCAGACTTTTAAGTTATCAGGCGTGCTAGTGATTTTTGTTCTAAAATTATTTTCCTTTTGTGTATTGTGCAAAACGTCCATATCAGTCTTTGTGCTTATGCGTTGTAGCTACTGTTGTAGCGATTGAAATTTTATAGATGCAACGTAAATGTTTAATGGTGATTAGTCAATTAAATTCGTATGAATAGCGATTTTAAACATTGAGAAAACAAGGTAAATGTGATAAGCTTATTAATATAGACCAAATTGTGAACATGATTGATTTTAAAACGTCTCATTGAAAGGATTCTTTCAATTCTATGCATCAGTTTTATTCTTTTTCTTCCCGTTGGAATTAAACGGGTACCAAACTCCTAAATATATAATGTACAGCGTGCACTATACATTTATTTTATAACATACATATATCATTTCATATCAAAAATACTTTTCATTTGAATTTTTCTCATCCCCGTATCATAGGCTGTTTCAGACATCGATACTCGTAATTTTTTCATCCCGATACAATTTTAATCACTTTCTTATTCAGCTTGACAAAAGAGATGGCTAAGCGATTGGGGCGTTTATGTTTGAATTCATTTTAGGAGAATTGAATAAGTTGCAGTCGAAGACTTGTAATTCTTAAGTACATTCCAAGACAGAAGCTGCGTTAAGTGTTTACTCTAGCACTGAACAGAATGAGTTAAGCATGGTTACTATTTCCGTTGGCACAGGCATATGGTTGGCAGCCTATATTATAGCGAAAATACACTGCATTGTTGCGAAAAATGTACAGAGGCACTACCCATGTACATAGCAGATGGGAGCAATATATGTGAATACACTTTGTGATTTTAAACTATGTTAATACACTTGGTCAAACTAATAACTATAGAATATGCATTATGCATTTTCATTTGCTGTCTTCTTAACTTCACGTCTATATTAAAGTTATAATCTTTGTGCCCTGAAACAGTGGTTAATTTACCAATAAATGCTGTACCTACGATTTACTTCCAGAAGAAAATGAAGGAGTGAATCTTAAAATAAGGTAAACTGAGATAATAGTCGACTGAAAGAAACTTCTTTAATTAATGCGCCGTCTAAAGTTAATAATCTTGCAAAATATTTAATTTGGATATCAACTACGATAAGTAGACAATAAAAGTGGATGTAGTATTTGAGAGTGAGGAGAATTTGCTATCAAGGAAAGAGAGAATTAGTTCACGTTTGGAAAAACGTTCGATGCTCTAAAGCAAGGCTGTAGAAAATATTTAAGCGTTTGAATAGAAGGTTCTCGAAGGGCAATGAATCACGGAAATGACAATTTTACACTTTCCAGTATAGTGGAAAATTGCCATTTCTGTGATTCTTTATGCTGAACTTCCACCATATCACGCCTGATACTTCTCTTTTTCTCGAAGGACGCTTGAGTTCCGAAGCGTGGAAGTGTTATGTTTCCAAGGAACAGAAAAGATCTCATAACCGTGTTTCGAAGGTCAAGAAAATATATTAGTTGCGTCTAAATGAACAAATGAGTTAAGTTGCTATCAAGTGCGGGTCAGAAAATTCACAATTATATTCATGCCATTCAATGGCTTTTTGTGACACTTCTCGATGGAAATTTTAATAACTTTGTGATCATGGAATAATTGCTCGAATTCTCCATCTACCACGTTGGTCATCTCTCTGCATCCCAACGTCATTTCTAATTTTATAATGTTTATAGAGTATGTGGTTTGAGAAGGTAATGAGGGGCGAAGGGATGCTGAAGGCCGTGATAGAAGGGTAAGCGGGGAAGGGCAAGAAAAAGAATAGGCTTCATGGACGGGATGAAGAGGGGTAGGACGTACTACATACAGCCATCCATCATACCGTTCCCTTTCGGGGTAGGCACATTCACAAAGGTTTAATTCTAGGTAGATGAGATATCCAGTGAAGTGTTAATATTTTGGTGTAAGTTACTTATTAATCGTGTGTGTAAATGTTATCATTTATGCTTGATAGCTTCTGTTGTGCCAAATTATTGGAAAAATGCTATAGAAAATAGCTCCTTTGTACAAAGGAAAGGGTGAGAAAGCAGAGTGTAAAAAATTATAGAGAAATTATAAAATAATGATTCTGATATCGTGGGATCATTCCAAGAATGGTAGAAACAAAACGCTTGCAGTTTTCGACAAATAAATGATATTTTACCCAATGATTTTGGCATTAAATTTTTTATCAGTGGAAAATGCAAGAGCTTTGTTTCTGTCATTATTAAGCAATTAATCAATTGAGTATTCTAGGAAAACTGTTAGGTAAAGCATTAATCGAAAAGTGAAGAAGATTTCTAACGATAGAATATGGGGTGTGCGGTGTGGTGTGTTGGACAAAAAAATCAGCTATTGGCTCGAGCATTATTCCTACGATTTCATCTTGCAAGGTTATGAAAGCTACGTACCAAAACATTATACCAGGTACTCCATGAAAGGGGCGTGGTTGGTACGTGAAACCCACTGCGGCCTTTAATTATTTGTCATTGAATTATTTAGTAGCGTGAACAAAATTTTAGGAGGGAGTTTCCTGAAGAGCAGAAGTGGGAGGAGTCATATTCAGCCCCGTATGGGGTAAAGGAAGTGGGAGGTGTATTGGGCACGCCCAAAGACAACATACAGATTACTATTGAAAATAATGAGAAGGAAGTAAGGAAGTCCTAGGGACAAATATTTCGGTCAAATAAGGAGAGGTGTCGGAAGGAGGATGTATTAGCGCATGAATACATTAGCATGTCTTGTAAGAAAAAAACCATTACGGCCGAATTAGTGAATTATCATCAAACAAGGAGTTAAGGATAGGCGCACTACCTACGAGCGAACAGAAGGTGTCTCATGAATTATGATTTAAAGTATGTTCTTTGCGTTAAAATTTATTTTTAGCTACAACTGTCCTTTAAAATATTCGCCTTAGTTAAAGCATTATTATAACTTGCGTTTTCGGTGAGGAATTCGAAATTTACGCGAAAATTATTTGCAAATACGTTATTTTTTCTCGGAACAATACCTTGATAATTGCTAACAACCATTATAATAATATGAAACGTATTGTTTCGCGTCCAGAAGAAAATCTGCACATATGTAACCGAATTATTTCGAAATACCTAGTGCCATTAGGCTGAATGTTAAAATTGCATTGAATTGCCAAAAAATAAAGTCGTTAGCGTGCAATTTTTTTCACCTTTATCTATAAACATCACAAATGAGAACACGTATGAAAGTTTAACGGAAATCTGTGCATAAACAAAAATCGCTCCGACCACCTTAAGCGCGTTGGGGAGGGCAAGAAGAAGATTGGAAGCGTTCAGCGGCGAAGCGCGTTGAGTCACCCCGACCAATTTTCCCCTGGTCGGTGGGTGGCTGGCTTCCTCTTCCTCTTCCCGCCCGAATGAGTTGCTGGAGTCGTATTTTACTTGGATGACGAGCATAAGGTGGGCGGTGGAGGATAAATTGCATGCGTCGGATAGTTTATGCGGCAGGGCATTCAAGGCGAGGAGATTAATTTAAAGGCCCCCCTTCAACGAACGATAATCCGCCAATGAAAAGTCGCCCACGAGGAAAACTTCAGTTAGTACCGACCATTTGTTTTTTTTCTTTTGAATCAGGACCACAGTACAGCTGCGCCTGCATGTGCTCAGAAAATATCCCACCCCGTCAGCGCAGTTTCGCTGTCTGGATTGTTGTTGGTATCTTAAAAGGTTCCCTTAAGGTAGTTTCAGCGAAAAATCACTTCACCTAGAATTTGATGAATTGGACCTAATTTTAATGAAAAACATTCTCATCTTTCCAATGATATCAACATATTAACCCCTTGCCGAACTACTTTTTGAGCAATTTGCCTAAATGTATACGCTCTTTAACATGGGATAGATTATGGCTGTGCGCTACAGTGAGAATACTGAAAAAAAAGGAATTTACAACACCTAGATTTCGTCAATAAACTAACGGAGTGTAGGATTTATGTCTTTCCCGGCGAATGCTTAAGATGAATAGTTCTCGGGTTTCCAGCAGGGTAAACTGCACCGACGTTTCAATGGCGTAGTCTGCCATCGACTCAGGGTTAATGATTTTTGCCAGAATTGTGATATATTTATAGTGTCACATTTTGATTAGGTTTTCCCTGATTCGTCAGTTTTTTTCCGCCTTTCTTTTTGCATTCTCAGAGTAGATTTCCAAGCACTGCAGAGTTGGAAACCTTTGCCTCGGTTTAAGTTTTTACTTTCCAGCCTAATCTCCACAGCTTCTTTCACAATGCAATCCCAATAGTCCTTTGTTTTGCAAAGCACCTTGGTGTTGGCAAAGTCGATCCTATGGCCATTTTCCAGGCTGTGTTCCGCCACCGCCGATTTTTCCGAATGGAAGAGTTTGATGCACCTTTCGTGTTCCTTCAGGCGTGTTTCTACGGTGCGTCCAGTCTCACCGATGTACACCTTTCCGCATTCACAAGGGATGCTGTATAATCGAGGTGTCTTCAACGGCAGGTTGTCTTCAGTGGTTCTAATCAAAATAGAACCGCTGAAGACAACCTGCCGTTGAAGACACCTTGAGTATACAGTATCCCTTGTGAATGCGGAAAGGTGTACATCGGTGAGACTGGACGCACCGTAGAAACACGCCTGAAGGAACACGAAAGGTGCATCAAACTCTTCCATTCGGAAAAATCGGCGGTGGCGGAACACAGCCTGGAAAATGCCCATAAGATCGACCCCACCAACTCAATCCCCCTATTATCCGGTCTTGTTATAACCGTCCGTCGCTTTTTCCGTTTTCAGTGTCACTGGAAGAATCATGAAAGTTAACCTGAGGATAGTGTGAAAACAATGCTAAGGTTATCACTGGTTGTTATCAATGAGTGTTTTACAGCTAAATCACTTGATACTGTGAGACTTTAACGTGTACTTCAATGTTAAGAAATTAAATTTTGTTATACTTTAATGTAAAATGAACAGTTATGTCAATAAGTTTTCTGTTCTGGAATTGTGTTGGAAATGCTGATAAGTTCTTCTCGGGTTTCCCACCGGGTTAGGCTCTCCATGATCGCTGACGTTTCGGGATAAGACTTTCCTACCATTATCAAGGCTCTGGATAATGGAAGGAAAGTCTCCTGCCGAAACGTCGGCGATCATGGAGAGCCTAACCCGGTGGGAAACCCGAGAAGAACTTATCAACATCATTCACCATGAAAGCCTGAAATCGTGTTGGAAATTATTTTTTTCGGAGTAGCCAGCATTTCTGTTCCATTGTGGCCGGATATGAGGGAGTCTGCTGTAAAATTAAAGTGAACTAATAACTGAGCTGAAGTATGCACTTCAAGAATGGTCCTATTATACGGATGCGAATGTTGGGCGGCCAAAGAAGAATACGTCCATACCATGCGTGTACATTAAATGAAATTAATTGAAAATGCTCAGATGGATTTATTGGTGTTACGAGAAGGGATAGAGTTAGGAATGAAAAAAGTAGGTCAGCGCCCCGGTATGTCAGTAGTGTGTTGCGGGCAACGGGATTCTGCCTCTTGAGATACCTAGTCATTTTATAAGGGATCTTAGTTCGTGTCTGGGAGAGTGAAAGCGGGCCTAGGATATTACTAGGCTTTGATTTCTCTCGTGGAATACTAGCGAACATGTGCCAAAACTGATCGGTAGAGCGCAGTGACCGTAAGCAGAGAAAGCTGCACGTGGCGTGTGTACTGCAAAGGCTGGTAACCTTGCATACTATATTCCTACTTACTGCTAACAGTCCAAGAATAGCCTCATACGCTCGAAGCCACGTTAGGCAGAGGAAGTTGTGTACGTTTGGGCCATTTAGAGACGGAGATGTCAAAACAAGCTGGATTATGGAGGAAATTCTTAAAAGAGAGCAATTGTTCTAGGCTTAGCAGCAATAACTAAGCTCTTACCCTGAAAGGAAATTATGAGATGGGTATGTATGTATGTAAATATTGGATGAAGCTTGAAAATTGCACAAATAGTGAAGAAGAAGTAAAGACAGTATAATGCGTTGGTTAGCACACACAACGGATTTATGGAGGATTTCGAATTATTTGCATTCCTATGAAGTAGTTCACGAATTTTAAAATTATATTTAAAAGATTTAAAATCGTCATATTAATGTAAAAGTTCCAAGTAAGAATCAATTATTCACCCGAGAACTGCTAAAAGACTAGGCACTTCACTTACGTCTTGGAGTAGTTAAAGGAATACACTTAAGGTCAATGAACGAGGAAAATGCTCAGTCGAAAGGACTTTTAAATGCATTTTTCTACGTCGTCCGTATACGATCTACTAATATCACTTCCGTCGACTCATTGCATGTCATAACTTGTAAGAGAACTCGATGGACTTACAGAACCGGCGTAGGAACTCGATGTTTTATAATGCTTTCGATGCCACGAAAAACATGGAAATGGTTATCGAGTAATGTGTCTGCCGGTCCGAAATGATGGCGTCACATGTCGAAGAAATAATCTTTTGTGTATGAATTGGCTCTGACTCATTTTGTTGGCCTTAAAGTGACTGGGAAAAATGAAAATAGGATCATTCACACTGTTGGTAGCCGAAGCTCGCCAATTTCGTTTGATTTAGCTGCTCTATCTCTTAAACATCATCTATGTATTACATATTTGTTTTACAGTCCACCTGGAGTGATCTGTGGGTCCATCGTTCTTGACGTGGATTGCAATGCGGTCACAGTTTGGAATGAACCATTACAGGAAAAAACAAAGCCTAAAGACGATATTGTTTGCTGCTGGAGCAGCAGAGAGAACACTATATGATGGTTAAATAGCAGGTTAGCAATATTTTCTATCTTTGAAAATTTTACGGAACCAAGAAAAATCTTGTATTGTATTAAAAATATATTGTTTACTCACAATAAGGGATTTCTTGCAATAAGGAATAAGTTATGATAATAGTCCTCTCATGGGGAAATATAATCGCCCAGCTACTACACCAATAATTGCCTTAGCTAAACTTAATACTATTTTGTTAATTTTTGTCACTAAAATGTCTCCAAATTTCAATTATAACTACCGAAGCCCTTCAAAATATTTTTATTGGATATACGAGGTTCGATTAAAAAGACGCAGAATTTTCCTCTTTCTCTAAATATCGTTATTTATTCGTCAACGATACTTTTTTCCCTTTCAAAATAGTGCCCATCAGATATAACACATTTCTGCCAGCGCTTTTTTCAATCTTCGAAGCACTTCTGGAACGCAATTTCCGGTATGGCTCCTTCAGGGATTCTGTCATTATCTCCTCAAAGTTGGAAAAACGCCGTTTTCTCATGTTTTTTTTTAAATCTTAGGGAATAGGAAGAAGTCGCAGGGGGGCATATCAAGCGAATACGGAGGGGGAGGCATCATAACGGGGTTGTTTTTTTGCTAAAAATTCATGAAAAAGCAATGAAGGTTGTCTAGGTGAATTATCGTGGTGCAACTGCCACGAGTTATTTCGCCATAAATACGGGCGTTTTCTCCGGATTACTAGAAGAAGTACAAGTTCCGGATAGTACTCCTTATTGACCGTGCGACTAAGTGGTATTAACTCATGGTATACTATGCCGTTTGAAATGAAGAAAGCAGTGAGCGAAAAAATCCGCGTATTTGTTTTTACCAAACCTCGTATTTCCAAGTTTAATTGGTACATATCAAGTTGTTATATGTGGATGATTTTTCTCTCTTTGATGTCTTTTTGAGTTTGGAATGTAGCATCTTTCAGGCAGAAAGAAATTCTAACGAGGGTAAGTATTTCCACTTTGCAATCATTATCAAATCAGGTGTGAAAGCGAAACCTTCTGGAAGTTGCAATTAAATAGGTCTGTTTGAATTCGAGGTCACATCCTCTCAGTGAAGTCGATTGCTCTCACATTTAACGACAACGGAAAACGGAAGAGTGTAAAAAAAATTCGAAAGTGAAATGCTTTCACGAACACTTATTTTTTTTGGGAATACGGCCACTGACGTGTAAACAAACCTGAATCAATAAATGTATCATCTACAGAATTGACGTTGGCGACGCGCTACCCAAACATCTTTGTTTTATGGAGAGAGATACATATGGGACTGTTTTCACACCTTTTCTTGAAGACGGGTGCAGACCATTTTTGAGAGTAAGTGATACAAAAAAGTATTGATTTTTTTAGGAATTGCTTAAAATTCTGGTCCAAATTAGTTGTCACCCCATCCTTTATCGTACCCCATATGCCACTCTTCGCAAATTTCTCTTTTTGAAACTGTTAAATTATAAACTGTCACACAAATCATCTCATGCGTAAAAGTTTTGTCTATCGACAAAGATCGCTTGACATCTGCTTGTAGCCGCGTGGCCTCAAAGTGTTATTAAGACGTGTTGGACACACAATAGGGAGCGATTCTGTGAGAACACTTCCCAATGCAGGGCTTTATCCCCTCGAATTTAAGAGTCTGTGGAAGTTCATCCAGCGGCCAGCATTTAGACCTCGCTCAGTAGGATTTAACGTACATATGTAAAAAGCCCTTTCCCTTTCGGGGTATGCAAAGTCTAATAACTTAGCCATTATTGATAGGCAATTATAATTCATGCATTGCTTCATGCACTCTCTCCTATTCTTAAAGACTCCTAATATTCATTCTCTTTCTATCCTTAATATTCCTTCCCCTTCTTCTGAGAGTCCCTTTTGCCACATTCATCCAACACTTTCGCGGTCGACCCCTTCCTCTCACATCATTTACCTCACTATCATGCATCTGTGTTGTTATTCGACTCTCATCCATTCTCTCGACTAGGCCAAGCCAACGAACCACTCTTCTTTCATATACCTATTACCATTACTGGAGCATCCAACCCATATTATTTTATGACCCACTCCTTCCCAACCCTATCCATCATAGTTTTGCCGCAGACACTTCTCAGGTACTCCATTTCCACTGCATTTAGCCTACTCTTATGCTAATCCGGGCATATCCAGATTTCGCTGCCGTACAATAAAGTGGGAAGGAGAACACTTTTGTGCACTACGATTTCCCTTCCCTAGACAAACACTTATTCCTTGACACGCTCCACATACTACTTACGACTTTCCCTCCAGCCTTCGCACGTCTTTTAATCTCTTTATCTATCCTTCCATCTTTCGCAAACATTCGAACAAGATACTTACGTAAAATGAACTAATTACGAAGGAAATCCGCACGCATTGTTGAAAATTTCTACGAGGGAACAGGTAGTGTGTCACAGCTGATGGAAGGACTAGGCTGGGAGCCACTATAGACTCGTATGTTACAAACAAGGCTAAGATAACTTAATGAATTCAGATCGCGCGAGTTTCGCAATAACTCGGAGAGTATTTTTCTACCCCCAAACCACATCGTTAGAATCGAAAGAAACGACAAAACATGAGAGATGTCGAGCTGATAGGTACGAAAATTCCTTCTTCCTAAGAACATACGTTATTAATAAAGTTGATTATTTCTTTTATTACTACAACGAAAACTTAGCAATGCAATTAACTGTCAAAACACATTACGAAAGAAGTATTCGCAGTTTTTCACTGTGGTAACTATTTAATGTGACCAGTTTAGATGTTTCTCACCATTATCAAGCCAGGTGTTGAGGTTACATTCCGGCATGTATGCATTTTAAACTTATAAAACATCTACTTGTCTCTACAGTTGGCTTAATAATGATGTAAAGCATCTAAACCTATCGTAATAAATATTTATCACAGTGGGAAAACGGCAAAGTTCTCTTCTTTCGCCTTGCACAAGTGCCACCATATCAGTCCTGAGTCAACTTTATTGATGTCAAAACAATTTTCACTTTCCGCTCTTCCCTCATATTACTCATTTTTCGTATTCCCTCCCTTGGCTATTTCGTATTCTCCGTGGCTGGTCGGCAAACACCTCCTGCCACGCGCTCTTGCAGTGTTGTATTTGGATACAGACGTATCAAACCGAATGGAATTCTAAAAGAAAAGCACTAATAACCTCTGATACCGAGTCGCACTTGGAAAACTTTGAATCTTCGGCGTTTACCACGTGTGCTGAAGGGATGTATTCATCGCATGTTATCGAAGTGGCACGCGCATCTGATAATAATCTTGCGCATGGCGCCCTTCGATTGAAGCCTGCGTCAACACCACATTGCCACATACTTTCTCCGTCGGGAACGAGCCGCGGTATCATTTCCTTAATGCCGCGGTAGATAGCGCACCGGTATTATCTATTTCCCTCTATCGCCGGTGATAACTGCTTTAACGACACATGTCGTGATGAACGTCCTTTTTTTCCCGGCGGCAAAAAATTTTTCCCGGCGGCAAAAAAAAGTCGCCTTTCTTTCACTTTTCACCGTTCGATTACTTTCCAATCCTCTTTTCACGTCGGCACGGATTGAGGGGGACGTCATGTGGGAATTTTCGTGTTACGTCGTGGTCTTTTACGACGTGCTCGCGTTACCTGCTCGCGCGGCCCGTGGTCCTTCTACGGCGCATCCGGCCAGCCTCCACGTTGGCTCCAGCGGGACCGTCTCTCCGGCGGCACATCTTCTTCCTCCCTCGTCGCCGCGAATCAGGGCGGACTTCCTCCTTCCACCGGCGGGTACTCCCTCATCCACACCCCGGCAATGGTTTGGGCATATCCTCGCGAACATTTGGAAAAACTACGCTCTCGTGGGTTCCAATCGTGGATGGGTCACTCACTGCATCGAGGAGGCATTCAGGCCGCCGTGAGGAGTGTGAGGGAAGGCGACCTTCCAAGCCACGGTGTTCGGTGGGGGAAAAAAAGAAGCTGTTCACCTCGCCGTATGACTGGATAAGCACATTTTTTCTGTGAACCTTTCACTCCCGAACAAGCTTCGCAACGTACACTCGCTTTCCACTCGCGAAATGGCGAAACTGGCTTGCCGAATGTATAAAAAGAGCCACGATGTATTGAGAGGCGTGTGCTTTTTATTCTTTTGATTTTTCCCCACTCCGCAAGACGAGTACATAAATGGTGATCTAGTCACATTTTTCAGCACTAGTTTGAATCTCACACGCGACTCTCTTCAGCGTTTTTCCTCCGTCGATCTTCGCGGTGATAAAAGGACGTTTATATGTTTTTCCCCAAGCACGCTCGCAGAACAAAAGACTCGCGATCGGCGTCGCCCGGGGAAGGAGATATTCACTCGCCGACGATCGGGAAACAAGTGAAGGAGCAAGAGCGCTGCCTCTTTTTTTCCCCTCGTCGTTTCCCGCCGCGCACCGCCTTCGCACGAGGGTTGAGCGTCGCCGGCGAGGCGCGGGGGACGACTCTAAGACGGGGGCGGCCCCTCTTCCTCCTCCCCCCCCGGACACACCTTCTTCTGTGGAATCCTAAGATTCCGATCTTGGTGTATCGCACCGATCTCTTTCTCCACGTGGTCCCTCAAGGCAATGGAGAGGAACCCGCCCCAAGAAGAATGCCTTCTTTCTCCACGTCGCGTCGGGCTGAATCACTGCTCCCCTCCCCATCCCCAGCGTGCCATGTGGGGAATACTGATCGCTTTAGTGTGGTGTAGGAAGCACTGGATTGCCACGCAGATGGCCCTGGTTCGAGTGCCAGCGGTGGTGGAGTAAGTTTTTCAGTTGCGGTCCGATCCATCTTAGGCTCGTTATTTATTTTTTTCTGATTAAATATTTTCTCGGTTTAATAACCGAAGTGGATAAATTTTTCCCATCAATGACGAAACTAATCGACAGCCTGGTGTGATAATAAAAAAACCCAAACTCTCAGTGAACCTCAGGTTAACGAAAAGGCTAGGTCACCTTGGGGTTAACGTTAACAAGACATCGTTAATATATATGTGCATTATATAGTCCAGCGAATGAAGAAATTATTTATTGCCTAACGAAGCTGGCAGAGGAGGAGATTTTCTTCTTAAAGTTTGACGGCAGTGATTTGTGATGTGATGGCTATGTGGAGAGCACTTGGAGTGAACTACTTCTTCCGCCGGATGTGACGTAAGACTGTGTACCTGCACTTGGTGCCTTTCGTTACGTTCAGGCTAATGCTGGCGCCGGGTTTCTCTCCACTCTCCCTCCAGTACCCCCAAAAAAATTATTTCCTATCCTAAATGATGCAGAAGACATCAGCTGTCGGTCGCCGCTTCAAACTACACCCCCTGTCCCCTGCCACACTCCCATTAGGTAGCTTGCAGGGTTATACGTAGATATGTAGATACCCAACCAACCAGAACCACCTGAATCACGGCTTTCCCGTGCTAGCATGCGTTCCAATGTGAAGAACGGTTTGAAGAAGGCGGGAGTAAGTAGCGTCGGCGACAAGCGGGGACTGAAACCGGATCAAGCAAGTTCAGCTTGAAGGAAGTGTGCTCAGCGATTGTTTTACTACGCATTGTCTTCCTGCTAAAGGTTTTCCTAAGGTTTCTTGTTTCCCCCCTCTCTCTTTTCTCTCGGAATGGGGCTTCAAAAACCTTTACGCGATATCATTTGAACGTCAAGACGTTCGTTTCAAGTTTTTATTTTTAATCTCCACTAATTCTTCGAACACAACCAAGGGAATCGGCTAGTTGATTGTAGTGTTGTGATTCTTTTTGTGAACGGATACGACCATGCTTGCCTTCTTTTTCCTTATTTTCTGAGGAAAGCTCTTCTTTTTCGAAAGAATGCTGTACAGAAACGTGAACTCACGAAAACAAAAATCGATTATGTATGCCTTTGTGAGATCAGTGTTTACGATTACATGTTGATGATTAATTATCCATTATAATGCAGCAATGTTATAAACAAGTTATCAATAATTTATCTTCATATCAATATGGTACGTCTTCATGCGGAATATCTCACACGAATGAGTATCTCATTAAAAAAAACGGGTTAGTCCGCTTGACCAGTGACCAGTGACTTGATCTGTGTCAATTAGCAACTTTATTGCCTTTCCAAAACGTAATAAACAAACTGTCCCTTTTAATTTGAACGGATGAACGTGACATTGGTACAATGTTCATTTTATAAATATCTAGTGATAAATTGGGAAAACACTGCTTTGTTAATTTTGTTCGGCGGATTCCGCCAAATAGGTACAAAAAGGGAGATGGACTCCAAAAATGATATGTTTAAATTCTCTTTTTTGACTGAAAGATCGCATGACCAAAGCAGAACATAGGAAAGCAACCACAAATTCAAATAAAATGCGTATAATCAACATAAATGAATGAAATATGACATTAAAACACCTTTTCACTCTCAAAACAAAAGTATGGTTGTTCTCTTAGCACCCCTAAAGACGTTCCTTTGTGCAGACGTGTTATGCAACGTGGATATAGAATACTCATTTGTACCTCTCGCAATTCGTGACGAGAGAACATGCAGTTATACCTTATACACAAATCTTATTTTTCTTTCAAAATAGCGCAAAAATAGTTACTGTGTCTACACCTACTGCTACACCAACTTCGCCACAAGAGATCCTCGGAAATACACTCGTGAAATATCAAATACCTAAATAGTAAGTGCACGCGACACTAATTTTATTCACAATATCATAGCACAAATGTTTCTGTCCCAATACCCCCCGCCACGTTTCCCAGCGGCGACATCTCGCAGGGGTTTGGCAGTTGAGAAGTTTCGCCCACGGTACGAGCATATGTTTTGCGATTATGACGTAGCCGCACGAGGAATGTTGGCAGAGTGCAAATTCTGAGAAGTGACACGCGACGCCTTCCCAACTAGCGTGAGTGTGTTTTGTATAGTGGTGGTGTTTTTTTCCCAGCTCGTGTGGTCTCCCAGCTCGGGCACGCCTTCTCAGTCAGTCCGCCCCGATAGAGATTCCCGACCTGACGAGCCGAGCCTAGCTCGCGTTTCGTGACCACGTGTGCGCACTATGTACGTCCGCATGCCCCCCTTACGCACAACATGCTGAAGGCAAGGGAAACTTCTATTCTTGAAATGCCCGTCACGCATCTCAGTATACCTCGCCGTTGACTGCCAAGGTATTTTTTTTCCTTTTTTTTTTAGTTGGGTAGGGATTAGTTTCACGGAACACAAGGAGGAGAAATTCAGGAGAAGCAGAAGAAGGAATAAAAACTTGGCGCCAAACCGTCTTTCGATTTTCTTTAAAAAAAAGAACAAATTAAATACAATAAAAAACTCGAGACGTCTCGAATTTTTTATTTTATTTTAAGGAGCGCTTACCTCAATGAGGGTTCCGTTTTTTTTGTCGTAAAAAAAGTGTTGGTGGGTGAGTATTGTTGCTTCGGCTGGTTGCGGGACTGCAGTCTTCGGCGGATGGTATTTTTTCCTTATGTTACTCGTCAGCGGGGCGACGACCGCTCTTGATCTGCGGTGGAGGCGTGGAGCGTGTTCCGCGGACTCGCTGAGCGCTCTCTCTCGCCCGCTTCCTCGGGTGCACGAGCGAGGAAGGAAGGCCTTGTGCCGACTCGTCCTCCGTGGCGTGGAGAAGTAAGGCGGCGCGAGATATAAGCGACTGGGGGAGAGGCGTCAGGCAGGAGGCGGTGGGTAGTATCGCGCCCTCTTTGAGGTTCGCCTCGACTGATTGGGGCTCGTCTCGTCTCGTCGCCTGGTGAGCAGAAGCAGCTAGCGCGCGCGCGAGAATGGCTTTTCCTTCCTTCGCTCGAGACTCACTCCGTTTGGATCTTCGAAGCGAAATATTTCGCCTTCGGAGGTGAGTTGAGGACCGAATGGAGGTCATATTGCTGGGAGGGAGTGGGGGGTATGAGGGGAGGGGAAGGGAAGTTGATGAGGAGGAAAGTTGGCGGATTTTTTTTGTTTCGTGTGAGGGTTGGCGGAGGGTGGAGACGGCTGGAGGAAGAGGGGAAGTGTGACTGCCGAGTGTAGGTACCTCTCGCGATATCCCGCTCGGACCCCTCCCCTCTCCTCCCTCCCCTACTTTACCCCCTCCCTCCCCTAACACAGCAACATCATCTCTCTCTCTCCGTCCGTTCCTCTCTTCTCTGCAGGTTTTTAGCGGAATGGTGGAGGTTGAGGGGGAAAAAACGGGTCCAGTCCCTTCCCCCACCCCCTCCCACGTTAGATCCACCTTTCTACTCTCTCCCCCTCCCTCATAGATTTAATGCCCCCTTCCACCTAACCTTAACCCTTGAAAGGTAGACATGTTAGAATGTATGTACAATTGCACATAGATGTCGATTTGAATCCAACGGATGCTGCGTTCTAGACGAGTATGGTGTGCAAATCTCTAGTCGTTATAACCAAAATATATTAAGTTTTATTTACAGAACCTCTTGCATTTTTCCTCTAAAACTCGTGCATTTCTGGGCATTGATGTAGTTGCTAAATATATTTATGTTCACAGTTTCTCTAACATTGGGAGCATACCCATAGTGTAGTGCATGCTTGTGAGGTTTCGCCTCCTGACAAGCATTAGCTATTTATGCTAATTCGTCAATAGTCGTAGTTACAGTAACTTTAGGGTTTTGTGCAATAATGGTTGGTGACTACTCATCCCCTGCCACACATGCTTGAGGTGGCTTGCTGGGTATTTTGTAGATGTAGATGTATCATCACTTCATTTCAAACGTTAACGCAAGCATGTTCAATTCCGTTTTATTTTTTTATGAACAAAATCAGGAAGAAGACAAAATAATATTACATGGTTCTAGTATCGTAGTATCTAGTGACGAGATCAATGACGAGAATTTCCAGGTTTTTGCTAATGCATTAAAAGAAGGAATTTTACCATCATTAGCAGGGTATGGTGTAGTGCATGTTGATGACTGCTCATCCCCTGCCAAACAACCTTGTGATGGTTTGCTGGGTATTGTGTAGATATAGATGAACTCTTTTGGCACATTAATCCGAGATTTGTCCCGGAACCAAGGGATCGACAGGATGACACCCAATATGACGGACTGAGTTATAGTTTATAGAAGAGAGTAGATGGCTACTTGACGCACGAAAGGGAAGCCTGGTTTTTTGCAAATAATTATCCTCCTAGCATGGACATCGCCCGCAATTTTTCCATATGTTATGTAAATACATAAATAAATATTATAAATAAATATGGAAAAATGTGGGGCGATGTGTTATATATTATATGTATGATTGATTCGACTGAAAAAAATATTATTTGCATGCTGAATTTTATAGGTAAATCATGTCTGAACCGCATTATTTCCGAGATTAGTGACAATGTTTTCTTAGTATTAACTGCACAACTGTCCCATTCAATAGCCTTAATTTTCTCAGGGGTCACTTGGTAGTTCTCCATTCCTAGGTAAAAGAGAAACTGTGTAGAGTCTACCTTTTATATTTCCACGTTATCCACTTTTAAGCTATACACGAAAATAGTGTCGGTTCACAGAACGATATTTCATGTATATTTTTTGCTTTCCATAACCACCGAAGGTGGACCATACAAAGTTTCTCATTTACCTACTCATCCATTCAACATGGCCAGTTGCGCATTTTGATGGCTTCAATATTCCCTTGGGCTATCGTACCAAATAGTCCTCTTCATTCATATATGGACGGAGTGCTGCACTCGAAGTGCTATGATCATGGCACTATGACAGGGATGTGATCACCTATGAAAATTTTTCAAGAAAATAGCGTTGGTACATAGAACTATATTTCATTTATTTTTATTTACTCTCCATAACCACCGAAAACTGCTCGTAAAGGCAATAAACAAGTAGCAAATGACTAGCACTCACAAAATTCACCTATGCAGGACTCAATTCCGCGACCCAAGGGTAAGCAGGCGAAAATTTGACTCAACTGCCATCCGTGCCTGCCAAATGAATGGGACATGGCTGCAATTTGTTGGCTGCAATTTGATGAACGAACTCTTCGTCACTCCTACTTCAAATTACGGCTTTGCAATGCGTATAAATTTCCACGATAAGGGGTTCACTTGGATCGGGAATCGAGCAATCGACCATTCCAGGCCAATTGGGAGAACCTGCTTATTTTGGCGGTTCCGGGATTTTTCCAAAATTTGGGACTAGAGTTGACATTTATTGGCATTAACTCGATAGTTTTACTGTTACTTTGTGGAATGTAACGCAAATGAAAAAATATAAAAATTCACTTTATAGTACATAGTCTCTATGTCCCTTATTCCACATATGTAACCATAGCTGGATGCTGCATGTCCTATCTCCTTCTCCAAGCCTTTATATCTGGGCCTGTTCCTTTCTCTAATTCTCTGTTCTCCATAGCTTTCCTCATACCTTCCATTCACGACCGTCTTGTTCGATGACGCTTGTTTCGATGAGGTTGAGATCACTGCAAAATTTTGGCCTTCGATTTTCTGGCATTCTTAGCAAATGACCAAACTACGTATCTCTGTTTTTTCTTCTCAATTCTGTCTATTCTAGTATCTGTAGTTTCCATACGATTGTGTATCTCCTCGCTAATAGCTCATTGTATTCTGGATATCCTGGCACTTATTTAGGCAATCCATTTAAAAAGCTCTGAACCTTCTTTCTAGGTCTTTAGTAATCTCCCAAGCTTCGCTGGCATATCACAGAATGGATTCCACTGGTGTTTTACCTATTCTTTACGTATTTTTCGTTGATATATTTTTATCCCGCCATAAGAAATTCAAGCACATTTTATTAATTTATTGGGAACCTATATTTATAAATTTAAAAAATGAAACCCCATGAAAAAATATGTTTGATAAAAGAATTAAGACGGGGTTGAGAGCAATTATAGACTCGCATCAGGCTTTAGTTTCATAAAAAATCATGTATCCAATGTTTCAGGTGGAAACGGCGGATATTATTTAACCCCCAACTGCAAGTGTATGTATAGGGATTTCTACATTCAGTTGACAGTGCGGGCTTTTATGGAGAATTGTTTCGTGCGTATATCTCCATTTGGCCGGAGGTGCAATATTGCCATTGGCAGCAGGAAGATAAACAATTCATGACATCAAATGCGATGGACGGAATACCACACTCACAGAGCAATCCAACTGGCTTTGTAACAGGGATCTGGGGGCACAATCACGGTTCTCCATAACGCGTGCGCTCGCGTTATCGTTGTTTTTCAATTGGGCTCACGAGAGGGAAAATGTAATCGTTATTTCTCAGACTCTTGTGCTTTAAATCACTAGTTTTCCCTGATAGAGATCGTTCTCGAGACAGTAACTGTGGGTATTGCCCTTTTAAAGTGGTTTGCGTGTTGTATAACGATAACGACAACGCCGAAGAAGGAACCGTCATCCCATTTCGAAGTCTTATTTTCCAAAATGGATATATTTCACTTTCTCGAAATCAAGCTTAAAACAATCAACTCTAATTAAAAAAAAACACGTAGCCTTGTGACAGGTGGCATACATTTCGTAATATTTGGATTAGATATGCACATAATTTATTATATACACGAAATAAAACATTTATGATAGTTGTAATTGTTGCTTACAAATATAAAGGTGTCAGGCCGAGTCCAATATTCGAAAACAACATATTATTTCAATGTGATTTCGTCAAAATTACGAATACTGCGCCGAAAACTCTAGTAGAAAACATGATTTAATTAAGGAAAACGGTTTACATATACTTCTTATACCATTTATATTGATACCAGCATCGTGAGTTCCAACGCATTAAAAGATGAACTTAAATTAAATATAATCCGATATTTTTTTTTATTTTATTAAAAAAATTGTAAAAATATGTCCTCAAAGACTCTCTATTACCGCTCCAACCACCTTAACGCTTTCAAATCACCGCCTCAGCAAAATAAAGGGAATTTAAATCTTATTAAAAGAAACTCTTGCGGGCGGAAGACAAGTTTCTTGACCTTGAATCCGACCGCATTTACTCCCCCAGTCGGACATTGAAGGAAACTCTAATGGCAATTCTGAGGTGTTTTGTCTGCAGTTTGTGGCGCAATAGAGACATTTAATGATTTTCCTCGTTTAGTGTTGGCTGTAGAAAAAATGGGATAAAGTTATCGTTTCTAAATATGCTCATATTCTTTGTTCACATCGATGTCCCCTGATGAATCGTGACAACTGTCTGTCCCGCAAGGTCATCACATTTTTTCGTGGGCATATGCTCAAAGTTTTCGAATTCCGGTTCCGTAAAAAAGTGATTAAGTTCAAGAAAATACAGAAAATATTTCAATATACGTAAATATTTGTTTATGACTGATCGGGTTTTTTTATTTTTTTCCAGGCCATGCTGCTTGACTTTTGGTTTCCACCATATCGTTTTGTATTGTTGCCCCACGGAAATTCAAGCTAGCGTCTTTGAGGTGACAAATGGAGGTCGAATGTCTTGTCTAAAGAAGTGAAAAAGCGCTGTAGATACCCAAATGCTGTCTTTGCCGCGGGAGCCTTCACTCCAGTCGAATTCCCTTAGCTTTGATAATGACTAGTGATTACGTGAACCAGTTAAAATGTGAACAATTATGTGGCCCAAGGTGTAAAGCGTTTTCATTCACTTTCATCCGGGATTACCAATAAATTGGAATATACTGTTTAGTTGCGAGATAGTCTGTGTGAACCCCATTAGCAGAAATGGTAATAGCAAATACTTCAATAATTACATAAAGTTTCTGTTGCTACCGTGATCCCATGGGTACCAATTGGTACCCTGAAAAATGACACCATAAAGTTTAACCTCGTTGAGTTATAAAAGGTATGTGGAATAATTATAAATTGTTTGTACTGTCATTATAAACTAATTCCACTAAAAGTTTTCCATGTCCTTGCTTCCGGTACCATTGGTTGCATTTTTTGAGCGCAATCTTTCGCCGACCAGTATTACCGGAAGCAAAAATTTGAAAACCCACTGAAAAAGAAAGATAAAAATCCTCAAAGTGTTGTCACTAACAGTGGATGTAGCCAAAGAAGCATGCCTAAACTTTAGGAACCCAGGCATGCTCCAGTAAAAGTGTACATATAACGCTGGTATGTAATGGAAACCTGTACTGGCAGTGATTAATGTTGGAATAGTGGTTGGATATGTTTGGAGAATATCAGTCAAGTTTGCATTTGTTAGTTTTTTTTAGTAGCAACATGCTGAAATCCATCCTGAATCTGTAAATAACGCGCTTTAGCTACACCAGGGTTTGATAATCCTTGTAGTATCCTATGTGTATTAAAAATATGAGTAATAGGATTATTTTCTTCGCACTTATGTTTGGCGATGAAAAATAACTTTTCGCACTCGGATGCCTGATGTGTACATTGTTCTGCATCGTTTGTGGGCCAGTGTGATTTTGTGATTCATCGACTGCGATTGGCAATGTGCTGGAGATATCCTATTGCGATCGTACATCAGAACTTGTACATTTACATCTCCAATCATTAAATCGGCATCATCATTACATGCATACATGCTGTCCATGAAATAAATGCATACAGCATTGCATAGGTAATGCAATTCAATAGGTATCTAGCGATGCCTGCGATCAGCCCAAACCCAGCCTATCTCCCCCATTTCCTTCTCCCCTATCATCCTCTAACTATATTATCTCTTTTCTCCACCCAACTGCTCCATCTCCGTTCATTCATCAATTTTTCATTCTCTCCTCCTCCCTCCATTCACAATTTCTTATCTCGCAATTTAAATCCCCTCTCTTGCTACACTCTTACTCGTCGTCGCCGAAGGAGTTCCCGACGGACTGTGTGAGTCAACACAACAACTGAATTCCACATTTAACTGTTTAAAAATATCGCATTCACCGATGACGGTCCCTATCTATTTGAAAGCAAAATTAAGGTACTAAATATGCTGACCATACGAGGATTTTATTTTTTATTGACATATTTTTGCTCAGGTGAGCCGACTGCAGCGTGATTTCCATTGAATTAACCTTTTTGACTTCAGGTCTTGTAGTAACTAGGTGATAACTAAAAATAAGATTGGTTGTTGTCTATATTTCACTACCATACAATTCCCCGGGAGTATTCGCTCTTTATTTACAGTATTTTTAGGATTTTATATTTGGTAGAAAAATACTGTTTTAGGCCTTGTTTCATCCACTCTTGCATTTAACACCTCCTAATTTAAAGTTTAATTTGCCTAAAATAGTGAGGAAATGGAGGATTTCGTTATTCCAATAAAATATAGGACGCATTTTTCTGTTATAATCATCAAAATATAATTTAAATTACATTTAAGCCTTTTGACGGATGGACCACCTAAACGCCCAAGTCGAACCTCATTTTCGACATTTCGAAAACCGGCACATTTTGCGTATTCTCCTAACAAAAATATTCACTCTTATTTTGCGTGTTATCTCGATTTGAATTTAAAATTTTCCTTTTGAACAAGTTCAGCTGATCATTTTCCCAACCTCAGAATATAGCGGACCTCCTGTTTGGTTATTAGGGCAGACGACCTTCAACTTGAGGTCATTTTCGTCGTTGAGTGGAGTGTGTAGATCGGTCGGAGAGGAAAGGATCGCTCGGGGTGTGGAGGAAGGGGTTTGGGCAGTGACAGATTAAACACACTTGGGGGCCTGTAGGCAGTATCTACAGGTTAATAAATAAGTCGCAAGAGAAGAAAGGGGAAATAATTCTCAGGCCCTCTCCGGGGCATCCTCGGGCAACTCGAGCCCATAGGCAACTGCCTACTTTACCTTATTGGTAATCCGGCACTGGGTATGGAGATAATTCTGGTTTTGGAATTTACCTCCCCGTGACTTAAAGCACTAGAGAGTCCGTTGTTTTAAGGTCTTATTCGATGGACGGACACTCGGAAGTGCTCCTCTTATTCTACCCATGGAGGAAGCGGGATCACGTTCAATTTTTCTGGTCAATAATCAAGTTTAAATGATGAAGCAATAAAGCGTCACGTCCGTGTAGAAGAAAGTGACCATGCTGGTAAGATATGCTGCATTGACTGGAAAATTACTTAACCGCTGCAATGCATGTTCACATTTACTGCACGGTGAGCCAGACTTTTATAGGTGCAGCAAAACTTGGTGGCAGTCTCTTGTATAGAGGATTATGTCAGGGCGAGAAGATTATACAAGAGAGGAGGAATAAAGATGCTTAGGTTGATCTTCGATGCATCTGACCGCCCATGAAAGCTGTATTCGCCCTCAGTGACCTCAAACTTTCCACTGGCGATTGCCACCAAGTTTTGCTATGCCTATACTCTCACTTAATAGTGGAATAAGTTCATCATCATCGGCAGACATCAATCCGAAGATTGGTTTGCTACAGCTCGCCACTCCACTGTCCTCTCCGCCAACCGCTTCATTCCCACATAATTATTCATTTTGACATCCTTCATAATTTGACTGCTGTATCCCATTATTATTCCGGCTTTGTCTACCTCTCTAATAAGATCTTTTAAAGATGCAATTTTCCACAGATAAAAATGTATTCTACCCGGGTTTCGATGCACTGCATCATCGTCAGCTGATGAACCTGATGCTGATACAGTGCATCGAAACCCGGGTCGAATACATTTTTATCTGTGGAAAATTGCATCATCAAAGTTCTTATTATGTTGAAATTCCTCAACATCACGTCTGATACCTCCTTTTTTCAACCTCTGTAATACTTCCCATTCTTTTCTTCTTCCAGTATTGTTTTTTAATCGGCTGTTACGACGCAATATTTGCCCAAGTAGCTTGCCTCTCCTTATTCGCAAAGTTCTCATTATGAATCTTTTCTCTGCAACTCTTCTTAAGATGAAGTTCAATGAAGATTCAACATTTAAAAAATAATCTGTTGCAAGGAAAAATGTCTTGTGTCTACATTATTGGGTAAAAAAGGATGGTGGCCCATTTAATATCAAAGAAAGTGATTGAGTTAATGAATGACTTATATTTTGACTAAGGGATCCCGAATTTATTTCTTAATATTGATAAAATTATTTAGTCCTAGACACGTATTAGCAGACTTGGCTACTAGCGTATAGTTACTGGATGGGCTGTACGACTGATTAGCTCAAATTTATCGCTTGTAGAATATGTAACAACAGCTAAAAGCTACACGGCTAAGCTCTTAAATAGTTAAATGCTAAATAATAACATTTATAATTATTCGGAAGCACTTCAATGAACTATATATTTAGAGGCATATTTTTGTATGCCTGTGAATCCTGGACAACAAAAGCTGCTGAGCAAATGATTGGAAGCGATGAAAACGTTGTGCAATGGAAGGATGACGAAGATTAAATGGACGGCGAGAATCACTAATTAAGTAACACAAATAGTTGGAGAAGAATGATATTGATGGAAACTGTTAGAAGAAGAAGGGGCAAAGTTATTGGTCTCATTCCTGCGACACAAGAGCCTTTTGAAAACAATGATGAAATTAGAAATGAATGGAATGGTTTGCCGGGGAGTACCAAGGATGGAATTCATTGGGAAAATTATGAAGGATGTAAAAGTGATGACTTAATGTGGGAATGAAACGGTTAGCTTAGCTGATGGAGGAGTGAATCGGAGAGCTGTTGCAATTTAATCTTCGGAATGATGACCACTGATGATAACTATGATGATGGTGAGAATTTGTTGACATAGCCCGTGAGGTGTTGAAGTTTAGTAACAATAATTTCAAATCAGATAGTTTATGGAAAAATGCTGAAACATCTTGGAGTAATCACCGTTTAAATGCGTGGTTATAACAAAAACTGAGTGAAAAATTACAGGCTCTTTTACGTCAATTTAATATCAACTAACTACGCGATAATTAAATTTATTATCATTGATAATAAATGCATTAACTGACTGTTTTGCTCACATTCCCTGCCCCACGCCCATGTGCTGGCTTGCGGGGTTCTACGTGGCTCTATATGAATAGAAAGTCTGATATAAATAATCTGGGAATGACAAACGCAGATTACGTGTCTATGATCTCGCTCGCTATCCTTTCAACTGCTGGGTCGTGTGCTGAGGACGCATGTACTGAGAATTCACGCATGGCTTGGGTGATGTGGTAACCGTTTATAGCGGTCAGCTGGAGATAACAGTTAACCGCTTGGGCCATTTAATCAGTTAATCGGAACAATTTTAATCAGCTGGCCGCTTTTCCTATAGTTAGAAGATAGGCGTCCCATTCATATGCATAGGTATACGAAGCCGGTTTTCACCAAAATCAGTGCGGACCAAATGTTTTCGTCCTGAAAAAGTGTGTTCGGCAGACTTACTCGCAATCAACTCCGGCTGCGAAGGTTTAGATCCTTTTTAAATTGTTTATTTTTCATTGCTTTGGAACAACTCGAAATTTAAAGAGAAATCGTGACCCCGAAGTTAATCTCCTTGATGACTATCTGTTCTACGTCAATTCCCCCATCCTCTCGGCTGTCGTTAACTGAGCTTTTCCTCCATTCCTTCTCATCCACACATTTCTCTCCTCTACATCCCCACTCTATCTTGCTGTTTCGAGTATAAGGGACAACGGGTCCCGTATGACAATCACCTGAAGATGATTCTTAAGGAGGTTCCGCCGCAACTGTGTGAGTCCAAACAAATACTAAATTCCACATTTTTGATATTTTGTCCAAAAAAATCCTGCTTTCGCTGATGAAATGCATTACCTATAGAAACCCAAAAGTTAGGTACAACATTTATAGATTATTCCACGAATGTATTTTAAATGAATACTTTTTTCCAGCCATAGGAGTCGACTGCAGCGCCTTTTCCTACGAATTACCGTATTTTGACTTCAATTACGGCATAAATTCTTCAAAAACTAAAATAATAAGGTGGTAAGATGCCTATATTTTATTTTCATTCAATTTCTCTGGATTATTTCCTTCTTATAAATAGTTTTCCGAAAAAATGGCATTTATATTTTATGGAAAAATAATATTTTTCTCCGTGTTTCTCTCATTCCCCCATTAAACACAATGTAACTTCAATTTAAAATATAGAAAAAAGTAGCGTGGAAAGGTATTATTTTGTTTTTCATATCAGATAGAGGACAACGTTTTCTACAAGTAGGCAGAATATGAATAAAATTACATTTAAGTAATTTTTCGATGGGACCACCTTAAGGTGGTCGGAGCGGTTTTTGTTGTTGTAAATATTTCCGTCAAGCTTTGTATACATGTTTTAATTAGTGATATCTATACATAAAAGTGAAAAAAATTGCATCGTACCGTGTATTTGGGGTTTATGACAATTCAATGCTATAATATGTTAACACGTAGCCTCAAGGCAAAAGACATACATTTCGTAATAATTCGATTACCTACATACGTACAGATTTTCTTTAAAGCACGAAATTCTGTATTTATAATTATTACAATTGTTGTTAACAAACATCAAGGTGTCATGCCGAGTCCATTATTCGAAAAAACATTCTTCAATGTAAATTCGTCTAAATTTCGAATAACGCACCGAAAACTGTCGTCAGAGCATGCTTTAATAAATGTAAGTAAAATATAATTCTTGTATCTTTTCCATTACTCTCTGTATGGTGACTTCCAGCAAATTAACTGATGTACTCCTATGAAATATGGTCGAAGCTTTCTGTTTTGACTTAAAAAATAATTAAAATGAGCACTCGATCACCGCTCCAGCCACCTTAAGGGTTGGAACTGAAGTCGTGTAGTTTTTTTAGCATTCTGTGGTTTGTAAAAATGTCCTCATGAAAATGAATTTAGTGTTGTAATGAACTCTTCTCGGGCTCTACACCGGGTGAGTAATTGAAATGTTGCCGACGTTTCGGGTAGCGACTCGTTACCCATCTTCAAGGCAAATGTCACGTAACTAAACTGTCCGTTGGTTTTATACGGACGGTGGCGGTGGGGGATTGGTCGATCCCCGATTGTTGAGCCGGAGGACCGTTGACCGTTGAAATTTGGCCGTTGACCGTTGGTCTTGCTCTGTCAATCTGAATTCTTTTTAGGATCCTATTCCATGAGCTGCTGATGGTATAGCCCGAATCCCGGTTTACGTTCCTCCTTTCCATTTTAATCTCCATTGCTTCCTTTGTCAAGCGATCCCAAAATTTTTTTCCGAGCGCCAGAGAAATCTCGTATCATCATTAAAAAAAATTACTTACTTGACATTTGCCTTGAAGATGGGTTACGAGTCGCAACCCGAAACGTCGGCAACATTTCAACCACTCACCCGGTGTAGAGCCCGAGAAGAGCTCATCACTGCAATTCGCCGGGAAAGCGTTAAATCTTGAATTTAGTTTTTTTGTCCTAATTTTGAATAAAGTTATCTGGAAAAGAATTTTTTAATCAAGGCCTTAGTAAATTTTGCAAATGAATCAATAAACCTCTTCGTTTTTACTGGAAAAAAGGTAACTTTTTAAGGATATGCATCCGATAATTTCAAAAACCGTTTCGTCGTCACAATCCTAGTGACACGAGAGGGGGTGTGGTGCCGACAAGCAATCCAATCCAAGGACAGAGGTGGAGGGAGACCTTGAGGATGGAGAAAGACCCGTCGTGACGCAGGTGCTCGAGGAAAAGGAAATTGTATACATTTCCTTCGAAATAAAATTCTGGTAATTGTTCCTGATTATACTGCCTACTATGGAGGTAAACTCTCGAAGCAAACAAATGAACGCGCAACAGAAACAGGAAGTTCTTCCTGAAATTTCATTAGGATAACTTATTTTTATTGAAATGTTGTGAAAACTTGAAGCAAAAAAAAAGACGCGCAACAGATACCGGAAGTTCTTCCAGAAGTTTCATAAGGATTACTCATTTTTTTAGAAAATGTTTTTACTTACACGAGGTTTGATTTACTACTGTGAATGCATTACTAAGTGAAAAATATCTTCAATTTACAGTAAATTCACTATTTGAAATAGCTTTTAATTATTTAGCAACGTAGTTAGAAGTACCTCGCATCCTTCAACCTCAGATAGAGCCACCTGAAAATTGAATAATGATGTAACAGTCGTACTTCAAGATGTAGTAAATTCAATTATGGATGTTTTCAATATGAATTTTATTGTTGTACTTAGAATATTTAATCTGGGTTGTGAATCAATTAGCACTAAAATGTTTTGCCACAGAGCAGAGTAATCATGTTCATTAACGTGGAAGTAAATTGAATAAATACCTATAGACATTCTTTCCAACATTCATTAGAGTCTATATAAAAGAAATCTCATTTAGTTACTACCTAATTCGCATCTCGATGCGATATTTGATTTATTACTGTGGATTTGTCTGATAATTCTATCGATGAGACATGAATGAGGTCTAAACATTTTGGTAATTCTAGTACCCGTCATAAGCACGAGAATGCTAGTATCCGTCATAAGCATGAGCAGGGATTCTTCATACTATATATAGTCTCCTTGAGCATGAGAATGCGTCGTCCGGTACTTTACCCTCGTAGAGACAGTTGCAACAGATGTACTCCAGCGTCCGAATTGAGTTATAATCAAGAATACAATGAATTAAATAAACTTGTATAAAGACGCACGTGTAACAACGAAAGAATGGTTTAATGAAATTGCACGTGGAAAATATTATGAGACTCGCGCAGTAGGTAGAGTCAATGCCGGTGTCCACCACAAATAAATATGACATTCAAAAACCATAAAATTTCAGCGCACTATGTGAACATACGTGACCATTGTCGCAAAATATATCGCTGACAGTCGTGATGCATGTTTTTTACTCTTGAATCAGCACCTACTCTTATCTGATCAAGGGAAGAGTTCACTGAAGATAACGTCTCTGATAAAATGTAACGACTTGTATCCTTTATACGGAACATTACTGAAACCCTGTGTTCGTCCTTTTATGTGTTCCTATCCCTTTCCATTTCCTATGATTGTATGTATGTATGTATATATATATATATATATAATGTCTTGGTAGAAAATCGCTCTCGGCGACGGTGCACATGCATAAATAAAACAGTGATACACTAAACAAACCCAGAAACACGCAAAAAGGACACTTACAAAAGAAAATTTGGACGTTTCGATAGTCAAGCCGTCATCATCGGCGGTAGAGGCGATAACAGGCGATGGATAGAGGTTGAATTTATTGATGATTTCAGAATTTCTTTAGAAAAACATTTTTGTGATAGTGGTGTTTTTGAGTTTGCTTTATACTACCTAATTGCATCATCACTACAATATTAGAAAAAATAATATCCGTTATGCTTCATAAATTTTATTTTATTAAAACCTTTAATCCCACTATGTTAATGTCCAATATAATTGAAATAGACAATAAGTAGCAGAATAGGAGCATGCAAGTTCTTAGTACACCAAATAAACATCGAGGAACGCTCGGTAACCAGGTACTAATTAATTAGCCGCTAAAGTTTCCAATGGTGCTGTAGCGAGAAATTAAAATAGGGCATGCTTATTCTCCAACACCAAAAACACACTGAAAACATGTTTTCTAAATTAATTATTTAATTAAAAGTAAATATCTATAAATATTGAAAAATAAACATTTATAAATTTAATAATTAAATTAATCTAAATATCCAAAAAGAATTCAAAATCATCTAAATGTTGGTGTATTAGGTCAAGGTTAATTGAGACTTAATGACTTTGGTAGCGGTCTCTTCACCTCTGTGAGTACAGTTAAGCAACCTTGAGTTACAAGGAGCACGTGTCGTATCTGAGTTGCATGCTTCTAAAAGGGAATATTATAAAGGTTGAATGATAGTGAAAAATTCCATTCGTTACTCAAGGTGACTTTGTAGCAGTCGTAAATGTAGTTTTGGGAGTTGAAGGTGTTTCTTTGGTGATCGTTTTCGTTTTTATTTGTCTTGGCCGAAAATAAAAGTTAGGTCCTCCAGATACGGAGCTACTCAACGGAAACGTAACTGGTTTGTGACTGAACAGATAAACTAATCTGTTGACTGGTCAGTGACTCGGCTCCACAGACGCATATACTATATTTTGGCGATTTTTTCTTCAACAAGGTGCATGTTCGTGGCGGGTTGGTGAATTGCTAGGTACTACAAAATTTAAGACTACTTAAGCGACGAATAAGATATGACTGGGTTTTATTATTTTAGAAGATGGAACAGAAGAAGACACTGGGTTCGCGCGTATATCTTGAAAGGAACATTAACGGCAGATTATTCGTAGCAGCAAAAGGATCTTTTTTAGCGCGGGCCGCTTTTCAATTTTCTACACGAATTTTATCCTGTAAATTGTTCATACGATTTTTTTGACGGTAAGAAAAATCATCTGATACGCAGGTAAACTGGGAAACTTGATAAGTTAAAATCACAATTGACCTGCTGGAGGCGAATTACCTGGAACTGATCACAAGCTAATTACTCACGGGTTACTAATTGGTAGCACCGTGTTCCGCATTCCACAGTATTGCATATGAAGTGATTACCAAGTTATCGGAAATAATTGCGCTTTACCAATTAGTTTCTAATGAGTATCTCCGTTTATAGGTATGTATGGGTTTTAGCGTGGCTCCGAAACCTGGACTTTTGAGGAGAGTGATGAGAACAGGGGAGATGCGTTTTCGTCGTGGATTTAAAGGCGGACGTAAAAAATACTGGACTGGAAATACAATGAATGGAGAATTGTAAGGAATAGTTTGAGAGGAAATAAAGCTGTCGTTGGGAATTGGGGCATGGATGGTAGATTAATAGGAGCGGTAAATAATATAAAATCATTAGGGTTACGTGTAAGTTCGCAGAGTTTTTTGCAGTATTAAAATATTTTATTTGAGAAGCATAGCAGGCTGAAATTCATCATTAATGTATTCTCCTTCGTTACCTATAACTCTATTCCAAGGGTATGGTTGTTTCTCGATCCCACGTCTGATGAAAAGTGTAGCCAAGTTTTTTCAAGCCAAAAGCAATTTGAACTTTTACATCAACCCAATGCCATGAGGAGGTCGCGGTAAATAGTCCTTGTGATGTTGAAAGTGGAGATAGACGATAGACTCCTAGATACGCGAGGGAGAAAGGTGAATAACTCTTTGTGGCATTGTATAAAAATAAGTTTCTGCATTACAGACGTTAAAGCGAGGAGAGACTACAGTGTATGGCAATAATTTTACAAAACAAAGAATTGAGTTTAGCCACGTTCCCAAGAGAAATATTTACAAGAGGGCAAGATAAGCATTGACTCTAGTAATGCTTTAACATGTTACTTAAGTCATGCATCATAAATAATGTGTAGCAGCAAGTACTATGGGAAAAACTGGGAAAGACGTGCTATGTTGATAAAATAAAGGGTTGGACTCTAAATCTTTCACATAAAAAAGTCCATGTCAGGAGAACACGTTCACAGAATAGAGTTGTGTGGAAAACTTGCAAATTATACCAAGAGAGAATCTTAGTACTGAACTGCAATTTAAAATCCTAGGTAATTTATGCACAATTTTTAAATAGTGAAAAACTGGGAGCAAAGAAAAAAATGAGCTTTTATGATTTAGAGAGGTAGGGGCATAGGAGTTTATCAGTGTGTGAGCGACTAGAAATACATTTTCATTCTTCCAGAGGTCACTTCAATTGGTAGATGTCCCCTCAGAGTAAATATATACCCTGAGGATTTCCCAGGATGTTAAACCCTGTGTTCACCAGTTCGTGTTCATGAGCCGACTGATTAATTGCCTTACAAAACTCGTATCTTTCAGCTAAAATCACATCAATTTCAAGGCTACGTTCTTCAAAAGTTCATGTAATTACAATCCAATAATTTATGTTAATCAGGCCTAAAAAATAGAATAGGGCCGTTGAGTTATATAGTGGTAGCGAAACATGTCGGGAGTTGCGAAAAGGGACTTCTTGGAGGAGGAGTCCATTCCTTACGAACGGGCTGCGTACGGGGTAGTGAGGTAATCTCCACGTTGAAATTAAAATGTTCACTTGATCGCATACCGTCATTGCCAACTTCCAAGTGCTCGACCTGTTATTCACCCCAACTAAAATGATCTCAATGGCTCTTAATCCAATTGTTTATATGGGCTTTTCCGATGTGTAACAAATAATATCAGCATATGTTCATCCAGCTTTCAAACTCCTTAACCTGGCTATAATTATAAAGCTATGAATTCGGCCGATACGGTGCAATAGCATTGGTGAATATTAACGTTGCTGGAGTGGTAATGGTGAGTCATTGAGTGCACATTTTAATAACTTTTCAAGAATTCGGAAAAAAATATTAGATCAAATATCAGTTATGTACATTTGTTTATACTGTGGTAATCACCATACGTGCAATACATTAAATGCTGTAAGAATTATATTTTAAAATGTTCGTCTTGATTAAAGCATTATTATGACTTGGGTTTTGGGTGCGGAACTCGAAATTTAAGTGAAACCTCTTGCTAAATAATGTCTCTTTTGCTCAAAATGATAGCATGATATTTGCAATCAACCATTACAATAATATTTAACGTATTATTTCGCATTTAGAAAAAAACCTGTTCATCTGTCATCGAGTTATTTCGAACTATATGTCATATGCCATAAGGCAACGTGTTAAAATAGTATTAAAATGCCAAGAAACCAAACCGATAACATATTATTTTCACTTTTACTTTAGATACTACTAATGACGACACGTATGCAAAGTTTCGCGAAAATATGTATGCAAACAAAAATCGCTCCAACCACCTTAAAGACATTGAAATGCGCAATCGGCCATATTGAGTTGATCAGTTGTCCAGTAAATATGACGAAAATGTATGTATTAGTAGCGGAATTATTGCGCTATCGCAATAATTTGCACAGAGGAAATAATTTCCAAATGATGATTATGAAATTTACAGATGGAAATAATTTCCAAAAAACAGTTCATTATTCATAAAAATCTATGGACGCATTGCGCGCGATGGCCATGTTATGTGGATCGTTTTTCGTAAAGTAAAATCAGGTTTCACTTTCGTACGTCCAGGTGCCATCTACTTTCATCTGTAATTTATGATTCAAGCCCAACCTCTTGAGCCGCGCGAATGCTTGAACTAAGCCAAGGGCAATAACCAGTTGGAAGTCAAGGCACTCAACTCATCGAACATATCATTATTGGAAATATTACGACAGGAATGCTCACAGCGAAATTTAAGTGATTTCACGAGAAGGAAAAACACCATGCCTGTATATACACTCCGCGTCCGAACGTCACTTCCTTCTGGCGGTCATCCGATAAACACTTGCTGAGCAATAATCATAGCCTTGGAGATGTAATGGCCGTAAGGGCGGGAATACAATCGACGTTACCTGACGTGAGTGAAACGGATGGTGGCGTACGCGAAGCTAGGTGATTATGTTGTAATGTAACACATTACGATAGCCAAACATAGACGGCGCCCTCAACGGACTATGAGCGAACATTGTGCAAAATCTAATTTTTGCGTCACGCTACGTCAACGGCAGCTAACCAGAAGAGATTTTTTTCTCACTTCCAGATTTTCCGTTTTACTTTTAAACTTTACAATAAAACATAATTAACCTTCTTGAAGCAATATTTGTCAGTATTTTGGAGCTATATAAGTATTTTATTTATCAAACATGAAATAAACAGCTGCTACTCGACCGTTCAGAACTCCATTTGCTAAAACTGTCAACAATTGCCGCTGACACTCCCGTCATTCGTAATGCAATTCTCCTTGAGAGGAAGGCGACTGAAACTAATCGCCAGCGTTCTTTTCCGTCACGTCAGAATACGTGGATCATAATACCACCCTAACACTTCCGCCCCCCACTTCTATTATATATAGTAATTTTTTACGATATTCCATTTAAACATACCATTGCTAGAAGATTGCACTCACCATTGGTCGTTGATCTTAAAGATTGGGTGACTGCATCCCTCCATCCTATCTAATGATAGTTCCCTCACTCCCTAGGTAGTTTTTCTTATCCTTTTTATTTGGTACATGTATTCATCACTTTGCCTTCCTCTCGGGAATGCTTCCTTTTATTTTTCCTCCAATTATATTCTTCACAAACCATTGTGCCTCAGCAATGTGCCAAATCCAACCGGTTCTTCTTTTCTATTTAGTGCTCCAAATGGTCCTTTCCTCTTCTACTCTTCTGTATGCTTCTTCATATCTTATTTTATCCGCCCATCTGACCTTCAGCATGCACCTTCAACACCAGATTTTGAATCTTTCAATCCTTTCTGGTCCCTGATATTCTATCTACCCTAATAATTACCCTAGTGCACTAATAGATATTACTCCAATAAATGATATCAGGGACGAGGTACTTTTTCTGTGTAGCATCAAAGTGGAGAAAAATACCCTACGGTTGTGAAACCTCCTCAAAACATCCACTACTAAACGAAACGGACATCTTATGACTCCGCGCGAGGTTCAGAGGAATCAAGTTCACTTGCATCGTTTTGCGTATGCTAAGAATAGGTACGCAAAGTCTTTGAGAATAATTCGCTTGCCAAGGTCTAGGTCTTTCGGCGAGCAGCTTCGTGGCTTGCATGGACTGGATGAAGAGCCATCGAACGCTGAGGTGCGGATTAGTCGTTATCGAAGTGGATAGCGATGGCAGGTTTCGCTTGATATTTCATTTACATCGACATAATACTCTGCAAGCCATCTCAATATTGTGTGGCAGTGGGTAAATTATCACCAACATGAGCTACACTGTACCCTAATAAAGGTAATGATACTACAACTATTGATGCGTCAGCAAAAGCCTGCAAATACTTGTCAGGAGTTGAAATTTCACCAGCATGCACAACACTGTAAGTATTCTACCAATGTTAGAGAAACTATTTGTATCAATGAATTTAGCAACTACATAAAAGCACAATGATATAAGAGTTATTCAGGACACATCCACGACGTGCTATCAGTACTTGGTAGCAGATAAGGATACAAGCGTTTGGGAGCAAATCGATTAATTAACTATACTATCTATCGACAAACCTAGATAAAGTGACATTTATATAAGTCTGAATATATATTTATATTTTATTATTAAGTTATAATTAAATACTACTTGCACACTCATCACTCCGTTCCTTTTTGGAATATGCAAAGTTAAAAAAGTGTAATTCTCAATGATAGGCCTGTGAAGCTGACTCTGATTTAATAATTTCCTCCATACTGCCCTGCCCTTGCATACCTCTTTTGCTTTATTCACCCTCATACATTGCTTCTTACGCGCCCTCCTGTTCTTTAGATGTTTCTACATAATGTTCTTCCTCTTAAAGAGTTCTTCCATCACATTCACCCATGACTTTCTCGGTCTACTCCTTCCTATCTCACAATTTACTAACTAACTAAAGAATTAACAGTAGACTCATAAGTCACTTTTGCCTTTACCTTGAGTTTTAATGTTTCTATTATACCAGTATGAGGAAGAGAGAACTTAAATGCAGAAGTCACACTAACAATAAGAGAAGTAGAATTAGAGAAAGTGGTTTCCTTCACATATCTTGGAAGTGCCAACGACCAGTGGGACGTCAGAAGTACGGCGGACATTAAGCATAGAGGAGCCCAAGCTAAGAAAGCGTTCATTATGAAAAGGCAACAAATGTATTCAAAGACGATGGGACTACAAACAGGGAAACAGTACGTAAAAACATACGAGGGTACGTACGAGGGTAGAACTCTATTGATCGGAAACATAGACCATGGGTAAAGGAGACCAGAAGAGATTAGAAACAGTCGATACCTGGCATTGGATAAGGATACTGAATATCAAATGGAAGGATAAAATATATAGTGAAGAAGTATAAGGAAGATTATATTAGCAAATCATCGTACGGAACACTATACAGAGAAGGAGAACCAGCTGGATAGGGCACACCCTGGGGCACAATGGGATAGTGAAAAATATAATTGAAGGAATATGAGAGGAAAATTCCCTAGAGGAAGATCAAGGGATTAATACATAGAGCAAATAAAGGGGAAAGTACATAAGATGAGCTACCATGATGTAAGAGAACTACCAGTAGATAGGGAAGGATAGAGGTGCTGCAGTCAACCAATATTAGGATTGAATGACCAATGATGATCATGATGTTGTTACCTACCATGGCGGCTCCCGATAGTACGTTTGAATAGGGACTAGTAAAATGAAGAATCATCTGTATTGGTATCCTAATTCATCATTAAAGTTGAAGCAGAATGCATTTGCGACACTACTTTCATTCCGCACAATTCTTTATGACAATTGACTTGTATTGGCTCAGAGGAAAAAATGTCATAAATACTCTCAATACACGTGATGGTGGTTGCCATAGTTTAAGTCAGATAAATTAAGTACTTTAAAATATTTGTGCCACTCTCCTATATCGAAGGAGGTGGTTATAAATCTGATTCTTTTCGTAAATTTTCCTTTAGGAAAGCCTTCCTCTTCCGGGGTTTTTGGCCAGTCCAGGGAAAGTTCATCGTATGTGAACCTCAAGAATGGGACTTCACGTATTTACAAATTCTAGGTGTGAAAAAAACGGACCTCATTTCGTAGAAAGTCACCTACTCTGATGATCGCGATGGTTGTTTGTCCATATTTCTGGCCGTCTTTGGCCGTTTTAGTCGTGCAAATATCTGTCAATATTTAAACTAGCCCCCACTTCTTTCAGTGGCAGATGGAACCATCAGATCTGGTACGCTTTCAGGGCACTCATAGGAAGTTTCACTTGTTTCAATATATTCCTCACTTTTATTTAAACAAGTGGCTCCGAAATAGTCGATGCTGACGATGAATTGTATTTGAATATAATATCCCTATGGAGTTTCCTAGTTTTCTGAGAATTTCCGCCGATTTGTAGATAGGAAACGAGCAGAATGGTTTAAATCAGCACCACCATCAGAATTTATCCTCCTGACTATCCACTATTTATTCTTCATCTTGTTGAGTTTGTTTGTTTTCATAATTTCTGTAACGTTTTTCTTCCTTTACCCTTCCAATGTGTCCCGAATTTCACATAATCTTAAATTGAAGCTGCTTGTTTGCATATCCAGAAGAGACTCCTTGACTTTTATTTTATGTATTAAAACGAGTGAGAAACATGCTTAGTACTGAAAACACTTGATAAATTAAAACTCAAGCGTTTCGAGAAAGGCTTGCAGCCGACTGTTATAGCGTATGTTTGGAAAATAACGAGAGGCTAGGAGAGTTGTCCACCATTCTGAACATTGAACAATCGCACATTTTAATTTATCTTCGATTTTTCAAGGACAGCCACTAGCTTGAGTCAGTCTTTTGCTCTGTATCTTCTATAATAATCAATATTTATGTAGAATTTTATTTTTTCATGACGACATGCTAAAACGTTCATGAGTCGTGTATCATGCAGCAAAGGTCCTGCGGGGCACTAGATGAGATAAAATTATGTATATGTTCATTATGTAATAGTAAATCGAAACGATTTTATTTTACTGGACTTTGGTGTTCATAAGTTCATAATTTGCGTGCTACTCATGGTGAAAATAAGCTCTTCGTGAAATCTTACGCTGATAGTGATGAATGCTTGTTTCACTGTTTATGTGAGTGATTTGGTGGAAAACTTTCTCTAAAAGTGTTTAGATGAAAACTGTTTATTGTAGTAATTAGTTGGGAAACTCTCTCAAAAAATGTTCACTAGAAATTTGTTTACATGAGTAATTTCGTGGAAAACTCTTTACGGAAGACTATTTACGAGAAAGCATTGACGATATTTCCATTGGTTACGTTTATAGATGCAGTCCTGATCCTCTACATTCGTGTCCTGCCATGGAATGACTGAACAGCATGTCTGGCTTTCATTATGACGGTAAAGACATCAGAAATAAAACTAAACATTTCGAAAGCCAACCCCGAGTGTGTTGCAAACTCCTCCTCAAATTCAAACCAGTTCACTTTTTGAACCCCCTCCCGCCCCTCTTCAACCGTTTTTCGACTTCTTCGCCGCTAGATGGAAGGGCGCACATTATTATGTAAGAATACAGTAATGCATCATTTTAGGCCTGAAATAGAGCACGGATAAATAAGAAAATCATATTATTAAACAGGTTGATAAACATGCTATCCAAATAGGTGAAAACAATTTTCTGAATGCTTTATACAAGAGTCTCGATTATCCAACCTAAACCGGCCGCGGCAAGGTCGGATAAGTGAGAAGGTCGGATTACACGGAAAATAATTAAAACAATGTAAAAAAATGTTAAATTTAATTTGCACAGTGAAAACTTTTCAAATACATGTGTCTTACTTAACTTTATATGATGCACAAGTAATAATATGAAAGACTGCATTTACGGCAAATTAATTAATATGTTGTATAGAAGGGTACTTACAGTACAGTAAACTACGAAACCATATTTCTTCTTCTTCTTAAGTCCTCAACCCAAAGGTTGGTTGGCGGCAGTTCTCCATACGCTTCGGTCCTGTGCCATTCTTTTCAACTGCACATAAGTGGAGCAGCCTAACTCCTTCATTATTTGCCCCATAAACTCCAACCTAGGCCTGCCCCGGGAGTTGGTTCCCTCTACAGTGCCTTCTCAGATGGTGGCCAGCAATGTTTCGTGCCTTAGTTGGTGCCCGATCCAGATATTTCTTCTCTTTTTCAGTAATTTCAGCAGACAAGGAGACTCCCCCACACGTCTGAGAACCTCCTTGTTACTCACTTTGTCCACCCAGGGAATCTTTAACATCCTCCTGAAACACCACATCTGGAATGCTTCCACCCTCCTCTCTTCTGCCTTGCCCAACGTCCAGGTCTCACTGCCATATAAAAATATGCTCCACACATAAGTTTGAAGAAGGCGTTTTATCATGTCTAGGCCAATATTTCTGGATGTTAGGAGTTTATCTTTTTGATAAAACGCCTTCTTTGCCTGGTGAACTCTACTTACTAAATCTCTTTTTCTCCTTCCATCGGCTGTTATTTTGCTTCCCAGGTAGGTAAACTCCTCTACATTCTCTAACGTTCTCTAATCGCTGGGTAAAAAAGTGTACGGTGCCGGTTGGATAATACGGAAGGTCAAGATAACCGAAGGTCGGATAACCGAGACTCTACTGTATTGATTTTGAAATGAAGATCAGTACAAGCTCTCACAGTGCACTTTTATGATACATTGAACTGGTGGTTTTAAATTTTCAAAGAATTGGTCCTCTACAATTGTAAAATCGTTTCGACTTTTACAAGGCGATTCCGTGTCGGGGATCTACATGTCCAAAGTTAAAATTTTAGAATGCGTCCAACATTTGTTGTTGAGCCAACTAAGTGGTTTTCATTGAAATGAGGATAAATATGGAAGTGTCCTCCGTGGACAGTAGGCTTACTTCCGCTTGCAAGTGGTACTTCGATTTTTATGCATGGACTCCAGTGGCAGATAGGATTAGAGATCGGGTACACAACGATCACGGGTCGTGATCGTTGTGCTTGCACGGGAAATAGGCTGGCTTTTATTGAAGTGTGAACTTCTATAGGCTTCTTCTTCTTCTGCAGGCTGTAAATCGGATTCTGGGTGACACGCTGTTTTTCTCACGCCACGCTTAGCAGGCCGAATGTAAACTCATGTGAACGCCTTTTCTGTACCATAGTAAGATGGCATAATGGTTATTCGTCGTCACACGTGCCGAACAGGATCGTTTCTTAGTGGTGGAGTTTTTTTTCGTCTCGATTCCAATTATTGTCGTTCGTTTTTAAATTATTATACCCAAAATACTTTCCATAATATTTTTTATTCATTATATTTTCAGAATATCGCCATAGAAGTTTACACTTCTCCGGTAAGGTCTTAAGCACACCAACTTTTTTTTGCCTGCTAGAAGCTGCTCTGCGATTGTATCGCATAACATCCGGTGAAATCCTGATCACATGACTGAATAAAGTTTATTTGTTTACTCAATGCAATTTTGAAGGGGCGTATAACACGCATCTATTTGCCTCCGGTGTACAATGAAAGATTTATGTTCATTGAGCATACCTATGCTAAATAGGCCCGTGAACTATGTTCTGAGGACGCGGTAAATTTGCTGAAATCCAACCCACTCTGTTAATGTGCATCATGCCTTTAGGCCGTTTCACACGGTGAATGATCATGCGCATGACGTTCGTGCCGCGTGATATACGGACAATTCCGTGAATTCTTGGTCATGCGCAAGATCAGGTTCAGGAAAAATTAGAACATGTTCTATTTTTGCTCGCATGAGTCCGTGAACGATCGCATGATACGAGCGAACTACATCCATATTGGTTGTTTTGATATTGAATTCACTTCACTTCGCTAAATCAAACTCATAATATCATAAGGAATGTATAACCATATCAATGTAATTGGAAATAAATATCTCTATAGGCAGGATGCAATGCACAAGCTTGGCAGACGTAGAATGGTCATTTGGTTAAAACTATGGAGGTTTTGCGCAATATGAAAACATTGGAATCCCATAGGAAATAATTCAAATAGATCTGAGCAGACTTTGAATTGTTTCTTCAGGGCTGCAGTTCAATAAATCCGGCCGTATCTGGACTTCAAGATCTGGACGGCAGAAAAATATTCGTATACACAATTCCATAGCACACTCCTCACTGGCAGGCTTGATGGGATGATGGAATTTCACAGGCGTTCGTTCATGATTCACGTATTAGACATTTTAGGTCGAAAGCGCATCAATGCGGGAAAAAGTCTCATCCGGGACTCGTTCAAGTCGTGACTCTGTCATTGGGTTTGCAGGGAGATATTATAGAGGAAATATAGGAAGATTGGAAGGCTGGGAAAGCGTGATTAGTCGCGCTGTCCCTTCATGGAGAAGGAATATCATATCTTCCACTTTCTCTCATTTCCTCTCCTCCTCTGTTGGTTGGCTTCCAAGGTACATATCTACATAATACCCTACAGGGCACCTCAACGGTGTGTGGCAGGGCGTGAGTTATCACCAACATGCATTAAACTATACCGTATTCAATACCTAATTCAATTAATATACATGAAGGTAGTCTTTACACAGGAACTACCAAAAAAGTCTACCTAAAACTTCCTTTTCTTTGTATTTATCCATGTTTGTGTCTGTAAATTCATTTGTTGGAAGTAATCAATATACAACTATCTAGCTATCACTACGGCTATTGATGAATTAGAAAAAATCTGCATATTCTTATCAGGAGGTGAAATTTCCCCAACATGCACTACACTGTAGGTACGCTACCAATGTTAGGGAAACCTTTTGTATTAATATTGTTTGAAACTACATAAATGCGCAAATATATAAGAGTTATACATGAAATATTGTTTTCACTGCATAGAAAATAGCATTAAGGAGCAAATCAGTTAATTAGCTGCACTACCTATCGGCAACCTTAGTCAAAAGGTTCGTTGGCAGCTGTTTTGGCATTTTATCGTTCGCGGGAAAAATGACATTTCGGGCATGTCCGTTCTGCAAGCTATTTCCGTAATTTTATTCTCTCGATCTAATCTACCGTATAGTGTTGGGTTTCGTAAGATGTTATTAACGTCGAAAGAAAATAAATCTGCTTGGAACTTGCATTAAAGATTGAGTCAAACTTTTCTTCGACGGTCTGAAAGCGATTCCCATCCCAGTTGCTACAGATGGCCTGCTACACTAACAAAATAACTGCCTTTTACGTACCTCTCCGATCTTCGCTGCACGCGTATGCATTGCAAAATATAGTAAAAAAACAGACCAATACGTTGACTCACTGATGATATTATTTGCTTCATCAAAATTCACTCATTTTCTACGGGCAGTAAACGCTTTAAATGCACTAGCACGTTCCCGTTCCCCTGGAGATCCCCAAGGCGGATTATAATAATTATCGATGGATACCTCACCCGGAGTTTCCTCTTGAGAATCATTGCCTTAGGTTAAACCAGCCCTTGGATATTCATAAGAATCCGAATCACTATCGGCTATCAAGTCTCCTTCAATTTCTAACTCCGTCAATTTACGATTGGAACCCATTTATAGCGGGGAATCAAGAACTATTTTTTACGCTTCACTTATGAAGCAACGACAACTGGGACTGAGATGCTCTGGTAACTGTGGAACCAGCAATAAAAATATATCGCACAGGATCCGTTTTTTTGCTATCAACATTAAATCAATTAGGCATGTGGTCGTCTGCTTCTATCCATCCTCATACTATCTGCTGGCCATCATTTGGACTCAAAGAAAATGTTTACCTTCTGCCCGAGGGACGTATTGTGCTAAGGCATTACCTTCCTCTCTTCAAAGATCGTTATCTCTGACTTGTTTCTCTTTGGAGCCATGGAAGGGCTCATATTTATGAGACACGTCTGGAGGACCCAACCGTGTCAACAGGTTTGCTCTGAAACAAAGGGGGACCGCCGAGCAGTTGGGTATTCGACCCCAAATCATGGCCAAAAACCCAAAAATTAAAATACTTTAATATAGTTTTCAAAAATGATGATTTTGCTTTGTTAGAAGGGCACGGGAACCGATGTAAACAAATTCCGGCGGCTTAAGCGATTTCTATCGCAAATATTGTAAGCTAAAGTCAGTCGAAGTTTGACGGACGAGTGAGTCAAACGTAGTTTCCCTAGTCATAATGGAGACCATATTCAAATTTTATTTTTTTATTTCAGCGTCTGTAAGAAGTATGAAATAAATATTTTAATATTAATAGCGCAAAGATATAGTTATATATTACAAAAATTCTCAGTAATTAAATAAATAAAGCTACATTAGTCTCTAACTTGACTAATTTTTACCGCTGTACGGCTGAATAACCTTCAAAACAGCAGGTGTTTTTGCGATTCCGTAAAAATTAATGTGGTGTGTAATCGATTATTTTTTATAAATTGTTGAGAAAACATGCAATCTACATACTTATAGTTTTTTTTATGAAATATAGGTGTTATAAATTCCTATTTTTTGAAATATTCTCCCTCTGGAGCTCACAGCCATAATCTATCCCATGTAAAACAGCTTATATTTTTAGGGAAATTGCTCGAAAAATAGTTCGGCAAGGGGTTGACATTTTGATATCATTTGAAAGATGAGAGCTTTTTCTTTGAAATGAGGCCAAATTCATCAAATTCTAGGTGAAGTGATTTTTCGCTCAAACTACCTTAAATATTTTTTAAAGCTTAAAATGGTCTCTATTTTTTTAAATATGGATACGTTTAGGAATAAAAGTTCCTTAATTAAGTGTCATAAGTCATAAAACGCATAGAAGGAGGTTAGTTTGTTAATGTGTCGGGTCTGGTCGGGCAAAAGTTTTGATTGCTCATAAAAAAACAGTCTTTCCTTTACTTATATATGCAGAAAGAACTTGCGCATATTTTTTCCTTTTTTCCTTTTGTATTTTGAACTTGAGGTGTAATCTTTGTTTTCTACATAAAACGAGTACACTTACAGCTACGATGTATAAATGCTAGAGGTAAATATATTACACGTTTCGATTTATTGATGCTAATTTGCAATAAAAATGCATCGAGAACACGTAATGATTCATATTGGTATGCAATTTTCGACAGTTAAATTGAAAATGGGAAGGCTTTTTTGCGCCCTAATATTTTGCGGGAGGAGAATTTATATAATGTAAACGGAAACTTTAATGTGTCATACGGTGTTTAGTACCTGTAGGTGAATTAGTTTCCTTGTAGAGGATAAAACTGTTTACTACGGTCGTATTTCATTTCTCAACTTTCATTCGCCTCCCACTAACTGAACCTATTCATTCACTCGAAATATCACCTCTCATTACTTCTCGTCGAATTTCAGACTGGTAAATTAGGTAAAGACTTTACTTTGAAATACATGTACTACTTAGATTTGAGAAGCGATACTATGCGGTGACTACACGGCACCGAGATGCCGTATTGGATCACGTGGCTTACACGAATTTTAATGCACTTTTAAAAGCATATAATTAATGCCTGCGCTTGAAGCATACACAAAAACATTATATATTTAAGTTCTTGATGGAATTTTTTTCACGTACTCTACTTAAATATGAGGAATAAGTTTTATGCATGGCTGTTAATATGGCCGAAATATACCTCAGATTTCTTAGGCCGTGTTCCTATCCGTGTTAAAGAGTGTTAGCCAAACTTAATTTTCCCAAAATTCCGGAGGTGACATCACAATTTAAGCCTTTGAATCAACTTCACGACCGCGAAAGGGTTGATACGCGCTAGTATGGGAAATAACCTACTAAACGTCCGTACCAGTCGTACTAATTCATTATGACGTCCGCTATGGCAAGGGTTAATGAACTTCTTGAGAGATAGTGAGGGCAAATTCGACTGCATTTTTGTTAAATATTCTTCCTTTACTAAGTTTTAAGGACCGTTTTAATGTTCCTGCGTGGCCAAATAAACTTTCCTTTGGCTATTTAAATTTCATTTCTTGGCGTTTTCACGACATATGCCGAGGTTACGGCTGCCGTCTCTAATCTTTTTTACGTATTTTTCGACCAAATGTACGTAAAAGCGCTAGTTGAGCGTTCCACTTCGCCATTATGGCCCAGGCTTGCACTGAATGTAGTACATGGTATACACTAAGGGGGTATACCTGGATTGGAACACGGCCTAATACTCGTGCATATATGTATATGTATCGCATACATGTATATTACTGGGGCTTAAAACGCATTGCTGACTTCAGCGAACGTGGCCAGGTGACACGGCCGTGATTAACGATCACAGCTGGCACACTAAGCCGAGAAATGTGATGATAAGTGATGCACTGTGAAAACCTCAACCTCAACTCCCCTGCATAAGCGCATCTGCGTTCGTTTCGTCTCTTAACAAGTGTTACTCGCCTTTTCCTCGTAACTGATGGTAGCTTGTAGGGTGTGCATGCGGATCCAAATTTAGAAAATGAAACTTAAGGAATATCCTGTGAGTTTATGGCTTCTCCTAGTTAACTCCGCTCCTCCAACAAAATTACTAACGAGTTTTTCTCTCTATTTCCACTCCAGGAGAAATGGTGCGAAGACAGTGATTAAGTCGCTCCTAGGAATCACGTTTTTGCCCGTGATACTCAGCGGGGAAATTTGTCACGTCACAAGAAAGGACTGCTTTCCTTAATATGTAAATAAAAATACTTGTGCTAATTCACAAATACATCATCCTTAGCGATTTGGTTTACAATTTTTCCCTCGAACACGCTGCATTATATACTATGACTCATATCCTCGTGGTCATCCATATTTCCCCCCCTTTAGTTTTAATACTTAGCTAGAGACAGTCAAATCCATAGCCGCTAGCAATAGCTACAATCCCAATTTTGTCTTCGTAATTCTTTGGGAAAAAATCTTAGCAATAAAATAAGTATCTTCCTTAGAACTAGGTAGTTAAACCGACGAATTTCAAGTGGTGTTGTCTCCCATGCCTGGAGGACATTTACTAAAAGATGTAATTTGGAAATTGCTAAAATGTAAGTCGTTATAAGTTTACAATGCTGGTACAAAGTGGTACACCCTGCGTCAATGGCTTTAAAAGGACGTCCACGCCTCCTACGCTGTAATGTGGACTGGAGTCAATTGCTGCTTTCCAATCATCTTACGCAGAAAAGCGTACATCGAAGGAGATGGGAACTTAAGAGTCCACATTCAGTTACACGATTGGAACGATCTGCGCGGAAGTGTTTAAAAAATGGTGGGACAATATTCAATTTTTATAAATAAGTGGTTAAATACATCTCTTGGAAGATTATAAACTCCAAATTAATATTTATTTTCAAGTAATCACCACAATTAGTTAATTGTAAGACATTTAAATGTTCCTTTCTATATCACTACATATTTCCCCGCCATTTCAAGTTTCATCTGCTAGCACACACCCCAACGCATGCGAACTACAGTGTACATGTGTTTCAGTCTGCTTATCGCAGATGGTCACAAAATTCATTATAACACGAACTGCGCTAAACAGATTAAAACATTTTAACGCAGATACATGATTGGAAGAATCACGATTACATCTGCTTCGCATAAACACCTGCTTAAATTCACGTTGAACTAAGATGTCTTCGTGGTGTAACTGGATAGCACACCTGACCAGCAATCGGGATATCCGCTTTTCAATCCATGCCAAGTCACATGATTTTCTCATGGCGAATTTCACCCATGTGTTGTACCCCTAACCGCCTACCACATTCCCTTATAGCAGGAATTTCACTCCCTTAACCCTTTCCAAGCTCCTAGTTAACGGCAAAGACCAACAAGATAGTCTTCTATAGTCAGAAATTTGCCAACGTATAGCGGTAACAAAACTTGGTTGCGGTCGCCTGCCTGAATATAGAATATGCCGCAAGCATTTGTTGCCTCATGCAAAAGCATGTACTTCTCTTATTTTGACGAAACACAATGAAAAGACACTCATTTTGTGACAAACTGTGTTGCGAAGTGGACAGCGCACTTGAGCAAATGGAAAGCTTCCAGTGTATTCCCATTTTTTTTATAACGGCACGGATGCATCCAGTACGATTTGTTCCTATCTGGTTCGATCGATGGGTAGGTAATGAGGCCGCCGCTGGCCTAACCCGAAGGTCGTGGGTAGTAATATGGGCTCTGGGCATTGATCTTGTGTTGTCACGCAAGTGATATTTCTGAGAGGAATGGATGGTGCAATATGACCTCAGCCTTCGGCGTTCCGTAACTACTCAATTACTGCGACCAGGTTTTGATTTATCGAAATCTCTTGTTTCTATTTCCCCAACGTCATCTTCCCTCCGACCGTTTGTATTCGTGAATTTTCATGAATGAAGTATTGAGTCAAAATCTATTCTACTCGATAAATGTTACTTACATAATATTGTATACGAGTTACCAGAAGTGCTTTTCTGTCACTCGTTGAAACATAATGGCGACATTTGTGGTTTTTCTATATTTCCAAACAACTTCCAATCCCAACTCTGTAAGCTGTATCCAGCGATTTGCTTATTCGGTTGAATTGTTAGTAAATAAACCAGTCAAGTCAAACATGATTTTAAAGAATCAAGGAATAGTACATGTTACATCCTTTTACTTTCTTGGAATAACGTTGTCATACGGATAAATTCGAGTCTCTGGCATTATATGGTTGAACAGCATTTTAGTACTTGAATAAAACTGCAGTATTTGTACTTTCCACTTAATCCTCAGGAATCCTCGGGAAGATCACATGTCTCGTAACAACACCCCCCCCCCTGTTATTCACCATCAACCGTACCCCTCTTCCTTGCTACTACCTCCTTCATTTGTCAAGAACCCCCCCCCTTTCCTTTGCTCATGTATAAATATTCCCATTGGAGACATAACTTGGAGACATTGGAGACCTGATGATGACGTCCTAAGAAACGTCGAAAAACGTGTAGTGTAACATTTACATTAAAATTGAAGTGGACAGTACAATTACTGCAGTTTTATTTAATTATTATCATAAAATGAAATAAACACCCAATAATATTGCGGTACAATAGAGCAAACTTAAAAACTTAGGCATGAAAGGACACCTTCATATTGAAATAAGTAACTCGTTATAATACCGCAACTGTTGTTCTAACCGACCATGGTTTAAGTATGTTATGTCATTGTCTAGCCAATCTACCCGAGTAACTTATTTCGATATGATGAATATAAAAGATTTCCACAGGGTAACACCGGAGGTAAAATGTGTCAAAAAGACACCTTAATCAAATTTTATAAAAAAATGGCAATACCTCGTAGGATATGCGGCAGTGATAACTGGACATTCACAAAGGCAAATGAACAAATATTACATTAATCTGAAATTAAAATTTTAAGAAGAGCTGCTTGATACACCTACACTAAAGGTTAGGAAAAAAATACGAATATAAGGCAAGAACTCAGTGTACAAGGCAAACGATACGATAATACAGGGAAGGTGGAGAGAACACGTAGAAAGAATGAAGGGAGGAAGAATACCCAATAAATATGGAAATATAGAGGGAAAGAGCATAAAATATCTGAGATCTCCACGAAAGAGGTGAAATGACCAAGACAGAAGAAGTTCGTGGCAGGCTTAATGTCTAATACTTGAAGAAAAAAGAAGGTAAAATTGTCGGTAGGAGGAGACTACCTGCGAAACCCGGTCGCTTAAGAGCCAATCACTGAAATACCTCTGAGAATGACGATTCATCGATTGAAGTTGTTTGACGACAGAAGCCGCCAACATGTCTTAACGAGTTACAGAACAGCATTGCGGCAAGAAGTTTTTGCGAATTGGTTGAATTATTACGATTGATTGTGGATTGTTTTCGCGTTGTTATTGCGAAGACTCAAGGACGTTCGGTGGTTTCACTCAACTTAAGAGAATTCAACGAAACTTGCTGGAAGCATTAATTATGTTTTCGTAAAGCTACCTGATTTTTTTCGAATTGTTTACCGCAGATTTCTTAAGATATTTGATGTGGAAGCGGGCATGAAATTACATGAGTTCTTATGGGAACACAAGGTACGAGTAGCTTAATTCATCAAAAAAAAACTTTTTCTAGTTTAGAATAAGAAAAACAAAAATAATAAAAACAAAGTATATCAAACGACTTTCATACATTATTCTATTGTTGATTTAAATTATTGTTGTTTTTCTTATTCTTAACTATAAAACGTTCTTTACGATGAATAAAGCTAGTCGCACCTCGTGTTCCCATATGAACCCATGTAATTCCATGCCCACTTCCACATCAAATATCTTAAGAAACCTACGGTAAATAATTTTGGAAAAATTCATGTAGGTTAAAGAGAACATAAGTATTGCTTCCTGCAAGTTTCGTCGAATTTCCTTAAGTTGAGTAAAACCACAGAACGTCCTTAAACGCTGCATGACGTCATTCTCCATACTGCAAAGCGCTGAGACTGTTTGGAAACGTTTTCTTGGTTCCAATTGAGAAATATATTCATTCTTTTGATTTTAATTTGCGGAATTGGAAATGATGGGCACTTTCCATTTTCTCTGGCGCGCTGCACACTTTGCTAAACAATAGCGTAATAGCTTTCCAATCGTTTCAGACCCTGAGCACTTGGCAGTTCACTTCGAAACAGATTTAGAGCGCAGTTAATGTGCACTAAACAATAAAAAGAACCATCGATAATGGCATCCACGATAGTTGCTCATGTGTTGATTTTAAGTAAACGCGTCAAAATTTGGAAATAAAAGATTTCTTCACTCTGTGAAAAAAACGTTTACATCCCCATTCTTCTTCCGGGGATCTCCATCGCGTAGGTTGTTATTCATACAACAGTTTTACTTCACGTCCTGGGGGAGTCTTCAGGTAGAAGTGATTAAGGTCGCATTTTTTGCTGATATTTGTAGGGGTTGCTGTCTGTTATGTGATTGCAGAGAGGCGGAAGTATAATTCATGGGTAAGGAGCACCAGAATGTCACGGAAAATAAACTATTCCGCCTCTCCGAAAACGCAGAATATGGGTGGTTAGAAGCAGGACATCAGATTGAGCTCAAGAGTACTGTAGGGGTTTTCTGTAACTCGATAGTGAGTCTTATCGACGTTGCTATGTCGATAAGACTCACTAGTCATTTCCCTCACCTGTGTGAGGTGAGGGAAAATCGCTATTTTACTCGACTGATTAGAGAATCCGTAGAAGTGAGAAGTTGTTTCTACAATTTCTGGCACATTTTCTTCCTGTCCTCATCCAATATAGGTACCCCAAATTTCACGAAATCTGAAAATTAAGTTGTTTTTTTTGCATAGCCCAAAGACAATTGACTTTTATTCTATCAAATGAAACAAGTGGGAAAACATTGCTTGGCATTATTAGCACGTGGCAAATTAAATTCGAAGCGTATCGAGAAAGTTTGGTGGCCGAATTCGATGGTGTGCGATCGGAAAAACAACAAGGAACTAGGAGAATTTTCTACACATCTGATGATTGGAAAATCATAAAATTTAACTATTCCTTGATGTTTGAAGGGCAGCCATTTCCGCCTCTCCGTAAACGCAGAACATGCGTGGTTAGAACCTGGACATGAAATCGAGATCGGCAGCACAAGAGTACTGGCGAGGGAGAATCACTATTTTCCTCGACTCAGTGGAGAAGCCGTAGAAGAAATGAAGAATCCGGAATATTTCATTCGAGAGGACGACTATCCTCTCAGTTCAACTTGGAAAAGAGTTATTTGACCAAACACAACGAACGTCTGCGCGTTCCAGGGCAGACAGCAACCCCTAAGAACAGCGGGAAAAATGTAAAGAAATCACTTTGACCTGAAGACCTGGATGTGGTGTGTAACTGTTCCCATACCTACGAGATGGAGCGTCGAAAATAAAACGTTTGCGTTTTTGAAATTCTAACGTATTAGGAACGATTTCGAAAAGTAAACAGAAAACATTCAGCCGTTAATACTGTGAACATAATTAATGTGACCCATCGGCATGCTACAGATCCTTTCGCCTGCATACATCGTTCCATCAATGCCGTTCATATGCGCTGACGTCGTCCAATCTGCGCTAACTCCAACACATTAAATGCAAAGCTCTTAATGGAGTTCATAAAGGAAACTGAATTATTAAAACTTTGTTTATTGGCATATAAATGGATAAATGCGCCAAAATTCTCGGAAATTGCCAGTACAGTGTATTAGTGCAACAATAATTGCCGATTGTGTTTGACGATCACTCGTTGAAAAACAAAAGCATGGGGTTAAGTTTTTGGAGATTGCTTATTTTGAATGTGCTATGTATTTAATGGCATCCCTTTAAAAAGTACATGTAATATATTGGATATCAACGTGATCCTTTAATATTAGGTTACATCAATGTGTTACTTTAAAATTAGGTTATTTTTAGTGAGGAAACTCAACATGGCATAATACAACGTGTATGCTTCGAGACATAGACAGTGGAATAACGTAAAAGTTGAGAAAAAGTTACTATATGATAACTCTAAGGATGAATAACTAGTTATTATGACTACGGAAAATAAATTTATCAAAGTTTTTTTTTGAAATAACGCCAATAGATTTGATAATTGAGTATAACTTTTTAATGTATGTTTTCAATAATCGGTTTGATAAGAACCGATGATAAGTATTTGATCATGCTTGAGTAATATAATTATGAGCCAAAAATACGTGGGCTATCACATTTAGTCTTAATTTTGAGTGGATGCTATTTTTAATATTTTAATAAATAATAATAATTTCAGTGCATTATTGATGTCATAGTAACCTGATTAAATAAAGTGTGTCCCCAAATAACTTAGGGGTAAATTCCGAATTCCGATTCGGTAAAAATGATGGAAAGGTGAGATATATCATGAACTATCTGAAAGTGGCCTCGTATTAGAATGCTAGCTAAGTGAGTTTAAGTTTGAATTCATGTTTTATCTCTTCCTTTAAAGAGTTTCATCCTGTAAAATGTTATCTCTCTCGACCTCATTTTCGGTTGTGACCCATTTTTTTCCGAAATTACTCATCTGAAGCATTCATATCAGTTTCGTCTGAATATTCACATTGACCTAACGTAAAGATGACCGATGAATTTCCTATTAAGTGTGTAATTTGAGGTCGTAAATATTGAATAGTAAATTAGTAAGTAGTCTATGCTATATAGTAAGTAAACGATCGGTGCAAAAGCTAAAATTTAGTTCACAAAACTCTTAAAATTTACCTAAGATGACTGTTATTTTCATGAATACTTGAAAATAGGTATTAAATTAAGAACGAATTTCGAAACGATGTACATAGCACTGCGCGGTTAGGAACAGCAAAACGTGCAAGGTATTAAATATCTGTACTTCAAGGGCCTTGTTACACGAGGCACTTGATTGCGCAGTTTGATGGACAGGCATTGCGAGAACGCAAGCAAGGAAATAGGGAAGGACTATTTTCCTGCCTTTTGTCCATGCATTTGCGCAGTAATTTGAGCAAGTTTCCGCTTTACCCGACGCAATTTTCAAATTGCACATCCATACGTGCATCAGAGCGTGCAGTGAAGTGTCTCGCGTAAATCGGCCTAAATGATTGATGACGTTCTACCACAACCACGTGAGTTCAAAACATAGAATAAAGAAGAGAATAGATGGAACCATACGGTACGGTACCATGAGGGAATATCGTCATCATTGGTCGTTCAATCCTCAGATTGGTTGACAGCAGCCCTCCAACCTTCCCTATCTAATGCTAGATCCCTTAAATCTCCGGTAGTTCTTCTTATGCACTTTCATCTTTAAGTGTTTTATTCATTTATTCCATGGCCTTCTTCTTGGGACTTTTCCCTCTAATTTTTCCTTGAATAAAATTTCTCACATACCCATTTAGCCTCACGGTGTGCCCAAAACATCTGGTTCTTCTTTTGTGTATAGCGTTCCATGTGGTCCTTCCTTCTTCTACTCTTCTATATACTTCTTCATTTATTATTTTATCCGCCCATCTGATTCTTAGCATCCTCCTCCAATACTAGGTTTCGAATGCTTCTAATCTTTTATGGTCTACTTTTCCTATAGTACATGTATCTTATCCATAGAGGGTGACACTCCACACGAATGTTTTCACTTTCTGATTCCTTGTTCGTAGTCCTATCTTCTTTGAACACAGTAGTTGCCTTTTTATGATGAACGTATTCGTCGTTTGGGATGTTATATGCTTAATGTCCGCTGTACGTCTCCCGTCCCTCGTGATGGTACTAACTTCCGAGATAGGAGAATGAAACCACTTGCTCTAATTTCTCTCCACTTATTGTGGAGAGAAATTAGAGCAAGACTCCTTCCTTTCGCTTCTATCTTCCACATACTAATATTTCGGTCTTCTTGTAGTGTAGGGGTTTAAAAGTCGCCTCGACGGCATGGTCTTTTGCGCCCCCGTCTTCTTGTGTTTGGGACTTCTTGCAATGTTATATTCTTGAAGAAATTTTCCCAACGTGTTCCTTGATTTTTTAATATCATCGCGATTTCCTACTATGACTGCGATGTCTCCGGAATATTTAATACATTAAAATGAGCAATTGGCCATATTGAATGCATCAGCTGTTCTGTTAGTAAGTAGAAATTATAGGTATTATTGGCGGAATTGTCGTGGAATCTCAATGATCAATTTACAAAATCAGTGAGAGCGATTACAATAAAAACGTGATAAATCGGAATGATTATTACGGTTTTACCTTTATGATTACGCCTCATAACTTAAACTTAAAGTTTTTGAGTTTCCTCCCGTTACAAGGTGATACCGACCGGTAGGTTACCGTACCTCTGTTTCTATGTTAATTTTACATTACGTTTTCATTTTATTTTTATTTAATATCTATTCTAAAAGTCATGTACGTTATACATTTTAAGTTTAAGCTACAGCAGTAAGCTAATTATTTATTTTCACTTTAATGTCACAGTTATTTTAGGAGTATGTAATTATATTCTGTTCTTTATAATACATCTTATATTACGTTTTTATTTTTGTTTTTACTTAATATAAATTCACAATATCATTTAAATATACTTTTGCTTGTAACTTGTAACTGGACTGGACTGTGGAACCTTCAAGTAGATATGTTATAGTTACCTGTTACAGCAGTAATCAAACCATCCATTTTTTACTCTAATGTTTCAGCTAATTTTTGAGCATGTAATTAATTCCTGCTTCTATGTAAATTTTGTATTACGTTTTCATTTTGCCCTTGTTATTATTTAATAACTATTCAAAATGTTATGTACGTTACGTATTTGTTGCTTGTGGGGGTATGTGCCCAGAGCATTGAATAAATCTCTTATCTTATCTTACCTTTCGATGGTGCACATCGTTCCATTCATCGTCACTTCTGTGCGCTGATGTGTTCCCATCTACGCTAACTTCAACTCATCAAATGGAATGCTCTCAGTGCCGTAAGAAGATGTTTGGGATGAACAAGAGCATCATGATACCGTTCTTTCGAATAAAACGCTGGGAGTAAAATTAGGAGCCGCCGACTAAATTCGTCGTGAAGGCCACCTTGCCGGAAAGCGAAGAAGCGTGTATCGCAAGGGGGGAAGGGGAGGCGGGAGTTAAGGAGTGATTTTCACTTCGCCTCGGGTAATCTTACGCGCATCTCGACCGTAGCGCAGCGTCCAAGGCACGCCCCCACCCCCCCTCGCGGACGACGCGCGAACGAGGAAAAACAGCTGAAGGGATGGAGCGTGAACGCGCGTCAGTGATCGTCGTACTTCGTAGTTGAAAAAAAAAACAAATTCCGTTTTTACTACCTTCACCATATTCCATGATCACGTTGACTCGGATGAGAATTCCTCCCCTGACAAATGTGTCCAATGCACGTTCGGATGTCAAAAAACTGCGGTTGTAGATAGGTAACTATGATGAGTTTTCCCGGGCAGAGAAATTTACCGTGCTCAGCGAAAACCGTTACTATATGTAAAACTTTTCACTGGCATACTTCTGACTCAGCAAAATAGGCGGCTCCCTAGGGCCTCAACCTCGTAGTAGGCCCCAGCTAAGGGACGAAATAGTTCAAACTGAGGTCCATTTCTTTTCTAAGCCTGTTTTCAAAAGTCAAAGAATGAGAAGCAGATAAAAAATATTTTTTTTATAAATTACCAAAAAAAGGTCTGTTAATATAGTTAGTGTGAGATATTTCCCTAGTCATAATGGAGACTAAATTCGAATTAAAATTTTTGGTTTAAGCGTCTGTAAGAAGTATGAACTAAATATTGTAATATAAATGGCGCAAAAAAATATAGCTTTTCCTATATGACAAAAATTCTCAGTGTTAAATGAATATAACTAAATAAGTTTCTATCTTGACTCAGTTTTTCATTCTGTACAGTGAATACGCCTTCAAAACAGAAGGCTTTTTGCGATTCTGTTGATATTACTGCGGTGAGTAATAAATGATTTTTTTTATAAATGGCTGAGAAAACATACGAACTACACAATATTAGTTTTTTGACGAAATCTCAATGCTAAAAAATTCCTAATTTTTCAATATTCTCCCTCTGGAGCGCACAGCCATAATCAATCTAATGTAAAACAGCTTACATTTTTAAACAAACTGCTTGAAATATAGTTCGGGAAAAGGTTAATATTTTGATATAATTGGAAATATTGGATATTTTTCAAAGTGATATCAAATTCTAGCTGAAGTGATATCTCGCCTTAGTACCTTAATTGTAAGGGGCCCTGGATCTGAACTTACTTGAAAGTTTTGGTCTGCCCTTGTAATAGAGTAAGTACAACTGGTAAAAACGTAGAATATATTTATTTATTTATTATCTAACATGACCAAAAACGGTAAAATGGCTAAGTGCATTGGTAGATATGTAAAAAATTAAAAAAAAACAGAAAAACAAGAAATAAAAACATGAAGAATAAAATAAAATAAATTAGCTCAAAAACAAAATTAACTCAAATTTGGGGTTCCATTATCCAATTGCCGTTTGATAATTGATTTGAATGTGTTGGGTGAGGAGAAGAGGTCAAGGGAAGGATACGCTGAGGGCAATATGTTAAATTTAGGAGGGGATTAGGTAAAACAGGGACCGCTGTGATAGGGAAAGCCGGAATTCCGGGAGACGCGTAGGAGATTGAAGTTCCTTGTGGGGCGAAGAGGGACACGAATTGGAAAGAGGGAGAGAAGGTCGCAGGAACGAAGCTGTCCATTCATTATACTGTGTAAGAATTTCAGGTCAGATAGTGAACGGCGATGGGAGAGCAGAGGAATTCCTAGGAAGGACGAAATGGATTCACGGGTTGAATTCTAGAGGGAGGGAATGCGATGACGGGAAATGGCTAGACAAAAATTGACGGGACGATTTAGAAGTTTCAGAGTGGATGGTCAAGCAGTTGACCAAATTGGTGTGAATATTCTAATATTAGGAGGACACAACAAAAAATACGTTTCTAAGGGTGAGGGGATCTTGATTGTCTGTGTGTAATACACACAGACAATCAAGATGATTGAGATGGGCAACATCGTTTATTCCGATGACCGACTCCGACTCCGACCGATCCATCGGTCGTTCAGTAAGAGGAGTCGATTCTTGAAACTCGTTCTCGTTCAACATTTTCGTAAATCTGTGGTCCCAAACTTTTTATGTCCCACACCCCTAAAAATTTAATTTTTTCTCGCGCCCCTTAAAGTAATTATTTATTTAAGAATGAAAGTGAAGATGACCTAAACAAATTTTTATGATCAATTTTAATAGTATAAAGACAAAAATGAAACATGAAAAAGAAAAAAATATTACAAAGCAAATTAAAAGTTATACCTATATAAACCCAAAAAAATACATCTATGCAAGAAATTTATTTTTTTAACTGAGAACTTATGTTCAAATGTCTTCTAGTCAACTTAGCTCGTGAACCTTTTTTTCTTGTTATTACATAGGATTTTTTAAACGTGGCCAGTTGCTCGTAGCAATCCGTATGTCTTCTTGTGCGACCAAACAATTTATTTCTACACTGTGACCTGAAGATGACACCAAGTGTTGAAACCCGGATCGTGATAATAAATACTAATGGAGTTAACAAAGTTTTTTTAATTATTACGTGATGGATGACTTCCACAAAATCAAGCCTACAACCGTTTCCTTTGGTATTTTATTGGTCGAACCCCAAAACGTATGAATAATTCGGGTAACATAAATATATTTTTGTTCTTAATAACCACCACAGACCATGGAGTTCTGAATTTTTCAGAACAAAGACCCCGTATTTTTTTCTGGAAGTTCGCGAGAAAATTGCATATCCCTGTGCGAATCAAGATTCATTGAAAATGAGTCAGGAATCCCGGATTCCTATAGGATAACCAATTCTTTGAGCACTAATTGATTCTTGGGTCTGCTACTCTGTGAAGAATCACCAATTGCCCAAAGATTCACTGAATCATGAGTTCTCGACTCATATGACTCCTCGACTCATTTGATTCCTGGACTCATATGATTCCTCACTGATTCGCTGAATCATGAGTCTTTGACGACTCTTGATTCCACTAGAGTCAGAGGAATCATGATTCCTTACTGAGACAACGAGTCCACGGATTCATCCGGTAGTGATTCCTTCTACTCCTCCTGCTATATGAGTACACAGGTCCCTCCTCTCTCAAACTTCAAAGTTGAAGATTGGGAGGACTCGTCGTTCGTTCCTCGTTCGTTCGTGGCGTCTGTTGATTCCCATCTTTGCCGAGTGGTGTGCCCATTTACATCTACAAGGCCGCCGAGTAGTTTTGATAGTTGTCAAGGTGGCCATTTAGAGGACTCTTTTACGAGTCGTAGGAACGATGGTCCATTACCATGAACGATTCAGTTCGTCAATTCACCTCAAAGAGTGGTTCGATTAGATTCGTTCGTTCGCGATCGACCCTCCTCTGGTGTGTATGACTGAAATACTTTTATAATCTATGTATGCAGAATGATAGTGAAGCGAATGTGGCATGAGAGGATAGAGTCCCCCAGCCGCTCCAGGTCCCTCTTTTAACCCGCCCCTGTGTGTGGAGAAATGTGTCGTGCGTTTGTCGCACTGTGAGTCGGGGGAGGAAGAGAGGGGACACTGGAAGTGACGACACGGCGAAGAAGACACACAAGAGACAGGAGGGGAAGAGAGGGGAGGGAAAATCGGAGAGGTATTTTAAAAGGAGGATCGGCGGATATGCCCTTCCGAAGTTGAAATGCGAATCCGCGTCTCGTGACGCAATTTCTCCTCCCCCCCCCTGCCCCTCCACCCCCAACCCCTTCAATCTCCCCCTCAGCGGAAGGCGTCGCCATCGGGAATCTCGGAATAGCTTTCAAAGCGAAAGAGGTTTCAAGTCGCGAACGAGTGCGCGAAGACAGCGGGGAGTAGGGGGCGCCAGTAGAGAAGTGAGAGTATGGTTTTTTTTCTGTAAGGGCGAGGTAAAAAATAAAATTCAAGACATCCGTCATCAGAACGAAATGTCACGACAAATTCTAAGATGCAATTTTATTTAAAAAATATTTCCTCTCCACTAACCTGTTCATTCATTATTTCATTATTTTCTTTTTTTGGGCCGACAAAGACGATTATGCTGTCAGAAATTTAAAATTACGCGTGAGATTTTTTCCTTTTTTGCGTCTACGTTTGTGCTTGTCACACCTGTGAAGTCATAAAAAATATATATACATTACGTACGTACACATATATATACACACACACAACTTGGGGAAGGATCACTTAAGCGACAATAAAAACAATATATGCCAAGAGGGTGGGTCATAAAAATATAGGAAAACACGAAAGCCACAAGTAAAGACCTCTATTTTTTGATGGAGAGTCGATCCATCATTCTCAATGCAGAGAGGGCGAATCACTTCATCCAATGTTATTTAAGTTATTAAAGGAGTAATTCATGAAGTGAAATTTTTTAAAGAATCGAAAAAATGTGTTTTTAGATATTTATAAATCTCTTATTCAAGCACAAAGCAGCATAGACTTGGCAAAGTTGTTACTCTACATGATGAAATATATTGAATGAAAAAATATGCTGAACAATATGAATTATTAACTTGCACCTTACCAGTTTCAACCAATCACATTAATTTATTTGAAAATTACACCTTTGTTTAACAACGCATTATTTATGGGACGGGCTGCCAAATGTACCTAAAATAACTGTGGTAAAGTTGATTCGAAGGTTTCCGCGGCGTTTGGCATGTCTAGTGTCTGCTTTCGGATGCTCAGGTGATTTCTGACCTGAAGACGCCAGCAGGATGGCTGGAGAAACCGCTGTCACATAAAGAAGAAATAAGGAGGAACACCCGAAAGCAGACACTAGACGGTAACTGTGGCGTTCATACAATAGTATTTCAATTGGTACAATGAACAACTAATATAAGACATTCATAATTTTGGAAATGGAAATAAGCGGATTGATAATAAAAACTGTTGTGGTTAAATGTGAAAGAATTTTGGAATAGCTTACGTTAAAAAATCAGGACGTTAGCTGATTTAAAAAAAAATACAGTCATGACCCTTTTTTATGTGCCAATATTCAGGATAATCTCACTTTTTCAGGACGTATGGTCACCCTAAGTGAGACGAAGTCCGGGGTATCAGACCCCTACGATGTCCATACTGACAGAAGGTGTTATGGGTGCAGATCTTACACGTCCTGATTTATTAGTGGTTTCATCGTAAAATGGCAATGGCATTTTATTCATGTAGTCACTATTCACCAGGAGCTTTTCATTTACTCTAGTGTACTGCTCACTTCGCAGAACAGCAGCACACTTGCTTGCCCTTCGTTTCAGACCGTGCGTCATAGGCAGTGCACTTCAAAATAAGTAGGCGGCTGAGTTGATGTGCGCTAAAAAATAAAAGAACTTTGACAATCATATCCTAGATTGCTGTTTTTGTGTTAATTTATGTGAAGGTGTATGGATGATTACAATTTTTCTTTTACCCCGTGGTAAACAAATATTATGTTTTTAAGTACCTTTCTTTAAACTAATTCGATAAAAATAAACAAAACATTCAGCCGCGACAATTGTGTACCCTTAAGAATGTGTTACCTGCCGGCGTTTTTTTCGGGCTCATAATTCACTGTCGTTTGTGTGCGCTAAAGTGCGCTACTGCGTTTCCATATTCGTTAACTGCTACACCTAAATGCACTTTCGCGCTGGGGAAGCGTGTTCTCTATTTGAGATGAACAACAAAATCTTGTCATCCAACCCTGTTTTTTTCTCAAATTGAACTTAGAAGTACAAGGTGCCATGTGCGTGAAATGGGCGCAACAACTAGAAATAGTATTTTTCTATCTACTTTATAATGCCGTTTTCGGAAAAAACTGTTTATTAGAAGTGAATTTTCCAAGGGAATTGAGCAATAGTAAACATTTTGGATCCTGCTCCACTTATATGTTGAGCTATTAGAAAATTAATGACAACTGCTGAAGTCAAATAATTGAAGTTGATTTGGTATAAATGGCGGAGCAGTTGGCTCCAATGGACGTTAGTAGTTTTCACTGAAAATGCATTCACCAAATAATCTGTATATTTTGTACCTATTGGGTTTTCTAATCGGTAAGGCATTGTCCGCCGATGAAAAGGTTTAGGAAAGAGGTTGCCTCACTCTATGAAGAAAAGAAATGAACATGCTACGCTTAGCTGATGATATCACGATCTTAGCAGAAAACGAGGAAGATCTACAGAACTCACTGAACACAATTGAAAAAGTGTTCCAGGAATACAACATGAAAGTCAATGAGAAGAAAACCAAGGTACTTGTGTGCGGAAGAGAGAAAGTAGTGACCGACGTCCGCCTCAAAGGAGATAGATTGGAGCAAGTGGAATCATTCACCTACCTCGGGAGCACCATTACATGGGATGGAAGAAGCGCGACAGACATCAAGCGTCGAATAGCCCAAGCTAAGACGGTATTCATGGCCAAAAGGCCGCTACTCTGCTCGAAGAGCATAAGACTGGAGACAAGGCATTCGCGCGGCCACGCATTAACAGTGCGTGAAAACATTCATATGGGCAGTGGTACTCTACGGATCAGAAGCATGGACCATTGGAAAAACTTATTATAAAAGAATAGAAGCCCTCGAGACATGGTGCTGGAGAAAGATGCTAAAGATCAAATGGACGGATAGGGTGAGAAACGAGGAGGTATACAGAAGAATTGGAGAGGATTGGGCACTGGAGCACCATACGCCAAAGAAGAACGCGGTGATTTGGCCATGTTCTGAGTAAGCTGAAGACATTTAGGCACTAAAAATGAAGAAATAGGCAGCCTAAATAGGCACTACAAATTTCAAAATAGGCACTACAAATTTCAAAATAGGCACTTAAAATAGGTGCTCAAAATATTTTTGGCATTTTGGACGATTCTGTCGGTCTTGGAATCCCAAAAGGCTAAGCTTGTAATCAGGTTTTCCAGGGACCATACAAACAAAACTTGAGATACATCTACGCCTTGGGTGGTGAAATACCCACCCAGCCGGGACTTTAACCCGTAATCCCAAGATTAGCAGGCGAAGACTTTACCCCGCCGCCACCGTGGCCGGCTAGAAACATAATGCGGCTTATTGCCACAAAGAAGTATCTAAAATTTATAGCTTGGGCTGAAATACACGATTACTTTTCGGTAAAACTGATGGAGAGGAAAGAGGATAAAACTCCAAATAAAATTAGCTTATAAATTGAAGAAACATAAAATTCAAAAGGTTTACTTCTTTCAAGTTACATTACTATTTACAATAACATATTTCTCTAAATGTTTTCCTGTAACTTATGCCGAGAGTCAGTAAGGATATTTCTATAGCATGAAAATGACCTCTGAAGCTCACACGAGGTGATAGGGCAATACTTAAATGATGAAAGCTCTTCTGCGGTCATCTTTGGACCTGGAGCAACCGAAGTCCCTGATAAAATGTACGCAATTTTATGGACATCTTCCCAACCAGGGTTCCTTTACATAACTTTCTTGAATTTTCAAATCATGGCTTCTCCCACATCAGTTGGTATATTAATAAGTTCACTTTCCACCTTTCGATTTTTTCCACAGCTGCCACTAGGAATAGTTCTCTTTCCTCCAGCGATTGAATTGTGGTTAGTAATTTACCAAAATAGCATGTTATAAATGCTAGGTCTTTGTTGTTCTGGCAGAACTCTCAGTGGCAACTAGGCGGTGTGCACACCATAGGGATGCAACACGCGACTTAACTATTTGATGGAGGTTGCGCGGCGCGATATTTGATCCTGCGACATTCCAGTGCACATTGTAGTGATACAGACTGTACATGCATAGTGATACGACGCGCGATACGTCGAGTAGTAAAATATAAGACGGTGACGTTTTTCCGTCTCTCAGTTGTAATCATGAGCTCGTCGGAGGAGGATATTGTTGTAGCTTACCATTATTTGGAAACGAGGCACTAGTGACTGAAATTCGTGTTGTATCGGGTAGTGCGAATGCGGGGTAGGTACAAGAATGGGATGAGGCCCATGGTGAAATTGAAGAGCCCGGCGCTTACACCTCAGCTTCATTTAACTGTTCATTTAGAAGTAAAAAAAAAATTACATTTGAGAGCTCTTTTGCACCCGTCAAAAATAAAAACGGGCAACAATGCGACGAAACAACAAATTAAAATAACTTATGTAGACGCCGAAATAAAAATTCGGGACGATAAGCAATTCTTGCAATTTAAGACCTTCACATCGGCAATGTAAGCATAAAAAGGCACAAAGCGATTAATTGCAATTGAAATGCAGTAACAACTTGATATTTTTCGTTTTAAATAGCCCTGAATCGATTTCTAGCTTCGTTAAAATTTATTTCCCTAATAAGAAAAATTAAACTTTTGGTAATATATCTCAGCAACAGTTCTTATGGACTCTTCTTTAGTATCAGAGCCATATAATTTCCTCACTAAAAGACTTCAACCTTACTAATGTATTTCCATCCAGGGTTTATCTGTATAGCGTCTTAAATTCTTGAGCAATGGATTTTCCCAAATCACTTGGTATATCAAAAGGTTCACCCTCCACATTTCAGATTTTCTCTGTAGCCGTTGCTAGTAGTAGTTCTCTTGCCTCCAGCAATGACATGATTGACGGTAGTTAACCAAAATTGCATCTGATAAACGTAGGATCTGCGTTAACATCGAGATTCTTCTCCGCAGCTTTGGATTCGAGAATGCAGTTTGCTTCTTCTTCATCCAGATATTCTGTTGCCTATAGAAAACCTGCGCTATGATGCGCTAATTCATGCGCTATGATGGCTTAATTTTCTTATAGACAGAATTGACACATAGTATAAAAGATTAGCGAAATTGGTTTCAAAAGTGTACTTTAAGTGGGTGAAAAAGACGTGCCAACTGGTGTATCAGAGGCGCACATTATTCCTGTCACATACCTCACGTATTTCAATAACTTTGTCTGCAGGTATAATGCAGTATTTAGCCATGTTCCCCATACTATCAATACTGGCCGTGAAGGCAGAGCAACTTCGGGCGTTATATCTCTTTAAACCTTTAAACTCAGTAATACTGAGTGGTGCCTTCAAAAGCCAGTTTTTGGCAATTGAAACCATCGCATGTACTCATCACGTAAAATTACCATAGTTGCTTTTCTACTGTTTGTATAATAATACTTTGGATGGTCTTTCTTTATGCATGTTTAATGACATCATTTCAACCTTGATGCATTAAAAAAGAAACTGAAGTAACAGACTAGCTCCGCAATAAAGAGAGGTTAGGTAACATTGAGATGAATATTGATTTTTTTAGGCTCTTAAATAGGCGATATCAGCAGAAAAAGGCATAAACTGGTAAAATAGGCATTTTTAGGCAATAACAAATTGCCTTAATTTCGCCACAAATGATCCTAAATGAACTTGTAACTTCATAAAATTGGTTTCCTGAGTAAAAGAAAAAAATAGGCATTTTAGGCAATGTCCTCAGCTTAGTTATGAGAGACAACGATTACATAAGAAGCATAATGGAGGGAAAATTTGAAGGGAATGTCCCCAGAGGAAGACCAAGAGACAAGTACTTGGGGCAAGTCAAGAGGGATACGGGGAAGAAGAGCCATAGGGAAGTGAAGGAACTGGCATGGGATAGGGCGAAATGAAGGGCTGCAGTATACCAATCCTAAGATTGTAATATTATGATACTATGAAGGTCGGAGATGCATTGTTGCCAATAGAAGCAGGGAAATTTAATTTGAAATATTGCCGTACAATCACTGTATACCTATGAATATTCCGTTGTCCAAACATTTTTCCATATTGTAGCTTACAAAAATGTTGCGCGGTGTTGTAAACGGTAGCCTACGTGGTCTAGAACACGGGGCGTAAGTTCGGCAACAGCGTTCCTCATAAAGCCCATACAGTCAACTTAAGGTGGTACGCTCTATAGATTCATTGATCTTTGAGGAAAATGTTGAAAATGTTTCTTCGTATACGACGCTGTGTTGTACAGGGATCTAAGCAATGAGTCTCACAGGATTGTGATACAAAAAGACCTAGGTGCTATAAATGAATGTTGCAATACTTGGCAGTTAGAATTGAATTTTAAAAAGTGCGTTGTTATGAATTTTTGTAAAAAGAATAACTCGGTCAGTTAAACGTACACAATTAATCAAACCAACTTATGAAATGTAGATTCAGTTAAATACTTAGGTGTGACCCTTAGTCAGGACCTGTCTTGGGGGAAACACGCCCGAAAAATCTGCGGACAGGCTAGTCGCAAATTGGGATTTGTTAAAAGAATATTAGAAAAATGCGACGAAAAGATTAAAGAACTATGTTATTTTTTCACTCATGAGACCTCACTTGGAGTTTTCCACTAGCATATTGGACCCTTAAGAAGTAGGACTAATCTCAGAAATAGATCGAATACAACGGAGGGCAGCAATATTTGTGAAAAGTTGTTACGATAAACTTAGCAGTGTTACCGAATTGGTGAATGAATTAGGGTGGAAATCTCTTAACTGATGAAAGGGAGAAATACAGGTAAAATCTATTGCGCAAGTTCGAAGCAGACAATTTTTTGCTGGACGTTGAACATATATTGCTAGAGCCAGCGTACTACGGTAGAAGTGATCACAGGAATAAGATAAAGGAAATAGACTGCAGAACCGATAGATTTAAAATGTCATTTTTTCCACGTACAATAAGGGATCATAAAAGTTGCGATAGATCAATCATATGAAACTCCCACCCTCATTAGGTAGAGTAGAATTTTCACTTGTGGTTAATAACATAGCATCATTACTAACACTTCAAACCGCTTGATATGTCCGGCATTATTTTCTTTTGTCCTCTGCATGTAGTAGTATCTCGCAGTATTCAAAAATTAATATTATTAGTAATATTAACCACTATATGTGTATTTAGCATTGTAATGAATGTTTGCATGTTCATTTACGGAGCACTCTCCCAGTTTCTAGTTTGACTGCGCACTGTTCTTCTGACTGCTTTTTGGTCTGCGACTAGCGGCCGGGGGAACGTGCGAGGTCCTGATTTGAACTGGGACGAGTGCTACATGCCTGGTGCGGAATGACCCCGTGCCACACACCCTAGTGGTTGTTTGCACGGTACTTCGTAGATGTAGATTTAGTGGAACGAGCGTGAGCCTATCATCAACCAATCGTGGAAATTACAGCTACAAAGAGATAGGGTACGTTTTAGTTAGGTTCTTTCACAGAGTATGATTACACTATGGTACTTCTTGTCATGTATCCCATTTGATAGTCTACGAATTTCATGTTGTTATAAGACTTTTAGCATCTACCTTCAAATACAGTTGCCTTTGCGAGGATATTAGATCTACGTAACTAACGCTTAAATCAGTTTACTTTTTATTTCCAAAAGTATTCAATACACATGCGTTTATAGTCATCAGTACTTTATTAGTGAGAATAATGCCATACTATTTAGGAAAATCTCTAGGTAAATTCCTCTATTTAAATGTTTTTCGTGATGGTTGAAGCACTGTGCTAAGTTGGCGAAAAAATATGAGGAATGTGAGTTGCAGTATCTAATTTCATTTTATTTAGTGAATGTTTGAAATTTTTTTCACGTGAGCTATTGGTATTATGGCTACTCAATATTCTAAATCACCCAGAATTTCTAAGTATCTTAGGAAATACGTGCAGCATAGTCATTTTAGGAGCTCCTCATAGCTACCCTCTGGCTCCTGTTTTTTTCTGTTATGTGTGAAACGAATTTTGGCTTTTACTGTTAACTTAACTTTGAAACCTAATTAATTATAAGTGCACTTTAAATGAAGATAAACTGTGTTATTGTACTCCTAGCTTTACTAATAATATTTTCTTGCCATAATATGTTGCATTTGATTTACCTGCAACAATTAATGTGTCTATCAGTAATTAATGAACTGATGGTCTTTACAAGTAATAGGAGTCGGAAACAATATGTCTTTATATTTATTGAATGGTAAAGAACACTGTCTACTCTTGCTGTTTACCTAACATTGCACACATGTGAAATCCGTGCAGCATATCCAGTGTACGTTTAAAAATACCGTTTCTCTGCGCGGGAATAATTTCAATGAATGGCGCTAAAATGTAAAACTTATCGATACCCTTTTTGTTCTCAACAGTAAATACGATTGTGACTTTTTCTTTATGATACGGCTATATATAACGTAACATAAATACTTCTTCAAATAATTTAGAGCAATTGAGTAGGTACTCACATCGTTTGCGAATCCTTATCCAGTTTTGTAAGCAAGCGCTGCACTCCATGGTCACTTATTGAGAACTGCTGCGATGGCATACCGCGTGAGAGAAGGTAATGAAATGATGGCAATCTATCGGCTGAATATTGAATTAATGAAGCGGTTGCGAAACGCCTCCTGCCTGCCGCAAGTCTTCCTGCTTTGTGCCGCCGCTCCTATGCTCCTCCTGCGTCTTCTTTGGACACGCTCATGACGGTACTGCTGATCCCACAACACCCAACTCCGTCTATTGACCGCTTCAATCATGATATCCGTTTCGAACTGGGTGGATGATTTCATCATCCCGTTTGATTCCCTAACGTTCACGTTACCTTTTCCTAAATTCCGTAATATTTATCGGTAGCAAGAGAAATTAACTTTGAAAGTCAAATATGTAAGACACTCATAAGGCCAGTTGTGACCAATAGATCGGGGACCTGGACTATGTTAGCTGCCGATGAGAATGCTTCACATGTATTTGAACGGAAAGTGTTTAAGAAGAATTTTATGACCCTGTGAGATATGGCGAAAGATGGAGAATGGGAACTAACAGTGAAATAGAAAGAATTCTAAGTGGTGAGGACATAGTGCGTTTTGTGAAGTCCCAATCAGCACACAATGAATCGTTGGTGACTGATCCTAAAAACATTGTAGCTGGGAAAATGGGCTTTGATTAACTCTAAAAAAATTTCAATTTACTTTTTCAAACATAAAACTTAAATCCCTCCGTAATTTTGCAGCTCTAAGCACGTACTTTTTTTATGTGTATTTAAAAAATATCATATCACTTTTAGATACAGCTGTGTCATTGTTTGAATAGTAAATTAAACTCGTGCTTGCTTGTTGACTTACTAGGTATATGATATATTTTCCCCTCTTAACCGTAATTTCGGCATGTTTAAATGAAAACCCTTTGCAGATATCGCTTTAATTCTTACACGTAATTAAGTTTCATATTTAATTACATATTGCATAAATTAACATAAGGTTAATACAATAATTAAATCTTAATTTATATAGATGTAATGTGTATACTTCGAAAGATATTTACGTCTGTAGTTATTTCGGTATAGTGCTGTGGCCATTCTTGAAATTAACGACTGGGAGAACGAAAAACTGATGAGCTTGAAGTACAGATGGCGAGAGCTTCGCGCCAAGGTGCCGGCGAGGATGCTAATTAACGACACGCGACCTACTTGCGGAAAGTTGACAAAAGGTTGCACAGCTGGACGTTTCTATTTTCCGCTACCTCTTTGAAAGCTATGAAACCAGTTTCCATGTATGTTATCTCTTTTAAGCTTCCGTAGAGATATATTGGTTTGTAACATTGTCATTTATAGCCCTTTAACTCCCAGATATTTTCCTTTTTCAAGTATGTCTTAATGGTAAATACAATAAATATGTATCATAAAACTCGTTAAAATAAAGTTTAAACCGAAACCTAGTAATGTTCAATACGAATATCCACGCTTGGGGAACTCATATATGTGCCCAATGGGCCGTACCGGCCTAGTCAGGGTAATACAAGTATATTATAGCACCTACGAAAGTTGTGCGACAAATTAATAATTATTATTTTACGTTCACCTACTTTAATCAATTAGTAGCGTCAAGAAACTGTTATTACATTGATTAGGGAATTGAAAATTTGTTATTCAAACAGTGGTCACTGTGTCAACGCGAATGTGAGTAAAAGTGATATTTTATTAGAACTAAAAAATAAATAGGTGCAAAGAGCCTCAAAATTTCCGAGGAATTTTAGTTTTTGTTTAGAAAAGAAAATAAAAATTTTAATGGTATATATAAGGCTATTTTGTTGCAATTCATTTTTTTAAGACGGGTCTCCAATGACCCAACTGGGTGCCAATACGATAATCAAGCCAAATCTGGAGTCTTTTTATTCTAAGAAACGCTGAAATTTTTATTGCAATAATTTTAACGAGGATTAAAGAAAAATATTTAAGTTTCGCTGTGGTAAATCCGTGTCAGCGTCTGCTGATTATTTATTTCGCAGGTGCTTTGTCACGTCTCGATCATGCACGCTTCGGGCAGGTTATTCAACCTGCGGGCGTCTGTTCCACGAAGAATGAGTCATCAACAGTGCGTCGCTGTCGTAAGCATGCTAAGCTTCCCAGTGTCGATCTTTACTTAAAATTCAGGCCATTGTCGCTGCTTCTTCTTCAACCTCTGTTTACGTGAGAGGGTAACAGTGAAATTATCAGTACTTAGTATTACGTAATACGATATTGGACGGTTTATGAACCCCCCCCCCCCACCCTCCCCCCTAAACAAGACAACGTAAGCTTTCATGAATCTTCCCCTCCCATCCCAATATTACGTGAGTTAAGATAGATTTTTTTGGAAGCATGCGCCTGGAGTAAACTTTCGTGAACGATGTTTTGGGTAATAAGGGCTAACTATACTGAGCGCAAGAGATTTGACGGTGTGGCGATGAAACCAATGTTTCCCGTCTGCCGATATGAAACAATTTGGTGGCCGGAAGTGCGTAGATCATCTCAGGATAGTGGCGGGCGTAGAATTTGGTCTTTGGGTCGATTTTAAATGAAAGTGGAAACCATGAAAAAAATCTATCGATATGCCATTTGTTACCAGCATTGAAATAATGCACAATAAGGGTATACTGAAGATGCGCCAGGTAGTATTGTTGAGTATTATTAGTGCCCACTGCGTAAAAATATGAGATAGGAATGAGAAAAAAACCGATGGTTATTTTACCTTTCCGTACTTTAACTGAAAATATCCTTATGCTTTCACAAACCTTTCCTTGAGGAAAATAACGCGCAGTTTGCAAGAATGAAAATCTATGATTTATCGTCTGAAAATTGTAAAAAAAGGAATACACATATGATCTTGCTAGTAAATATTTCGTAAGATGACCTTGGAACCTACACTTACGTTAGAAGGGTTTCTACGAGCCTGGAAGACCTATAAAAGTCATGGAAATCGAAAATGGACCTAGAATACCTTGGGGAAGTCATGAAAATGAGAAATAAGCCCGGAATTTGCATTTCCGAGTCAAAATTTGATTGTTTTAAATGAGTGAAGAGTAGGTACCATTTTACGCACTGCCTGTTGGTTTATAGACATAGGTTTTTCAGTACCTTGCCTGAAATACGCAGTGGAACTCTTACTTTGAAGTTCAGTAAATTATTATTCCCCTAAGTATGACAACATTAATGCACCACGTTTGTGCAATGGAACCAGGCTCGCTGTCAAACAACGGATCCCAACCGTCATAGAAGTGACAATTCTGAATGCCAAGTCAAAAGGAGAAGCTTATTCCACGTATTCACATCATTCCCACCGACATGCCATTTGATTTCAAACGACAACAGTTCCCCGTTCGCCTTGCATTCTCAATGACAATCAATAAGGCACAAGGCAATCGCTACAAGTGTGTGGATTAAATCTGGAAAATCCATGCTCTTCACACGGCCAATTATATGTTGCATCCTCACGAGTAGGACATCCGATAATTTATTTGTTCTTGCAGAGGGTGGTAGGACCAAAAACATTGTGTATCCTAAAGCACTCGAATAACTTTTTTCAACTCTACTTTAATACACTAAAAAAACATTTTCTCTCATCTTGGACCATTCCTTTTTTTCCTAAAATTGGTTTTTTAACCTCTAATTTCTTAAATTTTTGCACTACTTCACCAATAGAACATTTACTTTACTTAGAAACCGCAGAATAGGCATGGAATGGAAACTCATGCCATCATTTGTGTATTACGAATTCCTGTGTAGGTACATGGAATTCACTGGACTAGGTCTCAAATTCGTTTAGGGACCGATTTTGAACCGAGAAAAGATTTGTGGGCCAAGCCATGAAAAGCATGGAAATCAACGGGGACTTCAGGACAGAATATTTTATTTTGCGAATTCACAGAAAATCATTGTCTTTCATTTATTTTGCATATGTAAATGTTTATGCTTTGAATATGTGTGCCAACTTATAAGAAAAGAAAAAGAGGCATTGCAACGCATGTCGGGCACAGCTAGTCTAATATATAAAAGGCTAACGTACGTATTTTTCAGTTGCTAGGTGCAGTGATTCAAATGTGCGACAATAGATGGCAAGCAAGCTCCCATATATGTTCTCCACTAACTGACACACGTATGTATGGACGTATGCATTTTTCAACATACACGTATCATTTTTCAAACAAATAAATTAATTGCAAATAATTCTAACGAACTGTCGAGGGGATTTTTAACTTACTTTAATTTTTATTTATTAATACTTAAGCCATTAATTTATTGCTGAAAATTTGAATAATTTCATCATTACTTTTTGGCTATTTCGCCAATATTTTACGCCAACATTAATTTATTGCTGTTTATTTAAATACTTTAATCATTACTTTTTGGCTATTTCGCCAATATTTTAACTTGTTTCAGCAGGATTTTCAACTAGTATAAAGTAAATCAACATTGCAGTTGACAATTTTTAAAATCAACATGTATAACCATGGATATCATTTCAACACAGTGTTGTTGTCCTTCCCAAGTGCAATACTTAGTCACTTTACTACGTTATGATCTTCTTGAAATTTTTGATAAAAGATTTTAAACTATGAGGAAAAGGCTAGATGCATTATATTTTTTTCTTGGCGAGAGAGTCTTACGGAGATGACCGCCAAACCTCCAGTGTTGGTCGCTACACCCGCCTCAGTGGACCCAATCCGGATTCATTAATCTATGTTTCTCCGTCATAGTTTCATGGGAGTATAAATGGGATGGTTTTCCGTTGTCCTTCTCGGTAATGTCTTTAACGTGACGCCGTTATAAAAAATGGGATCCCTCCCACTGGGATCTGAGGCTCTCCGACCGCCTCACTTAAGACCAGGCGCACCGGTTGGACGATTTCCTTCGTTAGCTCCATCGATCTTACTCTGTCATGTGTGGTCCTACCATAAGTGATCATCATATCTATAACTGTTGAGGGTCGTCTAAAGGCATCCCACCGCGTCAAGGTTTTGATCCTCGGAAAGAAATTTGGGGTAGTGTGGATCTAGAATATTGACTGTATTTCTGTAGCTCACGGTGGAACATTTCGTTAAACAAGTTCAACTAATTCAGGCTTCACTTCATGGAAGTTGTTTACGTATAAATCATCGAAAGATAACGAAAATTTCCTCGGAAAGTTTATTGGTACGACGCGTTTCACCGAGGTGCAGCGTCGTAAGTTACAAAGACAGATTAGTTTGGTCTATAGACATTTTTGCTTCAAATAGGACTTAACAATCACCAATGGGAGTCACATTGAACCTAACTATAAGGTAAAAAAACTTGATGTATTTTACTAAAAAATCACTCCAAAAATAGCTCTGTAAGTCGTCTGAATAAATTTATATGAATTTACAAAGTTGTCAAGTCCTTTTATAGCGTTGCCTCACTTGCTGTACGACATCGTCTGACACACGGGGATGCCCTGAGGATTGCTTATGGCTTATTGAACACCCGGCTTCAACAAAACACTTATGCCACTCAGAAATGGCAGGTAGGTCTACTGGGAGTATCTCTGCCATACTCGGTAGGAAAAATTCGTTGCACAATTGTCGCTGACTTTGATTCTTCAAACCAAATAGCGAATGTAACCGTATTTGGTACAATTGTTGCTAGCGCTTGTATTGGTGCGATCCGATACTAATCAACTACGGGAGTCCAAAATTGATATTTTTTGCCACTGAATGACACCAAAACCAGCTCTGTAAAACGTCTGGATAAATTTATAGTTTACAAAATTGTGAAGTTCTCCTTGAAGCACCCTGTATATCTGTGCCGTATTTCCCCGATTTCTTTACCCCGACCGTGGGTGTACCCAGCGAGGGACTAAAAAATAAAGTCTAAAGAAGCCTAAAGAGAATAAATAGTTTTATAGAATTGGTTCGAATCGTGTTTTTTGTTGGTGCCAAAATGGCTAGCTGCCCAGCAGAAGAGAAAATCGCATTCATAGTGTTCATACAATAAACACCAAGCAGGACTTTCAGGCAGGAATTTATGTGGAAAAATGTGTGGTGCAGGGGCGGCGTGGCCAGGGCGGGAAGGCGAGGATTCCCGCCCGGGCCCCGGGGCCCGATTCTAAGGTAAATAACATAAGATGTTTATCGCATCGAAAGTTTTTATGTCGTTTACATATTATTTGCAAACCTTTTGCCCTTAACGACCTGAAACGCGTTTTTAACGCACAAATTTTTTCAGAAGGGGGGGTCACAATAACCGGGCCCCTCTGAACGTGTAGCGGCCCGGGCCCCTGAGCACCCACGCCGCCCCTGGTGAGGTGTGATGGATGTGTATGAATATGCGCATCGACAATCTGCCAATTTTTCTGCATCAATATTCTGTTAGCTGATTCATTTTGTTTTTTCATTTCAATTTATGAGTCTTGTCCTGATTTTCATGGAGTTTCTCTTCTGTCAGAGTGGGCCAGAAAATCCAAAAGATCGTTCAGAAGACGTGGGGGATGCGTTTCTTTTTCTATGAATCATCCTGACGTGATGAGAGCTTGAGACTCGTTTGGGGAAGGAGCTCAAATCAATTCGTACTCATCGCCTCGGCGACTTCATCATCGCTCTGGCTGCCGGCACAGCATCCGAAGCATCGTATCACCATCCAATTTCATTCGAGGGAAACGAAAAAGAGAATTTTGATCTACTTTCCATCAAATTTTCTCTACGTGACTGCGCGCTACTCAAATGAAAAAAAAAATTTTCCCTTTTTGGCTTCACCTTGTATTTCAGCCCTGTGGACGATTAATAATTCTTTGTTCCTCCATTGTCATGAGCAGTTTTGTGCAGATTGAGATAGGTACTTTATCAGTATACTATGAGACCTGATATCTTTTTCTTCACGTTGTCTTCATTAATATCCAAAACGCCAACTTCCATTGTAGCAAACTGTTCGCAGCCACAGTTCGTACCACTCGCTCTGCAAATGAGAGCAAAGTTATTTTAAAGAACGGGCATAGGTCGAAGAATGTTCATAGCATATTTTTAAGTTTATCATAGCTGTAACAAAATCACGATAACCCGAGCGCACACGCTGTAATGATCCTTGATCTATGTTCATATTTTTCCAGCAATGATTTAGCCACCGAAGACCTCTCTGCCCTGGCTTTAAAATCCTTACCAGTTTTATAAACGCTGCAGTGCAGAATAAATTCTGAAAATGTCTTCATAATAAGTATTTTCCCGTTCAAGGCAGTCTTTGGCTTCTTTTGGAGACACAATTGTATTTGTTAAGTGTTACCGGTTGTTAACTTGGCGGAACATGGAATCGCGAAGCCTGCTTAACGAATTAACTAAGATTTTGGATCTGAATAGATTTTCCTCCTAAAAGTGGTTTTTCCTCGGTGGCCTCTGCATTGAAATTATGACCAGTAGGTAGTAATGTAAGATATTGCCTGTTTTCATTTCAGAGTGTTAAGTTACCAATTTTTGCATCAATCCATTTGTTTATCTATAATGTCGGTGGTTCCGAGATTCAATTCTGTGAATGAATCGTCTGCTTGACGTCGGCACGGCTATGGAGTCACATTAAACTCGAAAATGGATTTCCTTGTCATTAGATGGTTAAATGGAGTCTGGATTGGCAAGAATGGAGTGCGTTTTCATGCTGACCACCTGTGACGAATTGTAAATGAATTCCAATGTTTGCGAAGGACGGAAACAGGAAAATAATCGTGCCCTAACGCGCTTTATAAAGAAAACTTTTTACCGTGTCTTTTTCGTTCAGCCCAGAGTTAAAGGAGGGAATGGATCAAACTGCGATAGTGCATGGGAGCCAATGAAGTCCCTGAAAGTAAAGACCCTTCCACCAATGACATCATTTAGATGCGTAATGGGTCGTTTACTAATTTTAAATTATTTTTGTTTTAGAAAATAAATGTTGAAAAAGATATACTGGTAGCCAGTGGTCATATTTTAAGCGTACAGGAAGCTTTAATGCACGTAAGGAGGACATATTTAGACGCCGTGCAGAAAAAGGCATGCGGCCATGTTGGTTTTGATTTTGACGTCATCAAGCAGAAGACACCGAATCGTGTACCTTTAGAATAAACATAAAATACGACGTATTGTACATGCGCATATAATACATTTACTATTTATTACTTACGGGGTTGCCCTCACTCCTATGATCTATAATTCGATCGTCCGCCTTATTTTAGATACACCGTTGCCTTCTATTGAACTTTTAAGACTATTATTAAAATTGGGCTTCTTCCAATCTCAGCTCCATTTCCTTGAAGCCATTGCAAAAACATTCTTGCAACATTATTTACCGTATTGGATGTGTGTTTGTATTGGATATATTGGATAATTCCGGTAGTTGCATCGTTGGTCATTGTTAACAAATAACTGCCTCATATAGTACCTCTAAATAAGACCTCACCAAACATAGTAGATAACCAGTATTTTGGGCGTGATATTTTTGGAAAGTTGCGCTATTTTTTTCTGGCCTACGGAATGTGTCACGCATTTGAAATTACGCTTAAGTGGGATAGTAGACGTTAAATTTCAACATTCAGCCTTGATTTCCATCAAATTAACTAATAGTTCACAACCCTACTGGCACAAACGGACAAATAGCGGAATGGAGTTACTGCGGCGAATACAGAGGCGTAATATAGTGAGGAAATTGTCGCAGTTCCATGATTTTTATCCAGTCCATCTTAACCGAAAATAAATACCTACCTAACAAACACCTAGCTTTCCGTAAAAGGAATAATTTCTCCCGAAAAATATCTTGATTTGATCAATTTTCGCAACAAAAAAAAACAGATTTTTCTTTTGTGCGCCAAGACGCCATTTATCCCTCTTGTTAACGGTTCATCTCAAGGTCTCACACTCAAAAAGTTTGTATGTTGTATTGCATGATCACTATAGATATTATAATTGATTTTGGAAATATGATATTATGTATGTGTGCTTTCCATTTTCCTTGGTACGCTGATCTCGTCGAAACCCAACTGCGCACTCGTTTTCTACTCCTTTCAAACCCTGCGCTCTTCAAAAGCATCGTTTTGTTCGCTGGAGAACAAAAGAACTTCGATAATCGCATTCGAGATTGTTGTCAGCTTTGTCTGGCTTTGTCAGTGTTGTTCTTGTGTTGATTTTCAGCATTGGCGTTCAATATAGATAATGGCAAGTTAATCGTAAATCAGAGGTGACGTTTTTAAATGGGTATTTTGGACGAATTCGGCAACTATACTAAAAAATTTGCCTATGACTATTGTGAACCTACCAGCAGGTTTCCGAACGTTTTGCCCACGCAATTCGTTTGATTTTATATAATCTTTGGTTCCATTCATCTCGTTCTAGTGTGCTGGAGTTTGCAGATGTGTTCATGGGAAGTCTGCTCTAACTTCAAAACCAAAAATGGAATTCTCCATAGATATGTCTTGAAACAAGTGGACGGGGGTATTGTGAGAAAGTGAGTGACAAACTAAAGAGTGAAAAAGAGTTAACAATAGCAGCCAGTTCTGAACACGAACTAGTACATCATTTGATTCATTGTTCATTAACAGTTCAAGCTCATGAATTTCATTTCTGAGGCTGTGAATATTTATGGAGATGAAATTTACGATCTTATTCCGACCCAAAACGCTTTTACCTTTTAACCGTGGCTCATCTCGTATGTATTTGGGTTTAGGGAATCGTCTAGTCAGGAGCTTGGCGCCTTTTGCTTCCAGCTGCCGGTATTGGATCGCAAAGTCATCTTCATGCTCGTAGGTGCACTCGCAATTTCTTGCCCTTCCGTCCTCGAACATTCGGACGATGCTTTCACACCCGTTTCCTGGTCGTTCTTTTCATTTTTTGGTTTACAGTTAAATTTGATAATTGCGATCACCATTTGGCCATGTACCTTTATTGTACAAGTCCTGCATTTGGGCATAATCAGCACCGAGTTTGAAAGAACAACCACTTTCATTTCTAGTAATTTCATCACATGAGAAGTCACTGTGCGGGAATCTTGATTTTAAATAATTCACAATATGAAATTACTTGTGGTTCCTGCCTGGTTTGTCCGCTAGCCACCGGATCATTCTTAGTAATGTGATGAGTTCTGGCGTTTGTACGTTGAGGCCGAGATGCTCTTTGTTCGTCCTCACTATTCCGGTAAGTTTTTCCATCTTCAATGTTTGAGGCTGGAGAAGTGCCTAATGACGTAGTAGCATCCCCGTTACTATGGCTTCCGACTGCATCGTATTTGTGGGCGAAATGCTCACGGACGGAGGAATATTGGTGTTAGTTTTCACCGCATCCGCAAAAGTAACCTTTTTTTCCACATTTGGGGTTGTTTGTTGGGCCGCAAGACTGTTTCTGATGATTTCAAATTGAGATTTAAGTACCTCAATGTCGTTTGCCATCTTGCCTAACCGAAAATTCTGTATTCGGCACAAAAAACACAACTATAGTCATTTAGCACTATAAAGATGATCTCTTTCACGTATGAACATTCATAGTGAAAAATATGGTTACATGTTTTGCAAGGAATTACTTTTCCGGTAATTTAATTGATATTTCACAGGAGCCACATTTTAGCGTGTCTTCGTGAGCTGCCATCTAAATCTACAAAATACCCTGCAAGCCACCTCAGGGGTGTGTGGCAGGGGGTGAGTAATCACCAACATGCATTACACTATACTCTAGAGTTAGTGTAACTACGACTAATTATGCATTAGCATAAATCGCTAATGCTTGTCACGAGGCGAAGCCTCACAAGCATGCACTACTACACTACAGATGTCATCACAATGGAGAGGGACCGTCAATATACATGTATATTGACATGCATGCATGCATTCTACAACTACACAGATGGACCGAGACTCGAGACCCATGTAGAAAACATGCAAGGCGTGCTGTTAGTATGTGCTAGGTAACAGATAAGGATTCAAGTATTAGGAGTACTACTACTACTAAGAGCTACACTACCTATCGACAAACTAGATAAAAGTCTCATTGGCAGCTGTTATGGTCACTTATCGTTCGTGGGAAAAATGACATTTTAAATCTGTCCGTTCTGCAGTCTAGTTCCCTAATTTTATTCTCATGATCTGATCTACCGTAGTATGTCGGATTTCTTAAAATATTATCAACGTCGTCAGAGAATAGACCGGTTTGGAACTTACATAATAGATTGAGTCTAAATTTTAATCGACGGTCTGAAAGCTTTTCCCATCCCAGTTGCTGCAAAAGGTCAGTAACACTAACGAAATTATCATAACGGCCTTTAACGTATCTTGCTGATCTTCGCTGAACACGTTCTAACTCAGTTTCCAAGCCTATCTCATAAGGATCCCAAATACTGGCAGCGTATTCCAAGTGGGGTCTAACGAGGGAGAAGTACCTGATTTCACTAACTTTATCGTCGCACTTGCCAAGTACTCTTTTAACAAATCCCAATTTACGATTAGCTTGACCGGTAATTTCTCGAATATGTTTACTTTACGATGAAATCTACTTTACTTGTTACTAAACTGCATCTTGTTTATAGAAATGATAACTCAGAAGTTGTAAGTATCAGAAGTTGATACAAAAGGGTTTCATTGATGGCACATCTGTCACCCTTCAATGGAATACTGATGGGGTTAACTTTTTTCATCATTCAAAGTACCTATCTGTTTGGTCCATACAGGTCATTTTGTCAATGAAATGGCCCCAGAACAACAAAAAAGTAGGCAATATCATGCTTGGAGGCTTATGCTTTGCACGCATTGCTCCTGATATAAATAAGTTTTTAAAACAATTCATTAATTAATTGAATTCTCCTTCATCTTATGGTGTTCAATTTATAAGAGGTAATGTCGCAAGGTGGATGAAAGTACATGTACTGGATGCATGTAAAGGATGCATCCTTAAATTTTATCTGTGGATTCAGGTGCCTGCCCTAACTTGCAGAACTTGTTGCAGTTCATTGTTGAATATTACTGTCCATATTGCTACAAGAAGGGAGATATGGTTTTTGTTGGAGATGGTAGAAATTATTTCTGCAATTTTGTCTGTAACGAGGGTGACAGAGAGGTCAGACGAAACATCAAAGGCAAGCTTATGTGTGAATATGATGGTAGGGAACTTAAAAGTCAAGAGATAATGTAAAAAATATCAAGGTTTTAATTTTTATAAAAAGTTTACAAATAAATAAAAAACTGATGTAATCATCATTTTGCCATCACCTGATGTGCATTTTTTCACTTTCTCTTCGTTTCCAGTGGTGTTTGCCATCAATAATATGGCTCACCAATTCATGTTCTTTGGCAGAGACCAGTCCATGATCTGTAACAATGGTGCTCTTTTGTCCTCTGTCACACTTCAGTCTTCCTGGTTCGAGTATACGCTCAAACAAAACTCTCTCCACTAAATAACACAGCACTAGATTAGCTAGCGTTATTGGAATCACAATGGCTCTATCTCCTAGAGAAGGTGGAGTTGCCAGTTCAAAGAATGCTCTCACTGGGTACGGGGGTAATAGTGCTAGGAAGACACAGAAAATAGTCAGGACCACTATGGCTGTCACTAATGGCCGATTGCTGAAAATCCACCGTCGGTGAGGTGCACCCCTGGAGAATACCAGAACCATCCATATGTACTGGAATATGGAGACTGCAAACACACCATAATTTTCATACGATGCATATGGTGATGGGAAATCAGCAAATTGTTGTCCATAAGTGAAGGGTTTATACCACGAGAAAAATTGTACTCCATAGAATCCAAGAACTTGAAATCCAGCCATGATTGCAATCTGGAAAAAAGATAATTTGAGTATTACATTTTTATAATTTTGGAACTCTCAGCTTTACTTTACCTATTTATAGATAACTAGCAAAGGGACCCAGCATTGCACGGGAAGCTGCAAATTAATTTCACCCTGATAATGCATAAAAGAACCAGGCTAATGTTGAACACTTAACATTTTATCGGCTTAAAAAAAGTTTATATGTGACATGAAATCTGACGTCTAATTTCGAGAATATTTAAAAAGCATGTCCTACAGATTTTTCAGAAGCAGAGAAATAACAAATGGCAACAAAAACCACCTATTTGGTTAGATTATATTGCAATCTGGAGCCAGAAAAAATGTTAAATTATATTAGCAAGGGCAAGACGGCCTTCTGCATGCGTGCAACTAGTGATTCCGCATGTGCCACGCAGGACAGAATGCACTTGATCGTATTTATCAGCGAGGCCTTGACTCCCCTGAGCACACCTATGATGAGGACCACTAGTTTCAAAGAGTGTCCGGGATATATCTGTCGAAGTTCGAAAAGCAAGTCTTGATATTTCGTCCGTTTTTCCACCTCCTTCGCATTCATGTTAGTTTCAGTAAGTGGTGGTGCACGCTGAACTTCAGTGGGAGAAGTCATTCACCTGCATGATTATAAGAATCAATATGATGCTCTAAATGCACCTGCATGATTATAATAACCAATGTGACGCTCTAAATGCAGGTACTATCTATCAGGCGCTAAACGCATGCATGGACTTCAGAGTGAAAAATATCACCAATTAATTCTCACTGAAATTCGCTTATATGTATTGACAATGTTATAAATAATGTACGTATGTGTATAGATGTGTGTTGGACTAAAACTCAAAAACAAAATGTAGTATAACTTTTAAACCTTATGTATTCTCAAATGTCTACCATGCATAGATAACTGGCTGTTTCATCTAACTAATTATCTCTGAATCAACCACTTTACATTCAATTTTCTCAGCAAAATAAATCTTTCTACCTAACCTGATTTTAAGTACTAATTTGCAGAAAATTTTTAATGGTATATTCTATAGACGTTATAGAAGCAGAAAAATACCAAATGTACTATTTGGTAATGTAATTTCATATGCCAGCCATAAATAATGCTAATAAGGGCAAGATGAGGGTGCTTGTTAAAATACAGTAGTAGAGAGAGAACATGAAAGCCTGTATGTGATTATAAGAATCAATGTGATGTGCAGAGTGCTAATTCTTTAAAAGCCGTTAAATGCACATAGGAGGGTAGGTAAAAAGTACCCCAACTGAAACCTCACTTAATTTGCTTTAATTATTTTTATTATATAATGTAAGCCACAAAAGACCTGGGCAAAATTTCCCATTTATAGCCACTAATCAGGTTGCCAAGGAAATTTTCCATTGTTGAAATGGGAGAAAAATTGATAATTTTGGAATTAAAAACCTAATTTTTAAGTAAAAAATAATCGTAAAATGAATTAAATGCAAGAATTATATGATTCGTTCTTTTAGCCATCCGATAGTGAAGTTTTCAGGCCTGTTATATTAGTGCAAGTAATAAAAAAAACACCTCTGCACTGATTCCAATGCTTTTCTTATGTGAGTAAACTTTAGGGGCCCCTTCAAGGACACTTGGGGGCCCTGAGGAAATTTTAATGTAGCATATGTTCATCCCAGCGCACTCTATTACCCACAAACAAAATTTCAAAGTAATTGGTTTGGCTGTTTTTCGATGATTGAGTGACAGACACAAACACAATCCACCTCATTATATACAAGTATGATTTTTTAAATAGTTTTTTGATCTTCTTTTGCCATCCTCACTTTTCTTACTTATCTTGTCTGTCAAATTTATCCTTGCGACTGAGGGTGGCGTGAGAGGTGGGATATTTTGGCCGAATTCTGGAGACTTGCCTAATGTGTGTGCGGAAGGTAATTCAATGCAGATGGAAAGTGTTAAGCATTGCTCTATCAAAGGCGTTGCTCATCTATGGCCAATCTCAATCAAAATTCATCGACATTGCCTCTTTGGCACACAGAAACCTCAACCCTGATTTCCTAATTCATTTGCTAGTAAAAAAAATTATTGTAGTGCTTAAGAAAATACGCTCCCAAATGGCAGGATGGAAAAAATAGTGGCCAGGAAACTTTGCTACTCCATTAGCCAAGTTGCTCAGCTCATAGTCTTGAGAGAGAGAGAGAGAGTTGAGGACAAGAGAATGCCCTCACGTGACTTCTGATTGCTTCCTCCTCTTCCCTGTGTCATGAATCTCTCACTTTCACCCTGCTCGTAAGCAGAGATTAATTTAACAGATGTTAATGTGGAACTATATTAATATCCTCAAAGAAGGTATTGCAATTTTTCAGCATCGGCCTTTGAAGTATAACCCAAAAATTTTATTCATGCTACTATTTCCGTGGATCTTTTACTTAGACATTGGTTTTCCTTACATTATTGATCAGTTTAAAGAATGTCATTTTTCAGTAATTTTTAATGTTAGTAATTTTTAGTCATTGAATTATTAATATGGTGCCCAGTAAATTTCAATGGGAAGAAGAAAAAAATAGTTGGCATGAATAATACCTCAAGTATAATCTAGCTATTATTCTGTTTTTTTATCATTTAACCTGAGCCATTAGTGCAACAGGTCATTTAAAGTTCTTTTTAAGAAAGTTAGTGCTGCTGGAAAAATTTCTATTATATAGTTATATAGTGCAAGCATTGACTATTTTGGAGATAAAAACTCAAATTTCTGACAAAAACAAAGCGAATACAAGAATGAAAAACTATACTATTTCAGTCATCCAATTTTAAAAATTCCATGCTTATATATCATGAGTGCAAGAAATTTAAAAAAGCAAAAAATTTAACCTCTGCTCCCAATCTAATGCTTTTCTTATGTAAGTACAATTTGGTTAAAAAGAGCCCATATTTAGTCGAAATCTTATTTCTCTAACACAACGCATTAAAATTAGGGGTATTATTATTATTATATTAATAATGTTACAAATGTACAATTGGCCTGGTGGTACATAGATAAACAAGGTACGAACAATATACATCATCGCCCTGGTTAACAATACCTTACAATCAAATGATAAAAACATCCTTTTTCAACCTATTCTTAAATGCATTTACATTTTTTGGGAAGGGTCGAGCCATATAGGGGCCCATATAGGACCATTTGGCCTTTCTATTATAGCCTATTAATCCCTCTAGGTCTTGAGGAAAATCTGTACCATATTTTATTCAAATCCATCAATGGGTTTGCAAGTACAAGGTGTTCAAATAAACTGAATTTCTGTATATAGATATACCTAGATTTGTGATATTCTAGAATTGATGCTGAATGTAACTTAAGGAGGTTCGGTGGTTTCACCCAATTTAAGATAATTCAATGAAACTTCCTGAAAGTATTAATAATATTGTTCTAAAGCTACGTGCAAATTTTCCGAATTATTTACCGCAGGTTTTTAAAGATATTTGATCGAGAATTGGGCATGAAATTACATGTTTTTATGCCTTACCTTCTGCATCCTGCAAGTTAGGCATCCACGTTCAAGTATTTGCATTATCCATGGTGTCATTTTCACACCATCTGCAACGTGCGTGAGGGATTTCTTCAAGCGCTCGGAGTAAAAATCTGTTACATATACATTTTTCTTTTGATGATATAAATTATTATACATTGAATAATTAGAAAAGATTCTTTCTGATGAATAAAGCCTTGCGTTCCCATAACAACCCGTGTATTTCCATGCCCACTTCTCATTCAAATATCTCAAGAAATTTGCAGAAAATAATTCTGAAAAAAATCAGGTAGCTTTAAGACAACCAAATTAATGTTTCCAGCAAGTTTCATTGAATTCTCTTAAGTTGAGTGAAACCACCGAACCTCCTTTCAGTTTAATCCACATTTTCATAAAAGGCAAAGGAGTTTGGACTCCTATGCATAATTTTGGTCATCCAGTTGGCCATTGACATGTAGTGTTTTTAAATTTTGTGAACACATGCATATTGTCCGAGGTTCAAAGTCTGAGTTTGACTTGGACTTTGAGCCTCAGACAATATGCACTTGTTAATGAGATTTAAATTTTGTTGTTGATGGTCACCTGGATCAGGGGCGGATTAAGGTCGTTGTTTTGGGGGGGGCGGTTCACTACTTTCCGCGGCGCCTGGGGGGTATGCAATACCTCTCAACGAAACGGGGGTCCGGGCGGACCTCCCTCGGAAAGTTAAAAGAAATTAAGCTCTTGGAACGTAGTTTTGGTGTGGCTATATTACATAGTAGAAATGATAAATTATTGAGTAAAGCTCTCTAATCACATTTGAAAAATGTTTACAAACGATGTAAAGAATGCCATTCTTATGAAGATGCAGGTCTCCCGGGTTTTACACCACATTCCAATTATATTTAAACATTGTATACTGAGTTGGTGAAGTAAAAACTTCCATTGGAGAACCACCTTAATGATTACCATCTTTTCTATTTTCCCGGGAATTACGGGGGGGGGGGGGGGGGGGGGGGGGCGGCCGCCCCCCCCCCTTAATCCGCCCCTGACCTGGATGACCTAATTACATTAATAGTAATCTAAATTCCTTTGCTTTTACTGACAATTTGGATAATTATTCTTTAATTTAAATTCAGTTGTCAATTGCTCTCTCCTTGAATTAATGCTGAATTTTTATTTTTTATTGTTCCTTACATTTAATAGGCCCACATAAGAACTTTGAATATTCTTAGGGTCCTGCCATGACTTGTTATGGACACACTTTATACTCAAGCGTTGTAAAACATGTTCTTTTGAAAAAAGCAATGCTGAGAAATTTGATTTACTTACCTGGAGTAGTATCGATGCAATAGGGTATATTGAAAACAGGTTTGATGAAGGCACATTTGGAGAGAGGCCCTTCTTTGCATCTGGAGGAGTTGTGATGCCAAAAATGGCCGCAAGTAAGGTCACGAGGCAGAGGTCGATGTACAAAAACTCAAAGTCTGTCAAGTAGGAGTCTATAACGTACAGAATCATGACTGAGGAGAACTGTGTTAGACTGTAGCCGGCCATGAATTTGAAGATACCGAATGACGTCACTAGTGCACACCTTCCCTCTGCAATAACTTCAGGTACACATGACACATCGCCACAATTGGATGTGAATGCAGAAGCCGCTGCAGACTCTGCATCAGATAGAGAAATCCCAGCGTGTGCTGCTTTCAGAGCCCCACAGTCATTTGCTCCATCTCCACACATTGCTGTAAATTAAAAGATTACGGTGTTAACTTTTGATATAACTTGCATGTAATTGGGATCAAATATTTCTACAACCTCTGCACATATTGGCAGAACTACAGCAGTGATGTAACCAGGTGGGGGTCCATGGGGTCCAGACCCCCCACTCCTCCACCCAAAATATTTTAATTTATTTTGAAAAAGTGGCAATAAAGGAGAAAGTCACTTTTTTTTCACAAATATTGTTGAATTAATTTATTCATCAGTTTTCACTACTTTTTAAGAACTAAAACTTTTAAAGAACTTTTGTACCACTCTTTTTGACTGTGCATCTTTTTGATTTAGTTGCTTCTGTCAGTTCTGGAAATGTTGAGCGGGGATAATATAAATTCTCCAGTTCCATTAGAAACTGCGTGGTCTTAATTTTTCAAGTTATCTTGGCCTAGCTTATCGTGCTAAGAGCACAAAAAAGCTTAGATACCTTGTTTAATTTCTTTAAATTTATAATCACCATCAACCTTGAATTACTCTGAAAGCTCATATAAATAATGATAGTACAGCTTAATTATTCTTGAATTCCCATTTTAGAAGTGCCTAGCAAAGTGTGCCAGTTGGAAGCACTGGCTATAATAGCCCCAACACAGCCTCTTTGTCCTTTTAGTCTATACTTACCACCTTTTTGCAGAGATGCTTTTCTTACCTCAAGCAAAACTCAATTTCTAAGCTAGTGAATAACAATGCCAGATTAAAAACTAAATAATTAGATAGGTACCATATATGGCAGCATATAAGATGTACACCCATTTCAAATAGGGCACACTCAAGAAAAGTGACCATTAGCCTTTGGAAGGCCATGCCGTCACATATAAAACTTGGAAGTGATTTTTTTAGCCCTAATTTTGGAAAAAAGTTGCCTCTTACATGCCTCAAAGGTAAAATTTGGTAAGTGAAATTTATAAAAAATGCTTTGACACTTTTAGTAGCTAAGGCTTCTGCAGGCTTACAAGGATCCTTGTATTGCTGGGCTGAATAACTTTTCTTACCAACATTGTGTCCAATAGATTGCAATTCTTGTACAAGCTGCTGTTTTTGGTCTGGTGTCATCCTGGCAAAAACTGTGCCATCCTTTACTATTGTTTTTAGAGCATCTGGGTGATGTCTTCGGATAGTGTTCCACGTCTGTCCAGTTAATGCATACGTTGGGGGGCTTTCAGGGATTCCTAGTTCCATACTGTTGGCATCATTTGGATATACTCTCCCAATGGAGCTCCAGTTCATTTGGGGTATTGTAATGGAGGAAAGCCTCTTTCTAGGTCTCAAATGGTCACCAATGTCATGATGTGGCAGAACAGATATCTCAGAAGGGGAAGCCTCTAATCGGTAGACTTTTTGTCTTGGAGCAACCAAGCTGCATTCTTGAGCTACACTGATAGCAGTGAGGATGTTGTCACCTGAAAGTGTGCATGTTATGATAAATCAACCATTTTTTATTCATTTGCTATTACAATGATAATATACATCAGAAATGAGAGCTGTGCATTAGTGGTTCTTCTGGAAATGGTTTTTGTATGAGTTTTCCTTAAAGAAATTTGTATCCAGAATTTTATTTTACTATCACCATTTAGAGCATATAGTCAGAGTAAACCAGAATTTATTGAGTGAGATTTTTTTTTGATCAAGTGCAAAGAGAAGCCAACATTTTAGCAGTTTGTTTCTTACTCGGCTATTGAGTTTCAACTGAGATACTGTTTTATATACAGACTTAAAACAGATTAAGAGATGAAGAATTACCGTATATTTCAGCATATAAGACTATAGTTGAATCATTAAAAAAGGCCCCCAAAATCCAGGGTCATCTTATAGGACTGATACAAAAAAAAATAGGGCAGATACATGCTAAAACTATAAAAATTTGACGAAAATTTACTCCTCGTCTTATCTGAAGGTCGTCTTATCTGTGGAAATATACAGTAAATGCAGAATTGGAACTGGTAGCCTGTTTCTTTGGCAATTTTTTCACTAGATTAATTTATCTTCATAACCATACTGATATCTCTTACCTGTTACCATGATTTGTCTGATATTGGCTGTCCTTAGGTTGTCGATGACTGACTCTGTAACTTTCTTTAAGCGATTTTCAAACAGAATAAGACCTAGGAAAGTTAAATTGACTTCCACCTCTTCTCTTTCCATATTTTGAATTTGATCACTGGTGACACTTGGTGGTAATGACCGTGATGCTAGAGCCAGGACTCTGAAGCCTTTTCTTGTGTATGAAGCCAAAACTGATGTCACATTTGCTGGAACTGAACACCAAAAATTATATTAGCTTTTATATTATATTAGCTTTTAGCAAGTCATGCTTAACTTTTATTTTATCTCTATGATTGTTATTTTATTAAGTTTTATTTTCAAAGTTGGGTCATGAAAATTCTCACATTCTTTAACATTTCTTTGCCTTTTCATTAATTCCTCTAGGTTCTTACTAAAGTTTCTTTCTAGTCATGTATTATTATATGTACTTAAGACAGGAAGCATTTTCAACAAAAACCCAGCTGAAAATTTGACTGATCCAAATATGTAGGTATATGCCAAATATGTTCATTTTATGTTCTTGGGCTATTTCTGGTTTTCCTGGATTTATTTCAGAAGTGTTCTTAATGAAAAATCACACACATATCCTGCTTAGTCTAAGAACATATAGGAAGCCTATTTTTCAGAGTGCTTCAGAACATTTCTACAATAAAAACTCCAGGAATAATGTAGGTACAGTCCAGGAACATAAACTGAATAAATATGTATGTATATTTTCTATATAAATACATATTAGGAAAATTATCTCAGGTGCAGAACATAATGGGAACATATCAAGCAAGTTGACTTACATTCTATCATGTTCATAATTAAATTTTATACCTTTTTAAAATATAATTTTTGCAAATTATATTTTATATGTATTGCAAAAAATGTGATTGGCTCACTTAACCAATCAATATGATTACACATGCACCGGAGAACAGAACTTAGTTGTGATATTTTCTATGGAATATAGCCGGTGCACGTATAGTACCTAATGTTAGGGGGCTTGAGTGTTCCACAAAAATATAAAGAACAACCCTGTTGATTTTGGTAACAATAATGCCTGTTCATTGTCTGTTTGGTAGGCTGTTGGTTCCCTGTTCCTTGTCCGAGAGACTATTCAAGCAGGCATTGGTTGGTAGAATGTAAATTCGAGGACCTTGTCTTTTTTGTGTCTGTGAGAAGGGGGTCGGTTGTCTTTTCTCTCCCTGTTGTGGGTAGCGGCATACTCTGTTCCTTGCTTGTTGGACCACATCCAGTAAACAGGTAGGGGACTGTGCACTTTCCTGTCACTGCCTGTTCGAACACAGTCAAAAAACAGGTAGGAGCCTGTGTGCTGCATGTTCGCTGTTGCAAATTTGTCATCAGACGGTTCTTTCCTGGTTATAGTCCGTTGCCTCTTTGTTAGCTGTTGTTGTATATTCTGTTTGCAGCCTGTTCTCAAGGCATTCTATAATGGTTCCCTGCCTTCTCAAAATAAAAATTTTAACTTTCACTTAAATACTCTACTATGAAAGTATTATGCACTGGCATGCTTTATTATATCCTACCTTGTATGCCTTATTATATCTACCTAACAACATTGTATCTATCTCGCATGATCATCTACCCTACAGCTCAAGGCGCATATTCTCGCACCCAAAGTCTAAAAACTCTGGTCAAGAAAGTCTTTAGTACCTGGCCACTTCCGAGGTTTAATGTAGCTTCGAGAACTAATTTTTAAGGGGCAATGTCATGATAGTTTGAGGAAATACCATCCCATCATGATAACAGTTATCAGACATCAATAAATTAAATCCTATATTGCCACGTAGTATGAATATAAATGCAATGTCACTGAGATTAACAAGATTTTTTCCCAATTTCTTCATGTTTGTTCACGTTTCAATCAAGACGTAACTAACACGCAAAAATGTTGAAAAAAGGAAATTTCTGTAAGTACCGGTACACCAATAAACACTCAGAAATAATATAATGTATAATGGAAATTAATTAACACCGATACATAAATAAAATTAAAAAATAGAAATAAAAAATACACCAATACATCGTGCCGCCATGTAAAGGTCGGACAACCAACCAGTCCCTGCCTGTTGAGAGTCAGTTGACTGTTGTCTGTTCGTTCCTGGTTGGGAGAAGCAGAAAACCAACCAGTCCCTGCCTGTTGAGAGTCGATTCACTGTTGTCTGTTCATTCCTTGTTTGGCGAAGCGCACAACCAACCAGCCCCTACCTGTTGGGAACCTGTTCACTGTGGTCTGTTCGTTCCCCGTTGTGTGAAACAGACGATCAACCGGCCCCTGCCTGTTGAGTGCCTGTTATCTGTTGTCTGTTTGTTCCCTGTCTGGTGAAACAGACAACCAATTGACCCCTGCCTGTTAAGAGTCAGTTCACTATCATCACCGAAATGCTTCTTGTCTGCCGGTTAAGGAACAAACTGTAAACAGAGTACAAACTGTTGGAAGGCTGTTTCTAAATTGTTTCCATTTGTGTGTGGCACGAGATTGTTCATATGCTGTTCACTAAATCTCCAACTGGCACTAAACAGGCTACAAACAAACAGCGAACATGTACAGTTAATACCGAAATCAACAGGGACATGCAACCCAAATATATGTTCCAATTGACATTCAATGAAAAAATCACGGTATGGAACAGTTGGGAACATACTATGTAGCTTCCTGTAATGGGCGGCTCTTTCCTGGTACCAATTAGGCATTGGAAATATATGAAGAAATAAAACACACAATATACCTATGTTCTACAGTTATGTAACATAGGTATCTACTCTAGTAATGGATTTTTTTCCTGATGGAACAGTTGGAGAACACAGGGAAGACTTCTAAAAACAGCCAGTTTTCATTGGGGAACCATGAAACCTTATGGGCTTTTACGCCCTATAAGTTATTCAATTTTCAGTATGAGATATAGAATTTAATCTTACTTGATTCAGGTTTAGATAGTGACATCAGCATCTCCGGTGAGCCTTTACAGTATATGTCGAAGTTTTCTCTTCCTAAGGTACGAGTGATCACACTCATCCTTTGGAGTGTGGATGAGAAATAGAATTGCCTTGCTATTCCCACCTCAATTGGATTTTCCTGTTGGTAATAGAAGACTTGCATTAATGCTATGCTAACATATTTGGCCTAAGTCAATACACATCTTGTATTGCTGCTATCCTCTGTTGCTGGACAGAAAAATATAAAGTTGGCATTTTGTGTATTTGAATATTATTGAAGCACTGATTTTTTATGTTCACGTATGTTGATTGCTGTTTTGATGAGGAAAAAGGACTCAAGGAATTTAAAACCAGGAGCCAGGGAGTTTTGGTCTCATGAAATGCTAGTTGCTGCTTATAATGTGTAATATACACATTATAATTCTGGCATAAATAAGCCATGCACCACTAATACCCTGATAAAAATATTTCCTCCATGGTGGGTAAGCAGAGTGTAAAGGAAGGAGACTACACTCCATGAAGGGTAGTTACCATCCTCTTACCATTCCCTTACGCTCCGTGGAGTGTAAGGGAAAGGTAGTGCTACCCTTCCCTTACACTCGCTAAAAACTCCTCGGCTTACCCTCCGCTTACCCTCGCCCTACACTCCCGTGGAGTGTATGGGTAGTGCGACTCTCCTCTTACACTCCATGGAGGGTATGACTACACTCCGTGGTAGCCTCACACTTTCTCTACACTCCGCATAGAGTAGCTCTACCCTTCCTTTACACTCCATGGAGGGTATGACTACACTCCGAGGAGGGTAGTCTTACTTCCTCTACACTCCATGGAGGGTAGCCCTTACCCTCCAATGTTCTAAATTATGCTCCGACTACACTCCGTGGAGTGTAAGGGAAGGGTACCACTGCCATCTGCCACACTCCATGGAGTGTAAGCCTACCCGCCATGGAGGAAATATTTTTATCAGGGTATGGACACATTTGATTCTAGATTCTCATTCCTAAATTAAAATTGCCATTGAATGTCCACAGATGGCCATTGAATGCTTGAATGGCCAAGACTCAGACAGCAAATATGTGAAGCTGCAATCAATCTTGAAACAGTCTCTTTGTGTGAAGTTAGCTAGCTTCAATCAGACCTAATGCATCAAGTTTGTTAGCTTTAAACAAGCTTGAACCAAGCTAATTGGTTTCTCCTTGGTGAAAATAAGAAAAAATTTACATATAGGAAAAATATGCAAGGAGTGTGAAAGAGTGTGAGAAAAGCAGATTTTGGAACATCTTTAGTGTGAATATAGGGTGAAAAAAAGTGAAGAAAGAGTGCAAATGTTATGCATATAAATGTGCTAAAAGTCTAGACAGAGTTCCTGAAACTAAAAACTGGTGTGATTTTGGAACAATAAAATTGTTACAAAAGAGTGCAAATGTGGAAGAGTAAGGGTGGGTACTAAAAGTCACTTTTCAAGAAAAGGTTATTAAATACATAAAAATCAGCAGAAAATGCTTACTAAGAGTATGAATTTCACTCAAAATTCCCACCAAACGTGGTATATCTTCAGGAGGGGCCAAGAATATCCACTTCTTAATATCGCTTCAATGCATAGTGAAAATTATGCGTGAAGTCGAAACTGGGTGGATGAGAAGTTTACTACATGCGTTTATAGTGAGTAAGAGTGAAAAATAAGCCTTGATGTATAGTGTGCAAGTACTGTGAAAGAAATTGCACAAATCGTGGATGACAATAGTGTACACTATTTATGCGAGGAGTGTGCATGGAAACGATCAAGCAGTGCCGTCCCTAGGGTAGTGTGACAGGTGCTGCTGCACTGGGCCCTGAGCCTATGGGGGCCCTGCCCAGGCATGCCTTTTTCAGATGGCATAGAGAATTCCACTATTACCCGAAATTACCTACTATGCACTTAGTGTGTATGTAAATTTGTCAGTTAATTTCCATCTTTTCATGAAGAAATTACAATATGATTAAAAGATTGTACTAAATAAATAAGTGAATGCAAAGTTACGGGGTCCCTGGCTTTCGTTTGAACAGGGCCCCTCAATCCCTAGTGACGACCCTGCGATCAAGTTGTGTATGCCGTCCATGAATGATAAAACTGTGCGAGGAGTGTGAATGAAAAATGTGCAAGTAGTGTACATGGACTGTGTTTAAGCAAAGAGTTTGAAAAAAGTGTACCGACAGTATGCAAATAACAGGGCATACCCTTTTTTCACAGTTTATGCACTCTCAATTTTCACGTGGGCCATCGGTCAAGCTTTGCAGGTACCTTGACTTGGCAAGCTTGATTCATGCTTTTTTTTCACTGATATTCAAGCTTGAAAAGCTTAAACCGAGCTCTTTGAGTCAACATTGTCATGATGAGGCAAAATCAAGTCATCACTGAAGCTTGCTGTGAGCTTCAATGCTATCGGAGAAGTGACCTAAGTGTCTAATTTTGTATGATAGTATTTTAGAAGAAAAATATCTATCCATAGCTCACCTGCAAGCGAGTGACTCATGTAGTTAATGAATGAGCAATATGTTTAACTTTAAATTTTCATCAGTTGAACTTTTTCAAGACTAAGGCAACCAAACTTTGTTTCCCATTCCCCTTTGATGATGAGACTGTTTCAACTTACATCATGATTTTCTTGGACCACCATTGGGACTGCAATGCCAAACTTAGTGGTGTCGGACATTTCTGGTTCATCCAAATGCCATCCCGTTGATTCAAACATCTGAAAAAGAATGACATATTTTGGAACAATGTACGTATACTGGAATGAAAATGGAATCACTAATTATGTATAGTCTCAACTTTTAGAGCCTTCAATGACAAATCTGTGGAAGTAGTGATAATTTGTTCATTATTTGAAAACATATGACAAAATTTTGAATGCCTGTGGCCTTTGGTGTTTTAATTGTGAATTCTTCTCAGTGTTGCCTTTTGATGCAATTAAGTCCCAATTCAAGAAGAGGTAGGTACAATGTTCCTTTCTTAGGCAATGATTCCATTACCTCACCGTGGTGACAGCATAGTTAAGGGTACTTTTTGTAGAATCCTAATGGATATTTGCCAAATTGCATAAGGACTTCACAAAGGAGCTACATATGAGGGTGGTGTCAGTGAGTCAATTGAGACAGACCATTTCATTGTTGTAGTTGGTATGCAAATTTTATTTATATATGTTTATTGTTGTATGTGTGCATTAAACTCTGAAAATCTGCTGACCATATCATTGTTGTAGTAGGTATGCAAATTTTTTTAATACCATTTTATTTGTAAGTAAAAGGCGCAACTTGTTCAAGGTTGCATTTTGTTAATAAGACTCCTGTTTGCAAAGATATTAAGGATTACAAAGTTTGATTGGCTGCCGTTTTGAAACGGTGAATTGAAAAATAATTAAATATCGCTGGATAGTTTTAAACATTACCATCAACAGATATACCAAATTTCAAGTTTTTATGTTTAATAAATTTTTTATTTAGTGTGATTTCAGTGAAAAACGCATACAGACAGATATCTGGGAAATGGTGCATTTTCGGACACATTTCCAATTTAATTTTTTTTTATTTTGAACTGCTAAATCATATCCTAAAATATTACAGAGTCATTACAAAACACCCTGTATGTATAGTCAGGGTTCTAGGTGAGGAAAGGAGTGGGGGCGATGGGGGAAGAGGAGTGGAGAGGATTTCAGTTGAGTTTAAAAATGCTTACCAAAGAGGGTATGAATTTCTAGGAAGACTGCTAAAGGACAGTCTTAAGGCGACTCCGATGGCTGGGGGGGGGAGGTCCTTGAAATCTACACCCTCTTTGGTATGCATTTTGAAACTCAACCTTAATCCTTTCCCCTCAACTTACCTCACCGCCCCTTTCATCACCTGGAACCCTGATCCAACCTACCGTTTAAAAGCACATGACTATGACACAGTATGGTGAAATGCACGTCATGCCAGCGGAATAAAGTTTGTGGAAATTACAGTTTTTCTTTCTCAACTTGGATATCCATCATTTCCATGATGTCAGGCCTGATATAATCAGGTTTAGCAAGTTTATGACCAAAATTTCGAAATTGTTTTCATATATTATGCCAACAAAGCTTGTATATACAAATGTGAGCCAGAATTCAGTTTGTATTTTGTCATATTTTTAGATTGTCATAAAAATTTACAAGTGTAAATTTTATTATGAAGTCTAAATATTACATATTGCCTCAGAAGCATAAGCAGATCTCTATTTACGCTAGTAGTAGGAACACAAATTTATTTAACCTGAAAAAAACTGTACATACCTTTTGATCCAATGGATCTCCAGCCATTTCTCCATCTATGTAGGTTAGCGAATGGCAGGTAGCCATAGCAATTATAAAGCTTTCAGTATTTGTTATGTGACCTTTCCCTGCGTCATGAGAGTGGTGAACCATTGGGAAGTTTGTCACTGGCTCCTCAAATTCCTTTCCTTTCGATGGGATCACTCCCCACAGATCTAAACCATCTTCTGTTAAAGTTCCAGTCTACGAGTTTACCCAGCAATTGTTGAGTCATAAAAGAGGAGGTTGAATAAAGAGCATTAAATAGTGCAGCATGAAAAAAAAACGAATTTGATGTGAAATGTTTTCTCAAGACTATTACACGGGTATGAAGCTAAATTTGCTTTTTCATCAACTAAATTAGTTCTCATGAGAATACTTGAAACCCCAATCCTATCTATGACTAGAAATAAGGCCAACAGTACCCTAATGCATATTCAAGCATCATTTAAGATGTACATATTATGATATTCTGTTTAATATTTGGACAATAACCAGTGATGATTGTTTCTAAGATATAATTTGTAACACTTTTAGTCTGAAGCCTGAGAAATTATTCAGCCACAATATTCCTTCAATTGTTCAAAAACCAAGAAATTCTTGGGTTTTAATTTTTCAATATTTGAATGAAAATATGTCCTTAAATAATAACGGTTTTGGAACTCATGCTCCTTTTTTTGCTCTAAACAGAATAAATACAAACATGGTGTATGAATAAGTTAATTTATTATTCGAGGGAAAGAGCATATGTAAATGGGATGGGACTGAAATTTAAATTATAATATAATTCTAATCAGCAGTGAGTGCCACGGCATTGGTTCTCTATTGATCATTGGTAGTGCATATGTGTTGGATGGCTATGGAAGTTTCTCCAAATTTGCTACTTCTTACACAGACACGCAGCTCTCCTGCCTATTCATGCCTTTCCCGGTCTCCTGCCCTATGCCATGCTTGTTGAGTCTGAACTGTGAATGCACATACTAGTTTCAAATATTTTCAGTCAAATCCTAAGTATTTGGGTAACTTCGTGATGATACTGTGTTTTATTTTAATATCCCGGAAGAAATGCACTATGTAGACATAACACTTATCATCCCAAAACAAGTAGGATCCGTTCCCAGCACAGGCGAATTATTCTCTGTGAATTGTGCACATTTCTAGGCTATTAACAGGCCATTTGACTTTGGCAACCCTGAAAGTTTCAAGATAGTGAATACTTATGTATCATTGAGGGTGAGAAGAGGAGGAATTTAGGGATAGGATGGAGTTGTGTATGGTAGTTGGAGGGAGCCAATTTCATATTTATGACCTGTAAATGGGAATCTCAAACAATGCCTCTCCTTTAAGTAAATTGTGTGATCGATATGCTAGTACCCAGGAGCGGCATGGCCAGGGCGGGAAGGCGGGGATTCCCGCCCGGGCCCTGATTTTAACATAAATAAAATGAGACGTTTATCGCATCGAAAGTTTTTATGTCAATAATATATTATTTGCAAACCTCTGGCCCTTAACAACCTGAAATGCGTTTTTAATGCACAAAATTTTTCAGAAGGGTGGAGGGGGGGAGTTACAAAAACCGGGCCCCTCTGGATGTGCAGTGGCCCGGGCCCCTGAGCACCCACGCCACCCCTGCTAGTACCTATCTTGTTCAATGAAAAATTTGTTTGTATGCTTACACGGCAGGTTACATGGTTATGTTTTGGGCTCCCGAAATAGTGATGAAAGAAGGAATCTCTCCTAAAAGTTACTTTCCTTCTAAATATGTGGCAAATTGATTTTGACAGCTGGTTAATTTGGGGTGTAAGCAATATTCTTAAATATAAATTATTATTTCTTCTCAGAATGATATGTGCTTTAGTACATAATGTGTAATATGTAGTTTTCAGTCTTATCAACACCGAGATCCATATCACAATTGAATACAAATGTCTATCTTACTTACCTTGTCAAAGCAGACACAGTCAATAGTTCCAGATATGTTAATAATCCTTGAGTTAATGCAGAATATTCCTTTCTTTTTCAGTCTTTGCTGGGCATAAATTTTTCCCACTGTCATTGCAGCTGGTAAGGCTGGTGGAAGTACAATGGTGTACAGTACCAACCCCTTCAAAATGATATCCTTGGCACCAAATCCCTTCATTTTCTGTAAGTTCAAAATATCCATGTGGAGTTGTAATTATTTTGTAGTTGTTATTATATTATCTTATAGTTGATATTAACATCCAGAAATGTGATGGAAGAATCAGAGACAGAAGAGGTGAAAGAAACCGAAAAGGAAGCATTTTTTTAGACTTTTTTGAGTAGTAAGTGCAGAACGTTGTCAATTACAAGTTGTAAGTGCAGAATATTGCTAGAATTTAATTTGCTTCAAAATCTCCTTTATCAAAAATTTTTGAATAGAGTAAATTTCCTGATTAGTTTGCGTTCACTGGTGTAAACATAAGTTCTCCATAGATATTGCGCTCATCGTCCAGAAAAAAAGACTTTATTTCTTACCTTTGATACAATTGTTTGCACTACACCAATGGTGGATATGACAGCTAATATACAGAGAAATCTGTAGGCATCTCTCTCGAAGCGAAAGTCTACCGGGGGAGGATAGAGAATGGTTTGAACAATCTGCCCTTTGGTCGTCAAAAACCCAGTGCGTAGAACCACTGCTCTTGCCCATTGCTTGCCATGGAAACGGGTTTGTAGCACCTTGGTTCCGCAAAACAGAATGCTATGCCTTGTGTTGTCATCCCATTCATTGAATTCCTTGTCGTCACTGTGTATTGGTATCTTGGTGACCGGCACACTCTCACCTGTAGTTGAGCAAAGGATATTTGAATGAAATCATTGCTGTTATGTTATTGAATGAATTTGGGTGAGATCAGTGGCGTAGCCAGGAATTTGGAACTAGTGGGGGCCAAAAAGTTTTAGGGGGGGCAGAAAATTTTTAGGGGGTGCAGACTCATAAATTAACAAGTTTACTAAACTTAACAAATGTTGGTAATGAAATAGGTGGATGGGTTTGTTCAAAATATGATAATTGACAAAGTATTATACACATTTGTATATACGTATTTGGGAATTAAGAGTGGAATGATACACAGACTTAGGGGTGCCAGAACACGGGGCGGGGGGGGATTCGCCTCCCTGCCTCCCCCCCTGGCTACGCTACTGGGTAGAATAGATCATTAAAAATGTTTACATACATGTACTATATAACCACGGTTGGAAACTGATATGTGAACTGGGGCTCATTTTCAAAAAAATTTATTTCTAGCTAGGCAAGAGCTGCCCTAAAGTCAACCTGTTTCGTATTTTACGTATATCATTCCAGTTGGACTGCATTTGTGGCTGTGTGGCAGTTATAGGCTAAAATTTGTTGGATTTGAATCTGTTGCAGGTGGTTTCTGGTATATTCAGCCAACACATGTCTGTCCATCGTCACAGATAAAATAAGAACTTTGAAGTTACATTCATGAATCCAAATGAAATTATTTTTTTTAGTGAGAGATTTCTTATTAAATAGAATAGAAAACTACTAGCCATGTTCTAACAGCACTGATCAATCACCTGTTGTTTGGTGTGCCTCTAGCTGTTGTCCGCAACAAGGGTGTTTTGCGGAACTGTTTTCTTATGAAATTGTTTCCATTGGGAAATAGTTGCAGTGAAACTGATGTTGTGGTCTTTTAGTGCCACCACCAATAAGAAGGGTATAAAATAGTGGAAGTTTTATTTGGTAATTTTCTTGGCATGCCACCAACAATACTACCCTGTGCCAACTGTTGACACATGTGCCATATGTTGCCAATTGCTGAAATATGGATTAGTAATTAGCATCCCAATAGGTTCTGGGGATATTTTGAAGTTTCCAAATCAAATTATATTTTGTGTAGGTGAGAGGTTGAAAGAAGGAGTCGCATGAGATTCAATGAAGTAGTGGTTAGATTAGGAGTGAATTTAGGAAATTTTTTTCTCCCTGGGCAAGGCTGTTTTTTATGTGACCCTTGCTTATTCTTCCTTGCCAATATTCTTTGCAGACTCTTTATTTATGACTTTTTATTCCTTCTAAATCATATTTCTATAAAATAAATTTCACAATTATTTTACCATCAACCATCATAAAAATAAATTTTTATAATATTTTAAAATGATTCGTGAAACTTATGAATAAATTGTAAAAAAAATCAATTAATTCATCATTTGAATCTGTTCAGAGAAGTGATTCATGAGCAGTGCTACAGATCAATTTTCAAGTGGTGATTCATGATTTGCAGTGTCAGGTAAATTACTTAAAAACTATAATTGGGGTGGATTTAATTACTGCATTGAAAAAAGTGATCAATTTTAAGTAAAAATTACTTAAATAAATAATTAATAAAAATTATGAGTAGATGACTAATACTTTACAAGTAGTCTTAAACTCTGGGATTACCACAACTTTGACTGCTAAGAGTGTTAGGCATGTAAACAAAACACAGTATTGAGGCATAATTTTGCACAAAATATGTTTTTGTTGGGGACCCGGCTAAAGAATGCACTGAAGGTACTGAAGGGAGTGATGGTCAAAACAGATAGCCAAATTTAACAATTGCAAAATATTTGTTATACAATCTACAACAGGTGTAATTGACATTATCACTGTCAGATTGTGTCGATTCACAATTATCCTTAGAGTAACGACTACACAAATGTGGATATTTCATTGGGAGTAGACTGTAAGTAAACTACTATATGAAAAAAGTAATAATTACTAGTGATACTAAGGCAAATACAATTATTACTGATAATCGGATTATGTACTTGTAATCGATCACTTCCCGCCACACATGAATTGTGAGTTGGATCATTTCTTTGTGATTTTTGCTCAAGCCTGAGTTGTGGAAATCCACCCATAAACAATTATCAATTGCCCCTAATCATATTTTTTTCCTGGCAAATTTCCTCACAATAGTGTACAAGTTATCACTCGGTAATGTAAAAGTGGTGGGGAGTAATAATCATACCTGTCAGCATGCACTCATTGACTATGGCATTTCCTGAAAGAAGAATGGCATCGCACGGTAGAATGCATCCTTGTGGTGGCAGAGCAATTATGTCCCCGGGCACTAATGAGCTTGCTAATATATCTTGGCCTGCCTCATGCCCTCCCAGTTCATCCTTTCTTCTGATCACTGTGGCAATCTCAGAGCTGTGGATTGTCTTCCTTAGCTGCATCTGATTCTGCTCATCAAATGAGAGGCAAATGTATATTACACTATTTTATTTGCTACACTGAAAATTCAGAAGATAAGTTGGAAAGCAAGAATGCAATGGTACTTTGAAACATCTGTATCATTAGAAGGGGTGATGGGAGTGAGATATATGTGGATGGTGAAAACTAATTGAAGAATTAAGTTTTTAAAGACAATCTGTGATTTATTGTGTCGGGAACACTAAAAAAAATCTTAGTTGAGAGATGTTTGGTTTGAACTGGTTGGAACTGACATTTGGTTTGAACTGGCTCATATAGACATATGTACTGGTTTTGTCTTGCATTTAACCTGATCTTTGACAATTGCACTTCATACTTGCAATAACTTAGTTATTCGCAAGTGTATGGAAATAATGTGAATACGTAATTTACACTTTTGGTTCCCCAGAGCCTCCATATTTTGGTAACTGGCTTGATAGATGTTTTTAAAAGACTTGATTGGCCATGGATAGGCAGGATGATTTACATGGTCCACATTTCCAGAAATGTGTTTCAAGTTCTGTCTTTTGGTTATCACAATTGTGCTCTATATATACATTTTCCAGGCCTGAGATTCAAATATTTGGGTTACATGTTAATTAAGCAACCCATCTGACTTTCTGGGGTGGGATTTAATTACCATAGAAAGTACATACGTATCAACCTCAAATTTGCATGTTTGATGTAGAGCTATCAGGAATATTTGAATTTCCCCACAAAATATTTGAAAAAGGTTGGATTTATTTTTCATGGGGAGGCTACATAAGATTGGATGTGCTGGAAGAGGTTGTAAACCAATCTTAATCTTTAGTGCACATGCGTGAAAGGATGCGCGGAGGTATTTGGGAAGTTCTCTCCTGTAGCCCAAGGATTAACAATAAATCAATGGATCACCATATTTGATGGTATATGAAATGCATGGTTGTGTAAGATGCACCCCCATTTCACTGGGACATATCCAGAAAAAAATTCTTTTATGCAGTCCACACCAAAGTGCAGCATTCTTAGGCATTTAATTTTGTAAACAACCAGCACCACCTAGCAAGAAGAGATTCATATTTCATTCACTTTCATATGAAAGAGGCAGTATTGCTACATACCCTTCTAGTTTGCAGCACAGAGGTCCCACATCCAAATACAAGCATGATTATGACAGCAACTGCATAATAAAAGTAGTCCTCAGCAAACCACACAGCCAAGCTAAATATTTGAAATATGTAAAAGGGAGTCAGTACTTCCAGGACCAATAAGGCAAAAACACTCTTGACTGGTATCACTATTTCATTTGGTCCATAGGTTATTCGCCTGTAAAAGGATCAGGAAAATTAATCAGTCATGCAACCATACAAATGTTGTTTAGATTTTAAATTTTCTCTACCTCAATTTTATTAATGAATAATTTTTTCTTTGAGAGAAGATAGGGCTTGGGAAATAATAGATGCTATTATCTCATCACCAATGGTTCCCACAATTACAAAGCTAGAAAAACAGAATTTGCAATACTAAACAATCTGCTATAATTTAATGTGTTTTAAATATCACTAAACCTTTTTGTAACTACTGAAAATATTGAAATTTTGTTAACATCTTAGTAACCAACAAAACTAATCCACCCAAAATATAGGAGAAAGTAACTAAGATATGAGTGGACTAACTTTAAAAAAAATACTCAAAAGGTAAATTTTTCTGCATGTAATTTTGATGAAGTATTGTATCAAATGTAAATCACCAATTGTATTTAAATACATACTATGAATTATTTGTATCCTTAAAGAAGCAAATATACATTTGCAAAACATTGGAGATGAGATAATAGCAATATTTTATTTCTCAAGATCTATCTTCTCCCTAAGAACAACTGATTTATGATATAAGTAGTCACTAAACATATACATAGGTAGCACCTTCATTGTATAGCCAGAACTTAGAGGTAAAACACTGTCCCATTCTTAAGTTTTATGGTTATTTTACAGAATTTGAGCTGTTCTAAAATATATTGTGATGAAGCCCTTGACGTTAGAGCATGTCTCAAGAAATTAATGAATTTATTTTTGTCACTTAGGAACTTTGAAGTCCTCAAATCTGGTTTTAACTCCCACCTTGAAAGTGTAGAGAAAATATAGTGTGATTAAGATAGTGCAGAAGTGCGTCTAAACTTAATTTCAAATATCTTTGTGCTTCTGATGCCTATAGTAAGGGAGTAAGGTCCCAGCACGTGAATTGCTAGGATCCAATGGGAAATGAGGGGGCAGAGTGTAGCCTCCATAAATTTCAGATACCCTGAAGCCTCATTTGTGTTCACTTCATGCTTCTCTGTGCTGTGATGTCAACTTTATGACCACCCATTGCTCGGCCCATCAGAAGCCACTAGTCTTTCACTCTCCCACACTTACCCTTCCCCTCTCACAGAGGAATTTGGCAACGTCTACTAAAGCTCCCACCTCTTCTTGCGTTTATTCCACCCAAGGGGAGCGGAGGCTCTTGGATATTCGTGATACCACTCCGAGCTGAAGCACAAAGATATTTGAAATGCAGCCTAGTTCACCACTAGTATGTCAAGTTTTACCAGAATAATTGTTACACATTGAAGACTGGACCTTTTTTTTCTAACGTTCCTCTGAAGCCAGGTATTTTTACTAGCAGCCGTTTTGCGCTCAACTATTAAATAGGCCATATCCCATCACCTTGTTATAATATTTTACTGAAACTTTCATCATTTGAAGTTTAAATCAGGAGATGTGTACTGAGACAATAACTTGTAATTGATACATGAAATCACTTCTTTAACGAACTATGTTGTGTTAAGATTTAACATTTTATAATGCCTTCCGACGCCTGGAAAAATTGTCTGCAAATGGAAGGTTTTTCCCTGACATGATTAATGTTACACTCCCAACAGTGCATTTTCCGGGAAATTCTGATGAAGGCAGTGTTCAGAATGTATTTTTTTACTATTATTCTGTCGAAAAAACCAATGTTTCTTTGCATTCAGGTGAATTTGTTGAAAGTTTAAATTATTTTCAGAGATGATGTTGAGCTTGGCCACTCAACATGTCAAGCTCGACGTTAGGCTGCTAAAAGAGGGCATGTTGAGTGATTAATCTTGGGGAATTTTGGATCACAGATATTGAGCATATACCATATTTAACAAGGAATACACCACTTGTGGTTAAAGTCAAGGATATTAAAACTCTTGGGGTGGATGTGAAAACTCCCCTTAGAAGAAATTAAAGTTATGTTCCTAGATTGAAAGGATCTGAAATCTAATATTTAGAAAAGCGAATGAGAGAGTATTGAGGGCTAAAAGGATTACATATTGACTTGAGTGAAGGGTAGAAAAATTCAGTTGAAGCGCAAAGAAGGAGATAAAAAGGAAGTAGAGAAGAGAAAGAACATGCAATTAAGTGTGAGATGGACTTGGAAAGGAATTATCCCAAGGTGATTGAGCAAAGCTGATCTAGGATGTTAAAGGATCATCGGGTGATTTATTTTAGATTGAATAGAAATTCTGGGCCATTGCAATTCACTGAATATGTTTGAAAGAGAAGTGTTAGGCACCGACCTATTTATCCACATGGCAGAGAAACGTATACATATTTCAATATATCCTTATAAATTCCTCATAGTGAAACGAAAATTTGCTTGATGATAGATTACCTGAGGTACTGCTCTTCTTCAGTTAAACCCTTTTCTTTGTAAAAGTCGGAGTTTTTCAGAGCTGAATCCAATCCAGAGAGCTTGACAAACTCACTACAGTGAACATCCCAAATGTAGCATAATTTTTTGCAGTAGAAATACCGGTAGCTTTCTACTTCTGTAGGTGTGAGACAGAAAATAGGTGGATTAGGTCTGAAGAAATGGGATCATTACATTAATAGTTATTTATAGAAAAAAGTACAGGATTTGGGCTAAATGGGCATTATATTTTATTTTGATTGTCTGTTATATTATTTATTTATTTATTTGGTTTAGAATAAGAACATCTATATAGAAATAAAATAAAATAATTTTATTAATTGAAAAGGCTTGCTTAACATAGATACAATTTTTGTATCTTTAACATTTGAATTCAAGAAAATTTTAATTCCTAGACCAATGTGCTCTGTCAATTAAATCATATTTACATAACTTAAATTTGAATGCCATTTTGTTAAGATCATGGGTATATGATGTGACTCTATCTTCTTTTTCTCTGGCGATTGATTGCACATCAATACTATTATCTTCGAAATTGTATTAAAATATGCAGGGTTAACCTGGAAAAATTTCGGCTTATGTTTATATCATGGTTTCAGAGTGCAGTAGGCTTTTGTAGCTGTTGACAGTGTGCTATTGAGGTTTTCGCTTTATGTTGTGATTGGAGCATTTTTAGCTCAGTGTTTCACTCCCGTTGCAGCGAGTATTTTCAGGAGTAAAGTTACATTGAGCGTCTTCAGAAGCAAAGCACTGTACTCCTGAAAATGCTCACTGAAACTGGAGCGAAATGTTGAGCTAAAAATGCTCCAATCGCAGCATAACTCAAAAGACCCATCAGTATTTATGTCTCGGACTCATATTAATTCATTTACTATTAATTAACTGATATAATTTTAATTTTGATTCATTATATTAATGAAAGAATTTCAGGGAGTAAATCTTGTTGATGATTAGTTTTCCCTACTTCACACAATTTAAATGGTAAAATTGGACCATGCTTGGGGGCTTGTAACTGCCTAGTGATAATTTGAAACTGTACACCATCTCCTATATAGAAGATATGTTTGAATGTTGTACTCCTCAAAATATTCTTCCTGGATAACAATCATAAATCTTGGTGTTACACTTAGTGATCTTGCCACAATTGTATTTAGCAATAAGCCGGCCCTAACAAAATTCATATTATCAGTATCCCCTCTCCATTAGTATTAGATATTCATGGGTTAAAAAGAATACTCCATTATTGGTGTAGTGTGATCAAATTACATGCAAAAAGTAAAGATACTTACCCATCTTCCTGCCATTTTTGAGGAATAAATGAAATTGTCCACTTCCATCTGGATTGTTGTTTCCCCTGTATGGATGTATGAGGCAGGTATATGAGATATATAAATAATGGAAGGAAAGATTCAATTATTGCATCAGAATCTTGATTCGCAAACTAATTCAAGGTCCCATATTTTACATACCTAATAGTCGACCATATTTAGCTTACAAGGGCCCATCATTAGGCCCATGTCATTACCATTGTCCCAACATTGTCCCTTTTATTGGCCCATTATTGTAGGCAACTTGGGATGACTTTTATAATTGATTAATTGAAATAAGTTTGAAAAATCATTTCTCATTGAAGAAGTAACAAATGTATAGTTCTATTTTGTTGAAGCTTGCTCCCTTCAAAGAATTTGCCATGCTTAGTTATAGCTTAGCAGATAAAGGAATGGAATTGCTCTCAATATTTAACAAATACGATCATCCAGTAACAATTCACTGTTAATAATGAGGATTTAATCACAGAAATGTCCCTGGTCAGCCTTTTTCAGTTGCAACTGTAGTTGCATAAAATTGAAGATTTCTCTTGGAATAAAATTATTTAAATGAAACAAGAAGCTTAATAGTGGATAAAGAAAATGCCAGAAGAGTTTTTCAAAAATAAATCCGGCTGTTATAGCATTCTTATAAATTCAAAATGTTGGATAATATTTTTTGAACAGCCTTACTTGTTAATACTGGTGTTGAAATGAACAGTGATCATTAGTATCATAGTCAATTAAATAAATCATGTAAGGCAAATAAAACATCTGAAAAAGCATGAGAAAGACGGACTTACATGAAAACCATTTGGTTTGACTGCCTTATGACATCCTTTACGTAGTAACTCCTCAGATTCTGTTGATAATTTTCCTGTTGGAAAAAAATAAGGGTAAGCTTATCTCCCTGATAATTCTTAATTTTCTTGGAACTGATGAATTTGTTTTCAATTTTAATTTAGCAGTTGACTTTTTGTCTTTCCCTCAAGGAAAAAGTAAATTTTCCTTAGATTTCAAGTAGTTGCTAAAGTATAATAAAAGTTATATCAGTGATCTTTCGGGGTTTGCACCGGGTAGTTAGGTCCATGGCGGCCAACGTTTTGATGCTGGAGTCGAGCATCGTCCTCAGGGCAGAGGTGAGTGCCTTGACTGGAAGTGGTCATCAATATATACCCTATGGGTAGGTCAGGTCCGAAATTTTTGGCGGGAAAATTATGAATCATCCGGTGGTCTTGACTCTCCCATAATCTTGAGGATTGGTTTCCACGTTTGACTCAGGTTGTAACCGGTGTCACGGTTAAAGTTTCGTCTTTCTCTCCTGATCTCGATGGCCTCCTTGATGAGCCGGTCCCAGTGGCCAGATGAGCGGGCAATTATTTCTTGATAACTGCCTGCCATTTCTTGATACTTGTCAACTGCCATTTCTTGATATACTCGTACGGCGGAAGACTGACGGCACTTTAGGTCACAGCGTCTACAGGAAACCAACCCATACGGACCTGTACCTGAACGGTAGAAGTCACCACCATCCGGCGCAACGACGAGCAGTGCTGTCCACTCTTCTCCATCGAGCCGTATCTATTGCGGACGAAGAAAGCTTACCGCAAGAGATTAGGCACCTTAAGAAGACGTTTCGACGCAATGGATACAGAGAACGGGACATAACGTTGGCCCTGAAAAGGACCTTTAAGCAAGTAGATTTGAAGACGCAGACAGCAAAGGAAAAACCTTCCTCAAGAGCTTACTTGCCATACGTCTCCTCGATATCTGGCAAAATATCGAGGATTTTAGCCAGACATAACATAGACACCATTCACCGACCGCCACCCAAACTGAAGGAGCTCATAGTCAGAGCGAAGGACCCTATTGGCCTGAAGACATCAGGAGTTTACCGCGTTCCGTGTGAATGCGGTGAAGTGTACGTGGGTGAGACAAGTCTGACAGTGGAGACGCGAATCAAGGAACACCAGCGTCACCTTAGATTGGGCCAACCGGAAAAATCGGCTGTTGCAGAGCACAGCATCATGATGGACCATGCCATTCATTTTGAAAAGACAAAAATAATTGCCCGCTCATCTGGCTACTGGGACCGGCTCATCAAGGAGGCCATCGAGATCCGGAGAGAAAGACGAAACTTTAACCGTGACACCGGTTACAACCTGAGTCACACGTAGAAACCAATCCTCAAGATTATGGGAGAGTCAAGACCACCGGATGATGCATAATATTCCCGCCAAAAATTTTGGACCTGACCTACCCATAGGGTATATATTGATGACCACTTCCAGTCAAGGCACTCACCTCTGCCCTGAGGACGATGCTCGACTCAAGCATCGAAACGTTGGCCGCCATGGACCTAACTACCCGGTGCAAACCCCGAAAGATCCCTGATATAAATCTTCGCCGGGAAAGCCTGAAATCATTTATAATAAAAGTTGTCATATTTTCTATTGTTTATTCATACAGGTGACTGCGGTTGTACTTTCTGGAAGTAAATAATAATTACACCACCCATCACTCCTTGATAATGCTTAAAATATAAGATCAATGGCTTTAAATTCATTGCTACCATGTATATATTGACTTATGTATATCAAAACATGATTAGAAGTGGTCAATGAACTTTTTAAAGAAGTGCTCCACTTTTTATGCCATAATTTTTCTTGGACTTTAATAAAATGCATTTTAGTACCATCGTGGGACTCTAACAGCTTAAAAAAGTCAGCTAAAACCTTGATTTTTTTAGTCAGAGACCTTAAGACTTCTCTTGATGAAAGTCGCCTAGGGGACCATGGTTTAACATCCCATTCAATGGATAGAGTACCGTAATTGAAAGGCATTTCACATGGCACCCAAGAAGAAATTGGGGTTCTATTGAAAAATCGGTACCGCCAGGATTTGAACCCGGGCCTTTGGGAAAGGGAGGCCATGTAGTCACCACTCAAACCCGATTGCTGTATGATAATGTGTTTGATGGTTAATGCATGGAGTCAACTTCTACCACATACACTTAGCTTGGTGGCTTGCAGGGTAGGTACTACATAGATATCCATGTACATTTATCAGCGTACATATCAGGATTCCAAATTTAGTTTATAGCATAGATTAAAGAAGAGAATAGATTGAAATATAGAGATCGATAGCATAGGGAAATAGGTTCTGAATCTATTGAAATGAGCCATCGGCCATCATGAACGGATCACTTGTGCATTTGATACGCCAAATACATGAGCATTAGTAGCTGCATTGTCTCGGTAATGAAATGATTTATCAAGAAAAATGCCAAATGGATATAATTTCCAAAAAAAGAACTAAATTATTTTATGGACAAATTACGCATATCCATGTAAGGTTGATAGTTTTCGCGAAAAAAACAGGCTTCACTTTGGTTAGTTAAGGCACCATCTACTAACTCCCTTCCTTAATCTATGGTAGGCAGCTTAGGCTCTTATGGAGAACGCTTTTGCCAAACTTACGCTCCGTGGACTCAACTCCCGGCCACGTACCTACTCATCCATATCTAATATCGCGCTAAATTTAAGCTAAAAAAGATGTTAAATTTGAATACTGGCAGACCGCTTATATGAGCAGTTGGTACAGTGAATAGCACGACTTAATTTTCCCGCTGACGTCAACGTCGCACCTAGGTCTTACGGAGACTACACAGGAAACGAATCTCCATAGAGCCCATACTGTCAACTTAAGGTAGTATGAGCGAAAAATCACAAATGGAAATTTGATGAATTTGGCCTCGTATTAGAGAAAAAACTCATCTTTCCAATGATATCAAAATATCAACCCCTTGCCAAACTACTTTTTGGCAGCTTATGTTTTTAGGCAATTTGCCTAAAAACATAAGCTAGTTTTACATGGGATAGATTATGGCTGTGCACTGCAGAGGGAGAATATTAAATAAATTAGCAACTTCTAACACCAACAACTTATAACACAGCTTCTTTAGGTTAACACTTAACAACTTATAACACAGCTTCTTTAGGTTAACACTTAACAACTTCTAACACATTTTTTTCCTATAGGAAAATTATTTTCCTCTAGGATAGTGTTTGAGTTCCCATTGTCAAATTACTGACGGAAAAAAATTCCTATAGGGCATTTTCACTAGGGCTAGATTACGTCAAACAACTAAAATTGTTTATACTATTGCATGTTTTCTCAACTATTTATAAAAAACAATCTATTACGAACCACAGTAATTTTTACAGAATCGCAAAAATAACCTGCTGTTTTGAAGGGTTTTCAGCCGTACGGCAGGAAAAAATGGGTCAAGTTAGATACTTTTGTTGCTTTATTTATTCAATTACTGAGATTTTTCGTTATGAATAACTAAATCTTTGCGCCATTAATATTGCAATCGTTAGTTCATAATTGTTAAAGACGCTGAAATAAAAAATACAATTTGAATATGGTCTCCATTATGACTAGGGAACTATCTCGCTCAAACCACCTCAACACGGAACACCTTAGAGTGACACGTCCTTTAAAGGACGAAATTTTCGCGCGGTGGAGGATTCAGGGAGGCGTGGTCAGTGACCACTGGTTACTCACCAATAGGAGGACTCGGGTCGCTTGGGAGAGCGGGCACTTGGTGTGGGTGGCGTAGAGCTGGAGGCGCGGCACCCAGTGGAACAGGAGGCGCAGCAGTCCCGCCGTGAGGACGATGCACGCCCACGTGACCGCCGTGCGCACCCTGCTGCGTTTGTACCCGTAGAGTTCCTGCGGAGAAAATAAACACGTGGTCGCTTAAGTGTCCGCCATCACGCCTCCCGCTCTGTACATACTGCATTGATCGAAACGAGTGTTAAGGGAGAGATTTTAATAACTTATGAATATTGTCAAGATATGAATTTCGAGCCGATGTCCGATTATGGCGCTCACGATAAGTGTTAACCCTATTCATGCAAACTCTATCTAAAAGTGGAAGAGATTGCTCTAATCGCATAATTTCCTCTGTTGCGAATGATATTTTTCGTTCAGGATTCTTAACCCTTAACCTGTGGGAAACGCACATGTACGTGTGTACCGGCAAATACGGGAAAAACGTTCTTGTACGTTTGACCCTCTCTGTCTACCTCAGCCCTTTCATATTTTTATGACCCGAACTCATTCTTTCCAGCGGTGTACATTTGGGAATCCACCCTTTTTACCCAAACCACTTCCTTCCCACGCTCTTTAGGGATCGCATACCATCGCAGTAAGGCACGACCCATTCTTCCGATTGCTCGCTCAATAGGTAATGGTTGTCTCAAAAGTTAGTCGTATTATGTTCACGCCCGGCTCAATTATCAACGGATTTCTTTGGTGTTTGGTATCAAACTAAACAGAAAATTGCTAGAAAAAATATTGGCATATTTGTTTTTAACAATTATGCCTTTAAACAAACTTTGAAAATTTGTTCAAAGTCCCACTAATCCCTCAACAAGTTCCGGTGCCCACCCCCTGGGATCCCGAGAAAAGGTTCGGGAGGGGATTACATGGGTCATATAAATGCCCGGCCTCGGACCCTGGGAAGGAGGGACAGGCTCCGTCCGAATAGATATTTCCCGCACAGGGTGGACGACATGCGCTCTAGCTGTAGTAGCTTAAGGGTTAATTATGAAGAAAGTTGAAATGAAGCAGAGGAAATTATGGAGATTGTGTGATCTAACGGTGATTTCAAGCGCTCCTCCGCGCATTGGTACTGGATAAGTTTGCATTGTTTTCTCAAATGCCAAAGTTCATCTGAACTAGCGAAATTGTTAAATAATGAAACTATCACATTCCATTTTAATGAAATAGCACATTAGAATAATCCACTGAGAGAGCAGAATATGCTATATCTCCTGTATGTTGTCATTATGTTTTGTGCACAATTTGATTGACGCCTTTTTTACGCTTGAATTTCCTCTACAATATTGTCGTGCCTTACAGTGACGTAGCCAAGGGGGAGAGGGGTCCATGAGGTTCGGACCTCCCCCCCCCCCTCTGAAATTTTGAATTTATTTAAGAAAAGAGGTACGAAAGGAGAATAATTTGTTTTTAAAAATAAGAATGGTTAATTAGCTTTTTCTCTTGTATAAACTACTTTTTAAATATGTATGTTATTTTTACAAAGAAATAACTGTGGGTTTTGTGTTTTTTTCAGAAATTTGCAAAGCTGAAATAAGTAATTAAATATCGGCTGTTATATACACTGTGTTTGAAATTACTCTACTCTTAATTGCCTAAGCACAAAAATTTGCTAATTTCCAAGCATTTTCAACCCTCCCCCCCGCTTCTACTGTCCATGGAGCTCCCGCGAAACGAAATCCTGACTCCTTCTCTGTTGTCTTATATCAAATATGGATTTTTTTCTCTTTATAATCAACTGGACAAATGAAATGCTGCGGGATGACTAAGATTCTTTTTTGACGTTGCCGCTGAAGAAGACGGCAGATCACGTCTTTTGTTCCTGGATTGTTGTTGTGCTTATTCATCAGTAGGGATCAGTATCACAGAATTTTCCCGAAAAGATTGGTTAAAATTTACGATATGACTGACAATAAGACTGAGGTGACGTCAATGAGAAAAGAAAAAAAATATATTATAATGTGGAGAATTAAAAATGAAGGAAGTTCTTTGTTCTCCTCTCTCGACTTAAGATAATAAAGATAGAATATCGTATGATTTAATCCATCCATATCTATAGACGAAAAGTCACGGATTAAGAACGGAATGGAAATTTTGTGTGACAGGCCTTGGAAGAATACTCGGGATTACTGAGCTGATAGGAATTTACCCACTTCGAACATACGTTATGCTTCTTCCTCCCTACGTCACAAATTTAGTTTTTTAAGTGCTTTAAATCAGCTCTTATCGTATTAATGTCAACTATCGTATACTAGACCATCTCTTTATCGGTCAAGCTCTCTTTAGGAGTATCCGTGCCGCGTAATTAAAATGACGATGACATAGGCATGTCCGTTTCAAAACTTAGGGAAAATCTATCTTACACACTTATTTTTCTATCCAACCTCTCCTTAGCAGTTGGAAATAGAATAGAATATAAATGTTTTACTGTTCTTACACTTTTTCGTGCACTAATAACATAGAAAAAATACATTACTGTTTGAGCTCAAAACAAAGCATGGATCCATTTGAAAGGTGCATCCATTTGAAAGCATCCATCCAAAGCAAAGCATCCATTTGAAAGGTGGTTACACACTAGCCAGATGAATAAAAACAGCATATTCTATTAGTTATAACATGCATTTTAAATTATAGCTCTTCCTGGTTAAAAATATTCCGAAACAATCTAAAAAAAAAACAAATATTGAATTGGATTCCTTAATATCGAAGGGAATACTATTCCAAAACCTGCCCCCAGCAACACAAGGATTTTTGATGTGTGGAAGTCCTATGTAGTGGAACAATTAAATAACCAGAGTGGTAACATTGGACTTTTTTCTCAGGGAGGAAAAATTGCTTTAAATAACAAGGTTGTTGAGTTCTAAAAAGACCATACGTAAACCAATCAAGCAAGTATTTCCTTCTGGTTTTGGGCTTCAGCCATGCCAGATTGGTAAAATAAGGGCAATTGTGATTATCTTTCTTTAAGATAAAAATAAACCTTACACTCATATTTAATAGACGTTCTAGCTTCACATTGAGCTCTTCAGTAAGATCATAGTTTACAAGGTATTCAGTTTTTGGTTGTGAATCACCACCAAATATTTTGCAAATTGTTGACAAATTCTTTTAGAACACTTAAATAGAATGGTAAGCTTTCTACCACAGATCAATGAACAACTTACAAATTTCACCCATTTGACGCCTATGATGAAAATCAATGCATCAAAAACTATCGCGGACACTATTATCGAAGTTCTTACATTGTTTAGCGTACATCAACACTGGTCACGACCTGTTTTTAAGTTAGCCGCCTAATGCTTAGGGTGCGCCTAATGCTGAAACGAATGGAAAGCAATTTTGTTGCGAGAAGAGGGCAGCGCAATGGAGCGAATGTAAAGCGCCCTCTATGTTGGGTTTTCTTTTTTGGTGACTGGAGCGGTAGTCGTGAGTCATTGGGTGCACATTTTATTTGTGTTTTACGCAAGTCGAAAAAAAATTCTCGGACCACATTTCACTTAAGTGCACCTGTTTATGCGTTGGGAGCTCACCGTAAAGGCAGTAATGGAAATTGTAGGTATAAGAATTATATTTAAAAGTTTTTGGCTTAATTAAAGCATGTTATGATCAGAGTCTTTGGCGCGGTATTCAAAATGTGGACGAAATTATATTGAATTCTATGGTTTCCGAATATTGAACTCGGCATGACACCTTGGTGTCCGTTAGGCACAATTATGATTACAAGATATATTCAATTGTATCAGGCGAAAAGTGATGGAACTCCTTCATGATGATGCAAAAGGAAAAGCACTGGCAAAGTTTCACCGATATTTCATTTGGCGATCAGTTTCGTTTCAAGGTATCCTGTGTTGTGTCTGATGGTGATATCGTGCATCGAACCGGTAGACAAGCGAAATATTTGTGGAACCTTGTCAGTACCTTTCCTTTTGAATCACAAGAAATATATTAAATTGTGTTGAAAGCAAAAGCATAAGTAATCGATTTATTATGAAGAATATGTCATGTGCTATGAGGCTGAGTGTTAAAATAGCATTTAATTGCCAAAAAATCTAAATCGGTAATATGCTATTTCTCAATTTCAGGACTAATGTTAAAAAATTTTCCTACCTCAATAAAACAATTGTAGATTGGAACAGCTTGCCTACAGAGTTATTTGAGCCCTTTCCGGGTAATGTGAAAATATTCAAGAAAAAGCTGAAAAAATTGATTTAGTTTTTTTAGAAATTTCAATTGAATTTTAAATTTTGTTCACTGTCTAGTTTATATGTGACTTTGTGGACATGTTGTGTTTTTCTTTTTGGGATGTGCATGTTACCACCTGGCCAATTGCCAAATTGTAACTGATTACAATAATAATAAATTTATCTCTAAATACCACTAATGATAACACGTAGGTATGCGAAGTTTCTCGCAAATCTGTTCATGAACAAAAGTCGCATGAACTATCTTACAGCTCGTTTCACACGATACCTAATGCAGAACCTAGTACGTTAACCGGTGGTTGATACTGAGGACGCCATGTAGTGTGATTTGAGCTATCCTGGAAGATGACACGATCATTGAATCCGTACTGACGAGGAGGCGGCGTTTTCATTCATATCGTAGAGCATGCCTCTTATCATTTTAAGTTGACCAATCTATGGCAGCAGGAGATAAAGACAACTGTCGGTATGTTTTATTTATTGCTGCTTTCACAGGTTTCACAGCCAGAACATTTATAGTAGCCGCGAGGATGTAGGTATCGGCGGCGCTGATTTCAAAAAGCGAAGATCGCACAGTGACTGTAAAAGCTTACGTTATTTGTCGACAGTTTCTAGGTGGTGAGTAGGAAACTAGTTTCGGATCAGTAATGTAATCAAGTAGCTCAGCAAATATGATAGCGATCATGCTTGTTAACCAGTTTGCTGGTTCTGTATCACACGATATTGGAAAGCTATCATACTAGCGGGCATCCTCAAACTTATGCTGGATCACGTAGGGCTTGTACGAAACGGGCTTAACCATACCTACGAAACCACGTCAAACCCATAAATATGAGATACTTTACGCCCAGGGGGGTTATTTTGTAATCTCACTTAAGTGAGAATACGTCATCAAATGTGGAAATTTACGTCATTTTTCGTAGTTCAACTCCGCCACCCAGGTGGCATGATCATCTTCGGCTCTCAAGCAGTGAACTGCCGGTCTATTTATTTAATTCCTCCCCTCTTTCTACTCTTGATCCGTATCTTTCAACTCTTGATCCGTTTCATTTGGCTCCGCATTTCATTAGTTCCATCTCACCTGTCGTTAGAAACGTGAAATCGGACCTTGACCTTTCGTGAGCCGATCATTAAGAGAGTGAAACGGATCTCCAGCCTTCCCGCAAATAGTCATTAAAAAGGTGAGATTACAAAATAACCCCCCAGGTGACTTGGCATTGCAGTGCGTTGACTGTCGAAGAAATGTAGTGGTGCTGACTTAACCGGCCTACCTGCATTTCATTGTTAAGTTGGGTTTATACTGACAACTTACTCCCTCAAGTTTCTTCCTCAAGAGCTCGAGGGAGAGTTTATTCTGACGAAATATTTTTCCCAAGTTAGTGCAGAGGCAGATTGGCTGACGTGTACATTGGCAACAATAAGCTTTTGCAAGCGACTTGCCGAAACTTGTAAGAGTTCTGTGGATCTGTTTAGTTTGGCAATTTACGTCGATAGTTGCTTGCTGCTAGTAAATCGTGCGATAAACTTGCCAGTGTAAACCGGCCTAGGAATTTTGTAATGGCTTTTGTGAAATACTGCGTGTTAGTGTCTATTTAATTCCATGCTTAACATTAAGAAAACTTTTTTTGACGAAGTTTTCTTTCACATTATTTCTCTGCACGCTGAGGAGCAATAATTATTATTTATTTTATAAATATATTTTCCTCAGGGATAAGATGGGTCTTGTAAAATTAGAAATGTTATTATCTCATCTCCAAATTGTCGCAATTATAAATTTTCTTCTCCAGAAATTTGTAGGAGGAAGGAAGGGAAGATAGGAGGAAGTGACCAAAATAATAAGGACACTCAATTTCGAAAAAAATACCTCACGCACAGAAGAAGCCAATTTGTAATTGCGGAACGTTGGCGATGGTATTATGGCATCTATTATTTCCCAAGACCTATCTTCTACCGAGGAAAAATGATTTATTTATAAAAAGGAGGTCGAGAAAATATAACATTTGGATATAATTGATTTTATTTGAAGGGATAATATCACCCTGGGAACATTTTTCTGATGGAAAGTATTCAGCTGCCAAAAGATGGCTATCACAAAGGACTACTGAAGCTCAAGATGGAAATGAGACTGTTTACACTGGTCTCCAAACTGATGAAAAGAACTATGCCCTTGAAGCTGCGGAAAAAGGTAAGTAAAATACCTATTAGAAAGTCGAGGTACTCACTCCGAAGACATATTTGGGATTTTTTAAATTGTATATTTTTAAGCTATAATGTTTTCAGTGCTTTTTACTGGTCTTATTTCAACTTGCTTCGTGATTAAAATAGCATATCTATTACCCAATTTTTGAACCCCTTCCCGTTGTTCAATCTTTCCCAAATTTTGCATACATATTTAATTTTGATGACAGAATCTTGGTAATTTTTTTCGAAATTTTCACGTTGTCAGATTTAATTTAATTAAATATTTTAGATTGAAGTACATAGAGAAACATGAATATTAAGGTCACTAGATGGTCTTCAGATAAAAGAACTTGACTGTGCAAAGCTCACCGGAAAGAAACCTTGCAACAACGAAGCATTAGCAGAAATGCAAAAATTACGATCACTAAGACAGGAGTAGTAACGGAATTTAAAAAAGCTAAAGAAAATTTCAATTATTGTTAAATTAATAAAAGTGTAAAGACTAAATGTAGGAAATAAAAATATATAAAAAAACACTTTTAATACTGGTATTATTTCAAAATGCACAAAAAGTTAAATAAATGCACTAAAAAGTAGATAATAAATTCTAGACTGAAATTTACCAAGTTAAGAGACCGTCTATTCCAAATTTATAAATATATATTTAAGTTAAAAGTGAAAATTCATATTTGTTTACTTTATCTGTGCAATTCGTCGATGATTATAAGGCAAGAACGTATAATCGTACGTCTAATTGATCATCTAGTTGATCATCATGATTATAAGACCAGGGTGCTCAAATTCAAATTCATAAATTACTTTGCACCCTGGTCTTATAATCATGATGATCAACTAGATGATCAATTAGACGCACGATTATACGTTCTTGCCTCATAATCATCGACGAGTTTCACAGATAAAGTAAATAAATATTAATTTTCACTTTTAACTTTAATATATTTATAAGTTTGGAAGAGAAGGTCTCTTAACTTTGTAAATTTCAATCTAAAATTTATTTTCTACTTTTTAGTGTATTTTGAAATAAGACCAGTTAAAAAAAAGGGTTTTTAAATGTATTTTTACCATTGAGATGATTGAAATGAATGGGAGTTCCGATTGTTGCGCCGAATTAAAATTTTATCAGCAGATTATAATTCATAGGCAGGCGAAAATAATAGTTTAAATACGATAGAATGTGTTCACTGACGATGAGTTAAAATATTCCGCATTACAATTCAAGGAAATTGTCTTTGAATTCTTAATTGGTCTCAATTGAGAAAGACAATACAGCGAAGAAAGTAAGTCTGAGATCACGGACGTGAATTGTGCCAATTGAGGTTGGATGTCATTAGTTATATATTTAACACAAGCTCAGGACGTCAATCACATGAAAAATATAGGTATCTTTTAGGTTAAATATGGATAAAAATCTGAAAATCCGCAGTACACCCTACCCTAAAAAAATACATTCTCCCATGTTCAGTCTTATTTTCCACTTTGCGGTTAGATCATATCATAAAATAATTAGGTACTGGATAATCTAAAAAAATGGCATTCGAAAGTCTACTAGGGAATTCAGAATTTTTCAAATGCATAAAATTATAATGGACGTTACATTAACACGATTGGTTTCTTCGTTCACTGATAATAAAATATTCACAGCCCTTCAATTTTCAATGTGTGCTAATTAGTTGGTGCAGTGGGTTCCACCGCACCAACTAATCCTCCCCAACCCCTCTCTCTTATTTCTGTAAAAAATCGCCACCAAATGACAGCCACTTTGATTCCAATCACCAATTCTCGAATTCAGACAAGAAATACACCAACTAGCGTTTAATTGTGAAGTTAAGGCAGAGGGACACCCTAGCAGAATCACATTGAGATTCAGTAGCGGTTAGAGAATTTTTGAGATTTTTTTCTTTTTCCCTAATTTTTTCTAAACTTTTGCTGACTTAATCATAATAAAAGAATTATTATTCATATTTAGATAGATTTGGTTGCATTACCATTACATTTTATCTAATTCTTCAGATTTTCGTTTTTGGCCGTAGCGTGGTATAGAGTTACCGATTTTGTATTATGTATTTCTCTCAAGCTGTTCTTATTCCAATTCTTCTTCGGTAGTCTTAGGCAATGTTTTGTAATTTTATAAAATATATTTAGTTTTTTATTCATTTTCCTAGCGTTCAAATTTCAATTTCTTAATTCATATATCAAGTGTCTTTTTTAAGCTTTGTGTAGGTTATTTTAGTGTTGTTCACGTACGTTTTCTGTCACATTTTGCAGTAGAATTATTGTTGGGGAGAATATGATGTGTTGATTTATATTTCTACCACAGTCTACTTTGGACGCTTCATTGGTTTGCATAATTATCCACGGATCGCCTTAGTTGATTGCTTTTCACTTTTTATGTCTTGTGTGCGGGTTAGAATTCTTTAAGAGATCCAGTGTTGGCGATAATTACAGCATTTTTCTGCGCTTCCGGCAGATGACCTTGTAGCTCATATATAGCTTAAGTTTCATTTTTCCTCTCCTCTTAGCATAAATTTAGATTTCACTTTTATCGAGATTTGTCAATGAAATTCTTTCTTTTATTATTTTTTCTCTCAATGAAATAGGAGTTCGCTCGGAGGCATGGCTATAAAACGGTTGGCGGTGCTTTTTTAACTGCTAAGTTTGGTGCGTAATTTGTGGATTGGAGGAGGCTTCCCAGCTCAGGGTGCGGTAAAGATGAATCACTGGGACCACCGGCCGACAATTTCCGATGAAATGACCGCCCTTTGTTCCTTTTTAAGAATTCCGCACCTTTTTTCAAATTACAAGTCGGCTGGCTGATGGTACTGCCGCAAAGCATAAACACCGTTGGTCTTTCCTTTGCGGCCTCCTTGTTATTTATTCGGCGGGAAGGACTTTGAAGAAGCATTGGCGGGAACATTTCTGTGGCGCGAGATGATGTGTTCTTCTACTCGGTTTCAACGGAAATATTATCATAATCGGTCCATTATAAGATCTGGAATAGTCGTCCTCTCGATTCTTTGAAGGTGAGGTCTGAGAAGTTCTCAGAATGAGCCTTCTGATTCCTACTATTTCAAAGGTTTCTCGAAGGAAAGCGCTCTTGTTTGTCTCTGTTAACTCTTGTGGGATAAGTGAGTTGCGGAAGAAATTCATCTGCGATTGCCATACCAGTATCTGAACTGTCGCACAGTGGTACCAACCGCCTCACCGACCGAACAAAGGCGGCAAAAATGAACAAACGTTAATTGTCTATTTCAGTTTTTTTGTGATTTGCCTAGAGTGATGCTTGAGCTGCATAGAAATGCATTTGACAGTTAGGTAAGTGTAAACTTGAACGCGAAATTCATTTCTAAAGTGGCACGTTGCGCAGCTCCTTTGCCTCAAGCACAGACGACTAGTGACAAGGTCAGCCTAAAAGCCGTTTTGCAAGGAGCGCAACGAATTGTTTTCGGTTGCGGGAAATAAGATCACCCCGTAAAAGCAATTAAATATTAGATAATCATTTCATAAATTATTAAAAACAAAGATAATTATGTATTTATATCTAATGTGGAATTCTGATCGAGGTTTTCATTAGTAATATTTCCCGGTTTTCCCGGTATATACGGTGAATACGGTTGTTCCGAAAAAATACATATACGAATACAATTCTCGTTGAATTATGACATCGCAATTTTGTAGATGTGAATGAGGATTATTTTGCAAATTTTCTAATTGATCTGTTCCTTTCAAAACTTTATTTAGGTAATGTTTCTAACACGATATTTTAATTAGTAAGTAATGATAAAGTTATATAGTGGGGTAGCGTTACTCAACCATGTGATATTTCAAGAATTAAGCTAATGATTAAATCAAGAAACAAAATGCCTTGTAAATTGAGTAATTAATGATAGAAATTATTTAAATTGCATGCGAAATGCGGGTTGCATTGTTATCCGAGTATACATTATGAATACGGGCGATGAGTTGAAATTGCCACATTGCATCGGCCATTTACCTAATTGTTTGATATTACATTTAGTTTAAGTGGACCCAAAAACGCGCAGTTACTTATTTGCAAGTAAATTTAATGAAATTTCTTATTTTGGTCACCTTTGAAGCTCTTTGTCTCACTGTGGCGTGTCATGATGATGTTGAATTTAATCTGGCTGGTTTAGCTTGTGGTGATGATGTATTTCATAACCCATTGCAACTTCGCGCTTATCTCCAATGACTTCTGAACCGTCAGGGACTACGGTTGTTTCGAAAAAATACATATACGAATACAATTCTCGTTGAATTATGACATTGCAATTTCCTTGATGTGAATGAGGAATATTTTTCAAATTTTCTAATTGATCTGTTCCTTTCAAAACTTAATTAAATGTTTCTAACACGATATTTTAATGCGTCGGAATTTACGGTGAATTATTGTCATAAGAGAATTAACTAGATTTATGTTATAACACCGGTGTTTGGAAATCCGCCTTGAAAAAAAAACTATTCGACTTGACGACACCTATCATATGTATTTATGCTAAAGGTGAATAAAGAATATTATTTTTCATATTCACACCCAGGTGTCCCAGTTGCCGGCCAGGTGTGTCAACCAGTTACACCTCCAAGCTAAGTTAAATAAAGGCAAAAACGGTGTAAGGGAATCTTTAAAGCAGTGCCAGTTTTATAGGATGAGAATTAAGCCTTTGTATATATGTACTGATAATTAAGCCTTTAGACTGCGCCTATTTCGAACATGAGTGGCAAGCACGCATTTTCAAAAGAAATAAATTATCAATTGTTTTGATCTACATTTGACTGTTATTTTAACGATTCAGTTTTCGACGGGTAACCATCCTGGGTCCGTAACGATCGACGTTGAAAGTCCCAACCCGTCTAAACATGGGCCAGCAAAATAAAACTTAATTGTGGATAAATACAATTGATAATTTCTTATCTTTCGTTGTGAAAATGAAAATTTGCCACAACGTAATGCCTGAACGTTTTGTAAAAAGTGTGGAAAGAGAAGACGGAAGACGGTGAGGGAGATGAAGGTATTGGTGCAGGACCGTAAGAGGTGGAAAGTGTTTGAAAAGACCCAGACGTTAAAGACAAAAGGGAAAGTAAGAAGAAGGTAATTGTTGCTAACAGATATCAGGGTGTAACGCCGAGTCCAATATTCGTAAAAAAGCATAATTCAATATGATTTCGCTTAAATGTCAAATACCGCGCCGAAAAATCTAGTCATATCATGCTTTAATTAAAGACAAAAATTTTAAAATTTAATTCTTGCATCATTATTCCATTACTGCCTGTACAGTGCGCTCCAACGCATCAACAGATTCACTTTCAAGAAATGGGCTCCTAGAATTTTTTTACTTGAAATATTATTAAAATGAGCACTCAATAATTTACGATTACCACTCCAGGCACCTTAATACGGTGGGACTCATTTGAAAGCCTTTTGCTTTTGGAAGCGTTGATTCTACCCAGCTTGCTTCGCTCTCTGAAACAACTTGGTTGAGATTTTTTTTCAATTTTCGTCGGAGAAATAGTCTCTGCCCTTGAACAAGCCCAACCCCATTCGCTCCGTGTATTCTCCTTCCTCCTCCACCTTCAGGAATTTCCGCTTCGGTTCAACCCCTCTTGCCATATCTCCCTTTGAGTGGACGCGGCATTCCTGGTCCTTCAGTCCCCTTGTCTGATTCTTAGATGCTCAAACTGTTGTTGGGTGATGGATCTAATGGTCCTTCGGCTCATTATCTTAGATTATCGTTACGGTAGAACACGCGACAAGTGAGTTTTCAACCTCATCAGAACCGTGTTATTGGTGCTATATTTATTCGCATAAACAATTTTGATTTGTGAAAGATTTGAGCGTAGAAAGTTATTATCCCAGGGGATCAAGTTGGTTTGGTGGCGGGGTCACCCCCGAGGGTCCGGGATCGAATCTCGGCCTGAGATTTTCAAGTAAAATTCCGATCACTACCATGATATTATATATATGACACTGCCGTTAATGTTCTGTTACTCTTTTGCGGAGTAATATGAATTTCATTTTGCCTGTCTAGTGAAATGAAATTGGTAAAAATATATCTAAAAAAATGTTCTTCTCTTGTTGTTGAGGATATTGGAAAGCTCTATATTTGTTGTCTTGATTGCCACGAAGTGTTGTCATCGAGTTTGTACCATGTTCAATGGGAATTTATTTTCCCGAAAAATAAATCACCGTTCTTAATATCCCTACTTTGGGTTCTATGCAGAGCACTTCAAGTGTTGAGTTACGTTCGTTGGATTGGAACTAAATTTGTGGACCTATTTCTGCAGTTCTTAAATTTTAGGGTAATGTTTCCCTCAACTCTTCCTCAATTCCCAAGTTATCTTTTCTTTACCAGCGTACCCACTTTTCCTCAGTACTCCAGATGAACCTCAGTTGTCGATCGCCGACCCCAAATAACCAATCAAACAACAACTATCTTTTCAATGTATAAATACAATTATTTTTATTATAATATACTGGAATTTTTATCATTTTAATTTTCCATTCATTCGAAGCATGCCACGAAAGCTGTCCTTTTGGATCTCACGTTAGGGGCTCAGGAGTGTCATAAGTTTTTAGAGCCTTGGTGATACTTATGAACAACTAATGACTAAAAGTGAGATTTGAAATGTCATTTTTTAATTATTTAAATTGTGGGGTAATCCGAGAAAATGTGGTTATGATTAAAATGGCTATCTTGAGATGGGTTCACGGTTCCTTGTTTCTTGTTGTCGTTATCGTTACCCAAAACACAAACCGCTCTAGAAACGAAATGCTCTCTTTATTGTCCCAGGAAAGCACTTCATCCATTCAGGCGTCGAGAGAGAGAATGGTGTATGTAAAAAATTGTCAATCTTTGGAAAATGGCGCTCAAAGTGGAATTAAAAAAAAAGTACGTACCGCACCATAAGTGCTGCTTTCCTGTGAAAGAACACCTAAGGTAGACTAACACCACTCGTGCACTAAACAGAAAACAGGTAGACGAATGCTTTTGCGTCGCTAACCAAAGTGTGGCACAAAACTGACTTACGACACTTTATTTACCAACGGATCGATTAAAACCATTGATTCAAAGCACTCGACGAAATTTGAGGAATTACGATCACGTTTTAGCTCTAATGAGCGCCGTTGAAAAATAACGATAACGCAAGCACACGCGTAATGGAGAACTTAGAGATAATTTTGGTTTGTATAGTTATTGTGTGTGTAATGAATGTTATTCGGCTTAACTTGGTGGAATTATCTCATGTTGAACGAAAGCAGTAAAAATACTTTGTCAAATTCCACAATAGTTTATTAACACACTTCGGCCGGTTTGACCCGATAGGGTATAATCAAATAGTTACCATGGTACCAGATATCATCTGTTACCGTCTACCTGATGATTCCCTAACTGGCTAAACCGGTGTAACAGTGTTAATAAACTGTTGTGGAATTTGACAAATTTATTTTAACCACTTTCTTTCATTATTGAGTGTGTATTTAAAATTGGCCGTTTTTTGTAATTGATTTCCTATTATATTGTAAGGTTTTGCGTGAATCTTTCTATCAGAGTATGTGTCTGAGGAAAAAACGAAGAATGGTATGTGGGCGCATAATGTTAATTTTTGTTTGTCACCAGCGATGAGGCAGCCATTCTATTCTCCGGAATTAATTAAGATCATTCATTATGATAATTTTATTGTACGCATACAATAAAATGATCATAATGCTTTGATACAATATGGCCAGTTTTTTCACAACGAAACTCAGTGAAAATTACTTTATTTTATGGAATTTTTATGCTCACTGAAGGTGAAACTCGTGAGAATCCGTATTAGGTCCTCAGATACAGTTTATTGAATACAGCTCATTGTATCACAGTACTAATCCCATAATTAATATGTGAAATATAATGTAAAAAATGTAATTGGTGAAATATAAAACAAACTGAAATTAACGTAAAATGTTAACTTAAAGACTCCCTTAAAGTCGTTTCTTCTCTCATCTGACTAAGAACATTATTTCATACTCCTAATTAGTATTTTACGATGCCCAATAAAATGTTTGCGAAGCTTTTCACCTGGCAACAGAAGTGTGCTACGTATCTCCAAGTGCGACCTTGATGTCCGAGGGTTTCAGTCTCAGGGCCAACGGTTTTAAATCGAAGAGAATTTGAGCCTTGAATATTTTTATTTTTTTTAACCGTCTTGGCTGAGTCAGAGATACTCAACCGTTTTGGGAGTCTGCTGTAAATAGCGTGACTCATTTACCTCATCAAAATCGTTTGCCTTATTTTAAGGCATGACATTTCATTGAATTGGGGCTTAAATGTGTGTACTTATATGTGATTGAATTGCGCTTGATGACGTTAAGTATTTCAAAAATTGCTATGACTTCAGGATAATTAACATAGTTTAGATGGTCTTCTCCGTGTAGTGCTCTGTGTGGTAGTTGTTACGTTTAAACCAGTGGTTCTAAACTTTTTTTGCTAAATATTCCCCTTTCACCATAGTTCATAGTATCATTCCCCCTTCCCAAGATTGTTGAACTGCATGCTTAAGAATGTGCATATTTAAGAATCGATTTTAATTATCGGCGTTCAAAAAAATTTATTGAACACCAGAGAATAAATTAAAGCAAACTATAATTTTACAGATTTTATATGATCTATGGAGAATCTCAATTTGTTAAGCAGTGATCGAAAATTGGATGCTGAAAGTTTCGGATGAATCCTTTCGAGTTTCCAACTCATGGTTTCGATTTCTGACTGACGCAGTGGCAGAAGCTATTAGGCTTGTGCGATGGCCGATTTTGGTCATCGATTTTCGATGAAAATATTTCATCAAAATGTTTCGATGACGATGGCTGTCATCGATCATCGAACAGAGTGTACACGATGATCGATGACCATCGATGAAAATCGATGATCGATGAATGTCGATGATCGATGAATGCCGATGATCGATGAATTACGATGATCGATGACTCTCGATGAACTGTGCAGTAGTGATGAGCGATATATCGCTGTGATTGAATCACCGATACTGAAAAGTAGCAATCACAGCCTGTGACTAAATAATCGAAATCACTGTGACTGTGAATTCGGTGAATTTAGCCGATTTAGCTCAGGCTGCTGCCGCTGCTACCAGCTGCACCAGTGCAACCATCGAATACAATGCTACCACTGCTACTGCGTATTAACTGTGATTGAACGTCATCGCTACTTCTGTATCGTCTACCACAAACTTGAGGAAAAACATGAACTCCAAACATCCCACTGTGGCCCTGCCATCGTCCTAAAGGCGCAATAGCTGGGGTGCTTATACTTTATACATACATTTTAGATCTAAGGCGTTCAAATAAATGGAAAAAAAGAAGAAAAATAAGTGATATAAGGATATCGATCATCCTCATCGAAGGTTCTCATCAACTCATCGACATCAATGATTCGCATCAACTCATCGGGATCGATGATTCTCATCGACATCGATGGCCGATGACATTCATCGTCATCGATTACAGTCATCGCACCGCGATGACTAAAATCATCGTCGATGACTTCGATTAATCGACTCATCGCACAAGCCTAGAAGCTATTGTTTTTATTGCATTGTACATGCAAACCTAAGGAACGCTTACTGCTTTTTACAAAAGCTCTCAACTTTTATACTCTGCAGTGGAATTAAATATAATTTCTCTGATCTAGGTGCACTTTTTAAAGTCATGGAAAACATACCGCACGATAGCACACCGCCTCGTGATTAAAACAATATTTAGTCCATTTTGGATGCGAGACTCTGATGAAAAAGAAGTATCTTACGTATTTCTGTTATCATCGATTGAAAATAGAATTCGACGCAGTAATCGAATACGATTGAACCACTTACAGGATACGATTCATCTACATCTACAATATACCCTGCAAGCCACCTCAAGGGTATATGGTAGGGGGTGAGTAGTCACCAACATGCATTACACTATGCCCTTAAGTTCGTGTATCTACGACTAATGATGCACTATCATACATCGCTAATGCCTGTCACGAGGCGAAGCCTCACAAGCATGCACTACGCCACAGATATGCTACCAATGTTAGAGGGACCGTTAGTATGTATGCATATTGCAACTACAAATACGGATAGAGATTCAAGAGCTATAGCAAAAACATACACAGCATGCTGTAAGTACTAGGTAGCAGATGAGGATACAAGTATTAGGGAGAACTACTACTACTAATAAGAGCTAAACTACCTATCGACAGACTTAGCTAAAAGTCTCATTGGCAGCTGTTATGGTCTCTTATCGTTCGCGGGAAAAATGACATTTTAAATCTGTCCGTTCTGCATTCTAGTTCCATAATTTTATTCTCAATATCTTATCTCCCGTAGTATGTCGGATTTCGTAAAATATTATTAACGTCGCCAGAGAATAAATCGGCCTGGAATTTACATACTAGAATTAGTCTGAATTTTAACCGTCGCACAGGACTGAAATCGAAAAAAGCTGGCCAAAACATAAAAGCAGGTTTTTTTTTGTCCGAAAGTTAAAACTTTGCACAGTCATTAACCATAGATTGGTGCATATGGTGTTGCATGCCGTTATTCATAATTCGTACGTGTTAATATTGTACATTGGCTCAAAGTTGGACAGATTTAGCAAAAATCGCCCGCCCTACTTTTTTCCGAAAATCACCGAATTCAAGCTAATTCTGAACCTTTTATAGTAAATATGTGGAATAAATCTGAACTTATTTGGTGTAACGGTTCTTTATCATTAAATATTACTTATTGTTTGGACAAATTTGTGATATTTGTCATCGATACATGACAAAATGGCGGACCCTGTTTTTCATTAATTTTACGCCTTTTATGTAGCAAAATGAAAAATGGACATCAACGGACATTGAGATACTTACATCACGATAATAATAAAGCTATTGGATTGTGAATCCGAAGAAATCATCTGCGATCGTTCGCAACGCCGAAAATAAAATCGATTTTTCGATCGTGCGGCCCAGTCCGGATCTGCCCGCCGGGAACGGGGAATGCTGTGGCGCGGCGTATGTTGGGAAGCGCAATTTTTTCCATAACCTTCGTTATGGCTATTCTCAAGCCATATCAATTGAAAAGTACTTCAATGTACATTAAAATTATGTTAATACGGGGAAATCAATTTCTTTATACGGCTTCTACTGTTAGTCAAGCCAGCATTTAGCCAGCTATCCTCGGATGAAATACAGGCTCTAACACTGGCATTTCACGCATATATTTTAGCCTTTGAAAGAAAATAGCAGCTTTATTAGGCTAATTCTAACCATCTAAGAAACGAAAACTTATTTTGAACGATACCAGCCAGCATCTGGTGTCTAATTGCCGCTCCGCCCTCACTGCGGCGGGCTTCACAATAGGGTCTTTTTATGACCCCCCGGACCGTTTGCGAGTTCTGTCAGAGAATATATCCCTGCTTCTCTCATTTTTAAACGACTAAAATTGTGTATATCTTTCATTAATTTATCTGGAAAATATGCACACAATGCCAGTGGTTGTAGATGATTTGAAATTTTAATGAAAGTCAAATACGGGCGATTTTTGCTAAATTTGTCCAACTTTGAGCCGATGTGTATTATTAACACGAACTAATTATGAAAAACGGCATGCAACATCATATGCACCAATCTATGGTTAATGACTGTGCAAAGTTTTAACTTCCGGACTGAAAAAAACCTGTTTTTTAAGTTTTGGCCAGCTTTTTTTTTTCGATTTCAGCCCACTGTGCGTCGGTCTAAAAGTGATTCCCACCCCAGTTGCTGCAAAAGGTCAGTAACACTAACGAAATTATCATAACGGCCTTTAAGGTATCTTGCCGATCTTCTCTGCACGCGTTCTAACCCGGTTTTTAAGCCTGCCTCATATGGATCCCAAATACTTGAAGCGTACCCTGGCGTTTTTTTCCACTCCCTTGGTACGCCTTCAGAACACCGTCGTAAAGCGTTGAGGGGCGTATCGAGAACTCCCTCGTAACGACTGTGAAGGCACTTCGATGGTGAAGTTGTGAACGCTAAAGTTGTTTTAGGAAGCGCCTTACAAGGCGTTGTAAGGCGCTCTTGAGTGTGCTGCAAAGCACCAGCGTTGCACCAGCGTTGCACAGCGCTCCTGAAGGCACCGCGCTGCCCTTGAACGGATGCCTACAGCGCCTCTCCGGAATGCCTCTGCTCACAGTGCACTACACCTTGCATGCGAAGCGAAGCGTCTTGAGAACGGTGATATGAAGGCGCTTCGGGGGTGGTTCAGAGCGCCTTCGCCCGAAAGTGTGAATCAACAACCTTGCGATCACCTTGGAAATGTCTGGCCAAGGGTGTTTACAAGGTGCTTCGGGGGTGCTAAGGAGCGCCGTCCGCTGGGCAGCGTAACGGAGCACCTTGCCAGCTCCGTGAAGACGCCTAGAAACGCCTTATGAGTATCTTCAAACGCCTTTTAAACACCTTGAAAAGCGTTGAGAAAATCGCCAGGGTATTCTAGGTGGAGTCTAACAAGGGAGAAGTAGCTGATTTCCCTAACTTTATCTTACTTTACTCACTTACCAAGTACTCTTTTAACAAATCCCAATTTTCGATTAGCTTGGCCGGTAATTTCCCGAATATGTTTACTCCACGAGAGATCATTTGTCAGTTTAACTCCGAGGTATTTAACTGATTCTAAATTCTCTAATTTGCTGTTTTGTATGCAATAGCTGTTATAAGGAGAATTTTTCCGCTTCCAAAAATTCATGACAACGCATCATTTTTTCAGGTTTAATTCTAGCTGCCACGCATCGCACTACTCCTGTATTGCCTCGAGGTCCTTATTTAGCGTTGATTTGAGTGATTATGGGGTGGGAGCGTGGTTCCTTCTCTCGTCTTTTCGTTATCGTTATCCTGAACGCAAAGGTTGATCCCTTTAGAAGGGAAATGCAGTTACTGTCCTAAGAATTCACACCATAAATTTAAACTAGTGATTGAAAGCGCCTGACAAAAAGCTGAGGAATGACGAGTACGTTTTAGCTCTCTTGAGCGTGATTGAATAGTAACGTCACCGCGAGGGCATGCGTTATGGAGAACTGTGATCGCGCCCCCGAAGCCGACATTTTTACCACGCTTATTTAAAAAATAAAATCCACAGCTTCAGGCTCTACATTGTATAAACTTTTAATATTCATTATAATAAAGTTTTGTACTTTTCTACACTTTTATTTTTTTAAACACACGACGCGTTTCACCAATTTTTTTTGGCATCGTCAGGTGTAGTTGTTTCTTTACACATATTATATTGTTGTTGTTGCTAGACACAGAGAATTTAATTTGATTTTAAAGAAAAATTTGCATTTAAAAATAACAAAAAGGAATTGAAACAAAAATGAAAAGGAGGGTAGAAAAATATTAACATGAAAATTAAAACAAAACTTTTCATACAATGCTTAGGAGAAACGATGAAATCAAGGGGTAGTGGTATGAGAAAGGTCAACGTTTTTTTTATTTTCATTTTAATATTTTTTTTACCCTCCTTTTCATTTTTGTTCTATTTCCTTTTTGTAATTTTTAATGTAAAATTTTCTTCAAAATCAAATTTAATGTTCTGTATCTAACAACGACAACAATATGACTGCAAACTTTTTAAGCAATGACAATGACTTGACAATGAATTTTAACAATGACTGCAAACTTTTTAAGCATATTAACGCTACCTCGGACTGCCAAGACCTTCAGAATGCCCTAGATTTGACTGCTAAATTGTGCAATACCTGGAAGCTCAACTTGAATTCCAGGAAATGCAATTCTATTTCCATCTCCCTCAAAAAATCCCCCATCAAATTTGACTATTCCATTAATTCTGAGCCTCTTCGACATGTTTCAGCTGTGAAGGATTTAGGTGTCTTAACAGACTGTAAACTAAACTTCTCGGACCACATTAATTCAGTCAAGAGCAAAGCCATGTCTCTATTAGGCCTCCTCTACCGCTACACGGAAATAACTGATCCCCAAGCTTTGAAATCATATTTCACAGCTTTTGTCCTTCCAATCACTGGATATTGCTCTCCCATATGGTCCGTCGCAGCTCCAACTAATCTCACCTGTCTTAACAGTATCACTAGCTTCTTCGCCAGAATTGTAAAACACAGGGTTACAGACTGCCACAACATGCCTACTTGTTCAATCCTATCTTCTCTCTCAATCCCTGATCTCTCCCATCAAAGAATTAAAACCGATTTAAAATTTATTTACAATATTCTAAACTCACTCATTGATTGTCCTGAATTTCTTTCCTCCATAAACTTCAGAGTCCCTTGTCGATCCACACGTACGCATTCCTTACTCCATATTCCTATCCCTAGACTATCCCTTGTCAAGCGCTCACTTCACTACCGCCTCTCCTCCCTAATGAATTCTTCGCCTAATAATATAGATCCATTGGTAATACTTATCCAATATAGATCCATTTATTCTCTCTTCGGACTCATTTATCAATGTCACCATGTCCCATTTTCCCACGAATAAATAATACCTCTCCCATTCACCTCCCTTCCTACCTACGTTTTATATGTATTTTTTATTATATTCACCGCATACCAATTGTTTTCATTGATTGTTTTTGTTTTAATTTAAAGTCTGTTACTGTGTCACTTTAAATTGGCAGAAAAGCCGTATGTGAGCAATTTAAATAAATAAATAAATAAAATATATGTAAACAAAAAACTACACATAAATTGGTGAAACGCGTAGTGTGTTTAAAAAAATAAAAATTGTAGAAAAGTACCAAGCTTTATTATAATGAATACCTACGCTTATTTTAACTTGCCCTGTTTTTTTGTTGCTTGTCGGTAGATCTGGATGGAATCTTGTGATCGAAATTCAACCCACCTCCCAGTATTCAATCGAGCTGACATTTGGCACACTTACTTTCTGCCTATGACAATACATGAATCATTCATTAAATTCACTAGTGACCAAGTTAATCTATTAAAATTAAATTGGTTTGCACTTTATATGGAAAAAGTATTTTGCCAATAGATGAGGCTTCTAGAAGTTAACATTTATAGTGAGAAGAAAAGCTAATAATTTAAATTTAAAAGAACCGTTGCACAGTTAATATGAAGACTAAAAAGTACAAAATAAGTATATATTTGACTCAAACGTATTTTTGATGATAATACATGGAAAAATAATCAGATATATCAATTAGTTAATCAGTATATTTGAACTGCATTATATGAGATAACAAAGTCGATTAGAAGATTCGCTTAACCCTAAAAAGTAGAAAATAATAATATGCAAAATAATACTAGAAAAAAAACGCTAATATTCAAGTGTACAAAATAATAATTTTTTTATCACTCAGAAAATTAAAGCGTGAGCGTTTTTTCTTAATCAACTTCTAGCATCTGTTTTTTTATAACAATATCTAATTCACAAGTGCCCACCTTTTGTTAGGAGAGTGGTGAAAAAATTCTGTTTTACTTTTTAGTACACTGGAATGTAAGCCTGGTTTTAAAAAGAAGTATTTTTTACATATTATAATTGGTACATATTTAGTTTCTTTAGTTTTCAAATAATTGTCTTGTAAAACGGCCTCTGGTAGTTTGTGCGAAAAATCACTTAATCTAGAATTTGACTTCATTTTAAAGATAAAACTTTAAAGATAAAGATCTTTCCAATGATATCAAAATATTAACGATTTGCCGAACTACTTTTCAAGCAATTTGCCTGAAAGTACAAGCTGTTTTACATGGGATAGATTACTGCTGTGCACTCCAGAGGGAGAATATTTAAAAAATTAAGAACTTTTTGCGCAGATTTCGTAAAAAAAACTAACGGTATGTTGTTTGCATGTTTTCTCAACTACTTATAAAAAAATAATCTATTACCACAGTAATTTTTACAGAATCGCAAAAAAAACCTGCTGTTATGAAGGATTTTCAGTCGCACGGCGGGAAAAAATGAGTCAATTTAGAGACTTATGTAGCTTTATTTATTTAATTACTGAGAATGTTCGTCATATATAACTATATCTTTGCGCCATTAATATTACAATATTTATTTCTTACTTCTTACGGACGCTGAAATAAAAAAATATAATTTGAATATGGTCTCCATTATGACTAGGGAAATATATCTCGCTCAAACCACCTTAACGCTGGATAAAAATGAAGTAAGAATGTGGGGTGGTTTAGACTGTCCTAGTGGGTGGGCCTCGCTAATAGCCGTGCCCATTCGAACTGAAGGGTTTTCACGTCACAGACTCACGGGCCCTGCCACCCATGTTGTGTTCATTTGCTTGAAATATGGTCAACAAGTGTGCTAGCCTTGATGAGGCGGAATGAGTGATCGGGCCCGTGTTTGAGGGTAGACGGAATCGTCCCTTGAGAGTGTCTCACTCACCAGTTCATCCTCCTCTCCCCTATTCAGCCAGGCGTGCTGGTCCCCATCCGAGGTCATCTCTGGTCCCTGGCTGCTCGCCTTCAATAGAGAAAGAGAGGGGTGGCATCACGTAACATGTCCATTCGTTCGAGATGAGTCACTCACATATTTCACATCTGAGCGAAGAGGTTCGGTAGATGCTTGAAACATCTTTAGTCTATTTAGGCCATTTTTCATACAGTCACACCCATTGCCGGCCCAGGGCGTGGGTAAAAGCCACTGGAGGCCGGTCTTAGGGTCAGTCAGTTTGAGACTCATGAATGAATTTGAAAAGAAGACAGAAAGTATTAAAATCTAAAAATGTTAATAATTTGCTGCATGCGTCACCATCCAAAATGACCTTCTTTAGTAAATCTTAAAAGTTACTTACTCTATTATCTACTAGCTTCAGTGAAAAGCACAGCAAAACCTATGGGCCAACAATTTCCTTCATTTGCATTCTCGACACCTGCCTATTAAAGGAACTGTAGCTAAATTTTTTTACAATTTCACGTTTGGAATTACTCTTACCCAAAAGAAAAAAGATATGATGTAAGTGATCCCCATGAACACATTTCCCACACCTTTGTTTATTATCGTGTAATACTCAGATGCATTTCACGTAGTGGAACCGCCTGCCTCTCATTACGATTGTGAACTCTTTTTAGACCAATTCCCACATCATAAACGTTACAATATATTTATATATTTTTAAAGTGTTATAGTGCAGCTAACTTACATTCACTCAATCATCGAGTTGCCTGTTAAAGAGTCTCACTCGTCACTGTGTTTCCCCTCCTTGGACTGAAAAATATATCCATAAACATGCCTAATAGCATAAAGGGTAACCTTTTGAAAAAATCTTCTAAAGCATAAGGAATGTGTTATTGGCGAGTAACTGAGTCCTTGCATGAAAAACGACAAAGGTTAGACTTGGATGCTCAAAGACATGTCCATCAGCGATCGCATGAGTATCTCCCCGTGGTTTTTCTCGGGTTACGCTAAGAACCGCACAACCTTCATCCCAACCCAACCTAAGGTCGGGTAAACAACTATAAATCTGGTTCAAATATAGATCCATCTATTTCGAAACTTTACTGTTTTAAGATGGCGAAAACTATAATGACGTCACTACGTGTTTCTCACCCGAAAGAAGAGCGGAAATTCTGCACAATGAACGACATCAGTGCATGTAAATCGGCAAGTGCAATAAGAATCACCATAGATATTTTATTTAGCAACCGTAACCAATGATTATGGCTATCCTTTATGCCGAGGGTGCAGTCCGGGTGACGGTGGATCGATACGTCAAATAAACATGGCTGTTGCATGACTTATGATGTTTCAAACCGCTGGATTGTACCCTACTCTCCAATCCTGATTAAGATACTAAACCCACACATCAAAGTTGAATAGCGCACCTCAAGTAATTGAATGCAAATATATCTATGTACACAAGGAAAGCGATCAAGCTGTTAATCACTCAGAAGACGGCTCAAGAGAACCGGAGGGACGAGGTGACCATCTATCAACCTGGTTGCTATCTAAGTTGTAATGAGTCTTCGTGGCCCATTTTTGGGTTTCCCGTGTATGAAAGAGTACCGACAGTCACTCATCTCTCCGTGCACCTGGAAAATGGTCAGCGTGTCTACTACAACGAACACAAAATAAAATATAGGTTACTAACTCCTTAATGACCACGCTGACACTATTCTTCAGGATTTGTGGGTTTCTTATAAAATAAGTTCAATGTTTTTCACAAGCGTTGAATTTCAACGGGTGCCTTCCGCTTTCCACTACGTTTTAATTTAATTATATACCGTCATCTATGCATTAACAACATACCAGAATTCAGTTTTCGATTTTTAAACTTTTTTATACAAATTTGAAAGTGAATTCCTTATGTTTTTTTCTGCTCGAAATCGTTTCCCTTTTGGATAAACAGCACTACTACATTATTTTCAAATTTTGTCTCTCCCGCTGAGAATCAACGGGTATTTTCGGTAATAATTATATAAAAATAAGAAGTCATGAACAGGAATCATTTAAGTAAATCTATCACTCACTGCTGTAATTTTTTAACAGAATCGCAAAAAATCTTCTGCTGTGGAGGTATTTTCACCGCACAGTAAAAAAATGAGTCAAGACTTTTATGCACTCATATTTAGCTAATTGCTCTGAATTTCAGTCATGCAAAACAATATTTTTGTGCCATCAATACCACAGCATTTACTTCGTAACTTTTACGGCTGCTGAATTAAAAAAAATAAAATTCGAATATTATCTCCATTATGACTAGGGAAAAATCTCCCTCCAACTACCGTAACTTCGTCCTGGAGAAGGTAGTAAGGTTTTGTGAGGAGAAACTCAAAGAAAACTCTATTGCGAGATCAGACAAGGATTGAAATTTATAGGGGTAGGTATAAATTGTTTGGCATATGCGGATGACATCGCAATTTGAAAATAAATAGATAGTATTTGAACAAAATAACCTTATGAAAGTAGTCGCAGAGAAAATTAGACTTCAAATATCTTTTGAGAAGACAAAATTCATGATCAACTTCGGAAAAAAGTGCATTAAATGTGCTAATCACAGAATGCGGAAAAATCGACTAAGTTGAATTTTAGCACCTATAACAAGAAATTTAAATTCCCTGGTGAAATACTAATTCAAATCAACGGCCCGAGACAAAAGCCCGAATCAGAGTTCGGCCGAACTCTGTTGATGAGGTTGTGACATCGAAACCGGGCGGTTTTATATAAAACAGTGGAAAATTACAAAGTGATTTATTCTTTAACTAGGCACATACGAGGTTTGATAAAACAATAACGGGAATATTCGTTTTTCGTAAAGATTATTTATTTATTAATCAATATCAATTTTTTTCCCTTCAAAGAAAACCCCCTTAGATATAATACACTTGTGACAGCGGTTTTTCAATTCTTGGAAGCACTTCTGGAACTCACTTTTCGGTAGAGAGTTCAACTCCTTCAGCGATTCTGTTTTTATCTCATTAATGGTGGAAAAACGTCGTCTTTTCATGGTTACCTTCAGCCTCGGGAATAGAAAGGAGTGACAGGGGGGCATGTCCGGCGAATATAGCGGCTGTGGAAAATTAACGCTTTGTTTTTTTACCAAAAAATCGCGAATAAGCAGTGAGGTGTGAGCGGGAGCATAATCGTGGTGCAATTTCCACGAGTTGTTTTACCACAATTCTGGGCATTTTCGTCGGCCTGCTTCAAGAAAACGGCGCATAACTTCCAGGTAGTATTTCTTATTGACTGTACGACTATGTGGCAAGAACTCAGAATTATTGAAAATCGGAATTATGAAGCTCGCGAAATTTAAAAATTCCTGTTATTTTTTTATCACACCTCGTATGTCACGATTCCACGTAGTTACTTCGCCTACCATCACGTTAATTATAAAAATGAAACTAGCATTCCAACCGACTAAGGATACGTACACTAAGAAAAATCTCTCCACGAAAACCGAAATCAGACGTTATAATACAGTACCTAATCAAGTCAGAAAATCCCTACGCCACCGAATGCATGTTTTCGATGAAATCAGGAGGATAAAAAGCTATAGTGAGGAAGGAAAGAAACAGATATCCTTAGACAGCTAAAAACATAGAAAGGCTTGTTGAGACACGGGAAGAATGAAGACCATTCCCTGAAGAGACCGAAAAAATTCAGATGAGATTAGGAAAAGGAGAGTTGGGATTCTTCAACCGCGTAATGAGGATGGACCACGGTAAACTCACAAAACGGGTTTGTAATAATGTTTTGATAATAACCATGGCAGGCATTGGCTCCAAGGAATAACTAAAGACATGGGAGAGATGAGGATATCAGAATACATGGTACAAGATATAACTACGTATTGATTAGTGTTCCGCATTTCCGGGTTCTCCGTCCGCGTTTGTTGACCTTGGCTGACAATGGACAACTCCGCGAAAACTTCGTCAGAACTAAGTATAGATGATAAAATCAAAACTTCAATGGTTTCCGGAAGAAGGGAAAGGAGATTACACCATGGGGGGCTATTCTGTAGGTTCTCGGAATTCCCGAGCCTCGAAAGTGAAGAAATTTGGACGTCACCGCCTCTAAAATTTCAAATATTCAATAGTTGATATTTGTCGGGGGAATTGACTTCACATTCACGGATTTTCCGGGGTTCAACCATGTTGAATCTTAGTGAATAAGGACCTTGGATGGAAGAGAGGAGGAGAAAATAAAGCGAAAGGATGGAGAATTATCGGAGAGCAGGAAAAGAATCTTAAAATAAGAAACAAAAATAAGTGTGTCGGGTTATTTTACTTGGCCCTTAGATGGCCATAATGGAGAAAAGAAGAAGAAGAAAACCATTATCTCTTTACTTATCCACTCTTGTAACTTATTATCGACCATAGTTTTAGCATCTCTACCTTGAAAATGGCTATTATTCGCCTTAAATCGATAATAGTAAAAGAAAAACTATGTAGTAAATATCCTCAATTTGTTCCACACGCTTTCAAAACTTACTTAAACCTAAGAAATATCTGGTCTTTTGGGTGTTCTACCGAGAACGTCTACATTTTTAAGACAGAAGTTTCGCCGGTGTTGCAGTTGGCGTCTACAAGTCAATTGAGAATTTAAAATGCCGTAAAAATTACCCATATATATAAATCAACCGTTATAGCAAGGTGCGGGGTGTTTGGTTGACATCCCAAAGTTGTTGAAAAGACGTTACCAAACGTTTGAAAGCTTGTAACCGTCTTCTTCTGTTGAAATAAGATTTTTGTTAATTTCAATGGTTTTTTTATCATATGAGGAAAGTATACATTTTCTCTGGTTATTAATTTGCCTCGTAAACGATGTTGTGTGTGGGTTCCGACCAAATGTGTTCTGCCCGAGTAGAAAGGCGTTTATGTTGTCTATTTGTAGCTCTTTGGTGTTCTTTCAAACGGAATTTCGGTGCCCTGGGTGTCTGACCAACATACACACTACCTAAGCAAAAAAATCACGTCATAGACAGCAATTTGAGTTTCCCCTTGGTACATGGTCCTTCGCCGTGCAGAAGAGGTCGGTTGTCTTCGTTACACAGTTACATATGGCGATTACGTTGTGTTTAGCAAAACTACGCACCGGCAAAATAAGGGAGTAATGCGGGGGTTGATGGTTTCTTCCTGTCTTCCGTAGGAGGCTCGAACGTCCTTTTTATTTAGATGCGAATGCGAATGAACAACTAATGGTTCGTTCTCGGTATCATGTAAGGTTTTGCCGCGACCAATATTTGTGTTCTTTCGAGGGCCTCGTGTGAAAAAACTAGTAGGATTACAGAATATCTAAAACTATGACTAGATAGCCCGTTTCACCGAATACTGGAAATGGTTTGTCGCGAGCGGAGTGGGGGTTGCTAGGTGACGTCACAGCACTGCGCGTGGGGGTCTGAATTTGGGCTTGTGTGGGCACGGCGCGCGCTCAGTTCAGTTGTATCTCCGGAACGAGTCGGTCGATTTTAGTGATCGAGGTGTCTACGGAGAGCTGAGAACGTGCGATAGACGTTAATAACACAATAAGTATAAAATTGACATTGGAAAGCAGAAAATATTAGTTACCATCGACCAAATGTTCATAGGTAAGCCATTTGTACTAATGATTTTGATGAATGAATGTTATGTATAGTGTGATTTTCTTTCTTTTATTTCAACTTTCTTTCTGAAAAACAAAATAAAAGAATATCCCAATAACGAGAGCAACGTATGTTATTTCGCATTCACGAAACAATGATCCGACAGGAGTATCAAGAATACTCCCTTTTTTTAATATGGACGATTGCGCTACAGTACCCGAAAGGCCAGGTCTTCAAATGAAGTACTCTGCGAAAACCATAACAAGGATAGCTTAATCCTTTGTCGGTGTAAAGTAGTTAGTACGGCTAAGTATGAAGACATTGGTTTAGTTATCACCACTTGCTTCCGCAAAGTTAGGCCTGCTGTAACGAACTCTCAGAATGTTCAAGAAATGTACTCACCATTTTCATTGAACGTTAATATACATATTCTCATCGGAGAAGGATGGCGATTTCAAGCAGCTGATGTCTTTTTAGTAGCTGAAAGATTATTTTGATATCTTCTATTCGATGACATTTGATCCCTACGCATGGAGTTGATAGCAGTAATTTCTCGAGCATAAAAAAGTGTTGATTTTTGTTAAGTCAGTCGTATTTGTTATTTATGTGACGCTGCCTCTGTATTTTGACTCGGTCTCGCCATTTGCTTTCGTTAAGACGCTATCATTCATTCTCGTCCTGATTGTTTACGAGATCATCAGAAACAGCAGTTTTCTCATGAGCTGGAAAGAAAAAGCACTCGCTATGTCTTTCAGGGGGCCTATTCTCGAAGTATCGGCTTTCTGGCGAAAAGATGCTTCAATAAGCTACTTGCTCCCATCGGTATTCTCTATCATGGAAGCTACCGGAGAAAGATCAAGTAGAAGCTACCGGTAGCTTATTAGGCTCCCACCCGTATTCTGTAAATGTCACGGAGCTACTTCCGTAGCCCCAATAAGTTCCCAAGGTAGCCTCACGAAGTGCGGCCTCCGAATACCGTGCTTAAATATTAGTCATTTTATAAAATTATCTATCTATAATTATCCAACGAACGGGTATGTTTCTTACATTTATTAAATGCGCATTCCCTGCACTTTCCCTGGGTTACTTTGTCATTTTCGCCATTTGCGGGATTTTTTACAAAAAAGATATTAACTGGAGTGACGGAAAGCCATATTTACCTTCGGTAAGTTATGTGATTCCAGCCCATAATGGGATACTTAGTGGGCCGTGGTATATAGCGTGTATCACCTTCGCATTTCTTTTGAAAGCTTCATCTTCGTATATGATTTTAATTGTTTGAAGCAACGAGTAGTTGACGAAACCAAATAGCACGAATCATATTGAATCATATAATTGACATGAACGCTAATTCCCGAATATATTTATGAACAATCTTATTTCAATTGACCAAAACAGCGAAGATGGACGTCGTGCGTTCGTATTCACAAGATTGTTCACGAGATTATGTGAGAAAAAAATAAAACATTTTAGAATTTCGCTCGCATGATTTTTAATGCGTGGAATTTTTCGCTAAACACGATGCACGAACATCTTCACCGTCTAAAACGGCCTTAAAAAAGGTTTCACCAGTTTTATTCACGGAAAAAAATTGAGACCAGCTTTCCTTTTGGTTCTAAGAATGACGTCACCAGAAATGAAGTTTTCGTGGATTTGGTTTAAAAATATTCTCATACCCGCCTTTCCTCAAACTTCTCTCCACTTCCTATTACGTTCTTAAGAAAGCTCCATCGAGTTAGAGAATATGGTTGGTTGCCAATTCTGGTAGCCTATTCGAAGCTACGGCATCGGTAGCTTCGAGATAGAGAATAACTTCCCAGATTTAACCGGGGAAATCCATCGAAATTACCTGAGCACACAATATTCACCGAATTCCATTCTATGAAGGGGAAAAAAATAATTTTTTTCAGATGATATATATTTTAAGGTGGTTTAATCGTTAACTGACTTATTATTTCATTCTGAGTCATTTATTGCTAAATTTAGAGAAACTCGTCCTTTGTTTGACAATAATAACAAAATCCTACCTTTCTACGCAAATGTTTTTCCTTGAAATTACGTTGCGCCAAATGCGAGAGTGGGTGAAATATGACTAAAAATAATATTTCTCTATAAAATACAAATGCCAGTTTCGAGAAAAACTATAATGAAGCAAATCCTCCCAATCAGTGAATGGTAATGAAATATTGGCACCAATCCGTAATATTTATTGAGTTATTTCTAAATAACTACAGGAACTGAAGTAAAAAGTCGTCAGTTCAATAGAAATGACGCTACAATCGTGGCATTATGAAAAATGTTCTTCATTAAATCCTGGTCATTAAAAATTTAATGTTGGAATCATTTACATGTTTTGAATGATTACCTTGTTTCTTAATAGCTAAGAGCTGTCATCAGTGTAAGCAGTAATTTTTTAAACGATACAAAAGAAAATCTGGAATTCAGTATTTGCTTTGACTCACGCAGTCGCGGCGGTACCTTAAGTAACAATACGTGTCCAGATATATTTTATTATGAATGTATTGCATTCAACGTTTTGGTTCGCTTCAAGTCTGATCGCAGTTTCCGACGCAGTAGCCGAAGATTGTATTGTCGGCATTCAACTACGCGATTTAAAATTTCTTCTTGAAGGACGAGTCACCGTGACTTAAGCTCTTATCTGAATTTAGCATTGTTCCTGGTGCACGCGCTGTGAAGTGTTTCCCCACACTCCTTGCGATGGTCGTTACCGTGTTAAGAAAAGTTCTGCTTGACATGTTATGAAATCTTCCTTCTAGGGACCGTGCGTAATCTCCGCTTTGCGTGTGACCTTAAAATGTTTTTGGCTTCATTTCGTAGAGGTTTTTTTTTACTATTCATAGTTAAAAACAAAGTGTATGTACTTTCCTACAGTATTTTCATGTTTGTACAACTTGTTTCGCCGATTTACAGCATCATCTGATGCAAAACATTTAGAGAACCATTCTACGTGATGTGGCCGTTCGTATAAATAAGAAAAAAATATAGAAAAGCACAAGTGTTTTTATTTCAATAATGAGTTCCCTTTGCGGGGTCGAGAAATTGTAATGTGGTCTACTTTGATACGAGATGTTGTCATACGCTGCTCAAATGTTTTTTCATGCGTTTATTTTGTTTAAATTAATAAAAATTTGACTATTTAAGAAGTTGCAGATATCGAACATGTTAGTATTAAATAAAGTATGGATTGGAAATAGGGCAAATATAGATTGCTGGTGGTTCCTTGGGATCGGAAACATATCAGTAATCGTAGTCAGTGAGGTAAATTAGTGAGAAGAGATACGAGAAAAATGTGATAAGTCAATGGTAGGCGAAGTGACTTTGTGGAATTTCGACATACTGGAATGACGAGACACTTTGTAATTTCCACACTTTTTATTTTTCACTGACCGGTTTAGATGTTTTAGTACATCATTATCAGTGTTATAACACCTAAACTTGGTGTTACAACACTGATGATGATGTACTAAATCATCGAAACCGGTCAGTGAAATATAAAAAGTGTGGAAATTACAAAGTGTCTCGTCATTCCAGTATGATAAAAATTTAGGAATTGAGTTGTAAAGGTATGATTTTTTTGATTTTGATACCTATGATTTTTTCTTTATAATAGCTAGTTTACTTATCAGGAACGGTATTTCTCGGAGTACGGTTGTCCATATTTGATCTGCTGCGTTCGAGCTTTCTGTATTATAACAAATATTATTTAAATTGAGTTTTTCATCCTCTTATAGTGGTGTTTATATCACCAAAGATAGGCTCATTCTCAATGATATGTGCGTATGTTAGCATTCGCTTCAGTTTTCCTTTTACATAACTGGTTGTTTGATTATTTTATATTTGAATGGTGGTGGTATGCCTAAGAAAAACAAATAGAGTAGTGGTACAAATATCGAGGAGAATAATACGGCATAACTTCTTATATGTTTTAACTTCTAACCTTGAGATCAGCATAGAATAAACTTAACGGTAAAAATATTTGAGCATTAGAGTGCTCTGCTGGCTGACCACTTTCTTACAAACATTACTCGGTTTAAATAAGATGGGCGTTAGTACTATTTGAACAAGTCTTCATTTTTTTGTTTTAGACTTATGGGATGTAATTGAACATTAAGGAAAATTATATAAGGAGAAAAATGAAAACCTCCGTGGGCATAAATTGCTTTCTCACATTTGCTTTTACCGTAGGGATCCTCTTCCTCCTCGGATTACTGAACGGATGATTGAAACTTGAGGCTAATTATTCATACTAACAGTATTTTTGTTGTTATATAGCAAATGAACAAAGTGGGAAACATGAGAGGATATGAGAACAGGAATTTAGAAATCGCGTCATAAAGACAACTGAAAATGATTATTTGCGCGGTTTGTATGTATATGGCGTGAAAGATAAAGCATAATCGAAAAATAAGTTTGGGCGCTTCATTCGATCCGAGAAATATTTATATAATGTGCTTTGGAGTAATTAGACGAAGTTATCACAAGGACGACCCTGAAAAAGGCCGTCATTGTCATCAAGATTATGCCATCGTTTCACTTATGAGGTTATATTTTTGAGAAAGGGGAAAATTTCTTTTAGAAGCATCATCAATAATCATTAATAATATTACATAATAATACAGTGATACTTAGTGGAGAAAAAGCATGAGGAAATATGAAGTGTGAAACCCGCGTTACGTAGGGGCGAATGATCATCAACACAAGTTAAAATGCCTGTCACAATGAACTAATGAAAAAACAAATTTCACTCCTTAATTGAGCAGTAAAGCATTGGAACAGTCAATTTATCTACTACGGAAGTATTTGGGCCCTTTCCAAGAAAATTCATTATTTTTAAAAAATTATGCAAACTTGTTGGACCCATCCTGGTGCATAGCAGCACCTTGAACATAACAATGGAAGGAAAAATGAATGGGAAGAATTACTGAGGTCAGATCACTTAACAGTTGAATCATTGAGACAGACGAGGTCAGACAGGTTGAATGAATGGTATCGTGGCACTTGGGCGCAGAGTTAAAGACGAGCTCTACGGTGTAATTAATGACAGATGTTACTCAGGGATACTGATCAAGGTCTTTTCAGAATAGTATAGGTAATAGTGACTATCTCGAAGAAAACGAGAAATTGAGAGGTTTTAACGAATATCGAACGCTAAGCTTGGAGTCTCATGGGTCCAAAATATTAACTCGAATTAATGATTTTTGAAAGATAAAGAGTGAAGACCATTTTATGAGAAAATAATGCCTGGTGGATAACGCAAGTCGCAAGAACTTTGAGGGCCCTGCTCAGGAAGATTTAATCCGCGAAAAAAAATGAAAAAGAATTTCCAAAAGCTTGACTAAAACGTCATTGAGCGAACAGAGAATGTGATGCAGCAAATCGAAGGACGAGGTTGGCTGGCGCTAGTGACTAGAGACTCTTGAGGCTACATACAGGCCTGAGATAACTTGTAATATTCATATCACTTCTCCCCACACTAAGCCTCCAGAACTGACAGGAATGACAAATTTCGATTAGTACACAACAAAATATAACAACAAGAAAGAATACGGATGGTTTAGCGGATAAGAGATATGAGAAGTGAGCTGCAGCGAACCAGTCTTCCAGTTCAAAGAACCGTACAGCTGGCCGTATAGTAACTTTAACAGAGTCCCGCGTACAATAAGGGATTATAATAGTTGCGATAGATCAATTATATGAAACTCCCACCCTCAATAGGTAGAGTAGAATTTTCACTTGAGCTTAACAACACAACATCATTACTAACACTTCACACCGCTTGATATGTCCGGCATTATTTTATTTTGTTCTCTGCATCAAGTAGCAGTCATTAAATGAACAGTATTAGTAATACTAACCACTAGATGTGTGTATAGCATTGTTCTGCATGTTCATTTACGCATCACTCTCCCAGTTTCTGGTTGGACTACGCACTGTTCTCCTGACTGCTTTTTGGCCTGAGAGGCCTAGCGGCCTCTCAGGCCAAAGAGGCTCTCTCATGCCGGAGAGGAGAGAGAGGCCTAACGGCCGGGGGAGCGTGCGAGGTTCTGACTTGTGCTGGGACGAGTGCTGCATGCCTGGTGTGGAATCACCCCGTGCCACACACCCTAGTGGTGGCTTCCACGGTACTTCGTAGATGTAGTGTTTACGCAAATGTGTGAAATTTACACTGAAAAAATCTTTCATCTAAATGATTCGATACAGACGTTATATGTAGATACTTAGATTTAGCGCTGAGTGCTTTTATCAAATAAGCTACCTAGCCATCCTCTAGCACTGTGAACATGCAAGGTGGCTGGAGCGGTAATCGTGGGTAATTGAGTTAAAAGTTTAATAATTTTTAAGGAAGTCGAAAAAAAATCTTCGACCCCATTTAATTTTACTACATCTGTTTATGCGTTGGAACTCACCAGGCAGGCAGTAATGAAAATGGCATACAAATTATATTAAAATATGTTTTCATTCGAATATTGAACTCGGCGTTACACCTTGATATTTGTTAGCAACAATTATCATATCGTATGTAAGGAAATCTGTATATATATATAATAGAGTTTTTATGAAAGATATATCATGTACCATAAGGATACTCGTTATATACCATAAGGATACTCATTTAATCTCGTTAGTGTTACTGACCTTTTGCAGCAACTGGGATGGGAAACGCTTTCAGACCTTCGATTAAAATTTAGACTCAATCTATTATGTAAGTTCCAAACCGGTTTATTTTCTGACGACGTTGATAATATTTTACGAAATCCGACATACTACGGTAGATCAGATCATGAGAATAAAATTAGGGAACTAGAATGCAGAACGGACAGATTTCAAATTTCATTTTTCGCACGAACTATAAGGGACCATATCAGCGGCCAATGAGACTTTTATCTAGGTTTGTCGATAGGTAGTCTAGCTCTTAGTAGTAGTACTCCCTAATACTTGAATCCTTATCTGTTACCTAGTACTAGCAGCACGCCGTGCATGTTTTCTACATAAGTCTTGAGTCTCTGTCCATTTGTGTAGTTGCAAAATACATATATATATAAACGGCCCCTCTCCAATGTGATAATATCTGCAGTGTAGTGCATGCTTGTGAGGCTTCGTCTCGTGACAAGCATTATCGATATATGCTAATGCATAATTAGTCGTAGTTACACTAACTTTAGGGTATAGTGTAATGCAATTTGGTGAATACTCAACCCCTGCCACACATCCCTGAGGTGGCAGGGTATTTTGTAGATGTAGATGATACGTGTTGAAATAGCGTTGAAATTCTAAAAAACTAAATCGGTGTGATGAATTTTTTGTTTCATTTTTATCTTAAAAGATATCATTAATGAGAGCAAGTATGCAATGTTTCACGCAAATCTGTACTTCAAAAAATATCGCACCTTATCCAACCGCCTTAAGGAGTGGAGTGTTCTCTTGAGATGTGTGAAAACTGGCGGGTGACGCCGTTAGAGCTACTGCACGGTCAGTTCTGCAGTTCTTTGAATTTATCAACAGCGTAAGTCTACGTGTTTAAAAATTGACAACCTCGAGGACGATGGTGCTAAGAGCTTAGAAGTAATATTTGCACGGTACCTTGAGAGAACACCTCTCCTTCCAAAGCGTCCATGAAATTTAATGTGGAAGAGGACATCTAGGTAGTTTTTCCGGTTAGTGTATTCGGGTTCGAATCCCCATCCAGTCGAATGACATTATCACCGTCTAAATTTCATAAATTTGTGTAAAACTAATCTTCGGGCTGATGATGATGACTTTTTCGTGGCCAAACTCTAGGATTAGGAAGGGTTGCATCCACATAAAAACCTGCAGGCTACCTCAAGGATGTTTGGCAAGGGGTGAGTTGTCACCAACATGCACTACACTATTCCGTACACAAAGTTAATGAAACTACGACTATAAATGCATTTGCAAAAATCAGCAAATACCTGCAAGCATATGCAATTCCACCAGCATACACTGCATTATAGGTATGCTACCAGTTTTATAGAAACGATGAGTATTAGATTTGTTGACATAAATGCACAGAGATACAAAAGTTATGCAGGAAGCATGCGAGAAAGTCAGCTGTTGTGGTCTATCATAATCCTTCGTTATTATCGTTCGCGGGAAACTTGCCATTTAACCTGTCCACTCTCCAGTCCAATTTTCTCATTTTATTCTCATGGTGGATGGGCATAGAGTATACTTTACTGACAACGGTGGTATGCACCCTATATTGAGAAAAACCGACCGTAATCAAATCTGAACTCGGAGGTGAAGAAACTTGAATAGTAGAGTCCAATAAGAACGTGAAAGTTAATTTTTAAAACTCTCTAATTCTTATTTTTAATTACATTTTTAATTAAGTTGTCTAAACTCCATCGTATTGCTCCCTAGCCTAAATCCAACTTAACCTTAGGCATTTCCACAAAACATAGCTCCAAATGTCCTCATAATTTAGAGCTCTAGATCAGCTGCTGCTACAAGTAAATAATTCAACCTAGTTTAAATGTTTGAAAGATGATAAAAACTGTAAAATCTTGCTTTAGTACTTAATTACCATCATAAAACAGACCATTGCATACAATTGGTCAGAAGATAATTAAATTTGGGTTTTTCAGCCATAATTTAGTTCAAAGTTTGGAGTAGTAGGTGCACTTCTACTGTTGTATGTCGGGATTCGTAAAATGTTTTTGACGCCGTCCGAAAACAGATCGCCTTCAAACATACATAAAAGACTAATTCGAAATTTTTTAGCAACGCTCTGAAAGCGAATCCCATCCTAGCTGTCTCAGAAGGCTCGTAACCGTAATGAAATAATCATAAAGACCTTGTACATATCTTTCCGATATTCGTTACACTCCTATTTAGGTTTTTAAGCCTGCCTCATAAGGATCCTGCTTGGGCCACAACTCGAATACACCGCGACCATTTGAGAACCTGCACATAAATATTTAATTCGCGAAGTAAATGAAATAGAAAGGAAAGCAGCACACTTCGTTAAAATCTGCAAACAGCGAACAGAGAGTGCAACGCAGATGATGGAATGACGATCAGGTTGGGAGCCGTTACAGACTCGGAAGCTACAAGGAGGATGCTATTGGGACTATAATTTCAGAACTGATGAAAGCAACGAAACAAGAGAGATAAACTGCCGGATTGATGCGAACAAAATTTTTCTTCTTTCCACGCACCATCAGTGAATATATAACAAAAACAGCGTGACACCAACTTAAGACACATCGTTAACATAACAATCCACCTCTGTCACCTCCCTCCTCTAATATGACTGGTGTCGAAATACCCACTGCCACACGCCTCAGAGGTGGCCCACAGGGTAGTGCATGTAGTTGTAGAAGGATCCCAAATATTGGTCAGCGCTCCAGTGTTGGATTGAATCCGAATGCAGAGGTGCTGTCTCACCTGTTGAGTGGTCCCCGTCCGCTGTTGATGCAGGGAATACTTCGATCCAGGACGAGTTGTGATCGTTTTTCGGTCTGTCTTCTTTGCTCACCTCGACCGCTGTCTCCGGGCGCCGTTGTGAGTCGTGTCGCGGCAAGGCTGCGAGTGCAGAATCCGTTGAGGAGCGAGACGTGTGGTTGGTTGGGCTCTGGCGAAGTGGCGGGGGAGAGGGGACGAGGGGGAGTGTGTCAAGCAGGAGGTTGGCGAGAAGGGGAGGGTGAAGGCTAGAAGCAAGACTGGGGAAGTGTTGTATGGGAACACGGAACGAAACGGGACTTTGAGTGCGAATCAAATGGGAGTTTTACAGTTTCTAAGGGTGAGGGAGTATAATTCCTTTGCCTCACCGACATACCAACAAGAAAAAAAATTATGCATGAACAATTCTTCTCATCAGCGAATCAGACATCGTCCGTATTATCTCACCTTAATCCTTAATACGTGCGTGAGGTGAGAAAGATATAACTATCTCTTTTTTTATTTTTTCTTGAGAGTCGACTGACATATTTTTGCCAAAATTTTTCGGGATGGAATTCGCGGGAAAAACACTTGATAATGGTAGGTATTCTCTATTGTCAACAGGTCAGAAACTCTTTTTATCGATCGATAATAAATGACATGTAATGGAGTTTATCCTTGCCTCTCACGCCCCCTCTTTTCCCGGGAAATGCGGGCCGTGGATTAGCAAGCAGATAGGAAGACGCAGTTTCTATTGCTTTCCAACTGCTTCCGTATTTGGTGGGGATCACTGGGCCGCCTCGCTGTTGTCACACATCTCGATTACTCGGACACCATGACGAGATAAGGGGTGATGTGAAAATGCGATGTAAACGGCCGCTTAATTGATTTCCCTGCCCATTAGAACTCATTGCCATGGTCCTTTATAGGATAGGGATATTAAAGCCTTAATTGAATTTAGAACTAGATGGAAACACTCGGCCAACATCCAGATAGTACCCAGTAAACAAATTCAAGTGTGTTGTGAATAATTGGATTCTCATCTGAGCATGTGTCTCATTATATGCTATCAGAGTTTGGGATCTACGGATGTTCATCTACTTCTTCATAAGACACTGCCAGCCACCTCAAGGGTGTGTGGCAAGGGTTGAGTTACCATCAACATACATTACGCTGTACCCTATTGAAGTGAATGTAACTACGACCATTGATGCAATAGGAAAAACCTGATAATACTTGTCAGGGGGCGAAATTTCACAAAAATTCACTTCACTATAGGTATGCAACCTATATTAGAGAGGCTGTTTGCGTAAATGTTCCTTGCAATTGCAAATGCACAGAGATAAAAATGTTTTACAGGAAACATGAAAGACATGCTGTTAGTACTACGTAGCATATGTATTAGGAAGCGTTACATCTAAAAAATCCTAGGGAGGAAATCAACTACTCTGCCTATCGAAAAACCTAGTTAAGAGTCTCATTGGCAGCTGTCATGGTCTCATAGCGTTTGCGGGATAAATGGCCTGTCCATTTGGCAGTTTATTTCCGTAATGTTTTTCTAATGATACAATCTACCGAAGTGTTTCGAGTTTTGTAAAATGTAATTGACGTCGTCGGAAAATAATTCTGTTTGGAACTTACATCAAAGATTAAGTCTGAATTTAAATCGACTATCTATGAAAGCGATTGCTATTCCAATTTTTGCAGAAGGCTTTAACGCTAACGAAAATATCATAACAGCCTTTTACTTATCTTTCCAATATTCGTTGCCGGTTTTCTTGGATGTTCATCGATTAAGCACATACATGCATAAACAAGGAGGAATGAGATCAGGAATGAAAGAGCTTGAGTCACTGAAATATCGAATAAAAGGGGTTAAAATGGTATGGACTCGTAATGAGATAACCTGACGATTACGTGGGTTAGGTGACATTGAATATGAATACAGAAGGCAAGGGAAGCCGAGGGAGACCTTAAACAAGGTGGAGGGACACTTTATGGAAGGGCTTGAGCAGCAAAGGTGTTACGGGGGACTAGCACGTGAATAAAAAGGAGTGGAGAAGATTTGTTAAAAATAGCGACCCTCTATGAAAAAGGGAAAAGCTGAGGAAAAAGAAGGTGAATGGCTTGAAGTTGGAACTGATTACCATATTTATAAAGAAGCTTAATATTTAAGCAATTTAACGAACTAGACTATCTACCGAGCTACATATAAATCTGTTTTAGCGGCAGCTGCTGTGGTCTCTGGTCGTTCACGGAAAAGAATAATGTTTTTAATCTCTCAGTTCGGTGTCAGTTTCCTTTATATTTTTTGCTAAATTGGAAATCGATCGTAGTATGTCGGGATTTGAAAATGTTTTTAACGTCGTTTGTAAAATTTTCTGCTATAGATTAGCTGAGAGTTGTAGTCTATATTACAACCGACAGTCTATTTGTGCTACCTGAATTCATTCTCTTGAAACGTTTTCTTGTTTTTTTTTTTAATTTTTGGACAGTTTCATAGTTGGTTTCGACTTGAATAAATCTGAAACATGTGCGAAACAAAGTGATACTTCGACACTTGTGCTGCAGCCTCGATCAAAATTTAATGAATTTTTAGGAATTTCCCTTCATTGGCACCTTTAGGCGATGACTATCATAATTACGATAGCCATCGTCCTCAGAATCTTCGCAGAACAAACTTCGTCACAAATCTAAAAGAACTATTTTATTATCCTCCTCGTACTTTTAGCACAACTGTAATTTCTTCACTGCCGTCTCATTTATAATGTATAGCGTGGTATGGAGCGGATTGGAAGTTCTTGTAACTTGGTGACATGACCTCCCAACTAATGCTGTATTCTCTCTGATAACGAGAAGAAGTAATTTTATGTTGCGTCATATTCTTGTTGTGGTTCCTAGCCCAAACTGGCCTCGCATATGTAAGGATTATTTTTATTTCATCGTGTGGCGCAGTTAAGCCAACATGTGCGTTATTATATACATATATGGACGCTTGGGAGTGTATCTTTCATTTTTTAGTTGGACTTCGCTACTTTGCCCCAGAGGCGTGACTTATTTCCATCCATAAATTTGATGTTATCATTTGGTAGGAAAAATACTAATGCATAATCATCTCCGCAAAGAATGCATACAAGAAACGGGTTTTAAATATTCTAAATTTATTTCGCTCCCTGACTGTCTGATCGAATAAAATTTCAAAAGTAGTTCATCTAATGCAAAGGCTTCAAGAGTGAAGGAAAATCTAAGATTAGATGGATAATGAGGTCGGTCATAATGATAGTGAGTATCCGTGGGATATACTAGTGTCGATAAAACGTTTTAATATATTACCGAGATGCAGTTAGCGGGGTTGATATTGAGTAGGTACTTGGTATCTGGAAAGTTTTCCAACTTTCCCTTTTAATATTTTCTTAATAATAATGTGGATATATAAGCTGTTTTTTAAATGTTTGTCCCAACTTTCTTAATCACTGAATTCATCGCACCAGTTCCAGGTCATAGTCGGCCAAATTTAATTGAATGGGTATCATCTGCGTATTAAAACAGAAACGCTTGCGGGAAGCTAAAAATATACCACGATGAAAACAGGAAACTCTCGTCTTTTTATCTAAAAGTGCTAAATTTACTCTCATCAGCATCGTCATAAGCAGTAGTCATCAATCCAAAGATTGGTTTGTTGCAGCTCTCCACACCACTCTCCTCTCTGCCATCAGCTTTATTCGTGCCTAATTATTTACTTAGGCGTCCTTCATGATTTCCTTGTTGTATTTCATTCTTAGTCTCCATCTATAATTCTTCCCATTCATTTCTCCTTCCAAAACAGTTTTCATTCGGCCGTTGTATCGCAAAGGTGCCGAATAAGTTTGTCTCTACTTCTTCGCAGAGTTTTTGCCTTGTTTCTTTTCTCTCAAACTCTTCGTAGGACTTGTTCGTTAGTGATTCTCTCCGTCCATTGATTTCCATCAACATTCTATAACACTTTATCTTAATTCATTCAAATATCTTTTGCTCTCGAGCAGTTATTATCTAGGACTTCCGTGAAAGAGCATGCTCCAAAAATATGCCTTATTAGATTATTTTTCCGTATTTCCATGCTTATGTTTTCAGCTGTTGGTTGACTCCTTATCTGGTAGTATACCTTCTTACCTTGGGCTACTCTGCTCGCAATATCCATTTTTGTGTCCTATATTTCATCTATACCTACATCTACAAAATACCCTGCAAGCCACCTCAAGGGTGTGTGGCAGGGGGTGAGTAGTCACCTACATTCTTGGTCTTCCTCTATAATTCTTCCCATTTATTTCTTCTTCCAAAACCGTTTATTTATTCATGTGCGCTATATTTTTGCGGTGAATGTTTTTCCATAGCCAGTCTGATTCTCGTTTCGTTACCGAGAGAATGCAAAGAATGATCCACCATGCACTGATAAAAGTGTGTCTTCCTATCTCTACACAATTGGAAATGATTTAAATGCCTCATTACATGATTAGAAAGTACTTGATTCCCTTCGATCCGGCAACCCACGCATTAAATCGAATGAATGGCTAAAAATGCGTCAAAAAATACACAACGCTGTTTATTATCTATCTGAGTGAGCGGGCAGCCAACGGCCTTAGCATTCTGAATCGCCCTTCGAGGGAGGGGATAATGGACAGAAGTTCAAGGACTAGCGGAGGGATCAGCGTCAAAGCGATAACGATTGTATTAAACCGGGAAGTAAGGAAAATTAAAGAATATCATATGAAGGAATTCTTGAAGGCTATGTAGCACATTTATTTGCAAGAACAGGTTCAGGAAATGTAGTGATAGTTATATTTACACCTATATATATCTACATCTACGTATTACCCTGCAAGCCACCTAAAGGGTGTGGCAGGGGGCGAGCTGTCACCAACGTGCATTAAATTATATCTTATTAAGGTTAATGTGACTACGACTATTGATACATTAGCATAAATATATAACTCTTGTTAGGAGACGAAACCTCACAAGCATGCTATACTCTATGAGTATGCTACCAATGTTAGAGGGACCGTTACTATTAATATATTTTGCAACTATCTCTATCTCTCTATGGCGAAATTATCTATGAGACTTCTAGTTCTAATCTCTGTGATTATAATATCTAAATCTCTATGTTGATAATAGGGACTTCTAGATCTAATCTCTTTGAGACTTTTGACTCCGTTTGTCAATAGGTGTCAATTGACTAGGTAGTGCAGCTATTTAATTGAGTTACTCCCTAATATGCATTCATAATGCCTATGCATATTAATGACTACTCACACCCTGCCTTTCTTCAGTATAACCCCTGTATCTTTTGTAGTATCAAATTACGTAATATTTGTCGGCCTCGGTGACGGCAGGGTAACGTCCTCGCCTGCCAACCTAAAGGTCGTGGGTACGAGTCCCGCCTGGGAAGGATTTTATCTCCTCCCAGGACATGGTTATGTGTGTTGTCCTTTGTTACTGTTACAACACCTGATGTAAAATGGTCCTCGAGGCTGTATTCAGGTTGATGAAATAAATAAAAAATAAAATAAAATACATTAAAACAAACAGTCCCTCTAACAATGGTAGCATACATATAGTGTAGTGCATGCTTCTGAGGCTTTGCCTCCTGAAAAGCATTAGCAATTTATGTTTTTGCATCAATAGTCGTAGTTGTACTGCCTTTAATAGGGTATAGTGTAATTAATGTTGGTGGCTACTCACTCCCTGCCACACACACACACACCCTTGACTTGGCTTGAAGGGGAATTTTTTAGATGTAGATGGGGGCTGTCTAAGAACCTACCAGTCAACTGGTAGAATACATGAATGAATGAGATATACGTAAATGGACAGAGATACAAGTGTTACACTGCAAACATGCACAGCGTGCTGTTAGTACTAGGCAGCAAATAAGAATACAAGTACTAGGGAGTATATCAACTTACTAGTTACGATAAATATCATCACCTCGTTAGTGTTACTGACCTTTGGCAGCAACTGGAATGGGAATCGCTTTCAGACCGTCGATTAACATCAATACAATCTATTATCTAAGTTGCAAACCAATATATATTCTGCATACGTTAATGACATTTTACGAAATCCGACGTACTACGGTAGATAAGATCAAGACAATAAAATTAGGGAACTAGACTGCAGAACGGAAAGATTTAAATTGTCACTTTTCCCGCGGACGATAAAAGACCATTACAGCTGCCAATGAGACTTTGAACTAGGTTTGTCGATATATATTAGACTAAATTATTCTATTGTGTGATATTGGAAAACTAATGGGCACTTCATAGCAATTGCTGATAATATAATTACTTTATAAATATTCTTTCATGCACTTAAATTCTATAAAGAATCAGTGAACACAAAGCTTATATTTGTTTTCATGCTTCAATCACTCGCACATTACAGGCGTTTGTTGCCAGTTAATGGCGTTCATAGTTTCCGCTAGTTAATTTTTTTGTGTTGGCATTAGACCTGTCGGTAATGTTCATTGGCATTGCTCGTTGACGAAGGACTACCAGCCTACTAATATTTAATACTTGTTCCCCTTCCTGCCGTAGCGTCGTAAGACTCATTTCGGGGACCTTCATAATTGCTTGAACGTCACAAGGGTGTGTGGCAGTAGGTGAGTGGTCACCAACATGCATTTCACTAAATTGTAAATGATAAGTGTAGCTTAGTTTATCTACATAGATTTATTATAAAAATACGACCTAGGTTTCAGCGAAGCAGGCCATTATCGGGAACATTTGTAGAAGAAGAATTAGAATATATAATCATTCAAAATTGGGAGAGGTAGAGGTGGGAGGGAGGAGTTTGATTTGAAAGCGAACGATAAGGGACCATAACAGCTGCCCATGAGACTTTTATCTAGCTTTGTCAATACGTAGTGTAGCTCTTATTAGTAGTAGTACTCCCTAAAACTTGAATCCTTATCTGTCACCTAGTACTAACAGCACGCTGTGCATGTTTTCTACATAAGTCTTGAGTCTCTGTCCATTTGTGTAGTTGCAAAATACATATATACTAACGGTCCCTCTCTATTGTGAACATATCAGTAGTGAAGTGCATGCTTGTGAGGCTTCGCCTCGTGACAAGCATTAGCGATTTATACTAATGCATAATTAGTCGTAGTTACACTAACTTTAATGATTTTTAATGTATGGTGTAATGCATGTTGGTGACTACTCACCCCCTTCCACACACCCCTGAGAAATGATTCGTAATAACTCAGTCTCGTAACGGGCGCTAATTTATTACTGTTTGGGCAAATAATCAAGTTAAGCGCGGTTAACGCGTAATATATTCACCTTGAGATTTGTTTTTGATATTTTTGCAAAAATCACTTCAAGGCAAGTGCATTCGGGTGCACGGCGTTGCCTGGGGTTATAATAATATTTTTAATAATACTTTGTTCTGACGCCTAATTATTTATCCTGGGGAGAAAAAAGTTTGCTCAGTCCCTAGCTCTCCTACCTTATCCGCATATTTAATTATATATTTCTTAAAATACGTGTTCATAGAAAAGTAGTAACAACAAATTAATTGGTTTAGGGATGGTTAATTTAGCCTGTGGATATCTAAACATTAATGCTATTGCATTCTAGTTTTTCAATTTTTTAACCCCTGTAAAAGCCTGGTTGATGTTAGCATATGAGCTAAGAAATTCTCTAATTTCTGCATTAGGTATATTACTTATTATATATTTCATTGTTTGTCGTTTTAAGTTGTGAATGTCCAGTTGGTAAATGCCAATCGTGTTGGAGAAAGGGGCTGACCGAGAAATTCAAGGGGGAATGCGGTGGAAAATATTCTTAAAATGAGGAAGATTGGAAAACTTAAGAACAAGAGAGCGTTTATGAAGAAATTATTATTATTATTTGGCGATCTACCGGTTGAAGTAGGTTATACTGGGATTAATTGAGTTAATATTGTCTATATATTTACATGTGCAGGGCCCCGTTAACCAATATTTCTTTCTTCATCTCAGCATGCTTCCCACCCTTCTTCATCCCGTCCATAAACCTATTCTCTTTCTTCACCTTCCCCACTTACCCAACATCCTCCCCTCGATTACATCCTTAAGTAACCCGTCGCCCCTCATTGCCCGTTTCAACCACTTACTCTGCCTTTCTCTAATCTCATCTGGAAGTTATCTTACCTCTCCCAACATACCAAGTACTTTCTCGTCTGTCTTCCTATCCGTCCAACGCACCTTATCCATCCTCCTCCACACTCACATCTGAAACGCCTGCAGGCTATTCTCGTCTTCCTTTCTCCGAGTCCACCCTTTTGCCCCATACTACCCCACACTCCCTATCAAGCACTTCACCTGCCTCTTATTTATATCCTTACCCAAGGTCCCCGTAATTAGCTCCCTACTATTACCTACTATTGTCCGTCCAATATGACAGCGCTGTTGCAATATACTGATTTGGCTTTGAAAGAAATGAAAAGTCAACAATATTTTCACGTTCGTTTTATTTGAACAAAGGCCGCCATTACGTATTATTCGGTCACGTGATACCTTTCCCCAAACGGAATTGGACGTGTTTACTGATTGAACGCATTTCTGTCAACTGCGCTATTATCTTGGACGGAATATGAACGTTTCCTTCGCTGGCGTTATTCTCCTCCTAATGTCTTCGCCACTATGACCATTTTCTTCTAGTGCACTACCCAAGAAATTAAATTGGTCTCCTTGCTTTAGATTGTGCCCTCGTACACTTATGACCAGCCTCGCTTTCTCCGTGCAGAGAATCTCATACCTTTTGTTTTCTTTTGCCAGTTTCCTTTATCATTCTCATAAAAGTCGCGCCTAATTTTCAAGAATTTCAAATATTTGTAAATATTTTCGTGAGCCCACTGTGTAACCTAATACCTATGTCGAATATTTTTTAGATGCGCTTAATAAAATGCTCATTGAACAAAACACAAACACGTGATTAAGTATTATTAATTTTTAATGATAGGTACGAAGTAAAAAATCAACTTCTTGTATGGATAAATTATCGCAACTTGAGAATCTAAGGGTTAGTATATCATCTCTAGTCCTCCCTGAAGCCCTCGGGAATGTTCCTCAGTGATTTCCATACCCGATATTTGTCGATGTGCCTGAAGCGATGGTATTTCTCTGACGGAAATTCTAGACATCGAAGGGCTAAGGGTTTGTGCGGGGCAAAGGGGTGACCCGAGTAGGGAATCGATGCGTGATGGGCGGGCGTGGAGGACACGGGATTCCAAAGGAGGCGAGTCATCACGTCGCTGTCGCGCCGTCTTTTTTTTCTTCGATCCTTCAGGACGTAGGCCAAGGAGTGAGATTGGGGGGCGGGGGTGGTCGGGGATCGCTGTCCGGTGCATGCTGGATTGGATTCGCTGTGTGACTGTAACGAGTCATACTTCATCGGCTTTCACTTTTGACGGGTGCGAGGCACGATGAGGCTCGCGCCCGCCGCATACTTATCTCGGTCATCCCTCGAAGACATTCCTTATGACTCCTTAAAAAATGCATTCATCCTGTGTGTGTGTGGAGATAAGGAAGGGATGGATAACTGTTCTGGGAATGACTCAAAATGTATTCGTATTAAGGTGGTTCCACCGTAAAATGACTTAAATGTCATATTCTGTCTACTTGTAGAAAAAGTTGTCCTCTATCTGATATGAACAACAAAATAATACCTTTCCGCGGTATTTTATTCTATAATTTAATTTGAAATTACATGGTGTTCAATGGGCGATTGCGAGAAACACGGGGAAAAATAGTATTTTTCCATTAAATACTAATGCCATTTTCGTGGAAAACTGTCTCTAAGATGGAAATAATCCAGAGAAATTGAATAAAAATGAAATACAGGCATCTTACCACCTTATTTTTTTAGTTATTAAGGAATTACTGCCGTAATTGAAGTCTAAATGTGGTAATTTGCAGGAAATGGCGCTGCAGTCGGCTCCTATGGCTGGAAAAAAGTGCTCATTTAAAATAAATTCGTGGAATAATCTGCATATTTTGTACCTTACTTTTGGGTTTCTATAGGTAACGCATTTCAGCAGTTAAAGCAGGATTTTTTGGACAAAATATAAAAAATGTGGAATTTAGTATTTGTTTTGACTCACATAGTCGCGGCGGAACCTCCTTTAGGTAGTTCGAGCGAGATATCACTTCAAAAATAAAATTCGATGCACCTGAACTCATAATAAAGAAAAAGATCTCATGTTTCCAATGAATACAAAATGCCAACCTCTAACCTCTATAGTTTTCTAATTATTTGCCAAAAAAATAACAGCCATTTTCCTTGGGAAATGGTGAGGGATACACTCCAGAGTTATTTATTTTGAAAAATGAAAACTTATAATGAGTGGATCTAGTCAGAAATTTAACAGTGTGTAGTTTATGATATCTCATCAATCAAAAGAATTAATCAATTACTCTCCGGAGTAATATTTTCAGAATGGCAAAATAATCTTCGGTAGTGAAGGCATTTTCACTGTACGGCGTGAAAAAATGATTCAAGTTGAAGACTTAAATATACATATTTAGTTAATTGCTGAGAATTTCAGTCATATGAAACAAAATTTTGGCGCCATTAATATAACAATGTTTTCCTCTTGGTTCTTATAGCTTCTGAACTTAATGAATAAAATGCGAATATGGAGTCTACTATGAGTAAGAAAGAATCTCGTCTCAAACCACTTAAGTTCAAGGAATACGTGCATGCAGTGCCGGCCCAAGGTGTGGAAAAGCCGCAAGCGGCCGGTCGTAGGAGCGCCGAGTCTCCGGATTAAATGTGAATTTGGTCATAATGTTTACATATCAGCATGGCTGTCGATGTATGAAGACGAAAATGAATGTTGCTTGGTGGACTGCATCTGCATCTACAAAATACCCTGCAAGCCACCTCAAGGGTGTGTGGCAGGGGGTGAGTATTCACCAACATGCATTACGCTATACCCTAAAGTTAGTGTAACTACGACTAATTATGCATTAGCATAAATCGCTAATGCTTGTCACGAGATGAAGCCTCACAAGCATGCACTACTACACTACAGATATGCTCACAACGAAGAGGGACCGTTAATATATATGTATTTTGCAACTACACAAATGGACAGAGACTCAAGACTTATGTAGAAAACATGCACGGCGTGCTGCTAGTGCTAGGTAACAGATAAGGATTCAAGTATTAGGGAGTACTGCTACTACTAAGAACTAGACTACCTACATCCATGTTTACATTAGCTCTTTCTCAGTAGGTTTTCGCTGGTTTTTCACGCCCCCCTTCTTGTGTGGGCGTTTTCCTGCAGTGGGTTTTTTTCCAATAAGGACGACAGTCAATATCCTTAGGTTTTTCCCACGTTTGCTCACATCTTTTTACACTTTGCTAACTTATAATTTTGTTTGTTGAATGTAATTCCAAGAGCAACTTGACAATGTATTTAACTGCAATAATTTTATGTTTGACGAGGGGTTAGATGGAAGATGGGACTTTCTAGTCCCAATCTCGCTCAATAAAGACGTTTTATTATTATTATTATTATTACCTATGGACAAACCTAGATAAAAGTCTCATTGGCCGCTGTTATGGTCCCTTATAGTTCGTGGGAAAAATGACATATTTGTCCGTTCTGCAGTCTATTTCCCTTAATTTTATTCTCATGATCTGATCTACCGTAGTATTTCAGATGTGGTAAAATACGACTAGATGCTGAACTTACGTTTTATAACTTACCACTATTACTATCGCCACATCTCGCTTGAAATGTCTCTTAACCCTTAATTTTGTGCTCGAATTAATACCTTGTAGTATCTATGAATTAAAATTATCCGTAATACTTATCATTGGTAGTGTATTAACGTGGGAATTACATGATAGCATTTTTTTCAACTCCCTTAGTGTTTGCTGCAGAAGTGCCTGTATGAAATAAGATACGTATAGTATGGAAGTATACTCAGGCATGAGCCTGAAATTAATGGCATGAAAACGGATAAATTGAATATGTACATTCTTGAAAATTAGTTTGTGTGTTACATACAATATTAATTTACTTGTCAAGAGCAAGCTAAGAAAAATCAAAGTATCACAAACAGGGTATTATCTATTAATAGACTGAATTGTTTTCTTTGGAATGCACTGGAGCGTGAAATGAGCCAAAAATATACTATTTAGTGTAAAGATAGCGATGTAAGGAATACCTAGAAACTGTCATTAGCAAACAATTAGAACGATTGTATAATGTTTGCATACTCAGGCTCGGTTTAATGATTTCTGGTAAAGAATTTTTTCGGTACTTAGGTTTATTGAATATAAAAGGGTTACTCTATATAACGCGCCGTTGCAACTTGAACAAAATAAAGAAGTTTTGATCTGTGAATTACTATGGCGTGTATCTCACTCCAAACCTCACCATTAGGAGATACAATGAGTGGTTCACCACATTACACATTTATGGCTTGGTTTTCTTATATAATTCCTGTCGAGTATTTTATCGGTATGAGAAATGACGTTGATACTGATACCTCACGTCATTTTAAAGATTGCCAAATGCAGCATACTAAATCCGAGCTATCAACCGGGAGACACCTCATGACAGAATGCGACAAGTACCGGGAATAGCGCGACACGTTAGGGATCAGTGGCGACCTGGGGTGGGATCGCGGTTCATTCTTTTGTGTTGTCGTTATCGATATCCAAAACTCTTGCTGCTATAGAGAGGAAATACTCTAATAGTAAGTTACTATCCTAAGAATGCACTCGATCAGATAAAACTAGCGATCTAAAGCACATCAAAACATTTTAATAATTACGGCTATGCATTCTCTCTCATGAGAGCAATTACAAAATAACGATAACGTAAGCGAACACGTTATGGAGAATCGTGATCGCACCCCTGGAATACGTTATAGGCAACGACTCTGATCGCCTCAGCCGAATGGCAGCATTCATTAAACAAGCTGTCTTATATCAAATTACCTATATAATAAATTTGAATATAATTACAGGGACCACACATAATACAATACATAATAAAATACATATAATAAAATAAAATAGGGTCCTAGATGAGCTTCACATTGAAAAAGGGGTATCAAATTGGAATTCTTAGAACGATTTGAATTTGTAAACTCTGCTGCCAACGGTAATTTCAAACTTTTAAATCAATGGGTTTTTTCCTTCCCATTCCCTACTATCAATACCTCTCATTAAACCGGAACCCCGAACCTGACCGTGTGACGCACGTCTCTGACGTAAAACTCTTGCAAGAAAACCCATCCTTCCCCCTCCTCTTCCTGTGGTACTGTATATTAACTCGCATGCCTTGTTTTTGTACCTTGATAACGACTGCAGGGCAGTTGAAACTTAGGCTGGTGTTAAAATATTAGTCTGGAACATACAAATTTTTTTGGTCATGTATATTGCCCACTTCCGCAAAGTTACGTCTGCAGCTATTAATGTAATATGCAAAACCCGAGCTCTCGATTAACTTTAAGCTACCTAATGTAATGGCTGCATTATGTGGCGGCTATCGTTAACCTTACTTACTTACTTTTCGACGCTACAGCCCTTGTAGGGCCTTGGCCTCTCCCGACAGTGTTAGCCCAGTCTTCTAGATCTTCTGTACACTTCCTCCATCTTTTTATTTTCATCTTTCTCATATCGTCCTCTTCATCATCCAACCATCTTTTCCGTGGTCTCCCTCTCAATCTTCTTCCACCTGGATGTCCTAGGTACATCTATTTGACCATCCTATCTCCAGGCATTCTTTCCACATATCCTAACCACCTTAATCTATTACTCTTAATTCCTGAGATTATATTTGGATGATGGTAGAGTCCCTCCAGTTCTCATTCACCAACTGATAGAGGATGCTTGGGAATCAGAGGAGATGCCTGAGTGGATTCTGGCAATTACCTGCCAAGTTCATAAGAAGAAGGATAAAACCAACTGGAAAAACTACCGAGGTATAGCTGTGTTAAGTGTGATCCATAAGGTCTTGGCCAAAATAAAAATGCTAGGAGGCTTACTAATTGGTGGAGCAGATTCTTGGAGACTAGCTATGTGGCTTTAGATAGGGTAGATCGATGACCATATCTTCATGATTAGGGAGATAATGGAGAAGTGTTACGAATATAATGTGGATTTCCACCAAATGTTTGTGGATTTTTGGCAAGCGTACGAGAGTGCATAGAGAAATAAACGGTGTCATGCTATGGAGAACATTGAATTCCCAACCAAATTAATACGATTGATACAAATGACTGTAAGGGATAAAATATATAAGGTCAACATGGAAGGAAACCACACTAAAGAATTCGAAATTAATCAGAGCTTGCGACAAGGTGATGTGCTATCCGCCATGCTCTTCAATGTGGTCCTGGATCGGGTGATGAGAAAAGCAGAAGTCAGTATCCCGGTTGATACATAGTTAAACCATACATCTCAAAACCTAGCCTATGCTGATGATGTCGATATGATATTGCGAAGGCTAACGTTAACCATACGTTATAAAACCGAGGCGTGATAAAAGATATTTTATGTAGCCTATTTGCGTTAACTTAAGCCGAACTCTATAATCAACAGAAAGTCAAAGCAACAGGCACACGTTTGGCAGTGTTTGTTCGTCATAGACTACGTCAAATGATCTTTTATCGAAAAGTTTTAGGTGATGAGATAAGATTGATTTCGATTCACATTATGGGGTTTTAATCATCTTGATAGGATAATACAAAGTCAATGGAAACTTCAAGCTTAGCGCAAGGATTAAGGGCAGAGGATTAACTTAAGAGTAATATTTTCTTTTTTATGATAAAGGAAGACGTCAGTGAATAACCCTGAGATGATTTTACATTTTGAATTGACGTAGGGAACTTAAAAAAATGCAGATACCATTGAGAGAGTGGTGGAATCCACCTTGGTCTTTCTACGAATGGCGACAGATTGCCTCTTTTAACGAAATGTTTTATGATTATCCGAGATCAGGTTAATCTTTTTCTTTCTTCGACCTCCCTCTGAATTCCCTCAGCCTTATTACTAGAGGTCTGTTAAGGAACATACGTCCTTCATACGGTCTCGATTGAACTTAATACGAGAGAATAATGTTGTCTCTGGGCAGATGTGTTGGAACTTATTCATAGTAAAAGAAAGAGTTCTTTGAGTTTTCCACTTTTTTGGTTCTTTCAACTAAAACGAGAGCTTAGCATTTTACATTCACTTGACTTTCACGTCACTCGGCTTCGCCTCTATCAAATTTTTTTCTTAATATACTTGCAGAATAGGGAGTAATATGATATCAAGCATTTTGAATCTAAAAACATAATTCCTCTTTATCTTTTGCTTTGCTGAAGAAACGTTATTCTCCATTCCAAAACTTGAAGTACCACGTTTTGACGACGTTAACGAAGTTTTACTTCCCAAGCGCTCTGTAGCAAAGCCAACACTTGCATTTCGTTGGTGACGGTTTCCTAGGTGAGAACTAATGATCAAATATGCTGACTTGCAAACAAATAGCATATATCACATTTTGGCGAAATACGTAATCAGTAACTTTACAATGATCTTTGATTAAATGTTTTGTTTTACGTCCGTTCTCTATCACACCTGAGCTTCCGAATAATGAGTAGGACTGGATCATCTTTGGAAATTTTGGGAGCCAGACTTGTCTGTTGTGAATGGCTGGGTATTATTTTCATAGAATCATTTAGGTAGTGTAGCTCTTAGTAGTAGTAGTACTCCTAATACTTGAATCCTTATCTGTTACCTAGTACATACTAACAGCACGCCTGTTTTCTAAATGGGTCTTGAGTCCCTGTCCATCTGTGTAGTTGTAGAATGCATGTATATTGAGGTCACTCTCCATTTTGATGACATCTCTAGTGTAGTGTTGCATGCTTGTGAGGCTTCGCCTCATGACAAGCATTAGCGATTTATGCTGATGCATAATTAGTCGTAGCTACACTAACTTTAGGGTATAGTGTAATGCATGTTGGTGATTACTCACCCCCTGCCACACACCCCTGAGGTGGCTTGCAGGGTATTTTGTAGATGTAGATGTAGAAGTAGTCATCTTTACTCTTATCTGTAATATCTGTATGTACTCTGTGCCTACGTCTTCTAATGGTAGATCTTCATCCCACATTTGTCACTCTGTACGTTGGTAGTGAAAGGGTTGGTAGTGAAAGCAGCGGTGGTAGACGCAAAAAATTGCTGTGGTGCTATTTAAACTGAGAGTGGAAACCTATCGTGTATGATTTTCTCATTCGCGGACAGTGATTTTGCTGGAAGCCACAAATAAGGACAAAATCTTCGTACGATACCTATGATATGCCTACGATAGTCTCGTTGAATCCGGGACGATATGAGATCTTCCATGTAACCCGGAAAAAACCTCCTTTAAGAAATCTCTGAAATGTGACCCGGCCACTTTCAAGACCTGGGCTCATTAGCAAAAATTCTATGAATTTTTATTTTTTTGCCATTTTTTCTACTTCAAGGAAGTAATTATTTACTCCATTGAAATTCTGTTCGCTTGCGAGGAAGACAACTTTTGAAAACAAAGAAGGAAAACAGCTATGGTGTTAATAGAAAATCATGTAACCAATAAGAAAGAAGTACAAAACACCTTCGTGCGTAGTGACTATTCGCACGATTTGTCTTGTCAGAGACATTGTCTTACGATTGGACAGCTGGAACAGAAGGGGATAGAGGATTTCGAAACTCCAAGGGAAGGCTCTCAAGTGTAATCGACGGATCGCGATAAAACTTCGTAAGGTGATAGAAAACAAAAAAATCATCAGATCGTGTTCCGAAAAAGCGTCCATTAGGCCCTAGTTTTCGAGATATTTGCTATAGAAATTTTTTAAAACCTACTGAATGATGCAGCCCGCAGTGCATCCACCTAACCCCTGTACCGTTCTCGGACTTACCTTCAAGGCCATCGATGGAGTGTATGGGTCACCGTATGACTCATAACCAAATTAATAGCTTTGGGTGCGGCATATCCTGTATTTCTCACTAGTCAGTACATTTCCTATGACGTTAGTAGAAGTTCAGGCGATCGTATGCTGAATTGACATTGCCTTGATGCCTTCAGTCGCAGAAGATGCTCGTCGAATAAAAACGCATATTGGCCCGTGGAGTGGGCATCCCTCGACATTAGACAGACAGCGCTCTTCCCTTCTTATATGGGAAAATCTTGAAAAATTTATGCTCCCCTAATTTTGTTCCTTAATTTTCCATGCCGATAACTTAATTATAAATCTAATTCATTAGTACTTGGAACACACGAAAACACTTGGCCGCCCTATTTAACTCTTCCGCAGTAATCGTGAATTATTAGTGCCGATTCATCATCTAGGGTTTTCAAATCGAGGACTGGTGCTCTATGGTATTTTATATACCTATTCTTAACTGCCTAAAAACAGTTCAGTAACAGCAATCACTAACACTATTCGTGGCTACTTGAAGGCGAAATCTATAAACCTTTCACTCAACTTCATCGTGGGCGTTGCTTCTACCTTGAATTCAAAATTAGGGGACGAGAAATGGGTTGGTGGCTGTTACTCGCTTCCTTCCTGGGATTTCGACCGCGAATTTTTCGGAAAAAGCAAAGTTCATGCAAAACCTAAATTGGAGAATATTGCCCTTAATCCGGTTATTTTCCTGATTCCTAGTCATAGGAAACGTAATTAAAATAAAGGCATAAAAATGTAGGGCCATGCTTGTGTATTTAGTTTTCTCAACCAGCGATGGTGAAAGAACACATAATTATACATACTTCATAATTGTAATTAATACATTACACACAACATAAAACAGCGATAAGTTTGACACATGAAAAATAAAATTACGTTATTTTCTTCAATTTTAATATCATTAATATTAATTGGTGATAACAAGAGAGCTTCAATTTTATTATTTCGTCACTATTGATATTCCTCAGTAAACAGTACGTAATACTCAGCTAAACTATCTCTATTTTCCAAACACCATTATCGATAAGTACTCCTGGAATGAACAAAATGTAATTCGAGGATGAATTCTGGATAGGAGTTGGTTCTATATGATGCAGTACTTCCCCTCTATCCCAGCCAACCGATGTTATGGTATTTGACGTGAGCATTAAGAAACATTGTTGTCGAAGAAATGTACATTGGATAAAATATTCACAAGGTTAAAAAAATGGTGGCAGAAAAACAATATCTTGCACATATGTGCGATATTCCACAGAGGAAATATCATATGCTTTGACCGATATTCGAACCCGGATCCCTCGATTTCGCAGTGTGCTTTCACCAGTGAAACTATCGAGGCGTCCTTCTTCCCTGTGGATTTCGTCATAGATACTGTCATAGAAGTTCACCACAAAAATGTAATCCATTGGTTATCTCCTGCCTCTCACTATTTTTCTTAAAACTCAAGATGTTAAATGGGTGGCCGTCTTCGTCTTATAAAATCTAGATAATATGTCGCTAGTTTGTGGAGTTTTGCTTGCGATCTCCATGTCACTCGTCGTAATTTCAGTTACGAATGACAACTCCAGAGCTGTTCTAACTGTGCGCGGCACGAGTGAATACACGTATCCCTTTGTGCAAGTATTGCAAGAACTCCCTGGAAAACGGAAAGTAACGGTTCTCAAGGGATTTCCCATCTGCGTCCCCTGGTAAACGAAGGCAAGGTACCCCACACCAAAACCGAGAAACCAAAGGGCGGAAGAAGGGTAAGGGGACTGCAACCATGAGTTAGACAGGAGAACCAAACTATGAGACGAAAAGCATAACGCTCTATCGATTGTGCTCCGCCCCTGAAATTTAATGCTCATCATCATCGCTGTTATTCCAATAAATATTTAATTATTTTTTCACTTCATTTTCATGCACGGCATTACTTTGCATTGCCCTTTTAAATAATATTCGTAAGTTCACTTAAATAAAGATGAAAATTGGAAGGTGAAGATTTTTTTACTTCAACAGTAATCGCAAAAACACTAAAACTCAGGAGAAAATGGCAACAAGGACATACACACACGGCTAATATCGTTTGCTTTACCCTTAGCCATGCCATGATACATACGAATTTCAGGCCTAGCCTTTCAGATGAGTCAACATTGGTCAAGAAATAGTGATGGATCTGCTTTTCTCCTTGCGCTTATGGTGGAAGCCCAAAAGCTGAAGTCAAAAAAACACCTACTGCGGGGTCTGACAACGATTGTACATACGCAGCCGCAATAATTTCTCCTTTATTACCATTTATTGCGCGTAACTCGAATGTAGAAGTGCACAGTTTTACTGCAATGAAAAGTGGGCGCACATAATTTGATTGAGATAAAATCCAGTAAACAGAAATAGGTTAGTGAAAGGAATGAATGCATAATTAAAAGATAGGATTGGATTTGATTTAAAAATTAAAAGTCTGGCAATAATAGATTATTTTAAATTGCAAATACATAGTATAATTTATATACTACTAAAATAACTAAGCAGAAAATTTGTGACTATAGAAGGAAAAAAAATCGCCTACAAGGAGGTTCAAATCGGAGGAAAAATATTGGTAGCCCGAGAAGTTACCACTCGATTGAATATTCTCGTGAACTCAGGGCATTTAAACTGAAAGATATATAATATGCCAAAGTATGTACGGCGGGTTGCATCTCTCCAGGGTTTAAAAGAAATTTTTCAATTGCAAATATCTCGAAAACTAGGGCCTGATGGACGCTTTACCGAAAACAAGTGTGTCTAATGAATTTTCGTTTTCTATTAGCCTACGAGGTTTGATCGTGATCCGCCGATTACCATTGGGTGACTTCCCTGTCAGTGTTGGAGGCGGATGCTGAAGCGATAGGGTCATAAACAAGGACGGATAGGGTCAAAAACCTGCTAAGTGTATGAATGGAAAGAAGAGGTGAAAACTCGAGGGCCTACCGATAGACAAATACAGACAGCCACTAAAACTTGGTAGTAAGCAGAAGAGCAAAAATGACATAAAGGAGTTACAAGGTAGAATGGTGATCTGCAGTCAACCAATCTTAGGATTTAACGGCCAATGACGAAAAAATTCTAGAACGGAAGCAATTGTTATTATATGGACATATAAAGATAACGCTGGAGTGCAGACTTCGAAGTGTGCTTTAATTGGAAAAAGAGAAGGCAGAGGGACTGGCCATGTACTAGATGGAAACAGAGTGTGACGAGAGCAATTTAAGTGTGAGAAAGAGAGTTACGTGAAGGCGACTAGGAGAACAGAGAGCCATTGAGGAAGAAGGGATGCAATAAGTGACCGCTACGGCTGTAAACATAATCGCTGACTTTGGACATTATACAGCGCAAAAAAAATAGTACTCTTATTTTGATTTCTCAAGCTATAACATGAGCGTTTATCATCTTTCGACGACAGATTATGGGCTATTCATTTTTATTCATGAACTCTGTTCGTTTAATAGCGGTGAGAATCCCGCCCTTGCCATCCAGATTGGGGCTGAAGGTCGAGGTTCTTTTTTTTTTTAGAGAAGCGCTAATTGCACATCGGATGACCCATTTATTTTTCTCATTACTGACGTATGATATAATAAAAACTTTATCGGGATCCGGCAGTGTTACTAATCTTGCTGAGGTCTGGAGAGTATATTTTTAAAATTAACTAGCTTTTATCGACTTGGAGAATTCTTCGACGCACACTTATAAGACGCTCTGTAAGACGTTGCAATGGAGATAAGCTTGGGGTGTTTTAGTCATCAGCCAGGAGAATTGAAGAGGAATAAAAAAATGAACCATTAAAAAAATGGGTTGCCAGGAGAATGGTTTTTGGTGCGCTATAATTTCCGTGCTGGCGTTATCTTAGTGTGCCGAAAAAGTAATTATTCCTTTACCTACCTATTTAAAGTGTAATCATTATTTTTATTCCGTTTAATTTATTGTACCTACGTTCATGGAATGCCTACCCATAATATATTCTTTTCTATTCGTAATATACTTCTTCAAACTATTTATTTATCAAATATATAAAAGCACAGCAGTTAAAGTGTATCTATATCTTCCGATAAATTTCCAGAAATCGCTACATTAGTCTGTTCTTGTTGCTATAGTGCAGTGCCTGAAATAACTTTTTGGAATCTATTTCCCCCTTGGTAGACCTGGAGTTATTTGACATCCAAGTCACTATCTTCGCCTCCTACGATTACTGGGGTTGGTTAAAATTTTAAGAAATAATTTTTGCATCACGTACTTAAAAATTCTCAGTGGAAAATTAACACATATCGTCGGGAGACATAAGTTTCGGAACATTGGTTTTTTTGTATTTTTTAAATTTTCATTCACATTCAAGTTTCATTAAAAAATTAGGGATTTTTTAGCATGCATCAAGTAAATATAATGATATTAATGTCACAACAGTTATTTTTTATGACTGAACCTCTCAATAGTCAACAACATTAACGCATTTGAAGCTTAAACATGAGTTTTTTTCACACCTTGATCTGAAAATGATTTCATTAGCGAGTTTTTTTTACTATTTTAAAAATAGTATCCCGTGGAATAGATTTGACAATAACTGCGAAAACACAAGCTACACACCGTTAAATTTAATACGTGATCTGTAATTCAAAACTCCTCATTTCGTATGTCTCCGTGGAGATCACAGCCACACCAAATCCCATAGAAAGCGGCCTGTATTTTGTTGCAAATATCTCGATAAATGGTTCGATAAGTGGATAATGATATTTCGATATCACCTTGAAGATGATTTTTTTGTACATCATCATCACAGTAATCTAACTCAACGGAAGGTTTGAATTGAAGTGAGAAAATAATACTATGCAGAGGAAGAGAATAGGCTGCTGGCGTTTGAAATGTGGGACTGAGGGAAAATGGAGGATGTGCTATGGACGGAAAGGAAGACGAACGAGGAAGTACTTCGTATGGTGGGTGAGGAAAGCAAAGTGATGAAGGAGGTAAGATCGAAGCAGAGTATGTGGTTGGAATGGGCAGTGACGGCCATGATGGAGGGGAGGATTTTGAGTAAGCGGCAAAGGAGAGGAAAGCGAATAGGCTACAGCACGCGGCGGCCATGGTTAGGGGGGAGCGTCGCAGACTCGCAATAACCCAGTAAGGCTGCTGCCCCACCGTGCGCTCTCGACATCCGGTGGTGCCGGCAGCGGGAGGACTGAGGACATTTTATTTACAGATCTCTCGCTTGGAGTTAACCTTTTTACGGTAATTTTTTTAACGCAGGGAGGCTAATTGTCGGCTACAAAAGAGAAAAGTAGGTGAAGAGTCACAGCTCAACCACAATTTGCTCCAGGAGAAGCAAGTACTCGAGCGAATAGCATCCTTTAAAGGCATCAGGGCATTGCCTGTAGACGCTCATGCACTTCTCGCACCTTGTAGGCGGGCAGGATCAGGGTGCTGCTGCAAGTATTGGGGCTCAGAAAGGTTAAACTTGTGTCAAGCACCGAAAAAAGTTCTAGTAATGCCGTTTCGTAGCTTAGTAGTCCGGAAAATATCGGTTTAAGGCGAGTTTAGTACGTGATGTGGCACTTTATGACCTTCTAGTGGACCAGGATCAGAACGGGAGCCTCGGGAGGATACCGGACGCCTTTCACAGATGTAGAGCACTAAAAACAGGTTTGCCGGAAAAAAGAACGCCTCTCTAGCTCTTCTAGTTACCGAGTAGCACGAATTCCAGGAAAACTCCAGTATTTCCAGGTTTTTCCAGGACATTTTCGAAATCCCACCTAGGAGTGCTTAGGACTTTTGATATTTTCATCTCAAAGGGGTCCTGAATATATCTCAAAAGGAACACCTTTGTTATTAATTATTTCCGGGTTCGGTTCAAATTTTGTTTATTTCTCCTGGGCTATTTAGATGGCTGACTCCGCCATCGTCTTAAGACAACCAGCGATGCCAGTACATATTTGGGATCCTTTTGAAGTAGGCTGAAAAATCGAGTTAGAACGCGTGCAGCGAAGATCGAAAAGATATGTTAAAGGCCGTCATGATAATCTCGTTATTTTTACGGACCCTTTGCAACAAATAGGGTGGGAATTGATTTCAGACCGTCTATTAAAATTTTAGACAAACTATTATGTAAGTTCCAAACCTATTTATTTCCTGACGTCGTTGACAACATTTTACGTAATCCAACATACTACGGTAGATTATCAACAATAGCATATTAGCACGCCGTGCAAGTCTTCTGAATAACTCTGGCATCCGTGTCCATTTATGTAGTTGCCAAATACATTAATACGAATAGTTCCTTTAGTATCGTTGGCATGCTTATAGTGCACTACGTTTTTGTGAAGTTTAGCCTCCTTACAAGTAAAAGCGGGTTTTGCTAATTCATCAATAGTCGTAGTTACATTAACTTTAATCGAGTATTGTGTACTGAATGTTGGTGATAAATCCGCTTGCAGGGTATTGCGTAGATGAAGGTGAACCTTGTGCTGAATACTCCAAGCGTGCATCGGATCTCATCCGAGTGTGGGGAGGTCTACATTGGTGAGACAGGCCGGACGATCGAGACTCGGATTAAGGAACTCTGGTGCATCAGACTAGGCCATCCGCAAAAATCAGTGATAGTGAAACACAGTCTCGGCACGGACCATCTTATCTCGTTTGACGACGCTAAGATACTTAGCCGATCCAGAGGCTTTTGGGTCCGCTTGACAAAGGAGGCGATAGAGATCCGGATGGAAACAAGAAATGCTAACCGCAACACTGGTTTCGTGCTGAGCAAGGCATTGACACCCGCGCTCCAAAAAATTAAGGCGGATAGGGTTAAAATTGGCGCACGACAATTAGAAGTATCTAGACCAAGGCAGTGAATATATAAGGCGGCAGAATTGTCCAACAGTCATAGGTGAAGTTGAAGGCGATGGCGGAGGCAGTTATCGAAACGTTCGCAACGAAATACCTGACCTTGTGGAAGACCCAAGATGACTTCACTAACGGTATAAAATAGAATAGAATATATATTTATTATGCTCTGGGTATCACCCTTGGAGCAATTTCTATCACAAAAAATGAAATACTTGGCTTAGCAAAAAGCGCAAAAATTTGATATTGTTTATGCGATGCAATTCATGAAAACAAAGATATTGATACAATGATTAGATACAAAACATAAAAGGGGATAGATAAGGAAACAATATTGCAATTTGCAGGCTGTAATTTATTATGTACATTAAGTTATATTTTTCTTTGCATTGAGTAGATTCATTAATAATATATTTTTTAATATAATTTGCAGGCTTTAATTTATTAAATATTTACATAAAGTTATATTTTGCGTTGCATTGAGTAGAGCCATGTATTATATATTTTTAAATGTATAAATTGAACCATTATGTTTTAAGTTATCGGTCAGAGAATTCAAAAATTTAGAGGCAGTAATTAAGAACGTCTAAATATAATTAGTTGTTCTAGTAATCGGATTACGTAAAGAACAGTCGTTTGTTCGAGATATCTTCTGGGTAGTTTCTGACTTGACCTTAAACATTTTTGTAAGGTAATTAGGGATTTTCTCCATAAAAATATTAAAGAGAAGGTTGCCTAATAAGTATTTTCTGCAGTTATGGCGTACGCCGGAAAAAAATAAATCTTACAAATTCTTCATTCGTCACGTAACTCTTTCATCATGTAAGTAGTGATTAAAATCCGGCTAAAACATGATAAAATATTAGCGAAATAGCTAATATTTAAATTGATGGCTATTGGTGATGACGGAGGATATTATTTTAACCCGGACTAAATCTCTGGAACTGATAGTATTGTCGAAGGAAGGGAGATACTCAGCCGAATTTATAGGCGCAAATATTCCCTATTCCCACGACCCTTAATGACTAGACTACAGAAAGAATCAGAGCGCGGTAATAAGGCACTCCGTTAAGACTTGCGTACTTATCCTCTTTAAATTTCTTTTCCCCAAACCGTTCTCTTTTCATGGCTTGTGCCCTTAGACTCCCTACTACACATCCTTGTGGTGGCTGTGGTGCGTTAATGTAGAATTTAATATAGTTCTATAAATTCGATGTTCCTCATCGAAATGTTGTTCGGTTTTCTTTCAGGTACATCGGATAAGTCAGTGTCTGAGAAAGGCATGGAGTGTTTTTCCTGCCTGAAAATAAATTCAATTTTTTTACTTGTCCTTGGGCGTGAGAGGAAAAGTAACTTTATGAATGTTAAGTTGATCTGCTCTCTTTAAAATCAGTAAATGACACGGCTTAACGCAGTAGCGGATTTCATTGTGAGGGGACCCCAGGTGGTAGAACTGAAAATGGCCCTGTATTTGAGAAATTTACCAATAATAATAGTAGAATACATAAATATATACAGAAAAAATGAAAAAAAATTAGTTTTTTTTTTTTCATAAAATTATTTATTTTCATAATTTTTTAGACCGCGTACAAAACATTACTTGCATGAATATAAAAGAAGCCTCTAGCTGAACGAGTATTTAAGTTATTATGGGATTTAAGTGGCCTACTGACTAAACTAGGAGCGTATGGAGGAGTATACATATGCTGAGGTATAATACCGGAGCATCGGTGACTACCCAGGCGAAAAGAAATAGACACTATAAAGAAAATAGCCAAATTAAGTCAAGCTGCACTTTTACATAATAATTCTTAGCCATGATATTATCAATTAAACCAAGTTTTTAGCTATTATATTTCCAATTGCCTGATATGATCGTATTAATATCCTTTTTTTCCACTGTGCTCAAAAGTTTAACAACATTCGGGGAGTCTGCGTTGAGCATTAGTCAAAGTAATTTTTGTCGACCAAATGAGGGAGAGACTCTTCAATCAATGTTAATGTTTATGCACTAGGAATGGGATGTGATTTCACCTTCTGTCATTTTTTTCACGTTATACTTTATTTTTGTCGAGTCACAACGATTTTCTAACCTCAGAAGTTATGAACATTACTCACCTCAAAAGCACTAATATTATCTTAACTTTGGTGAACAAGTGGGAACCAATTTCTCCATTGTGGCAGGCCGTTGTCCAAATAAGGTTCTAGCGTCAGCATCAGGGACTATGTGATGCTCTGAACAATAGCTTTTCAGGCAAAGAATTACTTGTGAAACGTCTCCTTTCATTAATGAGTTGATGTCCTCATCCTAGTGGAATAGTACAGAACCTGAACGCAGTTCACTTCATCTACATACTACCCTGCAAGCCGCCTCAATAGGCGTGTTGCGGGGGGTGTTAGGACACCAGCCGTCTACATATAAAAAGGAAACGCTCTAATGAAATTACGCCTAGCATTTATTAAAGTCCCTTATTCTTCGGGGGAAAAACGAATTCCCACACCTATCCGTTCGGCAAAATATTCTCTTAATTTATCGTTTCTGTCGGACCTGGAAATATAATGGGGTTCTAATATGATGTTCTCCGTGTCGCTCTTAAAGATATCTATTCTTAATTGCTCAGGTAATCTAAGCCTAGCGCGCAGCCTCCGAGTCTCTAGCAGTTCACTTCTTGCAATCTAAGGCGATGGTATATAAATTGTCAAATTATTACGAGGCTAATTGCAATTGCGGGTTAAGAAACCGCTATGTTTGCTCACGGCGTGTAGGAAGACGGCCGAAGGACAATATATTCCGCGGACACGCGCTTATTGTTAAAGATTCGCAATTCGTCTCAGGTTCGTAAATTGTACAAGAAGAAATGAGAGGCGTGCATACTTCAACGCCGAGGTGAATCCAGTGCGGTTTAAGACAATAGAGGAACAGCGACGTTGTTGGAATATTTTCTTTCACGTGTCGCCGTGTTTTATTTGCGTCGATGCTCTCTGACTATTCTTAACTTGTGAGATGCAGTCACTGGACGAAATAAATAAGGAACTCTTGGGAGTGGCCTGAATTTATTCCCTGGCGACGGAAGAGCGGTTTGGGGTAGGCACGTGCCCAGACTACTTGTCTTAGGAAAAGGGATGGGGTCGTTGTGCGAAAACTGATGGTAAGAACCGTGTAAAAAGTGCGGAAAACCCTCCATCTGTATACGTGAACAGGATCCTACCTTTCGATGTTCTTTTTTAATATTCATTGTCGCAAAATAAATTAACACTCATAGTTGCTATGGCATTGGTAGCATGTAGTGTGGTGAAGAAGGATCTGGTGCTTTCCTGGAGTATTATCTGGATAAAGTCTTCTCGGGTTTTCAAACTGGGTAAGATATTCCATAGTTTCCAACGTTTTGTGGTCTGATATATTCCTCGTCACACGAGGGGTTAATATTGGTGGCGTCGATTCAGTGAATTATTATTTCCTCATTTGCATATAAAGTATACAGAAAACATAACAAAACAATGGATTTAAAAAACAAAACGAAAAAAATGCGGACCTCGCTGTAGGCTTTCGCCTCTTCATGAATTTTGGAGTGAATCTGTGAATTCTATTTGAAAAATCTACGGTAGTGTTATTGGTCTGGTATGTATATGCAATTGCAATCATGTTTTGAGCCTATATATTGTAGAATGTTTCATTAAGCAAATAGGAAAAACGGATAAAATGTCCGATAATTTAGTTTTTAGAAACGATAAAATGGAGTCAATTAAATATTTGAATCCTTAAATACTGTTATACAAATTATTTGATCGGTTATAGTTAGTAATGTGTGGTTTGAGAATACAGTCTTGTTTACTGCGTACATAACCCAAGAAATATTTCATTTACAAATGAAGGCTGAAACTCCTACCACTTTCAACATTTAAATTGTCTTGCCTCCGGCAAACCTGGACCCACTTCGTCCGTGTAGATGTATCAATGGGACATCTAAAAATATTTCTTCCCTTATGTGCTTTCTTGCACTGGTGCTGCACCCAAGTACCACTCGAGTATGAAATACACAATGCACTCCGTGCCCAGCTAGCGCTTGATGTAATTCAAACTATGTCACAGCGATCGAGCCAAGCCATGTGCAACGACCTACATAGCATTAGTAGTACCATGGTTGCAATGTATATGGCACCAGCATCAACATCCCTAATGATGAGGAACATGTTGGAACTCGAAACTATGGATTATGAAACTATGAAACTATGGTCGCAAACTATGGATTCTCTAACTCCATTGGAAACTCGAGAAGACTTCATCCATATGAAGTTCTCTCGGAGTTTTCCGCGGCGATTAGATGAATGTCCCATTCTTCTTCCGGGTATCTGCGGCGTCGTTGTGTTTTTCTGACAACGTTTCTCCTCCCGTCCTGGAGGCGTCTTCAGGTCGAAGATGTCTACGCTACATTTTAGTCCGACTTTATACTGGAGCTGGTCGCATCTGATAGGCTGTCAATTATTGCGGAAAAATCACTTTTCGCGCCATTTCTCATTTCTTTACGCGCCAATACCCTCCTCCAAGTGGTAGTTAGGTTGTAACCATCATCTCTGTTGAAATTTTTGGGGCATTTGGCAATTTCGATCGCCTCCCGTATCAGTCGTGGGAAGTATCGGCTCTCCCCGCTCAGAACTTTGGTCTCTTCGAAAGGTACTCTTAGGCATTTTGTCATTTTCTAAAACAAAAGCCTTAAGAATCACAACTTCCTTTTTCCGCCGATGTTTCGCCTTTTTATTAATGAGGCTTCTTCAGGGCTACAGTACAATGTAAGGAATACAGTTAATAATAATTATAATACTACAAACATAAAAAAGTTTTCAATCATAAATTGAGTACCTCAAAGGATTAACTTTCTTACTCCGACAATGGTAACACAAAAACAAACTCTTCTTCTTAGTAACAAAATCAACATAAAAAACAAAACCACAACGGAAAACCAACCTAAAATTAAAAATATATATATAATAAGTGAAAATTAAAATATTTAAAATGAATAGTTTACAGCATCAAATTAACAATTACATATATCGTAACTTCAAATTTTGAATGTATATTACATATTTTACGAATATAAAAAACATATTCGTATTGAAATTCTGGAGAACACTTCATAATACATAGAAAAAAAAAGACTTTTATTATAGGAGATCAAATTATGATAGATTTTGCTTAAATTCTGTATATCCGATCTATGGTTACAAACTGAAGGATTTATTTATGATGTGGACCATTTCTTTGAATAGCCTCTTCTGAAGGTTCGATTCAAAATCTATAGGTTTAACTTCGTTAAAGTTGAAATTCTGATTATTTTCTAGAGCATGGTTAGTCAAAGCACAGGTCCCGGAATTTGTTTTAATTGTCCCGGAAGTTGAGTTTCTTAAAAAAGACATGACCAAACCTCCATCAATTAACCAATGTAGTATTACAGTGGTCAATAACTATTCAAAGCAGTTTTCCAAAGAATAACATTGTGAAAAAACCAGGTTTCCGGCTCAATATTCAGTTCGCCATGAGATTACTTAGGGCAAAACTAGATAGCTGGATATAAATTGCTCTTTTGGTGTGAGAGAAGTACCTAGTCAAAACTTACATTCATTGCATAAACTGCATCTTGTTGAAATGTCCGGTCAGTGGCTGATTTCGTTGTTCGCGGGACTGTTGTAAAACCAAAAAGTGTCCGATATAATTTATTTGATAAATTCACCACTGTCACGTACAAGGTTTTAAACGATGCACATACATAATGATTCATACATTTTAAATTAATAGTGCTTCTGATGAAACACTACTGCTATACTAAAACTTACAGTATTTTATGTTTCGTTTACCATTTATTTGACCGCATTCAAAAATGTACTGGTAGGTAGGTATGCATAACACTGGTTCATTTATACACGTGGGGAACGCTGAGATTCTGATCTCATAATGTGCGCGGTGGATTCAATAAAAATTAAGATTTGTTTAATTAAAACATTGTTATGCAAATCAAATATAGGATTATTGGCTTGGTATTCTGTGGGCCCCTTACGGTTTCATCGGCCGTGGACGGCCGCCCAGTCCGCCCATCGTTAAATCCGCCACTGCGTCTGGTACTTGAATATCTAAGTCGTGTTAAAATTCAAATAATGGTATGGTATGCAGTCAAGTGCACGGTTGCAAGCTATGCCTAACTCCAGCATGGACGTTTGGTAAGAAAAAAATTCCTATAGGTCCGGCCTAGAGGCACAGATATATTTCGAAGTTTTTTATATAAATTGTTTCAGACAAAAGTTTTTGATAATATTTAGACGATCTACAATCACATTGAACGAATGTAATATTTTGCCTGCTAATGAAGTTATGATTTTTTTTAATCAATCATAGTGTTTATACAATGGGGTTGCGAGAATATGTTTCCATTTTTTCTGGAAAACGGTTAGGTCAGATCAAAAGATGTGAAGGACTATACCCTAACGATAATTCCAAAGAATCGCTGAAGGCTGTTGTGTTGTGGAGTATTGAAAATACATGGTAATTTCGTGTACTCCATGTCTATTTCTCATCCAGTGATATTCAGTGAGTTAATGCGCATTAATAAATCAGTTTGTCTTGGTACGAACATAAAATCTTTTACAGGAATAGGTAGGCGTGCTTTACTTGAGAAATGAATCGTAATGGAGGTTACTCGTTGGTTTTGTGGATAGACGAGGATAGGTTTGTGTTCATGGCGACTTTTAAAGTAAATGTCTTTTATAGTGGACACATATTAACCTATATTCCTCATTTATTGTGTCAATATTATGCGAACTAAAAAGAAAGCCACAGTTTAGTTTCTGTAGCATTTTAGTGAAAGTGCGTTACGCGATGTCCTGTGAGAATAGTGGTGAGAGACATTGAGCATTATTTGAAAAAGCTAGAGGTATTTCCATCATAAAAGCATCTTGAATGTGTGGTCATAGGCTTAAGAAATGGTTGAGATAGTCAAACTTAGATGAAGAAGAAGATATGTATTCGGTCAAAATCTTGTTGCATGCAATGCTCGACGTTCAATTGGCTTGATTTTTTCTCTTAGATTTAATCGTTTGAGATGTCAAGCAAAATGTATGTATTTAAATGAAACCTATTATCAAGACGGACAGGGATATTAGGTGTAAAAAGAATGCTTTAGTGTAATAATAATATATATTTTTATGCCAAATACCGAGTAATAATACATATAATTTTGTAATAATACACTAATAATGGAGATTTACAATGTATAATTTTATATTAATACTAGCGGAGTGTTCCAGTTGAATTTGAACGGGTGTGAAAAACATTGAACTTATATTTAAAAAAAAGCACAAAACCTTAAGAAAAACTGTCAGCGTGATCATTTGAGGAGTTCTTAACCTATCTTGTATGTTGTGTTCGTTGTAGTAGACACAATGACCGTTTTCCAGGTGCACGGAGAGATGCGTGACTATTGGTCCTCTTTCATGCACGGGAAACCCAGAAATGTGCCACTCAGACTCATTACTACTTAATAAATAGCACCTAGGTTGATAGATGGTCACCTCGTCCCTCCGGTTCTCTTGAGTCGTCTTCTGAGTGATTAGTAGCTTGATGGCTTCCCTTGTGTATATAAATATATTTGCATTCAAGACTTAATTTAGTTGAGCAATTCAACGTTGATATGTGCATTGAGTATCTTAAACAGGATAGGAGAGTAGAGTATAATCCAGCGGTTGATCAAAAGGAGTATTTGAAGCAGCAGCCATGTTTATTTGACCTATGAATCCTCCATCGCCCGGATTGTACCATTGGCATAAAGGGTAGCCATAATCATTGGTTTCGGTTGATAAACAAAAAAAATCGATGGTGATTCTTAGTTCACTAGTCGATTTTCATGCACCGATGTCGTTCATTGCGCAGAATTTCAGTTCTTCTTTCGGGTAAGAAACATGTAGTGACGTCATTATAATTTCCGCCATCTTAAAACAGATTGAAGTTTCGAAATAGATGGGTCTATATGTGAACCAGATTTATAGCTGGTTGTCCGTAGTTTGGGTTAGGATGAAATGTGTGCGATTCTTAGCTTAACCCGAGAAACACCAAGTGGAGATGCTCATGAGATCGCTGGTGGGTATGTCTTTGAGCAACCTTTGCCATTTTTCATGCAAGGACGCATTTACTCGCAAAGAAGACATTCCTCTTGCTTTAGAAGATTGATTCGAAAGGTTACTCTTTTTATAGCAGGCATGTTGATGGGTATATTTTTAAGTCCAAGGAGGGGAGAAACAGCGGCGACTGGAAGTCTTGAATAGGAAACTCAATGATTGAGTAAGTTTACTGCACTTTAACACTTTGAAACATATATAAATATTTTATATTGTTTATGATGTGGGAATTGGTCTAAAAACAGTTTGCACTCATAATGGAGGCAGACAGGTCCACTACGTATAATACATCTGAGTATTAAACGAAAATAAACAACGCCGTATTTGTTGTAGCATCAGAGGCATTATTACCATTACTATTCGCTGCACATTAATATTCTTGCACGTTTAATTCCTTTATGTGTATCGTTTACTACGTAAGTGTTCTCTCATATACATTCAGTGCCCCTATGAGAGCTACTTTGAGAATAGACATTGAAGAGTATACTTGTTGTAAATATGCATTGAATATATCGATTACCCCCCGAAGCAATCTATCATGGGGCCCTTGGGACTTTGAGCTCTTCTCCTACAGATTTTATTTCTACGTGCTATCATGGGCCTGCAGGAAAACGTGATATTTAAATTCTAGAGGCGTGAATATCCTTTGACAATCAAATCTCTGGTTGTCAAGGAAATTTGCTATTGTTGATTTCAGAGAAATATGTGATATTTTCAGAAAAAATATGATTTTCAGACAACTACGAAGCGTAAAAGAAGAACGATTGAAAGAATTAGAAACTTCATTTATTCAGCCATCCGTTAAAAAAATCCCAGCCCTCTATCTTTAGTGAAAATAATTTTAAAAAGCAAAAACTATAACCACTGCACCGAACCCAATGCTTAGCACGGACCACCAGGGGTGGCTTTTTAATATAGCTTATGTTACACCCAGATACATTTTCTTTCTACATGCCAAATTTCAGCTCAATTGGTTCCTTATTGTTTGCATGATTGAGGAACAGGCAGACAGACACCATTACATTTTTATATAATAGTATGATGATGATAATTAATTTAACTTATTAACTTCTGGAGGAGATTAAGATGCTGGGTAAGAGTGGAAGGGGAAAAAAGAGAATAAGCTTTATGAACGGGATGAAATGAGGTAGGATGTATGCAGGGATGAAGAAAAAGTTTTGATAGGATATAGGGCCATGCACATGTAAAACTGTATAGGGATTTTAGTCTCTAACATTTAGACCTAACTTGAACGTAGATTACCCAAAGAAAAAATATAAACTCTCTTTCTTTATAAAGTTAGATTATTTTCTCATAATTATGTGAAGGCCGTGTATGTATTATGAATGCGTTTGAATTAGTCGTCGTAGTTTCACTAACTTAAGGGTATAGTGTAATGCGTATTGGTGACTACTCACCCCCTACCACACACCCCTGAGGTGGCTCTCAGGGTAATTTGTAGATGTAGATGAATTGAAGCTTCTATAAATCATTTACAATTTATCAGTCATGTTTTCTATTGCCTGGAGTTAGGTGTAATGATTTCTATCTTTGTTATCCTATAAATAACCTTGTAAGGTAGATATTACAGGTTACATAGCCGATCTTGTTACTTCGTAATATTATTGATAGTGAAACGAACTTAACTTCCACAGTTTATTTCAGAATTTACAACCACTTTCGGCAGCTACGCCATCTTCAAGTTCGTTGAGGTGTATCAGTATTGCGGAACAATATATGTATAGGTCTGACGATGAGTGGAATCCACACCATTCCCCTCAGACCTATACATATGTATATATGGTTCCGGAATACTGATATACCTCAATGTGCCTGAAGAGGGAGTCACTGCCGAAACCGGTTGTGCATTCTGAAATAAACTGTGAAAGTTACCAAGTTCATTTCACTATCAATACGACAACCTTCCTCCCAAGTAAAACTGTCAACTTTTGAACTTATTTCGTAGTATTATATTTTTCTTTTAGGCGAAGATAAAATAAGACAGCGAGTATAAATTGCAGTAACAAATAATAGTGTGCTTATCCTCGATCAGATATGGAATCGTGTTATGTAGAAAAGTAAAGCAACTACCTAGTTTCAATCCGTCCCTTTGCGTAGTTGGCACTTTTCTTGTCCGTAATTTGTGTGTGCAACAGTTTCACGGGATACTTTCATCGGTTCATGAGCTAGCTCAAATATACTTCTTCTTTCAGAAGGTCTCGTATTGGTTCAATCTGTTTGACTTAGCTGTCCTTTTGATGAAATTGATTTGCCAAAAATAAAAACAATTACTTTTTAAATGATAAATTCTGTTTTCTTCGCATTGTTCTTTAATATACAGCCTGTCCATCAATTAGATAAGATGGTGTATGCTTTTGATAAGTGAACTCTTTGATTTATGAGCTACCCATGGCTTTTGTGTTATGCTGATTCCTCCCGATAAAAAGTTGATCATAGGCTTCTCAATACAGCTGTGTCGTCTGAATATGAATCGCTGGGCAGTATGATCAAATTACGGTTTAAAGATCCTAATAATATGTTAGCATACCCATTCAGCATCAAATATTTATCAAATAACTTCTAAACTATGCCTTCAATCGCGTCGATAGTACTTGGAATATTTACAAGATGTTAAAATAATATCATATTTTATAGAACTCAAATATTTTGTCTTCCGTCGCCAGCGTAGTAATAGTGGGTAATATTATTTACATTCCATCACTATAATAACAATTTTTGCTGAGTGGACAATTTACTGGAATCTTCATGTAATATTAAATGTCAAACAGACACGCACATGTAAATAAATGACCGGATATAAATGTTATCAGTCCCTGCTGTATTCTCGAGGAGCTAACTGCTCTGTGTTACTCTCTGCACTGCTAGTTGGCTAGTCGGATTCCTTAACAGTATTTATCTTTTATACCGTCAGTTACTTTATAACAATGTTTACGAAAAACCCCGTAAAGACGTTCAGAAACGTCTTAAACATTTTTGTCTAGATATTTTGTAGATATAGGAAAAGCGGACATTGAAAAATATACTAAAAGTGTAAGATACAAGTTTTCACAAGATATTTCGTAGGTGCAAGGAAAAGATTTTATAGATTTTTTAGACATAAAAAAACATTTTCTGTGGTTAGGTTAGGGAAAAAATGAACGGTATGATTTCTTAATTAGTATCTTATGAACAGTGGCTAGGGTTAGGACAGTTTAAGAATGGTTTGGAATATTGTAGCCTGTGAGCTGTCTAGTTACCTGAGGAGTTTTGAACAAGATTTATTTTATATTTATTTTTACATCATGCTTTTCAACCTACCCATACAGCAGAAACAATTTACTACATATCTACAGGTTGTCTTTCAGGTTTTCGTTATTTTGAATTTTTACAAGATGTCTAGAAAATATTTTACTTATTCAAAAAATTGAAATTTTTTTATTCAAATAAACATATTATTACGCTTCATAGTAAGCAAGGTTATTTGATTTTTCATGCTTTTGATACTCTCCAAGTGGGAAGTGCACTATAATGGTCATCAAATGAAAGAAAGTGTAAAACACGCATTTGGAGGCTGTTGAGTTAATGCTGTCCCTGCTGTATTCCTTTGTTAAGTATTCTTATTAGCAGTAGTAATTACCGATATGCCTATATACAGCTTGAAACAGTGAGTCTAGTGCTGTAAATTTATACATTAAGTAATACTCTGCGATCCACCACAAGGGTGTGTGGCAGTGGGTGAGTTATCACCGACATGCACTACACTATTAATGCATTAGCAAAAACCTGCAAAATCTTGTCAGGAATTGATATTCCACCAACATGCATATAGCTATAGGTGCACCATCAGTGTTAGAATAACTATTCGACTGTATTTAGCAACTACATAAATGCACGGAAATACAAATGCTATACTGAAAAAAAAACGCTAGAGGTTCTGTTAATACTACGTATCAGATTAAGAAGCAGGCATTAGGGATCCAATCAACAAATTAGCTGCACTGCCCATCGACTAACCAAGTTTACAGTTTCATTTCCATCTATTATGGTCTCTTATCGTTTGCGGGAAAAATGGCATTTTTGACCTGTCTGTTCTCCAGACTATTTCCCTAACTTTATTCTCATGATATTATCTCATGATGCTGGGCTTCGTAAAATATTATAGGCGTCGTCAGAAAGTAGATCGGATTTGAACTTGCATAAAAGATTTAGTCCAACTCTTAAACGACAGTCTGAAAGCGATTCCCATCCCTGCTGTTGCAATAGGCTAGTAACACTAACGAAGTTATCATAACGGCCTTTAACCAATCTTCGCTATACGCGTTCTAACTCGGTTTATTAGCCTACATCATCAGGGTCCCAAATACTTGCAGCGTATTTCAAGTGGGTTCAACGAGGGAGAAATAGCCAATTTCCTTTACTTTATCGTCGCATTTGCCAAGTACTCTTTATACAAATTCCAATTTTTCGATTAGCTTGTCCATTTATTTCCAGGCAGCACAGTTAGGCCTGAAACCAATAACTTCAGTTCTCTATTGCCTTTCGTCATTGGAAAGGAAAATAAAAGTGTACTTAAAATCTTATTCATTCATGCCAATTTAATCTAAAGAAAGTTTTACTGGAATAGATTCGAACGCAAATAGAAACTTTGGGAATTATGTGCGTACATAATGTCTGTTCCCCGTGTATTTTCCTCTAGATTAGTGGAAACAGCGTTGGAAATAATGCTTTTATGAGGAAAGTTATTCTCTATTACTGTCGGAATGATTCCACTTATAACGGATCAGGGGCGGATTAAGGTCGTTGTTTTGGGGGGGGGCCCGCGGCGCCTGGGGGGTATGCAATACCTCTCAACTAAATGGAGGTCCGGGTGGACTTCCGTCGGAAAATTAAAAGAAATGAAGCGCTTGAAACGTAGTTTTGGTGTGGCTATATCATATGTAAGAGATGTGATAAATTATTGAGTAAAGCTCTATAATCACATTTGAAAAACGTAAAAAAACGATATAAAGAATGCCATTCTTGTGAAGAAGTGAAGTGTCTTCCGGGTTTTACACCACGTTGGTCCATGTTTCCTCGGACGACAGTTTCGGCGGCGTTACAGTCGGATTCTTCAGGTCGGTGAAGTGAAGGTGCAGCCATTTGTCGTCTTATATATCTCACCCGTTGGCGTCAGGTCTAACGCTTGAGATATATAAGACGACGAATGGCTGCACCTTCACTTCACCGACCAGAAGAATCCGACTACAACGCCTACGAAACTGTCGTCCAAGGAAACATAGACCAACGCGGTGTAAAACGCAGAAGACCTGCATCTTTCCGGGGCAGCCTACACAAAGATTTCGAACTCCTTTCTTCTTTAATGCCGTACAAAATGAAAATTGGTTGGAATGAAATAAAAAGGTAAGTACATATACAGAAAATCCTATTTTGTTTTAATATTGTATATAATACTTCGCAACCAAAACGCAGTAATATTCGGAAGTTACCGTCATTCGGCGAAGGGCTCTTCCAATGATAATGCACCGTCGCGTCGTCCCGATGACCTCTGAATGGTGTGTTCTGACGGCTTAGAAAAATCACATTTTTAAGTATCAGCTTCAGATTTTCTCTATTTTCCTTGATTTTCTCCCTCCTGTAGCCGTCCAGTTGGCTTGTGATTTGATTTTCAGGTTTTTTGTATTTTTCCAGAAAATTCAGGGCCAACAGCACTGCACCTTTGTGATAGACTGTGTGTTGGTTTTTTTCCAGATCACCTAGTTTCCCTAGCAGTTTTGAAAACTTTTTTAACGGCTCTGTAACGAGGGATTTTAACTGCAAATTTGTACCGTTAGCTGCCGTTCATTGGGCAAAAGAGGTAAATACCTACAAAAAAGTCCTTTCATGAGGGAGAAACCACAAACCAAGGGTACTTTTCAAGATGTTCTATCCTCACGTAACGACGCTCTTCCGCGGTTCCCTTCCTATGAGTGGAATAGGGATACTAGGGATCCTACAAGGGATACTTGTTGTCGCTTGTGGATGTCCAAGGGCTTTCCAAAAGTTCTGCTATTTTCCTATCATCAGGTCTTTCTTTTCCTGGTACAATGAAGAGACCTACGTCACAGTTGAAATTTTCAGCCAAAGGAAGTGAAGAAATTGAAACTTCAGTCGATGTTTCGTGGCTACATGGAGGGGATTGTAAAAGGACCATGGACTCAGCTTGAGTCTCATTGTCAGTTGTGCAGCATGAACAGAACAAATAATGTATTTCCTCCTGTTTCTTCTGGCGTATTTTGTTTTTGGACGCGAGAGAAAAAGATTCGATGGTCCGCAGAGGCACTGTTAGTTTTCCGCTTTGTACCAAGCCTACTAGAAGAAGACGGCTGTAAACAAAAGTAAACCTTAGCTATTCCTTCTGCGACGAGTTGCAAAAAACATTTTAAGTATATCTTTTTCTCACCCTATAGCGTAATACTTGAAAATTATTTGGCTTTGCTTAGAGAATCCTCAATTTTACTGTTATAAAAAGGAGAGGGGTCAAAACTACGGTGGGTGGGCCTCTTACAGCATTTCTATGATAACACAGTGAAAATAAAATTCCTGCAGGAGTTGAACAACATTTTGCATTGAATTGAACAACTTGTTGAACAACAGCAACAAATTGAACAACCGACCTATTTACATGTAAATAGGTCGGTTGTTCAATTTCTTGATCAAAAAGTAGATAAAAAGCAAGAAAGGCTAATGTAGACCCGAGCTTGAAGCCGGCCGTGCGACCCTAATAGCGATCGCGAGAGAGCGCAAATAAGTTATGTCGTTGTAATTAACTGACTGAACTTACCATCTCTGGCTGAAAGGTTGATCTGCACGTCAGGCCTATCACAGAATAAAGGAAAAAGGACGCAGGGTCCTAAACATGTGAAGAACTCTTGAACTTCTCACTCATTACAATACATTTGCTAGAGCCAGGCAACTGACATGTCGCCACGAGTACGAGAGCGGAGGGTGTCGCATAGTAGGCAATGCTGAAGGAGGGCGTGGAGACTGTATTCCCCTCTCGCAGACGCACTACGGCTCAAATGCCCATACTCGCGGCCCGATTCTCTGCATGCATAGTAAATAGGTGTATATAGGTCTGCATACATAGTATAATACCTTAATAACTATTCCGTTACGGCACCAAAGCTTTCACAACACTGTTCATCCAAAGGCCTACCAAAGTACAATTGCGAACATCGAGGATACTGTATTGTACACTTGTCTGATACTGTTGATACACTTGTCTGTTTAGACGAGTGGCCTTTAGATATTTTCCAATTATCTTTACACATTTTGTATTGAGCTGGTGAAATAAAAACTTGCATTGGAGAACCACCTTAATGATTATCGTCTCTTCTATTTTCCCGGGAATTTTACCCGTCCCCTCTTAATCCGCCCCTGTAACGGATCCGTGCTTTGAATCAATTATAATTTCAATATATCTGCTCTGAAAATACCACCGAACATTTGTGAGTGGTATAATAAGGGCATTCTCCTCAGAGGATGACAAAGGCATTGTCCTTATTTTTAAAACTACTATATTCAACATCTTAAGAAAAAATTGGAAATATATAATTAAAGGAGAAAAAGAGCGATCAAGAAGAAATCTTTTTTAAATAAATGCAGTAAAATGTATGGAAACATAGGCTGCAGTAAAATAACAGGAAACGCTTTTATACAATATGATTCTTTATTTACATAATTTATATACAGTAATAATTCAGTAATTATCAGTACTCTTAATAGTTGACTTTATACAAGGAAGTATGAAAGGGGCAGGTGTCATGGGGTTCTTGAAGTTGGGAAAACTTGCTAGTTTGTCACGAAATGTCCCTATACAAGAAATGCAGCGCTTGGTTTAGCATATATTTTCTATGGCGATGTTTGCAGTGAGTGGCAAATATTCTCGCTTGAAAGTTGGTAAGCAAAGTTATTTTATTTGGCAGCAAATGGGCACTGACCAAACTAACTGATCTACCATAGCACGCACTTCCTCTCCGGATTCATGACGGTACCCTTAGGGCAGGACCATGCCTCTGCGAATTCAACCATGTTGGATAGGGGCGCCATAACTCTTACGCTATTGGGCGCGTGGTTGTCATTCTTTGATTGGGCTGACCTTCCAACATTACACCATGTCTTGAAATACAAAAGAAAGAAAACACTTCTTGAGTATTGTTTAAGCATTTTGAAAAATATTATTAACTTCTGTTTGTCTTAAAATTAACTGGTAGAATTGACTAAAGAACTATCGAAAATGACAGATTTCAATTATTGCAGCTCAATACTGCAATAATGTTACTTTACATTTATTACTGCAGTAACATACTACAGCGTGTTGCTCTTTTACATGAAGCTATAAATAGAACTTACATAGAACTCTATGCACCGTACCCCAAGTTACCGGAGAGAACCGGATGGGGTGGACAAGAGCCCACCCCATCCGGTTCATTGACATTGCAGCAAGTGTTATCTGTGATGTAAATGTATGTGTAGAAGTGTTGTGTTTGCGAGAAGAAGAAACTTCATTTTAATTGACAGAAGCTTTTTTTGATATATTTTTTCAGTTATTTTATTTTTAAAAAATATTTTATCATTTTGTTTTGCAATTTTATCATTTTCATTAAATTGCATTTAATAATTTTTATTTTTTTGTTGCTTTTGAATCTTTTCTTTTTTTTTCAATGGTTTAACAAAGTTTTAACTTTACTCTGAATCCAAAAATTACAAGGAAAAGGGTCCTTGTAAGGGCCAACGAAATAACTTAAGAATTTTAAAAACTAAAGATGACAGGAAAGACTCATAGTCGAATAATTTGTTGAGGCAGTTTGTATGTGGTTGGGATACTTGGATCGTAGTCCCAAATGTGTGTAAGAAGTGGGTTACATGTGCCTTCTAGCCTGGCTTGAAAATTTTTAACAAGATTAGGAATGAAGTCGGCAATAGACGGGAGTTTGTGAGCTCGGCGAACATCTGCCATTGTTGACAATCAGGGTATATGCAGAATAGATCTAAGCGATTTGTTTTGGAAAATTTCTAGTTTCTGACGGATTTCATTAGAGTTGGAAAAATTTTTGCAGCCGTTAAGTAAAACGGGGCGGACTATGTCGGCGTAGAGACGAACTCTTGCGCCGTGGGAAAGAGGAGACTGGGGTGAGGACAAGCATTGGAGAGCAAGTCTTGCTCTTAGAATAAATAGAACTTGTGTTGCTGCATGATCTAATACTTTTTTTTTCTTATTTTTAACACGGTTCTTCGTTTGTTTATTTTGTTCAAGATTTACGTACCGTTGCGTAGCCAAGGAAGAATAGCTGCTTGTTCGTGTAGTGCTGCAGTCCTGGTAGCCTGGCTTCGGATCCGCCGGAGGAATTGCCACAGTTGAACTTTTCACTTTTACTTGTTGTCCTTTTGTCCGGCTTCTTCTTGTTCCGCGCCATCTTACGGCTGTAAGCTCGGTAGGCCTCCCTCAGTCCACCGTTGTCCGCTATGTTCTCCGCAAGAGTCAATTTTCCGTCAACCTTCAAGGAAAGTAAGAGGTATCCATAGATTTCTTTTTCATCCAATGGTGGAGTAATGCGGCTTGACTCAAATCCCTATGACAAACGGGTGATGATGCTGAATGCGGTTTACAGCTTGTTAACTGCCTATAACGGTTTATAAATGAATTGATGAAATCATACATCATATAAAAAGGTAAAAAACTGCAACGTTTTCATGGAACATTTTTCAGCAACGCTCATTTTTTTAAAATCAGAGGTTGAACAACTTTGAAACCTTATACATTGGTATCTCGACTTACTAACTAAATTTGATATTTCCTGGAGTTTGCAACTCGAAAATGTCGTATCTCGAAACCAAGTTTAACATTCAACTGATGGGAAACGGATCAATCTGTTCGGAACATATATCCGCAACGCTCATTTTTTTTCAAGAATCAGAGGTTGAACAACTTTGAAACCTCACACAGTGGTACCTTGACATACGGTTGGCTAAATATATTTCACCAAATACCTTTAATTGTATGCCTAATCAATTGCGCAATTTAAAAGGAATGGCAGAAATTAAGAAAAAGGTCAAAGAATGGTTAATTAACGAAATTAAAAATTTGTAATCCCTTATAATTGGGCACTATATTTATGAATCTGTTATACATATTTAATTATGTTATTTTTTATATTTGTTAATATTTATGTTATTTTTCTACTGTGTGTACTGTGTAATAACATGCCGCTTGTATGAAACAATTGGAACCTTCTGACAAGCCATGTGGCTTAGAAGGACCTGACTTTAAATGCAATAAAGGCAATTAATTAATGCGTAAAGGTTTCTTAAAATCAAAACTTTTAGCAATATTTATTTGGTTGAGTAAAAACTAGCTACTGTGCAATTATTGACGTTTCGTGGTGGAACTGCGAGGTAATTTTCGTCTCAGCATTTGAATCGCCCCAAGTTTCTCTGCTATGTCTGTCAGGAAAAAATCATTTGAGATCCCATGAGTTTTTGTGGTGATTTTTTATTTTTAGCCTGCCCGCAGTTTTTCGATCTGTCACCTGTTTGCTTCTGTCTCAAGGTCGGCCAATGAATTTGACAGAATCTGTCAATTGTTCTGTATCCCGGCCAGTCGTCAGAATGTAACTTCTAAGATCCCTTCTATAATGTTGTTTGTTTATTTTTTCTCATTCTCGTATTTGAAATATCGTGCCAGTCTGACGTGAAGTGTTTCAATGTTCTCTCAAATTTCCAGTCACATTCCGATGGCCCATGGAACTTCAACTCTACTCTCATTTTCTCTTCTCATAGCAACATACCTTTTTAAAAAAGGTATTATTAAGTTATTGCATCTGGATCTTGATTTTAACTGTTGACGGCACGTAACGTGAATATCTACCATTATTCTAAGTCCGTCATATTGACAAATGAGGGCAGTCGTTTAGTTTTATGTTCATTTGCGAGAGTATATTTAACCCTGCAGCCCTCGCGGGGCATCTGGTAGACGCCAGGTAGAGTTATTTAGTTATTCTTAAATTCATATTTGAGCTCAAAGTTCCCGATATCCATTAACTTTCATTTACCAGACATTCCTCTAAATATTTCGTACTATTGGGTGAGATTTCAAAAGGTATGTGATACTCCACGTGAGTAGGTACTTGCCTTTAAAATTCAAGACGACTTATTTCAGTTATAATATATTCATGCAGTTCCAGAAGGAATTATATCTTTTTACAACATACAAAAGATTTATATTTTCCTTGCTTTGATAAACCTACTGCATATAATGCTATGAACGTCAAAATATGAACAAATGATGTAAAATCCAGAAAAAAACAAGAATGTGAATCCCTGATAGAAGGTAAAATGTCTCATATTTTATGTAATTATCCATTATTTACAATACCTACTTAAAAATTACATTTAAAAGCTATGCCTCTTTGTCATTTTTCATTTTATTATTTATAACTAGAGTCTGATAGACGCTACACGATTACGGGTGTTCCAAAAAGTGACGCGAACATCTTGAAGGATGATATTTCAGAGAAATAGGAATCCATGGAAGAAATTAAGTGTGAAGAGTTTCCATTCACAAAGCTTACTTACTCTCTAATAATGTATTTTACTCTAATGTTATGGAAAGGGGCTAATATTGGTGTTCTAAAAGCCGAAATTCTAATACCGATTTTAAAAAAGTCGAACCTAAAGTGGTAGGTATTGCTTCTCACATTTAACATAGCCAGGTTGGAAATACTGAGTTGGGAGGGTAATAGTTAATTTGTACATTGGATATGGTAATAATTTAAGGATTTTTAATATATTTGAGTTGATATAAGTATTTTATCGCTGGCAGAGAAGGTAATGATTAAACCTCCGAGTATCCACTATGAAAGTTAGCGTATGGTTCATAACGGCTCCTTGATTTATTCTGACCTGTTTATGAGTGTCTGGGTCTGTGTAGTTGCTGTACTGATCGATGAAACACTGTGCTTTAGCTTGGTATTGCTCGGACACATTTTTCGACCACCAGTTGAAGAATGTGCCTTCTTTGTCGAACAGGCGACCTGCATAGAAAGAAAATTGAGTTAATATTCTGGTTTATCAAAGCCAATATATCTTTCGAGTCATGTGATTATTTAAAATTTTAACACAGTTTTCAAACAGTAGATAACTTGGTGGAAACCATTGTCTGCTGCTTGCTCCCTGATATGCTGCTTAAAGAGTTTTTACTATCATAGTTTCTACAGCCATTTTCGGCCACATCATCTACACATACGAATAACAGTGCACTTCCACTTTCATGGTGTTAGAACCTCGTACATTCCCCCAGTCGATTGGCGAGGACCAGAAAGCAGTCAAGAGAAAAATTAAAGGCCAAACCAGAAACCAAGGGAATTACTTCGTTGGCGAACATGCTAACATACTACTAATGATTAGTATTACTAATAACAATTCATGGATGCTACAAAACCTAATTATTGGGAATTACGATTTGAGGGCGTCAGAAAATTTACCTACCTTGGAGTAATAGTGAATAATGAAAATAAGATCTCTGAGGAGATAAATCAAAGAGTAATGCAAGGTAACAAGGCCTATTTTGCAAATTTACCCCTCCTCAAATAAACTCTTCTGTCCAGAAAAACTACATTGAAAATTTATAAAACATTGATAAGACCAATGATTACATTTGGAGCTGAGACATGGGTCCTATCCAAACAAGATGAAGAAACATTAAGAAGATTTGAAAGGAAAATAGTAAGGAGAATCTATAGCCCAGTAAAAGAACGAGAAGCGTGGAGAAAAAGAATGAACTTTGAAATAAATAAAATATTGGAAGAGAAGGATATAGTTAGGTTCTCAAAGTCATTGCAACTGTCTTGGTTGGGCCATGTTGAAAGGATGGAAGAGTGCAGAATGCCCAAGTTGTTAATGAATAGCAAGATGGAAGGAGGAGAGGAAGACCACGATAAATATGGCTGCAAAATGTTGAAGAGGATCTGAAGACTATGGGAATTGGAAGATGGAGAGAGAAAGCAAGAAGGAGAGCCGAATGGGGACATATAAATGAGAAAGCCAAGGCCCACACCGGGCTGTAGAGCTGAGGATGATGACTAATTCATGGATACTATTTATTCTTTCAGAAAATAAGAACTATTAGTTTGCTTGATTAGTGTTAGTGTAGTTATACCAATTATTAATTTTGATTCCCGATGACAAATCTATAATGGTTGCGAAACCTCGGTCAACAATATTTCAGACGCGGCAGTTCCAAGAAGCGACCGAGTGTATGATGGAAAAAAAATTTATGGTCTTTGTCAATGGTAGATATGGCCAAAGAAACAGGATTTGGGGAATGACCTTTGAAAAGTTCCGCAGAGGCTGTGAGTCAACACAAATACTGCACTCCACATTTTCCTTTTATCATCATCATCATCAGTAGTCATCAATTCGAAGATTGGTTTGCTGCATCTCTCTACTTTATTCTCCTCTCTGCCAACATCTTCATTCCGACCTAATTCTTTAATTTTAAGTCCTTCATAATTTTTCTCATGTAGGTATTCGATTCTTCGTCTTCCGCGGTAGTTCTTCCCATTCATTTCTCCTCCCATTATTGTGACGCAACATGTGTCCAATAAGTTTGTCTCTCACTCAAAGCATTTTTTATGTCAAATGTTTGTCATTCAAAATTCAAAGAAATGTGGAACTGACCGCGCAGTAACTTTAACGGCGTCACCCGTTGATGATAACATTGTGTGAAATTCACAGTGAAAAAATATCATTCACCTGCACTGGGACAATTTTCATCATATTAATAGTTTTCCGCGAAAATGACATTCATATCAGATAGAGAATTCCTATTTTCCCCAATGTCTCACTCATGCTCCCTATTAACATCACGTAATTTCAAGTTCAGTTTGCGAAAAATATAGCGCAGTAAGGTACGAATTTTTGCTCATGTCGAACATAGGACACGTTTTAAGGTAAGTAGCCTAAACATGGCTCAAATGATATCTTAGTCTTTTTACGGTATTTTTCAGGGCTAATTTTTTTCCACTTCAGCAAATTTACTCTTGGTAGAAAATTATATTTTTTAAATACAATTTCAAATTACTATTTTTCGGTCGGACTTTAGAGGCAGCTCATAAACGTGATATTTACCCCTATTTTTCAGGTACTTTGGAAGAAAAAAAACTATTTTAATTAAACCAGTTGAAGCATAAGAAGAATTTTATCTATGAAATACTCACCTTGGCTGTCAAACCCGTGAGTAATCTCGTGGCCAATTATAGATCCAATCCTTCCGTAATCAAGTGCCCTAAAATGTAAATGATCATAAATAGAGATATTATTTATTAAATTTTGAATTGAAACCGTGTATTTAAAAACAAGGGAAAGGTGTTTGAGGAAACAAGGAAAAAGCTATTCAAGTTATTAGATAAAACTTACTCAACATCTTCACCTAAGAAGAAGGGCCTGTTCATGATACCAACCGGGAACGCTGTATGGAAGATAAGTGCATTGCATTTAATAAGTCGTATTTACCATCGTTCATTATTTTGCAATAGTACAATTGATAAGAAGGTTTTTGGAATATTTCTGTATGAATGCCTCCATCACATGGGCGTTGTGAAATTTCCTTCATGGAAACTATATTCTCGTAATCAAATTCCCGTTGAGCCCTTGTGTATTCCCCTACTTTTCATTGCTATGTGCCATAGCATCGATGCGAAGAATCCAAAAAATGTTAAATTAATCAGAAATAGGTAATTGAACAAGTAGCAGAAATTACGTGATTAAGAGTAAAAATAACCTACGGTATGCTACATCAAGATGTAAAAACACAAATACACAAGGTCAATCAGATGCCCTTAAGCGAGATGATTTGGAAATAAATATATTTAAAGCGAAAGATACAAAAACTAGAATATAGTAAACCTATTTAATAGATAAAGCATGTTTTATGGCATTGAAGCCAGAGCGAAAGAAACACATACACACAAGCGGATAACTTCATAAAATACTTCGAAGTACAAGAAAAGATCGAATAAGCAACACCAATAAAAGAGAGGATTCAAAATAGCACCAATAAACACAAGGGCTTTTGAAAAAAGAATGATGTGAAATGATCATGTATACACTGAAGAATACTAAGGGATTGTGAACATTTCTAGAGAATATAGCTCAGAACTCTGGGCTGAGCTTAAAGCCACCGAGTGAGTCCACCGGGTTGCGTGGTTGGTTGGTGGGTCGGCCTCTAGATATAGAGGTTAGCTGCGAGATAAGCGATTTAACTCGTCGAATAAACAGTCGTGGACAAAAAAGCGGCGGCATTCCGAGGGGGTATGGGTATATCCTTGGGTAAGGTAGGCCTTAAAATGATACAGAACCTGTTAAGATGCCGTGACTTGGCGACGGGAAGCCGCTAACAATTATGCTTCCCAGCACCCGGAGGAGAGGGCAGCAGCTCTCCTTCACATGAATGAAGGTGGAGACCACAGTGGCCAGTAACAGCGACACTAATTTCACTACAGGCGTGGTAAAATTTACTTAAACGGCTGTAGTACTGCGATGTGGAAGGCAAGAGGAAACCACCACATTATTATCCTGAGGAGTCGCAGCTACTCCACTCTTTTCTTTCTTATCAAGACGTGATGGAACCCTCACGAGTAAATTATTCCGGAGGTGAAATAGTCCCCCAATCGGATCTCCGGGCGGGGACTACCCGAGAGAGTACATCAGTTAAATGTGATAGCCATTTTAGGGTATGAACGTGGAGCGTGCGATCACTTCGGACCTGCGGAACATTGGAGAACCTCAACGTAGACTGGACCTATACATACTAGGAATCAGTGAAATGAGATTGCCCGAAGAAGGAGACTTCTGGATCGGAAGCTACAGAACTATTCACACCGGATCACAAAATGGTAACGCTGGCGTAGGCATAATGATCAGGAAAAGTGCAGGACTACGTGTGAAGAGCTTCCTGCCGTACAGTGAGAGGATTATAATGGTGAAGATTGAGACCAAGCCTACAGATACCATTGTGGTGCAAGTTTACATGCCTACATCGGACTACGAAGATGAAGAAGTGGAAGACGTCTATTAGGATATCACGGAAGTAATAAAGCGTGTAAAAGGAGAAGAAAACCTAATTATTTTAGGCGATAGGAACGCTGTTGTTGGAGTTCCTGGATGAGGACCAATTCGGGTTCAGAAGAAACAAGGGCGCCAGAGTAGCAATTTTGGCCCTCAGGCTAATCATAGAGAAGAATCTACCGACTTTTGTTGCATTTGTGGATTTGGAGAAGGCATTTGAGAACGTGGATTGGAACAGGATGCTAAAGATTCTGAAAGAAATTGGAGTGTCATATCATGACCGAAGAGTTATCCACAGCTTGTATAAAAACCAGGTGGCCATAATTAAATCAGGACCCAGCAGTACAGAAGCAAGCATAAAGAAAGGACTGAGGCAAGGCTGTGCACTGTCTCCCGTATTATTTAATGTCTAAATCGAGAAATTCATCCAAGAAGTCAAAGAAAAGTCTCCGGGCGTGAATATCCACGGGGAGAAAATCAGCATGCTAAGATTTGCCGATGACATAGCAGTCATGGCAGAAACAGATGTAGATTTCAAGAAGACACTACGTAATATGGAAAGGATAATGGCCAGATATCATCTGAAGATCGATAAAAAGAAAACTAAGGTATTGGTATGCAGTAGGAGAAAGGAAGCCATGACCAATGTTAAACTAGGAATACAAAACATCGAGGGGGTGGAAGAGTTCTGTTACCTGGGAAGCCGAGTAACCAGCGATGGACGAAGTAAAAGAGAAATTGCCAGTAGAATTGCCCTAGCGAAAAGGGCATTTTTCCAGAAAAAGATTCTGCTTACAGCTGCAAATACAAGCGTGGAAGTGAGGAAACGTTTAATTAGAACATACATGTGGAGCATTCTACTTTATGGCAGCGAAGCATGGACAATAACAGCAGCAGAGAAGTCCAGGCTGGAAGCATTTGAAATCTGGTGCTGCCGAACAATGTTGAAGATAAAATGAATCGACCGAGTGACAAATGAAGAAGTCTTAAGAAGAGTGGAAGAAAAGATATGTCTACTGAAAACCTTAAAAAGGAGGAGGAACAATTTAGTAGGCCACATCTTAAGACACGACGGCCTGTTGAAGACAATCGTCGAGGGAAAAGTGAACGGGAAGAATGGAAAAGGCAGGCCTCGCATGAGATATACGGAGCAAGTTGTGAAGGATGTAAATGAGAGGAGTTACGTCAATATGAAGAGGTTGGCAGATAGAAGAATTGAGTGGAGGGCTGCATCAAACCAATCCTAAGATTGTTGACCGATGATATGATGATCGCTCAGAAGGAAATAGAATGCTGGACGACCCAGGAAGAGATGGAAAGTATGTGGGGATAATGCCGAAAGTCTACAAAAAGAAGAATAAGATATTTTTTTGTTTCCAAAGGTTGAATCCGTGTGCGAGGACTTAATAATGATCTTAAAAATAATAATGTTATAAAAAATTTTAAATGATTCGTTTTTATCATGTAAGTGAAACGAAATGATCCAAAATATCAATGTAGAAACTTGTTAATCCAAGGTGACCTTTGAATATAATACATTCATCTTTTACTAATAGTTCACATTATTCGTTTTGTAGGCTTTAAAGTCATCGCTAAGAGATGTAAAAGCATAAACAACGTAAGATACATTGCTGAATGGGAACTTAATTTTATTCATAACTTATTCTTAAAATTAAGGATGACTCACTTATTCGATTATTCAGTGTATTGTAGAATGCATTGACGGTTAAGGGAGACTGCGTCCATCTTGAAATAAAAAACAAAAGAGAATTGGTATTGGTTGGTCGTCAAGCGTGATATTTAGGTTTTATTGTGATCTATTTTTGATCACTACAATGAAAAATGTAATAATGACTACGTATAGACAGTGAGCAAGTTTGGGTAAGTTTACGTGCATGGTAATAGGATAGTAATAAAATGTTATAATATAAGTTAAAAGTTCACCTTACTCATTTCTGTTTCGTTTTTTCCGTAAAATGTCCACTCCTTGGGCAAACAAGAATGATCTCACTCTCAAAACATTCCCAAAATGGTCTGATGGGTCAGTTTGAAGCTGGAAAGAGATTAGCGAAAAGGTTGTTTTGTTTTATTTTTTTTTTAAATTGCCTGCAAAGGGGGTAAAGGGATTATATTTTGACTAAAGGCAGTACTCATTTTATGCCCTAGATGTGCATGTGAATGCAATCCAGTTGCTATAGTTTATATTGTTATTGATTCGATTGGCTTGACTGTATTTACAGAAGCTTTTATTCAATTATTTGTTTGCATGAATGCGGAAGATAGAGCATTACCCTGATAACCAATTGAATTTTGAACAGTCACTTTCCGATACTAAAAAATGTCATTCTTAACTTAGCGGGAACGTCTTAACGTTGATATTTAAACTTGTCTGATTCACACTCATTTATTTCCAAATATGTTCTCGGCAACTTACTTGCATTTTGACGGTAGAATTAATTACGAATCCTTTCGAACTAATCATTGCTATATTTTGATACATATTGGTCGAACTTGGATGCAAATGTATTATGTGACTTAATTACTAGTGCTTACCTTTTCGTAAAATTTGTTTAGAGCTGTCTTGTTTGAAATCCATTCAGGATATCCAACTAACTTGAGCATGTAACGCGCCTTCTCCAGGGCATAGGATCTTGTGCTATCATCCATCCAGGTTATCTCATTCAGAATGTCTTCAAATGATGCATGTAAGTCATCGATCATTTCATTTGCCTTCATCAAGAGAGTAGAATAATAAAGACGTGTTTTCACATGTCTGAGAGGCCATATGAGATAAATAATGTACATTAATCGTAGTGCAATATTTAAAGAAATTAAAATTGTGTATAGTCGTAAAGTTTGATATGTAAATTTTGTAATTAATAAACTAATATTGCCGCTTATGAAGGATTAATTTTGAAAGGCATTTATGAATATCACATTTACTTACATGTCTCTACTTTCGCCATGTTTGACTCAGAAACAACATGAGAAATATGTTTTTTTAACATGGTAGAATAAGAATTGTAGTAAATTTAAAACGTGGAGTCAAAAACTCATCTTACTGATGAAATCGAAATTTAATTAAACTTAACTATGCATGTTAATTGAAAGTTATGATGAAGTTTTATAATTCAGGTTAACTAGATAAACATGTTACTATTAGTGCTTTGCAAAACTTAGAGGATTTCTGTGGAGTATTTAATGTCAGATTTATCATTGCTTGCAACCCATAGTTTTTCACGATTAATATTCTTTCTTAAAGAAGTGAGCTTTTGATAATTCATTTAATCATACCGCATTGATTTGCAGCCGAAACTGAAATAATCTCCCGATATTTCACTTACTTTTTCAAGTTTATCTTCCTGAAAATAACTTTCGTTAAACTTATACGCTATTGCCATACTCAATCCAACGTTGGGGTAGTCAGTCACTACGTGGTTACAATGCATCCACCTGAAATGAATAATGATTTTCAAAATTAGATGTATAGTATGTTCAATGAGATGCGTAATGATGCATGTGCATAAAATAGGAAGTACCTCTTTTGATACATTAAAAACTATTCATGGTCCTACAAATGTTGAACACAAGATGACGTAAAACGGTAAAATATATGGTCTGCTTTTACGCGTGAATTTCAGTAGCTGAGGTTATGAGTTGGTTTCGGAATTGAAACTACAGGGATAGCAAATTCGGTGAAATCAGAGTTAGAAAAAAAAACTTTTCCGATATTCGTGAATAAGGGATTGAGGTTCCCTGTGACAATATTTCCCAGACACCTTAGACTGGCGTAGACATTTTATGCAACGTGAATGATGTGTAGTTTCGCAGCCGCTGAGAATATAGAGAATTGTTGACGAGGTTAATATATGTTAAAGACGGTTTGCTAATAGATAATATAGACTTATCTGATATTTGTTTGCAGACAAAGTCGGAGGGCTAGGGTTAGTAATGAATGGTAGATAATAGAATGTGGAATGGATGCTCCGGTTGCATACGCAATGAAAGGAGCGTTCTTCGTTGGTTTGGCCATGTTAAGATAGTCGATTAAAGTTGAATTACTAAGCAGATATGTGTTAGAATAGTGAATGGTGTGAAAGGAAGGCGTAGACCGAGATTGTCAAGAGTGAATGCGGTTGAAGAGACAATTATAATTGTTTGAGCGAGATATAATTTCTTATAAAATTCGATGAGTTTGGCCTCATTTAAAGGAAAAAAATCATCTTTGCAAGGAGAGAAAAAATGTTAGCCGAAAAACATTATACCTTTGGAGATATTTGCCAAGACCAAGCAGCCATTTTTCATGGGAAATGCTACGCGTATGCACTCCAGAGGGACTTTATTGAAATAAATCATGAGTTTCTAACGAATGGATCACGTCATAAATTTGAGTGTGCATTTTTAAGCTTTCTTAAACATTTTCAAGAATTAATCAACTACTCACCACAGTAAATGTTATAGAATTACAAAAATAATCTTTGGTTTTTAAGGTGTTTTCAGGATACGGCGTCAAAAAAATGAGCCAAGTGAACACCTTTATTTAGTTGATTACTAAGAATTTCAATGTTTTAAAACAAGGTTTTTTGCGTCATTTATGTCACTATATTTATCTCATGCTTCTTACTGTTGCATAAATTTAAATATAAAATATGAATATGATCTCTATTATGACTAGGGAAAAATATCGCTTAAGTACCTAAGAGCAAAAGAGTGTGTATGAAGCAATGTATGAGTGTGGCAGAAGAAAAGGAGGCTTTCAAGGATTTTACTTAATGAAGGAAATTATTAAAACAGAACCAGTCTAACAGGTGGAGATTTAATGTTATTCATATGAATTATACTGTGCATATGAACGTCTGGGGGTAGAAATGAGGTATAATGGGGCTACAATGGTGACAGCTTTGACAAAGAAGAAGGTTGCATGCAATATCTATTTTCATCCTTTTGCTTTGTTTTCTCCTCCTATCTTCAGTCTAGATGTTATTTCCTTCCTTGTGTTTCTTCTTTCGGAAGCCCTGGAAGTTCCGTATCAATCTCCTTGATTTAGTTTTATCCTGTATTGTTTTCCTTTATCCCCATCTCCGTGTTTTACTTTATCCCTTGCAACCACCGGTTGCCATTCTTACTCTTTTAAACATGATCGTTGACTCGTCTTGTGAGTCACAAGTATTGTATATTTTTCCTAAATTGTTTTCTCATTATAAAGATAACTGAGGAAGCTAATAATATTACATTGACTTATATTTCATTCAAATTGTATAAATGAATGTTGGATGTCTAAATGAATGTTGGATTACGGGCTGGAAATAAAAATTAGCCCGATTCTTTATTTGCGAATGATGATAAGAGCATCGAGGATTTATTGGAGTACTGGGTAACTTAGGTGGAGGGAAGTTTACGGCATATTTATTAAATATACTTCATACAGAAGTAATTTTTCGGATTTGTGGAGGGCAACGGATTAATAAATTGAATGTCAAGATTGCAGGGAAACTGAAACTAAAATTCGAATGTTTTGAAATCATGGAAATAAATAAAATAATATAAAATAAATTAATCATGGGTGAGTAAGGTGGATGGAACAGTAGAACAAGAATTTTAAGTGTTTCAAGCACAGGAAAATATTTGAAAAATAAACTGTATGATTGGGGCAGAGATAACTATAGTTTGTAGGATAAAGAAGTCAGTTAGAAAATGGCTAAATAGTTGGGTGATATATACGATGCTAGTTTTCTTGCTATAATGAGACACTTAGACTGCACCCGCCACTTGAGGGTATGATGGAAAGGGTATGTAATTCCACTGAAAAAACAGTGGCCTGTCATTGAATCTGCTAATTTTTTTCTGATTTAAATTTACGGAACTCTTTTATCTATTGCGTTATTTGTTGTCACTGACAAACTGGTAAAATATTAATGAGGAAATCCATAAATATTCCATTAAAATACCTTAAATAGTCCTCCGTGATATACTTCAGTTTCCGAAAGAACCATTTTGCTGTGTCCCACAGTCCATCTGTTGTTTCCGGTGCGAGGAAGGAAGCTATCCGACTCCCCAAAAAGTTATCTGTGAAATAATTAAATATCGTCTTATTGAAGAAGTCGGAATATTTTATGTGTGAATAGCGTTGCCGATTATTGGTTTTTAAAATGCCGGTGCAAGTTTTCGCTAACGGTAAGGCCCTAATCAGGGTATACAAGATGGTTGAAGCGTTTACTTTGTGGAATTTCGACATGATAGAATGTTTAAAACTTTGTAATGTACCACACTGTTTTTAAGGCGTTTTCAGGAATTCCCCTAATCAGGGAATTCCCTTATGGAAATATGTATGCCACAGATGCCGCGTTGTTTTACAATAATGAGATTGGGATATTTTGTCAATATTCTTTTAAAAAATTCCTTTGATCAGCGTGTTGAACTATATTAGCCCTGAAATTTAGGAATACGTTAAATACACTTCGCTAAACTAAAAAAGTTAATTTTACAGTTTTAATGGAATTTACATTAGTGATATTTATGTAATTTCCAATATAAATAGGTTTATTTATTGTTTCCTTTTTACAGCTTATTATTGCTTGAAAATATGATTCAAATGACATTGGATGCTTTCCATACAATTTGTTGAATTTATTGCAGATAGAGCACATCAGCGGACTATAGTGCTCTTGACGACGATGAATGAAACCATGTGCGGGGGTGAAATGATTGGTAACCTGCAGATAAAAAGTATTCTGTTGGTATTCAATCGTCACGGCCGAACATTTTGTGCATATATATCGAATTCTCTCCGAATTTGATGTAAAAACATAAGCATTTCCCACAGAATAATTAAATAAATTATACTATCCATGTTTATTGCCTTTACTGAAAATCAAAACATTAGCAAGAACCTCGGATGCGAACATCAAAGTTCTTTTGTCTATCGCACGTCATCTCTGCTCCCGATCTGTTTTTAACTGCGTTGTCATATTTGCAAGGTCTTAAACGAACGGAGGGAAATTGCTGTTGCTTTCCGTTCGTATAAGACACAATGCGGAAAATGCCAGGCATGGCGACATTTCATAGCACCACCAGAAAAGGTTATGGAAACTCAAATTTGCGATATATCATTCTTATTATTTCCTAGGTGATAAAGTCAAAATAAAATTTTTGCACAAATTTTGAGCTCCGAATCTAGAAAAAAATTATCTACTTATAAATGGAGGTTTATCCTTCTCATGTTTTCATTAGGTCTCTCGCAAATGTTTGCATGGGAAGAAGTTTTCATGTTGCCTTAACGTTCTGTTCCTCAACTAATGTTATATAAAATGCCAATAATATTAGTAGTCTTCATTTTTTAGGTAAGATATATATTTTTGAAACCTTGATTTTATCTGAATCGATTACTTTTCTAAGTTAGCCACCTAGAATTTCGATGACTTACAATTAGTGTTCGAATGGACATACCGAACAGAATGATGGTTCGCTGTCGTTTTATTTAATCTGTCAAATGCATCTTTTTGAGTTGTACCTTCGAGCATGAATACAGTAGAGCGTAGGCAATCTTATATAACAATGGGTTGTAGGCATGCTTATATATGTGACGTCGGACGATTGTGGTGTTTACGTGCTGGAGCACGGATACTGCGTTATTACTGGCAGTTTTCATCACTAGCTTGTTTCATACACCCAAAGGGTATATGCATAATAGAGGATTCATTGCTGTTTAGGAAAAAAGTTTGAAGTTAAATATTTTGCTGGGAAGGTGCGTCCACTTGCTTTATCATTAAAAAAAGTACAATCAAGGTGGTTGGAGCTATTTTTGTTTCTGTGCATATTTGCGTGAAACTTGGCATACATGTTTTCATTAGTTATATCTACAAATAAAAGTTTAAAAAAATACTTTGGTTTTTTAGCAATTCAATGCAATTTTAACAAGTAGCCTTATGTCACGTGAGATATATTTCGTAATTATTCGATTGCATATGTACATATTTTCTTTCAAAGGTGAAATAATACATTTTTAATGATAATTGTTGATAATATCAAGGTCTCACGCCGAGTCCAATATTCGGAAAAACATACTTCGATGCCAATTAGTCTAAATTTCGAATACCGGGCCGAATACTCTAGTCATAACATGATTTATTAAAGGAATAAAATTTAAAATATAATTCTTGCATCGTTTCCATTATTGCCAGTATGGTGAGTTTCAAGTAAACTTGCAGTGCTCTTTACACCCGCAATTCACGTCGCAAGTCGCTTGCTGCAAGTTACTGACGCAATGATATTGCCAGTGTAATCTCACCTTAAGGTTAACTTTTGAAATACCAAATTAATTTGTGAAGACTGTCTTTACATCCTCAGTTGTATTCAGAATAAAACTGTTTCTCGATTATAATTATGAACTAAATTGTTCTTTACCAGGGATTCCGCATGAGGGTGAAGTTACCCTCGTAAATATCAAGGTACTCTCAAAATTGGGCACCTAAGCGCTCTCAATAGATTGTATGAAAACAAAATGTACTGACATCAAACCGAGTATTGAGATCCTAGCATCTAAGAACTATCAGGCGCAAGGATTACATTGAATGAAGAGAGTAAATGTAAAGTATTTCCTTCTTTGAAATTTCATGGGGGTGATTAATAAATTGTTTCGTCTAAAACCCTTTGAGGAGGTGGTTGTTAAACAAAGACTGAAAAACGCTGTTGCATACCAAGAGTCCTTTGCTCGGTCGAATCCACCAGTGTGAGGATATTTAAGGTTTTATCCAAGTCCTCCACGTATAGTTGGTCATCGGGTGTCAGGGTCACCTCAGAGTGTGCGAAAAGATTCTGCAAATACTGTAGCCAGTCCATCTGTGAAATTTGAAGGAAATTCAAGCGTAAGTTTTCTCAAATTTCATGCTTTCATAGTATTTTCCAATCAGCTCGTTTGAAAGATGATAGGACTCATTGTAAAAATACATTTAACAAAGAAAAAAATAATTTTTATAATCAGTTGTGGCCTTGCTTCGTGTACAGATGTAAAAGTAAATACAAATTAATCGTTCCCTCTTTTATAGGCAGAAATAAGCTAGTATCACATTTCTCAAGAAAAGAAAAGCAGAAATAAGATGCTAGTAAAATATTCTCATGGTTTTTGGTCAATTATGTTTTAATTTAACTCTTTTCCGACGTTTATGTTTATTTTTAAACCATCGCTTAAAAATTGACAACGACCACAAAAAACATAGGAGACACAATAAAACTAAACTTTTGTTTAAATAAACAATATTTATATATAAAACCACCACATACCATTTGTATTTGATGTAATTAATTTAAATTTCACATTTAAAATTCTGGTTAACGTGAAACACTACAGAAACCTAAATTAACAATAATCACAATAATTAGATACCTAAAATACACTTGGAAAGAAAGAATGACAACTGGATATCTGACGTATGTACAGTTAGTAGGCTGAGATGAGACAATAGGGGTTGGTGCCAATTGAGTATCACGAAGTCTTTATAATTTGTTACCCGATCACGGAGAATGTTTTGCAGGCTATGTTGCTAGCTGAGGTTTTCACTTTCTCAACCATATACCACCACTCAACCCACTGTATTTTGTTCGCCAGTTCTAAATAAATAAAATATGAATAGAGCAAAATAGAACCTCTGATTGCGAGCCAACATTTGAGTTCTTGCTTAATCCACATCCTCTCAGCTACGAGTACTTTTACAGCTTAAGTAGAGTTTGTACAAATAGATACGCAACAAGGGGTTACACCCATGTACTATCTTCATGTTACAATTATTTTGTAAATATATTCATTATGAAATCAAATAATAATTTTAGTTTGTATTTTTTTATTTCATGACGTGTATTAATCAAATTATTGGAGAATGTAAATTGTATATTAGCTATCTAATTATTCTGAGTATTGTTTATTTATGTTTCTGTGTTGTTTAATGTTAACTAGTATTTTGAAATTGAAATGTCAATTAATGTTATAAAAGACGAGTGGTATGTGGTGGTTTTATGTATACATATTGTGTACTCAAACATAGGTTAAGTTAAATTACGTCTTCTATGTTTTTTGTTCACTTTATAAATTTTCAAGCCTGAAGATGGTTTAAAAACAAACCAAAACGTAGGCAAATAGTTACATTGAAATTACCAAAAACGTCGAGAATATTTTTGTGTGTTTTTACTCTAGTTTTACTTTTAATTTACTTTAATTGACTTATTTAATTAAGTTTTACTGGAATAATTGCGGTCAGGAAAACTAAATAAGATTAGAAATAGTATTTATGCCTCTGTCAAAGGAGAGGGGAGAGTGGAGGGAGATACCAGGGTAAGCATTGTTTTTCTGTTTTGTCTTTTGTTTTAACACCAACTTCCCCCACCCCCTCCCAACCCTGAACCTCTTTCCTCAACATACCCTCAACTCTCCCTCCCCCTCAGGGCATATCAGGGAATTTGTGGTTTGTATTTATCTTGAAAATGACGGTTACCCCTTGAAAACTAGATCGGAGTAATAAAAATGTGCGGGTAAATGCTATTTATGTTTTTTATTTACTTACGAAAATAAAAAAAAATCCATAAAGTTAGGCCAGAGACGATTGGTTTTAATGATAACTGTTTTTTTTAAATTTTTAAATAAGCTATGGTGAGATCCGTATGTTTTTATATTTTCTGTTTTTTATTTTTTTTCTGAATCATTTGTATGTCTGCATTCAAGAATTACTGTTCTCAAACACTTATTAATAAAACTGAAACTCACTTCATATGACGGATAGGATTTGCTGGTACCTACAAATAATGTTTACATCACGACTGAGCCGATAAGAAATTCCAATATGAATACGGGCCGAAATATTATTATCGGTATGGGAGGTGTAGAATCCAATATTTTTTTTCAAATTTGAAGACTTTATCAACGCAGAGCTGATCCATAGATTCCCGGATTTTTTTTATTACATCCTTTTACTTACTGGAAAAACTGGAAAAAATATGTCCATCTTTCATAAATAACCAAAATATTTTTAGTTGATCCGTAAGGATTCGTTTCATCAGAAAGGTTATTCAGCTCAGTCTCTTCTTAGACATTGAGCTGAAACACAGATATACGAAATACAGTAATTTTCGTATCAGGTGATATTTTGATCAGTGAAATACATTTTTAAATACTTTTTTGGAGATATTTTTTATCCATAACTACCACACTCTAATGGTTAATTTGGTATGCAAAATTAATCGGATTATTGGAGTAAAGTATCGGGCTATGCTATGCTATGGGAAGAATAAGGTTATCGTCTCCCTCCTAGTTTACAATATGGTGGTTACTTTCAGTCTATGTTGTAACTTGTGTACTTTGACTTTTGGAAAGGTTTATTTTAATGTTAACTGTATTTTTTTCGGTTTCTTTATTTTTTTTTCGTTTTTAATGTGTGAGAAATCTCTCTCATTGTATTTCCGTGGTATTATGCGTCATATCCTTTCTGTATGTAGTGTATTCTTACCTTATACACTGGATTCGGTATGGCTTCATCCGTGTGTTGCTGTAGGGTACGGATACTCATATTTCCCGATATCTGCGGGTTCATCACTCCAGGGGCATCAGTTTTTGAACTCCTGTATTTGCGAGATCCTGATGTGACCTGCGGAAGGAAATGTTTTGGAAAGTGTTATTTGTCCCTATGAAAAACATATCCGCTGTCACAATGCAACCCCGTTTGTTGACCGGTGACACGAAATTTCATTTCAGGTGTACAAAACCTGAATTTTTAAATTCATCTGACATATCTGAAATTTTTGCTGCGATATCCGAAAATGTCCACACCATTGGCATCTCAGTGCCTTGCATGTGCTTGTTGTTTCATCCTGGATTGTAGCTGATATATATGATTTTCTGATTGATTCAGATGATTTTCGCCAATCGATTGTTGGCTTACTTAAAATGTTAGAATAATTGGATTTTGGGGTAGTTATGTCGATGAATATTGGGATAATTAGGAGACGAAATGCTTGATAGAAATAATTAAGTAAATTAAATAAATTGACGCAGATGCGTACCCAATTGTATATTGACGGGTATATCACGAATTCAGGTGCAATTACACTCCCAAAGATGTTTGTAGTTTAATCAGTTGAATAAAGCGAAGCAAATGCGAATTAATTTGAATTACAGGGGGATATTTATCTAATTCATTAAAAATTACTATCCTAAACATGATTTTGAATCAATCCGTGAGTCTTCTCGAGGAAAAAGGCAACAAAATTAATTCGATGAACGTAAATGTATAATTTTCACAGAAATGATTTTTGTGCTACCGTAGTACCGCCGTTTGAGGGGAGTTTTTAGGGGGCTAGGGCATGGGGTGGTTACTATCCCCCTAAACCACCCCCTCCCCCATCCTATGCATAATTTTTTATCTACATCCCTCTGCGTGTGTAAAATGATAGTTACCTGAGGATGATGCTTATGCGTTGAAACAGGTTGTACCTACCATGTGAAATATCTGTGAAAATATTTTTATTTTATCATCTAAATGACAGTATCAATACGCTTTCGGCTTCCCTTGACTTGAAGTACTTGAAGATGATGTGGTGACATCGAATATAATCGGTATTTGAGCTTTTATTATAGAAAAACTGCAATTGTTTAGTTTCTGTCATCATGGAACGATATCACCGCAACACGCCTGTATCTGTATTTTATATTGTCATTCAAGATAAATTTTCACCGAGTTGGTGCCGATTCTATCAATTTCCTGTAATCCATTGTTTGTTACTCACTTTCACGAGGTTGGACATGAACGTCGTGACTTTTCGTAGTTCAATTCGGACCTCCTCGTCAGCTTGGTCCTGATGAGGAAACGAATTCAGCTCATCGGGCGGCATCGAATCCCAGATCTCTCGGATCATCTTTGCCAGGAACTGGACGTAGAGGTTGTCGGAGTCGACCGGTTGAGCCGGGGCTTTGGAGCCTTGGTCGAAGGACTTTCTCTCCTCCGACCAGTCCGTCGTGAACTCCCAGGGGATGTCCTCGGTGTTATCCACTTGTCCTGGGGACATCAGAGGGACAGGAGTGGGCAGGTTATCGAACTGGATCTGACGAATGAAAACGAGACACATTTTGAAATGCTTCAGTGACTGAGAGGATGATACTCTTTGCCCTCTCACTAAAAAGGAAGGATATATTCTATTCCAAAAAACTCTTATTTGATTACGACGTACCCTTTAAATATCGTGTGCGCGTGTAGTTTGAGTGATTGGTCGGAGCCGAGTAAAACGTTTTATGGAAAAATAGATACTTAGCGAAAGATTTCATTTACTTATATATATATATATATAATATGTAAATAAATGTATAAGTATATATATATATAGATATACGGCACATTTTTACCCTCTGATTTCTCTGCTTTACCATCTTCCATATCACCAGTGTCTTCGTCCAATTTTAGTTACATGTTTCCTATCTCTTTCTTTCACCTTCTGTTCAAATTATTATATATTTATTCGCCTAAAAAGCGGTGTGTGAGTGAGAGAACGAAATATATATATATATGTACCTATATATTTTGCTCTCTCGGACGATTCTGATGGCTCATAAGCCCCTGCGATCCTGATGAGCCATTGGCTTGTCAACAGGTTTCTCAGGGGCTGAACCACCAGAACTTTACAGAAACACCCATACCCTGGGTACGCGAAAAACCGACCCAGGCGGGACTCGAACCCGCGGCCCTCGGATTAGCAGGCGAGGACATTACCCCACCGCCACCGGGGCCGGTATATTATATATATTGGTATGAAATCATATGGTATATAATAAATTGCCGGCATATGATATATTTGTATGAAATCATGGTATGAATTATTTGTTTCAAGAGGAACTAAGTATGTTCTATGACTAATGGACGGCGTACTGAATTCCCCTAAATGGCTAATGCTGTTATGCTTGAAGCTTTTCATCCAAGGGTGGGTGAAAGAATGGAGGAGATTTCATTTCGAGGTGAAATCAAATCTAAAGTGACACCTATCCTATTTTCTGGTCTCATAACTACAGTTGCTGCATTAATCTTATAGCTCACAGATTTGCAATTTATAGCATAGCAAGTCAATTAGATATAGGTAATTTAATGATTATACTAAAATTTGACCTGACTCGGATCGAAAGAAAATTTCTAATGTCCAAAACTGCACGGTTTTATTTCATTATGTTGAAATTCTACTCGATTTCGCGTGAATCTACGGGTTACAAATATAAAAAATTACTAAGAAATACAATAACCTGGTCAGTTACTCACGTTACATTGTAGCCACCTGCCAAAACGGAACATTTTAATACATCTGTGAATATCATTAGCACAAAAAATTAATAAATGCTTTTCTATTAAAACATTGAAAAATAATAACATCACATAACGAGAAGTAGGTGTCGCTCAAAGACACAGCTCTTACATTAGGAACACTTAAAAAAGTTATAATACTTAGTTTTTTAGTATTATCTTGGCAATAATGTAAAAAATATATTGCCATGGTTTAAAATTACGTGATACATTGCTATAGTGCGTTCCACATTTAGTTGACAGTATGAGCCTTACGGAGAACGCTGTTGCCAAATTTACTTGTTGCGTGTGCTCACTTTTAGGCCACGTAGGCTACCATTTCCAACTCCGAACTAAATTTAAGAAAGTCACTACAGGGAAAAATATTAGCATTTTGGAAAACTCTTAGTTAGTAGGTATATTGAATAGTACTATTTTAAAATTTCTGCTGTTATTGGCAACATCGCACCTCCAGACTTATATAGAGATTTAAATAGGAATCGACTCTTCATGAGAGCCTATACTGTCATCTTAATGTGGAACGCCCTATACTGAAATTCTGCCAAATTTTCCAATTTCAAAAACAAAAGAACTGCTTTGTTTAATTTTTTTTCAAATTTACTAGTTTTTCCCTAATTTCCATTGGGCACAGAATAGTACCATTTAAAAATTTCTGCTGTTATTGGCAACATAGCATCTCCAGACATAAATAGAGATTTAAATAGGAATTGACTTTTCATAAGAGCCCATACTGTCATCTTAATGTGGAACGCCCTATACTGAAATTCTGCCAAATTTTCCAATTTCAAAAACAAAAAAAACTGCTTTGTTCAATTTTTTTTTAAATTACGAGTTTTTCCCTAAATTTCATTGTGTATGTCCCCACTTACGTAAGTGACCAACTGCGAGGCGTTGTAGAAATTGGGACGCACGGCCACGTTGAATAAGATTGGAAGGTTGATCTGCGCGTAGGCGCAGGCGGCCCTCGACCAGTCGAACCCTCGCCGACACCCGCAAGTCCTGCTGCGGATGCCCCTTGCGAGCACCGGCCAATCGCCGTAGTTGCGCAGCAACTGCAGCAGCGGGGAGACCCCTCTCTCGTTTATCTTGTCTGTTGGCCGCACCATGCATCCGTTTCGCAAGCATGAAAATAAAGTACGTTTTAGACTCTGCCACCTCCTGATTATCCATCCACAACATATTTCACACCGTCCATCAGGTCTCCATTTATAATTCCCTCGAGGAAATTATTTACGGAGGATTCGATGGATGTTCCTCTATTGATATCGAAGGAGGAAGACGATCGAGATATCTAAAGACTTCGTTCTAGTATAATGACAGCTTTCCACACGGAAGTTGACTTCTTTGAAAGTAGCTATGTCTCGATGTTTATCGCTTCTTTTTTAGGCATCATTCTACTCACTCATCACTTTCCGGTTCATTAAAAAAAAATGAATGAGGGAATCATACAATGAGTGTGGAAATTTAAAAAATCGTCTAGTTTCTGCAATGAGTGCGTGTGAACATCGCTCACTTCGAGTTCCATTTTTTCTTGGAAAACTCGAAGCTTGGATACAACTTGTAGGTTAAAATAGAGTTTCTTGTGGGAAAGGAAACTATTATTTTTTTATTATCTTCTATAACCACCGAAAAGAGAATCAATGGCCTTAAAATCGGGGTACTAAACAGATAACATTGGACGAGCACACGCAACCATGTCCTGAGTGGGGGAAATATCCACTCAGACGGGATTCGAACCCGCTTAAAACCCCCTCCATAAAGACAGCAGGCGAGGACTTTGCCCCCACCGTCATGACTGTACGATTTCATCATTGGCTCATTTCTTTCACCAGATCCAAATTGAATCCATTTAATTTTCGTTATTAGCAACTTTTCCAGGGATAACATTTTTTTATATTATACAAATTACTTATTGTTATGTCCACCATAGTGGATTAAATATTCCATTTACATATATTTGGGGTATGAATTATAATAAAAGGCCATATCATTCCCCAGAAATGCATTGGTTTTCAAATAACCTAACGTCTACTTTCTTATCCCTTGGGCCGCCATTTTGAATCCGCCATTTTGCTTTTTTATTTTTTCTGATTTCAGATTCGTAAACAGCGGCCTAAAAAAACCGTGTAAAAAAATAAAATTGGATCCAATAAGGATTAAATCCATTTAATTTTCGTTATTAGCCACTTCTCCAGGGATAACTATTTTTTATATTGTACAAATTGCTCATTGTTATATTCACCATATTGTATTCAATGTTCTGTTTGTATACAACAAATGTATATATATATATATATATATATATATATATATATATATATATATATATATATATATATATATATATATATATATATATATATTTGGGGTAAGAATCATAATAAAAGGCCATATCATGCCCCAGAAATGCACTGTTTTTCAAATAACCTAGCTACTACTTTCTTATCCCTTGGGCCGCCATTTTGAATCCGCCATTTTGATTTTTTAATTTGTTCTCATTTCAGATTCGTAATCAGCGGCCTAAAAAACCCCTGTGTACCAAATTTGAAAACGATCAAATGAGGATTTCATATTTTGGCCAGCTTTTCGGGATTTGGCCTCACTGTGCGTCAGCAGGGCCTGCAAAGAGGCGATTCAGAGTATTATTTCGAAACCCGAAAGTATCCGCGCGCCCGAAAACCCTAAACCCGAAAAATCAACGCGCGGTTCAAGCATTTACAATCGGTAAATAATCTCTTTGTTAGGAGCGGCCATTTAAACATTTTCCCACACTTGTAAAACTGCTTGAGCCGGCGCTGACCATATGCATTTTCTTGTCTGAGCATGGTGGCGGGATACCTGCTGGCCAGTGGAGGCGCTACCAACGTAAGCTGCCAGCCAGCATAGAGACATTAGCAGTGGTTGACGCGACTGTTTAATACTACACTGTGGTTCCCATTGAGGTAGATGAAGGGGGCGAGATTTCATCCAAATATAACCTGACTACCGAAATATCCGCCATATTGCTCCCCCTGTTCTTTCATTGCTTGTCTTCAGATAGCTAGGAGGAGTGGACGAATTTGCACATATAACGCAAGAATATCTATCTTCTGTTGAAAATATAAGGAATTTTATTTACTCTTGATACATATATATTAGTTACTAGGAGTTACCTATTCTATTCGAATGTACTGTGGCTTTTCTCTGGGAATAAGGATTATTAATGTAACGTAACAACGACGCTATATTAAGTATTTACGTAATGTCTTCTTATTATCGATTTCGCGGTGCATAGGTATCACATAATATTTCTTCTCTTATCAAGTTAGCAGCAGGAGACGCGCATTTAGTAATTATTGAAGCACATCAACTCTTAAGTTTATTATTGTGAAGCTCGCTTGGTAGCCAGTTAATTGATCATAGCTGCAATAACAAGCAATGTTACAGCTGGCGAGGTGCAAATGACGCTACTCCGGGAATTTCCCAGTTGCAGGGGAAATACTAAGTTAGGAGAATCAAACAATTGGTTCGAGTGGATATAAAAGGGCGATGAACTGAGTACATCGGGAGTCACTGATCAACAATATACCCAAAGGGCAGACTGAATCCACGCAAATCGGGACAGTAAATTTCTGTAATAAGAAAATTAGAAGAAGTATTCTTTGCTTGTGACTCGGCAGAAAGTTAAGTAAGGTTTTTAGAAGTTAAAACCACCCGGAAAAAAGTTCATCCTGAGAGTACACGCGGTAGCAGACGCAAGACGAGGGAGACACTTCGGATCCTTATTGACTACATCGTTGGGAATTGAAGCCGGTTCCACGTCCTCAGAACGAGAATTGTTTGGTGTGACTGGATTTCTTCCGGGACGCATGTGTGTCAGAGGTCGACGTTATCCAAAATTGTATATATGCTACTATTTGTGTGTGAAGGGTAATATTTGCGTGTGAAGGGTATTACTTGGGTGATTAGTGATCTCACCCTGTGGCCGTGAAGGAAAACAAAATATAAAGTGAAGGGTAATATTTTGTGAGTTAAGGGTATTTCATTGTAATTAATGAAATCATAAGTAGTCAGAAGGCAAAAAGTGAAATTTACAAGTGAAACAGAGTATTAATAAGAGTGTAAATGTTATATTGTGAAGGGTGATTTGTACCTAGGAAAAGATACGGGCATATCAACAAAAAATCTTTACTTCATAATAAAGGGAGCTTAATTAACGAGATAACTTAACTCTTGTTTTCATTGCATGTTTCTGGCGCCCAAAAACAACCTCTTGAGATAAATTAAATATAAGTAAAAGTAAAAATAAAAGACGAGAGTCGCTGTTTTTACTTTTATAAATTAAATTGAATAAAAATGTAAAGTAAGGATGCAATTTCAAAAAAGTAAATGCATATGCCGATTTCAAGTGAGTTATGGATGGAAAACATAGTAAAATCGCACAATTGGTGCGTCAGCTCGTGAGCGTTAAGGTACAGTCCTGTTCATTAAAAAATTACCACCTCGGAGCCCTGTTCAAAAAAAGTTACCACCTCGGAGCCGAAAAAGTTCTAAGTCCGCACTTTAGGGAAATGTTGCAACACTGCGCCCCCCCCCCTTCACTAAGGGGGGGGGGCGAGAACGAGAACCCCTCCTCCCCTTAGTCGGGCAAGTAGAAAGGCCGACGGAAGGAAGATTTGAAGACATGAAGAAAGGCCCGCGAAAGGATATTTTGTGAGGGGAGGGGTAGGGTCCGGGCTTCCGTTTGCTTTATGAGGGAAGTCCACCCTTTCCGACAAGCTAAGGTGGTGGAAGGGGCTTTCTTTCACTTCTGAGCATTTATTGGCCACCCGGTGTTTAAGTTGGCGAGTGTGCGAATCCAGCATAGCCAGTTGTTAGTCCACGATAGATTTACGCTCGAAATTGAGCAAAACAAGCATTGAAAAACAAATTGGTCGATTTCACCAAACTCATAGGAAGAGTACGAAAATGCATTTTTAAATCCGCACGTCCCTCCTCTTCCTTGCTTTTATATGAAAAGATTCGCAAAATAAATGTGGAAGTCCAACGACCTACCCGCGAAACTGGGACACGTATCATTTCGTGTCTGCCACAGCTCTTCCCATTGCGGAGTTGGAGGAACGATGATAATTCCACATGCCATTTTGCCATCACTCGGTATTGACATATCGAGTTACAGGGGTCATAATGAATTTAGTGAGGCTAGGTAGTAACATAGTGACAAATGTGAATTCGCTATGCTTCTTTTCCTTTTTCTTACAAAAAATTTACTCCTGTGCAACAAAAAATATACCACCAAAATGATTTTCATTGGCGTATTATTCCGTTTATATTTTTAAAATGTCTCATACGTTGAGACATTCCGCACAAGCTAAAATAAATAATCGAAAGAAGCAGAACTGCTTCGCATCTGATGAACTCTTGATCATTTCAAAATAATAGAATCACTATTCTTTATTTGACAAGGAATTGTTACCATCAAAACCGTAAATACATTAGTTTAATTTATGCATTCGATTCGATACGATTCTGAGCGACGATAATTTGTGATAATTGTCTTTGCGTGATATAAAAAAGTGGACGATGTATCACTTTCAGCGGGAGTTTCCCGTTCTGTGATGCAGACCTGCGATGGATACTTGTGTCATGCCTTTTAATGTAATGCAATGGAAAAAGCAAGTAATGAAGTTTCACCAAGCAAATTTTAGGTACTGCATTTATGTTCTTCTTTAGCCTCGCTTGGTGGATAGGTAAACCCGGGATGAGTGGAATTTGATGTCGCAATTTACTACACGAATATACAAAATTCCCAACGAGAAATACCATTCACCTGGATTAGGGTTAAAATCCAGATCCCTCGATTCTGCATTATTGTAGCAGACAATGTCAGACTTCACAATTCTTACTTGTATCGAAAGGCAGGAACTCTATCAAAATGATTTTCCTGGTCAACCTTCAAACATCAACCCATACGCTTTTCAGAGTCGGACTAAGTGTTATTTACATCGCATTTGGGAAACGTTGCATTAGCTGCTGGGGTTCGCATTGCACGTTCTTTGCCTTCATCGCTTGTAAACCTGAAAAATCCATTTATCTACAAGTGACTACTATATAGTAACCGCAATTAAGCAAATGCGTATCAAAACAACCATCTCAGTTGAACCGTAATGAATACGAGTGTTCGTTTTTCTTCTAATATTTGCTCTTTCTGAAAGTAAATTATGAAATAAAGCTAAGAAACTTATTCAGCGAGATTACTTCCAAATAGCATGATGTCTATATCATGATACAATTATCATGATATAGACAATAATTAATTGAATAGGACCAAAAAAGAACAATCAATGAGGTAGAATTAGAAGGTAACAGATGCATTTAAGAATGTGTATTATCATTTCTGGAGAGTTCGCACCGAGAGGCAAGAAAAGAACTTGCGCCAAAACATAGTCAATGGGGAAGGAAAAGAAAGGATAAGGGTTTTCCACCTTTTCCCTGCACCTTCACCATCAACGCGTGTGCAAGAAAAGGGAAAGGCTTAATGGTAGACGGGGCCCCACGGATCACCGGGACGACAAGGTGCAATAAAACTTTCGGGGAAACCCTCTTGAGGACGAGGAAAGAAATTCTGTCTTCAAAAGCACCTCGTCATTAGGGGAAAAGGTGACAACGAGGCTTGGAAAAACCAGAAGAGATTGCAATTGTTCCCGTGCCTCTCCTTTTCACTGCAGTGGTTCACTGATAATGGGATAGAGCAGTTGTCGTGGCCCGCAAGGAGTCCTGACCTGAATCCCATTGAGAATGCGTGGAGCGTGATGGCTCGCGACCTGAGCAGCAGAGATGTGCGACCACGCAATGCAGCTGAGCTGCGGGAGGCTGTTGAAGGCGCGTGGGAGGAAATAGGGCCAACGCTATGCCAAACTTTAATTCAGTCCATCCCCAGGAGACTGGAGTGTGTAATAAGAAACAATGGGGTATGGACTGATTACTAATGCAATGGACTTATTTATGGACTAATTTTAGTGATAAGGAAGTTCTTTCAGTGACGTTGTTAAATTATGAGAGATGAAGTAAATCCAAAGAATAAGAAAATTGCGTATAATTTTACCTTGCTTTAATCACATCTTCCTAGAATGACCTATTCCCTTATACCTTTTCCCTACCTTTCCCTCGTTTCACCTTTTTTTAATTCTTTACGTTTCCAAACTATACTACGCCAGGTTTATTTCCTTACCATTCTAAACTATTTCAAACCTTTGGAAACATAGTATTTCTATAATACGTTTCGTGATAGTTTCATTTTTTTATTTACAGAGAAAGTATGCATTATATGAAATGCAATTGACCGTATTCATAATCGTTCCGCTGCGATGATTCGGCGTGTTTGAATGCGCTTTTGTTTCATTGCGGTTAATTAATAAGAGTCACTTGTATAGTCATTGTAAAAAAACAATAACGACTATTTGCTACGTTTTTCAAATGCGATGTAAACAACACATAGTCCGACTGTGAAAAGCGCAAGAGTTGATATTTGAAGGGTGTCCTGGGAAATCATTTTGATAAAAGTCTCTGCCTCTCGACACAAGTTCAATAAAAATTATGGAGCATTAGGTTGCAGTGTAATATACGCCGGTGAGACGTAGTGGTGCCAAGCTGTTGTGAACGAGGGATATTTACCCCACTGAAATTCGCAAAAATTGGGGGGCGTAAAATTAAAATCTTGCCAGGGGCGCTGGTGACCCTAGCTACGACTCTGGTTTTGAATCACACAGTAGCATTGGAACCACCGTTGTGGTAGAGGAGCGTTTGCTATGGTGGCCAATGCCTGGAGCTAAAACGTGGGCGTGACCGGTTCACCATCTTCAGTCCCCAGGATGTACATACATATGAGTGTGACAAAATATTAGTTTGTGTGTAGTTTTTTTTTTCTTTTATTTAGGGTTAGGTATAAATTTTGTGTGTTATGTTAGGGGCGCCGTAATCGTAATCAGGTGCATTTTTTAAATGCGAGTTAGCATCATGTTTTAATTTTGTGTGCCTGTGTTTCAGTTCCCCCTGCCCTGAATGTGTGAAATTCACACGCCTTTGGCTTAGTCCGGGTTGAACTCTATCCTCAACTATCCAAACCAACCTTAGGGTTGAATCACTGACTGAGTGAGTGAGTGAGTGTTCCAGTGGCCCGCAGGTTGTGGGTCAGCAAAGTGCGCCCCCCTGAGGCTTGCGCCCCTGGCAGCCGCCCCCCTGGCCAGCCCCTAGCTACGGCCCTGGACAAAACAAATACATACCAAATTCCACCTTGACGTTTGTATTGTTTAAATAAAACACAGCCTTTGCTGATGACATCCCTTAGCTATTGGAAAACAAAATTCAGATACAAAATATGCATATAGTCGTGGAATTTATATTTTTTCTAGCCACTAAAGTAGCTAACCAAAGCGTAATAAAAAATATCGTGTCTCTACTGTGCTCTTACCTGTGTTCATGCATGCCCAGAATACGTCCTTTGCTTTGTTCAGTGCCTCTGGGTCCCCCACTGCTTTGGCCTGGCTCAGGATATCTAGACAAATTTATTTAGAATGTGTAAATATGTATTTGAAAGGTAATGATTTTGTATAATAAGCTACATTATCCTTCGGTTGGGATTTTATTACAATTAGTTTTATATTATGTATTATAATTAATTTTTCAACTTTTCTTGGAAGTATATGAATGCCTTATGCGGATTTTGTGAATATATATCATATATTATATTTCTACAACTTATTTATGCTGTAAAGAATAAATAGAAATTAATTTTCTTTCTATGAAATCTTATATCACAGAAAAATCATATATTTCATTTAAAAATGAAATTTCAGAAGATTCCGATGAGCTTAATACTTAAGTAACCCAATTTTATTCAGAATAGCTCTTTTGTAAATTTAAACAGTGCCTTATCTTTTGTTTTTTGGATTATGTACCGTAGCGTTTGTTTAATATACACCTATTACAAACTATTTTTACTTTTTAAAATCATTGTTCTTGCATTCGCAGACGATGCCACAGTGCACGCAGACAAGACGGAAGAGCTAATTAGCTGACCAAAACTCCAATTCAAGAAACAGAATGCATGAGGCTGAAGATAAATGATGGTAGGTCAAAATATATGTTTTTCTCATGGAAGTATCATTCACAGGAGAATAGATTATTTATTAAAGGATGAACGTTTGAAGGAACTGAAAATCTTGAGTGTCTGGGAGTCAAAATATATAATAAATATACAGAATACTAAGATAACAAAACGGGATTAGCGTAGGCGATGAATGCGTACATACATGCAGCATGATTTTCATTTCCAAGATATAATTACGCCAGACGAAATTATGATTTTACTATCCAATAATCCAATCAGTTCTACTATATGATGCAAAGACTTGTGTAATTAGCAAGGGTGAAGAGAGGAAACATATTGTCTTTGAGAGAACTATTTAAAGAAAATTCTTAAGCTCCACATTCGAAGCTGGAGTATGGAGGAAAAAAATACCAGAGAACTAATTATATATAGAGGTATGTGTGGATATATTGGTGTATGTAGTTGCTTATGTAAGTAGCAGAAATGTGAGATGGGCGGGAAATGTACCTACTCAGAATAGAATAGGGATCCATTCTGAAAAGTTTGAGACTGGGTAAACCTGATGGAAGAAGACTACCATGTAGACCTAGGAGCTGATGGTTGGATCAGGTGAAATAAGACTTTGCTTGCATTTGAGGCGAATGAGGAAGAGGCAAGAGACCGTAAGAAATGGTGAGCATGTGTTTTGATGCGGCCAAATTCCAACTTGGATATCAATTGCCATGAACGAATATGATGAAATATACTTCTTTACTCGGAAATATTAGTCATATAAATATCTTCATTCGTATGTGTCTCTATTATACCTCTCGATTTAACGTTTACATTTCTGTCTTCCTCAGCGTATAGAATGGCAACTGGTATAAACGAATTGTATAAACGAATAACTTTTACTTTGTGGTTCCACAAGTATTTTTTTATTAGCACGACCCAGGTTTTGACATACTATAACGTCATCTTCAGGTCCTGAAGATGACGTTATAGTACGTCGAAACCCGGGTCGGGCCAATAAAAATACCAATGTGGGTTCACAAAGATAAAGTTTTTCATTTATACATTTATGCATTGAATTGTGGGAAAATATCCTGATCCTTTTAGTTTTTTGATACGATTGTAAATATAAATTTATAAGCACGGTGCTATATTTTCCCTTGATTAAGTTGATTACTGAGTTAATTTCATGGTGAGCTCTTCTCGACCGGCCAATAAGATACATGTGATTTTTCAGGTTAGATTTTATGGGGAAAAGATATAATTGACTTTAGTGAATGTTAAAAAGTTGGCAGGAGGAAAATGGAATGGCTAACTTCCAAAAATATCAATTGTGATTAAGTTATTCATCGTAGAATTCTAGAAAGAAATGAGGGATAGAGAGCACACCTTTATCTCACTGCTACTACACAGTCTGCGGTGAAAGTAGAGAGATGGGAGCATCCATGACGATACAACAAAATTGGATGCACGAAAACGTAGATTTGCCGTCGGCTCATAAGACGCAGGCCGATTGTTGGAAGCACTTTCGGGGAAAAAATTGCGTTTGATTTGCAGTCCTTACCTTTCGTTATGGTGTCAATGTACTCCTGAGTGTAGCGGAATTGATTCCAGAAAGTGAACGATGGCTGCATCACTTCAAGGCTGTCGTAGTGACCGCAGGCAAATTCGAAGAAATTGTCACAGGGGTTGGCGCTCGAGTCTCTCCAGGTAAGAATGTCTGAAGCTGAAAACATCGACCAATCTCTGTGAATTAAGCGATGATTTTTCTATACCAACTACTTGTTCCTTGAAAGATTTATACAGAACAGGAAATTCAACTCCTTGAAACCTCGAATTATCGCAATTTGGTCTCATTGAATTTTCATACTTTAAAATAACAGTGTTAAAAAATTAATTTCTAAATATGATAGAACTAGAGTCTCGCTAATCCGAAGGAATTGGGACCGGACAATGTTCGGATTGCGAACTTTTCAGATTATCCCAAAAATGGTAATTTTACTGTGAAAATTGAATCAAATTACTTTATTTCGTGTATTGATACAATATTTTATGCATTTATGTACTATTTACAGTATTGTATAAAAATATTCAAGAATTAAACTACATTAAAATATGTTTTGTGCAATTTCTAGAGTAAAATATCGTATGCTTACACCGTACTAACAGTTCGCAATTCCCAAAATTCTGTTCAAATTTACCGAACCTTCGGATTATCGGTGTCCGGGTTAGCGGGTATAGGTATCTACTGTAGAAATATTTGTAAAAAGAGAGCATAATTGAAAACCTATTTGCTTAATGAACGCTTCAATTGAAGATCAGTGGCACTCACTGTACCGATTTTTCAGTCAAATATTCAATCTTCTACCAGGTATTAGTTACAACCTTATAAAAGTTGAATATTTTACTAAAAAATCTTTAAAGATGAGTGCCATTGACATTCAGTTGAAGAGTTCAATAAGCATATTCGTTTTTACTTTGCAATTTGTAGTTTCCTTGAACGGAATACTATTGAATTATTATTACTTGAAGAGAATAAGGGAACTAAATTCTCTACGTGGAAATCCCTAGACCCATCAACTTTTTAGATGGTTATTTTTGTCAGTTAATATTCAATTTAACTTTTAATTTTTATTTCCCGCATGTACATATTTAGGGTAAGTGAATGCAATGAAGGCTAGTCGAGTTCTTTACATTACGATACCGAACAATTGAAGGGTCAGTACTCTGACGCACCATTTTCTGTAACTTTTTTTAGAAACAGTTCTTTTGACAGAAATAAAATGACTACTAAGCAGTTGAATTTTTTGTTGACACCGGAGTCTAAGACATTAAAATATTGGCGGAATGTCTGCTTTTCACTGCGTCAAAAGTGCGTCTTTTTTCCGTGAGTGAATCTATGGTATCAGATTAATGATATCAATCTTGTAAAAACCTCGGTGCTTAATCCTATCGGGATATCCTTGATTTGTTTACGCTGGTGGGTGAAGGAAAGTTTCTTTTATCAAACGAGATAGCGATTGCTTTTAAAAATATTAACGTTATTTTGCAATTTAAAAACACTTAAAAATATGACGCATTAATCATTAACTATTGTGACTAAAAATAAACTTAGTCTCCTCAGCAACTACGAAGCGCGTTATGTCAGATATGGAAAGGTGGTCGATATAACCCAATCATTGTTTGTTTAAGTATCGTATTTTGTACAGGTGACTGCCACCAAGTTTCGCTTCCACTGTCCTTAAAATGGGGAGTTAAGGTGGGGACTGTCGAAAAACCTTCCAGTGAGTTGGTTGAATGCCTAATGGATGATATTGATGTTGATTATTAGTGAACATTTCCAGCCAAACAGGCATTACGTTCTTTCACTTACCTGAGTGTACACATGATGGGCTCGTGCACAGAGTGATGCCATTTGCTGCCTGCGGGGAAGGATTACCCTTCGTCTCGGAAAGATGAATGCTGAGGCAGAGGAATAATAACAATTTTGACCTGGAAAAAGATGATTGTCATTCGTTTATAAACTTATCTGCATAGAGTGGCTAAAAATTAAGTACTTTGTGCTCGCCTTTTAGTGGAAGCCTGGAGAAAATCGTGAGCGTTAAAAACATTTTCCTCCCATGAATATTCTCCCGCCCTCCTTTTGCTAATTGTGATTTTCTTGATTACCTATAGGGAGAGCGGGGCTAGTTGATACAGGGGCAAGTCGGTACACTGTAATTTTTAAATGCCCACTGGTCGCAGCACCTCTGAATATATTCAGACTCCGTAGACCCTATAGAATGCGCTCGTTCAATTCGAGTACCGTGCTGCTTGGAGGAACGTCGCTTTGTTCACTTCAGTGTTTTTGAATGTGAAAAGTAATATTTTTCACCGCCATTTGAGTTTCTCTTGTAACAACTGTTTTAGGATTCAAGTTAAGTCGATTTGTTTGTTGTGTTGAAGTACTTTGCACTTGTAAATTAAGTATTAGTTTGCGCTATTGGACCTTCTATTTAACCTAAACATCGATTCATTTGCAATGGCACCTCAAGGGGAAAGTTGATACAGAAAGAAAGAGGCACGTTGATAAATGTATCAACTTACCCATATTTGTAACACTTTGCGTTTTAATTCTTCTTATAGCCAAGTTGTTTTCTATATAGCCCTCTCATGGTCCGCACTTACAAAAGAGAAACAAACAGGGGAGTCGCTCCACAGGAAGTGTTCGAAAATGCTGGCAAAGAGGTGCAAAAGGTTGTCACTCAGAAATGCCGCTAAAATGTATAAAGCAGATTTCAATACATTGAGAACATTCATGAAGAAGCCCTCTAATTCTCGGACGACAGGATATGCTAAGCCAAGGCTCGTTTTGACAAGAGAACAAGAAGAAAAGTTAACTTCCTACATTTTACATAGGTCTGATATTTACTATGGTTTATCACCTAAAAATGTTCGCATGTTGACTTTCGAATATGCTGTGGCAAATAACGTCAATTTCCATGAAAACTGGGGTGTCAGCAATATGGCGTCAAAAGATTGGTTCACCGGGTACATGCATCGTCATCCCACTTTGTCTCTGAGAGAAGCTGAAGCAACTAGTTTCGTACCAAGATCTAGCACAATATTTTTCACTAATTTGAAAACCGTGATTAGTCGCTTTGAAATAAACTGTCACAATATTTGGAACGTTGATGAAACTGGCATAACCACAGTACATCGACCAAATAAAGTAGTTGCTTTGAAGGTAAAGAAACAAGTTGGTAGAGTAACATCTGCAGAGAGAGGCGAAACCGTTACAGTAGTGTTTGCAGGAAATGCAGTTGGTAACACTGTACCACCCCTTCTCATTTTTCCCAGGGTGTTTTTCAAAGACCATTTCATTGTTAGTGGACCCACAGGTTACACTAGAGCCGCTCACTTGTCTGTATGGGTTACAGCAACTCTGTTTTTACAATACATGAACCACTTTGTGTCTCATGTGCGCTGTACGAAAGAGATCCCTCGTCGTCTATTGCTAGACAATCATTTTTCTCATTTTTCAATTGCTATTATCGACTTTTGTTATGAAAACGGTGTTATATTGCTATCCTTCCCCCCTCACACTACAAACCGCCTTCAGCCTTTACACAAAAGTGTATTTGGGCCGTTTAAGAAATTATTTTTTGCAGCTACTGACAACTGGATGGCAATGCACCCAGGTAAATTAATGACAATATACGATTTACGTGGCTTAGTAAAGAATTCTCTTCCAAAAGCAGGCACACCATCAAATTTAATAGCTGGCTTCAGTTCCACAGGGATTTGGCCATTAAATGAAAACATATTTAGCAACGAAGAATTACTTTGTTCCAATGTTACAGACAGAGAAAACGAAATTAAAAAATGTGTTGCCAACGCCAACGAAAGACGATTGACATGATGAACGGCCTTCCACGTCCTCAAGGGTCGAGCCACCTCAAAACAAGCCTATAGTAACACCAGAAGAAAGGCGTCCTTATCCGAAAGCGGCTCTAAGAACACAAACAAACCGAGGTAAAAGGAAGATGAAATCGAGCATCCTCACAGACACTCCTGTTAAGGAAGGAATTCGTGCTCAGGAAGCGTCAAGAAAAATAAGACGTGAAATTAAGGAAGAGAGATCAATGCGTCAATTAAACTTAAATATATCAGATCGGTCTAAAATGAAAACAAGGAAAACACAACCGGTGCAAGATAGGAGTTCTGATGTATTTCTAGTTCGGTTATAATTAGGAACGTAAATTCGAGTCTTCTCTGTAATCTGTTATCGCTGTTTTACGCGAAACTAGGGTCAACATTGAAATCAGTACTAAAATCGGCGCCGAAAACTCAAACCAAATGCGGAACTTAAATCGAATTTGAAGCCTGTGAATCAGTGTTTGATCGATTTAGATATCATTGCACATAGTCGTATTGATCTGTTTACTCGCAAGGTTTACTGGATACTAATTTCTATGCGCAGTGGCTCTCGGCATTTCCTGAAATGCGCAAACCTAATATTCTGCGCCTTATTGTTTTGTTTTATTTTCTGTATTGGTTACAAAATATCCTACACAAGCTCCGGTAAACCATTTCCACTAGTCCATGAGCACGTTACCTCGATAACAGTTCCCACAATTCCTCCGAAGCTTATTTTGTCAGAGTCTTCTGTATGCCATGCTCAGCACTACCTCCTCAGCGGGTGTTGTTACACACCAAGGCCTGTGGTTACACAACACCTAGTAGTTAAAAAAGGTAAACCAGAGGACTCTGTATTTTTGTATATTCCAGCTCCACCACCGGTGTTCTCTGGAAACGCTATAGAATCGCCTGCTTACCTGTGATCGGTCGTTAGATCCAGGAACCGGATGTAAAGTGAGCATCGTTCCTATTTCTGTCTTTAGTACTGATATTTGAATTTGATTCTTTCGTCGGGTACGATAATACTCTTTAATTGATACTAATTTTTTGCGAAACTCAATTAGCACTTTTTGCTCACGATATTTTAGTCTCGGGTGAGCATAACGCTCCAGTTGATGCAATTTTTCTTGACTTTAAAAAGGCATTTCATAAAGTTTCCCACAGTAAGCTACTCATGAAATTAAAATCCTACGGTTTAGACGACGACGTAATTTCCTGGATTAGAGAATTCTTAAGTAATCGCGTGCAAAGGGTTGTATTAGATGGCGCTATCTCTAATGAAGTAAAAGTCACATCGGGTGTCACACAGGGAAGTGTCATAGGCCCGCTTCTGTTCCTTTTGTACATAAACGACATCGGTGATAAAGTTGACAGTAAGCTTAGATTATTTGCTGACGACGCAATGATGTATAGAGAAATTCGTAGCTTTAATGACAGGGAAGCGCTAACTAAGGACCTCGAGGCAATACAAGAGTGGTGCGATGCGTGGCAGCTAGAATTAAACCTGAAAAAATGCGTCGTTGTGAATTTTTGGAAACGGAAAAACGCTACTTGTAACAGCTATTGCATAAACAACATAAAATTAGAGACCGTAGAATCCGTTAAGTACCTCGGAGTTAATCTGACTAATGATCTATCGTGGAGTAAACATATTCGAGAAATTACCGGTCAAGCTAATCGTAAATTGGGATTTGTTAAAAGAGTACTTGGCAAGTGCGACGATAAAGTTAGGGAAATCAGCTACTTCTCCCTCGTTAGACCCCACTTAGAATATGCCGCCAGTATTTGGGATCCTTATGAGATAGGCTTGGAAACTGAGTTAGAACGCGTGCAGCGAAGATCGGCAAGATATGTTAAAGGCCGTTATGATAATCTCGTTAGTGTTACTGACCTTTTGCAGCAACTGGGATGGGAAAAGCTTTCAGACCGTCGATTAAAATTTAGACTAAATCTATTATGTAAGTTCCAAACCGGTCTATTCTCTGACGACGTTGACAATATTTTACGAAATCCGACATACTACGGTAGATCAGATCATGAGAGTAAAATTAGGGAACTAGACTGCAGAACGGATAGATTTAAGATGTCATTTTTCCCACGAACGATAAGGGACCATAATAGCTGCCATGAGACTTTTATCTAGGTTTGTCGTTAGGTAGTGTAGCTCTTAGTAGTAGTAGTACTCCTAATACTTGAATCCTTATCTGTTACCTAGCACATACTAACAGCACGCCTAGCATGTTTTCTACATGGGTCTTGTGTCCCTGTCCATCTGTGTAGTTGTAGAATGCATGTATATTGACGGTCACTCTCCATTTTGATGACATCTGTAGTGTAGTGTTGCATGCTTGTGAGGCTTCGCCTCGTGACAAGCATTAGCGATTTATGCTAATGCATAATTAGTCGTAGTTACACTAACTTTAGGGTATAGTGTAATGCATGTTGGTGATTACTCACCCCCTGCCACACACCCCTGAGGTGGCTTGCAGGGTATTATGTAGGTGTAGATATAGATGTAGATGTAATTAGAGCATACTGAATTCAGTTCAATTTTCCGCAATGAAGTAAGCATCGTGTAAGAGAGACTTCTCTCTTAAGCGTTTAGATTAAGATGATTTCATGGATGAAAGGAAATAAGTACTACGTAGAATATTGCTATATAACTCTATATTTTAACTTATGATCAACCCGGAGGTTCCCCTTGTTGATTAGTCTGGAGCTCAGGGCTCACAACAGGCCAAGATTGTGAGAAGTTCATGTATCCAGGTCACGGGGCAGTTCTCTTCCCTGGATAATTTGTCCTACGAAGATCTTCCAGAAAATCTTCACCGCTCTGGCTTTATGTAGTATTTTATAACAAGGCTTAACTAGGCCGTATCTTAATCTTCGTTTTGGGATGGAGTTTCTCTTCCGTGACCAGATGTGTGCGCTATTCATTTCTACGACCCATATGAGAGAGCTTTCAGCAGCCTCTTCCCAAACTTGTCGAAAGTAGATCATTTTCATTAGTTCTCTCCTGAATGCGAACGCTTCCCCTCACTACAGCAATTTTTCTTAAGTGCAATTTAATGAAAACGCAGTGGTGGAGACGGAAAAAAGGGAAGAAGTGCAGGAAATTTCAGACTAGAAAAAAGAAACGCTCAGGGGGACAATTGGAGACAATGAGAAGAATATGCTATTAGCAAACATTTCCTTTGAGCAATATCCGTGCAGAAGGTACACAGAGAAAACGATACGTTTGAACAAGCCACTGTAGGTATGTGACATTCGTGGACTTGGAGAAAGCCTTCGACAACGTTGAGTGGAGCAAGATGCTTGGGCTGTTGGAAAAACTCGGAATGGACTCCAACGTCATAAGAATAATCTACCAACTATACCAGTAGCAAGTCGTCGCAATGAGAATAAGGAACGGAAGAAAAATAGAAGCTAAAATTAAAAAATGAGTTAGACAATATTACAACCTCTCACCAGCACTGCTCAACATATACTTGAAGCATAGAATTAGAAAAGCACAAGAAATGGGGCTTAACGGAATTAATATTAACGAAGAAGAAGAAGTAAACATGCTCCGCTTCACAGACGATATCGCAGTCATAGGAGGAAACCGTGACGATCTTCAAAGATCACTGAACACATTGGACCAAGCCATTCAAGAATATAGTGTGAAAATAAATAAGAAGAAGACCAAAACCATCGATTGCGGAAGATAAAAGATGAATGCATAAGTCACGCTAAGAGGAGAGAAATTAGAGCAATTGGATTTCTTCAACTACCTCGGAAGTACCATCTCGTGGGACGGAAGAAGTACAACGGACATCAAATGTAGAATATCCCAAGCTAAGAAAGCATTCATGATGTGGACGCAACTGCGGCGTTCAAAGACGATCGGTCTACGAACAAGAAAACAACAAAAATATTCGCGTGGACCGTGGAACTCTATGGATCGGAAACATGAACCATTGGAAGAGCAAATCGGAAGAGTAGAAGCATGCAAAACATGGTGTTGGAGGAGGATACAGAAGATCAAATGGACGGATAGAGTAAGAAATTAAGAGGTTTACAGTAGATTGGAAGAGGAAAGGACCACATGGAAAGATGAACCAACTGGATAAGGCAACTCTGAGGCACAATGGGTTTGTGAAGAATTTAATTGAAGGAAAAATTGGGGGATATGTCCCAAGGGGAAGACCTCGTGATGAGTACACTGACCAAATAAAGAGGAAAGTACAAAAGGAGAACTAACAGGGAGTAAGGGAAATAGGATTAGATAGGGAAGGATGGAGGGCTGTAGTCAACCAATCTGAGGATTGAACGACTAATGAATGAATATAACGTGACAATATTTTCCCCGACCGATCAGAGCTACTTGTTCCAGCAACCAATGCTTACCTATATATCTTACCAACGAGAACAACTATTTCTTGTAAACCCTCGCTGAAATTCACATTCACGTGAGATTGCTTGGTGGTGTAACTGTCTAGCATTCTTGACCGGCTATTGGGTAATCCTGATTCAAATCCTGGTCAAGTAAAATTATATTTTAACGGCAAATTTCATCCCTTTGGCGTGTATCTTTGCACCCGTGCGTGTGACTGCGTACCATGTTAATTGTGCATTTCACAGTAATTTTTAAATTCTTTTTACATTCCATTATGGCTTTCAGGAGGCACTAATTTTCACAGTTACGACATTAAACCCTGAAGATGGTGGACGACTTGATCATCGAGACGTCGGCAGCAATGCAGAATTTGACTCGGTGGACATCCGAAGTAGACCACAATAATAAAATATTTTCCCCCTTAAACTTCTCAATAAAAAATTAACAAATCACAACAAACGTTGGAGTTTCATGTGACCCCTAAGGCATTTCCCTGAAGATGAGATCACCATAAGAAAAAATTGCAGTACTGAGGAGAATTAGTAATTTTATAATTGGATGTATCAGGTGTTTATAACTATTTTAATTACTGATTATTCACCATGAACAGGAATAATTCGCCAGAGCTAACACGTCACAGCTAACCATTGTCTTCTTTGTCCATCCAGTGCTGCCAGTGCTATGAATACGAGATCTGTGAGTCTATTACAATGGTGCGGCAAAACGACCAAAAACAGATGCAGTATACAAATGTATCCTCCTTCCGACATTATATGGCAGCCCACCCTGGGTATGTCAGAATAAGTATAAGAGTAGGCTAAATGTAGTGGGAATGGGTACCTGAGAAGTATTTTTGAAAAATGAGTGGGTTATTAAAGAATGCAGGCTGGATTCTCTTGTATTGGACATGTATGAAAGGAGTGTGCTTCGTTGGTTCGGCTATGTCGAGAGAATGGATGAGAGTAGAATAACTAAACAGTTACATGATAGTAGAGTGAATGTTGTGAGAGGATGAGGTAGACCGCGAAATTCATGTGTGAATGTGGCGGAAGAGACTCCAGAGAGGAGGAATATTAGGAGTCTTTAAGAATAGGAGAGCGTGTATCAATCAATACATGAGTGTCAGAAAAGCGAATGTGGTTTGCAAGGATAGCGTATTATGGAGAGCATGGGTAAACGAATTAGGCTGGGAGCCACTAGAGACTCGGAGGCTGCGCGCTAGGCTTAGATTGCTTGAGCAATTAAGAATTGATATCTATATAAGAGCGACACGGAGAACATCATATTAGAACTATATTTCGAGGTCCGACAGAAACGATAAATTAAGAGAGATATTTTGCCGAACGGATAGGTATGGGAATTCGTTTTTCCCCCGAACAATAAGGGACTATAATAAATTCTAGGCGTAATTTTATTAGAGCGTTTCCTTTTTATATGTAAACGGCTGGTGTCTTAACACCCCCCGCCACACGCCTATTGAGGCGGCTTGCGGGGTAGTATGTAAATGTAGATGATATGTGTATGTATATATGAAAACGTAGCTTAATGCCGACACCGGGTCCTCTCCACCATTTCTCCATTTCCCAAAAATAATCCTCCTCTCACATGTGTACTCACTATCATGAAATGGCGTAAATAATGGGCTCAAGTTGCCGGTCACATCCATAAGTAACCAATCAACCGCATTTCCTCCTCCTTTCCCGTCCTTTCCTTCCATATTTTTTGTTGAAGGGATTCGTTTTCCTTTTGCTGCTTTTTAGTGTACATCTACTCACTTATTCCCTGTGATTCGCCGCGGTGGCCTGTGGCAGAGGATGTTAGGACACCAGCCATGTAGCGTAGCCACCAATGTTGCGTGGAATGAAGGAATTTTTGTACGTACTACCCCGGCTCTGTATCTCTCTTAAGTTTCATGTTTTAATACTTTCTTTTAATAACATTTAAAAGCTAGGTGGATAGTCTACAATTTGAAAGTAAATATTTGTCAACTCCAGAATAATTGCACCTTTTTCTAATAATTATATTTTTTAACATTACCCGAACTATCGTATAACTGAAAAGAAGACGATGGTGATTTCTCAGAGTCCGCCTGGGTTTCCTACTGGTTCAGGGGTCACATGAAGGCCGACGTTTAGACGCTCGACTTGAGCATCATCCTCTGTCAGTGAGTTCTCGCCTTCATGGAACCCCTGACCCGGTGGGAAACCCCTGAGAACTTTAAGAAGCTTATACGCCGGGAAAGCACAAATTCCTACATCAATGATGACTTGTGTATCAGCAACGCTTCTATGGTTGAAGGATCTGAGTATATCGAGAGTTGCCTATTGATTTAGCCATTACTTCATTAAACTGCTGCGGAGCAAAAGGAATAGGAAGCAATGAAGATGCAATGCTATTGAAGAAAGATGAAAATCAAAGGAGGGAGGGAATCACCAAAGAAGAAGTCCTGCGAAGAGTTGTAGTAAAAGAAGTATAATGAAAACTTTGAGAAGAAGAGGCGAACTTATAGGGCTTATTTAACGTCACAATAGTCTGCTAAAAACAATAATCGAATGAGAAGTGAATTGGTAGGGTTGCAGAGGAAGACCCAGAGTGTAATACATCAGCCTAATCATGAAGGACGTCCGAATGAAGAATTATGTAGGAATGAAGCGGTTGACTAAGAGGGGAGTGTTTTAGAGATGTGCAGTAAACCAGTCTTCGGATTGATGGCTGCTGGTGATAATTGATTTGATAGTGGATAGGTGTGCACAGAAAAAAAATCAATGGCTTTGACATTGAAGGTGATTATCCACGTGTTATCTTGGAACTGCCATTGAAGATCAGTGTAGCGGACTGCTTCCATCGACCATCGGTGATATGATTTACGATAGTTATTGAAATTGATGTAATTGCAGGTACTTTTAACGCTTCAAAATAGATGTGCAGATGTTGTGTGGCAATGTTTAGTTCTTTATTGATCTTCTGTTTCTTTTAGGTTGCGCAATGTGTTTTTCTGTTACCTTGAAAATTGCCGGTAAAGAGTAGACTAAAATAACCGAGTTTGTAATGTATCTTTTGCAACTTAAGGAATCTAAAATGTTTACACTGTTAAAGGCTTTAGTACATCAATCTTGTACGTGACGCATAGCTGGTAATGTGTCAAACACTTTCCTATAGGAAGGCATGAAGACCGGTAATTAACTGAAATATCCGGGAAATTCTTAGTACAGCAGATAAAATTGCGATAGGCGAGGCTTTTTCGCAATCTTTGAGATCCTTCATTTCTTTTTACGTGCAGTGTTATCACTTTTATTACTGTTTGCCAAAGTTAAGGCCAATGTACCCACTTTTCCAAAAACCCAGTTATAACTTTACCAAGTGGATGAAAAAATGCCTTGAAATTCTTTTTGATGTTTGATCGAGAAGTATCGACCACAGGGGAGTGTTTGAAAGGTATTTTGGATGCATTGGAAAATTAGCGGAGGAATTAAAAATGGTTAACCAAGGAGAAGAAGAATTGCCGTGGCCAACTGAGCATTGTGTAAGCGAAATATAAGTTTAGCAAGAGGAAGGAGCTGTTGACGGAGACCTTATTTAAGGTCCGGTACCAGGGACCACTACGATTCGTTTTACATGTACAGTTGTTCACCATAGGGACAGATTTCTCTATTAAAACGATATCTTACATGCCAGGATTCGAACATGTATCTCCCAATTGCGGGTCAGGCGTGATAGCCAGTTTACACCACTAAGTCATTTTTCAAGGCGATTTTCAGCGGGGATTCAAGCAAACAACATTTTCTCGTCTCCAGTTTACAAGGTAGCACAGGAGACTTGGTCATCCTAGTTCATCCACTATCGCGGAGGATGTACCCAAAATTGCCGCTTTAGAACTTTTGATAATTTCCAAATCCCTAAAAAAGACACAAATGACGCGGGAAACAGTCACGCGCACGGGTGCAAAGACGTACACCAAAAGGATGAAATTCGCCTCGAAAAACATCATTCGACTAGAGAGGAGAATATCTATGTCTTGTAAACCCTCGCTTAAATTCACATTCATGTAAGATTTCTTGGTGGTGTACTGTCTAGCACTCCTGACCGGCTATTGGGAGATCTCGGTTCGAATCCCGGTAAAATTAAATGATATTTGAATGGCGAATTTCATCGCTTAGGTGTATATCTATGCACTCGTGCGCGTGACTGTGTATCACATCATGTGTGCATTTCTCAGTGATACGGAAATTCGTTTTGCATTCCTTTATTGTATCCAGGAGGCTGTTAATGTCGCATAGCTACTTTCTGTCTGACTTCTTTCTTTTTTTGCATCGCCGAGTTTTCATCAAGCCTCTTATCAACTCCGAGGAGTTGATAAGAGAAGATACTCAATTGGTTATTAAAGTCAAACTCAAATAATCCGGATTAATTGGGACCGGAGCCCATGCTGATAATCAAATATCCGAATAGTTGAATAACTCACAGAAAAGGTAATTTCTTGGAAAAAAATATAAGGTATTAATTTAATGACTACAAAAACTATATTATTTACATTTGTGAGTGAAAGACCTATGGCTCATTGTCTGCCTATGAGGTAGCACAGTTGCTGCACTGCATAGCTGTTGCACACTTGCTGTACCGCTGTAGCCAGGGCCCAATACAACTACTGATGTTGATTGTTCGGGAGAAGATTGCGTCTTTTGACATGCTCTCTACGGATTGATTGTAAGAAAGCTAAAGAAACTTATGCACTGCAACAAATAACTGTCGAACAAAATTAACGCTTTGAAAGATACATTACACGTTTCAAAAAGCCGTGAATGTAAAAAGCCGACTTTTCAGAATTTTCTCCCCTCAAAGCGATCCGGATATTTGGAGTTCGGATAAAATTGGAGTTGCATTGGATATCCCTACATTAGATCTTCATCATTCTCCGATGAGTTAAATTTCTGTTTCTTCCAGTCTCTTATACTCTGCTGCTGTCATGTTCCAAGCTTCCGTGACACATAAACGCATGTGTATATGTTTGAGTGAAGTGCTACCTCACTTCCGAGATTGTGTTACTACTCTCATCTACTACTATATGGAATTAAATACGCAAGGGGTAGAATTTTGTGAGTAGAAATTCGTTTTACTAAGTTCATTTATACACTTGTCGCTAACTCTTACAAATTCGTGGGTGAATCAATTCATCATCCGAAGTGAATGTTTATTTAAATGGATTGGTTGATGCGAAATTTGTTTCACGTAGATGTACATCGCAGTAATTATAATTTTGAATACATATTCGTTGCAATATGAGCCACCAATTGTAATTAATGAATCTTTATATAAACTTATCTTGCTCAGAGAAAATATTTTGCAATATTTCATTAGAAAATATCAAACATATGATTTTCCTCTGCATGTAAAGAAGCTGGGAAACAGCATATAGTGACGCTTAGGTTATTTGAATGGTGATTTTCGTTGGGATGTGGTTAAGGTGGCAGGATATCGTGAAATCGTGAGTGCTTATTTTAATAGTTTTTTTAAGTAAGTCGGAAAATATTCTTGACTAAATTTCATTTAAGTTTTTGCATTTGAATTCACCTCCTCGTCATGTTCCACGTTTGAATTCAACCTAAAGGACGGTGACTCTAAGCGCACGTTATGGCTATGTACGCTTCTGTGACATGCGGTAGTGTTGAACAACTTGTCCCTCAAAAATCCAAAGCTAAACTGATTAAAGCACTCGTTGCGATAGTGGAGGGATCCGAGTTCGAGTCCCGGCGAAGGCGAATGATTTTTCCTCTGTCGTATTTCGCGCTTTGATAGAACTAGTTTCTGAATGACGTAAAATATAAAGCTCTTCTTTTAACTTATTGAGTATTGTTCAATTAAAATTCTTTTCTTTTTCTTCACTGTCAGCGTTTCGGCAAATTTATTGCCATCCTCCAGGGCTGTGAATTTTAATTACACTCACGTGAAGTCAACCATTCCAATTTAGCAAATTATAAATAAATTGGAATGGTTGACATCATGTTAGTGTAATTAAAATTCACAGCACTGAGGATGGCAATAAATTTGCCGAAACTTTGGCTTTGAAGAAAAAAAAAGAATTTGAATTGAAAAATACTCAATGAGTTAAAAGGAGAGGTTATTTATACGTGGTCAATATATACATTAATTGACCGTTTAATCTTTCGGGATTCATTCCGCGATGTTTAAAATTGAAAAAAAACAATATTTCGCTGGTCCTCCTGCCAGCTTCAATCAGGTTAACTGAACTGATTCCTTAGTCTCGCTTGTCTTTATAGATATGAGTGAGGACTCCCATTGTCGCCGGAATTTTTAAATTTGAAAAATTCGTTTGAGCTTTCTACTTAACGTGTAACCGTCTTCTCGGTTGACGTTCTCCCGTCTCTTCGCAATTTCTATGGCCTCCCTGAAATAATATAATATCAAGGGAGGTACGCTTTAATATAATATCATAATAATATAATATATTTAATATCAAGGGAGGTGCGCTATTACCCAAGATTAATCAGGGAGGCTATAGAAATTGCGAAGAGACCGGAGAACGTCAACCGAGAAGACGGTTACACGTTGAGTAGAAAGCTCAAACGAATGTTTCAAATTTAAAAATTCCGGCAACAATGGGAGTCCTCACTCATATGTATAAAGACGAGCGAGACTAAAGAATCAGTTCAGTTAACCTGATGAAGCTGGCAGGAGGACCAGCGAAATATTGGTTTTTTTCAATTTTATACATCGCGGAATGAATCCCGAAAGATTAAACAGTCAACACTATATCCGCGGAAGCCTACGAGCTAATTATATACATTGATTGTCTGATATAAGTACACTTACTTGATTGGGCTAATCCTTGTCCTTCCGCTCACCATCTTTTTGGATGTGATTCTGTCTGGCGGATTAATGAAACGCCTCTGTATCGCAGACGTCCCTTCCCCGCGTCAACCCAAGTAGGCAAATGCCTTCTTCTTCGTGGCACCTTTTTCGGATCACTTCGACGAGAGTGTCTCACACACACACCTTATTCGATAAGAGGCAAGACTCCTTCTGCCGCGAATGGTCAGGAATTGCGTCTATCTCGTCTCTTATCAGGTCGAGTCGGGAGATACTTTCGTGTAGACGGTCATCTCTGTTCATATCAGCCTCGCCGTCTTTCATGTACTTCAGGCAAGAAGACGTTGCGCCGACGTAGGTGATTTAAAAAAAAAACACTTGCCAAAATTCCGTTTGAGCGAAACGAAGAACTACTGTGTCTACCAAATCAAACGAATGCATACTTCTTTACTGTAATTGGCACCTGATCTAAATAATAAATAATCATCTGATATCTATGAACCAATGAAAAAACTTTGAGTCGACGAAGACTGATTTTACTGGACAGCGTTTGTAAAGTATGATATATTTTGAAAAACCTTATATTAGCGTTATGCGCACAGCTCCTTTGCAAAATAAATTCTGCTTCATTTATCGCGCTTTATTTATGCTTCTTGTATTGTATATTTGTTTTTCGAGGATACCCCGCGCATTAGTAGCAACTCTTTTGTTTTTTCTCGAAAATTCTAATTTTCTGCTTTTCTCTAAGGATATAAATACAGGATAAAATTTCGATTTAAAGGATATAAAGTAATAGGATAAAGTAAAGATAAAGGATAAAGTAATAGGAAAGGATATAAATATTTGTAATATTACCTACTGGGTAGAAATTGGTATATAGGCATGTTAACAGGAGAATGTTTTTGAATCGAAAATCGCTTCCTATTCCCATGGTATTTTTTAAGGAATATCTTCTTTTTAATTTTTCATTTATATTTCGCAAAAGAAAATTTGATTTTATACTTTATTTACTCCTTCAAACCACTAAGGAATATACTAATATGGCTCTCCTGTTTTTACTCATATTTAGGCTAATTTTCAAGAGGCTTAGCTGCTGAATGCCACTGGTGGTGGGAAAGAATAGAAATCTGGTAAATCAGGAGCACTTAAGACGACCTCATCCCAGAAACGCTCGACATTTTAATCATTCCGTATCTCAATTGTTTGCGAGCTTAGTAGATAAATATAAATTAAAATTTTTTTCGATGACGCTTCCAAGAGGTCTGTCTTCACATATTTCACTGTCGGTGTCTAATCTTTTGCGATAAGAGCGATAAGCCATCTGTTCAAGAGGATTCAAGATAGAGTGAATTTTAAGAAGAAAAAATCCATGATTCTGGGAATTTTAAACGCGGACGTTTGATTTGAGTGAGATTTGAGTTGGGAGTTCTCTATTCCCTCAATTTCGCTGCTCACAACCAAGAGCACACATGTTTTCCACTCGTTTCGGACACAGCTGGGTCTACCAACTATAAGACCTTCCCGACCTGGATATTTTGGTCTGCAACTAGTAGAATTTGAATAAACAGCCTTTTTTTCCTTTTTACGAAGTTTAAGGTGTTATCTAAGTAGTAACAGATTGCTTGAGATTAATTTAGGACTTTATTAAAAACTGATTTATAGTTCCAATTTTTATATTCTATATAGTTAAAAATATTGATGTTATGATTAAAAAACTAAATGCAAACTATACTTTTCAAAGTGATTTTGTTCCTCTAACTTCTCTATGAATGCAGGCATTAGTTTCACAAAGCCGCAGAGAAATAGAATATTTCGACCAATATCTAATTTTTCGTTTCGAGGGTGTTCGAAAGATATATCTGTCCACACGCAGATTTTTATGCAATTTTAACTCTTCCTGTCGATGGTCGCCTGGGTGACCAAAATTCGTGCATAGGAGTCATATTTCCTGTTACTTTCATTGAAAATTAGGAATTATATTAAATTTAAATTTACTTGTCGATTGCTCTCTTCATGTATCGCGTAACAATTGGCTGTATTTTCTGTAATAAAATTTTCCGAGATAGTTCTGCGTAATCTATGGAATATATCTGCAATTGAAATGTTTAGAGTTTGTTGTTTCGTATCCGACACTGGTTCGGAGAAATTGGTCTGAAATGCCGACCCCGGAGAAATGTCTTCACCAGGCCCCAGTTGGCATCCCTAGACGCAGGGCACTTCAAAACAGAACGGAAGCAGAGTTTATGTGCGCTGGGAAATAAAATAATGTCGATATTCGCACCCACGATATCGGTTCATGTGTTGATTTTCGGTGAAGGCTACAAACGTAGATAATGTAAAGTTTTCAATTACGTGAGGTAAAAAAGCTTTCTTTTTTAAACCTTAAGCTGCTGCAGCTAGAACGCATGTCGTCCACCCTGTGCGGAAAGTATCTATTTGGACGGAGCCTGTCCCTCCTTTCCACGGGCCGAGGCCGGGCAGTATATGATCCATGTAATCCCCTCCCGACCCTGTTCTCGGGATCCCAGGGGTGGGCACTGGAACTTATTGAAGGATCAGTGGGACTTTGAACACATTTTGTAAATTTTTTAAAGGCGTAATTGTTAAAAACAAATAAGACAATATTTTTACTAGTAATTTTCTGTTTAATTTGATACCAAACACCAAAGAAATCCGTTGATAATTGAGCCGGGCGGGAACATAAGGCAATTTACTTTTGAGACAACCATAACCCATTGAGCGAGTAATCGGAAGAAAGGGCCGCGGTACCTCATTGCGGTGGTATGCGATCCCTAAAGAGCGTGGGAAGGGAGTGGTTTGGATAAAAATGGTGGATTTCCAAATGTCCACCGCTGGAAAGAAAGAGTTCGGGTCATAAAAATATGAAAGGGCTGAGGGAGCAGGTAGACAGAGAGGGTTGAACGTACAAGAACATTTTTCCCGCAGTTGCCGGTACACACGTACATGTACGTTTCCCGCAGTCTAAGGGTTAAATGCGAAACAAAGTGTGCGTTTGTTTAAATACGGGTTTTGAAAGAATCCTTTGATAATAGCATCCTAGGTTGTCGCTAATGTTTTGATTGTCAGTGAAGGCAACAAATATCTACTAGGTATATAAAAAGGCTACATGTACGTACATATAATTCAGTTGCTAGGCGTAGTGATTCAGATATGCACCATTACATAGAAAGCGAGCTCCGCTATCGTTCTCCACTAACTGACTCATGGCGTGGGCGTATGCATCCATTATTCCAGGCATCAGGCATTTAATCTATTGCGTTATAATTAATGGCCTGGGCATCTTTTAAGTATATTTTTCGTGGTAATTATGAAATTTCAAGTGACACCCAAGACATCTCAAGAAAATTCTCTTCTTATCCTAAATTTCTTTTTCTGTAAGAATTTGTTTCGATACATTTTTAAAATTTCCTTTTTCTTAATAAAATATCTCGAAGAGAGATAATGGAAGCCAATGGCATATAGATAATTGGCTTTTTGTTTATTTTCTGGCTTAATGCGGGGTTGGGCGTTGTGGTCTTAAATTTCTGCATTTAGCTTTATTTCCACCTAGTTAAAAACACATCGTATCCCTCAACCGTTCGGGTAGCCAATGGAGGGTTAGTTAATTACAATATAAGTCGTTTTGCGCCCATGGCGATCGTTTTGGTACAAAACATCTCCTCCGGTGTGGCTGCCAGATTGCAAAACAGGTTTGTCCGCCCACCCAAAGTTTGGCGTGGTGGGATTAGAGCCGTATGAATTTAAATACAATTTTCTCGATGAAATGGCTTTGCTCCTCAACAGCTTAAGGCCTTTAGTACCGTCCATGCTTTGAATGACAGCGCAATATCCTTTATCTCCTGTGGAAAGGATTTCAGTTGCTTTTAAAAGTGATAAAGATCTCTTTGATTTTTGCATCATGGCTACTTATTATTTTTAAATATGAGAAATGGAGTTTTAGTATTGTTATCGTCATCATTTTGCATTTAATCCTAAGATTTACTGCAGCCTTATATTTTATCCTTTCCTTGCTGACTCTTTCATGTCCTTGTAGCTCTTCTGTTTCATGTCTCTTTTTACCTGGCCTATGTATTTGTCACTGAGTATTCCTCTTGGGGGTTTACCTTTTATTTTCCCTTCTATTGCGTTCTTTACAAATTCTTTACGTGTCGAATTGTAGCCGATCCATCAGGACCTTTCTTCCTGATAGTTTACCGTATGGTTTTATTCTCTCCTATAATTCTGTGTGCCTCCTTGTTTCTAATCCTATCCGTCCATTTCATCTCCAATGTCCTCCTTTAGAACCAAATTCTCAAGAGCTTCAATTTACTTCTGTTACGACTTTCCAATGGTCCATGTTTCTGAGCCAAGTAGTACAACACTTGACCCGAATGTTTTCAGCTGCTTCTTACTTATTTGTAATCCTCTTTTCTTTTAACAAGAAAAAGATGTTTTGGGAGGCCTAGTCTTCAATAAATCAGATCACATAGTGTTTTTACCAATAAGTTATCGATAAAACTATATTACAGTTCCTTGATGAGACAAAATTGGATTGAGGTAACAGAATGTGCATACATTTGTTATGGATATTGAAATTTGGTATGGCAACTTTAATTTAATATTTCTTAATTTCCTCTTTATTTAATTTCAATATTTATAGCAAATATTTGCATATTCTTTTAGTTTTTTCACCTCAAGGTACTGCTATATAGTTTTTACAATAATTTATGAGTAAAAAATAATCAATTCATTTCATATTATGTTACTATTGTAGCCCTGAAGATGAAAATGTAAGTTTTCAAAGCGTTAGCAAGGTCTCACATGGGATCTGATTTATTGATGACCAAGCCTCCAAAACAAAACATTCAGACATATTTTTATTATAATTAAGTTTTAAATACCTAGCTCTAATCAAAGTTTTCTTTGACACAAGATTAGTTTTTCACTTAAATTTATAATGATTTTTTGGCTTGTGCTATTATTTGCAAGTTGAATGTTGAACTTCTTCTATCCCAAGTCATTCGACTTCCGAGGTAAACGAAGGTTCTTACTCTCTTTTATTTATTTGTTATTCAGTTTATTTATTTTATTCTGTGAATTTGATGGCTGGTCACTTGGGGATGCGTCCGACTTCTGAGATCATTTGCACCTTTTAGATATTTCGAGCGAGGTATTTCCTATTCATAATAGATACTATATTCTAAATTCCTTTTTTTTAATGTCAGTAAATGTTAGAAGCATTAAGTATATATTTTAACACTGATTACGCGAAATCTTTGTTTGAAATAATTGAAATTCCCAGTGAATAGCAAAATATACATGTGTAATGTTTTAGCCCGACTCAATTTGTTTTTCGCAGTACGCTGAAAACGCCTTCATCACAGACGGTATTTTTGCGTTTCAGTAAATATTACTGCGTTGAGTAATGGGTTTATTTTTCAAATTAACGGAGAAAGCATACGAAATACGCAATGTTAAATTTCTGACGCTGTCTATGGCTTAAAAATTCCTCATTTTTCTAATAAAGACTCTCTGGAGTGCTGTACACGTACCATTTCCCATGAAAAACTGTTTCTATTTTAACTAAAATGTTTAGGAAAACCAATCTGATATCCTCAACCTGCACCTTAAAGGTGCTGAAATAACATTTCTATGCGTCACTGGTCTCTCCAGAATATAGACGTTGACTGCATGAAGGTCTCATGGGATGATCCGAGTGCTGCTCTAAGGGACCCAATGACAAGAGATCGAAAACGGAAGTGGGATACGACAAATAATAATTAGCAACGTGCTGTAAAGCCAACAGTATCCACGTGGCTGTCATCCAATAGGCTAAACCTAATGGAGTTAGGAATAACAAGGTTAAGACTAGGGCATACGGTCACAACGCACTCTTTCCTTTTCACTGATGATAAAATACCACTGCGATTTGAAGACTGCGACTCCCCACTTCAGACACATCGTAGTCCAATGTGATAAGTATCGGGAAGTGCGCCGTAGACTTAACATTGATGGCGTCTTTATCCTCGGCGACAATACTCACAGCCTCGGCGATGTCATAGTTTTTCAAGAAATAGCTATGCCAAGCCTTGTGTAATTACAAAGTATTCGTGATATTGAAGTATTGTATTATCGTCCTCTTCATGGAATGTAAGATTTGTATCTCGATGATGGGTCAAAAAATTTCATACTATAACTCCTTGCCAACGTTTCGGTGTATAATTGACACCATCTTCAGAGCTACAATTTACGGTACAACAGCATTATTAATGAAGTAACATAAAAACATCACAAGTTTCACCTTACAAATCAAAGTATCATACACATCATTACAATATACAAATAAGAATTACCTCGGGTTTAGCCAGGAACATCATGTTTCAACAATCCACGTCTCCAAATAAAACTGTATAATATTTTTCCAGATAAGGAGCTATCAGAACCATTTTATGGAATGGTACATTAATATATAGTGACCATAATGTACCATTCCATTAAATGGCTCTGATAGCTCCTTATCTGGAAAAATGTTATACAGTTTTATTTGGAGATGTTCCTGGCTAAATCCGAGGTAATTCTTATTTGTATATTGTAATGACGTGTATGATACTTTGATTTGTAAGGTGAAACTTGTGATATTGTTTATGTTACTTCATTAATAATGTTGTTGTACCGTAAATTGTAGCCGTGAGGATAGTGTCAATTATACACCGAAACGTTGGCAAGGAGTTATAGTTTGTAAATTTTTGACCTATCCTCGAGATACAAATCTTACATTATATTTGTGATATGTTAGGAGCCCGATACAGTACAAATGACCCCGCTGTCGATGCACACTAATAAAAACTTTACTCCTCCAACAACTTTTAGAAAAATATCTCGAAAAGTAGTGCGGTAAGTGGCTGATACTTTGGTATCCCTGGAAAGGTGAATTCAACGAGGCCAAATTCATTGAAATATGAATGAAAAGATATTTTGCTCAAACTACCTTATGGATAGGTGGATAAGATATTGCGAAAGCTGGCGTATTGGGTGTAAGGCTTCTTTTGGGAACTAGAGGTATGGTGAAGAGAAACCTGGCTTTGGCATTTTCCTGCTATCAAGGCAGTTTGAGCGATAAATCAATTCACCTAAAATTTGATGAATTTTATATCATTTAAAAAAAGAACTCCCATCTTTTTAATTGTACCAAAATATTCACCCCTTGCCGAACTACTTTTCGAGCAATTTGCCTGAAAAAGTAAGCTCTTTTACATGGGATTGATTAGCGCTGTGCTCTCCAGAGGGAGAATATTGAAAAAATTAGCAATTTCTATGGCCTAGATTTCGTCAAAAAACTAACGGTGTTTAGTATGTATATTTTCTCAACTATTTATAAAAATTAATTCATTACTCACCGCAGTAATTTTTACAGAATCGCAAAAACACCTATTGTGAAGGCGACTTCACCGTAGGTCGTGAAAAAATGAGTCAAGTTAGAGACTTGAGTGGTTATATTTATTTAATTATTGAGAATTTTTGTAATGACTAAGTATATTTTTGCGCCATTAATATTACGATATTTACTCCATACGTCTTACAGACGCTGAAAATAAAAAATAAAATTCGGAGATTGTGTCAAACAAGTAAGCTCTTTCATGTACCTGGGAAGTATAGTTACACAGATTGGCAACTGTACTGAAGAAATTAAAAGCAGAATTGGGCAAGGAAAAGTAACATTTAGCAAGATTAAGGAATTGGTGACAGCAAGGAACATCAAGATGGATATTAGGAAAAGATTTGCAAAATGCTTTATATGGAGCATTGTGTTGTATGGATGCGAAACGTGGACGTTGAAGAAGAGAGAAGAAAAGTACTTAGAAATGTGGTTATGGCGACGAATGGAGAAGATTGGATGGATAAATTCAATAGAGAAAGGCAAAATTGATTGGAAATATTTTAAGGAATAACAGCCAACAGAGATTAATAATAGAAGAGAAAATAGAAGGTAAGAGAGGAAGAGGAAGGAGGAGGCACGGAATGCTGAGGGATATAAAAGAAGGAAGGAGTTATGCGGAGATGAAGAGAGAGGCCCAGGACAGAATGATGTGAAGACAACGCTACCGTTGAAACCTGTCTGCGGACAGTAGAACCAGTGATGATGGTTTCCATTATGACTAGGGAACTATCTCGCTCAAACTACCTTAAGGAAAGGTGCATAGGGTACCGCAGTTTAAATCCCCTCTAACGGACGAAGTACTGCGCCTATTACTCCATTAGGTATCGAGATTCCAATGAAAAATCTCCACCGCTGCCGGGATTCGAAGCCTTGCCCTCGGGATGGGACCAGTACACTAGCCACCACACCAACCCGATTTCACCATTTGAATTGTAATTAATTCCAAGTGCTATGCGTAAGGAGTTTAGGGAAATAAAATGGTAGGGAAGCAGCTCACCATACATTATTTCCAAGTAAGAAATTTAGTGTTGTGCGTCTGATTACCTAGATGGCGGAGAAATAAATGCATGAGAATGAACGCCAGATCTTATGTAAGAATATGATTATGAAACTAAAAATAAGGATTTGAATTTTTTTAGGGGAAGGATGACCTTAGTTTGAAATAAAAGTTTTTTGTTCCCAAGATCGTTAGAATTTGGTACTCGATTTGGTGTTTACTCTGCTGGAATGTGGTCAAAGACTTTTCGAATGATCTTGCTGTTTCAGACATCTCTCTTATTGCTTGTAGTGTTCTGTGAAATTTTGTTCTCCTTGTAATTAACTGAGTGGGAGCAGATATCTTTGTTAAAAATTCACAATTTTTATATTATTTGGTGGCATGTATTCGATGGATATTAATGTTTACTTTTGCCTATTTTATTCGCTAGATATAAAGTTGACAACAGTGCAAATTGGCTCGTCACAAATGTGAAATGTTACCGATATGCTGCTTGAAACCACTTTTGACGTCTACCGTCCTCGGCGAAGATGAGGAAAATTTGCCTGCCGTATTTTCAATAGTTGGAATGCATCAGGGCTTTTTATATCCTTGTCAATACCCCATCTATTGACATTGCATCCTCTTTTCCAACTTTCACAACCGCTATTAACAGACTTCATATCTAAATTCCCCTTCCTATCTTCTTCCCACCTAAATGTCACAACGGATGAGTTGTTTATGAGATGATGTTTCGATAACTTATTGGTTTTTCTTTTTGTTGTTCTGTGTAAAGTCATTTAATGTTAATAATCCGATGTAAAGGTCATCTTGACTGTTTTTGGATTTATTATTAAATAAAAATAAAAACCACTGTTTCAGGCTGGATACGGTGGAAGTTCTCGATATTCATAATGAATAAAGACACTTGGTAATCTTCCACAGATTTATTTCTTTGACACGACGCGTTTCACCACACTGTGGCATAATCATGTGCAGGGTTTTTCGCTTTAGGTCAAGCATATATAGCTTTCCACCAAGGCGTTAGGGAGTGGGGGGAGGAGGGGGAAGGCTAAGGGAGGAGCGGAGAGGGGGGAAGGGTAGGTGGGGGTGGGAAGAAGGCGAGAGAAGCGGCGGGGGGAGGGTGGGTTTGAGTGGACAGAGGGCGGAAAGACATAGGAGAAACGGACGCAGGGGTTAGGACTGGGTGATGATGGAGGTCTTCTTTTCCTTGAGAACTCTGGATGGTGAGGGAAAGGAGGGGGGGGGTCAGAGGGTTTTAAATGGCCAGTGCAATGCCCACACCAGAGCACTGGAGGAGGGGGGGGAGTAGAGTGTGAAAGATTTGGGACACGTGGCAGGAGTCGGTTGGAAAGAAAACGGATAAGGGCGGGAGAGTGGGGGGGGAGGGGGGGGGGGGGGTGCTTTAGTCTGGGAAATATTTTGTGGCCAATAAAGGAGAAGGGTTGTGAAAAAGGATGTCATTACATAGTTTTGTATCATTGCACTTCTGGTGCTTCACAATTTCCATTGTCTCCAAAACGTCCATTTTCCACCCTTTATCTACCCTATGAAGCAGCTTGGGGGTGAAATCACTCCTGTGGCCATCTTCCAGCAGATGTTTGGCAAAATTGGAGGAAGTATCCTCCAATCGGAAACATCTTTCATGCTCCCTGGCTCTTGTTTTAAGCGCTCGACCAGTCTGACCGACGTACACTGTACTGCATCCCGGTGTATTACATTCTAGCTTGTACACGCCAGACTGTTCGAGCACTTCTTTTTTATCCTTCCCGTTTCCCAGAAACTTTCTTAGATTCCACTTTGCGTAGTGTCCTACCTTATATTGGGGGGGTAGCAAGTTGGCTAGCCTGTGGGTTATGCCGTCTATGAAGGGGAGCTTACACCATTTTTGTTTATCTAAGGGCAGAGGGGTAAGGGACGTTAGCGCCGAAAAGGTTTTTTGTTTAATTTTCTTTCTGATTATTCCATCAACTATTTCCGCTTTATAGCCATTGCTAATAGCGATAGACTTAATTGTCTCTAACTCAATGCTATAATTAATTTCATTGAAAGGTACACTTATCAGTCTATATACAAGTGAGTGGAAAGCGGCATGCTTATGGGAGTGGTGGTGGGCAGAATCGGATGGGATGGTGTGGTCCGTATAGGATGGTTTCCTATAAATGGCGAATTCATGTTTCCCTCCCTGAATTGAAATATTCAAATCTAAAAAATTTATTCTCCCAGAGTTACTCTTCTCCATTTTAAAATTAATATTCCGGTGCTGCATATTGAGAAGGTTAAGGAATAACCCCAGCTGACGGTCACTTCCTGTCCACACACAAAGTATGTCGTCCACATACCGGTAATAATACTGAACATATTGGAGAAGGTAGTGTCTTGAGTTAAAGAGTTTCGTTTCCAGGTTGTCCAGAAAAATTTCGGCAAGAAGGGGGAAATGGGCGCTAACGTCCTTTACCCCTCTGCCCTTAGATAAGCAAAAATGGTGTAAGCTCCCCTTCATAGACGGCATAACCCACAGGCTAGCCAACTTCTTCCCACCCCCACCTACCCCCCCCCTCACCGCTCCTCCCTTAGCCTTCCCCCTCCTCCCCCCACTCCCTAACGCCTTGGTGGAAAGCTATATATGCTTGACCTAAAGCGAAAAACCCTGCACATGATTATGCCACAGTGTGGTGGAGCACGTCGTGTCAAAGAAATAAATCTGTGGAAGATTACCAAGTGTCTTCATTCATTATGAAAAATAAAAAATAAATTATACTGTTTCCTTAATATTGTACTGGTAAAGAGTGAATAAAAGTCGAATTCATGTATCTTCTAAGTTTCCAAGTGTACGTTCACTTAAGTTCTCCCGGCATAGAGATTGGTACGATGCGGCAGGTGAGGCAACGTAACGACGCAAATTCAATCACTCAATGTCGCGGGGTATGTCGCTACTGTAAATTTTGGTATCATTCGAAACTATCATCTTTCGACGCGAATAGTAATGAAACCAAGCACCGTAGAGGTTCAGGACCAACTGGCCTTTATTTAAGGGTTCGAGTTAATTACAGCAAACTTATTTTTTTTAATTATTAGACTCCCCGATTCTGTAATAATTAACTCTACTCTTCTGGTGAGTTAAAATTATTGCGCTCTCCATGCAAAGTTAGTGGCAAAGAGGGTTTGTTTTTTAATCCTAACTACTTGACTACTTCGTTGGAATTTGTAAGAGAAGTAATAATACACTATGTTTCACTTTTTCGACATCACGTTTGTATTCTTGCTCTTTAATATGCCAAGTTTATTGGCCACTGGTAAAAAAATATAAGACATATATTCATTGGGGGCCCCAATGGAGGGGCAGTAGGGGCAATTGCCTCCCCCCCCAAACCCGGCGTATTTCTTTGTCATAGACCTTAAATTGAAAGCATAATTTATTTTGTTGCTGTTTTCGTCATTGAAGTTTTGGTGATTTTTACTTTAAATTCCAGATAGATTATTAACATATAAACTAAAACTGTTTTTTTTAAAGCACAAGCGAAGTGTGAATGTAAATCAAAATTACTTTAGAGTTAGTTGAATCTTGGCGGTAATTTAAAAGGGAAATATGCATATAATAAAAACTTGCTCTTCATAAAAGGCAAACTTTTGCTCCCAAACCACTTATAACCCGCCATTTTGCACATGCTTTGTTGCGAATTCCCGGGAATGGAATACCCCTCCTTTTCCTGGGGGGTATTCCATACCCCAAAAGCTGCTGGTGACCCCCCCCCCCCCCCCCCCCCCCCCGAACCTCTGGTCTGGAGCCGCCTCTGCGTATATTGCAATTAAATATTCTGTAGGTCAGCAAATTGTGAGACACATTAACATGTATTATTGATATTTTAACTCCATCTGGAATACTCTAATTATGTATGCTCTATATCTGCTTACGCTCAGAACGCTTAAACTCATTCTAGTATTTAATAAAACCTTTAATGGTTGAATCTTTATGAAGCAATTTCGTGGCGAAAATTATTTTTCAGGTGTACTGACTCAAACACACCGCTGAGAAACCTGAACACGTGGAATCCTGAACTCATCGCGCATTCCACATACACCTTTGGAATCTCTCATACTGACTGAGGTAGGTGGAAAGTTTATGTTTCAAACGACACTATATATCGTATCTATTTGACCTTAACTTTGTGCTAATTTGGCATATTAAGGTTGTTGTAGCAATTTTTGTTAAGTACATATTTTCGTGAAACTTTGCATGCGAGTTCTCATTAGTGATTTCTATAGATAAAAGTGAAAAGAAAATGCCAAATACCGATTTTGTTTTTTTTGACATTCATTGCTACTGCAACTCGTAGTTTAATGGCACATGTCACATATTTCGTAATAACTCCATTACATATGAAATGATTATTATCTTCACGCGAAATAATATTTTTCTTATTCTTATAAGGTTAATAACAAATATTTAAGTTTCACTCCGAGTCCAATATGCGAAAAATACATATTTCAATGTAATTTCGTCTAAATTTTGAATGCCGCGCCGAAAAATGTAGCCATAACATGATTTAGTTAAGGATAAAAAATTAAGATATAATATTTGTATAATTTCCGTTACTTCCTTTATGGTGACTTCTCATGCATAAACAGATGAAAATGAAATTTGATGAACATACGTACTTAAGTGAAATGTTGTCCAATATTTTTTTTTCGACGTGCTTAAAAATGTGCACTCAATTGCCCACGATTACCGCACCAAGCACCTTTATTTAAGAATGTAAGGAATCATAGGGTAACTTGATGGCTGTTTGATGACATTATGATTCTTACATCTCCCGCGAGCCGAAAACCGTTTACTGCCATCCACTGTGGGCATGTATCCGAGTAGCAAGAACAGCTAGAAACTGAAAAATAATGCCAGCAGTTAAATCGCCGTGTACAGAACTCCTGTCAGCGATCATATGAACAACTATTCGCCTACTTACCTGCAGGTTTGAGAATGTGAATCAGGACTATGCAATGTGAATCAGGACCGTGAATAGTATTAACAGAACCTCATGCATTTTTCTCGGTATAACCCTTGTACTTCTGTACTTAAGGAGCTATGTGCATTATTGCACATAGTTCCTTAATACGTTCACATAAATAGTTTCTCTAATATTTGCCGCATAACTATACTGTAGTGCATGTTGGTGAAATATCTCTTGACAAGAATTTGTAGGTTTTTGCTAATGCATAAATAGTCATAGTTTCATTAACACTAGTAGTCTATATTAAAGACGAACTAAGTACTTTTCCACAAAATGTTTAACGTACGATGCGTTTCACCGCTTTACGGCATCGTTAGGCACAGAAGTTTTAAGTTTTGTTTTTTTTTAAAGAAGTTTAATAAACTTCTATACCTGACGATGCCGTAAAGCGGTGAAAATAGTCGCACATTAAACATTTTGTAGCAAAGTACTAAGTTTGTCTTTAATCTTGAGTACTAATATAATAAAACTTATACGAAGTGAAGCCTTCCACGGTCAAGTTTATTCAACAACCTAATTAGCTTATGGTTTAATGCATGCTGGTGATAATTCACCCTCTGCCATACACACTTGAGGTAGCTAGTAGGGTATTATGTAGATGTAGGTGAAATAAAGATTGCAACAGCATTATTCTTGAGGGTCACACTTGTTTTTTTTCACGATCATGAAGCTTGAATACCCTTCTTAAATGTGCCTGAGTACTTCAGCTCTCGTATTCCAAAGACTCAAATGCACAGAATTTCTTCTCGTACCTTCGACGAGATGGGGTGGGAAAAATTCTGCTCAAGTAAGGACATTAAGGAAGAGTCACAAAAAAGAGGTTATAAATAAATCAATTTAATATAAACTGTCTTAGGTGGTAATTTCTTTACAGGATTTAAATAGACATCCACTCTTATTTACTTTTTTAATACGTAATTTTCATCACGTCCTTCTGTTCGCGCAGACAATCTGCGGCACCCACGTGTTCATTTATTGCTTCCAAGCGACACATTTTTAAGGCATTTTCAAGCACACCCCATCGCTGCTGCCGCACCCCTGCGCCGTAAACAAAAAAAAAACAATCTTTTTATGCACTCCCCAGCTCTCACTTAACCACAGGCAATGTTGTCCAAAGTTGGTCTCCGTTGCATCTGGAGTGCTGGAGTCTTCGTGAGATTCGTCCGTACTAAAAAGCTGCCGATGCGACTGTTTCGTGCATTCCTGAGAAACCGAAGATTCCGTCGAACTCAGCCGTCCAACTTGTCGAGGTCGTCGCAGGACTTGGACTTGCTCGCACTGAAAATGGTAACAAATAGACCTTCCTTAATGAGTTGCTAATGCAAGTTAAATTTTCAGGCTCTACTTTGTGGAACTGCGTTACGTGAAATAATTTCTCGCTTTGCACATTCCACAGATTTATTTTTATTGTTACCGACCATGGTTTCGACGTATAATGTCAGTGTCATGGTACGTATTTATTTATTCAGTGTCCATACATACTCCAACAGGGGGTGAGTAGAAGGGGGTGAGGAGGAGGGGAAAGCGGAATGTAACAATAAAAAAGTGGAATGTACTAAGCGAGAAATTATTTCATGAGTTGCGAATCAATAGTAATAATATTTATGGTTATTAGAGGGGTACTCCTTTGGAACAAAAATCAAAGCAAAGTGCACTTCAAATAAATGGAAACAAAATGTATGGGTAAAACTTAGTATCAAGAGCATAACAATGAACAGCAATCAACAAAAAAGCATTAATACATTCATAAATCATAAACAACATTCAAACTCTGCATTGAGTACACACCCCCATTGTGTCTTGAGAGTCTAGACAACCAACATGTGAACTTTCCCAACAATACAACATCCCGTTTATCATTATAAGTATTGCAGTTACAAATTGGAATCACAAACTTAATGGCTGTAAAGCCTCTTCCTGAATAGGGCTTGTGACGAACTGTATTTAACATGTTTTGGCAAACCATTCCAAGACTTGAAAGCTGCAACAGTTACTACTTTCTGAAATGTTGCTGTCCAAAACTAAGGGATACTCAGGAAACCCGGGTCTAGTCTGGTTACTACATTTGGGGATTTAGAGTTGAGGGGAAAAATTTCAATAAAATACTTGAGGACTAATCCACTAGTTTAGATGGGCTTAACCGGTGGATTACGAACAATATTTGCGTATTTTACTACAGCTGTGCTATCAATAAAAATAAAAAAAAGTCAGGTGTATTAATGGTGGTGACGAAACATGGTGGCAAGTACGCAGAAGGTACTTTTCAACAACCATTAAATCTTGATGAAGGCTTCCGCAGAGTCGTCTAGTGAAAGCAATGGAATTTTACTAACTTCTATGAAATTGATAGCACATCTATAGTGCAGTACATGTTGGTGAAGTACCATCTCCTGAAAGTTATTTGCATTTTGTGTTGATAGTCGTATTTTCATTAACTTTATTAGGGTATAGTTTAGTGCATGTTGGTGATAGCTCACCCCTTGCCACACACCCTTGAGGTGGCTTGCAGGGTATTATGTGCGTATTTAATTTCCGGGATTTCTTACGGGTAGTAGGTACCATCTTAATGAACTTTATTTTTTCCAGCGTTGCAGCATGCGTCTTCAGTTCTGAAGCCTCTTTAACTGAAGACGCCCGATGCCACGCTGGCGAAACCATCGTCGATTAAGATGATAACACGCTGAAGATGTCCCGGAAATCCCTCTGCTTCAGGAATATTCTATTGCATACGTACTGGCTCCAAACCGGTTTGAAAGGTTGTCAATGCGATTGATTTCCATGGTTTCGGACACCGCTAATCTTCATTCCCAATGGGAGAAATAATGTACTTTGTATTAGTCCACTTAGATTTATTTACCCGACCGGTTTCAACGCTTTAGCGTCATTATCAGGGGTACAGTCTCCCATTATGTCGTTATTCCACAAAGTAGAGCCTTCAACAATTGAAGTATTACTTCATTCCAACTTCAAAGTTATCAATTCATGCTGATGATATTAATATCAACTTACTTTCTCTCAAGGAGTATGGAGCGATTTCTGTTTATGTTTTGAAGCGTGAAACTTTGCATTATTTTCTCATTAGTAATTTTTTATGGGACTACTTAATGCTATTTGAAGAGTGAGTGAGATCATTAGTATCTTTAACTGTCCAGCATTTCCCTAGCTCATAGTAAACCTTCTGAAATTTTATGTGATGTCTAAATAAATGATACTGACAAACAACAAGTTTACTAACTAGTTAACGTGCTTTTAACTAGTTAAGTTGTTGCACTGAACTACTAGTTAAGTTGTTTTGGTTCATGCTTTTAATATCTATCGAGTTACGCATTTTATGTAACTAAATGATTATGGAATTTTCGAGGGAGCAATTGACAAGTAAATTTAAATCAAAGATAAATCCTAATTGTAAATAAAAACAGAGGTATATAGACTCCTATGCATGCATTTTGGTCATCCAGGAGACCATTGATAGGGAAGGAAACTCCCTGTCGATGATCACCAGGATTACCTAAAAGAATGCAGAGGAGTCCATATTCCTCTGTTTTTGTTGATTATCCGGGTTTATATTTAATATAAAGGTATTATGGGGTATTAGCCAATGCTTAGGGTAACAATTCCAGCCAACGTTTCATCTAATTTATTGACACCTACAGGACTTTATTCAGGGAATATATGAAATAACTCTTAAATTTGCAAAGCATCGTACATCAACAAAGCATTTAGCATGGTAACTCCATAATACGTTAATTTCCTTATTCGTGGTCTCAAAGAGAAGAGGATTTTTTATCTTGTTTTATTTTAGCGAACATGTATTTCCTGTATTATCTTACATCAACCAAATATTAAGCATGGTAACTTCATAATATCTTAATTTCCTTATTCGTGGTCTCAAGGAGAAGAGGTTTTTTTTATTTAGTTTTATATTAGCGAGCATGTATTTCCTGTAGTATCGTACATCAACAAAACATTTAGCATGGCAACTCCGTAATATCTTAATTTCCTTATTCGTGGTCTCAATGAGAATAGATTTTATTATTTAGTTTTCTTTTAACAAACATGTATTTCCTGTAGTATCGTACATCAACAAAATATTTAGCATGGTAACTCCATAATAACTTAATTTACTCTACCGTGGTCTAAAGGAGAAGAGCTTTTTTTATTTAGTTTTTTTTTAGCGAACATTTATTTCCTCTAGTTTTTTTTAGACGAAAATGTTATCGGTTTTCAATCTTTTAAAAGAGTAATCATCTTTACTAGTGTACGCTCTGTGGGAGATAAATGCATATTGTTTCCCCTCTCCCCCACAAATGGATCATACGATGGGTGTTTTTTTCCTCCTTCACTCACCCACGGTGCATGCTATCTCGTCGGCCCACGTGAATCTCCACATGGCCGCTCTTGATGTTCTTGAAAAGGTTGATGGCTTCGGCGTGGGTCATTCCTTTCAGCGGACACCCGTTGACTGTGAGTATCTCGTCCCCTGTGGAAATGAATGAGGAAGAAATTATTTATGCACCAAGTACGACTCGTTTTTCTCATTGCGCAAGCACCGTTATAGCTTATTTCTAATATGTGCATGGACAAATTCGACTGTACCTGGCGTTACGTGGTGGAAGAGCATTTCAGTAATTAAATATATCTCCTAATGCCTACAAACCTGTCACATCTCAGAAATGAAGACATAATTTAAAAGATAAACGGTGGGTATATATTTATCGGAAGATAACTTAAACAAATTACACATCATAAAGCCTTGGGAAGCAGGGAAACTAGCAATGATGACGCAATCATATTTGTGTGCAAAACCTCCGATGGTAATGCACTACATAAGTTAAGAGCTTATATTAAGAGTGCTGTCCCGGAGTATTTTACTTGTAAATTCTTTTCGAGCCTTCCACCAGGTTAAGAATTCCTTATTGACCGATGTTTGACACGGATATCACCTACAGGGCAGTTGAGTTGCTGCATTGATTCTGCTGCAATAAAGCTGGCCTAACAACTGAGCCGGGAAAAAATAACAAATCGTGGATGGAGCAAATTTTGAGGCAAAGTTGATGAGGCAGAATAAATTCGACCGGACCTGGCGTTACGTGGTGGAACAGCATTTCAGTAATTAAATAAAACTGCAGTAGTTGTACTGTCCACTTATATTTAATGTAAAATATTACACTACACGTGTTTCGAGGCTTAGGGTGTAATCATCAGGTATACACAAGCTATAAACACCCATTTGAGATATAGCTTGTGTAATGTGTATCCCTGTTGATGACGCCCTAAGCGTCGAAACACGTGTAGTGTAATATTTTACTGTAAATATAGGTGGAAAGTACAACTACTGCAGTATTATAAGTGAAGGTTTCTCGGGTTTCACACTGGGTAAGATTATTAAAATGCATCAACGTTTCTATTGGTGACTCAGCCAACGTCATCAGGATGATTATTATTTTAATAATCTTACCCGGTGTGAAACCCGAGAAACCTTCACATATATAATTCGCCGGGAAAACCTTAAATCCTTTATACTGCAGTATTATTTAATTACTAATGTGCATGGATGATTTAGGAGGATTTGAAGTGGCTGATTTATTCGTCATAGCGCACTCCAGGAGGGCAAGTCTTTAACGTTGGTCGACAAACGTCAATCGTCTTCTTTGCGGCCTAAATTGACATAAGTGAGTCTATAAACACCATTTACATCAAAATGGCGGCCAATGCGGAGCTCGCGTCTCAGTTTTACGACTATTTTTGCGTTGTGACTCATGACGTCCTTAAATATTTCTCATTTCGGAAATGTGCGCCTTGTGTGGGGAAGTGACCATGAAAATAGTTCGCTAACCTCGAGTGATAACTAACTATAGCTGTGAGAGAAGAAAGTCTGTGTTCACCTAATGCGCAATTTCATCCTCATTTTTATCGAAAGTGGACTATTTTGGGATTTGGGTATGCGGTTGTTCGTAAAATAAGCGTCCATAGCCGCTTACCCAATAGTTGACATTGCCAAAAATGTCGACTGTCGAGAAAAATGATACTTATAGACTCACGAACTATGATAAATACCTCAAGGGAGGCAGTTCATTGATTTTGTCGACGGGTGGCAAACGTTAGAGAATAACCTTACAGTGGTGGAGGGAGCAGTTGCATTTCCGGCAACGACCAGTGGGTTGGATTTGTTTACTATTGGTGCTAAAATATGGCATTAATATTGCAGTAACGATCAGAAAGTTATAGTGAGGTAGCCAGTTCCCAAATCGTTTTTAAAGGATTGCCATATGGCTCTTAGGTGAGTAGGTGTGATGATGTTACTCTGCGTTGAGAGCATTTAGGCGAAATTAAGTCGAAATATGTTTCTAGAACTCCATTTCGTGTTTTAGGCGCAACCTTTACATACTGACGGGATGGTTTACATTACTATATTTGAGATCATCTGTTTAAATCAGACTTTTGATGTCTTCAGAAGCGTATGGGGAGTTAGCCAGCTGTTCTCTTCAGTAATTGCATTCATAATTGGAATATCATTAATGTATATTGCAGTATCCTGGAAGGATTTCGCGGTTATTAATTGCTATTGTAGCACATTTTGATGTATTCGTCATGGAAATTACTTACATAACCCACCAACAAAATCCTTCGGAGAAAATTGAATGACGATATTTTGTGACGTAAGTAAATATGAGTTAATTTTCTTGGTATATTCTAAGGGTAGTAATTGTAATGTTTCTGTACTGAGTTATTGCGCTACGAGTCGAGGGAAAGTTTTTAATCATACATTTTTTCTTTAGGTTAACTTTATGGCTGGATTTGTTTTTCCTTGTGTGATATCAGAAAGAATATATAAATGGAACTGAATGAATCAACTCTTTGGATCTGATTCATCACTGAATTAATCTTTGAGTTTAATTAACATCATATTCTTGAATTTAATCGCTTTTCCGGAGAATTCCAGTGATTTATTTTATGAATTAATATTCGAGGAACTTAAGAATATTCATTGATAAGAAGCAGCGTATTCTGATGACGACATTTTTAGTGAAATGACTCGTTCCATTCATACTCTTCTGCAATCGTCGTTGACTTGAGTGTGGTCCGAAAATAAATAAAGAAAAATATATCGGAAACCAAATGCTTTTCCTCTATTCCTTTTTCTTAATTTCGTAACGCGTCATCCCCGGGATACATATCCAATGAAATGGCTGTGAAGAATTCTTGTCAAAACCACAATGAGCGGTGCTTTGGATAAGAAACGAATGAAAACTGTTAAGTGCTCATAATGAGGAGAAACACACCGCCCTAATTTTAAGAATTTTTATTTTCAATTTCCTAGTTTTCCGGCTTATGTGAAATTTTTGATTTCCTGAAGAGAATATTTTTATCGTTATCTTCTTGGGTACGCATATCTGATGACGAAATAAAAGTCCATTGGCTTAGTCATTCCAAAAACACCTATGTTTTGCTTTTTCTTACTATTCCGGTCGTTTGAGGCGGTACCTTCAATTGCGATTAGACGCAATAAGTGTCAATCTACAAGTCACGTAACAATATTTTATGTATTCCTCTGCCAAATATGAGTCAAACGAATTTTACCAGCTCACCAACAAATTGATAATTGCTGCGTACAATCTTGAACGATATCTCTCCTCCTCCTTGATTTTCTGTGATAATGTTAACGATGTGGAACTTCTAACGTCTTCGAATGCTTGGTCATTCATTCCACCAGGAGTACAGTAACTTTTTAATATAGATATGACTCATCACCCGTGAATTCCCAGTTGCTAATCTTCTATCCTTCAGTGTATTTTTTATTTAGATGAGATTTGCTTTTACGTGTGGTGGAATGAAAAATCTGCTCTTAGCCTTCGAATTTTGTAGTGTAAAATGAATGTCTTAAATGAAAGTGAAGGTAAATGGTAGAGGAACTAGGTTAATTTATTGTATTACTTTGAATGACTGTATATAACTAAAAAAAACTAAATATTATCAATACTAAATATAATAATGTAAATAACTTACTTAACATATGCATGACTGTGTATAACTAAATTTCTCTCTACATTCCGCTAAAACGATTTTCAAGATCTGGCCGAAGGGTTGAAAAATTACGTGTACGAAATATGAGATTGATTTTTCACTTATAAAATTTTTCCCGTTTTATAGTCCTGGCAAAATTAGGATGGATGGGTCAGGAATGATTGAGACATGAAAGGATGAGGGTTGGATACTCCACTAATGGACATATATGAAAGGAGTTCGTAGATTTCGCCATGTTGAGTGAATAGGTGAGAGTCGAGTTATGGAACACATTTTTTATCTGTTCCCTTCAATCCAATTTCATAGTTTCATACCTATGCCTAAAGGGAATGACATTCATTTAGAGCTCTGAATAGGTTTGCCTGTGCAAACCTATTCAGTGGGATATATATGACAGTGAAGTAAATGGTGTAAAAGGAAGGTGTGGACCTAGAAATACATGGATGAATGTTTTGGACGAGACTCTAAAGAGGGATTACTCTGCATTGGAACATGGGCGAAACAGTTGTCCTAAAAAGCAACCTACACGGTGTAAACCCGAAAATGCAGAGTAATTCATCTGAACGCCGCGGAAACCTACGATGGAATATCGACTCTAAAGAGGGATATCAGGAGTCTAAAGAATAGGAGAACCTATGTATAACAGTGCGAGAATGCAATAGGAGGGCATAAGATATAAGGATAGGTCATTATGGAGGAAATTATTAAAATAGAGTTAATTTCTTAGGCCTAACAGCTAGTGCAGGATATACGTTTCAGCTACACAAGCTATAGCTTTGGGCCCCCAAAAAATCATTTTTGGCACTGACATAGAATATCTGAAATTAAAAAGGGCCTCGTACCTCCAATCGCTTAGGGCCTTATCAAGTCTAAATCCGGCCCTGCTAACAGCAATAACTAAGTTCTTTAACTTTCCCTATGCCAAAATGGAATGGATTGATTGTTGTATATGTATGTATGCTAGCCTCCTGAGTTTTAGATGTGTAATTTAAAACTTCTTTAAATTGTTAGACCTTTTGGTTTATATTTCTTTATTTTTATGAGTTGAGAGTTTTCATCGTTCGCTCAGAAACGAAGTAGGTGATTAAGATATCCCGTCATTTCAAAAATTTCTAATTTTTATTAGAAAAATTTTAGAGCTCCTGTCTTTACTACTCTCCGTCGCTGCCAACCTATTCTGATCGCAATGGCTTTGATCTTTACCCATGAAGTGAGGTATATTTAAGATAAATTGACCAAGTAGTTAATTGGAGCACCTTCCAAAGTACGCCAATGCCTCAATCAGTTTAATTGCCTAAAAATGTTTTGTATATATGTATCACTAACTAGTTTTAGTTGGCAGATAGGCTCCATCACTTTTAAAATGAAGCAATTCTTCCCTTTCACTGAAAGTGAAAAAATAATAAAAAATGTGCGGTGAGTTTTAGGTAACAGAAGCGAATGTACAATAATCCATCTTCCGCCTGGTTTAATATTCATTGGAAAGTTAATTACACCCTCATCTGAAAACTTGAATCGTCAAGACGATTAATAATACCGTTTAGTACGTGTGGGAAGCCTTCAGAGCGAATTTTTCCGCTGAGAACTCGGTGAAGTAAAAAATCAGAAATCTGTGGGTAAAGGGAAAGCGTGAATCATCAGGTTGTTCCCCTGTTACTTTGTGAGTCAAACAAATAATGAATTCAACCTTTTCGCTTGTATTATTGAAAAAAAATGGCTCTCAGTGATGAAAGTTCTTAGTTCCGAGGAATCAAGATTGAGACAAAATATGCAGATTGATCGACGGTTATGTTTTTAACGAGCATTCTTTCCCACCATATGAGCCAATTGGAGCGCCAATTATATCGAACTAACACATTTTGACATCAGTTCCTGTAGTTATTTTAGAGAATAATGTCCAATAGAGATAAGAAATTTGTATAGAGAACCGTAAGAAGTATGATGCGCTACGCACTTAGAATTAATGACAAAAGCAAGATATAGTAGATCTGAAAAGAGAACCCTGTGAGGAGAAGACCTCGGGAAGACCTAACTAACGTTGGTAAGACCAAGTCAAGGTGGGCTAGATAAAGGTCACTGAGGAAGATGCTAAAGACCGGAGGAAAGGGAAGGAGGCTGTTGACTAGACGAAATACTACCTTGGATAGAAATGGAGAGTAAGTGAGTAAGTGACAATATTATTTATTTCTACCAGGCGAGTTTTATCTCTGACATGTGCTCGTATAAACTGCGATGGATATATGCGGAAAGTAAATATTCAAGTCTGATAAAGTTGCAATTAAAGTTATTTTTTAACGGTTGTTAGTACTGTCGTGTCTTTCAAAGAGTACACATGACGAAACAATAATTACCAGACCTTTATTGTGACAGTGTTGTCCTTTCACTGTGAGTGAAAAATGTCCAAGTCCATTCCAAATCCGGCCTAAATCGCGATTCCTGCTGTGGCCCGTTTTTTGTTCGTGAAATGAGTGACTGCTGCTGAAATTCATTGGCTACTCATCTCTGGCTACAGCGAAGGTGTAATAAACAAGTGAAGCTTGGCAAATTGGTGCCGGGAATTTCAGTCGGAAAGATAAGATGTGCGCAATGAAAGGAGTGGGAATCCTTTTGTCGTCAATAAAGAAGTCGTCCTAAAGTTTGAAGAGTATACTCGAGAATTCAGACTTTTAACCATGGACTCCATGAAAAATGCCCCTTAGTGTTAAGGATAGATCTTCATGAAGTGATAACAGAAAAATCAGGCTTTCGGAAACTGTATGGGCTCCCAGACTGTTTACACCTCCGTAATTCTTCTCGTACTGAAATCATGTCTGCTCTTTCATTGACCCCCCTGTCAACCCGTAGGAATATCACTGCCCTTTCATTAATTTACACTGCGTTAAATGGTCAGTACTGACCTTTTTGAATTATTCCCATACTCTTCACTTCACATTCCCCTCCCGTGCCTTGCGCAACAATCACCTTATACTTATATATATACTTATATATATACTTATATATATACTTTTATATATATATCCAACCGAAATTCCGCCCATCTCTCTCCTAGTGATCCCTTTTTTACAGTCTTCTTTATTCCTTCCTTGTACTACACCATTTCTTCTGCCTACCATTCCCTCGATATCTCTACTCCTTTCGGAACATTCAAGTGCCAGCTTGGAAAAGCTTTTTTCTCCTGATTTCCAAAGTTCCCATGTTGTTGTTTGATTTATGGTACTGTTTCTGTTTTCATTTTGATACTATTTCCCAACCCGTTTTTTTTTTCATTTTTTATTTTATTAATGCTGCAGAAATGTCTAAGTTGAAAATGTTCAATTTAAAGGCCGACGTCGGCTGTTGTTTTAATATTTAAAATAAATCAAGTAAAATCAAACTATGGACCATGGAAAAATGAAGTGGATGTGACGCAGGCTGGAAACTTCTAGGAGGCGGGATTAAAGAAACACTCGTTCCAAGACTCACTAAATACATAAACATGGAAGGTGATCGTGTGAAAAAGTAATCATAGGTGCGTTATAAGGTAGCATCAGCGAGATATCACTCCCCGTAAAATTCGATGAATTGTATGGGAATTCTTAATATAGAAAAAGATCTTTCCAGTAATGACTAAGTATAATCTATTTATCAATGTATTTTTCGAGATATTTACCAAAAATATCCAGCCAATTTCCTTAAGAAACCATACGGGAATGCACTCCAGAAATATTTTATTTAATAAATGAGGAATTTTTATCGCATAGATCTCGTCAGAAACTAATGAGGGCGTAGTTTGTGTGCTTTTTCAGCAAAATGACAAAATAAGTCAATCAATCTCCGCAGTAAGTTTTATAGATTAGCATAAAAATTTCGATTTTGAAGGCGTTTACAGCGTAAGAACAAAATAAAAAAGAGTGAATCTTACACTTCTACCTATATATTTAGTTTATTAATGAGAATTTCAATCGTAAAAACCATGTTTTTGCGCCATTAATGTTACAATATATATCCATGCTTCTTAAAGCTGGTTACATGTGGCATTAATATTTGAACATGGTCTTTATTATGACTAGGGAAATGTCTAGCTTAAACTATCTTAAGGCTAATGTAAGTAAATTTGATGATTAAGGGCATTAGAAATATTATGTGTATCTTATCCCTATTTACGAGTGAAAAATCAGTCACTGCGGTAAGCCTCCTCAGCATGGGATGTGTGGATATAAATTTTGTAGAAAAGGACCATCCAAATTTGTGACCCGAGGCATTTATCAGCAGGCAAGAGCCGGCTCTTTTTTTTAGTGAGAGTGGTATTTCGGGGGATGGCCCTATTTGAGCCGTCCGGCGGTAAGGTGTAAGGGTGTGTACATCCGGGAAACAGGCCTTTTTTTCCGATGACCGGTGGGCGAGGCGACGGAGGTGGGTGACCAACGGAGGAGGACTGCTGGCCAAGCGAGAGAGGGGGGAAAACCGTAAAAGTGTGATCTTAACAAAGAGTTCGAAGTTAGAGCAATTTACATGCTGCCACAACTATCATGAAGCTGATCGTCATGGTGACATGTAGATGACTCTAGTCGAAACATACTGGTGGTGGCGTTATCTAGTTAACTATTGTGTGGTCAGAAGTTTGCCTTGGGGAAATCAGTTCGAAAAATGCTTGGGGAAATTAGGAGAAGGTAGAGTAGGTGGTTGGAACAAGTAATGATGAATGAATGGTTGCTGAAGACCGTGATAGAGGGGAAGGTGTTGGGTAAGTGGGGGAGGGTACAAAGAAGAGATGCACGGGGCGAAGAGGGTGGGACGTATGCTGAGTTAAAGAAAGGACTTATGTTAGGTAAAAGGGGACTACGCCTGTGAAAGATTAGCATAGGTTTTCCTACTTCCATCTAAACCTACCTTTACCGGTATATCGATCCTAGTGATAGTAGTAATGGTTAGACTGCTGGCTATTAGTTCACCTGGAATTGAGTAATCGAATTTATCCTTAAACCTATTGCGAGTGCAATATATTGGCTAGAGTAAGCATGGCCTGCCTATCTACTGAAGCCCTATTCCTGACGCACCCACAGTCAATGGTAGGGGTCATTAGCTCCCTCTTTAGTATTTTCCATTCGCCTTCTTGTGTGTGACACCGATTATGCTTCTGTTCTTCCCCGTCTTCTTTTCTTGTCCGTGCTATCTCTCGGCGTGTATCATGTGAGGCAGACGTGAACAATACACCTAGCGTGTATGCAACTGGTCTGGTATTCGGACATACAACTTGGGACTTCGGACTGTTAGATACCTCTTTTTCACGACTAGCGTTGAATCCTATTAAGCTACCCAGGCACCCTCTTCCGCTGTGAATTTTGTCGTGGATTTTAAGGAACTATGTCGGGGGTTCTTCAACGTTTTTAGTTTGCGGCACACTACTTTGCCATGCGGACTATAGCGGCATATTTAAAATGTAGAAGCAATCATGTCTGCTTTAGAGGAATTTCGAACGCTACGGAGCAGTCCCGAAAGATCAAAATCCCAAGCGGAGGATACACAAACCACTGGATAGCTCGAGAAACACGTTGATCACTACCGAACTCTAGTTTGTATTGCATTTATTTTCAGTTTACTAAGATTCATAAATAACATTACTAAAATATTTAATACAAAAGCCTGTTTTTGTGTGTTCGTACTCCTCCAATTCCTTTTTTTGCGGCACAGCCCAGCGATTTCGCGGCACAATAATTTTCCGGTGCACACCCTTTGAAAACCCCGGAACTAGATGTTCTCACGAGACACCGTACATGTAATATAGCACTCGTGAGATTAACGCTGGGGGCTACGGGATTATAGGGATCGGATTTGTGTGGTGGGCAGTGTCGTCCTTCGGGATTGAGGGACCTTGTGTAAACGAAAGTCTAACATCCTAACTTCGCATTCCTTCACTGAAAATATATTAGTTTTATTTTTATGAAATTTATTAAGTAGCTACATTTTCATGACTAAGGTAAAATTTTAGCATCAAAAAGTAATGAAAAACTAACTTTTTACCGCAAGATAACCTGTATGACATATCCAATACAAAATTACAATGATGTACAAATGGTGCTCATGAGTACAGATCTACTTATCTGGCTCTCATTGAATCTAATTGCTGTATTGTGTTATTAAATTCTCAATTTTAAACTAACTTTTTATGTACAGTGATGATTGAAAGATCTGTCAGGCGGTCTTGGGACACTGTAGATCTCAAATTTTTCTTTATTAGGTAATTTTTAAAGTTGAGAGGCTTCTTTCAGCACTTGCAGCAATTATGGAAATCATTAATAGGATCCACAATGCTTTGAAAATATTAACAAAAGATTCATTTTTTTAAGGTCCAAAACGTACGTATGCATAAGATCCACCCACGGGCGGCACCCGGGTTTGGGCTCACCCGTGCCTTACACGCGGGTGTGGGTTTCCCCGCGGCGTCTGAAAAAGGTAAGCCCCGGCGGGGTCCCCATAGGCGTGGGGGCCCAGCACAGCGGCACCTGTCGCACTACCCTAGGCACTGGTGGTGGGTAGAGTAATGGCTACCCATCCAACGGGCCTGGAATCAAAACACTTTTTTTTCAGTTGGGTACCTATTAAGGCAGGTTGGCTATCATGGCTTGGAGTACTAATCATAGGCATGATGATTAGTACTCCAAGCGCAGTACTCCGTTGGTTGGATGCATCGTTGCTTGGATATCTATGGGCCCACAATTGTTCTATCAGTATTTGAGATGATACGAAGGCAGTTTTATATTTTGTCCTGGGAATACCGCTTGGTGGTCTACTATGAATATCATACTCTGTGCTGTTTATAACCTTTAAATGCTGCTCCTATCGACATTTCTTCGTATTTCCTAACCGAATCCTGGAAATTCTTCTCAGCATTAGAATCTTTGTTGAGAAGGTAGAAAAGATGAAAATACGCCTATAACGACAAGTTTTCAGCGAGTATGTCTGATGCATTGAATTCACTCAATTACTTTAAAGTTTTTGTTCGTTTGGTAATGAAAATCTACTAAAAATTTAAATTCTGAATTTAAATAAAAATAACGGTGTCTTATTTGGACCTAAATGATGTATCATGCCCTGTCCTTTACTACAAATCAAGCAATAGGTATGTGCTATGTAATGGTTTTATCGTAAACTGGTTATCCAATCTATCCGAATGTTGGCATTTAAGAGTTTTGCGGAAAGAAAAGTTGATTAGTATTGGTCCCATATCTCCAAAATATCTGTTTTTATGCGGAAATAAAAGGGCCAAAATTCTCTTAAGAAATGCATTCAGTTACATTCGTAACATACCTACACCGGACGTATGTGGTCGGTCGTTTAATTACATTTTTATTTGTGCGTAAATGTACGTGAATAAAGTTATTTTTTTTATTTTTTTTTAAAGTATGATGTATGAAATGAACATTCTATATTTTTTTCAAGCAAACCTATTTTTGCCATTATTTATGATTTTTTTATCTAGAATAAATGCAAAAATTGTATTAATTAACATAAATTCCCATGAAATTGTAAAAATTATTAATACATATAGAGTACCGAGCAAAGCTTGATCCCTCGGTCTTTTTTCAATAAATTACAAACTATTATGCTTCGCAAAAATAAATTATTTTAAATGATTCTGCATTTAATTCCTGAAAAACCGTGAAAAAGTCAGTTTTCGAAATTTATAATCCGTAAATAACCGTGAATTTGACAACATAGAACTGACGGCCACCCTGTACCACTGTGGAATCCTTGTTGCCTCTCTTGAAGATTAGGCCTTTGCTTACGCCGGGTTTTTCTCCACCTTTCTCCATCCTCTATATAATTATTCCCTTGCCACCAACGCATATGGTACAGGTTGCCTTGATGATTATGTGTTTCTTTATAGAACGACGGTCATCTACACTCATTGCTGATAGGAAGATCGGGGCCTTTTGCAGCGTTGAAACCGCGTTTTATAGATGCCATCATTGCTCTTTCGTTGCAAAAAAATTAAAGAACAAAACTTGGCCGTAAAAATTATTCCATCGGATGAATCATGAAATAAAGCATATAGAAGACTGGAATAATTCATTATCAGCCGCTAGTATGCCAGGGTGTGGGGTGTACTTCACGCGGGAGGCGTCGAAGGTGTAGGTAATATATAAAGACACTGGCTCGCCCTACTCCACTTAAGCCTCATGCCCGCACGTTCCACTTAAGTACTGGGTAGTTCAATCATCTGAACTTTCTCCCGCGTATGCAAATGCTATCCGTCACTTCTGTGCATTTCAGCGGAAAATAATGATTATGTCACTTTGAATTTTATGGTAACTCACTCGGAATAGAAAATTTTTCCGATGCAGAGTGGTATGTGCGTTTCTCGCCACTTATGTGGGATACGGTATATTCGCAGATTCTTCATCCCCAGTGGGTCTTTCACCTTCTCTATAGGACGCTCCACATTTATTTGACAGTTTGGGGATGCAATTATAAATATTAGTTACCTGAGTGAATTCCTATAAGGCGCGATGTTTCCAATAGGAGCAGTGAAGTTAACATCTCGCTATGCAATATACCGACTATACATAGGTGTAGAAATCTTCCAAAGCGCAAATATTGCGCTCTTACGTAGCTTAATTGTATTTAGCTCTGTGTTGGAAAAGGTTGTCCGCGTGACATACAGGTGAGCATATGGAGCGTAAATTTGACAGCAGTATTCTCCAGGAGACCTACACTGTCAACTATAAGTGGAACGCTCTATATCCATTTGAGATAGATTCATCATCACCAGTCATATATCGAAAGGTTGTGTTGTTACAGCTCCCCATCCTATTTTATTTTCACCTAACCGATTCATTCCTGTATATTTCAATACGGCCGTTGGTATAATGATATAGATAATATCTTTCAACCAGTGTCGTGACATTCTCCACCAGAGCTTCGGTACCACGAGGAATTAGGTTTGGTGATGTTAGCGAAACAGGGTTTGACGATTTTTCTGTCCAAGTTTATCTATTGTACGGTAGACTGGTTTTAACTAACCTGGGTCGGTTTTTCAAAAATAAGTGTGTGAGATTTCCCATGAGATTCAATTTCAAAATAAAGAAAAAATGCCAGTATCTGGATATGCCAGGATAAGCATAACTGTTAGCTAAATATAGTGGTTATTGGGTGTGTAAGAAATGTTTGCGATGATAGCAGAAGGGATACATTTGGGATTGAGTAGGCGATGAAAGAACATGGAATTTAATTTTGAGCCTATATTTATATGGAGCGTGCTATGTTGGTTTGGGCATATCGGGATAATGAATTAGAATGGAATAACGAAGCAGATTTATGACAGTAGAGTGGATGGTGTGTGAGGAAGGTGTAGACGGAGAAAGTCATTGATGAAATTTGTGGTGGATACTTTTACGTGGAGGAATATAAAGAGTCTTAAGAATAGGATGGATTGTTCACTTATAATATTTTTACAGTTTGGACTCCTGTAAAAATTAGGATTGATAGGGTCAGAAATGAGTGAGGCATGAAAGGATGAGGGTTGGACGCTCCACTAATGGACATGTATGATAGGAGTTTGAAAGTGTCTCCATTTTGATAGAATAAATTGGAGTCGAGTAGCGAAACATATATATGATAGTGAAGTGAATGGCTGAAAAGGAGTGGGCCTAGAAAGCCATGGGTGAATGTTGTGGATGAGACTCTAAAGAGGAGAAATATCAGGAGTCTTAAGAATAGAAGAGCTGGTATAAAGCAGTGCAGAAGTGTAAGAGAAGTGGATGAGGTATGCAATGACAGGGAATTATGGAAGAAATTATAATAAGAGAGCCTGTTTTCTAGGCCTAACAGCAATTACTAAGTTCTTTGGCTATGCCCAACCCGAAGGAGATTGGTGTGATGGGTATGCATGAATTTATTTTCGTCGAAAGGCATTTCATCCAACTTCGGAAGTGGAATCTGGTTTTCGGAGATGTATATTGACCTGTTGGATTCCTAAGAAGAGGAGGGCATGGATGAAGTGTCAAAGAGATATGTAAGGATAAGGACTTTTGGAATAAATAATTAATGCAGAAATGTTTACTGGCCTTGCACAGAGAATTAATCTCTTTTGAATCTGCCTACCTCGGAAGGGAATGGTGTAATGGGTAGGTACTAGGTATGCCTGTAAAAGAATAAATTATATGTCACGTGCCTTCTCTGAGGCTGCCCTCCTCGGCCGCCTGCCCGGTCAGGAACACCGTCTTCACGAAGATCCCGATGCTTCCCTTAGGCGAGTCCCGGCCACCGACCACGCTGAACCCCAAAGACTTCTTGCCCGCACCTTTCTCGAACGTAACCGAGAACACGGACATGGAGAGGGACTTGGGCCTCCTCGCGGCCGTCGCCTGCTGACTCGCCGGCACCAGGGCTGCGCTCCGCCTCCCGGCCTGCTCGAACTGAGCCGAGAACTTCCTCATGCCGGTCAGCGTCGACCTGTCCGAGGTCTGGACCCGGGTCTCCCTCGGGGAGGGAGTGCAGCCGCGGCCGGCAATGTCGTCTTCGTCGCCGGCTCCCGACCGCTCCTCCTGCCGTTGTTGTTGCCTCGACGTCGGCGGGACGTCCCCGGGGCCGCCGCAGCCTTCCGCCCGGCACCCCCCGACTCCTTCTCGGGCGACGGACGCCGGTTCTTCCGCCACCCTCGAAACGGTGGCCGGCGCAGGAGAGGAGGAGGTGGCATTTTCCTGAGGTCCCGCCGCTGCACCGCCACCTCCCCCGCCGCCCCGGTCCGGGAGGTCATCACCTCCGGAGGCGGCAAGGGGGTCGGACCAATCCCTCGCCACGACCACCTCCACGTCCCTCGTGGTGTTGCGCAGAACAGTGCGCGCTTCTGTGGGAGTCAGACCGCGGAGTCGCTTGCCGTTCACGTTCACGATCTCGTCTCCGACTCGGAAGCGGCCGTCCCTGTTTTTTAAGGTTCAGAGAAAAGAAAAATACGATCATTAATGTTGCACGTGGGTTGTCTCTAAAGAAATAAACATTCTTACGATCACAAAAGCACAACTAAAATTCCATTCTAATCTTTTGTTTCGTAGTTATTGGAGGTTTACGACTGTGTCCATTGCTCGTGCATGTTCCAAGATGCAAGCCAATTTTATTAGTAAAATGTTAGAAAAACTTTCTGATAACATATCCGATTTCGCAAATAATTGTAATAAAAAGTAACTAACTGAGATTTAGTTTGTCGGGTCATTGATTTTTAGCGTCGAAAGCGGTCAGTTTTTTCTGATAAAATGTGGTAAAAGTGCAGATATGGTGAAAATATTTTTAACGTATTTGAAGGAACTTGGAAATTAATATCCTATCAAATGCATTTTATTTCATGTTTATCAGTTTACTTAACTTGAATGTAGAGTTTCTTAAACTCGATATGTAGTTTCTTAAATACAGAAGATACTTCGATTGGTAAATTCATAGCACTCTAACATATCGTTTTAATCTTAATGCTTGTTGCTCACTGCAAATTTTTTGTGAAAGAATTTTACGAAATACTATTTGATAAGCCCGCTGAAACAGGTAAAAATATGGGTGAGAATGAGCTGAGTCCATAAGGAAAAAATAATAAAATGAATTATTTAAACATTAATATATATGGTTTGAAAGTTCTCAAAAAGTAACTTAAAATCTCCTTGATAGTTTGTTAGAATTATTTAAAGTTTATTTATTATTTTTAATGCGTACAACCGCGAAATGTGTCAGCTAGTGGAGAACGTATATGGAAACTCGCATGCAATCTATTGATGCATATCTGAATCACTACGCCTAGCAATTGAATCATACGTAAGTACGCGTAGCCTTTTATATATTAGATTTTGTAGGACTTTCACTCAAAGATATCATGGAAGTTAACCACCTCTATTCCATAAGATTTCATGTAAATTTAACTACCTCTGTTCCATAAAACGTAGTATTAATTCAGATTTGGGGGAATGTTTGAGGGTAGCTAGTACTACTCTTTTTTTCAAGTAAAAGTCATCGAAAACTTTTGCAGGTTTTGTGCAGTATAGCGTTGCCCAATTACTATGGCTAAAATGATTCAAAAATGTTGCAACAAAATTACAACTTCATAAATATAATCTCTGAATGTCCATCCAAAGACGCTTTAAATCAATCATATTTTGATCGGCATAACGATTCGGGTGATAATCTGTTGGCAGATTTTATTCTTGATCAAGTTTAAAATATAGTGCGTCTGGTAAAGCTCCTCCAGCACCCTCCCAAGGTTCGTGATAGGTAATATTGGGGTAGAGGCTCTGGCGAGGTTCTAAAAAAGGGTTTGACTAGGTAGGTCGCGAGGGTGAAGCCCTAATAATGAAATTTCGTCATCGGTAGGGCCTCAAAAAATCAACATAAGCCTTTTCATTCATTTTATATTTTATATAAACAATTTACTAGCTAATTCAAATCGTATTAGTATAGATTTTACTTACATACTAATTGAAGAGATTCCTTTAGGAATCACTTTGTGGATATTTTCCATGTTGTAAATAGCAATCCTTGGAATATTCCACAACATTTTTTTATGAAAACAACCGACCGCGGTTTTAACGTCTGTGCATCACTGTCAAGGTTCACACAAATACATGGACAAGATTCACACAAATATTTGCAATATCCTTTAAACAGTTTAGCCCTAGTAATTGGGCATTTAATTATATTTATACATTTTATGTAGGTTATTCCACGTGCTACCAGAAGTTTGGAAGTCTTATGAAATCTAAATTGTAAAATAAGAAAGAATCTACTTAAACAATTCTCCATTAAAAGTCTTTCCTCTTGATATTTCAATGAAAATCAAAGCCGAGATATCTACGATTCGAATTTTATACATTAAAAATACAAAAATGTAATTCATTTACAATAAAATTGAATTCTTGATCGCAGCGCGGCATTACCTAGCAGCATTACCGGCTGACAGGCATACCTAGGTAATTATTGTCTTTATGCAATTTTTTTTACCGCACCGTCATCATGTACCGCATGCATATATTTCAGGTGATTGGATGTCCTTAAGATTGCCTTAGGAGAGAAACCAGAGGGACTGAAATGGATTTGAATTCCAGTTAAAATATTAGTAATCCAGATGCTTTATTTTATCTACCTCCTTTTTATTAATGAATGGCTTTTCTTATTTTCGGGTCTTAATCTTAGGTCTTGGTTAATCAATGTTTCATGTTATTACATCTTCCCAATTAATTTTTCGCAAATATATATTTGCTTTATGGGGAATATTTAAATCACAGTATTTACAAAGGGTTAGTAATTCTTATTTTGTACGATATTAAAATCAAGTAATCAAACAGATAATAAATTAGTTAAATGTTATCAACATGTAAATTTAATTAAATATTGTACACAATGTGAATTACTAATTCTCTGTAAATACTGTGAATTCATGATAGCCCTAATGAAGAAAGAGTATGTTTGCGAAACATTAATAGGCAATGAGGTAATAACATCTGTTATTTCTTTATCAAGGCCCATCTTCTCCCAACAAAAGAAAATACTCAAGTTTTTTAATTTCGAGCAAGTAGTTGGGTAATGGGGAATTATATTTGAATGCATTATTTTTTTAAAAGCTACTCGAGTGTGAAGTTCGTACTTTTGGAAATGTATAGAACCAAAATCAAACAAACAAACAGCGTTGTTTCATACAAATATTTATTGCGAAGACCTACGCGTGCCCTGCTGCGTCTAAGCACTACGTCAGCGGGAACAGGGCGCATGACGTCACTAAACGGTATTGCCTGTAATCCGACACATTTCGTGTCAAGTTCCACTGGTTTAATCATAATTAGTGAAAATAATCGTTTTTCTTTCATCTGTGGAAGACAAACACCCTGGCATGATTTGATTCTTGTTTTCGAAATATACGGAGAGCAGAGAAGCGATAAGCGACTTCAGACATTAGAGATAACATTTGGGTCACGTGAGTTTTTGAAACATTTAATTCACTTTTTAAAAGGCAATTGTTAATGCCTGCGTTCGACGAACATCCATATGGATTATATACTTCAATTTGTAGGAAATTTTTCTACCATGTGCGCTACTTAAGGTAACTGGAGTGGTAATCATGGGCCATTTTATTAATTATACAAAAAGTAAATAATAAGTCTAAGATAACATTCCGTTTAAATACATGTTTATGAGGTGAAACTCGCCATACATGCAGTAAAAGTAATAATACCAGAGTTATATTATAAATTGTTTACTTTAATTTAATCATGCTAGGACTCGAGTGTTTGGTGTGGTGTTCAAAATATAGGCGAAAATTATATTTAAATGTTTTTTTTTTCAATAATTTCACTCGGCACTGCACCCTGATATTAGTCAGTAACCAATGTAATAATATGAAATATACGCCATATAATATATAGTACGCCAATTATTACAGAATATATGGCATTCGCCGTGCGTCTTCTTAAATGTAGAATACTGTCTCTCGGATTTAGCGAAAAATCCAATACATTAAGAATATCTTTTCGAATTCAGAGGCACATATTTGTGCCCTTAACGGCACTAATGTTTTTAGTTGTTTACGTTGCCATAATGTTTATTTATTGTTGAGTGTATATTAAGTGCACAACATTTGAGCAGCATTACACATTTATTTGTACATCTTAATCGATTACCTTATTAACCCAATAAATGCAGCGAGAAAACGAGTGAGAAAACGCAGAAAATAGAGGGGAAATGGGGACAAGTTGGAGGGAACATGTGAAGAGAGACGGTGCTGGAGGGGAAACTACGCCTGGGGACATATTTAACTGGATTTAACACTCTTGATGAAGCGGTGGCGACCTTTTCCAGCGAGGGCGGAATGCAAGGGCCTCGGTGGGAAATGAGATTGTTTGCTTGCTTGCGTGCGCCTCAAGGTATTAAAAAGGATTGCGTACGGGCTCGCATTATACAAGAATTTCCTTAACCAGATGGTGATATTACGTGGAGGGAGGGAAAGTGTTTTGCGAACTCATCTCATTTTCTACACTGTTGCCCGCTCTCTCCCAATACCAGGAAACCGATTACTCAGCTGCCTAACTAAGCTTTTTGGTCCCCAAAAACGTTTTAATGGGATGAATGCGATACAAATGGATTCCACTGCAATTACACTGGAGAGGACTCCATTATATACGAAGGAATTACTTTTCCATTTATGGCTTTCTGGTGTACCTACTTCAGAATTATTTTTAGTGTGGTGCGTCATTTGCTCTGTGCATATTTCGTAACATGTATTGTTCCTTGACGGCTGCTATAAAGTTAGAATAATGACAAAGGCCGCTTGCGTATGTTAATGTAGATAACCTTCTCCCTTAATTTTTAAGCACTGGAGAAGATGTTCAAAGAGTAACAGGTGCGGCGACTAATCACCTCAACATATTCAGAAAGAAACGAAAGCAAAAGAGAGTGGTAATGCGACCATTAAAATCAGCTCCTTGAAGAGCCGCACCTGAATTATGCAACGTTAATGAGCATTCAACGTGATTCAGAAATATGTTTTTCTTACTTCAAAGCACTTAAGAGTGCTTTGAAAGATATATTTAGCGGCTTCCAGCAAAATTACAAGACAATAAGCTGACTCTTCTGGATTTCTTTAACGATGTTACTCTTTTAGTTTTTTATTATAAAAGGATACATGCATACGCTTTGAGAGTTAATATTTTTGATCGCAAAAAGAGTTTTACGCAATATTTTAGTCTTAAATTGTAAAATGTAAATAGTAGTAAAATATCCCCTTAGATTATCAAGTGTCTGTTGCAATTTGTATTACTAGTTAGGGGAAATAACTCTTAGTAGTTCTCCCGGGGTCAGCTGCAAATAGTTCCTTTTTAGATATGTATAAGCTACACCCCATCAGTCCTGAGACAACATTATTCATATGAAGGAAGTTTTTTCGTGTGTTCCACTGGGTCAGGGGCATCATCTATGCCGGAGATTCGAAATACGACTCACTCTTCTTCCTCAGCGAATATCGAAGATTCAGAAGCCCTAGGGAAGAAGGGCGAGTCATTCTTCGAAACATTGGCAGAGATAGATCTCCTGTCCCGGTAGATCACCCGAGGAACCTCCCCTATGGTTGATTTTTAAACATTACCTAGTGGCACTGCATATATATTTTCCTCACCTGTCCATAGGTCCATTGGGTTCTATATGTGAGATCACGTAACTCGACACCCTTGCCTGCGGGTTCTTCCTCTTTATATAAAGTCCGAGCTCTCCACTTTGGTCCTTATACAATCTCAGCGTCTTGAACTCCCTGTCCACGAACACCGGCTGGCTGCTGCCTTTGGAGATAGAGGCGGCCTTTCTCCCAAATCTGACCCCATTCAGCCCATCCCATCTGACGTCCCTCAGCTGTTGACTCTCCCTCGACCTCGTCTCCGCGAACAGTTTGTCGAGGGCGTCCCTCTGCGAGAACGAAGTGGCGCTCCTCTTGGCACCCGTCTTCCGCTCCGTGGTCGCCTTCACGATGTTGATGGCCGCCATGGACGAGGACAGGTGAGAACCGCTCATCCTCTTCAGCCCACCCTCCGGCTTGCACTTGGCGCAGACCAAGAACTCCCTAGCGGCCGCCACGTCCTTCTCCAGGAGGTCCGAGTCGGTTAATGCCTGGAGACTGCCCGAGAGGCGTTTGGATAGCAGTCGCCCCTTGGGTGCGGTCGAGTGTTGAGGCTGCTGCTGCTGCAACTGATTCGTCGTCGTCGCACCTTTCCTCCGGGATAGGGTGGCCGATAATTTCTCCTCGTCTGTCTCGTTCCCGCTTGATCTCTGGACGAAGTCGTGTCTCTCCTCCTCAGAGGCTGCGGAGGGGGACATACCGACTTGGCCGCCTTCCAGGCGCCCCATCTCCCGTGCCTCCTCCTCTGCGTCCTCCTCCAGGTCCGCCATCGCCTCAACGGTGACCTCCTCGTCTTCTTCCTCATCCTCTCGGTTGATTATCCTCTCCCTCGTGGGCTTGGTACTACCACTACTACTACCTCCACCTCCTCCGACTCCATCCCCACCCCCGGCGGACTTCACGCTCCTCCGCCTATGTACAGCGTACCTAGAGTCCCCTGAGGAGATCACTCCCGATTCTATGGAGCTCCTCGGAGATTCGGAGCCTGTGTGGGTCGAATCGCTGTCGTAACCGCTCTCCTCCGAGCGTAGGAGGTTGAGGAACATGCACAGGTCCTCCACGGAGATTGGCGCAGGACATCCGGACACCGACACGCTCCTCTCCGCTCTCAGACCCCTTCGCTGGACGCTGCTGCCCTCCCGTCTGATTGACCCCTCACCCGTCTTCGACGGCGTGGGCGTGGTGTGCCTCTCCGAAAGGAGGTCGTCGCAGCTGCTGGCGTTTCTTCTGTCGGCTCTGGCGGCGGCAGTGCGTCGTCTCTGGGCGTGTTGACCGGGTCCGCCACCGGAAGCTCCAGACCCGTGCTCTTCCGGTAGCACGGTCAGTCTGGAGCGGATGTAAGCGTGCGGGAACTGTCCGGCCCGCCTCAGGGATGCCGGTAGGGATGATGGTGATGACCTTTCAGGTGGTAGAGTCTCGCTCCTTCCCGACACGAGGTCGTCTAGGCTGCTGGCCAGCTCGTCCAGTCTCGCCTCAGAGTCGAACCTCTCGGCTCCCAAGCTTACGGAAGATCTCCGGAGGAGTTCCAGTAGTTCCTCGCCCTCGGCAGATAGGATGCCCCTGGTGGATCCGGGACACCCTGGAGCCATGGCGCCGTTGCCTAGATACTCGTTCAACCGGTAGAGGTCCTCGAGTCCCTTGCGACACTCGTGGACGATGTGGCTAGCTTGGTCCTCGGTGTTGGTCTCCTTGTCAACTTTAGGATTCGTTTTGGGTTTGCTGCTCTCTCCGTGGTCCCTCTTCGCGCTGGCGGGCGTCGAACTCCCTCCGCTCTGTTTGTCACTCCCAGAGCGGGCGAAGAGGTTTCTCAAGGACTCCACCCTGGAAATCCGTCGGCGACCCGACACGGACTTGTTGGGAGACCAGTGTCGCCTCCTGCCGTGTGACACGGCCAACAGTTCGGACGAGTCGCTTCTTTTTAGCTGTTCCCATTTCCTGCCGACCTTCTTACCCCACGTTGATAGACCTGTAATGTAAAAAAAAAGAACCATTACTATGTGTTTCTCGCTCTAAGCTTGTTTTTAACGTATTGTAACCGTATAATGTTTCAATTGCTATGGTTACGTCTATGCAAATAACAATAAGAAGTAACTTAGTAGACTCACGGCTCACAGTTGGGATGTAGATGCGTGAAATTGTGGTATTTAATTTAGTTAAAACACCAAACGCACCCTTGCGCGTGACTGCGTACCACATCATTTGTGTAAATGCAACGATTGGGAATAAGTTAAAACTGTTTACATGCAATGAAATATATTCTTGGACATAGGATCACACTATACTAAAAGTAGTTTTACCCCTTATAGATGGATACGGGTTCACCAACAAGCTTTTATTCGTACTTCATGATCATTTATTTTTTTCAGCGTGTAATGGCATTTTCGCCAGATTCATGCCATTGGCTTTTCAATAGAGATAATGCACGATATCTTGTGTTTTCATCTAACTCTTCGTAAACTTCTTACCAATGATCGTGGAATTTTATTATATATCGCGATAATGTTGCGTAGTGTTGGAAATACTTTCAAATCAATTTTTTAAATATTTACTGTTCAATTAATGCAAAATAGTGAGAAATTTTATTAAATTTATTATTGATGGAATGATGGTGGGGTGGAAAAGTTATTTTCGATTCAAAATATCACGATGGGGTTTCGTAAAAAAACATGAACTGTTGTTATGTAATAAACAGATGCCTACTCTCTTGAACCGTACTTGTAGTGTAATTGTGTTGTTTTATTTTTCTTGATGCCGTGAGTTGGAATTGGTCGAGAGGTTCATTACGTCGGTGAAATAAACAATTCATTGAAAGTTAGTTTGATCAAAATATCGCTTCATATAAAAGGTCATGAATTTGGTATAATTAGAAAGAAAAAAGTTATTATCTTTCCAATAATAATCAATTATCAACCACTTACTATTATACTTTGCGAGGTACTTGCCAAAAAATCCTTGCCGATTTTCGGGTACGGGTATGCGCTCTTGAGAGAATATATTTAAATAATGAGGACTTTCTTACGCATCTATTGCGTCAGACATTTAACAACGTGTAGTTTATATGCTCTAACTATTGATTTTAAAAATAAATGAACTACTCACAGAAGTAAATTTTACAGAATCGCGAAAAAAATCTTTTGGCGTGAAGGCGTTTTCAGCGTGAAAAAAATGACTCAGGTTGAAACCCTATAGATGTATATTTATTTAATTACTTAAATTGCAGAAATGGTTAACATAATATTACGTCACTAAAGTTACCAAATTCACTTCATGCTTCTTAATGCTGTTTGAATTCAAAATTAAAATTTATTAATGGTTTGTATAATGGTTTGGGAAAAATCTCGCTCCAACTACCTTTAGTTTCAATTTTTTTTTAAATTTACGCCCACGTTGAAGTAAGAGGGAGTGGCGTGCAACTTCTTGGAAATGGGAAGAAGGTCCAATTCAACCGTACACACCTTTCCGCGGTCCCTTTGGTGAGGGACCAGCTGAGGATGGGGCGGACACGGGTGGCCTTCCCCTGGGGGTGGCGTGCTGGTCGCCGCCCGCCCCACCGCTCTTGCCCCTCGCCTCTCCCAGAGTGCCGCCGTCTGCCTCCGGGGCCTTCGCCTCCGCGGCCGGGAATTGGTGAATGGCATCCTGGCTGATGGGCGATAGGCTCACCAGCTGTGGACTGGGGTCCGAGCACCGCCTCTTGAACAGCCGCATGCTTGCGGACAGTCGCGGACGGTGGCGAGTCTATTATAGTCTGCCTGAGAAAGAAAAAGGAAAGGGAACTGAACTTATTATTTGGTACACAATTATTCTTCGGGTTCCCGCGATTTTCAGTAATATGCTTTCTATTACTTCAGGGAGGTATCTCGTTTCTCTGCTTTTGCACAACGTTTCGCCTTCTTACTTGAAGGCGGCGCCAGGCAAAGTATTCACTTTATTTGGAGCAAAGGCTTCCGTAGTGGCTTGATATATTGAATCCCATTACTTCAGGCGCTACTGAGCGTGTCACCTAAATGCCGGCAAACGCAGTTGCTTTTGAATAAATATGACCAAAAGTATTCATATTACCTGATTACATCTCCAGGAAAGGAAGCAAAACACAGAGCAAAAGCAACCAAACGCGTTTGATCTTGGAAATTGTAAAAAAAATATTATTTGGTGCATTATAAAAGAAACTAACTGGCCTACATTTTTGGAACTTTGTACCCCAATGGCACAAGTGATTTACAAAATATAAAGAGAATCTTTTAGATGTCCTGTACTTATATCTAAGAAACATCACTTATAGACAAATGCCGTGTTATAATTCAGCTATGCCGCCTCAATATATACCATCTACTACATTCATAATGAGCCTCGGCCATACTTTAAATGTGAAATAGGCAAATAGCGCTTGTATGTACATGCGCTCAAAAAATACATGAGTGACAGCAGCCGTCATATTAGTATTTCTCGTGAAAACTCTAAGGAATGTAGTTTTACTAACCAAATTAAGGTTTATTAGGTCACGCAAGAACATAATAATATGTTTTATTTACAAATGGCAGAATTATTATTAAATAAATAATTTAAAAAATAGCGCTCTTAATTTTGAATCGATAAAAAAGGACTAATCGCATCATTTTCATTCCGCGTATGTTCTCATTACCTGAACATATTTAGATGCAATCCATGGTAGAAAGTTGATTCTGTAAAGGATACGCGATTAGAAGTCGCGTATACACCTAATGAATAAATAATAATAAGTTTGTTCTATAAAAGTTCGACGCTTCCTGCCGCTTCTGCTTAAAATCATTTCTTCCGGCCTATCTGAAATATCCTAAGAGCCATAATCGCAATATGTGGGAAGCGATAGAGGACTTATATCCCCCACCGTTACATAATATCTCATCCCTATAATCCCCTTGCGTCCCATCTGGAATTCTGTGTTTAAATATTTGACTCTCTCCTCTACTGGAATGCAGAACTTCCCCTAAGGATAAGAACTGTGTATTGTTGAAATAAATAATTACTTAAATCGTGTTAAGCATACGTTTTGAAGTTTTTTTCTGAATCCTTTGTTGCCTTTCCTGTTATATTACCTGATATAATATATACGTGAAACGCTATTGCACTTAGGCTAATGAAAAGCAGATAAACGTCACACGCTTAATCCGCGAGGTATCTTTCAGAGTGGCGGAATGGGATGCATTGAGATACCTCATAGTATGGGGCAACGATGTGGTCTTAGGTTATTCACTTTTATCATAGGTCAGCTGGGAATTACTCTAGCCGTCGAAGGACGTTAAACAAAAATACTACTACTACGAATTACTCTAGTTTAAAGCACCTCTTAGCAATGGGATTAAGTTCTAGTAAACGTTAAAGCAGAATGAAAGGTCTTGCCACATGATGAAATACCGGGTATGCTGGTAATTATAGTCGATGAATTTATTTATAATGCAGTGAGATTTACTACTCAAAACTTTTCCCCTAATGTTTTCATCGGTGGAAATTCAAGCTGCCTGAGTTCAGCAGTATTTTCAAAAAATACAATTTATTTTCTGGAAATTTTGGGAGTCAACGACAAGCTATCCTTAACTACTTGGCTCCACTGGTGAGAGGCAGCAATTTCATCAGAAGGCATTGATGGCGAAGATCCAGAGGATCGGTCCGGTACCAACTGCAAAAGCTTTGGGCGAGAGTGAAGTTCACGAAATCGGTCGGAGTACTGTGATGTGGAAGACAACGGGAAACCACCACATTAAACTCCCTAGAAAATGGAGCCTAGCATTCAAGCGTAACGTGATGGCATCCCTCACGGTAAAAAAATTCCGGAGGTAAATAGTCCCCCAATCGGATCTACGGGTGGGGGCTACTGGGAAGGGTACACCAGTCAAAGGTGTCAGATACAGGATAGGGACATGGAACGTGAGATCATTGGGGGTGTGCGGGAAATTTGGAGAACTTGGAGATGGAGATGGCCAGACTGGAGTTTGACATCGTAGGAGTGAGCGAGATGAAGTGGACGAGAGCGGGCAACTTCTGGAGTGACGGGTATAGAGTCATATACTCCGGCGATAACCAGAATATTGCGGAAGTTGGATTTATCCTGAAGAAAGAATGTGGAAGAAGAGTAAAGGCATATTGGTAGTACAACGAGTTCAGCGGGTACATAATAATGTGAGAGAACTTATGATCTCTTGTGGATATAGATACGATATGTGCCAATTTCTCCTGGTAAAGTGTTGATCCATCGATTTTCCTGAATGAACCTTTCTCAGATTTTTCTCCAGGTTAGTAGAGTTATAGTCTCAGTTATCTTACCGTAAAGTTATTTAACTTTGTCAAAATATAGTTAGTGCCACCATTTGTCATGAGTTCGTCTGCATTGTGTATATGTTTTTCAAAGGTGTTACCAGCTGGAAAGTAGAACATCGCTCCATTGCTGTCCAAGATTTCGCCATAGATTTCCCCTTAAGGAAGACCAGCCATAAGCCTCCTTTTAGTGCCAAGTGTGCTGAAGGAGATTGATGGTCTTACACCCTCATTGCGATAAATCTGTAGCATGTAATGACAGTGACATTTTGACGCGCCCTCTATGTATGTGGAAATGTAACCATGATTTCTCTGTGTGTCATCCTTGAGTTTCCTCATTTTCATGCATCATCGTGTATATTTCATTCTGCGTTCATTTATCTCACCGTCCACGGCTTGACTTTTCAACGACTCAAATTTAGCTAAGAATAGATTTTTGTGCCGACTTTTTCGGTGGTTTCAAATGTTTAAACCATTTGTGTCCATATCTTTTCTCTCACTGTTTTGTTTTAAGCCACACGTTGTTGAAGATTACATTCATATCACTTACTTTAATTCCATTTTTCGAAATTGCAATTGGTTTTCGGGAAAATCGGTGACTATCAAAGTGGTAGGTGGGCACAAGTCCTGGTAAATGCACTCTATACGTACTAAAGATTAATATTGTCATACATTAACTACCTAAGTGTGATTTTAAATCTGATGAGCATACCTTTTAAAGTTTAATTAAGCTTTTTTTTCCTTGCCTATGGTTTATGTAGGTACTCTGTGCGACTATTTATACTGAATTCTACTAACTTCACTAAAAAAGAAGGCGTAAAGAAGTAGAAATGCGGCTTGTAACTTGTTGTAAAATCACTTATTATGTATGCTCTTCTCAAAGAGCTCTAATTTACTCTTCCTGTACTGGAATCATTCAATGACCTCGGAAGTATTAACACGTGGGATGGAAGAAGCTTGATGGACTTTAGGAGAAGAACAGTTAAAGCTAAGAACGAGTAAGTGATGAAGAGGATGCACTTAGAAACACTTACTATTCACTACTACTTACTTTGACAAAATGTGCCACCATTTGTCATGAGTTTGTCTGCATTCGGTATATTTACTACTTACTATGCACAAAGAGGTTGCAATTAGAAATCAGGAAATAATACGTGAAAACCTTGGTATGGATTGTGGCACTCTATGGGAAAGAGACTTAGACCATCGGAAATGCTGACCATAAAAGAATGGAAGCCTTCGAGGCCTGGTGTTGGAGAAGGATGCTGAAGATAAAATGAACAATGAAGAAGTGTACTGAAGAAATGAAGACGAAAGGCGTGTGTTGAGCGTACGTAGTAAGGCAGAGAAGAACTAGGTGGATCGGACACAGCCTGAGACACAACGCACTTGTCAAGAATATAATCGAGGTAAAGACAGCCGGGAAGATTCCACAAGGAAGACCAAGGGATGAGTACATGGGCCAATTAAGGAGGTATTTGGGAAAGAAGAAATGCCAGGATGTAATAGAGTGAGCAATGAATAGGAAAGAATGGACGGCTGCAGTTAGCCAATATCATGATTGAAACAATGATGATAATGACAGAGCTCTAAATAAAAAAATTATGGTCAATAAGGTGATCGGTAGGGAAATTTGAACAGAATGGTAGAAAATTACCTTTTCGGGCATAAATGAATTAATCAAAGACATAAAATATCATTAAGCTTTCCGAAATGCATATAATTGACTGATAAAACTGATAAAACAGTCGTATTTGACGCTTGAGATTCAAATTTTCGCGAGCATCGAAGTGTAGCGTACGGCATCACTGTTCCAAATTTACATCCGCCTCAAGCATCGGATGCTGAATCGGGGAGACGTCGCGGAGAAGGAAGCGATTTAATGAATGCACAGATCTTGTAGTCGTTAAAGCACATTTGACTGCGGAGATAACTCGGAACGTTGTTTTTTTTCGTCAGCTTAGAAAGTAGCGGAAACCTAGTCTTTCGAATCAGATCGCTCAATAACCGTGACGCCCGCAAATTACTTCCGTCTCGCAATTCTCTCCGTACTTTTGGAACTTCTTTTCGTTTTGTGACAACCGCAAGAATAAAAAGCTGTTCGCCAGCACCAGTGACAAAAAATGTACCAGTGAGCAGTTTCCTGGAGGGGTTTTCCATCGGCACCCTGCAGCTATATTTATGTGGCCCACTTCGGAGTTGAAGTTTCATTTTACTCTTTCCTAATGCCTCGAGCATTTCGATTTTTCATGAAACCCGTGAATATCCAGGAAGAGAAAATAGGTGAATGTGAAGAAAGATATTCAGTGAGCACCCTGCGATGTAAGAGAAAGTGAATCGACGATGGTCGGAAGCAATAGAAATGTCATGTCATCGAATTATGGCTAAAATTCAGTGATTTTACATTTATTTAATTATTTTATTTTATCAAAAATGTCCACATACAGCACTGTTGCCAATTTGCATTGGCCCAATAACAAACGTACATAAGAAAAAAGATAAAATAAAAACATAACATAATAACGGATATCATAAAAAACAGGAAATATCGGACAGGAACTGAATGAAGAAGTATTGTTAGCCTTTTTCAGAAAGATGAGAGAGAGCCAAGTTTGTAAGTTGGACGATAGAAAAAAGGGATCAACGCTCTCGGGAAGGGAATTAAGAAGGGAGGGGAGGCGGAAAAAAAGTGAGCGTTGAGCGAGCGATAATTTAGGAATTGGTAAATGGAATAGATCATGGGTGCGCGTAGGCCGGGAGAGTACTCGGAAATTCATAGAAGAGAGGAGTTCGGGACAGTCTGTGATGGAGTTAAGGATGTTGTAAACAAATTTCAGGTCACTTAATATTACGGAGGTGGTCTTTCAGTCATGGTGACTAACGCACGTAATATTACGTTACTGGTCGTTAAGAGGTTAAGGAGAAGACAAGGAAGATTGTGAATGGAGAGAGAAGACAGATGACGTTAGTGGACATATCTCGCATGTGGGGGACTCTGTACTTCACTATACTTGTGAAGAAATGGGTAAAAGATTTAAGGGCTGCGAGATTGGAAGGACCAGACATCGCCCAAATAGGATAGCAATATGTGATCACGGGAAGAAAAATCGTGGTAAAATAGGATTTAAGAGCTTGGGGGTCTTTAATTTCTGTGTAGCGGTATAGAAGGCCTAGGATAGACATAGCTTTGGACTAGCATAAATTAGGAAACAAAAACGGCAGGTTAGTTTTATCCACACTAACATTTAATACCGACTATGGTTTTGACTGTTAGTAGCCATTATGAAGGCCATAAAAATGGAAATGAATCGCTGAAGTCATCGTTGGTGTTGAATTTAAGCGTGGATAACTCTAAACTATGGATTTTATTAATCGTGATTTTGTTCCACAAAGTCAGGTCTGAGTCAGTAATTTCCTACATTCGTAACTTTAAAATTATGCATTAAGTCGGTATTACGATCGGCGTTTATTGACGTGGCGGGAAAGGATGGTAACGTTCATTTTTTCTGACGTCCACTCGTCTAGGAGGAGTGTATTATGATTGCCGGGAGTTCTAAACAGAGTTCTAAACTTTTGCGAGATAGCTATTTATTTTCATTTCTTATGGTCAAAATATAAATAATCCGTAAAATTGCTGGCAAATATTGCTTCAAGAAAGTTAAGATTGTTTCGTTCTAAAGCATAATAGGTATTAGGTAAGATGGACAATCTGGAAAAATATATTTTTGTTTTATTGAAGAAAAAAGCACTCCTCTTATTGGCTACTTTTGACGTAGCATGTCGGAAAAGTTAAGACTTTGACATAGTTCGGTCGCCGTCCGATAAGGGCGCCGTCAACGTCCGGTCATCGTAACAGGTACTCCACGACATAACAATCACCACGCATCGCGAACGCCATTATCGTTGCTCTTATTTTTTCTCGATTACCTTATTAAGTCAAATAAAATTTTGAAATATGTTTAGTTAATTACTGACAGTCAAGTCATAAAAACTATGTGCTTTCGTCTTCAGTATTACTATATTTAAATTCACTGATGTTGTTGAACACATTCATCAAATCCGTAATAGCATTTGTCGAGTATTTGGGCCGAAAAAGCTCCAATCTTATACCAAGATGCCGAAGTTTGGATTATTTAAAAAAATCTTTGTCAGGACTGCAAATGATGGTAACAGAAGTGGCATGCTCAACATAAGAATTATTAAACTATGTTGATATTATATTCCGGGTGATGAGTATGGTGTTTAGGTAAACCATCTGTAACATGTCCTTAGTAGCCCCGAAGGTGATTAATTCAAAAGAAAATCGAACGTTAGCAACTTGGTACATGACTTGAGCTTTTTTGGAATAAATCCAAGACGATTACTTTCATGGATGACTATATTTAGCCCATGCTTCATATAACTGCTTCAATTTTAAAATAAAATCCGAATATTTTCTTTTATTATGATTGGAGAAAAATCCTTTCGAGACTAGCTTAATCATTAATGATGCAGGCGTCTCGCGATGGCCATCCGATTGTTGATGTTGGGGGCGAGGGATAGGTTAGCCAGCTCGACACTCTTTGGTTGCCCGGGGAGACGGTTTTGTTCACTCCCTTTGCATGGATGGGTGCGTGTAGGTAGTTATATAAATAGCCCCTCCGTCTGTGGCTGTTCGGCCGGCCCCGAGACGAACGAGAATTCTACCGCGTCCGCCCACCCCGAGATTCGAACTCGCGATCCCGGAGGCTGCATTCCGTAGCTCGCCGCCGCCTCGGTTCAGCCCCGTGGGTCACGCCGCTGTGAGCACTTCCTGGGGCGGGCGGAGGATCGTCTCATCGCCGGTTGCTGACTGCTCCCGATTCCACACGGGGGGGGGGGAGAGTGATGCAGCTGGAATTGTGGGGCGGACGGAGGGAGGGTTGGCGGTAAAGGGGGGGGGGACGGGTAAGAGGGGGATGCGTGAGAAGAAAATGGGAAGGAGTAATTGGGAAGCTCTTAGGAGGAAAGATTTTTCTCTGCTGCGCTTTGTTACCTCCCTGCTATGCTTTGTTACCTGCCCGAGATCTTGTTCCGCTTTTAGTGTATTCTTTACATGCACATGCCAGAAAATAACCCAAAGCTTCTATTCTTCTAACTTTTTAAGCTTCATCATCAGATGTCATCAATTCGAAGATCGGTTTTCTGCAGCTATCCATTCCACTCTCCTCTCCGCCTTCCGCTTCATTTCTATATAATTCTTTACATTGGCGTCCATAATTTTTCCGAATTATTCCGTTCTTGGTTCTCTGCAATTCATCGCATTAATTTTTCCTGTTATTTTTTCCATTAGGATATTGTGTAGTAAAATGTTTCCAGTAAGTTTGTCCCTCCTTCTTCGCAGTGCGTTTATTATTCTTCATTTCTCATGAACTATTCGTACGACGTATTCATTAATTATTCTCTCCTTCCGTTTGATCTCCATCATTCTTCGATAACACCACATCTCCATTGTTTTCAATGCCTTTTACTTTGCAGCAGTCATCGTCCCGGCATCACTGGCATATAAGAGCATGCTCCAGATGCATGTTTTAGTACAGTGCTTCATTAGGAAAACCAATTTTACTGCAGTAAAATGAGCCTAAAAGCTGGTTTATTTCTACGTTTATATATGTAAATTAAATTATTTTTACCTTAGATAGGTACACTCTTGCTTTATTCTATTAAAAAATAATCATGTTTTTGGCATGTGGAATGGTATGGAACCCTTTTATGAGTACTTACTATTGCGGTACTTTTTCATTCTACTATTTTGCGATTACAATGAGAGAAAGCCAGATTGTTTGTAAATATTTTTATAAAAATATTTGTTATTAGTCCAGAAATGCACAATTTGTAGTTAAAAGTGTGAAATTCTGCGAACGTTTAATTAGTTGTGTTACGAAGAAAAAAATCGTATCTGAACGAATAATTTCAAATGCCATTGCTGAAACTGATTCCGAAACATTTACCAAGCTCTTGTGTAATATGTTACTAATTTTTCGCCAATGAACATCTTCTTATGCGTACAAAAATCTAAATAATGCTTTATGCCATCTCTTTACTTGATACCATATTAAAACTTAACGCATGATTCCTTCTTAAATCAGTTTGAACGATATTTTTCTCGAGTCATAATAGGGATGTTCGATTTTCATCTTTAAAAATTAAACAATTGGAAGAAGTATTAAATAAATTTGGCAGTATTGTTGGTGAAAAATATATTTTTCATTATTAAATTTCTCCGCAATTTGCTAAATATACATATTTAAGGCATAAACTTGACTTGTTTCACGCCTTAGGTTAGTACATGTATGTGTTTATGATAATTTCTTGTTGAAGGAAATGAGTACAACGCAAAAAATATAGTTACGTACTTAAAACTAAGGTTCATACAGCATTTTACCTTGCTATATTTTGTTAACAGCCCAAGCTATTGATCTATGTTTCTTATAATTTTTGTATGTTGTTGTGTAAGAATAACCTCATGATTTCAATCAAATTTCTATGGAGAAATGAAAGTTAAGAAGCCAATTTATTCGTAAAAGTTATAATTCTTTGTAAAATTTCTCTTACAACAGTTCTGCATGGATATAAAATCAGCTGAAATTAGCTGCGTAATGAAGCAATTTAATGATAATTTTTCTGATATCGGTGTCAGACAGACACCAGAAGTTATATTTTTATGCACTCAAACTGGTCTGAGATATTATCTTTATAAAAAGATATTGCTTAGGAGGAAATCATTATTTTAATATATTTATGTAAAATATATGCACCACTCGTCAAAACAAAAATCAAACACTTACTGTGTTGGTTTGCGGGAATGGGGACTCCGCAACAGGGACCAACCACAGCCAGAATACCCTCCTGTGGTAGTTTACGGGAAAGGTATTTCCTCGTCAGGGACCACCACGAACACACACACAACCCAAATGGACCAACGCAGTAAGTGTTTGATTTTTGCTTTGACGAGCGGTGCATATATTTTACGGCCATTGTAGAATTTTTTATCTGTGTAATCTAAAGCGGCCGTAGAGCTCAACTGCCTTGATTTATATTTATGATTGATACAGATTAGGCTTCACTTGGTCGAAGTGTCTTTTTTTAAACGCTCCCTTGATTGAAAATTATCATGTTTGTCGATATCTGATCTGATATTCAATGCCTTCTGATATATTCTGATATATCTGATATTCAACGACAAACATTATAATGGAATACCACAAAGTTACTTATGAACTAGTGATTTTTGTAAATTATTAGTTCAGCATAACCCACTAATCGTTCCTAGCGAGAACTACGGCGATAAGTATTCCTTGGGGAAAACATCTGTTTATAAAAAAATAACCCGTGCTCATTTTTACGAAATCTGCTGTTATCGAAATTTCTTTGTCTTCCTTTTTGTGCAAACGAATCTTTCCGAAATTTCGGTTCAAATTTCTTTTTCGCTCAGCGGTTCTCGGAGGAGCTTTAGCAACTTCGCAGAATCCGTGGTTGGGTGATACTTTTTTCTTGCTTTTTTTTTCTCTCCGACGATTCTGGTGGTCCGTATGCCTTTTATTTTCTTTTTTACGTGTTCTCAATTCAGGCGGCCGACATTTTCCCTGATAATGACTTATAAACCAATGCGAATAGTTCCCCAGTGGATTCTGAATGGTTATTTTTATTATCATTTTTAATTCATTAAACTTTATATGCATATATTTTCATTGTGTGTGACTAATAAACGGTCCACCGAGTTCAATCGAGGCTGAAGTGTAGATGTGTAGACTACTGAAGAGACATGGTTCTTTTGAGCTCAGTCTCACAAAAAAATGATTGAAACCATTAAAATCAAAGTTTAGTTGAACGATTTCAATTGGCTGATCAATCACGAAACGGGTAAAATTAGAATTACAATACAGTGTATAAATACAGCGACACAATGTATAAATGTTTTCTTCACCCGAATTTATCAACTGCAGCGAAACGTGGGTATGCCAGAATAACATAAGAGCCGGCTAAATTCAGTATGGATGGAGTAAAAGGGTTAGCGGAAAAAGTAGGAGAGATAGGGTTAGAAATGAGTGGGTCATGAAAGAATGTAGGTTGGATGCTTCAGTAATGGGAACACATGAAAGGAGTGTGCTTTGTCGGTTAGGCCACGCTGAGAGAATGCATGACAGTCGAATAACGAAACAGATGTATACTTTATGTATACAGATAGATATTAATATGATAGTGAAGTAAATGGTGTGAGAGGAAGGGGTAGACCACCACGAAAGTAATGGGTGAATGTGGTAGGAGAGACTTTAAGAGAAAGAATATTAGGGGTCTTAAGAACATGAGGGGGTGTATAAAACGATTCATGGGTGTAAAAGAAGCTAAAGAGGTGTGAAAGTATAGGACACTATGGAGAAAATTATGGAAAATAGTCAGTTTCCTGGGCATAAAATCAATAACTAAGTTCTTTGACTTTGTCTACACCGCAAGGAAATGGCGTGATTGGTGAGCAACGACGAAGAACAGGCTACTCCGTATACCGGCCACTCGCTCTCTCTCTCTCAACCCATACGTATTTTTTTAAACTAACCAAATCATCGATGCAAATCTGGTTTCGATACCTGAAAACAAGAGTCCTCTCACGTTAGAACTTTCGGAACGTCAAAATAAAAGAGCCTAAGGGGAGAAATCTATCTTTTCCCAAAAATTGGCTCCACGAATTATTTTTTTTGCATAATTCGGCAAGGCCTCAATGTATGCCAGCCGGATGCCATCCACTCTTGCTGAAACCATGCGTAAACGTTGAAAATTGACCACAATTTGAAATGTTGAGCAGGTTTCAGCGCCTTAGAACAAGAGTTAACTCGCGTTAACACTTGTGAAGTGAGATACGAAAAGAGCCGAGAGGAATAAATCTGCAGTTTTCCTCAGACCCGTGCGGCTATTTTTTTCATATGGTGGAAAGGCTATTCTCCATTAGGCTAATCTCCTATCGACTCTTGTTAAACTTACGAGCTAGAGTGAAAATACAAGGGTAAACTTCCCCCCATATTTGAAATAATTTAGCCTGTTCGACGCCATGACAGAAAAAGGCAAAACAGCCACAATATTTGAATTTGTTTGCAGGTAAAATTCAGCGTCTCATATACAAATTAATAAGATAAACTGGTGATTTTCTTTTACTGGGGCAATATTGCATTTACCCACAGATTGTGAGGTTTTTTTTTAAATATCCGGATTCTATACGGTGGTTGAATGCCAAATTTTATTCCGAAATTTTATTCTTTGCCGATTAATGATTAGCCATTCTCAGCATGGAATCATGAATCAGTGTCCACTTAATTATTGCTTAATTTTAATTTTACTTGTTAAATAAAACTTAATAACAATCACTTGCTAGTTATCTCACAATCAGCAGAAGACTGTTTGAAGAATTCCCTCGTTAGAAATTCGAAGCGTCAACTGGAATGGAATCAAGTCGAGCAAGCATTGTTTATTTGCCATGTCTGTCACTTACAGTTAACCGTATACCTTGATGCTTTTGTAAAGATCGGTCGGCGGCCGGTGGCGGTGTGGTTAATTTCTTGCCTATCCACCCAAGGGGCGCGGGTTTGAATCCCGCCTGGATAGAATTTTCAACTCAGGGCATGTCAGTGTGTTCGTCCGTTAAAAAGAGTTAAATGTCGGAGAGGACTAGATAGTTCTAATTTCGCTCTACAATAAAGACAACATTATTATTTCTGTTAAAGATGTCTATTCTTCAAAAACAGTCTTGTGAAACATATTATTACCACATGTAAAGTTCATATTTTTCTATGGGTTTATACAAAATATACATTTTCCATTAAAGGAACCTGCTTTAGGAAAAAAATCCTCTTCAGAGTTTGGCTATTTGCATTAGTGTCCATGGTATTGGTTTAGAAGTTGCACTTTGTGTGTGAGTATTTAGAAACTCTTTTCTCCGGAGATTGATTAATTCCCTGGCCATTGCCCGAGGCTTGAGGGAAACCGGCAAAATCTCACTCAGGACACGGTGTTAGAATGAGTCTTGTATTACGTATAGTCTTCAACGGAGTCATCTATTCCTCAGCATATCTTCGTGTGCCTGTGCACTGTGCTGTAGCCTCCAGGTGTGTCATGGAGAAATTCAACTTAATTAATATTAATACTTTAAAAAAGTAATTCGTCGATCCGATTTTTAGCGAGAAAGATAGATTTCTCCCCTTTGGCCCTTTTCAGTTGATGCTTGGAGAGTTCTAGCGTGAGAGAACTCTTGTTTTCAGATATAAAAACTCTGTTCTCACCGCGTTAGATTTTCAAATGCGTCTACTGAAAAGAGCCTGGAGGGTGAAATTTGCCTTTTTTGCCTAAATAATCTGCCAGACAAATTTGCTTTTTTTCCCCTTGGTGGAGAAATTAGGCAAGCATAGGGAGAAACGTATCTTCGTTTAGAGACGGACGAAAACGGAGGCGGGGGGTGTCGCAGTGGCCTCTTTACGATCGGAAAAGCGATGGAGGCAAAGGAGGAGGAGAATGAGGCATAAGTAGCGGCAGGGCAGTGAGAACTTCACGTGGAGCTATTCGATGGTGTGTCGTTCGGTGAATTCCTTAACGTCGGTGCTTAAATTAACTCATTGGAAAAAAAGTAGCTTGAACGAGATAACACTTCATGTAAAATTCCATTAATTTGGCCCCTTTAGAAAGAAAAAAAGATCTCATCTTTCCCACGATATCAAAATATCAGCCACTTACCGAGATACTTTTTGAGGTAAGTATATGCCAAAACATGATATCCGTTTTACTGGTGTGGGCATGCACTCCAGAGAGGCTTTATTTACAAAATGAGAATTTTTTATGCATAGATGGGTCCAGAAGTTTAACATTGTGTAGGTTGTATGCTTTCTTAGTTAATTTGACAAATAAGCCAACTACTAACCGTAGTTATTTTTACTGACACGCCAAAAAAAAACATTCCGTGGTGAAGGCGTTATTAGCGCACAGTGTGAAAAAACTGAGTCAAGTTTACTCGTATATTTATTTGCATGTGTGTTTAATTTGGATTTTTCGTTGGACCCTATTTATGGAGTAAAAGGATCATATTTATAAAATTTCGCTTACACTCAACAAAACTTATGACCTTTTCCTACCTAGGTACCAAATTTCATTCATGTGGCACTAAAGAATGTGTCTGAAATTATAGGTTAGAAATGACACACGATCAATGGGACACTCTGTCTATATAGAATACGTGTATTTTGAAAATCATTGAGAAACCCAGTAATTTTTAACAAAGATTTCGCGGCGTCAATGTTACAATATTTACTCCGTGCTTCTAAAAGTTGTGGAGACGAACAACCGTGGCCGGCGGGCATCGAAGTGGCCTCGTTACGATCAAAAACTCGAGTTAGGAAGAGAATGAGGAGAATTGGCTGGTAATGAGTGCAAGCAGGGGGCGAGCACTTCACGTGGAGCGAAGCGTTGGTGCGTCGGTGCGTGAAGTCGCTTTCGTGAACCGGTGGGAAAGTGCGTTCAGTAGGGAGTGTGGGTATGTTAAGGTGTCAGGAAGGGAGTGGGGAGGGAGTCGGTGGTTTTCGTCCGTGGGGGGAGGCAGCATCTGTAGTTTATTCACGTCCTTGACCTTGGAAGTTTCCGATGCTTGCTCCTGGCGAGATGATGTCGGGTGTGAGAAGCTGTAGAGCCTCTCCTCCCGTATAATCTTGCTCAAAGTGTTCGATGTTCCGCTGGCGACCGCTATATTTTCGGATTCCGTCCGAGGTCACTCTTCCACGGGACATTATAATTTTTCAACACGTGCAGGCCCCGGGAGTAAAAGGGGAGCATTTTTTGTTCGCAGAAGTTCTTCACGAGAGGTCGGTAATGCTTCGATCCCAGTTGTACGCGGAGAGTTTCGCTTTGTGTATATCTACTGTTATTTATCCGGTGCCAATCGCGAGATTTAATTCCTTATTTTTCGCTGAGTGTTTCTTCTTCTACGACTTGGTATATTCAGTTACGTGTTCTTAACATCCTACGATGTCGTCCATGTTACATTAGCAAAAACTATCAATAACTTTGCTTGGAGACAATAATGTTTAGTAAACCCTCAGATTCTCGAGGTTGCGATACATAGCTTTTCTCAGATCCCTTTAAAAAACTCATGGTTGCGGTAACAAACTGGCTCATTAAAAATTTCTATTGTTTAAACTTCATTTTATAAAAAATAATACTTCTTTGTCTTGAAATAGTTTTATTTAAACATCCTTTAATTATGAACGTCTAAAACATTTCGATATTGGTACTGGGGGAAACAGTAGGCTCATAAAAATATTTAAATAAATATTAGAAATTTGACTAAACTTACCACCTTCTTTCTGAGAATGGAAAACTTTTCTTCGGGTTTTCCCGATTTTAGAAGTAATTTGTGAGCTTGATTAATGCTGACCGCTAAGTCAAGAGTTTTTTTTAGATGGTATTAATTGTTGAAAAAACAAGGTGGATTGTTACTGGAAAATATGGATGTGGATTACAAAGGTTCCTTGTACTATATCAATTTCAATATCCGTCTCCAGGCGTAAATTTGGATATTTTGTGGAAACATCGTCTGTAAATTACGTTTTCTGGATTTTGATACCTACCGATAAATACGTATGAAAACGAATTAATTAAATTTCTCCCCGGTTCCGTAAGTTACTATTTATTTTTATTTATTTTCGACTGATATCAATCATAATATTCATTTTATGCGATTTATAAATATATAAATCTCTTTGTGGACAAATTAATGATTGCTTTTCAGTTAATATAACTTAATTATCACTTTGCCTACTTCTTCTTCGAACTAAAATCCATTTTCTTTAAATCGTTCTTGAATAAATCGACCTATAACACGCCACTTCTTCCTCGACTTGATAATAACCAAACATTTCTGGTTGCGACGGGCTTTCTTCCCTTTATTGTTACTGCCTGACCCAATTAACTTATGGAGTCCCAAAATTGAAACAATTTCGAATGAGTCCCTTCCTTTTTATTTTGATCTTAAATATTCCGAAGTACCTTTGAACTTTGTTCTCGTTCTACTCACTCTTTTGAACTCATCATTTCATTCTTTATGTTCGATTAGGAGAAACTACGGGGATGCTTTCTTTTCCTCCCTTCCCTGTGTTTTGATTACATCTTCACATAAATAACAGCAATTGGAGTCGGGCGCTTTTACAGCTCTAAGTAGCAGATGCTGTGCGGTGTCTTTCCCATTTAGCTCCTATCTTTCAATCTATTTGAACTGTCTATTTACATTAGAAAGACCAAACTTAAATTATTTTGAGTCGCGGCGCAGTGGGGAAAGAATTAAATAATTGCTTATGGACTGTAATAAAATTCAAAGAAGATCTGCCCCATTTTAAATAAACATTTATGAGAAAAAGTTGAGTCAGACCGGTTGTTGGGAAAGCCAGAATGAAAGTCTTAAAAACGCGAAACCTGCGTGTAAGTTTGATACTTGAAGGAAGGTGAAGGAGACCTGAGTGAGACAGGTACCAACGAAGTTAATGTGCTCCATCACTACACCGGTAGGCTCCCCAGATCAAATAAGAGTGACTGAAAGTAGGACTGGGGGATATAATAATTCCTTTTTCCCCGGCGCAAATCTTCAACACAGCAGGAGTACGACAAAGCACCTGTAAATTTGACATAGCTACGTGGGTATCAAACACACCGTTTCAATTTGAACAAGGTCAAAAATGGGTAGTATCTGCTTCTCGCCCTTGTGTCAGTGGTAGGTACAAGTTTCTTGTAGAAGCAGACGTATATGCACTAGTGCATTATGCACTAATGTATCGATTATTATCTTACAAGATTGTAATACTTACTAGATATAGGTCACGATTTTCAGAAGTTCCATCCGAGGTAACTACTGATCCGTACGATGTGTTTTTACCAAGCCATTTCAGCCCAGGTGACTGAACGTCAGGATTGGACAGTGGAGTTGATCATTATTCACAACACTATTCTATAATTAGAATTGATAAAAGTGATCAAAAGTTATGAGATCCATTACGTTTCGGATCTTATTGCTAAAGTAGCGCTGCAGGATCTCCCGCTATCGTAATTTATAACCCAATGACCTCCTCTTCGACAGTTTGGTCTACTCTCCTATTATAGGATACAATTGATGTATGTTTATTTTATATATGGAATTATTTATGCACATTTATTTAATAGTCCACATGAGTGAATAAACTCGTCACTTGTAACATAATAACTGAATTATCGAGTTTCTAAGCAGTTCGTTGCGAATCCACTGTCTTTGTTGCTAATGGAACTCAATTCCAACCGGTCAAATAAATCATGAGATCATTTAAGAAACCAATGAATTTATCGAACGTTCCTGCAACGCATATTCAGCGAATGATTTTTATACTTGAACTAGATTTCATAACTCATTTGAATACATCTCACGTGTCGTTTTCTTCAACGGGACATTAATCCAAGAACTCATGGCCTGTACTGCGTAGCTCGTACTGTACTTAAGATAGTATTTCAGTACGTTAAAGAGGACATTATTTTGAGCCTCAGCTATATTTATAGAGCGGGTGGAAGAGACAAAATTAGAAAGATACACTGCTGAACTTGAGTGCAAAAAAGTTCACCTTTCCACGCACCTTTGGTGATTGTGACAAAAACAGCGTGGCACTAACATAAGACACATCGTTAACATTCAATTCACCCCTGAACTTCTCCCCCCTCCTTTTCCCTATTTTCCTTGCCTTTCATGGCTGATGCTCTAGCACCTCCTGCCACACGCCTCTGCGGCGGCTCACAGGGTGGTACGTAGATGAAGATGTTGCAGCAACTTGGATGGGAAACGCTTTCAGACCGTTGATTAAAATTTATACTCAATCTATTATGTAAGTTCCAAGTTACCAGTCTATTCTCTGACGACGTTGATAACATTTTACAAAATCCGACATACTACGGTAGATCAGATCGTGAGAATAAAATTAGAGAACTAGACTGCAGAACGGACAGATTTAAATGTCATTTTTCCCACGAACTATAAGGAACAATAACAGCGGCCAATAAGACTTTTATCTAGGCTTGTCGAAAGGTATTGTAGCTCTTAGTAGTAGTAGTACCTACTCCCAATTACTTGAATTCTTATCTGTTACCTAGTACTAGCAGCACGCCGTGCATGTTTTCTACATAAGTCTTGAGTCTCTGTCCATTTGTGTAGTTGCAAAATACATATATATTAACGGTCCTTCTCCATTGTGATGATATATGTAGTGTAGTGCATGCTTGTGAGGCGTCGTCTTCTTACAAGCATTAGCGATTTATGCTCATGCATAATTAGTCGTAGTTACCCTAACTTTAGGGTATATTGTAATGCATGTTGGTGAATACTCACCCCCTGTCACACGCCCCTGAGGTGGCTTGCAGGGTATTTTGTAGATGTATATGTGTTTCTCACAGCAGTGTAGTAGATTACGTGGTAATTCTCGTGAACTGCTCTTCCACGTCGTCAAGTCTGGAGGTCCACGCGGAGGAAATTCGGACATAAACACAGTGTGCACACGTTGGGGTTTTCATTTGAGTCCAGCGAAACTCCCTTCATTCGGTCAAATCCACTTTCCCAGCTAACCACCACCACCGAAATGGGGCGCGGGCTACGAGAATACACGTACAAAAAATAAACAATTTCTTCTCTCTCCCTCTCTGAAATCGCGAGAAGGTGACCAGTCCGATCACCACGTTCGCTTCCCGCCTTTCATTTGCTTTCACGGGGGCATCATCATCATCATCATCTAGATTATGGTCGTCCACTTGCCTGGGCGTGCACCGACCACGTGGTCACGCCCTGGCTGCCATCTTGGTCGGCCCCTACAACCAACTGACCGATTTCCGCGAGGACGGGGCGCTTGTGAAAACTTACCGAGTGAATCTCGCGAAATGAGCGCCTTCGCATCCTTCGTGTTTCTATTGGCCTGGAGGGGTCCTTAATTTTTTCGGCTCACCGTAAAGTGAAAACGCATTTTTTCTGTCCTGAAACACGCAAAAACCCGCGATAATACGTGCCTCGGAAACGTCTTCATAGATTTCGGTTATAAGTTTTATTGAGCGAGATAATCACATGCGAAGAAGTCCTGCAAAGATTTGTAGAGAGAAGAAGTATGATGAAAAGAAACGAACTCTGAGAAGAAAAAGAAACGAACTTATTGGACACATTTTACGACACAATAGCTTTTTGAGAACATGAATGGAAGGGGAAAAATATACTGGAAGAATGACAGAGGAAGACCAATAACGGAGTACATGATTCAAATTATGAAGGACGTTCAAAGTGAACAATTATGTAGGAATGAAGCGATTGGCTGAGAGAAGAGATGAGTGGAGAGCTGCAGCACAGTAATCTTCGGATTGATTTACTGTGATAATGGTTACTGTGAGTTTAATGAATTTAACCTCACTTCGAATAAAAAGATCGAATGTATTTTATGTATTAACGTTGAAACTTTTTTCTATGGGTTTTGGCGTAGTTGTGCGCTCCTGAGCGACATCATTGAAAAAAATGAAGAAGATTTTTATGGTTGCTTGAGCGAGATAACACTGCAAATAAAGTTTAATGAGTTTTTACCTCATTACGAACAAAAAGATCTTATTTTTTTAAATAAGATACGCCCAAATTATTTGCATTTTATCGCATTACTTTCCGAGGTATTTACCAAAATATTGAAGCCATTTTCCAAGGGATATGGCTCGGCAGTTAGCTCGTGAGAGTCATAATTAAAACAGTGAGGTAGATCTGGCGGTTAGATGGAATTTAAAATGTAACGGTTTCCAGTTTTTATGTTTTCATCAATTTTTAAAATAAATTAATGACTCGCTGTAAAACCTCTTAAAGAATGCCGCAAAAAATATACGAATGATATTTTTTCTCGACGCCTTATATTATACGGTGCAAATAATAGGAGTTTTAGATCAAATAATATATTTATTTTTTAACTTTTGCCAATGTTTTGGATCTTTATTTATCCATCTTTAGGGCTATAATTAAATTATACATAATGAAAAGCGTTTTTTACAATCCTTTTTTAATGATAAAACGGTGTGCTCTAAGTGCATTAAGTCATAGCGCAATGGCGGATTTTCCGGAATATTGCGGGATATTAAAAATTTTAATTAAATTATTATGGATGCATTATTTTATTGAGAAGCTGGTAAATGTTACTAATTTGGTGGGCCTTACAGCCGTGAAAAATAATGGATTATTCCATGAAAAATCCAGCCATTCAGAAAAAGAAGGAAGTGATGATAAGGTGCTCAAAAAAATCATTAGGTTAAGCAGCTCGTGAAGATCTTTATCTGTTTCCAACGAAATGCATTCATAAACACTTAAAAAATTTGTAAGCTCAACCAACAATCATCTCTCCTCAAAGCTTAATAATATGCTATGAAACGTTGTGAATGCTGCATTGCACTGGGAAAAAAGCTGCTGAAAATAATTTTCTTTCTCCGAACTGCGGGTGCCAGGAATATCGCCAATTAGCGTTAAAACAACGCTTCGTTTTGTATGATTATATATATGGGTTGTCATTTAAAATACTGATTTAATATGCTTAAAAACTTCAGGTCTGCTTTAGGCCAGCTGCAGGAAAAAAATAATTCAACTGTCACTGATTGCTGTAACATTAGAATTTGCTCGGATTATATTCCTGCTCTTTCCCTTTGTTAAATCAGGGTTATTATCTGGATTTCAGTAAATTTCTTTTTTTTTCGAAACTCTGTAGGACGTGGAAATATCCACGAAAATTTTATATAGGTAAGGGGAAACTCTTCTAAGGTCCAAGCCACCATAAAAGGTTACGATGAAGTGAAAGCATGGCATATACGGTGCGCTAATTGTACAGGGTGATTACAAGAGAATGCGTCGGTTTCAAAGATCTGTATTTTTCAAATAGTACGAGCTACAGAGCTGCGCGACCTTTTAAAATGACCGGTACATTCTCTAGTTTTATTGAAAAAAATAACATTACAAATGTTCAATATGTCCTTCTTGAGTAACCCAAACAATATCAAGTCGTTATTCAATTTCCTCCCACATTCTGTGAAGCATAACAGCAGTTACTGTCTTCGCAGCCAAAGTTATGCGTGCTTTCAATTCCGCGCTGTTAGTAGGCATTGATTAAGATTGACTTTTTCCTCTACTGGAAGCAGATTCCAATGATTTTATGTTTCAGCAAGACGGGGCTCCTCCGCATTGGAACCTCTCAGTTCGTGCTCATCTTAATGAGACCTACCCACAAAGATGGATAGGTCGATTTGCAAGGCAAGACCTCGCCCTTTATCTGTGGCCTCCGAGGTCACCTGATCTCACACCATATGATTTTTTTGTGGGGATATGTCAAGGGTCAAGTCTTTGTGCCGTCATTGCCTACTGACAGCGAGGAATTGAAAGCACGCATAACTTTGGCTCTGAAGAGAGTAACTGCTGACATGCTTCACAGAGTGTGGGAGGAATTTGAATGTCGGCTTGATATTGTTCGGGTTACACAAGGAGGACATATTGAACATTTGTAATGTTATTTTTTCCAACAAAACTAGAGAATGTAACGGTCATTTTAAGAGGTCGCATAGCTCTGTAGCTCGTACCATTTGAAAAATACAGATCTTTGAAACCGACACATTATTTTGTAATCACCCTGTATAATGATGATACTATATGGCGGCCATACTCGTGGCGCTTGGCAAAAATAAGTCGATGGATGCTTTGTAGCTCAGAAACAAATGTATGTAAGCCGTGTATGTCCTACTCTGGCCAAACTGTGGAAGCCATGGATTTATGGCATCCAGTTTTTACCCCGCCATGAAAATGGAAAATTTGTTTATACCTCGTCTGCCTTCATCCATCTAACGTGAAGAGTTCAATTTTATCCTCAATGTGTAGAAAATCAATCAATGTGTACCCTCAATGTGTAGCTAACTATTGCTTACGTTGAACTTTTTTTTTACCATTTGAGTTCGTTAGCCGAGTAGAAGTAAATTAACGTGCGAAAGTATTCTGTGGTAAGCACTGATTTCATAGTTGATGTGGTCATCTAGATCGTATCTTTTTAACCAACAAGTCGAGATAGAGTTGACTGATGGTGAACCGTTAAAAAATTCATTTTATTTTTATATTGCGAGAATAAATTGTAAATTGAAAGCTGCTTATGTATCTGGCATTGTTACTCTTTTAGCAAGAAACAAAATCAATAAAAACTTCGTAGTTGTCACTTGGATGACAGAATATCATTTTTGCAGAGCTATAACTTGCTGTGCCAATTCATCCAATTATGATGTTATGAATCCTGTGATTACGCTAAATAATTTAACCCTTGATTCAGGTGTAATGTTTTTGGATGAATATTTGTTAAATTGATTACAGTCTCCTCTCCTGATTTAATTTCTTTGTAGTATATCTGGTCACTATATCTCTCTCTGCGCTATTTCTTCCCAAAAGTCTTAATTTGGATGATAAAATCTTCTTTCTTATTTTTAAATGCCCAGCGTCAGCTGCTGAAATCCGTTATCATGTTCTATCGGTCAGTTTGTCGTCTTCTTTACAATATTATGATCTCTGAACTTCGCCGTTTTGGTAAGGGTACTAAAACGAGTGGTTTCTGGTTTGATTCCTATTTTATTCAGTGCAAGAGAATCGGCCAAAAACTGTTCCCTTTTATTATGGGTGAAAAAAATCCTTTTATAACGGCACTTCGCTGACAAAACTGTTTTTTTCACACATCAGGTCCAGCTCTAGGCGATACCGTGATGGATCTCAAACTGGTTGATAGCTGTATTGCTGGTTCTATTTGATGGACTTCGTACTGACGCTGGCTAATGAAATTAATGCTCAATATTTTCTTAATAAACACAAATGGAAAATTTCAGGCGTTAGCGAGGCTTTGATATTTAATGTTGTGAACCGGTTTCACCTAAATGAACGCATTGCAATCGTCGAACATGACAGACAGTGCTAATACTTGCTAGAAAAAAGCCGCTATTTGATATCATTGACCATGAAATTGTGACACAACGGCACTTATCAACGGAACGTATCGCCTCGTGAAGTGAGAAAAACAGTGATTTATGTCACCGGAGTGATACTCTTCTCCGCATGGACAATCTCGAATTCTCTAATGCATTTAAGTTCTACGGTTCCTCTTTTTATGTGCCGGGCGGACCGTTTTCGACTGAAGGGGTTCTGACACGTGCGCTCGAAGCAACTGGGTATGGATATCGGTTTTCCGAGTATTAATGAAAAAAGATCGAAGAGTTGAAGGGTCGCGTCTTCCTTACAAATTAATTCGTGACAGCACCCCTTTGTTTTTATATATGAATTCGTGAGACTTTCTTCAACAGTCGTGAGTCTCGTTAATTTCATGATGAGATCCCTGCGCCATTATAAGGTGACATTTTTTGGGAATTTACATGGAAATGATTCGGTTGTTATGTGATTTCAGTTGAGCTATGATGGTTGAATTGTACGAAATGTTTTAGTCAGGTTTGGATGCATTAAGTCTTTACTTGTCTGCTGACTAGAAGGCTCTCCATAAATCAGTAAGTAGTAGTAAAGTAACAATGGACATATGGTGATGGGAAATAATCGTTCTTATGAGTGATGTTTCGGTAAAGAAATTAAGTGAGGAACGATATTCATGGAGGTAGACAGGTATCGTATTATATGGGATGGATTTAAATGAGGCCGACCGTGGTGGCCAGCTTGACTACCCAATTGGCCACGAGTTTGAATCCCACGTTGGGCAGGGACTTCGGGCTTGCCATCGAATTTGCGTATACCCCCGAGTTGGCGATTGGGTTATTAATACCCTTAGCAGATGGAATACCTAAAACCTGAGTCTACTATGTTGGAAAATACATGAAAATTCGATAGGTTAACTTTAAATGAGGACCATGCCAGGATATTATATGGGCTGCCAGGACAAGATCAAGCATCCCCATAATTGAAGATCACATGACGAGAGGTGGGCTTAAACAATTGAGAATCAACATCAAGATAGTTGTCGACATCAGTGTTTTTCTCAGAGCTAGGTGAATCTGTTACGTTCCGTAAAATTAGACCCATGCATCAGGCCGTGAGACCAGCATGCTTAAACCCATCCTCCCCCCAGTTTAAGGGGGGCTAGCATTGACGAGCAAATGACCCCTTTCAATTTTTATGCTGTAATTCAGCTTCACACCAGAGGGAAACCTTCATCAGTCGGACTGGCTTCATTCTTAAAATAGCTTCTTCTTCTGGCTTTCCACTTCATTTCAAAGGGAGCTATCCATTCCAAGTGTTGAAGTTGGTGTAAATCGAAACCCTTCAGCGCACAGGAACACGATGAATGGAAAGCGATGTGCTTAGGCGAAACGTTCGTAAATCTCCCGAAAGGTAGCGTTCTCGTAGCTTCACAATAGTCATGACCGAGATTTTACTGTTGCATGAAAATTCGTTAAACCTACGTGCTTTAAAAAGTTAGGTTTTTTTTACCACGAAGTAATCATAAACTTGACAATATCCAAATTTTACGTATTTAACAAAAATAAAACATGAACAACAATTTGCTCATGCAACTATCGAATTTCTTTTGTTGCTTAAAAAGATTACCTGGTTCTATAGGGAGCTTTCCATTCTTTCTAGTGTGCTGCTAACTTCGTAACAAAGCAGTACATTTGCTTTTCATTCGTTGCATACGCCGCGCACCAGGCAGCGCACTTCGAAAAAGATCGGGACCTGGAATCAGATTGATTTGCGCTAAACAGTAAAAAAACGCCAATAATTTTGTTTTTGTGTTGATTTTAGTAAAGGCGGGATTCATTTTCAAGTATCCTGCCTAGTGCGCAGGATCTGAAACGAATGGAAAGCAACGTAACAATTATGTAACGAATTTAACAGCGTACTGGAGCAAATGGGAAACGTTCAATGTTTTTGAAGGCATGGATATATCATACCTAAATACTGCCTCACGTGTACCAGAGAACATTGATGTATGGGTCAAAAGGAAAAAAGTAGCTCCTACTAGGTGGTGTGAAAAATAGCGGCGCATCCAAGCTCTCTGAAGCACCACCTTTAACATAATGAGGAAACGAGTATAGGTACATTGTAGACGCATGCCCGTACACCTTTAGCGACTGTGCTTCAAATGATTAATGCTATCCGAGTATCAAGAGAGCAAGCTTTAAACGGCCTAAAAGGGCTGAGCCGCGGAAGTTCGTGTGAAATTGCGTTCTTCAAAGAGTCGTTCGTGTGCAAATATTTTCCCTTCCGTGTATCCAGGGCAGGTGGGCTTTGGCCAGTTTTTAGAAGTGCGGTACACAAAGGAGGCGAAGGAGAAGGACTCCATGGAAAAAACAATTCGCGAAAGAAGAACTCGGTGAATAAAGCGCTCACTGTGACCTGAAAAAACTCTCGAGACAATAAATCTCTTAGAAACTTACAGGATAGGAAAAAAGGAGGGAGAGTCTTGCCGGTGAAGATACAGAACAAATACCATAGACAGACAAAGAGAGATTTGGGCAAGGTTCTAAAATCCTTTACAGACCTTGAATTTAGGAAAGCAGAGCAACCGGGCAGTAAATGAGTTGGCCCGGGTAAAGGGAAGAATGGAGGGTAGTAGTAAACTAATCTTAGGGCAAAGACCGATAGTTATCTACATCTACGTACTACCATGTGAGCTACCGCAGGAGCGTGTGGCAGGGGGTGTTCTCTGGTGGAAATTTCCCCATAAGAATTCCCTAGAACATAGGGTAAAGCAAGTAAAAAATTGCAACTACCTTTGAAAATTTTTCTTTCTCAAAAAAATTCTCTTAAACTGTAGGAAATGTTTTTTCCTAGAACTTTTTTCTTTAGAAATGAAAGACATCGGTCATTAGTTTACCTAGAACAACACGTTAGTTAAGGAAAAACCTCCAGAAATGGGAAAGATTACATCAGTAATTGCATAGAGTCCAGATTGCAGTGAACAGAGTGAATGACTATAGAGAAAAATATGTGTATTCTTAAAAGCAACAAAATATGTACACAGTTTCATTTGTACAATCATAGAGGAATCACCATTTGTTAAAGTGAGACTAACAAAATGTTTCTCAATTAAAACATGTTTGCAACCATTACTATATAAAATCTCCTCTCACAGTCAACTATATTTGGTGTAAAATAAATATATATTCTAAGCCACTGCAACCCACCTTCAAAAGCATTTCCCTGGAAATGCATTAGAGGGAAATCATTCCCTAGAGTTATATTTTATAGGGAAAACGGGGGGTACATTTCCAATGAAACGACTTTACACAAAGCATTCGGCCGTGACTGTTTTTCACCCATAGAATGCTACCTACCGGAAGATTCCAAAACATTTCGTCAGCGAGCATTGTTCCATTTGACGTCGTTGGAGTGCGCTTACGTCCGCTCATGTATTCCGATGCACGCTAACTTCAAGACCTGAAATGGAAATCTCCCAAAATTTGCGGATTATTCCGCTAATATATTTTTAATTAATCCCTTTTTTTGAGCCATCGAAGCCGACTACTGCGCCTTTCCAATGGAATTACCACATTTTTACTTCAATTATCCCAGTAATTAGCTGATGACTATAAAAAAGGGGGTAAGACGTTTATATTTTATTTTTAATCAAAATCCCGAGTGTTTCCGCTTTTTGTATACATTTTTTCGTGAAAATGGAATTAAAAATATTAGATTAAAAAATACAATTTTCCACCGTGTTTCTCCCGTTCTCCCATTGAACGCCGTGAAGTAATTTCAAGTTCATCTTGCGAGAAAAATAGCGTGGATAGGTAACAATATGTTGTTCATATCAGATCAGATGTTTTTCTATGAGTATCCAAACTATGAATCGAAAGACGTTGTCATTTTATGGTGGAACCACCTGAATTAATACCCGCTCACCGCAGAGAAGTTTAAATGGGGTTTGGTGGCGGGGGCGGGGGGGGGGGTCGTCTTTTTCTGGATGAAATGGCCCCGGTCGCGCACTGTTGTTGCCTGGCGAAAGAAAAACACTATCAAATGAGACCCAAGGCCGTAACGGAGATTTGACCGCGCGAGAAGAAGAGGGAGATAGGGCGGCCTTTGACGGGGGGATGTTGGGGGAAGTTGGGAGGTGGGAGGGTTTTTAAGAGGACCGTGTTGCTGCAGCTGAGAGGAGAGGAGAAGTGAGGGGAGGAGGATGAGCGGCGTCTTCTTCTTATTATTGGAGCCAAGATGGAGACAAGTCGTGAGGGGAAGGATGGGAGGGTTTGGAAGGGGGGAAGTATGGGGTTTGCGTGGCAGATGGGGGAGGGGTGGATGGGAGGGACACTACGGGGGTCGCGAGACCGTTGGATTGACTTTAAAGAGGAAATTCGCGATGCCCCAATGGCTTATAACTCCACCTAAGGCGTCTTGGCACGCCTCTCCCTCCATCATCCGTTTTGCTTTTGTGGAGCGGAAAGAAGGAGGTGGGGACTTCGATTGATCTCAGCCATCGGTGCAGCTTCTCGTTCATCCCGTTGCGATCGGAAAAAGCGACTGATGTGAAACCTTCACATATACTACTGCGCTAGCAGTGGAGGGATTTCATGTGGGCCAAGACTTGCAGTTCTCAATGCACCGTCCGTAAATGAATGTTTTCCATTTTGTGAATTCAGGATCTGTATGCTTTTGTAAACAGCTCTAGATATAAAGGTTAGAAAATGTGACAGTATATCCGCTTATCAATAAACCGCCAATAATTTGAGTTGTTGAATAACGTTTTGGCACAACGCTGCTAACCATTCTTTTGTCACTGTTTTAGATTTAGATGAAAAGTTGTATAATTTAATCATCCTCGTCCATTTGCCGCTTACACTTGTTTGAGTTTTATTATTTTAGCTCTGAATAAGAGATATTACGGTATTTAGTTAAGGTAAACCGTGTATAATTTCAATTATTTATGTGCAATCTCAAACACGCCCGTTTATTGTGTACTATTGGTATAATTGTTTTCCTTAATCGATCAGTTTATTCTTCATATTTATGGTGGATTGCGCTGACTCAAGGAGAAGATATAGTTTTTTCGTTCCTATTTCCTCCACGGTATGGAAGATATCCTTCCCAAAATTGTGCATTTACAAAACACAGCATAATATAATTTAAGTGAAAAATTTCGCACTAAAGTAGAAATATAAGCCTTCACTTAAACCACCAAAGCTTATAAATTTGTATTTGCATAAGACTGTTTCTTTGAAGTGCATCAATAGTGCACCATGTAATAATTAATTCTTTCGAGGAGTTTTGATTCTTGGAAACCGACTGGTAGAGGTCCTTGCTTGTTCACCTATAGGTCAAGGGTTCGAGTCCCACTTTGGAGATATATTCACTCGGGGAGTTTTGATTCAGGGAAAACTTGACGTCGTGCCAAGAATGGTAGTGGGATTATAGGATTACTCAGTATACGAGAGGCGGCCGATGTGCCAAGAAAAATATGTCCTCTTGCACGGGGGTCTTGATCACAAACGTATAAGAGCGGAACAAGGAGTATCGTAAAGTTGGCTAACATATTGGTTTTTAATTGTGTCCTGAGTTTCACTCTGAATTGACACGAATTCTCTCGAAAGGATTCGGCCTTATTTTGTCCCTCGTGTCAAGCGTTCCTACTGCCTGTCTCGCTGAATCGTGATTTGGCTTTTGCTCTACGACCTACTGAGGGAAATACTTGGGCGGCAGGGACATGCGTTCTGCCAGCAGCTATTTCTAGAGGCATGTCCTGCTCTGTCATGGGTTCATGAAATAGAAAACTAGCTTTTTAGAATTTCTTCTTTTGTACCAGTATTTCCTGGAAATTGTTTTGCAGCAGGCATTTTTCATTCGTGACAATTGGTACATGCTGAAAGGAATAGAATATGGATGTGATTCCGCCAATTAGATCTCCTTGAAAATCCTATATTATACCGTACAAAGTTAAGCTACCGGTCAGCCAAAACGAAGCCTGATTAACGTGAAGCATTAAAAGCCTGCACAAGTTCCCATACGCATAACAAGATCAATCCTGTCTTGTCAATTATTTTACGCACATACGCTAAAAATTAATTAAACATATATAAAGCATTATATTAATCTCGTTTACTCTGTATTATTATAAATTTTTGTTCCGATGTAGCTCATAAGGTGGTTCCACCGTAAAATAACTTAAATGTCATTTTATTCATATTCTGCCTACTTGTAGAAAAGGTTGTCCTCTATCTGATATGAACAACAAAATAATACCTTTCCACGATATTTTCTTCTATAATTGAACTTGAAATTACATGGTGTTCAATGGGGGAATGAGAGAAACACGGGCAAAAATGGTACTTTTCCATAAAATACAAATGCCATTTTCGTAGAAAACTGTCTCTAAGAAGGAAATAATCCAGAAAAATTGAGTAAAAATAAAATCCAGGCATCTTTCCACTTTATTTTTCTAGTTATTGAAGAGTTAATCCCGTAATTGAAGTCAAAATACGGTAGTTCGTAGGAAATGGCGCTGCAGTCTGCTCCTATAGCTGGAAAAAAGTGCTCATTTAAAATACATTCGTGGAATAATCTGCATATTTTGTACCTTACTTTTGGGTTTCTATGGGTAACGAAATGCATCAGTGAGAGCAGGATTTTTTTTTGAAAAATATCAAAAATGTGGAATTTAGTATTTATTTTGACTCACTCAGTCGCGGCGGAATCTCCGTAAAAGTAGTCGAGAATTATTTATAAGAATGACAGGGCATTGAAAAAAGTGAAAGGGGAATTGGACTATCAAAGAAGAGAATGTATAAATTTTCGCCTACAGGAGAGTTTCTAACTTCTACGCCTATACCACTTCCGAGGAAATTAGTTTCTCGGTGTTGTTGTAGAGTTGTTACGTCGTCATTGGTGGTGTGTACTCAACGCACTCATCTCTGCAGGTGCCGTACTTTCATCGCTCTCTTTTTTCTCAACCCTACACCATTCTTTACCCTCACCACTTCATTCTCCACTACGCCTCAGAGCGTCACTCCTTGAATATTTTTGGCCTGGAGTTGTGTTGAAATCATCTGCTGTAACTCTCCTTGTTTAGACTAAGCCACTTCTTTCTGAGAATGCATGACTCACATACTCTGCGATTCTCCGCATGCCTCTCGTTTTCGTATGGATGAATTTCCAATGAAATATTTGGCGAGTAAAATTCTAGTTAATTACTTTTTTCATGAGAATGACGCCTCGGCTCGAATATCTGCATCTGCTTTCCATAATTAATGAATGTATGATTTTGGCCTAGAATAGTTTGCTGTGATCATAGGTGTAGTTCAGTACTTTGTCGGCCAAGTATTGTTTAAAAAAGTGTTCTTATTGAAATTATACATATTTATTTGGCTTCTTCAATTTAAAAATAGGAATATTTATTCTTTATGGCTTTCATATTTAAAAAAAACTGCTTTGTTTCGCTCTTAACTTTTATTATGCATATATCTGGAAAATATCCATTAAACATTCATTTAATTTGGGTGGTTTTCAAACCCTTAGTAACCAGTTGTCTGTTTCATTATCTCCATAAGGAAGTTTCTTTGAATTATGATGGCACGGATTGGTTTCACTGGATTGAATTATCTGATCCTCAAATCCGAGTTCACGTCCGGGTGGAGTCAAATGAGTTTTTTTTATATTTTACTCATTTGTGTCATGCATTGGACCCGAGCCTGTGACTGCGTCGAATGTCCATTTGCGTCTTCTTTGCAAAGAATTATTTTTAGAATTATTTATTCTTTCAAATTTTCCCATTGGAAACCGTTTATTATTGTTGAGTGATACACCGGTTAAGGTAGGTTAAAATAGAAGTGATTAAAAATCCTTTATATTTTTACATGTTCAGGGTACTATCCACCGATTATATTTTTATCATTGTCTCATCATATGCCCTACCCGTCGTCATCCCGTCTATAAAACCTATTCTCTTTCTTCCTATTCCCCGATAAGTCAACCTCCTCCCCTCTATCACAGCCTTAGGCAACCCTTCACCCCTCATTACCTCCTACAATCACCTACTTAGCCCTCTTCGTAATCTCATTCAGAAGTTTCCTTTCCTCACCCACTAAGCACTTCCTCGTTTGTCTTTCTTTACACCCACCGCACTGAGAACCTATATCCCTTTGAAAATGCTTTCTCTTCTTCAGAGAAATATATTTTCATAACCCAGAACGCATAACTGAACGTGAGATTTTGCTTAAACCTTCATGCAACCGGCACAATATTGCATGCAGCGTGCGTGGTTGGCCTTAGTCGGATTTGATGTAAAGAATTACCACACTGCGAAGAAGTCCAACGCCAGTTACTAAATCCATATATAAGCACCCCCATAAAACATTCGTGTCTTCCATAATTGAAACCGACTGCGTGATGTAGTCGAAGCCGGGTGGTCCACTTCCAGTGCCGTTTGTCCCGGAGGGGAGTTGGAGAGGGGGTGTTGAGGGAGAGAGGGGGGAGGGGAGAAAGGGGAGGGAGGAAGGACGAGCGGCGTGATTCCAAAGCTGGATCTCTCCTCTGGGACTCCACTCCCTCAATTCCCTCTCCCCTCTTCCCCCTCCTTCATCTCTCTCCACTCCCGAGTTCAATGACACCGTCAAAGAAAACTCCATGAGTATGGTGGAGACTTCAACCGGCGAATATTCTGGAGACTTTAACAGGCGATATGCCACGACGCCCGGCAGCCGTTTCAACCATGGGTGAGTAGGCCTTCAGGAGGTATGGGCTGTGAAATGGGCTACTAGGTTCTTAGGATAACAATAGGGAGTGGCTAGGAATAGTTGAATGAGGGCAATGAAGCAATGAGAGTAGAAGGCCTGGGTAGGATGGTCAGGCGGAAATACTTAGGAAAGAGTGGAACAGAGTTGCGAGGCAGGTGAAAATCAGAGGTGTTGGCTCTAACGGAAATGGAATTGAGGAGTAATTTAAGAGTAGATATAAGGCGGAGGAGGTTGGTTTGTTAAGATCGGTCCGCATCGTACGTGACCTTTACGGAGAGGGAGGAGATGGAAGGAGGAAGTGAACTTCGAACACACTGTAGGAGGGAACTTCTAAAAATAAATGTTTGGTGAGAAACAGGCTTGAAAAATAAACAGTGGTCGGAAATAGGTTAAATGTTGGCGCGTAGGAGAGCCTCTCGTATGGGATCGCTATCTTTTCTCCTCGTTACCCATTAAAAGTACTGATAGAATTGGCTTTTTGGTGCTCCAACTGCCATGTTTAATTGTAACGTCTCACATATATCCTAGGATAACTGCCCGTGCCCGACGCAGCCAACGACCTTTGCGTTGCCAAAGCGTTTAGGTCCAGACTAACGCAATTGCCGCTTTTCAAAGTAACATGCAAAGCAATGATCCTAGTGGCAGGTGTGTCTCAATTCATCTGGGCAATATTTCCTAAATGTTATGTGAAAATTATTGCGTCTGATGAAGGCAGCCATTTACTTTGTTAGGGCTATTATCTTATCGTGTAAATGCGTCTAAATTTCAGTAATAATATGTAGCATATACTCATGGGATTATTTGACATCACTCAGCTGTTTTTGTAATTTATTACATTTTATCTGCTTTAGCAATAATTTTGAAGTCGTTAGCGTGTTACCTTTTATTTTCCCCAGTGTCTTTCATGTAAAAGCAAGAGCTGGCGTTGTTTTCTTCTTTTAATTTTATAAATAAAGTTTTCTTTTTTAGGGAACGGTTTCTTGTTTCGTAAATTTGGCCCGTTTGTCGCTAGAATCACGTTAAATTTGCTTGGAAATCTATCTTGAGTGGTTACATTCCCGTAAGAGTTATTGAAATGCTTAAGTTACTCCATTGAAATCTTTTGACCGGGCGCTAGACTCTGTTTTTATTTGTACTTATCTTATTAAATAACCGTTTCAAATGTTAGTAAATAATCGAATTATCCGTTTGATTTGGTTCTGTTGTGAAAAGTCAAGGTTATGTGGAAATAATTTCTAGGATTTCTTAATATAATTTAACTATATTTTTTAATTTGAATAAAGACTGGTTGAAATATTTGTTTTGGCATATTTTATCATTATTCGTTGACCATTGAGTATGTATCAACAATGGATTTAAAATTTTAAACCAGTTGGAAGCGGAAGTAAAAATAAGCTTATAAAGCAGGGTTGTTATATTCCTTGGTAATACTATTTTGACCTCTTCGATTGGTGTCACCTTTGTTATAACGGAATTTACAGATGGAGTCCATGTTAAATTAAACACGTTCAACCATTTCAAATAAAAAATGTTAAGAGAGGAGAGGTATATTGGAACGATCTCTATGAATCTTCTGTCTCTTTGCGAATACACCGACTTTCATCAGACCATAAAAATATTTTTTTCAAGGCCTCGCATTCATTATTTGCTTGCCGACGCAGGTGGAAGCGCGCTTGCTAATACTTGCACTTCTGCTCGAGTTCGTTGTTTGCTTTTCAAACAGCAGCTACCCAACCCTGACGAGAAACCCTAATGTGTTTGCTCACGTGCGGTGGAAAATGTAAGCTAAGGTTCTAATGCGAATATGTTTGATGCAGTGGCTGGTGATATGAAACAACTGTTCATGTATTACTTCACTAGGATTCTACGTTGCTGTAGTATTATTATCATTAGCAGTCATGAATTCGAAGGTTGCTTTTCTGCAGCTCTCCACTCCACTCTTAAATGAGCCAACCACTTAATTCCTGCGTAGTTGTAATTTCCTACATAATGTTTTCTTTGACTTCCTTCATGATTTGTCTGATGTATTGCATTTTTGGTCTTCCACTGTAATTCTTCGCATACATATCACTTCCCATTAATGTTTTCAATAAGCTATTGTGTCGCAAAATATTCCCAACAAGTTTATTTCTTCTTCTTCTTCTCAGAATTTTCATAAAACTTCATTTCTGTCAAGATCTGCGTATGACTTCTTCGTTGGTAATTCTCTCCGTCCATTTCATCTTCACCTCTCTTCGATAGCACTACATATCCATTGCTTCCAATCTCTTTTGCTGTCATTATTGAAGTATAACTTCCAAGTTAAAGCATGCTTACAGCAAATATAGGTTTTAAAAAGTGCTTCTGAAGTTTAGTGGTAGCTAAACATGGTGGCAGTCGAGATGCGTGACGCCAAGGATGTGTAGATTCGTGCGGATGGGGTCGACTAAGGACCGAACGATGGGAGAGGACAGCGTACGTTAGGCAACGCTGCCAACATAACTGCATCTAATTACTTGAAATGGTGTAAAATTGCTGGCAGGGTGTTTCACGATAATGTTTACGGTACAAAAAAAGCTGGATCAAAATACACTGATATTGTTTTACAACCCATCGCATAAATACATATAAACAATGTGGTTAAGCGACATAGAGAGCTTGAAATTTTATTTAAATAGCAAATTGAGATTTAATAAGAATGTATTGAAGTTTTGCAACCATGGGAACCCTTGTAGCCGAACGCAAAGACTACCTAACTCCCTCGTGCGCAGACATGATTATGGAGATTGAACATAACACTGAAAACGGCCTTCTGCGCAACTGCCTCCATGTTTCGCTCACAATATATTGCGCCGGTATTCCACGTTGCTGCAGTAATATGTGGCAAGGGGTTTCTTGAAATAATTAATTTCATTTTTGTGAAGCTGCAAAAAAACGGGTTTAATGGGACCAGGTCACCTGGCTGACGCTCACTTTCCGAGCGTTCATGTGTCAAACGAGTTCTTCCCGGCGCATAATATTTTTTTATGCCGACTCCTCGCTTGACTGGCAGATGTATTTTCAAAGTCAAATGAATAAAAATGCTCTTGAAGTTTTATGTCCTTTCCCGGAGACCAGAGATCTTGCGTGGTCTGAGAAAAGCCGGATGCATCTCTACTCGTATCCCAATGTCTCTTTACGTCATCGTCGTTGTCTGTCGTGAATATGATTATGGCCGCACGGCGCCGCTTCATACTCGGTGATATTACCGAGAGATTCCCTCTTTATTTGTCATTTCATGCTCTTTTATAAGGCATTCGAATATCTGGGGATCGACTTTGATAGGACTGTAACTTTTCTTAGAGCTTATTCGTGAAATAATCACACGTACTGTGCACATTTATTTTTTGAACATCACTTAATGAAATTGGTCGTATATCCACCTATTTCTCATTTCTCTGGTGGTTATTTAGTCCAAGTTTCATTGTTTTTAGTGTAAGTTGCTATATTTTAAAGTCGTAAAATTAAATGGTATAGTAATAATAATTTCTTTATTGATCACTGCTTTCGCCAATCACGACTAATTTACAGTAATATCCTACTCTTCCTCAGAGATGGGATGAAAGCATCTTTGCAAAAGCAAAAAAGAAAGAAATTCCTGCGCTTTTCCTTGAGGAAGGCCAAGGTTACACTGGTGGAAAATTAAGAACATTTATACGCGTTAGTGTGCTTTTTTACCGTCCAAAACATTATATTATTTTAAATGGACTTACACAACCATTAACTGGATGGTGAAAAACCTCGCAAGAGGGATTCGAATCTACGACATAAGGATTGGCGGACGAGTATAATTACCCCGTCGCCTTCGAGACCAATTCTCTCTTGAAATGTTCAATGATTCCCATTGACTTTTCATTATTTGTCCCGGGAATCTTTTCTGGGCTCAAACTCGGTGCCTTAAAAAATTTCCTCGAAGATAAAACCTTACCTAATGAATTTATCTTACCCAAAACCCTCTAGAGATGAAGACTGAATAAAATTCTTAAGAGTTTTTTTTCGAGAAATATTTTACATGCATGCAAATATTCATCATGCTAATAACATACAGATATGCATGACTTACAGACTAAGACTTAATGTTCTCAGGCATTACTTTGTGGTACTCCATATATAAGTGAATATATCATTATCAAGGTAGCCTTGATAATGGCTGCGTGAGACGAAACCTTTGTAGGAAAACTCAATAAAATATTTGTGGACCATATTAAGTTTGATTTTACTCAGACTAACAGATATACATACATAAATTGACTCGATGTGGGAATGAGTAGACCTTGTGCCAAGTTTTAATAAAATTATATCGAACCCCAGTTATGAATATGAATGATTTTATTGTGTAATGGTTTGAATGCTGAAATTCTACGTTACCGGGTTTCGGAAGCTCCTATGATGATTGTGAATTAAAACTTTTGTTAAATTACTAACGAGATGAACGATTGGTGCACAATTAGCTTTCCCGGAGAATAATGATAATGCGTTACAATCTTGCGCCTGCGTTTAGTTTAATTCAACTGTCTATGAATTTGTGTCGAGTCTTCAGGGGTTTCCCGGCGAGGGTCCACTTTTACAATCCAATCCCCGACCAGAAGAGTAACATTTTGAAGGCTCAACTCGAATCCTTCGGTGGGGAAGCACTAAATCCTACCTCCTCCTGTAAACTGTTTCTCGGCACATCATTACTGTGTCTGCTCGCCGCCGATGAACATATAAAAAAAACGAATTTAATGACATGGCGACTGCAGAGTATTTTCTTCCATATGAAGAAGGAGAGAGCACATTTTGGTCGGCGCAAATAAGTATCCGGCATTACTAAGCGCATGAAACAGGAACCAGGAATTGAGGTGAAGTGAAGAAAACGAATATGAGGCTACGAGGACGCGAGGGGGTTTTGAAGTGAAAGAGAGAGGGAGTGGGAAGGGCTGGGAGGGAGGGGGGAGGAAAGCAAACTCAGCTGTGAGGTGGGGAAGACGACGAAGAGGATGGAGGTGACGTGAATGCCACGGAGTGGAAGCTAGCGCTCATTAGGGAAGTTGATTTATCTGCCCCGCCATTTTTTCGCTTGGGCGGTGGCAAGTCGGATTTGTACCTGTTGCTGACTTTATTCAAGTATTGAATCCTATATACTCGATTTGTTAACCTATTTTGTCGCGACAGGTGGTGATTCCCAGGATCTTTTATAGGTACATAGGCAGTCACAACGTTATTCTAAAGTTATTCTAAAAAGTAAAAGAGAGGTGCTATTTCGCACTTGTCCGGCCACACCTTGATTATGCAGCGAGCATATGGGATCCGGTGCAGAAAGACTTAATCCGGGAACTTAATATAATGTGAAGGAAAGCTGCGCGATTCGTCAAAAACTGCTACGGGCGTACAGATAACGTTACACAGGTGTTAAGCGAATCAGGCTGGGAGCCGCTAGAGACTCGGAGGCTGCGCGCTAGGCTTAGATTGCTTGAGCAATTGAGAATAGATATCTTTAAGAGCGACACGGAGAACATCATATTAGAACCCCACTATATTTCCAGGTCCGACAGAAACGAGAAATTAAGGGAGATATTTTGCCGAACGGATAGGTATGGGAATTCGTTTTTCCCCAGAACAATAAGGGACTATAATAAATGCTAGGCGTAATTTCATTAGTGCGTGTCCATTTTATATGTAAACGGCTGGTGTCCTAACACCCCACGCCACACGCCTATTGAGGCGGCTTGCGGGGTAGTATGTAGATGTATTCAGTCGTTAGGAGCTTTCCATTTTTTCTAGTGCGCTGCTCACTTTGCAACGCAACAGCGTACTTGCTTTCCATTCGCTTCAGACCCTGCGCACTTGGTAGCGTGCTTCAAAAATGTAGGAGGCGGAGTTTCTGTGCGCTTAAATTATAAAAGAACTACGATAATTGCATCATTGACTGTTGTTTTTGATTGTTCAGTGAAGGCATCTAACATGGATAACCCAGAGTTTATCTTTAATTTGCGGCTAAAAGCTTACGTTTTTAACCCTTCAAGCCCGGAGGAGTATTAAATGAATCCCATCTTGTAGGTCGGAGGAGATTTAAATGGAACCACTGGTTTTCCACTGATTTAAATGGAATCGCCGCGACGTAGTCTCTACGTCGCTCGACGGAATGTGAAGTTCGTGACCGACGTAGTGACTACGTCGCTCGTCGTTGAAGGGTTAATAGCGTATTTTGAACTAATTCGATAATTAAACACAAAAACCTTCGATACTCATGTCACACTCCCCCCTTTCCCTCTCAAAATTCCATTTCCCCATTCATTCTTTCTTCGTGGCTGAGGTATATAGGCATGAACACTTCCTGCCATACGCCCATGAGATGGCTCACAGGGTTGTTGATGAAGGTGCAGATTTACACATTTCTTGAGTAAAGCTTTCAACTTTCGATTCACCGAACAAGTAGCCACTCAAGTTTGTAATTGCCGATCGCGGTAGAAAGGTAGGTAACGTGCCGGCCTCGTGACCCAAAAGTTGCGGGCTTGGATCCCATATAGGGAATCGAATGTTTTATTGAAGTCAGGTAGAAGGTTGCCATAGGAAAAATCCGCCTGAACTGGGAGTCGAACCACGGTACTTTCGCTTGCCGGGGCGATACACTGCCTACAACGCTACTCAGAAGTCCTGATTCCCTAGGAAATTTCGAAAGCATTAATGAGAATTAGATGTTATGCTGTTTAAGGAAGGAAGCTAGATGTTTTACACAAAGCCTAGGGAGAATGGTGTTCTGCACATGAGCCCGGCCAGACAAATGTCCTTCATAAGATTTCAAGCCCTGATGGATTTTTTTCATGAGACATTTTCTACTTACATTCATCACTGTTTGCAGCAGGGGTGAAAAAACTTAATACGGAGTTAATCGCGGCATAAGCTGTGTTACAGAATTTATCATCCCGGGTAGTAGCTTCTTAGAAGCCTATATTCCTTTACGATTGCAATCCTTGATCGATTGCTAGGAACAAGTTCCAGTTCCCCTTTACCCTTCCAGAACTGCCTCAGGAAACAGTAAGTCTTCGTACCATGGCGGTCTGCGTAAGAATAATTAAACGTAATTTCACCCCGCTTTTTCGGCAGAGGTGAAAAAGCTTCACTTAAGTCAGGATTAAGTTCTTGAGATATTGTTTAAAATATTACCTTGTGAGTTGTCGCACCAAATAACTTTGTAATTTACCAATGGAAATTAGACTAATCACTTGGATCTCCTATGCCCTGAATTCTCAATTGTGGATTTGCTAGAGGGCGGTTTCGAATCCCGTGGTCACGACTACGAATTGACGTTTTAACCTAAAATTCTATCTTGGGTCACATCCTTAAAACCTATTTTTGATTGCGTAAGAACTTATTGTTTTAGCTCTGGGTTCAGACTTGCGAGTGAATGAATATACGGAAGTTTAGAAAGAAGCATGGCATTTGCTTCCTTGGGGAAAAAATCACGTTGCGCTTTATTGAGCATATCGTCAGTTACGGAATCTGTGGAATTTCGTAAAAACATAACGCAATATGACGATGTGTTTGCTGCATCAGTGATTAAGAGGTAGAGGAACACAGCGCTTGTGTTAGGCATAAAATAAGAGTTCATTTCAAGGCTAAGAGTTGACATAATGAAGGCTTAAAAGTCATACTTGCTGCGAGACAATAGACAGATGAATCTAAAGAATGTTAGCGTTAAATTACTATCTTGTTTTTTCTCAGATACTTGGATAGAACAAATTACCTCTAAACTGAGAAATCTCTTTAATTTTTGTATTTAGTTTCAGTGGCATTATGTTCTCATCCTTTTCGTAAAAGTTCACAATTTCTAATATGCCTCTCTCTCTCTCGCATGACTTTTAACTCGCATGTCTTGTAACTGATCAGGAAATATATCGGACTTCTCATCACAATATTATGAAAATTAGTCATGTAAGTCCATGTAGAATGGCACTCTTGGAGAATATAACATTTGACCATGAAATAACAGTAAATATCCGAATTGATTTCGAAAATGGTACTCGAAGATAATGGACTGTTTGACCGAAGCATACCCGGACATCTTAAATAAAGTCTCAAGCCACAGTTTTTGGTAGAAACGTGGATTTTATTCTCATGAAGGCGTTGTCTCCTGTAAACGTAGACCTTCATCATGATTGGTGGTGTAATATACAATCTTGGGAATGGTGGCGTGACGATATACGGAGCTGGGAAGAAAGTCTAAGGTAGAGATTTACGGGAAGGTTTCTAGCTTAAATTACACCGGGGCGAGATGCGGTTGTTTTAATAAGGGAGGGCACCTCACGCAAAGGCGTAGATTTCCGTGTAATAGCTTAACCTGAAGCACAGCTCACGTCTCTGATCGCACGCCTACCTACCAATCTTGAAAACATACCTACGCTAGTTTTCTCTTTACTGACCCCGTGGACTCAGCTCGCTGTAGAAACGTGAACCTATAATTGAAGAACTTTTTTGGAAAAATGTGTTGCTTCCAATGGAAAAAGTAGATGAAATAAGTGGAGTATGATTCCATTTACAATCTCCTCCTGTGGATATCACTGCGGGTATGGTGTTTGAACCTTGGTTAAGAAGTTTTACGAGAGAAATCCTCGCATTAATACTGTTAAACTTAGTAAATAAATCGTCTAAAAAAATTGTGCTTTACCTTATTCTTCACAAAAAAATGATGTACTGGACTAGTCACTAATTTTCTGGAAATTAGGCTGTGAATAGAAATTTAACGTTTAATTACTCAGCTAAGCTTAACTTTAAATCCGTGAAACAATATGTACGACAGAAAAAATAGCGCAACTCTCCAAAAATATGACGCCCAAAAACTGGGTTACCATGTTTAGTGAGGTCACTAGGTAGTGACCACTTCCACGTATTTTACCATACTCAAGATCATAGAAGTCAGGACTTATCATCCGCTCATAAGGCAAATAATTTCTAATTAATTTTTGGTAGTGATGAGATAAGTAAACTGTAGTTGGGAATATTCCAATTTTAAAGTCTAAAATTCTAAAATTTGATAAGGGAACGGAATTTCTCAAACAGGGTGAACGGTTGGTAAAAAATGGAACGTTACCGAGATAATAGGAGTGAAGGCAATGCGAAAAGGGATATTATATAATAATCCATGTAGCCAAACCAAATATTTTAATATAATATTTAATATGTATTAAAATTGTGATGGTTTCTGTGTCTGTTACTCAATCACGCAAAAACCATTGAACCGAATGAACTGAAATGATTCAAGTGCATAGCTAATATACTTGGTTCAAATCATAGGTCTATTGCCGTTATTAAAATTTTCTCCTTTTCAAGACTGCGGTCATTTTCAACTGTTCCGAGAAGGGCCTGCGTAAATTATTTAAAAAATTAAAATTACCTTCTTACGTAAATATTTATTCTTTACGTGGAAGATAGTTGTTGTTAGTAGAGGTGACTTAGAGGTATAACGTAATACCTTTTTTAAGTTCTATTTAGGAAACATTGATTTTAGTGAGATTTTTACTCACATAAGTATGTTATTGCTAATATTTTCGGTACACAACGAGTATGCCAACGAAAAATTTTAAAATTTGCGAACAACATCTTAAAAAGACTGTTTTTACCCCATACTTTTTAACTTGTTGCCCAATCATAGCCTTGTCATGGGATTCGGCGTAGGGGTTCATTTTTTATCATTTGAAATAACTTGCACTCCAGATGCAAGGTTGAAACTTTCGCTGGTGTATTTCTAAGCGAATGAAGGTTTTAATTCTTGCAATCCATATTCCCATATAGTTCGCTTTTTCGCTGAAATAACGTTTTTGACTTCAAAATCGTCTATTTACTCACCATTTCCGCAATAAAATTGTAAATTTTCTTAGAAAACGCAGTACTGGCTTTAAATGTGAGCTCATGCCTGATACCTTTATGGCATGCGTTAATTGATCTGGGGTATTTTTCACCCCACACTTTCAATTTGTGGTTAATGCTTCCTTTACGGAATATGCATTTTGCACTTCACATCATGGGTATTATTTTCTAAGCTTTGATACGATTTTAATATTTTCCTCTTCCCGTTAAATTCCAACGGGTACCATCTTCTAGTAATACTATTCACCTACTTAGATAATGAACCATAAATGCATTTTACATTGAGTGTAGTCCTAAATACATTCCATGTATATTTTTCACGGAGAGGACTGTTTGACAGAGCATCTATTGGTGCTTAGATGGACTACTTTCTAGTTTTCTCTAGACACACTTACAGCTTAAAAAGAGTGGCCGCGAGCGTTCAGGAAAACAATTAACATAATCGCTGAAATGTTGCGGTGCGGGTTCCGCCCACCATATCTTGGCCGTCAAAAAAGGAAACAGTGCAGAAAAAATTGAATTCCGATACCGTGAGGGAGAGGCGTCTTTTGTTTTTTTATTTTTTTTTGTCAGAGGAAACACCCACATGATTGGGTGGATTTCCGGTGGGAGTGGGAGGGAATATATATATTCTCGCATCACAGAGCCTGACCTTTTGTCTATCCTATGCACACTCTCCAAAGCACAACTCCTCCCCAGACGTAACTGGGAGAGGACTTTCCCACCGCCAGATGGCCCTCAATGCCCGCAAACGCATTCAATTTTTATTTTCTGGTCCATCCTCGCTCACGCGATGGACATCCTTTGCAACGATATATTTCAGAATTAAACCACATCCTGCTTCACTTCAGCAATTAAATATAAGAAAAAGATTCACAATGACAGCTTCCACAAGTATATTTATCCCAGAGTAAATAGGGTTGTTTACTAATTCTATAATATTTTTGTGATAGAAAGTTCATGTTGGAAAGAAAATACCGAGTGTATTTATTGTTGATATTTGAAATGGGTGGTTGGATTTAAGGAGGTTCCGCCGCGACTGTGTCAGTCAAAATAAATACTAAATGCCACATTTTTTATATTTTGTCCAAAAAATCCTGCTTTCGCAGATGAAATGCGTTACCTATAGAAACCCAAATGTAAGGTAGAAAAAATGCGGATTATTCTGCCAACGTTTTTTAAATGAGCACTTTTATTCCAGCCATAGGAGCCGACTGCAGCTCTATTGCCTGCGAATTACCGCATTTTGACTTCAATTACGGCAGTAATTCCTTAATAACTAAAAACATAAGGTGGTAAGACGCCAATATTTTATTTTAATTCAATTTATCTGGATTATTTCCTTCTTATAAATATTTTTCCGCAAAAATGACATTTATATTTGATGGAAAAATACTATTTTTCCCCGTGTTTCTCGCAATCGCCCATTGAGCACCATGTAATATCAAGTTCAATTATAGAATAAAATAGCGCGGAAAGGTATTATTTTGTTGTTCATATCAGAGAGAGGACAACACTTTCTACAAGTAGACAGAATATGAATAAACTGACATTTAAGTCATTCTACGGTGGAACCATCTTAAAACACTTAAGAAGTGTATATTCAAACGCTGCGCTTCGATGAAAATGGTAGGCCGCCATGCTGACTTACATTCTGACGTCACTTGTGAGTAAACACAGAAACACGTCACTCAGAATAAATTACGAATGAGAATACATTGGAATGCGTACATGGAATGTATTGTATTCGTTTTGACTAGGGGAGCGCCCTTAAGAAGAGTGTATTGGTAGGAATGTGTGTTCGTTATACTTTACCTTGAAAAAAAGGCATTTACACAAGAAAGACACGTAAATTTTGACCTTTCATTGTGCAAAAGGCTTTTTGAAGTAAATTAATCTTTAGCACACGTCTTCAGCCGTAGACATTTTTGCACTCAAACTTGTTGCCCCAAAGAAAATGAAGGAATCATTTCCTCAAGGAAATAAATAGGCTTAACTATTCTATATGCAACGTGCTCATGAAGGTATAGAATAAACTTCTCACTTTCTTTATTGATCTTTTCTCACGACGACAATGGGTGCTTGGCTACTGCCCGTCGGTCACAGGTTCCTAACTCGGTGGGATCCTGATATATTCTCGGGAACGTCTTGCTAAATCCAAGATGTTTAGTATTCTGGAAGCTAGGTAAACATCTCAAGACTAGAATGAAGTACTAGATAGAATTCATGATGAGAAAAAACAGTAAAAATTCCACTATTTTTTATTGCTGTCGACTGGTCTAAAGCGTCATTATTAAGACGCATATCAAGTTTATTTTTATTCTCTTCATGAATTCAATCTACAATTTCCACCAAGTATCGCCACAATCGACTAATTTGATGTACTAGGTATTTGTGGGCAATAAAATAAAAGGAACTGTCATCTCTATTTTAATTTGTGAATTTAACCCGCCGTTGGATTTGGTGTGTACTTTCATGAGCTCTGCCCACTCCGATAAAACCGACCTCCTGGTTGAACGGTTCGGTTGGTTGAACTATTCTATAGACTGTAAAAGCTCGAAAGAGTGTGTTTTAATGAATTGAAATCCCCACCGATTGTGAATCTGACGTGAATTGAGATTCTGCGGGGGACACCTTTATCCGAAAATGACGACTCTTTTCCTCCCGGAAGACTCTTTAACAAGATATGAACGGATACGTAAAATTCAGCGTAATGGAAAACCATTCGCAACTCTCCGGGTTTTTGCACATAATCGAGTGGAGTGTGCAACATTTACGACAGGAAGTCGAAAGAGAAGAGACCCGGTCGATTTCCTCGAAAGAGGGTGACACAAGAGTGAGAGGGGTGGGCAGCCAAACCGCCTCGATAACGGGAAGTGCTGGTTCGGGGGAGGATTCGAAGGGGGAGGGTTGGGGAGGTAAGGGGGTGAGTTGGTAAGGGGGGTTGGATGGGAGGACCCGCGTGAGGGGGTTGAACGAATCGCCTCCCCCCCACCCCGGGGCCACGGCTAAGTCGTGACGTGTATTGTTGCCCTCCGCTAAGGGTGGAGACTGACAAAGATGAAGAAGAGAATGGATGAACGTGTTGGTCCTTGCGTTCATAAATCCTTGACGGAGCGTCGATTCGACCATTGGATCAACTCGAATCCCTCTCGTACGGTTTGCTTACCAATAATGACACCAATTTTTGCCATAAGTTCCGGGCCAAAAGTCTAACTATAAATGACTTAATGAATGAGCTGAATCTGTTTTATCATTATGTAATTTTTAATCTTCATTTAGGAAATATAGTTCCATTGATATGTAAATTATTTATTCTCTTCGCCAGCGTTTCGCATTTTTATACATGCTTCTCCAGGGCTCAGAGAAAGTTCCTTTATGATTTAATTGTTTGATGATACCTAGCAATTAGTATCATCAAACAATTTATTAAGATTAATTAGTATCAAGAAGGTATCATCAAACAATTAATGCAAGAGAAACTCTCTCTGAGCCTTGAAGACGCATGCATATTAATGCGAAATGTCGGAAAAAAGAATAATTAGTTAAAAAATAAATAGAACTATATCTTCTGAAAGAAGAATTAAAATTACATGATAATAAAAGAGAGGTCATGAAAATGAATCGCCTAAATCTGTTTTATGATTGAATCCGGTGGAGAAAGAATAAAACTAGTTGACTAAGGCGTCCGTCTAAGGCGAGATTGATTAGAAGATGCAATATTATCATCGTGTTATTCGGTCCATTTGAATTTCAGCATGAGTCTATAGCACCATATCTAAAATGAGGTCAGTTAATTATTTTCTTCATTCCCCATATTCTAAATGCCATGCATACATTAACCCACACTCCATACGCATGCTTTATCACATTGAATGTTTGACTATATTTTTAGCTTTGCATGGCAAGGACTTGGATTCCATTCCTGTCATTAAAGGAGATTTTTCGTTAGGATTTCGATCTATACTGTACACCACATAGAGATCATTTAAAGAGAAGCGCTCCTTCAAACAAACGGTGCAAAATACTCGTGGCACAATTCGTTAAGAATTGGATGGTGACACTGCCACGTTTACCTATATATATAACCTTCCTATATTCGCTAATTGATTACACCTCCATCCTTCTACCCATGTATTATTAATGGCGCGAACTAGTGCCATTGTATGTCCCCTTAAAAATTCTCCTGGGGCTTCCTACCGACGAATTTCTTCAGGATGACCGATGTTTCGACAGGAGACTGTCCTACCATCCAGGGCTGTAAATCTACAATGATAAATGTCTAGATAAGAATTTAAGTTAGAGAATTCTTTCATGGAAACTTCGGGCATCATGGTGACGTAAACAGGGGGGAGGGATTCCTAGAAGAAATCACCTGAAAAAATCGTCGGGAAAGCCTGACATTTTTAATGTAGTACTTAGCACAACCTACTGTCCCTAATTTATGAGATTTTGGCCTCCAATCTTGTGTCTCTTAACAACGAAAGAACAGCTATACTCCACACTTTTATTATCTACCTAGATAGATTTTAAACGTGTGTGATGTGTCAGTATCATTATGCCTATCTGTTAACCCCATTGATAACGTCATGCGATTCGTAGTATCCGGTTGAGGTAATAATATTGTGTGTGTGTGCGTGTGGAAATTCTCAAAACTGGTCTTTCATTATGATGTCTCATTCTCACGAACTTTGTTCGCCGAATATCACTTTTATCGTATTTTTTTCTCAACGAATGTTGACCCGAAGAGAAATAGACGCAGTCTATTAAACTTTCACCGTGAAGCTCGATCCCGGAATAAATATTACTTTCTCAAATGGGTGAAAAAAAAATTTGAGAGGTGAATGCGCGCATATAGCTAGCGATCTGAGCTTAAACCGTGCGGGGGGTGGGGGGGATGCTTTCGGCTGCAGCGCCTCTAAGGGGTCGCTTCGTTCCCTCTCACGAACGAGGATTTTGTGCTCCTTTTATTTTCTCTCTCCCTCTTTCTCTTTCCGCATCGTTCTCCCTCGGACTCGTGAGAAACCGCTCGCGGAAATGTGACGCAAACGCCGCCTCCCTTCGCTCATCACCGCATGAGTTGAAGGTTAAAACAAAAAACGCTGCGCAAACGATATTCCGGTATCCTGGAGTTCGAAATCTTCAAGCATGCAATGATTTTTTGGGCCAGAGCAAGCTGGTAAATGTGACGTCGGACATGGGAACTTGGGGTGAGCCGATAATCGGGATTTAGTTCCGATAAACAGATACATAGAGACTTAAATACCAATCACGATATTCACTTTCGGGGTAGGTAAAGTCAAAGAATTTAGTGCTGCCGTTATATCTAGAAAACTGGCGTGCTTTTAATAATTTTTTATACCCGATTCTTATGAACAACTTTCGCTTCTCTTACACTTACCTACATCTACAAAATACCCTGCAAATCACCTCAGGGGTGTGTGGCAGGGGGTTAGTAGTCACCAACATGCATTACACTATACCATATATGCACTACACTACAGATATGCTCACAATGGAGAGAGACCGTTAGTATATATGTATTTGCAACTGCATAAATGGACAGAGACTCAAGACTTAAGTAGAAAACATGCATTGCTTCATACACGCTCTCCTGTTCTTAAGACTCCTTATACTTCTCCTTTATTGAGTCTCTTCCGCCACGTTAGCCCATGACTTTCGCGGTCTACTTCTTCCTCTCTCACCATTCACTCTACTATCATATATCTGTTTCGTATTTCGACTCTCTTCCATTGTCTCTTCATGGCCAGACCAATGGAGCACACAACTTACACGTAGTATGTGCATTACTGAAGCATCCAACCCACATTCTTTCATCACCCTCTCATACCTAACCTTATCCATCCTGCTTTTGCCGCAAACAATTCTCAGATACCTTATTCCCACTGCATTCAGCCTATTATTATGCTTATCCTGACATATCCAGGTTTCGCTGCCATATGCTTAATAAGCCGATAAATCTTTTATACCTAATAAGGTATTAGATAGTGGTAGTTAGGGCTGAAAAGTAATCCCACGAATGTTATTAAAAAGCATCCAAATTGATCAAATTACACCCATGAAAGTAAAGAAAATCTTGAGAATTATTTTATTTCATTGCAAATAGTTCGTGACAAAAAAATAAGTCTTAACCGTGCTTGGTCTCAATGCTCCCCTTGTCTTAGAATACACTAAATTTTCTGAGCGGGAAAAAATTTCTGATACAACATATCCTGATGGTGCAGCTAAACGTATTGCTTTTTGCAGCTAAAACCATTACAGTTGCTTCTGAAATGTAAGCATGTCCACACTGTCATTATTTTTTATATTTTTACCAGTAGGTAAAGGGTTGTAAAATATTTATTCTAGGAATATATCTGTAGCTCTTTGTTGAAATAAATATAAACAATTTTTTTTATAAGCAAAACGATTTTTTAAATTTTATTTTTATAACTATTTATTTTTTCATAGCAGTGTATTTTTATTTTAATTCCTCATTTTTGTCAGATTTCAAAGCTGTTGAATGTTGAAAAGTGGGTAAATATGAAATCGAAATAATTCAACCACATCCACAGATATTTCGGTGAAGTTGAATGAAAGAGTTTAAAAAAGTCGCGAATGTGAAAAAATAACTCATTTGGCTGTTCCGATATACCGATAACCGAATATCGGCCAGTGTTTATGTCGGAATAGTATCGACTAAGTCCTAATGGGGACCAATTGGTATGTTTACCGACACGATCGAGCCGAGTTAACGTGTTTTTTCATTAAAACTTAATGATTAAATTTTCTATTGATGAAAGCATACTAAGATGGTTTGGACACGTTGAGAGTATAAATGAGGACCATGCTTGGAAGAGAACAGCAGTTATGAAGGTGTCAGGGAAGCGGAAAAGGGGAAGGCCAAGGTTTTGGTGGAAGGATTGAGTACGTGAAGACCTAAAGTAACGAGGATGGAATAGACCGAGTGAATTAGAGGAGAAGACTTCGGAGGGAAGACGCCGACCTCAAGTATGGAAGTAGAGGAACATGGTGGAAGTTGTGCAGAAGGCCTTCTTCATTGGAAGAGTCCAATTCCTACGAACTGGAATGGGGGAATGACGTAGTCTCCGCGTTTGACATTCAGGGTTTCCAAGGCAGCATACCTTCATTGCCAACTTCAAATGCTCAATCTGTAACTCACATCAACTTTCTAGCTCTCTATGTCTCTTAATCCAATTGATTCTATGGGATTCTGCGATCATTTGCGAACATTATCAGTATATTTTTATCCAGCTTTGTTGGGAACGTAAACATTGATGTAAATACGCTCCTGACTCTTTCCAGCCCTTCCTGTGCTGAATGCGGCTATGTTGGCAGCAGTGCCTCGAATGCGCGGACCTCTCCCCTTCTCTCCAAAGCCAACCCACTCCACATGAACCCTTAGGGTCACGTATCGCGCTGGCGACTGCCATCATGTTTCGCTACCACTATAAATGGGAAAAGGCAAAGGATAAGAAGAATGAGATTAAACGGCATATTTGAATTAAATTATCATGCATTGACTCGTCGGTGGAATATTTATGTATGCGCACACGAAATGAGCAATACAACGAATTCAAGAAAACGATTTCGCTGACCGATATCCTCAACTATGTACTCGGATTCATAGAAGAGAGATCCGTGAAAAATTTTATATCATCTCAATATCCCTCGCAAATATTTGAGGGATGTTTTTATTGTTCCTTTGGCGTGCAGGCAAAAGAAACCTAAGGCCAACGAGGGGTTAGGCTCTAATTCATCCTCCTGTTTGTTTCGCCGCTGGCACCCTTGGCCGTTTCCACCGCACGCCTTTTATGGAATTCGTGCGTTGTCTCTGCTCAGTAATTTACACGTCTTTTAATTCGCAGGAGAAAATTTCGTGATTCAAAAGCGGGAAATTCTGGTTGATACGTGGAGGAGATGACGGCAGGCCTAACATCAGATGCTATTATGTCGGACGTGATTCTTTGCCCTTGCTTTTAAGTTTTCAGTGGGAACTACTTCACTTCTCTAATTCGTTCCGCATTCGTCGCTTCCTACAGAATTACGCCACTGTTTTGATCATCCTCCAAAAGCAACGGTTGACGGAGATAAGGGAAACTTCCCAGTCTTCCATTTGTTCAGTGTCGCTCGGATTAGGGAATTATCTCCCAACTGCCTCCAGGTAAAGAAATTCTATCCCCTCCCATTTGACTGCAAGTGAAGTAATAAGCGTTTGACGTGAAACAATGCTGGAAGAATAACGGTGCTCGACCCTATTGGACTTTTATCCGGCAAATTTTAAGAGTTATCTCATTGGAAAACGTTATTAAAAAATCGATCGCTTTCATCATGCACTTTCGTCTGTCATCAGATTTCATCAATTTGAATTTTGAATTCAAATTTGCTGAAGCTCTCTACTCCACTCTCTTATCCGTCCACCGCTTCGTTACTGCATAATTCTTTAATTTGACGTCATTCATAATTTGCCAGATGTTTTCCATTCTTCGTCTTCCTCTGTAATTATTTCCATTTATTTCTCATTCCATTATTGTTTTCAATAGGCTATTGCGTCGCAAAATGCGCCGAATAAGTTTGCCTCTTCTAAATAACAAAGTTCTCGTTTTGCTTCTAATCTCTCCTACTCCTCGTAGGAATAGGTTAGTGATTCTTTCCTTCCTTTTAATCTGTATGCGGATTTAATTTTCCAACATATTTTGATTTTTTCCTTATTGCCTACGGTCCCAGGACCAACAGGTGGAAGGAGTAGTGAAGCAATTTTTGCTCTATGTTGGTATCTATGCTCTGCTATGCACTGTACCTGGACCTAAAAATCTATACTATCATATTTTTATAATTTAAAGCATATTATATCTTAATTTCCTTGTCCTGGGACTCCTTAAATAATTTTTTAGGAAAATTAAAATGATCGAGTTATTAAGGACTGCTACCTACTACACTGTGAGCTTAGAAGGGGTTTAATTTAAACTAGGGTAAATGAATCATCATTAAGTACGCATGTATAGTAGAGAGGAATATAAAGCTAAGTAAAAAACTTGCCCGATATGTAATTTTTTCGTTGCTAATTAGTGTATCCATGGCAACTGAAAAAAGTTCTGGATAACATTTTAGCGTTGCCATATGCTCCGTACGAAAGGAGGAGCTGCCTTATGTGTATTATACTACAAAACATGCTTGAAAATACTCTAGAGATAACGCTGATTCCTCATGAAAAATCATTTAAATTGTCTTTATCATTGTCTAGAAGGAAGGCATTGTCAGAATAACATATAATTTTGATTTCTTTATCGGCCATTTTATATCATTTAAAACTTGTTACATTCTTAGAGAATACATCAAAATCCAAAATGATTACTTCTGGTTCTAGTGACTGGACTCTCTATCTTGAAATAGACGATTTTCTTAACGGCTCTAGGAATTGGGAAACTAATACGCAGGGTGCGGAGATTCTTCTTTTTACTTAGTCTCCATCGCAGAGTTTCTTTTTCGGAGGACCAAGCTTCGATTGCATCCACTTGTATTTCTCAAGTCGACCAGGGGAAAGAAATGAAATCGTGAAATGAAAGGAACGTGAGAACAGTGCTAGCGGCAGTAGAACTGCTCGATTGCTGGCAAGGCTCAATGCAATTAATTAAAGCTCCAATGGAATCCTCACGAGGGTGCGAAACTCCAGTTTCGTTGGTACTCAGCGAAATGTGAGGAAAAATCTGCACTCTCTGACTCTTAATTCACTTTCGACTGTTCGCCACATTTTTTTTAGCAATAAGTCTGACACATACTGTGCGGTGTTCCACATTTTTTTGACGGAATGGTGTCTTTGGAGATTCGTTTCCCGCGTAAATCTACATTAAGGAGGTTCCGCCACGACTGTGTGAGTCAAAACAAATACTAAATGCCACATTTTTTTATATTTTGCCAAAAAAATTCTGCTTTCACTGATGCAATGCGTTACCTAAAGAAACCCAAAAGTAAGGTACAAAATATGCAGATTATTCCACGAATGTATTTTAAATTAGCACTTTTTTACAGCCATAGGAGCCGACTGCAGCGTCATTTCCTACGAATTACCGCATTTTGACTTCACGCGCAATTTGCTTAAAAATGTGAGTTATTTTACATGGAATAGACTACGGCTGTGCACTCCAGAGAGAAAATATTGTAAAAAATAGGAATTTATAACACCTAGATTTCTTACAAAAACAAGCGGTGTGTTATTTGCATGTTTTGTCAACGATTTATAAAAATTAATTAATTACTCACCGCGGTACATTTTACAGAATCGCAAAAATAAACCTGTAGTGGAGGCATTTTCACCGTACGGCGTGATTCAAGTTAGAGACATAGTTTTATAGTTACAATTATTTCATTACTGGGAACTTTTGTTGTATAAAAATATATTTTTGCGCCATTTGTATTACATAAAATATTTACTCCATACTTCTCACAGACTCTGAAAACAAAAAAAAATTAGAAAATGGTCTCAATTATGACTAGGGAACTTTCTCTCTCAAACTACCTTAAATGATACGACTGTGAAAAATTTGTTCACTTTTAATTTCTTTTTAAACCAAATCAGTATAATTCAACTGCGCCATTATCTTGGATGGACTCTTAGAGCGCCCTCTCTCCTTGTTTTGCATTTCAACCACCTCGGGCTTCCCCGACCCGCGGCTCATACCCGCATGAAAAGAGGTGGGAAAATTGAGATAAGGTGAGGCACTCGAAGCGATAGGTATATATATATATATATTTCGCCCCCATACGCAGTGAGCGGGCGACGCGTCGTGGGAAGCCTCCGCTAGGAAAAGGTTCACGCTCCCGAATCGTGTTACGCAAGCTCTCTTTTGAAGGGATAGCCTCGGGGGAGACGGACGCTGACGCCCCCTCCGGCGAGTGGACCACCGATCTCAAGTCGTGATCCCGGGTGGAGCGCCGCTATCTCACCGGAGTTCCCGAGCATCCATCCTGTCCTCCCGCTCGTCCTTCGCTCGTCTTCGAGAGATCGGAAAGGATGAGGGAAAGTGGCGTAACGAACCGGTCTATTCGTTTTCCCCCCGGCCACTCGAAAGTGAGCTCCACCGAATGATTTGACTAATTCATTTGGTGATGAAAACGCTATTCCACGTTCTTTCATCACCACCCACTCATCCCAAACCCTATCTCTCCTTTGTTTTTCTTCCGCAAACAATTTCTCTGATATCTACCTCATAATCAACCTATTTAGCCTATTCTCATTCTTATACTGGCCTACCCATTCACCATAGTCACCCGTTACTTTCTTGGTCTACCCCTTCCCCTCCAGCCATTCACCCCTATATCATGAGCCTTCTTGGTTTTTCGATGTACATGCATCCTCTTGGCTTTGCTAAACCAACAATGTACGTCCCTTCCATACATGCCCATTACTTGAGCGTTCATTCCAAATTCTTTCATCACCCATTTTTCCTAACCCCATCAATGCATTGAAAATGATTAGTAAAACTTAGTTTTAGTAAAACTTAGTGGTAGTTTCAGGCGTTACTTGGTGGAACTTATTCATTGTGTAAATGAAAAACTTAAACTTTGTGGTTCCACAATTATAATTTTATTTTGAAGACCCGGGTTTCGTCGTACTTTAACGTCATCTTCAGGTGACGTTATAGATCCTGAAGGTAGACGCTCAGGTGACGTTATAGACCCTTCATCCTGAAGATGACGTTATAGTACGTCGAAACCCGGGTCGTGCAAATAAAATTATCATTTTGGAACCACAAATTTTAAGTTTTTTTTAAATAGATTTATTACAACAAGACGACCTAGGTTTCAATGAAGCTCGTCATCATCAGGTCAGGTCAGAAGCCGGTCATCCTCACCTAATGATGACGAGCTTCTTCGTAACCTATGTCGTCTTGTTGTAATAAATCTATGTGGAAAAACTAAGTTATACTTAATCATTTTCAATGCTAAGACAATGCCACGAAGTCACGCCCGAGACAACGGAACCATCAGTGCATTTTTTCCACTAATATTTCTCGGATACTCCATAGCCACTGCATTTAGACTACTCTCATTCTTATCCTGTCTCACTCATTCACAATAGTCACCGATGACTTTCGCGGTCTGCCCCTTCCTCTCGAGCAATCGCTTCCCTTCTATCGTAAATCTTCTTGGTTATTAGATTTTCATGCATTCTCGCGGAATGGCTAAACCAACAATGCGCGCTCCTTCATACATGTCATTACCGGAGCGTCCATTGCCAAATCCTTCATCCCCCACTCATCCCTAAACCTATCCCTTCAGCTTTAATCGCAAGCACTTCTGAGATACCCCACAGCCACTGCATTAAACTTACTCTCATGCTTATCCCGACATACCCAAGTTTCAATACCTAAAATGCAATGCAGACGAAAGGATTAAACTTCTGCATACTTTTACTTTATGTTTCCTCAGACAAACATTCATTCGCCTACGGCTTCCAACCTTAGCGTGAAATTCAATCTTTCGCGTATCCTCTATGAAATATCTTTATCCATAAAAGCTCCGGTGTTGAACTTTTATGAAAGAGACGTGCTTCGTTGGTTTGTTCATCCCGAGAGAATGGAGGAGAGTCGAATAACAAAGCAGATATATGGTAGACGAGTGACTGGTGTGGGAGGAAGGGGAAGACGGAAAAATTTATGGGTGCTGGAAGATACTCTTTAAAGAAGGAATATTAGGAGTCGTAAAAGAACAGGGGAGTGCGTATGAAGCCATTTATTAGAGTGTAACTGTAGATTTAGAGATGTGCAAAAATAGAGCAGTGTGGAGTAAACTATCAAAGTAGAGTCGCCTTTACAGACGAGAATCACCGAGAATTAGCCTTTTTGGCTGTGCCCATCCCGAAAGAGACCAGCGTGATTGGTATTTATGTATGTATGAAAACACTTGAATCATGTGAGAACCTCATTTAGGATGGAACTATCGTTTGAACCCCGCTGGTTAGGGAAGGCGACTGACGACTGAGATGTTTAGGGCCTTAAGAGATAGGGGAGTACTTTATTTCCTGGCCCATTAGACACTCTGCTTTCTCTTAAATATGCTTTCTAAAATTGGCCTGCGTCTTATGGTCCGAAGGTAAAGCTTTATTTATACGCATCCGATTTTTTAAGGCGCCTTTGGAGGTGCCCATCTGTATATTTTCACCTCATATTGCGCTGCGGCTGCGAGATAAAGGTGAACTCTCCATCATTCATTGTTTCCGGGATTTTGAAAGGAATTACTTTGATAGCGTAGCTATTATTAGTGGAAGTTAGTAAGCCTATTTCCTTCCTATAAATTGTTATCATTGACAGAAGTTCATTTTATTTCTTTTCGTCAAAAATCTATACCGAAAAAATAGTGCGTCTTGAGTTGGGAAATACGTTGCATCGAAATACTTCCTCGTGAGCCGTCATATTGGCGTGTGGCAGCGTTCGTTGGATGCTCGGGCATTTTTGGTTCTCGTTTGCATAGGTTTCGAGGGATAGAAAACAATTTATGCTGTATTCTTTCGAATATTGAATTGAAAGTCTCGCGGGTTGCATTCCGTGTAGAGTATCCAGAATCGGAAGGATGAGGTAATTATAATGATTATTAGAGGATCCTAAAGATAGTAAATTATTTTTCTTGGGTAAAATATTCTAAACGATTATTCTGCTTTAATGCTCCGATTTATGAAGGTAAAATTATTAAGAAAGCGGCCGAAATGTTTTAATATAGCTGTAAAGAAGACGAGCCATCATTAAATCGGTAATGATGTGTTTCATGTCCATGGTTGAAGGAAGTACGTCTGATTGTGAGTGAAAAATTGTTGCATGTGAACTTAATTTGCTTCTGTAAGACTTTGCCGTCTTTGCGTCACTTGAACGTCACATCTCGACGATAATGTTTTCTACGTAACTAGTTTTTCTTTCTTAGGATTGGTTGACTGCAGCCCTCCATTACCCAACCTCCTGAAAATTATTTTATGCCCTTGCAGCTTTTGTCTCATATCTGGTTTAAGCAGACCTATGCATTTCCCTCGAACTTCCTCGTGGGGCTATCCTTTCTATTTTCCTCTCCATTATGTTCCCTAAAAATCTTATAGTGCGTCAAAGTGTTTCCTATCCATCTGGGCCTAGACTTACTGATACTGCTCCATATAGAGCGGCTAGGTTGGGAGCTGCTAGAGACTCAGACGCTAGGCTAGAGAACATAATTATATATCACTGAATATAATGATTTCACCACAATCATACGACAGGGTGAAATAATTTCAACAGACCATTCGTTTAAAAAATCAGGGCGCATCGCTTTCCGCTTCGCATTCTCGGTGATCCTCCACAGGAGTCTACGATTATTCCATCCGTCACAGATATATCCGCGGAAAAATTGCATGATTATTAACCGATTTTTCAAATAATCGATTATGCTACCCGTCAGGCATGCGCGCAGCGATGCTCATTCTTGACGATTCTTCACAGGCTTGACATGAATCATGTGATTCTTCCGTTTCATCTGCTCGTCACAGAAGCCACGAACTTCACAGAAAAATCATATGATTTTTCACCGATTCTTCATAATCGATTATGCCTTCCCGATTTTTGTACTGAATCGATTCTCCCGACACGATCATTATATGGTACGATTAATCGATTTCTGAGAAATTGCATCTCTAGATACAAGGATAGAAGTTTAATCTACTTCCAACTCGTGTATTAAATTCAGTTATACGGCCTGTCCAACAGTTTTAATGAATGTCAAAACTGTTACCAAAGGCATCTGGTTCGTTCTACGCGGCTGTGTCACTTTGAGAGGCAATTTATCATAGTCATTTATCGTTCATTATGAATGATACGATGACAGAAATTGCACTTCGTGATAATATTGTTGTTGGTCAACTAATAACGCGGAGTTAAACTATCCCTTATAGCCTGTCAGTTGGCGCGACAACAATCTATAGTTCATTTGCGACATCAGCTGTGGTCAACGCTATCTATTAACCGACTATGCAACCCTATATATCCAAATTTATACTTAACCAATAAAATCTATGCGTTTTTAAAGAAACCTATTCATATCTATTTAAACCTATCCATTGTTATAGAAGAAAAACTACGTACGTACAGATATTTTCATCTATTCATTCATTACAGTAAAAATTTCTTTTGAATGTCGTATACAAAACATGTATGGAAAACATGTTGATAAAACATACATGTCTAACCCACATATTCCCCCATATATGTAACATAAATCGGCAGTGCAACATATCATGAGCAAAGATCTCCCTTATAGCCTGCCAGTTTGCGCGGCAATAATCTATAGTTCATCTGCAAAACAACGGTGGTCAACGCCATCTATTAACCGACTCTTGAACCCTATATCTGCAAATTTATACGTAACTATAAAGATCTATACGTTTGTAAAGAAACCTTTTCATATCTAAGAATATAAATCTCTCCATTTCCATAAAAAGAAAACGCGTTCGTATAGAAATTTTCATCTATAAAAGTGAAAAATATGGTTAAAATTTCTTTTAAATGTCATGTATGGAAAACATATTGATGAAACATACATGTCTAACCCACATATTCCCCCATATTTATAACATACATTGGCAGTTCAACATATCTTGAGCAAATATATGTGTCGTATATGGCGAATATATGTCCATATATATCCATTATATCTCCCATGCATGGGGCTTCAGTGTGGGAATCCACGCACCCCACGCGGCTATTTATAAGGTTGCATGTAGATTCGGTTTCTTCAACTCCAATATTTTTAACACACTTCCTCATTTCCAATCATATAACTTACACTTGTCTTTAATTGAAGCTTTCATAAATTATGACTCTCATATTGGTTTTGCGATCTAGGAATATCTTTATTAATAAAATAATAGCACTTTTTCTGTCTCTGTCGCTTTTCATGGGACATCCGGTTAATGGAATATTTTGAAATTTTGCATTCGGGTATTTGAGTGCACTGGAACGGCTACAAGCTATATAAAAAGGCCCGCTTTGGGGCCCTAAGGGCCCCAAAGTGAGCCTGTTTCGGCCGTAAAATATCCCTAGACTTTAATTTTTCACTTTTATAGATATAAGTACTCAAACTATGTAGACATAATATGATACCAGGGGTTCGAAGTAAGGGTGGGACCCTGATAGGCTCAGTTGCCCAAAAACAGTGCTTTTTAAGTTATCTCATTAGGAATGAACTAATTTACCGATTACCATGAAATTTTGCACGTTTTGACGGGAAAATCGGGTGACGGATTCTGATGAAACTTTTTGTCGTTGTTATCTGTCATCTGTGAGATGACTATTAGCTATCTTTAACAATCATCCGCCATAATATAATATCAGATTTTCTGTATGTTGTGCTCTTTGAGCGTTTTTAACGGGAAAACTGGTTGAAGGATTTTAATGAAACTTTAAATTCGTTGTTATGGAAAGCTGTGAGAAGATTTAAAGCTATCTCAAACAATCATCCGCCATAAAATAAAATCAGTTTTTCTATCTGTTATGATCTTTGTGCGCTGTTCACGGGAAATCTGATTGTCTGATTCTGATGAAACTTTTAATTGTTGTTATGTAAAGCTGTTAGAATATTTGAAGCTATCACAAGCCATCATAATCATCGTTTAACAAAATGGTGGAGGCACGTACGAAGGACGGATTAGTGGCTAGCATATTATGAATGAAAATTGTCAGTAGCGTTAGTTTGGGACAGCTGGAGGGAATTTTAAGTGAGAATGTGTTAGGATTCGTGCTGAGAAACTGTCAGCCTCAGTTTCTAGGAGGTGCAATTTCGTTATATTCGCGCGGTAGGTAAAGCAAATAAAACACAAATGAACAAAAAGCGTGGGACATCATTCATTTCCTCACTCGGCTCCGCTGTTTCCATTCAGATACGCCGCAGAGGCGAAAATTGATGGGTTGGAACGCAATATTTTTTGCCTTGGTAATTCAACCGTTCAAAACTCATTCTTCCGTGGATTTTTGTTGGACCCGAAAGCGTTAGCGTGTCGCACGCGATGTTGTCTCACATGCAAGCAAAAAAAGCCGTTTTTCTTTATTCCTGTCTAAAATTGTATAATCTCATTCCACCCCGTTTATACCATTCCCATGGAATAATAATTGCCACTATTGTTTTCGGCGATCTTCCTAAATTAAGGAGTTATTAAGGAAAGTTTCTTAAATATATATAATCTCTCATTACGCTTTGACCCGTAAAGTCAGTAATTACTGTTTATAAAAACTTTTTCTTCTCATATATTAATAGCAGGTGCCGAAAGAACAATTATAATACCTTAGTTACTTTAACTTTGAAGGGAAGAATGGAATTATAATGGATAAAGTGTCAGGAGAAAAGGATAAAGAATCGCAGTGGTATGGTGAACGATATTTTGCAAAGGTATTTTTCTTATCTTGGAATATGTTATGACTTAAGCATCTTAGGTTCGCTATTCCTCCCTAGTGACTGACACCTGGCGGGCAAATTTGGCAAGTACCAACTGCTTGCTTAGCATCTATGTATCAATATAGCTCACTGGAATTTTCCTTGTCGTTTCAGAAACTCGGAAAAGTTTTCATTTGAAGCAAACAACTAGAAATCTTCGTGTTATGCTTATGAAGTGTGCTTTACGAAATAGTGTTAAGCTAAATGCTAATGTAAAACTAAAGAATTGAAACCAGAATCGTATTTATTCAATCTGTATGTAACTGTGTGAATACCTAAATAAAATTTAAGTACATTACTTAGATGCTTTACAAAAATGAATCTTTCCAAAAAATAAAAACCCAGCACAGCAAGTGCGAGAATAAATTAATGAATTAAATTTAAAAACTACTACGTGATCGTCATTTTAGGCGTAATTATGGCTTGCTAATCTTGGGGTCATGAGTTTGAGTCCCGCCTGTGTGAAATACACATCTTGGGCAAGTTCGTTCGTGTTTTTCCTTTGTTGACTTGATTATAGAACCTGATGCAAATGCTTGATGGCTGTTTTAGGTGTTGTGATAAATGGATAACACCATAAGTCTTAAGAAATTAATTATATTTTATTAATTTTATAACAAAATCATTCGAGTTTGAATAAGATCAACTTCCACCACCCCTCAAACCAAATTATTATCAGCTGGCATCTGTAAAATTTCAATATAGTGGAAATTTTTGTTCTATTATTTGTAGCACCAATGATCTTTTATATTTGATCCACGATGTATTAAATAATTGGTCCCTGAGTCCGGTAACATTTTAAAACTATATTTCGTATCTAGGTTAGTTCTACGCTTTAACCCTATTTACCAAATGTTGCAGGATGTGTGGCACCACCATACGGCAATTTTTGAGTCGTAATTGTATTTTTATTTCACTCGTATGACATTGCTCGTGGCCCATGAGTCCGACTAAGAGTTAGTCCAGATATAAATGCAGGAGATGGCAGGTCCTTTGACCTTTTGCGGACGAGAATATTTGAGTTTTTCGTGCTTCAACATTTCAAGTCGTTTCGCCACAGATTAGCAGGCGGGTATTTTACGAACGTAAATTGACTGACTTTATGGCCAGCAAAAAGTAGGTAATGCACTCGCCTCAATGTTGTGTTTATTTCATTTCATGGAATGCAATAAAAACCGCACTTATGGTCACTGCACTGCACTATGGCACTTAAGGCCAAAATTGATCGAATTGAACTAAGGCAACATACGCTTTCTTATACAGTCTCCGATAGTGAGCTTAGATCGCATCCTTCATTGTTAGAAGCTGGGAGAGCCGTGAGAAAGAGGCCGAATTTAAAGTCAATATGATAATTCAACTTGTCTCAATAATTGTTTCGATGCACGTGAGGAATATTTCGGGGTGAATGGTCGGCGACACTGAGCCTCTTTGCAGGAAATGGCGGCTATCTCAAGTTAACATAAAAACACATGTGTACGTACCCATTACCTACAGTATTCACTTTCGGAGTAAGCAAAATCAAAGATATTATTTATTTCAGTTAGGCCTAGAAAACGGTCTCCCTTTGAATACTTTCCTCCAAAATTCCCCATCTTTGCATTTATCCTCCGCTTCTATTACATTCATGCATTGCTTCATACAAGATCTCATATTCTTAAGACTCCTAATATGAACTAAGATATTATAATTTTCCACAGATAAAGTTTTAATCGACCCGGGTTTCGATTCACTGCATCATCATCAGGTGATGATGATGCAGTGCATCGAAACCCGGGTCGATTAAAACTTTATCTGTGGAAAATTGCAATATCTTAGTTCTTATTATGTTCATATTCCACAACATCTCGCCTGATTCCTCCCTTTTTGTAAGACTCCTAATGCTTCTTCTTTCTAGGAGTCTATTCCATCACATTCACCCGTGGCTTTCTTGCTCTACCCCTTCCACTCACACCCTTCAGTCGACCATCATATATCTGTTTCGTTATTGGACGCTCATCCATTCTCTCAACATGACCAAACCAAAGAAGTATAGGTGTAGCGAAACTTTGTGGCACTCGTTTGTTAAGAGTATGACGCAAGGGAGAGGAAAGCATACCAGTGATGTGGGGTAAAGTGGCTGATCCTTCCTCCAGATGTCACTCAGGGAGTATTTAGGTACATTTACCCGCTCATCAACTCTAGATTTACCCTCAGTGATCTCTGATTCTCCACTGGTGAGTGCCACTAAGTTTTGCTATGCCATCCTTTTTTATGTCCGTTTCTGGAGCATCCAACCCACATTATTTCATGACCCACTCATTTATAATCCTGTTCACCTTAATTTTACTACAAAAACTTCTCAGATAAGCTTTTCCACTGTATTTGTTATTACTACCATGGCATGCCTTGGTTTGATGTCATATAATGAAGCCGAGTGGAGAATACATTTGTTTACCGCGATTGATAGCATCTAAATTTTAGGTAAGTTGTGAGGGAAAAACGTTCTCTTGTAAGGGCAAAGTTTTCGGGTACCCTATACAAGGCTCTACTTTGCTGTATGAGAAACTTTATTCCATCGTCGGGGAACTTTGAAAATCTTGTAGGTATATTAATTATTTTCATCATCATTTCTACAAGTATCTTACAGGAGTGGCTAATTGATTGAGAGGAGCTTGCATTTCGATACATTTGCACAAAGCTTCCCATTCGGTTAGTGCTTTACGTTTTGAATTCTTGTCTACTCTCATGCTGGGTTTAATCCAACACGCTTCTCCGAACAACGAGATGTCTCATTACTTCTTAAGAACTTTCCGTCGAGCATACTTTGGCGCAAATGACACTCATTTATTATTTTTATTGGTCGTTAACCTACGGGTGGAGTTAAAAGCCCCTTAACTATTGCGTTCCATAACTTGGAATAGGTGACCACTTGGCACATACTCGGCGTAGGATTTGAATCCTCCGCTTGTAGCCTCAAATACAACCTTTTTCCTTTTGTTATGCTAGTGTGACACGGCCAACTCGGCTCACTGCATGCGAGTAGTTGATTGCCCATCAATCTTTCACAGCCACCACGCTAATTAATGTCTTTATGCTGCGCTCACATGACTCCCATTTGATACGAAAAATAAATCATCTCTTGGAACAAGAAGAAATCATAAAACCGATTTTCCACCGCGCCGCGGCTGGGGAAGTAAATCATCTCTTCGCGAACGAAGATGACGTCAAGTATAACTTGAGGAGGTCGAACGTGATATGTAGTGGTAGGCGAAAAACGACAGCGGTCGCGTGAAAGTTGAGAAAACTAAGAGATAGAAGAAAAATTCATTCATGTGAATTACAGTAATAATCCGAATTTTTATTGGTGGCGAAACTTGGTGGCAGTCACCTGCGCGAAGTGCTATGAAAAATGAAACAATGGAAAAGAAAAAAAAATAGTTGGTGGGGAAAACTCGTGCGGAAGGGGTCGGCTTTTATTTATTTATTTATTACACTGATACTGCAATTAGACATTGTCTGGTGGCAATATATCATTAGTTTCGGTTAAAAATAAATTAATAATAAGGTTTAAAAAATAAATATACCTACATACAACATCAAACACTCTTCTTGTTTTTTATATAAATAACAATTTTTTAAAAATAATTACATTTCTAGGTAAAGGTTTTGTGAGTTCTTCTGGTAATTCATTCCATTCCAGGACCCCACGATTTAAGAAGGAGTATTTGGCAGCATTCGTTTTTTGCCTCCTTAATTTTAGTTTCAGCGGGTGGTCATTTTTTCCCGAACAATTTGGTGTTTCCAGCCTCTTCTCCAATTCCAATCAGGCTGGATGTTTGGAGTAGCATTTAAACATTCCCAATAACCTATTTACTTTCCTTCTATCTTGCAGTAGACTCCACCCCAATTCCTCTAACATACTACTAACACTATCTGTATTTTTTTGTCTCCTCAAAACGTACCTTGCTGCCTTCCTTTGGACCTTTTCAAAGCTCTTTGCCTTTCCTTTATCATGGGATCCCAGAAATTCGTGGCATACTCAAGCATTGGCCTAACGGTAGTGAAATATGCCAGCTCTTTTACCTTTTTCGGGCATTTTTTTATGTTCCTCATCACGTAGTGGAGGTTTTTAAACGCTCTCCCAGCTATCTTTTCTATGTGGGGTCCCCATCCCAAATCCTTTGATAACATGATCCTTTTGAGTGGAGGGGAGATGACATAGACTTATATACCAATAGGTACCAATAAGACCTTGTATGGGATTAGAGGTCCTAAAGTAGTTCTTATAATATTATGCCTGGTGGTAGGTAACGCTGCCAACATAGCTTCATTCTACTTGAGAGTATGGGAAATGGTCAGAAGCGTGTTTCAAGACGATATTTACGATACAAAAAGAGATAGATAAAAATAGCTACGCTGACATTGCTCGAAACCCATAGAAGAAGCCCATCTAATCAATTGGATTGAGATCCGTAGAGTGAGTAAGCTGTTAGCAGCAGATTGAACATTTTTAGGTGGTAATAAAGGTTTGTAACCTTGGAAACTCTGGTAGACTATCGCTTACCTTAATCCCCCGTGCGGAGCCGGGTCGTAGCTAATGGACTCTTCCATTGAAAATGGACTTATGCGCAACTGCCACCATGTTTTGGTACCGCTATAACTTTATTTCAATTAATCTCTATTTACTTACTGATTAAATGAGGGCATACCAAAGTATTCTCGTAAGATCAATAATTAGATACGCATACAATCATCCATGTTATTGACTCGGATTATCTTCATGCTCTCTTCGCTATATGACATCAGCCCGAGGCTAGTCGGGCACGGAACGTCCATAGTTTCAACTTTTCAAAGTTACCAAAGTTTCAAATGTTGCGCTATCTGCTCGTTTTATAAATGAGTTCCTTTTTCAGCAAAAGCTGAAATAAAAGGGTTCTGAAGTAGTTTACACGAAATTAACCCATCGAAGCAATTCGATAAAGAGATGGAGACAGAAAGTTGGTTCTACGACCTTGGGAATCCAGGAAGTCAAACTCGGAGAATACCCGATAGGGAATGGACTCTTACACTGAAAAGTTCTCACTGCGCATCTGCCACCATACTTCGCTACCACTACAACTCATGTTGGAAATAAAAACGAAGAAGTAAACGATACGCCGTGGGAGCGGTTTCGGGAAGAAAATCGTTCCGGAGTGAAGTTTTAAAAAATAAATGGGACACTAGACGGAACACGTTGAAAAAATAATAAAGAAAAAGGTTGCGAGATGGTTGGGAGGAGGGAGAGGAAGGAAGACGGTGTTTAGGAAGGAATGGAAGGTGAAGAGGACGCCTGCGGATGAGTAGGAGGAGAGAACGTGTCTTTCGGATTTGAAGGAGAAGAAGAAGAAATTCGCTAGGGCTGGGGATGGGTACTGGAGTAGATCGGGAAAGAAGATGAAAGGGAAAGTGGGGGGAAACTGCGCGAGGCATCAACCAGCAAATTGGCGAGGAGCAGGTGGACGGCGAGGATGACGCGGAAAAACATTAGAGAGACTAAAAAAATACGAATATTCCTTCGACGAGAGATTTCATTCTTCGCCCAACGAGCGGAAGTTGAAAGTAAGTAGTCTGGGCTTGATTTCACTCTAGTTACATTAAGAGAACACACTCGAATTTTATTAAAAAATGTTTGCAATGCTGTAAGAGGTATGAACTAGCTACAGTGATAGAAGTGACGCAATAACTTCGTTTTATATCTCCATTTCAAATAAAACAATATTGGTAAATTCCCACACAGTATATTATAAAAACACAGTTAAAATACACCGGACCAAGGTTTCGGCACGTAATGCCATTATCAAGGTACTTATTATTTTTTATTATATATTTATTATTATATATTACGTGCCGAAACTTGGTCGGTGGTGTATTTTAACTGTGTTTTTATAAAATACTCTGTGGGAATTTACCAATATTGTTTTATTTTAATTGGACGTAAAGTATTTCCACAAATTTAAACCTTTAATTTCCACAAATGTAAGCGTAAAATACGCTTTTATACGTTTGTTTTATATGCCTGATCTTCTCACTAGTTGACATAATATAAATATTTGAGGCTTTAACTCTTTTACGCATAGCGCAGAAAACTCGCACACAGCCGAAGGCTTTTGTATTATTCTAAAAATAGTATTACGGTGAGTGATTGCTTCAAATGAATGATAAAACATAACGAGTTCTCCAAACCGTTGCTCTTTTTACCTTATCTGTGCATCTCCATTTTTACAATACATCAGAGAATCCTCCTGTTTACAATAATGCCAGTCACACCATGCAAAATTAAATAAATGCAAAATAAAAAAATCACTCGACCACGCAGCCATGCAATGGAAAATATTTACTTGTATCTCGGCATATATTTCGAAGAGTAGTGGAAAGAGGCTGAGGATTTGGAGTCATTTGAAAGGAGAAATATTTTAATTTACATTTATGGGGGTTAAATAAATTGAATCTAATTCTAGTTATTTTTTATCAATCGATGACATTTCGCTCTGCGCTACGGTAATATTTATTGCCTACCTCTGGTGTGATACCAGTGATAACTGATTTCGCCGTTTTTGTGCACCCTTATCACGTTCAATGCTTACTAGACTGGTTTTTCAACGCTACAAATACTAAAGTGATATCAAACTGTGTGATTTCATTTTATAATGCAGTTACAGACCTAGGAAAAGATTCAAGCCTTCGGGGCTTGTGCTGGCTAGTACTCTCTTACCGTGTGGTACAGACGGAACCTGCGGTTGGGACCCCAAATGTAGACGTTTGATTGTTAGTTTATGTAAGTGCTTAATTTCGCTTTGGCGTGGTATGGAAATGAAAATGGAATTTTGATAAGGGTAGATGAGACTTGAAAAGTTTTTAACGGCAGCGTGGAGAAGGATTTACCTATAAGGTTTATGGCTATACATACATAAAAAGATGCACATGGCACGGTATTAGAGTTAGGGGGGCAGAAAAAGTAGGCTGAAGGCCACAGAAAAATGAAATGGAGCAGGCAAAATGGGTTACTGGTAAGAGGATGGTCCGACGGTTCGATGGGATTGGTCCGTGTAATAGGGTATCTATTATGAGCAAGCGAAGGAAATATTTATGGAATAGGTATTTCAATTTTTGCCAATTTCGGTTACCTTCTTCAAAATTGGAATAAATATGCATAAATCACGCCAGGAAAATAAAGATGTAGTTATCAAGTACAATTGAAGACAAGTTTTACTTCATAATTATTTGTGCAATACACTGACTTAGGCTGTTTTCTTTGTATCTGCAAAGTGTTGCTAACAAAGTGTTTGCGTTGCCATACATCATAATTAGGCATTTGTGACCTCAAATTTGTGGGACAATAAATGCCTAAAATATCCTACCACCTGAATTATGACAGGTTCTTCGTGAATCATCCTGTATATCTCCTAACATATTTCAAGTGTGATTTCTAGCGAGTGGGTTAAAAAAATAATACAAAGTTTTTTCCGTGAAATATGATATTCCTAAACATTTATCGAGTCCATCAAAACCGTAAATGGTAGGTGGGTAATAAATATATATGTACGTCTCTTGAGATACAGTTGTCACAGTAGGACTTTATTAAACGTGACTGGATATGTCAATTGTGGAATCGTCTTCGACAGGGGCTGTGATCGGTTTTGACCGCAGGCGTCTGACGTGTTCAGGATGCTGTAATGACCAGCGGATTGAGAGGCAGAGGGAGTGAGGTGAAATCTTGGGCAGAATACGAGGGGATGATAGCTTCTACGGGGAACATGAATAAGGCCTGTGTTGGTCGGAGTTGAGATTGAAAAAAGGTGTGCTTTTGTCGGTGAGCAGCCCTCCTCAAAGGTATATCAGCATTTGCGGGAAGTGTAAGGGGAGGCTCAGGGGCACTTATCGTCAGTCGGTGGTTGCACGGAACTCGTACCTGGAGGAATCTTCAGCATCCGGAAAAAATTGGATTCCAAAATGTGCACGTCACGCCATATTTCCCTCGAACGAGCCAGCTTCATGTGATTTATCCCGAGAAATGCTCTAAATGTCGACGACGCATCAGCTTTGGTAAGTTTTTATTTTTTGTGAACATGTGTACGAGCGCACCTGAGCGGAAAAATGTGTACATGCATCCTTAAAAGTGTCCGTGAAAATTACAAGTTCCAGAAATTTCTTTTGATTTCATTTCATTTTTCTTGGTGTTGTTACACGAGTTTTAGCGTGGGAAAATTAAGATTCTAACGAGAAAGAGCAAGCTGAGTAATGTACCATTTCCTGAAAACGACCAAGAGTTTTCGCTGAAGAGAAATTTACAAACTCATCTTATTTTGCGTTGAGTTTTGAACTAGTGAATGGAGCGATATTATCGCAGGATTTTTGGGTAGATCATATTTTAACCAACCCAAGGAGAGGATTACGTTCTCGAAATGTTATCATTCTCACATTTCAACTCGGATTTAGTGCCGTCCCCAGAGCTTTCAATTGGCTTCTTTTCTGCTTCGAAACGTTACGACTATCTCAATTTAACTTAATTATCATTTAAATGAGCTTCAATCATTAAAAATCGGTTACATTGGGAAATATTTCAAATAGGGTGCGGTCAAGTGGTATAAAAGAGATTTCCATCCGTTCTACTGCTCTACTCACTTCGTAACACTACAGAGTACTTGCTTTCCATTCGTTTCAGACCCTGAAAGCTAGGCTGAAAAACTACAAAACAGATCGGGAGCAGATTTGATGTGCGCTAAACAACAGAAAACGTCGATAATCGTATCCATGAAATGCTGCTCATGCTTTCATTTTCAGTAAATGCGTCAAACATGGAAATAAAGGTTTATGATTACTGTGTACTTTTAATTTGTGGGAAGAAGTTTACGTTTTTAAATACGCATTTGCAACGGATTCTGAAACTATACAGAAAAACTACGGCTGTGAATATTGTGAACCTGAATAATACTACGTGTCTGCAGGTTACCGAATTTTTCCCTTGCGGAAAATGTTCCACTCATCGCCATTCCTGTTTGGTTAAGTTCGTTTGGGTCTTCCAATCTGCGTTAACTTCAACACGTTGAACGTTAAGATCATAAACACTCGAATAGTATAGTTTACGTTTTGAATAGTACTAATATTCATTTTTTTACATGCTATATTAATGTCCTTGATCGATGTTTCAATATATTTTACTTAACCCGCCATTGGTCGCTCTATGAGATTTTCTCTCACACCAAATTTAAACTTGTGCTCACTTTGTAATCATGAGTTCGAATAAGTTCTTTTTCCTTCTAGCTGACTTTTTATCTCTTCCTATTGACCGACCGTCTCAAAAAGTATAAATGAAGCGTCCGCAGCTGTGTAATGATATGTCTTATACCGTCGGCTACAAGGTGTGAGACTTTTCCTCATCGCGCGACCACTGACGTTAGTGTTTTTGTATCACTCAGTTGCGTTACACTTTCGCAACATGCGGGCAAAGTTGATTCATTTCGTGGAGAGCAGCTACGTTAATGCAAATTTATGAGTCATGAGAAAGTATGTCCTCATAAATAAATATTTCTTCTTGAGAATGGTAATTATTTTCATTAATACCCAATACTATCATCGCCAGTAAAATTAGCAATGATTACATAATTGTATCAGTAATTGTGTATATGTGGAAATCATCGTTTCAAATGAACATTTAGAGAAATAAATTAAATCTAAATATAGTGTAATATATTGCTAATAAACGCTCTATGATTGATAATCAATGGTACATGAGTGCGAGAGAAAGTCTTACACGCGACCGCTCGCGTGATAAGTAGCTTAGCGACCACTCCCGGGTTAAGCTATTTGAATGTGCGTATTTAGTCTCTTATTTTCCGTATTTATACGTGGAAGTGAAATCAGTGAAAGCGATAAGATATAAACTTGATAATTTTAAGTGATTATTATGATTTTACCTTTATGATTACGCACGAGAACTTGAAATTAAATTTTTCTGTTTTAACCCAATCCAAGATCAGATTATATAATTGTACACATGCTGCATGTTCTTTTCCGTGATTGGAATTTGAATGTAAACTACTCTGGGAAAGTTTTTAGGGTACTTTTTGGTTCACATTTTTTTGCCTCCTCACATGATAAGCTGATAGCGACGAGGTTCCCAGACATGTCAGAGGGACCAATTGTGCGTTGTACCAATTTTCAGGAAAAAAATGGCCATCATTAAGTGAATAATTTGCCTACATAAAGTTACATAGGCAAATATCGGGTCGGATAATGCTGATGTGGCCTTTTAATTGTTTAATCGCGGACGTCATTAAATAAGCAGCCCTTTGTTTCCCGTATCTCCTCGAAAAAAATTAGTGGTCATTAGCTGGTTGGAGACCTTTGGGGGCAGAAAATACACGGATGAATGCGTGGCATAATTCAATATCTTTGACGTATGTACATCCAGATTTTTCCTCCAGTATCCACGGAGTTTGACCGTGCGAAAACGGCCTCATTGTTGTCCCTCAGAACTAATTGTTGTGAAGCGAGTGGGGCAGGCGTTAGGGGCGGGGCGGGGGGGGGGAAGGGGTGCTAAGTGATTTTATATTTCCTCGGGAGAGACAAGACCGCAGACGCCAGAGTGTCTTCTGACACGGAAACGTCAGCGGTTCTCTCGGCCAGAGTGTGACTCTCGGTCCGGGTCCCCAGCCGACCGTGGCTTGTTCACTCCCGAGGCGAGCAGGAGGCTTGGGTGCACTGGACTCGAGCTCATGGGAGAATACGCACTTCCTCCCTGTTTTCTCTTGCCGGTGTGAGCGGGATAATCATTGTGAGAGACTCCGACATCGTTCTTCCCGCTTTCCATCGCCTTATCTCCCTCTTCGCCTGAGTCACTTTCGTGAGGATTTCATTCCTTTGCATCTCTTTTCTTTCCGTTTTGTAAATTGCTGCTACTTACGATGAGGCTCATTGGCATTTCTACGCACCTGAGGCAATTGACCATAAAATTATGGCCCGAACATCTCCAATTCTCCCGAAACTTGGCGCAAATGAAGACTTAGTACATAGTGAGCATATAGAATGTATATATTATGTATAAAGTGTATATGCATTACGGATATAGTACGTATACATCATATATATAGTGTATTTGCATTACGGATATAGTATGTATACATCATGTATATAGTATGTATCCAATATGAATATAGGGTGTATGTACTATGTTAATACTATCTATATATTATGGATATAGGATGTACGTATCAAATATATGGTATACACGCTCACATAATGTGTGCCCGGTGGCGGTCACTCTCCGTAGCTCCCTCCCTCCCTTTTCCTCTCCTCAGACCCCGGTCGTGGGAATATGTCCGGTAGCGTGGAGAGCACAATGAGGGGGAGGAAGAATGGAGGGAATTGGGAGGCAGTGAAATGAGCAGAGAAGCCACCTGAAGCAGGCCGTGAACCGTGTTGACGTTGCTTTGCGAACGGAGATTTTAATCCCTGCGGGGAACAGAGGTGAATTAGAACCTGGAGGTTCATCAAGGAGGGAGTATATGCTTTTCGCTGTTTCTCCCCTTTTCTTTTATCTTGCTTCCTCTAAATCTACATCTGAGTTCTTCTACACGAGGTGATTAAGGTTGTATTTTTAGCGAGGTATCACTGTACATGAAATTAAACGCATTTGACTCCATTGTAGAGAAAAAGATCTCTTCTTTCTGATGATGCCAAAGTAAGGTCATAAATAAGAATGGTATGCGAGTAACAATGACAATTAGCGGTTTCAAGGGACAAAGGAAGACAAGAAGGAGATGGGGATAACGGAAGACAATAATAGAGGATAAAACTAAATTTAGAAGATTGACAGGAAACTGCAAGTGCTTCCGGAAGAAGGAAAGAGAGAATGGAAATAACACCTGGACGGAAGAGAGGAGGATAAAGAAAAGCGAAAGGATAAAAAAATACATGAGAGTAAAAAAATGTTGCGGAAAATGGAAAACGAAAATGAATGCATTGGGCTATTAAAGTGGTCCTATTGTGTCGAGAGATGAAGAAGGAGATACCAAAACATTGACCCTCTTATCGCGTTACATTGCAATGTATTTGTCTAAATATAGAAGACGTTTCCCGTGGGATACTGCTGCTGCCTCTCGATCTATGTTTTCTACATTTGTTTTGGTGTTTTTCCTTCATCCAATCTTTCCACGAGTTCTTTCCATCGCTTTACGTATTCTAGTATCGTTTCGTTGATGCCTCGTTTGTCCTTGCATAACATCCGTACTTCTTTCTCTGTCCGTTCATGTATATCCAGCAGCACCTTTTGAAAATTTCATTTCAGATGTTAGCATTTGCTTCTACTTTGCTGTTACTTTATGCATTTGCTATTGTAATTTTTTCGGTTTTCAGAAACCGAATATTCCACGAGGAATTTCCATTATTTTGTAAAATTTTACTTAGGCGTCTTTTCATGCATTATTTTTTTAATGTTCGCTGTGTTGTAACTCTGATGTAGCTGAACCTGGAAAATGTATTGTATGAACCTGTTTTTCAACAGTATGACAGAATTGTTTCACAAAACATAGAGAATGCAACTTGATCTATACCTTGGTTGTTTAAAATTATGTTCGATCTTTCTGATTCGTCTCCTTTGAATGCCATTTCTTTGTTTTTTTTGTCGAGATATGAAAGTTGTATTCATTTGCCGTCTTGAGATGTTCAAAAGAGTCTTTCTGAAGGGATTGTTTCGTCCACGAAGAGCGGAATTTCAGGATCCAACTGCGAGGTTGGATCCTGAAATTTTCGCGGGAACAATTTGCGGGAATCTCCGGAATTCTCAATAGTATCTAGGATCCGGTCATTGGTAATGGTGCATGTCCGTCACTAAGGTGAATTTAGATCTCGCGATCTTTGCTGTGAGGTTCGTGGTATTCACCTGTTGCATGTAGTGAAAAAATTGTTCCAGTCAACACATGGTGGAACTCTTTCGTAGTATTAAGAAAGAAACACATAAAATAGTATTGATCCACCCAAATTTAATTTACTTCCAACGAAGATTTCGATGGGTAACCTTCATTATAAAGGTCTTACAACCGTCATCATCAATGACCTTGATAATGACGGTTACCTGTCAAAATGTTGGTCGGAATTAAATAAAATTTGTGTGGGTCAATACTATTTTAATCGTTTCTTTCTTATTACTGTTGCATGGTATTAAACACTGCTGGGTATCCTTTCCCGTCGAGACTACCTCAGCTCATTCTTGGCGAGAAGAAGTTTATCAAAACTAAGAGAAAAGAAGACGTCTCTCGGTGTGGTTTTAATTGAAGATTCGTCTCCATAGTAGTGGCGGAACTTCATGGCAGTCGCCTGTAGGAAGCATGACGCCAAGGAGGGGAAGGGTCGCATCTCAAAGGGGTCGGCGAAGGAGCAGAGGGGAAGAGGATGGCACGTGGTAGGCAACGCTGCCAACTTATCTGCATTAAACTTCAAGTGGTTCGGAAAGTGTCAGCACGACAATGTTTCCGATCCATACGAAGCTACGTCTAAGCATAGTTATAGTATTATCAACCCACCGAAAAAGCTCATCTAAATAATATGATTAAAAGTTACAGGAGAGCTAGACAGTTGATGTGAATAACAGACTTAGCATTTTGAAGTTGTCAACGAAGGTTTGCGACCTTGGAAACCCTGGTAGTCTAACCATTTTTTAAGGGCAATGATGGGAGGCACTGCCCTAAGATCGCATTCCATCAATTAAGTTGAGTGATTTTAGGTAGTTTGAGCGAAAAATCACTTCCCCTAGAATTTGATGAATTTGGCCTTATTTTAAGGAAACAACTCTCATCTTTCCAATAATATAAAAATATCAACGCCTTGCCGAACTACTTTTCGAGCAATTTGCCTGTAAATATAAGTTGTTTTACATGGGATAGATTATGGCCGAGCGCTCCAGAGGGAGAATATTGAAGGAAATAGGAGTATATAAAACCTATATTTCGTAAAAAAAACTAACGGAGTATAGATTGCATATTTTCTCAACTATTTATAAAAAATAATCTATTTCTCACCGCAGTAATTTTTACAGAATCGCAAAAAAACCTGCTGTTTTGCAGGGTTTTCAGCCGTACGGCGGGAAAAAATGAGTCAAGTTAGAAACTTACCTATGTATCTTTATTTATTTGATTACTGAGATTTTTGGGCATATATAACTATATATTTGCGCCATTAATATTACAATATTTATTTCGTACTTCTTACAGACGCTGAAATCAAAGAATAAATTTTGAATATGGTCTCCATTATGACTAGGGATCTATCTCGCTCAAACTACCTTAAAGGATCTAATTGAATTTGAAGATTGCTGATAACGTTTTCGCTCTCGTGAGCGCAATTTAAAAGTAACAATTAGACGAGCGCACGCGTTATGAAGAACTGTGATCGTGTCCCAGGATTACTTTGCCCAAACTAAACTTTACCCGAGTTTAAAATGATGTAGAATTTTAACATTTAACTACTAATTTCTTGTTCACTATTATATGTACACGAAGAATGAGGTAATCAGTATTAGTTTGCTTATCAAAGCTTGCTTGACGTTGAATGTCGATCTATAAGTCCAAGCGAATATTATTCGTCGTGTTATCCCAGGTTACACTTTCCGTCAGTACATACGCATGAATCACGTCGCAGTACATAGCTCCGTATTGATCTTTATTTGCTCCCAGTATGGGCATTGGCCAATTTTTTCACAAAAAATTCTCGCTACGATGCTGGAAACAAAAGAAAATTCAATGATACTTTGGCTCTCAATTGAGAACAAAATATGTGCTTCAATTGAATTATAAATCAGTTAAATTTAAAACGCTGGTGGAAAAATTTAACGAGTATCAATAATAAGAAAGATGACAAAAATGAAATCTTTCGCTCCAGTTTAGAAACAGCTGCAGGCAATTAAACATTTTCAAATCATAATTTTATTTGCGGCCTGCTCCGAGCCAATTTCCTCTTTCATTTCTAAAGTGTTTAGAAATCGTTCTAAAAAAAACGAGCATTTGATTAATTTTTGTTGTTTTATTTTTGAGTGTCTTGATTTCATTCTGAAATGACACTTGATAATTGCTGCCCTACACCCTCAGTTTTGGGACTTAATAGCGGGGAGGGCTCTCAAAACCATCACTTTGTGGTCCCACGCCTCCTGAGACTCACAATATGCCGTTTCAAGGGCGGGAAGACTTGCCCCTGAAAAGCAAGTCTTTTAATTGTTCTTTTGAGAGCGACTTTTTCTTCACAGACGGGGAGGAACGAGGTCACATAAGAGACAAGTCGTTTCTTAAAGACATTCGGGATCTTCGCGTCATTCACTGAATCTTGGGCGTGTCTTGAGACTTGAATGGACCCCATTTCTCTCCTACCGGGATGAAAGAACCTGCCTCTCCTCCTATGGCGTTAAGGCGGTTTGTGCGAGATTTTTCCCTTGTCGTAATAGACACTATATTCGAACTTTATGTTTTAATTCCAAGAAAATATTGGAATATAAATGGAGCAAAAATACTGTTAAATGTGACTGAAAATCTCAGTAATTAACTTGCATTTATAATTCTTAAACTTGACTTCTTTATTTCATGCGGTACGCTGAAAACACCTTCACTACCGAAGATTTTTCTGCAACTTGATAAAAATTACTGCGATGAGTAATTGATTAGTTTTTAAAATAGTTCAGAATAATTACAAACTACACACTGTTAAATTTCGTACGAGATCTATACGTTAGAAATTCCTCATTTTTATAATAGAATCTCTCTGGAGTGCATCCGCGTACCAATACCCTTTGATTATTTCTGATATTTTTTGGCAAATTACTAGAAAAGTAGTGCGGAAAGTGGGTAATGTATGATAGTCATTGGAAAGATGAGATCATTTTTCCCTATAGTGAGGCCAAGCTCATCGAATTTTATATGAATTGATATCTCGCTCAAACCACCAACGAAATCGATTTATTTCCAATGCATGAGGGAATCGGTTTCGTGTGTTGGCTGGAGCACTGGCTTCCCACCTCAAGGGCTCAGGTTTTGATCCTGTCGTTGGTGGAGATTTGTCAGTGGAAAATTCCGGTATCTATAGTTGCCGCGAAACATTGTGTCAGCTGCGAAGTAGGCTTCACTCCTCCGGGAAAGAGTCCATTCGCTACGAACAGGTTCAGCACGAAGGAGTGAGGTTGATTCCGATTTAAATTTCTATGGTTCCATAGGTCGCAAAGTTTCATTGTCAACTGAAAAATGCTCAATCTGCAATTCACTTCTACTTCCCTTCCCTCAATCGTTCTTAAACCGATTGTTTCGATTGTCTTCCCTGATGATTTGCGAACCATTTCAGTATATTGCGATCCAGCTTTGTATGGATGGTAAAATTTTCGTGAAACGCGCTGCTGGTGCTTTCCTGTTCTTTCATGTATAACGTAGTTGTGTTGGCAGCGTTCCCTACCAATGCCCTGTTCTCTCCCATCAACTCATTCTCCAACCCCTTCCACATGAATCCACCACTTTTCTTGACGCCGCGCTGCGTAAAGGTGACTGCCAACAAGTTGTGTTACCACAATACTTGAGTGCTGTATATATGGAGGACGTTAAACTGTTGAGATCATGGCTCCTTTTATTAAAGGCTCCGACACTGGTTTTCTCTCCACGCTTTCTCCGTTCCCAAATAATCCTACTACTTTGAAACTACCAATACATCATCTATGACGCAAATTACCACTGGTAGTTATTGGTCTCCCAAAAGACCAACCAACCCGATATCCGATAAATTTCCAGTGATACTGTGTGTTGCGTACTGTATGAGTCAGCCCAAGAGCGTTCGCATAAAATGCCAAGGTTTTATAGAAAAATGGTAATAAGAAACTTTTTAAAAAATCGCTTTATTCAGTTTAAACTTCATTTTTCCTGAATGAATTTTTGCTCGAGTTTATATCTTCTTTCTGTTCTAGTTCTATAAGTTAGTTCAGGGGATAAATAACATCTTAATCATTGCCCTCTACACTTACGATGTCATTTATTGAAATACTAATATTGGTACAGATTCTCAAATGAAACTATTTAGACTTCCAATTTTTTCGAAATGGATGAATTTATATACAATTGCAACATTATATTCCAATTTAGAATTTAATGGTATTTAATGATTAAGCCATGCACGGTTGACATAAAGCCATACGTTTCTATAGTATCATGTAGCTACTGTTCATCCACAGTAGTCATTAATCCTAAGATTGGTTTGCAGGAGCTCTCAATTCCACTCTCCTCTATGCCAACTGCTTCATTTCTACATACTTATTTACTTTGACGTCCTTCATAATTTGCTTAATATATTCCTTTATTGACATTCCTCTATAATTCTCCATTAAAAGTCTAGGTGGCGTTAAGAATATAACAGTGAGAAGTGAAATAATCCAGTAGGAAAGAAGGAGTAAAATAAACGGATAAAAAATTGTTTTAAAAATCACTCAATTTCTCGTGCTTCGTTAATTTCACGCAGCTTACAAACCGTGACTAACGTCTTCAGTGAACGCGGAAAAATAAATTCAACATTGCAGTTTTAAATTTGCAATTGAGGATGAAGTTGATGCGTATGTGTAGAATGAGTGAGTATGTGGAACATCTTTTAAGCGGAAAGTAAATGCGCAAGGTTAATGAGCGAGGAATATTCCATGAATTGTGACCAGACATGGTACTTCATACCCGGGGCTGAACCTAACGCAGTGGTGCGCATGGTACACCGTCATGCAGCCATGGCACCAGAGTTCGGTGACATCCTTTCGGAACTGATCAAAAATATCGAGCATTATATTTTTGACATACCTAGCCGAGCACATTAATATGGAATGTCTTCTCAACAGGGTAGATACCAACACGCTTCAAAAGTAGCATGAAAGTTCCGATCACGAAAAATAGTTGGTGAAGTGATGCCAGAAAACTTGAAACTGAGATTAAAGAATATATGTATATAGTTAAATGTCTGTTTTTGATGTAGAAGACGCTGAAATAAAAACAAATTAACTGATCTTATTTTGAAAGCCATCGTAGTAATTTAGAATAGAAAAAATTCAACCGAAATGCATCAAATTCTGTGTGGATTTTTGAAATCTACTATTGTCCAAGCATGAATTCGTTGGTTGGAGGCAAATCAACGGTATGATTAATAGTTATGTAATGATGATGACCTTTGAGTTTGTAGCTCTTTCGAGGACCTTTCTTCTCCCTCCTCATTATCCTCAACCTCCTCAGCTTGAAAGTCAAATTTTCTCTTGAGTCTGGGTCTTCAAGGACGCCACCACTACGTGCATGGCGTAACTCTTACGTTGCCTTAAATTCCTGCTCTGTACGTGAATCCCACTTAAGGGTAATTTTACCTGTCCTGCTCATTTATGGCGAATGATGTTGACCTGCTGGCCATATAAATTTCAAGTGGCCAATTTTTTATATGCACGTAAAACTCACTTTGGCTGAAAAAGATAAACCTCAGGGAAGGGCAATGCTGTCACGGCCCTAGGCTTGTTTATATCTCACCTGGCGACGAGGAAATCTGAATTATGGTTGTAATTAACACACAGCTCGCCGACCGAAAGTTTGGAGGCTGACAGGAATCATCCGTGACCCGGAATCTGTAAATGAAAAGAATGGATGGAATTAGTTGGAAAATAATAATCTTAACCCTTATTTGCCTGTTGCAAAATTCACTATTGTCAAGGATTTGAGGGGAAATCTCTCACGCCGATTTAGTGCTGCCTTTAAAACTCTCGCCAGCACCCACGTTAAAGTAGAATAATTTTTGATTTGACATTCATTCTTACTTAGCTGTATTTCTAACTTATTCGGTGTATTTCGTCAAGGTTTTGAAAAAGTTAACGTGTCATTTTTGTAATAAAAATAATTCAAATAATAATGTTGCCAGTTGTTGGCTACGAGCCCAATTATCATTCTCCTTGACCATCTCTCACGCACTATGTTAGTGATTGAGTTTCCGCTCCTGATGAAGAGAACGTGGATGCGAAGGAGGTGGAAAATCGGACCAAACAACAAGACATTCTGTTTGAACACAAGCAAGTGTACCCCGGACACATTGTAAAACTAGTAGTTCTCATCGTAGGTGGGCTAGATGGAGTTAAGGGCTCGCTTCAAGTAAAGCTCTAGATTAGAAAAGTACATACGGACAACGTTTGTCCTCAACCGATGCCGAAAACCGAGAAAATTGGGGAAAATATGAGGCATTAGAACATTGTAGCTTTATATAAAAAATCACAATTGATGACATCACATGTTTCAAACTCGCTAAAACATTGGGAAATAAATTTTATCTCGTAGAAACATGTTTAGTCACCATCTTCCCCATGTACTGGATAGATCAGTTTAAATTTCGTTGCCCATACTTTCCCAATTTAGAGCTTTAGCTTCCAGGTAGTATCAAGCACATTTAGGCCTGTTTCACACAGTGGCCATTTTCAATGACTGGTATTTTTTGTGGCCGCAATTTTTAAAGGTCGCCTATTTGCCTGTGAACACACCGTTTTTAGGTTTGATAGGTAATGTTGAAGAACATTTTCATAATTCATGACTAGATATTAAATGACTTTCGGCGTACAGAAAGCACTCAATTTCTCTCAAGCTCCCAATCGGTGGACATATTTGACTGAATTGCGTAAAAACATTGTTTACGTGCAGATATAAACATGCTCTTAGAAACTGAGCACAGGCATGGTTAAAGTGTTATGTTCAAGTGTAGAATCATACATTAGGGTCACTTTCACGAAATTTAATAAACAAGCCGCCATATTGGAAAATGGCGGATAGGAAGGTGCTCTACATAAATTTCATTGAGGCTCCAAAAAACAAAAAATGTTTTGGCTATATCTACCTTTGTGCCAAGCGGCATGTTCCGATCAAGATTTGCAGCTTTTTTTCTTCTACCACATGTACTATCAGGCAGAATCACTTGCAGTGCGTATGCAGAAGGCCGTCATCCTGGGGACCGAATTACTTCGGCGGCGTGACCGTCCAGCAGCCCAGTCACTTATCCGATGTAAGTCAGGCGTAGCTACGAAATCTGCCAAATCCCTCCCGTGTCTGTATTCATTATAACCGCAACGAAACCTGATGCTTGTGGTGGACTTGGAGGTGCGTGTAACAAAAATGTTACAAGCAATAATAATAATAAAGATGTCTGCTGTATTTTTCGTAGATTTTCGCAGTTCATTTTAATTTTGGTAAGTTTCTATTGGATTTCTGCGATTAAACTAAACATTTTGGGCAACAGTTTCGCCGTGCTATTCTGCCGGCTTTGTCAGGCATTCTAAATCAACAATGAAAAATAAATAAACAAACTTAAGCGGTTATTGTGTACAGCATGATTAATTAATACTTTAGTTTTCCAAAAGTCTTTTCCACGTATAAGGAAGTTTGTGGCCATCTTCTCTGTTTAGGTTGTTAGGTCTTTTGTTATTTCAATGGCTTCCCTGATGATCCGTGGATAGTAGCTAATTTCTTTACATCAAACTTTCGCCCTTTTGATGTCAATACTGTGACCTTCTAAAAGTGTGTGCTCAGCCACGGCAGAGTGATACCAATATTTCTTCCGAATAGCCCGTTCGTGTTCCTTCATAGTCTGCATTCTATGGCTCTCTTACTCATTCTGCTCTGTTGTTAAAAAAGTTTAGTTTAATCGCAGAACACCAAAAGAAACTTACCAAAATGTCTGTTGTATTGTTTGCGACCTCCCATTACTCGAGTTGTTGGGTGCAAAAAAATATAACCCTACTCCCCTCTCTTTTCCTTCCTCATATTCCTGGTATGAATGACCCGAATACATTCATTATGGGTTGTTACCTCTATCCATGTCTATGCTCCGTGATATTCACCCGCAATAAAAGAATCTACTGGAACGGAACTAAGTAACCCATCGAGTACCTTTCTTCGGGAAAGTGAAGAATAAGTTGAGGAAAATGAGAGCAAACACACAAAGCACGGACGACGAAAATGATTCTCATTATTTGTTCCTGTGGGGAAAGTCTTGGTAGGAAGTGATGACACCGTAAATATATATATTCCAAAGAACATGTGGTATGAAAAACTTGCCTCAGGTAAAAGTTTGCGTGGGGTGAATAGAACCACGGATATTTTGCTTGTTCAGCCAACACACAGGCCACCACGAACGGCATCCAGAACAAATAGTGTTTAATTATGTGTAATTAATTTCCTGGCACATTGAAAAGGAACATTTTAAGCACAATAATGCTTCATCATCGCCTTTCTTAGCTTGAATCCAAAATTGAATTCGCATAAGCGAGTCACGACACTCGGGTTGAGATGCACTGGTCTCAGATACTTTAACTTTGGGTTCAAGCAACGGGAAGCGATTATGAACCTTTTCCGTCGATGAAATTTTAAATTACATCATTGTAAAATTGTATAATATCATAGGTTTCTCTATTAGATGCCAGAAATTCAGCGTCATTCATTTGACGGCTAGTAGATTTAAATCATACTCAAATCGCCATTGGAATAAGGTATTCTGGATACGTGGTGTTTAATTCCATTCGTTGATTCTGAAGATTTGCTTACGGTATGCCATTGGGACCCATGTACCGTAAATGGTGCGTTGCTCGAACAATAAATGTTTGAGAAACACTGAAATAAATAGTTATCGCAAAATAATATTTAAAAACTTCTAACGGATGCAGGTACTTGTCAGGCTTCCGGTTTAATCGAATATCAATAGTTTTTAATATAACTGAAGATTAATTTTATATTTTTAGCTTAGATTTTGGACGTTTAAACTGGCAAAAAATGTCAGTTATTTAAGTATTCAGCTGGAGTATATTTTCCATTTAATCCATCTTAATGGTCGCTTGTATATCTTATGCAATATGGCACTTATGAATTTGCTACTAAGGATTTTGTATACGTAACATATGTGGTTATAGACAGTGGCGTTATCCGGGGATGGCAAGGGGTGGCAGTTGCCATTCCAGATTTTTTCTACCCAGTATTTTGCCACCCCAGAATTTTGAAGTAGAAATCTCAATAAATTACAAACAATTGTAAAATATAAGTCTACATGCACAGCACTTTCTTGATTCTTCATTAACCATGCCTAATTTAGGAGTACCCCTGGACCCTCCTTCTACCTGAGGGGTAATCTAAACCCCTCAGGCAGGTAGACCTTGCCACCTCAGTTAATAAGCTGCAATTACGCCCATGGTTTTTTTTACATTATTTCAGAGGGTATGTATCTCCTTTACCCCTCTTTAATCTGCATTATTATCAATACATTTGATTTTAAATTTTAATACATACTGTAAAGTAACTTTTTATATTCATGAGACTTGATGCCATTGCGATTTAGATTTAAATTGTGCATACATCTGATTTTACGCGGATAGATGCCACATGAGGCCATCGCGTTCTCTTCTTTCGTAAACGCTCATGGTTATGGGCGTAAGGAGCTGGCCAATCAGACCCCAAAATCCAGAATCGTTCAGTTTTTTTCTATGGCAGATGTGTCTGGAATATCACGCGGAGAAGTGGTGTCGACAGGCCTTTCATTCACCCGAAAAAGTGATTTCACGCTCCAGACGGTCCATCATGGGATAAAATCTTCGGCCTCACTCACACATGACCGATCTCCGAAACGATGACTTCTTTGTTTGGGGTTGCATATATCACACCATCCCGAGATCATCACTGGGCGATCACCTACATCCGCTTATTACCCTTCGAGCCATCGCAGGATCTTGTGTCGGGGAGTGTAATGACATCAGCCGTGGAAGTGGAGGGAATAGGGAAAAGGGAGGAAAAAATAATAGAAATAGAATAGAATAGAAAAGGTTTATTGTCTTAGGAGCATTTGATCCTAAGGGGCAAGATTTTACAATCTTACATGCATATCTAAGATTTGATAATAAATGCAATTGTAAACAAAATACAAACCATGCAAATATTGGGTTTTTTTCTTCAGAGGTGAAAACATGATTTACAAATGAATGGAAAGGAAAAGTGTGTGTAAGTTAGCATATTATTATAATTGGCAAACACAAATAGTAAAGCAACGCGTGTTATCACTTGGAATAAATAATTGTTAGCATTAATACAAAAACATGCAAATTTGTTGTCTCAATTTCCCAAGAAGATAACATATTATACAAATTTACTGAATTATAAAGGCTGTGCTAACTCGCACATTACATAATAGTAATTAAAATATGCTAGCAATGTGTACCTAATATTATAACTTATATCTCATTTACTTGATTTAAAAAAACAATGTAAACTGATGGCATACTGATTTTTATGCTATAGCAATACATATTGCATTATATAGGTAATATACGTATTGTAATACAATAACTATTTAAATGAAAATAATCCATAAAAGGACAGGGGTGAATTTCATGTGAACTGTTTTTCTTACGTTAGTTGCATGCTATATTTTTTTAATAATCACTAATGGAACGTGGAATGAAGGAACCCTTGTATATATCAGGTCTGAGGTAAACCTCTCCTATTTTGTCGCTTCTATCAGTTCTATAGATAAGGTGCAGGGTTAAAATTTTATCCTGCGTATCATCCTGAAACTTAAGTGATTTGATTTTTTACAGTAATATTAGCCTATCTTGTAGCTTCCGAGTCTCTTGCAGTCCCCATCCCAGTCCTTTCATAAAGCCATGTAAAACTTTCTGTTCACTCGTAACAGTTATAAAACGATGCGTGCGGCTTTTTTCTGTATTCTATTTACTTCGTGAATTAAGTATTTCTGCGCAGGGTACCAAATGCTCGCGGCGTATGCGACATGTGGCCAAACTAGAACATATTAGTATCTCTTTTCCACTTTTTCATCAGAGAAGCTTCCTTCTATTAGCTTGATAAATCCTAGTTTGTTTAACGCAGAGCTTTTATCCAATGCGTTTCACCCGTAAAAGTTCTGAATTTATCGGGATTCCCAAATTGTTAGCTTTCGTTGTCAAACAACACAGACGATATGAACACTTATTTACACAAATTATTTTAGTAGCCATATGTGCGTCCCTCAAATTATTGATATAAATTGGCTTTTTTTGTGGAATTAACTACGCAGCGCAAACCGAAAATCTAACCTAGTTGTACCAACAATGTTAAGACTTTTCTCTAGTAGTGAATACAGTTTTGCTTTGCGCGTCAATTCGCATACCTCTACAAAATCCAGAATACGTCTTTTAAAAGATAATTTTCGAAGAAACTTGAGAAATTGGCTCTCTATTGTCATTATGATCCTTCAAGATTGGCTGAGACATGCCTCAAAGAAATCCCTGTTCATGTAGTCTGGTCTTACGTTCTGCCACAATGATGAAGTAACCAAAGGAATATTTTATCCCAACCGAGATGAACGGCGCAGAATCCTCTGGAAATTAGCAGAGAAAACGTGCCATGATTTGCAGTTAATTACCCGGAAACTGTGTATGCTTTTAAACTCCAAATGGCCCGTGGCGCATTCTAATTAGTTCAACTACTTCCGTGGACTCTCGCGCTTAATGGCTGCATCTCTTATTTTGACCTCGGTTCTTTTTTCTTAAAGTAATGCGCATACTTTCAGACACTACCTACTTCTTCTTGAGTGCCTTTGGGTTCTGCTAACGAGGGAAATACATCACCGAATGCCCCCATCTTCTACTCTCAAACTCCTTGGTTAACTGATGAATTTCTTCCTCTACAAGTTTAGGCATCGCTATTTACAGTTCCTTAGGTACTTCTTCGATTAATTAATATCATCTTTATGCATGTGCTTTCTGACTGACCGCCGCAGCGAGGTTCATTTTTTTTAAGCCTCTATTTATACGTTTTCGAAAAAATATTCCAATTTCTCTTCATTTCGTATTATTGTATTAGTCATTTTTGCTTTTATCGCACAAAAAAAAGGACGCAGTATTGAAATTGGTTTACTTTCCCAACATGTGAATGCAAAAAGTTTGAGCAATACGTTGCGATAGACTTGATTTCCTTAAACACACTTCCACGTGCAAAAAACCCAAAAACGTGATGCGGAATGGAAGTCGTAACTTTCAAACCATGTGAATGACTATGTAATGTTCTATCAAAAAAAGTTATCAATCTCTATAACCTGAAGCATATTCTTTTCAGCTGCACCACTTTTGTCGGAAATTCTCTTTTTTATTTCTTACTTTTTTCCAGCCAGATAGAGTTTTCCGACCACTGTGCGCTTTGATCTTCTCGAAAGCCAGTTTTTCATGAAACTGGAAATGTAAACTGCTGGTAGTTCATCTTTACTTCCTTCTCATTTATCTCTACGGGCTCCTTCGTGGAGGACGCAACCAAATGAGCTTTTCATTGCATCACCCCACGTTCCTCTGTCTCCGAACGGTCTCGCATCTTCGTACTCCAATCTAAATGCAATGCTACGTTGAAAAGAATACGGTCCATACCATTCACAACTCAACTGTCGTACTCGACTATCGTTCTTGGGCCGCTTGGTTATATTGTGTCCATTTGCTGCTTAGCTTATTTATTGTGTGTTGTTTATTTGTTCACTGTTGTTCTATAGTTTGTTGTTTCTTGATATTGTTTGCTGTTGTTACTTGTTCAATTTAATTTGCTCTGAGTCATTTGTGGATGTGAATAATAACTATGAAAATAAATTGAGGAGGCCAACTCGGACGAGAAGTACTCAACGGTGTGACTAAGGCTTGAAAGCCGGACTCGCACTACCACGGCCTGCCCTGAGAAAAAATGGAGTTGGTACCCGCGAAGTCATCGCGAAAATTGACCGTGTAAACTCATTGCCCCGTGAAATCCAATCTACTTATACCACCTCCCCACTAACCTTCCTTCCGTGCCATCCCCTCCGTCTTTTTTAATCCCCACACCCCACTGTCGTGACATGTCGGCCTTCCAAAAGCATCTCTTCCTGGAGTTGGGAGGACACGTCTAAGGGCTTTAAGGCCGTTTTACGCACAACTTATTTCACTGCGAAAAAAATCGCACCGAATTCAGAATACTCAAAATTGTATCGTTTGAAAAGGCTCAAGTGTTCTCTATGGGTATAGTAATCGTAATCGTACGTCGAATTCCATTCGTTAAAAACTACAGCAAGCAAGCAGAGAGTGTAAAATCCGTTTTACACGACACTGGTTTCGGTTCCAAAAATTGAACCAAATACATCTTGCTCAAAAGTCGCGTCTTGTTAAAAGTTAAACCGTATTCGATGAATGCGTACTATTTGATATTCATTGTTTAAAACAGAAATAATTTCGATACATATTTTTCATCCGAGTCTCGCATCCAACAATCAATCACAGGAACAGATAGCGTTTCATGGGAATACCAGTGGAGGAGCTAAAATCGGCTAAACGTTGTTTTCCTCACGGAGCGGTGTGATATCGTGTGTGATGAGTTTTCCGAGTTTACTCGAGATCCAAAGAATATATCTCATAATTAATAGAGGGATATTAATGTAGGCAGTTAGTGTATGGTACTGAAAGCGTTAATTATGCATCTATGAACAATGTAAACAAACTTAAATAGCTTCAGTGCATTCGTGGACAGAAATCGAAATTAATTGTTGGGTCTTATGAAATGGGTCATTTGTGTTTGTAACGTTTACAATGACAATGTACAATTTCGAGTGTGCTGAATTAAGTTCCATTTTCAGTGCTGAAATGAGTGTCGTGTAAAGCGACCGGCTTCCGCGGCTGTTTATAATACCACGCTCAGGGATTTGATTTGCGCGGTAGCTGGAATGCTGGCTTCCCAAGCGGAGGGCCCGGGTTCTAATCCAGGCGGACTTTATTTTGCGAGGGCAATCTGACTCCAACTCGGGTGAAATAAGGAGAGTACTTCAATTACAAAATACAGTACTTCGTCCGTTGGATGGGACTTTTGTTTCTTTTCTTTGAAATGTGGTTCTCTTGTCGTCTTTAGTTAAGAGCAGGATAATGTCGATTGCAGGCTTCTCGTTTTCCGCCCTTTTTACTTTCCTCTCCTATCCTAATCCCTTTCCTCCTGCTCTGAAGTGCCGATATGTGCGAGATAGATTTGCAAAACATGGTTCATACTAGTTATTTCATTTATGATGAAGTTCGTTCCAATGGTGCACATTAGTTTATATTGAAAGAGTATAATGAAGAGTTCACTTAAACAATACTTTTGGCGGATTGCAACTCACTTACCTAAATTTTGCCGTCGGGAACATGTGTCACTCAGGCAATATTTTCGTAGAGGACATTCGACGATATTTCTGTTACCTAATGCTTTTTGATGACATTTTACTTATTCATGAAAGTACTAAGTACACCTGAAAATTATATAAACCGTTGAAACGTATTGCCTCAGCCTTTACGAGTATATTTCAAATAAACTGTGGACAGAATAAACACTTCCATAAATTCATCAATAATGAATCAAATCTCGCTAAACACCGTCGATCATATATCATGATAGTGCGTTTTATTGGTTTTAAATCATGTCTGGCGAGGAATCACTCCCTATCCTACACCCTTGAGGTTGCTAAGCAAGGGTATCTTGCACATGTAGACGCACAAAAACGTGCATTCTCAGGGTATCATGTACGCATGATTGTAGTATCTTAAGTTTTTTTTGCCTGCACTGAATAACACAATATTACTTTTTAAATGAAAGCGGAAGTGATAGTGCTATCCACCGTTTATTTCTAATATAAATACTGGCACGACACGTTTAAGAGATTTCCGTCGTTTTCAAGTTCTTGAAACTACTAAGTACACTTGAAAATTATGTTAATCGTCGCACGCATTTTTTCAGCCTTTATATTTCAAATAAACGCTGGTCTGTACAAAAACGTCGCTGACTTCATCTATGCTGAAAATGTTTCACCAAATCTCGCCAAAAATCCGTCTGTCGTATTATATGGCGATGTAAAAAAGCGTATCAGGATTAAATTTGTGGAAATGCTTTATGTCCATTTAAAACAATATTGGTAATTTTCCACACAGTATATTATAAAAACACAGTTAAAATACACCACCGACCAAGGTTTCGGCACGTACCTTGGTCGGTGGTAGCAACCAGACCTTGATAATGGCATTACGTGCCGAAACCTTGGTCGGTGGTGTATTTTAACTGTTTTTATTATATACTGTGTGGAAAATTACCAATATTGTTTTATTTGAAATGGACATATGGCGATGTGTTTTAAATGTTTTTATTCATGCCTGGTGAGGAATCACCCCCTGCCACGCACCCTATCGGTGGCTAACCAGGGTATCTCGTTGATGTAGATGCAAAAGCCAACACGCTTTCTCTCCGGATCGCCCATTCTTCCTCTGCAGCGGCGGTGGCAAGGGAGGTCTTAGAAGTCGGAAGGCGGGTGGCGGTGGTGTTGGTGTATGGGTCGTTGACATCGACTTCATTACATCCCCCGCCCCGCGGCCAACCAGACTCTCATCTTTTGCGTGGGCAACATGAGTGGGGAGGGGTGGAGTATCAGAATGGAGGTGGAATGGGGAGACGCTTTGAATGGAAGGAACGGGAGGGAGAGGAGGCAAGAAGGAACACGTGGTATGGGTGAGGACGAAATATAGAGGAAGGAGGGAGGATTGGTGGGAAGTGGAGTGGGGAGGAGAAGGAGAAGAGAGAGTTCATTTGCAACTGACCTCTCGCGCCTAAGGGAACTGAAGATGGCGGTCCCCGTGGAAGAATCCATTGTGCGAGATCCACTGGTTTTACACACTTCTATAGAGCGTTCCACTTTAAGGTGACTACATGGGCCTTATAGGGAAACGCTGCTGCCAAGTTTACGCTTCGTGAGCTCACCTGAAGGTCACGCAAGGTTACCATTTTCAACACTGCGCTAACGTTAGATCCACCAGTATTATACTCTTCTATATATAGCGTTCCACATTAAGTTGATTGCATGGGTCTTGGGAAACGCTGCTGCCAAACTTACGCTCCGTGTGCTTCTCTTCTAAGTCACGTGGGCAGCCATTTCCAACGCTGCCCTAACTTTAAGGGAGGTACTTTAGGTGATAACATTTGTAAATTTAATAACTCATATGCATGAATTTAATACTAGCATAGTAAGATTTTGATTTCCCTGCTGCTAATGGCAACATCGTAACTCCTATGTAATGGAGATTTACGCAGGAAATGAATCTCTATACGAGCTCATACTGCCAACTAAATGTGGAACTCCCAATATTGAAGATGAAATGCCCAGGGGATGAAGACTCCGGAAGTATACCTCACCCCAGCGCGCGAGTTAGGAGAAACATGCATACCATAAACTTTGCGTCAGCAAAATTTTCCATTCCATTCCAAGTTAATTATTATTGAATTTTCCCGCTGCTATTGGCTATATTGAACCCTCGGCCTTTTGAAGATAGTAGATACTAGAGATCTATAAAATAGACATTTTGACTAATTATCTCGCTAACTCCAGTTGGTATATGTTTTTAGCTAAGGTAAAACATTCGCACTAGAAGAAGTAGCTGCTTACTTCACATCATGAAGATAGATTTGAACTGAAACAATTGATACCGCAAAAGAATTATATTGTGCGTTCCACATTCAGTTGACAGTAGGTATGTGCCTCATGGGGAACGCTGCTGCCAAATTTGCGATTCCTTTACTCACCTTTACGCTACGAAGTCAACCCAGTTTTTTACAACCAACGAAGCCAACCCATAATGGTTTTCCAACCCAGAGCTAAAGTTTAAAGTTACTTTAGGGAATTATATTTGCGCATTAGTGGACTCCCATATGTACAGTCAGAATTCTGCATGTTATTAAGTTATTTTTCCTTCTACCATGGCAACATTGCATTTCTGGTCTTTCGCGTATTTACGCAAGAAAATAATATTCAGTAGAGCCCATACTGTCAAATAAATGTGTAACGCGATACTGCTAAAATGTATTTTAAATTTTGGTGTCAATACTGGATTTTGTCGGTGGTTTCTACATTATTTAATTTAGCCATTTTGCGAGCAACGCAGGCTGTAGTATTATGTGTTTAATAGTAATATTTCCCCGAAGTGAATGCTTGAGCATTGCAAATCCTCGCCTTTGTGATTTTTGCATTATTTATGATGTGAATCCAGCTGGCACTTCTTCTTGTGTGATTTGAGTGACCGTAAGGTGAAAAAATCTCTGATAATACAGAGATAATTGAGTCAGAATTTCTACACTTTTATGGATCCCTTGTGTTTACTCGATGTAAGAGAAACCGCTTCATCTCTACGAAAGAAAAGGCTTGTCACTTTTTTCACAGCATGCGATTTGAAACTATAAACTTTACCCAAAAGTGGACTCAAAGGAAGGAAGTATCTCATGTCTCATGTCGAGAAAGACATCGTTTAGTGGGCGTGCCCTAATCCTCTCGGCTCCATCCGTTTCCTATTGTTATTGCCCCACTCTTGGAATCCTCTTTATTCGTGTTTCCGGTGTCTTTTAAATGGGTACGCATTGTTTTTAGCATAAGATGGAAATCTAAAAATAAAAAAATCTTTTATTCCTCACGTGGGAGGGTAGGCTGTGACGTTTTGAGTTCTCAGTTTGTTTTAGCTCCCCTCTTTCTTAAATTGTATCAGTGCTCGCTACTTTGGATGGAAGAGTCCGATAGATTCCTTGCCCTTTTACTATTGGGCTAGGATGTGCGTCTACAGACTTCGTTTCTTCATATATAATCCATTAAGTCGTCCAGTATCCATGTATGCAGAAATACTGGTCATGTTTGCTTCTATAACGGCTGTAAACATGAAATCTAACGCTTATGTTTTCAGCGTTTGATAAAATGCTGATGTTGTATTTATATCTCAAAAATAGGATTCTGGAAATAGCGAACTAGCTTAGCTAGACCAAGTTTACGTTCTACTCCATTATTATGGAACTAGTTGAAAATCCTGCTGAAACAGGCTAAAGTATTGGCGAAATAGCCTAAAAAGTAATGAATAAATTAAATAATTAAATGTAAATTAATGTGTGGATGTTTATTTTTAATACAAAATATGCAATTACGGTAAACAATATATAATACGTAAGTAATAGAGATTTATTTGTTTACAACATTATTTGTGAGGTAGGCGGCGCTGTTACTAAGCAGTTTCCCATGTGTGTATTTGATAAATGCATATACCCGCGCCATGTGTCAGTTAGTGGAGAATGTATATGGGAGCTCGCTTACAATCTATTGGTGAACGTATGAATCACTTTGCCTAGCAACTGAATTATACGTACGTACGTGTAGCTTTTTATATAGTAGATATTTACGCGTAATGTATTACAAAAATGACGGCCATCAAACGGAAGGAGAGAATTGCTAACGAAGAAGCCTTACGATGAGTTGGATATTAACTAAAACCTTGCGAAGAAGGAGATACAATCTTAAAGAGCACATTTGGCGACACATCAGCCAATTGAAAACAATTTTGGAATGAAAAATGAATGGAAAAAATTGCAGAGGAAGACAATGAATGGAAATCATCAGGATAATTTTGAAGGACATCAGAGTGAATAATTACGTAGGAGTGAAGCGGTTGGCAGAGAGGAGAGTGGAGTGGAGAGCTGCAGCAAACCAATCTTCAGATTAATGACTACCGATGGTGATATTTTATTGCAATATTTTTTAATAAAATTTGATTGTTCTCCGAAAACATTATGCTTACGGCCTCTTTTGCACGTGTTTTAACCAACGAATACGTACATATGTCGTCGTTATATAAATATCGGAAAAGGAATGCTTGAATAATTGAATTTTTAAAAATATGGATATGTTTAGTGTATAAACAATTAGCGGCCAGTCGTCCTATGCTTTTTGACGCATTTATTTGCAGCCTACGATAATTTTCTTGATTTGTTTCTACCCATGTATAGTGCCACAAGATATTTAAAGAGGAGTTTGTCATTTGGATGGCACGCGGATATGGAGTCGGGCGTTTTTTTTCCAGTGTGCAACTCCACTGGACACTAACATTTAGCCTTGGCACCGAGAAAAAAGCCCAAAAAATGTATGCACATTATTTTTCTCTCCATTTTCGTGCATTTTAAACGGCGTTATTATGGCGTCACTTGCGTGCCTACATTTAATGTAATTATCCTGCTTTCTACCTATCATTTGGTTTTACGATATTTTACAACCGCCAGCATTAATGACCATGTCTTCCCGGATACAGTTTGCTAGGAATATGTAAAACTTAATGGGATGATAGTGATATTAATGGATTCCCATATAATGAAAGTAATGTCGATTTCAGCATTATCATTTAATTGCATTATTATTCAGCTATTGTTTAACTTAAATTGGTAGTGATCGTTAATCAATCATATTTGGGTACATTATTGTTCGATTTTACTATCTTTATGATTTGTGTGAGCTACTGTGCCGAGATAGTGAAATAGCCGAATTATAAAACAAGTATCCGCCTCTGCGAAATGATAGTTACACATCTTTTAACGTGCAGAATAGGAAGGTATATCATCCTTGAAGGGATAAAAAATTATTATTCATTACGGTATCATTGTGAATTTCTGTAAAATCGATTAATTAAGGTATGTGTAAGGTTGGCGGTCCTGATTGACTGATTCATTCATTCGTAAATGCGCAACTCAAGTTACTAGGGACAAAAACGTGAAATATTGAGGGTATATTACTATAATGGGGTAGGGACGCACTAAGAAAGGATCTATGCGAAAACCAATTTTATGTGGTTGTTATTACCATATTGTTTTTAGTTATTACTCCCGTAAGTAAAGCATTGAATTCGTTGCAGATGCGTCTTTCGTTAATTTTTAAAAACTATTTGCACTCAAAGAATTAGATGCGTGTATTCTTTTAAAGACAGCTCGAAGAAGTTAGTATTTTATTCTTTCACTCTTGTTTTCTTGTTTGCGTACTGCCATGGTGTCGATAGGTTTATATAGGATGATTTGCATCCCCAATGGACAGGCGTAAAACATGGTGGAACCATTGTGATTCGGCCAATCACCGTACGTGTTCTCTGCTCTGTTGTGGCAAACAAGTCCCATTATATAACACTGGTGGAATGAAAAAAACACTGCTGATGTCATCAATCACAGGGCCCTAACTCTTTTAAAAAATTACTTTAATAGCAACTTTAAGGTGGCTGGGGTGGTAATCGTGAGTCATTTAGTACACATTTTAATAATTTTTTGAGTAACTCAAAAAAAAATTCTTGGACCGCATTTCATTGAAGTGCGTCCGTTTATGCGCTAGAACTTACCATAGAGGCAGAAATTAAAATGATACTAGAATTATATTTTTTTTAATTATTCCTTAATTACATTATGTTACGAGTAGAAATTTCGGCGCGGTATTCGAAATTCAAATGAAATTGTGTTGAAAAATATTATTTTTTTCGAATATTGGACTCGGCTTGTCACCTTGATATTTGTTAACAACAGTTATAATAATAATAAATTTATTATTTTGTGTTTTGATGGAGATATGTACATGTTTAATCGAATATTGTTTCTCAAAATATGTTATGTGGTATAAGTTTACGTGTGAAAAATAGCATTAAATTGGGAAAAAACCAAATCAGTATGATGCAACATTTTTCACTTTTATCTATAGATTTCACTAATGAGAGCACGTAAGTAAAGTTACATACAAATCTATTCGTAAACAAAAATCACTACAGTCACCTTAAACTTTTAGAAACAATGAGTGTCAATATTCTTGCGGATTATTTTCATTTTAATGGTAAAATATGAAAGTAAACAGCTCATTCTTAGTCGGTTAGAAATCCGTTTGCATAAATGTTCAGCAGTTGACGATAGCTCTCCCGTCAATGGTAATGCATTCCTCCGTGACGGGAAGACGGCGGAAAACTAAACGCAACCGTCTGTCTCCGTCGCGTCAGGGAACGTCGATCGTAATCCCGCCTTAAGTTTAGGGATTGCTTTGCGTGGTGGGATGGCACAATGCCTACGGATGATACTCCTGAAGGGGAAAAATGAGTTTTTGCTCCTTTCAGAAGTCCATTTTTGTCGGAGAAATAGTATTTCCAAATCGAAAAATCAGATTAACTTGTCATCATTTTGTGAGCTCGAAACATTTTTCGAAATTCGAGAAATCTAGTCGCCCATTTCGTTTTCTGTCTCCAGTTTTGTCGAATTCAAGAGGGCAAGTGTGTCGAATTCAAGAGGGCAAGCGGTTATGGCAATGAGAAGACACGGAGTAAAGCATAAATACTTATTAAATGAGGTCTTCATAATTTTAGGTGTAACACATTCTTATCCCCAATTTGGGGCCCACGTCATATTTACGGAGTGAGGAGGGGGGGTGTGGCGATGGGGAATATATTTTGAAACAGCTGATATTTTGTACGACGTTTTCACGTGGGGACGGCGCGAAGCCCGTTCACAAGCCAACGGTTTTAACCTGACCTTTAAGGACGTATACCAGATCTCTCTGGGAGCATGGGCGGGCCTTTCCAAAAATTCAACGGAATCGGCAATTTTCCTTGATGGCCACGGGGCGTGATTTTGTTTTTTAAAAGAAGAGGTAGAGAGAATGTCTTAAGAGAGATATTCGGAATGCAAGAGTGGAGCGACTAAAAGAGAGAGATGTAGAGATAGAGAGAGGGAGGTATAGTGGTGGTAGCCGAAGCCAGCATCTGTCCACAGAAGGAGTGAAAGAGTTTTTCGCGTGTTGCAATGCGCAGTCATCCGCCGCTTGAAATAAATTGAATGGGAATGAATGATAACGCTGCTCTTTCGAAGAACATTCTGGATCAGGGGAGAGACTTGATTTGGGTTAGCCAGACGTTCATAAGTTGTCTCTCGTCCGTTTACATGCGACAGGCAGTGAGGGACGCAAGTGACAATCATATATACTGGGTTTTTGGTAGTAGTTGGGACTATCCTCTCAATAAACTATTTATATTTTCCCTAGTAAATTTACTACCGGTTTCTTTACACAGACGACATCATCAGGTTTGATACAAATAGCTTATTTATATAGTGGGCATTAATTTCCACAGAGTTTAGCTAGAAACAACACATTCCGTCAGTACTATTATCTAACCTCTTTTGCGGTATGAGAAATGATAATTTATTGTGTTGCCAAGTGTAGCTGTAATGGCTGATTTATACTCATTAAAAATCAAAGCAATACGGTGGAAATATGGTTCCAATTATGATACCCTTGCTCTTGTGACTCTCTATGAAATCAACTGGTAGAGTACATGCATATTGCCGTTAAATGGAGTAATAAAATTAAAATTGATAAAAATAAATTTAAAAGATTCAAATTGGTCACCAATTGAGGAACATAGGTGTATGTAAATGAAGCAATAGTAAGCCATAAAGGTATACGTACCTACCGTGGGCCACCATCTGTTTGGAAATGTAATACCTGCAGTATTAATTGACGAAAAACTTACATTGAAACATTTTAAACTAGTAAAATATGTGCTGACAAAAAGCCACCGAATTTGCTTCGTAATGGCACAGCGAATTCTATTCTCCTTCAAATATTTTCTCTATCTTAAAAAATTTTACTAAGCGGCGTATTCATCTTTATCTTTCAATCATTTCAAAAACGACGATTTAAATTAGTTCATCGTATTTGACAATCCATAAATTTATTACGGGATATAGCTTCAAATCCTACAAAGCTTTAGCTCGGGTGCAAAGTAATCCTGAACTAATGGGTACTAATAATGTTTAGACTCCATCTATTTGACCGAGATTTGTACAAGCATTTCTCAGATGGCGTTGGGATATTTTTCTTTCTATTTGAGATTACCACCAGCGTTAGATGTAAGTGTATTTTTAAAAGAAATATGCTGTCGGAGGTCATGATCTCAATATTATGATGTGCATATAAAAGCGTCACAAAAACACTATCATGTGATTACTCGAAATTATTTGTGAAATCCAGATTCTTTTTTCCTTTTTTCTCATTCTTGATTCGGAAATATTTTTCACTCCGCGCAACAATTTTTTTAGTGTGAGTTAATTATCCCAAAATTGGGGGTAATTTTAGTAATTCCTCTTAAATTTTCATCTCATGGCCTTGCCAGAATTATTTGTGCTAGAGTGACAAGCTTTAGTTGCACAATTTCCTGATCGAAAGGCTGGTGAGAGAGGAAAGTGATTTCTTAATCGAGTTAGCGGTGGAGGGAATGTTTTAAGGGCTCCAAGGCTTGAGTATAAAGTACATATCATGTAGCCTTGCTAAGTGCTTGCATTGAGCTGAAATTCAATGCTAGTTTTCTCTTAATAATTCTTTCCTGCCGTTACATCGACGTGGCAATAAACCTTCACTAGCAATCACTACCTGACTTATATATTGAGATCAGCTTTTACATCCCATTTCTCGAATCAATTAAATGGAAGTCTACCTGCTCACACCCACCATCTGTTTGCAGAGCTGCACTATCGCCGAATGAAATCTCACCCCCGGAGAATTCTCTTTTTTTCCCCCTCCTATTCGTCAACCCGCGGTCTGCAATGTTTATGATTCCTTTCCCGGGCCCTCCTGACGTTCGACCGTATCTTACCTCGACCCGTGCACGCCGCATACCCACGGGCGCGTAATTGCTATTTCCGTCATGGAATGCCATTTCTATGTCGAAAGGAGCGGAGCCCAACGAATGGTTACGTTCGCTGCAATTCGTCCATTACCCTGCCCGCGTTCGGATTTATAGCGAGCGAATCTCTCGGAGCTCTCCAAATAATTAGCCTGTTCAATTATTTGGGCGTACGTTTCCCATGGGAGTAGTCAATTGACAGGTATTGGAGCCGCATGTCAACACTCTCCATTACGTGAGTGGGTACCCACTCATTCGCGTGGTACAGTTATTCCACGTACTTTATTACGTCTCTGGTAATGGGACAGTTCTACCTTCCCTTTTTTTCTCAAGAGTGCTGCTAGAGCGAGAGAAACGTGCTGCTTTCGTTTCTATTAGGGAAAGAGGAAAATATATATATTTTTCTCAGCATTAAATCATTACGGTTTAATATAGGTGTACTTGACGGCATATCTTGGCCTCGTTCATATTTCATTTTTCCATAATAAATCGTAATGTGTGTGGAAAGGTTAACAATATGATAAAGAGGGATTAGATTATGGCTTAGGTTAACTTCTTAGGAGTTGATTTACGTAAATAAATTCCCTATTCATGACCTCAAAATGCGAGGCTTTGCCTTTAAAGCGTGAATGTATTCAACCCTTAATCACCCTCTGATTATTATTGTACTTGATTCTTCTACTCGTGAATTAGTGGCGAATAATTGATGCCCACAGTAATATGCGTTTATGCATGCAATGTTTTCAATATTGGTTCTACCTAAGACACGTTGATTTACGGATTAAATTTAACATATAGGTACTCCTGCATATGAATAGGCTTACTGTATTATTAGAGATTAGATAAAAGAAGGTACTACCTAGTCTTAATTGCACCCCAATTACTCCTTTTGTCTATCTACAAATGTTTATTTATGAATCTTTTTGATATCTAACTGCCAATCAATTGCTGTATTACACTATCAGGTGCGTTCAATTGCTAAGATTGCTCTGCACGACTGCCTTGCAATTCAATTTTTATTTTTAATTTGTTGCTTATAGAAGGGGATTTCTGAATGGGCACAATAAGGAAAAAACTACGTCCTAAGGCTTATTAAGGAAGAGAACAAGTAGTCATCAGAGGGTTCAGTGCGGAAGGATAAAATTGGGGGAAGATAGACGTAGGAGTTGAGATCTTTGAACATTTGTTAGTAAAATAACCATCCTCTTTAGTGAAGTTTCATTTCCTGATTTCTTTATCAGATTATTCATTTAATTATGGATGGATGGTCATGAAACCAAAAGTGAGTCTGATTGCTTGTACAAAAATGCATTGAGCAGTTGGCGCCCAAGTGATGATTGCGAAAATATGTGGATTAATTAAAAAAAACATTCAGCTTAAATAATATCAGAGTTTCTGCTGATCTGGAAAATCTGGCAGATACATAATGAGCCAAATAACGAGTGAAAATTGACTTTTTTATGTATTTCACAGGAAAGTGTGGCTTTACGATGATTTCTCTGCATGAGTTAGTCCAAAATGTTTTGTGTTAAGTTCCACTCGAGTATATGAAGCGCTGGTGGTCGCAAGGTTAACTTTGGGGCAGGAGACAACTCACGTGGTTCAACAAAATTAAGATAATGTATACTTGGAAAAATTACATGCTGACCACAAAAACCGTGAAGATTCATTGAATTGAAAATCCTGGGTCTAGTGTACTCCCCGAAAACATTGCTAAAGTGGATTCTCCCGCGTATACGAAGTCTAGTCTGTAACAAAGGTCGAATCATGCCAGCCGATAGATAATCATGCTGAGAAAGCTCAAGTTAATGAGGTTGAATTCTTCAACATTATGAGGTCAGTAGAAAGAAAGGCGACGCTAAAACTACGGACATTATTATCGAATGTCGACGTGAGGAAATTATGAAACATTTGACGCCATCAATATCTCACGCCTCGTTCGTGTAGGAAGAAATTCCGCCCTCAACGACTCTCCTGACCCGTTCTGAAACGAAAAGAAAAAAACAAGTCTTGCACTTTCTCTCCACTGGAGCGGAGGCAAGCACCTCGTTGCGCGCAAGGTCGATCTTCGCATTGTGAATATACAACCGCCTCTTTTGAACACAGAACATGCTGGCTTGAATTGTCCGAGTTTCCCATCAGTACACAAGCCGTTTGATGTGGCCCCCTCACGAATATCTTGGGTGTACCAGTCCACCTACTTCACCATCCAAGGACCTGCTCGACCCAGATAATAACTCTCGGACGTCTAAGGATGCTTTAGATCGTATTCAATTCCATTTACGTCGTTAATTACTCCTCCCGTAAGCAATTTTCGATGGCGTATACACATCGTATACGCCATACGCGTATTTATATTGTCGGTCGGGCATATAAATTTCCTCTAAAGGATAAATAGTCATTGATGCCTCTTCTTAATTCTGATTGAAGTTGCTGGCTCTCTCAAATTATGTAATATGCGTCGACTCTTTTCGTGCATGCACCCAATGTCATGTGCTTATTTTTCTTTTCTAAATCCGCTTGGCATTTTTCTTTGTCATCTAAGGATGGCTTGTAAAATTGGCAAAGGAATCAACCCACCAATATTTTAGGAAACTATTAAAGGATGGATAAAATCATTCGACAATTTCTTCAAATGAGATAAACTTTAATAATGACCAGGGTATCGATGTACCGGCTTCATCATCATACTATCTGATGATGATATAGTGAATCAAAACGGGGTAGTGATTTATGTCCTTATTTGTGGAAAATTGTGAATCTTTTTATCCATCCATAATGTTCAAATTCCACGAAATATTGCCTGAATCTTCTGAATTTTTTTTTAAATTATCTCTAAAAATTTCTAATCAATCTCGAATATTTTGAGCTAAACCGGAAGAAAGGGTTTTTAGTCTAAAGACTACACAAAGAATATGCTTGGCAGATCTTTTGTGTTCTGAATACTTACATTAATGGAATATTTTATTGGCATTGGACACTGCAGCAAACCCTCCGTCTTGTCTGCGAATGAACGTATGCAAAAAATAATAACCACTCTTGCACTGGAGGCTTTTGTCGTGCTTAATAATCCACTGTCACGGACGATTTATCCAACGTTGTCGCATTGGAAAGACTAACTTTTTAAACTAATATCACTGGAAAAGGAGCGCAAATGATTTGGCACGCATTCACGCGCTCGGGTTCTTCGACAAAGAGATGAGATTCACAATGAAGATAACCATCTCAATAAGAATGAGAGCAAAAGTACTACAAAAGCCTTCTTTTAATGACTGGTAAATAAGCAGGTCCAGCGAACTGTAACCTTTGGAACGAAAAAGGTTTGTCGGAGGCACACCAAGAAAATGACGACTTGCTATAACTTTCCGATATTTTATGTCTTTCTTTTTCATAAAATATCATTTATAGACAAGAATGGTCCTTTATTTAATGTTCTTTATGCAATGAATAACGACAGTAATTATTTATTAAGCTAATTATATTATTAAAGGAAATTCCTTATTAAAGCAAATGTCAAAGCAAAGCTATATATTTGGCATTGATACTTTATGTAATAAAGGTAATTTTCAATATAATATATCATCATAATATTACATTATCCTAAGTGGAACATTTTCTTGTAGAAAGATCAGCACTTAGGGGTGGTACGCGCCCTGCTCATGATTATATTTTATGTAAAATGTGGCAAGCATACACAATTACAAATATCGGTCGCCGACCGCTAGGCTAGACGAAAAATTGGACGGGAGAAATGGAGCCATAACAATAGGCTTGGTAATGGCCACGGCGGGTCTCTCTACACACTCTTCCAGAATTCATAAAAATGACTTATACCGCCCACCTGTTGCCAGTGGCGCAAATGACGTCAGTAGTCGGTCGCCTCCCCGAGTTGTAACTGCCGCTAATGTGGATTATATGTCTTTAGCCTGCCAGCCGTCATAACATGTTTTTGAACCGAATAAATTTTCGTGAATTGACGGCGTCAGCAAACCGTTCATTACTAATGGACCAGTTTTGAAAACATTGCAAAATCACTCCTTTGAATTTACTCGCTTACACAAAGCATGTCGAGTTTGCCCAGCGATTCTCATTTCTGGTGGTTGGCGCACCGCCGTGTCTGCTGTTTCGTTCGAATAAATCGGCTTTTCCGAAGGTCAACGCGTCCATCGCGACCCCCCGACTCAGTTGACTCACTGTATTCTGCCCCGCGAATCACCCATGGGCCAAAAACAAATGCAAATCAAGATTTTACTCAGAAACATTATAATGGATATCAGAAGGAATGTACTTATTAGTTCTCCCGAAAAAGTGTTTCCTCTCACTGAGTAACAATTAATGCAATCTTTAGTGACGCTGGCCCATATCATACGAAATAAGTCAGAGAAAATTGGATTTACTGAGATGAAATTGCGTGAAATTGAATTTGTAGTCATTTCTTCTCTCACATGGACCATTCAAACCTTTGTATCCGGTAATTTTCAAACTGATGACCACCATTTTTCAACGTAGTTGATATTTTTTCTCGGGACTACCTATATAAAAGCAGAAACAATGAGTCAAAGTCGTGATTATAAGCATTTCAGTGGTATAGTTCTTACATTGGAAATTTACTGCTGCTCTGTATCATAAAGTCTTTAATCATTTATTATAGGCATATTTAGAAAAATAATATGTCGTTTTAAGTTAACGATTAAGTAAAATACCTTAGGAAGAATATTTCAGAGAAATATTTATTAAGATTTCTTTGCTTTGTAGTTTCTCCCCTGACTTATCTCGTCAGCCATCACACACCATCAACTGCGTGATATAATAGGACCTAATTTTCTCTCCTTTTGCTACTTCTTTGTATAATTGTCCTGAGAAGTATTGAGCAATGTATTAATACGCATAAAATTCACCGAAATAAACCTCGACATTAAAAATAAAAAGATCTCATATTCTTAATGTTAATAAAATACCTGCCGCTTCCTGCTCTACTTTTCGAGACTCTTGCCAAAAAAATTAGAGACCGTTTTTCTTAGAATATGGTACAGAGGTACGCTCTAGTGATACATTATACTACAAAATGGGAATATAGGATGCACAGATCGCGTCAGAAATGAGCCGTTTTGGGAAAAAGTGGTGTAAGTCAGTTTTTTGTCATATTTTAGTTTGGTGCGGTGAAGAATTCCTATGCCTGTATCTGTTTAATACTCGATGTGTGAACTTTAAGCTTTTGTTATTTTCCACTAGACAGCATCATCTAGGGTGAGATATAATTGATTTTACTAATAACCTCACTTAAATAAAGTGATAGTTTTTACTTACACCATTCATGCTCTCAACGGTGTCAATGTAACGGCGTGTAGTTTGTATGTTTTGTTAATATTTTGGTCAAATTTATTTATTACTCACGATAATACTGTTTTTAAACTAAAAAAATAAAATATCTCTGTTGAATGAGTTTAATTTGCAAGTCTTGATACGAAAACAAGTAAACCAAAATCCTCAAAAATATATTTTTCGTGAATTTATGAGAGTTTCAGACACATAGATAATGTTTTTGCGTCATTCAGAATACTACATTTACTTCAGGCTTCTTTCAGCTGCCGAGACGTAAAAATAAAATATGAACATGGTTTATATTGTTTGATTGATTAATAAGTATGTAACCTTTATCGTAAATGAAAAGGAAAACTTTGTTATATTCCACCAATTTATTTCCAGGTACTACTAGTTTCGACGCAGCGGCGTCATCTTCAGGTACAAAGAGTAAAAGCAAAAATATGATCTTTATATACCATCCAGGGTAGGCGTTGGGGTGGGGGAGGAAGAAGGTTGGTGGAAGGGGGTGGAAAACCTCAAGTGGAAACCCTTCTACCGGAAAGTATGTAACGTTTTTTAGCTGAGATAAAAGTTTTTATTAGAGACGAACAGATGACAGAAATAAATCAGGAATATATTATTTTCCATTAGGTACCTGTGACTCTCTCCCAACGCGGGCGTAGTATCTCGATTCCACGTCTGAAGTAATCAATTTGTTTAGAGTTGAAGGAATCCTTGAGCCACGTTTGTATAGCCAGAAAACGCTATGATTTTTTGCATCAGCACAGTTTATATCTAGAAAAATATCGCTCAAACTACATTTCTTCTAGTTATAGTCTACTGAGTTGCAGGTGGCACTCTACAGAGAGCATTATAAACCGTAGAAGCTTCATAGATTTTTATTTTGCGTTCATTGTGAATTGTCTCAACGTAAAAATATCTGTTTTCTATTGATTCACGAAATTTTTAACGTTTGCTAAAAATATTTTAAGCGTTTTTTTCTTCTTTTTAAGTGTAAACTTCTTTAGGCGCACATCGCACAGAAAATTCTTTAGGCGGCAAATCGGATTCTGGGCGTCACGCTTTTTTTCTCACGTCACGCTTAGCATGCCGAATGCAAACTCAAGACAACGCTATATCTTTAACGGAGTAAGATGGCGTAGTGTTAAGAGTCGTCTTCCCACGTACCAAATGTCCCAGGATTGATTCCTAATGGTGGAGTTTTTTTAAATATATTATATTTATCAGAATATCGCCATAGAAGTTTACACTTCTCCCGTGTGGTCTTAAGCACACTTTTTTTGAACAGGTTTTTCACCGGAGGAGAGACAGAAGGAATACGGAGAGATCTTGAGGGGGCGGAAAGAGAATCACTTAATTATAGGTGTTCCAGATGTCGAATTAATGGAGGTTCATTCAAGTACACGGCCAAGGTCGGGTATGTGGTCTAGGCTCGCCCCTTGCGTTCAAGACCGTAACAATCTCAGTTTCTGCGCGCTGATATTGAAGGACGCTCCACACACAGGAAGTATGAAATACAGAGATTGAACGCACAGAATTCTGCAGGAGAGAAAGGAAACAGCCCAGTAAGTGGAACGGTGAGGTGTCGGATTCAAATCCAGGCGCGGTTCCAATGGTCAGCAGGATTTAAAATCTAAACGATGCGATTTTCCGGACTAACAGCGTGGGAAACTGCGTGTCCCTCAAGGATGGGAACTAGGTCTCCTATCCTAAATGTGTAGGTCTCACAATGCCTTAAGCTAACTAGGAAAAGAGATCTACCATTCAAAGTAGTGCGGAACTGGTCGCGCAGTAACTTGAACGAAGTCACCCGCTGACGATCACATAAATGTTTGAAATTCACAGTTAAAAGAAATCATTCGCTTGGATAGGGGTTCGAAGCCAGACACCTCAATATTGGTTGACGGCGGATTCTTTTTTTACTTCGTGTTTCAAACTCCGTATGTGTGATCAGTAGTGAGTGATTTTTACAGTTAATGCGAGGCCAGTTCCGCAGTTCTTCAAATTTGTCAACAACGAACACCCATGTTTTTAAAGTTGGGCTTTACCTCGTGGACTGTGGCGTTAAGCGCACGAACGCGGGTAGTTCAATGCATCATATGCATGGTACCATATGAGGACATCTCTCTCCTTAATGCCTCCATGAAATCCACAGTGCAAGAGAACGCCGAGGAAGAACAACTGGTCGGAACAATCAGCGCTGTGCTGTGCAGTTCGAATCCCAATACAGGAAACTTATGATTTTCACTGTGAATTTCACAAAGAGTTATAGCTACAGTAATCCACGATATCACTTATCCAATTATATTTACTTATTGCTTGCGACCACTTGCGATTCAAAGATGCTACTCACCGCTGGAAGGTGATACCTTGCATCGAAGCCGGTCGCGAGTATTGAATATTGCTGTGGACCCTGCGATGTCTATCTAAATTTTCATTCAAATGTTATTTTCGTTTCAGTTTCGCACACTTTTGTCCATCCGGAGCTGGATGAAGTTCCAGTAGTTTGAGGTGTAAAGGGAAGTATTTTATTTTTCGGGAGCAATCGCAATTTATCGAAAGATATTTTTAGAAAATTAGTGAATTTATCATTAACATTAGTCATCAATCCGAACATTAATATGCTGCATCCCTCCACTTCACTCCTCTCTCTGTCAACCTCTTTGTTCCTTCGATTCTTTCTTAATTATTCACTTTGACGTCCCTCATAATTTGCCTGATGTATTCCATTCTTCCAGTCTTCCTCCTTAAGGTAGTTTGAGCGAAAAATCACTTCACCTAGAATTTGATGAATTTGGCCCCATTTTAAAGAAACAACTCTCATCTTTCCAATGATATCAAAATATCAACCCCTTGCCGAACTACTTTTCGAGCAATTTGCCTGTAAATATAAGCTGTTTTACATGGGATAGATTATGGCTGACCGCTCCAGAGGGAGAATATTGAAGGAAATAGGAATTTATAACGCCTTGATTTCGTCAAAAAACTAACGGTGTGTAGATTGCATGTTTTCTCAACTATTTATTAAAAAAACAATCTATTGCTGACCACAGTAACGTTTACAAAATCGCAAAAAAACCTGCTGTTTTGAAGGGTTTTCAGCCATTCGGCGGGAACAAATGAGTCAAGTTAGAGACTTAAGTAGCTTTATTTATTTAATTACTTACCGAGATTTTTGGGCAAATATAACTATATCTTTGCGCCATTAATATTACAATATTTATTTCGTACTTCTTACAGATGCTGAAATCAAAGAATAAAATTTGAATATGGTCTCCATTATGACTAGGGATCTATCTCACTCAAACCACCTTAATTCTTTTCATCCATCCATTCCTCCCTCCAATATTGTTTGCATTAGGTGGCTGTTTCGCAAATTGGTCAAATAAGTTTTTCTCTCCTTCTGGAATGAGTTTTCATCGTTAAAAAAAATCCGATACCTGACAATCTTGCAACGGAATGATCACATCGGGCACCGCAGACCGGTATAAACCCATTTGCGTCGCCGCAGTTTTACATCACAATGCATATCGTTTCGTTTCCTCACCGCTCGACACTCAACGACTACACTGCGCCAAAGGGAAAGGTCGAATGGACTGGGCAGCGAGAGGTTAGGTGGGTGAAAAGAGAACAATGAAGACGAGCAAAGCAAGGGGCAATCACCCATGCCAGTGTGCCACTTGGAGAGAAGGGAGGAAGGCCGGTTGGTGGGAGAGAGGGTTGTCGAGGAGTTGGGAGTCGGTGGGGGGGAGGGAAGGCCTGCAGGGGGGGGGAGGGGGTGGTGGTGGTGTGTGTCGGTGGGTTGAAGAAAGGAACCGGTTCTCGAATGGGATTAAGGAGGAAAAATGAGGCGCTCTTTAGATCGTGGGATGGGGCGTCGAATGGGACACAGGAGTACGAGGTGGCAGTTTTTGCTCAACTGTGGTGGCTCCAGTCGAATTTCGGTGAGGGGATAGTAGTGTACTATACTATTGGTAGCATATCTATAGTTTGTTGCATGCTAATGAGGTCTCGCCTCCTTACAAGCATTAGCGATTTATGCTAATTGCATCATTAGTCGTAGTTACACTAACTTTAGGAAATTGACTGCCGAACCGATAGATTTAAAATGTCATTTTTCCCACGTCCAATAAGGGATCATAATAGTTGCGATAGATCAATCATATGAAACTTCCACCCTCAATAGGTAGAGTAGAATCTTCACTTGTGCTTAACAACACAACATCGTTACTAACACTTCACACCGGTCGATATGTCCGGCATTATTTTATTTTGTTCTCTGCATGAAGTAGCATCTCGTAGCATTCATAAATTAACAGTATCTGTAATATTAACCACTAGATGTGTGTATAGCATTGTTCTGCATGTTTGCATGTTCATTAACGAATCACTCTCCCAGTTTCTGGTTGGACTACGCACTGTTCTCCTGACTGCTTTTTGGCCTGCGCCTAGCGTCAGGGGGAGCGTGCGAGGTTCTGACTTGTGCTGGGACGAGTGCTGCATGCCTGGTGTGGAATCACCCCGTGCCAAACACCCTAGTGGTGGCTTGCACGGTACTTCGTAGATGTAGATGTAGGGTATAGTGTATTGCATGTTGGTGACTACTCACCCCCTGCTACACACCCTTGAGATGGCTTACAGGGTTTTTGTAGATGTAGATATACACTTTGAAAATTAACGAAATTATATTATGACGTATACATAACGGCGATACCGATAGGTAACTGGTCTAGGATGCCCACTTTGACTTTGATAGAACAGCATTTCGCTATACCTGTCGGCGTTTTCAAATTTTGTTTTCATAGCCCGAGTACATTACATTTTTTATTACTTTGCATAAATAAGAGTGAATTAATGTATGTTAATTAGTCTTTCACATGTAAAATACCGGCGATAAGAATATATTACTGGTCTACGACTCCGACATTGTAATGATTTCGCCATATCAGATTTTTTGCTGTTCTTGGTTGAAGCCCTGTATATTTTTGATCGTTTATAATGTGGATAAGTGTAGTGATAAAGACGTACATGTTTTACACTAAAGGTGTTATTTCACACTGTGTGGATACTTTGTATCTCCTTCTAAAGTTTTCTCGTTGTAGAAAAGGAAGAAACAATTGCTCAGGCATTTCGGAATAAATTATATATGTATATGGTTAAATATTATAAAATCATAGTTGCTAGGTGTTTTTAGTGGAAATATCAAGTTTAAGCCTTAAGTTTATTATTTGATGTCAATAGTGCTGAAACGTTTTCCCTGCAGTGGTTATTTTTGCGTCAATTTTTTATTACTCGTGATATTTAACGGAGAGGTATTCACAAATCCAACTTCAAATCCCTCCAAATTTGCATGTACCCTCTTGAAAGTAAATGTCGGAAGAAGAGTAAAGGAATTGAAGGGGTGAGAAACTCATGGGGTGTATTTCACTTTATACCGGTAATTATTTAATGCAATGCTTACCCTTATTCCTTCGACTAATAATACTTTCGATGCAATTGTCTTAAGGCCCATGAGGCAATAATTATCTATGCACGGCTTCACACATGGAAATTACTTCAATAGCAGCACCATTATTAGTCACTTACGAGTAGTACCTACGTCCATCTTTTAGCCTCAGCTGCTATGGCATTAAGAGTTAAAATTGGTGGTAATGGTATTATATAGACCATGGTTCACACTCCCTCGGAAAATAGACTTAGCAAGCCAAAATAGTAAGTCTTCTATTTTGCCTGCAAGTAGCATTTCCATTCTGCGATTAGAATCTGCGATTAAATCCCGGGGTGGGGTCACAGTTCCTTCTTTCGCATTGTCGTTGTCGTTATCCAAAACAAAGGTGCATATGCACCTTTTCCAAAACAAAAACCTTTTTTATGAGCAATGCTCTCTGTTACTGTCCTGAGAACGAACTCAACATATTAAAATAGGGATTTAAATCACCTTGACAAAACTTTAAGAACGCCGATCTCGTTTTTGCTCTCACAAGCGCCATTTAAAACTAACGATAACGCGATCAAAAGCATAATGGAGAGCAACGATCACGTGACTGTGAGCGGGGACAAAAAAAACTCAAACAAGGAGTTAATACTCCAAAGAAAAACTTATTATTCCCTATGAAAACGTGCATTTTTACATGGAATTGTTACTTAGTGTTAGATATTACCTCAAGGTAAGACTTGTGAATGAAATTAAACTTGGTTAGGTCCATTGAATAACTTATTAAACTACGCGTTTTGACGGATGCCTTCAGGTACATATCTGTTGATAAACAGTTTATTTTTCCAAGGGACAATGTGCCTGAAGTTGTGAGCTTTGAGATCGAAACGCGTGGTACAATAAATTATTCAGTTTTCAGAACAAAGTTTCATTTATTTAAGTTTATAATGCTATTACAACACATCTCGCTACATATTGTTGAATGTAATTGTAAAAATTGTGACAATTATTGTTTCTCATAATAAGAAAGAGAATTATTATCATCCTAATTACGCTTTATAGATACCCATGCGTATATTTCAGGTAACGTACACAAATTTATGAATCAGATATGGGTTTTAATTCTTTTTGAGTGTATTTTGAACAAAGTGTTGACCGAGGAACATTGGTTTTAAGAGTTTCATACAATCCTCACGAAGGAGTCCTGATTCTTGGGAGCGGCTAAGGAATGGGGTATCTCGATGAACTACTACTCCTCTGGGTGGGTTATGCGGTCGCTTCATAGCGCAGTGGCGAGTGGAGATTGTCTTTTAATGGAAGCAGCGTGGAGGTGGAGAAGTGCATTGCCTCACTTCATATATTCCGCGTGGCAAAATGGGCCGCGGTCTCGTTGCTGGAGCTAGTCAGCGGGGTGAAGAGGTCAGTCAAGCCCTCTGTGTCGGTCGTGAGCGGTCGTCGTGCCGGGATTACCCTCTTCAAACAGTTCGTCCTATCGTCGTATGGGCATTAATTCGTTCGCTGAAAGCTGCGAAGAGATAAAATCGCGTCTTTCACTTGCATCTTATTTTTACTTTCCGTAAATAACTTCTTCCTCGTTCGTTATAAAAACTTGAGCGACTTACTGGAACGCATTCCCCCCACCAGCGTCAGGGAATGTTGTATTATTTAGCGTAAAACACTGCTTAATTTATTCCCAGTTCGAGTGGATGGTGGAGGAATATAAGATTGCATTCGGAAGAATTCTTGCAAAATTTATTTTCCTTCCAGACAATTCTGGTAGTTCGTAAGACCCTGTGCTTCCGATAAGCCACTTATCAACTTGCTATCATGTTTCCCAGGGGCTGAACCAACAGAGTATGACAGAAACACCCTTTCTCTGGGTGGAGGAAAAAAACCAAGGCGGGACTCGAACCCAGCGACCCCTGGGAAACATGATTCCAGTAATTCTATAATGCCGATACTTAATTCATTAATGGTTTCATTCCAGTTCTCATCGAATGGTATGATAGGTCACTAACATGACAAAGGCCAAGTACATACGAAGTTAGGAATCAGAATTGTTGGTTTTAAGAGAATGTTGAAAATCTGTGCCTCTCGGAATCTTGACCTTGAACATTGTTACTGCTGTTAAAAATTTGTTTTTCCCTCGTTGAGTTTTTTAGCTTGCTAAATTTCCGTAAGATATACTGAAATTCGATGAAGACTTCAAATGAGCTTCAATCGAAGTTCGGTCCAATCGGTGAGGATAGTGCTCGCCTTGTGCCAAGCTCAATGCCGTATGAAATCATACATTCAGTTCCTTTCCCTGTCAAGCATGTAGTTTCTTTGAAAGATCTTGTTCCCAGAAAACCACAAAACGTGAGTATAGCATGACGGGTCCGGATAAGACCATAGTGAATTTAAACCCGCGGCTTCTGTTCAGTTGGCATACGGTCAACTCACTATACTAACACGTTGTCATTATAAAATTATAGTTTATAATAGTTATAGGCCATTTTAATTCCAAAATAAATTATGGCTATATGTTTGAATTGTATGCCTCTGAAATCGTCTCATATATCTCCAGCTCTAATTAAATTTACCTCAATGCCTTCAATGAGAAATTTACTTTGGAAAGACATTTACAGTTGGATGACAATGTAAAACCAGAGAGGGCCTAATTTCTTCGGAGAATAACTTCAAATGTCAATTTTATGACTTATTCCTAGATGTGTTTGGTATGCAGATATTAATGTGTTTATTTAGCCAAAGATTTAGAGTGGAGGCCAATGGTGGAAAAGATTACAAAAAAAGCATTTAAAACATTGCATTGAGTGATGGGAGACGCCAAGGGGAGCAGTGTAACCACAGGTGAGAAGGCATATAAGACCCTGATATGACCCATTTTGGAATATGTGTCAGTAGCGTAAGACCCACATGAAGAAGGGCACATCGCATCAATAAAGAGGGAACATGCAAATAAAGGCGGTCAGGTATGTAATGAGGAAACATAGAACGACGGAGAGATTAACAGAAATGCTAAAAGTACTGGGATGCGAGTCTTTTCGAAAAAGAAGCAGACTGTATTTTTCTACACACTTAGATAAAAATGAGTATAGTGAGAACTAAGGAAGGAGGTGGGAAAGTTGAATTACACAGCAAGGAATGATCATCAACAAATGTAAAAATAATTCATTTCTTTGGGAACAATTGAGGATTGGAGCTGTCATATCGGTCTGCGGAGGTAATCGAACCCTTTCCAAGAAATTTCACAATTATTAAGAAAAAGTGCAAAAACATTTCCTGGAGGATTAATTTTATAAAATATATTTTATTGATAATTTTTTGCTGACTACAATTTTGTGCCGTGGGAGGTTTATACTCCTGAATTGTACAAGCTGAATTTTGTTGACAATCTCTATGCACGTTACCACCTGGAATATGGCCAACTTGTAGCATTTCCTGCTTAATAATTATTATAATTCTGAATGCTGAGCCGTCCATTTTGGGAGGTTGAACACTCTCACCGTGTGGAATAGCAAATGGTAGTGAGGGCTCCCTCCGTGAAGGCAGCTTGCGAAGTGTGATTGTGAGCCTAGTAAAATGGGAGGCCCTGGCGGTTCAGACACAAGGAGGCTCCGGTATATAAAGGCATGCCTGAGTGGTTCTTGGCAGGTTATTTAGTTCGGTGGTGTCGACAGCCTCCGTGAAATGAGAGATAGATACACCATCAGAGGTCGCTGCCTCCTTCGGATCTACCCTGCCCTTCGGCCGCCGTTCTTCCGACCTCACGGTAAGCTTCTCTTATCTACTCCACCACCCTATCTACCACATCCCCTCCCCCTTCCGAAGGTGTCCACTTGATTGACTTTGGGGTTGGTTGGCGTACCCGATTAAAAGGCAATTTATTCCGAAGTCTGTGCGTTCTTCCTTACCGCCGGCTCGGAGAAATATTTCATTGCTTGAGCTTTCAATCCTTATGTATCCTCTGCATTTAAGGTGATTTAAGCGGAAAATCACTTCACCTAGAATTTGATGAATATTGCCTCATTTTAAAGAAACAACTCTCATATTTCCAATTATATCAAAATATCAACCCCTTGCTGAACTACTTTTCGAGCAATTTGCCTGAATATATAAGCTGTTTTACATGGGATAGATTATGGCTGAGCGCTCCAGAGGGAGAATATCGAAGGAAATAGGAATTTATAACACCTAGATTTCATCAAAAATCTAACGGTGTGTAGATTGCATGTTTTCTCAAATGTTTATAAAAAATAATCTATTACTCACCACAGTAACTATTACAGAATCGCAAAAAAAACCTGCTGTTTTGAAGGGTTTTCAGCCGTTTGGCGGGAAAAAATGAGTCAAGTTAGAGACTTATGTAGCTTTATTTATTTAATTACTGAGATTTTTGGGTATATATAACCATATATTTGCGCCATTAATATTACAATATTTATTTCATACTTCTAACAGACGCTGAAATAAAAAAATTAAATTTGAATATGGTCTCCACTATGATTACGGAACTATCTCGCACAAACCACCATAAGTAAATGTGTCAGGAGCAAGCTTGTAATGATGGTCTGTCGCGGCCGATATACCGGCTGGTATATCGGTACCACTTGAGGACAGCAACCTTCTGTACGTTGCGGTTTAATTTATCCCTTTGTAGCATATCTCCGAATACAGGTATTTGTTGCCAGACCCATATAGGTATCGGGCCGTCACATATTAATCTCAAGAGCCCAAGTGGGGATTGATTCTTAATTTCTTATTACTGAATAGACTACAATAAGAGTGGAATCAATCTGAAGCTACTCGTCGATTACCTCTAACAGTAATTCTATCCGCATGCTCCTTTGCTCCTCGTTTTTAGCGTAAAGATGTTGACAAGTGCTTTCGGGGAGGTATAGAGACGGTGGAGTCGGAAGTGCAAGCGAAGGCCATTTAACACTCAATGCAGCACTGACGTGGTATGAATGGAATGAGCAAAAGCCGGAAAACGCATAAATGCTAATTACGTACGGGAAGCTTTCATTTTCAGTCATCGGGAAACCACCCCTCCTGTACATTTATTCCGAGAACCATTCAACATTTGAAAAAAAACTGCGCCTGGATCCCGCGCATTCAGTAATAATGCAACTACGCAACGGACGTCTTGCTCGGAATCGACCTTCACTTTCGTTTCGCTTAGTGTCTCACACGCGTCGATTTCCAGCGATGGAAGATTTTCTCTCCGCGATGGGAATCCATCAGCGTTGCTCGTCCAGGCTTTCATTCAACTTCTCACGTGTACTCACGCACGGGATGGGATTCCGCTAAAGGCAGCGGTGCCACGCGCGTAAGACCGTATTCGGTAGTGAGACGTCGTAAAAAGATTTGCTGGTTCTCTCTCACGCAGGGAAACGGATATCGATTGGGAAAAAGAGGAGCGACGAAGGAGTTGTGGGATGTTATTATCTTCAAAATCAGAAGACTATAATGAAAGTGCAAAAGAAAGGGACGGTCTGAAAAATCGGTGCCCCGCAGGAGAAGAACCACTTCTCGTCTCGAGGAGTGTTTCGGGATGATGCGATTGATATAATCGCTTCCTGCCAACTCTGGTTTCTGCGTCCTTGAGAGGGAAGGATGTGATGGAGCGTAGGACGATGTCGGAAGCTTGTTTCCTTCGAGCCTTGCCTTATATGCTCCAGTTTATTAAGTTTCCGGCGCTGAAACCTCCTCCAACCTACTCATGTTTTCGCGCTATTTAAAGCGGGAAGATCAATTAATGTGGGAATAATACGCTGAGGTGTTCTTTGAAAGATTATTTAGTGAAATTTCCGTCGCCTGCGTCTTTAATTTCCACTGTTTCAAGGATTAAAACTTCTAAGGTGCACAAGAATCACTAATTATGTGTTGTTACCTCCTTCGACCCTTACCTTATATGCTCTTGTTTATTAAGTTTCAGGCGCTGGTTACTCCTATAACCTAATCATGCTTTTGCACTTTTAAAAGGGAGGAGATCAATTAATGTGGGAATAATTCCCTTAGGTGTTCTGTAAATAATTATTAAGAAAATATTTCGTCGCCCGCGGCTTTGATTTTAACTGTTTTAGTGATTGAAACTGCTAATAAGGCTTTTAGATTTGCAAAATAATTCCTGATTATATGCTGTTATTTCTTTCGAGCATCACCTTATATGCTCTTGTTTATTAATTTTCCGGCATTAAATCCTCCTCCATCCTACTCATGTTTTGCGCTATTTCAAGCAAGAGAGATCAATTCTTGTGGGAGTATTAGGCTTAGGCGCTCAGTGGGAGATTATATAGAGAAATTGTCGTCACCTACGGCTTAAATTTCAACTCTTTTATTATTCATGACTGCTAATAACGTGTTCAGGTGAACATGAATTCCTCATTATACATTTTAACGTTCACAGTAGACTAAACTGCGTGCATAGAAGAGGAAACGAACATCCCTTAAGTATAAGATAAACTATAAAAAAATCATTTAGTGACATTTCATAACTTATTTAAGTCTTAGTTATTTATTTTTACGTAAATATGTATTGAACAAAATATTTTCACTGGGAATAGAACGGTTTTCCGTGAAAAGTAAACAGAAGAGTTATCTTATTAGAAGAATTTTATAACCGATAGCGATTAGAAAAGATGCCGATTTTATGTATAGGAAACCATCAAAACAAGTTTTAATCTCTCTCGTTTGGGACATATTGATTATACAAGATTCCACGCCTATAAAATTTGGGTACAAAAACTGGTAAAATACCGCGTTTTGAAAAAACAAGAATGTTTTCTTTATCATGGTAGTAATGGATCACCTACAAATGCAACAATTGGGCTGGTGAATCAGAACGTTGTTCATAAATTGAAAGAATCGGCTGCATGTCATGGTTACCCAGGACTTCCACCAATATCACAAAAAAATCAAGGCTAGAATACCGGCTTTTACGATCTCACATACTTTGCCCGGCATCGGTAAGGGAGGGGCCGATATGCAGTACTGATAGGAAACTTGCAGCGACGATGTTGAGCAGAATTTATTCTTCTTCCAAGGCCGGTGCCGAAACATTCCAGCCAACTTATCCTACAGCATTTTGGTTGGCTTGGGAGGTTGTTCAGTTGCTTTTTATTTGCGGAAGGAACAGACAAATGAGGTCATTTGCAACCTGAATAATAAGCAGGTTGGCAGATGACTGACGGACCATTTGGGGTGAGAAGAAGGTTGGCGAGAAACCCGGCATCGGCATTAGCCTGACAGATTTTTATTAAATGAGCAACTAAGCCACCAAAACAAGTCTCTATTTGTGTCCCTACTTTTTTTCTAGTGCCTTCTCTTATTCGCTATCCCGTCATCCCCTCCCACACGGCCTAGTGACTGCTCAAAGGGTAGTATGTAGATAGCATTCATGCATGCGTAACCATTTCATCATTCCCTTTCGGTGTAGCTGAAGTCGAAGAACTTAGGTATTCCTGTTTAGCCTAGAAATCTGGCTCTCTTTTAATTATTTCTTCCATTATGTCCTGTCCCTGCATATCTATTTCGCTTCTATTTAATTCATGCATTGCTTCGTACACGCTATTCTATTCTTAAGACTCCTAATATTTATCCTCCTAAGAGTCTCTTCCACCACATTCACCCATGGCTTTCACGGTCCACCACTTTCTCTCGTCCTATTGATTCAACTAGCATAAATCTATTTAGCTATTAGACTATCATCCATTCTCTCAACATTCTCAACATGGCTGAACCATAGAAGTAGGCTCCTTTCATATAATATAGTATGTATATCACATGAGCATCTGATTCACACTCTTTCAGTGTAGTATGTAAGTTTACTCAACTATCGCAAAAGCTGGATAATATTGGTCGGCTGTTTGGAAATCTGGTGACCGTCAATTGATATAATTTTCACCATTTAGTACCCAGCGTTGGAATTACCAAACATTCAACTAGAGGTTCCGAGGAGCCCGGAGTTTACCGTACCGTACGCCGGGGCGGCACACTACACTTTGCATTCAGGCGATAGAGAGCGAATTCACTCTGTGGATTTGAGAAATGGAGACAAACTTTGAGGATCGCAGGACCAGCCAAGGTATTACCTTGTCGGGTTCACCCGAAAGTGCACTAAAGCGTGAAAATTCTACGGAGGGAAAATCATTCGCCTTGTCCGAGAATCGTTCCCAAGTTACCCGGCATCGAGTCCCTGTGAGTGGATATCGTCGCTCCGTGAAGAAATCGAACACTATTGAGAACCAGAATTGATGTCCATGTCTCCGGGATCGGATGTCAGTAGGAACACTCGTCACCCAATAACTGATTCTCCCAGGTTTATTATTTAGGTGAATAAAAATTCTGGGAGGCGCGCACAATGAATCTATCCTTTTTAAGGTGTTTGAAGCGATTTATGTTCATGAACAGTTTTGCTTGAAATTTTGCATTCGTGTTCCTATTTATAATATCTATAGATAAATGAGATAAAAATGCATCACACCGATTACGTTTTTTGTCAATTCAATTTTATTTTACCGTGTATCGTTGTGTCACATGACACATATTTTGTAATACTTCAATTAAATACGTTCAGGGTTTCTTCTAAACGCAAAATAATACATTTCTCATTATTTGAATAGTTATTTACAAACATTAAGGTGTCAATCTGGTGCCAGTATTCGAAAAAAAATTACATATTTTAAAAATATAATTTTCGACTGAATTTCGAATACTGCGCGGAAAAGTCGAGTAATTACATGCTTTAATTAAGTAAAAATGCTAAATATAATCCTTCTATCGTTTCCATTACTCCCCATATGCTGAGTTACAACGTGAAAATACATGTAATCCGGTGAAATGTGGTCCAAGAATTCTTTTTTCGACTTGCCTTAAAAATATTAAAGTGCGCGCTCAGTGAACCTCGATCACCACCATCCTTAAGAAGGAATTACTTGAGAGAAAGCTCCACCTTTATATATTCTTCCCAGAGACCCTCCCCTCCACCCTTTCGTACAGAAATCATTGCGGAAACGAAAAGAGTCACAACTTCATGCCGGGAATTCACCGTGAGTCGTCGTCGGGAGGCATATCACAAAAGGCACCACTGTTAAAATGGGCGTGCGAGATCAACGACGTTTTAATTTATTCCCCTCGCATGAAGAAAAGGAAGAGTGGGAGAAACGGAGAGATTTTCATGTGGCGGGTGGGAAGGGGAATCAATAGCCCCCTTCTTCTCTGTCCCCCGTGTTGAAGAACTCTCCCCCTGGGCTCTTTCTCTCTCCCACAATGGGATTGGCGGGCACCGGGTGTGTGCGTAGTATACCTACCTACCCGTGGCGAGCGTGGGAAGGCCGCTCTCGCTGGACTCCTCGAGAGGGCGAGCATGAGTCGAAGAGGAGTTGGGAGGAGGAGTGAAGGAGCGGTTTCGTGCGGAGAGACAGGCGATATATATCGCCGTCCTTTTCTTGTGTTTCGGTGCGACTCCCTTGGATCTGGGGTGGGGATGGTTAGGTGGGGACGGGATGGAAAGATAAGATGACGGGATTTTTATATTTATTTTATTTACAGGTTGCATTTCAAATAGGGACCTGCCGGGTGGAAGTGTAAAGAAAAATTACAGAAATTTAAAACAATATAAATGAATCGACAAACACAATTACACTCGAAGGTAAATGAAAAGTATAAATTAGTTTTTTTTTCACATATATTTCTTAAAACAAGACGACCTAGCTTTCGACGAAGCTCGTCATCATCAGTTCCTGATGATGACGAGCCTAGGTCGTCTTGTTATAATAAGCCTATGTGGAAAACCTTAAGTTATACTTATCATTTAAAATGCTGAGAAAATTCTACGAAGTCATGTCCGAGACAACGGAGTGCACTTGAAGGATTAATTTTATCTAAGTTCTTTTAAACATGTACTCCTAAAATGTTTTAAAGACCTAGGAAGGAGCTCTAAAAGTTCTTCAGGCAGGCGGTTCCAATATGTTATACCCCTGTTAAGGAGGTTCCGCCGCGACTGTGTGAGTCAAAACAAATACTAAATTCCACATTTTTTATATTTTGTCAAAAAATCCAGCTTTCACTGATGCAATGCGTTACCTATGGAAACCCAAAAGTAAGGAACAAAATATGCAGATTATTCCACGAATGTATTTTAAATGAGCACTTTTTTCCAGCCATAGGAGCCGACTGCAGCGCCATTTCCTAAGAATTACCGAATTTTGACTTTAATTATGGCATTAATTCTTCAATAACTATAAAAATAAGGTGGTAAGATGCCTGGATTTTATTTTTATTCAATTTCTCTAGATAATTTCCTTCTTAGAGACAGTTTTCCACGAAAATGGCATTTGTATTTTATGGAAAAATACTATTTTTCCCCGTGTTTCTCTCATTCCCCCATTGAACACCATGTCATTTCAAGTTCAATTATAGAATAAAATAGCCTTGAAAGGTATTATTTTGTTGCTCATATCAGATAAAAGACAAGTTTTTCTACAAGTAGACAGAAAATGGCTAAAATGACATTTGAGTCATTTTACGGTGGACTTACCTTAAAAAAATGAATATTCGGGAGCGTTGGTCTTTCGAGTTCTTCATTTTATTTTACAAGGGTGATCAAATCTGGTAATATAATTTGTATTCTCCATTCCCTCTGTTTATTCCTTCCGTCCTTTGTCTCCGGAGACAAGTCTGTATACTGCGCCGAGTCTGTTTAGTTTCCTTCTCGTTTCAAGTGAGTTCCATGATAATAGTTTTAGCATTTCCTCAACGCTATTCTTTCGCCTTTGCCGAGCCAATACGTACCTGACGGCTTTTCTTTGATTTACAACCTTATTTTAGAGTTTCCGCAACAGAGGAGCTTAAGTAGTTAGCGAAGGGGTGTGTGTGGATAGAAGTAGAAATGAATCTTATCTCACGATTCGTGAAGGTTATTCCACCATTCGATAAGGTAGTTTGAGCCTGGTTTTCCCTTGTTATGATGGAAGATGTATTCGACTTTTATTTTTGTATGTAGGCTGTAGAATGAAGGATGAAGTAAATATAGTAGGATTTACGATACAGAAACCCCGTTTTATATGACTGAAATTCTTAGTAAGTAATTAATTAAAGCAGTATATACGTTTCTTACAACCGTTACAATAACAACCTTACGTATTCGGTCGGTGATGCCACTACTAACGCCAAACACAGGTATTAAATCGAAAAAAGCTGGCGAAAATTAATTTTTTAACTTTATTCATAGAAATTCAGAATGGTATATACCAACTCTACGGGATATGGCCAAATATGTAGGCTACTAGAAGATTGGTCTTACAAGTAGTGATCAGTAAAATTCGTCAAACTTGAGTAGAGCGAGGTATTTAACCCGTAAAATCGACATGTTTTGGTGAATATTAGCTAAGTGAAAGAAGGTGCTCCGGCCACAAGTGCAAATTGGATAATCACTACGGGGACTCTTATCTTTAAGCACCATATTCCCTTGATTTTGTTTCCAAAAATTATTTTTTAAACTTCTTATTTTTTGCAAAGTTGCGCAAAATTTACGAAAATTTTGAAATAAAACTATCGATATTGTTTTGCGCTAAGCTATCCCATGCTGACATTAAGGCGTTGACTAATTCAGTATATTACATATTAACAATAAAGTGCAGAAAACTCCTTCCTATGTTTGCCTATCTGACGTTCACATCGTGTTAAGTCCAGCACTGGCGCGTTTTCTTTAGATTTAGAGGTGCCTAGAATTCAGCAGTCGACCACGAAACTTGAACCGGGATACAACCCGCGAGGTTACTCACCGTGTGAAATAAAATATAAAAGCTACGAGTCCGAGACGAGAGACGAGTATCTTCGCAAAACTTCGTGCCGCTAAGCGATTGTGAGTGGGGATATGGGGAGACGTAACATTGTTGCTTCCGGAAATGAAATCGAACTCCGGAACCTTCTTCGAGCAAAGCATTCTCTTTTCTATTCCGTGACCGTCCGACGACTTTGAAATAAGGTGCTGGAAATAAGTATAGGGTGCAAGGAAGGCAGGCGGGTGGAATCGTTTTTCGGGAAGGGGGAAGAAGATCGTGGTGCTGGGATTGAAGCAGGGGAGGAGAATCTTATGGTAGCGCTGCGTCGCGAATATTATTTCCAGCATTAGGATTGGTACATGGGGAGAAGTTTGAAAAGATAAAACACACTATTGTCGACATGTTTTCAGCGAGTGTTGGATGAATTGAATTCCCTCAAACACTTTGCATTATATTGATAATTAAAATCTACTGACAAATAAAATGTTACTTTTATTAAAACAGCGGTACCTTACAGGAACTTGAATAATTAATCTACCTCACATGTCCATTGAGTTCTGACTAATCATTCCAAAAAAATTATTTTTAATAACCCTACATTTAACTCCAAAAAAAACCCAGTGAAAATGACGATTTTTGACCTATAAAAAACGTGTAGCTGACTTAATTGAGCAAGTGGCCACCCTACTATGTGTAGATTAATAGAAATGCTAGATACCTCTTCTATGCGTGTTGAGAAGGTTCCGCCGCGACTGTGTGAGTCAAAACAAATACTAAATTCCACATTTTTTATATTTTGTCCAAAAAATCCTGCTTTCACGGATTATAAGTAAGGAATCGATAAAAATATTTTAGGAACTGAGCCCGGAAACCACTCCAAAAGCATAACACTGCCGTGGTCAACGTGGGCATCTTACAACGTGGGCATCTTACAACGTGGGCATCTTTGTTAGACCGATCGGTATTGCCGGTACAGCTCCCGCAAATGTCACTGGCGCAGACCTGCGCGGCAAGGAGGGGAGGTAGAAGTGGAGGGGGTGAGTGGAAACGACGGAGGGGAAGAGAGGGAGGTAACGAGAGGGAGTGAGAGAGGCAGGGGCACCAAACTACTTCGCGAAAAAGGCACCAGGCACACACACACACAATGCTAGTGGTTAACATCACCCGTCGCATCTTTGACGTCTCATTGTCAGTGTGAGACGGGTCGAAACGGGACGGCAGGTAGTTCCGATTTTTTTTGTGATAATGGTGATTAATTCCAATTTTCCAAGTCCTCTTGTTGGCAGCAATCGGAAAGATTTTATAATCGGCCCTCCACGCTAAATATTCTTTCTTCCCCGTTTCACAGGATTTCACAAAATTCCTCAGCTCATGTCCCAAAATCGTCGGCTGCGTAATGTCATGAACTTTTGCGATATACATTTTTTTTACGTGATGGTATCGTTTCTTTTCGCACCTCTTGTAGCTCACCTCTGTTCCAGAGGCCAGGATGTGAAAATTGTTAAAGAGTGGAAGTTGGAGATGGGGAGTGTATTCTGTGAGGTTTTCGGTGGGAGGAGCGTGGGGAAAGTGGTATGAGAGAGGAGAGAACGAGAAGGTAGAAAGGACGTCATTCAGAGTTTTATGGTCAGCCCTTCCTTTTGCTTCCCTCTTCCTCTTCTCTATTCCACTTCCTTCCTTTCTTTTCGCCCCTCTTTTGTTCCTCGAGCTACTCAATTTGCCATATGACCGGACTCCATGCAGTCTACGAAACGTGGGAAGCAAGTCCCTCTTCCTTCTGCTATATCTGCTGCAAAAGAGGAACCTCCCTCGTCTTTGACTCCCTCCCCTGCCTTCGGACTGAAGCATGAAGACGCCCGTAAAATCCTTCCTCCTCTTCTCCCCCGGCACAGATGTGCTATCTCGGGTTCAGTCGCCTCACCCCGCCGAGATCACATCCGTGGCAAATTTTTTTTATGTCCGCTAAAATACGGAATTGCGTGGGGGGGGGGGAGGGCAGCGCAATAATTTCTTATTAGATCTCGCTTTACTGGACGATTGTGCGAGGCATCATGGAGCCGAGCCGAGGAGTTTTCACAAGTGAGCGTTGATGTGGTCGACCGTCATCTCATTCTTCCCTATAGATGTAGCACTTGTCACAGGTTTCTCGTGGTATTAAACACTCTCGTTGCGAATCCCGTCAGTTGACGAGACATAAAAACACCTGAGGAATGTGGCTGACAGCGGTTTACGAGCCTATTTTAAGATTGGCGTTCACAAAGTTTGTCACGTATTTTGGTGAAAAAGTTAATTTAAAGTACCTGTTTCATTTCTCAATTTTACAATAAATTATTTTATTTGATTATTTAGCATTGTTTGTCAAAGAATTTAATCATTACGCTCAGCGATTTTCGAAAATAGTGATATTACAGAACGAATAACTCCATTCATCGCTCCTTCGGTGGATTTGCCGTTTTCAATTTGGCAGCGTGGTGGTCTGGTTGTGGATGGGTGCGAATCGTAGAGGGATATCGATTTCAGTCGAGTGATGAATGGTAATACTCAATCGGCCATGGAAATATCTATATAATTTCACTATTTTTTTAAAATATAAAGTGCATATAGTTCTACTCAATTCAACTCAGTTTTATCTTTTCAAGAGTCGGCTATAAATGTCATGAAATGGGATCATTAGAATTACGTTATTGCGTAAATAATAATTATACGCCTTTATTGGGACGAGATTGAGACTGGGACAGTCCCTTCTTCCATCTAACCCCTCGTCAAATACATGAATGAAATAATTACATTTTGACTATTAAAATTATATAAAAATAACAAAATAATGACAATAATATTTTTGTATGAATTAAATGGAATATAAAGAAAGATATATACGACTGTGGGAAAAACGCGAATAAGGAGTTGATATCCTAAACATAAAAAAGCACCTCAGGAAAGCACCCTCTCATGAAGGGGAAATTGAATATCCTGCGAAAACCTACTAATAGATAAAGCTTATGTAATTGGAAAAACAATGTAAGAACTATATAAAAATAAATAAAAGATGGACTGATATGCGTAAACAGTATTAAGAGGCAAATGGGTTCATTCATTTCATTATCTCCGTATTAGTAATACAATATCTGCGTTTTAATTGTTTAAATGAGAGGGTTCATCAAAGAGTCTGTAATAAGGAATGATTCAATGCAAATACGACTTTTCATTCATTTCATTTTAATTTTGACGCTTCAAATTTGATCGCATAACAGCTGTACTATTTGTCCTGTTAAATTTATTTTATCTTTATTACGATTTCTTGGGATAAAGGATATTGACGCAAACGTATTTTGTTAACTAATCATGTATCCCTATTTTCGTATGAGTATCCGTTAATTTCAATACATTTGCATGACTTTATTTCTCAATTTACTGAAAATGTACCTAAAAGTTCGTGGTCGATACGTTTTCATTAGAATGTGCATAAAAATTCGAAATGATTTCATCTTTTTAGCCGTCATGTCTCTCTCACTCAATGATTCAACCCGAAGGTTGGTTTGGATAGTTGAGGGTAGAGCTCACTACGGACTAAGCCACAGGTGTGTGAATTTCCCACATTCAGGGTAGGGGGGACAGTTCCTTTCCCTGGGCCACCTCGCACTACGAGGATTTTTTGTTCGGGGGCGTTCAAAGGCTTTGAACCCGGGACCCTTCGATCAGTAGCCAAGCGCTCTACCCACTAGGCCACCACGCTCCCATTCCGTCCCGTCATGATAGAATGCTTAACTCAGTATACTTAAAACCACGGTTTATGAAAAAGTTAAAAATCTTCTGAATTCTAGATTTTTTCCAACCTAATTTATCATTTAGTTACAGAGTTAGTAATCTTGAAGAGCACATCCACCGAGAAAATTGGCCCCTTTCAAATTTCACGCTCTGTATAGTGAAATAGAGACGTTCGTGAATAAAACATCGCCTCTAATGTTTTCAACGATTAGTATCACGCTTGTAAATCTCAACGCTCACACACGGAAAGTGTGTTTTAGTTCATGTACCCTGTTTCAGAGATTGCAAAATAATCACTGCAGTAAAAACATGAAATCCACCTGAAAACTCCGGCTTCGGACAAACGAACGTTTCTTTCTCACGACGGATTCGTGACAGTGTAGCCTTTATTATCCTCACCTAAAAGGGCTACTCCGCTACGTATTCATTCAATATGCTTTTCGTTTTGTGAGGTTATTGCAGTGCTATTCTCTTCACAATGGTGGAGTTCCAAGTAGTTGTGCCAAAACGGAAGTATAAATCTCGACCAAGGAAAGGTTCATGGCCAATGAAAGAGTCCACGCACCTCCGCCTTTGCCGCAGTCCACGGTGTGGAAGAGCCAGGGGGGGGGCGAGACCCGCATGGTCTACCAACCTCATCGAGAGAACATATCTCTATTTTTTTTCTACCCGTATGCGGACTCCATTACCGCGCTCATGTAGCTAATTTACATATTTTAATTGGCTTTCTCCGAGTGACGCGGGCAGAACAAATTTCACCCCTCCGCTAAACGCAACTTCTCCGAGCTTCCCTCCGGGCTGAAAAAAAAATAAAATGCTCATAACTTTGCGGAAAAAATTCTTCTACTTATTCTGTCGCTCGGACAAATTTTGATCGTCTCTATCCATCTCGGAGGCGTAAGGCAAGTAAGGGTTTTTGCCTTGCGTGGGAGTCGGATGGGCCGGCCCCGTTCGCCTCTGATGAGCTTAATTCAACTGCTTCCGTAACCTCTCTCTGTTGCCCGCCGCTCCCTGTAGCCCACATCTCTCTTTCTCGCCCACCTCCTCATCTCCAACTCATTCCCCCTCAGCGAAACTTCTTGACTTCCAAATTCGTGCGACGCGTGAAACACCCTCGACTGTTTTATTATGTGCTCCCATTCGTTAGCCGCGAGGAAGCCGCCCCGAATGCGAAATGAGTTAGGCAGGTACATTAATTTTTTATTAAAACCTTCAACTTAAAGATTTGTGCTGCAGTTCATCAACCTTTGCGCTTCCAACTGATGGGACATTCAAGCGTTATATATGGCATTTTGACTACTCTTTGAACCATCTCTCCCCCAATTTTGCCAACGTTAGATACACGAAATGGTTTCAAGCGTTAGTAATTATTGGAAACTAGATATTCTGTGCGCTGTATAGGATTTCTGTTAATGCAATAATAATTGCATTTCATTGTTCAGTGCAGTCCTCTGAACACTCATTTAGTAGCACTACTTGTTATCAATTTCATGAAGATAAGTGTGGAAGAAACTCGTGGTATTTTACGTTTTTTTATTTTCTTTCCTTCAGGGGAACGGAGATAGTAAGGTGGATGGAAAGGAAGGCAAAAGAGGAAGTGCTTGGTATGGTGGGTAAGGAGAGGAAATGTCTGGAGGAGATTAGGGGGAGGTAGAGTAGGTGCTCTGAATGAGGGGCGAAGGGTTGCTGAAGGCCATGAGCGAGTGGAGGATGGTGGGTAAGTGGGAAAGGGTAAGAAAGATAATATAGACTTTATGGACACGGTGATGAGGGTTGGACGTATTTTGAGATGGAGGAAGGCATTGTGTAAGGTGATAGGGGTCTGCGCCTGTAAAAATCCAGAGGAATTTTACTTTCTCACATTTATTTGAACCTACCTGAATCTTTAGATTTCTTCATAAAAATTAGCCTGGCGTTGAAAATTAGCGCAAGTTCAAGGTCGTTTTCGAACTCTAACGGGGGGAGTGAGGCTGTATCTCCCCAATCCATTCATCGCCAATTATTTCTCGTTCGCCCTCAACTTTTGCCGCTCCAACAGCCTCGGGTATCGGAGATCGGCACCGCACCCAAGGTGCCTTCCCGGCTAGAGACGATGGGGACCCACGCCAAGCAGCTCGGCCGTGGAGTAGTATGTACCGAAAGGCCACCTCACCAGGTGTGTTGCGTCCTTGCTTATCGAAGCTGCGAGAGCCGTTCCCGGGGCCTCTAATTGCGCTGCCCCGAGAGAGACCTTTCTCATGCCAACACCGCCTCCTCCTCCGCGTCCCATTTTATACGCCCGTGCGTTGCCAATTGTTTGAGATATTGGTTGAGTCCGTTTCCTTCTCCTGCTACTAGTTTTTCCTCCATGCATCGCATCGCCTCAAAGTCGCTCGTCCTCCGTGACATTTCGCCTCCTCCCATTAAGCAGCGGTCGCAGGTGTTTCAAGCGGCTGACCGGTGATTTGTCGCCTCCCACCGTTATGTTTCTCCGACCGCTATCACCATAACCATGAATATACATATGGATCTAAATTTTCGGCACCATTGTACGGGCGGAGGTGTTGCCTAGCTTTCCGCAAAAGATAGGTCGCGCTGCAGTTGGCGTGGTTCCGCTTCTGTGTGTCAAAAATGGCCGGTTTAATAGGGAGGCCAATTCCGGTACCTTTATTTCCAGTATCTCCATTTGAATCACGGCCTTTCCTTATTAGAACCACCTTCTCTAGAGTGGCGGCGCTGCAATCTGCTTGGTCCTGATTTTTCGGAGCATGCGGAATGTTTGGCAACACCCACTGGGGCCAAGTTTAGGATCCATATGTATGCTCATGATCATTCCTATGGATTCCATTGCCAGCCCTGGGAGAGGAATGGTTCGCAGTTTCGCGGATGCGAATTCGGTTCGGGTGTCGGATTTGCTTCTGGATTGAGGTAGAAAGTCTTGACATTTGTTCCATCATATTAGAGAAACAGTTCCATGTAGATTAAGGTTTCTACCTGATGGTGTATTATTTTGTTTGAACTTCGATTTATCCTAAAAATAATATTGCCATGATTTATAGTAATGTTTCATTAAAAGAGCAATTTATTATTAGCATTAATAATTAGGTATACATTCTGGGTGAAACAGACTCGCAAAACTATTATAATAAATAATTGATATTTTTTTAAACTAGCCGCGAGCTTTCTGAAATTGAAAAAAAGTTTCTGAAATTGAAAAAAAGTAATTCCATAAGAGCGTAAGGATTTTTGTTATACCCAATGACAAAAGAGGAGAATAGATGGAACCATATGGTACGAGAGCTCAAAATAATGTTGAATTCGTTAAAATGCGCAATGGGCTGCATTGAATGAATCAGTTTTGCTGTCAAGAAGCCTAAAACCAAAGTATTGTTGGCAAGTTTGACACGATACAGCAATGATTTATTTAGAAAAATACAAAATTGAAATAGGTTTAAAAAATATTCACTATGCAATCAATCAAAGCGTTGTATTCGTAGATTCGCGCATAATCGATATTAACACCGAATTGCGTTATTTTCGCTTTTATCTTGCATTCAGATGTTTTCCGACAGCCACTTTGTTGCTACATGTCCTTCGGAACCTTACTCTGCATGATCCACCAGGAAGCGCTGATTTTCATATTGATGTCGTAATTTTGAGCGCCAAGAGGACTCCAGAGTCGATTAATAAGTGATCTTGAGATTATGACAGGATTTAAGATGTGTCTAACAATTTCAATTCCTTTAAGAAAGTTGTGGAAAAGATTACTCATTACTTTAAGTAGGCCTTAAAATGTAATCGGAACATTTGTAGTCGGTAACGTCATCGTAAATCGCCTTGCAACTGTAGTTCGGTAGTCAACAGTTGACATTTTTCCGTTTATCGTGAATGACCAATAGTTTGAGTGAAAGCATAAAATTCTACACCTAGCGATACTTGCGACCATGTTTCAAATACATATGTTAAGACCATGATGAATCCGTTATCTCAGCTAACTTCATTCGACATTCACATGTTTCAGCGGATTATCACTAGCTTTATCGGGTTTATATATATAAATTCTTCAAGTTGTCTCCGGTTTTTTCTTTAGTATGGAAGTTTTTTCATGGAAAATGTAATTTTCATGAGATTTGTTTTCAAGTTAGTTGTAATCCATTGCTGAGATTTTTAAAAAGAAAATATGTATTTAATTTAATTGAATCCCTCGGCAGCAATATTAGGTATTTCCTGGACGCGTCGCGCGCTTTTCAAAAGCTGTATGGCATTATATTATCACGTTTTGCAATTACGAATCACATTTAACTCTTTATGGCTCATCATTCAATTGTTAAAATGGGCTCATCCGATGGGTTTCGAACGCTGTCGACGTGTTTCGGATTCATCTTCGTTTTTGATCGTAAAAATTGTCGTGAAACGCACTCCTGACACTTTCCCGTTCACTCTGGATAAATTGCGTTGGTAGCATTGCCTACTTTATGCTGTCCTGTCCCCTACGATCCCTAAGAGCCGATCCTTGCCGAGAAAGCTTCCCCATCCTTGAAGTCACGCTTAGCTCAGGCGACTGCCACCGAGTTTCGCTACCACTATACCGACCCGCGGCTGCTGGTTGAGTAGCGGCGATAAATGGTTCGGCGGTGGCCGGCATTAAACTCTCCAGGCGTGACGTAACGCATCACGGACGTACAAGGAAGGGGGAAGAAAAGGCTCAACTTCCGAGGAGACGTAGCTTTGTGTGTGCTGGTGCCCTCCGGTGTAGTGAAGGGACGTTGCCCACCGGGGGGCGCGGGGGAGGGATCCGATTAAGGCGCAGGAAGAGGAGGAAGAGATGGTGTTGGCCGCCCGCGGTCGCTTGCGGTTCCCGGCCGCGACTAACGAGGTCGATGGTCATCGCCACCTCCCGAGGCCATTGCCGCGTGCAGACACCCGCCCGTGGAAGGTCTTCGGGCTGCCCACTTCACCCCCTTTCCTTGGCTTCGCACGGTAGGGTTGGGGAACACAGGAAGAGTGTTGAGGGGATGAATGGGTGAAGAGTAGTCTCGGGCAAGTAAAAGAGCCATATACTAGAATTCAAATACCTTTGCGACTGAGCTTCGTGTGCATTCGTGACGGTCCGTGCGTCTTCGCTGGTTTGGGGTGGGGGAGGTCCTTACGGTGGAGGGGGCTTCAAGTAGAGGTTGCCAAATGTACTGTCCAGATAGAGACAGGACGAGATCATAAGAGTGACTTTTGGCATCACAGCATACAGGAGCACATCAAATCAGGGGCATGTCGAAAGGGAGCCGGATAAGCCCAGCAGAAATAACTAACCAGAATGGATACAATTGGGCGGGCTACTTCGTCAGTTGGAATCCCCAAAGTACGCTAGAATTTGAATTTAAGAGTTGAAGCTTATGAGCGGTATAGTTGTATACGAAACTTTGCTCTCTCGATACAAAATAACTTTAGTAATAATATATAATATATAAAAATAATAAACTCTTTGCACTAAATGTAGCTAAAAATGAGCTTAAAGATGCATGTAATTAAAGTTCAATATGGAGTGGAGATGGGGAAGAATGAGAATAGGGTTTTTGGACGGGATAAAGATATTGTTAAGACGTGTAATTAGATGAAGAAAGAAATATTATTGTATACGGGGCCCTGCCCATCGCACATGTGAAATTCAAGAGGATTTTTTGTTACTTCCATTTAAAACCAACTTGTATCGGTACATCCCCTGATAATAATAGTAGCAGAAACAAAGGAAAAGTAGCATGTATGTGTGAGTTAAGAAAATATAATTTTCCCAAAAACCTAGGTACTATAAGAAGGGAATTTTTTTCAGGAAACTTTATGGTAACGAAGTGATGGCTCTAACTCACAGTTAACACACTTTTTAGTTACTAACTCACAGTTACTCTAATTCGCAGTTAACACACTTTTTAGTTATTAGCAAATTTCTGCAGTAATTGAAGTCAAAATGTGCAAATTAATTAGATATAATGGAACAGTCGGCTCCCCAGTTATTATTCTTTCAAAAATGTAGTCATCGTTAACTTGCATGGAAGTAACTTAGGATTGTCGGTGGCTTAGGCAAGACATCTGTGAAAGGAGTATGTATTAAGCATATACAAGCGAAAAGATGGTTTTAATTAGATATTTGCTTTGTGATCATCTGGCTTAATATTGATGCTCAAACGATTCTTATATGCATTTTTTGATCGCAGAGAATGACAGTGTTATATGCGTTTCTGAGGAAATGCGGAATTGATATGTAATAATGCTACAACAACATGGTAACTAACAAAATGCTATTTAAAATAGAAAGTTAACGCGAGCGAAAATTGTATTGAATTTTGTCTTAAACAAAGTTTAAAAAAAAAGATTTCTTAATGAGCTATTATATCTTTAGTGCCAGAGTGATAAACTATCTCCATCCGTTGAAACTGTACCTATAAGACGTCGGATCAAATGCCAAGACTTCTTTCACCTCTTGAGAGACTAATCTGTCACCCATACCATCCATTCTAGACTTTAGCGTCTGATTTATTTTAATGAAGTGTTTCTTTACTTTCAAGCTGTGTTGCTGGGTGTGAGTGGATTCATCTCCTGTTAAGAATGCCTTCTTTCCTTGCGCTACTTAGCTCTCGGTACCTTTCTTCTTTCTCCCATCACTATTGGAGTCGCAGTTTTATAGTCTTATAGAGAATTTACCAGCCAGGCGAATATAATGGTCGCTGGCGTTACGACGCTGGTGAGTGAGGAACTCTTGCTGGGTGGTGGGGAAGGAGAGGGAGAGAGGGATGGGGGATGATGGGAAGGGTGTTTGAGTGGAGGCGTTGTTATGAGGAAGAGCGTGGATGTAGACTTCTATTGTCTTGTTCCTTAGCGGACAAAAATAACGTCTGAATTAAGTCTCCCCCCCCCACCCCACTATGATCCCTGACTCTTGGTTCGTAAGTCACATGCTCCTCATATAGGTCGATTAAGATCGAGCGGCGTTGTAAATTTATTCCTCCTATTCTTATTCATTTCGCACGTCACCCTAGATCCCGTCGCTAACTTCCAAGTTTATGCTCGCATTTCTTAAGACCTTTGTTTTATGCAAAGAGCTTGCTCGCGAGGATTGGTAGATGTATTAATGTTCGGACTGAAGTTTGTCGCGCAAAACTAAGGCGTGTCTTCTAAGATACCTGTACGCAAACAATATTGCTCAGTAGCGCTTGTGGCAAAGTTAACTATTTTCCCAAGGTCTTTTCCGTGAATAGGTCCTAAGGTGTACAATGCTATTCCCTACAGTGAGAATGTGGAAAAATAATTGAAAACAATCTAAAAGGTGTGCAAAAATGGCTTTTACAGGTTGATCATGTGGAATATTTATTCATATAGTAGAGTAAATTCAATGGTATCATGCCGTTGTCATTTACGCCTACTGTTTGTACGTAAATTTTTTATGGTCGATTAATTATGGTCATATATTTTTCAAATCATAAGAAGATGTTAAAATAATATGCTATTATTTTGTTATATGTAGTTCGGCTCCATCCAAGTCTAGCTCAGAGCATGAGTGCCCCTTGGCTAGTGGTCCCCTTGGCGAAAGGCAGTCGCCACACCGGGATAAAATTTCGGGGGGATGTTAGGGTTGTTAGGGGCTGAAGCTCCTAAAGCCCCCCCCCCCTGGCTACGTGCCTGCCTCAGGAGTGTCTATTTGATGGCATACGCATTTGTTTTATTATTTTTTCTAAACATTAATTTCAAATACTTTCAATTGGATAGGAGTGCTTATCGTCAATCTTTAAACGTGCATAAGTCGAGATGAATTAGTGTCAAGGGTGTACTAAGGTGTATGCAAATGTATCGTGTTGCTTTACGTATCGTCTTCTCGTAAGATTTTAAATCCGCCAATTAACTTTGTAAATTAAGTTTCTCCAATATCTGGATGCGCTGTTTTTGGTCGAAGGTCCTGGAACAGGTTTGTCTGAGATTCCTTAAACTGCTAAATAATCCATTTAAATGCCAGAAGGTCGTTTCGAGACTGTTTTAAATGTCGCATGGCATTAGTAGACTGTTGAAAGTCCTGCATACTATCAACCTAAGCGTGGCAATGTGTGGAAATTATGCACAAAGAGGTGCTAAATTTAGCCGGTGAATATTTCGGCGTAATAATTTATTCACATCATTAAGCAGAGACTTTTATGATAGATATTGCCACCTCACTTTGAATACATACTCTTCATAAATATTTATAATTATCACGAATGATTATTAAACAAGTTGGCAAATATTCATGTGGAAAATTTAAGTTTTCGGGTCGAGTTAGCTGAAGTAAGTATATCCAGAAACCCTGGGAATTGCGAGGTGAGTTCATTTTAAGCCGCTTTGCAAAGTTGCCCACAAACCAAATGAAACAATACAACTTCCGGGTTGAAGAATCTGTCCAAGGTTTCCTCAACCATGCTATTCTTAGAATTTGCATGGAATTGTGTTTGGCTTTAAACTAAACATTCTAGAATCGGAAACCTTTTGAGGAGAAAGTTCTGACAGTCTTAAACTCTGGACAAATTGTTTGAGAACAGAAAGTGTAGGTTACCCGTCAAGCGGAGGAATTTGTGAAAACATATGACTGAGGATTAACATAACCTTACTATAGTAAAACTTGAATTATTTATTTATAGTAATAATTAATAGCCGCCGAAATGTGAGTACTAAGAATGAACACCGGAAAGACTAGAGGAGAGATAATCAGAAATGAGAAAATAAGAGAAACAGTAGGAGTTTGTCGAGTTGTACAAAAGGTTTACTCGGCTCAGCTGAGGTCGCCTGGACATCTTGAGAGGATGGATGGAGATACCATTGCCAGAAGAAAATGGGAATGGAGACCGGATGGTAGCAGGCCAAGAGAACGACCTAGGAGGAAGAGATGGAGTGAATCTATTGAAGAGACCTTGGAGAGGTACAACATGCCGAGATAGGACGTTCATCTATAGGATCTGATACTGCTGGACAGGAAAGAATGGAGAAAGAGGCTGGCCCAACTGATAGAGAAAAATATCTAACTGGGAGCTGTTGCAGATGCAGTATTTTTTTAAATTACCATAGAACTGGCGTGGCACTTATTCCATAATTTTCAATTCATTTATTTCTAATGGTATCAGCGTATTTGCATCGGCGCCATTGGGACTCGGAAGAGACAGTTAGCATTTACGTGCTAAAAAATAATCCTTCAACTTAACATCATCGTTACATCTGATTTTTCAAATTTTAAATATAAAAAATATTTTAATGAGACGACAGTGGCAATTGTTTGCTGCACATCTGTTTGAACATTCCTCCTCATCTGTTTTAAGTTTCGGTTCATGAAATATCTATATTTTTTCAATTCGAAGACGAATTTCACATAATATCGGGTGCATAGGTAAATGGCCAATTAGAATATTTTCAGTCGCCTCACTGTAAATGCTGAAAGGTTTGTGAGAGAATATAAGGCGGATGAGACGCTAATTTTGTTCTAGAATGTCTGAAATCCACTATGAATTCACAATATATGGAATTCACAAATGTTCTCTTGCGCAGGGATTCAACCATATATCCACCGAATTCGCGCAGCGTACGTCACCCAACAAAGCATATAGGGAGAAAGTATGAACATTGCGGGTGACGCCGTCAAGGCCGTGGCTAGTCCCGGTGTCGTCCAAATTTGCCAAGCCTATAGAGCTTTCAAAATTTCTTATGGAGATTCGTTTCCTATGCAAATCTCCATAAGGCTGGAGATGTGATGCTGCCAGTAGCAGCAATTAAATTATCATAGTGCTATGCAGTATATCAGCTGCACATTTAGTCTTACAATATTTGAACTTTATTCCTGAAAGTAACTTACCTTATTTTAGCGCTGCGTTGAACATGGTTGCGTGCTTGGCCTACAGTTAAGTACACGGAGCGTAAGTTTTCCAAAAGCATATTGTCATGCGTCTTAGCATATTTACTTAAATCAGATGTTCTCAACCAGTGACGGATTTAGACGGCATTGGGGAATTGAGACCTCCATGTAGAAAAATGTGTTGTTCTGCAGATTATGTAATATCTGTATTTGTTGTTTGCTTTAGTTTATCAAGTTCCGTTGAAATAGGTTGTTGAATTTCACAGATTAAACTCTATTCTAAAACATGCTGGTATAATTTTAAATGCATGTTTTGAGTTAGAATAAACTGTGGGGAATGATATTCTTGAGCTATGCTGAAAGGGAGGTATTGAGCAAAATTGGTTGAAAACTACTGCACTAAAAGGAAAAATTTGTCTTTAAGTCTCAAAAGAAGGTCCTTTGAATTTGTCCTGAAGAGTGCGTGGGGAAATTCATCATGTTATTTTATTTCTAGTCATAGATACTCGCATGAGACCATGTTTATCAATCACACACTTTAATCACTCACAATCAGTAACCTGAAGTCTTGTTTATTACTCCTCTTTCCCTTGCTCCCGCGCGGGTTTCCGACACAATTGGAGCCGGTCGTCATTCGCAACGGAGCAAGTTAACGACTCTCTTTTGTGCACGCGCTGTTCGTAACTCACTAGCCTCCAGGAGACCAGGAGGATGTGAATCTAGGGCTCTCTCGGCTTCTTATCTTTTTTGAAAAACCGGCCTTTGCTTCGGGTGTATGAATCACGTCCCTCCCTCTTCGCCCGTGAATCAAAAGGTGTGGGGAAGGTCTTTTATTATTTTAATTTTTCTTTTTCATTTCATATACCAAGTGGATTTGCAGCGGGGGCGGCCTGAGGTCGGACAAGGCTGTTTCTATCCGCGGTGTGCCGGCGGGTGCGGTGGTATCGGTCTCGGGGACTGTGGGCGAACTGGTTGCAGAGTTGTAAGTTAACCCCCTTTATACCGACTCTCCTGATCACCTCCTCCACCCACACATCCTCCCATCTCCTTCCTCCATGGATCGCTCCGGGTTCAGTTCCCCGTTTGGGTGATGTCTGGTTGGTAGTCGCCGCTGTTGCCGCCTCTGCTCCAGCTTCCCGTCTTTGGTGCACCCATGGTCGTACATCATCATTCGTATCTCATTACATTCAAAAGGGAGCGTCATGTTTACACCGGTGGTGTCAGGCTGGTTGAAGTAGGGATGTTTCTCGGGATGGTGACCTGGGGGCTGAGATATTGCTAGGGGCGTGGGTAATGTGGGAGGGTGAGACTTATGATCCAAGAGGGCACCTTGAAAAGTCAGCGTTATGGTGATAAAAAACACTTTTTAATTTTTCTCACTTTTTATTGTTTCTCTACGGCCGGTTTCAGTTCCTCTACGGCCGGTAAGATACTTTAAAATGACGTAGACAACGTCAAAACCGGTCGTAGACGAGATTAATAACAATTGTAGAAAATTACAGTGTTTTTAATCACCATGATAAATTACCACAAGTAAATTCACCAACCATCAACTTGGTCAGCCTTATGTTTTTTAATTTTTTTTAAGTGTGAGGAAATGTTCTAAAAGTTAATGTAATAAACTTACTTTCTTTCGACTTCAAAAAACAGTTTTAATTTTGTATAAGAGGGTTAACTTAATGTAATCCACATCAACAGCAAAATTATTGTGGACTTTACGAAGTTTACCTCATTTTATAAAATTGAGTAGGTACTAGAAATGACGCCTTAAAACATTATGTCTGTTTAACATTTGGTTAAATTAATAGCTAATAAACGTTCATCCTTTGAACGATATTTATCTTTTTTCTTCCTCATCTTAGTGGAAACTTTTGGAACCACCAAGTTCAAGTGTTTCATTTTGAGTATGAATCTGTTTCACCAATGTAAGCCGGACACCACAAATTATCTTTATATTTTTCTGTCTCGTTTTATTTCCAAAAACGACTTTTTCGTATTAATTTACTGTAATTATTCAAGTACACTGAGTTGCAAATAGTAAAAATAGTCCAGCTTTCTATATACTTCCTTCTTCTATGACTAGCTTCCCTTCATGTAGGCGTTGACATTTCGTAGCGTTTCCTCATATCGTGCATCTGAAATTGGATATAGATGACCATGGAAAATCCTTAAATCGCCAATATTATTAATCTGCGTAATTTTTACTTTTAATTTGTTTTTTTCGAAGCAATATGGTAAATTTACGTAGCCATTCTAAAGAAAATACAGGGGAAAAATTTGTGAAAATTAAATTTTTATCATTATAATGTGTTTTTAGGTTGTTAAATATACACGTTTAAAAAACTTTTCTCATATTTCATCTCTAGTTGAGGGTGTTGCAATTCATGCGGATGGTGGCAAGCCTTATAAAGCAAGAAGGGAGTCAGGGTGCGTAGGTATAATGCAGTTAGGTTGCGCTCCATTTTTTTATTTCCACAAATGGACCGCTATCCTCTTTACTCCCACGCCTACCGATCCTTTTGTTCTCTTTAGTCATGAATCAGTCCATGCCCTTCTTATGCAATATCGCTCGCATGATTGGAAAGCACTATCGCTCTACCCATTTGGTTCTGTGATTGCTTTTGGCATTTTGAAAAATGCTCGGATAATCGTATGAATGTCGATTCGATCCCTAGTAAAATTATGTAAGGCTGGAATGTGGATTCAAGGTTCATTTCTCGTGGAAGTGTGGCAGTAATGGCTCATTTATTGGATAATCATGCAGATTTATCCTCCCGATTCTCTTATAGCATTGCCTAATGCTGCGGTGCTTGATATGATTGATTACTCATTGTTCTCGTTGAAAAACAAAGTAACTTGTGGTGTTGATATCTGTGTATACCAAATCGCATTAATCGGCTTCACTTTTTCATTGTGCGGTATTATCTATTCAGCGCAAAACTAACGGCCTTTTCATATTTTTTTTATTTATTACCCACTGACAATAAAAATACCGCGTAATGTCTTTTGCATTGGGTATCATTATGAAACAACAATGTACGGACATGTGGTCATCTAAAGAACTTGTATCGATTTGCACTTGGGCTTTACCTTGTGACCGGTGGAGCTAAGCGCCCAAGCACAGGTACTGAATGACATCATATGCTCGTAACCTCCTGAGAACAACTCGCCTTTTTTAAATTCACAGTGGAAGATGGACACCTGGGTAGCTTAACTGTTAAGAGCATTCGGCGAGAAATTTTCACTATAAATTTCACACAATTGTGTGGCACACGACCATACCCTTTGCTGGGAAGTATTCGCCTTGGCAGGACTCGAACCTGCGACCATTGGGTAAAGATACGAAGACATAAAAACCCGCCTCCACCGAGGCTGGCGCTATTGGTTAGTTGGCAAGGTATGCGGGATTGGATTAACGCGGTGGTTAGTGTGCCGACTTTCCACGCAGAAGGCCTTGGTTAAAGGGATATGGATTCAACGTCAGAAAAGTCGTTTTCAGACCGCTTGGGTTTTCATCGCCAAGGTTCAATGCTAGTAATTTTAAAAAACTGCTGTAAAATATTACTGTCTTCAAATGCTAACTACTAAAAAAGTACCTACTGCTGATAAAAAATACTGTTTTCACTACTTTCTACGTTAAAAATGAAGCAATGGGACAACATTTTTTTCCATACTAATATAGGTACTGGTTTTATACAAGTGGGCACGCTCTGAGACACAATGGGTGTGTGAGGAATATAACAAAATGGAAAACAGAGAGAAAAGAGAAAAAAAATACTATTTTAATAATAAAAAGAGCACTTGGTTGTTATTCCACACTTTATTTTAAGGAAACGACCCGGGTTTCAGCACCTCATTTCATCTTCAGGCATGATGGCATATGATGGATGGAATAAGATGGCATGAGATGCTGAAACCCGGGTCGTTTCCTTAAAATAAAGTGTGGAATATCAACACAAGTGCTCTTTTTATTATTAAAATGAAGGAGTTCCACAGAGTAACGCCGGAGACTGTCTTATATTAAAAAAATTACTAGTCTGATACTAGAAGTCTCATAATGAAGGCCAAGGGATAAATTATTCCAAATGAGAGCAATTGACGAATGAATTTAAATTGAAGATTAATCCAAATTGTCAATAAAAGCATTGAAATTTGGACACCTATGCATGCATTTTGGTCGTCAAGGTGACCATCGGTAGGGAGAGCTTATCTGTTAAGCACGTGTGTGTTGTCCTTGGTGCAACTTCAGAGTGGACACGCACGTGTTTATGAAATTTAAACTCTCCCAGTCGATGGTCACCTTGATGACCGAAATGCATGCATAGAAGTTAAAATTACTTTGCCTTTATTGAAAATTTGGGTTAATATTTAATTTAAATGGATAAATAAGTGCATAGACCAAATAAAGAAGCGCATACGAATACCTGGGAGTGAGGGAACTAGCATTAGATAGGAAAGGATGGAGGACTGCAGTTGACCAATCTTAGTATTGAACGACCAATGATGGTGACTGATATACTAATCGTATGGAAAAGAAAAAATCGCAAAACTAGCTAAATATATGCCATTTTCAACGGAAGCTGTACTCGGCTATAGAGAGTGATAGGAAAACCATCCAAAGTATGCGTCATGCAATGGCTCTTCATCTTTAAAATAATTTCTTCCTCATGAATGTAATTTTCATGTAGTTTGTGTCATTGTGACAACCGGGAAGGGTGTAATATACCTTCCTCAGCGGTCTGCAGCACGCTCATCACCGTTCTCACGCCAAGGCCCTGCAGTCCACCCAAATTACCTCCCGTCCACCACCTCCATAGATTCTTTTTAGAATATTTTTGTATTCCGGTGAATTTCCATCAACATTTTAGAAAATCATCCAATGCTCTCAAGTCCTAGTGGCCGAAATCAATTACAGGTATTCGGATCCCTTTACTATGCATTCATATGTCGATCTTTTCAATATCACTAGGCACACAGTCCGACGAATGGGACGTCAAACCGCGTGTATACACATCTGCATCTGCTTAGTACCACAGATAGTACCCTGCTAGCCACCTCATGGGTGTGTGGTAGGGGATTACATTTCAACGGTATAGCACAATATATCCTGGAATGTCATTGGAACGACAACTATTGATGCATTAGCAAAAACATGCGTTCTCCTCGCTCTCTTTCATTTGATGTTTAAGTAATGCAGGCGTCATGTTTTTCTTCCACTCCCTACCCTCTTCTTATGTCCTTGGCCATTTCTTCCCGGTTCAGAAAGCCGATTCGTGCGGAACAGATTTGAATTAGATAATATTTTTGAAAGGTATAAGGTTTAGAATGTGAGGAGAGAACAGGGTTACAAGAGGTGTCACTGGTAGGTTGAACCCGGAACACGTACCAGTCGAAACATATAAAAATGAATTCCGCTTTCTGTTTTCAACTTATTTATTTTTCACAAGAATACCGGTTCTCAGTACATCATCCTTACGGCATCATCAGGTGCCTTAATGATAGTACCAGATGATTGGGTTGCAGTAGAAACCGGTAGTGTTGTGACAACAAAATAAATCAGTGGAAGACATAAAGCTTCGTTCATTCAATTACAGCAATAGTAAGGAAATCGCAGCGTCACATGGATTAAAAAAAAACAAACGAATTAGTGATGTCCTTTGATTGATGTCAACGCCGTAGCGACCTCGCCCTCCTTTCCCCGCGACCAATCAGTGTCGTTTCCCCGGATGTTTCGCCCCATTCTGCATATTCATTGGCCAATCATTTATTCCGTCAGAGCACCCTGAGGGGAAGGACGGGAGGGCAGGTGGCGCCTCCACAACTCATGCGGCGGGAGAGAAAATAGTTTTAGACGGCAACAATACTGGAACAAGATGCAGGGGCGGCCCCTTTTCGTAATCACTGCTCAGACATTTTGGACCAGTTTTCTGGCGTCACGTCCTGCCGGTAAGGGGTCCGTAGACGGGTTGAGAGGGGAGGTGTGGGATTTTTAAAGGCTTTCTTGGAAGAAGGGGAAGAAAGGATGATGGGGTGGGTCTAAAGAGATGAGACAGGATGCTGGGAGGATTGTTTTTTTTGTTCTAATTTCTCTCGGTTTGCCGAGGAGGAAGGGCAGCGGGAGGACAAAATAGCTTTTCTTCTTCTTGGTTGCATGGAGAGGGAGAAAGCAGGTTTCCTTCACTGGGTATGGTTGATTCATAAGTTCGCAGTGTTTTTTATTTCGCTGTGATAGAAGTTTTTATTTGATATATATATATCATAAATAAACTAACCAGTTTTATATATATGCCTTAAATATCTGCCTCTCTCCATCGCTGGGGTAGTATGTATGAATAAATCTGCTAGATTGGAGGTTGGAGAGTAAAAAATAACAGTTTATCTTTAATTAAATTAAGGTAGTTTGAGCAAAAAATCACTTCACCTAGAATTTTATGAACTAGGCCTCATTTTAAAGAAACAACACTCATCTTTCCAATGATATCAAAATATCAACCCCTTGCCGAACTACTTCTCGAGCAATTTGCCTCTAAATATAAGCTGTTTTACATGGGATAGATTATGGCTGAGCGCTCCAGAGGGAGAATATTGAAGGAAATAGGAATTTATAACACATAGATTTCGTCAAAAAAACTAACGGTGTATAGATTGCATGTTTTCTTAACTTTTTATAAAAAATAATCTATTACTCACCACAGTAACTTTTATAAAATCGCAAAAAAACCTGCTGTTTTGGAGGGTTTTCAGCCGTTCGGCGGGAAAAAATGAGTCAAGCTAGAGACTTATGTCGCTTTATTTATTTAATTACTGAGATTTTTGGGCATATATAAGTATATATTTGCGCCATTAATATTACAATATTTATTTCATACTTCTTACAGACACTGAAATCATAGAATAAAATTGGAATATGGTCTCCACTATGACTAGGGATCTATCTCGCTCAAACCAACTTAAAAACTGGTCACGATTCACGGAGTTTTCCTCGCCCATTAACCTTGCGCATTTACTTTTGCCTTATAGACGCTCCAGGTATTCACTCATTCCATCCACACGTATCATACAATTTCACAACTTAAATCTTGAGCTACTTATTTTTCTGCGTTCACTGAAGATGCTTGTTATGGTTCCTTAGATGCGTAAACTTGATTCAGCTCGAGAAATAGAGTAATTTATTAAAACAGGTTTTTTTAAATCCATTTTTCTTTCCTACCGGCTGATTTCACTTCTTACCCGTTTCTTAGATACTTTACGCCACCTGGATTCTTGAATGTATATTAGTGTCTATATAACTATTGCTTGATTCTATTTTGATACCATGCGTGATTTTAATCCTTAAGTAGACACCATTTAATTTACAAGGAAAGTAGATGGTGATGGAATTCTTATCATATTCATTCTATCAGACAAATTTGTATTTTTATAGGAAGATCTTGCAAATTTTAGGCTGATTCATTAGTTGGAAGCATTTTTTTGTGTGGGATGAAAGTTTTCATTGGAGATGAATAGCGTACTGAAATTTATCACTAATATGTTCTCTTCCATAACCTATCTGTAATTCTCTCCCAACGCTGGTATGGTTTTTCGTTTCGACGTCTGAATAAATCTACTGGTATGGAGTTGATAATGTCGTCCAGCCAATTTTGTGAAGACTAAAACGATACGAAGTTACAAAATATCAAATTAGGCCATGAATTTATATTTTAAGGAACATTTTCCAGCCATTGGAGCCAACCGAAGCGCCGTTTCTATTAACCTAACGCATTTTGATTGGTAGCTATTTAACTAATAAAACAAGTGCAAACAATAAAATGGGTTATCGCCTTAATTGTATTTAAATTCGATTCTCTGTAAGAATTCGCTTCATTCAGACAGTTGTTCGCGAAAAACATTTATATTAAATAGAGAAATATTATTTTTGGTCAGTATTTTACCCATTTATTTTTACTGCTGACAAAGAGTGTTACGCGGATGATAGGACTAGTTTAGGAGCCGCTAGAAACTCTTAGGCTACACCCAAGGCATAGACCACTTGAAAACTTCAGATCAGACGAGTATTGGTGCGTCACGGAGGATATTATTCGACCCCGTCCCATATCTCTAAAACTAATAGAAGAGAAAAAATAAGAGGGATACTCTGCCGAAGGGATAGGTGCTCCGTACTATAGGTGTAGCAAAACTTGGTGGCGTCCACACGTACAGAAAATGACGTCAGGGAGAGGAGAGTATACAAGAGAAGAGGGATAAAGATTCTTATGTTCTCTCTAGAATTCCCCAACTGAGCGCTTTCCCGCCTATCAACGCTTAATTCGTCCTCAGAGACCTTAAACTCTCCACTGGCGAGTGCCACCAAGTTTTGCTATACCTCCCCTTTCCATGGCTGGTGTCCTAACACCCCCTGCCACACGTCTCTGCGGCAGCTTTCAGGGAGATATGTGGATGTAGTTGAGTTTATGTAATTTTAAGTCCAATTTGCGAAAGGAATATCGTGGAAAGGAATGATTTCGTTGCTCATATCAAACAAAGGAGATGCTATGATTAGGATAAAGTAAACACTGCCAGGTCTCAAAAATGTATACGATTTGTCTCTGACTTTAATTCCGATCATGGTTGTTATGCTGTGCATCATGGACAGCATGGAAACTATGGTCGAAAGAGATTTATTTCACCCTCATCATGAAGGAATATCACCTAGTGAAGCCATCAAAAGCAATGTAGACGTTTTTATATAAATATCAAGGCTCTTCACTAAACGACACATAAGTGGCTGTAGAGGGAGGTTAGAAGTCGGTTCTGTCTCAGTGTGTAGGTGAACAATGTATGAAGGATGTCTTCAGTTAGTTTGAGCGAATTTTATTTCACATAAACTTCAATGAATTTGGTCTCATCATAAAGAAAAATATCTCACCTTTCCAATCATAAAAAAAATATTATTCACTCAACGAACTACTTTTCAAGATATTTCCAAAAATATACCTAGCCAATTTACATTGGAAATGGTACGGGTATGCAGTCTAGAGAGACTTCATATAATAAAAAGAAATATTTCAAACCCATTGGTAGATATCATTCGAAAATTAAGTGTGTAGTTTGAATAAATTCTCAACTATTTTTAAAAGTAAATCAATTAATGTCCGCAGTAATTGTTATAGAGTCGCACAAAAATTTTCGGTTGTGAAGTCATTTTCACCGTACGGTGTGAAAAAATGAGTCAAATTAAAGACTTACGAATATGCATATTCAGTTAATTACTGAAAATTTCAGTCGTGTGTAAAAATATTTTTCCGACATTTATATTACAATATTTACTTCGTGCATTTTTTTGTTGCTTAAATTAAAAGAAATATAAATTCGAATTTGGTCTCTATTATGACTAGGGAAAAATCTCGCTCAAACCACCATGAGCTAGAGTGTGGTGTCAGTGAGCGCTCCATAAAGGGGATCGGAGGTGAGAAAACCGCCTTGCTCCCCCTTAGCCGCTCATATAAGGAGTGTGTCGGTGGCCCAGACTGGGGAAGTACTTGAATCGAAGAAGCAAAGGTTTCAAAGACGTTTGCACGCTTATCGGAGGAGGCGTGAGCTCTTTGATGGGCGAGAGGCGTCGCTTGAGGCACGGCGATGCGTGGACGGGGGAGTGAAAAACGCGACGGTCAAGTGTACAAGAGGGATGCAAATGTACGTCTTCTATTTAATGCAGGCCAGATGTACGCCACCATTTAAAGTTCCTTCTTCATCGCGACTCAATAATGAGCGGTGCTTAAGATGATGTATTCAATGCGATCCTTTTTCGTTCTTCCGCTGGCAGAGTAGATCGTCATTTCACAATAATTTCTCCTTAACTCAAACGTATTCCTTCGTGAATCACCTCAGCAACTTCCGGCTCTCCTACTTATGCTAACTCTTTTGTCACTGTGAATGTATGTAGTCGCAAAATACATGATTACTTAAAAGTTCCCATTTCAATGGTGGCATAAAGTGTGGTGCACACTGGTGAAAGATCTCCTCCGGATATGTATTTGCAGGCTTTTGTTTATTTATTAATAGCTGTAGTTTCATTAACCATTGTAGGATATTACTTAGTGCATATTTGTTAAATCTCATATCCAGCCACACATCCTAGAGGTGACTTGCAGGGTACTTAATAGATGCATGCGTTTGAAGCTTCACTCATCCCAAAACTATGAGCACTTTCATAAGTTGTAAGAACAACATAGGGTGTAAATACTGATGATATGTATGATACGTTTATTCATATCTCTCGCCATTTATTACGTGCTGTTGTTTATACCGTAAGGAAAATGAAGGCCTCTCGTAGCTTTCTAAGGTACGACTAAGGGACGTATTTATGCATTCCTCTTCAAATGAACACTATGCGAAGATATCTGAGAAACACCTCGTTGGAAATTTTATGTTCAAAAAGATATATCTACAAATCAATACTGTGCCAAAAATAGTACAACCAATTTAAATTCTGGTCCAGTAAGATAAAATAAAACACTAAATCATGAATGAAACTAAACGAAGATTTTTATTATAGGATTTTTAAAAGTATTTTCCAGGGATAAGTAGAGCATAAAATTAAAATGAATTTTTTTCCAGCCAAAGTTTTAAAAAGTCATGCAGTGTAGGGCTATACCTTAGGGACGAAAATGGCAAACGGCCGTAGTGCATTGCAGACATTACAGCTTATTTTCACCACATAAAGTGTGAACTTAAAGAAGTGTTCATATTTCAAAATACGGGAAGGATGTGAGTGGGACAACACCAGTGTATTGTGCCATTCGCAGTGTATTGTGTCGGAGGCTCCATTAAAAGTATTTAAAACTGTTTTTTTTTTTTTTTGCCTTTCGCAAATGTTTTATATTTTATCTCGGGATTTTATGGCCTGAGTTGTGTGCAACTGTGTGGTAGACATCCTGTGCTAGGCTCCGTGCACACAGAAATGAATAGGTATATGAATAACATTGTCACCGGTGTGGATGATAAAGGCATAATATGTTTCCAGCGGGAAAACTGAGATTTCGATCATCCTCTTAGACAGTTAAGAGGCCAAAGCAGTATAATTTATTATCAGAAGTGTCTTAGCTACATCTCATAAGAATGACAAGTGTGTTACTAAACGCGTGAGAAAAAAAGGTGTGATTCAATGGAGGCAAAAATTGCAAAGAGAATACCTGCGGGAAATCGCCGCCATCTATAACTTACTTTTGAAAAACAAAAAATACATTAAATTTACAATTAGATATTCATTGTAATAAAGTTTTGTACTTTTCTACTCGTTTTATTTTTTAATAACACACTACGCGTTTCACCAATTTTATGGCATCGTCGGTGTAGTAGTTTGTTTACATATGATATTGTTGTCGTTGTTAGATAAAGAACATTAAATTTGATTTTAAAGAAATGATTACTTTAAAAAAATTTCAAAAAGGAAATGAAACAAAATTGAAAAGGAGGGTAAAAAAAGTATTAACATGAAAATGATAACAAATCTATGTAATTCTCCAAATTCTATGCAATGCATTCTCCAAATCTATGCAATGAGCAGCTTTTTACACATACCTCCCCACTACTTTCTGGAAAAGTTTCGTTAAAAAACGTTGACCTTTCTCATACCACTACCCCTTGATGTCATTGTTTTTGCCAAGCATTGTAAGTAAATTTTTGTTGTTATTATTTTCATGTTAATAATTTTTTTACCCTCCTTTTCATTTTTTTTCATGACCTTTTTGAAATTTTTTTAATGTAATCATTTCTTAAAAATTAAATTTAATGTTCTTTATCTAACAACGACAACAATATAATATATGTAAACAAACTACTACACCTGACGATGCCATAAAATTGGTGAAACGCGTAGTGTGTTTAATAAAATAAAAATTGTAGAAAAGTACAAAACTTTATTATAATGAATATTAAAAGTTTCTACAAAGTATAGCCTGAAGCTGAGGATGTCATTTACAATTTGACAATTTTTGTGTCTCTTAGAAGAGAAGATAAATTGTGTTGACAGCTTTTTTCACGATGCTCACTTAGATGCTTAAAATCGTACCGTGCACAGGATGTTACCGTACACGATGATAGAATCGAACTCCATTATCAGTTCTGAAAAAAGAAATCAGTGCGATACTTATATTACGATAGATCTAGGGTCCATCGACCAATCTCAGGCAAGTGGGCGAGTCGAGTGTTTCGATATAGTACCGGTGGTGGAGCTGAAATATACCAAAATAATCTTGAGAGTAGTTTTTGGGAATGCAATCGAGTAAATTGTACTCGGGGACTAGATTAAGTTGTTTACTGGAGATTATTTCGATTGCTTTGTGAACAATATAGTCCCTACATATGCCAAAACAATGCAGTGCAGTTAGGGTTGCGTTAGCTCTGGAAATGCTAGGACGGCAACACTTCGCACTGAAATTCAGAGTCCTCTACATATCGAATTCTCAACTACAAAAATTGCAGTTGAGTAGTCTCTATGCAGAGGATTCCGCTGCTGGACTAATCACAAGCTTCGCGGCATCGTATTCGATTAAAGTTCCGAATTTGGTCCTGAGTTTTCGGCTCTGATTTCACTTCTGAATCCAGTGCTGGCTTAAGTGTTTTGCAGAACAACTTCAATGAATAAATGAGTGGAGAACTATGTTATGAGACACGGATGCTGCGAAAAAAACACGAAGGGTACTTTACACTCACGTATCTGTGCTAAACTGTTTTAATTTGTTTAGTAGCAAAGCATGTTCCACTGAAATTTGCGACGTCACCTGCAGTAAGCAGATTGAAACAACTTCACCGTAGTTCGTCTACGTAAGCATTTGCGCTATCAGACGGAAGTTGTGATGCTGGGGGAATATTCAGTAACAGAAACAGAAACGTCTGAATTTCTGCTTGAAAACGTCTGAATGTCTAAGCTAATTGTGATGACTACTTAAAAAAAATAGTAACTAATATTAATTCGGATTTAAATCTTTCAGAGATGAATAATACCACTTATTTATAAATTTTTAATTCCGTGCCGCCATTTTGTTACCACTTCAGCGAAGATTTTTCCAATCTTAAACTTTATAATGTGTAATCGTGTGTTCCGATCTGCTACAATGTGCGCTAATCTGCCCAAGGTGATTGGAAAGCACCTAAATATATCAAAGACGACTGAATTGTTACCGAAGTTCTCATGCTACGGAGGAAGAGAAGGCAAATTTGACGTGTGTTTGAGGTTTGAGACATTGAGACTTAGAGTAGTGAAGCTGTTATAAGGATCCATTGGCTTTCTGGAGCTTATTCTTTATTCGCTATCTCGCCTACTTGAACAGGGACGAAGGTATACATGCTTGACAGCTGCCGTTTCCGCCGCTTTTCATAACGGCATATGCCACTTCAACCTGAACCGACTACAATAGAGGTCCATTTGAAAAGAATAAACATGACGTTGCTTGTTGTGGACAAATCACGGCACTTCGTGGCGTGTTAATTTTGCCTAAGCCCTGCTCAATGGCAGCTGCCAAGCTGGGTTGAATGATGTGCAGCGCCCAAACACGAATATCCTGCGTGTTAAAGTCATCTGAAGATATTTTCGTGAACGTGAAATGAATGGTTATGGCTGTCATATAATTAGTTGTGCGATAAAACGCGACCCCATATGCTTTTGAAGATCCTCCACGATTTCTAATGAGAATTTCTCGGAGATTCCTTCTCTGTGAAACGTAGGAAACTTTTTTTCTCCCTTTCATAATTATTTAGACACTCGAACGAACAACTTCTTCTCAATCTTTGGTGCCAAAGAGGCATCAAAATTTAATTCGGGTGTCATGACTCAGTTTCATAGACGACATTCAGACTTACCGACCAATCGCATCAATTCGCATAACTTCCCGATATTCATCTGCTAATCTTGCTCAGATAATGAAAGTACACACTATTTACCTGCGGCGTCAAAGGTGAGTGTTCTCATGATGAACCGTTCGTTCCGTTCCTCGAGTTCTTTGAATTCCGAAAAGGGGAAAGGAAGTAGAAGAAAGAAGTCGCAGTTAAGGGATTTCAAGGCCTTGATAATTGAGTGATTGCTGCGTAGTCGGAGGAAAAGAGGGATGATAGTGAAATTGTTTTATGGAAAAGCGGTGTGGAAGCATATTATGCTGATCGGAAGAAATGCACAAATCATTTTTTCTTCGGGAAAAGATAGGCTTTGGGGAAATAATAGGTGTAAGTACCTCATCGCCAGCGTGTCGCAATGGTGTAATTACTACTTCAGGACTACAGTGTCATTGAATTATCAGGATCAATCAGGTGATTCACATTTGATACAATATTTCATCAACATTTTATGCATAAAATATTTACCTTTATAGTATTATTCTCTTTATAAAGGGAGAGTAGTTATTTGTTGGTAGTTCTTATAAGCTTTAAGGAGTACACATTCTTGTTTTTTGGTCAATAAAACAAAATACTATAAACAAATTAGGTACAAGGACTTCAAAAATGTATCCGCTTTATTTATAAAGAGGAAAGTATACAAAGATAATGTTTTTGTAAACACAGTTTTGATGAAACTTAGTATCAAATTTTAATTATTAATGTTGTAAATCCTGTGAATTCACTGTAACCCTGAAGAAGCCGTAACGAAACGTTTGTGATGAGGTGATAACAAAAATATCACTTCCCGAGGCCCTTATCTCGAGGAAAAACTGATTTTTTTGATAAAATAATATGAGGTCGAGAAAATACAAGATCCAAGAATAAAACGGTTCAAGGTGACAGATATTTGTTTGTAGTCAAATCTTTAAGTTTTGCAAAAACGGTTTTCCTGTCGATCCAAAAGGTTTCTCCGATCGGTGGGTTGGGGATGATTCTCTGAGCATTCGCTAGTTTTAAGCGTCTCCTCTCGGCTCGTATCTGGAGATAAGAAAGGACGAAGGGCGGTGGAGTTCCTGCGATGCCCGATCGTCCTCGTTTCCGTGGCCTACGTGGTGCGGAGAGTGGGACCGAACGATTGACATCTTATTCCTTGCACCGCGGGAGCTCCTTTTTGTGACCTCCTCTTCCTCCCAACCACCCCCTTCCGTAATCTCAATCTCACACGCGAACCCTCCGTCTTGACTCCGATCCGAAGCTCTGCGGCCGATATAATGGGATCCGCGCTGAAAAGCATCCGAACCTCAGCACCGCTAATCCATTCCGATCGAGTTGTAAGTTTTTCACTCATTCTTGCGTGAAGATTGATAAGCCTATCAACAATTCCCGTCCACACTTTTGTAATTGAAATATCGTATCGCTAACCTCTACCTACTATTTTATTTTTTTCACCAAAACATGATTATCGTTGTTTAATAAAATTTAAGTTGTCAGGGTTAATACCAAATGTGACGGACGGAATCCATTTACTATGCATCAGTCATCAATCACACATGTGGAGGTTGGAGTGAAAAATACACCAGCAAAAATCTCAATTTAATTCTGAAATATTGTTCATTTGACCTCAGCCATAAGTGCTTCGGGCTTAAGTTCCCATTTTAAACCCATGCCAAGTGAATAAAAATGCCTATCTTTGAAACTGTGGAAAAGTGACGATTTTGTAGTGAAAAACTTAAATATTAGGCGAAGACAAAGCAAACACGAGCATCGAATGCATGAGTTAAAAGTTAAATTATTTCAGTCATCCTTTGCTAAAAATTCAAAGCCTATGTCAAGAGTGCAAGGAATTAAAAAAAGTTTTAAAAAAACTGCACCCACCGCATAATTTCGGAATTAAATTTTGGCTTAAAAGGGCCCGTATAGAGGCCCCAAGGGCCCTTGTGCTTTCTTAATATATCTTATTAAACCGTCTGGGTCCTAAGGAGCATTGTTTAAAATTTATTTGGCACATGTCAAAGGGGTTTAGAGGTCTATAGCGTTCTAACAAACACCATATAGTTTAATGGATAGGTATAGATAGATTCTGACGTCAATGCACGCAGTTGTGTGATAATTCTTAGGCGCCTATTTCTTAGGTGAAGATCCTAGCTATTTCAGTAGACTTAAGTTCGCTTTCTCTCTTGCCGAATAAAAACGTTCCTGGACCAAAACAACTCGAGCATTAGTGATTCACCCCTCTTTTAAAATTTATAGTTTCAAATATATTCGTAACGCGAGATCACTGTGATAAAAGCAAGAAATCTGACAGCCTTTGCATTCAGGGTGGATTTGTGCAATAGGAATACCAACCTAGGAAGCTTACGCATCGCGAATAAAATCCACCTTATCCGACACAGTTTAATATACAACCTATTCATTCTTTCACGGAATTTATCGCCAGCATGCGGTAACTTTACTCGCTTGATTTCCGCAAGGAGGTGAACAATCGTCGACGAATTCAATTCAGCGCACGTTCCTCGTTGTTGGATATGGAAATCCTTTGTGCTCACTTTCGTAGTAATCCACTGGAACAGTAATTTCTTCCCCTCACTGCATCCTCACACTAATACTGTAGATCCTCAAGGCCGTGTCAAAATAGGAAAGTCTTTTCTTCCTGATTCTATTCCTAAATGGCTTAGAAATAATTGTGAGCGCGTGGAAAATACGATAAAACCTTGCTAGTGTTTGCGCAAACATCGCAGCCCTTGGCTTGGAGATATCTTTAACTTTTTAATGGACCAGATATGAAGGAGGACCTTAATCTTTACGGTTTGTTTGACGAATTGAGGTCGAGTACCCGATTGTATACCTACCCTATATTTATACCCTATTGTTATATATTACAGTTGATCATTGATAGTGTTCAGAAAGAGGCTTGGAGCATTATAGGCAGTAATAATAATTTGTATCAACAGTTGTATACTTTTTAACTATATATTGCTTAAGTTATTGTTGTATAAGTATTGTAATATATTGTAGTGGGTTAATGAAAGTGTTCTAAAAGAGGCTTTGGAGCCTTTTAGGCTGTGATAATAATTTGTAGCTACAGTTATATATATTGTATAACTATATATTGCTTAAGTCATTATTGTGTAAATATTTAATATATGGTTACCATTGCATAAGTATACTATAAGTAAATTTTGTATTTTATACATTGCAAATTGCATAGCTGTATACTGTTTATTGCAAAATTTTTATATTTGTCAATACCACCCTGAACTCATATGCTTGCTTACAATCCATTTTAAGTAATTATTGTTACATGAATTTACAGTTTATTTTGCAACTTGTGTTATACCTGATTTCCTTTGTGATTTAATATATATTGTATTGTATTATTTTTTTCTGCTCAAAAGGAGAGCTACTCCTAGAGCAATAAAGATGATTATTATTAGTATTACCCTAAGGTAAAAATAATTGTAGGATACATGCGGTGGGTATGAGTAACGTAGGAATTGTTTGGATTAAAAGTGGGAGGGATAGGGTTAGGAAAGAGTGGGTGATGAAATTATGTGCAAAGGATGCTCCGGTAGGTAAAGGATGTGCATGAAAATATCGTCCTTCGTTGGTTTGGCCATGTTGATAGAATGATTGAGAGTGGAATAACAAAGCTGTTGACGGATTGAATTTCGAGGGAGGAAGGGGTCGACCGAGAAAGTCATGGGTGGATGTTGTGGAAGGGACTCTTTTAAGATCAGGAGTCTTCAGAACAGTAGAGCGTAATTGAAGTAGTACATGAATATGACTGACACAAAGGAGATTTAAAGAAAAGAGTAGAATTTAGGGGGTTTAAATCGCAGTCTCGGTGGAATCTCCTTAGGGTGGCAGGAGCGGTATTCGTGGGTCATTGAATGCATACTTTGATAATTTTTCAACTAAGTCGGAGAAATACCATGACCGCATTTCATTTAAGTACATTGTCTGTTTATGTGGTGGAACTCACCGCACGTGCAGTAATGAAAATGATTCAAGAATTACATTTTACCTTAACTGAAGCGTGTTATGACTTGAGTTTTCCACGCGGTATTCTAAATTTAGTCGATAAATATATTTAAATAATTATTCCATTCTTCTTCCGGGATATCTGACGCGTCCTTGGTTTTCTTGACGACGTTTCTCCTCCCGTCCTGGAGGCGTCTTCAGGTCGAAGATATCTGTGCTGCATTTTGGTCCGACTTTAAACCGGAGCTGGTCGCATCTGATTGTCCGTCAATTAACGGCCAAAGTTGGGCCAAAATGCAGCGCATATATCTTCGACCTGAAGATGCCTCCAGGATGGGAGGAAAAGGTTGTCAAGAAAACCAACGACCCGGCAGATATCCCGGAAGAAAAATGGAATATTCAGATAATCACCGCGAAAACTCTGATAGAACTTCATGTTCCAATAAGTTTATTTTAGATTCTTTCACTCGATGTGACTTCTTAATATTTGGTAGCAACCATTATTATTATATGAAGTTCATTATAGCACTTTTAGAATAAAATCTGCTTTTTACTCAATTGAATAATTACGAAGTATATCTCATGCGCCGAAATGTCCCGTAGCGTGGAATTGCCAATAAACCAAGTTGGCAAATCAGTATGTTAACTTTTATCTGTAGATATCACTTTGAAGAACACTTATGCAAAATTTCACGCAATCTGTATGTACTCGTACAAAACATCGCTCCGACCACATTGATCAGCATGAAAGTCGGTAGGGCTCGCGTCATTTTTGAGATTCCCTGCATCCTTATTAGATCCATTGGGCATGTCACCCGCGGTCGAAGTTTGTGGGTGACATGGCAGCGGCCACCGGGACCTCCTTGGGGTGTACCATCGCCATATATATCCCTCGAAGACGCCTCTATCGATCGGTAAAATGGAGAAGTGGTGAGGGGAGGGGCGACCTTGGGGCATTGGCACAAGCATCCATATCGGGTGATCTGCCCCCACCAGACCCTCCCCTTTTTGCATGAGCGAGCGACTGTGAGCTGGCGATAATGACAGTTCTCGCGAAAATAAAAGCGGCTTGGAGCAGGAGGTCGTCGTTTTTCGTTCTCGCTTTCTTTTATGGAAGTTCCTCCGTGGCTGCGTGAGTCAAGAAAAATACTAAATTTTGCCATTTCTTTAGTATACTGTCCTAAAAGATATTGGTTTCACTGAAGACTGTCCTAAGCTATTGCGAATCAAGATTAAGATACAAAATATGCCGATTATTCCGCGATTATATTTTTAATTAACGCTCTATACGGCCATTGGAGCCGACTTCAGTACCATTTCTATTAAACTGACAAATTTTGGATTTAGTTTAAGAAATTATTTGATAATAACTGAAAAAATAAAATCGATATGGCGTCTATTATTGATTACCATTCAATTCTCTGGGGGCACATGTCTCTTATAAAGTTTTTAAAAGCCAAATGGCATTAAATAAGATATAGAAATATAAATTTTACTCATTTTTTATCCATTCTCGCATTAAACACCGTGTACTTTCAAGTTCAATTTACGAAACAAGTAGCGAGGAAAGGTAGGGATTTCGTTGTTCATATGAAAAAGAGAACACGTTTTTTTATACGTAGCCAGTATGTGAATCAAATAATACCCAAGTCATTTAATGGTGGAATCACCTTAGGCGTTGGGTGTTTAAATCAATTTAGCTTCCCCAGTCGTCCTTTTCCGCTGTGAATTTTATTGTCTCTAAGAAAGTTCCAATGCGACAGTGTGTCAAATCAAATACTGTATATCACCTTTTCGTTTGTAATGATTAAAAAAAAATTTATTTTACCGATGGCTTGCGCAATCTGTTGGAAAGTAAACTTACCAGAATTACCACTACTAAAATACCTAGATTATTTGACGTATATACTTTTTATAATCAGTTGTTCCAACGATAGGAGCTGACTGCAGCGCCATTCCGATTGAATTAACGCATTCGGAATGCATGGATATAGCAATTTACAAGTCAATATAAACTAAAGGTTAATTCAATTAGTTAATTAAAGCAGTCGGAAATTTGATGCATGTGTCCATAGTATGGATACATTTCAGTCATCCCGGTGACCATCGACAGGGAGAGTTAAAATCTCGTAAACATGTGGTTGTAGTCCGACGTCAAAACGCAAAACTTTTCCAATAACTCCAAAAATAAGGTAGGGAGGTGCATAAATTTTATTATCATTCAATTTCTTGCGAGAAAAAGCGGCAAATACACAGTTTTTCAGAGCACACGTCGTTCAAAAAGTAGTCTTGAGTATTAATTTATTGACATTTAAGTAGTTTTACGGTGAAATAACCTGAAGGTGGTCGGAGCGATTTTTCTCTCTGCACAGATGTGTTAAACTTTGTATTGGTGATATCAACATAAAGACTTAAAAAAAATGATTTTTCCGACTTTTTTGAAATTTAATGCTACTTATTATAACTCGCAGCCTCATGGCGAAAAAGATATGCTTCGTGATGATTCAATTAGTCATGTGTTTACAGTCTTCTGAATGGAAAAGAATTCTTTTTATTGCTATCATTGTCGCTTACAATTTATATATAAAGTTACGCTGTGTTACGCTGAATCAAAGACCCGAAAAAAAGCATATTTAAACATAGTTTTCGCCTAAATTTCGAATTACGGATCGAAAACGCAAGTCACGACATGCTTCAAGGCGAAAAATGTAAAATATAATCCTTGTATCATTTTTCCATTACTGCCCATATGGTTACTAACATATGGGCAGTAATGTTATGCATAACAAATAATATTCTCGCTACTTCAAAATGCTGTAAAACAATACGTACGATATAAACAAATAATTGATATTAATCTGAAGGATGGTTTTAAAATTGAAAAATTGGTGTGTTTGGTATAAAATGTACATTTTCATGTAGATTCCGGGAGGCGTAGATGTTACATGACAGATATATATTTTTTCTACTGTTAAATAACATTCGAAACTTTAGATTTTTGCACTTGAAAACAAAAATTTGCTTTTTATTTACGTTGAAAAAAATTGAAAATCTACGTTTACGACAAAAAAATCAAACTTTAGGCCCTTTTCGGGAGACCTAAACATTTTTCAATTTGACTCAAATATTTTTTGGTGCATATGTGAGCACAGTGACAACTTTTTATCCACTTGCAATTTTGAATTTCCAAAAAACGTTTTTCGTGATACACCCGAATGGTAAGTTCCCAATTATAAATAGATGCACTTAAATGAAATGTGGTGTTATATTTTTCTTGACGAATGTGAAAAATTATAAAAATGTGCACTCAAGTACCTAGCTGGATTACCGCTCCAGCCACCTGAGACTGGGAGAGGAGAACAAGAGGGGGGTGAGTAGGTACTTATGAGTTTGCGGGGGTTGATAAGAGAGGGCCGTATCTTGGACAGCGAAAAGCGAAGAGGCGTACCCTAAGGTGACGAACGGTTAGGGAATGCGCGAAACGATCGTGTGATGTTTTATTTTTTCTTCCTCCTCCTCCGCCGGGATAGGAGGCGTGGGAGAGATGACGGAACAGGTTAACGTTTGCGCATGCCCGTCTGTCTATGCGCGCCTATGCAAGTGCACGTGTCTACGAAGGTACGTGCGAGGAGGCGTGGTTGCACGTAAGTCGTAAAACGTAGGTGGTAGGGACGAGTAAGAAAAGAAAAGGAATTTATTTGAGACGGGTAAACATGATTCTCCTTGGAACATAAAAGCCTACATGATTAAGGAGTTACAGAAAACCGAACGAATAAACGTTTTAAAAAATGTGTACTCAAAATGTCTACCAGTAACAATAGGTACCTACTACGATTATATTCCTACTGAACGAAACATAGTAGTGCCCCTCGCATTTCTGCAACCACACAACCAATTGTTTATAGAAGCTAAACTCTGTGCATAGCTTCACAGTGTACTTATATCTAAATGTGATTATTATTTCCAGCTTAATTACACTTCATGTTAATAGTATTGCATAAAAAGAAATCAAATTATCAAGACTAGTGCTTTCCATACATTTTCACGTCTTGGAAAACAGTGAAGAATTTTTTCCTATCAAAATTATTATATTCCTACAATTTTCTTTATAACTTGCGGCCCTTTTTTGTTTCAAATCTTTAATTATTAATGGATTTTTACATTTAAGACATTCAATCTGCTAAAGCTTATATTTTTTTAGGCGGATTCCCGGCACATTTCATGGCACGCGAATAAGTCGCGTCCAATTGGCTGAAAAGCACTTTAGATTAGGGATTGGTGCAATAGTAGATTTTTAGTTCTATTAGTATGGTGGTATATATTAGTCATTGTGTTCCGAACCCTATATATTGTATACTAAACGCCACTTAGCAGCGTTTTCAACGTTGATAACTCTCCTTGCGTTGTATTGTTGGTGACGATGAAAATGTATGTGTTCACGCTTAACATAATGCTAATGCGTAGAATTTCATCGTAAGTAACGTAATAAATTGTTTCAACTTTTCTAGAAATTGCTTCTACGACGCCATTCCACCTCCAGAAAAATAAAATTCGAAAAAATATTGGACTTCTTTGGACGAGAATATCTTCATTATATTCCCAGTTCCGATTAAGATCATTTCTATAAAAACTAAAGCTAAATTGTGTGATACTTTGTACTTAATCCGTCATTCCATTGATAATGTGCCTGGAATGTGAATGCCTGTGATTTGTCTCATGTGTTCTTCTAATGTGCCTGTGACAAAACCAGATGTTTGCATGTTCCGGGAGAGAATAGATTATGCTGAAACTCAAGTACGCTGAATGAAAACTATGTATAAAAAACGAGGATATTTTAATTGTTTGTCCTTAGTGTCTTACTCTCGGGATCATGTGCCTTGGATGATGACAGTAATATGTCTTCACGATGCCTCTCCACGGCAGATAAAGACACCGGATTGTCATGCCTTATCGTCAATTGACGACGTTACAAGTTTTTTTTTTATTTTATCATTTATTTCATATTTTCGCGTCCCTTAACTCCTTTTTTTTCGCATTCTCTCCTCCACAAAATAAAGTTAAAAGGGGCGTGGTTCCACTTTTATCGAGTCCTACGCAAAACTCTTCGAGGAACTGTCCCCATCGTGGAGCGTGCAAAGGAGAACAGTTATTACGTTCACTCCGTTTTTAGAGCCACCCTTATTCATAAACACCCCGCCCGCCTTTAAGCACTTTAACATTCCAGGCGAGAGATTCTAAAACGGACAAATGCGAGTTGGTATTTTATATCATTCACTCACTCGCCAGAGATTAGTGTCACATCCTTGACCCACGCAAAATCGTGCTTGTAGATCATTTTTGTTATCATCGCCAGTTAAAGATCGCTGATTGATATCACGGTGATAATATTTTTCGAGCTTTTTAAAATACTGTTCGAACTGATGTGCCACTTAAGCTGACTTTAGAACGACACACCATGATGAAGTGTTTGCAATTTTCGCCCCTTCGTGCTCTGTTAAGGCGAATTAAGAATCTACATCTACATACTACCCAGCAAGCCGCCTCAACAGGCGTGTGGCGGGGGGTGTTAGGACACCAGCCGTTTACATATAAAAAGGAAACGGTCTAATGAAATTACGCCTAGCATTTATTAAAGTCCCTTATTGTTCGGGGGAAAAAGGAATTCCCATACCTATCCGTTCGGCAAAATATCTCTCTTAATTTATCGTTTCTGTCGGACCTGGAAATATATTGGGGTTCTAATATGATGTTCTCCGTGTCGCTCTTAAAGATATCTATTCTCAATTGCTCTAGCAATCTAAGCCTAGCGCGCAGCCTCCGAGTCTGTCAAAAATACTGCAAAACAAGAAATTAGCAGTAGCTAGGTCTTTTGGTGATCAGTGAAGTACGTATATCATTATGCCTATCCATATATTTCATTGGTTAAATGAATTATCATCATTGTCTTTTTATGATTTTCCCCTCACATTATAGACTAAATCAAATCATGATTTGTATTATTGAAATTTAATAATTAAGTATTAGTTATTTGAAATTTAAATTAACTTTTTATTTCATTTTTAGTTTTCAGCACCGTTGGGTCTTTGAGGGCAGGAATTGGGCTCATTGTTGGGATCTAGGAGAAAACTGTTGTTACTCCGCTGTTTAAATTTGGTTGGGTTTGCAAATACCTTTGTACTTTTTTTGTCACTTAAACCTTCTCAAATGAAGGCTGCGTTGCCTGTTTGAAAACATATATTCCCACAGTCTTACTGTTTTGACATTTAGAATATCTTTTGCGCCTTGTCTTTCATGTCTTACATGTATTATCTCTCTCGGAGAGACAAGAGGATGGATTTGATGATGTACGAGCACCTGGGTTTCGAGTTACGCATAAATTTCAGACAAGCAGTCATGTGTCACATACGAGGAAATTCCCATAAGTGCCCAAGCGGTACACATTTGAAACGCTCCACAGAGTAATGATGACGCTTTTGCGAATGCGTCGGTTAACGTTGCTTTCACTGGTCGCTCGGCTTCTCAAGGCGTCAATGAAGCTCTCTGCCTCTGTTCTCCTCCGATTCTCCACCTCCATTCACCTCGTCTTCTGACATACCCATTCAGATCGTTAGCGACCTGCGTCAGAAGCGCATTCTTTTACGACTGCCATATTTCCCAGGATTTCTTCAAGTGGAAACTTTTCTCCATGATGTAGTGGGGGCGTAAACGACCCTTACTTTCTTGCTCTCTTGGCAATAAATGCGCGACCACGATGCACTTGTGTGATTCATGTTTAAAGTCGTATTTTTTATCCAAGCATTTGGCTTTAAGCATGTTTTCAAGGCGGCAGTCATATATCTTTCATATATCGACGAATATGAATACCTACCAGTTTTTTTTTAACTGCCGAGTCGGCGAACAGGAAATGTGATATACCTTAGGATTAACTTTGTAAAGAAGATCAATTTTCTTATTGACAGGTTTTTTGGCGAAGTGGATTGGTATAGTGGTATATTAATAGTAATATTAAGATAGTAATAGTGCCATGCATAAAATACTCAGTATTTTATCATGAACTGCGTAGAACTGTATGAACATGTATGTATGCATGATGTGTATGAGACGTTCAGCAGACTGATACCATTAAATTGGCCAGTAACTACTTAATACTTGCTTCTACTTTTAAAGAAATTCATTTACTTAAAGCAAGTATCGCAACAGTTTCAAAAGTTTATTTAAGAAAATGTGTTTTTTCTCGGATTTATTATACCTACTTATTTCCTTACTTTGCGTGAATGCTGCAATTTCCTTCCGCAAACCAAACACACCTTTCAACATTTTGCCTTTGCTGAGCCAATGAACATCACAGAAATATGTAACGTCGCCATATTCAGCATTTGTTTCTTTCAAAAATTCTTGAAATTATCTGTGATTTAGGCCCCGAGATTTGAGGGAGTTAACAGTTTTTACTACATCACTCATTACATCTTGAATATTCACAGACTTTGCTCATAAATTTTCCTGATGAATAATGCAATGGCACTGTACGAAGGAGACATCAGTATTGTTTTTCTTTAATAAAGCCACAAATCCTTCGTTGTTGCCGACCATAGCTGGTGCACCGTCTGCCGAGATCCCAGTCATATTTGATAACTTGAGGTTATACCTAATTGGGTCCGAGGTTTCCGCGGCGTTTCTCCATATTGGTAAAGGCTTTCGGGCGTTACTCCGCGTTGTCTTGTCTAAAGGCGACGACAGTTTCTCCAGCCATCCTGCTGGCGTCAAATTGGCCGTCTTATATAGTAGTCGTAGGCTGGCTCTGATTGGTCGGGTTAGTCCTATGGTCGCAGGTGGGCTGATATTGGTCCTTGATTCTGAAGACCCTTTTCCAAGAGTTAGTTAACGTGTAGCTATCTTCTCTGTTATACCTGTTTAAATGATTGAAACAAATCACATCCTCTTGTATTGCCTTTCATTGGAACTAGAGCAGCCATTTCATCAGTAACAACCAAATTACTGTAACACAGCCAGCTGAGCGGTGTCAGTTAAATTTGTGCTTTCATCGAGCGCAACGGTGTAGTAAACAAATTTCGATGTGTATTCAATTAATTTTCTTTCGATATCGCCAGCCAATTCTTCTATCCTCCTTGCAACTGTTACACCAGACTTATTTTGGAAAAAGTTGCTTCTGTGAGGGACATAACACTTCTGCTGCTGCCTCCATAAATTCTTTTATGAGTTCGCCATCAGTTTTGAGTTACGCGCAATTTTCTCTGATATAGTATTACTAACTTTTACTCTTGCTTCACTGCCTTCATTCTGTTTGTCAAAAGAATGCTGCTGTCGTTAAAGTTGTTTGTTTAGAGCCTCCACCTTATCAATGCGTAATTTTCCGTGAGGATGCGCAAAGTTAGAGGAATATTTGGAATCATAATGTCGTTTGATATTATACTCTTTGAACACAGAAACTGATTCGTTGCATACGAGACAAATGAGTTTTTCTCCAACGCAAACAAATAAATACAAGTTCGTCCAATTATCTTTAAATGATCTGTGCTCATCCGTGAACTTGCGTTTTCTAATTGAACATTCTGCCATAACACTCTTTCAATGTTTACAATGTACAGTCGCCGCATAAAGTCTGGCGACATCGACAAAAGCCCCGAATTAGCGAAACTACGATTTTGTGTGGGTCCACTGATTCAAAAGTGAGGGGAGGGGAGGGGAGATAGAGAGGAGGGGGGTGGGAGGGAGGTGAGAAAGTGGCCAGAGTAGTCGTGAATCGGAACCTCGTCTTGGGGGCTAGTGAATTAAGGGATTAAGTTGCCGATGTCGCCAGACTTCATGCGGCGACTGTACCTGCTGATCAAGACGTGACGTGCTTCCCGTTCAACTCTCGGTAACGTACTGAGCGAGCGAACCCCGCTCCGCGCTCACTTCCGTCGTCGCGTTGCGGCGTTGTCAATGTTGTCATGAAGCTTTACTGTGTGCGTGTGAGGTATGAAGATGGTAGGGGGAGGTGCGCACGCGCTTCGTCCTATGCCCCGAAGTCAGTCAAGTCAACTCACTGGCGTGCGTACATACAGTAGGTGAGAGTAAAACAAAACCGACTCATAGGAATGGCGTGCGTTAGTAGTTAAGTATCTGATATATATTTTAAATCTATGATGTCTAAAGTTCACGAAATTATAATATATAAAAATGTAATTTAGGCAAACTACTGGCGGGCCGCAAGCGGCCCTAGGGCCCACAGGTTGGAATCCTTTGGTCTAGAATTAACTCCTATTTGACCAATTATTCCGTTACATGTGCCACAGCGATGGACATTTATATTTTCAGGGGAAGTTCAATTTTGCGAACAATGCCCAAGTGCTTATGAATGTGGGTACCTATGCGTTTATGTCATTAACAGTGGCATGAAAATCCTGTGTTTGAGCGTCTTCATTCTGGAGTGTAGCTGTGAAGGTATTTCACCACATATCTGCTGCGATTTGTAAATTTGTTTTGACTGATTTGGGGTTATAATTGCCTTAAAATTGGGGAGGAAAAAGTTCGAAAACATTCTGAAAATATAAAATTATTTCTGGTGAAAAAATTTTCTTACCATACGTACGAATTTCTTAAAGATATCAATAGGGAAAAATACCTTGTTTTTAATGTTTCTGATAATTGTATTCTTGAACGATATTAGAAATATTTATGTTTTATATTATTTTATTTTGGTATGGCTCTGATTTAATTTTAGGTGGCAGTGTAGTTTTTTTGTAAATGTATATTTTCAAATATATTTTTGAAGACGACAAGAAACCCAGTTTTCCTTGATAAAACAAATAATCGCAGATATGGACACCGTACTTGTCACCTTGGCTGCAGAATTCCTGGAAAAGCCAATGTAGTGTCGCCTGCTTTCACACCTGCTAGGTACCGTGAGAGAGCTGTTTGAGATCGATATGATCAAGTCATTCTTCCTTCTCAAATTCATGGGAAAAAGATTCCGAAAGATTATAAAACATTTCCTACAAAGGTCTCATCCATTTTCCTTATCTCGCGGGCGAATTCGTAATCATTTTGGTAGGATTTACTGTGACGATGCACGCTATTTAAGCGTATCCAAATTAACTAGCGTAGACTAGTTTAAATATAATAATAGACTACTATGTATTTATAATAACGGTTGTAAGTCTAGCTTCAATCAGTTTTTGCGTCAATAATTGTAAAATGTTTTTTTAAATCTTGACAAATTTTATCCCTAAATATGACTCATCTGTCAAACCAGTTACAACCCATGCGTCGCAAAAGTTAAGTTTTCAGGAACACGGTGTGATATTTTATACAGTTTTCAGTATACAGTGTACGCCAATTTTTACAAAATTCGCTATTATAAGTTAATAAACTAGGTATTATGTAGCGAGGAATACCTCAAATTAAATGAAAAAACTAAAAGAAAAGAGGATATTGGAATAATGTTTTCTGTCCCAACGTGGTGACATAAATAAATTGTTAAAAATAAACCATAAAAATTAATATCTTTCGCATGAACATATTACGTGCGTCATATTTTCATCTTTAACGTAAAAATGGTAAAGTTTTCAATAAATTAGTTCAGTCTCTAATGGGTTAAAGTGGGTTACGAGCGAACAAGAAATGTTACGCAGTTGAGGGAAGGGTTAGTTTAGAACCAGTTTAGATTAGAACCAATAGAGAGTCGGAGGCTACTCATTAGGCTTAAATTATTTGAAAAATTCAAATCAGGCGAGTTTCAATGCGACATGGAGGATATTGTTTTTGATCCCGCCCTATATTTATAGAACTGATAGATGCGACAAAATAAGAGAGATACACTGCCGAACTGATGGGTACAAACAATAATTCTTTCCCCGCTCCATCAGTAATTTTTGGGCAATGAATTGTTATATCAAAATCATTAAATGAATCTAGATAAAACACTCAAAAGCAGCTTCATACTATTTGAAGAAGTTTTATATTTTGCCTATATTGTACCTATTTTGAAGCTCATTTTCGTTTAATAATTATCTTTTCTGGTAATATCTTTAAAATTTTCTCTTATATATCATGTAATATGCTATTTCTCGTTCATTATGTTTTCACCTACTCAGAAGATGGGATTTTCTGTCGTAAGATATACAGGCACGTTAATCTGAGTACCTATCTACGCTATGCACAATGTTTTTGTACTAATCATTTGTAGTAATTATTCTTATATGTTGCCTAGTATAGCGACTGGATGTGAACATACCAAGTTACGATTCTCTTATTATATTTATTTTTCATTTTTTTGTTTAACTTTTCCTGTAAATACACGATGAAATTTAATCTCGTTTTACTCTATTAATGTTCGTTGTAAAGTATTACGCCAAGTGTATGTATACAGCATGTGTAAAGGCCTGTTGGTCTTCGTCAATATACGATTATTATTATTAGTTATGATAACAAAAACAGCGTGATACTAACATAGGACACATTACAATTTATTACAGTGAGGAAACTTTTACAAAACCACATAAAAAATTATACACAACCACGACCCGGGTTTCGACGGCTGAGCCTCATCATCAGGTGATCAAAAGTGTAAAGCAATCCCTTATATACTATCAGTCAGTTGGACTATAAGGGATTGCTTTAAACTTTTGATCACCTGATGATGACGCTCAGCCGTCGAAACCCGGGTCGTGGTTGTGTATAATTGTTTTATGTGGTTTTGCAAAAGTTTTCTCACTGTAATAATTTGTTGTGATGGAATACCACAAAGTTTCCGAAGACTACGTTTTGTTCATAGGACACATTATTAAGATACAATTCACTTCTGTCCTCTCCCCCCTCTTTTCTCTTATTCCCTCCCCTTTCTTGGCTGGTGTCCGGCGGCTGTCGCAGGGTATTATGTAGATGCAGAAATATCACGATGCTGTCCTCCTGTTGGGGGAGAAGGTGTCACTGGTGTGATGGAAGGACACCGATGGAAGTGGTGTGAGGTCGAAGTATTTCGGGGGATCGGTGGGAGGGAGAGGGGCGGGAGGTCGTTCAGATGCCGGTGTCTGCTCGCTCTTGCGAAATGCTCGAAGCGGTCAGGCAACTTTACCGAAAAGCTCCTACGATGAGAGGAGGTGAGCCAGCAGGACCCCTTCGAATATATATATATATATACGGGCCGAGCCCCTTTTGCTGTAAAAAAAATTAACTTCAAACCCTGTCCGTCAGGTTATAAAAAAGACCATCCTCTGTTATGTAGCTCTTGGTTTGTGACCTACACGTCCCCCCATTGTCCGTCTTTCATATCGTTGTATCGTTTTATCTTATCTCACGGTCACAGTAAAATGGAAAGTTTTTGTGGCTTGTGCATAGAATACATCAGAGTCAGTTGGGTTCCATCTACGCAAATATTGTTGTCAAAAGTTCTGTCAATCCGAATCGAAGATAGGAATTTTTTCCTTTCTCTCCCTCTCAACATTGACGGATGGTATTGTATCAAAAGATGGTGAAACCACCATAAAAATAGGGTTTAAGTTTAAGCATATATTTTTGACTTTTCGGATGCAGCGGAGGAAGTGATATAAATTATGCCATCATTAAAAAAAAAGAAGCTTTTCTATTTCGATAGAAATAAAGATGTTATTTAAGATTTCACGCCTGGGTTTAAATAATTTGTTAAAGTAGTCATTTTTAGGCAATCAATTGTTTTATCGAGGTATTTTGAAATCGTCATGAAAATAGGCTGGTGTTCAAATATGCATATTTGACTTCGACGCTTGATTCATACGATGTGTGCAAATGATTTGAAGAAAAATTTCAATTCAAATAGAGATTGAGATGCACTAAAAATTCTACGCTGGAGTTTCAGGAATTTATTTTAAACAGTGATTTATGGCAATGATTTTTTCTCCATTGAAGTTCATATTTGAATGGATAAAGATGCAATGAAATTTGTGTATATTTTATTTTTGGCTGGAGGATCAATTCGGATATATGACATATTTAATTGGTTGCGTAGAGGTTATGTACATTATTTTTCCAATCACAGTAAAAAAGAAAGTGTACTGCGGTGATCCATTCTGTCCGACATTTCATTCGGTATGTCGAAACATGCATCTAAATTAAACGAGTTCGCGGAAGTTCGAATTAATTTCAAATGGGATGGTGAATGATGCGGCATAAATGTTTCAAATCGTTCCGCTTATGAAGTTGGGAACTGAGCCTTGTGACGAAGATACTCGCATAATGAATATACGACCCAATAAAAAAATCTGCTCTCACTGATCTCTCTCCCTTTCCATCTGGTGCTCTGTGGCAAATGCATTTGCCTACGGGCGTATGGAAATCCGTCTCGATCACTTTATTCATGGATGAATGGGCATGACCCCTTCAAGGAGATTTCGTTCTCCGGTTTGAGGCTTAGAAAGCGAGTGGAGTATTACATTCCAATGCACGAGTGACCGTTGTGATACGCATCCAATTCCTGCGCTCGTATTTCTTAAGGGAAACTTAATGGGTCGAGATATGTTTCTATATTCGTTGTTTATCAAATCGACCTCTAATTTATTTACACAGGTAAGTAATATTGAATTTAGGTCAAAAATTAAAATCAACTATTTTTTGCCAAAGTTTCGGAATTTAATTATTTCATATTCAGGGCTAAATAAAATATACGATGGTCAAAAAACAAAAAAAACAACACAGCACTTACTCCAGTTTGTCACATATTTATCCATGACAAAATTACATGAGTTAAATTACATGACGAGTTAATGATAAGTAAATAAAAACCAAGGTTGACAACGATAAAATCAGATAAGATGCAATAGAAATACATGCAACAGAAATACATAAAAAGCTTTTTAAAATTTTTATTTAAATTTTTACTCAAATTATACTGAGCAAGAATACCTATAATAATATGGTATGGATAATTTTTTGACAAATTGGTGAAAATACTATGTTGTTTTTTTATTTTTTGACCTTCGTATAGTTCATTTAGTCCTGAAGATGAAATAATAAAATACCGAAATTTTGGCAAAGAATAATTGATTTTAATTACTGACCTAAACTCAATATTAATTCCCTGATTGTATGTACAGCTATAATCCACACTACCTCCTTCTGTATTTTTCGCTTTCATTCATTGATATTCATGAGGTATATCACTTCCATAACCCACAGACAGTTCATGATTTACCTCTGGCCTGGATATGTTTATGACTGACTGAAGTCTGCTATATTTCCTGACATTTAGATGTTTAAAAAAATCCTATTTTTGCTTAAAATATTGTTGTAATTCTAGGCCCTATCTCCCGGATTGGTAAGATTTCATCAACATCTGTATTCCTACAAGAATATGAGCCTATTTAAAATGAGAGGCTCTTGTTCTTCAGTATTAGCATTCGGGTCAATCGTGCTAATTGTATCCATCTTAATTCCCATTCAATGTGTACAATTTCATTGTGTTGGCGCATGAGCCTACAACAGCCAAAACAAATAGTGGCATTAGTCGAAGTATTGTGTGGTGTTATATTGAATAACGTAACTGAATCCGAAGGTATGCTTGAAAATAGAAACTTATTGAATAACTCAATCGGTGAAAGATTCATCAGGAATATTTTAGGATGCTCTCGTCTTGGAATAGAAGGGAACCGTCTTCTCTTTCGAAAAATCAAAATATAATTGAACAATAATTGGAATTTTTAATTTAAATATTGCATTGTATTTATCGTTTTGTTGACACGGAGTGCAGAATGGAGTGTCCAGCGCTTTGTATATATTAGCTAAACATATGCTTCCTTTTTATTATCTTTGGTAAAAACTACTGGAGAAAATAAATTCTGTCAATATCATTTGATTCACACTTCGTGATGTTTTTTTTTTCAATTTCCGCTCAAACTTAGTGTTATTTTAATTGGCTGAAAACATTGTCTACCAATATAATTAGTAAATTTAAGCCTCCACCATATGCATGTGAAGATATAATCAAATGAAAGGCATCACAACTACATTGTGGAGCTATAAAAACTGAATTCTGTCATTAATTGTTCGTTGTGAATAAATATAAATAGTTCACATTTATTTCGCCCGTGAAAATTGGAAGATTGATTGGAATCGGATATTATTTAAAATATATATGATTGGTTCCTTTCGTTTAGTCTCGCGTCACGGAGGAACCATAATTCTCAGCATCATTATGACGAATCCAAACAGCTATCGTTCACTCAACATTTCCTGGTTGTTTGGTTACGGGAAGGTGGTCCACAGCTGATTTCATTTGCTCCATTATGGTGGCTGGAGCAGTAATCGTGGGTCATTGAGAGCAAATTAAAAACAAATTCATATATATCGAATAAAAATCAGGACCACATTTCATGCATCTTACATCTGTTAATATGGTGGAACTCGTCATTCATGCTGTAATGGAAGTGATACAAGAATTATATTCCACATTTTTGCCTTAATTGAAACATAATATGACTGGAGTTATTGATGTTTTTCGGCGCGGTATTCGAAATTTACGCAAAAATTATATCTAAATCTGTATTTTCGAGTCTTTGAGCCGACGTGACTCCTTGATACTTGTTAGCAGCCATTATAATAATATGAAATGCATTAATATGCGTTTAGCAGAAAATCTGTCTGTATGAAATATAATTATTATTAAATATGTCTCATGTGCCATAAGGCTGCATGTTAAAATAGCATTGAATTTCCAAGTAACCATATAGGTAAAACGAAGTGTTTTTTTCACTTACATCCATAGATATCATTAATTAGAACACGTATGTTAGGTTTCATGGTTGGTGCGATGGTACTGTGGCGGTAACGTGAGCAATGGAGAGAAATATGGCGTCTGTGTTCACCTAATTAGAACGAAAAGCACCTAGGAGTACACATTTTTTTCGTCACATCTGACAAAGTTGTTGCATTGCAGTTGAAGTCCTCTCCACATGGTGCCTAATTAGGATTTTGGTTTCAATGAAGAATATTCCTCACCGACCGGGACTCGAGCCCTAACCCTCGCAATGGGGCGCCGCTTGTATATGTCTCCTTCAACCGATCACCAGCATGCGATAGAAGTCGATAACACTCACCCACAAGCGTGGCGGCGTGGCGTCTCCGCACTGCAGTCTTGCGTTGGAAGGCGACTGTAGGTTCCTCCCCGGTGTCTGCGTGGGACCGATTTATCAGGAAAACAGTTCCCATCCGTCTCTCCAAACTCCTTCTTCGGTTCCGGGAAAGAGGGAGCGGAGAACTAGAGAATAGATTCCTCCTTAGTGTTGGGGGGTACCACAGGGAATAGTAATCCACCCCTGCGGGTTGTAAATCGGAGGTAGGAGGAGGACTGTATGCAGCCTACGAAAACGAGTGAGGTTTTTCTGGGGGAGCCATGGAAAAGAAGTCCCGGATATGTGTCTCCCTCTCCGGTATCACGGGAACACTGTGTATCAATGTGTCGGATCGTCTAGGCACGGGTCGTCCCGGCAGGTGCTTTTCCTCTCTCCTGCTGATGCGGCCGTCGAAGTCTCCGCGGCGACCCGCCCCCACCACCCCGCCTCGTAGCAGCAGTCTCTCGCTGCCACCTTAAGACCGCCAGCCACTCCTACCACCACCACCGCCACAACAACACACCGCGCCAAGCCGAACAGCCAGCAGCACCGAGCACCACCGCACGGCCAACCAACTCTGAACAGACTGCGTCGGGACGGGGAGATCGCCCGTCGACCTGCTGCCGGCGGAGGAGGAGGGTCGCAGAGGAGAGAGGTTGGCGGGGGGGGGAGGCGTTTGGCGGAGGAGGGGTGGCTAGGAGGAGGAGGAACGGCTGAGCCAGTGGTGGATTTGGAGTGGGAGGGAGAGGGAGGAGGTTGAGCAGAGGGGAAGAATTGAGGGGAGGTTGGACAGGGGAGGAGGGAGATCGCACTGTTGGGGAGGATGTTGGAGGAGTTTTTTCGAGGACACGATCCTCGAGCATTCGGCCAACAAGGGATAATTTTACACGATATTGGATACTTTAACTTTAAAATACCCAGCGGTGCCACGCAAGAAAGGCGTAAACTGTCTGCACGTCTATTTGACCCGAAGATTGGATATGAAGAGAAGCAAATTAATTGGACCAGAATGTTATATACATGCATGCGTCGGTATTTCATAGAATCTAGTGGGGATTAATAGGAAAACTTATTTCATAAATGGTGCATTCTTTAATAATAAACAACGTTGCCATATGCTCAAAGGCGTAATGTCCTCTTTCTATTCGGTCCGAAGATGGGGGAAGGCAAAAAATTCATGGGCCGGTGCTGGTAAGGTACTAACATGCGTTAATATCTCATTAAATCAAATCGGAAGCTAATTTTACTCATGGTGAATACTTAAATAAAGAACCCAGTGACACCCTTCGAGAAAGGGCTGAAAGGCTTGTCAGTTATTTTGCTCGAAGATGGGAAGTAAAGTAAAATGAGTATATCGGTCCGCGTGTTATAGCATTCGGTAGTACACGTATAGTAGCGAATTCAAGTTGTTGTTAATCAGCAATTTTATTTATTGGTGTATACTAAAATGATAAACCCAGGCCCTTTTTCTGTTTGACCTCATGGTGGGAAATAAAGAGAAATATTAACAAACTTATAGAACAATTAATGGGGTACCTACTTTCGTAGATATCTCTTGAAATGAAGTCAGACTTTGTGATCAAACTTATTTTACTCATAGTGAATACTTAAATGGATAACCTAGCGGCATCTTTTGAGAAAAGGCGTACAGATTTGTACATAGTTTGGATCCAAGATTGGAAGTTGAGAGAAGTATAATGAGTGACCGGTATAATGGACTATATTTTTGTTTCGAATTTTCTTGAAATCAAAGTGGTAGTTTTGCTAATGTTAGATTCTTTATTAAAAAATGCAGTAGTTTCCTGGGGAAAGAGTCTTCTTTTTATTTTTCCCGATAAATGGGAAATGTAGCGAAGCAAAAAGAGTTTAAGAGTCGGAGCGTTGGGTGTGTTCTTGGATTTTCCTTGAAATGAAATCAGGAGTGTTAGGTAAGCTATTTTTTTGCATGTATCGGATATACAGCGTCGTCACCTTTCGAGGAAAACGAAGGTATTTTCCTTTATAAAGTCCAATAATGGGAGATGAGAAGCTAAGAGATTTTATGGGTCAGCGCGTTGGGTAGGTTCTTAGATTTTTCTTGAAATAAAGTCGGGGAATATGTGGTAAGCTCGTTTTTACAAATATGGAATCCTTTCCACTCGCGTGTTACAGACGTACTCTCACGAAGTATCTGCCTCAAAAGCTTGAATTATACCTTTCCTATTACGGGGGTTGGGTGGATGATAGCTGGCTCGTAACGACGTGACCAATTTAGATGTGAAGACGACGGGCAATTACTAGGCTCCACTGTGAAGGAAGATGGATTTCTCTTCCTGTGTCACGCAACTAATTGTGCAATCAGCTTCTTGGTTCTGTATTAAGCTGAGAGAGTATATTAAACGGAGAAATGCCTATTTTGCTTTACAAATTAAATCAAACAAACTGCTTGCAAGTTGAAACAGTAGGTACCTAAAGAGGGTTGCACGTTTAGCCAACAGTTCGTATTTAATGTTTTCCGTTATTGAATAAACATAATTGCGGGATAATATTCGGTGAAATAATAATGTACCAAGCATAAATTTAAAGTTTTCGTTCCTTTGTGGAAAATTCTCTGAAAATTTTCTTCGGTTTGTTTTCTTAAATATTCTCATGGAGTAAATTTCTATGAAAAAAGTGAATGCCGAAATAAAATCGAGGTGCAAGAAGGTGCTTAAAGGTGAAATATGTAGTGTGGGAAATTCAGGTAGTACCATTTTTTTGAAGGCATTATATATTAAAGTATTCTAATTTTTATTATTTTTTTTAAATTGACACAACAAATTATCCTTTAAATGGCTTGTATTCTTAATTTATTTTTCTGGCACTATCTTACCTGTATGTTTTATTTCATAGTCTATACAATTTATGGAATCAAGGGTCCTCGAGTATAATTTTTTCCCCCGCAAAAACCCTCTGTCGTTTTGAATGAGGGATGTAGTGAAACGAATATCTCCTTACGGTAGCATAATATAACTTTCTGCCGTCCTTTTAATCCGAAAAGGATATAAATAAAGCTCGCACTAATGCACTTTTTATTTTATATCTACTTTATTATTCATTGTACGAGCGATGCAGTTGAGTTTTTACGGTACATAGTTACCTGCGTGGTTTCCTTCCTAGGCCTTTTGAGTATAAGTACGTGATTTGCATTACTTACGGATTTACTTTCTGCCATTCATAGAGACCATAAAAAAGAGGATAGGTTGGATGTCATTCGGATGGTAAAATACTGTTCCCTTTTTCCTTATTTTTGTTACCCATTACGTGGTCAATAATAATATATTTATACTTAATATGTTTAGAAAAGCCGGCCGTGAAAGTCAGGTTGGTAATGCGTCGGCAAGTTGCCACTAAGGTCAAAGGTTCGACTCTTGGCTCTGGGAAAACTGTTATGTTGTCCTCAAAATAAAGGAACCTTTTTCAATAGGTTATTTCCTTTCGAATCTATTCCTCTCACATATTAACGAAAAAAATTAATGAAAAAGACGACCATTATCGCCATGTTTAGAGGAAATTTCGGTAAATATGCGCTTTAAGGTAATTTTGTTAAAGATCACCACTCAAATACCACACTCTGGAGAAGATTTCGTCCAAAGTCGGTCAATTCTTCACAATTATTGAATGTTTACTCAGATGGAAAAATTTACCTGGAAGTGCTGATTCACCAACTTTTCTCCGACATTTAAGAACGCATTATTTATCTCGCTATTGACCTTTTTTCTTAAACGCCTTCAGGCGGAATGTTTTACCTCAGGCTTCCTCTTTCCTCCTTTACTTCGAAGTTTTCCTTAATTCCTGTGGTTACAATGTTACAGCAACTTACCATGATAATTACTGCTTCGTGAAACAAAGTGTATCTTATGCATATATTTTTTCACTTTTCGACAAGTTTCATAACGCTATAAAATGTACTGTAAAATCTATGTCCTGAGATAATTTGCTGTCATTACGTAGGAAAATAGAAATATAAAAACAGTAGTCAATGGAAATCACGTGAGGTTGAGTGTTTACGGTGCAGTGATTACGGAGCAAGATTCAAAATGTAATCATGGAAGATAACGAGCGTAAAATCAATGGGAAAATTAGCATCTCTATTATTAGTATTTCGAGCTAAAATCACATTTGCATCATTCTGTACCAGGCATCATAATGTTGAAGCAGCGTTATCATAGCGGAAAATTACGCCTAGTTACTTTTCACAATGCTAAACGACGTTTTATGCACCATTAATTCGATGAAATTTACTGATTTTGGTTGAATAAAATTAAAAGTGAAAACAATATTGTCAAAACCATAAGATATAAACAAAAACCATCATATTGGCTTCATATGTGATGTAATTTGCTTCCATGACCGGTGTTTTTGAAAATTGGCGGACATTTTTCAAGTGACTTGAATATGATGTGAAAACGATTTGATCTGTGAAGCAGGATCGCCAGCGATGGAAGATGTTGTGAGCAGGATAGCCCAAGCAAAAGAAGGTAGTCTACCAGAAGGAGAGTTTGCTGACTGCTGGTAACAGGAACGTTAATGTTTGGAAAAATATATATTTGGATCATGCTTTTATACGGCACTGAAACCTGGGCAATAACAGCTGACGAGCAAAAGAGAGTGCAGGCAATGAAGATGTGGTGTTACCGGAGAATGATGAAGTTAAAATGGATGGAGAGGATCGCCAACGAAGAAGTACTACGATGATAAATAAAATGAGTTTACTACTAACTTTGTCCGCCAACGAAGAAGTATCTACGATGATAAATAAAATGAGTTTACTACTAACTTTGTGGTATTCCATTCTTTCAAACGATTTATTTAAAAAACTACGAAGAGTTGGATATAAAAGAAGAATAATGAAGATTATGTGAAGAAGGTAAGAATACCGGACATATTTTATGCGCACGAGAGCGTATTGAATACTATTGTGGAAGGAGCAATGAATAGGAAGAATTACAGAGGAAAACCACGAATGGAATACATCAGCCAACTATGGAAGGCGTATTGATGAAAATTTATTTAAGTGGAGTGGAGAGCTGCTTCTAACCAATCTTCGGGCTGATGACTGCCAGTGATGAAATCGAAAGTTGTCAGGAAATCAAATTTTCTGAGAAGTAAACTTTCAACTCTGTATTAATAAGTATGGAGCAGCTATAACCTATGTCCACTACTGCGTCATTGATGTAATATTTGAAGGAGACGCCGGGCGTGAAAACTCAATGTGTAATAATCCATGCGTGTTTCTTACAAATCTTGACTCCTGGTACTCTCCATGAAGACTCTAGAATAACAAAACAGCTGAGTCAGTCGCCCCAACGAGGGTCGATTCCTGTTCTCAAGGACTTGGTGTGGATGTGTATCATTATGCGGGGGGGTGCATTTGAGACGGCCGGCGTCTTCCAGAACGAGGGAGGTCTTTAAGGCATCGCCACCTGCCGGAATCACCTGTACCTGTTCTCGTTCCAGGACCCCATCGGAGAGAGCGATTGAATCCCGTCGTCGTCTATAACAATTCCTGCCGGAGTGTCTCATCGGTCGTCCAGATGAAACGCGTGCCCACCTTCTGCCCCTCATACCTACTTCAAGGGACTTCCGCCTTCTGCTACAGTCCCACCCCCTCTTAGTTGCCCCTGTTGCTTCCCTTGCAAGGTCCCCCCGGGGTTTTTTATGGGGTTTCCCTAGGATATTAAGTGAGCGGGAAGCAGGAAAGAAAACAAACACTCCGTGTCCAGTTCAGAAGGAAAGAGGCAGACGGGATGTTCATTAGAGCTGCAATAATCTCGCTTCTAGCTACTTGGCTCACTTGACGTGGTTCCTTTTTGTATTATTATTAAATAGTTGTTGTCCATTTTGCAAATACGTAGGTGATACTGGCTGAATTCTCTCAGGACGTAAACTTAAAAAGTAATAGCTCAATAAATTAACATTTAACTGTTTATTCTGTTTGTATTTAAGTAAACTCCTTCATAATGTAGACATATAAATTATCTCTAAGCCACATGGCTTGTTAGAAGGTTTCTTTTGTTTTACATATATTGCGGAAAGCCACATAAATCAACATTGTTAAATAAATTCTACATTCTTTAATATTTTATGACAGCAATGAATAATAATTTTTCGACTTATAGTACAATCATACTTGTACAGTTTAACATAGTAACATAGCAATTTAACAAAGCAGCATACAGTAAAAAATTACCAATGACACTAATAATATTCAATGAGAAATAGAAAAAATATTTGCGTCAAGCCAGTATGAAGAACTTAAGTTTTTAATTTCGTATATTAGCCAATGTATAGCTATCCGTTTCTTCTGCCACCTGGCAGTTCATATAGATGCTTTAGCATGAAGTTCCTAGTAAATTACTAATCTATATATTCGATATTATTTATATAATGGTACTCTATATATTTCGACTACATTTTGCCATACAAATTAAAATAATCATAAATTGTCAGCATAATAGTATTACTCTTTTGCATACAGTACAACATTTATGCTGCTATTATCTAAGAGCTAACATTTGCCTCTTTTGTTCGTACAAGTGCGCACTCATTACTTTCCACTGGAATCGTACAGCTCTTACCTAAGCCTTTCGTTGACAGACAGCAACACAAGCTTGGAAGTAAGGAAGAACACTTCATTAAAAAATATATTTTGAATGTGCTCTTGTATGGCAGTGAAGTCAGGGCAACAGCAGATGCAGAACAGAAGAAATAGGAAATAATGAATATGTGATGTTGCCGGAGAATGATGAAGATGACATGTACGGATAGAATTAATAAAGAATAAGTCCTACGTAGATTTGGAGGGAATAGAATTTTAAGAAAAAACTCTGCAAAGAAGGAAAGGCAAACTTATTGGACAAATTTGACCACACAGCAGCCTGCTGAAAACAATATTCGAAGGATAATGACAGAATAAGACACTGAAATGCATTGAGCAATTTACGGAAGACGTCAAAGTGAATACTTATCTAAGAATGGAGCGATTGGCAGAGAGGAGAGTGGACTGAACAGCTGCAACAAACCAGTCTTTGAATTGATGACTACTGATGATGTTGTTATTGGTAGATGCTAATTTTAAGTCATCCCCCCACTATTTGCCTACATTATTTTTGGAATGTCTACCGATAATTATTTTATGGACTTGCTGCTGATTTTAAAGTAAATTTCAATGTAGAAGATATAAATCAGAAACTGAGACTATTTTTTCCACTCTCTATCTAACTAACCATACTTCTTGTTTCATAATAGAATCATAAGAACATCCTTAAAGGACTTTGAAATATTGAGCCCATAAATGTGTGTAGAAAGTGTATGAAGTACAATATTCAATCCAGTTTCTTTCCAAAGAACGAACTTTGTCAGTTGCTAATCCTTCATGAGTGTAAATAATTACTACATATCTGGATTTCACAACGCGAAAATGGGTATTGTAAATATTATTATTTTTATGCGTCATAAATAATGCATAATAGCTATTAATATTAGCTTACAGCAGGATCCCATACCATCCTTTTCCATCTAATCAATTAACAAACTAAAAAAGATATTTTAATTGGAAAGAATGGTGAATCAACAACACTGCTTTATATACCATTTATTTTATTGTTCAAAACAATTTTTTTCGTTGCAAAGAAACAGTTTTTGCTTTTTCAACTACCTTGATGATACTGTTATGTATGGAAACCATGATCGTGTTGAGTAAAATACAATGTGGTGATTGCAGTGCTGGGGATTCTCCTTTCCTTACTACTATGCTTGAGACAGCTGAGGCTATCAGCACTTTCAATGTTTTTTTATAAAAATAGAACATATCATTGATTTGACATTTAGCCCTGGAAAATAGCTACAGAAAGATAACGCCCATTCTGAAAGCGGTGTGAATAAACTGCAAAAACTATCAGTTGAGAAGCTGTGTGGTTTGATACAATCTTAATACAAGCTGAGATTTTTTTCTTTTAATGTAGTTAACAATGATAAACTGAAATTTTAAGATGGAATAAATGTGATTTGTAATTGCTCCAACGACGACGGCGTATTGCGAGGAATGTGAAACTAAATTGGCCAACATTTCTATCATTTAAGCTGGCATAGTTTTCCTTTAGATTTTAAGTTTATGGAGAAATTATTAAGAGATAATTTCCTTATCTATTATTTGACTCACTCATTTTTGGTTCCCAAAGTATTTAAGTTGCGCATGCTTGATATATGGAGAAAAGAGGGTATATATTTTGGCAGGTAAGGGAGAAGTTCCTGAAAAGACCTAATATGAGATGGATCGAAGCTTCTACTGAACAATTTCCCCATGCTGGTATTTTTCTCGGTTATGGAATTTGTTTAGTTTGTACTCTGGCAGCCCTTATTCTTTCATATCATGAACTCATGGTGACATTTGAAAGCTCTCGCAGTGGCGTATACTGATGGCTATCTTGAAGGAATTGGAATCCGCGACCTTTAAGTTAGCCGTTATTTAATTTTCTGTCAGGGTCATTCGACCGCCAATGGCTGCTAAATGTTGACAGTCGGAATAAAGTTCTCACATGGACGGGTTTTTGCTAAATGTAAGTTCATCTGAGCCTCTTCTTCTTTCCCGTTATATCAATCGTGGTAAAGTGGGGTAGCAAAATCAGCTTCCTATTTCAGGAGTCATACAGTATTATTTTTTCGAGCATTCTTTAAGTTTTCAGGTGTACTGAAAATATTTTAAAGTATTTAATTGCAGAACTAAAAATCATGTTCTCCGTTCTTGTAAAATATACGGCTCAAGGAAATCATTTTGAAAAAATGTATGCATTGCAAAACTAGATACAACCACAGTGAATTTCAGTATGATTTTATTTCACGTACCATTGTATTATTATACCTTGTAACATAGGTATTTTATTGTTTATCAATGTACGCATTGATACTTGAGTCCATAGTTTGCCTAAGGAAGAATTTTAAATCATTTTCATTTATTGAGCGTTCCACATGTAGTTCCCAGCATGGTAGTACTAATACAATGTTGGTAGTTGCGTATCGTTTGGGCTCAACGCTGTTACTAGGTTCATTGAAGAGCATTGTGTATTTGATACTCGTGTGGTATTTGGATACGGCAGAAATGAGAGGAAACATATGAGGGAAGAGAATTATTTAAGATAGTATCCCATTGGTACATCTACAAGAGTGAAGTGCGTCAAGGTTTGTTGGAGATAAGATAATTTTAATATTGAAAATGGGAAGAGTTCCAACTTTCATACGTAAATAAATTATTGCTGGGGTTATTTCCACTGTAAACAACATTGTATTCTCAAACTAAACATCTAATCTAAACATTGGGATAGATAGAGAGGGCATGACGTCATCAAACTGTAGCCTGACAACCGATATAACCGCTATATTGCTTCCCCCTGTTCTTTCCTTGCTTGTCTTTCGATAGCACGGGGGAGTGGGCATTAGCGGATATAAAACAAGAATATCTACCTGTTTAAAATTAAACACATAGGTTAATTTATGGAGGTATGGTCATGTCTTTTTTAAGAAACTCAACTTCCTTCTTCCGCCGACGTTTCGCCTTTTTATCAAGGGTTCTTCAGGGTTACAGTACAATGCAAGGAATACAGTTGGTGATAATTATAATACTACAAAGATAAAAAAGTTTTCAATCATAAATTTAGTAGGTACCTCAAAGGATTAATATTCTTACTTACTGCGACAATGGTAACACAAAAACAAACTCTTCCTCTTAGTAACAAAATCAACATCAAAAACAAAACCAAAATGGAAAACAAGCTAAAATTTTGTTTAAAAAATATATCAAGTTTCAGTTTGTAACCATAGATCGGATTTTCAGAATTTAAGAAAAATCTATCATAATTTGATCTCCTATAACTAAAATTTTTTCTATGAATTATGTAGTGCTCTCCATAATTTCAATACGAATATGTTTTTTATATTCGTAAAATATGTAATATACATTCGAAATTACGATATATGTAATTGTTAATTTCATGCTTTGCACTTTTCATTTTAAACATTTTTTTCACTTATTATATTTTTTAAACAAAATTTTAGCTTGGTTTACCATTTTGCTTTTGTTTTTGATGTTTATTTTGTTACTAAGAGGAAGAGTTTGTTTTTGTGTTACCAATGTCGCAGTAAGAAAGTTAATCCTTTGATGCACTAAATTTATGATTGAAAACTTTTTTATCTTTGTAGTATTATAATTATTATTAACTGTATTCCTTGCATTGTACTGTAGCCCTGAAGAAGCCTCATTAATAAAAAGGCGAAACGTCTTGGCGGAAAAAGGAAGTTGAGCTTCTTAAAAAAGACACGACCAAACCTCCATAAATTAACCAATGTATTATTAAAGTGGTCAATAACCATTCAAAGAAGTTTAAAATTGAAGGTAAGAAACTCTTGAAAGATATATTGGTTACCTGAAGTTATGGATTATACTTGACTTTACGATGGTTGTTCGCTGGGAATACGGATTGTTATTAATTTAAATGAATAAATGAATATATGTATGAAGAACGAATTTTCAAGAAGTTTACGTGAGCCTGTAATCACTAGGTAAATCGGGGGAACAAGTATGGCCGACAGGATCCAGCTTCTAGCATTGACCACCAAAGCAAGCGCCCTCTCCGTCCACCTTAATGGCTCTAACCGATCAAATACGTTTTATAATACAACAGAATGCAAATTTTGACTTGACTCATTTCTGTCGTTGCTAATACCTACATTATCGGAGCTTTCATCCATTATTCATATGCTAATTCTCGATTCCTCTGCTGCTCGTGCCATTCATATGACGTCATGAGTAGTATGGACTCTTTGGCCACGAAAACGCACTACCTTGTGTTAGTAGTATCATGGTTGACAGTATGGAGATTGCTGTTGCCAAATTTACGCTCCGTGTGGTCACCTCTAGCTCACTCAGGCAATAATTTCCGACACTGCGCTAGCAATTTGTTTTTGGAATAGAATAAGAAAATTATTTTAGGCAATACAATTTGCACCTTGGAACATTCCTAGATGTGCAGTTAATATATTGCATAGATAACTTTCCTGCTGCTATAGGCAACATTGCATCTCCGGCCTTAGAAGGGCATTTTCACAGGAAACGAATCCCCATAAGAGATCATACTGCCAACTAAATATGGAAAGCTCAAAATAAAATCTTTAATGCACCTATGAATAAATCAAATGAATTACTTATTTAATCTCCGTGGGATACCGATATTGGTACAGTCATACCGACCAACTTGTTCTAATAATCGAATTCTTAAATAATTATAATTTATGTTGGTGTGTTGCTATCTTCGGTGAGCCAGCAGCTAAATTAATGTCACCCCATTGAGCTTCAGTGTCTAATCTTAGAATCGGAACCCATGCGGCATGATTTGAACCGGTGACATTTGGTTTCTGTGCTGAGGCATTTTCTGGCAGATTTCCGCATCCGGAGGGGATAAAGTCCTCTGTTTGAAGAGTGACGCTACTTATGCATCAGAAAATGACTTCTCATTGATCAATCCTAAGCATTCGTGGCGTAGATGCTTGGAGTAGTAATGTGTGCGAGATTGAAGCTTATATTTAGAGTTACTGTTCATGTTTGTAAAATTGAAAAAAGAAGCTCTGAATCATCGGTCAGTGGAGCTAAATAAAGATCACCAAGATTTTAAAATATTTGTTGCCCCACGATAGCTAATTTATTAATTTTCCCCACGTACGCCCTGGGAGAGAGCAGTGCCGTATGAGACCTTTTACAAGCTATAATTCTTTTTATGTTTAGGAAATAATCTATAATAAATTATATCTTACTGAATGCTTCGCGTACCACAAAAATTACCAAGCTCTGGTTAAATTCTGACGCTTCAATATCATTTTACCCAATATTTTGAGATTAACGAAAAAGTACGTTGTTATAGTAATGAGTTTATCAATTCAAAAGTTGATTCATCCCTTCCTATTCAGTGATGTGTCGTTGTAATGTACCTTTCTAGTACCCATCTTGATTTGCCTATGAATCTGTCCCTTGGCCTGAAACATATGGCCTTCCCTTCTGCTTTGCCCATGGCCTTCCCTTCTGCTTTGTAATATTACTTCCGAATAGGTAGTATGCGCCTCTGGATGCGCCATATCCACCTGCATCTTTTTTCCTCTTTAGTTTACTATGTGGTTTCCCACCGTTCAGTTACCAAACCTCGTCATTTCATCTTTTACCCCTTCTCTGGATTTTCAGCAATCATCTACAGCATCAAATTAAAAAGGCCTATTTTCATCTCTTGTCCTTTTTTCCTGTGATCTATCTTCGCTATTAAGTCACGCTTTCTATCAGGAACTCTTTCCTAGTTAGCAATTTCATCCTGTTTTGCATTTTCATCCCGTGGAATTTTGCTGTCGAGGTAAATGAAGTACTCCACTTTTTCCAATCTCTTTCCTCGTATTATTTACACAGTCTTTAATTTTTATTTTGTATATTTTAGGCGTTTGGCTGTCAATTTTAAGTGCTTATCAGGCGGCGGAAGAAAGTAAGTAGCTATCAATTGAGATACAAAGCAGGTGGTTGTGACAAACTGCTCCAAAAGATTAGAAAGAGACGGAACAGGTGGGTAGGGAATAGAGGCGAGAGGATATGGAAGACCAATATTGATGGAGGGAAAGGATAAGTATCTTTGAGAGGAGAATGAGAGATGGGAAGTATGGAGAACTGGACAGAGTAATTGATTGAAGAAGAGACGATTGATGTTGGAAAAGAAATGACGAAAGGGCACACAAAAAGTACGCCATTCTATAGATTACCACTTCATAGCTTATTGATGATAAATGCTTGTGTGGTTCTGGCCATAGCGGAAAGCTAGGAGAAATAGGCTTTCGTACATCTTCCCTTGCACAAGAGTGATGTCTCCTGCCAGTCTTTTACTATTATAACACTATGAAGCTTGAGACTTACTTCTTTTCTTTACTAAGAGAATGAAAGATCATTCTCCAATCAAACTCCATCAAAATTCTATCTTAACTCATATAAATACCGTCACACTTACTTAGGATTATTAGGATATAGTTAATTCTACAGGCCCACTCTTCTTTGAATAAAATTTGTATAAACCCTAATGACGGGTATATGTAGGCTATTTATTTATTTATTTCATCAACCTGAATACAGCCTCGAGGACCATTTTACATCAGTCGTTGTAGCAGTAACAAAGGACAACACACACAACCATGTCCAGGGAGGAGACAAATCCTCCCCAGGCAGGACTCGAACCCGCGACCTTTGAGTTGGGAGGAGAGGACGTTACCCAGCCGCCACTGAAGCCGACCAATATATTCTCTCAAGGAAATTCAGGCCTTATCTGGAAAATACTAGAAATAAAATCGTGGACTGATCAAATGGTCAATCAAGTAATGATTTTCTGTATTGATTTCACGGAAAAAAAACACTGAATGTCAGTACTTTTCTGTAGCGCAGCTTGTAACGTAACGTCCTATCGAAGGTCCAGACATCGTATGCACTAGGGAATTGTTAAACAGTTTTAAATCACCTGTTGATTGCCTTAAAGCATTGAAACCCGCGTTGTGAATTTCTCTACCTCCGCGGTTCGTAATAGTTTCCACACGAAAATAAATGTACTTCCACGCCCACGCACAGTTTTTGATGCGGAATCCCCATTCACGTCCGACGCTAGCTGTGTTCGTAGAATAAATCATTATTTGTCTACGGTTGCCAAATTGATGGTTGCTGTTCCTAGCACTTCCTTCCGCGCTCTCTATTGGCGGCTCGTTTTCCATAAATTGGGCGCAGATTGGATGGTGGAGAGGAAAAAATAGGTCGGGGAATCTGGGCGGTGGCCACGGGTGGCGGGCGGCGGCGCCGTCTGAAGAATTGATGGGCACGTGGGTGGACGGATCGGAGTGGAAGAGAAGGGAAACGAGGAACTGAAGAGTATGAACGAGACACTCTATGGCGAAACTGTGTGTTATTCTCATAAAAAAACCTCTTTACTTCGCAAACTGATTTCCGGTTTCACACATTACATTTGTAATTTGTCAACAAAAATGATCTATGCTATTTTTCATATCAAAGAATAAAACTTTATATAAATTATTATAGTAGTAGAAATAGTAATAAAGTACAATGTATTCCTTGAAAAAAACCGTGATACCAAATGACACCACCACCTGTAATATAAAATAAAGCTGTCAAAATGTATTACCATGTAATGTGCCATAACGAGTCGTTCTCGTCCAAGCAATAGACCGGATATAACTCTTCAAACATAACAAGAGAGGATAACATATCTAAAAGATATCTCCATCCCGAACTCAGAAAATACAGGGGCTAAATACAAGGAAAAATACAGAAATATGTACCTTTAGCTGAAGAAATAAAAGAAATGTGGAACCAAAATTCTGATAAAAGTTTACCAATAATAATATCAGCGACTGGTTAAATACCCAAGAATCTGCACATAAGCTTGGAACAATTGGAATAGATAATCATAATACCATGCAAATTCACAAACCACAGTAATTAATACTTACTCCATAGTAAGAAGATTTGGTGCTTTACTTCCGGGATAGATGAATGTTTCCCAGCCTTCAGGCTGAGAAGTGAAAAATTCGAACATAATAATAATACGTCTTTATTGGGGCGATATTGAGACTGGGACAGTCCATTCTTCCACCAAACCCTCCGTCAAGTACATCTATGAAACAATTACAATTTGATTATCAAAATTAAAGAAAAAGAACAAAAAATGGCCATCAATAATTTATCATGAGGAAAATGGAATGTAAAAAATGTAGAAAGATAAACACGACTGTGGGAAAAACGTAAGGACTATGAGCTGCTACATATCCTTTACGAAAAAGCCCACTGCAGGAAAACCCCCACACATGAAGGGGGAGTGTGAAAAACCCGCGAAAACCTACTAATTGATAAAGCTAATGTACTTTTAAAAAAACAATGTAAGAAGTATAAAAAAAGAGAAGAGGAGCTGATAAGCACAAATAAATGTGAAATGAAATATTAAACAAAAATACAAATCAATAATTAAAAAGAAGTCGTAAATAATAAAAAAATATTACAAATGCTTACATACAATTCAATGATAAATTTACTTATAATAATTAAATATGAGTAAATTTATCGTATAAAAAATTTGATAAAATAAAATGACTAAACCGCATCAATCATATAATACTATTTGTAGAGAAATTGCACATATAATTATTGTTATCCGTTGTTTTATTTTAGTAAATTTTCTACTCTTGGTGCAGTACTTATGAAGGTGTACTCTCTATCTCCGCGGAAGGAAGGTAGTTCCTGAGCTTGTGGGATAAAGTCGAACTCAGCAGTCATCGTGTGAATGTATTCATTCGGATGTATCCGAAGGGCACGGCAAAAGGGGTTGAAGGGGTTCCGGCATTCCGGAGAGGTGATAACCCCATTCAGGATGCAGCTGGGATGATATGATGGGAGTGTGGGGCAGAGAGAATGCGCTAGCCTCGGACTTGTCTCGTCTTTAGTTTGATGGGAGGGAGGGTGAGGCACGGGGGCCATGTCTAGAGCTCCGCGGTGCGTGACATACGTGACTTGAAAGGACGGAACCAGTGCTCCGGTTTATCTGAGTTTAAATTCCGAAATGTGAACCCACGATCACACGAATGCATGTTAACTTAATTAAGGTTCTACTGCGACTGAGTGATACTAAATAAATTCTAAATTCGACATATTTTTTATGTTTAAAAAATCATACTTCAACCCATGACATGCCACAGCTATAAGGAAATAAAATTGGGATGCAGGTTATTTTACGAGTATATTTTTAACGAAATTTTTTCCAGCTATAAGAGCACACTGTAGAGCTACTTCTATGGGATTACCGAAGGTTTTCTTCAACTTATGAAGTGATTTTGCTAATAGCTAAAAATTAATAAGGCCGGCTGCTTACATATTATTTTTACTGAATTCTTTGGAAATTTTCACATGATTTACATAGATTTTTAAAATAGATAGATTAATTCTATTTATCCCTATGTTTTTACCCAATCTCACATTAACTATCATGTCATTTCAAGGTCAATTTAGGATTAAATTACCGTGGATTGGTAGAATTTTATTATTCACATCAAATCGAGGACATATTTCTTTCGGTAGGCATAGTATGGATTAAATGGCATTTAAGTTATTTGCGTACCATTCATTGTAAAATTGGTATAAAGGTGCAAGTTCTAACTTACGGAGCTATGTCAACACAAACATTTTATCCAAAAATTTTGCAGTGGCCATGAACTCGCCAATATTCGTGCGCCATTTTGATTTTGTTTTGGTATGCTATAAAATGTGAGTTTTAACTTTGTAAGCAAACTACCTAAATCATATTTTGGTTTTCTGACATTAATATGTCCATATCGGTTTAGTCATCACATATCAACGGATTTTAATCGATTTATTGAGTAATTACGAAGAATTTTAACGCTATTTCCTTGTGCATGGTATTGTTTCTTCTGAAATTTTCTTCCTTCATGAATCATTTTAAATTCTTGAGTGTGCACTTTTAGCAATGGAACGATATTTTCATGTTTTGTAATGGAACTTTTGTTTGTGTTTACTGCGTAATTGTTCGTTGACCTCCATAGAGTATTCGAGAAATATCATCCTTTTTTCGGCATCCTTTTTTCGGATATGTACCTCAATTACTTATAAGCCACGGAAAATATTCGTCGATAAATGCTTTTTATTTATATTCTAAGTTTTGTATTAGGACCAGCAACTGACAAATGCACTTGTTACTTCCACTTTTTGATACTAATGCATTCCACTAGGTGTATTTTATGTACAAATATCGCTTTACTAACGCGAAACAAGGAGATTCAGGAATGTTTTCATCTCGACGTATATTCGAGTAATGGATTTTATTTGATATTTTTGGCCCGAAAAGTGAGTGACTAATGCTCTATGATATACGGTAAGTAGGTACTAACGTTATGATTATTGAGGACATATGGTACATTTGATGTTTTCAGGCTTCACTATGTAGAAATAGATTATCACTGAAACTAAAAAAAACACATTGTATAGTTCTACCTATACTGATTATGGTACAACTAGTTTTGACGTAGTGCCAGCATCATCATCAGGCACAAATTCTTATTGCTAAGGTCGGTTGTACATATACTTTCATACATGGGTATATTTGTACAGTACAACCAACCTTGGCAATAAGAGGTTTTACCTGATGACGTAGATGCGTCATAGTAGTTGTACTATGATAAATATGGGTGGAAATATACTTTGAAGTTTTTTACTTCAGTTAGGACATGCGTTGTTTCATGTACATTATCCACATTGGGGCCACCATTCAAATTAAGTGTGGACTATCTTCGATATAGATTGAAGTGCCACCCGAAGCTGAAAAAAATTTGATTTGACGGAAAAAAAACACAGCAGTTTCACCCTGAAAAAATGTTTAAGGTGACCAGTTTTGATGCTTTACGTATTCATCAGTCCTTTAAATGTTTTACATCATTATGAAGTATAAAACTGCGAAAGGTTCTAATTTTTTCCTGTGTAAGTTTAACCACATCAGTCGTGACAACATTATAAATGATTGCTGTTGTTTAAATTTCGAGACAGACAACATTTAATGACACCAAAAGAACAACTTAAAGACATAAATACCAATTATGGTGCATGTTATACTCGTCGATTTTAGCTTTCAATATTTATGCGGTCAAACTTTGCTAGGTCGAAGTGCCACCTATGTTGACATACGAGTTTTAGAAATTTCGAGCCTGACAAATGTTAGAGACATCGCACTAACAGTGTAAATAAAACTACAATGAATGAAATTTCAGAAACAGAAAATATTTCTAAAAAAATTCAAAAGTATTTTAATCCACATCCTAATCGTAGTATAAATCGTATGTCAACCTCATGCTGTTTGAAAATGGTCATGATATGAAAGATAGTGACTATGGTTTAACGTAATCAATATTTTCCAAAAAGTGGTGGAAGAAGTATTTTGGAGTTCCCTCGATCAGTCGACAGATTCTTTTTTAGCATAGGTGCTCATTGAATTTGCTTCTCATAGCTTGTGTTCCTAATGCCAGTGGGTCTTGTAAACAAGATTACATATAAAATATTACGTCATATAATAAGGCGTAACGACAGATACTAAGTTCTATGAATAGTTTTTTTTAAGAATAGATGGAAAACCTGCTCTGAAACACTAACCATATATTGGAAAGGGCCTAAGAAGAGCGTCGATGACCTTATCTATATGTTATATTTCTATAGTGCGTTCCATATTTTGCTGACTGTATGAGCCTAATGGAAAACGTTGTTGCCAAACTTAAATCCTTTGTGCTCACCTCTACGTAACGTTGGCAACCATCTCTAGCACTTTAAGTAAGGTACACCTGGGAATGAAAGTTGCATATTAGTTAGACTGCTGGATGTGCAGTTAGTACACTGCATGGTGCTACGTCAATTTTCCTGCTGCTATTAGCAACGACGCACCTCCGCCCTGCGGAGATTCAAATTAAAAACGAATCGAAATAGGAGCCCGTTTCATCAACTTGATGTGGTCCGCCCTACATACGCATAGCAGAAAATGAATTTCACATTCTGTCCATAAATTGCACTATGTACCACCAAGTTTTTCAGTACAGTAGTTCTAACAGTTGTCGTCTTAAGGAGGTTCCGCCGCGACTGTGTGACTCAAAACAAATACTAAATTCAACATGTTTTATGTTTTGTAAAAAAAAATCCTGCTTTCACTGATGCAATGCGTTACCTATAGAAACCCAAAAGTAAGAAACAAAATATGCAGATTATTCCACGAATGTATTTTAAATGAGCACTTTTGACCAGCCATAGGAGCCGACTGCAGCGCCATTTCCTAAGAATTACCGCATTTTGACTTCAATTACGGCAGTAATTCTTCAATAACTAGAAAAAAAAGGTGTCAAGATGCACGTATTTTATTTTAATCAATTTATCTGGATTATTTCCTTCTTAGATACAGTTTTCCACGAAAATGGCTTTTGTATCTGATGGAGAAATACTATTTTCCCCCGTGTTTCTCTCATTCCCCCATTGAACACCATGTAATTGCAAGTTCAATTATAGAATAGAATAGCGTGGAAATGTATTATTTTGTTGTTCATATCAGATAGAGGACAACTTTTTCTACAAGTAGACAGAATATTAATAAAATGACATTTAAGTCATTATACGGTGGAACCACCTTAAATTGAGGTTGATTTCCCCTCAAATTTGTGACACGTGTTATTTCTGTACTTTGGTGCGTGCCTGATCATTCATTTTCTACTGAGACACATCGTGTGTGTATATATATGTGGACACGCATCCAGAATACATGTATGCTTATGTATGCTTTTTCCACTCGCGTAGGTATACGGTCGCATCCTACTTCCCCGTCACCAGGGTTTTTATTTGGATCTCCTCGTACGTGCGACCGCAGACCCGCCCACACGCTGAGAAATCCGCCAGAAACCGCCCCACTGAGGCAGTTTCGGGGCCAAGGGGGATGAGGTCACTGCGGACCAGGAAAACCTTGGAATTCACTAGAAACTCTATTCCGTGACGAGCGGGTCTTAAATTTTCTGCGCTACGGTTTTTTAGGTAGTTGGTGCATAACTTCGCATAAAATTCAATAAATTTTTCATCATAACGATGAAATAAATCTAATATTTATAATCTAGAATGGAACGATGAGCGATGGTGAAATATTTCGTAACGAGCAGGTAGGTAGCATTCTGTGGGTTTACAACAGCCAAGACTGAATGTTTAGTATATAGCTATTGAATACGTCCAAAATAAGTATTTAAAAACGTAAGCTTTTTACCACAAGGCAATTAAAACTAAACATTATCCATATTTGACGCATTTGCGGAAATTGAGCCAAAAAAACTTTCGTGTTTGCATTTATCGGCGTTAGTTTGTTGCTTAGCGCGCATCATTTTTCAATATAATGTCGTCTCAATTTCAAATATAGCGCTGAAAATTCTAATCATAGCATGCTTTAATTAATGAAAAAATGTGAAGTATAATTCTTAACGCGAAGATCAGAAAAACACGTGAAATGTGTCGTTTATGCTGAGGGCGGGAGAGTTAAAGAATAACAAGCAAAAAATAAACCTATAAATCAAGAAATGGAGAATGGGTGGGTGTAGACATCATAGATCTGAGCAAGGCACGATGGAAAAATAGCGGAAACTACTACTGGAGCGATGGCTATAAAGTGAAATATAGCGGAGGGAACGAAAGTCAGTGCAGGGTTGTATTGGTAATGAACTGGAAACTTGGTAGAAAAGGGCCGTGATAGGACGGGCAGTGTGGCATTGGTCCCCACTATCTCACTGCTTTTTAACGTGTATTCAGAAGAAGTGGTTAGGGAGGCATGGGGGAGGAGGAGGTAGCAATGAAGGTAGGAGAGGGATCTGATAAAGTCAGTGAGATTTGCAGATGATCAAACATTGGTTTGCTAGTCAATGATGAATGCGTTAGAGTTATAGTGCGAACGGCATGAGTTGAAGACAAACCATTAGAGGACGAAAGCGATGAGATTGTGTAGAAGTGGGTGGGTACAAAATAGAGTAGGTTGAGCAGTTTACATATCTGGTTATATTTTGGAGGAGAATGGGTTTAGGGGTAGGAGCATAAAATTTAAAAATACTGTGATAAAATTCGCATTTTCAAAGAGAAGGGAATTGTTGATGGGGCTCGGCCTGAGGAGAGACTTAGAGAAAAGACTTGTAAAAACAAATTTGGAGCGTGACGCAGCATGGGTTGGAAACTTGGTCATTGCGAAGGGAGAATATACGTAGACTTCAGGCGTTTGAGATGTGAATTTTAAGAAGCTGGGCTGGGTGAAGGTGAGCTGGGTGGCGAGGATAACGAACGAAGAGGTATTGTTTATGGTTGTAGAGGAGAGGAAGCTGGTGGTGGAGCTTTGGAGAAGGCAGAAGGGATACATGAACGACGTTTTGAAAGCAGAGGGCATGTTTAAGAGGGTGAAAGAAGGGGAGAACCAAGGGGAAGCGTGGAAGAAGAAGGAAGAGGATAGGAATTGGGTATTTTCCACGTATTTCAAACTATCGATATTCTGATTCAGTTACTTGAACTTATTGCATTGGCTAAAAATTTTCTTATCAAATTTTATGAATTTCGGTTTTAAAAGCTAAAGAAAGTAGAAAGTTACGAAAACTCCCGAGCACACTCCGAAAACAACCGAATGGCATGTGACGTCATTTTCGCTGTTTACAGTTAGACCCAGGCGTTTCCTTGAGCTTACAGTGGCAACAAATGCGGCGAAATCAGTTTCTGACGTGTTCGCGTTTCTAGATATGCCTTTAAATGGCATCTAAGTAAGGGATATAGATGGTGTTTTGTGCCACAATGTACAAAACATCGGTTGAAACACCGAACAAGAAATTTATTCACGCAATCACGACATTGAATGATTGAAATTTCTTCCTTGGATTCCTCAATGTCCACCCGTAAAAATGTATGCTTTACTCCGCATTTTGTGTTCTGGACATATTCTTGCAATGACTGTGCACAGTGGTCCATCTCTCTTTACTTGGACGTATCCTATAGCATTATCACCATAACTCTCACGAGAAGCTTTATAATATAACAACACTTAAATTAAACTTTGAATAGACATTTAGGAGATGAGAATCTATTTTTAGACATTTCTACAGCAGATAAGCCACTTCTATAAGCCTCCTCTACAAACAATCACTAATTAGCAAATAAAAAATTAACGTTTTAGGTGTGTCGAGATTGGCAGCACAAATATTTGGCGAGTACTGTGATATGTTGATATGTTACTAAGATACTGTTTGTTTACTGTTGCATGGACTGATATGGACTTCGATAAAGAAAGAAGAAGTATCATAATGATTATGAGTGTATTGGAAAAACAGTTAATAAAGTTCATACACCAAATACATAATTAAATGTATCAAAAATGATATAAAACAGTAATGACGGTTTTAAAAGCAAACCTTAGGCTTACATTTTTTGGACTTAAGCTCAACAAATTTCCGCAGCATTAAATCGCTCGTCCTTCTTCATTATAACGCCTACCATAAACATATTTTTGGGTAAATTATCTTATGTGGTTTTAATAAAACCATTGCACGCCATAGTCTTTGTTTTCAATGAAAAATCTTTAAATATACGGTAGATCTTCTACAGTTACTCACTTTCTCCCTCACATCCGTCTATCGCTCAGCGAAAATGACGTCAAGCCAATCAGATTTCGTTTCGCAGCGGCGTAAAAAAATTTGATATTTCGACTATTTTAATCTTAAATATCTCAATTAATATTGAATCAATTTTAAAACTACTTTCACTCCGCAAGCTTGTTCGAGTTTAAGTAACATATAAAGATCCGTAAACTTAAATTTAAAATTTTGGAAAATACCCAATTCTGGAAGAAATAAGAAGAGTTAGACGATTAGAGTAATTTAACATGGATCTAATGGTGAGTATCTATAGGATGGAATTCGAAACGATGGAATAGAATTTGGGATGTCAGGATGAGTGCTATCCGAAGACCTACCAATCAGCTGGTAGAAAACTCAAATGGATGAAACTTTGTGACCACTCGGATAAAATCCTATAGCGTAATATATTTTTAGGTATGCATTCGTATTATTAATTGGAAATTAGTTACAAAGTAGTTTACCTTATGATTGAATGATATTAAATATTTTTAATACAATCTAATGTATTGACGCATAGTTTAAATAACTACTCTTAGCAATTATAGAGACCAAGCTAAGACCTGTATGAGCGTGATTTTAATCTTACCATCGCATTTCGTATGTGGATGACAGCTGTGATTCACCATTGGCTAGATAACTTAGGTGGGTAATTGCCATCATTTAACTTCCACTTTTCTTCCGTGAAAACGGGAATATTTATCAAATATCAATCTTTCGTAAACATAACCACTTGCAATTCAATACCATAATTTTACTCCAACCATATTCCATGTAGTTTTATTGCGTGGAGCCTTCCTTCTTTATTATGTGCAATTATGCTTTAATTTGTAATATATGGCTAAAATAGAGCAAGAAGAAAATATTGCGTTTTTATGAACTGATAGAGAACACCGACTCAAAGGCAGCAATCAATGTTTTTGTATTTCTTATTTTAAAATCCAATCCCGTTGAGGTAGCTTGTAGTAAAAGTTATCGATAAATTCTCTATATCAGTAGAATACTTTCACTTTAACGAATTCTTCTTCCTAGAATATCCTTGTGACACAACGCGTTCAGTCCACCTCATTTCAACGAACGTTTATCCCTTATGATCTGTGATTTTCCCCGAAATTCGTGTATGGGTGTAAGATCACCTGTAAAAAATATCCTAGAATTGTTTCAAGTATGCAATATAAGTAAAAACGTATGGAAGGTACCCAACTGCGTATGGTTTTATTGGCTATATATTTTTATGCCACCCTTAGGCAAGGATATCTTTGGCGCCACTGGAGTTGATTTGTTCTCAACCCGGACGGCGTCGGGCGTGCGTATGCGTGAGACCGCAGGCTCATTCAACCGAGGAAACCGCGGAACAACGCCCTACATATGCGAGCTTCTCCCACCTGGGGGAAAAAGAAGGCCTTCCACTTGTCGATCGTGATTGCCTCCTCATCTGTCGAAAATTTGGGGCTCAGATCCGCGCTTGCGTCGGCGACTGCAATGGCCATCTGCCGGGGGAATACTCTTCGCTTGATCGATCTACTTTCATAGCCTCCTGTGTAGGGCGCAGTAAAATTTCTTTCGTAAATTCTTCACGGGTTTCCGTCCGGGTTAGTGGCGCCATCTCCTCCTCTGCCAACGTTTCGAAGAATGACTTTTTGCAACTTTTGAATGGTCCTTCATCAACAGAGCCGTTTGACTGATGATGAAGGATCATTCTAAAGTTGCAAAACGTCGTTCTTCGAAACGTTGGCAGAGGAGGAGATGGAGCCACTAACCCGGACGGACACCCGTGAAGAATTTACCTCAGCTATTCGCCGGGAGAAATTCAAGCCCTACATAAAATTTATTTCATTTGTCGTCATTACGTTAGACGTCGGTCCCTTAATTTTTACAGCGCAATTCACAGTTCTAGGTCTTTGTGTAACTCAAGTAAAGAGTTAACCCGATGGCCCTTGTTTTAAACCGGGCTCAAATATATTTGTGTCGACTTGGAAACTTTTCCACAATGTTTTGAAATCATGCAACACACAGCATATTTTTATCAAGTAAATATCATCAGTCATTAATACTCGATATTATCTACCGGTGAGGTAGTGTGAGGTATAGGTAGTAAAAACTATCTTATAATTTACGCAGCTGAATCTCCTTGTACCCAAAAAGTATTCAATCATTTATATCAGCATGCGTCATACCTTTCATGAAGTCTATTTTATTTCTTCCCCTTCCTGGCTTACTACCTAACAGTCTCGCCTATATCGTGGCCTTCAGCATCACTTCGCCCCTCATTACCTCTTCTAATCCCCCAGGCTCCCTCCCCCTCATCTCCTTCAGAGCTTTCCTCCCCTCTCCCACCTTACCAATCACTTCCTCCTTAGTCCTCCTTTCCGCTTCTCAATTCTTCTCTACTCCCACATCTCGAACGCCTGCAGCCTATTCGCTTATCCTATTCCCAGAGCCCAGGTTTCTGCACCACATAACAATATACATATGGATCCTAAACTTGCCCCCAGTGGGTGTTGCCAAACATTCCGCATGCCTCGAAAAATCAGGACCAAGCAGATTGCAGCGCCACCACTCCAGAGAAGGTGGTTATAATAAGGAAAGGCCGTGATTCAAATGGAGATACTGGAAATAAAGGTACCGGAATTGGCCTCCCTATTAACACCGGCCTTTTTTGACACGCACAAGTAAACAATGCCGAAGTAAAGGCCGTGATTTAAATGGAGGTACTGGAAATAAAAGTATCGGAATTTACCTCCCAATGAAACTGGCCGTTTTTTACACACAGAAGCGGAACCATGCCGACTGCAGCGCGACCTCTCTTTTGCGGAAAGCTAGGCAACACCTTCGCCCATACAGTGGTGCCGAAGATTTAGATCCATATGTATATTCATGGTTCGGATTAAACTCTTCGCCAAACATTTCTTTACATTCTTACTTTTGGTCTTCGTCATAAGCTCCCCTTTTCGCTAAATTCTTCTTTCGCGAACGCAATGCTCCTTTAAATATCCTTGCTACTATGCATATTTTCCTCCAAGGTACTAACTAAGTGATGAAATTATTCCATCTGCTCCAGTTTGTGTCCTCCTACTCCTAATGTGACTGACCTCGCTTTCTTATTCCTAGAATATTCCTTCCATCAAGGCCTTCATTATCCATTCGCATCTCATTACCTGTTCTCAGCACCTACACTTCTCAAAAAATCATGCTTAATTGTGGAATCAACATTTCCTTGTTCGTGTTCCTTTCCATCCATTGCAATTTCTCTATTCTCCTCCAAACCCTCATCTTATATGCCTCGCATCTACTTTCATTTTTCTTCCTTAGCGTTCAGGGCTTAGGCTCAAGCATCATAGGAGATAGATATCCTGCAGTTGATTGGTCATATCAGGTATTTATTTTAGACTTTTTGATGTACTTTCTTTATATTCTTACTTGAGGTCCTTATCATCAGTTCCCGCATATTGCTGAGAGCCTTTTTTGCGTGTTTTCGCGATTCTGCTTACTATTTACTCCTCCTCCAATGTACTATCCTAGAAATTGAATTGTTCCAAATGAATACGCGTGTCAAGTCGTCATTATATATTCAGACCAATTGAAGAGAAATATTTATGATGCAATTTTCGATTGGTAATTTGAGTTAATCATTTCAAAAGTGAAACTAATTTTTAACATTGAAGTCTTAATCATTTACGTGCACTTATTAGGAAGCACGGCCATACTTCAAGGGTACTGACAAGATTAGGGTGAAAACATAGTACTACCAAAGTAAAGAATTCCTTTTTTCTTGGAAAAGTTGACGAAGAATTGTAAATTTTTGTGAGACACAAGGAATAGGATAGTTTATCTTTAACTCCTTAACTTTTCGCGCACTCACACGACGCAATTTTTCTTTCGTGTGGGCATGGTATATAGTTTTTAGTTTTTTTGTTTGAGCCTATTGGATACCATGAGGATATCACTGCCACTAGAGGATCCCGTTTTCGGTACAAACTTAATCATCGCCACGTAAGATGGAGGAACATATTTAACTATATGCATATTTATTACTCTGTGAAAGTATCTGTAATTATTAATTTGTCACGCTAAATTGTAATTTTATCTTTGGAGTGGACCTCCTGTACGGTTTTCATGAATGGTTCGTGAGATAAAATTAATATCCCGTCAATTAAATGTGACCAAGTGGTTTTAGAATAAGCCGTAAATCAGTAGCCTGTCCATAATGTGATATATTATTCAAGTATTAAATCACGTGCACCAGGTTGTTAAAAAAAGACCGGCGGACTTTGGCAGTATGCCCGCGTGAGTGAAATATGTGCTTCGTTTTGATGAATATACAAATAACATCTATATATTTGAATTTCATACTTTTGCAGTAATTTTTACTTTCAATGAAAGTGTATATAAAATTTTCTTTTCATGTTTTTCGTAGTGTAAAAGGACAATCAATTTTACTGAAAATATTTAACAATCACGGGTGGTGTTACAAACTGTCTATGAAATAGAAGATAGTGCAATATCAATTTTAACGGGGAAATATAAAATTATCGTATAGGATTAAATAATCCTCCCAAAAGTGATGAGCAAAATGCAAAAACCATGTACCAGTCATTAACCACACTTTGAGAGGATTGGATGTAACAAATACCTCCACTAAAATCTCATTGTAATTCGATTATAGTGATTACTGAACGTGAGGTGTTTTGTCTCTAGTATAAGCTACTATTCCCAGCTTATGCTGCGGGTTCCAAGTGAATAAAAAATTCCATTTTTTAAGTAGTGCAAAAATGAGTTTTGTTGATGCCGAAAACAAGTATTTGGTAACAACGAAGTTTGTACTAAAAATTGAAAGAAAAGTTTTAAAAAATGTTTCTTTCTTGCATCCAATGCTAAAAAGATTCAAGCCCATAACATGAGTACAATTAATTAAAAAAGCAAAAAAGAAATAAAGTAAACCTCTGCACCGAACCACCGAAACCAAGGAAGTTCTACGATGACATGCTAACATGCCGTAAACGGGTTTATAATATACTGTTGATTAGTAATACTAATGGCAATAATTCATAGATATTGCAAGATACTAATTCATGCAGAAGACAAAATCATGCGGCACATTTAAGACGAGATGATGTGCTAGTAATACTGATAAGTAATAAAAAGTATTTACGAAGACAAGTCTGCCGACCGTTATTCAGTCTCATCTCCTTACCTTGACACGCATGCTGAGGTAAAAAATTATTACTAAATAAGAGATACGTCATACAATTAATCAGATAACGATGCAGACGTTTAAAACTTGAAAATAAGTATAAATTTCATCATTATGATTAGGTTCATGGTATAATCTGCAGGTCGAGATACGTTTAAAAAAAGTGGAAATAGAATGGAAAATTAAATTTATTATTCCGAGACAAGTGTGATCCTTAGGAAAATATATGATTTACATATCTTTAGAGTCAAACAAATGTTACAATAGCATGATTTATTAATATCACAGAATCCGACATAATAATTAACAAAACGGCAAAATTATAAAAATACATAGAAATACATCAGGTATTGTACAGTGTAGCAAAATATTTAATTCACTTGTAGTAATATTTCATGGTATTTCATTTTAAATTTAATTGCATTTTCACATTTTTTTACGTCTTCTGACAATTGATTCCATGCTTCGCAAAGGTTGAGATGGGAAGACCTAGCGTATGCAGATGTTCGGTAGTGTGGTAGTATATAAAATTCTTCCATGCTGGACGTTTACATGATCTAGCATTTTACTGTACATTTCGGTGTAAATATGTGGGAAGTTCTGTCGTTATTAGCTTGAACATGAATGTTGTCATATAAAGTAGGCATCTATTTTGTATTTTTTGCCATCTGAGTTTTTCAAAGTATGGCGTCTCGTGTTCATCATATGTGATGTCAAATATGTAGTACCTCATACAAGAGTTCTGAATCCTCTGGAGTCTTAACCCTAGAGGGGCACACTGGGGTCCAGTGGACCCCAACAATTTTTTTCTTTGCTGTAACTTTTGCAATACGTTGAAACTCTATAGCTCACCTCAATGTAAATCTATCGCTTATTTCAAATGTTGTAATAAACTTGTTTTAAATGGTACGATTTCGTTCCCTTTTTTAACTGAACCATATTATGTTGTGCGTAACTTGTTGAAAGTACATCTCGGTATGTTTAAAAAATTAGCGTCAGTAAATAAAACTCTATTTAATCAATTTCGACGATATTTTCTAATACTCCATTGCAAAAGAGTATTTTTTAAAATTCAAGTTAGATATAGTTATACGTAAATAATTCAATGCATTACTATTGAAAAGGCTCTAGAGTAATGATGTATGCTAAATTCGCTAAAAAGCAAAGTAAATTGACGAAATTAAAAACACTTACTATCTTGGGGTCCGCTGGACCCAAGTGTGCCTTCTATGTTACTCCAAGGAAGTGTGCCCTTCTAGGGTTTAATTCAGTTCATTTTTAAAGTCAGAGTATACCACTCAGGAGTAGTCTAAATGTGGGAAAACAAGAGTATCCACTAATTTTTGAAATAAGCGATAATCCTCCATGTTTTTAAAGGTTCAGGCCCCTATCTACTCAAAACATTTCTTTCTTCATCAACACGCGTCCTACCTTTCTTGATCCCGTCCATAAAACCTATTCTCTTTCTTCCCCTTACCCGCTTACCCAACACTCTCCCTTCTATCATAGCCTTAAGTAGCCACACGTCAGCCTTCTCCTCCAACCACCAACTTCACTTCCTCCAACCACCTACTTTTCCTCTTCCTTATATAATCCAAAGGTTTCCTTTCCTCACTCACCATACCAAGTATTTCCTCGTTTGTCTTCCTTTCCGTATATATAAAATATCTTTAAAAAATAGACGGAGAGTATCGACATATATTCATCAATCAGTACCCATAATTAAAGGGCTGCCGAGCGCTGCTATATCCATTGGCTGCGAATACGATTTGAGGTACTTGAATATCCTGATAGAAACCTTGATCTCGGGATGAGAGGCTAGTAATAGAGATAAGTTAGTTAACACAAGCGTTATATTTAACAAGCACGTTATATTTACCTAGGGAATTCCATAGGCGTAGATTCGTTAAATATGCTCATCTACCTGCCGGAAAATCTAACGAGGCAACAAAAAAAATCAGCGCAGTAGTTTGAAAATTATGGCATTCCTCCCTCGTTCAACTTCCGCCGCTGCAAGAAGACGGGTTGAGGGCGGAAAACTGGAGTTCATTCATGCGAGGAGTTTCTTTTTCGAGTGCTGACGTAATTGCCGGTAATCATGGCGATGTCCGTTGCCAAATATATGGTACGAGCTAATATAACAGTAATTCTTTAGGCTTCGCTGGTTCCCAGGTTATCCTAATCCGGACCGCTTGGAGCTTCGAGAAGGGAGTCTCCTGATAGATTGACCGTTTCTTTTTCGCTTTGATTTTTCAATTGTTTGTTCGTGCAATGAAAAATAGGCATGTACCTACTGGTAAAATGAAGTGCTGAATGACAGGTAGTGCTTGCTGGGTGAAGAGAGAAAGTACATTATTTTTATTAAGTTCCACTTCTCGTCAGGTGAAAGGGTGGGGTATTCCCCACTTTTTTACAGTTAGTTTGGATATTGTTGATTTGGTAAACTGATTTAGTGGTAAACTTTTTTCGTAGATTTTCGCAGTTAATTTGAATTTTGGTAAGTTTCTTTTGGATTTCTGCGATACATTTATACTTTTTAGCAACAGTTTTGCCGTGCTATTCTGCCGGCTTTGTCAGGATTGACGTATATATAATATAATTAATTCGCAGTATAATTATAATTATATCACAGAAATCCACGGTCAAACCACCTTAAATAATTAAACTTATCGCTTTTTTACTTAATAAGTACATGAAATAACTTGAATAATAACATATTTAACCCTTATATGTTTCTGGTTGTAACCTCACAAATTATTTGTCCCTTGGAACATGCTATTAATCTCGCAAAGTACCACTAGTGTTATCAGTAGCAAAAATGCATTATTCCTCTTAAATCTGTCCTGTACAGTCTTATGAGTTTAAAGCTCGTTTTTCCTACGGCTGTCTATCCTGATCCTGATAATCATGGAAAATCGAGAGCTAATGGAATAAAAATTATGCCCTATAATGGATTAATGATTAAATAGCCGTAAAACGGATGTTATTAACATTTTTCTATTGTAAGGGTTAAGATTTCAGTAAATGAGTTACTAAGGTGTACCCAAATAAATTAAATATTTTGAACCGCTGCTCTTAATATGTACATCGTATTTACGATTGGGAAAACAATGTCTGGGCTGATGCTGATATATCTACTGCAAATGACTAACAAAGTAGGACTTAGGTGTTCAAGTATGCACTAGTGATTTTCATTTTCAAAGTACCTCGAGGTATTTTAACAGGAGAGATGTTTCTTCTTACGCATTGTAACTTTAAGCAGGAACAATTTCAAAGAAAGAGGGCGAAGAAACGACTTCGATTTCCAAATGAGACTGATGTTAAAAGGAAATTACTTCACTCCATATCTGCGAGGAAAGCCGTTTGTAACTAAGGTACACATGTTTTTCTTGAATAGCATGAAAAGTGAATTATATCGATATTATTTTCCACTCTTGCGTAAAAATTGTGGTTTAAAACCCAACGGAATATTCTCAGCCTTCGGACATTGATCTTTAGCCGAGATGAAACTTTTTTAAACCCCGCAAAAAAGTCCACATTCAGGTGAAAGGTAAAAGAAAACCATTCACTAGCCTTTTATGTAAAATATGCGTTCTGAAAGCGGAAGCATATATTCGAATGAGTTTGAGATTATGTCAGCATCAAAAATTACTTCCTTTAACAAGCCCCATAACTACTCCTGAGTTCAGAAACTGCATTTGTATTGATTTAATATGGATGATTATGCGCTTAAACCTGTTCATCAGCTTTTGGTTGAAAAACTAACGTTATGAAAGAGGAAAAGGCTTTCATTTTGGCCAAGAGAAAGGCTTTAAAAAGCGGTCCTGCTGTAAAGTTACGCTCTGGAGGAGTCATATCCGTTGGTTTTATATTTCCATTCTTACCGTTACCTTTCTTGTATCAAAGAGTTGGTCTTGGTTTATTCAAAATAAATTCTTTATTTTATTCCTTCTATATTTGGCCAATATACGGTTCGCTATTGCTTATGCCTTTGCTGTCCTTCCGTCGTCATCTGGGTCAACCAGTAGGGAGCAGACATAAATATTATATATTATACTTATTTAAGTAGTGTACTCGAAAAATAATTCTATCAAGAACTCAAATTGGTATGTCATCCATATGCGCATGTGTCAACCGCAGGCATTTATAATTGCCTTTCATAAGTTCCTAAAATTTGAATAAGTCACGTGATCAAAAACAGTACATCGGTCGCGTGACGTCACGGCGCGGTATCTTTTCTCTAATCTACACGTATTCCAAACGTGGAGGATAGAATCACTCTAGTTGTATTAATCGTATTTCTCAAAGGAAATTATAATAATTTTTACGTCAATTTACGAAAAATTACCTAAAATTCGTTAGGAAGTACATCGATTTGCTGGAAGCGTTACCGTTCTTGACTCCATCCCTCAGATTCCATATGTAATGTGGTATTTCAACGCCGCCAAACGGGCATAATTTTAAGAAGAAATATTTCAATTATACAACGCTGTATTCCGATCTTATTCATGTCGTGTATATATAAAAATGCTTACTCCAAATAAAATGATTTTTTTTTTAGAAATAATGGATCTTCCCCATTGTTAAGTTGTCCCGAGCAATGTTTACAGTCCATCTATTATTATACATGGTCGTTCCATTCTTTTTTTCTTTTGCTCAGTTCTGCTTGTTTCTGGTCTTACTTCGGCTGTATTTGGTATCATATGTCTCATGATAGGGTTATTAATTCTAATTTTTGTTTTTAATTTTTCGTTTGCTTTCTCAGATAATGTCGTTCAGGCTGCAGTCTACCTTGCCTGTTGTATTGACTTGTTGTGGAAATTCATTACCGGTATCCTCATGACTGGACACATTGATCCCCAAATATTTAAGCATCGTGACGCGTTCAATATTGTTGTCACCCACTTCCAGTTTTATCATTTAGGTTTTTCTGCCAATATTACTATGGTATACTTTTAGGCGGTGTCATTGGACATATTCAGTAGACGCTGAAGGTCATTAAAATTTTATGGCAAATAATACGGCTTCTTTATTTTATTGAGAGGATTGATCTTCATCTACAATAACATACTACCTTGCCAGCCATCAGAGGCATGTGGCAGGAGGTGATAGGACACCAGCCATGAAAGGTGAGGGATAGGGACTAGGATGGGGGAGAGAACAGAGGTTAAATGTATGCTATCTATATGACATTTGTTTGTGCCACGCTGTCTTTGTTTTAATCACGAATGGTGTCCGGAGGGAAGGAATTTTTGCGCCTACCAGTTCGGCAGTGTACGTGTACACGTGAAAGGATTTAGGTGTCTTAACAGACTGTAAAATAAACTTCTCGGACCACATTAATTCAGTCAAGAGCAAAGCCATGTCTCTATTAGGCCTCCTCTACCGCTACACGGAAATAACTGATCCCCAATCTCTGAAATCATACTTCACAGCATTTGTCCTTCCAATCACTGGATATTGCTCTCCCATATGGTCCGTCGCAGCTCCAACTAATCTCACCTGTCTTAACAGTATCACTAGCTTCTTCGCCAGAATTGTTAAACACAGGGTTGCAGACTGCCGCGACATGCCTACTTGTTCAATCCTATCTTTTCTCTCAATCCCTGATCTCTCCCATCAAAGAATTAAAACCGATTTAAAATTTATTTACAATATTCTAAACTCACTCATTGATTGTCCTGAATTGCTTTCCTCCATAAACTTCAGAGTCCCTTGTCGACCCACACGTACGCATTCCTTACTCCATATGCCTATCCCCAGACTATCCCTTGTCAAGCGCTCACTTCACTACCGCCTCTACTCCCTACTGAATTCTTTGCCTAATAATATAGATCCATTATTTCTCTCTTCGGACTCATTTACCAATCTCGCCATGTCCCATTTTCCGATGAATAAATAATACCTCTCCCATTTACCTCCCTTCCTACCCACGTTTTATATGTATTTTTTATTATTTTCACCGCATATCAATTGTTTTCATTGATTGTTTTTGTTTTTATTTAAAGTCTGTTACTGTGTCACTTTAAATTGGGAGAAATGCTGTATGTGAGCAATTAAATAAATAAATATATCTTATTTTGCCACTTCCATCCATCAATCGAGATGTTGAGCGGGGTCATAATAATATTTTCCATGTCTTGCTGACTCGCCTTATTTGAATTTTGTCACGTAATTTAAGCCTAGTGTGTAGCCTCAGAATCTCTATATAGCGGCTCCCAACCTAGTCCGTCAACGGTGATGCCTCATAGCAAACTCCACACCTCTCCCGGAGATGCATAGGTACCTACTTTTAGGGAGGAAATGAGCGCTTGCCTTGGCGGGATGACCTCAGTTCCACGGATCAGCGCCGAGCATCCATCCTTCTCATCCCTTTTGCCAACGCGATAACATCGGCTCCATCTCGCCAATCTTATCGCCTTGAAAGGTATCCACCGAAAATAAATTCCCGCTCAACTGCCCTCCATCCGTGCCCGCTCCGAGGGGTTTTAATTGCTTTCTTTTCATTTTCCGCAGTTTTCCTCGTGAGGTAGGCACTTACTTCGCCGGTGGCTAGCTCGTGCATCGTGCCCTCGCAGTCAATAGGCCGGAGATTAATGTCACAGGGATGGGAAAGATCGCACTGGCGATAGATGTGTTCTACCTAGTCATCGACCCTGGCGTGACGTCAATTTTATTGCTATCGCTCTCATTCTCCCACTTCCTCTATGCGTTGGAATGGGATGTAGTGGTAGCAAAACTTGGTGGCATTCGAATGAAAGAAGCGTGACATCCAGGCGGGGAAGGGTTGTGTGTAAGGGGTCGGATAACGAGTGGAGGAGAGAGGACAGCACAAGGTAGGAAACGCTCTGATAACATAAATGCATTTTACTTGGAAAGGTGGGAAAGTGTCAGAAGCGCAATATATGGCAATCTGTACGATCAAAAACGAGGCTGTGGAAAAATATGCTGGTACTGTTCACAAACCCATCGGAGAAGTCCTTCTAAACAATTAAATTAAAAGTCATAGAGGGCTAGAAAGTGGATGTGAACAACAGATTGAGCGTATTGAAGTTGGCAATGAAGGAATGCGATCTTGGTAACCCTGTTAGTAAACACGGAGAATACTTGACTCCTCTGACTCGGAGTTTGAAGGTGGACTGTTCCGCTGAAAAGTGTCTTATGTGCGGCTTCCAGCAAATTTCGATACCACTGTAATCATTGTCAAAATACTTGTAGGACGAACGGACATAAAGAGTAGATCTCGAGCTAAGAAAGCGTTAATGATGAAGAGACCACCGCTGAGATCACTGCTCGAAGAGGAAGCAGTTAAACGCTGGGAAGCTGTATGCGCAAACCTTCGTATAGAGTGTGGCACTCTATGGGACAGAGGCTTGGACCGCGGAAAAAGCTGGCCAGAAAATAATAGAAGCCTTCGAGATCTGGTGTTGGAGACGAGTGCTGATGATGAAATGGATCGATAAAAGGAAGGATGAAGCAGGGTACAGAAAAGATGAAGAAAATAATTGTACATGGAGCGTTTAAATGAGATAAAGAGGGACCTGGTGGATTGGACACACCCTGAGGCACAACGCATTTGTGAAGAGCGTAATAGAGGGAAAAATAGACAGTAAGATTCTACGAGGAAGACCAAGGGATAAGTACCTGGGCCAAATAAAGAGGGATATGCGAAAGAAGAAATACCAGGTTGTAGTAGAGTTAGCAACGGATAGGGAATAATGTATAGCTGCAGTTAATCAATCTTAGGATTGAAGCAATGACGATGACGACGCACTGTTTTTCCAAAATAATTTCTAAAATTCACTCGCAGATTTTTGTTAGCGAAGGCAAGTTTTTAGATGAGCCGTCAAGTCATCTCCGACGCTCACATCTAAGAGAAGTTTTCAACACAGATGGCCAGTGCTACCCAGCCAAATTCCAAAGCATTATTTACTCAGATGATTTTGATGTACTTATTACTATGAGCAATGTTATCAACCAATTCAAAATATTTCGGTAGTATGACGGAGAAGTTGTAGTTGATATCGCGATTGACCGTTTGCAATATTCCACACTTTAATCACAACCTAGATGCCAATGTCCAAGCCTCACTGACGTGTAAAACCATGCTCTTTAGTCTTAACGAAGTGCTTCCTTTCTTGCATGCTTGGGTTACTGTCTTAGCAGAATTTCCCTGTGGTAGGATGCCTTCTACATCTACCTACTACGCTACGAGCCGCAATTATTGTTGAAGATCTGACGAGAATGCTGAACTGTATGGATAAAACTCTGAATAAATATATCTTAGGTATTTATGTTAAGACAACCAACCCGCGTAAAAACTTTACCTTTGCGCCAAATTTGGGCCAAATTTATGTTTGGATTAAGTTTAAGCCGAATTTATTTAGAAAAGGTATTGCGCAACTTGTCCCAAAGATTCATAAATTTTCCAAAATTGTTTACGCATATATTCACGTGATCTAACGATAATTTGGGAAAAATGTGGAGTAAATTTGGTGTATGAATTAGCTTTCAAAAGTAGCACAAAACTAGCTACATTTCCCAGAATGGTGTTTCAACTTTGTAGTAAGATTATGTAAGTAAATTGGACTAAGTGTAAATATTTAGACGCTATTTGAAGTTAGGAGTCTCATTCCCGATATTTGGGCAAAAACTTAATCCAAACATAAATTTGGCCCAAATTTGGCGCAAGCGTAAAATATTTTACGCGAGAAGGTAATGGTTTGTGGAAGAAATCAAGAAGATGGAATCATCGTTAAACTTGGGCTGCAAAAACATGCATAAATAACAGAATTTTGTTATCTATCAGGATCATTAGCGATGGAAGAATAAAAAAGTCATTCTGAGGAGAATAGCCCAAACAAAGACGGAATTCTACCAGGAGAGTGTTGAGGTCCGTAGTTTTAGCGAAAAGAAAAAGGAATGTCCGGTTAACTTTTTAGCGAGGTTTTATTCCACGTGGTACAACACTTCTAACTGTCACACAAATTCAAATCACCAAACCAGTTCACAAAAAAATGAAAATCACTGCGCGCGACTTGCGCTGCCAACCTTTAAGTTCCACATTTTTTCATTACCAACTACAAAATTATTTCTAACATCTCCCCTTAATGACAAAATGGAAAAATGTTACATTCAACAAAATAAACAATAAATCAAATTCTCTTTTAAATCAATATTGTACTGTTAAGATAATATTTCATATTTATAATAACAGGACAAGTTCAATTAATTCATTAACATTTCTTATTTGGTATTGCAGAAAGTATAGCATCTCTAAATTTTGTGAATTTTGTCGACAACAAGGGTTTTGTGAAAATGTCGGCTAGTTGATCACTCGAGGGGCAATATTTAAGAGAGAATAGACCTCTCCTATACTGTTCACTTAACGAATGATAACGCACTTGAATGTGTTTGCTATTTCTAGTTATCTGACCGGATTTCACCATTTTGATTGCACTCTGGTTATCAACATTAAGAGTTACAGGTACAGTTTCACCTATCAATTCCTCTATAACAGTTTTCAGAAATTCAATTTCCTTACAACAGTCTGCGGCAGCGATGTATTCTGCGTCGGTAGAGGACAAAGCTACAGTTCTCTGTTTGCGGGAGCACCAGGAAATCGGAGAACCTGCAAACATTATAACGTAACCCGTTGTACTTTTCCTGTCTCTATCGTCACCGGCAAAATCAGAGTCACAAAATGCTTCTATAATTTTATTTTTATTTGAGAAGAAATTAATTCCTAATTTTATTGTCCCTTTTAAATATCTAAGAGTTCTTTTCACATTTTGAATATCTTGATTGGTATATTTTTCCATTGATCTGCTCTCAAAGTTGACACTAAAGGCCATATCGGGTCGAGTCTTGCAGCTCAGGTACAGTAGGCTTCCAATTGCTGCTCTGTACGGAAAGTTTGATTCTACTTCATCTTCATCAGTCCTTGAACCAGGCAATATGGGTGTACTCATTTGTTTACAATTCATCATATTGAACCGCTTCAGTACTTGTTCGGCATATCTTTCTTGGGTTATTATCAAACCATCTTCTGTTCTTTTGATTTCCATTTCCATTGACTTTGAATAGTTTTGTTGGAATGAAGTGGTTGGCAGAGAGGAGAGTGGATCTGCTGCAAAACAATCACCGGATTAATGACTACTGATGATGATGATGCGGCTTTCCTTTGTGTTTTACTCACTATTAGGATTAAATCTTTCTGTGCAGGGTCACAAATGCTCGCGGATTATTTGAGATGTAGCCTAACCTGAGCACATTAGCATCCATCTTTCAATTTTAATCCCCTCATTTAGAACCCTCCATCTATTTACTTGATAAATCCTCGTTCCTTCAATGCTGTGCATCTAAAGTTTCCTATGTGTTTCCCCCATGCTGGAGTCTGAAGTTACGGTGATTCTAAGGCTTCAATTTATCATACTGATCGGTCTTTATCTTTTCGTGTAACATAATGACAAGGCCAACTATGTTTAAATCCACAGAGTATTCTATTGGTACAAATAGTTTTAACGCTACGACGTCATCATCAGTTACCCCGGACGTTTGGTACCTGATGTATTTTGGTACCTGATATGATTTGGTACCTGATTTTGATATAAAAAATGTACCGGATGATGACGCCGTAGCGTTGAAACAAGTTGCACCAATAAAATACTCAGTGGATTTAAACATAGTTGGCCTTGTCATTATTTGAAAATGGACTTCCACAAAGTTATGCCAGAATGGATTGAATTCATTTTCGTGTCACATTAAAAACTCTTAAGACATTGCAGTTCGTCAATAATCCAATTCGTTGCCAATTCTTGGATCTAGCGACCAATCTCAGGCAAGCAGGCGAGTTGTGTTTCGAGGGAATACAGGTGATGGAGCTTGAATCTACCAGAGTCCGCTAGATTGCATTCTCAGCACTACTCCCTCCTTATTACGTGGCAAACAAGACGACTCTGGAATTTACCTCACTTTAATTTTATTTATTTATTATCATCCTGAGAACAGCCTCAAGGTCCTTTTACATCACGCATTGTAACTTAACAACAATGGACAAGCACAGACTACTCTGGGAGGTGGAAAATCCTCCCCAGGTGGGACTCGAACCCGCGACCTTCGGGTTCGCTGGCGAGAGCGTTAACCTGCCGCCACCGAGGCCGGAAAATAAATACAGAGTCCTCTAGATTGTATTCGCAGCACTACTCCCTCACCTAGTTATTATATATGGCAATCCAGAGGACTTTGTGTAAATAAACTTTGGAGGAATTGTGGAAACTATAATGAAGTAAAATAAGCTAGTGGACTTTCGGAAGTGGTTTACTGGTGCATGACAAAAAACACTGAGTATTTTCCACACAATTTTGTTGAGATACTACTACTTTCAATGCATAGGTGTCATTTCCAGGTACAAATTTATTTTGTTAGAATGGGTTGTACATATACCTAGTGGGAGGATGGGAAGAGGAATGTATCAAAAGAAGAAGATGGAGGTGGGAGATAAACAAATTACGCCTATGAAACTAGCAGTAACTCAATTAAATTCTTTGTCAAATACCCAGTGTTCTTTTTCATCATTGAAAATGAATTTCCTCGTAGTCACGTTTGAAACCACGAAGTTACTGGAGTTTTTATATTTTTTTCTAAAATATTTGGTTCAAATATAGCGCAGTTTATTTATGTTGCGTAGTTCAGTTAAATCCCGTAGTTCCTGGGCATTAAAATCGTGTACACACAGACTCCGGGGCATGGAATTCTATTTAAGTTCCGAATTTGGTTCCGAGTTATCCGCGCTGATTTCAGTGCTTGACCTGTGTCGTGATGAACAGTCTAAGTCGCTCTCTCTGGAGCTTTTTTTTAATAAAGGAAGGAATTTCATTTGCTAGCGTAAGTTCTTCGAGGTTTCGTGACATTTTTTCCTCACGTATGGCGAGCGGCACGGATAGGAAAAGCAGGGAGAGAGAGAGATATAGAGAGGATGAGGAAACGACTGATGGGTGGAACGGAAGAAAGCCGAGTTCGTCGGGAATCTTATCATTAAGAGAATGAGAATTTCTCCAAATTAGCGTTCTATCCTCACAAACTCGTTTGTAGTTAACGATTTCTGAAATGTCAGGCGTAGCGCTGAAACAATGAGTGCGGAACGGATGATAATTTTTACGGAAAATACGATTTAGCCAACGGGCGAAACATCTTGGAAATGCTTAACTAAATAAATTTCTTTAATAAATTATTCATCTTTTTTCAAGAGATGATAAGTCTTGGTTAAATGATAGATTTTATTCACTCGCTTTCCAACCTTTCGAAAATTTAGTTTTGCTTCATATTTTCTGTAACTAATTCACAGGATTGAAAAGGAATTAGTAATTCATATTTTTTACATGGTGTCATGAAAAACGTACGCTGAAGGTATTTAACGAGTGTATCTGTTGAAAAGATTGTGCTCATTTCTTTATTTGTACTTTCTGTTAAATTCCGTGTGGATTATTTTTGTAGTTATTTTGTTGCTAAGATAATTATCAATTGTTAATTTTATTTGAAAAACCTTGGAAAATGAGGGAAAAAACATGTATTATTAGAGAAAGATATGTCTTCTCCTGAAAAAGGTAACTAATTTATTACCACGATGAGGATGAGAAAATATACCTAACACCTGGATATTAATTTTAATGAAGGTGGATACCATTATAATTGACGCGCTTTTGATTAGTTCTATTTCGTGATCCAAGACGTTCTACCCTATTTTGTTATGATGATTGATGCACTGTTCATGTGGTGTGGTTCTTGGCTTTCCATGAAGATTCCCTGGGATTAAATACCTTCGTGCTGTCTCCTATTCACTCTCCCTTCCGGTTTGAAGCATTTCAAATGAGATACACCAGCCGTCTCACGGAACTTGGATCAATTGGGAGAAAGTGTGAGGCCACCTGTTGGCTTTTTTCGTAAAATCCGCCAAATGTCATAAATTTCTCTCCAATCATCCTTTCCACTAATTTCTATCCACCATCTAAGGTCACAATAGGCTAAACGTACCGGAAGAACTTAAATTAGAGCAGTTATATACCACCTGCATTGATGCCTATTTGCATGAAAGGCTTCCGGAGATCTCCGTATTTTTTTCAATTTTTTTTGTTTATGAAGTCAAATTGAATGGAGAATCACGGCGTTATCGTTGCTAGCCATCTATAATCAGGCTTACCTTGCGTCCCGGCTTGGCCGGGACAGTCCCGGTTTGAAGGGTCTGTGCCGGGGTACTGTCCATTGGGCAAAGTTGTCCCGTTTAACTCTTAACTATCCCGGAATGTGTCAGTTAGGCACGCTGTCCACTGCACGGAGAAATGTGCAGTGACAAATAAATGGCGAGAAATGTGTTCATCGAAAATACTGTATCAAATTGTATCACTTAGCCTCGAAGGTTCTTGACTGGCTATTGAGTAATTATTAAGTGCTTGAAAGGAAGAACCCCTGTGATAGAAACCGAACTGAGCAACGTTATTTTTCAAATTTTCCTTGAAGGGGGGTGGCAGAGGAATTACTCGGCGCGCGGGGCCAAGAAGAGTCCAGTCACCCCAATAGTAATGAGATTCTAACTCGGTACTCCAGGGTTTGTTACTAAAATAAAACCATCACTGCAGCAGGAAATAATTTTATTTTGTAATTGAGATCAAATAATAACATTTCATGGTACAGTATCGGCTAACTTCTATAAGCAACTCCCTGATTTATCCCGGTTTTAGTATCTTCAAAACTAAATATTTCCCGGTTTTTGGGAACTCAGAATATAATGTAACTCTGTTTATAACGTTCAAGATGCTTGCTTCAAGAAATATGCCTTGTCATTTAGACTCCAATGCCGGTAAATATGTCTACCGTTTGCATGGCAAACTCCTCGTACTGTCAAGTGTAGGTACTCTGTGTAGCTTTTATTTGACTACTTATCCTTTTGTCTTGTCAATACAGATTTTTTTACCAGTATTTCTTTTTCCATTTTGTTTTTAGCCGCCATTAACATTGTAATCATTCTACCGCTCTTTGCTCAGGTGGATTTAATTTAAATGCTCTCTGTGCTACTCCCGTGGTTAACCTTGAGACTGACCGTTCTATCTTGAGTCTACGCCATCGTATCCACTGTCCATATAAGGCCACCTAGGAGGAATAGCCATTGGGTAAATGTAGTCTTCTTATTCATCCATGACTGCGTAATCGTTTTTGCTTGAGCCAAGTATAATTCTTGTGTGGACTCTGGTGTTAATTGCTGGAAGAAAGATGAATATGAACGACGCTACTCATACTGAAGCTTTTATTGTTATTTCTAACCGTAGTTCTTTTTCGCCATCTGCTTCACGTAGGTATAATTTATATTTGCGTAAGGTAAAATTGAAGACTAACATACGATTAGATAAGATTCTGTACATCCATACAATAGATTGGTGGCTTTCTGGTTTGTTTCTAATGTCAGACTGAAAATGATGAATGTTTCTTCTTTTTGAGTATTGTTAATTGAGTTTAGGTTATCGACAGTGCAAAGATAACCCTCTGTGAAATGGAGCCTAAGCGCCAGGCTTTGCAGTGTCATTTTTTGATACACTGGAATATGCTAAGGGAACATTAATAGGCAGTTTCTGACATATAAAAGATGCATCAAATATATGAATGGCCATTTCTCATTCGGTAATGAGTGTATTACAGTGAAAAGAGTCATATTGAGTACCTGGGGATCTAAATCGATCAATTCTGTAAGTGGAAAGAGCATACAAGTGAACTATTATTAAAGTTGATTTTCGTAATCAGAAATGTTTTAAAGATATATTTGTCCAGCATCTGCTCTCTTTTATTCTGTGCATTAGTAAGTTAGATGCTATAACACAGAATTGCATACTGGGGAAGGGGGAGAAATTATAACATAATTTTTTTATCCATAGCTATGAGTTAATTTACCAATATTATGTCTCAAAATATATTCATGTCTCAGGTTCTTTTCCTCTCATTCCATCATCAGCCTCTTTTATAACTATTCAGCTATGCATTAGTTGTCCAAGTGTGTGTTATAGTGCTGGTTAAGTAAAAAAGCAGCACATTTCCCCAGTTTTTAATCGAAACATTATTAAAATTATGTAACGCGTTTTTCGGGTTACCAAGCCATCATCAGGTGCACCCTTGCTACACAAACTGTGGAAAAGTGCTGCTGTATTCACGTACCCAGTATGTCTCACTTCCACAATATAATTAGAGTATAAGTGCTTTACATAGTGGTATATGCATATTTCCTCTTCCGGACCTACTATCTTCAAATGGACGATAAGTAACTTAAATAATCAAATCTTTCGAATAGACTTCCGGCGCTAAAATAAAATTATTGTATTTATATAGCATCAAATCTGGTATTAAACTTTTGACTTGCACAGTTCACTCGCAAAAACCCAGATAGCTGACATTAGTTTTGGGTTTGTGGATTAACGCTGTTGAAATTTTAGGGTATTGAGAACCAAAATCAGAGACTATTTTATTGTCAGGTTTGTCGTAATATTTTCAGGTAAATTAAAAATGTAAATGCATAATGATTAGATCGGATATTTTTGTAGTTCTAACTCAGGATTTTAGATGCAAATAACTTCAAACTTGCATGAAAATGCTGATACCAGTTGATATCATACTTGGTGCTACTGGTACACATATCCATTGCAACGCAAAATTGAGAAGTCCTACTATTATTAGATTTTTTTTATATGACACTCGTAGATATTACCTCTATGATATTACGCAGGATCATCGGATTTCCCAATTAAAACTCCATAAAATTGTTCAATAATCCTATCAGGGCCTTCCGCAGTTTAAGACTTCATGCATATTAACACAGTTCTTCTTAACTCGATGTCGCACTTTTTTAATTCGTATGTTTTTATTGCAGTCCCTTTACCACTAGCCCCTGCATTAAATTTAAATGAAACAGTTGCGTAAAGGAAAGATGAAAGCCAGAAGATGGTTTCAGGAGGACGGATACTTTAAGTATTATTAAAAAAACGTGCGGTACAATTAGGTAGCAGGATAACAAAATTTAATTACTGCAGTGAAAATGTTTTAAAAGTTTTAAATTACATCTTAATAAATGAGTCCGACAGTTAATAAGAAATTATTTCAATTAAAGAATTAAAACTAGATGCAACTAATGATAATTTGAATACGTACTTCTTCGTCTTCGTAACGTTAGAAGTATAATATACGCGCAAATATTGATTATTAAATTTAAAGTTTGTCGTAATATCTTCAATCAAAGCATAAATGCAAGTACGTAATGAGTAGAGTGGCTGTATTTGCTATCCTTGTGAAGGCTTCCGCGGCATGATGAATGTGATGATACTTCACTGACCTGAAGAAGCCTGCTGTAACACCGGCGAAACTGTCGTCCAAGATGTATGGGACATCAAAGGTCTTAGCAAAAGTTCAGCGACTAAAAAGTGGCATAGGTCTCACGGACCATATTTCGGGTTGGTTAAAGCAAATTCTGAAAAGGGACAAGGTCGTTAAAATCAAATTTTATCGTTAATTACTTCACGTCACGCATTATTTAAGTCAATACGTAGTTTTTGGTAACGTTCTAAACGGAATGGTTCTGGCGCGCGGTACCTACGGTTGACTGTGGTACAGTTGTGATCGCGAGATAGAGTAGCAGGCTTTGATTTCATCGTAAGAAAGGTGTTATTATTACTGTTTTCCTTCAATGTATGGCAATTAATTCATACCACGTAATATCGTACAACCTAAAACATATTTAATCCCAATTATTTCTCTCCTCAAGGTAGTGTGTGGGTGTTTCCCTAATTTTCAGATCCAACTATTCATGAAGGTCCTCAAACAATGGTGGAACTTCATGAACTCGATGGAACGACGACAAAAACGTCTATTAAAGCAATCAGTAATTTTAAAAAAATATTTTCATTTGCTTACCTATTCTAGTGCAAACTATTTCGATGGACTGAAGTCATACTAACGAAGGAGCAACTATTTTGAAAAAATCTGATAAGAATGAAAAGTTTAAGTCATGCGCAAAATTGTCGATTGTGTCCCTATGGGGTAGATATCCATTTCAAGGAGTATTGAAAAATAGTAAGTGCGATTTTTAGACTATTCCGATTTAGTTTTCCGTTTTTAGACTACGGTGCTTTTGATTTACCGCCATTTATCACTTCCTATAATTAAACAATCCAGTATGTGACATGAGAGGTGCGTAGGAAAACGCGGAAGACGTGTATGTGACTATTTTTGTTGCTGTCACTCAGGATTTTGGAAGCCAATGACAACACACTTGCATGAAAATGACAATACTGATTGAAATTCTACTTGGTTTTACTGGTTCTTGTCTAATGCAACGCACGAGTGAGAAGTTCCACCAAGTCTTTTTTTTGTGGACCGAACCTGCCTTTGGTTAGTGGTCGAGAGTAGATAATTTTTTTCCGACAGCTTTTTCCTTTCTCTCTCTTTCTCTCTCCAGTTCATAATTTCTGTCCACGGTTATTTCACATTCCCCACTGCGTCTTACCATTTTTTCCCCCTTCCTTTGAGTCCTGTTATTATCGTTCTGGTCTCATCATCCTCGAAGTTCCACGTGGGCGTTCATAAAAAGCCACGTGTCTCTCCCCCCCATCGGTTCATTTCCCGGAGCTAATCGCGACTTCCCACTTGGATTCGCTCGTGCTCCGGCTTTGAAGAGCATATTTTTTATTCTGTTTTTTTTTCTCCACACCCCTATGGCTTTCACGTCATTCATAATTTCTTGGTTTTAATTATTTTTCTTCTCAGAAAATTCAATTCGCCTCCCCTTTTCTTCTAAGTCTTTTCCCCTTCGGTTTCCAATGCAGTTCTGATCATCCGATATGGTCTTTATGTAATGTAGTATAACGTCGAATGGTATTTATTCGGATGAATTGAATAGTAAGCAACATTTTGCTCAAATAGGATTTAGTTTTGAGACTATTCTAGTCTCGAGATAATTGTCTCAAAACTAAATCCAATTTGAGCGAAAAGATTATTCTCATTATTTTGAAGACTGCTGAAATGAAGGAAGAAATAAATTTGTTTTGTTCGGGTTTCTCCTGCGTTGATTCATGCTAATGGACAACTGTTTTGCTTGCATACCAGCTAGGGTCGTCAGGTCCTGAAGGTTGACCTGAGGACGCTAGCTGGAATGCAAGCGAAACGGTTGTCCATAAGCATGAATCAACGCAGGAGAAACCCGAACAAAACAAATTTTTCAAATCACCGCGGAAGCCTCCGTACCAATTTGAAGGAAGAAATATATGTACTGTCCGCCGTTTGCTTGAAATGTGACTTGACTGAAAATTAAAGACTGATAAATCGCATTTCAACTATTTATGTCATTATCGAGTGTCACACTTGAAAATGGGGTAAGTCTATTAAAATATCCCATTATGAAATAGTAACACTTCTTTTCAGAGTCTCACTTGAAAATTACGTAAGCAATACAATTATAATGACGTAAATCGCTGAAACTGGTTCTGTCAGTGTTTTTATTCCAATAAAACCCTGGGATGTACAAAACTTTCTTCTCTCATTTCAATCATATTGAATCTCTTCCACAGTTCATCGCTAGGTTTTAATAACTATCATTTTCATGAAATGATAATGATCTGAGATTGTTTCTTGAAATTATTATTATTTGAATAAAAACTTGCTAACACTTAACTCATCATGAATGGGTAATTTTCCACAATTTTGAACTTGTAATTATATCCTTAATTATGACCTGAGCTTCAATATCATTACATCATCATCAGGTCTCAGATCACCTGATGATCATTTAATAACAAAGAAACCTTGATCGTTTTGAAAGTTTTATTTATTTGTTGTAAATCGCACACGATTTATCCATTTTTTATGCTTAAATTACACGTCATATCGTCAGAATATTCTAAATTTCATACTTATCGTTACGTAACAGTTCCACCATGCCAACCGTCAAGCTATATCACTTATGAATAACATCATTACGATAAATATTAAAATATATTAGTTAATGAAGACAGGGGATATATTTATCAGCTGTTTGCACTTCAACAAAAGCTGGAAAATGTATGGGTGAAATTAGATATATTGGTCATTTTTTGGAATTATAGAAGGCATGGCTAGTTAAATGGAAACTAGTTGTGGATTTTTTTGTGTGTCAATTGTGTTCATTGAATACTATAAAAAGTATGCATGTACGGTAGTAGTAATGTAGGTGTAAGACTGAATGGGGGCTTAAGTTAAGGTTTATAAGTGAAGGATACGTAATGTTTCCCGTTCTCATCAATGCTTTTTATGGATAAATGAGTTAGAGATACATGTGGTGATATTCGTAGTTGGTTTCGTGTTTGGAGGGGTATAGGTGTAGAAAAACTTGGTGGCACTCACTTTTAGTGATTTTTATACCAGGGAAAGGAAAGCATACAATATTGGCGGGACAAAAGGGACACAATATTTCTCCAAAGGTTCCTCCAGGAATTCTTTTGTACCTTGCTCGCTCATCAACGCTTGATATACCATCCGTGACCATCATTTCTCCGCTTGCGGGTTCCACTAAGTTTTTCTATATTTAAAAAATGTGCTAGTTCTACCATATGCTATTGTTGTTGTGCTACTGCCTGAGCGGCCAATGGAATTACAAGGACTCCAGAATAACCTCTGTGAAGCTCAAGAGAGATTGGTATTGGGGCAAATGTGTTGAGTACCAAAGTGGCGGTTTTTGACGTAGGGATTGGGAATTAGGGATTGGAATCTCGATTTCGATTTTCATCGAAAATCGATTATCACACGCCGATTTTCGATTTAATCGAAGTCGACATTTTTGTTTTGAAAAATCGATCAAAATCGATTATAGCCGATAGATTTTCGATTTTTAGCTTGCTATAGCATTTGAATTTTGACAATCGGGCTCTGCCAGTTCGGAAACCGCCCAATCCACTACAATCCTGGAAGGAGATTAAGGGAGAATATCCCCACGTATATACAAACTAGCCAGCAGGATTTTATCTATAGTTGCCTCTTACGTGCCGTGTGAGCGACTATTTTCTCACGCCGGGTTAATTGCAACTCAGGTGCGAAATCGATTATCCGGAAAACATTCAAATATGTTAGTTTTCTTAAGGTCCATCCCTGTGGAACACTGGTTCCGCGGCTTTGCAAACAAGAAATAAATAAAATTCTGTTTTTCATTTTGTGCTATGCCGACTTTTCAATATACAATTCTTATTACTACTAAACTATATGTAATTTGCTTTTTATATTACCTATATGTATATAAGTACCTGGTATGGATTGCTACTTTCCTGCATACCTTATTAATGTCTTTAAAATAATAGATTGTACTAATAAATTCAACCGTATTTAGTTCTTATCCCTCGTACTTCCATTAACCCATATTTTGCATTTTGTTGCAGCAGCACATCCGTATTTCAGCAGACTTTCCCATGTAAACCTTTACAAGAAACTTTAACATTTAAAAATATCGATTTCGATTTTTCGATTACTTTGGGCAAAAAATCGAATTTTTAGAACATCGATTTTAAAAACCAAAATCGAAAGTCGATTAATCGATAATTGATTCTGGATTTAAATTTCCAATCCCTATTGGGAACTAAGCAAGTGGATTGTTTTTTGTACTTTTGGCGAATGTTTGCGAAAGATGAAAGGATAGATGAGGAGATGCATGCTGATGGTAGAAGAAAAGCCCTTTGGCAGCATGAGGGGCACATCAAGGATTGATTGTTTGTGTAAGAGTGCAAATATCTCAGTGTGCGAAAGTGTACTCCTCACTTTATTATTAGGCAACGAAAATTGGATATGCATAAGAATAAGCTGAATACAGTGGGGTATGGTGTATCTGGCTGGACATGTATGAAAGGAGAATGCTTTGCTGGTTTTACCATGTTGGGAGCATGGATTAGAGTCGAGTAACGAAACCGATTTATGATAAAGTTGCGAATAATTGGAAGGTTTCCGCGGCTATTGGCTTGAAGAATAACATCGAGCGATAATATTCAAGTGGTGTGAGAGGGAGAAGTACATCAAGATAGTCAGGAGTGAATGAGGTGTAAAACCATTGGTAATATGGAGGAGGAACTGGAGATCGTGTATGAAGCGACTACGAGTGTATCTGAAGAAAAATAAATATGTAAGGATACGGCACATTGAAAGAAATTATCAAAACTAAGAGTTTTTATGGGCACAGGCAAAAAACACAGATTGTTTTTTGACTGTGCCTACCCCGGAAGGGAAAAGTACGATGAATATGTACTGAATTGGTAATTGGAAACCAACGTGGTTCAATTGTACTGATTCATCTACATTCATATCGCAGCGTAAAAACTCTTGTTTTATAAAACAAATAGAGTATTTATACCCGAGCCAGAATTCTATTTCACCACCTTAGGATTTCCATGACGGCGCGATACCTACCTGGTTATTGCGGGAGACCAAAACTTGATAATTAGGTATAAGCGCTGTTGAGGTTACATTAAGTAACCTTCATGTAACTAACGTTGCATAAAAAAGGAATGATTTGTCATTTACTTACGCGCAAATAAAGTGTTTGTGCGTGCATTAATATGCATGTGTGCTACGTAATAATAATTTTCTACTCAGTGTGAATGGTGGAGCTAATTTGTTATTTATAATACAATGTTTTTTGTTTGTATTCATTATAAAGTAAAATACTTTGCATTCTTCTACAATATTTTTGTTTGTGCGACGCGTTTCACCGATTAAAAGAAATGCATAGCGATTCAAAAATTAATAGTATTATTTCATGTGATTCGATAGATAACGTTTTTCTTCCTGTTCCAGTCGATGCCGTAATTCGTTGAAACGCGTCGTGCAAATAAAAACTATTGAAGAAAAGTGCCTTGTATTTTACTATATCATGAATAGGAGCATATAAGTACTTCTACAAAGTAAAGTCTACCATTGTCAAGTTTAAGAATTTTTTTACTTTTGTCGGCACATATTTTTGTTACTGTTTATTATGTATCAATGTAAGTTTTTACTTTTGTTATTGTTGCAGTTATTGCATTACTAAACTGTTGGTAACTCTACAATAGGTATACCTTAGGGGCTGCATTATGTTTCGTATATGTTACTCAATGTTTAGCATATTTGAAGCTATTAAATTTATGCTTATTTTGCCGCGCTAGGTCATAACAGTCATGTACGCGTAATCATTCAACGCGCAATGGGTGTTACCTGGCTGAAAACTTTAAGTCGTTTCTTTTAAGCTTTTACCGAATCGTCCGAACAGTTGTTTCGTACTTACTTCCGTGTTTTTAAACACACGTGATGCACTTCTTGAATGTCAGTGTGGTAGTAATACGTGGTGCCCCCCACCATTCCAACCTTATTTCTCTATCTCTCTGCTTGGGTTCTTCCCCGTTCTGAGAGTCGTTTCTCACTCCTATGCAGCGTTCCTCTCGTGTATTCTATATATCTCCCTCGGTGTCTGTCACTGCGCCCTGCCTATCTCTTCCTGCGTCCCACGCAAGCCCGTTAATCTCTCGGGATTATTATTGGTGCGAGGGATGAGGACGCGAAGGCGAACGCCGCTTTTTAAGCTTCGTTTGACAACTCGTAGTCCGCCCCTCATTTTCTCACCTCTATTCCTCCTTCCGCTTGGCATTGGATGTGGGCACCTTGGAAACAGCGAAAATTATTAAGGTGGATTGGAGTGAACTCCGTTTATGAACAGGTTTGTGAGAAAATTTGCATAAGTATTCTCATTAGTGATAACTATAGATAAAAGTAAAAAAAATTGCATTCTACAGATTTGGAAATTCAATGTTATATTAACTCTTTTCCTTACATATTTTAAAGTATAAGGCGATAATTTGTGGAAATGGGTGACAGACAGCATTATCACAGTAACATTGTAAATTTCCACAACCAGTTTATTCATCGACCTAGGTTTCAGCTAAACATTCCTTACTTAGTAAAATCTTCTCGGGTTTGCCTCCGGGTTAGGATTTTAAAGGCCAACGTTTCGACGAGTGACTCCCTCATCGTCATCAGGGCTGAGACTGAAACGTTGGTCTTTAAAAGCCTTACCCGATGGCAAACCCGAGAAGATTTTACTAATATTATTCGCCGGGAAAGCCTAAGATATTTTATCATTCCTTACTCGACGTTACAGCCCTTGTAGGGCCTTGGCCTCTCCGACAATTTTAGCCCAGACATCACGACATCCTGCATCTCATCTTCTTATTCTCATCTTTCCCAGATCATCCTCTGCATCATCCAACCATCTTTTCCGAGGTCTTCCTTTCAATCTTCTATCTACAGAATGTCCAATTTATGCCTTCAGCTAAACATTGCCTTGACAATTATCATGGCAATGTTTTGCTGAAACCTAGATCGATAAAATAAACTGGTTGTGGAAATTTACAAAGTGTTTCTGTGATAATGCTGTCTTATCCTTACAGTACATGACATATATTTCGTAATAATTCGGTTTCATATGCACAAATTATCTTATAAACGCGAAGTAATACATTTCTTATTATTATAACTGTTGCTTACAACAATATCAAGGTGTCACACGTGAGTACAATATTCGAACAAGGAATATTTCAACTTAATTTTGTCCAAATTTCGAATACCGCGCTGAAAACTGGAGTCATAACATGATTTAAATAAGGAAAAAGATTTTCAGCATAACTTTTTTGTCATTAGCATTATTTTCTGTATGGTGAGTACCAACCAACGTTAAAACCGATGAACTTAAGTGAAATGTGGTTCAATATTTTTTTTTCGACTTGCTTAAATAATTATGATAAATGTGTACTCAATGACCTACGATCACCGCACCAGCCACGTTAAGAATCATAACGCTTGAAATTGTGTAAATGTTTTCATAATTAGAGAAAAAACTATCAATTGCATTAATCCATACTTTTTTTTGCCGTCGTGGGATTTGGCATAAGTAACAGACAATCTCAAGGTCCTTACGAATATAGAAACATTCCACAAGGTTAACCATGAAACTACTTGTTTTTTTATTACATTGTTTCCAGTTTTCTTAAAAAAAACGAATCGTTTTTTCGTAAAATTGATGGAAAGCGATTCGTTTTATTTGCTTATTGCATAACTATATAATTTGTTAAGCACCAATAATAGCACAAAAGACACTGACATTGGCGGAAATGAGTGATTAAAAAAATTACAGATGTTAACAACGGTAAACAATTTACACTTGCACAGTACACGACAGTAAAATTGGTTTTCATTCTTTTAAGAACCTACGCTCTTGGCAGCGCACTTGAAAACAGAACGGGAGCAGTGTTGATGTGCGCCAAACAATTAAAGGGACTTCGATAATTGCATCTGTGAAAGTTTTTTATTTGGTGCTGATTCTCAGGAAAATCGTCAACCATGGATTATTTAAAGTTTTTTTATTGCTCTTTCAGAAAAAAGCTTACCCGTGTAAGTATACACTTTGAACGAATTCGTGAACTATTAATTCGACAGTTTCGGGCGATATTTGGTGGAACAGCATTTTAGTACTTAAATAAAACTACAGTAATTGTACTGTCCACTTAAATGTTAATGTAAATATTACACTACACGTGTTTCAACGTTCCTTAGGGCGTCACAGACCTGATGGTGACGCCCTAAGAAACGTCGAAACACGTGTTGTGTATTATTTACATTCAAATTTAAGTGGGCAGTGCAATTACTGCAGTTTTATTTAAGTACTATCGTGAACTGTTTACAAAATATTCTGCCCTGACTATTGCGTACCTGCAGAATGCTACCTACATCTACGTCTACATAATGCTTGTTCGAGCCGCCGCACAGTGGGGCGAAATCCCATAAAGTTGGCCAAAATTTTAAAAGTAAAGTTTTTATTTTGGGTATTTCAAATCTTTAGTTGGATAGAATAATATATGAGATTCATAAAAATGTTTTTAGACCGATACGTATGAATGCACCTGTGCACATAATTCAGTGTTTCAAAGACGGTTCGAGAGGTCGCAAGTATCGAGGGACCATTTCACATCAACAGTCCAACGTAGTGATTGTACCTACTTATTTAAACTTCAATTTGGTACATTAATTGTTTAAATAATTGGTCTTGTCAAAACAATAATATAAAAAAGATACAGCAAAAATAACTTCAAATTCGGATTCAGCGGATGTAAAAGCTTCCATAACAACTTTCCAGACTAGTTACTATGTAGGAATGGCCAACGTTTTGGGATTTCGCCCAACTGTGTGACGCAGAGACGTGTGGCAGGGGGTGTTAGGACACCGTCTATGGAAAGGGGGGGGGAGGGAAAAAGGGTGATAGGACGGCGGTCAATTGTGTGATAACAATGAGACTTCAGATTGTGCCACGCTGTTTTTGTTATAATCACGAATGGGGCTGGAAAGAAGCAATTTTTGTACACGTCGATCCGACAGAGCACCTCTTTTATTTTGACGCTTCTATCAGTTCTAAAGATATTGCGCTGGGACTAAATTATATTCTCCGTGCCAAAATGAAACTCGCCTGATGTATACATTTCAATTAATCTAATCATATATCCTCCTGGAGTCTCTAACAATTCCCTACCTAATCCTTCCACCAACTGTATGGCACTTGCGGTACGCTCCTTGCAGTTTTTAACAAAGAGTTCGGCTTTCTTTTATATTGTGTTTATCTTTTTGAGCAGGGTCCCAAATGCTCGCGGCATATTCGAAATATGGGCCAACCAAGGGGGTAGTCTTTGAACCGCTCGTCATAATTTGGATCACGTAACTGTGGAGTCACGTGCAACAGTAACGAAAGCTTCGAGATTCAATAAGATATATTAAGTATGTAAACATTTTTGTAAAGATGGCGTCTACACCTGTACTTTAAGTGGAAGGCAGCGCCACCAAAGAAGAATATAAAAATAAATGACTAGAGCAACGCATGTGACCACATATTTTGAAAGGAAGTGTAAAAGAAACTTTGGAATGAAAAAACCAGCTTTTTTTCACGTATAAATGTAGTTTAGCGACATTTATATCACACTCAGTGCCAACTGTTGAGTCACTATCATTATTTTCTATCATATAATTTGCACAACATTTTCTTTCTTATGCTCATAATATTTCCTCTTAAACTTTTTAGATGAATGCATCAAAGCAGGGAAATACACCCGCCGATGTTCCTGCGTTCTTGTAATTCTCACGAGACCGCCATGTCGTCAGAAGATAGGAAACAGGCTCGGATTAATTCATGTCATACTAAGACGCAAGGGACGAATGATCAGCAGGTTGCTATCAAGATTGGTGAGTACAAGATTAAGACATCTTTAATGGGTACAGCTAATATTTATGGTTGATACCGTTAAAAAAAAGCTTGCGTTTATTGCTCTAGCTACGGACAGCGTCCAAAGTGCACATGCTTACGATAGAAACAAAAAACGCACGACGGTCACCATGAGTAAAAAAATGGCTGCGCTCGCTTTAAACACTGGTTGCGCCCTCAATTTAAATAGGCCCTCACCAAAACTACATTAGCACGTTGCCTAGAGGAGGCATTTAAAGCTCCATTTAAGTGGCTCATGCACAAAAGGCATAACCTCTCGTTCGCTTGGGAACCACGCGAGTCTGTTGAGACCTTAAAGACTCAAGTACACGAGACGAGTTTACAAGCTACAAGCCGGCTTTTTCACAAGCAGCTCGTAAACTAGTTCAGTGTACTCGATGCACTCGCTCCGTTAGCTGCTTGTAAAAACGCTCTGGAAAAAGTTGAACTGCCGGCGACTTTACACTCCACTCGCCGGCTTTTGAGTGAGCTAGCTTGTAAACTAGCCACGTGTACTCACAGTAGCTTGTGCACAAGTTGCTAGTAGCATTAGTCAGCAGACGACAACACGTGGTTTCCACTCGCCAGCTAGTTGGCTACTGAGCAAGTGGGAACTTTTGTGTGTACTCGACTACTAGCGTACTCGCCGACTCGCCGGCTTTTTGCAAGCCGGCTTGTTAGCTTGTAAACTCGCCCCGTGTACTTGAGGCTTAAGACTCTCAAAGAGAGCGTGTTGCGTGTGTTAGGGTCAGGGTGGTCTCACATCGTCGATAAAATGAAGATAGAACCCAGCCATTTAGGGAAACATACGAATTTAACATATGATAGTAAAATTGTCTGACCTCACATTCTCCCAGCCGAATGTAGGATAGCCGTGTTAAATGGAGTTATTTGGTTGAATGGAGTTCCATGCGTGACGCCGAGTGGAGGGATGAGTATCTGATATTCAATTTTTGTGTTCGACCGCCTCTAACGTCTAATTGTGAAGGGCTGTTTGATGTCTGTTATGTATATAGACCTCTACTTACGATATCACCACAGTGGTGGCATTGAAAGAACACGACAGTTTCATTGCAATTGTTTCGTGATCGAAACAGTTTCTAAACGAAAAAGTTCCGCGAAACACCCCGTTGCGGACAACAGCTAGAGGCACACCAAAGAACAGGGGATCTATCGGCGCTGTTAGAACATAGCTGTGTATTCTACGCAATCAGAAATAATTCATTTAAATAAAGTAACAATTTTATTTGGATTCATGATAGACAGGTACTTAAGAGAATCTAATTCTATCTGCAACGATGTGCGGACATGTGCAGGCTGAACAAACCAGCAACCTCCTGCAACAATTTCAAATCCAATAAATTGTAGTTTATAACCGCAACGCAGCCACACGTGCGGTGCAACTGGAACAGAATAGAATGCGAAACAGTCAGCTTCAGTTAACAGTTGCCGCTGCACGCGACGGCGCGGCTGTGGAAACTAACGTGTTGTTTGCAGCAGTTAGTTGAAACAGTTGTCTGGTCGAAATAGTTGCGGCTGCAGCTGTGTCGCTGCGACAACACTTTATGCCACCACTACATCAGACGTCTCGCATTGGCACGTGGGACGTGTTATGAAGCAATTTCGCTGCCCTCTGTTTAGTACATAAGTTTCCCTAAATGATTGAAATATATGCTCATTTTATTGACGCTTTTAAATCACCAGAACACGTGCGGCTGAAGATCAGATTGAAGATCAGGCAATGTTGCAAGGATTGTGTGATATCGCTTTATAATGTGGAATACGGTGCTTTTTCAGCATCGCCTCTTGGCGCTTAGAATATCAAGATGATAAGGATACCAAGGGTAATTCCTTAATCGATATCTTTAGCATATCGGTATCTTAAGTGTATTGACGATGATATGACACGGGACTGCAATTCATGCCATGTGATTATACGATGCCAACACCTGCGCTACCTTTTGACGAGCAATCAACTTGGGATACCAGTGCATTGACATTTATGGAATATTGAATTAGTTTCTGACTCCAGAGTAAAACCGTTCTGCCTTATCTATGAAACATCTTGATTTTCCCTTTCTATAATCAAAGGTGTTGTACTCCAAGGCCTTGGATGAAAGCATGACATTAATTGGATGAATATATTGCACTGCACGTGTTACACTTCAGAAAAAATGAAAATATGAGGCAAATAGATGTATTTTGGCAAGTAATATGGAGTGTCTATGGTGTATGAAGTGGGGTGAGAAATATATACTCATCATTACAAAGACGATAGCTAGCGGAAGACCGAGGGGGGAAGTCAAAAATATCCTACCCAGAAAAATATAACGTTATTTTAATGAACAATTTTCAATCTCAGTATTAAAAAAGAGAGATAAACTTTATGAAACTCTTTCCAATGTCGTTTCGACCATTAAAGACCACGTTTAGCCCTTTGCAGCTTTTCTAGATAGTCCAGTATTCCTCCATTTTACCTGATAAAACGACTTTCTACTCTCCAGTAAATTTAGTTCCAGTTCTGTATCTATCCTTTTATGGAGAATCTTTTATCCCTTGTTCCCGGGTCCTGAACTTGTTTCTATCCTGAACCATCGATGAAGAGGCTCAGACAAGGTTATCTTCCACAACATTTGCCCACGGAGTATTGAATTTCCGAGATATGGTATGGTTAAGAGGTTTGGGAGATTTTCTGGTTTTAGGCATTCAAGGTATTTGGCCATAAAGCATGAGACGACTTTTTCTTATAGAAAGTGAGATTTTCAAGTATTGAATAAAGTTCGATATTTGGCATCATTTGTTATTCGATGTTACAATTATGATGAAGAGCTTCATGACACATTACGGTGGTGTAGTGACAATATTTGGCCTGTCATGAAGCTGATGTGAACTAATTAGTAAATTTACAGACGGAAAGGCTGTTTTTATGTGTGAGGCTCAAATAAAATTCATTATTTTTAAAATTTCAAGTGATTTTCTATCCCAGTAAGAATGAATAGGTGAATATTTTGAAGAAATCTGTAACGATAGCAATTTTGCTTTCAGTCTTTTGACCATTGATTTAGACCTCCATGAAATCAAGTACTTGTGTGTGAAAGGTCATTTTGTATGAGTTTTCGAGTGCATTCGGACTTTAATTTACCTTAATTTTAAAACCTACGGAAAAGGAAACTAAGAATATGTTTTGTGGCCGGCATCTTTCGGGTTGCGTCCGCATTCATGTTTAAAATACAACAGTTTCGCCAGCTGTCCTGGTAGCGTCTTCAAATGAAGACGCCAGTAGAACAGCTGGCGAAACTGTTGTATTTTAGACATGAACGCGGTCACAACCCGAAAGATACCTGCTTCAACATTGCATCGCCGCGACAACCTGAGACTGAACATAAGAATATATTTAATCTGCAAATGAAAATTTCAATTCCTCAGGTGTGTATCTCAGTTTTCCATACGTTTACTTTGTAGCCCGAGACTGTATCGTGAATCACAATGTCCGTACAAAGCGAGACATTATTGCATGTGTCGCGTTTCCTCAAAGTTAATCATGAAACTGTAACTGGTGTTCGAATCACTAGTTCCGGATTCGATAGTCAGACTATCCTTCTCCAGCCAATTTCAGTAATACACAATTACTACTTTCTTTATCTTTTTATCCGACGGATAGAATCTGTTGCCGCCCTTGGTGAATTGAGACTCGACCAACGATAAACATTACTGAAGGCCTTGGGCTCGAATTAGAAATCATTTTCAAGTTTTATGCGTAATATCTCCAGTAGTGGTCTTATCTCGATTAAAGTAAGTGAGATATCCTTGTATAAAGTTTTGATTTCATATCGCTTGAGCGATGTGGGTGTGGGGGAGGATGGAGAAGGTGTGGTGAACAAAAAGTAAGACAAACGAGGAAGTGCTTGGTATAGTTGGTGAGGGAAGAAAACTTCTGAATGTGATTAGGGGGAGGTTAAGTAGGGAGCTGAAAGAGGTAATGAGGATTGATGGGTTCCTTAAGGCCTGGGGCGGTGTGGCCAGGGCGGAAAGGCGGGGATTCCCGCCCGGACCCCGGGCCACGCACTAGGTTTCGAGCTCGGGTCTGAAGGGTCCGGCGGGCCGGGCCCCGAACTTTGAACAGCCAGCAGACCAAACATCTATGAGTGAAAGTACAATTTTGTCATACTGTACATAAATACCAATGAAATTGTAGTTTAACGCGTTTTTAACGCACACATTTTTCAGAAGGGGGGGGTCACAAAAACCGGGCCCCTCTGGACGTGCAGCGGCCCGGGCCCTTGAGCACCCACGCCGCCCCTGCTTAAGGCTGTATTACATGGAAGAATTTGGGCAAGAGGAGAAGGGGCAGAAAGAGAATAGGCTTTCTGACGGGATAAAGAAGGGTAGGACGTGCTCCCACATTAAGAAGGAAATATTTACGTTAGATAGGGCCCTGCAAATGTAAAAATCTAAGTGATTTTCACTTTAAGTCCTCATGTAGCGATGGTCATAGCTAAATCTGAAGATGCAATGGTAATCCGTGGCCATCGGTCTGGCCAAAAGATTCATCTCATTCCCTCGGCTGTGCGAATTGTTCACAATCACACCTCAAGAAAGCATCGGTTCGTTGAACAGGATGCTTATTTCGGAGCTGAAATCAGTGCTGAATTCATAATCCGTAACGTATTATCGTGTGAACGATAGGATTCTATATTATTATCACAAGAGGCTTGATCCTGCCGGAGATACTGCATATACTATCAAAAGATTGATGCCGAAGATTTTGAATGAGTGAAATGGCCTTCGAAGTTTCCATGCCATCATCAAACTTGTTTAAGTGCACACTAATGGTCATGTCCACGTAATTGAAATGAAAGATCGCATTATGTTCATGAACTTATGTTGGGGACGATTTTTTTGGGATTGTGGGACTATCCGCGGTATTACCTTTACGATGTCACCCGCAAGTGCACATTAGTGTTCAATTCCACAGAAAATAATCATTCGCCTAGACTGGGACTCCATGATGGATCCATCGATATCACGACGAGTGCTTTCGCCAGTAAAGCTGCCAATGCGTCTTTCTCCCCTGAGGATTTTTTAGGGCTCTAAAGTAGCAAAATTAGGGACATTAATTAAGAAACTATTATAATAGCTTCTATTCTAGATACTAAATTGGTGTCCCTAATTCCTATCTGATGCCTAACTTTGGTTTAATGATCTACAAAAATCTTTTGACTGAATCCAACTTAACGATATTATTTATACTCTGTACAACCTAAATGTCCCAACTAATCTTATCAAGACCATCCGAAACATATATACGGAGAACTAACTATATGCGAGCAAAAGTAGGGTCTAAACTAACTGGTCCGATATCAGTCAGGGCTGGCATTAGGCAATTCTCTTAGTGATTCTCTTAGCCCTCCACTATTCAACATAGCTTCGGACTATATCATTTAAATGTAAAAAGTGGAGGATGATCTCAAATGGGAAATAAAGAAATCAAAACTATATGTTATGCTTATGACACTTTCACAACAGATTTTTGTATGTATTCAATACAACAGGTAAAATGCTGAACATGATAATATTTCCAGAATATAATACTAAAATAACTACAATATCAGCTTTGATTCAAATTCGAATTTCATGGTAAAGTCATCCAATATGAAATGTCCTCCAAATACTTAGTAATAGAGCTGTGTGGATATATTGAGGTAGAAGTTAGAGACAAGTGATAAAGGCAAATAAGTTAGCGGGCGGCCTAAATGGTATATCTGGAAGAATAAGTATGCAAAATAGATGCTAAGGAAAATTCATTCAAAGTAACAGTCAGACTACTACTGACCAATATGGCAGAGACAAGATCGGAGTCCAAAGAAACGAAAAGACTTCTTGATACAGTATAAATGAAAGTCCCTTGAAAAATCTTAGAGAAAACTATATTGGATAGAATGAGAAGTGAAAACAAAAGAAAATACTGCTAATGTAGAAAATATCAACGAATGGTTAAGCAGACGGAAGCAGGAATGGAATGGTCACATAGATAGAATTGAAGACGAAAGAATAGATAAGATTGCCAGAGATAAGCTCCCAGGAGGAGGAAAAGGTGTGAGCGGATCTAGAAAAATATGACGGGTGGGAAAAAAATATAGGGATGGAATAATGCAAGCATGTACTGAAGGAAAGAGGCACAAGCCTAGGAAGAGTGTAGAAAGTAGAAAAAGAAAGAGGCGAGTAATAGATAACAATGAAGGTGGGTTTTTCATCCTAAAGTCATGTGGTACCTTTCAATGTATAAAATCAATTGCTGGCATCCATAAAGTTTCCAGAATTTTGTTACAAATGCTTTCTTGAGGATCTGTTAGGATCGAGTACGCCGGATGTATTTGTTTCTGGCTCTAATTTCATGGAGGCATTATCTCTAAATACTATCAAAACTCCTCCGTTGCTCTCTTCATGTGATCTACATCAAGCATTAAGAGTAATTAAGTCCTGCATAGGCTGAGAAAGTTTGTAATCCAGGTGTGATGTCGCTTGAAGTTTACCTGATTCATTTTTATCTCCATAGAGATAGATCTACCAACATATCAAGAATTCTCAATCAACGTGATTTGAACATTCCTACAGTGCGCTGAAGAGGGCAGCCTTTTAGCCGAAATACCCGTATGCACCTCGCAACTAACTTATTCCAATT